>CM077026.1:72730970-82730970 GCA_039090855.1 Macrothele yani
TTGAAAAAAGACACCATCGACAATAACTCCAAAACTAAAACAGCGATTCCGGATTTAACTACATAGTCTTGTTTGCATTTATAAACTACCCTAAGTGATGCAGTATGGTTTTTCTATTCGTATTAGTTTCGGAGATAATTGAGACTATATCGTTTTGAAGTCGTTTCGCACGGTCAAAAACGCTAAAAATTTGTAAAAGACACCATCGACAATAACTCCAAAACTAAAACTGCGATTCCGGATTTAACTACATAGTCTTGTTTGCATTTATAAACTACCCTAAGTGATGCAGTATGGTTTTTCTATTCGTATTAGTTTCGGAGATAATTGAGACTATAGGATTTTGTAGCCATTTGGCACGGTGAAAAACGCTAAAAATTTGCCAAAAAGACACCATCGACAATAACTCCAAAACTAAAACTGCGATTCCGGATTTAACTACATAGTCTTGTTTGCATTTATAAACTACCTAAGTGATGCAGTATGGTTTTTCTATTCGTATTAGTTTCGGAGATAATTGAGACTATAGGATTTTGTAGCCATTTGGCACGGTGAAAAACGCTGAAAATTTGCCAAAAAGACACCATCGACAATAACTCCAAAACTAAAACTGCGATTCCGGATTTAACTACATAGTCTTGTTTGCATTTATAAACTACCCTAAGTGATGCAGTATGGTTTTTCTATTCGTATTAGTTTCGGAGATAATTGAGACTATATCGTTTTGAAGTCGTTTCGCACGGTCAAAAACGCTGAAAATTTGCCAAAAAGACACCATCGACAATAACTCCAAAACTAAAACAGCGATTCCGGATTTAACTACATAGTCTTGTTTGCATTTATAAACTACCCTAAGTGATGCAGTATGGTTTTTCTATTCGTATTAGTTTCGGAGATAATTGAGACTATAGGATTTTGTAGCCATTTGGCACGGTGAAAAACGCTAAAAATTTGCCAAAAAGACACCATCGACAATAACTCCAAAACTAAAACAGCGATTCCGGATTTAACTACATAGTCTTGTTTGCATTTATAAACTACCCTAAGTGATGCAGTATGGTTTTTCTATTCGTATTAGTTTCGGAGATAATTGAGACTATAGGATTTTGTAGCCATTTGGCACGGTGAAAAACGCTAAAAATTTGCCAAAAAGACACCATCGACAATAACTCCAAAACTAAAACAGCGATTCCGGATTTAACTGCATAGTCTTGTTTGCATTTATAAACTACCCTAAGTGATGCAGTATGGTTTTTCTATTCGTATTAGTTTCGGAGATAATTGAGACTATAGGATTTTGTAGCCATTTGGCACGGTGAAAAACGCTGAAAATTTGCCAAAAAGACACCATCGACAATAACTCCAAAACTAAAACTGCGATTCCGGATTTAACTGCATAGTCTTGTTTGCATTTATAAACTACCCTAAGTGATGCAGTATGGTTTTTCTATTCGTATTAGTTTCGGAGATAATTGAGACTATAGGATTTTGTAGCCATTTGGCACGGTGAAAAACGCTAAAAATTTGCCAAAAAGACACCATCGACAATAACTCCAAAACTAAAACTGCGATTCCGGATTTAACTACATAGTCTTGTTTGCATTTATAAACTACCCTAAGTGATGCAGTATGGTTTTTCTATTCGTATTAGTTTCGGAGATAATTGAGACTATATCGTTTTGAAGTCGTTTCGCACGGTCAAAAACGCTGAAAATTTGCCAAAAAGACACCATCGACAATAACTCCAAAACTAAAACTGCGATTCCGGATTTAACTACATAGTCTTGTTTGCATTTATAAACTACCCTAAGTGATGCAGTATGGTTTTTCTATTCGTATTAGTTTCGGAGATAATTGAGACTATAGGATTTTGTAGCCATTTGGCACGGTGAAAAACGCTGAAAATTTGCCAAAAAGACACCATCGACAATAACTCCAAAACTAAAACAGCGATTCCGGATTTAACTACATAGTCTTGTTTGCATTTATAAACTACCTAAGTGATGCAGTATGGTTTTTCTATTCGTATTAGTTTCGGAGATAATTGAGACTATAGGATTTTGTAGCCATTTGGCACGGTGAAAAACGCTAAAAATTTGCCAAAAAGACACCATCGACAATAACTCCAAAACTAAAACAGCGATTCCGGATTTAACTACATAGTCTTGTTTGCATTTATAAACTACCCTAAGTGATGCAGTATGGTTTTTCTATTCGTATTAGTTTCGGAGATAATTGAGACTATATCGTTTTGAAGTCGTTTCGCACGGTCAAAAACGCTGAAAATTTGCCAAAAAGACACCATCGACAATAACTCCAAAACTAAAACTGCGATTCCGGATTTAACTACATAGTCTTGTTTGCATTTATAAACTACCCTAAGTGATGCAGTATGGTTTTTCTATTCGTATTAGTTTCGGAGATAATTGAGACTATATCGTTTTGAAGTCGTTTCGCACGGTCAAAAACGCTGAAAATTTGCAAAAAGACACCATCGACAATAACTCCAAAACTAAAACTGCGATTCCGGATTTAACTACATAGTCTTGTTTGCATTTATAAACTACCCTAAGTGATGCAGTATGGTTTTTCTATTCGTATTAGTTTCGGAGATAATTGAGACTATAGGATTTTGTAGCCATTTGGCACGGTGAAAAACGCTAAAAATTTGCCAAAAAGACACCATCGACAATAACTCCAAAACTAAAACTGCGATTCCGGATTTAACTACATAGTCTTGTTTGCATTTATAAACTACCCTAAGTGATGCAGTATGGTTTTTCTATTCGTATTAGTTTCGGAGATAATTGAGACTATATCGTTTTGAAGTCGTTTCGCACGGTGAAAAACGCTGAAAATTTGCCAAAAAGACACCATCGACAATAACTCCAAAACTAAAACAGCGATTCCGGATTTAACTACATAGTCTTGTTTGCATTTATAAACTACCCTAAGTGATGCAGTATGGTTTTTCTATTCGTATTAGTTTCGGAGATAATTGAGACTATAGGATTTTGTAGCCATTTGGCACGGTGAAAAACGCTAAAAATTTGCCAAAAAGACACCATCGACAATAACTCCAAAACTAAAACTGCGATTCCGGATTTAACTACATAGTCTTGTTTGCATTTATAAACTACCCTAAGTGATGCAGTATGGTTTTTCTATTCGTATTAGTTTCGGAGATAATTGAGACTATAGGATTTTGTAGCCATTTGGCACGGTGAAAAACGCTAAAAATTTGCCAAAAAGACACCATCGACAATAACTCCAAAACTAAAACAGCGATTCCGGATTTAACTACATAGTCTTGTTTGCATTTATAAACTACCCTAAGTGATGCAGTATGGTTTTTCTATTCGTATTAGTTTCGGAGATAATTGAGACTATATCGTTTTGAAGTCGTTTCGCACGGTCAAAAACGCTGAAAATTTGCCAAAAAGACACCATCGACAATAACTCCAAAACTAAAACTGCGATTCCGGATTTAACTACATAGTCTTGTTTGCATTTATAAACTACCCTAAGTGATGCAGTATGGTTTTTCTATTCGTATTAGTTTCGGAGATAATTGAGACTATATCGTTTTGTAGCCATTTGGCACGGTGAAAAACGCTGAAAATTTGCCAAAAAGACACCATCGACAATAACTCCAAAACTAAAACTGCGATTCCGGATTTAACTACATAGTCTTGTTTGCATTTATAAACTACCCTAAGTGATGCAGTATGGTTTTTCTATTCGTATTAGTTTCGGAGATAATTGAGACTATAGGATTTTGTAGCCATTTGGCACGGTGAAAAACGCTGAAAATTTGCCAAAAAGACACCATCGACAATAACTCCAAAACTAAAACTGCGATTCCGGATTTAACTACATAGTCTTGTTTGCATTTATAAACTACCTAAGTGATGCAGTATGGTTTTTCTATTCGTATTAGTTTCGGAGATAATTGAGACTATAGGATTTTGTAGCCATTTGGCACGGTGAAAAACGCTAAAAATTTGCCAAAAAGACACCATCGACAATAACTCCAAAACTAAAACAGCGATTCCGGATTTAACTACATAGTCTTGTTTGCATTTATAAACTACCCTAAGTGATGCAGTATGGTTTTTCTATTCGTATTAGTTTCGGAGATAATTGAGACTATATCGTTTTGAAGTCGTTTCGCACGGTCAAAAACGCTGAAAATTTGCCAAAAAGACACCATCGACAATAACTCCAAAACTAAAACTGCGATTCCGGATTTAACTACATAGTCTTGTTTGCATTTATAAACTACCCTAAGTGATGCAGTATGGTTTTTCTATTCGTATTAGTTTCGGAGATAATTGAGACTCTATATCGTTTTGAAGCCGTTTGCACGGTCAAAAACGCTGAAAATTTGCCAAAAAGACACCATCGACAATAACTCCAAAACTAAAACTGCGATTCCGGATTTAACTACATAGTCTTGTTTGCATTTATAAACTACCCTAAGTGATGCAGTATGGTTTTTCTATTCGTATTAGTTTCGGAGATAATTGAGACTATAGGATTTTGTAGCCATTTGGCACGGTGAAAAACGCTGAAAATTTGCCAAAAAGACACCATCGACAATAACTCCAAAACTAAAACTGCGATTCCGGATTTAACTACATAGTCTTGTTTGCATTTATAAACTACCCTAAGTGATGCAGTATGGTTTTTCTATTCGTATTAGTTTCGGAGATAATTGAGACTATAGGATTTTGTAGCCATTTGGCACGGTGAAAAACGCTAAAAATTTGCCAAAAAGACACCATCGACAATAACTCCAAAACTAAAACAGCGATTCCGGATTTAACTACATAGTCTTGTTTGCATTTATAAACTACCCTAAGTGATGCAGTATGGTTTTTCTATTCGTATTAGTTTCGGAGATAATTGAGACTATATCGTTTTGAAGTCGTTTCGCACGGTCAAAAACGCTGAAAATTTGCCAAAAAGACACCATCGACAATAACTCCAAAACTAAAACAGCGATTCCGGATTTAACTACATAGTCTTGTTTGCATTTATAAACTACCCTAAGTGATGCAGTATGGTTTTTCTATTCGTATTAGTTTCGGAGATAATTGAGACTATATCGTTTTGAAGTCGTTTCGCACGGTCAAAAACGCTGAAAATTTGCCAAAAAGACACCATCGACAATAACTCCAAAACTAAAACTGCGATTCCGGATTTAACTACATAGTCTTGTTTGCATTTATAAACTACCCTAAGTGATGCAGTATGGTTTTTCTATTCGTATTAGTTTCGGAGATAATTGAGACTATAGGATTTTGTAGCCATTTGGCACGGTGAAAAACGCTAAAAATTTGCCAAAAAGACACCATCGACAATAACTCCAAAACTAAAACTGCGATTCCGGATTTAACTACATAGTCTTGTTTGCATTTATAAACTACCCTAAGTGATGCAGTATGGTTTTTCTATTCGTATTAGTTTCGGAGATAATTGAGACTATAGGATTTTGTAGCCATTTGGCACGGTGAAAAACGCTAAAAATTTGCCAAAAAGACACCATCGACAATAACTCCAAAACTAAAACAGCGATTCCGGATTTAACTACATAGTCTTGTTTGCATTTATAAACTACCCTAAGTGATGCAGTATGGTTTTTCTATTCGTATTAGTTTCGGAGATAATTGAGACTATATCGTTTTGAAGTCGTTTCGCACGGTCAAAAACGCTGAAAATTTGCCAAAAAGACACCATCGACAATAACTCCAAAACTAAAACAGCGATTCCGGATTTAACTACATAGTCTTGTTTGCATTTATAAACTACCCTAAGTGATGCAGTATGGTTTTTCTATTCGTATTAGTTTCGGAGATAATTGAGACTATAGGATTTTGTAGCCATTTGGCACGGTGAAAAACGCTGAAAATTTGCCAAAAAGACACCATCGACAATAACTCCAAAACTAAAACAGCGATTCCGGATTTAACTACATAGTCTTGTTTGCATTTATAAACTACCCTAAGTGATGCAGTATGGTTTTTCTATTCGTATTAGTTTCGGAGATAATTGAGACTATAGGATTTTGTAGCCATTTGGCACGGTGAAAAACGCTGAAAATTTGCCAAAAAGACACCATCGACAATAACTCCAAAACTAAAACAGCGATTCCGGATTTAACTACATAGTCTTGTTTGCATTTATAAACTACCCTAAGTGATGCAGTATGGTTTTTCTATTCGTATTAGTTTCGGAGATAATTGAGACTATAGGATTTTGTAGCCATTTGGCACGGTGAAAAACGCTAAAAATTTGCCAAAAAGACACCATCGACAATAACTCCAAAACTAAAACTGCGATTCCGGATTTAACTACATAGTCTTGTTTGCATTTATAAACTACCCTAAGTGATGCAGTATGGTTTTTCTATTCGTATTAGTTTCGGAGATAATTGAGACTATATCGTTTTGAAGTCGTTTCGCACGGTCAAAAACGCTGAAAATTTGCCAAAAAGACACCATCGACAATAACTCCAAAACTAAAACTGCGATTCCGGATTTAACTACATAGTCTTGTTTGCATTTATAAACTACCCTAAGTGATGCAGTATGGTTTTTCTATTCGTATTAGTTTCGGAGATAATTGAGACTATAGGATTTTGTAGCCATTTGGCACGGTGAAAAACGCTAAAAATTTGCCAAAAAGACACCATCGACAATAACTCCAAAACTAAAACTGCGATTCCGGATTTAACTACATAGTCTTGTTTGCATTTATAAACTACCCTAAGTGATGCAGTATGGTTTTTCTATTCGTATTAGTTTCGGAGATAATTGAGACTATAGGATTTTGTAGCCATTTGGCACGGTGAAAAACGCTAAAAATTTGCCAAAAAGACACCATCGACAATAACTCCAAAACTAAAACAGCGATTCCGGATTTAACTACATAGTCTTGTTTGCATTTATAAACTACCCTAAGTGATGCAGTATGGTTTTTCTATTCGTATTAGTTTCGGAGATAATTGAGACTATATCGTTTTGAAGTCGTTTCGCACGGTCAAAAACGCTGAAAATTTGCCAAAAAGACACCATCGACAATAACTCCAAAACTAAAACTGCGATTCCGGATTTAACTACATAGTCTTGTTTGCATTTATAAACTACCCTAAGTGATGCAGTATGGTTTTTCTATTCGTATTAGTTTCGGAGATAATTGAGACTATATCGTTTTGAAGTCGTTTCGCACGGTCAAAAACGCTGAAAATTTGCCAAAAAGACACCATCGACAATAACTCCAAAACTAAAACAGCGATTCCGGATTTAACTACATAGTCTTGTTTGCATTTATAAACTACCCTAAGTGATGCAGTATGGTTTTTCTATTCGTATTAGTTTCGGAGATAATTGAGACTATAGGATTTTGTAGCCATTTGGCACGGTGAAAAACGCTAAAAATTTGCCAAAAAGACACCATCGACAATAACTCCAAAACTAAAACTGCGATTCCGGATTTAACTACATAGTCTTGTTTGCATTTATAAACTACCCTAAGTGATGCAGTATGGTTTTTCTATTCGTATTAGTTTCGGAGATAATTGAGACTATATCGTTTTGAAGTCGTTTCGCACGGTGAAAAACGCTGAAAATTTGCCAAAAAGACACCATCGACAATAACTCCAAAACTAAAACAGCGATTCCGGATTTAACTACATAGTCTTGTTTGCATTTATAAACTACCCTAAGTGATGCAGTATGGTTTTTCTATTCGTATTAGTTTCGGAGATAATTGAGACTATAGGATTTTGTAGCCATTTGGCACGGTGAAAAACGCTAAAAATTTGCCAAAAAGACACCATCGACAATAACTCCAAAACTAAAACAGCGATTCCGGATTTAACTACATAGTCTTGTTTGCATTTATAAACTACCCTAAGTGATGCAGTATGGTTTTTCTATTCGTATTAGTTTCGGAGATAATTGAGACTATAGGATTTTGTAGCCATTTGGCACGGTGAAAAACGCTAAAAATTTGCCAAAAAGACACCATCGACAATAACTCCAAAACTAAAACTGCGATTCCGGATTTAACTACATAGTCTTGTTTGCATTTATAAACTACCCTAAGTGATGCAGTATGGTTTTTCTATTCGTATTAGTTTCGGAGATAATTGAGACTATATCGTTTTGAAGTCGTTTCGCACGGTCAAAAACGCTGAAAATTTGCCAAAAAGACACCATCGACAATAACTCCAAAACTAAAACAGCGATTCCGGATTTAACTACATAGTCTTGTTTGCATTTATAAACTACCCTAAGTGATGCAGTATGGTTTTTCTATTCGTATTAGTTTCGGAGATAATTGAGACTATAGGATTTTGTAGCCATTTGGCACGGTGAAAAACGCTGAAAATTTGCCAAAAAGACACCATCGACAATAACTCCAAAACTAAAACAGCGATTCCGGATTTAACTACATAGTCTTGTTTGCATTTATAAACTACCCTAAGTGATGCAGTATGGTTTTTCTATTCGTATTAGTTTCGGAGATAATTGAGACTATATCGTTTTGAAGTCGTTTCGCACGGTCAAAAACGCTGAAAATTTGCCAAAAAGACACCATCGACAATAACTCCAAAACTAAAACAGCGATTCCGGATTTAACTACATAGTCTTGTTTGCATTTATAAACTACCCTAAGTGATGCAGTATGGTTTTTCTATTCGTATTAGTTTCGGAGATAATTGAGACTATATCGTTTTGAAGTCGTTTCGCACGGTCAAAAACGCTAAAAATTTGCCAAAAAGACACCATCGACAATAACTCCAAAACTAAAACTGCGATTCCGGATTTAACTACATAGTCTTGTTTGCATTTATAAACTACCCTAAGTGATGCAGTATGGTTTTTCTATTCGTATTAGTTTCGGAGATAATTGAGACTATAGGATTTTGTAGCCATTTGGCACGGTGAAAAACGCTAAAAATTTGCCAAAAAGACACCATCGACAATAACTCCAAAACTAAAACTGCGATTCCGGATTTAACTACATAGTCTTGTTTGCATTTATAAACTACCCTAAGTGATGCAGTATGGTTTTTCTATTCGTATTAGTTTCGGAGATAATTGAGACTATAGGATTTTGTAGCCATTTGGCACGGTGAAAAACGCTAAAAATTTGCCAAAAAGACACCATCGACAATAACTCCAAAACTAAAACTGCGATTCCGGATTTAACTACATAGTCTTGTTTGCATTTATAAACTACCCTAAGTGATGCAGTATGGTTTTTCTATTCGTATTAGTTTCGGAGATAATTGAGACTATATCGTTTTGAAGTCGTTTCGCACGGTCAAAAACGCTGAAAATTTGCCAAAAAGACACCATCGACAATAACTCCAAAACTAAAACAGCGATTCCGGATTTAACTACATAGTCTTGTTTGCATTTATAAACTACCCTAAGTGATGCAGTATGGTTTTTCTATTCGTATTAGTTTCGGAGATAATTGAGACTATATCGTTTTGAAGTCGTTTCGCACGGTCAAAAACGCTGAAAATTTGCCAAAAAGACACCATCGACAATAACTCCAAAACTAAAACAGCGATTCCGGATTTAACTACATAGTCTTGTTTGCATTTATAAACTACCCTAAGTGATGCAGTATGGTTTTTCTATTCGTATTAGTTTCGGAGATAATTGAGACTATATCGTTTTGAAGTCGTTTCGCACGGTCAAAAACGCTAAAAATTTGCCAAAAAGACACCATCGACAATAACTCCAAAACTAAAACTGCGATTCCGGATTTAACTACATAGTCTTGTTTGCATTTATAAACTACCCTAAGTGATGCAGTATGGTTTTTCTATTCGTATTAGTTTCGGAGATAATTGAGACTATAGGATTTTGTAGCCATTTGGCACGGTGAAAAACGCTGAAAATTTGCCAAAAAGACACCATCGACAATAACTCCAAAACTAAAACTGCGATTCCGGATTTAACTACATAGTCTTGTTTGCATTTATAAACTACCCTAAGTGATGCAGTATGGTTTTTCTATTCGTATTAGTTTCGGAGATAATTGAGACTATAGGATTTTGTAGCCATTTGGCACGGTGAAAAACGCTAAAAATTTGCCAAAAAGACACCATCGACAATAACTCCAAAACTAAAACAGCGATTCCGGATTTAACTACATAGTCTTGTTTGCATTTATAAACTACCCTAAGTGATGCAGTATGGTTTTTCTATTCGTATTAGTTTCGGAGATAATTGAGACTATATCGTTTTGAAGTCGTTTCGCACGGTCAAAAACGCTGAAAATTTGCCAAAAAGACACCATCGACAATAACTCCAAAACTAAAACAGCGATTCCGGATTTAACTACATAGTCTTGTTTGCATTTATAAACTACCCTAAGTGATGCAGTATGGTTTTTCTATTCGTATTAGTTTCGGAGATAATTGAGACTATATCGTTTTGAAGCCATTTGGCACGGTGAAAAACGCTAAAAATTTGCCAAAAAGACACCATCGACAATAACTCCAAAACTAAAACTGCGATTCCGGATTTAACTACATAGTCTTGTTTGCATTTATAAACTACCCTAAGTGATGCAGTATGGTTTTTCTATTCGTATTAGTTTCGGAGATAATTGAGACTATAGGATTTTGTAGCCATTTGGCACGGTGAAAAACGCTAAAAATTTGCCAAAAAGACACCATCGACAATAACTCCAAAACTAAAACTGCGATTCCGGATTTAACTACATAGTCTTGTTTGCATTTATAAACTACCCTAAGTGATGCAGTATGGTTTTTCTATTCGTATTAGTTTCGGAGATAATTGAGACTATAGGATTTTGTAGCCATTTGGCACGGTGAAAAACGCTAAAAATTTGCCAAAAAGACACCATCGACAATAACTCCAAAACTAAAACTGCGATTCCGGATTTAACTACATAGTCTTGTTTGCATTTATAAACTACCCTAAGTGATGCAGTATGGTTTTTCTATTCGTATTAGTTTCGGAGATAATTGAGACTATATCGTTTTGAAGTCGTTTCGCACGGTCAAAAACGCTGAAAATTTGCCAAAAAGACACCATCGACAATAACTCCAAAACTAAAACTGCGATTCCGGATTTAACTACATAGTCTTGTTTGCATTTATAAACTACCCTAAGTGATGCAGTATGGTTTTTCTATTCGTATTAGTTTCGGAGATAATTGAGACTATATCGTTTTGAAGTCGTTTGGTTTCGCACGGTCAAAAACGCTGAAAATTTGCCAAAAAGACACCATCGACAATAACTCCAAAACTAAAACAGCGATTCCGGATTTAACTACATAGTCTTGTTTGCATTTATAAACTACCCTAAGTGATGCAGTATGGTTTTTCTATTCGTATTAGTTTCGGAGATAATTGAGACTATAGGATTTTGTAGCCATTTGGCACGGTGAAAAACGCTGAAAATTTGCCAAAAAGACACCATCGACAATAACTCCAAAACTAAAACTGCGATTCCGGATTTAACTACATAGTCTTGTTTGCATTTATAAACTACCCTAAGTGATGCAGTATGGTTTTTCTATTCGTATTAGTTTCGGAGATAATTGAGACTATAGGATTTTGTAGCCATTTGGCACGGTGAAAAACGCTAAAAATTTGCCAAAAAGACACCATCGACAATAACTCCAAAACTAAAACAGCGATTCCGGATTTAACTACATAGTCTTGTTTGCATTTATAAACTACCCTAAGTGATGCAGTATGGTTTTTCTATTCGTATTAGTTTCGGAGATAATTGAGACTATATCGTTTTGAAGTCGTTTCGCACGGTCAAAAACGCTGAAAATTTGCAAAAAGACACCATCGACAATAACTCCAAAACTAAAACAGCGATTCCGGATTTAACTACATAGTCTTGTTTGCATTTATAAACTACCCTAAGTGATGCAGTATGGTTTTTCTATTCGTATTAGTTTCGGAGATAATTGAGACTATATCGTTTTGAAGTCGTTTCGCACGGTCAAAAACGCTGAAAATTTGCAAAAAGACACCATCGACAATAACTCCAAAACTAAAACAGCGATTCCGGATTTAACTACATAGTCTTGTTTGCATTTATAAACTACCCTAAGTGATGCAGTATGGTTTTTCTATTCGTATTAGTTTCGGAGATAATTGAGACTATAGGATTTTGTAGCCATTTGGCACGGTGAAAAACGCTGAAAATTTGCCAAAAAGACACCATCGACAATAACTCCAAAACTAAAACTGCGATTCCGGAT
This sequence comes from Macrothele yani, assembly GCA_039090855.1. Taxonomy (NCBI): domain Eukaryota; kingdom Metazoa; phylum Arthropoda; class Arachnida; order Araneae; family Macrothelidae; genus Macrothele; species Macrothele yani. The sequence continues at coordinate 72,743,247 of CM077026.1, forward strand.
TTAACTACATAGTCTTGTTTGCATTTATAAACTACCCTAAGTGATGCAGTATGGTTTTTCTATTCGTATTAGTTTCGGAGATAATTGAGACTATAGGATTTTGTAGCCATTTGGCACGGTGAAAAACGCTAAAAATTTGCCAAAAAGACACCATCGACAATAACTCCAAAACTAAAACAGCGATTCCGGATTTAACTACATAGTCTTGTTTGCATTTATAAACTACCCTAAGTGATGCAGTATGGTTTTTCTATTCGTATTAGTTTCGGAGATAATTGAGACTATATCGTTTTGAAGTCGTTTCGCACGGTCAAAAACGCTGAAAATTTGCCAAAAAGACACCATCGACAATAACTCCAAAACTAAAACTGCGATTCCGGATTTAACTACATAGTCTTGTTTGCATTTATAAACTACCCTAAGTGATGCAGTATGGTTTTTCTATTCGTATTAGTTTCGGAGATAATTGAGACTATAGGATTTTGTAGCCATTTGGCACGGTGAAAAACGCTGAAAATTTGCCAAAAAGACACCATCGACAATAACTCCAAAACTAAAACTGCGATTCCGGATTTAACTACATAGTCTTGTTTGCATTTATAAACTACCCTAAGTGATGCAGTATGGTTTTTCTATTCGTATTAGTTTCGGAGATAATTGAGACTATAGGATTTTGTAGCCATTTGGCACGGTGAAAAACGCTAAAAATTTGCCAAAAAGACACCATCGACAATAACTCCAAAACTAAAACTGCGATTCCGGATTTAACTACATAGTCTTGTTTGCATTTATAAACTACCCTAAGTGATGCAGTATGGTTTTTCTATTCGTATTAGTTTCGGAGATAATTGAGACTATATCGTTTTGAAGTCGTTTCGCACGGTCAAAAACGCTGAAAATTTGCCAAAAAGACACCATCGACAATAACTCCAAAACTAAAACAGCGATTCCGGATTTAACTACATAGTCTTGTTTGCATTTATAAACTACCCTAAGTGATGCAGTATGGTTTTTCTATTCGTATTAGTTTCGGAGATAATTGAGACTATATCGTTTTGAAGTCGTTTCGCACGGTCAAAAACGCTGAAATTTTGAAAAAGACACCATCGACAATAACTCCAAAACTAAAACTGCGATTCCGGATTTAACTACATAGTCTTGTTTGCATTTATAAACTACCCTAAGTGATGCAGTATGGTTTTTCTATTCGTATTAGTTTCGGAGATAATTGAGACTATAGGATTTTGTAGCCATTTGGCACGGTGAAAAACGCTAAAAATTTGCCAAAAAGACACCATCGACAATAACTCCAAAACTAAAACTGCGATTCCGGATTTAACTACATAGTCTTGTTTGCATTTATAAACTACCCTAAGTGATGCAGTATGGTTTTTCTATTCGTATTAGTTTCGGAGATAATTGAGACTATATCGTTTTGAAGTCGTTTCGCACGGTCAAAAACGCTGAAAATTTGCCAAAAAGACACCATCGACAATAACTCCAAAACTAAAACTGCGATTCCGGATTTAACTACATAGTCTTGTTTGCATTTATAAACTACCCTAAGTGATGCAGTATGGTTTTTCTATTCGTATTAGTTTCGGAGATAATTGAGACTATAGGATTTTGTAGCCATTTGGCACGGTGAAAAACGCTGAAAATTTGCCAAAAAGACACCATCGACAATAACTCCAAAACTAAAACTGCGATTCCGGATTTAACTACATAGTCTTGTTTGCATTTATAAACTACCCTAAGTGATGCAGTATGGTTTTTCTATTCGTATTAGTTTCGGAGATAATTGAGACTATAGGATTTTGTAGCCATTTGGCACGGTGAAAAACGCTGAAAATTTGCCAAAAAGACACCATCGACAATAACTCCAAAACTAAAACTGCGATTCCGGATTTAACTACATAGTCTTGTTTGCATTTATAAACTACCCTAAGTGATGCAGTATGGTTTTTCTATTCGTATTAGTTTCGGAGATAATTGAGACTATATCGTTTTGAAGTCGTTTCGCACGGTCAAAAACGCTGAAAATTTGCCAAAAAGACACCATCGACAATAACTCCAAAACTAAAACTGCGATTCCGGATTTAACTACATAGTCTTGTTTGCATTTATAAACTACCCTAAGTGATGCAGTATGGTTTTTCTATTCGTATTAGTTTCGGAGATAATTGAGACTATAGGATTTTGTAGCCATTTGGCACGGTGAAAAACGCTGAAAATTTGCCAAAAAGACACCATCGACAATAACTCCAAAACTAAAACTGCGATTCCGGATTTAACTGCATAGTCTTGTTTGCATTTATAAACTACCCTAAGTGATGCAGTATGGTTTTTCTATTCGTATTAGTTTCGGAGATAATTGAGACTATAGGATTTTGTAGCCATTTGGCACGGTGAAAAACGCTAAAAATTTGCCAAAAAGACACCATCGACAATAACTCCAAAACTAAAACTGCGATTCCGGATTTAACTACATAGTCTTGTTTGCATTTATAAACTACCCTAAGTGATGCAGTATGGTTTTTCTATTCGTATTAGTTTCGGAGATAATTGAGACTATATCGTTTTGAAGTCGTTTCGCACGGTCAAAAACGCTGAAAATTTGCCAAAAAGACACCATCGACAATAACTCCAAAACTAAAACAGCGATTCCGGATTTAACTACATAGTCTTGTTTGCATTTATAAACTACCCTAAGTGATGCAGTATGGTTTTTCTATTCGTATTAGTTTCGGAGATAATTGAGACTATATCGTTTTGAAGTCGTTTCGCACGGTCAAAAACGCTGAAAATTTGCAAAAAGACACCATCGACAATAACTCCAAAACTAAAACTGCGATTCCGGATTTAACTACATAGTCTTGTTTGCATTTATAAACTACCCTAAGTGATGCAGTATGGTTTTTCTATTCGTATTAGTTTCGGAGATAATTGAGACTATAGGATTTTGTAGCCATTTGGCACGGTGAAAAACGCTAAAAATTTGCCAAAAAGACACCATCGACAATAACTCCAAAACTAAAACTGCGATTCCGGATTTAACTACATAGTCTTGTTTGCATTTATAAACTACCTAAGTGATGCAGTATGGTTTTTCTATTCGTATTAGTTTCGGAGATAATTGAGACTATAGGATTTTGTAGCCATTTGGCACGGTGAAAAACGCTGAAAATTTGCCAAAAAGACACCATCGACAATAACTCCAAAACTAAAACTGCGATTCCGGATTTAACTACATAGTCTTGTTTGCATTTATAAACTACCCTAAGTGATGCAGTATGGTTTTTCTATTCGTATTAGTTTCGGAGATAATTGAGACTATATCGTTTTGAAGTCGTTTCGCACGGTCAAAAACGCTGAAAATTTGCCAAAAAGACACCATCGACAATAACTCCAAAACTAAAACTGCGATTCCGGATTTAACTACATAGTCTTGTTTGCATTTATAAACTACCCTAAGTGATGCAGTATGGTTTTTCTATTCGTATTAGTTTCGGAGATAATTGAGACTATAGGATTTTGTAGCCATTTGGCACGGTGAAAAACGCTGAAAATTTGCCAAAAAGACACCATCGACAATAACTCCAAAACTAAAACTGCGATTCCGGATTTAACTACATAGTCTTGTTTGCATTTATAAACTACCTAAGTGATGCAGTATGGTTTTTCTATTCGTATTAGTTTCGGAGATAATTGAGACTATAGGATTTTGTAGCCATTTGGCACGGTGAAAAACGCTAAAAATTTGCCAAAAAGACACCATCGACAATAACTCCAAAACTAAAACTGCGATTCCGGATTTAACTACATAGTCTTGTTTGCATTTATAAACTACCCTAAGTGATGCAGTATGGTTTTTCTATTCGTATTAGTTTCGGAGATAATTGAGACTATATCGTTTTGAAGTCGTTTCGCACGGTCAAAAACGCTGAAAATTTGCCAAAAAGACACCATCGACAATAACTCCAAAACTAAAACTGCGATTCCGGATTTAACTACATAGTCTTGTTTGCATTTATAAACTACCCTAAGTGATGCAGTATGGTTTTTCTATTCGTATTAGTTTCGGAGATAATTGAGACTATATCGTTTTGAAGTCGTTTCGCACGGTCAAAAACGCTGAAAATTTGCCAAAAAGACACCATCGACAATAACTCCAAAACTAAAACTGCGATTCCGGATTTAACTACATAGTCTTGTTTGCATTTATAAACTACCCTAAGTGATGCAGTATGGTTTTTCTATTCGTATTAGTTTCGGAGATAATTGAGACTATAGGATTTTGTAGCCATTTGGCACGGTGAAAAACGCTAAAAATTTGCCAAAAAGACACCATCGACAATAACTCCAAAACTAAAACAGCGATTCCGGATTTAACTACATAGTCTTGTTTGCATTTATAAACTACCCTAAGTGATGCAGTATGGTTTTTCTATTCGTATTAGTTTCGGAGATAATTGAGACTATATCGTTTTGAAGTCGTTTCGCACGGTCAAAAACGCTGAAAATTTGCCAAAAAGACACCATCGACAATAACTCCAAAACTAAAACTGCGATTCCGGATTTAACTACATAGTCTTGTTTGCATTTATAAACTACCCTAAGTGATGCAGTATGGTTTTTCTATTCGTATTAGTTTCGGAGATAATTGAGACTATAGGATTTTGTAGCCATTTGGCACGGTGAAAAACGCTAAAAATTTGCCAAAAAGACACCATCGACAATAACTCCAAAACTAAAACAGCGATTCCGGATTTAACTACATAGTCTTGTTTGCATTTATAAACTACCCTAAGTGATGCAGTATGGTTTTTCTATTCGTATTAGTTTCGGAGATAATTGAGACTATAGGATTTTGTAGCCATTTGGCACGGTGAAAAACGCTAAAAATTTGCCAAAAAGACACCATCGACAATAACTCCAAAACTAAAACTGCGATTCCGGATTTAACTACATAGTCTTGTTTGCATTTATAAACTACCCTAAGTGATGCAGTATGGTTTTTCTATTCGTATTAGTTTCGGAGATAATTGAGACTATATCGTTTTGAAGTCGTTTCGCACGGTCAAAAACGCTGAAAATTTGCCAAAAAGACACCATCGACAATAACTCCAAAACTAAAACTGCGATTCCGGATTTAACTACATAGTCTTGTTTGCATTTATAAACTACCCTAAGTGATGCAGTATGGTTTTTCTATTCGTATTAGTTTCGGAGATAATTGAGACTATAGGATTTTGTAGCCATTTGGCACGGTGAAAAACGCTGAAAATTTGCCAAAAAGACACCATCGACAATAACTCCAAAACTAAAACTGCGATTCCGGATTTAACTACATAGTCTTGTTTGCATTTATAAACTACCCTAAGTGATGCAGTATGGTTTTTCTATTCGTATTAGTTTCGGAGATAATTGAGACTATAGGATTTTGTAGCCATTTGGCACGGTGAAAAACGCTAAAAATTTGCCAAAAAGACACCATCGACAATAACTCCAAAACTAAAACTGCGATTCCGGATTTAACTGCATAGTCTTGTTTGCATTTATAAACTACCCTAAGTGATGCAGTATGGTTTTTCTATTCGTATTAGTTTCGGAGATAATTGAGACTATATCGTTTTGAAGTCGTTTCGCACGGTCAAAAACGCTGAAAATTTGCCAAAAAGACACCATCGACAATAACTCCAAAACTAAAACTGCGATTCCGGATTTAACTACATAGTCTTGTTTGCATTTATAAACTACCCTAAGTGATGCAGTATGGTTTTTCTATTCGTATTAGTTTCGGAGATAATTGAGACTATATCGTTTTGAAGTCGTTTCGCACGGTCAAAAACGCTAAAAATTTGCCAAAAAGACACCATCGACAATAACTCCAAAACTAAAACTGCGATTCCGGATTTAACTACATAGTCTTGTTTGCATTTATAAACTACCCTAAGTGATGCAGTATGGTTTTTCTATTCGTATTAGTTTCGGAGATAATTGAGACTATAGGATTTTGTAGCCATTTGGCACGGTGAAAAACGCTGAAAATTTGCCAAAAAGACACCATCGACAATAACTCCAAAACTAAAACAGCGATTCCGGATTTAACTACATAGTCTTGTTTGCATTTATAAACTACCTAAGTGATGCAGTATGGTTTTTCTATTCGTATTAGTTTCGGAGATAATTGAGACTATAGGATTTTGTAGCCATTTGGCACGGTGAAAAACGCTAAAAATTTGCCAAAAAGACACCATCGACAATAACTCCAAAACTAAAACTGCGATTCCGGATTTAACTACATAGTCTTGTTTGCATTTATAAACTACCCTAAGTGATGCAGTATGGTTTTTCTATTCGTATTAGTTTCGGAGATAATTGAGACTATATCGTTTTGAAGTCGTTTCGCACGGTCAAAAACGCTGAAAATTTGCCAAAAAGACACCATCGACAATAACTCCAAAACTAAAACAGCGATTCCGGATTTAACTACATAGTCTTGTTTGCATTTATAAACTACCCTAAGTGATGCAGTATGGTTTTTCTATTCGTATTAGTTTCGGAGATAATTGAGACTATATCGTTTTGAAGTCGTTTCGCACGGTCAAAAACGCTGAAAATTTGCCAAAAAGACACCATCGACAATAACTCCAAAACTAAAACTGCGATTCCGGATTTAACTACATAGTCTTGTTTGCATTTATAAACTACCCTAAGTGATGCAGTATGGTTTTTCTATTCGTATTAGTTTCGGAGATAATTGAGACTATATCGTTTTGAAGTCGTTTCGCACGGTCAAAAACGCTAAAAATTTGCCAAAAAGACACCATCGACAATAACTCCAAAACTAAAACAGCGATTCCGGATTTAACTACATAGTCTTGTTTGCATTTATAAACTACCCTAAGTGATGCAGTATGGTTTTTCTATTCGTATTAGTTTCGGAGATAATTGAGACTATAGGATTTTGTAGCCATTTGGCACGGTGAAAAACGCTGAAAATTTGCCAAAAAGACACCATCGACAATAACTCCAAAACTAAAACTGCGATTCCGGATTTAACTACATAGTCTTGTTTGCATTTATAAACTACCCTAAGTGATGCAGTATGGTTTTTCTATTCGTATTAGTTTCGGAGATAATTGAGACTATAGGATTTTGTAGCCATTTGGCACGGTGAAAAACGCTGAAAATTTGCCAAAAAGACACCATCGACAATAACTCCAAAACTAAAACTGCGATTCCGGATTTAACTACATAGTCTTGTTTGCATTTATAAACTACCCTAAGTGATGCAGTATGGTTTTTCTATTCGTATTAGTTTCGGAGATAATTGAGACTATATCGTTTTGAAGTCGTTTCGCACGGTCAAAAACGCTGAAAATTTGCCAAAAAGACACCATCGACAATAACTCCAAAACTAAAACTGCGATTCCGGATTTAACTACATAGTCTTGTTTGCATTTATAAACTACCCTAAGTGATGCAGTATGGTTTTTCTATTCGTATTAGTTTCGGAGATAATTGAGACTATAGGATTTTGTAGCCATTTGGCACGGTGAAAAACGCTGAAAATTTGCCAAAAAGACACCATCGACAATAACTCCAAAACTAAAACTGCGATTCCGGATTTAACTACATAGTCTTGTTTGCATTTATAAACTACCCTAAGTGATGCAGTATGGTTTTTCTATTCGTATTAGTTTCGGAGATAATTGAGACTATAGGATTTTGTAGCCATTTGGCACGGTGAAAAACGCTAAAAATTTGCCAAAAAGACACCATCGACAATAACTCCAAAACTAAAACTGCGATTCCGGATTTAACTACATAGTCTTGTTTGCATTTATAAACTACCCTAAGTGATGCAGTATGGTTTTTCTATTCGTATTAGTTTCGGAGATAATTGAGACTATATCGTTTTGAAGTCGTTTCGCACGGTCAAAAACGCTGAAAATTTGCCAAAAAGACACCATCGACAATAACTCCAAAACTAAAACTGCGATTCCGGATTTAACTACATAGTCTTGTTTGCATTTATAAACTACCCTAAGTGATGCAGTATGGTTTTTCTATTCGTATTAGTTTCGGAGATAATTGAGACTATAGGATTTTGTAGATAAGACTATATCGTTTTGAAGTCATTTCGCACGGTGAAAAACGCTAAAAATTTGCCAAAAAGACACCATCGACAATAACTCCAAAACTAAAACTGCGATTCCGGATTTAACTACATAGTCTTGTTTGCATTTATAAACTACCTAAGTGATGCAGTATGGTTTTTCTATTCGTATTAGTTTCGGAGATAATTGAGACTATAGGATTTTGTAGCCATTTGGCACGGTGAAAAACGCTAAAAATTTGCCAAAAAGACACCATCGACAATAACTCCAAAACTAAAACTGCGATTCCGGATTTAACTACATAGTCTTGTTTGCATTTATAAACTACCTAAGTGATGCAGTATGGTTTTTCTATTCGTATTAGTTTCGGAGATAATTGAGACTATAGGATTTTGTAGCCATTTGGCACGGTGAAAAACGCTAAAAATTTGCCAAAAAGACACCATCGACAATAACTCCAAAACTAAAACTGCGATTCCGGATTTAACTACATAGTCTTGTTTGCATTTATAAACTACCCTAAGTGATGCAGTATGGTTTTTCTATTCGTATTAGTTTCGGAGATAATTGAGACTATATCGTTTTGAAGTCGTTTCGCACGGTCAAAAACGCTGAAAATTTGCCAAAAAGACACCATCGACAATAACTCCAAAACTAAAACTGCGATTCCGGATTTAACTACATAGTCTTGTTTGCATTTATAAACTACCCTAAGTGATGCAGTATGGTTTTTCTATTCGTATTAGTTTCGGAGATAATTGAGACTATATCGTTTTGAAGTCGTTTCGCACGGTCAAAAACGCTGAAAATTTGCCAAAAAGACACCATCGACAATAACTCCAAAACTAAAACTGCGATTCCGGATTTAACTACATAGTCTTGTTTGCATTTATAAACTACCCTAAGTGATGCAGTATGGTTTTTCTATTCGTATTAGTTTCGGAGATAATTGAGACTATAGGATTTTGTAGCCATTTGGCACGGTGAAAAACGCTAAAAATTTGCCAAAAAGACACCATCGACAATAACTCCAAAACTAAAACTGCGATTCCGGATTTAACTACATAGTCTTGTTTGCATTTATAAACTACCCTAAGTGATGCAGTATGGTTTTTCTATTCGTATTAGTTTCGGAGATAATTGAGACTATAGGATTTTGTAGCCATTTGGCACGGTGAAAAACGCTAAAAATTTGCCAAAAAGACACCATCGACAATAACTCCAAAACTAAAACTGCGATTCCGGATTTAACTACATAGTCTTGTTTGCATTTATAAACTACCCTAAGTGATGCAGTATGGTTTTTCTATTCGTATTAGTTTCGGAGATAATTGAGACTATATCGTTTTGAAGTCGTTTCGCACGGTCAAAAACGCTGAAAATTTGCCAAAAAGACACCATCGACAATAACTCCAAAACTAAAACTGCGATTCCGGATTTAACTACATAGTCTTGTTTGCATTTATAAACTACCCTAAGTGATGCAGTATGGTTTTTCTATTCGTATTAGTTTCGGAGATAATTGAGACTATAGGATTTTGTAGCCATTTGGCACGGTGAAAAACGCTGAAAATTTGCCAAAAAGACACCATCGACAATAACTCCAAAACTAAAACTGCGATTCCGGATTTAACTACATAGTCTTGTTTGCATTTATAAACTACCCTAAGTGATGCAGTATGGTTTTTCTATTCGTATTAGTTTCGGAGATAATTGAGACTATAGGATTTTGTAGCCATTTGGCACGGTGAAAAACGCTAAAAATTTGCCAAAAAGACACCATCGACAATAACTCCAAAACTAAAACTGCGATTCCGGATTTAACTACATAGTCTTGTTTGCATTTATAAACTACCCTAAGTGATGCAGTATGGTTTTTCTATTCGTATTAGTTTCGGAGATAATTGAGACTATAGGATTTTGTAGCCATTTGGCACGGTGAAAAACGCTAAAAATTTGCCAAAAAGACACCATCGACAATAACTCCAAAACTAAAACTGCGATTCCGGATTTAACTACATAGTCTTGTTTGCATTTATAAACTACCCTAAGTGATGCAGTATGGTTTTTCTATTCGTATTAGTTTCGGAGATAATTGAGACTATATCGTTTTGAAGTCGTTTCGCACGGTCAAAAACGCTGAAAATTTGCCAAAAAGACACCATCGACAATAACTCCAAAACTAAAACTGCGATTCCGGATTTAACTACATAGTCTTGTTTGCATTTATAAACTACCCTAAGTGATGCAGTATGGTTTTTCTATTCGTATTAGTTTCGGAGATAATTGAGACTATAGGATTTTGTAGCCATTTGGCACGGTGAAAAACGCTGAAAATTTGCCAAAAAGACACCATCGACAATAACTCCAAAACTAAAACTGCGATTCCGGATTTAACTACATAGTCTTGTTTGCATTTATAAACTACCTAAGTGATGCAGTATGGTTTTTCTATTCGTATTAGTTTCGGAGATAATTGAGACTATAGGATTTTGTAGCCATTTGGCACGGTGAAAAACGCTAAAAATTTGCCAAAAAGACACCATCGACAATAACTCCAAAACTAAAACTGCGATTCCGGATTTAACTACATAGTCTTGTTTGCATTTATAAACTACCCTAAGTGATGCAGTATGGTTTTTCTATTCGTATTAGTTTCGGAGATAATTGAGACTATATCGTTTTGAAGTCGTTTCGCACGGTCAAAAACGCTGAAAATTTGCCAAAAAGACACCATCGACAATAACTCCAAAACTAAAACTGCGATTCCGGATTTAACTACATAGTCTTGTTTGCATTTATAAACTACCCTAAGTGATGCAGTATGGTTTTTCTATTCGTATTAGTTTCGGAGATAATTGAGACTATATCGTTTTGAAGTCGTTTCGCACGGTCAAAAACGCTGAAAATTTGCCAAAAAGACACCATCGACAATAACTCCAAAACTAAAACTGCGATTCCGGATTTAACTACATAGTCTTGTTTGCATTTATAAACTACCCTAAGTGATGCAGTATGGTTTTTCTATTCGTATTAGTTTCGGAGATAATTGAGACTATAGGATTTTGTAGCCATTTGGCACGGTGAAAAACGCTAAAAATTTGCCAAAAAGACACCATCGACAATAACTCCAAAACTAAAACTGCGATTCCGGATTTAACTACATAGTCTTGTTTGCATTTATAAACTACCCTAAGTGATGCAGTATGGTTTTTCTATTCGTATTAGTTTCGGAGATAATTGAGACTATATCGTTTTGAAGTCGTTTCGCACGGTCAAAAACGCTGAAAATTTGCCAAAAAGACACCATCGACAATAACTCCAAAACTAAAACTGCGATTCCGGATTTAACTACATAGTCTTGTTTGCATTTATAAACTACCCTAAGTGATGCAGTATGGTTTTTCTATTCGTATTAGTTTCGGAGATAATTGAGACTATAGGATTTTGTAGCCATTTGGCACGGTGAAAAACGCTAAAAATTTGCCAAAAAGACACCATCGACAATAACTCCAAAACTAAAACTGCGATTCCGGATTTAACTACATAGTCTTGTTTGCATTTATAAACTACCCTAAGTGATGCAGTATGGTTTTTCTATTCGTATTAGTTTCGGAGATAATTGAGACTATAGGATTTTGTAGCCATTTGGCACGGTGAAAAACGCTAAAAATTTGCCAAAAAGACACCATCGACAATAACTCCAAAACTAAAACTGCGATTCCGGATTTAACTACATAGTCTTGTTTGCATTTATAAACTACCCTAAGTGATGCAGTATGGTTTTTCTATTCGTATTAGTTTCGGAGATAATTGAGACTATATCGTTTTGAAGTCGTTTCGCACGGTCAAAAACGCTGAAAATTTGCCAAAAAGACACCATCGACAATAACTCCAAAACTAAAACTGCGATTCCGGATTTAACTACATAGTCTTGTTTGCATTTATAAACTACCCTAAGTGATGCAGTATGGTTTTTCTATTCGTATTAGTTTCGGAGATAATTGAGACTATATCGTTTTGAAGTCGTTTCGCACGGTCAAAAACGCTGAAAATTTGCCAAAAAGACACCATCGACAATAACTCCAAAACTAAAACTGCGATTCCGGATTTAACTACATAGTCTTGTTTGCATTTATAAACTACCCTAAGTGATGCAGTATGGTTTTTCTATTCGTATTAGTTTCGGAGATAATTGAGACTATAGGATTTTGTAGCCATTTGGCACGGTGAAAAACGCTAAAAATTTGCCAAAAAGACACCATCGACAATAACTCCAAAACTAAAACTGCGATTCCGGATTTAACTACATAGTCTTGTTTGCATTTATAAACTACCTAAGTGATGCAGTATGGTTTTTCTATTCGTATTAGTTTCGGAGATAATTGAGACTATAGGATTTTGTAGCCATTTGGCACGGTGAAAAACGCTAAAAATTTGCCAAAAAGACACCATCGACAATAACTCCAAAACTAAAACTGCGATTCCGGATTTAACTACATAGTCTTGTTTGCATTTATAAACTACCCTAAGTGATGCAGTATGGTTTTTCTATTCGTATTAGTTTCGGAGATAATTGAGACTATATCGTTTTGAAGTCGTTTCGCACGGTCAAAAACGCTGAAAATTTGCCAAAAAGACACCATCGACAATAACTCCAAAACTAAAACTGCGATTCCGGATTTAACTACATAGTCTTGTTTGCATTTATAAACTACCCTAAGTGATGCAGTATGGTTTTTCTATTCGTATTAGTTTCGGAGATAATTGAGACTATAGGATTTTGTAGCCATTTGGCACGGTGAAAAACGCTAAAAATTTGCCAAAAAGACACCATCGACAATAACTCCAAAACTAAAACTGCGATTCCGGATTTAACTACATAGTCTTGTTTGCATTTATAAACTACCCTAAGTGATGCAGTATGGTTTTTCTATTCGTATTAGTTTCGGAGATAATTGAGACTATAGGATTTTGTAGCCATTTGGCACGGTGAAAAACGCTGAAAATTTGCCAAAAAGACACCATCGACAATAACTCCAAAACTAAAACTGCGATTCCGGATTTAACTACATAGTCTTGTTTGCATTTATAAACTACCCTAAGTGATGCAGTATGGTTTTTCTATTCGTATTAGTTTCGGAGATAATTGAGACTATATCGTTTTGAAGTCGTTTCGCACGGTCAAAAACGCTGAAAATTTGCCAAAAAGACACCATCGACAATAACTCCAAAACTAAAACTGCGATTCCGGATTTAACTACATAGTCTTGTTTGCATTTATAAACTACCCTAAGTGATGCAGTATGGTTTTTCTATTCGTATTAGTTTCGGAGATAATTGAGACTATATCGTTTTGAAGTCGTTTCGCACGGTCAAAAACGCTGAAAATTTGCAAAAAGACACCATCGACAATAACTCCAAAACTAAAACTGCGATTCCGGATTTAACTACATAGTCTTGTTTGCATTTATAAACTACCCTAAGTGATGCAGTATGGTTTTTCTATTCGTATTAGTTTCGGAGATAATTGAGACTATAGGATTTTGTAGCCATTTGGCACGGTGAAAAACGCTAAAAATTTGCCAAAAAGACACCATCGACAATAACTCCAAAACTAAAACTGCGATTCCGGATTTAACTACATAGTCTTGTTTGCATTTATAAACTACCCTAAGTGATGCAGTATGGTTTTTCTATTCGTATTAGTTTCGGAGATAATTGAGACTATAGGATTTTGTAGCCATTTGGCACGGTGAAAAACGCTAAAAATTTGCCAAAAAGACACCATCGACAATAACTCCAAAACTAAAACTGCGATTCCGGATTTAACTACATAGTCTTGTTTGCATTTATAAACTACCCTAAGTGATGCAGTATGGTTTTTCTATTCGTATTAGTTTCGGAGATAATTGAGACTATATCGTTTTGAAGTCGTTTCGCACGGTCAAAAACGCTGAAAATTTGCCAAAAAGACACCATCGACAATAACTCCAAAACTAAAACTGCGATTCCGGATTTAACTACATAGTCTTGTTTGCATTTATAAACTACCCTAAGTGATGCAGTATGGTTTTTCTATTCGTATTAGTTTCGGAGATAATTGAGACTATATCGTTTTGAAGTCGTTTCGCACGGTCAAAAACGCTGAAAATTTGCCAAAAAGACACCATCGACAATAACTCCAAAACTAAAACAGCGATTCCGGATTTAACTACATAGTCTTGTTTGCATTTATAAACTACCCTAAGTGATGCAGTATGGTTTTTCTATTCGTATTAGTTTCGGAGATAATTGAGACTATATCGTTTTGAAGTCGTTTCGCACGGTCAAAAACGCTAAAAATTTGCAAAAAGACACCATCGACAATAACTCCAAAACTAAAACTGCGATTCCGGATTTAACTACATAGTCTTGTTTGCATTTATAAACTACCCTAAGTGATGCAGTATGGTTTTTCTATTCGTATTAGTTTCGGAGATAATTGAGACTATATCGTTTTGTAGCCATTTGGCACGGTGAAAAACGCTGAAAATTTGCCAAAAAGACACCATCGACAATAACTCCAAAACTAAAACTGCGATTCCGGATTTAACTACATAGTCTTGTTTGCATTTATAAACTACCTAAGTGATGCAGTATGGTTTTTCTATTCGTATTAGTTTCGGAGATAATTGAGACTATAGGATTTTGTAGCCATTTGGCACGGTGAAAAACGCTAAAAATTTGCCAAAAAGACACCATCGACAATAACTCCAAAACTAAAACAGCGATTCCGGATTTAACTACATAGTCTTGTTTGCATTTATAAACTACCCTAAGTGATGCAGTATGGTTTTTCTATTCGTATTAGTTTCGGAGATAATTGAGACTATATCGTTTTGAAGTCGTTTCGCACGGTCAAAAACGCTGAAAATTTGCAAAAAGACACCATCGACAATAACTCCAAAACTAAAACAGCGATTCCGGATTTAACTACATAGTCTTGTTTGCATTTATAAACTACCCTAAGTGATGCAGTATGGTTTTTCTATTCGTATTAGTTTCGGAGATAATTGAGACTATAGGATTTTGTAGCCATTTGGCACGGTGAAAAACGCTAAAAATTTGCCAAAAAGACACCATCGACAATAACTCCAAAACTAAAACTGCGATTCCGGATTTAACTACATAGTCTTGTTTGCATTTATAAACTACCTAAGTGATGCAGTATGGTTTTTCTATTCGTATTAGTTTCGGAGATAATTGAGACTATAGGATTTTGTAGCCATTTGGCACGGTGAAAAACGCTAAAAATTTGCCAAAAAGACACCATCGACAATAACTCCAAAACTAAAACTGCGATTCCGGATTTAACTACATAGTCTTGTTTGCATTTATAAACTACCCTAAGTGATGCAGTATGGTTTTTCTATTCGTATTAGTTTCGGAGATAATTGAGACTATATCGTTTTGAAGTCGTTTCGCACGGTCAAAAACGCTGAAAATTTTGCCAAAAAGACACCATCGACAATAACTCCAAAACTAAAACTGCGATTCCGGATTTAACTACATAGTCTTGTTTGCATTTATAAACTACCCTAAGTGATGCAGTATGGTTTTTCTATTCGTATTAGTTTCGGAGATAATTGAGACTATACGATTTTGTAGATAATTGAGACTATATCGTTTTGAAGTCATTTCGCACGGTGAAAAACGCTGAAAATTTGCCAAAAAGACACCATCGACAATAACTCCAAAACTAAAACTGCGATTCCGGATTTAACTACATAGTCTTGTTTGCATTTATAAACTACCCTAAGTGATGCAGTATGGTTTTTCTATTCGTATTAGTTTCGGAGATAATTGAGACTATAGGATTTTGTAGCCATTTGGCACGGTGAAAAACGCTAAAAATTTGCCAAAAAGACACCATCGACAATAACTCCAAAACTAAAACTGCGATTCCGGATTTAACTACATAGTCTTGTTTGCATTTATAAACTACCTAAGTGATGCAGTATGGTTTTTCTATTCGTATTAGTTTCGGAGATAATTGAGACTATAGGATTTTGTAGCCATTTGGCACGGTGAAAAACGCTAAAAATTTGCCAAAAAGACACCATCGACAATAACTCCAAAACTAAAACAGCGATTCCGGATTTAACTACATAGTCTTGTTTGCATTTATAAACTACCCTAAGTGATGCAGTATGGTTTTTCTATTCGTATTAGTTTCGGAGATAATTGAGACTATATCGTTTTGAAGTCGTTTCGCACGGTCAAAAACGCTGAAAATTTGCCAAAAAGACACCATCGACAATAACTCCAAAACTAAAACTGCGATTCCGGATTTAACTACATAGTCTTGTTTGCATTTATAAACTACCCTAAGTGATGCAGTATGGTTTTTCTATTCGTATTAGTTTCGGAGATAATTGAGACTATATCGTTTTGAAGTCGTTTCGCACGGTCAAAAACGCTGAAAATTTGCCAAAAAGACACCATCGACAATAACTCCAAAACTAAAACTGCGATTCCGGATTTAACTACATAGTCTTGTTTGCATTTATAAACTACCCTAAGTGATGCAGTATGGTTTTTCTATTCGTATTAGTTTCGGAGATAATTGAGACTATAGGATTTTGTAGCCATTTGGCACGGTGAAAAACGCTGAAAATTTGCCAAAAAGACACCATCGACAATAACTCCAAAACTAAAACTGCGATTCCGGATTTAACTACATAGTCTTGTTTGCATTTATAAACTACCCTAAGTGATGCAGTATGGTTTTTCTATTCGTATTAGTTTCGGAGATAATTGAGACTATAGGATTTTGTAGCCATTTGGCACGGTGAAAAACGCTAAAAATTTGCCAAAAAGACACCATCGACAATAACTCCAAAACTAAAACTGCGATTCCGGATTTAACTACATAGTCTTGTTTGCATTTATAAACTACCCTAAGTGATGCAGTATGGTTTTTCTATTCGTATTAGTTTCGGAGATAATTGAGACTATATCGTTTTGAAGTCGTTTCGCACGGTCAAAAACGCTGAAAATTTGCCAAAAAGACACCATCGACAATAACTCCAAAACTAAAACTGCGATTCCGGATTTAACTGCATAGTCTTGTTTGCATTTATAAACTACCCTAAGTGATGCAGTATGGTTTTTCTATTCGTATTAGTTTCGGAGATAATTGAGACTATAGGATTTTGTAGCCATTTGGCACGGTGAAAAACGCTAAAAATTTGCCAAAAAGACACCATCGACAATAACTCCAAAACTAAAACTGCGATTCCGGATTTAACTACATAGTCTTGTTTGCATTTATAAACTACCCTAAGTGATGCAGTATGGTTTTTCTATTCGTATTAGTTTCGGAGATAATTGAGACTATAGGATTTTGTAGCCATTTGGCACGGTGAAAAACGCTGAAAATTTGCCAAAAAGACACCATCGACAATAACTCCAAAACTAAAACTGCGATTCCGGATTTAACTACATAGTCTTGTTTGCATTTATAAACTACCTAAGTGATGCAGTATGGTTTTTCTATTCGTATTAGTTTCGGAGATAATTGAGACTATAGGATTTTGTAGCCATTTGGCACGGTGAAAAACGCTAAAAATTTGCCAAAAAGACACCATCGACAATAACTCCAAAACTAAAACTGCGATTCCGGATTTAACTACATAGTCTTGTTTGCATTTATAAACTACCCTAAGTGATGCAGTATGGTTTTTCTATTCGTATTAGTTTCGGAGATAATTGAGACTATATCGTTTTGAAGTCGTTTCGCACGGTCAAAAACGCTGAAAATTTGCCAAAAAGACACCATCGACAATAACTCCAAAACTAAAACTGCGATTCCGGATTTAACTACATAGTCTTGTTTGCATTTATAAACTACCCTAAGTGATGCAGTATGGTTTTTCTATTCGTATTAGTTTCGGAGATAATTGAGACTATAGGATTTTGTAGCCATTTGGCACGGTGAAAAACGCTGAAAATTTGCCAAAAAGACACCATCGACAATAACTCCAAAACTAAAACTGCGATTCCGGATTTAACTACATAGTCTTGTTTGCATTTATAAACTACCTAAGTGATGCAGTATGGTTTTTCTATTCGTATTAGTTTCGGAGATAATTGAGACTATAGGATTTTGTAGCCATTTGGCACGGTGAAAAACGCTAAAAATTTGCCAAAAAGACACCATCGACAATAACTCCAAAACTAAAACAGCGATTCCGGATTTAACTACATAGTCTTGTTTGCATTTATAAACTACCCTAAGTGATGCAGTATGGTTTTTCTATTCGTATTAGTTTCGGAGATAATTGAGACTATATCGTTTTGAAGTCGTTTCGCACGGTCAAAAACGCTGAAAATTTGCCAAAAAGACACCATCGACAATAACTCCAAAACTAAAACAGCGATTCCGGATTTAACTACATAGTCTTGTTTGCATTTATAAACTACCCTAAGTGATGCAGTATGGTTTTTCTATTCGTATTAGTTTCGGAGATAATTGAGACTATATCGTTTTGAAGTCGTTTCGCACGGTCAAAAACGCTGAAAATTTGCCAAAAAGACACCATCGACAATAACTCCAAAACTAAAACTGCGATTCCGGATTTAACTACATAGTCTTGTTTGCATTTATAAACTACCCTAAGTGATGCAGTATGGTTTTTCTATTCGTATTAGTTTCGGAGATAATTGAGACTATAGGATTTTGTAGCCATTTGGCACGGTGAAAAACGCTAAAAATTTGCCAAAAAGACACCATCGACAATAACTCCAAAACTAAAACTGCGATTCCGGATTTAACTACATAGTCTTGTTTGCATTTATAAACTACCCTAAGTGATGCAGTATGGTTTTTCTATTCGTATTAGTTTCGGAGATAATTGAGACTATATCGTTTTGAAGTCGTTTCGCACGGTCAAAAACGCTGAAAATTTGCCAAAAAGACACCATCGACAATAACTCCAAAACTAAAACTGCGATTCCGGATTTAACTACATAGTCTTGTTTGCATTTATAAACTACCCTAAGTGATGCAGTATGGTTTTTCTATTCGTATTAGTTTCGGAGATAATTGAGACTATAGGATTTTGTAGCCATTTGGCACGGTGAAAAACGCTGAAAATTTGCCAAAAAGACACCATCGACAATAACTCCAAAACTAAAACTGCGATTCCGGATTTAACTACATAGTCTTGTTTGCATTTATAAACTACCCTAAGTGATGCAGTATGGTTTTTCTATTCGTATTAGTTTCGGAGATAATTGAGACTATAGGATTTTGTAGCCATTTGGCACGGTGAAAAACGCTAAAAATTTGCCAAAAAGACACCATCGACAATAACTCCAAAACTAAAACTGCGATTCCGGATTTAACTACATAGTCTTGTTTGCATTTATAAACTACCCTAAGTGATGCAGTATGGTTTTTCTATTCGTATTAGTTTCGGAGATAATTGAGACTATATCGTTTTGAAGTCGTTTCGCACGGTCAAAAACGCTGAAAATTTGCCAAAAAGACACCATCGACAATAACTCCAAAACTAAAACTGCGATTCCGGATTTAACTACATAGTCTTGTTTGCATTTATAAACTACCCTAAGTGATGCAGTATGGTTTTTCTATTCGTATTAGTTTCGGAGATAATTGAGACTATATCGTTTTGAAGTCGTTTCGCACGGTCAAAAACGCTAAAAATTTGCCAAAAAGACACCATCGACAATAACTCCAAAACTAAAACTGCGATTCCGGATTTAACTACATAGTCTTGTTTGCATTTATAAACTACCCTAAGTGATGCAGTATGGTTTTTCTATTCGTATTAGTTTCGGAGATAATTGAGACTATAGGATTTTGTAGCCATTTGGCACGGTGAAAAACGCTAAAAATTTGCCAAAAAGACACCATCGACAATAACTCCAAAACTAAAACTGCGATTCCGGATTTAACTACATAGTCTTGTTTGCATTTATAAACTACCTAAGTGATGCAGTATGGTTTTTCTATTCGTATTAGTTTCGGAGATAATTGAGACTATAGGATTTTGTAGCCATTTGGCACGGTGAAAAACGCTGAAAATTTGCCAAAAAGACACCATCGACAATAACTCCAAAACTAAAACTGCGATTCCGGATTTAACTACATAGTCTTGTTTGCATTTATAAACTACCCTAAGTGATGCAGTATGGTTTTTCTATTCGTATTAGTTTCGGAGATAATTGAGACTATATCGTTTTGAAGTCGTTTCGCACGGTCAAAAACGCTGAAAATTTGCCAAAAAGACACCATCGACAATAACTCCAAAACTAAAACTGCGATTCCGGATTTAACTACATAGTCTTGTTTGCATTTATAAACTACCCTAAGTGATGCAGTATGGTTTTTCTATTCGTATTAGTTTCGGAGATAATTGAGACTATACGATTTTGTAGACCATTTGGTCATTTCGCACGGTGAAAAACGCTAAAAATTTGCCAAAAAGACACCATCGACAATAACTCCAAAACTAAAACTGCGATTCCGGATTTAACTACATAGTCTTGTTTGCATTTATAAACTACCCTAAGTGATGCAGTATGGTTTTTCTATTCGTATTAGTTTCGGAGATAATTGAGACTATAGGATTTTGTAGCCATTTGGCACGGTGAAAAACGCTAAAAATTTGCCAAAAAGACACCATCGACAATAACTCCAAAACTAAAACTGCGATTCCGGATTTAACTACATAGTCTTGTTTGCATTTATAAACTACCTAAGTGATGCAGTATGGTTTTTCTATTCGTATTAGTTTCGGAGATAATTGAGACTATAGGATTTTGTAGCCATTTGGCACGGTGAAAAACGCTAAAAATTTGCCAAAAAGACACCATCGACAATAACTCCAAAACTAAAACAGCGATTCCGGATTTAACTACATAGTCTTGTTTGCATTTATAAACTACCCTAAGTGATGCAGTATGGTTTTTCTATTCGTATTAGTTTCGGAGATAATTGAGACTATATCGTTTTGAAGTCGTTTCGCACGGTCAAAAACGCTGAAAATTTGCCAAAAAGACACCATCGACAATAACTCCAAAACTAAAACTGCGATTCCGGATTTAACTACATAGTCTTGTTTGCATTTATAAACTACCCTAAGTGATGCAGTATGGTTTTTCTATTCGTATTAGTTTCGGAGATAATTGAGACTATATCGTTTTGAAGTCGTTTCGCACGGTCAAAAACGCTGAAATTTTGCCAAAAAGACACCATCGACAATAACTCCAAAACTAAAACTGCGATTCCGGATTTAACTACATAGTCTTGTTTGCATTTATAAACTACCCTAAGTGATGCAGTATGGTTTTTCTATTCGTATTAGTTTCGGAGATAATTGAGACTATAGGATTTTGTAGCCATTTGGCACGGTGAAAAACGCTAAAAATTTGCCAAAAAGACACCATCGACAATAACTCCAAAACTAAAACTGCGATTCCGGATTTAACTACATAGTCTTGTTTGCATTTATAAACTACCCTAAGTGATGCAGTATGGTTTTTCTATTCGTATTAGTTTCGGAGATAATTGAGACTATAGGATTTTGTAGCCATTTGGCACGGTGAAAAACGCTAAAAATTTGCCAAAAAGACACCATCGACAATAACTCCAAAACTAAAACTGCGATTCCGGATTTAACTACATAGTCTTGTTTGCATTTATAAACTACCCTAAGTGATGCAGTATGGTTTTTCTATTCGTATTAGTTTCGGAGATAATTGAGACTATATCGTTTTGAAGTCGTTTCGCACGGTCAAAAACGCTGAAAATTTGCCAAAAAGACACCATCGACAATAACTCCAAAACTAAAACTGCGATTCCGGATTTAACTGCATAGTCTTGTTTGCATTTATAAACTACCCTAAGTGATGCAGTATGGTTTTTCTATTCGTATTAGTTTCGGAGATAATTGAGACTATAGGATTTTGTAGCCATTTGGCACGGTGAAAAACGCTGAAAATTTGCCAAAAAGACACCATCGACAATAACTCCAAAACTAAAACTGCGATTCCGGATTTAACTACATAGTCTTGTTTGCATTTATAAACTACCCTAAGTGATGCAGTATGGTTTTTCTATTCGTATTAGTTTCGGAGATAATTGAGACTATAGGATTTTGTAGCCATTTGGCACGGTGAAAAACGCTAAAAATTTGCCAAAAAGACACCATCGACAATAACTCCAAAACTAAAACAGCGATTCCGGATTTAACTACATAGTCTTGTTTGCATTTATAAACTACCCTAAGTGATGCAGTATGGTTTTTCTATTCGTATTAGTTTCGGAGATAATTGAGACTATAGGATTTTGTAGCCATTTGGCACGGTGAAAAACGCTAAAAATTTGCCAAAAAGACACCATCGACAATAACTCCAAAACTAAAACTGCGATTCCGGATTTAACTACATAGTCTTGTTTGCATTTATAAACTACCCTAAGTGATGCAGTATGGTTTTTCTATTCGTATTAGTTTCGGAGATAATTGAGACTATATCGTTTTGAAGTCGTTTCGCACGGTCAAAAACGCTGAAAATTTGCCAAAAAGACACCATCGACAATAACTCCAAAACTAAAACTGCGATTCCGGATTTAACTACATAGTCTTGTTTGCATTTATAAACTACCCTAAGTGATGCAGTATGGTTTTTCTATTCGTATTAGTTTCGGAGATAATTGAGACTATAGGATTTTGTAGCCATTTGGCACGGTGAAAAACGCTAAAAATTTGCCAAAAAGACACCATCGACAATAACTCCAAAACTAAAACTGCGATTCCGGATTTAACTACATAGTCTTGTTTGCATTTATAAACTACCCTAAGTGATGCAGTATGGTTTTTCTATTCGTATTAGTTTCGGAGATAATTGAGACTATAGGATTTTGTAGCCATTTGGCACGGTGAAAAACGCTAAAAATTTGCCAAAAAGACACCATCGACAATAACTCCAAAACTAAAACAGCGATTCCGGATTTAACTACATAGTCTTGTTTGCATTTATAAACTACCCTAAGTGATGCAGTATGGTTTTTCTATTCGTATTAGTTTCGGAGATAATTGAGACTATATCGTTTTGAAGTCGTTTCGCACGGTCAAAAACGCTGAAAATTTGCCAAAAAGACACCATCGACAATAACTCCAAAACTAAAACTGCGATTCCGGATTTAACTACATAGTCTTGTTTGCATTTATAAACTACCCTAAGTGATGCAGTATGGTTTTTCTATTCGTATTAGTTTCGGAGATAATTGAGACTATATCGTTTTGAAGTCGTTTCGCACGGTCAAAAACGCTGAAAATTTGCCAAAAAGACACCATCGACAATAACTCCAAAACTAAAACTGCGATTCCGGATTTAACTACATAGTCTTGTTTGCATTTATAAACTACCCTAAGTGATGCAGTATGGTTTTTCTATTCGTATTAGTTTCGGAGATAATTGAGACTATAGGATTTTGTAGCCATTTGGCACGGTGAAAAACGCTAAAAATTTGCCAAAAAGACACCATCGACAATAACTCCAAAACTAAAACAGCGATTCCGGATTTAACTACATAGTCTTGTTTGCATTTATAAACTACCCTAAGTGATGCAGTATGGTTTTTCTATTCGTATTAGTTTCGGAGATAATTGAGACTATATCGTTTTGAAGTCGTTTCGCACGGTCAAAAACGCTGAAAATTTGCCAAAAAGACACCATCGACAATAACTCCAAAACTAAAACTGCGATTCCGGATTTAACTACATAGTCTTGTTTGCATTTATAAACTACCCTAAGTGATGCAGTATGGTTTTTCTATTCGTATTAGTTTCGGAGATAATTGAGACTATAGGATTTTGTAGCCATTTGGCACGGTGAAAAACGCTAAAAATTTGCCAAAAAGACACCATCGACAATAACTCCAAAACTAAAACTGCGATTCCGGATTTAACTACATAGTCTTGTTTGCATTTATAAACTACCCTAAGTGATGCAGTATGGTTTTTCTATTCGTATTAGTTTCGGAGATAATTGAGACTATAGGATTTTGTAGCCATTTGGCACGGTGAAAAACGCTAAAAATTTGCCAAAAAGACACCATCGACAATAACTCCAAAACTAAAACAGCGATTCCGGATTTAACTACATAGTCTTGTTTGCATTTATAAACTACCCTAAGTGATGCAGTATGGTTTTTCTATTCGTATTAGTTTCGGAGATAATTGAGACTATATCGTTTTGAAGTCGTTTCGCACGGTCAAAAACGCTGAAAATTTGCCAAAAAGACACCATCGACAATAACTCCAAAACTAAAACTGCGATTCCGGATTTAACTACATAGTCTTGTTTGCATTTATAAACTACCCTAAGTGATGCAGTATGGTTTTTCTATTCGTATTAGTTTCGGAGATAATTGAGACTATAGGATTTTGTAGCCATTTGGCACGGTGAAAAACGCTGAAAATTTGCCAAAAAGACACCATCGACAATAACTCCAAAACTAAAACTGCGATTCCGGATTTAACTACATAGTCTTGTTTGCATTTATAAACTACCTAAGTGATGCAGTATGGTTTTTCTATTCGTATTAGTTTCGGAGATAATTGAGACTATAGGATTTTGTAGCCATTTGGCACGGTGAAAAACGCTAAAAATTTGCCAAAAAGACACCATCGACAATAACTCCAAAACTAAAACTGCGATTCCGGATTTAACTGCATAGTCTTGTTTGCATTTATAAACTACCTAAGTGATGCAGTATGGTTTTTCTATTCGTATTAGTTTCGGAGATAATTGAGACTATATCGTTTTGAAGTCGTTTCGCACGGTCAAAAACGCTGAAAATTTGCCAAAAAGACACCATCGACAATAACTCCAAAACTAAAACTGCGATTCCGGATTTAACTACATAGTCTTGTTTGCATTTATAAACTACCCTAAGTGATGCAGTATGGTTTTTCTATTCGTATTAGTTTCGGAGAAGATAATTGAGACTATATCGTTTTGAAGTCGTTTCGCACGGTCAAAAACGCTGAAAATTTGCCAAAAAGACACCATCGACAATAACTCCAAAACTAAAACTGCGATTCCGGATTTAACTACATAGTCTTGTTTGCATTTATAAACTACCCTAAGTGATGCAGTATGGTTTTTCTATTCGTATTAGTTTCGGAGATAATTGAGACTATAGGATTTTGTAGCCATTTGGCACGGTGAAAAACGCTAAAAATTTGCCAAAAAGACACCATCGACAATAACTCCAAAACTAAAACTGCGATTCCGGATTTAACTACATAGTCTTGTTTGCATTTATAAACTACCCTAAGTGATGCAGTATGGTTTTTCTATTCGTATTAGTTTCGGAGATAATTGAGACTATATCGTTTTGAAGTCGTTTCGCACGGTCAAAAACGCTGAAAATTTGCCAAAAAGACACCATCGACAATAACTCCAAAACTAAAACTGCGATTCCGGATTTAACTACATAGTCTTGTTTGCATTTATAAACTACCCTAAGTGATGCAGTATGGTTTTTCTATTCGTATTAGTTTCGGAGATAATTGAGACTATATCGTTTTGAAGTCGTTTCGCACGGTGAAAAACGCTGAAAATTTGCCAAAAAGACACCATCGACAATAACTCCAAAACTAAAACTGCGATTCCGGATTTAACTACATAGTCTTGTTTGCATTTATAAACTACCCTAAGTGATGCAGTATGGTTTTTCTATTCGTATTAGTTTCGGAGATAATTGAGACTATAGGATTTTGTAGCCATTTGGCACGGTGAAAAACGCTGAAAATTTGCCAAAAAGACACCATCGACAATAACTCCAAAACTAAAACTGCGATTCCGGATTTAACTGCATAGTCTTGTTTGCATTTATAAACTACCTAAGTGATGCAGTATGGTTTTTCTATTCGTATTAGTTTCGGAG
This sequence comes from Macrothele yani, assembly GCA_039090855.1. Classification (NCBI taxonomy): domain Eukaryota; kingdom Metazoa; phylum Arthropoda; class Arachnida; order Araneae; family Macrothelidae; genus Macrothele; species Macrothele yani. The sequence continues at coordinate 72,769,341 of CM077026.1, forward strand.
ATAATTGAGACTATAGGATTTTGTAGCCATTTGGCACGGTGAAAAACGCTGAAAATTTGCCAAAAAGACACCATCGACAATAACTCCAAAACTAAAACAGCGATTCCGGATTTAACTACATAGTCTTGTTTGCATTTATAAACTACCCTAAGTGATGCAGTATGGTTTTTCTATTCGTATTAGTTTCGGAGATAATTGAGACTATATCGTTTTGAAGTCGTTTCGCACGGTCAAAAACGCTGAAAATTTGCCAAAAAGACACCATCGACAATAACTCCAAAACTAAAACTGCGATTCCGGATTTAACTACATAGTCTTGTTTGCATTTATAAACTACCCTAAGTGATGCAGTATGGTTTTTCTATTCGTATTAGTTTCGGAGATAATTGAGACTATAGGATTTTGTAGCCATTTGGCACGGTGAAAAACGCTGAAAATTTGCCAAAAAGACACCATCGACAATAACTCCAAAACTAAAACTGCGATTCCGGATTTAACTACATAGTCTTGTTTGCATTTATAAACTACCTAAGTGATGCAGTATGGTTTTTCTATTCGTATTAGTTTCGGAGATAATTGAGACTATAGGATTTTGTAGCCATTTGGCACGGTGAAAAACGCTAAAAATTTGCAAAAAGACACCATCGACAATAACTCCAAAACTAAAACTGCGATTCCGGATTTAACTACATAGTCTTGTTTGCATTTATAAACTACCCTAAGTGATGCAGTATGGTTTTTCTATTCGTATTAGTTTCGGAGATAATTGAGACTATATCGTTTTGAAGTCGTTTCGCACGGTCAAAAACGCTGAAAATTTGCCAAAAAGACACCATCGACAATAACTCCAAAACTAAAACTGCGATTCCGGATTTAACTACATAGTCTTGTTTGCATTTATAAACTACCCTAAGTGATGCAGTATGGTTTTTCTATTCGTATTAGTTTCGGAGATAATTGAGACTATATCGTTTTGAAGTCGTTTCGCACGGTCAAAAACGCTGAAAATTTGCCAAAAAGACACCATCGACAATAACTCCAAAACTAAAACTGCGATTCCGGATTTAACTACATAGTCTTGTTTGCATTTATAAACTACCCTAAGTGATGCAGTATGGTTTTTCTATTCGTATTAGTTTCGGAGATAATTGAGACTATATCGTTTTGAAGTCGTTTCGCACGGTCAAAAACGCTGAAAATTTGCCAAAAAGACACCATCGACAATAACTCCAAAACTAAAACTGCGATTCCGGATTTAACTACATAGTCTTGTTTGCATTTATAAACTACCCTAAGTGATGCAGTATGGTTTTTCTATTCGTATTAGTTTCGGAGATAATTGAGACTATAGGATTTTGTAGCCATTTGGCACGGTGAAAAACGCTAAAAATTTGCCAAAAAGACACCATCGACAATAACTCCAAAACTAAAACTGCGATTCCGGATTTAACTACATAGTCTTGTTTGCATTTATAAACTACCTAAGTGATGCAGTATGGTTTTTCTATTCGTATTAGTTTCGGAGATAATTGAGACTATAGGATTTTGTAGCCATTTGGCACGGTGAAAAACGCTAAAAATTTGCCAAAAAGACACCATCGACAATAACTCCAAAACTAAAACTGCGATTCCGGGATTTAACTACATAGTCTTGTTTGCATTTATAAACTACCTAAGTGATGCAGTATGGTTTTTCTATTCGTATTAGTTTCGGAGATAATTGAGACTATAGGATTTTGTAGCCATTTGGCACGGTGAAAAACGCTGAAAATTTGCCAAAAAGACACCATCGACAATAACTCCAAAACTAAAACAGCGATTCCGGATTTAACTACATAGTCTTGTTTGCATTTATAAACTACCCTAAGTGATGCAGTATGGTTTTTCTATTCGTATTAGTTTCGGAGATAATTGAGACTATATCGTTTTGAAGTCGTTTCGCACGGTCAAAAACGCTGAAAATTTGCCAAAAAGACACCATCGACAATAACTCCAAAACTAAAACAGCGATTCCGGATTTAACTACATAGTCTTGTTTGCATTTATAAACTACCCTAAGTGATGCAGTATGGTTTTTCTATTCGTATTAGTTTCGGAGATAATTGAGACTATATCGTTTTGAAGTCGTTTCGCACGGTCAAAAACGCTGAAAATTTGCAAAAAGACACCATCGACAATAACTCCAAAACTAAAACTGCGATTCCGGATTTAACTACATAGTCTTGTTTGCATTTATAAACTACCCTAAGTGATGCAGTATGGTTTTTCTATTCGTATTAGTTTCGGAGATAATTGAGACTATAGGATTTTGTAGCCATTTGGCACGGTGAAAAACGCTGAAAATTTGCCAAAAAGACACCATCGACAATAACTCCAAAACTAAAACTGCGATTCCGGATTTAACTACATAGTCTTGTTTGCATTTATAAACTACCTAAGTGATGCAGTATGGTTTTTCTATTCGTATTAGTTTCGGAGATAATTGAGACTATAGGATTTTGTAGCCATTTGGCACGGTGAAAAACGCTGAAAATTTGCCAAAAAGACACCATCGACAATAACTCCAAAACTAAAACTGCGATTCCGGATTTAACTACATAGTCTTGTTTGCATTTATAAACTACCCTAAGTGATGCAGTATGGTTTTTCTATTCGTATTAGTTTCGGAGATAATTGAGACTATATCGTTTTGAAGTCGTTTCGCACGGTCAAAAACGCTGAAAATTTGCCAAAAAGACACCATCGACAATAACTCCAAAACTAAAACTGCGATTCCGGATTTAACTACATAGTCTTGTTTGCATTTATAAACTACCCTAAGTGATGCAGTATGGTTTTTCTATTCGTATTAGTTTCGGAGATAATTGAGACTATAGATAATTGAGACTATATCGTTTTGAAGTCATTTCGCACGGTGAAAAACGCTGAAAATTTGCCAAAAAGACACCATCGACAATAACTCCAAAACTAAAACTGCGATTCCGGATTTAACTACATAGTCTTGTTTGCATTTATAAACTACCCTAAGTGATGCAGTATGGTTTTTCTATTCGTATTAGTTTCGGAGATAATTGAGACTATAGGATTTTGTAGCCATTTGGCACGGTGAAAAACGCTAAAAATTTGCCAAAAAGACACCATCGACAATAACTCCAAAACTAAAACAGCGATTCCGGATTTAACTACATAGTCTTGTTTGCATTTATAAACTACCCTAAGTGATGCAGTATGGTTTTTCTATTCGTATTAGTTTCGGAGATAATTGAGACTATATCGTTTTGAAGTCGTTTCGCACGGTCAAAAACGCTGAAAATTTGCCAAAAAGACACCATCGACAATAACTCCAAAACTAAAACTGCGATTCCGGATTTAACTACATAGTCTTGTTTGCATTTATAAACTACCCTAAGTGATGCAGTATGGTTTTTCTATTCGTATTAGTTTCGGAGATAATTGAGACTATATCGTTTTGAAGTCGTTTCGCACGGTGAAAAACGCTGAAAATTTGCCAAAAAGACACCATCGACAATAACTCCAAAACTAAAACTGCGATTCCGGATTTAACTACATAGTCTTGTTTGCATTTATAAACTACCCTAAGTGATGCAGTATGGTTTTTCTATTCGTATTAGTTTCGGAGATAATTGAGACTATAGGATTTTGTAGCCATTTGGCACGGTGAAAAACGCTAAAAATTTGCCAAAAAGACACCATCGACAATAACTCCAAAACTAAAACTGCGATTCCGGATTTAACTACATAGTCTTGTTTGCATTTATAAACTACCCTAAGTGATGCAGTATGGTTTTTCTATTCGTATTAGTTTCGGAGATAATTGAGACTATAGGATTTTGTAGCCATTTGGCACGGTGAAAAACGCTAAAAATTTGCCAAAAAGACACCATCGACAATAACTCCAAAACTAAAACAGCGATTCCGGATTTAACTACATAGTCTTGTTTGCATTTATAAACTACCCTAAGTGATGCAGTATGGTTTTTCTATTCGTATTAGTTTCGGAGATAATTGAGACTATATCGTTTTGAAGTCGTTTCGCACGGTCAAAAACGCTGAAAATTTGCCAAAAAGACACCATCGACAATAACTCCAAAACTAAAACTGCGATTCCGGATTTAACTACATAGTCTTGTTTGCATTTATAAACTACCCTAAGTGATGCAGTATGGTTTTTCTATTCGTATTAGTTTCGGAGATAATTGAGACTATAGGATTTTGTAGCCATTTGGCACGGTGAAAAACGCTGAAAATTTGCCAAAAAGACACCATCGACAATAACTCCAAAACTAAAACTGCGATTCCGGATTTAACTACATAGTCTTGTTTGCATTTATAAACTACCCTAAGTGATGCAGTATGGTTTTTCTATTCGTATTAGTTTCGGAGATAATTGAGACTATAGGATTTTGTAGCCATTTGGCACGGTGAAAAACGCTAAAAATTTGCCAAAAAGACACCATCGACAATAACTCCAAAACTAAAACAGCGATTCCGGATTTAACTACATAGTCTTGTTTGCATTTATAAACTACCCTAAGTGATGCAGTATGGTTTTTCTATTCGTATTAGTTTCGGAGATAATTGAGACTATATCGTTTTGAAGTCGTTTCGCACGGTCAAAAACGCTGAAAATTTGCCAAAAAGACACCATCGACAATAACTCCAAAACTAAAACAGCGATTCCGGATTTAACTACATAGTCTTGTTTGCATTTATAAACTACCCTAAGTGATGCAGTATGGTTTTTCTATTCGTATTAGTTTCGGAGATAATTGAGACTATATCGTTTTGAAGTCGTTTCGCACGGTCAAAAACGCTGAAAATTTGCCAAAAAGACACCATCGACAATAACTCCAAAACTAAAACTGCGATTCCGGATTTAACTACATAGTCTTGTTTGCATTTATAAACTACCCTAAGTGATGCAGTATGGTTTTTCTATTCGTATTAGTTTCGGAGATAATTGAGACTATATCGTTTTGAAGTCGTTTCGCACGGTCAAAAACGCTGAAAATTTGCCAAAAAGACACCATCGACAATAACTCCAAAACTAAAACTGCGATTCCGGATTTAACTACATAGTCTTGTTTGCATTTATAAACTACCCTAAGTGATGCAGTATGGTTTTTCTATTCGTATTAGTTTCGGAGATAATTGAGACTATAGGATTTTGTAGCCATTTGGCACGGTGAAAAACGCTAAAAATTTGCCAAAAAGACACCATCGACAATAACTCCAAAACTAAAACTGCGATTCCGGATTTAACTGCATAGTCTTGTTTGCATTTATAAACTACCTAAGTGATGCAGTATGGTTTTTCTATTCGTATTAGTTTCGGAGATAATTGAGACTATATCGTTTTGAAGTCGTTTCGCACGGTCAAAAACGCTAAAAATTTGCCAAAAAGACACCATCGACAATAACTCCAAAACTAAAACAGCGATTCCGGATTTAACTACATAGTCTTGTTTGCATTTATAAACTACCCTAAGTGATGCAGTATGGTTTTTCTATTCGTATTAGTTTCGGAGATAATTGAGACTATAGGATTTTGTAGCCATTTGGCACGGTGAAAAACGCTAAAAATTTGCCAAAAAGACACCATCGACAATAACTCCAAAACTAAAACTGCGATTCCGGATTTAACTACATAGTCTTGTTTGCATTTATAAACTACCCTAAGTGATGCAGTATGGTTTTTCTATTCGTATTAGTTTCGGAGATAATTGAGACTATAGGATTTTGTAGCCATTTGGCACGGTGAAAAACGCTAAAAATTTGCCAAAAAGACACCATCGACAATAACTCCAAAACTAAAACAGCGATTCCGGATTTAACTACATAGTCTTGTTTGCATTTATAAACTACCCTAAGTGATGCAGTATGGTTTTTCTATTCGTATTAGTTTCGGAGATAATTGAGACTATAGGATTTTGTAGCCATTTGGCACGGTGAAAAACGCTGAAAATTTGCCAAAAAGACACCATCGACAATAACTCCAAAACTAAAACTGCGATTCCGGATTTAACTACATAGTCTTGTTTGCATTTATAAACTACCCTAAGTGATGCAGTATGGTTTTTCTATTCGTATTAGTTTCGGAGATAATTGAGACTATAGGATTTTGTAGCCATTTGGCACGGTGAAAAACGCTGAAAATTTGCCAAAAAGACACCATCGACAATAACTCCAAAACTAAAACTGCGATTCCGGATTTAACTACATAGTCTTGTTTGCATTTATAAACTACCCTAAGTGATGCAGTATGGTTTTTCTATTCGTATTAGTTTCGGAGATAATTGAGACTATAGGATTTTGTAGCCATTTGGCACGGTGAAAAACGCTGAAAATTTGCCAAAAAGACACCATCGACAATAACTCCAAAACTAAAACTGCGATTCCGGATTTAACTACATAGTCTTGTTTGCATTTATAAACTACCCTAAGTGATGCAGTATGGTTTTTCTATTCGTATTAGTTTCGGAGATAATTGAGACTATAGGATTTTGTAGCCATTTGGCACGGTGAAAAACGCTAAAAATTTGCCAAAAAGACACCATCGACAATAACTCCAAAACTAAAACAGCGATTCCGGATTTAACTACATAGTCTTGTTTGCATTTATAAACTACCCTAAGTGATGCAGTATGGTTTTTCTATTCGTATTAGTTTCGGAGATAATTGAGACTATAGGATTTTGTAGCCATTTGGCACGGTGAAAAACGCTGAAAATTTGCCAAAAAGACACCATCGACAATAACTCCAAAACTAAAACTGCGATTCCGGATTTAACTACATAGTCTTGTTTGCATTTATAAACTACCCTAAGTGATGCAGTATGGTTTTTCTATTCGTATTAGTTTCGGAGATAATTGAGACTATAGGATTTTGTAGCCATTTGGCACGGTGAAAAACGCTGAAAATTTGCCAAAAAGACACCATCGACAATAACTCCAAAACTAAAACTGCGATTCCGGATTTAACTACATAGTCTTGTTTGCATTTATAAACTACCTAAGTGATGCAGTATGGTTTTTCTATTCGTATTAGTTTCGGAGATAATTGAGACTATAGGATTTTGTAGCCATTTGGCACGGTGAAAAACGCTAAAAATTTGCCAAAAAGACACCATCGACAATAACTCCAAAACTAAAACAGCGATTCCGGATTTAACTACATAGTCTTGTTTGCATTTATAAACTACCCTAAGTGATGCAGTATGGTTTTTCTATTCGTATTAGTTTCGGAGATAATTGAGACTATATCGTTTTGAAGTCGTTTCGCACGGTCAAAAACGCTGAAAATTTGCCAAAAAGACACCATCGACAATAACTCCAAAACTAAAACTGCGATTCCGGATTTAACTACATAGTCTTGTTTGCATTTATAAACTACCCTAAGTGATGCAGTATGGTTTTTCTATTCGTATTAGTTTCGGAGATAATTGAGACTATATCGTTTTGAAGTCGTTTCGCACGGTCAAAAACGCTAAAAATTTGCAAAAAGACACCATCGACAATAACTCCAAAACTAAAACAGCGATTCCGGATTTAACTACATAGTCTTGTTTGCATTTATAAACTACCCTAAGTGATGCAGTATGGTTTTTCTATTCGTATTAGTTTCGGAGATAATTGAGACTATAGGATTTTGTAGCCATTTGGCACGGTGAAAAACGCTAAAAATTTGCCAAAAAGACACCATCGACAATAACTCCAAAACTAAAACTGCGATTCCGGATTTAACTACATAGTCTTGTTTGCATTTATAAACTACCCTAAGTGATGCAGTATGGTTTTTCTATTCGTATTAGTTTCGGAGATAATTGAGACTATAGGATTTTGTAGCCATTTGGCACGGTGAAAAACGCTAAAAATTTGCCAAAAAGACACCATCGACAATAACTCCAAAACTAAAACTGCGATTCCGGATTTAACTGCATAGTCTTGTTTGCATTTATAAACTACCCTAAGTGATGCAGTATGGTTTTTCTATTCGTATTAGTTTCGGAGATAATTGAGACTATATCGTTTTGAAGTCGTTTCGCACGGTCAAAAACGCTGAAAATTTGCCAAAAAGACACCATCGACAATAACTCCAAAACTAAAACTGCGATTCCGGATTTAACTACATAGTCTTGTTTGCATTTATAAACTACCCTAAGTGATGCAGTATGGTTTTTCTATTCGTATTAGTTTCGGAGATAATTGAGACTATAGGATTTTGTAGCCATTTGGCACGGTGAAAAACGCTAAAAATTTGCCAAAAAGACACCATCGACAATAACTCCAAAACTAAAACAGCGATTCCGGATTTAACTACATAGTCTTGTTTGCATTTATAAACTACCCTAAGTGATGCAGTATGGTTTTTCTATTCGTATTAGTTTCGGAGATAATTGAGACTATAGGATTTTGTAGCCATTTGGCACGGTGAAAAACGCTAAAAATTTGCCAAAAAGACACCATCGACAATAACTCCAAAACTAAAACTGCGATTCCGGATTTAACTACATAGTCTTGTTTGCATTTATAAACTACCCTAAGTGATGCAGTATGGTTTTTCTATTCGTATTAGTTTCGGAGATAATTGAGACTATATCGTTTTGAAGTCGTTTCGCACGGTCAAAAACGCTGAAAATTTGCCAAAAAGACACCATCGACAATAACTCCAAAACTAAAACAGCGATTCCGGATTTAACTACATAGTCTTGTTTGCATTTATAAACTACCCTAAGTGATGCAGTATGGTTTTTCTATTCGTATTAGTTTCGGAGATAATTGAGACTATATCGTTTTGAAGTCGTTTCGCACGGTCAAAAACGCTAAAAATTTGCAAAAAGACACCATCGACAATAACTCCAAAACTAAAACAGCGATTCCGGATTTAACTACATAGTCTTGTTTGCATTTATAAACTACCCTAAGTGATGCAGTATGGTTTTTCTATTCGTATTAGTTTCGGAGATAATTGAGACTATAGGATTTTGTAGCCATTTGGCACGGTGAAAAACGCTAAAAATTTGCCAAAAAGACACCATCGACAATAACTCCAAAACTAAAACTGCGATTCCGGATTTAACTACATAGTCTTGTTTGCATTTATAAACTACCCTAAGTGATGCAGTATGGTTTTTCTATTCGTATTAGTTTCGGAGATAATTGAGACTATATCGTTTTGAAGTCGTTTCGCACGGTCAAAAACGCTGAAAATTTGCCAAAAAGACACCATCGACAATAACTCCAAAACTAAAACAGCGATTCCGGATTTAACTACATAGTCTTGTTTGCATTTATAAACTACCCTAAGTGATGCAGTATGGTTTTTCTATTCGTATTAGTTTCGGAGATAATTGAGACTATACGATTTTGTAGATAATTGAGACTATATCGTTTTGAAGTCGTTTCGCACGGTCAAAAACGCTAAAAATTTGCCAAAAAGACACCATCGACAATAACTCCAAAACTAAAACTGCGATTCCGGATTTAACTACATAGTCTTGTTTGCATTTATAAACTACCCTAAGTGATGCAGTATGGTTTTTCTATTCGTATTAGTTTCGGAGATAATTGAGACTATAGGATTTTGTAGCCATTTGGCACGGTGAAAAACGCTAAAAATTTGCCAAAAAGACACCATCGACAATAACTCCAAAACTAAAACTGCGATTCCGGATTTAACTACATAGTCTTGTTTGCATTTATAAACTACCCTAAGTGATGCAGTATGGTTTTTCTATTCGTATTAGTTTCGGAGATAATTGAGACTATATCGTTTTGAAGTCGTTTCGCACGGTCAAAAACGCTGAAAATTTGCCAAAAAGACACCATCGACAATAACTCCAAAACTAAAACTGCGATTCCGGATTTAACTACATAGTCTTGTTTGCATTTATAAACTACCCTAAGTGATGCAGTATGGTTTTTCTATTCGTATTAGTTTCGGAGATAATTGAGACTATATCGGATTTGAAGTCGTTTCGCACGGTCAAAAACGCTGAAAATTTGCCAAAAAGACACCATCGACAATAACTCCAAAACTAAAACTGCGATTCCGGATTTAACTACATAGTCTTGTTTGCATTTATAAACTACCCTAAGTGATGCAGTATGGTTTTTCTATTCGTATTAGTTTCGGAGATAATTGAGACTATAGGATTTTGTAGCCATTTGGCACGGTGAAAAACGCTAAAAATTTGCCAAAAAGACACCATCGACAATAACTCCAAAACTAAAACAGCGATTCCGGATTTAACTACATAGTCTTGTTTGCATTTATAAACTACCTAAGTGATGCAGTATGGTTTTTCTATTCGTATTAGTTTCGGAGATAATTGAGACTATAGGATTTTGTAGCCATTTGGCACGGTGAAAAACGCTAAAAATTTGCCAAAAAGACACCATCGACAATAACTCCAAAACTAAAACTGCGATTCCGGATTTAACTACATAGTCTTGTTTGCATTTATAAACTACCCTAAGTGATGCAGTATGGTTTTTCTATTCGTATTAGTTTCGGAGATAATTGAGACTATATCGTTTTGAAGTCGTTTCGCACGGTCAAAAACGCTGAAAATTTGCCAAAAAGACACCATCGACAATAACTCCAAAACTAAAACAGCGATTCCGGATTTAACTACATAGTCTTGTTTGCATTTATAAACTACCCTAAGTGATGCAGTATGGTTTTTCTATTCGTATTAGTTTCGGAGATAATTGAGACTATACGATTTTGTAGATAATTGAGACTATATCGTTTTGAAGTCATTTCGCACGGTGAAAAACGCTAAAAATTTGCCAAAAAGACACCATCGACAATAACTCCAAAACTAAAACAGCGATTCCGGATTTAACTACATAGTCTTGTTTGCATTTATAAACTACCCTAAGTGATGCAGTATGGTTTTTCTATTCGTATTAGTTTCGGAGATAATTGAGACTATAGGATTTTGTAGCCATTTGGCACGGTGAAAAACGCTAAAAATTTGCCAAAAAGACACCATCGACAATAACTCCAAAACTAAAACTGCGATTCCGGATTTAACTACATAGTCTTGTTTGCATTTATAAACTACCCTAAGTGATGCAGTATGGTTTTTCTATTCGTATTAGTTTCGGAGATAATTGAGACTATATCGTTTTGAAGTCGTTTCGCACGGTCAAAAACGCTGAAAATTTGCCAAAAAGACACCATCGACAATAACTCCAAAACTAAAACTGCGATTCCGGATTTAACTACATAGTCTTGTTTGCATTTATAAACTACCCTAAGTGATGCAGTATGGTTTTTCTATTCGTATTAGTTTCGGAGATAATTGAGACTATATCGTTTTGAAGTCGTTTCGCACGGTCAAAAACGCTGAAAATTTGCCAAAAAGACACCATCGACAATAACTCCAAAACTAAAACAGCGATTCCGGATTTAACTACATAGTCTTGTTTGCATTTATAAACTACCCTAAGTGATGCAGTATGGTTTTTCTATTCGTATTAGTTTCGGAGATAATTGAGACTATAAGATTTTGTAGCCATTTGGCACGGTGAAAAACGCTAAAAATTTGCCAAAAAGACACCATCGACAATAACTCCAAAACTAAAACTGCGATTCCGGATTTAACTACATAGTCTTGTTTGCATTTATAAACTACCTAAGTGATGCAGTATGGTTTTTCTATTCGTATTAGTTTCGGAGATAATTGAGACTATAGGATTTTGTAGCCATTTGGCACGGTGAAAAACGCTAAAAATTTGCCAAAAAGACACCATCGACAATAACTCCAAAACTAAAACAGCGATTCCGGATTTAACTACATAGTCTTGTTTGCATTTATAAACTACCCTAAGTGATGCAGTATGGTTTTTCTATTCGTATTAGTTTCGGAGATAATTGAGACTATATCGTTTTGAAGTCGTTTCGCACGGTCAAAAACGCTGAAAATTTGCAAAAAGACACCATCGACAATAACTCCAAAACTAAAACTGCGATTCCGGATTTAACTACATAGTCTTGTTTGCATTTATAAACTACCCTAAGTGATGCAGTATGGTTTTTCTATTCGTATTAGTTTCGGAGATAATTGAGACTATAGGATTTTGTAGCCATTTGGCACGGTGAAAAACGCTAAAAATTTGCCAAAAAGACACCATCGACAATAACTCCAAAACTAAAACTGCGATTCCGGGATTTAACTACATAGTCTTGTTTGCATTTATAAACTACCTAAGTGATGCAGTATGGTTTTTCTATTCGTATTAGTTTCGGAGATAATTGAGACTATAGGATTTTGTAGCCATTTGGCACGGTGAAAAACGCTAAAAATTTGCCAAAAAGACACCATCGACAATAACTCCAAAACTAAAACAGCGATTCCGGATTTAACTACATAGTCTTGTTTGCATTTATAAACTACCCTAAGTGATGCAGTATGGTTTTTCTATTCGTATTAGTTTCGGAGATAATTGAGACTATATCGTTTTGAAGTCGTTTCGCACGGTCAAAAACGCTGAAAATTTGCCAAAAGACACCATCGACAATAACTCCAAAACTAAAACTGCGATTCCGGATTTAACTACATAGTCTTGTTTGCATTTATAAACTACCCTAAGTGATGCAGTATGGTTTTTCTATTCGTATTAGTTTCGGAGATAATTGAGACTATATCGTTTTGAAGTCGTTTCGCACGGTCAAAAACGCTGAAATTTTGCCAAAAAGACACCATCGACAATAACTCCAAAACTAAAACAGCGATTCCGGATTTAACTACATAGTCTTGTTTGCATTTATAAACTACCCTAAGTGATGCAGTATGGTTTTTCTATTCGTATTAGTTTCGGAGATAATTGAGACTATATCGTTTTGAAGTCGTTTCGCACGGTCAAAAACGCTGAAAATTTGCCAAAAAGACACCATCGACAATAACTCCAAAACTAAAACTGCGATTCCGGATTTAACTACATAGTCTTGTTTGCATTTATAAACTACCCTAAGTGATGCAGTATGGTTTTTCTATTCGTATTAGTTTCGGAGATAATTGAGACTATAGGATTTTGTAGCCATTTGGCACGGTGAAAAACGCTAAAAATTTGCCAAAAAGACACCATCGACAATAACTCCAAAACTAAAACTGCGATTCCGGATTTAACTACATAGTCTTGTTTGCATTTATAAACTACCCTAAGTGATGCAGTATGGTTTTTCTATTCGTATTAGTTTCGGAGATAATTGAGACTATAGGATTTTGTAGCCATTTGGCACGGTGAAAAACGCTAAAAATTTGCCAAAAAGACACCATCGACAATAACTCCAAAACTAAAACTGCGATTCCGGATTTAACTACATAGTCTTGTTTGCATTTATAAACTACCTAAGTGATGCAGTATGGTTTTTCTATTCGTATTAGTTTCGGAGATAATTGAGACTATAGGATTTTGTAGCCATTTGGCACGGTGAAAAACGCTAAAAATTTGCCAAAAAGACACCATCGACAATAACTCCAAAACTAAAACAGCGATTCCGGATTTAACTACATAGTCTTGTTTGCATTTATAAACTACCCTAAGTGATGCAGTATGGTTTTTCTATTCGTATTAGTTTCGGAGATAATTGAGACTATATCGTTTTGAAGTCGTTTCGCACGGTCAAAAACGCTGAAAATTTGCAAAAAGACACCATCGACAATAACTCCAAAACTAAAACTGCGATTCCGGATTTAACTACATAGTCTTGTTTGCATTTATAAACTACCCTAAGTGATGCAGTATGGTTTTTCTATTCGTATTAGTTTCGGAGATAATTGAGACTATATCGTTTTGTAGTCGTTTGGCACGGTGAAAAACGCTGAAAATTTGCCAAAAAGACACCATCGACAATAACTCCAAAACTAAAACTGCGATTCCGGATTTAACTACATAGTCTTGTTTGCATTTATAAACTACCCTAAGTGATGCAGTATGGTTTTTCTATTCGTATTAGTTTCGGAGATAATTGAGACTATATCGTTTTGAAGTCGTTTCGCACGGTCAAAAACGCTGAAAATTTGCCAAAAAGACACCATCGACAATAACTCCAAAACTAAAACAGCGATTCCGGATTTAACTACATAGTCTTGTTTGCATTTATAAACTACCCTAAGTGATGCAGTATGGTTTTTCTATTCGTATTAGTTTCGGAGATAATTGAGACTATATCGTTTTGAAGTCGTTTCGCACGGTCAAAAACGCTGAAAATTTGCCAAAAAGACACCATCGACAATAACTCCAAAACTAAAACAGCGATTCCGGATTTAACTACATAGTCTTGTTTGCATTTATAAACTACCCTAAGTGATGCAGTATGGTTTTTCTATTCGTATTAGTTTCGGAGATAATTGAGACTATAGGATTTTGTAGCCATTTGGCACGGTGAAAAACGCTAAAAATTTGCCAAAAAGACACCATCGACAATAACTCCAAAACTAAAACAGCGATTCCGGATTTAACTTCATAGTCTTGTTTGCATTTATAAACTACCTAAGTGATGCAGTATGGTTTTTCTATTCGTATTAGTTTCGGAGATAATTGAGACTATAGGATTTTGTAGCCATTTGGCACGGTGAAAAACGCTAAAAATTTGCCAAAAAGACACCATCGACAATAACTCCAAAACTAAAACAGCGATTCCGGATTTAACTACATAGTCTTGTTTGCATTTATAAACTACCCTAAGTGATGCAGTATGGTTTTTCTATTCGTATTAGTTTCGGAGATAATTGAGACTATATCGTTTTGAAGTCGTTTCGCACGGTCAAAAACGCTGAAAATTTGAAAAAAAGACACCATCGACAATAACTCCAAAACTAAAACAGCGATTCCGGATTTAACTACATAGTCTTGTTTGCATTTATAAACTACCCTAAGTGATGCAGTATGGTTTTTCTATTCGTATTAGTTTCGGAGATAATTGAGACTATATCGTTTTGAAGTCGTTTCGCACGGTCAAAAACGCTGAAAATTTGAAAAAGACACCATCGACAATAACTCCAAAACTAAAACAGCGATTCCGGATTTAACTACATAGTCTTGTTTGCATTTATAAACTACCCTAAGTGATGCAGTATGGTTTTTCTATTCGTATTAGTTTCGGAGATAATTGAGACTATAGGACTTTGTAGCCATTTGGCACGGTGAAAAACGCTAAAAATTTGCCAAAAAGACACCATCGACAATAACTCCAAAACTAAAACTGCGATTCCGGATTTAACTACATAGTCTTGTTTGCATTTATAAACTACCCTAAGTGATGCAGTATGGTTTTTCTATTCGTATTAGTTTCGGAGATAATTGAGACTATATCGTTTTGAAGTCGTTTCGCACGGTCAAAAACGCTGAAAATATGCCAAAAAGACACCATCGACAATAACTCCAAAACTAAAACAGCGATTCCGGATTTAACTACATAGTCTTGTTTGCATTTATAAACTACCCTAAGTGATGCAGTATGGTTTTTCTATTCGTATTAGTTTCGGAGATAATTGAGACTATAAGATTTTGTAGCCATTTGGCACGGTGAAAAACGCTGAAAATTTGCTAAAAAGACACCATCGACAATAACTCCAAAACTAAAACAGCGATTCCGGATTTAACTACATAGTCTTGTTTGCATTTATAAACTACCCTAAGTGATGCAGTATGGTTTTTCTATTCGTATTAGTTTCGGAGATAATTGAGACTATAGGACTTTGTAGCCATTTGGCACGGTGAAAAACGCTAAAAATTTGCCAAAAAGACACCATCGACAATAACTCCAAAACTAAAACAGCGATTCCGGATTTAACTACATAGTCTTGTTTGCATTTATAAACTACCCTAAGTGATGCAGTATGGTTTTTCTATTCGTATTAGTTTCGGAGATAATTGAGACTATATCGTTTTGAAGTCGTTTCGCACGGTCAAAAACGCTAAAAATTTGAAAAAAGACACCATCGACAATAACTCCAAAACTAAAACAGCGATTCCGGATTTAACTACATAGTCTTGTTTGCATTTATAAACTACCCTAAGTGATGCAGTATGGTTTTTCTATTCGTATTAGTTTCGGAGATAATTGAGACTATACGATTTTGTAGATATTGAGACTATATCGTTTTGAAATCATTTGGCACGGTGAAAAACGCTAAAAATTTGCCAAAAAGACACCATCGACAATAACTCCAAAACTAAAACAGCGATTCCGGATTTAACTACATAGTCTTGTTTGCATTTATAAACTACCCTAAGTGATGCAGTATGGTTTTTCTATTCGTATTAGTTTCGGAGATAATTGAGACTATAGGATTTTGTAGCCATTTGGCACGGTGAAAAACGCTAAAAATTTGCCAAAAAGACACCATCGACAATAACTCCAAAACTAAAACAGCGATTCCGGATTTAACTACATAGTCTTGTTTGCATTTATAAACTACCCTAAGTGATGCAGTATGGTTTTTCTATTCGTATTAGTTTCGGAGATAATTGAGACTATATCGTTTTGAAGTCGTTTCGCACGGTCAAAAACGCTGAAAATTTGCCAAAAAGACACCATCGACAATAACTCCAAAACTAAAACAACGATTCCGGATTTAACTACATAGTCTTGTTTGCATTTATAAACTACCCTAAGTGATGCAGTATGGTTTTTCTATTCGTATTAGTTTCGGAGATAATTGAGACTATATCGGTTTGAAGTCGTTTCGCACGGTCAAAAACGCTGAAAATTTGCCAAAAAGACACCATCGACAATAACTCCAAAACTAAAACAGCGATTCCGGATTTAACTACATAGTCTTGTTTGCATTTATAAACTACCCTAAGTGATGCAGTATGGTTTTTCTATTCGTATTAGTTTCGGAGATAATTGAGACTATAAGATTTTGTAGCCATTTGGCACGGTGAAAAACGCGAAAAATTTGCTAAAAAGACACCATCGACAATAACTCCAAAACTAAAACAGCGATTTTGGATTTAACTTCATAGTCTTGTTTGCATTTATAAACTACCATAAGTGATGCAGTATGGTTTTTCTATTCGTATTAGTTTCGGAGATAATTGAGACTATAGGACTTTGTAGCCATTTGGCACGGTGAAAAACGCTAAAAATTTGCCAAAAAGACACCATCGACAATAACTCCAAAACTAAAACTGCGATTCCGGATTTAACTGCATAGTCTTGTTTGCATTTATAAACTGCCCTAAGTGATGCAGTATGGTTTTTCTATTCGTATTAGTTTCGGAGATAATTGAGACTATAGGATTTTGTAGCCATTTGGCACGGTGAAAAACGCTAAAAATTTGCCAAAAAGACACCATCGACAATAACTCCAAAACTAAAACAGCGATTCCGGATTTAACTTCATAGTCTTGTTTGCATTTATAAACTATTCTAAGTGATGCAGTATGGTTTTTCTATTCGTATTAGTTTCGGAGATAAATGAGACTATATCGTTTTGAAGTCGTTTCGCACGGTCAAAAACGCTGAAAATTTGCTAAAAAGACACCATCGACAATAACTCCAAAACTAAAACAGCGATTCCGGATTTAACTACGTAGTCTTGTTTGCATTTATAAACTACCCTAAGTGATGCAGTATGGTTTTTCTATTCGTATTAGTTTCGGAGATAATTGAGACTATAAGATTTTGTAGCCATTTGGCACGGTGAAAAACGCTAAAAATTTGCTAAAAAGACACCATCGACAATAACTCCAAAACTAAAACTGCGATTTTGGATTTAACTTCATAGTCTTGTTTGCATTTATAAACTACCATAAGTGATGCAGTATGGTTTTTCTATTCGTATTAGTTTCGGAGATAATTGAGACTATAGAACTTTGTAGCCATTTGGCACGGTCAAAAACGCTGAAAATTTGCCAAAAAGACACCATCGACAATAACTCCAAAACTAAAACAGCGATTCCGGATTTAACTACATAGTCTTGTTTGCATTTATAAACTACCCTAAGTGATGCAGTATGGTTTTTCTATTCGTATTAGTTTCGGAGATAATTGAGACTATAGGATATTGTAGCCATTTGGCACTGTGAAAAACGCTAAAAATTTGCCAAAAAGACACCATCGACAATAACTCCAAAACTAAAACAGCGATTCCGGATTTAACTACATGGTCTTGTTTGCATTTATAAACTCCCCTAAGTGATGTAGTATGGTTTTTCTATTCGTATTAGTTTCGGAGATAATTGAGACTATATTGTGATGTAAGGTCAGGTGATGCGTAACATCACAGCCTCTCCTTGACAAATGTCAACCCCGGCTTCTCGTGGTGCATCCTGTTCCCACTAAAGGGGCTCTGACGACCGCCAATAGCGGTATAACTATACCATCGGGATTAGAGGAAATTCTATCCCACACTCACCAACCCGTTTGGCCAGCGTGGTGAGTTATGGCCAAACCCCTCCAAAATGACTCCACAACTTAAATCTTGGCCCTCAGTCTCCGGCAGCTGGAATGTACCTGGCCAATGCAGCGGCCAGTGCGACATGAAGACAGAGGGGGCTAAGAATCCCCGGAGGACCGGACTAGGCTGCCATCTGATGCTGACCTTTGCAACGTACAATGGACGCTCCCTATCTTCTGATTCGAGGCTTCTTGAATTGGAAGAGGAACTACAAAGGATCAAGTGGGACATCGTGGGGCTAAGTGAGGTAAGGAGAAAAGGAGAAGACCTCATCGAACTGAAAAGTGGACATCTCTTCTACTATCGTGGGACAGATACTGGCAGAACTAGTGGTGTTGGATTTATAATAAACAAGAAACTGAAAGATAAAGTGGTAGAAGTTGAAAGTTCCTCTGACAGAGCTGCACGACTCGTTATCCAACTATCGAGAAGATACCAGGCTCAGATTATTCAAACTTATGCACCCACCGCAAGTCATCCTGAAGAATTTTATGAGGAAATTTGTCATCTAAATAATAAAGGTAAGCAGCACTTGAAAATAATTATGGGAGATTTCAATGCAAAAATAGGGCAACGGCAACAGAATGAAACTTCAGTAGGTAAATTCGGTCACGGCAACAGAAACCAGCGTGGAAATACTCTCGTTGAGTTTGCAGAGGCAGAAGGGTTTTTCATCTTGAACTCCTTCTTCAAGAAAAAGCCACACAGGAAATGGACATGGAGACATCCAAATGGGACGACAAGTGAAATTGATTTTATTATGTGTAACAAAAAATTCGTCATAGAAGACTGCAGTGTGCTAAACAAGTTCAACACAGGTAGTGACCATAGATTGGTGAGATGTAAGATGCACCTCAACACTAAACTTGAACGTGGCAAGCTCATAAGACAAACAAAATCTATTGACATAACCAACTTTAAAAAACACCATAATACCTTCAAGTTGGAACTGAAGAACAAGTTCTCTGCTTTAGAAGGCCTAACATCGGAAGAAGTGGACATCTATGAAGTTAACAGAAAAGTAACCAAAGCTCTTATGGAAACAGCAACAAAATTAGCTGGGTCTAAGAACAAGTTGCATGTAAATAAATTATCAGGAAAAACGAAAATGTTGATGCAAAAAAGAAGAGAGATGAGGACAACTAAAGAAGATGTGACTTCCAAAGTGGAATATATAGAGCTATGCAAGACAGTACGAAAAAGTATCACTGAAGACGTAAGAAAATTCAACTGTGAACTAGTGAGGAAAGCAATTGAAAACAACCAAAGCCTAAAGATAGCAAAGGGACATCTCAGTAAGGGAAGAAAACAGATTATGGCACTGAGAAAAGAAGATGGTTCTGTAACAAGAAATAGAGGCGAAATTTTGACAAGAGTGAAAGATTTCTACTCCAAATTATATGAAAGGGATGATACATGCACTCCAGACATCATGAAAGATACCAGTACCAGAGTTCCTCCAGTCCTTCCAGCAGAAGTTGCACATGCAATCAAGAACATGAAGCGGGGAAAAGCTCCAGGAGAAGATGGAATTACTGTAGACATCATACAAGAAGCAAGTGGAGAAATCGAAACAGTACTCGCCGAAATTTTCACTCGATGCCTTAATGAAGGAAAGATTCCTGAGGATTGGAACACCGCTACAATGATCCTGCTACATAAGAAAGGTGACATTGAGGATCTCGGAAACTACAGACCTATCAGCCTCCTATCAGTAGTTTATAAAATCTTCACTAAAGTTCTTTCACACCGCTTGAAGGTTACACTGGACATGGCTCAACCGAGAGAACAATCTGGATTCAGGAGTGGCTAAAGCACAATAGATCATATCCATGTGCTGAGAGAACTAATTGAAAGAGTGAGGGAATATGAACTTCCATTGTGCATGGCTTTTATCGATTATGAAAAAGCCTTTGATTCGGTGAAACCATCAGCAGTTACAATGGCTCTGAAAACCTGCGGTATTGAAGATGCATACATTAATATTATTAATAACATCTATGAAAATGCAAGTGCAAAGATTAGGCTGTTTGAAAATACAACACACATAAAAATTAGAAAGGGAGTGAGACAAGGTGACACCATATCTACGAAGCTCTTTAATGCCACATTGGAGGGTGTTTTTCAGTCACTGAGCTGGGAAAACAAGGGGATAAAGAGTAATGGAGATTATCTAACCCACCTTCGTTTTGCTAATGACGTAGTCATTTTTGCAACTAGCACATCAGAGCTGCAGAGTATGATCCAGGAACTTGCTGACAAGAGTAAAGAAGTGGGATTAAAAATGAACTTTCAGAAGACAAAAGTGATGTTCAATGCTTTTACAAGAAATAAAGATTTATCGATTGATGGAGAAAAGCTGGAGAAAACAGATACGTACGTTTATCTTGGACAGCAGATATCAAGTGAGGGTCACATTGATGAAGAAATTAATCGGCGTACAAAACTTGCCTGGAGAGCTTTTGGAAGAAACAGCATAATTTTCAAGAGCAATATGCCATTATGTCTTAAAAGAAAAGTGTTTGATCAATGCATCCTTCCAGTGCTTACGTATGGTGCAGAGACGTAAACCTTAACTAAAAGAGACATACAAAGGCTGCAGACAACTCAAAGAAGCACGGAGAGGTGCATACTTGGTGTAACCAGGAGAGATAAGAAGAGGAACTCGTGGATCCGAAAAATGACAAGAGTGGAAGACATCATGATCAGAGTTAAATCCCTGAAATGGCAATGGGCTGGACATACTGCCAGAAGGACAGATCATCGATGGACAGCCGAAATTTTAGATTGGATTCCAAGGGACAGGAAAAGACCCAGAAGAAGACCACATGGGAGATGGGTGGATGAAATTCGAAAGTATGCAGGGGTGACATGGAGGAGACTGGAACAAGACAGACCGTTGTGGAGGAAACTTGGGGAGACCTTCGTCCAGCAGTGGATTGATAATGGTTGACAATGATGATGATGATGATGATATCGTTTTGAAGTCGTTTCACACGGTCAAAAACGCTAAAAATTTGCCAAAAAGACACCATCGACAATAACTCCAAAACTAAAACAGCGATTCCGGATTTAACTACATAGTCTTGTTTGCATTTATAAACTACCCTAAGTGATGCAGTATGGTTTTTCTATTCGTATTAGTTTCGGAGATAATTGAGACTATACGATTTTGTAGATAATTAAGACTATATCGTTTTGAAGTCATTTCGCACGGTGAAAAACGCTAAAAATTTGCCAAAAACACACCTTCGACAATAACTCCAAAACTAAAACAGCGATTCCGGATTTAACTACATAGTCTTGTTTGCATTTATAAACTACCCTAAGTGATGCAGTATGGTTTTTCTATTCGTATTAGTTTCGGAGATAATTAAGTCTATAGGATTTTGTAGCCATTTGGCACGGTGTAAAAGGCTAAAAATTGGCCGAAAAGACACCATCGACAATAACTCCAAAAATAAAAAAGCGATTCCGGATTTAACTACATAGTCTTGTTTGCATTTATAAACTACCCTAAGTGATGCAGTATGGTTTTTCTATTCGTTTTAGTTTCGGAGATAATTGAGACTATAAGATTTTGTAGCCATTTGGCACGGTGAAAAACGCTAAAAATTTGCCAAAAAGACACCATCGACAATAACTCCAAAACTAAAACAGCGATTTTGGATTTACCTTCATAGTCTTGTTTGCATTTATAAACTACCATAAGTGATGCAGTAGGGTTTTTCTATTCGTATTAGTTTCGGAGATAATTAAGTCTATAGGATTTTGTAGCTATTTGGCACGGTGGAAAACGCTAAAAATTTGCCAAAAAGACACCATCCACAATAACTCCAAAACTAAAACAGCGATTTTATATTTACCTTCATAGTCTTGTTTGCATTTATAAACTACCCTAACTGATGCAGTATGGTTTTTCTATTCGTATTAGTTTCGGAGATAATTGAGACTATAAGATTTTGTAGCCATTTGGCACGTGAAAAACGCTGAAAATGTGCCAAAAACACACCATCGACAATAACTCCAAAACTATAGCAGCGATTCCGGATTTACCTACATAGTCTTGTTTGCATTTATAAACTACCCTAAGTGATGCAGTATGGTTTTTCTATTCGTATTAGTTTCGGAGATAATTGAGACTATAGGATTTTGTAGCCATTTGGCACCGTGAAAAACGCTAAAAATTTGCCAAAAAGACACCATCGACAATAACTCCAAAACTAAAACAGCGATTCCGGATTTAACAACATAGTCTTGTTTGCATTTATAAACTACCCTAAGTGATGCAGTATGGTTTTTCTATTCGTAGTAGTTTCGGAGATAATTGAGACTATAGGACATTATAGCCATTTGGCACGGTGAAAAACGCTAAAAATTTGCCAAAAAGACATCATCGACAATAACTCCAAAACTAAAACAGCGATTCCGGATTTAACAACATAGTCTTGTTTGCATTTATAAACTCCCCTAAGTGATGCAGTATGGTTTTTCTATTCGTATTAGTTTTGATGATAAATGAGACTATATCGTTTTGAAGTCATTTGGCACGGTGAAAATCGCTAAAAATTTTCCAAAAAGACACCTTCGACAATAACTCCAAAACTAAAACAGCGATTCCGAATTTAACTACATAGGCTTGTTTGCATTTATAAACTACCCTAAGTGATGCAGTATGGTTTTTCTATTCGTATTAGTTTCGGAGATAATTGAGACTATACGATTTTGTAGATAATTGAGACTATATCGTTTTGAAGTCATTTCGCACGGTGAAAAACGCTAAAAATTTGCCAAAAAGAGACCATGGACAATAACTCCAAAACTAAAAAAGCGATTCCGGATTTAACTACATAGTCTTGTTTGCATTTATAAACTACCCTAAGTGATGCAGTATGGTTTTTCTATTCGCATTAGTTTCGGAGATAATTGAGACTATATCGTTTTAAAGTCGTTTCGCACGGTCAAAAACGCTGAAAATTTGCCAAAAATACACCAACGACAATAACTCCAAAACTAAAACAACGATTCCGGATTTAACTACATAGTCTTGTTTGCATTTATAAACTACCCTAACTGATGCAGTTTGGTTTTTCTATTCGTATTAGTTTCGGAGATAATTGAGACTATATCGTTTTGAAGTCGTTTCGCACGGTCAAAAACGCTGAAAATTTGCCAAAAAGACACCATCGACAATAACTCCATAACTAAAACAGCGATTCCGGATTTAACTACGTAGTCTTGTTTGCATTTATAAACTACCCTAACTGATGCAGTATGGTTTTTCTACTCGTTTTAGATTCGGAGATAATGGAGACTATAAGATTTTGTAGCCATTTGGCACGGTGAAAAACGCTAAAAATTTGCCAAAAAGACACCATCGACAATAACTCCAAAACTAAAACAGCGATTTTGGATTTACCTTCATAGTCTTGTTTGCATTTATAAACTACTATACGTGATGCAGTATGGTTTTTCTATTCGTATTAGTTTCGGAGATAATTGAGACTATAGGACTTTGTAGCCATTTGGCACGGTGAAAAACGCTAAAAATTTCCAAAAAGACACCATCAACAATAACTCCAAAACTAGAACAGCGATTCCGGATAGTTTTGTTTGCATTTATAAACTGCCCTAAGTGATGCAGTATGGTTTTTCTATTCGTATTAGTTTCGGAGATAATTAAGTCTATAGGATTTTGTAGCCATTTGGCACGGTGAAAAACGCTAAAAATTTGCCAAAAAGACACCATCGACAATAACTCCAAAACTAAAGCAGCGATTTTGGATTTACCTTCATAGTCTTGTTTGCATTTATAAACTACCCTAACTGATGCAGTATGGTTTTTCTATTCGTTTTAGTTACGGAGATAATTGAGACTATAAGATTTTGTAGCCATTTGGCACGGTGAAAAACGCTGAAAATGTGCCAAAAAGACACCATCGACAATAACTCCAAAACTATAGCTGCGATTCCGGATTTAACTACATTGTCTTGTTTGCATTTATAAACTACCCTAAGTGATGCAGTATGGTTTTTCTATTCGTATTAGTTTCGGAGATAATTGAGACTATAGGATTTTGTAGCCATTTGGCACGGTGAAAAACACTAAAAATTTGCCAAAAAGACACCATCGACAATAACTCCAAAACTAAACAGCGATTCCGGATTTAACTACGTAGTCTTGTTTGCATTTATAAACTACCCTAACTGATGCAGTATGGTTTTTCTATTCGTTTTAGTTTCGGAGATAATTAAGACTATAAGATTTTGTAGCCATTTGGCACGTTGAAAAACGCTAACAATTTGCCAAAAAGACACCATCGACAATAACTCCAAAACTAAAACAGAGATTTTGAATTTACCTTCATAGTCTTGTTTGCATTTATAAACTACCATAAGTGATGCAGTATGGTTTTTCTATTCGTATTAGTTTCGGAGATAATTGAGACCATATCGCTTTGAAGTCGTTTCGCACGGTCAAAAACGCTGAAAATTTGCCAAAAAAGACACCATCAACAATAACTCCAAAACTGAAACAGCGATTCCGGATTTCACTACACAGTCTGGTTTGCATTTATAAACTACCCTAAGTGATGCAGTATGGTTTTTCTATTCCTATTAGTTTCGTCGTGTGTCGTGTGTTGTTGAGCTCCCGTTTGTTTCCAGTTTTCATGTAGAAATATCGTGTTTGGGAAGGTTTGAAGTAGCGTGACATGTGTATGAGTGTTCCATGTTTCATTTGGTGAAGTTTGGGAGCGCTGGGCATTATAGTTTGTGCATAGGAAGTGTTTTATTTTGTGTTTGTGCTCGCCGTTCTTGAGTGCTGCAAATGGCGATTTCTATCGTCCATGTTTCACGTGCCCATGCAGAGGAAGCTGTTCGGCTTCGAGGAAGATCTACTGATAAGACATCGCCGAGTGTTTCTCCTTTGACCTCCGAGAGGGTTGCCATGGAGACTGGCCCGAGCTTCTCAAGAGATAAGAATCCAACAAGTCAAACCGGTCCTGGAAATCAACAGAGCGTGTCTTCGTGCGTTGCTGCTGAAGGAGTTTCTTCTGCGATAAGAATGCAGAAGGGTGTTGCTATGGCGACGGGAAATAGCAGTTGGGCATCGGTGGTTGCCATAGCGAATTCTGACAATACGAGTGATCAGCGTTGTGCGTCAGAGAGTGAGTGTCCGGGTAATAGATTTCGTCTAACTTTCGAAAAGGATTCCAAGGTATGTCAAGATTTTCATGATCTTTCTGAGAAAACTATTATTTTTCATGCGTTACCACAGACTTCGTTACCTGTATATTTGCAAGCTTTGGAAGAACGAGTGCCGAGAGAGGCAATTAAAGGAATCGGTCGCAGTAAACGTGGTATATCAGTGTTGTTTATAAATTGTGCAGATTGTAAACTTGTGTTACAGCAAGGGATTTCTATAAATAACCAAATTTTGTATCCTGCTTGTGCAAGTGAACGACCGATCACTGTAACTTTGTCTCCGGTGCCACTGGAGGTACCGGATTCTGCATTGATAGTTCTTCTTTCTCAGTTTAGCCGGGTGGTGGGACCAGTTCATAGAGTAATCGAAGCCCCGCAATCTTCAAATTATTGTCATGTTGGTGGGTTGAAGCGGACTCTTCGGGTTATCTTCCCGAATGAATCAGCTCTTCAGACTTGTCCAAAAGAAGTTGAAATTGTATTGGATTCTCATAGTTTTAAGTTTAATATTTATACAGGAATTTTTTGTTACGCTTGCAATGAAAGAGGGCACATTCGTGCTAAATGCCCGTATGTACATAGGCCACCCTTGAGGAAGAGTCTCTCTGATTCCCATGAGGAAAGAATTGTTGTACCTGAAGATAGATCGGATTTAGAACATGGTATTTCACATGTCGTTGATTTGGTTTCTACAGTGGCGGAGACTTGTGAAACCCGAGTGGTGGATCCAGTCGAGCCGGTAAAGAAGAACTTGCTTGAAATGCAGACTTCTTTGGATCCTGGGACTCAGTCAACAGATAATAGTGGTACTTTGGGTATTGTTAACTTACCGGAATGTTCAGTGGCTTTACAGAATATCGCAGATAACTTAAGTAGGGTTTCGATATTTAAACTACTCCAGTACTGATCCAAGTGGGGATCAGTTAAAACGTAACAAAGCTAAAGACTATATTCAACCGGAATTTATGCCTAATATAGATCTTTCTTTTCTTTTGGAGCCTGCGTGGGAGGAGGAACGAAATAAGTCAACACGGTATCGTCTTCTCCTATAACTTATTTTATCTTGCCCTGATTATGACGAATCTTTGTGTTTTCTGGAGTTGAAGGATGTTTTTGTGCCCGATAAAAAGAAATCTCCGCTTACTCCGGAGTTTTTCGAAGAACATAAGACTACGCTAAATGCTATTGTACATCAACTAAATGTTATGTTGAATTGGATAATTACAGAAAATCCTGTTCCTGAACTTTTAGACACCTATTATGAAATGTACTATAAACGTATAGAGGACATTAAGGCTCATATAAAAAAACATAATCTAGTTGATTGGTACCAGTATGTCTACTGATGTGCTTCGATGTTTCAGATGGATTCCTTGATGTTGGTTTCTTCTTTTTCTTACAGTGTTATTGAAATGTTCTTGGACTTTAATAGATATTGGTTTTCTGTTTACGTATGTAACAAATTAGCGTTGCTAATTAATAATCAAGTTTTTTTCAGGTTGTTTTGTTAATCCTATAATGCAATGTTTTGTTTTTCGATTTTATATCACTTTTATGATTATTTTTCATTAAATCAGGTGGTTTTCACCTGCAATATTGACCTTCGCAGATAATTGAGACTATATCGTTTTGAAGTCGTTTCGCACGGTCAACAACGCTAAAAATTTGCCAAAAAGACACCATCGACAATAACTCCAAAACTAAAACAGCGATTCCGGATTTAACTACATAGTCTTCTTTGCATTTATAAACTACCCTAAGTGATGCAGTATGGTTTTTCTATTCGTATTAGTTTCGGAGATAATTGAGACTATACGATTTTGTAGATAATTGAGACTATATCGTTTTGAAGTCATTTCGCACGGTGAAAAACGCTAAAAATTTGCCAAAAAGACACCATCGACAATACCTCCAAAACTAAAACAGCGATTCCGGATTTAACTACATAGCCTTGTTTGCATTTATAAACTACCCTAAGTGATGCAGTACGGTTTTTCTATTCGTATTAGTGTCGGAGATAATTGAGACTATATCGTTTTGAAGTCGTTTCGCACGGTCAAAAACGCTGAAAATTTGCCAAAAAGACAACAACGACAATAACTCCAAAACTAAAACAACGATTCCGGATTTAACTACATAGTCTTGTTTGCATTTATAAACTACCCTAACTAATGCAGTTTGGTTTTTCTATTCGTATTAGTTTCGGAGATAATTGAGACTATATCGGTTTGAAGTCATTTCGCACGGTCAACAACGCTAAAAATTTGCCAAAAAGACACCATCGACAATAACTCCAAAACTAAAACAGCGATTCCGGATTTAACTACATAGTCTTCTTTGCATTTATAAACTACCCTAAGTGATGCAGTATGGTTTTTCTATTCGTATTAGTTTCGGAGATAATTGAGACTATACGATTTTGTAGATAATTGAGACTATATCGTTTTGAAGTCATTTCGCACGGTGAAAAACGCTAAAAATTTGCCAAAAAGACACCATCGACAATACCTCCAAAACTAAAACAGCGATTCCGGATTTAACTACATAGCCTTGTTTGCATTTATAAACTACCCTAAGTGATGCAGTACGGTTTTTCTATTCGTATTAGTGTCGGAGATAATTGAGACTATATCGTTTTGAAGTCGTTTCGCACGGTCAAAAACGCTGAAAATTTGCCAAAAAGACAACAACGACAATAACTCCAAAACTAAAACAACGATTCCGGATTTAACTACATAGTCTTGTTTGCATTTATAAACTACCCTAACTAATGCAGTTTGGTTTTTCTATTCGTATTAGTTTCGGAGATAATTGAGACTATATCGGTTTGAAGTCGTTTCGCACATTCAAAAACGCTGAAAATGTGCCAAAAAGACACCATCGACAATAACTCCAAAACTAAAACAGCGATTCCGGATTTAACTACGTAGTCTTGTTTGCATTTGTAAACTACCCTAACTGATGCAGTATGGTTTTTCTATTCGTATTAGTTTCGGAGATAATTGAGACTATAAGATTTTGTAGCCATTTGGCACGGTGAAAAACGCGAAAAATTTGCTAAAAAGACACCATCGACAATAACTCCAAAACTAAAACAGCGATTTTGGATTTACCTTCATAGTCTTGTTTGCATTTATAATCTACCATAAGTGATGCAGTATGGTTATTCTATTCGTATTAGTTTCGGAAATAATTGAGACTATAGGACTTTGTAGCCATTTGGCACGGTGAAAAACGCTAAAAATTTGCCAAAAAGACACCATCG
The DNA here is from genome assembly GCA_039090855.1 of Macrothele yani. NCBI lineage: Eukaryota > Metazoa > Arthropoda > Arachnida > Araneae > Macrothelidae > Macrothele > Macrothele yani. The sequence continues at coordinate 72,798,254 of CM077026.1, forward strand.
ACAATAACTCCAAAACTAGAACAGCGATTCCGGATAGTCTTGTTTGCATTTATAAACTGCCCTAAGTGATGCAGTATGGTTTTTCTACTCGTATTAGTTTCGGAGATAATTAAGTCTATAGGATTTTGTAGCCATTTGGCACTGTGAAAAACGCTAAAAATTTGCCAAAAAGACACCATCGACAATAACTCCAAAACTAAAGCAGCGATTTTTGATTTACCTTCATAGACTTGTTTGCATTTATAAACTATTCTAACTGATGCACTATGGTTTTTCTATTCGTATTAGTTTCGGAGATAAATGAGACTATATCGTTTTGAAGTCGTTTCGCACATTCAAAAACGCTGAAAATGTGCTAAAAAGACACCATCGACAATAACTCCAAAACTAAAACAGCGATTCCGGATTTAACTACGTAGTCTTGTTTGCATTTATAAACTACCCTAACTGATGCAGTATGGTTTTTCTATTCGTTTTAGTTTCGGAGATAATTGAGACTATAAGATTTTGTAGCCATTTGGCACGGTGAAAAACGCGAAAAATTTGCTAAAAAGACACCATCGACAATAACTCCAAAACTAAAACTGCGATTTTGGATTTACCTTCATAGTCTTGTTTGCATTTATAAACTACCATAAGTGATGCAGTATGGTTTTTCTATTCGTATTAGTTTCGGAAATAATTGAGACTATAGAACTTTGTAGCCATTTGGCACGGTGAAAAACGCTAAAAATTTGCCAAAAAGACACCATCGACAATAACTCCAAAACTAGAACAGCGATTCCGGATAGTCTTGTTTGCATTTATAAACTGCCCAAAGTGATGCAGTATGGTTTTTCTATTCGTATTAGTTTTGGAGATAATTAAGTCTATAGGATTTTGTAGCCATTTGGCACGGTCAAAAACGCTGAAAATTTGCCAAAAAGACCCCATCGACAATAACTCCAAAACTATAGCAGCGATTCCGGATTTAACCGCATAGTCTTGTTTGCATTTATAAACTACCCTAAGTGATGCAGTATGGTTTTTCTATTCGTATTAGTTTCGGAGATAATTGAGACTATAGGATATTGTAGCTATTTGGCACTGTGAAAAACGCTAAAAATTTGCCAAAAAGACACCATCGACAATAACTCCAAAACTAAAACAGCGATTCCGGATTTAACAACATAGTCTTGTTTGCATTTATAAACTCCCCTAAGTGATGTAGTATGGTTTTTCTATTCGCATTAGTTTCGGAGATAATTGAGACTATATTGTGATGTAAGGTCAGGTGATGCGTAACATCACAGCCTCTCCTTGACAAATGTCAACCCCGCCTTCTCGTGGTGCATCCTGTTCCCACTAAAGGGGCTCTGACGACCGCCAATAGCGGTATAACTATACCATCGGGATTAGAGGAAATTCTATTTCACACTCACCAACCCGTTTGGCCAGCGTGGTGAGTTATGGCCAAACCCCTCCAAAATGACTCCACAACTTAAATCTTGGCCCTCAGTCTCCGGCAGCTGGAATGTACCTGGCCAATGCAGCGGCCAGTGCGACATGAAGACAGAGGGGGCTAAGAATCCCCGGAGGAACGGACTAGGCTGCCATCTGATGCTGACCTTGGCAACGTACAATGGACGCTCCCTATCTTCTGATTCGAGGCTTCTTGAATTGGAAGAGGAACTACAAAGGATCAAGTGGGACATCGTGGGGCTAAGTGAGGTAAGGAGAAAAGGAGAAGACCTCATCGAACTGAAAAGTGGACATCTCTTCTACTATCGTGGGACAGATACTGGCAGAACTAGTGGTGTTGGATTTATAATAAACAAGAAACTGAAAGATAAAGTGGTAGAAGTTGAAAGTTCCTCTGACAGAGCTGCACGACTCGTTATCCAACTATCGAGAAGATACCAGGCTCAGATTATTCAAACTTATGCACCCACCGCAAGTCATCCTGAAGAAGAAATTAAAGAATTTTATGAGGAAATTTGTCATCTAAATAATAAAGGTAAGCAGCACTTGAAAATAATTATGGGAGATCTCAATACAAAAATAGGGCAACGGCAACAGAATGAAACTTCAGTAGGTAAATTCGGTCACGGCAACAGAAACCAGCGTGGAAATACTCTCGTTGAGTTTGCAGAGGCAGAAGGGTTTTTCATCTTGAACTCCTTCTTCAAGAAAAAGCCACACAGGAAATGGACATGGAGACATCCAAATGGGACGACAAGTGAAATTGATTTTATTATGTGTAACAAAAAATTCGTCATAGAAGACTGCAGTGTGCTAAACAAGTTCAACACAGGTAGTGACCATAGATTGGTGAGATGTAAGATGCACCTCAACACTAAACTTGAACGTGGCAAGCTCATAAGACAAACAAAATCTATTGACATAACCAACTTTAAAAAACACCATAATACCTTCAAGTTGGAACTGAAGAACAGGTTCTCTGCTTTAGAAGGCCTAACATCGGAAGAAGTGGACATCTATGAAGTTAACAGAAAAGTAACCAAAGCTCTTATGGAAACAGCAACAAAATTAGCTGGGTCTAAGAACAAGTTGCATGTAAATAAATTATCAGGAAAAACGAAAATGTTGATGCAAAAAAAAGAGAGATGAGGACAACTAAAGAAGATGTGACTTCCAAAGTGGAATATATAGAGCTATGCAAGACAGTACGAAAAAGTATCACTGAAGACGTAAGAAAATTCAACTGTGAACTAGTGAGGAAAGCAATTGAAAACAACCAAAGCCTAAAGATAGCAAAGGGACATCTCAGTAAGGGAAGAAAACAGATTATGGCACTGAGAAAAGAAGATGGTTCTGTAACAAGAAATAGAGGCGAAATTTTGACAAGAGTGAAAGATTTCTACTCCAAATTATATGAAAGGGATGATACATGCACTCCAGACATCATGAAAGATACCAGTACCAGAGTTCCTCCAGTCCTTCCAGCAGAAGTTGCACATGCAATCAAGAACATGAAGCGGGGAAAAGCTCCAGGAGAAGATGGAATTACTGTAGACATCATACAAGAAGCAAGTGGAGAAATCGAAACAGTACTCGCCCAAATTTTCACTCGATGCCTTAATGAAGGAAAGATTCCTGAGGATTGGAACACCGCTACAATGATCCTGCTACATAAGAAAGGTGACATTGAGGATCTCGGAAACTACAGACCTATCAGCCTCCTATCAGTAGTTTATAAAATCTTCACTAAAGTTCTTTCACACCGCTTGAAGGTAACACTGGACATGGCTCAACCGAGAGAACAAGCTGGATTCAGGAGTGGCTAAAGCACAATAGATCATATCCATGTGCTGAGAGAACTAATTGAAAGAGTGAGGGAATATGAACTTCCATTGTGCATGGCTTTTATCGATTATGAAAAAGCCTTTGATTCGGTGAAACCATCAGCAGTTACAATGGCTCTGAAAACCTGCGGTATTGAAGATGCATACATTAATATTATTAATAACATCTATGAAAATGCAAGTGCAAAGATTAGGCTGTTTGAAAATACAACACACATAAAAATTAGAAAGGGAGTGAGATAAGGTGACACCATATCTACGAAGCTCTTTAATGCCACATTGGAGGGTGTTTTTCAGTCACTGAGCTGGGAAAACAAGGGGATAAAGAGTAATGGAGATTATCTAACCCACCATCGTTTTGCTGATGACGTAGTCATTTTTGCAACTAGCACATCAGAGCTGCAGAGTATGATCCAGGAACTTGCTGACAAGAGTAAAGAAGTGGGATTAAAAATGAACTTTCAGAAGACAAAAGTGATGTTCAATGCTTTTACAAGAAATAAAGATTTATCGACTGATGGAGAAAAGCTGGAGATAACAGATACGTACGTTTATCTTGGACAGCAGATATCAAGTGAGGGTCACATTGATGAAGAAATTATAGGCGTACAAAACTTGCCTGGAGAGCTTTTGGAAGAAACAGCATAATTTTCAAGAGCAATATGCCATTATGTCTTAAAAGAAAAGTGTTTGATCAATGCATCCTTCCAGTGCTTACGTATGGTGCAGAGACGTGAACCTTAACTAAAAGAGACATACAAAGGCTGCAGACAACTCAAAGAAGCACGGAGAGGTGCATACTTGGTGTAACCAGGAGAGATAAGAAGAGGAACTCGTGGATCCGAAAAATGACAAGAGTGGAAGACATCATGATCAGAGTTAAATCCCTGAAATGGCAATGGGCTGGACATACTGCCAGAAGGACAGATCATCGATGGACAGCCGAAATTTTAGATTGGATTCCAAGGGACAGGAAAAGACCCAGAAGAAGACCACATGGGAGATGGGTGGATGAAATTCGAAAGTATGCAGGGGTGACATGGAGGAGACTGGAACAAGACAGACCGTTGTGGAGGAAACTTGGGGAGACCTTCGTCCAGCAGTGGATTGATAATGGTTGACAATGATGATGATGATGATATCGTTTTGAAGTCGTTTCACACGGTCAAAAACGCTAAAAATTTGCCAAAAAGACACCATCGACAATAACTCCAAAACTAAAACAGCGATTCCGGATTTAACTACATAGTCTTGTTTGCATTTATAAACTACCCTAAGTGATGCAGTATGGTTTTTCTATTCGTATTAGTTTCGGAAATAATTGAGACTATACGATTTTGTAGATAATTAAGACTATATCGTTTTGAAGTCATTTCGCACGGTGAAAAACGCTAAAAATTTGCCAAAAACACACCTTCGACAATAACTCCAACACTAAAACAGCGATTCCGGATTTAACTACATAGTCTTGTTTGCATTTATAAACTACCCTAAGTGATGCAGTATGGTTTTTCTATTCGTATTAGTTTCGGAGATAATTAAGTCTATAGGATTTTGTAGCCATTTGGCACGGTGTAAAACGCTAAAAATTTGCCAAAAAGACACCATCGACAATAACTCCAAAAATAAAAAAGCGATTCCGAATTTAACTACATAGTCTTGTTTGCATTTATAAACTACCCTAAGTGATGCAGTATGGTTTTTCTATTCGTTTTAGTTTCGGAGATAATTGAGACTATAAGATTTTGTAGCCATTTGGCACGGTGAAAAACGCTAAAAATTTGCCAAAAAGACACCATCGACAATAACTCCAAAACTAAAACAGCGATTTTGAATTTACCTTCATAGTCTTGTTTGCATTTATAAACTACCATAAGTGATGCAGTATGGTTTTTCTATTCGTATTAATTTCGGAGATAATTGAGACTATATCGTTTTGAAGTCGTTTCGCACGGTCAAAAACGCTAAAAATTTGCCAAAAAGACACCATCGACAATAACTCCAAAACTAAAACAGCGATTCCGGATTTAACTACGTAGTCTTGTTTGCATTTATAAACTACCCTAACTGATGCAGTTTGGTTTTTCTATTCGTATTAGTTTCGGAGATAATTGAGACTATATCGTTTTGAAGTCTTTTCGCTCGGTCAAAAACGCGGAAAATTTGCCAAAAAGACACCATCGACAATAACTCCATAACTAAAACAGCGATTCCGGATTTAACTACATAGTCTTGTTTGCATTTATAAACTACCCTAACTGATGCAGTATGGTTTTTCCATTCGTATTAGTTTCGGAGATAAATGAGACTATATCGTTCTGAAGTCGTTTCGCACGGTCAAAAACGCTGAAAATGTGCAAAAAAGACACCATCGACAATAACTCCAAAACTAAAACAGCGATTCCGGATTTAACTACGTAGTCTTGTTTGCATTTATAAACTACCCTAACTAATGCAGTATGGTTTTTCTATTCGTTTTAGTTTCGGAGATAATTGAGACTATAAGATTTTGTAGCCATTTGGCACGGTGAAAAACGCTAAAAATTTGCCAAAAAGACACCATCGACAATAACTCCAAAACTAAAACAGCGATTTTGGATTTACCTTCATAGTCTTGTTTGCATTTATAAACTACCATAAGTGATGCAGTAGGGTTTTTCTATTCGTATTAGTTTCGGAGATAATTAAGTCTATAGGATTTTGTAGCTATTTGGCACGGTGGAAAACGCTAAAAATTTGCCAAAAAGACACCATCCACAATAACTCCAAAACTAAAACAGCGATTTTATATTTACCTTCATAGTCTTGTTTGCATTTATAAACTACCCTAAGTGATGCAGTATGGTTTTTTTATTCGTATTAGTTTCGGAGATAATTGAGACTATAGGATTTTGTAGCCATTTGGCACCGTGAAAAACGCTAAAAATTTGCCAAAAAGACATCATCGACAATAACTCCAAAACTAAAACAGCGATTCCGGATGTAACAACATAGTCTTGTTTGCATTTATAAACTCCCCTAAGTGATGCAGTATGGTTTTTCTATTCGTATTAGTTTCGATGATAAATGAGACTATATCGTTTTGAAGTCATTTGGCACGGTGAAAATCGCTAAACATTTACCAAAAAGACACCTTCGACAATAACTCCAAAACTAAAACAGCGATTCCGAATTTAACTACATAGGCTTGTTTGCATTTACAAACTACCCTAAGTGATGCAGTATGGTTTTTCTATTCGTATTAGTTTCGGAGATAATTGAGACTATACGATTTTGTAGATAATTGAGACTATATCGTTTTGAAGTCATTTCGCACGGTGAAAAACGCTAAAAATTTGCCAAAAAGACACCATCGACAATAACTCCAAAACTAAAACAGCGATTCCGGATTTAACTACATAGTCTAGTTTGCATTTATAAACTACCCTATGTGATGCAGTATGGTTTTTCTATTCGTATTAGTTTCGGAGATAATTAAGTCTATAGGATTTTGTAGCCATTTGGCACTATGAAAAACGCTAAAAATTTGCCAAAAAGACACCATCGACAATAACTCCAAAACTAAAAAAGCGATTCCGGATTTAACTACATAGTCTTGTTTGCATTTATAAACTACCCTAAGTGATGCAGTATGGTTTTTCTATTCTGATTAGTTTCGGAGATAATTGAGACTATATCGTTTTGAAGTCGTTTCGCTCGGTCAAAAACGCTGTAAATTTGCCAAAAAGACACCATCGACAATAACTCCATAACTAAAACAGCGATTCCGGATTTAACTACATAGTCTTGTTTGCATTTATAAACTACCCTAACTGATGCAGTATGGTTTTTCCATTCGTATTAGTTTCGGAGATAAATGAGACTATATCGTTTTGAAGTCGTTTCGCACGGTCAAAAACGCTGAAAATGTGCAAAAAAGACACCATCGACAATAACTCCAAAACTAAAGCAGCGATTCCGGATTTAACTACGTAGTCTTGTTTACATTTATAAACTACCCTAAGTGATGCAGTATGGTTTTTCTATTCGTTTTAGTTTCGGAGATAATTGAGACTATACGATTTTGTAGATAATTGAGACTATATCGTTTTGAAGTCATTTCGCACGGTGAAAAACGCTAAAAATTTGCCAAAAAGACACCATCGACAATAACTCCAAAACTAAAACAGCGATTCCGGATTTAACTACATAGTCTAGTTTGCATTTATAAACTACCCTATGTGATGCAGTATGGTTTTTCTATTCGTATTAGTTTCGGAGATAATTAAGTCTATAGGATTTTGTAGCCATTTGGCACTATGAAAAACGCTAAAAATTTGCCAAAAAGACACCATCGACAATAACTCCAAAACTAAAAAAGCGATTCCGGATTTAACTACATAGTCTTGTTTGCATTTATAAACTACCCTAAGTGATGCAGTATGGTTTTTCTATTCTGATTAGTTTCGGAGATAATTGAGACTATATCGTTTTGAAGTCGTTTCGCTCGGTCAAAAACGCTGTAAATTTGCCAAAAAGACACCATCGACAATAACTCCATAACTAAAACAGCGATTCCGGATTTAACTACATAGTCTTGTTTGCATTTATAAACTACCCTAAGTGATGCAGTATGGTTTTTCTATTCGTTTTAGTTTCGGAGATAATTGAGACTATAAGATTTTGTAGCCATTTGGCACGGTGAAAAACGCTAAAAATTTGCCAAAAAGACACCATCGACAATAACTCCAAAACTAAAACAGCGATTTTGAATTTACCTTCATAGTCTTGTTTGCATTTATAAACTACCATAAGTGATGCAGTATGGTTTTTCTATTCGTATTAATTTCGGAGATAATTGAGACTATATCGTTTTGAAGTCGTTTCGCACGGTCAAAAACGCTAAAAATTTGCCAAAAAGACACCATCGACAATAACTCCAAAACTAAAACAGCGATTCCGGATTTAACTACGTAGTCTTGTTTGCATTTATAAACTACCCTAACTGATGCAGTTTGGTTTTTCTATTCGTATTAGTTTCGGAGATAATTGAGACTATATCGTTTTGAAGTCTTTTCGCTCGGTCAAAAACGCGGAAAATTTGCCAAAAAGACACCATCGACAATAACTCCATAACTAAAACAGCGATTCCGGATTTAACTACATAGTCTTGTTTGCATTTATAAACTACCCTAACTGATGCAGTATGGTTTTTCCATTCGTATTAGTTTCGGAGATAAATGAGACTATATCGTTCTGAAGTCGTTTCGCACGGTCAAAAACGCTGAAAATGTGCAAAAAAGACACCATCGACAATAACTCCAAAACTAAAACAGCGATTCCGGATTTAACTACGTAGTCTTGTTTGCATTTATAAACTACCCTAACTAATGCAGTATGGTTTTTCTATTCGTTTTAGTTTCGGAGATAATTAATACTATAAGATTTTGTAGCCATTTGGCACGGTGAAAAACGCTAAAAATTTGCCAAAAAGACACCATCGACAATAACTCCAAAACTAAAACAGCGATTTTGGATTTACCTTCATAGTCTTGTTTGCATTTATAAACTACCATAAGTGATGCAGTAGGGTTTTTCTATTCGTATTAGTTTCGGAGATAATTAAGTCTATAGGATTTTGTAGCTATTTGGCACGGTGGAAAACGCTAAAAATTTGCCAAAAAGACACCATCCACAATAACTCCAAAACTAAAACAGCGATTTTATATTTACCTTCATAGTCTTGTTTGCATTTATAAACGACCCTAAGTGATGCAGTATGGTTTTTTTATTCGTATTAGTTTCGGAGATAATTGAGACTATAGGATTTTGTAGCCATTTGGCACCGTGAAAAACGCTAAAAATTTGCCAAAAAGACATCATCGACAATAACTCCAAAACTAAAACAGCGATTCCGGATGTAACAACATAGTCTTGTTTGCATTTATAAACTCCCCTAAGTGATGCAGTATGGTTTTTCTATTCGTATTAGTTTCGATGATAAATGAGACTATATCGTTTTGAAGTCATTTGGCACGGTGAAAATCGCTAAACATTTACCAAAAAGACACCTTCGACAATAACTCCAAAACTAAAACAGCGATTCCGAATTTAACTACATAGGCTTGTTTGCATTTACAAACTACCCTAAGTGATGCAGTATGGTTTTTCTATTCGTATTAGTTTCGGAGATAATTGAGACTATACGATTTTGTAGATAATTGAGACTATATCGTTTTGAAGTCATTTCGCACGGTGAAAAACGCTAAAAATTTGCCAAAAAGACACCATCGACAATAACTCCAAAACTAAAACAGCGATTCCGGATTTAACTACATAGTCTAGTTTGCATTTATAAACTACCCTATGTGATGCAGTATGGTTTTTCTATTCGTATTAGTTTCGGAGATAATTAAGTCTATAGGATTTTGTAGCCATTTGGCACTATGAAAAACGCTAAAAATTTGCCAAAAAGACACCATCGACAATAACTCCAAAACTAAAAAAGCGATTCCGGATTTAACTACATAGTCTTGTTTGCATTTATAAACTACCCTAAGTGATGCAGTATGGTTTTTCTATTCTGATTAGTTTCGGAGATAATTGAGACTATATCGTTTTGAAGTCGTTTCGCTCGGTCAAAAACGCTGTAAATTTGCCAAAAAGACACCATCGACAATAACTCCATAACTAAAACAGCGATTCCGGATTTAACTACATAGTCTTGTTTGCATTTATAAACTACCCTAACTGATGCAGTATGGTTTTTCCATTCGTATTAGTTTCGGAGATAAATGAGACTATATCGTTTTGAAGTCGTTTCGCACGGTCAAAAACGCTGAAAATGTGCAAAAAAGACACCATCGACAATAACTCCAAAACTAAAGCAGCGATTCCGGATTTAACTACGTAGTCTTGTTTACATTTATAAACTACCCTAAGTGATGCAGTATGGTTTTTCTATTCGTTTTAGTTTCGGAGATAATTGAGACTATACGATTTTGTAGATAATTGAGACTATATCGTTTTGAAGTCATTTCGCACGGTGAAAAACGCTAAAAATTTGCCAAAAAGACACCATCGACAATAACTCCAAAACTAAAACAGCGATTCCGGATTTAACTACATAGTCTAGTTTGCATTTATAAACTACCCTATGTGATGCAGTATGGTTTTTCTATTCGTATTAGTTTCGGAGATAATTAAGTCTATAGGATTTTGTAGCCATTTGGCACTATGAAAAACGCTAAAAATTTGCCAAAAAGACACCATCGACAATAACTCCAAAACTAAAAAAGCGATTCCGGATTTAACTACATAGTCTTGTTTGCATTTATAAACTACCCTAAGTGATGCAGTATGGTTTTTCTATTCTGATTAGTTTCGGAGATAATTGAGACTATATCGTTTTGAAGTCGTTTCGCTCGGTCAAAAACGCTGTAAATTTGCCAAAAAGACACCATCGACAATAACTCCATAACTAAAACAGCGATTCCGGATTTAACTACATAGTCTTGTTTGCATTTATAAACTACCCTAACTGATGCAGTATGGTTTTTCCATTCGTATTAGTTTCGGAGATAAATGAGACTATATCGTTTTGAAGTCGTTTCGCACGGTCAAAAACGCTGAAAATGTGCAAAAAAGACACCATCGATAATAACTCCAAAACTAAAGCAGCGATTCCGGATTTAACTACGTAGTCTTGTTTACATTTATAAACTACCCTAACTAATGCAGTATGGTTTTTCTATTCGTTTTAGTTTCGGAGATAATTGAGACTATAAGATTTTGTAGCCATTTGGCACGGTAAAAAACGCTAAAAATTTGCCAAAAAGACACCATCGACAATAACTCCAAAACTAAAACAGCGATTTTGGATTTACCTTCATAGTCTTGTTTACATTTATAAACTACCATAAGTGATGCAGTAGGGTTTTTCTATTCGTATTAGTTTCGGAGATAATTGAGACTATAAGATTTTGTAGCCATTTGGCACGGTGAAAAACGCTAAAAATTTGCCAAGAAGACACCATCTACAATAACTCCAAAACTAGAACAGCGATTACGGATAGTCTTGTTTGCATTTATAAACTGCCCTAAGTGATGCAGTATGGTTTTTCTATTCGTATTAGTTTCGGAGATAATTAAGTCTATAGGATTTTGTAGCTATTTGGCACGGTGGAAAACGCTAAAAATTTGCCAAAAAGACACCATCCACAATAACTTTAAAACTAAAACAGCGATTTTATATTTACCTTCATAGTCTTGTTTGCATTTATAAACTACCCTAACTGATGCAGTATGGTTTTTCTATTCGTTTTAGTTACGGGAGATAATTGAGACTATAAGATTTTGTAGCCATTTCGCACGGTGAAAAACGCTGAAAATGTGATAAAAAGACACCATCGACAATAACTCCAAAACTATAGCTGCGATTCCGGATTTAACTACATAATCTTGTTTGCATTTATATACTACCCTAAGTGATGCAGTACGGTTTTTCTATTCGTATTAGTGTTGGAGATAATTGAGACTATATCGTTTTGAAGTCGTTTCGCACGGTCAAAAACGCTGAAAATTTGCCAAAAAGACACCATCGACAATAACTCCAAAACTAAAACAGCGATTCCGTATTTAACTACATAGTCTTGTTTGCATTTATAAACTACCCTAACTGATGCAGTATGGTTTTTCTATTCGTATTAGTTTCGGAGATAAATGAGACTATATCGTTTTGAAGTCGTTTCGCACTGTCAAAAACGCTGAAAATTTGCCAAAAAGACACCATCGACAATAACTCCAAAACTAAAACAGCGATTCCGGGTTTAACTACGTAGTCTTGTTTGCATTTATAAACTACCCAAAGTGATGCAGTATGGTTTTTCTATTCGTATTAATTTCGGAGATAATTGAGACTATAGGATTTTGTAGCCATTTGGCACGGTGAAAAACGCTAAAAATTTGCCAAAAAGACACCACCGACAATAACTCCAAAACTAAAACAGCGATTTTGGATTTACCTTCATAGTCTTGTTTGCATTTATAAACTACCATGAGTGATGCAGTATGGTTTTTCTATTCGTATTAGTTTCGGAGATAATTGAGACTATATCGCTTTGAAGTCGTTTCGCACGGTCAAAAACGCTGAAACTTTGCCAAAAAGACACCATCGACAATAACTCCAAAACTGAAACAGCGATTCTGAATTTCACTACACAGTCTTGTTTGCATTTATAAACTACCCTAAGTGATGCAGTATGGTTTTTCTATTCTGATTAGCTTCGCAGATAATTGAGACTATATCGTTTTAAAGTCGTTTCGCACGGTCAAAAACGCTAAACATTTGCCAAAAAGACACCATCGACAATAACTCCAAAACTAAAACAGCGATTCCGGATTTAACTACATAGTCTTGTTTGCACTCATAAACTACCATAAGTGATGCAGTACGGTTTTTCTATTCGTATTAGTGTCGGAGATAATTGAGACTATATCGTTTTGAAGTCGTTTCGCACTGTCAAAAACGCTGAAAATTTGCCAAAAACACACCATCGACAATAACTCCAAAACGATAGCAGTGATTCCCGATTTAACTACATAGTCTTGTTTGCATTTATAAACTACCCTAAGTGATGCAGTATGGTTTTTCTATTCGTATTAGTTTCGGAGATAATTGAGACTATACGATTTTGTAGATAATTGAGACTATATCGTTTTGAAGTAATTCTACACGGTGAAAAACGCTAAAAATTTGCCAAAAAGACACCATCGACAATAACTCCAAAACTAAAACAGCGATTCCGGATTTAACTACATAGTCTTGTTTGCATTCATAAACTACCCTACGTGATGCAGTATGGTTTTTCTATTCGTATTAGTTTCGGAGATAATTAAGTCTATAGGATTTTGTAGCTATTTGGTACGGTGAAAAACGCTAAAAATATGTCAAAAAGACACCATCGACAATAACTCCAAAAATAAAACAGCGATTCCGGATTTATTACATAGTCTTGTTTGCATTTATAAACTACCCTAAGTGATGCAGTACGGTTTTTGTATTCGCATTAGTGTCGGAGATAATTGAGACTATATCGTTTTGAAGTCGTTTCGCAAGGTCAAAAACGCTGAAAATATGCCAAAAAGACACCAACGACAATAACTCCAAAAGAAAAACAACGATTCCGGATTTAACTACATAGTCTTGTTTGCATTTATAAACTACCCTAACTGATGCAGTTTGGTTTTTCTATTCGTATTAGTTTCGGAGATAATTCAGACTATATCGTTTTGAAGTCTTTTCGCACGGTCAAAAACGCTGAAAATTTGCCAAAAAGACACCACCGACAATACCTCCAAATCTAAAACAGCGATTCCGGATTTAACTACATAGTCTTGTTTGCATTTATAAACTATCCTAAGTGATGCAGTACGGTTTTCCTATTCGTATTAGTTTCAGAGATAATTGAGACTATATCGTTTTGAAGTCGTTTCGCACGGTTAAAAACGCTGAAAATTTGTATAGAAGACACCATCGACAATACCTCCAAAACTAAAACAGCGATTCCGGATTTATTACATAGTCTTGTTTGCATTTATAAACTACCCTAAGTGATGCAGTACGGTTTTTGTATTCGTATTAGTTTCGGAGATAATTGAGACTATATCGTTTTGAAGTCGTTTCGCACAGTGAAAAACGCTGAAAATTTGCCAAAAAGACACTATCGACAATAACTCCAAAACTAAAACAGCGATTCCGGATTTAACTACATAATCTTGTTTGCATTTATAAACTACCCTAAGTGATGCAGTATGGTTTTTCTATGCGTATTAGTTTCGGAGGTAATTGAGACTATAGGATTTTGTAGCCTTTTGGCACGGTGAAAAACGCTGAAAATTTGCCAAAAAGACACCATCGACAATAACCCCAAAACTAAAACAGCGATTCCGGATTTAACTACACAGTCTTGTTTGCATTTATAAACTACCCTAAGTGATGCAGTATGGTTTTTCTATTCGTATACGTTTCGGAGATATTTGAGACTATATCGTTTTGAAGTCGTTTTGCACAGTGAAAAACGCTGAAAATTTGCCAAAAAGACACCATCGACAATACCTCCAAAACTAAAACAGCGATTCCGGATTTAACTACATAATCTTGTTTGCATTTATATACTACCCTAAGTGATGCGGTATGGTTTTTCTATGCGTATTAGTTTCGGAGGTAATTGAGACTATAGGATTTTGTAGCCATTTGACACGGTGAAAAACGCTAAAAATTTGCCAAAAAGATACCATCGACAATAACTCCAAAACTAAAACAGCGAATCCGGATTTAACTACATAGTCTTGTTTGCATTTATAAACTTTCCTAAGTGATGCAATACGTTTTTCTTATTTTTATTATTTATGGAGATAATTGATACTTTATCGTTTTGAAGTCATTTCGCACGGTCAAAAACGTTGAAAATTTGAGACATCATAAAAATTACTCCAAACTAAAACAGCTATTCCGGATTTAATTACATAGCCTTGTTTGCGTTCATAATCTTCCCTATTTGGTGCAGTACGATTTTCCTATTCCTATTATTTATGGAGATAATATAGACTTTATCGATTTGAAGTCATTTCGCCCGGTCAAAAACGCTGAAAATTTGCCAAAAAGACACCATCGACAATAATTCCAAAACTAAAAGAGCTATTCCGGAATTAACTACATAGTCTTTGTTGCGTTTATAAAGTACTCTAAGTGGTGCATTTCGGTTATCCTATTGCTATTAAATTCGGAGATAATTGAGACTATATCATTTTGAATACATTTCGCACGGTCAAAAACGCTGGAAATTTGAGACCCCATCGACAATAACTCTAAAATTAAAACAGGTATTCCAGATTTAATTATATAGTCTTGTTTGCGTTTATTAACCATACTAATTGGTGCAGGGCGGTTTTCCTACTGCTATTCGTTTCGGAGAAAATTAAGACTATATCGTTTTGAAGTCATTTCGCACGGTCAGTAACGCTTAAAATAAGCCAAAAGACACCAGCGACAATAACTCCAAAACTAAAACAGGTATTCCGAATTTAACTACATAGTCTTGTTTGCGTTTACAAACTACCCTAAGTGGTGTAGTAGGGTTTTCCTATTGCTATTAGTTTTGGAGATAATTGGGGCTACATCGTTTTGAAGTCATTTCGCACGGTGAAAAACGCTGAAAATTTGCCAAAATGACACCATCGAAAGTAACTCTAAAACTAAAACAGCAATACCGGATTGAACTACATACTCTTGTTTGCGTTTATGAACAACCTCAAGTGGTGCAGTACGGTTTTCCTACTGCTCTTAGTTTCGGAGATAATTGAGACTCTGTGGTTTTGAAGTCATTTCGCACGGTCAAAAACGCTGAAAATTTGCCAAAAAAATACCAACGACAATAACTCCGAAACTAAAACAGCGATTCCGGATTTAACTACATAGTCTTGTTTGCATTTATAAACTACCCTAAGTGATGCAGTATGGTTTTTCTATTCCTATTAGTTTCGGAGATATTTGAGACTATAGGATTTTGTAGTCATTTCGCACGGTCAAAATCGCTGAAAATTTGCCAAAAGGACGCCATCGACAATAACTCCAAGACTAAAATAGGTATTCCAGATTTAACGACATATTCGTGTTTGCGTTTATAAACTACCCTAAGTGGTGCATTCCGGTTATCCTATTGCTATTATTTTCAGAGATAATTAAGACTATATTGTTTTGAAGTCATTTCGCACGGTCAAAAACACTGAAAATTTGCGACATCATCAACAATAACTCCTAACCTAAATCAGCTATTCTGGATTTAACTATATAGTCTTGTTTGCGTTTATAAACTTCCCTACGTGATGCAATACGTTTTTCTTATTGTTGTTATTTATGGAGATAATTGAGACTTTATCGTTTTGAAGTCATTTCAGACGGTCTGAAATGTTGAAAATTTGAGACACCATCCAAAATAACTCCAAACTAAAACAGTTATTCCGGATTTAATTACATAGCCTTGTTTGCGTTTACAAACTACCCTAAATGATGCAGTGGGGTTTTCCTATTGCTATTAGTTTCGGAGATAATTGGGACTATATCGTTTTGAAGTGATTTGTCACTGTCAAAAACACTGAATATTTGCGACATCATCAACAATAACTCCTAAACTAAATCAGCTATTCCGGATTTAACTATATAGACATGTTTGCGTTTATAAACTTTCCAAAGTGATGCAATACGCTTTTATTATTGCTATAATTCATGGAGATAATTGAGACTTTATCGTTTTGAAGTCATTAACACGGTTAAAAACGTTGAAAATTTCAGACATCATCCAAAATAACTCCAAAGTAAAACAGCTATTCCGGATTTATTTACATAGCCTTGTTTGCGTTTATAAACTTCATTATTTCGTGCAGTACGGTTTTCCTATTGCTATTGTTTATGGAGATAATATAGACTTTATCGTTTTGAAGTCAATTCGCACGGTCAAAAACGCTGAAAATTTGCCAAAAAGACACCTTCGACAATAACTCCAAAACTGAAATAGCTATTCCGGAATTAACTACATAGTCTTGTTTGCGTTTATAAACTACTCAAAGTAGGTGCATTTCGGTTATCCTATTGCTATTAATTTCGGAGATAATATAGACTTTATCGTTTTGAAAACATTTCGCAAGGTCAAAAACGCTGAAAATTTGCCAAAAAGACGCCATCGACAATAACTCCAAAACTAAAATAGGTATTCCAGATTTAATTATATAATCTTGTTTGCGTTTATTAACCACACTAATTGGTGCAGTGCGGTTTTCCTACTGCTATTAGTTTCGGAGATAATTGAGACTATATCGTTTTGAAGTCATTTCGCACGGCCAGAAACACTGAAAAATTTCCCAAAAAGACGCCGTCGACAATAACTCCAAGACTGAAATGGGTATTCCGGATTTAACGACTTAGTCTTGTTTGCGTTTATAAACTAATCTAAGTGGTGTAGTAGGGATTTCCTATTGCTACTAGTTTTGGAGATAATTTGGACTACATCGTTTTGAAGTCATTTCTCAAGGTTAAAAACGCTGAAAATTTGAGACACCATAGACAATAACTCCAAAACTAAAACAGCTATTCCGGATTTAACCACATGGCCTTGGTTGCGTTTATAAACTACCCTAAGTGGTGCAGTACGGTTTTGCTACTACTATTAATTTTGGTGATAATTAAGACTATATCGTTTTGAAGTCCTTTCACACGGCCAGAAACGCTGAAAAATTTGCCAAAAAGACGCCATCGACAATAACTCCAAGAATAAAATATGTATTCCAGATTTAACGACATAGTCTTGTTTGCGTTTATAAACTACTCTAAGTGGTGCACTTCGGTTATCCTATCGCTATTAGTTTCAGAGATAACTGAGACTATAAGGTTTTGAAGTCATTTCGCACGGCCAGAAACGCTGAAAAAATTGCCAAAAAGACACCGTCGACATTAATTCCAAGACTACTACTCTAAGTGGTGCATTTCGGTTATTATAGGTATTCCAGATTTATCGACATAGTCTTGTTTGCTTTTATAAACTACTCTATGTGGTGCATTTCGGTTATCCTATTTCTATTAGTTTCAGAGATAATTTAGACTATAATGTTTTGAAGTTGTTTTGCAAGGTCAGAAACGCTTAAAATTAGTCAAAAAGACACCACCGACAATAAGTCCAAAACTAAAACAGGTATTCCGAATTTAACTACATAGACTTGTTTGCGTTTACAAACTATCCTAAATGGTGCAGTGGGGTTTTCCTATTGCTATTAGTTTTGGAGATAATTGACACTATATCGTTTTGAAGTCATTTCGCACGGTCAAAAAACGCTGAAAATTTGAGACACCATCAACAACAACTCCTAAACTAAAACAGCAATACCGGATTGAACTACATAGTCTTGTTTGCGTTTTTAAACAACCTCAAGTGGTGCAGTACGGTTTTCCAACTGCTATTAGTTTCGGAGATGATTGAGAATGTGATTTTGAAGTCATTTCGCAAGGTCAAAAACGCTGAAAATTTGCCATAAAGACACCACCGACAATAACTCCAAAACCAAAACAGGTATTCCAGATTTAATTATATAGTCTTGTTTACGTTTATTAACCACACTAATTGGTGCAGTGCGGTTTTCCTACTGCTATTAGTTTCGGAGATAATTGAGACTATATCGTTTTGAAGTCATTTCGCACGGCCAGAAACGCTGAAAAATTTCCCAAAAGGACGCCGTCGACAATAACTCCAAGACTAAAATGGGTATTCCGGATTTAACGACTTAGTCTTGTTTGCGTTTATAAACTACCCTAAGTTCTGTAGTAGGGTTTTCCTATTGCTACTAGTTTTGGAGATAATTTTGACTACATCGTTTTGAAGTCATTTCGCAAGGTTAAAAACGCTGAAAATTTGAGACACCATAGACAATAGCTCCAAAACTAAAACAGCTATTCCGGATTTAACCACATGGTCTTATTTGCGTTTATAAACTACCCTAAGTGGTGCAGTACGGTTTTGCTACTACTATTAATTTCGGAGATAATTAAGACTATATCGTTTTGGAGTCCTTTCACACGGCCGGAAACGCTGAAAAATTTGCCAAAAAGACGCCATCGACAACAACTCCAAGAATAAAATACGTATTCCAGATTTAACGACATAGCCTTGCTTGCGTTCATAAACTACTCTAAGTGGTGCATTTCGGTTATCCTATTGCTATTAGTTTCAGGGATAATTTAGACTATAAGGTTTTGAAGTTGTTTTGCAAGGTCAGAAACGCTTAAAATTAGTCAAAAAGACACCACCGACAATAAGTCCAAAACTAAAACAGGTATTCCGAATTTAACTACATAGACTTGTTTGCGTTTATAAACTACCCTAAGTGGTGCAGTGGGGTTTTCCTATTGCTATTAGTTTTGGAGATAATTGGGACTATATCGTTTTGAAGTCATTTCGCACGGTCAAAAACACCGAAAATTTGCGACATCATCAACAATAACTCCAAAACTAAAACAGTTATTCCGGATTTACCTATACAGTCTTGTTTGCGTTTATAAACTTCCCTAAGTGGTGCAACACGTTTTTCTTAGTGCTATTATTTATGGAGATAATTGAGACTTTATCGTTTTGAAGTCATTTCGCACGGTCAAAAACGTTGAAAATTTGAGACACCATCCAAAATAACTCCAAACTAAAACAGCTATTCCGGATTTAATTACATAGCCTTGTTTGCGTTTACAAACTACCCTAAATGGTGCAGTGGGGTTTTCCTATTGCTGTTAGTTTTGGAGATAATTGGGACTATATCGTTTTGAAGTCATTTCCCACGGTCAAAAACACTGAAAATTTGCGACATCATCAAAAATAACCCCAAAACTAAAACAGCTATTCCGGTTTAACTATATAGTCTTGTTTGCGTTTATAAGCCTCCTTAAATGGTGCAGTACGGTTTTCCTATTGCCATTAGTTTTAGAGGTAATTGGGACTATATCATTTTGAAGTCATTTCGCACGGTCAAAAACGCTGAAAATTTGAGACACCATCAACAACAACTCCAAAACTAAAACAGCTATTCCGGATTTAACTATATTGTCTTGTTTGCGTTTATAAACTTCCCTAAGTGATGAAGTACGGTTTTCCTATTGCTATTATTTATGGAGATAATTGAGGCTTTATCGTTTTGAAGTCATTTCGCACGGTCAAAAACGCTGAAAATTTTCCAAAATGACACCATCGAAAGTAACTCCTAAACTAAAACAGCAATACCGGATTGAACTACATAGTCTTGTTTGCGTTTATAAACAACCTCAAGTGGTGCAGTACGGTTTTCCGACTGCTATTAGTTTCGGAGATGATTGAGAATGTGGTTTTGAAGTCATTTCGCAAGGTCAAAAACGCTGAAAATTTGCCATAAAGACACCACCGACAATAACTCCAAAACTAAAACAGGTATTCCAGATTTATTTATATAATCTTGTTTGCGTTTATTAACCACACTAATTGGTTCAGTGCGGGTTTCCTACTGCTATTAGTTTCGGAGATAATTGAGACTATATCGTTTTGAAGTCATTTCGCACGGCCAGAAACGCTGAAAAATTTGCAAAAAAGACGCCGTCGACAATAACTACAAGACTAAAATAGGTATTCCGGATTTAACGACTTAGTTTTGTTTGCGTTTATAAACTACTCTAAGTGGTGCATTTGGGTTTTCCTATTGCTATTAATTTTGGATATAATAGAGACTGTAAGGTTTTGAAGTCATTTTGCACGGTTAGTAACGCTTAAAATAAGCCAAAAAGACACCACCGACAATAACTCCAAAACTAAAACAGGTATTCCGAATTTAACTACATAGTCTTGTTTGCGTTTATTAACCACACTAATTGGTGCAGTGCGGTTTTCCTACTGCTATTAGTTTCGGAGATAGTTGAGACTATATCGTTTTGAAGTCATTTCGCACATCCAGAAACACTGAAAAATTTCCCAAAAAGACGCCGTCGACAATAACTCCAAGACTAAAATGGGTATTCCGGATTTAACGACTTAGTCTTGTTTGCGTTTATAAACTACCCTAAGTGGTGTAGTAGGGTTTTCCTATTGCTACTAGTTTTGGAGATAATTTGGACTACATCGTTTTGAAGTCATTTCGCAAGGTTAAAAACGCTGAAAATTTGAGACACCATAGACAATAACTCCAAAACTAAAACAGCTATTCCGGATTTAACCACATGGTCTTGGTTGCGTTTATAAACTACCCTAAGTGGTGCAGTACGGTTTTGCTACTACTATTAATTTCGGAGATAATTAAGACTATATCGTTTTGAAGTCCTTTCACACGGCCAGAAACGCTGAAAAATTTGCCAAAAAGACGCCATCGACAATAACTCCAAGTATAAAATATGTATTCCAGATTTAACGACATAGTCTTGTTTGCGTTTATGAACTACTCTAAGTGGTGCACTTCGGTTATCCTATTGCTATTAGTTTCAGAGATAATTGAGACTATAAGGTTTTGAAGTCATTTCGCACGGCCAGAAACGCAGAAACTTTTGCCAAAAAGACGCCGTCGACATCAATTCTAAGACTACTACTCTAAGTGGTGCATTTCGGTTATTATAGGTATTCCAGATTTAACGACATAGTCTTGTTTACGTTTATAAACTACTCTAAGTGGTGCATTTGGGTTATCCTATTGCTATTAGTTTCAGAGATAATTGAGACTATAAGGTTTTGAAGTCATTTTGCACGGTCAGAAACGCTTAAAATTAGCCAAAAGACACGACCGACAATAACTCCAAAACTAAAACAGGTATTCCGAATTTAACTACATAGTCTTGTTTGCGTTTATAAACTACCCTAAGTGGTGTAGTAGGGTTTTCCTATTGCTATTAGTTTTAAAGATAATTTGGACTACATCGTTTTGAAGACATTTCGCAAGGTTAAAAACGCTGAAAATTTGCGACACCATCGACAATAACTCCAAAACTAAAACAGCTATTCCGGATTTAACCACATAGTCTTGCTTGCGTTTATAACTTACCCTAAGTGGTGCAGTACGGTTTTCCTGTTTATATTAACTTTGGAGATAACTAAGACTATATCGTTTTGAAATCCTTTCACACGGCCGGAAACGCTGAAAAATTTGCCAAAAAGACGCCATCGACAACAACTCCAAGAATAAAATACGTATTCCAGATTTAACGACATAGTCTTACTTGCGTTCATAAACTACTCTAAGTGGTGCATTTCGGTTATCCTATTGCTATTAGTTTCAGAGATAATTTAGACTATAAGGTTTTGAAGTTGTTTTGCAAGGTCAGAAACTCTTAAAATTAGTCAAAAAGACACCACCGACAATAAGTCCAAAACTAAAACAGGTATTCCGAATTTAACTACATAGACTTGTTTGCGTTTACAAACTACCCTAAATGGTGCAGTGGGGTTTTCCTATTGCTATTAGTTTTGGAGATAATTGGGACTATATCGTTTTGAAGTCATTTCGCACGGTCCAAAACACTGAAAATTTGTGACATCATCAAAAATAACCCCAAAACTAAAACAGCTATTCGGGATTTAACTATATAGTCTTGTTTGCGTTTATCATCATCATCATCATTGTCAACCATTATCAATCCACTGCTGGACGAAGGTCTCCCCAAGTTTCCTCCACAACGGTCTGTCTTGTGCCAGTCTCCTCCATGTCACCCCTGCATACTTTCGAATTTCATCCACCCATCTCCCATGTGGTCTTCTTCTGGGTCTTTTCCTGTCCCTTGGAATCCAATCTAAAATTTCGGCTGTCCATCGATGGTCTGTTCTTCTGGCAGTATGTCCAGCCCATTGCCATTTCAGGGATTTAACTCTGATCATGATGTCTTCCACTCTTGTCATTTTTCGGATCCACGAGTTCCTCTTCTTGTCTCTCCTGGTTACACCAAGTATGCACCTCTCCATGCTTCTTTGAGTTGTCTGCAGCCTTTGTATGTCTCTTTTAGTTAAGGTCCACGTCTCTGCACCATACGTAAGCACTGGAAGGATGCATTGATCAAACACTTTTCTTTTAAGACATAATGGCATATTGCTCTTGAAAATTATGCTGTTTCTTCCAAAAGCTCTCCAGGCAAGTTTTGTACGCCGATTAATTTCTTCATCAATGTGACCCTCACTTGATATCTGCTGTCCAAGATAAACGTACGTGTCTGTTATCTCCAGCTTTTCTCCATCAATCGATAAATCTTCATTTCTTGTAAAAGCATTGAACATCACTTTTGTCTTCCGAAAGTTCATTTTTAATCCCACTTCTTTACTCTTGTCAGCAAGTTCCTGGATCATACTCTGCAGCTCTGATGGGCTAGTTGCAAAAATGACTACGTCATCAGCAAAACGAAGGTGGGTTAGATAATCTCCATTAATCTTTATCCCCTTGTTTTCCCAGCTCAGTGACTGAAAAACACCCTCCAATGTGGCATTAAAGAGCTTCGGAGATATAGTGTCACCTTGTCTCACTCCCTTTCCAATTTTTATGTGTGTTGTATTTTCAAACAGCCTAATCTTTGCACTTGCATTTTCATAGATGTTATTAATAATATTAATGTATGCATCTTCAATACCGCAGGTTTTCAGAGCCATTGTAACTGCTGATGGTTTCACCGAATCAAAGGCTTTTTCATAATCGATAAAAGCCATGCACAATGGAAGTTCATATTCCCTCGCTCTTTCAATTAGTTCTCTCAGCACGTGGATATGATCTATTGTGCTGTAGCCACTCCCTGAATCCAGCTTGTTCTCTCGGTTGAGCCATGTCCAGTGTTACCTTCAAGAGGTGTGAAAGAACTTTAGTGAAGATTTTATAAACTACTGATAGGAGGCTGATAGGTCTGTAGTTTCCGAGATCCTCAATGTCACCTTTCTTATGTAGCAGGATCATTGTAGCGGTGTTCCAATCCTCAGGAATCTTTCCTTCATTAAGGCATCGAGTGAAAATTTGGGCGAGTACTGTTTCGATTTCTCCACTTGCTTCTTGTATGATGTCTACAGTAATTCCATCTTCTCCTGGAGCTTTTCCCCGCTTCATGTTCTTGATTGCATGTGCAACTTCTGCTGGAAGGACTGGAGGAACTCTGGTACTGGTATCTTTCATGATGTCTGGAGTGCATGTATCATCCCTTTCATATAATTTGGAGTAGAAATCTTTCACTCTTGTCAAAATTTCGCCTCTATTTCTTGTTACAGAACCATCTTCTTTTCTCAGTGCCATAATCTGTTTTCTTCCCTTACTGAGAATTTATAAGCCTCCTTAAATGGTGCAGTACGGTTTTCCTATTGCTATTAGTTTTAGATATAATTGGGACTATATCATTTTGAAGTCATTTCGCACGGTCAAAAACGCTGAAAATTTGAGACACCATCAACAACAACTCCAAAACTAAAACAGCTATTCCGGATTTAACTATATTGTCTTGTTTGCGTTTATAAACTTCCCTAAGTGATGAAGTACGGTTTTCCTATTGCTATTATTTATGGAGATAATTGAGGCTTTATCGTTTTGAAGTCATTTCGCACGGTCAAAAACGCTGAAAATTTTCCAAAATGACACCATCGAAAGTAACTCCTAAACTAAAACAGCAATACCGGATTGAACTACATAGTCTTGTTTGCGTTTATAAACAACCTCAAGTGGTGCAGTACGGTTTTCCGACTGCTATTAGTTTCGGAGATGATTGAGAATGTGGTTTTGAAGTCATTTCGCAAGGTCAAAAACGCTGAAAATTTGCCATAAAGACACCACCGACAATAACTCCAAAACTAAAACAGGTATTCCAGATTTATTTATATAGTCTTGTTTGCGTTTATTAACCACACTAATTGGTTCAGTGCGGGTTTCCTACTGCTATTAGTTTCGGAGATAATTGAGACTATATCGTTTTGAAGTCATTTCGCACGGCCAGAAACGCTGAAAAATTTGCAAAAAAGACGCCGTCGACAATAACTACAAGACTAAAATAGGTATTCCGGATTTAACGACTTAGTTTTGTTTGCGTTTATGAACTACTCTAAGTGGTGCATTTGGGTTTTCCTATTGCTATTAATTTTGGATATAATAGAGACTGTAAGGTTTTGAAGTCATTTTGCACGGTCAGTAACGCTTAAAATAAGCCAAAAAGACACCACCGACAATAACTCCAAAACTAAAACAGGTATTCCGAATTTAACTACATAGTCTTGTTTGCGTTTATTAACCACACTAATTGGTGCAGTGCGGTTTTCCTACTGCTATTAGTTTCGGAGATAGTTGAGACTATATCGTTTTGAAGTCATTTCGCACATCCAGAAACACTGAAAAATTTCCCAAAAAGACGCCGTCGACAATAACTCCAAGACTAAAATGGGTATTCCGGATTTAACGACTTAGTCTTGTTTGCGTTTATAAACTACCCTAAGTGGTGTAGTAGGGTTTTCCTATTGCTACTAGTTTTGGAGATAATTTGGACTACATCGTTTTGAAGTCATTTCGCAAGGTTAAAAACGCTGAAAATTTGAGACACCATAGACAATAACTCCAAAACTAAAACAGCTATTCCGGATTTAACCACATGGTCTTGGTTGCGTTTATAAACTACCCTAAGTGGTGCAGTACGGTTTTGCTACTACTATTAATTTCGGAGATAATTAAGACTATATCGTTTTGAAGTCCTTTCACACGGCCAGAAACGCTGAAAAATTTGCCAAAAAGACGCCATCGACAATAACTCCAAGTATAAAATATGTATTCCAGATTTAACGACATAGTCTTGTTTGCGTTTATGAACTACTCTAAGTGGTGCACTTCGGTTATCCTATTGCTATTAGTTTCAGAGATAATTGAGACTATAAGGTTTTGAAGTCATTTCGCACGGCCAGAAACGCAGAAACTTTTGCCAAAAAGACGCCGTCGACATCAATTCTAAGACTACTACTCTAAGTGGTGCATTTCGGTTATTATAGGTATTCCAGATTTAACGACATAGTCTTGTTTACGTTTATAAACTACTCTAAGTGGTGCATTTGGGTTATCCTATTGCTATTAGTTTCAGAGATAATTGAGACTATAAGGTTTTGAAGTCATTTTGCACGGTCAGAAACGCTTAAAATTAGCCAAAAAGACACGACCGACAATAACTCCAAAACTAAAACAGGTATTCCGAATTTAACTACATAGTCTTGTTTGCGTTTATAAACTACCCTAAGTGGTGTAGTAGGGTTTTCCTATTGCTATTAGTTTTAAAGATAATTTGGACTACATCGTTTTGAAGACATTTCGCAAGGTTAAAAACGCTGAAAATTTGCGACACCATCGACAATAACTCCAAAACTAAAACAGCTATTCCGGATTTAACCACATAGTCTTGCTTGCGTTTATAACTTACCCTAAGTGGTGCAGTACGGTTTTCCTGTTTATATTAACTTTGGGGATAACTAAGACTATATCGTTTTGAAATCCTTTCACACGGCCGGAAACGCTGAAAAATTTGCCAAAAAGACGCCATCGACAACAACTCCAAGAATAAAATACGTATTCCAGATTTAACGACATAGTCTTACTTGCGTTCATAAACTACTCTAAGTGGTGCATTTCGGTTATCCTATTGCTATTAGTTTCAGAGATAATTTAGACTATAAGGTTTTGAAGTTGTTTTGCAAGGTCAGAAACTCTTAAAATTAGTCAAAAAGACACCACCGACAATAAGTCCAAAACTAAAACAGGTATTCCGAATTTAACTACATAGACTTGTTTGCGTTTACAAACTACCCTAAATGGTGCAGTGGGGTTTTCCTATTGCTATTAGTTTTGGAGATAATTGGGACTATATCGTTTTGAAGTCATTTCGCACGGTCCAAAACACTGAAAATTTGTGACATCATCAAAAATAACCCCAAAACTAAAACAGCTATTCGGGATTTAACTATATAGTCTTGTTTGCGTTTATCATCATCATCATCATTGTCAACCATTATCAATCCACTGCTGGACGAAGGTCTCCCCAAGTTTCCTCCACAACGGTCTGTCTTGTGCCAGTCTCCTCCATGTCACCCCTGCATACTTTCGAATTTCATCCACCCATCTCCCATGTGGTCTTCTTCTGGGTC
Organism: Macrothele yani; assembly: GCA_039090855.1. Lineage (NCBI taxonomy): Eukaryota > Metazoa > Arthropoda > Arachnida > Araneae > Macrothelidae > Macrothele > Macrothele yani. The sequence goes on from CM077026.1 coordinate 72,825,213, forward strand.
TTTTCCTGTCCCTTGGAATCCAATCTAAAATTTCGGCTGTCCATCGATGGTCTGTTCTTCTGGCAGTATGTCCAGCCCATTGCCATTTCAGGGATTTAACTCTGATCATGATGTCTTCCACTCTTGTCATTTTTCGGATCCACGAGTTCCTCTTCTTGTCTCTCCTGGTTACACCAAGTATGCACCTCTCCATGCTTCTTTGAGTTGTCTGCAGCCTTTGTATGTCTCTTTTAGTTAAGGTCCACGTCTCTGCACCATACGTAAGCACTGGAAGGATGCATTGATCAAACACTTTTCTTTTAAGACATAATGGCATATTGCTCTTGAAAATTATGCTGTTTCTTCCAAAAGCTCTCCAGGCAAGTTTTGTACGCCGATTAATTTCTTCATCAATGTGACCCTCACTTGATATCTGCTGTCCAAGATAAACGTACGTGTCTGTTATCTCCAGCTTTTCTCCATCAATCGATAAATCTTCATTTCTTGTAAAAGCATTGAACATCACTTTTGTCTTCCGAAAGTTCATTTTTAATCCCACTTCTTTACTCTTGTCAGCAAGTTCCTGGATCATACTCTGCAGCTCTGATGGGCTAGTTGCAAAAATGACTACGTCATCAGCAAAACGAAGGTGGGTTAGATAATCTCCATTAATCTTTATCCCCTTGTTTTCCCAGCTCAGTGACTGAAAAACACCCTCCAATGTGGCATTAAAGAGCTTCGGAGATATAGTGTCACCTTGTCTCACTCCCTTTCCAATTTTTATGTGTGTTGTATTTTCAAACAGCCTAATCTTTGCACTTGCATTTTCATAGATGTTATTAATAATATTAATGTATGCATCTTCAATACCGCAGGTTTTCAGAGCCATTGTAACTGCTGATGGTTTCACCGAATCAAAGGCTTTTTCATAATCGATAAAAGCCATGCACAATGGAAGTTCATATTCCCTCGCTCTTTCAATTAGTTCTCTCAGCACGTGGATATGATCTATTGTGCTGTAGCCACTCCTGAATCCAGCTTGTTCTCTCGGTTGAGCCATGTCCAGTGTTACCTTCAAGAGGTGTGAAAGAACTTTAGTGAAGATTTTATAAACTACTGATAGGAGGCTGATAGGTCTGTAGTTTCCGAGATCCTCAATGTCACCTTTCTTATGTAGCAGGATCATTGTAGCGGTGTTCCAATCCTCAGGAATCTTTCCTTCATTAAGGCATCGAGTGAAAATTTGGGCGAGTACTGTTTCGATTTCTCCACTTGCTTCTTGTATGATGTCTACAGTAATTCCATCTTCTCCTGGAGCTTTTCCCCGCTTCATGTTCTTGATTGCATGTGCAACTTCTGCTGGAAGGACTGGAGGAACTCTGGTACTGGTATCTTTCATGATGTCTGGAGTGCATGTATCATCCCTTTCATATAATTTGGAGTAGAAATCTTTCACTCTTGTCAAAATTTCGCCTCTATTTCTTGTTACAGAACCATCTTCTTTTCTCAGTGCCATAATCTGTTTTCTTCCCTTACTGAGAATTTATAAGCCTCCTTAAATGGTGCAGTACGGTTTTCCTATTGCTATTAGTTTTAGATATAATTGGGACTATATCATTTTGAAGTCATTTCGCACGGTCAAAAACGCTGAAAATTTGAGACACCATCAACAACAACTCCAAAACTAAAACAGCTATTCCGGATTTAACTATATTGTCTTGTTTGCGTTTATAAACTTCCCTAAGTGATGAAGTACGGTTTTCCTATTGCTATTATTTATGGAGATAATTGAGGCTTTATCGTTTTGAAGTCATTTCGCACGGTCAAAAACGCTGAAAATTTTCCAAAATGACACCATCGAAAGTAACTCCTAAACTAAAACAGCAATACCGGATTGAACTACATAGTCTTGTTTGCGTTTATAAACAACCTCAAGTGGTGCAGTACGGTTTTCCGACTGCTATTAGTTTCGGAGATGATTGAGAATGTGGTTTTGAAGTCATTTCGCAAGGTCAAAAACGCTGAAAATTTGCCATAAAGACACCACCGACAATAACTCCAAAACTAAAACAGGTATTCCAGATTTATTTATATAGTCTTGTTTGCGTTTATTAACCACACTAATTGGTTCAGTGCGGGTTTCCTACTGCTATTAGTTTCGGAGATAATTGAGACTATATCGTTTTGAAGTCATTTCGCACGGCCAGAAACGCTGAAAAATTTGCAAAAAAGACGCCGTCGACAATAACTACAAGACTAAAATAGGTATTCCGGATTTAACGACTTAGTTTTGTTTGCGTTTATGAACTACTCTAAGTGGTGCATTTGGGTTTTCCTATTGCTATTAATTTTGGATATAATAGAGACTGTAAGGTTTTGAAGTCATTTTGCACGGTCAGTAACGCTTAAAATAAGCCAAAAAGACACCACCGACAATAACTCCAAAACTAAAACAGGTATTCCGAATTTAACTACATAGTCTTGTTTGCGTTTATTAACCACACTAATTGGTGCAGTGCGGTTTTCCTACTGCTATTAGTTTCGGAGATAGTTGAGACTATATCGTTTTGAAGTCATTTCGCACATCCAGAAACACTGAAAAATTTCCCAAAAAGACGCCGTCGACAATAACTCCAAGACTAAAATGGGTATTCCGGATTTAACGACTTAGTCTTGTTTGCGTTTATAAACTACCCTAAGTGGTGTAGTAGGGTTTTCCTATTGCTACTAGTTTTGGAGATAATTTGGACTACATCGTTTTGAAGTCATTTCGCAAGGTTAAAAACGCTGAAAATTTGAGACACCATAGACAATAACTCCAAAACTAAAACAGCTATTCCGGATTTAACCACATGGTCTTGGTTGCGTTTATAAACTACCCTAAGTGGTGCAGTACGGTTTTGCTACTACTATTAATTTCGGAGATAATTAAGACTATATCGTTTTGAAGTCCTTTCACACGGCCAGAAACGCTGAAAAATTTGCCAAAAAGACGCCATCGACAATAACTCCAAGTATAAAATATGTATTCCAGATTTAACGACATAGTCTTGTTTGCGTTTATGAACTACTCTAAGTGGTGCACTTCGGTTATCCTATTGCTATTAGTTTCAGAGATAATTGAGACTATAAGGTTTTGAAGTCATTTCGCACGGCCAGAAACGCAGAAACTTTTGCCAAAAAGACGCCGTCGACATCAATTCTAAGACTACTACTCTAAGTGGTGCATTTCGGTTATTATAGGTATTCCAGATTTAACGACATAGTCTTGTTTACGTTTATAAACTACTCTAAGTGGTGCATTTGGGTTATCCTATTGCTATTAGTTTCAGAGATAATTGAGACTATAAGGTTTTGAAGTCATTTTGCACGGTCAGAAACGCTTAAAATTAGCCAAAAAGACACGACCGACAATAACTCCAAAACTAAAACAGGTATTCCGAATTTAACTACATAGTCTTGTTTGCGTTTATAAACTACCCTAAGTGGTGTAGTAGGGTTTTCCTATTGCTATTAGTTTTAAAGATAATTTGGACTACATCGTTTTGAAGACATTTCGCAAGGTTAAAAACGCTGAAAATTTGCGACACCATCGACAATAACTCCAAAACTAAAACAGCTATTCCGGATTTAACCACATAGTCTTGCTTGCGTTTATAACTTACCCTAAGTGGTGCAGTACGGTTTTCCTGTTTATATTAACTTTGGGGATAACTAAGACTATATCGTTTTGAAATCCTTTCACACGGCCGGAAACGCTGAAAAATTTGCCAAAAAGACGCCATCGACAACAACTCCAAGAATAAAATACGTATTCCAGATTTAACGACATAGTCTTACTTGCGTTCATAAACTACTCTAAGTGGTGCATTTCGGTTATCCTATTGCTATTAGTTTCAGAGATAATTTAGACTATAAGGTTTTGAAGTTGTTTTGCAAGGTCAGAAACTCTTAAAATTAGTCAAAAAGACACCACCGACAATAAGTCCAAAACTAAAACAGGTATTCCGAATTTAACTACATAGACTTGTTTGCGTTTACAAACTACCCTAAATGGTGCAGTGGGGTTTTCCTATTGCTATTAGTTTTGGAGATAATTGGGACTATATCGTTTTGAAGTCATTTCGCACGGTCCAAAACACTGAAAATTTGTGACATCATCAAAAATAACCCCAAAACTAAAACAGCTATTCGGGATTTAACTATATAGTCTTGTTTGCGTTTATCATCATCATCATCATTGTCAACCATTATCAATCCACTGCTGGACGAAGGTCTCCCCAAGTTTCCTCCACAACGGTCTGTCTTGTGCCAGTCTCCTCCATGTCACCCCTGCATACTTTCGAATTTCATCCACCCATCTCCCATGTGGTCTTCTTCTGGGTCTTTTCCTGTCCCTTGGAATCCAATCTAAAATTTCGGCTGTCCATCGATGGTCTGTTCTTCTGGCAGTATGTCCAGCCCATTGCCATTTCAGGGATTTAACTCTGATCATGATGTCTTCCACTCTTGTCATTTTTCGGATCCACGAGTTCCTCTTCTTGTCTCTCCTGGTTACACCAAGTATGCACCTCTCCATGCTTCTTTGAGTTGTCTGCAGCCTTTGTATGTCTCTTTTAGTTAAGGTCCACGTCTCTGCACCATACGTAAGCACTGGAAGGATGCATTGATCAAACACTTTTCTTTTAAGACATAATGGCATATTGCTCTTGAAAATTATGCTGTTTCTTCCAAAAGCTCTCCAGGCAAGTTTTGTACGCCGATTAATTTCTTCATCAATGTGACCCTCACTTGATATCTGCTGTCCAAGATAAACGTACGTGTCTGTTATCTCCAGCTTTTCTCCATCAATCGATAAATCTTCATTTCTTGTAAAAGCATTGAACATCACTTTTGTCTTCCGAAAGTTCATTTTTAATCCCACTTCTTTACTCTTGTCAGCAAGTTCCTGGATCATACTCTGCAGCTCTGATGGGCTAGTTGCAAAAATGACTACGTCATCAGCAAAACGAAGGTGGGTTAGATAATCTCCATTAATCTTTATCCCCTTGTTTTCCCAGCTCAGTGACTGAAAAACACCCTCCAATGTGGCATTAAAGAGCTTCGGAGATATAGTGTCACCTTGTCTCACTCCCTTTCCAATTTTTATGTGTGTTGTATTTTCAAACAGCCTAATCTTTGCACTTGCATTTTCATAGATGTTATTAATAATATTAATGTATGCATCTTCAATACCGCAGGTTTTCAGAGCCATTGTAACTGCTGATGGTTTCACCGAATCAAAGGCTTTTTCATAATCGATAAAAGCCATGCACAATGGAAGTTCATATTCCCTCGCTCTTTCAATTAGTTCTCTCAGCACGTGGATATGATCTATTGTGCTGTAGCCACTCCTGAATCCAGCTTGTTCTCTCGGTTGAGCCATGTCCAGTGTTACCTTCAAGCGGTGTGAAAGAACTTTAGTGAAGATTTTATAAACTACTGATAGGAGGCTGATAGGTCTGTAGTTTCCGAGATCCTCAATGTCACCTTTCTTATGTAGCAGGATCATTGTAGCGGTGTTCCAATCCTCAGGAATCTTTCCTTCATTAAGGCATCGAGTGAAAATTTGGGCGAGTACTGTTTCGATTTCTCCACTTGCTTCTTGTATGATGTCTACAGTAATTCCATCTTCTCCTGGAGCTTTTCCCCGCTTCATGTTCTTGATTGCATGTGCAACTTCTGCTGGAAGGACTGGAGGAACTCTGGTACTGGTATCTTTCATGATGTCTGGAGTGCATGTATCATCCCTTTCATATAATTTGGAGTAGAAATCTTTCACTCTTGTCAAAATTTCGCCTCTATTTCTTGTTACAGAACCATCTTCTTTTCTCAGTGCCATAATCTGTTTTCTTCCCTTACTGAGAATTTATAAGCCTCCTTAAATGGTGCAGTACGGTTTTCCTATTGCTATTAGTTTTAGATATAATTGGGACTATATCATTTTGAAGTCATTTCGCACGGTCAAAAACGCTGAAAATTTGAGACACCATCAACAACAACTCCAAAACTAAAACAGCTATTCCGGATTTAACTATATTGTCTTGTTTGCGTTTATAAACTTCTCTAAGTGGTGCAGTACGGTTTTCCTATTGCTATTATTTATGGAGATAATTGAGGCTTTATCGTTTTGAAGTCATTTCGCACGTTCAAAAACGCTGAAAATTTGCCAAAATGACACCATCGAAACTAACTCCTAAACTAAAACAGCAAAACCGGATTGAACTACATAGTCTTGTTTGCGTTTATATACAACCTCAAGTGGTGCAGTACGGTTTTATTACTGCTATTAGTTTCGGAGATGATTGAGACTGTGGTTTTGAAGTCATTTCGCAAGGTCAAAAACGCTGAAAATTTGCCAAAAAGACACCACCGACAATATCTCCTAAACTAAAACAGGTATTCCACATTTAATTATATAGTGTTGTTTGCGTTTATTACCCACACTAATTGGTAAAGTGCGGTTTTCCTACTGCCATTAGTTTCTGAGATAACTGAGACTATATTGTTTTGAAGTCATTTCGCACGGCCAGAAACGCCAAAAGACGCCGTCGACAACAACTCCAAGACTGAAATAGGTATTCCGGATTTAACTACATAGTCTTGTTTGCGTTTATAAACTACCCTAAATGGTGTAGTTGGGTTTTCCTATTGCTACTAGGTTTGGAGATAATTGGGACTACATCGTTTTAAAGTCATTTCGCAAGGTTAAAAACGCTGAAAATTTGAGACACCATAGACAATAACTCCAAATCTAAAACAGATATTCCGTATTTAACCACATGGTCTTGCTTGCGTTTATAAACTACCCTAAGTGGTGCAGTACGGTTTTCCTACTACTATTAATTTCGGAGATAATTAAGACTATATCGATTTAAAGTCCTTTCACACGGACAGAAACGCCGAAAAATTAGCCAAAAAGACGCCATCGACAATAACTCCAAGAATAAAATAGGTATTCCAGATTTAACGACATAATCTTGTTTGCGATAATAAACTACTCTAAGTGGTGCATTTCGGTTATCCTATTGCTATTAGTTTTAGAGATAATTGAGACTATAAGGTTTTGAAGTCATTTCCCATGGCAGAAAAGCTGAAAAATTTGCCTAAAAGACGCCGTCGACAATAATTCCAAGACTAAAATAGGTATTCTAGATTTAACGACATAGTCTTGTTTGCGTTTATAAACTACTCTAAATGGTGCAATTCGGTTATCCTATTGCTATTAGTGTCAGAGATAATTGAGACTATAAGGTTTTGGAGTCATTTCCCATGGCAGAAAAGCTGAAAAATTAGCCAAAAAGACACCACCGACAATAACTCCAAAACTAAAATGGGTATTCCGGATTTAACGACTTAGTCTTGTTTGCGTTTATAAACTACCCTAAGTGGTGTAGTAGGGTTTTCCTATTGCTACTAGTTTTGGAGATAATTTGGACTACATCGTTTTGAAGTCATTTCGCAAGGTTAAAAACGCTGAAAATTTGAGACACCATAGACAATAACTCCAAAACTAAAACAGCTATTCCGGATTTAACCACATGGTCTTGGTTGCGTTTATAAACTACCCTAAGTGGTGCAGTACGGTTTTGCTACTACTATTAATTTCGGAGATAATTAAGACTATATCGTTTTGAAGTCCTTTCACACGGCCAGAAACGCTGAAAAATTTGCCAAAAAGACGCCATCGACAATAACTCCAAGTATAAAATATGTATTCCAGATTTAACGACATAGTCTTGTTTGCGTTTATGAACTACTCTAAGTGGTGCACTTCGGTTATCCTATTGCTATTAGTTTCAGAGATAATTGAGACTATAAGGTTTTGAAGTCATTTCGCACGGCCAGAAACGCAGAAACTTTTGCCAAAAAGACGCCGTCGACATCAATTCTAAGACTACTACTCTAAGTGGTGCATTTCGGTTATTATAGGTATTCCAGATTTAACGACATAGTCTTGTTTACGTTTATAAACTACTCTAAGTGGTGCATTTGGGTTATCCTATTGCTATTAGTTTCAGAGATAATTGAGACTATAAGGTTTTGAAGTCATTTTGCACGGTCAGAAACGCTTAAAATTAGCCAAAAAGACACGACCGACAATAACTCCAAAACTAAAACAGGTATTCCGAATTTAACTACATAGTCTTGTTTGCGTTTATAAACTACCCTAAGTGGTGTAGTAGGGTTTTCCTATTGCTATTAGTTTTAAAGATAATTTGGACTACATCGTTTTGAAGACATTTCGCAAGGTTAAAAACGCTGAAAATTTGCGACACCATCGACAATAACTCCAAAACTAAAACAGCTATTCCGGATTTAACCACATAGTCTTGCTTGCGTTTATAACTTACCCTAAGTGGTGCAGTACGGTTTTCCTGTTTATATTAACTTTGGGGATAACTAAGACTATATCGTTTTGAAATCCTTTCACACGGCCGGAAACGCTGAAAAATTTGCCAAAAAGACGCCATCGACAACAACTCCAAGAATAAAATACGTATTCCAGATTTAACGACATAGTCTTACTTGCGTTCATAAACTACTCTAAGTGGTGCATTTCGGTTATCCTATTGCTATTAGTTTCAGAGATAATTTAGACTATAAGGTTTTGAAGTTGTTTTGCAAGGTCAGAAACTCTTAAAATTAGTCAAAAAGACACCACCGACAATAAGTCCAAAACTAAAACAGGTATTCCGAATTTAACTACATAGACTTGTTTGCGTTTACAAACTACCCTAAATGGTGCAGTGGGGTTTTCCTATTGCTATTAGTTTTGGAGATAATTGGGACTATATCGTTTTGAAGTCATTTCGCACGGTCCAAAACACTGAAAATTTGTGACATCATCAAAAATAACCCCAAAACTAAAACAGCTATTCGGGATTTAACTATATAGTCTTGTTTGCGTTTATCATCATCATCATCATTGTCAACCATTATCAATCCACTGCTGGACGAAGGTCTCCCCAAGTTTCCTCCACAACGGTCTGTCTTGTGCCAGTCTCCTCCATGTCACCCCTGCATACTTTCGAATTTCATCCACCCATCTCCCATGTGGTCTTCTTCTGGGTCTTTTCCTGTCCCTTGGAATCCAATCTAAAATTTCGGCTGTCCATCGATGGTCTGTTCTTCTGGCAGTATGTCCAGCCCATTGCCATTTCAGGGATTTAACTCTGATCATGATGTCTTCCACTCTTGTCATTTTTCGGATCCACGAGTTCCTCTTCTTGTCTCTCCTGGTTACACCAAGTATGCACCTCTCCATGCTTCTTTGAGTTGTCTGCAGCCTTTGTATGTCTCTTTTAGTTAAGGTCCACGTCTCTGCACCATACGTAAGCACTGGAAGGATGCATTGATCAAACACTTTTCTTTTAAGACATAATGGCATATTGCTCTTGAAAATTATGCTGTTTCTTCCAAAAGCTCTCCAGGCAAGTTTTGTACGCCGATTAATTTCTTCATCAATGTGACCCTCACTTGATATCTGCTGTCCAAGATAAACGTACGTGTCTGTTATCTCCAGCTTTTCTCCATCAATCGATAAATCTTCATTTCTTGTAAAAGCATTGAACATCACTTTTGTCTTCCGAAAGTTCATTTTTAATCCCACTTCTTTACTCTTGTCAGCAAGTTCCTGGATCATACTCTGCAGCTCTGATGGGCTAGTTGCAAAAATGACTACGTCATCAGCAAAACGAAGGTGGGTTAGATAATCTCCATTAATCTTTATCCCCTTGTTTTCCCAGCTCAGTGACTGAAAAACACCCTCCAATGTGGCATTAAAGAGCTTCGGAGATATAGTGTCACCTTGTCTCACTCCCTTTCCAATTTTTATGTGTGTTGTATTTTCAAACAGCCTAATCTTTGCACTTGCATTTTCATAGATGTTATTAATAATATTAATGTATGCATCTTCAATACCGCAGGTTTTCAGAGCCATTGTAACTGCTGATGGTTTCACCGAATCAAAGGCTTTTTCATAATCGATAAAAGCCATGCACAATGGAAGTTCATATTCCCTCGCTCTTTCAATTAGTTCTCTCAGCACGTGGATATGATCTATTGTGCTGTAGCCACTCCTGAATCCAGCTTGTTCTCTCGGTTGAGCCATGTCCAGTGTTACCTTCAAGCGGTGTGAAAGAACTTTAGTGAAGATTTTATAAACTACTGATAGGAGGCTGATAGGTCTGTAGTTTCCGAGATCCTCAATGTCACCTTTCTTATGTAGCAGGATCATTGTAGCGGTGTTCCAATCCTCAGGAATCTTTCCTTCATTAAGGCATCGAGTGAAAATTTGGGCGAGTACTGTTTCGATTTCTCCACTTGCTTCTTGTATGATGTCTACAGTAATTCCATCTTCTCCTGGAGCTTTTCCCCGCTTCATGTTCTTGATTGCATGTGCAACTTCTGCTGGAAGGACTGGAGGAACTCTGGTACTGGTATCTTTCATGATGTCTGGAGTGCATGTATCATCCCTTTCATATAATTTGGAGTAGAAATCTTTCACTCTTGTCAAAATTTCGCCTCTATTTCTTGTTACAGAACCATCTTCTTTTCTCAGTGCCATAATCTGTTTTCTTCCCTTACTGAGAATTTATAAGCCTCCTTAAATGGTGCAGTACGGTTTTCCTATTGCTATTAGTTTTAGATATAATTGGGACTATATCATTTTGAAGTCATTTCGCACGGTCAAAAACGCTGAAAATTTGAGACACCATCAACAACAACTCCAAAACTAAAACAGCTATTCCGGATTTAACTATATTGTCTTGTTTGCGTTTATAAACTTCTCTAAGTGGTGCAGTACGGTTTTCCTATTGCTATTATTTATGGAGATAATTGAGGCTTTATCGTTTTGAAGTCATTTCGCACGTTCAAAAACGCTGAAAATTTGCCAAAATGACACCATCGAAACTAACTCCTAAACTAAAACAGCAAAACCGGATTGAACTACATAGTCTTGTTTGCGTTTATATACAACCTCAAGTGGTGCAGTACGGTTTTATTACTGCTATTAGTTTCGGAGATGATTGAGACTGTGGTTTTGAAGTCATTTCGCAAGGTCAAAAACGCTGAAAATTTGCCAAAAAGACACCACCGACAATATCTCCTAAACTAAAACAGGTATTCCACATTTAATTATATAGTGTTGTTTGCGTTTATTACCCACACTAATTGGTAAAGTGCGGTTTTCCTACTGCCATTAGTTTCTGAGATAACTGAGACTATATTGTTTTGAAGTCATTTCGCACGGCCAGAAACGCCAAAAGACGCCGTCGACAACAACTCCAAGACTGAAATAGGTATTCCGGATTTAACTACATAGTCTTGTTTGCGTTTATAAACTACCCTAAATGGTGTAGTTGGGTTTTCCTATTGCTACTAGGTTTGGAGATAATTGGGACTACATCGTTTTAAAGTCATTTCGCAAGGTTAAAAACGCTGAAAATTTGAGACACCATAGACAATAACTCCAAATCTAAAACAGATATTCCGTATTTAACCACATGGTCTTGCTTGCGTTTATAAACTACCCTAAGTGGTGCAGTACGGTTTTCCTACTACTATTAATTTCGGAGATAATTAAGACTATATCGATTTAAAGTCCTTTCACACGGACAGAAACGCCGAAAAATTAGCCAAAAAGACGCCATCGACAATAACTCCAAGAATAAAATAGGTATTCCAGATTTAACGACATAATCTTGTTTGCGATAATAAACTACTCTAAGTGGTGCATTTCGGTTATCCTATTGCTATTAGTTTTAGAGATAATTGAGACTATAAGGTTTTGAAGTCATTTCCCATGGCAGAAAAGCTGAAAAATTTGCCTAAAAGACGCCGTCGACAATAATTCCAAGACTAAAATAGGTATTCTAGATTTAACGACATAGTCTTGTTTGCGTTTATAAACTACTCTAAATGGTGCAATTCGGTTATCCTATTGCTATTAGTGTCAGAGATAATTGAGACTATAAGGTTTTGGAGTCATTTCCCATGGCAGAAAAGCTGAAAAATTAGCCAAAAAGACACCACCGACAATAACTCCAAAACTAAAACAGGTATTCCGAATTTAACTACATAGTCTTGTTTGCGTTTATAAACTACCCTAAATGGTGTAATAGGGTTTTTCTATTGCTATTAGTTTTGGAGATAATTGGGACTACATCGTTTTGAAGTCATTTCGCAAGGTCAAAAACGCTGAAAATTTGCGACACCATCGACCATAACTCTAAAACTAAAACAGCTATTCCGGATTTAACCACATAGTCTTGCTTGCGTTTATAAACTACCCTAAGTGCTGCAGTACGGATTTTCTACTGCTGTTAAATTCGGAGATAGTTGAGACTAGATCGTTTTGAAGTCATTTCGCCCTATCAAGAATGCTAAACATTTGTCAAAATGACACCATCCAAAGAAACTCCAAAACTAAAATAGGTACACCAGATTTAATTACATAGTCTTGTTTGCGTTTATAAACTACCCTAAGTGGTGCAGTACGGATTTCCTACTACTATAAACTTTGGAGATAATTAGGCTATATCGTTTTGAAGTCTTTTCACACGGCCTGAAACGCTGAAAATTTGCCAAAAATACGCCATCGACAATAACTCCAAGAATAAAATAGGTATTCCAGATTTAACGACATAGTCTTGTTTGCGTTTAAAAACTTCCCTAAGTGGTGCAATAATTTTTTCTTATTGCTATTATTTATGGAAATAATTGAGACTATAAGGTTGTGAAGTCATTTTGCACGGTCAGAAACGCTTAAATTTAGCCAAAAAGACACCACCGACAATAACTCCAAAACTGAAACAGGTATTCCGAATTTAACTACATAGTCTTGTTTGCGTTTACAAACTACCCTAAATGGTGCAGTGGGGTTTGTTTTCCTATTGCTATTAGTTTTGGAGATAATTGGGACTATATCGTTTTGAAGTCATTTATCACGGTCAAAAACACTGAAAATTTGCGACATCATCAACAATAACTCCAAAACGAAATCAGCTATTCCTGATTTAACTACATAGTCTTGTTTGCATTTATAAACTTCCCTAAGTGGTGCAATACGTTTTTCTTTCTGCTATTATTTATGGAGATAATTGAGACTTTATCGTTTTGAAGTCATTTCGCACGGTCAAAAACTCTGAAAATTTGCCAAAAAGACACCATCGACAATAACACGTACCAAAACTGAAAAAGCTATTCCGGAATTAACTACATAGACTTGTTTGCGTTTATCAACTACTCTAAGTTGTGCATTTCGGTTATCCTATTACTATTAATTTCGGACATAATTGAGACTATATCATTTTGAAGTCAGTTAGCACTGTCAAAAATGCTGGAAATTTGAGACACCATCGACAATAACTCCAAAACGAAATCAGCTATTCCAGATTTAATTATATAGTCTTGTTTGCGTTTATTAACCACCCTAATTGGTGCAGTGCGGTTTTCCTACTGCTATTAATTTCTGAGATAATTGAGACTATATCGTTTTGAAGTCATTTCGCACGGCCAGAAACGCTAAAAATTTGCCAAAAAGACGCCGTCGACAATAACTCCAAGACTAAAATAGGTATTCCGGATTTAACGATTTAGTTTGGTTTGCGTTGATAAACTACTCTAAGAGGAGGATTTGGGTTTTCCTGTTGCTATTAGTTTTGGAGATAATTAAGACTATAAGGTTTTAAAGTCATTTTGCACGGTCAGTAACGCTTAAAATAAGCCAAAAAGACGCCACCGACAATAACTCAAAAACTAGAACAGGTATTCCGAATTTAACTACATAGACTTGATTGCGTTTACACACTTCCCTAAGTGGTGCAATACGTTTTTCTTATTGCTCTTATTTATGGAGATAATTGAGACTTTATCGTTTTGAAGTCATTTCGCACGGTCAAAAACGTTGAAAATTTGAGACACCATCCAAAATAACTCCAAACTAAAACAGCTATTCCAGATTTAATTACATAGCCTTGTTTGCGTTTACAAACTACCCTAAATGTTGCAGCGGGGTTTTCCTATTGCTATTAGTTTTGCAGATAATTAGGACTATATCGTTTTGAAGTCCTTTCACACGGCCGGAAACGCTGAGAAATTTGCCAAAAATACGCCATCGACAATAACTCCAAGAATAAAATAGGTATTCCAGATCTAACGACATAGTCTTGTTTGCATTTAAAAACTTCCCTAAGTGGTGCAATATTTTTTTCTTATTGCTATTATTTATGGACATAATTGACACTATAAGGTTTTGAAGTCATTTTGCACGGTCAGAAACGCTTAAATTTAGCCAAAAAGACACCACCGACAATAACTCCAAAACTAAAACAGGTATTCCGAATTTAACTACATAGTTTTGTTTGCGTTTACAAACTACCCTAAATGGTGCAGTGGGGTTTATCTATTGCTATTAGTTTTGGAGATAATTGGGACTATATCGTTTTGAAGTCATTACGCACGGTCAAAAACACCGAAAATTTGCGACATCATCAACAATAACTCCAAAACTAAAACAGTTATTCCGGATTTAACTATACTGTCTTATTTGCGTTTATAAACTTCCCTAAGTGGTGCAACACGTTTTTCTTAGTGCTATTATTTATGGAGATAATTGAGACTTTATCGTTTTGAAGTCATTTCGCACGGTCTAAAACGTTGAAAATTTGAGACACCATCCAAAACAACTCCAAACTAAAACCGCTATTCCGGATTTAATTACATAGCCTTGTTTGCGTTTACAAACTACCCTAAATGGTACAGTGGGGTTTTCCTATTGCTATTAGTTTTGGAGATAATTGGGACTATATCGTTTTGAAGTCATTTCCCACGGTCAAAAACACTGAAAATTTGCGACATCATCAAAAATAACCCCAAAACTAAAACAGCTATTCCGGATTTAACTATATAGTCTTGTTTGCGTTTATAAGCCTCCTTAAATGGTGCAGTACGGTTTTCCTATTGCTATTACTTTTAGAGATAATTGGGACTATATCATTTTGAAGTCATTTCGCACGGTCAAAAACGCTGAAAATTTGAGACACCATCAACAACAACTCCAAAACTAAAACAGCTATTCCGGATTTAACTATATTGTCTTGTTTGCGTTTATAAACTTCCCTAAGTGATGAAGTACGGTTTTCCTATTGCTATTATTTATGGAGATAATTAAGGCTTTATCGTTTTGAAGTCATTTCCCACGGTCAAAAACGCTGAAAATTTGCCAAAACGACACCATCGAAAGTAACTCCTAAACTAAAACAGCAATACCGGATTGAACTACATAGTCTTGTTTGCGTTTATAAACAACCTCAAGTGGTGCAGTACGGTTTTCCTACTGCTATTAGTTTCGGAGATGATTGAGAATGTGGTTTTGAAGTCATTTCGCAAGGTCAAAAACGCTGAAAATTTGCCATAAAGACACCTTCGACAATAACTCCAAAACCAAAACAGGTATTCCAGATTTATTTATATAGTCTTGTTTGCGTTTATTAACCACACTAATAGGTGCAGTGCGGTTTTCCTACTGCTATTAGTTTCGGAGATAATTGAGACTATGTCGTTTTGAAGTCATTTCGCACGGCCAGAAACGCTGAAAAATTTGCCAAAAAGATGCCGTCGACAATAACTACAAGACTAAAATAGGTATTCCGGATTTAACGACTTAGTTTTGTTTGCGTTTATGAACTACTCTAAGTGGTGCATTTGGGTTTTCCTATTGCTATTAATTTTGGAGATAATTGAGACTGTAAGGCTTTGAAGTCATTTTGCACGGTCAGTAACGCTTAAAATAAGCCAAAAAGACGCCACCGACAATAACTCAAAAAGTAAAACAGGTATTCCGAATTTAACTACATAGACTTGATTGCGTTTACACACTTCTCTAAGTGGTGCAATACGTTTTTCTTATTGCTCTTATTTATGGAGATAATTGAGACTTTATCGTTTTGAAGTCATTTCGCACGGTCAAAAACGTTGAAAATTTGAGACACCATCCAAAATAACTCCAAACTAAAACAGCTATTCCAGATTTAATTACATAGCCTTGTTTGCGTTTACAAACTACCCTAAATGTTGCAGCGGGGTTTTCCTATTGCTATTAGTTTTGCAGATAATTGGGACTATATCGTTTTGAAGTCCTTTCACACGGCCAGAAACGCTGAAAAATTTGCCAAAAATACGCCATCGACAATAATTCCAAGAATAAAATAGGTATTCCAGATCTAACGACATAGTCTTGTTTGCATTTAAAAACTTCCCTAAGTGGTGCAATAATTTTTCTTATTGCTATTATTTATGGACATAATTGAGACTATAAGGTTTTGAAGTCATTTTGCACGGTCAGAAACGCTTAAATTTAGCCAAAAAGACACCACCGACAATAACTCCAAAACTAAAACAGGTATTCCGAATTTAACTACATAGTTTTGTTTGCGTTTACAAACTACCCTAAATGGTGCAGTGGGGTTTATCTATTGCTATTAGTTTTGGAGATAATTGGGACTATATCGTTTTGAAGTCATTACGCACGGTCAAAAACACCGAAAATTTGCGACATCATCAACAATAACTCCAAAACTAAAACAGTTATTCCGGATTTAACTATACTGTCTTATTTGCGTTTATAAACTTCCCTAAGTGGTGCAACACGTTTTTCTTAGTGCTATTATTTATGGAGATAATTGAGACTTTATCGTTTTGAAGTCATTTCGCACGGTCTAAAACGTTGAAAATTTGAGACACCATCCAAAACAACTCCAAACTAAAACCGCTATTCCGGATTTAATTACATAGCCTTGTTTGCGTTTACAAACTACCCTAAATGTTGCAGCGGGGTTTTCCTATTGCTATTAGTTTTGCAGATAATTAGGACTATATCGTTTTGAAGTCCTTTCACACGGCCAGAAACGCTGAAAAATTTGCCAAAAATACGCCATCGACAATAACTCCAAGAATAAAATAGGTATTCCAGATCTAACGACATAGTCTTGTTTGCATTTAAAAACTTCCCTAAGTGGTGCAATATTTTTTTCTTATTGCTATTATTTATGGACATAATTGAGACTATAAGGTTTTGAAGTCATTTTGCACGGTCAGAAACGCTTAAATTTAGCCAAAAAGACACCACCGACAATAACTCCAAAACTAAAACAGGTATTCCGAATTTAACTACATAGTTTTGTTTGCGTTTACAAACTACCCTAAATGGTGCAGTGGGGTTTATCTATTGCTATTAGTTTTGGAGATAATTGGGACTATATCGTTTTGAAGTCATTACGCACGGTCAAAAACACCGAAAATTTGCGACATCATCAACAATAACTCCAAAACTAAAACAGTTATTCCGGATTTAACTATACTGTCTTATTTGCGTTTATAAACTTCCCTAAGTGGTGCAACACGTTTTTCTTAGTGCTATTATTTATGGAGATAATTGAGACTTTATCGTTTTGAAGTCATTTCGCACGGTCTAAAACGTTGAAAATTTGAGACACCATCCAAAACAACTCCAAACTAAAACCGCTATTCCGGATTTAATTACATAGCCTTGTTTGCGTTTACAAACTACCCTAAATGGTACAGTGGGGTTTTCCTATTGCTATTAGTTTTGGAGATAATTGGGACTATATCGTTTTGAAGTCATTTCCCACGGTCAAAAACACTGAAAATTTGCGACATCATCAAAAATAACCCCAAAACTAAAACAGCTATTCCGGATTTAACTATATAGTCTTGTTTGCGTTTATAAGCCTCCTTAAATGGTGCAGTACGGTTTTCCTATTGCTATTACTTTTAGAGATAATTGGGACTATATCATTTTGAAGTCATTTCGCACGGTCAAAAACGCTGAAAATTTGAGACACCATCAACAACAACTCCAAAACTAAAACAGCTATTCCGGATTTAACTATATTGTCTTGTTTGCGTTTATAAACTTCCCTAAGTGATGAAGTACGGTTTTCCTATTGCTATTATTTATGGAGATAATTAAGGCTTTATCGTTTTGAAGTCATTTCCCACGGTCAAAAACGCTGAAAATTTGCCAAAACGACACCATCGAAAGTAACTCCTAAACTAAAACAGCAATACCGGATTGAACTACATAGTCTTGTTTGCGTTTATAAACAACCTCAAGTGGTGCAGTACGGTTTTCCTACTGCTATTAGTTTCGGAGATGATTGAGAATGTGGTTTTGAAGTCATTTCGCAAGGTCAAAAACGCTGAAAATTTGCCATAAAGACACCTTCGACAATAACTCCAAAACCAAAACAGGTATTCCAGATTTATTTATATAGTCTTGTTTGCGTTTATTAACCACACTAATAGGTGCAGTGCGGTTTTCCTACTGCTATTAGTTTCGGAGATAATTGAGACTATGTCGTTTTGAAGTCATTTCGCACGGCCAGAAACGCTGAAAAATTTGCCAAAAAGATGCCGTCGACAATAACTACAAGACTAAAATAGGTATTCCGGATTTAACGACTTAGTTTTGTTTGCGTTTATGAACTACTCTAAGTGGTGCATTTGGGTTTTCCTATTGCTATTAATTTTGGAGATAATTGAGACTGTAAGGCTTTGAAGTCATTTTGCACGGTCAGTAACGCTTAAAATAAGCCAAAAAGACGCCACCGACAATAACTCAAAAAGTAAAACAGGTATTCCGAATTTAACTACATAGACTTGATTGCGTTTACACACTTCTCTAAGTGGTGCAATACGTTTTTCTTATTGCTCTTATTTATGGAGATAATTGAGACTTTATCGTTTTGAAGTCATTTCGCACGGTCAAAAACGTTGAAAATTTGAGACACCATCCAAAATAACTCCAAACTAAAACAGCTATTCCAGATTTAATTACATAGCCTTGTTTGCGTTTACAAACTACCCTAAATGTTGCAGCGGGGTTTTCCTATTGCTATTAGTTTTGCAGATAATTGGGACTATATCGTTTTGAAGTCCTTTCACACGGCCAGAAACGCTGAAAAATTTGCCAAAAATACGCCATCGACAATAACTCCAAGAATAAAATAGGTATTCCAGATCTAACGACATAGTCTTGTTTGCATTTAAAAACTTCCCTAAGTGGTGCAATAATTTTTCTTATTGCTATTATTTATGGACATAATTGAGACTATAAGGTTTTGAAGTCATTTTGCACGGTCAGAAACGCTTAAATTTAGCCAAAAAGACACCACCGACAATAACTCCAAAACTAAAACAGGTATTCCGAATTTAACTACATAGTTTTGTTTGCGTTTACAAACTACCCTAAATGGTGCAGTGGGGTTTATCTATTGCTATTAGTTTTGGAGATAATTGGGACTATATCGTTTTGAAGTCATTACGCACGGTCAAAAACACCGAAAATTTGCGACATCATCAACAATAACTCCAAAACTAAAACAGTTATTCCGGATTTAACTATACTGTCTTATTTGCGTTTATAAACTTCCCTAAGTGGTGCAACACGTTTTTCTTAGTGCTATTATTTATGGAGATAATTGAGACTTTATCGTTTTGAAGTCATTTCGCACGGTCTAAAACGTTGAAAATTTGAGACACCATCCAAAACAACTCCAAACTAAAACCGCTATTCCGGATTTAATTACATAGCCTTGTTTGCGTTTACAAACTACCCTAAATGGTACAGTGGGGTTTTCCTATTGCTATTAGTTTTGGAGATAATTGGGACTATATCGTTTTGAAGTCATTTCCCACGGTCAAAAACACTGAAAATTTGCGACATCATCAAAAATAACCCCAAAACTAAAACAGCTATTCCGGATTTAACTATATAGTCTTGTTTGCGTTTATAAGCCTCCTTAAATGGTGCAGTACGGTTTTCCTATTGCTATTACTTTTAGAGATAATTGGGACTATATCATTTTGAAGTCATTTCGCACGGTCAAAAACGCTGAAAATTTGAGACACCATCAACAACAACTCCAAAACTAAAACAGCTATTCCGGATTTAACTATATTGTCTTGTTTGCGTTTATAAACTTCCCTAAGTGATGAAGTACGGTTTTCCTATTGCTATTATTTATGGAGATAATTGAGGCTTTATCGTTTTGAAGTCATTTCCCACGGTCAAAAACGCTGAAAATTTGCCAAAACGACACCATCGAAAGTAACTCCTAAACTAAAACAGCAATACCGGATTGAACTACATAGTCTTGTTTGCGTTTATAAACAACCTCAAGTGGTGCAGTACGGTTTTCCTACTGCTATTAGTTTCGGAGATGATTGAGAATGTGGTTTTGAAGTCATTTCGCACGGTCAAAAACGCTGAAAATTTGAGACACCATCAACAACAACTCCAAAACTAAAACAGCTATTTTGGATTTAACTATATTGTCTTGTTTGCGTTTATAAACTTCCCTAAGTGATGAAGTACGGTTTTCCTATTGCTATTATTTATGGAGATAATTGAGGCTTTATCGTTTTGAAGTCATTTCCCACGATCAAAAACGCTGAAAATTTGCCAAAACGACACCATCGAAAGTAACTCCTAAACTAAAACAGCAATACCGGATTGAACTACATAGTCTTGTTTGCGTTTATAAACAACCTCAAGTGGTGCAGTACGGTTTTCCTACTGCTATTAGTTTCGGAGATGATTGAGAATGTGGTTTTGAAGTCATTTCGCAAGGTCAAAAACGCTGAAAATTTGCCATAAAGACACCTTCGACAATAACTCCAAAACCAAAACAGGTATTCCAGATTTATTTATATAGTCTTGTTTGCGTTTATTAACCACACTAATAGGTGCAGTGCGGTTTTCCTACTGCTATTAGTTTCGGAGATAATTGAGACTATGTCGTTTTGAAGTCATTTCGCACGGCCAGAAACGCTGAAAAATTTGCCAAAAAGACGCCGTCGACAATAACTACAAGACTAAAATAGTTATTCCGGATTTAACGACTTAGTTTTGTTTGCGTTTATGAACTACTCTAAGTGGTGCATTTGGGTTTTCCTATTGCTATTAATTTTGGAGATAATTGAGACTGTAAGGCTTTGAAGTCATTTTGCACGGTCAGTAACGCTTAAAATAAGCCAAAAAGACGCCACCGACAATAACTCAAAAAGTAAAACAGGTATTCCGAATTTAACTACATAGACTTGATTGCGTTTACACACTTCCCTAAGTGGTGCAATACGTTTTTCTTATTGCTCTTATTTATGGAGATAATTGAGACTTTATCGTTTTGAAGTCATTTCGCACGGTCTAAAACGTTGAAAATTTGAGACACCATCCAAAACAACTCCAAACTAAAACAGCTATTCCGGATTTAATTACATAGCCTTGTTTGCGTTTACAAACTACCCTAAATGTTGCAGCGGGGTTTTCCTATTGCTATTAGTTTTGCAGATAATTGGGACTATATCGTTTTGAAGTCCTTTCACACGGCCAGAAACGCTGAAAAATTTGCCAAAAATACGCCATCGACGATAACTCCAATAATAAAATAGGTATTCCAGATCTAACGACATAGTCTTGTTTGCATTTAAAAACTTCCCTAAGTGGTGCAATAATTTTTCTTATTGCTATTATTTATGGACATAATTGAGACTATAAGGTTTTGAAGTCATTTTGCACGGTCAGAAACGCTTAAATTTAGCCAAAAAGACACCACCGACAATAACTCCAAAACTAAAACAGGTATTCCGAATTTAACTACATAGTTTTGTTTGCGTTTACAAACTACCCTAAATGGTACAGTGGGGTTTTCCTATTGCTATTAGTTTTGGAGATAATTGGGACTATATCGTTTTGAAGTCATTTCCCACGGTCAAAAACACTGAAAATTTGCGACATCATCAAAAATAACCCCAAAACTAAAACAGCTATTCCGGATTTAACTATATAGTCTTGTTTGCGTTTATAAGCCTCCTTAAATGGTGCACTACGGTTTTCCTATTGCTATTAGTTTTAGAGATAATTGGGACTATATCATTTTGAAGTCATTTCGCACGGTCAAAAACGCTGAAAATTTGAGACACCATCAACAACAACTCCAAAACTAAAACAGCTATTCCGGATTTAACTATATTGTCTTGTTTGCGTTTATAAACTTCCCTAAGTGATGAAGTACGGTTTTCCTATTGCTATTATTTATGGAGATAATTGAGGCTTTATCGTTTTGAAGTCATTTCCCACGGTCAAAAACGCTGAAAATTTGCCAAAACGACACCATCGAAAGTAACTCCTAAACTAAAACAGCAATACCGGATTGAACTACATAGTCTTGTTTGCGTTTATAAACAACCTCAAGTGGTGCAGTACGGTTTTCCTACTGCTATTAGTTTCGGAGATGATTGAGAATGTGGTTTTGAAGTCATTTCGCAAGGTCAAAAACGCTGAAAATTTGCCATAAAGACACCTTCGACAATAACTCCAAAACCAAAACAGGTATTCCAGATTTATTTATATAGTCTTGTTTGCGTTTATTAACCACACTAATAGGTGCAGTGCGGTTTTCCTACTGCTATTAGTTTCGGAGATAATTGAGACTATGTCGTTTTGAAGTCATTTCGCACGGCCAGAAACGCTGAAAAATTTGCCAAAAAGACGCCGTCGACAATAACTACAAGACTAAAATAGGTATTCCGGATTTAACGACTTAGTTTTGTTTGCGTTTATGAACTACTCTAAGTGGTGCATTTGGGTTTTCCTATTGCTATTAATTTTGGAGATAATTGAGACTGTAAGGCTTTGAAGTCATTTTGCACGGTCAGTAACGCTTAAAATAAGCCAAAAAGACACCACCGACAATAACTCCAAAACTAAGACAGGTATTCCGAATTTAACTACATAGTCTTCTTTGCGTTTATTAACCACACTAATTGGTGCAGTGCGGTTTTCCTACTGCTATTAGTTTCGGAGATAGTTGAGACTATATCGTTTTGAAGTCAAATTCGCACGGCCAGAAACACTGAAAAATTTCCCAAAAAGACGCCGTCGACAATAACTCCAAGACTAAAATGGGTATTCCGGATTTAACGACTTAGTCTTGTTTGCGTTTATAAACTACCCTAAGTGGTGTAGTAGGGTTTTCCTATTGCTACTAGTTTTGGAGATAATTTGGACTACATCGTTTTGAAGTCATTTCGCAAGGTTAAAAACGCTGAAAATTTGAGACACCATAGACAATAACTCCAAAACTAAAACAGCTATTCCGGATTTAACCACATGGTCTTGGTTGCGTTTATAAACTACCCTAAGTGGTGCAGTACGGTTTTGCTACTACTATTAATTTTGGAGATAATTAAGACTATATCGTTTTGAAGTCCTTTCACACGGCCAGAAACGCTGAAAAATTTGCCAAAAAGACGCCATCGACAATAACTCCAAGAATAAAATATGTATTCCAGATTTAACGACATAGTCTTGTTTGCGTTTATGAACTACTCTAAGTGGTACACTTCGGTTATCCTATTGCTATTAGTTTCAGAGATAATTGAGACTATAAGGTTTTGAAGTCATTTCGCACGGCCAGAAACGCTGAAAATTTTGCCAAAAAGACGCCGTCGACATTAATTCTAAGACTACTACTCTAAGTGGTGCATTTCGGTTATTATAGGTATTCCAGATTTATTGACATAGTCCTGTTTGCGTTTATAAACTACTCTAAGTGGTGCGTTTGGGTTTTCCTATTGCTATTAGTTTCAGAGATAATTGAGACTATAAGGTTTTGAAGTCATTTTGCACGGTCAGAAACGCTTAAAATTAGCCAAAAAGACACGACCGACAATAACTCCAAAACTAAAACAGGTATTCCGAATTTAACTACATAGTCTTGTTTGCGTTTATAAACTACCCTAAGTGGTGTAGTAGGGTTTTCCTATTGCTATTAGTTTTAAAGATAATTTGGAATACTTCGTTTTGAAGTCATTTCGCAAGGTTAAAGACGCTGAAAATTTGCGACACCATCGACAATAACTCCAAAACTAAAACAGCTATTCCGGATTTAACCACATAGTCTTGCTTGCGTTTATAACTTACCCTAAGTGGTGCAGTACGGTTTTCCTACTTATATTAACTTTGGAGATAATCAAGACTATATCGTTTTGAAGTCCTTTCACACGGCCGGAAACGCTGAGAAATTTGCCAAAAAGACGCCATCGACAACAACTCCAAGAATAAAATACGTATTCCAGATTTAACGACATAGTCTTGCTTGCGTTTATAAACTACTCTCAGTGG
The DNA here is from genome assembly GCA_039090855.1 of Macrothele yani. Classification (NCBI taxonomy): domain Eukaryota; kingdom Metazoa; phylum Arthropoda; class Arachnida; order Araneae; family Macrothelidae; genus Macrothele; species Macrothele yani. The sequence goes on from CM077026.1 coordinate 72,849,445, forward strand.
TGCATTTCGGTTATCCTATTGCTATTAGTTTCAGAGATAATTTAGACTATAAGGTTTTGAAGTTGTTTTGCAAGGTCAGAAACTCTTAAAATTAGTCAAAAAGACACCACCGACAATAAGTCCAAAACTAAAACAGGTATTCCGAATTTAACTACATAGACTTGTTTGCGTTTACAAACTACCCTAAATGGTGCAGTGGGGTTTTCCTATTGCTATTAGTTTTGGAGATAATTGGGACTATATCGTTTTGAAGTCATTTCGCACCGTCAAAAACACCGAAAATTTGCGACATCATCAACAATAACTCCAAAACTAAAACAGTTATTCCGGATTTAACTATATAGTCTTGTTTGCGTTTATAAACTTCCCTAAGTGGTGCAACACGTTTTTCTTAGTGCTATTATTTATGGAGATAATTGAGACTTTATCGTTTTGAAGTCATTTCGCACGGTCAAAAACGTTGAAAATTTGAGACACCATCCAAAACAACTCCAAACTAAAACAGCTATTCCGGATTTAATTACATAGCCTTGTTTGCGTTTACAAACTACCGTAAATGGTACAGTGGGGTTTTCCTGTTGCTATTAGTTTTGGAGATAATTGGGACTACATCGTTTTGAAGTCATTTCGCAAGGTCAAAAACGCTGCAAATTTGCGACACCATCGACCATAACTCTAAAACTAAAACAGCTATTCCAGATTTAACCACATAGTCTTGCTTGCGTTTATAAACTACCCTAAGTGGTGCAGTACGGGTTTTCTACTGCTGTTAAATTCGGAGATAGTTGAGACTAGATCGTTTTGAAGTCATTTCGCCCTATCAAGAATGCTAAACATTTGTCAAAATGACACCATCCAAAGAAACTCCAAAACTAAAATAGGTACACCAGATTTAATTACATAGTCTTGTTTGCGTTTATAAACTACCCTAAGTGGTGCAGTACGGATTTCCTACTACTATAAACTTTGGAGATAATTAGGCTATATCGTTTTGAAGTCTTTTCACACGGCCTGAAACGCTGAAAATTTGCCAAAAATACGCCATCGACAATAACTCCAAGAATAAAATAGGTATTCCAGATTTAACGACATAGTCTTGTTTGCGTTTAAAAACTTCCCTAAGTGGTGCAATAATTTTTCTTATTGCTATTATTTATGGAAATTAATGAGACTATAAGGTTGTGAAATCATTTTGCACGGTCAGAAACGCTTAAATTTAGCCAAAAAGACACCACCGACAATAATTCCAAAACTGAAACAGGTATTCCGAATTTAACTACATAGTCTTGTTTGCGTTTACAAACTACCCTAAATGGTACAGTGGGGTTTTCCTATTGCTATTAGTTTTGGAGATAATTGGGACTATATCGTTTTGAAGTCATTTCCCACGGTCAAAAACACTGAAAATTTGCGACATCATCAAAAATAACCCCAAAACTAAAACAGCTATTCCGGATTTAACTATATAGTCTTGTTTGCGTTTATAAGCCTCCTTAAATGGTGCAGTACGGTTTTCCTATTGCTATTACTTTTAGAGATAATTGGGACTATATCATTTTGAAGTCATTTCGCACGGTCAAAAACGCTGAAAATTTGAGACACCATCAACAACAACTCCAAAACTAAAACAGCTATTCCGGATTTAACTATATTGTCTTGTTTGCGTTTATAAACTTCCCTAAGTGATGAAGTACGGTTTTCCTATTGCTATTATTTATGGAGATAATTGAGGCTTTATCGTTTTGAAGTCATTTCCCACGGTCAAAAACGCTGAAAATTTGCCAAAACGACACCATCGAAAGTAACTCCTAAACTAAAACAGCAATACCGGATTGAACTACATAGTCTTGTTTGCGTTTATAAACAACCTCAAGTGGTGCAGTACGGTTTTCCTACTGCTATTAGTTTCGGAGATGATTGAGAATGTGGTTTTGAAGTCATTTCGCAAGGCCAAAAACGCTGAAAATTTGCCATAAAGACACCTTCGACAATAACTCCAAAACCAAAACAGGTATTCCAGATTTATTTATATAGTCTTGTTTGCGTTTATTAACCACACTAATAGGTGCAGTGCGGTTTTCCCTACTGCTATTAGTTTCGGAGATAATTGAGACTATGTCGTTTTGAAGTCATTTCGCACGGCCAGAAACGCTGAAAAATTTGCCAAAAAGACGCCGTCGACAATAACTACAAGACTAAAATAGGTATTCCGGATTTAACGACTTAGTTTTGTTTGCGTTTATGAACTACTCTAAGTGGTGCATTTGGGTTTTCCTATTGCTATTAAGTTTGGAGATAATTGAGACTGTAAGGCTTTGAAGTCATTTTGCACGGTCAGTAACGCTTAAAATAAGCCAAAAAGACGCCACCGACAATAACTCAAAAAGTAAAACAGGTATTCCGAATTTAACTACATAGACTTGATTGCGTTTACACACTTCTCTAAGTGGTGCAATACGTTTTTCTTATTGCTCTTATTTATGGAGATAATTGAGACTTTATCGTTTTGAAGTCATTTCGCACGGTCAAAAACGTTGAAAATTTGAGACACCATCCAAAATAACTCCAAACTAAAACAGCTATTCCAGATTTAATTACATAGCCTTGTTTGCGTTTACAAACTACCCTAAATGTTGCAGCGGGGTTTTCCTATTGCTATTAGTTTTGCAGATAATTGGGACTATATCGTTTTGAAGTCCTTTCACACGGCCAGAAACGCTGAAAAATTTGCCAAAAATACGCCATCGACAATAACTCCAAGAATAAAATAGGTATTCCAGATCTAACGACATAGTCTTGTTTGCATTTAAAAACTTCCCTAAGTGGTGCAATAATTTTTTCTTATTGCTATTATTTATGGACATAATTGAGACTATAAGGTTTTGAAGTCATTTTGCACTGTCAGAAACGCTTAAATTTAGCCAAAAAGACACCACCGACAATAACTCCAAAACTAAAACAGGTATTCCGAATTTAACTACATAGTTTTGTTTGCGTTTACAAACTACCCTAAATGGTACAGTGGGGTTTTCCTATTGCTATTAGTTTTGGAGATAATTGGGACTATATCGTTTTGAAGTCATTTCCCACGGTCAAAAACACTGAAAGTTTGCGACATCATCAAAAATAACCCCAAAACTAAAACAGCTATTCCGGATTTAACTATATAGTCTTGTTTGCGTTTATAAGCCTCCTTAAATGGTGCAGTACGGTTTTCCTATTGCTATTAGTTTTAGAGATAATTGGGACTATATCATTTTGAAGTCATTTCGCACGGTCAAAAACGCTGAAAATTTGAGACACCATCAACAACAACTCCAAAACTAAAACAGCTATTCCGGATTTAACTATATTGTCTTGTTTGCGTTTATAAACTTCCCTAAGTGATGAAGTACGGTTTTCCTATTGCTATTATTTATGGAGATAATTGAGGCTTTATCGTTTTGAAGTCATTTCCCACGGTCAAAAACGCTGAAAATTTGCCAAAACGACACCATCGAAAGTAACTCCTAAACTAAAACAGCAATACCGGATTGAACTACATAGTCTTGTTTGCGTTTATAAACAACCTCAAGTGGTGCAGTACGGTTTTCCTACTGCTATTAGTTTCGGAGATGATTGAGAATGTGGTTTTGAAGTCATTTCGCAAGGTCAAAAACGCTGAAAATTTGCCATAAAGACACCTTCGACAATAACTCCAAAACCAAAACAGGTATTCCAGATTTATTTATATAGTCTTGTTTGCGTTTATTAACCACACTAATAGGTGCAGTGCGGTTTTCCCTACTGCTATTAGTTTCGGAGATAATTGAGACTATGTCGTTTTGAAGTCATTTCGCACGGCCAGAAACGCTGAAAAATTTGCCAAAAAGACGCCGTCGACAATAACTACAAGACTAAAATAGGTATTCCGGATTTAACGACTTAGTTTTGTTTGCGTTTATGAACTACTCTAAGTGGTGCATTTGGGTTTTCCTATTGCTATTAATTTTGGAGATAATTGAGACTGTAAGGCTTTGAAGTCATTTTGCACGGTCAGTAACGCTTAAAATAAGCCAAAAAGACACCACCGACAATAACTCCAAAACTAAGACAGGTATTCCGAATTTAACTACATAGTCTTCTTTGCGTTTATTAACCACACTAATTGGTGCAGTGCGGTTTTCCTACTGCTATTAGTTTCGGAGATAGTTGAGACTATATCGTTTTGAAGTCAAATTCGCACGGCCAGAAACACTGAAAAATTTCCCAAAAAGACGCCGTCGACAATAACTCCAAGACTAAAATGGGTATTCCGGATTTAACGACTTAGTCTTGTTTGCGTTTATAAACTACCCTAAGTGGTGTAGTAGGGTTTTGCTATTGCTACTAGTTTTGGAGATAATTTGGACTACATCGTTTTGAAGTCATTTCGCAAGGTTAAAAACGCTGAAAATTTGAGACACCATAGACAATAACTCCAAACCTAAAACAGCTATTCCGGATTTAACCACATGGTCTTGGTTGCGTTTATAAACTACCCTAAGTGGTGCAGTACGGTTTTGCTACTACTATTAATTTTGGAGATAATTAAGACTATATCGTTTTGAAGTCCTTTCACACGGCCAGAAACGCTGAAAAATTTGCCAAAAAGACGCCATCGACAATAACTCCAAGAATAAAATATGTATTCCAGATTTAACGACATAGTCTTGTTTGCGTTTATGAACTACTCTAAGTGGTACACTTCGGTTATCCTATTGCTATTAGTTTCAGAGATAATTGAGACTATAAGGTTTTGAAGTCATTTCGCACGGCCAGAAACGCTGAAAATTTTGCCAAAAAGACGCCGTCGACATTAATTCTAAGACTACTACTCTAAGTGGTGCATTTCGGTTATTATAGGTATTCCAGATTTATTGACATAGTCTTGTTTGCGTTTATAAACTACTCTAAGTGGTGCGTTTGGGTTTTCCTATTGCTATTAGTTTCAGAGATAATTGAGACTATAAGGTTTTGAAGTCATTTTGCACGGTCAGAAACGCTTAAAATTAGCCAAAAAGACACGACCGACAATAACTCCAAAACTAAAACAGGTATTCCGAATTTAACTACATAGTCTTGTTTGCGTTTATAAACTACCCTAAGTGGTGTAGTAGGGTTTTCCTATTGCTATTAGTTTTAAAGATAATTTGGAATACTTCGTTTTGAAGTCATTTCGCAAGGTTAAAGACGCTGAAAATTTGCGACACCATCGACAATAACTCCAAAACTAAAACAGCTATTCCGGATTTAACCACATAGTCTTGCTTGCGTTTATAACTTACCCTAAGTGGTGCAGTACGGTTTTCCTACTTATATTAACTTTGGAGATAATCAAGACTATATCGTTTTGAAGTCCTTTCACACGGCCGGAAACGCTGAGAAATTTGCCAAAAAGACGCCATCGACAACAACTCCAAGAATAAAATACGTATTCCAGATTTAACGACATAGTCTTGCTTGCGTTTATAAACTACTCTCAGTGGTGCATTTCGGTTATCCTATTGCTATTAGTTTCAGAGATAATTTAGACTATAAGGTTTTGAAGTTGTTTTGCAAGGTCAGAAACTCTTAAAATTAGTCAAAAAGACACCACCGACAATAAGTCCAAAACTAAAACAGGTATTCCGAATTTAACTACATAGACTTGTTTGCGTTTACAAACTACCCTAAATGGTGCAGTGGGGTTTTCCTATTGCTATTAGTTTTGGAGATAATTGGGACTATATCGTTTTGAAGTCATTTCGCACCGTCAAAAACACCGAAAATTTGCGACATCATCAACAATAACTCCAAAACTAAAACAGTTATTCCGGATTTAACTATATAGTCTTGTTTGCGTTTATAAACTTCCCTAAGTGGTGCAACACGTTTTTCTTAGTGCTATTATTTATGGAGATAATTGAGACTTTATCGTTTTGAAGTCATTTCGCACGGTCAAAAACGTTGAAAATTTGAGACACCATCCAAAACAACTCCAAACTAAAACAGCTATTCCGGATTTAATTACATAGCCTTGTTTGCGTTTACAAACTACCGTAAATGGTACAGTGGGGTTTTCCTGTTGCTATTAGTTTTGGAGATAATTGGGACTACATCGTTTTGAAGTCATTTCGCAAGGTCAAAAACGCTGCAAATTTGCGACACCATCGACCATAACTCTAAAACTAAAACAGCTATTCCAGATTTAACCACATAGTCTTGCTTGCGTTTATAAACTACCCTAAGTGGTGCAGTACGGGTTTTCTACTGCTGTTAAATTCGGAGATAGTTGAGACTAGATCGTTTTGAAGTCATTTCGCCCTATCAAGAATGCTAAACATTTGTCAAAATGACACCATCCAAAGAAACTCCAAAACTAAAATAGGTACACCAGATTTAATTACATAGTCTTGTTTGCGTTTATAAACTACCCTAAGTGGTGCAGTACGGATTTCCTACTACTATAAACTTTGGAGATAATTAGGCTATATCGTTTTGAAGTCTTTTCACACGGCCTGAAACGCTGAAAATTTGCCAAAAATACGCCATCGACAATAACTCCAAGAATAAAATAGGTATTCCAGATTTAACGACATAGTCTTGTTTGCGTTTAAAAACTTCCCTAAGTGGTGCAATAATTTTTTCTTATTGCTATTATTTATGGAAATTAATGAGACTATAAGGTTGTGAAGTCATTTTGCACGGTCAGAAACGCTTAAATTTAGCCAAAAAGACACCACCGACAATAACTCCAAAACTGAAACAGGTATTCCGAATTTAACTACATAGTCTTGTTTGCGTTTACAAACTACCCTAAATGGTACAGTGGGGTTTTCCTATTGCTATTAGTTTTGGAGATAATTGGGACTATATCGTTTTGAAGTCATTTCCCACGGTCAAAAACACTGAAAATTTGCGACATCATCAAAAATAACCCCAAAACTAAAACAGCTATTCCGGATTTAACTATATAGTCTTGTTTGCGTTTATAAGCCTCCTTAAATGGTGCAGTACGGTTTTCCTATTGCTATTACTTTTAGAGATAATTGGGACTATATCATTTTGAAGTCATTTCGCACGGTCAAAAACGCTGAAAATTTGAGACACCATCAACAACAACTCCAAAACTAAAACAGCTATTCCGGATTTAACTATATTGTCTTGTTTGCGTTTATAAACTTCCCTAAGTGATGAAGTACGGTTTTCCTATTGCTATTATTTATGGAGATAATTGAGGCTTTATCGTTTTGAAGTCATTTCCCACGGTCAAAAACGCTGAAAATTTGCCAAAACGACACCATCGAAAGTAACTCCTAAACTAAAACAGCAATACCGGATTGAACTACATAGTCTTGTTTGCGTTTATAAACAACCTCAAGTGGTGCAGTACGGTTTTCCTACTGCTATTAGTTTTCGGAGATGATTGAGAATGTGGTTTTGAAGTCATTTCGCAAGGCCAAAAACGCTGAAAATTTGCCATAAAGACACCTTCGACAATAACTCCAAAACCAAAACAGGTATTCCAGATTTATTTATATAGTCTTGTTTGCGTTTATTAACCACACTAATAGGTGCAGTGCGGTTTTCCCTACTGCTATTAGTTTCGGAGATAATTGAGACTATGTCGTTTTGAAGTCATTTCGCACGGCCAGAAACGCTGAAAAATTTGCCAAAAAGACGCCGTCGACAATAACTACAAGACTAAAATAGGTATTCCGGATTTAACGACTTAGTTTTGTTTGCGTTTATGAACTACTCTAAGTGGTGCATTTGGGTTTTCCTATTGCTATTAAGTTTGGAGATAATTGAGACTGTAAGGCTTTGAAGTCATTTTGCACGGTCAGTAACGCTTAAAATAAGCCAAAAAGACGCCACCGACAATAACTCAAAAAGTAAAACAGGTATTCCGAATTTAACTACATAGACTTGATTGCGTTTACACACTTCTCTAAGTGGTGCAATACGTTTTTCTTATTGCTCTTATTTATGGAGATAATTGAGACTTTATCGTTTTGAAGTCATTTCGCACGGTCAAAAACGTTGAAAATTTGAGACACCATCCAAAATAACTCCAAACTAAAACAGCTATTCCAGATTTAATTACATAGCCTTGTTTGCGTTTACAAACTACCCTAAATGTTGCAGCGGGGTTTTCCTATTGCTATTAGTTTTGCAGATAATTGGGACTATATCGTTTTGAAGTCCTTTCACACGGCCAGAAACGCTGAAAAATTTGCCAAAAATACGCCATCGACAATAACTCCAAGAATAAAATAGGTATTCCAGATCTAACGACATAGTCTTGTTTGCATTTAAAAACTTCCCTAAGTGGTGCAATAATTTTTTCTTATTGCTATTATTTATGGACATAATTGAGACTATAAGGTTTTGAAGTCATTTTGCACTGTCAGAAACGCTTAAATTTAGCCAAAAAGACACCACCGACAATAACTCCAAAACTAAAACAGGTATTCCGAATTTAACTACATAGTTTTGTTTGCGTTTACAAACTACCCTAAATGGTACAGTGGGGTTTTCCTATTGCTATTAGTTTTGGAGATAATTGGGACTATATCGTTTTGAAGTCATTTCCCACGGTCAAAAACACTGAAAGTTTGCGACATCATCAAAAATAACCCCAAAACTAAAACAGCTATTCCGGATTTAACTATATAGTCTTGTTTGCGTTTATAAGCCTCCTTAAATGGTGCAGTACGGTTTTCCTATTGCTATTAGTTTTAGAGATAATTGGGACTATATCATTTTGAAGTCATTTCGCACGGTCAAAAACGCTGAAAATTTGAGACACCATCAACAACAACTCCAAAACTAAAACAGCTATTCCGGATTTAACTATATTGTCTTGTTTGCGTTTATAAACTTCCCTAAGTGATGAAGTACGGTTTTCCTATTGCTATTATTTATGGAGATAATTGAGGCTTTATCGTTTTGAAGTCATTTCCCACGGTCAAAAACGCTGAAAATTTGCCAAAACGACACCATCGAAAGTAACTCCTAAACTAAAACAGCAATACCGGATTGAACTACATAGTCTTGTTTGCGTTTATAAACAACCTCAAGTGGTGCAGTACGGTTTTCCTACTGCTATTAGTTTCGGAGATGATTGAGAATGTGGTTTTGAAGTCATTTCGCAAGGTCAAAAACGCTGAAAATTTGCCATAAAGACACCTTCGACAATAACTCCAAAACCAAAACAGGTATTCCAGATTTATTTATATAGTCTTGTTTGCGTTTATTAACCACACTAATAGGTGCAGTGCGGTTTTCCCTACTGCTATTAGTTTCGGAGATAATTGAGACTATGTCGTTTTGAAGTCATTTCGCACGGCCAGAAACGCTGAAAAATTTGCCAAAAAGACGCCGTCGACAATAACTACAAGACTAAAATAGGTATTCCGGATTTAACGACTTAGTTTTGTTTGCGTTTATGAACTACTCTAAGTGGTGCATTTGGGTTTTCCTATTGCTATTAATTTTGGAGATAATTGAGACTGTAAGGCTTTGAAGTCATTTTGCACGGTCAGTAACGCTTAAAATAAGCCAAAAAGACACCACCGACAATAACTCCAAAACTAAGACAGGTATTCCGAATTTAACTACATAGTCTTCTTTGCGTTTATTAACCACACTAATTGGTGCAGTGCGGTTTTCCTACTGCTATTAGTTTCGGAGATAGTTGAGACTATATCGTTTTGAAGTCAAATTCGCACGGCCAGAAACACTGAAAAATTTCCCAAAAAGACGCCGTCGACAATAACTCCAAGACTAAAATGGGTATTCCGGATTTAACGACTTAGTCTTGTTTGCGTTTATAAACTACCCTAAGTGGTGTAGTAGGGTTTTGCTATTGCTACTAGTTTTGGAGATAATTTGGACTACATCGTTTTGAAGTCATTTCGCAAGGTTAAAAACGCTGAAAATTTGAGACACCATAGACAATAACTCCAAAACTAAAACAGCTATTCCGGATTTAACCACATGGTCTTGGTTGCGTTTATAAACTACCCTAAGTGGTGCAGTACGGTTTTGCTACTACTATTAATTTTGGAGATAATTAAGACTATATCGTTTTGAAGTCCTTTCACACGGCCAGAAACGCTGAAAAATTTGCCAAAAAGACGCCATCGACAATAACTCCAAGAATAAAATATGTATTCCAGATTTAACGACATAGTCTTGTTTGCGTTTATGAACTACTCTAAGTGGTACACTTCGGTTATCCTATTGCTATTAGTTTCAGAGATAATTGAGACTATAAGGTTTTGAAGTCATTTCGCACGGCCAGAAACGCTGAAAATTTTGCCAAAAAGACGCCGTCGACATTAATTCTAAGACTACTACTCTAAGTGGTGCATTTCGGTTATTATAGGTATTCCAGATTTAACGACATAGTCTTGTTTGCGTTTATAAACTACTCTAAGTGGTGCGTTTGGGTTTTCCTATTGCTATTAGTTTCAGAGATAATTGAGACTATAAGGTTTTGAAGTCATTTTGCACGGTCAGAAACGCTTAAAATTAGCCAAAAAGACACGACCGACAATAACTCCAAAACTAAAACAGGTATTCTGAATTTAACTACATAGTCTTGTTTGCATTTATAAACTACCCTAAGTGGTGTAGTAGGGTTTTCCTATTGCTCTTAGTTTTAAAGATAATTTGGAATACTTCGTTTTGAAGTCATTTCGCAAGGTTAAAGACGCTGAAAATTTGCGACACCATCGACAATAACTCCAAAACTAAAACAGCTATTCCGGATTTAACCACATAGTCTTGCTTGCGTTTATAACTTACCCTAAGTGGTGCAGTACGGTTTTCCTACTTATATTAACTTTGGAGATAATCAAGACTATATCGTTTTGAAGTCCTTTCACACGGCCGGAAACGCTGAGAAATTTGCCAAAAAGACGCCATCGACAACAACTCCAAGAATAAAATACGTATTCCAGATTTAACGACATAGTCTTGCTTGCGTTTATAAACTACTCTCAGTGGTGCATTTCGGTTATCCTATTGCTATTAGTTTCAGAGATAATTTAGACTATAAGGTTTTGAAGTTGTTTTGCAAGGTCAGAAACTCTTAAAATTAGTCAAAAAGACACCACCGACAATAAGTCCAAAACTAAAACAGGTATTCCGAATTTAACTACATAGACTTGTTTGCGTTTACAAACTACCCTAAATGGTGCAGTGGGGTTTTCCTATTGCTATTAGTTTTGGAGATAATTGGGACTATATCGTTTTGAAGTCATTTCGCACCGTCAAAAACACCGAAAATTTGCGACATCATCAACAATAACTCCAAAACTAAAACAGTTATTCCGGATTTAACTATATAGTCTTGTTTGCGTTTATAAACTTCCCTAAGTGGTGCAACACGTTTTTCTTAGTGCTATTATTTATGGAGATAATTGAGACTTTATCGTTTTGAAGTCATTTCGCACGGTCAAAAACGTTGAAAATTTGAGACACCATCCAAAACAACTCCAAACTAAAACAGCTATTCCGGATTTAATTACATAGCCTTGTTTGCGTTTACAAACTACCGTAAATGGTACAGTAGGGTTTTCCTGTTGCTATTAGTTTTGGAGATAATTGGGACTACATCGTTTTGAAGTCATTTCGCAAGGTCAAAAACGCTGAAAATTTGCGACACCATCGACCATAACTCTAAAACTAAAACAGCTATTCCGGATTTAACCACATAGTCTTGCTTGCGTTTATAAACTACCCTAAGTGGTGCAGTACGGGTTTTCTACAGCTGTTAAATTCGGAGATAGTTGAGACTAGATCGTTTTGAAGTCATTTCGCCCTATCAAGAATGCTAAACATTTGTCAAAATGACACCATCCAAAGAAACTCCAAAACTAGAATAGGTACACCAGATTTAATTACATAGTCTTGTTTGCGTTTATAAACTACCCTAAGTGGTGCAGTACGGATTTCCTACTACTATAAACTTTGGAGATAATTGAGGCTATATCGTTTTGAAGTCTTTTCACACCGCCTGAAACGCTGAAAATTTGCCAAAAACACGCCATCGACAATAACTCCAAGAATAAAATAGGTATTCCAGATTTAACGACATAGTCTTGTTTGCGTTTAAAAACTTCCCTAAGTGGTGCAATAATTTTTTCTTATTGCTAATATTTATGGAAATAATTGGGACTATAAGGTTGTGAAGTCATTTTGCACGGTCAGAAACGCTTAAATTTAGCCAAAAAGACACCACCGACAATAACTCCAAAACTGAAACAGGTATTCCGAATTCAACTACATAGTCTTGTTTGCGTTTACAAACTACCCTAAATGGTGCAGTGGGGTTTGTTTTCCTATTGCTATTAGTTTTGGAGATAATTGGGACTATATCGTTTTGAAGTCATTTATCACGGTCAAAAACACTGAAAATTTGCGACATCATCAACAATAACTCCAAAACGAAATCAGCTATTCCTGATTTAACTACATAGTCTTGTTTGCGTTTATAAACTTCCCTAAGTGGTGCAATACGTTTTTCTTTCTGCTATTATTTATGGAGATAATTGAGACTTTATCGTTTTGAAGTCATTTCGCACGGTCAAAAACGCTGAAAATTTGCCAAAAAGACACCATCGACAATAAAACGTACCAAAACTGAAAAAGCTATTCCGGAATTAACTACATAGACTTGTTTGCGTTTATCAACTACTCTAAGTTGTGCATTTCGGTTATCCTATTACTATTAATTTCGGACATAATTGAGACTATATCATTTTGAAGTCAGTTAGCACTGTCAAAAATGCTGGAAATTTGAGACACCATCGACAATAACTCCAAAACGAAATCAGCTATTGAAGATTTAATTATATAGTCTTGTTTGCGTTTATTAACCACCCTAATTGGTGCAGTGCGGTTTTCCTACTGCTATTAATTTCTGAGATAATTGAGACTATATCGTTTTGAAGTCATTTCGCACGGCCAGAAACGCTAAAAATTTGCCAAAAAGACGCCGTCGACAATAACTCCAAGACTAAAATAGGTATTCCGGATTTAACGATTTAGTTTGGTTTGCGTTGATAAACTACTCTAAGAGGAGGATTTGGGTTTTCCTGTTGCTATTAGTTTCGGAGATAATTGAGACTATAAGGTTTTAAAGTCATTTTGCACGGTCAGTAACGCTTAAAATAAGCCAAAAGACGCCACCGACAATAACTCAAAAACTAAAACAGGTATTCCGAATTTAACTACATAGACTTGATTGCGTTTACACACTTCCCTAAGTGGTGCAATACGTTTTTCTTATTTCTCTTATTTATGGAGATAATTGAGACTTTATCGTTTTGAAGTCATTTCGCACGGTCAAAAACGTTGAAAATTTGAGACACCATCCAAAATAACTCCAAACTAAAACAGCTATTCCAGATTTAATTACATAGCCTTGTTTGCGTTTACAAACTACCCTAAATGTTGCAGCGGGGTTTTCCTATTGCTATTAGTTTTGCAGATAATTGGGACTATATCGTTTTGAAGTCCTTTCACACGGCCAGAAACGCTGAAAAATTTGCCAAAAATACGCCATCGACAATAACTCCAAGAATAAAATAGGTATTCCAGATCTAACGACATAGTCTTGTTTGCATTTAAAAACTTCCCTAAGTGGTGCAATAATTTTTTCTTATTGCTATTATTTATGGACATAATTGAGACTATAAGGTTTTGAAGTCATTTTGCACGGTCAGAAACGCTTAAATTTAGCCAAAAAGACACCACCGACAATAACTCCAAAACTAAAACAGGTATTCCGAATTTAACTACATAGTTTTGTTTGCGTTTACAAACTACCCTAAATGGTGCAGTGGGGTTTTCCTATTGCTATTAGTTTTGGAGATAATTGGGACTATATCGTTTTGAAGTCATTACGCACGGTCAAAAACACCGAAAATTTGCGACATCATCAACAATAACTCCAAAACTAAAACAGTTATTCCGGATTTAACTGTACTGTCTTATTTGCGTTTATAAACTTCCCTAAGTGGTGCAACACGTTTTTCTTAGTGCTATTATTTATGGAGATAATTGAGACTTTATCGTTTTGAAGTCATTTCGCACGGTCTAAAACGTTGAAAATTTGAGACACCATCCAAAACAACTCCAAACTAAAACAGCTATTCCGGATTTAATTACATAGCCTTGTTTGCGTTTACAAACTACCCTAAATGGTACAGTGGGGTTTTCCTATTGCTATTAGTTTTGGAGATAATTGGGACTATATCGTTTTGAAGTCATTTCCCACGGTCAAAAACACTGAAAATTTGCGACATCATCAAAAATAACCCCAAAACTAAAACAGCTATTCCGGATTTAACTATATAGTCTTGTTTGCGTTTATAAGCCTCCTTAAATGGTGCAGTACGGTTTTCCTATTGCTATTAGTTTTAGAGATAATTGGGACTATATCATTTTGAAGTCATTTCGCACGGTCAAAAACGCTGAAAATTTGAGACACCATCAACAACAACTCCAAAACTAAAACAGCTATTCCGGATTTAACTATATTGTCTTGTTTGCGTTTATAAACTTCCCTAAGTGATGAAGTACGGTTTTCCTATTGCTATTATTTATGGAGATAATTGAGGCTTTATCGTTTTGAAGTCATTTCCCACGGTCAAAAACGCTGAAAATTTGCCAAAACGACACCATCGAAAGTAACTCCTAAACTAAAACAGCAATACCGGATTGAACTACATAGTCTTGTTTGCGTTTATAAACAACCTCAAGTGGTGCAGTACGGTTTTCCTACTGCTATTAGTTTCGGAGATGATTGAGAATGTGGTTTTGAAGTCATTTCGCAAGGCCAAAAACGCTGAAAATTTGCCATAAAGACACCTTCGACAATAACTCCAAAACCAAAACAGGTATTCCAGATTTATTTATATAGTCTTGTTTGCGTTTATTAACCACACTAATAGGTGCAGTGCGGTTTTCCTACTGCTATTAGTTTCGGAGATAATTGAGACTATGTCGTTTTGAAGTCATTTCGCACGGCCAGAAACGCTGAAAAATTTGCCAAAAAGACGCCGTCGACAATAACTACAAGACTAAAATAGGTATTCCGGATTTAACGACTTAGTTTTGTTTGCGTTTATGAACTACTCTAAGTGGTGCATTTGGGTTTTCCTATTGCTATTAAGTTTGGAGATAATTGAGACTGTAAGGCTTTGAAGTCATTTTGCACGGTCAGTAACGCTTAAAATAAGCCAAAAAGACGCCACCGACAATAACTCAAAAAGTAAAACAGGTATTCCGAATTTAACTACATAGACTTGATTGCGTTTACACACTTCTCTAAGTGGTGCAATACGTTTTTCTTATTGCTCTTATTTATGGAGATAATTGAGACTTTATCGTTTTGAAGTCATTTCGCACGGTCAAAAACGTTGAAAATTTGAGACACCATCCAAAATAACTCCAAACTAAAACAGCTATTCCAGATTTAATTACATAGCCTTGTTTGCGTTTACAAACTACCCTAAATGTTGCAGCGGGGTTTTCCTATTGCTATTAGTTTTGCAGATAATTGGGACTATATCGTTTTGAAGTCCTTTCACACGGCCAGAAACGCTGAAAAATTTGCCAAAAATACGCCATCGACAATAACTCCAAGAATAAAATAGGTATTCCAGATCTAACGACATAGTCTTGTTTGCATTTAAAAACTTCCCTAAGTGGTGCAATAATTTTTCTTATTGCTATTATTTATGGACATAATTGAGACTATAAGGTTTTGAAGTCATTTTGCACTGTCAGAAACGCTTAAATTTAGCCAAAAAGACACCACCGACAATAACTCCAAAACTAAAACAGGTATTCCGAATTTAACTACATAGTTTTGTTTGCGTTTACAAACTACCCTAAATGGTACAGTGGGGTTTTCCTATTGCTATTAGTTTTGGAGATAATTGGGACTATATCGTTTTGAAGTCATTTCCCACGGTCAAAAACACTGAAAGTTTGCGACATCATCAAAAATAACCCCAAAACTAAAACAGCTATTCCGGATTTAACTATATAGTCTTGTTTGCGTTTATAAGCCTCCTTAAATGGTGCAGTACGGTTTTCCTATTGCTATTAGTTTTAGAGATAATTGGGACTATATCATTTTGAAGTCATTTCGCACGGTCAAAAACGCTGAAAATTTGAGACACCATCAACAACAACTCCAAAACTAAAACAGCTATTCCGGATTTAACTATATTGTCTTGTTTGCGTTTATAAACTTCCCTAAGTGATGAAGTACGGTTTTCCTATTGCTATTATTTATGGAGATAATTGAGGCTTTATCGTTTTGAAGTCATTTCCCACGGTCAAAAACGCTGAAAATTTGCCAAAACGACACCATCGAAAGTAACTCCTAAACTAAAACAGCAATACCGGATTGAACTACATAGTCTTGTTTGCGTTTATAAACAACCTCAAGTGGTGCAGTACGGTTTTCCTACTGCTATTAGTTTCGGAGATGATTGAGAATGTGGTTTTGAAGTCATTTCGCAAGGTCAAAAACGCTGAAAATTTGCCATAAAGACACCTTCGACAATAACTCCAAAACCAAAACAGGTATTCCAGATTTATTTATATAGTCTTGTTTGCGTTTATTAACCACACTAATAGGTGCAGTGCGGTTTTCCCTACTGCTATTAGTTTCGGAGATAATTGAGACTATGTCGTTTTGAAGTCATTTCGCACGGCCAGAAACGCTGAAAAATTTGCCAAAAAGACGCCGTCGACAATAACTACAAGACTAAAATAGGTATTCCGGATTTAACGACTTAGTTTTGTTTGCGTTTATGAACTACTCTAAGTGGTGCATTTGGGTTTTCCTATTGCTATTAATTTTGGAGATAATTGAGACTGTAAGGCTTTGAAGTCATTTTGCACGGTCAGTAACGCTTAAAATAAGCCAAAAAGACACCACCGACAATAACTCCAAAACTAAGACAGGTATTCCGAATTTAACTACATAGTCTTCTTTGCGTTTATTAACCACACTAATTGGTGCAGTGCGGTTTTCCTACTGCTATTAGTTTCGGAGATAGTTGAGACTATATCGTTTTGAAGTCAAATTCGCACGGCCAGAAACACTGAAAAATTTCCCAAAAAGACGCCGTCGACAATAACTCCAAGACTAAAATGGGTATTCCGGATTTAACGACTTAGTCTTGTTTGCGTTTATAAACTACCCTAAGTGGTGTAGTAGGGTTTTGCTATTGCTACTAGCTTTGGAGATAATTTGGACTACATCGTTTTGAAGTCATTTCGCAAGGTTAAAAACGCTGAAAATTTGAGACACCATAGACAATAACTCCAAAACTAAAACAGCTATTCCGGATTTAACCACATGGTCTTGGTTGCGTTTATAAACTACCCTAAGTGGTGCAGTACGGTTTTGCTACTACTATTAATTTTGGAGATAATTAAGACTATATCGTTTTGAAGTCCTTTCACACGGCCAGAAACGCTGAAAAATTTGCCAAAAAGACGCCATCGACAATAACTCCAAGAATAAAATATGTATTCCAGATTTAACGACATAGTCTTGTTTGCGTTTATGAACTACTCTAAGTGGTACACTTCGGTTATCCTATTGCTATTAGTTTCAGAGATAATTGAGACTATAAGGTTTTGAAGTCATTTCGCACGGCCAGAAACGCTGAAAATTTTGCCAAAAAGACGCCGTCGACATTAATTCTAAGACTACTACTCTAAGTGGTGCATTTCGGTTATTATAGGTATTCCAGATTTAACGACATAGTCTTGTTTGCGTTTATAAACTACTCTAAGTGGTGCGTTTGGGTTTTCCTATTGCTATTAGTTTCAGAGATAATTGAGACTATAAGGTTTTGAAGTCATTTTGCACGGTCAGAAACGCTTAAAATTAGCCAAAAAGACACGACCGACAATAACTCCAAAACTAAAACAGGTATTCTGAATTTAACTACATAGTCTTGTTTGCGTTTATAAACTACCCTAAGTGGTGTAGTAGGGTTTTCCTATTGCTCTTAGTTTTAAAGATAATTTGGAATACTTCGTTTTGAAGTCATTTCGCAAGGTTAAAGACGCTGAAAATTTGCCATGACACCATCGACAATAACTCCAAAACTAAAACAGCTATTCCGGATTTAACCACATAGTCTTGCTTGCGTTTATAACTTACCCTAAGTGGTGCAGTACGGTTTTCCTACTTATATTAACTTTGGAGATAATCAAGACTATATCGTTTTGAAGTCCTTTCACACGGCCGGAAACGCTGAGAAATTTGCCAAAAAGACGCCATCGACAACAACTCCAAGAATAAAATACGTATTCCAGATTTAACGACATAGTCTTGCTTGCGTTTATAAACTACTCTCAGTGGTGCATTTCGGTTATCCTATTGCTATTAGTTTCAGAGATAATTTAGACTATAAGGTTTTGAAGTTGTTTTGCAAGGTCAGAAACTCTTAAAATTAGTCAAAAAGACACCACCGACAATAAGTCCAAAACTAAAACAGGTATTCCGAATTTAACTACATAGACTTGTTTGCGTTTACAAACTACCCTAAATGGTGCAGTGGGGTTTTCCTATTGCTATTAGTTTTGGAGATAATTGGGACTATATCGTTTTGAAGTCATTTCGCACCGTCAAAAACACCGAAAATTTGCGACATCATCAACAATAACTCCAAAACTAAAACAGTTATTCCGGATTTAACTATATAGTCTTGTTTGCGTTTATAAACTTCCCTAAGTGGTGCAACACGTTTTTCTTAGTGCTATTATTTATGGAGATAATTGAGACTTTATCGTTTTGAAGTCATTTCGCACGGTCAAAAACGTTGAAAATTTGAGACACCATCCAAAACAACTCCAAACTAAAACAGCTATTCCGGATTTAATTACATAGCCTTGTTTGCGTTTACAAACTACCGTAAATGGTACAGTGGGGTTTTCCTGTTGCTATTAGTTTTGGAGATAATTGGGACTACATCGTTTTGAAGTCATTTCGCAAGGTCAAAAACGCTGAAAATTTGCGACACCATCGACCATAACTCTAAAACTAAAACAGCTATTCCGGATTTAACCACATAGTCTTGCTTGCGTTTATAAACTACCCTAAGTGGTGCAGTACGGGTTTTCTACAGCTGTTAAATTCGGAGATAGTTGAGACTAGATCGTTTTGAAGTCATTTCGCCCTATCAAGAATGCTAAACATTTGTCAAAATGACACCATCCAAAGAAACTCCAAAACTAGAATAGGTACACCAGATTTAATTACATAGTCTTGTTTGCGTTTATAAACTACCCTAAGTGGTGCAGTACGGATTTCCTACTACTATAAACTTTGGAGATAATTAGGCTATATCGTTTTGAAGTCTTTTCACACGGCCTGAAACGCTGAAAATTTGCCAAAAACACGCCATCGACAATAACTCCAAGAATAAAATAGGTATTCCAGATTTAACGACATAGTCTTGTTTGCGTTTAAAAACTTCCCTAAGTGGTGCAATAATTTTTCTTATTGCTAATATTTATGGAAATAATTGGGACTATAAGGTTGTGAAGTCATTTTGCACGGTCAGAAACGCTTAAATTTAGCCAAAAAGACACCACCGACAATAACTCCAAAACTGAAACAGGTATTCCGAATTCAACTACATAGTCTTGTTTGCGTTTACAAACTACCTAAATGGTGCAGTGGGGTTTGTTTTCCTATTGCTATTAGTTTTGGAGATAATTGGGACTATATTGTTTTGAAGTCATTTATCACGGTCAAAAACACTGAAAATTTGCGACATCATCAACAATAACTCCAAAACGAAATCAGCTATTCCTGATTTAACTACATAGTCTTGTTTGCGTTTATAAACTTCCCTAAGTGGTGCAATACGTTTTTCTTTCTGCTATTATTTATGGAGATAATTGAGACTTTATCGTTTTGAAGTCATTTCGCACGGTCAAAAACGCTGAAAATTTGCCAAAAAGACACCATCGACAATAAAACGTACCAAAACTGAAAAAGCTATTCCGGAATTAACTACATAGACTTGTTTGCGTTTATCAACTACTCTAAGTTGTGCATTTCGGTTATCCTATTACTATTAATTTCGGACATAATTGAGACTATATCATTTTGAAGTCAGTTAGCACTGTCAAAAATGCTGGAAATTTGAGACACCATCGACAATAACTCCAAAACGAAATCAGCTATTGAAGATTTAATTATATAGTCTTGTTTGCGTTTATTAACCACCCTAATTGGTGCAGTGCGGTTTTCCTACTGCTATTAATTTTTGAGATAATTGAGACTATATCGTTTTGAAGTCATTTCGCACGGCCAGAAACGCTAAAAATTTGCCAAAAAGACGCCGTCGACAATAACTCCAAGACTAAAATAGGTATTCCGGATTTAACGATTTAGTTTGGTTTGCGTTGATAAACTACTCTAAGAGGAGGATTTGGGTTTTCCTGTTGCTATTAGTTTCGGAGATAATTGAGACTATAAGGTTTTAAAGTCATTTTGCACGGTCAGTAACGCTTAAAATAAGCCAAAAAGACGCCACCGACAATAACTCAAAAACTAAAACAGGTATTCCGAATTTAACTACATAGACTTGATTGCGTTTACACACTTCCCTAAGTGGTGCAATACGTTTTTCTTATTTCTCTTATTTATGGAGATAATTGAGACTTTATCGTTTTGAAGTCATTTCGCACGGTCAAAAACGTTGAAAATTTGAGACACCATCCAAAATAACTCCAAACTAAAACAGCTATTCCAGATTTAATTACATAGCCTTGTTTGCGTTTACAAACTACCCTAAATGTTGCAGCGGGGTTTTCCTATTGCTATTAGTTTTGCAGATAATTGGGACTATATCGTTTTGAAGTCCTTTCACACGGCCAGAAACGCTGAAAAATTTGCCAAAAATACGCCATCGACAATAACTCCAAGAATAAAATAGGTATTCCAGATCTAACGACATAGTCTTGTTTGCATTTAAAAACTTCCCTAAGTGGTGCAATAATTTTTTCTTATTGCTATTATTTATGGACATAATTGAGACTATAAGGTTTTGAAGTCATTTTGCACGGTCAGAAACGCTTAAATTTAGCCAAAAAGACACCACCGACAATAACTCCAAAACTAAAACAGGTATTCCGAATTTAACTACATAGTTTTGTTTGCGTTTACAAACTACCCTAAATGGTGCAGTGGGGTTTTCCTATTGCTATTAGTTTTGGAGATAATTGGGACTATATCGTTTTGAAGTCATTACGCACGGTCAAAAACACCGAAAATTTGCGACATCATCAACAATAACTCCAAAACTAAAACAGTTATTCCGGATTTAACTGTACTGTCTTATTTGCGTTTATAAACTTCCCTAAGTGGTGCAACACGTTTTTCTTAGTGCTATTATTTATGGAGATAATTGAGACTTTATCGTTTTGAAGTCATTTCGCACGGTCTAAAACGTTGAAAATTTGAGACACCATCCAAAACAACTCCAAACTAAAACAGCTATTCCGGATTTAATTACATAGCCTTGTTTGCGTTTACAAACTACCCTAAATGGTACAGTGGGGTTTTCCTATTGCTATTAGTTTTGGAGATAATTGGGACTATATCGTTTTGAAGTCATTTCCCACGGTCAAAAACACTGAAAATTTGCGACATCATCAAAAATAACCCCAAAACTAAAACAGCTATTCCGGATTTAACTATATAGTCTTGTTTGCGTTTATAAGCCTCCTTAAATGGTGCAGTACGGTTTTCCTATTGCTATTAGTTTTAGAGATAATTGGGACTATATCATTTTGAAGTCATTTCGCACGGTCAAAAACGCTGAAAATTTGAGACACCATCAACAACAACTCCAAAACTAAAACAGCTATTCCGGATTTAACTATATTGTCTTGTTTGCGTTTATAAACTTCCCTAAGTGATGAAGTACGGTTTTCCTATTGCTATTATTTATGGAGATAATTGAGGCTTTATCGTTTTGAAGTCATTTCCCACGGTCAAAAACGCTGAAAATTTGCCAAAACGACACCATCGAAAGTAACTCCTAAACTAAAACAGCAATACCGGATTGAACTACATAGTCTTGTTTGCGTTTATAAACAACCTCAAGTGGTGCAGTACGGTTTTCCTACTGCTATTAGTTTCGGAGATGATTGAGAATGTGGTTTTGAAGTCATTTCGCAAGGTCAAAAACGCTGAAAATTTGCCATAAAGACACCTTCGACAATAACTCCAAAACCAAAACAGGTATTCCAGATTTATTTATATAGTCTTGTTTGCGTTTATTAACCACACTAATAGGTGCAGTGCGGTTTTCCTACTGCTATTAGTTTCGGAGATAATTGAGACTATGTCGTTTTGAAGTCATTTCGCACGGCCAGAAACGCTGAAAAATTTGCCAAAAAGACGCCGTCGACAATAACTACAAGACTAAAATAGGTATTCCGGATTTAACGACTTAGTTTTGTTTGCGTTTATGAACTACTCTAAGTGGTGCATTTGGGTTTTCCTATTGCTATTAATTTTGGAGATAATTGAGACTGTAAGGCTTTGAAGTCATTTTGCACGGTCAGTAACGCTTAAAATAAGCCAAAAAGACACCACCGACAATAACTCCAAAACTAAGACAGGTATTCCGAATTTAACTACATAGTCTTCTTTGCGTTTATTAACCACACTAATTGGTGCAGTGCAGTTTTCCTACTGCTATTAGTTTCGGAGATAGTTGAGACTATATCGTTTTGAAGTCAAATTCGCACGGCCAGAAACACTGAAAAATTTCCCAAAAAGACGCCGTCGACAATAACTCCAAGACTAAAATGGGTATTCCGGATTTAACGACTTAGTCTTGTTTGCGTTTATAAACTACCCTAAGTGGTGTAGTAGGGTTTTCCTATTGCTACTAGTTTTGGAGATAATTTGAACTACATCGTTTTGAAGTCATTTCGCAAGGTTAAAAACGCTGAAAATTTGAGACACCATAGACAATAACTCCAAAACTAAAACAGCTATTCCGGATTTAACCACATGGTCTTGGTTGCGTTTATAAACTACCCTAAGTGGTGCAGTACGGTTTTGCTACTACTATTAATTTTGGAGATAATTAAGACTATATCGTTTTGAAGTCCTTTCACACGGCCAGAAACGCTGAAAAATTTGCCAAAAAGACGCCATCGACAATAACTCCAAGAATAAAATATGTATTCCAGATTTAACGACATAGTCTTGTTTGCGTTTATGAACTACTCTAAGTGGTGCACTTCGGTTATCCTATTGCTATTAGTTTCAGAGATAATTGAGACTATAAGGTTTTGAAGTCATTTCGCACGGCCAGAAACGCTGAAAATTTTGCCAAAAAGACGCCGTCGACATTAATTCTAAGACTACTACTCTAAGTGGTGCATTTCGGTTATTATAGGTATTCCAGATTTAACGACATAGTCTTGTTTGCGTTTATAAACTACTCTAAGTGGTGCGTTTGGGTTTTCCTATTGCTGTTAGTTTCAGAGATAATTGAGACTATAAGGTTTTGAAGTCATTTTGCACGGTCAGAAACGCTTGAAATTAGCCAAAAAGACACGACCGACAATAACTCCAAAACTAAAACAGGTATTCCGAATTTAACTACATAGTCTTGTTTGCGTTTATAAACTACCCTAAGTGGTGTAGTAGGGTTTTCCTATTGCTATTAGTTTTAAAGATAATTTGGAATACTTCGTTTTGAAGTCATTTCGCAAGGTTAAAGACGCTGAAAATTTGCGACACCATCGACAATAACTCCAAAACTAAAACAGCTATTCCGGATTTAACCACATAGTCTTGCTTGCGTTTATAACTTACCCTAAGTGGTGCAGTACGGTTTTCCTACTTATATTAACTTTGGAGATAATCAAGACTATATCGTTTTGAAGTCCTTTCACACGGCCGGAAACGCTGAGAAATTTGCCAAAAAGACGCCATCGACAACAACTCCAAGAATAAAATACGTATTCCAGATTTAACGACATAGTCTTGCTTGCGTTTATAAAGTACTCTCAGTGGTGCATTTCGGTTATCCTATTGCTATTAGTTTCAGAGATAATTTAGACTATAAGGTTTTGAAGTTGTTTTGCAAGGTCAGAAACTCTTAAAATTAGTCAAAAAGACACCACCGACAATAAGTCCAAAACTAAAACAGGTATTCCGAATTTAACTACATAGACTTGTTTGCGTTTACAAACTACCCTAAATGGTGCAGTGGGGTTTTCCTATTGCTATTAGTTTTGGAGATAATTGGGACTATATCGTTTTGAAGTCATTTCGCACGGTCAAAAACACCGAAAATTTGCGACATCATCAACAATAACTCCAAAACTAAAACAGTTATTCCGGATTTAACTATATAGTCTTGTTTGCGTTTATAAACTTCCCTAAGTGGTGCAACACGTTTTTCTTAGTGCTATTATTTATGGAGATAATTGAGACTTTATCGTTTTGAAGTCATTTCGCACGGTCAAAAACGTTGAAAATTTGAGACACCATCCAAAATAACTCCAAACTAAAACAGCTATTCCGGATTTAATTACATAGCCTTGTTTGCGTTTACAAACTACCGTAAATGGTACAGTGGGGTTTACCTGTTGCTATTAGTTTTGGAGATAATTATGAGTATATCGTTTTGAAGTCATTTCCCACGGTCAAAAACACTGAAAATTTGCGACATCATCAAAAATAACCCCAAAACTAAAACAGCTATTCCGGATTTAACTATATAGTCTTGTTTGCGTTTATCATCATCATCATCATTGTCAACCATTATCAATCCACTGCTGGACGAAGGTCTCCCCAAGTTTCCTCCACAACGGTCTGTCTTGTGCCAGTCTCCTCCATGTCACTCCCGCATATTTACGAATTTCATCCACCCATCTCCCATGTGGTCTTTTCTGGGTCTTTTCCTGTCCCTTGGAATCCAATCTAAAATTTCGGCTGTCCATCTATGGTCCGTCCCTCTGGCAGTATGTCCAGCCCATTGCCATTTCAGGGATTTAACTCTGATCATGATGTCTTCCACTCTCGTCATTTTTCGGATCCACGAGTTCCTCTTCTTATCTCTCCTGGTTACACCAAGCATGCACCCCTCCATGCCCCCCCCCGAGTTGTCTGCAGCCCTTGTATGTCTCTTTTAGTTAAGGTCCACGTCTCTGCACCATACGTAAGCACTGGAAGGATGCATTGACCAAACACTTTTCTTTTAAGACATAATGGCATATTGCTCTTGAAGACATAATGGCATTATGGCATATTGCTCTTTTTGCGTTTATAAGCTTCCTTAAATGGTGCAGTACGGTTTTCCTATTGCTATTAGTTTTAGAGATAATTGGGACTATATCATTTTGAAGTCATTTCGCACGGTCAAAAACGCTGAAAATTTGAGACACCATCAACAACAACTCCAAAACTAAAACAGCTATTCCGGATTTAACTGTATTGTCTTGTTTGCGTTTATAAACTTCTCTAAGTGGTGCAGTACGGTTTTCCTATTGCTATTATTTATGGAGATAATTGAGGCTTTATCGTTTTGAAGTCATTTCGCACGGTCAAAAACGCTGAAAATTTGATAAAATGACACCATCGAAACTAACTCCTAAACTAAAACAGCAATACCGGATTGAACTACATAGTCTTGTTTGCGTTTATAAACAACCTCAAGTGGTGCAGTACGGTTTTATTACTGCTATTAGTTTCGGAGATGATTGAGACTGTGGTTTTGAAGTCATTTCGCAAGGTCAAAAACGCTGAAAATTTGCCAAAAAGACACCACCGACAATAACTCCTAAACTAAAACAGGTATTCCGGATTTAACTACATAGTCTTGTTTGCGTTTATAAACTACCCTAAATGGTGTAGTTGGGTTTTCCTATTGCTACTAGGTTTGGAGATAATTGGGACTACATCGTTTTAAAGTCATTTCGCAAGGTTAAAAACGCTGAAAATTTGAGACACCATAGACAATAACTCCAAATCTAAAACAGATATTCCGGATTTAACCACATGGTCTTGCTTGCGTTTATAAACTACCCTAAGTGGTGCAGTACGGTTTTCCTACTACTATTAATTTCGGAGATAATTAAGACTATATCGATTTAAAGTCCATTCACACGGACAGAAACGCTGAAAAATTAGCCAAAAAGACGCCATCGACAATAACTCCAAGAATAAAATAGGTATTCCAGATTTATTTATATAGTCTTGTTTGCGTTTATTAACCACACTAATAGGTGCAGTGCGGTTTTCCTACTGCTATTAGTTTCGGAGATAATTGAGACTATGTCGTTTTGAAGTCATTTCGCACGGCCAGAAACGCTGAAAAATTTGCCAAAAAGACGCCGTCGACAATAACTACAAGACTAAAATAGGTATTCCGGATTTAACGACTTAGTTTTGTTTGCGTTTATGAACTACTCTAAGTGGTGCATTTGGGTTTTCCTATTGCTATTAAGTTTGGAGATAATTGAGACTGTAAGGCTTTGAAGTCATTTTGCACGGTCAGTAACGCTTAAAATAAGCCAAAAAGACACCACCGACAATAACTCCAAAACTAAGACAGGTATTCCGAATTTAACTACATAGTCTTCTTTGCGTTTATTAACCACACTAATTGGTGCAGTGCGGTTTTCCTACTGCTATTAGTTTCGGAGATAGTTGAGACTATATCGTTTTGAAGTCAAATTCGCACGGCCAGAAACACTGAAAAATTTCCCAAAAAGACGCCGTCGACAATAACTCCAAGACTAAAATGGGTATTCCGGATTTAACGACTTAGTCTTGTTTGCGTTTATAAACTACCCTAAGTGGTGTAGTAGGGTTTTCCTATTGCCACTAGTTTTGGAGATAATTTGGACTACATCGTTTTGAAGTCATTTCGCAAGGTTAAAAACGCTGAAAATTTGAGACACCATAGGCAATAACTCCAAAACTAAAACAGCTATTCCGGATTTAACCACATGGTCTTGGTTGCGTTTATAAACTACCCTAAGTGGTGCAGTACGGTTTTGCTACTACTATTAATTTTGGAGATAATTAAGACTATATCGTTTTGAAGTCCTTTCACACGGCCAGAAACGCTGAAAAATTTGCCAAAAAGACGCCATCGACAATAACTCCAAGAATAAAATATGTATTCCAGATTTAACGACATAGTCTTGTTTGCGTTTATGAACTACTCTAAGTGGTGCACTTCGGTTATCCTATTGCTATTAGTTTCAGAGATAATTGAGACTATAAGGTTTTGAAGTCATTTCGCACGGCCAGAAACGCTGAAAATTTTGCCAAAAAGACGCCGTCGACATTAATTCTAAGACTACTACTCTAAGTGGTGCATTTCGGTTATTATAGGTATTCCAGATTTAACGACATAGTCTTGTTTGCGTTTATAAACTACTCTAAGTGGTGCGTTTGGGTTTTCCTATTGCTATTAGTTTCAGAGATAATTGAGACTATAAGGTTTTGAAGTCATTTTGCACGGTCAGAAACGCTTAAAATTAGCCAAAAAGACACGACCGACAATAACTCCAAAACTAAAACAGGTATTCCGAATTTAACTACATAGTCTTGTTTGCGTTTATAAACTACCCTAAGTGGTGTAGTAGGGTTTTCCTATTGCTATTAGTTTTAAAGATAATTTGGAATACTTCGTTTTGAAGTCATTTCGCAAGGTTAAAGACGCTGAAAATTTGCGACACCATCGACAATAACTCCAAAACTAAAACAGCTATTCCGGATTTAACCACATAGTCTTGCTTGCGTTTATAACTTACCCTAAGTGGTGCAGTACGGTTTTCCTACTTATATTAACTTTGGAGATAATCAAGACTATATCGTTTTGAAGTCCTTTCACACGGCCGGAAACGCTGAGAAATTTGCCAAAAAGACGCCATCGACAACAACTCCAAGAATAAAATACGTATTCCAGATTTAACGACATAGTCTTGCTTGCGTTTATAAACTACTCTCAGTGGTGCATTTCGGTTATCCTATTGCTATTAGTTTCAGAGATAATTTAGACTATAAGGTTTTGAAGTTGTTTTGCAAGGTCAGAAACTCTTAAAATTAGTCAAAAAGACACCACCGACAATAAGTCCAAAACTAAAACAGGTATTCCGAATTTAACTACATAGACTTGTTTGCGTTTACAAACTACCCTAAATGGTGCAGTGGGGTTTTCCTATTGCTATTAGTTTTGGAGATAATTGGGACTATATCGTTTTGAAGTCATTTCGCACGGTCAAAAACACCGAAAATTTGCGACATCATCAACAATAACTCCAAAACTAAAACAGTTATTCCGGATTTAACTATATAGTCTTGTTTGCGTTTATAAACTTCCCTAAGTGGTGCAACACGTTTTTCTTAGTGCTATTATTTATGGAGATAATTGAGACTTTATCGTTTTGAAGTCATTTCGCACGGTCAAAAACGTTGAAAATTTGAGACACCATCCAAAATAACTCCAAACTAAAACAGCTATTCCGGATTTAATTACATAGCCTTGTTTGCGTTTACAAACTACCGTAAATGGTACAGTGGGGTTTACCTGTTGCTATTAGTTTTGGAGATAATTATGAGTATATCGTTTTGAAGTCATTTCCCACGGTCAAAAACACTGAAAATTTGCGACATCATCAAAAATAACCCCAAAACTAAAACAGCTATTCCGGATTTAACTATATAGTCTTGTTTGCGTTTATCATCATCATCATCATTGTCAACCATTATCAATCCACTGCTGGACGAAGGTCTCCCCAAGTTTCCTCCACAACGGTCTGTCTTGTGCCAGTCTCCTCCATGTCACTCCCGCATATTTACGAATTTCATCCACCCATCTCCCATGTGGTCTTTTTCTGGGTCTTTTCCTGTCCCTTGGAATCCAATCTAAAATTTCGGCTGTCCATCTATGGTCCGTCCCTCTGGCAGTATGTCCAGCCCATTGCCATTTCAGGGATTTAACTCTGATCATGATGTCTTCCACTCTCGTCATTTTTCGGATCCACGAGTTCCTCTTCTTATCTCTCCTGGTTACACCAAGCATGCACCCCTCCATGCCCCCCCCCCCCGAGTTGTCTGCAGCCCTTGTATGTCTCTTTTAGTTAAGGTCCACGTCTCTGCACCATACGTAAGCACTGGAAGGATGCATTGACCAAACACTTTTCTTTTAAGACATAATGGCATATTGCTCTTGAAGACATAATGGCATTATGGCATATTGCTCTTTTTGCGTTTATAAGCTTCCTTAAATGGTGCAGTACGGTTTTCCTATTGCTATTAGTTTTAGAGATAATTGGGACTATATCATTTTGAAGTCATTTCGCACGGTCAAAAACGCTGAAAATTTGAGACACCATCAACAACAACTCCAAAACTAAAACAGCTATTCCGGATTTAACTGTATTGTCTTGTTTGCGTTTATAAACTTCTCTAAGTGGTGCAGTACGGTTTTCCTATTGCTATTATTTATGGAGATAATTGAGGCTTTATCGTTTTGAAGTCATTTCGCACGGTCAAAAACGCTGAAAATTTGATAAAATGACACCATCGAAACTAACTCCTAAACTAAAACAGCAATACCGGATTGAACTACATAGTCTTGTTTGCGTTTATAAACAACCTCAAGTGGTGCAGTACGGTTTTATTACTGCTATTAGTTTCGGAGATGATTGAGACTGTGGTTTTGAAGTCATTTCGCAAGGTCAAAAACGCTGAAAATTTGCCAAAAGACACCACCGACAATAACTCCTAAACTAAAACAGGTATTCCGGATTTAACTACATAGTCTTGTTTGCGTTTATAAACTACCCTAAATGGTGTAGTTGGGTTTTCCTATTGCTACTAGGTTTGGAGATAATTGGGACTACATCGTTTTAAAGTCATTTCGCAAGGTTAAAAACGCTGAAAATTTGAGACACCATAGACAATAACTCCAAATCTAAAACAGATATTCCGGATTTAACCACATGGTCTTGCTTGCGTTTATAAACTACCCTAAGTGGTGCAGTACGGTTTTCCTACTACTATTAATTTCGGAGATAATTAAGACTATATCGATTTAAAGTCCATTCACACGGACAGAAACGCTGAAAAATTAGCCAAAAAGACGCCATCGACAATAACTCCAAGAATAAAATAGGTATTCCAGATTTATTTATATAGTCTTGTTTGCGTTTATTAACCACACTAATAGGTGCAGTGCGGTTTTCCTACTGCTATTAGTTTCGGAGATAATTGAGACTATGTCGTTTTGAAGTCATTTCGCACGGCCAGAAACGCTGAAAAATTTGCCAAAAAGACGCCGTCGACAATAACTACAAGACTAAAATAGGTATTCCGGATTTAACGACTTAGTTTTGTTTGCGTTTATGAACTACTCTAAGTGGTGCATTTGGGTTTTCCTATTGCTATTAAGTTTGGAGATAATTGAGACTGTAAGGCTTTGAAGTCATTTTGCACGGTCAGTAACGCTTAAAATAAGCCAAAAAGACACCACCGACAATAACTCCAAAACTAAGACAGGTATTCCGAATTTAACTACATAGTCTTCTTTGCGTTTATTAACCACACTAATTGGTGCAGTGCGGTTTTCCTACTGCTATTAGTTTCGGAGATAGTTGAGACTATATCGTTTTGAAGTCAAATTCGCACGGCCAGAAACACTGAAAAATTTCCCAAAAAGATGCCGTCGACAATAACTCCAAGACTAAAATGGGTATTCCGGATTTAACGACTTAGTCTTGTTTGCGTTTATAAACTACCCTAAGTGGTGTAGTAGGGTTTTCCTATTGCCACTAGTTTTGGAGATAATTTGGACTACATCGTTTTGAAGTCATTTCGCAAGGTTAAAAACGCTGAAAATTTGAGACACCATAGGCAATAACTCCAAAACTAAAACAGCTATTCCGGATTTAACCACATGGTCTTGGTTGCGTTTATAAACTACCCTAAGTGGTGCAGTACGGTTTTGCTACTACTATTAATTTTGGAGATAATTAAGACTATATCGTTTTGAAGTCCTTTCACACGGCCAGAAACGCTGAAAAATTTGCCAAAAAGACGCCATCGACAATAACTCCAAGAATAAAATATGTATTCCAGATTTAACGACATAGTCTTGTTTGCGTTTATGAACTACTCTAAGTGGTGCACTTCGGTTATCCTATTGCTATTAGTTTCAGAGATAATTGAGACTATAAGGTTTTGAAGTCATTTCGCACGGCCAGAAACGCTGAAAATTTTGCCAAAAAGACGCCGTCGACATTAATTCTAAGACTACTACTCTAAGTGGTGCATTTCGGTTATTATAGGTATTCCAGATTTAACGACATAGTCTTGTTTGCGTTTATAAACTACTCTAAGTGGTGCGTTTGGGTTTTCCTATTGCTATTAGTTTCAGAGATAATTGAGACTATAAGGTTTTGAAGTCATTTTGCACGGTCAGAAACGCTTAAAATTAGCCAAAAAGACACGACCGACAATAACTCCAAAACTAAAACAGGTATTCCGAATTTAACTACATAGTCTTGTTTGCGTTTATAAACTACCCTAAGTGGTGTAGTAGGGTTTTCCTATTGCTATTAGTTTTAAAGATAATTTGGAATACTTCGTTTTGAAGTCATTTCGCAAGGTTAAAGACGCTGAAAATTTGCGACACCATCGACAATAACTCCAAAACTAAAACAGCTATTCCGGATTTAACCACATAGTCTTGCTTGCGTTTATAACTTACCCTAAGTGGTGCAGTACGGTTTTCCTACTTATATTAACTTTGGAGATAATCAAGACTATATCGTTTTGAAGTCCTTTCACACGGCCGGAAACGCTGAGAAATTTGCCAAAAAGACGCCATCGACAACAACTCCAAGAATAAAATACGTATTCCAGATTTAACGACATAGTCTTGCTTGCGTTTATAAACTACTCTCAGTGGTGCATTTCGGTTATCCTATTGCTATTAGTTTCAGAGATAATTTAGACTATAAGGTTTTGAAGTTGTTTTGCAAGGTCAGAAACTCTTAAAATTAGTCAAAAAGACACCACCGACAATAAGTCCAAAACTAAAACAGGTATTCCGAATTTAACTACATAGACTTGTTTGCGTTTACAAACTACCCTAAATGGTGCAGTGGGGTTTTCCTATTGCTATTAGTTTTGGAGATAATTGGGACTATATCGTTTTGAAGTCATTTCGCACGGTCAAAAACACCGAAAATTTGCGACATCATCAACAATAACTCCAAAACTAAAACAGTTATTCCGGATTTAACTATATAGTCTTGTTTGCGTTTATAAACTTCCCTAAGTGGTGCAACACGTTTTTCTTAGTGCTATTATTTATGGAGATAATTGAGACTTTATCGTTTTGAAGTCATTTCGCACGGTCAAAAACGTTGAAAATTTGAGACACCATCCAAAATAACTCCAAACTAAAACAGCTATTCCGGATTTAATTACATAGCCTTGTTTGCGTTTACAAACTACCGTAAATGGTACAGTGGGGTTTTCCTGTTGCTATTAGTTTTGGAGATAATTGGGAGTATATCGTTTTGAAGTCATTTCCCACGGTCAAAAACACTGAAAATTTGCGACATCATCAAAAATAACCCCAAAACTAAAACAGCTATTCCGGATTTAACTATATAGTCTTGTTTGCGTTTATCATCATCATCATCATTGTCAACCATTATCAATCCACTGCTGGACGAAGGTCTCCCCAAGTTTCCTCCACAACGGTCTGTCTTGTGCCAGTCTCCTCCATGTCACTCCCGCATATTTACGAATTTCATCCACCCATCTCCCATGTGGTCTTTTTCTGGGTCTTTTCCTGTCCCTTGGAATCCAATCTAAAATTTCGGCTGTCCATCTATGGTCCGTCCCTCTGGCAGTATGTCCAGCCCATTGCCATTTCAGGGATTTAACTCTGATCATGATGTCTTCCACTCTCGTCATTTTTCGGATCCACGAGTTCCTCTTCTTATCTCTCCTGGTTACACCAAGCATGCACCCCTCCATGCCCCCCCCCGAGTTGTCTGCAGCCCTTGTATGTCTCTTTTAGTTAAGGTCCACGTCTCTGCACCATACGTAAGCACTGGAAGGATGCATTGACCAAACACTTTTCTTTTAAGACATAATGGCATATTGCTCTTGAAGACATAATGGCATTATGGCATATTGCTCTTTTTGCGTTTATAAGCTTCCTTAAATGGTGCAGTACGGTTTTCCTATTGCTATTAGTTTTAGAGATAATTGGGACTATATCATTTTGAAGTCATTTCGCACGGTCAAAAACGCTGAAAATTTGAGACACCATCAACAACAACTCCAAAACTAAAACAGCTATTCCGGATTTAACTGTATTGTCTTGTTTGCGTTTATAAACTTCTCTAAGTGGTGCAGTACGGTTTTCCTATTGCTATTATTTATGGAGATAATTGAGGCTTTATCGTTTTGAAGTCATTTCGCACGGTCAAAAACGCTGAAAATTTGATAAAATGACACCATCGAAACTAACTCCTAAACTAAAACAGCAATACCGGATTGAACTACATAGTCTTGTTTGCGTTTATAAACAACCTCAAGTGGTGCAGTACGGTTTTATTACTGCTATTAGTTTCGGAGATGATTGAGACTGTGGTTTTGAAGTCATTTCGCAAGGTCAAAAACGCTGAAAATTTGCCAAAAAGACACCACCGACAATAACTCCTAAACTAAAACAGGTATTCCGGATTTAACTACATAGTCTTGTTTGCGTTTATAAACTACCCTAAATGGTGTAGTTGGGTTTTCCTATTGCTACTAGGTTTGGAGATAATTGGGACTACATCGTTTTAAAGTCATTTCGCAAGGTTAAAAACGCTGAAAATTTGAGACACCATAGACAATAACTCCAAATCTAAAACAGATATTCCGGATTTAACCACATGGTCTTGCTTGCGTTTATAAACTACCCTAAGTGGTGCAGTACGGTTTTCCTACTACTATTAATTTCGGAGATAATTAAGACTATATCGATTTAAAGTCCATTCACACGGACAGAAACGCTGAAAAATTAGCCAAAAAGACGCCATCGACAATAACTCCAAGAATAAAATAGGTATTCCAGATTTAACGACATAATCTTGTTTGCGATTATAAACTACTCTAAGTGGTGCATTTCGGTTATCCTATTGCTATTAGTTTTAGAGATAATTGAGACTATATCGTTTTGAAGTCATTTCGCACGGCCAGCAACGCTGAAAAATTTGCCAAAAAGACGCCGTCGACAATAACTCCAAAACTAAAACAGCTATTCCGGATTTAACTATGTAGTCTTGTTTGCGTTTATAAAATACCGTAAGTGGTGCAGTACGATTTTCCTATTGCTTTTATTTATGGAGATAATTGAGACTATCGTTTTGAACGCATTTTGCACTATCAAGAACGCTAAAAATTTGCCAGAATGACACCATCGAAAGTAACTTAAAAACTAAAACAGCAATACCGAATTTAACTACATAGTGTTGTTTGCGTTTATAAACAACCTCAAGTGGCGCAGTACGGTTTTCCTACTGCTAGTTGTTTCGGAGATAATTGAGACTGTGGTTTTGAAGTCATTTCGCACGGTCAAAAACACTGAAAATTTGCTAAAAAGACGCCATCGACGATACTTTAAAACTAAAAGAGAACTTCCGGATTTAACTACATAGACTTGCTTGCGTTTAAAAACAACCCTAAGTTGTGCAGTACGGTTTGACTACTACTATTAATTTCGGAGATAATTGAGACTATATCGTTTTGAAATCATTTCGCACCGTCAAAAACGTTGAAAATTTGTGACACCATTCACAATATCTCCAAAACTAAAACAGCTACTCCGGATTTAATTACATAGCCTTGTTTGCGTTTATAAACTTCTCTAAGTGGTGCAGTACGGTTTTCCTATTGCTATTATTTATGGAGATAATTGAGGCTTTATCGTTTTGAAGTCATTTCGCACGGTCAAAAACGCTGAAAATTTGATAAAATGACACCATCGAAACTAACTCCTAAACTAAAACAGCAATACCGGATTGAACTACATAGTCTTGTTTGCGTTTATAAACAACCTCAAGTGGTGCAGTACGGTTTTATTACTGCTATTAGTTTCGGAGATGATTGAGACTGTGGTTTTGAAGTCATTTCGCAAGGTCAAAAACGCTGAAAATTTGCCAAAAAGACACCACCGACAATAACTCCTAAACTAAAACAGGTATTCCGGATTTAACTACATAGTCTTGTTTGCGTTTATAAACTACCCTAAATGGTGTAGTTGGGTTTTCCTATTGCTACTAGGTTTGGAGATAATTGGGACTACATCGTTTTAAAGTCATTTCGCAAGGTTAAAAACGCTGAAAATTTGAGACACCATAGACAATAACTCCAAATCTAAAACAGATATTCCGGATTTAACCACATGGTCTTGCTTGCGTTTATAAACTACCCTAAGTGGTGCAGTACGGTTTTCCTACTACTATTAATTTCGGAGATAATTAAGACTATATCGATTTAAAGTCCATTCACACGGACAGAAACGCTGAAAAATTAGCCAAAAAGACGCCATCGACAATAACTCCAAGAATAAAATAGGTATTCCAGATTTAACGACATAATCTTGTTTGCGATTATAAACTACTCTAAGTGGTGCATTTCGGTTATCCTATTGCTATTAGTTTTAGAGATAATTGAGACTATATCGTTTTGAAGTCATTTCGCACGGCCAGCAACGCTGAAAAATTTGCCAAAAAGACGCCGTCGACAATAACTCCAAAACTAAAACAGCTATTCCGGATTTAACTATGTAGTCTTGTTTGCGTTTATAAAATACCGTAAGTGGTGCAGTACGATTTTCCTATTGCTTTTATTTATGGAGATAATTGAGACTATCGTTTTGAACGCATTTTGCACTATCAAGAACGCTAAAAATTTGCCAGAATGACACCATCGAAAGTAACTTAAAAACTAAAACAGCAATACCGAATTTAACTACATAGTGTTGTTTGCGTTTATAAACAACCTCAAGTGGCGCAGTACGGTTTTCCTACTGCTAGTTGTTTCGGAGATAATTGAGACTGTGGTTTTGAAGTCATTTCGCACGGTCAAAAACACTGAAAATTTGCTAAAAAGACGCCATCGACGATACTTTAAAACTAAAAGAGAACTTCCGGATTTAACTACATAGACTTGCTTGCGTTTAAAAACAACCCTAAGTTGTGCAGTACGGTTTGACTACTACTATTAATTTCGGAGATAATTGAGACTATATCGTTTTGAAATCATTTCGCACCGTCAAAAACGTTGAAAATTTGTGACACCATTCACAATATCTCCAAAACTAAAACAGCTACTCCGGATTTAATTACATAGCCTTGTTTGCGTTTATAAACTTCCCTAAGTGGTGCAGTATGGTGTTATTATCTCTATTATTTATGTAGATTTTGGAGACTTTTGTCGTTTTGAAGTCATTTCGCACGGTCAGAAACGCTGAAAATTTGCTAAAAAGACACCATCGACAATACCTCCAAAACTAAAACAGCTATTTCGGATTTAACTAAACAGTCTTGCTTGCGTTTATAAACTACCCTAAGTGGTGCAGTACGGTTTTCCCACTACTATTAATTTCGGAGATAATTGAGACTATATCGTTTTAAAATCATTTCGAACGGTCAAAAATACTGAAAGTTTGCCAAAAAGACACCTTCGACAATAACTCCAAAACTAAAACAGCTATTTCAGATTTACATGCATAGTCTTGTTTGCGTTTATAAACTTCTCTAAGTAGTGCCATGCGGTTTTCCTACTGCTATTAGTTTCGGATATAATTGAGACTATGTCGTTTTGAAGTCATTTCGCACGGTCAAAAACGCCGAAAATTTGCCAAAATGACACCATCGAAAGTAACTCCAAAACGAAAAAGCTATTCCGGATTAAACTACATAGACTTGTTTGCGTTTATAAATAAACCTAAGTAGTGCAGTACGGTTTTCCAATTGCTCTTAGTTTTGAAGATAATTGAGACTATATCGTTTTGAAGTCATTTCGCACAGTGAAAAAACGCAGAAAATTTGCCAAAATTACACCATCGACAATGACTCCAATACTAAAACAGCTATTCCGGATTTACATACATAGTCTTGTTTGCGTTTATAAACTACTCTAAATGGTGCAGTACGGTTTTCCTACTGCTACTCGTTTCTGAGATTATTGATACTATATCGTCTTGAAGTCATTTTGCACGGTCAAAAACGCTGAAAATTTTCCAAAAAGACGCCATCGACAATAACTCAAATACCAAAACAGCTATTTCGAATTTACATACATAGTCTTGTTTGCGTTTATAAACTACTCTAAATGGTGACGTACGGTTTTCCTACTGCTACTCGTTTCTGAGATTATTGATACTATATCGTCTTGAAGTCATTTCGCACTATCAAGAACGCTGATAATTTGCCAAAATGACACCATCGACAATAACTCCAAAACTAAAACAGCTATTCAGGATTTCACTACATAGTCTTGTTTGCGTGGATAAACAACCCTAAGTGGTGCAATACGTCTTTTCTATTTCAGTTAGTTTCAGAGATATTTGAGACTCTGTTGTTTTGAAGTAATTTCGCACGGTGAAAAACGCTAAAAATTTGTGAAAAAGACACCACCGACAATAATTCCAAAACTAAAACAGCTACTGCAGATTTAACTACATTTACAAACTACCCTAAGTGGTGAGGTACGAATTTCCTATTGTTAATAGTTTCGGAGATAACTAAGACTATATCGTTTTTAAGTCATTTCGCACTGTGAAAAACGCTGAAAATTGGCCAAAATCACACCATCGAAAGTAACTCCAAAACTAAAAAAGGTTTTCTTCCGGATTTAACTACAGAGACTTGTTTGCGTTTATAAATAACCCAAAGTGGTGCAGTACGGTTTTACTACTACTATTAGTTTCGAAGATAATTGCGACTATAAGGTTTTGAAGTCATTTTCGTACGGTCAAAAACGCTGAAAATTTGACAAAAAGACGCCATCGACAATAACTCAAATACTAAAACAGCTATTTCGAATTTACATACATATTCTTGTTTGCGTTTATAAACTACTCTAAATGGTGCCGTACAGTTTTCCTACTGCTACTCGTTTCTGAGATTATTGATACTATATCGTCTTGAAGTCATTTTGCACGGTCAAAAACGCTAAAAATTTGCCAAAAGGACACCACCATCAATAACTCCAAAACTAAAGCAGGTATTCCAGATTTAACTGAATAGCCTTGTTTGCGTTTATAAACTACCCTAAGTGGTGCAGTGCGGCTTACCTACTGCTATTCGTTTCGGAGATAATTGAGACTATATCGTTTTGAAGTCATTTCGCACTATCAAGAACGCTAAAAATGTGCCAAAATGACACCATCGAAAGTAAATCTAAAACGAAAACAGCAATTCCGGATTTACGTACATAGTCTTGTTTGCGTTTATAAACTTCTCTAAGTGGTGCAGTACGGTTTTCCTACTGCTATTAGCTTCGAAAGAAATTGAGACTATATCGGTTTGAAGTCGTTTCGCACGGTCAAAAACGCCGAAAATTTGCCAAAAGACACCACCGACAATAACTGCAATACTAAAACAGCTATTCCGAATTTAACTACATTTACAAACTCCCCTAATTGGTGAGGTACGATATTCCTATTGCTATTAGTTTTGGAGATAATTGAGACTATATCGTTTTTAAGTCATTTCGCACTGTCAAAAACGCTGAAAATTTGCCAAAATGACACCATCGAAAGTAACTCCAAAACGAAAAAAGCTATTCCGGATTTAACTACATAGACTTGTTTGCGTTTATAAATAACCCTAAGTAGAGCAGTACGGTTTTCCAATTGCTATTAGTTTCAAAGATAATTGAGTCTATATCGTTTTGAAGTCATTTCGCACAGTGAAAAAACGCTCAAAGTTTGCGAAAAATACACCATCGACAAAAACTCCAATACTAAAACAGCTATTCCGGATTTACATACATAGTCTAGTTTACGTTTATAAACTACTCTAAATGGTGCAGTACGGTTTTCCTACTGCTACTCGTTTCTGAGATTATTGAGACTATATCGTCTTGAAGTCATTTCGCACGGTCAAAAACGCTGAAAATTGGCCAAAATCACACCATCGAAAGTAACTCCAAAACTAAAAAAGGTTTTCTTCCGGATTTAACTACAGAGACTTGTTTCCGTTCATAAATAACCCAAAGTGGTGCAGTACGGTTTTACTACTACTATTAGTTTCGAAGATAATTGCGACTATAAGGTTTTGAAGTCATTTCGCACGGTCAAAAACGCTGAAAATTTGAAAAAAGACGCCATCGACAATAACTCAAATACCAAAACAGCTATTTCGAATTTACATACATAGTCTTGTTTGCGTTTATAAACTACTCTAAATGGTGCCGTACGGTTTTCTAATTGCTACTCGCTTCTGAGATTATTGATACTATATCATCTTGAAGTCATTTTGCACGGTCAAAACGCTGAACATTTGCCAAAAAGACGCCATCGACAATAACTCAAATACTAAAACAGCTATTTCGAATTAACATACATAGTCTTTTTTGCGTTTATAAACTACTCTAAATGGTGCCGTACGGTTTTCTAACTGCTACTCGTTTCTGAGATTATTGATACTATATCGTCTTGAAGTCATTTTGCACTGTCAAAACGCTGAAAATTTGCCAAAAAGACACCTAAATCAATAACTCCAAAACTAAAGCAGGTATTCCAGATTTAACTGAATAGCTTTGTTTGCGTTTATAAACTACCCTAAGTGGTGCAATGCGGTTTCCCTACTGCTATTAGATTCGGATATAGTTGAGACTATATCGTTTTGAAGTCATTTCGCACTATCAAGAACGCTAAAAATGTGCCAAAATGACACCATCGAAAGTAAATCTAAAACGAAAACAGCAATTCCGGATTTACATACATAGTCTTGTTTGCGTTTATAAACTTCTCTAAGTGGTGCAGTACGGTTTTCCTACTGCTATTAGCTTCGAAAGAAATTGAGACTATATCGGTTTGAAGTCGTTTCGCACGGTCAAAAACGCCGACAATTTGCCAAAAAGACACCACCGACAATAACTGCAATACTAAAACAGCTATTCCGAATTTAACTACATTTACAAACTACCCTAAGTGGTCAGGTACGATATTCCTATTGCTATTAGTTTCGGAGATAATTGAGACTATATCGTTTTTAAGTCATTTCGCACTGTCAAAAGAGCTGAAAATTTGCCAAAATGACACCATCGAAAGTAACTCCAAAACGAAAAAAGCTATTCCGGATTTAACTGCATAGACTTGTTTGAGTTTATAAATATCCCTAAGCAGTGCAGTACGGTTTTCCAATTGCTATTAGTTTCGAAGATAATTGAGAATATATAGTTTTGAAGTCATTTCGCACAGTGAAAAAACGCTCAAAGTTTGCGAAAAATACACCATCGACAATAATTCCAAAACTAAAACAGCTACTGCAGATTTAACTACATTTACAAACTACCCTAAGTGGTGAGGTACGAATTTCCTATTGCTAATAGTTTCGGAGATACTTGAGACTATATCGTTTTTAAGTCATTTCGCACTGTGAAAGACGCTGAAAATTGGCCAAAATCACACTATCGCAAGTAATTCCAAAACTAAAAAAGGTTTTCTTCCGGATTTAACTACAGAGACTTGTTTGTGTTTATAAATAACCAAAAGTGGTGCAGTACGGTTTTACTACTACTATTAGTTTCGAAGATAATTGCGACTATAAGGTTTTGAAGTCATTTCGCACGGTCAAAAACGCTGAAAATTTGCCAAAAAGACGCCATCGACAATAACTCAAATACTAAAACAGCTATTTCGAATTTACATACATAGTCTTGTTTGCGTTTATAAACTACTCTAAATGGTACCGTACGGTTTTCCTACTGCTACTCGTTTCTGAGATTATTGACACTATATCGTCTTGAAGTCATTTTGCACGGTCAAAAACGCTGAAAATTTGCCAAAAGGACACCACCATCAATAACTCCAAAACTAAAGCAGGTATTCCAGATTTAACTGAATAGCCTCGTTTGCGTTTATTAACTACTCCTAAGTGGTGCAGTGCGGTTTCCCTACTGCTATTAGTTTCGGAGATAATTGAGACTATATCGTTTTGAAGTCATTTCGCACTATCAAGAACGCTAAAAATGTGCCAAAATGACACCATCGAAAGTAAATCTAAAACGAAAACAGCAATTCCGGATTTACATACATAGTCTTGTTTGCGTTTATAAACTTCTCTAAGTGGTGCAGTACGGTTTTCCTACTGCTATTAGCTTCGAAAGAAATTGAGACTATATCGGTTTGAAGTCGTTTCGCACGGTCAAAAACGCCGACAATTTGCCAAAAAGACACCACCGACAATAACTGCAATACTAAAACAGCTATTCCGAATTTAACTACATTTACAAACTACCCTAAGTGGTGAGGTACGATATTACTATTGCTATTAGTTTCGGAGATAATTGAGACTATATCGTTTTTAAGTCATTTCGCACTGTCAAAAGAGCTGAAAATTTGATAAAATGACACCATCGAAACTAA
Organism: Macrothele yani; assembly: GCA_039090855.1. NCBI lineage: Eukaryota > Metazoa > Arthropoda > Arachnida > Araneae > Macrothelidae > Macrothele > Macrothele yani. Next base: position 72,891,162 of record CM077026.1, read on the forward strand.
CTATTAAACTAAAACAGCAATACCGGATTGAACTACATAGTCTTGTTTGCGTTTATAAACAACCTCAAGTGGTGCAGTACGGTTTTATTACTGCTATTAGTTTCGGAGATGATTGAGACTGTGGTTTTGAAGTCATTTCGCAAGGTCAAAAACGCTGAAAATTTGCCAAAAAGACACCACCGACAATAACTCCTAAACTAAAACAGGTATTCCGGATTTAACTACATAGTCTTGTTTGCGTTTATAAACTACCCTAAATGGTGTAGTTGGGTTTTCCTATTGCTACTAGGTTTGGAGATAATTGGGACTACATCGTTTTAAAGTCATTTCGCAAGGTTAAAAACGCTGAAAATTTGAGACACCATAGACAATAACTCCAAATCTAAAACAGATATTCCGGATTTAATCACATGGTCTTGCTTGCGTTTATAAACTACCCTAAGTGGTGCAGTACGGTTTTCCTACTACTATTAATTTCGGAGATAATTAAGACTATATCGATTTAAAGTCCATTCACACGGACAGAAACGCTGAAAAATTAGCCAAAAAGACGCCATCGACAATAACTCCAAGAATAAAATAGGTATTCCAGATTTAACGACATAATCTTGTTTGCGATTATAAACTACTCTAAGTGGTGCATTTCGGTTATCCTATTGCTATTAGTTTTAGAGATAATTGAGACTATATCGTTTTGAAGTCATTTCGCACGGCCAGCAACGCTGAAAAATTTGCCAAAAAGACGCCGTCGGCAATTCTTACAAGACTAAAATAGGTATTCCGGATTTAACGACTTAGTTTTGTTTGCGTTTATGAACTACTCTAAGTGGTGCATTTGGGTTTTTCTATTGCTGTTAATTTTGGAGATAATTGAGACTGTAAGGTTTTGAAGTCATTTTGCACGGTCAGTAACGCTTAAAATAAGCCAAAAAGACACCACCGACAATAACTCCAAAACTAAAACAGGTATTCCGAATTTAACTACATAGTCTTGTTTGCGTTTATTAACCACACTAATTGGTGCAGTGCGGTTTCCCTACTGCTATTAGTTTCGGAGATAGTTGAGACTATATCGTTTTGAAGTCATTTCGCACGGCCAGAAACACTGAAAAATTTCCCAAAAAGACGCCGTCGACAATAACTCCAAGACTAAAATGGGTATTCCGGATTTAACGACTTAGTCTTGTTTGCGTTTATAAACTACCCTAAGTGGTGTAGTAGGGTTTTCCTATTGCTACTTGTTTTGGAGATAATTTGGACTACATCGTTTTGAAGTCATTTCGCAAGGTTAAAAACGCTGAAAATTTGAGACACCATAGACAATAACTCCAAAACTAAAACAGCTATTCCGGATTTAACCACATGGCCTTGGTTGCGTTTATAAACTACCCTAAGTGGTGCAGTACGGTTTTGTTACTACTATTAATTTCGGAGATAATTAAGACTATATCGTTTTGAAGTCCTTTCACACGGCCAGAAACGCTGAAAAATTTGCCAAAAAGACGCCATCGACAATAACTCCAAGAATAAAATATGTATTCCGGATTTAACGACATAGTCTTGTTTGCGTTTATGAACTACTCTAAGTGGTGCACTTCGGTTTACCTATTGCTATTAGTTTCAGAGATAATTGAGACTATAAGGTTTTGAAGTCATTTCGCACGGCCAGAAACGCTGAAAATTTTGCCAAAAAGACGCCGTCGACATTAATTCTAAGACTACTACTCTAAGTGGTGCATTTCGGTTATTATAGGTATTCCAGATTTAACGACATAGTCTTGTTTGCGTTTATAAATACTCTAAGTGGTGCGTTTGGGTTATCCTATTGCTATTAGTTTCAGAGATAATTGAGACTATAAGGTTTTGAAGTCATTTTGCACGGTCAGAAACGCTTAAAATTAGCCAAAAAGACACGACCGACAATAACTCCAAAACTAAAACAGGTATTCCGAATTTAACTACATTGTCTTGTTTGCGTTTATAAACTACCCTAAGTGGTGTAGTAGGGTTTTCCTATTGCTATTAGTTTTAAAGATAATTTGGACTACATCGTTTTGAAGTCATTTCGCAAGGTTAAAAACGCTGAAAATTTGCGACACCATCGACAATAACTCCAAAACTAAAACAGCTATTCCGGATTTAACCACATAGTCTTGCTTGCGTTTATAACTTACCCTAAGTGTTGCAGTATGGTTTTCCTACTTATATTGACTTTGGAGATAATTAAGACTATATCGTTTTGAAGTCCTTTCACACGGCCGGAAACGCTGAAAAATTTGCCAAAAAGACGCCTTCGACAACAACTCCAAGAATAAAATACGTATTCCAGATTTAACGACATAGTCTTGCTTGCGTTCATAAACTACTCTCAGTGGTGCATTTCGGTTATCCTATTGCTATTAGTTTCAGAGATAATTTAGACTATATGGTTTTGAAGTTGTTTTGCAAGGTCAGAAACTCTTAAAATTAGTCAAAAAGACACCACCGACAATAAGTCCAAAACTAAAACAGGTATTCCGAATTTAACTACATAGACTTGTTTGCGTTTACAAACTACTCTAAATGGTGCAGTGGGGTTTTCCTATTGCTATTAGTTTTGGAGATAATTGGGACTATATCGTTTTGAAGTCATTTCGCACGGTCAAAAACACCGAAAATTTGCGACATCATCAACAATAACTCCAAAACTAAAACAGTTATTCCGGATTTAACTATACAGTCTTGTTTGCGTTTATAAACTTCCCTAAGTGGTGCAACACGTTTTTCTTAGTGCTATTATTTATGGAGATAATTGAGACTTTATCGTTTTGAAGTCATTTCGCACGGTCAAAAACGTTGAAAATTTGAGACACCATCCAAAATAACTCCAAACTAAAACAGCTATTCCGGATTTAATTACATAGCCTTGTTTGCGTTTACAAACTACCGTAAATGGTACAGTGGGGTTTTCCTGTTGCTATTAGTTTTGGAGATAATTGGGAGTATATCGTTTTGAAGTCATTTCCCACGGTCAAAAACATTGAAAATTTGCGACATCATCAAAAATAACCCCAAAACTAAAACAGCTATTCCGGATTTAACTATATAGTCTTGTTTGCGTTTATAAGCTTCCTTAAATGGTGCAGTACGGTTTTCCTATTGCTATTAGTTTTAGAGATAATTGGGACTATATCATTTTGAAGTCATTTCGCACGGTCAAAAACGCTGAAAATTTGAGACACCATCAACAACAACTCCAAAACTAAAACAGCTATTCCGGATTTAACTGTATTGTCTTGTTTGCGTTTATAAACTTCTCTAAGTGGTGCAGTACGGTTTTCCTATTGCTATTATTTATGGAGATAATTGAGGCTTTATCGTTTTGAAGTCATTTCGCACGGTCAAAAACGCTGAAAATTTGATAAAATGACACCATCGAAACTAACTCCTAAACTAAAACAGCAATACCGGATTGAACTACATAGTCTTGTTTGCGTTTATAAACAACCTCAAGTGGTGCAGTACGGTTTTATTACTGCTATTAGTTTCGGAGATGATTGAGACTGTGGTTTTGAAGTCATTTCGCAAGGTCAAAAACGCTGAAAATTTGCCAAAAAGACACCACCGACAATAACTCCTAAACTAAAACAGGTATTCCGGATTTAACTACATAGTCTTGTTTGCGTTTATAAACTACCCTAAATGATGTAGTTGGGTTTTCCTATTGCTACTAGGTTTGGAGATAATTGGGACTACATCGTTTTAAAGTCATTTTGCAAGGTTAAAAACGCTGAAAATTTGAGACACCATAGACAATAACTCCAAATCTAAAACAGATATTCCGGATTTAACCACATGGTCTTGCTTGCGTTTATAAACTACCCTAAGTGGTGCAGTACGGTTTTCCTACTACTATTAATTTCGGAGATAATTAAGACTATATCGATTTAAAGTCCATTCACACGGACAGAAACGCTGAAAAATTAGCCAAAAAGACGCCATCGACAATAACTCCAAGAATAAAATAGGTATTCCAGATTTAACGACATAATCTTGTTTGCGATTATAAACTACTCTAAGTGGTGCATTTCGGTTATCCTATTGCTATTAGTTTTAGAGATAATTGAGACTATATCGTTTTGAAGTCATTTCGCACGGCCAGCAACGCTGAAAAATTTGCCAAAAAGACGCCGTCGACAATAACTCCAAAACTAAAACAGCTATTCCGGATTTAACTATGTAGTCTTGTTTGCGTTTATAAAATACCGTAAGTGGTGCAGTACGATTTTCCTATTGCTTTTATTTATGGAGATAATTGAGACTATCGTTTTGAACGCATTTTGCACTATCAAGAACGCTAAAAATTTGCCAGAATGACACCATCGAAAGTAACTTAAAAACTAAAACAGCAATACCGAATTTAACTACATAGTGTTGTTTGCGTTTATAAACAACCTCAAGTGGCGCAGTACGGTTTTCCTACTGCTAGTTGTTTCGGAGATAATTGAGACTGTGGTTTTGAAGTCATTTCGCACGGTCAAAAACACTGAAAATTTGCTAAAAAGACGCCATCGACGATACTTTAAAACTAAAAGAGAACTTCCGGATTTAACTACATAGACTTGCTTGCGTTTAAAAACAACCCTAAGTTGTGCAGTACGGTTTGACTACTACTATTAATTTCGGAGATAATTGAGACTATATCGTTTTGAAATCATTTCGCACCGTCAAAAACGTTGAAAATTTGTGACACCATTCACAATATCTCCAAAACTAAAACAGCTACTCCGGATTTAATTACATAGCCTTGTTTGCGTTTATAAACTTCCCTAAGTGGTGCAGTATGGTGTTATTATCTCTATTATTTATGTAGATTTTGGAGACTTTTGTCGTTTTGAAGTCATTTCGCACGGTCAGAAACGCTGAAAATTTGCTAAAAAGACACCATCGACAATACCTCCAAAACTAAAACAGCTATTTCGGATTTAACTAAACAGTCTTGCTTGCGTTTATAAACTACCCTAAGTGGTGCAGTACGGTTTTCCCACTACTATTAATTTCGGAGATAATTGAGACTATATCGTTTTAAAATCATTTCGAACGGTCAAAAATACTGAAAGTTTGCCAAAAAGACACCTTCGACAATAACTCCAAAACTAAAACAGCTATTTCAGATTTACATGCATAGTCTTGTTTGCGTTTATAAACTTCTCTAAGTAGTGCCATGCGGTTTTCCTACTGCTATTAGTTTCGGATATAATTGAGACTATGTCGTTTTGAAGTCATTTCGCACGGTCAAAAACGCCGAAAATTTGCCAAAATGACACCATCGAAAGTAACTCCAAAACGAAAAAAGCTATTCCGGATTAAACTACATAGACTTGTTTGCGTTTATAAATAAACCTAAGTAGTGCAGTACGGTTTTCCAATTGCTCTTAGTTTTGAAGATAATTGAGACTATATCGTTTTGAAGTCATTTCGCACAGTGAAAAAACGCAGAAAATTTGCCAAAATTACACCATCGACAATGACTCCAATACTAAAACAGCTATTCCGGATTTACATACATAGTCTTGTTTGCGTTTATAAACTACTCTAAATGGTGCAGTACGGTTTTCCTACTGCTACTCGTTTCTGAGATTATTGATACTATATCGTCTTGAAGTCATTTTGCACGGTCAAAAACGCTGAAAATTTTCCAAAAAGACGCCATCGACAATAACTCAAATACCAAAACAGCTATTTCGAATTTACATACATAGTCTTGTTTGCGTTTATAAACTACTCTAAATGGTGACGTACGGTTTTCCTACTGCTACTCGTTTCTGAGATTATTGATACTATATCGTCTTGAAGTCATTTCGCACTATCAAGAACGCTGATAATTTGCCAAAATGACACCATCGACAATAACTCCAAAACTAAAACAGCTATTCAGGATTTCACTACATAGTCTTGTTTGCGTGGATAAACAACCCTAAGTGGTGCAATACGTCTTTTCATTTTCAGTTAGTTTCAGAGATATTTGAGACTCTGTTGTTTTGAAGTAATTTCGCACGGTGAAAAACGATAAAAATTTGTGAAAAAGACACCACCGACAATAATTCCAAAACTAAAACAGCTACTGCAGATTTAACTACATTTACAAACTACCCTACGTTGTGAGGTACGAATTTCCTATTGCTAATAGTTTCGGAGATAACTGAGACTATATCGTTTTTAAGTCATTTCGCACTGTGAAAAACGCTGAAAATTGGCCAAAATCACACCATCGAAAGTAACTCCAAAACTAAAAAAGGTTTTCTTCCGGATTTAACTACAGAGACTTGTTTGCGTTTATAAATAACCCAAAGTGGTGCAGTACAGTTTTACTACTACTATTAGTTTCGAAGATAATTGCGACTATAAGGTTTTGAAGTCATTTCGCACCGTCAAAAACGCTGAAAATTTGCCAAAAAGACGCCATCGACAATAACTCAAATACCAAAACAGCTATTTCGAATTTACATACATAGTCTTGTTTGCGTTTATAAACTACTCTAAATGGTGCCGTACGGTTTTCCTACTGCTACTCGTTTCTGAGATTATTGATACTATATCGTCTTGAAGTCATTTTGCACGGTCAAAAACGCTAAAAATTTGCCAAAAGGACACCACCATCAATAACTCCAAAACTAAAGCAGGTATTCCAGATTTAACTGAATAGCCTTGTTTGCGTTTATATACTACCCTAAGTGGTGCAGTGCGGCTTACCTACTGCTATTAGTTTCGGAGATAATTGAGACTATATCGTTTTGAAGTCATTTCACACTATCAAGAACGCTAAAAATGTGCCAAAATGACACCATCGAAAGTAAATCTAAAACGAAAACAGCAATTCTGGATTTACATACATAGTCTTGTTTACGTTTATAAACTTCTCTAAGTGGTGCAGTACGGTTTTCCTACTGCTATTAGCTTCGAACGAAATTGAGACTATATCGGTTTGAAGTCGTTTCGCACGGTCAAAAACGCCGAAAATTTGCCAAAAAGACACAACCGACAATAACTGCAATACTAAAACAGCTATTCCGAATTTAACTACATTTACAAACTACCCTAAGTGGTGAGGTACGATATTCCTACTGCTACTCGTTTCTGAGATTATTGAGACTATATCGTCTTGAAGTCATTTCGCACGGTCAAAAACGCTGAAAATTTGCCAAATGACACCATCGACAATAACCCCAAAACTAAAACAGCTATTCGGGATTTCACTACATAGTCTTGTTTGCGTTGATAAACAACCCTAAATAGTGCAATACGTTTTTTTCTATTTCAGTTAGTTTCAGAGATATTTGAGACTCTGTTGTTTTGAAGTAATTTCGCACGGTGAAAAACGCTAAAAATTTGTTAAAAAGACACCACCGACAATAATTCCAAAACTAAAACAGCTACTGCAGATTTAACTACATTTACAAACTACCCTAAGTGGTGAGGTACGAATTTCCTATTGTTAATAGTTTCGGAGATAACTAAGACTATATCGTTTTTAAGTCATTTCGCACTGTGAAAAACGCTGAAAATTGGCCAAAATCACACCATCGAAAGTAACTCCAAAACTAAAAAAGGTTTTCTTCCGGATTTAACTACAGAGACTTGTTTGCGTTTATAAATAACCCAAAGTGGTGCAGTACGGTTTTACTACTACTATTAGTTTCGAAGATAATTGCGACTATAAGGTTTTGAAGTCATTTTCGTACGGTCAAAAACGCTGAAAATTTGACAAAAAGACGCCATCGACAATAACTCAAATACTAAAACAGCTATTTCGAATTTACATACATATTCTTGTTTGCGTTTATAAACTACTCTAAATGGTGCCGTACAGTTTTCCTACTGCTACTCGTTTCTGAGATTATTGATACTATATCGTCTTGAAGTCATTTTGCACGGTCAAAAACGCTAAAAATTTGCCAAAAGGACACCACCATCAATAACTCCAAAACTAAAGCAGGTATTCCAGATTTAACTGAATAGCCTTGTTTGCGTTTATAAACTACCCTAAGTGGTGCAGTGCGGCTTACCTACTGCTATTCGTTTCGGAGATAATTGAGACTATATCGTTTTGAAGTCATTTCGCACTATCAAGAACGCTAAAAATGTGCCAAAATGACACCATCGAAAGTAAATCTAAAACGAAAACAGCAATTCCGGATTTACGTACATAGTCTTGTTTGCGTTTATAAACTTCTCTAAGTGGTGCAGTACGGTTTTCCTACTGCTATTAGCTTCGAAAGAAATTGAGACTATATCGGTTTGAAGTCGTTTCGCACGGTCAAAAACGCCGAAAATTTGCCAAAAAGACACCACCGACAATAACTGCAATACTAAAACAGCTATTCCGAATTTAACTACATTTACAAACTCCCCTAATTGGTGAGGTACGATATTCCTATTGCTATTAGTTTTGGAGATAATTGAGACTATATCGTTTTTAAGTCATTTCGCACTGTCAAAAACGCTGAAAATTTGCCAAAATGACACCATCGAAAGTAACTCCAAAACGAAAAAAGCTATTCCGGATTTAACTACATAGACTTGTTTGCGTTTATAAATAACCCTAAGTAGAGCAGTACGGTTTTCCAATTGCTATTAGTTTCAAAGATAATTGAGTCTATATCGTTTTGAAGTCATTTCGCACAGTGAAAAAACGCTCAAAGTTTGCGAAAAATACACCATCGACAAAAACTCCAATACTAAAACAGCTATTCCGGATTTACATACATAGTCTAGTTTACGTTTATAAACTACTCTAAATGGTGCAGTACGGTTTTCCTACTGCTACTCGTTTCTGAGATTATTGAGACTATATCGTCTTGAAGTCATTTCGCACGGTCAAAAACGCTGAAAATTGGCCAAAATCACACCATCGAAAGTAACTCCAAAACTAAAAAGGTTTTCTTACGGATTTAACTACAGAGACTTGTTTCCGTTCATAAATAACCCAAAGTGGTGCAGTACGGTTTTACTACTACTATTAGTTTCGAAGATAATTGCGACTATAAGGTTTTGAAGTCATTTCGCACGGTCAAAAACGCTGAAAATTTGAAAAAAGACGCCATCGACAATAACTCAAATACCAAAACAGCTATTTCGGATTTACATACATAGTCTTGTTTGCGTTTATAAACTACTCTAAATGGTGCCGTACGGTTTTCTAATTGCTACTCGCTTCTGAGATTATTGATACTATATCATCTTGAAGTCATTTTGCACGGTCAAAACGCTGAACATTTGCCAAAAAGACGCCATCGACAATAACTCAAATACTAAAACAGCTATTTCGAATTAACATACATAGTCTTTTTTGCGTTTATAAACTACTCTAAATGGTGCCGTACGGTTTTCTAACTGCTACTCGTTTCTGAGATTATTGATACTATATCGTCTTGAAGTCATTTTGCACTGTCAAAACGCTGAAAATTTGCCAAAAAGACACCTAAATCAATAACTCCAAAACTAAAGCAGGTATTCCAGATTTAACTGAATAGCTTTGTTTGCGTTTATAAACTACCCTAAGTGGTGCAATGCGGTTTCCCTACTGCTATTAGATTCGGATATAGTTGAGACTATATCGTTTTGAAGTCATTTCGCACTATCAAGAACGCTAAAAATGTGCCAAAATGACACCATCGAAAGTAAATCTAAAACGAAAACAGCAATTCCGGATTTACATACATAGTCTTGTTTGCGTTTATAAACTTCTCTAAGTGGTGCAGTACGGTTTTCCTACTGCTATTAGCTTCGAAAGAAATTGAGACTATATCGGTTTGAAGTCGTTTCGCACGGTCAAAAACGCCGACAATTTGCCAAAAAGACACCACCGACAATAACTGCAATACTAAAACAGCTATTCCGAATTTAACTACATTTACAAACTACCCTAAGTGGTCAGGTACGATATTCCTATTGCTATTAGTTTCGGAGATAATTGAGACTATATCGTTTTTAAGTCATTTCGCACTGTCAAAAGAGCTGAAAATTTGCCAAAATGACACCATCGAAAGTAACTCCAAAACGAAAAAAGCTATTCCGGATTTAACTGCATAGACTTGTTTGAGTTTATAAATATCCCTAAGCAGTGCAGTACGGTTTTCCAATTGCTATTAGTTTCGAAGATAATTGAGAATATATAGTTTTGAAGTCATTTCGCACAGTGAAAAAACGCTCAAAGTTTGCGAAAAATACACCATCGACAATAATTCCAAAACTAAAACAGCTACTGCAGATTTAACTACATTTACAAACTACCCTAAGTGGTGAGGTACGAATTTCCTATTGCTAATAGTTTCGGAGATACTTGAGACTATATCGTTTTTAAGTCATTTCGCACTGTGAAAGACGCTGAAAATTGGCCAAAATCACACTATCGCAAGTAATTCCAAAACTAAAAAAGGTTTTCTTCCGGATTTAACTACAGAGACTTGTTTGTGTTTATAAATAACCAAAAGTGGTGCAGTACGGTTTTACTACTACTATTAGTTTCGAAGATAATTGCGACTATAAGGTTTTGAAGTCATTTCGCACGGTCAAAAACGCTGAAAATTTGCCAAAAAGACGCCATCGACAATAACTCAAATACTAAAACAGCTATTTCGAATTTACATACATAGTCTTGTTTGCGTTTATAAACTACTCTAAATGGTACCGTACGGTTTTCCTACTGCTACTCGTTTCTGAGATTATTGACACTATATCGTCTTGAAGTCATTTTGCACGGTCAAAAACGCTGAAAATTTGCCAAAAGGACACCACCATCAATAACTCCAAAACTAAAGCAGGTATTCCAGATTTAACTGAATAGCCTCGTTTGCGTTTACTAACTACCCTAAGTGGTGCAGTGCGGTTTCCCTACTGCTATTAGTTTCGGAGATAATTGAGACTATATCGTTTTGAAGTCATTTCGCACTATCAAGAACGCTAAAAATGTGCCAAAATGACACCATCGAAAGTAAATCTAAAACGAAAACAGCAATTCCGGATTTACATACATAGTCTTGTTTGCGTTTATAAACTTCTCTAAGTGGTGCAGTACGGTTTTCCTACTGCTATTAGCTTCGAAAGAAATTGAGACTATATCGGTTTGAAGTCGTTTCGCACGGTCAAAAACGCCGACAATTTGCCAAAAAGACACCACCGACAATAACTGCAATACTAAAACAGCTATTCCGAATTTAACTACATTTACAAACTGCCCTAAGTGGTGAGGTACGATATTACTATTGCTATTAGTTTCGGAGATAATTGAGACTATATCGTTTTTAAGTCATTTCGCACTGTCAAAAGAGCTGAAAATTTGCCAAAATGACACCATCGAAAGTAACTCCAAAACGAAAAAAGCTATTCCGTATTTAACTACATAGACTTGTTTGCGTTTATAAATAACCCTAAGTAGTGCAGTACGGTTTTCCAATTGCTATTAGTTTCAAAGATAATTGAGACTATATCGTTTTGAAGTCATATCGCACAGTGAAAAAACCCTCAAAGTTTGCGAAAAATACACCATCGACAATAACTCCAATACTAAAACAGCTATTCCGGATTTACATACATAGTCTTGTTTGCATTTATAAACTACTCTAAATGGTGCAGTACGGTTTTCCTACTGCTACTCGTTTCTGAGATTATTGAGACTATATCGTCTTGAAGTCATTTCGCACGGTCAAAAACGCTGAAAATTTGCCAAAATGACACCATCGACAATAACCCCAAAACTAAAACAGCTATTCGGGATTTCACTACATAGTCTTGTTTGCGTTGATAAACAACCCTAAATGGTGCAATACGTCTTTTCTATTTCAGTTAGTTTCAGAGATATTTGAGACTCTGTTGTTTTGAAGTCATTTCGCACGGTGAAAAACGCTAAAAATTTGTGAAAAAGACACCACCGACAATAATTCCAAAACTAAAACAGCTACTGCAGATTTAACTACATTTACAAACTACCCTAAGTGGTGAGGTACGAATTTCCTATTGCTAATAGTTTCGGAGATAACTGAGACTATATCGTTTTTAATTCATTTCGCACTGTGAAAAACGCTGAAAATTGGCCAAAATCACACCATCGAAAGTAACTCCACAACTAAAAAGGTTTTCTTCCGGATTTAACTACAGAGACTTGTTTGCGTTTATAAATAACCAAAAAGGTTGCAGTACGGTTTTACTACTACTATTAGTTTCGAAGATAATTGCGACTATAAGGTTTTGAAGTCATTTCGCACGGTCAAAAACGCTGAAAATTTGCCAAAAAGACGCCATCGACAATAACTCAAATACTAAAACAGCTATTTCGAATTTACATACATAGTCTTGTTTGCGTTTATAAACTACTCTAAATGGTGCCGTACGGTTTTTCTACTGCTACTCGTTTCTGAGATTATTGACACTATATCGTCTTGAAGTCATTTTGCACGGTCAAAAACGCTGAAAATTTGCCAAAAGGACACCACCATCAATAACTCCAAAACTAAAGCAGGTATTCCAGATTTAACTGAATAGCCTCGTTTGCGTTTATTAACTACCCTAAGTGGTGCAGTGCGGTTTCCCTACTACTATTAGTTTCGGAGATAATTGAGACTATATTGTTTTGAAGTCATTTCGCACTATCAAGAACGCTAAAAATGTGCCAAAATGACACCATCGAAAGTAAATCTAAAACGAAAACAGCAATTCCGGATTTACATACATAGTCTTGTTTTGCGTTTATAAACTTCTCTAAGTGGTGCAGTACGGTTTTCCTACTGCTATTAGCTTCGAAAGAAATTGAGACTATATCGGTTTGAAGTCGTTTCGCACGGTCAAAAACGCCGACAATTTGCCAAAAAGACACCACCGACAATAACTGCAATACTAAAACAGCTATTCCAAATTTAACTACATTTACAAACTACCCTAAGTGGTGAGGTACGATATTCCTATTGCTATTAGTTTCGGAAATAATTGAGACTATATCGTTTTTAAGTCATTTCGCACTGTCAAAAACGCTGAAAATTTGCCAAAATGACACCATCGAAAGTAACTCCAAAACGAAAAAAGCTATTCCGGATTTAACTACATAGACTTGTTTGCGTTTATAAATAACCATAAGTAGTGCAGTACGGTTTTCCAATTGCTATTAGTTTCAAAGATATTTGAGACTATATCGTTTTGAAGTCATTTCGCACAGTGAAAAAACGCTCAAAGTTTGCAAAAAATACACCATCGAAAATAACTCCAATACTAAAACAGCTATTCCGGATTTACATACATAGTCTTGTTTGCGTTTATAAACTACTCTAAATGGTGCAGTACGGTTTTCCTACTGCTACTCGTTTCTGAGATTATTGAGACTATATCGTCTTGAAGTCATTTCGCACGGTCAAAAACGCTGAATATTTGCCAAAATGACACCATCGACAATAACCCCAAAACTAAAACAGCTATTCGGGATTTCACTACATAGTCTTGTTTGCGTTGATAAACAACCCTAAATGGTGCAATACTTCTTTTCTATTTCAGTTAGTTTCAGAGATATTTGAGACTCTGTTGTTTTGAAGTCATTTCGCACGGTGAAAAACACTAAAAATTTGTGAAAAAGACACCACCGACAATAATTCCAAAACTAAAACAGCTACTGCAGATTTAACTACATTTACAAACTACCCTAAGTGGTGAGGTACGAATTTCCTATTGCTAATAGTTTCGGAGATAACTAAGACTATATCGTTTTTAAGTCATTTCGCACTGTGAAAAACGCTGAAAATTGGCCAAAATCACACCATCGAAAGTAACTCCAAAACTAAAAAAGGTTTTCTTCCGGATTTAACTACAGAGACTTGTTTGCGTTTATAAATAACCCAAAGTGGTGCAGTACGGTTTTACTACTACTATTAGTTTCGAAGATAATTGCGACTATAAGGTTTCGAAGTCATTTCGCACGGTCAAAAACGCTGAAAATTTGCCAAAAAGACGCCATCGACAATAACTCAAATACTAAAACAGCTATTTCGAATTTACATACATAGTCTTGTTTGCGTTTATAAACTACTCTAAATGGTGCCGTGCGGTTTTTCAACTGCTACTCGTTTCTGAGATTATTGACACTATATCGTCTTGAAGTCATTTTGCACGGTCAAAAACGCTGAAAATTTGCCAAAAGGACACCACCATCAATAACTCCAAAACTAAAGCAGGTATTCCAGATTTAACTCAGTAGCCTTGTTTGCGTTTATAAACTACCCTAAGTGGTGCAGTGCGGTTTCCCTACTACTATTAGTTTCGGAGATAATTGAGACTATATTGTTTTGAAGTCATTTCGCACTATCAAGAACGCTAAAAATGTGCCAAAATGACACCATCGAAAGTAAATCTAAAACAAAAACAGCAATTCCGGATTTACATACATAGTCTTGCTTGCGTTTATAAACTTCTCTAAGTGGTGCAGTACGGTTTTCCTACTGCTATTAGCTTCGAAAGAAATTGAGACTATATCGGTTTGAAGTCGTTTCGCACGGTCAAAAACGCCGACAATTTGCCAAAAAGACACCACCGACAATAACTGCAATACTAAAACAGCTATTCCGAATTTAACTACATTTACAAACTACCCTAAGTGGTGAGGTACGATATTCCTATTGCTATTAGTTTCGGAAATAATTGAGACTATATCGTTTTTAAGTCATTTCGCACTGTCAAAAACGCTGAAAATTTGCCAAAATGACACCATCGAAAGTAACTCCAAAACGAAAAAAGCTATTCCGGATTTAACTACATAGACTTGTTTGCGTTTATAAATAACCATAAGTAGTGCAGTACGGTTTTCCAATTGCTATTAGTTTCAAAGATATTTGAGACTATATCGTTTTGAAGTCATTTCGCACAGTGAAAAAACGCTCAAAGTTTGCAAAAAATACACCATCGACAATAACTCCAATACTAAAACAGCTATTCCGGATTTACATACATAGTCTTGTTTGCATTTATAAACTACTCTAAATGGTGCAGTACGGTTTTCCTACTGCTACTCGTTTCTGAGATTATTGAGACTATATCGTCTTGAAGTCATTTCGCACGGTCAAAAACGCTGAAAATTTGCCAAAATGACACCATCGACAATAACCCCAAAACTAAAACAGCTATTCGGGATTTCACTACATAGTCTTGTTTGCGTTGATAAACAACCCTAAATGGTGCAATACGTCTTTTCTATTTCAGTTAGTTTCAGAGATATTTGAGACTCTGTTGTTTTGAAGTCATTTCGCACGGTGAAAAACGCTAAAAATTTGTGAAAAAGACACCACCGACAATAATTCCAAAACTAAAACAGCTACTGCAGATTTAACTACATTTACAAACTACCCTAAGTGGTGAGGTACGAATTTCCTATTGCTAATAGTTTCGGAGATAACTGAGACTATATCGTTTTTAATTCATTTCGCACTGTGAAAAACGCTGAAAATTGGCCAAAATCACACCATCGAAAGTAACTCCACAACTAAAAAAGGTTTTCTTCCGGATTTAACTACAGAGACTTGTTTGCGTTTATAAATAACCAAAAAGGTTGCAGTACGGTTTTACTACTACTACTATTAGTTTCGAAGATAATTGCGACTATAAGGTTTTGAAGTCATTTCGCACGGTCAAAAACGCTGAAAATTTGCCAAAAAGACGCCATCGACAATAACTCAAATACTAAAACAGCTATTTCGAATTTACATACATAGTCTTGTTTGCGTTTATAAACTACTCTAAATGGTGCCGTACGGTTTTTCTACTGCTACTCGTTTCTGAGATTATTGACACTATATCGTCTTGAAGTCATTTTGCACGGTCAAAAACGCTGAAAATTTGCCAAAAGGACACCACCATCAATAACTCCAAAACTAAAGCAGGTATTACAGATTTAACTGAATAGCCTCGTTTGCGTTTATTAACTACCCTAAGTGGTGCAGTGCGGTTTCCCTACTACTATTAGTTTCGGAGATAATTGAGACTATATTGTTTTGAAGTCATTTCGCACTATCAAGAACGCTAAAAATGTGCCAAAATGACACCATCGAAAGTAAATCTAAAACGAAAACAGCAATTCCGGATTTACATACATAGTCTTGTTTTGCGTTTATAAACTTCTCTAAGTGGTGCAGTACGGTTTTCCTACTGCTATTAGCTTCGAAAGAAATTGAGACTATATCGGTTTGAAGTCGTTTCGCACGGTCAAAAACGCCGACAATTTGCCAAAAAGACACCACCGACAATAACTGCAATACTAAAACAGCTATTCCAAATTTAACTACATTTACAAACTACCCTAAGTGGTGAGGTACGATATTCCTATTGCTATTAGTTTCGGAAATAATTGAGACTATATCGTTTTTAAGTCATTTCGCACTGTCAAAAACGCTGAAAATTTGCCAAAATGACACCATCGAAAGTAACTCCAAAACGAAAAAAGCTATTCCGGATTTAACTACATAGACTTGTTTGCGTTTATAAATAACCATAAGTAGTGCAGTACGGTTTTCCAATTGCTATTAGTTTCAAAGATATTTGAGACTATATCGTTTTGAAGTCATTTCGCACAGTGAAAAAACGCTCAAAGTTTGCAAAAAATACACCATCGAAAATAACTCCAATACTAAAACAGCTATTCCGGATTTACATACATAGTCTTGTTTGCGTTTACAAACTACCCTAAGTGGTGAGGTACGATATTCCTACTGCTACTCGTTTCTGAGATTATTGAGACTATATCGTCTTGAAGTCATTTCGCACGGTCAAAAACGCTGAAAATTTGCCAAATGACACCATCGACAATAACCCCAAAACTAAAACAGCTATTCGGGATTTCACTACATAGTCTTGTTTGCGTTGATAAACAACCCTAAATAGTGCAATACGTTTTTTTCTATTTCAGTTAGTTTCAGAGATATTTGAGACTCTGTTGTTTTGAAGTAATTTCGCACGGTGAAAAACGCTAAAAATTTGTGAAAAAGACACCACCGACAATAATTCCAAAACTAAAACAGCTACTGCAGATTTAACTACATTTACAAACTACCCTAAGTGGTGAGGTACGAATTTCCTATTGTTAATAGTTTCGGAGATAACTAAGACTATATCGTTTTTAAGTCATTTCGCACTGTGAAAAACGCTGAAAATTGGCCAAAATCACACCATCGAAAGTAACTCCAAAACTAAAAAAGGTTTTCTTCCGGATTTAACTACAGAGACTTGTTTGCGTTTATAAATAACCCAAAGTGGTGCAGTACGGTTTTACTACTACTATTAGTTTCGAAGATAATTGCGACTATAAGGTTTTGAAGTCATTTTCGTACGGTCAAAAACGCTGAAAATTTGACAAAAAGACGCCATCGACAATAACTCAAATACTAAAACAGCTATTTCGAATTTACATACATATTCTTGTTTGCGTTTATAAACTACTCTAAATGGTGCCGTACAGTTTTCCTACTGCTACTCGTTTCTGAGATTATTGATACTATATCGTCTTGAAGTCATTTTGCACGGTCAAAAACGCTAAAAATTTGCCAAAAGGACACCACCATCAATAACTCCAAAACTAAAGCAGGTATTCCAGATTTAACTGAATAGCCTTGTTTGCGTTTATAAACTACCCTAAGTGGTGCAGTGCGGCTTACCTACTGCTATTCGTTTCGGAGATAATTGAGACTATATCGTTTTGAAGTCATTTCGCACTATCAAGAACGCTAAAAATGTGCCAAAATGACACCATCGAAAGTAAATCTAAAACGAAAACAGCAATTCCGGATTTACGTACATAGTCTTGTTTGCGTTTATAAACTTCTCTAAGTGGTGCAGTACGGTTTTCCTACTGCTATTAGCTTCGAAAGAAATTGAGACTATATCGGTTTGAAGTCGTTTCGCACGGTCAAAAACGCCGAAAATTTGCCAAAAAGACACCACCGACAATAACTGCAATACTAAAACAGCTATTCCGAATTTAACTACATTTACAAACTCCCTAATTGGTGAGGTACGATATTCCTATTGCTATTAGTTTTGGAGATAATTGAGACTATATCGTTTTTAAGTCATTTCGCACTGTCAAAAACGCTGAAAATTTGCCAAAATGACACCATCGAAAGTAACTCCAAAACGAAAAAGCTATTCCGGATTTAACTACATAGACTTGTTTGCGTTTATAAATAACCCTAAGTAGAGCAGTACGGTTTTCCAATTGCTATTAGTTTCAAAGATAATTGAGTCTATATCGTTTTGAAGTCATTTCGCACAGTGAAAAAACGCTCAAAGTTTGCGAAAAATACACCATCGACAAAAACTCCAATACTAAAACAGCTATTCCGGATTTACATACATAGTCTAGTTTACGTTTATAAACTACTCTAAATGGTGCAGTACGGTTTTCCTACTGCTACTCGTTTCTGAGATTATTGAGACTATATCGTCTTGAAGTCATTTCGCACGGTCAAAAACGCTGAAAATTGGCCAAAATCACACCATCGAAAGTAACTCCAAAACTAAAAAAGGTTTTCTTACGGATTTAACTACAGAGACTTGTTTCCGTTCATAAATAACCCAAAGTGGTGCAGTACGGTTTTACTACTACTATTAGTTTCGAAGATAATTGCGACTATAAGGTTTTGAAGTCATTTCGCACGGTCAAAAACGCTGAAAATTTGAAAAAAAGACGCCATCGACAATAACTCAAATACCAAAACAGCTATTTCGGATTTACATACATAGTCTTGTTTGCGTTTATAAACTACTCTAAATGGTGCCGTACGGTTTTCTAATTGCTACTCGCTTCTGAGATTATTGATACTATATCATCTTGAAGTCATTTTGCACGGTCAAAACGCTGAACATTTGCCAAAAAGACGCCATCGACAATAACTCAAATACTAAAACAGCTATTTCGAATTAACATACATAGTTTTTTTGCGTTTATAAACTACTCTAAATGGTGCCGTACGGTTTTCTAACTGCTACTCGTTTCTGAGATTATTGATACTATATCGTCTTGAAGTCATTTTGCACTGTCAAAACGCTGAAAATTTGCCAAAAAGACACCTAAATCAATAACTCCAAAACTAAAGCAGGTATTCCAGATTTAACTGAATAGCTTTGTTTGCGTTTATAAACTACCCTAAGTGGTGCAATGCGGTTTCCCTACTGCTATTAGATTCGGATATAGTTGAGACTATATCGTTTTGAAGTCATTTCGCACTATCAAGAACGCTAAAAATGTGCCAAAATGACACCATCGAAAGTAAATCTAAAACGAAAACAGCAATTCCGGATTTACATACATAGTCTTGTTTGCGTTTATAAACTTCTCTAAGTGGTGCAGTACGGTTTTCCTACTGCTATTAGCTTCGAAAGAAATTGAGACTATATCGGTTTGAAGTCGTTTCGCACGGTCAAAAACGCCGACAATTTGCCAAAAAGACACCACCGACAATAACTGCAATACTAAAACAGCTATTCCGAATTTAACTACATTTACAAACTACCCTAAGTGGTCAGGTACGATATTCCTATTGCTATTAGTTTCGGAGATAATTGAGACTATATCGTTTTTAAGTCATTTCGCACTGTCAAAAGAGCTGAAAATTTGCCAAAATGACACCATCGAAAGTAACTCCAAAACGAAAAAAGCTATTCCGGATTTAACTGCATAGACTTGTTTGAGTTTATAAATATCCCTAAGCAGTGCAGTACGGTTTTCCAATTGCTATTAGTTTCGAAGATAATTGAGAATATATAGTTTTGAAGTCATTTCGCACAGTGAAAAAACGCTCAAAGTTTGCGAAAAATACACCATCGACAATAATTCCAAAACTAAAACAGCTACTGCAGATTTAACTACATTTACAAACTACCCTAAGTGGTGAGGTACGAATTTCCTATTGCTAATAGTTTCGGAGATACTTGAGACTATATCGTTTTTAAGTCATTTCGCACTGTGAAAGACGCTGAAAATTGGCCAAAATCACACTATCGCAAGTAATTCCAAAACTAAAAAAGGTTTTCTTCCGGATTTAACTACAGAGACTTGTTTGTGTTTATAAATAACCAAAAGTGGTGCAGTACGGTTTTACTACTACTATTAGTTTCGAAGATAATTGCGACTATAAGGTTTTGAAGTCATTTCGCACGGTCAAAAACGCTGAAAATTTGCCAAAAAGACGCCATCGACAATAACTCAAATACTAAAACAGCTATTTCGAATTTACATACATAGTCTTGTTTGCGTTTATAAACTACTCTAAATGGTACCGTACGGTTTTCCTACTGCTACTCGTTTCTGAGATTATTGACACTATATCGTCTTGAAGTCATTTTGCACGGTCAAAAACGCTGAAAATTTGCCAAAAGGACACCACCATCAATAACTCCAAAACTAAAGCAGGTATTCCAGATTTAACTGAATAGCCTCGTTTGCGTTTACTAACTACCCTAAGTGGTGCAGTGCGGTTTCCCTACTGCTATTAGTTTCGGAGATAATTGAGACTATATCGTTTTGAAGTCATTTCGCACTATCAAGAACGCTAAAAATGTGCCAAAATGACACCATCGAAAGTAAATCTAAAACGAAAACAGCAATTCCGGATTTACATACATAGTCTTGTTTGCGTTTATAAACTTCTCTAAGTGGTGCAGTACGGTTTTCCTACTGCTATTAGCTTCGAAAGAAATTGAGACTATATCGGTTTGAAGTCGTTTCGCACGGTCAAAAACGCCGACAATTTGCCAAAAAGACACCACCGACAATAACTGCAATACTAAAACAGCTATTCCGAATTTAACTACATTTACAAACTGCCCTAAGTGGTGAGGTACGATATTACTATTGCTATTAGTTTCGGAGATAATTGAGACTATATCGTTTTTAAGTCATTTCGCACTGTCAAAAGAGCTGAAAATTTGCCAAAATGACACCATCGAAAGTAACTCCAAAACGAAAAAAGCTATTCCGTATTTAACTACATAGACTTGTTTGCGTTTATAAATAACCCTAAGTAGTGCAGTACGGTTTTCCAATTGCTATTAGTTTCAAAGATAATTGAGACTATATCGTTTTGAAGTCATATCGCACAGTGAAAAAACCCTCAAAGTTTGCGAAAAATACACCATCGACAATAACTCCAATACTAAAACAGCTATTCCGGATTTACATACATAGTCTTGTTTGCATTTATAAACTACTCTAAATGGTGCAGTACGGTTTTCCTACTGCTACTCGTTTCTGAGATTATTGAGACTATATCGTCTTGAAGTCATTTCGCACGGTCAAAAACGCTGAAAATTTGCCAAAATGACACCATCGACAATAACCCCAAAACTAAAACAGCTATTCGGGATTTCACTACATAGTCTTGTTTGCGTTGATAAACAACCCTAAATGGTGCAATACGTCTTTTCTATTTCAGTTAGTTTCAGAGATATTTGAGACTCTGTTGTTTTGAAGTCATTTCGCACGGTGAAAAACGCTAAAAATTTGTGAAAAAGACACCACCGACAATAATTCCAAAACTAAAACAGCTACTGCAGATTTAACTACATTTACAAACTACCCTAAGTGGTGAGGTACGAATTTCCTATTGCTAATAGTTTCGGAGATAACTGAGACTATATCGTTTTTAATTCATTTCGCACTGTGAAAAACGCTGAAAATTGGCCAAAATCACACCATCGAAAGTAACTCCACAACTAAAAAAGGTTTTCTTCCGGATTTAACTACAGAGACTTGTTTGCGTTTATAAATAACCAAAAAGGTTGCAGTACGGTTTTACTACTACTATTAGTTTCGAAGATAATTGCGACTATAAGGTTTTGAAGTCATTTCGCACGGTCAAAAACGCTGAAAATTTGCCAAAAAGACGCCATCGACAATAACTCAAATACTAAAACAGCTATTTCGAATTTACATACATAGTCTTGTTTGCGTTTATAAACTACTCTAAATGGTGCCGTACGGTTTTTCTACTGCTACTCGTTTCTGAGATTATTGACACTATATCGTCTTGAAGTCATTTTGCACGGTCAAAAACGCTGAAAATTTGCCAAAAGGACACCACCATCAATAACTCCAAAACTAAAGCAGGTATTCCAGATTTAACTGAATAGCCTCGTTTGCGTTTATTAACTACCCTAAGTGGTGCAGTGCGGTTTCCCTACTACTATTAGTTTCGGAGATAATTGAGACTATATTGTTTTGAAGTCATTTCGCACTATCAAGAACGCTAAAAATGTGCCAAAATGACACCATCGAAAGTAAATCTAAAACGAAAACAGCAATTCCGGATTTACATACATAGTCTTGTTTTGCGTTTATAAACTTCTCTAAGTGGTGCAGTACGGTTTTCCTACTGCTATTAGCTTCGAAAGAAATTGAGACTATATCGGTTTGAAGTCGTTTCGCACGGTCAAAAACGCCGACAATTTGCCAAAAAGACACCACCGACAATAACTGCAATACTAAAACAGCTATTCCAAATTTAACTACATTTACAAACTACCCTAAGTGGTGAGGTACGATATTCCTATTGCTATTAGTTTCGGAAATAATTGAGACTATATCGTTTTTAAGTCATTTCGCACTGTCAAAAACGCTGAAAATTTGCCAAAATGACACCATCGAAAGTAACTCCAAAACGAAAAAAGCTATTCCGGATTTAACTACATAGACTTGTTTGCGTTTATAAATAACCATAAGTAGTGCAGTACGGTTTTCCAATTGCTATTAGTTTCAAAGATATTTGAGACTATATCGTTTTGAAGTCATTTCGCACAGTGAAAAAACGCTCAAAGTTTGCAAAAAATACACCATCGAAAATAACTCCAATACTAAAACAGCTATTCCGGATTTACATACATAGTCTTGTTTGCGTTTATAAACTACTCTAAATGGTGCAGTACGGTTTTCCTACTGCTACTCGTTTCTGAGATTATTGAGACTATATCGTCTTGAAGTCATTTCGCACGGTCAAAAACGCTGAATATTTGCCAAAATGACACCATCGACAATAACCCCAAAACTAAAACAGCTATTCGGGATTTCACTACATAGTCTTGTTTGCGTTGATAAACAACCCTAAATGGTGCAATACTTCTTTTCTATTTCAGTTAGTTTCAGAGATATTTGAGACTCTGTTGTTTTGAAGTCATTTCGCACGGTGAAAAACACTAAAAATTTGTGAAAAAGACACCACCGACAATAATTCCAAAACTAAAACAGCTACTGCAGATTTAACTACATTTACAAACTACCCTAAGTGGTGAGGTACGAATTTCCTATTGCTAATAGTTTCGGAGATAACTAAGACTATATCGTTTTTAAGTCATTTCGCACTGTGAAAAACGCTGAAAATTGGCCAAAATCACACCATCGAAAGTAACTCCAAAACTAAAAAAGGTTTTCTTCCGGATTTAACTACAGAGACTTGTTTGCGTTTATAAATAACCCAAAGTGGTGCAGTACGGTTTTACTACTACTATTAGTTTCGAAGATAATTGCGACTATAAGGTTTCGAAGTCATTTCGCACGGTCAAAAACGCTGAAAATTTGCCAAAAAGACGCCATCGACAATAACTCAAATACTAAAACAGCTATTTCGAATTTACATACATAGTCTTGTTTGCGTTTATAAACTACTCTAAATGGTGCCGTGCGGTTTTTCAACTGCTACTCGTTTCTGAGATTATTGACACTATATCGTCTTGAAGTCATTTTGCACGGTCAAAAACGCTGAAAATTTGCCAAAAGGACACCACCATCAATAACTCCAAAACTAAAGCAGGTATTCCAGATTTAACTCAGTAGCCTTGTTTGCGTTTATAAACTACCCTAAGTGGTGCAGTGCGGTTTCCCTACTACTATTAGTTTCGGAGATAATTGAGACTATATTGTTTTGAAGTCATTTCGCACTATCAAGAACGCTAAAAATGTGCCAAAATGACACCATCGAAAGTAAATCTAAAACAAAAACAGCAATTCCGGATTTACATACATAGTCTTGTTTGCGTTTATAAACTTCTCTAAGTGGTGCAGTACGGTTTTCCTACTGCTATTAGCTTCGAAAGAAATTGAGACTATATCGGTTTGAAGTCGTTTCGCACGGTCAAAAACGCCGACAATTTGCCAAAAAGACACCACCGACAATAACTGCAATACTAAAACAGCTATTCCGAATTTAACTACATTTACAAACTACCCTAAGTGGTGAGGTACGATATTCCTATTGCTATTAGTTTCGGAAATAATTGAGACTATATCGTTTTTAAGTCATTTCGCACTGTCAAAAACGCTGAAAATTTGCCAAAATGACACCATCGAAAGTAACTCCAAAACGAAAAAAGCTATTCCGGATTTAACTACATAGACTTGTTTGCGTTTATAAATAACCATAAGTAGTGCAGTACGGTTTTCCAATTGCTATTAGTTTCAAAGATATTTGAGACTATATCGTTTTGAAGTCATTTCGCACAGTGAAAAAACGCTCAAAGTTTGCAAAAAATACACCATCGACAATAACTCCAATACTAAAACAGCTATTCCGGATTTACATACATAGTCTTGTTTGCATTTATAAACTACTCTAAATGGTGCAGTACGGTTTTCCTACTGCTACTCGTTTCTGAGATTATTGAGACTATATCGTCTTGAAGTCATTTCGCACGGTCAAAAACGCTGAAAATTTGCCAAAATGACACCATCGACAATAACCCCAAAACTAAAACAGCTATTCGGGATTTCACTACATAGTCTTGTTTGCGTTGATAAACAACCCTAAATGGTGCAATACGTCTTTTCTATTTCAGTTAGTTTCAGAGATATTTGAGACTCTGTTGTTTTGAAGTCATTTCGCACGGTGAAAAACGCTAAAAATTTGTGAAAAAGACACCACCGACAATAATTCCAAAACTAAAACAGCTACTGCAGATTTAACTACATTTACAAACTACCCTAAGTGGTGAGGTACGAATTTCCTATTGCTAATAGTTTCGGAGATAACTGAGACTATATCGTTTTTAATTCATTTCGCACTGTGAAAAACGCTGAAAATTGGCCAAAATCACACCATCGAAAGTAACTCCACAACTAAAAAAGGTTTTCTTCCGGATTTAACTACAGAGACTTGTTTGCGTTTATAAATAACCAAAAAGGTTGCAGTACGGTTTTACTACTACTACTATTAGTTTCGAAGATAATTGCGACTATAAGGTTTTGAAGTCATTTCGCACGGTCAAAAACGCTGAAAATTTGCCAAAAAGACGCCATCGACAATAACTCAAATACTAAAACAGCTATTTCGAATTTACATACATAGTCTTGTTTGCGTTTATAAACTACTCTAAATGGTGCCGTACGGTTTTTCTACTGCTACTCGTTTCTGAGATTATTGACACTATATCGTCTTGAAGTCATTTTGCACGGTCAAAAACGCTGAAAATTTGCCAAAAGGACACCACCATCAATAACTCCAAAACTAAAGCAGGTATTCCAGATTTAACTGAATAGCCTCGTTTGCGTTTATTAACTACCCTAAGTGGTGCAGTGCGGTTTCCCTACTACTATTAGTTTCGGAGATAATTGAGACTATATCGTTTTGAAGTCATTTCGCACTATCAAGAACGCTAAAAATGTGCCAAAATGACACCATCGAAAGTAAATCTAAAACGAAAACAGCAATTCCGGATTTACATACATAGTCTTGTTTTGCGTTTATAAACTTCTCTAAGTGGTGCAGTACGGTTTTCCTACTGCTATTAGCTTCGAAAGAAATTGAGACTATATCGGTTTGAAGTCGTTTCGCACGGTCAAAAACGCCTGACAATTTGCCAAAAAGACACCACCGACAATAACTGCAATACTAAAACAGCTATTCCAAATTTAACTACATTTACAAACTACCCTAAGTGGTGAGGTACGATATTCCTATTGCTATTAGTTTCGGAAATAATTGAGACTATATCGTTTTTAAGTCATTTCGCACTGTCAAAAACGCTGAAAATTTGCCAAAATGACACCATCGAAAGTAACTCCAAAACGAAAAAAGCTATTCCGGATTTAACTACATAGACTTGTTTGCGTTTATAAATAACCATAAGTAGTGCAGTACGGTTTTCCAATTGCTATTAGTTTCAAAGATATTTGAGACTATATCGTTTTGAAGTCATTTCGCACAGTGAAAAAACGCTCAAAGTTTGCGAAAAATACACCATCGAAAATAACTCCAATACTAAAACAGCTATTCCGGATTTACATACATAGTCTTGTTTGCGTTTATAAACTACTCTAAATGGTGCAGTACGGTTTTCCTACTGCTACTCGTTTCTGAGATTATTGAGACTATATCGTCTTGAAGTCATTTCGCACGGTCAAAAACGCTGAAAATTTGCCAAAATGACACCATCGACAATAACCCCAAAACTAAAACAGCTATTCGGGATTTCACTACATAGTCTTGTTTGCGTTGATAAACAACCCTAAATGGTGCAATACTTCTTTTCTATTTCAGTTAGTTTCAGAGATATTTGAGACTCTGTTGTTTTGAAGTCATTTCGCACGGTGAAAAACACTAAAAATTTGTGAAAAAGACACCACCGACAATAATTCCAAAACTAAAACAGCTACTGCAGATTTAACTACATTTACAAACTACCCTAAGTGGTGAGGTACGAATTTCCTATTGCTAATAGTTTCGGAGATAACTAAGACTATATCGTTTTTAAGTCATTTCGCACTGTGAAAAACGCTGAAAATTGGCCAAAATCACACCATCGAAAGTAACTCCAAAACTAAAAAAGGTTTTCTTCCGGATTTAACTACAGAGACTTGTTTGCGTTTATAAATAACCCAAAGTGGTGCAGTACGGTTTTACTACTACTATTAGTTTCGAAGATAATTGCGACTATAAGGTTTCGAAGTCATTTCGCACGGTCAAAAACGCTGAAAATTTGCCAAAAAGACGCCATCGACAATAACTCAAATACTAAAACAGCTATTTCGAATTTACATACATAGTCTTGTTTGCGTTTATAAACTACTCTAAATGGTGCCGTGCGGTTTTTCAACTGCTACTCGTTTCTGAGATTATTGACACTATATCGTCTTGAAGTCATTTTGCACGGTCAAAAACGCTGAAAATTTGCCAAAAGGACACCACCATCAATAACTCCAAAACTAAAGCAGGTATTCCAGATTTAACTCAGTAGCCTTGTTTGCGTTTATAAACTACCCTAAGTGGTGCAGTGCGGTTTCCCTACTACTATTAGTTTCGGAGATAATTGAGACTATATTGTTTTGAAGTCATTTCGCACTATCAAGAACGCTAAAAATGTGCCAAAATGACACCATCGAAAGTAAATCTAAAACGAAAACAGCAATTCCGGATTTACATACATAGTCTTGTTTGCGTTTATAAACTTCTCTAAGTGGTGCAGTACGGTTTTCCTACTGCTATTAGCTTCGAAAGATAATTGAGACTATATCGGTTTGAAGTCGTTTCGCACGGTCAAAAACGCCGACAA
This sequence comes from Macrothele yani, assembly GCA_039090855.1. Taxonomy (NCBI): domain Eukaryota; kingdom Metazoa; phylum Arthropoda; class Arachnida; order Araneae; family Macrothelidae; genus Macrothele; species Macrothele yani. The sequence goes on from CM077026.1 coordinate 72,918,699, forward strand.
TTTGCCAAAAAGACACCACCGACAATAACTGCAATACTAAAACAGCTATTCCGAATTTAACTACATTTACAAACTACCCTAAGTGGTGAGGTACGATATTCCTATTGCTATTAGTTTCGGAAATAATTGAGACTATATCGTTTTTAAGTCATTTCGCACTGTCAAAAACGCTGAAAATTTGCCAAAATGACACCATCGAAAGTAACTCCAAAACGAAAAAAGCTATTCCGGATTTAACTACATAGACTTGTTTGCGTTTATAAATAACCATAAGTAGTGCAGTACGGTTTTCCAATTGCTATTAGTTTCAAAGATAATTGAGACTATATCGTTTTGAAGTCATTTCGCACAGTGAAAAAACGCTCAAAGTTTGCAAAAAATACACCATCGACAATAACTCCAATACTAAAACAGCTATTCCGGATTTACATACATACTCTTGTTTGCGTTTATAAACTACTCTAAATGGTGCAGTACGGTTTTCCTACTGCTACTCGTTTCTGAGATTATTGAGACTATATCGTCTTGAAGTCATTTCGCACGGTCAAAAACGCTGAAAATTTGCCAAAATGACACCATCGACAATAACCCCAAAACTAAAACAGCTTTTCGGGATTTCACTACATAGTCTTGTTTGCGTTGATAAACAACCCTAAATGGTGCAATACGTCTTTTCTATTTCAGTTAGTTTCAGAGATATTTGAGACTCTGTTGTTTTGAAGTCATTTCGCACGGTGAAAAACGCTAAAAATTTGTGAAAAAGACACCACCGACAATAATTCCAAAACTAAAACAGCTACTGCAGATTTAACTACATTTACAAACTACCCTAAGTGGTGAGGTACGAATTTCCTATTGCTAATAGTTTCGGAGATAACTGAGACTATATCGTTTTTAAGTCATTTCGCACTGTGAAAAACGCTGAAAATTGGCGAAAATCACACCATCGAAAGTAACTCCAAAACTAAAAAAGGTTTTCTTCCGGATTTAACTGCAGAGACTTGTTTGCGTTTATAAATAACCAAAAGTGGTGCAGTACGGTTTTACTACTACTATTAGTTTCGAAGATAATTGCGACTATAAGGTTTTGAAGTCATTTCGCACGGTCAAAAACGCTGAAAATTTGCCAAAAAGACGCCATCGACAATAACTCAAATACTAAAACAGCTATTTCGAATTTACATACATAGTCTTGTTTGCGTTTATAAACTACTCTAAATGGTACCGTACGGTTTTCCTACTGCTACTCGTTTCTGAGATTATTGACACTATATCGTCTTGAAGTCATTTTGCACGGTCAAAAACGCTGAAAATTTGCCAAAAGGACACCACCATCAATAACTCCAAAACTAAAGCAGGTATTCCAGATTTAACTGAATAGCCTTGTTTGCGTTTATTAACTACCCTAAGTGGTGCAGTGCGGTTTCCCTACTGCTATTAGTTTCGGAGATAATTGAGACTATATCGTTTTGAAGTCATTTCGCACTATCAAGAACGCTAAAAATGTGCCAAAATGACACCATCGAAAGTAAATCTAAAACGAAAACAGCAATTCCGGATTTACATACATAGTCTTGTTTGCGTTTATAAACTTCTCTAAGTGGTGCAGTACGGTTTTCCTACTGCTATTAGCTTCGAAAGAAATTGAGACTATATCGGTTTGAAGTCGTTTCGCACGGTCAAAAACGCCGACAATTTGCCAAAAAGACACCACCAACAATAACTGCAATACTAAAACAGCTATTCCGAATTTAACTACATTTACAAACTACCCTAAGTGGTGAGGTACGATATTACTATTGCTATTAGTTTCGGAGATAATTGAGACTATATCGTTTTTAAGTCATTTCGCACTGTCAAAGACGCTGAAAATTTGCCAAAATGACACCATCGAAAGTAACTCCAAAACGAAAAAAGCTATTCCGTATTTAACTACATAGACTTGTTTGCGTTTATAAATAACCCTAAGTAGTGCAGTACGGTTTTCCAATTGCTATTAGTTTCAAAGATAATTGAGACTATATCGTTTTGAAGTCATATCGCACAGTGAAAAAACGCTCAAAGTTTGCGAAAAATACACCATCGACAATAACTCCAATACTAAAACAGCTATTCCGGATTTACATACATAGTCTTGTTTGCATTTATAAACTACTCTAAATGGTGCAGTACGGTTTTCCTACTGCTACTCGTTTCTGAGATTATTGAGACTATATCGTCTTGAAGTCATTTCGCACGGTCAAAAACGCTGAAAATTTGCCAAAATGACACCATCGACAATAACTCCAAAACTAAAACAGCTATTCGGGATTTCACTACATAGTCTTGTTTGCGTTGATAAACAACCCTAAATGGTGCAATACGTCTTTTCTATTTCAGTTAGTTTCAGAGATATTTGAGACTCTGTTGTTTTGAAGTCATTTCGCACGGTGAAAAACGCTAAAAATTTGTGAAAAAGACACCACCGACAATAATTCCAAAACTAAAACAGCTACTGCAGATTTAACTACATTTACAAACTACCCTAAGTGGTGAGGTACGAATTTCCTATTGCTAATAGTTTCGGAGATAACTGAGACTATATCGTTTTTAATTCATTTCGCACTGTGAAAAACGCTGAAAATTGGCCAAAATCACACCATCGAAAGTAACTCCACAACTAAAAAAGGTTTTCTTCCGGATTTAACTACAGAGACTTGTTTGCGTTTATAAATAACCAAAGTGTTGCAGTACGGTTTTACTACTACTATTAGTTTCGAAGATAATTGCGACTATAAGGTTTTGAAGTCATTTCGCACGGTCAAAAACGCTGAAAATTTGCCAAAAAGACGCCATCGACAATAACTCAAATACTAAAACAGCTATTTCGAATTTACATACATAGTCTTGTTTGCGTTTATAAACTACTCTAAATGGTGCCGTACGGTTTTTCTACTGCTACTCGTTTCTGAGATTATTGATACTATATCGTCTTGAAGTCATTTTGCACGGTCAAAAACGCTGAAAATTTGCCAAAAGGACACCACCATCAATAACTCCAAAACTAAAGCAGGTATTCCAGATTTAACTGAATAGCCTTGTTTGCGTTTATTAACTACCCTAAGTGGTGCAGTGCGGTTTCCCTACTACTATTAGTTTCGGAGATAATTGAGACTATATCGTTTTGAAGTCATTTCCCACTATCAAGAACGCTAAAAATGTGCCAAAATGACACCATCGAAAGTAAATCTAAAACGAAAACAGCAATTCCGGATTTACATACATAGTCTTGTTTGCGTTTATAAACTTCTCTAAGTGGTGCAGTACGGTTTTCCTACTGCTATTAGCTTCGAAAGATAATTGAGACTATATCGGTTTGAAGTCGTTTCGCACGGTCAAAAACGCCGACAATTTGCCAAAAAGACACCACCGACAATAACTGCAATACTAAAACAGCTATTCCAAATTTAACTACATTTACAAACTACCCTAAGTGGTGAGGTACGATATTCCTATTGCTATTAGTTTCGGAGATAATTGAGACTATATCGTTTTTAAGTCATTTCGCACTGTCAAAAACGCTGAAAATTTGCCAAAATGACACCATCGAAAGTAACTCCAAAACGAAAAAAGCTATTCCGGATTTAACTACATAGACTTGTTTGCGTTTATAAATAACCATAAGTAGTGCAGTACGGTTTTCCAATTGCTATTAGTTTCAAAGATAATTGAGACTATATCGTTTTGAAGTCATATCGCACAGTGAAAAAACGCTCAAAGTTTGCGAAAAATACACCATCGACAATAACTCCAATACTAAAACAGCTATTCCGGATTTACATACATAGTCTTGTTTGCGTTTATAAACTACTCTAAATGGTGCAGTACGGTTTTCCTACTGCTACTCGTTTCTGAGATTATTGAGACTATATCGTCTTGAAGTCATTTCGCACGGTCAAAAACGCTGAAAATTTGCCAAAATGACACCATCGACAATAACTCCAAAACTAAAACAGCTATTCGGGATTTCACTACATAGTCTTGTTTGCGTTGATAAACAACCCTAAATGGTGCAATACTTCTTTTCTATTTCAGTTAGTTTCAGAGATATTTGAGACTCTGTTGTTTTGAAGTCATTTCGCACGGTGAAAAACGCTAAAAATTTGTGAAAAAGACACCACCGACAATAATTCCAAAACTAAAACAGCTACTGCAGATTTAACTACATAGTCTTGTTTGCATTTACAAACTACCCTAAGTGGTGAGGTACGAATTTCCTATTGCTAATAGTTTCGGAGATAACTGAGACTATATCGTTTTTAAGTCATTTCGCACGGTGAAAAACGCTGAAAATTTGCCAAAAAGACACCATCGACAATAACTCCAAAACTAAAAAAGGTTTTCTTCCGGATTTAACTACATAGTCTTGTTTGCATTTATAAACTACCCTAAGTGATGCAGTATGGTTTTTCTATTCGTATTAGTTTCGGAGATAATTGAGACTATATCGTTTTGAAGTCGTTTTGCACGGTCAAAAATGCTGAAAATATTCCAAAAAGACACCATCCACAATAACTCCAAAACTAAAACAGCGATTCCGGATTTAACTACATAGTCTTGTTTGCATTTATAAACTACCCTAAGTGATGCAGTATGGTTTTTCTATTCGTATTAGTTTCATAGATAATTGAGACTGTATCGTTTTGAAGTCGTTTCGCAAGGTTAAAAACGCTGAAAATTTGCCAAAAAGACACCATCGACAATAACTCCAAAACTAAAACAGCCATTCCGGATTTAACTACAGTAGTCTTGTTTGCATTTATAAACTACCCTAAGTGATGCTGTATGGTTTTTCTATTCGTATTAGTTTCGGAGATAATTAAGTCTATAGGATTTTGTAGCCGTTTGGCACGGTGAAAAACGCTACAAATTTGCCAAAAAGACACCATCGACAATAACTCCAAAAATAAAACAGCGATTCCGGATTTAACTACATAGTCTTGTTTGCATTTATAAACTACCCTAAGTGATGCAGTATGGTTTTTCTATTCGTATTAGTGTCGGAGATAATTGAGACTATATCGATTTGAAGTCGTTTCGCAAGGTCAAAAACGCTGCAAATATGCCAAAAAAACACCAACGACAATAACTCCAAAACTAAAACAACGATTCCGGATTTAACTACATAGTCTTGTTTGCATTTATAAACTACCCTAAGTGATGCAGTATGGTTTATCTATTCGTATTAGTTTCAGAGATAATTGAGACTATATCGTTTTGAAGTCGTTTCGCACCGTCAAAAACGCTGAAAATTTGCCAAAAAGACACCATCGTCAATAACTCCAAAACTAAAACAGCGATTCCAGATTTAACTACATAGTCTTGTTTGCATTTATAAACTACCCATAAGTGGTGCAGTATGGTTATTCTATTCGTATTAGTTTCGGAGATAAATGAGACTATTTCGTTTTGAAGTCGTTTCGCACGGTCAAAAACGCTGAAAATTTGCCGAAAAGACACCATCGACAATAACTCCAAAACTATAGCAGCGATTCCGTATTTAACCACATAGTCTTGTTTGCATTTATAAATTACCCTAAGTGATGCAGTATGGTTTTTCTATTCGTATTGGTTTCGGAGATAATTGAGACTATATTGTTTTGAAGTCGTTTCGCACGGTTAAAAACGCTGAAAATTTGCCAAAAAGACACCATCCGCAATAACTCCAAAACTAAAGCAGCGATTTCGGTATTTAACTATATAGTCTTGTTTGCGTTTATAAACTACCCTAACTGATGCAGTATGGTTTTTCTATTCGTATTAGTTTCCGAGATAATAAAGACTATATCGTTTTGAAGTCGTTTCGCACGGTCAAATACGCTGAAAATTTGACAAAAAGACACCATCGACAATAACTCCAAAACTATAGCAGCGATTCCGGATTTAACTACATTGCGTTGTTTGCATTTATAAACTACCCTAAGTGATGCAGTATGGTTTTTCTATTCGTATTAGTTTCGAAGATAATTGAGACTATAGGATTTTGTAGCCATTTGGCACGGTGAAAAACGCTAAAAATTTGCCAAAAAGACAATATCGACAATAACTCCAAAACTAAAACAGCGATTCCGGATTTAACAACATAGTCTTGTTTGCATTTATAAACTACCCTAAGTAATGCAGTATGGTTTTTCTATTCGTATTAGTTTCGCAGATACTTGAGACTCTATCGTTTTGAAGTCGTTTCGCACGGTCAAAAACGCTGAAAATTTGCCAAAAAGACACCATCGACAATAACTCCAAAACTAAAACCGCGATTCCGGATTTAACTACATAGTCTTGTTTACATTTATAAACTACCCTAAGTGATGCAGTATGGTTTTTCTATTCGTATTAGTTTCGGAGGTAATTAAGTCTATAGGATTTTGTAGCCATTAAGCACGGTGAAAAACGGTAAAAATTTGCCAAAAAGACACCATCGACAATAACTCCAAAAATAAAACAGCGATTCCGGATTTAACTACATAGCCTTGTTTGCATTTATAAACTACCCAAAGTGATGCAGTATGGTTTTTCTATTCGTATTAGTTTCGGAGATAAATGAGACTATATCGTTTTGAAGTCGTTTTGCACGGTCAAAAACGCTGAAAATTTTCCAAAAAGACACCATCAACAATAACTCCAAAACTATAGCAGCGATTCCGGATTTAACCACAGAATCTTGTTTGCATTTATAAACTACCCTAAGTGATGCAGTATGGTTTTTCTATTCGTATTAGTTTCGGAGATAATTGAGACTATATCGTTTTGAAGTCGTTTCACACGGTTAAAAACACTGAAAATTTGCCAAAAAGACACCATCGACAATAACTCCAAAACTAAAACAGCGATTCCGGATTTAACTACCTAGTCTTGTTTGCATTTATAAACTACCCTAAGTGATGCAGTATGGTTTTTCTATTCGTATTAGTTTGGGAGATAATTAAGTCTATAAGATCTTGTAGCCATTTGGCACGGTGAAAAACGCTGAAAATATGCCAAAAAGACACCAACGACAATAACTTCAAAACTAAAACAACGATTCCGATTTAACTACATAGTCTTGTTTGCATTTATAAACTACCCTAACTGATGCAGTATGGTTTTTCTATTCGTATTAGTTTCGGAGATAATTGAGATAATATCGTTTTGAAGTCGTTTCGCACGGTCAAAAACGCTGAAAATTTGCTAAAAAGACGCCATCGACAATAACTCAAATACTTGAGATATTTGAGACTCTGTTATTTCGCAAGGTGAAAAACGCTAAAAATTTGTGAAAAAGACACCACCGACAATAATTCCAAAACTAAAACAGCTACTGCAGATTTAACTACATTTACAAACTACCCTAAGTGGTGAGGTACGAATTTCCTATTGCTAATAGTTTCGGAGATAACTGAGACTATATCGTTTTTTAGTCATTTCGCACTGTGAAAGACGCTGAAAATTGGCCAAAATCACACCATCGAAAGTAACTCCAAAACTAAAAAGGTTTTCTTCCGGATTTAACTACAGAGACTTGTTTGCGTTTATAAATAACCCAAAGTGGTGCAGTACGGTTTTTTTACTACTATTAGTTTCGAAGATAATTGCGACTATAAGGTTTTGAAGTCATTTCGCACGGTCAAAAACGCTGAAAATTTGCTAAAAAGACGCCATCGACAATAACTCAAATACTAAAACAGCTATTTCGAATTTACATACATAGTCTTTTTTGCGTTTATAAACTACTCTAAATGGTGCCGTACGGTTTTCCTACTGCTACTCGTTTCTGAGATTGTTGATACTATATCGTCTTGAAGTCATTTTGCACGGTCAAAAACGCTGAAAATTTGCCAAAAAGACACCACCGATCAATAACTCCAAAACTAAAGCAGGTATTCCAGATTTAACTGAATAGTCTTGTTTGCGTTTATAAACTACCCTAAGTGGTGCAGTACGGTTTCCCTACCGCTATTAGTTTCGGAGATAATTGAGACTATATCGTTTTGAAGTCATTTCGCACTATCAAGAACGCTAAAAATGTGCCAAAATGACACCATCGAAAGTAAGTCCAAAACGAAAACAGCAATTCCGGATTTAAATACATAGACTTGTTTGCGCTTATAAACTACTGTAAGTGGTGCAGTACGGTTTTCCTACTGCTATTTGTTTCGGAGATAATTGAGACTATATCGTTTTGAAGTCATTTCGTTCTGTCAAAAACGCTGAAAATTTGCCAAAGAGACACCATCAACAATAACTCCAAAACTAAAACAGCTATTCCGGATTTACATACATAGTCTTGTATGCGTTTATAAACTTCTCTAAGTGGTGCAGTACGGTTTTCCTACTGCTATTAGTTTCGAAAGTAATTGAGACTATATCGGTTTGGACTCGTTTCGCACGGTCGAAAACGCCGAACATTTGCCAAAAAGACACCACCGACAATAACTCCAATACTAAAACACCTATTCCGAATTTAACTACATTTCCAAACTACCCTAATTGGTGAGGTACGATATTCTTATTGCTATTAGTTTCTGAGATAATTGAGACTATATCTTTTTTAAGTCATTTCGCACGGTCAAAAACGCTGAAAATTTGCCAAAATGACACCATCGAAAGTAACTCCAAAACGAAAAAGCTATTCCGGATTTAACTACATAGACTTGTTTGCGTTTATTAACTACTCTAAATGGTGCAGTACGGTTTTCCTACTGCTACTCGTTTCTGAGATTATTGAGACTATATCGTCTTGAAGTCATTTCGCACGGTCAAAAACGCTGAAAATTTACCAAAATGACACCATCGACAACAACTCCAAAACTAAAACAGCTATTCGGGATTTCACTACACAGTCTTGTTTGCGTTGATAAACAACCCTAAGTGGTGCAATACGTCTTTTCAATTTCAGTTAGTTTCAGAGATATTTGAGACTCTGTTGTTTCGAAGTCATTTCGCACGGTGAAAAACGCTAAAAATTTGTGAAAAAGACACCACCGACAATAATTCCAAAACTAAAACAGCTACTGCAGATTTAACTACATTTACAAACTACCCTAAGTGGTGAGGTACGAATTTCCTATTGCTAATAGTTTCGGAGATAACTGAGACTATATCGTTTTTAAGTCATTTCGCACTGTGAAAGACGCTGAAAATTGGCCAAAATCACACCATCGAAAGTAACTCCAAAACTAAAAAAGGTTTTCTTCCGGATTTAACTACAGAGACTTGTTTGCGTTTATAAATAACCCAAAGTGGTGCAGTACGGTTTTTTTACTACTATTAGTTTCGAAGATAATTGCGACTATAAGGTTTTGAAGTCATTTCGCACGGTCAAAAACGCTGAAAATTTGCTAAAAAGACGCCATCGACAATAACTCAAATACTAAAACAGCTATTTTGAATTTACATACATAGTCTTTTTTGCGTTTATAAACTACTCTAAATGGTGCCGTACGGTTTTCCTACTGATACTCGTTTCTGAGATTGTTGATACTATATCGTCTTGAAGTCATTTTGCACGGTCAAAAACGCTGAAAATTTGCCAAAAGGACACCACCATCAATAACTCCAAAACTAAAGCAGGTATTCCAGATTTAACTGAATAGCCTTGTTTGCGTTTATAAACTACGCTAAGTATTGCAGTACGGTTTCCCTACTGCTATTAGTTTCGGAGATAACTGAGACTATATCGTTTTGAAGTCATTTCGCACTATCAAGAACGCTAAAAATGTGCCAAAATGACACCATCGAAAGTAAATCTAAAACGAAAACAGCAATTCCAGATTTACATACATAGTCTGGTTTGCGTTTATAAACTTCTCTAAGTGGTGCAGTACGGTTTTCCTACTGCTATTAGTTTCGGAGATTATTGAGACTATATCGTTTTGAAGTCATTTCGCACGGTCAAAAACGCTGAAAATTTGCCAAAAAGACACCACCGACAATAACTCCAAAACTAAAACAGCTATTCCAGATTTAACTACATAGTCTTGTTTGCGTTTATAAACTACCCTAAGTGGTGCAGTACGGTTTTCCTACTGCTATTAGTTTCGAAAGATAATTGAGACTATATCGTTTTTAAGTCATTTCGCACGGTCAAAAACGCTGAAAATTTGCCAAAAAGACACCACCGACAATAACTCCAATACTAAAACAGCTATTCCGAATTTAACTACATAGACTTGTTTGCGTTTATAAATAACCCTAATTGGTGAGGTACGGATTTTCTTATTGCTATTAGTTTCTGAGATAATTGAGACTATATCGTTTTGAAGTCATTTCGCACGGTCAAAAACGCTGAAAATTTGCCAAAATGACACCATCGACAATAACTCCAAAACTAAAACAGCTATTCCGGATTTACATACATAGTCTTGTTTGCGTTTATAAACTACTCTAAATGGTGCAGTACGGTTTTCCTACTGCTACTCGTTTCTGAGAGTTATTGAGACTATATCGTCTTGAAGTCATTTCGCACGGTCAAAAACGCTGAAAATTTGTCAAAATGACACCATCGAAAGTAACTCCAAAACGAAAAAATCTATTCCGGATTTAACTACATAGACTTGTTTGCGTTTATAAATAACCCTAAGTAGTGCAGTACGGTTTTCCAATTGCTATTAGTTTCGAAGATAATTGAGACTATATCGTTTTGAAGTCATTTCGCACAGTGAAAAAACGCTCAAAATTTGCGAAAAATACATCATCGACAATAACTAAAATACTAAAACAGCTATTCCGGATTTACATACATAGTCTTGTTTGCGTTTATAAACTACTCTAAATGGTGCAGTACGGTTTTCCTACTGCTACTCGTTTCTGAGATTATTGAGACTATATCGTCTTGAAGTCATTTCGCACGGTCAAAAACGCTGAAAATTTGCCAAAATGACACCATCGACAATAACTCCAAAACTAAAACAGCTATTCGGGATTTCACTACATAGTCTTGTTTGCGTTGATAAACAACCCTAAGTGGTGCAATACGTCTTTTCAATTTCAGTTAGTTTCAGAGATATTTGAGACTCTGTTGTTTCGAAGTCATTTTGCACGGTGAAAAACGCTAAAAATTTGTGAAAAAGACACCACCGACAATAATTCCAAAACTAAAACAGCTACTGCAGATTTAACTACATTTACAAACTACCCTAAGTGGTGAGGTACGAATTTCCTATTGCTAATAGTTTCGGAGATAACTGAGACTATATCGTTTTTAAGTCATTTCGCACGGTCAAAAACGCTGAAAATTTGCCAAAAAGACACCATCGACAATAACTCAAATACTAAAACAGCTATTTCGGATTTACATACATAGTCTTGTTTGCGTTTATAAACTACTCTAAATGGTGCCGTACGGTTTTCCTACTGCTACTCGTTTCTGAGATTATTGATATCGTTTCTGAGATATCGTCTTGAAGTCATTTTGCACGGTCAAAAACGCTGAAAATTTGCCAAAAAGACACCACCATCAATAACTCCAAAACTAAAGCAGGTATTACAGATTTAACTGAATAGCCTTGTTTGCGTTTATAAACTACCCTAAGTGGTACAGTACGGTTTCCCTACTGCTATTAGTTTCGGAGATAATTGAGACTATATCGTTTTGAAGTCATTTCGCACTACCAAGAACGCTAAAAATGTGCCAAAATGACACCATCGAACGTGAATCTAAAACTAAAACAGCAATTCCGGATTTACATACATAGTCTTGTTTGCGTTTATAAACTACTCTAAGTGGTGCAGTACGGTTTTCCTACTGCTACTCGTTTCTGAGATTATTGATATCGTTTCTGAGATATCGTCTTGAAGTCATTTCGCACGGTCAAAAACGCTGAAAATTTGCCAAAAAGACACCACCGACAACAACTCCAAAACTAAAGCAGGTATTTCAGATTTAACTGAATAGTCTTGTTTGCGTTTATAAACTACCCTAAGTGGTGCAGTACGGTTTCCCTACCGCTATTAGTTTCGGAGATAATTGAGACTATATCGTTTTGAAGTCATTTCGCACTATCAAGAACGCTAAAAATGTGCCAAAATGACACCATCTAACGTGAATCTAAAACGAAAACAGCAATTCCGGATTTACATACATAGTCTTGTTTGCGTTTATAAACTTCTCTAAGTGGTGCAGTACGGTTTTCCTACTGCTACTCGTTTCTGAGATAATTGAGACCATATCGTCTTGAAGTCATTTCGCACGGTCAAAAACGCTGAAAATTTGCCAAAAAGACACAACCGACAATAAATCCAATACTAAAACAGCTATTCCGGATTTACCTACATTTAGAAACTACCCTAAGTGGTGAGGTACCATATTCGTATTGCTATTAGTTTCGGAGATAATTGAGACTATATCGTTTTTAAGTCATTTCGCACTGTCAAAAACGCTGAAAATTGCCAAAATGAAGCCATCGAAAGTAAATCCAAAACGAAAAAAGCAATTCCGGATTTAACTACATAGACTTGTTTGCGTTTATAAATAACCCTAACTAGTGCAGTACGGTTTTCCAATTGCTATTAGTTTCGAAGATAATTGAGACTATATCGTTTTGAAGTCATTTCGCACAGTGAAAAAACGCTGAAAATTTGCCAAAAAGACACCAGCGACAATAACTCCAAAACTAAAACAGCTATTCTGGATTTCACGACATAGTCTTGTTTGCGTTGATAAACAACGCTAAGTGGTGCAATACGGTTTTTCTATTGCTGTTAGTTTCAGAGATATTTGGGACTATGTTGTTTTGAAGTCATTTCGCACGGTCAAAAACGCTAAAAATTTGCAAAAAAGACACCACCGACGATAATTCAAAACTAAAACAGCTACTGCGGATTTAACTACATTTACAAACTACCATTAGTGGTAAGGTACGAATTTCCTATTGCTAATAGTTTCAGAGATAATTGAGACTATATCGTTTTTAAGTCATTTCGCACTGTGAAAGACGCTGAAAATTGGCCAAAATCACACCATCGATAGTAACTCCAAAACTAAAAAAGGTTGTCTTCCGGATTTAACTACATAGACTTGTTTGCGTTTATAAATAACCCTAAGTGGTGCAGTACGGTTTTTTTACTACTATTAGTTTCGAAGATAATTGCGACTATAAGGTTTTGAAGTCATTTCGCATGGTCAAAAACGTTGAACATTTGCCAAAAAGACGCCATCGACAATAACTCCAACACTAAAACAGCTATTTCGAATTTACATACATAGTCTTGTTTGCGTTTATAAACTACTCTAAATGGTGCAGTACGGTTTTCCTACTGCTACTCGTTTCTGAGATTATTGAGACTATATCGTCTTGCAGTCATTTCGCACGGTCAAAAACGCTGTAAATTTGCCAAAAAGACACCATCGAAATAACTCCAAAACTAAAACAGCTATTCCGGTTTTAACTACATAGTCTTGTTTGCGTTTATAAACTTCTCTAAGTGGTGCATTACGGTTTTTCTACTGCTATTAGTTTCGGAAATAATTGAGACTATATCGTTTTGAAGTCATTTCGGACGGTCAAAAACGCCCAAAATTTGCCAAAAAGACACCATCGACAATAACTCCAAAACCAAAACAGCTATTCTGGATTAAACTACATAGTCTTCTTTGCGTTTATAAACTACCCTAAGTTTTGCAGTGCGGTTTTCCTACTGCTATTAGTTTCGGAGATAATTGAGACTATATCGTTTTGAAGTCATTTCTCACTATCAAGAACGCTAAAAATTTGCCAAAATAACAGGATCTAAAGTAACTCCAAAACTAAAACTGGTATTCCAGATTTAACTACACAGTCTTGTTTGCGCTTATAAACTACCCTAAGTTGTGCAGTACGGTTTTTCTACTGCTGTTAGTTTCGGAGAGAATTGAGACTATCGTTTTGAAGTCATTTCGCACTATCAAGAACGCTGAAAATTTGCTAAAATGACACCATCGGAAGTAACTCCAAAACTAAAAAAGCTATTCCGGATTTAACTACATAGACTTCTTTGCGTTTATAAACAACCCTAAGTGGTGCAGTACGGTTTTACTACCACTATTAGTTTCGAAGATAATTGAGACTATAAGGTTTTGAAGTCATTTCACACGGTCAAAAACGCGGAAAATTTGCCAAAAAGACACCATCGACAATAACTCCAATACTAAAACACCTATTCCGGATTTACATACATAACCTTGTTTGTGTTTATAAACTACTCTAAGTGGTGCAGTACGGTTTTCCTACTGCTATTCGTTTCGGAGATGCCAAAGAGACACCATCAACAATAACTCCAAAACTAAGACAGCTATTCCGGATTTATATACATAGACTTGTTTGCGTTTATAAACTTCTCTAAGTGGTGCAGTACGTTTTTTCTATTGCAATTAGTTTCAGAGATATTTGAGACTGTTGTTTTGAAGTCATTTCGCACGGTCAAAAACGCTAAAAATCTCCTTAGAGCAGCTGCTCTATGGAGACGTGCCCAATTTTGTTCATCTTTCCATCAGCGTGTTTACCTTACTAACACCTATATGGTTTTCTTGTGCACATACGCCTGGATGGTGACCAAAACTCTGGCTTTCTACCTGCAAGAGCTCACTCGTTACCTGGTCAAAGTCGTCTGGTACGGCCATCACTGGGTTCGTGTTTCTTAACTCTGTCTGCCCCCGTCTCGGGGTGGAATTGGCCTGCCTAATGTGGCATCACTGTACAAGGCGTGCGGACTTGCTTCCTTCATCCGCCTCTTCACAGTGCCAGTCCCTGCAGCGGAAGATGGGAGGCCCTATTGCAATTAGTTTCGTCGTGTGTCGTGTTTTCGAGCTCCCAAGTTTTGCTTGTGTTTATGTGAAAATATCGTTCGTAGGAGGGTTTGCAGTAGCGTGACGTACGTATGAATGTTCCATGCTTCTTTTGGCGGAGTCTGAGAGCGTTAAGTGCTATAGTTTATTCATACGAAGAGTTTTAATTTGTATTTGTGCTCGCCGTGGACGAGATCTGTAAATGGCGATATCTGCCAGCCATTTTGCACGTGACCATCGAAAGGATGTTGATCGACGTGGAGCGAGATCTACTGATAAGAAGTCATCGTTAAGAGTGCCGAGTGTTTCTCCAGTGACATGTGAAAGGGTTGCCATGGTAATTGACCCGAGTTTCTCAAGTGATAAGAATGCAACAGGTCAAACCGGTCCTGGAAATCAACAGAGCGTGTCTTCGTGCGTTGCTGCTGAAGGAGTTTCTTCTGCGATAGGAATACAGAAGATTGTTTCTATAGAGACGGAAACTTGCAGTTGGGCGTCTGAGGTTGATAAGAAGAATTCTGCTAATACGAGTGATCAGCTTTGTGCGTCAGAAATTGAGTGCCAGGACAATCCCTTTCGTCTCACTTTTGAAAGGGATT
Source organism: Macrothele yani (assembly GCA_039090855.1). NCBI lineage: Eukaryota > Metazoa > Arthropoda > Arachnida > Araneae > Macrothelidae > Macrothele > Macrothele yani. The sequence continues at coordinate 72,934,077 of CM077026.1, forward strand.
CTAAGGTATGTCAAGATTTTCATGATCTTTTTGAGAAAACTATTATTTTCCATGCGTTACCACAGACTTCGTTACCGGTATATTTGAAAGCTTTGGAAGAACGAGTGCCGAGAGAGGCAATTAAAGGAATCGGGTGTAGTAAACGAGGTATATCAGTGTTGTTTATAAATAGTGCAGATTGTAAACTTGTGTTAAAGCAAGGAATTTCTATAAATATTCAAATTTTGTATCCTGCTTATGCAAGTGAACGACCGATCACGGTAACTTTGTCTCCGGTGCCACTTGAGGTACCGGATTCTGCGTTGATAGTTCTTCTTTCTCAGTTTAGCCGGGTGGTGGGTCCAGTTCATGGAGTTATAGCAGCCCTGCAATCTTCAAATTATTGTCATGTTGGTGGGTTGAAGCGGACCTTCCGGGTTATCTTCCCGAATGAATCAGCTCTTCAGACTTGTCCTAAAGAGGTTGAAATTGCACTGGATTCTCATGGGTTCATGTTTAATATTTATACAGGAATTCTTTGCTATGCTTGCAATGAAAGAGGACACATTCGTGCTAAATGCGCGTATGCACATAGACCTCCTTTGAGGAACAGTCTCTCTGATTCCCATGAGGAAAGAATTGTTGTACCTGAAGATAGATCGGATTTAGAACATGGTATTACACATGTCGTTGACTTGGTTCCTACGGTGGCTGAGACTTGTGAAACCCGAGTGGTGGATCTAGTCGAACCTAGAGAGAAGACATTGATTGAAATGCCGACTTCTTTGGATACTGGGATTCAGGCAAAAGCAAATATTGGTACTTTGGGCATTGCTAACTTACAGAAATGTTCAGTAGCATTACAGAATCTCACAGAGAACTCATGTACAGCTTCGACATTTAAACGACCCAGCACTGATTCAAGTGGTGATCCGTTAAAACGGAGCAAAGCTAGAGACTATCTTCAACCGGAATTTATACCTCGTGTAGATCTTTTTTTTCTCCTGGATCCTGATTTAACCGAAGATAGAGATAAGCCATCACGGTATCGTCTTGTCATGGAACTTATTGCATCTTGCCCAGATTATGACGAAACTTTGGATCTCTTCGAATTGAAAAATTTTTTTGTGCCTAATAAAAAAATATGTCCACTCACTCCGGAGTTTTACGAGTTAAATATGTATAAGTTAAATGCTATTGCACATCGTTTGGATGCCGTGTTGAATTGGATAATTACGAAAAATCCTGTTCCTGAACTTTTAGACACTTATTACGAAACATACTATAAACGTATAGAGGATGTAAAAGCTTACCTAAAGAAACATAATGTGGTTGACGATAGTGTCTTTGATGTGTAGAGATGTTTCAGATGTATTCCTTGATGTTGGTTTCTTTTTTCTTGCAGTGTTTTTGAAATGTTCTTGGACTTTAATAGATATGGATTTCTGCTTACTTATGTTTTAAATTAGCGTTGTTAATTAATGATTCAGTGTTTCGGGTAGCGTTTTTAGTAAGATAATGTAATGTTGTTGTGTTTTACGGCACTGGCTCTCTCCCTTCCCTGGAGCCAGTGGCCCTAAATTAGGGATGGGCGACTGCTTATAGCCCATTGAGTAGCTCACGGTGGTCGTTAAACCTCCAATCAATCAGAGCAGCCGGTGCCCCCATGTGACTCCGCCAGTCGCTGTCCCAGCTACAACTCCTCCTGTTACCTCTCCGACTCACGTGACCAAGTCCTCTTCGACTTCGAGCCCTCAGGGCCGAGTTATTCCAAAAGTATAACTAAAGCCGTTGGTCAACGAGCTGTTTTTATAGCCCCTCCTCTTCCGGAGCAGCGCTTCTTTCAATTACCTCCTTCTCACGCTCCGCCGCGAGTTCTGCCAGCGCCGGTGGGCCTCATGGATGATCTTCCTGCTTTCACAATGGGTGTTGCTGATCTTCTCGAGGTCACTTTATCTTGCCCTGACTCTCCGAATTCCACCAGTGGGACGGGCGCCCCTGGAACAAAACGCCAGCAAACGATTGCTCAAATTACCCGCAGTAAAAATCAGAGGAAGAAGGTGGCATCAAACGGTCGGAAAAGTCTGACTGGTCCGAAGGGTCTGAAAACTCCGATAGCTGCTTCCCACCAATCTGATCGGTTGGGTGCTCGTAGCCGCGCAACCTACTTTTCATCTAATCTGGCTTTTCCGGCTTGCTCTCTTGATAACACCCCTCTGAGTGGGTTGAATTTTCGAATCTTGTCACGAAACATTCGGCTTCGGATGCACCTGTTCCCTCTGCTAGCTTATTGGATTTTGTGAAGTCCTCACCATCTCATGAAGACAACTGTACCTTCATTTCTCAGAATGGTGAGAAACTTTCTCTGCTGCAATCGCACATTGGAAGTTTTCTGACCATCCTGCGCCATGAAATGGACTCTTTTACGTCATCGTCGTCGATTCAGTGCTACGCTGACTGCCTTCAGTCACTTCTCAGTGCCATTGACAAATGTTCCTGAGACATATTGGACATGAACTTTCAAGATAGTGTCACTAAACTGTCGGGGTTTTGCGAACCCCTTGCTAACTCGCTAGCCTACAAGAATCTCATTCCCTGGGTGGAGACCTATTTTACTCCAGGAGACAAATTGCTTGGCTACTTCTCTCTACACCCGATGGCGCCAATAGGACTACACGTTCTTTCATGCCTACCGCTATTCTTTTAGGGGTGGCATCGCCATTGGTGTCCACCATCATTTTCGTAATACCTTACACTCTCTATCCGTAAGCAACCCGTACAAAGAGGTTCTTCAGCGCGCCTCATTCACCTTGGAGACAGTGCGCTACAATGTGTTCAACTTATAAATATCTCCGTGACGAAGTAAATATCTCCGTCATTTCTGTCCACGGCAGGATTCGAACCCGGATCCCCTCATTCCGGAATAAGTCACTCTACCAATTGAGCTACGCGGACATTGATTCTAATTGCTATCTGCCTTTATGTCGTGTGCATCCTGATGGCAGGTACGTCACATCTCCTGGTATACGTTACATCATCTCCCCCTTATTTTTTTTTATTTTTTTTTTGAAGTGCTGGAGAAGGGAATCTCTGATTTTTCCTATCCCGCGGTGTGGAAATAACATCACACCAGTGCGAGATTTTGAACGGTCGGGTCATCCGGATAGTTCGGGCGCCATTTTAACGAAGTAAATTTCTCCGTCATTTTTATCCGCGCCGGGGTTCGAACCCGGGTCCCTTCATTCCGGAATAAGTTGCTCTACCAATTGAGCTACGCGGACGTTTTATTCTGATTCCTATCTGCCTTTATGTCGTGTGCGTCCTGCTAACAGGTACGTCACATCTCCTGGTATACGTTACAGTGCCGCAGTCTTCTTCTGAATTTCTTGATTTGTTTACGATCCTCCGTGAGGCGCTATCACGTATCCCTTCTGCTGATCGTTTTTTCATAGGAGGCGACTACAATTTTACCATCAATCCACCGCTGGACCGCACACCCACCCACTGAGAATACCGCACCTACCTAGTTGACCTTCTACAGCAGTTGGTCACTGCGTTCTCGCTTACTGACGTACACCGCCATCTACAACCTCTGTCGGCTTCATATACTTGGCGCTCTTCTCAGACGTCCGTAGTCACAGCAGCCCGCCTGGATAGATTTTATGCTTCGTCCACACTTCTTACCGATCTGTCGGAATCTCTTTTACATCCTAAGGCATCGTAAGATCATTGTGCCATCTTCCTCACTGATCATTCTGCTCCGGCGACCCCTAGAACGGTTCATCCGTGGACTCTGGACACCTTTCTGCTCGATGATTGTGCTTTCTGCACCTCAGTACGAGAGTTTCTAGCTGTCAGATGCACAGCACTACGGTCTGCGCCCTGTGCCATGGCCTTCTATTGAGGTGAAACAACATCTCATCCTCTACATCCGGGAACTCTCGTTCTCAGCGTCAACACTCAAGCGCACGCGGCTGGATCATGTCCACCAGGTGCTCTCACTTATTTGCTTCCCCGACCCACTCTTTCCTGTATATCAAGCGGAACTCAAATCACTCCTGGAACCTCTGGCTTGCCAGGCGATTGCCCGTCTGCGTCTTCAACATCTTTCCCCAGACGCCTGTTCCTATTAGTTTCTGACTGCAGTGGAGTCTTCTCGACGAGCCTCTGCCTCACTCCGTCATCTTCGCCTGCCCTCCGGGGAGGAGACTTCTAATCCAGTCATTCTTTGCACACAGGTTCGCCGCACTTTACCGCCAACTTCTGTGAACCTTCTCCACTCCCCTCTGCTTTTTCCTCTACTCTACTTTCTGACCTACTTCAGGTCCCCTCTCATTTGGCGTCCTCCCTTCTTCTCCCCCTACCCTCACTGAACTCAACTATACCTTTTCCTCTCTCAATTCCCAAGCTGCTCTCAAACCGACGGTCTACCTTTCCTCTTCTATAAAACTTTCCTGCCTGCCCTTTTTCCTTTCCTGCTCTGTGCACTCTCTGCTGCTTTTCATCTCCCTGCTCTTCCGAGGAGCTTCACAGTTGCACATGTCCTACTTTTCCCCAAGAAGGGTGATCCACTTGACATGGGTAACTGGCGCCCCATCTCCACCCTCAACCTTGACTAAAAGCTCTACTCCAAACTTCTTTCCAGGCGACTTAACCCAATTCTTTCTTACATCATTTCACCTAACCAAACTTACACTGTTCCCGGCCGATCTATTTCCCACAACATTCATCTTCTCTGCGATCTCACTCGTCTTTCTAACCTCCGCCCAGAATCTCTGGCCCCCCTTACCCTTGACCAGAAGTCCGCCTTTGACAATGTCTCCCATACATATCTTTCTACTACACTACTTCACTTTGGTTTTTCTCCTCGTTTTGTTTCTCTTCTCCTTTCCCTATATCGTGACGCAGTTTTTCATGTCAGATTGCCCACCCTTCTTACTGCTCAAATCCCTTTTCCCCGTGGAGTGAGGCAGGGTTGCCCACTTTCGGGTCAACTTTTTGCCATAGTGATTGAACCTTTTCTTTGCTCTGTTCAGCGCTCCTTGGCCGCTTCTCTGCCGCCCACTGTGTCCCGCTCTCGTCATCCCAACGTCACCTATACAGCGTATGGGGACGACATTACTTTCTGCTTACGTCATGATGATCAGTTCAACAGCCTCCGCCAACTTTATAACATCAATGCTTCATGCTCAGGAGCCAAACTCAACATATCTAAGAGCACTGGTTTGTGGTGTGGGTCATGGACCCATCGCACAGACTCATCCTGAGGAGCTGTGTGGTCCGCTTCCTCACAACGTTTCCTTGAGGTGTTTATTGGTCAGCCGAATACAACATCCGTTGCAACACGCTCTTCTCTACGCCCACGGCTGTTTAGAGCAGCTGCTCTATGGAGACGTGCCCAATTTTGTTCATCTTTCCATCAGCGTGCTCGCCTCACTAACACCTATATGGTTTCCTTGCGCACATACTCCTGGATGGTGGCCAAGACTACGGCTTTCTACCAGCAAGAGCTCACTCGTTACCTGGTCAAAGTCGTCTGGTCCGGCCATCACTGGGTTCGTGTTTCCCAACTCTGTATGCCACCGTCTCGGGGTGGAACTGGCCTGCCAGATGTGTCATCACTGTGCAAGCCGTGCAGACTTGCCTCCTTCATCCGCCTCTTCACAGTGCCAATCCCTGCAGCGGAAGTTGTTCGTGATGTATTAGTCTTACCGCGCAACCCTCGTTTTAATTTCCTCTCTCTTTTTCTTATGGACCACTATCCGCTGACTACTCTCCACCTTCCGCCAGTCTACTCTAAAGCTTTCTCTCTTCTCCGTGCTCTCCCTCTCTCTCGTTCCCCTCCTTCTTCTGCATCTGAACTTCTCTCTGCGATCCTCTTTTCCCATCTCTTCTGCACCCTCCCCATCTTCCTTGCTTTTCCTATCCATTCTGGCTCCGTGCTGGAGCCGTAACAGTTCGCGACTTAACCACCCCTGACCTTTCCTGGAAACCCTTTGCCCACCTCCCACGCACTCTAAGCCTTTCCTCCTCCGCTCACTCTCTTTATGATTCCCTGCTATATACTATCATTTCCTAGATCCCTGACTTTGCGTTTCCCACCACGCTGAATCTCGTCCTATCTGACTCTCTTCCTGTTCCTCTATTCTTGTTGCTTGGCGACTCCCTCCTCCCTCCCTCCCTCTTTGCATTCCCGGTCCACCCTCTATCGTTTTTTCTCTTCGTCCGCTACTTCTTCACCCGCTCCAATCGCTACTGTTCCTCTCTCCTCTGCTTCTGCTTTCTGGTCCGTGGCACTCTTTCCTCTGCTTCTGCTGTCTGGTCCGCGGCCCTCTCTCCTCTCTCCGCTCCTCTTGAAGTCAACACCCATTGCCTTTTCCTCCACAACCGTCTTCTGGTTCCGTCTATCCTCTACCGAATGACTCTTGTCTCTCCCCCCCCACTCCATCTGCACTTTTTGCGCCTGTGAGGCTGATGTATCACATGTATAGCAGTATCGCACTGTTCAACTGCCGCTTTTACATCTAGCTTTCACTCTCGCTCAATGATCCGGTGTAGTGGACCTTCCGTTCAGTGCCTCCCAGACGCTCCTCGTCCAATCATCTCCACTGGCTCGTTTGCCTCCGGTCTGTTGTTATATCTTCATCCTCGTGAAGCACGTACTATACGTGTATCTTCAGCAACTCCGGACTGCTCTGACGTCTGCCTCCCCGCAACAAGCCAGTGCAGCGCTCCTGAGCCATTTCCGAGCTCGTCTCCTTTCACGCCTTGCACTGGAATTTCATACCGCCGTTACTCGGAGTACGGAACAGGTGTTCTACTCTACCAGGACCCCAGCCACGTCGTGGTTTGCCGGCACACCGTCGTCGCTACACCTCACGGTAGGTGGACATTCCTTTCCTATTTGAAATACGTAATTGAAATCTAATGCTTAGACTCTTGCACTTCACTTTTTCATTTGTGAAGACGAATTGTCACGAAGTTTCATTGCTGTGCATTAAACTGTATATATTTGTAAATACCTTTTAACCTGTATTGCCCTCCGGTGATGCACTATGTTATGATTTCATGAGACGCCCATGTTTTGCACGTCTCCCCTGTACATACCTTATCGTATTAAAGGCGACTTTGAACTTGTTCACGTGTCTTTCTAAGCTCTTAGTTTTTGGGTTAGTTTGTGAGTTTCCCGTGCGGATTCCTGTCTTCGTTCCTGCGAGTCTTCAAGTTGAAGGTTTGAGCTTTAGTTTGGTACCACTAACAAGTCGGTGAGTACTTGCTTGATCTTATATTCTTCAATTAATTTTTCTGACCAAGCTGGTGTAATCTTACTTTTTCCTCACCATCTTGGATTGCGGCTACTGATAAGAGCATTGCCCACGCCCTTGTCAAGCAGGCTCCTCCCATTACCTTAACTTCCACTCCGATGGAAGTCCAAGCAACTGCTTCAGCAACTCAGGACGTTAGTGGTACAACTGCTGAACCAACTGAGGTCCCCCCAGCTTCTCAAACTGACCGCCCTCCTCTTCACACACCGATTGATGATGCAATGGATGATATTTTCGACGCTGTTCCATTGCCTTCAATGCTGCTCAAGATCCCGACGTCTTCTACGTCATCAAGCTCTACCGCAGCTACTCCGGCGCACGTAATGCTGTTCCCTCATACGCAGCCATTGCCTCCGGCGGTGTTGCAGCCTCTAGGTCTCTGCCTGCCAGACCTCTTAAGTCGTATGCCCGTGTTACAGATTCAGCCATTTTCGTGGACATCCCGGAGGAATCTCCGTCAGGCGTTAAATGGAACTCAACTTTGAACCTTGGACTTTGCTTCTATGCTCACCGTGATACCCCGCTAAAGCAATATAACAGATCCCTCAAGTCACTGTATCCGGCGAGAGCTGTCACACATATGGCCCGAGCGCACATCTTGTGAACTCCGGGCTCGATATTAATGATTCACATCTCATAGCGGAACCGGTGACCCAGCACCCCATTCAAGTGACCCTTTACCCAGTGTCACTGTGGTATCCGATGAAATGCTCGTAGATACGCTCAGTCAAGTTGGTCGGGTGGTCAGCCGCCCAGAGACTCTTTCTGCAGCACCCAAAGATTCCGAATATAAATCGATTCAAGGCTTCCCGACGCAGTGTTCGTGTAATCTTTGCCTCCGATGACCACATCCAGAGATGTCCGACGGTTCTTAATGTACGTTGTAAAGGTCAATACATCAAAATTGAAGTCCTCGCGGCTCTACATTGCTCCCGTTGCCAGGGAGTTAGAGACCTGCGCAACCGCTGCCCCCATGTGGTTCCGCCGGTCGCTGCTCCAGCGTCAACTCCTCCTGCTACCTCTCCGACTCACGTGACGAAGTCTGCTTCGGCGTGTGAGCCCTCAGGGCCGAGTTATTCCAAAAATACAACTAAAGCCGTTGGTCAATGAGCAGTTTTCCAGCCCCTCCTTTTCCGGAGCAGCGCGTCTTTCAAATATCTCCTTCTCACGCTCCGTCGCGCGTTCTGAAAGCGCCGGTGGGCCTCATAGATGATCTTCCTGCTCTCAAAATGGGTGTTGCTGATCCTCTTGAGATCACTATATCCTGCCCTGACTCTCCGCCTTCCACCAGTGAGACGGGCACCCCTGGTACGAAATGCCAGCAAACGATTGCTCAAATTACCCGCAATAAGAAGCAGAGGAAGAAGGCGGCGGCGAAGGGTGGAATTGTCTGACGGGTCCGATGGGTCTGAAAACTCCGATAGCTGCATCCAACCAGTCTGATCGGTTGGGTGCTCGTAGCCGCGCAACCTACTTTTCATCTAATCTGGCTTTTCCGGCTTGCTCTCTTGATAACACCCTCTGAGTGGGTTGAATTTTCGAACCTTGTCACGAAACATTCGGCTTCGGATGCACCTGTTCCCTCTTCTAGCTTACTGGATTTTGTGAAGTCCTCACCATCTCATGAAGACAACTGTACCTTCATTTCTCAGCATGGTTAGAAACTTTCTCTGCTGCAGTCGCACATTGGAAGTCTTCTGACCATCCTGCGTCACAAATGGACACTTTTGCGTCACCGTCGTCGATTCGGTGCTACGCTGACTGTCTTCAGTCACTTCTGTGCCATTGACAAATGTTCCTGAGACATATTGGGCATGAACTTTCAAGATAGTATCACTAAAGATAGTGTCGGGGTTTTGCGAACCCCCTTGCTAACTCGCTAGCCTACGAGGATCTCACTCCCCTGGGTGGAGTCCACCTTTTACTTCAGGAGACAAATTGTTTGGCTACTTCTCTCTTCACCCGATGGCGCTAATGAGACTACACGTTCTTTCATGCCTACCGCTATTCATCGCCATTGGTGTCCGCCATCATTTTCGTAATACCTTACCCTCTCTATCCGTAAGCAACCTGTACAAAGACCTTCTTCAGCGCGCCTCATTCACCTTGGAGACAGTGCGCTACAATGTGTTCAACTTATTTGTGTTCCAGTCTTCTTCTGAACTGCTTGATATGTTTACCATCCTCCGTAAGGACGCTCTCCCGTATTCCTTCTACTGATCGTGTTCTCATTGGAGGCGACTACAATTGTACCGTCAATCTAGCGCTGGACCGCACACCCACCCACTGAGAATACCGCACCAACCTAGTTGACCTTCTACAGCAGTAGGTCACTGAATTCTCGCTTACTGACGTACACCGCCATCTACAACCTCTGTTGACTTCACATACATGACGCTCTTCTCAGACGTCCGTAGTCACAGCAGCCCGTCTGGATAGATTTTATGCTGCGTCCACACTTCTCACCGATCTGTCGGAATTTCTTTTACATCCTACGGCATCGTCAGATCATTGTGTCATCTCCCTCACTGTGCATTCTGCTCCGGCGACCCCTAGAACGGTTCGTCCGTGGATTCTGGACACCTCTCTACTCGATGGTCCTGCTTTCTGCACCTCACTACGAGCGCTTCTAGCTGTCAGACGCACAGCACTGCGGTCTGTGCCCTGTGCCATGGCCTTCTGGATTGAGGTGAAACAACATCTCATCCTCTACATCCGGAAACCCTCGTTCACAGCGTCAACACTCAAGCGCATGCAGCTGGATCATGTCCACCAGGCGCTCTCACTTATTAGCTTGACCGACCCACTCTTTCCGGTATATCAAACGGAACTCAAATCACTCCTGGAACCTCTGGCTTGCCAGGCGATTGCCCGTCTGCGTCTTCAAGATCTTTCCCCAGACGCCTGTTCCTATGAGTTTCTGACTGCAGTGGAGTCTTCTCGACGGGCCTCTTCCTCACTCCGTCATCTTCGCTTCCCCTCTGGGGAGGTGACTTCTGATCCAGTCATACTTTGCGCACAGGTTCGCCAGCACTTTACCGTCAACTTCTGTGAATCACCTCTACTCCCGTCTGCTGCTTCCTCTGCTCTACTTTCTGACCTACCTCAGGTCCCTTCTCATTTGGCTTCCTCCCTTGTTCTACCCCTACCCTGACTAAACTCAACTCTCCGTTATGCTTTCTCAATTCCCAAGCTGCTCCCGGACCCGACGATCTACCTTTCCTCTTCTATAAAACTTTTCTGCCTGCCCTTCTCCCTTTCCTGTTCTGTACCCTCTCTGCTGCTTTTCATCACCCTGCTCTTCCGAGGAGCTTCACCGTTGCATATGTCCTACTTTCCCCCAAGAAGGGTGATCCACTTCACTGCAGCGTAAGTGGCGCCCCATCTCCACCCTCAACCTTGACTAAAAGCTCTACTCCAAACTTCTTTCCAGGCGGCTTAACCCAATTCTTTCTTACATCATTTCACCTAACCAAATTTACACTGTTCCCGGCCGATCTATTTCCCACAACATTCATCTTCTCCGCGATCTCACTCGACTTTCTGACCTCCGCCCTGAATCTCTGGCCCTCCTTACCCTTGACCATAAGTCCACCTTTGACAATGTCTCCCATACGTATCTTTCTACTACACTACTTCACTTTGGTTTTCCTCCTCGTTTTGTTTCTCTTTTCCTTTCCCTATATCGGGGCGTCGTTTTTCATGTCAGATTGACCACCCTTCTTACTGCTCAAATCCATTTCCGCCGTGGATCGAGGCAGGATTGCTTACTTTCAGGTCAACTTTTTGCCATAGTGATTGAACCTTTTCTTCTCTCTGTTCAACGCTCCTTGACCACTTCTCTGCCGCCCACTGTGGCCCGCTCTCGTCATCCCAACGTCGCCTATACAGCTTATGCGGACGACGTTACTTTTTGCTTATGTCCTGATGATCAGTTCAACAACCTCCGCCAACTTTATAACATCTATTCTTCATGCGCAGGAGCCAAACTCAACGTATCTAAGAGCACAGGTTTGTGGTGTGGGTCGTGGACCCATCGCACAAACTCCCCCTGGGGAGCTGTGGAGCTCGCTTCGTCACAACGTTTCCTCGGGGTGTTTATTGGTCAGCCGCATACAACATCCTTTGTAACATGGTCTGCTCTACGCCCACGGCTGCTTAGAGCAGCTGCTCTATTAAGACGTGCCCAATTTTGTTCATCTTTCCATCAGCGTGCTCGCCTCACTAACACCTATATGGTTTTCTTCTGCACGTACGCCTGGATGGTGACCAAAACTCTGGCTTTCTACCTGCAAGAGCTCACTCGTTACCTGGTCAAAGTCGTCTGGTACAGCCATCACTGGGTTCGTGTTTCCTAACTCTGTCTGCCCCCGTCTCTGGGTGGAATTGGCCTGCCTAATGTGGCATCACTGTACAAGGCGTGCAGACTTGCTTCCTTCATCCGCCTCTTCACAGTGCCAGTCCCTGCAGCGGAAGTTGGGAGGCCCTATTGCAATTAGTTTCGTCGTGTGTCGTGTTTTCGAGCTCCCAAGTTTTGCTTGTGTTTATGTGAAAATATCGTTCGTAGGAGGGTTTGTAGTAGCGTGACGTATGTGTGAATGTTCCATGCTTCTTTTGGTGGAGTTTGAGAGCGTTAAGTGCTATAGTTTATTCATACGAAGAGTTTTAATTTGTGTTTGTGCTCGCCGTTGACGAGATCTGTAAATGGCGATATCTGCCAGCCATTTTGCACGTGCCCATCGAGAGGAAGCTGTTCACCGTGGAGCGAGATCTACTGATATGACATCGGCGAGTGTTTCTCCTGTTACCTCTGAGGGGGTTGCCATGGAGATTGACCCGAGCTTCTCAAGAGATGAGAATCCAACAAGTCAAACCGGTCCTGGAAATCAACAGAGCGCGTCTTCGTGCGTCGCTGCTGAAGAAGTTTCTTCTGCGATAAGAATGCAGAAGGGTGTTGCTATGGAGACGGGAAATAGCAGTTGGGCATCGGTGGTTGCCATGGCGAATTCTGACAACACGAGTGATCAGCGTTGTGCGTCAGAGATTGAGTGTCAGGAAAACCGGTTTCGTTTAACTTTCGAAAAGTATTCCAAGGTATGTCAAGATTTTCATGATCTTTCTGAGAAAACTATTATTTTCCATGCTTTACCACAGACTTCGTTACCGGTATATTTGAAAGCTTTGGAAAAACGAGTGCCGAGAGAGGCAATTAAAGGAATCGGTCGTAGTAAACGAGGTATATCAGTGTTGTTTATAAATAGTGCCGATTGTAAACTTGTTTTAAAGCAAGGGATTTCTAAAAATCAGCAAATTTTATATCCTGCTTATGCAAGTGAACGACCGAACTTTGTCTGCGGTGCCACTTGAGGTACCGGATTCTGCGTTGATAGTTCTTCTTTCTCAGTTTAGCCGGGTGGTGGGTCCAGTTCATAGAGTTATAGAAGCCCCGCAATCTTCAAATTATTGTCATGTTGGTGGGTTGAAGCGGACCTTCCGGGTTATCTTCCCGAATGAATCAGCTCTTCAGACTTGTCCTAAAGATGTTGAAATTGTACTGGATTCTCATGGGTTCATGTTTAATATTTATACAGCAATGTTTTGTTATGCTTGCAATGAAAGAGGGCACATTCGTGCTAAATGCACGTATGTGAATAGACCTCCTTTGAGGAAGAGTCTCTCTGATTCCCATGAGGAAAGAATTGTTGTACCTGAAGATAGATCGGATTTAGAACATGGTATTACACATGTCGTTTACTTGGTTCCTACCGTGGCTGAGACTTGTGAAACCCGAGTGGTGGATCCAGTCGAGCCGAGAGAGAAGACATTGATTGAAATGCCGACTTCTTTGGATATTGGGATTCAGACAACAGCATATATTGGTACTTTGGGCATTGCTAACTTACAGAAATGTTCAGTAGCATTACAGAATCTCGCAGAGAACTCATGTACAGCTTCGACATTTAAACGACCCAGCACTGATTCAAGTGATGAGCCGTTAAAACGGAGCAAATCTAGAGACTATCTTCAACCGGAATTTATCCCTCGTGTAGATCTTTCTTTTCTCCTGGATCCTGATTTAACCGAAGATAGAGATAAGCCATCACGGTATCGTCTTATCATGGAACTTATTGCATCTTGCCCAGATTATGACGAAACTTTGGATCGTTCCGAATTGAAAATTTTTTTTGTGCCTAATCAAAAGATATGTCCACTCACTCCGGAGTTTTACGAGTTAAATATGTATAAGTTAAATGCTATTGTACATCGTTTGGATGCCGTGTTGAATTGGATAATTACGAAAAATCCTGTTCCTGAACTTTTAGACACTAATTACAAAACATACTATAAACGTATAGAGGATGTAAAAGCTTACATAAAGAAACATAATGTGGTTGACGATAGTGTCTTTGATGTGTAGAGATGTTTCAGATGTATTCCTTGATGTTGGTTTCCTTTTTTCTTGCAGTGTTTTTGAGATGTTCTTGGACTTTAATAGATATGGATTTCTGCTTACTTATGTTTTATCTTAGCGTTGTTAATTAATGATTCAGTTTTTCGGGTAGCTTTGTTAGTAAGATAATGTAATGTTGTTGTGTTTTACGGCACTGGCTCTCTCCCTTCCCTGGAGCCAGTGGCCCTAAATTAAGGATGGGCGACTGCTTGTGGCCCATTGGGTTGCTCACAGTGGTCGTTGAACCTCCAATCAATCAGTCAATCAAAGCAGCGGAAGTTGTTCGTGATGTGTTAGTCTCCCAGCGCAACACTCACTTTACTTACCTCTCTCTTTTTCTTATGGAACACTATCCTCTGAATATTCTCCGCCTTCCGCCAGTATACTCTGAAGCTTTCTCCCTTCTCCGTGCTCTCCGTCTCTCTCTCTCTCTCGTTCCCCTCCTGCCTCTACATCTGAACTTCTCTCTGAGCCCCTCTTTTTCTTATCTCTTCTGCACCCTCCCATCTTCCGTGCTTTTCCTATCCATGATGGGTCCATGCTGAAGTCGTAACAGTTCGCGACTTAACCACTCCCGACCTTTCCCGGAAACCTTTGCTCACCTCCCACGCACTCTACGCCTTTCCTCCTCCGCTCGCTGTCTTTACGATTCCCTGCTCTCTACTATCATTTCCCAGTTCCCTGACCTTGCGTCTCTCTCCGGCCTGAATCTCGTCCTATCTGCCTCTCTTCTTGTTCCTCTTTTTTTGCCGCTTGGAGACTCCCTCCCCCTCTCTCTTCGCTTTCCCTGTCCACTCTGTATCGTTTTGTCTCTTCGTCCGCTACTTCTTCACCCGCTCCTATTGCTACTGTTCCTCTCTCCTCTGCTTCTGCTGTCTGGTCCGCGGCCCTCTCTCCTTTCTCCGCTTCTCTTGAAGTCAACACCCATTGGCTTTTCCTCCACAACCGTCTACCGGTTCCCTCTATCCTCTACCGCATGACTCTTATCTCTTCCCCCCTCTGCCCTTTCTGCGACTGTGAGGCTGATGTATCACATGCATACCAGTATTGCACTGTTCTACAGCCACTTTTACCTCTAGCCTTCACTCTCGTTCAACGCTCCTGTGCAGTGGACTGTCCGTTCAGTGCCTACCAGACGCTCCTCGTCCAGTCATCTCCACCGGCTCGTTTGCCTCCGGTCTGTTGTTATATCTTCATCCTCGTTAAGCACGCAATATACGTGTATCATCAGCAACTTCGGACTGCTCTGACGTCTGTCTCCCCACAACAAGCCTGTGCAGCGCTCCTGAGCCATTTCCGAGCTCGTCTCCTTTCATGCCTTGGCCTGGAATTTCATACCGCCGTTGCTCGGCGTACGGAACAGGTGTTCTACTCTACCTGGGCCTCATCCACGTCGTGGTTTGCCGGCACACCTTCGTTGCTACACCTCACGGTAGGTGGACATTCCTCTCCTACTTGTACTACGTAATTGAAATTTAATGCTTAGACTCTTGCACTTCACTTGTTCATTTGTCAAGACGAATTGTCACGATGTTTCATTGCTGTGCGTCAAACTGTATATATTTGTAAATACCTTTTAACCTGTATTGCCCTCCGGTGATGCATTATGTTATGGTTTCATGAGACACCCATTATTTGCACATCTCCCCTGTACATACCTTATTGTAGTAAAGGCGATTTTGAACTTGTTCTCGTTTATAAACTACACAAAATCATACAGTAACGTTTTCTTATTCATATTAGTTTCGGAGATAATTGAGACGGCATGTTTTTGAAGTCTTTTCTCAACTCAAAACGCTAAAATTATGCCAAAAAGACTCCATCGCCATTAACTCCAAAACTAAAACATGTATTCCTGATTTAACTACACAGACTTGTTGATGTTCAAAAACTACACAAAGTGGTACAGTATCGTTTTCCTATTAGCTCTGGAGATAATTGAGACGGTATGCTTTTGAAGTTTTGTCGCAGCTGAAAACGCTAAAATTATGCCAAAAAGACACCACCGCCATTAACTCCAAAACTAAAACAGGTGTTTCGGAATTAACTACTCAGTCTTGTTCAGGTTTATGAACTACACAATGTGGTACAGTATCGTTTTCCCATTAGTTTCGGAGTTATTTGAGACGGTATGCTGTTGAAATTTTTTCGCAACTGAAAACGCTAAAATTATGCCAAAACAACAACATCGCCATTAACTTCAATACTAAAAATAAGTATTCCGAATTAATTTATTTTTTTGATTGGAGATTTAACGACAACCGTGAGCAACTCAATGGGTTATAAGCAGTCGCCCGTCATTAATTTAGGGTCACTGGTTCCAGGGAAGAGAGAGAGCCAGTGCCGTACGACAAACACAACATCCATGCCTGACCGGGATTCGAACCCGGACCCCTTACGAACGAATGATCAGAGGCCAGCGCCTTAGACCACTGCGCCACCGGGGCGGCATTTCCGAATTTTACTACACAGTCCTGTTGACGTTTATAAACTAACCAAATTGGTACAGTATCGCTTTCCTGTTCCCATTAGTTCTGGATGTAATGGCGATGGTATGATTTTGAAGTCGTTTCGCAGCTCAAAACGCTGAAAATTTGCCAAAAAGACACCACCGACAATAACTCCAAAACTAAAGCAGGTATTCCAGATTTAACTGAATAGTCTTGTTTGCGTTTATAAACAACCCTAAGAGGTGCAGTACGGTTTTACTACCACTATTAGTTTCGAAAATAATTGAGACTATAAGGTTTTGAAGTCATTTCGCAAGATCAAAAACGCGGAAAATTTGCCAAAAAGACACCATCGACAATAACTCCAATACTAAAACAGCTATTCCGGATTTACATACATAGCCTTGTTTGTGATTATAAACTACTCTAAGTGGTGCAGTACGGTTTTCCTCCTGCTATTCGTTTCGGAGATAATTGAGACTATATCGTTTTAAAGTTATTTCGCACTATCAAGAACGCTAAAAATGTGCCAAAATGACACCATCGAAAGTAAATCCAAAACGAAAACAGCAATTCCGGATATAAATACATAGTCTTGTTTGCGTTTATAAACTACCGTAAGTGGTGCAGTACGGTTTTCCTACTGCTATTAGTTTCGGAGATAATTGAGACTATATCGTCTTGAAGTCATTTCGCGCGGTCAAAAACGCTGAAAATTTGCCAAAAAGACACCACCGACAATAACTCCAAAACTAAAGCAGGTATTCCAGATTTAACTGAATAGTCTTGTTTGCGTATATAAACTACCCTACGTTGTGCAGTACGGTTTCCCTACTGCTATTAGTTTCGGAGATAATTGAGACTATATCGTTTTGAAGTCATTTCGCACTATCAAGAACGCTAAAAATGTTCCAAAATGACACCATCGAAAGTAAATCCAAAACGAAAACAGCAATTCCGGATTTAAATACATAGTCTTGTTTGCGTTTATAAACTACTGTAAGTGGTGCAGTACGGTTTTCCTACTGCTATTAGTTTCGGAGATAATTGAGACTATATCGTTTTGAAGTCATTTCGTTCTGTCAAAAACGCTGAAAATTTGCCAAAGAGACACCATCAACAATAACTCCAAAACTTAAACAGCTATTCCGGATTTACATACATAGTCTTCTTTGCGTTTATAAACTACCCTAAGTTGTGCAGTACTGTTTTCCTACGGCTGTTAGTTTCGGAGATAATTGAGACTATATCGTTTTGAAGTCATTTCGCACGGTGCAAAACGCTGAAAATTTGCCAAAAAGACACCACCGACAATAACTCCAAAACTGAAGCAGGTATTCCAGATTTAACTGAATAGTCTTGTTTGCGTTTATAAACAACCCTAAGTTGTGCAGTACGGTTTTACTACCACTATTAGTTTCGAAAATAATTGAGACTATAAGGTTTAGAAGTCATTTCGCACGGTCAAAAACACGGAAAATTTGCCAAAAAGACATCATCTACAATAACTTCAATACTAAAACAGCTATTCCGGATTTACATACATAGCCTTGTTTGTGTTTATAAACTACTCTAAGTGGTGCAGTGCGGTTTTCCTACTGCTTTTCGTTTCGGAGATAATTGAGACTATATTCTTTTTGAAGTCATTTTGCACTATCAAGAACGCCAAAAATGTGCCAAAATGACACCATCGAAAGTAAATCCAAAAAGAAAACAGCAATTCCGGATATAAATACATAGTCTTGTTTGCGTTTATAAACTACCGTAAGTGGTGCAGTACGGTTTTCCTTCTGCTATTAGTTTCGGAGATAATTGAGACTATATCGTTTTGAAGTCATTTCTCACTATCAAGAACGCTAAAAATTTGCCAAAATAACAGGATCTAAAGTAACTCCAAAACTAAAACAGGCATTCCAGTTTTAACTACATAGTCTTGTTTGCGCTTATAAACTACCCTAAGTTGTGCAGTACGGTTTGTATACTGCTGTGAGTTTCGGAGAGAATTGAGACTATATCGTTTTGAAGTCATTTCGCACTATCAAGAACGCTGAAAATTTGCTAAAATGACACCATCGGAAGTAACTCCAAAACTAAAAAAGCTATTCCGGATTTAACTACATAGACTTCTTTGCGTTTATAAACAACCCTAAGTGGTGCAGTACGGTTTTACTACCACTATTAGTTTCGAAGATAATTGAGACTATAAGGTTTTGAAGTCATTTCACACGGTCAAAAACGCGGAAAATTTGCCAAAAAGACACCATCGACAATAACTCCAATACTAAAACAGCTATTCCGGATTTACATACATAACCTTGTTTGTGTTTATAAACTACTCTAAGTGGTGCAGTACGGTTTTCCTACTGCTATTCGTTTCGGAGATAATTGAGACTATATTCTTTTGAAGTCATTTCGCACTCTCAAGAACGCTAAAAATGTGACAGAATGTCACCATCGAAAGTAAATCCAAAAAGAAAACAGCAATTCCGGATATAAATACATAGTCTTGTTTGCGTTTATAAACTACCGTAAGTGGTGCAGTACGGTTTTCCTACTGCGATTAGTTTCGGAGATAATTGAGACTATATCGTTTTGATGTCATTTCTCACTGTCAAAAACGCTGAAAATTTGCCAAAGAGACACCATCAACAATAACTCCAAAACTAAGACAGCTATTCCGGATTTACATACATAGACTTGTTTGCGTTTATAAACTTCTCTAAGTGGTGCAGTACGTTTTTTCTATTGCAATTAGTTTCAGAGATATTTGAGACTGTTGTTTTGAAGTCATTTCGCACGGTCAAAAACGCTAAAAATCTCCTTAGAGCAGCTGCTCTATGGAGAGGTGCCCAATTTTGTTCATCTTTCCATCAGCGTGTTTACCTTACTAACACCTATATGGTTTTCTTGTGCACATACGCCTGGATGGTGACCAAAACTCTGGCTTTCTACCTGCAAGAGCTCACTCGTTACCTGGTCAAAGTCGTCTGGTACGGCCATCACTATGTTCGTGTTTCTTAACTCTGTCTGCCCCCGTCTCTGGGTGGAATTGGCCTGCCTAATGTGGCATCACTGTACAAGGCGTGCAGACTTGCTTCCTTCATCCGCCTCTTCACAGTGCCAGTCCCTGCAGCGGAAGATGGGAGGCCCTATTGCAATTAGTTTCGTCGTGTGTCGTGTTTTCGAGCTCCCAAGTTTTGCTTGTGTTTATGTGAAAATATCGTTCGTATGAGGGTTTGTATTAGCGTGACGTACGTATGAATGTTCCATGCTTCTTTTGGTGGAGTCTGAGAGCGTTAAGTGCTATAGTTTATTCATACGAAGAGTTTTAATTTGTGTTTGTGCTCGCCGTTGACGAGATCTGTAAATGGCGATATCTGCCAGCCATTTTGCACGTGACCATCGAAAGGATGTTGATCGACGTGGAGCGAGATCTACTGATAAGAAGTCATCGTTAAGTGTGCCGAGTGTTTCTCCAGTGACATGTGAGAGGGTTGCCATGGTAATTGACCCGAGTTTCTCAAGTGATAAGAATGCAACAGGTCAAACCGGTCCTGGAAATCAACAGA
The DNA here is from genome assembly GCA_039090855.1 of Macrothele yani. NCBI lineage: Eukaryota > Metazoa > Arthropoda > Arachnida > Araneae > Macrothelidae > Macrothele > Macrothele yani. The sequence continues at coordinate 72,953,851 of CM077026.1, forward strand.
GCGTGTCTTCGTGCGTTGCTGCTGAAGGAGTTTCTTCTGCGATAGGAATACAGAAGATTGTTTCTATAGAAACGGAAACTTGCAGTTGGGCGTCTGAGGTTGATAAGAAGAATTCTGCTAATACGAGTGATCAGCTTTGTGCGTCAGAAATTGAGTGCCAGAACAATCCCTTTCGTCTCACTTTTGAAAGGGATTCTAAGGTATGTCAAGATTTTCATGATCTTTTTGAGAAAACTATTATTTTCCATGCGTTACCACAGACTTCGTTACCGGTATATTTGAAAGCTTTGGAAGAACGAGTGCCGAGAGAGGCAATTAAAGGAATCGGGTGTAGTAAACGAGGTATATCAGTGTTGTTTATAAATAGTGCAGATTGTAAACTTGTGTTAAAGCAAGGAATTTCTATAAATATTCAAATTTTGTATCCTGCTTATGCAAGTGAAAGACCGATCACGGTAACTTTGTCTCCGGTGCCACTTGAGGTACCGGATTCTGCGTTGATAGTTCTTCTTTCTCAGTTTAGCCGGGTGGTGGGTCCAGTTCATGGAGTTATAGAAGCCCTGCAATCTTCAAATTATTGTCATGTTGGTGGGTTGAAGCGGACCTTCCGGGTTATCTTCCCGAATGAATCAGCTCTTCAGACTTGTCCTAAAGATGTTGAAATTGCACTGGATTCTCATGGGTTCATGTTTAATATTTATACAGGAATTCTTTGCTATGCTTGCAATGAAAGAGGACACATTCGTGCTAAATGCGCGTATGCACATAGACCTCCTTTGAGGAACAGTCTCTCTGATTCCCATGAGGAAAGAATTGTTGTACCTGAAGATAGATCGGATTTAGAACATGGTATTACACATGTCGTTGACTTGGTTCCTACGGTGGCTGAGACTTGTGAAACCCGAGTGGTGGATCTAGTCGAACCTAGAGAGAAGACATTGATTGAAATGCCGACTTCTTTGGATCCTGGGATTCAGGCAACAGCAAATATTGGTACTTTGGGCATTGCTAACTTACAGAAATGTTCAGTAGCATTACAGAATCTCGCAGAGAACTCATGTACAGCTTCGACATTTAAACGACCCAGCACTGATTCAAGTGGTGATCCGTTAAAACGGAGCAAAGCTAGAGACTATCTTCAACCGGAATTTATACCTCGTGTAGATCTTTTTTTTCTCCTGGATCCTGATTTAACCGAAGATAGAGATAAGCCATCACGGTATCGTCTTGTCATGGAACTTGTCCTCTTGCCCAGATTATGACGAAACTTTGGATCTCTTCGAATTGAAAAATTTTTTTGTGCCTAATAAAAAAATATGTCCACTCACTCCGGAGTTTTACGAGTTAAATATGTATAAGTTAAATGCTATTGTACATCGTTTGGATGCCGTGTTGAATTGGATAATTACGAAAAATCCTGTTCCTGAACTTTTAGACACTTATTACGAAACATACTATAAACGTATAGAGGATGTTAAAGCTTACCTAAAGAAACATAATGTGGTTGACGATAGTGTCTTTGATGTGTAGAGATGTTTCAGATGTATTCCTTGATGTTGGTTTCTTTTTTCTTGCAGTGTTTTTGAAATGTTCTTGGACTTTAATAGATATGGATTTCTGCTTACTTATGTTTTAAATTAGCGTTGTTAATTAATGATTCAGTGTTTCGGGTAGCGTTTTTAGTAAGATAATGTAATGTTGTTGTGTTTTACGGCACTGGCTCTCTCCCTTCCCTGGAGCCAGTGGCCCTAAATTAGGGATGGGCGACTGCTTATAGCCCATTGAGTAGCTCACGGTGGTCGTTAAACCTCCAATCAATCAGAGCAGCCGGTGCCCCCATGTGACTCCGCCAGTCGCTGTCCCAGCTGCAACTCCTCCTGTTACCTCTCCGACTCACGTGACCAAGTCCGCTTCGACTTCGAGCCCTCAGGGCCGAGTTATTCCAAAAGTATAACTAAAGCCGTTGGTCAACGAGCTGTTTTTATAGCCCCTCCTCTTCCGGAGCAGCGCTTCTTTCAATTACCTCCTTCTCACGCTCCGCCGCGAGTTCTGCCAGCGCCGGTGGGCCTCATGGATGATCTTCCTGCTTTCACAATGGGTGTTGCTGATCCTCTCGAGGTCACTTTATCTTGCCCTGACTCTCCGAATTCCACCAGTGGGACGGGCGCCCCTGGAACAAAACGCCAGCAAACGATTGCTCAAATTACCCGCAGTAAAAAGCAGAGGAAGAAGGTGGCATCAAACGGTCGGAAAAGTCTGACTGGTCCGAAGGGTCTGAAAACTCCGATAGCTGCTTCCCACCAATCTGATCGGTTGGGTGCTCGTAGCCGCGCAACCTACTTTTCATCTAATCTGGCTTTTCCGGCTTGCTCTCTTGATAACACCCCCTCTGAGTGGGTTGAATTTTCGAATCTTGTCACGAAACATTCGGCTTCGGATGCACCTGTTCCCTCTGCTAGCTTATTGGATTTTGTGAAGTCCTCACCATCTCATGAAGACAACTGTACCTTCATTTCTCAGAATGGTGAGAAACTTTCTCTGCTGCAATCGCACATTGGAAGTTTTCTGACCATCCTGCGCCATAAAATGGACTCTTTTGCGTCATCGTCGTCGATTCAGTGCTACGCTGACTGCCTTCAGTCACTTCTCAGTGCCATTGACAAATGTTCCTGAGACATATTGGACATGAACTTTCAAGATAGTGTCACTAAACTGTCGGGGTTTTGCGAACCCCCTTGCTAACTCGCTAGCCTACAAGAATCTCATTCCCTGGATGGAGACCTATTTTACTCCAGGAGACAAATTGCTTGGCTACTTCTCTCTACACCCGATGGCGCCAATAGGACTACACGTTCTTTCATGCCTACCGCTATTCTTCTAGGGGTGGCATCGCCATTGGTGTCCGCCATCATTTTCGTAATACCTTACACTCTCTATCCGTAAGCAACCCGTACAAAGAGGTTCTTCAGCGCGCCTCATTCACCTTGGAGACAGTGCGCTACAATGTGTTCAACTTATAAATATCTCCGTGACGAAGTAAATATCTCCGTCATTTCTGTCCACGGCAGGATTCGAACCCGGATCCCCTCATTCCGGAATAAGTCACTCTACCAATTGAGCTACGCGGACATTGATTCTAATTGCTATCTGCCTTTATGTCGTGTGCATCCTGATGGCAGGTACGTCACATCTCCTGGTATACGTTACATCATCTCCCCCTTATTTTTTTTATTTTTTTTTTGAAGTGCTGGAGAAGGGAATCTCTGATTTTTCCTATCCCGCGGTGTGGAAATAACATCACACCAGTGCGAGATTTTGAACGGTCGGGTCATCCGGATAGTTCGGGCGCCATTTTAACGAAGTAAATTTCTCCGTCATTTTTATCCGCGCCGGGGTTCGAACCCGGGTCCCTTCATTCCGGAATAAGTTGCTCTACCAATTGAGCTACGCGGACGTTTTATTCTGATTCCTATCTGCCTTTATGTCGTGTGCGTCCTGCTAACAGGTACGTCACATCTCCTGGTATACGTTACAGTGCCGCAGTCTTCTTCTGAATTTCTTGATTTGTTTACGATCCTCCGTGAGGCGCTATCACGTATCCCTTCTGCTGATCGTTTTTTCATAGGAGGCGACTACAATTTTACCATCAATCCACCGCTGGACCGCACACCCACCCACTGAGAATACCGCACCTACCTAGTTGACCTTCTACAGCAGTTGGTCACTGCGTTCTCGCTTACTGACGTACACCGCCATCTACAACCTCTGTCGGCTTCATATACTTGGCGCTCTTCTCAGACGTCCGTAGTCACAGCAGCCCGCCTGGATAGATTTTATGCTTCGTCCACACTTCTTACCGATCTGTCGGAATCTCTTTTACATCCTAAGGCATCGTAAGATCATTGTGCCATCTTCCTCACTGATCATTCTGCTCCGGCGACCCCTAGAACGGTTCATCCGTGGACTCTAGCCACCTTTCTGCTCGATGATCGTGCTTTCTGCACCTCAGTACGAGAGTTTCTAGCTGTCAGATGCACAGCACTACGGTCTGCGCCCTGTGCCATGGCCTTCTATTGAGGTGAAACAACATCTCATCCTCTACATCCGGGAACTCTCGTTCTCAGCGTCAACACTCAAGCGCACGCGGCTGGGATCATGTCCACCAGGTGCTCTCACTTATTTGCTTCCCCGACCCACTCTTTCCTGTATATCAAGCGGAACTCAAATCACTCCTGGAACCTCTGGCTTGCCAGGCGATTGCCCGTCTGCGTCTTCAACATCTTTCCCCAGACGCCTGTTCCTATTAGTTTCTGACTGCAGTGGAGTCTTCTCGACGAGCCTCTGCCTCACTCCGTCATCTTCGCCTGCCCTCCGGGGAGGGGACTTCTGATCCAGTCATTCTTTGCACACAGGTTCGCCGCACTTTACCGCCAACTTCTGTGAACCTTCTCCACTTCCCTCTGCTTTTTCCTCTACTCTACTTTCTGACCTACTTCAGGTCCCCTCTCATTTGGCGTCCTCCCTTCTTCTCCACCTACCCTCACTGAACTCAACTATACCTTTTCCTCTCTCAATTGCCAAGCTGCTCTCAAACCGACGGTCTACCTTTCCTCTTCTATAAAACTTTCCTGCCTGCCCTTTTTCCTTTCCTGCTCTGTGCACTCTCTGCTGCTTTTCATCTCCCTGCTCTTCCGAGGAGCTTCACAGTTGCACATGTCCTACTTTTCCCCAAGAAGGGTGATCCACTTGACATGGGTAACTGGCGCCCCATCTCCACCCTCAACCTTGACTAAAAGCTCTACTCCAAACTTCTTTCCAGGCGACTTAACCCAATTCTTTCTTACATCATTTCACCTAACCAAACTTACACTGTTCCCGGCCGATCTATTTCCCACAACATTCATCTTCTCTGCGATCTCACTCGTCTTTCTAACCTCCGCCCAGAATCTCTGGCCCCCTTACCCTTGACCAGAAGTCCGCCTTTGACAATGTCTCCCATACATATCTTTCTACTACACTACTTCACTTTGGTTTTTCTCCTCGTTTTGTTTCTCTTCTCCTTTCCCTATATCGTGACGCAGTTTTTCATGTCAGATTGCCCACCCTTCTTACTGCTCAAATCCCTTTTCCCCGTGGAGTGAGGCAGGGTTGCCCACTTTTGGGTCAACTATTTTGCCATAGTGATTGAACCTTTTCTTTGCTCTGTTCAGCGCTCCTTGGCCGCTTCTCTGCCGCCCACTGTGTCCCGCTCTCGTCATCCCAACGTCACCTATACAGCGTATGGGGACGACATTACTTTCTGCTTACGTCATGATGATCAGTTCAACAGCCTCCGCCAACTTTATAACATCAATGCTTCATGCTCAGGAGCCAAACTCAACATATCTAAGAGCACTGGTTTGTGGTGTGGGTCGTGGACCCATCGCACAGACTCATCCTGAGGAGCTGTGTGGTCCGCTTCCTCACAACGTTTCCTTGAGGTGTTTATTGGTCAGCCGAATACAACATCCGTTGCAACACGCTCTTCTCTACGCCCACGGCTGTTTAGAGCAGCTGCTCTATGGAGACGTGCCCAATTTTGTTCATCTTTCCATCAGCGTGCTCGCCTCACTAAGACCGATATGGTTTCCTTGCGCACATACTCCTGGATGGTGGCTAAGACTACGGCTTTCTACCAGCAAGAGCTCACTCGTTACCTGGTCAAAGTCGTCTGGTCCGGCCATCACTGGGTTCGTGTTTCCCAACTCTGTATGCCACCGTCTCGGGGTGGAACTGGCCTGCCAGATGTGTCATCACTGTGCAAGCCGTGCAGACTTGCCTCCTTCATCCGCCTCTTCACAGTGCCAATCCCTGCAGCGGAAGTTGTTCGTGATGCATTAGTCTTACCGCGCAACCCTCGTTTTAATTTCCTCTCTCTTTTTCTTATGGACCACTATCCGCTGACTACTCTCCACCTTCCGCCAGTCTACTCTAAAGCTTTCTCTCTACTCCGTGCTCTCCCTCTCTCTCGTTCCCCTCCTTCTTCTGCATCTGAACTTCTCTCTGCGATCCTCTTTTCCCATCTCTTCTGCACCCTCCCCATCTTCCTTGCTTTTCCTATCCATTCTGGCTCCGTGCTGGAGTCGTAACAGTTCGCGACTTAACCACCCCTGACCTTTCCTGGAAACCCTTTGCCCACCTCCCACGCACTCTAAGCCTTTCCTCCTCCGCTCACTCTCTTTACGATTCCCTGCTATATACTATCATTTCCTAGATCCCGGACTTTGCGTTTCCCACCAGGCTGAATCTCGTCCTATCTGCCTCTCTTCCTGTTCCTCTTTTCTTGTTGCTTGGCGACTCCCTCCTCCCTCCCTCCCTCTTTGCATTCCCGGTCCACCCTCTATCGTTTTTTCTCTTCGTCCGCTACTTCTTCACCCGCTCCAATCGCTACTGTTCCTCTCTCCTCTGCTTCTGCTTTCTGGTCCGTGGCACTCTTTCCTCTGCTTCTGCTGTCTGGTCCGCGGCTCTCTCTCCTCTCTCCGCTCCTCTTGAAGTCAACACCCATTGCCTTTTCCTCCACAACCGTCTTCTGGTTCCGTCTATCCTCTACCGAATGACTCTTGTCTCTTCCCCCCCCCCCCACTCCATCTGCACTTTTTGCGCCTGTGAGGCTGATGTATCACATGTATAGCAGTATCGCACTGTTCAACTGCCGCTTTTACATCTAGCTTTCACTCTCGCTCAATGATCCGGTGTAGTGGACCTTCCGTTCAGTGCCTCCCAGACGCTCCTCGTCCAATCATCTCCACTGGCTCGTTTGCCTCCGGTCTGTTGTTATATCTTCATCCTCGTGAAGCACGTACTATACGTGTATCATCAGCAACTCCGGACTGCTCTGACGTCTGCCTCCCCGCAACAAGCCAGTGCAGCGCTCCTGAGCCATTTCCGAGCTCGTCTCCTTTCACGCCTTGCACTGGAATTTCATACCGCCGTTACTCGGAGTACGGAACAGGTGTTCTACTCTACCAGGACCCCAGCCACGTCGTGGTTTGCCGGCACACCGTCGTCGCTACACCTCACGGTAGGTGGACATTCCTTTCCTATTTGTACTACGTAATTGAAATCTAATGCTTAGACTCTTGCACTTCACTTTTTCATTTGTGAAGACGAATTGTCACGAAGTTTCATTGCTGTGCATTAAACTGTATATATTTGTAAATACCTTTTAACCTGTATTGCCCTCCGGTGATGCACTATGTTATGATTTCATGAGACGCCCATGTTTTGCACGTCTCCCCTGTACATACCTTATCGTATTAAAGGCGACTTTGAACTTGTTCACGTGTCTTTCTAAGCTCTTAGTTTTTGGGTTAGTTTGTGTGTTTCCCGTGCGGATTCCTGTCTTCGTTCCTGCGAGTCTTCAAGCTGAAGGTTTGAGCTTTAGTTTGGTACCACTAACAAGTCGATGAGTACTTGCTTGATCTTATATTCTTCAATTAATTTTTCTGACCAAGCTGGTGTAATCTTACTTTTTTCCTCACCATCTTGGATTGCGGCTACTGATAAGAGCATTGCCCACGCCCTTGTCAAGCAGGCTCCTCCCATTACCTTAACTTCCACTCCGATGGAAGTCCAAGCAACTGCTTCAGCAACTCAGGACGTTAGTGGTACAACTGCTGAACCAACTGAGGTCCCCCCAGCTTCTCAAACTGACCGCCCTCCTCTTCACACACCGATTGATGATGCAATGGATGATATTTTCGACGCTGTTCCATTGCCTTCAATGCTGCTCAAGATCCCGACGTCTTCTACGTCATCAAGCTCTACCGCAGCTACTCCGGCGCACGTAATGCTGTTCCCTCATACGCAGCCATTGCCTCCGGCGGTGTTGCAGCCTCTAGGTCTCTGCCTGCCAGACCTCTTAAGTCGTATGCCCGTGTTACAGATTCAGCCATTTTCGTGGACATCCCGGAGGAATCTCCGTCAGGCGTTAAATGGAACTCAACTTTGAACCTTGGACTTTGCTTCTATGCTCACCGTGATACCCCGCTAAAGCAATATAACAGATCCCTCAAGTCACTGTATCCGGCGAGAGCTGTCACACATATGGCCCGAGCGCACATCTTGTGAGCTCCGGGCTCGATATTAATGATTCACATCTCATAGCGGAACCGGTGACCCAGCACCCCATTCAAGTGACCCTTTACCCAGTGTCACTGTGGTATCCGATGAAATGCTCGTAGCCACGCTCAGTCAAGTTGGTCGGGTGGTCAGCCGCCCAGAGACTCTTTCTGCAGCACCCAAAGATCCTGAATATAAATCGATTCAAGGCTTCCCGACGCAGTGTTCGTGTAATCTTTGCCTCCGATGACCACATCCAGAGATGTCCGACGGTTCTTAATGTACGTTGTAAAAGTCAATACATCAAAATTGAAGTCCTCGCGGCTCTACATTGCTCCCGTTGCCAGGGAGTTAGAGACCTGCGCAGCCGCTGCCCCCATGTGGTTCCGCCGGTCGCTGCTCCAGCGACAACTCCTCCTGCTACCTCTCCGACTCACGTGACGAAGTCCGCTTCGGCGTGTGAGCCCTCAGGGCCGAGTTATTCCAAAAATACAACTAAAGCCGTTGGTCAACGAGCAGTTTTCCAGCCCCTCCTTTTCCGGAGCAGCGCGTCTTTCAAATATCTCCTTCTCACGCTCCGTCGCGCGTTCTGAAAGCGCCGGTGGGCCTCATAGATGATCTTCCTGCTCTCAAAATGGGTGTTGCTGATCCTCTTGAGATCACTATATCCTGCCCTGACTCTCCGCCTTCCACCAGTGAGACGGGCACCCCTGGTACGAAATGCCAGCAAACGATTGCTCAAATTACCCGCAATAAGAAGCAGAGGAAGAAGGCGGCGGCGAAGGGTGGAAGGGTCTGACGGGTCCGATGGGTCTGAAAACTCCGATAGCTGCATCCAACCAGTCTGATCGGTTGGGTGCTCGTAGCCGCGCAACCTACTTTTCATCTAATCTGGCTTTTCCGGCTTGCTCTCTTGATAACACCCCCTCTGAGTGGGTTGAATTTTCGAATCTTGTCACGAAACATTCGGCTTCGGATGCACCTGTTCCCTCTTCTAACTTACTGGGTTTTGTGAAGTCCTCACCATCTCATGAAGACAACTGTACCTTCATTTCTCAGCATGGTTAGAAACTTTCTCTGCTGCAGTCGCACATTGGAAGTCTTCTGACCATCCTGCGTCACAAATGGACACTTTTGCGTCACCGTCGTCGATTCGGTGCTACGCTGACTGTCTTCAGTCACTTTTGTGCCATTGACAAATGTTCCTGAGACATATTGGGCATGAACTTTCAAGATATTATCACTAAACTGTCGGGGTTTTGCGAACCCCCTTGCTAACTCGCTAGCCTACGAGGATCTCACTCCCTGGGTGGAGTCCACCTTTTACTTCAGGAGACAAATTGTTTGGCTACTTCTCTCTTCACCCGATGGCGCTAATGAGACTACACGTTCTTTCATGCCTACCGCTATTCATCGCCTTTGGTGTCCGCCATCATTTTCGTAATATCTTACCCTCTCTATCCGTAAGCAACCTGTACAAAGACCTTCTTCAGCGCGCCTCATTCACCTTGGAGACAGTGCGCTACAATGTGTTCAACTTATTTGTGTTCCAGTCTTCTTCTGAACTGCTTGATATGTTTACCATCCTCCGTAAGGCGCTCTCCCGTATTCCTTCTACTGATCGTGTTCTCATTGGAGGCGACTACAATTGTACCGTCAATCTAGCGCTGGACCGCACACCCACCCACTGAGAATACCGCACCAACCTAGTTGACCTTCTACAGCAGTAGGTCACTGAATTCTCGCTTACTGACGTACACCGCCATCTACAACCTCTGTTGACTTCACATACATGACGCTCTTCTCAGACGTCCGTAGTCACAGCAGCCCGTCTGGATAGATTTTATGCTGCGTCCATACTTCTCACCGATCTGTCGGAATTTCTTTTACATCCTACGGCATCGTCAGATCATTGTGTCATCTCCCTCACTGTGCATTCTGCTCCGGCGACCCCTAGAACGGTTCGTCCGTGGATTCTGGACACCTCTCTGCTCGATGGTCCTGCTTTCTGCACCTCACTACGAGCGCTTCTAGCTGTCAGACGCACAGCACTGCGGTCTGTGTCCTGTGCCATGGCCTTCTGGATTGAGGTGAAACAACATCTCATCCTCTACATCCGGAAACCCTCGTTCACAGCGTCAACACTCAAGCGCATGCAGCTGGATCATGTCCACCAGGCGCTCTCACTTATTAGCTTGACCGACCCACTCTTTCCGGTATATCAAACGGAACTCAAATCACTCCTGGAACCTCTGGCTTGCCAGGCGATTGCCCGTCTGCGTCTTCAAGATCTTTCCCCAGACGCCTGTTCCTATGAGTTTCTGACTGCAGTGGAGTCTTCTCGACGGGCCTCTTCCTCACTCCGTCATCTTCGCTTCCCCTCTGGGGAGGTGACTTCTGATCCAGTCATACTTTGTGCACAGGTTCGCCAGCACTTTACCGCCAACTTCTGTGAATCACCTCTACTCCCGTCTGCTGCTTCCTCTGCTCTACTTTCTGACCTACCTCAGGTCCCTTCTCATTTGGCTTCCTCCCTTGTTCTACCCCTACCCTGACTAAACTCAACTCTCCGTTATGCTTTCTCAATTCCCAAGCTGCTCCCGGACCCGACGATCTACCTTTCCTCTTCTATAAAACTTTTCTGCCTGCCCTTCTCCCTTTCCTGTTCTGTACCCTCTCTGCTGCTTTTCATCACCCTGCTCTTCCGAGGAGCTTCACCGTTGCATATGTCCTACTTTCCCCCAAGAAGGGTGATCCACTTCACTGCAGCGTAAGTGGCGCCCCATCTCCACCCTCAACCTTGACTAAAAGCTCTACTCCAAACTTCTTTCCAGGCGGCTTAACCCAATTCTTTCTTACATCATTTCACCTAACCAAATTTACACTGTTCCCGGCCGATCTATTTCCCACAACATTCATCTTCTCCGCGATCTCACTCGTCTTTCTGACCTCCGCCCTGAATCTCTGGCCCTCCTTACCCTTGACCATAAGTCCGCCTTTGACAATGTCTCCCATACGTATCTTTCTACTACACTACTTCACTTTGGTTTTCCTCCTCGTTTTGTTTCTCTTTTCCTTTCCCTATATCGGGGCGTCGTTTTTCATGTCAGATTGACCACCCTTCTTACTGCTCAAATCCATTTCCGCCGTGGATCGAGGCAGGATTGCTTACTTTCAGGTCAACTTTTTGCCATAGTGATTGAACCTTTTCTTCTCTGTGTTCAACGCTCCTTGACCGCTTCTCTGCCGCCCACTGTGGCCCGCTCTCGTCATCCCAACGTCGCCTATACAGCTTATGCGGACGACGTTACTTTTTGCTTACGTCATGATGATCAGTTCAACAACCTCCGCCAACTTTGTAACATCTATTCTTCATGCGCAGGAGCCAAACTCAACGTATCTAAGAGCACAGGTTTGTGGTGTGGGTCGTGGACCCATCGCACAAACTCTACCTGGTGAGCTGTGAAGCTCGCTTCGTCACAACGTTTCCTCGGGGTGTTTATTGGTCAGCCGCATACAACATCCTTTGTAACATGGTCTGCTCTACGCCCACGGCTGCTTAGAGCAGCTGCTCTATTAAGACGTGCCCAATTTTGTTCATCTTTCCATCAGCGTGCTCGCCTCACTAACACCTATATGGTTTTCTTCTGCACGTACGCCTGGATGGTGACCAAAACTCTGGCTTTCTACCTGCAAGAGCTCACTCGTTACCTGGTCAAAGTCGTCTGGTAAAGCCATCACTGGGTTCGTGTTTCCTAACTCTGTCTGCCCCCGTCTCTGGGTGGAATTGGCCTGCCTAATGTGGCATCACTGTACAAGGCGTGCAGACTTGCTTCCTTCATCCGCCTCTTCACAGTGCCAGTCCCTGCAGCGGAAGTTGGGAGGCCCTATTGCAATTAGTTTCGTCGTGTGTCGTGTTTTCGAGCTCCCAAGTTTTGCTTGTGTTTATGTGAAAATATCGTTCGTAGGAGGGTTTGTAGTAGCGTGACGTATGTGTGAATGTTCCATGCTTCTTTTGGTGGAGTTTGAGAGCGTTAAGTGCTATAGTTTATTCATACGAAGAGTTTTAATTTGTGTTTGTGCTCGCCGTTGACGAGACCTGTAAATGGCGATATCTGCCAGCCATTTTGCACGTGCCCATCGAGAGGAAGCTGTTCACCGTGGAGCGAGATCTACTGATATGACATCGGCGAGTGTTTCTCCTGTTACCTCTGAGGGGGTTGCCATGGAGATTGACCCGAGCTTCTCAAGAGATGAGAATCCAACAAGTCAAACCGGTCCTGGAAATCAACAGAGCGCGTCTTCGTGCGTCGCTGCTGAAGAAGTTTCTTCTGCGATAAGAATGCAGAAGGGTGTTGCTATGGAGACGGGAAATAGCAGTTGGGCATCGGTGGTTGCCATGGCGAATTCTGACAACACGAGTGATCAGCGTTGTGCGTCAGAGATTGAGTGTCAGGAAAACCGGTTTCGTTTAACTTTCGAAAAGTATTCCAAGGTATGTCAAGATTTTCCATGATCTTTCTGAGAAAACTATTATTTTCCATGCTTTACCACAGACTTCGTTACCGGTATATTTGAAAGCTTTGGAAAAACGAGTGCCGAGAGAGGCAATTAAAGGAATCGGTCGTAGTAAACGAGGTATATCAGTGTTGTTTATAAATAGTGCCGATTGTAAACTTGTTTTAAAGCAAGGGATTTCTAAAAATCAGCAAATTTTATATCCTGCTTATGCAAGTGAACGACTGAACTTTGTCTGCGGTGCCACTTGAGGTACCGGATTCTGCGTTGATAGTTCTTCTTTCTCAGTTTAGCCGGGTGGTGGGTCCAGTTCATAGAGTTATAGAAGCCCCGCAATCTTCAAATTATTGTCATGTTGGTGGGTTGAAGCGGACCTTCCGGGTTATCTTCCCGAATGAATCAGCTCTGCAGACTTGTCCTAAAGATGTTGAAATTGTACTGGATTCTCATGGGTTCATGTTTAATATTTATACAGCAATTTTTTGTTATGCTTGCAATGAAAGAGGGCACATTCGTGCTAAATGCACGTATGTGAATAGACCTCCTTTGAGGAAGAGTCTCTCTGATTCCCATGAGGAAAGAATTGTTGTACCTGAAGATAGATCGGATTTAGAACATGGTATTACACATGTCGTTTACTTGGTTCCTACCGTGGCTGAGACTTGTGAAACCCGAGTGGTGGATCCAGTCGAGCCGAGAGAGAAGACATTGATTGAAATGCCGACTTCTTTGGATCCTGGGATTCAGACAACAGCATATATTGGTACTTTGGGCATTGCTAACTTACAGAAATGTTCAGTAGCATTACAGAATCTCGCAGAGAACTCATGTACAGCTTCGACATTTAAACGACCCATCACTGATTCAAGTGATGAGCCGTTAAAACGGAGCAAATCTAGAGACTATCTTCAACCGGAATTTATCCCTCGTGTAGATCTTTCTTTTCTCCTGGATCCTGATTTTGCAGAAGATAGAGATAAGCCATCACGGTATCGTCTTATCATGGAACTTATTGCATCTTGCCCAGATTATGACGAAACTTTGGATCGTTCCGAATTGAAAAATTTTTTTGTGCCTAATCAAAAGATATGTCCACTCACTCCGGAGTTTTACGAGTTAAATATGTATAAGTTAAATGCTATTGTACATCGTTTGGATGCCGTGTTGAATTGGATAATTACGAAAAATCCTGTTCCTGAACTTTTAGACACTAATTACAAAACATACTATAAACGTATAGAGGATGTAAAAGCTTACATAAAGAAACATAATGTGGTTGACGATAGTGTCTTTGATGTGTAGAGATGTTTCAGATGTATTCCTTGATGTTGGTTTCCTTTTTTCTTGCAGTGTTTTTGAGATGTTCTTGGACTTTAATAGATATGGATTTCTGCTTACTTATGTTTTATCTTAGCGTTGTTAATTAATGATTCAGTTTTTCGGGTAGCTTTGTTAGTAAGATAATGTAATGTTGTTGTGTTTTACGGCACTGGCTCTCTCCCTTCCCTGGAGCCAGTGGCCCTAAATTAAGGATGGGCGACTGCTTGTGGCCCATTGGGTTGCTCACAGTGGTCGTTGAACCTCCAATCAATCAGTCAATCAAAGCAGCGGAAGTTGTTCGTGATGTGTTAGTCTCCCAGCGCAACACTCACTTTACTTACCTCTCTCTTTTTCTTATGGAACACTATCCTCTGAATATTCTCCGCCTTCCGCCAGTATACTCTGAAGCTTTCTCCCTTCTCCGTGCTCTCCGTCTCTCTCTCTCTCTCGTTCCCCTCCTGCCTCTACATCTGAACTTCTCTCTGAGCCCCTCTTTTTCTTATCTCTTCTGCACCCTCCCATCTTCCGTGCTTTTCCTATCCATGATGGGTCCATGCTGAAGTCGTAACAGTTCGCGACTTAACCACTCCCGACCTTTCCCGGAAACCTTTGCTCACCTCCCACGCACTCTACGCCTTTCCTCCTCCGCTTGCTGTCTTTACGATTCCCTGCTCTCTACTATCATTTCCCAGTTCCCTGACCTTGCGTCTCTCTCCGGCCTGAATCTCGTCCTATCTGCCTCTCTTCTTGTTCCTCTTTTTTTGCCGCTTGGAGACTCCCTCCCCCTCTCTCTTCGCTTTCCCTGTCCACTCTCTATCGTTTTGTCTCTTCGTCCGCTACTTCTTCACCCGCTCCTATTGCTACTGTTCCTCTCTCCTCTGCTTCTGCTGTCTGGTCCGCGGCCCTCTCTCCTTTCTCCGCTTCTCTTGAAGTCAACACCCATTGGCTTTTCCTCTACAACCGTCTACCGGTTCCCTCTATCCTCTACCGCATGACTCTTATCTCTTCCCCCCTCTGCCCTTTCTGCGACTGTGAGGCTGATGTATCACATGCATACCAGTATTGCACTGTTCTACAGCCACTTTTACCTCTAGCCTTCACTCTCGTTCAACGCTCCTGTGCAGTGGACTGTCCGTTCAGTGCCTATCAGACGCTCCTCGTCCAGTCATCTCCACCGGCTCGTTTGCCTCCGGTCTGTTGTTATATCTTCATCCTCGTTAAGCACGCAATATACGTGTATCATCAGCAACTTCGGACTGCTCTGACGTCTGTCTCCCCACAACAAGCCTGTGCAGCGCTCCTGAGCCATTTCCGAGCTCGTCTCCTTTCATGCCTTGGCCTGGAATTTCATACCGCCGTTGCTCGGCGTACGGAACAGGTGTTCTACTCTACCTGGGCCTCATCCACGTCGTGGTTTGCCGGCACACCTTCGTTGCTACACCTCACGGTAGGTGGACATTCCTCTCCTACTTGTACTACGTAATTGAAATTTAATGCTTAGACTCTTGCACTTCACTTGTTCATTTGTCAAGACGAATTGTCACGATGTTTCATTGCTGTGCGTCAAACTGTATATATTTGTAAATACCTTTTAACCTGTATTGCCCTCCGGTGATGCATTATGTTATGGTTTCATGAGACACCCATGATTTGCACATCTCCCCTGTACATACCTTATTGTAGTAAAGGCGATTTTGAACTTGTTCTCGTTTATAAACTACACAAAATCATACAGTAACGTTTTCTTATTCATATTAGTTTCGGAGATAATTGAGACGGCATGTTTTTGAAGTCTTTTCTCAACTCAAAACGCTAAAATTATGCCAAAAAGACTCCATCGCCATTAACTCCAAAACTAAAACATGTATTCCTGATTTAACTACACAGACGTGTTGATGTTCAAAAACTACACAAAGTGGAAAAAGCTACTTGTGAAGCATTTTTAGAAGTATCCATGCGTACTATAGTACCAAGTGCAATTATTATGGATAGCAATACAAATTTTGAGTCTCAGTTAACACAGGAGTTTTTGAAGCATTTAAGAGCACTCCGAGGTTTATAACCCCAGGTTATACTGAGGCTAATCACAGAAAAATTCAATCAAGTTATAAAACACATGCTACATAATACGATTCGAACCCAAGGCTGCGCTTGGCATCGTCAGTTGCCCTTCCTTTTATGTACGTATCGTGAGGCACCAAATAGCACGACAGGAGGCTCACCGTTTATGCTCATGTACAGACGCATGCCAAATGGAACTCTTGCAATTTTAAAATTTTGCTGGGATGATGCCTTAATTTTACCACAAGGAGTAGGAGAGTCGATAAGTAAATACCTAGAGCGACTGAAGGAAAATTTAAATAATGCATAAAAATATGCTAAAGATCAAGCGTAATAACAACAGAGGAAGTACGCGTACTATCACAATTTGCGGTCTACGGAAATTTTGAAGTAGGGGATGAGGTGAAGGTACTGATCCCAGATTTTACAAATAAAGTATGTTCAAGATGGATGGGACCCGGACAAATTGTACATAGAAATTCACATCATTCATACTTAGTGAAACTACCAGATGGAAGTAAAAGGTATCTCCATCAAAACAAACTAAGGAAGTACATTCATCAACAAATGCAGTTGGAATTACACTCACGGACAATGAAATTTGTGCGCCAAGAAAGAAGCATCAGATTGAACTGAAATTTTATGGACGTGATGATACAGATAAATGATACACATGATGGCAAAAACAGAGCTGCAGGACAATTACAGAAGGATCTGTGGCGCGCAGTCCGGTCGTCTTCAATTGCGCGTCACACTGCTTCGTGCGGCGATACATGATGCAATGCAGTCCAGCATAGAGACGAACAGACGCCTGATGTTGTCCTGCGGCAGAATGGCCCACACGTGTTAGACGGTGCTCTCCAAATCTTGGATAGTACGGCACGGTGGTAGCCAGGGTTTCAATTAGTCCCACACATGCTCGATAGAGCACGTGTCCGGGGAGCGGGCAGGCCATGGAAGTGTCTGGACATGACGTAGGCAGTCCTGGGCAACCCGAGCCGTGTGCGGGCGATCATTATCCTGCTGGTACAGCGCACCTGGAATCCCGACCAGGAATGGGAGCACATGGGGCCGTAGGATCTCATCCACATACCGCTGGCCCGTCAATGATCCACGGACCACTACTAGAGATGATCGGCTATCGTAGACAATGGCTCCCCAGACCATTATGCCTGCAGTGGGGGAGGGTGGCGCTAGTAGCGAAGTTAGGATTGTGCAGTTGACCAGGGGACCTCCACACCCGGACACGAGGATCATGTCCCCAAATTGAAGCAGCACTCATCGCAAAACACCGCACGACGCCAGTCTGTATCGTTCCACGTCGCTCTGGCCTGGCACCACTGCACACGGAGCCGGCGATGTTCCAGTGTTAATGGCAGCACACGTAAGGGGTGCTGGGATCGCAGATTCGCTTCCGCGAGGCGTCGGAAATGGTTTGTGGGCACACGGGAGCCGCTACATCTGCCTGTATAGCGGATAAAGTTCTCGTGGGGTACGTTCGTGCCTGGCACATGATCCGTCGATCATCTCTACCGGTGGTCTTCCTGGTTCGTCCGGAGCCACTCCGCCGTGTGGCAAGCCGTCACGTGTCCACTGCTCCCAACACAGTTGGACGGTATGGTCAGAACGATTCGCGTGGTGGGGTATACGTCGCGGTCACCACCCAGCGGTTTTCAGCCCGATGATCCGGCCTCTCTCAAAGTCCGTACGTTGCGTAAATCAACGTCTCTGGCGTCTACTCGGCATTCTTGTCACTCTGTACTCTTGCTTGCGTCGGCCGGTGCTTTTCGCTTTCATGGGGCATCGACTACACGCCGGTTTATAAGACTGCCGATTCGTGCTTGCAGCGCCACCACAGGGTGCGCACCAAACGTGGATCATTTGCATACCATCATGCACTCTGTTTGCAAAGTTACGCGGTTGTAGCATGTTTTCTTCTAGGTGCGCAAATTTCGTTGTCCGTGAGTGTATTTATGAAAATGATGAGGAGTTTCGAGAAATCCGACCAGTTCCAGTAGGAAAAAGTCCAAAAGCAAAGAAAACTTTGATTTCTGTTAAGTACAAGTGGACACATATAGATGCATCACAACGAGAGGAGCTGATGCAGGTACTTCTAAAATTTCATAAAGTGTTTGAAAAAAGATAAGCCCCGGTGGCGCAGTGGTCTAAGCGATGGCCTCTGATCATTCGTCCGAAAGGGGTCCGAGTTCGAATCCCGGTGAGGCATTGATGTTGTGTTTGTCTTACGGCACTGGCTCTCTCCCTTCCGTGGAGCCAGTGACCCTAAATTAGGGACTGGCGACTGCTTATAGCCCATTGAGTTGCTCACGGTGGTTGTTAAACCTTCAATCAATCAAAAAAAAAAAAGATAAAAAGTGTTAAAGTTGGAAGTCACGTAATTCGGCTAAAGCGAAGAATAGAAAGGAAGCAGCCAAAAATCTATAAGTGCCAGAAGCTTTGAAATCCGAAGTAGAAAAACAAATAGAAGATTTGTTAAAAAGGGGATTAATTGAACCTTCAGGTGCGGAAGTAGCATATCCATTAGTTTGTGTGTCAAGGCAGATTCATAGATTCGTATATGCATGGATTTCAGGGAGCTGAACGCCAGAGACGAATTTCCCAATAGGCCGACTAGGCTTGGGCCTAGAGCGGCAAATTTTAGTCGTAGTACAAATAAATAATTTGTTAAAAGCCCATAAAAATAATGAAGAAAATTTCAAAATTAAAATAAAAGTGGAAACTAACATTTTGTCCAAAAACGGCTGTATGCAAACAAGATTTTCTTTCCGAATTCCCGTGATCTCCTTCCTTTTCGATCTGACAAACCATAGAGAATCACATGTTTATCTTTTTAGAACTTCCTTAAAACTTGGCAATTATCAAAATTTCGATACTGTTAAAGTTTTAAATAAGGTAGCACTTGTGCAGGAATTGTAAAATTAGCTTTTATTTTAAATTCAGAATTCATTTATTACTTCACTGTATTAACATAAACATGACACAACGAATTGTATGAGCCTTGTTGATCTTCCAGGACTGATGCAGAGAGTAAGAGACGGCCGCTATCAACCTGTGCTGCAGCCAGTGGCGGCTCGTGCCTAGTTGATAAGGGGGCTGCATCCGAATTTTATGGATATCTTTTTCAAAGATAAATTTTATGCGTCTGTTCGTGCTTTGGTAAGGGTTATTTATTGCTGTGTTGTGTACACATACAGCCAAATTTTTTGTGTGATACAGTTGAAATGAGTAAAAAATATTATATGCTTAGAGCTTAATTTCACAGATACACTTCAGCTTTTTTCCCTCCCGATACTTACATTAACAGAGACGATTAATTAAAAGTTTAACCAGCAAAAGATATCCAGTTTGCACTTATACACTTATTTTCCAAATGCAAGTAAATCACTTTGATGTTTTCTTTCACCGGTTGCCTGCTGGTTTATTTTCCACTATATATATAAAACATTATTAGCTGACCCCCACCGGTGATTATTTATGCTACACTGAGGGCTAAACGGCTCGGGCCAAACATCGGAGGATGGGAGTTAGGTTTATTTATAACGAGGAGTCATTACTCCGGTACCGCCGGCTTAACATCACTTCCGAACCACGACGGGTCTTCAGCGGTAACGAGACTCGAACCCTTCAAGTCGGGAGGTGAGCATGCTGCCACTGAGCTACCTCGGCCCAGCGCACTCCGTATTGGAATACTGGCAGTTATGTAACTTTCCACTGCTCAAGAAATATCAAGAATACATTTTGTAACAAAAACACATGGTTTGCGTAATTTACTGATATTTAGCGGACACCGCGGAAAATTTGCAGTGCAAGCGGGAAATTTCAATAATGTCAAATTTAACAGTTTCTGACTTCCTTCAAGTGCTTTAAGAATTTTTAAACGGTTCTTAATTTTAATTAAAGTAATAAAAAATTTACTTCCTAGCGTTAAAATTGAGAAATGACTTGCAGTGATAGGGAGATCAAAGTATTTTTTTAAATTGATTAATAAATATGATACAAAGGAATTTCACCGTAATTAAAACTTCAGTACTGCTTAAATTAGTAAATTTATGTTTTACGAAGTGCATGTTAGATGTTAACGAACTTTTAAAGCAGCGAAGACTGTTTAGAAACGTAAGTTTAAAGATACGAGTATGCAGGACTTTCATCACTCCTAATGGGGAGCTTAAGAACTACTTGAAATGTTACCGTATCAAACAAACTGTTATTGTGCTTCAGGATCAATCATACCGATAATTTTGGCTTCACCTAAAATACCTGTTCCAATGTGACTTAAAAATTTTCTAATTTCCTTTATGAAATATGTTGCAAATTTAATTGTACCTAAACATTACGATTTTTAAATGTTATCGGTCACAAAAGAATGTTTCTAAATTTTGGAAAAAAAAAGTTATTCTGTTTGAGATATAAGATATTAAAAATATTTTATAGTGATCAACACCAAACAGGGCACCACATAGGATCAAAAAATACCCACAAAATAAAAATGTTAGCAGTTTTTAGCAAACCGTGCAAATTTTTTTAGCAGTGATAACATACATACCTGTCACTTGTAAATAAATTCCATGCGCCGATCTCGACGAGTAGCAAACATATCAATAACTTGTTCGTTGAATTTCTTGGTGCTAGCAATAATGTTTTTTTCTATTGACAACATTGCAAGTGCTGTCAGTCGATCTTGTCCCATACTGTTCCTTAAAAAATTCTTGATTCTCTTGAGGGATGAGAAACAACGTTCTGGCTCTGATGTGGTCATTGGGATAGTAACTAAGATGCGAAGAAGTTTCACAGTTTCCGAAAAGGATGCTTCCAAATTATTTTTCAGCATGAACTGTAACAGCTGAGTCGCTCTTGTAATATTGTGGAAATCGCTTCGGTTATACAACACGCTGAGCTCCGAATACAGCTTTTCCTTTTCTAGCACTCCAAAACGTTTTACTGCAATGTCCATCTCATGGTTTGGAAACTGCTTAGCGTAACTGGCAAAATTTTCAGGTAAAAAAGTTTGGCATCTTGAAGCTGCCAAACTTTTTAAATGAAACCGTTCAGTGGCTTGAGTGGTAATTAGATCACATACTCCTTTTGCGGCAACTATTCTAATATTGTTGTTCTGCTCGACCCGTCTCTTTTTTGGAGGGGAGGCTGATCCGGAGTTTCGTCCTCAGAACAGTCTGTATTGTCAGTCGGCATATGAGCCCTTATGTTCTGCACAGCGTTAATGAAAGCTGAAACACAATGTTTTGTCTTCACTGCATCCGTTTGACGATTCTGCAATTGGTGGTATAATATGTCTACGTGAAGCATAAGATTATGAAAAAATGTCAACCAGAATTTAAATTCCGGATCTTTCAAGGGCCGTTCAAGCCCACTTGCAGCATTTATTGTAACTGCTGGAGATGTACTACTTTCCTTGAGTGACCGAAAACATTCCAATAGATTGACTTGTTGTTCGAAAACAGAATTCACAGTACGAAAATTCCAACGGGTCGTCACCGAGTGTGGAATTTTCTTTCCAACTACGGTGTTAAGAGCTGCTAATCTTTGTGGTGAACGTGAAAAAAATGTAGGTATTCCAGATAAGTTTGAAAAAAATCCTGGCTTTAGTGTTTTGTGATGCGGCTTTCTCCATCACTAAATTTAGCTGATGAGCATAGCAATGAATATAAAAAGCATTAGGATATATCTGTCTCACCCTGGCCTGGACACCTGAAGTTGCACCGTTCATCACAGCTGCACCATCATAGCTCTGTGCTAATAATTTCTGAGATTCATTGAGAATTATTTCTTCCAACACTTTTAGAAGACATCCTGAAATGGAAGCAGCATCCTGCCCAGAAGGATTATAAAAGCCCCAGAAACGCTCGACAGCGCAACCTTCTAACTCATATCGGAATACAATTGCTATTTGTGTTATTTCCGATACATCTGTGGTTTCATCTGCCATAATGGACAGAAACTGTGCAGAATCAATTTCCTGTTTTATTTGTTGGCGTGAAATTTCTAACATACAATCCAAGAGCTCATTTTGGATTGTTTTTGATGTGCCCTTGAAGACTGTTGAATTCTCCAAATGTTCCCTGACTGTTGGGTCTAACTGACTAGCAAAATCGAGTAAAACTCGAAATATTCCGGAATTAGAGGATTCCGATGTTTCAATGCCCCCTTAGTGCAAGCTCGTGATTTCCACAAAATTTGATGCAATCAATAATTTTTGAAAACACTGACCTGTTTTTCTCGACTTCCTTATTGTGGCGTTCAGTGCTCAATTTGTACGCACTTATCCATTTGCGTAGCAATATTGACACTCCCCAACATCGCGAAATCCACTGAACTTTCTATGTGCTTCGTAGAATTTTCATGCTTTTTCATTTTTTCACGGAGTTTTTTTAAGTCGTTCACACCTGTTTTGGTCCACACAGAGTCCCCACCATACAACAGACATGGAAAGCAAAACAGGGAGTTTGAGACTTCGCATCCACAAATCCAGTCATTTTCCATGTACATCTTAGTGTTAAAATTACGCTTATAACTTTTATTTCGGCTATGTGCTATCTGCGTTATTTTCAAATCAAGCATCGGTCTACCAAATTTTTCAAGTCTAATTTTTTTAAATGTCAAATTGCTGAACTGAATCCGCTTCAGATATTCCACAATTTGCGCCATACTAACTACATAATTTGATGACACGCAAGGGACAATAACGTTTCGAACTGAACTCTCGAACAGCAAAAGCAAACTGACCGCTAATGCGAATGTCAAATAATCAACATTTCTTCTCCGGAGAAACACGGAAAGGAATATATTGGAGTGACCCCCTTCCCTTCTCTTTCATGTTCCCAAAGCTTAAGACGAATCGCAGAACGGGTTCTGAACGGGAAATTTCTCTATTCACCACCCTCGCCCTATGCGCCCTACCCGTCCAGCTTACCCCTAGGCGATCGTCACCACGAGGACTGTTTTTACGGCAGCAAGTGAAAACGGATTTAGTACTAAGGGCTGTAGGAACTGCAGTCTCCGATGAAAAACAAGAAATGCATTCGAGTGTCCTCCAGCTCCCCCCCCCCCCCCCCCACATACACACACCGTTCAGTCTTCCAAAAGTTTTGGGGAAGGAGAATTGCAGTGGGAGTTCAGAGAGGGGCGCTTCCCTTCATTAGATTTTCTGATCCCTGCACAAGTTATCCCCACCCCTAGGCGATCGACATCACGAGCCACGAAGTTTGTTTTAACGGCAGCCAATGAAAAGATATTTCGAAGCGAGGGCTGCAGAGATACCAGTCCCGGTGAAGTTGTATCCCCACCTTGTAAGTTTAAACACACAGATGTTACATACGGGAATTTCAGCCCCTCGCCACGCTCTTTAGATAAAGAGCTGCGAATTTTGCAGTCTCGCGCATTGCGTATATTGCAGATGTACAATGTACACGGAAACTAAATAAGGTTAGGCCGTCAGGGAACTATGAACGGCAGGAAGGAGAGAGAAAAAATTATAACATGTGCTTCGTAATATCTGGAGGGGCTGCAGCCCCGCAGCCCCCCAGCCGGAGCCGCCCCTGGCTGAAGCACAGGTCTTCCGGAAGTGACGTCACGTCACTGAACCCTCTCCACCCGAAGGGCGCAAGAAACCGTATGATAAGATTTGGCTTTACCAGCGGCTGCTGATGCCATCTCCTCTCTCTTCTAACCTCCTTGGTCCCCGACTGTCCGAAGATAGGGTGGGTCTGTACAACATATTTCCGCCTTTGCCACTATGACCTCGAATAGGTTCTCGTCTCCGAATGTAAAGCTAGACTTTTGTATTTTGTGGGAACCCAGACAAACCGAAGAATTTTCTTTTATAAAGGATGCAGTTTTAAATGCACTGAAACAACGGTACTTGAGGTATTGTCTGTCGCGTCAAATTTGATGAGTGCGAACAAGCACTAATTCTTTTTTCAGGCACAATAAACAGTCTGAGGGGTAAATTTCTATACACACTTTCTATATATAGTAAACGGGGAATAAATAATAAAACACTTGAAGAATTGTTAACGAAAAGCAAAATTTATACATATACGCTTACGTGTATTTTTCCCACGTTATACGTGCAAAAATATTAGGGGTTCGAGGAACCCACAACAAAATCATTGGGGGTTCAAAAAGTGCCTCGAACCCACGAAGTCGGCGCCTATGCCCTGCTTACAACATGGCTGCTCACGTTCCGGTTACATATCAACTGCCAGGGGAAAACGCTGTTGGCTGCCCCGGTGGCGCAGTGGTCTAAGCGATGGACTCTGATCATTCGTCCGAAAAGGGTCCGGGTTCGAATCCCGGTGAGGCATGGATGTTGTGTTTGTCTTACGGCACTGGTTCTCTCCCTTCCCTGAAACCAGTGACCCTAAATTAGGGACGGGCAACTGCTTATAGCCCATTGAGTTGCTCACGGTGGTCGTTAAACCTCCAATAAAAAAAAAACAACACTGTTGCCAGTTACTATAATATCCCCTTCAAAAACATTTACAAAGGTATAAAAAAAATTACAAGGGTATTATACACTTGGCTTACACAATTATCTATAAATCAAGTCTGTTAGGTTTTTTCCTATTACGAGGTGGATTGCGTCGAACAAGAGTTTTAATGTTTATATCAGCATCCACAGGTACAGGAACTTTGTCCAATGCAGGAGGAATCACTTCAGCGGAAGGCAGAATGATAGGTGTATCTTCTTTGGTAGAGGTAATGACAGTATCAGCTGTGCCTGCCAACATCGGAGGGAAAAGTTTCTGAGGTACTGGAAGCACTGGCACGTGCGGATCAACCACGGAAGATTCCCTTGAGGTCTCCTTCGGATCAGGTAGTGATGCTGACTGTGAATCCGCTGGATGGAATTCATTTGGGTGCTCCTCCGAAAAGTTGTGGAGATCAGGCCTTTCTCTGAATCTAGGGCTAAGTTGGTCAAGATGAGCTAGGAAATTATTTTGACCAACCCTGATGACCCATGTTTTACTTCCCCGAGCTTCAAGCAAGGTACCCCTTATCCATTTATTTTGTTTGTTCTTGTGAGAGTAAGCAGGGGGTTGATGTGCATTTATTTGACAAGCGTGACATTGCTTTGGGATTTCTTCAATTTCCTTGTTAATGTTGGGCCACCAAATGTGACTACGAGCAATGCTCTTCATTTTGGTTATGCCAGGGTGTGTGTCGTGCAAGAGATCCAACATTTGCTTTCTAATGCATCAGGAATGATCATCCTCATGCCCACAAAAGACAATCGTGCTCAGTAGACAGCTGGTCTCTCCTGTTAAAAAAAGGAATAAAAGTGGGATCATGGCATTTAGAAGGAAAGCCATTCTGTACGTACTTAAAGTACTACTCCCAGAATCTTATCAGTACTGGTTGCCTTAGCAATATCCGCAGAAGTTACTGGCATATTTTCCAAATATAAATCCACAATAGGGATCCATGAAAGAGAATCAGCATTAAGATGGAGAGATCCCTTCTTATATTTAATGGTATACTTGAAAGATGCAAGCAAGAGTGCCTAACGTTGCAACCTTACTGCAGATAAAGTGGGTATTGCCTTATCAGGGGCAAAAATTGTCACAAGAGGTTCATGATCCGTGAGCAAGACAAATTCTCTTCCATAAAGATACTGGTGGAATTTTGTGCATCCGAATATAATAGACAATACCTCTTTCTCAGTTTAGGAATAATTACTTTCTGTTTTGGTGAGGGTTCTCGAAGCATAAGCAATGGGACGCTCGGTGCCATCGATGATATGAGAGAACAGCACCCAATCCAACTGGTGAAGCATCACACGACAGCTGTAGACGTAGCTTCTGATCATAATGAGTAAGAACTGCATCTGAAGTACTAAGAGATTTACAGAGTTGAAATGTGTGTTTACATTCTTCTTACCATATCCACGGTGTACCTTTGACCAAAAGACTGTATAAAGGAGCAAGTAAGGTAGAGGAATTCTTTATGAATTTTGAATAATAGTTCAATAACCCTAAAAATGCTTTAAGCTCTGTGACATTATGAGGTGTTTTCATTTATTGGATAGCTTCAATTTTCTCCTGTGTAGGGCGCACACCATGCTCACCAATAATATGTCCCCAAAACTGTACCTAATTTCTAAAAACTTGCATTTACTAAGATTAAGATGCACATTAAACTTGCGAAATCTCTGTAACACTTCCTCTAGTAAGGTAAAACGCTTTTCTTTAGTGGCAGAAGAAATCAAAATATCATCCTGGAAACATATGACTGATGGTAAACCCTGTAAGATTTGTTCCATAATTGACTGGAAGATAGCAGAAGCAGAGTTAATGCCATATAAAAGTCTGTGTGAACGAACTAAGCCCATGTGAGTGTTTAATGTAAGCAATTCCTGTGAAGCTTCATCCAGCTCAATTTGCTGATGGGCTTGTGATCAATCCAACTTTGTAAAATACTTGCCACCACTAAGAGTAGCAAATAAATCCTGCTGTGTTGGTAGGGGTTACTGATTCGGATCCATGCATTTGTTTACAGTGATCTTAAAATCACCACACAACCTGACAGTACCGTCTTTCTTTGGTATTGCCACAACAGGTGTCGCCCATGCTGAATGTTCAACAAAACGCCACACTCCTCTTTTTTGTGTGTGCAGAACTTCATGAGCCACAGCAGCTTTCAACGAATAAGGAACAGGACTAGCTTTGCAGATATTTGGAGAAAATTATTTGCTTGTTTTCAAGCAAGCCTTGAAATGTCTGATTGGTGATGTGCCTTCTTGAAAAAGATCGGCGTAATTCCGTTTTATAGACTCTACACTAGAGATATTTCCCTTTTGTTGAGAATCCAAGGCGAAAATGCTTTGCCATTCAAGATTAAAATGTGTCAACCAATTCTTTCTAAATAGGGATGCTCTATTTCCCTTCACAACAACAATGGGTAATTTGCAGCATTGTGACTTGTAGGTGACGGGTAGAATCACCTCTCCAACAACATCGATCAAACTCTGATTACAATCTTTCAGCAACATAGATGTAGGTGGAACTTCAACATGTGGCAAATTAATTTTCATCCACTGCTCCAAGACAATAGATACAGCAGCATCAGTATCAAGTTCCATCTCGATAAAATTGTCTTTAATTTGAATAGGAACAGTGTACCTACATTTTCGGTTAGTTGATTTAGGAGCCTTAACTTGAAATAATTCTAAGTGCAATATCATCAACTTCAACCATATTTGCTGATGCAGATTTTGTTTTGTTAGCTTTCGCTAAACAAACCGGTGCAATATGTCCAATTTTCGAACAGAAATTACGCTTAGCATTTTTATATTTACATCTCGTTGGGTCATGAAATGCACCACATCTAAAGCATTTAGAGGGTTTGCCACCAGGAGGCTTATTATTAGCAGCATTCTTTGAAGAAAAATGAGTTTTCTTTTGAACTTTATTTACCACTGGGGTAAACGTTTTCAAGCTTGTTGCGTCAAGGTCAGCTACCTCCATTGTCAATGCAATTTCTGCAGCCTCTGATAGCTTCAAATCCTTTTTTGTTAGCAAACGTTTCTGCGTCATTTCATTAGTCAATCCGCATACAAAACTATCACGTATGGCCTCTTCCAGAAACGCTCCAAACTCGCATGTTGAGGCTAAACGTCTTAATTCAACCAAATAATCTGAAGTAGATTCATTAGAATTTTGATTCCTGCGATGAAATCTAAATCTCTCTGCAATGACAGTAGGTTTGGGTTTGTAATGGTCTCCCAACGTCTGTGTAAGTTCTTTATACGTATACTGACTTGGTAACCTAGGCAAGAGCAAGTTCCGTAATAATTTGTATGTTTTTGATCCAATCACAGATATTAATACTGACATCTTTTTTCTTCAGTAACATCGTTACTGACAAAATACTGCCCTAACTGTTCAATGTAAAGGTTAAAGTCATCATTCTGCTCATTAAAAACATTTAACTGGCCGATTAAACCTAGCTTGCTCATGTTTGCAAAATGTGATTGTAGAAGTATACGGGAAGAAGAAATTACTCACCATCTCATCCTCGTCGCCATTTGTGATATTCCTAGAATTAATCAAACCTCAGAAAAGATATACTAATCACATTTATTACTGTACACAAACTTGGTACCGTATATCGAATTCGATTCACAACCCCCTGCTTACAGCATGGCCGCTCACGTTACGGTTACATATCAATTGCACTAGCGTCTCGCGACAGCGATATCCACATGTATCGAGTTATCTCATTGGCAGCAATAAAACCGGCACCCACCAATTTGCGACCAGCACTGAAACGGCACTTGTTGTTTACAGCGGAACACTAGAACAGCTCCGCGAGCAATCTACTGTTTTCGATCTGGCAATGCTCAGTAAATATTAAGTTGTCCATCCATATTACCGTTCCATAGTATTAAAATTACATGAAGTTGTCGTTGAATTGGTCTGTTGTGTTTTATAATGCCTCAATGGAATTTGTATAGTCTCGTTAACGATGTCGTACGAGATAGAAAAACATGCATATCATGGTGTGAAAGATATGGTTCGCTACTCACCCTTGAAATAATAAAGAATCACGAATGGCAATAAATATCGCTGCTTTTCTTCTTTAATGGTCTTTTGCTATATATTTCTCAGTACGAATTAAAATACTTACTGTAAATACGAAAGTATAATTTTTTATCAGTCTTCCAACGTATATAGCGGTAAGATCGTTCATTTTTTTTGTTCTTTTTCAACATCTCAGTTATAGTTTTCATTTAGTACAAAAATAACACAACGTTAGTCATCATGATGAATAAAAAAATAAGAACAGAATGCAAAGATAACCACCCATAATGTTTGCATTCGAATGTAAACAACAACAGATGCATTGCCAGATCGAAAACAGTAGATTGCTCGCGGAGCTGTTCCAGCGTTCCGCTGTCTTAGATGTGAGAAATGAGGAATGCGCCCGTTTGTGGAAGAATAGCCATTTTTATATTTGGATGTATACTGCAAACAGGTTAAATTGCTCGATTTGTGCCGACAGCCGCCAATGAAGAAACTAATGTTAACTAAGATGTAAACAACCTGTGTCACGACTTCGACGACGTATACGAACTACAAGTGCTGTTTCAGTGCCGGTCGCCAATTGGTGGGTGCTGGTTTTATTGCTGCCAATGAGATAACTCGATACATGTGGATATCGCTGTCGCGAGACGCTAGTCCAAGCGGGGTTCAACGGGTGCTAAGCACCCGGGCGCCAGATTCCGGGGGCGGAAGGACCAAGGAGGTTAGAATAAGATATCTGGAGATGCCCTTGTTAGTGAAGCAGTACCACTTTGCGTGAAGCCTATAACCACGAGCGGCGGCCTTCAAAGTGTGGGGAAGCTGAGGGTTTTCAATGCTATTGCAATGCATTTTGTGTTGGCCGAATCGCCTTCTTTCGTCACAAATATTTCCAATTTCGCATCGTAACTTGTTGCCCATGGGTGAGAAAATGCTGAATTTATAAAATTCTTAATTATTTTGAGGCTTCTTCCCATTTTTATTTTAAACTGAAATATACGAACATTGGTGCGCATTCTAAACAAATCATAACGTTAAAATTATAAACTTCACTCGTGTAAGAAGTATAATTCATTCCGGTTTGATATTAACACGGTTTTTGCAACCAAAACCCACGCAATTCCAAAATACAAACAGATGAAATTGCATAGGTATCATGTAAACAATGGCAAATTCCCACACCTTGCGGCTTCACGGTTAAGAGACCAGGGCATCTCCAGAAGTATTATTGTAACCTCCTTGGGAAGGACCCACAATCAAATTTTTCGGTTGATAAATTAATATCAGTGACGTGGGAGAAGTTATGAAAACGTTATACTGTGAGAAATCGTAATGCTAAGTGGAACGTTTACTTTTTTAGTAAAAATAACTCGTTTATAATTCAACAGAAAACGTCTTGAAATCAGAAAATAATTTTTACTGCTTTGTTCAGTAACAGATACTGCGGGCAAAGGATTGAAAATTCTTTTTCTATTTTTTTTTTTTAAATCTTGAAGATTTCAGCATTCAGGAATGCGTTGCCAGCGCTATGACAAATGGGGCCAATATGTAGGAAAAAAACCAATGTACTTCAAAAAGCATAATTTGTCGACTTAAGACCCTTACGCATATTACTTTGAGCGGTTCATACTTTAAATCTGGTCCTAAATGACGACGAAAAAATTTCCCTACAGATTGTGAACATTTTCAGCATTGTTCAAGAAATATATGCTTACTTTTCTGAATTACCTTATCGTTGGCAAATTTTCAAGAAAGACCTTCCAGCGTTGACCGTAAAACAGGGTGGGAAAATGTTATAGAATCGATGCACTATGGGTAACGAGCACTGGGGTACAATTTCGATGTATTCCACGATATTAGATATTTTGGTTAGAATAGTTAAAGAGACGCCCGTCAAGTTTAATATTACATGTATATACATGTATATCATCCTCCTCCTCAACCATTATCAATTTTCTGCTGGATGAAGGTCTCCCCAAGTTTCTTTTACAACGGTCTGTCTTGGACCAGTCTACTCCATCTTACTCCCGCATGCTTTCGAATTTCACGCACCCATCTCCCACGGATTCTTCTTTTGGGCCTTTTCCTGTCTCTTGGAATTCAGTCTAAAATTTCAGTTGTCCATCCATGGTCCGTTCTCTTGGCAATATGTCCAGCCCATTACCATTTCAGGGATTTTACTCTAATCATAATGTCTTCCACTCTTTATCATTTTCCTTACCCACGGGTTTCTCATCTTATCTTGCTTAGTTATATATACTGTATATGTGTGTGTGTGTGTGTGTGTATCCATCGAGAAGCTGTAATATGTTTATCATCGTACATGACGAAACTTTTTTTTACGGGTAATGCAAACTTTTGTGTAAATTGACAGAGAGAGAGAGAAAGCTGACTTCTTGAATTATTCGTAGCGTCATCTGACTAGAGTTTTACAGATTTTTTTTCTTCAGTTTTATATGAGACAGTAGTGTTTTATGGAAAATCTCAATTTACCGGAAATATAAAATAATATTGCTAAAGATATTTATTTCATGTAAAAATGAAAAATATTCTCGTACAAGGGGCGGCAAATGCCCTTGGCGCGCCCCTGCACGAGATCATGTAACCTCTCTGGTGAAGACGATTAGAAAAGAAACCAGATCAGTGCGCTTCAGGTCTTCTTTAGAAAAGAAACCAGATCAGTGCGCTTCAGGTCTTCTATCGTGTATGACGTTCTGTAAGTCCGCGTAATAATGTATACTCAGCATTTAATTATTGTTAATCATCGACAGCAAAGATCTTACTTGTGTTTATAATGTGGGTTGTTAAAGCATATTCGTTATATTATTTTGAAGCTGCCTTGGAGAAGAAAGTTATTTCATCATCTTCAGTAGATCTTGAAATCATCTATTGGTAAGGTTTATTATGTATCATAAATATCTTATTTTCACGCCTCGGTGATAATCAACAAAAGAATACAAATTAGAAGGGCTGGTTCAGTAGAAATTCATCCTACCAACATACACCACACACTGAAAAACGTTGAGTACCAATAGAAGTGCGCGAGCATTTTATTGATGAATGGAATCAGATTTCATCGTTGCTTAAGCTTGCTGAGATGTTGGATTACTACGATATTGTCCGGGGAAGTATGCAAAATGCTTCAGTAAACATTCAGCAAAAAGAGAAAAAAGTACCCAAATGGCGAAAAAAAGCTTGTACAATAACAGCAGTACAAGTGAGCCTACCACAGCTCAAAGAGATCGCGTTCATGGAGAGCTTAACGTTTCTAAAACTTCTAGGAATTTTGAACGCCGGAGGAGATTACAATGTTTTGAATGTAGATCGTATAACCATCTTAGACCTCAATGTCCAAATTTTAAAAAAAGTCAAGGAGCAGTTTCTGCAACTGTAAATAGAATTTCAGTACTGACGGAGGATGAACTGTTGACACCGTTTACCAAAATAGACAAAGTAAATGGGTTTAAAATGCGTATCTTACGAGATTCTAGAGCGACTGTTGATATTGTTTGTCAGAAGCATATCTCACCTCAAATGTTAACAGGGGAACACGTTTGGGTTCAGCAACTCCTTGATGTCACACCAACCTGTTTACCTTTGCAGGTGCAACTGACAGGAAATTTTGGTCACATTGTCACAGAAGCAGCTGTAATCAGAAATCAGCTTGACCAGGGCCGATATTTATTGGGAAATCGTACTGCTGCTTCATTGGATCAGATTAAGCCCGATAAAAGATTAATTCATCATGAATTAAATGCCGTGCAGACTAGGTCACATAACTTTTTGTAGGAACAGTTTAATGTTCCAGAAAGTAGTGGAAAAGAGCTTGCAGAGATAAAAAATGAGAGCCCACTTAGTAATCTTGACGTGTCGGGAATGGAGACTGAGCCAAGCTAGGAAGATGGTGTATTATTGCCACCTATACAAAATGATCTCGATCCAATATGTTCGCTTTTAGAAATAGATTCTGATACTTTTTTTACTGCACAGCGTCGAAGTGAAGACTTGAAACCAATATTCCATACTATTGGGAAATCTTCCACTGATGTGTTGAAGGAATCCTATATTTTGAAAAACAATTTATTAGTGAAACGGGGGGGGGGGGGGGTAGACAAGACCGGTGCTGAGAAAGAACTACTCGTAGTTCCTGAAGAATATAGGGAATGCCTTAAAGCTTTATGTTATGAAGGAACCTCAGCTCACCTAAGTGAGACGAAAACTAAGGACAGAATACTCCGATCTTTTTTCTGGCCTAGATGTTATAAGGAAGTAGAAGATTATGTGCGATCTTGCGAAAATTGTCAAAGAGCAGGAAACTCAGGTGATAAGAAGCTCCCTTAAAACTAGTACCAGTTATCCAGCAAATTTTTTCAAAGATAAATTTGTATGCGTGTGATCTCTTACCACTTACTTCTGCAGGAAAAAGATATATCATCACTACAATGTGTTTGTCTTCAAACTATCCTGATGTCGTAGCTGTAAAAGACATTTGATCCGTATCAGTTATCGATGCGTTACTGCAGATTTTTAGACGTATGATTGTTTTTCTAAAGAGCTACAGTGTGACCAAGGAACTACTTTCATGAGCGCTTTTACAACAGTTTTTGGAACGATTTGGGATAAAAGTTAAACATAGTTCGATTCATCATCCACAGAGCAATCCTGTTGAAAGATTTAATCGTACGATTAAACGTATACTGCGAGTCCTGTGTTTGGAAGTAGCGCCCGATTAGGAACAACATATTCATTTAGCATTATTTGTCCTTCGAACTGTGACGCACGAAAGTACTGGATTTACTACCGCAGAATTAGTCAAGGAGAAGAATTTATGGACACCAGTTACTCCGCTGTATGAGAAATGGATGAAACTTGAAAGCGATGAAAAGAAAATTCAGTCGTGGAATATGTTTTTCAGTTGATACATAGATTTAAAAAATGCCAGACAGTAGCGGTAGAGAAAATGAGAGAAATGCAAGTACAGAGGAAAACATGGTTATGATAAGAATGCAGTAAAAAAGAATTTAAAGAAGGCTATTTGGTTCTAGTATTGGCTACTTCTAGACCAAATACACTGCTGGCCACCCAAAATGCTACACCAAGAAGGACACGAGATAGCAAAGCCAGATTTACTGGACATATAACAACAGATACAAAGATGAAACGATTTAGCTCACAGGCCCGTGCGACTTGCGGAACACGCAGACATCAATAGTTCCTGTGGCCCGCATGGCTGGCAATAACGGCCGCTACACACCGCGGCATCGAACGAAAGAGGCTTTGGATGTAGGCTTGGGGTATGTCGGTCCAGGCCGCTTCTACATGTTG
Source organism: Macrothele yani (assembly GCA_039090855.1). Lineage (NCBI taxonomy): Eukaryota > Metazoa > Arthropoda > Arachnida > Araneae > Macrothelidae > Macrothele > Macrothele yani. The sequence continues at coordinate 72,987,735 of CM077026.1, forward strand.
CCACAGTTCATCGGCGTATCTGCGGGTGGTGCTTGCCGGGCCACTCGGTTGCCCATCAGCGACCAGACGTGTGCTATGGGCGACATATCGGGAGTACAGGCGGGTCACGGCAGCAGTGACACCTGGTGGGCCGTGAAGAATTGTTGCACGATGCGTGTCACGTACGGGCGCGCATTGTCCTGTTGAAACGTGGCCGCTGGCAGGTCCTGCAGGTAAGGGAGGACTACAGGCTCCAAAACGTCGGAGATGTAGCGGTGGCTATTTAGTGTACCGGCGATGCACACCAGAGGGGTGCGGGTGTCATATCCAACCAATTGCGCCCCAAACCATAACGCCAGGCGACGGACCTGTATGGCGATGCATAATGCAGGCGTCATACAGTCTCTCGCCGCGGTGCCGCCACACGCGGATCCGACCATCTTGGTGTTGCAGGCAGAAGCGGGATTCGTCGGAGAAGACAATGTCGTGCCATTCCGTAGTCCAGGTGCGGCGTTCAGCGGCACACTGCCGCTGCACTCGCCGGTGGTGTAACGTCAATGGTAATCGGAGCAGTGGGCGCCGTGCGACAAGTCCCCGCTCCTTCAGACAACGTCGAACGGTTCGTGCTGACACAGGTTGTTGCGCAACACACCCTGATTTCTGCGCTAACGTTCGTGATGAGGCGGTGCGAGCCGTCAATGCCCGCCGCACAACATGCCGGTGCTCTCGTTCGGTGGTGTGCCGCGGCTGCGGCAAGCGCTCACGTCGGGCCGTCCGTCACTCCTGCACCCACCGAATCCATACTCGCCTCACTGTGACTGGATGTCGCCCAACACGGGCGCCGATGCCTCGATACGATAAACTGCTGTCGCGATCAGCCACTATTCGTCCTCTGTCGAACTCGGAAACGTGCTGGAATGACTGCCGTATTCTGCGACGAGGTATCAGGAAGCTTCCCACGCACAGGTCTGGCAGCACAACACACTTCCACTGCTTACACCCCGCCTTCTGTGTACCCTTCTTATAGTGCTTTTCGGTGGCGTGCCAGGCGCACATGATTTGCACATGTCCTGCAATGCTAATCGTTTGCATGTCCTCTTTCGGGCGACGCATGCTGCGAATTTCAGGCCAGTCGGATGCTTCGTTCTTGGCGTTGCATTTTGGGTGGCCAGCAGTGTAAGTCAGCTGTTCAATGGACTGGTTCAGGTACCATTGATAGTAAAATCTGTGATACTAACTACACTGCTGGCCACCCAAAATGTAACACCAAGAAGGAAGCATCCGATTGGCCTAAAATTCGCAACATGCGTCGCCCGCGAGAGGACATGCAAACGATTAGCATTGCAGGGCATATGTAAATCATGTGCGCCCGGCACGCCACCGAGAAGCACTATAAGAAGGGTGCACAGAAGGCGGGGTGTAAGTAGTGAAAGTGTGTTATGCTGCCCGACTTGTGCGTGGGAAGCTTCCTGATGCCTCGTCGCAGAATACGGCAGCCATTCCAGCACGTTTCGAAGTTCGACAGAGGACGAATAGTGGCTTATCGCGAAAGCGGTTTATCGTACCGAGACATCGGCGCCCGTGTGGGACGAAATGCAGCCACAGTGAGGCGAGTATGGATATTCGGTGGGTGAAGGAGGGACGACATGCAGCCACAGTGAGGCGAGTATGGATATTCGGTGGGTGCCGGAGGGACGACATGCAGCCACAGTGAGGCGAGTATGGATATTCGGTGGGTGCAGGAGGGACGGACGGACCGATGTGAGCGGCTCGCACTGCCACATCACGAACGTTAGCGCAGGAATTAGTGTGTTGCGCAACAGCCTGTGTCAGCACGTACTGTTCGACGTCGTTTGCAGGAGCGGGGAGTTATCGCACGGCGCCCATTGCTCAGGTTACCAATGACGTTACACCACCGGCGAGTACGGCGGCAGTGGGTCGTTGAACGCCGCACCTGGACTACGGAATGGCACGACATTGTCTTCTCCGACGAATCCCGCTTCTGCCTGCAACACCACGATGGTCGGATCCGGGTGTGGCGGCACCGCGGCGATAGACTGTATGACGCCTGCATTATGCATCGCCATACCGGTCCGTCGACTGGCGTTATGGTTTGGGGCGCAATTGGATATGACACTCGTTCCCCTCTGGTACGCATCGCCGGTAAACTCAACAGACGCCGCTAAATCTCCGACATTTTGGAGCCTGTAGTCCTCCCTTACCTGCGGACCTGCCAGCGGTCCCGTTTCAACAGGACAATGCGCGCCCGCACGTGGCACGCATCGTGCAACAATTCTTCACTGCCCACCAGGTGTCACTGCTGCCATGGCCCACCTGTTCTTCCGATATGTCGCCCATCGAACACGTCTGGTAGCTGACCGGTAACCGAGTGGCCCGGCAAACACCACCCGCGGCTACGCCTGATGAACTGTGGCAACGTGTGGAAGTAGCCTGGACCGACATACCCCAAGCCCACATTCAAAACCTCTTACATTCGATTCCGCGGCGTGCGGCCGTTATTGTCAGTCATGGGGCACACAGGAACTATTGTTTTCTGCGTGTTCCGTAAGTCGCACGGGCCGGTAAGCTCAATCGTTTCATCTTTGTATCTGTTGTTATGTGTCCAGTAAATCTGGCTTTGCTATCTCGTGTCCTTCTTGGTGTTGCATTTTGGATGGCCAGCAGCAGGGGCGCCGACTGTGCGGGTGCTCCGGCGCACCCATTGAAAATTAAGTTTTTCTCCTTTTTTTATTTATTTATTTTACTTATTTAATATCATTATTATTATTGTATTTTTTTGTTAATGTAAAACATTGGTGGAGCTGTCTGTGAACAAAGAAAGAGTAGCAAAATTTCCTGTTTGAGATGTCAGTTGCGAAAAATTATTGCTTTATTTCCTTTATCCCGCGGATGGTCGGAAACTAGAAATGACGGGAAAACAATTTTAGGTGGTTAAGTTTCCCACTAATCGCATCAAGAACCCATTAGTGAGGGTTGCCGGGGGGAGGGGCAAGGCTAACCTGACTATGGAGTTAAAGTTACGGAGTGTGTACTTCCACTGCATAATATAGTTCCAGTTGAAAAGGTCGTGTTAGAACTTGAACCGAGAACTTAAAAGCACATGGATATATCGATGTTGTAAATGTTGTACGTTACGTACATACATTAAAAAAAATTAAGATCCCAGTTTAGGCCCCGTTTCTGAAAAATACAAATATTCATATTTTCGCGACGTCATTGTCACTTGTGTCTTGCTTCAGACATGCTATACCGTATACACCGAGGATATTTACTGAGCGCGCGGGAGGTGAGAATTGCGCCGGAGGGTAAAAGGGGAGATAATGGGTCGCGGTGGTCACTCAACTTGCCCCTTTCTTCTTGGTTGCTGTCTCAAAATACTCGTTCTGTTTTGGACTTGGTGCTTATCAGTACATCTTGAAACATAGCGCAGTCCAATGCATTTCTAACAAAAAAATGCGTACCACAATTACGTTTAATATGTAACTAAGAAATATCTTTGGAACACTATAGGAACACCGAAAGTTTACGTATAACTGATGAAATGAAATAGTAAGGAATATGTTTAACTAAGGTGTTTATCTTCGTTAAATATGTTTAACGAAGGTGTTTATCCCCCAGATGCGTTTTTGAAAAGAAAGAATTCGTCTGCCTTGTGGGTGGCAGTTGAGGGGTACATTGTGATGGAAGCCCGAGCGGGAAGATTCCTTTTGTCTTTCCTCCCATCCCTTTAGGGTCTTAGGGGGAAGGGTCAGTGACACTTAGCACCCCATTAGTGAGTGGAGAAATACAGATAAACAAAGAGATACGGAGTTGTCGATGAATCGGTTTCACAAGGCTAACAGTGTAATCAGGTTAGCTTTGCCCCGAGTATAGTTTGGGAAATAGGGCGCTGGATTAACGTTGTCGCATCAGTAAGTCTGTCGGATGAAAGGACCGTCTATAGCGGACCGCCCATTTCGTCACGTGCAGACTTATACAAGGCGTCTACTTTCGAAGATGGTGGATGGGGGGGTGTTTAGGTGGGAGGGCTACCATGGGGTCAACTGTTACTGAGGCGGCGTTTCATTGGGAGACAGAGGATCTGAAAGAGTAAAGCAGTTTTGATGAACATTTAGCATTATTTTCCGTTACTTTCTTCACTAGCAGCTGTAGATATTCAATTGACGCTCCGTGATTTCCCTTTCCCATTTTTAAAAGTGTTAAAAATGGAGAAATTTGTTATAAAGTTACCCAAATGTAATACGCCTGTTTCCGCCGAAAGCAATGGAGGCACGAATAATATTACAACCGAAATTTGCCCAAGCACGAGTACATTGCCTAATCTTTTGCTCAGCGAAAAACAAGTGAAATGACAGGAAGGAAGATGCTTTCAACAAAAGTGGAAGTTGGCATAACCATGGATTGCTTATAATTCAGACGTAGGCAAAGTGTTTTGCTCTATTTCTACGCTCGCTGTTGAACAAAAGGCGAGTCTTCCAGTGCCTTCAGCAAAAGATCAAACTGCATTTCACGCCTTCATTTGATGGATTTTCCGCTTGGCAAAAAGCAATCGGACGGTTCAAGATTCATGAGAAAAGTTCACTGCATAGAACAGCAGCTTTATTGTGCTTTTCGGTGAAGAAAGGAGTAAACACTGCGACATCCCTGTCAAACAGTCAGCTAAACGAAATGAAAGAGACAAGGTAGGCACACATGAAAATTATTTCCTCTCTGAAATTTCTGGCTCAGCAAGGTTTAGCCATTCATGGTCATGATGACGCAAGTTCGAATCTTGTGTAGTTACTCAACCTTCGAGCAGAAGATGTCCCAGAGCTGAAATCTTGGCTTCTCCGCTCTAAATTTAAATGGATATCGCACGACACCATCAATGAAATTCTTGGCCTTATGTCGAATCATGTTAAAAAAAAGCTACTGCTGGAGATAAAAGATGCTGCCATTTATTCTTTGATAATCGACGAAACTTGTAATATTTCAACTAACGAACAGGTATCCATTTGCTTTCGTATAGTGGGCGCCAAGTTAAAAGTGAAAGTTTCTTTGGATTTTATGAAACGCCAAACACGACCGCAGATGTTTTATTTTCTGTTATTCAGGATATATTAGCGCGATTTAATCTTGATATACGCAACTGTCCTGGGCAGTGTTACGATGGAGCAGCTAATGTAAGTGGACACTTGACAGGTTAGCAAAGTTGGCTGTTGAAAATAGAATCAAGGGCCATATTGGTACACTGCGTAGCTCACACGTTAATTTGGTTGTACAAGATGTCATGCAGAGCATCGAGTGTATTTGAGATTTTCTAGCTCTTGTACGTAAACTTATGTCGTTTATCAGAAATTTGCCTGAACGACTTGCAATATTCAAGACGCAAGTGAGACGCCTTTGAGGCTTTTTTGTCATACAAGGTGGTGTCCAAGAGTAAATTCGCTGAAAACTCTTGAAACAAATTATGAGACCGTATTACTTTTTCTCGGAGATCTTTCAGCAGAAAGAAATGAAGTGGGAGCAAAGGCGAGCGGGTGTCTCCACAAATTGCAGGAATTTGAATTATTTTTTCTACTTAAAATGGTAACTGTCATTTTTCAGGGTATCGAATCGCTTAATGCAGCACTTCAGAAAAGGTCTCCCCACCTTCAGGAAGCACAATCAAGTATAGAGACTGACGATTTCTCTCATAGCTCAAAGAGAGAGTGGGTTTGATACGCTATAGGACGATTAAATACAAAAGGCAACAGAACTAGACATAGATGAGCCAAAGTTACCACGACGCATTGATGATGGAAGTGAAACCCATGTTTTCCAGCCTCCCCAAGAAAAATACAGGAAGATTTTCTTCGAAACCATTGACATTACTGTAAACTCGTTGCAGAACAGGTTTCAAAAACAAGTGATAAATCATGTCGCCAAGGTGGAGGCATTTGCTACATATAAAAATACCCTAAGAACATTTTAACCTTTTATGGATCTGATTTCGATGAAGATAAATTAATTCTGCATCGGGATATGTTTTTAGACGTGGTCAAGACTGAAAAGATTTCAATGCACACTACTAGTGATGTTGTAAACTTCCTCAGCAGTGATGACTGCGCTCCTCTCCGTCTTTTGCTTTCTGAATTCGTAAAGTTTGTAAAACTGATTCTAACTGTTCCTGTATCCACATGTTCCGCAGAACGATCTTTTTCGGCTCTTCAGCGCTTGAAAACATTTCTGAGTTCAACGATAAGGCAACGACGACTAAATGACTTGGCTACTTTACATGTAAACAAGGAGCTAACTTGTGATTTAGACTTCGGCAACAACGCAAATGAATTTATTCAGCGAGCCATTGTAAGACAAAACACATTTTACGTCAATAAGTGAACGGATTTCTCCTGGCAAGGTAATATTTTTGTTTTCGCACTATTTCTTAGCAAACCTATTTTCTTGTTCCGTTTTTAAAATCTAACAGAAAATTTGTCTTCATTTGCCACTTATTCTTAATTAAACTAAAATTTGATCTCTTATTATTTTTAAGCTGTCCAGTGATAGTTTGAAGTTTGTCCGGGAGGAATTTATTAAGCTGCCATAAAAATGACTTAATACTTTGATCGCCATTCTTTTTTGGTTACTGAAACAATAATAGAAAATATAATCTTAAGAAGCGCATAAACCTGGGTAAAGTCTACGGGAGGCGTCATTAGAGTATCTGTAGCTGGAGGAAAGAACGATTTGATAAACATGCCTCTCAGGAGTAAAAGTGTACAGTTCATCAAATTTCTAAAGAACACAATTTTTTTTCGGAACTTATTACTGGTATACGAGAGCTCAACCGTACGAAGGGTGTTTAAAGAAATCAATACTTCCCTGCTAATGATACTTCACTGTTCAGTTTCAGTGTTTAGAAACCAGCCAACATAACGTCAAATTTATGCAGTGAAACATTTTTATAGTAATTTATTACTTTTTGATTGAGTCTGGTAACTTTGAACTCCCGTATTCCTGTATTATGATAAAGTTACGACTAAATTGAGCTTTTCAGTTATTAGCTGTACCAATAAATTTCTCAAACACTTAGTATAGTGTACTAAGTCTTTAACACAAAAGCACCATTTAATATTCTCTGTACAAAGTGTTTGAGAGAAAAGCCCTTTTTTTCAGTTCTTTCATTAATGTGTTTTACATGAAATGCACTGTATGTTCAATACAAATACTTGAATTTAGGGAAAATTAAATATTAGGGAGTCCTGAATGTTAGGCAGCGTTACCTTGCGACATTTACTGTGGATGTTCTCTTTCAATTCATCCAGCGTTCGAGTTCCATTTCGGTGCAAACTGAAAATGAGAATTGCTGTGGTCCCACAGAAAAATCCAGGGGAGTCTAATTATAGTTATTTTATTTTTGATCATACCATGTATACGAACATATTAGACGCTATAGGAGTCCGTTGGGGATAATAAACTCGAAAGCACTCAAGGCGTGCATCAGTGCAAAATTTTAAGCCTAAAGTGCCCCAAGGGTGTTGAAATTTGAAAAAAAAAAAGTTTTGAGTCTTTTACAATAATTTTCATTTACATTATTTTTTCAATTTTGAACTGCCCTGGAATTGGTAAACGCAAATAATAATTCAGAAAAAATCAAAAATTTGATCTTCATGTTCAGGTGTTTTGAAAACCCACTAGTTTTCCAAAATTCAGGGGGAGGAAGAAAAGAAACAAAATAACTGCCAAAAATGTTATGGTCTTCTAGTCTTCGACAACAGGTTGAGGCATTTTGGACAGATATCTATCCAACAGCCTCAAAATCTAGGATAAATAAAAACTTTTTGAAAAAAGTTAGTCGGCATTGTATTTCCATTCTTTACCCCCCCCCCTTTTCTCTGCTCGTACTCCTGTCATTGTAATGAGCTTGAGCACCCACTGGATTTCTGGAAAGTTGGCGCCTATGGCCAGCAGTGTATATTGTGAACGTTCCTGGAAAGAAAATGCCATCGCAGATATATCATATCAATATGCTGAAACCGTTCTACAAAATACCAGAGTTAATTAATTTCTTATCCAGTAGTGAACCACCGGATCAACCTGGTTTGGAAATAGAAATTCCTGGAATAGAAAATGATCCTAATGTTTTTAATTTTTCAGAAATTACTCATGAAAGCCGTTTGGAAGAAAGGCTAGAGGTACAGCAAATTCAACAATTGCAGGATTTGCTTTGTAAATACGCAACATCTTTTTCTAATGCAACTTGTCGAGCATGACATTGAATTAATTCGTGACAAGCTCATCAGAGCTAGGCCATACCATGTGTCTCCTAGACAAACTGAAATTTTGCAGAATAAAGTAAGAAAAATGTTACAATGCAAAATAACTGAGATGGGAAAATCAGATTATACAATATACATCTCCGATGATTTTGGTGGAATCTCCAGGCAGAGACTTTGTGTTGATTATCGTCGATTAAATGACGTTATTCGTACACAGTCACCCCTCACCAAACATTGAACAAAAAGTAGAGACAGTTGCTTCGGCAAGCTATATCACCGTATTAGAAGTGGCGAAGGCAGTGTTGCATTCAGATTTTTTTTCTGGGGGAGGGGAGAGAATTAAAAATTTTGAGGGGGCTGAAAATTGTTGACTGATTATTTACATATAAACACAATTTTGTTATATATATGTGTGTGTGTGTATATATATACACTGGCGGAAAGTGAAAAAAGAACACCAAGAAGGAATTGGCGGACGATCATGAAATCTACATATGTTAAATGGGGCCGAGTTTACGTAGGCGTGATGTTAGCTTCGGGACCAACCGGTGAGCGCTTACGCCACAGCACGGCATAATATGCAAATTATCGTCGGCGGTATTTAAGGAGTACGGCGAAGTGAATGTCGTCGGCGTACGGACACGTGCGAAGACCCTGAAGAAGCTGCAATGCCTGGACATGGAAGACGTGTACGATTTCAGCAGTTATCGGACTTTGAGCGAGGTCGTCTAGTCGGACTCTGCGAGGCCGGGTGGTCGTATCGTTGTATTGCGGAGCGAATTGGAAGGGAAGTATCGGTGGTGGTACGATGGTGGCGTAGATGGTCCAAGGAACATTCCCACACGAGAAGACGTGGAACCGGGAGTCACAGACGGACTGATGAATGGACCGATCGACGCATAAGAAGAGCGGCGTTGTCAAGCAGAACATCCACTGCGACGCAAATCCGAGCTGCCGTTGCACCTGAGGTGACTGTGCGAACAATCCGCAACCGTCTACCGGATGCAAGACTACGTGCACGTGTGCCTCTGACTCCAGCCCACCGTCAGGAACGGCTGCAGTGGTGTCGCCAACGTCTGCACTGGAGAACGCAATGGCGATCTGTCGTGTTCAGCGATGAAAGCAGATTCTGCTTGGGAGCCTGCGATGGCCGTATGCGTCTCCACCCTTCTTGCATCCGCCAGCGACACACAGGGCCAACACCTGCTGCGGGGAGCGATCAGCTATCACTCCCGCACACAACTAGTGTTTGTACCGGGTACGTTAAACAGCACCTCCTACATCAACATCATTCAGTCCGTGGTTGTGCCATTTGTAAGGTCGGTCCATCGTGGTGTTTTCCAGCAAGATAACGCACGCCCACACACGGCACGTGCAACACAACATGCACTTCAGGGTGTGAGACAACTTCCATGGCCTGCACGTTCACCGGATTTGTCCCCCATTGAGCATGTGTGGGATTTTATGGGATAACGACTTATCCGGTCTCCACGGCCATCCCCGATTTACGGGACCAGTTTGAGGATGCTTGGAACTCAATACCCCATCCAACCTCTGTACGACAGACTCCATGCCAGAATTGCACAGTGTGACGCAGTTCATGGCGGTTCAACCTCGTACTAACCATGTAACATGGAAATGTTATTTTTCAGTTTACCAGCAAATACAGCTGTATTTTGCCATAATATTTTGATCACGTTATCCTCTGTATTCCGTTATTATGCTGTATAGATTTCGTTGGTATCAGATGCCTCCTCCTTGGTGTTGTTTTTTCACTTTCCGCCAGTGCATATATAAAAATTTTAAATACAGTATAAAAATGTTCTTATGCTTGTGTATCGCTAATGCAAATTCGAAGAAATTACACATACAAGTGATTAAAAATGTAAACATGTTATACCTCTGCTTCAGTTCAGTAATGCATAACGAATTTCATCATGGAGTGGTGTAACATATTGAGGATGCTAGTAAGATAACGTTGTGCTGGAACCCCCGCCTTCTAAAAAAACCCATTAGGAGTGTTAAAGATGTCCCCTCCTTACTACAAGCGTATTTTTGATTATTAAGGAATCATTACAGTGTTTCCTGAAAACGTATGGTGTAAACCATTTCCTTGCCATTTGGTTTCAGCCCCTTTAGATTATTACATAGTAGCAAAAAAAAAAAACAAAAAAAAAACTAACTGTTTGGATGACAGTTTGAGGTGCTTCGATTTTTTCTTTTTTTGTCACAAAGTGCAAACCTCCCACCGCAAGGAAAACAAAAACTTTTTATGGGAACAATTTCTAACAATCTGCTATTGTAAAAAATTAGGTAGCAAATATTTTGTTGTTGTGTTGGAAGCACTAATGTCTCATTAGTTACTCTGAGGCTTAAAGTGGTTCCACCTAAAATCGCTGCCTTATGTTTCCAATGGTAAAACATCTTTACATATTTTTTTCGGCAAATAATGTATTCCCAAGGATGGAAATTTGCACATCGATAAAACTAACTTTAAGTTGTAGCATGGGATACTTAATACTTGCTAAAACATAACCATAATTATTTTAAAAATCAATCCTTTTTCTTTGAGTAATGTTCAGACCTGTTAATAGATGGCGCGACCTGTATATTGATGACGTCAGTAGATGAACAAATGTCGGATTACTTATGGTTAGGTTTTAGCAAGTATTAAACATCCCATGCTATAAAGTTAGTTTTATCAATGTGCAAATTTTCATCCTTGGGAATACATTAAATTGCGAAGAAAATATGTAAAGAAGTTTTATCATTGGAAAAATACGGCAGAGATTTTAGGTGGAAACACCTTAACTGTATACATGGAAAGTCAGCATCTAGAAGACTCAAACAAGCAGAATGCCAGCTTCCAAAATATATTGTTCTATTACAGTGCAAACATCTCTACTCCGCGGAATTATGCTTTTATTACGGAAGTAGTCCAAGTTGTCAATGCTTGAAAAATTGCTCTTCCAGCAAGAACGTCGCCAAGAGGATGCAAGCCCACCCAGTTCAAAATGAGCCATTTTTCAGTAAATTTAACTTTAAAATATAATTTGTACTTTGCCAAGTAATAAGTTTTGTGTTTTATTTCGTGTAGCCATATGTATTTCCCCCTAGGAAGTCCGTTGTGCCAAAAGTAATAATCAAAAAAGCATCGGCATGGTCATGAAAATTCAATTGTTCTTCACTCTTTCAATTCTTTAGTTCAGTCTCCTTTTTCAAGTTTGTATGGCCAAGGGGCTATTAGGAGGGTGGATAGGAATTCACTGAGGGAGTCACTACTAATTGCTCTGTTTGTTTTCTTTACAAAATAGGGGATTCCGACCCGGAAAGTGGAGTCTAAAGCTACACTAGCGCTCTTAAGACTGCTCCGGGACAGTGAAGTGCCGAAAGTGGCTGACTGCTTTGTAGGAGAGGAGTGCAAGGCAAAGTCGTTGGCTTGAAGGAAAGGAGTTAAGGACGGGGGAGGTATTGTGCCTGCGTGGCACGACGTTGAAATTTTATTTAGATAAACAAAAACACTTTCCTTTAAAAATTTCAAGTACTGTACTAGTTTCGTAAGTAAAAATGCAAAAATTTTGAAAAGCAGTTTAAGACAATGCATTCAGAGCAAGCAAAAGTTGAAGGTGACATTCTACCAATACTTCTATCTTAAGTAGTCAGATCAGTGAATGTATGTGTGTCCAGGTGGAGGATTGCACGAATTCCTTTGTAGCCGGTAGAGAAAAGTATTAAAGCCACACCGGTGGCGCAGTGGTCTAAGCGCTAGTTTATGACCATTCGTCCGATAAGGGTCCGGGCTCGAATTCCGGTGAGGAATGTGTTTGTCATAGGCCACGGGCTCTCTCTTCCCTGGAACCAGTAACCTTAAATTAGGGACGGGCGACTGCTTATAGCCCATTGAGTATAGCCCACCTTCAATAAAAAAACAAAGCATTAAAAATTCGTTCTTTAGTGTTTCGAAAAAAAAAGCTACTAACAAGTTTGTTTTTTCTTTGATTGGAGGTTTAACGACCACCGTGAGCAACTCAATGGGCTATAAGCAGTCGCCCGTCCCTAATTTAGGGTCACTGGTTCCAGGGAAGGGAGAGAACCAGTGCAGTAAGACAAACACAACATCCATGCCTCACCGGGATTCGAACCCGGACCCCGTTCCGACGAATGATCAGAGGCCATCGCTTAGACCACTGCGCCACCGGGGCGACACTAACAGGTTTACCCCACCTAAAATAATGCTTGCCCACCCTGATTTCGAAGTCCAGCGACGTCCCTGCCCTTCAACGAGGACTGTTAAATGTTTTATTGAAGGATGATAGAAATTTTGAAGTCTATGAGGATGGGATGGGTTTTTTTTCATTATTTTTATAATATTTTCTCTCATTTTCTTAATTTTTTTAATATATCCCAATATTCAGATATAAACAAAAACAAATAGACTAAATATAAGGGGAAATCGCCCAAAAACCTAGGGGGGGGCTAAGCAACCCCCCCCTTCTGAGAAGATGCCTGAATACATCACTGGGCGAAAGGTTATTGGCAAATACCTCTGAGTAAAAATGCAGAAAGAGTAGCTGCGTTTGGACTTATCGTCTGTGACGAACGCTTGGTATCTTTTTAGCAAGATGATATTTTTTTAATTTCTAGGGATGTGAAAATTTTACAGTGCCATATTTAGACGATGCAGCTTTATTCTGCACTTGGGAAGAACACCTGAAGCCCTTTGATCAAGTCTTTCGGTGCATTCAAAATGCCCGTCTAAACATCAAGCCTTCGAAGTGTAAATTCGCTCAAGCGAAATATCTGGGACATCTAGTAGGACAAGGCACTAGAACTCCTGGGAATTTGAAAGAGAAAACTATTCGTAAATTCCCTACCCCTACTACAAAAACTGATGATGTAAGAGCACTTTTTGGACTGGCCGGATACTACCACCAATATATGAGGATGTAGCAGACACGTGATTCTCAGCATGGCAACGAGCCTTAGTAACGTAAGTGAAGGACAACCAGCCCCGTTGAAATGATCGCGTCTTACTTTGAAACTTTAACTTCCGAGAACAAAATGCGGTATTTGGAAAAATTAAAGAGATTGAAGGAAAAGATCCTTATGTGCTGAATGCAAGTATCTTCGAAGGTGATGCGAAAAGTTTTCCGAAAGAGCAAATAGTAAATATTTTCGATTACTTCGTCTTTGGTCTAAGTGCCTTTACCGCAGAACAGTTCGAGGCATATAAAAGTTTCGAAGCATACAACAATTTCTCGTCGTCGGTATTCTTTTACAGGGTAATTTAGTACGATCACAAATTCGTTAGTAATCAGTAATTTATGGAGAAAATAGGTACGCTGCCTTAATAAGTAAGGTTCTCTTCCATCCCAGGTGCGGAGACCTGAGTAAAAAAAGATAGGTTTTCTTTCTTCCCAGAAATCGCTGATTTTGGATAAAACACCCTTGAAAGGTTCTATGCCTTTCTGAGAGTTTAACTCTTCAACAAAAACTGTCTTTCTAAGCTCTGGGAAGCTATTTCCAAGGCTTAGAAAAATGAGCAAAATCTTTTTTTTTCCGTAAAATTGTGTTGAAAAAACAAACTAACTTTGCTGGGATTTGTGCCCTATAATCTATTTATCCGTAAATAAATTTAGTAGCATAACACCGGCCTGTGATCAGACCTAGACACCAAAAACTATGTGACGTACCTGCCAGCAGGACGCACACGACACAAAGGCAGATTGCAGTCAGCATAAACGTCTGCGTAGCTCAGTTGGTAGAGCGACTTGTTCCGGAATAAGCGGACTCGGGTTCGAATCCCGGCGTAGACCAGAAATGACGGAGAAATTTACTTCGTTATAATGGCGCCCGAACTATCCGGATGACCCGACCGTTCAAAATCTTGCAATGGTGTGATGTTATTTCCACACGGCGAGATAGGAAATATCAGAGAATCCCTTCTCCAGCGCTTCGAAAAATACATGTGTGTGACGTTGCATTCCACACACCAGATTGACTGGGAGTTCTCAAGTGCACGTTCTATAGTGGATGGCTGCCCGCAACGATTCATGGTCACGGCTGACCCGTAGGCCATGCCCCTGGCCCTCTTTCGGGGGGGGGGATGTGACGTACCTGCCAGCAGGACGCACACGACACAAAGGCAGATTGCAGTCAGAATAAACGTCTGCGTAGCTCAGTTGGTAGAGCGACTTGTTTTGGAATAAGCGGACTCGGGTTCGAATCCCGGCGTAGACCAGAAATGACGGAGAAATTTACTTCGTTATAACTATTTTATTTGGACAATAATTTTAGCCATTATTTGCATTTTTCCGCAAAAGTGTGCTGCAGCTCCAGGTGTACTAAAAAAAGATGGTAGTTTGGGGGAGAAAATATCATATAGAACAAAGTAGTAAACTAAAAAACCCCAACACGACAGCTAAATAACCTTAAAAGTGAAAAGCCGAAAACTCGCAAAAAAAAAAAAAAAAAAAAAAAAAAGTGAATCAGGGGAACGGTGTGCTCGAGCTCTGAAAAATACAGAAGAGCCAGAGATCTGATTCTGACTAAAAGTCAGGTTTGCAAACAAATTCACTTTTAGCCCTACAAAAAGTTTCAACATCTAGATCAACCAGGAACCTGGAGATAAAAAAAAAAATAAACTATGTGCGCAGAAGGGACCGAAGCGTTTATTTAAGAAATATTTTGACTAAGAGACAGACTCTAAAATTTGTTCTATAATAGTCAGTAACAATAAAACCTACGCAAAAAAACCCCCAGCCAACACCTTTTAAATTCAACTTGAAAACTGAATCAACGAATGAAACGCCTGGCCTAATAAGTGCACTCCAACAGCGTTTGGCCGCCTCGGTGGCGCAGTGGTCTAAGCGATGGCCTCTGATCATTCGTCCGAACGGGGACCGGGTTCGAATCCCGGTGAGGCATGGATGTTGTGTTTGTCTTACGGCACTGGCTCTCTCCCTTCCCTGGAACCAGTGACCCTAAATTAGGGACGGGCGACTGCTTATAGCCCATTGAGTTGCTCACGGTGGTCGTTAAACCTCCAATCAAAAAAAAAAAAAAAAAACAGCGTTTGAACAAGTAAAAGATAGATTTTCTGCTTTGCCAGTAATCACTGATTTCTGGTTTAAGCTAACATTTAAAAGATTCTCTGCCTTTGAAAAGTATAACTGTTCAATAAAAAGTGTTTTCTAAGCTCTGGGGAGCGATCTCTGTTTGGCACATAAGCGAATTTTTACGGTACCGCCGTTAGAGACAACGCCTGGTAATCTGAAAAAAGAGACTTACGGTCTCGACTTCCTCTATTACCGCAATTCATAATGCCACAAAATCTAGGCATTTTGGCTTCATATTTTTACAAACAACGACCGCTGATTAAATATTGAATTTCATACACTAAGAGCAGGACAGCCAGCTATGCTTGTACTTCAGGAACTAACTTGCAGGGACTGTTGCCACTTCACTGAAATTTCTCGATGACGTCACGTGCTACATCCTCATTCCCTTGTTTTCGGCCACTTCCGCTCCGCTATCCGACGCGCTAAAAGGCAAAACTAAGAAAGATAAAACTTTGTGGACCCCTCAGTGTTAGAACGCCTTTCAAGAGTTGAAAGATAACCTTTGTAGTATACCTGTACTATTTATAATAGAACATTTCTTCTCCAATGTGATGCTTCAGATCACGGAATGGGTATGGTAATCTCTCAGACAAACGACTAAGGAGAACACCCTGTGTTGTATCTGAGCAAAACATTTCACGGAAACTGAGAAACGGTATTGTACTACCGAAAAAGAATGTGCTGCCATAGTATAATGCTGTAAAAAAAGTTGCATTATCTTGACGGACAAACTATGTTCAAGATACAGACGGATCACCATCCATTAGTGTGGCTTAGAACACATGCCGGCATTAAATGTAGACTCATGCGATGGGCGTTGATTCTACAACCATATAACTACGAAGTTGTACATCGTCGAGGTCTGGAGGGAACCTATATAAAAATGCTAACAGTTTGAGTCTTTTTTAATTGATTGGAGGTTTAACGACCACCGTGAGCAACTCAATGGGATATAAGCAGTCGCCCGTCCCAAATTTAGGGTCACTGGTTCCAGGGAAGGGAGAGAGCCAGTGCCGTAAGACAAACACAACATCCATGCCTGACCGGGATTCGAACCCGGACCCCTTACGGACCACTGCGCCACAGTTTGAGTCGCATTTGCTTGCTATAAGAAGCTATTCAAGGGACAAGTTCCAGTCTTGTGTTCCTGTATTTGTTGCGTTATTTCAAATGTTTATATTTTTATTTTAGGCAAATTTCGTGTAAATGACATCTGAATCCTAACGCTTGTGGACTTACCTAACTTTTCTCTATGAACATTCTTCGAATACATCATTGAGAAAACCTCTGGAGGGGAAGGAGCTGTGCCGATCCGTAGCCATCATTATACTTGATCGAGCCTCAATGCAGCTTTAGTGACGTCACAACAGGGGTCCGACGTTAAATCTTACTTTCAAATGATCATATGTAGAGGATTTTAGGAAGGGAGTGTCTGACCCCAGGTCTTAAAAAACCCTTAGAAATCTAGGAGATTTGGGTTAGAGTGCCCGATAGGAAAGTTACACGGAAGCAAAGTAGAAAGGGGGAGGAAAACGCCCTTATTTATTACCGGGGGCCAGTACCCGGGGTGGATCTTGCTTTCGTTCAGCGCGGACGATGTATCGCGTTTAACGTGGTGTTCTGCATTAGTTTACATTATGTAGATTCATTAGCAAAAAACTTAGCAAATCACTTTCTCTGCGATGAAAGCAATATGAATAAAATGCGCTAATATTTAGCTCACGAATTAACGAATTACTTAGAAAGCTATCATGAAAAGTAAACGAAATGCTAATGTTTAGATAAAAGTGACAAATTATTATTTGAGTTTTCACCCAAATAATTTGTCGACGGGAACTTTGAAATTTTCCGCACAAAATAAATGAAATGTGCTGTTGTTTTATTGGCAAATTACTTAAGTCGTGGCACGAAATACGAATATTTAGACGAAATTAATAATTTATTTTTTAAAGTTTTGGTACGAAGTGAAAGAAAAGTTAATATTTCGACGAGCCTGACAAATTACTTCGGTCTTACGCAAAAACGAAATGTAATTACTCTTTTTTTTTTAAGTTGTAGCATAAAGTAAAAGAAAAGTTAATATTCCAACATTCAGTCTATCAGCAGCTAATGCAACAAATAATCCTTATAAGAAAAATTTGTTGCCAAAAAAATCTCATTGGTGAGATTTCTCCCCAGAGCAAGATTTTAGAAAAAAAAAGTTTGTGTGAGTGTGGGGGGGGGGGGAACGTTACGATTTTTTTTATACAACTAAATGTGTTATGAGTGCATTTTTAAAATGTATGCAACATCTGTGCAAAAATATTCAAATAAATATTACAAATTATTATTAATATTCTTATTGCCTGTATTCTTATTACCACATAATGGTTGACCACTTATATTTTGCAATTTATCTATGCAGGAAACAAGTTGGGAAAAGTGATCGGAATCCTGATAAGACCGATTTGTGCGCGAGAAATCTATTTTCCAAAGCACTCCCGGGTACTTGCCCCCCGGTAATAAATAAGGGAGTCTTCCTCCCCCTTTCTACTTCGCTTCCGTGTCACTTTCCTATCGGGCAATATAGCCCAAATCTCCTAGCTTCCTATTTCTAAGGTTTGTTTAAGACCTGGGGGCCGCCCCGGTGGCGCAGTGGTCTAAGCGATGGCCTCTGATCATTCGTCCGAACGGAGTCCGGGTTCGAATCCCGGTGAGGCATGGATGTTGTGTTTGTCTTACGGCACTGGCTCTCTCCCTTCCCTGGAACCAGTGACCCTAAATTAGGGACGGGCGACTGTTTAGCCCATTGAATTGCTCACGGTGGTCGTTAAACCTCCAATCAAAAAAAAAAAAAATAATAAGACCTGGGGTCAGACACTCCCGTCCTAAAATCCTCTACATATGATCATGATCATTTCCATAGCACTAATAAAACTAATACACGTCTAAAAATGGTACACAAATTGAAATCCTGTAACAGTCTTCTGGGTTTTGTTACAGCGTTGGTTTTGTTTTAATGTGATTCTTGTTTTTTAATCAAAACTCCTTGCTTTTCAGAATGCTTTAGAATAATCTGAAATAAGTCATGGAACTCAAATTTGACATTGCTTCGTCACCGCAGAAACTTTCGGTGTAACCTAGTATTGGCTTTTCATTGCAATGGAACATTCTGGTCCTTGGCCCTTCCTCGTCTTAATGGAGAAAACACGTTCAGTTGCTATCATGAGACATAAAAACAATTTCAAATACTAACAAAAAAATTACCTTTTAAAATAGTATTTTTAAAACATCGATAAGGTTCCAAATTTTGGGGTGTTTTAACACCTAACCTCCCCCGTCCCCCATGGGCACAACACTGAAGCTGGAGTAGATGATGAATTTAGCTTTTTCAGAAAAAAATTGTTGAGTTCCTAAAAGATATTTTATTTCCTCTTATTTTTAATGAAATATTAAAGGATTATCTTATTTAAAATGCCATAAAAAATCATTTTCATAATATGATTGCCCCTTCACAAAACTTTTCCTGTTTCTAAAAGTTATTTTACTACCACTTATTTTTGACGAAGCATTATAAGGGGTTGTCTTTGTTAGGGGAGTAATGTTATGAAAAAAGAAAGCATTTCTATCACAGTGATTACTGCAACACAATCTCCAACCATTATATATTTTTCATTGTTCACAAGGTATAGGGCTTTGTAAAATGTTTTGAGTCCACAAGTCCATTTTAGTGACTTCATCGTGGCTGTTGCAATTTTCTTGGGAATTCAGTTGCTCAGATTTAACTGGTATGACGAAAAATGGCGGTAACATAAGGTAGGTATTTTGATACACTAACATCCGAAGTATTGAAACATAAAACGGGGTCAATTGTATTGTCATTAATGACAGTTTTTCAGACACGTTTGAAACTTTGCTGATAGATTAAAAGTGAGGTGAAATGCTGGGAGATAAATCAAGTAGTGCTTTCAGATACCAGTTTTTAATTTTTCTTTTAAATGTAGCTAAAGGCTATCTGTGTTCCACCTGCAGTCTGTGCATTTTATATCCCAGTTTATATTTATCTATAATTTTTTCTGTATTTTTACCAAGAGCCTTATTTTATTTTGGTGAATTGCTTTGTATGTTTCCAACCCTTGTGCATTTGGTCTTTGAACATTGAGGGTGCAGTATATCACATTTTTCACTATTTTGTGAATTTAAACTTAATTTTTGGTCATGATTGTCTTAGTGTTAGAGAAAGTTTGTTTAGCATAATGTCCCTAGTTTAATCCTTGTGCTTAGGAATCACAATTCTTAAGTTACCCCTTGAGTGTCCAAATGCGTTACAGTACGTAGGCTATAAATAATTGTAAGTACTTTATTTTATTGTAGGTATAAAATACGTATGGCGAAACACCTTTTTGAGGAATTTGTATGCAAATTAGCTGTGAAAAGAGTCATCCGATCCAGTTTGTTTGGCTCCGATACTGTGCTGTGCTCTTCTGTCTGTTTATTTTTATACACAACATTAACTGAAATTTCTAAAAGGTAAAAATTCTTCTCCTGTTTCAATTCATAGGTGGTCACAAAAAGTTATAATGAAACAAATACACACTTCATGTATTCATTTCGTTATTTTCATACGCTTCGAACACAATTCATGCATTCTAAATCATAAGAAAATACATATACACTGGCTTGCAAAAATTAAGGACGAGACGATTTTTCGAATGTAACGTCGTGCAGAAGTGTAATGTAACGTAAAGTGTAATGTAACGTCAACTCAAATCATACCATAAGGTCCCCAAAATGTAAGAATATGGGACAAGTGAGCAAAACCACCCAAAGGATACAAAAGCACTTTATTGAAAAGGTAGCTTCGAGCACAACTGGATAGAAGACAGAAACGGCCATGTGACAGGCGGCTGCCAAGAAAAACCCAGTCTTTAGTAGGGGATATGATCACCCCTGACAGCGTTGCAGGATTTACAACGTCTGTTCATGCTGAGGACGAGGTTGTCAAGGAGCTGTTGAGGCATCGCGGCCAATTCCTCTTGTAACGCCAATCGCAGCTGCGGAATCGTTGCTGGTGGCTGGTGACGTGCTGCCAAGCGTCTCCCGAGAAAGTCCCACACGTGTTCGATTGGATTTAGGTCCGGGAACCTTGCGGGCCAATCCATGCGTTGAATATCTTCACTCGCC
Organism: Macrothele yani; assembly: GCA_039090855.1. Taxonomy (NCBI): domain Eukaryota; kingdom Metazoa; phylum Arthropoda; class Arachnida; order Araneae; family Macrothelidae; genus Macrothele; species Macrothele yani. Next base: position 73,008,259 of record CM077026.1, read on the forward strand.
GACAGCCACTGTACGATGAGGTGTAGCGTTGTCGTCCATAAAGAGGAACTCAGGACCCACAGCACCTCTAAACAGACGCACGTGAGGCAGGAGAACCTCGGTACAATAGCGGGCACCAGTGACTGAACCTCCTTGAAAGATGTGGTCAGTACGGCTACCAAGATACCGCCCCAAACGAGAACTCCGCCACCTCCAAACCGGTCCCTTTCGATGATGTTGGAGGTGTGATTGCGGGTTTCTTGCTCTCTCCAGATGTGTATACGTCCAGAATCGCTCGTCAGACTAAATCGGCTTTCATCCGTAAAGAGAACTCGACCCCATTGCTGATGTGTCCAGTTCTTGTGTTCCTGGCACCACAGAAACCGCCGTCTCCGATGAGCAAGCGTTAATGGCACACACACCGTACTGGTCGTCGTGCAAATAGAACACCTTTGTGCAGCCTCCTGGCCACGGTAAAACGAGATAACGGACGTCCAGTTGTCTGTGCCTTGCGATTTCTACCGCTGTCTGCCTCTTCTGTAGGATATACCGGTCGTTCGCCGCCATGGTTGCTCGTTGACGACCACTGCTAAACTCTCGGACCCCTGTTCCTGTCGTTTGAAATACTCTCCAAGCTCGTGAAACGATGCTGTGAGCGATCCCGAACTCCTCGGCCACACTAGTCACACTTCGACCTTCTCCAACTTCCCAATGACGCGACCTCGGGTAAAGTCATCCAGATGTCGTCTACTGGTTTGCCTGTTGGCCATATCACACGGTGGCAGCAACTCAACGTCGTTCAAACCGATGTACACCGTGCAATAGCTTTCACCGAATTGCTGAGCGTATCAACGTATATTTGTCATTTTCTTGTAGGACTTCCGTCCACAGTGAGTAGAGTTTAGGTCCCAGCCACCTACAGCGAGATCGCCTTTTGGGCAGGACACAGAAGCGGAAGGAATGAGAGCAAGTCTAGCGACTTTGACAGAACAGTTTGTAGTGAGATTAGAGTTCAGTAGATGGCGCCACCGTACAAGTACGATATTGCACATAGAGGGGTGAGAGAATTTCAGGGGGGGGGGGGCATAGGAAAGGATACCCATTTAACCAGTGGGTCCGGGCCGTCACTTAACGTGCTCGTCCGATGCACGGCGGATATTCAGCAATTGTTAGCAAATCACACCATCAGCCCAGGTTTGAACCTGAAGACCTTACATCGATAGTCTGAACTGCTATCCACTAAGCCATCCGCGGCTCGAATTGCTGAGCACATATTTCTCAAGTGTTGTCCATTACCTGTCTGATACGAACACTGCACTAGCAAGTATGAGTCATTTTCTTGTAGGACTTCCGTCCACAGTGAGTAGATTTTAGGTCCCAGCCACCTACAGTTCACCCAAAAGTAGATTTTAGGTCCCAGCCACCCGAGTTCGCCCAAAAGGCGAACTCGCCTTTGGGCAGGACACAGAAACGGAAGGAATGAGAGCAAGTCTAGCGACTTTGACAGAACAGTTTGTAGTGAGATTAGAATACAGTAGATTGCGCCACCGTACAAGTACGATGTTGCACATAGAGGGGTGAGAGAATTTCAGGGGGGGGGGGGGCATAGGAAAGGATACCCATTTAACCAGTGGGTCCAGCCTGGGGGCCGTCACTTAACGTGCTCGTCCGATGCACGGCCAATATTCAGTGATTGTTAGCAAATCACACCACCTCCACAAGATCAGCCCAGGATCGAACTTGAGGACCTTCCGTTGGTAGTCTGAACTGCTAACCACTCAGCCATTCGCGGCTTGAATTGCTGAGCGTACACCGCCCGTGTGCTTTATACCCTTCAGACACTCCTCCCCTTACGTCATGCTGCATATATGCGCATGCCCTACCGTACCGGACCCTAGTCTATCTCGTGAGTGGTCTTTCGGTCCGTTCGGCCTGCTCGTTCCGCTGTTATGCTAATTTTTCCTCTTCGTCTTTACTTTTTGCACACCAGTATATATATACAGTGGTCACAAAAGTTAGGGATTATTATGGTTTCAAAGGGGGAAACATGGTGATATGCAAATTTGTGAGTACTAGGCATAAGTTATCAGCGTAAATTAACATCATGGCAACACAGCACATGGTGTGCGAGCTCCGACAATAGCCTCCGAGGAGTGGAAAACGGGAATTCACAATTCAATATTTTATTTTAAGGTCATTTATTCACAATAAATATTTATTTTAAAATCAACTATAGTTTCGCTGAGTGCTTGGCTTGGCGTCTTCAGAATAAATGGAGTTTCAAATCATTGTGACATCAGTTCTGGCGGGCACGAATTTTGGTGAGTTGTTTCCATGCGCTTGAAAGAAATGGAGTAGATACCATCAAAGAATATAAACGCTTCGCGTGAAGAAGCTCAACTCTCGTAGAGATAATGTAAAACAGGCGACAGCACCACCACCATGTAATGCGGCCGCAGATGCTCTGCGGGAAAGTTAACATTCAGGCGCATAAAGCGTAGGAGACACGGGACGGGAAGCCTATTTCACGGAAAGGAAGCTAAGCTTTGATCTGCGACTGTTTCCTTCGGTCTCATTGGGTCTACTAAAGCATTTTCTTTTTTGTTCTTTTCTGAGTATCCCTCCTGTCCCTTCTTTTGGTGAAACAAATATATACATTAGCAATTAATATTATTTTAAGGAAATTTTAGCAGTTTTATTCTCACTTTAAGCACCGTAGTAATACCAGGTAGCTTGGCATGAATTTCACATTTACAATATACCTTAAATGTCAAAAATGCTGAGGCTGGTTTTGAATTTCCATGGGATTCGTGGTACTTCGTATTAAAAATTGTTTGCATGGAATTTTCAGTAGCAAAACAAGGGAATGGGTTCCCACAAAACGTAAACATTAGGTACCCAGCAAAAACAGTCTTGCTGGGCCAGCACTGTCCGCCAATTTCCCAGTAGTAGCCATAATAATAAAAAAAGAAAAAAAAAGCAAAGACAACCGCAGTTTCTCAAAGCTACAATTTTTTTCTACCCTTCCGAAGTTTCGTAAATTAAACGCACTGCGCTGGGGAAATTTTCTCAACAGATCTGAAAAACATTCGTTCGTATCTGGTTCGAACCTGGGCCGTTAGCGTGATAGCTGAGCTCTCTATCGACCGGACTAATTCCTCACGTTCGAGTGCATCCTTAAAGCTGTCTCTTTGGTATGCAATGTGTAATCGAATGCTTCCCTCTTTCATTTTACAATATTACGAGGTATTTTTCATAAAAGTCAGTTTCGTATAATTGATAAATTAATTTTTTCAACGTAACGATAGCTTTTTTCAGCAAACGTTGTTTTAATGGTTTTCCAGGATATTTGTTTCAAACGGTTTCAAATTTGTTCTTGTTATTCATCCACTCCATTCCATGAATTGTTATTCATCGGAATGGAGTGGGTGTATTTCATGGCTGTAATATAAACGCAGATCTAGATGAAAACAACAAAACCTTTGAACAAAACGCCAACACAAACAAGCGTTTATATTCTTTGAACACAAACACGCATGCTCAGTCTAACTCAGTCTGCTCGGCATCCTGCGGCATCAGCCTGTAATGTTGGCTTCTGTGTAGTAATTCTTTGCCGCATAATATAGTGGCGCTAGTTACGTCTCGCTGAGCCTTACCTTCTTATCAGTTAGATATTCTTTGATACCATGACGCTCACAAGCTTTGAAAAGTTGCAGTATATGTGAAAAGCTAATATATTAAACTTGATAGTCAAATCAGTTTTATGAATAAGCGTAATGTTTTCAAAAAAAAACAAAAAAACAAAAAACAAATGGTTGTTTTCATGGGTTCACTGTAAACCGCCACACAGGAAAACTGCTACACCGATAGATTGCAACACAGGAAAACTGCCACGCGCTTTTCATTAAGGGGCAGGGTACAAATTGCTATTCCTCCGAGGAACACTTTGAATGTGTGGCAGTTTTTCAAGTTTTCGAATTATGTGTGGAAGTTTCCCAAGGTGCCTAACGATGGGAAGCTCTTTTGTTTGTCGGAATTTTCATATCGGTTCATACTTAGGGCAACTGGCCACATAAGTTCGAGGGGGTTTAAATATTGTTGTTTCCTGGCCTATATTGAGAATTGAGTTGGGAACTCCAAACAAATTTCGAGAAAACGTTCTATGTAAGCCAAGAAAAAATTGCTGTGTTCAGGAAAGGACAATAAGGTTATTGTCCTTTTTTTTAATAACGCTGCACTTTTACTTAGGCACTAAATATTTACATAACATGTCAAATTTGTAATATTTTTCTTTTACTTAATTAATTCATAGGCCCTACATACACCTCAGACATTTTAACAGCTTTTAATCCGCTGACTTTATATTCATAACGCTTACGTATCAAATAAAGTCAATAGCATTGCTCTTTTACTTCAGCACTAAATAATCATAGGCCACAGGCCTTTTTAACAGTTTTTATTCTACCGGTGTCATATTCACAAAGTTTACACATCAAATCAAGTTAATAATATTGCGCGTTTATTTAGGCACGAAATATTTATTCATAGGCCTAGGTCTTTTTAATAGTTTTTACTTTAACAGTGCCATATTCACAACATTTACACAACAAATAAGTGTAAAAACATTGCACTTTTACTTAGGCAGGAAATATTAATTAATTGGCCCTGCCTAAGCCTTTTTGACAGTTTTTATTCTACCAATGCTATATTCACAATGTTTACACATCAAATTAAGTTAATAATATTGCGCTTTTATTTAGGTACGGAATATTTATTCACAGGCCTAGGCTTAGACCCTTTTACCAGTTTTTATTCTACTAATGCCATATTCAAAACATTTACACAGAAAATCAAGTTAATAATATTGGGCGTTTACTTAGGCACAGAATATTAATTCATAGGCCCTAGGCATTTTTAGTAGTTTTTACTTTATCAATGCCATATTCACAATGTTTACACAACAAATAAATGTAATAATATTGCGCTTTTACTTAGGCATGAAATATTAACCCTAGGCCTTTTTAATAGTTCTTACTCTATCAATGCCATATTCACAATGTTTACACACAAAAAAAAAATGTAATAATATTGCTCTTTTACTTAGGCACGAAATATTTGTTCATAGGCCCTAGGTCTGGGCCTATGAATCAATATTTCGTGCCCAAGTAAAAGTGTAATATTATTAAATTGATTTCCTGTGTAAACGTTGTAAATATGGCATTGACAGAGTCAAAACTATTAAAAAGGCCTAGGGCCTATGATTTAATATTTTGTGCCTAAGTAAATGCCCAATATTATTAACATGATTCGCTGTGTAAACGTTGTGAATATGACATTGGTAGAATAAAAACTGGTAAAAGGGCCTAAGCCTGTGATTAAATATTTCGTACCTAAATAAAAGCGCAATATTATTAACCTAATTTGATGTGTAAACCATTGTGAATATAGCATTGGTAGCATAAAAACTGTCAAAAAGGCCTAGGACCAATTAATTAATATTTCCTGCCTAAGTAAAAGCGCAATGTTATTACATTTATTTGTTGTGTAAACGTTGTGAATATGGCAGTGATAAAGTAAAAACTATTAAAAAACTTAGGCCTTTGAATAAATATTTTGTGCCTAAATAAAAGTGCAAATTAACTTGATTTGATGTGTAAACGTTGTGAATATCAAGGTTTGCTCATTCCGCCTTCCTCGCAGACGAATCGTCGTGACGTCATTGAATGACATCACCATCCTAACATGTGAATTGTAGATTCGAGCTGTAGCTACAGAGGAAAATGTCTTTACCTCTTATTCAAAAACATGTTAAACTAGGTAATGTCATCTACCCAGATCAATGGAAAGGATATAAACATTTGTCAGAACGTTTTTTCACTCATTTAATAGTCAATCATACATTTTTTTTTATAGATACTAACAGTGAAGCTCATACTCAAAGTATCGAATGCAACTGAGAGCTCTCAAGCAAAATCTCAGAAGCCATATTAACAAATCGGAAGAACTATTGGCCGACGGCCTAATGGAATATTTGTTTCGACGATCTTGTAAAAAACAAAATTTAGATCCGTTTGAACAGTTCAGTGAAGTACTTCGTTCTTTCGAGTGGAAAAAAATGAATGTTAGACACATTAATTACGCGAAAAGGGTGTTGCATTTACTTTATCGGAATTATGATGCATAAATCTGTGATATTAAAATGTGCTATTATTTTCCATAATAAAATAAATGCCTATAGTTATTTCCATTACATTAAGATTTATTTCGATGAAAATAGCAAAAGAATTCCGTATATTATCGTGAACTACTTCCTTTCACGTTGGGTGTGATCAGGTTGTATGTAAACAAAGCGGGACGATACACGAAAAATCGGGAGCTATTTGAAAGCGTTCTTTTCCGATAGTACAGCCGAATTTCTTTATGAGAAATAAAAAAAAATCTCGGCAACATTCCCCAAATTTTTTAAATTGAAAATTGAAAACATTATGCATTAAAAAATCTGGTAGAATTTATGACGATTATTCCAGATGGCTTATGAATAAAAATTCCGACACGTTGCTATGGTGCAGATACAAAGAAACGTGGCGATTAGGTACTTCTACGATGGCGATTTGGTCAGTGACGTCACAAGGCAATCACCGGAAGTGCAGGATGAGCACAACCTTGTCATCTACTAACCTTCGTGAATATGACACTGGTAGAATAAAAACTGTTAAAAAGGCCTGTGGCCTATGATTATTTAGTGCCTAAGTAAAAGAGCAATGCTACTGACTTTATTTGATACGTAAGCGTTATGAATATAAAGTCAGCAGATTAAAAGCTGTTAAAAAGGCCTATGAATTAATTAAGTGAAAGAAAAATATTACAAATTTGACATGTTATGTAAATATTTAGTGCCTAAGTGAAAGTGCAGTATTATAAAAAAATCCCACCTTATTATCCTTTCCTGAACACAGCAATTTTCGCTTGGCTTACATAGAACGTTGTCTCGAAATTTGTTTGGAGTTCCCAATTCAATTCTAAATATAGGCCAGGAAACGAAAATCTTTATACCTCCCCCCTCGAACTTCTGTGGCTAGTTGCCCTAAGTATGAACCGACATGAAAATTCAGACAAACAAAAGAGCTCTTTCCCATCGTTAGGCACCTTGGGAAACTGTCGCACCAGAAAACTGCCACACATTCAAAGTGTTCCTCGGAGGAATAGCAATTTGTGCGCGGCCCCTTAATGAAAAGCGTGTGGCGGTTTTCCGATGTGTGGTAGTTTTCTAAGTTGCTGAAAGATGTGTGGCAGTTTTCCTGTGTGGCGGTCTTCCGCTAACCGTTTTCAAGATAATGTTGGGCTATAGACTACTTCACTTCACAGTTCCATACGTGTTCCTTAACACGAAAACTTAAATGCCCTGCAGGCCTGTCCTATATATGAAAGTCCACATTCCCAAGACATCTAATAAATTCCGTAGGAATTTGTGTCTTTAGCATAGTCTTTTGATCTGTAAAAATTCACTTTGTTTACAGATTTGAAAATAACTAAAATTATAACTATTGTTTCAATTTACTTCCGATATTGGAGGTTATATTTTTTAACGTGCATTAATGCATTTGCATTTTTGAACTTCACTTTTAGTTGGTAAAGTTCGATGAACACTTACCGCACGTGGGGCTTGGCTTTCAATTCATATTTCCGTTATGTGGATGCGGCACGGGGGTTTTTCATTTGGCCACGGGTCCACTTCTTTTTTTTTTCCGTTGGAATTTATTTTGCCTCATCACCAAATGAATTTTTTTTCCTTTGCTGCATCCTCATTTACTTCAATACTTATTCATAACCCTAGTACTTTCGGTAATACTCCATTACCGTCTTCGAGGGGACGTTTTGCTCCAACTAGCACGGACCGTGTCAGCTGGGCATTTTGGTGGTTCTCGCGGGCTGCTTCTGTCATCGGCTATCGCTTCATCTTGGGCGTTGTGGCGCCATCTCTTGTTGGTCAGTGATCTCATTTTTTGAACTTTTTAATTTTTTTGCTCAATTTTAATTAAATTTCTCCAGCTGTTTCTCAAAATATTAGGGTCATTATGGTTGCAAACTTTTGTCCCATTTTCTTCAATCATTACCGACTCTGCTATTCTGAGGTGTTTTTCGGATTTACAGCTTTTAATGATTTTTATATTTTCGAATTTAGGATATTTTTGGTTATCCAGACAGTATTGAATAAGTGCTGTTTTTTCTTCTTTTTTCTGCCAGTTTTTTACGTGTTGTTTTAATCTGTGTTTAAGCTTACTTTTGGTACTTCCTATATAAGCCATTGGAGGATTTTCAGTAATAGGAATTGAGTAAATACCTGCTTTTTCTAATATTTTTATTTTTTCATTATTTTTTATTACTATATTTTTGATGGTATTTACTTTTCCTCCAATTTGAATGTTATGCTTTTTACAAATATTATTAATTTCATTGGTAGTACCTTTAATGTAAGGAAAACCATTTAAATATTTAACTTCTTTTTTATTTACTACAGCATTATTTTTTATTTTCTTTATTACTTCTGTGTCCCATTTTTTTATTAAATGGTTAGGATAACCAAAGCTGCCTGTAATTTTTTTTATGAATTTGATTTCTTCATTGATGAACTGACTATTTTCAGAATGCGTATATGCTCTTTTAATTAAGGTTTTTATACTATTGCAGTTTTGAGGATAAGGGTGTGCTGAATTGTACGGGATTAGGACCGGAACAAATGAACTTTTCCGATAAACCCTGTATAGTAACTTATCTGTGGATTTGATAACATGTACATCCAAAAAGGCTATTGCATTATTTTTTTCTATTTCAACAGTGAGTTCTATAGTTGGATATAAAGAGCTGTAACATTTTGTTAATTTTTTTAATTCTTCTTCGTTCAGTTTTGATAGAATGAAAATATCATCCACGTATCGACAGTACACTTCTGGTTTTTCTTCCATACGATGCAGGACATTTTCTTCAATTTCGTTCATCACAACCTCAGCATATAGAGTTGATAATGGTGAGCCCATTGGGCCTCCTGAATTTTGCTTGAATATTTTGTTCTTGTATGTAAAAATATTATTTTCATATAAATAGACTAAAACTTTTTTGAATTCATGAATTTGTGTGTTATTTAAAATTTTAAGATTTTGCAACTTCTTAATGCTTGAATATTTTGTTCTTGTATGTAAAAATATTATTTTAATATAAATAGACTAAAACTTTTTTGAATTCATGAATTTGTGTGTTATTTAACTATTGAGGATAATCCTAAATTTTTGAACAGCTTTGCCACAACAGAAGGACTATATTATCTATGTATTGAATTCAATTCCTTTAAGAACTCTGAGCTCTTTCTAAAAGGAATCCTCAGTTGAGCATATATGTATAGCATTCTAAGCACCGACTTCTTGTTGACTTTTCTTCATGACTTGTCATGACATGACTCCTACTCCATATCTTTCAATAGCATGGAAACAACTCACCAAAATCCACAACTGTCAGAAAGCTGATGGTGTCACAATGATTTCAATGTTTATGCTCCTTTTGTCCTGATGAAACCAAGGCAAATGCTCAGCAAAATTATAGTAGATCTTAATGTCAAATGTTTAACTGTGAATAAACGTTACTTGTTCTACAATTTCAAGCACCTTTAATTCCACCAATATTTACTTCACCAAGTTAGTTGACTTTCACTGGGTTATTCAGTTGCACCCTGCAAAGGGAGAGGATTTACTAGAAGGAGAGATACTGAACCGAGAGATATAAGGTCAAGTTTTAGAGCTACAGAAGGTTGTACTTGATTCCCACTCACCTGTGTTTTGCATAACATCCCTAACCAGTGCAATGAATGACCAAATCTGAGTAAAATTGAAAAAAACAAAGAAAAAAAAAACAGCAAACAGTTATGTAATTTTTTTAGATAATTCAACTGTTTTGAATGTCCAATTATTTGTTAATGTAAATTCACGGCGAAATTTTCCCTCAGAACTTTCAAAATGAAGCTCGTAAAAATATAGGATATTCCACCAAATTTTAATTTATCTTTATATACAGATCTGTATATACGTATACATATATGTATATACTGTATATAAGAATCAAGCAAGAAGAAATAAAATGGGATGTAAACACTGAAAAACAAGTTGCTAGTAAAGTGAAAAGTCAAAATGTGCACAGCTGCAGTTAAAAACAATTCACTAAGACTGAAAATTTCACACAAAAAAAAAAAAAAAAAAAAAGAGCTAAACCACTGATAAAACCTATTGAAGGAGCTATGTCTACATGGCATTCAACTTTTTCTATCTGTGTTATTTATTTGACAGCCAGAAAGACACAGATAGGTACACACATATACATACCATGTGTGCTAACGCATGCAACAGTGGTGTTAAGTAGGGAGGGGGATTTCTTCTTGACACACAGCCGCTTATATTATGTGCCTATTTTATGATGTCCAAAACATCACTTAAATGAGCATGTATTCCACTGGCAGACCTCTGTAACATGTTGCCTATAATATGGGTCAAGCTGCTCTAGACACTCACCAATAAGGTATGCCTCGTAGGTGTCAAGATGTTCTTCGACACAGAGCTGGTGATACTGGATACTGAAATCCAGAGGTATGGACATTCTCTGAATGTACAATTTTGTCAATATTGCAGTACTACTTTGTTGTGTGCAGAAATTGCACATTAAATTGTTTTTGTAAACACACTCTTTATTGTTTGTGTTACGTAGCCTCACTGATGTTATTTCAATGTATGTTATTTGAGTCAGATACATACATTCTTCACTTCATGCAATATCCCTAACTTTGTGTGACCAGTGTATATATATTGGGGAAAAAATGTCACACCCCAATGTTATCTCTACCAGGAAGGCACAATAAAATTGACAGTTTGTATAGCTTTTCCACAGAGCATAGATATATGAACTAGCCTTTAATCTGTTGCCCTCAACATTTTGATAATAGAAGAAATCCATAATTTAGAGAAAGGCTAATAGGAAGCGCTGGCTGAATCTTAAAAGTATTAATCTGACAGTGAATAGAAATATTGGTTTATGGCTCTCTAATTAAATTGCTTAGAAATGAAAAGTTTCATCATTCAGACAAATTTGAAGGCACAGAATCAATTAGCAAATACAAAAATTGGTCTCTTACTCTTGCCATTTGTAAACTATCAGCAACAAAATTCAAAGGGAGTTGGTTAAATCCAAAACCTGTAGTACCAAAAGTAAACTTTGGGCTGTATCATAGCCAAAAATGGCATTTTTTTCTGCAATAGTATGTGCTAGTCTTAAATAAAAATCTTGGTGCTCTAGAACATTAACAAACAGTGATCTGGATGATAAACAGCATATATCAATGTAGCATGAAATAAAAAAAACCAACACCATCGGCGAAATAGTTACAAAAGTACATTTATTGAGTGAAAAGTTGAAATAATTGAGACCAAGTGAAGGAGGAGGCAGAATGCTCTACGTCTCCTGAAAAACATCAGATCTAAGGAGACCTAAGTATCTCTAAAAGGTGAAAGAGATCACACATTACATTTTTCGTCCAAACAAAATCTTAACACCCCCAAAAAAACCTCCTGGAGGGGAGCAGGGAGGAGAAAAGCCTGATGTAAATAATGCAGAAGGTAAATAATGTAATCGCTTAATGAATAGAAATGATCCTGAAGCTTAACAAATGGTGAATGGGGTCATAAATACCATATAGAAAAGACTACGAAGATAAAAAAAAACTCCAACACTCAAATATAAACTGATACAAAAACAGTAAAACACTTCACAAAAAAACACAACCTAATGGCAAAAATTCGTCGGTCGGTTGGGGATAGGTGTGGAATATCAACACTTTTCCAAAGTTATAGCCGCTTAACCTTTAATAAGTATCAAATAAAACAATAAAAATGTTTAAAACAAACTTGCATGAGCACTGAGTAACAAATCTCTCAATGGTCTAATAAAGCCAACCAGGCTTGTCCTGTGGAGATTAAAAACGGAATAGCTACATTTATATACGAAAATGTAACAAATTATTTACCCCTCCTAGTTTAAAATGCAGTTGATGATATATAAACCTGTTAAGAAACGAATACATGAATTTGTTCACATGTTAAAATTCTCCATGTGTTACGAAACGAATGCATGAATTGTGTTCGAAGCCTATGAATTACAACAGGAAACGAACTTACCTTTTATGAACTTTCGATTAATTACTTTGAAGATAATGTTATGAACAGTTTGTCTGACTTATGATTTATCAACCCTGAAGATTATCGAACGAATTGTTCAGTATAAACTTCTTCAAAAACAACGTTCATGCATACGAGAAACACTGTGACCCGAGTCTTTTGAAATCTTAGGACCAGCTTGTTAGGACCCCTGCTATGACATCACATGCTACAGCAGCACCGCACATTAAGGCTCGATGAAGTATAACAATGGCTCCAGTCGATCCCAGTCCTGCATAGTGACATCAGAACTTACGTGAGAGCATTGAGTTCAAGACAGCAGACGCGAGCGTGCGGAGTGTAAAGAGTTTGTTTTGAAAAAAAAAACTTTTTTTGATTGGAGGTTTAATGACCACTGTGAGCAACTCAATGGGCTATAAGCAGTCAGCCGTCCCTAATTTAGGGTCACTGGTTCCAGGGAAGGGAAAGAGCCAGTGCCTTAAGACAAACACAACATCCATGCCTCACTGGGATTCGAACCCGGACCCCTTTCGGACGAATTATCACAGGCCATCATTTAGACCACTGAGCCACCGGGGCAGCGTTTTGAAATTGTAGCAAGTTCGACAGAGCATAAAGAAGTGTATTGTGATGTTTATTTAATTAAATGTTGTGTTGTGAAATTAGTCATAAATGAGTCTTGGTTATGAGTAGTAAAGATGGCACGGCGTCCTATTGTCCTGTCTAAAAGGCTTTGCGCTGCCACATATCAAAACATTAAAATTTATTTAAAAAAAAAAAACGAAAAGGAAGAAAAGAAAGAAGAAATTTCTACCAAATCAGCTGATTAACTACAAATATTTAATCAATTTAGGAATTCATGGCGAAAGTGAAAAGACGAAATTTTTGTCAATGATAGACGAAATTTTGCTTTAATTGTTATAAAAAAAAAATACTTGCTGGAAGTTTCACCACAATGAAGATTTAAATTACTTTTATTTGTACTTTTCTTTGGATAGGCTGCATTCCTCCCCCACCTCTCCTTGACATTTCATTTTACTCCTGGATAGGAACCGCATGAATGAGTTACATGAATATCTTTTTTATTATAGACCCCTGTGTGCAACTTGATGTGCTATAAGAAGTCGCCATCCCTAATTTAGGGCCACTGGTTTCAGGAATGGGAGAGAGCCAGTGCCATAAGACAAACACAACATCCACACCTCACTGGGATTCGAACCTGGACCTATCACGGACTTAGACCACTGCGCCACCGGGGTAGCCATGAAACTGTAGCCATCAAATTCTTTATTTTAAAAGGGAGTAGAGGCTGCAAATTTGTCTAGGCCTAGGGGTGGCAAAGCCCTAAATCCGTCTCTGCTGAACGTCGAAAGTAAAATAGTTCCATTCCCAATTCAGAATGCAACTGAGTTGCAATATAAAGCTACAGCTGCTAAATATTTGACAACCTTAGATATTTTGAAAGGTTACTGGGAAATTTCCATGGAAAAAGAGAGTAAGGAGTTAACTTCTTTTGTATCACCGAAAGGCCAGTATCAGTTTACTGTCATACCTAATGGACTAGCAAGAATGTTCCAGAAAGCTATTAATAATTTATCAGGAATATGCCGAGTTATATAGATGACACAATAATTTACTCAGAAACATGGAAACAGCATTTGGATTATATAGCTGCAGTACTCGATATTTTGCAACTAAATTTTGCAGGCAATTTACAGAAATGCTCTTTTGCAAATTCAGAAGCATGCGACGACCAGAGACCAAAAGAGATTTGGGATCAGCTTCAAGATTGTTTAACTATTACAGGGAATATACTCTGGCGGAAAGTGAAAAAAGAACACCAAGAAGGAGACGTCTGATACCAACGAAATTTATACAGCATAATAACGGAATACAGAGGATAATGTGATCAAAACATTATGGTAAAATACAGCTGTATTTGCTGGTAAACTGAAAAATAACATTTCCATGTAACATGGTTAGTACGAGGTTGAACCGCCATGAACTGCGTCACACTGTGCAATTCTGGCATGGAGTCTGTCGTACAGAGGTTGGATGGGGTATTGAGTTCCAAGCATCCTCAAACTGGACGCGTAAATCGGGGATGGCCGTGGAGACCGGATAAGTCGTTATCCCATAAAATCAAACACATGCTCAATGGGGGACAAATCCGGTGAACGTGCAGGCCATGGAAGTTGTCTCACACCCTGAAGTGCATGTTGCATTGCACGTGCCGTGTGTGGGCATGCGTTATCTTGCTGGAAAACACCACGATGGACCGACCTTACAAATGGCACAACAACGGGCTGAATGATGTTGTTGATGTAGGAGGTGCTGTTTAACGTACCCGGTACAAACACTAGTTGTGTACGGGAGTGATAGCTGATCGCTCCCCACACCAGGAGACCAGGTGTAGGCCCTGTGTGTCGCTGGCGGATGCAAGAAGGGTGGAGATGCTCCCCCGTGCGTCTGCGAACACGCATACGGCCATCGGAGGCTCCCAAGCAGAATCTGCTTTCATCGCTGAACATGACAGATCGCCATTGCTTTCTTGTCCAGTGAATGATCGTCCGCCTAATTTGCATATTATGTTGGCGACACCACTGCAGCCGTTCCTGACCGTGGGCTGGAGTCAGAGGTACACATGCCAGAGGCACACGTGCACGTAGTCTTGCATCCAGTAGACGGTTGCGGATTGTTCGCACAGTCACCTCAGGTGCAACGGCAGCTCGGATTTGCGTCGCAGTGGATGTTCTGCTTGACAACGCCGCTCTTCTTATGCATCGATCGGTCCGCTCATCAGTCCGTCTGTGACTCCCGGTTCCACGTCTTCTCGTGTGGGAATGTTCCTTGGACCATCTACGCCACCATCGTACCACCACCGATACTTATTCCCGTCCAATTCGCTCTGCAATATGACGATACGACCACCTGGCCTCGTGGAGTCCGACTTGACAACCTCGCTCAAAGTCCGATAACTGCTGAAATCGTACACGTCTTCCATGTCCAGGCATTGCAGCTTCTTCAGGGTTTTCGCATGGGTCCGTACGCCGATGACTGATTACATTCACTTCGCCGTACTCCTTAAATACCACCGACGATAATTTGCATATTATGGCGTGCTGTGGCGTAAGCGCTCACCGGCTGGTCCCGAAATTAACATCACACCCACGTCAACTCGACCTCATTAACATATGTAAATTTCATGATCGTCCGCCAATTCCTTCTTGGTGTTCTTTTTTCACTTTCTGCCAGTGTATTCCAAATTATTCTAAATTGGCTAAACCACTTACTGATTTAATCAAGAAATCGGTAGCAAATAATATTCCATGGTCAGTAGATGTGGACAGGTGCTTTACAGCGTTGAAGAACGCTTTATGTAAGGTTACCTATTTAGTACTCCTGATTTGAGTAAGCCCTACGAGATAAGCTGTGATGCGTTGTGACGTGCCTGCATCGCAGGACCCACATGAGATAAAGGCAGATAGCAGTGAGAGCATACGTCCGTGTAGCTCAGTTGGGAGAGCGACTTATTCCGGAATGAGGGGACCCAGGTTCGATGCCCGGCGTGGACAAAAATGACGGAGAAATTTACTTCATTATATTGGCGCCCGAACTTCAAGAATGACCTGGCTGTTAAAGTTCTCGCAATGGTGGGATGTTCTTTCCACACAGTGAGACAGAAAAAATATGAGAATCCCTTCTTCAGCGCTTTGAAACATAAATGTGTGTGATGTTACGTTCTACACACCAAATTGACTGGGGATTTCTCCAAAACACGTTCTTCAGCAGATGACTGCCTACAGTGACACATGGTCCCAGCTGTCCGGTAAGCCATGCCCCCAGCCCTCTTGGGGGTGGGGTGGGGGGTGAGATGTGACGTGCCTGCACCACAGGACGCACACGAGATAAAGGCAGATAGCAGTGAGAGCTTATGTCTGCGTAGCTCAGTTGGGAGAGTGACTTATTCCGGAATGAGGGGACCCAGGTTCGATGCCCGGTGTGGACAAAAAGGACGGAGAAATTTACTTCATTATAGCGTCTTCAGCAGGAATCGCAGCTTGCCTCAAGCAAAAGTATGAAAACGGAAATGTACACCCAATAACTTTCATCAGTCGAAAGTTAACAGAAGCACAGAGTAAGTGGAGTAAAATTGAAAGAGAAGCTTATGCAGATATCTGTGCTCTAAAGAAATTTGAGATGTTGACCTATGGAGGAAAGATTACTCACTATAGTGATTACAATCCTTTGAAATACTTAACAGAAGGCATTCATAAAAATGCCAGATTATGAAGATGGGCATTAGCAACTGCTCATTTCAATGTAACAGTTTGTCACAAGTCTGGGAAGACTAATCTTGATGTAGATGCTCTCTCTAGACTCGGACACGAGATTGTGTAGAAGTTACTACAAAAGAAAAAAACAGCAGAATCCATTGTAAATGATATTTCAGTAAATGCTCACTGTGTATCAGTATTGTGTGCAATAACTGTAAGTGATAAAAGTTAACCAAGAGATAATCGTATTTCCTTGTGTATTATTATTTTTGTGACAATGTTATAATTGATAGGTGCAATGTTTGGTGCTATATTATGTTACATTGGTAAGTTAAAGCTCCTACATTTGATGCTATGAGTAACTGCTCAGTGAATTGAGAACTGAAAAGAGTTCTTATTGGTAATGTTAGATTCTTGAGAGGAATCACTCCTGCCAAAGTTAATTGAAAATGGTGTCTGAACGGAATTCAATGGTATTTGTGTATAACTATATGTTAAGAATGAAGAAGTCAGTGATGGGGACATAAACAGAAATATACACAGTAAGAGGTATAGAATATTTTAAATTGCTTTGGTTTTAGTTCTAAAATTGTACTGGGACTAAAGCAACACCCTTTTGGTTTACGTGATTCCCATTTCATGGCCTTCGTCGAGTAATGTTAAACTGGAAGGGGGGGGGGGGGGTGAGGATCTCCACAGATGAGACCTTTATAAATATTTAAATATGATTTAAATATTCAATTGATGCATTACTCAAATTTGGCTTACAGTGATGAATATGATATTTGTGTGTGTGTGTGTGTGTGTATGTGTTCAAGTAACAGCAGTGTAAGATATATTATATGAGAATGGACAATTTATCCTTATAAAACACTGCTGAACATTTTGTGAAACTTTTAAAAGACGCAATATTTGTTCAGACCATTTTTAGACAGGCCTTGTTAAATATAAGAGTGATGTTCGGTAAGCCTTCTTACATGCTTGGAGGTGGAACCAAAATGACATTTGTTACGAGGTGTCAAGAATGCGACCCCCCAAAATGGTTGAGGGCTCGCAAGGAGAGAGAGACTACAAGGACATTTGAGGAGACAGAGAGAGATGTCATGGAGATACAGAGTAATGTTGTTTTCATTGTATGGGATATATATATCATCATCATCATCATCATTGTCAACCATTATCAATCCACTGCTGGACGAAGATCTCCCCAAGTTTCCTCCACAACGGTCTGTCTTGTGCCAGTCTCCTCCATGTCACTCCCGCATACTTTCAAATTTCATCCACCCATCTTCCATGTGGTCTTCTTTTGGGTCTTTTCCTGTCCCTTGGAATCCAATCTAAAATTTCAGCTGTCCATCGATGGTCTGTTCTTCTGGCAGTATGTCCAGCCCATTGCCATTTCAGGGATTTAACTCTGATCATGATGTCTTCCAATCTTGTCATTTTTCGGATCCACGAGTTCCTCTTCTTATCTCTCCTGGTTACACCAAGCATGCACCTCTGCATGCTTCTTTGAGTTGTCTGCAGCCTTTGTTTGTCTCTTTTAGTTAAGGTCCACGTCTCTGTACCATACGTAAGTACTGGAAGGTTGCATTGATCAAACACTTTTCTTTTAAGACATAATGGCATATTGCTCTTGAAAATTATGCCGTTTCTTCCAAAAGCTCTCCAGGCAAGTTTTGTATGCCGATTAATTTCTTCACCAATGTGACCCTCACTTGATATCTGCTGTCCAAGATAAACGTACGTGTCTGTTATCTCCAGCTTTTCTCCATCAATCGATAAATCTCCATTTCTTGTAAAAGCATTGAACATCACTTTTGTCTTCTGAAAGTTCATTTTTAATCCCACTTCCTTACTCCTGTCAGCAAGCTCTTGGATCATACTCTGCAGCTCTGATGGGGTAGTTGCAAAAATGACTATGTCATCAGCTAAACGAAGGTGGGTTAGATAATATCCATTAACCTTTATCCCTTTGTTTTCCCAGTTCAGTGATTGAAAGACATTTTCCAATGTAGCATTAAAGAGCTTCAGAGATATGGTGTCACCTTGTCTCACTCCCTTTCCAATTTTTATGTGTGTTGTATTTTGAAACAGCCGAATCTGTGCACTTGCATTTTCATAGATGTTATTAATAATATTAATGTATGCATCTTCAATACTGCAGGATTTCAGAGCCATTGTAACTGCTGATCGTTTCACCGAATCAAAGGGTTTTTCATAATCGATAAAAGCCATACACAATGGAAGTTCATATTCCCTCGCTCTTTCAGTTGGTTCTCTCAGTACGTGGATATGATCTATAGTGCTGTAGCCACTCCTGAATCCAGCTTGTTCTCTTGATTGAGCCATGTCCAGTGTCACCTTCAAGCAGTGTGAAAGAACTTTAGTGAAGATTTTATAAACCACTGATAGGAGGCTGATAGGTCTGTAGTTCCTGAGATCCTCAATGTCACCTTTTTTATGTAGCAAGATCATTGTAGCGTTGTTCCAATCCTCAGGAATCTTCCCTTCATTAAGGCATCGAGTGAAAATTTGGGCGAGTACTGTTTTGATTTCTCCACTTGCTTCTTGTATGATGTCTACAGTAATTCCATCTTCTCCTGGAGCTTTTCCCCACTTCATGTTCTTGATTGCATGTGCAACTTCTGCTGGGAGGACTGGAAGAACTCTGGTACTGGTACCTTTCAGGATGTCTGGAGTACATGTATCATCCCTTTCATATAATTTGGAGTAGAAATCTTTCACTCTTGTCAAAATTTCACCTCTATTTCTTGTTACAGAATCATATATATATATATATAATGCCTGAACAAATAATTGAACTTCATATCAATGGATTCCTGAAGCTATTTAAAATAATGGCCTGCTTTATTCATTCAGAAGGGTAAGTAAATCGAAAATATTGGGCCTACCAGGGAAATGCCTGGAACACCAGAGCCTGCTGCATCACAGCCATTTTAAGGGAAATATCTAACATGAGAATGAGAAGATTGATGTAAATATCAATGTTAATGTATTTCTACTACTACATACCTCTTTAAAAGTAATGGTATGTCAATGTGAGACAATACTGATGAAAGTAACTCCAGTCATCGCTTTCAGGGGGTAGTAGAAATTTCAGGACACACATTTTTAAGAATTTCAGGACAACATTGAAACAATAGATATATCACCTATGTTACAATTTTGTATACCAAATTTGCCTTTCAAACTGTTCATTTACATATTAAACTGAAATATTAAATTTTATAAACCTTCAAAAATCCAAAAAATGAAAAGTATTGCACTTACCTTCATCATTCATGACTTACTACTAACTCAATGTATTTTACAAATAAAACTGATGTCTCATAAAAGAAAACTAGCACAACAGAAGGGCCACACAAAATATATAGGTATACTTCAAAATTTTTAATACTCATGCAATGCACTGATCACAGATCATTGTGCTAGATGATGTAACACCATAATAAAAAATCATTTTTTTAAATTTCGTCAATTTCTTCTGAATTTCAGAAATGTCCTGTTTCAGAACACTGAACTGTTCGTTTATACATTTCAGATTGTTATTTGCTGTGTTCAGCATCATCTGGGCCACTTTTATGAAATTGAAATCACCTTTTTTAAGGCATTTTGCAATTTTTCATTTGCATCACTTAATAAAGTATGGGATGCTTCTTGCTCTTCTAACAGATAATTTTTTTTGCTAGTAAGTTCAGCTAACTTCTCTCTCAGGTCTTCTTTTGCTCTCTTCCTTTGAATCTTTTCTTCTTCTTCAATCCTATGTTTTACCACTGCCTTTTGTTTTTCAACCTTTATCTGCTCTAAATAACATGCATACTCTGAACGTGCTTTTTGCATATAATGAATAAGTTCTTTGGTTATCAAAGCTGACGACACAGTATTCTGACTTTTTAAATAGTCTTTGCAGTTTCTTGAAGATTTGATAGCAATTTCAGAAAGTGCAGACCTTTTCTCTGGGACAATGTTCACAGAGAATCCACATTCAGGTATTGAATTACCTTGAGACAGAGTTAAGCAAGACTTAATTAACTTTGTTAGATCAGGATACTTCTGTGTACCTGATGGATCTTTCTTTTTAGCTATTTCAGTCCAGTACTTGCATATATCACTGTCTTTTAAAAATACAGCATTTTCCTTTGCCAAATCTTTCCACATGTACACAGTGTATTCCGATTTTACATTATCACACAAAGTATCTGTCTTTGTCCTCTTTATCATATGGTCGGCAATATGGCTGATGGCTTTCTTAGACTTTGAATCACTCTGGGGCAATATATTGCAAATCTCACAGTAAGTGGTTGGAAAGTGGCAGTTTCTTTTACAAAAATTCACACGTCTTTACATAGGTGCTTCGGATGTCATGAAGAAAATCTTTGTGCTCAGGAAAACATAATAACTATTTGGCTGCAGACCCAATATCTATATTTTTCAGAGGTCTATAATTTTTAGTGTCTTGGCAATTAATATTAGAAAGTGACAATCCTTCTTTGTCCAATAACATGTTTTAAAAATGTAAACATAATATTCCTCAGAAGCTCATTCTCCTTATAGAAGAGAACATGTATCAGAGAAACCTCTTTCTGGAATAGTGGCAACTATGGCATGAAAGAATTTGATAAGAAAGAACTGCAAAATGTAAATACATCAAATTCCGCAAGTCCTTCAAAAAACCAGAAATTTTAAGGTACTTTTCTCCTGTTTTGATGTTTTTTTTTTTTTTTTTTTTGGTACACAATTTCAGGAACTATTCTTTCAGAGCTTCATATTGTTCTACAATCCTTTCACATACAGGACCTAACATTAACCATCTATTTTCCATGTGCCTCTGGAATTGATGATGATTGGCAGCACTCACTACAAGAACAGATTTTTATATTTCATGGAAATCTCCCCCCAGCTGCTGACTTTTTGAACCACTGTAAAATATCTAAAACAAAAATTTCTACAATGCAATTCAATTCTGAGATGCCT
Organism: Macrothele yani; assembly: GCA_039090855.1. Classification (NCBI taxonomy): domain Eukaryota; kingdom Metazoa; phylum Arthropoda; class Arachnida; order Araneae; family Macrothelidae; genus Macrothele; species Macrothele yani. The sequence goes on from CM077026.1 coordinate 73,029,722, forward strand.
TTTTCAATGCATTGTGCATTACATGCAAGCAGCATGCTCCAACATCATTTAAGTTTTCCAGATTTTGAGCAGCTAAATGTGAATTAAGCTTTTTTTTTTTTTTTTTTTTTGGAATGATAAATTAACATTAGGGACATCCATAGAAGACTGCAGAAGTCATCCCAAGCGAAGTCCATTCTTTGAAATAAATTGCAAGATTTTGTCCAAAATTGTTTCAGCATTGCATGGCCTAAAAAGTTTGAATTGCAGTAGAATGCCACAACTTTTTCATCTTTTTCTGACCAATAGGATATATAAATATCCATTTGCTTTTTTACCTGCTTCGTAGAAGTTTCATCAAAATACAGTAGATTGAAACAAATCAGAAATTTTTTGTTTTGGCGAAAGGGGCTATACCAAATTTTACTCTGTATCTTGCTTTGGCATCAGACAGTTTAATATTTTTTTCAATATCAGAGTCTTCAAAAGCACTTGCCATAATTTCCCCCAATTTATCCATAGACACAAACAAATAATTACATTTTACAGTTGTTAACAGTAATAATGCTTCAGCTTTAAAATTTTTTTGCTTAAGCTTGATGGAATCCATAATTTGTTTTTATTTGACAGCTGCAAAAGAGGAGCACATGGGGCACCAGATGACGATGTTGAGCTGTCAATATTATCCCTCACTGTGACGGCAAAAGTATTCTGATTTGCAGCAGATCTCATTCTAGTTAGATGCTTTTGGCATTTCGAATGAGAAACAAGTTGAGAGAATCTCATGATATAAGGAAATGTTTACTACAAACTTTACAGTATGCAGAATACTGATCATCTTTGCAATCCTCACACCAGCTATGGAACAATTGACAGGGTGAGGAGCTAAGGTGACCTTTGAGAAAAGTGACAATTTTTTTTAAAAAGGTGACTAAAAGGTGATTAAAAATGACTCCTCACCAATAGAACAAAACAACAAACATAGTTTTAAAAAAAATATTTTTTTTTGTCATACTCCCCTACCAAAAAAGGCCAGGAAAGATCGTAATAAATTTCTTTATTATGGTCCTGGATGGGGTATGGCCATTTTATTGTCATTATACACTGGTGGAAAGTGAAAAAAGCACACCAAGAAGGAATAGGCGGACGATCATGAAATTTACATATGTTAATGGGGTTGAGTTCATGTAGGTGCGATGTTAATTTTGGGACCAACCGGTGAGCGCTTACGCCACAGCACGGCATAATATGCAAATTATCGTCGGTGGTATTTAAGAAGTACGGCAAAGTGAATGTAATCAGTCGTCGGCGTACGGACATGTGCGAAGACCCTGAAGAAGCTGCAATGCCTGGACATGGAAGACGTGTAAGATTTCAGCAATTATCGGACTTTGAGCAAGGTCGTCTAGTCGGACTCCGCGAGGCCGGGTGGTCGTATCGTCGCATTGTGGAGCGAATTGGACGGGAAAGATCGGTGGTGGTACGATGGTGGCGTAGATGGTCCGAGGAACATTCCCACATGAGAAGACATGGAACTGGGAGTCACAGACGGACTGATGAGCGGACTGATCGACACATAAGAAGAGCGGCGTTGTCAAGCAGAACATCCACTGCGACGCAAATCCGAGCTGCCGCTGCACCTGAGGTGACTGTGCGAACAATCCGCAACTGTCTACCAGATGCAGGACTACGTGCACATGTGCCTCTGACACCAGCCCACCGTCAGGAACGGCTGCAGTGGTGTCGCCAACGTCTGCACTGGAGAACGCAATGGCGATCTGTCGTGTCCAGAAATGAAAGCAGATTCTGCTTGGGAGCCTCCGATGGCCGTATGCGTGTTCACAGACGCACGGGGGAGCATATCCACCCTTCTTGCATCTGCCAGCGACACACAGGGCCTACACCTGGTCTCCTGGTGTGGGGAGCGATCAGCTATCACTCCCGTACACAACTAGTGTTTGTACTGGGTACGTTAAACAGCACCTCCTACATCAACAACATCATTCAGCCCGTTGTTGTGCCATTTGTAAGGTCGGTCCATCGTGGTGTTTTCCAGCAAGATAACGCACGCCCACACACTGCACGTGCAATGGAACATGCACTTCAGGGTGTGAGACAACTTCCATGGCCTGCACATTCACCGGATTTGTCCCCCATTGAGCACGTGTGGGATTTTATGGGACAATGACTTATCCGGTCTCCACGGCCAGCCCCGATTTACGCGTCCAGGTTGAGGATGCTTGGAACCCAATACCCCAAACTTACATCCAACCTCTGTACGACAGACTCCATGCCAGAATTGCACAGTGTGACACAGTTCATGGCGGTTCAACCTCGTACTAACCATGTTACATGGAAATGTTATTTTTCAGTTTACCAGCAAATACAGCTGTATTTTGCCATAATGTTTTGATCACGTTATCCTCTGTATTCCGTTATTATGCTGTATAAATTTTGTTGGTATCAGACGTCTCCTTCTTGGTGTTCTTTTTCACTTTTCGCCAGTGTATAATTTTACAGAAAAAAAAATTACACAAAATTCTGAAAATCTAATGACGTACAATTCTCTTCAATGTTCCAGAAAAACAATTCTGAAGAAAAAAACTGTTTGGCTTACTGTTTTCTACACATCTTAGCAAAAAATGATGTAATCATATTTGATTTTCTTTTCTCAAGGTTCTATTGAATGATTTCCACTTCCTTTTATCTCACTCTTTCTTCCATTTGCAAACATTTTACTCCCTCAATCATGCTTTCAGCTAATTTTGCTCCCTTTAAATCATTTTTTTCCAACTGCTTTCTTCAGCTTAGCCAAAGCTTCCAAAAAGAGTTCTTCTCTTGCCTCCTTAGTTTGTAGGTGTTCTTTTTTCTTGTCATTCAGACCAGCAGTCTCACATTCAATTGACTTTTTTATCTTTTCCATATCTTCTTCATAATCCATTCTTTTTTATTCTTCTTTTTGCTTTTCTTCTAATTTGACTTTCTTTTGCCTCTAACATTCTTCCATAAAGGCAGTGTACTTTGAATGTGCTTGTTGTCCGTACTTAAAGAGTTTTGGAACAACGAGTGCAAAAAGAAAATTAGGATATTGTTTCAAGGCATCCCTCACAGTCAGTACACTGTTTAAAAATCTTTTGGTCATTGCTGATTTATCTTTTCCTAATATATGCTTAAAAATGGAAAATGCTTTTTATGTCGGCATTTCCACGTGACAAAGTAACAGTTGTTTTTATGACTTTTGCAACGTTTGGAAACTTTATATCTTTTGATAATGAATCCCTTCTTGAGATGTGTTGTTGCAATCATCAATAGTTTTGTTTTCAAATGCTGTATCATCTTTTTCCAGTTGCAAAATTTTCTACTCATCTAACAAATAATCCAGTTGAACATGAAAATGGCATAATTTTTTAAACTTTCAATATGTCTTTGCAGCTTCTGTCATTCATTCTTTCTTTTGGGTCTAAAATCAAAATTTTTAAGTGATACATTTGATAAGCAAGTCTTTTCCATCACATGCTTACAAGCAGTAATATAGTGATTTTGAGCTTCTTTCAGAAACAAAAACTTATCACTTTCTTTCAGTTTAGAAAGCTCGTCTGTGACCTTTTCATTAATGACATGTTCTTCAAGAGGAAGCAGATTACCAACTGTTAACAGTTCATCAAGATCAACTTTAGAAAAATGAGTGATTTTTCTAATGACAACAGTCTTCAAAACACGAGCCATGAAGTTCTGAAGGATGTTCCCTATTTCTTCATGCAATTTGTGGATCGTGGGTGCTTGGCACTGAAAACGTGTGAACTTCATGAATAGTCCTGCTGATGAAATAACGAAATGAAGTTCAGCTTCGATTGAAGGTTTCTTTAAGACACTCACAACAGCCTTGTAAGATATGGATTGAAAAGCAGCAGAATTTTTTCTCAGAAGCATGTGCTTAAGGAAATAGAACTGAATAATGCCCCACTGCTCCCAAATCCTGTTGGCTGAAGGTCCCGAGGTAGGCCACCTTGTTGTTGCATGTTTCAAAAATTTGTGGTGTGGAACGTTATAATTTAGATTGGATTTCTCCAAACTCTTTCCAACGGGTAGGCCAACCATCAAAATAATGGTAAATGTTGATCAGCAGCTCAGAAGCTTTTTCACCTAAACACTCCAATGATTTTACATATGCATTATGCATTGTGTGGATGTTGCAGGTACCTATGTTTATCAGGCTTGTCCCTTGTGTCTCATGGACATTACTATTGAAAAGCCTGAAAACTTTTTATTAACATTAGGCACATCTGATCTAAGCATTAGGCATCTGTTTTGTGATAAATTGGCCTCAGAAAGTGCTTCACATTGTTTTTTTATGTGATGTTTCACCATCCGTTTTACCTAAAAAGAAAGTTCTGAGGTGCTGTGTCATTATGCCACATTTGCTTACTGACCAAAATGTGATGGTTGTTTGCAGCTCCTTTTTTATCTTTAACATTAGTTGTTTCATCATAACTCAATGTGTAGAATGATGAACATGCTTCCTATAACATAAGTTTCCGGAAATAAAGAGCCAGTCCATCAGTGATTAAGTATAACATTTTCTTAGAGGAAAGAGAAAATTGTTCAGGGACAAAGTCAGGAAACATTTTTTTAAAAGCATCATGAATATCTTGTGATAATAATTGCTACACACTGATTTCATCGTCCAAATCATTTCAGCAGTAGTAGAACTTTCCTTGGCACTATAAATGCAAAGTGTTAGTGCACAAGTTGAACTTGAAGGTTGTATGTGGTCTAGGCATGCAGGAGGAGCGTAATTGGTAGTCCAATTTAGATTCAAAGTTTGATTTATGTTTCGATGTACGTAAGTGATTAAAAATCGCCTGAAAACCTTTTGTTACAAAGTTAACAGTGCAGCAACACACCGTACAAAATAATTCACTTTCACTACGCTTTCTGCAGAAACTTTAACCTTTGAATTATCTGTCTTTTCCAGCCAATCACTGCGGAATTTACATTTTCCCATTTTGAAATTTTTAGCAGAACTACTGGGTTAAGATGAAACTTCAATGGCAGTTGTTTATAACAACACAACAATATCAGGACCTGAAAGAAAAAAAAGATATAAACAGGGGGGGAATTTATATTGTGCAATTATCGTAGTATAACAAACACAAATGTAAATGTATTAAAAAACAGTAAAAAAAACCCCTGCTGAACTTACGAGAAAATAAAAAAGCTCTTTTGTAAGGTAAGTTTTTAAATACAGTAAAACCTGTGTGAGTTGGCCATTCATGGTTCCAAACTATTATGTTTCTTAAGTTTAACCATTATTTCCTAGCTGACTGCTAATTGCTCACTTACATAATGGCTGACACTTATTAATTATCAACATTACTTTCCTTACTGGGAATTCGTTTCTGAATTCATGTGGATGGGCCCAGTTTTTTTCAATTTCTGCATAAACTCTCATGCATTTTTCTAGTAAAGCAGGATGTTTTGCAGATGCATAGTGTTGTAAATTTGACACTAAATCCAGTGCTTCTTGGAAAATAAAGAGTTTTTCTTCCGATAGTTTGGTGTTCATTCACAGTATCATCAGTTTCTTCTTCATCCTGTAACTCTAGAATAGGACTTTTAATGTTTGATAACACATCAGAAAAAATATTCTCTTCTGTGTCTGCCACATCTTCGTGCACTATGATATTGCAATCTATTGCTGGAAACTGATCTTCACTTAGTAGGTTGTTTTTTATGTCTTCAGGTAATGTTCCTAGTAGGTTCTTGGTAGTATTATCAACTTCAGTTTCATCATTCATCTCTGCGTTTTGCGGAAATCCAGCTTTCTGAAAACATTTAACTATTGTTGAAATCTATAAATTTTGCCAAGAAGCATGCACCCAACGAACACAATCAAAAACAGTGACTGCTTTTAAAAATTCTGTCACACAAAGGATAATATTTTGATGATAGCCAGCCCATAAGATTTCACTTTTAAATGGAGTTTCTCAGAGGATGAAAGGATAAAATGTTATTGGCTTAGATGCCCCTTAGCTCATCTTCATCCATCATTGGGGCTTAACACATTCACGAACAGCAATAAAATGCAGAAACATTTATGGAAAATTCATATTTTCAGCAGGACAAGTAACTGGAACCCCCATACAATTTTGTCGGCATTTGTCGCTTTGTACTTACAGCATGAAGTAAAGTTGGATGGCATATAATGTTATGTCACTAGATGTGCAGTAGCATATGCTGCCTTGCCCACGAACATGTTAATTATGACGCCTTCCTACAATTATAAGGCGAGGTATAAGAGTACAGAAATAACTACATTCATATAGTTGTAGGCATACTTACAATAATAATCTATCAACTTCCAGAATCTTCTTTTGAAACAATATTGTTAAATTGTACATTTCCCTCAATATGATAAAAAAAAGGTTTGAAAAGGTGACAAAAGCTACAAAAGGTGACTAATTTTTAAAAAAGGCGACAAAAGGTGACTAATTTTTAAAAAAGGTGACAAAAGGTGACTAATTTTTAAAAAGGTGACAAAAGGTGACTAATTTTTAAAAAAGGTGACAAAAGGTGAGAAAGGTGACCGGCTCCTCACCCTGAATTCAGAACCATCTTTCAGTTTTTCCTCTATCCAAAGTGCCAAAAATTTCGTGTTTCTAGGCATCGACAAAATTTAAATAAATAATTTACACACACAACTAAAACATTTAACATCGGCAATGGAACAGAACAGCCTTTTTACGATATCAGAAACGAACACATGTCTAGACACAACTGCATCACACGATCATTGAATGTAGACGATATTACAAGCGAAAAAAGCGAGCGAAGTCGAAGTTTAAAGTTTTTGTTTAAATTAAACAAAATGAAGACTTTGTTGCCACATACAAGATTCAAAAGTGCACCAACAAAGTATCGATGATTTCACCAAATAGCGACATGCCAACCACGAGATAGAACGGGGGTTAGAGTGCTCCCGGCGACACCATGCAGCAGAAGTTAGAGAGGCGCTATGCCAGCATGTAAACAAACGTAAACATAGATCATTTTCTAAGCTTTCTACATAAAAATAAATATGCTGCCAGGTGGCGCAGTGGTTTAAGCGATGGCCTCAGAACATTCATCCATAAGGGGTTCAGATTCGAATCCCGGTGAGGCATGGATGTTGTGTTTGTCTTATGGCACTGGCTCTCTCCCTTCCTGGAACCAATAACCCTAAATCAGGGATGGGTGACTGCTTATAGCCCATTGAGTTGCTTACGGTGGTCGTTAAATCTCCAATAAAAATAAATAAAACATGCGTTAAGTGTGTCAGGAGTCCCAACGGTTTTGAATGTGTATCATTCGTATTTCTGAGAAAAAAATTGCCCTGGTAAGCAAAGTTATCCAGAGATAATAAGGACTTCTATAAATTATCGGTAACATCATTGCATTTTCGTACAGAGGCAGGGAGAAGGGACTCTGCGCTGCTTATACGCTCTGCTAATATGATCACCGCGCAAGTGCAATGAAATGGCATCTAAGCATGACAAATGCCGAGACGCCATAATCGCAGAGTAATAAAACTTGAAAAATTTCATGAAAAATAATCACATTTCAGGACACTTAATTTTTTTTCAGGAATTTCAGGACAAGTACGACCTCTGAATTCACTTTGAGGGAGCCCGAAGCCCAGCAACTGATCAGTCCCCCCACACCCCACCCCCACCTGCCTGCATAGTGTGGCACTAAACCTTATAATGTTCTCCCTTTATTTGATATTTAAGTGCAAGATATCCCTTCATGGAAGATGATTTTCTTAGAACTTCATTATGCTTGTATAATGAATTATGCTTTATTTTGCAAAATACTTTGAAAAATGAAAGTTCCTACCGTGGAAATGAATGCTGCAGTAGAAAGCAGCACTTTGCATTTTCTACTGCAGAAATGAGTGTTGTGTACTAAGATATGTACCTTGTGAGCATATTATATACTAGCATATGCGGTACGTGATGAATGCAAAAAGCAATATGCAGACTTTTTCATAGTGAGAATTGGGAGTAAAGCATGTAACACGATAAAAATTGAGAGAAACATTAAAATTCTCATATCATGCATTGTTTACATTGCAGAAAAGTAAAAAGTGGAACTTTTCGGGAGTTGATTTTTACCTTCTTTAGCTACAGAATGAAACATGTGGTATTAGCATCTGTTGACGCTAGATTTCAAAATAGCTTTCCAAATGATAGGGATTTCAAAAGGTGTATCTGTGTTGCAAGTGTTATGGGAAAGGTAAGTTTCAGTGCTTTCATGGAACCAAAGGGATTTCCGATCACTGAACAAAGCAATACACGATACATTTTGCCAATCAGGAATTGCAGATGTATTGCTACATACATACATACATATCACTAAGCGGTTCTCTGAGATTCAGAGGTTAGCTCCAAAAAGAAATACAAACTTCCAGGTACTTTTTACTTATTGTTGTCGTATCAAACTTCTCCATTTACAGCGATCTTGACATACAACTCATGCTTCACTAATATCCATTACACGCCGTACACAAGATCTTTTATACTTCATACTCATAATCTTTTTCTCATGCAGACACTCCTGAATCTGATCCACCCATGTCTTCCTTGGCCTTCCTCTGGCCTTCCTTCCTGCCACTTGGGCTGAAAAGATTTTCTTAGTAAGCATTTCATCACTCATTCTTTCAACATGACCAAACCACCGAAGCATATTGGTCTCCACCTTGCTAACAACATTTTGCTTCACATCACATAACTGCAATACATCTTCATTTCTCACACAATCATATAGTGTCTTGCCACAAACCCCACGTAAGTAACGGATTTCTCTAGCACACAAACGACTCCTATGTTTCTTTTGCAGTACCCAGGTTTCACTGCCATACATCAGAGTAGGAACAGTTACAGTTTCACACACAGCCATGCGGGACTCTCTAGAGAACCCATCATTCCTGTGAAAACCTCCCAGAGCAGCTATGACTTTCAAAGAAGAATTCACTTGCCTACTGATTTCACCATCCAACTTGTTCTCTCTGTCAAACATACTTCCTATATACACAAACTCACTCACCTGGTCAATCACAGTGCCATTTATACTTACATTACATGCAGTGCTACCCGTTCCTCTCTCAAACACCATAACTTTGGTTTTTCCCTTATTTATACTCAGTTTGAATTTCATGCAAACTTCGTGCATCCGAGTCAACATACTCTGCAACTCACTTTTGCTCTCTGCCAACAGGACAGTGTCATCTGCATACAGCAATCGGCACACACGGATATCACCAAGACATAAACCACTATTATCTATTTTGGCATCACGCACGCACGCATGCATCCATAAATATATTAAACAGCCATGGTGACATTACACAACCTTGTCTAACTCCTGCACCAATGGAAAACCATTTTGACAAAACACCATTCACTCGTACACAAGCTCTACTACCAGCATACATGGCTTTTACACTATTAAGTAGATTCCCAGTAACACCATATTCATTCAATACCTCCCACAAAAGTGTCCTATTCACTTGGTCGTAAGCTTTCTCTAAATCTATGAAGGCAGTAAAAACTTTCTTCCCAACAGCCAGATACTTTTCAATCATCGTGCGTAATGCAAAAATCTGGTTAGTGCAGCCTTTACCAGGCATAAAACCACTCTGAACAGCCCACACTTTTAATGATGTAAGACCCCGTACTTTTTCAATAACAACCTTACCAAACACTTTCCCTGGCACACTCAGTAGGCTAATACCATGATAGTTCTTGCATTCAATCTGATCACCTTTTCCTTTATACAAGGGAACAATGATAACATCCTTCCAATCCCGAGGGACCATTCCTAACTCCCAGCACAACTGGCAAATTTCAGTTAACCAGTCAATTATAGAGTCACCACCATATTTCAACATCTCTGCAGTTATGCCATCAACTCCCGGAGCCTTGCCATTCTGAAGAGATTTTAGAGCTTTACACACTTCTTCTCTTGAGATCCCTCCTGTGCTTTCATCCCTCATTGTGACATCATTTGCATCTGTCTCAGAATCATCTTTGCTTTCCTGATATAATAACTCACAGAAGTATTCACCCCATCTGTCACTTAACTCATTGGGCTCCCATATCATTTCCCCAATCTCATTCTTCACACAACTTACAACTTTGTTTCCCCTATTTTTCCTGAGTCTCATGTACTTCCAGAAGGACTTCCTATCTTTCCAAAAAGCCAGTTCATGCCTTTCCACTTTCTCCTTCCTATCTTTTACCTTACTGTGGCAAACCAGCTTAGCAGCTTCATGCTTCTTACAGCGATATTCATCCACAGAGACTCTACCTTGCAACATCCCCAAATAGGCTTCCTTCTTTCTCTTTACTGCCTCTTCAATCTCACTATTCCACCAAGCATCACCTCTATTGTTACCCACTATTGTGGTGCCACAGACCTCTTTAGCAGCAGTGACAACACAGTTCTTAAAACATTCCCACTTCTTTTCTACATCCCTCTCACCAGACTTAAGATCCTTCAGTCGTTCTCTGAGTAAGTCAGAATACCGCTGATGATCTTCAAGGAGCCTATCAACCTTTATTCTTTCTATCCTGGGTCTCTTTCTATTTCTTTTCCTCCAACCAACATTAAGTTTCCCTCGTGACACTACCAAGTAATGATCAGAACCAATATCCGCACCTTTCATCACACGGGTGTCAACAACTAAGTGTTTCAAACGCTGATCGTAGACAACAAAATCTATCACACTCTTTTGACCAAGAGTACGATTTTCCCAAGTATATGTGTGGATATACTTGTGATTGAAAAATGTATTAGATACACACAAACCATTCTCAATGCAGAGTTCAATTAATCTTTCACCATTATCATTCACACAAGGATCATTAAACTTACCCAGAACATTGTCAGAAATTGCATTCTGCACACCTACTCTAGCATTGAAATCCCCTGCTATTATAACTTTTTCTTTAGCACCAAACTGGCTCAAAACAGCTTTTAGTTCATTCCAGAAATCTTCTTTCTTATCAGAAGGTTCAGAGTCACAAGGAGCATACACTACAACAATTACAATTCTCTGAAGTTTTACTTTCAAACGAATCCAGAGAATTCTCTCACTTACGCAACTATAGTGAAACAATATGTTCTTTATCTTTTCACTTAAAATCACACCTACACCAGCCTGTCCTCTCATATTATCCAATACCCCAGACCACACACTCACCGTGCCATTCACTTCTTCTAACCCAATTTCCTTCTTTTTGGTTTCACTTACACACAGCACATCCAGTCTATACTTATTCATCTCCTCAATCACCTCACTCATCTTGCCATTTATACCTCTAGTATTCCATACACCAATCTTACATTCACTCAGCCGAGATCTCTTTCTCATACGCCGTTTAGAAAGTCCAGGTCGATTCCGTGGTGGACCGTCCTTCTCAAGTGTGGTAGGTCCACCATATCCCACACTTGAGTCATTCTTAATATTTCTTTTTGTCTTTTTAATCAGGTAAGTACATCAGTGTGGGGGATTAACCCACAGCTGAGGGTTCCAGTTGGTCATTCAACCTAAGGATTCTGGAACAAAACCCAGTTAGTTGGGGTCTTTTCGCCAATGTCACACAGAACTAGCTTGTACCTCTCCAAAATTCACAGAGGCCCTAGTTGCTGTTGTGTGTGCCATTGTTACCACGGAGCGCCCCGAGGAGGCAAACCCATCGCTCACTACAACTGCCCGCAGATGTATTGATAATAGCTAAAATTGAAAGGGAGGTGGAAGGCTGTCTTTCTTAACGTCAGCGATATGTTTCACCAATCGCTGATTGATGCTGCGGTATGTATTAATACGACCAATGTAGTGGGTAACACCTGTGGAAGTGCTGACAGGAATAGAGTTAACACCTTTTAAATCCAGGAGTTCATTGGGGTCTCTCTCTAAAAATGAGATTGAGAACATATGAAGGTAGCTTAACTGCTATCATGTAGCCAAAAGATTTGAAAATTGAACAAATTTTATGAGTGAAGGACAGGCTGAAGGGCATAGTGCCAACAAAGTGATGGGTGGTGGAGGGTTAAGGAAGTGAACTAGTAATCCTATTCTGTGACTCAAATTTCTTAATCAGTATATATATTAGGAAGGGTGGAAAGCCATGCAATCTGCCTATGTTGATGATGTTCTGATATTCTTTTTGTAAAGCAGAAGGGTTATTGCATACAAGGTTAGCTCTGTGTATGTAAGACTTAATGGCAACAAATTTATATTTTTCAAAGGTAAAGAACAGTAAGGGATGACCATTCTTATAATGGAATGGTAATACTTTTTCACACTTGGCGGGTTTACATGGATGATTCAATATATAGGTACTTCTAGTTAGTTCAGTTCTGAAGGCTAATTGCAATCATACCAATTTTCTTTCTTTGTGCCAAAACAGACTCCTACACATGAAAATATTGAAACTGTTAAGTATTTCTTCACCTAAATTGTGTGGAAGAAATATTCTTAGAATATGTGGAAAATACATCAGAATTGTTAACACAGCAATCAAACATCTCTGAATTGCATGTATTTACTGTTCATCATGTAATATCAATCACAACAAAAAACTTGAACACTCTCCAGGGCAATGTGATTTTCAAGTTTTCTGATATGATTGATGTTAAGTGATGAACAGTAAAGACAGGTAATTCAGAGATGTTTGATTGCTGTGTTAATAATTCTGATTTCATCTTTTGTGTAAAAATAATATGTGGATTATGATGAAGAGAATATACAGATGGTAATAAATTTTAGGAATAATCTGCATAATAGTTGAATTAATATTGTGATTGGCAGTAAGTTAAACTTCTAGCCACAAAGTGTGAGATATAACTACTGTGTCTGAAGCACATGGGCATTAAAAAATATATATATGGAGAAACATTTTTTATATTGTCACAAAGAGATTTTTCTGTAATTGTCCATGATTTGGCAGTAAAGCCTTTATTGTGTAAAACACATGCACATGTCCCCCCCCCATACTGTCATTCACTTCATGGACATTTTCAGAGGGAAATTTGATTACTCACAGAAAAAAACCTCTAAAAAATTACAAATGTTAAAAGAAAAAGGAGTCCATAGTAATTTGGGGACTCCCCTGAAATAGTGGGATTCACGCGTGGACTTTAGACATCTTTCCAATGATTATACACTATCACTATCACTCCTCTTTTTTCTCCATTCCAGAGCATTACAGCTCACTGTCTCCTTATTTTCACCTGTCTCTACAAAATATATTTTATTTACGATTATAGATGATGCATGGAAACATTTAAAAATAGTGACAAAGAATATTAAAAAAATAAAAAAAATACTAACATAAAATTAAAGTTACTTAAAAAAATGATAATTGATCTTAAAAGTGATGATATCAATCAATAGATGGTCAACACATTACTACTTTTTACTTCTACTGACACATGACAAGACGTGCATAGTAGGTATGAAGACCACGCCCTTGTTTCACTTAGTCAAAAACAGATCCCTTCAAATGAAGAGACAGAGCAGGCTTTACAGACAAAGCAACAAGCAGCTTCTGCCCGGAGATGGCAACTTGTGTTGCCAAAAGTACTCGCAGGTTGAGGTCTGCCCTTCTGTTGGCTTTAAACTAATTTTTATAGTTCAAAATTAGTAGTGGTTGTGTTTTTTAATCATTCAAAGCATTTTTAGCCCTTCTCATTTAAGTTATTAAAATTTCATTTGATAGTACAATATTTAATTTAATTTGAATTTGCCATTATCATTTTCAGTTGTAAGTCCAAAGGATTTACTGAGGAAGGGGTTGATTTCAGAGCTGAAATGCAAAAAATATGTTTTTAAGGTATGTAAGTTCAAACCTACTGTTTTTTAAGTCCTAAATAAACTTCACCTCTTGTTTTGTTTGCTATTATAAGCAGATTTTAAATTTCACTACAAACTACATGTCACGTGCATATATTTCTATGATCTTGTAACAAATCGTTACATTAGTTGGAAATAAAACTCTGACTTCCTTTTAAAAAACTACAACCGTGATTAAAAAGTTCACAGCTGATTTTCAACACACATTAAGCAAATCTTAGAATATCAAATATGAAGTACATTCATGGTTTCCATAGTATTGCAAGAGATAGCACCTGTGCCACACAATAAAAACTGGCCTTTTAAAGAAAACAATGTATTTGCTGTGTTTATTTCACATACCTGAGTTTGTATAGAAAGCACTTGTGTTATGTTCATTCTTTGATTTAAGTAGCTCAAGCTAACAGCTGATATAATCTATGTGATAAGCCCAAGAGAAGCTCATAGGAAGAGGGGTTACAAAGCAATCTAAACCAGTCAATTTTTTTAATACCAGAATATCATAAAAAAAAAAAAAAAGAAGTGAACACAGTTTGCAATGTTACTTTTACTTCAGACAAACACAAATTCAGAACATTCAAAAAAATTACAACACATGGCGCTTTCTTGAAAAACAAGAAATTACCAAAGACCAAGATGTCAGTATGTATGCTAGTCCATAGAGCAGTATGATGAATAAAATAACAGTCATATTAATTACATAATGGCTAATGGATGTTCCAATTTCTAGCCAGCTTCCGGTTTCTTGAACTAAAAAGAAAAAATGCTGTAAAGAAATCAAACAGTAACTTATTTTGTGGTAGGAAAATCTGGGCTCTTATCATAATTTTCTTAGCAAAAAAATTGACTTATTATATACCACATCAACTTTAACTAAAAGAGACATACAAAGGCTGCAGACAACTCAAAGAAGCATGCAGAGGTGCATGCTTGGTGTAACCAGGAGAGATGAGAAGAGGAACTCGTGGATCCAAAAAATGACAAGAGTGGAAGACATCATGATCAGAGTTAAATCCCTGAAATGGCAATGGGCTGGACATACTGCCAGAAGGACAGATCATCGATGGACAGCCGAAATTTTAGATTGGATTCCAAGGGACAGGAAAAGACCCAGAAGAAGACCACATGGGAGATGGGTGGATGAAATTCGAAAGTATGCAGGGGTGACATGGAGGAGACTGGCACAAGACGGGTGGATGAAATTCGAAAGTATGCAGGGGTGACATGGAGGAGACTGGCACAAGACAGACCGTTGTGGAGGAAACTTGGGGAGACCTTTGTCCAGCAGTGGATTGATAATGGTTGACAATGATGATGATGACATCAACTTCTAGCATATTATAAAAAATATGCAAGGGACTTATTTTTTTCCCCCAGAAATACTGTATGGCATCACCCTGAAGAGAGAATGACAGAATGGAACCAAAGGCATAGCCAAGGAGGGGGGAGGGATTTGTCCTTGGATTTAGACACCCTCTTTAGGGGGATTGAGTACGAATTTAATGCAATATATATGTATATATGAGGCTTTCACCAATGAACCAAATTCATGGACCCCCCTTAAGAAATTTCTGCTACACCACCGAATGGAACCCATACATTCTGATTCTTGATTAAGAATAGTCATAGCTGCCAATCTTTCAAAATCAAAAACCAGGATAAAATAACGCACAATCAAACAATTACAACTGAATAAAAATTTGGTGAGAACACTTTTTAGTCTATAACAACTTGGTAATAATTGATGATATGGCTATTCCTAGACTTAATGCATTATAAATATCTCCAAATTAGGGGATTTTCCTAAGGAATAAAAGGAAATATGTCAAATTTTTGGGTAGCAGCCCAATCCTTCCTCAGGGCTACAGCTATAGCAGATGTGGGCTACAGCTATAGCAGATGTGGCCATTCCTGAGACAAATTCCAACTTTTCAAATCATTTAATGTTGTACCTCTTCTTCTCTCTATTTCTAGTCTTTCTGACAATTTTCTTTTGAAAAAGTGCTGTTGATGTGTCAGAACTTTTACAGTGTCCCAAAGCACTTTATGTCCTGTATTTTGAACATGTCTGCCCAAACCTGTTTTGTTTGTCATATTTTTAATTGCACAGCTTCATGCTCTCTCTTTCTTTCTCTCTCTCTGCCAATCTGGTTTTAAGCTGTCTGCCTGTTTCTCTCACATATCTGAGACCACACTCACATTTTATGTTGTAGACCACACCTTCCTGTAAAAGGATGTTTTCTCCTTTTTGCTTTAATTTTGAAAGGTAGTTTCTAATTTTATTTTGTAATCCTGGAGCCAGTCTGACTAGAAATTTTCCCCTAATCCTCAGAATTTTTTCAAACAGTCTTTTATGGTAAGTAATTTTTCTAGTTAACTGAAACTTAGTTTTTGACTTCTGATTATTTTCGTTTTACTAAAAATTTTGATGATTAGTACAGAAGGGTAATTATTATCTTCCAAAACTTTTTTCAATTCCTCCTTTTGAGCATTTTTTAACAATTCTGAAGGTTTTAGAACATTGATTTTTTTAAAAATTGAGTGGTCACATTTGTTTTTATGTAATTTGAATGATTTGACTGATAGTCCAACATTCTATTATTGTTGGTAGGCTTCTAGTATAACTGTATTTCAATTTCTGCTTCTTTTACTACTAATGACAAGTCCAAAAAATTGAGCTGATTATCTATTTGCAGTTCAAGGGTGAATTACAAATTTTCATTAAGGGAGTTGAACCAGTCTAGTATGCCATATGGAAGAGTTGCTTAAAGACTGGGGATTTAAGGTGTAATAAATGCCTTTTCTTCTAGTTTTCCTACATAGTAATTTGCAAGAAAAGGTGCTACTTGTGAGCCTATTGCTAATCCAGATGGTTGCTTGTAGAATTTGCTGCCAAATTGAAAATAGTTGTTTTTTAAAGAAAAATTCAGTATTTTATAAATTCCTGAAAGTTCTTCTTTGCTGTGGTTATGAAGGACTATTTTGTCGAGCCGCGGGTGGCTTAGTGGGCAACGTTTGTGACTGCCGCGGAAAGGACCTCAGGTTCAATCCCAGGCAGGTACGAACGCTCGATCCACTAAATATCCGCCGTGCGTCGGATGGGCACGTTAAGCCGTCAGACCCCGGGTACTGGCCCCCCCAGTAATAAATAAGGGCGTCTTCCTCCCCCTTTCTACTTCGCTTCTGTGTCACTTTCCTATCGGGCACTCTAGCCCAAATCTCCTAGCTTCCTCTTTCTAAGGGTTGTTTAAGACCTGGGGTCAGACACTCCCTTCCTAAAATCCTCTACATATGATCATTTGATAGCAACTTTATGTACGAAACACTGAAAGGACTATTTTGTCATTCAAATCTTCTGTACGGAACCCCAAAAGACGATCTGTATTTATGTTAGTACACATAGATTTAATGTCGAGATAGAATGTTCAAGTTTTGAAAGGCCTTCAAACTTAACTATGAGATCTTTTGAGTTTTTCAGTATGGCAAGAGGATCTGTAAATATTTTTCTCATTTGGCTCAGGAGATAATATAGAAGATTCAACAAGGAAGAATTTTTGAGCCCACAATAGGCCTTAATGGTTTACTAGGTTAATGAAGCTTAACTGTCCCATACATTTCAGGTATTCTGTAACATCATTTTGAAAAGTTGTTGAAATCTGAACTTAGCTGGTTGTTTCTTTTTAAAGACTTTATCAGCTCATTATAGTTTTTTAATATGAGTTTCAATGGGTTGCCTTCAATCTCTTCAAAAATAGGTTTGTTAAGTTCTTCCATTTTTTAGCACATCTTTTGTAAAAAAGATCGTGCTTGTGTTACCAGTTTGTCTGTCCATCGGTGGACACCATATCCCTGCAGCTATTAATCCAATTTTAAAAATTATTTTTTGTTTTGGGAAGCTTGAAATGTGTGAATGATGATCCTTGCATTCCATTTTTTTCTTACGATGCACGGTTTTACCGCTAGACGGCATAAATGCAGATGATGTTAAATTCAAAATACATTTTATTCCACATATTTGCTTCTAAATATCCGACTGAAAAAATATTTTTACCATTTGATTCCATTTATATCGAAGACTATTTTAGATATAGTTACTTTTTCAAGTTATGCATGGATTTTCTACTAGAGGGCGTAAAATAAATTGCATTTTCTTCAATATCTGTGTTTCTAAAACTCTGATTTGAAAAATTCTCTCTGCACCGGATACAACTCGTGATGGGAAATGTTTCGTATGTAATTTCTAATTTTTGGTAAAGAATGATTTGGCTACCAGGGACGTAAACGTAAATTTCTGCTTGTGATGTATTTGCAGCAAAATCTGAGCTTCTAAAAGTTCGACTGAAATTTTTTTTCATGGACCGATACCAATCATATCAATAAACCATTTTGGAATATTTTCTTCTTAAAATAAGGCAGGTTTTCTCCGCCAGGGGGTGTAGAAGTAAATCTTATTTTTGTCAATTTCTTTGCTTCTAAGAGTCTGATTTAAAAAGTTGCTTCTTTGTTTCATAGCGTTTCTGGTGCAAAATATTTTTTACAAAATTTCAAAGTTTTCAAGTAAATCATAGACTTTCAGCTAGTAAAGGTAAATTGAGTTTTTCCCGATATCTCAGCTTCTAAAACTCTGATTTCAAAAATTCTTTCTGCACCAGATACAGCTCTGATCGAGAAATATTTTGCATAGAACTACTAATTTTTGGTACACAATGGTTTGGCCACCAGGAGGTGTAAGTGTTTATTTCTACTTCTGATGTATTTGCAGCAAAATCCGAGCTTCTGAAATCTCGACTGAAATTTTTATTTTTCGTGGACCGATGCTGCTCACCTTGGAAAACTTTTTGAGAATATTTTCTTCATGGCCCTTGTGCCATAAAAATCCACCAACCAACCACCAGGGGACGTAGATTTATACCTCGTTTTTTGATATCTCAGCTTCTAAGAGTCCAATCTGAATTTTTTTTTTTTTTAGTTGGAGGATGTATTTGGTGCAAAATGTTTCTTATATAATTTCAAAATTTTCTTAGCATACGAGTCTGCCACAAGAGGGCGTTAAGTTCACATTTCCATTTACAGCAATATCTGCGGGACTAAACATCCGATTGAAAAACTACTTTTTCGGTCAGGTAATACTAACTATGCAAACCCTGTGTGTGTATTTTCTTCCCAAAATAAGGCACAATTCTACCGCTAGGTGGTGCATATTCTTAATATCTCTGCTTCTACATGTGCAATTTAAAATATTTTTCTAACACTGGATGCCATTTATCTTGCAGAACACTTTAAGCTAGTATATAAAGAGTTTTATAGTTTACAGTTCTGTTGCTAGGTGGTGTTTCTGTACTTCAGTTTGCAACTGTATCTCCACTTCTAAAAACCCTATTGAGAAATTTATTTTTTACTGTATGCCATTCGCTACAATAGATATGTGGAGCATTATTCTCTTTAAATAATGCAAAGATTTCTCATTAGGGGGTGTAAAGGCCAAAACCTTTTTCTCGCTATCTCTGCTTCTGTGAGAGGTATTTGAAAAAGTTCTTTTTCCTTAATTTAGCTTTTTCCATGAAGAATATTTTTCACCTATTTTCAATTTTTCCATTATGCAAAATTCTTCCCTTAGAAGGTGTAGAGTTATATCCTGTTTCCTTCTCTATTTCTTCATTTAATTGTTCGATTTGAAAATCTGTTTGTCTCTGTTACCTCCCTTGTGCTATGAGACATTTTTTGTGAGCCATTTCTGAATTTTCATAACATACTTTTTAGCCGCTGGTGGAAGTAAGTAGCTGTTTCTGAATGTTTCATCCATTGTAGAAACCCAGTTGATAATTTTCCTAACAGGTTGCATTGACTTTGATACATTTAACTTGCATCAGGCATTGACTTTGATACATTTAACTTGCATCAGGCATTGACTTTGATACATTTAACTTGCATCAGGCATTGACTTTGATACATTTAACTTGCATCAGGCATTGACTTTGATACATTTAACTTGCATCAGAAAGGATTCAAAAGTCGTGCTCATTACAACCGAAAATTCAGTGTCATCTTCCTTGTTTAATATATTTTTCTTTTTCCAAAAGTACTGAATTCTTTAAGAACAGTAAGGTGGTAAGGTGACCTGGTTTAGTTTATAATTCATATGTTGTTTATTAACTACTTTTTTCTTTTCAATAAACTTAGTAACACAACCTGCCTATTGTTTTCTCTTTTTTTTTTTTTTTTTTTTTGATTGAAGGTTTAACGACCACCATTTCTCATTTTTAATGCAGTGTCTGGATCTTCTTCTTCTATTAATACTTCACGGCAAACAACTCTCCAATTCTGATATTAAATTATTTTTGTTTAACTTATTGGTAGTTAGATTGTAATTGCTACCTTTATTTAGAATTTCCTTAAAATCTTCACTTACTCCTTCTTCTGTGAGATCTACATCAGTGGCAGCTTTTCAGGTGAAGTAGGTGAAGTGCCTCTTCACCTATTTTACTCAAAATAAAGTTTTATTCAGTATTTTTTTATAATATATTCTTTTTTTCCTTTATTCAGTTCCAAAATACTCAAAATTTTGAATAGATATTAATTCACATGGTGCGCTCAATACGTAAAACAAATCCTTATATGCAAAACAGTGCAAGTGAAGAGCCGAAATGAGAATGCTTGGAAGTCTGCAGTTTTCCACCGAGTTGCCATGGTAACCGGGATGTCACCCTCCCCAATCTGCTCGCTCAATCAGCTTCACGCGCCTTACCTCTGCATCTTTCAGTTTTTGAGCATAAAGTCGTGAGAGATCACGGTGGACTACCAGGGTACCATGCAATCTGCTAGGGCTTTTTCCTTGTGGTGTTGTGGTACATTATTTTCCGAAAGGAATTTGTTCTTTCGTGCTTTGTGATTATTTGTTGAAAGCTTTAACTGATATTTTAGGTTTGTGTACAATTTAACTGATAGTGATAGTTTTTAGTATGCATCCTGTGGACGACATTGTTTGTAATTTATTGCAAGCTCCATTTACTCTGTGGAAAGATGAAGATAAAAGAGACATTTTGCTTCAAAGAGCGGTAAGTCTAACAATATTAATTTTAAAAATTGTTGGTTTACTGAATATAAATGGATTTGCAGCACTTCTGTGTTAATTTTTTTTTTTTTTGGCCCTGCTTACTTTTTAGTAATAAACATTCGGCATGGAATAAAGACTGATTCTCAGATTTATTAAGCATAACACGGTCACTTCATAAACATTGTGATTCTAGCGAACACCTGAAATGCGAATTAATGTTAAGGAATTTTGAAAACATTCAAAACACTATTGCCGATGCCCTAAGGAAGAATGCTAGGCTTTTGAAAACGCATTTTAACGAAAACGTTTGTTTAAATAGACTTTTCCAGCAGACAGTGGTTGATGCAGTATTAGTCTATACTGTATTTGAGCAAACAAGAACTAGCATTCCATGGAGATGACAAAAGCACGGGCTCGATAAATCGTGGAAATTTCATTGAATTATTTTCATTGTTGATATGAAGAAAATCTTTAGAAATTGAAAATCAATATGAAAGGATAAAAAACAATTAAAAATGAATTAATTGAATGTATTTCTGAATATATAAACAATCACGTCAAAAATTAAATAATTTTTTATTGTTGATTTGGAAGGTGTATTGGTTGAGGGATTTTTGGGTTTCCATGATGTGAATGAAGATAGAATGTCAGGAGCTTTATACAAAATGCTAGACAAAATTTTGGAACAGTCTGATTACCAACACAAATAAATAGGACAATGTTACGATGGGGCAAGTATAATGCCTGGACACTTAAATAGGCCACAGAAAAAAAAAGTCAAGGATAAAGCTTTTCAAGCTGTTTTTGTTCAATGCTTAGTTCATCGTATGAATCTTGTATTACACCAGAGTTTTTCTAAAATTTCTAAGTGTCGAATACTTTTTGCAAGCCTCAGTGGAATTGCTTCGTTAGTTCACCATTCTGCGAAGCGGTCTTATACACTTATATCAACAACCGCAAGATGCAGACCAACCATAACAGAAACTCAACGGTCTTCCACTTTGAAATTAGTAAGTGTAGTTGTTGAAGATTGGGATAAATGGAAGGAAGTGTTCGGATTTCTGACGAATAGCGAATAATCAGACAAAAAATCAATTCATCTTGCCAAGGGGTTTTTGAATGATATGAACACTTTCGAATTTACAATTTTGGCTCCACCGATCTATTATTTGAACTTTTGAAGAAAAAATAACTAAACATAAACTACCGTGTAACTCAAATAAAAAACAAACAAAAAAAAACTCATGAAATTTTGAACCATAAAAGGAACGATGAGTTATTTGAAACACAGTTTGGAAAAGCTAGCAAAATCACAGAAATAAGAACAGGGATATGCTGCTCTTACACAGGAAACAATTTTTCAAAATTATAAACAATTATATTTTTATTTTTGAAATTTTGGACCACATTCTTATGGAAATGGATATACGATTTCAAGACTGTAAGAAACTTCAATTTGTCTGATTTGCTGACACAACCAAATTCGAATAATTTAATGCATGCTTTCCCACTTGTGCCCTTGAAAATCTACATTTTTACGGAAACATATTTACTAAACACCAGCGCCTTAAAAATGAACTGAGTCTTGTATATGCCGATGAAAAATTAAGGAATATATTGACTCAATAACTCCTTCGAGTGTTTCACGAAGACAAAGACATTTTTACAGAAGATTATAAACTGGTTTTCCTCAGTTTAACAATTCCATCTACAAGTGTGCCAGTGGAAAGAAGTTTTCTTAAAAGAATACAAACTTGCTCAAGAAACACTAGTTCCCAAGATAGACTTGTTTCTCTGGTCAATATTTCTATTCAGGAAGGCATTTTATTGATGCTCATGAAGAAACAACCATCTAACCATCTTATGACGACATAATCGACAAATTTGCAGCTTTGAAAGGAAGAAAAATTTATTTAATATACAAAAAATAAGTAAGTCCTCATTAAGGGATTTTCATTGTAGACAGTATATATCTTTTCATACTGCTCTTGTACCTCTTCACCTATTTTTCCAACCACGAGCCGCCACTGATCTCCATGTGCATTTTGAGTGGCCTGTTTGGGCAACGTAGTAATGTTTTCTGCAGAAATAAGCTACTTTTGTTCTTTAAGTTTTAATTTTCTGAGTATTTTTGTTTTAATCTATACCAGATTGGCAAAACACAAAGCTGCAATTAAAAACATGACATACAAAACAGGTTTGGCCAGACATGTTCAAATTACAGGACATAAAAGTGCTTTGGGACACTGTAGAAGTTCTGACACATAAACAGCACATTTTCAAAAGAAAATTGTCAAAAGTACTGGAAATAGAGAGAAGAAGAGGTACGACATTAAATGATTTGGAATTTATCTCATGAATGGCAGCACGTACTGTAGCTGTAGTCCTGAGGAAGGGTAGGGGTGCGACTTGAAAAACTGACACATTATTTCCCTTATTTCTTTGAAAAATCCATAATTTGGAGATTTTTATAATCCATTAAGTTTAGGAATAGTCATATCATCAATTATTACCAAGTTTAAGACTGCATATGGGCCAGAACCATGGCAAACTGTTAAACAAGTGGACAGAAGTAGGGTTAAACCAGATCTTTGCACTTTCCAATTTAAGTTCTTAAAGAAGTGCAAGGTAGTAAACTTCACTCCTTTATCACTGATACTCAACAAAAATGTAAGTTATCTTCTGTCTACTAACTTTGTAAGAAGAAATGAAGAAAAATAATTACTGGAGCAGTGAAAAATAAGTACAAAGATTTAGCTTCAGGAAGACAGTTCTGTGGAAAACAGAACTGACACACCTTCAAAATTCAGACAAAAAGTTATTAGAAGGTTGGTTAAATAAAATAGTAATAGATAAAAAACAAAAATACTCAAAAAAATTAAAACTTGAAGTGGCTAACTTCTGCAGAAAATATTACTATACTGCCCAAACAGACCACTCTGAATACATACTGTATGTTGTAGATCTCACAGATGGAAAAGTAAGTGAAGACTTGAAGGAAATTCTAAATGAAGGTAGCAATTGCAATTTAATTACAAATAAGTTAAATAAACATAAGTTAAACCTAATTTAATATCAGAATTGGAGAGTGTTTGCAGTGAAGTAGAAAAAGAAGATCCAGACACTGCATTAAAAAATGAGAAAACAATGTGCAGATTGTGTTACTAAGTTTATTTTAAAGAAAAAGATAGTTAAACAACATATGAATTATAAACCAGATCACGTTATTGTTCTTGAAGAATTAAAAAATAAAACTAAAATAGTTGCTTTAAAAGCAAACAAGAGCAAATCCCTAGTACTTTTGGAAAAATAAAAATATATTAAAAAATGGAAGAACTTACCAAAGCTGTTTATGAAGAAACTGAAGTCAACCTACTGAAACTGACAATAAAAAAACTATAATAAGCTGATAGTCTTTAAAAAGAAACAAGCAGCTAAGTTCAGATATCAACAACTTTTCAAAATTACATTACAGAATACCTCAAATGTATGGGACAATTAAGCTTCATAAACCAGATAAACCATTTAAGTCAATTGTGGACTCAAAAAATACTTTCTTGCTAAATCTTCAATATTTTCTCCTCAGCCAACTGAGAAATTTTTTTACAGATCCTCCTGCCTTATTAAAAAACTAAAAACATCTCATAGTTAAGTTAGAAGGCCTTTCAAAACTTGAACTCACATCCTATATATTATTGCTAGTTTTGACATTAAATCTATGTATACTAACATAAATACAGATTGTCTTTTGGAGTTCCTCGCAGAGGATTTGGCTGACAAAATAGTCTTTCATAACCATAGCAAAGAAGAACTTCCAGGAATTTATGAAATATTGATTTTTTTAAAAACAACTAATTTCAATTTGGCAGCAAATTCTACAAGCAAACATCTGGATTAGCAACGGGCTCACAGGCAGCACCTTTTCTTTCAAATTACTATGTAGGAAAACTAGAAGAAAACATTCTTATTACACCTTCAATCTTCAGTCTTCAGTCTTTATGCAAGACATATGGATGATGATATTTTCATTATAGACAACAAAAATGTCTCTCTTCCATATGACCAGACTGGTTCAACTCCCTGAACAAAAATTTGCAATTCACCCTTGAACTGCAAATAGATAAAATCAGCTCAATTTTTTGGACTTGTAATTAGTAGTAAAAGAAGAAAAACTTTAAACAAGGTTACACAAGAAACTTACCAACAATAATAAAATGTTAAACTATCAGTCAAATCATCTAAATTACATAAAAGCAAACGTGGCTGTCCACCCAATTTAAAAAAAAAATCAATGTTCTAAATTCTTCAGAATTATTAAAAAATGCTGATAAAAGTTTTGGAAGACAATAATTACCCTTCTCTACTTGTCAACAAAATTCTTAGTAAAAAAAGAATCAAATATCAAAAACTAAGTTTCAGTTAACTAGGAAAATTACTTACCATAAAGGACTATTTGAAAAACTTCAGAGGATTAGTGAAAAGTTTGCAGTCAGACTGGCGCCAGGATTACAAAATAAAATGAGTAACTGCCAATATCAAAGCAAAAAGAAGAAAACATCTTTTTACAAGAAATAGTAGTCTACAACATAAAATGTGAGTGTGGTCTCATATATGTGAGAGAAACAGGCAGACAGCTTAAAACTAGATTGTCAGAGATAACATAAAGCTGCAATTAAAAATATGACAAACAAAACAGGTTTGGACAGACATGTTCAAAATATAGGACATAAAGTGCTTTGGGACACTGTAGAAGTTCTGACACATCAACAGCACTTTTTCAAAAGAAAATTGTCAGAAAGACTGGAAATAGAGAGGTACAACAATAAATGATTTGAAAAGATGGAATTTATCTCACTAATGGCAACACCTACTATAGCATTTGAAATATTCAATTCATGAGGCAACCTTAAGGGTTGTCGTATGCTATAAAGTGCTTTTGATTAAAAATACATAATATCTAAGGTATTGTTTACCTGATATTGTCAAAGTATTTTGCACGTTATCTCTCTGTGAGGCACGTGCTCCCAGACCAAGGGGTCTCTTATGTTACAGGTTTTTGGTTAGTTATAAAAATTTTTTAGAAATAAAACAATTAGTACAAAAATCTAGCTGGTAATGCTTACCTTGGCATTCCTTTCTAGCGATGGGAACATTTCACGCACGTGTTTTCCGGTCTTTGTTGATGTTATTGTCCTAAAGTCCGTTGTATGCGATGACTGGCTTTACTTCTCACACTTTTCGCTGGGTATACTCATTGGATCTTTGCCTTAGGATTCAAACACATAAATTTTTACCGTTCTTTATACTCGAAATTTTCGCCCATACTCTGGGCATCCTCAGGAGCGTGGCGACTTTACCACTGATGTTCGTGGTTAACTTCGCGCTAATGGAGTCCGATACTCCTTGTTGCCATTCGTCGGATATACTTTCCTGGATATATTTCGTTATCAAGCCCGGCTGGCGCCATCTATGTTTCATTAAAACACTTTTTTTTTAATTTTTTTTTTAATTTTCTTCTCCTATCCTGGTTTTCTTGTCTTTTTTGCCGGTTTTTCTTTTGTTGTTTTTCTTGTCTTATTAGTTCTTTCCACAGGCCCGTTAATGTGCTAGGGCCGTTCTGGTTACATACCCTTGCTTTGTTTTTATAGATTAATATTGCTTCTTCCCTCCTCATTTGCCTTTCCGATTTTTTATTCTTTTTTAGCATTTTAATTTCATCGAATTTTGGGAATGTCCGGTTTTCCATGCAGAATTGTACTAAAGCAGTTTTGGCTTCTTTTTTTTTGCCAGTTAGATATGTGTTGTTTAAGTCTTTTTTAATCTGTTTTTTGTACTTCCAATGTACGATATTGGGGGTATGTGTGCAATTGGAATTTCGTAGGTTCCTGATTCTTCTAGCATTTTTTCCTGTTTTTTTGTTGACAGTCATATTTAGCACAGTGCCTATTGATTTCTTTACTCACTCCTTCCAAGTATGGGAAAGCTCCAATGTATTTCAATTTTTTATTCCTCATCTTCCTTTGGTTGTGCACTTCTTGGCCTTCTTTACTCTGAGTCATATGCTTTTTACTCTCATGTATCCATTTATTAATTTGCTTGCTCGGGTACCCATACTCTTGTGATATTTTCGAGATAAACTCTAGCTCTTGATTTTTAGCCTGTTGTTAGATGTGTGTGTGTACGCTAAAAAATCAAGAGCTAGAGTTTATCTAAAAAATATCACAAGAGTATGGGTACCCGAGCAAGCAAATTAATAAATGGATACATGAGAGTAATCTTCAATTCTTTGTATTGCAGGTGCACCATTTGAAGACAAATTTGAGCAAGACTGTGAGGTTTCAGTAAGATTCATTTCTTGAGTAACATTGGCATAGGTACTGTTTTGATGTTGTTGCTGCAGTGCAAAAAGCTGATGTCAGTACATTTGATGTGGAAGGCATACTGACTAACATTTTTATGGTATATTTTTGAGGTTTATGCGGTACAGCAGAAGTAGAGGAGGACTTCTGAGATGCATTAAATGATAGCACAGTAAAAGATGTATTACAATGAGCTACATTTGAGACACATGACCCTTGGCTGCCATTTTGGCCAATCAAATGTAAACAAACCATGTTAGAAAACTTTCTAACATGAAAAAATAAAATTAAAGCTTACCATGGAGCTGGAAATGTCAAAGAAATATTCAGAGCAGACTCGTGGATGAGAAAAACCAAAACACAATAAACCACGACAAAAAGATTTAAAAATTCAGGAATGCCAGTAACATATGACCTATTCGAGGACACAGGATGTATCAAAATTGCATACGGAATGAGACAGTGATACCATATCTCTCAAGCTCTTTAATGTCACATTACAGAATGTCTCTCAGTCATTGAACTGGGAAACAAAGGGATAAAGATTAATGAAGATTGTTTTGCTGGATACATAGTCATTTTTGAGATACCTACTCAGAGCTGCAGACTATGATTGCAGAACTAGCTGGCAAGAGTAAAAAAGGGTAAATAAGGATGGACTTACAGAAAATGAAACTGACGCCCAATGCATTTATTTACAAGAACTGTAGATTTAGAGATTGATTGGGAAAATTCAGAAGTAACTTATGGCTGCATCTACCTAGGAAAAAAACATTTTAAGCAAGGGCAACATTGCTGAAGAAATTAATAATATACACTTTTTGTTTTAAACAAAAAGTGTTTAATCAATGCATCCTTTCAGTTCCTACTTAGGGATTACAGGTATGGACCTTACATAACAAAAGGTATAGACTGCAGACAACTCAAAGAAGCATGCAGAGGTGTATGCTTGGTGTAATGATAAATACAACAAGAAAGTTGACACCAAATTTTCGAGTGTGATGAGCATGTCTTTTGAATCCGTTCTGACATGAATTAAATTTATCAAAGCTATTCAAAGTCAATGGAACCAATAGGGAAAACAGTAGTATCTGACCGAAGAAAGAAGTTTTTCAATCAGGCATTTAATCGTGCAGATATAGCTGTAAACGGAATCATGAACTTGCGTCCTCTAGTTGTAGACTTGTGTGTTAAGAAAAATTTGAAATTATGTGAGAACAATTTTGCAGCAGAAACACTCTACAACAAAGAAAGCATTTTTCAAATCAGACTCTTAGAAGCAGAGATATCAACAAATGTAAGTTATGCATCTATGCCTCTGGCAGGAAAAACATACATTATTTTAAGAAGAAAGTATTCTCAAAAGTTTTTTTGACGTGAGCAGTATCAGTCCAAGAAAAAAAAAATCAGTCAAGTTTTCAGGAGCTCAGATTTTGCTGCAAATACATTAGCAGAAATTAACATTTATGCCCCCTGGTGGCCAAACCATTTTTTAACAAATATTAGAAAAACATTTCCCATCAGGAGCTGATGCGATTCAGGGAGAATTTTTCAAATCGGAGTTTTAGAAGTAGAAATATTGGGGAAAACGCGATTTACCTTAACACCCTCTAGCGGAAAGTCAATGAGTTACTTGAAAAATTTGAAATTAAACAAAAAAGAAAAACATTTCGCACCAGAAAGTCTATCCAGCAAAGAAATAATTTTTCAAATCAGACTCTTAGAAGTAGAGATATTGACAAAAATAAGATATACATCTACGGCCCCTGGTGGAGAAACCATGCATTATTTTAAGAAGAAAATATTCTGAAAAAGTTTATCTACATGAGTAGTATTGGTCCACGAATGATACAATAAATTATGGCATAAGACTAACCGCTGTAATGATGACATATCAATTTCCTGCCAGAGGCATAGATGCATATCTTATATTTGTTAATATACACTGACGGAAAAAAAATCCCAACACCAAGAAGGGGTTGTGTTAGATAAACGACAGTTGGTAGGCGGTGAGAGTACATCTGTAAGATGACGTCTATGCAAATTTCGCGCTCGGCGCATACGTGTGGCGCTAGTAGCGCCTCGGAACATGCAAAGCAGGTTTGCTGTAAATACGCGCTGTACTGTTCGTGAGCATTAGTTATCGTTGAGATTCGACATAGGGTGTTGATGTTACTCAAGAATGCCTTTAAGAAGACGAAGAAGCCATTATCAACAGCTCACAGAGTTTGAACGAGGTCGTGTAATAGGGCTACGAGAAGGTGGATTTTCTTTCCGCAATATTGCAGAACGACTTGGCAGGAATGTAACCACTGTGCATGATTGTTGGCAGCGGTGGTCAAGGGAAGGTACTGCCTCAAGAAGACTGGGTTCCAGCCGGCCACATGGCACTACTGAGAGGGAAGACCGCCATATATGGCGTATGGCCGTGGCGCATCATACTGCGTCTACGGCAGCAATTCGAGCTGCAGTTGCCACCACAGTGACACAACGAACTGTTACAAATCGGTTACTTGAAGGACAGCTCCGAGCCAGACGCCCTGTAGCGTGCATTCCACTTACTCCAAACCACTGCCGTTTGCGACGTCAGTGGTGTCAAGCTAGAGATCATTGGAGGACGGAGTGGAGATCTGTTGTGTTTTCTGATGAAAGCCAGTTCTGCCTGGGTGCCAGTGATGGCCGTGTGTTGGTTAGAAGGAGGCCAGGTGAGCACCTGCAACCAACCTGTCTGCGGCCGAGACACACTGGAATTACACCTGGAGTTATGGTCTGGGGAGCAACTTCCTATGACAGCAGGAGCACTCTCGTGGTTATCCCACACACCCTGACAGCACAGTTGTACATTGGTCTGGTGATTCAACCTGTTGTGCTGCCATTCATGAACAGCATTTCAGGGGGTGTTTTCGAACAGCATAACGCTCGCCCGCATACCGCTGTTGTAACCCAACATGCTCTACAGAGTGTCGACATGTTGCAGTGGCCTGCTAGACCACCAGATCTTTCACCAATTGAGCACGTATGGGACATCATTGGACGATAACTCCAGTGTCACCCCCATCCAGCATTAACCGTCCCTGTATTGACCGACCAAGTGCAACAGGCATGGAACTCCATTCCACAAACTGACATCCAGCACCTGTACGACACAATACATGAACGTTTGTGTGCTTGCATTCAACATTCTGGCGGTTACACCGGTTATTAAATGTACCAGCATTTCACATTTAAAATGGCTCTTCTCGCGCTTACAATAAGCTGTGATCTTGAAACCTTAATCGATTAAATATGTTACCTATACAAATGTATTGCCACCATTTCATTCCTCTACAACTATTTTTTCGTGGTGTTGGGATTTTTTTTTTCCGTCAGTGTATATACTTTCTTCTTAAAATAATGCATGTTTTTCCTGCCAGAAGCATAGATGCATATCTTATATTTGTTGACCGATAACATAAGCACGGTCTTTTTTTGCAAAAGACGTGCTAAAAAGTGAATAGGGAATGCGACACAGTAACATCAAGAATATTATGGTGCAGTTGAATCTTTGTACTTACATTTTCATACATGTTATGAAGAATATACATTCCAATGCAATGTCCACAATTTTTAAAGTTTTCTCCACCTTTCCTGATGAAAAGTTTTACTTTTGCACTACTTTTATTCTTCTAAAAGTAGGACAAGTTTAAACTGGGAAAGTTTTTTTGTTTTGTTTTGATAGCATGAACTATAATAAAAAATATTTTTTTCGCACCTCTTGTATTGCATGATACAAAGTTTTGATGCTAGATGTCAGAACAAGAAGATTCGTGCTGAGTCAATCATATTACTGAAAAGTCGTCTTTGCACGATTTCAAGAATAGAATTTCTTTAGTGTAAAAGGTTGATATTAAGATACAATAAAACATTAAAAACATAAGATCTTTTGGGTACCGGTTCAGTCCCTTCTTCAGATGGTGAAACACTGAGCAATGGAATGAAAGGAAGGTGAATTAAATACACAGCAAATACGTCATAATGCAAGTGAAATGTGCAAGTCAAAGAACAAAGTTTACATATTACAAATACATTGGTAAGAGTTTCTGGATACAAATTAATGGTCCCAGTTAAGGAGTTTCCAAGGAAGAGGTATTAGAATTGGTATGTCATTATTACAGCAGTTAGGTCTTTACTCATATAGCCACATACTCTCCGAGAACAGAACAGATGAGCGTGTCATTGGAGTACACAAAATGGTGACGGAGTTTCATGAAGGCTCACGATTTCCTTTTAAGCACAATCTAGATAATGCAGTGGCAGTGGAGCTTGTTTTTTAAATTATATTTATGTTCATAGATTCAGCATTTTAGATTAAGAAGGGTAGATTCCACATACACATAATCTCTTTCATCAGGTTCTGTAGCTCTTAGTGGGATGGCATAGACACCGTGGCAATTTTCGATGTTTACAAAGTCCCTGTCGTTTTTTATCTGCGACATTATGCTGTGGGTTCTTACACTGAAGTTTAAGTCATAGTTTTTGCAAATGTTCTTAAGGATGCAGGTAACAGCAGGAATATACTGCACGGAACTGATGTACTTCGAAGAGTTCCGTTCCCTAAGTAGGGTAGTGGAAGGTAACTCTGTCATACATCAGATTAACCTATTAATAATAAGGTTAGGATCACCGTAAGTCCTAGCAAGGTCTGTAATCCTAGAGAATTATCAAATCATGAAGGCTGCTGCTAGAAGAATGGGTTATAGCCCGATGCAGAAAGTTTATGATTAATAGGGTGTGTTGAGTTAAAAGGAACTGTATAGGTTGAAGAACATGGTTTAGTGTAAACAGAATACATAACGGTGTTATCTCCCGATTCTCACTGTAAGAAAAAATATAGAAATGGTAAAGAACAATTTTGTTCAAATTCAATGGAAAGTTTAATAGACGGGTATTGCGATGAAAGCCTGTAGGCAAACCAACAAGTAGATGTCACAAATGTACATTTTGTTACATGAGGAAAATCTGTATTTACCTTTTACACTACTTTTATGCTTCTAAAAGTAGTGTAAAAAGTAGGGCTGAAGTAATTACAACCTAAATATTCAATATATTTCTAAATCTTCTCTAATACAACGCATTAGTGGGGCTGTAGTGCAAAGCCAGATATTTTGTTTAACAGCATCTCTCTATTACACTGGAAACATTCTTTTAACGCTGGGTAGGTTTAGACATAGTTGAAAGAATCTACATACATTCTGATTTCAGATGCCACCTTCCTGCAAGGGAAC
This sequence comes from Macrothele yani, assembly GCA_039090855.1. Classification (NCBI taxonomy): domain Eukaryota; kingdom Metazoa; phylum Arthropoda; class Arachnida; order Araneae; family Macrothelidae; genus Macrothele; species Macrothele yani. The sequence continues at coordinate 73,062,275 of CM077026.1, forward strand.
ATCAGGGTACATTTCTGTTTGTGACCATATCTAATATTGTAAAAGCCTCAACTGGAAATTTTTTTCTAGAAATTATTCATTTTAAATTGCAAATTTTCAAAGAAAACTTTTCTTATCAGGCAGTCTTTTGTTGTCACTCTTTAGTTAACCTTGATGGTTACAGTTATTTTTCACCAAATTTTGCCAGATGTCAGACATCTGACAGATGATGGCATTCTAATTCTTCTCAATTTCTATTCCTTCTTTTAATTTTCTTTTTGAAAATTGCTTTGAAAACTGATGACTTTAAGGGAATTCCAGTCCATGTGGTGACCAGTATCTCTAACATGCCTACCTAAACCTGTCTTGTTGGAGCAGTTTTTTATAGCTCCTTTATGTTCTGCTATTCGAGTTTCCAGTCTGCGACCTGTCTCTCCTATGAAAGATAGTCCACAACTACATTTTATTTCACACACTACTCTTTACATTTTTCAAATATCTTCTTTTCTGAACAATCTTTGGGAACTTTTTTTAACTTTGTTCTCTAAACTTAGAGCTAATCTTATATTATACAGGGTGTTTCACTACTAGGCTGACCCAGTAAACTAATTATTACACAAATATTTATTGTACGAAGATTAAACGGTACCTGAATAAGTGTCATTACAGCAAATGCCGGATGTAGCTGCCTTTCTTTTGCAAACACATGGTGAGATGTCTTTCCATACCAGCAAAGGTTGAAGCAAGCATAGCAAGTGTAATGAGGGCAATTTTGGTGGTGATGTTGCACTTTAATTCGTTCAACATGTGTGGATTATTTCTGTACACCTTGTCCTTCAGCATTCGCCAAAGGAAATAGTCCAGAGGTGTCAGATCCAGGGACCGAGGCAGCCAGTCCTTTAGAAATTATTCTGTTCTCGAAAAAGAAGCGGATAACCAAATGAATTTTTCAGAAGTGTGACAGGTTGCCCCTTCTTATTGTAAATAAACAAAAGACAGCTCATGGTCATCCAACAGGATGACAAACTCCTCCAAAATTTCCACGTACGCATCACTGTTCAAATTTCTGTCGAAGAAAATTGGACCCACTATGCGGGTATGAGACAAAGTGCACCATACTCCAATTTTCTGTGGGTGAAGGGATTGCTCATGAATGGCACGTGGATGCTGTGCAGCTCAGATTAACATTTTCTGGGAATTTACATAGCCCGGAAGATGAAACCAGGCCTCGTTGGAAAACCATGTTAAGTCCAAAATACCCTCATTACCTTCAACAAAGCCTTTAAACCATTGGCAGTGACAATACCTTTTTTCCAAATCAGGCGGATGTAATTCCTGCAGCATGGTGATGCGATGGGGAATGTATTTTTGTTTGCTTTGCTGCTTGGTGACATGATGACGTTAAAATTCCCATTTCCTGTGACAAACGCCGTAGAGATTTCATCAGTGACTGCTCCAACTGGGCTTGCACTTCCCTTACCATATCTGCTGACATTTTTGGTGGACCTCCTGTACGACTCTCCGAGAACAGAACAGATGAGCGTGTCATTGGAGTACACAAAATGGTGACGGAGTTTCATGAAGGCTCACGATTTCCTTTTAAGCACAATCTAGATAATGCAGTGGCAGTGGAGCTTGTTTTTTAAATTATATTTATGTTCATAGATTCAGCATTTTAGATTAAGAAGGGTAGATTCCACATACACATAATCTCTTTCATCAGGTTCTGTAGCTCTTAGTGGGATGGCATAGACACCGTGGCAATTTTCGATGTTTACAAAGTCCCTGTCGTTTTTTATCTGCGACATTATGCTGTGGGTTCTTACACTGAAGTTTAAGTCATACTTTTTGCAAATGTTCTTAAGGATGCAGGTAACAGCAGGAATATACTGCACGGAACTGATGTACTTCGAAGAGTTCCGTTCCCTAAGTAGGGTAGTGGAAGGTAACTCTGTCATACATCAGATTAACCTATTAATAATAAGGTTAGGATCACCGTAAGTCCTAGCAAGGTCTGTAATCCTAGAGAATTATCAAATCATGAAGGCTGCTGCTAGAAGAATGGGTTATAGCCCGATGCAGAAAGTTTATGATTAATAGGGTGTGTTGAGTTAAAAGGAACTGTATAGGTTGAAGAATATGGTTTAGTGTAAACAGAATACATAACGGTGTTATCTCCCGATTCTCACTGTAAGAAAAAATATAGAAATGGTAAAGAACAATTTTGTTCAAATTCAATGGAAAGTTTAATAGACGGGTATTGCGATGAAAGCCTGTTGGCAAACCAACAAGTAGATGTCACAAATGTACATTTTGTTACATGAGGAAAATCTGTATTTACCTTTTACACTACTTTTATGCTTCTAAAAGTAGTGTAAAAAGTAGGGCTGAAGTAATTACAACCTAAATATTCAATATATTTCTAAATCTTCTCTAATACAACGCATTAGTGGGGCTGTAGTGCAAAGCAAGATATTTTGTTTAACAGCATCTCTCTATTACACTGGAAACATTCTTTTAACGCTGGGTAGGTTTAGACATAGTTGAAAGAATCTACATACATTCTGATTTCAGATGCCACCTTCCTGCAAGGGAACATCAGGGTACATTTCTGTTTGTGACCATATCTAATATTGTAAAAGCCTCAACTGGAAATTTTTTTCTAGAAATTATTCATTTTAAATTGCAAATTTTCAGAGAAAACTTTTCTTATCAGGCAGTCTTTTGTTGTCACTCTTTAGTTAACCTTGATGGTTACAGTTATTTTTCACCAAATTTTGCCAGATGTCAGACATCTGACAGATGATGGCATTCTAATTCTTCTCAATTTCTATTCCTTCTTTTAATTTTCTTTTTTGAAAATTGCTTTGAAAACTGATGACTTTAAGGGAATTCCAGTCCATGTGGTGACCAGTATCTCTAACATGCCTACCTAAACCTGTCTTGTTGGAGCAGTTTTTTATAGCTGCTTTATGTTCTGCTATTCGAGTTTCCAGTCTGCGACCTGTCTCTCCTATGAAAGATAGTCCACAACTACATTTTATTTCACACACTACTCTTTACATTTTTCAAATATCTTCTTTTCTGAACAATCTTTGGGAACTTTTTTTAACTTTGTTCTCTAAACTTAGAGCTAATCTTATATTATACAGGGTGTTTCACTACTAGGCTGACCCAGTAAACTAATTATTACACAAATATTTATTGTACGAAGATTAAACGGTACCTGAATAAGTGTCATTACAGCAAATGCCGGATGTAGCTGCCTTTCTTTTGCAAACACATGGTGAGATGTCTTTCCATACCAGCAAAGGTTGAAGCAAGCATAGCAAGTGTAATGAGGGCAATTTTGGTGGTGATGTTGCACTTTAATTCGTTCAACATGTGTGGATTATTTCTGTACACCTTGTCCTTCAGCATTCGCCAAAGGAAATAGTCCAGAGGTGTCAGATCCAGGGACCGAGGCAGCCAGTCCTTTAGAAATTATTCTGTTCTCGAAAAAGAAGCGGATAACCAAATGAATTTTTCAGAAGTGTGACAGGTTGCCCCTTCTTATTGTAAATAAACAAAAGACAGCTCATGGTCATCCAACAGGATGACAAACTCCTCCAAAATTTCCACGTACGCATCACTGTTCAAATTTCTGTCGAAGAAAATTGGACCCACTATGCGGGTATGAGACAAAGTGCACCATACTCCAATTTTCTGTGGGTGAAGGGATTGCTCATGAATGGCACGTGGATGCTGTGCAGCTCAGATTAACATTTTCTGGGAATTTACATAGCCCGGAAGATGAAACCAGGCCTCGTTGGAAAACCATGTTAAGTCCAAAATACCCTCATTACCTTCAACGAAGCCTTTAAACCATTGGCAGTGACAATACCTTTTTTCCAAATCAGGCGGATGTAATTCCTGCAGCATGGTGATGCGATGGGGAATGTATTTTTGTTTGCTTTGCTGCTTGGTGACATGATGACGTTAAAATTCCCATTTCCTGTGACAAATGCCGTAGAGATTTCATCAGTGACTGCTCCAACTGGGCTTGCACTTCCCTTACCATATCTGCTGACATTTTTGGTGGACCTCCTGTACGAATCAGCACCAACATACTAGTGTTCTCAAACCTTTTCACCATTTTGTGGATCGCATGTTTTGAAGGTGCAATTTCGCCATACTTTTCTTGAAACACTTTCCGACATGATTTAAACGATCCTGTTACCCAGTAACAGCAAGAGAGAAAGACACATTGCTCCATCATCAGCATTGTCTCAACTGACGAGTGGCTGCTACGGCAGCGCCAATGTGTGTGTGGAGTTGGCTCGGTGCCAGACGTTACATCATCCATCTGGATAATGCACCAACACGGTGCTTGGTGACATTCGCTTTCCTATTAATTCAGGTACGCTGTACCACAGTTTGATCTTCCTACAATAAATAGCATTTATGTAATAATTAATTTATACAGTCAACCTAGTAGTGAAACATCCCGTATTTCTTGCTAATTCCTTTAATGAATCGAATAAACCTTTGTGATAAGCAATTCTACTAATGAATTTCATTTGTTGCTGTTATGTGTTCTTCTTTACTGAAATATTTAGAAGTTCTTCAATTTCATTTTTAGGATAGTTATTTCTGTAAAGATGATGTCTTTAAGTTCTTCTTTGTGGGCTTCTTTTATTTCTGCAGATACTACTTCACTTATTTTTTCATTTTTCAAAAACTGACTTGCCACATTTTTCTTAATAGAATATGGATGATAGGAATTGAAATCCAATGATTTATTTGTATTCAATGTTTTTTTATACAATTTTGTAAGGAATTTTCCATCTTCATAATATATTGTAATATCTAATAAGTCACCATACCATTACCATATATACTCATGTATAAGCTAACCCCCTACTTCAAGAGTTAAAAAATTGTGAAAAACTTTGACCCGCATATAAGCTGATGCTAAATTTCAAGAGTTTGGAAAATATATTTATTGAAATGAATTATGCAAATTTCTGAGATTATCTTTTGTAAAAACCTTCATAGTACGATTCACAATCGGAGTTTCCAAATAACTTCCATACCATAAAAAAAGACTAACATTAAAAAGTCTCTCAAAAATGCTGCATTACTTATTCAGTATTTTTTTGAGAGACTTTATAACTGTTTCTGATAAAATTGCATCCCACAGTTCTTTCACTCAAGAATTAACAAGGCCAAGTCGGCCTTTTTAAAAGTTTTACCACCTTTTGTAATGGCTTTCACCAGCACAGAGAGGAAGACGTGCACGCCGACACTTGCTGTGAAAACTCGAGAGGAGAGAGATGCCCGATTAGCTATGGTCTACCCCAACAGCTAATTGATTTATTTACGAGGTGTCTGACTCACTGTGTTACGTGCTTACATATGGGAAGTAATGAGGTATTCTATTCCATGACTTGAAGCAAGAAATTTCATGGTCTCAATTTGAAATGGGCTTAGGTTTTTTGCTTATCATATTAGCGCCATTTATTCCCGTAGGAATCTTGCTTTGTGTGGAAAAATATTTCCCAATTTTTATTATTTTTTGGAAGTACTTTTGAAGGACACGCAGAAAGCTGTGGTTAAAAACAGATATGTTTATGTTTTTGACATGCCAAAAGCTACGATCTAAAACTCAAACAAATCCATTGGTAAATTCTGCGGGACAATTCGCAGAAATCCAGCCCTATTTTTTACTGACTTGTATAAGAGTCAATCCCATAACTTCAAAAACAAAATTTCTTCTAAAAACTTTCGGCTTATAAGCGACTATATATGGCAATTTTTCTTCTTTTTTTGAAGTTCTAATGTGAACTTGAGGGAATCATATAATTCATTGATTGAGTCAAGAAATTTTTCTGGAAAACCTTTTTCTGAGCTATGTATTATAAATAAGATGTCGTGCAGAATATGTGGGTTGTATTAGGATCTTCTCTTCCAGTTTTCCCATATAATAATTTGCTAAGAATGGGGAGCCCATAGCAAGTCCAGATTTTTGAATGAAAAACTTCTGAAACTGAAAGTAGTTTTTTTTTTTTTTTTTTTTTTATTGGAGGTTTTAACGACCACCGTGAGCAACTCAATGGGCTATAAGCAGTCGCCCGTCCCTAATTTAGGGTCACTGGTTCCAGGGAAGGGAGAGAGCCAGTGCCGTAAGACAAACACAACATCCATGCCTGAACGGGATTCGAACCCGGACCCCTTACGGACGAATGATCAGAGGCCAGCGCCTTAGACCACTGAGCCACCGGGGCGGCGTAGTTGTTTTGAAAAGAGAAGATAAACATTTCAAATATTCCAACTAATATGTTTCTTTTTTGACAAAAAAAAACAAGAGTCCTTTATGAAAAGATTCTCTGTTTGTGCTAAAACTTTTGGCATGTTGTTTCCAGGTCTCCGTGTATGGCATAAGGAGGAAACTCATTGATAACCTTAAAAACTCTAAAATCCTTAAAATTACTGTAGTTCCTACTAAAATGAAATATGATACAGCAAATACAAATTGGGTGAACATACAACCAAACTAACTAAAAAAAAAAATTAAGACGAATTGGAACGAATTTAAACGAATTGGGGTATAATGAAAAAAGATAATACTACATCAAAAAACGAACTGGGAGAACATACCTTGCACTGTAGCGCCATTCGTTGAGTCTTTACGTTGTTCCAATCTCATCTTCGATATGACGAGATTCCCACTAGGCATAATGACTAATGACAACACTGAAATTCTATTCTCAACCTAGTATGTCACCAAACTTCACAAAAATAGGGAATATAAATAAACCCACACAAACATCAACTTAAAACACTAAAATTCCTGAGTACGAAAACGGTCAAACTCTTGTCGTGTACGACGTAAAAACACAGCTGAAATACCAAATACTGCAGTATTTGGTATTTCAGCTGTGTTTTTACGTCGTACACGACAAGAGTTTGACCGTTTTCGTACTCAGGAATTTTAGTGTTTTAAGTTGATGTTTGTGTGGGTTTATTTATATTCCCTATTTTTGTGAAGTTTGGTGACATACTAGGTTGAAAATAGAATTTCAGTGTTGTTTATGCCTAGTGGGAATCCCGTCATATCGAAGACGAGATTGGAACAACCTAATGACTAATGACTTAACGAATGGCGCTACAGTGAAAGGCATGTTCTCCCAGTTCATTTTTTGATGTATTATCATTTTTTATTATAGCCCAATTCGTTTAAATTCGTTCCAATTCGTCTTAAATATATATTTTTTTCAGTTCGGTTGTATGTTCACCCAATTCGAATTTGCTATGTCATATTTCATTTTAGTAGGAACTACAGTAATTTTAAGGATTTTAGAGTTTTTAAGGTTATCAATGAGTTTCCTCCTTATGCCATACACGGAGACCTTGAGACAACATGCAAAAAGTTTTAGCAGAAACAGAGAATCTTTTCATAAAGGACTCGTATTTTTCGTCAAAAATGACATTTCAGCATGTTATTGGAAACTTAGAATATCATATAAGTGAAGCTCACGTACTTGGGTTATCACTAAAGATATCTTAAAAGTTTTTCTGTGTTAATATGTTTCTATCTTTGTTATGAAAAACTATCAGGTTTGCCAGGTCTTCAGCAATAAACTACATAAGTTGATCTATACTGATTGAGTATACATAGAAATTATGTCTAAACTACCCATAATAGGAGAATCTAATGTAGAAAAAGAAGTTTTTTTCTTTTTAGTTCCAATTAATTTTTAATCAAGGAGAAGGTGGGTCTTTTAACTGTTTCTGAAGGTGTGACTTAAAGTAATTTACATCAGAAAGAATTGAGCTTTTTGAGTCTATTATTGGTCTGATTGTTTCATGTTCTCTATGTACATGCATACAAACATATATTAAGCTGTTCTCTGAGAATCAGAGGTTAGCTCCTCAAAGAAAGACCATGTGCCAAGGACACATATAACTGATAGAATTGGAATTTACTTACTGTTGGCATATCAAATGTCTCCATTTACAATGATCTCGGCACACCGCTTGAGCTTCATTAACATCCATCACAAACCACACACAAGACCTTTTGTACTTCATACTCATAATGTTTTTCTCAAGCAGACATTCCTGAATCTGGTCCTCTCATGATTTCCTTGGCCTCCCTCGAAATTTCTTTCTTGCTACTTGGGCTGAAAAAATTCTCTTAGTCAGCACCTCATCACTCATTCTTTCAACATGGCTAAACCACCAAAGAATATTAGTTTCCACCTTACTAACAACATTCTGCCTCACATTACAACACATGCAACACACCTTCATTCCTCACATGATCAGAACGTGTCTTACCACACCCCCTCGTAACACATCTAACCAGCACACAAACGACTCCTATGTCTTTTCTGCAGTACCGAGGTTTCACTGCCGTACATCAGAGTAGGAACAATTACATTTTCATACGCAGCCATTTGAGATTTTCTCGAGAACCCATCATTCCTGTGAAATCCTCCTTAAGCAGCTATGACTTTCAACGAAGAATTCACTCATCTACTGATTTCGGCATCTAATTTGTTCTCTGTGTCAAACATACTTCCTAAATATACAAACTCATTCACCCGGCCAATTTCTGTACCATTAAGGCTTGCATTCAGTAGGAACAGTTCTTTGCTCAAAAACCATAACTTTCGTTTTTCCCTTATTTATACTCAGTTTGAATTTCATACAGTCTGAATTTCTATTATTTTATAGTTTGAATTTCCCTTATTTTATATTTGCATTTTTGAACTTTACTTTTAGTTGGTAAAGTTCGATGAACACTTACCGCACGTGGGGCTTGGCTTTCAATTCATATTTCCATTATGTGGATGCGGCACGGGGGTTTTTCATTTGGCCATGGGTCCACTTCTTTTTTTTTTTTTCCCGTTGGAATTTATTTTGCCTCATCACCAAATGAGTTTTTTTCCTTTGCTGCATCCTCATTTACTTCAATACTTATTCATAACCCTAGTACTTTCGGTAATACTCCATTACCGTCTTCGAGGGGACGTTTTGCTCCGACTAGCACGAACCGTGTCAGCTGGGCATTTCGGTGGTTCTCGCGGGCTGCTTCTGTCATCGGCTATCGCTTCTTCTTGGGCGTTGTGGCGCCATCTCTTGTTGGTCAATGATCTCATTTTTTGAACTTTTTCATTTTTTTGCTCAATTTTAATTAAATTTCTCCAGCTGTTTCTCAAAATATTAGTGTCATTATGGTTGCAAACTTTGTCCTATTTTTTTCAATCATTACCGACTCTGCTATTCTGAGGTGTTTGTAAATCCGAAAAACACCTCAGAATAGCAGAGTCGGTAATGATTGAAAAGCATAACACTCAAATTGGAGGAAAAGTAAATACCATCAAAAATATAGTAATAAAAAATAATGAAAAAATAAAAATGTTAGAAAAAGCAGGTATTTACTCAATTCCTATTACTGAAAATCCTCCAATGGCTTATATAGGAAGTACCAAAAATAAGCTTAAACACAGATTAAAACAACACATAAAAAACTGGCAGAAAAAAGAAGAAAAAACAGCACTTATTCAATACTGTCTGGATAACCAAAAATATCCTAAATTCGAAAATATAATAATCATTAAAAGCTGTAAATCCGAAAAACATTTCAGAATAGCAGAGTCGGTAATGATTGAAAAAAATAGGACAAAAGTTTGCAACCATAATGACCCTAATATTTTGAGAAACAGCTGGAGAAATTTAATTAAAATTGAGCAAAAAAATGAAAAAGTTCGAAAAATGAGATCATTGACCAACAAGAGATGGCGCCACAACGCCCAAGAAGAAGCGATAGCCGATGACAGAAGCAGCCCGCGAGAACCACCGAAATGCCCAGCTGACACGGTCCGTGCTAGTCGGAGCAAAACGTCCCCTCGAAGACGGTAATGGAGTATTACCGAAAGTACTAGGGTTATGAATAAGTATTGAAGTAAATGAGGATGCAGCAAAGGAAAAAAAACTCATTTGGTGATGAGGCAAAATAAATTCCAACGGAAAAAAAAAAGAAGTGGACCCATGGCCAAATGAAAAACCCCGTGCCGCATCCACATAACGGAAATATGAATTGAAAGCCAAGCCCCACGTGCTGTAAGTGTTCATCGAACTTTACCAACTAAAAGTGAAGTTCAAAAATGCAAATGCATTAATGCACGTTAAAAAATATAACCTCCAATATCGGAAGTAAATTGAAACCTTATTTTATAGTTTGAATTTCCCTTATTTATACTCAGTTTGAATTTCATACAAACTTCGTACATCAGGGACAACATGCTCTGCAACTCACTTTTGCTCTATGCCAACAGGACAGTGTCATCAGCATGGAGCAATTTCCACACATACATATTACCATGACATAAACCAGTATTATCCATTTTGGCATCACACATGCATGCATCCATAAATATATTAAACATCAAGGGTGACATTACAAAAACTTGCTTGACTCCAGCACCAATAGAAAACTATTTCAAGAAAACACCATTCACTCATACACATGCTCTACTGCCAGCATTCACAGCTTTCACAATATTAAGTAGATTCCCAGTAATACCATATTTATTCAGTATCTTCCACAGAAGAGTCCCATTTACTTTGTCATAAGCTTTCTCTAAATCTATGAAGGCCGCAAACACTTTTTTACCAACAGACAGATACTTTTCAATCATCACGCATAAAGCAAACATTTGTTTAGTGCAGCCCTTACCAGGCATAAAACCACTATGTACATTCCACACTTTCTCTGTTGTAAGATCTCGTACCTTATCAATAATGACCTTCCCAAACACTTTTCCTGGCACACTTAGCAAACTGATACCACAATAGTTCTTGCATTCAGTCTGATCACTTTTTCCCTTGTACAAGGGAACAATGATAGCATCCTTCTAATCCTGAGGGACCATTCCTAACTCCCAACATGACTGGCAAATTTCAGTTAAGCAGTCAATCACAGAATCACCACCATAATTTAGCATTTCAGCATATATGCCATCTACTCCCAAAGACTTACCATTCTGAAGAGATTTTAGAGCTTTACACACCTCTTCTCTTGAGATCCCACCAGCGCTTCCATCTCTCACTATGACATCATCGGCTTCTGCCACAGAATCATTTTTGCTCTCCTGATCTAATAACTCACAGAAGTATTCACCCCATCTGTCACTTAACTCATTGGGCTCCCATATCATTTCCCCAATCTCATTCTTCACACAACTTACAACTTTGTTTCCCCTATTTTTCCTGAGTCCCATGTACTTCCAGAAGGACTTTCTATCTTTCCAAAAAGCCAGTTCATGCCTTTCCACTTTCTCTTTCCTATCTTTTGCCTTACTCTGGTGAACCAGCTTTGCTGCCTCACGCTTCTTATAGTGATATTCATCCTCAGAAACTTTACCTTGCAACATCCCCAAGTATGATTCCTTCTTTCTCTTTACTGCTTCTTTATGTAATTTGATTATTTCACAGATTTGGGGTAATTTGAAAGGCAATTTAGACAACTGTTTATAATTATCTGGAAGTTGGTTTTTCTTGTTTTTGAATTGAAGTAAGTTTTGTGATTTTATTAATCAAAGCTGTTAATGGGGTTTCTTTTATTTCTATATATATTGGCATCTTTTAGTTATTCTTCTATTTTTTCTTTGCAAACCTTCTTATTTAAAATAGTTATCAATTTACCTTTGTCAGTTTTCAAAGCAACTACATTTTCATTTTTTCTGAAATCTTTAAGTATAAGTCCCTAACTTTTTAAGAAACAGAATTGGCTGTTTTCAAATGTTTTTTTGAGGCTTCTTTTCTTGTTTTCAGAATTTAGTAAGGCTATTGTACTAATCATTTCTGGGGAAGTCAGCTTCAATTTGGTCTTCTATTTCTACAGTGCTGCAGATACTTTCCAATTCAATTACATTTTTTCTGTATTTATTTTTTCCATGGATAGAATGAAATTACTACTTTTATTTATCACATGTAATAATTCATAGTTAACACCTGTAGCAATACTATCCTTTACATGACTAAAAACTGATGCTTTATTGTTCTTACTAGAATTGCTTTTCATGATTTTCCCCCCTTAAGATTCAGTTTTTTTTATCATTTTTTTTATTTTTGTTTCTTATTCCAATTTTTAGCCATTCCTCCAATTTTTTAGCCATTCCTTCAATTTTGCTTTGCCTGAGCCACTGTTTTCAGGGCAGGGAAATGGACAGGAATATTACCTATGCCTTACCTGGAAATTGAAACCATGTCCAGCTTGAATGGCTAGACAGAAACCTACATCTCTGACCACTTAGCACTGGAGCAGCATACTTGGGAATATTACCTCCAAGTGCAACCAAGAACCTGTAATGGAGATTGCAAGGACCTAAAATATTCACACAGATAAATCATAATCTTAGTTGGACCCTTTCTTGTGCATGTTTGGTTAAACACAAATCCAGCTGATCTGAACAAACAATATAACACATCCATGAAAATTCATTGTTTTTTTTTCCATCTTTTTTATTTTCTTTCTTTTCCTTTTTTTTTTTGGTTCTAGTTCCAGTTGAAGAAATTTTCATTTACCTTCCTTCCTTCTGAGTTCCTTTGGTTTGATAAATATATCTGGGTAAAGCCTTGAGTAAGTGATTTAAAATTCATTGTTTTTTGAATATTTCTCAACACACAATTATTTAAATTTTTTTTGAAATATTCCTCTTTTTTACAAAAGAATTACCACAACAGTAGCTCTGAAACCACCTTTTGAAATTAATAAGGATTAATATTATACTTTCCACTAATAATATAGAACAACTTTGATTTAAATGCACTATTACTGTGGATGCTCTTAATATCTCATCACCATATTTTAAAATTTCCAACATTTGCTTATTCTACTCACAGTTGAAGAAATTTTATCTACAACTCTTCTCATCTCAGGCAAAAAGGAATATAATAAATGTCATATGATTTAAAGAAATAATCAAAATAGATAAAAAGCATATTGAATATACACCAAGGAGAACAATCATGAGAAATAGAAACCAAAGAACAATAAATGTATTTTTCAATAGTATACAAAAAAATTTTAGTTATAATTAAAGTACTAACAAAAATCAGTAATTCATCCACTATTAAAAAACTCCTTGAATTCGAGTACAAGAATATTGTTTAACTCAAATTATGTATATACGATTCAGATATTTAACTTACCAAACCAACAAAATCTGACATCAACAGAATTAAAAGAAACAGTGCTTTAGGCGAACTCTTCAATACTACTAAAATAGCTCTGAGTGCACAACTTGCAATAAGGAAAGGAATAACAACCTGGAAAAAAAAATATGAATACAGAGATTGCACTAGAAACTGTTTCAATTGTTAGCCATTTGTCTGTTAGTGGCTACTTTTCTAATTTCTAATTATTGTGATACCTCCATGCTTACAGAATCACAGATGAAGAAATCCAACAAATTATAGTGAAAACTAACTCTTCCTATATTGCTTTTTGTTTATTCAGTCCTTTCCATTGATGTGATGATTATGTCAAAGTGCAATAGCATTTTGTTAATGCATGTGCATAAGCATAGTTTGGGGGAAGGGAGGCAATTGACCCTTCAAATATGCCTCATTTTTCAAAATAATCGTATTTTTATTACATTCAAATAGCGGCCTGAATGGGTCAGGCCAATCAGGATAAGCCTGGCCTGACATTGAGCCAGGTTTGGGCTTGATGTCGGGCTGATCTTGGGTAACTTGGGCCAAGAAACATAAGTTGCTTCTTTGGGTCGGGCAAGCATTTTAATCATCTCTTATAAAAGTTGTCTTAACACCAGTCCCACCCCCCCACATAAATATTTTCTTTGTTGAAGTTCTTCTCTAGAAATAAGTCTCAAAGCCCAGTTTCTTAGTTGAAGTTCTTCTCTAAAAATAAGTCTCAAAGCCCAGTCCATTTTAAAAAGGACTGTTGAGAGCAATCAACTATCTTTCTGACTGCTGAGAATGTTTTCATCTGAGGAGGCAACTGAAGTAAATTCCTTCGTAAAAGACAGGCTTATTGCAAAAAAAAAAAAAAAAAAAGAAGTACCAAAACAAATCTGTACAGTACCCACTCATCAACAAAAGTAAAATTTTAGTGACTGGAAAAATATTAGTCTATGAAAGAGGAACGATTCGTTGAATTATCTCATTACATGACTTTACCATATGATGAAAGTCACACTGATTTGTTATGGTGGAAGTTAGATACAAGCCAATGTCCACAGCTAGCTAGGGTAACTAAGCATGTTATCACAACCTCTACCTCAAGTGCAAGCAGTGACAGAAACTCTGGTACTGCAGGGAGGATGTTCGAAGAAAGAAGAACAATTTTGAAGCTGGATACTGTAGACAGCATTTTGTTCCTTCATGATAATTTACCAAGATGGATTTTATGTTCATTATAATTTAGACATAGACATTCGTACATGATAATTACCAAATCCATCTTCTCTTCATGATATTCAAGATTTTTCCTATTAACATTTCCTATGAACTTGCAGAATTTACATTACAGAGGAAGGTATGTCAACTATACTTTATCTAAACCATATTATTTATTTCCCATGATGGGAAGCAAATTTAAATTAACAACGTGTGCTTATAAATATATTGAGTATTTTCAATTATCTGAAAAATTCTTAGCAGTTCGCTTCTGCCACGTTATATTCTGGACGTCGGAAAGTTGAAAAATTCCTTGCATTTGAGACATGCATCCTGTTCCCACTAAAGGGGCTCTGACGACCACCAATAGCGGTACAACTATACCATCGGGATTAGAGGAAATGCAATCCTACACTCACCAACCCGCTTGGCCAGCGTGGTGAGTTATGGCCAAACCCCTCCAAAATGACTCCACAACTTAAATCTTGGCCCTCAGTCTCCGGCAGCTGGAATGTACCTGGTCAAGGCAGCGGCCAATGCGACATGAAGGCAGAGGGAGCTAAGAATCCCCGGAGGACCGGTCTAGGCTGCCATCTGATGCTGACCTTGGCTACGTATAATGGACGCTCCCTATCTTCTGATTCAAGGCTTCTTGAATTGGAAGAAGAACTACAATGGATCAAGTGGGACATCGTCGGGCTAATTGAGGTAAGGAGAAAAGGAGAACATCTCATTGAACTGAAAAGTGAACATTTCTTCTACTATCGTGGGACAGATACTAGCAGAACTAGTGGTGTTGGATTTATAATAAACAAGAAACTGAAGGATAAAGTTGTAGAAGTTGAAAGTTCCTCTGACAGAGCTGCACGACTCGTTATCCAACTCTCCAGAAGATACCAGGCTCAGATTACACTGGTCGGCATGAAAATCGGCCCTGACACCATTCCTGCTGATTCTTATGTAAAACGACCTCCTGAATCCGAATATGACCCCCGTTTTCCCCCATCACCCACCATTTTCGGGGAGCCCCCCACCTAATTTTATCACTTTCCGATAATTTGGAGGGATGAAAAGGATTATTTCAGCCTTTACATTTCTTCTGAGGGGCTACAGAGGTGAAAAGTTATAAAACATGAACATCTGTATCAAGGAGGTAGATTTGGGGGATTTGCACCCCCAATTGTAAAGAAATCATTACAAATGATTGATTTTTCCGTTTTTTTTGGCAATTTTTTCACTTATTTACTACATATTCCAGCTTCCAGCCCCTCTCATCCTCCCCCCAAAAAACCGCAAATAATAAAAATATATAGCAACAGTTCGGAACATTCACTCTACCATGCTGGCTCTCTCAATACCTCGTGCGAACAGGTTCCCACGGGCTTTGACAAGATCAAACTTGCATTGCTCTTATCACGATAATCCTGCACTGTAAGCATTATCTTCCCTCAGTTGACCTGTAGCGATCGTTGAGTCTACTTGTCGGTGTTCTAGGCGGGGATCCTGTGTTTCCAAGTTGTTTAAATTGTGTCAAATGGTAGAAATTTGTTTACACCGGCCTTTTCCAAGTGAATTACAGTACGTGAGTGTAATTTGTGATTAATATAGAGCATTTATTTACTGTTTAATTATGCCACGCGAGTGCATAAATCATCCCGATAGATTCTGCTATGTTTGAGGGGAATTGACTTTTAAAGCGCAACGAAAACCCGTTTCTCCGCTTCTTAAAACTGCTTGTAAATTTTACTTTGATTGCAAAGTTGGCGATCAGGACAAGAATTGGGCTCCCACAGTTTGCTGCACTATTTGTTACAGTAGCTTGACCAAATGGCTCAAAGGTACCCGTAAATCAATGCCATTTGCTGTGCCCATGGTTTGGCGCAGACCTCGCTGTCATCTCACAGATTGTTACTTTTGTATGACTTCCACCGTCGGGTTATCTAGCAACAAAAGCAAGCATACAACTCAGTATCCTAATATCCCTTCAGCTCTAAGACCAGTTCCTCACAACGAATCATTGCCAATCCCAGTGCCCCCAAAAACCTATACTCTAGAGCCAGAAACGGATGTGACGTACTTTGAGCCACAGCGTGGACCACCACATGATACGTCCACCGATGATGAAGAGTGTTCTGCTGATTCAGCTCATCGAAAACCTCAACTCGTTACTCAGTCGGAATTGAATGATCTCGTCAGGGACTTAGAGTTACCTAAGACTAAATCTCAACTTCTTGGATCTCGACTTCAGCAGTGGAATCTCTTAGAAAAGGGCGTAAAAATCTCTTCTTACAGGACTAGACAGTCAACCCTGCAATTACTTTTTCGTAAGATGAAGGCTTAGTGTTCTGCCCTAATTCAAATGCATTGATGATAGAACTGAAGATGATATGTGACCCAGACAAATGGCGACTGTTTATAGACTCATCAAAGAAAAGCTTGAAAGTTGTCATGTTGGCCAATGGGAATGAGTTACCATCAGTCCCGGCTGCATACTCTGTGGATATGAAGGAGATGTACGGAAACATCAGCCGAATCCTTGATAAAATCTGTTATCATGATTATAATTGGAAACTTTGCGCTGACTTAAAAGTTGTTGCTGTACTCGCGGGCCTGCAATCAAGCTTTACAAAATACTGCTGCTTCCTATGCGAATGGGACAGCCGAGCACGAGACAAACATTACATCGTACGGAACTGGCCTCTGCAAGAAAAGTTTTACTCCCGGTCAGAAAAATGTCGTTCATGATCCTCTGGTCCCGAAGAAAAATATTTACTTGCCGCCTTTGCACATCAAACTGGGATTGATCTAACAGTTTGCGAAAGCAATGGACAAGACAGGTGATGCATTTCAATTTTTGAAAAATAAATTTCCTCGTCTTAGTGAGACTAAAATTAAGGAAGGAGTTTTCGTGGGCCCCCAGATTAGACAACTTTTCAAAGATTCGACGCTTATTGAACACCTGAATCCCGAAGAAAAATATTTACTTGCCGCCTTTGCACATCAAACTGGGATTGATCTAACAGTTTGTGAAAGCAATGGACAAGACAGGTGATGCATTTCAATTTTTGAAAAATAAATTTCCTCGTCTTAGTGAGACTAAAATTAAGGAAGGAGTTTTCGTGGGCCCCCAGATTAGACAACTTTTCAAAGATTCGACGCTTATTGAACACCTGAATCGAAAAGAAAAAAGAGCTTGGCTTGCATTCCAAAACATGTGTAAGAACTTTTTGGGTAACAACAAAAGTTATGATTATGACGCTCATGTCGAGGAATTGCTGTCAGCGTACAAGACCATGGGGTGTAACATGTCTCTTAAAGTGCATTTCCTGCACTCACACCTGGACTTCTTCCCTGAAAATTTAGGAGCAATTTCCGATGAACACGGGGAACGATTCCATCAAGACATCAATAAGATCGAGAGGAGATTTTCAGGGAAGTGGAATACGAGCATGTTAGCAGAGTACTGCTGGTGTTTGGTACGAGAAACTTCTACCTCAGGGTACAAAAGGAAAGCAAGCACCAAATAAAGGTACTTATCTTATTTATTTATTATACTTTACATTTGTATTTTACTTTTTATATATTATTCTTTACAGCTAAAATAAATAATCCTTTTCACCCCTCCAAATAAAATTCATGTCCATAACATATTACTGAAAATTGATAAAAAAAATAATAAAAAATTGATCATTTTTAATGATTTCTTTACAATGCGGGGTGGGGGGATACCCCCAAATCTACATCCTTGATACAGATGTTCATGTTTTATAACTTTTCACCTCTGTAGCCCCTCAGAAGAAATCTAAAGGCTGAAATAATCCTTTTCATCCCTCCAAATTATCGGAAAGTGATAAAATTAGGTGGAGGGGGCTCCCCGAAAACGGTGGGTGATGGGGGAAACGGGGGTCATATTCGGAATCAGGAGGTCGTTTTACATAAGAATCAGCAGGAATAGTGTAAGGGCTCGAAATTTTTTTTTTTTTTTTGCCGACCAGTGTTATTTAAACTTATGCACATACCACAAGTCATCCTGAAGAAGAAATTGAAGAATTTTATACAGAAATTCGTCATCTAAATAATAAAGGTAAGCAGCACTTGAAGATAATTATGGGAGATTTCAATGCAAAAATAGGGCAACAACAACAGAATGAAACTTCAGTAGGTAAATTCGGTCACTGCAACAGAAACCAGCGTGGAAATACTCTCATAGAGTTTGCAGAGGCAGAAGGGTTTTTCATCTTGAACTCCTTTTTCAAGAAAAAGCCACACAGGAAATGGACATGGAGACATCCAAATGGAATGACAAGTGATATTGATTTTATTATGTGTAACAAAAAATTCATCATAGAAGACTGCAGTGTGCTAAACAAGTTCAACACAGGTAGTGACCATAGATTGGTGAGATGTAAGATGCACCTCAAAACACTAAACTCGAACGTGGCAAGCTCATAAGACAAACAAGATGTATTGATGTAACCAACCTTAAAAAACACCATAACACCTTCAAGTTGGAACTGAAGAACAGATTATCTGCTTTAGAAGGCCTAACATCGGATGAAGTGGATATTTCTGAAGTTAACAGAAAAGTAACCAAAGCTCTTATGGAAACAGCAACAAAATTAGCTGGGTCTAAGAACAAGTTGCATGTGAACAAATTATCAGGAAAAACCAAAATGTTGATGCGAAAAAGAAGAGAAATGAGGACAACTAAAGAAGATGTGACTTCAAAAGTGGAATATATAGAGCTATGCAAGACAGTACGAAAAAGTATCACTGAAGACGTGAGGAAATTCAACTGTGAAATAGTGAGGAAAGCAATTGAAAACAACCAAAGCCTAAAGATAGCAAAGGGACATCTCAGTAAGGGAAGAAAACAGATTATGGCACTGAGAAAAGAAGATGGTTCTGTAACAAGAAATGGAGGCGAAATTTTGACAAGAGTGAAAGATTTCTACTCCAAATTATATGAAAGGGATGATGCATGTACTCCAGACATCATGAAAGGTACCAGTACCACAGTTCTTCCTGTCCTCCCAGCAGAAGTTGCACGTGCAATCAAGAACATGAAGCGGGGAAAAACTCCAGGAGAAGATGGAATTACTGTAGACATCATACAAGAAGCAAGTGGAGAAATCGAAACAGTACTTGCCCAAATTTTCACTCGATGCCTTAATGAAGGGAAGATTCCTGAAGATTGGAACAACGCTACAATGATCCCGCTACATAAAAAGGGTGACATTGAGGATCTCAGGAACTACAGACCTATCAGCCTCCTATCAGTGGTTTATAAAATCTTCACTAAAGTTCTTTCTCATCGTTTGAAGGTAACACTGGACATGGCTCAACCGAGAGAACAAGCTGGATTCAGGAGTGGCTACAGCACAATAGATCATATCCACGTACTGAGAGAACTAATTGAAAGAGCGAGGGAATACAAACTTCCATTGTGCATGGCTTTTATCGATTATGAAAAAGCCTTTGATTCGGTGAAACCATCAGCAGTTACAATGGCTTTGAAATTCTGCAGTATTGAAGATGCATACATTAATAATATTAATAACACCTATGAAAATGCAAGTGCAAATATTCGGCTGTTTGAAAATACAACACACATAAAAATTGGAAAGGGAGTGAGACAAGGTGACACCATATCTCCAAAACTCTTTAATGCCACATTGGAAAATGTCTTTCAATCACTGAACTGGGAAAACAAAGGGATAAAGATTAATGGAGATTATCTAACCCACCTTCGTTTTGCTGATGACATAGTCATTTTTGCAACTACCCCATCAGAGCTGCAGAGTTTGATCCAGGAACTTGCTGACATGAGTAAAGAAGTGGGATTAAAAATGAACTTTCAGAAGACAAAAGTGATGTTCAATGCTTTTACAAGAAATGAAGATTTATCGATTGATGGAGAAAAGCTGGAGATAACAGACATGTACGTTTATCTTCGACAGCAGATATCAAGTGAGGGTCACATTGATGAAGGAATTAATCGGCGTACAAAACTTGCCTGGAGAGCTTTTGGAAGAAACAGCATAATTTTCAAGAGCAATATGCCATTATGTCTTAAAAGAAAAGTGTTTGATCAATGCATCCTTCCAGTGCTTACGTATGGTGCAGAGACGTGGACCTTAACTAAAAGATACATACAAAGGCTGCAGACAACTCAAAGAAGCATGCAGAGGTGCATGCTTGGTGTAACCAGGAGAGATAAGAAGAGGAACTCGTGGATCCGAAAAATGACAAGAGTGGAAGACATCATGATCAGAGTTAAATCCCTGAAATGGCAATGGGCTGGGCATACCGCCAGGAGGACAGACCATCGATGGACAGCCAGAATTTTAGATTGGATTCCAAGAGACAGGAAAAGACCCAGAAGAAGACCACATGGGAGATGGGTGGATGAAATTCGAAAGTATGCGGGAGTGACATGGAGCAGACTGGCACAAGACAGACCGTTGTGGAGGAAACTTGGGGAGACCTTCGTCCAGCAGTGGATTGACAATGATGATGATGATGATTACTATAAAAAAATAAAAAAGGCTGTACTCGCAATGTTTTTTCTTGGTGGTCCTCTTCATTTTATTGTTTTCAATTTTTGATGTTAAAATATCTTGGTTCATGCCTAAAAGGTGATTATGATTTACAAAACGAAGTCTTGGCTAAAAAACAATGAAACAGACGATATATATATATATATATATATTTTTAGACCCTAATTATCAAACGAAAATTACTTAGGTGAGCATTCAAGCCTTAAGAAACAAAGAAAATTCAGGTTAGAAAACCTAATGAAACAGATAAAAAGTTAAAAATCTTGAAACCTTGGGACCGCTGTCTTTCAACCTTTCAAACACTTCCGGCCATCCTCCTTGCTCTTCGTGCTGTATCGCAAAGGACACTCACTCCCACTAGGGTGGAACTTACACGTGTTTCGGGCATACATACCCATCTTCAGAGTTAGTAAAGATTGCAAATGGCTGTCACCTGCAATACTTCAGAGTTTTCTTCACTCGGTCCCTCCTCCCCTCTCGCTGTTGATTCGTTGGTGACATTACTTATTTTTCGTTCGTATATATTTGGTGGTGTCCTCTGGTGTCATTATTGAGAAATACATTATATTCTATTTTTTACTCGTCGGTAATAAATTTTCTCCATTGCACATGTAATTCATTGGGTTGATTAATGTTGCAATTAGTACTTTCAGTTTTTTCAATAATTACCGATTCTGTGATTCTAATCTCTTTCTCGGTTCTGTGGGATTTCAGGTGTTCGATGTTTTCAAATTCTGGTTCTGTGTTATTTTCCATACAATATTGCACCAATGCAGTTTTTATCCCTTTTACTCCAGTTTGTTATGTGTTGGTTCAACCTGGTTTTTAATTGGTTTTTAGTACTTCCTATATAGTTTATTTTTTTATCAGTATTGTTAGTCATTTTCACTGGTATACAATATACTCCTAATTTTTCCAATATTTGTACTTGATCTTTATTTTTTATCACCATATCTCTTTGTGTCCTCACAGATATTCCAATGTTTTTCTCATGATTTTTACAAATTTGTTCTATGGTATGGAATAGACCTTTAATATATGGGAAGCTTCAACAATATTTATTTTCTTCCTTTTTTGGTCTTTGTACTTTATGCTTGATGTTATATATAATTTTCTGGGATAATTTTCTATTATATCCAAAGTTTTTATCATTTTGTTAATCCATATTAGCTCTTCCTCTTTGTATTTATTGCTGCTGGATATTACCATCAATTAAACTAACAATTGAATTGGAAAGAAATAACCAACTACCGTTCTTAGATATTAACCTAATCAAAATTACCATCAATTAAACTAACAATTGAATTGGAAAGAAATAACCAACTACCATTCTTAGATATTAACCTAATTAAAAACAAGAACAGAATCGATTATCATGTCTATAGAAAACCAACATACGTGCCATCAATAATCCCAAAGAACTTCAACCACCCATGGGCACATAAAACAGCTGCAATCAGAAACTTAATAAAAAGAGCATTCACTCATTCCAGCAGCAATAAATACAAAGAGGAAGAGCTAATATGGATTAACAAAATGATAAAAAACTTTGGATATAATAGAAAATTATCCCAGAAAATTATATATAACATCAAGCATAAAGTACAAAGACCAAAAAGGAAGAAAATAAATATTGTGGAAGTTTCCCATATATTAAAGGTCTATCCCATACCATAGAACAAATTTGCAAAAATCACCAAAAAAACATTGGAATATCTGTGAAGACACAAAGAGATATATGGTGATAAAAAATAAAGATCAAGTACAAATATTGGAAAAATCAGGAGTATATTGTATACCAGTAAAAATGACTAACAATACTGATAAAAAAATAAACTATATAGGAAGTACTAAAAACCAATTAAAAACCAGGTTGAACCAACACATAACGAACTGGAATAAAAGGGATAAAAAAACTGCATTGGTGCAATATTGTATGGAAAATAATACAGAACCAGAATTTGAAAACATCGAACACCTGAAATCCCACAGAACCGAGAAAGAGATTAGAATCACAGAATCGGTAATTATTGAAAAAACTGAAAGTACTAATTGCAACATTAATCAACCCAATGAATTACATGTGCAATGGAGAAAATTTATTACTGACGAGAAAAAAAGAAAAAAATAGAATATAATGTATTTCTCAATAATGACACCACAGGACACCACCAAATACATACGAACGAAAAATAAGCAACGTCACCAATGAATCAACAGCGAGAGGGGAGGAGGGACCGAGTGAAGAAAACTCCAAAGTATTGCAGGTGACAGCCATTTGCAATCTTTACTAACTCTGAAGATGGGCGTGTATGCCCGAAACACATGTAAGTTCCACCCTAGTGGGAGTGTCCTTTGCGACACAGCATGAAGAGCAAGGAGGATGGCCGGAAGTGTTTGAAAGGTTGAAAGACAGTGGTCCCAAGGTTTTAAGATTTTTAACTTTTTATCTGTTTCATTAGGTTTTCCAACCTGAATTTTCTTTGTTTCTTAAGGCTTGAATGCTCACCTAAGTAATTTTAGTTTGATAATTAGAGTCTAACAAAAAAAAAAAAAAAAAAAAAAAAAAAATTGTCTGTTTCATTGATTCTTAGCCAAGACTTCGTTTTGTAAATCATAATCACCTTTTAGGCATGAACCAAGATATTTTAACGTCAAAAATTGAAAACAATAAAATGATGAGGACCACCAAGAAAAAAAGATTGTGAGTAGAGCCTTTTTTACTCTTTTTATAGTAATATCATGTCTCAAATACAAGGAACTTTTCAACTTTCCGACATCCAAAATATAACGTGGCAAAAGTGAACTGCTAAGAATTTTTCAGTTAATTAATTAAAAATACTCAATATATACTTTATCTGTTGTGCATGGAGTTCTTGCTATACAGTATGTGGACAATGGGAACCTAAAGTGACTATATGAGTTAATATAACTAAGGTTTAATTTAGGCCACGACACAAGAAATGACATCCTCAGCAATGGATTTTAAAATGAACGACTTTGAGAGTAATCACTATCCTTTGCTTACATTAATAATGTTCATTTTAATATCTAATCCCAAGCTAGTATGCTTTATTTTAAGCACAGGAGTTGCCATACCAATTCTTTTAGGACCAGTTGAAATGGGAGCAATTTTAATGCATATGTAAAATAACAAATAAAGCATTGTAGACAAAAGTGAAACCTTGACATGTTTGTCAATTTACAACAGAATAAAAAGGGATTTCACCACTCAAGTGTGCAGTATTCTGCATTCTTTCCTCCTCTCGCATGGTACTCGGGAGTCATATCAAGACAAGAAATGAAAAACAACTGTTGATATGTTCAGAAATTATTAAAAATAACAATAACAATTCAGTTAAAATAAAGATTATCGGAATAACAACAATAATAATTCAGTTAAAATAAAGATTATCTAAATAACAACAATAATAATAATTCAGTTAAAATAAAGATTATCTAAATAACAACAATAATAATAATTCAGTTAAAATAAAGAAAATCTACTTGCCCACCCAGGGAATGCTTCTATGGCCATACAAAAACACATTCCACGAAATCATATGAAACAAGGGCAAAAAAACAAAAAAAAAAACAAAAAAAAAAACAGGCTTTCTAATAAAATTTTTTAGGGATTGGGCCAGCAGAGTTTAGTTTTGAGAGGTTTTGGGCTGGATTGGGTCAAAAATTTTAGGCCCATGCAGCCCTCTGCCTTCAAAAATTTTGTTTGTTTGGAGGTTTATTGACCATCGTAAGCAACTCGATATGCTATAAGCAGTTCCTCACTCCTAATTTCAGGCAACTGGTTCCAGAGAAGGGAGAGATCCAGTGCTGTAAGACAAACACAACATCCATGCCTCACTGGCATTTGAACCCAGACCCATCTTGGATGAATGGTTAGTTGCCAGCACTTAGACCACTGTGCTACTGGGGCGGCATACCTTTAAATAACAGGTTTCTTCAAAAACTACTTGAGTCTTAACTTCATTAAGTTAAAATTGCGATGAGTGGATTCATTGTTGAACTGCCAAAAAATGAGGGTAAAATTTTTGTAAATGTTATGTGTGAATTGTGGTCACATAATGGTATGTGAACTTTATGATAGAATCACACGAGATATAAGAATAGCCCAAGTTATTTTTTTTTTATTTAAGGTTTAACGACCACCGTGAGCAACTCAGTGGGCTATAACTTGGGCTAGCCGCCTCGGTGGCACGATAAATAAGCAATCACCCATCCCTAATTTAGGGTCACTGGTTCCAGGGAAGGGAGAGAGCAGGTGCCGTAAGACAAACACAACATCCATGCCTCACTGGGATTCGAACCCAGACCCCTTTTGGACGAATGATCAGAGGCCATCGCTTAGACCACTGTGCCACCGAGGCGGCTAGCCCAAGTTACACTTACGTGTATGTCCACCACAGTATATGGCATTGCACATTTGCCATTTGAACATATGATAGAATACGCACAGTTAATGTTAGATAAGTTTGAACAACCACATTTAATGACACATGGTAGATCAAACATGTTAGAATCAGCATATGAGGGTGAAAACCATTAATCTGAATAAGACTTGTTCACAGTAAATGTCAAATTGCCCTATTTACTTTAAAAATTGCAGTGTTCTTTCCTAATTAGTTAGATCAAATGTCAGTTTCGTGCATGATAATGAAGCCAAAACATATTTCACTTGGTAATGAGTAAAGTTTTCTTTGCTAAATTAGACATTTCATTCCAGATACAAAGTTTAATTCATAATATTATAATAGTGTTCATAAAAACATAACATACATTTTGTGTAATACTGTGATTTGCATTTGTAGAATTATATTCTCAACAGTAAGATGAAATTTTAACTGTTCCTTCAGTTATTTTTTCATATAACCAGTGGCATATCCATACATAGGGGTTTAGTTGGGGCCAGACCCCCCAACTCGGCATTTTTATTTAATTATTTAAAAAAAGAAAAGTTTTTATAGACAAAATGAATTTGAATTTCAAAAAAGTTTTACTGTTTTTTTTTTTTAATAGGTGGAGTACCGGGACAGTGAGAGATTCGCCACAAGGCAGAACTACGTATTCTGTGTCGAACTGGAAGGCAAATCCATCGTTCTAACATTATGACGGACTCTCTGGAAGAATATTACCGCATCTCAATCTTCATTCCTTTTCTTGATTCTGTCACAAACCAAATTTATGGCCAATTACTCAAGCACAAAACAATTTTGAAAAGTTTTGCGTGTCTTTTGCCAAATAAGACAGGTTTTACTGTAAAGCAAGATAATAGCGCTAAAAAGCTTATCAGAAAATACGGATATATTCTTGATTGTAGTATAGACAGAAGCCATAAAAAAACTAAAGCTTTGGTGGTGGCATATTCTCAATATTGAAAAAATTCTGAGAAATAGTCATGTCGCATTTCTTACATACGATGAAAATGCATTTCCGACAGTAAGAAAACTTTTACAAATACTTGCAACACTTCAGTAACTACTGCAGTAAGTGAACGATTATTCTCAACACTACGATGACTCAAAAAGTATCTTCGAAACACAATCAGTGAAAATCAATTAAATGGATTAGCAGTATTAAATATGCAAGTATATACAGATATCACGATTACAACTGTTGCAAGTACTTGATGAACTATCTAAAACAGCACATTGAACTGAGTTACATTTGAAGTCCAGAAATAAATATTTCATTCTGTAATGGGGGCATTATTTATTTTTAGCATTTAAGATCACACATACTGTGCATTGTTGAGGTATAAATTGACTAAATATTCTAACTGATTAATCAAAATTCATTAGTCGATAAATCTGTTGATTAATCATCCCATTAAAAAATTTCCTGCAACACTATTTCTCGGAAGACGCCACTTGCATGTCTAGATAGGCTATTCTTGTGATTGTATCATAATTCTGTTGTATGTTCTTTGATTCTCTGACCCAATTTGTGTGCTGTCTACCCTGCATAGTAATTATTACAGGTTAGTGGAATCTGATAAACAACATCCCTCCCCTACCCCCAAGTTTTCTACAGTAGAATTTGAATTAATTTTTTTCTTTTGAAATTCTTGAAAGTTTGTTATTATCAGTTACACTTTTTTTGTATTTAATATTTTCAACTTGCTCATTCTACCACCATATTTTACAATTATAACACCATGATGATAAATTTGATTTTACAAATATGCAGCTCTAAATTAATTACATAAATAATCTTGTAAGAATATGAGCCTAACTTACTTTTTGATCTATTCATTTTCCCACATTTATAGCACGTTACTTCCTCCGACTGTCTGTTTGTTTTTATGTCATCGGGGAGGGACCGGCTTTCATACATTAAGCAGTAAATATATATTTGATCAATTTAGATCATAATATTTCCATATTTTTATGTTTTATTAATTTTATAATCAATTTTCAAAATAACCCTTTTTTATAGCAAACTCCTATTTTCATCAATTTTTCGTAAATACTTACTCGTTAACTTTATTACTGAGTTATTGTATTAGTATATTACACAGTATAATAAATATTAATACAATAGATTAAACTATACAAACATTGTCCCTCTTTCCCCTGCTAACATGTGGATTGAAGGCAGTTAGCTTTAATTCGGCTATGGCCTTTCACACACCATGTGGTGTCCACAAAGCCATATTACTTTTTGGGTATTTTGTCCTTTACATACTAAAAACATCAAGACTGAAGATTGAAGGTGTAATAAGTACATTTTCTTCTAGTTTTCCTACATAGTAATTTGAAAGAAAAGGTGCTACCGGTGAGCCCATTGTTAAGCCAGATATTTGCTTGTAGACTGCTGCCAAATTGAAAATAGTTTCTTTAAAGAAAAACCTCAGTATCTAATTATTCTAAAAAAAAGTAACTGCCACTGCTGTTTTAGAAATTTTGTGACACTCGCACTTTCCTAGCTTGCAGTACAAAAAAGTATTGAACACAAAAATATGAAATTTACATCGTTCGTAGAGAATTGTTTGGAGAACACACTGAAATAAAAAAATTTTCGATTCTGGCGATACTTCAAAAGCTATTGTATTTCAAAGTTAAGGTAAGCAAAAAAGTGCTATCAGTTCACGTTCCGAACATACTAACAGCTACTGAACCACAAAACTTTGTAGGCAAGTAGGGCCACGGCCGAATTTTTGCACCTTGTCACCCTTTTTCAGAATTTTGATTTAATTTATGAGAAATTAAATTTTTAAATTTCACAAAATTCTCTATTTTATGATGGGATCAATTTTAAGAAACGGATACATGACAAACTATAAATCATAACACATTGCAATTTTTACAGCATAAACTCACAACTATAATCCCTCTTTTAAGAAAAAAACATTTTCTGATTTTTAGGCATTTTTTAAACATACAAATTAAAGGAATGAACAGCTTCCTTTGTCTTCAACGGTAACCACACAGCAAAGTTCTGGTCCTGTGACCTGCTGCCATGGTGATGCAGCTATCTTTAGAGCTCTCCTATCAATGGGTGAAAGGACAGGCTGCAATCAAACTGGTAATGATGCAACACTTAATGACATAATGACGTTCTTAAAATTCGGCATTTTCCAAAGGCATAAAATAGGCTTATACAGGAGATCTAAGTGAGAGATGGGTTTGCCTCCTCGAGGTGCTCTGTGGTAACAATGGCACATACAACAGCAAATAGGGCCTCTGTGAATCTTGGAGAGGTGCCAGCTAGTTCTATGTGACACTGGCAAAAAGACCCCAACTCACTTTTGTTCCAGAATCCATATGTTGAAAGACCAACTGGAACCATCAGCTGTTTTGTTCCAGAATCCATATGTTGAAAGGCCAACTGGAACCATCAGCTGTGGGCTAATCCCTCACACTGATGTACTTACCTGATTAAAAAGACAAACAGAAATCAATACCCGAACTCAAGTGTGGGATATGGTGAACCTACCACACTTGAGAAGGACGATCCACCATGGAATCGACCTGGACTTTCTAAACGGTGTATGAGAAAGACATCTCGGCTGAATGAATGTAAGATTGGTGTATGGAATACTAGAGGTATAAATGGCAAGATGAATGAGGTGATTAGGAGATGAATAAGTATAGATTGGATGTGCTGTGTGTAAGTGAAACCAAAAAGAAGGAAATTGGGATAGAAGAAGTGAATGTAATGGTGAGTGTAAGGTCTGGAGCATTGGATAATGTGAGAGGACAGGCTGGTGTAGGTGTGATTTTAAGTGAAAAGATGAAGAACAACTTGATTCACTATAGTTGTATAAGTGAGAGAATCTGGATTTATTTGAAAGTAAAACTTCAGAGAATAGTAATTGTTTTAGTGTATGCTCCTTGTAACTCAAAACCTTCTGATAAGATGGAAGATTTCTGGAATGAGCTAAAAGCTCTTTTGAGCCAGTTTGGTGCTAAAGAGAAAGTTATAATAGCAGGGAATTTCAATGCTAGAGTAGGCATGCAGAATGCAATTTCTGATAATGTTCTGGGTAAGTTTAATGATCCTTGTGTGAATGATAATGGTGAAAGATTAATTGAACTATGCATTGAGAATGGTTTGTGCGTATCAATACATTTTTCAACCACAAGTACATCCGCACATATATTTGGGAAAATCATTCTCTTGGTCAAAAAAGTGTGATGATTTTGTTGTCTATGATCAGGGTCTGAAACACTCAGTTGTTAGGACTTGTGTGATGATAGGTGCGGATGTTCGCTCTGATCATTACTTGGTGAAACTGAATGTTGGTTGGAGAAAAAGGAATAGGAAGAGGCCCAGGATGGAAAGAATAAAGGTTGAAATTTCAAACTGAGTATAAATAAAGGAAAGACAAAAGTTATGGTTTTTGAGAGAAGAACTGGTAGTACTGAATGTAATATAAGTCTAAATGGCACAGTGATTGACCAGGTGAATGAGCTGTGTATTTAGGAAGCATGTTTGACGGAGAGAACAAATTGGATGGCAAAATTAGTAGGCGAGTGAATTTTTCATTGAAAGTCATAGCAGCTTTGGGAGGTGTTCACAGGAATGATAGGTTCTCAACAGAGTCCCGCATGGCTGTGTAGGAGAGTCTAATTGTTCCTACCCTGATGTATAGCAGTGAAACCTGGGTACTGCAGAAGAATCATAGGAGTCATTTGTGTGCTGAAGAAAAGCATTACTTACTGGGGGTTTGTGACAAGACATGTTCTGATTGTGTGAGGAATGAAGATGTGTTGCAGTTGTGCAATGTGAAGAAAAATGTTGTTAGCAAGGTGGAGACTAATATGCTTCGGTGGTTTGGCTATGTTGGGAGAATGAGTGATGTGATGCTTACTAAGAAGATCTTTTTAGCCCAAGTGGCAGGAACAAAAGTCAAGGGAAGATCAAGGAAGTCGTGGGAGGATCAGATTCAGGAGTGTCTGCTTGAGGAAATGATTATGAGTATGAAGTATAGTAGGTCTTGTGTAGGGCGTGGGATGGATGTCAGTGAAGCCCGAGTTGTATGCCAAGATAACTGTAAATGGAGAAGTTTGATACAGCAACAGTATGTAAAAATTATCTGGTAGTTCATATTTCTTTGTGGAGCTAACCTCTGAATCTCAGAGAACAGCTTAGTGATATGATGTATGCATAAAATAAAATAAAAATAAAAATTGTGGCTATGGAACATTTCTCTTCTTGAAATTTTTGCAAATTGTTCGACCACTTCTACATGACATGGAGATTTGAAAATTGTCATGTTGATAGGTCTAAAAAAAAACAAAAAGGCGGCTTTGGAACATTGTCTGCTTGAATTCTTTGCAAATTGTTTGATCACTTCTAAATGACCTAGAGATTTGAAAATTGTCATGCTGATATGTGATAAAGTCCAAATGCCTAAAAAAGTCCGAGGAAAAAAATAAAAATAAAGCTGCTTTGGAACATTTTCTGTTTGAATTTTTCGCGAATTGTTCAACCACTTCTCGATAACCTTGAAATCTGAAAATTGGCATTCTGATAGTCCTTAAGGCCCAGATACCTAAATAAGTCTAAAAACCAAACAGTTCAAAAGGGAGGCTTAGCTTTACTGTTCAAAATGCTGATAGGTTTAAAGATAATATGCCAGAAAATCAGAAATGATGTAAAAATCCATGAAATTTGATTTAAAATTAAGGGGCACCAAAGCCTGATCCATTTTAGATCAAACGGTATGCATTGACGTCTCGACCCCATTCTAAATCATGCAACAGTTATGTATCTTAAATTATTTTTCTTTTCCCTAATTACTTTTCCTTTCTTTAATTTTATGTTAAAAAAATTATAGATTCACTGTTTGGAGAACGGGCATAACTGCTAGTTTCATAAATTCCTGTAAGTTCTTCTTTGCTGTGGCTATGAAAGACTATTTTGTCAACCAAATCATTTGGAGGAACTCTAAAAGATGATCCATATTTACGTTAATATAAATAGATTTAAAGAAGATGGTACTGTAACAAGAAATAGAGGCGAAATTTTGACAAGAGTGAAAGACTTCTACTCAAACCTATATGAAACAGATGATACATCTACTCAAGACATTATGAAAAGTAACAGTATCAAAGTCCCTCCAGTCCTTCTGCCAGAAGGCAGACGTTACACATGCAATAAAAACATGAAATGAGGAAAACCTCCAGGAGATTATGGAATTACCATGGACACTATGCAAGAAGCAAGTGGAGAAACTGAAACTAGACTCACCCAAGTTTTCACCAGATGTCTCAATGAAGGGAAGATTCCCGAGGATTGTAACAATGCTACAATGATCCTGCTACATAAAAAAGTGACAATGAGGATCTCAGGAACTACATGCCCATCAGCCAATGGTTTATAAAATCTTCACAAAGGTTCTTTCACATCGCTTGAAGGTAGCATTGGACATGGCTCAACCAAGATATCAAGTTGGACTCAGGAGTGGCTACAGCATTATAGATCATATCCATGTGCTGAGAGAACTAATTGAAAGAACGAAGGAATATAAACTCTCATTATGCCTGGCTTTTATCGATTATGAAAAGGCCTTTGATTCCCTGAACCCATTAGCAGTTACAATGGCTTTGAAATCCTGCAGTATTGAAGATGCATGCATTAGTATTATTAGTAACATCTATGAAAATGCAAGTGCAAAGTTTCGGTTATTTCAGGATACAGCACCAATAAAAATTGGAAAGGGAGTGAGACGAGATGACACCATATCTCCAAAACTCGTTAACCCCACATTGAAAAATATCTTTCAGTCATTGAACTGGGAAAACAAAGGGATAAAGATTTATGAAGATTATTATTTAACTCACTTCATTTTGCTGATGACATCAGCATTTTTGCAACTGCCTCTTCAGAGCTGCAGAGTATGATCCAGCAACTTGCTGACCAGAGTAAAGAAGTGGGATTAAAAATGAACTTTCAGAAGACAAAACTGATGCACAATGCTTTTACAAGAAATGAAGATTTATCGATTGATGGGGAAAAGCTGGAGATAACCAATACCTACATTTACCTTGAACAGCAGATATCAAGCAACGGTCACATTGATGAAGAAATTAACTGACGCATAAAACTTGGTTGGAGAGCCTTTGGAAGAAACAGTACAGTTTTTAAGAGCAATACGCCATTATGTTCTAAAAGAAAAGTGTTTAATCAATGCATCTTTCCAGTGCTAATGTACAGAGCAGAGACATGGACCCTAACTAAAAAAGACATACAAAGACTGCAGACAACTGAAAGAGGAATGGAAAGATGCATGCATGTAACCAGGAGGTATAAGAAGAGGAACTCCTGCATAAGCAAATGACAAAAATGGAAAACATCATGATCAGAGTAAAATCCCTGAAATGGCAATGGGCTGGACATATTGCCAGAAGAATGGACCACTGATGGACAATCGCAATTCTAGTCTGGATTCCAAGGGACAGGAAAAGACCCAGAAGAAGGCCACATGGGAGATGGGTGGATGGAATTCGAAAGCCTGGGGGAGTGACATGGAGGAGACTGGCTCAAGATAGGCTGTTATGGAAGAAACTTGGGGAGATTTTTATCCCTCAGAGGATCGATAATGGTGATGATGATGATGACATAGATTTAATGTCGAGATTAGCAATAACAGTATGTTCAAGTTTTGAAAGGTCTCCTATGAGATTTTTTGTATTTTTGTATTAAGGCAGGGGAAGCTGTAAAAAAATTTACAGGAAATAAAGTACAATTTTTTACAGATCCCCCTGCCTTACTAAAAAAATCAAAAGATCTTGTAGTTAAGTTAGAAGGCCTTTAAAAACTTGAACACACACACACACACATCCTATATATACATACATATGGGTCATTCCATGTGAAATCAACCAGCAAAAATAGCATTTTCAACCTGACCATTTTTGATTTTTATGAAACTTGGTATATTTGTAGAATTCATCAATATAAACATATATGAATTTTTTCAGAATTTTTAATGCATGCGTTTTTGAGTTATTGATTTCAGAAATTTCAAAAAATTCCTGAAATTTCATCATCTGAGCAAACTTTAACTGCCAATTACTCGGGTTCTAGTAGAGCTAAGGTCATGCGTTATGGCTCATTTTAAAGATCTTGAATTGGGCTTTCATTTGATATGCCACATGACACTATTAAAAAATTTAATGTCAATTTTAAAATTTTGAAATTGAAATACTAAAAAACATGTGTTTTTTAAAAAATCTGAAAAAAAATATATGTTTAACAAATATTATTTTTCTACATATCCTGAAAGTTTCATAATGGGATCGCTATGGGATCACTATAAAAAAATAAATAACATAGAAGGACATTACTAAACGCACCATCAGTGACTGAGGAATTGTTTATTTTGTTTGTCTAAAATGCTATCCCTGGTCTTACAAACACTGCAAATGTTAATGAATTAATTATAATTAGTTAACAAGTTAATATATATCCATAAGGGTAACAAATTGTGTTTCTTTCCTAGGTTTTAAAGTAAAAGCAAAGTAAAAGATGGATGCCAGCAGACCATCCACATAAAAAGTTTCAAGTGTGGTTTACTGTTGCAACCCCTTGGGAAACCAAACCATAAATATAACAAAGAAAAACTGCGACCAGTTTCCAAGAATCTATTGCTACAGAACAAGTTGCTCAAAACTGGAGACAAGATCTGTGACAGTTGTCATAAAGCAATCCAGAAATTTCACTCTGAAGATGCTGAACATTCCACTTCACCTTCTGACAGCTAGCTATAATGAACAAGAAGCCGAAGGCCATGCTGTTCCATCTGAAAACATTGAAGTATCAACTCCTGAAAAACAGCATGCTATAGAAGCATTTAACAAAAGTTTACAATGTCTGGATGAAACACCAATCAAGAAAAAACGCCTGCAAGAAAAAAAATACCCTGAAGAGAAATATTAAAAAGCCCAAGAAGCATTTCGAGCAAAATTATTAAAGTTAAGTCCTGTGTCGGAACCAAAGGATATTTCATCTCCTGAACCAGAAATTATAAGACAGTTGAAAGAAAAATTTCATTCCACAGAAAATAAAAGCATAAGAATGCAGATATTGAGTACACTGCCTAAATCTTGGTCACCGAAATGAATTGAAACAGAATTTAGAGTTTCAAATTTTATGGCCAGAAAGGCTAAAAAGCTAGTAAAAGAAAAAGGTATCATGTCTTCTCCTGATCCAAAGTCAGGAAAAACTTTAGACAAAGACACAGCAAATTGTATACAAGAATTTTTTGAGAGTGACGATGTAAGCCGCCAAATGCCAGGAAAAAAATACTTTGTTTCCATTAAAATAGACAATAAGCGTCAACAGGTAAAAAAATTGCTTCTGAGTAATTTGCGTGAATTGTATACTCTTTTTAAAGAGAGATTTCAAGAGAAAAAGGTGGGGTTCTCCAAGTTCTGTGAACTTCGCCTTAAGCACTGCGTTCTTGCAGGAGCAAGTGGCACACATTTTGTTTGTGTTTGTACAATGCATCAGAATGTTACACTGATGATGACACAATGCAAGTTACCTGAATTAACAGGAGACACTGTTCAGCCAATAAACTCCTATAAAGATGTCCTTGCAAACATAATTTGTGGAAACCCTACACCTGCATGTTACTTCAGTCAGTGCAACAACTGTCCAGGATTAGAACAGCTCAAGCAACGATTTGAAGATTGTTTTGATCTAAATAGTATAGAAAATGTGACATTCAAGCAATGGATGCAATTAGAGAAGAGGACAGTACTTGAAACATTATCAAAATCCACACGGGAGTTTATGGACCTGTTGTTTGGAAAACTTCCAGCCCTGCTTCACCATTCTTTTATAGCAACTCAACAGTCAAGTTACTTAAGACATCTTAAAGACACAATAACAGAAAATCAATACATAGTAATTTGTGACTTTGCTGAAAATTATTCTTTTGTATTGCAAGATGCAGCTCAGGGTTTTCACTGGAACAATGCCCAAGCACCCTGCATCCTATAGTTATATACTATCGAGATGAGAAAACTCAGAACCTAGGACATGTAAGTTTTGTGATTATATCCGATTGCCTAATTCACAACAGTATAGCTGTCCATCTGTTTCAGCGTTACCTAATTAATTTCGTGCAGTCACATTTTTCTCAAAAACCTGAAAAGATATTTTATTTTTCGGATGGAGCAGCTTCACAATACAAAAACAAGTCAAACTTCCTCAGCTTGTGCTACCACGAGACTGACTTTAATATAAAAGCAGAATGGAATTTTTTTGCAACAGCACATGGCAAAAATGCATGTGATGGGATAGGGGGTACTGTGAAGCGATTAGCTGCAAAGGCAAGTTTACAACTTGTTTATAATAATCAAATTATGACCCCACGCCAACTCTTTGAATGGGCCACTGCTAATATTGCCTCCATTCACTTTCGGTTTGCAACAACAGAAAATTACAAAGAGGAGGAAATTATCCTTAAAAGTAGAATAACTTCTGCTAAGACAATAAGTGGTACTCAGAAACTTAATTGTTTCATTCCTGCAGGAAAACACAAATTACTAGTCAAAACTTACTCACTTTCTGAGCATTTTAAAGAAGAGATATGTGCAACAGATGAAGGGGAAGAGAACATTAGTTTTGAAAATATGGTAGGTTTTGTGATTAGTAAGTACTCAGAGCATTGGTAGATGTGTACTTGGTGTGAATGAAGAAACAGAAGAGGTAAAAGTGAGCTTCCTGGAGAATAAAATAGTTTCTACAGCAGATAAAAAAGAAGCCCATAAAGAAGAACTTAAAGTCATATTTGCAGAGAATAACTATCCTAAAGAAGAAATTGAGAAGCTTCTGAATTTTAATGGTACGAAGAACCCGCAAAAGCAACAAGTAAAATTCACTAGAAAAATTTCTTATCACAAAGGTTTATTTGAGTCTTTAAAGAGAATTAGTAAGAAGTACAATATTAGGCTAGCTCCAAGTTTAGAGAACAAAGTTAAAAAATTTTTCCCTAAAATACAAAGAGAAGAAGATATTTTAAAAATGCAAGGAGTAGTCTATGAAGTAAAATGTAGTTGTGGACTATCTTACATAGGTGAAACAGGTTGCAGACTAGAAACTCGTATAGCAGAGCATAAAGCAGCTATAAAAAAATTGCTCCAACAAGACTGGATTAGATAGGCATGTTAGAGAAACTGGGCACAGCATGGATTGGAATTCCCTTAAAGTAATCAGTTTCCAAAGCAATTTCCAAAAAAGAAAACTGAAAGAAGGAATAGAGATTGAGAAAAATCAAAATTCCATCATCAATGACTGCAAAGGATTTTCCCTGCCTAACATCTGGCAGGATTTGTTGAAAAATAACCTAAACCGTCAAGGTTAACCGTAACCGTCAAGGTAAACCGTAACCGTGATAGTGACAAGTAAAAAGTGACAACAACAAGACAGCCTGAAGAAGGAGAAGAGTTTTCTCCGAAAATTTGCTATTAATGAAAAAATTTCCTAGTAAAATTCCCATAAGTTGCTTTAGATTATTAACTATTTTCAATTTGGCAGCAAATTCTACAAGTGAACATCTGGATTAGCAATGGCCTCATTGGTAGGACTTTTCTTGCAAATTACTAGGTAGGAAAACTAGAAGAAAAGGTACTTATTACATCTTCAATCTTCAGTCTTTATGCAAGATGTATGGATGATATTATTTTCATTACAATAACAACAAAAATGTCTCTCTTCCATACGACGTCTTAGACTGGTTCAACTCCCTGAACTGGAAAAAGATATTCAGCTCAATTTTTTGAACTTGTTATTAGTAGTAAAAGAAGGAAAAATTGAAACACGGTTACATAAGAAATCTACCAATAATAATAAAATGTTAGACTATCAGTCAAATCACCTGAATTACATAAAAACAAACGTGGCCACTCAATTCTCGGATCATAATTGGCTAAAATGAATATGTCATCAACATCTTACAGGTTTATTAGGTAGCATGTTTATTGTGTTTTATTATTCTATTTCATTCTCTATTTTTAACATTAAAATCTCTAATATATTGTAGATATGTTGATGACATATTCATTCTAGCCAATTACAAAACATATGATTTTGAAAACCTTTGTATACAAATGTCTGGCAAAATATAAAGAAATAAGCTTAACAATTGAAAAAGAAAAATAATACATTACCTTTCCTCAGCATTTTAGTGAATAAAAATTATGGTTGCTTAGACTTTACGGTGTACAGAAAACCTTTTGTTCCAGTAATATATTCCACCTAATTCAGCTTACTCAGTAAGCCACAAGATAAATAGTTTGCAAACACGCATTTACTCATTCTTCCAAAAAGAAGTATCGAAAAGAAGAGATAAATTAGATGAAAAAACTTTTTGATATAGTAAAAAAGTGATAAACTAATTTCTAAATTTAAAAATAAGCATAAAAATCATGCCTTAAAAAATAAAAACATTACAAGAAAAGAAATAAAAAGAAAATATTTTGAATCTTTTCCTTATATGAACAAAATTACTACAGAACTTTGTAAATTGAGTAAAAATACAACTCAGCTCACTGGTAGGTAAATAATGCAGTGCTGTAGGGGTCAGAACCCAGAAAAAATTAGTAACTTTTTGAAACTCAGCGCATATCTTCCTTCTACCTTACATAGTCATATCCTAAAAGTTGCTGCATGTCCTACGTGCCATCCAATATGACCACAGCTATCTGTAGGCCAATTACGTTTTTCCTTCTTCCTTACCTAGGGATTCAATTCCAGTCTTGGACCCTCCAATAAAATATTTTGCAAATGAAATTTCCTTTATTTTGATGTATAGTACATCCCTGTACGTTACATAGATCAAAAGTTACACATAGGGTCGCGTTCACTTGAGCATGTATTTGGTGTGCAACTTAGTTCTCGGCCCCTAACCGCAAGCGATCATAGAACGTTGAAAAATGCAAATAGCTGTGTGCGATAATGGCTGATTGCAGCGCCATCCAACAGCTTTCCAGGCAACCATAACCGCTCACAGCTGTTGTGACAGAAGGGACGAAAGTTGGCAGTGAAAGCAATGTCGTTCACGTTTCAGCTGAAAAAAGTGCAGGAGGAGCCTAGCAAATGATCTGTGCTGCTTTGGAATCCAACCGCTCTGAATCCAACCGCTGTTCCCTATCTCATCTCTGGTCACTCCCTCACATACATACCCCAGCTTCTGAAGTAAATTGTCCTTGGACAGATTCACAAGGAGGGCCGTTGGGTGCCCTACCAACTCATAGCTGCGAACAAGTCTAGGCACTACGATGTTGCTGTGTCCTTGCTCTCCAGATTCAAGAAGAAGGATTTCCTCCACAAGATTTTGACCTGTGATGAGAAGTGGACCTCTATGATAATCCTAAGCAGCGCAAATCGAGGGTTTATCCAGGTCAGCTTACCACCAGTACCGCCAAACCGAATATCCATGCCAGGAAGTTGTTGCTGTACATATGGTCGGATCAGTGTGGTTTCGTACAGTACGAGTTCCTCAAACCTGGTGAAACGGTCAATGCTGAGCGTTATTGTCAGCAACTCATTCGTATGAGTGATGTAATGGAGGTGAAAAGGCCATACACTGGCAAGGGCAGAAGGTCGGTCCTGTTGCTTCAAGATAATGCGCGTCCTCACACCACGAAAACGACTTTAAACACAATCACCAACCTGGGATGGGAGATTTTGTCCCACCCGGCATATTCTCCAGACTTCGCCCCGTCGGATTATCACCTCTTTCGCTCCCTGCAACATCACCTGAGTGATATGCACTTCACTTCTATTGAGGAGGTCCACACAAGTATTGATGACTTTATCAAGTCAAAACAGCCCTATTTTTTCGGCAGTGGCATTCGGCAGCTCCCTGACCGATGGCTCAAATGTATCCAACACGACGGGGATTATTTCCCTGATTAGGTACATAATCGATTTGCTATAATTTGCTGTCAACGTGTCGTGATGTGGCCGAGAATTAAGTTGCACACCTAATACATCTTTTGTATCACTTTTTTCCTGTCTGTTGTCAACATTTTACTCTTTCTCATGTAATCTTACATGGGTACATGAATAGTCTGACACACAATGCAATTTAAGTACACATAAGATTGGTAGCATTTTTGTCTATTCACTATTGACACGAATCTGAAAAGAACAAGTTGCTGCAGAACTGCAGGTAGCGCTAACTTGAGAACTACAAGTAAATTCCATCTCTTTCAATGCAAGTTTACTGTTTGATATTTGTAAAGAGAAGGTTCAGCGAAATGATGTAATTATGTACACATTAGAAATAATATGAATATAAAAGGCACAAAAGAGGAGTTTTGATATACTAAGGTAATGCCAACATGCCACTCTCATCACAATTGCTGCTGTCACTTTCATTCTCTGGTTTCCTGTTCCCACATGAAATCCCTTTGCAGATGCATGGAAACAAAGCAACATCCTCTGAATGCAATGAAGATTCATTCAGCATGCACATTGCACATAAAGTCTCATGATGTTCACTTGGTCGATGTAATGTGTCCATAACTTACTGGTTCTGCTTCTTCTAGATGCTCCATTGATTGCATCATTTACCCTTACCATTGCCTCTGTCAAAATTGAGCATGACTGAGCTGATTCAAGTGATTCTTCATGGGAAAAGAACTGGAATGCAAGATGTTGCAGTTCTTCTGGTGTTTCTTGAGTCAAGTTAGACTGCTGCACTGCACATATCAAATGAGATAGCTGTATTAAGAAGTGTGCACAAAGAGCTCTGGTATGGCTATGCCAATTCATCATTTTTGGAATAGAAGAATGAGAATACACAGCTTTCCACAGTTCTTCCAGTCCACTTTCTGACATTATGTACCCAATGGCACCCATGAATGACCTAAGGGTGTGAAATCCACCAGGCCTTAATGACATAAGGACTATGTAACACAAATCCTCTTGTTTCTTCAGTCTCCACTATTCCAGAGGCCTTGAGGTATAAGGGCTGGTCAAATGTCACAAAACATGGGGAGCTTCCACACAATTCTGAAGCAAACTGGAGGGCACTGTAAACAGCTGTTGCATCAAATCATTGCAAGTTGATTAACAGCAGAACTCTCACTTTGCTGACCATGATTCCTTCCAGGACTGTTTCCACGTACCCACTCCAACCAACCTGCTTATAATTTCCACCCATGTATCAGCTATCTGTTTTTTGTGCATACATATCATTAAGCTGTTCTCTGAGATTCAGAGATCAGCTCCTCAAAGAAGGATAATCTGCCAGATGGAACTAGAATTTACTTACTGTTGCTATATCAAATGTCTCCATTTACAGCGATCTTGGCACACAGTTTAAGCTTCACTGAAATCCATCACAAGTTGCACACAAGACCTTTTGTACTTTATACTCATAATCTTTTTCTCATGCAGACATTCTTAAATCTGGTCCCCCATGATTTTCTTGGCTTTCTCAACCTTCCTGTCTGGCCACTTGGGCTGAAAAAATTATCTTAGTAAGTATCTCATCATTCCTTCTTTCAACATGGCCAAGCCACCTAAGAATATCAGTCTCCACCTTACTAACAACATTTTGCCTAACATTACATATCTTCAACACATCTTCATTCCTCAAATGATTAGAGAATGTCGTGCCCTCCCCTTTCTGTAAATAATGCATCTTTCCAGAACACAAACAACTCCTACGACTCTTCTGCAGTATCCAAGTTTCACTGCTGTACATCAGAGTAGGTGCAATTATACTTTCATATATAGCCATTCAGGACTTTCTTGAGAACCCATCATTCCTGTGAAATCCTCATAAAGCAGCTATGACTTTCAATGAATAATTCATTCGTCTACTAATCTCGCCATCAAATTTGTTCTTTCTGTCAAACATGCTAGCTAAATATACAAACTGATTCACCTGGTCAGTCACTGTGCCAATTGACTTATCTTGCATTCAGTACTAACAGTTCCTTGCTCAAAAACCATAACTTTGGTTTTTCCTTTATTTATACTGTCTGAATTTTATACAAACTTCATATATCCTGAACAACATACTCTGCAACTCAGTTTTGCTCTCTGCCAACAGGACTGTGTCATCCGCATAAAGCAATCTGCACACACAGATGTTCCCAAGACATAAACCAGTATTGTCCATCTTGACGCCATGCATGCATACATCCATAAACATATTAAACATTCAGGGTGACATTACACAACCTTGTCTGACTTCTGCACCAAAAGAAAAGTATTTTGATACACCACCACTCACTCATACACATGATCTACTGTCAGCATACATGGCTTTCACACTATTAAGTGGGCTCCCACTAACACTATATTTATTCAGTACCTTCCACAGGTAATTAAGGGGTGTAGTGCACCACAAATATAATAGTTTTATGAAAAAAATTCGAACATGAAAAAAATAATAATAATAATTAACCCAAATTTTCATATTTTCCTTTAAGATGTTATTTAGCTTTGCCTAAATAAATGTAAAGTTTCACTTTTAAAACACTGGATGTCCTACAGATTGATGCTATTCGGTCCTTTGGCTCCAGGTTGCAAAGATAGCTTTGCAGTAGGTTGTAAATAATATGATCACTCTCCAATCGCCCTCTCTCTGCACTGCAGAGAAAAAGTGTGAGGACACATGGGGATTCCCCACGTTGAATGTGGAAAAACAGTCATCCAATATTATGTACATGACAGCTGCCAGCATTTATTCACAGCAGCTGCAGATCTGCAATGTGTAAGAGGGTAATTTCTTCAAGTGATTTATTTTAGTTTTGGACAAAATAATTACACATTGCTATTGCTTTTAGTTCTTCCTTATAGTAAGTATGTCTATCTCATTCACTGTGTGGAAACTTTAATATACAAGTAAACGACATGTGTGTGCAAAATGTCACAAAAGTGTCCAAGTGGAGCACAGTATCAATGAAAGAAAAAAAGAATGAGAGCACGTGAAGAAACTTTCAAAACTTGATCAGTTCTTTTTGCCACAGAGTGATTTAAACTTAAGTGCAGTTTCTGATGAAAAGAATGATGATTTATTTAGCACATCAACTGTTCACATTTTAGTAGCAGACATTTTACAAAAACCAAGCACTTCAGAAACATGTGAAAGTAAAATGGGTGATTATGAAATTGCAAAATCTGATGAAAATTATCACGTGCAGACTGCTTCCTGTGACACCAGTGCTCATATTTTTTATCTGAAAGTCAAGTTCTTTATTATTGAAAGTGGTTCCTGCCGGCCTAAGGGCCAATATCCACGAGATAAAAACAACCATTTTTCCACATCCTACTATGAAACAGCAACCAAAACTGGAATGAAAGTGCCTAGAATAATGGCTATGTTACTCTCCATACATACATATACATATCACTAAGCTGTTCTCTGAGATTCAGAGGTTAGCTGCACAAAGAAATATGAACTACCAGATAATTTTTAATAACTGTTGCTGTATCGAACTTCTCAATTTACAGTGATCTTGGCATACAACTTGGGCTTCACTGATATTCATCACACGCCCTACACAAGACCTATACTTCACACTCATAATCTTTTCCTTATGCAGACACTCCTGAATCTGATCCTCCCACGACTTCCTTGACCTTCCCCTGCCTTTCGTTCCTGCCACTTGGGCTAAAAAGATCTTCTTAGTAAGCATCACATCACTCATTCTCCCAACATAGCCAAACCACCGAAGCATATTAGTCTCCACCTTGCTAACAACATTTTGCTTCACATTACACAACTGCAACACATCTTCATTCCTCACACAATCAGAACATGTCTTGCCACAAATGCCCCGTAAGTAATGCATTTCTTCAGCACACAAATGACTCCCATGCTTCTTCTGTAGTACCTAGGTTTCACTACCATACATCAGAGTAGGAACAATTACACTTTCATACACAGCCATGCAGGACTCTCTTGAGAAGCCATCATTCCTGTGAAAACCTCCCAAAGCAACCACGGCTTTCAATGAAGAATTCACTTGTCTACTAATTTCACCAATTTGTTCTTTCTGTCAAACATGCTTCCTAAATACACAAAGTCAAAACTCATTCATCTGGTCAAATGTTAATCCTCCCCAAATATGGTTTATTGTGAAGCCTGATGGATTTTGCTAATCACACAAATCAAAGAAACCACAACTGGGAAAAAGGTATTTGTGACTGGAAGGTTTTATTGCACAAAATTACTGAACACAAAAGTATACATTCTAATGGAAATGACTGTTGTGTGTTTGATCAGTGCAGATTGCATTGGAGAATTGATGAGGAAATTGAAAACCAAATAAAGAAGGAGAAATACTATTGGAGAAAAGTTCTGCATTGTCTCCAACATTAAAGG
This sequence comes from Macrothele yani, assembly GCA_039090855.1. Classification (NCBI taxonomy): domain Eukaryota; kingdom Metazoa; phylum Arthropoda; class Arachnida; order Araneae; family Macrothelidae; genus Macrothele; species Macrothele yani. The sequence continues at coordinate 73,106,048 of CM077026.1, forward strand.
AGTTTGCAATGCTCCTAGCCATTACTTCCCCACCAGAATTTACTTTGCCCAGCTACTATCTCAGTAATCTGTCTCTCTCTGAGTTCGAACCCACGACTAGGACGTAATGTGCAGTAGACAGATATTCAAATAAATTTACAATGGCAAATAAACAAATCATAACACAAATTACTTTAAAAGATTTTTATATAATTCAACAGTTTTAGTGCAACCACAAGTCAATTACTTCAGAACGCATGTTACTAAACTAAATTCAAATTCTAACATACTGCAGATTTTCACCCCTTTTGCTTCTTCAATTTTTATCACGTTAGACAGGCAATACAATACTAATAACATTAGGTATTTAAATCATTGGCCTGTCATTTCTTTAGACAACATTCAAAATCAATCAAAGCACATGAGCACACTAAAGCACAAGAGTGACAATCAACTCTGGGTATGTAAACACTATTAATTTTAAACTCCTAATAGTACAACATGCATCAATGAACACGACATGAAAATAAACCTATTTCAAATAAATTTCAATTATCCTACAACCCTACTATCAACTCTGCCAGCAACTATTAATTATACAAAGAAAAATACTTTTGCACTCACATCCTAGGATTTAATGGTATTCCTCTGACGGCCCCGGCACACGCACAACAGGCTGAATGAGAAGAAAAGTTCACACACAAAGAAAACTTCAAGTGAATCACTGGATGATGAGTATGCCATGTAAAAAAGTTCCAGTACTCCAAATTTTTCACAACAACGCATTCGTCCAGGCGTGAAGAGAACCCTCCACCACTCATAACTCTCAGGCATAATTGGATGGAAACTCCATACTCTCTCGGCATAAAAAAGACGTGACGAAAACTTTCACTGCTTCTGACGCCCAGGCAGAAACTCCGAGTTCTCACAGCATGGAAGGGCGCAAAGCAAACTTTACTGCTTCCAACACCCAGGAACAATCAGGCAGAACTGCAAGTTCTCACAGCATAGAAGGACGTAAAGCTTTTGCTAGCCCAAGAAAAGACACTTGCATTCTCAAGAGAAAACTTGAAAGAGATAACATTAATCTCCAAAGAGGTTCAAGCCATGGAGATTCCCTTCCGGCAGATTTCCGACCATCCCGCTTCACCACTGGAAGTCAACAAGCCTTCCCGCATGGTTTTTCACGATGAAATCAAACTGCACCTGTGTGCCACACACAGAGCAAATGTGCACACGATCCCACAGAAAAAAAAACGAGCAAGCGAGAGATAAAGATCACCAATTTATAGCGCCAAGGGACCCTGAGCTCCAATCAAGCCACTCCAGTACAAGGGCGTCAGCTCCGGTACATTTTTGCATATAAGTATTTTCTGCACATCAAATCCTTACTCGTAACTCACAACTTAATAAATTCCAACATTATATAAATAAAATATACAACAATTTCTTTTACAAATAACACACAATGAACAATTTATACAATCATTATTTGTGACCTCAGCACGTGAGCGACTACAAATATTCTAAATAAAGTATTTAGAATTCCTACCTGTATATAAAAAAAACTCTCAAATTATAAACACTATTAATTTGACTTTACATTTACATTATTTTTATCCCAGCAACTCCAGGCAATGACTCCGGGACTAATCCCACCAAGACGTCACACCCCTTCCTTACTGACGATTTTATTTAAGGTAAAATCGAAAGGGAAAGAAAAAGAATTCTCTAATTTTGTCTTTCCATCCCCCACCCTCCACACCCAGGCCGCTCCGTAAATGCACCTTCTCAGGTTGATTTGCGAGATTTACGCCACCTGCTTCCGAAGGGCACCCACCGAACCTCCAAGACAGAGGAAAATAAAATAAAAAAAAAGCTCTTTTCTTTTTACTTACCTATCCCCGCCAATTTCCTATAATCCACCCTGGTTTGTTTTCGTAAACTCCTGGAGGGTAGACTCTGCACCACTTTAACCTGTGTCTGCTCCAATTCTGTTTCCCTTACTGTATCCTCATTTTCAATAATCTGTGATCGGTCCAACTCCTGTCGCATCTCTATACCTCCACTCACTTCCTGGAGGTCATCAACTTCAATTACTGAATTATCCACAACTCTAGGTCCTGATGCCATCAGCTCTGTTTGATTACTATTTTCTATAGCCACATACTTCTTTAAGTTACACACATTATGGAAGCCTACACTTTCTCCAGTCTCTGTCTGTAACTCATAGACTAGAGGAGACAATACATAAATTATCCGGTAGGGACCCTTCCACCGTGGCATAAATTTTGAAATCTGATGACTATTAGCACTAGACAAAGGATGAGTACGAAGAAATACTTGTTCCCCCAATTTGAATTTCAAATTCTGCTGATTCCTATCGTAATGTCGTTTCTGCCATTGTTGTTGTTGCCGAACCCTTACTTTTACTTGCTCAGCGAACTTTTCTAAGTCTTCTGACACCTTCCAGAAATTCTCCTGCATGGCCTCGTCCCATGGAAGAGCGATTTCCCTACCCAAAAATAACTTTGCAGGTGTCTGCCCCGTGGTTTTCTGCCAAGCAGAACACATTGCTAATACAAACAGGGAGATGTACTCGTCCCATCTCCCATGTTTGCCTTGTAGGTAACAGGAAATCATGGGAATCAGGGTCCGATTCACTCTCTCAGCCAAATTAGACTGAGAATGATAAGGAGTTGTGAAGGACTGCTTAATTCCCATCATTCTGCACATCTCTTCCATAAGGGTAGTAGACACAAATTGTGGCCCATTATCAGACAACATGCGTTTTGGAAAGCCATACCGTGAGAAAACCGCATTCTGTAAGGATCGGGTGACAGTGGACGTTTTTGAATTTCTCAAGGGCAAAAGTTCAACCCATTTGGAATAGTAGTCCACTACCACCAACAAATAAACATTGCATTTAGTGCTTCTGGGCAATGGACCCAATAGGCCAATCCCTACCAACTCGAATGGGGCCGCACTGGAGATATTTTAAAGCAAACCTGCTGGTCAGTTCTGGGAGTACTTGTGGAGTTGACACTCTCCACAAGAATGCACAAAAAACTTTATACAATTATTTTGATGAGGCCAGCAAACTCTTTCCCTACACTTCTTGATGGTTTTTCTAATTCCCAGATGCCCTGCAACCGGACCAGCATGGAATTCCAGCATCACCTTTTCACAAAGTTTCTCAGGAATGTATATCCTGGGAGGACCCTGGGCTATAATATATACCACAGCAATTGGTCTTTGAGGATGAAATCCCGAGACTGACCCTTCACTCTGGCCAGATTTCCAGAGTCAGATCCCGAAATTCCGTCACTCAAATACTGGTAACACAATCCCAGCTCTGAATCCAACCGCTGTTCCCTATCTCATCTCTGGTCACTCCCTCACATACATACCCCAGCTTCTGAAGTAAATTGTCCTTGGCAAAATTTTGACAATTTCGGGACAAGGCATCTGGTACTTGAAGTTTATCGTCCTCTTTATGCTCCCATTGCAAATTAAATTCTTGCAACTGCAACATCCATCTGTGCAACCTTCCTTTCAGACCACCAGCTGTTTGCAAACAAACCAAAGACTTATGGTCAGTAATCACTGTGACTGACCCTGAGAAGTACCGTTCCAATTTTTGACAAGCCCATACTACAGCTAAGCATTCCCGCTCAGAAACTGCATACTTTTTCTCTGCTTTATTCAAAGTTCGACTAATGTAAGCTATTGGCTCTTCCTTCCCCTCAGGAACCACCTGATGAAGTACTGCACCAATACCCACAGAAGAAGCATCTGTATACAATCTCAAACTTAAACCTGCAATGGGCAGTCCTAGTACAGGAGCCTGACATAATTTACTTTTTAACTGTTCAAAGGCTTTTTGACAATAGGAATCCCATTTCCATTTGACCTTCTTTTCCAACAACTCGTACAATGGTTTAGCAGTGAGGGTAAAATTTTCAACATATCTAGCATACCACCCACAAAGCCGCAGAAATTGACGAAATTGTTTCAGTCCCTTTGGAGCTGGGAAATCCTGAACTGCCTGTATCTTCTCGGGCAGAGTACTGATTTTCCCATTGCACAGCTTGTGTTCCAAATAAGTCAATTCGTCTTGACACAAATGACACTTTTCGGGATTCAATGTCAAGCCCGCCTCCTTAAGCAAAGAAAAAAACCCTGTACAAATCCTGCACGTGCTGTTCAAAAGTGACTGAATGTATGATCACATCATCCAGATAGACCTCACAACAGGTTCCCAACACCTCTCTAAGAACACAGGACATCATTCTTTGGAAAGTAGCAGGTGTAGTTTTAAGTCCGAATGGCATAACCCTAAACTGATACATTTCGTTCCCAAGGATGAAAGCAGTTTTCGGCCGGTCAGATGGGTTTAACCAAATCTGCCAATATCTGCTAAGCAGATCTAAAGTAGTCAGATACTTAGATGTTCCCCCAATTCGCTGGAATAAGCTAGCAATAGTGGGCAAAGGGAAGTGATCATTTTGGGTTACACTATTAACCCCACGGTAATCTACACAAAATCTCCATGATGCTTCTTCACCTTTCTTCTGAACCATTACTATAGGGGAACACCAGACAGAATTGGCACGCTCAATGATTCCTTCCTGCAACATCTCCTGAACCTGCTTTTCAGCTTCTCTATGTTTTTCGCAACTCAAAGGGTAAGGACTTTTGTAAATCGGATATGGAACACTGACAGCAATCGAATGCTGAACCAGAAGTTTGTCCTACTTTATCTCTAAATAAATCAGAGAACTCCTCCATAACTTCTTTCAGCTGTTCCCTCTGTACCTCTGATACCTTCGCCTGGTCCACCAGGGTCTCCATAGCTTCCCGGCTTACTTTACCCTTATATGGAACTGGACCAACACCCAACTGGTGGGCTCCCAAATCGATTTTTAAAGAGACCCGGGTCATGACATCCAACCCCCACAGTCACATCGAAAGCGAGACCGGGGAGAACCAAAAATTCATGTCTCATCCTATGACCCAGAATTTCCATCTCTACCTCAATGGTTCCGGCTGGCCTACACATACTGCCATTTGCCGTAATGAAATCGGGTCCCTTTGACCGTTTCAATCCCCTCGGAAGCACCACCTCTGTATTTTCTCACTAATTAAGGATCTTTCAGATCCAGTAACTAGGTAGCCCTGACAAACCTTGCCGTTCAGAATAACGTTCTGGTACAGAAAAAAATCCGAAGGAGGCTGTATACAAGAACGATCCTTCCCGGGGTCACAAAACACATTCATGACCCCGGTCGTCCATTTCCCGACTGTTTTAAAGGACGACTCCTCCTGATGTGTCCCAATTCTCTACATTCAAAACACCTGATTACTCTATTCCCAGAAGAAGAATCCTGAGTTCTTTCATCTCTAACTCTTCCACCGGTCATCTTAGTCTCCACCTGAGTTCTAGGCTGAACCAGTGCCACCTGTATCCTTTTGACAAAGGCAACTATTTCCAACAAGGAATAATTGACCTGGGGAGCAAAAAGCACCCTCAAAGTCAAAAGAAGTTGCTCTATCAACAACTTCACTATTTCCTGTTTAGACGCCTGTGGCTGCCAAATCAAAAATAGTGCCCGGAATTTCCAGATGAACGCCTCGATATCCCCACCTTCTCAGTACTCTAGGGAGAATAACTCTCGAACCTCAGCACCTTGAGAATGATACTGTTTCACTATCATATTTTGAAATTCCTCCCATGAAAAATTGACGTAGCCAAGTCTCATATGCTCCCACCAACACCGAGCATTCTCTAGTAAACATGCAGGTGCCAGATGTAATCTTTCTTTGTCGGTGACCCGCAATGCCTCAAATTCGATTCCCAGCTGCTGAAGAAAAATGTGAACATTCTCTGTGGGTTTACCACTAAACCTTGCTTTAATGAACATTCGGTTACCACTGCGAGACAACTGTCCCTCCGAACCCAGTCCGAACAACGTACCCCTGTCTCGAGTGGGACCAAACCCACTCTCCCTTAGTTTTGGAGCAGAAAATCCCACTTCATGCCTTGGACTATCCAAAGTCCCTCTCAGATTCTGAATTTCAGACTGAATATCCGAAACTTGCTACACAATATGTAAATGATAATGACAAGCACACACACACACAACACTAGTCCCAACAAAATATAAGGGAGAATTTTCCATAACGTGAAGACAACCATGGTTTTTTTTTTTTTCTTTTAAAAAAAAAATATACGTAAATTTTTACTGTTTCTCACCTCGGTGTCACAGCCAGGAGTCAATAAAAAACTAATTACACAGTAATACATCATATAAACAACTGGCAGAGCAAAAAAAAAAAATATATATATATATATTTAACTATAATACAAATCAAACAAACAAACAAAAATTTTACAATTTCGAGAACCACGTTGGGCGCCATTTATGCAACGCTCCTAGCCATTACTTCCCCACCAGAATTTACTTTGTCCAGCTAATATCTCGGTAATATGTCTCTCTCTGGGTTCGAACCCACGACTAGGACGAAATGTGCAGTAAACAGATATTCAAATAAATTTACAATGACAAATAAACAAATCATACACAAATTACTCTTCTAAAGATTTTTATATAATTCAACAGTTTTAGTGCAACCACAAGTCAATTACTTCAGAACGCATGTTACTAAACTAAATTCAAATTCTAACATACTGCAGATTTTCACCCCTTTTGCTTCTTCAATTTTTATCACGTTAGACAGGCAATACAATACTAATAACATTAGGTATTTAAATCATTAGCCTGTCATTTCTTTAGACAACATTCAAAATCAATCAAAGCACATGAGCACACTAAAGCACAAGAGTGACAATCAACTCTGGGTATGTAAACACTATTAATTTTAAACTCCTAATAGTACAACATGCATCAATGAACACGACATGAAAATAAACCTATTTCAAATAAATTTCAATTATCCTACAACCCTACTATCAACTCTGCCAGCAACTATTAATTATACAAAGAAAAAGACTTTTGCAGTCACATACTAGGATTTAATGGTATTCCTCTGACGGCCCCGGCACACGCACAACAGGCTGAATGAGAAGAAAAGTTCACACACAAAGAAAACTTCAAGTGAATCACTGGATGATGAGTATGCCATGTAAAAAAGTTCCAGTACTCCAAATTTTTCACAACAACGCATTCGTCCAGGCGTGAAGAGAACCCTCCACCACTCATAACTCTCAGGCATAATTGGATGGAAACTCCATACTCTCTCGGCATAAAAAAGACGTGACGAAAACTTTCACTGCTTCTGACGCCCAGGCAGAAACTCCGAGTTCTCACAGCATGGAAGGGCGCAAAGCAAACTTTACTGCTTCCAACACCCAGGAACAATCAGGCAGAACTGCAAGTTCTCACAGCATAGAAGGACGTAAAGCTTTTGCTAGCCCAAGAAAAGACACTTGCATTCTCAAGAGAAAACTTGAAAGAGATAACATTAATCTCCAAAGAGGTTCAAGCCATGAAGATTCCCTTTCGGCAGATTTCCGACTATCCCGCTTCACCACTGGAAGTCAACAAGCCTTCCCGCATGGTTTTTCACGATGAAATCAAACTGCACCTGTGTGCCACACGCAGAGCAAATGTGCAGACGATCCCACAGAAAAAACGAGCAAGCGAGAGATAAAGATCACCAATTTATAGCGCCAAGAGACCCTGATCTCCAATCAAGCCACTGCACTAGGGGGGGGGGGGGGTCACCTCCGGTACATTTTTGCATATAAGTATTTTCCACACATGAAATCTTTACTCATAACTCACAACTTAATAAATTCCAACATTATATAAATATAATATACAACAATTTCTTTTACAAAAAACACATAATGAACATGTACAGAAAACTAGCGGATAATGCTTACCTTGGCATTCCTTTCTAGCGACGGGGACATTTCACGCACGTGTTTTCCGGTCTTTGTTGAGGTTATTGTCCTAAAGTCCATTGTATGCGATGACTGGCTTTACTTCTCACACTTTTCGCTGGGTATACTCATTGGATCTTTGCTTTAGGATTCAAACATCAATTTTTACCGTTCTTTATACTCGAAATTTTCGCCCATACTCTGGGCATCTTCAGGAGCGTGGCGACTTTACCACCGATGTTCGTGGTTAACTTCGCGCTAATGGAGTCCGATACTCCTTGTTGCCATTCGTCGGAAAAACTTTCCTGGATATATTTCGTTATCGAGCCCGGCTGGCACCATCTATGTTTCGTTAAGAACACTTTTTTTTTTTCCCCGTATTTTTTTTTTTATTTTTTTAATTTCTTTTCCTATCCTGGTTTTCTTGTCTTTTTTTGCCTGTTTTTCTTTTGTTTTGTTTTTCTTGTCTTATTAGTTCTTTCCACAGGCCCGATAATGTGCTAGGGTCGTTCTGGTTACATACCCTTGCTTTATTTTTGTAGATTAATATTGCTTCTTCCCTCCTCATTTGCCTTTCCGATGTTTTATTCTTTTTTAGCATTTTAATTTCATCGAACTTTGGGAATGTCCGGTTTTCCAAGCAGAATTGTACTAAAGCCGTTTTGGCTTCTTTTTTTGCCAGTTAGATATGTGTTGTTTAAGTCTTTTTTTAATCTGTTTTTCGTACTTCCAATGTACGATATCGGGAGTATGTGTGCTATTGGAATTTCGTAGGTTCCTGATTCTTCTAGCTTTTTTTCCTCTGTTTTTTTGTTGACAGTCATACTTTTCACGGTGTGCACTGAGCTTCCTAGTTGTAAGTCATATTTAGCACAGTGCCTATTGATTTCTTTACTCACTCCTTCCAGGTATGGGAAAGCTCCAATGTATTTCAATTTTTTATTTCTCATCTTCCTTTGGTTGTGCACTTCTTGGCCTTCTTTACTCTGAGTCACATGCTTTTTACTCTCATGTATCCATTTATTAATTAGCTTGCTCGGGTACCCATACTCTTGTGATATTTTCGAGATAAACTCTAGCTCTTGATTTTTTAGCCTGTTGTTAGATGTGTGTGTGTACGCTCGCCGTATCAAGTTTACTATGCTGTTTTTTTTATGTATCATGGATGGTGCGACGAGTATGGTATCAGTACAGGTATGTAAGTTGCTTTTCTGAACACAGAGTATTCAAAACTATTTTTGTTTTTCTTTAGTTGAATGTCCAGGAAGGATAGGCAATTATCCTCTTCAAACTCAATAGTTAGCTCTATGGTGTTACAGATTTTGCTAAACTGCTGTGCTAGATCTTGTAGCTCGGTTTTGTTAAGTTTAGACATTATAATAATGTCGTCTACATATCGAGCATAAAGTATTGGTTTTTCAGGTAAATTTTGAATAATTTCTTTTTCGAGGTATGCCATAATCACTTCTGCGTATAATGCCGATAATGGGGATCCCATAGGGCCACCTTGTGTTTGTTTATATATATTTCCTTCAAAATGGAAGATGTTGTTTTTCTTGATGAAATATAAGGTATTCTTTAGCTCTTTCAATTGTGACAAGTTTAGTTCTTTGTTGATGCTTAGTTGTTGCATAATCAATTCGATGGCTAGCTCGACAGGAGTGTTTGGGTATAACGCCTTAACATCCATGGAAGCCAATAGTCATTTGCTCTAGGTCTCGATTAATTAATTTGATTTTTTCTATAAACTCATAGCTATTCTTTCATGTATATTGATTCCTCATGAATATTGGGGATAGATAGTTGTATATCTTTTTCTAGGTTGATGAGTGGTGAGATTTTTTTCGATAGAATCAGTCTTAAAGGTGTTTTCACTCCTGTCGAGCTAGCCATCGAATTGATTATGCAACAACTAAGCATCAACAAAGAACTAAACTTGTCACAATTGAAAGAGCTAAAGAATACTTTATATTTCATCAAGGAAAACAACATCTTCCATTTTGAAGGAAATATATATAAACAAACACAAGGTGGCCCTATGGGATCCCCATTATCGGCATTATACGCAGAAGTGATTATGGCATACCTCGAAAAGAAATTATTCAAAATTTACCTGAAAAACCAATACTTTATGCTCGATATGTAAACGACATTATTATAATGTCTAAACTTAACAAAGCCGAGCTACAAGATCTAGCACAGCAGTTTAGCAAAATCTGTAACACCATAGAGCTAACTATTGAGTTTGAAGAGGATAATTGCCTATCCTTCCTGGACATTCAACTAAAGAAAAACAAAAATAGTTTTGAATACTCTGTGTTCAGAAAAGCAACTTACATACCTGTACTGATACCATACTCGTCGCACCATCCAGTGATACATAAAAAAACAGCATAGTAAACTTGATACGGCGAGCGTACACACACACATCTAACATCAGGCTAAAAAATCAAGAGCTAGAGTTTATCTCGAAAATATCACAAGAGTATGGGTACCTGAGCAAGCTAATTAATAAATGGATACATGAGAGTAAAAAGCATATGACTCAGAGTAAAGAAGGCCAAGAAGTGCACAACCAAAGGAAGATGAGAAATAAAAAATTGAAATACATTGGAGCTTTCCCATACCTGGAAGGAGTGAGTAAAGAAATCAATAGGCACTGTGCTAAATATGACTTACAACTAGGAAGCTCAGTGCACACCGTGAAAAGTATGACTGTCAACAAAAAAACAGAGGAAAAAATGCTAGAAGAATCAGGAACCTACGAAATTCCAATAGTACACATACCCCCAATATCGTACATTGGAAGTACGAAAAACAGATTAAAAAAAAGACTTAAACAACACATATCTAACTGGCAAAAAAAGAAGCCAAAACGGCTTTAGTACAATTCTGCTTGGAAAACCGGACATTCCCAAAGTTCGATGAAATTAAAATGCTAAAAAAGAATAAAAAATCGGAAAGGCAAATGAGGAGGGAAGAAGCAATATTAATCTACAAAAATAAAGCAAGGGTATGTAACCAGAACGACCCTAGCACATTATCGGGCCTGTGGAAAGAACTAATAAGACAAGAAAAACAACAACAACAAAAGAAAAACAGGCAAAAAAAGACAAGAAAACCAGGATAGGAGAAGAAATTAAAAAAATAAAAAAATAAAAAAATACGGAAAAAAAAGTGTTCTTAACGAAACATAGATGGCGCCAGCCGGGCTCGATAACGAAATATATCCAGGAAAGTTTTTCCGACGAATGGCAACAAGGAGTATCGGACTCCATTAGCGCGAAGTTAACCACGAACATCGGTGGTAAAGTCGCCACGCTCCTGAAGATGCCCAGAGTATGGGCGAAAATTTCGAGTATAAAGAACGGTAAAAATTGATGTTTGAATCCTAAAGCAAAGATCCAATGAGTATACCCAGCGAAAAGTGTGAGAAGTAAAGCCAGTCATCGCATACAACGGACTTTAGGACAATAACCTCAACAAAAACCGGAAAACATGTGCATGAAATGTCCCCGTCGCTAGAAAGGAATGCCAAGGTAAGCATTATCCGCTAGTTTTCTGTACAAGTTACTTTGAAATATCGCACGTAAAAGAGAATAAATAGTACAATAATTAGAGCTATATAATAGTCAGAATTAGAACTACTAAGTGGAATTGACATAATGAACAATTTATACAATCATTATTTGTGTTCTCAGCACGTGAGCGACTACAAAAATCTAAATATAGTATTTAGAATTTCTACCTGTATATATAAAAAACTCTCAAATTATAAACAGTATTAATTTGACTTTACATTTACGTTATTTTTATCCCAGCGACTCCAGGCCATGACTCCAGGACTAATCCCACCAAGACGTCACAAGTTGCTGAAAAGCCCTCTGGTACAGTAAGATACCCAAGTCAATCTATTCAAAATGAATTAATTCATGTGCTTGAAACACATTTGAAAAGGAATATTCTTGACAAAGTGATTTCAGCACTATTGTTCTCCATGATTTTTGACACAACACAGGATCTTACAAAATCATGTGTGAAATACAGTGCAACTCCAATTATCCAAACTCCGTTTATAGGAATATCCAATTATCCTGATTAATTTGCAGGAACTACGAAAAAAAATTTAGCAGCCATGACTTTTGGAATGAAATCTCGGAAATCCTAACCACCTCTAAACAACACACACTTCCTTGAAAACAGACACATGCACAGCTTATAGAGTGCTCAAGTTAAGAAGACCTTTTTACTGGAAGTCAGCTGTTTACATCCCCATAACAATGGTGGTACTAGTCAAATTTAGTGCAGGGGTGACAGGTGTGCTTATGCCTTTCTCTCCTCTGAAAAATGGATCTTTCCCTTTTATTCATCCTTTTCTTGGGCCAACTATCAGCGGGCATCCTCAGTTTGCCTCATGTTTTCATTGTGAGCAGTAGTGTGCTGTTTTAAAATTCATTAAATTTCGGCTGAGTGATTGTGCCAAAAAGAAAACTTGTGGTGTTAACAGTGAAAGAGAAAATGATAATAACTGATCGTCTAGGGAAAGGTGAATCTGGGAAGAAGCTGGCGGATGAGTATGGTGTCGGAACTTCAACGATTTCAGATATAAAAAAGAATGCCAATTCATTAAAAACATTTGTTTCAAAAATTGAAAATGAAGAAGGATGTTCAACAAGAAAATCTATGAAAAGACCTGGAAATGATAAAGTTGAGGATGCGGTTTACATCTGGTTTGTACAGAAACGTTCTCAAGGCCAGCCAATATCAGGACCTGTACTTTCAGAAAAGGCCTTAATGTTTAATGAAAAATTAGGTGGAGATCCACAAGTCAAGGTTAGCTCAGAAATTTTAAAGAAAGGCATTGAATTCGTGAGCTCGAAATTCATGGCGAAACGATGCTTGCCAACACGAATTCTGCAGATACGTTTGTTTCAGAATTTACAACAAAGTTCGCAAGACAATTCGACAAAGATTTTATCTACAATGCGGATGTAACTGGCCTTAACTGGAAAGCTCTGCCTAAAAAAACTCTGGCCTCAAAGAAGGAACTTACGGCACCTGGTCGTAAAATGAGCAAAGATACGATCCATAGTTATTAACGACTCAATGTTGTTGTTGGATTATGTGGTTATCATTACGTTTTAATATACTGTCAGAGTATAAATACTAGTGGTTTAATTTACTGTTTCACACGTTAATATTGGTTTTATTCGTCAAGAATCAAAGTTGTACTTCATCATTTCCAGAAATTTTTTGATAAACACAAGTTTGATGTTATTATTTACTGTCCTTTGGTAATAGGCTTAACAGTTATGGTTCTCGATGTCATTGAGGTTAAGTGTCTCTTTTTAGCCAAAGAAAAGTTAATGGTTACCTTCATGAAATCCAGGAATGTGAAGCACGACATCATCTTCTTAATGTATTATTTCTCATACCAGTTTCAGCTTTTAAAGTATAAGCCTTCTTCAGTGAGTTTTTGTGTTACTAGGCACTTAGCTGCGGCCTGAATGACGATGTTATTTCATAGTTTTGTTGCTGTCTACGTTCAAATGTCTCTCCTAGTGTTCGATATATAGCGTCGCCATCTATCGTTCTTTATTGTCATTAAAGTCTTTTTCTGTGGATACATGTTTTCATAATTCTTTTACTCTCTTATCCTTTTTTGTTTTTGTATTTTCTCTTGCTCTATGAGGAATTTCCATGCAAAGGGCAATTCAACAGGAGTGTTATTATTGCAATTATTTTCACATGTTTTCTCAATTGAAACTGCTTCTGCGGTCAAAAGTTTTTTATGTGTGTCATGCGTCGTTAGGATTTATTCATGCCAGCATGGGACAGCGTTGTTTTGCACACAGTGTTGTAATGAAGCAGTCTTTTCTTCATTTTTGTTCCAGTTTTTGAGGTGCTCGTGTAGGCAAGTTTGGAAACGTCTTTTTGTGCTACCTATGTATAGGAGATCTGCTTGGTTATTTTCTGCTTTTTTGGTGGGAATGGCGTGTACACCTGCTGAGTTTTAAACTGATTTTTTGCTTTTGTTGGTTAGCAGTTGTGATATATCATAGTTTGATTCTGCTAGCTCAAAAATGTTTTTGTTACATTCTTTTCTAAGGATGTTGTTAATAGGTTGTATTGTCGGTAATTTGCCTCAGTATTGCTTTTTTTTCTTTGGTTGTTCCGGTAGATTTTTTAGGGGTTCTGAATTCTCTATACATTGAGGTGATCAGTTTCTTGTTGTATCCGAATTCTTGTGCAATGTTGATAATCCATTCTATTTCTTTAAGTTCAGCAGACTTGTTAGAAGAGTCAGAGATAGCTCTTTGTATAAAGAAACGAAAAGCAGCAATTTTATGTTTCCATGGAAGGTTGGAGTCCTGGGGAATGATTGCAGGAATATACGTAGATTTTCTGTAAACAGAATAATCTAATTTTTGGTAATTTTTAATTAAAGAAATATCTAAAAAATGGAGTTGGTTATTTTCTTCTTTTTCTATGGCGATTTTTATACTTTTGTAATAGTTGTTGAACTTATCCATAAAAGAAGCAAACTTGGATTCAGAATGCTGCCAAAGTAATAAGATGTCATCAACATATCTGGAGTATAATAGAGGAATGTCATTGCTTGGTCTGAGTAAACTATTTTCAAGGTCTTGTAATACAACTTCGGCTAATAAACCAGATAGTGGAGAACCCATAGGAGCGCCAAATTGCTGTTTATATATCATATTGTTGAAAGAGAAAAAGTTGTTATTGTTCATGAATTCTAATGCTTTTATGATACTGATTCCAGAGATGCCAACTTGTTTCAGATATTTTCAGTAGTACTCATACAAATTTTCAGTAGTTTTGGCCATTTTTCAGTAGTCATACCAAAAAGAATCATTTTAACCGAGGAAAACAACTTATTTAATTTAATTAGCATTTTTTTACTTACTCATTCATTTATAAACATGAAAATCTGTATCAAAATATTCCAAATTTTTCACATGGAAAATAATATACATCATGACTGATACATTTTTTTTACACAACAAACAATTGATTAAACAGCTTTCTTTAGTGATTTTGCTGTACAGTGTTTTGCAGATTTGAGTTCCTCAGCAGAAAATCTTTTTTCATAACACACTTGCCCAGAGGAGAACTCTTTAGTTAATTTGCTGTACAGTGTTTTGCAGATTTGAGTTCCTCAGCAGAAAATCTTTTTTCATAACACACTTGCCCAGAGGAGAACATATTCATTTTTGCAATAAGAAGTGCTTCTACAGTTTCTAAACCTAAATTAGGTTGGAAATGGGCTTGATTTTTTCGCACTAAACTAAAATCTCTCTTACTCACAGCATTCGAGTGAGGAACTACAAGTATTGCAAACATTACTTTCGAGAGAATAGTATACTTAACCGCTCCATTATAGCCTCTTAATTTTGAGATTTCTGACCAAGTGACATCTATTCTATCTGTTACTGCTATGGTCTTTAATTTGTCAGCTTGATAACAAGGAATTCTGCTTCCAGTATATCAAGTTCATTTTCAGTTATTATAAATGGAAACCACTTGACTATGTATAATACAGAAGTAAATGATGTTCTGGCTCTACGTGAAAGATCTGCTACTTCTGTATGTTTTAAGAATTCATCATAGATCAGTATCTTTTCTTGAATATAAGAACATTCTTCAATGTTAAATTTTCCGACAGATGTATAGAACTTAGAAAGTTCATTTTCATTTAAAATGATTTCGCTTTAATACATTCTTGTTTTTACTTCAATTACCAGTTGTGTCCTTTCTGATTTTTCTTTTTTAAAAAACTGTTATTCAAAAATTAAGCTCACCATCAGCTACGACAGTAGGCTTCACAAACCCCTTGGATGCCATGATAATTTTATCCATCATGCTGAAAGAACTTTCAGTTTGAGGACCATGAATGCATGATAGCTTTCACTGATTATTTTAGATAAAAGGTAGTGTAACTTGGAGAATATGAATGCTTTTGAATATCATGCATCAATTCTTACAAATTTTTCTGCTTAGTCACTTTCGTTTTCGGACTCTTCCCCTCCCCCCTTTATCAAGCTGAAATACAAACCTTTTTTGGGGGAATATGTAAGAACACAGGATACACGTTCAGAACATCGTTGGGGAAAAAAGTTACAGTTACGGGAGAAACCTTTGCTACATTGGATTTCCGTTTTCGGACATTTCCCTTCCATATTCAAGGTGAAATACAAATATTTGAGACATAAAATGAAATTTAACATCAATACTAGGCAGAGGAAACATCGCGTGAAAAATAAAATTACGATTACAGGAAAAATCTTCACTGTTTCCGAAAGTTTTGAAAGACGAAATTTCCGATTTCGAAAGTTTCAGGGGGAAAGCGTCCTGCACCACTACCAATTGCCCCAAAATTTATGTTCAATTCTGCATCGATCTCGAGGATAACCCAAATTACGACGAAAAAGCAGAAATTCCTCGAAGCCGAAGATTACACGGGGATTTTTGCGCCGTCAAATTTCCGTTTTCGGAAATTTCCTCTCCATTTTCAAAGTGAAATACAAAGATTTATGGAATAAAATTATGTATAACAACAACACTGGACAGAGGCAACATCGCAGGAAAACGAAATTATGATTACGGAAGAAATCTTTATTTCGTTCACTTCCGTTTTTGAAAGGTGAAATGCTGTCCCGATGCGAATTTTTACGCGTTGGTAAAATTCTTCGATATATAGTTTTACATGTTTCTCGATGTGTGTTTTTGCGCGTTGATGTGTATTTTACTCGTTTCTCGAAGCATATTTTTACGTGTTGATGCATATTTTACGCGGTTCACAACGTGTATTTCTACGCGTCGTGAAAAAATTTCCGATGTATATTTTTACCCGTTGGTAAAATTTCGATGCGTATTAGACGCATAATTATGCATTTTGGTGAACTCTGTAACGAAATCCAAGCATACTTTTCTGCAACGCAAGAAAAAACTTCAAAATATTAATTACTGACATGAATGACCGACGCACGATTTAAAAAAAATTCCAATGCCAGGCAATGACACTCACGTTCTGCACCAAACGATTTTCAACAGCTTGCCACTGTATTGCGAAAGAGCTTCAGGCCGAACTCCTCCCACGTCCACCACCAAAGCGAGCTACGCTCAACGTCCCCAGAATGTTGCATGCTGGAGAGGGAGGGTTTTCACGTGCCGGCGGCTCGCGCTAAGATCCGAGCAGCTTCGAGAGGCAGAATCGGAAGTGCAGGCAGCATCGCAAGCATGACGGATCGTCAAGTGGCCACCGTTGCGTTGGAAAGGGGAACAAGCAAAATAAAAATTAATAAGTTCCGTTAATTTTAAGTAGAAAAATTACGGTTTTCCGTATTCCGTAGTACAAGAGCTTTTTCCGTAGGAACTACGGAGATTCCGTAGTTGTTGGCATCTCTGTGATTCTATCCTTATCATTAGTTATTTCGGAGGTTAGCTTTTTGTTGATTAGCTCAATTGCCTTCTCCACTGGAGTGTTGGGATAAAGTGAAATGATATCAAGGCTGTAGATAAGGAAATTAGTGTTGCTAATCTTTTTTAAATTATCTATGACTTTTGTTGAGTTATCAATACTGTAAGGATGGTTATGTAGAAAGGCTTCAGAAATTGGAAAAGGGCTTTCTCTAAGTTGAGAAAGCCCTTTCCAATTTCTGAAGCCTCATGATAGGCCTGATTGGGCTATCATTTTTGTGGGTTTTTATTTTTCCAAAAATGTGAGGAATAGTTGCTCCTGTAGAATGAATTGCTATGGTTTTAACTTCTTGTGGTAGGTTACTGTGGTTTTTAAAAGTAGCCAAATGTTTAATAATATTGCCCATTGGGTCTTTGGTGGTTTTGATTACTTTCAGATCTTCAATAGCTTTTATCAATTTTTCTTCATATTCTGTTTTGTTTTAAATAATTATTTGCTTAGCTTTATCAGCCTGGAGACATTTTATGATTGGGTTATTTCTCAAGTCCAATATGGCTTGTCTTTCGTATTTAATTTTTGAAGGAACGTTTTTCTGTATATTGTTAACAGTTCTGACTATTTAAAAACTTAACGGGTTCTGGATACCTTTTGGTAGTTGGCTGATAATGCTTTCCACTTTTGGTATGAAATTTTCTGTTTTGGGGATGGATGTTATTTGGATAGGCCAATTTCATACCTCTTTGCAATGCCTTGGTCTGAAGATTTGTAGGCTCAATACTAGATTTATTGTCAAATCTTTGGGTTACTTTTTTATTTTTTATTTGAGGAAGTCCCTTGTTTTTAATTGCAATTAAGCGTTCTATTTTCTTGAAATGCTTCATTTTGCTTTGTCTATTTTTTTTGTTTCTCACCATTGGCAAACATTTTGACAAATTCAGTTCTTATTTCGTCGTGATTATCCTATTTCATGCATTGGTTGTACTGATATAAATGTGAAGTGGAGAGAATATTCACTTTGAATATGGATAATAAAAAATATTTCGCAGTAACATCATATGGCACCATGAAAACCAATGTAAGTGTCATCACTGTCGTTTCTGTGATGCAATATGTCATCTCTGTTATGCACTAAATAGAATATTATATATATTTTTTGTATACTCCGTACTTGTGGCACATGTGTATTTGAACAATACAATAGTTTCTCCCTGAAATTTAGGTTGGCATGATCGTTAGTGTAAGTTGTGAAATCCGCAATTTTGCCCCACGTTTGGTCCAACCTCAGTCAGTGCTAAGGTGGAACACATACCAGTGATAACTATTAGAGACGATCAACCTTCTACACTAGTCACTGCACGCACAAAAGGAATAAATTTTGTGAAAGGCAGCTTTGCCTGTATTTATTTGGTCGCATAAAATCAATCGTGAACACTATTCATAAATTTGAAGGTCATGATAATTTACAATTCAAATTCGTTATGCTCATTTATAGCAATAACAACTGTTATCCATTCATGATAATTGTGGTAACATTGATGAAATTATACAGTGAAATTCACTTTTATAACATTCTCGAATTATTATATTTTGCTGTTTTTCTTACATCTGAATTTGATTACACAAAAATATTAAAAAGAAAAAAAAATCTTTTCTATGCAGCCACACGACTGTTTAACTTCTTATTTTGAACGACATACATTTTTACGATTACAACCTTGAGTAGAGGTGCACTCTGACTACTGAATTTTTCATTATGCCACGTGCAGGCCATAGGGGAAATTTTATCATACAGAAAAATAGCTTATCATTCCATCAGCTGCTTGGAGTGAATATATATTGTTATCGTCGAATAGTTCCTTTCAATAACCTAGTCTCTCAAAACTTTTCTACGTTAATTTTCACTGTTCCTAAAGCATGTGTTCTGAGGCCACTTCTGCTCACTCAGTAAAAGGAAATGCTCTTACCTTATCTCCAATGGCGGATCGAACAATTCAAGGTTAACCAACTCACTGTATCTGCATGCTCTTCCAGGAAATGTCGTTTTGATGAGCTCAATGTCTTTGGCAGACTGGACCTTTGTTTCTTTCCTTTCAGGACAATACACAGTAAAGTTGGCCCTGTCTTTCAAAAAAGATTAATCATGGTACCTTTTCCAATGGCAGATGACGCAAACTCTTTTCAAAAGCATGGCGATGTTTTTACTTAGTGGATTCCGGTCGTGGCTTCCTTTTCCGAGGATCCAAGAATTTGGCACTGGAGTAGGTCATTCAGAATGGCGGTCAATTTGAACTTTCAGGGCGGGGTTTCCTTGTCGATTCCTGGCTGTGGCTTCCTGATGCCGAGCGTCTAGCGTAACACACGCAGCAGATTTTTCAACACGTGCTCTCCCCAACTGGAGGAGCAACCGTGAGAGCTCACAGGAGGGGGAACACCACCACGCACCCAGGTGCAAAGCACAAACAAAGAGCACAAAAAAAAAAAAAAAAAAAAAAAAATAGTGAAACATCGCTTCCCTCCTTTTTAAGGTGTTCATGTCACCCCTCCGGGCATGAAATCTGATTGGCCAGACCATCCCGAGTCCACGTGAGCAAAGTATGGCTTCCGCATGACCCATAAGATCAACTCGGGGTAAGGAATGCGATTGCCTGCAGCAAAAATAAAAAAACTGCTTTCCGGTGAACCATTGCAAGGGTTTTTTTTAAAGGAAACATGTGCTTCCATTAATTTTGAAGAACTGTAATTTTGACTATTTCATTCTGCATTTCATTTATCCCTGCACGTATTTTACACACACAGCATACATTATATAATTCAACATATTTCTACGCAGGAACATGTTTCACAAATTTCTAATATTATTACATGACAATATAATTTTGGACCAGATTGAGAGTAAATCAGCTAGCTGACGTGAAATTTAAAATTAGGTATTAATTCTGATTCTCAGGGTAAGTTATTTGGATTCGTTAATTTAAAGTAAGTGTACTTTATTTTCCTGTCTATGAAGCTGCTTTCGTAAACACACACATATAAAAAATTTCAACTAATTAATTATTCACACTACACTTTCTTAACATTTCTTCCAAAAATTATGCTTTCTTTTTATTTTTGCTTCTGATCTCTTCAGGTGTGTGATCATTCATACCACACAGAGAAAAAATAATAATTATGTCATGAAAATGAAGGGGATGAATGGGAAGAACTCCTTCAACTTCTTTATTGAAATAATTTAAGAGATGGAACTAATTTAGGGATGTTTAATTTCAGGGATGATGAATAAGAGAATTTTCTCAGGATTCCCCACTCATCATTCCTGAAGGGAATGCGTGGATCTGTTGTGTTGATTTTCTAGTCATCCAAGAGAAGTGGCCAGTTTCTCCCAAACTCAGGAAAATCAGCAACAGAACACAGCACTCATCCGGAGAAAACAGAGACGATGTAAAACGAGTCGAAACACCTATCATACCACTTGAAGATGCACACTCACTCACAAAATCAGTCACAAACATACCAAAGAAAGAAAGAAAAAAATGTAAACAACTAAATTTGGATTCTTAAAGGTCTAACCTTCGGAAGAGCTACTATATATATCTGCTTCACAAGACTGAGTGAAACAACATGGAACTATCATGAAAAAGAAAAATATAAAATGTACTGAATTTTCACCAAACATGAGAAAAAAAAATTGGAGAAAAGAAATTATTTTTGGTGCCGATTCAAACATACCATGCTTCGGGACCTTTCTCAGAATACAACAAATAAATAACCAACTAAATGACCATTCTACACTTGGATATGTACAAGATAACTGCATAAAAATGATGTGCACCGAGGATATTCACTTACTAATGAATCATCAGTTTATAGAATTATGCATTATATTTAAAACACTATCACTTGAACTGCATATATAAATTCATGCTATGACCTTCAGCAAGAGTTTGCTGCCTCAATTCTTATACAAGTGTTATGTGCTCTCCTATTGCAAATATCTGAAATCTTGCACTAATTCGTTTCAATTTTATATATTACTACAAGACTTGTACTATGAATGCATAAAAATCCTAACTCTACCTATCTCAACTGAAGTAGACAAAACATACACAAGAATCACTATCAATTTCCTGCATAATCACTAAAGATTCATTAATCTAGATATCAGAATTGACCTCACTATTTACTTGTCTTGCCAATAGCATGAAATTGTTCTTACTCCTCACTAACTAATATACTTAAAGTTCCAGACTGATTATAAGCACTTTTACATTTTACATCCTATGCCAATTCTCATAAGGTTATCATATTATTTGTGTTAAGAAGTTTTCTTCTCCATACAATTAATCATAAAAGAAAATGGAAGAAAAAAAAAATTATCTGTGTAAATATATACTAATATTTGTAAATATTAGTATATATTTACAAATTATACTAATATTTGCTTTGAAGCTTGGAGCAAAGCATTAATTTATTTGGTGGTGAAACCTCCATGTCGAGGTGAAAGGTTGTATCAGCTTGGAGCAGTTACAGGGCGGTTACGATACACCCTGGTATGTGTTTGTACCGGACTTGGCTCAGTCGTGCCATTTGGTGGAGTACTTGTTGAGGCATCACTTGCCTGTTGAGCTTGGTTGCTCCTGGAATTTGAATTTGCAGGTGGTGCTGACACCGTTGGTTGACTCCAAAGGTTAAATGGGCAATGCTGTTGCCATGGTAATGGAGGTATTTAAGATTCCTCTAATGTCACTGGCTGCTCCTGACTGGTTGCAGCCTCCTGATCTTCCTCTTCGGTTGAATTAGGACTGTGGTTTACCAAGTTGTCATCACATGGAAAGATTGATCTGTCCTTCACTTTTGTGAGACGATCAACATGTACTACTTCCTTCTTACGAGGGTTTGCTATAAATGTAATCTCATAATTCACTGGGGGAATGACCTTGGTGATTCTATATGGCCCAGTGCATAACTTGCTCAATTTCTTGCTTCTTCCAGGACAAACAGCAGGTGTGTACAAGTAAACTTAATCGTTTAGGACAATATGCTTGTCAATTGCAGTTTTTGCTCTCTGTCTTTCTTGCACTTCTGCAGACTTCTCTAAGTTCTGCTTTACAGCACTGAATGCTTGCTTTAGGCAGTTCGTCATCTCATCACAATATTCTGGTCGTGAGGCATATGTGCAAATGGTTGGGCTGCCAATCACATGATATGGCAATACAATGTCTCTACCATACATCAAATATGCTGGAGTCTCACCTGTACTGGAGTGAACTGAGGTTCTAAGAGCTAGCAGTGCTAGAGGCAGACAGCGGTCCCAATCTTCTTGGTTGTCTGAGACCAAATGACTGATTGCCTTCTTCAGAGAATCATTTAATTTTTCAACGATGCCATTTGGTGGAGCATAATATGGACTGCAAGTTAGCTTCTTGATTCCTAACCTGTGATAGACGTGCTTGATTAATTACTCTTGAGAGAAAGTTCGTACCCTGGTCTGTCAAAATCTTATCCGGGATGCCATGAGAAACTATGAATTTCTCAACTAGAATTTGAGCCACCATTTCTCCTTTGACGTCTGGTAAAGCATAAGCTTCAGGCCAACGAGTGAAATAATCCATGATTACTAGAATGAATCTATTTCCTGAAGCCGATGTTACCAGAGATCCAACAACATCCATGGCGATTTTCTCAAATGGTCGGCTAGGCAGTTCTGCTCTAACCAATGCAGCTTTCTGATTTGGTTTATATGCTTTTTTGCTGAGGCACGAGTGACAGCTCTCCACATAACTCTTCACTATAGAGTATATATTGTGGAAATAAAACTGTGACCTGACTCTTGACAGTGTCTTGTGAAATCCTGGGTGTGCTGTAGTTACTGAGTCATGACACTGAGTTAAAACTTCTTGGATCATGGTGTCAGGAACAACTAGTTGTTCGACTGGCTGATTTCTAGTATCGCCTGAACGAGGTAATGAATAGTGCCACAGGAGGTCATGTTGCAAGAAGAATTCATCTGAGATCCTTCTGCCTTTCTGTTCACCATTTCCTTCCAGGGTTTCAATATATTCAGCCCACCTTTTGTCTTTCCACTGCATCTCTTTGACTCTTTTTGTCTCTATTTGAGTATCAACTGCTTCCTCCATTACTTCAGATGCTTCAACATTTCGTGAGAGATAGTCTGCTACAACATTGGATTTTCCAGGCTGGTGGAGAATTTGGTAATCATATTGTTGCAGAGACGTGCACCATCTAGCTATATGAGAAGTGGGGTCTTTTAGTTTTAAGGCATATGAAAGGCTAGCTTGATCTGTGATTACTGTGAATTTCCTGGCATAGAGATATTGCCTAAAATAGTTGACTGAGAAAACCACACTGAGCATCTCTTTTTCCACAACTGAGTAATTTAATTCTGCCCCTTTTAGTTTTATGCTCACATATGCAACTGGCTGCAACTTCCCATCCGACTCTTGTTGTAGAGCTGCACCAATTACAAATTTACACTGCTGGCCACCCAAAATGCAACACCAAGAAGGACACGAGATAGCAAAGCCAGATTTACTGGACACATAACAACAGATACAAAGATGAAACGATTGAGCTTACAGTGCCGTGCAACTTGCGGAACATGGAGACATCAACAGTTCGCGTGGACCCCATGTCTGGCAATAACGGCTGCTACACGCCGCGGCATCAAACGAAAGAGGCTTTGGATGTGGGCTTGGGGTATGTCGGTCCAGGCTGCTTCCACACATTGCCACAGTTCATCAGGCGTAGCCATGGGTGGTGCTTACCGGGCCACTCGGTTGCCGATCAGAGACCAGACGTGTTCGAAGGGCGACATATTGGGAGAACAGGCAAGCCACGGCAGCAGTGACACCTGGTGGGCCGTGAAGAATTGTTGCAGAATGCGTGCCATGTGCGGGCGCGCATTGTCCTGTTGAAACGTGGCCGCTGGCAGGTCCTGCAGGTAAGGGAGGACTACAGGCTCCAAAACGTTGGAGATGTAGAGGTGGATGTTGAGTGTACCTGTGATGCGTACCAGAGGGGTGCGGGTGTCATATCCAATTGTTCCCCAAACCATAACGCCAGGTGACGGACCGGTATGGCGATGCATAATGCAGGCGTCATACAGTCTCTCGCTGCGGTGCCGCCACACCCAGATCCGAACATCGTGGTGTTGCAGGAAGAAGCGGGATTCGTCGGAGAAGACAATGTCATGCCATTCCGTAGTCCAGTTGCGGCGTTCAACGGCCCACTGCCACCGCACTCGGCGGTGGTGTAACATCAATGGTAATCGGAGCAATCGGCGCCGTGCGACAAATCACTGCTCCTGTAGACGACGGTGAACGGTACATGCTGACACAGGTTGTTGTGCAACACACCGTAATTCCTGCGCTAACGTTTGTGATGTGGCGGTGCGAGCTGTCAATGCCCGCCGCACAACTTGCCAGTCATCTCGTTTGGTGGTGTGCTGCGGCTGCGGCGATCGCTCATGTCGGTCCGTCCGTCCCTCCTGCACCCACCGAATCCATACTCGCCTCACTGTGGCTGGATGTTGTCCCACACGGGCGCTAATGTCTCAGTACGATAAACCGCTGTCACGATAAGCCACTATTCGTCCTCTGTCGAACTCCGAAACGTGCTGGAATGACTGCCGTATTCTGCGACGAGGCATCAGAATGCTTCCCATGCACAGGTCCGTCAGCACAACACACTTCCACTGCTTACACCCCGCCTACTGTGCACCGTCCTTATAGTGCTTCTCGGTGGCGTGCCGGGCGCACATGATTTGCATATGCCCTGCAATGCTAATCGTTTGCATGTCCTCTCACGGGTGATGCATGCTGCGAATTTCAGGCCAATCAGATGCTTCCTTCTTGGTGCTGCATTTTAGGTGGCCAGCAGTGTAGATGCATCACATGACAAAATAAATTCTTTATTGAAGTCAGGAAGTTTGAGAGGCAAGGAGTTTCTAGTAATGCTTTCTGAAGAGTTTCAAAAGCTTCCTGAGCTTCAGAGTTCCATTGAAATGACTCTTCTTTCTCTGTGAGATTGGTGAGGGGTAAGGCTAGGGTAGCATAATTTTGGACAAATCGCCGATAAA
This sequence comes from Macrothele yani, assembly GCA_039090855.1. Classification (NCBI taxonomy): domain Eukaryota; kingdom Metazoa; phylum Arthropoda; class Arachnida; order Araneae; family Macrothelidae; genus Macrothele; species Macrothele yani. Next base: position 73,131,476 of record CM077026.1, read on the forward strand.
ATCCTGTAAGGCCTGAAAATGCTCTCACCTGCTTGACGGACTTAGGAATTTTGAAATTTTTGACTGCTTCTATGTTCCTGGGGTCTGGAGTAACTCCATGACTCCCAACAACAAATCCTAAATATCTGATGGATGACTGTAGAAAGTGGCACTTGCTGGGCTTTATTTTGAGGTTGTGCTGTTGCAGTCGATTAAAAACTATCTGCAGCTTTTCCAAAAGTTGTGCTCGCCACCACTATATCATCGATATAAATGCCTATCTGCAAAGGCTTTAGGCCCAAAAGAACAATTTCCATAAGCCTCTGGAAACTGTTGTGACTGTTCCTCATGCCAAAAGGAACCCTAAGCCATTCGTACAGTCCTGAATTTGTAACGAAGGCTGCCTTATGCATATCATCCGGGTGGAGCTTCATCTGGTCAAATCCAGAGAACTAAAATAAGTGGCACCTGCCAATGCATCCGCCATCTCAACTAAATTTGGAATTGGAAAAAGAGCCTGGCACAGTCTTGGCATTAAGCCGCTTGAAATCTGTGCATAAATGGAAACTGCCATCAGACTTTTTCACGAGGTGCACAGGAGCGGCATATGGGCTGTCACTTGGCCTAATTACGCCAGCATCAAGAAGCTCGTTAACTTGCTTATCGAGAGCATAAGGAGTTCGATAGGCCCTTTGCCTGACAGGAATGTCATCCGTGAGGATAACCAGGTGAAGGAGTGTATCACACTCACCCAGTTCAGATACGTCCCTGGCAAAGACACCCCGATGCTTTGACAAAAATGTTGACATCTTCTGCTGTCATGGGAGTAAGTGAGACAAATCAAATGCACTTTCCCATGCAAAACAATCCTCTAGTTGTTCTTCCACCAAAGCTACTTGAACTGACTCTGCAGAAATGAGCTTGCTGTGTTTGTTCAAGTGAATGGGCTTGTCTGACGTATTGACGAACTTGACAAGAGTGACTTCTTCCTCAGTGCTATTCACAGACCTGACGATCCAAAGTGAATTCTTGTCAAAGGATTTAGCTGGCTGCAACAGCATGACCTCTCCTAGCTTACTACAACCTGGAACATGAATTTTAACTAGCTTCTCTGATTTGGGTGGAATAATCTCTTTCTTCACTAATTTGCCAAATAAAGGATCACAGGGAGTAAGGGTACTGTTGTAACTGGTTGGTTTCTTCTGCCACTTTACTTTGGGTCTTGTTGGGAACTTGAGTTTAGAAAACTTTCCTAACTAACTCAATCGCCTCCTCTTTCTCTGATTCTGAACTAATTGCTGTAACTGGCTTTTGCCACCACAAGGGTGCCATCAGCTGCTCTGAAGACAAATAAATCCTTGGGCTTTGAGGAGGTCAAAGCCAACTATCGCATTATATGCTAAAGATAGTTTAGCTTTGGTGACAAAAACTCTGTGTTGAAATTTCTCCCCCCCCCCCAATTTCAAAGTCTAGCTCTATGCATGACTTGATGGGAAGGGTTTCCCCTGAAACACTTTTTACCACTATCTGGGGACTATCAACTACCAAATGTTTATACCCTGGTAAAGAATTCAAGCAGGTGTCCGAAATCAAGCTGATTGAAGCCCCTGTGTCAACTAACAGCCTGAGAATTTTTCTGCTGACTCTGCCTTCAACTATGGGCATGGCAAACTTTTCATACTCAGCTTGGCATGAATCAATTGGAGCCTCTGCAACAAGAGTGGGGTTTTTAGTAGAAGCCAGCCCCTTTTTGCTTCTCCTCGAAATTAGTTTAAAGGATTGCCTTGATAATTTCTTGATTGTTGCCTAGAGTGGTGCACTTGTCTACTCCTACTCGACAAGTTTGTCTGTTGATTCATGTGGTTGCTCTGGTACTGGTTATCTCTGCACTCATTTGCATAATGCCCCCTACGACTGCATCTATAGCAGATAACCGTAGACCTGTGATTTCGTCTATAGTTCCCTCTTTGGTGGTGACTAGGAGATCTATACCTGTCACGTCTACTCCTACTGTGACTGCGATGGAGAACCCATAGGAGCGCCAAATTGCTGTTTATATATTACATTGTTGAAAGAGATAAAGTTGTTATTGTTGATGAATTCTAATGCTTTTATGATGCCGATTCTTTCCTTATCATTAGTTAATTCGTAGGTTAGCTTTTTGTTGATTAGCTCAATTGCCTTGTCCACTGGAGTGTTGGGATAAAGTGAAATGATATCAAGGCTGTACATAAGAAAATTAGAGTTGCTAATCTTTTTAAATTATCTATGACTTTTGTTGAGTTATCAATACTGTAAGGGTGGTTATAGTAGAAAGGCTTCAGAAATTGGAAAAGGGCTTTCTCTAAGTTGATGGTTGGTGCTGTGCTTTTGTTCACGATAGGCCTGATTGGGCTATCATTTTTGTGGGTTTTTATTTTTCCAAAAATGTGAGGAATAGTTGCTCCTATAGGAGGTATTGCTCTGGTTTTAACTTCTTGTGGTAGGTTACTGTGGTTTTTAAAAATAGCCAAATGTTTAATAATATTGTCCATTGGGTCTTTGGTGGTTTTGATTACTTTCAGATCTTCAATAGCTTTTATCAATTTTTCTTCATATTCTGTTTTGTTTTAAATAATTATTTGCTTAGCTTTATCAGCCTGGAGACATTTTATGGTTGGGTTGTTTCTCAAGTCCAATAGGGCTTGTCTTTCATATTTAATTTTTGAAGGAACATTTTTCTGTATATTGTTAACAGTTTTGACTATTTTAAACCTTAATGGGTTTTGGATACCTTTTGGTAGTTGGCTGATTATGCTTTCTACTTTAGGCATGAAATTTTCTGTTTTGGGGATGTTATTTGGATAGGTAAATTTTATACCTCTTGCAATGCCTTGGTCTGAAGATTTGTGAGCTCAATACTAGATTTATTGTCAAATCTTTGGGCTACTTTTTTATTTTTTATTTGAGGAAGTCCCTTGTTTTTAATTGCAATTAGGCATTCTATTTTCCTGAAATGCTTCATTTTGCTTTGTCTATTTTGTTTTACAACATTGGCAAAAATTTTGACGAATTCAGTTCTTATTTCGTCATAATTATCGTATTTCATGCATTGGTTGTACAACTCATAATATCTTCTACTAAGCTTGTCAATATTTGCTCTTTTACTTCATATAACAGCTTTTAGTTTCACAAGTCGTAATTATGTTTTTGTTTTTATAAGTTTATTTATTTATTTTTTTATTTGTAAAAATTTGGGTATGGCATTATTATTTTTACAGGTTGTTAGGAAATTAAGGTGTTTGATTTCCTTCTTTAGTTTAATCCGTTTTTTCTTGAATTCTTTGATGTTTTATGTAGTATCTTGCTAGGAAACATTTTATGATTTGTTGGTAAAGATTCTTATATTTAATCATCACAGGGCCATTTCAGCTTGGCCTAAGAGCTATCTCCAGTTTAGTTATAGTCCGTAGTTATTAATGACTCAATGCCGCTGTTGGATTATGTGGTTAGAATTAAATTTTAATATACTGTCAGAATATAAATACTCATGGTTTAATTTACTGTTTCACATGTTAATATTGGTTTTAATCGTCAAGAATCAAAGTTGTACTTCATCATTTCCAGAATTTTTTTGATAAACACAAGTTTGATGTTATTATTTACTGTCCTTTCGTAATAGGCTTAACAGTTATGGTTCTCGATGTCATTGAGGTTAAGTGTCTCTTTTTAGCCAAAGAACAGTTAATGGTTACCTTGATGAAATCCAGGAATGTGAAGCAAGACATAGTCTTCTTAACGTGTTCTTTCTCATACCAGTTTCAGCTTTTAAAGTATAAGCCTTCTTCAGTGAGTTTTTGTGCTATCATTTTAGTACTTGATGTTATTAGGTGCTTAGCTGCGGCCTGAATCAAAGAATATCTAACGCTTAAAGAAGGTCAACTCTCATAGAGATAACGTAAAACAGGTGGCAACAGTGCCACTACATCTTAAGAGATAATATGCTCTGCAAAAAAGTTACCATTCAGGAGCAAAACACGTTAGGCGGGACTACGGCAGTGAAGCTTTTTTTGATCCACAATGGTTTCCTTCGATCTGATGACTATTTGCTTAGAGCAGTTTTTTTGTTGTTGTAGCTGTTTTCTGATATCCCGCCCATCCCTTATTTTGGTGAGAAAAATATGCAATAACATTAGTATTACTATTTAAATTAAATTTCAGCAAATATTACAGCTAGGCCTAAGGATCCGTACAAAACGCAGACATTCCCCAGTATTTGGCAGTACTGAAAATATTTCTGAAAAACTGAAGAACAAACAAAAGCCTTAATTTACGGTTGGTGTAACAAAACTAACAAATCCGATTTACAAAATTATTGTGCTACCGAGAAGGTTACAATCACGTGCTGTGAGTCAGTAGCTCGGCTGATGGCTGACTGTTCTTTACCCAAAAAATTGAAGTCAACAGAAATATGCATGCGCAGTCTGCTCTGGCATCAACCGATCAGCCTGTATGTTGGCTTTTGTGCACTGCATGTTTTCCCTGAAGATATGGCTGCGCTAGTTTCGTCTCGCTGAACCTTAACTTCTTCTCATTAGATATTCTTTGCCTGAATGACAATGTTTTATCATAGTTTTGTTGCCGTCTATGTTCGAATGTCTCTCCTAGTGTTCGATATATAGCATCATCATCTATCATTCTTTCTTGTCATTAAAGTCTTTTTTTGTGGATACATCTTTTCATAATTCTTTACTCTCTGTTATCCTTTTTTGCTAACAAAAGGAAAATAACCAACTCCATTTTTTAGATATTTCTTTAATTAAAAACCACCAAAACAAAAAAGGATAACAGAGAGCAGTTTTGTTGTTGTTGTCCTTTTTTGTTAACAAAAAAGGATAACAGAGAGTAAAAGAATTATGAAAACATGTATCCACAAAAAAAAGACTTTAATGACAATAAAGAACGATAGATGGCGACACTATATATTAAACACTAGGAGAGACATTCGAATGTAGGCAGCAACAAAACTATGGAAAAACATCGTCATTCAGGCCGCAGCTAAGCGCCTAATAATATCAAGTACTAAAACGCTAGCACAAAAACTCACTGAAGAAGGCTTATACTTTAAAAGCTGAAACTGGTATGAGAAATAATATGTTAAGAGGATGATGTCGTGCTTCACATTCCTGGATTTCATCAAGGTAACCATGAACTGTTTTTGGCTAAAAAGAGACACTTAACCTCAACGTCATCGAGAACCATAACGGTTAAGCCTATTACCAAAGGACAGTAAATAATAACATCAAACTTGTGTGTATCAAAAAATTTCTGGAAATGATGAAGTACAACTTTGATTCTTGAGTTGTTTTTTTTAATTCGGTTGACATTAAATGTCTGTAAATACTGTTTCACACGTTATGCAAGTTCAGCTATCGGGAGATTGCAAAAGGACGTTAACACAGTATTGGCAATTGAAGTCAAGTATAATAATAATAAGTATCAGTACTTACAATATTCATAGTGGCTGTCGGGGCTTCATATGTGCGTCATCTAAGAATGTGAATTCTTTCAATTGTGAAGTTAAAATTCACGATATTGTAAAATCTGCACCAGATAAAATTAAACAAGATGAATTTTTACAATGCAAAAAAATCCTTTAACATCGATGAAATAAGAAACTGAATTAAAACCTTGTTGAATTATTTAAAAACGAACTACAATCCTGAAGAGGAGACAATCTTGACCGCGAAGCACCCTGATACATAATGAAAACTGAAGATGAATTATACTTTTGCCAAAACCTCAAAAATAAACAATCTTGAAAAAGAAAATACAAACATACAAATCTCCCGAATGCGAAGCACCAAACTAGTTTCTGCTAACATTTGTAGCCATCATCAGTGGTAGGTGCACGGACATTAGGATTACCGCACTCACTCGCTCAGGTACGCAGCTTAACCCCAATGTATGTTCAGCCCTGTCGTGTAGATATTTGCGCATCATGATTTGGGTTCCACTGCACATATCAATGGCGTCGCCATCTGTAGTCAAACAAAAATACACTAGTAGCTTTTACGTAGAAATATTCTCCTGTATTTTTAAGTAATATTTGATGTCACATGTTTTTTGTTAATGTTTTTCCTCTTGAAATGTTTTCTCTCCTGTTCAATAAGGTACCTCCATGCAAACTGAAGCTCTACTGGACTATTAACGTTACAGTTGTATCTTTTGGTTTTCTCAATGACTACAGCCTCAGAGGTTAGAATCTGGGCATGTGATCTATGTGATGTTAGAATTTTTGTGTTAGTCCAATCAGGAGTTACATGATTTTTAATACAATGTTGTATTAATGAAGTTTTTTCATCTTTTCTTGTCCAGTTCGTAATATGTTCATTTAATCTAGTCAAAAATCTTCTACGCATACTTCCAATATATACTTTGTCTTTTTGGTTATCATCCGTAACTGTTGGAATGACATAAACACCAGATTTATTTAGAATTGATCTATTATTAGTAGTAGTAAGTATGCTTCCATTGTCAATAACTGTTTCTGCAATGTTAATATTGTTGTTGTAACATTCTTTTTTTAAAATAGTACTAATAGGAGGTAAGTATGGAAATTTTCCATAATATTGCTGTATTTCTTTTTTAATGTTATTATCAAAACGATGTATATTGGCCGTAATGTTGTTATATAAAGATTTGACTAATCCTTTACTATATCCAAATTCTTCTGCAGTTTCTTCAATCCATTTTAGCTCTTTGATCTCTAATTCTTTATTGGATGAGTGTGTCATGGCTCTTTTAATATAAAAGCGGAATGCTGCAGTCTTATATTTCCAAGGGTGTGTAGAATCTCTTGGGATAATTGCCTGTACATCTGATGGCTTCCGGTATACAGAATATTCTATAATTCTGTTATCCTTTTGTATAGATATATCCAAGAAGTTTAGCTGGCCATTAACCTCAATTTCTTTACTAACCTGTATAGATTGATAACAATTGTTTAATTTAGCAATGAAATTATCCATTTCAAGATTGGAGTGCTGCCAAAACAGTAAAATATCATCTACATATCGGAGATATACATATGGTAAGTATATATTAGAATGATCTAATATACAGTTTTCAATATCTTGCAGAATGACTTCGGCCAGTAGCCCTGAAATTGGGGACCCCATAGGGGCGCCATATTGCTGTTTATAAATTATCCCATTAAATGTGAAATAATTATTATTTGCAACAAAAAATAATGCAGATACAATACTGTTTCTGACTTTATCAGTAAGATTTTCTTCATTAAATCTGGAATTAATTAAGTCAATAGCGACATCTGTTGGAGTATTGGGATATAAAGAGATGACATCTAAACTGGCCATTGTGAAATTGGAGGTTTTAATTGTTTTTAACTTGTTGATAACTTCAGTAGCATTAGTAATACTGGCTTCATGGCTATTGTAGAATGGTTTGATGTAGTTAAATAGTGCTCTCTCTAAGTTAATAGTTGGAGATAAATTCTTATTAACAATAGCCCTAATAGGTTCGCCAGTCTTATGTGTTTTTATTTTACCAAAAATATTTGGTGTACAAGCACCTACTGGTGGAATACATTTGCTTTTAATAATTGTAGGTAAGTCACTGTGATTTTTTATATTAGCCAAGTTCCTAATTATACTGTCAACAGGGTCCTTATTGACTATGATGGCATTCAACTTATTGATTGCTTCTGTCATCTTGTTATTATATTCATCTGTATTTAAGATGACAATATGCTTAGATGAAATGAAAATACAAGAATCACATATGAGCACGAAGCCCTAATGAAGTTAAGAAATAACCCTGCTATAAAGTGTATTATGGCGGACAAATCTAAGCAGATTGTCATCTTAAATACAGATGAATATAATAACAAGATGACAGAAGCAATCAATAAGTTGAATGCCATCATAGTCAATAAGGACCCTGTTGACAGTATAATTAGGAACCTGGCTAATATAAAAAATCACAGTGACTTACCTACAATTATTAAAAGCAAATGTATTCCACCAGTAGGTGCTTGTACACCAAATATTTTTGGTAAAATAAAAACACATAAGACTGGCGAACCTATTAGGCCTATTGTTAATAAGAATTTATCTCCAACTATTAACTTAGAGAGAGCACTATTTAACTACATCAAACCATTCTACAATAGCCATGAAGCCAGTATTACTAATGCTACTGAAGTTATCAACAAGTTAAAAACAATTAAAACCTCCAATTTCACAATGGCCAGTTTAGATGTCATCTCTTTATATCCCAATACTCCAACAGATGTCACTATTGACTTAATTAATTCCAGATTGGATGAAGAAAATCTTACTGATAAAGTCAGAAACAGTATTGTATCTGCATTATTTTTTGTTGCAAATAATAATTATTTCACATTTAATGGGATAATTTATAAACAGCAATATGGCGCCCCTATGGGGTCCCCAATTTCAGGGCTACTGGCCGAAGTCGTTCTGCAAGATATTGAAAACTGTATATTAGATCATTCTAATTTATACTTACCATATGTATATCTCCAATATGTAGATGATATTTTACTGTTTTGGCAGCACTCCAATCTTGAAATGGATAATTTCATTGCTAAATTAAACAATTGTTATCAATCTATACAGGTTAGTAAAGAAATTGAGGTTAATGGCCAGCTAAACTTCTTGGATATATCTATACAAAAGGATAACGGAATTATAGAATATTCTGTATACCGGAAGCCATCACATGTACAGGCAATTATCCCAAGAGATTCTACACACCCTTGGAAATATAAGACTGCAGCATTAAGCTTTTATATTAAAAGAGCCATGACACACTCATCCAATAAAGAATTAGAGATCAAAGAGCTAAAATGGATTGAAAAAACTGCAGAAGAATTTGGATATAGTCTTTATATAACAACATTACGGCCAATATACATCGTTTTGATAATAACATTAAAAAAGAAATACAGCAATATTATGGAAAATTTCCATACTTACCTCCTATTAGTACTATTTTAAAAAAGAATGTTACAACAATATTAACATTGCAGAAACAGTTATTGACAATGGAAGCATACTTACTACTACTAATAATAGATCAATTCTAAATAAATCTGGTGTTTATGTCATTCCAACAGTTACGGATGATAACCAAAAAGACAAAGTATATATTGGAAGTACGCGCATAGAAGATTTTTGATTAGATTAAATGAACATATTACGAACTGGACAAGAAAAGATGAAAAAACTTCATTAATACAACATTGTATTAAAAATCATGTAACTCCTGATTGGACTAACACAAAAATTCTAACATCACATAGATCACATGCCCAGATTCTAACCTCTGAGGCTGTAGTCATTGAGAAAACCAAAAGATACAACTGTAACGTTAATAGTCCAGTAGAGCTTCAGTTTGCATGGAGGTACCTTATTGAACAGGAGAGAAAACATTTCAAGAGGAAAAACATTAACAAAAAACATGTGACATCAAATATTACTTAAAAATACAGGAGAATATTTCTACGTAAAAGCTACTAGTGTATTTTTGTTTGACTACAGATGGCGACACCATTGATATGTGCAGTGGAACCCAAATCATGATGCACAAATATCTACACGACAGGGCTGAACATACATTGGGGTTAAGCTGCATACCTGAGCGAGTGAGTGCGGTAATCCTAATGTCCGTGCACCTACCACTGATGATGGCTACAAATGTTAGCAGAAACTAGTTTGGTGCTTCGCATTCGGGAGATTTGTATGTTTGTATTTTCTTTTTCAAGATTGTTTATTTTTGAGGTTTTGGCAAAAGTATAATTCATCTTCAGTTTTCATTATGTATCAGGGTGCTTCGCGGTCAAGATTGTCTCCTCTTCAGGATTGTAGTTCGTTTTTAAATAATTCAACAAGGTTTTAATTCAGTTTCTTATTTCATCGATGCTAAAGGATTTTTTTGCATTGTAAAAATTCATCTTGTTTAATTTTATCTGGTGCAGATTTTACAATATCGTGAATTTTAACTTCACAATTGAAAGAATTCACATTCTTAGATGACGCACATATGAAGCCCCGACAGCCACTATGAATATTGTAAGTACTGATACTTATTATTATTATACTTGACTTCAATTGCCAATACTGTGTTAACGTCCTTTTGCAATCTCCCGATAGCTGAACTTGCATAACGTGTGAAACAGTATTTACAGACATTTAATGTCAACCGAATTAAAATATCGTAGCCACGTAACAAGTATGTTCATCGCAACTTAGCGAAAATTGAACAACGATATATGTTTGATTCTTGAGGATTAAAACCAATATTAACATGTGAAACAGTAAATTAAACCACGAGTATTTATACTCTGACAGTATATTAAAGATACACAGGGATCATAGCATACTTCTGGAAATTTTTAGGTAGGAATTTTAGGACTTTTTAGAAAAATTTTAGGAAAATTTTAGGAGTGTATTTCAATAAAAACTAGATGTATATTTGTATACATCTAGTAAAACAACTTTGTATACATTGTAAAGAGTTTGCCTCACACCCTTCAACCATATATACTGATAGACTGCGCATGACATCAAAATTTCGGGCTCCAACATAAAATCACATGACATCAGTCAAAAAGATGGGTTACACCTGCTGTGCTTATGGTTGCTCTGTGCGATATAGTAAAGAAAGTTCTATGATTTTTCATGGGTAAGAAACGAATTAAATACCTAAGTCAATAAAGTTCAATTACTTAACCAGAAACTTGCAGCTATTGATATAAAAATATAGTAACTTAAGAAAAAAAAAATGGAATGCATGTTCCAAATTCTTCGCAAATGTTCATCACATTATAAATCACAAAATGTAAACAACCCGATCATGCATGTATATAGCTCATAAGTAAACTTACCTGAAGGGTTTTCATTATAGATGAGGCGCATTCACATAATACACCGAAAACACTGAAGTTCTGCAGCGTAAATTAGTAATCATAACAGCATTTTTACACGAAATTTGGAGTCTGATGATGACGTGCCCAATGTTTGAGCCATGGCGGCTTTGATGCAGCTATTGCCAATGCGCAGTCCATTAGTATATATGGTCGAAGTTCACACCCAAATTTCTTGCATAACGTCTAATGTCTAAAGTTTAAGTATGATTTACTTCTAATGTTCAGTTCTTATCTTTTCACGTGTTATTATCATATTCAAGTATATTTACCACATTCAAGTTTCACTTTGAACATTAATATGCTGTTGAACCAGAAGCAATTCACGATTTTCACAGTAAAGTTTTCAGGTTTCACATTAAATTATAATATCCTAAAAAGGTAATTGAAAACCAAGAACTATGTACAATTGTTCACTGAATTATTTTTTTTCATATTATTGTTTTAACCTTTTCCTGATAAGCCTATCTTTTTCTGCTTCCACCACAACTAATTTACTTTCAGTTTTCTTTATTTCAGCTGAACCTTGTATGATCAAGTTAGAGGCAACTGCTATTTCAACAGTATTTTGTTTTTCTACAGCTTTTCTCATTCTTTCTGTTTCCTCTTGAATTACTGTTAGGGAGGCTTCTTTATCTTTCTTAAGCCTATTTATTTCTGCATCATTTTCTTTTATTTTGTCATCAAACTCAGCTTTTCTTTTTTCTCTAGCTGCTTTTCCTTATTTTCCCTCTCTTTCTGCTTCCTTTCTTTTACCTTTTTTGATTCTTCTTCCTTCAGCTTATCAACATACTCTTTATAAAATTTATGTGAATCACGAACGCTATTTAACAAATTTCTTGTTATGGGAACTTTACTTACACATCCATAGTGTTTAATGGCCCCTTTAACTATTCTTAATGATGTTATAGTTGTCTTTTAAGTTAGCCTTGTCCTTCCTTAACAGAGCAGTGTTAACCGAAAATCCCCTTTCTGCATCAGCATTACCATGAGGTAAAACTAAAATTGACTTGATGAGTTTAGCAAGATTTGAGTATTTTTCTTTTCCGCTAGAGACTTTAATACTAAATATATTACGCCAGTAATGATCAATCCGCACTGGAATATGCCCTTCCTCTGAAAATTTCACTAGTTCATTTAGAGTTGGCTTATCGCAATTTAAAAGTTTCCACTCTTCTCTTACTCTATCAATTTGTTCCTCAGAAAGATGCAAAACACTTGAAATTCTGGTTATTTCCGAAAGTCCTTCAGTGACTGAAAGTTGAGTTGACTCTTTCTTTGGTTCTTTTACCTTTAAAACTTCTATGTCTCTTAGCTTTTGATTGCAGAATGGCAAATTTGACTTTAAATATTTTGTGGTTGCAATTAGTGATGATCTTACATCTAAGAGAAAGAATTTCTGCCTGGTCTCCTGAACATTCCTGAGGAGATCTTTTGTCTTCATACCAACTTCTAACTCTCCTAGTTTTTTCCATGAATTTTTGTTTTCAAAATCTACATTCTTTTTAGGTCTTCTCCAAATTTCCCTGCAATAACATCATCTTGGATAAACTGAGCCATAACATTCCTCATTAAAGTATTTAAATCAGAATATAACTGGTGTATTTTTGGTTCTTCACTCTGATAACATAATGAAAACTTTTCAAAATTTTGGTGTGAAAATGAAATTAATGCTAAATAGCAAGGAGTTAGCTCATTTTTCAGGAAACAGTGAATTCTTTTATACCTTGCCGAATTGCGTAGTTGTTTTTCAAATATTTTTTGAGATGGCAAGAAGTTTAAAAAATATTCTGTAATATTTAGCCATTGATCCAAGAGCCTCTGGGCTACAGAACCAACGGTTAACCATCTGTTGCTGACATGACGCAAAAGAAATTTGGCTGTGACCAATGTTATATCCTCGACAGATTTATAATCCTCTCGTCTTGCAGCACTACTCTTTAAAAAGTAATGCATATCAGTAGCCAATTCGTCAAAATCTATATTTAAGCTTGTCAAAAAAATTTTAAATGCATTACTAACAACATGCAGGTTGCAAAAACCTAGTTCCAAAGATTTCTGGCCTGTTTCTTGTTTTACAACTTCATTGAATTTGCCTAAAAAGCACTTATTTATATTTGGGCTGTCCATGGATACACAAATAATTCTGTTCAACAAAATATTGAAGGATGATAACACATCAAGAATTTCTTTTAGCAAAATATCTGCTGTTGCATGACCCAGAAAAACGCTTGTTAGGTATCGGCAAGAAACTGAATTTATTTCTGAAGACCAGTACCTGAGATACACATCCAACTGCTGTTTCACTTGTGTATTTGTAGTTTCATTAAATGCTATAGTAACCTTTCCTGGGCTGCTAGATGCAATGTCTTTTTTCAAATCCTCTTCAAAATATTTTGACAATCCATGTGATATCACATAAGCAACTTTTTTTTCTTTAAGTTGCATTTTGGCTGCAATAGCAGAATCAGGAAACATTTCTTTGAAAAGTTCAACTGTTTCAGTGCATGAAACAAAAGACATATTGTCCTTAGCAACTTTCATGGCCCATAATGCTTCTGCTTTAGCCAACTGTAAATCATGACTCAGTACTTCACTAATATTTGTTTTGGGCTGAAGATTCCGTCCTCCAAAGGCTTTCAGGATGGACTTATTTTGAAATTTACTTTGAAATTTCTGCAAATGTTTTTTTCCTTTATGATACGCTTTTACTTGTGAAAAGCCACTATTAGAAATATTGAAAATTTCTGAACACAATATACACTTAGCAGAAAATATTGTTTCTGTTGCAGAACACCATTCTTTCAACTTCACTCCGTCCAATTCTTTGGCGAGCCACGCATCTTGAAATTTCGTTTTGGATTTAGGCATCTTAAACACTTGTATTACTAACCAGAAAATGAAAGGGAAGTACAAAAACACGTTCCAATATTGCAAAACCAGACAACTTCCCAAAGTTTGGCTGCGAGGATGTCAGAAGACAGAAAAAAAAAAAAAAAAAAAAAAAGCAGGTCACCACTAGAGAACTGAACCTGCACACAGCACAGAGAACACCATAAAAGACGCAAAACCAGAAACTATCATACGCATCTCACGCAAGTTCAGTCAAAGCGAGTCGGAGCCGAGATATATTGCGCGTCGAAGGTCGCTGTCACCGACGCACGATCGAAGGTCAATGATCAAGTGCTCTACTGCCTGCCACGATAACACTCGGCTACCATCCCATCGTCATTACCGGAGGTGACGGAAGGAGACCACATGTTTCCTCTTTGCTTTCACCCACCTGCGGTTTACAATAACAAAACATCAGCAGAAAGAGGAGGTTCCACAAGGCATGTACAAAAATAAAGTACGATCTTCTGCGTGCCACGGAGTTCGTCTGCAAAGCGCAAACCAGGGGTGAAAATGACCCCTCCCCTTTTCCCTTAGATCTCTTGTTACTCTCGAAAACTGTCCGAAGGCACATAAGTGGAGCGCCCGCCCCGAAGCAAGTGCATCTCGATGGCGTCATTTTCCCTCCCTTCAGCTGCACAGCATATAGGCTGTGTTTCTACAATAACAGGTCTTTTTAATTTACCGTAATGGTAAATTTATTGGCGTTAATAACGGTTGTATTTTTAATAAATAAGCTTATGAAAATTTTAGGAAGAATAGCAAATTTTAGGTATAATTTTAGGAATTTAAGGAGGGTCACAAAATATTAGGAATTTTAGGAGGAATGCGATCCCTGGATACAATCACTGTGTTGATTTGTGAAAATTCAACAGGAACTCAGAAGCTTCCACTGCTTATGATTGGGAAATCAAAGAAACCCAGATTCAAGAACGTTAAAAACCTTCCCGTGGTGTACATGAATCAACAGCGAGGGTGAAGGAACTGTAACGTGTTTCTGCAGTGGTACGACACCTGTTTTGTTCCACAAGTCAAAATATTTCAAGAGAATATTGGTAAAAAAGGGAAGGTTTTGCTGCTCTTAGATAATGCCTGTGTCCTAAAAGTTTAGAGTGAGAGAATGGAAAGTTTTCAGTTGTCTTCCTACCAGCGGCAGATTGGCGGTCGCAAAAGGGCCCGCCGTTCAGTTGTAGTTCTGCGGTATCACAATTGAAAATCACTTTTTTATTTAAGAAACAAAACAAAAAGTACAGTTGCTCTAGAAACAGCGGCAAGCATAGTACTGGGTGATGGTGGTGGTGGTGGTGGTGGTGGTGGGGGGGGTTTGGGTGTAAAAAGTACACCTGCTCATTTTAAATTGAAGTGAGTGTTGTGGAAAAATTTTCATCTGCCCATGCCAAGCTTTTACTACAGAAAAATTTGAACTGCAATTTTTCTGTTGCGGACAATCACAGTTAGAAATTTCAAGATATTTAAATATCGTGGCAAACTCACTTAATTGACGTGGAAAGAGCAAATAACCAGGTTTAAATTACTAGTTTAGTTAGGTATGTATGTAATTGCTCATGAGAAGCTTCTAATTTTAGACACAATATTTATATTTGTTTAAAAATTTCTCTTCGCTGAAGTAAGAACATTAAAATTAAAAAAAAATGCTTTATAGCCTTTTCATGTTTGATAGATCGCAAAATAATCTTGATTTTCATAATTTTGAGCTTCCAATTTTAAAATTTTCAACAAAGTGGGCTGAAATTCCAGCAAATATTTCAGAGAGAGAGAGAGAACTGCTACTACCAAAATATGTTGCCGTTGTACCAAAAATCCTTTCACATAAGACAGGATTTTTAAATTTAAATAAATGAAAAACAAAACACATAACTTTTACACTATAAAATTTTCTATTTGCACTGCAGTTTTTGTAATTTTTCTATTGTGGACAGCCACATATAGAAATTTAAAGATTTTTATATATCGTGGTGAACAGATTCTTCATTTAGTGATCATACATTCGCATGCGTTTCAATTACAAAACATGCTTTTATGCTGCGGTTATGTATTGTGAAGGCACATTACTAAATAACATAAAACAAAAATTTTGCAACTCCATATTGAAATGATATCTCCGTAAATGCTTTCCTCTATAGCATTTGTCAGTTATCACAAGAAGCGTAGGCTGTGTAGGTAGAACATTTCGGGGGAAAGGGGTCGTATATGAACACTCCCGCAAATAATCTTACAGTTATTTCAAAAAAAGTTCTTGATATTATTAGCTTTCACTCTGAATTCTGTGTTGTCATATAGTGGATAGTACATCCCGTAATGACCATTACCTAGCATTGTTCTGCAACTTTATCAAACATGGGCGAGTATTTTCACTATAATTAAAGTAGTGAAAAAAAAAATTAATTAGCCCTGTTCAGCCCTCAATCCAGTGTTGCTAACATACATTTGAAACACATTCACTGTAAAAAAAATGCAGATTTTGCTTCATGCGTTTTAACCAGACAAGGTATAACGAAACAGGAAATAGAGCAGAAAATCCATTAAGATACATCACGAGACAGAGAAACAAATGGTGCAGGAATAATATACACTAAAATCTCTATGAACAATTTGTATTTTTCCCAATGCTATTTTCTTTAACTCAATTGATTTTTTGGTGCTTACCTATATTAACTCAAATACTATTTGACCGAGCATTTTATATTTCACTTTCCTAGATGATTTTCTGTTTTAGATATAAGAATAAAATATTCATAGAGTGGAAAAATTCTAAGAAAGAAGAAAACAATATATAATATTTTTTGCCTGGGTAAAATATGATAATTGGTTAGATTAACAAAGGTAGAATTTACAGAACAAAAAATTTACGATAAAAACTCTTATTGGCCTTCAGATATATGATGCACGTAAAAAGTATAAAATTTACATTGTCTAAATATGGCTTTACCTCTATCCTTAATTATCTGAACTAATGTAATAACATGGAATTTTTAAATGTTACATTTGTTGAAATTTAGTCATTGAACCTGAAGTAATAAGGAATCTAAACTGTCGCTACTGACCTGCCTGTCTAATCTTTTTTAATCTTTTTAGTGACACCTTTTACATTTTAAAGAAAAGTTCTTTACGCAATAAAGCACTGTCTTTTTCCACTTCATTAATAACACTTATAACGAAGTAAATTTCTCCGTCATTTTTGGTCTACGCCGGGATTCGAACCCGAGGCCGCTTATTCCGGAACAAGTCGCTCTACCAACTGAGCTATGCAGACGTTTATTCTGATTGCTATGTGCCTTTATGTCGTGTGCGTCCTTCTGGCAGGTACGTCACATCTCCTGGTACGTTACATCATCTCCCCCTTATTTTTTTTTTTTTTTAAGTGCTGGAGAAAGGATTCTCTTATTTTTCCTATCTCGCGGTGTGGAAATAACATCACACCATTGCGAGATTTTGAACGGTCGGGTCATCCGGATAGTTCGGGCGCCATTATAACGAAGTAAATTTCTCCGTCATTTTTGGTCTACGCCGGGATTCGAACCCGAGGCCGCTTATTCCGGAACAAGTCGCTCTACCAACTGAGCTATGCAGACGTTTATTCTGATTGCTATGTGCCTTTATGTCGTGTGCGTCCTTCTGGCAGGTACGTCACATCTCCTGGTACGTTACACACTGTCACAATCTATGTTATGTGGTACATCTTTTTCAACAGCCATCAGGAGTAATGCTTCTAGACGAGCGTCCGTCAATGTATTTCTTAAACATGTTTTTACAAATTTTAGTGTGGAAAATGATCTTTCGCAGGCAACTTGAGTTATTGGCGACATTAAAAAGGTATTAATATGCAGTTCCTAAGGCACTGTAAGCAGTGCTGAACAAATTGTACTTTACCAGAACATGGTAGCAGCAAATACAACAGTTTTTACATTTTTTTGCATGGAGTTACCTTTTGTTGACTTTCCCCAAATCCAGCCTGTTCCAGTATTTCATGTTGGATGAACATTTGTTGTTTTTCTTCAAACGATTTTTGAAGATACTCCCGATTTGTAGCAAAGTGCACCAACTCATTTTTAAGGTTTTCCTTTGTTGCTTGGCTATTGTGCTTTAAAAGTATTTTGCTCAAATTTTGAAAGGCACCTGAGGGGATTCCCCTTTTAACTACATCAAAATTAATCGGTGAAAGAAGCAAAAGATCCATATACAATTCCCCATTTTTGACGAAGCGCTGTCTCATACTTTCTACAACGCCATCCCAAATTTTATTGTGTACATCGAAAGTATATGTTTTATAGCACCTGGGTTAGTGCTATCATCAAGTGTTTCACCTGGCATTTTCTTCACCCTTGTCATGTGTTTCTCTGGAAAGCCTTGTATTGCAATATCAGAATCTGGGCATCTTTCTTCAATTTCATTTGCCGCCCATTTGATAAAATCTGATGCCACATTAACAACTGAATTCATGTCTCTTTGAATTGCTTCCAGCTGCTTTTGCACTGACATTACCAGTTGATGACATTTCAAATCTACTCCACTGGACTGTAAATATTTTGACAAAGGGCTAGTAATATGGAAAATTTGTAGATATATATGACTTGTCAAAATTGTGTAATATTTTAATAAGGTTCTGTGCCTTAACTTGAATTCTCGATCAGTTTTATCACATTTCACAATTTTATAAAGAGCTAGGATTACATCAACATAAAAGGCGTTTTTTGGAAAAAGAAATGAACCAAAAATTTTGCTTAGCGCCACTTCTTTAGTCCATCAGAGAGTTTCTCCAACAGTTAGCAATTTTCTGTTTTTGTTGGTGGTGGTTTCAGCCCAAATGTCCATCCTTTGGTAAGATTCCTTGGAAAAACAGCAACTGAATTCAGCAAATTAAAAAGTGATGCTGCTGATATTGAAGACTTGGTAGCATCAGAAAAAACTAGGTTTAAAATATGACTGTAACACTATACATGAGTGTGATTCAGTGAAGCTTTGGCTAACCATGCCGAGAACCCATTATATTGGCCCTGCATATTAGCCGCCCCATCTGTAGCATTTGCTACAGTCTTCCAGGTTTAAATTATTGGAGAGCAAAACTCCTTGCAAAAGATCAAAGAGTCCTTCACCTGTAGAGTCAGTTATTTTTACCAGGCCTATTAGCCTTTCGCAAATGCGTACATTTTTCACATATCTGACAATTATGGAGCAGTGATCTCTAACCGATATATCTTGAGTTGTATCTATTTGTATAGAATACATGCTCGCTTTCACAATTTCATCTCATATCGATTTTTTAATCAGTGAAGATATGGTTTGTACTATCATATCAACAGTAGTTTTTGACAGGAAAGTTACTAAGCCACCACACCACGTCTCTTATTTCCAAGGTCATGATACTTCTTGCTTTTTCTTATGACATTATCTAAATGTTCTATCAGTGTAACATTATACCTGCTGAGCAATAATATCAACTCCAAAAAATTACCATTATCTAGCATTGGATCCCCTAATGTATATGTAGCTTCAAATGTTTTGCCTCTAAAACTCATTCCATGCTTTCCTAAAACTTTCACAACTTTTATTACCTTTTCAAGAATTTTTCGGTTCTTTCTTACTTGTTCTTTTTTAAATTTACGTGTTTCGAGATGAGCAAGCATTCAATATTACCTTGCTTTTTTGCCATGAAAAAATACTCTGCGCTTGTATTGCACATTTTGCTATATTCATGCTCAGAAATTCTTTGGTGAACATGTTTCCAGTCATTCATGCCCTCTGTAAAAATATTTCCCCCCACCCCACCCCAAGTTTTTTGCAATTGCAAGGCACACAGTGCAATAGAAGGAACTTGAAATTTCATCATAGCTCAGCCAACAGCGGTTCGACACATTTTTGAAATAAAACCCTTTTTTTTAAATGAATGGAAATTTTGTTTGCGTAATTTGTAGGTTGTATCAGGTGACTTCGAAAAAAGAATTCTATGTCCTCCTTCTTGGGTTGTTTGAATATTTCAGGTTTTGACACAATACTGTTTTCCACCACACTTGTGTAAAGATGTTTTAGAAGAAGTTGACATATCAAAGGATGATTCCTTATTAACATGGTAACATTTTGAACACAGCAATCATGTTCACTATATTTGAATAAACTGTCATCGCTCTTTTTAGACGAAAATGTAGAATCATTATCCATGAAAGAATCCTTCAGTTTTGCACATTTTTTGCCATCTGATTCTAACAGCAGTTTTTTTATCCTGCCTTTTCTCAGCAGCACTTTTATGTTGTTTTTTCATTCATTTTCAATTAAAAACGAAAAACACTTTGATTATGACAGAGCCTTTTTTTAAGTCTTAATTCTTAGAGAAAAACTGTTCTTGTGTGTTTCCCAAACTCAAATGACTGAACGTATCTCCCCACCACCTCTCCAACACAAAAACAGTTTAGGATATTGGTGGTGCCTTTCTGTTTTGTTTTATGGCCATTTAGTAAACAAACAATGCTTGAGGTTGGGTTAAATCTGGCATGTTTCTGACTTCAAAGAACACCCGGTACTTCCTCGGAATAATCCGCAAGCGAGCTGCTGGATCCTTTTGGAACCTATTATCTAGGGTTGTCCGTCTCATTTTCTCATGAGAATGTTTTAGCAGCATTACCATGTGATTGTGCCAATGGGCACAACACTAATGCCTCCTACAACCAACGGGAGTAAAATCAACTACCCCCCTCCTTGGATAATATGTAGAACATCTTCTACACACCCCTGCCCTCTCACAACTTACGGTACATACACTCGTTTCTCAGCTACTAAGTGAACCCAAAAATTTGCAAACACACATGGCCCATATATTTTAGTTGGGATTCTAGCAATTGCCTGGTGAGGAAATTTTTCTCCTAATTTAAAATAGGAGTCCACCCCACCCCCCATCCTTGTTATAATTACATTATGCATATTTCGTTTAAAAAAAGTGTTGTGGTTCAGTTGAGTGTTTAAAACAACTGAACTGAAAACATTTTTAAGAAAGTATATAAGAAAGAAAGATAGAAACATATGGAAGGGGCCCACCGGGAAATGTCCCGGTGGACCAATCCGCCCCTGCTTCCTACTACCAAATGTAACAAGCCTCCTGCAGCCAATGGAATAGGACAGGGGTTGTCAAACTTCTTGGTCCCATGGCTCCCTTCACTCTATATAAATTTGCGACTGCTCCCAAACATACAAAAATAAACAAACCATGTTCAAAATTCATATATGCAGGTTTCCATAGATAATTTTACATTTGTTGATCAAAAATGTGTGAAAAGCTTACCTTTAACTATAATTTTTTAAAATTAAATATTAACTTAAATATTATTACTTATTATTATTAAACGAAATAGGAAGGCAGTCGTAAAATTTTTAAATGAAAACATTTTCTACAAAAGAAAAAACATCTTTAACTTAATCAACTTACATTTCTGTATTAAATCAAACAGCGTCAGTGGGAAGGATGAGCTTTTTATTTTGTTTTCATTAGATGCTCAAATCTCGGGACAAGTTTGGAAACTGCAATTCTCATCTTCTTCTCGACGTTCACTGTGGACCTAAACTTGGTTTTGATGTTGGCAACTGAAGAAAATCCTGTTTCACATAAATATGATGATGCAAAGGGAATCAAAATTCTCAAAGCTTTATTAGCTACTTCAGGGTACTCTTCCTTCATTGATGACCAAAATTCTGGTAGGGAAGATGACATAAACTTGAGTTTCAGTGGGGAGTTTGATGAGATATCAATAAATTGTTCTTGTTCTGCAGTTGAAAGTGTTAAGGGAGAATCAGCACTGAAGGGATCTTTGATCCAATTGTGTTGTTGAACGTCTTCTGGAAAGTGCTTCTTAAAATGATCAATGAGTTGCGACAAATGATCCAGAAACACTAATTTTTTGGCTTCATTCAATTTTAAATCATTTTCATTTTAAAATATGTGCAATATAATAGGAAAGCAGTCCCTCTTACATTTTTTTTTTCTTCCACAGGGCTAATTTTTTTTCAAAGGCAGAAATTTTGTCCATTAGCAGCAAAATGCGAATCTCATTACCTTGCAGGGATACATTTGATGAATTCAGATTTTCAAATATAGCACACAGATGTGATAGCTTTGAAGGAAAGATACTGTCTTCAAACTTCTTGAAATATTTCTGGTCAAGAAGATAAGAATGAGGTATCCTCCTAAGTTCAAATACTCTTGACAAGACATTTCCACATGAAAGCCAGCGAGATTTGCAGTAGTAAAGTACATAACTGTGATCAGCCACCATATCTGTGCACATTTGTTCAAAACATCTGGACTTAAGTGGTCGAGTTTTAATGAAGCTTACTTTTCGATTACTGACTGTATAGTACAACTTCGTATAGAACAGGGCGGATGTTCTTAGAACCAAGAACCTCCCTGTGGATGATGCAATGTGTCCAAATGATGTGAGCAGCATTTTTTTTAATGAGCGCCTTCAGTCCCACATAACTTCCTGACATAGAGCGGGCTCTGTCTGTGCACACGCCTACACAATTTTCCCAGTTTACACTATTTTCTGCCATAAAAAGAATTGTGAAAACACAAGTTTGTTCGCGACGAGCATTGAATCCGTGTCCCCTCACTCTGGAGTAAGTTGCTCTACCAACTAAGCTACGCGGACAGAATGTCCAGCTGCAGATTTGTCGTCTTGACACATGTTTTTACCTCTGTAGTATCATCTCCCTCTTAATTTTTTTTTTTTTTTTTGTCTTTGAAGCGATGTAGGAAGTTTTCAATAATTTCAAACAATGTGTGGAACAAACATCACATATTTTTCGAAATCTGGCAACAACTGACGCTTTTACCACGTGTCTCATTCCATGGCTGATGAAAGTAGAAGTCGCTACCGAAACGTCCCGCTTATAATTTTCAACGTAACTTACGCGTGTGATGACGATTTCAAGAATTCTTTTAATGCACATTTATTTTCTTGCAAAACTAATTAATTAAAAAAAGAAGAGGTGCATGAAACAAAACAAAATGAATCTAAAAAACAGAATTTAATCTGTTGACTGTTGCTGTGTCAACTGAAATTCTTAATTTTACTAACCAATACAGGACATGTAAAAACAAATAGACAGTAAATACAACTTTATGGTTTTACAGTTTCTGTGCAAAACTAAAAAAATATTGCTCAAAAACATGCCTTGTAAGACAAAAAAGAAAAAAAAACTTAAAAGTACAATTTAACTTTTTACAGTTTCTGTGCAAACTGTTTTTTTATTTTGCTAACAATGTACCCTATAAAAGAAAACGAGAAAAAGACAAAAATGCAACTTACATTTTTTGACAGTTCCTGTGGCAAATTGAAAGTTTTAATATTACAAACAAAAAACTTATTTGAATATTTTTAGTTTGCCATGGGAAACAAAGTTTTTATTTCAGCAGTCCAGAATTGCAATGCACAACTAAAACCATGTGCAGATTTTCAAAAGAGAATGATTTTCTATTGTCTGCCAACAAAGCTTTAAACATTGAAAAGCTAATGCTGGCATGAACCTAAAATCGTAACAACGCATGACACACATAAAAAAGTTTTGACCACAGAAGCAGTTTTAGTTGAGAAAATGCGTGAAAATAATTGCAATAATAACACTCCTGTTGAATTGCCCTTTGCATGGAAATTCCTCATAGAGCAAGAGAAAAAACAAAAACAAAAAAGGATAACAGAGTAAAAGAATTATGAAAATATGTATCCACAAAAAAAAGACTTTAATGACAATAAAGAACGATAGATGGCGACGCTATATATCGAACACTAGGAGAGACATTCGAACGTAGATGGAGACAAAACTATGAAAAAACATCGTCATTCAGGCCGCAGCTAAGTGCCTAATAACATCAAGTACTAAAATGATAGCACAAAAACTCACTGAAGAAGGCTTATACTTTAAAAGCTGAAACTGGTATGAGAAATAATACGTTAAAAAGACGATGTCGTGCTTCACATTCCTGGATTTCATCAAGGTAACCATTCCCTGTTCTTTGGCTAAAAAGAGACACTTAACCTCAATGACATCGAGAACCATAACTGTTAAGCCTATTACCAAAGGACAGTAAATAATAACATCAAACTTGTGTGTATCAAAAAATTTCTGGAAATGATGAAGTACAACTTTGATTCTTGAGGATTAAAACCAATATTAACATGTGAAACAGTAAATTAAACCACGGGTATTTATACTCTGACAGTATTTTAAAACATAATGATAACCATGTAATCCAACAACGGCATTGAGTCGTTAATAACTACGGACTGTAGTTTGTTTATGAAAAAAATATACCAAAATTATTTATTACTTATAGAAAAAGTTGGTAATAATTATGTAAATTATTTTGCATAAGTTCTGCTTTGTTATACTTTAGATTTTCCTTAATAATAACACATGAAAAAAAGTAATAATGAACATTATTAGTGACAAATGCAGTTTATTTAATTAGTAACAACGTACTAAAAATATTTATTTTTTCTGAAAAAAGTTTGTAATAAGACATGTTCTCTGCTTATCTAAATTACTCTGCATAAGTTCTACTTCTTTACAAATGAGATTTTCATGTTCTTTTACAACTATCTTCAAGCATTACTTGGGTGGTCTTTGTTTCCCCAATATCATTTTTGTCCAAAGCTTTCTTTAACATCGAATGCGCTTCTTCAAAAAGCTTGTCACTGGTTGTTTTTTTCTCATTACGATATTTTTTAATTCTCTTCAGATCTTCTTGTAGTTTTTCAATACACTGTTTCTTTTTTTAATTTGTAATTCACTTTCTTCTATGATCTTGGCATACTTCTCTTCTTCTTCCTCCTTCTTTAAGTTCAACTGCTGCTCCATTTTTTTATTCTCTAGATGTGTCATGTAGGAAGAGTGGGCTGATCTTGCCAAAGCCAGTAGTTCCATGGTGATTGGGATTAATTCTGGTTTGTTTCCGTAGCTTTTTAAAGCACATTGAATATTAATTAGTGCATTTAACATATGCGCTGACATGGATGCTTTGTCATCAGTCAAAATTCTACCAGATTGAGAGAAATCTCTCTCAACATCTCCACTCCCATGAAACAGAGTCAAAGATACCTTTATAACTTCTGCAACATTTGGATACTTCAGCATGCCACTAAGGAGTTTGAGATTAATGTATGTTTTCCAGTACTCATCAATTGGAGACTTTTTATTTGCTTCAACTTTTCTAACTGTAGCATTTTCCACTCATCTTGAAGGATGTATGTGGAATATCTATGTGAAGAGCCTTAGCAACCTTTACAATATCCATAATGCTGCGATTTGAATTTTTCTCCTTAGGCTGCAGAAAACGCATGTGTTTAAGAAAAGATGCAGACGTAGATACAGATAGCGATGTTTTCTGTAGAAGATGTTTACAACTGGCAATATAATGTTGCTGTACACCCGTTAGAAACAGAATGACTTCTTTCTTTGGCAAGTCTTTCATGTAAGCTTCCACTATGCAGTTAACCACAACAGCTTTTAATGGAAGAAGGTTGCCTGACTGAAAGATTTGTTCCTGATCCCATGAACATGATGTATTCAGTTTCTTTAATACGTCAGTCTTGCAAACCCAACCAATAAGAGAGCAGCATAGTATTTTCAGTTCATCATACAAAATATGGATGAGCGGTTCTTGCTTTTGAAACCTCTTAGTGAATCCTGTAAACAAATCAGCACTTGACATGACAAAAGTCAGTTCAGCCTTGCATGTTTTTTTTTTCAGGAATGAGATAACTTTGAACTTTCTAGTTGACATTAAGGCTGCACATGTTTTAGGGATAAAATTCAAGAAATATTTCTCCAGAGTAGGACTTTGTTCAAGTATGCATTCACAAGAATCTCTCAAGGTCAACCACCTTGATGGCACATTCATTTCTTGCTGTACTTCGGTGTAATCTTCCCATCTACTTGGAAAACCATCAAAGAAATAGAAAACTGTAATAGCAATGTCTGAACATTCCTCTCCTAATTCATTAAGACCCTTCAGGAAAGCATTATGAACCACATGTATGTTTCATACGCCAATTTTAATGAGGCCACTACCTCTAACAGACAACACTTCTTCATTAACTAGTCTGTGCACTTTTATATTGACGTTGGGTCCATCACTTCCTAACAACAACATGTGATTTAAGGACAAATCTGATTTTTCTAAGGCCAGCAATATATGCTTTGATAGTTCTTCTGCAGTCACATGACCTAAGAAGAAAGATTCAAGGTGCATAACCTGTATTTTCCCCTTATTTTTTGACCAATATCTTATTAATATTGGAAGTTCTTTTTCATTTTCTGCATTTGTTGTCTTATCAAACTGAATACTGTAGTATGAACCCTGAGCATCTTTGATCATTTGGTTATGAAAATAAGGACCTAACGCTTCCGTAATAAAATAACTCACTTTAGTTTTCAACAAGGAAACCCCATCAGGTACACACTGTGGAAACATGGACTGAAATATATCACTTATTCCATCGCATGAAGCAGCAGAATAATTGCTAACAACAGTTTTCAATGCCCAAATTAATTCTCCTCTAATTGCACTGTCTTTTGAACTGTGTAAAAGCACTGCACCTGTAGTACTGACTGGCTCTGATACAGATAAGGATGATCCAGATTGATGGTTATCACGTATTGGAGCTGCGGGTGGTCCAATTCTTGCTGACAAGTGCAGTTGAAGAGGAGACATCTTTGTTGAAACATTATTTTTATGTTTCACAGACTGTGCATGCTGAGTCACAGACAGCAACGCTTTAGTCACTGTAAAGTTGCACTCACAAACAACACAATATCCTTGATCTTCAGAGTTTCCCTTTTTTAACCACTCAGATATTTTAACACCGAAGCAATCTGTTTTTGATAACCATGAAGTCTGAAACTTGCACTTTCCCATGTTATTTTCTGTATTCAGAATCAATCTAAAACAAAAAGCCTCAGTATAGAGTTCTACACAAGAGAAAGAACAGAAAAACACTTATAGTTGAATTCAGCATGTAATTAACTTTTACGTCTTTCTGTTTAATTGGTAATTTTAATATATTGAGTATCTTCAATTATTTGAAGAATTCTTAGCAGTTCGCTTTTGCCACGTTATATTCTGGACGTCGGAAAGTAGAATTTTTTTCGTATTTGAGACATGATATTACTATAAAAGGAATAAAAAGGTTCTACTCACAATGTTTTTTTCTTGGTGGTCCTCTTCACTCTATTGTTTTCAATTTTTGACGTTAAAATATCTTGGTTCATGCCTAAAAGGTGATTATGATTTACAAAACGAAGTCTTGGCTAAAAATCAAT
This sequence comes from Macrothele yani, assembly GCA_039090855.1. Taxonomy (NCBI): domain Eukaryota; kingdom Metazoa; phylum Arthropoda; class Arachnida; order Araneae; family Macrothelidae; genus Macrothele; species Macrothele yani. The sequence continues at coordinate 73,158,624 of CM077026.1, forward strand.
GGAACTGACGAAATTTTTTTGTTAACCCTAATTATCAAACGAAAAATTACTTAGGTGAGCATTCAAGCCTTAAGGAACAAAGAAAAATTCCGGTTAGAAAACCCAAAGAAACAGATAAAAAGTTAAAAATCTTAAAACCTTGGGACCGCTGTCTTTCAACCTTTCAAACATTTCCGGCCGTCCTCTTTGCTCCTCGTGCTGTGTCGCAAAGGACACTCCCACTAGGGTGGAACTTACACGTGTTTCGGGCACTCACGCCCATCTTCAAAGCCAGCATAGATTGCAAATGGCTGTCAACTGCAATTCCTTGGAGTTTTCTTCACTCAGTCCCTCCTCCCCTCTCGCCGTTGATTCGTTGGTGACGTTACTTATTTTTCGTTCGTATATATTTGGTGGTGTCCTCTGGTGTCATTATTGGGAAATACATTATATTCTATTTTTTTCTTTTTTTCTCGTCGGTAATAAATTTTCTCCATTGCACATGTAATTCATTGGGTTGATTAATGTTGCAATTAGTACTTTCAGTTTTTTCAATAATTACCGATTCTGCGATTCTAATCTCTTTCTCGGTTCTGTGGGAATTCAGGTGTTTGATGTTTTCAAATTCTGGTTCTGTATTGTTTTCTATACAATATTGCACCAATGCGGGCTTTTTATCCCTTTTATTCAAGTTCGTTATGTGTTGGTTCATATAACAAACTGGAATAAAAGGGATAAAAAAACCGCAGATAAAATAAAATGGTATAACTCTTCAGATAAAATAAAATGGTATAACTCTTCAGACAATACATCCTTAAGGATAGATATATTTGTTTATTCTCATCAGAGTTCAAACAGCAAAATTTAAATAAAGCCTATAATTTGTTTCAATTAGAATAAAAATGATGACCTTAGGTAAACAGGTGATTGCTCTAGGTACCCGTGCATTACATTGTAGTTGATGTTTCTTGCTGTTTATTCCTAAAAAAGTAACTTAAAGTAACTTTGATTTAAAAAGGTTGCCAAATAGTGACTTTAAAAAAAAAGTAACTAAGTAGCAGCCCTGCAATGACCGTACTCCAAATGGGAGAACAGCTTATCACTAGCTTGAAGGAAGAGACAGAGGAGGGGAGGAAGCGCTTTTACCATTGTCGTGGCGTCGCCATGTCGCCATTTGCTACAACGCATGTACAAACACGAGCACTGCGTCCTCCCTCATTTTCTCAGTCTTGCTTCTGGGTTTCAGGAAAATTCATGCAAAAATGCCATTTTTTAAAAAAATATGCCAAAATGTGCAAAATATTGACTGAAAAAAAAAAAAAAGACTTAAAATGACCGAAAAACCTGAAAAAATACCATATTGCATCAAAATCATGAAAAAATGCCCTTAACAAAGGTACTTAAATCAGCTTAGTTTTGTATGAAACATACTTATATGCACTTGAAAAACATTTTAGTATTGCCAAAAAAAAAAATAAAAAAAATATGCAAAATCATGAAAATCTTAGCCCTAGTTATCAGGAATAACAAACTTGCAGCTGTAAACTTCATCCACTTTACAGTTGCAGGTAAACATCCACAAAGGAATTTTTATTACGAAATTTCGTGAGACAACTCTTAATGGTTGTCTTATGTTAAAAACGTGTTTTAGATTACACATAAATAATATCAAAAGGTATTCTTTACCTATTGTTGAAAAAGTATTTTGCACGTTTGTTGCTCCGTGAGGCAAGTGCTCCCATCCCGAGAGAGGTCGAATTCGTTACAGGTTATTTGTTATTTAAAAGTTTTTATAAATCAAACATTTTAGTGATTGTACTAATCAACGAATGTTTAACTGAAAATATTTAACTAAAATGTTTGATTAATAAAAAATTTTAAATAACAAAAAACCCGTAACGAATTCGACCTCTCTCGGGATGTGAGCACATGCCTCACGGAGCAACAAACGTGCGAAATACTTTTTCAACAATGGGTAAAGAATACCTTTTAATATTATTTATAAGGAATTTTTATTTGATGACCATTCCAGATGCACCCCTTTGCTGATATTATAGAAGGGTAAACATACACTGGTGTGCAAAAATTAAGGACGAAGAGGAGAAATTAGCATAACAGCGGAACGAGCAGGCAGAACGGACCGAAAGACCACTCAGGAGATAGACTAGGGTCCAGTACATTACGGCATATGCATATGTGCAGCATGACGGAGGGGGGTGGGTGGTGTCGGAAGGGTATAAAGCACATGGGCGGTGTACGCTAAGCAATTTGGTGAAAGCTACTGCACGGTGTACATCTGTTTGAGCGACGTAGAGTTGCTGCCACCGTGTGATATGGCCAAGAGGCAATCCAGTAGATGACATCTGGATGACTTTATCCGAGGGCGCGTCATTGGGAAGTTGGAAGAAGGTCGAAGTGTGACTAGTGTGGCCGAGGAGTTCGGGATCGCTCACAGCATCGTTTCACGAGCTTGGAGAGCATTTCAAATGACAGGTCCGAGAGTTTAGCAGTGGTCGTCCACGAGCAACCACGGCAGCGGCCGACCGGTATATTGTCTTGCAGGCGAGAAGAGACAGACGGCAGACAGTGGGAGAAATCGCAAGCCACATGCAACAGACAACTGGACGTCCGTTATTGCGTTTTACTGTGGCCAGGAGGCTGCACAAAGGTGGTCTATTTGCATGATGACCAGTACGGTTTGTGCCATTAAACCATGCTCATCGGAGACGGCAGTTTTTGTGGTACCAGAAACACAAGAACTGCACGCATCAGCAATGGGGTCGAGTTCTCTTTACGGATGAGAGCCAATTTAGTCTGACGAGCGATTCTGGACATATACACATCTGGAGAGAGCAGGGAACACGCAACCACACCTCAAACATCATCAAAAGGGACCGGTTTGGAGGTGGCGGAGTTTTCATTTGGGGCGGTATCATGCTTGGTAGCCGTACTGACCTCCACATCTTCCAAGGAGGTTCAGTCACTGGTGTCCGCTATTGTACCGAGGTTCTCCTGCCTCACGTGCGTCTGTTTAGAGGTGCTGTGGTTCCTGGTTCCTCTTCATGGACGACAATGATACACTTCATCATATAGTGGCTGTCACAGAGCTGTTGGAGAGTGAAGATATTCAACACATGGATTGGCCCGCAAGGTCCCCAGACCTAAATCCAATCGAACATGTGTGGGACCTTCTCGGGAGACACTTGGCAGCACGTCACCAGCCGCCAGCAATGATTCCGCAGCTGCGATTGGCACTACAAGAGGAATGGGCCGCGATGCCTCAACAGCTCCTTGACAACCTCGTCCTCAGCCTGGACAGATGTTGTAAATCCTGCAATGCAGTCAGGGGTGATCATATCCCCTACTAAAGACTGGATTTTTCTTGGCAGCCGCCTGTCACATGGACGTTTCTGTCTTCTGTCTAGTTGTGCTCGAAGCTACCTTTTTCAATAAAGTGCCTTTGTATCCTTTGGATTCCTTGTTTGGACAGTTTTTCTCACTTGTTCCGTATTCTTACATCTTGGGGATCTTATGGTATGATTTGAGTCGATGTGGAGCACTTCTGCATGACGTTACATTCAAAAAACCCTCTCGTCCTTATTTTTGCATGCCAGCGTATGACTTTCATTGGCGATAAATTATGCACTAAGGAAGGTGTTAGGAAAGTTGTTTATTTATTTTAAATAAACGTTTAAAATAACCTGTGAAATTCACATCTAATAACATCAGAGGAGAAAGCACCATAGAAGTGTGGAAATATATACACTAAGTGGCTGTTGTCACCACTGTTTCATTGCTGTACTTACGTAACTCTTCCTCCTAATGGGTAAAAGACCTTCATATGCAGTTTATGAGAAAGGGTGTGAGAGACCAGAAGTGTTTCACAGTAAGGCATTAATTTTCAAATATTGGTGGTGGAAGGTGAATGTCATTTAACATGTGATTGACACCTACAATGGTTTATGTGATTAGAAAAAGGAAGACACCAATCTAATCTCACATGTGAGGAAATGTGTGATAGTGAAAGCATGTGCAATATTGTGATTTTCCTTGTTGCCGGCTCATTGACTGTAATGTGTGCAAGGCTGAAAAGAAATCCACACTTTACTAGTGTGAGATAAGAAAAGTGTTGAATGTAAAAGAAAACATGCGTGCTGACTTATGTTGACGATGTAGCAATCAACAACGATAAAGTTCATTTGAAATGAGTAAGGCTAAAATGAACGTTTTCTGGAATATAAAAATATTTTTAATAGACAATCACACATTAAATTCCATATAACTAGAAAAAAAAGTTGCCGAAGAAACACTTTGTGCTTATTCCCTATTGCGGACACACGCACTCAGTTAAAATAAATTTATCTATTGGTAGAAGTTCTTAACACTCATGTCCATCTCATTTTGAACAAGAACCAAAAGTATTTTCACTTCTCATCTGTGATGTGAATGTTTCCATTGCCAGGGAAAGTGCTCATGACTAATTACCACACAAAGAAGAAAGTTCACTTTCTCTGGAATCACTTTCAGTTGTGATGCAATGAGCACTTATTCATTCTGCAGTTGAATTTATCCAACAAAAAGAAAAAAACTGATTAAAAGAAAAAAAAATGCTAAAGCATAATTTATTAATCCCAAATAAAGATTTTCAGACAAAAATCGTAAGTGATTTGCAAGCAAAACAAAATGCCAGATTTATTTAATCCTTGCCACTCTTCAAATTACCTGTTCACATACTGTATAACGATGCAGGTTTTGAGACTTCATTTACGGGATTGCTAGGCTCTCATGCTAATAATGAAAGGAAAGTTGGCACTCTAAATTCTTTATAGCTTAGTATATGTTGTAAAACACACATGAAACTATTTATTTTAGTAATGTGAATGAAGTCTGAAATGCTACTGAAAATGATTATAAGTGCCAACTAGTTAAATGCTGCATTTGGTTAAAATGGAGTTTAGTGCCATGGTCTAATCAGGAAGGTTCCTGTATAGTTGCCTTCCCATGATGCTTAAGTATGCATTCACTGAGTTACTTCATGCTGCTGACTCCCTATTGCAAGACACCTGAAATAATCTGCTAAAAACTCATATTTCACAATTATAATAGTTTACCATAGAAGTAAAAAAATAAATGTCACAGAAATAAATGCATGTCATTTACTTTAGTCATGCCATTGCCATACAAAAATTGAACAATACTTTCTATATTGCAACTGAAAAAAAAGAAATTCATTCTTTATGGCATACCTTTAGCAAGATCAGGAAGCCCATAACAAAAGGACTGAAAATAGTCAAGAAGCAGTACACACTTGATGGCTCAAAACTGAAAGTAAAAAACACACAAAATATAAAATGCCTTTTAAAAGATATTATTGTATGTATGGTACAACAAAATGGGTAAGCCAATTTTTTTCTGCTTTTCAGATAAAAAGTCTGTGACACTAAAATATTAAAAAAGATAAAAAACTGAATTGCCTTCGTCATACACAAAAAGTTTGACACTATAAACTAATAACTTAATTTTTAAATTGAATAGTGCACTATTCACAAATCAGTTTACTATACCAAATAAAATGTGTGCACACACACAATGTTTTTATTCAACATGTAATATAAAAATCAATCTACATGACTGCTACATTTATAACAAATTTGCAATACACCAAAAATAAAAATAACTTGCACTGCAATGAAGCATCAAAGGCAAACATTGATAAAAACCAAGAAGTTTTCTTTTTTTAATAAAATAACTCTGTGGAAGATATGTTCTTGTCTCTTAATTTCCCTTTTGAAAAGAAAAAAATGTGAATACTTACTGCTTAGTAAAGCCAAAGCTAGTGATTTGTTTCAGACATATGCTAAAACAAAATCAGCAAGATTTGCTTGTGAACAATTCCATGTTGGTCTCACATCACTGCCTTTTTGTCAAATTGAAACCATATGACAATGGGTGAAAATACAAATCCAACTACTTTTAGCAAATGCTAGATTTTAAGAGAATTAAGAGGCACAAAAAAATTATATACTGTTGAATTTTTGTGCTGCACCCAAGCTCATCATTAAGGCAGCATGAAGGCATTAGTTGTTGTGACCAAAGAAGAAATGACCAAACCTTATCATCATGTCTTCCATCTATTTCCAAAGCTATCTTAATTTTCACTCTGAAAATGTGCAATTAATGGGTTACGATTTTTAATGAGCCCCACTTCATTGCTTGTTCTTTATTCTAAATTGCTGTATCCAGTCACATCTCAGTAATAAAAGTTTTGAGTTTTGATTGCAGCTTTTGTGCTCTAACATGCAAGTTTCTCAACTGTCTATGGATTTATAAATTTCAGTTATAATAAAGGCTCCTTTTTAATGCATGCCTGGAAGAAGTTTTAAGAGTAAATTATTATCATACATATTCTGTGGAGTTTTCTTAAAAATAACTACAGGGCTGCCAGCCCATCACACCCAAGAAAATATAGTTGCTTTAGTAGCCACTAATGGTAAAAATAGCAGCTTAAATAGTAGCCTTAACAACTTAGGTTAAGGACAAAAATAATTTCCCAAAAAAATGTATGAGTTTCAGAATGTAAGTGCTCCACACTAAAGAAAATTTTTTTGTCAATTTTTTTTTATTTATTTCAAACCACAGTAACAAAATTAGCACATTTTTGTAATATGCTATGTACAGCTTAAGCCTGAAAGCCCATGCGAATACTTCACCAAAAATGTGCTCAATATAGATAAGCAAATGCAACCAACGATCCTACTTACATTTCCGGCACATAGAGTTTGCTCAATTATCATCTTGCCGGACGAGAAGATCGATGCTTCATCTTATCCTTATTCATTATTAACACTTGAAACACCAAACACTATGTAATATCTTGTTAACCTCAAAAACTTACAAGTTATAACGAGCTGAATGAATTGACTTTTCACAAATTAATACATACATACATACATATCACTAAGCTGTTCTCTGAGATTCAGAGGTTAGCTCCAAAAAGAAATACAAACTACCAGATATTTTTACTTACAGTTGTCGTATCAAACTTCTCCATTTACAGCGATCTTGACATAAAACTCGTGCTTCACTGATATCCATTACACACAGTACACAAGATCTTTTATACTTCATACTCATAATCTTTTTCTCATGCAGACACTCCTGAATCTGATCCACCCATGTCTTCCTTGGCCTTCCTCTGCCTTTCCTTCCTGCCACTTGGGCGAAAATGATTTTCTTAGTAAGCATCTCATCGCTCATTCTTTCAACATGGCCAAACCACCGAAGCATATTGGTCTCCACCATGCTAACAACATTTTGCTTCACATCACACAACTGCAACACATCTTCATTCCTCACACAATCAGACCGTGTCTTGCCACAAACCTCACGTAAGTAATGCATTTCTCCAGCACACAAACGACTCCTATGTTTCTTCTGCAGTACCCAGGTTTCACTGCCATACATCAGAGTAGGAACAATTATAGTTTCATACACAGCCATGCGGGACTCACTAGAGAACCCATCATTCCTGTGAAAACCTCCCAGAGCAGCTATGACTTTCAAAGAAGAATTCACTCGCCTACTGATTTCACCATCCAATTTGTTCTCTCTGTCAAACATGCTTCCACACAAACTCACTCACCTGGTCAATCACAGTGCCATTTATACTTACATTACATTCAGTGCTACCCATTCCTCTCTCAAACACCATAACTTTGGTTTTTCCCTTATTTATACTCAGTTTGAATTTCATGCAAATTTCGTGCATCCGAGTCAACATACTCTGCAACTCCCTTTTGCTCTCTGCCAACAGGACAGTGTCATCAGCATACAGCAATCTGCAAACACGGATATCACCAAGACATAAACCAGTGTTATCCATTTTGGCATCACGCCTGCATGCGTCCATAAATAAACAGCCATGGTGACATTACACAACCTTGTCTAACTCCTGCACCAATAGAAAACCATTTTGATAAAACACCATTCACTCGTACACAGGCTCTACTACCCGCATACATGGCTTTTACACTATTAATTAGATTCCCAGTAACACCATATTCATTCAATACCTTCCACAAAAGTGTCCTATTCACTCGGTCGTAAGCTTTCTCTAAATCTATGAAGGCAGCAAAAACTTTCTTCCCAACAGCCAAATTCTTTTCAATCATCGTGCGTAATGCAAAAATTTGGTTAGTGCAGACTTAACCAGGCATAAAATCACTCTGAACAGCCCACACTTTTAATGATGTAAGACCCCGTACTTTTTCAATAACAACCTTACCAAACACTTTCCCTGGCACACTTAGTAGGCTAATACCACAATAGTTCTTGCATTCAGTCTGATCACCTTTTCCCTTACACAGGGGAACAATAATAGCAACCTTCCAATACCAAGGGACCATTCCTAACTCCCGGCACAACTGGCAAATTTCAGTTAACCAGTCTATTACAGAGTCACCACCACATTTCAACATCTCTGCAGTTATACCATCAACTCCCAGAGCCTTGCCATTCTGAAGAGATTTTAGAGCTTTAGACACTTCTTCTCTTGAGATACCTCCTGAGCTTCCATCCCTCATTGTGACATCATAATCACCTGCATTTGTCTCAGAATAATCTTTGCTTTCCTGATCTAATAACTCACAGAAGTATTCACCCCATCTTTCACTTAACTCATTGGGTTCCCATATCATTTCCCCAATCTCATCCTTCCCACAACTTACAACTTTGTTTCCCCTATTTTTTCTTAGTCTCATGTACTTCCAGAAAGACTTCCTATCTTTCCAAAAAGCCTGTTCATGCCTTTCCACTTTCTCCTTCCTATCTTTTGCTTTACTCTGGTGAACCAGCCTAGCAGCTTCACGCTTCTTACAGCGATATTCATCCACAGAGACTCTACCTTGCAACATCCCCAAATAGGCTTCCTTGCAAGGTAGAGTCTCTGTGGATGAATATCGCTGTAAGAAGTGTGAGAAACCACAATTTAAAAACATATGTACAAAGGACAATAAAATATCAAGGTATTGCGTACCTAATAACGAAATGTATATCACACGTTAGATGCTCAGTGAGCCACGTGCTCCCACCCCAAGAGAAGCCTAAATTATGCAACAAGTCTTAGTTAGTTAAAAATATTTACAAATAAAACCTTTTAGTTAAAATATTAATTTACAATCAAACATTCACTCATTAGAACACTCATACATTTAAAACTATCCATTAATTAAAACATATCTCATTAGAAATGGCTAATACTCATCGGGTCGGGAGACACGGCTCACTCAAAATTGCTTCGCCGATGTTATCACGGCGAGTGCTTTCATGGTCCCGTGGACAATATCATCAGGCCAACAACAAACTGCACGAGGATTGCTCGCGTGTGTGTAGCTGCAGAAGTTGCATGCTGGGAAACGAAGGAAGGGGTGCAGCTTTCACTACGTGTCAGGTGAATTTCATCAGGTGCCGCCATCTATCGAATGAGTTGGTAAGTATCTATCATAAGTATAAATCCTTTCCTGTTGACGTAGAGACATTGAAATATTATTAACTTTTTATTAAATTGGTGTGATTTTTATAATACTCTTTTTTTTGTCTTTTTCTATGTATTTTTTCACAAAGAAAGGTGACTTGATCACGCTAGTTACGTTAACTAAAACTTTTACAAAAGTTCGTAAGTTGGAAGCTTTTGACCTTATCTTAGGTCTTCATTGGCGTGATGAAGACCTAAGATAAGGTCGAAAGCTTCCAACTTACGAACTTTTTGTAAAAGTTTTAGTTAACGTAACTAGCGTGATCAAGTCACCTTTCTTTGTTAATATTGTTACGTGTTTTGCCCATAATCGTCATGTATTTTTTCACTTTTAATAAATGACTTCCAAGCTGTATCAAGAGTAGTAGGGTCCTGTAAATTACATATTTTATCCTTTTATAACACTTTCTGAAATTCTCAACTCTTTTTCATTTGTGTGAGTAGTTAACATTTTAATATTTTCAAAATCAGGATATTGTTTATGATTAATACAGAATTGAATAAGTGCAGTTTTTTCTTCTTTTTTATTCCAGTTCTTATATGTTGATGTAATCATTTTGTTAATCTATTTTTTGTACTACCTATGTAAGAGATGTGGCTCCCAGAATCTTGTGAAACAATAGGAATTTCATATAAACCTGCTGATTTCAGAATATTTTTATTAGATTTTTTTCCTTATTACCAAATCACCAATATTTTGAACAGAATGATCAAAAATAATGTTGTATTTTTTCATTAATCTTAAAAATTTCCTACTTATTCCTCTAATAAAAGGAAAAGAACCTGAAAATTTATATTTCTTTTTTTCTGTATGTTTTGATCAATGTTCTTTAATTTCTTTTTGTATTCAAAAATCAACTTTTTAACAGTCTGTGTTATATCCATATTGTTTAGTTGTGTTAATAATCCATTGAATTTCTTCTTCTCTATACTTTCTATTTGAGGAATATGTGAAGGCACATTTTACCCAATTTTTGATACTATTTATTTTGTGAGTTTTTGGGTGTTCAGATTGACATGGAATCATAATAGGTACATAGGTTGGTTTTCTAAAAACTTTATATTCAAAATTTAAATCTTTCTTAATTATTTCAATATCCAAAAAAGGAATCTTTCTATCTTTTTCCTTTTCTTTCGAACAACATTATGTTATTGCTCAAACATTACTGTTATACACGTTGTAAGTGATGATGTTCTTTGGTACTGGATGCTTTCATATAATTATTGTATATTAGAATAATACAGTACAATTATCTAAATAATTAACTCATAATAATGTTTAAGGTTGTCATTTTTATTCGTACTCTTGGTTTATGCTCTCAGAATTTTTTTCTTTTTATCCAACTACCTGACTTATCCGATCCGGCGCGTAAACTGTATCCTTTGTTGATTTAGACAAGCTACATTCAGAAATTATTGATTTATCATTCACTTCTATTTGATCCACAGTTCAAGTATTTCGTTTAACGTTCATGTCAAAACATTTGGTTTCTTCTATTATGATTCATTTTATTTTTATTTTTAATAAAGTCCGATTGTCCATGTCATTTGATCTGGTGTTTAAACGTCATTCCTTGATGACTCTGATGTTCCATATTCTGACTTATCAGATCCTGTGCGTAAACGGCTTCCTTTGTTGATTTAGACAAGCTACGTTCGGAAATTATTGATTTATCATTCACTTCCATTTGATCCACAGTTCAAGTATTTCGTTGAACATTCATGTCGAAACATTTGGTTTCTTCTATTATAATTCCTTTTATTTAATAAAGTCCGATTGTTCTTGTCACTCGATCTGGCATTTAAACATCGTTTCTTGATGACTCCGATGTTCCATATACTGCAAATGTTATACCAAAATCGATGATTAGCATTTATAAAGGGCAGTCCACTTCGCCAAATCATTAATTGCAAATGCATTTATGGCACCTCTATTCATAGTGATTGTGGAATAACTTTTTTACGGGTCTTATAGAGGTTATAAGACCCGTAAAAAAGTTATTCCACAATAAATTGCAATTTGAAGCTAAGGGATCGTAACAGTCCCATTAAAGTATTAAAAATAGTTGAAAAAAGCACATTTTTTATATCCAGCATCCGTACGTTACCAGACTAGTTTCAACAGCATATTTCTGCTGTTATCTTCAGTGGTGGTATATGCCGACTTTGCGGCCTGTTGTACTACTTGCAATGTCGGTTATCTTCACGAATTCCTCTTAAAATGTTTTTGTTGAAGCACGTGATCTTTTGTCATTGCACGTTTCTTATATGTGCTTTTTCGCGTAATCACTGATTGGCGCCTTTTTAAGTGTCCATCTCAGAATTGTTTAGATTTTCATAAAACTTATGTTCTTTTATGTTGTATTCTTATTTTTGTGTTTTCTCATATTCTTTTTCAGTTGTTTATAATTGTTTTGTTCTATTAAATATTTCCATGGGTAAGCCAATTCGTATGGTGCAGATATGTTACAGTTTTTATCTTTAGTTTTTTCGATGACCATGGATTCTGATAATAAGATTTGTTTATGGTTTTTATGTGATGTTAATATTTTAGAGTTTTTCCAGTCTGGAATAAGTTGATGTTGGTTACAATATTGAATTAATGCTGTTTTTTCTTCTTTTTTTATCCAATTATTATAGTGTTCTTGCAACCTTGCTGAAAAACATCTTTTAGTGCTACCCATCTACAAGGTGTCCTGGAATTTCGTGTACAAACTTGGAGGGGAGGTAGAGAACAGCGCCAGGAACCAGAATTAAATAGGAAAGCATGGGAGGAAACAATAGGCGGCGCTGTACGCGAGCTTGCAAGGTCAGCACGTGTGGCTTCCTCATTGTAGACGCGGACTGCGTGTGATCAACATGAATCGTTTCACACACGCTGAGTTGACGGATATGCACTTCGTTTATGGCCTAACTAACGAAAATGGACACGCTGCTGGTCGGTTGTATTGGGAAAGATATCCAACGTGGCGCCAACCAAATCATCAAATGTTCGCTCGGGTACATCAGAACCTTGCAGAACGTGGATCCTTCACAGAAAAGATGCAGGATACCGGGCGGTCGCGAACAGTACGAACACCCATATTGGAAGAGCGTCTGTTGCAGGCTGTGCACCGAAATCCCGGGACCAGTGTACGGGCGCTTGCTGTTGCCGCTGCCGCCGGAACGTCTCGATCAACTGTCTGGAGCGTTCTGCAGGGTGAAGCCTTACACCCCTTTCATCTTCAGAGAGTTCAATTACTGCAGCCGGATGATCACCCACGACGTGTCGTGTTTGCACAGTGGTTTCTGCACCAAAGTGTGGCCGACCTGCAATTTCCCAGTTCTGTTATGTTCAGTGATGAAGCAACCTTTTCACGTGACGGGGTGTTCAATACGCACAACGCGCACCTGTGGGCCGTAGACAACCCACACGGAACCCGACCACAAGCCGCACAACAACGCTTCACTGTTAATGTGTGGGTGGGTATCGTGGCGGACAGTTTAGTCGGGCCATACATCTTACCACCTCGACTGGACGCTCGCAAGTATCTCGTCTTTCCTCAGGAGGTTCTTCAGGAAATGCTGCACGATGTCTCCGCACATGTTCGACGCGGAATGTGGTTGCAACATGATGGGGCGCCATCTCATTACGCAAGGTGCGTACGTGACCATTTCGAACCAAGTGGATTGGGCGTGGCGGTCCCGTCGAATGGCCACCCAGATCACCTGATTTATATCCTCTTAATTATTATCTCTGGGGTTCCATGAAGAGCATTGTGTATGACACGCCAGTAAATTCTGAAATGGACCTGGTGGCACGAATCTCCATCGCTGCTGCTACGATCTGCGCAACGCCAGGTATCTTCGACAATGTTCGCCAATCCATGTCGCGTAGGTGTCATGCGCGCATCCAGGCCAATGGGCGCAATTTTGAACACCTCCTGTGATGCTTGTAAGTCCTACATTGTACTCTTTTGTTGTGTAATAAAGCGTTTTACACTGCTTTCTGTATTGTGGCCTTACTGTGTCTTTGTGTCTCTTTCTCACGTGAGGGTGACGTTTCCGCCCATGCTTTCCTACTTAATTCTGGTTCCTAACGCTGTACTCTACCTCCCCTCCAAGTTTGTAGACAAAGTTCTGGGACACCCTGTTATATAGCACTTACGGTATTCTCCATTATTCGGGTCAATTGTAGGGTTCTTATAAACTGTTTGCAACATAGATTTTTTATTCCTATTAGATGTTAACATATTAGCGTTACTCATGACTTTTATACCAATATCCAGTTTATGCCTTTTGCATTCTTTTATTTTATGATGTCAGTGATCAGATATATGTATGGTAAACTGCCAATATATTTTAATTCATTTTTATTTGGCTCATTGTTAGTTTCAACTTGCTGTTTGATTTTTATATTCATGTTGTCAATTAGACTTTTGGAGTATCCGAATTGTACTGCAATCTGCTTTATCCATTTGATTTCTTCCAGATACGCTTTCCTAGTAGATGTATGAGTATATGCTCTTTTAATAAAAGATCAGAATGCTGCTGTTTTGTATTTCCAGGGTGCATTGATTTGGCTGGAATAATTGCAGGTGTATATGTTGGCTTTCTGTATACTTGATAATCAATATTATGGTTGTTTTTAATTAAAATAATATCCAAAAAATTTAGTTTGTTGTTATTTTCTTTTTCACAAGTGACTTGTATAGTCGGATATATGCTGTTGAATTTCTGTATAAAATGATCCAATTGTTCTTCAGAGTGTTGCCAGAAGATTAAGATATCATCAACATACCTTAAATACACCTTAGGTAAGATGGTATTATCTGTATTTATCATAATTTTCTCTTCGATGTCTTGTAGTATGATTTCTGCTAATCGTCCCGATAATGGCGATCCCATTGGAGCTCCATGCTTTTGTAGATATATAGTCTTATTATACATGAAGTAGTTGCTCTCTGTGATTAATTTAATAGCTTTAATAATGCTAAATCTCATATCTTGATCTATATTGTCTTTATTTAGTTTTTCATCAATAATATTGATCGCTTCAATTATAGGGGTATTAGGTTATAAGGATATTATGGATAAAAAAATGAATGATGAATCAATAATTTCCAAACGTAGCTTGTCTAAATTAACAAAGGAAGCCGTTTACGCACAGTATCGGATAAGTCAGAATATGGAACATCAGAGTCATCAAGGAACAATGTTTAAACGCCAGATCGAATGACAAGGACAATCGGACTTTATTAAAAATAAAAATAAAATGAATTATAATAGGAGAAACCAAATGTTTCGACATGAACGTTCAAAAAATACTTGAACTGTGGATCAAATAGAAGTGAATGATAAATCAATAATTTCCGAACGTAGCTTGTCTAAATCAACAAAGGATACAGTTTACGCACCGGATCGGATAGGTCAGGTAGTTGGATAAAAAAAATAAAAAAATTCTGAAAGCATAAACCAAGAGTACGAATAAAAATGACAACCTAAAACATTATTATGAGTTAATTATTTAGATAATTGTACTATATTATTCTAATATACAATAATTATATGAAAGCATCCAGTACCAAATAACATCATCACTTACAACGTGTATAACAGTAATGTTTGAGCAATAACACAATGTTGTTCGAAAGAAAAGAAAATTCAGTATCACGTAATAAATATGGTTAAAGATATTACGGCAACCATTATATGATTGTTCTTTCTATCTTGTTCAAATTCCAATGCTAATTCGATCTCAGGATAATAAGCAGTATATTTAGTCTTAAGTACTTCTAATTCTTCATGTTTTATATATATTACTTCTAATTCTTCATGTTATGTTGAAAATATTAAAATGTTAACTACTCCCACAAATGAAAAAGAGTTGAGAATTTCAGAAAGTGTTATAATCGAACAAAAAAAGGATAAAATATGTAATTTACAGGACCCTACTACTCTTGATACAACTTGGAAGTAATTTATTAAAAGTGAAAAAATACATAGAAAACGACAAAAAAAAAAGGGGGGGGGTATTACAAAAATCACACCATTTAATAAAAAAGTTAATATTTCAATGTTTCTACATCAACAGAAAAAGATTTATACTTATGATAGATAATTACCAACTCATTTGATAGTGGCGGCACCTGATGAGATTCACCTGACATGTGGTGAAAGCTGCACCCCTTCCTTCGTTTTCCAGCATGCAACTTCTGCAGCTACACACACGCGAGGAATACTCGAGCAGTTTGTTGGTGGCCTAATGATACTGTCCACGGGACTGTGAAAGCGTTCGGCGTGATAACGTCGACAAAGTGTTTTTTGAGGGAGCCGTGTCTCTCGACCCAATGAATATTAGCCGTTTCTAATAAGATATGTTTTAATTAATGGATAGTTTTTTTTGTATGAGTGTTCTAATGAGTGAATGTTTGATTGTAAATTAATATTTTAACTAAAAGGTTTTATTTGTAAATATTTTTAACTAACTAAGACTTGTTGCATAATTTAGGTCTCCCTCGGGGTGGGAGCACATGGCTCACTGAGCATCTAACGTGTGATATACATTTCATTATTAGGTATGCCATACCTTGATATTTTATTGTTCAATTAGAACACATTTTACCATGAAATTGTCCCTAGGGATATGTGTCATGCAGTGGTGCACACTGAATTTCATCAAGGGTGGGGGTCCAACAAGGAATTTACTGGACAAGCAAAATGTGCTATATTTTTTATATAGATAAATGTAAATTTTATTCTGACTACGGCAAGTTATATAATATATATACATGAATGTACACTATATTATTAAAAGTATTCGGACACCACAATGTTTTGGTACAAATGGCATTATTATTGCAATTAGTAATTAGTCTGTCCACCTTTGCTTGTATGACACCGGCGACACATCTAGGCATACTATCAGCCAATTTCTGGTATGTCTCTACAGAACTAGCTCGCCATTCTTCCTGTTAATCTGCTACCTGAGTGGATTTTGAACACTGTCGTTGTGGTCGATTTCATATTCGTCACTCCAGTTCATCCCAGAGGTGATTAAGATCAAGACACTAAGCAGGCCAGTCAAACAATATCACCTCATTTTCAAGAAACCAGTCCTGCATATGCCGTGCAGTGTGGTAG
This sequence comes from Macrothele yani, assembly GCA_039090855.1. Taxonomy (NCBI): domain Eukaryota; kingdom Metazoa; phylum Arthropoda; class Arachnida; order Araneae; family Macrothelidae; genus Macrothele; species Macrothele yani. The sequence goes on from CM077026.1 coordinate 73,175,257, forward strand.
GGAACCAGATCGTGTTGGAAGAGACAACGGACATTTCCATAATATTGCCAAATTATTGGTAGCGCAGAATTATCCTGAACATAAAAGTACACTTCAAAGTTCACGGTTTGTGGTATAATATACAATGGGCTGAGTCCCATTCACGAAAAACAACTCAATACCATGATGGAGTCTCCGCCGAACTTAACAGTTGAAAGAACACAGTCCGACGAAAATCTTTGCCGGGCTGTCGCTAAATCTAGACACGTCAACCAGATTGGAAGAATTAAAAGCTTGATTCATCAATCCAAAGTACAACTTTCCAGTAACCAACAGTCCAGGTACGACAGGAGACACACCACTCGAAACGGCGCTTCTCATTCATAGTAGTGATGTGTGGCTTGTGTGCCACTGCGACATAATAATAACCCACACTGTGCAACTCTCTGCGGATAGTTATGGTACTAACCAAGCCTAATGGCTTGGTTAGCATTTCCTACTTCAGCAGTGATGGAAACGGCAGAGGAAGAACGGGATTTCTTAACATTTCTTACCATGGCTCTTCTGTCACATTCCATCAGTTTGTGCGACTTTCCTGAAAGTTTTTTTACTCTTGTTGCAGTGTCCTGCTTCCATCTCTTCACGACATCACTTTCAATTGATTTTGGTGTGTTTATTTTAGCTGAAATGCTCCGTATGGAAATGTTACTCAAATGACATCCTACTTGTTACTTGTACCAATGGGGGGGGGGGGGTACTAAATTGACCCAGCACCGCGGCCTAAGGTCTATTGTGCATCCCCAGCCCTAATCTCAAAAGAGACCAGATGCACGAGCAAAAGCAAGAATGCTCTTGACTGGTACTAAAGAGAGATCACTTGGTCTCAAGTTGTGAGTACCAAAGTGTTCAAGCCTGAGTGCTGCAAAAAAGTCACAGTCACAGAGAAAATGCAAGGAAGTCTCCTCTTCCAGATGGCATCCTCTACAAAGTGGATCCTCTTTCACCTCAATCAAATTAAGGTGCCTATTAAGACGACAGTGTCCTGTAAGTAGACCAACAATCAGTCTAATATCCTTTTTTGGCAGTTTAAGGAGTTCCTTAGCCCTATGAGGCAAGGGTCCTTGATTAAGTTCCTTTGCCTGCCTCTGACCCCTGGTAGCATGCCAGAGGTCAAGCTGCTTAGTCCTCAGCAGCCTTTTAGTTAGTCCTCTAGCCACACTAGAGGCGAGCCCTAACGCAGGCTCTGGACCATAAAAAGCCTGCTCTGCCCCCTCTTTAGCAAGGTCAGCTCTCTCATTTCCTTCAATACCCCTATGTCCTGGAACCCAGAACAGTTGCACTTTGTTCCGGTTTGCCATTTCAGTTAGGGTCTGGAGGCAGTTCCAAACAATTTTGGATGAAATGCGGGACTGTCAAAGTGCCAGTAACGCTGCCTGGCTGTCTGAACAAATCTGGATATGCACATTGTGATACCCTTTGATCAGACATTCTGAGGCACATGCTAGAATAGCATACACCTCAACTTGGAACACGGTAGCATGCCTTCCAAGGCTTTGGCATGAACCATAACCTCTGGATAGGCAATATTCCCCTGTTCCAACTCCTACGTTTGTCCTGGAGCCATCAGTAAACCAAACAGTTTCACCGCTGCACCCAGGGACAAAGGACATTTCCCATTCACTGCGACTGGAAAAGTTCACACTGAATGCTTTATCAAAATGATATTTTACTAGCATATTGTCGGTTCCCATTTGAAAGATGGGCTCCTTACAAAAATACTCCTGAATAGGCTTGGTATGGCTGCCAACCCACAACGAGGGTCTTCACATGCCATTGCGGCATAATCTATATGCCCCCATAATAGCCTCACCCTCAATATGAAGGTGAAGTGGCAGAATATCAAGAAGCAACTCCAATGCAGCTGTTGGAGTAGTTCTCATTACTCCTGATATACCTATGCAGGCCAGCCTTTGTAACTTGTTAAGTTCAGCCTGCACCACGCAGAAGTTAACTCTGTGCCACCACACCGTTGAGCCATAAGTGACCATAGTATATATCGAGTGCAAAATCTTCGGGTTGAGGCCCCAGGATTTGCCAATAGCACCTCTACATGACCAGAACACTTTCTTGGCTCTGGCAATACAGTAATCTAGGTGCTGTTTCCAGGTTAAGCCTCCATCCAAAATGACTCCCAGGTACTTAACCTGTGTATTGAGAGGAACTGTTTTCCCAAAGAGAGCAATATCTCCAAGGCCTCCAAGATTCCTCTTTCTAGTGAAAGGCACAAGGGTGGTTTTGTCAGGGTTTACTGATATACTAACCTTCCTGCACCAATCCTCAACAAGTCCCAGTGTTCTTTGCATTACGCTCGAGACTGTTTTAGGGAATTTTCCCTTGACTATTATGGCCACGTCATCTGCATAGCCAAAACAGTCGCAACCAGACCCCTCCAGGATCCCCAGCAGTTCATCCACCACCAGGCACCACAACAGGGAGAGCAAACTCCTCCCTGAGGGCAACCCCAGCAGGTGGAGACCGACAGAGTCTCCCCGAGAAGCGAGGCCACAACCGTTCTGCTTGTAAGCATGGCCTTAATCCATTGACAACAGGTTCTATCAACACCATGTCTTTCCACAGCTCCCACAATGGTCTCCGTAGAGACCCTGTCAAAGGCACCTTCAATATCAAGGAAAGTGGCTAATGCCACCTCCTTTAAATTCTAGTGCCTTCTCAAGGCAACAAACAATGCCATGGAAAGCTGCTTCTGTTGATTTGCCTTGTTGATAGGCAAACTGAAATTTTGAGAGGGGTTTAGGAAGTAAAACCACCTCTCTAATATGCCTATCAATGACATCCTATGACCAGCTCACGCTAGAACTCCAAAAGTTCACGTCCACGCAGCATATCTATTCAAAGTTACTAATAACATGACAAATCATCTCAGCTTTATACACTATATTGACAAAAGTCACCAGACACCCCTTCAAAAGGAAATAAACGATCCGCTGCATTATTTAGATGCATTGTACAGCTGCAAAACAGTATAAAAGCAAGCCTGCAGCTGACCATGATCATATACCACTGTGAGGTTGAGTGAAAAAGTCACGGCGGGAGTGAACTGACTTTGAGAAAAGAAAGATTGTTGGGTGTTATATTAGCGGGTTGTCCATAAGAGAAACCGAGGGACGTTTAAACATACCCAAGTCAACTGTTTTGGATGTAGTGAATAAATGGAAGACACATGGCGTGCCTGAAGCAGCAAAACCTACCGGCAGACTAAAGAAAATCAGTGCAAAGCAGCAAAACCAACCAGCAGACCAAAGAAAATCAGTGACAGAGGACGTAGAAGCCTCAGGAGAGTCATTACAGCTAATCAACGGAGTACTGCACAAGACCTCAGTGTACAGGTGAGTAAAAATGCTGGAACATGTACCATTCGTAGAGAACTTCATTCCATGGGTTACCGTGGTCGTGCGGCTGCTCATAAGCTTTTCATTTCCACTAAGATTGCTACTCGTCATTTAACATGATGTAAAGAACATTTGTCGTGGACAGTAGATCAATGGAAGCGGGTCCCATGGACTGATGAATCCAGATACAGGATCCATCAGTCTGATGGCCATGTGTGGGTATGGCGGCAGCCGGGGGAATGCTATTTACCACAGTGTACTGTTCCTACGGTCAAGTTTGGAGCTGGCAGTGCACTTGTGTGGGGGTGTTTTCTGTGGTGTGGCCCATTGGTTATCGTGGACAAACCTGTTAACCAGCACGTCTACCTCGATATTCTGGACAATTATGCCCTACCAACTCTGTGGCAATACTATGGAACCAAGCCTTGTTGGTACCAGCAGGATAATGCACTGAGCCATAAAGCAAGGACTGTTATGGCATGGTTTGACGATAATTCCGTATCGTGTGTGGATTGGCTGGCAAAGAGCCTTGATCTTAATCCCATACAGCACCTATGGGATGAATTAGAGTGCCACATAAGAAGTTTGGAACTAAACTTCTTTTATGTTGTGTTTCTCTTTTAGGTGTACTGTAACTTTTGTCAATATAGTGTATGTAGTATATATACCTCCCCACTCACACAGCGGGCACCTTCCTGCTCAACCGTTCTTTGCACTTGTGCAAATATTTGGTAGCGTCAGAATACTCTTGAAAATATAGCGTATGTATGTTCTTAATGAATGTAAGCATAAATCAACACAGATGAACACATAGATTAAAAAATTTCTCTGAAGAAATAAGATAAATTCAGTATTTTTTGAGCATAAGACGTTCATAAATATAACGATCATTACGAAAACTAAAATTAAGATGGACAGAAAAATAATTTATCATAACAAAAATACTAAATTTATAAAGCCATGCGCAGAATCAAATTTTTTTAAATTCCTTAGTCGGAATGTATTTTAAAAGAAAATAATTTGTTATAAGGACCCGGGCCTTCTTGGGAGGGGTCCGGATCCAGCTGACCGTCACTGTGTGTGTGCCACTGGTCTCATGATATGTATATATGTACAAAGGTAAAAGTCATGCCTTCGATTGAACTTTCACAATATTAACCGCCCCTTTTTATTGCCAAGACTTTGAAGACTTTAAATTACGAACATAAGACACATACACAAATAATTGAAAGACTTTTTGAAACATTTCATTCACAAGTTAAATTATCAAAAACAATACGTCATACAAACCAAAGACTATGCACAAATTAATTGAACAAACATGAAACTTTGCAACAAAAGGCTTTGAAGTCAACTTAAAAAACATATTTACAAAGTTGGAAATCATGCCTTCATTGAAACCGCAGAAAATTTACACAAACCACTCCCTCCATATAGCTACGACTTTGAAGACTTCAAAATACGAACATAAGACTGTAAACTAAAAGCAAATGAAAAGTCTTTTAAAAGCATTTCATCCACAACTAAAATATCGAAAACAGTACACGATACGAACCAATACCAATTATCATAATATTTGCACCTTTTATTTATTACGTGCGATTCATTAACGACATATCTTAAATGGCCAAGTACTTACCAAAAAGCTCTTGGTCAGTTATTCCTTTACACTTCTAGCACGTCAATATCATCATGTAATGTAGTTGGCCTTCAAAGGTTGAAGAACACCTTGCTTATGAGATTCGTTCTTACGGTCATGAAACATCGTATTTTTTTTTCTTATGTTATTCACTGGACAAAAAAGCAGGTTTCATTATGCCGTCTGAGACATAAACATAGCTCGTCATCTCCATAAAAAACCACACATATACACACCATACAGCTCATTCATACATTCAGTTAAAACCACTATGTACATAATTACACTATTTACATTCCCAGTCAGTTAAACCTTTGTCAACTGTGACTAAAAAAGTGCTCCATCCGCTTCAAACACAGTACTAACCCTACCACAAGTGCCAACCTCATTCAGCCCAGTCATACACAATCCTCTAGCGCTTTAAACAGTACATCTGTCATCATCAGGAGGCCCATGTGTCTCTCTGCCTACCATAGCTCAAGTGAGCAAAGTCATTGAGGTCCCGGCTGAACCCTGTCTTCACAGTGAACCATGAAGACAAGGTTCACTGTGAGGAATACTTATGAATTCATTGAAAAAATTAAAGTAATTAAACAAGATTTAAGTGAATATCATATGGCTAGTATGGATGTTTGTGCTCTGTTTCCTAGCACACCAGTACCTCAGGCAATTGATATAATTGTTGAAAAATTATATATGTTACAGACAATGAATGCAGTACAAATTGAGGAATTAAAAGAAATTTTATTGTACATATATGAAATTTTATTGTACATATATTGAAGATAATTATGGGAGATTTCAATGCAAAAATAGGGCAACGGCAACAGAATGAAACTTCAGTAGGTAAATTCGGTCACGGCAACAGAAACCAGCGTGGAAATACTCTCGTTGAGTTTGCAGAGGAAGAAGGGTTTTTCATTTTGAACACCTTTTTCAAGAAAAAGCCACACAGGAAATGGACATGGAGACATCCAAATGGAACGACAAGTGAAATTGATTTTATTATGTGTAACAAAAAATTCGTCATGGAAGACTGCAGTGTGCTAAACAAGTTCAACACAGGTAGTTACCATAGATTGGTGAGATGTAAGATGCATCTCAACACTAAACTTGAACGTGGCAAGCTCATAAGACAAACAAAATGTATTGACATAACCAACCTTAAAAACACCATAATACCTTCAAGTTGGAACTGAAGAACAGATTCTCTGCTTTAGAAGGCCTAACATCGGATGAAGTGGATATTTCTGAAGTTAACAGAAAAGTAACCAAAGCTCTTATGGAAACAGCAACAAAATTAGCTGGATCTAAAAACAAGTTGCATGTGAACAAATTATCAGGAAAAACTAAAATGTTGATGCAAAAAAGAAGAGAGATGAGGACAACTAAAGAAGATGTGAATTCCAAAGTGGAATATATAGAGCTATGCAAGACAGTACGAAAAAGTATCACTGAAGACGTAAGGAAATTCAACTGTGAACTAGTAAGGAAAGCAATTGAAAACAACCAAAGCCTAAAGATAGCAAAGGGACAACTCAGTAAGGGAAGAAAACAGATTATGGCACTGAGAAAAGAAGATGGTTCTGTAACAAGAAATAGAGGAAAAATTTTGACAAGAGTGAAAGATTTCTACTCCAAATTATATGAAAGGGATGATACATGCACTCCAGACATCATGAAAGATACCAGTAACAGAGTTCTTCCAGTCCTCCCAGCAGAAGTTGCACATGCAATCAAAAACATGAAGCGGGGAAAAGCTCCAGGAGAAGATGGAATTACTGTAGACACCATACAAGAAGCAAGTGGAGAAATCGAAACAGTACTCGCCCAAATTTTCACTCGATGCCTTAATGAAGGGAAGATTCCTGAGGATTGGAACAACGCTACAATGATCCTGCTACATAAAAAAGGTGACATTGAGGATCTCAGGAACTACAGACCTATCAGCCTCCTATCAGTGGTCTATAAAATCTTCACTAAAGTTCTTTCACACCGCTTGAAGGTAACACTGGACATGGCTCAACCGAGAGAACAAGCTGGATTCAGGAGTGGCTACAGCACAATAGATCATATCCACATACTGAGAGAACTAATTGAAAGAGCGAGGGAATATGAACTTCCATTGTGCATGGCTTTTATCGATTTTGAAAAAGCCTTTGATTCGGTGAAACCATCAGCAGTTGCAATGGCTCTGAAATCCTGCGGTATTGAAGATGCATATATTAATATTATTAATAACATCTATGAAAATGCAAGTGCAAAGATTCGGCTGTTTGAGAATACAGCACACATAAAAGTTGGAAAGGGAGTGAGACAAGGTGACACCATATCTCCGAAGCTCTTTAATGCTACATTGGAGGGTGTCTTTCAGTCGTTGAGCTGGGAAAACAAAGGGATAAAGATTAATGGAGATTATCTAACTCACCTTCGTTTTTTTGACGATGATGGGCAAAACACGTAACAATATTAACAAATAAAGGTAACTTGATCACGCTAGTTACGTTAAATGAAAACTTTTACAAAAGTTCGTAAGTTGGAAGCTTTCGACCTTAAGATAAGGTCGAAAGCTTCCAACTTACAAACTTTTTGTAAAAGTAACGTAACTAGCGTGATCAAGTTACCTTTATTTGTCACCTTCGTTTTGCTGATGACATAGTCATTTTTGCAACTACCCCATCAAAGCTGCAGAGTATGATCCAGGAACTTGCTGACAAGAGTAAAGAAGTGGGATTAAAAATGAACTTTCAAAAAACAAAAGTGATGTTCAATGCTTTTTCAAGAAATGAAGATTTATCGATTGATGGAGAAAAGCTGGAGATAACAGACATGTACGTTTATCTTGGACAGCAGATATCAAGTAAGGGTCACATTGATGAAGAAATTAATCGGCGTACAAAACTTGCCTTTAGAGCTTTTGGAAGAAACAGCATAATTTTCAAGAGCAATATGCCATTATGTCTTAAAAGAAAAGTGTTTGATCAATGCATCCTTCCAGTGCTTACGTATGGTGCAGAGACGTGGACCTTAACTAAAAGAGACATACAAAGACTGCAGGCAACTCAAAGAAGCATGGAGAGGTGCATGCTTGGTGTAACCAGGAGAGATAAGAAGAGGAACTCGTGGATCCGAAAAATGACAAGAGTGGAAGACATCATGATCAGAGTTAAATCCCTGAAATGGCAATGGGCTGGACATACTGCCAGAAGGACAGACCATCGATGGACAGCTGAAATTTTAGATTGGATTCCAAGGGACAGGAAAAGACCCAGAAGAAGACCACATGGGAGATGGGTGGATGAAATTCGAAAGTATGCAGGAGTGACTTGGGGGAGACTGGCACAAGACAGACCGTTGTGGAGGAAACTTGGGGAGACCTTCATCCAGCAGTGGATTGATAATGGTTGACAATGATGATGATGATGATATGAAAATAACATTTTTATGTTTAATAACAAGGTGTACAAACAAAATTATGGTGGACCTATGGGGTCACCATTGTCAACCTTATTTGCTGCAATTATAATGAGTGACATAGAAGCAAAAATAATAAGTAAACTAGCAGATCCACCACTGATATACTGCAGGTATGTTGATGACATTTTTCTGTTGTCCAAGCTAAAAAATGATGAACTCGAAGCATTGACAAAAAGGAATAGTGATATTTATCCATCTATTGAATTGACAGTGGAACAGGAACATAACAATACATTGGCATTTTTGGATATTATGATAATGAAAACAAATGATATTATGCAATACAGAGTGCATAGAAAATCATCATATATCCCGGTATTAATACCTTACCAGTCATTGCACCCATTAACACATAAAAGAAATAGTGTTAAAACACTAATTAAAAGAAGTTTAACACACTCATCAATAGAACAATATAAAAAACAAGAAATTGAGTATACTGAAAAAATTGCACATGATTTTGGTTATCCTAAACAGATATTAAAGAAATGGATTTATGAAGTAACTCAGGCAAATAATAAGGGCAATAATGATAAAAAACTTTTAAAATATGTAGGAGCAATCCCATTTGTTGAGGGTGTTTCTACTGAAATTAATAAGGTTTGTAGCAAATATGGCATACAAGTAGGAAATCAGGTACATACTGTAAAAATTTTAGTAATAAAAAATGAAAAAATCAGCCAATTGGATAGAGCAGGTCAGGTGTATATGAAATTCCTATAAACCAGCAACCGCTTTTGTCATATATAGGCAGCACCAAGAACAAATTAAAGCATAGATTGAACCAGCATATAAGTAATTGGAATAAAAAAGAAGCTAAGACTGCATTAACCCAATACTGTATGGAAAATCACCAATATCCGAAGTTTGAAGATATTAAAATTATTAAGAGCTGTAAAAACGAAAGGCAGTTGAGAATTGCAGAATCTGTATTAATTGAAAAAAAAAAAAAGAGATCAAGATTATGTAACATTAATGAGCCAAGCAATTTAAATGAACAATGGAAGGCCTTAATAAAAATTGAACAACAGTTAAGAGGGAAAAAAAGAAAAGAGAGCAGGACTGACAATAGATGGCGCCAGAGACACAAAGATGCAGATATTGCGACTGAAGCCGGGACCTCAATGACTTTGCTCACTTGAGCTATGGTAGGCAGAGAGACACATGGGCCTCCCGATGATGACAGATGTACTGTTAAAAGCACTAGAGGATTGTGTATGACTGGGCTGAATGATGTTGGCACTTGCGGTAGAGTTAGTACGGTGTTTGAAGCGGATGGAGCACTTTTTTAGTCACAGTTGACAAAGGTTTAACTGACTGGGAATGTAAATAGTGTAATTATGTACATAGTGGTTTTAACTGAATGTATGAATGAGCTGTATGGTGTGTATATGTGTGGTTTTTTATGGAGATGACGAGCTATGTTTATGTCTCAGACGACATAATGAAACCTGCTTTTTGTCCAGTGAATAACATAAGAAAAAAAAATACGATGTTTCATGACCGTAAGAATGAATCTCATAAGCAAGGAGTTCTTCAACCTTTGAAGGCCAACTACATTACATGATGATATTGACGTGCTAGAAGTGTAAAGGAATAACTGACCAAGAGCTTTCTGGTAAGTACTTGGCCATTTAAGATATGTCGATACCAACTAATTGAACGATATCAAAATCCTTTGCAACCAAAACCTCAAACTCAATAGCACTTACACCTAAAATATCTACGCCTGACGACCAATAATTTTTTTTATAAAGCATCAAGTACAAACCACAAGAAACGTGCAAAAATCCATTTAAAGAACTTGACATCAACTCCTCCCAACCAGCAAGCCGACTGTGAACATTTTCGTCGAACATGGATGTCCTCAGAAAGTAGTTGTTGCACGCTGGTCAGCTACCAAGCGTTGGTGTCGAGCGTATAAAGCAGGCTCACAATCCCGCTACCAATTTAATAGCAGAAGGTAAATGGAGATGGCGCCATCTATGGAACATAGAAGTATCTGAAGTTCGCAATTGAAATCAGGTTAACTATTTTCTAGAATCGTTTTCACTCTTTCCCTTTGAGTTATTTTATTCTTTTACCTTTTTTTTTTTTTCTCTTTTCTTTCTTGGCTTTTTAAAATTACTCTCAATCTGTATCATTTCCTGCCCATAATTTTCAAACTGTCTTGGATCATAATAATTTTCAAGCTGTCTTGGATCATTAGTATTGCAAATACATTTACAATTTTTTTGGATTAATACTGCTTCTGCTGTTCTTAAGGGTGTCACGTCAATTCGTCGCATGCGTCAATTCGTCGACAACGTCAATTCGTCACTTGCGTCAATTCGTCGACTACAACAATTCGTCGAGCGTCAATTCGTCGCGGACAAATTCGTCGACTACGTCAATTCGTCGCGTTTACAGATTTTGGTTACATACAAAACGAATGCAGGAAAACGTACGATTTTAAACGTCTTGCTCCCTGATCAAATTTATAAAGTTCGGACACGCAGACAGGATAGGAATATTACGTTTTTCCTTGGTACTAAAAATATTAGACGGTAGACGGTTTTTGGAACGGGGCAGGGCCCGGTTGGTCAGAGCCTCCCATATACAACATTTTCGTAAAATCTACAGTTTTCAATTCAGAACCACCAAATCTGGTATACTATCTCGTGGTATTCTAACTTAGACTGTAGACGGTTTTTGGAAGCGGTTGGAGACGGGGGAAGAGGATCAGAGGCCCCCCTTCCCCCTACAGAATTGCCGTAAAATCTAGTTTTCAATTTAGAACTACCAAATTTGGTATATTATCTCATGGTACTCTAACTTAGACGGTAGACGGTTTTGGAACGGGTCAGAGGCCCGGTTGGTCAGAACCCCCACCCATAACATTTTTTCGTAAAAACTAGTTTTCAATTTAGAACCACCAAATTTGGTATACTATCTCACGAAATTCTAACTTAGACTGTAGACAGTTTTTGGAAGCGGTTGGAGCCAGGGGGGTCAGAGCCACCCCCTCCATACAAAATTTTTGTAAATTCTACAGTTTTCAATTTAGAACCACCAAATTTGGTATACTATCTCATAGTACTCTAACTTAGACGGTAGATGGTTTTGGGAATAGGTCAAGGCGCGGGGGAAGAGCCCCCCACATACAAAATTTTCGTAAGATCTATAGTTTTCAATTTAGAACCAACACATTTGGTATCATGAAACTCTAACTTAGACGGGAGACGGTTTTTGGAACAGGTCGTGGCGCGGTTGGCCAGAGCCGCGCCTCCCCACCCCGTACAAAATTTTCGTAAAATATACTGTTTTCAATTTAGAACCACCAAATTTGGTATACTATCTCATGGTGTTCTAACTTAGACGGTAGACGGTTTTTTGTAAAGGGTCGGAGCCCAGGGTTCAGAGCCCTCCCCCCCCATAAAAAAATTCGTGAAATCCACAGCTTTCAATTTAGAACCACCAAATGTGGTATACTATATCATGGTACTCTAACTTAGACGGTAGACGGTTTTCAGAATGTGTCGAGGCACTGGGGGTTAGAACCCCCCCCATCAAAATTTTCGTAAAATCTACAGTTTTCAATTCAGAACCACCAAATCTGGTATTCTAACTTAAACTGTAGACGGCTTTTGGAAGCGGTTGGGGCCCGGGGGTCAGAGCCCCCTACAAAATTGCCGTAAAATCTAGTTTTCAATTTAAAACCACGAAATTTGGTATTTTATCTCATGGTACTCTAACTAAGACGGTAGATGGTTTTTGGAACGGGTCGGGGCCTCGGGGGTTTAGAGCCCCCCATACAAAATTTTCGTAAAATCTACAGTTTTCAATATAGAACCACCAAATTTGGTATACTCTCTCATGGTACTGTAACTTAGACGGTAGACGGTTTTTGGAACGGGTCGGGCACGGGGTCAGAGCCCCCCCCCCCCATAAATTTTTTTCGTAAAACTAGAGTTTTCAATTTAGAACCACCAAATTTGGTAAACTATATCATGGTACTCTAACTTAAACGGTTTTCAGAACGGGTCGGAAAACCGTCTACCGTCTAAGTTAGAGTACCATGATATTTCGTAAAATCTATAGTTTTCAATTTAGAACCACCAAATTTGGTATACTATCTCATGGTGTTCTAACTTAGACTGTAGACGGTTTTTTGTAAAGGGTTGGAGCCCGGGGTTCAGAGCCGCCCCCCATAAAAAAATTCGTTAAATCTACAGTTTTCAATTTAGAACCACCAAATTTGGTATACTATAACATGGTACTCTAACTTAGACGGTTTTCAGAACACGTCGGAGCACGGGGGTTCAGAATCCCCTTCCCGACAAAATTTTTGGAAAATCTACAGTTTTCAATTTAGAACCACCAAATTTGGTATACTATCTCATGGTACTCTAACTTAGACGGTAGACGGTTTTTGGAATAAGTCAAGGCGCAGAAGGTAAGAGCCCCCCACATACAAAATTTTCGTAAAATCTATAATTTTCACATTAGAACCACAAATTTGGTATCATGAAACTGTAACTTAGACGGGAGACGGTTTTTGGAATGGATCGGGGCCCGGGGGGTAAGAGCCCCCTCCCACAGAATTTTCGTAAAATATACCGTTTTCAACTTAGAACCACTAAATTTGGTATACTATCTTATGGTACTCTAACTTAGATGGTAGACGGTTTTAGAACGGGCCGGGCACGGGGTAAGAGCCCCCCCCCCCCCCATAAAAAATTTTCATAAAAACTAGAGTTTTCAATTTAGAACCACCAAATTTGGTATACTATCTCATGGACTAACTTAGACTGTAGATGGTTTTTTGGAAAGGTTGGAGCCCGGGGTTCAAACCCTTCCCCCATAAAGAATTTCTTGAAATCTACAGTTTTCAATTTAGAACCACCAAATTTGGTATACTATATCATGGTACTCTAACTTAGACGGTAGACGGTTTTGGGAACGGGTCAGGCACGGGGTCAGAGCCCCTCCCCATAAAAATTTTTCGTAAAATCTACAGTTTTCAATTTAGAACCACCAAATTTGGTATACTATGTCATGGTACTCTAACTGAGAATGCAGACGGTTTTTGGAAATGGTTGGAGCCAGGGGGTAAGAGCCCGCCATGCCAATTTTTGTAAAACCTACAGTTTCGAATTTAGAACGACAAAATTTGGTACACTACCTCATTGTATTGTAACTTAGACCGCAGATGGAAAGGGTCGGTGCCCGGTGTGAAGGGGGCCCATTCAAAATTTTCGTAAAAATTACAATTTTTACTCTTAAGAACTGCATCCCAATACAGCACTCCACTACCCCACCTACGGTCTAGGTTAGAGGCCGTAGATAACAATAAAGTGAAAAAATATCCGGTTCATGGTGTATTAAAAACACAAATTAATAAACGTTAGCTTTCACCACCAACGGTTGCCTTATCAGGCAGAAATACAATGTAATGTAAATAATGTAAATTCTTTTTTGCTTCGTATAATTAAATTAACTAAATCAAAAAATTTAAAATAAGTTTACTGGAAATTTACGGAAATAGCTTTTTCATTCATTAACTTTCACCCGCTGAACTTGGTGATTTTAGAAATAGTAATATTTACCTGGGAAATACCGGGTACCCCTGCTAGTAAGAACTAAAGATAATGTTACACTTTTAGTCAGGTACAAAACAATAATTAGAAAGCCCTAGGACTGGGCTTGTTTAGCAATTTTCAGTCTGCCGTGCTAATTTTCATAAGGTTTTCATAGAAGTCCAAGATTTTAGCAATGCGCTTTCCTGAGGTTGGAACTATTAAGCAGACCCTAGGCCTAGGGCTTTTTGATAGTTTTCAGTCCTCCGAGCTGATATTTATGTAGTTTTCATAGAAAATAAAATGAATTCTGTTTAAATGTTACTCAAGCACAAAGCATTAATAGATATGCCCGAGACCTAGGCATATGCATTTATAGTAATTTTTATAATGCTGTGATCATATGAGGTTTGCATGACAAATCAATTTAAGAGTGTTACGCTTATCAAAAATTATTTAAAAGGCCTAGGCCTAGCGGCCAATAATTAGTATTTGGTGCCTACGTGAAAGCGCAACATTATTAACTTGATTTGTTATGCAAAGCTTATAAATACGACCACAGCGATTAAAAGTTACTAAAGAGTCCTTGTAAGTAATATTTTTTGAACGAGTGCAAGTACAATTTACGAAATGTCAACAGGTCAAAATATCTAAAGTAACAATGAAATTTGGAATATTTCTTTTTCTTTCTTTTTATTTCAGTTTTGACACTTGTATTAAGTTTTAAAAACATATATTTCTCCTATCGTTTACCTTCATTGTGCTTTCAACAGAATTTCTTACCATGTTTTGGGTATTTTGTTTTGTGTGGTTGCAGTTTTTTTAATGTTTTGGGCATTTCATTTTGTGTGGTTACTTGTTTTTATGTTTTGGGCATTTTACTTTGTATGGGTGTTTTTGTTATGTTTTTGTTATTTTCTTTTTGTGGTGGTTGTAATGTCGACAGGATGAAAAGGGGAAACTGTAAACAGTCACGATGCCTACTTGCTTATAATTTTTTTTTTCAAATACAGCACATGATTTTGTATTGATTTATACCACTTACTCATTATGCGACTACAGGTTTCTTTAAATATGAACTTTTTCTTAGAGCCTTTTGTTTCCTCTACCTAGCTTTTTCGGCTCCGCAATTTCTTTTTTGGTTTTAGAATATTTTCCTTATTATTAGTCTATTTTCTCATGCAAACTCTTTATGTAAGGTATGTTTATTCTATCGAAGTATTTTGCAATTATACGTGAAGCCCTGTTGCTGAAGCAAAAAAATATTTCCAACTGAAACAACGCAGTTCAGATATTTTCCCGCTGTTAACTCAAAGAATGAAAACAAAAACAACAAATCTGTGCAATGGTTGAGGCATGAGACAGTACTTATTGGTAACCAGGCAAAGTTTTAAGGAAGAATGAGCTTAGGAATTTCTAACTGCAACAAAAAAGATCATCCGCACTGTATCCCTCCCCATCCTCTAGTGCCGGCGTTTGGACGTCTTGAAAGAGAAGTCTTAAGGACACATCTGTATCGTAACTGTCTGAGCATTCGCGACAATCCTCTGGTGTCGTAGTAGAAAAACACACTTCCTACTTCGCCTAAATTGCTTGGATGTAATGCCAACGAACAAAGTTTTGCTCTCGCATTGGATTTCTGTTGCTTTTGATGGAATACTTTTCCCCTGGGGTTCACCACTTTCAGTATAGTCTTCAGGACACACGGCAATACACCCCAACGTAAAACACCAATTTCACGGCAATTAACTGTAGTGAAAGAGAGGGGCGGTACAGGAAATAAGTCGAACGAGACAGATCTGAACTTAGAAAGTCGGGGGAAGGTGTTGCATGAAAAACTGTGTTTGGCTTACAGATCATTTGGCACGTAGGGACGTAGGTTTCGTTTAATACGTTACTGGGTAAACAAATTGTCTTTTCAGTATAACAATTTTCTTTCATACGCATGGTGCAGCACAGAAAAAAATTTGAATTTATTTTTAAGAATTAGCATGACGCCTACCAGCCCAGAGTACAGCTGCACAGTCCGCGCCTGCTGCCGCCTCCGGAACCTAGCTCCCGGTTCTTCGCATCTGTTGATCCCTCGTCTGGAGCGTCCCAGCTGTAAAATACATGTACCTCTGCATTTTGGAAAAACAAAAGATAAGATGCCGATCCTTAAAATTAACCAGTTCTTGTGACCGCAGGTACGAAAATCTTGAACTTTGCTTAAACCCTAACTGGAGGAACAAGCTTCACATGATTGTCTGTATTCTGAGTGTTTTATTGAATGGTTGCTCATCAGTTCGTAGTTGACTGGAGAACAGAGAACGTGCTTGTTGAAACCTTTGTTGTGCGTTGTCAAGTGATAATAGTGGAAATATATCATTCTAAATATTTTGGAAAGAGAAAGTGCATTGTTTTCCGAAGGCACTATGCAGATGAAGAATGCAACATAAATAGTTAACTCACAAAAAGAAAATGATTTGCTGAAATGGAAAGGGTATTTATTTTGTCATAACAGAGTGCAAGGTGATTTACGGTATTGTCACTGTATTGAAAGAAATTATGGAAATTGTACTGGCTTTGCTAGTACTATTCTTATTGGAGATGAACACAGGATGCGCAATGAGAAACCACATAATCATGCTCCAAGACCGGAGAAAAGTGATGTTGTTGTTGCAAGAGCGCAAATAAAAGAACAAGTGAGAAATACGGACGAAGCCCCTGCACAAATTATTCAAACTGTGACAACGTCAATGGCTATAGTAAATGCAGCTTACATGCCTAATATGGATGCACTGAGGCAAGTTGTAAAACGAATACGAAGAGAAGACATGCCTGCGGAGCCAACGACTCAGAACGGATCGATGCCCCAATAAATTTACAGGAGGAGATGGTGCAAAATTTCTTGGCAGAGATAGCACATTTGGACATAAAAGAATTATTTTATTTTCAACAGAGAATAATTTACGAAAGCTTAAAGAAGCACCCCTCTGGATTATGGATGGGACATTTGAAACTTGTCCAACCCTTTTTAGGAAATTATGTACCATTCATTCTATGGTTGAAATGAATCCAGAGATGCACAGACTTGTCCCACTAGTTTATGGGTTACTTTCCAGCAAGTATAAAGAATATAATACTATTATACAGTATTTTTGTAGGATTTACAAGACTATGCATCAGACTATGATATTCAGCTTGCACCACAATATACGCATAATAATAGATTTTGAAATAGCTACCGTTATAATGCTGCTAAAAAGGAATTTGGAAGCAGCACACACAAATGTTGTTGGTTTCATCTCGGAAAAAAATGTGCTGAGGAATATCCATCCTCTGGCATAGCCTTGGAATATAGGGAAAACAGTGAGTTTGCTCTCAAAGTCAGACATTTGCAAGCACTCGCATTTTTTTCATCTGATGAAATTCCAGCTGCTTTTGAAGAAGTGAAATCAATTTTACTAGAATATGCAGATTCTGTGGTTCAGTGGTTTGGGGAAAATTATGTTCTTGGAAAATTTCGTGGAAGCAGAAGAAACAATCTGAGCAGAAGCACTCCGCTGTTCCCGCCAACAATTTGGTCAGTAAGTGAAAACAATTTATTTGGCTTTCCCAGAACACAAAACGAACTTGAAAAATTAGACAGACGCTGGAATACAATTATGGAAGAGAAAAAACTGTGACTGTACGAAATAATCAGTGAAATTGCGAAAGAGCAGAGAACAACTATGACTAAAATCGAAAGAGTGATAGCACAGATTCCAACAAATCCACCCAGAAGAGAAACACTGGCCAGATAAAAAGGAATTCGAACTTCTTTGGCGCACAGAGACAATGTTAACATGCTGGACTTTTTAAGAGGAATTTCATATAATTCTACCCTTTACTAAAATGTGCTGGTATTTCTCTCTAATTGAATTATACCTTTTACTAACTTGTATTTGAATTTTTCAAGAATGTAATTCCGCCGAAGATGCAAGAATGTAAAACACAACGCAAAATTAAAAAAGACAAAATTTTCAAAATAGCATGTCAAAAACATAAAATGTCAAAAAGTAATCCAAAATGTGAAACAAATAAAAATTCAAAATGCAATCACAAGTCACAATCATTACAAAAATGCAAAATGCTATGTAACAAGTACAACACAAAATAAAACAAATGCCAAAAAAAAAAAAAAAAAAAAAATGCGTAGGCTTTGCAAAATGTACAAAATAAAATAAATGCCATATTCATAAGGATTTCATGACAAGTCAAGTTAAAAATGAGCTTTTACTTAGACTTCAAATAATAATTACTAGCCTCTACACCTTTTTAAGTCTTTAATAAGTGCAACATCATTAACCTGACTTGTCATCAAACATTATCAATATGACCATAGCATACAATCACTTAAAAGACATGTTAATGGATGAATTGAGGAATCAACAAGTTCAGCGGGTGAAAGTTAATGGCTGTTTATAGTTTTGTACTCGAGTAAAAGCGCAACACAACAAACTTGACTTTCTCTAAAAATTTTATGTATATGAGCACTGTTGATTGAAAACTGATAAAAAGGCTTAAGGCCTGCTTATTAATTTTTGTGCCTCAGTCAAAACACAGTACCATAACCTTGGCATGTTATCGAAACCTTATGAATACGTCGGACTAAAAATTCCTAAAAAAAGTTTACGCCTAAGGTCTTGTAACTAAAGTTTTGTGACAGGGTAAAACTGCAACATTAATAACTTGACATGTTATGTTAACGTTGTGAATATGAGCACGGCGGATTAAAGATTTCAACAAATAGCCTTTGGGATTAATGTGTTGTAGCTGAGTAAAAATGTAACATTATCTTTATTTTCTAGTGATTGTGGAATAACTTTTTTACAGGTCTTATAGAGGTTATTTTTCATGAAAGTTGGTTGTCAAATTTTCGAACTAAAGCCTAGTTCGTCATCAGGACTATGTCACTGGAGTAGTTGCTGCCACTCAATTGGAAGAGTCCATCCACAATTATCGTTAATTGTGGTACTTCTTCTTCTTGCTATTTCGATCCCTTCTTCTAGTTTCCTCTTTACTAAGTTTGACTGGTGGGCGATTATTTTAACTGAGTCCCAATTTATGGAGTGTCCACTTGCTTGTATATGTCTGTCTAGCCCTGTTTTGTTCCCAATGTTCCTAATAGCTGCTTGGTGTTCTTTCATTCGGACCTTAATACTTCTCCCTGTTTCTCCTATATAGCTGAGTCCGCAGTTACAGTCGATGCAGTAAATTACTCCTTCCTGCAATTGGATGTCCAATTCTTTCTGCTTTAAAGCTGGCAGGAATTTCTTTATTTTGTTATTAAGATCTGGAGCTAGCCTGATATTATATTTTGCTCCGATCCTTTTCAGTTTCTCGAAAAGTCCCTTGTGGTACGTAATTTTGCTGGTGAATTTGAAGTTGGTTTTTTCCTGCTTCTTTTTTGGCACTTGTTTAAATATTTTCTCAACGTATGGGGAGGGGTAATTGTTTTCTGCCAATATTTCCTTTAATTCTTCTTTGTGAAGATTTTTCTGAGTAGCTGAAGAGACCAGGATTTCAATTTTTTCCAAAAATTGTCTCGCCGTATTCGATTTAATATATTCAGGGTGGAATGAGCAGAAGTCTAACATCTTCCCTCTGTTGGTGGGTTTTCTAAAAAGCTGAGTGAATATTTTCCCCTCTCTTGAGGTCAAGGTTAAATCTAGGTAATTGATGCTATGGTCTTTTTCCTGTTCCAGGGTGTACTGCAAGGTATTCTCTAGTAAGTTAAATTCTTCCAGAATCTGAGAGGGTAGAGATTGGTCCACAGTATCTACTATAATTAGGACATCATCCATGTACCTTACATAGAGAGCAAACAAGGAGGGTTGTATAAGGATTTTTGCCTCTAGTTTACTTATATAATAATTTGCTAGCAGAGGTGCTAGTGGAGAACCCATTGCAAGTCCTGAAGTTTGCCTGTAATATTTCTTTCCAAACTGGAAGAAATTATTCTTGAAGGAAAATAGGAGCAGTTCATATATGCCAAGTAGTATTTCTCTATTGTGATTATGGAATACTATTTTTTCCGCAAGGTCATCTGCAATGAATTCCAGTAGGAGGTCCAGGTTAATGTTGGTATACATAGAGACTATATCCATGCTTGCCATTACTGGATGAATTAATTCTGGCAAGTTGTCCAGTTTTCCTTTTAGCTGCATGGAATTTTTAGTAGGTAGGGAGGAGAAGGGAACATATCTCTGAGGTGACCAAGTAAATAATAATTAATGTTGGAGAGTGGCGAATTTCTAGTGTCTATTATAGGTCTTACTGGATGGCCTTCTTTGTGAACTTTTATCGTACCATAGATCTGTGGAATTCTTGACTGGATTTTGGAGAAGTTTTTGAAGAGCTCATTAAGCTGTTTTTTATTTCTTAAAGAGCTGATTAATTTCTTAAGATTTTTGACAGTTTGATCTATAGGGTTACCATTGAGTTCTTCATAATAAGGCTTGCTCAATTCAGCTTCCATTTTATTGTAATACTTCTCTTTTTCTACCAATACCAAAACTTTGCTCTTATCTGCTCTCAGTGCTACAACTTTATCATTGGCTTTGAATTTTTTAAGGTCAGCAATGGCATTTCTATTAAAATTGTAATCAACTTTTACTGGCTTTTTTACAAATTTTGAGATGCAGTCTGAGAATTCTTTCCTTAAAGTAACTGCTGTATTTTCATCTTCTCTTTCTACCTTACTACAGATGCTTTCTAAATCAATCAGTATACGTTTTTTGTCAAGTGTTGCGGAGGAAAGGTTATAATTATATCCCTTATTGAGGAGATTAATCAGGTTTTCATCTACTCCTTCTTCCGTCAGATCTACGACATGTTTGTTAGTGGGGGATGGTATTAACTGTGGGCCAGGTGCTGTAGACATTAACTTTGGATTCAACCACTTATTCTCTTTAATCTTCAATTTTTCCTTAAACTTTTTGTTTTTATCTCTCACTGCTTTAGCTAACCAATTATCAATATTTTTCTTTTCTGCTTCCAGAATTTCACCTAATGAAGAGGTCCAAATACGAGCTTCTATTCGTTCGCATTGCTCATTAGTTTTGAATTTATTACGAATCGCGCCATTCACCGTTTTTAGTTCAAAAAAGTTTAAGGAAAAATTGAAGATTAAAGAGAATAAGTGGTTGAATCCAAAGTTAATGTCTACAGCACCTGGCCCACAGTTAATACCATCCCCCACTAACAAACATGTTGTAGATCTGACGGAAGAAGGAGTAGATGAAAACCTGATTAATCTCCTCAATAAGGGATATAATTATAACCTTTCCTCTGCAACACTTGACAAAAACGTATACTGATTGATTTAGAAAGCATCTGTAGTAAGGTAGAAAGAGAAGATGAAAATACAGCAGTTACTTTAAGGAAAGAATTCTCAGACTGCGTCTCAAAATTTGTAAAAAAGCCAGTAAAAGTTGATTACAATTTTAATAGAAATGCCATTGCTGACCTTAAAAAATTCAAAGCCAATGATAAAGTTGTAGCACTGAGAGCAGATAAGAGCAAAGTTTTGGTATTGGTAGAAAAAGAGAAGTATTACAATAAAATGGAAGCTGAATTGAGCAAGCCTTATTATGAAGAACTCAATGGTAACCCTATAGATCAAACTGTCAAAAATCTTAAGAAATTAATCAGCTCTTTAAGAAATAAAAAACAGCTTAATGAGCTCTTCAAAAACTTCTCCAAAATCCAGTCAAGAATTCCACAGATCTATGGTACGATAAAACTTCACAAAGAAGGCCATCCAGTAAGACCTATAATAGACACTAGAAATTCGCCACTCTCCAACATTAATTATTATTTACTTGGTCACCTCAGAGATATTTTCTTCTCCTCCCTACCTACTAAAAAATTCCATGCAGCTAAAAGGAAAACTGGACAACTTGCCAGAATTAATTCATCCAGTAATGGCAAGCCTGGATATAGTCTCTATGTATACCAACATTAACCTGGACCTCCTACTGGAATTCATTGCAGATGACCTTGCTGAAAAAATAGTATTCCATAATCACAATAGAGAAATACTACTTGGCATATATGAACTGCTCCTATTTTCCTTCAAGAATAATTTCTTCCAGTTTGGAAAGAAATATTACAGGCAAACTTCAGGACTTGCAATGGGTTCTCCACTAGCACCTCTGCTAGCAAATTATTATATAAGTAAACTAGAGGCAAAAATCCTTATACAACCCTCCTTGTTTGCTCTCTATGTAAGGTACATGGATGATGTCCTAATTATAGTAGATACTGTGGACCAATCTCTACCCTCTCAGATTCTGGAAGAATTTAACTTACTAGAGAATACCTTGCAGTACACCCTGGAACAGGAAAAAGACCATAGCATCAATTACCTAGATTTAACCTTGACCTCAAGAGAGGGGAAAATATTCACTCAGCTTTTAGAAAACCCACCAACACAGGGAAGATGTTAGACTTCTGCTCATTCCACCCTGAATATATTAAATCGAATATGGCGAGACAATTTTTGGAAAAAAATTGAAATCCTGGTCTTTTCAGCTACTCAGAAAGATCTTCACAAAGAAGAATTAAAGGAAATATTGGCAGAAAACAATTACCCCTCCCCATATGTTGAGAAAATATTTAAACAAGTGCCAAAAAAGAAGCAGGAAAAAACCAACTTCAAATTCACCAGCAAAATAACGTACCACAAGGGACTTTTCGAGAAACTGAAAAGGATCGGAGCAAAATATAATATCAGGCTAGCTCCAGATCTTAATAACAAAATAAAGAAATTCCTGCCAGCTTTAAAGCAGAAAGAATTGGACATCCAATTGCAGGAAGGAGTAATTTACTGCATCGACTGTAACTGCGGACTCAGCTATATAGGAGAAACAGGGAGAAGTATTAAGGTCCGAATGAAAGAACACCAAGCAGCTATTAGGAACATTGGGAACAAAACAGGGCTAGACAGACATATACAAGCAAGTGGACACTCCATAAATTGGGACTCAGTGAAAATAATCGCCCACCAGTCAAACTTAGTAAAGAGGAAACTAGAAGAAGGGATCGAAATAGCAAGAAGAAGAAGTACCACAATTAACGATAATTGCGGACGGACTCTTCCAATTGAGTGGCAGCAACTACTCCAGTGACATAGTCCTGATGACGAACTAGGCTTTAGTTCGAAAATTTGACCACCAACTTTCATGAAAAATAACCTCTATAAGACCCGTAAAAAAGTTATTCCACAATCACTATGAATAGAGGTGCCATAAATGCATTTACAACTTTATTTTCTATATAAACCAAACTACATGCTGAAATGGCCGATCTATGTATACGTATACTTCAACCATATACCGAAGCGCTGACAAGGTGAAAACAAAAGTGCAATTTTGTACGGTCCCCTAACATTTTATGGCCAGCCTACATGGAAGTGGACACGTTGATATCAAAAACATACTTTTTGTACGGTCTATAACAAATAACAATGGACACGTCGCAATCTTTTTTTTTTTTTTTGTTGGGGTTAAACGACCACCGTGATCAATTCAGTGGGCTATAAGCAGTCGGACGTTCCCAATTTTGGGCCACTGGTTCCTGGGAAGGGGGACAGCCAGTGCCAGAAGTCAATCACAATGTCCATGATTCACTGGGATTTGAACCAGGATCCTTCTCGACAAGTGGTCAGAAGCCAGCGCCTACATCACTCCGCCGCCGTAGCGGCACATGTTGAAATGTATTTTTCATACGGCCCCAAACGCTCTTATGGACATACTAGATTGAACTGGACGCAAATAAATCATTAATATAATTTGTACTAGCGGGGATACCAGTTATTTGCCAGGTACATATTACTATTTGTGGAATCACCAAGTTCAGCGGGTGAAAGTTAATGAATGAAAAAGATATTCCTGCAATTTTCCAGTAAACTTATTTTAAATTTTTTGATTTAGTTAATTTAATTTTGCGAAACAAAAAAAGAAAGAAAAAGGAATGGGAATACTTACCTTCTAGGAGACATCTATAGAACTGCCGTACATCTGGGGTGTGCTTCTGTGAATCCCGCGACACAGAAATGTAATGTACCTATGTGATGTCGCATGCGTACGACTTCACATTGGCATTGATCATCTTTTTTTTACCGTTTTGAATTTTGAATATCTGGAACTATCTATTTACATTACATTATATATCTTTCTGATAAGCCGCTCGTTGGTAGTGAAAGATAAACTATATTGATTTGTGTTTTTAATACACCATTAAACACATATTTTTGCACTTTATTGTTATCTACAGTCCCTAACTTAGACCGTAGGTTGGTTAGTTGATAGTTTATGGTGCAAGGCCCTCAAAGGGCCAAAGAGTGCCTTAGAACGTAGATAGGGTATTCTTAAGAGTAAAAAACGGAACTTTTTACGAAAATTTTGCATCGGGCTCCCTTGACCCGGGCCCCGACCCCTTCCAAAAACCGTCTAAGTTAGATAACCATGAGTAGTATACCAAATCTGGTTGTTCTAAATTGAAAACTGTTGATTTTATGACATTTTTATGAGGAGGAGGGGGGACTCTCACCCCCGGGTTCCAACCCCTTCCCAAAACCGTCTAGCGTCTAAGTTACAGTTTCATGATACCAAATTTGGGGGTTCGGAATTGAAAACTGTAGTTTTTAAGAAAATGTTGTATGCCTGTGTGTGTGTGGGGGGGGGGGCTCTGACCCCCACGGGCCTTGACCAGTCTCAAAAACCGTCGACCGTCTAAGTTAAAGTACCATGAGATAGTATATACCATATTTGGTGGTTCTAAATTAAAAAATAGATTTTGCGATTTTTTTATGAAAGGGGTCCTTACCCCTTCACGAAAAAATCTGCAACCCCTTCCAAAATTTTCTAGCGTCTAACTTAGAGTACCATGAGATAGTATACCAGATCTCGTGGTTCTGAATTAAAAACTGTAGTTTTCAGAAAATTCTGTATGTGGGGGGCTCTGACCCCCGGGCCTTGACCCGTTCCAAAAGAGCGGTCTACCGTCGAAGTTAAAATACCATGAGATAGTATACCAAATCTGGTAGTTCTAAATTGAAAACTGTAGATTTTACCAAATTTTTATGAGGGGGGGGCTCCAACCCCTTCCAAAAACCATCTAGCATCTAAGTTAGAGTTTCATGATATCATATTTGATGGTTCTGAATTGAAAACTGTAGATTTTGCGAAAAAAATTATGGGGGTGGTGTCTCGGACCCCCTGGCCTTGACCCGATCTAAAAACGGTCTACCGTCTAAGTTAGAGTACGATGAGATAGTATACCAAATTTGGTGGCTCTAAATTAAAAACTGTAGACTTTACGAAATTTTTTACGAGGGGGCACCGACCCATAGGGCTCCAACCCCTTCCAAAAACCGTCTAGCGTCTAACTTAGAGTTTCACGATACCAAATTTGATGGTTCTGAAATAAAAACTAGATTTTACGAAAATTTTGTATGTATGTGGCGGGGGAAGGCTCCGACCCCCAGGCCTTGACCCGTTCCAAAGACCGTCGACCGTCTAAGTTAGAGTACCATGAGATAGTATACCAAATTTGGTGGTTCTAAATTGAAAACTAGATTTTGCGATTTTTTTTATGAAGGGAGCCCTTACCCCCCGGGCTGCAACCCCTTGCAAAAACGGTCTACCGTCTAAGTTAGAGAACCATGAGATAGTATACCAAATTTGGTGACTCTAAATTGGAAACTGCAGATTTTACAATTTTTTTTATTGCGGGGGGGGGGGGGGGGGGGTAGCTCTGACCCCTGGGCTCCAACCTATTTCAAAAACCGTCTAGCGTCTAAGTTAGAGTACCATAAGATAGTATACCAGATTTGGTGGTTCTAAATTGAAAACTGTAGATTTTACGAAATTTTTATGACGGGGGGGGGGGGGGTCTTACCCCCGGGCTCCAACCCCTTCCAAAAACCGTCTAGCGTCTAAGTTTGAGTTTCATGATACCATACTTAATGGTTCTTAATTGAAAACTAGATTTTACAAAAAAAATTATGGGGGGGCTCTGACCCCCAGGCAAAACTGTAGATTTTACGAAATTTTTATGACGGGGGGTCTTACCTCCGGGCTCCAACCCCTTCCAAAAACCGTCTAGCGTCTAAGTTTGAGTTTCATGATATCATACTTAATGGTTCTTAATTGAAAACTAGATTTTACAAAAAAAATTATGGGGGGGGGGAGGGCTCTGACCCCCAGGCCTTGACCTGTTCCAAAAACAGTCTACCGTCTAAGTTAGAGTACCATGAGATAGTATACCAAATTTGGTGGTTCTAAATTAAAAACTGTAGATTTTACGCTGCATTTTTATGGGGGGGGGGCTCTTACCTCCCGGGCTCCAACCCCTTCCAAAAACCATCTAGCGTCTAAGTTAGAGAGAGTACCAGGAGATAGTATACCGAATTTGGTGGTTCTGAATTAAAAACTATAATTTTTAAGATAATTTTGTAGGGGGGGGGGCTCTGACCTCCCGGGCCTTTACCCCGTTCCAAAAACGGTCTGTCTTCTAAGTTAGAGTACCATGAGATAGTATACCAAATTTCGTGGTTCTAAATTGAAAACTGTAGACTCTTGAACTCAATGTCCATTGGCAATTTCTTCACCTTCGTCTCCCCGCCCCATCAGTACTGTTTCGCATGACCCTTCTCACCTCTCCGCAGTGCTCCTTTTGCCCTGAAGTCAGCGACGTCCAACATCAATACCTATTCTGCCCCGTTCTCCTGCCAGTCCTAAACACAGCATTTCGTTTTGCTGATCGAATTTGTGCTCGATCGTTACCATTTCTTGCATATGCTTGGCTACTCCAAACTAAGCATCCACCTACTCACTTGCCTCCTGTGTGCCGTTATATTTTTCTTCTTGTGAAGTTCACTGTCTATGCTTTCCATCTTCAACAACGCTTCCCCGCTCTTATTCCACCTCCTCAGGAGGCAAGTGCTATCATTCGGAGACGCTTCCTAGCACGGTTAACCACTCGCCTCCAAATGGAGCACTCTCGTGCTGCCTCAACAAACACCGATAGCGTTTTTCAATCCACTTGGGCCCAATCGGCTGGGTGGTTCCATATCCACAATTTGCAGTTACATCTCAACCTATAAGTGGGATTTTTGTTGTCGCCCACGTTCACTGTAACAAATCATGTTTTTACGTATTAATTTTGGTGCTTCGCTATTTGTGATTTTTCTGTTTTAATGTGCCATTGAAGATAGCTCACCATGTTTCCCATGTTCTCTTCGATAATGTTGGGTTTTATGTTGTTGTATATAATTCTTCCTTCTGCACAGTTTACTGCCCACGCAATGTCCCCTTCATTATGTTAAATATTTTTTTAAAATCTTAGTCACTGTGTGTATAATATAATGTAACAAGATGCCCTTCTGAGTACATTTAGCGTTATTTCCCCTTGTCACTGAATACTTCTGTACATATGTTGTAAATTTTGAATGTAGCATCACTGATGCATTTCTGTGAATTAGTACCTAATGTTTAATCTTTAGTATGGTAGTAATGCTTAATTGGAATTTGTGCATAGTATAGAATCATGTCTTGCCCTGTCTACAATACTATAGGTAAACATTTTCGTTTGTATCGCTCGTGCTTTATTGTCTGCCTCTCCTTCGCCCTACGTGGCGAAATAATTTTTTTTTTATGATTTTAACAATATTTTGTTTTACGTTTCACTGGAACTTTCCAGCTGATGTATATACCGCTGTATTTATTGGCAGATTTCCATTGTCATGTACATAGAAATGTTATTTTACTGAAGAATAAAGGCAATTTTGAAATGTAGTTTTTTAAGAAAATTTTGTATGTGGGGGTTCTGACCCCCGGGCTTTGACCCGTTCCAAAAACGGTCTGCCGTCTAAGTTAGAGTACTAGAAGATAGTATACCAAATTTGGTGGTTCTAAGATGAAAACTGTAGATTTTACGACATTTTTTATGGGGGGGGATCTGACTCTGCGGGCTCCAACCCCTTCCAAAAACCGTCTAGCGTTTAAGTTAGAGCTTCATGATACCAAATTTGATGGTTCTGAAATGAAAACTAGATTTTACAAAAATTTTGTATGTATGTGGGGGTGGGGGCTCTGACTCCCCGGGCCTAGACCCGTTCCCAAAACCGACAACCGTCTAAGGTAGCGTACCATGAGATAATATACCAAATTTGGTAGTTCTAAATTGAAAACTAGATTTTACGGCAATTCTGTAGGGGGGCGGGCTCTGACCCCCCCCCCGTCTCCAACCGCTTCCAAAAACCGTCTACAGTCTAAGTTAGAATACCACGAGATAGTATACCAGATTTGGTGGTTCTGAATTGAAAACTGTAGATTTTACAAAAATTTTGTATATGGGGGGCTCTGACCAACCGGGCCCTGCCCCGTTCCAAAAACCGTCTACCGTCTAATATTTTTAGTGCCAAAGAAAAACGTAATATTCCTATCCTGTCTGCGTGTCCAAACTTTATAAATTTGATCATTGAGCAAGACGTTCTAAATCGTACGTTTTCCTGCATTCATTTTGTATGTATCCAAAATCTGTAAACGCGACGAATTGACGTAGAACCAATTTGCTTTTCCGATGTACATCTTTTCAAAAAATTTTATCTAATCAAAAAAATTTGGGTATACCTTGTTATCAATGCAATATTGTATTAATGCAGTCTTAGCTTTTTTTTTTTTTCTATTTTGCCGATTTCTTATTGTTGTTTCAGCTGTAATCTTAACCTATTCTTTGTACTGCCAATATAAGACACGGGTGGATTACATTCAATTGGAATTTCATAAACTCCAGCTGACTCAAGAAGCCTACCAGACCTATCGTTATTAATAATTAAGTTCTCGATAGAAGAAATTGTACTACCCATTTGCAAACCAAATTTTGCAGCCAATTTATTAAACTCACCAGAAAAACCTTTTTAATAAATGAAAAAGCTCCTACCCATTGATATGGTTGATTTTTTAAAATCAAAGTGTATGTTTTTACCAAACTTTCTTTCGACCTCTGTAGTCCATTTATTTATTAATCTCTGGGGGTAACCATATTTTCTTGTAATTTCTTCAATATACTGTATTTCTGCAAGTCTGAATGTTCTATTAGAAGTATGCATACAAATTTTTAATACTATTGCGTTTTTGAAACTTAGGATGGGATGAATCTTACGGAATTATTACTGGAATGTAGGAAGATTTTTTGATAATCTTGAAATCAAAATTAGTTGAATTTTTTAGCAACAAAACATCCAAGAAAGGGATCGTTATTTTCTTCAAACTCAATAGTTAATTCGACAGATGGATGAATTGTAGTAAACTTGTTAGCCAAAGTTTGTAATGTACTTCATTTAGTTTAGACAAAATGAAAATATCGTCAACATAACGACAATATATTAATGGAGGCTCCTCCATGTTTTCAATAACGTTGTGCTCAATAAAGTCCATGATTACCTCTGCATAAAGTGCGGACAAAGGTGATCCCATAGGTCCTCCTTGCTCTTGTTTGTACATAGTTCCCTCAAAAATAAAAATGTTATCGTTAATAAATGACAAGACCCTTTTCAAATCTGCTATTTGCCCTTCATTCAAGTACCTCGCCTGTTCTAATTTTTCGATAATAATATTGACCGCCAAGGGAACATGAATACTAGGAAACAAGGTCTTGACACCAAGACTTGCCATATAATAATCTGTTAAATCTTGATTAATATCTTTAATTTGATCAATGAAAGATGTTGTATTTTTCAAATTACATGCAGTCTTCATGCATAGTGGTGCCAAAAATCTATAAATATTATGTTCCAATTGAATAAGTGGAGATCTCTGTTTTGAAACAATCAATTACATTGGAGCCTTTTCTTTATGGGTTTTGATTTTGGCAAAAATCCTTGGTATACTTGCTCCAACAGGTGGATACACTTTTTGGTTTGCTTCAGGTAGTAAACTATTATTTCTGACACCTGCCCAAAACTGAATCTGCTTGTCCGTAGGATCTGTTTTAACAACACTACATTTTAAATCTGCAATGACTTTTTTAACTTTTGCTTTATACTCTTCCAAATTTAAGAGAACAATTTGACCAGATTTATCTGCTTCACATAATTTTGAATCTGGATTTTTACATAATTGCATAAGCTGTTCTTTTTCATATTTAAGTTTATTGAATCCATAATTATGTCCATGTTTAGTGTTATACTCATTTAAAATCATGCAATATAATTTAAAACCAACTTCATTTTTATCTGCAGCTGGAATTTTATTCATAATATCTTCCAATTTGGGGATATATTCCTCTGTAGAACGTAATTCTTGAGGGAATGCGAATCCCCCCCCTCTGTAATACAGCGAGCTGTGTATAGTTTAGTTCCACTTGCGATTAATTCTGAAAAACCTTGAAATTATTACAGTATTCTTGAGGTCTTTTAATATTATCCAACAAATTATTCAATTTTCTTGCATTAGTTTGTCTTGTACTGTGCATATGTTTTTGCACAATCTCATCAATTTCCATTAAAGAGACATCTAAGAAACAATCCTCCCAAACTACTCCATATACGAATTC
Source organism: Macrothele yani (assembly GCA_039090855.1). Lineage (NCBI taxonomy): Eukaryota > Metazoa > Arthropoda > Arachnida > Araneae > Macrothelidae > Macrothele > Macrothele yani. Next base: position 73,205,907 of record CM077026.1, read on the forward strand.
GGACTTTGAATGCAAATCATGCCAGCAATGCAATAGTTCGGCTTGAAGATTATACAAAAGCCTATATTTTTCAACAATCTCAGCATTCAAATGCTTCAATTGGCAAATTTTTAATATCTTATTGTCTTTATAACCTAATGGTATAGTTTGTATATTAAGTTAATTGGGTATTATACCAAAATCTTGACATATCACCAAAAATTTCAGCTGTATTTCACTTTTACCCAATTTAATCTTAGATTTTTTGTATTTTTTTGGTAAAAACTTCAGTGTCTCCACCTCTCATTTCTTGAATAAACTTCGGTACTTCATGCTAGATTGCACTCCTGCATACACTGGCTTTCCTAAGAATTGTGCATGTAACTCAAAGTTTGCAATATGCAATGTACAGCTTAAGCCTGAAAGCCCATAGAAATACTTTGCCCAAAACATGCTCAATATAGTTAAACAAATGCAACCAATGATACTACTAACATATGCAACAAGCCCATTGTTCCGCTTCTTACATTTCCAGCACATAGAGCTTGCTCAATTATTATCTTGCTGGACAAGAGGATTGATGCTTCGTCTTATCCTTATTTGCAGTATTAACGTATTACACTTGAAACACCAAAAACTATGTAATCTCTTGTTAACCTCAAAAACTTACAAGTTATAATGAGCTGAATGAATTGAATTTTTACAAATTAGTACCAACGAAAATTCACATACCTTCATAATGCATCAAAACCTTAGAAACAACAATTTAAAAACGTATGTACAAAGGTAAAAGTCATGCCTTTGATTGAACTTTCACAATATTAACCACCCCTTCCTATTGCCATGACTTTGAAGACTTTAAATTACAAACATAAGACACATACAAAAATAACTGAAAGACTTTTTGAAACATTTCATTCACAAGTTAAATTATCAAAAACAATACATCATACGAACCAAAGACTATGCACAAATTAATTGAACGAACACAAAACTTTGCAACAAAAGGCTTTGAAATCAACTTAAAAAACATAATTACGAAGTTAGAAATGTTGCCTTCATTGAAACTGCAGAAAATTTACACAAACCACTCCCTCCATATCGCTACAACTTTGAAGACTTTAAAATACGAACATAAGACTGTAAACTAAAGGCAAATGAAAAGCCTTTTAAAAGCATTTCATCTACAACTAAATTATCGAAAACATTACACCACATGAACCAAAGACTATGTACAAACTAATTGAACGGCATCAAAAACTACTGTAACCAAAACCTCCAACTCACTAGCACTTACACCCAAAAAATCTATGCCTAATTACCAAGACATTTTCTCTATAAAGCATCAAGTACAAACCACAGGAAACGTGCAAAAAATCCATTTAAAGAACTTGAAATCAACTCCTCCCAACCAGCATGCCGACTTTGAACGTTTTCGTCCAACAGCCGTGGACGTCCTCAGAAAGTAGTTGTTGCACGCTGGTCGGCTACCAAGCATTTGTGTCGAGCGTATCATCCTAAGTTTCAAAAAAGCAATAGTATAAAAAATTTGCTAAAAAGAGCCTTTATGCATACTTCTAATAGAACATTCAGACTTGAAGAAATACAGTATATTGAAGAAATTACAAGAAAATATGGTTACCCCCAGAGATTAATAAATAAATGGACTACTGAGGTCGAAAGAAAGTTTGGTAAAAACATACAATTTGATTGAAAAAATTAACCATATCAATGGGTAGGGGCTTTTCCATTTATTAAAAGTTTTTCTGGTGAGGTTAATAAATTGGCTGCAAAATTTGGTTTGCAAATGGGTAGTACAGTTTCTTCTATCGAGAACTTAATTATTAATAACGATAGGTCTGGTAGGCTTCTTCAGTCAGCTGGAGTTTATGAAATTACAATTGAGTGTAATCCACCCATGTCTTATATTGGCAGTACAAAGAATAGGTTAAGATTACAGCTGAAACAACATATAAGAAATTGGGGGGGGGGGAAGAAGAAGCTCTGCATCAATACAAATTGCATTGATAACAAGGTAAACCCAAATTTTTCGATCAGATAAAATTTTTGAAAAGATGTACATCAGAAAGGCCCTTAAGTACAGCAGAAGCAGTTTTATTCCAAAAAAAATTGTAAACATGTTTGCGATACTAATGATCGAAGACAGTTTGAAAACTATCGGCAAGAAATGATACAGATTGAGAGTAATTTTTAAAAGCCAAAAAGGGAAGAGGAAAAATAAAAAATAAAAAGGTAAGAGTGAAAACATTTCTAGAAAACAGTTAACTTGATTTAAATTGTGAACTTCAGATACTTACTTCTATGTTCCATAGATGGCGCCACCTCCGTTTACCTCCAGCTATTAGATCGGTAGTGGGATTGGGAGCCTGCTTGATATGCTCAACACAAACACTTGGTAGCTGATCAGTGTGCAACAACAACTTTCTAAGGACGTCCATGGGTGTTGGACGAAAACGTTCAAAGTCGGCTTGCTGGTTGGGAGGAGTTGATGTCGAGTTCTTTAAATGAATTTTTCACACGTTTCTTGTGGTTTGTACTTGATGCTTTATAGAGAAAATGTCTGGGTAGTTAGGCGTATATATGTATTTTGGGTGTAAGTGCTAGTGAGTTTGAGGTTTTGGTTGCAAAGTTTTTTGATGTTGTTCGATTAGTAGGTACATAGTCTTTGGTTCATATGGTGTTATGTTTTCGATATTTTAGTTGTGGATGAAATGCTTTTAAAAGGCTTTTCATTTGCCTTTAGTTTACAGTCTTATGTTCGTACTTTAAAGTCTTCAAAGTCGTAGCGATGTGGAGGGAGTGGTTTATGTAAATTTTCGGCAGTTTCAATGAAGGCATGATTTCTAACTTTGTAAATATGTTTTTTAAGTTGACTTCAAAGCCTTTTGTTGCAAGGTTTCATGTTCGTTCAATTAATTTGTGCATAGTCTTTGGTTTGTATGACGTATTGTTTTTGATAATTTAACTTGTGAATGAAATGTTTCAAAAAGTCTTTCAATTATTTGTGTATGTGTCTTATGTTTGTAATTTAAAGTCTTCGAAGTCGTGGCAATAAGAAGGGGCGGTTAATATTGTGAAAGTTCAATCGAAGGCATGACTTTTACCTTTGTGCATACGTTTTTAAATTGTAGTTTCTCAGGTTTTAATGCATTATAAAGATAATAAACTATATTTTGAGGTTACTCACCTTTATTCCCAAAACCTTTTAGGAGGTTTTCATCTCTACACATTTCCAACACGTATTTTTCTTATATACATCCTGGTTCAAGGCCTCAAAAAACAAAAAAACAAAAGCAACAACAACAACATCTTTTTCAACTCACGAAAACTTCGTTCCCTTCCCTTCTTTTCCCTATGACCAAATTCGGATTCCAAAATAATCTACCACAAATATACATAATTGAACTCCCTAAAACACATATGTAATTAAAACTTCAATCAATAAAACCTATATTACACATTTCCTAAAACGTCAAAGTTAAAAAGCTGTAACCCATAATTATTTACAATTGCACATCAGTGGCCAATTAAAACAAACCTAAATACCTGGCACAACCACTATACTCGACAATCACGGACCTCTCTTCACTCAGAAATAAGCATAATATCCTAGCACATTCAGCTTCTACCCAGGCCATTCTCAAGGAGTGTACGCAACAGATGAACCATCCGTCACCTCCCACAAAATGTAGCGAATGTTCCAGTGCTCGTGTGGCATCGTCTCATTCCCGTTCTCCATCGTTCAGGTGCAGTGGCGCCATCTATCAGATGACACAATAGCCTTCTTTTCATTTCGTACTTATAAATATCTGTTCAATAGCTGATCGTATTTGATTCTTGAAACTAATCATCTTATATTCTAACATATATATATTTTTAATATTACATCATTTTTTCCCCTTGCCTTTTCCCCTCTGTTCTTCTCTGTGGCTTTCCTTTCTGCTCAAATCCTTCCAATATGTGTTTAAGCTATTAGGATCATTAATGTTACATAACCTGTGTCTATTTTTTTCAATCAACACTGTCTCCGCCAATCACAAATGCCTTTCCGTACAACAATTCTTAATAATTTTTATTTCATCAAACTTTGGGTATTGCTTTTGTTCAATACATTACTGGATCATTGCAGGTTTAGCTTCTTTTTTCTGCCAATTCCATAGTTGCTGTTGTAAACGATGTTTTAGTTTATTTTTAGTGCTTCCTATATATGATACTGTAAACGATGTTACTTATAGGAATTTCATAAACGCCAGCTCTGTCCAAGCACTTCTTGTTTTCTTTCGTATTGATTAAAATTTTTTTAATGGTATGCACTTTATTGCCGAATTGTAAATTATATCTATTACACATTTTATTAATTTCAGCTGAAATTCCTTTTATGTACGGAAACGATCCAATATATTTAATCTGCTTATTATTATTTCTTCTTATGTGTGAAGAATTAATACAACTGTTCTGCACTTCCTTAATCCATTTTTTTATTTTTTTTACTGGGATACCCATAATTTTTTGCAACATCTGTAATATATTTCAATTCATCCCTTCTGCATTGCATATTTGACATGTGTGTATAAGCTCTTTTTATTAAAGTCTTAATACTGTTACATTTATAAGCATATAGATGATAAGAATCATATGGTATAATCACAGGTACGTTTGCCGATTTTCTGTAAACGGTATAATCTAATGTGTTGGGTTGCTTATAATCTGTACATCAAGGTAAGCCTATCCTGCTGTTCAACTTCAATCGTTACTTCAATGGATGAATACTCTTCTTTAAATTTTTTAGCTATGTCTTCTAGTTCTGTGGAATTCAATTTTGATAAGATGAAAATATCATCAACATATCTGCAATATATTAATGGTGGTTTATTTAGGTTATTTATCACTTTGGCTTCAATATCTGTCATAATAACTTCTGCAAATTATGTAGACAGGAATGATCCCATAGGTCCTCTTGTATTTTGCTTATAAATAATATCTTCAAATGCAAAAACATTATTTTCGTATATATACAATAATACATTTTTTAACTCTTGTGCTTGTATTCCTGTTAGAATTTTTGTTGCATTAGTTCTTGCGTAATTGGATACAAAGCTTTAACTTCCATACTAGCCATTTTGTACAATTGCAAATCTTGATTAATATTTTAATTAAGTGACTAAAATCATATGTATTCCTTAAACTGTATTGTTGTTTCATAAATATTGGTGCAAGAAAATTATAAATATTTTTTCTAATGAAATCAAGGGTGAGTTAACTTTTGATACAATCAACCTCATTGGTGCATCTTCTTTATGTGTTTTAATCTTGGCAAAAACTTTTGGTATACATGCACCCATTGGTGGGAAGGACTTCTTTATTTCGTCTGGCAATGTACTATGATTTCTTATCCCTGCCAAATATTTTATCTGGTTATCTGTTGGGTCTTTATTGATGATTGTACACTTTAATTCCTCTATTGCTTTAGATATTTTATTATTATAATCTACAGTATTCATTAGAACAATCTGCCCTGACTTATCAGCTTCACAGAATTTAATGTCGTTATTATCTTTCAGCATCAGTAATTGCTTCTTTTCGTACTTTAGCTTCTTCAAATGGAAATTTTTTTTATGCTTTTTATTGAATTCTTTTAATAAAATTCTATATAATTTGAATGTTACATCTTCTTTTTTTGGACTCGGCAAATTTCTTATAACATCCTTCATGCACAGAATCAATTCTTCAGTTCTAGGTAAGTGCTATGGGAATGCATATTTTTTTCCTCGTTGCAAAACTGCCTGTTGGGAAAAACTTAAATCCAGAGATGATTGATTCAAAAACACAGCATATCTATTATTCCTCTGTCCTGGCACTTGTTTTTCATCAAATAAATTATGTAATTTCTTTGTAACATTCTGCCTTGTATTTTCTCCCTCTGTATTCACAATTTCAATAATTTCCATGAGTGTAGTATCCAATATTATATTTTTCCATGTTTTAGCAAAGCTTCTGTACTCTGTATTTTGTATAGAAAACCATAAGTCTAAACATCTTTTGTGAAGGTTAAATATTATTTTTCTTTTTCCAATAATTTCTGCACTCAACCTCTTATTTTGACAAATCTGCATTATTTATTTGTCTGTCTTTCATACGTACAGTTTTGTTTTAACCTTAGATATTTAGGTACCATATCGAAGTCTCTACATGCCACAAAAAATTCCTCCTGCACCTCAGATGTTGCTAGCTTAATTTTACATTTTTTGAAATCTCTTATTCGCTGAAATTCTTTTTTTTGAAAATATGTTCAGTAATACATTTTTTTTTAAATTATTGAGACTACACCTCACTCCTTCTAGAAACCACTACTCTCTTTGCATGTCAACATCTATCATATTGTTGCTACCTCCCCCGGGTCGCCGGATTATCGAATAAAAATAAGCTTTAAGAATTTAGATGTCAGGATGTCAGGCAATGGCTGATGACCCGGAGGTAGACATTAGAATTTAGAATAAATATTTGTGAGCTCTTTTTATTGCCGGAATCTTATGTACTGGTGAAAAGAATTTATCCTGCAATTTAGCCAATTAAAACCAAGAAATTCTGACACACATTAATTAGTCATGCAACTTCAGGACTGGCACGAGACAACAGACATTTAATCAATTAACAACAAAATATGAGGATAATGAAGAAGGAGTCTATGTACAGAGGATTGTGAAGGAGGGGCGTCAAGTAGACTCGCCTTTTTCGGGATAGCTCTGAGGCTGAATTTATCATTAAAGTCAATGATTATTTGTTGGCCTATACAGTCCGGCTTTAAAAACACAGTTCTCAGCCGACGAGAGTCTACTGGCTGACCGGAGCCAATCTAATCACAACTGGCATGCATACATAAGTTCTGTACTTACAGATATGCTGTTTCCTCAGGTATCCATGTTTGATGTATTTATATTCGAAGCGCACCTGTGTGATGACACGCCCATTTCAGAATGGCCACTATAACCATTGGAGAGGGGAGTCGAACCCCATCTCCCACTTTCTCTCATGCACTGCATTCACCTGCATGAAATCATGGACGCATTTATGCGCACCAATGTCGTGGTGGAACGAAGCCGCTGACGTGTAGAAGGATCCGTTCGTCTCTCCAAAGGTGATTCTCACATACATCACCGGTCGGCAACTCTGTTATTCGGGGCTGTAATTCCATCACATTGTGTGACCTCCGAGATGCTGGCTTCCTTTTACGTGCAATCTAGCACCAGGAAAAAAGGTATCGTCCTCTCTCTCTCTCCTATTTCCTCGTGGTAATATCAACCGCTCGGCCGCTCCTTGTATAGCTGGCCGGGATCTTCGGACAGAAGCTCTTCCTCCGGGCTGGGTCCGCTTCACCGAGACTCGTTCCCTTCACAGTTCGGAACCAGACTATTCTTTTTCGCTTGTTTATATCATTCACAGATTCCTTGTTCTTATTCTTAGGGGTCTGTTTAAACTCTCTTGTCAGCCTGAAAGCATTTGGCGCGGTGAAGTGGTATGAAATACATGCCTCTTCATTCGGAATATGTGGTGGGTCCCACTTCCCGAAAAGTACAGAAAACACATAACTTAACCAACACTCCTTTGTCCTGCCAAGGTTCGGAGTAGCAAACGCCATAAGTTTCCTGATCTGTTGACACTTTAATAGCTATCCGACTTGACCAACACACACTAAGGGGGTGACGCATCATGTTCCCCCACACCAGGCTAAGATTTCTCCCTTCCAAGAAAAAGGACTCTTATCTGTGTTCTCCTCTTTTGCTATGCAGGAAACCACTAGCTGTTAATTTTCACCCCATAATTAATGCTGTTCCCGCCTATTGCCAAACCTGCTAATCGAATTCATTTCCGTACCTAAAAAGTCGTAACAATATATTCATACAGCATTGCAAATGTCAAATAAAATGTCATCTAGCTGCTAATTTTTCACGTGCTATTTAGACATAATCTATATTTTGAGGTTACTAACAAATAAAGGTAACTTGATCACGCTAGTTACGTTAAATGAAAACTTTTACAAAAAAGTTCGTAAGTTGGAAGCTTTCGACCTTATCTTAGGTCTTCATCACGCCAATGGAGGACTAAGATTGTCGCCAGATTCTACATTTGAATTTTTCCTATTTTTGTTGCCAAAACTTAGAATTGATCTCCAGATCATCGGAAAGTAGAGAGAAGATTCGGAATTGCAAGTCAATGAGTTGAAAATAATTTCCAGGCTTTCACGGTAACGGAGGGCAAAATGATTGTCAAAAGAAGCAATTCGTTTTGCTTCGTTCCGGTGGGGAACTGCAGATGTGTCTTCCATTGTCAAAATAGAAAAGGCAGTATTAGGATTGGCTTTCAAAACATCTTTTTTATGTTCTAAAATTCTATGGTTAATGCTCCTGTATGTGCTTCCAATGTATAAGTTATCCCCAGTAGAAGAAGAGATAGGAATGCAGTCAACTCCTGGGAGGTTCAGGCTTTCAACTTTGTCCCTATCCCTTTGTAGAAGTTTCAAGATGTTTGGGGTAGATTTAATGGCAAGATGGTAACCAAAACTTCTAAAAAGAATCTGTAACTTATAAGCATAGAAAGGATGGTAAGGAACAGAACCACAGAATTTCAGGTTTTCTTTCTTTTGAGGAAGGAGGCATTTAATTTTCGAATGGTTTTCATATTTCTTTATGAGGGAGTTCACTGTAAGAGCAGGGAAACCATGAGAGAGGGCTATTGTAGAAATTTTGGAGAGTTCTCCTTGAAGAGAGAGTTGGTTGTTGCAAATGATATGAGCCCTGTGGATGTAGGACTTCAATGCTGCAAGCTTGTAGAGATGCAGGGTGAAAGATTTGTAGGGAATGATGTTAGTGGCCGCAGAAGGTTTACAATAGATGGAACAAGTAATGGAGAGATCAGCGTTTCTGCAGATAGATACATCCAGGAAATCAATTTTGTGGTTTACTTCCTTAGATATAGTGAGATTAAATCTACCCCAAACATCTTGTAACTTCTACAAAGGGATAGGGACAAAGTTGAAAGCCTGAACCTCCCAGGAATTTACTGCATTCCTATCTCTTCTTCTACTGGGGATACCTTATACATTGGAAGCACATACAGGAGCATTAACCATAGAATTTTAGAACATAAAAAAGATGTTTCGAAAGCCAATCATAATGCTGCCTTGTCTATTTTGACAATGGAAGACACATCTGCAGTTCCCCACTGGAACGAAGCAAAACGAATTGCTTCTTTTGACAATCGTTTTGCCCTCCGTTACCGTGAAAGCCTGGAAATTATTTTCAACTCATTGACTTGCAATTCCGAATCTCCTCTCTACTTTCCGATGATCTGGAGATCAATTCTAAAGTTTTGGCAACAAAAATAGGAAAAATTCAAATGTAGAATCTGACAACAATCTTAGTCCTTCATTGGCGTGATGAAGACCTAAGATAAGGTCGAAAGCTTCCAACTTACGAACTTTTTTGTAAAAGTTTTCATTTAACGTAACTAGCGTGATCAAGTTACCTTTATTTGTTAATATTGTTACGTGTTTTGCCCATCATTGTCATATTTGAGGTTACTCACCTTTATTCCCAAAATCTTTTAGGAGGTTTTTGTCTCTACACATTTCCAACACGTATTTTTCTTATTTACATCCTGGTTCAAGGCCGCACCCACCCCCCAAACGTCTTTTTCAACTCACGCAAACTTCATTCCCTTCCTTTCTTTTCCCTATGACCAAATTCGAATTCAAAATAATCTACCACAAATATACATAATTGAACTCCCTAAAACACATATGTAATTAAAACTTCAATCAATAAAACCTATATTACACATTTCCTAAAACGTCAAAGTTAAAAAGCTGTAACCCATAATTATTTACAATTGCACATCAGTGGCCAATTAAAACAAACCTAAATACCTGACACAATCACTATACGCGACAATCACGGACCTCTCTCCACTCAGAAATAAGCATAATATCCTAGCACTTTCAGCCTCTACCCAGGCCATTCTCAAGGAGTGTACGCAACAGATGAACCATCCGTCACCTCCCACAAAACGTAGTGAATGTTCCAGTGCTCCTGTGGCATCGTCTCATTCCCATTCTCCATCGTTCAGGTGCAGTGGCGCCATCTATCAGATGACACAATAGCCTTCTTTTCATTTCATACTTATAAATATCTGTTCAATAGCTGATCGTATTTGATTCTTGAAACTAATCATCTTATATTCTAACATATTTTTTTTAATATTACATCATTTTTTCCCCTTGCCTTTTCCCCTCTGTTCTTCTCTGTGGCTTTCCTTTCTGATCAAATTCTTCCAATATGTGTTTAAGCTATTAGGATCATTAATGTTACATAACCTGTGTCTATTTTTTTCAATCAACACAGTCTCCGCCAATCACAAATGCCTTTCCGTACAACAATTCTTAATAATTTTTATTTCATCAAACTTTGGGTATTGCTTTTGTTCAATACAGTACTGGACAACTGCAGTTTTTGCTTCTTTTTTCTGCTAATTCCATAGGTGCTGTTGTAAACGATGTTTTAGTTTATTTTTAGTGCTTCCTATATATGATACTGTAAACGATGTTACTTATAGGAATTTCATAAATGCCAGCTCTGTCCAAGCACTTCTTGTTTTCTTTCGTATTGATTACAAAATTTTTAATGGTATGCACTTTATTGCCGAATTGTAAATTATATCTATTACACATTTTATTAATTTCAGCTGAAATTCCTTTTATGTACGGAAACGATCCAATATATTTAATCTGCTTATTATTATTTCTTCTTATGTGTGAAGAATTAATACAATTGTTCTGCACTTCCTTAATCCATTTTTTTTATTTTTTTTACTGGGATACCCATAATTTTTTGCAACATCTGTAATATATTTCAATTCATCTCTTCTGTATTGCATATTTGATGTGTGCGTATAAGCTCTTTTTATTAAAGTCTTAATACTGTTACATTTATGAGCATATGGATGATAAGAATCATATGGTATAATCATAGGTACGTATGCTGATTTTCTGTAAATGGTATAATCTAATGTGTTGGGTTGTTTATAATCTGTACATCAAGGTAAGCCAAGGTATCCTGCTGTTCTACTTAAATTGTTACTTCAATGGATGAATACTCCTTTTAAAATTTTTTAGCTATGTCTTCTAGTTCTGTGGAATTCAATTTTGATAAGATGAAAATATCATCAACATATCTGCAATATATTAATGGTGGTTCATTCAGGTTATTTATCACTTTGGCTTCAATATCTGTCATAATAACTTCTGCAAATTATGTAGACAGGGGTGATCCCATAGGTCCTCCTATATTTTGCTTATAAATAATATCTTCAAATGCAAAAACATTATTTTCGTATATATACAACATTTCTTGGGAGGTGACGGATGGTTCAGCTGTTGCGTCCACTCCTTGAGAATGGCCTGGGCAGAGGCTGAAAGTGCTAGGATATTATGCTTATTTCTGAGTGGAGAGAGGTCCGTGATTGTCGAGTATAGTGGTTGTGTCAGGTATTTAGGTTTGTTTTAATTGGCCACTGATGTGCAATTGTAAATAATTTCGGGTTACAACTTTAACTTTGACGTTTTAGGAAATGTGTAATATAGGTTTTATTGATTGAAGTTTTAATTAGATATGTGTTTTAGGGAATTCAATTATGTATATTTGTGGTAGATTATTTTGAATCCGAATTTGGTCATAGGGAAAAGAAGGGAAGGGAACGAAGTTTGCGTGAGTTGAAAAAGACGTGGGGGGGGGGGTGCGGCCTTGAACCACGATGTAAATAAGAAAAATACGTGTTGGAAATGTGTAGAGACAAAAACCTCCTAAAAGATTTTGGGAATAAAGGTGAGTAACCTCAAAATATAGATAATGTCTAAATAGCACGTGAATAATTAAGCAGCTAGATGACATTTTATTTGGCATTTGCAATGCTGTATGAATATATGATAGATGTTGACATGCAAAGATAGTAGTGATTTCTAGAAGGAGTGAGGTGTAGTCTCAATAATTTAGAAAAGTGTATTACAGAACATATTTTAAAAAAAAGAATTTCAGCGAATAAGAGATTTCAAAAAATGTAAAATTAAGCTAGCAACATCTGAGGTGCAGGAGGAATTTCTGGTGGCATGTACAGACTTTGATATAGTACCTAACTAAATATCTAAGGTTAAAAAAAACCTGTAAGTATGAAAGACAGACAAATAATGCAGATTTGTCAAAATAAGAGGTTGAGTGCAGAAATTATTGGGAAAAGAAAAATAATATTTAACCTTCATAAGAGATGTTTAGACTTATGGTTTTCTATACAAAGTACAGAGTACAAAAGCTTTGGTAAAACATGGAAAAATATAATATTGGATAGTACACTCATGGAAATTAATGAAATTGTGAATACAGAGGAAGAAAATACAAGGCAGCATGTTACAAAGAAATTACATAATTTATTTGATGAAAAACAAGTTCCAGGACAGAGGAATAATAGATATGCTGTGTTTTTGAATCAATCATCTCTGGATTTAAGTTTTTCCCAACAGGCAGTTTTGCAACAAGGAAAAAAATATGCATTCCCACAGCACTTACCTAGAACTGAAGAATTGATTCCATGCATGGAGGATGTTATAAGAAATTTGCCAAATCCAAAAAAAGATGTAACATTCAAATTATATAGAATTTTATTAAAAGAATTCAATGAAAAGCATAAAAAAAATTCCATTTGAAGAAGCTAAAGTACGAAAAGAAGCAATTACTGATGCTAAAAGATAATAACGACATTAAATTCTGTGAAGCTTATAGGTCAGGGCAAATTTTTCTAATGAATACTGTAGATTATAATAATAAAATGTCTAAAGCAATAGAGGAATTAAAGTGTACAATCATCAATAAAGACCCAACAGATAACCAGATAAAATATTTGGCAGGGATAAGAAATCATAGTACATTGCCAGACGAAATAAAGAAGTCCTTCCCACCAATGGGTGCATGTATACCAAAAGTTTTTGCCAAGATTAAAACACATAAAGAAGATGCACCAATGAGGTTGATTGTATCAAAAGTTAACTCACCCTTGATTTCATTAGAAAAAAATATTTATAATTTTCTTGCACCAATATTTATGAAACAACAATACAGTTTAAGGAATACATATGATTTTATTCACTTAATTAAAAATATTAATCAAGATTTGCAGTTGTGCAAAATGGCTAGTATGGATGTTAAAGCTTTGTATCCAAATACTCCAGTACCTCAGGCCTGGAGTATTTGGATACAAAGCTTTAACATCCTTTATATATACGAAAATAATGTTTTTGCATTTGAAGATATTATTTATGAGCAAAATACAGGAGGACCTATGGGATCACCCCTGTCTACATAATTTGCAGAAGTTATTATGACAGATATTGAAGCCAAAGTGATAAATAACCTGAATGAACCACCATTAATATATTGTAGATATGTTGATGATATTTTCATCTTATCAAAATTGAATTCCACAGAACTAGAAGACATAGCTAAAAAATTTAAAGAAGAGTATTCATCCATTGAAGTAACGATTGAAGTTGAACAGCAGGATACCTTGGCAGACAGGGGTGATCCCATAGGTCCTCCTATATTTTGCTTATAAATAATATCTTCAAATGCAAAAATATTATTTTCGTATATATACAAAATTTCATGGGAGGTGACGGATGGTTCATCTGTTGCATCCACTCCTTGAGAATGGCCTGGGCAGAGGTTTAAAGTGCTAGGATATTATGCTTATTTCTGAGTGAAGAGAGGTCCGTGATTGTCGAGTATAGTGGTTGTGTCAGGTATTTAGGTTTGTTTCAATTGGGCACTGAGGAAATGTGTAATATAGGTTTTATTGATTGAAGTTTTAATTAGATATATGTTTTAGGGAGTTCAATTATGTACAGGGTGATCCATTTAAACCAGTACCATGTGATTTACTTATAACTTTTTTATAAATAACAACAAAATCATACAGTAAGTTGAGAATTATACATGTGGTATTGGAGAATCATTTTATCAAAGCAAATGCTGGAATTGACCTCCATTTTCTTGTAAACACAGTTGAACACGCCACACCATATTCAGTGATGTCTCATATAGAGTACGAGCAGTAACATTGCCAATTTTAGTCGTGATTGTGTCACACAATGCATCCAGTGTTTTTGGATGGGTTTTGTAAACTCTATCCTTTAAGTAGCCCCATAAAAAAAAGTCAGGGGAAGTTAAGTCTGGAGATCGGGGAGGCCATATGTTTTTTGAAATTAATCTGTCATCAAAGAAGCTGGTTATGAGTTCCATTGAGACTTTTGATGTGTGACACGTAGCACCATCCTACTGAAAGTAGCCCTCTGTCAATTCAATGTCATCAAGTTGTTCCACAAATTCATTGAATATGCCACAATAAACGTTAGTGTTGACAGTCTCAGAGAAAAAAATGGGGCCAATAATTTTCGTAGACGAAACCGCACACCATCCTTTTGTGAATGCATCGGTGTTTCACACATAACGTGCAGGTTTTCGGCAGCCAATATCTGCTGTTTTGCGAATTGACGTAGCCTGACAGATGAAACTAGGATTCATCCGTAAATCATGTGAGGGAGAGACTATCAGATCGCAAACTAAGAAAATTTTGAAACCATTTGCAGTAACTTACTCTCTTTCCCTTGTCCAGTTCCTGCAGCTGATGGATTACGTGCACTTTAAATGGTCGAATATTCGCTTTTTTTGCTGCCCTTTGACAAGTTCCGTATGAATATCCTGTCTGTTGGCTTAATCTGTGCAATGATTTCGTTGGAGATTGAAGTAAATGTTGCCGAACATTGTCTACACGCGTTTGGGGCATCGGAGGGTGATGTCTACCGCTACCGCTGAGAAGAGAACAGGTTTGCTCCAGTTTTTTTGCCATCGACAGAATTGTTGACTTGCTTGGCACTTTTCGAACTCCAAACACTCTTCAAAATGCTCGTTGCGTTTTGATGACAGAATTGGTTACCCAATACGATTTCCCTAAAAAAACACGATCTGGAACAGAGTACTGCATGTTTCCCAATGCACGCAAGTGAATGACAAAGCAACAACAAACAAATCACGAGCTGAGTTACAGTTATGGTTAACAATCTTTTTCACGGTGGCGGTTTTCGTTCTCCAGCAGTTGCTGCTTCTATTGAAAAAAAGAAGAAGTTCCTTGTGCAATCCCTTGCAAAAATGAAAGTTTTTTTCAGGGTACTGGTTTAAATGGATCACCCTGTATATTTGTGGTAGATTATTTTGAATCCGAATTTGGTTATAGGGAAGGGAATGAAATTTGCGTGAGTTGAAAAAGATGTTTTTTTGGGGTTTTTTTGCGGCCTTGAACCACGATGTAAAGAAGAAAAATACGTGTTGGAAATGTATAGAGATGAAAACCTCCTAAAATATTTTGAGAATAAAGGTGAGTAACCTCAAAATATAGATCATGTCTAAATAGCACGTGAATAATTAAGCAGCTAGATGACATTTGCAATGCTGTATGAATATATGGCATTATGAAGGTATGTGAATTTTCATTGGTACTAATTTGTGAAAAGTCAATTCATTCAGCTCATTATAACTTGTAAGTTTTTGAGGTTAACAAGAGATTACATAGTTTTTGGTGTTTCAAGTGTTAATACTGAATAAGTATAAGATGAAGCATCAATCCTCTTGTCCGGCAATGTGATAATTGAGCTAACTTTACATGCCGGAAATGTAAGAAGTGGAACAATGGGCTAGGGCTACATTGTATATGTAAGTAGGATCTCATTGGTTGCATTTGTTTAAATTAGCACATGTTCACGTTTTGGTGAAAAAAAATAACACACACACTACAAAAATGGCATCTGAGTTTTAATATGATGCTATTCAAGACACTCAGAACTATAAAGGTTATGGAAATTACACCCAAAAAATACTTTATTCAATTATATATCAGAAACTACTTAAACTAACCTGATACAAACTTTGGCTTTGGAATTAGAAAACACTTTCTTCTTTATCATTGTTTGGGAAGTCAGATGTTCTCATCTGTATCAAACCAGTACAGAGAGCTTTCTTCTGCTTTTGTAGTTGGTAAAAAAATAAGATTTCCCAAGTGGGCTTCATACACTGTGTTGAAAAAATATGTGTATTTCTTCTTTCAAAGGTAATAGTTGTGTTCATTCAGTGTTATGATGATCACTTGTTTTGTTCTCTAGACATTATCATAGTTATCTGATATGAGGTATATCAAGAATCTCATTCAAATAGATGACTAATCTCTGCTGTATTGTAAACAGAAAAACGGGGCACATTTTCGGCGGAATATCTTGATTTGTGCAGGTCGTTCCTCTAATCACACGTGGGTCTAGTCTGTACTTGCCATTGACTTTCCCCCATGATACTTGCAGTAGAGCAGAAAGCAATGAGCTGAACAAGACATATTGATTCGACAAGTACATATCGATATCAAAGTTGATATCCAAGTGTATTGATATTAAAACTGATGCTATACAAGCACATCGATATATGCAACACAAATTATGTTTTTTTTTTTAATAGTAGCCTTACAATTAAAATAGTTCAGGGTTTTTCTGAAAACAGTTACTTTTGGCTGTTTTTTGTAGGAAATAGTAGCCATAGTCACGTGTCATAAAAAATAGTAGCAATAGTTGCCACTGGCAGCTCTGTAACTATGGCAGAATATTTTTGGTAAAATTCTACAAAGATGCATATCCTTTAAGATTCATCACCATCACTAAAAATCAACAAATCAGTAATTAGAACAATAAAGAATATAAAACAGACCTTACTGAACATGGCTGTACAACCGATAGTGTTTCAATGTAAGGTTTTTATCTCATCCTGGCTGTAACACTCTGTTCTTTGTGCTTAAAAGCTCTGAACTTACAACTATGCAGCAGCCATCAAGGTAGATGATTAACAGTAAAACAAATCACCTGTTTATTCTAAAGATGATATCCTTCTTAGTTTTTGAAAACACAAGAAGAAACTTTATTTCAAGTGCAAGAGTCCTGAAAGGATTCATTTCTGTAAAATCTTAATAAAAGTTGCCACTGGGTTCATAACAGTACTACTAGATGCAAGTGTGTCCGTATCAATAATCACCTGTAGTTAGGTGTCCAGATATCTTGATGTTTCTACATGGAGTCATAGTGAGAAGAATTGGCAGGAAAACACGTAACACACAAAACATGAAAAGAATTCTTGAAATCGTAATCACACGTGTAAGTTACGTTGAAAAATTAAGAGCGGGACGTTTCGGTAGCGACTTCTACCTTCATCAGCCATGGAATGAGACACGTGGTAAAAGCGTCAGTTGTTGTCATATTTCAAAATCACTTTCCAAATAATAGGGATGTTAAAAGGTGCGTCAGTATTGCAGGTGTTAGAAGTAAGGTAGATTTCAATGCTGTCGCGGTATCTGAGGGCATGCCGATTGCTGAACGGGGCGATTCGCTTAACATTGTGCCGATCAGGAGCTGTGGACGTATCGCTGATGGTTAAAATTGAAAGGGAGGTGGAAGAGCTACCTTTCTTAACATCAGCAATATGCTCCATCAAACGCCGGTTTATGCTGCGGTAAGTACTACCAATATAGTGGGTAACGCCTGTGGAAGTGTTGATAGGGATAGAGTAGACACTTTGTAAATCTAGGGGTTTATTGAGATCTCTGTCCTTAAGGATGAGTTTGAGAAGATGTGGAGGTGGTTTGACTGCAATCCTGTAGCCAAAAGACTTGAAAATAGAGCAAACTTTATGAGTGAAGGACAGGCTAAAGGGCAAAGTGCCAACAACTGATACACCACCCATCAGTTTGTTGGCAAGAACTTTCCGAAATGATGCTGGAGATTTGAAATTCATTAAAGAGTAACTTGAGGGTACTGATAATGCCTTCTAGTGGAAGGCTGGTATACAGGTTTTCAGTCATAGCAATTGGCCTCAGCAGGCATGTTATCAAGAATTTCCGAAATGACCTCAGCATTGCTTTTAATAATCCACCTGTATACCAGCCTTCTGCTAGAAGACATTATCAGTACCCCCAAGTTACTCTTTCATGAATTTCAAACCTCCAGCATCATTTTGGAAAGTTCTTGGCATACACTTCTAAATTGCTGTATTAAAAATAACTTTATCCTCTAGAATAACAAGTTTTACAAACAGGTTAATGGAATACCTATGGGGTGTTCCCATTCCACGAGTGTATTCAATTTGTTCTTGTTCTTCAAAGAATTTCAGTTCATGAAATTAAATTCATCCAATCAGGAAAGTTAATCTCATACCTACAGATACATAGATGACCTACTTTGCTTTAATAATTCAAGGAAATCAAAAAAGACTTTGCAGCTATTTATCCTAAAAACCTTAAACTAAATAAAACCAATGACAATAACCAAGTTCTTGAATTTTTGGATTTAGCTATAAATCTCAATGCAGGTAACCCAATCATAAGCCTTCAGGATAAGAGAAATCAGTTTAAATTTAAAATTGTCAAATATGGTATGTGGTGGAGCAATGTTTCCATTAAAGTAATAGAAAATGTATTTATATCACAAGTCCTAAAGCTTTCTAGAATATGTAGCTTAAACTCTGAACTAGAAAAACATGTTATCATTTTAATCAAACCGTTTCTTGAAAACCAAGTACCCAGAAACTTCTTAAAAATTGCATTAAGAAAAATAGTTCTCAAGCATAGAATTAGGATGGAAGGCTTAATTTAATTTAAATCTTGTTGACCGAATGAATTGTCTAAATTAAAGCTATTTTTTAGAGGTTTAGATAATAATGTGGTCAACTAGCTATCAATTAAGGAACTAGCTATCAATTAAGGAACTAGCTATCAATTAATTAAGGAACTAGCTATCAATTAATTAAGGAACTAGCTATCAATTAAGGATACACTATTCTATCCCTTTCCTTTGATTATAAAAAAAGGTTATAATTACAAAATTTACACAAAAAAAGCATAAAAGTCCTAAGAAAAAATTCCAAAACAAGAGTAATACTTAAATTTCAAAGGTTTAGGAAGAATGCTGCTAATTAGGTTATGTAATACTTTTTGAACTCTTGGGAGCACAGATACATTTTAACTACTCCCAGGAAAAGCATTTTAGTATTTTGGTTTGCTCTGAAAACTCGTAGCGGTTTTTCAGAGCATTAAATCAGCTGTTTGAAGTTTACTCTTGAAAACTTCAATGTTAACATCCCAGGAAGGTTCTAAAGTTGGCCACTAGATGGCGCTGCGATGGACATATCCCTACAGTTAGTTTCTGCCACCCCAGAGGAGGTGAAGGACAGCACCCATGCACTTCTCAGGCATGGTAAGTTGTTTTTTCTGTTTTAAGTATGTTCCTTCTTTTAATTTAACTTTTACTTTTTCTTGGAATAAATTTTTTTGGGCTGTTTTACACTCTTAAAAAGTTGGTTGTTCGCTTTGGCCATGCTTAAAGTTTCCCAAGGAACTTTGGTAAACGTTTTGTGCCCCTTTGTTGTTATTGCAAAAGTTTGTTTCAGGTCCATTTTTTGTAGGTTTTGAGCCTTCCTGTGGGCTTAATGATTAGTATAATATTTTGTAAATATTTTAACTTGTACTCACATGTAATTTCATCTTCTATTTTGTTTGTAGGTTGTTTTTATTTTTTTAGGAATGTAGTGAATTTTCGTTTATTATAAATGTGCACTAAACTTAACTATATTTTCAATGTTTTCTTGTGTGTCTAGGGCATATAATTTGCTTCTTTGTCACTTGCAACCTAACACTTTGATTTTAAACTTTACTTATTTTTTTTTTTTTTTTTTTTTGCTGTGGGTATTGGACATTTACGTTGCCTTTCTAAGACATGCAACTCAGTTATTTGGGTTCACTCTCGGGTTTTGCTACTGTACACTGTTCCTTGTGCACTATTTTCTTTTTTCATAAAATTGTTGCTCTGAATTTGCCTTTTCAAAATTGTAAAGTTTCTCTTCTTGTTTAAATTTATTATTCTTTTATTTTAACTTTTTTGATTTTTTCTGCTTTTCTTTTTATCTGGCAGGTTAAAAGTTTTCATTTTTCTGTGACAAGCTTAAAGTTATCCTTTCTGTACCTTTCTTTGGTTAGTTTTTTTCTTGCTATTTTAAAACTTATTTCTTCCCAGGTTTTGCTGTTTTTTGGGGTGCTCGGCTCCCTTCCATTTCTTTTTTGTTGTGCTTATCTTGGTTGTTGTGCGGTCGGGCAATGTTATTTAGTTTGCTGGGTTGGTTTTATTAGAAATCCCCTTTTTAATTCGACAATTTTATTCGTAAATTTAATCTGTTCTTATAGCAAACTAAATAAGCAGAAACCCACAATTCTCTGGTCTCAGTAGATTAATGAGTGATTTTCTTAATGCTTGACCTTGATGAAGCCATCAGAGAATCAGTCATTGATATGCTCCCCTGCGTTCTTCTGTTCATTAGTTTTCAATTGTTTGAAGCTTCTCTGCTTTGGATGGTTGAAAATTGGTGGTTCTTGTTCTTCTGCTCATTCTCGGAATTTTTTTATTATTATTTTTTTCTTTTTTCCGAAATTTGCTCCGTGGTTTTGCATTTCTATACATGTATATATATATATATATCATCATCATCATTGTCAACCATTATCAATCCACTGCTGGACGAAGGTCTCCCCAAGTTTCCTCCACAACGGTCTGTCTTGTGCCAGTCTCCTCCATGTCACTCCCGCATACTTTCAAATTTCATCCACCCATCTTCCATGTGGTCTTCTTTTGGGTCATTTCCTGTCCCTTGGAATCCAATCTAAAATTTCGGCTGTCCATCGATGGTCTGTTCTTCTGGCAGTATGTCCAGCCCATTGCCATTTCAGGGATTTAACTCTGATCATGATGTCTTCCACTCTTGTCATTTTTCGGATCCACGTGTTCCTCTTCTTATCTCTCCTGGTTACACCAAGCATGCACCTCTGCATGCTTCTTTGAGTTGTCTGCAGCCTTTGTATGTCTCTTTTAGTTAAGGTCCACGTCTCTGCACCATACGTAAGCACTGGAAGGATGCATTGATCAAACACTTTTCTTTTAAGACATAATGGCATATTGCTCTTGAAAATTATGCTGTTTCTTCCAAAAGCTCTCTAGGCAAGTTTTGTACGCCGATTAATTTCTTCACCAATGTGACCCTCACTTGATATCTGCTGTCCAAGATAAACATACGTGTCTGTTATCTCCAGCTTTTCTCCATCAATCGATAAATCTTCATTTCTTGTAAAAGCATTGTACATCACTTTTGTCTTCTGAAAGTTCATTTTTAATCCCACTTCTTTACTCTTGTCAGCAAGTTCCTGGATCATACTCTGTAGCTCTGATGGGGTAGTTGCAAAAATGACTATGTCATCAGCAAAACGAAGGTGGGTTAGATAATCTCCATTAATCTTTATCCCTTTGTTTTCCCAGTTCAGTGATTGAAAGACATTTTCCAATGTGGCATTAAAGAGCTTCGGAGATATGGTGTCACCTTGTCTCACTCCTTTTCCAATTTTTATGTGTGTTGTATTTTCAAACAGCCGAATCTTTGCACTTGCATTTTCATAGATGTTATTAATAATATTAATGTATGCATCTTCAATACCGCAGGATTTCAGAGCCATTGCAACTGCTGATGATTTCACCGAATCAAAGGCTTTTTCATAATCGATAAAAGCCATGCACAATGGAAGCTCATATTCCCTCGCTCTTTCAATTAGTTCTCTCAGTACGTGGATATGATCTATTGTGCTGTAGCCACTCCTGAATCCAGCTTGTTCTCTCGGTTGAGCCATGTCCAGTGTCACCTTCAAGCGGTGTGAAAGAACTTTAGTGAAGATTTTATAAACCACTGATAGGAGGCTGATAGGTCTGTAGTTCCTGATTTCCTCAATGTCACCTTTTTTATGTAGCAAGATCATTGTAGCGTTGTTCCAATCCTCAGGAATTTTCCCTTCATTAAGGCATCGAGTGAAAATTTGGGCGAGTACTGTTTCGATTTCTCCACTTGCTTCTTGTATGATGTCTATAGTAATTCCATCTTCTCCTGGAGCTTTTCCCCGCTTCATGTTCTTGATTGCATGTGCAACTTCTGCTGGAAGGACTGGAAGAACTCTGGTACTGGTACCTTTCATGATGTCTGGAGTACATGTATCATCCCTTTCATATAATTTGGAGTAGAAATCTTTCACTCTTGTCAAAATTTCGCCTCTATTTCTTGTTACAGAACCATCTTCTTTTCTCAGTGCCATAATCTGTTTTTTCCCTTACTGAGATGTCCCTTTGCTATCTTTAGGCTTTGGTTGTTTTCAATTGCTTTCCTTACTAGTTCACAGTTGAATTTCCTTACGTCTTCAGTGATACTTTTTCGTACTGTCTTGCATAGCTCTATATATTCCACTTTGGAAGTCACATCTTCTTTAGTTGTCCTCATCACTCTTCTTTTTGCATCAACATTTTGGTTTTTCCTGGTAATTTGTTCACATGCAATTTGTTCTTAGACCCAGCTAATTTTGTTGCTGCTTCCATAAGAGCTTTGGTTACTTTTCTGTTAACTTCAGAAATATCCACTTCTTCCGATGTTAGGATTTCTAAAGCAGAGAATCTGTTCTTCAGTTCCAATTTGAAGGTATTATGGTGTTTTTTAAGGTTGGTTATGTCAATACATTTTGTTTGTCTTATGAGCTTGCTACGTTCGAGTATAGTGTTGAGGTGAATCTTACATCTCACCAATCTATGGTCACTGCCTGTGTTGAACTTGTTTAGCACACTGCAGTCTTCTATGACGAATTTTTTGTTACACATAATAAAATCAATTTCACTTGTCGTCCCATTTGGATGTCTCCATGTCCATTTCCTGTGTGGCTTTTTCTTGAAAAAGGAGTTCAAGATGAAAAACCCTTCTGCCTCTGCAAACTCTACGAGAGTATTTCCACGCTGGTTTCTGTTGCCGTGACCGAATTTACCTACTGAAGTTTCATTCTGTTGCCGTTGCCCTATTTTTGCATTGAAATCTCCCATAATTATCTTCAAGTGCTGCTTACCTTTATTATTTAGATCACGAATTTCCTCATAAAATTCTTCAATTTCTTCTTCAGCATGACTTGTGGTGGGTGCATAAGTTTGAATAATCTGAGCCTGGTATCTTCTCGAGAGTTGGATAACGAGTCGTGCAGCTCTGTCAGAGGAACTTTCAACTTCTACAACTTTATCCTTGAGTTTCTTGTTTATTATAAATCCAACACCACTAGTTCTGCCAGTATCTGTCCCACGATAGTAGAAGAGATGTCCACTTTTCAGTTCAATGAGATCTTCTCCTTTTCTCCTTACCTCACTTAGCCCGACGATGTCCCACTTGATCCTTTGTAGTTCCTCTTCCAATTCAAGAAGCCTTGAATCAGAAGATAGGGAGCGTCCGTTGTACGTAGCCAAGGTCAGCATCAGATGGCAGCCTAGTCCGGTCCTCCGGGGATTCTTAGCACCCTCTGCCTTCATGTCGCACTGGCCGCTGCCTTGGCCAGGTACATTCCAGCTGCCGGAGACTGAGGGCCAAGATTTAAGTTGTGGAGTCATTTTGGAGGGGTTTGGCCATAACTCACCACGCTGGCCAAGCGGGTTGGTGAGTGTGGGATAGCATTTCCTCTAATCCCGATGGTATAGTTATACCGCTATTGGTGGTCGTCAGAGCCCCTTTAGTGGGAACAGGATGTACCACGAGAAGGCGGGGTTGACATTTGTCAAGGAGAGGCTGTGATGTTACGCATCACCTGACCTTACATCCAATATATATATATATATATATATATACTTAAGAGCAAAACTGAAGACTAAGGAAAAACTTTGGAATTTAAAACGAAGGTTGCAAAATAACCTGAAAATCAAAACGCGCAACGCAGCAGTTTTGAAAATTCAGAATTCACATTCTATAAAGAAGATACCTAAGCAAAAAAATGCATATATTATTTTGACTCACACCTAGTACAACATAGAAAAGGTTATGTATCTACCTGTGTGAGTAAAAGGAGAAAAGACAAAAAAAAAAAAAAAAAAAAAAACTGAATGTAGAAGGTGTCGAGAATACTGAGCCTTGGCTTTATCGAGGACCAGCAAAAACTCTGCATTTTCTCACTTCCACAAAGACCTAGTTGGAAATGGGTTTCTGCAAGGCCATAGATGCAAGTAACATTCCCACCTAAAATAGTTTAAAAAATATATATATAAGTCATGTCCTCCGTAGAGTTGTATGACCTAGCACTAGTTAACAATTTCGCTTGCATCCATTAACCTTCCTGGCCCGACCCATGCTCTTCATCTGTTACTATTAAACAGAGAGAAGAAGATTAAAGAGAACTCAAGCTGTGAGAGTGACATAATAATTAGAAATGATTTTCAGCCATAACGAAAT
Source organism: Macrothele yani (assembly GCA_039090855.1). NCBI lineage: Eukaryota > Metazoa > Arthropoda > Arachnida > Araneae > Macrothelidae > Macrothele > Macrothele yani. Next base: position 73,230,362 of record CM077026.1, read on the forward strand.
TCCAAGTTCGTTTGAGAGAGAATTTAAACCTGAAAATCAATGCAAAAGAAATCCAAATTTTACATTGCAATTAAAAAAGGAAATGTTAATTTTTAACGAACAGATTTTTGAAAGAAAACTTGAGTCTAAAACCCCCTACTCTACAACTTATGACAGCACGAAAACGAGAATAAGTTAAAGATAATAATTAACTAAAGAAAACTTTGTGAAAGTTATATACCTTAAACAGTTAGTTGCAATATGTACAAAGTATTTCAGCAGTGCTTTAAGTGCATAATTAATTAGTTATTAAGAACTTAACTACTTTGAAAAAACAGCGCAGAGACAGCGCATAGAAAAGGAACAAGCTTAGCCATCTTCTGTTCCTAGGTACCCCAAAAGACGCTCAAAGTTACAAAGAAAACAAAGAGTTAAAACCCGCAAAAATGTTAACAGACAAACCAATGCCTAAAACGCTGAAAAGCTAAAAAACGACAGAGAAAAAGTACAAACATTGAACTTATAAAACCTAGAACCCAAAAACAAGGAAGAGAGCTTACCTCTTGTGTGACAAAAACTTTTCTCCTCACAAGAGAAGAACATGGCCGACCTCTTCCGCCACTCCCTAGACAGCTGGGGGGCAGTGAGGGTGGGGCTGATGGCCTCCTCATACAGCAAGAAACCAACGCGCGGAGATTTTAACCAGAGAAAAAAAAATATAAACTTAAGACTGTGGATCTGTATGATCAGAAAGAGCAGAATTAACTCTCCAGAATACATGAGAAATATTATAAAATACACGAGCAGTTTATTTAATAATCTTTGCATGTATTAAATCACCTTAGTGAGCTCTTTTTGCAACGGTTAAGTTTCATAAGGATCCTGTGAAGTTCAGGTTCATAGCTAGTGGAGTAAGGAGTCATAAAAAGAAAATAGATCTTGCTTTTGAAGATGTCTTAAAGAAGGTTTTGAAACACATTAGAAACTGTTCTAACTTGATGAACAGAGATTTTTGGATAATTAATAATAATGCAGAAGTAATTTCTACTATACTCAAAGTTTGTCCCCTAGATATTAATAGTTATGATTTTGAAAACCTATATACTAATCTGCCTCTATCAGATATAATCACTACCTTTAAAGAGCTGTATGCAGAATTTAAACTTAACCAATTTGTTGATGTAGGAACTTGGAACTCTTATCTCAATTGCTGCATAAAAAATAACCATATCTTATATAATAATACTCTCTATAAGCAAGTGAACGGTATTCTAATGGGAACATCAACGTCCACGAATATCGCTAATCTATTCCTGTTCTTTAAGGAATATAAATTCATTAAAAATCACCCCACCTGCTCAGATAACTACCTTTACACTTTTAGATATATTGATGATCTGCTGTGTATCAATAATTCAGAAGTTATAGAGAGTGATTTTGATAATATCTATCCTAGCTCTCTTAACTTATGTAAAACCAACCACAGTAATCAGGAACTTGAGTTCCTAGACTTAAGCATTAAGCTCAACAGAGGTAACCCATCTATTAGCCTCTTTGATAAAAGAGTTAATTTTCCTTTCAAAGTAATTAAATATCTACACTGGAATAATAACATTTCAACCAAAGTAATTGAGAATGTACTAATTTCTCAGGTCCTAAGAATTTCAAGAATTTGCAGCAACAATTTGTACTTCAATTACCACATTAATATACTATTAGAAAGTTTTCTAGAGAACGAAATTCCTTCTTCTTTCATCAAAAGAACTTTAAGAAAAATTATTCTGAATAATAGAGTAAGGTTGGCAGAGCTGCTTTAATTTTCTACACAGTTAATAATATGATTCTGACCAATCAAAGCCGTAAGGAAGTTGGCTAGAGGATGCCTATTAACTACCTAAAGGAACCTTAGTGCTATGGATATGACGGTCCTATTAAAACAAAAAAATTAAATAATATAAACAAAATCACAAAAAAAGCTTAAAAATCTGTTTATAAAAGAAAATAAAAACAAATAAAAAAATAAAAAAGAAAACTAGTTATTCATCACTAGGATAGCTATACTAAAAATAGTAAAACCAACATTAAAATTAATAAGATTCTGATTAATCTATAGAAGCTCACTAAGGTGATTTAATACATGCAAAGATTATTAAATAAACTGCTCGTGCATTTTATAATATTTCTCATGTATTCTGGAGAGTTAATTCTGCTCTTTCTGATCATACAGATCCACAGTCTTAAGTTTATATATTTTTTTCTCTGGTTAAAATCTCCGTGCGTTGGTTTCTTGCAGGAAGCCATCAGCCCCACCCTCACTGCCCCCAGCGTCTAGGGAGTGGCGGAAGAGGTCGGCCATGTTCTTCTCTTGTGAGGAGAAAAGTTTTTGTCACACAAGAGGTAAGCTCTCTTCCTTGTTTTTGGGTTCTAGGTTTTATAAGTTCAATGTTTGTACTTCATGTACTTTTTCTCTGTCGTTTTTTAGCTTTTCAGCTTTTAGGCATTGGTTTGTCTGTTAACATTTTTGCGGGTTTTAACTCTTTGTTTTCTTTGTAACTTTGAGCGTCTTTTGGGGTACCTAGGAACAGAAGATGGCTAAGCTTGTTCCTTTTCTATGCGCTGTCTCTGCGCTGTTTTTTCAAAGTAGTTAAGTTCTTAATAACTAATTAATTATGCACTTAAAACACTGCTGAAATACTTTGTACATATTGCAACTAACTGTTTAAGGTATATAACTTTCACAAAGTTTTCTTTAGTTAATTATTATCTTTAACTTATTCTCGTTTTCGTGCTGTCATAAGTTGTAGAGTAGGGGGTTTTAGACTCAAGTTTTCTTTCAAAAATCTGTTCGTTAAAAATTAACATTTCCTTTTTTAATTGCAATGTAAAATTTGGATTTCTTTTGCATTGATTTTCAGGTTTAAATTCTCTCTCAAACGAACTTGGAATTTCGTTATGGCTGAAAATCATTTCTAATTATTATGTCACTCTCACAGCTTGAGTTCTCTTTAATCTTCTTCTCTCTGTTTAATAGTAACAGATGAAGAGCATGGGTCGGGCCAGGAAGGTTAATGGATGCAAGCGAAATTGTTAACTAGTGCTAGGTCATGCAACTCTACGGAGGACATGACTTATATATATATTTTTTAAACTATTTTAGGTGGGAATGTTACTTGCATCTATGGCCTTGCAGAAACCCATTTCCAACTAGGTCTTTGTGGAAGTGAGAAAATGCAGAGTTTTTGCTGGTCCTCGATAAAGCCAAGGCTCAGTATTCTCGACACCTTCTACATTCAGTTTTTTTTTTTTTTTTTTTCCTTCTTTTACTCACACAGGTAGATACATAACCTTTTCTATGTTGTACTAGGTGTGAGTCAAAATTATATATGCATTTTTTTGCTTAGGTATCTTCTTTATAGAAAATATATATATATATATATATATATATATGCACTGAAGTGCCAGAAAAACTGGTACAGACGAGCTTATGCAAAATACATAGCAACGTCACCTATGCGCATACTCGGTTGCATCCCCCAGTGCGTATATAAAGCGATAGACATCCTTGCCAGCTGTCAGAGCTGTTTTCGACATGAGAATGACAAGTAATAATGATTTAAGCAATTTTCAACGCAGTGTCATAGTTGGTGCTCGTGAGATGGGCCATAGTATTTTGGATGTAGAAACGAAGTTCGGATTTTCACGGACGACCATTGCAAGGGTGTACCGTGACTACAAGAATTCTAGCGAAACCTCCAACCTACGATACCAGTGTGGCTGTAAAAAGTCTTTGGGTGAATGCGACCATCATCAGCTGTCAAGAATCGTTTCACGTGATAGGCATGCAACACTCTTGCAGGTATCATCGGAATTCAATGCTGGAGCCCCAACAAACATCAGCGTCCGAACTGCGCAACGTACCCTGCACGATATGGGCTTTGGGAGCCGACACCCAACTCGAGTCCCCTTGATAGGTGCACGACACAGAGCTATGCGCCTCGCTTGCGCATGGCAACACTGCAACTGGACATTTGATGACTGGAAACAAGTATCCTGGTCTGACAAGTCGCGTTTCCAACTGTATCGGGGAGAGGGAAGGATTCGTGTGTGACGCAAACCCCATGAAGCCATGGATCCCGCCTGTCAACAGGGAACTGTACCAGCTGGGGGGGGGGGGGGGGGTCCATAATGGTATGGGGTGTGTTTAGCTGGACTTCACTGGGACACCTGGTACGTCTACAAACGTCTGTGACCGGCCAACGCTATGTGTGCATCCTTTCTGACGAGGTACACCCGTTCATGTCCTGCATTCATGCTGATGGGTTGGGCCTGTTCCAACATGACAATGCACCTCCACACAAGTGTCGGGATGCCACATTATGGTTAGAGGAGCATTCATCTGAGTTTGGGGTGTTGCCATTCCCACCCAAGTCCCCAGATCTGAATGGGATAGAACACATTTGGGATGCCATGCAACGCGCTATCGAACACAGGAATCCGAGACTTCGGAATACACCCGAATTGTGGAACGCTCTGCAGGAAGCATGGTGTGCATTGTCTACAACATATTTCCAGAAGCTAGTGGAGTCTATACCCTGTCATATTTCTGCAGTCCTGCGCTCCCGTTGGGGACCTACCAAGTATTTGACTGGTGTACCAGTTTTTCTGGCACTTCAGTGTGTATATATATATCATCATCATCATCATTGTCAACCATTATCAATCCACTGCTGGACGAAGGTCTCCCCAAGTTTCCTCCACAACGGTCTATCTTGTGCCAGTCTCCTCCATGTCACCCCTGCATACTTTCGAATTTCATCCACCCATCTCCCATGTGGTCTTCTTCTGGGTCTTTTCCTGTCCCTTGGAATCCAATCTAAAATTTCGGCTGTCCATCGATGATCTGTCCTTCTGGCAGTATGTCCAGCCCATTGCCATTTCAGGGATTTAACTCTGATCATGATGTCTTCCACTCTTGTCATTTTTCGGATCCACGAGTTCCTCTTCTTATCTCTCCTGGTTACACCAAGTATGCACCTCTCCATGCTTCTTTGAGTTGTCTGCAGCCTTTGTATGTCTCTTTTAGTTAAGGTCCACGTCTCTGCACCATACGTAAGCACTGGAAGGATGCATTGATCAAACACTTTTCTTTTAAGACATAATGGCATATTGCTCTTGAAAATTATGCTGTTTCTTCCAAAAGCTCTCCAGGCAAGTTTTGTACGCCGATTAATTTCTTCATCAATGTGACCCTCACTTGATATCTGCTGTCCAAGATAAACGTACACATCTGTTATCTCCAGCTTTTCTCCATCAATCGATAAATCTTCATTTCTTGTAAAAGCATTGAACATCACTTTTGTCTTCTGAAAGTTCATTTTTAATCCCACTTCTTTACTCTTGTCAGCAAGTTCCTGGATCATACTCTGCAGCTCTGATGGGCTAGTTGCAAAAATGACTACTTCATCAGCAAAACGAAGGTGGGTTAGATAATCTCCATTAATCTTTATCCCCTTGTTTTCCCAGCTCAGTGACTGAAAAACACCCTCCAATGTGGCATTAAAGAGCTTCGGAGATATGGTGTCACCTTGTCTCACTCCTTTTCCAATTTTTATGTGTGTTGTATTTTCAAACAGCCTAATCTTTGCACTTGCATTTTCATAGATGTTATTAATAATATTAATGTATGCATCTTCAATACCGCAGGTTTTCAGAGCCATTGTAACTGCTAATGGTTTCACCGAATCAAAGGCTTTTTCATAATCGATAAAAGCCATGCACAATGGAAGTTCATATTCCCTCGCTCTTTCAATTAGTTCTCTCAGCACATGGATATGATCTATTGTGCTGTAGCCACTCCTGAATCCAGCTTGTTCTCTCGGTTGAGCCATGTCCAGTGTTACCTTCAAGCGGTGTGAAAGAACTTTAGTGAAGATTTTATAAACTACTGATAGGAGGCTGATAGGTCTGTAGTTTCCGAGATCCTCAATGTCACCTTTCTTATGTAGCAGGATCATTGTAGCGGTGTTCCAATCCTTAGGAATCTTTCCTTCATTAAGGCATCGAGTGAAAATTTGGGCGAGTACTGTTTCGATTTCTCCACTTGCTTCTTGTATGATGTCTTCAGTAATTCCATCTTCTCCTGGAGCTTTTCCCTGCTTCATGTTCTTGATTGCATGTGCAACGTCTGCTGGAAGGACTGGAGGAACTCTGGTACTGGTATCTTTCATGATGTCTGGAGTGCATGTATAATCCCTTTCATATAATTTGGAGTAGAAATCTTTCACTCTTGTCAAAATTTCGCCTCTATTTCTTGTTACAGAACCATCTTCTTTTCTCAGTGCCATAATCTGTTTTCTTCCCTTACTGAGATGTCCCTTTGCTATCTTTAGGCTTTGGTTGTTTTCAATTGCTTTCCTCACTAGTTCACAGTTGAATTTTCTTACGTCTTCAGTGATACTTTTTCGTACTGTCTTGCATAGCTCTATATATTCCACTTTGGAAGTCACATCTTCTTTAGTTGTCCTCATCTCTCTTCTTTTTTGCATCAACATTTTCGTTTTTCCTGATAATTTATTTACATGCAACTTGTTCTTAGACCCAGCTAATTTTGTTGCTGTTTCCATAAGAGCTTTGGTTACTTTTCTGTTATCTTCAGAGATGTCCACTTCTTCCGATGTTAGGCCTTCTAAAGCAGAGAACCTGTTCTTCAGTTCCAACTTGAAGGTATTATGGTGTTTTTTAAGGTTGGTTATGTCAATACATTTTGTTTGTCTTATGAGCTTGCCACGTTCAAGTTTAGTGTTGAGGTGCATCTTACATCTCACCAATCTATGGTCACTACCTGTGTTGAACTTGTTTAGCACACTGCAGTCTTCTATGACGAATTTTTTGTTACACATAATAAAATCAATTTCACTTGTCGTCCCATTTGGATGTCTCCATGTCCATTTCCTGTGTGGCTTTTTCTTGAAGAAGGAGTTCAAGATGAAAAACCCTTCTGCCTCTGCAAACTCAACGAGAGTATTTCCACGCTGGTTTCTGTTGCCGTGACCGAATTTACCTACTGAAGTTTCATTCTGTTGCCGTTGCCCTATTTTTGCATTGAAATCTCCCATAATTATCTTCAAGTGCTGCTTACCTTTATTATTTAGATGACAAATTTCCTCATAAAATTCTTCAATTTCTTCTTCAGGATGACTTGTGGTGGGTGCATAAGTTTGAATAATCTGAGCCTGGTATCTTTTCGAGAGTTGGATAACAAGCCGTGCAGCTCTGTCAGAGGAACTTTCAACTTCTACAACTTTATCCTTGAGTTTCTTGTTTATTATAAATCCAACACCACTAGTTCTGCCAGTATCTGTCCCACGATAGTAGAAGAGATGTCCACTTTTCAGTTCGATGAGATCTTCTCCTTTTCTCCTTACCTCACTTAGCACATAGCTCGGATTTTGAGTGCTATGGCCATACATTAAAAATATGCCTTAATGAAAAAAATTAATTTAAAATACAATTATCATACAATAATAACAAAAGTTTAACTATGAAAAAACAAACAAAACAAAAAAAAACTCCTAAAAATTTAGAACTTCCCTTACAACTTTCTCTAATAAACAATATAGGTATGATCTTTGGTAATTAAAATACTTTATTACTATTTTCACTGTACATTACACGAAAAAATAACTATCTACAAATTAAATTACTTTGACTTTTTATACATTCAATTTTGCAAATTTATGAATGACACAATCAAAATTTGTTTCTACAAATAGGCCATTTTCAATTCTCTCTCTTGCTGTTTTAGGAGATCAACCAAAAATCCACCTATCTCTGTCACAGATCTTGACCTTCCACCAAACAAGTCAGCCTTGTTGGTGGAAGGTGAAGATCTGTGACAGAGATAGGTGGATTTTTGGAAGATAAAAACACATGCTTGTGCTGCTGTTATAAGCTGGGCTTACTTACATCAGCTTGATATGACAGTCAAGAAGGTATTCATTTTTTTTCCATGGCTTTGTAACTGAAAGACTTGTGGTCAACTTCTGGAGAAATAACATCAGAGTTCATGTCGCTGCTAAAATGCAAAATTGAAATATACCTAAATATTTTAAAAATATTTAAATATATGAAAAGTTCATGCTCCTGCTGCTGTTTTAAACCTTACAGACACTAGCTGTTATTTATTTAACCATCTGAAACTCGAATGGTGCCATTGTTTAGTTGGGCATATGGCAAGGGTCACATTGGCCATACCGTAGTTACGGCCCTGATGATGACAAAAATACAAAAAACTATAACAACAGTATGAATCTAATACAGCAGGCTGGTGTATATAACATACCAACAAACCAAATAACCAGAATGAAAATGAAGTTTCACATTGGTAGTAGCAAATATAACTTCGGCACTAGAATGAAGGATAATCTTTTTCACTGGAATCGAAAAGTACCAATAACTACAATGATACAATACCACATTGATAACAAAATCAGAATTTGATAGCAGAAATATATCTCTATTAACCATACATAATGCACCTAAAGAGCTATTAATTGTGCAATCAATATGCATCGAGAAAACTTAACCTAACAACTGTAACACACAAACACCTATCAAACTTTCAAGAACTTGGATAAACCATATCAGAAATGAGAAAATACGAGAATGGAGGAAGAAAATACAAAAACAAACACACAAAAAATGAAAGGAACTAGAAAAAATAGCCTCTGGTGAACACAAAGCTAACTAGATAGTGCTGATCACAAAACATTGTGTAAAAGATTATGTGTAACTTTGGAGAATCATCGGAACCAAAGAGAGAGCATTACAGATGAACACAGCATCGATTGTAGTACATAGAAAAGGCACATTACAGACAAAAATGGCACATTTAAAGTTTTAATGGACCCATCAACAATGGTTTGGAAAGAATCGAAATGCATAGGGGGATGCCTTTAGTGCTTTGCTGTTCTCAAATACACATACATACATGATTCTCTATAAACTTTTACCATTATCTGTTTTACGAAAATTGTTTCATCTTTGTGAAATTTTGATATTTCCCAGGTTTGCTGACATTATTTTACCGCCAGTTTCTGCTGAAAAATCAGAAGCAATGAAGAATTTGGTTTCCTCATAATACCTCACCACAGATGATCATTGTGGTGTGGGTGCACTAGCATCAAATATAGCAATAGTGAAAACAGCAGAAATCATTTACACAAACTTTGAATTTCTTATTTTTTAATTTCTGATATGGTATTTATCGGTACTTTGTTGCATTCAGAGATTTTGCAAACTTGAAACATTCTTCACTGTATAAAACATTTATGCATAATCATGAAGTTATGATATTTTTGACACTTGCTGGTGTTTTAATAATTAGTTTTAAATAAAAAAAACAATTTGGAAATATCAAGATGGATTTATTGTAACACCTAACTGTAGAAAATCATCTTGACGCTCAGATCTCCACCTAACTAGCAAAATTTTGCTTCACATTACACATCTGTGATTAGAACATGTCTTGCCACAACTCCTCTGTAAGTAACATATCTCTCCACCACACAAACAACTCCTATGCATTTTCTGCAGTACTTAGGTGTCCCTAACACAGGGCTTGAAAAATATCTGAAAAGTTACATGCCCAGCTGGGCATGTGCAGAAAATATTTATTTGCCCAGAAATAAAAACTACTTGCCCAGAAGTAAAATCTACATGCCCAGAGAAATTTATCTTTTAAGATAACAAAACGGAAGCCTTATTTTTTTAAAGTTAAAAATTCCGATAAACTTTTTTATACATCGTTTGCATCACCATTTTAAAGTGTCTGTATTCAAAATGCACAAAAGCATATATCTCAAGTTTTAAGAAAGCTAATCGACCGCATTTGAGAAATTTAGTGATGATGCCATGTTCAAGAATTTTTTTTAATATATGTCCTGTGTTTTACAAAAAATTAATGTTAACTGTACAGCAGTTCAAGTACTTTTTAACAATTTTGAATGTAAAAATTATCTACCTTTTTCTCTTGTGCAAACAGAAGTGATCTTGAACCAAAAATATCCCAAGAATTGTTGTTTAGAAACAAATGATGAAAAGTTCATGAAGTGATTTCATAATGAAGTACACTAAAATTTGTCTGCTTAAATGTAAGTTCTGACATCATAGAGATAAAAAAAAATTGTTTAAACATTTATCTGCTTAAAAAAATATTTACAAAATGCGCAAAAAAATAAAAAAACTTTAAATGTGACATTTTTCTTTTGTAGTGTTCAACCAATTGTTGATTGCTGCAGATAGATCAAAGTTTTCCACAGGAGGTCCATCAAGTGATATACGTAATAATGCATTGACAGAGTTGATGCTAAGAGAATTCCTCACTGTTGTTTTCAATCTGTTCATTGCAGAGAACCCTCTTTCACATGCTGCTGTGCTTGGAGAAAATGTAAACATTAGTTCCACTACATGAAGTATATTAGTCAATTCATTTGGTGGTTTCTCAGTAGATGGCTATAAATTTGGGCCACATCAACACTACCTTTTCTTTAATGGTTCACAGTTATTTTCAGCTGAAGCCATTCTTTTTTTATGCATTCAACTTCTTTTTCACTAAAAACAACAGCATAATACTTGCAAATTTCATTTATTTTATTTGTTCCATGCACGGAAAGCTGAGTACTTTCAGCAGGCCAAAAAGTGAAGTTAAATACATCAAATAGTGAAACTGGCTTGTTCTGCAAACACTGAAACCTCTAAGAAATTGTTTTTATTGCAACATAACTAGTTCTAATAGTTCTGGATCATCCAGGTTAGCTGTGCTATATAATTTCACCCCTTTGTGTTTGTCTTCCTCGCATAGCGTCTTGAACTTGGTATACCAATTTCCATTTATTTGAGCCTACTCGTGGAGTTGCAACAAACATTTCTCGACACAGGGTGCAAGATTTACAATAAGACTATCTTCATTTTGGAATTCTTTGAATAGGGGAACAAGGATTTCTAAGATATCAAGCATCTGATATAAATATTTTGGAAATTTAAAGGATTTCAGTTCCTTTACATATCCTTTTGCTCTCGATGATTGGTCTGATTTTCCACTTGAAATGTCTTCCAAATGAATTATAATAATGGTCCAGTTTTTTTCTATGGCTCTTAGAGCTCTATCATGACTGGCCAACCACCTTATTTGTTGAACTGTTCCCAACTCTACATGGTCAGTTTCTAGGTAACTAGCAATTTCTTTTAACTGCCTTCGTAATGTTGGTGAATACTGGTAGAACTTCATGATTTCTTTCACAGTGTCATCAAATTTGCCTTTTAAATAAGGGGTCTGCTTTAGAAAGTCTGACACAGCAAGTTCCACAATGTGGGCAACACAATGAAACACACAAACATGGGGTATATTTCTTTTAACTAATGCCCCTACTCCCTTTTTGTAGCCCATGTTTACAGCTGCACCATCTAGATTAAGGCATACTAATTTGTTACTGGCACATGATTCTCCAATTTTGCTCAAGCCCTCATTTATAGCATTGAAAATCCCCTCTGCCTTTGCATTTTGAACTTCAACTAATGCTATAAATTTAGTTACTGGAATGCCTTCATTTATGTATCACACATAAATAATTTCTTCTTCTTTGACAGTCACATCTGTGGACCCATCTGCTAAGACAGAGAAAAAATGGGCTTTAGAAATTTCCTCTCTCAGCTCATTTTTTCCACCTCTGCAATATGATTTGCAAATGTTTGAGCCTGTTTATTATTTTGATAATTTTTGCCAATTGAAAGTCCATTTTTTCTTGCAGCTGACACAATGTGGGAAATTTTGAAAATGCTAATTCTTCTTTTGCACAGTAGTATGCTGTGTTAAAAAGAACAGTCATATTTTTTAACTGATGCTCTGTCAAACTCTGCATGCATTTTGCTATAGGTGTTGCATTAGGTTTTTTTACAACTAAGTCAGCTAAGAGGCAATCTTATGTCTTCGACTACTGTTGTGTGCAATTCTAGTTATTAAACATATAATATCACCTGACACCCCACATTCCTTGAAAAAATTGCTGGTGGTAATGGTCATTTTAAGATGGTTTCAGCAAACAGTGCACCACATAATAGTTTTGTCATCATTTGACTCTAGCCAATTAAACTTTTTATCCAAGATTCCTGAACTGTGCGATGGCATTTTTTTTCGTACACTTTATCATAATCCGCTTGCGTAAGTTTCTGTTTTGCCAATGATGTAGATTCTGATTCTGAAATTACAAATTACGTCACTCACCAATGCGGAAGACGAAGTTGTAACTACCGCTGACAGATCAGGAGTTTCACACAATTGCTTATTATGAGATACACTCTCATTGCTGGATTTTTTGCCAAAAAAACATCGTATATCCATTACTAACTACAACTTAGATGTATATCCGCAGCTAACACGAGCTACTGTTCTCTCAGATAAACTAAATTATCGGCGTCAGTAATTTTTGCTCTTCTCCTGGTTAAGTGGAATGCATTGCGCAGGCTCGTTCTTGACAAAAGTTAGTCTTATGTTTCAGGAGCACAGCTCCCGGTTCGTGTGTGTGTGTGTGTGTGTGTGTGTGTGTGTGTGTGTGCGCCCGCGCGCGCACGTGCGGGTCATAGTTTCCACCTTCCCCTTCCTTACGCGTGCAAGTTCTATCGAGACCCAAACCCATCCGGGGCTGTGCAATAAATATTCCGTTGTCACTCCCTCCCTATAAAGCATGGCTTTCTTGCCCAGTTTTGTGCGAGGCATGCAGCTCGCCATTAACTGTAATGACATCTGGAGCAAAACTACGTATGGCCCCAATTTCTGGACGTAGAGCATATTGAAGAAGTGCTATTCTCTTGGCCTTGGCACTCATTCCGTAACAATAACACAGCTTCTGGTGATTTGCAGTAAAATGAAAAACACGTGACAGCAATCTTTTTTTTTTTTCTAGAGTAGAAAATTCTCCATTCCAAACTTTTTTTCTTTAAATCTAGTTGCCCGATCATTCCAAACTTTTCTTTCTTTAAATCTAGTTGCCCGATCGGGCAACTAGATTTCATTTTTACTTGCCCAGGCCAATAATTTACATGCCCCGGGCATCTCGGGCATGGTATTTTTCAAGCCCTGTACCATATATAAGAGCAGGAACAATTACACTTTCGTACACAGCCATTTGGGACCTTTTAGAGTACCCATCAATTCTGTGAAATTCTATGACTTTCAATCAAAGATTCACTCACCAACTAATTTCACCATCTTATTTGTTTTCACTGTCAAACATGCTTCCTAAACATACAAATTCACTCACCTGGTCTATCTCTGTACCATTTAGACTGATCTTGCATTCAGTACGAATAGTTCCTCGCACATAAACGATAACTTTGGTTTCCCCCTTTATTAATAGTTAGCTTGAATTCCACACAAACTTCATACATCTGGGACAACATACTCTGAAACTCACTTTTGCTCTCTGCCAACAGGACTGTGCCATTAGCATACAGCAATCTGAACACACAGGTACAAACTATTATTGCATGTTTTTTTATCATCATGCATTCATGCATCCATAAATAACATACATTAAACACCATTGCTGACATTACACCAACCTTACACAACCTTGTCTTACTCCTGCACAATAGAAAACATTTTTAATAAAACACATAACTTGTGCACATGTACAGAGTTTGTATGGAACTGCACACCTTCCAGCATACATAGCTTTCTCACATTTAAGCAGATATCCAGTTGTACCATAATCTTTCAAGACTTTCCACAGAAGCATCTCGGTTACTCGGCCATAAGCTTTCCTGAAATCTATAAAAGCAGCAAGAACTTCCTTGCCAACACACAGATACTTTTCAAGCATCATACTGTATGTAATGCAACAATATGGGTAGTGCAGCCTTTACCATGCATAAAACCACACTGTACATTCCACAGTTTCTCTGATGCAAGACCTCATATACCTTATCGATAATGATCTTTCCAAACACTTTCCCTGACACATTCAGCAGGCCTATATCCCGACAAGTCCTTACAATAGTCTTCTCTTATACAAAGGAACAATGATGCATCCCTCCAATCATGAGGGACCATTTCGAACTCCTAACACAACTGGCAAATTTCAGTTAGACAGTCAATTAAAGAATTACCACCATATTTTGACATCTCAGCAGTTCTGCCATTTACTATGGCATTTCAAAGAGATCTTATAGCTGTACAATCCTTTTCCAGGAGATCCCTGTTGCACTTCTTTCTCTGTGGTATCCTCAACTTCTACCTCAAAATTATCTTTGTTTTCATGTTTGAATAACTCACAGAAACACTCACCCCATTTTTACTTAATATCATATCATTTTTCTGATTCTAATCTTTATGCAACTAACAAATTTATTTCCATTTTTCTTTCTACATACTGTATACTTCCAGAAAGAACAGGGAAAGTAAAGTTGATTGTTAAATGCAAATAAAAGAATTATCTTCCTTGTCTTGACTACTGGTTCTTGAATCAATGACCTACTCTCTGGTTTTAGGGATCTAAACTTCTGTACTCTGAGTTGTAAAGACATATGCTTGATACTAATTCTGGTAATAATTTTTGTGGCTACTTCTTTCAGTAATCTTGAAAATCAAAGGCACAATTAAGTATATGCCTTAAAACAAAGCTTTTTAGGATCATTTCTTTTTTCGTACTTAAAAGAAAGGTAATAGGTACACACAGTTCACTTTTAAGAAAAGAAAGACTAAAGGGCAGGACTACCAAACCAGTTGCTAAATACCGTGGGATATACTTATGCTAAGGAACTGAACCCGAACACAAGTTAACGTGTTTACACCCTTGCTATGTATTAAATGGCACTGCTGCTCAACAGTGTTGCCTAAGGTCTCTCTGGGGCACCATGTAAAATACAACCCTGAACAGCTTTTATCCAGTTGGAGGACTGAATGAAATTTCTAAAATTATGAACACCTAAGTTCTCTTACACAAAGAATTTCCAAACATTGCTGTACAACTGGTTAGTCTGATCTACCAGCCTTTGCTTAAATTTGGATTGCTTTGCAACTCAGTTAGTAGTTTTGTTTTCATATTGATTTTATCACAATTTTTGTTTTCTTTGCAGATTTTATTATACAATTCTTTTCCTACTGCCTTGTAGATGTAAAATCTAATTTTATTTTGGTCTTACCTAGGGTTTTAATCACTGTCTAACAGAGGAATTCGTTTTTCAGCATGTCTTTTGTAAAAAAAAAAAAAAGACTGTGCTTATGTTAACACATTCCGAGTCCATCAGTATGTGGAAACATCACTGCAACAATTAGTCCCATTTGAAATATTCTTTTTGCATTGTGAAGCCTGAAATGTGAGAACGATGAACCTTGCATTCAAGTTTTTTCAGATGCAGAATTTCACCACTTGAGGGCATAAATACAGATGATATCGAATTTGAAATACATATACATATTTGATATCCAAGTTGGATACATTTTATTCCATACTCATAATTGCTTCTAAATATCCGATTTCAAAAAAATTGTTTTCCTTTCGATTACATTTCTAACACAGACTATTTTAGGTGCAGTTTTTTTTTCCAAATAATGCATAGATTTTACACTAGGGACGTGAAGATAAATTGTGTTTTCCCTTTCGACTTCATCTTCACTACTACTTTTTGATACTTCACATGGTTGTTTTCAACAACATTGTTCAGTGTTCACACACACACACACACACATTTCACACACATTTTTTTGTGTGAACACAAAATAACATCGTCGAAGACAACACCAAGTGAAGTATCAAAAACTACTTATGAAGATGAAGTTGAAATTTGCGATGTGACTTCAGTACCTCTTTTATCAATCTTAGGTGTCTTTAATCATAGAGATTTTAAGTACATAAACTTAGCTTTTTAGGTATCAAAATTTGTCAACTGAATAATAAGTGAGCAATGTACATTTAACGCTGAACACATGGTTTAAGGTAAGGTAAATTATATTAGCACTAACTCCTTAAGCATGGAAATTTTTATTGAAAATATAATAATTTTTGAATAACGATATCTCTAAAAAAATTTAAAAACATTGAGGTACAAGAAGTTCATATTGTGAATAGGTAAAAAACATGTGAAATATACTGAACTTTCTACATAGAAAGTAGGGTAAGTATATGTTTTTCTTTAATTTTATACTTATAATTTTTTTCGATTGAACTCCATTTAGAACATTAGATATGCCTACAAGTATAAATTGTTTTAAGTGTTTTTGACTTGATATTAGTGAGTCAAAAATAATTGCAATAAAATGAAATGAGAATTATTTCTAATGTGCACAAATGCTACAATATACATTTTCACTAATGTTTGTGAAAATCGCAACACCACAAAGGACTAGAGGTATTAAGTTGAAACTTACAGAATATGTACAATAGGTTGGGACATGCAAATTATTAAAATGTCAATGAAAATGCTCACGTGGTTTTGGAGCAGCACCCTCTGAACTGTCCAAAATTGGGTATAAAGAGCTAGCTTAAACAAGATGTTGCAATCACCGAAGAGCTGACATTGAGTTGAAAGGGTGTTTCCTGTGTCTCACTATCCCCGTTGCTGAAGAAGGTCGCATTACGAACACCTGACGGACTTTGAGCGAGGAAGGATTGTTGGGATAAGAGAAAGTGGATTTTCCTACTGGAAAATTGCTACTTGTACGGGATGAAATTTTCCTACTTCAAAGTTCCTATTTGTACACAAATGTGGCCTCAGTGGACAGATGAGGCTCGGATGCACAGAAATCAGGGAAACAGACCGCAAAATCACACAACTGCATGGGACGACAGACACCTCTACTTCATTGCAGTGGAGCTAGAGGACAAAGTCTTACAGGCAAGACTTTGTCCTCTAGCACAGTTTGATGTCATCTACTTAACAGAAGACTGGTCACTAGCAGCCCATTGCTGCACATTCCATTCACCCTCAACTACAGATGCCTCAGGCTGCAATGAGGTCGCAAACACAGACATTGGTGTGCTGATTAGCAACAGGTCGTTTTTTCTGACAAGTCACAATTGAACTTGATGCACCATGATGGTTGCATACATGTTAGAAAACATCATGGTGAACGGCATCTTGCATCTATGCCAAGCATCGTGGTTTGGGGTGCTGTCAGGTACAATTCACGATCTCACCTGATATGAATTGAGGGAACCCTCAACAGCCAGCAATACACCAGGGATATATATATATAACTGTGTGTGTGTGTGTGTGTGTGAGAGAGAGAGAGAGAGAGGGGTGTACATAACACACATAAAAAACAGAATTTAAGGTAGACATTGAGCTATAAAGAATTTCGAGTGCTGCCCCTTTATTGATTTTTAGCATAGGAGCCTTGTGGTTGCCAAATGATGTCTTGAAACCTGAGTATGCAATATATTTGAATAGCTAGTTTGGAGAGATTTAAAATATATATAAATATATATACAATATATTTGAATAGCTAGTTTGCACAGATTTAACCTGGCCTTTGGTTTTGCACACTTTGGTAATAAGACAATTTTATTTCTAGTTACTTCCATAAATGTTTGGAATGTTTGTTTCCAATAAGTGAGCTTTCATGTAAGCAATAATTTTTATGCTATGTTTACAGAGCAAAACAGAGTGTTCCATATTCAGAGTAGTGGTAAAATATTGAGTCATTTTCTCAAAAATCTGAGGAGATAAGTAGCATCCTCTCATATGTAAACACACACACACACACACACACACACACACACACACACACACACACACACACACACACACACACACACACACACACTTTTCACCACTTTCTGAATTTGAAGACAAAGTTGCCTGGCATAAAAATATCTGATATTTGATCCTCACCCTAGTGTGATTCGTCATGAAGTAAAAAAAGCTGTGATTCAAGAAATGTTCTTATGGCTGTGTTGACACTAGCTCTTCAAATATTTTAATGGATGTTCATTCAAGACAGATAGAAAGCAATAGTGAGAGACAGACCCAATCTAATTTTTATCATAAGCAAATTTTGCAAAAGATGTGCTTAAGTAATTCCTCATTGCACTTTTCATCATTTGTGGTGGGATGGGAGGGAAGTGTTATATCTGTAAACTTATCAGGTGAGGAAAATTCGACGATTGACAAGAGCATAGCTATAAATAATTTTTAAATAATCAACTTTATAATAGCTAACTTTTAAGATTAAACCACTTGAAAAATGTCCCTGTTTTTTTCTTTTTACTATGGGTGATCCCCACTTAACAAAAAGAGAATCTTGCATCTCTGAATTTTGAAACATTTGCATAATGTGTTGTACCATTATAGTATCACCGACAGCCAATTTGTACCAAGTGCTAGGGAGGGAAATGTGGATTTCTTTTCAGCCTGGCTTGTAGTTCAATTTGTGAACCCCAACAGGAAAAATCACAAAGTTGTACTTGCTTCCAGTATTGCACATCCCTTACATGTGAAGTTAAGAAGGTGTATGTCTCCCTCTCCCTTACATGTGAAGTTAAGAAGGTGTATGTCTCCCTCTTTGCAAACACCTAAAACATGCTGCAGGTGTTAACCATAGGCTAAATGACGTTCACTTCCTGCTAACTGATTAGCTACTAAAATGTAGTGGAACTGATAACAAATGCCCCACTGTGAATCACTCATAGTTTTTCACACTGCAGGGTGTGAAGGACTTTCACCCATTAGGAAAAATAATTATACATTTAGTGGGGCATTTGAAAAAATTGTGCCATTTAGTGTTTCACTTTCCACACATCTACAGCACTTTCACTTCTGATTAAATTAGATGTGAGTCACATAAGTCTAAGTGTAATAAAAACAAATTAATACTTTTGCAATCACCCCTTTTCATCGCCAAAGGCACTGAATGTCAGAAATAGTGATTTCATCTCACTGAACAGGATATCATGGTCTTCTGAAATTCTTTATAATAATAGCTACATCTAAGCATTGGAAGGGTAGGGGCATTGGACTTGTCCACAAATAAAATTCCTTTGTGGTATATTTATTTGCATCATAATTCCCAATAACAAACCAAAGAAATAAATGAAACTATGCCATGGATTATTCTTGAAAATATGGTAAATCCTTTAATCTTACAAACTGGATGAGAAAAACAGTGTAAATTGATGAGATACTTATACTGAAAAAAAAGTTAGAAATAATAACATGAACCGACTACACAAAAGAAATCTCAAACTACACACGAAAAATTTTTCAGGTGGAGGGTCTGAACCTCTGGATCATTCCTTCAAATATATGTATATGCTTTTGTATATGTTGAACAACAACAAAGACATTTGAAACTCTTTAACTCTTCATATAATCAGAGACATTAACCATTTTGAATTTGGATAACAGTGGAGAAGTGAGTATTTTTTTGAAAGATGATTTAAACTGGAAGTTGAGAGACAATGTTTTAGAAAAACGAGAGAGGTAATGGCGTGGTGATGAATTTTCTGAAAAACAGTTATTAACAATTTTACATTTTCACATAATGAAGTCATACCTGTTAATACTTGCAACATTTCCTGTTCCAAAAAATGCTAACAAGATAAAAAATATCTGAAACATGTTAAGGTAAACAACAAAGATTATTTTAAAGTACAAAGGAATCAAATAACTATGGTCTAATGCATCACCATTTTAGAAAAAAAAAATAAACTTCAGATTCTCACGCATTTTTAATTAAAAAATAAAATATTTCAATACAGAACTTCTCATATGAAATGTGAAAACCAGCATATGTTTATTAAAAATGGAATAAAAACTTTATAAGAACGCAGAAATAATTTAGTTTCATACATTTACATTACATAAGATATCTATCTTGATAAAGCTGTTACAGCTTTTGGACATTTAAAATTTGGTCTGCTCTAAATGAGTGCAATGATGGCACGATACTTTCTTTCAATCCAAGTCAACTTCACATGCAGTTTTTCCAACAGAAAATGTCGTTTTAATACAGAAGTTGAATAACTGAATTCAACTTCTGAGTTAAAGGTATGATGAACAATGTCAAATGTTTATTCACATTTCCATACGAAAAAGGATGATAATTTCATCCTACAAGCATTTGGTTATATTAGCGACCTTCTCAAACGGGAAGTCTGTTCAGATGCACATTTGTGATGAATTGCATTATTCTCTCCAAGTGAATGCAATGATTTGTCCTAATTTCAACTTCTAACAAAGCAAGCATTTTGCTTGAAATTATGGTTACGAAAGATCAGGGAATTCCCAATTAGTGAATGAAGAAGAAAAAAAATTTATTCTTGGATTCCATCAGTAAGTGGGGAAGTTGGGAGGGTGAGTTAAAGAAAACGCCTGTGATGAAAGTACACACTCATTCTTGGGTAAAGTACTGCTTTCTTCAAAAAGTCCCTCTAATCTGTTCATCAGATTAGCTATTTGATGCAATGCAGCAATATAATCTAATGCATTTGTTCGCAGGAGTTTTAAAAATGAAATTAAGCTGAACAAGTTGAAAGAAAATGAGAGTTACAAGAATGGTTTCACATGAGGATCAACTTTCAATCAACACTAAATTGCTGCTATAGAGTCCACCCTAACATCACTTATGCTGATATATAAGCCATCACTTTATACATCAACATAAGTGATGTATAAAGTGTGCCTATTGAATAATAACAATAATAGTGACTTCAAGAATTTTCAACTTTTTTTTTTATCAGTCTACGAGTTAAAAATTCTTTTTAACATTGCTCCATCTACTAGTGCCAATTTTTTGCTAGTTTTCATAATTTATCACCACCTGTTTTGTTTTTGCTGATGATAGCTGCCCAAATATCTGGTCATTTGTATGGAAATTTAGAAATAGGATCCTACAGAGAAAGTACATATTTTGAGCCATTTTCATGCAAATGTTTAAAACTTCCATTATTCAAACTTAGTTAACTTTTTTAATGGGTTTTTTCTAAGTAAAATTAAAAATTTTCTGACGGCCAGGAACCTTCTAACATTCTAAGTTGCTGTTCTGTCTGGTATCTCTTAAATCTTTCCTCAAAAAGACAAGAGTGACAGTTAGTTAGCAACACAATTTTTTATGTTGACAAACATATTGAACCAGAAAAACCTAAATCTTTTTCTGAGAAGTGATTTGTCAAATCCGAGGCAACAGTTTGTGAATTTTAACTTATGATTTTCTTTCACTACCTCTTCTACTAAATACTATGGCACAGAGAGCTGCTCTGTAGTTTCTTGTCTGATGTCACTGGATTTAGGTATGGTGCAGTGTTACAGTCATCTTTTTAAAAAAAAAACTGAAATTAAAAAAAAAAAAAAACACTTTGCCTCATGTTAATCTTCTATAAAGCCACATAAAATTGGACCTAATTCATGATCTTTCAACTGCATTTCAGATACCTCTTCCTCTGAAATGAAATGTTGCAATCGTGCTTCTTCAACTGCAACACATACATCAGATGAATCAAAACAGTCTTGAATTAACATTTTGAGATAAATAATCAACAGTAGAATTGTTGATTATTAGTTGGCTTTCCCATCACATATTTTAGCTTGAAATTATACCCCTGAATTGTATAATTGATACCAATCAAAACTGAACTCAGATACAACAGCTCCCATTTTTAGAAGCTGTTCTTCAATTATTGTTTCACTTTATACATCAACAAAGTGCACAAAAATGCACATTTGGTCTTCCACAGAAATATCTTGGGTTGAGTCTATATCAAAGGTGAACTGGGTTGCAAAAAACTACATCCAAAGCAAAGGATTTTTTGTGATTCCCATTAAAATAATCTTACAAACAGCCATTTATAAAAATAATAAATAATATTTTGATAAAAGTAATACTTATGATAGCAGATGAGTGTAAGTGGAAATAATGCCCAGCATTTGTAACACCAGACACATATATTAAAGCAACAGACAGATTTAGTGAAGGACAATTTAAAGGAGAAACTTGATGTTGGAAGTGAGCGTATTCAATATATTACAGCCAGTGATAAGATATATTTCTGTTATAGGTGAACATAAGTATAAGGTACATTCACCACCACTGAGGGATAAGTCTGGAATGGCATGGAGAATCGAAGTGTGTATTAACATTGAAATATAAATGTGTATTAACATTGAAGTTAGTGGTTCTATATCTTTGGATTACTGAATCACGGTTACTTACTACATCAAATACTCCACACATAACCTCTTACCTAAGTTATGAAGCATTCTTACCTTTACTGTCCTTTTGCTTTTTTATTTTCCTCTGGTTTATTTTTATCCTTTTTATTGGTTTTCCTAGTTTTGCCTTCTTCAGTTGGTTTAGCTGCTACTTTTTGAGCAATGACTTGCAATAAATTTGGCATGATATTCGGCTTCATTATGTTGAAGTTATTATTAAATGTATTATCGATGGCAAATAATTTATCAAAGTAGCCAAATCTTTTGGCTGCTGATTCACTCATAAATGATCAGATTAGCACTTCATGAAATCCCCTGCTTGTCATCAGAATACACAAGTTATCATGCATATTGGTTTCTACTTCAACACTGCCTATTAGTGGCTCTTCCTTTATTTTATCACAGCCATATATTCTTATTACTTCTTTAACTAAGTTGGCAGATATGGTTATGTCTGGTTTCCAGCTTGGTAATCATACATTACAATTAGTTTCAGTTTTGTTATTGATGCTAAATCCTACTTTAGGTAAGATATCAAATGTTCCATTGGGCAATACAGACACATTTCCAAACTTGTTCACATCTTGATAATCAAAGCTTACCTTGGTGCCAGAGCTATCTAAGATGCCAGCAGACACTACACCTGAAGCTTCCCCACCACATAAATCTAACACTATCTCAGCTGCAAGACTTAATCCATCAAGAGCAAATTCAGGGTTAACAGAACATGCAAATCTGTAACTGGAGTCTGTGGAGATGCTCAGTTGCCTTCAAGATTTAGTAACAGAGATAGGCTCAAACCAAGCAGACTCTAAAAAAAATGTCAGTAGCTTCAAACGTAACATACATACATTTGTGTTTTGCACATTGAACAGACATTCCAAAAATCTATGTGTTATGTAAGTGCAATAGTACAAAATTACGCAGAATATATTGTCTTCGAAAGTTGGTAGCTGTGATCTTCTGCCATGGCACATTTGTTTTTTCAACATTTTCCCACTCAGGTCTCACTTTTTCCATGCACATATTCATCCAAAATATTCAAAGTAAAACTTATGCACATCATACAATAATGACCGCTCTTCGTTTTGTTTATGGGATACGTAAAATCTAACAGACCCCAATATTTATATTATATTAATCCCGAAGCTTCAATATTTTCTAAAAATATTTCTAACATCTTCCATGACGCTATTCCTACTTCTCCATAATGATTACAGTGTTTTGGATGATAAGTTACACCATTTATTGTGTAGCTACCACCGATTTTGTAATGACCTGCTGTGCCATTACACCTCTTGCTAAAACTGCAACTACTTATCAAAACAAATGCTATGTATGGGCAAGCTAGATTTTTTATCATTGTATTTGGTAAAACAGCTTGATACTATGGGGATTTAAAATTATACTACAACAAATTTAGTAGTGAGTTAACATTTACTGCTAAGTAAACAGTACTTCCAGCTAGTTTTGCTACTATGATATCGTCCTCCCTGATGTTTTTGCTCTTAATTTCATCCTTATTGTGTAAAGTTGCCCTACCTACCTCCTTATTAACCTGAGCTAAACCCTGTTGAGAGGCTTTGGTTTATTTATAAAGCAGAACATTTTACGTAACAAAGTCTACGATACAATTGCTCTTCCCGAGAGCGCTTTGTGCAAATTTATTACCTCCTTTACCTACTCCACTTTTAAATGACTGCAATCTTACACTTGTGAATGCCGAGGAGAGACTGCAGTATGTGAGAACCATACATTCATTGAGCACCATCAAAGGAGAATACAAGATTAAATATGGAAAAAAAAAAGCGGAACCAAAGAAGACACTTATGTTCCAGCATCTCACTATCCTTTCTTGTTACTTTTAGCAAGAGCATTTTGTTTTGAGACTTTTTCAGCGTGAAGCCTCGTAACAGGATCATACAAACACAAAACAAACAAACAAAACCCTGACGGCAAACCCTCTAAAAACTCAGTGTTTTTTGTTTTCAAATCATTTTGCTGACCTCTAAATGCCATCTTCCTTTTTCTTGAGCATAGGTATGATATTGTATATACAGTATGATACAATATTTCATGACTACTTTTAACAATTGTCTCATATTCTATGTTCAGGGGAAGTTCCAACATTAACATGACAAGAATTAGTAAATAACAGAAAGTTGCATTCATATACGGGTAATTTGCCAACTTTTCGTGTTTTGGGAGTCTTTCACAAAACCTTTTTAATAGTTGAACCTGTGCACCTTTTATCCTCTGAAAGTACATATGTTGCGAAGAGCATTCCTCTTTTCCTTATAGTATGGCACCTACTTCCATTGGATAATTTTGTCTGAAGGCATCATCATCATCATCATCATATCACTAAACTGTTCTCTGAGATTCAGAGGTTAGCTCTAGAAAGAAATGCAAACTACCAGATATTTTTACTTACTGTTGTCGTATCAAACTTTTCCATTAACAGCGATCTTGAAATACATCTCGGGCTTCACTGATATCCATTACACGCCGTACACAAGATCTTTTATACTTCATACTCATAATCTTTTTCTCATGCAGACACTCCTGAATCTGATCCACACATGTCTTCCTTGGCCTTTCCTTCCTGCCACTTGGGCTAAAAAGATCTCATCACTAATTCTTTCAACATGGCCAAACCACCAATGAATATTGGTCTCCACTTTGCTAACAACATTTTGCTTCACATCACACAACTGCAACACATCTTCATTCCTCACACAATCAGACCGTGTCTTGCCACAAACCCGCCGTAAGTAACGCATTTCTCCAGCACACAAACGACTTTTATGCTTCTTCCGCAGTACCCAGGTTTCACTGCCATACATCAGAGTAGGAACAATTACACTTTCATACACAGCCATGCAAGACTCTCTAGAGAACCCATCATTCCTGTGAAAACCTCCCAGAGCAGCTATGATTTTCAATGAAGAATTCACTTGCCTACTAATTTCACCATCCAATTTGTTCTCTCTGTCAAACATGCTTCCTAAATATACAAACTCATTCACCTGGTCAATCACAGTGCCGTTTATACTTACGTGCTACCAGTTCTTCTCTCAAACACCATAACTTCGGTTTTTCCCTTATTTATACTCAGTTTGAATTTCATGCAAACTTCGTACATCCGAGACAACATACCCTGCAAATCAATTTTGCTCTCTGACAACAGGGCAGTATCATCAGCATACAGCAATCTGCACACACGGATTTCACCAAGACGTAAACCACTATAATCTATTTTGGCATCACGCATGCACATGCCCATAAATATATTAAACAGCCATGGTGACATTTCACAATCTTGTTTAACTCCTGCACCAATAGAAAACCATTTTGATAAAACACCATTCACTCGTACACAAGCTCTACTACTAGCACACATGGCTTTTACACTATTAATTAGATTCCCAGTAACACCATATTCATTCAATACCTTCCACAAAAGTGTCCGATTTACTCGGTCGTAAGCTTTCTCTAAATCTATAAAGGCAGCAAAAACCTTCTCACCAACAGCCAGATACTTTTCAATCATCGTGCGTAATGCAAAAATCTGGTTAGTGCAGCCTTTACCAGGCATAAAACCACTTTGAACATCCCATACTTTCTCTGATGTAAGACCCCGTACTTTTTCAATAACAACCTTATCAAACACTTTCCCTGGCACACTTAGTAGGCTAATACCATGATAGTTCTTGCATTCAGTCTGATCACCTTTTCCCTTACACAGGGGAACAATAATAGCAACCTTCCAATACCGAGGGACCATTCCTAACTCCCGGCACAACTGGCAAATTTCAGTTAACCAGTCTATTACAGAGTCACCACCATATTTCAACATCTCTGCAGTTATGCCATCAACTCCCGGAGCCTTACTATTCTGAAGAGATTTTAGAGCTTTACACACTTCTTCTCTTGAGATCCCTCCTGTGCTTCCATCCCTCACTGTGACATCATCTGCGTCTTTCTCAGAATCATCTTTGCTTTCCTGATATAATAACTCACAGAAATATTCACCCCATCTTTCACTTAACTCATTGGGCTCCCATATCATTTCCCCGATCTCATTCTTCACACAACTTACAACTTTGTTTCCCCTATTTTTCCTGAGTCTCATGTACTTCCAGAAAGACTTCCTATTTTCTCAAAAAGCCAGTTCATGCCTTTCCACCTTCTCCTTCCTATCTTTTTCCTTACTCTGGCAAACCAGCTTAGCAGCTTCACGCTTCTTTGAGCAATATTCATCCACAGAGACTCTACCTTGCAACATCCCCAAATAGGCTTCCTTCTTTCTCTTTACTGCCTCTCCAATCTCACTTTTCCACCAAGCATCACCTCTATTGTTACCTACTATTGTGGTGCCACAGACCTCTTTAGCAGCAGTGACAACACAGTTCTTAAAACATTCCCACTTCTTTTCTACATACCTCTCATCAGATTTCAGCTCTTTCAGTCATTCTCTGAGTAATACAGAATAATGCTTATGATCTTCAAGGAGCCTATCAACCTTTATTCTTTCTATCCTGGGCCTCTTCCTATTCCTTTTCCTCCAACCAACATTAAGTTTCATTCGTGACACTACCAAATAATGATCAGAACCAACATCTGCACCTCTCATCGCACGGGTGTCAACAACTAAGTGTTTCAGATGCTGATCGTAGACAACAAAATCTATCACACTCTTTTGACCAAGAGTACAATTTTCCCAAGTATATGTGTGGATATACTTGTGGTTGAAAAATGTATTAGATACACACAAACCATTCTCAATGCAGAGTTCAATTAATCTTTCACCATTATCATTCACACAAGGATCATTAAACTTACCCAGAACATTGTCAGAAATTGCATTCTGCACACCTACTCTAGCATTGAAATTCCCTGCTATTATAACATTTTCTTTAGCACCAAACTGGCTCAAAACAGGTTTTAGCTCATTCCAGAAATCTTCCTTCTTATCAGAAGGTTCTGAGTTGCAAGGAGCATACACTACAACAATTACAATTCTCTGAAGTTTCACTTTCAAATGAATCCAGAGAATTCTCTCACTTACGCAACTATAGTGAATCAAGTTGTTCTTCATCTTTTCAATTAAAATCACACCTACACCTGGCTGTTCTCTCACATTATCCAATACTCCAGACCACACACTCATTGTGCCATTCACTTCTTCTACCCCAATTTCCTTCTTTTTGGTTTCACTTACACACAGCACATCCAGTCTACACTTATTCATCTCCTCAATCACCTCATTCATCTTGCCATTTATACCTCTAGTAATCCATACCTGGAGGCAATGCACGAAAATATGCTTTGTGCATCAAAACATATGGATTTCAATTCATATGGTTGTACTGGATGGAGCATTAGGAGTTCTAACTTACCACTTAAGGAAAAACTTTGGTAGGGAGAGAGAATAAAAAAATTTCTAACTACTAGCTCTCTGTAATTGATGCACCTCACAGAATTTCATGAAGCTTGATCATTGAATTTGTTTTGAGAAATCAAAATTTGATGGACTGGGTATGTAAGTCTCAATCAGAACTAGAGTTTTATTATCTTGTGGATAATTGCAGGAATATTAGTGTCCCTAATGTGCTTTGGAGCAGAAAAGTTGGGTTTTGGAGCTAGAAAATTTGCATTTTGGAGCAGAACTAACTCCAGTTTTGGAACAGCTAATGATAGCATTTTTAATTATGTTTTAATTTCATGCTGTGCTTTAAGTTATGTTTATACACTGAATTACCATTATTTTATGAACTATGAAAAAATGTTATATTTCAAGTTTGCTGACATTTCACTGCTTCTCTTACAACTGTTAATTAACATTTCTGTTGTTCTTACAGTGAGATAAATGGGAAAACAATTATACTACCCATGGTTTATTGAAAACTATGTACATGACCTGCGATATTTTAAGTATAACACATTAACATAAGGGATTTTCTTCTGAATGCATTTGTTTCGCCATAATGTGAATATGATCTGACGATAATGCTGTGTCTCCATATGCTTCTTTTAACATTCTGTAAGTTTCAGTAGCTGATTTACAAAGTTTCCAACAGAAACGGATGTTTACTCTCTGGAACTTATTTGGATGTAGGCAGTATTTCAATTAAATGTTTCTGTGCAATATATTCTATTCATAATTTCAGGAAATTTTGGAAAATACTGGACCAGAAACTGATTGATATAATTTTTGTTAAACCACGGCAATGCTGGGTCTTTTTGTTAGTAGCAAATAAAAATAGGATAACACATGGAATATCATAGGAAAAAAAAAACATTATTTATCAATCTTCGCTGTATTGCAATGCAGTTAGTATACTGGTTAAACAACTAGAAAATTGAAACAGATAAATAAAGAACACACAACAGCTGTTGAGAAAAGAGATTAAAACAGTGCAATATTCAAGCACAAAGAAACACACAGATGGAAGCTACTTTGGGACAATATTCAAATTTTGGATTATGACCCTCAAATTACTGGGAGACCAATTAAAGACAGCTATTACACCAGGAATAAATAATCGATTAATGAATCTACAAAATTTGTAAGTTTTATTTTTAACAAGCTATTTAACAATATACACAGCAGCTAGCATTCAGAAAATAATTTTAACTAAGACAGAAACAGCATCTTTATGTGGAATCTAGCAATATTTAAAAAACTGCATTAAGTGTCAACAAGCTTCTCATGAGTGGAATCAGAACATTGTGAACCGGACTTCCTAGGCTCTAAAACTTCTGCAACCATTCTAAACAAACAAACTTCAAGACAAAGCAGAGTTATGTGAATTCTTCAACAACATAAACTGTAGTTTCTTCTGAAACTTGAGAATCTTATCCAAAATGACCTTAGAACTGAAATGACTTAATCTAAGATGTACTTAATCTAAGATTCCCTCTCCATGCACTGATGAACCAACTGATAGGACTTTGCACACTTAAAAGTTGGGTAATACTGGAATTTACCCTAGCCCTTATAAATATAATACTTCACTTTTCTAGCAGCACTGCATTCAAAGTTCCACCTAGGTTTTGGATGCACCAGGAGCATTGTTGAAGTTTTTGGCATAGCAAAATCTGCTACTCAAGAAAGCAAACAGTAGCCATCACAACCACTGCATTAATTAATCAATGTGCTACCACGTCCTTAGACAGAATGAGAGATGTGAAAATCACCAACCTGATCTTATCCAGTTTCCACTGAGTAGGGAGAAAAGTATGAAAATACTTGTTTGCTCTCTGAATAGAGTAAAACCTTGAAAATCCGGCATCTAGAAAGTCAGCAACTTCAGAAATCTGGCACTTTTCTGATTTCATTTTCGTGAGAACATGCAACGTTTCCCCAATAACCATGGAAATCTCCTAATGTACCATCTCAACAACACATCACAAGATTATCCGATCTCAGTGTGCAAATTGCTGATAGCCACCTACGTGTAACATCGAGAGGTTTTTCAAATTCGTCATCTCATTGGCTCGTGCTGAAGTGATGTGGACCAGTACAGCGACGAATCGGCATGCACATTTGTAATGCGTGTTGAATGTGTGATGATGATCTGTGCTTGGTGGTGGCAGTATGTGGATTCAATTGTGTAATGATATCAACATTGGCCTTCACGATGCATCGTGGTAATTGCCTTTGAGATGTATCGTAGTTTCGGCAGTCAAAAAACCGTAATATTGATATAAAATTCACATCGGGTTTTGGTGATGTATTGATACATCACCCAGTCCTAGTGGTTGCTCTGGCTTTTTTTAAGTTTTTGCCTAACCATTTGCCAAATTCATTTTTTGACAGAGTTTTACAGTAAATAATACAAAAAGGTAATCATCAATACTTTTGCCAAAACTTTTTTCCATTGCCAAAATGATTTTTTCCCCGCAAATTGTGAATAATGTAATCGGTAGAGCAACACCTGCATATTTATAAGGCATAGAAGTGCAAATTTTCGTTAAAGTGACCTGTTACGTATAAGTACATGCTTTATGTAATGCCTGCTGTGCAATTCTTGGATAGCATCAGAAATCTGGAAATTTCATAAATCTGACACTGTATAGGTTAGTCCCATCGATGCCGGATTTTCAAGATTTTACTGTATATAAAGGGATGATGCAAAAGTGGTCACTGCCATTGAAGTCATCACACACTACCCAGGACCAGTTGATACACACTGATGGGAATCCAAGAAATCAGTTATGAGAAAGCTGGGAGTGAGTACATTGATGTAATTGTAAACTCTAGTGTCAAGAAGGCATACAGAGGATGAAGAGAACAAAGATTCCACCCCACAACTATGCAAATTACAGCTGGCATTACCCCACACAAAACTATGCACACTGAAGTTACCTACTGAGACAGAACATATGAATGCAGCTTGTTCAGTAATTATGTGTGATCTGGAATGCTCACATCTTCATGAGATGGGAGATAACCACCTCTCTCTCTCTCTCTACATATATGTGTGTGTGTGTGTGTGTGTGTGTGTGTGTGTGAGAGAGAGAGAGAGAGAGAGAGAGAGAGAGAGAGAGAGTGTGTGTGTGTGTGTGTGTGTTATGCTGCTTTGCAAGATGAGCACATGGTAAGGAATAAGAATGGTGACGTTCCAGCCTAAGAACGAACCATTCCTGTGACTTTGGGCACTTACTGTCTGAAACCTTGGAGAGAAGCTCCCGATAGTTCCACTGAATAATTTATAAAAAAAATTAAGAGCAAGAATCTATGCAAAACAAAACAATTAAAAGCATTCATCATCTATAACTTCTCACTGATTCTTGGAGTTTCTTCAGCAGCGAATAGATGTACATTTGCATGCCAAGGGTTTGGATATACCCATAAGAGCTAGGGGTTTGGCAGAGATTTTGGTACCATAGAAAATTGCTCATGTTTGGATTTAACTCATCATTGTCTGCATCCTGGTGGAAGTAACAGATAACCTAGGCAAAGATTTAAGACAAGGTTAAGAAAGTCCACACTGACTTTGAAGCTAAATTCAAGGCCAGCAATAAAGATTTTCTCAAAGGGGAATTGACATTTCTGGCACCAAATCAAATTTATTTTGTGTGGCAATCACCATGAAAGCATAGGAGTGCTGTCTTGAGGTAGGAGATACAACCTATGTTCTAGTCTTAGGGCATGAGATGTTGTACAGCATCTTAACTGTCTGTCTGTCTGTCACTCACTCACTCACTCACTCACTCTTCACTTTCTTCCACTCTGCACAATCACTGGAGTTTGCTGCATGCTTCTTAATGTAGATGATACAGCATGCCTTAATTGCAGAACAGTCAGACACATCATGGTCAGAGGCAACACAATGGCTATAAATTGGAGCATTACAGAATGACTTCTGAGAATGCCCATAAACTTGGAATTTAAAATGTAGGTGGATTCATAATGTAGGTATGTACCTTGTAGTATAGGTAGCTTGCTTTTGATGGAGCAAGGTGGGTTTGGAAGATTTAAAATCAAAGTTCTCGAACAGTTACACATTGATATGTTTCTGAAGAAATTCATCCTCTGAAATACTCAATTTTTCAATATTGTTACAGTTTGTGTAGTTAAAATTAAATTATAGTGTCTTTGTATTTGTATGGCATTATAAGATAGGCAGCAACACTAAGGAACAAGTTGACAAACTATAACATGAAGGACCTGAAAAATAAAGAGGTTATTGAAAGTGTATTGCATAATTAATTTTTTAGACAGCCATTGATAAAAGTAGGCCTTTTAACAGTAGACGACTGTGTTAAAAATAGAATATTATGGGCAAGCATGTTAAAATTAAAGTAACTTTTAACTGTTCAAAACGTTTTCGCTTTACATACATACTACATTCTTTCTCTTACATCATTCAATGAATCTGTTGCAAGCCATAATTTTTTACAGGTAGTAATACTAAAGCAGCTTCTGTAAATTCTTCAGGTTCACTCTCATCCTTTTCTGAAGTATAATTCACTCCTAAAAATTATATGAAACATTTTCATTCTTCATAAGACACACAGAAAAGAGCAGTGTGACCTTGGTGACCTTCCTGAGAAATAAAATTTCATACAGAATTGTTTAATGCAAACCATAGGGGTTTTTTTCAAAATAAAAACCCAGATGATATGTATACCGAACCAAGCAGAGTTTACAAGAACCAAAACAGAAGTTTCTCAAACAAATATTTTGAAAAAAATTGAAAAAATGGCCAGACTGTGATGAGATCCTGGTTAGTTTACTCAAAGAGCAAAGGCTGTATATACTGTTTTGCTTGCAAACTCTTTTCTAATACCAAACATCACTTAGCAACAGGTGGGTTTTCCAACTGGATGAATGCACTCAGAATTCTGGAGAATCATGAAGACAGCATGGAACATAAGAAGGCGATGTTGTTCTGGATAACAAGAAAGTCAAATAAAAATACTGTGGATCAGCATCTTGAAGAACATATGAGAAAAGAAATACAGTACTATTTTGAAGTACTGAAAAGAGTTGTAGCTGTTATAAAGTTCTTAAGTGAAAGAGGTTAGGCATTTAGAGGTCATGAGGAGAAGTGGGGCTCACCAAATAATGGAAACTTCATGGGGGCCATTGAACTTATCGCAGAATTTGATCCATTTTTACATGAACATCTTGAGAAATGTAAAAATGAAAAAGTAAATGCTACTTATGTCTCTAAAACCGTGTATGAAGAATTAATAGAAATCATGGGAAAACATGT
The DNA here is from genome assembly GCA_039090855.1 of Macrothele yani. Classification (NCBI taxonomy): domain Eukaryota; kingdom Metazoa; phylum Arthropoda; class Arachnida; order Araneae; family Macrothelidae; genus Macrothele; species Macrothele yani. Next base: position 73,263,274 of record CM077026.1, read on the forward strand.
CCAAGATGAAATTGTAAATCAAATCAACAACCTAGACACCAAATACTACTCTATTATTGTTGACTCTATGCCTGACCTGACACATGTTGACCAGCTAGTAATTGTGGTTCGATACTGCTATAATGGAAAACCATGCAAAAGATTTTTAACATTTTTACCAATAGAAAACCATTTATCATCACCCTTGTTGAACAAAATACAAGTCCTGGGTGAACATAATCTTTCACTTAAAAATATCCATGGTCAATCCTATGATAATGCATCTAACATGAAGGGCTGGAAAAAAGGGCTGCAAGCACTCTTTAAAAATATTAACAAGTACGCTGACTATGTACCACGTGCAGCCCATTCACTTAACCTTGTTGGAGAAAGGGCAGTGTCTACTGCACCTGAAGTAGTTGACTATTTTGGCATTTTGCAAGAGATGTATGTTTTCTTTTCTGGATCTATATGAAGATGGGGGATTTTAAACACACAGGGAAATTTACATTTTTCTCTAAAGAGTCAAAGTGTAACTAGATGGTCTGCAAACTATGAAGCAGTTCGGGCAATTAAAAATTGTTAAATGGGTATTTTACAAACTCTCAAACATATGGTTGAAGACTCAGAAGAGAAGCCAGAATGTAAACGAGATGCAAATAATTTAAACAAGTTGGTAAAGCTGGAATATGCTATTTTAACAGTCGTTTGGGAAGAAGTGCTGGAGCGTTTTCAACAAAACAAATAAGAAACTCCAAACCTCTGGTTTTGATGTATTTGAAGGTTATCTTCTGTTTTCATCTTTACTTTTGTTTGTTAAAGAACAGAGAAAATTCAGCCAATAGGACTGCACACTATGAATAGGCAGCAAAAGGTTTGTGTGAAGATATCACTTCAAGTTATTCTGATGCTTCCAAACGAATTGTTAAAATGAAATTTCAAATGAACAAGTAGTATAGACTATAGCTTCTTTGAGAGGAGCTGACAAATTTCGGATAGAAGTCCTATATCAACTCTGACTGCTTGATAATCCAGTTATGCAAGAGGATTGATCCATATGAGCAGATTGCGAAAAGGTTCAAGTTCCTTTCAGAATTGGCGAACAACTCTGAAATTGATGAAGACAGTATTAAACTTATAATATCATATTACAAATATCATATTGACCACAAATTAGTAAACAAGTGTTACCAGTTCAAAGAATATTTGCACCTTAGGAAATCTGAGCACAGAAGAAAACACGCCGTCTAAACGGCAATGTGCAGAAGTTCTTCAGCTTATTTGTCAGCAATACATAACGAAGTGTTCCCCAATATTACTACTGTGCTTAAGCTGTACTTGACAATACCCATCATGAGCTGTAAAGCAACAAGGAAGTTTTCAAAGCTATCCTTAATAAAAAAAAACGAATTTCGGTCTAGCATGACTGAAGAGCACTTAAATTCTTTATGCATATTGTCTCTAGAAAATGGCATTGCAAGGAAGCTCTCATATGACAAAACTATACGCGAATATGTTGCTATAAAAAACAGAAAAAAGTGCATTTTGTAAAATGTGTGTCATGTAATATGTATTCTCAGAGGTGTCTAAAATAAAGGATATTGACTGTGGTCCTATCCATGTCTTATTTCATCATTCTATGATGCATCGTGCATGTATATAACATTATAAAATTTCACAAAATACACCTTTTTTCTGTTTTTTGTAGCAACATAAAAAAAAACCTAATTTTAATCCCCCATAACTCGAAAACTAAGGCATAAGAAATTTGTATTCACGCCAGTGACTGTGACATGTGAGATAATCCAATACATCAGTTTTAATCAATCTGAGATGTAGTGGTTAAATTTTTCAAATATTTGTGGTGATCTGTCATGGAACAACCTCATTGAAGAAGATAACAGTGGTTACCCAAACCCTGTTGCTGGTTGCGAAGGGGCCTCCATAAAAGTTCAAGCTTCAGGGCCCCAAAACTGTAGGTCCACTACTGTGTCCATGAACAAAAAGAAAACAAAGTTCATCTGCACACTTTGCTTTCAACAGGGTACAGCAAGCCCTGAAGGACACACGATACAGCTAAGTGTTAGCACATGATTATTGTCTGTTGAAAGGGCAGGTATGTGCCCAACAACATTTGTTAGACTTTCCCATGTTTCAGTTGCACACCTCTGACATGACTACACTACCCATTGGATTACTCTGTCATGTGTGGTGATGGACTGTCAGAAGCATGGAGTCCACTTGGCCACAAACTTCACTGACTAGGAGTGGGGCCATTCTTAGCTGTCCATTTAGTGAAGCTTGGTACAATGAGGAGGTCTGGTCACTCTGGGCAACAAAACTCTGGCCTCCAGAATCTTTTATACCTTGTGTGTTACTGCACATAACAAACATGCAGGTAGACCACAATACAGGTCTGAAAAACAAAGAACAAAAATGAAGAAAAGATAATGATAAACTAAACTTCAGGCCTGGAAGGGAAAATACAACAGAAGAAAAATAAGAAATGTAGAAATTTATTAAAAGCAGATTAATGCTCCCCTGTCAGCCTTCCAAAAGTCTATGTTTATAGGATGCTAAATAAAAAGTATGCAATAATTACATACATATCGAAGAACTGAAGGCATATGAATATTACGCTAATAACATTAAAGAAAAATTTAAAAACACAGAAGCCTTTCAACACCCTCTTGGGTCTTGATCAGCTGTAAACACTCCTTTTTAGCACGTCTCTTGTAAAATAGATCATGTTTATGTTATCGGTTTGTTTGTCCGTCTGTGGACACTATATCTCTGCAACTATTAGTCCGATTTGAGAAATTCTTTTTGCACTGAGAAGCTTCAAATGTGTAAATGATGATCTTTCATTTCATTTTTTTACGATGCACAATTTTGCCACTAGAGGGCGTAAATGCACATGATATCGAATTAAAAATACATTTTATTCCATTTATTTGCTTCTAAACATCTGATTAAACAAACAAATCTACACAAACTCCGTTTACTGGTGTGAAAGTAACTCGCCGGACTTGTTAGTAACGTCTGCAACCCTTGAGAAAGCCTCCCGGTTGGAGAGCGAAAGCTCGGGAGATACAATTTTCCCTTGTATTCATTCTTTAATTATACTTTCACACCAGTAAACGGAGTTTGTGTAGATTTGTTTGCTATATTATTTAGGTGTGAATCCCGTTCAACAAGTATCTGATTAAACATTTTTTTTTTACCTTGTGATTCCATTTATGTCAAAGACTATTTTAAGTATAGTCACTTTTTCAAGTCACACACAGATTCTTTGCTAGGGCGTAAAAATAAATTGTGTTTTCCCTGATACCTCTGTTACCAAAACTCCGATTTGAAAAATTCTTTCTGCAACAGAAACAGCTCCTAATGGGCAATCTTTTGCATAGAATTTCTAATTTTTGGTAAAAACGGTTTGACCACCAGGAGACATTGCAATGCTCCTAGCCATTACTTCCCCACCAGAATTTACTTTGCCCAGCTACTATCGCGGTAATCTGTCTATCTCTCCCTGGGTTCGAACCCACGACTAGGACGTAATGTGCAGTAGACAGACATTCAAATAAATTTACAATGACAAATAAACAAATCATACAAAAATTACTCTTCTAAAACTTTTTATATAATTCAACAGTTTTAGTGCAACCACAAGTCAATTACTTCAGAACGCATGTTACTAAATTGAATTCAAATTCTAACATACTGCAGATTTTCACCCCTTTTGCTTCTTCAATTTTTTATCACACAAGACAGGCAATACAATACTAATAACATTAGGTATTTAAACCCCATTAATCATTCGCCTGTCATTTCTTTAGACAACATTCAAAATTAATTAAAGCATGTGAGCACACTAAAGCACAAGAGTGACAATCAACTCTGGGTATGTAAACACTATTAATTTTAAACTCCTAATAGTACAACATGCATCAATGAACACCACATGAAAATAAACCAATTTCAAATAACTTTCAATTATCCTACAACCCTACTTTATTTAAACTCTGCCAGCAACTATTAATTATACAAAGAAAAAGACTTTTGCACTCATGTACTAGGATTTAATGGTATTCCTCTGACGACCCCCGGCACACACACAACAGGCTCAATGAGAAGAAAAGTTCACACACAAAAAATACTTCAAGTTAATCACTGGATGATGAGTATTCCATGTAAAAAAATAAGTTCTGGTATTCCAAATTTTTCACAACAACGCATTTGTCCACGCTTGAAGAGAACCCTCCACCACTCATAACTCTCAGAAATAATTGAACAGAAACTTCATACTCTCTCGGCATAAAAAAAATGTGATGAAAACTTTCACTGCTTCCCACACCCAGGAACACTTAAGCAGAAACTCCGAACTGTCACGGCATGGAATGGCGTAAAGCAAACTTTACTGCTCCTGACATCCAGGAACACTTAAGCAGAAATTCCGAGCTCTAATAGCATGGAAAGGCATAAAGCTTTTGCTAGTTCAAGAAAAGACACTCTTGCATTCTCAAGAGAAAACTTGAAAGAGATAGCAATTCATTTGCAAAGAAGTTCAGCCACGGAGATTCCCTTCCGGCATATATTCGACCGTCCTGCTTCACCACTTGAAGCCAACGAGCCTTCCTGCATGGTTTTCCAAGGAGAAATCAAACTGCACCTGCATGCCACACGCAGAGCAAATGTGCAAACAATACCACGAAAAACAACAACGAGCAAGCGAGAGATGAAGATTACCAATTTATAACGCCAAGAGACCCTGAGCTCCAATCAAGCCACTCCACTACGAGTGGCGTCAGCTACGGTACATTTTTGCATATAAGTATTTTCCACACATCAAATACTTAATCATAACTCACAACTTAATAAATTCCAACATTATATAAATAAAATATACAATTTCTTTTACAAATAACACATAATGAACAATTCATACAATCATTATTTGTGACCTCAGCATGTGAGCGACTACAAATATTCTAAATAAAGTATTTAGAATTTCCAATTGCATATAAAAAAAACTTTCTCAAATTATAAACACTATTAATTTAACCTTACATTTACTTTTTTGAAGATGACAATCCGATTTTTGGCGTAAATGTGACAAGGATGGTAAGTCAGATAATATTTGAAAACTTGAAAATTTTCATCGTCCTGGAGCGGGACTCGAACCCGCGTCTCCCAGAAAACGCCTAGGTATGCTAACCACTACACCACCCAGAACGACCAAGTTTCAAGTTTCCGATCAATTTGATCGGAAACTTGAAAACTTGGTCGACTTATTTACGTTATTTTTCTTCCATGACTTACATTTACGTTATTTTTATCCTAACAACTCCAGGCCAGGCCATGACTCCGGGACTAATCCCAATAAAACGCCACAGCATAAGTGTTAATTTCTGCTTCTAATGTAATTGCAGCAAAATCTGAGCTCCTGAAAACTTGATTGAAAAAGTTCTTTCGTGAACCGATACCGCTCATATCGAAAAAAATTTTTAGAATACCTTTTTCTTAAAATAATGCATGGTTTTTCCCGCCAGGGGGCATAGATTTATATCTTATTTTTGTCGATATTTCTGCTTCTAAGAGTCCGATTTGAAAAACTCTTTCTTTGCTGGAGAGCGTTTTTGTTGCGAAATGTTTCTCACATAATTTCAAATTTTTCTTAAAGTACAAGTCTGTCACCAGAGGTCGTAAGTTCATGTTTTCAATTACAGCAATACCTGCAGGGCTAAAAACTCAATTGAAAACTTCTTTCTTTGGTCAGATACTACTGTTTTCCATACTGGTTCCAATGAATTTGAATAGCTTTGATAAGTTTTTAATTCATGACAGAACAGATTCAAAAGACATGCTCATTACAACCAAAAATTTGGTGTCATCTTTCTTGTTTTTTAATGTTTACAGGTGATTAAGACCCAAGACAGTGTTGAAAGGCATCTGTGTTTTTTTAATTTTTCTTTAACATAACAAGTGTGATATTCATCTACCTTCAGTTATAGGTTTATAGTAAGCACTTATCTGTCTCCAATAAATTCTTACATTTTATATTTTATTTCAACTATATGAAGAGGACAGTAGAAATGCTTTGAATAAATTCCTTTTCATTTTATTTCTATTATTTATTTTCCTTCAAGCAATAGCATGACTAAATATTACTTTTCTGTTCTGGATTAAGTTGGTTGGTTGATTTTTATGGAGCAAGGGCCATGTTTGGCCAAAGAGCACCAGACACAAGACCATTAAAGAAAGATATTTAAAAACATAGTGTAATGGTTAAAAGCAGGCTGATTTGATAAAAGTGAAAAATGAGAATGATGAAAAGTGTAAAAACTAGTAAGTTTTAAAAAGTCAATTTGCTTTAAAAATGAAAAAACTGTGAATGTATTGTAGTGGTCATCTAAGATCCTCTGCAGCATAACTGTGCCATCGTCTAACATTAAATGAGAATGAAAATAGTAAAAACAGTGATCACAAAAACGAGTACAACTACATAAAACATGAGCGACAGTGAGTCCGCAGTCACACGTTTCACACATCATGGCAGTGTCGCCACACAGCAAGAAGCAGTGGGTGAAATGACAATGCCCAATGCGGAGATGTGCAAGTATAACTTCCTCACGACGGTTTGTTTGCAAACTAGATGGTCATAGTCCAATCTGTGGTTTGATAGAGAGAAGTTTGTTTCTGCCCTATTGAAACCAGAGGGACTGCCACTCAACCACGATGAATGTGCGGATGCCAGGACAAAAATCTCAAAAACACAGTGGCAGTCAAGTGATCGGCATGGAGGATACCGATCTGGCAGAGACATTCGCCACACAGTGGTCCAGATAGGAAGAAAGGCGGACAAAAGTATTTGTATGTCTTAAACGAAAGAAACTGTAGAGGGATAACTAAATATTCGCTTATTTACATGTTTTAATGAATTATAATTACTCACAGTACTGTAAGAAGGGCCCAGATCTCCAGTCTGTCATTCGTCTTCTGAAGCAGGTGTTTCACATTCGTCATCTTCTTCCACCTCCTCCTCTTCATTGGATATTACCAATAGACATAGCACTTCCAAAGGTAGTTTTATTTGTTTTTTCTTTGGTAGTCCTCCCAAATTGGAAATAATGGGTCAGACGTCAACATTAACCTGCGGAAGAGGTCCAAATTGCTGTCTTGTCTTGAAATTTTTCGGGTAAAGCTTTCTTGAAATTTTCTTAATCTTTGTTTCTACATACCAGTTCCAATAATTGTTTGTTTCTACACACAATGGCAATTCTCAAAGCTCTCCAATCGGTAAAATAGCTGCCTGCACAGTTACGGATACATGAACAAGAATTTCATTTACTGTGGGTGGCATAAGGTACCAGGGGTACAATCTCACGAATAACTGCTGTTTGCATGCAGTACATATTGAATTTCGTTGCATTTATTTTGTGGCCGCATGAAATTGCTGTCAAAATATTTCCAAAATGAGAGATCAAATTTTGGTCTACTCCAGCCACTTTGGAACTTATTTAGGGATTTGTAAAGAATCTTCTGGCTGTATTGACATCATTCATAGTTCCATAGCCTGGTTTGGGACACATCTACAATAAGTCCTAGTCTATTCCTGAAGGAATCTTGAACAATTATTTTCCTTTTTTCCAGAAGCTCACAGGTTGTTAGACAGCTCACTTTCAGGTAGAAATGACAAAATTCGGGTAGCAGTATGGTCCAATAAATCCTAAACTTTCACTTCACATGCACTCTCACTAATACTTATATTGTGTGGATAAGTTGCATCTTTTGCTTTCAGAATGGCATAACTTGGATATAAGTCATGATTGTGCTTAATTGCCATTTTTCTAATAGAAATATATTGATGTTTTGATAAATGTGTACTTACTATAATAGATAACGCTTCTTCTTCTGAGAGCTTCATGGCTTGTTTTCCTTTCTTCAACAATGAGTCACGAATTTGTTTACCTCTGATAGGTGTTGTTGTGGTCACCTCTTTTAATAATTTTGCTGCATTTTCGTCACCTTCAGCCCTCAAATTAATCACTGTGGCATATGAAAGCTCCGCAGCACCCACATTCACCCTCAGATTTTTAATTTTCCGCCTCTTACTTCTCTCACTTAATTGCTGAAATACTTTCGAATGACGTCCATGCTTTTCCAAAGAAGAAGAAGTGGAAGGAAAGTCTGTAAATGATAATTCAATTTCTTGCTGTAACTAGTCTGAATATTTACGAAGAAACATGCTTTCGGTTCGAGGACATTTCTTCCAACACTGATAGTATTTAAGAAAAAGCTCATTCTTATTACGCTGTCTAGAGATTTTGTACTATGCCTGTCCAAATTTAATTCAAATTTCTTCTTCACATATTGCACAACATATTCTTCTTGTAGCACATGGGTCTCATTCTTTTCTTTTCTTTTCTCGCAAAGTTTTCGGCGACTAACATTCATTTTTCACACAACATTATTCACTGACCTGATACAAACAACATCCCTCTGGAAACTGAAGAAATCAAGAGTCTGTGGTTTACCACCAACAAGCCAGCCCTCCGTCTTTAAGTAAACAAACACAAATTTCAGGAAGTGCTTAGCGCGCACACACGAATTGTATAGCGGAAGGATCACCTACTCGACTTCAGCAGCTAGCTGCTCATAAATAACAGGAAGCTTCACAAACAAAAGGTCATAGTTCACAACATTGCGAGGTGTTGCAGATGAAACCTTCAGTGATAGACTTATAATTATCTACCGATATAAATTTGTAAGTTTCACGGTGGTCATGTTTAGCCATTTTTTTAAAACTCTAAAAACATTTTTGTTTTTTCGCAAAATACTGGCATTAAAATTTGTATTTTTTATCAGTACTTAGAAACAAAAAACATTAAAAATTGTAATTGTGCCCTATATACACTGAGTGGCCACTTTATTATGACCACCCCCTTTAGTACTTTGTTTGGCAATTTTTTGCCTTTAATACTGTGCCGATTCTTCGCGGCATGGACTCCACGAGATGTTGATAGGTGGTTTGTGGGATCTGAGACTATGCTTGATGAATAGCACTTCCTAGGAGTGTGATATTGCAGCAGGGTTGTGGATCAAGCTATCTGATGGCTCGTTCAACTTCATCAAACAAATTCTCAATGGGGTTGAGATCTGGAGATTGTGAGGGCCACCTAAGCAAAGTAAACTCACCGGCATGTTCCTCAAATCAATCCTGTACAATACGAGCACTATGGCAGGACGCATTATCTTGTTGAAAGTACCCATTGCCATTGGGATAAACCATCCACATGACAGGATGCACTTGGGCCACAACTATGTTTAGATATGATGTGCCAGTCAGGCGTTGATCAACACGAATTAAAGGGCCCAAAGCATGCCAGGAAAACATTCCCCGAACCATAACGTTGCCTGCACCAGCTTGAAGGATTGTAGCAATGGATTTGCGGTCCATGCTTTCGTGCTGTTTCCGCCAAATTCTCACTCGGCCATCAGCATGGTGCAACTGAAAATGTGATTCATCGGACCACATAATTTGTTTCCAATTATCGACTGTCCAATCCTTATGCTCCTGTGCGAACTGGAGACGTTTTCTCTTGTTAACTGCAGACAGCAAAGGTGTTCGAACAGGCCTTCGGCTGCCATATCCCATCCGATGCAGTGTATGGGGAACAGTGCGTGCAGAGATCATTTGAGGGGATCCTTGATTAAGATGGTCTGTAATTTGCCACACTGTTGCCCTTCTGTTGTCTGTTATCAGTCTGGACACTCCCCGTTCCTCCCGAGCAGTCACTAGTCGATGACTTCCACCACACGTTGCACGTAGAGACACAGTTTTTTGGCTGACAGTCCAGTCTTTAAACACTTTAAAAACATTTGCTCTTGAACATTTCACAAATGTGGCAGTTTTGGTTATACTCGCTCCATGGCTCTGAGCTCCTACAATCATCCCACATTGAAAATCCTTCAAATCACATTTTTTACCCATCTCGTCACCCCAAAATCACTTCTACTACTGTCGCAAGCACTAGCCTCGCCCTCTGGTGGCAACAGCGTGCAGCCATAGCTCATTTGCTTAAAACTGTCAAGTGGTCATAATAAAGTGGCCACTCAGTATATAAGACTATAACACATTCACAAAAAATACACTTAGTATTTCATTTTGCATTTTTCAGTCAGAAACAATGTTTAAAAAATCACCTACAGAATTGCAAAATTATTAATCAAGTAAGAGTTACAGCACTTTTGCCCTTAAGTACTGACCAGAACCATTGGAGTATACTTTCAAAAACAGTAAGTCCTATCAGAATGACTACTGAGGACTATTATTAAATGAATTGTGTGTTTAAAATACGAAGTTCAAAAAATTAGTTTTGTCCAGGTTTTTAGCGATTCGGACCACTGTGCGGCAGCTAAATCCCAACTTGGCCAGGAACCCAACAGAATCAGATCAGGAACAGTCAAAGTCCGCAGGAGGTGACGAACATCTCTGTTTACGGGAGAATCATTGCCCTCTGGAGAAGATAAAACTGATTGATGGGGAGTCAATGCAAAGCATGTGGACAAAGATGCATGCAGTGCAAGGAGCACCACATGCATCTCTACCGATAAGACTGTCGCTTCTGGTGGAAGCCTCTCAGTATAGGCCTCATCAACACAAACAAATGCTGATCATACAACATCACCAGTTTTCGAGCCATCAGTGAAGACAGGCACAAAATCAGGAAGGAGCGAAAAGTGCTCAGCAAAAAGCTTCTGGAACACCAGTGAAGGCATGGAAGACTTGGGCCACACAGAAAGAGAAAGATCAGCAATTGCCTAAACTGGCGGCCTAGGGGATCAGTAAAAGCCCTGTTCACACCAATCAACGACAAGTCAAGGCCAGCATCGTGCACCATGTTCGACAGATGAATCCCAAAAGTGGGAACACAAGAAGGGCGATTGGAAAACAAGAAACACATTATGGTTGGAAGATGGGAGCATGCAGTTCATGATCAGGTAGAGATTTCAGCTTGGTATAGAACTGGACAGACAGTTGCTGCCGGCGAAGGCATAATGACAGTTTGTTAGACTTGGCATAAAGACTATGCACAGGCGCAAAGCCTAGTGATGGAAGGGATCAAGAAGCTTTAAGACAGAAGTCAGAGCAGATCCATATGCCACACAGCCAGTGCCGTATATTCGAGGCTAGCTAGACTAGCTGCAAAGCCCAGAGAATGCACATGACGGAGACCGATAAGACAATTAAAAGTCATTTATCAACTGTATTAAAATACAGTATATCAATGCTTTCACTGCTAAAAAACACATGTGCATATTGGCTTCCTTGGAAGAATAAGTTGGCCGAGCAAAGACCAATGTGGCCCGTAGTGGAGGGAAGACTTCAACAGCTGGTTTCGTTACGTAACGAAACCAGCTGTTGAAGTCTTCGTAGTGTGATTTAAAGACTTTGGATATGATGACCGGCTAGTGTTCCCATGACAACACGTAGGAGCAGGTGATGGAAGAAATGCGCTATTGCATTGAATAAGGGTTCGCTCACAAAAGAGAAGACTGCCCATTAGTTACTCTCATGTTTGTGCCAGTAACAGCATGTGTTCCGCAAGAGCTGTTTTAGTTGTGGGATGTGTGAAGTGTCAATGAATTAAAATCAATGATATTATAAGTGTTGTGTGTACTGTCATGAGTATTTAATGTTATTGAATTAAAATGAGTGATATCATTAATGAACTGGTGGAAAAGACACTATTTTCTCAGCTTAGATATGAAGATAAACTTCTAATTGTGCAGAGTGGAAGGCCTCAGCCAGGACTTCTGGAACTTAAAATTGAACACAAGGAAAAAAACTGATCATATACTAGGTATTTTAATGTAAGTAACTATCAAAATACTTATGGTTAACTGGATCTAGTGACTCAAATAAATTGTACTGTTGGCCATGTTTGCCTTTTTCAACTAAAACAGGGCCTTGGATTAAGACCGACTTCAATAGTTTAAATTATTTAGTTACCGCCTATGATAAACATCAAAAATCACTGCTTTGCAAACATTTGGATCTAAAAGAATTGATTATTTTTTAAATATACAGAAGAAAATAGCAGATAATTTGCACAATGAAAAAGTTGAAGAAAATAGAATTGTTTTAAAAAGATTGATTGATGTAGTTGCATTTCTGGGAAAACAAGAGTATGCATTTAGAGGTCATAACGAGTTTGTGGACTCGACAAACAAAGGCATGTACATAGAGCTCTCACAATTTTTAGTTACTTATGACCCAGTTTTAGCCAACCATTTAAAAACAGCAACTGGTTTTAGAGGCACTTCGCCTGCAATACAAAATGGCTTTATTGATGCAATAGCTTGCGTAATTACTGATAAAATCTGATCAGAAATAACTAAAACAACTTTTGTTGCAATTTTGCTTGATGAAATGACTGATGTGACAAACAAGTCAATTATCAATGGTGTGAAGATAGGTTGATAATGAAGGGAACTGTCAAGAACGATTTTTACATTTTTCTGATGTCAGTTCGGACCGAACTGCAAAAGGACTATTTTGGCACATTACCAAAGTTGTAGATAATTTAGATTGTTCAAAAAAACTTGTAGTGCAAACATTTGATGGAGCAGCTGTTATAACTGGTCACGTGTCTGGTCTTCAAACCTTAGTGAAAAATGAGTATCCAACAGCAACTTTCATTCACTGTTACAGTCATAGGCTGAATTTGGTTTTATCAAAGTCTACAAATCACATACCAAAATGCAAACGATTTTTTATTGCAATATCTGGGTTATGTAGTTTTTTTTTTTTTTTTTCATTCCACTGTCCGCCCAAATGCTTTAAAAAACTTTATGAAAACGAAACTTCCGGGAATGGCACTAACAAGGTGGAACTTTTCGTCACAACTTGTGAACACCGTTAAAGATTACAGAGGACATCTTATCAATTTTTTTTCATCAATCGAAGATGAGCCTGGTGACTGGACAGGTGAAGAAGTGAACACTGTTTCAGGCTTTAATTCATTTTCTATCTAAGTTTGACACTACATTTTTTCTTATTATTTTCCACAAAATATTCATGTTTTCTGATGTTTTGTTTGACATATTGCAAAATAAAATCATGGGCATTTGCTACTGTACGAACAAAGTTAACGAGTTCTACGAGACTTTACAAAAAAAAAATTAGAGATGAAGTTTTTGATCATGTGTGGACAGAAACCAGAAGTCATGATAAAGATGAAAAAAATGAACTAAGACAAAAAATGACAGAGAAATGATGACGATCGTTTTGAATGCCTACGTATTTTTAATGAAATTCTAGATACTCTTATGACTCAAACAAAACTGAGGTTTGAGTCTCAATAATATCTTAAATTCTTGGCTTTGTTGGATTCGAATTGTTTTGATAAATTTTGTGAAAGCTTTCCTGAACATCTACTGTCAGAACTTAAAAAACCTTATGCTTCAAATTTTGATACAGTTCGACTCAAAAATGAACTGAAGGTGTTTTATTCTCTAGATGAATACAGAAATAAATCAGTAAGAGACATTACTTCGTACATGAAATCGAATGATTTGGACATTGTGTTTAGTGAGGTCTACAAATTAGCAGAATTAATATTAACTTTTCCATCAACAACTGCGTCTACCGAAAGATACTTTTCTGCATTAAAAAGAATGAATACATATCTTAGAACCACACAAGGACAAGTACGCTTGAGCAACTTAGGTCTATTGTCAATAAAAAAAAAATCGTTCTTCTAAATATGAAAAATTACCCGGAAGAACCATTTTATGAAAATGTAACACTCGAGTTCACGCAAAAAGAAAGAAGAATGGAGTTCATGTACAAATAAAGTATTCAAAAGGTAAAGTGTTAAAATCCTAATCCTCATAATTAGTTAGTGTTATGTTAGTAATAACATGTACCTAAAATTAAAAAAAATAAACTTTGCAATTAAAAAAACAAACAAAAAAACATAGTGCTGGAGAGGGGCAGGTCTTGGACCCAGGGTATGCCACTGCACACAGCCATAGTCCAACCTGGACCAGACAAGAGAGTGATAAACGTGGAGCATGGAGCACCAGTCAGCCCCCCATGATGTACTGGAGAAGATCTTCATGACACTCAATAATTGCATGCACCTCACCTTTAAGGATAGAATGTGAGGTCGGAAGGTGTGTACGCAGTCGAAGGTTAATCCCAGAAACTTAACTTCTGTCACCACAGGAATAGTAGTGCTCCCCAGACGGAGGCGAGGGTCTGGGCGAAGAACTCGTTTGCGGTAAAAATGCAGGCAAACAGTTTTTTGGGTAGAAAAGCTGAAACCATTATGAGAAGCCCAGGAAGAGATCTTATTAATGGCAGATCCTCTCAATAGTGCACATGTTGATGGAAACACAGGAAATCTGATGATCATCCACATACATAGTCCCACGAACCATTGGAGGAAGTAGGGTGAAAATGTGACTGACTCGAAGGACAAAGAGAGTTACTGATAAAATGGAGCCCCGAGGAATAACTTGCTCTTCAGAATGCATTGCATAGAGGGTCAAACCGATGCCCACACAGAACATCCTGTTCTGGAGAAAACCAACAACAAAAGTTGGTAAATTTCCCAGCAATCTGCAGTCATCAGATCATGGAGAATGTGGTGTCTCCACGTGCGATTGTATGCCTTATCGATGTCAAATAATTCGGAGACCATGTGCTGACATCGAACTAATGCCTCCCTGATAGAAGTCACAAGGTGAAGGTGATGATAAGTGGTCCAGCAAAAATGGCGGTAGCGGCTCTGCTGAGGTGACAAAAGGTGATGGACTTCCAGCACTTTGCAAGGGCAGCTAGTCATGGCGATTTGTTGGTAGTTAAACGGGTTCGTCAGATCTTTCCAGGCTTGAGAACCAGTATCACAATAGCTGTATGCCAAGACTCGGGAAAAGCGTGCTCGTGTCAAATCCTGTTTAAACAGGACTAGTAGACAGTCACGAGATGATGGAGAAAGGTGCTACAGCATTTCAAAGTGAATGTTATCTGGTCTGACAGATGTTCATCCAGACTGATTCAAAGCGATCTTCAGTTCCACCACTGTCAATGGGCTGTTATAATCCTCCGAGAAAAATGGGCGGAAGGGCATGTGTTTCCTCTTAAGCTGCGTCTGAAGCTCTTGAAATGAAGGATGATGATTGCTGCTTCTGGACACTGAAGCAAATGCTGCACTAAGACAGTTAGCAATACCCTGAGTGTCGGCAACTGTTCTTCCACTACTCTCAAGAATGAAGATCTCCCCAGTATGGTACTTTCCCAAAATCTTGCAAAACCTATCCCAAATGATCTTGGAGCTGGTAGATGTGTTGATCCCAGAGACATACTGGATCCACGATTCCCATTTTTTTGCGATGACGAACAGTCGCACATAGGCTTTGGCCTTCTTAAAAGCAAGTAAATTGGCATCTGTGGGGTACCGACGAAACCGACCCCAAGCCTTATGCTGAGCCTGATGTGCTGCTTTGCATTCAGAATGCCACCAGGCATTGGACAATTTGAAAGTTTAGTTGACATCTTCGAAATAGAAAGTTCTGCCACATGCACAATGCAATCCATCACCGCCACAACAGCGTCATTGACTGTACCTGAGGACACCATATCAAGAGTGATAATTGATGAAGCAGTGAATGCATCCCACTTGACCCAATCAATGTTCTATCTAGCGGGGCAGGTGGGAGGGCAGTATCCGTCACTTGCGAGCTGAATAAAGATTGGAAAATTATTACTGCCAAGGCGATCACCAGACATGCTCCCAGACCAGTCTGGAAATATGGATAGGGAACTCAGCAATAGATCAATGGCTGAGTATGAGCGGCTGGGTTCATGAAACTAGGTGGTTGCCTAGAATGACGTGCAGGACAGGAGGGACTTGACAATGTGGTCCCGGGAGTCCCGACTGTTGTCTCCTCACAGCAGATGATGTACATTAAAATCACCAAGAAGGAAAAAAGGAAGCGGCACCTGGTCAACCAAATCTTTTAAGTCAGAAAGGCTTACCACTTCATCTGGTGGTAAGCAGATGGAACAGACAGTGAGCAGAATGTGCACAGAGGGTCTCACTGTTACCACTTGCAGATTTGTACACAGAGTGACTGCTGTGACAGGAACACCATGAGGCACAAGAACGGCCACTTCTCCACATGCGATAGCCCCATGCTCATGATCTTTACAAAAAATGGGTTATACGTCAATTCGTCGACTGCGACGATTCGTCGCACATCAATTCGTCGACCACAATGATTAGTCGAGCGTCAATTCGTCGCGTTTACAGATTTTGGTTACATACAAAACGAATGCAGGAAAACGTACGATTTCGAACGTCTTCCTCCCTGATCAAATTTATAAAGTTTGGACACTCAGACAGGATAGGAATATTATGCTTTTTCTTTGGCACTAAAAACATTAGACGGTAGACGGTTTTTGGAAGGGGTCAGGGCCCGGTTGGTCAGAGCCACCCATATACAAAATTTTTGTAAAATCTAGTTTTCAATTCAGAACCACCAAATCAGGTATCCTATCTCATGGTACCCTAACTTAAGACGGTTGTCGGTTTTGGAACGGGTGAGGGGGGGGTCAGAGAACCCCCCCACATACATACCAAATTTTCGTGAAATCTAGTTTTCATTTCAGAACCAACAAATTTGGTATCATGAAACTCTAACTTAGACGCTAGACGGTTTTGGGAAGGGGTTGGAGCCCAGAGGGTCAGAGCCCCCCCTCACAAAAAATTTCGTAAAATCTACAGTTTTCATTTTAGAACCACCAAATTTCGTATACTATCTCATGGTACCCTAACTTAGACGGCAGACCGTTTTTGGAATGGGTCAAGGCCCGGGGGTCAGAGCACCCCACATACAAAATTTTCTTTAAAACTACAGTTTTCAATTCAGAACCACCTAATCTGGTATACTATCTCATGGTACTCTAACTTAGACGCTAGACGATTTTTTGAAGGGGTTGCAGCCCGGGGGTAAGGGCCCCCCACATAAAAAAATTCGCAAAAACTACAGTTTTCAATTTAGAACCACCAAATTTGGTATACTATCTCACGGTACTCTAACTTAGACGCTAGATGGTTTTGGAAGGGGTTGGAGCCCGGAGGGTAAGAGCCCCCTGTCATAAAAATGACGTAAAATCTACAGTAATCAATTTAGAACCGCCAAATTTGGTATACTATCTCATGGTACTCTAACTTAGACGGTAGACCGTTTTCGGAACGGGTCAAGGCCCGGGGGTCAGAGCCCCCTCATAAAAAATTTCGTAAAGTCTACAGTTTTCAATTTAGAGCCACCAAATTTGGTATACTATCTCATGGTACTCTAACTTAGACGGTAGACCATTTTTAGATCGGATCAAGGCCAGGGGGTCAGAGACCCCCCATAATTTTTTTCGTAAAATCTACAGTTTTCAATTCAGAACCATCAAATATGATATCACGAAACTCTAACTTAGATGCTAGACGGTTTTTGGAAGGGGTTGGAGCCCCCGCCCCCCATAAAAATTTCGCAAAATCTACAGTTTTCAATTTAGAACTACCAGATTTGGTATACTATCTCATGGTATTCTAACTTCGACGGTAGACCGCTTTTGGAATGGGTCAAGGCCCGGGGGTCAGAGCCCCCCACATACAAAATTTTCTGAAAAACTAGTTTTTAATTCAGAACCACGAGATCTTGTATACTATCTCATGGTACTCTAACTTGGACGCTAGAAGATTTTGG
Organism: Macrothele yani; assembly: GCA_039090855.1. Taxonomy (NCBI): domain Eukaryota; kingdom Metazoa; phylum Arthropoda; class Arachnida; order Araneae; family Macrothelidae; genus Macrothele; species Macrothele yani. The sequence goes on from CM077026.1 coordinate 73,281,025, forward strand.
AAGGGGTTGCAGATTTTTTTTGTGAAAGGGGGTAAGGACCCCTTTCATAAAAAAATCGCAAAATCTATTTTTCAATTTAGAACCACCAAATATGGTATACTATCTCATGGTACTTTAACTTAGACGGTCGACGGTTTTGAGACGGGTCGAGGCCGGGGGGGGGGGGTAGAGCCCCCGCACACACAGACATACAACATTTTCTTAAAAACTACAGTTTTCAATTCAGAACCACCAAATCTGGTATCGTGAAACTCTAACTTAGACGCTAGACGATTTTTGGAAGGGGTAGGAACCCGAGGGGTGAGAGCCCCCTGCTTCATAAAATTTTCGTAAAATCTACAGTTTTCAATTTAGAACAACCAAATTTGGTATACTATTTCATGGTTATCTAACTTAGACGGTAGAAGGTTTTTGGAAGGGGTCGGGCCCGGGTCAAAGGAGCCCCAAACAAAATTTTCGTAAAAGTTCCGTTTTTACTCTTAAGAATACCCTATCTATGTTCTAAGGCGCTCTTTGGCCCTTTGAGGGCCTTGCACTATAAACTATCAACCAACCAACTAACCAACCTACAGTCTAAGTTAGAGACTGTAGATAACAAAGTGCAAAAACATGCGTTTAATGGTGTATTAAAAACACAAATCAATATGGCTTAGCTTTCACTACCAACGAACGGCTTATCAGGAAGAAATATAATGTAATGTAAATAGAGAGTTCCAGATATTCAAAATGGTAAGAAAAAGATGATCAATGCCAATATGAAGTCGAACGCAATCGACATCACATAGGTACATTGCATTTCTTTGTTGCGGGATTCACAGAAGCACATGCCAGATGTACAGCAGTTCTATAGATGTCTCCTAAAAGGTAAGTATTCCCATTCCTTTCTATTTCTTTTTGTTTCGCAAAATTAAATTAACTAAATCAAAAAATTTAAAATAAGTTTACTGGAAAATTGCAGGAATATCTTTTTCATTCATTAACTTTCACCCGCTGAACTTGGTGATTCCACAAATAGTAATATGTACCTGGCAAATAACTGGTATCCCTGCTAGTACAAATTATATTAATGATTTATTTGCATCCAGTTCAATCTAGTATGTCCATAAGAGCGTTTGGGGCCGTACGAAAAATACATTTCAACGTGTGCCGCTACGGCGGCGGAATGATCTAGGGGCCGGCTCCCGACCACTTGTCAAGAAGAATTTTGTATGTGGGGGCACTTACCCCCTGGGCCTTGACCCGTTCCAAAAACCATCTACCGTTTAAGTTAGAGTAGCATGAGATAGTATACCAAATTTGGTGGTTCTAAATTGAAAACTGTAGATTTTACGAAATTTTTTATGAGGTGGGCTCTGACCCAGTGCCCCTCCCGTTCCAAAAACCGTCTGCCGTCTAAGTTAGACTACCATGAGATAGTATATCAAATTTGGTGGTTCTAAATTGAAAATCGAAAATTTTGTGTGTGTGTGTGGGGGGGCTCTAAACCCCTGTGCCTCGATCCGTTCTGAAAACCGTCTAAGTTAGATTACCATGACATAGCATACCAAATTTGGTGGTTCTAAATTGAAAACCGTAGATTTCACGAAATTTTTGTAGGGGGGGGGGGGCTCTGAACCCCGGGCTCCGACCCTTTACAAATACCCGTCTACAGTCTAAGTTAGAATACCATGAGATAGTATACCAAATTTGGTGGTTCTAAATTGAAAACGGTATATTTTACGGAAATTTTGTAGGGGGGGGCTCTGACCCACAGCGCCATGACCCTTTCCAAATACCGTCTCCCGTCTAAGGTAGAGTTTCTCGATACCAAATTTGGTGGTTCTAAATTGTAAACTATAGATTTTACGAAAATTTTGTATGTGGGGGGCTCTTCTCCCCACAGATTGACATATTCCAAAAATCGTCTACCGTCTAAGTTAGAGTACCATGAGATAGTATACCAAATTTGGTGGTTCTAAATTGAAAACTATAGATTTTACGAAAATTTTGTACGGAGGGGGGGGGTAGCTCTGACCTCCCTGGCTCCAACCGCTTCCAAAAACCGTCTCCAGTCTAAGTTACAGTTTCGTGAGATAGTATACGAAATTTGGTGGTTCTAAATTAAAAACTGTAGTTTTTACGAAATTGGGGGAAGGGGGGCTCTGACCCCGTGCCCGACACTTTCCAAAAACCGCCTAACGTCTAGGCTCTAACCCTCCGTGCCCCGACTCGTTCCGGAAACCGTCTAAGTTAGAGTACCATGATATATTATACCAAATTTGGTGGTTCTAATTTGAAAACTAGATTTTACGAAATTTTGTGGGGGGGGGGGCTCTGAACCCCGGGCTCTGACCCCTTTCCGAAAGCCATCTACAGTCTAAGTTAGAATACCATGAGATAGTATACCAAATTTGGTGGTTCTAAATTGAAAACTGTAGATTGGTACCGGGGGTGGTGGGGGGCTGGGTGTCCTGATCTCCCGGGCCCTGATGCGTTCCAAAAGCGTTCCAAAAACAGTCTTCCGCTAAGTTAGAGTTTCATGACACCAAATTTGGTGGTTCTAAATTGAAAACTAGATTTTACGGCAATTTTTTATGGGGGGGGGGGACCGTTTTTGGAATGGCCTTGACCCGTTCCAAAACGGTCTACCATCTAAGTTAGAGTACCATGAGATAGTATATCAAATTTGGTGGTTCTAAATTGATTACTGTAGATTTGACGGCATTTTTTATGACGGGGGGGGGTGGTGGTGGTCTTACCTCCCGGGCTCTAACCGCTTTCAAAAACCATCTACAGTCTAAGTTAGAATACCGCGCGATAGTATACCAGATTTGGTGGTTCTGAATTGAAAACGGCGAAAATTTTGTATATGAGGGACTCTGACCAACCGGGCCCTGCCCCGTTCCAAAAACCGTCTACCGTTTAATATTTTTAGTGCCAAAGAAAAAGCATAATATTCCTATCCTGTCTGAGTGTTCAAACTTTATAAATTTGATCAGGGAGGAAGACGTTCAAAATCGTACGTTTTCCTGCATTCGTTTTGTATGTAACCAAAATCTGTAAACGCGACGAATTTGTCCGCGACGAATTGACTCTCGACGAATTGGCGCGCGACGAACTGACGTAGTCGACGAATTGACGCACGCGACGAATTGACGTGACACCCAAAAAATGCTATGTCTGCACACCGGAAGAGTGTTCGTACAGCGGAGTTTTGTCTCTTGGAGACACATACACACTGGAGTATGTGAAGACAGCAAGCCCTTAAAGTAATCAATTTGTGATTGGAGGCCTCGGCAATTCTACCGTATGATGAAAGCTATGATGACAAAGAAAGAAAAAAGGTGATGAAAACTGGAGAAAAAATGGAACGACGGAAAGGTCTCAAAGTCCATCAGTTCCTTAGGAAGTTCTGCAGTGCCCCTCTGCAGTGTGATATCCAGGAAGAGAACTGGTGGATGTTTTGAGGAGGAGGACATGAACTGAGTCATTCCGGCTTGGGTCTTTGTTTGAGACTGTGTGCCCGATGATTTCTTGTGTTTTCCTTTCTGTTTAACAGGCAAAAAAGCAGATGTCGTAGCACGTGAAACCTGTTCTGGAGCCACGTGCCTGGATGAAGCTGCAGAAGATTTCCGAACATTGGTGTGTGGTGGCGAAGACAAAATATCTGCGGTAAAAACTCCAAAGGCCTTCAGCCCAGCAGCATAAATCCCCCGGAAAGAAAAAGGACAGTCATTCTGAATACTGACCTCCATCCAAGTAGCAATAGGCATCCGAGAGGTCAAGACGGAAGCGTAAGTGTGTCGATCTGAGGCAGCGGGAACAATCTTACTTTGAGCTTCAGGGTAAGACAGGTGTTCAAGGATCTTAATCTCCTGAACTCTCCACTCCTCAATCCATCTTGGGCAGTCCCTCGCATTGGCCGTGTGGTTGCCTTTGCAGTTCACACAATGGGGAGCTGCAGCAGAGCAATCAAATTGAGGATGATCGTGTGAACCACAATGACTGCAAGTTGCAGCACCATGGGCGCATTGGTATGAGTGCCCGTACCCTTGGCATCTGAAGCAATGAAGGGGTTGGAAATATAAAGACGTGCAGCACAATTTAAATAGCCCACATGGATGGAGGATGGTAGAGTTGGGCAAGCAAAGGTCAAGATGACTGTCCTGGAGTTTACCAGGGCCCCGTTTCGGTGAAACTCGATATGACGCACTGCTGTAACACCTTGGCTAGCAAGCTGCTTAAGAAGTTCCTCCTCTGAAACATCCACGAGGTTGCGTTCAGAGATGACACCTTAGGGATGAGTTCAGGGACTGGTAAGGCTTGACATGCACGAGGACTCAAGTTGGAAACATTTAAGAGCAATGCACCATGGCATGGATTTGACATTTCCACCAAGAGATCTCCCAACTGCAACTTCTTCACACTTGTTGGTGACCCAATGGCTCCCTGCAGGGTTTTCTGAATCAAGAAAAGAGATTTTAAGCTAAGTTTGTGAGATTCTTCCTGTGCGTGAATAATAAAAAATCAGGCAGTGTGAGTCGGCAAAGCACGCAGTTTCTTATTTGTGGAGCTAGGCTCCCTGTCCAAAAAATTCTTCTGTTTTACAAAAGGGGAAGAGTTAAGAGAATCCATAAATAATGGAATAGAATTCGTCCGCTGACCACCCCACTCACCACGGAGACCAACTGGGGAGAGCCGGAGGTCCCCAAGCCCCAAAGGACGCAGGACACGGCTCTGGGGATAGACAGCGGATATAGTCAGTTGATAGCGCAGGCATGTGCTCTGCTTGTACGTTGATGTTCCCATGTCGTAGCAACACCCCTTTGATGTTACCATAATATCCCAGGCTCACCCTGTCGTATGAAACAACAAGCCATTAGAAGACAGGACTCCACTTGGCCACTGACTTCATTGACTAGGAGTGTGTTAGTTCCTAGCCACCTATTTAAGGTGAAGTAAGGGGCAAAGAGGAGTGCTGGTAGCTGGCGACAACTACACCCTGGCCCCTAGAAACCTCAGCCTCCAGCATCCCAGTTTCCATCTTACGGGTCACCGAGCACGACAAATGTGCAAGTAGGTCTAGTCAACCAGCCCAGACAAACAAAGAGGGAAACATAAAAGGGAGAATAAAAGAAAGAGAAACTAAACTCTGGCACTGGCACATAATGACAACCTCAGCAACATGTCGCAGCAACACCCCTTTGATGTTACCATAATATCCCAGGCTCACCCTGTCGTATGCAACAACAAGCCGTTAGAAGACAGGACTCCACTTGGCCACTGACTTCATTGACTAGGAGTGTGTTAGTTCCTAGCCACCTATTTAGGGTGAAGTAAGGGGCAAAGAGGAGTGCTGGTAACTGGCGACAACTACACCCTGGCCCCTAGAAACCTCAGCCTCCAGCATCCCAGTTTCCATCTTACGGGTCACCGAGCACGACAAATGTGCAAGTAGGTCTAGTCAACCAGCCCAGACAAACAAAGAGGGAAACATAAAAGGGAGAATAAAAGAAAGAGAAACTAAACTCTGGCACTGGCACATAATGACAACCTCAGCAACATGTCGCAGCAACACCCCTTTGATGTTACCATAATATCCCAGGCTCACCCTGTCGTATGCAACAACAAGCCGTTAGAAGACAGGACTCCACTTGGCCACTGACTTCATTGACTAGGAGTGTGTTAGTTCCTAGCCACCTATTTAGGGTGAAGTAAGGGGCAAAGAGGAGTGCTGGTAACTGGCGACAACTACACCCTGGCCCCTAGAAACCTCAGCCTCCAGCATCCCAGTTTCCATCTTACGGGTCACCGAGCACGACAAATGTGCAAGTAGGTCTAGTCAACCAGCCCAGACAAACAAAGAGGGAAACATAAAAGGGAGAATAAAAAAAAGAGAAACTAAACTCTGGCACTGGCACATAATCACAACCTCAGCAACCTACAACTGAGGTGGGTGCATGTCAAGAGAACAACAAAAAGATTAAAAATGGGGAAAACATCATACATTATGTATTGGCTCAGGTTGTGGGGTCACCACTCCCCATCAGCTAGATCAGGAGTCGGCAAACTTTTGAGATGGAAGAGCCAAACCTGTCCCTCACAACAATTAAAAACATTTTTGAGTGCCATAAATATATTTTTACAAATAAGGAAAACTTAAAGTAATATTTTAACAAGTTATAATATTAATTATATCTTTATTAATTAATAGTATAACTTATTTAAGATATTAAGTTATAATATTAACTTAATATTATAACTTAATATCAGTCCCCTTGCTGTAATAAAGTTGGTAATCTTAATTACCAATTCCATAATTTTACGGATTTCTTCTGGAAATGTTTGTGCACAAAGTGCTTCCTGGTGGAGTATACAATGGAAAGTAATCACTTCATGATTAATTTTTCCTTTTAAAATTGAAACAAAGCCCATTTACTTTTTGCCCTGCCATACTTTTTGCCCCATCGGTTGCAATTGACACAATTTTATTGAGTGGGATATGATTTTTTCCCATGCATTCAAGGACTGCATTTGCTATGTCCTCTCCACATGTTTGGCTCTTCAGTGGCAACAATCCCAGAAGCTCTTTTCTCGGACAATCAGATGATATATACCACACAAAAAGGGAAACCTGGGCTGTGTCCTTGATGTTGCAAGACTCATCTACCACAATTGATAAAGCTGAAGCTAATTTAATGTCTATGACTTGTTGGTTGGTCACATTTGAGGACATTTAACTATCCTATCTGCTACTGTTTGGGCAGATAACGGTACGTTTTTAATTTTATTTAAAATCTCTGCTTTGTTTTTGAAATCCCGAAAAAGTTTTTCGGATGCATTAACAAAACAACATTTTATGTATTCACCATCTGCGAATAGTTTTCCTCTCTTAGTGATCTCCTCAACCACTACGAAGCTTGCAATATTAGCATTATTGCCAGACTGTCTCCAATAATTAAATACAGAACTTGATTTTTCAATATTTTTCTGAAGTTCTTCAACTGCTCTTTTTCTCGTGTCACCGACAGGATATTTTCTGCCAAATGAGGCATGTTTTGTTGTGAAGTGTCTCTCCAAATTTGACTTTTTGTTGTGTGTCAGTTTTTCTTGGCAAATAAGACAGGTTGGAAGGCCATCTGAGTTCGAGAAAAACGCCAAACATTCAGTCCATCCAGTGTTAAAGTCACAGTGCTCTTGTATTGTTTTTCTTAATTTTTTCTTTGTAGCCATGTTGAAAAGCACCTTAAACACTTATTTTGATTATCTACAATTGATATGCTTTTTAAAATTTGTTGGTTTTTGCCAGAAAATGTTTATTAATGCTTTAAAAATTACGAGCAACACAACAGCGTTTTTGGTAAAATCTGATAGTTTTGACAACAGCTTCCCATAATTTCACATCGTATTACTGGCAATAATTTGAAAAAATCAACAATACCTTGTAACTTGTAGTAAACTTGTATGCAAAGATTAATGCAATTTCTGGATGCACCCAGCCAAAAGAGAATACTAAGTTGCAGAAACAGCAAAGCGATACAGACTCCACGTTCGTTCGCATCCGTAAACAACTGCACGTATCTCCCCTAGTAGGGGATTCCTTGCTTTCACATTTCGCCATTGCCAATGTTGTCTTGCCCAGTAAAGGGTGCCCGTGCGCTCACTTATTAGTCACTTTGAGCACCTGCCTGCATGCTGCTCAACCATCTCCTCCACTCCCTCTGTAGACCCCCTTCAAGCTCGTTTTCCCTTCCCTGACATCACGCTTCAAAGTTTTGAGAGCCCTATGAAACAAATATAATTATTCTCTATAGTAAAAGCTATGCTACGGAAAAATAATTTTACAAATACGTCTTCCCGGAGCAGAGACAATGTTTTTTTGTTTTTTTTTTACAACTGCGCATTATTTAAGAAGGGTAATGTTCCCAACATTCACTGTAGCGAATGGCATGCATTAACAAAAAAAGAAATTCTTCAGTAGTGTCGAAGTTTTGAGAGACCTATGAAACAAATGAAATCTCCATTATGTGAATAAAATCCTTTAAACATTTTATAAATGAAACTATGATAGTTTTATTTTCAATTTCAATTTTACTTCAGAGCCACATGTACATAACCAAAAGCCACATGTGGCTCACCGGCTGCAGTTTGCTGACTCATGAGCTGGATGAACAGCTGTCCCCTCAGGCCGTGGCAGTGCTACTCTCCAAATAACTGGAAAACCAGTTATCCCTGCACTGGGCTGTTCTGGATTAAAATATAGTTCATTTTAGTTCTTTTGTATTTATGCTTTTGTGTATTATAGTTTGAAAACCAATATTCTAGGAATACTCAATGTTAATGGCCAGAAGAATTTTGTGGCATGTTTATTATCCACTGGTAAATTTATTTTGATACAACCCTATCGCAATGAAAACAAGGCAAAAACACAACATAAACAAAAAAAAAAACAAAGAATCAGTTTGCACAGATGGGGGGGGGGGTAAGCAAAGATATCAAAAACTGAATATTGATTACTACAGTTTCTGAATATTGCAGTTATTGAGAGGACTGATTTATTCAGAACTTTGCAGAAAACGCAGGAAACATTAAAAACATTCAACATAACATGGAAATACTGATGTAGTGAAATAACCATGCATCACATTACAACAGCCAGATTTTAGTCAGAAGTCAAGAAATTTAAAATCCCTTGAAACTTGATATTTGTGATTGTGGAATAACTTTTTTTTTTTTTTTTTTTACGGGTCTTTTAGAAGTTATTTTTAATGAAAGTTGGTTGTCAAATTTTCGAACTAAAGCCTAGTTCGTCATCAGGACTATGTCACTGGAGTAGTTGCTGCCACTCAATTGGAAGAGACCATCCGCAATTATCGTTAATTGTGGTACTTCTTCTTCTTGCTATTTCGATCCCTTAAAAAAAAAAAAAAAAAAAAAAAAAAAAGTTATTCCACAATCACTATGAATAGAGGTGCCATAAATGCATTTACAACTTTGATATTTGTTATAAATTATTTTAAATTGCAGTTAGTGCATCTCTTGAAGTAAATATTAATCGGTGGCACATTATATTAAGTACCAAAAAATCTGTAGCATGCCAGGTATGTACAGGGTGAGTCAAAAGTCCTTAGCCAAACTTTAAGGGTAGGTCAGGGTAGGTCATACAAACACGTCTTTTTTACATAGGAACTTGTGGTCGCAAACGCAACAGACGACCGCTAGAGGAGGCTCTTTGCAAGTGAGTGAGTTGGGACATGCGCAGCAGGATCATTCGAGGCGCGGATGTTGCAGGATTATACTCATACGGAGATGGCAGAGATGCATTTAATTTATGGGGAAGCAAAAGGAAATGGCCGTGCAGCAGAGCGTTTGTATCGTCAACGCTACCCAAATTGGCGGGTGCCCCATCATTGAGCGTTTGCACCAATGATTGTGTACAACAGGGTCATTCGAAGTAAGCAGACATTGTGGTCGAAAGCGACATGTAACATGTAGTTTCAGCACGACGGGGCATCCGCACATTTCAGTCAGATTGTGCAGCACTATCTCGATGCAACTTACCCAGTGAGATGGATTGGCTGGGGCGGCCCCATCACGTGGCCTCCACGATCCCCTGACTTCTCCCCCTTGATTTCTTCCTGTGGGGCTACATCGAGAACCTTACGAAACCCTTGAGACGACCGACGAAGACCTCGTCACGAGAGCCATTGAAGCAGCTGCACGGATCCGTGAGAGGCCTGGCATCTTTGAAAGTGAACGACGGTCTATGCGTCGATGTTACGAAGCGTGTATCGCTTCAGATGGCAAATGCTTTGAACACTTACTTTAAGTATTAAGGTACTGTAAAAGGTTTGTTGTTGAAACATGTAACTGTAATACTATGTACTAGTCATTGTACTCTTGTTATTCATACTTGAACCTGCAAATCTGTGTTGTACACGTTATCTGGTATCCTTTTCTTTTGGTTAATTCACTGTCAAAGAGCCCCTTCTAGCGGTTGTCCATTGCATTTTTGACCACACGTTCCTATGTCAAAATGACTTGTGTTTGTATGCCTGACTTACCCTTAAAGTTTGTCTAAGGACTTTTGACTTGCCCTGTATATACACAGGCAAACTTCCCGTAACTTACCATCATAAACTGTTTCAATATGAAAAAATTGCAGTAAAGGATATAGCAAAGGATACAAAAAAATATGCATGTCTAAAATCGTTTATGCCCAAGCTATATGATCCAAACTTTGTCTGGAAATGACTAGGATTCTGAAGAAAACTGATATCTTGAATCTGTAAGAATAATTATGAAAATGTCTATGAGTAATTCTATATATAATAACACTGGTTTTTCAATATTATCTCTTGTGACATATCGCCCTGACGCACACACACATAATATGCAACACAACAACACATGCATGAGGATTTGTATATCTAGAGAGGACCAAGCAGTCAGCATGACTGTATGATACACAGGCAATGTGTGGTCAAAGTATCATATCAAAATGAGTCAGAAAAAAGAAAAGGATGACACATAATAGTTAGTTATAGCGTGAGTTTTATCTCACTACAGGCACATAATATCTGATACAAACACTAATGTAGATGCTTCCATGCATGAGGAAATTGGAGTACAGCTCCTTATAAACCCATAGATGTTAATGAAGAATAAATCTTCATTAACATCTATGGGTTTATAAGACAATACATCCAAGAAGTCTGACGAAGTTTTTTGGTGATTGCAATTCCTCATGCTAATATTTTTACGAGTGATTCATTTTTCCGTTTTTCAAATTTTCCAATGTAATTTTCACATCTCCTTTGTCTTCATGTGCCTCCCGTAGTTCAACTAAAAAAAGTATATCCTACTCAAGAAAATGTGCGGACTAACTTCAAAAAAAAAAAAAAAAGCCTACACCGAAGAACCTGATGAGAACAACTGTGCAAAGGTTTGAACATCGACCACCTACAACCGAGAGGTATGTGAAAGATTTTTCTTTGAATCACATTTGATTGCCGCGATACATGTTCGCAGCGAATATTAATAACTTCCAACTGAGAAATTGCTTTTCACTCAAAGGAAATATAACATGTAAAAAGTTACAGCAGTTAAAACCACCATTAAATGGTTCTACCTGAAAAAATAACGTATGGAAAACACGTTTTTTTAAATCTCAATACATCGAGAAATATGTGTGTATTAGTATAAGTACTTGTATTTTCTGCTTAGAAATAATATAATTAACTACCTGTGTCATGAAGTCATCTTAGAAGCTTTCTGAGGCTATGAATACATGGTTAGCAGTTAAATATGACACTTCTGAGAAAAAATATTATCGTTAATTGTTCTCTCTTATTCATTACAGGACCTGGTTTTTCATTGGTTTCAGTCACTTTAGGTTTTAAAAAAGCCAACATGCTGAAATAGTAGCACTATAAAATATTGCTTTGTTGTTTCCACCAAGTGATTCACATATTATGTGTATTTTCTGTTGGAATTGATGAAACAAGCATAAATGTGACAACTCCTTCACATCATCAAGCCCATGTACACTCATCATTAAAAAAGTAGTTGCACCCAGAAGAAAGAAACTGACAGGAATGAAACTTGGTGGGTAGGTTCATGAGACATGCAAATAATTCAAGTATCACACTCGGGCGTGCACGTGATGCAAGCAAGGAGGGAAGTAGCGCTGCGCTTGACCGGCTATATAAGGTCGCCCCGTTGCGCATGCTTGCCGTTCCGACTCATGCTGTTGTGTTGGTTGCATTCTTTGCAAGTGATGTATGCCTTGGAGAAAAGTTCAGAAACAATATGAGCAGTTGGAGGAGTTTGAGAGGGGCCACATCGTCAGGCTACGGGAAGCGAGATGGTCTTATCGCTGTATTGTGCGCCATACCTCCGTGCGGATATCAGCATAGCACGCTGTTGGCAGCAGTGGATAGAGCAAAGCACACATCAGTGACAAGAAGCGTCTGGGAGACCTACACGAACCACGGATGGAGAGGACCGACAGGTTGTCCAACATGCGTGGAGTGACCCAACAGCCATGATTGCGGATATTCAGCTAGCAGTGGTGCCCACCATGCATCGTCAGATTAGCACTAGAACCATTGGCAGATGCCTGCACAACGTACGACTACACGCACACAGATTGATATGATGACTGGATTGCTGCCAAAGACTGCACCATTGCATTGCTGCCAAAGATTGCAATGTTGTCGTGCCAGACTGTCATGGAGTCACTCAGAATGGCAGCAGGCGATTTTATGTGATGAATCCCGCTTTTGTCTTGAAGGAGATGACCAACAAATCCGTGTGTGGAGGCACCATTATCAGTGCAAGATGAATGGTTTGTTGTGGAGCATCACACGTCCAGAAGGCCTGGAGTCATGGGGTGAGGTGCAATTCCCTATGATGCCATATCACCTTTGGTGTTCATTACAGGCACTTTAACAGCCCAACGTTACGCTAATAAGGTCCTGCAACCAGTGGCCCTACCTTTTCTGAATGCTCACTCCAGTGCGATTTTCCAACAGGACAATGCTCATCGTCTACATACTGCTGCTGTCTTGTGAGTTTGCCTTCAAGGCACTGACACTCAGCCATGACCAGCCGCATTGCCAGACCTATCACCAATTGAAAATGTGTGGGATTGCTATCGGAGGTGCTATCCACACTCCACCCCTACCGCAAAATCTGCAGGAACTGCGTGAGAAGATTCCAGCTGCATGGAATGGCTTATTGCAGGACACCATTAGGAACCTGTACAACTCCATGCCGAGATGTCTGGCATGCTGTGTGAGTAACCATGGCAGCCCGGCGCCATACTGAGAGACACTACTTATTGGTGTGTAGCTCCATAACTATTGCCCATATTAGTCCCAATGTTTAATCATTAATTGTTCCAGGTAACCTTTACCTGCTTCCCAAATAGCATTGCAATCTGACACATCCTTCTGAGTGCAACTATTTTTTTTAACAATGAGTGTATATGAAGCCTCTACCCAGAGTTAGCATAAATATTGTTACAAACGTTCGACAGAAGGCACACAGCCAGTGTGCAATGTCACCCGACCAGCCAAGAGGCATGAAGCAGCAAGGAATCATTGTGCGTTCAGTAACAGAGGAGATAATGTGTTTCGTGAAGTACTTGCTACGGAGTGGGGCGATCATGAGAATCGTGTTGCTGTAATTGCGCTGCACAAAGTTGAAAAATCAGCTTCCAAGATTTTCAACATGCTGAGGAAGCTGAAAATCAGCCGGATTTTTGTGTATTGGACCATAAAAAGGTTCCTTGAGACTGGAAACATTGCTGACAGCCCCAGAAAGGGTCGACCACGTACCGTGAGGACTGCTCACCTGGTGAAAGCTGTGGCAGCCCGTATTCGACGAAATCCTGTCAGAAAACAATCAGTGATGGCTCGTGAGCTGAACATTTCAAGAATGTCAATGTCATGTGTGCTGCTGAGTGATCTAAGGGTGAAAGCTAACCAGTGGCATACAGAGCACTTCCTCACCCCACAACTGAAGTAGCGAGGGTGCTAAAAGTGAAAAGTTTGCTGCAGCGTTACACAGGCAATCGCCACAGACAGGTCCTTTTCTCTGATGAAAACATTTTCACTATTGAAGCGACTTTCAACCACCAAAATGACAGGGTGTATGCGTCAACCTCAGAAGAAGTTCAGAAGAAAGCTCCAAGGATCATGAGGGGCCATTGTTCTGCTTCTGTCAAGGTTTGGTGGGGAGTCTCCTAAAAGGGTATAACGGAGCACCATTTCTGTGAGAAAGAAGGAAAACATCCGCCAAAGTCTACCAGGACAGGGCTTTGGAGCCAGTGGTCAAAAATGTGAGTCACGCTATCTTCCAAAACCGACAGTGGAGCTTTCAGCAGGATTCTGCACCTGCCCATAAGACCAAGTCAACCAAGGAGTAGCTTCAGGCAAATTTGCCAGACTTCATTTCTCCTGATGATTGGCATTCAAGCAGCCCAGACTTCAACCCATTGGACTACAAGTTGTGGGCCACACTGGAGGACATGACCTGCAGAAAGAGACACCCCAGTATTGACAGTCTCAGACACTTTTTGGTGCAGGCAGTAGCAGCTTTCCCTGTGGAGACCCTGTGTAAAGCTATAGATGAGTGGTCACAGAGACTGAAGGACTGTGTGAAGGCAAAAACATGCCATTTTGAAAAGTGATTGTTGTCATGTATTCACAAGTGTACTACTTACATCATATGACAGGTATATTAAAATACCATTAAATTTCTTTTGTTATTTCATTGAATACTTTGCAACAGTATTTATGGTAAGACTAGGTATTTAACATTGTGTTGTGTGGGAGAGCTGAGAAGGATAGACAGAGAAGTAACAACGAAAGCAACAAAAAAGGTTACTATTATGGGAAATCTCCAGCTGCATCTACCTTTTGGCTGACAAGGTGCAGGGCTCAGGCAGTTGATGAATTAAAGCAGCAGTTTCCCAACTTTTTGAGTCATGGAGCACTTTTTAGGAGAGAAATTAATCACAAAGCACTATCGTCACCCTTATGCCAAAGGTGTGCATTTTTGGCTGTTTTTACCTAACTGCATTTTTCAAGTTGTTAGTTGACATTTTATCGTATAGCAAAAGCATGAATTATTTTTCTAATTCTTAATAGCTTAAATTTAGATCTACACTTTATTCTTCTCATTGAAAGTAATTAAAAATCATAACTTTAAATACCGTTTTCTTAAAACAAGAATTTTACACCTACGTATCTTTGGCATAAGGGTCAAGATATTTTCACCAAGCACCTACACAGGTACTAAACCAAATGACAGCAGTATTGATGATGGAAGGTATTTTTAAGCATTTGAGCATGTTAAACATCAAGTTTTATTTCATTCTAAATGTTATTTTCTCCACTAATTTCAGAGAAATAAGGAACTTACTTAACTACATAAACAAAAGACAACAACAAGAAACAAAGTAAGGCAACACATTTGAGAATGAATTCAAAGCAGGTATTGTAAATCCACAATATGTTACCCACATAGATATGGTATTTAAAACCATTTTTACAGTAGCAAAACCAAAAATGTCACTTTGTTTCAAAAAAGAATGATAAAGGGGACTTAGATTCTAATGAGAGGGATGGGACTGTTTTGATTTGCACAATGTGGCTATATCTGGTTGAATTTGGGACAGATGCAAACAAATATCTGGCTCTGCACATTGAGGTGGGATCTGTACTTTGTTCTAGTAGCCACACAAGCAGTGAATCCTGATTCACATAAGTAAGTTGTTGCAAAGGGCAGAAGGATTATTTTCGTTTTATTTGACAAAACTTTAAATTCACCTTTTAGCTGACACCAAAATTTTGATAGTGACTTCTTGGTTACAAAATTCTCTTTCGTCGCAGAATCTGATGTCAAATCAATCAAGGACTCATACTGCTGCGATGTCAGGGACACCAATTTCATGAGCTAATGCTCATCACACAACCTGTCTCCCAAATCAAAGTTGTTGTCCTTCAGGAAGGTTCTAACTTCAGCCCTCATTTTGAAGAGCTGAGTCAAAGTTTTTCCATGAGAAAGCCACCTTACTTGAGTAAAAATGTATGTAGACTGCCCATGTCATCACACAGCATTTTGTATGGCCATGATTTAATAAAATTAATTATTTTTATGCTTTCTCCCAAGATTTCTTTTAGGAAAGGCAGCATTTTTTTCGCAGCAAGGGCATGGTGGTGGAGGACACAGACAGTGGTTACAACTGCACTCCTTGACTTTTTGTTTTATTCTTGAAATAACACTGGACATATTTCCAGTCATGGCCTTTGTACCATCTGTGCATACATCAATGCAGTTATTCCATGGGATGCCACTCACTGTGAAAAATCCGTCTATTAATTTGAAAATTTCAGTGCAATTCGTATTAGTCGATAACGGCTTACAGAGAAGCAGATCCTCTTGAAAAGACTCTAAGCATTAGTCCCACACAACTACTATTAAAATTGCCAATTCAGCCACATCAGTTGATTCACCCATTTGGAGTGAAAATTCAGTCTTAGTGCATTTTATTCGTGAAAGTAAAGTAGCTTTCACATCTTCTGCTAAGTCACCAATTCATCCCAAATTTGTGTTATTTGACAAAGGAACTGTGCCCACTAATTTTGTGGCTTTTTCCATCCAGCATACATTCAATTATGTCCTTTACTCAAGGCTTTATAAGGTTTTCAGCAATGGTATGGGCTTCGCCAGCTTGAGCGACTCGGTAACTGACTATGTAGGACACCACCAAAGCCTTCTTTTGTTAACTGTTTTTAAGTGATAGGATTTAATTTTCTGGGATTATCTAAGTCACCGTACTTTCTTCTGAAGAAATCAGTCAGTTTTCCCTTGGATTCTGGATGGACCCCTCAAAATGATGGCGCATTTTTGCTGGGAACATCGCACTGTTTGGCAAAATGTTGCCGCAAATTATGCACAGTGGTTCGTTGTCACTGGTTTCAACGAACCCAATATCCAAGTAGGAATCATTCTACTTCCTTTTTACTATTCCTTTCTCTGTGGAACTGGTCTCTGAAGAACTAGGCAGTTGAATCAACACTTCAGGAGGTTCTGGCGCACTCACTGTCGCAGATTTGTCCCAAAACCCTTTATCCTCTCCAGCAATTCTAGCACTAGCAACTGCTCCATCACCTTTCAAACTACAACTGAAAAATAATATTTGTATCAGCTGGGTAAAATAATTTTGACATTTTTTTAAATTTTTTTTTTTTTGATCCATACTTCAGCCAGCAATTCACTGAAAGAAAATCAATGATATTTTCTGGATCACTACGTTGGTGCTCCAAAACACCTGCAACGGGCAGGGGTTTCGTCCTCAAGATGGAAGCTCTGAAAAGTTATATTAACGCAATTGTTTACAATAAAAAAACTTATATTGGAAAGCACATACTAAAAGCACTCATAAATAAGTAATACTGCACTGCGACTCACACTCTCAGACTGGATGCTGACTGAACTGCAAGTGACTGGAGGTGTGAAAAAACACGAGGTTTTAATATGCAATAGAAACTTTCCAAATCTGGAAAGGTGTCAAAGCTAACTATCGAATCTAAAAGCATAACAAAAGTTCTCACAGAGGAGACAGAGTTAGCGTGGTGCTGTCGAGTCTGTCTGTCTGGTTTTGCTGCATGCAGTCTGTGTGCTTCGCCAATGTTCTCGATGCCTTGTGTGGTTCTGAGAAGGTGCGAGCGGACAAAGTCGACTGAGGTGACACATGAGATGCAATTTGGCTTATAACACTTGCTATCTACACTGCTTCACAGCATGCTGTAGGAGCTAAATAATTTTAATTTCTACCCAATACTTACCTATACACAGTTAATGGCAGCAGAAATTCACAATTTTGAGATCTTGTCGCATTAATTTACCTATTTTTCTTTAAAATCTCTTCATGGAGCACAGTTTGAGAACCTCTGAATTTGAGAAACAAGAGCTCTTCCACTTTGTCTCCCCCCTGTTTAATCCCCCTTAGGATGTGACTTTGTTAACTGCTGTGGAAAAACAAATAGAAATGCAAAATAGCCTGTTGCATCAGTCAATGAAAAGCAGAAAGTCTTTTGACTGTGACCTTGTCCAGTGCATAATTTCAGAGGGGTCTTTTTTTATACCATTAGAAAATTGTATGGACACTTTGTGTGCATTCCTTGGTTTTGTGAAGCACTAAAATGCTTCAAGATAATTTAAACCAATATTATCATCTGCTTCCTTATTTTCAAAAGGAAAATAAGGAAGCAGATGATAATGTTGCAAAATTAATACAGTAAGTCTTTCAATTCTGTAAGTTTCACAGAAAAATAAAAATTTGAACGCAATGAAAGATCAACATCAAACTAGAGTCATTTAACATCATTGTTAGGTAAGTGGGTAAAACACATGAATGACATTTCAATATTTTTATTTACTAAACAGAATGGATGCATAGTAGTTCAAACCTCCAGAAGTATTTTGTGGCTCATGTTTATCATTTTGTAATACCATTATATAAAAAAACTTTTTACGTTTTCTAAAGAAAAAAATTGTAAAAATCAAAAACTAGTTAAAATACATGTAATTTTTTCATGTGTACTTCAACATTCCCTGTTCTGTAACCCCCAAACTTGTCAAGTCCTTCCTCTTGGTAGTTTCCAAAACATAATCATCTTCCATAATTATTATATATTGAAAGCTTACAGGCAGGGGAAGATTGGGACAACCAAACCAGACCGGGAAATTTAGTCTTTTGGCCCACTATAGCAGGGATTATTATTATTTTTTTTTTTTATTGAAGGTTTAATGACCACCATGAGCAACTCCATGGGCTATAAGCAGTCACCCATTCCTAATAGCAGGGATTATACGTCTTCAATTTCTTCAAACCACATAAAAAAACTAAACACCCCCATTTAAAGGTTGTAACACACACACACACACACACACACACACACACACACACACACACACACACACACACACACACACACACACTTGTATATTGATAACATCAATTAAACTCAAACACCACAAAACATGCAACAAGGAAAAAGTTTTATCGCACCTGGAGGCAGCAAGTATAAAAAAAGAGAAAGTAATTTCTATTTCTGTTCCTAGTTAATTAAATCAAGATACTACAAATCTGAAATTGGTGCCTTTTAATTAGTGAAATAAAACAAAGTTAATTTTAAGCAATGAATATTCCCGATACTAAATATCTATCCTTTTACTAGAAAATCAGGCCATTTCTTTTTCTAGCACGGCAGCCTGCTTGCATCTCACTACTAATTTGCTATTTTCATTGCTTTCTCCTTCAACACATTTTTTGCTAAAGAAATATGGAATACTTATAGTTTCTCCAACATAGTAGGTTTCAGAGAGCTTATTACTTCTTTCTAAAATTGTAATCATTACTTTTAACTAACAATTTTGGCAAGGGTTTTGTAGCATCAGCTAAATGGGGAGGAGTGCCACCATGGGCTCTCTTTTAAACTAGTTTGCAGATTAATTTGGAGTAGCTGCCTTTGAAGGAACTGCCGAGGCCTCGCCTTAAGTTACCTCTCAGTGCCCATGTGGGTTGTATTGGCATTTGATATGAAATGAAAGTAATTATGCAACATCCCCACTACTGCCTTCTTTGAACATGCTGCCATGCAGAATATACACTGCCGGAAAAAAAAATCCCAACACCAAGAAAGGGTTGTGTTAGATAAACGACAGTTGGTAGGCGGTGAGAGTACATCTGTAAGGTGAGGTCTATGCAAATTTCGCGCTGGGTGCATACGTGTGGCGCTAGTAGCGCCCCTCTGAACATGCAAAGCAGGTTTGCTGTAAATATGTGCTGTAATGTTCGTGAGCGTTAGTTATCGTTGAGATTCGACGTAGTGTGTTGATGTTAGTCAAGAATGCCTTTAAGAAGACGAAGAAGTCATTATCAACAGCTCACGGAGTTTGAACGAGGTCGTGTAATAGGGCTGCGAGAAGGTGGATTTTCGTTCCGCAATATTGCAGAACGACTTGGCAGGAATGTAGCCACTGTGCATAATTGTTGGCAGCGGTGGTCAAGGGAAGGTACTGCCTCAAGAAGACCGGGTTCCGGCCGGCCACGTGGCACTACTGAGAGGGAAGACCGCCGTGTACGGCGTATGGTTGTGGCGCATCGTACCGCGTCTGCGGCAGCAATTCGAGCTGCAGTTGCCACCACAGTGACACAACGAACTGTTACAAATCGGTTACTTGAAGGACAGCTCCGAGCCAGACGCCCTGTAGCATGCATTCCACTTACTCCAAACCACTGCCGTTCGTGACGTCAGTGGTGTCAAGCTAGAGCTCATTGGAGGGCGGAGTGGAGATCTGTTGTGTTTTCTGATGAAAGCCGGTTCTGCCTGGGTGCCAGTGATGGCCGTGTGTTGTTTAGAAGGTGGCCAGGTGAGCGCCTGCAACCAACCTGTCTGTGGCCAAGACACACTGGACCTACACCTGGAGTTATGGTCTGGGGAGCAATTTCCTATGACAGCAGGAACACTCTCGTGGTTATCCCACGCACCCTGACGGCACAGTTATACGTCGGTCTGGTGATTCAACCTGTTGTGCTGCCATCCATGAACAGCATTCCAGGGGGTGTTATCCAACAGGATAACGCTCGCCCGCATACCGCTGTTGTAACCCAACATGCTCTACAGAGTGTCGACATGTTGCCGTGGCCTGCTAGATCACCAGATCTTTCACCAATCGAGCAGGTATGGGACATCATTGGACGACAACTCCAGCGTCACCCCCAACCAGCATTAACCGACCAAGTGCAACAGGTATGGAACTCCATCCCACAAACTGACATCCGGCACCTGTATGACACAATGCATGAACGTTTGCGTGCTTGCATTCAACATTCTGGCAGTTACACCGGTTATTAAATGTACCAGCATTTCACATTTAAAATGGCTCTTCTCGCGCTTACATTAAGCTGTGATCTTGAAATTTAATCGATTAAATATGTTACCTATACAAATGTATTGCCGCCATTTCATTCCTCGACAACTATTTTTTCGTGGTGTTGGGATTTTTTTTTCCGTCAGTGTAGGTGTTTTTGCTCTTTGCTCAAGGTGAAAAGGGGAGCACTTAGATGGAATTCAGATGTCGGAATATCTCTGAGAGAAAACTGCTTTGGGTTCTATGTCAGTTCATGCATAAGATTGGGTGGGGATGATGGGCCATTGCAATAGGTACAAATGTCCCTTTCAAGATTATGAAAGGGTAGGGCATACTAGGCTCTAAGTCCAATAACCTAAGTCTTCAGCTTGATTAATTTCTAACAGCTTGCTTGATCTGGTGGCACTCTTCCCAAGCAAATACAGACACTCTTGCTATGTCCTTTCAGAGAAAATGCCCAACAAAGATAGAAGGAAATGTTTCTTTTTCTTTCTTTTCTTTCCTTTTCTTTTTAAGGAAATAACTTTTCAGGCAGAAATAAAGGTCAAATGAAATAAACAATTATTATTCATAATTTCCAAATATTGTACAGTACATCAGTTCCCAAAAATTCAAGCAAAAAGAATACATGACAGTTGGTCCACTGAGAAATGACCAGGTGTCCCTGTGGGCCCATCTGCGCCTGCTTACAGGTTCAAAAACCATGTTACAAAAAGTGTATCAAGTTTTCCGAACTGAGCTTGAATTCAGTCTAAGAAATACATCATTTCCTAGGTTGAGAAATGAAATAAGTGTGAGTTCCTCTAAATTACACAGTAAAACAGTCAGCAAATTGTTCAAAGCTTGGCACGAACTTAGTTTGAATAAATGCTTGCGAGAACTAAACATGTTGTGCCATTACATTGTGATAATAAAAATCTATTCATGCAGTATAGTTGGGTCTGTTCTAGCAAGTATCCGGCAATTTGTGATAAGAAGGTGCCACTTTGCACACTTTTACTTTATGTCCACACAATTCATTTTAGATAGGGACCCCCCCCAATCAATTGAAATTCAATATGGCGGCCATTTTTCAAAATGGCGGACTTTATCTTAAAAATGGCATACACAAGCAGTTAAGGTGTCTTTTTTAATGTTGTTTGGTCAAAAAATTCAATGGAACTATTTAAAAGTATGTATTGGTAGTAAAGTTTTTTTAAAAATGAAAAAATAAATACAGTTTTTTTACTTTAAAATTTCTTCAGTAATCACATTTAACAGCACCATCAAATGTTTAAAATTGGTGAAATTGTTTATTTATACAGTATATGGAAAAAACTACGGGAAAAATAAAAAATATGAACTAGTAACTTTTATTACGGTATTCCTCATTTCTGAATTTAATGTGTAACATTAATCATACATCAGACCGACGAAGGAACAAAACAGCTGAACTTTTTAACCAGGTGAAAAATCGGAACACGTGGCAAGAAAGCTTGAATATAACACAGCATGAACAAGATGGAATTATTCACTGTAATTTATTCACGTAAATATTAAACTGGTGTACATCACTGTATGCACAACATAAAATTACTGAATTCAAAATTTAATTAGTTTTTCTTTATGTTGATATTATTCCCTTCCCATTTCTTCATTGCCACTTTCCTTCTTTTTTTTTCCTTCCCTTTTATTTCCTCAGATGACAATAATTTATCTATCATGCTGAAAGAACTTTGAGCCTCATGAGAACCATGAAAGCATGATATCAAAGCTTTCACTACTTTAGATACATGGTGCAACTTTCAGAATATGAATACTTTTGAACACCATACATCATTCTACCAAATTTTCAAATTTCGTCATTTACGTTTTTGGAACATTTCCCCTCTCTTATCAAGCTTAAGTGCAGCCATTTATGGCGGAAAGTTTCATTTTCAACAACACAGGATAGTGAGAACATCACAGGAAGAAATACAACTACGAGAGAAATCTTCGCTTCGACAGACTTCCGTTTTCGGGAACTTTTAAAACTGAGATGCAGTATTTTTTGAATAGATGGACATTTAAGAACAATACTAGGCAGATAAAACATCGCAAGAGAGAAAAAAAAAAAACGATTATGGGAGAAATCCTTGCTGCGTTAAACTTCCGTTTTTGAAAATTTCAAAAGACGGAACTCAGTCCTCAAACGGAAAACGAATCCCCTCTTCCCCCATTACGCCCCTCAAAATTTCTGTTCAGTTGTGCATTGATCTCGAGAATGCTCAAAATGATAATGGAAATAGCGGAATTCTTCGAATCCACGGAAGAATATCCTGCCTATACACTACAGTGAAATCTTTGCACCGTCTTAACTTCCATTTTCGGAAACTGTTGCTCACAGTTTCATGCTGAAATGCTAACATTTATGCAATAAAATGATATTTAACAACAATACTGGACATATTCAGCATCATGAGAAAAAAGAAATTACGATTACAGGAAAAATCTTTACTTCGTTTAACTTCCATTTCCAGAAGTTTTGAAAGACAAAACACCGTGTACGCGCGTTCCCAGATGGAAAAAAACTCCCCCCCCCAAAAAAAAAAATTATCTTCAGTTCTGCATCAATCTCCAGAATGAGAATGACCCAAATGATGACAAAAAAAGCGGAATTACTAGAATCCGCGGAAGAATCTCATGTATGATTAATATATTGTATATTGAAGAACATTGATATACTATATAATGATAATAATAATTTTATTTATTTATGCTTTTACATAACTACATTTAAGAAATAATTGCATGAAATCATTGTCATTGATGTTCAGGCACTTAAATATTACAATACAACATCAGTGTCCTCAAATGATTCTTCTTTTACTAGTGGGTCAGTAGACTTTAATCACTTTGTCTTACAGTTCTTACACAGCAGTGTACATGGGATGCCAGCATTTCTGCAACTACAGCATGATTAGCATCCTGCTTTACAGTTACAATGGACCAGCTCTCTGCAACTCTCCCATATTGCTTGAAGAGATGTCCACAATGGTGTCCATATACCATCAGTTTTTATCTAACCCCACTCTGAAGGTGGAAGTAAGACCGGATTTGCAATACGAGACTGCCCCCATATATGGCCACTCTGATAAGCAGCCCTTAGTATGTGCTTTTGCAAGGCAGTTGCAGTAAAAGGTACATTTTTAGCAGTCTACCTTTTAATGTAAACAGCATTTTCCTGGCTTCAGTGATAGACATGCCAGCACATTCTGTACTGTAAAGAACAACAACTTAATTTTGAAGTTTCTGCTGAAGTTCTGGGCTTAGATTTTCGATACGGTTTGAAAGTGCAAGAAATGAGCTTGTAGCATCCTCAAATTTTATCCAGCAATTCCAGCCACTTTGTTTTCCATTAGCAGAAAATGACGATGTAGTGTCACATCCGGTGAAAGTGTGGAAGCGCCTCTGAGGGCAACAGCGTTTGATTCCCCTAGAACCTCTGCGATGTTGTGCACAAATATATGGCGCTTCCGGTTGCCAACATCAAACAAAATCCACAGTCTCTTAAGGCTAAGGCTTTTGAGGTAGTGATCATAAGATATAGAGAGGACAAGCACATCCGTATCTACAGTTTGGATCATAACATCAACTGTGCCATGAGAAACACTATCCGCAGTGTGAACTATTATGCGACTATAAGCTTCCAGTATGGAAAAAATCCCATAGAGAGAAGCGTTTGAGCACGATGATAAAAATGTTCCACCATCATTCGTTACAATCTCAAAACTTCTCTTGTCCTTAACTATTACTCTAGCTAACATACCAAAATGTTTTTTGTTTTTATCATTTCTAAGGAAGCCAACGCAGTTCTTCGGAACAAGGTTTCCTTCAGTCATACGTCGTCGAACGCCAAGTCCTCTTTTCTCCTGTGTACGCTTCTTGTTGACATCTCCAGAGTAAGTGTCCCAGACGAAATCAGCTCCTTTTACAGCCATGTTGTCAATTACTTTTGCAGTGTACTGCTGAAACTCACGTGTGAAGTATTCTCCGAATGTTTTTGATGTCTTTGGAGAGAGCATGTTGATAAGAGTTGCCTCATCAAACACAATAGCATCACATTGACCTGCGAAATCATCACTTCCATCTGCTACTTTTTCAAGAATGGAAGCTAGGTCTGATTTACCCATGCCCGTTTTCCTCCATCCAAAGAAATAGAAGGGGGGGGGGGGAAACAGCTGATTCTCATGTTGGAAAAATGTGCCTAAATCCAACTCACGGTATTGGATAGCAATGAAAAGCTTTGAAAACAGTTGGATGCCATTTTTCAGAGCTTTTACGACTTTAATATGTCTAGGGGTCGGTCTTGCCTCTATATCTGCTAATAACTTCTTGTTGTTCAACTTAAGAGGGCTGAAAACACTTGCACTTGGGTTCGGTGAAAGTCATTCCTTGATGAAAGTACGATAGAGGTTTCTTCCATCTTCTTCAAGGTTTTGGAGAGCTATCACTTTGTCAGAGCTTGCGACAAGACATGTATGAAGAGAAAAAAGATCACTGCTAGGTTTTTCAAAAAGATTGCACACTAGATAGAAAGAATCCGTCAAGAGTTTTGTCTTATTGAGAAATTTCTTTTGGTATAATTCGTATTGTTCATGGTGGAAAGATGGATTGATTTTAGCATTGAGCATACAGAAATCAACTGGTTATCTCTGGACCAGTCAAAGTCCACCGCATGAGTGCTCCTGCGTCTTGAAACAGCCCTATAGCTCCTCTATTACCTTCAATACAAGCATTTTGTTGATCATGTGCTTGATCCACTGCAATGGCTGAAAAAGGCTTTTTTGTCTTTCAATTTACAAAGTTCCCTTTCGAAACCCTGATCTTTCAGGAAGTTCTACATCTTTCATAAGTACTCAACCAGCGTGCATAGTTGAAGTGATCAAAAACAAACAACCATGGGATCATTTTCTTCAGGCTTTCTTTGAAGCAACTGTAATCTCCCATGCGGATTGAATACACAAATGTCAACAAAACAATCTCGAGGTTCAGGACAGTCACCCAGTAAAGAAAAGTTGGTGATTCACTAGATCTTTTCTCCACCCACTTTTGAAGGTTGAGGACTTTGTCAGTACTGTCATAGGCCAGAATAAGTAGCTTATAGAGACTGCAGGCAGTAACTGGTGAACTGTTCTAGCCTTTTTTATGTGTGTTACTTTCATACAAATGAAAATGTTTCAGACATTATCCCCGAGTTAGTAGTGATATAGGACCAGCCCGATCCCTCCAAGTAATATCCAATAAGTTTGAGGAAGGCCTGTTCAATGTGGAATTGCCCAAAAAGAATAACAAGGGTGCTTTCTCCATACGAATCTGGCCAGTTCCACTAACAATTTAGCCAAAGAGTAGAGTGGCTGGTCCATTGTAATCACAGGGACTTGACTTAGATTAACATGTCTAGTGATCTATCATATATATATATATATACAGTATTGCAAACGTCAAATGTCATCTAGCTGCTTAATTATTCACGTGCTATTTAGACAATCTATATTTTGAGGTTACTCACCTTTATTCCCTAAATCTTTAGGAGGTTTTCGTCTCTACACATTTCCAACACAAATTTTTTTTTTTTTTTTTTTTAAATACGTGTTGGAAATGTGTAGAGACGAAAACCTCCTAAAGATTTAGGGAATAAAGGTGAGTAACCTCAAAATATAGAATGTCTAGTGATGTTCATAGTTATGTTAATACCATGTCTAAGTATCAATACAGAACTAGAGCTCTCATCAAAAAATGAGAGGAGATTTTGAACTGCAGGAGTAACAGCTTGACTTGAAGCTTTGGTAGCATGGAACTCGGACCAAGATAGATTCAGAGGAACAACACTACTTTTTGGTAACTTGAAATTTGTGACGTGGCTTAGCCATTCATTTTCTCTCAACCACTGTTGTGTTGCACCTTCAATGGCTAGTAACTTCTCTGATGCTTCCAAAGTAGGACTGATAATTTGAGGCGTTTTACTAGCAGAAACAGCAGTTTTTACGAAGATGTAGAAGTATGGCAGTTCAGGAAATGCATGCCCATCTTTTGGGATACTCAGAATATCCCTTTCGTATGGTCGAACAGCACCTGCAACAGTGGGAGTTGGTAGCTGGTATATTGAAATGTTAGTGCTGTGGAACGTGGTTTCAGATGTAGAAGATGACAAGTTGTGGTCAATATTATCACACACACTCACTCTGAATAACCCTTTTAAATTTGCAGGACAGAGGACTCCCTCCTTCTTGCAATGTTCTACTACATCTTGACAAAGTCCTGTGGTAATTTCAGTCAGATGGTTGTGCGAAATGGACAATCCTAAATTGTGATCTTTGTTATGATAGTTTTATTACGGGCTCTGTCGTACGAAGACAAGGCCTTACAAATACAAAGAGGTGGTTCATATGTTTTCTTCTGTTAGACTTTATTTCCACTTGGACCTTTTTTTTTTGTGATTGAAAATTATTAGCTTAGCAATGGTTAAAGTTGGTTGTGTAGACTTGCAGTCTTTCACTTCAATATTTCCATAAAGCAATAACTTTAATGTTGCAACCAAACCCGAGAGAACTGATTATTTCTGGCAGTCAGTATCAAAGCTTCCATTGAAATTAGTAGTAGACTGAAACATCTCCTTTCTCAACCTCATACGACTTGTTACTTGTGAAAAGTTAAACTATCATAAACAGTGGTAGATGACAGAAATGTTTGATTAGTGAAGAGTTTTAAAAAAAAAACAAGATTAATAAATAAAAATGTTCTTTTTTAATTAGTGCAATAAAAAAGTTTTTATAAGCAAGTTTATTAAAATACATACTTTTAAATAGTTCCATTGAATTTTTTGACCAAAAAAACATTTTAAAAGACACCTCAACTGCTATGTACACTATTTTTAAGATTTAGTCTGCCATTTTAGAAAATGGCCACCATATTGAATACTAACTGATATTTTTTTGGGGTCCCTATCTTAAATGACTTATACAGGCCTAAAGTAAACCTGAGCAAGGTGGAATCTTCTTATCGCAAATTGTCGAATCTTAACGGTTTTTTATGCAAGCAGCCCCTACTATATACTACTTACAACAAGAATTCTAATATGATATAGAGAGGACAAGCACATCCGTATCTTCAGAGGTTAGCTCCACAAAGAAATACAAACTAAGAGATAAATTTTAACTGATGATTAAATTACTGTTGCCATACCAAACACTTCTCCATTTACAGCGATCTTGACACACAAGTCTGACTTCACTGACACCCATCACACAACGTGCCCAAGACCTTCTAGAATACTTCACACTCATGATCTTTTTCTCATGTAGACACTCCTGAAACTGATCCTCCCATGACTTCCTTGGCATTCCTCTGCCTTTCTTTCCTGCCACTTGGGCTGAAATTTTTTTCTTAGTAAGCATCTCATCACTCATTCTTTCAACATGGCCAAACCATCTAAGAATATTAGTACCAACCTTACTAACAACATTTTGCCTCACATTACACAACTGCAACACATCTTCATTCCTCACATGATCAGAAAGTGCCTTACCACAAACTCCCCTGTATGTAACACATCTCCCCAGCACACAAACAACTACTATGTCTCTAGTCTTCTGCAAACACAGGTTTCATTGCCATACATCAGAATAGGAACAATTACACTTTCATACACAGCCATTGAGGATTCTGTTGAGAACCCAACATTCCTGTGAAAATCTCCTAAAGCAGCTATGACTTCTAATGAAGAATTCACTCACCAACCAATTTCACCACCCAATTTGTTCTCTCTGTCAAACATGCTTACTAAATACACAAACTCATTCACCTGGTCAATCACTGTGCCATTTAGGCTTATCTTGCATTCAGTACTAACAGTTCTTCACTCAAAAACCATAACTTCAGCTTTTCCCTTATTTATACTCAGTTTGAATTTCATACCAACTTTGTACTCTGGGACAATATACTCTGCCACTCACTTTTGCTCGCTGCCAACAGGACTACATCATCAGCATAAAGCATTCGGCACACACATATGTTAACAGGATTGTCCATCTTGGCATCACTCATGCATGCATCCATAAATATATTAAACAGCCATGGTGACATTACACAATCTTGTCTGTCTCCTGCACAAATAGAAAACCATTTTGATAAAATACCATTCACTCATACACAAGCTCTACTGCCAGCATACATGGCTTTAACACTATTAATTAGATTCCCAGTAACACCACTTTTATTCAGTACCTTCAACAGAAGTATACTACACTAGCGTGCAAAAATTAAGGACGAGATGGTTTTTAGAATGTAACATTGTGCAGAAGTGCTCCACATCGACTCAAATCATACAATAAGATCCCCAAGATGTAAGAATATGGGACAAGTGAGCAAAACCGTACAAACAAGGAATCCAAAGGATACAAAGGCACTTTATTGAAAAGGTAGGTTCAAGCACAACTGGACAGAAGACAGAAACGTCCATGTGACAGGCGGCTGCCAAGAAAAATCCAGTCTTTAGTAGGGGATATGATCACCCCAGACTGCGTTGCAGGATTTACAACGTCTGTCCATGCTGAGGACGAGGTTGTCATGGAGCTGTTGAGGCATCGTGGCCTATTCCTCTTGTAGCGCCAATCGCAGCTGCGGAATCGTTGCTGGCGGCTGGTGACGTGCTGCCAAGCGTCTCCCGAGAAGGTCCCACACATGTTCGATTGGATTTAGGTCTGGGGACCTTGCGGGCCAATCCATGCGTTGAATATCTTCACTCTCCAACAGCTCTGCAACAGCCACTCACTGTACAATGAGGTGTAGTGTTGTCGTCCATGAAGAGGAACTCAGGACCCACAGCACCTCAAAACAGATGCACGTGAGGCAGGAGAACCTCGGTACAATAGCGGACACCAGTGACTGAACCTCCTTGGAAGATGTGGAGGTCAGTACGGCTACCAAGCATGATACGGCCCCAAACGAGAACTCCGCCACCTCCAAACTGATCCCTTTCGATGATGTTGGAGGTGTGATTGCGGGTTTCCTGCTCTCTCCAGATGTGTATACATCCAGAATCGCTCGTCAGACTAAATCGGCTCTCATCCGTAAAGAGAACTTGACCCCATGGCTGATGTGCCCAGTTCTTGTGTTCCTGGCACCACAGAAATTGCCGTCTCCGATGAGCAGGCGTTAATGGCACACACCGTACTGGTCGTCGTGTAAATAGACCACCTTTGTGCAGCCTCCTGGCCATAGTAAAATGCGATAACGGATGTCCAGTTGTCTGTTGCATGTGTCTTGCGATTTCTCCTGCTGTCTGCCGTCTGTCTCTTCTCGCCTGTAGGACAATATACCGGTTGTCCTCCGCCGTGGTTGCTCGTGGACGATAACTGCTAAATTCTCGGATAGCTGTTCCTGTCATTTGAAATGCTCTCCAAGCTCGTGAAACGATGCTGTGAGCGATCCCGAACTCCTCGGCCACACTAGTCACACTTCGACCTTCTTCCAACTTCCCAATGACGCGACCTCAGGTAAAGTCATCCAGATGTCGTCTACTAGATTGCCTGTTGGCCATATCACATGGTGGCAGCAACCCGACGTCGTTCAAACCGATGTAGACTGTGGAATAGCTTTCACCGAATTGCTGAGCGTACAACGCCCATGTGCTTTATACCCTTTCGACACTCCCCCCCCCACGTCATACTGCATATATGCACATGCCCTACCGTACCAGACCCTAGTCTATCTCCTGAGTGATCTTTCCGTCCGTTCTGCTTGCTCGTTCTACTGTTATGCTAATTTTTCCTCTTCGTCCTTAATTTTTGCACACCAGTGTATTTACATGGTCATAAGCTTTCTCTAAATCTTTGAAGGCAGCAAAAACTTTCTTACCACCAGCCAGATAGGTTTTGATCATCATGCGTAACGCAAAAATTTGGTGTGTGCAGCCTTTACCAGGCATAAAAACACTGAACATCCCACACTTTCTCTGATGTACGACCTCGTATCTTTTCAATAATGACCTTACCAAATACTTTTCCTTGCACACTCAGCACGCAAATACCATGATAATTCTTGCAGTCAGTAGGATCACCTTTTCCCTTATACAAAGGAACAATGACAGCATACCTCCAATCCTGAGGGACCATTTCTAACTCCCAGAACAACTGGCAAATTTCAGTGAACCAGTCAATTACAGAGTCATCACCATATTTTAACATCTTAGCAGTTATGCCATCTACTCCCAGGACCTTACCATTCTGAAGAGATTTTAGAGATTTACACATTAGGGTGGGCCGAAAAAATGCAAAGTGTGCAGACCGGTTTGGTGCAGTGAGGAAAAGTTTTGCCCCCTCCCCCACCCCAAAATACTGTGCAAATGTTTTTTACTGTGAGTTAATATCTTCTGTTCCAGCAATGGGTTGATTTTTTGTGTTTCTAATCCAACCGTTAGATGTTGCACTCCTAATGAACTGGAGGCAAGCATGTGGACCATGCATTGCATCATTCATCATTCTCTTAACAGTCATGGAGTGAACACGGAACAACATTTGTTCGCTACACTTTCTTCTTGAGTGAGTATCATGCTTATTTTCATTGATTGTGCTCAGATAATAGGCTTAAATGGCAGTCTCTAAATTTAAACTTCAGCAAACTTATGAGTGCTGCGTTTTCGGAAATCTGAAGGAATTTGGTCATTTCTTGCTAACATATGGTGATGTAATGAGGTGTTGCTCATATGAGAGGCAGAGAATTGGTATGGAGATAGGTGACAATAAGGAGCCCTCCTTTTCTATCCCTGCTGAAAGAGTGGCATTGAAGGTTGAAGAATTATATGAAGCTGCATCAATTGCAATTCTCTCTCACAGACGTATTCTTGACATGATTCACACATATCACAAAAAATATATGTCAATCAAAGATGTTCTGAAAAGGGTTGAGACAAGTGCAACAACTAAAGCTAGAGTTAATAAGTTTACGAAAGATGCTGCCTTGTTATTTGATTTATCTGTTTGCAAATACAGTGATTTTGAGTGTTGCACTTACCCAAAATGAGCAAGGTCCCAGTCAAAGAACAAATGTTTCTAACTGATCAGAGAACTACCCAACACATGGCCATAGGCTCTGTCAATGTTCAGGAATCGAAAATTCTACAAAAATGGGCAGAGAGAAAGGCACATGATTTTCGTTGTTAAACTCAAAATAATCCTGATGATATTTCTTCATCATCATAATCAGTTCTTGATCATCACTTCTCAGTGATCCTTCTGTGAGTTCATCAGTCTCAGATGATATTAAGATGGTGGACAATGATGATGACATTGATGAATGTGATAATTCCTACTGTCCCTCTAGTAAAGTCTTAACTACAAGTTCCTTGCAAATGTGAGTGAAATTGACTAACACCATTCTAAGGAGTCAAAGATTTGGGGTATCAAACAGAGCAACAGCTGCTATTGCCTTTAGTATTTTGCAAGATTTTGGTATGATATCTGAATCAGACATTTCTCTTGTTACAGATAAAAACAAAATTTCTAGGGAAAAACATAGAACTGGAAAAGAATTAAAAGCCAGATCTGTGAGCTACAAGTATAATGCACCTTCTCTAGTAGCTCTTTACTTTGACAACCATCATGATAAGATATTGTCACAGGAAAAATATGGAAATAAATACTGTTGCAGAGTCATTGTTGAGGACCACTGCTCCTTAGCAAAGGAACGTGGTTCGCAGTATGTCGGCCATGTCACTCCGAAGTCCAGTACAGCACTGGATATTAGTAGCTCCATTTACGACTATATAGAATTGGAGGTTCCCGGTGGTTTCAGTAATCTCCTTTCACTTGGATGTGGCAGGACTGTAGTTGATACCGGTGTTAACAATGGAGTCATTTGTCGCCTTGTACTGAAGCTTGGTAGACTGCTACAGTGGACTACTTGCCTCCTCCATTTCACTGAACTTCCCCTGAGTAACCTGTTCGAAAATACAGATGGTCCAATAAGAGGGTCCAATTCATATTCAAGCATTATTGGGAAACAACTGCCAGGCTGCGAAAACCTGGCTGTAATTCAATTCCATGCTCTGAATTCCGATCTTTCGGCAGTCTATTGCGTCATCTTAAGCACAGATCAAAAGCATTTGCACGACATTTCCCTTGCAATTAAGTCAGGTGTTTGTCTCACTAACCTTGCCAAGCATGATCCAGGTAACCTTAATATGTCCCACTGGTTGACAATGGCAAAACAGGATTTTAAAGCTCTGTGTATCTAGTCAAAGACCATCGACTGGCTTGATGACATGAGTGAAGTTCATACTAATAGTTTATGCTCTTTCGTGGTTCTGAATTAAAATTGAGCATTCTATAAGGGACGGAACAAAGCATTTATTTTAATTCATTAGGCCATCTAGATAGTTGCCGAAGAAGTACCTGAAAGTAATTGATCCAGTGATAAGTCACAACACTTACTTTGCCTCTCTAGAAAACATTTTCTTGAGCATGTTAACAGATGAGAGAGAGCAAATGTGAGGGAGCTTGGAATTTGTAGGCTCTTCAAGGCGAGAGATGCTGCTGGTACAAATGTTGGTGCTTGAACATTTGTCATACCTCAGATAAACTTTCAGGCCAAAGATTACATCAAACTGATTGATCGGTCTATGTGCAATCGCACATGTCCTCTGGTTTTAAGCAACATGAATTCTCAGCACGAAACATGCTAATTGCAAAAGATATCCCTCAACAATAGGATTTTGTTGATTTCCTTTGCCACACACAAGCTGTGGAACATATGGTAAAGCTTGTTACAGAGGACCAAACAGGGATGGATTATTCGATCGACCCTGAAGTCACGCAATCTAATGCCCATCTTTAATCACAAGGGCGATTACAAGTGCAAATAAAATACAATTTTTTTTCGGAATCCTGTAGTTTGTCTATTTTTGGTTATGATTTAATAATTATTATGATTTAAAAAACAGTTACTTATAAGACATAGGTATCTGAGTATAGATAGCTGTTTTTATGCAAATTTTTAAAATTTCAAGCCCATTGCCGGAACAGAAGATATTACCTCACAGTATAAACAAAATTGCACAGTGTTTAGGTGTGAGGGTCACAACTTTTCCACACACCAAACCGGTCTGCAAACTTTTGGTTTTTAGACATTTGGTTACTTATAGCTGTTTTAAACTTAATTTTTGAAATTTCAAGCCCGTTGCTGGAACAGAAGATATTAAGTTCCAATAAAAAAATTTACACAGTGTTTAGGGGTGAGCAGTCACAACTTTTGCCCACTACACCAAACCGGTCTGCACATTTTCGGTTTTTCAGTCCACCCTATTACACACCTCTTGTGCATCCATCTCTCACTATGACATCATCTGCTTCTGCCAGAGAATCACCTTTGCTTTCTTAATCTAATAACTCACAGAAGTATTCGCTCCATCTTTCTTCTTCATTGGGCTCCCATATCATTTCTCCGATCCTATTCTTCACACAACTTAGAATTTCATTTCCCCTATTTTTCCTGTCTCATGTACTTCCAGAAAGATTTTCTATCTTTCCGAAAAGTCAATTCATGCCTTTCCATCTTTTTCTTCCTACCTTTTGCCTTATTCTGGCAAACCAGCTTAGCTGCCTCATGCTTCTTACAGCGATATTCATCCTCAGAAACTCTACCTTGTAACATCCCAAAATATACTTCCTTCTTTCTCTTTACTGCTTCTTCAATCTCACTATTCCACCAAGCATCACCTCTAATATTACCCACTATTCTGATGCCTCAGACCTCTTCAGAGGCAGTGACAACACAGTTCTTAAAAGATTCCCACATCTTTTATACATCCCTCTCACATTACTTCAGCTCCTTCAGTTGTTCTCTGAGTAAATTAGAGTAACACTGATGATCTTCAAGGAGTCTTTCAACCTTTATTTTTTCCATCCTAGGCATCTTACTATTCCTTTTCCTCAAACCAAGCAGATGCTGATCATAAACAACAAAATTTATTACACTCTTTTGACCCAGAGTACAATTTCCTAAGTATATGTGTGGATATACTTGAGGTTGAAAAACGTATTAAATACACACAAACCATTCTCAATGCTAAGTTCAATTAATCTTTCAACATTATCATTCACACAAGGATAATGAAACTTACCCAAAACGTTATCAGAATTCAAATTCTGCATACTTACTCTAGCACTGAAATCCCCTGCAATTATAACTTTTTCTTTAGCATCAAACTGGCTCAAAAGAGCTTTTAGGCCATTCCAGAAATTTTCCTTCCTATCAGAAGGTTCCAAGTCAAATGGAGAGAGCATACAGTAGGACAATTCCTATTCTCTGAAGTTTCACTTTCAAAAGAATCCAGATAATTCTCTCACTTATGCAGCTGTAATGAATCAAGCTGTTCTTCATCTTTAAACTTAAAATCACACCTACACCAGTTTGTCCCTCTCACATTATTTAGCACTCCAGACCACACACTCAAGGTTCTATTCACTTCTTCTATACACCAATTTCTTTCTTTTTAGCTTTACTTACACACAGTACATCCAACCTATACTTATTTACTTCTTCAATCACCTCATTCACCTTTCCATTTATTCCTCTAGTATTCTATACACCAATCTTACACTAACTCAGCTGAGATCTCTTTCTCATATGCCTTTTTCCATTTCTGCATTGTTTCTGTGGTGTATCATCCTTCTCAAGTGTAGTAGGTCCAACATATCCCACACTAGAGTCCATTATAGTATTATTTTGTGTCTTTTTAATCAGGAAAGTACACCAATGCAGGGGATTAACCCACAGCTGACGGTTCCAATTGGTCATTCAACCTAATGATTCTGGAACATAACCCAGTGGGTTGGAGTCTTTTGGCCAAAGTCACACAGAACTAACTTGTACCTCAACACTAATGTATACTGAAGCTTAAAATTTTGTCAGTTTTCAAGAAACAAGAATTCTAGTAATACATGAAATGGATTTTTGACAGATGGGTAACAATGAAAAAAAAAAAAAATTATGATCACCCCCAGCCTAGAGAAATGAGTGCGTCTGGAGACAAAATGGTGGCGTAGATGAAGTTCACAGAGCAGTATATATACAACCTGAGGACCTGCTTTCGGTTAGTAGAGTGTTTGGAGTCAGAATAGGAAAAGCTGCTGATTTATCGGAGTTTGATAAAGGACGAATTGATGGCATGGCGTCTCGGAATTACGATCTTGGAAATGGTGCAGCTTGTGGGTTGTTTACGTGCCACTGTAGTGAGTACGAATCAAAAGGGGTGCACAGATGGCCAAATAACGAACCGTCATCCAGCCGTGTGTTGTCCATAGCTCACTGATGCCAGAGGGGAATGGAGACTGTCACGCATTGTTCACAGCGACCGCAGAGCCACAGTGCGACAAATAACTCGCAGCTACAACAGTGGTGAACAGGGCAATTTGTCACAGCACACAGCAGCCTTCTGTGCATGGGCCTGCATAGCCCAAAACCCAGCTGGGTTCCCATGCTCACTGCACATCACCAACAATGCATGAAATGGGCCCAAGATTGAGATTGGACCATGGATGATTGGAAGAAAGTGGCCTCATCTGACGAATCAAAAGTCCTGGTGCACACACACACACACACACACACACACAAAAACATCAAACAAATGTCATGATATTTAAGACATCCAATAAACAATACAAAAATATTTAAATAAATGTTAGAAAGTCGAAAATATGAAAATACATTTTTCACAAATGTTTAATGACATTACTTAATGACATTACTTCACTGAGATTTTCAATTTCTGTAGTAACTACAGATCATTTGCAGCACTTGGAGTGTGTGGGTCTTCCAGGAAGCAATACCAAGCCATGTGATGAAGTTTATCCAATCATGTTTGTTGCCCACCCCATCAGCAGAAGACCCAATGCATGTCAGCTTGAAAAAAGTGGCCTCAAAAAAGCTTCCAGAAAATGACGGAAAATTGTGAATTAAAAAAAAAAAGTCCATCTCCTGCCCACTTAATGAGCAATGGGAGACATTGAAAAAAGTCCAAAGCACAATAATTTCCAGGAGTAAACCCCCTCCCTCCAGGAGTTATAATTAAATTTAAGGACTTTTCCATGAGTCTGAGGGAAAATAAGGAGAAAATGGCACTTTTAAGGAGTTCTCCTTAAATTCCAGGAGGAGTATGAATCCTAGATTTGCTACTACGATCCATGCCCATGCATAATTAGCACCAGTGATGGCATAAATCCTTTGGTAAGCCTTGTGGCATCTCCTGTTACTGAAGAACACAAGAACTGCAATTTCTGTATGTCACTTACATTGACATTATCATATACAGTATATATTAGTCAGAAATATTTGTTGGAAACTGAACCACTAGGGGTTGATAAAATTTTGGATGTGAGCTATGTTTCCTTTTAGCTGTGCATTTGGCACAATGAAATCGATCTCCAGAGTAGTTTCTTGTGATATATTTAATTTAGACAATAACCTTGGAACTATGATATTCAGTGAACTTCCTTTGTCAGAGAATATTTGGCATATTGCTTTTTTCCTAAACACAAGTTCACTTCCAGGTATGACTTGTCAAGCTTACTTTTTAACTCAGAAATATCTACTTTTATTCTTTTGATAGCAAAAATCTTTCTGTCTTCAAGTACAGAAGGAAGCTTAGCTTTATATCTCTCTCTGTCCTTAATTTTGCATGTTGAACCTTGTCTGTGAAGGCGGGAACTTTTTAGCAGACATGCCACTGGGATGGCAGATTCAATTTTAAAATAATCTTCCAAAATTTATCTTTTACAACATTTCCAAGATGAGCACAACAATCTTTTCAATACTATACATTTCACTAAATTATGGGTTTTACTCAGGAATAAAGGAAATTACTTACAGTCAAAATTTCGGGTAGCACCCCTATCCTTCCTCAAGACTACACTATAGGTGTTACCATTCGTTAGCTAAATTCCAGCCTTTCACATAAATTAATGTTGCACCTCTTCTTCTCTTGAAAAAGTTCTGTTGATGTGTGAGAACTTCTACAGAGTCCCAAAGCACTTTATGTCTTGTATTTTGAACATGTCTCTCTCTCTAAACCTGGTTTGATTGTGGAATTTTTAATTGTAGCTTTGTGTCCTGCTAATCTGGTCTTAAGCTGTCTATCTGTTTCTCCCACAATAGCTGAGACCACACTCACATTTGTTTTAATATTGTAGACCACACCTTCCTGTAACAGTTCCAATTAGTAGTTCTAATTCTGACTATTATATAGCTCTAATCATTCTACTATTCTTTTACGTGCAATATTTCAAAGTAACTTGTACAAAATTCTAGCAGATAATGCTTACCTTGGCATTCCTTTCTAGTGATGGGAACATTTCACGCACGTGTTTTCCGGTCTTTGTGGATGTTATTGTCCTAAAGTCCGTTGTATGCGATGACAGGCTTTACTTCTCACACTTTTCGCTGGGTATACTCATTGGATCTTTGCCTTAGGATTCCAAACACATCAATTTTTACCGTTCTTAATACTCGAAATTTTCGCCCATCCTCTGGGCATCCTCAGGAGCGTGGCGACTTTACCCCCGATGTTCGTGGTTAACTTCGCGCTAATGGAGTCCGATACTCCTTGTTGCCATTCGTCAGATATACTTTCCTGGATATATTTCGTTATCAAGCCCGGCTAGCGCCATCTATGTTTCATTAAAACAACTTTTTTTTTTTTTTATTGTTAATTTCTTCTCTTGTCCTGGTTTTCTTGTCTTTTTTTCCCGGGTTTTCTTTTGTTGTTGTTTTTCTTGTCTTATTAGTTCTTTCCACAGGCCCGATAATGTACTAGGGTCATTCTGGTTACATATCCTTGCTTTATTTTTATAGATTAATATTGCTTCTTCCCTCCTCATTTGCCTTTCCAATTTTTTATTCTTTTTTAGCATTTTAATTTCATCGAATTTCAGGAATGTCCGGTTTTCCATGCAGAATTGCACTAAAGCAGTTTTGGCTTCTTTTTTTGCCAATTAGATATGTGTTGTTTAAGTCTTTTTTTTAATCTGTTTTTCGTACTTCCAATGTATGATATTGGGGGTATGTGTGCAATTGGAATTTCGTAGGTTCCTGATTCTTCTAGCATTTTTTCCTCTGTTTTTTTGCTGACAGTCATACTTTTCACAGGGTGCACTGAGCTTCCTAGCTGTAAGTCATATTTAGCACAGTGCCTATTGATTTCATTACTCACTCCTTCCAAGTATGGGAAAGCTCCAATGTATTTAAATTTTTTCTTTCTCATCTTCCTTTGGTTGTGCACTTCTGGGCCTTCTTTACTCTGAGTCACATGCTTTTTACTCTCATGTATCCATTTATTAATTAGCTTGCTTGGGTACCCATACTCTTGTGCTATTTTCGAGATAAACTCTAGCTCTTGATTTTTTAACCTGTTGTTAGATGTGTGTGTGTACGCTCGCCGTATCAAGTTTACTATGCTGTTTTTTTTATGTATCACTGGATGGTGCGACGAATATGGTATCAGTACAGGTATGTAAGTTGCTTTTCTGAACACCGAGTATTCAAAGCTATTTTTGTTTTTCTTTAGTTGGATGTCCAGGAAGGATAGGCAATTATCCTCTTCGAACTCAATAGTTAGCTCTATGGTGTTACAGATTTTGCTAAACTGCTGTGCGAGATCTTGTAGCTCGGCTTTGTTAAGTTTAGACATTATAATAATGTCGTCTACATATCGAGCATAAAGTATTGGTTTTTCAGGTAGATTTTGAATTATTTCTTTTTCGAGGTATGCCATAATCACTTCTGCGTATAATGCCAATAATGGGGATCCAATAGAGCCACCTTGCGTTTGTTTAAATATATTTCCTACAAAATGGAAGATGTTGTTTTTCTTGATGAAATATAAGGTATTCTTTAGCTCTTTCAGTTGTGACAAGTTTAGTTCTTTGTTGATGCTTAGTTGTTGCATAATCAATTCGATGGCTAGCTCGACAGGAGTATTTGGGTATAACGCCTTAATGTCCATGGAGGCCATAGTTATTTGCTCTAGGTCTTGATTAATTAATTTGATTTTTTCTATAAACTCATAACTATTCTTTAATGTATATTGGTTCCTCATGAATATTGGGGATAGATAGTTGTATATCTTTTTTCTAGGTTGATGAGTGGTGAGTTTTTTTTCGATAGAATCAGTCTTAAAGGTGTGTTTTCTTTATGTGTTTTAATTTTTGAGAATATTTTTGGCATCCCTGCTCCCATTGGAGGGTTTGCATTTTTTATTTCAGTTGGTAACGTGCTGTGGTTCCTTATATTAGCCAGGAAGGTAAGTTGTTTGTCGGTGGGATCTTTGTTGATGCTATCGCACTGTAGCTCTGAGATGGCCGCCCACATTTTATCATTATATTCCAAAGTGTCCATAATAACAATTTGCCCTGTTTTGTCCGCTTCGCAGAATTTGATCGTGGGGTCTTTGCAAAGATTTAATAGTTGTTTTCTGTCATACTTCAATTTATTAATCTTGCAGTTTTTTTTGTGCTTAGCGTTATACTCTTTAAGCATGATTCTGAATAGCTTAAACCTTATATCGGTAGCATGCTCTGGATGTACTCGCTGCACAATATCTTCTAAGATAGGAATGTACTCTTCTGTTCTTGGGGTTTTAGGTGGAAATGCGTATTTTTTCCCACATTGTAGCACTGCCTTTTCACTAAAAGTTAGCGCTCTCGATGATTGATTCACAAACACTGGGTATTCTGTACTTTCATCACCCCTCATTTCGATTCCATCTAAAAGGGCATTAAATTTCTTGGTAGTTGAGCTTTCTGCCGCCTTTTGTTGGCTTTCGACTATTTCGTTAATTTCAGTGAGAACATCGTCTATAATAAGGGTTTTACATGTCCCGTTAAAATTCTTATATTCAGTATTCTGTATCTGGTTCCACATATTATAGCACTGAATGTGGTTTTGGTATAGTTGTTTTCTTTCATAAATGATTCCTGTAACAGGATGTTTTCTCCTTTCTGCTTTAATTTTTGAAGGTAGTTACTAATTTTGTTTTGTACTCCTGGAGCCAGTTTGATTAGAAAATTCTCACTAATCCTCTCAAGTTTTTCAAACAGTCTGTTATGGTAAGTAACTTTTCTGGTTAATTGAAACAATTTAGTTTCTGATTCTGCTTCTTGTTTTCTTTTTTATTAAGAATTTTGTTGACTAGTAGAGAAGGGTAGTTATTATCTTCCAAAACTTTTTTCAGTTTCTCCTTTTGAGCATGTTTTAACAATTCTGAAGAAATTAGATTGTCAATCTTTTCCAAAAACTGAGTGGCCAAGTTTGTTTTTATGTAATTTGGGTAATTTGACTGATAGTCTAACATTTTATTATTGTTGGTAGGTTTCTTGTATAACCTTGTTTCAATT
Organism: Macrothele yani; assembly: GCA_039090855.1. Classification (NCBI taxonomy): domain Eukaryota; kingdom Metazoa; phylum Arthropoda; class Arachnida; order Araneae; family Macrothelidae; genus Macrothele; species Macrothele yani. The sequence continues at coordinate 73,321,860 of CM077026.1, forward strand.
TTTCCTTGTTTTATGACTAATGACAAGTCTAGAAAATTGAGTTAATTATCTTTTTGCAGTTCAATGGTGAATTGCAATTTTTCATCCAGGGAGTTGAATCAGTCTAGTATGTCATATGGAATAGAGACATTTTTGTTGTCTATAATGAAAATAATATCATCCATATACCTACATACCTGCCAACTTTCAAGATTTAAAATCCGCAAAAAAATTTTTGCGAGCATTTAGCTGATATGTTCGATTAAATTCACAGAATATAAGCGATTTTTATTATGTATCGATTTTAATCAATATATCGGTGGCGCATGTTAAATTTTTTTTATAAATATTTTAACTATTATTGCACGTAAATATCCACACACTGCAATTTTTTTTTGTGCCCATCGCACCTTAAATATTCAGCATTTAAAAAATAAATTCGATATGTGGGCCGATATAGTTTAGTTGTTTTTATGGTGTCATAACAACCAACAGCATTTCTGAGCACCCCCTTTTATCCCTTTTTACATATCTTTATTTTTAACGGCATTGTAACAATTTATGGAATTTATCTCCCTGCCCAACTGATTTTATATGAGATACTTTTAAGTGCCGACTATCTCATAATTTTTTTCTTTTTGGGGGGGGGGGGATAGTTTTGTGCGGACTGTATGCAGGAAAATATGGTAATTATTGGGCAGACTTTACGAAATACTGAGATTTCACAAAAATGCATCCTTTTTTCCTTTCTGAGCTGCAAAGGCGGCATTACAATTGGCAGTTTCATACTTTTCCTGTAGTCTACAAAAAGAAAGCTTGATCCACATTTGTTTTGACAGATACCGCTTTCATCACTGATTAAGCTTCATGTTAATGACATTGTAGAAAAAGTGTCTCCATGACAGACGCTATATATAAAAATTCTGTTAAAATGCACTCCACTATTCTCTAAAAACAGTAAATAAATGCTTCTTCAAACAGTGGCTTGGAATGCGTAAGAAAAGCTTTAAATAAAAAAGAAAATGATAGAAATTTATATATAAAAAAATCCATCTCTTAGTTAATGGAGGGCTGAATAGAAGCTAAAAAACTTAAGAATCAGAGAAAATTTCATTTAGAAATCTTTTTCCGTGCTGTCTGCAACAAAGAGCACCCCCCCCCCCACACACACACACTTCGGCACTTGACAGTGCTAGGGAGGGTCAAAAAACTTGCTGACAGAAAACAGGAGATGCTAGTACAAGAAGTTGGTGGTCCTAAAAGAAAGGTTTCTAAAAAACAATTAAGTTTCAAAATAATAAATGTTTGAACATGTAAGGTTAAAAGAGATCTGTACAAAAAGTCACTCCGTAAAACAAGTATAATTTCAGTAAATTTTACAGGTAAATTGTAAAACTTGTCAGGTAAGAAATACGGATTTTTGGTATGCGAATGAAAAATTGGAAGAAATTACTTTCCGATTGGAATATCGGAAAGACACCCCAAATCAGAAACTTTTCGGGTGAATCGGAAGGATTGGCAGCTATGTACCTAGCATAAACACTGAAGATTGAAGGAGTAATCAGAACTTTTTCTTCTAGTTTTCCTACGTTGAAATTTGCCAGAATAGCACATTTCTTACAAATTACTATGTAGAAAAACTAGAAGAAAAAGTTCTGATTACTCCTTCAATCTTCAGTCTTTATGCTAGGTATATGGATGATATTATTTTCATTATAGACAACAAAAATGTCTCCATTCCATATGACATACTAGACTGATTCAACTCCCTGGATGAAAAATTGCAATTTGCCATTGAACTGCAAAAAGATAATCAACTAAATTTTTTGTCATTAGTCAAAAAACAAGGAAAAATTGAAACAAGGTTATACAAGAAACCTACAAACAATAATAAAATGTTAGATTATCAGTCAAATCATCCATTGCATAAAAACAAACTTGGCCACTCAATTTTTGGAAAAGATTAACATTCTAATTTCTTCAGAATTGTTAAAACATGCTCAAAAGGAGAAACTGAAAAAAGTTTCGGAAGATAATAATTACCCTTCTCTACTAGTCAACAAAATTCTTAATAAAAAAGAAAAGAAGCAAATGTCAAAAACTTAATTGTTTCAGTTAACTAGAAAACTTATTTACCATAAAGGACTGTTTGAAAAACTTCAGAGGATTAGTGAGAATTTTCTAATCAGACTGGCTCCAGGATTACAAAACAAAATTAGTAACTACCTTCAAAAATTAAAGCAAAAAAAAAAAAAAACATCCTGTTACAGGAAGGTGTGGTCTACATTATAAAAGAAAAATGTGGGTGTGGTCTCAGCTATTGTGGGAGAAACAGGCAGACAGCTTAAAACCAGATTAGCAGAACACAAAGCTACAATTAAAAATTTCACAAACAAAACTGGTTTAGACAGACAGAAATGTTCAAAATACAGGACATAAAGTGCTTTGGGACTCTGTAGAAGTTCTCACACATCAACAGCACTTTTGCAAGAGAAAATTGTTAGAAAGAACGGAAATTGAGAGAAGATGAGGTGCACCATTAAATGATGTGAAAAGTTGGAATTTAGATAATGAATGGCAACATCTACTATAGTGTAGTCCTGAGGAAGAGCAGAGGTGTTACTCGAAAATTTGACTGTAAGTAATTTCCTTTATGCCTGAGTAAAACCCATAATTTAGTGAAATTTACAGTGTATCAAGTCTAGGAATAGCCATGACATCAATTATTGCCAAATCTTTTCAATGTTTACTTTTCCAACTAGTCAGACTAAAAAATCTGGAAGCATGTGTGGTATCTAATAGTGAGAGATGGGTTTGCCTCCTCGGGGCACTCCATGGGCAGCAATGGCACACAGAACAGCAACAAGGGCCTCTGTGAATCTTAGAGGGTACCAGCTAGTTCTGTGTGACATTACTGGCAAAAAGACCCCAACTCACTGGGTTATGTTCCATAATCCTTAGGTGGAATGACCAACTGGAACCGTCAGCTTTGGGCTAATCCCCCACGCTGATGTACTTACCCGATTGCAAAGACTCAAAGAAAGATAAAAAAAGGACTCAAGTGTGAGATATGGTGGACCTACCACACTTGAGAAGGATGGTCCACCAAGGAATAGACCTGGATCTTCTAAAAGGTATATGAGAAATAGATCTCGGCTGAGTGAGTGTAAGATCGGTGTATGGAATACTAGAGGCATAAATGGAAAGATAAATGGGTTGATTCAAGAAATGAATAAGTACAGATTGGATGTGCTGTGTGTAAGTGAAACCAAAAAGAAAGAAATTGGGATAGAAGAAATGAATGGAAAAGTGAGTGTGTGGTATGGAGTGTTGGATAATGTGAGAGAACAGGCTGGTGTAGGTATGATTTTAAGTAAAAAGATGAAGAACAACTTGATTCACTATAGCTACATAAGTGAAAGAATTATCTGGACTCGTTTGAAAGTGAAACTTCAGAGAATAGTAAAGATACAACGTGGTTTGGTTGTTAAAAATATTATTATATTATGATGATGAACTTACTTCTGAAAAAATGCAAATATTACACAATTTTATTTTTAAAAAGAAGAAAATGGCCGGTGATCAATCTAGGGACCCCAATTAAGAATTTTTTTCATCAACGACTAACACCCCAGGTACGATCCTTAAAAACTCCCAGTAAATGGAAGGTGATTCCACCACCACCGACAAGAGAAATTCACATACAACACAAAATAATTTGATTAAACATATGTTCCAGGTTAACTATAAATTTATTTTGTGCTCCCAGGCACATGTTGGCAAACAACTCAGTACAAGGAAGTTTTAGGTGGCTAGGCCAAATAAAAAAATAATTTAGCTATGAATTTTAGAGTCCAGAGCCTGTTAACAGTCCTAAATAATCCTCTCAGAAACCCTGGTCTGCAAACCAAGTAGTTTTCACCTGTGTGGTTTAGAGGATGGAGGAGGTAAGCGGCACAATTTGGTTACCAGCCTGCCTTACAAAAATCATCAAAGAATGTGATCATTCACTCAAAGAGTGTTAAGAGCTTAATGCTCGATGTGCATATCTGATACCTGTTGAACCTTGAGCTAAATGCTCTTTACAATTTAGATTTAGATGGTTAAGAGTGACATTTTATTCTTTTTTTCACAACACACTGATTTTGATCAGTTACCTGGAAAAATCTTTTTCTTACTTTACAGTACAGAAAACCAAACAAACAAAAACGTCAAGTCACTTTCATCTCATTTGAGCTAACGAAAAAACCCTGTTCTAACAGGAAACCAAAATTAATATATTTCAATCCATTTCTTTGGTCACTGGCATTAACTAGACATTTTTACAAAAAAAAAAAAAACACACAATGACATTATATTACATTTGTTGGTTCTGGCCAGACCATTAATTCCAAACATACATTTTGCATTTCCCTATTTTCCTCCCATTTTAAATTTCACCTTACCCCCATTTTTTTTTCTCACCCCTGAATTTTAACCTTTTACATCATTCCATTTCTGATCAAGACACATTTTTTTTTTTTTTTTTTTTTTCAATTTTAGGTGGTCCTCATTTTTTTTTTTTTTTTCTCTTCGTTTTTCCTCCTCTTTAAATTTTCCTTTTGATGCCGAATTGGAATTGGTGTTTGTGCTGTTGCTTACGAGAGCCGGCACGCCGTGGAAACGGGGCCTGATGCGCTTATGGTGACATGGTAGGAATTTCCCTCTTCTCCTTCCTTTCTTTTATTCTTTTTTTCTTACTTACTCCCGATGCCGGCCTTTGAGGAGACTTTCTCTCACACGGCGACAGGCGGCAGCTATGTTACCGAGCGGGTTACGAGGCGTAATGCCCGCTATTGCCTCGGGACGATGTCAAGCACTTTTTCGCGCCATCTCGGCAGCAGAGTAAATTTTGAGCCATGAAAAGAATTTGAAAAGAAAAGGATCGTTCCTACCGTTCTTGGGCCATCGCGGCCGCACGTTCCCGGTGCTGGAAGGTTCGGCATCCGGACGTCCGTCGTGCGGACTCCCTCCTTTACTCGATTTTTTTATTTTTTTTATTGTGGGACTCTCCCTTACGAAGTCTGATATCGAAGTGTCTAGCAGCACGCAAAAATTCTCCGCTCCTCGCCGAATCCCTTGCGAACGCGCCCGAAATGGCGGCAGGCAATTGGCCCGAAGTTAAGTCAGAAGGCGGAGAGAAAGACGCAATTCCCAGAAATCGCTCGCTCGCATCTTCTCGGAGTCAGGCTTGAACTTTGACCCACGAAAACGGGCGCTGCGGTGAACCTCGCAGAATTCCGCCCAAATCCCGACGTGTTCCTGTGCCAAGCGAAAAATGCCTTTTCGAAGTAAACAAGAGCATAAATAAATCGGACTTTCTGCACTGGTAAAGCTGGGAAAACGTCCTCACAGATGCCATTCTACGAATTTATCGCTTTTAGAAAAGCGACACCAGAAACTGTAGCCATTTTCGTTCTTTCTTTCTGAACAAAGACTTTTAGAGAATTACCTTTACAAAAATTCATTAAACAAATTAACTAACATTAACGAACATCGTTACAATTAACTTCGTAACGCATAAAAATCGAATTCTCTCTAGCTACAGGTACGACGATCGGAATTACGAAAAAATCGCGTAAAGCAACGATTTCTTATTTTGTCCTGATGCATTAAGCCACAATTTTATTCTTTTACTAAATGACTATTAAATATCCTTGACGATAGCGCACGCGCAATTAATTTACGAAAGTCTCTTCGTTACGGAGCGATCGCCGACCCGCTTTTTCTATCAGTCACTGAATTATACTATCACTAGTTAATACCATGTAAGATTCATACTAAAACCAACTAAATATTAATACTAAGCAAGATTTTAATTACGAAAGGTTACTAAATTAAGCCCGATACACACAACAACGATTTTAATACACGCTACTGACATATGGCATAAACACGCGTTTTTTCTCATTAGATACCACTACAATAAGATAAAATACTTCAAACACTACATGTTTACAAATTACTTTTCCAATATTAAAGCTTACAGAATAATAAAATAAAAGAAATCGCGATAACGACGGTAAATACGGAACTACAACCTTACGATTTTTCATTTTATCGCTATGTTATCCCGACGATCAATAACGCCGAACGCCGCGGCGTCGCAGATAATTTTAAACTGATACATCTAACACTATACATATATAAACTGCACTATACACTTAAGAAACTAAGGCAAATCAATTCATATACACTACATCATATACTGCACTAAAATAAACTTCACTAATATCTCTTCCCTGAAAGTAAACAGTGCACTAAAAAATGCAATGGAAGGAAGAAAAAAACATTGCATGAAAGAACAACAAAAAAAACCAGCAATATAGCATGATGTCAAACTTTCTTAAATCTACTTCCCAGCTAGTTACACATCCCTTAACTAGAAACAGACATCAGAAGGCTAACTTACCTAGACCTATTCACATAAATTTAACTAAATACACACAGATCAATACTTCACAGAAAAATCAGAAAGAAAAGAAAATAAATGAAAAGAATTTACTTGATTTTTCTTGACTCTTAAATCTATTTTTTTTTCTAACTTCCTCCTTGCCAAAGGGATTTGAGATCATCTCATGACAAAAATTATCACTCTCATTGAGAGTGCGTGGATCTGGTGACGGGTTTTCCGATCCAAAAATATTGGCCCATTAATTTAGAAATCGGAAAAACGTCAACAGATCAGTAATTGTTGTAGTGTATGTTCCTTGTGACTCGGAACCCTCAGATAGGAAGGAAGGTTTAGGTTTCTGGAATGAGCTAAAAGCTGTTTTGAGCCAGTTTGGTGCTAAAGAGAAAGTTATAATAGCAGGGGATTTCAGTGCTAGAGTAGGTGTGCAGAATGGGATTTCTGATAATGTTCTGGGTAAGTTTAATGATCCTTGTGTGAATGATAACGGTGAAAAATTAATTCAACTCTGCATTGAAAATAGATTGTGGGTATCTAATACATATTTAAACCACAAGTATATCCATACATGGGAAAATAGTACTCTTGGATTAAAGAGTACAATAGATTTTGTTGTTTATGATTGGCATCTGAAACACTTAGTTGTTGATACCCATGTGATGAGAGGTGCAGATGTTGGCTCTGATCATCACCAGTTAGTGTTACGGGTGAAACTGAATGTTGGTTGGAGAAGGAGGTATAAGAAGATGCCTAAGGTGAAAAGAATAAAAGTTGAAAGGCTGTCTGAAGAACATCAGAGTTACTCTGATTTACTCAGTGAACATCTGAATGAGTTGAAGGTGTGCGAGGGGGATATGGAAAAAACAAGTGGACATGCTTTAAGAACTGTATTGTCACTACCGCTGAAGAGGTCTGTGGTACTGCAACAGTTGGCAGCTTTAAAGGTGATGCTTGGTGGAACAGTGAGGTTAAAGAAGCAGTAAAGAGAAAGAAGGAAGCATATTTGGGGATGTTGCAAGGTTGAGTCTCAGAGGATGAATATCGCTGTAAGAAGCATGAGGCAGCAAAGCTGGTTCGCCACAGTAAGGCAAAAGATAGGAATGAAAAGGAGAAAAGGTATGATTTGGCTTTTTGGAAAGATAGAAAAACGTTCTGGAAGTACATAAGACATAGGAAAAATAGGGGAAATAAAATTCTAAGTTGTGTAAGGAATAGAGTCGGAGAAATGATATGGGAGCCCAATGAGCTAATGAAAGATAGGGTGAGTACTTCTGTGATTTCTTAGGTCATGAAAGCAAAGATGATTCTGAGGTGGAAGCAGATGATTGTCATAATGAGAGATGGAAGCACTGGTAGGAACTCAAGAGGAGAGGTGTGCAAAGTTCTAAAATCTCTTTAGTATGGTAAGGCTTCAGGAGTAGACGACATATCAGCTGACATGCTAAAATATGGTGGTGACTATGTGATTGACTAGTTAACTGAAATTTGATAGTTATGTTGGGAGCTAGGAATGGTCCCTCAGGATTGGAGAGATTCTATCATTGTTCCCTTTTATAAGAGAAAGGGTGATCAGACTGAATGCAAGAACTTTCGTGGTATCAGTTTACTGAGTGTGCCAGGGATAGTATTTGGAAATATTGTTATTGATAGGGTATGGGGTCTTACATCAGAGAAAGTGTGGGATGTAGAGAGTGGCTTTATGCCTGGTAAAGGCTGCACTAACAAAATTTTTGCATTACGCATGATGAATGAAAAGTATCTGGCTGTTGGTAAGAAAGTTTTTGCTGCCTTCATAGATATAGAGAAAGCTTATGACAAAGTAAATAGGACTCTTCTGTGGTAGGCACTGAATAAATATGGTATTACTGGGAATCTAATTAATAATGTGAAAGCCATGTACGCTGGCAGTAAAGCTTGTGTACAAGTGAATGGTGTTTTATTGAAATGGTTTTCTATTGGTGCAGGGGTCAGGCAAGGTTGTGTAATATCACCCTGGCTGTTTAATATATTTATGGATGCATGCATGCGTGATGCCAAAATGAATAATACTGGTTTGTGTCTTGGTAATATGCATGTGTGCAGATCGCTCTATGCTGATGACACAGTCCTGTTGGCAGAAAGCAAAAGCGAGTTGCAGAGTATGTTGTCCCGGATGTATGTATGAAGTTTGTATGAAATTCAAACTGAGTATAAATAAGAGAAAAATCAAAGTTATGGTTTTTGAGTGAGGAACTGTTCATACTGATTGCAAGATAAGTCTTAATGGCACAGGGATTGGCCAGGTGAATGAGTTTGTATATTTAGGAAGTATGTTTGACAGAGAGAACAAATTAGATGGTGAAATTAATAGGCGAGTAAATTCTTCATTGAAAGTCATAGCTGCCTTAGGAGGATTTCACAGGAATGATGGGTTCTCAGGGAAGTCCCGAATGGCTGATGAAAGTGTAATTGTTCCTACTTTGATGTACAGCACTGAAACCTGGGTACTGCAGAAAAGACATAAGAGTCATTTGTGTGCTGGTGAGATGCGTTACTTACAGGGTAAGAACACATCTTACCAGCATATAAACAGTGGTAAGACATGTGTTGATCATGTGAGGAATGACCAGGTGTTGCAGATGTGTAATGTGAGGCAAAATGTTGTTAGTAAGATTGAGACTAATATTCTTAGGTGGTTTGGCCATGTTGAAAGAATGAGTGATGAGGTGCTGACTAAGAGAATTTTTTCAGCCCAAGTGCAGGAAAGAAAGGTAGAGAAAGGCCAAGGAAATCATGGGAGAACCAGATTCAGGAATGTCTGCTTGAGAAAAAGATTATGAGTATGAAGTACAAAAGTTCTTGTGTGCGACGTGTGATGGATGTTGATGATGCTTTAGCGGTGTGCAGCATTGTTGCAAATGGAGATGTTTCATACACCAACAGTAAGTAAATTTTAGTTCTAGCAGTTAAATATGTACTTGGCACATGGTCTTTCTTTGAGGAGCTAACCTCTGAATCTCAGAAAACAGCTTAATGATATGATATGATATATAATATGTATGCATGTATGTATGTTAAAGGAATGAGATAAGGAATAAACTATTTGTTGGTTTGCTAATAAATTTATTTTAACTCTTTTAAAAACAACAAATGAAGAAAGAATACCACCAGCTGGAACTTGAACCTAGCAGGGTGCCAAGTAACTCAGTGTAGAAGTGAAAAGGAAGACAGACACTGTACATATATGTAATGTTAGAACAGAAACCAAAACAAGAACAGAAAGAGTTCATATGTTGCAGAAGAGGAGCAGAATGTAAAAGGTCAGCGAAAAGATTATTAGACATGTTAGCGTGCGGTGACCGCGATTCAGTATTTTTGCCTCTCTGTATTCGTAGTAGTGTCTTATGTTTAAGTCTTCATGTGTTAGAATAAATGATTAAAAAGGCCTTGCAGTGTTCCTGGTTTGGATACTTCAAATTTAATTGGGTTGCCTAACCCGAGGAATGACATACCAGCAAAGACAAGATTTTTAAAACAAGTACATACATGTGACTGCAGAAACTGCGTGAAATAACAAATGGAAAATTAATAAATCTTATTTTTCTTATTTACAGTAGGTCACAAATATGCAATTGGTGAGTTTGAATGTTGAATGCTAAGTTTTATGGCTTTTAGTATAATTCTTATTAGCAAATATGACTAACTCAGATTTATTTCAATTTCTGTGTTTGATTTTAGTAAGATTAAAGTCTTCTTCAAATATTAGGACAATAAGTCCTTAAGATTTCAAACTTTACTTACTGACATAACTATAAAGCAGTGACAAGTTTCATTTGCGAGACCTAAATAAAACATGAGAATTACATATAAAATTATTATTGAATTAGATCAAGTAAAACTCATCTAATTCTGTGATGATTCAAGTTTAAAACTTATACATCAATGGTCTTTCAGGCTGTACAATACTCTACTTTCTTAAAAACACACAACTTTACAGCAATTTTGGGTAAAAGAACATGCCGAATCACTTGGGACGAATATTGAAATTGGGACAAGTTTCCTGTGAACTTTAAACTCTATTTTTTGCACTTTTTTACATATATTGCATGCATATCATTAAGCCGTTCTCTGAGATTCAGAGGTTAGCTCCACAAAAAAATACAAACTACCAGATGATTTCTACTGTTGCTGTATCAAACTTCTCCATTTACAGCAATCTTGACACACAACTTGGGCTTCACTGACATCCATCACATGTTGCACACAAGACCTTCTATACTTCATACTCATAATCTTGACTTCCTTGGCATTCCTCTGCCTTTTCTTGCTGCCACTTGGGCCAAAAAGATTTTCTTAATAAGCATATCATCACTCATTCTTCCAACATGGCCAAACCACCGAAGCATATTAGTCTCCACCTTGCTAATAACATATTGCTTCACTTTACATACCTGCAACACCTTTTCATTCCTCACACAATCAGAACATGTCTTGCCACTTTTTTTTTAAATTTGATTGACATTAAATGTCTGTAAATACTGTTTCACACGTTATGCAAGTTCAGCTATTGAGAGATTGCAAAAGGACGTTAACATAGTATTGGCAATTGAAATCAAGAATAATAATAATAAGTATACTGCCAGAAGAACAGACCATCGATGGACAGCCGAAATTTTAGATTGGATTCCAAGGGACAGGAAAAGACCCAGAAGAAGACCACATGGAAGATGGGTGGATGAAATTCGAAAGTATGCAGGGGTGACATGGAGGAGACTGGCACAAGACAGACCGTTGTGGAGGAAACTTGGGGAGACCTTCGTCCAGCAGTGGATTGATAATGGTTGACAATGATGATGATGATGATGACTTACAATATTCATAGTGGCTGTCGGGGCTTCATATGTACGTCTTCAAAGAATGTGAATTTTTTCAATTGTGAAGTTAAAATTCATGATATTGTAAAATCTGCACCAGATAAAATTAAACAAGATGAATTTTTACAATGCAAAAAAATCTTTTAACATCGATGAAATAAAAAACTGAATTAAAATCTTGTTGAATTTTTACAAAACGAACTATAATCCTGAAGAGGAAATAATCTTTGACCGCGAAGCACCCTGATACATAATGAAAATCAAATTAAAATACCGTAGCCACGTAAAAAGTATGTTCATCGCAAATTGGCGAAAATTGAACAACGATATATGTCTTGCCACAAACCCACTGTAAGTAACGCATTTCCCCAGCACACAAACAACTCCAATGTTTCTTCTGCAGTACCCAAGGTTTCACTGCAATACATCAGAGTAGGAACAATTACACTCTCATACACAGCCATGCGGGACTCTCTTGAGAACCCATCATTCCTGTGAAAACCTCCCCAAACCGCTATGGCTTTCAATGAAGAATTCACTAGCCTACTTCTTTCACCATCCAATTTGTTCTCTCTATCAAACATGCGTCCTAAATAAACAAAGGTCAATGACCTGTGAATGGTTTTGACCTGTGCCATTTAAACTTATATTACATTCAGTACTACCAGTTCCTCTCACAAAAACCATAACTTTGGTTTTACCCTTATTTATACTCACTTTGAATTTCATGCAAACTTCGTACATCCGGGACAACATACTCTGCAATTCACTTTTGCTCTCTGCCAACAGAACTGTTGCTTACACAAGCCGTAAAATATCCATAAGCTAAAACAGATTTCAAGAGATCTAGAGCACAAAATATTTATTCTCAATCGACCTTTATCTGTTATCACAACTCCAAACAACTTTTTTGACGATGCCACTCAGCCGCATGTAATACAAAATAATAATAAAATACAAAATACAGAAGTGACGTAAACTGACCTCAGACTTAACATATACTCCCACCTTGAGTTGCCAGAAGGTAACTCAACAAATAATACTTACAATCAACAGTTTTGAAGTTTACAAGTCCATCCTCTGAGGAACCTTGATGACTCGGCCACTCTTCGTTTGATAAGCTCATTCTCTGATCATATCTCCAATCTTAGATTCACTAACTTCAGATGGAGTAGGTGGATCCGTAGAGATCGTCTGTGGTGTTGGTGGATCCAGTAACTGTTCAATAGAGTCCGAACAGTTCGAAGATATTTCCAAACGGAAAAGACGCTGGATAGGGCGAAATAGCTTAGCATTAGCTGTTTGTATTCGAACTAGTCTTACAACACTGTCTGAACCTGGTATGAGTTCCAGAACACATCCTAAGGGCCAGTCTATACGTTTGACATTCTGATCACCTATAAGCACAATATCTCCTTTCGAGATCTCGTGTGGATGAATGTCTGAGCGAGTCCTTTGTATGAGATTTCCTAAATACTCTGATCTGAAACATTGTCAAAGGTCCCTCATTAACCGTTGTCGATATATTAATCGCTTGCTCAATGATTTGGAGTTAACTGCATCGTAATCTTCTACACTATTATTCTTTATATCATGTAGAAATAAAGCAGGTGACAGAGGAACCAATTCATCACTTTCTGACATATAAGTAATTGGACGTGAATTAATGACCGACTCAGTATTGCATAGGACAGTGGCCATTTCCTCGTATGATAGGTACACTTTACTTATCTGAGCATCTGTTTTACTATTCTGCTTAATCTTTCCCAAAAACTGCCTCACCAAGGAGCCGATGAAGGGTTAAATCTCCACTCTATCTTTTTGGATGTGCAAAATTTCAATACTTCATTCCAGTCAACAGAATTTAGTAAATTAGCAGCAGCCACAAAATTAGTTCCATTATCACAATAAACAGTGTTGGGTCTTCCATGTCGCACTATAAATCTTAGAAAGGCCTGCAGAAATACTTCAGTGGATACAGTGGGTACAAGTTCAAAATGTACTGCTCTGTATACTGCACAGGTGAAGAGACAGATCCAAGCCTTAATACCTCCCTTTAAATATAAAGGTCCTGCTAAATCCTCTCCCACCGTTTCAAATACTGATGCGTCTCTTACTCTTTTCTCGGGTAATGGCGCCATGGTAGCATTGAGATGTCCTTCATTTTGTCTGCAACAGATAACACATTTTGATATCACTGACGGTATAGCTCTCCTACCATTTAATATCCAGTAATGTTCTCTCAAAATATTTAATAATATTTGAGTACTGGAGTGAGAATTCTTGATATGTTCCGACATGATAAGTTTATCTACCACTGGATGACGAGAAGGCATAACTACAGGGCATTTAAAATCCTCCATATCCTGACGATGAACAATTCTTGTTCGCAAACGTATAATTCCACGATCATCTCTATAGGCATTTAAAGACTTTAGTCTTTTGTCCGCATCGCAGTCAAAGGATTCCTTTTGTACAAACTCAATTATTTTCTCCTCTGCTTGTATAAATTCTAAATAAAGCAATTCTCCCATTCTTCTCTTATTTTGTGGTTGTCGGCAATTGTAAATAAATCTGCTCACCCAAGCTATCATTTGGACCATTTTGTCATAACTTGAGAAAAATTGACAGTACCACTCTTTTCCCAAATACTTATTACACTTTTCATTCTCTGAAGAATTACATGTGGTGTAGTCCAATTCATGATGCATAAGACAAGCAATTTGTTGACTCCTGAGGAGTTTTTCTTTTTTCTTGGATGACTTTTTCTTTCACATAAATTATTTCTGTCGAAGGCTAATTAGTCCATTCCTCCATTGCCTAAGCTGGACCCTCCCACCATCGAGAAGCAATAAACTGTCTAACTGAACAGCCTTGGGATAGAAGATCCGCAGGGTTGACTTCACCAGGTATATGTCTTTAGGACCCAGGTTTTGTTAGCATTCTGATCTCTTTCACGCGATTGTTCACAAAAACAGACCACATTTGGTCACTTTGGATCCATGGCAACACTGTTGTTGAATCGGTCCAGAAACACAATTCTATTTCTTCGCTTATGGAACAATGTAATCCCTCTAAGACCGAATTGCATAGACTGGCACCTATGAGTGCTGCCAATAACTCCAGATGTGGAATAGTCACAGACTTGACTGGAGCTACTCTTGACCTTACCGCCAAAAGATGAACTCGGATCGTTTTACCTTTCTGCACTCTAATGAAAATGGCCGCAGCATTTGCATGTTGACTTGCATCACAAAAGGTGTGTATAGTGATTCTTTGTTCACTTAGACCAGGGTTCATAAACCCAGCATTCTATTTCTACTTCTTTCAACAAATGATGATCTTTAAACCAGTTCAAAAACTCCCTTGAGATGGTAGCATCAACTTCAATGTCCCATGAGCTTCTCGTTTTCCAAATTCGTTGAAGTAATAGTTTCGGAATCAAGAAGACAGGACTCACCATCCCAATGGGATCAAATACTCTCTGGGCAACTGACAGGATGAGTCTTTTTGTAACAGCACCCATCTGATAATGTTCCAACCATTGCATGTTCAAAAGTAACACATATTTTTTTTGGTCCCATAATAAACCTAAGACTAATGACAGAGCAGCCTCATTACTTATAGTATATTGCCAGTCTCTTAAATTTAATTTTCCCTTTTCCATTATTTTCTGCGCCTCACTGATAAACTGTCCGAGTTCTAACTCACTGTCGACACTTGTGACTACGTTATCAACCTAGAAACTTTGTTGAAGTCGATCCACCAGAGCTTCTGTATACTGGTGCTCTTTGACACCTTTACGTACATGATATTCAAGGACAGCTCCTAAAATAAAAGGACTACTACCAAACACCACTCTGGTATGACGAAACACTTTTAATCTTCCATCCTCCCCCACTACAAAAAGCGCAAAAAATCTCGGTCCACTTTTCTAACACTAATTTGTAAAAATGCCTTCTAAATATTTGCAGACACACCATATTTTTTTCTCTAAATCTCAGGAGAAGCTTAGGAATAAGTTCAATAAGGTTAGGTCCGCAATTGAGACATTGTTTCAAAGATGGAGAAGACTTTTCTCGTGCTGATGCATTGAATACGGGCCTTATTTTAGTGGTGCCATGTTGTTTTACAACAGGTCTACGTGTTAAATAATGGCCATGTTCATCAATTTCTTGTAGTGGCACTTCTTCAATTATACCTAAAGACAGCCATTCTAATAATGTAATATTATATGTAGAATACAAATTCTGGCAGTGTAATTTGTTTGTAGTCTTTTCCAATCTCTGCAGGGCTAAGTCTTTATTAGAAGGTAGTACACAATGTTCTTCTATCCATGGCAATGCAACCTCATAGTGACCCTTGTCATTCATTGACAATTACTGACTCCTGAAAATTCAAATTCACTTGAAGATCTAACTCTTCTTTGGATTTTCTTATGGCTGAATCAGTAATGCCCAATGCATCAAGGCTCCAAAACTCAGTGACTGAGGCTTCTCGTACAAACAAGGAAATTACAGTCATGGCCAAATTATAATCCCCTTTCGATTGAACCTTGCCCATTAAAGTCCAACCAAGTTGTGTTTGAATGGCCAGAATTCCACAAGATAAATTTCTTTGTTTTCCAGTTAAAATCTGTGCAGCAATGTCAGCCCCAATCAATATCTCTATAGTTCCTGGACTCTCCTCCGTATCCGTAACTGAAATATTTGAATGTTTAAATTCATCCATCCAAGGACCTCCCTTAATTGAAGAAACGTTATCACAGATAATGTTCTGTTCTAGAACTTCGAAATCATGAAGGTAACCTCCCTCTGCACTCTATAGTTGCACTCTGTAACACAAGTGTTTCTTTTCATCTGTCTTTTTTCCACCAAACAGCAAATGTACAATGGTTTCTTGTCGTACTGGAACACAGCCTAATTTAGTAGCGGTTTTTCTTCACATATATGATCTTTGAGATCCGGTGTCTACCTAAGCTATCACAAACAAAAATTTATCTGATCCTCTCACTTTCACTTTTAGTGTTTTCAAAAATACTGTAGGGCCTTTAGTAAGACTTGTCAGAGACGTAGAAGTCTGTTCCATCACTTTGCGAGCATGTTCTTTGTTTTCCACTACTCTCTCTGTTAATGTGGGACACATCAACACAACATGGTGTCTGCCACAAATAATAAATTTAAGTCTAACCCTACATCTCTTGGCATTGTGATAAACAAGCTCTCTTTGCTTTCAAATTTTTTCGTTTTTCCTCAAATGACATATTCTTTGCACCAAAGCAATCCGAACTGGGGTGGCTCTTTGAACAGAAAAGACAAGTTGGTTTAACTTCACTATGTACTAACAGGTCAGCCGCTGTTGTCACTTCTTTAATTTTTTGAAATTTCTGACTTCGAATCTGACCTTCTCTCTTCCCCAATCCAAAACCTTCCATTGCTATGGAGATTCTTTGTTCGGCATCAACTTCATTTTTAAGAAAACTCATAACTTCTCTAATCGGCCAGTAGGCGTAAGACGAGTATCAACACTCCTTCTATAGGTTCACAAGACATCTTTGGACAAACTACTTTCTACAAGTGGATATAATAATGAAGCACATTTCTCAGCAGTAACACCCAAAGATTCTAAAGCTCTTAATGCTGATTCTAATTTATCATAAACAGCATTTACAGGAGACGGCTTTGTAACATTCTTCATTACCAATCTTAACAACTCCCTTATATACACTTCCACTAACAAATCCTCTTGTCCGAATCTGTTCCTCAAACTTTCTATCACCTTTGGATAATTTTGACCCGTTGGAGAGAAACTCTGTACTACCTCATTAGCTTTCGATCCTTCCTGGGTAGCCTGTATTAAATATTGAAATTTGTCTTCTGGAGCTAAGCTAGTGTCTTCATGTATCTTAGAAAACTGACTCCAGAACCCAAGCCAATCATGCAGATCAACTGTAAATTTTTTGAGTTCAATCTTAGGTAATTTATACCGAGAAGCCTCATTTCTTATATTATAATTTTTTTACAGGTATACTTGAAACCATCTGGCCTTGTAAAATACTCTCTATTTTTATTTTACATTCGAGATATCTTTCTCGATAATTTTCAGCCTCTTGAAAACCAATTTCAAACACTTCTTCAGTAACATTGGTTTCTAACAGTAAGTCACTAATCCGTTGTTGCATGTCCCTTAATCTATCCATTTTATCATTCATCTGACACTGCAACAAACGAATTCTTTCGAAATTAAGCTCATCTTTAATTAATTCCTCTACAATCAAATTCGCAGTTTTGCTGAATGACATTCGCAAAGTTTTCCTTTTTAACTTAAGCGACTCCATTTTCATGCAAATTCAAACTTATTTGGAATTTGAAATAGGAACTTTCTTAATTTACTTCATACCGTACTTTTTTCAGAACGAAGTCCTTCATCCGATGAAAGGTATCCAAATCCGATTGCCTCTAGAGTCGTGTTAATGGACGCCAAATGTTGCTTACACAAGCTGTAAAATATCCATAAGCTAAAACAGGTTTCAAGAGATCTAGAGCACAAAATATTTATTCTCAATCGACCTTTATCTGTTATCACAACTCCAAACAACTTTTTTGATGATGCCACTCAGCCACATGTAGTACAAAATAATAATAAAATACAAAATACAGAAGTGACGTAAACTGATGTCAGACTTAACATGGACAGGGTAATCAGCATACAGCAATCTGCACACACTGATATCACCAAGATATAAACCAGTATTATCTATTTTGGCATCATACATGCATGCATGCATCCATAAATATATTAAACAGCCATGGTGACATTACACAACCTTGTCTGACTCCAGCATTAATAGAAAACCATTTTGATAAAACACCATTCACTCATACACAAGCTCTACTGCCAGCATACATGGCTTTTACACTATTAAGTAGATTCCCAGTAACACCATATTCATTCAAAACCTTCCACAAAAATGTCCCATTTGCTCAATCATAAGCTTTCTCAAAATCTATGAAGGCAGCAAAAACTTTCTTACCAACAGCCAGATACTTTTCAATCATCACGAGTAAGGCAAAAATTTGGTTAGTGCAATGAGGATTTTACCGAACACTTTCCCTGGCACACTCAGTACGCTAATACCATGATAGTTCTTGCATTCAGTCTGATCACCCTGTCCCTTATAAAAGAGACAATGATAGCATCCCTCCAATCCTGAGGGACCATTCCTATCTCCCAACAAAACTGGCAAATTTCACTTAACCAGTGAATTACAGAGTCACCACCATATTTCAACATCTCGGCAGTTATGCCATCAACTCCCAGAGCCTTACCTTTCTGGAAAGATTTTAGAGCTTTACACACCTTTTCTCTCAAGACCCCTCCTGTGCTTCAATCCTTCACTGTGACATCATCTGATTATGCCTCAGATTCACCTTTGCTTTCTTGATCTAATAACTCACAGAAGTATTCACCCCATCTTTCACTAAACACATTGGGCTCCCATATCATTTCCCTGATCCTATTCTTCACACAACTTACAACTTTGTTACCAATATTTTTCCTGAGTCTCATGCACTTCCAAGAAAGTCTTCTTATCTTTCCAAAAAAAAAAAAAAAAAAAAAAAAAAAAAATCCTTTTCTACCTTTTCCTTCCTATCTTTTGCCTTACTCTAGTGAACCAGCTTAGCAGCTTCACACTTCTTACAGCGATATTCATCCACAGAAACTCTACCTTGTCACATCCCCAAATAGGCTTCCTTCTTTTTCTTTACTGCTTCCTCAATCTCACTATTCCACCAAGAATCACCTCTATTGTTACCCACTACTGTGGTGCCACAGACCTCTTCAGCAGCAGTGACAACGCAGTTCTTAAAACATTTCCATTTCTTTTCTACATCCCTCTCACAAGACTTCATGTCCTTCAGTCATTCTCTGAATATGTCAGAATAATGCTGATGATTTTCAGGGAGCCTTTCAACCTTTATTCTTTCCATCCTGGGTTTCTTCCTATTCCTTTTCCTCCAACCAAAATTCAGTTTCACTCATGACACTACCAAGTAATGATCAGAACCAACATCTGCACTTCTCATCACATGAGTGTCAACAACTAAGTGTTTCAGATGCTGATTGTAGACAACAAAATCTATCACACGCTTTTGACCAAGAGTAAGATTTTCCCAAGTATATGCGTGGATGTACTTGTGGTCGAAAAACGTATTAGATACACCCAAACCATTCTCAATGCAGAGTTCAATTAATATTTCACCGTTATCATTCACACAAGGATCATTAAACTTACCCAGAACATTGTTAGAAATTGCATTCTGCACGCCTACTCTAGCATTGAAATCCCCTGCTATTATAGCTTTCTCTTTAGCACCAAACTGGCTCAAAACAGCTTTTAGCTCATTCCAGAAATATTTCTTTCGATCAGAAGGTTCCGAGTCACAAGGTGCATAAACTACAACAATTACTATTCTCTGGTTTCACTTTCAAACGAATCCAAAGAATTCTCTCACTTATGCAACTATAGTGAATCAAGTTGTTCTTAATCTTTTCAGTTAAAGTCACACCTACACCAGCATGTCCTCTCACATTATCCAATACTCCAGACCACACACTCACCGTTCCATTCACTTCTTCTATCCCAATTTCCTTCATTTTGGCTTCACTACACACAGCACATCCAATCTATACTTATTCATCTCCTCAATCACCTCAAAATACAATCCCTAGGGCCATGAAAATTCAATTGTTCTTCACTCTTCCAATAACTTAGTTTAATCCTCTTTTTCATGTTTGCATGGGCAGGGGGTGAAAGAGGAGGGTGGATGGAATTCACCGAGGGTGATAATTACTAATTTCTCTGCTGTTTGTTTTCTTTACAAAATTGGGGTTTCTAATATGGAAAGTGGAGTCTAAAGCTATATTAGCACTCTTAAGACTGTCCCGAGACAGTGAAGGTGCAGAAAGTGACTAACTACTGCTTTGTAGGGGAGGAGTGCATGGCAAAGTCTGTGGCTGGAAGGAGGGGGTGGGGCATATTGTGTCTGCAAGACACAATGTTGAAATTTGATTTAGATAAACAAAAACGACATTTTCTTCTAAATAAATTGTTCAAGTATAGTACTATTTTTGTAAGCAAAAATGGAAAATTTTCAAAATTTAAGACAATGCATCTGGAGCAAGCAAAAAGTTGAAGGCGACATTCCACCAACACTTTTATCTTACACCAGTGGCGTAACTAGTCAGATCCATGTATGTATGAGTGTCCAGGTGGAGAAGGTCGGAATTGCACGAATTCTTTTTTAGCCGGTAGTGAAAAGCATTGAAGCTGACCCGCTGACGCAGTGGATTAATCGCTGGCTTATGACCATTTGTCAGAGAAGAGTCCAGGTTCAAATCCCGTGAGGCATTAATGTTGTGTTTGTCTGAGAGCATGGGCTCTCTCCCTTGCTTGGGACCAGTGACCTTGAATTAGGAACAGGCGACTGCTTATAGCCCGTTGAGTTGCCCACGATGGTCACTTAACATTAAATTAAAAGAAAGGAAGAAAGAAAAAGCATTAAAAATTTGTTCTTTCAGTGTTTCGTAAAAAAAAAAAAGTTGCCCACCCAAAATAATTCTTGCCCACCCGTTGCCCGTCCTGATGTAGAAGTCTAGCGATGTCTCTGTGCACCATACAGCTTGTGTTGTGACAGACAGTTCACATCTTAACTTGTATCACTAGGTTGCTTTATGTCATAATGCTTATGTGTGACAGACTGCTCACATCTTAACTCATATATCTAAGATACTCCGTGTCATGCTGCTTGTGTTCTGACAGACTGATTAAATTTTCACTTGCATAACTAGGATGCTCTGTGCCATACTGATCGAGTTCTGGCAGACTGTTCACTTCTTAACTTGTATCACTAAGATGCTCTGGCTCATACTGTTTGTGTTGAGACTATGGGCATTGCTGGGGGGTGGGGGTTATGAGCCAGAGTACCCTTCAATGTTTCTGAGTACCCTTCATAGTTCTGACTGCAACCCCCTTTTCGTGTTTTTCATTTTTTCTCATTCATTCTCTCATCACTCACTGAACTGAACTATACACTTAGATTTGCTGTCCCCAGTACATTTTGAAAAAAACTTTGAAAAAAACAAAGAAATTGGCTATTGTTACTGAATGCTTGTGTCCCCCTTCCCCCTTCCTATTTGCCAGAGATGCCCATGGTTGAGGTAGACTGTTCACATCTTAACTTATATCACTAAGCTTCTCCATGTCATACTGCTTGTGTGTGACAGACTATTCACATCTTAACTTGTACCACTAGAATGTTCTAAGTTATACTGCTTGTGTTGGGACACACTGTTTTGAGAACATTAATCTTTAAACTTTAGGCTGGCTGGACCACAGCAATGATTTTGATCACACTGAGAACCTGTACTACGAGAAGAGGCTAGCTAGAAAAAAGAAAAACAGAGCTGCACTGGTTGCTAAGTGAAAAAAGTTGGACTTTTTATTACCCAAAAACACCCCCCCCCCAAAAAAAAACCAGTTGAGAATGTTTCACATGCTGAGTAGAAACTGACATACAGCACACATACATAATTTTAATACTAAGGTTGTGTAAAGGTATAGAGGTGTTCAGATATTAATGGTTGAACATTATATGTTGTATATGCAAGGAGCAGACCCCCCCCCCCAAAAAAAAAAAACACTGTTGTTAGCTATGAACATCAGAAAACAATACAGATCTAAACAAAAAATTTTAAAATGACACGGTTATCAAGAAACAAAATTATTAACTTAAAAATTCAACTATTAAACATATTTGCTTGCAAATCTTACCTTCTTGTAACTGTCTGAAAGACTATATTCTACACACAGCCACAGGAACATAAGGATACAAAAAAACAGGCAAAAGAGAGCTTCATGGCTAGCAGGAAGTTAAGGTCTCTTCAATAGAACTCATACTCACTGAACAAAAGGAATCAGACATGTACATTTACTATAACTTAACAGTAAAAACAAACAGCAAGCATGACAACTGAATTCAAATGACATTTCCAATGACCAACTATGTTTTCTGAAAAAATAATTTCAAATTCAGTACATCAAATGCAATTTATGCAATCAATAGCTGTTTAAAAAACTGATGATCCCCTAAAACTATATTTCAGTTTATTTTTGGCACTATATTGTGCCACATAAAAATACATGCATTTAGGCAGCCTAACGATTAATACCTGCATCAATTATTTTTTTCAGTGCATTGTTACCTAGATCAGGGTTTTATTCCTGGATGCAAAATGCAATTATTTGTTACAAAACTTCTATGCATTATTACATATATTATATTATTTCATTATAATATACAAGCATCATTATGAATCTGGGGTCCTTCTGAGCCTTCAAAAGTTGCACCTAAAAATGGACACTTGAGTAGTCCACAATCAAAATAATTCCCAAAATATAATATCAGACTGACACCATCTGAAACACTTTAAAAAATTTTGCAATTTTACCATATTTCATTTTAAGTCAGAGTAACGTAGAAACCGGGCATATGAGTTCAGATCACTGAATCAGGGGCATCATCAAGACAATATTAAAACGTTATTAAGCACCATTACTCAAGTCAGTGACTGACTATTATTACCTTACTTGAGGTATCAGTGAAAACTCTAAATTTTTGAAAATAATGTTGGGTATGGTAATTACACTGAAGATGATTAAAATACATTCTGCTGTTGGCTAGATGAGTAACACTTCCTCATACATCAGGCTGATAGTAGGACGTGAGTATTCACTGATACCTTAGTGAGTTTTCACTGATCATCATCATTGTCAACCATTATCAATCCACTGCTGAATGAAGGTCTCCCCAAGTTTCCTCCACAACGTTCTGTCTTGTGCCAGTCGCCTCCATGTCACTCCTGCATACTTTCGAATTTCATCCACCCACCTCCCATGTGGTCTTCTTCTGGGTCTTTTCCTGTCCCTTGGAATCCAATCTAAAATTTCGACTGTCCATCGATGGTCTGTTCTTCTGGCAGTATGCCCAGCCCATTGCCATTTCAGGGATTTAACTCTGATCATGATGTCTTCCACTCTTGTCATTTTTCGGATCCACGAGTTCCTCTTCTTATCTCTCCTGGTTACACCAAGCATGCACCTCTGCATGCTTCTTTGAGTTGTCTGCAGCCTTTGTATGTCTCTTTTAGTTAAGGTCCACGTCTCTGCACCATACGTAAGCACTGGAAGGATGCATTGATCAAACACTGTTCTTTTAAAACATAATGGCATATTGCTCTTGAAAATTATGCTGTTTCTTCCAAAAGCTCTCAAGGCAAGTTTTGTATGCCGATTAATTTCTTCATCAATGTGACCCTCACTTGATATCTGCTGTCCAAGATAAACGTACGTGTCTGTTATCTCCAGCTTTTTTCCATCAATCGATAAATCTTCATTTCTTGTAAAAGCATTGAACATCACTTTTGTCTTCTGAAAGTTCATTTTTAATCACACTTCTTTACTCTTATCAGCAAGTTCCTGGATCATACTCTGCAGCTCTGATGGGGTAGTTGCAAAAATGACTATGTCATCAGCAAAACGGAGGTGGGTTAGATAATCTCCATTAATCTTTATCCCTTTGTTTTCCCACTTCAGGGATTGAAAGACATTTTCCAATATCGCAGATAATTACTTAGAGGCGTGCTGTCTCCGTACGATATCATCAAACCAACATCTCCGACTGTACAATAAAAAACTTTATTTATAATAAAAGACATGATTTTAAAATATTTAAAAATTGGCAAGATCTTTCGGGGCTACAATAGCACCCGTCCTCAGGCCACCCAACAGTGCCACAAAGCATAGGGAAGTGCCGCAATATATAACCAGTCTCCCCCACGAGACCCACAATACATTTGTTCAAAACCGCAGGTGATGCCAATTGAGAAAAACAGCAGAACAAAAGTAATATGTACAAATAATATAATCGATTAATTAAGGTCCTCTTCTTCAGTTTTTTGAATGGGAGAAGTAATTATTTTTCTCCATTGTCTAGGAACAAAAACAGGTAAGTCCAAGTTACAACAGGTATTACCATAAGAGATTATATACAGACTCTCGGTAAAAAAGACGGTTTGTTTGTTTACATTGGAGGAGAGTACTATTGTATTAGGCCAATCGGGAGAGTAACCTCCCTGGCGAACAGCTGTAGTAAATGAAGTAGAAATGCAGTCAGTTCGAAGTGCATATTTATGTTCAGACAATCTAATGTTCAGACTTCTAAGGGTAGAACCTATGTAGTATTTGATATCTTCGTTAGGAGCCGAGGGAAGCAATGGGATACGATATATTCCTGCTTTATTCAAAGTGGCAACTTGATCTCTGTCGTTACGTATGGTAGAAAAAATTACCACAAACCTGACAAAACCCACAAACCTGACCACTCCCTCAGACTGTTGATTTCGGGGTATGCTAGCCCCACCCGTACATTAGAGAGAGCTTTAGCAACTTACTTAAAACCACTTATAGCAAATTCTTCAGTTTCCATTAATAGTTCTACTCAGGCATTAACGCGAATAAAATCTTTTGATCCCAAGGGAAACTCATTTGTTATGGCTTCTCTTGATGTAGTGTCTCTGTTTCCAAATGTTCCCCTTGAAGTAGTCCACTCGATTATTGACGGGAAATTGCTTGCTGACAACTCAATTTCCCCTTTGGAGGTTGATGCAATCATTTCTGCTTTGAAATTGGTTGCAAAACGTTCTTATTTCAATTATTATATTTGCACTTTTAAGGTATTAACCTCTTGCAAAGTGCGCATAGTTTACGTGCAATTCATAAATGAAAAAACCATGAGGAATAACCACTCACCATAAAGATCATGGTAACCTCCAATGGACCACACACTTCCAACACGTCTTGTTGGAGACGTGTTGGAAGTGTGTGGTCCATTGGAGGTTACCATGATCTTTATGGTGAGTGGTTATTCCTCATGGTTTTTTCGTTCTTATTTCAAATTGGATAGCAAATTCTACCAACAAATGGAGGGGGCACCAATGGGGTCTCCTCTCTCCCCTGTTCTGGCCGAAATTTTACTGCAGTCATTGGAAGATAAAGTTCTGAGCCAATTCACGAATCAACCGGCACTCCTCTTAAGATACGTGGATGATATGTTGGTCTTCTGGCCTCACTCCATGGTACTTCTGAACGAATTTACCACATGTTTGTCCAACCAATATCCTACTATCACCTTCACAATGGAACTTGAAAAAAATGGTATATTACCCTTTCTGGACATTTTATTAACTCGTGACTTGACTTCTAACCTTATCAAATTATCCGTCTATAGAAAACCGACCTTCACACCTTGTCTTATACCTTTTATCTCTTCGCACCCCCGGAACACAAAGCTTCAGCCTTACGTTTTTTAATTAAACGAGCATTTACTCATTCCTCTACCCGTAAGATACGTCAGGACGAACTAGCTCTTATACAGAACATGGCCATATCATTTGGATATCCCGCCTGCTTCTTTCGGGAACTTCTACAGAAATTTGAAAGACTAAGATTTACGACGTTGTCAAGGGAAGTCGTTCCCCCTATATACGTTGGTAAAGTTGATTTCATCCCTCCCGTAGTTTCTATATTGCGGAAGGTATGTAATAAATATAATATTAAATTTGGAATTTGCACCAAAAACATTTTTTCTACCATACGTAACGACAGAGATCAAGTTGCCACTTTGAATAAAGCAGGAATATATCGTATCCCATTGCTTCCCTCGGCTCCTAACGAAGATATCAAATACTACATAGGTTCTACCCTTAGAAGTCTGAACATTAGATTGTCTGAACATAAATATGCACTTCGAACTGACTGCATTTCTACTTCATTTACTACAGCTGTTCGCCAGGGAGGTTACTCTCCCGATTGGCCTAATACAATAGTACTCTCCTCCAATGTAAACAAACAAACCGTCTTTTTTACCGAGAGTCTGTATATAATCTCTTATGGTAATACCTGTTGTAACTTGGACTTACCTGTTTTTGTTCCTAGACAATGGAGAAAAATAATTACTTCTCCCATTCAAAAAACTGAAGAAGAGGACCTTAATTAATCGATTATATTATTTGTACATATTACTTTTGTTCTGCTGTTTTTCTCAATTGGCATCACCTGCGGTTTTGAACAAATGTATTGTGGGTCTCGCGGGGGAGACTGGTTATATATTGCGGCACTTCCCTATGCTTTGTGGCACTGTTGGGTGGCCTGAGGACGGGTGCTATTGTAGCCCCGAAAGATCTTGCCATTTTTTAAATATTTTAAAATCATGTCTTTTATTGTAAATAAAGTTTTTTATTGTACAGTCGGAGATGTTGGTTTGATGATATCGTACGGAGACAGCACGCCTCTAAGTAATTATCTCCTATACGTACGAATTTTTAACAAGTATTATTCCAATATGGCATTAAAGAGCTTCGGAGATATGGTGTCACCTTGTCTCACTCCTTTTCCAATTTTTATGTGTGTTGTATTTTCAAACAGCCGAATCTTTGCACTTGCATTTTCATAGATGTTATTAATAATATTAATGTATGCATCTTCAATACCGCAGGATTTCAGAGCCATTGTAACTGCTGATGGTTTCACCGAATCAAAGGCTTTTTCATAACCGATAAAAGCCATGCACAATGGAAGTTCATATTCCCTCGCTCTTTCAATTAGTTTTCTCAGTACGTGAATATGATCTATTGTGCTGTAGCCACTCCTGAATCCAGCTTGTTCTCTCGGTTGAGCCACGTCCAGTGTTACTTTCAAGCGGTGTGAAAGAACTTTAGTGAAGATTTTATAAACCACTGATAGGAGGCTGATAGGTCTGTAGTTCCTGAGATCCTCAATGTCACCTTTTTTATGTAGCAGGATCATTGTAGCGTTGTTCCAATCCTCGGGAATCTTCCCTTCATTAAGGCATCGAGTGAAAATTTGGGCGAGTACTGTTTCGATTTCTCCACTTTCTTCTTGTATGATGTCTACAGTAATTCCATCTTCTCCTGGAGCTTTTTCCCGCTTCATGTTCTTGATTGCATGTGCAACTTCTGCTGGGAGGACTGGAAGAACTCTGGTACTGGTACCTTTCATGATGTCTGGAGTACATGTATCATCCCTTTCACATAATTTGGAGTAGAAATCTTTCACTCTTGTCAAGATTTCGCCTCTATTCCTTGTTACAGAACCATCTTCTTTTTTCAGAGCCATAATCTGTTTTCTTCCCTTACTGAGATGTCCCTTTGCTATCTTTAGGCTTTGGTTGTTTTCAATTGCTTTCCTCACTAGTTCACAGTTAAATTTTCTTAAGTCTTCAGTGATACTTTTTCGTACTGTCTTGCATAGCTCTATATATTCCACTTTGGAAGTCACATCTTCTTTAGTTGTCCTCATCTCTCTTCTTTTTTGCATCAACATTTTGGTGTTTCCTGATAATTTGTTCACATGCAACTTGTTCTTAGACCCAGCTAATTTTGTTGCTGTTTCCATAAGAGCTTTGGTTACTTTTCTGTTAACTTCAGAAATATCCACTTCTTCCGATGTTAGGCCTTCTACAGCAGAGAATCTGTTCTTCAGTTCCAACTTGAAGGTATTATGGGGTTTTTTAAGGTTGGTTATGTCAATACATTTTGTTTGTCTTATGAGCTTGCTACGTTCGAGTTTAGTGTTGAGGTGCATCTTACATCTCACCAATCTATGGTCACTACCTGTGTTGAACTTGTTTAGCACACTGCAGTCTTCTATGACAAATTTTTTGTTACACATAATAAAATCAATTTCACT
This sequence comes from Macrothele yani, assembly GCA_039090855.1. Classification (NCBI taxonomy): domain Eukaryota; kingdom Metazoa; phylum Arthropoda; class Arachnida; order Araneae; family Macrothelidae; genus Macrothele; species Macrothele yani. The sequence goes on from CM077026.1 coordinate 73,349,971, forward strand.
TGTCATCCCATTTGGATGTCTCAATGTCCATTTCCTGTGTGGCTTTTTCTTGAAAAAGGAGTTCAAGATGAAAAACCCTCTGCCTCTGCAAACTCAACAAGAGTATTTCCACGCTGATTTCTGTTGCTGTGACCGAATTTACCTACTGAAGTTTCATTCTGTTGCCGTTGCCCTATTTTTGCATTGAAATCTCCCATAATTATCTTTAAGTGCTGCTTACCTTTATTATTTAGATGACGAATTTCCTCATAAAATTCTTCAATTTCTTCTTCAGGATGACTTGTGGTGGGTGCATAAGTTTGAATAATCTGAGCCTTGTATCTTCTCAAGAGTTGGATAACGAGTCGTGCAGCTCTGTCAGAGGAACTTTCAACTTCTACAACTTTATCCTTCAGTTTCTTGTTTATTATAAATCCAACACCACTAGTTCTGCCAGTATCTGTCCCACGATAGTAGAAGAGATGTCCACTTTTCAGTTCAATGAGATCTTCTCCTTTTCTCCTTACCTCACTTAGCCCGACGATGTCCCACTTGATCCTTTGTAGTTCCTCTTCCAATTCAAGAAGCCTTGAATCAGAAGATAGGGAGCGTCCATTATACGTAGCCAAGGTCAGCATCAGATGGCAGCCTAGTCCGGTCCTCCGGTGATTCTTAGCACCCTGTGCCTTCATGTCGCACTGGCCGCTGCCTTGACCAGGTACATTCCAGCTGCCGGAGACTGAGGGCCAAGATTTAAGTTGTGGAGTCATTTTGGAGGGGTTTGGCCATAACTCACCACACTGGCCAAGCGGGTTGGTGAGTGTGGGATAGCATTTCCTCTAATCCCGATGGTATAGTTATACTGCTATTGGCGGTCGTCAGAGCCCCTTTAGTGGGAACAGGATGCACCACGAGAAGGCGGGGTTGACATTTGTCAAGGAGAGGCTGTGATGTTACCCATCACCTGATACCTCAAGTAAAACTGGAATAATGGTCAGTGACTGACCATTATTCCAGTTTTACTTGAGGTATCAGTGAAAACCCTAAATTTTTGAAAATACCATTGGGTATGGTAATTACACTGAAGATGATTAAAATACCTTCTGCTGTTGGCTAGAAGAGTAACACTTCCTCAAACATCAGGCTGATAGTAGGACATGAGTATGGCATAAACATGAGTTGAAGGTATGTAGAAAAGAAGTGGAATTAAATGCTTTAGAAACTGTGTTCCACGGTTGCTAAAAACCTTTGTGGCACTGCAACGATGAGTAGCATTAAATGTGAAGTTTGATGGAACAGTGAGATTAAAGAAATCAGTAAAGGTGAAGAAGGAAGCAAATTTGTGGAGGTTGCAAGGTACAGTTTTTGGTGATGAATATCACTGTAAAAAGTATAAAGTAGCAAAGCTGGTTCATCAGAGTGACGATGAATCCCTAAAGGTTTTGACCTACAACTTGCTGAGTCTTTTAGAAGGGGGAAGAAAGAGAAAGAGTAAGTGTGCGAAAAGAGTGCCTTTATAGGAAAGATCCTAAAGGGAAAATGAGCATTTTTATGAGCATACAGTTTTCAATTAAGCGCTGAAGTTGTAAGCTGTCCAAACAAACTTACCTGCCTGCAAACTAGTGTGAGACCAAAACCACATCAGGATGTGGAAAAGGAGCAAGGGAAGAGGGAACCAAGAGAATAAGAGAAAAGAGAACACAAAGAAACTATGCAAAAAACATCAAATTTTTCACAGTTGGCCTTTAAAGGAGCTGCTCTTACCCCAACTTAACTTGCCAGGTGCGAAAAGGCTGCTAAAGAAGTATGTGCTATGGCCAATCACACAAAAGCTTTTTTTTTCATTTGCTGGCTGCTTACTATGTGTGAAAGTGCTATTGTGGACATCATGACATCAAGAAGTTTCTAAATTTTTGACTAACAAGTTTTTTTCAGCATTCATTTTCTTCAATCAAGTTAGCTTACCCTTCCCCCAAACAAACAAACAAAATACACTGACGGAAAAAAAAATCCCAACACCAAGAAGGGGTTGTGTTAGATAAAGGACAGTTGGTAGGTGGTGAGAGTACATCTGTAAGATGACGACTATGCAAATTTCGCGCTCGGCACATACTTGTGGCGCTAGTAGCGTGCCTCGGAACATGCAAGGCAGGTTTGCTGTAAATACGCGCTGTAACGTTCGTGAGCGTTAGTTATCATTGAGATTCGATGTAGGGTGTTGATGTTAGTCAAGAATGCCTTTAAGAAGACGAAGAAGTCATTATCAACAGCTCACGGAGTTTGAACGAGGTCGTGTAATAGGGCTATGAGAAGGTGGATTTTCTTTCCGCAATATTGCAGAACGACTTGGCAGGAATGTAGCCACTGTGCATGATTGTTGGCAGCGGTGGTCAAGGGAGGGTACTGCCTCAAGAAGACCGGGTTCCGTCCGGCCACGTGGCACTACTGAGAGGAAAGACCGCCGTGTACGGCGTATGGCCGTAGCGCATCATACCGCACCTGCGGCAGCAATTCGAGCTGCAGTTGCCACCACAGTGACACAACGAACTGTTACAAATCGGTTACTTGAAGGGCAGCTCTGAGCCAGACGCCCTGTAGCGTGCATTCCACTTACTCCAAACTACTGCTGTTTGCGACGTCAGTGGTGTCAAGCTAGAGCTCATTGGAGGACGAAGTGGAGATCTGTTGTGTTTTCTGATGAAAGCCGGTTTTGCCTGGGTGCCAGTGATGGCCGTATGTTGTTTAGAAGGAGGCCAGGTGCGCACCTGCAACCAACCTGTCTGCGGCCGAGACACACTGGACCTACACCTGGAGTTATGGTCTGGGGAGCAATTTCCTATGACAGCAGGAGCACTCTCGTGGTTATCCCACGCACCCTGACGCACAGTTGTACGTCGGTCTGGTGATTCAACCTGTTGTGCTGCCATTCATGAACAGCATTCCAGGGGTGTTTCCAACAGGATAACGCTCGCCCGCATGCCGCTGTTGTAACCCAACATGCTCTACAGAGTGTCGACATGTTGCCGTGGCCTGCTAGATCACCAGATCTTCCACCAATAGGGCACGTATGGGACATCATTGGACGACAACTTTAGCATCACCCCAACCAGCATTAACCGTCCCTGTATTGACCGACCAAGTGCAACAGGCACGGAACTCCATCCCACAAACTGACATCCAGCACCTGTACGACAGAATGCATGAACGTTTGCGTGCTTGCATTCAACATTCTGGCGGTTACACCGGTTATTAATGTACCAGCATTTCAAATTTAAAATGGCTCTTCTCGCGCTTACAATAAGCTGTGATCTTGAAACCTTAATCGATTAAATATGTTACCTATACAAGTGTATTGCCGCCATTTCATTCCTCTACAACTATTTTTTCGTGGGGTTGGGATTTTTTTTTCCATCAGTGTATATAATTATCCTCTTAGGAAAACAGGTAGAATTATTACAAAAGTGAACCCCAGTTGCTGCCAGGGTTTTGTTACTTGGTACAAAAAGACAGTTATTTTTTGAAAAATGTGTTCTGGCCCTTAAAAGCCCCCTTCCCCTTTGTTTTAAAAATTTTTCTGTTCTTATACCACATAGTTTGAAGATCCCATTCACTTCAAACTTAAAAGAGAGGAGGCTACTCCATTCGTTTGGAGCAGTTACAAAGTTGACACTGGCCAAGTCAGCACCTGTGCTTAAGTTTTGATTCTCCATAGAATGATTTGACACAGTTTTTCTTGCTCTTGAACTTGCAGTCCTTGGGAATCTGTTGCTCTCTCTGCCCCTGGGAGCTTCTGACCTCATTAAAGGCAGATGGATATTCCTCCAGCCCCACCAGATAATTTTATAATGTTATCTAGCTGAGCTGGATGAAATTCTCTGTTAGGAAGGTTAGCACCTTCCTTGGAGCCCCCTATGTCGTGTTGGAATCTCTCTAAATTTCGGGTTTTTATTCCTTTTCTGCTTCAGATACTTCTTCAAATGATAATCTTGTTACTCCCTTAAGAATGCATTTTTTTCCAATCTGGTCTAGACCTCCTTGTCTGGGCATTCTTGGCCTTCCTCTAGCTTCTCTCTGTTCTTTTTTTTTTTCTACCTTTTTCTTATTTTTTTCTGAACTGAGGAGCTTTTTCAAGAAAACAGCAACATTTCCTCCCAAAGTGCTACCAGAGTGCTAGCAGTTTTCACCTCTGAAGCTTCAACATTTTCTGGTGTCTTCTGTTCTTCCATGTTGATAGGCATCAGGCTGAGTGCCGATTTCTAATCATTAAGGAAACTTTCCCAAGTTTCAGCCAATGGCACAAAATCTTTTGTTTCACTGGTTGAGCTAGCTTTGTGAGAAGTGAAGCTTTGCAAACATCATGGAGTTGGGTAGGCTAGTTATAAGAGGGTTTTTTTCTGGAAAAATTTCCAATATGTGCTTTGACCTCTTGAAAATGACAGACATTACCATGTTAAGTGCCATTCTAAATAAGGAATCTGGATGATCTTTAGCTTTTTTGTAGCACCTCTGCAAGCTCATAGATAGCACATTGAATAGAATTAACATTAGGTAAATTTCTAATTTCATGATCTGATGCACTACCATCGAGATCAGTCATCATTCTGAGGGTTTGATTTTGAAAAGAGGCAAGTTTTTTCCGTGATTCGCACAGATACCCCATTTTGCCCTGCCATAAGTTATGACAGGACTACAGCAGGCTTTCAATAACAGTGTTTTAGTATTTTTGACTCAATCTTTTATTTTTAATAAGTAGAGGCAAACAGGCACGAAGATCCCCAGCTTTTCCAAAAGTATCTGTAATATGTTTGTTCCAGTTTAGTTTTTTATCCATGGTTTACTGCAGCTATTTGATTTTCATTAGAGTAAGGTAAAAGACAGGAAAGATAATGTGGAAGGTCATGAATCAGCTTTTTGGAAAGATAAGAAAACATTCTGGAGGTACATAAGATAGAAAAAAACAGGGGAAATACAGTTCTAAGTTGTCTGTAAGTTATTAGAACATTAAAGTACAAATAATTTTGAGGTAGAAGCAAATGAAGTCACACACAGAGAGAGAGGGGGGGGAGCATGGCAGGGATCTCCAGAGAAAAGGATTGTAAAGCTACAAAATCTCTTCAAAGGGGTAGGGCTCTAAGAGTAGATGACATAACTGCTGAAATGTTAAAATATGGTGGCGACTGTTTAATTGACTAACTGAAATTTTCCAGTTGTGCTGGGAGTTACTAATGGGCCCTCACGATTGGAGGGATGCTATCATTGATCCCTTGTATATAGGGAAAGGTGATCAGACTGAATGCAAGAACTATCATGATATCAGCCTGCCAAGTGTGCTAGGAAAAGTGTTTAGAAAGATCATTATCAATAAGGTATGAGGTCTTACATCAGAGAAAGTGTGGAATGTGCAGAGTGGTTTTATGCATGGTAACGCTACAAAACGAATGTTTTTGCATTAAATATAATGCTTGAAAAATATCTGTGTGTTGGTAAGAAAGTTTCTGCTGCCTTTGTAGATATGGAGAAAGCTTATGACTGAGTAAACAAAAAGCTTCTATGGAAGGTCTCGAAAAATTATGGTATAATTGGGTATCTGCTTGAATGTGTAAAAGCTTTGTATGTTGACAGTAGAATGTATGCATGAGTGAATAGTATTTCATCAAAATGGTTTTCGATTGGTGCAGGAGGTTCTGTAATGTCATCACAGTTCAACATATTCTGAATACACGCATGTATGCATGATGCCAAAATAAACAATACTAATTTATACATTGGTGATTTCCTTGAGTGAAGGTTGCACTGAAGACACAGTTCTGCTGGTGGAGAGCAAAAGTGAGTGGCAGACTATGTTGCCTCGGATGTATGAAGTTTGTACGAATTTCAAACTGAGTATAAATAACGGAAAAACCACAGTTCTGATTTTTAAGCAAAGAACTGTTAGTACTGAATGCAAGATTAGTCTAAGTGGTACAGAGGTAAACCAGGTGAATGAATTTGTATATTTAGAAGCTGTTTGACAGAGAAAACAAATTAGATGATGAAATTAGTAGGCAAGTGAATTCAATTTTGAATGTCATAGCTGCTTTAGGAGGAGAAATGATGGGTACTTGAAAAGCCCAAAGTGACTGCATTTAAAGTGTAATTATTCTTGCTTTGCTGTACAGCAGTGAAACCTCGGTACTGCAGAAGAGACATAGGAGCTTTTTGAGTGCTGGTGAGATGTGTTACTTACAAGGAGTCAGTGGCAAGGTGCTTTCTGATCATATGATTAATGAGGATGTGTTGCTGTTATGTAATATGAAGCAAAATGTTGTTAGTAGGGAGGAGACAAATATTCTGAGGTGGTTTGGCCTTGTTAAAAGAATGAGTGGCAAGATGCTAACTAAGACAATTTACTTATCCTAAGTGGCAAGAAAGAAAAGTAGAGGAAGGCCAAGAAAATCATGGGAGGCCCACATTTAGGAATGTCCACAAGAGAAAAAGATAATGAATATGAAGAACAAAATGTGTTGTGTTAGACATGTGGTGGATGTCACTGAAGCTCAAGTTGTGTATCATAATCACTGTATATGGAGACATTTGATATAATTTAGCATAATCAGTTTTGAGTTTTGTTTGAAAGACGAGTTTTCTTAGAGGAACAAATCTCCGAATATTAGAGAACAGCTTAGTGATATGTATGTACAATCAGTGTGAAGTGGTGAATCGTGTGTATACATGATACATACTCTAGAGTCTGGTAGTGGAAGTGCCATGGTTTGGGGAACACTTTGTTTTAAAACACTGGGTACTACTCAATGCATGGAACAACATTTGCCAGACGAGAGCTATTCCAACATTACTGCAGACCAAGGTCACACCTTGATGTTTCTGCTTTTGCTGACAGTGATGACATCTTCTAGGTTAATACATCTTGTTATCAGATACAAATTGTGTAGGAATGGTTCAAAGAACATAGGGACGACACCACTTTCTTCAGTGGTTTCCGAATTCTTAAGACATGAATTCGGAAACCACTTAAGAAAGTGGTGATAACAAGGTGTATTAACCTAGAAGATGACATCACTATCAGTAAAAGCAGGAACATCGAGGTGTGACCTTGATCAGTGGATAAGGTCAAAAGACTATCAGATGGTTGTAATGTGCTTTGCAGACAACTGGTATGCTATAAATTCTGTTGTGTTCCATAACCTTGTGAGATTCAAACACATGATCAGCTGTTAACAGCATAAAGGGAAGTCTAACTCAATACAAATATTAGGTAGGTGATCATATTGAAAACTACCACTGAGTGTATTTCACATACCATCTGTATGCATACTTCACCGGATTGATAATTGCATACACAAAAAGTGATAACAAAATAATGATGACTTAAGGAATAAAGGTATGAAATCTTAAATTATGATCATTATATCTCATGTGATTCAATCATGAAGTTCACATACCATTACATGACCACAAGGTTCTTCAGGAAGACGCTTTGACGTCTGTAAGTTCTGTTTTACACGTTCTGTAAAGTGGATACAGTCTGTGGTGGTGCATTAACTTATTCAATTAAAATATAAATCGGTTAAAAGTCCTAAAAATGTTACTCACGGAAGTGCGTGTTCAGTCCGACGTCAGTAGTTATTGAGAATTTCTTTGTCCAAAGTTGTATCTTGCTTCAACATGGTCAGTTGTTAGCGTTAGTTCGAGAGCCATTTCGTCATAAGTTGTACCTACTTCGGTTATGTCCAGATGTTAGGTTTAACTCCGTTCTGGCTGTGTCGACATCATATTGAATGGGTAAAGGTTTCCAGATAATAATTAAAGATTCTTGAGTTAAGAGTTACTATTTACATACCTTTTAAAGTTCCATGTCATACTTTGCCATTAGGGTTATCTTGTCAATGCTGCACTCTCAATTCTACGAGAGTGCAGCATTGACGAGATAGCCCTAAAGGCCAAGTACGACGTGGAACTTCAAGTGGTATGTAAATAGTAACTCTTAACTCTAGAATCTTTAATTATTATCTGGAAACCTTTACCCATTAAATATGATGTTGACACAGCCAGAACGGAGTTAACCCTAACATCTGGACATAACCGAAGTAGGGTACAACTTATGACGAAATGGCTCTTGAACTAACCCTAACAACTGACCATATTGAAGCAAGATACAACTTTGGACAAAGAAATTCTCAATAACTACTGACGTCGGACTGAACATGCACTTCTGTGACTAACATTTTTAGGACTTTTAACCGATTTATATTTTAATTGAATAAGTTAATGCACTACCACAGACTGTATCCATTTTACAGAACGTGTAAAACAGAACTTACAGACGTCAAAGCATCTTCCTGAAGAATTAAATTATGATGCCTAAAACATATCAAACGAAGAAAATGCACTTCATGCATATTACATACATTAACATCATACTGTGCTTGAAGTGCTTTTTGTTAAACAACTTTCATCAGTTGCAGATAACTGCTAATGTTTAATCAATATACAACTGCTCTTAGATATATAGTTCAAAGAAGCTATAATTACTTTTGTGAACAAGATTTTACATGGTATGATGATTATTATCATTACAACAATAGCTGTAGTTATCTTACTGTTACACACATTCAAAATGTTAATTTAGTGGTCGACTGATGAGGACCCATTTAGCGTTAAGTATTCAAGGATATGTCTCAGTCATACTCACCCATTTTTGGTTGATAAACACTCAGGATATGTAGAATGCAGCACTATATATTGGTAAATCAATCCATCTTCATTTCACCATGACTATTGGAAATATTGCCAAAAAACAGGAGTTTCATTACAAGATATAATATGAACGAAGTGCGCATTTAAAATGAATACTTAGAAATTATGTGAAAAATGGAACAAAAGAACCTTAATAAGATAAAATGTACAAACTCAGCCATCTAAAAACCTGTGATATCATTAAAATTGGGGTCCAGAGTATTTGAAAACAATTGAAGAATCCTCAACATCATGACCACCACCTTCCATACATGTTTCGACACATGCTTGTGTCTTTATCAATGGAATATTACGGCATTCTAACTACTCAGTCTCTGCAGCTCTAATGAGACTATGCTTGTATTTGCACACTGCCCTTCATGGCCAGCGTCATATACGTCATCGTCGCTGTTGTGCTCACTTTGCGTTGATCTGTGCTGCCATCTATTCTTATGTTATCTGTCCTATTGTTGTTGTAATTATGTTTATTTCTTTTGGTTTTATCTTTCTTATTTTCAAGATCTAGCAAGTGTCTCCAGGCAAAAGGCATATCCACTGGTGGATTGATATTACAGCATTTGTCCTTAAAATTTAAGATAGTTAATGCTTCTGCATTTAAAATTTGTTTGCATGTTCTATAAGATGAAATAATTTGAGCATTTTCCCAGTCTGGCTGCAAATTGTTATCGATGCAATACTGTATCAAAGATGTTTTATTATCCTTCATTTTCCAGTTACATAAATGTTCTTTTAATCTAGTATGGAAGCACCTCCTGGTACTTGCTATGTATATCTTATATTGAATGTTGTCATTATTCGTAGTTGGTATTAGATATATGCCAGATCATTCTAATATGGAAACATTGTTGTTGCATGTTAACATCTTCCCTATATCCATGACTGTTTCTGCAAGATGTATACTGCTGTTTTTGCATTCTCTTCCTAGTACATCACTTAATGGAGGCATAAAAGGAAATGGTTTGTATGTATTTAGTTCTTTGTTCTTCTTACTGGATCTTTCTTGCTGATTTTTTATATTTTTATATATAGAATCTACCAATCTTATTTTATATCCAAAGTTTACAGCAACATTCTTAATCCATTGTATTTTTTTATCTTCAAGATCAACTGATGATGTATGTGTTATTGCTCATTTTATGTAATAGTCAAAAGCAGCTTTCCTATATTTCCATGGGTGTGACGATTCATACGGAATTAGAGCAGGAATATAGGAAGGTTTTCTATATATAGTATATTCAATATCAGAATTATTTCTACGTATTTTAATGTCAAGAAAGTGGATTTCATTATTCAGTTCTTTTTGATTTGTGGTTTTAATAGTTGTATAATATGTAATAAATGTTTTAACAAATTTTTCAAAATCGTTATCAGAGTGTGTCCAGATGATTAGAACATAATCTACGTATCGCTTATACAAGATGGGTAAAGCTGTGTTTGGTCATATAAATAACTGCAATTCAATATTTTGTAATACTGATTCTGCCAGAAGACCCGATAGGGGAGCCAGAATACCTACAATATTTGGCAAAATAAAAACACACAAAAATGAATTACCTATAAGAATCATTGTAAATAAAAATACCTCACCTACTGTCAACTTAGAAAGAGTATTGTATCATTATCTCAAGCCTTTCTTCAATAAACATCAACACAGTATTTACAGTTCTAAAGAAGTAATTGAGGAGATAAAAAAGATAAATATACATAATTTCACCATGTATAGCATCGATATAGTTGCCTTGTATCCAAACACACCCACTAAAGAAGCAATTGAAATAATTAATAGTCAAATGCTGATGGAAAATCACGAGGATAAAGAGCGAATAAGCATTATTTCAACATTAGAATCTGTAACCAATAATAATTACTTAACCTTTAATAAACGTATTTACAAACAAACTTATGGGGCACCCATGGGTTCTCCCTTATCGGGCCTTCTGACAGAAGCAGTATTACAAAATACTGAATTGCAATTATTTATACGACCAAACACAGCTTTACCCATCTCATATAAGCGATATGTAGATGATGTTCTAATCTTCTGGACACACTCTGATGACGATTTTGAAGAATTTGTTAAAACATTTAATACATATTATACAACTATTAACCACAAATGAAAAAGAATTGAATAATGAAATCCACTTTCTTGACATTAAAATACGTAGAAATAATTCTGATATTGAATATACTATATATGGGATGTAAGGTCAGGTGATGCGTAACATCACAGCCTCTCCTTGACAAATGTCAACCCCGCCTTCTCGTGGTGCATCCTGTTCCCACTAAAGGGGCTCTGACGACCGCCAATAGCGGTATAACTATACCATCGGGATCAGAGGAAATGCTATCCCACACTCACCAACCCGCTTGGCCAGCGTGGTGAGTTATGGCCAAACACCTCCAAAATGACTCTACAACTTAAATCTTGGCCCCTCAGTCTCCGGCAGCTGGAATGTACCTGGCCAAGGCAGCGGCCAGTGCGACATGAAGGCAGAGGGTGCTAAGAATCCCCGGAGGACCGGACTAGGCTGCCATTTGATACTGACCTTGGCTACCTATAACGGACGCTCCCTATCTTCTGATTCAAGGCTTCTTGAATTGGAAGAGGAACTACAAAGGATCAAGTGGGACATCGTCGGCTAAGTGAGGTAAGGAGAAAAGGAGAAGATCTCATTGAACTGAAAAGTGGACATCTCTTCTATTATCGTGGGACAGATACTGGCAGAACTAGTGGTGTTGGATTTATAATAAACAAGAAACTGAAGGATAAAGTGGTAGAAGTTGAAAGTTCCTCTGACAGAGCTGCACGACTGCTATCCAACTATCGAGAAGATACCAGGCTCAGATTATTCAAACTTATGCACCCACCACAAGTCATCCTGAAGAAGAAATTGAAGAATTTTATGAGGAAATTCGTCATCTAAATAATAAAGGTAAGCAGCACTTGAAGATAATTATGGGAGATTTCAATGCAAAAATAGGGCAACAGCAACAGAATGAAACTTCAGTAGGTAAATTCGGTCACGGCAACAGAAACCAGCGTGGAAATACTCGTTGAGTTTGCAGAGGCAGAAGGATTTTTCATCTTGAACTCCTTTTTCAAGAAAAAGCCACACAGGAAATGGACATGGAGACATCCAATTGGGACGACAAGTGAAATTGATTTTATTATGTGTAACAAAAAATTCGTCATCGAAGACTGCAGTGTGCTGAACAAGTTCAACACAGGTAGTGACCATAGATTGGTGAGATGTAAGATGCACCTCAACACTAAACTGGAACGTGGCAAGCTCATAAGACAAACAAAATGTATTGACATAACCAACCTTAAAAAACACCATAATACTTTCAAGTTGGAACTGAAGAACAGATTCTCTGCTTTAGAAGGCCTAACATCGGAAGAAGTGGATATTTCGGAAGTTAACAGAAAAGTAACCAAAGCTCTAATGGAAACAGCAACAAAATTAGCTGGGTCTAAGAACAAGTTGCATGTGAACAAATTATCAGGAAAAACCAAAATGTTGATGCAAAAAAGAAGAGAGATGAGGACAACTACTAAAGTAGATGTGACTTCCAAAGTGGAATATATAGAGCTATGCAAGACAACACGAAAAAGTATCACTGAAGACGTAAGAAAATTCAACTGTGAGCTAGTGAGGAAAGCAATTGAAAACAACCAAAGCCTTAAGATAGCAAAGGGACATCTCAGTAAGGGAAGAAAACAGATTATGGCTCTGAGAAAAGAAAATGGTTCTATAACAAGAAATAGAGGCGAAATTTTGACAAGAGTGAAAGATTTCTACTCCAAATTATATGAAAGGGATGATACATGTACTCCAGACATCATGAAAGGTACCAGAGTTCTTCCAGTCCTCCCAGCAGAAGTTGCTCATGCAATCAAGAACATGAAGCGAGGGAAAGCTCCAGGAGAAGATGGAATTACTATAGACATCATACAAGAAGCAAGTGGAGAAATTGAAACAGTACTCGCCCAAATTTTCACTCGATGCCTTAATGAAGGGAAGATTCCTGAGGATTGGAACAATGCTACAATGATCCTGCTACATAAAAAAGGTGACATTGAGGATCTTAGGAACTACAGACCTATCAGCCTCCTATCAGTGGTTTATAAAATCTTCACTAAAGTTCTTTCACACCGCTTGAAGGTAACACTGGACATGGCTCAACCGAGAGAACAAGCTGGATTCAGGAGTGGCTACAGCACAATAGATCATATCCACGTACTGAGAGAACTGATTGAAAGAGCGAGGAATATGAACTTCCATTGTGCATGGCTTTTATCGATTATGAAAAAGCCTTTGATTCGGTGAAACCATCAGCAGTTACCACGGCTCTGAAATCCTGCGGTATTGAAGATGCATACATTAATATTATTAATAACATCTATGAAAATGCAAGTGCAAAGATTCGGCTGTTTGAAAATACAACACACATAAAAATTGGAAAGGAGTGAGACAAGGTGACACCATATCTCCGAAGCTCTTTAATGCCACATTGGAAAATGTCTTTCAATCACTGAACTGGGAAAACAAGGGATAAAGATTAATGGAGATTATCTAACCCACCTTCGTTTTGCTGATGACGTAGTCATTTTTGCAACTACCCCATCAGAGCTGCAGAGTATGATCCAGGGACTTGCTGACAAGAGTAAAGAAGTGGGATTAAAAATGAACTTTCAGAAGACAAAAGTGATGTTCAATGCTTTTACAAGAAATGAAGATTTATCGATTGATGGAGAAAAACTGGAGATAACAGATACGTATGTTTATCTTGGACAGCAGATATCAAGTGAGGGTCACATTGATGAGGAAATTAATCGGCGTACAAAACTTGCCTGGAGAGCTTTTGGAAGAAACAGCATAATTTTCAAGAGCAATATGCCATTATGTCTTAAAAGAAAAGTGTTTGATCAATGCATCCTTCCAGTGCTTACGTATGGTGCAGAGACGTGGACCTTAACTAAAAGAGACATACAAAAGCTGCAGACAACTCAAAGAAGCATGGAGAGGTGCATGCTTGGTGTAACCAGGAGAGATAAGAAGAGGAACTCGTGGATCCGAAAAATGACGAGAGTGGAAGACATCATGATCAGAGTTAAATCCTGAAATGGCAATGGGCTGGACATACTGCCAGAAGGACAGACCATAGATGGACAGCCGAAATTTTAGATTGGATTCCAAGGGACAGGAAAAGACCCAGAAAAGACCACATGGGAGATGGGTGGATGAAATTCGTAAATATGCGGGAGTGACATGGAGGAGACTGGCACAAGACAGACCGTTGTGGAGGAAACTTGGGGAGACCTTCGTCCAGCAGTGGATTGATAATGGTTGACAATGATGATGATGATGATGATATATAGAAAACCTTCCTATATTCCTGCTCTAATTCTGTATGAATCGTCACACCCATGGAAATATAAGAAAGCTGCTTTTGACTATTACATAAAACGAGCAATAACACATACATCATCAGTTGATCTTGAAGATAAAGAAACACAAATAATGGATTAAGAATGTTGCTGTAAACTTTGAATATAAAACAAGATTGGTAAATTCTATATATAAAAAATCAGCAATAAAGATCCAGTAAGAAGAACAAAGAACTAAATACATACAAACCATTCTCTTTTATGCTTCCATTAAGTGATGTACTAGGAAGAGAATGCAAAAACAACAATATACATCTTGCAGAAACAGTCATGGATATAGGGAAGATGTTAACATGCAACAACAATATTTCGATATTAGACTGATCTGGTGTATATCTAATACCAACTACAAATAATGACAACATTCAAGATAAGATATACATAGCAAGTACCAGGAGGAGCTTTCATACTAGATTAAAAGAACCTTTATATAACTGGAAAATAAAGGATAATAAAACATCTTTGATACAGTATTGCATCGATAACAATGTGCAGCTAGACTGGGAAAATGCTAAAATTATTTCATCTTATAAAACACGCAAACAAATTTTAAATGCAGAAGCATTAACCATCGAAAATTTTTTAAAGACAAATGCTGTAATATCAATTCACTAGTGGATATGCCTTTTGCCTGGAGACACTTGCTAGATCTTGAAAATAAGAAAGATAAAACCAAAATAAACAAACATAATTACAACAATAGGACTGATAACATAGCAATAGATGGCGGCACAGATCAACGCAAAGCAAGCACAACAGTGATGATGACATATATGATGCTGACCATGATGGGCAGTGTGCAAGTACAAGCATAGTCTCATTAGAGCTGCAGAGACAGAGTAGTTAGAACGCCGTAACATTACATTGATAAAAACACAAGCATGTGTCGAAACATGTGTGGAAGGTGGTGGTCATGATGTTGAGGATTCTTCAATTGTATTAAAATACTCTGGACCCCAATTTTAATGATATCACAGGTTTTTAGATGGCTGAGTTTGTACATTTTATCTTATTAAGGTTCTTTCGTTCCATTTTTCACATAATTTCTAAGTATTCATTTTAAATGCGCACTTCGTTCATATTATATCTTGTAATGAAACTCCTGTTTTTTGGCAATATTTCCAATAGTCATGGTGAAATGAAGATGGATTGATTTACCAATATATAGTGCTGCATTCTACATATCCTGAGTGTTTATCAACCAAAAATGGGTGAGTATGACTGAGACATATCCTTGAATACTTAACCCTAAATGAGTCCTCATCAGGTGACCACTACATTAACCTTTTTGAATGTGTGTAACAGTAAGATAACTACAGCTAATGTTGTAATGATAATAAACAACTGCTCTATAGGAACTGGTGCATTATCACATAAATTAACCAAACTGTGAAGTTCAAACACAGAGAAAACTTTGTACCCATAACATTAATTTACTCCTCCAGTACCATTTTGTTCATAGTTCTCTGGTCTATTAAGTTATGGCTGATTAATTTTCACTAGCAGAAGTTTTTCACTGTTTATTAATGACATAGGAGGAATAACTGAAACAAGTCCAAAAGTTTCCATGTCACCAGCAATTCATACACATTTCTCCATGATTTAGACCTAAGATTTTAGGAAGAAATTAATTTTTATGGCATCCTGCTAAACATGTTAATAGCATATGTGTGACAGGTTCAGTAAAATGTTTTTATTGAACACAAAAATTTACTCTAATGCAAAACTGAAATAAAAAAGCATAACACTTTACCCTATGAAACTGAGTATAACTTTCAGTACATCAAAAGCTGCACAAAATATATAAAAGTGTCATGCAAAATTTTGCAAATACCTTATGTACAGTATTATTATATAAAACAATTACCACTTTATCTTTGACACTATTTTCCTTTCACTCAAGGTGATGAGTTTTTGCTGATTTATATATTATGCTTCTTGTTCCACGAGACCGATAATTAGTTACATTATGATTATGGGAGAAATCTTCCCTCTGTCTGACTTCAGTTTTCAAATGTTTTGAAAGACAGAAAGTGTTCCCCAGCAACACCACTACCAATCCCCCAAAAAATTGTGTTCAGTTGTACATTGATCTTGAGAATGGCCCAATGATGACAGAAAAGGCGAAATTCCTTAAATCTATGGAAGATCCTCATGCCTGAAGATTACAGGGAAATTTTCATGCTTCCATTTTTGGAAATTGTTGCCAACAGTTTCAAGCTGAAATACAAACATTATGCAATCAAATGATCTTCTTTTCCTTCTTCTTCTTATTTTTTTTTTTTTTTTTGATTGGAGTTTTATCGATTACAGTGAGCAACTCAATGGGCTATAAGCAGTTGCTCGTTCCTACGGCCCTAATTTAGAGCTACTGGCTCCAGGGAAGGCAAACACACTATCCATGCCTCACCAGAATTCGAACCTGGACCCACCTCGGATGAATGATCAGAAGCCATTGCTTGTACCACTGCTCCATCAAATTAGATTCAACAATACTGGACAGAGGCAACATTGTGAGAAACAGAAATTACAATTACTGGAAAAATTTACACTCCACTTAACTTCTGTTTTTGAAGTCTTGAAAGATACAAAATTAACCACCCTCCATTAATCCCTCAAAAATTTCTCTTCAGTTTTGCATTGATCTCAAGGACAAAATGATGACGAAAAAAGCAGAAGTCCGTGACTACATGGAAGAATCTCATGTACAGGGGGTGTCTGATAAGTATCTGGATTTTTATTCCTATCAATACAAAACTGTGTGCATGATCATATGTATGCATGAAAGTATTATAACTAGTTTCAGGCAAGCACTGTAAAAGCGAAGCAGCTTGACACTAATGTTAGGTGGTGCTGTCGATCAAAAACAATGGTGGCTATGTTAAGTGTTCAGTTCGAGCAGCAAGCAGTGGTAAAACTTTTAAGAAAAGAATGGCGTAAAAGGCCGTAGAAATTACGAGAAGACTCTGGGCGGTGTATGGTGATGCGGCTATGTCTCATTCCAATGTTTATGAAGTTCAAAGCTGTCCAGGAAAGCCTCAAAGATGAGGCACGGTCAGGTAGGCCTAACACAGCAATGACTAAAGAAATGATTAAACGGGTTGACGACTTGATTGAAGGTGACAGACGCATTTGTGTTCGGGATATTGCCATGGAATTGGATATCAGTAAAAATTCTGTTGGACTCAACTATAGATTCTGTTGATCTCAACTATAAGAAGATCTGAGCCAGATGGGTACCCTGAATGCTTACAGCATTGCATAAATGTGCAATGAACTGGTACAGCGCGGCGATGAGGAGGGTGACACATTCTTGGGATGCATTATCTCAGGTGATGAAACGTGGATTCATCAGTTCAAACCGGAGACAAAATGACAAAGTATGCAATGGCATAATCCGAATTTGCCCCCATCTAAAAAGTTCAAAGTTGGTTTGTCGGCATCTAAGGTCATGGTTACTGTCCTCTGGGATAAACATGGTATTCTTCTTGGCGAGTACTTGGCAAAAAATGAAACAATAAATGCAAAGGCCTATGTGAAGACACTGAGAAAACTTGCACAGTGTATCCGGGCCAAACGGCCAATATTGAAAAGCAATCAAGTGTTGCTTCACCATGATAATGCTCGCCCACATATTGCTACACTAGTGCAAGCAGAAATTGCAAAACAGAGGTGGACCGTTCTTCCACACCCAAAACAGAGGTGGACCGTTCTTCCACACCCTGCTGGCACCTTCCAATTTTCATGTTTTGTCCATTGAAGGATGGTCTTCGTGGCCATTACTATGAGAGCATGAACGATCTGCAAGTGACTGTCCATCATTGGATTCGCAACACTCCTGCTGATTTCTTTGCTACTGGAATGAATCAACTTTTTGATTGATGGAGGAAATGCATTGTGCTGAATGGAGAATACGTGGAAAAGTGACTTTGACTGTCCGTACCACTGTATTACATATGTGAGTATTACATTTATGCATCCTGTATTTTATATTTCTCTTCTGTAATTGATAGGAATGAAAATCCAGATACTTATTGGACACCCCTTGTATATATAGCATGTATAAATTTTGTAAAGAATCCACTTAACTTTCCTTACAAAACAATTACACACAACAATGATGACAATGTAAACACAGGAAAAATAATCAGCATCCACTAAAAAATAAGGGCCCTTCAAATACTTTTTAAAGACTTTGGAAATGGTAATTCAACATAAGGAGATCTTAAGGAGTTTTAAGAACTATACAAATCATGGTATTTTGGCTCAGCCTGCCTGGTTGAATAATCCTTTGTGCTTTTGTTTTATAATATGCTCGGTCAGTGTTTGTTGCTTGCTAGCTCTATCAGGAAGCTATTTACAAGTATTAAATCCCTTACTCAAGGTTTTACCCAGATATATTTATTTGGTTCTATTTCCAGTTGAAGAAATTTTCATTTAATCTTCCTTCCCTCTGAGTTCCTTTGGTTTATTACAGACGTTTCTGGATTTGGCTCGTACCACGCAAAAGCAGTGAAAATTAACACAGCAAGAAATTTAATAACTAGAGTTAAATTACTTTCATCAGATAAAAATCAAGTAGAAGCAATGACAAAAATTTCAATAAAGTTAATAGACAATGATTTTCCCCCCAAAACTATCATTAACATTGCGCAAAATGTCAGACAAAAACAATCTAAAAAGAACAAGGAAAAGTTTGAAAAAACTGATAAAATAATCAAGTATATACCAATGGCCAATTATGGAGAATTAAATACCAAAATTAATAAACATTTAATAAAGAATAACATAAAAGTAGCCACTACAGCAGAAAACAAAGTAGCATATTTAGCTAATAAAGAAACATACAGAAATACAATAGACAAGCTGGAAAGAAAAAATGTCATTAAATTCCACTTAATTGTAACAGTAATTATATTGGACAAACGTCTCAAAAATTGAAAATCAGAATTAAGGAACATCAATTTGCTATTAATAACAAAGATCCAAATAGTGTATTAGCAAATCATATGCAGTTATGCAAATGTGAACCTTTATGGGAAAAAATTAAAACATTGGACTATGAATCTCATAAAAAGAAGAAACTAATTAAAGAAAGTTATTACATTAAAAAAAAAACAGTGCCATCAATGAGCGTTCAAAACTAATAAGTGGCGTTTTAAACAACTTAATTACAACAACAACAACAGAATTAACTGCCAACCAAGAAAGGGATATACACTGCCGGACAATTGCTAAGGACGAATGACAATAGCAACGACAGCAACCATAAAATGGAAGGCAGGAAAATGTGAAAATTAGCATAAGTGCGGGATACAGTAAGACGTGTTGTGCGTATGCAAATTTTGGATTGCCGAACTTGTTCGTGACGTCATAGCGCTGATAAGAGATATAAAGGATTTGACGCGTATTGACCGTTGTTGTTCAAACGCAAAGTTGAAAGGGAAACAATCAATTGACGAACTTGCAATTTTCAGTATGTCTTCCCGACATCACCTAGATGATTTTACGCGTGGCCGTATTATTGGCAAGATTGAAGAAGGGCGGAAAATAACAGATGTTGCCAGGGAGTTCGACATCAGCCAGTGTTGTTTCAAGGCTTTGGAAATCATTTCAAACAAATGGAGAGTGTAGCAAACGTCACGGGGGAGGTCGTGTTCGCAGTACGACACCTGCAGAAGATCGGTACATAGTGCTATCAACAAAAAGACACCAGCACAGCACAGCTAGTGAGGTAGCAAATCAGTTTATGGCTGCTACTGGCAAGCGGATCTCCCGAAAAACTGTCACCAGACGTTTGCATGAAGGAGGACAATACGCCCACCGTCCTGTTGCGTGCATCCCATGGTCCAGACGTCACCGTACCGCCCGTTTGCAATGGTGCCATCAACAACGCAATTGGGCTGATAACGACTGGTCTGCTGTCCTCTTCTCAGATGAGAGTAGATACAGTCTATTGTGTGATTGTCGACGACAACTGATCTGGCGTGATAGTGGTACTGCATATTGTCCAGCAAACATACAGGAAAGGGACCGATATCCGACATGTAGTGTCATGGTATGGGCTGGCATCATGATCAATGGCCGTACGTCCCTCTATGTGCTTCCAACTGGGACTATGACTGGCCAATGATACATTAAGGATGTTCTGCTACCTCATGTTCGCATGTTCCGTGGTGCTGTCAGTGATAGATTCATTTTCATGGACGACAACGCAACATGTCATCGAACAGTCGCTGTCCAGGAGTGTCTTGAGAGCGAGGATATTCAACGCCTCGTATGGCCAGCACGTTCTCCAGATCTGAATCCCATTGAAAATGTGTGGGATGCTTTGGGGAGGAGTCTCGCTGGTCGCCAATGCCCTCCAATAAACAAAGACACCCTCATCCGTGCACTGACAGAGGAATGGGATAAATTACCCCAACAGCTGCTTGATAATGTTGTGCAAAGCATGACACGACGTGTGGAATCTTGCATCGCCCTCCATGGTGGCCATATCCCGTATTGACATCTTACGCCGGAACGCCTGCGGACGGTAATTGCATTTTTTTCACGTTTACGTATTCTGCACAAAATGGCCTTTTTTTCCCTTGAACACGTTCCAAAGCCTTCAAGACATTACAAGAAAGACAATAAATTGTCTTTCTTGTAATGTCCTAGCATTCTGACATTATTTTATTTCACTTGGCATCCAACCACACTTACTTATTTATGTGCTATATAGCCGTTTATGATCCGTCCTTAGCAATTGTCCAGCAGTGTAATATTGCACAAGAAAATGTAAATAGTGACTCTCAATTCAAGAATTTTTCTCTATATGAAGTCAACACCACCTAGTGTGCCAGGATCAAGTTAGCACTAATGGCTGGACATCACATACAACCATATAGAAGTATGATACAACTTTTGACCAAAAGGCTTTCAATAAAGTAGAATAAAGCTAACTTATAACTAATAACATATTAAGGCGATATCAGCATGCTGACGGAGAACTACTTCAAGCGATATCGAACATACTGTATGTTTATGAACGGACTACCGATGTGGAAACAAAGACAAATTTCGGTAAGTAACATTTTAAAGACTTTTTAACTAAATTATATCTGAATTGAATAACTTAATGCACCACCGCAGACTGTACCCACTTATAACGTATATAATAAAAACTTACAGACGTTAAAGCGTCTTTGAGAAGAACCTTGTAGTCACGTAATGGTATGTGAACTTTATGATAGAATCATATGAAATACATTAACACAATTACAAAATACACAATGAAAACATTTCAGTTTAGTAACTGGCTACACTATAAGAACTTGGCAACAATATTTAAATTCTTCAGAAGTAAACAAAACTTTTGATAATCCTTCTATACATTGAGAACAGGCTTTGACAATGAATAAAATCAAGAGGCCAGAAACGACTGTAATAAACCACAGGAACTCAGAGGGAAGGAAGATTAAATGAAAATTTCTTCAACTGGAAATTATAGAACCAAAAAAAATAGGTATTTACACTGCATTTTTTTTTTTTTTTTTTGTCGTTGTGTTTTAGTTTGCTTTCTATTTGCTTATTTTCTGTATGAATTTTCCACAGCTTTGGTTAAATCATTTGCAATTTGCAAATAAAAATACTGAAATGATCTTTAGCGTCTGTTTCTTTTTTTTTTTTTTTTCCATATTCACCGTTTTTTTCAGAATTGAACTCTTCCTTCTGTTTAACAATAGTCAATACACTGCATGCTTTCAAAACCAGGTATATAATTTTGTTTACAATAGGTCAAGGTAGGTTCTTTACTTTCAATCATTAATTAATTCATGTTGCTTCTGCATGAATTAACCTGTTGTAATACTCTGCTTTTTAAGTTTATACAGGGTGTCCCACTCACTTACCGAACCCAGCATTTCTTTAATAATATTAACACCAATGAAGATATTGAAACGAAATTTGAAGTGGACTTACCTCATTTTATGCGAAATGTGATGGCATCATAACATGTGCTGGCTGGAGGTGGCCAGCATTTGCGTTCAGAGAGCATTGAATCCGGCACACCATATTGAGGAAAGTCCTTGCCAGTACGTCCGCCGTCACTGCCTCAATACCTTCAGTGATGTTTGCTTTCAAGGCAAACATCACGGTTTCTTTTGGTAAACTCTCCCTTTTAGATATCAACATAAAAAGCAATCAGGAGGCCTCACATCAGGCAAGCATGGTGGCCATAGAAATGACGCGGTTGCTGAAAAAGGATTAAATTTCGGCCATACAGGTGTGTGGTGAGTGTGATGTCGCGCCATCATGCTGGTAATATCAAATGGATAGTTCTTCATCGTCCAATTGATTTACAAAGTTGTTGAAGATTTCCATATATGCAGCTGTTGTGATGGTTGTATTGAAGAAGATGGGACCAATTATGCGGCACCAGGTCAACCCACAACACCAAACACCAATTTTCTGTGAATGAAGGGGTTCTTCATGTATCGCGTTGGAATTTTCACTGGCCCAAATACGGGAATTTTGAGAATTGATGCATCCGGACAGGTGAAACCACGCCTCATCCGAGAACTACATGTAGTTCAGAATGCCTGAATTTTCCTGGAGAAATGTCTGAAACCATCAACAGTATGTCACTCGTTTCACATGGTCAGGCTCTTTCAGTTTGTGGACCACGGAGATATGGTACACGCAAAGTTTTGCTTTATTCACAGCACGTTGACAAGTGCTTTTGGACAACCCAGTTTCCTGTGACAGTCAGTGAAGTGATTTCCTGGGAGACGCAAGTAGTCGGCCCTTTACATTATGGATTGTTTCCTTGGACATTTGTGGAAGACCTCCTGCATGGTCGTCTAATAAAGTCCCCTTGGTTTCCAATCTCTTTGACAATGCCCAAATGGTGGACTTGCTCGGCAGATGTCTGCCTGCAAACCTCACCAGGAATTGCTGTTGATAAGACTTTATCAATTCTGTTTTCCAATAAGTGCGAACAATAAACACTTACTCCTCCACAGTATACCGATACATTTTCACACGTACGTGAACAGCCATGAGCACTCATTATGGACAACCGTATTGTGTAGACATGCTTAGTGAAATGGCATAACAAAGCAGCACAGAGGCGTGTCCGGCTGGTAGGCAGACTGCTCCTCAGTGGCGCCACACTTAGGAATGTGTATGCCACTGAGGAGCACTCTGGCTGTCTGGACACAAATGGTGGCCACTTCCAGCACATGTTGTGATGTCATCACATTTCGCACAAAACGAGGTAAGTCCACTTCAAATTTTGTTGTAATATCTGCGTTGGTGTTAATATTATAAAAGAAATGCTGGGTTCGATAGCGAGTGGGACACCCTGTATTAATATATTAAGTGATTTCCTATCTTAAAAGTATCATTTAGCAATACAAGGATTATTAAGAAGATTTTATTTTTACTTTTCTTGTATTCTTTTGAGTCAGGACTGACTCAAAAGAATAGCTGCTGCCACTCAAGCACTCAAGCAATACTCTTTTGAATTAGTCCCACCAATGGGTTGATCTGCAACCCAAAAATTTGATGAAAAAAGTAAAAAATAATCACAGTAATCTTCATATTGCTAAACTCTACTTTTAAGCGGTCCCGGCCGATTCGTCCAACGACGATTGGTCCAATGCCGATTCGTCCAATGTCCGATTCGTTCAATGCCGATTCGTCCAATGGTACGATTGGTCCAACGCCGATTCGTCCAATGGTACGATTGGTCCAACGCCGATTCGTCCAATGGAATCATCTTACCAACGGTAAACTTTTTTATTTTCCAGAAAGGAATAATAATTTAAATTATTCTCCTCTTTATATCCTTTTGAAAGATAATTTCTGTATATTTGGTAATTGTAAACAATTTACATAAACCTGGTAAAAGGCACTCAATGGAGCATTTCTCAGCTGTTTGCAAAGCACCTAGACCACGGGCATTTTTAGAAGATTTTAATTTACAACCTAGACATTTGGTAATTGTAAATATGTTATAAAACCTAATAAAAGGCACTCATCCTGTCATTTCTCAGGTCTTTACGAGGCACCTAGGCCCCGGGCCTTTTTAGAAGATTTTGAGTTACAATCTAGATATTTGGTATTTGTAAACATTCTATAAAACCTTATAAAAGGCACTCATTGAATCATTTCCCAAGTCTTTACAAGGCACCTAGACCACGGGCATTTTTAGAAGATTTTAATTTACAACCTAGATATTTGGTATTTGTAAATATGTTATAAAACCTAATAAAAGGCACTCATCCTGTCATTTCTCAGGTCTTTACGAGGCACCTAGGCCCCGGGCCTTTTTAGAAGATTTTGAGTTACAACCTAGATATTTGGTATTTGTAAACATTCTATAAAACCTTATAAAAGGCACTCATTGAATCATTTCCCAAGTCTTTACAAGGCACCTAGGCCGCGGGCCTTTCTAGAAGATTTTACGTTACAACCTAGATATTTGGTATTTGTAAACATTTTATAAAACCTAATAAAAGGCACTCATCGTATCATTTCTCAGCTATCTAACAGGCACCTAGGTCGCAGGCCTTTTCAGAAGATTTTAAGTTACAACCTAGATATTTGGTATTTGTAAACATTTTATAAAACTTCATAAAAGGCACTCATCGTATCATTTCTGGGGTCTTTGCAAGGCACCTAGGCCGCAGGCCTATGAATTAATATTTCTAGCTTAAGTGAAAGCGCAATATTATTAACTTGATTTAATATGTAAACGTTATGAATATGACATCGGTAGAATAAAAAGTCCTAAAAGGCCTAGGTCTGAGCCTATGAATTAATATTTCGTGCCTAAGTAAAAGCTCAATATTATTAACTTAATTTAATATGTAAACGTTATGAATATGACATTGCTGGAATAAAAACTGTTGAAAAGGCCTAGGCCTATTCCTATGAATTAATATTTCGTGCTTAAGTAAAAGCGCATAATATTTAACTTGATTTGATATGTAAATGTTATGAATATGACATCGGTAGAATATAAACTGTTAAAAAGCCTAGGCCTATTGCCTATGAATTAATATTTCGTGTTTAAGTAAAAGCGCAATATTCTTAACTTGATTTGATATGTAAACGTTATGAATATGACATTGCTGGAATAAAAACTGTTAAATGGCCTCTGTCCAAACCCCGACCAGTTGTTTTCATTGGGCAGTTGGCGGAACCCCACTGCATTCTACAAACAGAAACGGAAAACTAGTATTTTTTATTATTTCATGCAAAAGAGAAACATTGAAGTTGATTAAACGGCTCGTACATCAGTAATTCATACGGCAGTAAGGACAGTATAACAAAAAAACGTGATTCCAAAAAAAAAAAAAATCTGTAATTACAATATTACGTATGAAATGTAACATTATTTTACATTCTTTGGACTACCGATACTTTCGTATAACATCGGAGATAGAATCAGAACAGATGAGACTTTTATAGCACGAGTAGCACTTCGGACAGATAGGACGGAATTGAACCAATCGTCCATTGGACGAATCGGCATTGGACCAATCATCCCATTGGACGAATTGTACCTTTGGACCAATTGTCCATTGGACGAATCAGCATTGGACCAATTGTCGTTGGACGAATCGTACCAGACCCACTTTTAAGACATCTCATCACAAGAATTTTACCATGACTTCATTAATACATGAGATTAAAATTTATTTCCAGTTTTTATAATACAGCAGAATAGTTTAATCACTTTTTTGGACAGTTATTTTTTTATCTAAAATTCCTGCTGCCTGTGAGTGTAAATGCTTTACTGACCAACCTGCTAATTGCTAAAGATTTTACAGCTCTACAGATGGAATGAAGTGTGAATTACTTGAGATAATTGATTTCATATGAGTTTCCTTCAAGTAGACTTTATTGTTACAGTTACGAAATATTATATATATTTCGTAACTCTAACAATACATATGCAGTAATTGACCAGGGGAATGAGTTTCTGTATTTAGAAAGCATGTTTGACAGAGAGAACAAATTGGATGGTGAAATTAGTAGGCAAGTGAATTCTTCATTGAAAGTCATGGCTGCTTTGGGAGGTTTTCACAGGAATGATGGGCTCTCAAGGGAGTCCCGCATGGCTGTGTATGAAAGTGTAATTGTTCCTACTCTGATGTATGGAGGTGAAACCTGGGTGCTACAGAAGAAACATAGGAGTCGTTTGTGTGCTGGAGAAATGTGTTACTTACGGGGGCTTGTGGCAAGACACGTTCTGATTGTGTGAGAAATGAAGATGTGTTGCAGTTGTGTGATGTGAGGCAAAATGTTGTTAGCAAGGTGGAGACTAATATACTTCAGTGGTTTGGC
Organism: Macrothele yani; assembly: GCA_039090855.1. Taxonomy (NCBI): domain Eukaryota; kingdom Metazoa; phylum Arthropoda; class Arachnida; order Araneae; family Macrothelidae; genus Macrothele; species Macrothele yani. The sequence continues at coordinate 73,376,501 of CM077026.1, forward strand.
CATGTTTAAGAATGAATGATGAGATGCTTACTAAGAAAATCTTTTTAGCCCAAGTGGCAGGAAGGAAAGGTAGAGGACGACCAAAGAAGTCATGGGAGGATCAGATTCAGGAGTGTCTGCATGAGAAAATGATTATGAGAATGAAGTATAGAAGATCTTGTGTACGGGGAGTGATGGATGTGAGTGAAGCCCGGGTTGTATGTCAAGATCGCTGTAAATGAAGAAGTTTGATACAGCAACAGTAAGTAAAAATTATTGGGTAGTTCATATTTCTTTGTGGAGCTAACCTCTGCATATCAGAGAACAGCTTAGTGGTATATATGTATGTATGTATGTATGTATGTATGTATGTATGTATGTATGTATGTATGTATGTATGTATGTATGTATGTATGTATGTCACGAAATATTGATGGAAACTATTGTACTTACAATCTGAAGATAGAATCAAAAACATTAAAAAATATTATGAAAAGCAGTATGAAATCTACAGAACTTTGAATGCATTGATATGTTTTAAACTGTCAAACAAATGAGCAAGGGACCAAAAGAACTGTTATCAAAGATAAGAGAGGATCTTTTGTTTACAACTCAAGAACACAAAGGATTGGTGAATATTCAAAATCATATAAAATTAACATTAAAAGACAATTTTGAAAGTTTTTAAGAATTTATAGAAAATGAATTTTAGTTCCATTCAACCTTTTTTTTAAGCATAAAATAGCTCATAAACTTTTTGAAAACATGAATTCCAACAAAAGAAGATTTTGACTCAAACCAACTGGTTGGCAAAAAGATTAAATGTAGATTGGCAAAAAATTGCCATCTTCATGAGAAATACGAGGGGGTATCAAAAGTTCGTGCAATCACCAAGAAATAAACAAGCTAGAAAAAAACTTTTTATTCAGCTACTTGGGTCTTCTACATAGGCACCACCCAGTGCCACACATTTTTTCCACCTTTTTTCAAAATCATATAAATTAACTGACCAAATTAAATTCCCTTAGTGTAGAACACCTCAGATTGTGCCTGAAACCACTGTTTTACCTTCAGTATCAGTGTCATCAAATCGCCTCCCGTGTTGTGGACGTTTCATCTCAGGGAACAAAAAGAAGTCACTTGGTACCATATCAGGAGAATATGGAGGATGAGGCAATATATTGTATTTAAGACAACTCGCAGTGATGATGCTGTTAGCTGCTGAATGAACTGGTGCGTTGTATTGCAACGAATGGACCACTTTTGTGATAATTCCACGTCTTTTGCTTTTAATTTTCTCTCTTAATTTGGTCAGTAGGTTGCAATAGTAGTTAGAGGTAATAGTTTGACCCTTCTGAAGGTAGTCTGTTAAAATAATACCTCTTTTATCCTAGAAAACAGAGAGCATCACTTTGGTGGCAGATTTTTGCAATATTGCCTTTTTTGGGGGTGGTGAAGAGGGATATTTCCATTGCTTGCTCATTTCATTGGTTTCTGTATCATAGAGTTATAACCAACACTCATCCATAGTAATCAAAGGGTAAAAAATCTTCGGAATTCGCATTACAAAGATCCAACATTTTTTGCGCGGGTCATGCCCGAGCTTCCTTTTGAAATGGGGTGAGAAGTCTAGGTACCCATTGCGCTGAGACCTTGGACATGTATGATTGTACACACTGACCCATAGCTTAGATGATCTTCTTGACAAAGCATTTCAATGGTTGTACACCTATCTTTAAGAATTAACTTCTCCACTTTGGTCACAACTGTCTGGTCATCTGTCAAAGATGGCCGTCCGGACCTTGGATCGTCAGAAATGGTCATATGACCACTTTGAAAATTTCTTTTCCACTTTTCCACAGTCTCGTATGCTGCTGAATGAACTGGTGACACTTATTTCCATATACATTTAACATTTCTTGATGGATTTTTTTAGCTTACTTTCCTTGGAGATGAAAGAACTTGAACAGACTGCAAAATTACACTTTCTCCATGATCATGGACTTTTCGATTCCTGAAAAAAAAAATGTGGATTGCTAAATATTATTTATGTTTTACAGTATATTGAATGTATATATAACAAAATAAAATAAAAATGGTTTCCGTAGCTTTAATAATTTTGGGTGATTGCACGAACTTTTTGATAACCCCTCGTATTGATAACACAGTGTCTCATGCGAAAATACTATGTACATTTATGATACTTACAAAATATCTGAGATTTAATGATAGTCACAGAAATATTAAGCTTACTACATGAAAGTGAAAATATAGTGACAGAAATAAACACATGCTTAATGAATGATAATAGTAAAGGATACGATATACTGAGCAATAAATAAGGAGCCAGTAAAGAGGTTATCACATTTAGTGACCTTGTTAACACAGATATTGAGCCAAACAGTGGCAAAATGAAGGAGAGAACTGTAAAATATAAAACAATAATCACATGAGGTCTTGAATTCGCCATCAACATAACATCTATAAGGCTTGGAAAAAAATAAAATTAGTGTAATTTTTCAAAAGCAGTTATTGACATTTATTCTCATTACATTGCACAACAAAATAATGCTTATCTAAATAACAAAAGAAAAAAATCTGAAAAACACTGAAAGTTAAAACTGTAGGATTTTATGTGTGTGACCTACAAAATATTTACAGGATACCATAGCAGCAATATACACTGGTATGCAAAACTTAAGGAAGAGCCAGGTTTTGACCTGTAGTGTGTCGCATAGGAGTGGCTTGGATATGTGAAATTCAAACCACAGGAACTTTATCACTTACTGAAATGATAATGGAAACAACAACGACACAACTGCAGATACTAAAGGATATAGTGGAACTTTATTCAGAATTGGCTACATAGCACCTGATGCCATGGAACAGATGCATCACTGCCAAAGACAGCACGAAGGAAGAGGAAGTCTTCAGTAGGGGATATGATCACCCCTAACATTGATGCATGATTTATGCCATCTGTCCATTGTTGATGAGTTCATGCAGTGACATAACCCATTCTTCTGTCAGAGCTGTCTTCAGCTGTAGGTCAGTTTCTGGTGTGTGTTGACATGCCATAACTCATCTCCCCAGAATGTTCCCCATGTGTTATATGGCATTTAGGTTGGGGAAATGTGCTGGCCATTCCACCCTCCGAATGTCTTCACTTTCCAACAGCTCATCAACAGCCACCATAAGATGGGGTGTGGTATTTTTGTCCTTTAACATGAATTATGGGCCAATGGAGCCTTGGAACAGATGAACATGGGGAAAGATTATCTCATTACAATAGCACGCACCGGTTACAGTACCTTCTTTCAGTATCTGAAGCTCCATATGTCCACTGATCAGAATGCTTTTCCATACAAGAACACTGACCCTGCCAGAAGAATACAAACAAAGAATACAAACAGAAGAATACAAACACACAGAAGTCCCACAAACAGAAGAATACAAACACACAGGCAAGAAATCATGCTAAAACTGCAAGAAATAAATTTGAATCAAACAAAAATAATTAACTAAAATCCAAACATGAAACAGAAGAGTTCACATTTAAAACAGCACTAGCCAAGGTTGAAAATACAAAATGGTCAATCGATTCAGGTGCCACTAGCCATATGACCAATAATGAAATTTTTTCACAGAAATTGACCCAGATGCTAAGGAGTATATTACAACTGCCAATGGAGCAAAAATGCACTCTGCTGGAAAGGGAACTGCATATTTGCATTGCATAAATGATGAAGGAGAAGTAAAGAATATAAAAGAAGAAGTACTTTACGTCCCAGAGTTAGAAACTAGCCTCCTATCAGTGAGAAAAATTGCTGAAAGGGGTTATAGTGTTACTTTCAGAGGAGACCAATGCATAATAAAGCATGGTAAAATCACTGCAGCCATAGGCACTACTGATAACACAAATGTTTATAAGCTGAATTCAGTGGGAGAAACTGAAAAAGCTAATTTTGCGGAACACTGTGAAAAACAAAATTGTATAAATTTGTGGCATAGTCATTTGGGGCACAGAGATCCCAACATCATCCAAGAGATGGAAAGAAAAGAAATAGTAAAAGGATTAAAATTGTCTGATCGCAAAAGAAATATAAATTGTGAATGCTGCATAAAGGGCAAGATAGCACAAAAACCATATCCCAAAGAGAGTGTAAATAAAACACGAAAGCTGCTAGAGCTAATTCATAGTGACATATGTGGTCCCATGGAATCTATAACTCCTGGAGGGAAAAGATACTTCATAACTTTCATTGATGACTTCAGCAGATTTACATATGTTTATCTAATGAGCAATAAAAATGGAACTACAGAAAAGTTGAAGCAGTACATTGCAGTTACAAGCAACAAATTCAAAACCAAACCTGGTACAATCAGAACTGACAACGGATGAGATTATGTTGGTTCAGAATTCGAAAACTATCTTGCCGAAAATGGAATTGAACACCAAATGAGTGTACTATATGCACCACAACAAAATGGCGTGGTAGATAGAAAAAATAGGTATCTCGTTGAAATGGCAAAGACAATGCTCCTGGATTCGAAAATAGAAAACTAGTTTTGGGGAGAAGCCCTCATCACTGCAACGTATCTGCCAAATAGGTTACCAATGAGATCTAAAGGAAAAACACCATTCGAACTATGGAAGGGCTACAAGCCTTACATAGGATATATAAAGGTGTTTGGCGGCAAAACATATGCTTATGTGCCAAAACAAGTCCGAAAGAAATTTGAAAACCATGCTCAAGAAGGAAGATTGGTTGGATACAGTGAAAGAACCAAAGGATATTGTATCCTAATACCAGGAACATAGTGATAGTAAGCCATAGTGTAAAATTTGATGAAAATCCCAGTGTACAGGAAAATTGTAGGCTCATGTCAAAAATCAGGCGAAAACACACAAGACATTGTTTTTGAAAGTGAAAATCCTTTGTATATAACTCTATGAGATGTATTCGTTAATCTCTTCAAAATCCTTTGTTAGAATCAAATGGATCAACAGGTGAAAGCACAAGCACACAACTCACAGCATCAGCTAGAACTACAAAAGGAAAACTGCCTGACAGGTTAGCATACATTGCCAAAGTGAAACCTAAGCGTGAGCCTACAAACTGGCATGAAATGCAGAAATTGCCAGAAGAAGGAAGACAAAAATGGCTGGAAGCCACAAATGAAATCCCTAAAGAAGAATAAAACCTGGGTTACTGATTTGTCCAAAGAAAATAAAGCCATTGGTTGCAAATGGACATTTAAAACAAAATACCATGTTACAGGGGACATAGATACAAAACACGACTTTTAGCAAAGGGTTTTAATCAATGGCCTGGTGAAGATCATGATCAAACATTTGCTCCCGTCGTAAAACACATTACAATTTGCACCCTACTTACAATAGCAGCATACAGAAAAATGCATTTCCACCACTTTGATTAAAAACTGCCTTTTTGTACGAAAATTTAGAAGAGGAAATCTACATGTCTCAAGTAGCAGGATACACTGAAAAAGGTCAAGAAACAAAATTATGTAAACTTAATAAATCCCTCTATGGATTCAAGCAATCTGCCAGAGTATGGAATCAAACCACAACAAATTTCTTATCTGAAAATGGTTACATTCAAGGAAAAGCAGAACATGCTGTTTCACACGAAAGGAAGATGGTTACTTCACATATATAATCATGTATGTGGACGACATTTTAATTGCATCTGATCTCATGGAAGACATCAACAAATCCAGAAAAATGTTTTAAACCATTTCAATTTACTTCCGATATTGGAGGTTATATTATTTAACGTGCATTAATGCATTTGCATTTTTGAACTTCACTTTTAGTTGGTAAAGTTCGATGAACACTTACCAAAAAGAAGAAAAACAGTACTTATCCAATACTGTCTGGATAACCAAAAATATCCTAAATTCGAAAATATAAAAATCATTAAAAGCTGTAAATCCGAAAAACACCTCAGAATAGCAGAGTCAATAATGATTGAAAAAAATAGGACAAAAGTTTGCAACCATAATGACCCTAATAATTTGAGAAACAGCTGGAGAAATTTAATTAAAATTGAGCAAAAAAATGAAAAGGTTCGAAAAATGAGATCACTGACCAACAAGAGATGGCGCCACAACGCCCAAGAAGAAGCGATAGCCGATGACAGAAGCAGCCCGTGAGAACCACTGAAATGCCCAGCTGACACAGTCCGTGCTAGTCGGAGCAAAACGTCCCTCGAAGACGGTAAAGGAGTTTTACCGAAAGTACTCGGGTTATGAATAAATATTGAAGTAAATGAGGATGCAGCAAAGGAAAAAACTCATTTGGTGATGAAGCAAAATAAATTCCAACGGGAAAAAAAAAAAAAGAAGCGGACCCGTGGCCAAATGAAAAACCCCCGTGCCGCATCCACATAACGGAAATATGAATTGAAAGCCAAGCCCCACGTGTGGTAAGTGTTCATCGAACTTTACCAACTAAAAGTGAAGTTCAAAAATGCAAATGTTTTAAACCATGTTTGAAATAAAAGATCTTGGGAAGGTGACAAATTATATGGGCATGAAGGTGGAAAGAGACAATGATGGAAGTTACAAACTTCATCAAAGTGCAAAAATAAAGGATGTCATCAACAAATGTGATGAAGAGCTACTAAAGAAAAATTATACACCGATGTCTACATACTTTGGGAAACACAATCAAGCAGAAGAAGAAACACTCACGGATAATTCCGTATACCACAAAGTAGTGGGAGCCTGGTTGTACATTTCGACAGTGACTAAACCATTACCTAGAAACCAGAATGAAAAGTTAAGGACTAAACTTGGAATGATATGCGACTACAGCTTGAGTGGGAGATTGTTGGAAACACAAGGAAACATACGGCACACTTCGCAGTAGTCAAGGGTGAAAGTGCACACAAGCGAGGAGGAGAAAGAATTGTTTAGAAATTCTTGTTGCATTGAAAGCGTGGCAAATCACGTGAACTCACATACGTTAAGTGGCAACCGAACAGAGAAGGTGTTTTTCATCAGCTGCAATGTTTTAATGCAAGCTATAAAATGAATCTTCAATATATTCTGTGTATAGTGCTCTTAATACATTATTTTATTAAATAATATCATCTTATGGATATCACTATTCAAGGTGAGTTCATTTATGCATGCTATAATTCTTCTTTTCTGAAGTTTTTAAGTCCACCACTGAGCATTGCGCTGCTAGCTTCTGAAAGGCATCAACGATAAAGTGTAGATAGATAAACATTCTGTTTTATATATCACACAGGACTGGAGGGACTTTGGTACAGTTATCTCTCGTAATGTCTAGAGTAGATGTATCATCTCTTTCATATAGTTTTGGTTAGAAATATTTCACTCTTACCAAAAATTTGCCGCTATTTCTTATTACAGTGCCATCTTTTTTTCTCAGTGCCATAATCTGTTTTCTTATCTTACTGAGATGTCCCTTTGCCCTCTTCTGGCTTTCGCATAAACATTTTTGTTTTTCCTGATATTTTCTTCGTATGATACTTGTTCTTAGTACCACTTTTTTTTTGTTGCTGTTTCCATAAGAGCCTTGGTTAGTTTTCTGTTAACTTCAGAGATGTCACCTTCTTCTGATGTTAGATCTTCTAGAGAGGATAATCTGTAACTCAGTTCCAATTTAAAGGTATTATGATGCTTTTTAAGTTTGGTTATGTCAATATATTTTGTTTGTTTGATGAGTTTGCCACATTCGATTTTTGTGTTGAGGTGCATCTTAGATCTCACCATTCTATGATTACTCCCTGTGTTGAACCTATTCAGAACACTGCAGTCTTCAATGACAAATTTCTTGTTACACATAATAAAATCAATTTCACTTATAATTCAATTGGGATGCTTCCATGTCCATTTCCTATGTGGTTTTGTCTTGAAAAAAAGAGTTCATAATGAAAAACCTTTCTGCCTCTGCAAACTCTACGAGAGTATTACCACTCAGGTTTCTGTTCCCATGTCTGAATTTACCTTTCAAAGTTTCATTCTGTTGCTGTTGCCCTATTTTAGCACTACAAATTATAAACTTGAAGCATGCTGAAGAATTACAGTCAGTGGAAATTTGTGTTATACCCGGTAAAAATTTATGCTCACAATGCCGTTCCTTGTGTGACACAAAGATAAAAAGCTGTACTGCAGAAACTGATAGTTCAAGAAAAAGAAAAGACACACTGGAAAATGAGACTGAATTCCTGGTAGTTCTTGACTTTTCAGAAAATTACAGTTTTGTGGTACAAAATGAAATCCAGGGTTATCACTGAAACAAATCAATGTATACCTTGCACCCAGTGATTGCATATCACAAAAAGAATTCCCTGTTGTGCTCACTCAGTCTCTGTGTGTTGTCAGATGACTTGGAGCATGATGTACCATTTGTGCATGAGGTTCAAAGGAAAACAGTAGCACTTCTGAAATCAGAGATTCCACTTTTTAAGAAGATTGAATATTTCAGCGATGGATGTGCTATGCAATACAAGAATTGTAAAAATTTCTTTAATTTATGTTGTCATAAAAGTGACTTCAGTGGAATAACAGCTTGCTGGTCATTTTCTGCTACCAGCCAGGGTAAGTCTGCTTGTGGTGACATGGATGATACTGTCAAAAGAATAACTGCATGCTCTAGTCTGCAGCATCCATATAATGAACAGATTTATACTCCTTTACAAATGTACAACTTTTGCAAGAAAAAAACTTTAGGAATACATTTTGCATTTCTCAAGGAAGATGAAATGATTAACATTCGAAAGCAGCAACAATATATATTTTTATTGGTGAAAACAATAGCAGGAACCCAAAGTTTTCACTGCTTTATTCCACAGAATGATTCAACAATAGCAACCAAACGAGTCAGTACAGAAAATAATTTTGCATTAGTGTTTAACTTTTGCAAACAAGAACCGCTTTCACAAACAATTAAATTAAATGCTTATGTGTGCAGTGTGTATGACAACAGGTGGTACTTAGGTTTTGTTACCAACATTGAACATGAAACTGGTGAAGCACTTATTCATTTTATGCACCCCCAGAACCAGCAGTTTCCTTTCAATGGCCTGAAAGGGATGATAATTGCTGGATTCCACTTCAGCATATTTTATGTAACATACCAGCACCAACCACATCAACAGGGTGCCAGTACAGGATAGATGATGCAACTATTGAGTTCATAAACAGAAAATGGATGATTACAAACATTAGGTATGACACTTTATGTCATCCTCTACATCTCAGTATTCTAAATGGGAAATTATTTATCTGGGTGTAATTAGGTATGTGCCCTGTTCTTTAGTAAAATTTTGAAAACAGTTTAATATTAATTAAAAGTTCATATGTCAATTTGTATTATATTTCCAATGAACTTTTAAAAATATAAAACAAACAACAACTTGTAAACCTTCAAGTGCAGCTCTGGTCACAAGTTCATGAGGGAACTTTAAATGTGTTTTTCTTTTAATGGCATAAAGCCACTGAACACCCCACACTTTCTCTGATGTAAGACCCCATGATTTTTTAATAATGTCCTTACCAAACACTTTCCCCGGCACACTCAGTAGGTTAATACCACGATAGTTGTTGTAGTCAATCTGATCACCTTTTCCGTTATACAAGGGAACAATGATAGCATCCTACCAATCCCAAGGGACCATTCCTAGCTCCCATCACAACTGGCAAATTTCAGTTAACCTGTCAATTACAGAGTCACCACCATATTTCAACATCTCAGCAGTTATGCCATCAACTCCCGGAGCCTTACCATTCTGAAGAGATTTTAGAGCTTTACACGCCCCCAGAAAACCAACCTCAACGTCCTCATCGTGGGGTGGTGGAAACAGGTGGATTAGGTGCTGTGATTCACAATAGCTCCTCTCTTTGGAGCATTCGAAATATGCTGGCTAACTGAGGCTCTGGTCTACCTAAGCCAAGGTGTGAGGTATCGTGCTGAGGGCTGAATGGTACTGAGGTAGTAAAAGATCAGTATCGTTAATGATCCCTTCAGGGCACCAGACGAAACCCTGTCATAATTAGCCTTCCACCCAGGATAGGAGGATTACTGGGTGGTGACCTTTTATTTCCCTCCAGTTTCGTGGGACCAAATATGGAATCATTTTTGGCTACAACAAACCCTGGGTTAGGATCTGACTTAGTCAGTACCGAACCTAAAAAAGAAGCATCTTCCCAGCCAAGGCCGGGATCTGTTGATCCTGAGGTTAGGCCCAGTTGCTCTGGGAACACCTCTCAGGCTAAGGCGGGGGAAGTTGTTTCACAAAAGCAAACAAGACATCTGGAGGCAGCAGGTAATACCGCGTTGCCAAAAGAGTCTGTGGTTGCTAGTGAGGCTGGTAACAGCAAGGAAGGGTTGCGACTTAGCAAGACTGCTAAGCGCAACATCAGGAGGAAGCTAGCAAGGCAGATGAAGGGTCAAACTGACAAGGAGTCGAGTTCAGTGGGACCCACATCTATAGATACTTCTCCACCAGTGGTGGACAAGAAAGGCAAGATGCAAAGATATGTTCTCTGTACCCCTTCTCCAGATGTGAGGAAGCCGACCAAAAGGAGTAGGGATGAGTCTCATCCCAGCACTTATGGTGAGGCTGTCTCTACTGTTAGGATGGCCATCATGAAGGAAAACTTCCCGAACGAGTGGCTTGATGACAGTGAGGTTGGGACTATTCAGGAGGAGCTTTTGAGGCTTGTGGATGGTTCTCAAGTAGGAGAGCCTCTACCGCACATCAAGAGCTTTTCCCTGAACTCTTGTTTACCTTTGTGAGAACAAGAAAACAGGGCAATGGCTAACATCAGCCTTTGAAAAAAATGATAAGGTTTTGAGGGGCACTGGGCTCAAGATGATGAGGGCCAGTGATCTTCCAAAACCGATAAAGGTTACCTTTAGGACAAGGGATATTTGGACCAAGGATCCAAACGTCCTCTGCAGGAGGTTGAGTGCCTACAACAGCAGTTTGCATACAAACCACTGGAGGGTGCTGGATCGGGTACAAGATCCTAAGGCCGTCAGGTGGATTTTCGAGGTAGACAGCGAATCAGCTAAAGCCATTGCTGAAGCCAGGTTCACTGCCTACACTGGGGTCGATGAGGGTCAATTTAAAGTACTACATGACCCTCAGGGCCCTCTTCAAAAGGGGACACAGAAATGGAAGAGCCTCATTCTGCAGTTGTGGAACCAGAAGCAACTGCATTGTCTTCCCCTGGTCATGGTCTGGAAGCAGGGAAGGACTCAGGTCCAGTTGTGAGGGGAGGGGGACTGAGGAGGTGGATGTGATCGACCTGGGTGGTGTCCATGAAGGCGTGGGGCTGGCTTCCAGCACACACCGGGTGGATTCTGACCCGGATGATCCTTCTACCACTTAGTCTCCATGCCTATCTCACAATGGAGAACTGCATGAAATGTATCCAGATCAATATCCACCATAGTCGGTCTGCATCTGCTGCTTTGTGCTGCAGACTGGCTGCGGAGGATGTCGAACTGGCTATCATTCAAGAGCCATGGGCACATAATGGGAAGATCCTGGGCTTACAAGGAGCAGGCTTTACCGTCTTCTATAATACATCAAGAAGGAGACCAAGGACCTGTATACTGGTGAACAAAAGACATCATGCTATGCCACTTCCTGAGTTTACCACAGGTGACACAGCCGTGATTAAACTTTTTATGTCATCTGATGGTGGCAGAGAAGAGCTGTTCGCCATCTCTGCATACTTACCATTTGATAAACCTGAACCACCTCCTTCTCAGGAGGTAAGAGACATTGTGCACTTCTGTGAGTCAGGTGCAAGATGCCTCATCATCTGCTGTAATGTCAATGCTCACCACATCATGTGGGGGAGCAACGACTGCAACAAACGAGGGGACAACCTTTTGGAATATTTGGTAAGTACTAAACTTTATATTCTTAATCGAGGCAATGAGCTCACTTTTATTGTTTCTAATAGAAGTGAAGTCATTGACCTCACCCTCTGTAGTGCTAACATGTTTGACCTCATTATTAAATGGCATGTATCTAGTGAACCTTCATTGTCTGATCATAGATATATTGCTTTTCAGTTGCTGATAAAGACAACAGCTGGTGCAAGTCAGAAATTAAAGAAGGACCAATTGGATTGGCTTCAGGGAAGATCTGGCGGCACATATTAGAGGCATGGAATTTAACATGCGCTCAGTGTTAGATCTCGAGTTAGCCGTTGACCAGTTGCACTGTCTATTCTCGAATCCCATCACCAAAACTGTCAGGCTAAGACTGCTAGCTTACCAAGGCAAGTTCCTTGGTGGAATAAACAGCTTAGCAGTCTTAGAGGCAAAACTAGAAGGCTTTTTAATAAAGTCAAACGTACTGGTGAGTGGACGGTATAAAAGACTACCCTCACACAGTACAACAAAGCAATTACAAAGGCAGAAAGAGCCTCTTGGAGAGATTTCTGTGGAAGTATTTCAGATACTCCCAGTACTGACAGATTTATGAAAATCATGGCTAAGGACAATGCAAATTGCCTGAACGCCATCAAATTGGTTGATGGAAGCTTCACAAAAACTGGTAAAGAAACACTAACAGAAATGCTAGGTGTACACTTTCCAAATTCAAGTATAATTGACCCCACTGGCATACACACAGCTGGCCTTGAGCCTCGACGTGCAAAAAAGGAGGACTAGAGGGTTGCCAGGGAGGTGGTCAATTATTCTAGGATTAAGTGGTCAATTAATTCTTTTGAACCATTTAAATCACCTGGCTGTGATGGAATTGTTCCCATCTTGATGCAGCAAGGACTGGAGATAATTACTCCAATCTTGTGTAAAATTTACCGGGCCTGCTTGCTCTTGGTTATATACCAAGTGCTTGGAGACAGGCTAAGGTAATATTTATTCCCAAGCCAGGTAAGTCAAATTACCAAGAGGCAAAGGCCTTTAGACCTATTAGTCTAACATCTTTCTTTTTCGAGGCTCTTGAGAGGATGGTGGATAGGCATATTGCATATTAGAGAGGTGGTTTTACTCCCTAAACTCCTCTCAAAATTTCAGTTTGCCTATCAACAAGGCAAATCAACAGAAGCAGCTCTCCATGGCATTGTTTGTTGCCTGGAGAAGGCACTAGAATTTAAGGAGGTGGCATTGGACACTTTCCTTGATATTGAAAGTGCCTTTGACAGGGTCTCTACGGAGACTATTGTGGGAGCTGTGGAAAGACATGGTGTTGATAGAACTTGTTGTCAATGGATTAAGGCCATACTCACAAGCAGAACGGCCGTAGCCTCGCTACTCGGGGAGACTCTGTCGGTCTCCACCTGCCGGAACTGCCCTCAGGGAGGAGTTTGCTCTCCCCTGTTGTGGTGCCTGGTGGTGGATGAACTGCTAGGGATCCTGGAGGGGTCTGGTTGCGACTGTTTTGGCTATGCAGATGACGTGGCCATAATTGTCAAGGGAAAATTCCCTAAAACAGTCTCGAGCGTAATGCAAAGAACACTGGGACTTGTTGAGGATTGGTGCAGGAAGGTTGGTCTATCAGTAAACCCTGACAAAACCACCCTTGTGCCTTTCACTAGAAAGAGGAATCTTGGAGACCTTGGAGATATTGCTCTCTTTGGGAAAACAGTTCCTCTCAATACATAGGTTAAGTACCTGGGAGTTATTTTGGATGGAGGCTTAACCAGGAAACAGCACCTAGATTACTGTATTGCCAGAGCCAAGAAAGTGTTCTGGTCATGTAGAGGTGCTATTGGGAAATCCTGGAGTCTCAATCCAAGGATCTTGCACTGGATATATACTATGGTCACTTACGGCTCAACGGTGTGGTGGCGCAGAGTGAACTTAACAAGTTACAAAGACTGGCCTGCATAGGTATATCAAGAGCAATGAGAACTACTCCAACAGCTGCATTAGAGTTGCTTCTTGATATTCTGCCAATTCACCTTCATATTGAGGGTGAGGCCATTATGGGGACATATAGATTATGCTGCAATGGCATGTGGAGACCCTCGTTGTGGGGTGGCAGCCATACCAAGCCCGTTCAGGAGTATTTTTGTAAGGAGTCCATCTTTCAAATGGGAACCGACAACATGCTAGTAAAATACCATTTTGATAAAGCATTCAGTGTGAACTTTACCAGTCGCAGTGAATGGGAAATGTCCTTTGTCCCTGGATGAAGCGGTGAAGCTGTTTGGTTTACTGATGGCTCCAGGACAAACGTAGGAGTTGGAACAGTGGAATATTGCCTATCCAGAGGTTATGGTTCATGCCAAAGCCTTGGAAGGCATGCTACCGTGTTCCAAGCTGAGGTGTATGCTATTCTAGCATGTGCCTCAGAATGTCTGATCAAAGGGTATCACAATGTGCGTATCCAGATTTGTTCAGACAGCCAGGTGGCTTTACTGGCACTTTGTCAGTGCCGCATTTCATCCAAAATTGTTTGGAGCTGCCTCCGGACCCTAACTGAACTGGCAAACCGGAACAAAGTGCAACTGTTCTGGGTGCCAGGATATAGGGTTTTTTGTAGGTAATGAGAAAGCTGACCTTCTTGCTAAAAAGGGTGCAGAGCAGGCTTTTTATGGTCCAGAGCTTGCATTAGGGCTCGCCTCTGGTGTGGCCAGAGGACTAACTAAAAGGCTGCTGAGGACTAAGCAGCTTGACCTCTGGCATGCTACCAGGGGTCAGAGGCAGGCAAAGGAACTTAATCAAGGACCCTTGCCTCATAGAGCTAAGGAACTCTTTAAACTGCCAAAAAAGGATATTGGACTGATTGGAGGTCTACTTACAGGACACTGTCATCTTAACAGGCACCTTAATTTGATTGGGGTGAAAGAGGATCCACTTTGTAGAGGATGCCATCTGGAAGAGGAGACTTCATTGCATTTTCTTTATGACTGTGACTTTTTTGCAGTACTTAGGCTTGAACACTTTAGTACTCACAACTAGAGACCAAGTGATCTCTCTTTAGTACCAGTCAAAAGCATTCTTGCTTTTGCTTGTGCTTCTGGTCTCTTTCGAGATTAGGGCTGGGGATGCACAATAGACCTTAGGTCGCGGTGCTGGGTCAAGTACCCCCCCCCATTGGTACAAGTAACAAGTAGAGCTTTACGCACCTCTTCTCTTGAGATCCCTCCTGTGCTTCCCTCCTTTACTGTGACATCATGTGCTTTTGCCTCAGAATCACCTTTGCTTTCTTGATCTATAACTCACAGAAATATTCACCCCATCTTTCACTTGACTCACTGGACTCCCATATCATTTCCCCAACCCTATTCTTCACACAACTTACAACTTTGTTTCCCCCATTTTTACTGAGTTTCATGAACTTCCAGAAAGTCTTTCTATCTTTCAAAAAGCCAATTCATGCTTTTCCACCTTCTCCTTCCTATCTTTTGCCTTACTCTGGCGAACTAGCTTAGCTGCTTCACACTTCTTACAGCGGTATTCATCCACAGAAACTCTACCTTGCAACATCCCCAAATAGGCATTATTCTTTCTCTTTACTGCCTCTTTAATCTCACTATTCCACCAACCATCACCTCTCTTGTTACCCACTATTGTGGTACCACAGACCTCCTCAGCAGCAGTAACAACACAGTTCTTAAAACATTCCTACTTCTTTTCTACATCCCTCTCACATGACTTCAGCTCCTTCAGTTGTTCTCTGAGTAAGTTAGCATAATGCTGATGATCCTCAGGAAGCCTTTCAATCTTTATTCTTTCCACCTTAGGCCTCTTCCTATTCCTCCAACCAACATTCAGTTTCACTCACGACACTACCAAGAAATGATCAGAGCCAACATCTGCAACTCTCATCACACGAGTGTCAACAACTAAGTGTTTCAGACGGTGATCGTAAACAACAAAATCCATAACCCTCTTATGACCAAGAGTATGATTTTCCCAAGTATATCTGTGGATATACTTGTGGTTGAAAAACGTATTAGATACACACAAACCATTCTCAGTGCAAAGTTCAATTAACCTTTCACAATTATCATTTACACAAGGATCATTAAACTTACCCAGAACATTGTCAGAAATTTCATTTTTCACACCTACTCAAGCATTGAAATCCCCTGCTATTATAATTTTCTCTTTAGCACCAAATTGGCTCAAAACAGCTTTTAGTAGAAATCCTCCTTCCTATCAGAAGGTTTTGAGTCACAAGGAGCATACACTACAACAATTACTATTCTCTGAAGTTTCACTTTCAGATGTATCCAAAGAATTCTCTCAATAATGCAGCTGTAATGGATCAAGTTGTTCATCTTTTCACTTAAAATAGCACCTACACCAGCCTGTCCTCTAACATTATCCAACACTCCATACCACACACTCACCATATCATACACTTCTTCTACCCCAATTTCCTTCTTTTGGTTTCACTTACACACAGGACATCCAATTTATACTTATTAATTTCTTCAATCATCTCATTCATCTTGCCATTTATATCTCTAGTATTCCGTACACCAATCTTGCACTCACTCAACCGTGATCTCTTTCTCGTGCGCCTTTTAGAATTTCCAGGTCTATTCTGTGGTGGCCCGTCCTCCTCAAGTGTGGTAGGTCCACCATATCCTACACTTGAGTCATTTTTTCCATTTCTTTGTGTCGTTTTAATCAGGTAAGTACATCAGCATGGGGGATTAGCCCACAGCTGACAGTTCCAGTTGGTCATTCAACCTAAGGATTCTGGAACAAAACCCAGTGAGTTGGGATCTTTTTACCAATGTCACACAGAACTAGGTCGCACCTCTATGCTTTCTTGATTAATCCTGTAAATGGTCTGGAGTAAATTCACCACACATATAACAGAACTGGGAAGGAGAATTGATGCAATTACAAGGCATCTTTCAACAACAAGGAATACAACATACACTAAGACTGCAACTGATGAATTCTGTATGTAATGTCAGGTGTCTTTGGAGAAATGTGATGCAATCACTACTGCTTACATAAACAAGGACTGCATTATTTGCAGCTATTCAATAGATATTGCATCACCTTTTACTTACTCACAGTGAAAGATAATGAAATAAAACAAATTCATGGCTACATCATAAACTGCCAAACCTTAACTACTGATTTTCTCAGGAATGGTACAAATAGAATTTTTTTAAAAACAGATTTGGAATCAGAGTGCAAAACTCAACAAGCAATGTCCATTGGCTCAAAGGAAATAAAAAGTGCATCCAGCAGTGTTCTCATTTTCAGTAATGTGTGAACAATCTCATTCAAATTGTTACCTACTAACAAATTACTACAATTTACAACTGTGATTCTTAAAATTCTACCAGTGGGTTTTAAATAATTGTGCCAACAGTATTCAGACCATTTGATTTACAAAGAAGCACACATGAAACCATTTTTCAGGAAACATGGCCTACGACTGACTTAGTGATTCTTTTGTGTGTGATATAAAACCACAAAATTTTACAACTAAATAATGTTCAGTGAGTGTGAAGACTTCATTGAAAACATATTGAATTAATATGTTACTATTTATTTATTTGCTATATTTTGTTTTCAAGTAATCCATAGCAACATTGCAAGGAGCCAAAAGCACCATTACACAGGTGAAAACAGTTTGCCTTTCCTTGCAGTTAATCATTTAAAGATTTCCATCCACAACCAAATATACGACCTTGAATTTTGCCTCACATGAGCACAATTTCCTGTAGTTCCAGGTCAGAGGTATTTCAGCATGCACAGTTAAGCACTCTTCTGGAAGCTAGCTGGAGCTTTGTGGATAAGCATTAGAACACATTTTCACCTGGCCCATTTTCGTTTTGTTACCGGAGGAAAATGCAATCGCTCTCTCACTGCTCTGCCTGGGGTTAATTACTAGATTATTTTAGTGCCATTATACTGTTTCAACAAGGTAACAGTGTCAGTGATAGCTAAACATTATACCATCACAAACAATGAACTTTGCGCACCTAGAAGAAAACATGCTACAACCGTGAAACTTTGCAAATAGCTAGAGTGCATATTGGTATGCAAATGATCCACATTTGGTGCAAGTGAGCATCCGCACGCTCTGTGGTAGTACTGCAATCACAAACTGGCAGCCTTATAAACCAGCGTGTAGCTGATGCCCTGTGAAAGCGAAAAGCACCAGCCGATGCAAGCAAGAGTACAGTGTGACCAGAATGCCGAGTAGACACCAGAGACGTCGATTTATGCAACTTACAGACTTTGAGAAAGGCCTGATCATTGGGCTGAAAACCACAGGGTGGTCGGCGCGCTGTATAGTCCACTACGTGGATCATTCTGACCATACTGTCCAACTGTGTTGTGAGCAGTGGACACGTGATGGCACTGCCACACAGCGGAGTGGCTCCACACGGACCATAAGTAGATAGGGTCGATGCATCATGCGCCAGGCATGAACAGATCCCACGGGGACCCGGTCCACTATACAGGCAGATGTAGCAGCTACTGTGTTCCCACGAACCTTTTTCTGACACCTCGCAGAAGTAAATCTGCAATCCCAGCGCCCCTTACATGTGCTGCCATTAACACCGGAACATCTTCGGCTCCATGTGCAGTGGTGCCAGGCCAGAGCAATGTGGAACACCACAGACTAGCAACGTGTGGTGTTTAGCGATGAGTGCCGCTTCATTTTGGGGACAGATGATCTTCGTGTCCCGGGGTGGAGGTTTTCGGATCAACGGCACAATCCCAACCTCGCTATCGAGCTCCACACTTCCCCCACTGCAGGCATTATGGTCTGGGGAGCCACTGCTTATGATAGCCGATCAGCTCTAGTAGTGGTACGGGAATCATTGATGGGCCAGCAGTATGTGGATGAGATCCTATGGCCCAATGTGCTTCCAGTCCTGGCCGGGATTCCAGGTGCGCTATGCCAGCAGGATAATGCCCACCTCTGCACATGGCTCAGGTTGCCCAGGACTGCCTACCTCATGTCCAGACACTTCCATGGCCTGCCCGCTCACCGGACATATCCCCTATCAATCATGTGTGGGACCAGTTGAAGCGCCGGCTGCTGCAGTGCTGCACTACTCGGGATTTTGAGCATACCATCCAACACGTGTTTGCCAGTCTGCTGCAGGACAACATCAGGTGTCTGTTTGCCTCCATGACAAACCATATCGCAGCAGTATTGCCGCATGAGGCAGTGTGACATGCTATTGAAGATGACCGGACTGCATGCCATAGATCCCTCTGTAATTGTCCTGAAGCTCTGTTTTTGCCATCATGTGTATCATTTATCTGTATCATTACGTCCATAAAATTTCAGTTGAATCTGATGCTACCTTCTTAGTGCACAAATTTCATTGTCCACGAGTGTATAAATAATGAAATATGAGGAGTTAAATTTTTCTTCTTAATCATGAATACTTGGGTAGACCTATGCCAGATCTAAGACTACAGCAAAAAAAAAAAAAAAAAAAAAAACGTGCAAAGAAAAAGTTGAGCCAATCAGTAAGTTCAGTTCTGAAGCAATAAGAATGAATGGATAGGTTAGGGGTGTAGATGTTCCTCTTGACTGCACATTAATTTTTAAGACATCTTTTGCAAACAAAGATCGTGTTTATGTTATCACTTCAGTTTGTCTGTCTGTGGACACCATTCTCTGCAACTATTAGTCTGATCTGAAAAATTTTTTTTGTGTTGGAAAGCTTGAAATGTGGGAATGATGATTCTTGCATTCTGGTTTCCTACCGATGCACAAATTCGCCACTACAGGGCGTAAATGCAGATGATGTCGAATTCAAAATACATTTTATTCCATCTGCTTGCTTCTAAATATCCAACTGAAAAAATTATTTTTCCTTATTTAATAATCTAAAGCAACTTATGGGAATTTACTAGGAAATTTTTTCATTAATAGCAAATTTTCAGAGAAAACTCTTCTCCTTCTTCAGGCTGTCTTGTTGTTGTCACTTTTTGCTTGTCACTATCATGGTTACGGTTTACCTTGATGGTTACGATTAACCTTGACGGTTTAGGTTATTTTTCAACAAATCCTGCCAGATGTTAGGCAGGGAAAATCCTTTGCAGTCATTGATGATGGAATTTTGATTTTTCTCAATCTCTATTCCTTCTTTCAGTTTTCTTTTTTGGAAATTGCTTTGGAAACTGATTACTTTAAGGGAATTCCAATCCATGCTGTGCCCAGTTTCTCTAACATGCCTATCTAATCCAGTCTTGTTGAAGCAATTTTTTATAGCTGCTTTATGCTCAGCTATACGAGTTTCTAGTCTGCGACCTGTTTCACCTATGTAAGATAGTCCACAACTACAATTTACTTCATAAACTATTCCTTGCATTTTTAAAATATCTTCTTCTCTTTGAACTATTTTAGGGAAAAATTTTTTAACTTTGTTCTCTAAACTTGGAGCTAGCCTAATATTGTATTTTTTACTAATTCTCTTTAAAGCCTCAAATAAACCTTTGTGATAAGAAATTTTTCTAGTGAATTTTACTTCTTGCTTTTGTGGGTTCTTCGTACCATTAAAATTCAGAAGCTTCTCAATTTCTTCTTTAGGATAGTTATTCTCTGCAAGTATGACTTTAAGCTCTTCTTTATGGGCTTCTTTTTTATCTGCAGTAGAAACTATTTTATTAATTTTTTTTTTTCTAAAAACTGACTTGCTACATTTTTCTTAATAGAAACTGGATGATACGAATTGAAATCCAGTAGTCTTTTAGTATTCATTGGTTTTTTATACCAACTAGTGAAAAAATTTTCATCTTCATAATAGATAGTAATATCTAAGAAGTTTATTCTTCTTTCTTTTTGAAGTTCAATAGTGAACTTAAGGGAATCATCTAATTCATTGAATGAGTCTAGAATTCTTTCTGGAACAATTTCTGAGCTATCTATTATAAATAAGATGTCATCCATGTATCTGCTATATAAGCAGAAGTATGTGGGTTGTACTAGTATCTTTTCTTCTAGTTTTCCCACATAATAGTTAGCTAAGAGTGGGGAGAGTGGGGAGCCCATTGCTAGCCCCGATTTTTGAATGTAAAAAGTTTTCCCAAATTGAAAGTAGTTGTTCTGCAAAGAGAAAGTAAGCATTTCAAAAATTCCTACTAATATGTTTTTTTCCTTGTTGTGAAAAACTATTAGGTCTGCCAAGTCTTCCGCTATAAAGTCTATAAGTTGATCTATATTAATGTGAGTATACATAGACACTATATCTAAACTACCCATAATAGGAGAATCTAATTTAGGAAGAAGTTCTAGTTTTTCTTTTAGCTGCATTGAGTTTTTAATCAAGTTAGGTGGCTCTTTTAAAAGATTCTGAAGGTGTGACTTTAAAAAATAGTTTAGATTTGAAAGAATAGAGTTTTTGAGTCTATTATTGGTCTAATTGGTTGGTGTTCTTTATGCAGCTTGACTATTCCATATATTTGAGGTAATCTGAACTGTAATTTTGAGAATTGTTTATAGTTTTCTGGAAGCTGGTTTTTCTTTTTTGAAGTGAAATAAGCTTAGAGACTTTTTTAATCAAATCTGGTATTTTTCCTTTTGATGCCATTTATGTTGAAGACTATTTCAGGTACATTTTCGTTTTCAAGTAATGCATAGATTGTCTGCTAGGAGGCTTGAAGGTAAATTGTGTTTTCCCCGATATCTCTGCTTGTAAAACTCTGATTTGAAAAATGCTTCCTTCATTGGCTACAAGCAGGGTTGTGCAATTATATGTAAAAAAAGGTTTTCTAAGTGATGCATAAATTACGCATAAAATCCGTAGAAAACGTAAAATACGCATAAAAAACAAACAAACATGGCTTTGTGCTGTTAATCAACTTGCTATGTACGAAAACGAGAAAACGAAGATCCTTTAAAAAACCAACATAACCTTCGGTATTTTTATATGATCTTATTGGAACAGTGCAAACTGCCACGTCCATGTGACATACCACCAGGATACCATGTACATATCAGTATCACGCCATATTGCTTTTTTTTTCCTAGCCTTCATATTCAGATGCGAAAATCCCTTTCTTTATGATATGTTTGGCAAAGGAAATCAGAAGTCACGTCACGGTGTAGTTTAAAGTGAAACGAGACAATAGGAACAATCAAAATGAAACGTTGCCTCACAGCTCGCCTTTGATATCCATGCGCGTGCTGCACATTGGCGGCTACTTTCTCCACAGTGATTCACTGCTGGGCAGATGCAGAAGTTCAACGGCGGCGGTCGGCGACAAAGCGTCAGCAACTTTTAGTAGTCTCGGCGGTAAAACTATAACAAATATGCGAACTACACATGCTCTCTGTTATTTAAATGTGGGAGGTTTTAGTTTTGGCTTCAGTTCAAAGCTGAGAGCATTCTTATTAAACACCGTTTTTTGCCATCCTCCCTAGTCATTGAGGGAAGCTCAACATTCTAATTGAAGACTCTTCCTACTATGAATCGCAGTGATTGACCTCTTCATAATGTGTACGAGGAACTCAGATTTATTCCAATTAAAGTGGAACCCAAGAATTGTGCCAAGTGTTGTGAATGTCGATTAACTGTCAAGAATACAGCAAGGGAGCATCTAAAAGCCATCAGGAAGGTCTGCGCTTGAAATTCTGCCAAAGCTCCTGAACCATTGACACTGACACCACCACCACCGGTGAATTCCAGTTCTACCCTGTATCGATCGAACCCGAAAATGTCTATAGACATTGACAATTCTCTAGTTCCAGTTGCAAGCCCTAGCCCCAATTCCTGCTCAACCGTGTCTGTGGTGACGAGTGTACCCTCCTCATCTCATGAAGAGGAAGACAGTTTCAACCTTGAATCACCCTTCCACGGTTAAACAACAGATAACCAATTTATTGGACAGGATGAATGCCTACACAAAGAAGGAAATAGAAAAAAAAATAGGATAGGTTTTCTATGGTTGCAACATCCCATTTAGTGCGGTAGAATCGGATCGGTGCATTTAAAACAGTTTTGCCGAAAAATGAGGGCCTGTCTATAAACCACTAACAAGAACAGCCCTTTCTGATAAACTTCTGGAGGAAGTGTATGATGAAGTTACTAAAATCACCATCAGTGCTGCAGACACAGATCCCATTTTGTTCATAGGCTGTTAGAAAAATGAATCGAACAACATGAAAAAACGTTGCAACACTTCTTCACAATCAATGTGGAAGTAGTGGCAAAGCTGAAAGTGTTTTTCTTGATACTTTTGACATGTCTGGTTTGCCAGAAACAAGTGAAGCACTTTATCATGTGGTCAGTGAATCAAAACAGCTAGCTAAAAAACAATACAATGTGAATATTTATTGTACAGTTTCCGACAACGCCAGTAACATGATTAAAATGGGTAAAAATCAGAGCCTGCGGCATTCTGCCTGCAATGCCCATACTGGAAATCTTCTAGCTAAGGATCTTCTTTAGAAGAACATTGTATCTTGTGTGAACATGGTGTTGAGGTTTTTCAAGCACCCTGATCGAGAACATTAACTGACAGAAAATGGTGGCTTTAAAGTACGCCTTGCTTCAGACACTCACTGGTGCTCTCAGAGGGATGCCTGTTTGTCCTTGACTAACAATCTAAGTGAAATGAAGAAAGTTACTGCCACTGATGAAGCTGAGAAACTGTCTTCTCAAATTAAGTCCCTCCTCTATGATAGTGCCTTTCTCAAAGAAGTTGCCAATACAATCTCAGTGCTTAATCCAGTAAGTCAGCTAATAAATATATACCAGAAAAAAAAGCAACTGCTGCAGATGCAGTTGAATTGTGGATGGACTTACGTCTACCTGAGGACCATAAGGACCTCATACCACATGCAGAAGAAAGGAGAAACCAATCCCTAAACGTATACAGCCTTGCAGCCAATGTTCTGCATCCTGTGTACCAGGGGGCAGAAAATGAATAAAAAACATCATGATCAAGTAGAGGAGTTCAATTTAGAGAACCTCGACCCCCTCAGGGATAACCAGTTTTCAGCAGTATCAAGAAAAAAACTGGAAGGTTTGGTTTGGAGCACTTGTAAAGAAGGGTGTTAAATCACCACGAACATTCTGGTACTTTGCCAGACAGCACCATAAGGAGTTGTCAGCAGCTGCTTTGAAGTTAATCAACGTGCCAGCATCTTCAGCCCAACTTGAAGGGCTTTTCTCTAATTGGTCTTTTGTCCATAATACTACAAGAAACCTGCTCAGCTTTGAACGTTCGAAGAAGTTAGTTCAAATATATTATACTCTTAAGTTACGAGATCATAACAGTGAGGATTATTAGTGTGATTAACAATGTGTGAGAATTGAAGTGGCAATTATAAACATTTAAAGAGCATAAGAACATTATCTTTAGTGAAAATTAAAATAATGACAAAGTGTTAATAGACAGTGATATTTTCAGTTTTAGAAGTAAAAATCAGTTACATATAAAACAAGTATTTTAATGTTTTGTCGAATCTATAGTGTTTTCCTTTAAGGGTATAAGTATAGCACAATCAATATGAAAAACGTTTAAAGTTTTAAAAGGGTAAAATTATGATTTCGAAGTGTACACCTGGATAACATGTCAAACACAAATATTATTAAATGAAAATGAATCATATTTTGCATTATAGACATGCCATAAACATTCATGTCAAAATATTATCTTTGGTTAACAAACTGAACATTAAATTGCTTATTTTCTACAATTACATAAATATGAAAATACACTCGATGAATTTGAAGCTGTTAATAAAATCTTGAATGCAAGAAGTAGATTGTTTTCTCCATTTTTTTCAATATACAAGAATGAACAGATATAATTTCTAAAAAAAATCTGTTAATAGATGGCTGAGCTGGGTCTGGTTCATTTGTCCGACGTTTACTTCACCGAAGGGTCACTTGACCGAAAATCACTTCACCGAAGGCTCACTTGATCGAAAGGTACATTTCATCGAAGGGCCACTTGATTGAAAAGTTCATTTCACCGAAAGGTCTCTTTACCTAAAAGTTCATCTCATCGAAAGGTCATTTCACCGAAGAATCAGTTTATCGAAAACTTTGGATTTCATTACAGGATATGTTGAAGCATGGTGCAAGTTTGGCAGACAGAACACCGAAATGTTAGGGGATCACACTCAAGTTGCACTTTTGATTTCTCCGAGTCACAGAGAACGCAAAGATTTAGTTTTAAGACAAAAATAATTAATTTTAAGCTTCTCAGCCTCGGCTTAGGCCTTTTTAGCAAATTTTAATCATGTTAATAAGGTTACACAAAAGTCATGTTCAGTGCTCATGTTCATAAGGTTTACGTAAAAAAGTAATATTAATAATGTTGCCCATTTTTTCAGGCAAAAGAATCAATTTTAGGTCCCTAGGCCTCAGCTTATGCCTTTTTAGCAAACTTTAAACGTGCGTGCTCATATTCATAAGATTTACATAAAAAGTCAAGTTAATAATATTGCACATTATTTATTCAGGCAAAAAGAATCAATTTTAGGGTTCTAGGCCTCGGCTTAGGCCATTTTAGAAAATTTGAATCAGCCGTGCTCAAAAGGAGCCCTAAAATTGATTCTTTTTGCCTGAAAAAATATGCAACATTATTAACTTGACTTTTTATGTAAACCGTATGAACATGAGCAGGTACAATTAAAATTTGCTAAAAGAGCCTAAGACGAGGCCTAGGGCCCTAAAACTGATTCTTTTGCTTGAATAAATAAATGTGCAACGTTATTCACTTAACTTTTATGTACGCCTTATCAACATGAGCACGCACGATTAAAATTTTCGGAAAAGGCCTAGGGCCTTAAAATTGATTTTTTTTTTTTCGGCCTGAAAAAGTGCACAACATTATTAGCTTGACTTTTTATGTAAATCTTATGAACATGAGCATGCACAATTAAAATTTGCTAAGAAGGCCTAAGCCGAGGCCTAGGGCTCTAAAATTGATTCTTTTTTGCCTGAATAAATGTGCAACATTATTAATTTGAATTTTTATATACTCCTTAAGTGAACATGAACAGGCACAATTAAAATTTGCTAAAACAGCCTAAGCCAAAGTTCTAGGGTCCTAAAATTGATTATTTTTGCATGAATAAATGTGCAACATTTTTAACTTAACTTGTTATGCAAGTCTTATGACTATCAGCACAGCAGGTTAAAATATTGTGACGATCCGTCCTCTCACATACTTAATTGGTGAGAGGCGTGGCTAATGCTAATTAACAGTAATTGAAACTTGATTGGGGGTTTTAATCAACAGAGAGTTATAATTTAAACACTTGCAGGGGGGGTATATAAAAAAAGATCTTCTAGCACTTTGAATTCAAGCGGCGAGTTGCAGGTGTTTGCCACAAGAACATAGAGCTCATAAACAGAAATGGGACAGGTCAGAGTTTAAAAGCTTTTTCCCATAGCTCAAAAGTTGTTTAAACGGCAAGCGCTTTTGTATGTGCCGCACGCGGAACATGGGGAAAGCTTTTGGACTTGAAGAGCTTCGTAATAAATATGGCGCAATTTCAAGTGGTGGAATTTACCGCTTACCACCTCTTGGAGACGGTAGATTGTTGTTGAATAGCAAAATCCGTTTGATAGCCGAGAGAAATAGAATGGGGATTTTCCTCACGCTCAAAATTTGTTGCTGTCTGCTGGCGCTCTAGAAATTCTCAGCATAAGAAGGAAAGCCAGCTAAAAACATAAGCTGAGGAATAACCAGAACCAGATTTGCTTGGGAACTTTCATCACCTTGCCGGACCACCGATACCTGCCGTAAGGAGCCATTTCAGGTGAAATCCAAAGAGAGAGAAAATAATCACAGAATTACCTCGCTCAAGCAGAGACAGAGAGAAAGAGAGAGAGAGAGAGAGAGGAGAAACGCCTGGCTTCAGAAACGAAGGAGCCCTCCCCTGCAGAGAAAGAGTCTGAAGTAACCGCTAGCCTCTTCGTGTTCAAGTAGGGGAGAAATCTCGTGTGTGTGTCTGAGTGCGCACCTCCAGCGACCGAGGAATGACGCCGTTTCGTCCAAAGCATGGAAAGACAAGTGATGGAAGTTAAGATCAAACTGCCCGTGCGAGTGTATTTGTTTGTCGGTGTCATCAGTACTTGTGATACTAGAAACTACATAAGTACTTTAATAAGTTTTTTTTTTTGCGGCCCATTGTGAACGAACAGACTTTTCGTTAAGACATATTTTCTGAAACACCGAAGAGGGCCAAAGCTGGCCGGAAATTATAGCTTTTACTATTACATGAAGTATCTGGTGTAAATTATGCCTGTATCCATTAAATCCCTGTTTTAATTGTTATTTATACTGTGCCTCTATTGATTTATTGGTGTACTGTGTAGGCTAATTGGCTAACGAGGTATATTTGCGGATCCAGTGATCGGATCGCAGTCCGGAAATATTTGGCATCCTGATATCTGAAGCCCAAAAGTTGTAACAAAAGTGGTGATCAGCAGTGGGATCCCTAGTGTATCTCAGAAGCATAGTACAACCGGAGCACAGTATTTATGCTAACTTTTGTAACTTGCATAAAAGTTGAGCTCAAAGTTTCAAAAATGGAAGGGATTAAAAAAATATTGGATGAACTGAAAGATGAACTCAGAAATGGACTGAAAACTACCAAAGGAAGTTTTCAGCAGCAGCTCAAACAACAACAAGAAAGTTTTGAGCAAAGCTTGCAACAGCAGAAAGAAAGTCTTGAGCAGCAGACGGGCAGCATAAATCAGCTGATAGCTAGAATTGGGGGTATGAGGGAAACTTTTTATAAAAGAATAGAAGATACCAACTTGCGTATCGATTAGTTGGTAATTGGGCAGGCAAAATGCATAGACCAAATAGAACAATGTACCCAATATTTAAAGAGCGTTTGTAACTTGTGCGAGACTCAATGTAGAGATGTAAAGAAAAAACTTTATGGGGAATTTAATGGTACTAAGTTAGAACAAACTAAATTTTATAGGGTTATTGAGAAAAGAGTACAACATTGTGAGGCAAAAATAAGTTCGTCGGAATTTAAGTCACCGGGGGTGATCAGTGAAGCTTTGAGTAGGCCAACCCGAATTAAACCAGGCGCATTTGATGGAAAGACTAGCTGGGAGGTATACAAGACCCAGTTCAAAATAGTTTCAAGTGCGAACGGCTGGAGCGAAAGGGAAAAAGCATACGCGCTTGCGCCATCATTGAGGAATGCAGCTGCTGATATCCTACAAACTTTGTCGGAGGAGAGCTGTTTAAAATATTCCTGTCTTGTCGCTGCCCTGGCACTCAGATTTGGGGAGGAACATTTAAAAAGCAACTCTGTGTTCTTCAGTTGAAAAATCGCAGGCAGGAGGTCAACGAGTCACTTCAACAGCTCGCGACTGACATCGATTGGATGAAAAGGCTTGCGAATGGGCAATGTACGCTGGATATACAGGACACGATGGCGCAGCAACATTTTGTGGAAGTGATTGCAGATCCAGACATTCAGCATTCAGTGCGCATGGCAGATTGTGACTCACTTAAGTCAGCCGTCTTACATGCAATGAAATTTGACTCATCGCACCATTCTATGAGTCCTAGAAAAACAGTTTGTATGGAGACTGTAGCAGAAAGTCCGATCAATGCATCAGTTGAAACTAAACTCGAAGAGCTTTTGGATCTCCTTCGCAGAATTGTTAAACATCGTTCTGTTTCATCTCCTAGCCGTGGAAGAAGTGATACACCATCTAGAAAAATGGAGTGCTGGTATTGTGGTTTAAGAGGGAATCACATTTTCGAGTGTAGAAAACGGTTGAGAGAGGGAAAAAAAGTCTAAGGAACAGGCTTCGGGAAACCTTCAGAAGTCAGTTTTGAGGGGCGAGAACTGACGCGGCAAGAGCAGCCCCGCACGGTGAAAGGGCACGTCACAGGTCTTTCTGGAGATTACAGTGGTTTAAGAATTGAGGGGATGATAAATAAAACTAAATGCCAATTTGTGCTGGATACTGGGGTGGATATTACACTAGTCCGTCTGGATTTTTTCGAGAAAATTAAGGAACCTGCAGATTGTTTGAAGGGTGAGCAACGGGTTGAGATTCAAACCGTGAATGGTGAGGGTTTAGTTGCACTTGGAACTGCAGGCATCGACATACGAATTGGAAATAAATGCTGCAGACACACGGCAGTGATTGCTGATATTGTTGAAAAATGCATCCTGGGTCTCGATTTTCTTAGTTAGAACGGATATGTTTGACCTTAAGAATGGAACCCTGAAGACGGAACATGAGGAAATGGTTCTCATGAAAAGTCAGCATGGGCACCTGAGGTTGCATAGGGTCACAGTTCTCGCAAAAGAAAAGTGTGTTTTACCAGCAAAAAGTGAAACAATTCTGGCAGGATGTTTGCCTGAGCTTTCATCAGAATTTCCGATGGCAGTATGTAAAATGTCTGAAATTTACCCGTTACTGAAGAATGCACTTGTAGCGCGAGCGCTGGTAAAAACAGCACATAGTATCCCCATAAGAATAGTTAACCTGAGTGACGTCAATGTGAAAATAAGGGAAGGGTTAGTGCTTTGCTTCTTGAACCCCGTGATTTCGGCGTGTAGCTGCAGAATAATGATCCCAGCCGACTTGCGCATGGGCGGGAGCTACGATGTACCGGAGCATCTGTGTGACCTTGCAGCGGAGGCCACGGCGGGCCTGAGTACGTATCAGCTAGGAGAGTGGACCGAGATGATATGCAAATTCGCCAATGTTTTTTCCGCAGGTGATGATTATGCACAAACCAATGTCATTTTCCATAGAATAGATACGGAAAATAGTGCTCCAATTAAGCAACCGCCTAGACGTTTACCATTAGCTAAACGAGCAGAAGTGGAAGAGATGTTGAGAAATATGGAGAAACAAGGAGTTATAGAACCTTCTTTTAGCTCGTGGGCATCACCTGTTGTTTTAGTCTCTAAGCCTGACGGTACGACTAGATTTTGTTTAGATTACAGGAAACTTAATGAAGTAACTCGTAAGGATTTCTATCCACTACTTAGGATAGATGACACTCTGGATTATTTGGCTGGATCTGAGTGGTTCTCAACGCTTGATCTAAAAAGTGATTATTGGCAGGTGGGTATGCATCCAGATGATAAAGAGAAAACTGCCTTCACGACAGGTAATGGTTTGGGGAATTTCGGGTAGTGCTCTTTAGATTGTGTAATGCGCCCGCTACATTTGAACGTTTAATGGAAACTGTTCTTCGAGGTTTACCGTTTGACATCTGCATGGTTTATCTAGATGACATAATTGTGTGTGGTACTACTTTTGCTAAGCATTTGGATAATTTGAGACTCGTTTTCACTAGGCTCCGTGAAGCTGGGTTAAAATTGAATCCGAAAAAGTGTAGATTTTTGCAAAAGGAAGTGAAATACCTAGGACATGTAATTTCTGCAGATGGCATAGGGACAGACCCTGAAATGATTGTGGCAGTCAAAGAATGGCCACCGCCGATGAATGTTCAGGAGGTGAGAAGTTTCCTTGGGTTATGTTCCTATTACCGGAAATTTATCAGAGGTTTTTCGCTGATAGCCCGACCATTGCATCGGTTAACTGAGGTGAAAGTTCCCTTTGAGTGGAATGAAGAGTGCCAACGAGCCTTCACGACACTAAAGGAAGCTCTGATATCAGCGCCGGTATTGGCTTATCCCAAAGCAGAATTATCATTCATCCTTGATGTCGATGCTAGTAAAACTGCAGTGGGTGGATTTTTATCTCAGGTTCAGAATGAATAGGAAAAAGTCATAGCATACTTTAGTAAATCTCTTTCTAAGCCGGAATGGAACTACTGTGTTACTAGAAAATAATTATTGGCTATGGTAAAAGGTATAGAACATTTCCATCATTTTTTGTTTGGTAGAAAATTCTTGTTGCGAACCGATCATGGCGCTTTGCATTGGTTGTTTAATTTTAGAAATCTGGAGGGCCAGGTAGCAAGGTGGATAGAACGTTTACAAGCTTATGACTTCCAGGTACAACATCGGAAGGGAAATGCACATCAGAATGCGGATGCTTTGTCAAGAAGACCCTGTCCACCGCAATGCAAATCCTGCCTACGCGCAGAAAGCAATGAGCTGCAGCCCGGAACCCAAGCGGTACGCCAGGCGATAATTCCCCCGACCCTAACTGTACGAGATCCGTTGAGTCCGGAAGAGATGCAAAAAGCGCAGGAAGCGGACGAAGATGCTGGACGTCTGGTCTAATGGAAGGAGGAGTCTCCCAACCGTCCTCCATGGGCGACTGTTGCAGCGTACGGACAGATCTTGAAAAGTTATTGGGCGCAGTGGGATTCTCTTGTGGTTAGAGATGGAATTTTGTACAGAGAATTGGAAAATTCTAGGAATGATTCGCGACAAATTCAACTGGTGGTTCCAAGATCTTTGGTGAAAGATGTGTTGAAACAAATGCACGATAACCCGACTGGTGGACATTTTGGTGTCAGAAAAACTCTTGCGAAAGTCCGGGAACGATTTTACTGGGTAAATGGTAGGACGGATGTAGAGGATTGGTGCAGACAGTGTCACTTATGCGCGTCCAAGAAGGGCCCAATGACACGATGTTGCACCCGAATGCAAGTGTATAATGTGGGAGCACCGTTCGAAAGGGTAGCCATTGATGTGACCGTTTCCTAAGTCGGAGGATGGCAACAGATATTTGTTGGTGGTTATGGATTATTTCACCAAATGGCTGGCGGTCTTTCCTACGGAAAATCAGGAAGCAGTTGCTGTTGCCGAAATTCTTGTCAGTAGATTGATGAGCTCTCATGGGGTTCCTCTTGAATTGCATTCCGACCAGGGGTGGAATTTTGAGTCTAAAGTGTTCCAAGAAACGTGCAATTTACTCGGTATTAAAAAGACTCGAACTACGCCACTTTATCCTCAGAGTGACGGAATGTGTGAAAGGTTCATACGCACCTTGGGACAGCAGCTTTCATTATTTGTTAGTGATAACCACAAAGATTGGAACAGGCTTGTTCTGCTATTTTTGTTGGCGTACCAAGCTGCAGTGCATGAAACCACAGGAAATACCCCGAGTATGATGTTGTATGGGCGAGAATTACGTCTCCCTTGTGATTTGGTGTTTGGACGGCTGGAACCAATTGCCCAGGATTCTAGCACATATGTCACAGAGCTTACCAGGAGATTAGAGAAGGTACATAGTTTTGCTAGGAAGAATATTAGAATAACTACTGAAAGAATGAAAACCAGATATGGCGTGCAGGCTGCGGAGAAAGTGTTTAAGGAGGAAGATTTAGTCTAGCTCTATAACCCACGAAGGCGAAAGGGAAAGTCACCCAAATTGCAGTGCCCGTGGGAAGGTCCTTACGTAGTAAAGAAAAGAATCAATGATGTTCTTTACAAAGTTTCATACAATAATAGACCAGTTAGAGTCATACACCTCAATAGGCTTAGACCGTATATGGCAGGAGATACCGAATCATAAACGGTTGAAGGATGAGTGTCTCAGGTGATTGGTTAGTTTCCCGTTGGTTGACTTGGTGATGTGAAAGGGTGAGAAGCGGAGAGCCTGAGAACATGGAATGAGCTTGTTGGTTGTAATAATTTTGTATAGTGTACTCGGTGTTGTGTTCTATTGGTGGAAATAATTTAATATTGCAATATGTCGTGTGCCGTGGTAGTGGAACGGTGTAATGTAAATTAATGATGTAGTGTTGCATTTGTGTACTGCCGTGGGGCGTGGCAGTGTAAATAATTATGCAGGTATGCATGGAATGTGGGCGTTCCCTGAGATTCGTTAGAAAACGAGATGGGCCCGGGGAATGCTAAGGACCAATTCAAGGCGACTGTTTTGAGTAAGGGCAGAGATGACGATGGGCACAAAGGAAGAGGGGTACTGATGAGTTCTTATCTAGGGTAAGCAGCTCCGGGTGGTGGAATTGCTGCAAATCACAGGTAGCTTATATGCACTCGAGATGAGTTGCAGTTTAAGAAGGAAGTGATGTGACGACTCCCCCCCCCCCCTCGCTTAATTAATTGGCAAGAAGCGTGACTAATTAATGGTAATTGAAACTTGATTGGGGGTTTTAATTAACAGAGAGTTATATTTAAACACTTGCGAGGAGTGGTATATAAAGAAAAGATCTTCTAGCACTTTGAATTCAAGTGGCGAGTTGCAGGTGTTTGCCATGAGAACAAAAAGACCATAAACAGAAATGGGACAGGTCAGAGTTTAAAAGCTTTTTCCCATAGCTCAAAAGTTGTTTAAACGGCAAGCGCTTTTCAAGATTTTGTCTGTGCCGCACGCAAAACAATGGGAAAGCTTTTGGACTTCAAGAGCTTCGTAATAAATATGCCACAATTTCAAGTGGTGAAATTCACCGCTTACCACCTCTTGGAGACGGGAGATCGTTGTTGAGTAGCAGAATCTGTTTGATAGCCGAGAGAAATAGAATGGGGATTTTCCTCACGCTCGAAATTTGTTGCCGTCTGCTGGCGCTCTAGAAATTCTCAGCATAAGAAGGAAAGCCAGCTAAAAACATAAGCTGAAGAATAACCAGAACCAGATTTGCTTGGGAACTTTCATCACCTTGCCGGACCACCGATACCTGCCGTAAGGAGCCATTTCAGGTGAAATCCAAAGAGAGAGAAAATAATCACGGAATCGCCTTGCTCAAGCTGAGAGAGAGAGAGAGAGGAGAAACGCCTAGCTTCAGGAACGAAGGAGCCCCCCTGCAGAGAGAGAGTCTGAAGTAACCGCAAGTACTTTAATAAGTATTTTCTTTGCGGCCCATTGTGAACGAACAGACTTTTCGTTACGACATATTTTCTGAAACACCGAAGAGGGCCAAAGCTGGCCGGAAATTATAGGTTTTACTATTACATGAAGTATCCGGTGTAAATTATGCCTGTATCCCTTAAATCCCTGTTTTAATTGTTATACTGTGCCTCCATTGGTTTATTGGTGTACTGTGTAGGCTAATTGGCTAACGAGGTATATTTGCAGATCCAGTGATCGGATCGCAGTCCGGAAATATTTGGCATCCTGATATCTGAAGCCCAAAAGTCGTAACAATATGTTAAGAGGGCCCAGGCCTGTGGCCTTATAATTAAATGTTTTATGCCTGGGTAAAAGTGAAAAATTGTTAACTTGACTTCGTGTGTAAACTAATATGAGCCCCCATGTCTAAAAAGTGCTAAATTATTAACTCAAGTGTGTGGGTAATTAATATGAGCATGCATGACTGACATTTGCTAAAAAGGTCTAAGCTGAGGCCTAGGGACCTAAAATTGATTATTGTATCTTAGTAAATGTGGAACACTATTCACTTGACTTATGAGTATGATGTGGGGTGATTAAAATTTGCTAAAAAGATCTAAACCGAGGCCTAAGGCCTTAAAATTAATTCTTTGTGTTTGAGTAAATGTAAGAAATTATTAACTTTGCTTGTTATATAACCCATATGAATATGAGCACTGTAGCTTAAAATTTGCTAACAGGGCCCAAATCTAGGCCCAAGGCCCTAAAATCAACATTTTGGGTCTGGGTAAAAATTCAACATTATTAATTTGCTTTGCTATGTAAAACTTACGAATATGAACAGGAAGGATTAAAATTTGCTAAAAATTCCCAGATCTAGGCCTATAAGGCCTTAAAATTGATGTTTTAGGCTTGAGCAAAAGTGCAACATATTTTACTTTCTATTTTATGCAATGCTTATGAATACAAGTAAGGTTAAAATCTGTTAAAATGGCATGTACCTAGTCCTATGGCCAAAAAATTAATGTTTTGTGGTTGAGTAAAACTGGAACATTATTTACTTGATTTGCAACATAACCCTTATGAATATGAGCTCGGAGGATTAAAATTTGACAAAAGGGCACAGATCTAGGCCTTGTAATTAATGTTAAATTTTGAAAAACCTACTCATGGGGAGGTGTTTCATAGAAATTAAAAGTGTGTTTTTTATACAATCTGATAATGTTTAGGTGTCCAGTTTTTCAAAAACCCACACCACACTCCAACAGATCTCCAACAACAAAATTCTAAGTTTTCGATAAACTGACCATTCAGTGAAATGATCTTTCGATTAATGAACTTTTAGGTAAAGTAATCCTTCGGTGAAATGAACTTTTAGGTAAAGTGGCCTTTCGGCGAAATGAACTTTACGGTCAAGTGACCCTTCGGTGAAATGTACCTTTCGATCAAGTGATTTTTGGCGAAGTGATTTTCGGTCAAGTGACTTTTCGATCAAGTGAACGATACCCGGCTGAGCTGTATTAACAATCTTAAGAAAATAATGATTTCATAGTAAAATATACATGAAAATTGAAGTTCAAAATATAATATAATTAAAGTGGTTTTTATATTATATTAT
The DNA here is from genome assembly GCA_039090855.1 of Macrothele yani. Classification (NCBI taxonomy): domain Eukaryota; kingdom Metazoa; phylum Arthropoda; class Arachnida; order Araneae; family Macrothelidae; genus Macrothele; species Macrothele yani. The sequence goes on from CM077026.1 coordinate 73,411,755, forward strand.
TTATCCATGAAAGAAAATAAATCTTTTACATCTGAATAAAAATCTGGTTTTCTACGCCAAGTAAATTACTTGTATATTACGCATAATTTACGTAAAATATGTAATGAGTAAATTACCTTGCCAACCCTGGCTACGAGGGAAATGTTTTACATATAATTTCTAATTTTTGGTAAAGAATGGTTTAGCTGCCAAGGGACATAAGTATTTATTTCTGCTTCTGATGTATTTTTGCAAAAAAATATGAGCTTCTGAAAATTTGATTGAAAAAATTCTTTCGTGAACCGATACTGCTCACCTCGGAAAGCCGTTTGGAGATACCTCTTGCTTAAATAGTGCATACTTTTACTGTTAGGGAAGCAGACATTCCTCTTATTTTTGTCCATATCTCTGCTTTTCAGAGCCCAATTTGAAAAAAAAAATGTTGGAGTGTATTTCCAGTGTGAAATGTTTCCCATATGATTTCAAATTTTTCACGTAATGCATAGATTTTCCGCTGGGAGGCATAAAGATAAATTGCATGTTCCTTGATATCTATAAACTCATAGCTATTGTTTAAGGTATATTGATTCCTCATGAATATTGGGGATAGATATCAATATACCTTAAAGAATAGCTATGAGTTTATAGAAAAAATTAAATTAATTAATCAAGACCTAGAGCAAATAACTATGGCCTCCATGGACGTTAAGGCGTTATACCCAAACACTCCTGTCGAGCTAGCCATCGAATTGGTTGTGCAACAACTAAGCGTCAACAATGAACTAAACTTGTCACAACTGAAAGAGCTAAAGAATACCTTATATTTCATCAAGAAAAACAACATCTTCCATTTTGAAGGAAATATATTTAAACAAATGCAAGGTGGCCCTATGGGATCCCCATTATTGCCATTATATGCAGAAGTGATTATGGCATACCTCGAAAAAGAAATTATTCAAAATCTACCTGAAAACCCAATACTTTATGCTCGATATGTAGACAACATTATTATAATGTCTAAACTTAACAAAGCCGAGCTACAAGATCTCGCACAGCGGTTTAGCAAAATCTGTAACACCATAGAGCTAACTATTGAGTTTGAAGAGGATAATCGCCTATCCTTCCTGGACATTCAACTAAAGAAAAACAAAAATAGCTTTGAATAGTCTGTGTTCAGGAAAGCAACTTACATACCTGTACTGATGCCATACTTGTCGCACCATCCAGTAATACATAAAAAAAACAGCATAGTAAACTTGATATGGCAAACGTACACACACACATCTAACAACAGGCTAAAAAATCCAGAGCTTGAGTTTATCTCGAAAATATCACAAGAGTATGAGTACCCAAGCTAGCTAATTAATAAATGGATACACGAGAGTAAAAAGCATATGACTCAGAGTAAAGAAGGCCAAGAAGTGCACAACCAAAGGAAGATGAGGAATAAAAAATTGAAATACGTTGGAGCTTTCCCATACTTGGAAGGAGTGAGTAAAGAAATTAATACGAAATGTGCTAAATATGACTTACAACTAGGAAGCTCAGTGCACACAGTGAAAAGTATGACTGTCAACAAGAAAACAGAGGAAAAAATGCTAGAAGAATCAGGAACCTACGAAATTCCAATTGCACACATACCCCCAATATCGTACATTGGAAGTACGCAAAACAGATTAAAAAAAGACTTAAACAACACATATCTAACTGGCAAAAAAAAAGAAGCCAAAACTGCTTTGGTGCAATTCTGCATGGAAAACCGGACATTCCCTAAATTCGATGAAATTAAAATGCTAAAAAAAAAAAAATAAAAAATCGGAAAGGCAAATGAGGGGGAAGAAGCAATATTAATCTATAAAAATAAAGCAAGGGTATGTAACCAGAATGACCCTAGCACATTATCTGGCCTGTGGAAAGAACTAATAAGACAAGAAAAACAACAACAAAAGAAAAACCGGCAAAAAAGACAAGAAAACCAGGATAGGAAAAAAAAAAGTTGTTTTAATGAAACATAGATGGCGCCAGCCGGGCTTGATAACAAAATATATCCAGGAAAGTATATCCGACGAATGGCAACATGGAGTATCGGATTCCATTAGTGCGAAGTGAACCACGAACATTGGTGGTAAAGTCGCCACGCTCCTGAGGATGCCCAGAGTATGGGCGAAAATTTCGAGTATAAAGAACGGCAAAAATTGATGTGTTTGAATCCTAAGGCAAAGATCCAATGAGTATACCCAGCGAAAAGTGTGAGAAGTAAAGCTAGTCATCTCATACAATGGACTTTAGGACAATAACATCAACAAAGACCGGAAAACACATGTGTGAAATTTTCCCATCGCTAGAAAGGAATGCCAAGGTAAGCATTATCCTCTAGAATATTGTACTTGTGTAAAATAGTGCAATTAAAAAAAAGTTCAACACTAGATGCCATTTACCTTGTGGAGCATTTTACGCTTGTATTTCAGGAATTTTATAGTTCATAGTTCTGTATCTAAGTGGTGTTTGTGTACTGTTGTGTGCAGTTGTATCACTGCATCTAAAAATCCTATCAAGAAATTTCCTTTTTTATTGTATGCCATTTACCACAATAAAGATGGGGAGCATTATCCTCTTTAAATAATGCACGGCTTTCCAGCTAGGAGGCGTGAAGGTTAAAATATTTTTCTTGCTATCTCTGCTTCCAGGAGATGTATTTGAGAAGTTCTTTTTCCCTAACATAGCTTTTGCCATGAAGGATACTTTTCACTGGTTTTTAACTTTTCCATTGCACAAAATTGTTCAACTAGAAGGTGTAGCATTATATCATGTTTCCTTCTATAGTTCTTCTTTTAACTGTTCAATTTGAAAATCTCTTTGTCTCTGATACCTTCCTTTTGGAAGCCATTTCTTAATTTCCAAAACATGCTTTTTAGCCACTGGTGGAGTAAGTAGCTATTTCTATTTCTGATGTTTTATCAATAGTGGAAATCCGGTTGATGTTGTTTCTAACAGGTTCCACTGACTTGGAATAACTTTGATAAATTTTATTCACGTTGAAAGGGATTCAAAAGATGTGCTCATTACAACCAAAAATTCGGTGTCATCTTTCATGTTTAAAAATAATTAACACAAAGAGAATGCAATGTAAATGCCACTGTTTTTAAATAAGTAAAATAAGCATTAAGATTAGACTGCTTATAAAGTATAGCACCTTGTTTTTTGAGGTACTTTTAATAACACTGTGTGAAGCACATAAAAATATTAATATATCTTGTAATAAATGAAGACATGGCGATTCCTTTCAATTAAATCACTTGAAGTAAAAAATGCTTTATGGGCATTACTAGGAATTAAAATAATTTAAGTGTCAAATTTTCGGGTAGAAGCCCTACCCTTCATCAGGACAATGTGTGGAGACAGTGTTGCCATTCACTAGCAATACTTCATCCCTTAAGATCATTGAGCGTTTTACCTCTTCTTTTTCAATTTCCATACTTACTGCAAGTTTTCTCTTAAGATAATGTTGTTGTCTTGTTAAAATTTCCCCTGAACTAGACAGATATGTGCAAAACACAGGCCATAGAGTATTATGGGATACGGTGGAAAATTTAACAAGACAACAACATTATCTTAAGAGAAAACTTGCAGAGAGTGTGGAAATTGAAAAAAAAAAGAGGTAAAACACTCAACGATTTTAAGGGATGGAGTATTGCTAGTGAATGGCAACCCTGTCTCTGCACATCATCTTGATGAAGGGTAGGGCTTCTACCCAAAAATTTGACACTTAAACTCCTTTAATTCCTAGTAATCTCCATAAAGAATTTTTTGCTTCAAGTGATTTACTATACCTGTCCTTGTCACATGTGCTCTACCTACTTCCCAAACCCTGACCCTTCACTAGTGGCCAAACTGTAGATCTTCACCTTTTATCATGCTATTCGACTCACCACATGGAAATTCAGTGCCTAGTCTTTAAATTGATGTTTGCTTTTATATGACAATATAATCAGTCCAAGATTAGATTCCATGTAATGCATTTTTATCTCCAAATATGATAAAACTCTACCAAGTGGATGAAGCAACTGCTAGATTACTAAAAATAATTTCTGTAACTTACATAGAGTACTTAAAATACACTATATTGACAAAAGTCACCAGACACCTAGAAGAGAAACACAACATAGCATTTATTGACATACATTAGTATGGTATCGGTTCATCTTTGGCCTTAATATGCATGCACTGACTCTTCGAGACATGCTTTCGACAAGGTTTTGGAACACAACGACAGGTATGCACTTCCATTCAGTACATAATGCTGCCGCTAACTGTTGCTTAGTAGTAGGTCTTGGTTCCAAACTTCTTATGTGGTGCTCTAATTCATATCATAGGTGCTCTATGGGATTAAGATCAGGGCTTTGCGCTGGCCAGTCCACACACGATACAGAATTATCGTCACACCACACCTTAACTGTCTTTGCTTTATGGCTCGGTGCATTGTCCTGCTGGTACCAGCAAGACTCGGTTCCATAGTATTGCCCCAGAATTGGTAGGGCATAATTGTCAAGAATATCGAGGGGGACATGCTAGTTAACAGGTTTGTCCATGATAACCAATGGACTGGGACCATACCACGAAAAACACCCCCACACGAGTACACTGCCAGCTCCAAACTTGACCGTAGGAACAGTACACTGTGGTAAATAGTGTTCCCTCGGCTGCTGACATACCTACACATGGCCATCAGACAGATGGATTATGCATCTGGATTCATCAGTCTATAGGACCTGTTTCTATTGATCTACGGTCCACGATAAAGATTTTTTACACCATGCTAAACGATGAGTAGCATTCCGAGTGGAGATTAAAGGCTTATAAGCAGCCGCACGACTACAGTAACCCTTGGAATGAAGTTCTCTGTGAATAGTAGGTGTACATATTGAGGTTCCAGCATTGTTACTCACCTCTACACTGAGGTCTTGTGCAGTATTCCGTCGATTAGCTGTAACGACTCTCATGAGGCTTCAACGTCCTCTATCACTAATTTTCTTTGGTCTGGCGGTACATTTTGCTGCTTCAGGCATGCCATGTGTCTTCCACTTATTAAGTGCATCCAAAACAGTTGACTTAGGTATGTTTAAACGCCTCTCGGTTTCTCTTATGAACAACCCACAAATATAACACCCAACAATCTTTCCTTTCTCAAAGTCAGTTCTCTCCCATTGCGACATTTGCACTCAGCCTCAGGCTGGCTTTTATACCATTTGCAACTGTATTGCGCATCTTAACAATGCAGCAGATCCGTTCATTTGCTTTTGAAGGGGTGTCTGGTGACTTTCGTCAATATAGTGTAGACAGTGGACCATTCTGTTGCTGAAGACATGTATTCTCACTAAAATATACCTGTATTAGTTTGTAGCCACTTCCTTCATGAAAAGTTCCTACTATGGAAAAAAATATCTTAAATTGACGACTTAACACCTTTGGGAATAGATGTTAAGGCTTTACACAAATGTTTGTTATAACTGAAATTCAAGTTAGAAAGTGCGTCATGCTTCAGTTTGCAGACAAAAACTAAGTGAACAAAGGATTTAGACAACATGTCAATGGAATACATAAAGGAAGAAAAAAAGTTGGAACTAGAACATGGAAAGAGCAATGTATTTGTTTATTTACTGACGCCACGTATTTGGAGGATTTTCATGTTGGAACTTTCTGGTTGGACATGAACATTTCAAGTAGTCACTCATTTCCAAATATTGTGCACTGAAATAAAGACTTTAAACACCTGTTATTTATAACTACATATAAAATATTTCTCTCTATTATTAATGTACAAATGGAAACACAAATAATATTTAAGTTAAGCATACCAAGAATTAACCATGACATTATCTGACAATAGACAGGCAACCCTTCTTTATGAGCAATACTGCTGGAAGTACTACGCACTATTAAGGTAGCTAAGCACAGTAATATGACCTGTAAGTAAAATGAGCATGATAATGAGAAGGATTGGAAGTGAAGCACGTAACATGCTAAAAATCAGAAGATCTTATCACGCATTGGATACGTTATGGAACTGTAAATGGTGTAACATTTTGGTAGTTGACTTCTACCTTCCACAGCCATGGAATAAAACATATAGAATGAACCCTGTGGTGTTAGCCTTAGTTGTTGCCAGATTTCGAAACAACTTTCCAAATAATAGGGATCTGAAAATTGCGTCCATATTTCAAGTGTTAGGGGTAAGGTAGATTTCAATGCTTTCATGTTTATAAGGGCTTTATAATTACTTAATAGAGTGATACGTTTTATGATTTGCCAATCGGGAATCGTGGATGTACCACTGATAGTTAAAATTGAAAGGGATGTGGAAGGGTTGCCTTTCTTAACATCAGCAATATGTTCTACCAATCGCCAGTTGATGCTGGGGTAAGTACTGCCAAATGTAGTGGGTAACGCCAGTGGAAGTGTTGACAGGGATAGAGTAGACGCCTTGTAAATCCAGGGGTTTATTGGGATCTCTGTCTTTAAAAATGAGGTGAAGAAGATGTGGAGGTGAATTAACTGCAATCCTGTAGCAAAAAGACTTGAAAATTGAGCAAACTTTATGAGTGAAGGACCAGCAAAAATGGCAAAGTGCCAACAAACTGATGGGTGGTGGAAGGTTCAGGAAGTAAACAAGTAGTTCTGTTCTGCGACTCAAAATTTCTTAATCAGTCTATGTACAAAGGAGGGTGGAAAGCCATGCAATTTGCCAATGTTGATGGTGTTCTGATAATATTTTTGTAAAGCAGGAGGGCTATTTCAAATAAGGTTAGTTCTGTGTAAGCAAGACTTAATAGCAGCCAATTTTTCAAACGCACAAGAATGGTAAGGAATGATATTATGGGTGGCAGTAGCTTTTCTGTAAACAGAGAGGCCAAGTCAATTTTCTGAATTGATGTTGATGATATTATTGTTGACCTGTTCTTGAGACGAGAATCTTATGATATTGAATGCTGATATTATTGTTGACCTATTTTTGAGATGAGAATCTTATGTTTGGGAATTTAGAAGTTATGGATGACATGAGTTCCATTAATGAGTGTTTCTGGTGGAGCCACATGATGAGGATGTCGTCATCTACATACCTTAACCAAATGGTGGGTTTTAAGGGGGATGGAGCAATCATTAATTTTTCAATATTTTGTAAATAAATTTCAGCAAGCAAGGGGGAAAGTGGACGGCCCATTGGTACACCTTGTTTTTGTTGGTAGTAGATACCATTGTATACAAAACAGCAATATTTTTCTAAGGTATCAAAACAGTCATAAAGATCTTTGATTAGTTCCCCAGGAAGTTCTTGGTGTTCCATTAGTTTTTTAACCATGAGCATGTAGGTAACAAAGAATGGAACTGATGGAAATAAGCAATCCATATTAAAGGTGTGTACACAGTATTTTGAGGATTGATGGATGAAAGGATTTTCTGGATAAAGTCCTCGGTTGACACAACAGAATATGGATGACATTTTGTCAGAATATTACAACGCTTGACCAATTGCCTTCCAAGATTGACTGCTGGTGAAAAGTTATATTTAATTAAGGGCTGAACAGGATGTCCATCTTTATGTAGCTTGATGTGTAAGAACAACGAGGGAGTACAGTAAAAAACTGGAGGGGAGATATCTCCTAAGAAGGTTTTCAGAGAATATTTTTTGGAAAGCATGTAACAGCTTTGCATGGTTTCTCAGTGTTGTCTGATTTAGGTTGTATGCAATTGGTGTTTTCCAGGAACTCAGCTACTTTGTTGTCCAAAGAATTATTTTGGATGAAGACAAGACATCCTATCCCGTCTTGTCTGCTTTACATACTGCAAGATTATTAGAATGGGCGAAATTTCTAAATTTCCTCAAAACAGGAGAATAGTGTTTAAGCATCGGAAATTGCGATAGCTGATTTTGCACAAATAATAGGTTGATGTGAGGGATAGACATTTTGGATCGCTCCTTCTAGTAGTGAAAGAGTATGTGATAGGCCAGGTTTAGCAAAGGGAGAATATTTAGGTCCATTTGCAAGTTGTTTATCTATTTCAACTGGAATAGGCACAAAGGACAAGTTCACACACCTGGGTAAGTTGTTATCAGCAACAAATGTGGGAGCCAAACTTTGAATGCTCTTCTGTGTGCAGGGTAGGTTCTGAAACTTGTTTTTAAGCCTTTTTGTTTCATACCTATGAATCCTTATTTCCATCAGTTCCATTCTTTGTTACCTACATGCTCATAGTCAAAAAACTACTGGAGCACCAAGAACTTCCTGGGGTACTAAGATCTTTATGACTGTTTTGATTCCTTAGAAAAATATTGCTGTTTCGTATACAATGGTATCTACTACCAACAAAAACAAGGTGTACCAACGGGCTGTCTGCTTTCCCCCTTGCTTGCTGAAATTCATTTGCAAAATATTGAAAAATTAATGATTGCTCCATCCCCCTTAAAACCCACCATTTGGTTAAGGTATGTAGATAATATCTTCATCATTTGGTCCCACCAGAAACATTTATTGATGGAACTCATGCCATCCATAACTTCTAAATTCCCACACATAAGATTCTTGTCTTAAGAACAGGTCAACAATAATATGAGCTTTCTGGATGTTAACATCAACATCAATTCAGATTCTTCACTTGGATTTTCTGTTTACAGGAAACCTACTGCCACCCATAATATCATCCCTTACCATTCTTGTACCTTTCATCACCCATCAGTTTGTTGGCACTTTATGCCCTTTAGTTGGTCCTTCACTCATAAAGTTTGCTCAATTTTCAAATCTTTTTGCCTGCAGGATTCCATTTAAACCACCTCCACATCTTCCCCACCTCATTCTTAAAGTCAGAGATCCCAATAAACCTCTGGATTTACAAGGCGTCTACTCTATCCCTATCAACACTTCCACAAGCATTACCCACTATATTGGCAGTACTTACTGCAGCATCAATTGGCAATTGGTGGAACATATTGCTGATGTTAAGAAAGACAATCCTTCCACATTCCTTTCAATTTTAACTATCAGCGATACATCCAATCGGGAAGATTGGCAAAACATAAAATGTATCGCTCTGTTCAGTAATCGCGAAAACTTATAAACATGAGAGCATTGAAATCTACCTTACCCTTACCACTTGCAATACGGACACACCTTTTCAGATACCTATTATTTGGAAAGCTGTTTTGAAATCTGCTAACAACTCAGGCTAACACCACATGATTCATTCCACATGTTTCATTCCACATGATTTATTCCACATGCTTCATTCCATGGCTGAGGAAGGTAGAAATCAACTACTGAAACATTCCACCATTCACAGTTCCATAACATAATCAATACTCAGTAAGAGGATATTAGGAATTCTTCTAAAATGAGCATGTTAAACAAATAACAATTTCAACAATTAATCAAAAAAAAAAAAAGTTGCATGTACACTTTAAACACCTACTGGAATTAACAGAAATACAAACAGAAATGACGTAAGTTGATGACAAAACTAAATAAGAAAGAAAAAAAAAGAAAAGAAAATATTTACAAGTAAAGATTCTATATTCCTACAAAAATATCCAAATTTACTTAAAATTTATAGAGTTATAACTTCTAGGACTAACCACGTCATTCTACATTACTATAAAAAAGAAGGCCTAAGATCAGGAATCTTTTACAGATGAAAAGATCTTCTTATTCCTACACAGTCTATAAGAAAGTTTTAAGCAGTGATAAGATGACTTTGTTGTGATGTCATTTATGATCAGATGTTATAGCTTGTGTTGGATCTTATTAAAATGAGAATTAGTAAGGAAGACAAAGAGATGGATCTTCCTGGAACGGAACAGCAATAAGGATTCTAGTTTTAAATAAAAGGTTTATTTAAAACTAATAAACAGAACACAAATAGCATTACTTCTCCAGTCTTCTGTTATGGCCTCAACAAGCCATTTTAACAAGAAAATATACCATATTCTTAAGAACATAAAATACAAAAATTTGATGTTTATTAAATAATCTATAGAAAATCAAGAATAAATTCCAAAAGTCTTGTCACAACTAAAAATCATAGGGAATATTTAAAGAAGAAAAAAAATGGTCAACCAGACATTTCATCAAGAATGCGCAGCTCAAAATAAATACAATAATACTACACTGGCATGCAAAACTTAAGGACGGACACTAGTGCCGTAGATTATAGCTGCATAGTGAAACACACCAGCTTGAGGCGATTTGCATAATGCAAGGGGATCAGTAGGAAGGTGATGCGTATGCATATTTTCGAAATGTGATGTCGCAGGTCACATAACAGCACTGAAATGGATATAAGGAGCATCTCGCAGCAATGCAGGAAACAGAAAGCGAAAGTGTGCGGCATTGTAAAGAGGTTCGAGTCGTTTGTTAGTTTGTTGCAGACGAAAAGATTTCCACGTGGAGACATATAGATGACTTTACATGTAGTTGAATAATCTTAAACCTGGAGGAGGAGCGAACCGTAACGACTGTCACTGACGAGTTTGGCGTGACCCATAGCATTGTTTCATGTGCGTGGAAGACCATCCAAACCACAGGAAAAGCTCTTAGAAAGGTCGGTGGTGGTCTGCCACGGAAAACAACAGCAAGAGATGACCGATATATGGTCCCACAGTCCAAACGTGATCGACGCCCGACAGTGGGCAATATCGCGAAGCAACTGCAGAAGACCACAGGATGCGCCATATCGTGGTTCACCGTTGCCAGACGTGTACATAAAGGTGGATTATTTGCCCGACAATCTGAACGTTGCATCCCATTAAAGCTTACCCATCAGAGACATCGATTACAATGGTGTAAGGGCTACAAGGATTGGACCATAGAGCAATGGGGTACAGTACTCTTCATGGATGAGAGCCCTTTCAGTACCACGAGCGATTCTGGACGTCAGCTGATCTGGAAAGATGTGGGAACACGTTATCGACCGGCTAACATTACCGATAGAGATTGGTATGGCAGTGTTGGTGTGCTCGTACTAAGTTCCACATTTTCGAAAGAGGTTCTGTAACCACAAACCGCTACTGCGATGAGGTGCTCCTTCCCCATGTCCGCCTATTCCGAGGTACCATTGGTTCCGAGTTCGTGTTTATGGACAATACTGCGAGACCCCATCGTACACATGCAGTAGATGAGCTGTTGGAAAGTGAGGATATCACTCGTATGGATTGGCCTGCGTACTACCCTGATCCAAATCCCACAAAACATGTGTGGGACACTCTGGGGAGAAGTCTTGAGGCACGCTCACATCCGCTGGAAAATGTCCATCAGTTGAAACGTGCACTACGAGAGGAATGGGCAAAGTTGCCCCAAGAACTCATCGACAGCCTAGTGTTAAGTATGGCCAGACGCTACAACACAGCCATTGCTGTTAGGGGACATCATATTCCTTACTGACGACCACCTCTTTGCTGTAATCCACCTGTGGAAATGATAGCTCTGTACCAAGGTGTGTACTGCTTTACGGTCATTTCTTAGTAAAGCCCCAGTGTACACTTTTGTATTCATTTCTGCACATGTGTTTGTTCATTCCCCCATTTGGTACACACTGAGGCCTCTGTGGTATGACATTCATCTATCCACGCTGCTTCATTGCGAAGCTACGGCAAAAAAACCAGACAGTCCTTAAGTTTTGCACGCCAGTGTAGTATTAAGCTAACATTTAGCCTACTTAAAGTTGCTGAAGCTAATTTTATCATAATGAAATGCATACAGCGAATTAAATCCGTTTATTTTTGTGGTGTAGTTAACACAAAGATTCGCCAAGTTTTCGCACTCCACTCGGAGGCTTTTTCAAGGCAATGGTAGACATAAAAATGCAGATAATTGGAACATGTAAAGAACGAAGATGATTTTTTAAAAAACGTGGCTGACATCACGAGCATATTACATGAATTTTTTATCACGCAATTATATGGTGCACCATGATGTGTTCCCATCTTTTAATAATGCATGCCAAACCATTTATAGTTCAGTAGAGACTATATCATTGCATGCCAGTTTGCTGGGTAGGATTTCCACTGTGTCCCTGATGGCAGCCTCTTTAAAATTCGTGTAAGGGGCAATTCTTCTAATATCATTCCATACAGGAGCGGATGAGCAATGCATGACTTCTCTGGTGAGGGCTGTATTCTGCATGTCCTGGTTCACACTTCGTATGTGTTCTTTACATCTAGTGTCCAAGGATCGCTTTGTCATTCCTATATATATCTTTTCCGTGTTGTCAGGATATACCAACTGCATAGCGTACACACCTGCCTTTTCTTTCTCACACTGTCTCTCCTTGCAATTTGATATTATATGGGATAATGGGATCGGGGACTTTATTGCTATTAATATGTTGTATTTGCATAATAAATTCTTTAACAAATATGTAAAGCCTGGGATATACATCATGGATCCTGCATATCTCATCGTCCTGCTAGGCGATTTTGTTATTGCTGATATTATACGATTTCTTACAGTCCTATGTATCCTGTCTATGTCATTCTTCCTATATCCAGCCTTTAGACCTTTGCTAAAAATATTATCAATTTCTTTATTATTTAGGTAGTTGGGTTTGCATATGTTATACGCTCTATATAGAACCATGCTCTAAATGCGGAAAGTTTGTACTATTTTGGGCAGTGTGAATCAGGAGGAACAAGGTTTGGTACTGCGGTCGGTTTATAATAAACATTAAAATCTAAGCTGGATGTTCTATTTCTTCTGAGCGCGACGGCAAGATAATTCAACATCCCGTCTTTTTCAAGCTCCATGGTGAACTTTATTGTATTGTGTAGGTTTATCTTGCGCATGAAATCATTTAATTTGTCTACTCTATGTTCCCATATGAAGAATATGTCGTCAGCATAGCGGATCCACACTCGGGGTTTCTTGATACAATTTAAAAGGATGAAATCTTCTAGAGGTCCAAGTACTGCTTCCGCAAGGACTGAAGATAGAGGTGAACCCATCGGTGCTCCTTTTGTTTGTTTGTAGATGTTTCCCTCCAACTTGAAATAGTTGTGGTTAGTAACCAGATTTAAGGCACCGATAATTTTCTTTGTTTGGGTTGGTGTGAATTCACGGGAAGTGAAGATTATTTCTTCAAGGTTTGCGACAGCCTCTGGTATAGGTATAGACGGATATAAAGACACTATGTCAAAACTTCCCATTATATCATGATCAAATATATTTAACCTTCTTACGCGCTTCACAAATTCTTTTGTTGACTTGATTATGCAATCAGAGTTTTTTAAACGTTCAGAGAAGAATTTAGCTACAGATTTTTCTAATATATACATAGGAGCTATGTTTTTGGCAACTATAGGTCTAAGGGTAGATCCAGGTTTATGATTCTTTAGTCGTCCAAAGAGTGGTGGAATTGTAGGGCCCAGTGGAAGCTCCGCTGACATTTTAATAATTTCCGGTAGATCTTTGTCCCTGGCCAGAGCTTGAACTTTCCGTATTTCGTCGACTGCAGATTTGAGTCTGATTGATCGGCAAATTTCTTAAATTTTCTAATATAATCAGACCTGTTCATAATGGCAATCTGATTCGACTTGTCAGTTAGGGTAATCAATATTCTTAAGTCATTGGTAGGTTCTCTAAAACTTTCTTAATTTGCCTGTCACTTTCCTTAAAGTTCCTTTTTTCAATATTCCTCCTGTTAAAATTCAATACACTGCTACTTAAATTTGATACCGCTAAACATCTGGTCATATCACAATCTTCTGCTGGAATTTGGAAGATTATACTTTCTACCTCTGATATTAACTGCTTGATTTTAGGCTTCGACGGAGGGCAATATTTTGGTCCATGCTCCAAACTTTCACTTGTTCATCCGTCATAGTTACTGTCGATTCATTTATGAAGGGGACTCTGTAATTATACAACACATTAATAGCAATGAAGTCCCCGACCTTGTTATCACATATAATATCAAGTTGCAAGGAGAGACAGTGTGAGAAAGAAAAGGCAGGTGTGTATGCTATACCGTTGATATATTCTGACAACACGGAAAAGATATATATCGGAATGACAAAGCAATCCTTGGGCACTAGATGTAAAGAACACGTACGAAGTGTGAACCAGGACATGCAGAATACAGCCTTCACCAGAGAAGTCATACATTACTCAGCCACTCCTGTATGGAATGATATTAGAAGAATTGCCCCTTACACGAATTTTGAAGAGACTGCCATCAGGGAAACAGTGGAAATCCTATCCAGCAAACTGGCATGCAATGATATAGTCTCTACTGAACTACGAATGGTTTGCCATGCGTTATTAAAAGATGGAAACACATCATGGCACACCATAAAAGTGCGTAATAAAAAATTCATGTAATATGCTAGTGATGTCAGCCACATTATTTTTAAAAAATCATCTTCGTTCTTTACGTGCTCCAATTATCTGCATTTTTATGTCTACCATTATATTGAAAAAGCCTCCCAGTGGAGTGCGAAAGCTTGGCGAATCTTTGTGTTGACTACACAACAAAAATAAACGGATTTAATATGCTATATGCATTTTATTATTATTCATTCTGGTGTATTTAAAATAAAGCTAATTGTATCATATTTTCAGCACATGTAGGCAATTACAAACTTCCCAATGGTGAGATGTGTTCAGTAATAACATATAGTATAATTCTATTTTTATCTTGTGCTCACTAACACGTTTGCTGCGTAATGACTCACGAATGGGTCGTTATGTACAAGCAGTGATGGAAAGTTGCAAAATCATTTTAGAAGCAGCAAAATGAGTTTTTGGAGCAGGTAAAACACATTTTTGGAGCAGGTGAAATACATTTTTGGAGCAGCAAAATGTGTTTTCGGAGCAGATAAAATACATTTTTGGTGTAAGAAAGCATTTTTTCGGAGCAGGTAAAACATTAATAGATAGAAAAAATTCTTAAGCAAAAAATGTTTTGGAACTAGATGCAACCTACTCAAATTTAAAACATCTTGCATTGAAAATAAATACACACACATATGCCAAGATTTTAGTTTTCAAATACGTAGATAAAAAAAAATTGTAACTATAGCAGTATTCCATTATTAATCATTTATTTTACAAAAAAAATGTTTAATTTTTTGCTGCTTTTCTCAATATTTAATTGCTCACTTCTATTTTTTTCTAATCTTTTAAGATAGTTAGCAATGTTTTGTTTTGCTTCTTTTAATAGCACCTTTCCACTTTCTATTGCACTCATGTCTTTTTTTTTTTTTATGCCACATTCAATGTTCATCTCAGCATTGTTCAACATTTTCCGAGAGGAATCCAACTGCTGCAAAAGTTCAGCTTCTTCCCATTTCAAATCACCTTGTAAACATTCAATTTCTTCTCTTTTTCGCTTAGTTTGCTGCATTTTTTCAGCACTAATCCACTCTTGATATTTTTTCCAGGATTCTTTATAAGCTGTCAGAAATGTTTCTGGCTTCATTAATTTTACTCACATCTCCATTTAGTCTCTTGACATTATCTTTGTGCTTCTTGCTCTCCACATGATGCCTACAATCATCATGGCTACCATGCAGTATGCTAAAATCGCAGCCACATGGCTTACAAAATGTGATTTGACAAAACTTTAGATGCCTCATAAAAAGGCCATTCTTTACTATATATATATCGCGATGTATATATAGTAAAGAATGGCCTTTTTAGTTTTACCTGACTTCGTTCTTTTTGTTGTCACAGCTGTTTTACTAATGCTATGTTTCATTTCGCTTTTATCTAAATTAAACCTTTCCACACGAATAACTTTTTTCTGCAGTAGATTCCACAACTTAGCAGTGAAAGCTCAGCTTTGGCTCACCAGCCTCTAGATACGAGCTATAGAGGCATCATCAGCATGGAAGGTGACACCTGACATATTCGGCGAAAAAGAAATATCTCGCAAGCCCCAACATACGAGCTATAGAGGTGTCATAGGCGTGGCGGATGACACCCGACAAGCGAGCTATTTGGCAAAAAGAAATTCCTCGCGAGTGCCTACATGCAAGCAATAGAGGTGTCATCAGCATGGCGGGTGACACCCGACATGCTGATGATGTTTCTTTTTCTTTATTCGGTTAAAATGAAATGTCTCGCGAGCCCCGCGACATGCGAGCTATAGGGGCATCATTGGTGTGGCGAGTGACACCCGACCCATTCAACGAAAAAGAAATGTCTTGTGAGCGCCGACAGTGAGTATAGAGGCGTCATCAGAGCCACATGAGCTATTCGGCGATTTCGTAATGTCGAGTGTCACCCAACAGTTGAGTGGAAACTTGAAAATGTTTGCACTGAAATTTTCACAAGCACAAAGCCACATGTAATCAATGTAAAGAGTTCGCAAAAGGCGCTGAGCTGAGCTCCCTGTTGGCTTGTGTGCACAGCACTCACAAATGGCTGTATGGGGAATTATGTGAAAAACAGCGTACGAGAACAACTCCACTTCCATTGGTGCGGGAAGTCAGAACATTGAAGGTGTATAGGGACTATCTGTAAAGTGCGTTTCTTTCGAACAAAAGACGGTAAAAAATAGTAAATTGCATGCAGGAATTTTGCATGGTTTATTTTAAAGTAGTTTTTTGGGTGACTTCCATAAAACCGTAAGATGGAGTGAAAATCCGTACAAGTTGGCATCCCCGAATACCTATGAATCCTTTAGAAACAGAACCATTGTATTCTGTTACGGGAGAGCCATTTTCAGTAGTCCTCTACATCAACAAAGTAGCTAACGACTTACCTAATGCTGTATTTACGTAATCGTGCACCTCATCCAGAACAAAATAACTGCACCATCCCAAAGACCAGGAAAAGACATATAAATGATCTCAATTACACAACACTCTGAAAGGCCACCAAACCATTTGTAAACAATCTTCATCAGGATTTCATAACGTACAGCATCATTTCTCCTACATACCACGTGATTACAACAAAACTCCTCCTCCATAAGCTCAACCTACATCGCAAAATCTATTCGTCACTTATGCTGAAAAAACAACGAATTATAAAGTAGGTGAAAAACGTTCCAAATTGTTGGAATTATATGGTACGTGTTGATTAAGTGTCATTAAACATTTAACCAAATTACACGTAGAGCTTAAGAAAGCGACATTCAATTCGCCATTTAAAAACAGCATTTTTTGCCGTGAAAACATTTTTTTCGCTCGGCAGTTTTTGCTGTGGATTGCTGTTTCGGTGCAGTTGGGTGCAAATATAACATTTTTTTATAATTTGTAGCAGTTTGCCATAAGATAATGAAATTGGCGCAGTTCGGCGCAAACTTTCCATCACTGTGCGAGTTTCGGGAGCGGCATCCAGAAATACACGCTGTCTTCCTGTGCTCGAGCAATAACTTCTACATTTTTCAGAGGGCAAAAAAAAAAAGTTTTGAATACATAAATCTACAGTCGGTAACTGTCACTTCATATATGTATCTTTAAACGATCAACTGGTAACACGTCACGCACACATTTCCAAACTTACGTTGTAGGTTAGCGATAGTTTATAAAATACATGCATGGTTATGGCTGCTTTTCAGACTCTATACCTCCTATTACACTGTAATTAACATAGCAATCAGCCATCTCTGAATTACCTGTATTTACTGTTTCTCACGTACATCAATCACATCAGAAAACTTAAAAATTTCATCGTCCTGGAGCAGGAATTGAACCCGCATCAACCGATTTCTACTCGAGCATGATGCTATCTGTTACACTACCCAGGACAACACTAATACATTTTGTCTGACTTAGTGCCGACCTCCTCCCTTTTCCCATTACATGTGACCATACTTTGAACATGGCCTATGCCTGTTGAAAGGGAAGAGGTAATATGATACCATCTTCTCTTTTGCCTATGTTCCCCCACCATAAAAGACAAAAAAATCAAAAGAACAAATGCACTGTGTATAACTGAGAAAATTGTTACTCTATCTCCTCAGTACAGATTCCGAAAAATCATTAATATAGGCATAATAAAATTAGGATAAATAAACCAAAATCAAATTGTCTTTTTTCATTTAGTAAAAAGTTACGGAGTGTATTAATTTGTTTCATTATTTTGTGCTGAATGACCCACCGGTGACCATTCCTGCACATACATAATGCGCTATAACGAAAATCTTATAGTGAGGAGTATTAATTGCAGTTACAATGTAGAGTATACATTAATTATAATAACAATGTAGAAACCCTTTCATTATTCACGTATACAGCTATTTAGTGCATAAAATCAATGTATATATATTTTTTTCATTCTTTGTTGTTTATTTCAGAAATTAGCAGATATAACTATGAACATTATGCTACTGTATCACTACACCATAGATTCCATGAATTAAATCATATATGTATAATAAATTTAGGGCTAACAAACAAAAGGCAAACTATATTGCATTTAATAAAAATTTATGGAGTGCATTCATCAATTTCATCACTGTGTGCTGAATGACATACCGGTGATCACTCCTGCTCTTTCAGTACACTATCTAAACTCTGTTCGTTATGAAATGTAAACATACAAACTACAAGCATCAACCACCGTCTCTTGACACACAAGGAAACAAACATAGCAGGATTGTATTATTAATAATTTATTTTACAAATTTTTTTTGATTTTTTGCTGCTTTTCTCAATATTTAATTGCTCACTTCTATTCTTTTCTAATTTTTTAAGATAGTTACCAATGTTTTGTTTTGCTTCTTTTAATAGTATCTGTCCACTTTCTATTGCACTCATGTCTTTTTTTTATTCTACATTCAATGTTCATCTCAGCATTGTTTAACATTTTATGAGGAAATCCAACTGCTACAAATGTTCAGCTTCTTCCCATTTCAAATCACCTTGTGAACATTCAATTTCTTCTCTTTTTTACTTATTTTGTTGCATTTTTCCAGCACTAATCTGCTCTTGATATTTTTTTCAGGATTCTTTATAAGCTGTCAGAAGTTTTTTGGTTACATTAATTTTACTCACATCTATCTCCATTTAATCTTTTGACATGATCTTTGTGCTTCTTGCTCTCCGCATGACGCCTACAATCATAGCAGCCGCCTTGCGACAGGCTAAAATTGCAGCCATGTGGCTTACAAAATGTGATTTAGCAAAACTTTAGATGCTTCATAAAAAGGCCATTCTTTACCATACATACTGCAATACACTTCACGATAAGTTTTATTTGACTTCGTTCTTTTTGTTGTCATAGCTGTTTCACTGCTACGTTTCGTTTCGTTTTAATCTAAATTAACCCTTTCCACTCAAATAACTTTTCACCCATACTCACGCAGAACTCGCATTTATTTTCCTTTTCTGCAATAAAGGCCACAACTTAGCAGTGAAAGCACAGCTTTAGCTCGCCAGCCCTGACATATGAGCTATAGAGGCATCATCAGCATGGCGGCTGAGACCCGACCTATTCGGCAAAATAGAAATGTCTCGCGAGCGTCGACATGCGAGCTATAGAGGTGTCACGGCGTGGAGGGTGCCACCCGACACATGCGATATTCAGCGAAAAAGGAATGTCTCACAAGCCCCGACCCACGAGCTATAGTAGAGGCGTAATGAGAGCAGAGGATGACACCCGACACGCAAGCTATTCAGCGAAAAAGAAATGTTTCAAAAGCCCCAACCCACAAGCTATAGAGGCGTAATAAGCACAGAGGATGACACCCGACACGCAAGTTATTCAGCGAAAAGAAATGTCTCGCGAGTGACAACATGCGAGCTATAGAGGCATCATTGGCATGGATGGTGACACCCGACACGCAAGACATTCGGCAAAAAAGAAATGTCTCGCAAGCCCAGCTATAAGAGCAATAGAGGCGTCATAGACATGGCGGATGACACCCAACCTATTCGGTGAAAAAGAAATTCGCCGCCCCGGTGGCGCAGTGGTCTAAGGCGCTGGCCTCTGATCATTCGTCCGTAAGGGGTCCGGGTTCGAATCCCGGTCAGGCATGGATGTTGTGTTTGTCTTACGGCACTGGCTCTCTCCCTTCCCTGGGACCAGTGACCCTAAATTAGGGACGGGCGACTGCTTATAGCCCATTGAGTTGCTCATGGTGGTCGTTAAACCTCCAATCAAAAAAAAAAAAAAAAAAAAAGAAATTCCTGGCGAGTGCCGACACCCGAGCTATAGAAGCGTCATAGGCGTGGCAGATAACACCTGACACGTGAGTTATTCGGTGAAAATGAAATTCCTCACGAGCGCTGACATGCGAGCCATAGAGGCGTTATTGGCATGGCGGGTGACACCGAAGCTATTCGGTGAAAAAGAAATTCCTCGCGAGCACCGACATAAGAGCCATAGAGGCGTCATCGGCATGGCGTTTGACACCCAACATGCAGATGTGTTTCTTTTTCTTTATCCGGTGAAAAAGAAACATCTCGCGAGCCCAGCATGCGAGCTATAGGGGCATCATCTGCGTGGCGGCTGACAACCGACCTACTCGGCAAAAAAAGTGTCCCATGAGCGTCGACATGCGAACTATAGAGGCGTAATGAGCGCGGCAGATGACACTCGACACGCAAGATATTCGGCGAAAAAGAAATGTCTCGCGAGCGCTAACATGCGAGATACAGAGGCCTCATAGACGTGGCGGATGACACCCAACATATTTGGCGAAAAAGAAATTCCTCGCGAGCGCCGACATCCGAGCTATAGAGGTGCCATAGGCGTCGCGGATAACACCCAACACGCAAGCTATTTGGTGAAAACGAAATTCCTCGCGAGCGCCAATATGCGAGCCATAGGGGCGTCATCGGCATGGTGGGTGACACCGGACACGCAGATGACGTTTCTTTTTCTTTATCCAGTGAAAAAGAAACGTTTCGCGTGCCCTGACATGTGAGTTATAGGGGCGTCATCGGTGTGGCGATTGTCACCCGACTTATTCAACGAAAAATATGATCATCCTTTTCAAATGATGATCATATGTGAGGCCATCCGCGGCCCCACATATCATCATTATTTGAAAAAGAAATGTCTCACGACCACCAACATGCGAGCTATATAAAGGCGTCATCGGAGTGGAGGGTGAGCTATTCGGCGGTTTCGTAATGTCAGGTGTCACCCAACAGTCGAGTGGAAAGGGTTAAAACGTTTGCACCGAAATTTTCACAAGCACAAAGCCACATGCAATCAATGTAAAGAGTTGGCAAAAGGCGCTGAGCTGAGTTTCCTCTCGACTATTGCGCACAGTACTCTCAAATGGCTGTACGGGGAATCACATGACAAACTGTGCCTCCGTTGGTGGGGGAAGTCAGAACATCGAAGGCGCATAAGGGACTATCTGTAAAGTGCCTTTTTTCGACCAAAAGACGGTAAAAAAATAGAAATTGCATGCAGGGATCTTGCGAGGGCTTTCCCGTAATTTTCAGGTGACTTCCGCAAAACCATAAGATGGAGTGAAAATTCGTAAAAGTTGGCACCTATGAATCCTTTAGAAACAGAACCATTGTATCCTGCCACGGGAGAGACATTTTCAGTCATCCTCCTCGTCGACAAAATAGCTAATGACTGACCTTACGCTTTATTTATGTAATAGCGCACCTCACCCGGAATGAAATAACTGTGCTATCCCAAAGAGTAGGGAACGACATATAAACAATCTCAATTTCACAGCACTCCGAAAGACCACCAAACTATCAGTAAACAATCTTCATCAGGATTTCATAAGGTACAGCATCGTTTCTCCTACATACCACGTGATTACAACAAAACTCCTCCTCTATATAAGCAAAAACAATTTAATTTCCTACATTCGCAAAAATCGTTGTTTTTTCGTCACTTTTGCCAAAAAACAACGAATTAGAATGTAGGTGAAAAACATTCTGAAATTTTGGGATTGGTGGTACGGTACGTGTTGATTTAGCGTCATTTTCACCAAATTACGCATAGACCTTAAAAAAGTGTCATTCGATTCGACGTTTAAAACGGCATTTTTTTATGTGAAAACATTTTTTTCGCTCGGCAATTTTTGCTGTGGACTGCCGTTTCGGCGCAGTTGGGAGCGAATATTACATTTTTTCGTAATTTGTAGCAGTTTGGCGCAAGATAATGAACTTGGTGCAGTTTGGCGCAAACTTTCCATCACTGATAAGGCATCAACATTTTGGTATTCAACCTATCAGAAATATTTTCCGTGTATAGTTCAACCCCTAATTTCGACCTAAATATTTCATTAAAAAAAAGTTGACCTATACACTAGTATACACGGTATGTACTTTTTTTCCAAAAATATACTAAAAGGTTAACATATAATATTTCAAATTCAAAATAAAGATTATTTGTTTTTAATTTATTCAGTATTATTATTGCTTTTACTGCATTTTACTCAGCATTATTATTATTGTTTTTTTTTGTATTTAATTCAGTATAACTCTTATTATTACTTTCATTGTATACAATTAATTTTCTAAATGTACATTAACAATAGCAAAACTGATTAATAAATATATATTCCAATTTTAACTCCTTAAGAATGACAGATGTCTACATCAATCCTTTGTCACAAACTATCTTAAATACAATCAGAGTGGTGACATATATCTGAAACCACAATTTGCTAATTAATACTTGTTTTTTAAAGGTTGGCTCTCATTTTTGGACCATATTTTGTCTGCAGATGCCATATGAAAAACATAACTCAAAAGAATAGTGTTCTAAATTGAGAGTAAGTAAGCAATGAAACTATTTTCCTTACCTGTACAGCTGTGATTACCACAACTTGCTGAGGTTCCCTTTGAGACTGCCTGATGCTCATGATCAATCCTGTTTCTGGCCTGTTGGTATATATAAAATCATAACACACATGAAGTAAATAAATTGTTTCATGCAAATGGTATCATAAACAGAAATTTTAACTCAGTGCTGTGACTAAGTATTTTAACATCTTGGGTAAACCTCCTCAGAAATAAATGAGTGGTAGGCAATGCACGTAACCAAAAGCAAGTAGGTTTCAGTAGGAAGGCCATTTCATTGGCCTTCTCCAGTTGAAAGCCATAGCAATGGCTGAAATATGAGGTCTAATATGAAAAAACCAATAATGCAGAAAATTTCATGCATGTTTTATTACGTATTTAACTTTATAATAAACAGATTTGTAAGATCTTTCGGCTGCAGCATCAGCCTTGTTCACACTAAAACCTCTGCCTCTCAAACTGGGATTCTACCAAAAGGATTGCACCCTTTTCAAACAAATTTTCATTTTGCTACAGAGAAAGCATTGAAATTCTCTTCAATAAAAACTCTTGCCATTCGGATGCATCCTTCAGTAATCCGATAATTTGGAAATCTCTACTGACAACAGCTAAAGAAACGATATCAACCACGTGAGTGCTTGCTTTTAGTGTGAACAAGGCTGATGCTGCAGCCGAAATATCTTACAAATCTGACTATTCTAAAGTTAAATATGTAATAAAACATGCACAAAATTTTCTGCATTATTAGCAAGTAGGTTTTTATGGTAGTTGGAAGTACACTCAAAGTTAGGTATAATGTTTCTTAAGGCAAATATATTTCAGCCATTGCTATGGCTGAAATACGAGGTCTGACAATTAAGTAATGAGACTGGGTCAAAAAACACATTTACTTACACTTTTAATCAACTACAATGTGATCACCTTCAAAGTAGTTCCCTTCAGCTTGCACGCACTTATTCCAATGGTGCTGCCATTGCAGATAGCAGCTGTGGAACTCATCAGCTGAGACACTGTTCAAGGCCTGCATCACAGCCTTTTGGACATCTGTTGCTGTGTCAAAATGGCGTCCTTTCACAACTGATTTCAATTTTGGGAATAAAAAAAGTCACATGGGGGCCATGTCGGGTAGAACTTACCTCATTTCGTGCAAAATGTGATGACATCACAACATGTGCTGGAAGTGGTCACCATTTGCGTCCAGACAGCTTTGAACCGGGCACATCTCGCCAGCCAGCCAGCCAGCCAGCCGGACACACCTCTCTGCTGCTTTGTTATGCTATTTCACTGAGCATGTCTACAAAATATGGTTGTTGATAGTGAGTGCTCGTGGCTGTTTGCATATGTGTGAAAATGTATTGGTATACTTTGGAGGAACGAGTGTTTATTGTTCGCACTTATTGGAAAACAGAATTGATAAAGTCTTGTCAACAGCAATTCCTGGAGAGGTCTGCAGGCAGACATCCACCGAGCAAGTGCACAATTTGGGCATTGTCAAAGAAACTGGAAACCAAGGGGACTTTATTAGATGACAATGCAAGAGGTCATCCACAAATGTCCGAGGAAACGATCCATAATGTAAAGGGTCGACTACTTGCGTCTCCCAGGAAGTCACATCACTGACTGTCGGAAACAGGGTTGTCCAAAAGCACTTGTCAACGTGCTGTGAAAAAAAGCGAAACTTCACGTGTACCGTATTTCCATGGTCCACGAACTGAAAGAGCCTGACCATGTGAAACGAGTGACAGTCAATGGTTTCAGACATTTCTTCAGAATAATTCGGGCATTCTGGACTACACGTAGTTCTCGTACGAGGCGTGGTTTCACCTGTCCGGATACGTCAGTTTTCAAAATTCCTGTATTTGGGCATGTGAAAATCCTAACACAATACATGAAGAACCCCTTAATTCACAGAAAATTGGCATTTGGTGTGGGTTGACCTGGTGCCACATAATTGGTCCCATCTTCTTCAATACAACCATCACAACAGTTGCATATATGGAAATCTTCAACACTTTTGTAAATCAATTGGATGACGAAGAACTATCTATTGGATATTACCAACATGATGTAGCAACATCACACACACCAGTATGGCCGAAATTCTGTCCTTTTTTGGCAACCGCATCATTTTGAAGGGTCTATGGCCACCACGTTTGCCCGATTTGATGCCCCCTGATTCCTTTTTATGGGGATATCTGAAAGGGAGAGTTTACCAAAAGAAACCGCAAACCATAGATGCCTTGAAAGCAAACATCACCGAAGAAATTCAGGCAGTGATGGCAGACGTACTGGCAAGAACTTTCCACAATATGGTGTGTCGTGTTCAATGCTGTCTGAACGCAAATGCTGGCCACTCCCAGCACATGTTGTGATGTCATCACATTTTGCACGAAATGAGGTAAGTCCACTTCAAATTTCGTTTCGATATTTTTATTGGTGTTAATATTATTAAAGAAATGCTGATTTCGGTAGTGAGTGGGACACCCTGTACCTTTGACACAACTTGTTCAAGGTCGACCATTTAGTCCAGAACTTGATATTTAGGGAAATCCTTTATCTAGCATCTGACAGATGTATCCTAACAGCCTCAAGATGAATAATATTTTTAGAATGGAAGCACCATATTTCCATGGTTTCCTGTATAGCCATCTTTCAGAAAACTTGCATCATCAAGGAGTGGAAATTAAAACTTAAAACCGCCAATTATTGTTCAAGTATGTTACTGTTACACCCCTCAAATGGCCGAAGAGTGTAAACAAATAATCTTAACAATTGAAAATGAAAAAAAAAAAAAAAACATTATCTTTCCTCGACATTTTCTATACATAGTATAAAATAAAGTCCCCGGAAGGCGTCTGTCTGTTTGTCCGGGCTAATCTCGAGGATTGCTGGACGGATTTTGATGCAGTTTTCACCATTCCATAGAGCATTTGTTGAGGAAGGTTTAAGTGTATGAAACATTAATCTATGACAAAAAAGAACCAAGCAGTAACGATTTTAGTGACAAGTCAAAGAAAAAAACACCGTTCACGTTCTTTCATGGCTCCTACTGCCTAAAAAGGTACGGTGACCGATTTATGAAACTTTTTTGCTCGTTGGGAGAAAGATGCGAGGCGCATGTGCAGCGGCCGTTGGAAAAAAGACGCAAGGTGCATGTGCGGCAGCCAGTCTGACAGCAAGTAAGGCCACAGACTAAACAAGTAGTTACATCAGACGCTAAAAGAATTGGTTTATCGGAGTTTGCACAGACTAAATGCGTACTTACATCGGAAGCTGAAAGAGAATTGGTTTATCGGCGCTCGCACAGACTAAATGCGGTAGTTGTTTTCGTCTACACGTATGTATCTCTTTGAGTAACTCTTTAATTAGAATTTAAATGTTGTATTAACATTATGCTGACACGAATATCGAATATAGGTCGTAGTACATCGGACGCTAAAAGAATTTGTTTATCCCATCATAATGAAACTTTCCAAGAAACAAAATCTCAATTGGCAAATGACAGACAAAGACTGGCTTTACAAAAGAAAGACAGTCGCCTGTTGAACGTAATAATCATCTCTCTTTAAATTCGCCATAAGTTCGAAATTGCTACCATGCGAAGCCTGGCCGGGTCACTAGTAGTGAATAAAAATTATGATTGCTTAGAATTTAAGGTGTACAGAAAATCGTCTTTTGTTCCTGTACTAATTCCATCTGATTCAGCACACCTGATAAGCCACAAGATAAACAGTTTGCAAACATAGGAAAAAATGTGCATTTAAAATAATTCTTCCAAAAAAGAAGCATCACAAGGAAAAGATAAATTGGATTAAATCCACTGAAATTGTTTTTTGGATATAGTAAAAAATAATAAATAAGCTAATTTTTGAATTTAAAAATAAACATAAAAATCCTTAAGTTTACTTTGGAGGTTTTTTTTAATTTAAATAAGCATAAATCCCTAAGTTCACTTCGAAGGTTCAAACTGAATGAAAATTAAACTTCTCAGATTTGGCCATCTATGTCCAGAAAGATAAATTCCTCGCAAAATGTAAAAAAAAAAACCTTTGGATACAAACAAAATTCCAGATTTTAACTCCTCTCATCCATATTCAATGGAGAAAAATGTTGCAAACCAATTTTTCGAAAAAATAAATAATTTAGTCTCCTTAGAAGATATGAAAAGTGGGCAGTCTTAGTGTGAGATGGGCTTGCCTCCTCGTGGGGCGCTCCGTGGCAACAGTGGTACACACAAGAGTAACTAGGGCGTCTGTGAATCTTGGAGACGTGCCAGCTAGTTCTGTGTAACATTGGCAAAAAGACCCCAACTCACTGAGTTTTGTTCCAGAATCCTTATGTTGAATGACCAACTGGAACTGTCAGCTGTGGGCTAATCCCCCACACTGATGTATCTACTTGATTAAAAAGACACAAAGAAATGAAAAAAAATGACTCAAGTGTGGGATACAGTGGATCTACCACACTTGAGAAGGGTGGTCCATCATGGAATAGACCTGGAAATTCTAAAAGGCGCATGAGAAAGAGATCACGGTTGACTGAGTATAAGTTTGGTGTATGGAATACTAGAAGTACAAATGGCAAGATGAATGAGGTGATTGAGGAGATGAATAAGTATAGATTGGATGAGCTGTGCGTAAGTGAAACCAAAAAGAAGGAAATTGGGATAGAAGAAATGAATGGAAAAGTGAGTGTGTGGTATGGAGTGTTGGATAATGTGAGAGAACAGGTGTGATTTAAAGTGAAAAGATGAAGAACAACTTGATCCATTACAGCTGCATTATTGAGAGAATTCTTTGGATACCTCTAAAAGTGAAACTTCAGAGAATAGTAATTGTTGTAGTGTATGCACCTTGTGACTCAGAACCTTCTGACAGGAAGGAGGATTTCTGGAATGAGCTAAAAGCTGTTTTGAGCTAGTTTGGTGCTAAAGAGAAAATTATAATAGCAGGGGATTTCAATGTTCGAGTAGGTGTGAAGAATGCAATTTCTGACAATGTTCTGGGTAAGTTTAATGATCCTTGTGTAAATGATAATTGTGAAAGGTTAATTGAACTTTGCATTGAGAACGCTTTGTGTGTATCTAATACGTTTTTCAACCACAAGTATATCCACAGATATACTTGGAAAAATCGTACTCTTGGTCAAAAGAGTGTTATAGATTTTGTTGTTTACGATTAGCATCTGAAACACTTAGTTGTTGACACTCTTGTGATGAGAGGTGCAGATGCTGGCTCTGATCATTGCTTGGTAGTGTCACGAGTGAAATTGAATTTCGGTTGGAGGAAAAGAAATAGGAAGAGGCCTAGGATGGAAAGAATAAAGATTAAAAGGCTTCCTGAGGATCATCAGCATTATGCTAACTTACTCAGAGAACGACTGAAGGAGCTGAAGTCATGTGAGAGGAATGTAGAAAAGAAGTGGGAATGTTTTAAGAACTGTGTTGTTACTGCTGCTGAGGAGGTCTGTGGTAACACAATAGTGGGTAACAATAGAGGTGATAGTTGGTGGAACAGTGAGATTAAAGAGGCAGTAAAGAGAATGAAGGATGCCTATTTGGGGATGTTGCAAGGTAAAGTTTCTGTGGATGAATACCGCTGTAAGAAGCGTGAATCAGCTAGGCTGTTTCACCAGAGTAAGGCAAAAGATAAGGCAAAAGAAAGGAAGGAGAAGGTGGAAGAGCATGAATTGGCTTTTTGGGAAGATAAGAAAACTTTCTGGAAGTTTGTGAGACTCAGGAAAAATAGGGGAAACAAAGTTGTAAGTTGTGTGAAGAATAAGGTTGGGGAAATGATATGGGAGTCCAATGAGTTTAGTGAAAGATGGGGTGAATACTTCTGTGAGTTATTAGATCAAGAAAGCAAAGGTGATTTTGAGGCAGAAGCAGATGATGTCACAGTCAAAGATGGAAGCACAGGAGGGGTCTCAAGAGAAGAAGTGTGTAAAGCTCTAAAATCTCTTCAGAATGGTAAGGCTCTAGGAGTTGATGGCATAACTGCCGAGATGTTGAAATATGGTGGTGACTCTGTAATCGACTGGTTAACTGAAATTTGCCAGTTGTGCTGGGAGCTAGAAATGATCCCTCGAGATCGGAAGGATGCTATCATTGTTCTTTTGTATAAGGGAAAAGGTGATCACACTGACTCCATGAACTATCGTGGCATTAGCCTACTGAGTGTGCCAGGGAAAGTGTTTGTTACGGTCATTATTGAAAAAGGATGAAGTCTTACATCAGTGAAAGTATGGGATATTCAGAGTGGTTTCATGTCTGGTAAAGGCTGCACTAATCAAAGTTTTGCATTACGCACGATGATTGAAAAGTATCTGGCTGTTGGTAAAAAAAGTTTTTGTTGCCTTCATAGATTTAGAGAAAGCTTACGACCGAGTAAATAGGACACTTCTGTGGAAGGTATTGAATGAATATGGTGTTACTGGAAGTCTACTTAATAGTGTAAAAGCCATGTATGCTGGTAGTAGAGCTTGTGTACGAGTGAATGGTGTTTTATCAAAATGGTTTTCTATTGGTGCAGGAGTCAGGCAAGGTTGTGTAATGTCACCCTGGCTGTTTAATATATTTATGGATGCATGCATGCGTGATGCCAAAATAGATAATACTGGTTTATGTCTTGGTGATATGCGTGTGTGCAGATTGTTGTATGCTGATGACACTGTGCTGTTGGCAGAGAGCAAAACTGAGTTGCAGAGTATGTTGTCTCGGATGTACGAAGTTTGTGTGAAATTCAAACTGAGTATAAATAAAGGAAAAACCAAAGTTATGGTTTTTGAGCGGGAAACTGGTAATACTGAATGTAGCATAAGTCTAAATGCCACCGTGATTGACAGAGAGAACAAATTGGATGGTGAAATTAGTAGAAGAGTGAATTCTTCATTGAAAGTCACAGGAACTATGGGTTCTCAAGAGTGTCCCACATGGCTGTGTATGAAAGTGTAATTGTTACTACTCTGATGTATGGTAGTGAAACCTGGGCACTACAGAAGAAACATAAAAGTCGTTTGTGTGCTAGAGAAATGCGTTACTTACGGGGTACGGGGGTTTGTGGCAAGACATGTTCTGATCGTGAGAGGAATGAAGATGTGTTGGAGTTGTGAAATGTGTAGCAAAATGTTGTTAGCAAGGCTGGTTTGGGCATGTTGGAAGAATGAGTGATGACATGCTTACTAAGAAAAAAATTTCAGCCCAAGTAGCAGGAAGGAAAAGCAGAGGTAGGCTGAGGAAGTCATGGATCAGATTCAGGAGTATCTGCATGAGAAAAAGATCATGAGTATGAAGTATAGAAGATATTGTGTGCGTCGTGTGATGGATGTCAGTGAAGCTCAAATTGTGTGCCAAGATTGCTGTAAACGGAGGAGTTTGATATGGCAACAATAAGTAAATAATCAGATAAAAATTATCTGGTAGTTTGTCTTTTCTTCGTGGAGCTAACCTCTGAATCTCAGACAACAGCTTAGTGATATATATATATATATATAGAGAAGATATGAAAAAAGGCCACATGGATGAACTGGAAGTAATGCTAACAAAAAATAACTACACAAAATAGGAAATAGATAAATTACTCAAACAAGATAAACAAAAAAATACAAGCATGCAGGAGTTTAGGTTCACAAGAAAAATCACATATCAAAAAAGTTTGTTTGAATCTTTAAAGAGAATAAGCAGTAAATATGATGTTAGATTAGCTCCCAGTTTAGACCTAGCTTGATTCAAAAAGAAGAACACTTGTTAAAAATGCAAAGGAGCAATTTATAAAGTAACCTGCAGCTGTGGAAAATACTACATAGGAGGAACAGGTCGTAGGATGGAAACTCGCATCGTGGAGCACAAGGCAACCATAAAAAACTGTTCAAACAAGACAGGATTAGACAGACACGTTAGAGAAACAGGATACCGCATGGACTGGGACTCTTTGACTGTCATTGGACGTCAATCCAACTTCCTGAAGCGAAAATTGAAGGAGGGACATGAAATTGGAAAATACCAGAACTTTATCATTAATGACTGTAAGGGCTTTTCATTGCCTAACATCTGGCAGGACATTTTGCAGGATCACCATAACCATCAAGGTTAACCATAACCGAGGACTGTGATGGAGATTGAACAAAAGACTGCCTGACAAAGGAGAGGAGTTCTCTCCGAAAATTTGCAGAAATTTTGAGAATTTACCTAGATAAATTTCATTAAAAAGTTAACTAGTTTGAATATAATAATCTAGGAAGCCACATAACAAAGATGACTTTAATTTACATAAAAATCCTGCCTTAATATATAAAAACATTACAGAAAAAGAAATAAAAAAAGAAAGTATTTCAAATCTTTTCCTTATATTAAAAAAAATATTACAGAACTTTGTAAATTGAGTAAAAAATACAACTGTCATTTCTGCCATTCTGTTTCAAATATCACTGACATGCTTGTAAATACTAAATATCAACCTAAATTATTAGAAAAAGCAGGTACTTACAAAATTCCCATAAAACAATCTAACCCTACCATCCCATATTCAGGCACAACTAAAAGCAGGTTGAAGCAAAAAATGAATCAACACATAAAAAAGTGGAACCAAAAAGATGAAAAAACAGCCATGATATGTTACATATTGCAAAGCTCTTTGCTGAGATTCAGAGGTTAGCTTCCAAAATAAATACTCACTGTTCCATATAAAACTTCTGCATTTACAGTGATCTTGACACACATCTTCACTGACATCCATCAAACGACATACACAAGACCTTCCATACTTAATACTCATAATCTTTTTCCCATGCCGACACTCCTGCATCTGATCCTCCCATGACTTCCTTGTCCTTTCTTTCTTGCCATTTGGGCTGAAAAAAGTTTCTCAGTAAGAATCTTATCACTCATTCTTTCAACATGGCCAAACCACCTAAGAATATTAGTCTTCACCTTACTAACAACATTTTGCCTCACAACTGCAGAACGTCTTCATTTCTCACATGATCAGAGAGTGTTTTGCCACAAACTTTCCATAAGTAACGCATCTCTCCAGCAAACAAACAACTCCTATGTCTCTTCTGTAATGCCCAGGTTTCTATGCTATATATGAGAGTAAGAACAATTACACTCTCCTACACAGCCATTTGGGACTCTCTTGAGAGCCCATCATTCCTGTGAAAACCACCTAAAGCAGCTATGACTTTCAATGAGGAATTTACACGCCTACTAATTTCACCATCTAATTTGTTCTCTTTGTCAAACATGCTTCCTAAATACACAAACTCATTCACCTGGTCAATCACTGTGTCATTTAGTCTTAACTTGCATTCAGTACTAACAGTTCATTGCTCAAAAATGATAACTTTGGTTTTCCCATAATTTATACTCAGTTTGAATTTCATACAAGCTTTCTACATCCAAGACAACATACTCTGCAACTCACTTTTGCTCTCTGCCAACAGGACTCCGTCATCAGCAATCTGCAATTATGGATATTACCCAGACATAAACCAGTATTGTCTATTTTGGCATCACACATGCACACATCCATAATTACATTAAACAGCAGTGGGGACATTTCACAACTTCTCTGATTCCTCCACCAATAGAAAACCATTTGATAAAACACCATTCACTCATAGACAAGCTCTACTGCCAGCATACATGGCTTTTGCACTATTAAGTAAATTCCCAGCAACACCATATTTATTCAATACCTTCAAGTATCCTATTTACTCAGTCATAAGCTTTCTCCAAATATATGAAGGCAGCAAAAACTTTCTAACCAAGAGCCACATACTTTTCAATCATCATGCGTAATGCAAAAATTTGGTTAGTGCAGCCCTTACCAGGCACAAAAACCAATCTGAACATCCCACACTTTCTCTGATGTAAGACCCCGTACCTTTTCAATGAAGACCTTACCGAACACTTTCCCAGGCACACTCAGTTCTTGCATTAATACTGCAATAGTTCTTGCATTCAGTCTGATCACCCTTTCCCTTATAAAAGGGAACAATGATAGCATCCTTTCAATCCTGAGAGACCATTCCTAATTCTCAGTGCAACTGGCAAATTTCAGTTAAGCAGTCAATTACAGTCACCACAATATTTCAAGATCTCAGCAGTTATGCCATCAACTCCCGGAGCCTTATCATTCTGAAGAGGTTTTAGAGCTTTACACACCTCTTCTCTTGAGATCCCTCCTGTGCTTCCCTCCTTCACTATGACATCATCTGCTTCTGCCTCAGAATCATCTTTGCTTTCTTGATCTAATAACTCACAGAAGTATTCACCCCATCTTTCACTAAACTCATTGGGCTCCCATATCATTTCCTTGATCCTATTCTTCACACAACTTACAACTTTGTTTCCCCTATTTTTCCAAAAAGCCAATTCATGCCTTTTCACCTGCTATTTCCTGTCTTTTGCCTTACTCTGGGGAACGAGTTTAGCTGCATCATGCTTCTTACAGCAATATTCATCCTCAGAAACTCTACCTTGCAACATCCTCAAATATGCTTCCTTCTTTCTCTTTACTGCCTCTTGAATCTCATTATATCACCAAGCACCACCTTTATTGTTACCCACTATTGTGGTGCCACAGATATCTTCAGCAGTAGTGACAACACAGTTCTTAAAATATTCCCACTTCTTTTCTACATCCCTCTCACATGACTTCAGTTCCTTCAGTCATTCTTTCAGTAAGTTAGAGTAATGCTGATGATCTTCAGGGAGCCTTTCAACCTTTATTCTTTCCATCCTAGGCCTCTTCCTATTCCTTTTCCCCCAACCAACATTCAATTTCACTTGTGATACTATCAAGTAATGATCAGAGCCAACATCTGCTCCTCTCATCACAAGAGTGTCAACAGCTAAATGTTTCAGATGCTGATCGTAAACAACAAAATCTATAACACTCTTTTGACCAAGAGTACAATTTTCCCAAGTATATGTGTGGGAAAATATAAATTGTGGTTGAAAAACAACTATAAATATAACTTGTGGTTGAAAAACGTATTAGATACACACAAACCAATCTCAATGCAGAGCTCAATTACTCTTTCACCATTATCATTCACACCAGGATCATTAAACTTACCCAGAACATTATCAGAAATCGTATTCTGCACACCTACTCTAGCATTGAAATCCCCTGCTATTACAGAGGGTGAATCCAAAGTTTTGCAATATTTGGAGGACTTTATGTCTTCATATATATATTTACAACAAAAGTTGACTGGCATGTAAAGTATAGGCCATCGTATTGCAGCGTCTTTAGCCATCTGTGCTGTCTGCAGGTTATTTGATTCCATGGTGGTGCCAGTTCTTGTCCTTTGAGGTGAAGAACTCCTTCACCCCAGCTGCCACCTCCTTCTGGTTGTCGAAGTGCCATGCGCGAAGGAGGTGGGCCATGGACCATAACAGGTAATAATCTGATGGGGCAAGGTTCTGACTATATGCTGGGTGTGGCATCAGTTTGATGCTCTCAAGTTCCTTGAGTTTTGTCAGGGTCATTCGCACAGTATGAAACCAAGCATTGTCCTGCTGTAAGAGAGAGCACTTTCTGTTCACCAGTGACGGGCCCTTCTCCTCCAAAATGGCATACATCTGCACCAGCTGTTCAGAGTAGAGGTTGGCACTGATGGTTCGACCATCTGGAAAAAATTCATAATGGATTATCCCCTTGAAATTCCACCAGACGCAGCGCATCACTTTGTGCTCGAAGTGCCCACATTTGGCAACAGGTTCAGGAAGCTGGCCCGGGCTCAACCACTGCCGTTGTGTTAGGATTATGAAAATAGAACCCACTTTCATCACACATAACAATTCTCTTGACGAAACATTCATCTCGTGTGTTTTCTAGGAGTTTTGTGCACACTTCCACTCGACGGTTGGCTTGAGCTGGCGTTAGTTCCTGAGGGACAATGCGGCAGCTCCTGTAGATCTTGGCGAGGTCTTGAAAGTGACGGACCACAATGGTTCGTGATGTCACCTGAGCGGAATTTCTTGAACCACTTGGTTGTGGTACTGTGGACTGGACGTCTGTTATCGTGTTTTACCGTGGCCAGGAGGCTGCACAAAGGTGGTCTATTTGCACGACGACCAGTACGGTGTGTGCCATTAACGCCTGCTCATCGGAGACGGCGGTTTCTGTGGTGCCAGGAACACAAGAACTAGACATCAGCAATGGGGTCGAGTTCTCTTTACGGATGAGAGCCGATTTAGTTTGACGAGCGATTGTGGACGTATACACATCTGGAGAGAGTAGGGAACACGCAATCACACCTCCAACATCACCGAAAGGGACCGATTTGGAGGTGGTGGAGTTCTTGTTTGGGGCGGTATCATGCTTGGTAGCTGTACTGACCTCTACATCTTCCAAGGAGGTTCCGGCACTGGTGTCCGCTATTGTACCGAGGTTCTCCTGCCTCACGTGCGTCTGTTTAGAGGTGCTGTGGGTCCTGAGTTCCTCTTCACGGACGACAATGCTACACCTCATCATACAGTGGCTGTCACAGAGCTGT
This sequence comes from Macrothele yani, assembly GCA_039090855.1. NCBI lineage: Eukaryota > Metazoa > Arthropoda > Arachnida > Araneae > Macrothelidae > Macrothele > Macrothele yani. Next base: position 73,446,952 of record CM077026.1, read on the forward strand.
TGGAGAGTGAAGATATTCAATGCATGGATTGGCCCGCAAGGTACCTGGACCTAAATCAAATCGAACACGTGTGGGACCTTCTCAGGAGATGCTTGGCAACACGTCACCAGCCGCCAGCAATGATTCTGCAGTTGCAATTGGCGCTACAAGAGGAATGGGCCACGATGCCTCAACAGCTCCTTGACAACCTCGTCCTCAGCATGGACAGACGTGAATCCTGCAACGCAGTCAGGGGTGATCATATCCCCTACTAAAGACTGGATTTTTTTGGCAGCCGCCTGTCACATGGACTTCTGTCCAGCTGTGCTCGAAGCTACCTTTTCAATAAAGTGCCTTTGTATCCTTGGAAGGTTTTGTTCACTTGCCCCAAATTCTTACATCTTGGGGATCTTATGGTATGATTTGAGTCGATGTAGAGCACTTCTGCATGACGTTACATTCGAAAAACCGCCTCATCCTTAATTTTTGCACACCAGTGTAGTTCAGCATAAAAAGAAATACAAAAATTCCAGGAGTCCTTAAAAATTGCCTTTTTTCCAGGTTTTTCAGGAAATCCAGGAGGCGTACGAACCCTGATGTGATGTACCCTCCGCAGCACATGGGTTTATGCAAATATCGCAAAACGTTTGACGTTTGACTCTGTATAACTTTCTCTTTAGCACCAAACTGGCTCAAAATAGCTTTTAGCTCATTCCAGAAATCTTCCTTCCTATCAGAAGGTTCCAAATCACAAGGAGCATACACTATGACAATTACTATACTCTGAAGTTTCACTTTCAAATGAATCTAAATAATTCTCTCACTTATGCAGCTATTATGAATCAAGTTGTTCATCTTTTCACTTAAAATCACACCTACACCAGCCTGTTCTCTCACATTATTTAACATTCCAGACCACACACTCAAGGTTCTATTCACTTCTTCAATCCCAATTTCCTTCTTTTTAGCTTCACTTGCACACAGCACATCCAATCTATACTTATTCATTTCTGTAATGACTTGATTCATCTTTCCATTTATTCCACTAATATTCTATACACCAATCTTACACTCACTCAGCCGAGATCTCTTTCTCATACACCTTTTCCCTTTCCGTATTGTTTCTGTAGTGGACCATCCTTCTCAAGTGTGCTAAGTCTAACATATCTCACACTAGAATCTATTATAGTATTGTTTTGTGTCTTTTTAATCAGGATAGTACACCAGTGTGGGGGATTAGCCCACAGCTGACGGTTCTAGTTGGTCATTCAACCTAAAGATTCTGGAACAAAACCCAGTGAGTTGAGGTCTTTTTGCCAATGTCACACAAAACTAGCTGGTACAATAAAAGCATTAATTTCTTTAAGCATATAAGTTATTTAATTACTATATGTTAATAGTAATTTGTTAAATAATGATCCCTCTAAAAAATTAAAAAAAAGGTACATGACTTTCACATCATGAATTAACAACAATGCACTACATATAAAGGTCTTCCTACAAAGAAAGTAGAGTAAGTGCATGTTTATCATATAATCTTATGCTTTCAAAACATATTATTAGGACCCCTCAAGACAATGAACTTCCAAGCAACTGAAGCCAAGTAAATATAGCTTAGCAATCTGAACAGATTTCAGATGTGCACTAATCAAAGCAATCTGATACTTCCTCATAGCACTGATGACCCTTTCTCACTCAGGAACAAATGTAGGCCATAAAACCCCAGTACTTCAGATATCAACATAGAAATTAAAGAAATAAATGGTGTTATGGTAGCATACTTGAACAGAAACCAGGAGTTGCAATTTTGATTCATGTTCTATGGTGCTGCAATTTTCAAGGTTTCTGAAGAGATAATAGCTATATGGGAAAATTTCTTAATCAGCTCAAGAATGAAAGCAGAACAAACAAACAAACAAACAAAAAAAAAACTTATGAAAATGCGAACAACATGGTTGTTATTGAACTTCCTATGCCAACCAGCACAACACACACAAAAAGGACATTTTTTACTCAAGGACACCCTTTCGCCACTGAACTTGCTTTGCACCTTTTTGTTTGTTAATCAATATTGCACACCACAAGCAACAAATGTTTTCATCTGATCAGTAACTTCAGGTTTCTCACCAGTTCCTTCTACTGATCATGAACAAACTGTTCACAGTTGGCAAAAAAATAAATAAGTAAATAAATAAAAAATAAAAAGAACTGCTCACAGTCTCTATCAGCTCTGCTGTTTTTCCTGCGTAACTGAAAGGGTGCCAGTTTATCTGTCAATCAAGCCATACTCATTTTATTTCCAGGGAAGGAAAAATAAAGGAGGCAAGCCCAGTAAGAATGCAGCTTCATAATTGGCGTTTTCAACCAATTATTTCTGTGGTGGTAACACCTATCAGGGGTTGAGTCTTCTCATTTCCCTTTTCAGGTTTATGACTAAGAGAGAGGGTTTGCTGATTGGCACAAAATAAAGGCCAAGGGCACAAACATTTATCTTTTAACTTCCCAGCACAAAGCCTACACAAAATCACATCATTGTAGATCACACCATTGTAGACCATTGTAGATCAAAGAAAACTTCTTAGGAAACAAACCTTAAAAAGCTCCACATGTTTTTCTAAGAAATGGCCAGCCCTACACTGTTAATCTCATAGCTTCAGCTCTGCATTGCACAAACATTAAAACATTTCATTGCTAGTTAGAAAAGTATTTAGCCTATTCATGCAAAACTTTGGGGACCAGCTACTATTAGTGATTTATGGAATTCACAAAAATTTCAGCCAGTTTTGTGAAAAATTCATAAATATTGATTTTTGTATTTTTTTATCCTAGTGAGTCTTAAATCAAAGAAGTCAGCCATCAGGGTGTGACCCATCTATCCTTATCGCAAGAGGAATCACCAGCTGGGGCACCCACCCCACTGGAATGGTTCTTCCCCCTTCCTATAGCCCCACCCACATCTATCCCCAAGGGTGGCTGCAGTCCCTCCTTCCCCTTGAAAGCCATCAAAGTTTATCAGTGTTTTTGTCCTGACCCCAATGCTTCTGTAAATAAACACTCTGGGAAACAGTTGCACTCTACTGGGGGAGGGGAAGAACACGAAGCATCTGATGAAAGAAGATGAGCTTAATGGTGCATCTGCCTTCTTTGGAAAATCAAACTTTTAAAACCACAAGCTGGAGCTTTTTGCCTGAAAATTACTGTATGTAACAAAATTTATCACAAAGAAACCATTTTTCACACACAAAACTAAAAAATTAATGCGGGACAAATTTTAGGATCTTTTACATTTTTTTAGGGATATTTTAGGACGTGAGTAAATGTTTATGGACTTTAGGAATTTTAGGGCGACTGTGTCCCCTGTGCAATGGATAAATGGTAATCACATACTCCTGCTAAAAGGCCAAGAATAGACACAATGCTAGTGAAACATCAAGACGTGATTCCATGCCATCAACAGCGAGTGCAGGTGAGGTGTGGCGTAGCTGCTCCACACCAAGATGTACACCTACTCCAAGGCCAAGTAAGCAGAGTAAGGTCGTCAAGTGGAAGTAGGATCCCACATATTTATCATTTTGGATTTACTAATATGGGCGAAGAAAATAAGACTATTCCCCAGTTCGTAATTTGTTTTGAGACAATGTCCAATTGTTGTATGAAACCTTTTCTCCTCCAGCATCACTTCAAAACAAAGCACAACAGTTTACAAAACAAGAGTGTGGAATTTTTCAGTAGAAGGAACATGAATTAATGGTCAATAAGGGGAAAATAACATATTTCTCGGCTGTAAATGAGAAGGCAGTTGAAACATAATTCAAAGCTAGTCTAGAAATAGCACAGGCAGGAAAATCCCACACATTAGGGAAAAATTAATTTTGCCAGCTGCAAAAGACATTGTTTCCTCAGTCCTGGAAGAATCAGATGCTAAACAGCTTGATGCAATATCCCTGTCTGATAATACTGTGTCACAAAGGATAAGTTCCATGGCAGACAATGTTAAGGAGCAAGTGACTGAAACACTGAAGCATAGTAACTTTGCTCTCCAGTTTGATGAGTCGACTGATGAGGCAAACTTTGCCCAGCTTATGTGTTTTGTTAAATTTGAAGGTGGGGAGACTGTTCATAAAGAATTTTTATTCTGTGAACCACTGACTGCTTATACAACTTCTGCAGAAATCTTGATAATTGATAGCTTCATAAATAATAATGATCTGGATCAGGGTAAAGTGCAGGAGTTTCTACTAACAAAACATGTTTTATAACAGGAAAACACAGCAGCATGATAACGAAAATAAAGGAAGTTGCTCCTTAAGCTCACTTCACTAATTGCAGCTTACATTAAGAACTGGTGGTCAAAAATTTGCCATCAACCCCAGAGCCGGATTAAGGGGTGGTGGGTAGTAAATATTTAAATTACACACAAAACAACACAGATGCAACACACAGCTCGTGTAGTACAGGTGCAACAACTAACCTGGCGAGTAGTCTACCGTACACATTGCTCGAAGTGTGCACTATCAGTGACTATGCACATCTGGACTCGGGACAGAAATGCATCTTGAACAGCATGCAGCATCGCAGGAGTTACAGAGTTACAGGCCCTGACGATGTGATCCTTTAAATCTGCCACGCTGGAAGGTTCCATAGAGTACACTTGATCTTTCAGGTGCCTCCAAAAGAAGAAGTCCATCGGTGTTAGGTCGGGCGACCGTGGCGGCCATTCCGTACAACTACCATACCCAATATTGTTGCCAAACGTGCGAGATAAGAAGGAGCGAACTGGAAAGATTTTATGGGAAGGACAGCTGTCATGTTGAAACCATATGTGTGGTAACGTATTCAAAGGATCATCATCCAACTAATCGCTTAATGGACCACATAACAGCTGCAAGTAACGCTGACCTGCTAAATTTCCCTCAATGAATACAGGTCCAATTACAGATGTTCGTCACATTCCACACCACACATTAAGTGACCAGCGTACTTGGTGGTGTGCTTGTCTCGTCAGGTGTGAATTTCTCACATCCCAGTAGTGGGAGTTCTGGTGATTGATGACCCCGCCCCTTGTAAATGTTGACTCATCAGTCCATAGGATGTTGTCCACAAACCACAGCTTTTCCTGTAAGGTGTTCAAGACGAAGTTACAAAAGTCATACCGCCTATGAAGGTCTCCAGACATCAGGTTTTTCATGACAGCATCACGGTAGGGATGCGCACCCTGTTCGTTCACGATTTGCCACACCTGTGATGCCGATAATCCACATGGATTGCTCACTGCCATTGTACTACTTTGGGGATTTGCAAAAACATAGCCCCAAACATCCGCAGGATGTACACGCACACCAGCACCAATGGGACGACTAGAACGATGACTCTCAGTAACGCTTCCGGTTTCTCGCAGGCACTGGACAAATTTGGCATTTGTCTGTGCAGCTGGATGCTGATGAATGGGAAACCATACTCTATACAACCTCACAGCCTTTTTGCATTCTGCTGACATTTGCCGTACAGCAAGACCATATCACAGTACTCGTCATTCGTGAAGATAGATATACCTGCTGACCTCGTACTCTGATTTACTTTCAATTCCCACCCATCATTTATTTATAGCCCTTCGGCTGTCTGACGTCATTTTACGTCAAACTTGAAATTAGCATAACTACGTGTTATATCAAGTACCATATATACTCGTCTATAGGTTGACTTTTTTTAATGAAATATTTAGGTCGAAATTAGGGGGTTGAACTGTAAACGGAAAATATTTCTGATAGGTTGAAAACCAAAATTTTGATGCCTCATGAAAATGCGCATACTTAGCCCTTTGCGCCATCAGCTCATTTGCAGTTATATATTTAGTCGTTTTTCGGGTGTTACTGGTACAGAAGAAAATTATTGCCAAGAATTTTCTTGATTTTATATGTACGAGTGTTTTTTATTCACTAATTGAAAAACTTATTTCGCAAGGATGTCTCAAAGTCCATTTTAGATCTGTCGATCTGGCATTGACTGCCCCGCTGGTAAATCACCCAGAGGAAAGAGGTGAACGCGTCAGCCAGTAGTTTATAAGTTGCACCGTGCCGAAGGTCACGACCATGCTCAATTCTCGACCGGGGTGATGAAGAAGGAAAAGAACAGACTATTGCAAAAGGAGACCACTGCCCCTGCTTAGTGATGGCGGAGAAGAGAGGCATGACAATCTACAGAACAGCGACAACTTTATCAATGCATCCCGAAAACGAAAGTGTTTAAACTTGGCTGATCGCTCAGAATAACATTGCCATCGATAGTAAAAAAAGTGCATCAGTTTAACAGCCTACTTACGTTTGTTATTAAATTGAGTGTGCCCCGGCTGTAAAAATCAAACAAACAGTAACCTTTTCTGAAGACTAAGAGCGAGCAAAAAGGATTGCATCTTTACTGAATGGGGCGATGTTTGGTTTTGTCACTAAACCCGATTGTTTGTCAAAAACACGGTGGCGAGGGGGGATGAAACTCAGGAGTAGATAAACGACCTTTCTGTCAATCACACACTCGTACAGCTCAGCAGTTGGCCGACAGCTGCTACGCTGCACAGGGTAGTGGGAGAAAATTTTATAGAACAATTTTTTTCAATTTTTTAAATAGTTGTGTGCAAATTTTAGTGTCCACAATACATCAAAATAAAAATTAATTTTAAATTTTGAAGAAATCCATTGAAAACTTTAAAAGTTGCACATTTATTTTTACGGCATGCATATGCTTTAATGGGATAAAAAAACTAGCAGGTTAAGAAGGTAATGCAGAACACGCTAAATTACGTATAAAAGTTTAATGCAAATATATTTCCGCCATTACTATGGTCTTCATCAGGGGGATGAAACTCAGGAGTAGATAAACGACCTTTCTGTCAATCACACACTCGTACAGCTCAGCAGTTGGCCGACAGCTGCTACGCTGCACAGGGTAGTGGGAGAAAATTTTATAGAACAATTTTTTTTCAATTTTTTAAATAGTTGTGTGCAAATTTTAGTGTCCACAATACATCAAAATAAAAATTAATTTTAAATTTTGAAGAAATCCATTGAAAACTTTAAAAGTTGCACATTTATTTTTACGGCATGCATATGCTTTAATGGGATAAAAAAACTAGCAGGTTAAGAAGGTAATGCAGAACACGCTAAATTACGTATAAAAGTTTAATGCAAATATATTTCCGCCATTACTATGGTCTTCATCAGTGCGACTACGATTGGTTTACGTTGCCAGATTGGAAAGGTAAGTTTTGTAATGGCAACTTCCGGTGGCGTGATGCAATGAGGGATTTCCAGATGTAAGGAACGAAAATGGGGAGCTCAGAGTTGCAATTTTTGGAAAATAAAATTTCCAAACTTTCTCTAAACCTCAGAGCATACCAATTTTGAAAGGGAGCCAACTTTTTAGTATCGGACCAAAGTGGAATAGCCGAAGTGTCAGCCATGATAAGAAGAGATAAGGCAGATGAAGGTTTTCCAAATTTCACATCAGATTTGTGTTCCTGAAGTCTTGAGAGAATTTTCCGGAATGAACTTCCTATGTACGCGGTTAATCCAATGTTAGTCTTGATCTGAATTTTATACACTCCAGGCGAAGAAAGCGGAGTTCTTGGGTCTCTGTCATTACGGAGTATAACAGAAATTGAAGGGGAAGAACGAATGGCAAGTCTATATCCTTCTCTTTTGAAGATACTGATGAATTTGTAGGCAGAAGGTTTGTGGTAAGGGATTGAGCCAGCAAACGTTAGTTCCTTTTTTGGTGAAACAGGTTGAAGAGCAACAATTGCATCACGTCACCCGAAGTTACCATAACAAAACTTACCTTTCCAATCTGGCAACGCAAACCAATCGTAGTCACACTGATGAAGGCCATAGTAATGGCTGAAATATATTTGCATTAAACTTTTATATGTAACTTAGCGTGTTCTACACTACCTTCTTAATTTGTTTGTTAGTTACGTGCATTGCCTACCACTCATTTTTGAACTATCAGGTTGACATCAAGACCTATTTACGCTTTCCAAATAAGTTTCAGGAAGTATTTTTTTTTCTTTTTAAATAACGATGAGCCTTCCAACGTTTGGTAAATGCATCACAATTCGTTTGCTGCGGGAGCAAATGCTTTACTCTCCATGAAGTAAGTACTGCAGAAAACTCGCTCGCAAAAAGTGGCTGAGGGGGAATATGTGCAAAAGTGGGTTCATATACTGTTAAAGTGTGTAACCTTCCCCTAAAAACTCTTTAACCAGGGTGGTGAGCCCTATCATCTTCCCAGAATTTTGCCTCAATTTCACCCACATTTCGCGGATAACTGCCGCAAGCAACATTGCAAGAGCCAGCTACAATAAATAGTAGTTTCAATTTACTTCCGATATTGGAGGTTATTTTTTAATGTGCATTAATGCATTTGCATTTTTGAACTTCACTCTTTGTTGGTAAAGTTCGATTAACACTTACCAAAAGCCCACGTGCGGTAAGTGTTAATCGAACTTTACCAACAAAAAGTGAAGTTCAAAAATGCAAATAAATAGTAGGTTCAAATTTCCGCATGAGGGCGCGTCCTCGGGAAAGAAATTTTTTTCTTTTTTTATTTATACACAAGATAGGTAGGTATACAAAAACTGCAGATATTCACACAAAAATTGGCGGTCGACTTATACACGGGATATACCAAAACTTCAAATATTCAGATAAAAATCGGGGGTCGACCTATACACGAGTATATACGGCAACCACTTTTCTGTTGCTGTCGCGTGTTAGCAGCCAGACATCTGACGCTTTGTTTGCATTTTCTTCTCTTTTTTTGTAAGTGTTTCTGTTGAACCAAGTGTCGTTTTGTACTAATTAAACACCGCTCTTTCATTTTGTAATTGGACTTTTTTGCATATCTTTCTTGATTTCTGAGTTAGTTTTGCTATGTTTCATGTTTTGCCACTAGGGATGCTACAAGCACATCCAATTGATTGAGCATGGTCACTTTCCTATAGGTACACATTACTTCTGTGGCGGTACAATACATGGTTTAAAAGTTAGAAGGGGGGGGGGCAAACGGACTTTCCTTAGAACCCTGTATATATTGATGTCCAAAAGTTTAGCAACAGAACAATCTGTGGCAGGTCGTTGCTTAAATGTTTCAGTGTTTACAGTATTAGTAAGGAACAGTTATACCAATACCCTTTTGGGTTGGATTCTTACATATACACAAATCATAATATGAAAAGAAACAATTCGCTAGATTAAAATATGTTGATACTGCCTGCATTTGAAATCCTGGATAGAGCTGTTAAGCCAAAAGTATGATTTCCAATATAACATTAATATTTACAGTAATTTAAAAATGGATCTTAAGAGCTGTAAACTTAAGGATAATTACTTTTTAATAATACCTGGTTTCTATTATTACAATTTGAATCTGAGTCTCCTGCTTTCCTCTGATAAGTCAGCGATAACTTCATCTTCACTAAGGGATATATCTCTGTGAACAGATAACATTGTTAAACCATTTAATCTGTCCCCAGAGGTAGTGCTACGCAAGTATGATTTTATTCTCCAGAGGGTTGAGAAAGACCGTTCCACAAAGCTTGTTGATACTGGCAAAGCACATAAAATCTTCAACAGTTTATGCACATTAGAATATGTACATAAACTGTTGAAGATTTTATGTTCAACAGTTATATCTTCAACAGTTTTTGTACATTAGTTTATGTACATTAGAATATATATATTGCAATATTGCATTGTTTCAAAACGTCAGTTGCATTGTGTAACTCCGCATTTTCTATAAGGGTACATAGGCGTCTTCCCCATAGCTATATTTTGGCTGTTATAGCTTTGCTGTCATCCAGCTCACTTGAATAAAAATGCAGTGTTTCTTCTAAGTTGTTCTCGTTGATAGATAAGAAATTGTGAAAAGGCAGAAAACACTGAAAACCTTTAATAACGGTTTTATGCATTAGAAATCTTCGATCGACTTCTTGTATGAACGAATCTAAAAATGGCAAAAAATACAGAGATTCTGTAGTAATCTTCAGCATAATCTGTTTCTACATTGAAATGATTCATTTGTCTGTTACACAAACGTGGTACTTTGATGTCAAAATCTAGTAATTTTGATTTTTCAACTAATTCTTGATATATTTTTTTTAGATTTGTAACAGGATTTTTTCTCATTGATTGCATTGCCCAACACACATTTTGGTGCCTTGAAAGTTAAACGTATTCTTGGACATAATTGGGATGCTGATTCCAAAAATGGCATCAGTTTTGCCCTATCAGCTCCAGTTTTGGAGATAGGGCATACCCACCCTATATGCTGATTCCACCGGTCATCCGTCAAAATTCGGGATCTAAAATTGCATAATTTGCTATTTTTGACATTATTTTGACAAATATTGATGCTATTAATATTACATACTATTTAAACAAGCACATATTACAAAATCTTGGATATATTTGGAAATATCTGAGGCACAGAGTCCACAAATGGCATCAGTTTTGCCCTATCAGCTCTAATTTTGGAGATAGAGCATACCCACCTTATCCGTAATCATCAGTCAAATTTCGGAATCCTACATCGCATGATCTGCTATTTTTGAGATGATCTTGACAAATATTGATACTATATACGTACTATTGAAACAAGCACATATTACTAAATCTGCGTATTTCAACACAAGAGCATATGAAATGATCAGTCATTCAACATATGAGAAACATCTTTTATAAGACTTTCTAGAGTGAGATCTACGAGGACAGTCCCACTGAAGGTTCCAGCAGTAATCTGCCATCATGTGGGCATCCCACCTACACTGGTCATAATCTGCCATCATGTGGGTATCCCACCTCACCATGCTCTTTGTTTAAATGACCAAGGTTTTCTGGAAAGCGATCTAGGTACCTATGTAGGTAATGGACCTTGATGCTCATATTACAGTTGAGCTTATTAAAATTGGAGAGCATGTCCTCAACTAATTCAAAGTAGTTGTCTGCCGTATGCTTGCCAAGAAAGTTTTTGACAACTAGAACAAAGTCCAGACACAAGACTCAATGTTGTCCATTGAATCTATGAAATATGGATCGTTTATAAGCTGCCTTATCTGAGGACCATCGAAAATCCCTGATTTCAGTTTTTCAATGCTCAGTCCAGGGAATGTACGTGATAAATAGCCAAAGCACAAACCTTCTGTGTTCAACACCTTTACAAATTGTTTCATTAGGCCTAGCTTGATATGTAAAGGTGGCAGGATGATTTTGTCTCTGCTTACCAAAGGTTCCTTAATGACATTTTGTTCTCCAACTACCATATCTTTTCTGAGAGGCCACACCTTTCTTATCCAGTGGTCGTGTTTGGCTCTGCTGTTCCAAAAACATATACAGCACGGATATTTTGTGTAGCCACTTTGCTGACCAAGGAGAAAGTTCACCATTTTTAGGTCTACACAAATCATCCATTGATGTTCTTGATACTTCAGGTTTTCCAAGACTAGAGAGATTGTCTCATACGTCTCTGTCATACTGGCTGAGTGACCAATTGGAATTGAGCCACATCTGTTGCCCTTGTGTAAAAGAACACATTTTAAACTGCTTGGAGTTATCAATTAAAAGGTGCCATTCATTTGGCATATATGATGATAGACCCATTTTCCTGAGAAGGCCACTGACATCATTGCTGAACACTAGGTTGTTGTCCTTAGAGGAAAAGGGCAGAAAATCCTTTTCTCTGCTATGGTAAAATGTAACGTTGGTCCCAGATTGAAGTAAATTATTTTCATTCAACCTGGAGGCCAGCAATTCTGAAGACTCCTTTGAGAGGTTCAGATCCCTGATGAGGTCGTTCGGTTCATGTTGATTAAAAGGTTCAGAACTTGAAGATCCTACGAAATCACTTTCCCCACTGCTGTTATCTTGTATGTGATCAGACATGCTTGATTCCTCATCCACTGGAAGCTTTGGTAGGTGGATGAAAGATGGAATGGGTACCTCATTTGGGTGTGGATGTGGTTGTCTTGCTGAATCGAGGTCAGGATACGTCCAATTGCTTCGATTGTTTCGATTGATGCCCTTGATGTTGACAAGATAAAAATAACAGTCATCATGGTGGTTTTTAGGTTCCCTCCACATCATTGGTATTCCAAATTTCATAGAGCTCCTTTTTATATTTATCCACTGCCGCAAATGCTCCTAGCAAGTTTTGCATACAATATGGGGAGCCCACGTCTTATCTTAGTCTCTAAGCTGAACACCAAAATAACCAAGATTTGCCCTCTTCACAAACTCAAAAATAGGTTTCCTACTTTTTTAAGGGTGTACTTGCCACAAATGTAGCAAAAGACATCAAGATGATTCAAGCAACTTCTTCATGGGAAAGCCATGGATAGCGTCTATCCATGGCTTTTAATTAGATCACATTAGATTATCTGGTTGTATAGTTGTTCACAAACTCCCAATTAGACTAACAGACAATGGCTTTACACTCGTAAAATAACAACGTACGCTGACTTAACACACATAAAATAACAATATTTCTGCACATCAGAGTATAGGGCAGGTATGCTCTATCTCCAAAACTAGAGCTGATAGAGCAAAACTGATGCCATTTTTGGAATCAGCGCCCCAAATATACCCAATAATAGGTCTAACTTCCGAGGCACCAGAATTTTTTTTTATTTTTTTTTGTTAGGCTGTGTTGTATTTTATGTTTTAAATCTTCTGCAAGTTTTATACATATCACCAAGCTGTTCTTTGAGATTCAGAGGTTAGCTCCAAAAGAAATACAAACTACCAGATAGTTTTTACTTACTGTTGCTGTATCAAACTTCTCCATTTACAGCGATCTTGACATACAACTCCTGCTTCACTGACATCCATTACACGCCGTACACATAATCTTCTATACTTCATAATCATAATTTGTTTCTCATGCAGACATTCCTGAATCTGATCCTCCTATGTCTTCCTTGGCCTTCCTCTGCCTTTCCTTCCTGCAACTTGGGCTAAAAAGATTTTCTTAGTAAGCATCTCATCACTCATTCTTTCAACATGCCCAAACTACCAAAGCATATTAGTCTTCACCTTGCTAACAACATTTTGCTTCACATCACACAACTGCAACACATCTTCATTCCTCACACAATCAGAACATGTCTTGCCACAAACCCTACGTAAATAACGCATTTCTCCAGCACACAAACAACTCCTATGTTTCTTCTGCAGTACCCAGGTTTCACTGTCATACATCATAGTACGAACAATTACACTTTCATACACAGACATTCGGGACTCTTTTGAGAATCCATCATTCCTGTGAAAACCTCGTAAAGCAGCTATGATTTTCAATGAAGATTTTACTTGCCTACTAATTTTGCCATCTAATCTGTTCTCTCTGTCAAACAAGCTTCCCAAATATAAAAACTCACTCACCTGGTCAATCACTGTGCCATTTACAATTACATTACATTCAGTGCTACCACTGCCTCTCTCAAAAACCATAGCTTTTGTTTTTCCTTTATTTATACTCAATTTGAATTTCATGCAAACTTCGTAAATGCGAGACAACACACTCTGCAACTCACTTTTGCTCTCTGCCAACAGGACAGTGTCATCAGCATACAGCAATCTGCACACATGGATATCACCAAGACATAAACCAGTATTATCTATTTTCACATCAGGCATGCACACATCTATAAATATATTAAACAGCCATAGTGACATCACACAGCCTTGCCTGACTCCTGCACCAATAGAAAATCATTTTGATAAAACACTATTCACTCGTACAAAAGCTCTACTACGAGCATACATGGCTTTTACACTATTAATTAGATTCCCAGTAACACCATATTCATTCAATACCTTCCACAAAAGTGTCCTATTTACTCGGTCATAAGCTTTCTCTAAATCTTTGAAGGCAGCAAAAGCTTTCTTACCAACAGCCAGATACTTTTCAATCATCATGCGTAATGCAAAAATTTGGTTAGTGCAGCCTTTACCAGGCATGAAACCACTCTGAACATCCCACACTTTCTCTGGTGTAAGACCCCATACTTTTTCAATAACGACCTTTCCCTGGCACACTTAATAGTGTAATACCACGATAGTTCTTGCAGTCAGTCTGATCACCTTTTCCCTTATAAAAGGGAACAATGATAGCATCCTTCGAATCACGAGGGATCATTCCTAACTCCCAGCACAACTGGCAAATTTCAGTTAACATATCAATTAGAGAGTCACCATCTTACTTCAACATCTCGGCAGTTATGCCATCAACTCCCGGAGCCTTACCATTCTGAATAGATTTTAGAGCTTTACACACCTCTTCTCTTGAGATCCCTCCTGTGCTTTCATCCTTCATTGTGCCATTATCTGTATCTGTCTCAAAATTATCTTTGCTTTCCTGATCTAATAACTCACAGAAATATTCACCCCATCTTTCACTTAACTCACTGGGCTCCCATATCATTTCCCCAACCTTATTCTTCACACAACTTAACACTTTGTTTCCCCCATTTTTCCCGAGTCTCATGTACTTCCAGAAAGACTTCCTATCTTTCCAAAAAGCCAATTCATGCCTTTCCACTTTCTCCTTCCTATCTTTTGCCTTACTGTGACGAACCAGCTTAGCGGCTTCATGCTTCTTACAGCGATATTCACCCACAGAAACTCTGTCTTGCGACATCCCCAAATAGGCTTGCTTCTTTCTCTTTACTGCCTCTTCAATCTCACTATTCCACCAAGCATCACCTCTATTGTTACCCACTATTTATAGCTTCAACTAAATCTATGTTTCCTTTTTGTAATGCTTTGCACAGTAAAATTGAGTACCGAAAAACCACATCAATGACAAGGACGCTAATGTTGAATTCTACATCTTTTATCGTCAACGAAATCTGCATGGCTTTTGATGATGTTACAGGAACTCATTTCTTCTAAAGCATTTGAGACTGCTGGCTGAATCTCCAAAAAAGTACTAACAGAATCATGTCTATCTACCCATCTTGTTGGGCATAAATGCTTTAGTTTCTCCTTTCTGGAATCTCGAAGGATATTTTTTACCTTTGTTTGTAAGAATGACTGACGTTTAGGGGTATTAAAACATTGATAAACATTTTCTATTGTACCCATGGCATTGCAAATGCCATGAACCTTACATCCCCAGAAATGGCTACATTTAAGCTGTTAGAGCTACAATGAACAAACATAGCAGACGGGAATTTTTCTTTTCATGACTGCTTGAGCACCATTAAATTTTTCTGCCATTGCTGATGCTCCATCATAGCTCTGACTCTGGAGGTACTTAGTAACCACACCAAATTTACCCAATGTGGTTATTATTGTTTGAGCTAATTATTTTCCTGTGGTATTACCACTCACTGGCACAAACTGCAAAATTTTTTTGTTTATTTTTGCTGTTTTGTCGTTAACATAGCGAAGGCTTAAAAGAAAATTGTTCAATTCCCGCAATGTCAGCTGTTTCATCCGCTAAAATTGAGAAGCATTTTGATGCATTTACCATGTTGACAACTTTTTGTGTAAGCAATTTATTACAACTTTCAATTATCTCATTCTGAATTGTAGGACTTATACATATACTGAGAATTTTTCATGGTGTGTTCACGAATAGTCACAAAATCACTTGTGCCAGTCTCTTTTGCAGCCATTTTAAGTCTGAAATTGAAAATTGACCTGAAATTTCCTTCACTCTCAGTAGGCACTTGATCTAATTTGAAAGTTCCCAACTCACAGTGGCAAAGCCAGCCGTTGTTTGCCACACAAAAGCACTGTTTCAATAACAGGTGCAATGAGCTTACGATTTCTTTCCACTTTGGCTTTTTTAGCAGCATTTAGTCTATGATTAGGGCAGTAATTCTGTTACGGCAAGAATTTCTGCGATTTTTTTCGCGAATTTTAGGGTTTTTTCTGTAATTTCGGAATATCAAATATAGCCACGATTTTCAGATTTTTTACCTGTTGTTGCCTAATTTCTATTATATTTTTTTGATTACTGTATTTTTCATAATTAAATAATTTTAATACTGCCTTTGTTAGAATTTACGCGAAAATATATACCGCAAAGTAATCCTACTCGAAAGTTCAAGCCAGAGCTTTAAATCTTGAAATACCTCTCCAGATTGTTCGTTACGAAACTACTCTTTTCGAACAAGCTTGGTGGGTAATTTAAGGTCACATGCACTCTGTTGAAGAGTGCACACGTGGTCTTTTGTGATCCACCCCTGCTACTGTAGAATGACCTTTGTGACTTGCTGGACTAGTGAACTGTAAACCATAAACCGGATGTCGTCAGTTGTGTTAGTAATTTTAGCAGGGAAAGCAGCTCACAGAAAATAGTGTTTTGCAGATGCTTAGCCTAAAAAAATTGTGCTTTTGTGTGAGTAGTTTATGAAGTTTCTTGATATTGTTTTTTAATTTTGAGAATGAGCCACGGGAGTAAGATGAGTGCATCTGAAAGATGCAAGCAGTACAGCAAGGGAACATTTCATGTGAACACAAATCCATTGTTCTGTTCGTGTTGCAACATACCACTGGATTTTTCAAGAAAGGACAGTTGTGAAAAGCATTTAGCAAGCAAGCTGCATTAAAAGAAGGTGAGTCTGAACAGTCAACCGAAAATAATGCAGAAATGTGTTGATAAATTAATTGAGAAAAGAACTGCACAAGAACAGCATCACTCAATGGAACTTTCTAAAATTAACTAGTGCCTTTTGTGCAGCCAACATGCCACTTTCCAAACTGGATAACCCTACATTAAAAAATTACTTGTAAAATTCGTTAAAAGATATTGGTGTTATTCCAAATGCAAATTGGATGTGGAAATGTTATTTACCAAAAAGATATGACATTCAAAAGCAACAAGTGAAAGATTTTTTTAAAAATAAGTATCCAGTGTAAGCATCGTAGCAGACGAAACAACTGATTCTGAAGATAGATACATTTTGAATATTCTTGCTGTTCCATCAGCTGAACCGAATGTTGAAAGCTGCAATGATGAAACCTCTTTGAATGCAATGCACTCAAGAGTGCATAACTTTGGAATCCGCAAATTTTAAAGCAGTCAGCGAGGCAATACTTCACTGTATTAATAATTATGAAATACCTTTTGCTAATATAACTGCTTTTGTAACAGACAATGCATCTTACATGCCCAAAGTGTGGGGAAAGAGCCTGAAAGCCGTATTTTGAGATGGTGTTCACATTCCCTGCAATGCGCATCTTTTAAATCTTTTGGGCGAAATTTGGCAGAATGAATTTGAAAATGTTAACTCTTTAGTAGTTGCTGTTAAACGTGCGTTCACAGCTTGTCCCTCCCGTAAAGGACGTTTTCGACTAATTTTGCAAGAGAGGAACAAAATACCTGTGCAGACTAGGTGGAACAGTTGGTTTGAGGCCGTGCTTTTAAAGTGCAAACATTTGGAATACTACGCACATTTTTTTGAAAAAGAAAAAGACAACAGTAGCAGTTATATATATTGTGGATAAAATCATTGGGTATTGTCAAGACAGGGATTTAAAAGAAAATCTGAAGCAGGTTGAGGTTCATGCGCTGTATATTTCCAGAGGGCTCACTTTATTTGAAAAACAGTGAATTTCCGCGCACAAATTATATATAAGGAAATGCCGGACATCGCCAACAGTCTTCTTAGCAAGAGTCAAGACTGCGATCACGTCGCTGCAAAAAGAGCTCTATCCACTTGTTATGAAAAAATTAAACATTTTTTTTTTTTTTAAAGATAAAAAGCATCGATTTTGTCAGCCAATCGCAAATTTCATCAAAGCATGTATCTTTTTGTAGGGTGTTTGATCCCGATCAATATAAATTTTTGGACCTTTTAGACGACGAAGAAGATTTGTTTGTTTTCAGCCACATTCCTATGTTCGAAGATAAGGACTAACTAAAATGTGAATTTTGTTCATATAAAACGACTGTAAAAGAATTTTGTGTCAGCGAAGGTTTGCTAGACTTCTGGCATACGAAAAAAAGGTCGTTTTCCTAAGCTACAAAAGGTCGTTATCCGCTGTTGAACGATCCTTTCCTAAATTTAAAAACATGTTACAGGACAACAGACACAGCATTAAAGAAGAAAATCTGTGTATATACAAAATAATGTATGAAAATGCTGTCCACGTAAATGGAAATCTTGATCTTGTGTAACGGCGTTTATAACATTGCCAGAATTTGAATGGTTTATAAATGTAAGTATCAATTTTAAAAACTTATAAAGTTATAATGCTTATTTAGTTACGTACTGGTCATTTGTATTACTGCTTCGTAACTTGGTAGACTTTCTTTTTTTCGGAAATGTTAGTGTATATCATTGGCCCCGAACTTTTCGGAAAATTTCATAATTTTCCTCATGACAGCCCCGCAGATCCCCCCCCCCCCCGACCATTCCGCGAATTTTGCCTCTTTTTCCTGCGATAAAATTACTGCCCTACCTATGATCAATAGGTTCACTTCATTTCAAAACAACATCTTGCAGATCTTGGACAGCCTTCAAACATTGCTTATGATTAATCGTGGTTTGACGATAGTTATATTTCTCCACAGCATATTTCCAATTTTTAAACGATTTCTTGCATAGCTGTCCTAGTGGCTGGGATGCAGTTCCTGCTCCACTCAAGGAAAAAAGAACACAATATTTGCAATAATCTCCATCTTCCAATTGGGAGTAGGATAACCATTTCCATCTTTCCAGCCACTTAATCTCGAATCTGAGATTTTTCCCCCCGACAGCAGTTGCAAGAAAATCGAAGCTACTTTCTGGCACCCAAATGTCTTGTAATGCATTAAATCTTTCATACTTGTTAAAATTTTTACTTACCAGTAATGCAACGTCATTTGGACTTGATTTTATTTCAGTTTTTAGGAGTTCTCTAACTTCAGATGATTCTAGGTCTGAGGCCTCTCGCACGGTGGCTGCTTCATTTACACCGATTCTGAGAGAATTTCCTCACTCCTAATTTTCTTCAAAAATAATCATGTAAGGTACACAAACGTTTGGACATAGCAAATGATGAAGAAGTCAAAAGAAACAACCTAAAGGTTTGCAGAACCGAAGGCGACTGTGGGTCAGTACTGTAAGAACGCGAGCGCCTCGATCACGAAACTGGTTTTTCTTCCCCTTCCTGTCTCTAAAACAATGAATTCATCTTAACTCGCAAGCTGGTGTCGTTTTCATATTGCAGTTTCTTCTAGAATCAACCCGGGTTATGTATGTGCCCTACATTTCAGCGCATACATCAGATGAAGTTCTTTCCGGAATGGGTCTCTTCTAGTGAAAAAGCAGCACAGCTTCTGCAGCTGATTGCCTTGGCAAGCCTCTACTGGAGAGATAATGTGGGTGGATGGGTGGGAGGGAGAATAAAGGAAGTGGCCGAACAGGATTGCACTAGCAGGAGCGTGTTGTGAAAAAGCAGCCGCCTGTTTGTGGGATGCTTTCGGTCATCATTTGGAGTTTATTCGTAATCATCATCTAAGCTCGGGGGGGGTCCAGACCCCAGGACCCCCCCCCACACACACACACACACGCCCCTGAGACGAAGGCCCAGGAATTTATGGACATACCAAATTCAGGAATGTCTGCATGAGAAAAAGATTATGATGAGTATGAAGTACAAAACATCTTGTGTGAGACATGGGATGGATGTCAGTGAAGCTCGAGCTGTATGCTGAGATCACTGTAAATGGAGAAATTTGATACATTAACAGTAAGTAAAATCTAGGTCTGAAAGTTAGACATTAATCTGGCAGATATACTTTCTTGGAAGAGCTAACCAATCTCAGAAAACAGCTTAGTGATGTTTTTTGTTTGTTGTGTGTGTGTGTGTGTGTGTGTGTGTGTGTGTGTGTGTGTGTGTGTGTGTGTGTTAGAGCTGAGACGGGCTCTAGAATATTTACTGCAGTTCGGGCTCGGGCTCTGGGAGAGTGAGATAATTTTTTTTATATATAAATGTGATTTTATATGATTTTGCAAATGAGACACTTTATACACTGCTGGCCATTCGAAATGCAACACCAAGAAGGACACGAGATAGCAAAGCCAGATTTACTGGACACATAACAACAGATACAAAGATGAAACGATTGAACTTACAGGCCCGTGTGTCTTGCGGAACATGCAGACATCAATAGTTCGTGTGGCCCCCATGGCTGGCAATAACGGCCGCTACACGTCGCGGCATCGAACGAAAGAGGCTTTGGATGTGGGCTTGGGGTATGTCGGTCCAGGCTGCTTCCACACGTTGCCACAGTTCAACAGGCGTAGCCGCAGGTGGTGCTTGCCGGGCCACTTGTTTGCCGATCAGCGACCAGACGTGTTCGATGGGCGACATATCGGGAGAACAGGTGGGCAGTGAAAAATTGTTGCATGATGCATGCCACGTGCATGCGCGCATTGTCCTGTTGAAACGTGGCCGCTGGCAGGTCCTGAAGGTAAGGGAGAACTACAGGCTCCAAAACGTCGGAGATGTTGCGGTGGCTGTTGAGTGTACCGGCGATGCGTACCAGAGAGGTGCGGGTGTCGTATCCAATTGTGCCCCAAACCATAACGCCAGGCAACGGACCGGTATGGCGATGCATAATGCAAGCGCCATACAGTTTCTCGCCGTGGTGCCGCCACACGCAGATCCGACCATCGTGGTGTCGGTCCGTCCATTCCTCCTGCACCCACCGAATCCATACTCGCTTCACTGTGGCTGAATGTCGTACCACACGGGCGGCAATGTCTTGGTACGATAAACCGCTGTCGCGATAAGCCACTGTTCGTCCTTTGTCGAACTCCGAAACGTGCTGGAATGACTGCCGTATTCTGTGATGTGGCATCAGGAAGCTTGCCACGCACAGGTCCGGCAGCACAACCCACTTCCACTACTTCCACCCCGCCTTCTGTGCACCCTTCTTATAGTGCTTCTCGGTGGCGTGCCGGGCACACGTGATTTGCATATGCCCTGCAATGCTAATCGTCTGCATGTCCTCTCGCGGGCGATGCATGCTGCAAATTTCAGGCCAATCGTATGCTTCCTTCTTGGTGTTGCATTTTAGGTGGCCAGCAGTGTAGTTGGAAAAAGGAATACTTCGGCAACTGTTTCTGGTTGTAGAGCGGGCATTCGAGATGGCTATTCATTCCGGGCTTGGGTAGAAAGTGTGTTTCTGCAAAGAAGAAAAAGCTTTTTCAAAAACTATAGATATTGAATAGTTGATAGGGGATACATTATCGTCGATATGCTATCCCCATGCAGTAGCTCCCTGCTAATTCTATTTAACAAAGTACATATTACAGCGCATTTTGGCGCGTTAATATTAGCATTGTTTGAGCAACATACAATTGCAGCACTGCCTGATCATTTTGGATGCCCGGCTTCCCGAAACACTTCAAGTGGAAACGAACAGTAAAAGAAAAGCGTACAGTTACACTGTAAAAATAGACAGCTAGGTCTCTTTCCCACTCCCCATTTGAGAAATACATTGGTTAATTGCATAAGGAGGAGAGAGTAGGAGTGTGGGAAAGGAGATGTTTTTAATTAATGGTTGAACAGTTTAGACAGTGTTCGGGCTCGTGCTCTATCTTGCAACATAAAATTCCGGCTCAGGTGGGCTCGGGCTGATATGCCATGGGCTCAGACGGGCTCAGGCTCCGTACATTGAGCCCGAACTCAGCTCTAGTGTGTGTGTGTGTGAGAAAGAGAGAGGGGGGGGGGTTGCACCCAAAGTAATGCAACAGTGGGCATAACGTTTCCATTAACTGACAGAGGTCGTTCAAATTAAACATATGGGTAGAGTAACTCTTCCTGTATAGTAACCCTTTTTTTCGTTGCAGGTAAATAATGGATTCCAAGCAGAAGCAATGTGCCATTATTGAGTTCTTGACGAAGGAAGGGTGCAGGCTGTCTGACATCCACAGAAGGCTACAGAATGTTTGCAGAGATGACACCATTGACAACAATAATGTACACAGATGGATGAAGACGTTTAAAGAAGGAGAAACCAGCACTGAAGACAAACCATGCAGTGTGAGACCATCATCTGCAACCACTGACATGAATCATCAGCGAGTGGATGAATTGATTTACACAGAGGGAAGAGTCATAATCCGTGAGCTTGTTGTACAACCGGACTGTGGCCACAATGCCATACAGAAGATGGTGGAAGACTTAGGGTATTGGAAGTGTGTGCAAAGTGGGTACCTCAGGAGCTGACACCAGATTTGAAGGACAGAAGGATGTAAGTCTGCCCTAATCTGCTGGAGCATTTGAATCAAATGAAAATAAGTTTTTTTTCCGATCTGGTGACAGGGGGTGAAATGTGGGAGTATTATCTTCACGATCCAAGAATGAAGAATCAATCCATGGGGTGTCACACCTCTTCACTAAGGCCTAAGAAGTTCAAAAGCCAGCAATCAGCATAGAAAGTCAGGGTGACTGTTTTTGGAATGACAGGGCTGTCATTCTCATTGATTTTCTGGAACGTGGCCATACTGTGACTAGCGAGATGTACATTAAGACACTCAAGAAGCTTAGAGAAGCCTAAGGAGGAAGAGACCAAACATGAATCTGAAAAGGATCCATATACACTATGAGAATGTGAGACCATTCTCATAGTAGGAAAAATGTCTTGACAAAAATTCAAGATTATCACTAATAACCACCCCTTTAATATCTCATCCATTGCCGAATTCATCTCTAGACTTCCAAACTCCATTGATGGTCATGCAAGTATGTTTACCCTGGACGTTGAATCACTTTTTCTTTCCGTGCCTCAATTTGAAGCACACATGCTACTCATTCATAAATTCAAAGAACAATTCCCCATGTATGGCACTTTAACCAAGGATTTGTATGATTGCCTGTATTCTCTTCGCCAACACGTTTTTTTTGTTTATAATAATCAATGCTATCAACAAAACCAAGGTGTACCAATGGGGTCATCTCTTTCCCCAATTTCGGTTGAAGTATACCTGCAAAATGTTGAGCATATACCTGCAAAATATTGAGCAATCAATAGTGATGCAACATGACCAACAACCTACCTTATGGCTCCATTATGTTGACGATATTTTTGTTATTTGGCCTCATCCTAAAAAAGATCTATTGCAACTCACAAATTTAATCACTGAAAAATTCCCGTCCATTAGATTCACTATTAATGAAAAAATTTTAAATTGATGAAAAGATAAATTTCTTGGATGTCAGAATCTCAAAACGTAATAATCTTCTATCCACTTTTGTCTACCGAAAACCAGTTTCTACCAATAGCATTATTTCTTTCAATTCTCATACCTTCCACCAATATAAACTGTCAGCCCTCAAGTCTCTCATTCATCGAGCTCATTTGGTTTGTAACACTGTAGTTAATCTAACTAATGAATTAGCAAACATCTGCTTGATTGCTTCTCAACATGACTTTCCCCCTCTTCTGGTTTCTAAATTAATTCAAAATGCTAAGAAAAACCAGTAATCGCTCTTCAACCTGTCTCAACAAAGAGGAACTAATGTATGCTGGCTCAATCCCTTACCATGAACTTTCTGCCTACAAGCTCATCAGTATCTTCAAAAGAAAAGGATATAGACTTGTCATTTGTTTTTCTTCAATATTTGTTATCCTCCATAATGACAGAGACCAAAGACCTCCGCTTTCTTCGCCTGGAATGTATAAAATTCCGGTCAAGAATAACGTTGGATTAACCGCATACATTAGAAGTTCTTTCCGGAAACTTCTCTCAAGACTTCAGGAACACAAATCTGATGTGAAATTTGGGAAGCCTTCCTCTTCCTTGTCTCTACTTAGCATGGCTGACACTTCTGCTATTCCGCTTTGGTCCAATACAAAAAAGTTGGCTCCCATCCAAAATCAGTATGCTCCGAGGTTTAGAGAAAGTTTGGAAATTTTATTTTCCAAAAATTGCAACACTGAGCTCTCCATTTTCATTCCTTACATCTGGAGATCTCTCATTGCATCACGTCAACCGGAGTTACCGTTACAAAACTTACCTTTCCAATCTGGCAATGAAACCAATCGTAGTCACAGTAATGGCTGAAATATATCTGCCTTAAAACTTTTATACATAACTTAGAGTGTTCTACACTACCATCTTCTTAATTTGTTTGTTAGTTACGTGCATTGCCTACCACTCTTTTATGATCAGATAATCAACAGGAAATACGGAGTGACCATGTGATCTGAGCAACATATAGGCATTCTAGAACACTATGGTAATTATGGTATGAAACACTGGTAATTTCCTGAAAAAGGACTCCATGCAAGCTTAAAATGTATGTTAGGAATGCAATGTTATTTATAATGGACTTCACAGGTGACATAATTTTAAAAGGCTGAAGTGCTGCCTTTTTATAATATCTTTTTAGCGGTTTTAATGGAATTCTTAACATTTATTTTAGTTAAAATACTTTCAACAATCAGATAAATGAAAAAACCTGAACCTGAGTAGTAGAACTGTGGGATACACAATGTGCTACTGAACAAAAAGAGCAGCATTGGAGCACAAAAGAACAATGGCAAAAAGTTAAAATAAAGTTTTATGCAAAATCTACTTACAATATCTACATAAAATAAAAAGCAACATACAAAAACAGAAATATACCTAGAATTTTACAATATGTTTACCACTTTATGAAGAAATGAGGAAAAGAAAGTAGAGGAATGGGACTACAGATATGAAATTACACTTCTATTAAGTGACTTTACAACTGTTTGCATTCAGTAAATGCATCTCGTATGAAAGAACATATTCGGTGGACCATAAAAAGCCTAACATGTGAACATTTCAGAAATATGTAACTATTAAAACAACTGAAAGGCCAAAACCACATTTAAAATATATCCTTTATAGATATCAACTTTTTGGTACCTCCCCCCCCCCCCACACACACTTGTTACTGAAAGAAATAATTTTCATTAATGTGTTAATGCTCCAGTAATGTTTTTTATTTCATGTCAAATACTATGCTCTTTTTATCTTTTTTCCCCATTAAATTTTACATCTTCATGCATTGAAGTTGTCAGATACAAGGACGATACACTGAACCAAACAATAAGATCAAAGCAAGATCATGGCAAATAGCGCTACCAGGGTTTGAAAAATCTATTGCTCGTCATGCCCAGGGCATATAAAATTTCAAATCGGGAAAATATTATTTTTTACTACATGCCATTTGTTACTTGCTATTTGCAGTTGTGACTTGGAGCCCTGCAATATGCATTAGATGGCTCTTCGTGATTTCTTCACAGTATTGTTTGTCAGTTTTCTTATTTCAATATTATTTTTCCGTCCCCCAAACTTTGCCACCCTGTGCACATGCCTAAATACGGGCCTGGCAACAAATGATAACATGATACATTCATCTATGAGAAAGAGGGGAATCTACTTTGCAGCTACTTTTTGGTAACCCAACTGGTTTCTCACAATGTTGTCAACGGAACCAACGGACATCAACCTCTTCAATGGTCATTCTTCAATCTTCGAGCAGGAGTGCCTGGACAGTATTGGCATTTACCTTTGTAGTCGATATTGAAAGCCTACCAAAGCATAGCACATCTTCCAGACACTCTTCACCATTCACAAATTTTTTATGCCACTCAAAACCACTTGCACAGGACAAAGCATCTTCCATGTAGAGTGTTTTAATCCTTTTGTGCGTTCCTGTGTCAGTATTATTTAAACTCACGCAAAATTTTGTAGCTGCTCTTTGCTCCAGTTTTAAATCCATACTGGTTACAGAAACATATCTGAACTCTAAGCTATCTACTACAAGAATGAACTAGGGGAGGGCTGTAATGACGCATCATCATGTGACTGACCTTGCAGGTGTTTTGACACAGCCAACTGCATTTTTCTGCATGGGTTTGTTTTGGCACTATACTGTCAGTGTTGTTACTTTTTGAATGACCTACGTACAATTCAGAGGCACTGATTCCAATGGCTGTTTTAACATTTTGTATCAAAGGCAAATGACATTTTCTGGTTTTGAAGAAGAGACACTTAGAAAAAAAAAAACCACACATTTTATTAGAAAATTTTTTTAAAAAATACAAAACCACTCTTTTTCACTATGACTGAAGACATTAACAAGTTAGTAAAATCATGCAATGCATTGATTATAATACGCTTTCCAACATACCAGAAATCATTACTCAAGCTATCACTCAAGTTATGAGAATAATGGCTGTGGAATAAATCTCGGTCCTGTGCCCTGACCTTTGATTCCATTTCAATGATATTCAACAGAACCGGTTTGGTATATCTCCGAAATAACATGATAAAGTTTTGTCGCAATCGAAGCATTTTTACGTAAGTTATGATGCATAAGGGCTATGAAATAGATCCCGCTCCTGTGTCCTAACCTTTGACCCCATTTCGCCCATTTTCAATAGAATTCGTCCCCAGGCAAGACCCTACAACATACTAACATTTCATCCAAATCGAAGCATTTTTACGTAAGTTATGACGCATAATGGCGATGGAAGTGATTCCGCTTCTATGTCCTGACCTTTGACCCCATTTCGCCTATTTTCAATAAGGTTTGTCGCCAGGTGGTCTTCTACCACATACTAAAATTTCATTGAAATTGAACCTTTTTTACGTTAGTTATGACGCATAACAGCAGTGGAATGGATCCCGCTCCTATGTACTGACCTTTGACCCCATTTCGTTCACTTTAAATAGGGTACCTTCCCAGGTGATCCCCTACCAGATGCTAAAATTTCATCGAAATCGAACGATTGTTACGCGAGTTATCGTGCAGACGGACATACGCACACAACGCGTGACGTAATGTGGCAGATGGGAATCGGGACCATCTGCTCGCAAAAGTGTGACGTCATAAAACTTTAATAGGATCCACACACAACGCGTGACGTAATGAGACAGATGGTGTGACCGCGCCCCAACATTCTCAAATGCGAAATTGTGACATCATAAGATTTCTAAGCATTAGTAACATTAATGGAATAATGGAACAACGCCATCACTAAAAATGTTATAATTCGGGGTGGTTATTTAACCCACTGAATGAATTCTCCTAAAGTCGAAATCAAGCTAAATTGATTTCTAGTACCAGAAAACGGTAGGTTAACGACTTTCATCAAAATTCTTAGAGCTGTTTTCAAAATAAAATGTTCATACATACATACATACAAGAATTGCTACTTTAAGGTAGACGTCTAGTAATTTTGCTTCCTATACTTCCAATGGAAAAACTTCTGTACACAATTTTTTCACAAGTAATGCGTTCCCAAGGATGAAAATTTGAACATCGATTAAAATATCTTCATTTTATAACTTGCAATACTTAATATTTTCTAAAACATAACCATAATTATGCAATTTAACATTTGTTTGTCTACTGACATCATGAAAACACAGGTCGCACCATCTTTTTTCTGGACAATTAATGCGTTCACAAGGATGAAAATTTGAACATTGATTAAAATAGCTTCATTTCATAACTTGGAATACTTAATATTTTCTAAACCATAACCGTAATTATGCAATGCAACATTTTTTTGTCCACTGACGTCATCAAAGTACAGGTCGCGCCATCTTTTCTCTGGTTTCAACACCACCAAAGGAAAAGTTATTGATTTTTAATATGATTATGGTTATGTTTTAGAACATATTAAGTTTTCCAAGTTATAATATGAAGTTATTTTAATCGATGTTCAAATTTTCATCTTTGGGAACACATTAATTGTGAAGGAAATGTGTACAAAACTTTTTCCATTAGAAGTATAGGAAGCAAAATTACTTGACGTCCACCTTAATAATATGGGATAAGGGCAATGGAAAGGATCGCAATCCTATGTCCTGACCTTTGACCACATTTCGTCCATTTTCAATAGGGTTCGTCCCCAGGTGGTCCCCTACTACATACTGAAATTTCATCGAAATCGAACCATTTTTATGCAAGTTATGACGCATAAGGGCAACGGAATGCATCCTGATCTTATGTCCTGACCTTTGACCCCACTTCACCCATTTTGAATAGGGTTCATCCCCAAGCGGTCTCCTACCACACAGTAAACTTTCATCGAAATTGAACCATTTTTATGCAAGTTATGACGCATAAGGGCAACGGAATGCATCCCGATCTTATGTCCTGACCTTTGACCCCACTTCACCCATTTTGAATAGGGTTCATCCCCAGGCGGTCTCCTACCACATAGTAAACTTTCATCGAAATTGAACCATTTTTATGCAAGTTATGACGCATAAGGGCAACGGAATGCATCCCGATCTTATGTCCTGACCTTTGACCCCACTTCACCCATTTTGAATAGGGTTCATCCCCAGGCGGTCTCCTACCACATAGTAAACTTTCATTGAAATCGAACCATATTTACGCAAGTTATCACGCATAAGGGCAATGGAATGATCCTGCTCCTATGTCATGACCTTTGACCCCATTTGTCCCATTTTCAATAGGGTTCGTCCCCAGGTGGTCCCCTACCACATGCTAAAATTTCATCGAAATCAAACCATTTTTACGCCAGTTATCGTGCGGATGGACGGACAAAGCTGGAGCATATACGCTTCTTCAACCTACGGTTGGAAAGCGTAAAAAATCTGTAAGTGGTCCGGGTTCAAATCCCGGTCAGGCATGGATGTTGTGTTTGTCTTACGGCACTGGCTCTCTCCCTTCCCTGGAACCAGTGACCCTAAATTAGGGACGGGCGACTGCTTATAGCCCATTGAGTTGCTCAAGGTGGTCGTTAAACCTCCAATCAAAAAAACAAAAAACAAAAAAAAAGCGTAAAAAATGAGGAACATGATATGAAAAATATACAAAATAAGAACAAAACCACGAAGAGAAACGAAAAAAAAAAATGCAACATGGTTAAAATATTTGAAATTGCAAAAATCATGGAACATTCTCATTCCTGCTAAAAACAAGTCATTTTTTGCAGTTTCAAACATTTATGGGCAGTAAATGGCATAGTGACATCCAAAGAATATTGACAAAGCATAGAAAAAATGTCATGGTACTAAAAATAACCAACACACAGTACCAAAAGTGTTTAATAAATGTTAAAATCTTGAAAACAAAATTAAACCTTACACAGATGTTCAATAAAATTATTTCACTGAGATTTTCAATTTCTTTAGTACATTCAGTTTCTTGTACTTCATACCAGACCAATGATTTCTGTAGTGACTACGATGAATCTGTAGCACTTGGAGTATCTGGTTTTCTTTGAAGCAATGTTGTGACATGTGATGAAGTTTGTCCAATCACGTCTCTTGCTCACCCCTCAAGAAGGGCTGAGTGCATGTCAGCTGAGAAAGGTGAACTTAAAATAGTTTCCAGCAGATGAAACAAAAATTGCAAACTTTGAAAGAACCCCCCCCCCCCCCATAAAAGTTCATTTCCAGCCTGCTAAATAGAGCAATGGAAGACATTGAAAAAGTCCAAAGTACAGTACTTTCCAGAAGACAAAATTAAACTTCAGGACTTTTCCAGGAGTCTGTAGGATAATGAGAAAAAGGCCCATTTAAGGTGTTCTCCTTAAATTCTCAGGTGTACAATCCCTGTCTTTATTATAAATTTAGTCTTCCCAATATCCACTTTTCACCTTACATGCAACTATGCATGGCGAACATGCAGATAGGGGCAGATCACAAACCTCAGTAAAATAAGAGGAATGAGAAAAGAATTACAATAAAAAAAATTGGATCCAAGTACTCACAATCTTTGCAATGTACAAATAACTGAGGAAGGTTCGTGATAATGTGATGAAAACAATAGCAACAAGAAAAAGAATAAAACACACACAAAAAAAGTTGGTACAAACAATGGAGATAACAACTTGACTGTATTATTCATAAAACACAAGTCCACATGGAATCAGAGCAAAGAATGTAAAGATAAGCTTTCAAAATTAGATTTTTTTTTCAGCTTAAACTATGGGGTTAATAAAATATTTCAAATCACTGGCTTATAAATACATGTTCAGAAGAATTCTTTAGGTACTACGTCAAAATCAATTTCCAAAATTTAAATTTAGAAAAATATGACACAGGAAAACTAGGTTAATACATGCTGGAAAAATTTAATGTACAGATATAGTACACAAATTAAGACCTATGGAATCTAACAGTGGTGTGGGATTCCAACTACACTGCATCTACAACAAATAAATTTGCAAACCAGAATATGCACGCACTGGTTTAATAAAATACTTAACTTTATTTTCAAGTCTTATGCTAACTCTCACAATTTTTCTGTACAGCACTATTTACGAATAAATAAGATGAGTACAAGCATATAAATATGCATGTATTTGTTTAACTCTTACTTTTATACATATTTCAATAGTTTTAACATTTTATATTACTTCATAAAGGCTTTTTCTTCACAATTTTGCAAATTCTGCAGCCTCCTGAAAATTTAAAACATAGTTTTTTGCAAACTCTTTATGAATATAATATTATTTTTAAATTACTTACCTTCTGGCACAGAATGCAATGACAAAAACACTTAGCCAACCAGCAAACACCCTGAAATGAAATAGAAATGCAATTTTAATGACTGTCATCATAAACTCTAGAATTTGAACAATAGGAAAATTCCCACATTTGAAGTTATAATTTAATTTGAGAAACATCTTATTTAAAAAAAATATCCACACACACACACACACACACACACAAATCAAGTAAAAAAGGTGAGAAGGATTTGCGTGTAACAATTAAATTAATGATCATTTTGCCTGGTGCATTACTTCAAGGGACATTGCAACAAAACCAAGATTTCATAGGAAAACGTATAAATGCCTGGAGAACCTAAAGATGAAAATGACATATGAGTAAAACATTTTAAGAATAAACCAAATGAATAAACACGAGATATGAAATTGAGATCTCTTTATAATCTTTTTATTGGTTAAGAGAAACATTACAAATATGCACTTTTTGTCTCTGAACAGATTTGAGGAAGTAAAAATTAAAACTAGTTAAAAAGATGCAGACTGATAATCCCATATACACTCATCATTAAAAAAATAGTTGCACTCAGAACGAAGCAACAGACAGGAATGGAACTTCATGGGTAGGTTTGACATTGTGAGACAGGCAAATGATTCAAGTATCATGCTCGGCTGCTCATGTAACGCAAGCAAAGAGTGGTTGTAGAACTGTGCCTGACTGGCTATATAAGGTCATCTCATTGCACATGCTTGCCATTCTGACTCGTGCTGTTGCGTTGGTTGCATCCATTGCAAGAGAAGTATGCCTCGGAGAAAAGTTTGGAAGCAATTTGAACAGTTGGAGGAGTTCAAGAGGAGCTGCATCGTTGGGCTCCAGGAAGTGGGATGATCTTATTGCCATATTGAGCGCCATACCGGTCGTGCGGATATCACCATAGCATGCTGTTGGCAGCAGTGGATAGAACAAGGCATGCAGCAGTGACAGGAAGGGTCTGGGAGACCTAGATGAAATACAGAGAGAAAGAACCGGGGGTTGCCGGACATGCATGGAGTGACCCAACAGTAACATTGCAGATATTCAGCGAGCAGTGGTGCCTTTCATGCATCGTCTGGTTAGTGCCAGCACCATTGGCAGAAGGCTGCATGACGTAGGATAACATGCACGCAGACCGTTATGCCAACTGCCTTTGCGTCGTCACCAAAGGCTGCAATGGTGTCGCGCCAGACTGTCGTGGAACCACGCAAAATGGCAGGGGGTGATCTTCAGCGAGGAGTCCCGTTTTTGTCTTGGAAGAGACGACCATTGAATTCATGTGTGGAGGCACCGTAGTCAGCACCAAGATGAACGGTTTGTTGTCAAGCGTCACATGTCCACAAGGCCTAGTGTCATGCTGTGGGGTGCAATTGCCTATGATGCCAGATCACTTTTGGTGTTCATTACAGGCACTTTGACAGCCCAATGTTATGTTAATGAGGTCCTATAACCGGTGGCCTTACCTTTTCTAAATGTTCATTCCGGTGCAATTTTCCAATAAGACAATGCTCATCTGCATACTGCTGCTGTCTCGAGAGTTTGCCTTCAAGGCACTGACACTCTGCCATGGCCAGCCGCATCGCCAGACTCATCGCCGATTGAAAATGTGTGGGATGCCATTGGACATGCATCCACACTCCACCCCTATTGCACAATCTGCAGGAAATAAGTGAGAAGATTCAAACTGTATGGTATGGCTTATTGCAGGACACCATTAGGAACCTGTACAACTCCATGCCGAGATGTCTGGCATGCTGTGTGAGCAAACATGGTTGCCTGATGCCATACTGAGAGACGCTACTTATTGGCGTGTAACTCAATAAATATTGCCCATACCAGTCTCAATGTTTAGTCATTTACTGTTCCTGGTAACCTTTACCTTCCTCTCGAATAGCATTGCAATCCGACACGTCCTTTTGGGTGCAACTATTTTTTTGATGATGAGTGTATTTAAACTCAAAATGAATACACCTGATGCAAGAGCAAAGAACAATATACACTAAAATGTTCAGTAATGGTTGTGTTATGGTGAAAATTAGTTGTTTGATTATGGGGTAATCAAAATAATTATGTAATTATTATTAAATTTGGGAGATGGTGGATGAATTTGGGAACAATGAAAAATTTCAACTAAGGCCATGTAAAATAAAATGTTTTAACTGTGAGCTTTAAAATCCAGAAGTTATTGCCTGTAGGTGGTTGCATTTTGCAGAGTTGAAAACCTGTAAGTGTGGAAAAGGTATTAGTGTTACATTTGTAACAATGTGTGACACTGAATATTCGTTATAGACATTGTACATGTGTAAATAACTTTTGGCTGTAATATTTTCTTAGATTAGTAGCACAAAGTCATTATAATACACCACCAATTTAACCTGGGAACTTACCTCTCTCTTTAGGCACACTAAGGGTAGATAACATGGGACCGAGAGATAGAATTCAACCTGAACACATTATTTTCACTGCACAAAGTTTGGTTTTTGAAAGGCCACTTGGCCTGCATTTATTGTAAAAACCTAACCTTCAAACAAAAACAGTAAAACGGTATCTGTTGCTCAAACACACAAACAGGGCTTCACACCCTCTTCAAAATTTGGGCCTTATTTCAGTTAAATCAAATGACACACAGTTGATGTACTTCTACTTCAGAAAAGGAAGAACAAATCTCTTTCCTAACTAATAAAAATTCTTTACCCTCAATTTTAAAATTGCACATTAAGCAGAAAATCTCACTCAATTCAATTTAAACTGGTACAACAATATTTAGCTTTTGGCATAACACTTCCATAATGAAAAATCAAATTTATCCCTTTTGGAAGGCTAGAGACACATTTTCTTAGAAAGAATGATTTGCGAGAACAAATAAAAACACTTGACAGATAGCAGTAAAAATATTGTGGATAGGTTTTGACAGCTTAAGTGCAATTTTTCTCCCTCTTGGTTATAAAGTTACAGTTTAATATGTATACAATACAGATGACATTTACCTTTCAGAAATACCCTCTCAAACCAGCTGTCTTAGCCAACATTAATTTTGAAATTACAATAATTGAACAAAAATTATAGATAACCAAAAGCCACATTAGTAAGCAATCCTATACTAACAAGAAAATTTGCCTTAAAATCTCATTGTACTGAACCCTAGATTATATAAAATAACTTTTAGCTACAAACAAAACTGAACACACTGCATTAAAAATCTTACCTGATTAACTCAAAAACTTATCACTACTTGGCAATACTGACAATAAAGTTCACCCCACAACAAGAAATTTATATAACCTTCCTAACATTAGCTTGCCAGGGATAAATAACACCTTATAATGCAAAATAAAAAACAAAAAAATACTAATTCACAATACTCCTGAACTTGAACAAAAATCTATAGGCACCCTTACCGATTGCCAAAAATTAAAATACCAAACTCTCACTGTCGTGTAACTCATAAAACAATTTAATCTACACTTCAAAAATGTTTCTAGGCAATTTATCACTAATTTCAGCACACACTGACATTGGCTAGAAAAAAAAATCTCATTTAATCAGACCTATATTTCTTTGAAAACAAAATTTCACTCTGATGGAATAACACCTGAAGGCTAAAGGTGAGATTTGGTCGTGAATCAAATCAAGCTTAGGCATCGAAATGGGAGTATAAGTGTGACATATCACCCTGTACTGTACCTCTTTGCATTCACTTAACCTTTGGGAACAACACACATGGCCTCATACCACACAGAATACTTTCAATCAATTATCTGGTATACAGGGGTGACTGATTAGAAAACAAACCCCCAATTGTCCGCATAATCACACACCTTGCACTGAATTCCTTCCTGTGGATTTCTGCTCTACTGAGGCTGCTTTGATCTGAAAAACAATCCCCCAATGGTCTCTATGATCACCTTTTTGAACACGAGTACCTAAACATATGGAGCTTTGTTTGGAGCTTGCAAAAACACCTGTCCAAAAAAAAAAAAAGAAAAAATCGTTATATCCCTTATTTCCAGAAAATTACCATCTAAGAATTAAATTAAGTAACAGGGTTAATATCCAGGCTACCACTTAAAAACACCTTAGTCAGCATGCATGCTCGTTTAATATCTCCCCTCTCATGTAAATTTGTTATTCAAATGTACTGGCTGACGTTGTAAACTAGCCCACACTACTACAACATTTTAAAGAATAATTTTACAACTTAAATTCACCAAAACAAATAAAAAGAAACTGCCTCTAAGAAAACTTGAACTGCATTACATTTCTTTTATACACATAAATACAAATGCTGATACTTGTAAAACATAATTTCTGCAACACTAGAAAAATTTAAATTTTCACTTAAATAGAAAAACTGGTCTGAAAGGGTTTGTTTTTCTTGCTCAAGTGAGCATGTACCAAAGTTATGAAATCATAGACAACTGCTTTAACACATGTAAAGTTACATTTTTCCTAATTTATGCTTTTGCTTATTTGCTTATAAAATAAAAATGGCAGGGATTTTCTTATTCTAACATATTACTTAAACATGAAATACAAGACCTGACAAAATTAATATTGACACTTTTCCTATACCCAGCTAACGTCAAGCAAATTATAGCACAAACATATGACTAAAACTGAGCTGCCCTACTGCAAAACCTATTCATTATATAATTTCAAAGGAGCCACAACATAATATTTAAAATGCCCAAAATAAAAATTCTACTTTTAGAAGTGGATGCAGCAAAACTCTCGAGTACACAGAAAACCACTTAGCTGCTGGGGGAAAATATTAAGCCTTCTCACATTAAAAAAAAAAAAGTTTTTTCTTTCTTTCTTATTATCTCATTTTTGATAATAATGGTTTTGATCAGATGACAACACAGCATCAACAAGAGTCAAAAATGTTTTCCTAAGTTCAGCTCAATGCATGAGCACATTATGACTCAACATCAACAAAAATAATCTAGAACCTTACCTGAGTGGTCTTCATTTTCTGGTATTTTATCGCAACCTCGTTTTTTTTTTTTGTTTTTTTTTTACACAGTTTATTTTATAATGCACATTCAATTCTGATAACTTTTACTATTGTTCCGTGGGCATACTTCGGATAATATCATCATCGCCTGGATCTGTAATACTCAGAGCACACACCCTGAAGTACTTTTCACAGGCAGTTTCTAATTCAATATTGTTTCCTGAATAATGATGGACATATCTTAGCAAGCATGGCATGGTACTAAATTTCACTTTTCTGGAGAGGTGGTGCATTGCTGGCAATGATAACTAACCTTGTCTTTCCTTGTCACAACAATGCTTTAAGCATCTGCTTGTTACTCAACACATACTTGCCAGACTTCATAACAAGGGCTAGCCTGGGGTTGACTTTGGAGATTCCAGTCTTTGATTCAAACTAGACGATTCCTGAGGCAGTCTGAGCCCGATTCTGTTACTTCATTGGTGCCTTTGTTAGCCTGCTCTTGAGAAGGGTTAGCTCCTGCCAGATAAACGTTGCCCATCTTACAGCCCAAATGCTGTCATTCCCCTTTAAAAGGGCTGTCATCCACTACTTTGTATTTGGATGAATCAATGGACATTTCATAGCCGATAATGAGATCTTTGAAAATTATTATTTCAGCTGGTTAAAAATCAGTGAAGTCCCCATGCCATGAGGACAGACGCCAGGGTAGCACTGCCATTCTTCTTGCTGGGCCGAGCCAAACACCGGCGAGCTGGCTGGTCCCTCAACTCCCATTTTTTTTTTCGGTCTTACATCGTGACCAGCAACAAACAGAGATTTCTTGCCATGGAAGCCACTGCTTGCCACCTGTCAACTTTTGGCCTGCAGCCCATTGGTCAACACCCCAATA
This sequence comes from Macrothele yani, assembly GCA_039090855.1. Lineage (NCBI taxonomy): Eukaryota > Metazoa > Arthropoda > Arachnida > Araneae > Macrothelidae > Macrothele > Macrothele yani. The sequence goes on from CM077026.1 coordinate 73,483,276, forward strand.
GCAACAAGAATTGCTTCCAATAGGATGGGCTGCATTTCCCGCCAAAAAAGGTGAAGCATGCCACATTGCTCACAAATGACCTTGCTTGCTGACCCCAGGAATTCCAGAGGGGGAGGGGATATGCAGCAACTTCCTGTCCTTTGCAAAAGATAGCATGCTCGCATTTCGTTTCTCAAGAAGACGATGCTTTTGGGACATTCTCTCACAAACTAAATTCTCAAAATGGCCAAAATGCAGAAGAAAAAAAAAACTTCGTTTTTTGCCCAAGTTCACTTACAACAAATTTTCTTCCCACACGAATAATATCTGTTCGTTCTGTGAAAGGAAAGACCGTTGAAAATAATAAATAAAATAAAATGAAGTCAGGAAATCAAAATAATAGGAGGTGCCTCTCCCTCACGGGGGAGGGGGGGGATTGAAGGGCTATCAAAATTCAAAAACGTTTTTTTTTTTTTTCAAATGAAATTTTGCATTTGGGGTCAGATAAATGGAAGAATTGCTTGCATCATTCTCTCATTTCATCCTTCCCAAAGGAAAAAGCATGTTCTGGAGTGAGGATTTTTTTCCTTTTGTAAAATTCAAGAAAATTGATCAGGTTTCCTCAAATTCACAAGTAAAAAAATCCTGTGACAGAACAGTTGTATGCAACTGAGCATAGCAACAACAGAAAAGAAAATCAAATTAAATGGTGTCATGTGTACAAAAGACTATTCCAAAGGCAAGGCGGCTCATTGGAAACAGTCATTGCACATGCCTAGTCTCATTAAAATATTGCAATGATTCCTCTGACTGTAATATACAGAAAAATGCATATGGCACTGTTCAGTCTAGGGCAGGAATCACGACATTGCAGCTACTTCATCACACTGGATAGAGTGGTGCAAAATCTTCCATTTCTTTTATGTTCCATACTTTTGATTGTTGATGAACTCTTTGCCATGTTGATAGTAAATTTTAGTGATCAACGATTCATACAGATATTTCAAGAGAACAAAGTGAATCTCTGGGTAGGTAGGTAATACATTATTCTTACTCTGCGAGGAAGAATACAAGAATATCATTGAGTCTGCTGACTAGTTTTCTTAGCTCTTGCTATTTTTCTCTAAGCTTCTTTGCAAGCTTGAGCACAAAACTGATCTGCTCAGAGCAACTATTCTCGCAGCTTCACTTCCCCAAACTCTGGTGCCTTGTTCTTGTCTCAGGGCTCCCTCCTATGCAAGGATCTAAACCAGAGGCATCCATTAAGCCAAGCCAAACTGCACAGCCCCAGGGTACTGGTGAGGTAAGGCGACACACAGGATGAGTAGAGTTGAGGAAATGGAAATCCAATTACCTCCAACAGCATTGTGAGGGACTGTTTTTCTGAGCTGCAGGACATAATGGAAAATGCTTGAAACAAACTTAAAAGTAAGGGCAGTGTTCACCAGCTTGTCAGATGCATTTATTTTTCAACTAAATCTAGTCCACCATTTATAATGCCACTTGGAATAATTCAAAAAAAAAAAAAAAAAAAAAAAAAATCAGGGAACCCCACAAACTTATGCTGAAGCAACCAAGAGGAAGAATCCTGCAGTGCTGAGCAGAAGCTCAATAACAGTGGCTTCCAGAAAGTAACAACCAAAACACTGCCTCCTCATATATCCAAAGGAGGATAGTCTAACCTCCAAGGAAGTAAAAAAGAAAGTCCAAAGTGGCATAGACCCTTCAAAAGTTCAAACAGGCATGAAGAGCATAAAATTTTTTAACAAAGTGGGAGTTCATCATAGAATGTAATCAAGCCTCAGATTTAAATAAATTAGAGGAAGAAATCAAGTCAAATTCAAGAATAAAAGAAATCCTGAACTCTAAACTCCCAGTCAAGAAAGCCCCAAAAATAATAATTCACAACATAGATGGAGAATTAACCAAGGAAGACATACAATCCCGCCTTCAGGAGCAAAATAAGGAGATTCAAGAAAACACTCTAAAATTGAAAATCCCTATCAAAGTTAAAAATGGTAAAATTCATTGGGTGGCAGAAGTGCGGCCACTCCTCTCCCCTCCCAATATGAGATACTGAAAAAGAGAAGCAAAATAAACCTAGGATGGTTGATTCACCCTTTCAAAGACTATCTTAAGAGGGGTGTGCTGTTTTCAATATAATGGCTTCATCCACTTCAAAGCAAATTGCAAAGAGACCTTGGAAAAACGTGCCTGCTGCGGAGACTTTGAACACAAGCATTAGTCATGCATGAAAGAAACCAAATGCACCAACTGAACTCAAGCAAACCAAAGATTCAAGCTTAAACTGAACACAAAGTACTCTACTCTGGGCAAAGGTTGCCCCTGTTTAATTAGAGAACTTGAAATCCACAGAAACTGGATAAACTATGGATAAAAACATTAGAAAAGAAGTAAATATGCTCCAGCTCAATGCCCACTACTCCAGGGTAGTAATGTCCCAAATCCAGATTACAGCTTTGGATAAGGGAGGGGATCTCCCCCTCTTTCAAGAACCTTATCACCATAACAATTGCCTGGTAGGTCTCCCAGGGAAATATAGAGCAATATACTCTTCCAAGGACCCCCGCCCCCCCCCCCAAGGTTGCCTCCATGGTTCTGCTCCAAAACCTTACAGTTCTGGAGATTCATTCTTCACCAAGCCTGGCCAATCTCAAACTCAGCTTAAGGACTGAAAAATGCTCACCCTGAATGCCTACTGCCTTCCCTCTGCCGACCTTTCCTCCTTTTCAGATTAAATCAGCTCTTTATTTCAGCAACAGCTGGGCAGAGACATAATTATGGTGGGAACTTCAAGATCCTCGTGGTCATCTTAATTTTGCTTCCCTCTTTGGCCTCTCGGTACATAACACCCTGGATAGCAGTCCTGCCTTTCAAGGTGCCAGAAATTTCTCCTGGATCCACCTCACCCTCTATAGCTCTTCCATCCATAATTTAATTCACAACTGGCAGGTGTCTAATGATATTTCATGCAGTGACCACCAGGTTATATCCTTTTCCCAGGGCTAACCTCCCCTTCCCAGTTCCATCCCCAAGCAGCCTTGCTTCTCTTTTAGAAACTTAGATTGGTTAAAATTAAAATCTCAGTTTCATGATGATCTCCTCTCCTTCAAAGACCTTAAGGATCTGGAGTTGGTTGAGGACTGGGATGCCTATATAGAAAATCTCACCACTCAAATAGCAGTCATCTGTAAAAGTTCTATCTCGAAAAACCTGCAAATCCCCCAACCCCCCTGGTGGAACAATTCCATTAAGATCCTCAGAACAAAGACCAGAGTATTGAGAAGAAAAATGCAAACAGCAAAAGTAAACATAAGAGAAAGGGCTCTTCTGCAATGTGAATATAATCAAGCTCCAGCTAGTTACAAAAGTGAGATGATCTCCTCAAAGCAAAAAACATGGAGGGATTTCTGTGGACATCAGAACCCAAAAGACCCATTTGGGATCCCTTACAAAGTTGCCAGGGACTCCCTTGGATGACTCCTGACAATCTCAACAATCAAGAAAAGTGATGGAAGCCTCTACCAAAATGCATCAGAAACAACGCAATCCCTAATGGATTCCCACATCCCAGAAGACCCCCCACAGCTAGACTCTCCTTTCAAAAGTTCCATCAGATATTCCTGCAGAACCCCTCCAGACTCTTAAAAGGAGGTTGAAGACATTATATCCAACCTTAACACCAGGAAAGCTGGATGGGCTCAATCTAAGCATAATTAAAGTTTACCATGCTAACTCTCCTCTATTCATAAAGATCCTAAGTGAATGCCTTAGAAGGAAGGACTATTCCAAGGTCCTGGAAAGTGGCATCATTAATCTTCAATAAAGAAAGCAAAGACAAACAAGATCCAGCAGCCTACCATCTAATATGTCTCCTGCTAGCCTAGGGCAAAGTCCCTGACAAACTCTTTACAAATAGGACTTTGTTTCATCTACTCTCCTATGGATTGCTTTCTAGCTCTCAGTATGGCTTATTTCAGGTAGAAGCACCACTCAGGCTATATCAGCACTCAGGAACAAGATCCTCTGCAACAAAGAACAAGTTCTTCACATGTGTGTTATCTTTCTTAACATCTAGAGCACCTTTAATAACACCCGGTGACCCAAAGTACTGGAAACTCTTCACAACCAGAACCTCCCAAGAAACATCTTCCAACTGGCCAGCAGCTTTCTTCATGACAGATCAGTCATATTTGACTTTGGGGACTCTCACTAGCGTAGGTCCCGCCAAAAACGAAGCCACAGGGATCCAACTCAGGACCCCTGTGATGGAACGTCATTACCAATACCCCTCTCCAACTTCGCTTCGACCAGGACGTGGAGATCCAGGCCTATGCTGACAATTTCATCCTCGTCACAGGAGCCTCGAGAAGGCACACTATTGAAGACAAAAAAATCCAGAAATCACTTTCTCTCCCAGACACCTGGAGCAAGGATCTCTTCCTTAACTTCACTCCATGCAAAACAACACTGATAGATTTTACCAAAAAGGGTCAGAGAAAAATCCTACCATGGTGCACCTTTGAGGGACACACTATCAAACCAGTATAACAGCTGAAATATCAAGGAGTCATCATTGACCAAAAGTTAACTGGGATTCCACATATCAATTACATAAAAAACTCAACAACCAAACTTATCAATAGGCTCAATAGAATGAACCTAAATGAATCCACTAAAAAGGCAATTTGTAAATGAGGAATACAGAGATACAACACTTATGCCAGTGGAGCCTGGTGGGTGGACGCAAAGAGACTAAGAAACAAAATCCTACAAGCTCAAAGAACAGCCCTTCTTAGTATCACTAACTGCTATCAGACCACATCAACAGCAGCTCTCTGGGTCCTGGCAGGCTGTGAGCCAGCCGATCTTGTTGCTGAAAGGGAGGCTGCTCTTTTCAGCATTCAGAATACTACTGAAGAGGACAATTTTTTGGGTATCACCCTTTCCATGTCACAGATCAATCTTCTGATGAAGGGCTTTCCTCAACATCCAGCCATGGAGCACTGCTATTTTGGGGACAGAACACCCTGCAGAGGACATGGAAAAAAATCTTCACAAATGGCTCAAAGCAAGATGGCAAAGTTGGAGTGAATTTGTGTGCCTTTTCAGAAGAAAAGGAAACACCCACTGGCAAAATCAGGCTCTCTTCTAATGCCCCAGAATAACAAGCACAGCTTATTGCAATTAAAGAAGTGGTCTTTTGGGTGACGTCAAACAGCTCCCAAGGCTCTATTCATATTTACTCAGACAGCCAGGTGCTGAATAAATTTAACTGTAATAACTTAATCATACAAGAAATGAAGGCTCTTTTTCTCATTCCACCAGGAAAATTTTCCACTTTCATTGGGTCAAAGGGCACCAGGGCACAGAAGGTAACAACAGAGCAGTCTCCCTTGCAAAAGCATCAGGCAAGAAACATCAGGAGGACATTCAAATGCAAACCCCAATAAGTATTTCTAGTAAATATACAAAGTCATGGCTCTTTCCACATTTTTCTTTAATTAACACACAGCAACTGAAAAATTGTATTTCAACACTGCTGGGATCAAATGTAGCGTAAGGCAAATACACTCCTAGTACATTTGCCTTATACTATGGTGTCAACAATCCACAGCACTATGTGTGTTTATCTGTGTCTCTGAAGTCAGATGCTGACAGATTTAAAGAAAAACTTGGAAAGAGCGATGACTTTGTCTATTTACGTTGTCTCCATGTATTTAGAAGATTTTCACCATTTCTTTCGCCCTTTGGATTAGCTATAATTAAATAGCTTGTGCCGTTAAGCTCCACCAGATGGAGATGTCTCAGTTGCTACGCTCATCCCTACGGATTTGTGAAGTCAGATGAACACACAAAGTGCACTGGATTATTGGAATCGTAGCATAAAGCGAACGCACTTGGCTAGTTATTGAGAGATCTGAGGTTCGATCCCAGCAGTGTCGAAATACAATTTTTCAGTTGCAATTAAAGAAGTGAAGAAAAACGTGGAAAGAGCGATGACTTTGTCTATTACATTGTCTTCACATATTTGGAAGAATTTCAAGTATTTCTAGCACCTTTAAAGAAGCCACACTCAGAGCCCGGCAAACCAGATGGAGTGCAGAGCCCACAGGAAGACTAACCCACAAGGTCTTCCCCAAAGTCAGCACTGGCCATTGTTATTCCAATAGCTACCGAAATCAGCTTCTTACTGGCCATGGAGCATCGCCAGCATACTTCAACCACTTTGAAATCAAGAATTGTGCTTGTAAATGCGCTTATATACAAGTTGATCTTTTACACTTGGTTTTCTTATGTTTCTCTTCCTCGTATTCCTCCTCAGTCCAACACTGCAGACTTGACTCTCTTGCTCTCCAGAAAGGATACAAGGGAGAAAATCATAGATCTAGTTCATTTCATCAGCATTACACAGAATCTGAAGAGGGAGGGTCTCCAGTGACCCTCCCTCTTCAGATTCTGCAGTCCATAGTGACTCTGACTTCAGCCTTGACCCCTGATGCAGTTCCTCCTCCTCTGCCCCAGTTAGGGCCAGAGAAGGCATGTCAGCCTGTCTTGGTGTCTCCTCATCCACTTAAAGGGTGAGTGAGAGGCAGATGTGTTCTTAAGTTCTCCTCCCAGCTTTCTTGAGAGTCATGGGGCAGCTCCTTTGAGCTCCTTACTTTGGCTCTTATTCCTGCACCAAAAAGACATCCACTCGAAGGGTGAGAGGCAGATGTGTTCTCAAATTCTCCCGGCTTTCTTTGGAGTCATGGGGCAGCTTCTTCGAGCTCCTTACTTTGGCTCTTAGTCTTGCACCAAAAGGACATAGATGAACATATATTTCCATTAACTTTCATTTCTAAACATGCTACCCTATGGACTCATTCTTATTCACTCTTCTTACATTTAGTGCCATTTGATAATGTACAGTTTTTCAGAGCCATTAGAACTGTTCTTTTCTATCCAGCAAAGTCTTTAACATCTCTAATGACCTAATAAGACTGATTTTTGACTCTTGTACATTTGTAAATATTTTCACTTCCAGTTTTTTTTTTTTTTTTTTTTTTTTGTAAATATGTTTCTTCTCGGTACAGGAGGTGGATATCACTCCTCCTAAGTACATAATGCCATCTTTCAGTGTTTCATACATATAATATTATCCACTCTCAGCTTTTTGTACAAATGCAATTATTCCTACTCCTGCCTCATCTTATTATATATTCATATATGCACAATGTAAAAACAAAGAAGTGTATTAGATTTGTATTATTCATGTCAGTAAACCTATGATTTCAAAGTCAAATAAAGACATGAAAAAAGCAGTTAAGAGCAGTTGTGGGCAGAGTGACAACCCCCCACTCCCCCAAACACACACACACTTTGGTGGCTGGCCAAGATTGGAGGCTGGGTCCCTGAGGACCCTCAGGTGCTGTGCGGGATTACATGTGCAACACTCTTTCACTGTGTTACAATGAGCTCTGCAAATCCCTGCAATGCCATCTAGGTGGTTCAGGCAGAATACATCAAAATCAATATTGCTGCATTGCTTAAGTCAAATTTTTCAACAGTACCCCCTTCAAAAACTTTCATGAGAGAAAACTTTGCACCCATAAGAAGAGAAACTTCATCAAAGATGGATGGTGGATGAAAGACTAGCTCATACTTAAGGTATGTTTTTTGTACATTCGGATTATCATACACACAGCAGATTCTGTTAATCAGTTGTTGTGGATTTACACTGACCTCTTTAGACTGAAGTTTCACATATTTGTGCTTTGCTTGTGTTCTGACCATGCCTTTTCTGTGTAATTTAAGCACTCCAAAAATTTTTCCATTCATTTTCTCACCATCTAACTTCTACCTGATAAGTTTGGTCACAGTTTAAAGATTCATTAGACACCAAACTGAATGACAAACACACAAGTTCTCCAGACAATTTTGTGAATGGGTTGTGGTACATCGAACTCATCTCTTAGCTTTTGTGCTTGCGTAGTTCAGTATGTTATTCAGTAAATGTTATTAAATTCTTGATCTCGAAGACTACAGTCTTGTGACAATTACCGTATTTACCGCCATATAAGTCGAGGTCATAAAACGGGAAAAGTATTAAAAAAAACGAGGTCGACTTACATGGCGAGGATAAAATACCACCCGAAAAATTTTGTGCAAATATTTGGATACATTGATTTTTCATTTTATTAACGCTCATTTTTATATAACATTAATGCAAAAACTGCATATACAAATTACTTACACGAATTTAAAAGCCAGAAAATTTCTCATCGCTCACTTACGATATCGGTGAATCCGATACTGAGATCATGTGACTCAGTATCAGATTTGCTGATATCGTATGGGTCCCACTCATTATCAGAATTCACATCAGTGTCACTATGGGATTGCCCCAGATCGTCATCTTCGGTTCCATCCATATTGTTCGATATTCCACAATTTCTAAAGGACTTAATTACGGACTCTGTCTTTACCGCATCCCAAGCTTCAATAATGAAGCTGCATAATGTTTCCAATGGCACGGCATGGATATTCCCCTTTTCCGTGATGTTTTTTTTTTTTTTTTTTTGCCATTAATCATCCACTCAGTCCATTCGTTTCTAAGAGCATCTTTAAAAGGTTTATTCAAGCTAACATCTAGCGGTTGCAGAACAGAAGTTAAGCCTCCCGGAATAACAGCAATATCTGTGTCCATACATCTTAAATGCCTTTTGGTTGTGTCTGTTGTATGAGACCCAAACATACCCCAAACCAAAAAACTACGTGAATTTTTTTCACACGCAGGCTTCGCACGTTTGCACCAAATATTTTTAAGATACAAAGTGATTCCATTTTCGTCCATCCAACCATTTTCATGAATGTGCACAAAAATTCCTGAGGGAAACTTTACTTTTGGCATGGTTTTCTTTTTGAAGATTCCCATGGGCTTTCATTTCGTTCCGTTTGTCATACAGGCCAAAACAACAGTGAACCTTCTTTTTTCATTGCCTGTCGTTTTTACCACGACTATTTTCTCTCCTTGCACAGCTAGAGTTCTGTTACACGACATATCGAAATTTACGGGAGTTTTGTCCATATTGCTGATATTACACAAAACATAATTCTTTTTTTTTCTTAGTTCAATAAAGAATTTATGAAAATTCGTTATTTTTGCTTCCAGTTCATTGGGAAGTTTTTGCGCAATTTTAGTTTTAACATTCAAACTTAGGGATTTGTGTTGCATACACTGGATTTGTGTTGCATATACCTTTTCAGCATTTGATTGTGCCCATTTCAATGCTTGAATTTGTATGGAATTCCTGGTCATAATATATCCATTTTGCCTCTGTTGCATCACCCACTCAAATATGGCATCTTACAACTCAGGCCAGCGAGTTTTCCCCTTTCTTAATGCACACTTTTTCTTTGTCATGCTTTGCAAAATCTGTTCAGCTTTTCTCCAATCATGAACAAGTTTCTCAGAAACATCAAATTTCCTCCCTACTGCAGAATTATTTGATTCTTTAGCAAACAGAACAACTCGCAGTTTAAAACTGGCATGATATATTTTTCTTCTGTTAAACAGCGCCATTTCAATGTCAGGTTGGTTGGTTGGTTGTGAAATTTTTATGGTGCTAGGGCCATGTGTGGCCAAAGAGCGCCAAACACAAGACAATCAGACAGGCAGTATTATAAACATTGTATAATAATTAAAATCTGGGCGATTCAGTAAAAGTGAAAAATGAGAAAAATGGAAGGGCTAAAGACAATGAAACAAACAGTATTAAAAACATCGTTGGTTGGTTGGCTGGTTGATTTTTATGGCGCAAGGGTCATGTTTGGCCAAAGAGCGCCAAACACAAGACAATTAAACAAACAGTATTAAAAAATAGTATAATGATTAAAATCTGGCTGATTCAGTAAAAGTGAAAAATGAGACTGATGGAAGGGCTAAAATCTAGATACGTTTAAAAAGTTAATTTGTTTTAAAAAAGAAAAGACAGCGACAGTATCACAGTGGTCATCTAGGAGCCGCTGCAGCATAGCGGTGTCCTCGGTCAACAAATGAGAATGAAAGAAGTGAAAACGCACATCACGAAAACGAACACAACTACACAAAAGATGAGTGACAGTGAGTCGGCAATTGCATGTCTCACACATTGGCGCAGTGTCGCCACACAGCCACAAGCAGCGAGTGAAACGACAATGCCCAATGCTGAGATGCGCAAGCACAACTTCCTCCCTATGGTTCCAACAAAATGAGGATTTCCTGATTCCAAGAATAGGTTTAATATGATGCAGTTTATTTTCCACCTGTTGGTCCCACAGACCCTGCCACGTTCACTTGATATGATCCTGAACAGGAAAGCGGAAATCACGATGAAAGAGTGGCAAGGGTGTGATGACCAAAGAGGAAGCAGTTTGAGCAACCGCATCAGCACACTCGTTACCCAAGATTCCAACATACCCAGGAATCCAGCAAAAGTGAACCTGAAAACCGGCCTCGACCTAACAACGTAGCAACTGTCTCACATCCAAGAGAAAAGGATGGTCACGGCAATCCGCAGATGACAAAGACTGTAAGACACTTAAGGAATCCGTATAGACCATAGCACGATGTTGAGAACTCGACTGAACATGGAGAAGGGCGAGATACACAGCATGCATCGCCACCGAAAACACCGTGGCCTCAGCAGGTATCTGCGCTACAGAAACATCATCTACACAGACAGCCACAGATCCAACGACTCCATGCATCTTGGAGCCATCAGTGAAAATAGGAGTGTAGTCAGAATTGAGGGCACAGTGCTCAGCAAAGAGCTGCTGGTGCACGGAAGCAGGGGTTGAGGACTTGTCAAAAGAAGTAAAGTTGAGATCAGTGACAACCTCAAAAAGCTGCCACGGTGGGTCCCCAACGACCCTGGTCGCTCCAACAAGAGACAAGTCGAGCCCTGCATCACGAGCTACGACCGCCATACGAAGACTGAAGGTTGGAATACGCGAGGGCCGGTTCTCAAATAAACGAGCATGCTGGGGATGAAAAACTGCATCGTATAAAGGATGGTCTGGAAGAGATCAAAGTTTGAAGTAAAATTGAAAAGACAGCTACAGGCGGCGTAATTCAAGAGATGGTTCGTTCGCGTCAGCGTAAAGGCTGGGAATTGGAGATGTTCGAAATGCTCCCGTACAAAGATGCAGCGCTTGATGGTGAACAGTATGCAAAGGCCGGAGAACGGAAAGACGTGCAAAGCCATACACGACACAACCATAATCCAGTTTCGACCGTATTAAAGAATGGTAAATGCAAAACAAAGAGATCCTGTATGTACCAAACGAGACTCTCAAAAGAATCTTCAGAATATACAGAGAACGCAGACAGGAAATCTTGAGCCGCCGAATGTGTCCACGGTCGACGGTCAGTCCAAGGAACTTGGTCTCTGGCAAAATTGGTCTGGCTGCATGATCTAAATAGAGCTCTGGGTCAGGATGGAGGCTACACCTCCGGCAGAAATGGACACATGCTGTCTTGTCGGGAGAAAGAATGAAACTGTTGCCATTCGCTGCTTTAAAGATCTGGTTAATCGCAGACTGCAACTGCCTTTCAATAAAATTCATGCTTGATGACGAGCAGAATATGTGCAAGTCATCAACATAAACAGTAGCCGAAACCACAGGAAAAAGATTTGTTAAAAGACAATTAATGTGGAAGATGGGCAATGTGACAGATAAAATGCAACTTTGAGGAACACCTTTTTCTTGATGGAACGGTGCCAAGAGCATCGTACCCAGGCGCACCTGGAACACCCCGATTGCGAAGAAAATTTACAATGAAAGTTGGAAGATTTCCTCGCAACCCGCATGAGTGGAGGTCATGGATAATGCCGTGCTGCCATGCTCAATCATAGGCTTTCCCAATATCAAAGAATACAGAAACCAGGTGTTGCCTATACATGAACGCCTCGCGCACAAGTGTCTCAAGGTGCAGGAGATGATCGTGATGTGAACGATGATGGCGAAAGCCGCTTTGTGATGGTGAGATTACTTGAAGTTGTTCTACAAAATGAACTAACCGGGAATTAACCATGCGTTCAAGAACTTTACACAGACAGCTAGTGAGAGCAATTGGACGATAACTAGAGGGAGACTTAGGATCCTTGCCAGGTTTGGGAAAAGGCAGAACAAAAGCTTTTCGCCAAGATTCCGGGAAACTGTGCTCCAACCAAATGCGATTGTACAGGATTAGAAGATTCTCAAGAGACCACTGCGAGAGATGACGGGGCATGTCGTAGTGGACGCCATCGGGACCGACAGACGTAGCGCCAAACCAATGCAGAGCCACCCTGAGTTCAACCATGCTGAAGGGGGAGTTATAACCAGTGACGTGAAAAGGCACAAAGGAGATTCTCTGGCATTCCGCAGTGGATTTAATTCTTTGAAAAGAAAAAGGATATGCCAGATCACTCGACACAGAGGCAAATGCCTCCCCCAAGCAATCCACAATCTCCCTAACTTCAGCATATGTGCAGCCGTTACTCTCGAGAATAGAAATCTGGTGAAAACTGTAGTTACCCCAGATCTTACAAATCTTGTCCCACACACTTTTCAAACTGGCATGTGAAGCGAGAGATGAAACATACTGGATCCAAGACTCCCTCTTGCTACGTTGACGCACCAACCGAGCATAGGATTTTGCTCGTTTAAATGCAACAGGATTGGCATCGGTTGGATAACGCCGAAACGTAGACCAGGCCTTATGTCCCAAGTAGCACAAAAACGTTTGTAAAACGTTTTAAAACCAGTTCGGCGAAACGTTGAAAAAACGTCACAATATTACGTTTATAAAACGCTAATACGTCTCGCTGATTCAATGGTTTTTCAACTGTTGTTATAACGCTGTAGCACTGTTTTTAAGACGTTTAGATGACGTTATTTAAACGTCATATTCCTTTCATTATGACGTTTAGAACGGTTTTAACAACCGTTTAGCAACGTTTGAATGACGTTATTTAACCGTCATATTCCTTCCCTTATTACGTTTAGACACGGTTTTAACAACCGTTTAGCAATGTTTGAATGACGTTATTTAAACGTCATATTCCTTCCCTTATTACGTTGAGAAACGGTTTAACAACCGTTTAGCAACGTTCGAATGACGTTATTTAAACGTCATATTCCCTCTTTATTACGTTGAGAAACGGTTTTAACAACCGTTTAGCGACGTTTTATTTTCGATTTTATAACGTAATTTTCCTTTCTGTATTACGTTTAGTAAATGTAACAGAAACGGTTAATCAACGTCTAAATTTCCTCTATTAAATGTTGCTGTCCTTTGTGTATTACGTAAAACGTCGAAAAAAATGTTACCACAACCTTTTATCGAAGGTTATATTCCAGTTTCAAGACTTTTTTATTTTTTTTGGCTTTACGTGTGCCGTTGCAAAACGTTAGAACAACGTTTCTATTTCGTTCTTGGGTCATTCTGTATCGACTCAACACGAATTGACCATCTCAGATTTTAATGAAATTTGGTACATAGGTGGCCTCTATATAGATTAAGAAAAATACCAAATTTCATCGTCATATATCCACCGGTTTTGAAAATACAGCTATAAAAAGTATTAAAAACACCCCAAAATCGGAAGATTGATGGGTGTTTAAATTGTGATTGCAGCTCCCCTAATTAAGATAGAGAGATGGGAAAGGTATCTTTTTGTAGTATTGTTTATGCTATTTTATTTGATGTACACCACCATAGGGGTTAATATTTAAAAAATCAAATTTTAAAATTAAAATTTTGAATTTTTCAAAATGTGACGCTCCAAAAAATTCGGCATTTTTTTAAAACAATCTTTATATGTTTGGCATTTGATTACATGAGTTGTAACTTGGGATGATGATGGGTTTACTTAAAAAGCTATATTCAAATTTAGCCTAACACAAGAGTTTAATGAAAAAAAAAAAATAAATAAAAAAACATGTAATCTGAAAATTAATTTGGGCTAAATCTTTAAAAAGTTTCATTAATAACAATAGATATAGTATTTTTGTTATTTAAAACCATTTATTTAAACAATGTTTTATTTTTAATTAATTTGTTTAAAATCTGAGTCACATGGGCTTAAAAATTTTATTAATTTCATTATTCAGAATTTGTAATAATTCCCAATACAATATAAAAAAATAAAGACTGTGCAGTTATACTGTAGGCTACATTTTGTTTTGGACAAAACTCTGCATGTTCTGACTTAAAAAACTGATTCTGTTTTTTAGATCATTGGTAACAAGACCCAACAAGCAGCAACTTGCATTCCTAACTTGCAGACCTCAGTCTGCTTTAGGTTTTGATGGTGATCATGTGTTTCTTGCAGTGAAAGTGATATGTGTTTGAAAACTTTTGTGGTTGAAAACTTTAAATTGAATAAAGTACATCCTTTTCAGTTTTGAAACTAGACTTTTATAAATTGAAGCTGTGCAGGATTTTTTTAGGGAAAATAAAAAGAACAGGTAATGGGAGGCAATTATTTTACTATTTGAATTTTACATTTTATGCACAAATAATCAACAATGGAAAGTACAAGATATGCATTAATACAATGTTTAAATCCATATAGGAATATGACAGACTGGATGTTGGAAAATTTTGATGACTTATCAAAGGAGACTAAAATTTGTGATTCTTGCAGAAAGCAGCTGAGAACTTTAATAATTAGTCAAGAAGCAAATGAAACCTGTGCTGATGAGAAAATGGACGAAAATTTTGCATCTATGTCAGAAGTAATTGAAACACTGAATACTTCGCTCCATGAATTGGGTGAATCAGCTGTCAATAACAAAAAGCTAAAATCTAAATGTTATGCTTCAACCAAAATTCAAAAATCAGTTCTGCTATGAAACGGAAGCTTTTTACAAATATTCAAGAATCATCTGATGACGAGGATGAAATACTTCAAGACTCTCTTATGGACAATCTTAAAAGTAATTTTTCTAACTGCACTAGAGATAAACAGTTGATGATTTTGACTTGCTTACCAGAGTCATGGAGTGTTAGGAAAATCATGTAAGAATTCAATGCTCCTAATTATATGGTAAAACAATAAAAAATTCTGAAGGAGAAAGGAATTTTGGAAAGCCTTAATAGAAAACCAGGTAAGTCTCTCTTCTGAAGTAGTTGTAGTATGATCGTTTTACCAAAGTGATGAAATTAGTCGGGTTTTACCTGGAATGATAGATTGTGTTTCTGTTAGGACTGAAAACGGAGATAAAGTTTGTCAAACAGGCCGATTTTATGTAATTTGACAATTTGCAAGCACGAAAGTCAGTTTTTCCAAATTCGTAGAGCTCAGACCAAAAAACCGTGTCCTGGTAGGGTCTAGTGGTACTCATACGGTATGTGTTTGCACCACACACCAAAATGTAAAACTGATGATGGAAAATGCAAGAATTAGTTCACTAACGAATGGACAATTATCTTCCTACAAACCTTGTCTTGCAAGAGTATTATGCAACCCTACTTCCATAGATTGTCATTTGGGAGAAGTGTCCCACCTGTTCTGGGAACACGGTTTTGAGAACTTGGTTGAAAAACTAACTTTTCGCCAATGGATTACAGTTGATAGATGCAACTTGGAGACATTAGAAAAATCAACTTCAAATTTTATTGATTTGTTTTGTGAAAAACTGTCTGCTTTGGTCAGACATGACTTCATTGCTAAGCAGCAAAGCTCTTTTATGAATAGTAGTACTAAGGAAAACCTCAAGGACTCAGAATTTCTCATCATTTGTGATTTTGCTAAAAATTATAGTTTTCTTCTTCAAGATGAAGCCCAGAGCTATCACTGGACCAGAGGGCCAAGCCACAGTCCACCCATTTGTCATCTATTACAAAACAGAAAAGACTGAACATGCAAGTTTTGTAGTAATTTCTGAATGTTTAGAGCACAACACAATTACACTGTACTGCTTCCAAAAAAAAAAAAAACTTATTAACTTCTTGAAAAGTAAGTTTGGTGACAACAGCTTCAAAAAAATGTACTATTTCTCTGACGGGTCTGCAGCCCAGTGCAAAAATCGGAAATTTTTTCACAAACTTTTATGTTTCCATCAAGATGACTTCAACATTGATGCTGAATGGCATTTTTCAGCAACAGCACACGGGAAGGGGCCATGTGATGGCGTTGGTGGAACAGTGAAAAGGTTAGCTGCCCAAGCCAGCTTACAACGCCCTTACGAGAATCAAATTTAAACACCATTTCAGTTGTACGAATGGGCAATTCAGAACATTTTTGTGGCAAACTTTACATATGTAAGTCAAGAAGAATACATAGAAACAGACCAATTTTTGGAAAATCGCCTAAGCAAGTCTCTAACAATACAAGGTACACAGAAACTTCATGCTTTTATTCCTATCCCATTGAGTAATTCAAAAATAAAAGTGAAGATGTTCTCAGAATCAAGCGAGTCAGCTACTGAAAAAGTATCAGCATTACAAGACAGACTGCAAATAACAGAAATGAGTGATTACATAACCATAATCTATGAAAACAACTGGCGGGTAGCGTATGTTCTACCAAAAGAAGAGAGTGAGAATGAAGTTAAGGTCTCATTTTTACATCCAGCTGGTCCATCTACATCCTTTTCCTACCCTAGCCCACAAGATGTATTATAGCTTCCTGTAAGTTACCTCTTGTGTAAAGTAAATCCTTTGACTCCGACAGGAGGACTCTACAATCTCTCTGAAACAGAAATACACCAAACTATTGAAGCTTTTAAAGACTATATCAAGGATCTACACATGTGATTTCACTTCAAAACAATGATGCAACTTTTATTTTAATTTTAGAAGATTCTGCTTTAAGTGACGATCTAAGTTTAAGATTAGGAATATAATTTGCATAAATGTAAACAATTCAATGCCATATGTTATTATTATTTTGATGTGTTTCTTGAGCAGTAATTGAAATTACTTTTTAAAGTCTGTTTTTTTTGTATTGAATTGTGAATTATTACAAATTCTGAATAATGAAATTAATAAAATTTTTAAACCCATGTAGTCTCAGATTTTAAACAAATCAATTAAAAATAAAACATTGTTTAAATAGTTTTAAATAACAAAAATACTATATCTATTGTTATTAATGAAACTTTTTTGAGATTTAGCCCAAATTTATTTTCAGTTTACATGTTTTTTTCATTTTTTTTCATTAAACTCTTGTGTTAGGCTAAATTTGAATATAGCCTTTTAAGTAAACCCATTATCATCCCAAGTTACAACTCACGTAATCAAATACCAAACACATAGATTGTTTTAAAAAATTTTCAAATTTTTTGGAGTGTCGCATTTTGAAAAATTCAAAATTTTAATTTTAATTTTTTTTTAAATCTTAACCCCTATGGTGTTTGTTGTACATCAAATAAAAGAGCATAAAAAATACTACAACAAGATACCTTTCCCATCTCTCTATCTTAATTAGGGGAGCTGCAATCATAATTTAAAAACATATCAATCTTCTGATTTTGGGGTGTTTTTGGACATTTTATAAAGCTGTATTTTCAAAACCGGTGGCTATATGACAATGAAATTTGATATTTTTCTTAATCTATACAGAGGCCACCTATGTACCAAATTTCATTAAAATCTGAGATGGTGAGATAAAAATTGCCTTTAAATTGTGTTGAGTTGATACGGAATCACTCTTCAAATCTTTTACTTTGCATATTACATTGAAAACAAACGTTTCCATAACGTAGCAAAACCGTTTAAACGATGTTTCCATAATGTAGCAAAACCATTTTAGTAACGTTTGTGCTCCTTAAGAGGGACGTACGGTAATGCTTATCTTAAAGCTGCCATGATAATCTGTTGTATATAGTCTTGTTACCTAGTCTACAAAAATTTGGGGGTAAATAAATGAAGTTCTTAGCTAACCTAAAAAATCATTTTCATCATATCATAAAATATCATTTTCATCATATGAAGGCCCCCTTCACAAAACTTTTCTTGTTCCTAATAGTTATTTTACTATCACTTATTTTTGTTGAAGCTTTATAAGGGATGACTTTGTTAGGAAAGTAATGTTATAAAAAAGAAAGCATTTCTAACACAGTTACTAGTGCAACACAATCTCTCACCATTATACAGAGTGTCCAAGAATTATTAAACACATAACAAAATTATGTACAAAAAAAAAAACTATGAGCATTGTCTGTTTTTCTATGTCACATATTACTATCACGGTTCCTATATTTTTGTATTGCAGAATTGTTACTCCCAGAATCCGATAGATGGCGCTAGGTGTGGCCTGATGAGGAATTTATGAGAAATGCGCAATCAGTAGTCATGTCATCCATACAGCAGAAGGCGATGTGTGTGTTATGGTTTGCGGAATTAAAGTCTGTCATTAAAGTTAAAAGACGGTACCGTTTAGAGTATGGTTGTAATCCTCCGTCAACAAATTAAACTAAGCGGTGAATGAAACAGTTTAAAGAAACTGGCAATGTGGAACATCGTGGAGGAACCGGTAGGCCTAGCGTCAGAGGTGAGATGGTTGACCAAGCTATGAAAGTTTCCGACGAAGCCCCAGGAAATCCGTTCATAAAGCAAGCAGAGAACTGTGCATTCCAAAATAGACAGTTCACGATATCTTGCACAAGAAATTAGTTTCATGCTTATAAAATTCAAATAGTGCAAAAGATGCATGCAAATAATCACACTCTGCAATACGATTTTGCTGTGGATATGCTGAATCAAGTGGAAAACGATAAAAACTTTCTCAGTACTGTAATTTTTAGTGATTAATCCACATTTCATGCATGAGGTATTGTTTCACTTCGTAAACTATGTTTTGTTTGGATATGGGGCAATGAACCGCCTCATGCTGCTATTGAACTGGAACGTGATTCTCCAAAAGTTAATGTGTGGTGCGCCCTATCAAAAAGAGAAGTGATTGGCCCTTCTGTGAAAAAACCATAAATGGTGACATTTACTTGGAAATGTTAGAAAATTTCCCTATACCCCAAATCAAAAGATATGACGTCGTTTTCCAACAAGACTGCATGCCTTCGCATTGGTCAATGTGTGTACGTAAGTGCCTAAATGAGCATTTCCTCAACAGATGGATTGGGCGTGGTGGTCCCATTCCGTAGCTCCTCGCTCCCCAGATCTAACTCCATTGGATTATTTCATGTGGGGTTATGTGAAGGATCGTGCCTATCAGACGCCTTGTACTGATTTGCAGGAACTGAAGAAGCATATCACAGCTGCTATTAATTCCATATCTTCTCAGATGCTTGGCAATACATGGCATGGAATCGAGTACCGCTTGGACGTACTACGAGCAACCAAGGGATCTTACATCGAAATTTATTAACATGTGTAGTTACATTGTAAGTTAGTACAGTCAGTTTCTTTCTATCTGTTTAATGTTTTGTTTTACATAATTTTGTACTGTGTCCAATAATTCTCGGACACCCTGTATATTTATTGTTCACAAGGTATACGACTTCACAAACTATGTTTTGACTCAAGTCCATTTCACTGGCTTCGTTTGTGGCTGTTGCAATTTTCTTGAAAATTCAGTTGCTCATATTTAACTGAACATAAAGTAGACATTTTAATACCACTAACATCTAAGTTATTGCAACATAAAACTGAGTCAGTTGTGTTGTTCATTTACGAGTTTTTCGGACACATCTGAAATTTAGTTGATAGATTATTAGAAATGTGAGGTGAAATAATGCTGGGAGATAAATCAAGTAGTACTTTCACAGCTTTGTTTTTAATTTTTCTTTTAAGTGTAGCTAAAGGCTATCTGTGTTTCTGCTGCAGATCTGTGTATTTATATCTCAGTTTACGTTTCTTTATCATGTTTTCTGTATTTTTACAGAGGAGCCTTTTATTTTGGTATGTTAGTTGCTTTGTATTTTTTCAACCCATGTGTATTTGGTTCTTAATCTTTTTTTTCACTAGTTTGCGAATTTAGACTTAATTTTTGGTTATAATTGTCTTAGTATTTCAGAAAGTTTGTTTAGTGTAATGTCCCTAGTTTATATCTTGTGCTTAGAAATTGCAATTTTTAGTTTCCGCTTGAGGGTCCTATTGTGTAACAAACAGTACGTAGCATATAAATAATTGTAAGAATCAATTGATTATGCATGTTGAAACACCTTTTTCAAAAATTTGTATGCAAATAAGATATGAAAACAGCCACCCAATCTAGTTTGTTCTGTCTTGGGTTAAATTCTGTTGCTACTCATAATACTCATTTCACGAGTAACCCTTTGCATTGTTTGGCCAACCAGAAAAAATATTTTCTTCTATTGGTTGTTCATTAATGCCATTTGTTGTTGTACTCTGACATTGTGCTGTGCTCTTCTCTCTATTTCTGTACATAACATTAACTTCAAGTTCCTAAAATGTATAAGTTCTTTTTCTGTTTCAATTCATAGGTGGTCACAAAAAGTTATAATGAAACAAATGAACAATTCATGCATTCATTTCATAATTTTCATAGGCTTCAAACACAATTCATGTATTCTGAATCATAAGAATATATATATATATATATATATATACACAGTACTCACAAAAAGTTAGGGATATTATGGTTTCAAAAGGGAAACATGGTGATATGCATATTTAGTGACTACAGGAGATAGGTTATCAGCATAAATTAGCATCATGATGACACATCATGTGGTTGGTGTGTGTGTGTGTGCAAGGTCCGATAAAAGTAGCTTCCGAGAAGTAGAAAACAGGTCGTCTCACTGCTTGGACTACAAGTTTGCTGAATGCATTTCCTTCAGAGTAGGATTAACTTGAAAAGATGTCCAGACGACGTTTAAGTATTGACATCAGAAATAGGGCTGTTGACATGTTACATGCAGGTGTTTGTTTTGTTTTGTTTGTTTGTTTGGAGGTTTAACGACCACCGTGAGCAACTCAATGGGCTATAAGCAGTCGCCCGTCCCTAATTTAGGGTCACTGGTTCCAGGGAAGGGAGAGAGCCAGTGCCGTAAGACAAACACAACATCCATGCCTGACCGGGATTCGAACCCGGACCCCTTACGGACGAATGATCAGAGGCCAGCGCCTTAGACCACTGCGCCACCGGGGCGGCTACATGCAGGTGTACTGCAGATTGATGCAGTTGCTGCTTTAGGAGTTTTGCAAGCTAGCTACACACAAAATTTCTACCGAATGGAAATGCTGGAGATCAAGCAGGATTTTTACACACCCCCATAAACAGGTGTGTGTATGGGGGGGGGGGGGGGTACTTAAAAAAACCCAAAAAATACACCCACTGCAAACGGTTATTTTTTTTTTTTTCCAAAGAAACACATGATTTCTTTTCTGGTTAATGCTCTTGTACGTTATGTTTTTGCTTCAAGTAATTCCCAAATATATTTTATGACTTCAATACTTGGGCTGTAGAGATAGAATATTTTAAATAAGCAATGTTTATTCACAATTAAATATTTTATTTTAAGATTTTAAATCTACTGTAGTTTCACTGAGCATTTGGCTTGGCTTCATTAGGACAAATGGAGTGCAAAAGTTCAAATCATCGTGACATCATCAGCATTCTGACAGTCACTGCTTTTGGCAAGTTGTTTCCACGTGTTTGAAAGAAATCTAGTAGATGTCATGTTGTTGACAAGCCATGAGCAGTTGCACTAGATGTGGAAAGCTTCTAATATATTAAGCTTGATAGTCAAATCAGGTTTATCAATAAGCGTAGCATTTAAAAAAAAAATCTGGTTATTTTCATGACAATGTTGGGCTATAGACGACTTCTTCAGTTCCATACGTAAGTCATGTGTTCCTTCACATGAAAACTTAAAAGCCCTACGGATCTGTCCTATACATGAAAGTCCACATTCACAAGCGATGTGATAAATTCCCCAGTTATGTCTTCAACGTAGTCTTTTGATCCACAAAAATTTGCCTTGTTTATAGATTTCAAAATAACTTTGAAATTTAAACATTTGAAAGTTCCTAAATTTCTGGACAGCTTTGTCTACAACAAAAGGACAATCTATATCCTGTGTGTGCCACAATTTCTTTTAAAAAAAAATCAAACTTTTTTTTATTTTTGTGTTTACTGACCATGGTGAGCAACTCAATGGGCTATAAGCAGTCACCTATCCCTAATTTAGGGTCACTGGTTCCAGAGAAGGAAGAGACCCAGTGCCGTAAGACAAACACAACATCCATGCCTCACCGGGATTTGAACCCAACCCACTTGGAAGAACCGAACAGTCATAAGCCAGTGCTTAGACCACTGCGGCGGCAAAAATCTAGCTTTTTCTGCAAGGAATCCTCTGTAACGCATAGATGTACTGCACGATATACTTGGGTAGAAAACACCAATTTGTTTCCATGACTTTTATTTATGACTTGTCAACAACATGACACCTACTCTATTTCTTTCAATTGCATGGAGACAATTCACCAAAATCCATGATCATCAACTACCTGATGATGTCACATATGAATATTTATGCTCCTTTTGTCCTGATGAAGCCGAGCTAAAGGCTCAACAAAACTATAGATCTTAAAATAAATTATTTAATTGTGAATAAATGTTGCTTATTTATTCTATAATTTCACACATGGTTTAATCCCTTAATTCCACTAATATTATATTTACCAACTTGGTGAAGCCACCAACTTGGTTTACTTTCACAGGGTGATCCAGTTGTACTCTACAGAGAGATCTACTGGTAGGAGGGGAAATACTGATCTGAGGGATATAAGCTCAAGTTTTAAAGCTACAGGAGGTTGTACTTAATTTACACTCACCTGTGTTTTGCATAACATCCCTAACTTTCCTAACTAGAGCCATGAATAACCAAACCTGAGTAAAATTTAAAAAGAAAAAAAAATCATTTATGCAATTTCTTTATATAATTCAACTGTTTTGAATGCCCTATTATTTCTTAATGTAAATCACATTCAAAAGTTTGCCCTAATTAGTGCTGGTAAATTATGCTCATAAAATTTTATTATGATATACCCCCAAATTTTAATTTATCTTTATATATATTAAGAATCAAGCAAGAAGAAACAAAAAGGGAAGTAAACACTGAAAAACAAGTTACTAGTAAAGTGAAAAGCCAAAATGAGCACAAGCTGCAGTTACAATTAACTGGAATGAAAATTTTTAAAAAAAAAGGAAGAGAAAAAAGCTAAACCACTGATGAAACCTATTGAAAGTGCTGTCATCATGGCATTCAACTTTTTCTGTTTTTTTTCCGACAGCCACAAAGACTCCTTTGATCCCCCCCCCATCTTTTTTTTTTTTTTTTTTTTTTTTTTTTTTTCAGTATGGACCCAAACACAGCAAATAGCTCTAATCTCAACTTCGCATGCTCAGTAGATATGTCACTAACTCACTATTATATGCTATGCTACAAATAAATAGTCCAATATAATAATGATAATTTTACTCACAAAATGACTGAATCATACATAGTTGTTTGTGTTATTTACATGAAACTTTCATGTCTGGCTTTACTTTGCAAAAACCTCTTTGCTTCAGAAATTTTTTTGGTGCAATATCGTTTTCAATAGAAATGATGGATAAAGCTGATAAGCTGTTCCTGCATCGTTGTAGATCTCAAATAAGTCTTTATCAGCTTTAATTTATTAAAACTTCTTTTCCCGCTTTCTACAGACAGGAATTGCAATATTCGAAAGCAAATCCTACTGTTGGGATAACAATGAACCATATCATACTGGAATATGAAGTTTAGAGCTTCTATTGTAGTAGCTGAGCTGCATTTGCTCATAAGTGCTTGCAAATGCCTCAGCTCTTCAAACAGTTGCTCCCCATCGATATCTTTTTCTTCACTGTCAGCATCCTTAAGGAATTTTTCTAACTGAATACACTTTTCTTTTAAAGAATCCCCTGTCAGGCAATTTCTTCAAATTATAAAGGAAACCCGAAGCGTTGAAAAGTTTTTGCAACTGAGTAAATCTTTCCTGAATGGCAAACAATGCGCTATCAATGAGTGGATAGAAAACCATTGATTTATATATGGTTCGCAATCTGTAGGAGCTTTGTTGCAGTTTTCATAGTAAAAAGTGTTTTTTTCCACTTTACCCTAGGCTGTGGGAATTTGGGATTTATTTCCAAGATGTACATAACAATAAGGCTTGTCACTCAAGCCTTATTTTTATACACTGAGTTGCCACTTTATTATTACCACCCCTTCAGAACTTCGTTGGGCCACCTTTTGCCTTTAATACTGCGTCGATTCTTTGTGGCGTGGACTCCACGAGATGTTGATAGGTGGTTTTTGGAATCTAAGACCATGCTTGATGAATAGCACTTTCCAGGAGTGTGAAATTGCAGGGTTGTGTATCCAGCTGTTTGATGGCTTGTTCAACTTCATCACACAAATTCTCAATGGGGTTGAGATCTGGAGATTGTGGGGGCCAGCTAAGCAAAGTAAACTAACCGGCATTTTCCTGAAACCAATCCTGTACAATATGAGTACTATGGCAAGACGCATTATCTCGTTAAAAGTAGCCATCGCCATTGGGATAAACCATCCACATGAAAGGATGTACTTGGTCTGCAACGATGTTTAGATATGATGTGCCAGTCAGACGTTGATCAACATGAATTAAAGGGCCCAAATCATGCCAGAAAAATATTCCCCAAACCATAACGTTGCCTACACCAGCTTGAAGGGTTGTAGCAATGCATTTGGGGTCCATGCTTTCGTGCTGTTTCCGCCAAATTTTCACTCGGCCATAGGCATGGTGCAACTGAAAACGTGATTCATCGGACCAAATAATTTTTTTCCAATTATCGACTGTCCAATCCTTATGCTCCTGTGCGAAGTGGAGACATTTTCTCTTGTTAACTGCAGACAGCAAAGGTGTTCGAACAGGCCTCCTTCTGCCATATCCCATCCGTGCCGTGTACGGTGAACAGTGCGTGCACAGATCATTTGAGGGATCCTTGATTAAGATGGTCTGTAATTGCTGCACTGTTGCCTATTACCAGTCTGGACACTCCGGTCCGCCCGAGCAGTCATTAGTCGTTGACGACTACACGCTGCACGTAGAGACCCAGTTTTTTGGCTGACAGTCCAGTCTTTAAACACTTTAACAACAGTGGCTCTGGAACATTTCCTGAATGCGGCGGTTTCAGTGATACTCGCTCCATGGCTCCGAGCTCTTACAATCGTCCCACGTTGAAAGTCTGTCAAATTGCATTTTTTACCCATCTCGTCACCCAAAAATCACTTCTACTACTGTCGCAAGCACTAAGCTTTCCCTTTTTATACTAGCCTCACCCGCTGGCGGCAACAGCGTGCAGCCATAGCTCATTTGCTTAAAACTGTCAGGTAGTCATAATAAAGTGGCCACTCAGTGTATATAAAAATGTCAACAAACATCAGAAACGAACAAAAAAAAAAAAAAAAAAAAAAGGTTCATTTTTTTCCCCCCTGAAAACCCAAATGCGTAAAAAAGCAGCAGAGAAGAATTCTCAGAAAAAAAAACGCACAAGAATTGAAAATGCTTCTTGTTGTTGGTGGTATATATATAGGAACTCTGCGTGTGCCAGAGAAACAACAAAGGAGTATTCAGCTTTCATTTTTGTGGCAAATACAGACTAGCTCATAAAAGAAAAAGAAAAAAGTTAGCGGATAATTTTACTATGTAAGAAAATTTATGGGCATCCCTTCCATTTGGTGGCTGCCTACCTGGCCGGTAAATATGTATATTAGCGTCCTAAATTATTTCGTCGGAAAAATGTCAGTACCTCGAAAAAGTGTGACGCAAAGATTTTAAAATACGGAAATTAATGGCAAATGGTGCAAAAATTTCATATTTTAAATGTGTTTTAAAGATTTTCTATTGTAATATTGAACTGTGAGTGTGATGCTGTGAAGAGACGCTGCGGTAGGCCTAATGCATCGCCAGAGGTGCATTCAAATAAAGTGTGACTGCATACACAACCATTGAAACAGAAAACTTGCTGCAAACCCGCAAATCACGATAACAATGGAACGAGATAATTTAAAGAAAAATTAATATAACAGTAAATAATTATTAGAACATTACAGATTCCAGAGTGGGCAAAAGGACATTACGACTGAATCCGCAAAAATGTGTGTAAAATGGACCTTAAGGCCAAAACTTAAAAATTTTTGGACTATGAACCTCATAAAAACAAGAGACTAATTTTTATATCAAGAAAAGGAGTTCTGTTAATGAACCTTCAAAAATAGTACTTATAAAATATATAAGGAAACTATTTTAGCCGCCCCGGTGGCGCAGTGGTCTAAGCGATGGCCTCTGATCATTCGTTCGAACGGGGTCCGGGTTCGAATCCCGGTGAGGCATGGATGTTGTGTTTGTCTTACGGCACTGGCTCTCTCCCTTCCCTGGAACCAGTGACTCTAAATTAGGTACGGGCGACTGCTTATAGCCCATTGTGTTGCTCACGGTGGTCGTTAAACCTCCAATCAAAAAAAAAAAAAAAAAAAAAAACTATTTTATTTTAATAACTGGCAACTGCAAGAGTAACCTGGCAATAAAATAAAAAAATCTTTCTGTGTAAATGAAACTTTTGTTACAGTTCCTATATATTGAGAACAGGCCTTGATAAAATCAAGAGGCCAGAAACTTCTGCAAAAACAAAATAACTATCGGAAGATGTGAAAAATAGTTGAACATTCTCATGTTAAGATAGAATTAAATATATTAATCTTAGTATAACCTTAAGTGTTTTAATTGCTGTAATAACATTTTTATTTTTTAATCTACAAGCAAAAACTATCTGCAAAATCTGCTAATAATTTGCAAACTATCCACGTATGGCATACGCGTGTACGTCTATATTGTGTGACTGCGCATCGCTACGGCGACGATGTGAAGCTTTGCTTCATTGAAAGGAAGATTCGCTGCAGCATTTAATTCACGCGCGGACGACTACAAGTCCAAGCGCGTATTTTGTTACCACGAGAGCGAGCCGTGTTATACTCATACGCTACACAATATAGTTCGTTCATGTTTTGTCATTGTTTTTAAAGCGATGTTGAGAAATTTTTCGTTCTTTCACATACGATTCCTTGATTCAAAATAGAAAGTACTAACATGCTTTTCTATGTTGTATAGGAAACTGGGGAACTATAACTTTCGGTTCTGGTTTGAACAGCTTCCATTCATAGCTGATTTGCTGTGTCACTGCACTTTTGGTTCTCTTGTGTTAATAGCTTGTTCGCAGGTCAGTTTCTATCTTACTCATACATATCTTTTGCAAATCGAAGAGTTTTTTTCCCAGTTTTTCCTGCCAACAACATACAGGATACAACAAAATAAAGGGTGGATGCTGTGGACCTATTTTCTGTAGTGTATCACTACATTTATTGCTCTCCTGCCAACAACATAACCTCTTTCTCTTGTACTCTTCCGCCCATCATTTTGGTACAGCAAGAAACCTTCCTTTTAAAGGACCAAAGCTTCATTCTTTGCCGGAGCAATACATTAGGCCTACCGCAGCTTCTCTTCACAGCGTCAGACTCACAGGTCAATATTACGAAAAAATATATCTTTAAAACATTGTTTCAATGTTTGAAACCATTTTATACAAATCCAAAGATGCCAACCTGTTTCAGATATTTTCAGTAGTACTCATACAAATTTTCAGTAGTTTTGGCCATTTTTCAGTAGTCATACCAAAAAGAATAATTTTAACCGAGGCAAACAACTCATTTAATTTAATTAGCATTTTTTTACTTACTTATTCATGTACATACATGAAAATCTGTATCAAAATATTCCAAATTTTTTAAATGGAAAATAATATACACCATGACTGATACATTTTTTTACACAACAAAAAATTGATTAAACAGCTTTCTTTAGTGATTTGGCTGCACACTGTTTTGCAGATTTGAGTTCCTCAGCAGAAAATATTTGTTTCATAACACACTTGCTCAGAGGAGAACATATTCATTTTTGCAATAAGAAGTGCTTCTACAGTTTCTAAAAATAAATTAGTTTGGAAACAGGCTTGATTTTTTCGCACTAAACTAAAATCTCTCTTACTCCAAGCATACGAGTGTGAAACTACAAGTATTGCAAACATTACTTTCGAGAGACTAGTATACTTAACCGCTCCATTACAGCCTCTTAATTTTGAGATTTCTGAACAAGTGATATCTATTCTATCTGTTACTGCTATGGTCTCTATTTTGTCAGCTTGATAACAAGGAATTCGGCTTCCAGTATATCAAGTTCATTTTCAGTTATTATAAATGGAAACCACTTGACTATGTATAATACAGAAGTAAATGATGTTCTGGCTCTACGTGAAAGATCTGCTACTTCTGTATGTTTTAAGAATTCATCATAGATCAGTATCTTTTCTTGAATATAAGAACATTCTTCAATGTTAAATTTTCCGACAGATGTATAGAACTTAGAAAGTTCATTTTCATTTAAAATGATTTCGCTTTAATACATTCTTGTTTTTCCTCCAATTACCAGTTGTATCCTTTCTGATTTTTCTTATTTGAAAAACTGTTATTTGAAAAATTAAGCTCAACATCATCATCAGCTACGACAGTAGGCTTCACAAACCCCTTGGATGCCATGCCAATTTTATCCATCATGCTGAAAGAACTTTCAGTTTGAGGATCATGAATGCATGATAGCTTTCACTATTTTAGATAAAAGGCAGTGTAACTTGGAGAATATGAATGCTTTTGAATATCATGCATCAATTCTTACAAATTTTTCAGCTTCGTCACTTTCGTTTTCGGACTCTCCACATTTTATCAAGCTGAAATGCAAACCTTTTGGGGGGAATATGTAAGAACACAGGATACACGTTCGGAAAATCGTTGGGGGAAAATATTACAGTTACTGGAGAAACCTTTGCTACGTCCAATTTCTGTTTTCGGACATTTCCCTTCCATATTCAAGGTGAAATACAAAAATTTACGAAATAAAATGAAATTTAACAGCAATACTAGGCAGAGGAAACATCGCGTGAAAAATAAAATTATGATTACGAGAGAAATCCTCACTGTTTCCAAAAGTTTTGAAAGACGAAATTTCTGTTTTCGAAAGTTTCAGGCGGAAAGCATCCTTCACCACTACCAATTGCCCAAAAATTTCTGTTCAATTATGCATCAATCTCGAGGATAACTCAACTTACGACGAAAAAGCAGAAATTCTTCGAAGCTGAAGATTACACGGGAATTTTTGCGCCGTCGAATTTCCATTTTCGGAAATTTCCCTCCTTTTTCAAAGTGAAATACAAAGATTTATGGAATAAAATTATGTATAACAACAATACTAGACAGAGGCAACATCGCAGGAAAACAAAATTATGATTACGGAATAAATCTTTATTTGGTTGGTTGGTTGGTTTGTTAGTTTTTATGGCGCAAATGCCATGTCTGGCCAAAGAGCGCCAAACACAAGACAAGACACAGGACAGACAGACAGTATTAAAAATATGGTAAAAAACTTAAAATCTGGCTGATTAAGTAAAAGTGAAAAATGAGAGTGATGGAAGGGCTAAAAGACAATGAAACAAACAGCATTAAAAACATGATACAATGTTTAAAATTCGGTTGATTCATTAAAACTGAAAAATGAGGATGATGGAAGAGCTAAAATCTAAATGCGTTTAAAAAAGTCAATTCCTTGTAAAAACGAAAACACAGCGACAGTATCGCAGTGGTCATCCAGGACCCGCTGCAGAGTAGCGGCGTCCTCGGTCAACAAATGAGAATGAAAATAATGGAAACGTACACCACGAAAACGAACACAGCTACACAAAAGATGAATGACAGTGAGTCGGCAATTGCACGCCTCACACATCGGCGCAGTGTCGCCACACAGCAAAAAGCGGTGAGTGAAACGACGATGCCCAATGCGAAGACGCGCAAGCACCACTTCCTCCCTGCGGTTCCGACGAGATGAGGAGTTCCAGATTTCGAGAATAGGTTTTATACGATGCAGTTTATTTTCCACCTGTTGGTCCCACAGACCCTGCCACGTTCGTTTGATATGATCACGAACAAGAAATCGAAAATCCCGATGAAAGAGTGGCAAGGGTGTGACGACCAAAGAGGAAGCAGATCTAGCGGCCGCATCAGCACACTCGTTACCCAAGATTCCAACATGCCCAGGAATCCAGAAGAATTGAATCTGGACACCGGCCTCAAGCAAGGAACGAAGAAGCCTTCGTACGTTCAAAAGAAATGGATGATTACAATACTCCAGCGATGACAAAGACTGCAGGACACTTAAGGAATCCGTATAGACCATAGCACTATGATGAGAACTCGACTGAACATGGAGAAGTGCAAGATACACAGCATGCATCTCCGCCGAAAATACCGTGGCCTCAGCTGGGATCCGCGCTACTGACACGTCATCAACACAGACAGCTGCGGATCCAACGACTCCATGCATCTTGGAGCCATCAGTGAAAATGGGAGTGTATTCAGTAATGAGGGCACGGTGCTCAGCGAAGAGCTGCTGGTACACTGAGGCAGGGGTTGAGGATTTGTCGAAAGACGTAAAGGTGTATCAACCATGACACCAAGTGGGTGCCATGGAGGATCCCCAAAGCCCCTGGTCGCTGCAACAAGCGACAAGTCGAGCCCTGCATCACGAGCTACGGGCGCCATACGAAGACCGAAGGTTGGAATGCACGAGGGCCGGTTCTCAAATAAACGAGCATGCTGAGGATGGAAAACTGCACCGTACAAAGGATGGTCTGGAAGAGACCGAAGTTTTAAGTAAAAGTGAACAGACAGCTGCAGACGGCGTAATTCAAGCGATGGTTCGTTCGCATCAGCGTAAAGGCTGGGAATCGGAGACGTTCGAAATGCTCCCGTACAAAGACGCAGGGCCTGATGATGAACAGTGTCCAAAGGCCGGAGAACGGAAGGACGAGCCGAGCCATACACGATACAGCCATAATCCAGTTTCGACCGAATTAAGGAGTGGTAAATGCGAAACAAAGAGATCCTGTCTGCGCCCCACGAAACTCTCGAAAGGATTTTTAGAATAGAAAGAGCACGCAGACAGGAAATCTTGAGCCGCCGAACGTGCACACGGAACGTAAGCGCACGGTCGACGGTCAGTCCAAGGAACTTGGTCTCCGGCAAAACTGGAATGGCTGCACGGTCCAAATACAGCTCGGGGTCAGGATGGAGGCCACGCCTCCGGCAGAAATGAACACACGCTGTCTTGTCGGGAGAAAGAACAAAACCATTGCTATTCACCGCTTTAAAAATCTGGTTAATTGCAGACTGCAACTGCCTTTCAATGAAACGCATGCTCGATGACGAGCAGAAGATGTGCAAGTCATCGACATACACAGTAGCCGAAACCGCAGGAGGAAGATTTGTGAGGAGACAATTAATGCGAAGGATGAACAATGTGACAGATAAAATGCAACCTTGAGGAACACCTTGTTCTTGATGGAATGTTGCAGATAGCGCAGCACCCAGGCGCACCTGGAACACCCGATTGCGAAGAAAATTTACAATAAATGTCGGAATATTTTCTCGCAATCCGCATGTGTGGAGGTCACGGATAATCCCGTGCCGCCGCGCACGATCATAGGTTTTCTCGATGTCAAAGAATACAGAAACCAGGTGCTGCCTACGCACGAACGCCTCGCGCACAGATGTCTCAAGGTGCAGGAGATGATCGTGAGGTGAACGATGACACCGAAAACCGCTTTGTGATGGTGAAAGTAATTGATGATGTTCTAAAAAATGAATTAATCGTGAGTTAACCATGCATTCGAGAACTTTACACAGACAGCTAGTGAGAGCAATTGGGCGATAACTAGAGGGAGACTTAGGATCCTTGCCAGGCTTCGGAAAAGGTAGAACAAAAGCCTTTCGCCAAGACTCCGGGAAACTGTGTTCTAACCAGATGCGGTTGTATAAGATTAAAAGGTTCTCGAGAGACGACTGGGAGAGATGACGGAGCATGTCGTAGTGGATGTCATCGGGACCGACAGAAGTAGCGCCGGACCGATGCAGAGCCACCCGAAGTTCACACATGCTGAAGGGGAGTTATAACCAGTGTCTGTATACGGCGCAAAAGAGAATCTCTGGCGTTCCGCGGAGGATTGAATCCTATGAAAGGAGGACGGATACGCCAGATCACTCGAAACGGAGGCAAATGCCTCCCCCAAACAATCTGCAATTTCCCCGACTTCAGCATATGTGCAGCCGTTACTCTCGAGAATGGCAATCTGGTGTGAACTTTAGAAACCCCGGATCTTACGAATCCTTTCCCACACAGTTTTCGAAGTGGCACGTGAGGTAAGAGACGATACATACTGGATCCTAGACTCCCTCTTGCTATGTCGACGCACCAACCGGGCATAGGATTTAGCACGTTTAAAAGCAACGAGATTAGCATCGGTTGGATAACGCCAAAAAGTAGACCAGGCCTTGTGTTGAGCTCTCCTAGCCGCCGCGCATTCAGGGTTCCACCAAGGTTTCGGAATTCTGGGGAGCTTCGTAGATGTTTTAGGAATTGAAAGATCAGCTGCCTGAAGAATACAAGTTGTGACTTTAAGTACAGCTGCGTCGATTGACTCTTGGGTCACCATTTCAGAAGATATCACCGCGGACGATGCGAAGACCTCCCATCTGGCACAATTCATCCTCCATCGAGATGGGCGGGAGGCAGAATATGGCACGTTTGCATGGTGCCAGAGGACGATTGAGAAGTGGTCGCTCACATGGAGATCCTTACACACCGTCCACGACCAGTCAGCAATGATCGATGGTGAACCCAAGGTCAAATCGATCGCACTGAAGGATCTTGTCGGCTCATGGAAGTAAGTGTCAGCACCGGTGTTTAAAAGGCACACAGAGGCCGAGCACAGAAGAGACTCTATGTGACAACCTCTCGCGCTGACGCTGACACTACCCCACAAAGGATGATGAGCATTAAAGTCACCCAAAAGAAGGAAGGGTGAAGGCAGCTGATAAATCAAGCTCTCCAGAACAGAGACGCTAACATCCTCATCCGGTGGTAGATAAACACTGCTAACAGTAAGAGGCACAGGCATAGAAATACAAACCGCCACGGCCTGCACAGTTGTGGAAACCGCGACGGAAGATACCGGAACCCTGTGAGGGACGAGAATAGCGACACCCCCACAGGCTATATTTCCAGACGAGTGATCTGTCCGAAATGCACTGTAGCCTCGAACTGAAAGCAGGTCCGATGGTTCAAGCTTTGTCTCCTGAAGACAAAGGCACACCGGAGAGTACAAATAAAGCAGATGTTTCACGTCATCAAAACTGGTGCGAAAACCTCGGCAGTTCCACTGAATTATTGAACCCATGGGTAAAAATGAAATGAAAAAGGAAATGGTTAAACTTGGTCAGCCTCCATTTCCTCTGATGAGCGTTCCCCCAGATTTAGGGGTGAGTGACCAGGGGCCAAGATTGGTGAATGCTTTGTCCCAAGTGTCTTAGCGGGATTCCCTCGCCGTTGATTGTTTGGCTGAGACTTTGGAGGAGAAGAAACACTCTTTTTATCCTTCACCTTGGTGTTAGTGTTGGCGTTTTTGCCAGAAGAAGTGGCCTGAGTTCCCTTGCTGGTGTTGGAGTGAGTCTGCTTCGGTGAAGTGGCGGGTGCCGCTTTCAGACCCCTAGCTCGCGACTGGAGTGCGTCCAGTCCGGCTGTGATGATTTCCTCCACATTGAATGGACATTTAGGGGGATCTGAATGTCGGTCTGAATGGCAACTGTAGATTTGGCAACCACCACTGAAGCGTATGATCGCCGATCAGATGTAACAGGAACCACTCTTCTTCTGGCCTCAGGATAGGAAATATTTTCCACCGTTTTGAGCCTTTGGATTTCCTTCTCCTCCTTCCACTTTGGACAATCTTTGGCTGATGCTGGGTGTGAACCCTTGCAGTTCACACAAAACTCGGCCTCGGCCACACATTCTGAAAGTAGATGCTCTGTGGCACCACAGCGTCCACACCTAGGAGAACTCCTACATGACTGCTGAGAGTGGCCGTACGACTGGCACCTAAAACATCTCAACGGGTTAGGAATGTACGGTCGTACCTCGAGGTGGAGATACCCTGCCTTGATGAATGTAGGCAGGAAAGGGCAGTTGAATGTCAAGATAATGTTCCAGGATGGGACAAACTGCCCATTCCTCCTAAAAGAAATACGCCGCACACCCGTAACATGTTGGCTCCTCAGTTCTTCGAGAAGTTCCTCCTCAGTGCAATCAATAAGATCCCGAGAGGAGACAACACCTCGAGATGAATTTAGGTAACCGTGTGGTGTTATTCTGACCGGAGTCTCAAGCAGCATGCTGGTGTTGATAAGTGTGGAACTGTAGGCCACAGTAGACATCTCAACAAGAAGATCTCCAGACTGGAGCTTCTTGACGCTTTCAGGAGAGCTTGCAATTGATTGCAGTGCTTTATGGATCCAAAATGGACTTTTGGCACTCAAAGGCTTTGAAGGGTCCAATGAGTGCACAAAAAAGAATCTAGCATTGGAAACATCAGCGACAAATTTTTTGGCGGAAGGACCTGAACCTTCCTCCATACCTCTTTTAGTTTTGGGTTCCTGGGAAATTTTATTGTCTGCCATGAAAAAATAAAGGATTCATCCGCCGACTTCCCCACCCACAATCGAGCCCAACAAGGGAGAACCAGAGGTCCGCAAGCCCAAGTGGACGCAGGACACGGCTCTAGGGATAGCAAGCGGATATAGCAAGTTGATAGGGCAGACATGCGCTCGGCGAGCACCCAGACTTTCCCATGCCTGGGGAACACCCCTTTGGCATGCCCACCCTATCCCCAGACTCACCCAGTCGTACGAGACGACAAGCCGTTAGAGGTCTGGGCTCCACTCGGCCACAGACCTCATTGACTAGGAGTGAGTTAGTTCCCAGCCACCCGTTTAGGGTGAAGCAGGGGCAAAGAGGAGTGTTGGCAACTGGTGACAACAACACCCAGGCCTCCAGAAACCTCAGCCTCCAGCATCCCCTTTTCCACCTTACGGGTCACCACACACGGCAAACATGCAGGTAGGTCTAGCTAACCAGCTCGGAAAAACAAAGAAAGGAACATGAAATGGAGAAGACAGGATAGAAAACGAGAAACTAAAATCCTGAGCTGGCGCATAATCACAACCTCAGGAAACCTACAACTGAGGCGGGTTCATGTCAAGTGAAAAACATAAAAAATGTGAAAATCATCACATATAGTACATGTTGGCTCGGGCCGTGGGGACGCCATCCCCCAGCAGCTGGATGAACAGCTGTCCCTTCGGTTATATAATCGTTCAAGACGAAATGAAAAATTGATCCGTCACAAGGTCAGCTCGGGCCGTGGGGGCGCCGCTCGCCAAATAACTGGAAAACCAGTTATCCCCACGCGGGGTAAATCTTTATTTCGTTCACTTCTGTTTTTGAAAGGCGAAATGCTGTCCCGATGCGTATTTTTACGTGTTGGTAAAATTCTTCGATGTATAGTTTTACGCATTTCTCAACGTGTATTTTACGCATTTCTTGATGCGTGTTTTTATGTGTTGATGCGTACTTTTTGCGCTTCCTAACATGTATTTCTACGCGTCGCGAAAAATTCCTCATGCATATTTTTACGCGTTGGTAAAATTTCAATGCGTACTAGGAGCGTAATTAAGCATTTTGGCGAACTCTGCAAAAAATCCAAGCATACTTTTCTGCACCGCAAGAAAAAAATCTTCAAGATATTAATTACTGACTTGAATGGTCGACGTACGATTTAGAAAAAACTCCGATGCCAGGCAATGACACTCACGTTCTGCACCAAACGATTTTCAACAGCTTGCCACTGCATTGCGAAAGAGCTTCAGGCCGAACTCCACCCATGTCCACCACCAAAGCGAGCTACGCTAACGTCCCCAGAATGTTGCATGCTGGGGAGGGAGGGTTTTGAGTACCGGCTGCTCGCGCTAAGATCCGAGCAGCTTCGAGAGGCAGAACTGGAAGTGAGCAGCATCACAAGCATGACGGATCGCTTGTTCCTCTTCCCAATGCATGCCGCCATTGCGTTGGGAAGAGGAACAAGCAAAATAAAAATTAATAACTTACGTAAATTTTCAGTAAAAAATCACGGTTTTCCGTATTCCGTAGTACAAGAGCTTTTTCCGTAGTTGTTGGCATCTCTGCAAATCATATATACAGTATTGACAACTCTACCAGAGTAATAGAACATATCAAAGCAATTAATAACTATGCTTTTAGAATGCTAAGTATGGATATAATTTCATTATATCCCAATAGTCCAGTGAAAGAAGCTATTGAACTAATAGATTCCAAACTTAGACAAAACTTTGTAACAGAAGAAGAGAGAATTAGTATAATCAAGGCACTTAATTTTGTTCAGGATAACAACTACTTTAACAACAATAAAAAAAATATTCAAGCAATTATCAGGAGCCCCAATGGGATCACCTATTTCAGGCTTACTTGCAGAGGTTATCTTACAGAATATTGAAGAGGAAGTATTATCAAATACAAACCAATTCTTACCTTTACTGTTTTTGAGATATGTTGATGATATTTTGATCCTATGGCAATACTCTGATGACAAATTGAACAACTTCATAAATAAATATAACAACTTCTACCCTACTATCAAAGTTACAATTGAAAAAGAAGTAAACCAATAATTAAACTTTTTGGATATATCTTTATTCAACAAAAACTCCCGAGTGCAGTTCTCCGTTTTTCGAAAATCATCTTATGTTCCAGCTGTCATTCCATATACCTCTAATCACCCATGGAAATATAAAGTTTTGGCATTTTATTTTTATATCCGAAGAGCTATCTCACACTCCTCTGAAAGTGGATCTGAAAAGATGGAACTAAATTGGATAAAAAACTTGCAACAAATTTTGGCTATAAAAAATCCCTTATTACATCAATTTACAAAAAACTGAAAAATCAGAATGATAGTACAGATAAGACACCTACTGTAAATAAAAAATATGTAGGAAATTTTCGTACATTCCACCTATTTCTACATACATATCACTAAGCTGTTCTCTGAGATTCACAGGTTAGCTCCAAAAAGAAACTAACTTCCAGATATTTTTACTTATTTTTGTCGTATCAAACTTCTCCATTTACAGCGATCTTGACATACAACTTGTGCTTCAGTGATATCCATTACACGCCTTACACAAGATCTTTTATTCTTCATACTCATAATCTTTTTCTCATGCAGACACTCCTGAATCTGATCCACCCATGTCTTCCTTGGCCTTCCTCTGCATTTCCTTCCTGCCACTTGGGCTAAAAGATTTTCTTAGTAAGCATTTAGTCACTCATTCTTTCAACATGGCCAAACCACCGTAGCATATTGGTCTCAACCTTGCTAACAACATTTTTCTTCACATCACACAACTGCAATACATCTTCATTCCTCACACAATCAGACCGTGTCTTGCCACAAACCCCACGTAAGTAACGCATTTCTCCAGCACACAAACGACTCCTATGTTTCTTCTGCCGTACCCAGGTTTCACTGCCATACATCAGAGTAGGAACAATTACAGTTTCATACACAGCCATGCGGGACTCTCTAGAGAACCCATCATTCCTGTGAAAACCTCCCAGAGTAGCTATGACTTTCAAAGAAGAATTCACTCGCCTACTGATTTCACCATCCAACTTGTTCTCTCTGTCAAACATGCTTCCTAGATACACAAACTCACTCACCTGGTCAATCACAGTGCCATTTATACTTACATTACATTCAGTGCTACCCGTTCCTCTCTCAAACACCATAACTTTGGTTTTTCCCTTATTTATACTCAGTTTGAATTTCATGCAAACTTCGTGCATCCGAGTCAACATACTTTGCAACTCACTTTTGCTCTCTGCCAATAGGACAGTGTCATCAGCATACAGCAATCTGCACACACAGATATCACCAAGACATACACCACTATTATCTATTTGGGCATCACGCATGCATGCGTCCATAAATATGTTAAACAGCCATGGTGACATAACACAACCTTGTCTAACTCCTGCACCAATGGAAAACCGTTTTGATAAAACACCATTCACTCGTACACAAGCTCTACTACCAGCATACATGGCTTTTACACTATTAAGTAGATTCCCAGTAACATCATATTCATTCAATACCTTCCACAAAAGTGTCCTATTCACTCGGTCGTAAGCTTTCTCTAAATCTATGAAGGCAGTAAAAACTTTCTTCCCAACAGCCAGATACTTTTCAATCATTGTGCGTAATGCAAAAATCTGATTAGTGCAGCCTTTACCAGGCATAAAACCACTTTGAACATCCCACAATTACATCAGAGAAAGTGTATTAATCAGAATATGTCTTGCCACAAACATTTATAAAGGGCACCTCCCCAGCACACAAATGACTCTATTGTCTCAATTAAACTTCTAATACGGGTTCTTGGTAGAAAGGCCATTTTACGTAATATGAAGAAATCAATAATGAAGCAAAAATTTCACGCATGATTTAGTAGTAATAAACTTTTGAATAGTAAGATCTTTCGGCTGCAGCATCATCCTTGTTCACACTAAAAGCAAGCACTCACGTGGTTGATATTGTTTCTTTAGCTGTTGCCAAGGATCTTACAATTCAAAAGTTTAGTATGTAACATGCATGAAATTTTTTGCTTCATTATTGGTTTCTAATATGGGTTTTTTCTTCCAGGAAATATTTATTTTAAATCTCAGATTTTCGGAGGAAACTCTTCTCTTTCATCAGGCAGTCACTTGTTGTCACTCTTTCTCCGTCACTATAGCGGTAATGGTTAACCTTGATGGTTACGGTTATTTTTCGCCAAATCTTGCCAGATGCCAGGCAGGGACAAATCTCTGCAGTCATTGATGATGGAATTCTGATTTTTCTCAATTTCTATTCCTTCTTTATCTTTTTTGAAAGTTGCTTTGAAAACTGATGATTTTAAGGGAATTTCAGCAACATCCAGGTCTCAGTGCCGTACATAACAGTAGGAACAATTACACTTTCATACACAGCCATTTGAGAATTTTTTGAGAACCCACTATACTTGTGAAGTGTGAAGTCCTACAAGGCAGCCATGACTTTCAAAAATGAATTCAATTCATCATGAAGTAACTTTTCTATTTCCCAATTTTTCATCAATTTCTCATCATTTATTTGGAATATTGTTTTCAAAGCTGATTCTGGATCTTCCTCTAATTTATGGCAACACATCAAAATTTTAAAATTAACTTTTTCCTGCTCAAATTACTTGACACTAAACTGAACCATCATCCTCTATATAGGATTTCCTTTTAGTCTTCTTTTATTCCTTCTGTGAGGTTTACAACATATTTTAATCCTGGGGATTATAAACGGAAAGACCAGCCTCTAACATCTGTATTTAATAATTTTTCTTCTTTTACTTTACCATATGGATTGTTTGCCTTATTTTTTTTTTTATACTGATTGTTTTGCTAAGGAGTTTCATTGAAGTTTGCACTGAAAATTGCATGAGTAAGATAAAATCTTTCCTAATAAATTCTGTAACACACACAAAGTTTGAACACAGGATCTTGTATGAATTACCACAATCTATTTCATTGCTAAAAAAATCAGCAGTTGGCCTATGATTTTAAGTGGTTAATTGGGTTGGACATTAGAGACTACATGTGCATATGCTTATAGTTCATGTACAATGCCAGCAAAAACAAAAGTGCTAGCTATACTGTAATGAACCATCTAATATTTGGATGCAGGTAACATAGCACAGGGTAAACTGGTAACACAGTATATCTGAACATTACAAAGTACAATATTAATCAAATTTCACTTTATTTCACACACTATTATTATTATATGGATCCTGATTAGGAACCAGAACTACATTCATTCTAAAAGCAATTCATATTTCAACAGCTATGCAATAATGCAAAACATTTTGTCACCAATATTCTTAATGTACATTTGCCACAATAAAAAAAAATCACATCAAAATTGTGACACAAATATGTGTTTAATTTTCTGGTTTAGAGCGATAAAGAATTTAAAGCTCCTGTATTATCAGCCTCTGCTAGGGTAGAGAAAGAAATAGTGAGTGGTTGAGGATGAGATTACAAAGGAAGTCAACATAGTGACTGCTCTGAGAAAGGCTGAAAAAAGGTTTGTGTGGTAATCTTCACCTTCTACCTAAAATATTGTTATATGTGGTATACATTACTGAGAGGCACAGTGTGCTACTGCTTTAAACATTACAGAAAACAAATATAACTTTTGTGAGCAAGAAAGATGAAAGAATACCCAATACTCACACTAAATTGTAATTTGAATCTCGTCCAACTACAGGCATCATGGGGAAAACTGACATTATCACAGATGCTAGGAACCACAGAAAACATAGTGTCTACAAGGGAAACATCAAGCTCATGTTATTTTGGGTAAACTTGAAAATACACACAAATACACACACTTGATTTACAGCAATAGTGAAAAATGAAGACATTGCTTCCAGTGCATGGTGTGAACAACATCCACAAGAAGCTTAGAATAGAAAACAAAACAAAACAATGGACAATAACCATTGTTGAAAGTACTGCAAAATGACATAAAAGACTAGAATTTTCACATGTCCTATGACATGTCATATGCAACACTACAGTTTTAATACATCTACCTTTTTTACATAAATTTACTCTTTTGATACTGGCATTTACTTGAGTCGGCTGAAAAGTAATTTAGAAGCAGTTGAAAAAAAAACAAAAAAAACTATGTGAGTTGAATGATTTTAATAATCAGAAGTACAAGTTTATTATTGCAAAATATTTATTCAGGATAATTTTTCTGGTCAAATCTAAGTCTACAGAAAAAATTATCAGGAAATTACCAGAAGCATATGAAGAGATCAAGGTCAGCTACATAAACAGAAACCAGGTAAGACTGTTCACACTCTTTTCTGCAAACTGTTTAAAGAAATTAATTTATCAGATGCCAAAATTGGTTATTCTGATACCAACAGCTTACTGCAGACAGCATGTAGGCTAAAGTTTACCTCAGTCAATAGACAGGATGAGTGAAAATTTTAACAAGATACATGTCCAGAAGTCTAAATGCATGCTAGGAAACTCTATTTTGAAATATTTATTATTATTATTATTATTATTATTATTATTATTATTATTATTATAAAAAAAACATGAATCAGCTTCTGGGCCAGTGGTTTACAAGCTTTCCTGAATTTATGAATAGGATACATCGTACGAAGGAATTTAATTGAAATGTGTTCTGGTAATATAAAGAAAAGGATTTAAAAAATATCTATACTTGTCTGGCATAACTGGCTTAAACTAGCAGTCTTATTTATAGGAATTTTTAAATATCTACATTTTCTATCATGTTGTGATAAGCATAATGTACAGTTAATTTGAAGTGCAAGTAAGTGTTTATCCTTGAAAAGCCTCTGAATCAATGATGTATAGTGTCTTTTTATATGGAACCAAGACAAAGAGGTTTTCCTTTTTACCAACTCTGGAGTAACCAGCATAGAGGGGAAAAGCGTGAATTTTGCAGGTTGAGTCCAACAACTTTTAATGACTGAACCTGTGTCCTCTTGATACTCATGGAAAAACCGAGAATAGAAAACTGTAGGTGTTTAAACTAAAACAGATGGTCAGATGGGATGATTGGAATGCATGAAATAAAATCATAATCTCCTGCATGTGTCCAGTCATGTTAATAACTCTGATGTCATTTGACATGAGCTTCTTGATAGTCAGTTGCGTTCCACTGTACAGTTCGGAATGATACAGATTTCATCACGATAAAATAAATAAAACCTTAAGATGATGTGGGAGAATGCGTCAAAAGAGGAATAGCAATATTAAGTTTTGAAAAAATGAAGTGAAAGAAAATTCACATTTCCTTCTCATTTCATTAAATGTATTCAATTTACCTTCTACTATCGTGGGACAGATACTGGCAGAACTAGTGGTGTTGGATTTATAATAAACAAGAAACTGAAGGATAAAGTTGTAGAAGTTGAAATTTACTCTGACAGAGCTGCACAACTCGGTATCCAACTCTCGAGAAGATACCAGGCTCAGATTATTCAAACTTGTGCACCGACCACAAGTCATCCTGAAAAAGAAATTGAAGAATTTTATGAGGAAATTCATCATTTAAATAATAAAGGCAAGGAGCACTTGAAGATAATTATGGGGGATTTCAATGCAAAAATAGGGCAACGGCAACAGAATGAAACTTCAGTAGGCAAATTCGGTCACAGCAACAGAAACCAGCGTGCAAATGCTCTGGTACAGTTTGCAGAGGCAGAAGGACTTTTCATCATGAACTCCTTTTTCAAGAAAAACTGCAAAGGAAATGGACATGGAGGCATCCCAATGGATGGACAAGTGAAATTGATTTTAATATGTGTAACAAAAAATTTGTCATGGAAGACTGCAGTGTGCTGAACAAGTTCAACACAGGTAGTGACCATAGAATGGTAAGATGTGAAATGCACCTCAATGCTAAACTTGAGTGTGGCAAGCTCATAAAACAAAGTCAAGCTCATAAAACAAGTTCAATTGATTTACTTAGTTCACAAAAATAGTTGAATTTCTTCACAGTTCACAGTTGAATCTTCAGTGATACTTTTTCGTACTGTCTTTCATAGCTCTATATATTCCACTTTGGAAGTCACATTTTCTTTACTTGTCCTGATCTCTCTTCTTTTTTCATCAACATTTTGGTTTTTCCTGATAATTTGTTCACATGCAACTTGTTCTTAGACCCAGCTAATTTTGTTGCTGTTTCCATAAGACCTTTGGTTACTTTTCTGTTAACTTCAGAGATGTCCACTTCTTCTGATGTTAGACCTTCTAAAATAGAGAATCTGTTCCTCAGCTCTAATTTGAAGGTATTATGATGCTTTTTAAGGTTGGTCATGTCAAAACACTTTGTTTTATGAGCTTGCCACACTCAAGTTTAGCATTGAGGTGCATTTCACATCTTACCATTCTATGGTCACTACCTGTGTTGAACTTGTTCAGCACACTGCAGTCTTCCATGACAAATTTTTTGTTACACATATTAAAATCAATTTCACTTGTCCATCCATTGGGATGCCTCCATGTCCATTTCCTTTGCAGTTTTTTCTTGGAAAAGGAGTTCATGATGAAAAGTCCTTCTGCCTCTGCAAACTGTACCAGAGCATTTGCACGCTGGTTTCTGTTGCTGTGACCGAATTTGCCTACTGAAGTTTCATTCTGTTGCCAACCTTAAAAAGCATCATAATACCTTCAAATTAGAGCTGAGGAACAGATTCTCTATTTTAGAAGGTCTAACATCAGAAGAAGTGGACATCTCTGAAGTTAACAGAAAAGTAACCAAAGGTCTTATGGAAACAGCAACAAAATTAGCTGGGTCTAAGAACAAGCTGCATGTGAACAAATTATGAGGAAAAACCAAAATGTTGATGAAAAAAGAAGAGAGATCAGGACAAGTAAAGAAAATGTGGCTTCCAAAATGGAATATATAGAGCTATGAAAGACAGTACGAAAAAGTATCACTGAAGATTCAACTGTGAACTATGAAGATATTCAACTGTGAACTGTGAAGAAATTCAACTATTTTTGTGAACTAAGGAAATCAATTGAAAGCAACCAAAGCCTAAAGATAGCAAAGGGACATCTCAGTAAGGGAAGAAAACAGATTATGGCACAGAGAAAAGAAGATGGTTCTGTAACAAGAAATAGAGGCGAAATTTTGACAAGAGTGAAAGATTTCTACTCCAGAAATCCAAATTATATGAAAGGGATGATACATGTACTCCAGAGATCAGGAAACGTACCAGTACCAGAGTTCTTCCGGTCCTCCCAGCAGAAGTTGCACAGGCAATCAAGAACATGAAGCGGGGAAAAGCTCCAGGAGAAGATGGAATTACTGTAGACATCATACAAGAAGCAAGTGGAGAAATTGAAACAGTACTCCCCCAAATTTTCACTCGATGCCTTAATGAAGGGAAGATTCCTGAGGATTGGAACAATGCTACAATGATCCTGCTACATAAAAAAAGGTGACATTGAGGATCTCAGGAACTACAGACCTATCAGCCTCCTATTATTGGTTTGTAAAAT
This sequence comes from Macrothele yani, assembly GCA_039090855.1. Taxonomy (NCBI): domain Eukaryota; kingdom Metazoa; phylum Arthropoda; class Arachnida; order Araneae; family Macrothelidae; genus Macrothele; species Macrothele yani. Next base: position 73,527,410 of record CM077026.1, read on the forward strand.
CTTCACTAAAGTTCTTTCACACCGCTTGAAGGTAACACTGGACATGGCTCAACCCAGAGAACAAGCCGGATTCAGGAGTGGCTACAGCACTATAGATCATATCCACGTACTGAGAGAACTAATTGAAAGAGCGAGGGAATAAGAACTTCCACTGTGCATGGCTTTTATCGATTATGAAAAGGCCTTTGATTCAGTGAAACCATCAGCAGTAACAATGGCTTTGAAATCCTGCGGTATTGAAGATGCATACATTAATATTATTAATAACATCTATGAAAATGCAAGTGCAAAGATTCGGCTGTTTGAGAATACAGCACACATAAAAGTTGGAAAGGGAGTGAGACAAGGTGACACCATATCTCTCAAGCTCTTTAATGCCACATTGAAAAATGTCTATCAATCACTGAACTGGGAAAACAAAGGGATAAAGATTAATGGTGATTATCTAACTCACCTTTGTTTTGCTGATGACGTTGTCATTTTTGCAACTTACCCATCAGAGCTGCAGAGTATGATCCAGGAACTTGCCGACAAGAGTAAAGAAAAGGGATTAAAAATGAGCTTTCAGAAGACAAAAGTGATGTACAATGCTTTTACAAGAAATGAAGATTTATCGATTGATGGAGAAAAGCTGGAGATAACAGATGTGTATGTTTATCTTGGACAGCAGATATCAAGTGAGAGTCACATTCAGGAAGAAATTAATCGGCGTATAAAACTTGCCTGGAGAGCTTTTGGAAGAAACAGCATAATTTTCAAGAGCAATATGCCATTGTGTCTTAAAAGAAAAGTGTTTGATCAATGCATCCTTCCAGTGCTTATGTATGGTGCAGCGACGTGGACCTTAACTAAAAGAGACATACAAAGGCTGCAGACAACTCAAAGCAGCATGGAGAGGTGCATGCTTGGTGTAGCCAGGAGAGATAAGAAGAGGAACTCGTGGATCAGAAAAAGGACTAGAGTGGAAGACACCATGATCAGAGTAAAATCCCTGAAATAACAATGGGCTGGACATACTGCCAGAAGAACAGACCATCGATGGACAGTCGAAATTTTAGAATGGATTCCAAGGGACAGGAAAAGCCCCAGAAGAAGACCACATGGAAGATGGGTGGATGAAATTCGAAAGCATGTGGGAGTAACATGGAGGAGACTGGCACAAGACAGACCGTTGTTGGAAGAGGCTTGGAGAGACCTTCGTTTATCAGTGGATAGATAATGGTTGACAATGATGATGATTCAATTTACATTTCATTGCATATTTCATCTCTAAAAAACTGTGGACCTAAAGTTTTTTAAATAAATTCATATTTAACAGTTCATATTCCGACTTAGAAATCGATCGGAAAATGCTACTATTCATTTTTGCGTGCATTATTTCAAAAACTTGGAAATATTCTAGTTGGATAATGCTTACCTAGGCATTCTGTTTCTAGCGATTATTCACTTTTCACGCACGTTTCAGGTCTTCGTTGACGCTATTGTCCTATTGTCCATTGTATGTGCATCTACGTTTCACATCCAACACTCTGCTTACTTTTGGTAGATGCAGTAGATTTTCACTTTAGGACTCAACAACTTCAATTCTTCACCGTTATTAATGCTTTAAATTTTTCACCCAGTCTTTGGGCATCCTCAGGAGCATGACGACTTTCCGACCGATGTTCGTGGTTTATTTCTCGTCAATGGAGTCCGATACCCCACGTTGCCATTCGTTGGATAAGCTGTATTAGATACTTTTCTTAATTAAACTTAGCTGGCGTCATCTATGTTTCACTAAATCGACCTTTTTTTTTTTTTTTTTTCCCCTCTCTTCAAATGGTCGTTGATGTCGTCTTTCCGTAATTCTTCTTCATTTCATTTTCTATTCCTGTTCCCTTGTCTCTTTGTCGGTTTTTCTTTTGTTGTTCTTTTTCTTGTCTTATTAGCTCTTTCCAAAGGCTAGATAATGTATTAGGGTCATTCTGGTTGCACACCCTTGTTTTATTTTTATAAATTAGGATCGATTCCTCCATTCTCATTTGTCTCTCTGATTTTAAATTCCTTTTTAGCATTTTAATTTCTTCAAATTTTGGGAATGTTCGGTGGTCAATACAGAATTGCACTAATGCAATTTTTGCTTCTTTTATTTGCCAGTTAGCTATGTGTTGTTTTAGCCTTTTTTTTAACCTGTTTTTAGTAATAATCCCTATGTACAATATTGGGGGTATGTGTGCAATGGGAATTTCGTAAGACCCTGATTACTCTAATATTTTGCTCTCAGTTTTTTTGTTAATAGTCAGAATTTTTCAAGGTGTTCACTGAACTTCCCAGTTGTAAGTCAAATTCGGCACATTGCCCATTTATTTCTTTACTGACACCTTCCAAGTAAGGGAATGCACCTATATATTTTAATTTATTTTTTCTCACCTTTCTTTGATTATAAATTTCATTGTCTTCATTTCTCTTAGCCTTATGTTTTTTACTTTCATATATCCAATTATAAATAAGTTTGTTAGGGTAACCATATTCTTGTGATATTTTCAAGATAAAATCAAGCTCTTGATTCTTTAGCCTATTATTAGAGGTGTGCATATACGCTCTTCTTATCAAGTTTACTATGCTATTTTTTTTTATGTATAACTAATAGGATGGTGCGAGGAGTATGGAACGAGTACCGGAATGTACGTTGCTTTCCTGAAAACAGTGTATTCAAACCTATTTTTATTTTTTTAAGTAGAATGTCTAAAAATGACAGACTATTATTCACTTCAAATTCAATCATCAGTTTAATGGTGTTGCAGATTACGTTGAAACAATGAGCTAGATCTTGTAGCTCGGTATTGTTGTGTTTTGAAATAATGACGATGTCATCAACATACCGAGCATATAGTAGTGGCTTTTCAGGTAAAGTTTGAATAATTTTTCTTTTGATGTACGCCATTATCACTTCTGCATATAGCCCCGATAATGGGGATCCCATAGGGCCGCCTTGAGTTTGTTTAAAAATACTTCCCTCAAATTGGAAGATATTGTTTTCTTTAATGAAATACAATGTATCTTTTAATTCTTTCAGTTGTGTCATATTTTGCTCTTTATTTATATTTAATTGTTGCATGATCAACTCGATGGCTAGCTCGAAAGGAGTATTAGGGTATAACGTCCATAAATGCCATCGTGACGTTTGTAAGGTCTTGATTTATCTTCTTGATCTTTTCCCAAAATTCGAAGAAATTAAAATGCTAAAAAGGAATAAAAAATCGGAGAGACAAATGAGAATGGAGGAATCGATCCTAATTTATAAAAATAAAACAAGGGTGTGCAACCAGAATGACCCTAATACATTATCTAGCCGAGCTAATAAGACAAGAAAAAGAATAACAAAAGAAAAACCGACAAAAGAGATAAGGAAACAGGAATAGGAAATGAAATGAAGAAGAATACGGAAAGACCATTTGAAGAGAGGGAAAAAAAAAAGAAAAAAAAAGTAGAATTAGTGAAACATAGATGGCGCCAGCTAGGTTTAATTAAGAAAAGTATCTATACAGCATATCCAACGAATGGCAACGTGGGGTATCGGACTCCATTGACGAGAAATAAACCACGATCATCGGTGGGAAAGGCTCCAGCATTGAATTTCGATGATACCTGCGAGAGTGTTGCATGCCTATCGAGGGAAATGATTCTTGACAGCCAACGATGGTCACGTTTACCCAATGTCTTTTTACAGCCACACTGGTATCGTAGGTTGGAGGTTTTGCCGGAATTCTTGTAGTCACGGTACACCCTTGCCATGGTCGTCCGTGACAATTCGAACTTCATTTCTACCTCCGTAATACTATGGCCCATCTCACAAGTGCCAACTATGACACTGCATTGAAAATCACTTAAAACGTTATTACTTGCCATTCTCATGCCAAAAACAGCTCTGACAGATGGCAAGGATGTCTATCACTTTGTATACGCACTGGCAGACGCAACCGAGTATGCGCATAGGTAACGTTGCTATGTATTTTGCATAAGCTCATCTGTACCAGTTTTCCTGGCACTTCAGTGTATATATATAGAGACACATAGAGGAGGCAGGCTCAAGACAGACAATTGTGAAAGAAACTTGGGGAGACCTTCATCCAACAGTGGATTGATAATGGTTGATGATGATGATATACACTATGATGATATAGTATGTATTTGTCCGTGTATGTATTTTGTTTGACGAACACGATCGGTCCCGCGTTATATTCAATTCCGTGATATAACCAACAGCGTTATATCCCGCTTCCACTGTGTTTTTAATCAGTTATAATTTTATGTTGAATTCAATGCAACAAACGTTTTTCAAATCTTCACTGACGGAAAAAAAATCCCAACACCAAGAAGGGGTTGTGTTAGATAAACGACAGTTGGTAGGCGGTGAGAGTACATCTGTAAGATGACGTCTATGCAAATTTTGCGCTCGGCGCATACATGTGGCGCTAGTAGCGCCCCTCGGAACATGCACAGCAGGTTTGTTGTAAATATGCGCTGTAACGTTCGTGAGCATTAGTTATCGTTGAGATTCGACGTAGGGTGTTGATGTTAGACAAGAATGCCTTTAAGAAGACGAAGAAGCCATTATCAACAGCTCACAGAGTTTGAACGAGGTCGTGTAATAGGGCTACGAGAAGGTGGATTTTCTTTCCGCAATATTGCAGAACGACTTGGCAGGAATGTAGCCACTGTGCATGATTGTTGGCAGCGGTGGTCAAGGGAAGGTACTGCCTCAAGAAGACCAGGTTCCGGCCGGCCATGTGGCACTACTGAGAGGGAAGACCGCCGTGTACGGTGTATGGCCGTGGCGCATTGTACCGCGTCTGTGGCAGCAATTCGAGCTGCAGTTGCCACCACAGTGACACAACGAACTGTTACAAATCGGTTACTTGAAGGACAGCTCCGAGCCAGACGCCCTGTAGCGTGCATTCCATTTACTCCAAACCACTGCCATTTGCGACGTCAGTGGTGTCAAGCTAGAGCTCATTGGAGGACGGAGTGGAGATCTGTTGTGTTTTCTGATGAAAGCCGGTTCTGCCTGGGTGCCAGTGATGGCCGTGTGTTGGTTAGAAGGAGGCCAGGTGAGCGCCTGCAATCAACCTGTCTGTGGCCGAGACACACTGGACCTACACCTGGAGTTATGGTCTGGGGAGCAATTTCCTATGACAGCAGGAGCACTCTCGTGGTTATCCCACGCACCCTGACGGCACAGTTGTACGTCGGTCTGGTGATTCAACCTGTTGTGCTGCCATTCATGAACAGCATTCCAGGGGGTGTTTTCCAACAGGATAAGGCTCGCCTGCATACCGCTGTTGTAACCCAACATGCTCTACAGAATGTCGACATGTTGCAGTGGCCTGCTAGATCACCAGATCTTTCACTAATCGAGCATGTATGGGACATCATTGGACGACAACTCTAGCGTCACCCCCAACCAGCATTAACCGTCCCTGTATTGACCGACCAAGTGCAACAGGCATGGAACTCCATCCCACAAACTGACATCCAGCACCTGTACGACACAATGCATGAACGTTTGCGTGCTTGCATTCAACATTCTGGCGGTTACAGCAGTTATTAATATACCAGCATTTCACATTTAAAATGGCTCTTCTCGCGCTTACAATAAGCTGTGATCTTGAAACCTTAATCGATTAAATATGTTACCTATACAAATGTATTGCCGCCATTTCATTCCTCTACAACTATTTTTTCGTGGTGTTGGGATTTTTTTATCCGTCAGTGTATATTCGCAGTGCATGCTAACACAATGGCAGCTGCAGTCTGAAATGAAAACAAAGCGCAGGCAATTGTGGAGGAAGGATACTCCTGGGAAGCCTAACACAATAAACAGGAAGATCAAATTTGAAATAGTAAATTCCCAGTGCCATGTCAAATTGGAAACATAGGTTGAGGAAATGTGGTCAAATGTTCCCCTAAAAAAAGCTTGGAACTATTTATAGCAAGTAGTAACACACAGAAAGCCATGGTCTGAAACTTAAATGAACCCACCAGTAACTGCGAAGATTAACCTAGATCACGTAACACTTTAGAAGTCTAACTCAGTAAACAGAAAGATCAAATCCGTTATTTTAAATCCTGCGTGTTATGTCAGATTCGAAAAAATATTTGGAGCAACCTAGTCAAAATCTTCCCACAGAAATAGCTTGCAATTTCTCATAGTGCATAGCAACACATGGAGGGTCTCAGTCTAAAATTTAAACAAATCCACTTGCAATTGCGAAAAATCATACACATCAGACTTCAGAAGTGCATCTAAAACAATTTCAGCACAACAATATCGTTATATCGTCACTTCTATTGTGCTGTAGGTGTTCTCCTGCATAGGTTTGCAGTATTAGTATGTCTTGATAAAGTCACATCTAAACATGTCAAAGTTTGGCACGTATTAGTTGCTACGACAATAAAAGAATGCATTTTTGTAATGACTTTTATCACATTTAGCATCAGGTTTTCGCAATTTACGCAGATTGGGATGAGATATTGTTATGTTTATGTAAAATGCAAGGAGGTTACAATAGATGGAGTTAGGGTCCATGATGGGTTTTGTCCATTCCCATCATATAATTAAAATAAAGCCAGAGAAACGTCACAATCATGACATCACAGACTCTGTCGCCATGTTGGTGAGATGACAAAAATCAAAACATTGAACAACCATTTATTGGGTGTTTTACTCGATATCTTTAAATTTCAACAAGTGAATCAGTGAAAAAAATGCTATTATTAGGTAACATATAATAAATGTTTAAGGTTTGCAATGATGCATGTTTACTGATGTTTTTATACATCATACGTGTTTTTTAAATCATCAGGCATGCATAAGTGTTTCTTATATCATCACACATGATAATTTTTTCCTATGTATTAATTTATGGGTTGTACGTTTGCAAAATCAATTTTTAGAGCATATGAACTGCAGTAAAAAATATTTTAGTTAACAGAAAGTTAGACATTTCATATTTTTTACAATGAAAATTTCGTTTAATCGTTTATTCGAACTGATTAACATAAAGAACACTAAACATAAGATCACTCTAATTTATCCATTTATATAAAAAATTTGTACACCATATTATATTTACACAGGTCTGAGAAAGCTCTGCCCATAAAAATCATCTATTTTGCCACAATGCACTCTCTTTGCTCTGCCGAAAGCACAGATCCTCATATATTAGTATTAGCAGTTGTACCAGTTCTCCGCATGTCGAATCTATAAAATCATTTTTTGAACATATAATTAAAGAAAGGGAAAAAGTAATTTAAGCCAGAATTCTTCTTTAATATTAATCCTTTAATGTTGTAAATTGTTTGACTGAATGTGAAAAGTAAGTTAACTATAACATTTCAAAATAGTACTTAATGTTATAATGTGTTAAAAGGCAATTGAATGTTGAAAGTTAATTCATAACTTTCATATACACAATATTTGATGTCTTTCTGGATGGTGCTAAAAAGAACAGATTATTTGGTGAACTTACCCTAGAACATGTAACATATAACTGTCCATGAGAAAAGCAAGGGGTTCTGAAGTCAATCCCAGTGTACTTAATGGACTGGCTCTGAGCTTTATTAATGGACATGGCAAAGCAAAGTTTGACTGGAAACTGCAGCCTCTTCTCTTGAACTGAAAAGGGTAGTAGTCACTTGGTATGAAGGGTATCTGTGGGATATAAACAATCTCTCATTTCCAAATGCCAGTGAGTATGATGGGTTCTATAATATTTCTCATTAGAGATTTTACCTGCAGCTTAATGCCATTGCAAAGTTCGGGTGGATTCAAGTTTTGGAGACACATCATAGGGGCACCAAATTTTAAGTGTAAATTATGCAGAAGAAGCAGGAAATACTATGAGCATGTAAAATCTATAAGTGTTCGAACAATTCATGCACACAGACTTGCAATGTCATCTTACATTGGATCTGTAACAAATTTATATGCACTTTGTGATCTTTTCTTGCATGGCGTTTAACAGAACTTTGCGAGTATTGGCAAGTTTTTAGTCAGGTTGGATTACGACTGTGAAGCTGCCAGTTTTTTTTATATTACACTGCCCAACACACATTTTGGTGCCTTGACAGTTAAACCTATTCTTTGATATTTTTGGAACACTGATTCCAAAAATGGCATCAGTTTTGCCTTATCAGCTCTGGTTTTGGAGATAGGACATACCCGCCCTATATGCTGATTCCACCGGTCATCCATCAAAATTTGGGATTCTACATCGCATGATCTGCTATTTTTGACATAATTTTGACAAATATTTATGCTATTAATATTACACGCTATTTAAACAAGCACATATTACAAAATATTGGACATATTTGGAAATATTTGAGGCACAGTGTCCACAAATGGCATCAGTTTTGTCCCATGAGCTCTAGTTTTGGAGAAAGGGCATACCCACCTTATATGCTGATTCCACTGATCATCCGTCAAATTTCGGGATCCTACATTGCATGATCTTGTAAAATATTGATACTATATACATACTATTGAAACAAGCACATATTACTAAATCTATATATTTCAACACAAGAGCATATAAACTGATCAGTCATTCAACATATGAGAAACGTCTTTTATATAACTTTCTAGAGTGAGATCTACGAGGACAGTCCCACTGAAGGTTCCAGCAGTAATCTGCCATCATGTGGGCATCCCACCTACACTGGTCATAATCTGCCATCATATGGGTATCCCACCTCACCATGCTCTTTGTTTAAATGACCAAGGTTTTCTGGAAAGCGATCTAGGTAGCTATGTAGGTAATGGACCTTGATGCTCATATTACAGTTGAGCTTATTAAAATTGGAGAGCATGTCCTCAACTAATTCAAAGTAGTTGTCTGCCGTATGCTTGCCAAGAAAGTTTTTGACAACTAGAACAAAGTCCAGACACAAGACTCAATGTTGTCCATTGAATCTATGAAATATGGATCGTTTATAAGCTGCCTTATCTGAGGACCATCGAAAATCCCTGATTTCAGTTTTTCAATGCTCAGTCCAGGGAATGTACGTGATAAATAGCCAAAGCACAAACCTTCTGTGTTCAACACCTTTACAAATTGTTTCATTAGGCCTAGCTTGATATGTAAAGGTGGCAGGATGATTTTGTCTCTGCTTACCAAAGGTTCCTTAATGACATTTTGTTCTCCAACTACCATATCTTTTCTGAGAGGCCACACCTTTCTTATCCAGTGGTCGTGTTTGGCTCTGCTGTTCCAAAAACATATACAGCACGGATATTTTGTGTAGCCACTTTGCTGACCAAGGAGAAAGTTCACCATTTTTAGGTCTACACAAATCATCCATTGATGTTCTTGATACTTCAGGTTTTCCAAGACTAGAGAGATTGTCTCATACGTCTCTGTCATACTGGCTGAGTGACCAATTGGAATTGAGCCACATCTGTTGCCCTTGTGTAAAAGAACACATTTTAAACTGCTTGGAGTTATCAATTAAAAGGTGCCATTCATTTGGCATATATGATGATAGACCCATTTTCCTGAGAAGGCCACTGACATCATTGCTGAACACTAGGTTGTTGTCCTTAGAGGAAAAGGGAAGAAAATCCTTTTCTCTGCTATGGTAAAATGTAACGTTGGTCCCAGATTGAAGTAAATTATTTTCATTCAACCTGGAGGCCAGCAATTCTGAAGACTCCTTTGAGAGGTTCAGATCCCTGATGAGGTCGTTCGGTTCATGTTGATTAAAAGGTTCAGAACTTGAAGATCCTACGAAATCACTTTCCCCACTGCTGTTATCTTGTATGTGATCAGACATGCTTGATTCCTCATCCACTGGAAGCTTTGGTAGGTGGATGAAAGATGGAATGGGTACCTCATTTGGGTGTGGATGTGGTTGTCTTGCTGAATCGAGGTCAGGATACGTCCAATTGCTTCGATTGTTTCGATTGATGCCCTTGATGTTGACAAGATAAAAATAACAGTCATCATGGTGGTTCTTAGGTTCCCTGCACACCATTTGTATTCCAAATTTCAGAGAGCTCCTTTTTACATTTGTCCACTGCCGTAAATGCTCCGTGCAAGTTTTGCATACAATATGGGAAGTCCACGACTTATCTTGGTCTCCAAGCTGAACACCAAAATAACCAAGATATGCCCTCTTCACAAACTCAGAAATAGGCTTCCTATTTTCTTTAAGGGTGTACTTGCCACTAATGTAGCAAAAGACATCTGGATGATTCCAGCAACTTCTTCGTGGGGAAGCCATCGCATCTACTGAATCTTCAAACAAAATTAGATCACATTAGATTATCTTGTTGCATAGTTGTTCACAAACTCCCAATCAGACTAACAGACACTAGCTTTACACTCATAAAATAACAATATTTCTGCACATCAGCATACAGGGTGGGTATGCCATATCTCCCAAACTACAGCTGATTGGGCAAAACTGATGCCAATTTTCGAATCAGCGCCCCAAATATGCCCAAGAATAGATCTAACTTCCGAGGCAACAGAAAATATTTTTTGCTGTTGTTGGGCTGTGTTATAATTTGGTGAAGGATGGTTTGTAGATCAGTAAGTGTCTTACGATTTACACAGGGAATTGACGTCAATGCATATAGTTTGACGTAAAACGGTAGCATGCTTTGGTGCCCTTTAATTTTAAATCAAAATTTCAAGGGATTTTTACAGCATGGCAATGTTTCTGGCATAATTATTTTTAAACCTAACAGCATTTTGAACAGTAAAGCTAAGCCACCCTTTTGAATTATTTGATTTTCAAACTATTCTAGGTGTAGAAGTGGCAGAAAAATTCAAGCAGATAATACTCCAAAACTACCATTTTGCTTGTTTTCTTTTTTTTTTTTTTTTTTTTTTTGGTTTTCAGACTTTTCTAGGTATCTGGGCTTTAAGACCTGTCAGCATGCCAATTTGCCAATTTTTAGATCTCGTAAGTCATTTAGAAGTGGTTGAATGATTCATGGACAGACAGACAGACACACATTTTCCCACTTTGCTTTATATATATGTGTTGATGATTAGGTATCAAAATAATACAAATGCATAAGGTATATTGATTATTATTAAATTAATATATTATTGTAGATTTTTTTCAAGAAGAAGATTATGCTATGTTCTTGTCTGCTAAAACTTTCGTAAGTTTCAGAACTGACGGTCTCTAAACAACACTCTGATGACTTCCTAAATATACAAAATTTATAGAAAATTTAATATTGCATGTAAAATTACTGATGAAAAGTTACACCAGCAGGTGCTTTAGTTGATAAGTGACACATTCAAATGCACACCACTATCCACTATCCCACTTTAAATGAAATATAAGTTTTATGATGAAAAAAGTTCTATTCCCTATTATCACAATGGTGAAAAAGTACTCACAACATCACACTGGGGGTGGCAATCAACACAGCATCATTTGCTTTATCACTATATGCACAAACCACTTGTGCTTTATTTTTGTGATGTCATGGTTACACCATCTATTCTAACCTCCTTGGTAAAACATAGTGAAACAATGTTTGGCAATAGTTTAGTAAAATATATTGTTGAGTAACAAGAAAATTAACTATTGTTGCATCACTTCATAGGACAACATGCTGCACATTCAGACTGGAACAATGATTTTCTCGACAATGGTTAAATATCTCTATTCTAAAAAATTTTGCAATACTCACAATTTCCTAGCTTGCAGCGCAAAAAGTATTGAACACAAAAATATGAAATTTACATCATTTGTAGAGAATTATTTGGAGAACATGCTGAAATAAACCATTTTTTGATTCTGGCGATACTTCAAAAGCTATTGTGTTTCAAAGTTAAGGTAAGCAAAAAAGTGCTATCAGTTCACATTCTGGACTCACTAACAGCAACAGAACCATGAAACTTTGTAGAAATGTAGGGCCATGGCCGGATATTTGCACCTTGTGACCCATTCTTTGAATTTCGATTATGTTTACAAGAAATTAGCATTATAAATTTCGCAAAATTCTCTATTTTGCAACGGGATCTATTTTAAAAACTGGATATATGGCAAACTATAAATAGTAATGCATTGCAATTTTTACAGCATAAACTCACAACTATCATCCCACTTTAACAAAGATTTTTTAAGAAAAACTCATTTTCTGATTTTTAAGCATTTTTTAAAGACGCAAAGGAAAGGAACGAACGGCTTCATCTGTCTACAGCAATAACCACATAGGAAAGTTCTGGTCCCATGATCTGCTGCCATAGTGACGCAGAGGATTTGTTATGCATATGTTTTGTTGGTAAAGCTATCTGAGTTGTTTAATGGTTTAGCATTTCCATAAGATATATACATCTTACGGAAATGTTTTTTGCACACCTTTTGTTTTCCTTAGTGGTAAATTTACTAAGTGCTATAAGTTCAAACACGAAAGTCAGCCCTTCCAAAAAATAACGACAGTAAAAAAAAACTCAGAAAATATGTTCAAGTTACAAGTCTTCTTCCTTCAGTAATCGATGAATAAGAAACACACTGTCACTGCACACTGGTATGCCATCAAAAACATTAAAATATTCGCATTTCGTGCCACCACTTTATAAGTAAACCGCACACCGATAATGTTAACATTACAGATATAGGCCAGAACTAAAAATACCGAAGCCTGAAACTTCGGAATATCAAAGGAGCAGTCCTTCAATAAACATAGAAGGAAATTGAAAAAAGTTCCACAAAAATCCAACAAGGAGTTCACCAGGAGCAAAACAAGAATTGTAAACAAGCCACCATCTTAGGATCGATGCAGACATCCAATATGCCATTAAAACATTAAAATATTCGCTTTCATGCCACAATTTTTTAAGTAAACCACACATCGGTAATGTTAACATTATGAATATAGGCAAGAATGAAAAATACCAAGGAATGGGAAAAATTTTCAAAATGTAGTGTACAAAACAGTAGCATGCTTTGGTGCTCCTTAATTTTAAATCAAAAGTACATGGGATTATTACAGCATGTCAATGTTTCTGGCATAATTATTTTTAAACCTATCAGCATTTTGAACAGTAAAGCTAAGCCACCCTTATAAATTATTTGGTTTTCAGACTTTTCTAGGCGTAGAAGTGGTAGAAAAATTCAAGCAGATAATACTGCAAAGCTACCATTTTTATTTTTCTCTTTATTTTTTTCAGTCTTTGGACTTTTTCTTTTTAGGTAACTGAACCTTAAGACTTATCAGCATTTTGAACAGTAAAGCTGAGCCACCCTTTTGAATTTTTTGATTTTCAGACTTTGTTTTCTAGGTGTAGAAGTGGTAGAAAAATTCAAGCAGACAATATTCTAAAGCTGTCATTTTGTTTGTTTTTTTGGTTTTCAGACTTTTCTAGGTATCTGGGCTTTAAGACCTGTCAGCATGCCAATTTGCCAATTTTTAGATCTCTAAGTCATTTAGAAGTGGTTGAATGATTCATGGACAGACAGACAGACACACATTTTCCCACTTTGCTTTATATATATGTGTTGACGATTAGGTATCAAAATAATACAAATGCATAAGGTATATTGATTATTATTAAATTAATATATTATTGTAGATTTTTTTTCAAGAAGAAGATTATGCTATGTTCTTGTCTGCTAAAACTTTCGTAAGTTTCAGAACTGACGGTCTCTAAACAACACTCTGATGACTTCCTAAATATACAAAATTTATAGAAAATTTAATATTGCATGTAAAATTACTGATGAAAAGTTACACCAGCAGGTGCTTTAGTTGATAAGTGACACATTCAAATGCACTCCACTATCAACTATCCCACTTTAAATGAAATATAAGTTTTATGATGAAAAAAGTTCTATTCTCTATTATCACAATGGTGAAAAAGTACTCACAACATCACACTGGGGGTGGCAATCAACACAGCATCATTTGCTTTATCACTATATACACAAACCACTTGTGCTTTATTTTTGTGATGTCATGGTTACACCATCTATTCTAACCTCCTTGGTAAAACATAGTGAAACAATGTTTGGCAATAAATTTTGTAAAATATATTGTTGAGTAACAAGAAAATTAACTATTGTTGCATCACTTCATAGGACAACATGCTGCACATTCAGACTGGAACAATGATTTTCTCAACAATGGTTAAATATCTCTATTCTAAAAAATTTTGCAATACTCACAATTTCCTAGCTTGCAGCGCAAAAAGTATTGAACACAAAAATATGAAATTTACATCGTTTGTAGAGAATTATTAGGAGAACATGCTGAAATAAACCATTTTTTGATTCTGGCGATACTTCAAAAGCTATTGTGTTTCAAAGTTAAGGTAAGCAAAAAAGTGCTATCAGTTCACATTCTGGACTCACTAACAGCAACAGAACCATGAAACTTTGTAGAAATGTAGGGCCATGGCCGGATATTTGCACCTTGTGAGCCTTTTTTTTAATTTCAATCAAGTTTACAAGAAATTAAAATTTTAAATTTCGCAAAATTCTCTATTTCGCAACAGGATCCATTTAAAAAAATGGATATATGGCAAACTATAAATTTTAACGCATTGCAATTTTAACAGCATAAACTCACAACTATCATCTTTCTTTAACAATTTTTTTTAAGAAAAACTCATTTTCTGATTTTTAAGCATTTTTTAAAGTGCAAAGGAAAGGAACGAACGGCTTTGTCAGTCTTCAGCAATAACCACATAGGAAAGTTCTGGTCTCATGATCTGCTGCCATAGTGACGCAGAGGATTTGTTATGCATATGTTTTGTTGGTAAAGCTATCTGAGTTGTTTAATGGTTTAGCATTTCCGTAAGACATATACATCTTACGGAAATGTTTTTTGCACAGTTTTTGTTTTCCTTAGTGGTAAATTTACTAAGTGCTATAAGTTCAAACACAAGACCCCTTCCAAAAAATAACAATAGTAAAAAAAAACTCAGAAAATATGTTCAAGTTACAAGTCTTCTTCCTTCAGTAATCGATGAATAAGGAACACACTGACACTGCACACTGGTATGCCATCAAAAACATTAAAATATTCGCATTTCGTGCCACAACTTTTTAAGTAAACCGCACACAGGTAATGTTAACATTACAGATATAGGCCAGAACCAAAAATACCGACGCCTGAAACTTCGGAATATCAAAGGAGCAGTCCTTCAATAAAAATAGAAGGAAATTGAAAAAAGTTCTGCAAAAATCCAACAAGGAGTTCACCAGGAGCAAAACATGAATTGTAAACAAGCCACCATCTTAGGATCGACGCAGACATCTAATATGCCATTAAAACATTTGCTTTCATGCCACAATTTTTTAAGTTAACCGCACATCGGTAATGTTAACATTATGAACATAGGCAAGAACGAAAAATACCAAGGAATGGAGAAGTGGAAAAAAAGTTCAAAATGTAGTGTACAAAACAGTAGCATGCTTTGGTGCTCCTTAATTTTAAATCAAAAGTCCATGGGATTTTTACAGCATGTCAATGTTTCTGGCATAATTAATTTTAAACCTATCAGCATTTTGAACAGTAAAGCTAAGCCACCCTTATGAATTATTTGGTTTTCAGACTTTTCTAGGTGTAGAAGTGGTAGAAAAATCCAAGCAGATAATATTGCAAAGCTACCATTTTGATTTTTCTCTTTATTTTTTTCCGTCTTTGGACTTTTTTGTTTTTAGGTAACTGAACCTTAAGACTTATCAATCAGCATTTTGAACAGTAAAGCTGAGCCACACTTTTGAATTTTTTGATTTTCAGACTTTGTTTTCTAGGTGTAGATGTGGTAGAAAAATTCAAGCAGACAATATTCTAAAGCTGTCATTTTGTTTGTTTTTTTGGTTTTCAGACTTTTCTAGGTATCTGGGCTTTAAGACCTGTCAGCATGAGAATTTGCCAATTTTTAGATCTCTAAGTCATTTAGAAGTGGTTGAATAATTCATGGACAGACAGACAGACAGACACACATTTTCCCACTTTGCTTTATATATATGTGTTGATGATTAGGTATGAAAATAATACAAATGCATAAGATATATTGATTATTACTAATTAATATATTATTGTAGATTATTTTTCAAGGAGAAGATTATGCTATGTTCTTGTCTGCTAAAACTTTCGTAAGTTTCAGAACTGACGGTCTCTAAACAACACTCTGATGACTTCCTAAATATACAAAATTTATAGAAAATTTAATATTGCATGTAAAATTACTGATGAAAAGTTACACCAGCAGGTGCTTTAGTTGATAAGTGACACATTCAAATGCACACCACTATCCACTATCCCACTTTAAATGAAATATAAGTTTTATGATGAAAAAAGTTCTATTCCCTATTATCACAATGGTGAAAAAGTACTCACAACATCACACTGGGGGTGGCAATCAACACAGCATCATTTGCTTTATCACTATATACACAAACCACTTGTGCTTTATTTTTTTGATGTCATGGTTACACCATCTATTCTAACCTCCTTGGTAAAACATAGTGAAACAATGTTTGGTAATAGTTTAGTAAAATATATTGTTGAGTAACAAGAAAATTAACTATTGTTGCATCACTTCACAGGACAACATGCTGCACATTCAGACTGGAACAATGATTTTCTCGACAACGGTTAAATATCTCTATTCTAAAAAAGTAACTGACGCCGCCACTGTTTTAGAAATTTTGCAACACTCACACTTTTCTAGCTTGCCGCGCAAAAAGTATTGAACACAAAATTATGAAATTTACATCGTTTATAGAGAATTATTTGGAGAACATGCTGAAATAAACCATTTTTTGATTCTGGGGATACTTCAAGAGCTATTGTGTTCCAAAGTTAAGGTAAGCAAAAAAAAGTGCTATCAGTTCACATTCTGGACACACTAACAGCAACAGAACCATGAAACTTTGTAGAAATGTAGGTCCATGGCCGGATATTTGCACCTTGTGACCCTTTCTTTGAATTTCAATTATGTTTACAAGAAATTAAAATTTTAAATTTTGCAAAATTCTCTGTTTTGCAACGGGATCCATTTTAAAAACTGGATATATGGCAAACTATAAATTGTAATGCATTGCAATTTTTACAGCATAAACTCACAGCTATCATCCCTCTTTAACAAAATTTTTTTAAGAAAAATTCATTTTCTGATTTTTAAGCATTTTTTAAAGACGCAAAGGAAAGGAACGAACGGCTTCACCTGTCTTCAGCAATAACCACATAGGAAAGTTCTGGTCCCATGATTATGGTGTTTTTTAAGGTTGGTTATGTCAATATATTTTGTTTGTCTTATGAGCTGGCCACGTTCGAGTTTAGTGTTGAGGTGCATCTTAAATCTCACCAATCTATGGTCACTACCTGTGTTGAACTTGTTTAGCACACTGCAGTCTTCTATGACGAATTTTTTGTTACACATAATAAAATCAATTTCACTTGTCGTCATATTTGGATGTCTCCATGTCCATTTCCTGTGTGGCTTTTTCTTGAAAAAGGAGTTCAAGATGAAAAACCCTTCTGCCTCTGTAAACTCTACGAGAGTTTTCCATGCTGGTTTCTGTTGCCGTGACCGAATTTACCTACTGAAGTTTCATTCTGTTGCCGTTGCCCTATTTTTGAATTGAAATCTCCCATAATTATCTTCAAGTGTTGCTTACCTTTATTATTTAGATGACGAATTTCCTCATAAAATTCTTCAATTTCTTCTTCAGGATGACCTGTGGTAGGTGCACAAGTTTGAATAATCTGAGCCTGGTATCTTCTCGAGAGTTGGATAACGAGTCGTGCAGCTCTGTCAGAGGAACTTTCAACTTCTACAACTTTATCCTTCAGTTTCTTGTTTATTATAAATCCAACACCACTAGTTCTGCCAGTATCTGTCCCACGATAGTAGAAGAGATGTCCACTTTTCAGTTCAATGAGATCTCCTTTTCTCCTTACCTCACTTAGCCCGACGATGTCCCACTTGATCCTTTGTAGTTCCTCTTCCAATTCAAGAAGCCTTGAATCAGAAGATAGGGAGCATCCATTATACGTAGCCAAGGTCAGCATCAGATGGCAGCCTAGTCCGGTCCTCCGGGGATTCTTAGCACCCTCTGCCTTCATGTCGCACTGGCCGCTGCCTTGGCCAGGTACATTCCAGCTGCCGGAGACTGAGGGCCAAGATTTAGGTTGTGGAGTCATTTTGGAGGGGTTTGGCCATAACTCACCACGCTGGCCAAGCAGGTTGGTGAGTGTGGGATAGCATTTCCTCTAATCCCAATGGTATAGTTATACCGCTATTGGCGGTCGTCAGAGCCCCTTTAGTGGGAACAGGATGTACCACGAGAAGGCGGGGTTGACATTTGTCAAGGAGAGGCTGGTATGTTACGCATCACCTGAACTTACATCCCTTTTAAGATTTTAAGATATACTATCCACAAAAGAAATATGAGTGACATATCTTAAACATGCAAATTCTTACTGCCCAAAACGTTTTTATGGGGGGTTTTTGTCACACACACACAAAAATTAATGGCATGAATTTTTTGATGAAATATGTGATAAATCTTATGAATTTAAACCATTTAAAACAAGCAAAAAATAATATTAAATTAGTGCCACTGTTTCACAAAAGAATCTTTAAAATAAAATATTGTAAGAAAGTTATAATAAAGAAATTACCTTATGGGAAGACTTCAGTGATGTGAAAAGAGGCCAAACTGCAATAGCCAATAACCCAATGCACAATGATTCCCTTTTAAAAAAGGACATAACCTAACAACAAAAGAGATAGAAAGTGTTGTTAATTTTCATTTAATGAAACATACACATTGATTCTGTGTATTAATGAAATCATGGCAAAATCCTAGTGATGAAATATCTGAAAAGTACAATATGTAATACAGGGATTACAAGGTGATAACACAAAAATTACTTTTTTTGCCAAATTTTCAGGTTGCACACTAACCCTTCATCGGAACCGACTCAAGATAGATTCTGCAACTCAAACAGTAATACCAAGCCATTATATTATGTTCATTAATTGTGACACATCTTACAAAAAAAATAACATTTTTTATAAATAACATTTTAAACGACTCACAACATTTAGAGTTCCAGTTAGGTTTAAAAATGCAAGCTGGGAGAATTGTGACTGAAGAGAATAAATTGCCCTTAAATGATACAATGCTGAAGCTTTAAATCCTTTAAGTGCTTATTTTACATAAATATTAAACAACACAGAAACTTTTGCTGAAATTGAAGTCTAATGGGAATGATAAAATGGTGAGTGTCTGACAGAGTCTCTTAACATTTTGTTAGAGCGGTTCTATCAAATCGATCTACCAATTTGTATTTTCTATTGGAATTTACTTAGAATCTTTAAAGACAAAGCAAAGTAAAACAGTTATTAAAAAATAAAAAAAAGAAGAGAGAGAGAACAGAAATCGTGACAGCATTTCTGCGTCTGAGGAAAAACGTGTGCCAGTACCATCCCAACAATTTCTAGCAATCAGAGAAAATACTGCTGACATTTAAAAATCAAAATTGTAATTATTTTAGCTAAAGTTAGTTCTTGCACTTGGCAATGAGAACATCGAATCTATGCTATTTCAGAGGGGCCAACCACTAGCAGAACACATCAGTAATCAATAGGGGATTTTTCAGTAATGTTTCAGTAATCGAACACAAACTTTCACTAATGTAACACCCCATTTTTTTTTTTTCAAAGTTAAGGACAATATTATAGTATTACTGTGTAACCTGTAATACTTGTATGAGGTGCCTATCGGTAATCACCATACAAAGCCTCATCGCTAATGCGTGGAATGGGTATTTCATGAGAAATTAATGCGTGGAATGTGTAATAACTTTATATGTTTACACTATCCTCACAAAAAAATATTAAATTAAATTATCAATATTGTACTTACCTCATGTCATTGCTGACATAAAAACTCCCTTGTTGCTTGTTTTGCAGTGGTATATTCTTTTTCAGAAAACTTTTTATAACACAGCTCACCTGAGGAAAATGCTTTACTTTTCTGTACAAGAAGGGCATTAATGTTTTGGTGCTCATTGTTGGGCAAAAGTATGTGAGGTTTTTCCTTACTATACTAAATATTCTCTACGTAGAGGAATTGCTGTGAGGGATAGTCAATATTGCCAACATTAGTTTAGGCAATGCAGAATACTTGGGAAGGCCAGATGAATCCTTCATCTTAGATATTTCACTCCATGCCACATCTGCTCAAGGATATCCAGCTTCATCAATTTCAGAGTCTGGTAACATAGCATGAAAGAAGCGACCAGCATGATCACAGCTTGCTATAGGTAGGTTATGCTCCACAACGATTGCAGTAAACAGCAATTCAGCGTTTATCACGCTATTTTCATTCGTTTTTGCAAAAAAATTATCCAAAGGCTTTGATCGAGTCTTTAATTTTACACAATCCTGGTGTTTGTTTTGACTGGATATGCCTTCGGCAATCATCTCATCTCATCTTGTCCTACATGGGCTACTGATTACTCTCATATTAGAAGGCACGCAAGAAAACCTTTATTTCAGCATTTTCCATTTCCTTGCTCACGATTTGGGAGAAAGATTTGGATGTTTCTGGAGAAACCTCTTTGCATATTTATTTGTTTCAGAAACGATAATTCCAAGGATGAAATTGGTAAAAAACAAGTAAAAATATTCAATAGGTGCCACATCAGTTGCATGTTTGGGCCCCTGCATTTCATGACAATCAAAAGGATGCTGAGGTTGTTCATAACTTCCCTCTATTACATCCTCCCATTCACTTTCAGAACTTTCATGATCTGAAGATTCACTATGAAGATCTTCACCTTCTGAAGAAGATATGGTGTGCGTGGCACTGTGGCTAGTTTTCTGGCTTGGTGTTGCTTGGCCAATATCACTCTCAGATGATTCAAAATCATCACCATCACTTGGCAAACTTTCACTCTCACTACAAGCCATTTCAAATAACCTTAGAATAAAATTTCACGCAGTAGGAAAACGCACGTCTGCTAGTCTGAGGAACAAGCTGTTAATAAAGTCATCCTCTGCTAACACGAGTTTGGAAAAAGAGGGGGATTCGTAATTCACGGAGTTTTGCGATTGTGTCTGTTTGTTTGGGAAACAGAAATGAATAATGCGAAGAGCTTCTAGTACTAAAACACCGCACTTCGTTCTTCCGCGCGGCGAAAGTCCGCAAGAAATATAAACATCCGTCATCGCGGGACCACGCGTTGCGACGAGTTGATCGTTATTGCACTTCGAACGAGGCTCGAAAAAGTGATTTCCGACAGTACGACGTCTTATAATAACACCAACAATGCCAAGTGAACAGCACTGCCTCAACTGCAGTAGGAAAAGTTTTGGCTAAAGTAACCTTTCTCCTGTCACACGGAGAAATTGCGTGGGGAACCGATAGCAAGCGCAAACTCTTTTACGATGACACTTACGGCATATTACCCGTAATTTTCGTCGTATTATCCGCAGACCGCGAAATTCACATAAAAAAAAATCCTTCGTATAATCCGCAGACTGTGACATTAAGGAAAAAAATCACCGTATAATCCGCACATCATAGATGTTGAATCAGAAGTGGAATTTCCGACAGAAAAGTCGGTCACATAAACACATCGCTCTTTCCACGTTCCAGAAACACATAGCAACCGAAAAATTGTTTTCAGCTGCCGCCGCCGAATTGAATCACGGATATCTCGATATCTAACCGAGCGCGTTAGCTTTACACCACGGTGGCCAACAATCCACGGTGCTATGTGCATCTTACGGATTTATGATGTCAGCTTCTGACATCATAAATCCGTAAGATGGGCTCAGCTACTGAGACGTCTCCATCTGGTGGGTATTAACGGCACTGGCTATATATATTATAACAGTTAATTCCAAAGGGCGAGATCCAAGGTGAAAATCCTCCAAATACGTGGCGTCAGTAAATAAATAAATACGTCGCTCTTTCCACGTTCCAGAAACACATAATGAGTCCGAAGAAGAGAAAAAAACTATTTTATTAAATGAAGAAATTCATTTTTAAAGGTTACTGTTTTATATTTTTATCTCCGAACAGATAAAGGGTGTGGCATCCATAGATCACGCCGATGTAGCTCCAGAGTATTGCATTACACTGCCAATGACGAAAGGCTGATACAGAACAAGTCGTGGAAATACCGTATGTACTTGCGTATAAGCCGAAAGTTTTTGGAGGAATTCCTGCTTTCAGAGTTGAGAGATCGTCTTATACGTGGGCCAATAAAAAACTTCCGTGAATTCTCCCGCGGAATTTACCAACGGATTTGTTTACGTTTTAGATCGCGACACAGAGGCTTTCCGTATGTTTCTGCACGATTGTGTTCTGACCTCAAAACTATCGCACAGTGACATGATCATATCCTAAATTCTGTCCACCACTTCAAGTTTAAATTCGGCAGTGTAACTGAAACGTTTCCTTTTCAGAGACATCATGTTTAGCAATGAAGGAAAACAGCGGCAGCGACGTTCGCCAAAACAACGAAAGCAAACTAGATACAAGGTCGCGCACATGAAATCCGAAAGGAGAAACGCATAGGTTCGTGCAGCAAGTGCTGTGCGTACTTCTTTGGCTTTTTGCCAAAAAACAGAGCCGGCACGACAGTCAGAGCTCTTCTCAACAATATCAAAATAACCCCTGCCGTCCCTCCCCACAACTATCCCTATCTTTCGTTACGACATTCCTTCCCCTCCTCCCCGCTCCGTACAAACTCCTGAACTGAGGAAAATTCTTCCGAGGGAGTTCCTTTTCCAATTATTATACCCTTTCCTGAACAATCACGCTGCAGATTTTTTTTAAATCGGAAGGTCTTATATATATATTTTTTTATTTTTTTTAAATCGGCGTGTTAACCGCATCGGTGTATAATCCGCAAAACCTATAATTTTAACTTTTTTAGCAGATAATCCGCGGATTATACGACGAAAATTACGGTACCATTCTTCCGATAATATCGCTGTTTGACGATATGATTAATGGACATTCCATTTCAAAACGATATGATTGATAAATGATATGATCATTGAGACACCGAAATCCGCAGTCTGATTCGGAAAATTGCGGATCAAAATCGAAGGCCGACAAATCGGCAGCGTCGCACTAAAAGGGTTTAACAAAAAAGGATACAAAATTGAGATTCTCCAAAACACACTGAATTTCGTAATTCTTCCAACCTGTCCGTAATTCCGTAATCTGACAGTCGAAACCGTAATAATTACGGACAATTCGTAATACCCAAGTAGCACGTGGCGTTTAAAAGACGTCGCATTTCGGTTGCAAAAGTTGATATTCGGTCTTCCGTACAAAGACTACGTTTGATAAACGTTTGTTAAATGTTACATCCGTTACCGTTGCGATTTTGTCACATTCATTACGTTTGCTAAACGTTGCATTTTAAATCATGTTAGCAAGGTCACAGCTAATCTTTGGCGTGACATTACATTCAGGCAAAAAGAACAAAATTATACTGTTGATAAAACAGTAAGCTTGTGTATAATTGATAAAGATTATTGAATTCCTCCTTTTTTTTTTGCTTATACGACTAGAAGATTTTATTCCATTGGTTTTAAAGCAGCTTCTGGTCTGCGGCTGCGTCGTTCTCTAACCTGCTGTTACGTCACTTGTACTACGGACGGTGAGTTATGGCAAGGCTGAGCTCGATCGTCCAGAGCTGCATGCATGCCTAATCGATGGATTTTATTGTTCTTAAAAGGTAAGTTCTTTTCCTGTTTCAATTCATAGGCTTCGATTTCGAACACAATTCATGTATTAAACGCTTCGTAACTCGTGGAGATTCCCGTAACACGTGAAGACATTCATGTATTCGTTTCGTAACACGTGGAGGTAGGCTTAACACGTGAACACATTCATGTATTTTCTTAACAGGTATATATATCATCGACTGCATTTTAAACTAGGAGTAGTAAAGAATTTGTTAGATTTTCGGATCTAAACACAGCTGATTCGTTTTTAATTTTGTATTTTTCGTGAAAGAGTAACAAAAATATATTTCAAGGAAACGAAATTTTAGACCTTTTCATTTTTATGAGCTACTGAATATTTGGTTAGATTTTTAAATAACAAATGCAGCTAGTTGTAAAAGAAATTATAATTCTTCAAATGTTTAGAGAGTATTGAATTTATACTTAATTACTCAAATGTGCTTCCGTGTAGCAAACATTGTTACAAACGCAGCTTATTGGTATGTTAGTTATAAAGGATACTCTATATTACTGTTATCATATATTAGATCAGCATTTCTTAGGGCTCATTCCAGCCAGTTTTTTTGCAAGAAATATATTGTGTGTAGAGTAACAAACGGAATAAGCTGTTGGAGAGATACTTATTAAATCCAGAAAGCTTCAAGGTTGAAAAAAATTCAAAACCCACCCTGTACAGAGTCCTGTGGCCAAGAAGTATATTGTCAGTCACAATTCAAAGTCTACCTAAGGCACGCAAAGATTTAACTTTTTTTTTTTTTTTTTTTTTTTTTTGAAAATGCACGTTTTATACCAGATGTGAATTAAGCTTACTGAAATCATAATGTATCTGTATCCAAATGGAATATATACAAATATCCAATGCAACATTTTGTTAGACTGTGGGAGTACACACTTACATTCAAATGTGCCCATCTCCCCCTTCCACATATCAGAGTTGTGCCTATCAAATAATGAAGCAGAGGAATGCTATTGAACCTGTCACAGGCAAGGTGGCCAGTTGCTTTGCTTTTCAGTTACAGTTTACTAAATTTTTGTTCAAATTTCAGGAATGCAGGGGTGGGAGAAGTTGGAAGCAGAGTTGTATAAAAATAAAATGTATCTGTGAACACAACCATTGAAACAAAACTTGCTGCAAACCCGCATATCACAATGACAATATAAGATAATTTAAAGAAACAATAAAAAAATAATTATTAGGACATTACAAATTCCGATGACAGCAAAATACAATTGAATATGTGTGTGAAATTGACCTTTATGGCAAAATATTGGATTATGAACCTCATAAAAACAAGAGAATTAAAAGCAACATTTTATACCCAGAAAACAGTTCCATTAATGAACCTTTAAAAATTATAAATAGTATTTTCAACAGCATAGTTCAAAAATTACTGTGCTGCCCCCAGTGACCAGAAGAATCTCGTTTTGCGCTTAAGATTTTGCTTTGAATTATGGCTGACTACGAAGTGAGTGTGCCGCCCCGGTGGCGCAGTGGTCTAAGCGCTGGCCTCTGATCATTCGTCCGAACGGGGTCCGGGTTCGAATCTCGGTGAGGCATGGATGTTGTGTTTGTCTTACAGCACTGGCTCCCTTCCTTCCCTGGAACCAGTGACCCTAAATTAGGGACGGGCGACTGCTGATAGCCCATTGAGTTGCTCACGGTGGTCGTTAAACCTCCAATAAAAAAAAAAGTACTGTCGACTTACAAATTACTTAAGGAAAAGATTTTAATTTAATAACTAGTTGCTGCAAGAGGAACCTGGCAAAATTTAAATTCCTTCTGTGTAAAGGAAACTTTTGATACAGTTCCTATGTACTGAGAAACAGGCCTTGATAAAATCTAGAGGCCACAAACGTCCAAATGTGCCCATATTGGCAAAATCTGCTAATAATTTGAAAACTATCGGCGTGCGCACATACTTTTACATTCTACTACTTTGTTTGGAAGTATAGTTTTATGAGGATTTTTTTCTAATTTGAATTAATTTTCTCTCAATATTATTTTTTAACACATATCATTGCTCCTTTGTTTCTGTAATGCTTCAAAACCATCTTGATAGCTGTTTACTTTTGGTGCTACTGGTTTTGAATTTAATGTTCACTTTGAATTTTGTAGCTGTTTGTTCCCAAATGGCAAGAGTAATAGACCAATTTTTGTATTTGCTAGTTGAGTCTGTATCTTCAGATTTCTCTGAATGAAAAATCTTTTCTAAGCAATTAAATTAGAGAGCCACAAACCAATATTTCTATTCACTGTCGGATTAATACTTTTCCGACTAGGCCAGTGCTTCCTAATTAGCCTTTCTCTGAATTATGGATCTCTTCTATTATCAGATCGTTAAGGGCAACAGATTAAAGGCTGGATCACGTAGCTACGCTGTGTAGAAAAGCCGTACAAACTGTCACAGTTTGATTGTACACATTTTTTTCAGCAATGTATGTATGTATATATATATACTGGTCACAAAAAGTTAGGGATATTGCATGAAGTGAAGCCACGTAACATAAACGCCAGAGTGTGTTTGCAAAAACAATTCAATGGGCAATTTCTGCTCACAACAAGTAGTACCACAATATAGACAAAAGTGTATATTCAGAGAATGTCCAAACCTCTGGATTTCAGTATCCAGTAACACTACCTATGTGTCGAAGAACGTCTTGACACCTACGAAGCATACTTGCAGTGACATTATTGATTAGTGTTTGGTGCAGTTAGTCCCATATTAGTCAACACATTACAGAGGTCTGCCAGTATACTGGGGTATGGAATGCGGTTATCTAAACGTTGCTGTATAGATTCCCAAATTTTCTTAGTAGTATTAAGGTCAGACCTGAGGTAGCTGTAAGGATTCGATCTTGTGGTTTTCCAGCCAGGGCCGGTCCAAGGGGTAGGTAGGCCAGGTGGTAAATGTGTAGATTAGCGTCCTAAATTATTTCGTTGAAAAAATTTTAGTACCTGGAAAAAGTGCGATGTACAGATTTTAGTGTATGGAAATTAATGTCAAATGGTGCAAAAATTGCATATTTTGAATGTGTTTTAAAGATATATTTTTTTCGTAATATTGACCTGTGAGTCTGACGCTGTGAAGAGAAGCTGCGGTAGGCCTAATGTATTGCTCCGGCAAAGAATGTGAAGCTTTGGTCCTTTAAAAGGAAGGTTTCTTGCTGTACCAAAATGATGAGCGGAAGAGTACAAGAGAAAGAGGTTATGTTGTTGGCAGGAGAGCAATAAATGTAGTGATACGCTACAGAAAATAGGTCCACAGCATCCACCCTCTATTTTGTTGTATCCTGTATGTTGTTGGCAGGAAAAACTGGGAAAAAAAAACTCTTCGATTTGCAAAAGATATGTATGAGTAAGATGGAAACTGACCTGCGAACAAGCTATTAACACAGGAGAACCAAAAGTGCAGTGACGCAGCAAATCAGCTATGAATGGAAGCTGTTCAAACCAGAACCGAAAGTTATAGTTCCCCAGTTTCCTATACAACATAGAAAAGCATGTTAGTACTTTCTAACATGCTTTTCTACGTTCTTTCGCATACCACGAGTATGCGAAAGAACGAAAAATTTCTCAACATCGCTTTAAAAACAATGACAAAACATGAACGAACTATATTGTGTAGCGTATGAGTATAACACGGCTCGCTCTCGTGGTAACAAAATGCGCGCTTGGACTTGTAGTCGTCCGCGCGTGAATTAAACGCTGCAGCGAATCTTCCTTTCAATGAAGCTAAGCTTCACATCGTCGCCGTAGCGATGCACAGAGTCACACAATATAGACGTGCACACGCGTACGCCATATGTGGATAGTTTGAAAATTATTAGCAGATTTTGCAGATAGTTTTTGCTTGTAGATTAAAAAAATAAAAATATTATTACAGCAATTAAAACACTTAAGGTTTTACTAAGATTAATATATTTAATTCTATCTTAACATGAGAATGTTCAACTATTTTCACATCTTCCGATAGTTATTTTGTTTTTTTGCAGAAGTTTCTGGCCTCTTGATTTTATCAAGGCCTGTTCTCAATATATAGGAACTGTAACAAAAGTTTCATTTACACAGAAAGATTTTTTTATTTTATTGCCAGGTTACTCTTGCAATTGCCAGTTATTAAAATAAAATATTTTCCTTATATATTTTATAAGTACTATTTTTGAATTAAGTTGTTAAAGATGCTATATATAATTTTTTGAAGGTTCATTAACAGAACTGCTTTTCTTGATATAAAAATTAGTCTCTTGTTTTTATGAGGTTCATAGTCCAAAAATTTTTAAGTTTTGGCCTTAAGGTCCATTTTACACACATTTTTGCGGATTCAGTCGTAATGTCCTTTTGCCCTCTCTGGAATCTGTAATGTTCTAATAATTATTTACTGTTATATTAATTTTTCTTTAAATTATCTCGTTCCATTGTTATCGTGATTTGCGGGTTTGCAGCAAGTTTTCTGTTTCAATGGTTGTGTATGCAGTCACATTTTATTTGAATGCACCTCTGGCGATACATTAGGCCTACTGCAGCGTCTCTTCACAGCATCACTCACAGTTCAATATTATGATAGAAAATCTTTAAAACACATTTAAAATATGAAATTTCTGCACCATTTGCCATTAATTTCCGTACTCTAAAATCTTTGTCACACTTTTTCGAGGTACTGACATTTTTCCGACGAAATAATTTAGGGGCAGCTAATATACATATTTACCGGCCCGGTAGGCAGCCAAAAAATGGAAGGGATGCCCATAAATTTTCTTACATAGTAAAATTATCCGCTAACTTTTTTTCTTTATCTTTTATGAGCTAGTCTGTATTTGCCACAAAAATGAAAGCTGAATACTCCTTTGTTGTTTCTCTGACACATGCAGAGTTCCTATATATATACCACCAACAACAAGAAGCATTTTCAATTCTTGTGCGTTTTTTTCTGAGAATTCTTCTCTGCTGCTTTTTACGCATTTGGGTTTTCAGGGGGAAAAAATGAACCTTTTTTTTTTTTGTTCGTTCCTGATGTTTGTTGACATTTTTATACACACTGAGTGGCCACTTTATTATGACTACCTGACAGTTTTAAGCAAATGAGCTATGGCTGCACGCTGCTGCCGCCAGAGGGTGAGGCTAGTATAAAAGGGAAAGCTTAGTGCTTGCGACAGTAGAAGTGATTTTTGGGTGACGAGATGGGTGAAAAATGCAATTTGACGGACTTTCAACGTGGGACGATTGTAAGAGCTCGGAGCCATGGAGCGAGTATCACTGAAACCGCCGCATTCATGAAATGTTCCAGAGCCACTGTTGTTAAAGTGTTTAAAGACTGGACTGTCAGCCAAAAAACTGGGTCTCTGCGTGCAACGTGTGGTCGTCATCGACTAGTGACTGCTCGGGCGGACCGGAGTGTCCAGACTGGTAATAGGCAACAGTGCAGCAATTACAGACCATCTTAATCAAGGATCCCTCAAATGATCTGTGCACGCACTGTTTGCCGTACACGGCACGGATGGGATATGGCAGAAGGAGGCCTGTTCGAACACCTTTGCTGTCTGCAGTTAACAAGAGAAAATGTCTCCACTTAGCACAGGAGCATAAGGATTGGACAGTCGATAATTGGAAAAAAATTATTTGGTCCGATGAATCACGTTTTCAGTTGCACCATGCCTATGGCAGTGAAAATTTGGCGGAAACAGCACGAAAGCATGGACCCCAAATGCATTGCTACAACCCTTCTGGCTGGTGGCGGCAACGTTATGGTTTGGGGAATGTTTTTCTGGCATGATTTGGGCCCTTTAATTCATGTTGATCAACGTCTGACTGGCACATCATATCTAAACATCGTTGCAGACCAAGTACATCCTGTCATGTGGATGGTTTATCCCAATGGCGATGGCTACTTTCAACGAGATAATGCGTCTTGCCATAGTGCTCGTATTGTACAGGATTGGTTTCAGGAAAATGCCGGTTAGTTTACTTGCTTAGCTGGCCCCACAATCTCAGATCTCAACCCCATTGAGAATTTGTGGGATGAAGTTGAACAAGCCATCAAACAGCTGGATACACCAACCCTGCAATTTCACACTCCTGGAAAGTGCTATTCATCAAGCATGGTCTTAGATTCCAAAAACCACCTATCAGTATCTCGTGGAGTCCATGCCACGAAGAATCTACATCGACGTAGTATTAAAGGCAAAAGATGGCCCAACGAAGTACTGAGGGGGTGGTAATAATAAAGTGGCAACTCAGTGTATAACAATAAGGCTTGAGTGACAAGCCTTATTGTTATGTACGTCTTGGAAATAAATCCCAAATTCCCACAGCCTAGGGTAAGCGGGAAAAAAACACTTTTTACTATGAAAACTGCAACACAAAGCTCCTACAGATTGCGAACCATATATATATCAATGGTTTTCTATCCACTCATTGATAGCGCATTGTTTGCCATTCAGGAAAGATTTACTCAGTTGCAAAAACTTTTCAACGCTTAGGTTTCCTTTATAATTTGAAGAAATTGCCTGACAGGATTCTTTAAAAGAAAAGTGTATTCAGTTAGAAAATTTTTTTAAGGATGCTGACAGTGAAGAAAAAGATATCGATGAGGAGCAACTGTTTGAAGAGCTGAGGCATTTGCAAGCACTTATGAGCAAATGCAGCTCAGCTACTACAATAGAAGCTCTAAACTTCATATTCCAGTATGATATGGTTCATTGTTATCCCAACAGTAGGATTTGCTTTCAGAATATTGCAATTCCTGTCTGTAGAAAAGCGGGAAAAGAAGTTTTAATAAATTAAAGCTGATAAAGACTTGTTTGAGATCTACAACGATGCAGGAACAGCTATCAGCTTTATCCATCATTTCTATTGAAAACGATATTGCACCAAAAAAATTCTGAAGCAAAGAGGTTTTGCAAAGTAAAGCCAGACATGAAAGTTTCATGTAAATAACACAAACAACTATGTATGATTAGTCATTTTGTGAGTAAAAATATCATTATTATATTGGACTATTTATTTGTAGCATAGCATATAATAGTGAGTTAGTGGCATGTCTACTGAGCATGCGAAGTTGAGATTAGAGCTATTTGCTGTGTTTGGGTCCATACTGCAAAAAAAAAAAAAAAAAAAAAAAAAGATGAGGGGGGGGGGATCAAAGGAGTCTTTCTGGCTGTCGGAAAAAAAAAACAGAAAAAGTTGAATGCCATGATGACAGCACTTTCAATAGGTTTCTTCAGTGGTTTAGCTTTTTTTCTCTTCCTTTTTTTTTTTTAATAATTTTCATTCCAGTTAATTGTAACTGCAGCTTGTGCTCATTTTGGCTTTTCACTTTACTAGTAACTTGTTTTTCAGTGTTTACTTCCCTTTTTGTTTCTTCTTGCTTGATTCTTAATATATATATAAAGATAAATTAAAATTTGGGGGTATATCATAATAAAATTTTATAAACATAATTTACCAGCACTAATGAGGGCAAACTTTTGAATGTGATTTACATTAAGAAATAATAGGGCATTCAAAACAGTTGAATTATATAAAGAAATTGCATAAATGATTTTTTTTTTCTTTTAAATTTTACTCAGGTTTGGTTATTCATGGCTCTAGTTAGGAAAGTTAGGGATGTTATGCAAAACACAGATGAGTGTAAATTAAGTACAACCTCCTGTAGCTTTAAAACTTGAGCTTATATCCCTCAGATCAGTATTTCCCCTCCTACCAGTAGATCTCTCTGTAGAGTACAACTGGATCACCCTGTGAAAGTAAACCAAGTTGGTGACTTCACCAAGTTGGTAAATATAATATTAGTGGAATTAAAGGATTAAACCATGTGTGAAATTATAGAATAAATAAGCAACATTTATTTACAATTAAATAATTTATTTTAAGATCTATAGTTTTGTTGAGCCTTTAGCTCGGCTTCATCAGGACAAAGGGAGCATAAACATTCATATGTGACATCATCAGGTAGTTGATGATCATGGATTTTGGTGAATTGTCTCCATGCAATTGAAAGAAATCGAGTAGGTGTCATGTTGTTGACAAGTCATAAAGAAAAGTCATGGAAACAAATTGGTGTTTTCTACCGTGTATATCGTGCAGTACATCTATGCGTTACAGAGGATTCCTTGCAGAAAAAGCTAGATTTTTTCCGCCGCAGTGGTCTAAGCACTGGCTTATATGACTGTTGGGTTCGAATCCCGGTGAGGCATGGATGTTGTGTTTGTCTTACAGCACTGGGTCTCTTCCTTCTCTGGAACCAGTGACCCTAAATTAAGGGACAGGCGACTGCTTATAGCCCATTGAGTTGCTCACCATGGTCAGTAAACACAAAAACAAAAAAATAAAAAGAAGTTATGATTTTTTTTTTTAAAGAAATTGTGGCACACACAGGATATAAGATTGAAATAGATTGTCCTTTTGTTGTAGACAAAGCTGTCCAGAAATTTAGGAACTTTCAAATGTTTAAATTTCAAAGTTATTTTGAAATCTATAAACAAGGCAAATTTTTGTGGATCAAAAGACTACGTTGAAGACAACTGGGGAATTTATCACATCGCTTGTGAATGTGGACTTTCATGTATAGGACAGATCCGTAGAGCTTTTAAGTTTTCATGTGAAGGAACACATGACTTACGTATGGAACTGAAGAAGTCTTCTATAGCCCAACATTGTCATGAAAATAACCAGATTTTTTTTTTTAAATGCTACCCTTATTGATAAACCTGATTTGATTATCAAGCTTAATATATTAGAAGCTTTCCACATCTAGTGCAACTGCTCATGGCTTGTCAACGACATGACATCTACTAGATTTCTTTCAAACACGTGGAAACAACTTGCCAAAAGCAGTGACTGTCAGAATGCTGATGATGTCACGATGATTTGAACGTTTGCACTCCATTTGTCCTAATGAAGCCAAGCCAAATGCTCAGTGAAACTACAGTAGATTTAAAATCTTAAAATAAAATATTTAATTGTGAATAAACATTGCTTATTTAAAATATTCTATCTCTACAGCCCAAGTATTGAAGTCATAAAATATATTTGGGAATTACTTGGAGCAAAAACATAACGTACAAGAGCATTAACCAGAAAAGAAATCATGTGTTTTTGGAAAAAAAAAAAAATAACCGTTTGCAGTGGGTGTTTTTTTTTTTTTAAAAGTAACCACACACACCTGTTTATTGGGGGGGGGTAAAAATCCTGCTTGATCTGCAGCATTTCCATTCGGTAGAAATTTTGTGTGTAGCTAGCTTGCAAAACTCCTAAAGCAGCAACTGCATCAATCTGCCGTACACCTGCATGTAACATGTCAACAGCCCTATTTCTGATGTCAATACTTAAACGTCGTATGGACATCTTTTCAAGTTAATCCTACTCTAAAGGAAATGCATTCAGCAAACTTGTAGTCCAAGCAGTGAGACGACCTGTTTTCTACTTCTCGGAAGCTACTTTTATCGGAGCTTGCACACACACACACACACACACACCAACCACATGATGTGTCATCATGATGCTAATTTATGCTGATAACCTATCTCCTGTAGTCACTAAATATGCATATCACCATGTTTCCCTTTTGAAACCATAATATCCCAAACTTTTTGTGAAAGTACTGTATATATATATATATTTTCTTATGATTCAGAATACATGAATTGTGTTTGAAGCCTATGAAAATAATGAAATGAATGCATGAATTATTCATTTGTTTCATTATAACTTTTTGTGACCACCTATGAATTGAAACAGAAAAATAACTTATACATTTTAGGAACTTGAAGTTAATGTTATGAACAGAAATAGAGAAAAGAGCACAGCACAATGTCAGAGTACAACAACAAATGGCATTAATGAACAACCAATAAAAAGAAAATATTTTTCTGGTTGGCCAAACAATGCAAAGAGTTACTCGTGAAATGAGTATATATGAGTAGCAACAGAATTTAACCCAAGACAGAACAAACTAGATTGGGTGGCTGTTTTCATATCTTATTTGCATACAAATTTTTGAAAAAGGTGTTTCAACATGCATAATCAATTGATTCTTACAATTATTTATATGCTATGTACTGTTTGTTACACAATAGGACCCTCAAGCGGAAACTAAAAATTGCAATTTCTAAGCACAAGATATAAACTAGGGACATTACACTAAACAAACTTCCTGAAATACTAAGACAATTATAACCAAAAATTAAGTCTAAATTCGCAAACTAGTGAAAAAAAAGATTAAAGAACCAAATACACATGGGTTGAAAAAATACAAAGCAACTAACATACCAAAATAAAAGGCTCCTCTGTAAAAATACAGAAAAAATGATAAAGAAACGTAAACTGAGATATAAATACACAGATCTGCAGCAGAAACACAGATAGCCTTTAGCTACACTTAAAAGAAAAATTAAAAACAAAGCTGTGAAAGTACTACTTGATTTATCTCCCAGCATTATTTCACCTCACATTTCTAATAATCTATCAGCTAAATTTCAGATGTCCGAAAAACTCTTAAATGAACAACACAACTGACTCAGTTTTATGTTGCAATAACTTAGATGTTAGTGGTATTAAAATGTCTATTTTATGTTCAGTTAAATATGAGCAACTGAATTTTCAAGAAAATTGCAACAGCCACAACGAAGCCAGTGAAATGGACTTGAGTCAAAACATAGTTTGTGAGGTCGTATACCTTGTGAACAATAAATATACAGGGTGTCCGAGAATTATTGGACACAGTACAAAATTATGTAAAACAAAACATTAAACAGATAGAAAGAAACTGACTGTACTAACTTACAATGTAACTACACATGTTAATAAATTTCGATGTAAGATCCCTTGGTTGCTCGTAGTACGTCCAAGCGATACTTGATTTCATGCCATGTATTGCCAAGCATCTGAAAAGATATGGAATTAATAGCAGCTGTGATATGCTGCTTCAGTTCCTACAAATCAGTACAAGGTGTCTGATAGGCACGATCCTTCACATAACCCCACATGAAATAATCCAATGGAGTTAGATCTGGGAGCGAGGAGCTACGGAATGGGACCACCACGCCCAATCCATCTGTTGGGGGAAATGCTCATTTAGGCACTTACGTACACACATTGACCAATGCGAAGGCATGCAGTCTTGTTGGAAAACGACGTCATCTTTTGATCTGGGGTATAGGGAAATTTTCTAACATATCCAAGTAAATGTCACCATTTATGGTTTTTTCACAGAAGAAAGGGCCAATCACTTCTCTTTTTTATAGGGTGCACCACACATTAACTTTTAGAGAATCACGTTCCAGTTCAATAGCAGCATGAGGCGGTTCACTGCCCCATATCCAAACAAAACATAGTTTACGAAGTGAAACAATACCTCATACATGAAATGTGGATTAATCACTAAAAATTACAGTACTTAGAAAGTTTTTATCGTTTCCCACTTGATTCAGCATATCCACAGCAAAATCGTATTGCAGAGTGTGATTATTTGTATGCATCTTTTGCACTATTTGAATTTTATAAGCATGAAACTAATTTCTTGTGCAAGATATCATGAACTGTCTATTTTGGAATGCACAGTTCTCTGCTTGCTTTATGAACGGATTTCCTGGGGCTTCGTCGGAAACTTTCATAGCTTGGTCAACCATCTCACCTCTGACGCTAGGCCTACCGGTTCCTCCACGATGTTCCACATTGCCAGTTTCTTTAAACTGTTTCATTCACCGCTTAGTTGAATTTGTTGACGGAGGATTACAACCATACTCTAAACGGTACCGTCTTTTAACTTTAATGACAGACTTTAATTCCGCAAACCATAACACACACATCGCCTTCTGCTGTATGGATGACATGACTACTGATTGCGCATTTCTCATAAATTCCTCATCAGGCCACACCTAGCGCCATCTATCGGATTCTGGGAGTAACAATTCTGCAATACAAAAATATAGGAACCGTGTTGGTAATATGTGACATAGAAAAACAGACAATGCTCATAGTTTTTTTTTTGTACATAATTTTGTAATGTGTTTAATAATTCTTGGACACTCTGTATAATGGTGAGAGATTGTGTTGCACTAGTAACTGTGATAGAAATGCTTTCTTTTTATAACATTATCTTAACAAAGTCATCCCTT
The DNA here is from genome assembly GCA_039090855.1 of Macrothele yani. Taxonomy (NCBI): domain Eukaryota; kingdom Metazoa; phylum Arthropoda; class Arachnida; order Araneae; family Macrothelidae; genus Macrothele; species Macrothele yani. Next base: position 73,563,268 of record CM077026.1, read on the forward strand.
ATAAAGCTTCAACAACAATAAGTGATAGTAAAATAACTATTAGGAGCAAGAAAAGTTTTGTGAAGGGGCCTTCATATGATGAAAATGATATTTTATGATATGATGAAAATGATTTTTTAGGTTAGCTAAGAACTTCATTTATTTACCCCCAAATTTTTGTAGACTAGGTAACAAGACTGTATACAACAGATTATCATGGCAGCTTTAAGATAAGCATTACCGTACGTCCCTCTTACGGGAACCACAAACGTTACTAAAACGGTTTTGCTACGTTATGGAAACGTTTGTTTTCAATGTAATATGCAAAGTAAAAGATTTGAAGAGTGATTCCGTATCAACTCAACACAATTTGAAGGCATTTTTTATCTCACCATCTCAGATTTTAATGGAATTTGGTACATAGGTGGCCTCTGTATAGATTAAGAAAAATATCAAATTTCATCGTCATATAGCCACCGGTTTTGAAAATACAGCTATATAAAATGTCCAAAAACACCCCAAAATCAGAAGATTGATTTGTTTTTAAATTATGATTGCAGCTCCCCTAATTAAGATAGAGATGGGAAAGGTATCTTTTTGTAGTATTTTTTATGCTCTTTTATTTGATGTACAACAAACACCATAGGGTTAAGATTTAAAAAAAATTAAAATTAAAATTTTGAATTTTTCAAAATGCGACACCAGAAAATTTGAAATTTTTTTAAAACAATCTATGTGTTTGGTATTCGATTACGTGAGTTGTAACTTGGGATGATAATGGGTTTACTTAAAAAGCTATATTCAAATTTAGCCTAACACAAGAGTTTAATGAAAAAAAAAATGAAAAAACATGTAAACTGAAAATAAATTTGGGCTAAATCTCAAAAAAGTTTCATTAATAACAATAGATATAGTATTTTTGTTATTTAAAACTATTTATTTAAGCAATGTTTTATTTTTAATTGATTTGTTTAAAATCTGAGACTACATGGGTTTAAAATTTTATTAATTTAATTATTCAGAATTTGTAATAATTCACAATTCAATACAAAAAAATAAACAGACTTTAAAAAGTAATTTCAATTACTGCTCAAGAAACACATCAAAATAATAATAACATATGGCATTGAATTGTTTACATTTATGCAAATTATATTCCTAATCTTAAACTTAGATCGTCATTTAAAGCAGAATCTTCTAAAATTAAAAAAAAAAAGTTGCATCATTGTTTTGAAGTGAAATCACACGTGTAGATCCTTGATATAGTCTTTAAAAGCTTCAATAGTTTGGTGTATTTCTGTTTCAGAGAGATTGTAGAGTCTTCCTGTCAGAGTCAAAGGATTTACTTTACACAAGAGGTAACTTACAGGAAGCTATAATACATCTTGTGGGCTAGGGTAGGAAAAGGATGTAGATGGACCAGCTGGATGTAAAAATGAGACCTTAACTTCATTCTCACTCTCTTGTTTGGGTAGAACATACGCTACCCACCAGTTGTTTTCATAGATTATGGTTATGTAACCACTCATTTCTGTTATTTGCAGTCTGTCTAATGCTGATACTTTTTCAGTAGCTGACTCGTTTGATTCTGAGAACATCTTCACTTTTATTTTTGAATTACTCAATGGGATAGGAATAAAAGCATGAAGTTTCTGGGTACCTTGTATTGTTAGAGACTTGCTTAGGCGATTTTCCAAAATTGGTCTGTTTCTATGTATTCTTCTTGACTTACATATGTAAAGTTTGCCACAAAAATGTTCTGAATTGCCCATTCGTACAACTGAAATGGTGTTTGAATTTGATTCTCGTAAGGGCGTTGTAAGCTGGCTTGGGCAGCTAACCTTTTCACCGTTCCACCAACGCCATCACATGGCCCCTTCCCGTGTGCTGTTGCTGAAAAATGCCATTCAGCATCAATGTTGAAGTCATCTTGATGGAAACATAAAAGTTGGTGAAAAAATTTCCGATTTTTGCACTGGGCTGCAGACCCGTCAGAGAAATTGTACATTTTTTTGAGGCTGTTGTCACCAAACTTTCTTTTCAAGAAGTTAATAAGGTTTTTTTTTTTTTTTTGGAAGCAGTACAGTGTAATTGTGTTGTGCTCTAAACATTCAGAAATTACTACAAAACTTGCATGTTCAGTCTTTTCTGTTTTGTAATAGATGACAAATGGGTGGACTGTGGCTTGCCCACTGGTCCAGTGATAGCTCTGGGCTTCATCTTGAAGAAGAAAACTATAATTTTTAGCAAAATCACAAATGATGAGAAATTCTGAGTCCTTGAGGTTTTCCTTAGTACTACTATTCATAAAAGAGCTTTGCTGCTTAGCATTGAAGTCATGTCTGACCAAAGCAGACAGTTTTTCGCAAAACAAATCAATAAAATTTGAAGTTGATTTTTCTAATGTCTCCAAGTTGCATCTATCAACTGTAATCCATTGGCGAAAAGTTAGTTTTTCAACCAAGTTCTCAAAACCGTGTTCCCAGAACAGGTGGGACACTTCCCCAAGTGACAATCTATGGAAGTAGGGTTGCATAATACTCTTGCAAGACAATGTTTGTAGGAAGATAATTGTCCATTCGTTAGTGAACCAATTCTTGCATTTTTCATCATCAGTTTTACATTTTGGTGTGTGGTGCAAACACATACCGTATGAGTACCACTAGACCCTACCAGGTCACGGTTTTTGGTCTGAGCTCTGCAAATTTGGAAAAACTGACTTTCGTGCTTGCAAATTGTCAAATTACATAAAATCAGCCTGTTTGACAAACTTTATCTCCGTTTTCAGTCCTAACAGAAACACAATCTTTCATTCCAGGTAAAACCCGACTAATTTCATCACTTTGGTAAAACGATCATACTACAACTACTTCAGAGAGAGAGACTTACCTGGTTTTCTATTAAGGCTTTCCAAAATTCCTTTCTCCTTCAGAATTTTTTTTATTGTCTTACCATATAATTAGGAGCATTGAATTCTTACATGATTTTCCTAACACTCCATGACTCTGGTAAGCAAGTCAAAATCATCAACTGTTTATCTCTAGTGCAGTTAGAAAAATTACTTTTAAGATTGTCCATAAGAGAGTCGTGAAGTATTTCATCCTCATCATCAGATGATTCTTGAATATTTGTAAAAAGCTTCCGTTTCATAGCAGAATTGATTTTTTGAATTTTGGTTGAAGCATAACATTTAGATTTTAGCTTTTTCTTATTGACAGCTGATTCACCCAATTCATGGAGCAAAGTATTCAGTGTTTCAATTACTTCTGACATAGATGCAAAATTTTCGTCCATTTTCTCATCAGCACAGGTTTCATTTGCTTCTTGACTAATTATTAAAGTTTTCAGCTGCTTTCTGCAAGAATCACAAATTTTAGTCTCCTTTGATAAGTCATCAAAATTTTCCAACATCCAGTCTCACATTTCTATATGGATTGAAACATTGTATTAATGCATATCTTGTACTTTCCATTGTTGATTATTTGTGCATAAAATGTAAAATTAAAATAGTAAAATAATTGCCTCCCATTACCTGTTCTTTTATTTTTCCTAAAAAAATCCTGCACAGCTTCAATTTATAAAAGTCTAGTTTCAAAACTGAAAAGGATGTACTTTATTCAATTTAAAGTTTTCAACCACATATCACTTTCACTGCAAGAAACACATGATCACCATCAAAACCTAAAGCAGACTGAGAAACACATCTGATCACCATCAAAACCTAAAGCAGACAGGTCTGCAAGGTAGGAATGCAAGTTGCTGCTTGTTGGGTCTTGTTACCAATGATCTAAACAACAGAATCAGTTTTTTAAGTCGGAACATGCAGAGTTTTGTCCAAAACAAAATGTAGCCTACAGTATAACTGCACAGTCTTTATTTTTTTTATATTGTATTGGGAATTATTACAAATTCTGAATAATGAAATTAATAAAATTTTTAAGCCCATGTGACTCAGATTTTAAACAAATTAATTAAAAATAAAACATTGTTTAAATAAATGGTTTTAAATAACAAAAATACTATATCTATTGTTATTAATGAAACTTTTTAAAGATTTAGCCCAAATTTATTTTCAGATTACATGTTTTTTTTTCATTAAACTCTTGTGTTATTGTGTTAGGCTAAATTTGAATATAGCTTTTAAGTAAACCCATTATCATCCCAAGTTACAACTCATGTAATCAAATGCCAAACATATAAAGATTGTTTTAAAAAAATTTCAGAATTTTTTGGAGCGTCACATTTTGAAAAATTCAAAATTTTAATTTTAAAATTTGATTTTTTTAATATTAACCCCTATGGTGTTGTACATCAAATAAAATAGCATAAACAATACTACAAAAAGATACCTTTCCCATCTCTATCTTAATTAGGGAGCTGCAATCACAATTTAAAAACCCATCAATCTTCCGATTTTGGGGTGTTTTTAATACTTTTTATAGCTGTATTTTCAAAACCGGTGGATATATGACGATGAAATTTGGTATTTTTCTTAATCTATATAGAGGCCACCTATGTACCAAATTTCATTAAAATCTGAGATGGTCAAGTCGTTGTGTTGAGTCGATACGGAATTACCCAAGAACGAAATAGAAACGTTCTAACGTTTTGCAACGGCACCACGTAAAGCCAAAAAAAAAAAAAAGTCTTGAAACTGGAATATAACCTTCGATAAAAGGTTGTGGTAACATTTTTTTGCGACGTTTGACATAATACACAAAGGACTTAGCAACGTTTAATAGAGGAAATTTAGACGTTGATTTACCGTTGCTGTTACATTTACTAAACGTAATACAGAAAGGAAAAATACGTTGTAAAATCGAAAATAAAACGTCGCTAAACGGCTGTTAAAACCGTTTCTCAACGTAATAAAGAGGGAATATGACGTTTAAATAACGTCATTTAAAACGTTGCTAAACATTCTTAAAAACGTTTCTCAACGTCATCATGGAAGGAATATGACGTTTAAATAACGTCATTCAAACGTTGCTAACGGTTGTTAAAACCGTTCTAAACGTAATAAGGGAAGGAATATGACGGTTAAATAACGTCATTCAAACGTTGCTAAACGGTTGTTAAAACCGTTTCTAAACGTCATAATGAAAGGAATATGACGTTTAAATAACGTCATCTAAACGTCTTAAAAACAGTGCTACAACGTTATAACAACGGTTGAAAAACCATTGAATCAACGAGGACGTATTAGCGTTTATAAACGTAATATTGTGACGTTTTTCAACGTCTCGCCGAACTGGTTTTAAAAACGTTTTACAAACGTTTTTGTGCTACTTGGGTAGTTGGCACCTCTGCTATTTGCTTCTAAATAACGCAGCATAGGATATTTAGACATTATGCTGTTAAATTTCATAACCAATAAATAAGCTGGCACACAGAGATCCTAATGCCATAACGGCAAAAAAAATTAAACCCAGGGATAAAGAAAAAATAATGGAAGCAACAAGTGGGGAAAACTAACAGTTAATACGGAATACCATTTTGCCTGAGAGGCTACACTTCATATTAGTACTTCCAAAATCCGGAAGTCTTAAAATTGAGTCACAGTTCATTTCCACGCTACGTCAAATTACTTGTACAGGAAACAATTAGTGGAAGTTTTGTGTGCATGTGTGCTCATAAAATCCTCCTAACACTTTTTTGTCAACATAATTTATCATCCTGCGGCGAGTGGCATGTTTATACTTAACAATATCTTTACGAAGGGCAATACATTTGTGCGATGTTGATCAGGCAAAGTGCGAGAAAGGTCTGGAGCCCACTCAGGTCATTTGCAGTAACTCCCCACAAATAACGTCATCCAAAACGGAGACAGAGGCTTTAGCGCCTGCACTGACAAACCTGAAACCAATAGAGCACGCACGGCAAAGATTTTCATCAGTAGTAACTAGGTAGATTTTTTTTTTTTCGGCAATGTGAGGGTAAAGATGTGAAATGAATAATTTATGCAAATCTTGTGAGGTGCAGCAACGCAAGAAGAAGAATTTACGATTACAAGAAAATTTCTACCCCGTCTAACTTTTGTTCTCGCAATTTTTTTTTTTTTTTTTCCTATGTATAAGCTGAAACCTTGGGAAAAATTACGAGAGAATGATGAATTTTATATTTCTTATTCTAAATAACGGAGATATTTGCGTTTTTACGGAAAACGGTTCTACTATGCACAAAAATTCAAAAAATAATATCTTCTAATCTATCAGTAACAAAAAAAGTTGAAACTTTCAGGTTTTTTTATAACTTGGAGGCAGCTACCTGTAAAAAAAAAAAAATCGTACGAATCGGAGATGTGTTGGTGGAAAATTATTTCAATATCTGACGATTTTGCGTGGAATGACCCAGATGTGAAAATCTATGGTTCCGGACGTCGGACTACCCTATTTTTCGCAACCAGCCAGCTCTTGCAGTAATTGGAATATCGTCTTAAAATAGCTATAAATAAATTTCTTCATGCATTATGAAATAGAAATATGACAGAATAAAAAAATCTCTTTCCGGCCGTAAAACCGGAAGACAACGAATCTAGAAAACGGCCGTGAAATCTGGGAAATATGGTAGGTATGCAATAGTACCAGCCAGCTTCATTGCATGGTATTTTTCATATATTTTTTGTCAAAATACTCGTAAGTGCTATGAAAAAAATAAATCTTTTCCCCTCTTTGAAGAATCTTCCTATTTCCTATTTCATAATATTTTCCCTGTTCTAACATTTGAAGGTACATACTTTTCCAACTATACCAATTCTGCTACAGAATTACGAAAGCGAAGCTTTAGTTCGTAAGTGATACGAACCTTTTTCAAAATAAATTAAGTGCCCTCAATTTGCAACATTCATCCACGCTGCTGTTGAAGGGGAAGGAGGGGGGATTTATTAGGATGACCAACATCCGGCAAAATAAATGTTTTTGTACGGTTTGATAAAAGACAAGTAGAACATGCAAAACGGGGGGGGGGGAAAGCTCAACTTCTAAAGTTTCCAATGAATTTCGGCGAAATTTAAAATGGAACGTTATTTTCATATATCTTGCCCACTGTAAAAATTTCAGTCGGTTATTTAAAAAATTGAGGAAATAGCTTCTTCATAATTTTTTCCCAGTCTACGCAGAGAACCAGGGGCACCTACTCAGGAACAAATGACTGCCTCTCTTCGCGAACGTCAGCAGATAAGAGCCTGCGAAATGGGTGCGTGATTAATGGCTTTCTTTCACGCTTTGTGACGTGTATGTTTGTTCGGTTGTAGTTTAGATCATCTGGAGACGGGGAAACCGCAAAGAGACGCACTCCCCTGCACAGCTGCACGTTAATCGGTGGGTGGGTTGCGGAGTTGCCTCGAAGGATAAAACAACTCGGAATTATTTTAAAACTTAGCAATACAGAAATATATTTTACAAAAGTCTGAAACAAAATATTTTTCTGGCAAAATAAAAAATTCCCTGCCTTTATAGTTCCCTGATAAAAAATTCCCTGATTTTTACGGAAAAACACAATTTTCCCTGAGTTTTCCCTGATTTTTGGAACAATTTTCAAATTCCCTGCGAATTCCCGGTTTTCCCGGTTTTCCAGGTTGCGTGGGAACCCTGTTTCCCCTTCCCTTATCAAGCTTAAATGCAAAAACTTATGGGACATGGAATAGGTTAACAATGCAGGAGAGTGGAAGCATCGAGGAGGGGGTAGTGATTACGAGAAAAATCTTTGCTCCGTTTGACTTCTGGTTTTGGAATTTTTTTCTTCTATTTTCAAGCTGAAATACAAATATTTATGCAGTAAAATGATATTTAACAATAATACTGGACAGAGGCAACATTGCAAGAAAAAAGAAATTACGATTACAGAAAAAATCTGAACTCCATTAACTTCACGTTATCCAGAATTTCATAATGATGGAATTACGTCCTCCAACAAACATCCCCCCTTCCATTTATGTTTACTTGATCATCAATCTCACAAATGACCAAAATAATAACGAAAAAAGGCGGAATTCCTCGTATTTGTGGAAGAATCTCATTACTGAAGATTACAGGGAAATTTTCACGGCGTCTAACTTCCACTTTCACAAATTGCTGCCTACAGTTTCAAGCTGAAATAAATACATTTATGCAATAAAATGATATTTAACAAGAATACTGGACACAAAGGCACTGGGCGAGAAAATTTACAATTACGACATTATTATATATTTTTTTTGTTACTTTGTTTTGCTACTCTTTCCAAAAGTTTTGAACCATGAAATATCACATGTATATCATTAAAAAAATAAAAAAATGAAAATTCATAGAATTCGTAGTTTCAAGAAAAGTTCCGTAGTCAGGCATTTAAATCTGTAAAACAACGGACATTCCATAGTAGTTGGCAGGTATGCAAGTGGGATGATTTTTATACTGTATTAGAGTACCAGACCCTCAATCCAGAATCTCAAAATCCGGACTTTTTTTTTTTTTTGTCTTTTTATCCAATTTTTTTTTTTTTTTTGTCTTTTTATCCAATTTTTTTTTTTTTTAGGGAATTTTTGAATACTGTATTTTTAGACACATATTTTATGGTTTTTAGCGTTTTTGTTTATTTATATTCACTATTTTAATGAAACGACAATAACAACAACAACAAAATAAATAAAATAAAAGAGACAAAAAAAAATGCATCGTAAGTCTGTTCACATACATACATATCACTAAGCTGTTTTCTGAGATTCAGAGGTTAGCTCCAAAAAGAAATACAACTACCAGATATTTTTACTTACTGTTGTCATATCAAACTTCTCCATTTACAGCGATCTTGACATACAACTCGGGCTTCACTGATATCCATTACACGCCGTACACAAGATCTTTTATACTTCTGTTCACATGTAAACTGCAAATCCCAGATTACCTTGACATTGGAATGCCAACTGTATACTAGAAGTGAAATGCTCTAAAGCAAGCTTGTGTAAATAAGGTATGTATTGTTGTTCCCTTAATATGGGAGGTTAGCAAGGGTTTTATGTATTCTTTCTGAAGACTGGTGCCAGTGTTAAAAGTCCTCCTAGCTTTCAGCTGTTAAGGAACTCAGTAAACCATCATGTTTATTTGAAAGGAAGAAAATGAGCTTAAAAGGGGAGAATCTCCCTCCCACTTATAATCTGAGTGCCTTTTTGTAGTCAGCAGCAAAAGCAGGACCCTTCTCAGAGAGGGAAAAGGTGGACCTCTGCTGTGTTATCTCCCTATCTTTCTTAAATTCCCTGCCCCTGCTGGGGAGGGGGTTCTGCACTGCAAAACCTCTTCCTGTTTTCTCCTGTCCAAATTGTTGCTCCTTCCACCATTAAGATGCCTCAAATCAAATTACAGTAACATACATACCTAACTCCCCCCCCCACAAGCACCCCCAGTGAACTTGGTCCCTGAGGAGGGAAATCAAATAGTCCTGTTTGTTATCACTTCCAACTTTTCTTTTTTCTGAATGCTGGCAATGACTGGCTAGCTTCATAAGGTGGTTAGCATCTTAATGATTGTTTTAACCTTGGTTGTTTATTCAATTTTTTACACATGTCAAAAAGGGCATATACATATGTACATATAGTACTATATGTACATATACATATGTACATATACATATGTACATATACATATGTACATATAGTACTATATGTACATATACATATGTCAAAGTACTATATGTACATATACATATGTACATATAGTACTTTGATGCATGAGAACCCAAAATCCAGAAATTGTTTGGTCCCAAGCTTTCTGGATTTGTATTACAATAATGCTGTCATGTTGGGAACCCACACTATGAATAGAGAACTATCTGTGTGGTCCTTCCTTTCACTTTGGGAACCTCTTTTCCTTGCTTGGAAACCCAACCAGAGCTCTCAAATTAATTAAATAATTAATTAATAGGCTTAATTGGACATGCCCATTATACCCAAAAATAATGAGAAAAAATTCACATCAGTATTCATTGGGTTTTAATTGTAATGAGTGAATTTAAAGCATTTAAAATTGTAGGACCCATATTATATGTGGAATCATCCAAGAGAAACCTCATGGGTGGTGCTGTATGCATATATATAACGGGTTCCATACTGTAATATAAATATGCACATCATGGTAAACATAAAAAAAAAATGCATACAGCACCACCCATGAGGTTTCTCTTGGATGATTCCACATATAATATGGGTCCTACAATTTTAAATGCTTTAAATTCACTCATTACAATTAAAACCGAATGAATACTGATGTGAATTTTTCCTCATTATTTTTGGGTATAATGGCCATGTCCAATTAAGCCTATTAATTAATTATTTAATTAATTTGAGAGCTCTGGTTGGGTTTCCAAGCAAGGAAAAGAGAGGTTCCCAAAGTGAAAGGAAGGACCACACAGATAGTTCTCTATTCATGGTGTGGGTTCCCAACATGACAGCATTATTGTAATTCAGACAATGATAACAGGTTCCTAGAGTGAACAACAATTTGGAAGACACCATTTGCAGGACAAATTTATAGGAAAGGATTGCAGTGTGGGCAATACATGATTGCAAATCTTATGTCCTTTTAAAGGGTAAGAGTATGGGAAACTCGAGACCCCTATATTCCGATGTGCACTGGGGGCAGAAAAGCATTTGCAAGGCTTTGTGTGTGATGAAACCGAATGGAGAAGAGTTCAATTGTTTTCTCAGGCTGCAAGAAAGTAGGTCTGGCAGTATCATAAGAGCAGTAAAATAATGATACTGAGAAGAATGCTTCCCAGTCAGCAATTCTGAAAGATCAGCTGACAAGACCTACTACAGATGGCTTGGCTTGGTCTTGGATTGTACAAAGAAACTGAAGCCTTAGTGAAAAATGGATGGCCTGTGCCGAGAACCCTATCGAGCGGTGAGTGAAGGAGGTGTTGAGGCAATTCCCCTCATATTCAAAGTATTGCTAACACCGAGAGCAGGAGTGGACTTGCTCTGTTTGGAGTCCCCCCCCCCAACCCCAATCATGGTGATGAAGAAGGAGACCAGTGAGTGAAAGAGCTTATTTGTGTGTGCTTCAAAAGTTGGCAAGTTACACAGTGCCAGCCATTGAAGCAGAAGGCAACAAGGTTTCAATTATCATCAAAATAAGCAAAAGAAAAGTGAATATGAGTGTGGATTATATTGTCACCTGAATTGTGAGTACCCTTTCATTTTATTATTAAGTATCATCTGTCATTCAGTGAGGAACTAATCCATCTAGAGTAGAAACTAGAAATAAACTTACCTGTGGCAGGACGTTTGATTACCTGTCTCAAAATTTAGAGTCGGACAGTACAACTTGTTCGAAATTTAGCATTGATCATAAAGAACTTTCAACATCTTTAGCCTCATAAATTATGTGAATAAATGTTATCAAATAAAAGTATATTTCATGTGGCAGCAATCCTTGCAATTAATTGTTGGATGCTGTAGTGATGGCAAAATTAAGTTTAAATGGATGCTCGCCCTCAATAAACAACTCTTGGACAGAGACTTGCCTACTTTGATTGATTTAAAAATACATAATGTTGTTTGCTGCGACCAGAGGTGTAAGCTCATGTCTGAAGTACTACCATTTGATTTGTACAAAAACATCACTGGGGCATTGCAACAATATTAATAAAATGAAAATTTCTATGACGGATCATTTATAAAGTAATAAAATAAAAATACTTACAAGGAGCTCTAAGGCAATTAAACTAATACACAGGAATCCAAAAAAATGTACAATGTAGTTTCCTCCCTCTATATAAGACTTTGCTTGCCAATATAAATCTAACCTGTTGAAAGATAGAAATAAAAAAAACTGAAGCAACAAAAACTAATACAGAATATACCACAAATACAAGAAGATATAATATCAGAAATGTTAACTTTCAATATGATTTTGCAAGACACAACTGGCACAAATGAGCATATTTAGTAACAACAAATCATATTTGAGGATGTTTGCTCATTATGTCATATGGAAGATGGCTCGCTCTTTTAGAACATATGACATTAAACGAAAATAGGCTGTGAATTAAGTTGGAGGTTCAGAAAGGGATCGGTAAATGTCATAAAAGTGCCATTACCAACAGAGGCGACTAATTATTTGTTAGATGCAATGGACTGCAAGAGCTATAGAAAGCTTGTAGCAAATCAGCATTACTTTTATATTTATTTATTTCCCTTGAAATCAGTATTTTTGCTATGTGCCATTTTAACCTGAACAGCACAGAGGTACACAAGTATGAAAAGATGGTGATGTACCTACCGAAAGACCTAAACAACAACCAAATGTATGATATGTTAATTATAAGATGTAGTTTTGAAGGCCTCTTGATCACCTAATAAACATTTTATGTGCTGATAAGCATAATATGTAGATGAGCTGAAAAGTGTTGGCCTCTACTTGAATAAAAAATTAATGATAACAGTTTTTTCAATGAAACAAAAAAATTAATTTCATATTTTATTTAAAAGGCTGCATGATTACTTCTTGACATAATCATCTCCTATGTACTTCAATACATTTCTTCCGTGTCAATAGTTTTTGAAGTGCATCTTAAAAATTCAAGATTTGGTTTCTCAAACCACTGTGTACCGCATACTTCAAATCTTAATCAAATGTGAAGTGATGGCTCCTCAAATATTCATATAGTTTAGGAAACAAGTGGAAATCACTAGGAGCAAGTTCTGGACCATACCGAGGATGTGGCAGCATAATAGACCTGAGGTGCTTGATAATGGCAACTGCGGCAGCACTGGTGTGAGGCCTAGCATTGTCATGTTGGAGAAGTGTTAAACTGATTTGCTCTGCTTTCCTTTTTTTTTTTTTTTTTTCATTGGATTTATAATGACCACCGTGAGCAACTCAATGGGCTATAAGCAGTCGCCCGTCCCTAATTTAGGGTCACTGGTTCCAGGGAAGGGAGAGAACCAGTGCCGTAAGACAAACACAACATCCATGCCTCACCGGGATTCGAACCCTGGCCCCGTTCGGACGAATGATCAGAGGCCATCGCTTAGACCACTGCGCCACCGGGACGGCTCTGCTTTCCTTCAGATATAATTCTTTAGTTTCTTCAAAGTTTCAATGGAATGTCAAGACTTTATTGTAGCCCCTTTTCCCAGAAAATTGGCAAGCACAAGCACTTCACTATTTCAACAAGAATGATGACAACAAATTTTCGGTTGTAATAAGTATGTCTTTTGAATCCTTTCCAACGAAAATGAAATTTTTCAAAGTAATTCCTAGTCAATGGAATCGGATATAAAAAATCAACTAGATTTTTACAGTCGATAAAATAAATAAATAAATATATACATATATAAACAGAAATAGAAACAGCTGCTGCTTACTCTCACTAGTGCCTGAAAAATATGTTATGAAAACTAACAAACTGTACACAAAAAGTTTCTCACAGCAAAAGGAAAATATGAGACACAGTGAATTTCAAATCAAACAGTTAAAAGAAGAAATAAAGGGGAAAACATTATAACTCTATGCCCTCTAGCAGAAGAATTTTGGATAATTGGAAAATTGAAAATATGCAAAAAGTACTCTTCATAGCAAAAGCTCTGCGATAGAAAAATAATTTTTCAAAGAAGATAATGTTTCTGATCTTGATTGTAACAAATGGCATACAGTAAAAAAAGTATCTCTGCTTCTAAAAATCTTATTGAAGAAATCATTCAATAAGATTTTTAGAAGCAGAGATACAGCTGTAAACAGAAGTACACAAACATCACCTAGTGATAGAACTATAAAAAACTTTACAAGTACAAACTAAGAGTTCCATAAAGCAAATATTATCCAGTGTTCAAAGAATTTTTTAAACTCAACATTTAGAAGCAGAAATATCAAGATCTCATTTTCATAGCACTTTTACAGTAGAAAAACTAGAATTTCTACTCAATATGCAGCAAAATTGACCTAAGCAAAGATTATCTTAAGCATATTAACGTAACAGATTAATAATAAAACCGTATACCTTACTAGTAATTAGCAATTAAAATATTTTAAAATACAATTAAAGCCCAATTTTATGACTCAGTGAACTGGCAAAAATAATCGCTAAATTGGGGGTATCATTAAACCGGGAACTTCAGCAAAACTGGGACCCTAAGGAATTGGCTGTATTAACATGTTTACATTGCTTGGAAAAATAAATTACTCCTACAAGTAGTACACAATCTTTTTTTTTAATTCAGTAATTTCTTCTTCAATTTTTTTGCTTTGAATGTTTTTTTTTCTGTTTCAAGTCTTGCTCTTTTTGCTGAAGCACTTTTATTTGGTCCCAAGTTCTTTTCTTTGCATTTTCAGCCCATTTTTTCTTCTCGACGTTCTTTCTTCTCCTCTAGTGCAAGATGATGTTGAGTCCATGACATCTATATGTTCTGTAACATCTCAGGGGTTATTGGCATGGATAGTGGACCACCATATGATTTCATTGCATCATATGTGCTATGTATAGCAATTAAAGATTTTTCCTGCAGATTTTCAACAAGACTGTCTTTGTTTATTGAAAAACCTGACTCTGATGAGGCATTGCCATGGGATAAAGTCATAATGATTATCACTACTTGCCACAGCTCTTTAAATTCTTCATTATTCAGGTATTTTGAAAAAAAAAAACATCTAATAGTGTATCATATAATTTATTTCCTATGATGGGAAACAAATGTGAATTTAACATGTTGCCTATAAGTATATCTAATATCTTCAAACATTTGAAAAATCTTGGCGTTCGCTTTTGCCACGTTATATTTTGGACGTCGTAAGTTAAAAAATTCCCTGCACTTGAAATATGACACTCCTATAAAATAGAATAAAAAAGGTTCTACTCACAATGTTTTTTTGATGGTCCTCTTCTTTTTATTGTTTTCAATTTTTTGAAGTTAAAATATCCTGGTTCATGTTAAAAATTTGGCAAAATGTTCACAACTTGCAGGCAATTTGTTGGTGATTATGGCTTAAAAACGAAGTCTTGGTTAAAAACTCATTGACCAAACAAAGTCTTATTTACAACCCAATGACCAAATGAAAAAATTTGTCTTAGGTGAGCATTGCTTAAAAAACAAAGTTTTTGGTTAAAAACTCAAATGAACAGATGAAGTCTTAGTTAAAACCCAATGACATCGGAAAAAACTTGGCCCTACATTGACTTTAAGTATTTTTTCATAGAAAATCACGTAGGTGAGCATTCAAGCCTTGAGAAACACAGAAATTCTGGTTAGAAATCCTAATGAAACAGTCTTAAAAACCTTGGGACCGCTGTCTCTCCACTCTTCAAACACTTCCGGCCATCCGCCTCGCTCTTCGTGCTGTGTCACAAAATGACACTGGGTAGTGTCCTTTTGTACAGCACGCAAGTTTTTTCCGATGTCATTGGGTTTTAACTAAGACTTCATCTGTTCATTTGAGTTTTTAACCAAAAACTTCGTTTTTTAAGCAATGCTCACCTAAGACGATTTTTTTCATTTGGTCATTGGGTTGTAAATAAGACTTTGTTTGGTCAATGAGTTTTTAACCAAGACTTTGGTTTTAAGCCATAATCACCAACATATTACCTGCAAGTTGTGAACATGTTGCCAAATTTTTAACATGAACCAGGATATTTTAACTTCAAAAAATTGAAAACAATAAAAAGAAGAGGACCATAAAAAACATTGTGAGTAGAACCTTTTTTATTCTATTTTATAGTAATGTCATGTTTCAAGTGCAGGGAATTTTTCAACTTCCGACGTCCAGAATATAACGTGGCAAAAGCGAACGCTAAGATTTTTCAAATGTTTGAAGATATTAGATATATCTAATAGTGTGTTTTTCGCACAAAATAAAGAGAAATCTTTTTTCCACTCCTTTTCCATTTTGTTTGCACATGTTGAAAATTGCTGCTTGGCACGATCCACTAATAATGCTGGTAAATTCGGGTAGAAGAAGTGAATGGCACGGTGAGTGTGTGGTCTGGAGTATTGGATAATATGAGAGGACAGGCTGGTGTAGGTATGATTTTAAGTGAAAAAGATGAAGAACAACTTGACTCACTATAGTTGCGTAAGTGAGAGAATTCTCTGGATTCGTTTGAAAGTGAAACTTCAGAGAATTGTAATTGTTGTAGTGTATGCTCCTTGCGATTAGGAACCTTCTGATAAGAAGGAAGATTTCTGGAATGAGCTAAAAGCTGTTTTGAGCCAGTTTGGCGCTAAAGAAAAAGTTATAATAGCAGGGGATTTCAATGCTAGAGTAGGTGTGCAGAATGCAATTTCTGACAATGTTCTGGGTAAGTTTAATGATCCTTGTGTGAATGATAATGGTGAAAGATTAATTGAACTCTGCATTGAGAATGGTTTGTGTGTATCTAATACATTTTTCAACCACAAGTATATCCACACATATACTTGGGAAAATCGTACTCTTGCTCAAAAGAGTGTGATAGATTTTGTTGTCTACGATCAGCGTTTGAAACACTTAGTTGTTGACACCCGTGTGACGAGAGGTGCGGATGTTGGTTCTGATCATTACTTGGTAGTGTCACGAGTGAAACTTAATGTTGGTTGGAGGAAAAGGAATACGAAGAGATGCAGGATAGAAAGAATAAAGGTTGATAGGCTCCTTGAAGATCATCAGCGGTATTCTGACTTACTCAGAGAATGACTGAAGGATCTGAAGTCTGGTGAGAGGGATGTAGAAAAGAAGTGAGAATGTTTTAAGAACTGTGTTGTCACTGCTGCTAAAGTGGTCTGTGGCACCACAATAGTGGGTAACAATAGAGGAGATGCTTGGTGGAATAGTGAGATTGAAGAGGCAGTAAAGAGAAAGAAGGAAGCTTATTTGGGAATGTTGCAAGGTTGAGTCTCTGTGGATGAATATCGCTGTAAGAAGCGTGAAGCTGCTAAGCTGGTTCGGCACAGTAAGGCAAAAGATAGGAAGGAGAAAGTGGAAAGGCATGAACTGGCTTTTTGGAAAGATAGGAAGTCCTTTTGGAAGTACATGAGACTCAGGAAAAATAGGGGAAACAAAGTTGTAAGTTGCGTGAAGAATGAGATTGGGGAAATGATATGGGAGCCTAATGAGTTAAGTGACAGATAGGGTGAATACTTCTGTGAGTTATTAGATCAGGAAAGCAAAGATGATTCTCAGACAGATGCAGATGATGTCACAATGAGGGATGAAAGCACAGGAGGGATGGATCTCAAGAGAAGAAGTGTGTAAAGCTCTAAAATCTCTTCAGAATGGTAAGGCTCCGGGAGTTGATGGCATATCTGCCGAGATGTTGAAATATGGTGGTGACTCTATAATTGACTGGTTAACTGAAATTTGCCATTTGTGCTGGGAGTTAGGAATGGTCCCTCGGGATTGGAAGGATGCTATCATTGTTCCCTTGTACAAGGGAAATGGAGAACAGACTGAATGCAAGAACTATCATGGTATTAGCCTATTGAGTGTGCCAGGAAAGTGTTTGGTAAGGTTGTTATTGAAAAAGTACGGGGTCTTACATCATTGAAAGTGGGGGATGTTCAGAGTGGTTTTATGCCTGGTAAAGGCTGCACTAACCAGATTTTTGCATTACGCACGATGATTGAAAAGTATCTGGTTGTTGGGAAGAAAGTTTTTACTGCCTTCCTAGATTTAGAGAAAGCTTACGACCGAGTCAATAGAACACTTTTGTGGAAGGTATTGAATGAATATGGTGTTACTCGGAATCTACTTAATAGTGTAAAAGCCATGTATGCTGGTAGTAGAGCTTGTGTACGAGTGAAGGGTGTTTTATCAAAATGGTTTTCCATTGGTGCAGGAGTCAGACAAGGTTGTGTAATGTCACCATGGCTGTTTAATATATTTATGGATGCATGTATGCGTGATGCCAAAATAGATAATAGTGGTTTATGTCTTGGTGATATCCGTGTGTGCAGATTGCTGTATGCTGATGACACTGTCCTGTTGGCAGACAGCAAAAGTGAGTTGCAGAGTATGTTGACTCGGATGCACGAAGTTTGCATGAAATTCAAACTGAGTATAAATAAGGAAAAAACCAAAGTTATGGTGTTTGAGAGAGAAACGGGTAGCACTGAATGTAATGTAAGTATAAATGGCACTGTGATTGACCAGGTGAGTGAGTCTGTGTATTTAGGAAGCATGTTTGACAGAGAGAACAAGTTGGATGGTGAAATCAGTAGGCGAGTGAATTCTTCTTTGAAAGTCATAGCTGCTCTGGGAGGTTTTCACAGGAATGATGGGTTCTCTAGAGAGTCCCGCATGGCTGTGTTTGAAAGTGTAATTGTTCCTACTCTGATGTATGGTAGTGAAACCTGGGTACTGCAGAAGAAACATAGGAGTCGTTTGTGTGCTGGAGAAATGCATTACTTACGTGGGGTTTGTGGCAAGACACGATATGATTGTGTGAGAAATGAAGATGTATTGCAGTTGTGTGATGTGAAGCAAAATGTTGTTAGTAAGGTGGAGACCAATATGCTTCAGTGGTTTGGTCATGTTGAAAGAATGAGGGATGAAATGCTTACTAAGAAAATCTTTTCAATCCAAGTGGCAGGAAGGAAAGCCAGAGGAAGGCCAAGGAAGACGTGGGTGGATCAGATTCAGGAGTGTCTGCATGAGAAAAAGATTATGAGTATGAAGTATAAAAGATCTTGTGTACGGCGTGTAATGGATATTAGTGAAGTACGAGTTGTATGTCAAGATCGCTGTAAATGGAGAAGTTTGATACGACAACAATAAGTAAAAATATCTGGAAGTTTGTATTTCTCTTTGGAGCTAACCTCTGAATCTCAGAGAACAGCTTAGTGATATGTGTGTGTATCATGTTTCAAGTGCAGGGAATTTTTCGACTTCCGAGTAGAATATAACGTTGCAAAAGCGAATGCTAAGATTTTTCAAATGTTTGAAGATATTAGATATATCTAATAGTGTGTTTTTCGTACAAAATAAAGAGAAATCGTTTTTTCACTCTTTTTCCACTTTGTTTGCAAATGTTGAATATTGCTGCTTGGCACAATCTACTAATAATGCTGGTAAAATGTTACTATCATGCAGAAGTTGCAGCAAGTTATCCATTCGTTTTTCACATAGTACAGCATTAGAACATAGTAGATGAGGATTTAAGCGGGACATAGATCTCACGGTCATAAAATTTATTGGACTATTTTCTGATCATATTAACCAGGAAATTTTTACATTCAGTGACAAATTTGTCTTTCTCGCATTCAGAGGCATAACTTCTTTTCATGTAGCACCTGGCAGCCATTCCAATATCAACTTCAGGCCAAAGTAGCAGTGAATATCGGCTAGATATCGGGCCGATATTGGCTATGCTGGTCGAATGTCGTTAATATCAGCCGATATCGGACTGATATCGGCATTGTTGACATATCCGACATTGTCTTGCCATTCTTCAGCCGATGTCAGCTCGATATTGGCATTTTAGATATATCCGGCATTGTCTTGCCGTTCTTCAGCTGATATCGGCATTTCAGATATATCCGGCATTGTCTTGCCGTTCTTCAGCTGATATCGGCCCGATATTGGTATTTCAGATATATTGGACATTGTGTTGCCATTCATCAGCTGATATTGGCATTTCAGATATATCTGACATTGTCTTGCCATTCTTCAGCCCACATCGCCTCGATATTAGCATTGCAGATATATACGATATTGTCTTGCTGTTGTTCACCCGATATTGGCATTGCGAAATTATGATGTCAGCAATGCCCATCTTTCCGTTCTCCACCTTTTATGCAGATAGGTATATTAAATAATCTAAAGTACACTGCTATGAGTTTTTATATCATGTAAAATAAAAATAGTATTATATATACTGTATAGCCGAGGAGAAATAACAAAATACTATTATGCTTCTCATATCAGTGCAATGTCGAACTAAGCCAAGAACGGCCGCCCCGGTGGCGCAGTGGTTTAAGGCACTGGCTTATGACCATTCGCCCGAGATGGGTCCGGGTTCAATGTTGTGTTTTTGGTTTTGGTTTTTTTTTGGTTGGATGTTTAACATTCACCATGAGCAACTCAATGGGCTATAAGCAGTCGCCCGTCCCTAATTTAGGGCCACTGGTTCCAGGGAAGGAAGAGAGCCAGCACCGTAAGACAAACACAACATCCATGCCTCACCGTGATTCGAACCTGGACCCCTCTCGGACGAATGATCAGAGGTCATCGCTTAGACCACTGCGCCACCGGGGCGGCGGATGTTGTGTTTGTCTTATGACACTGGCTCTCTCCCTTCCCTGGAACCAGTGTCTTTAAATTAGGGACGGGTGACTGCTTATAGCCCATTGAGTTGCTCACGGTGATCGTTAAACCTCCAAACAAAAACAAAACAAAAAAAGCCAAGAATGTTAAATTGGAAGGGTGAGCCAAGCACACCCTTCCAACTTAACATAGGCGCAACGCTGTGCCACCGTATTCTATTCCCAATCTGGTAGACAAGTCGTCAACGTTGAATTGTGGCGTAAAGCCAACGATTTTCTAACTGATAAGCTACCGCCTACGGAGGGGAAGGATTTGGCATTTGGGTAATCCGATTACAGTCAAGCGTGATGGGAGCAGGCGAAGCTCCAAACTTGTACTCACTTTGCCTGTGAGTCATCAACATGGAGGAAGACTACGCCGAAAGCAACTGGTTCTTGTTCCACCATTGTTCACAGAACACGAGCTAACTGGAACTTTCACGTAAGTAGAATAAATTTTATTATACTTTTCTGCATGTTTTTATCATACAAGAATTAATTTTAAAATAGCTCTTGCTAAATTGTAATGTCATATTTTTATAGATGTTGCATTTTTATTGCTGCTTTATCTGCAATACAGTACTGAAGTTTGGAATTCAGAGTTGAAGAAATATTCTTCTCATAATACGTGGTAAATATGTCATGATAATTAACACAGCAATCGGACATCGCCGAATTGACTGTAATTACTGTTTCTCACGTGAATTAAATCACATCAGAAAATTTGAAAATATTTTCAAGTTTTCTGATGTGATTTAATTCATGTGTGAAACAGTAATTACAGTCAATTCGGCGATGCCCGATTGCTGTGTTAATTTTCATGAAGTTTGGAAGTTAAGTACATCCTGTCTAAAACAATTAAAAATCTGCTGTTGTCCATACCATGGTTATGCTTGTTACGTAAA
This sequence comes from Macrothele yani, assembly GCA_039090855.1. NCBI lineage: Eukaryota > Metazoa > Arthropoda > Arachnida > Araneae > Macrothelidae > Macrothele > Macrothele yani. The sequence goes on from CM077026.1 coordinate 73,584,394, forward strand.
CGAAGTAAAAACCGTGACTGCGTGGATGAGAGTTGCTTGGGTGATTTGTTTACAATGTCAGAGCGAGCTGGAAAGTTACAAAATGTTATTAAATAGGTAAGTTTGTTAACACTATAATTTTGCATTGACAGTGAAGTGTGTTTAAACTACTTACTAGCTAATTACAAATGCCGAATTAACTAGATTATCCACTCAGATTCAATGTGAGTTTATGTAAAGGGGCGATGAACATTCCCATAATTCAAAATTTAATATTCCAGATTTTCAGCACTGTTAACTCAAAAAATATGTGTTCAGTAAAAAACTGCAAACAAACCTAAACATTGCAGTAAATTTTATGTTATGGTGTGAAGTGATTTTTTTGTGTTTTCTTCTGAAAGATTTCTCGTAACATTATCAAAACCTTTGAATGAAAATTGATTTTTGCTGGTATTTTACGATATTTTACACTGACTTTTGCTGCCTTTTTTTTTTTTTTTTTTTGAGAGGTTACACTAGTTTTGCATGCAGAGGTGGCTTGGATATATTATCAAAATAATGACATTTTTTATAGTACATGTCATTAAAAGTGATAAGAAATTATGAAAACATTACAATTTTGCAACTGAATATAGTCAGAATATTTTGATATGTGAAATATAATTTTTTTCTGTTAGAAATATTTATACCAAATAGTGGCCTTCATTTCTTATTTTTGAAGTGAGAATGCAGAGTATATGGATGTACATAAAATTATATAACAGCTGTATGAAGCAGATTTAAGCTAATGAAGATCCTTCAAAAAGAACCGTGAATTAAGCAAAACAATGTGCCATTAAAAATGTTACTCACTGTTGCTGATATAAAAAGATTCACTGCTGTGGTATATTTTGATACAACAGTATAATTAATTGTGAAGATCTGCAAAAAGAAAAAAAATCTAAGTTTACTATTGTGAATTACTACTATGGTAGTTATAAGGTTAAAATTACTACTATGCTAATCACTAATGGTGGTTGTTGTTGTTTTTTTTGCGTGCATTTATAGCTACATATGCTTAACCATTCCGAAATTAGATTCTTAATGGATTCAATGACCAGTGAACGTTTGTTAACATGAAACTGTGCTGCATTACTTATTTGCTTATTTTTGGTGAGCGTAGTAGTAAGGGTGGGGTGGGGATCTGTCAAAATAAACATAATCAAAATATTTCTTGCCGAATGTTCTTTTTCTATTCTTTTCTGTTCAGCAGCCTCGATGGGGAGAAATATTTATCAGAGAAAAAACTGAACCCTTTAATTTATTACCCATGAATTTTTCTGTAGCAAATTAATCTAAAAATTAGATTTCTGATACTTTGTTCTGGTAGTCAGTGTAAAGAATTTTCAAACATTTTCTCTGTAGCTTTTTTCATAATGTCATCAATAAAGTATAGCAATTGAGGTTCCACAAAGCAGATGAAAAGATCTGTACATTAATTAATGGAACCTGACTGCATTTAATGACTACAATGTGAATACAAAGAAGCTCAATTTCAAAACCATTTTAATGGCATTTGTATCTGTGCATCAAATTTTACCAATCTGTTTGTAACATCTGGTTACTGGAGAATACCTATGCCATTTTCTTATATTGTGATAATGAAGACAAGAAATGGAATAATAGTGAGAGATATTTTGCTTTATTAAAATGCTACAATAGCTATGTATAAAATGTAAAGCACATTTTCTTTCCTTACACTTGTTCAGACTAAGAGTTTGAAAGCTCTAAAATTTAATCCACTTGTTCCCATCATAGAATAATTGATTGTTGTAATGTATTTTTCACTAATGCAATTAAAAGAAGCATCTATGAAATAATTTGCTTCAGGGAAAATATTTAATGTTGCACCACTGGGCAAGTAGTCACAGACACTGATTAATTGATAATTGTATGAGCTGGGCTCAGGTTTGAGTCTCAGATGAGGCATCGGTGGTGTGTTTGTCTTGCAGCACTGGTTCTCTCTCCCTCTCCTAAAAGAAGTGGCCCAAAATTAGCCAAGGAAAACTGTTTATAACCCTCAGAGTTATGTGGTTGTAACAAAACCCCGAAGCAAAACCCAAAACATAGAGTAACATAATGAAAATGTGAATCTCAAACCTGAAAGTGGTTAATTTTTCTTCTGTTTTATATGTACAGTGAATTTAATTTCTATATTAACTCTTATGACACCACATAATTATGTGAAAGTTATTTAAATAAAAATACTTTTATTTTTGCATATACTAACAATACTTTTTGTCTCGTTCTACTATGGCAATCTTCTCGTTCTACTATGGCAATCTGTTCTGTTGCTGAAGAATAAGAATGATATGGTAATCAGCTGGGCATTGTTATAGTACCAAATATACACATTATTAAGGGTGGATGCCTTCGTGGAGCCAGCCATTTCCTGCTTCATAATGTTTAAGTACTTTATTAATTATTGTTTTTCTGTTTCAAAATCTATTCTGATTCTGCCATTTCATAATGTGTAAGTATTTTATGGTTTTTGACATGTTTCAAACTTATTCAGCTCTCACTAAACTAATATTATCCATGATTATTTTTCTGTTTCAAAAACTGTAAAAAAATTACAATGATTAAGATGAGCAATGTTGCTGCTCATGAGTTCAGTAGAATAATTACTGTATTTCACAACAATGTAAGTTATATGAATTAAAATATGCACATTCCTTAGACAATGATAGTAATCATAGTTCTCTAGGAAAACAATGCCGCAAATTTTTTTCTACAGCCAATTTGAATTTCTTATGGAAAAAAAAATAGTGGATCTAGCCCTTTCCATGTAGTGTATGTGATAAAAGGATATAGAATCAAAATAAGCAAAGTTTCAATACTATAATATTTCAGGAGCACAATTTAACTGAACTAATAAAGCTTCAGATATGTAAACAGAAAGCTTCACATACTGTACTGAACAGAATGTCTGCATGTACTGACGGTGTTCAGAAAGTAATGCCTTCATATTTATTTGCAATCTCAGTGGCTAAGAATCAAATTGAAACAAAAGCAGGCTTGCTTTTCAATACATGCAGGCTTGCTTTTCAATAGAGTTAAGAGATAGACCCTCATTCTGCAAAATGTCATCTGCTTTGAATACGATTCTTATTTCTCAGTGTTTTACACCATGTTAATTTATTCTTACATAATACCGGTTCTGAAGCTGCTCCGATATCATAATACAATGAGGGTTTAACATAAAATTTAAAGAATGTGTGTATGTGTAATTTGAAAAAAAAGTGCTAAATGAGCTGATAACAATATTGAAACCCATGAAACCTGATCTTCCTGATGATTCTCGGACCCTATTAAAATACTAATGTAAGAGATTGCACGTTGCCCATGAAAGAAATTGTTGGAGATTGGGAGGAATATTGCTACATTGGATTAAGGGAAAGCATTTTAGAGCAGCTCAAGTTTTTGAAATTGTGCAATCTGAATAATTGCACATTGACATTTTCTGTAAATGTTGATGGCTTGCCATTATTCAAAAGTATAAAAAAAGTGGAATTCAATCTTTACTCATTACATTCAATGTAAGGGTACTTTGACAAAAAAAATAATAAAACGTTCTTTGCAATGCAAATATACATAAAAGAAAAAAATCAAAATTACAGTTCATATTTATTTTCTAATGTAATAAATAAAAAAAAACACAATTTAAAAAACACTTGGAAACAGAACACTGCTCACACTTTTACATGATATTTCTTGATTAGATTCACTGTACTATGACATTCTACCAGTGGTTCTGACCTAATATAGTTCTGATATACATTGGGTGAGGTCATTGAAACGATATTGCAAAAGGTTATCCTCCCAAGTATTCAGATGATACTGGCTAAGTATTAGTTGTATTAAATCCGACAAACAGCCAATATTGGTTAGATGACAGTTATATCTATAGATATAACTGTCATCTAACCGATATTGGCTCCATGTAGGAAGCCGATATAACCGATATCGGCTAAATATCAGGGAGGATAACTTTTTACAATATCGGTCTGATATCGGCTACAGATATATGAGACAGATATTGGACCCATATCGGCTACAGATATTGGACTAATATCGGCTACAGATATTGGTCCCATATCGGCTACAGATATCGGCCGATATTGCAAAAAGTTATCCTCCCTGATATTTAGCCGATATCGGTTATATCGGCTACCGACATGAAGCCGATATTGGACCAACATTAATTGCTACTTGGCTAGTTTCTTCTGTGGGATTTAATGAAAGACACATCTATCTTCACTATTTTAAAGGGAGTGGGAGCTTTTCTTAGTAGTTCATGTTTAACAAATCTTGTCATTATTTGCCTTAACAGATCCGCCAAGGAACACTACAGAAAAGGAATCATAGGTGAAGGACTTTGAAACGATTTTAGAAATGGCTCCAAAATAGCAGCAACTGATATAAAAAATGATGTTTTTGCCAAAATTAACTTATTGTTTTATGCATCTTTGATGTTTCCAACAGATACAGTTTGTGGTAAATCTTTCTTTGCTGTTTCAAAATATTTTTTAACATGGGGGAAGACCTCCAGCGCTCTTTCAGCAACCCTAACATTTTCCACCCATCTAATTTGGCAGAACTTCATTGGAAAGACATGACTATTTGTTAGGGCCATGAAATCTGCGTTCCTTGCTGGACTGTCTTTGAACAATCTACAAATAGCTTGAAATAAGAAATTTATTGGGTATATAAATAAGTTTTGAGGGATTTCCGTTCGGTGTCGTACTTATTACTGCTCGCACGTATTTTAAGGTGGCTACACTGCGATATCGCAGTACGAGGTGCCAGCTGTCAGAGTCAGTATACGACGTTCGTTGAGGTGCGAAGACACATTTGTTTTCCTCGATGGAAAATGGCAACTTTCGTTCCGACAAAACAGCATTTGCGAGAAGTGTTAGTGCATTACTTTATTGTCAAGAAAAGTGCTGCTGATAGCTATCGCTCACTGTCAGAAATCTATGGTGAACATTCCACATCCATAAAAACATGTGAGTATTGGTTTAAACAATTCAAAAGGAACAATTTCGATGTCAGTGATAAAGAACGTTCTGGACCACCCAAAAAAATTGCTGATGCCAAATTGGAAGCTTTACTCGAGGAGGATCCGTGCTAGACCCAAAAAGAACTAGCAGCAGCATTAAATGTTAGTCAACCATGCATTTCACAATGTTTAGCTGCCATGGGAATGGTGCAAAAAGAAGGGAATTGGGTTCCACATGCTTTGCGGGAAAGTGACCTTGCACGTCAAAAAACCATTTGCGAATTGCTGCTTCAAAGGCAAAAAAGAAAGTTTTTTTGCATTGTATTATTACTGCCCAAGAGAAATGGATATAGTACGATAACCCTAAACAGCAGAAAGCATGGGTGAAGCCAGGTGAACCAGGTCCTTCAACGCAATATCCTGTGTATCTGGTGGGACCAGAAGGGTATGATCCACTATGAACTGCTGAAACCGTCAGAAACTATTACTGGTGATCGGTATCAAAATCAATTAATACGTTTAAAATGAGCTCTCACGCAAAAACGGCCGGAATGGGAGAATAGACACAACAAAGTCATCTTACAGCATGACAACGTAAGACCACGTGTTTCTCGACCTGTGAAAAAGTACTTAAAAGGATCCGAATGGGAAGTTCTACCCCACCCGCCATATTCGCCAGATATTGCACCATCGGGTTATCATTTGTTCCGGTCAATGCAGTCAGCACTTTCTGGAGAACAGTTTAGTTCTTATGAAGAGATCAAAAATTGGCTGGACAACTGGATCTCTTCCAAGGAATCGGAATTCTTTCTTCGAGGCATACGTTCACTGCCCGAAAGATGGGATAAAGTTGTAGCTTCAGAGGGAGCATACTTCGATTAATATTAAAATATTGTTTCTGTTCTCCAACAATGTGTTTTGTTCACCTCAAATCCCTCAAAACTTATTTATATACCCAATAACTTCCATGTCATTATTCTGTTTCCTCTCTGGAACACTCCATGAATTAATTACGTGGAGACTGCATGTCCCAATATTTAATAAAGAATGACCTTTGTTTTCTTTAAGTTCATCACAAATGTCTCCAAAATTTAAGATTAACGTGTGGCCCATCCATAGAAATGTGTAAAAGATTTTCCAAATTTAAATCTGATGAGCCTTCTTTTTTTTTTTTTTTTTTTTTTTGATTGGAGGTTTAACGACCATTGTGAGCAACTCAATGGGCTATAAGCAGTCGCCCGTCCCTAATTTAGGGTCACTGGTTCCAGGGAAAGGAGAGAGCCAGTGCCGTAAGACAAACACAACATCCATGCCTCACCGGGATTCGAACCCGGACCCCTTTCGGGCGAATGATCAGAGGCCATCGCTTAGACCACTGCGCCACCGGGGCGGCTGATGAGCCTTCTCAAAATTTTTCATATAAATCCTGGGCAGTAGAATGGATAAAGAAAAGTGAATTAAAAAAACAAACCTTCTCTTCATTAGAATTTTCAGGCCAGTATCTAATTACTAGGTTCATTTGCCCTTTTTGGGCAACAGCATTCAGAGCTTCATCAATACATAGTACAAAATATGACGATCAAATTTCTTTCAATAGCAAAAAATGAAAATATGGGGCCAAACCAAAACTAATGAAGTACACCATTTTCGTGCTCCCCAAGGTAATATTCTTCGCTACCTCACTATCAGAAAACATGGGTTGAAATATCTGTGCTGCATCCTTGAAGCCATTGTAAGATAAGTGTGTCATCACTAATTTGAGAGCCCACAAAATTTCAGACGTAGGAGTTTCTTTCTTTAGTACCATAATCTGCCACTGAAGAACATGCCAATGTCGAGTTTGACTCCTCTCTTTGTATTTTTTTATCACTTTCAACACTAGAAGCACCGCTAAATAAGGTAAAAATAGACAGATACTTGCTTTGGACTCTGGATTGACTTCCAGTGCTTAACACTCTTCTTGTGACTAAATATAGCTTGTCTGCCTATGTTGCTTAAATTGAACATTTTACAGCAAAGTGAACAATATGATGTATACGGGTCCAGGTATACTGCTTCAATCCAGTTCGCTCATTGGGGATTTAATTCTTTTTCAGTCCATTTCAAATTGAAAACCATTTTCTTATTGTTCATTTTGAACAAAATGCTAACGTGTAACAATGCAAAAGAAGCGTGAAGATCTTTTAACTCAAAGACTGCTCAAAGCTCGTGTGCTTCCACCTGAAAGACAACGATAGCATACAATAACACGCACTTACGGTTGAATTCTCATTTGTTGGAGCAACTTTGCGTTAACAAAGAACTGGAAGGGGGGTGAAGCACCGCTAGCAATGGCATTCCCTTACCCCCTATCCTGAGGAGACAGCAGAGGTGTGGGAAATCTTCACCTCGGTGTCAATATCGTGCGCTGCCCCCTGCTCAATCCTCCTTTCACTCTCTCAGCAAGAGCGGCACGTGACCTTCTTGTTTCTCAATTGGACTTCCAGGTTCAGCAGCGAACAGAACCCGGCTAGCAAAAGGAGGATTTGAGTATAAAATACGACAAAATCTTAACACTTGGCAGGTTCAACAAGGGATCGCTCATTTTTCCGCATAGTTGTGCATTTTTCCAGGTTTTGGTGAAAAATAGCAATTTCCCCCGACTTTTTTGGACAAAATCAAATTCCTTGACAATTCCAGGTTTTCCCTGACCCATGAGAACCCTGATTTGAACCCTGTAGCAGGGAAATTGTGCATTACTTTGGGAAGGAAATACACACAAAATGTATTCACAGTTAACAGTATGTGACTGAAAAAGAAAATTTTCAATTGGGTTTTTAGTCCAGCAGATATTGCTGCAAATATGCTGTAAAAGGAAGTGTGAAATTAAGCCCTATAGTGGCATAAGTTTACATTTCCTTTATATGAAAAACATTTTGCACCAGAAATTCTCCCCGACAAAGAAATAATTTTTCAAACTGGAGTCTTAGAAGCAAAAATATTGACAAAAGTAAGATATACATCTATGCCTCTGGCACAAAAACTGAACATTATTTTAAGCAGAAGGTATTCTCAAAAAGGTTTACGTGGTGAGCAGTATTGGTCCACAAAATAATTTTCTAGATCAAGTTTTCAGAAGCATAGATTTTGCTGCAAATACATCAGAAACAGACTATACACTTATGCCTCATGGTGGCCACACCATCCTTTACCAAAAATAAGAAATTATATGCAAAACATTTCCCACTGGGAGCTCTATCTGATGCACAAAGAATTTTTCAAAAAGGTCTTTCAGAAGTAGAAATGTCAGGGAAATCGCATTTTACCTTTATGCCCCTAGTGGAAAATCTATGCATTACTTGCAAAAGAAACTGTACCTGGAATAGTCATAAATGGCATCGAAAAGAAGAAAAAAATTCAGTCAGATATTTAGAAGTAAATATATGGAATAAATATATTTTTAATTCAATAGCATCTGTATTTACACCCTCTTATGATGACCACTATGAGCAACTTAATGGGTTATAAGCAGTTGCCCATTCCTAATGTTGGGCCACTGGTTCTAGGGAATGGGGAGAGCCAGTGTCATAAGACAAGCACAACATCCATGCTCCAGCAGGATTTGAACCCAGACCCACTTGGACAAACAGTGATAAGCCAGCGCTTAGACCACTGCACCACCAGGGGGCCATTTATCGGTATAAGGAAAAAAAGACCAGAATGAGTCATAAGTTCGTAGCATTTTGGGGTACAATGTTCAGTTCAGTACGACATGTTGACCACATATGGCTATTCAGCAAAATACAATCCACTAGAGTCTATGGTCCTTTTCCAAAGTTCAGCCAAAGATGCAATGCCGTTGTGATACCAGGCAGCTGGTCTGGATGCAAAAACCTTAGTGATGCCATCTTTCACAGCCTCCAAGGAATGGGACTGTCTGCCAGTCAAGAAGTGTGCCATGGAATGAAACAGGTGAAAATCTAAAGAGGTAAATCCATCTATAGGCTGGTAAGATCCGGGCTATAGGCTGGGTGTGGTACGATTTCGACGCCATCCAAATCCTGAATTTTCTGGCAGACAATCCGTGACCTATGACATGGGGCATTGTCAAATTGCAGGACGACCTTCTTTCGGTTCACCATTGCAGGGTAGCGCTGGAGTAGAACGTCGTATACGTGTTGCAGCTGTTAGGCATACAGGTTCCCATTGACGGCATGACCATGTGGCACAAGCTCCCAATGGACAGGACCCCTCATAATTCCAACATATACACAACAATGTCTTCACTTCAAAATGCCCTCTTTGAACCACTGCTTGAGCCTCATACTCTGGCCACAGCCATTAGTTTCAAGTAGAGGTGGGACAAATCCTAAATTTCCTCGAATCCGAATAACAAAAGGTTCTCAAATCCTTCATATAAGAATAATTGTAAGAAAAAAAAAAAAAAAAAGGAAAAGAAAAGACTTCTACTTAAAATTAAAAGTTTTTAATTGAAGCAAAATTTGAAATCTGTGCTATTGAAAAACAAATTAAAGGATATAGTTTTTGAAAAAACATAAACTATAAACAAGCTTTTTTTTTTGAAAAAAGCATTAACTAAATCAAGTACATAACTCGAGTTTTGAGGTTCATTTCAATTTTCTGAACATAATTTGACAAAAAAATATTTGAGTAACAATTCACATTTTTGACATTTTTCTTTAATAACAAAAGTTCCAAAACCGACATATCATTAAAAGAGCCAATCACTTACCCGAAAGTTCTTGGTCACTTTTTTTTTCTTTACACTTCATGCATGTTGATTATAACATCGTGTAATGTTGTTGGCCTTCAAAGGTTGAAAAAACGCCTTGCTTATAATATTCGTTCTTTTGGTCATGAAACACATTTTTTTTTTTTAATTATTCACAGGACAAAAAACGTTGATTTTATTCTGCCGTCTGAGATGTAACAGAGCTCGTCATCTCCATAAAAACCACTCAACGGTACACAACATACAACACATTCATACACTCAGTTAAAACGACTATGTACATATTTACACTATTTACATTCCCTGGAAGTCAACCCCTTGTCAACTGTGACTAAAGTAGTGCTCCATCTGCCTCAAACACCGTACAAAACGTACCGCAAACACCAACTTCATTTAGCCTGTCATACACAATCCTCTAGCGCTTTCAACAGCATCACTGTCGTCATCAGGAGGCCAATGTGTCTCTCTGTCTACCACAGATTAAGTGAGCAAAGTCATTGAGGTTCCTGCTTCAGTCGCAATCTCTGCATCTTTGGGCCTCTGGCACCATCTATTGTCAGTGCTGCTCTCTTTTCTTTTTTTCCCTCTTAATTGTTATTCAATTTTTATTAAGGCCTTCCACTGTTTGTTTAAGTTGCTTGGCTCATTAATGTTATACAGTCTTGATCTGTTTTTTTAATTAATACTGATTCCGCAATTCTCAACTGCCTTTCCTTTTTACAGCTCTTAATAATTTTAATATCTTCGAATTTCGGACATTGGTGATTATCTAGACAATATTGGGTTAATGCAGTCTTTGCTTCTTTTTTATTCCAATTACTCATATGCTGGTGCAATCTATACTTTAACTTGTTCTTAGTGCTGCCTATATATAACAATGGTGGTTTCTGGTTTATAGGAATCTCATATACACCTGCTCTATTTAGTTGGCTGATTTTTTCGTTTTTTATTACTATATTTTTATAGTATGTACCTGATTTCCTACTTGTATATCATATTTGCCACAAACCTTATCAATTTCAGCAGAAATACCTTCAACATATGGAATTGCTCCTACATATTTTAATAGTTTTTTACCATTATTGCCTTTATTATTTGCTTGAGTTACTTCATAAATCAATTTCTTTAATACCTGTTTAGGGTAACCAAAATCATGCGCAATTTTTTCAATATATTCAACTTCTTCTTTTTTATATTGTTCTTTTGATGAGTGTGTTAAACTTCTTTTAATTAGTGTTTTAACACTATTTTTTTATGTGTTAATGGGTGCGATGACTGAAAAGGTATTAATACAGGAATATATGATGATTTTCTATGCACCCTGTATTGCATATTATCATTTGTTTTGATTACCATAATATCCAAAAATGCCAATGTATTATTATGTTCCTGTTCCACTGTCAATTCAATAGATGGATAAATATCATTATACTTTTTTGGCAAGTCTTCAAGTTCATCATTTTTAGCCTGGATAACAGAAAAATTTCTTATTATTTTTGTTTCTATGTCACACATTATTATTTCAGCAAATAAGGTTGACAATGATGACCCCATAGGTCCACCATAATTTTGTTTGTAAATCTTGTTATTGAACATAAAAATGTTATTTTTATATATGTACAATAAAATTTCTTTTAATTCTTCAATTTGTACTTCATTCATTGTATGTAACTTGTATAATTTTTCAACAATTATGTCAATTGCCTGAGGTACTGGTGTGCTGGGAAACAGAGCACGAACGTCCATACTAGCCATATGATATTCACTTAAATCTTGTTTAATTACTTTAATTTTTTCAATGAATTCGTAAGTATTCCTCACAGTGAACCCTGTCTTAATGAACATTGGTGCCAAATATTTGTAGATATTTTTTTTCCCACTTTATTAATGGGGAATTCCTTTTTGATACTATCACTCTCATAGGTGTATCAGGCTTATGAGTTTTTATTTTTGCAAACATTTTTGGTATTCCTGTACCCATAGGTGGGTATGTTTTCTTTATTTCTTCAGGCAAGGTGCTGTGATTTTTTATTCTAGCCAAGTACCTTACTTGAGATTTAGTTGGGTCTCTTGTCAGAATGCTGCAATTCAAATCTTCTATTGCTTTATTCATTTTTTGATTATATTCAGCTATGTTTAAAATCACTATTTGTCCTGTTTTATCAGCTTCACAAAATTTTATCGTTGGGTCATCTCTTAGTTTTATCATTTGTTCTTTCTCATACTGAATTTTATCTAAATGATATTTTTCATTACTTTTTTCATTAAATTCTTTTAAAACGATTCTATACAATTTACTTCTAAATTTTTCACAATCTTCTGCAGGTACATAATGTGTCATTTCCTCAAGGTTAGGTATTAATTCTTCAGTCTTCGGCAAGCCACGCGGAAATGCAAATTTCTTTCCCTTCTGCAAAACAGCTCTCTGCGAGAAGCTCAAGGCCAAGTTGGATTTATTCTGATAAACGTCATACATATTTTCCCGTTGTTCATGTACTTTTTGGCAATCCATCATCGCATGCAACTTTTTTGCAATGACTGTTTTTGAATTTTTTCTTTCGTATTCCGCGATGTCAAATATTTCTCAAGGTTACATCTAAAATCTCATCTTTCCAGGAACCATAAAAATTTCTATACTCTTTATTATATATTATATTCAATAAATGTAAGCATGTCTTATTCAAATTAAAATTAATTTCCTTTAATTGACAATTTCAGCTCTTAATCTCTTTTTTTGGCACTCTTGGATGATTTTATTATCTTTTATAGTGACTGGGTAATTCTTTATTTTCAAATATTTCAGTGTTAGTTCAAGGTTTCTGCATGTCACCAAAAATTCTTCTTGATTTTCTGACTTTAATAATTTAATTTTAGCTTTCTTATAAGCTGTAATATCTCGCATCTCGAAGTTGCGAAATTGACTTCTATAGCGCATATTATCAGAGTACTATCACGACTGAAAACCTCTCACCCCAAATTCTTCTGCTCAGAATTATGTGTGTAATTCTCTATCATATTATTTGCATCTTTAAAGGTATGAAAAACCATCAAAATGCGTATATTTACGTGCAAATCATTAATGGCATATCATTAAAAGAGCCAATCACTTACTCAAAAGTTCTTGGTCACTTTTTTTTTCTTTACACTTCATGCATGTTGATTATAACATCATATAATGTTGTTGGCCTTCAAAGGTTGAAAAAAACACCTTGCTTATAATATTTGTTCTTCCGGTCATGAAACATCTTTTTTTTTTTTTTTTTTTTTTTTTTTATTATTCACAGGACAAAAAAACGTTGATTTCATTCTGCCGTCTGAGATGTAACAGAGCTTGTCATCTCCATAAAAACCACTCAATGGTACACAACATACAACACATTCATACACTCAATTAAAACCACTATGTACATATTTACACTATTTACATTCCCTGGAAGTCAAACCCTTGTCAACTGTGACTAAAGTAGTGCTCCATCTGCCTCAAACACCATACAAAATAACTAAACAAGATTTAAGTGAATATCATATTGCTAGTATGGATGTCCGTGCTCTGTTTCCTAGCACACCAGTACCTCAGGCAATTGACATAATTGTTGAAAACTTATACAAGTTACATACAATGAATGAAGTACAAATTGAAGAATTAAAAGAAATTTTATTGTACATATATAAAAATAACATTTTTATGTTCAATAACAAGATTTACAAACAAAATTATGGTGGACCTATGGGGTCATCATTGTCAACCTTATTTGCTGAAATATTAATGTGTAACATAGAAACAAAAATAATAAGTAAACTAGAAGATCCACCACTGCTATACTGCAGTTATGTTGATGACATTTTTCTGTTATCCAGGCTAAAAAATGATGAACTTGAAGACTTGACAAAAAAGCATAATGATATTTATCCATCTATTGAATTGACAGTGGAACAAGGAACATAAAAATACATTGGCATTTTTGGATGTTATGGTAATCAAAACAAATGATAATATGCAATTCAGGGTGCATAGAAAATCTTCATATATTCCTGTATTAATACCTTTTCAGTCATCACACCCATTAACACATAAAAAAAATAGCGTTAAAACACTAATTAAAAGAAGTTTAACACACTCATCAAAAGAACAATATAAAAAAGTAGAAATTTAATATATTGAAAAAATTGCACATGATTTTGGTTACCCTAAACAGGTATTAAAGAAATGGATTTATGAAGTAACTCAAGCAAATAATAAAGGCAATAATGGTAAAAAACTATTAAAATATGAAGGAGCAATTCCATATATTGAAGGTATTTCTGCTGAAATTAATAAGGTTTGTGGCAAATATGACATACAAATAGGAAATCAGGTACATACTATAAAAAATATAGTAATAAAAAATGAAAAAATCAGCCAACTAGATAGAGCAGGTGTATATGAGATTCCTATAAACCAGAAACCACCATTGTCATATATAGGCAGCACTAAGAACAAGTTAAAGTATAGATTGCACAAGCATATGAGTAATTGGGCGGTCGTAGTGAGCAATGCGTTGGCCTCCTCGGGGCGCTCTGTGGTAACAATGGCACACACAACAGCAACTAGGGCCTCTGTGAATCTTGGAGAGGTGCAAGCTAGTTCTGTGTGACATTGGCAAAAAGACCCCAACTCACTGGGTTTTGTTCCAGAATCCTTAGGTTGAATGACCAACTGGAACTCTCAGCTGTGGGCTAATCCCCCACACTGATGTACTTAACTGATTAAAAAGACAAAAAGAAATATTAAGAATGACTCAAGTGTGGGATATGGTGGACCTACCACACTTGAGAAGGACGGTCCACCACGGAATCGACCTGGACTTTCTAAACGGCGTATGAGAAAGAGACCTCGGCTGAGTGAATGTAAGATTGGTATATGGAATACTAGAGGTATAAATGGCAAGATGAGTGAGGTGATTGAGGAGATGAATAAGTATAGACTGGATGTGCTGTGTGTAAGTGAAACCAAAAGGAAGGAAATTGGGGTAGAAGAAGTGAATGGCACGGTGAATGGCACGGTGAGTCTGGAGTATTGGATAATATGAGAGGACAGGCTGGTGCAGGTGTGATTTTAAGTGAAAAGATGAAGAATAATTTGATTCACTATAGTTGCATAAGTGAGAGAATTCTCTGGATTCGTTTGAAAGTGAAACTTCAGAGAATTGTAATTGTTGTAGTGTATGCTCCTTGTGACTCGGAACCTTCTGATAAGAAAGAAGATTTCTGGAATGAGCTAAAAGCTGTTTTGAGCCAGTTTGGTGCTAAAGAAAAAGTTATAATAGCAGGGGATTTCACTGCTAGAGTAGGTGTGCAGAATGCAATTTCTGACAATGTTCTGGGTAAGTTTAATGATCCTTGTGTGAATGATAATGGTGAAAGATTAATTGAACTCTGCATTGAGAATGGTTTGTGCGTATCTAATACATTTTTCAACCACAAGTATATCCACACATCATCATCATCATCATCGTCAACCATTATCAATCCACTGCTGGACGAAGGTCTCCCCAAGTTTCCTCCACAACGGTCTGTCTTGTGCCAGTCTCCTCCATGTCACTCCCGCATATTTACGAATTTCATCCACCCATCTCCCATGTGGTCTTTTTCTGGGTCTTTTCCTGTCCCTTGGAATCCAATCTAAAATTGCGGCTGTCCATCTATGGTCTTTCCTTCTGGCAGTATGTCCAGCCCATTGCCATTTCAGGGATTTAACTCTGATCATGATGTCTTCCACTATCGTCATTTTTCGGATCCACGAGTTCCTCTTCTTATCTCTCCTGGTTATACCAAGCATGCACCTCTCCATGCTTCTTTGAGTTGTCTGCAGCCTTTGTATGTCTCTTTTAGTTAAGGTCCAGGTCTCTGCACCATACGTAAGCACTGGAAGGATGCATTGATCAAACACTTTTCTTTTAAGACATAATGGCATATTGCTCTTGAAAATTATGCTGTTTCTTCCAAAAGCTCTCCAGGCAAGTTTTGTACGCCGATTAATTTCTTCATCAATGTGACCCTCACTTGATATCTGCTGTCCAAGATAAACATACGTATCTGTTATCTCCAGTTTTTCTCCATCAATCGATAAATCTTCATTTCTTGTAAAAGCATTGAACATCACTTTTGTCTTCTGAAAGTTCATTTTTAATCCCACTTCTTTACTCTTGTCAGCAAGTTCCTGGATCATACTCTGCAGCTCTGATGGGGTAGTTGCAAAAATGACTACGTCATCAGCAAAACGAAGGTGGGTTAGATAATCTCCATTAATCTTTATCCCTTTGTTTTCCCAGTTCAGTGATTGAAAGACATTTTCCAATGTGGCATTAAAGAGCTTCGGAGATATGGTGTCACCTTGTCTCACTCCCTTTCCAATTTTTATGTGTGTTGTATTTTCAAACAGCCGAATCTTTGCACTTGCATTTTCATAGATGTTATTAATAATATTAATGTATGCATCTTCAATACCGCAGGATTTCAGAGCCGTGGTAACTGCTGATGGTTTCACAGAATCAAAGGCTTTTTCATAATCGATAAAAGCCATGCACAATGGAAGTTCATATTCCCTCGCTCTTTCAATTAGTTCTCTCAGTACGTGGATATGATCTATTGTGCTGTAGCCACTCCTGAATCCAGCTTGTTCTCTCGGTTGAGCCATGTCCAGTGTTACCTTCAAGCGGTGTGAAAGAACTTTAGTGAAGATTTTATAAACCACTGATAGGAGGCTGATAGGTCTGTAGTTCCTGAGATCCTCAATGTCACCTTTTTTATGTAGCAGGATCATTGTAGCATTGTTCCAATCCTCAGGAATCTTCCCTTCATTAAGGCATCGAGTGAAAATTTGGGCGAGTACTGTTTCAATTTCTCCACTTGCTTCTTGTATGATGTCTATAGTAATTCCATCTTCTCCTGGAGCTTTCCCCCGCTTCATGTTCTTGATTGCATGAGCAACTTCTGCTGGGAGGACTGGAAGAACTCTGGTACCTTTCATGATGTCTGGAGTACATGTATCATCCCTTTCATATAGTTTGGAGTAGAAATCTTTCACTCTTGTCAAAATTTCGCCTCTATTTCTTGTTATAGAACCATCTTCTTTTCTCAGAGCCATAATCTGTTTTCTTCCCTTACTGAGATGTCCCTTTGCTATCTTTAGGCTTTGATTGTTTTCAATTGCTTTCCTCACTAGCTCACAGTTGAATTTCCTTACGTCTTCAGTGATACTTTTTCGTGCTGTCTTGCATAGCTCTATATATTCCACTTTGGAAGTCACATCTTCTTTAGTTGTCCTCATCTCTCTTCTTTTTGCATCAACATTTTGGTTTTTCCTGATAATTTGTTTACATGCAACTTGTTCTTAGACCCAGCTAATTTTGTTGCTGTTTCCATAAGAGCTTTGGTTACTTTTCTGTTAACTTCAGAAATATCCACTTCTTCCGATGTTAGGCCTTCTAAAGCAGAGAATCTGTTCTTCAGTTCCAACTTGAAGGTATTATGGTGTTTTTTAAGGTTGGTTATGTCAATAGATTTTGTTTGTCTTATGAGCTTGCCACGTTCCAGTTTAGTGTTGAGGTGCATCTTACATCTCACCAATCTATGGTCACTACCTGTGTTGAACTTGTTTAGCACACTGCAGTCTTCGATGACGAATTTTTTGTTACACATAATAAAATCAATTTCACTTGTCGTCCCAATTGGATGTCTCCATGTCCATTTCCTGTGTGGCTTTTTCTTGAAAAAGGAATTCAAGATGAAAAATCCTTCTGCCTCTGCAAACTCAACGAGAGTATTTCCACGCTGGTTTCTGTTGCCGTGACCGAATTTACCTACTGAAGTTTCATTCTGTTGCCGGTGCCCTATTTTTGCATTGAAATCTCCCATAATTATCTTCAAGTGCTGCTTACCTTTATTATTTAGATGACGAATTTCCTCATAAAATTCTTCAATTTCTTCTTCAGGATGACTTGTGGTGGGTGCATAAGTTTGAATAATCTGAGCCTGGTATCTTCTCGATAGTTGGATAACGAGTCGTGCAGCTCTGTCAGAGGAACTTTCAACTTCTACCACTTTATCCTTCAGTTTCTTGTTTATTATAAATCCAACACCACTAGTTCTGCCAGTATCTGTCCCACGATAATAGAAGAGATGTCCACTTTTCAGTTCAATGAGATCTTCTCCTTTTCTCCTTACCTCACTCAGCCCGACGATGTCCCACTTGATCCTTTGTAGTTCCTCTTCCAATTCAAGAAGCCTTGAATCAGAAGATAGGGAGCGTCCGTTGTAGGTAGCCAAGGTCAGCATCAAATGGCAGCCTAGTCCGGTCCTCCGGGGATTCTTAGCACCCTCTGCCTTCATGTCGCACTGGCCGCTGCCTTGGCCAGGCCGCTGCCTTTTTCCAGCTGCCGGAGACTGAGGGCCAAGATTTAAGTTGTAGAGTCATTTTGGAGGTGTTTGGCCATAACTCACCCCGCTGGCCAAGCGGGTTGGTGAGTGTGGGATAGCATTTCCTCTGATCCCGATGGTATAGTTATACCGCTATTTGCGGTCGTCAGAGCCCCTTTAGTGGGAACAGGATGCACCACGAGAAGGCGGGGTTGACATTTGTCAAGGAGAGGCTGTGATGTTACGCATCACCTGACCTTACATATACTTGGGAAAATCGTACACTTGGTCAAAAGAGTGCGATAGATTTTGTTGTGTACGATCAGCATTTGAAACACTTAGTTGTTGACACCCGTGTGATGAGAGGTGCAGATGTTGGTTCTGATCATTACTTGGTAGTGTCACGAGTGAAACTTAATGTTGGTTGGAGGAAAAGGAATACGAAGAGACGCAGGATAGAAAGAATAAAGGTTGACAGGTTCCTTGAAGATCATCAGCGGTAATATGACTTACTGAGAGAATGACTGAAGGATCTGAAGTCTGGTGAGAGGGATGTAGAAAAGAAATGAGAATGTTTTAAGAACTGTGTTGTCACTGCTGCTAAAGTGGTCTGTGGCACCACAATAGTGGGTAACAATAGAGGTGATGCTTGGTGGAATAGTGAGATTGAAGAGGCAGTAAAGAGAAAGAAGGAAGCTTATTTGGGAATGTTGCAAGGTTGAGTCTCTGTGGATGAATATCGCTGTAAGAAGCGTGAAGCTGCTAAGCTGGTTCGGCACAGTAAGGCAAAAGATAGGAAGGAGAAAGTGGAAAGGCATGAACTGGCTTTTTGGAAAGATAGGAAGTCCTTTTGGAAGTACAAACAGGGGAAACAAAGTTGTAAGTTGTGTGAAGAATGAGATTGGGGAAATGATTTGGGAGCCCAATGAGTTAACTGACAGATGCGGTGAATACTTCTGTGAGTTATTAGATCAGGAAAGCAAAGATGATTCTGAGACAGGTGCAGATGATGTCACAATGAGGGATGAAAGCACAGGAGGGATCTCAAAAGAAGAAGTGTGTAAAGCTGTAAAATCTCTTCAGAATGGTAAGGCTCCAGGAGTTGATGGTATAACTGCAGAGATGTTGAAATATGGTGGTGACTCTATAATTGACTGGTTAACTGAAATTTGCCAGTTGTGCTGGGAGTTAGGAATGGTCCCTCGGGATTGGAAGGATGCTATTATTGTTCCCTTGCATAAGGAAAAAGGTGATCAGACTGAATGCAAAAACTATCGTGGTATTAGCCTACTGAGTGTGCCAGGAAAAGTGTTTGGTAAGGTTGTTATTGAAAAAGTACGGGGTCTTACATCATTGAAAGTGTGGGATGTTCAGAGTGGTTTTATGCCTGGTAAAGGCTGCACTAACCAGATTTTTGCATTACGCACGATGATTGAAAAGTATCTGGCTGTTGGGAAGAAAGTTTTTACTGCCTTCATAGATTTAGAGAAAGCGTACGACCGAGTGAATAGGACACTTTTGTGGAAGGTATTGAATGAATATGGTGTTACTGGAAATCTACTTAATAGTGTAAAAGCCATGTATGCTGGTAGTAGAGCTTGTGTACGAGTGAATGGTGTTTTATCAAAATGGTTTTCCATTGGTGCAGGAGTTAGACAAGGTTGTGTAATGTCACCAAGGCCGTTTAATATATTTATGGACGCATGCATGCGTGATGCCAAAATAGATAATAGTGGTTTATGTCTTGGTGATATCCGTGTGCGCAGATTGCTGTATGCTGATGACACTGTCCTGTTGGCAGAGAGCAAAAGTGAGTTGCAGAGTATGTTGACTCAGATGCACGTAGTTTGCATGAAATTCAAACTGAGTATAAATAAGGGAAAAACCAAAGTTATGGTGTTTGAGAGAGGAACGGGTAGCAGTGAATGTAATGTAAGTATAAATGGCACTGTGATTGACCAGGTGAGTGAGTTTGTGTATTTTTGTATTTTTTTTATTTTTTTTGATTGGAGGTTTAACGACCACCGTGAGCAACTCAATGGGCTATAAGCCCGTCCCTAATTTAGGGTCACTGGTTCAAGGGAAGGGAGAGAGCCAGTGCCGTAAGACAAACACAACATCCATGCCTCACCGGGATTCGAACCCGGACCCCGTTCGGACGAATGATCAGAGGCTATCGCTTAGACCACTGCGCCACCGGGGCGGCGAGTTTGTGTATTTAGGAAGTATGTTTGACAGAGAGAACAAGTTGGATGGTGAAATCAGTAGGCGAGTGAATTCTTCTTTGAAAGTCATAGCTGCTCTGGGAGGTTTTCACAGGAATGATGGGTTCTCTAGAGAGTCCCGCATGGCTGTGTATGAAACTGTAATTGTTCCTACTCTGATGTATGGCAGTGAAACCTGGGTACTGCAGAAGAAACATAGGAGTCGTTTGTGTGCTGGAGAAATGCGTTACTTACGTGGGGTTTATGGCAAAACACGATCTGATTGTGTGAGGAATGAAGATGTATTGCAGTTGTGTGATGTAAAGCAAAATGTTGTTAGCAAGGTGGAGACCAATATGCTTCGGTGGTTTGGCCATGTTGAAAGAATGAGTGATGAAATGCTTACTAAGAAAATATTTTCAGCCCAAGTGGCAGGAAGGAAAGGCAGAGGAAGGCCAAGGAAGACATGGGTGGATCAGATTCAGGAGTGTCTGCATGAGAAAAGGATTATGAGTATGAAGTATAAAAGATCTTGTGTGTGGCGTGTAATGGATATCAGTGAAGCAAGAGTTGTGTGTCGAGATCGATGTAAATGGAGAAGTTTGATACGACAACAATAGGTAAAAATATCTGGAAGTTTGTATTTCTTTTTGGAGCTAACCTCTGAATCTCAGAGAACAGCTTAGTGATATGTATGATGTATGTATGATATGAGTAATTGGATTAAAAAAGAAGCAAAGACTGCATTAACCCAATATTGTCTAGAAAATCACCAATGTCCGAAATTTGAAGATATTAAAATTATTAAGAGCTGTAAAAACGAAAGGCAGTTGAGAATTGCGGAATCAGTATTAATTAAAAAAACAGATCAAGACTGTGTAACATTAATGAGCCAAGCAACTTAAACGAACAGCAGAAGGCCTTAATAAAAATTGAACAACAATTAAGAGGGAAAAAAAGAAAAGAGAGCAGCACTGACAATAGATGGCGCCAGAGGCACAAAGATGCAGAGATTGCGACTGAAGCAGGAACCTCAATGACTTTGCTCACTTCAGCTGTAATAGTCAGAGAGACACATTGGCCCCCTGATGATGACAGTGATGCTGTTGAAAGCGCTAGAGGATTGTGTATGACAGGCTGAATGAAGTTGGTGTTTGCGGCACGTTTTGTACGGTGTTTGAGGCAGATGGAGCACTACTTTAGTCACAGTTGACAAGGGGTTGACTTACAGGGAATGTAAATAGTGTAAATATGTACATAGTCGTTTTAACTGAGTGTATGAATGTGTTGTATGTTGTGTACCGTTGAGTGATTTTTATGGAGATGACGAGCTCTGTTACATCTCAGACGGCAGAATGAAATCAACGCTTTTTGTCCTGTGAATAATTAAAAAAAAATAAAAGAGTAAATAAAATACGACGTTTCATGACCGAAAGAACAAATATTATAAGTAAGGCGTTTTTTCAACCTTTGAAGACCAACAACATTACATGATGTTATAATCAACGTGCATTAAGTGTAAAGAAAAAAAAAAGTGACCAAAAGCTTTCGGGTAAGTGATTGGCTCTTTTAATGATATGTCACTAATGATTTGCACGTAAATATATGCATTTTACTGGTGTTTCATACTTTTAAAGATGAAAATAATATGAGTTCCAAAACCTTTTTAAATCTAAGCAAGTGTAGAGGTGGGAAGGATTGCATCAAGAATTTATGTAGATAAACACTAAATATGGAACACTAAATTCAGTAAATTCTTTCCAGAAAATTAAGAAAAATCAAAAACATGTTTGTTTTAAGAGTTAATAAAAACACTAAAACACTGAACTCTTTCAGGGCAATGTAAAAAATTAAAAAATCAGAAACCTTTAATGGAGATTTTTATTTAAGAACACTAGCATTCGAACTTGCTCGAAGTCGAGTCTACTTCATTTTTTGCCAGCTATGACACCTGATGTGCTGAATGGTCTTTCTGACATTACTGTCGATGGTGGTTAGGTTAAGAACTTTTCAGAGAGTTTCCTCAAATTTTGATATTTTTTGTTGTCCTTCCAGTACTTAAAGATGTCTGCAGACGGTGGAAGCAGTGTTTCTGCTAAGTATGCATTTATTTCTTCTTCAGGAGACAAACTGTAACTCTGCTCACTGCTGGCAGATGGTGTCATCAATTGAGAATAGTAACTCCACATGCTATGATCACCTTGTTGTTGAGTTAACGATTTTTGAGTGGTATCTCTTTGCCTTTGTTCTGATCACTGTCATCAGCTGGCTAAATACTAATATCAGAAACTTCAATGGCCAGTGTTGATTTAATTTGTTCTAGGTTTTCTTTGATCAAAAATATGCTTCCTTTGAATCGGGGTTCCAGTATAGTTCCAAGAGCCTACAATTTCTCGGTCTCAACAGACTGATAGACATTTTACAGATGTAAGCAAATCATTTTGAAAACCCTGAACGGAACCTAAAGTTGATTTGAAGTTCTGTAGAATACAAATTATGCTATCACTAAAGGAATTATTTCTGAGATTGTTATTTCGCTGGAACTGGCTACCAATGTAGCACTATCGAACATGTCTACGATTTGTATCACTTCTTCTATACTTGTCCACTGTCGAGCACTAAGATCTACCTGAAAATTTAACTCTGAAGCAGATAATGAAACAGCTTGCTTTTGTTCCATGAGACGAATGAGCATGTCAAGCTGAGAATTCCATCTAGTCGGTCCATCTTGTATCAAACAATGGGGTTTAATAGTTAGCTTGAGAAGCTCATAAGACTTTCATGACTTTAGAAGAGTGCTTGAAATGCCCCACAGTACTCCCGCAGGTTAACATAATTTCTTTATTTTTACTCTTGTTCAGTAAACCATCTTTGAGAACTAATTGAAATGTATGAGCAAGGCATGGCAAGTGGTCAAAGGTACTGCATTCCAAAGCTGCAACCATATTAGGCCCATAGTCTCTCATGAAACACCCAACTTTTTCTAAGAGATTCCATTCTTTCATGGTGTTGGTAACGAAAGTTTCTATTGCAGGTGCTCTTTGTGAAACTTCTGAAAGGGATTACATTCTAAGCACAAGTGATGATACTCAAAGTTTTCATCTATGAAGTGAACTGTGAAACTGAGGTAATCGTCAAAAGATGTCGATGTCCACATGTGTGTTGTGACTGCAATAAACTCGGTTTTATCTAAAAGATGCTTAACTTTTATTTTTTCTTCTTCATACATCTCTGGAATTACCTTTTGGGCAAGGTTTTTCCTGCTTGGGATGGTATATCTTGGCTCAAAGTGGTTTATCAACTTTTTAAAGCCTTTATCTTCTACCGTAGACAATGGTTGGTTATCTTTGCAGATCATTTCGGCAACTAATCTGGTAATTGTTTTAGCTCTTTTGTCTCCAGGCTTAAAACTTTGAATTTCATCAATGAATGCTTTCAGAGTCAGTTGGTTAGAAAATACTGCTTTGCATTTTACTGGGGGTGCATCAAAAGCGCTTTGTTCTCCATAAGAAGAAGCTGCCGAACCTGGTCTAGGAATTGAACTAACTGTGCAAGACTTCCAATGACAGCTGGATCATCTGGGTCATTATTGTCTTCCAATCAGGAGTCAACTCTGACAGTCAAAGGGCTTAAGGGTGAAGCTGGAGTCAGTAATGGGGATGGTGAACTTATACCTTTCAGTTCTTGAAATTTGGATGAATGTTTGGCTTTCAAATGCTTCCACATTGCTGAAGTAGTATGTGACCCTTTTCCTCTTGATATTTTTGCAGAACACAGACTGCAATTTGCATAATTTTTATTATTATAAATTTGGAAATAGTTCCAGATATTAGAAGATGCTTGAGATGATGTCATCTCATGGGTTAACATTCATTGCAGATTATAGGAGATGCGATGGTTGTGTGACAGGCACAAGATAAATCGCACCTAAGTATGTGCAAATGCTGTGGTTAGCGACAGAAAGTAAAAACAATAAAGTGTGAGAAACACTGATATTGAGACAAAAATTATAGACCAGATAATGCCGAGCATATACTGATAGCATGTGCAAGTGAGACGCTGCAGAGAGTTGAGTAGAACTAGAAACGCTGAGCTGTAGAGAGATTAACTTGAGTCATGTGCACGACGCAGCTTGAGGTCCCCCCCCCTCCGTTCTCACGCTTGTTACCATGGGAACAGCTGCCAGGAAAGAGATAAAATGTGTCTAAGTCACTTTTCCCACTATACTTGAGGTATGGTGGCTAAGACACTGTCCGATGGAAGACGCTAGCTGCTTCGGCAGTTGCGCTCTGTGTTTGGCTGAACAATTCCTTCATTGTTGCATCCGGTTTGGAAGTAACAAGCTATTTCAAATAGCTGGGTACACACTGCAGATTATCTTCTTCAATTGTTTTCTAATGTCAGAACTCATCATGCTGACAAAAATTCGAACAAATATCGCTCTAGAACAATCACCAAACGCGAAGTTTTTTAGGTTAAGATTCGAAAGATTCGAATGACGAAAAAGAGCGAAGATTCGAGTTTTTGAATCTCGAATCTTTTTCAAGATTCGCGGGATTCGAAAAGTCGAATATCCCATCCTTAGTTTTCAGTATCAGGATAATGTGGGAAGATCCACTTCTCATCATTTGTTATGATTGTCCACCAAAACCGGTCATCACGTGGATTTTGCAGCAATTCTTGACACAGAGTGACATGCTCCTCAGCTTGCTTTGGGCTCATCTCATGGGGAACTATTTACGGATATCTGGAGTAAAAACCGAGCTGGTGTAGGTGACAAATGATGGTGGTTTGTGATGCATGGACCTCGTCTGCTAATTGTCTGGGGCTGGTTTCTGGGTGCTGTTCAACAGTTAGATGCAAGGCTTCAGTGTCGGTGGTGACTGGTCTCCCACACCTCAATTTATCAACGAGCTCTGTGTCTCCGGACCGGAAGCATTTGAACTATTTTCTTGCTGTTGCAGGCTGCACTGTCCCCTCACCTTCTACATTATTAGTTTCCTTCACGGCAGCTGTCACGTTCAACCCTTTTTTCCAATAATGGCACAGGAACAACAAGTTCCTCCTCTGACATTCTCATCTCGTATGAGCGGCACACACGTGTTGGACCCGGAGCATGTCTACTTGTCTGAGCAGTGAAGCACGTCACCCAATAATGCGTGGCACTGATTCCACTTTACTGCACATGTCCCACCTGTATAGTGAAGCCCCTCCATCTGTACTGTGAAATGCTACAAACTTATGACTCATCCTTTTACATTTTGCCAAGATTTCGCTCATCAACGGATTACTTTTTCAATGCTGACAATGCAAAACAAACTGAAATATTAGAACATTACAATGTAAATATGAGTATAGTTACACAAGGCACATACAGAATGATTAAATACACAGCGGGTTCTAAATTTGAAGTCATCAGATGTGTTAGTTTGGCACATGGTGATTTAGAGGGGAAAAATT
This sequence comes from Macrothele yani, assembly GCA_039090855.1. Taxonomy (NCBI): domain Eukaryota; kingdom Metazoa; phylum Arthropoda; class Arachnida; order Araneae; family Macrothelidae; genus Macrothele; species Macrothele yani. The sequence goes on from CM077026.1 coordinate 73,610,207, forward strand.
ATTTAGTCATTGGATCCAAATTTTTGGCAACTTCAGGGAGACGCTGTCATTACACGCCTCATGGCTGGTGATAATTTCCAGAGTTTCTTGGAATGCTGTTGCTTTTAGGTTCGAGTTAGTCCACGATTCGTATATGGGAAGCGTTTTTAATAGCTTCCCATATAGGAACTGCGGATGTGAAACACACCTCTAGTAAGAGCTGTAGATTACCTTCCTTCCTTCCTTTGCACCTCTTTTGTGTTCTCCGATTCTGGTTTCGAATGAGAGTTTAGTCATTACCAGAGTTGAATAAAAATAAAATGTATCTGCATACACAACCATTGAAACAGAAAACTTGCTGCAAACTGCGAATCATGAATAACAATACAATAAGATAATTTAAAGAAAAATTAATAAAACAATAAATAATTGTTAGAACATTACATATTCCAATTAGGAGAAAATAAGTACATTAATTTGAATGTGCAGCAATGTGTGTAAAATGGACCTTTATGGTTAAATATTGGACCATGAACCTCATAAAAACAAGAGACTAAAGATAACAAATTTATTTCCAGAAAAACAGTTCCACAAATGAACTTCAAAAATTATAAGTAGCATTTTCAACAATTTAATTTGAAATAGTAAACTTACAAAATACATAAGGAAAATAATTTAATAATTGGCAACTGCAAGAGGAACCTGGTAATAAAAAATTTAATTATTTCTGTGTAAACGAACATTTTGATAGAATTTGTATACACTGAGAACAGGCCTTGATAAAATCTAAAGGCCAGAAATGTCTGTAAAGACAAAAGAACTCAGAAGATGTGGAAAATAATTGAAAGTTCAAGTTAAAATAGAATTAAGTATATCAATTTGAGTAAAGCCTTGAATAAGTGTTTTAATTGCTGTAAATCACATTTCATTTTTTGTTTAATCTACAAGCAAAAACTATCTGCAAAATCTGTTAATAATATGGAAACTATCCACGTACGGCATGCATGTGTACGTCTACATTCTGCTACTCTGGTCATTCCAATGTAATATCTTTGAGTACCATCAGGATATGATAGTGGTATGGCATAAACACCAGCTCCATTGGTGATCAAAGGTCTGTCAGAGCATTTTGAAAGTATGCTGTTTAAGAATGTAGGAGCCCTTATGCCCACACAGAGTCCCATCTTTCGTAGGGCATTTTTTCAGGATGTAAGAAATGCCTGGAATGTATGGTTATTGATCCCAGGTACTGTAGTTGAGTCAATGTATTAGTGCATATTCTATGTAGCGTGTCTTTGGTCTTTCTGATGATGGTAAGTATAGGTTTGTATGAGTAGCCTGCTTTCGTGGCTTGATTCATTATTTTATTTAGTTCAGATTGCCTGGCAGAAATACCTGAGGTTATAGTAAAAGCTCTTCAAAGCCATGGCCTGAAAAATGCTGAGTTATGTTCAACTGGACAGAACGAGGTGCTAGGCATCGGATTAGGGATAGCCATTGTTTACAATAGACTTGAGAATGGAGCTAGTTGTCCTGTAATTTAGTCAAAAGTACATCTAGATAGGGTAATGAGCAGTCCTTTCAATCTCCATGGTGAAGCAGATTGAAGAGTGGAGTTGATTTTATATATAGAGTTGATTTTATCTACGAAGGACAGAAGAGTATCTTTCCCATGAGGCCATATGAAGAACACATCGTCTGCATATTTAAGCCAAGTTGAAGGTCCTGGGTTAATGTTGGCAAAGATACTGTATGTTCTTCTATGGGGATGAGCACTGCTTCAGCAAGGGCAGGAGAAAGCGACGACCCCCATCGGTGCATCTTTGCTCTGCTTATAAATTTTCCCTTGGAAACTGAAGAAATTCAAATCTGTGACTAAATCTATTAATTTGGATATGCTGTGAGAAGTTATTTGAATATATGGAAGAATTAAAAATGATTTTCTTTAAATTGCTAATGGTCTCTGGTACAAGTACGGATGGGTTAAGAGAAGCTATGTCAAAACTGCCAATTATATCTTTCGGTAGGACACTTAGCTGTCTGGTTTCCATCATTAAGTCCTTGGAAGAATTAAGCACATAGTTCAATTTAGGAAGATAATCAGCTAGAAATTTGGAAAGTGCTTTCTACAGGTGGCAGGTTGGCATATATGTCCTAGATACTACTGATCTCAAAGAATTGGCTGGCTTGTGATGCTTCAGTCTTCCAAACAGCAGTGTGATCTGGGGGCCTGGTGGTGGTAAAAAAAAAAAAACTGAAATAAACCTACTTCAGTCAGGAATATAACACCAAATAATTATCCCCTGAACAACATCTTTATAAATATAATCCTATCATTATTTGGTATGCAATCTCACAAAATGCACATATGCCTCAATAACCCATCCTATTCCTGGACTCTGATCACCCAGAAACATATTACTATTTGAAGACTCATTATCACTGGAAACACCTAACCCAGAAACATATCAATACTCAAAGGCTCATTATTCCTGGAAATACATAACCCAGAAATGTATCAATACTTGTACACTTTAGTAACATATTCTATCCCTGGATACACCACACAGAAACATACTATCCTGACCCTAATGCAATACAATCTCTTTACCCTCTTCTAGTGCCTCAGAAGATAAACAACACTCAGACAAGGTAATATACACTGAGTTATCACTAAATAATGACCAACTACCTAACACTTTGTAGGTCCTTCTTTTGCCTTCGTACAGCAGCTACATGATGTGGCATCGACTCAATAAGGTGCCGGAAGCAGTTGGGAGGTATGGCCAACCAAGCTGTGTGTAATGTTGCCTTCAATACAGGTATGGAGGTGATTGATGTATCCAGATGCCTGTATGCCATTTCATAGTGTCCCACAAGTGCTCTATGGGATTGATATCAGGGAAGGCCAATCGATATGCTGCAAGTCTGAATAGTGTTCCTGAAAACATTCCTGCACAACATTGGACCTGTGGCTAGGTGCATTGTCATCTTAGGAGAAAGTGTCACCATTCAGGAAAAAGAGCAACACTGATGGGTGTACAGAGTCAGCAAACAAGTCACGATAGTGGCCACCATGTCATATGTTGTTCTATATGCAGCAGGGGTCCAAGTCCCTGCTAAGTAAACATGCTCACATCATACAGCTGCCTCCAATAACTTGCACTGTGGAGATCATTCAGGATGGATTGAATGCCTCATGCTGTTCCCGCCAAATAAGTGCATGACCATCCATGAAGTGGAGTAAGAAATGCAACTCATCAGACCAGCACACTATTTTCCAGCCACCCGATGTCCAACTTGCATAATCTTTGCACCAATGAACCATGGTTAGGGGAGGATGTCATCAGGGTCGTCTGCTGTTATAGCCCATATGTGCGATTGTGCAATGCATGGTCACGACAGATGCTGTTCCAGGTTGACCTCTGTTGTGTTGGGTAGTCAACTGTTGAACAGTGATATACGAGTCATCAGCCCCGGTGTTCACCTCTGACATAAACCTTTTGCTGTCCAGTGTAGTTTTACCTCCAAGTTGTCGTTTAACCATTTTCACAGCAGTCCTGATACACTTTAACTATGGCAGCTTACGAACAACCCACCAGTTCAGCTGTTTGGGAAATTTAGGCATGAGCTCTCCAAATTCTCACAATCTGTCCTTTCCCAAAGTCAGATAAATCCTTCCATTTACCTATCATGCTCTGAATTTTACTACCAACTGCTCCACTTGCACCTTATATGTATACGCCATGTTGGTTGACTAATCGTGCTCTGTTGGAAATCATGTGGTAAATGGGCCACATCCACTTTTGATAGGGGTGGTCATAATTCAGGGATCACTCAGTGTATGACTACATTCAAATTCCTTAAGTCATAATGCATGCTCTTTCACCAACTTTTCTCAAGTTACCTGTCACTTCCTCATACTGGTTGAAGTGAGAAGAATGCCCACTGAGAGGAAAACAATGGCATAATTTTTTTTCTTAAAATATCTTCTTATCCTCAGGCCATTTACTTTACATGCCGTAAAGTAAATGGCCTGAGGATATATTGTCTCAAAAGAAAACACGCCACACAAAAATATACTGGCTAACTGTACATGAAATGCACTTGTTCAGGTATGTGAAAAATATATTGCAAACATTTTATTAAAAACTGGTTTAAAAACCTCAATATAAAGAAAACACAGCTGGAAAGAGTGTTTAGCTCTTCAAGAGAGCGAGACCAAATCCAGAAGAACGAAGACTAACTTCTTCTTTCACACAAAAAAATGGAATATCTTTGCACCCCGTTTCTCAAGATCAACGTAAACTTTGTGTAACCTGTATAAATATTTTTTTTTCTTTGACATAACTTTTCCCAAAAGTCTAGCATAGATTTTAGTAAATAAACTGATCCTTTTGTTTTGAAGATGTAACACAAAAACAGGCCAAATTCATAACCATACCACAGAATACAAATCATTTTTAATTTTTTCGGAACATTACTTTTTCTTGACGCTATGGATCTAGTGGGTTTCCTATGCCAAGATTGGTATACGAAGTTGAAAAGGCTTGCCCCAGCATAAGGGGAAGAGATGAATTTCCCAAGGAAAAAAATAACTTTCAGACAGCTAAAAGAATGTCCAAAAACACTTGGAGACTAGTGTTTCACATTGAAGTCAAGGGTTCATTAATGGCCTGGAGATTCACTACAGCTGAAAATCAGGATGAGGTTTCCCAAACATTTTCCACCTCTAACATCGCTGGCAGGAAACGTTCTGGCCAGTAGCCAGGTAGTTTCAGGTCTTCGTTTTGTCAGATGGATGCTTCAAAGTGCACAGGCAAGATTTTTCCCCTTTCTGGATGAGTAGTAGCAAGAGGGGTACTGTCCCATTTTCAAGGGAGCAGCCACTGCCTGGTCAACCACTGTATAGTTCAGGAACAGCTTTGTCAGATGAGATCAAGCTTTTCTAAGCTTGCTGCAATGAATGGCAAGTCTTTACTTTTTCCTTGAATCAATCAATGGCTTCCAAGAACTTAGGCTTAACAGTGCCAAAGTTAGAAAAATCAGAAAATTTTTACATGCCCTGTCAGGCATGATGTCCAAAAGGTAGATGCTCAAGTCAAAACTTTACATGCCCAACATTTTGCTGATTAAATTTTATGTTGGTGATAGATCTGGAGCCCAGGAAATTAAATATAACAAATATCATTATATAGCATAGCCTATTATTCAATATCAAAACTAGAAAACCAGTTACTTTTAATGAAGCAAATATCAAAACTAGGAAATCAATTACTTTTAATATTTCCAATTATTAGTCAAAACTGAAGTTTAATCTCACCTACAAGATTTCCTCACATTCTTCATCATGTTACAATTGAAGAGAGTGTCCACTAACATGCCTTGTGCCTTTGGCAGCTGATTGCCAATGTTCAATGCCTAGTGATAGGTCATAATTACAACTATCAGGGCCATCAACGCTTATCCACATCAAGTCGTTCATGGTTTCAGTCAAGAGGCGGGAACAAAGAGAGGTTTTCACAGGATTCATGCAGCTAAAGCCTCTTTCACATGCACAGGTACGAGAGAAAAGCAAAACATAATTTCGACCAATAAAAGGATGTTGGTCATGTCTTTCAGTTTTGTTTTAAGAAGGTATGCAAGCAGAGTGGAGGGGCACGTAGATGCAGTTGTACTCATACTTCTTACGTTTAACTTGAAAGCTGACCATTCCAGCTGAACCAGTCTGATTTCCTCCTCCTCAAGAACTGTGCTAAGGTATTCACATAATTGAGCAATTTTTTCATTCCCATAAGAAAATAATGACTTAACACTGTTGATTGGCCAAACATGAAAATAAAAATTTTGAAAGTCGACAATGTTTTTTCTGCAACATTTCAAATCTGCTGACTATAATATCCATGACATTGTTGAGATCTTCGAGTGGTTCGACATTACCTTTCCCACTCAGTTTTATGCCTCAAAAGAAGGAACTGTTGAATGCATTCTGGAAAGATTCCAAATACCTTCCACTGGTATGCTTTAAACTTTCCAACTTTAGACATGTTTCCTCCAGAGTATTGCTTATGTCTAACAAAGTGAATTCATCTGCTTGGAATTTCTTTTAAACAGCTGCCAGGATTTCAAGAACGTCATGCTAGTAGTGCAATGTTCTAATAAATTGAACACTGTGAATTTCTTTCAAGTAGCCCCTTGCTTTTGTTGACCTTTTACTATCGTTTTCCATAGCAAGATTTTCCAAATGCATGTTATTCATCATCACCAAATTCTTTTGCAAGGCAACTAGAGCACATTGCTGGCTGGATAATCATCACATTTGAGATATTCTGCCCATCTGCAAGGTAGCAACTTCCAAAAATTACTTATGGAAGTAAGCTGTCTGCGTTGCTTTGGGGATCGACTGTAAAACATGATCACGCCTTTGACGGTTGATTCAGAAACTCCTTTAACATACTTATTTTTTACTACATCCATTTCAAGAACGTCTCCAGATTGTGGGCAATGCAGTGGATAGGCACAATGTGTGGGATATCTTTCTTCAATAATGCAGCAACACTAGTATAACATTCCATGTTTACGGACACACCATCCAAATTAATCCCAACAAGTTCCTGCTGTCTTGTGTCCTCATTTACATGTACTTCATCCAGAGTTTCTGTTAGAGCACTAAGGACTCCTGATACATCAGCATGCTTTAACTCCACCAAATTCACAAATTCAGTGACAGGATTACCAGATGAAACATATCGAACATAAACCATGACCTCTTCAACAGTCAGCAATCTGAGCTGCCATCTGCCAATACACAGAAAAATGGTATTTTCTCCAGTTCTTCAATGAGTTGACCTTTCAGTACTTGTGCAATATGATGAACAAACATATGCCCACCTTGTCATTCAAATAGTTGGTACCACAAACAATTTCATTCTTAATTGGAGCTTACACATTTTTTCAAATTTGGTAAAAGCTAATTCTTCTTTGGCATAAAAATATGCTGTGCTAAAAAGAATGGTAATTTTTTTGTACTGCTCCTTGGTAAGACTATATAAACATTTATTAATGGAGTATCTTTGAGATTATCTACAGCCAGTTTTACATGCACGCACAAATCACGTTTTTTTTTTTTGGTTTTTTTTTTGTGGATTTCAATGCTAGTAGGTGTGAAGAATTCAATTTCTGACAATGTTCTGGGTAAGTATAATGATCCTTGTGTAAATGATAATAATGGTGAAAATACAATGGTTTACCCACAAATATATCTACACATATACTTGGGAAAATCATACTCTTGGTCAAAAGAGTGTTATAGATTTTGGTGTTTACAATCAGCATCTGAAACACTTAGTTGTTGACACTCGTGTGATGAGAGGTGCAGATGCTGGCTCTGATCATTACTTGGTAGAAGTAATGATCAGAGTCAACATCGAGTGAAACTGAATGTTGGTTGAAGGAAAAGGAATAGGAAGAGGCCTAGGGTGGAAAGAATAGAGATTGAAAGGCATCCTGAGGATCATCAGCATTATGTTAATTTACTCAGAGAACGACTGAAGGAGCTGAAGTCATGTGAGAGGGATGTAGAAAAGAAGTGGGAATGTTTTAAGAACTGTGTTGTTACTACTGCTGAAGAGGTCTGTGGTACCACAATAGTGGGTAACAATAGAGGTGATGGTTGGTGGAATAGTGAGATTAAAGAGGCAGAAAAAAGAGAAAGAAGGATACCTATTTGAGGATGTTGCAAGGTAGAGCTTCTGTGGATGAATACAGCCATGTATGCTGGTAGTAGAGCTTGTTTATGAGTGAATGGGTTTTATCAAAATGGTTTTCTATTGGTGCAGGAGTCAGGCAAGGTTGTGTAATGTTACCCTGGCTGTTTAATATATTTATGGATGCATGCATGTGTGATGCCAAAATAGATAATACTGGTTTATGTCTTGGTGATATGTGTGTGTGCAGATAGCTGTATGCTGATGACACTGTCCTGTTGGCAGAGAGCAAAAGTGAGTTGCAGAGTATGATGTCCCGGATGTACGAAGTTTACATGAAATTCAAACTGATTATAAATAAGGGAAAAACCAAAGTTATGTAGTTAATTGTGCATTACGGGGATTACTAGGATATAAGTTTTCACTTTGTCAAATTTCCGGGGTGTACCCCAACCCTTCTTCAGGACTGACTAAGATAGAAGGTGCTGTCACTCAAGTGGTAATGTCATACCGCTATGTTCGTTAATCGTGGAACCTCTTCTCTTAATGTGTAGACTTTCTTCAAGTTTCTGTTTTAGATAGTGTTGTTGGTGTGCAAGAATTTTTAAAGATTCACAGTTCATTGAATGTCAAGTACTTTGTACATGTTTATCTAGGCCTGTTTTGCTTGTAATGTTTCTAATTGCGGCTTTGTGTTCAGCTACACGGGTGCAGAGTTGTCTTCCAGTCTCTCCTACATATATGTTACCACAATTGCAGTTTACACTGTAGATAACTCCTTCTTGTAGTAGCATGTTATTTTCTTTTTGTTTAAACTGAGGAAACTATTTTTTTATTTTATTGTGTAAGTGAGGAGCAAGACGAATATGGAAGCTAAGGCTAATTCTCTGCAGCCTTTCAAACAACCCTTTATGGTAAATTATTTTTCTAGTGAGTTTAATGTTTTTATCAGATTGTTTATGGCTTGACTTTGCTTTTTTCTCTTTAAAAATGTTTTCTATCCAATTTTCTGGGTAATTGTTATCTGTCAGCATCTTCTTAATTCTTTTTTACAGATTTCTTTGGAAGTTACTGTATAATCTAAAGTTTCTATTTTTTTCTAAGAACTGTGTGACTACATTTTCTTTAATGTAGGATGGATGGTATGATTGGTAGTTTAGCATTTTTTGAGTATTAGTAGGTTTTTTATAGAGTGTTATAGAGATTTTTCTTTCTTCGGCAGAGAGTGTCAGATCTAGGAAATTGAGGTTATTTTCTTGCTGCACTTCCAGGGTGAATTTAAGAGAGTCATCTACTAGGGTGTTGAAGAGGTTAAGTATGTCTATTAGCAGAGATTTTTCTTCTTGGTCTACTATTATCAGGATGTCATCCATATATCTAACGTAAAGGCAGAACAATGATGGCTGTGGGAGTATTATTATGGTTTTTGAGCAAGGAACTGGTAGTACTGAATGTAGCATAAATATAAATGGCACCGTGATTGACCAGGTGAATGAGTTTGTGTATTTAGGAAGCGTTTTTGACAGAGAGAACAAATTGGATGGTGAAATTAGTAGGAGAGTGAATTCTTCATTGAAAGTCATAACTGCCTTGGGAGGTTTACACAGGAATGATGGGTTCTCAAGGGAGTTTCGCATGGCTGTGTATGAAAGAGTAATTATTCCTACTCTGATGTATGGCAGTGAAACCTGGGCACTACAGAAGAAACATAGGAGTCATTTGTGTGCTGGAGAAATGCGTTACTTATGGGGGCGTTTGTGGCAAGACACATTCTGATCGTGTGAGGAATGAAGATGTGTTGGAGTTGTGTAATGTGAAGCAAAATGTTGTTAGCAAGGTGGAGACTAATATGATTTGGTGGTTTGGGCATGTTGAAAGAATGAGTGATGAAATGCTTACTAAGAAAAAAATTTTCAGCTCGAGTGGCAGGAAGGAAAAGCAGAGGAAGGTCAAGGAAGTCATGGGAGGATCAGATTCAGGAGTGTCTGCATGAGAAAAAGATCATGAGTATGAAGTATAGAAGATCTTGTGTGCGTCGTGTGATGGATGTCAGTGAAGATCGAATGGTGTGCCAAGATCATTGTAAGTGGAGGAGTTTGATATGGCAACAGTAAGTAAATAATCAGATAAAAGTTATCTGGTAGTTTGTCTTTTTCTTTGTGGAGCTAACCTCTTAATCTCAGAGAACAGCTTAGTGATATGTATGTATGTATGTATGTATGTATGTATGTATGTATGTATGTATGTATGTATGTATGTATGCATGCATGCATTAGAGAAATAATTCATATGGCACCACCGATAACTCCAGGCACTTTGAAGTATGAGCTTGATCCATCAGCAATATTAGGAAAATTACGGAACATTGTACACCACATTGTGGTCCGATTCTCACTGAAGACAAGCCAGGGGTATTCCCTTTTCCATTCATACAGAACCAAATGTTTCCGATGTTTTTCATTTTTGCATTTTCTTTTATTTGCTTTCAGATGAAGACTCTTTCTCTACACAACTACTAGCTCTTTCCTTTTGTAATCCATATGAAGAGCTGGTACCAGCGTTTCCCGGAAAAATGTTTCGGATATCCATCAGTATAAACAACAGCCAAAAATGCATGTGCCGTGCTTACAGAACGATGCTTGTGTTCAGCAACTTTTGAAAAAAATGTGTTCACCAGTAACACATGGGCCCACACTAGTGTCTCCAAAGTTCTGCCTGGGGTCCTTCTATTTGTTGAGAGAGCGGAACGGAAATGCTTTTGTGCTGTGCCAGAGGCTCATGCCTGCTAACTGGTTCTGTTAGTGATGTCACCATCAATCTCCATCAGCTGCAACATTGGTTTTCTCACCACAGCTATGTATCATGCTGAAAAGTTAAGGGTCATCCACAGCCCGTTGGTACACAATTATTTGATTTTTTAATCCTCCTCCCTCATGTTGAATGGAAAACTTTTGCAGTACAGTGCAGCACTGGTTACTCACTTTCAGCTACTGGCCGGCCCCAATCAGGTCAATGCTGAATGAAAATTTTCTTATGTACATGCCCGGCCAGGCATGTAGTAAAAAATAATATATGCCTGATTCAAATTTTTATATGCCCCGAGCATGGCGGGCAATAGATTTTTTTAACCCTGAACAGTGCCGTATTTCTCTCACAGCAACTAGCAGTTCAACAAGACTAGCAGAGAGAGGGAGCAGGCTGGATAAATGCACACACAGGTGATGAACAGCAAAGCCCGCACAGGTCAAAGTTCATGTGACGCTGGTAATCTGTAAAATGCATGAATGCATGCTTGCGTGAGATGCGCGATGTTAAATAACTTACGTAACCTGTTTAATCTGGTAAATGGTGCTTGATTGCCATTCAAATTTGGGCTGCCTAGCAACAACCTAGATATCTGAACTCCATGGGAGTTTGGACACACTTCCTAAAATTCTTGCTCTAAAACCAGCAGCTAGAAGACAAAACTTAACCTTCACTGACCCACATTTGTTTTTGAAAGCAACTTTCTTTCCTGACAAAGACAACTGTTAGTGTGGGTACACCATCTTGGAACAAAACAAAAATTGTGCAAGTCAAAAAATCTGTTATCACCCATGAATTTCAGTACTTACAGATAAATGGTTTGAACTTCATATGAAAAGGCATAAAAAAATAGCATGTAAAAATAATTGACATATTCAATAAAGCAAGAATATATTTATATTTCTTTTCACATGATTTTACAGCTATTTTAGTCAGATTGAGATTGATTTACTGCTGAAATGAAGCAGAATTAAATTTCCTAGTAATTTTTTTCCTTATCTTTATATTAACTTACATTATGTCATTTACTTCATTGCTACATGAAATTCTCAAAACAACTGATGACGATACGCATCAGGCACATACGAGATGCGTACAACAACAAAAAGTAAAGAAAAGAAAATCACAAATCATGCAATTGCAGATATCACTCAAAAATAAATGTATCAACATTTTTTCACTTGCAAAACTGAATACTGGAAATGATTGCTTTCTGGATGATATTAGATACAAGACCATTTCATGAAAATGATTATTCTTAAACTCATTCATTCACTTGACAAGAGGAAAAAATATAATGAAGTTTTGAAAATTAAATTCTGAAAAGGGGGGAAAAAAGAAGAGGTAACTCGATCTAGTGTAAAAATGGAGAGGAAGGACAAAACAAACTTTGTTGACTTTTTCTCAGCTTCAAAAAAAAAAAAAAATGTTTTAATAGAATTAATTAAAGACCGCTGGCAAATGAAAATTCAAGGCTGATCGAAAACAAAAATAAAAAATGAACCGCACATTATTTTTTTCTTCATCATTCCTGAAAGGAATGCATAAAATCTGTGGCAGCTTTTTGACGATTTTCAGCGGAAGTGGCCAGTTTCCCCAGAAATCAGAAATTTAGCAACATATCAGTACTTAAAGCTGAATGTGCGAATTCTGTGCTGTTTTCCAATAAAGCCAACTAAAGACAGGAGGGATTTTACATTTTCACATGGCTGCAGCTTGGGGACAAACATGAAAAACAAAAAAACCACCAATTTATAGCAAGTATATGTGGATTATGCCTGTTCTTATGGCACAGTTACAGGATGGGTGTGCAAATTCAGAAGACAGCAGGAAGACCAAAGGAGGCAGTGACAGAAAAAACATCACTACTGTTTGGGATAGTAATATGATTAAGGAAAACCCACATATTACTATTCAAGTAATAAATTTAAATGATGGTGTACTGACTGGCAATATGGAAATAATTATTCATCAACATTTAAAGTTCCACAAGATCTGTGCCAAATGAGTGCCCCACAAACTGACAGAACAGCAAACAAAAAGTACTAGAGTTGATTTTTGCACGGAGATGTTAGTAAAATTTGAACCTAGGTTCCCCAAATGGTAAACAGATATTGTCACAGGTGATGTGATAATGGTTTTAATACTATACAAGTTCCAGAAAGAACAACTATGTTTGTATTGCAGAAGAGAATCTGTGATCCCAAATCCTTCAACAAGACTTGGCCCAAGGAAGAGGATGTTCATAATTTTTAATGCAATGCATCTTTCCCGACATTAACAAAGTAAATCCCAAGTAAAAAATTTTGATGTAATGAAAATGGGTAACAGAACTAGTCAAAACCACTGTTGAAATTTGATCGTGCCACATGCTGTACCATGAGGTGATGCAACAATAGCTAATTTAATATTGTCACTCAAGAATATATACTACTAAACTACCACCGAACATTATTTCATAACGTTTTACATAAATGTAACAATATCTCATTGCAATCTGCATAAATTATGAGCACCTGATGCTAAATGTAATAAAAGCCATTACAAAAATACATTTTTGATGCTATGTAAATGGTGCACTGTGCAAAATTTGGCTTCCTCTCAACCCCCCAAGGGGGAAGAGGTTACTTGCTATTAAAGAGCTTTAAAATGAAGTCTAACCTGTAGATATTCTAGACCAAAAGTTACTAATCCCCCTCACTAACATACTTGTGATTCAGCTTTTCTTTCTATCTTGAGGTCATATTTTAGCTTGAGGAGCTACATCCATGGTTTATACACTTTTTCAATCACAAAATTCCAGGACTTTTCCAAGACTTTTGGATTTTTTCCCAGAACATACGATCCAAACGCTCTTACTTAAAATATAGTGAAACCATCAGTCTGTTCAACCTGTAACCTACATTAAACAACTTCCTACCTGCTTAAGCAAAGTTAATACAGAATGCTAAATGTCTGCTGCAGCTAATTAGAAACTTAGAATCACAGATAAATACTGAAATACCAAAACTGACACTATAAATTTGACCAGGTTTAATATCTACTAAACTTTTATATACAGTATACTACACTGATTTTGAGAAAAATTATTATTTTTCTACTTTGGCTTTAGTTTAGTTATTGAAGCAAATTACAGAATAAAAAAAAAACATAAAACTCAAAAATACATAGGTATGTGGCATTACTCTTTAAATGTTTCATATACCACACAATCAATACATAAAATAATATTTATATTTAACTTAATTATTTTGAAATAATGCCTACATTGGAAATCTAAGGGTAAGGAATGGTGAAATATTTGGAACTTTTTCAAAGAGCCAAAGGAATTGTTATTTCTCAAACACATAAATATGTGAGCAAGTATTTGTGTTGCATTTCATTTAGGGAAGGAATTTCAACATAATATTGATGCTGTAGCTGTGTTTTAAATTTGTACTTGCCAGCAAACAAAGTATGCACAAAATTTTCCAACGTGAAATGAAAGAGAAAAATGGGAAAACCTTAAGTCCAAAGGATGTGTACAACTGCATTTATTAGTGATCAAGGCAATGTAACTGGGCATGATTAGAAAACTAATTATTATAGAAGATGCAAAGTGACTACTTAGCTCAGAAAATACTAAGAAACAACTAGATTTAAGTTTCTGATATTAGAAAGCAATCTGATTTTATGGCAAATTTTTATATAAAGTATTCATTAGAAAATTTCAGTGAAGGTCAAAATAACCCACAAAAAATAAATAAATAAATAAAAATCAGCTATTTACTTCTACAAGTTAAAAAGTATGTTATGAAAATTTACAAATAGTGCAAAAACTTTTCCATAGCAGAAGGAAGGTATTAGAGACAAAAATATTTTCAAATTGAACAGTTAAAAGAGATATAGAAGGAAACATGATATAGCTCAATGTCTTTTACCAAAAGAATTTTGTATAATGGAAAAATTGAAAACATGCAAAAAGCATTCTTCATAGCAAAAGCTATGCTAAGGAAAAATAATTTTCAAATACGTCTCCCAGAATCAGAGATAGCAAGAAAAACGTTTTGACCTTTACAACCCCTAGGGGGAAAGTTGTACATTTGAACAGGATCTTCTTATCATAGCAAAAATCTTATTCACTCTCCATCTTTATTATATACTGAATAGCATACAGTAAAAAAAGAAATTTCTGAATAGGGTTTTTAGAGGCAGAGATAGGCTGCAAACGGAAGTACACAAACACCACCTAGCGGCAGAATTGTGAACTATAAACCTCCTCAAATACAAACCTAAAGTGATCCATAAGGTAAATGGTATCTGGTGTTAAAAGATTTTTTTAAATCGGACATTTAGAAGTACAGATACTAAGAAAAATAGATTAAATATTTGTGCCCTCTAGTGGCGAAATTGTGCACTACTTTTGGAAAAAAATACACATAAGGAGTTTTCACAGTTAGTAATATCTGATCAAAAAAGAATATTTTTCAATTGGTATTTAGTCCCGCTGATATTGCTGTAAACGGAAACGTGAACTTACGCCCTCTAGTAGCACACTTGTGCATTAAAAAATATTTGAAATTATATGAGAAACATTTTGCACTGCAAATGTTCTCCAACAAAGAAAGACTTTTTTAAATTGGACTCCTACATACAGAGATATGGACAAAAATAAGATATATTTGTACCCCCTGGTGGAAAAATTTATGCACTATTTTAAACAGGAAGTGTTCTGAAAAAGTTTTCTGAGGTGAGCGATATTGGTTCACGGAAGAATTTTTCAATCGAGTTTCCAGCTCAGATTTTGTTGCAAATCCATCTGAAGGAAAAATAAACACTTATGCCTTCTGGTGGCCAAACCATTCTTTACAAAAATGAGAATTTATATGCAAAACATTTCCCTCAAGAGCTGTATCCGACACAGGAAGAATTTTTCAAATCGGACTTTTAGAAGCGGAAATATTGGGAAAATTGTGATTTACTTTTATGCCCCCTAGAGAGTAATTTATGCCATTATTTGAAAAAGAGACTGTAACTAAAATAGTCTTAGATATAAATGTCATCGAAATGAAAAATATTTTTTTTTCAATTGGATATTTAGAAGCAAATATATGAAATAAAATTATTTTAAATTCGATACGATCTCCATTTGTGCCCTCTAGCAGCGAAGTTGTGCATCGGGAAAAAAACAGAACAAGTGGATCATCATTCTCACATTTTAAGCTTCTCGATACAAAAAGAATTTTACAAATCAAACTAATAATGGCAGAGATATGGTCTCCCCAGTTGGACAGACAAACTGATAACATGAGCACGACGAAAAAGATGCTAATAACGCAGCTTCAGTCCTCCTAAAAGAGAAGAAACCCAACAAACACCCCCACCCCCACCAACCACCACCACCCCGCATTTTACAGGGGATGGGAGGGAAATTTGTCAGGCATAAGTTATGTCAGTAGAAAAATCCTCAACTACACAACATCGCGCAGGGACAAAAAGGATAGAATGGATAAAATTCCAGGACATGTAACAGAATTCTAGGACATTTCCACAACAAAATGGAATTCCAGGATTTTCCAGGATCTCCAGGACGCATACAAACCATGTACATCACATTTCACTGGCATCAGGGTCGTTTCTTACATTTATATAAATCTGAATAATATATAATAATAAAAATAATAATAAAAATAATAATAAAAATAAATATTGTTTCTGAAAAACTAAACAGTTGAAATACTTACTATTGACACCAGCATATTTTTGTAAATGTTTACTTTTATGACTTTCATACCTGCTTTCATTGGTTTTCTGACAATATCATAAATTAATCCACCTACCTAAGTACTGCTCAATGTCAGGAATCAGTAAACCTTATTGTTTGTTGCTATGATTTAATCCCACTTAGTATGTACCTGTGGCTCGATGTGGCGTGAGTGACATGAATAAATGCAATGTGCTGTATCTAAATAAATGTATGCTCTCAAATCACTCATTTTATTTCACACCTACAAAGATCTTGGCATGCGAAAGATGCATAGCATAAATTATCTATAAACAGTACCAGGATACTATGTCATTTTTTTTTTTTTTTTTTTTTTTTTTTTAAATTTCCAAGGAGTGGTAGCTATGGATGCCTTACATGAAAAAATGATGATAAATAGCCAATACTAGACCAACACTGTTTGCCCAAAATAGTTGAGGAGATGAAGCAGCATACAACAACAGGCATGTCAATGGTATTCATTCATGGCAATGTGGGTGGTCACAAAACCTGGAAGTTTACATCTTTTTCTGAAGTAGGAAAAAATCAAACAGCTACTCCATCATGCATCTTCACTGAATTTTGCATCATGCAATTTTTTGTTGCTTCCAAAAATTAAAAAAAGAAACTTACTTGGAAGGCTTTTTCAATGGTTCAAGACCTTGCAAAATGCATCATCTACAGTTGCAGAGTGTTTACCAACAGGAATATTCCCAAGCATTTAAGAATTTGCATAGACATCTGTAACTTAACACAGGACAGTAAAACTTTCATTGAGGTTAGTGCAATGTTTTTGTTTTTCCTTTCTTTCCTGCAGATACATGTCAAGAACTTTTTATTTAAACGCTCTTCATAGCTGACAGTCTTTTTTTTTTTCTTCATCCCTGCATGTAGAACATGCATTTATTTAATCAGTTACTCATTTCTCATTCAATAATTTTCTCTTTAAACCAGAATGGAATTTACTAAGGTTTTCAACAGGATTAATTTCTTTGCATAACTTTCTTTTTACATGAGGAACAATTAGATTTTCATTCAAAGTTTCTAAAGCAACTTTCAATCAGTCCTCTGCTGCTTACTGTCTTTATTCTCTTGAAAACCAGCATTAGGATAAAATAATGAATCACTGCAGTTATCAGTTATAATTTCTTCTGTTGTTGGACATGGCATTTTATTAATTTTTTGTCCTGCAACCCCCTTCCCAATTTTACTGTTGCCATCTTGTCACCAGACTCTGTGAAACTGACCTTTGCAGAGCTTTTTCAAATGTTTCTCGATATAAAATGCATCACAGCACCACTAATGAACAAAAGGTGGCTCCCTTATTGTAGTACAAATTTTAAAAATAAAGAAAATATAACAGCCTCAGTAATTATACAGTATATAGTTGATTTTCATCTATTTCATATTTATTTGCAGTAAGAATTCTAAACTCTTTGTATTGATCCACCAGCTTCAGTTGCAGAGGGGCAGACTTGTGAAACAGAACAATTAAAACTCAGCATAAAAAAAAAAAAAACAATACAAGTAAACTTAAACCTTTTTCTATGTGCTCATCCCACAATGCCAATAAAAATATTATCTGGCTTTTATCATGACATTTGCAGATATGTTTCTATTCTCGTAATAACCGTAAAAGGCAGAAAGGCTGAATTTAGAATTATTCAGCCTCTCTGCCTTTTACAATTATTACATAGCAATCAGATATGCCTGAATTGCCTATATTTACTGTTGATCATGTAACAACAATCACATCAGAAAACTTGACAATTACATCACCTTGGAGGGGGAATTTAACCATCATCTTTCGATTTCTGCTCGAGCATGGTATCCATTACACCACCCAGGATAGTGAAGTTCCAATTACCTAAGCGTTAAGAATATGAATATCCTCATATTTTTTCACCAGTTGAAGCTACTTCTGCTTCCTCATAGCATAGTAGAGGGAAATCACAAGTCTCTCAGGCATAAATTCTGGGGAAGAAATATTCTTCTCCTAAAACATGGAAGTATGTCAGAATTATTAACTTAGCAATTAGATATGCCTGAAATGCCCGTATTTACTTTTGAACACATAAAATCAATCACATCAGAAAACATGAAAATTACATTGCTCTGGAGCAGGAATCGAACCAGCATCTCCCGATTTCTATTCCAGCATGATATCCCTTACACCACCAAGGACAATGAAGGATACATGTGACATTTTGGGCATCTAACACAAGTAAATAACAGAACAAACTTTCAAATAGTAAATTAAGAGTGCTATGTCAAATTTGAAACATTGATTGAAGAGACCTAATCAAAATCTTTCAATAAAAATAGCTTGGAACTATACATAGTGCATAGTAACAATGAGAGTGAAATGTAAACAAAGTGATAGTGTGGAGGAAGGGCACAATTTGGAAGTCTAAAAGAGTAAACAGCATGATCCAATTTTAAATTGCAAATCCCGCACACTATGTCAAATTTGAAACAATGGTTGAAGAAACGTAGTCAAAATCTTTCAGGAGAAATAACTTGGAACTATTTATAGAGAGTAGTAACACGTGCAGCACCGTGGTCTGAAAACCTAAACAAACCAGCAGGCAACTGGGGTGGAAGGATACACATAATTCTTTGGAAGTCTAATGCAGTAAACAAAAAGATCAAATTTCTAATTGTAAAAAGCACGCATTATGTCAGATTCAAGACAATGGTTGAAGAAACCTAGTCAGAATCTTCCTGTAAAAATAGCTTGGAACTATATATAGTGCATACTAACAAAATGAGAACCCAGGTCTGAAACGAAAACAAAGTGTGGGCAATTACGGAGGAAAGCCACGTTTGGGAAGCCTAACACAGTAAACAGCACGATCAAATTTCAAATTGTAAATTCTGAGTGCCATGTCTATTTGGAAACAATGGTTCAAGAAATGTAGTCAAAATCTTCCAGTAGAAATAGCTTGGAACTACTTATAGCAAGTAATAACACAGGGAAAGCCACGGTCTGAAACGTAAACAAACATGCCAGTAACTGCAGAGGAAGGTCACACATGTACTTCAAAAATCTAATTCAGTAAACAGAAAGATCAAAATCGTTATTTTAAATTGTGCATGTTATGTCAAATTCAAAACAACGGTTTAAGCAATCTAGTCAAAATCTTCCCGAAAAAATAGCTTGAAATTGTATATAGTGTGGAGTTACCAATGGGAGCAGTGGTCTGAAGCATAAATAAATAAACCCATGTACCACTTCGGTGGAAGGACACACTTTGGAAGTCAAACACAGTAAACTGCAAGACCAAATTTCAAATTATAAATCCTGTGCATTATACCAAATTCGAAACAATTATTGAAGGGACCTAGTTAAAATCTTCCCATCAAAATAACTTGGAACTACTTGTATTGAATAGTAACAAGTGGAGAGCTGTGGTCTGAAACCTACACAAATCCTCAGGTAACTGAGGTGGAAGGATACACATAATATGTTGGAAGTCTAACACAGTAAACAGAAGGATCAAATTTCTCATTGTAATTAGCACGCGTTATGTCAAATTCGAAACAATAGTTCAAGAAACATAGTCAGAATCTTCCCTGCAACTGCTTATATCCCATCGAGTCGCTCTCGGTGGTCGTTAAACATCCAAACAAACAAAAAAATCTTCCTGTAAAAATAGCTTGGAAAAAAACCCCAGGGGTGATTAGAAATGAAGGAACCAGGGTGATTCAGAAATGTTGGTCATACATGAAAATATAGGTAGTACTCATCCAAACAAACAAAAACGTTTGAGTCAACATAGGTCCAGAAACGAACCGTTTCCCAGATAATTGACATTTTATTACAGGGTTTCCAGATGTAATGTAAAGTTGTTTTTTCCCCAGCTGTCAGCTTTTTCAATTGTTTTTGCACTTCTGAGGAAGAAATCGGGAGGGCTGAATTGTTTGAGGTAACGGTTAGAGCCCAAACTTGTCCCTCCTCGAAAGAGCCCCCTCGACTTCCACCCAAGGTAAAAAAACAAACCACCCCAGTTTGTGGAATAAAACACCACACACAGGGAATACTTTGAGCTCTTGGGGAACAGTGAAGGGGATGATTTTTGGGAGGTGGTGGGTTGAAGGTCCCAACTTTCAGCCCAAGAACAAATGATTCAGATATGTCCCCCGCAGGAGCTCCCCAAATACAACAAATACAATGTAAATAAACTGTGGGGAGAAACCAATGTTACATCTGGTAACCCTGCATGATGTTAAAATGGCAAACAACACATACAAATATGGACAGAAGTGTCATGTAGGGTACTTACCTTCATAACAAATGTTCAAAATGTCCTCTGTTTACTTCCATACAGGCCTCCAGTCTCCTTCTCAGTGAGATTCACATTCGTTCAAACATGCCTGAGTTATGCCTGATTTCTGCACATGCAGTTTCCACTCTTATCCACAATTCCTTGATGTTGCCCATGGGGACTGCATACACTCGTCCTTTTAAATAGCCCTAGATGAAGAAATCCAATGGATTTGTGGTCAGGTGAGCAGAGGGGCCACAAGCGGGGCCCTCCCCTACCTATCCATCACTCTCCAAATGTTGAATTGAGATGCTGCCTCACCGTGCGAAGAAAATGCACTGGTGAACCGTCATGCATGAACCACATTGTTACACGTGTACGAAGGGGGACATCTTCCAGTAGATGCGGGAGGTCATGTGCAGAAAGTGCAGATACAAATCACCTGTAAGCCAGTTGGGAAGCACAAATGGTCCTATGAGACTATCACCTAAAACACCAGCCCACACGTTAATTACGAATTAAAACTGGTGACGTGATTGCTGGATGTTGTGGGGATTTTCGGCTGCCCACTAGTGGCAGTTATGGAAGCTGAAAATGCCCTGTCTGGTGAACGAGGCCTCACCAGTGAATAAAGCATTAACGAGAAAGCGCGGATTACATGTGCATCGATGTAGCAGCCACCAGCAGAATGCAACTCTCGGTGAAAAGTCCCTCACACCTAGGGATTGCACTCACTGGATATGGTAAGGGTGTAGGCGATTGTCATGCAGAACTCTCCAGATGATAATTTGACTCCTATTCTACTCGAGAGCAATCCTTCTAGTGCTCATTGCCGGGGTCTTGTTCTATTCTTCGTAGCAGTCGCTCATACAATCCAGGATCACGAGCAGTTCTTGGCCTCCTTGCTAGAGCAGCAAACTGAAATGACCCTTTCTCTGTTAGGCACTGGTGGATCCACACAAATATGCGAAGATCGGGATGCCTTCATTTTGGATAGGCCTCGGTGTACATATGCGCTGTGAGTGCTGCATTTCCATTTGCCCGACCAAACATGAAATGCATGCCAGCTAACTCTGCATTTGTGAAAGCGCTAGCCATAGCAGCCTTTATTAGCACCAGTACGGAACACACTTCCATATTGTCTTTAATGTATATGTTTGAGCAACCACATGCTAACTGATGCCATGCAGATGAGGTGCATTTGCCAAACCACGATGCCATTACAACAGCATTTGCATGTCTTCTGACATGTGTTAGGAGGTGCTTGCTGTACTGATGCGGTGGTTTTTACGTGAACCCGGTTAGTATCATACAACAGGTCGCTGTCTATGTGTCGCCCGCCGGAGACTTCCTTGCACCTGGGTGTCCCATTGATTTGTCAAGCTCTGGCAGGAGACATCTTTGGCATTTGTTTTTTGTTTGCCGTTTTAACATCATGCAGGGTTACCAGATGTAACATTGATTTCTCCCCACAGTTTATTTGTGTTGTATTTGGGGAGCTCCTGTGGGAGACATCACTGAATCATTTGTTCTTGAGCTGAAAGTTGGGACCCTCAACCCACCCCCTCCCAAAAATCACCCCCTTCACTGTCCCCCAGGAGCTCAAAATGTTCCCTGTGTGTGGTGTTTTACTCCACGAACTGGGGTGGTTTGTTTTTTACCTTGGGAGGAAGTAGAGGGTGCACTTTCAGGGAGGGGCAAGTTTGGTGTCTAACTGTTCCCTCAAACAATTGGGGTCTAACCGGTCCCTCAAACAATTCGGCCCTCCCGATTTCTTCCTCAGAAGTGCAAAAACTATCAAAATAGCTGACAGCTGGGGAAAAAACAACTTTACATTACATCTGGAAACCCTGCAATAAAATGTCAATTATCTGGGAAATTATTCGTTTCCAGACCTATGTTGACTAAGACTTTTTGTTTGTTTCGATGAGTACTACCCATATTTTCATTTATGACCAACCTTTCTGAATCACCCTGTAGAGTGCATAGTAACATAATAGTAGTCGCTGTCTGAAATGTAAAAAAAGCATTGGCAACTGCAGAGGAAGAACACAATTTCAAAGCCTAACAGAGTAAACAGCACAATCAAATTTCAAATCCTGTGTGTTATGTCAAATTCGAACCAATGCGCATGTTCTCATAATTTACTCAGATTACAATCAGGTATTGTTAAGTTCATACAAAATATGATGAAACACTGTTTTGCTATAGTTGAGTAAAATATAATGCTGAGTAACAATGAATTAACTATTGTGTCATTTCACGGGACAGCATCTGGCACAATCAAATTTCAACATTGGTTTCTTCTACAATGGTTAACTGCTTTAAAAACTAATAAATTAATTAAAATTCAGTGAATTTGATTTTCAAAAATCAGACTCCAAGATACATCATGCTCCATTAACCTCTTGCGTACCAAATTTCAAGTCTCTATGTTCAGTAGTTTCCTCTGTAGGTGACTGATAGAGAGACAATAATTTTATAAATACAGATAAATAATAATTTATCCACTAGTGAAGTTGAGCATATTTTTTTTAAGAATTATTTCTGTGTTATGTACATTCTTTAATTTGTTTTATTTTGATCTACAAATTGCTTAGCTAATATTGGTATTTAAAAAAAGGGTGATAAGAATTATATCTAATATTTATTATTGTTGAACTAATGTTTTACATATTTCAGAAATTACTTTTTTATTATTTGATTTCATAGACAAATCAAGGTAACTTAACTTTCCATCTTGCTTGCAGCTCTAAAGCATAAACTTCATGTGATGATTATTTTCTGTACTGATTTTACATCATCATCCTATGAATAGAATATCATCCATGCATCTAGAACATAAGCAAAAACTTGAAGTCTTTTCATGAAATTGGCATGGGAAGGTGGGGATTGAGAGTGAATGTAAATACCAACTGCATTTAAAAAGCAACAACATGTATGAAGACTGTTATATGGATGTTAAAACATCCCCTTCTTATGACATACCATCTACCGTAACATTATTCTGCAAAAGACATACCATCATAATCCATCATTAATGAACTGAGATTGAAATAATGAAAATCATCAATCCATTAATCATGAATGGTTGAATATGTGCAATGCAGCAAATAAAGCCATCCCTCTGATGAAATTCATCACAAATAAACTGAATTGTATCTGTAGAAAAACACAGATGTAACAGCAATGATGGGGAAGAATACAAAACATATTCAGCTATATAATCAGTTAATCACAAATACATGTACATATTCTGTAAGATTCTGAAGTATACAGGATCTGGTATCATTCTTTCAATGATGACTGGTCCAATGCTGTTTTATCCAAAGGACATGATTCATCCAACGGTTATGATTGGTCCAATGCTGATTCGTCTAAAGGGGACAATTCATCCAATGGTATAATTGGCCCAATGCCAATTCATCCAATGGTACGACTGGTCCAATGCCAATTCATCCAATACCAATTTGTCTGAAAGGCTACTCTTGAAAAAATAAGTTCATCCATTCTGATGCAGTCTCTGTATATATATTTGATGGTAAAATTTTCAAACTGGAGCCTAGTTCATCATCATGACTATATCACTGGAGTAGTTGTTTCATTCGTTCAGCAGTGCCCAACTGCAATTATTGTTAAGCGCGGTACTTCTTCTTTTCAGTATTTTCATCCCTTCTTCAAGTTTTCTCTTTACTAAGTGTGATTGGTAGGTGATGCTTTTTATGGAGTCCCAATTTACAGTGTCCACTTGCTTTCATATGGCTGTCTAACCCTGTCTTATTTGTAATGTTTCTAATAGCTGCCTTATGTTCTTCCATACAGATTTATATACTTCTCCCCATTTCACCTATATAGCTTAGTCTGCAGTACAGTCTATTCTATAGGTCTTCTTGCAGTTTTAGGGATGGAAGGAATTTCCTGATTTTATATTTTCCACTTATCCTTTTTAGTGTTTTGAAAAGTAATTTGTGGTAAGTAATTTTGCTTATGAATTTGAAGTTATTTTTCTGCTGCTTCTGTTTTTGCCTTATTCCCAAAAATATTCTCTATGAAAGAGGAGGGAAATTTTTCCGACAAAGTGATTTTTAGTTCTTTTCCATGGATGTCTTTCCACGCTTCTGTAGAGAGTAAGAAATTGATTTTCTTCAAAAATTGTTTTGCAGTATTAGATTTTATGTAGCCTGAATGGTATGAGTTGTCTAATAATTTGTCTGTGCAAGTGAATTTTTTGTAGATCTGTATTTTAAAATCTTTCCTTCTTTTGAAGTCAGGGTTAAATCCAGGTAGTTGAGGATATGATCATTTTGGAGTTTTAAGGTGAATTTCAGAGAATCTTCTAGTGAGTTAAACTGTGCCAGAACAAAAGAGAGGAAAGAATGATCTTTACTATCCACTTTAAATAATATGTATTGAACATATAGAATGAATATTGGGTAGGCTGACCATACATACCATTTTTCTTCATATTTCCTGGCTGTCCCGTCATTTTAATAAAAACTATAAATATACTTGTATATTGGTCAAGCAATTTTTTTTCTGAAATGAGCAAAAACGCCTAGAAAACATTCCTGCATCTGATAGATGGGTACAAATGTTCCCTGAAATGAGCGAAAAATGCCTAGACTTTCAGGACTTTTGTAATATTGTAGAGTTTATTCTTTGCCTTCCAGGAAGTACAGCACTTTTTGAGAGAATATTTTCTGTTATGAACAGTTTGTGGTCAAAGGAAAAATTTAGGTTAAGTGTTGATACAATGAGAGCTATATTAGTTGTAAGACAAAATTGTGTCATGGAGTGTGAGAAGTTTTATGATAAGGTGTTGAAAGACTGAAGCTTGCTGCGTAAGATTACTTCATTGGAGAAATATTCATGGTACGATCGTGGTGAAATACGGTCCCCCGCTAAGTGTTTTTGTATGAGTTCTGTCACTGTTAACTGAAGAATAATGGTAAGCTTGAGCTTACCAATATTTCATGTTTAAATAATAAAACTTTTTTTGTCCTGTTTTTGTCATCCCAATGTACCGTTTTTTTCTCAAGGAAATATGGACACCCTAATATTGGGGGCTACATTGGGATCTTTGCTTCTAGTTTACTCACAAAGTAGTTTGCCAGTAGAGGTGCTAATGGTGATCCTATTGCAAGTCCCGATGTCTGTGTATAATATTTTTTTCCAGATTGAAAGAAATTGCTTTTGAATGAAAAGAGAAACATCTCATATAGACCTATTAATACTTCTCTATTGTGGTCATCATAAACTAATTTCTCTGCAAAGTCATCTGCTCTATAAATTCTATCAGGAGATTTTGTTGGTATTAGTATACATTAATACTATATCAAGGCCTGCTAAAACTGGATGGTATAAACTTGGTAATTTATATGGTTTCTGCTTTAGATTTATGCCATTTTTCAAAATGTAAGTAGGAGAAGGGAAGATATTTTTGAGGTGAAAAAGAAGGCAATAATTTAGGTTGGTGAGTGGAGAGCTTTTTCTGTCAATTATGTGCCACAATGGTTTGCCTTCTTGTAGAGTTTTATGATGCCATAGGTCTGTGAAACTCTAGAATGACTTTTAAAGAAGTTTGAAGTTTTCACTGAGTTAATTCTTTCTTTTTAAAGGATTTATTAATTCCTTCGGATTTTCGATAGTTTTGATCTACAAGGTCGCATAGAGTTTTCAGTGAGTTCTTCATAAATTGGCTTCTGCACTTCTCCCATTTTCTGCAGAATTTTTCTTTCTTTGAATAAAGCTCTAAAATCTCTTCAGAATAGTAAGGCTCTGGAAAGTATATGGCATAACTTCCGAGATGTTAAAATATGGCAGTGATTATGCAGTTGACTGGATAACTGAAATTTGCCAGTTGTGCTGGAAATTAGGAATGGTCCTTCAGGATTGGAGGGAAGCTATCATTGATCCCTGGTATAAGGGGAAAAGTAATCCTATTGATTACAAGAACTATCATGCTATTAGCTTACTGAGTGTGCCAGGGAAAGTGTTTGGTAAGGTCATTATTGAAAAGGTACGAGGTCTAACATCAGAGAAAGTGTGGGATGTTCAGAGTGGTTTTATGCCTGGTAATGGCTGCACTAACCACATTTTTGCATTATGCATGATGATCTAAAAGTATCTGTCTGCTGGTAAGGAAGTTTTTGCTGCCTTCATAGATTTAGAGAAAACTTACGACTGAGTAAATAAGATACTTATGTGGAAGGTACTAAATAAATAGGGTGTTACTGGGAATCTACTTAATAGTGTAAAAGCCATGCATGATGGCAGTAGAGCTTGTGCACAAGAGAATGGTGTTATATCAAACTAGTTTTCTGTTGGTGCAGGAGTCAGACAAGGTTGTGTAATGTCATCATGGCTGTTTAATATATTTATGGATGCATGATGCCAAAATGGAAAATACTGGTTTATATCTCAGTAATATCTGTGTGTGCATATTGATGTATGCTGATGACACAGTCCTGTTGGTGGAGAGCAAAGTGATTTGCAGAGTATCTTGTCTCAGATGTAAGAAGTTTGCATGAAATTCAAACTGAGTATAAATAA
This sequence comes from Macrothele yani, assembly GCA_039090855.1. NCBI lineage: Eukaryota > Metazoa > Arthropoda > Arachnida > Araneae > Macrothelidae > Macrothele > Macrothele yani. The sequence continues at coordinate 73,637,260 of CM077026.1, forward strand.
GGGAAAACCCAAAGTTATGGTGTTTGATTGAGAAACTGTTAGTACTGGATGCAAGATAAGTCTAAATGTCATAGTGATTGATCAGGTGAATCAGTTTGCGTATTTAGAAAGTATGTTTGAGAGAGAGAACAAATTAGATGGTGAAATTAGTAGGTGAGTGAATTCTTCATTGAAAGTCATAGCGGCTTCAGAAGAACAATTATGAAAGTGTAATTGTTCCTGCTCTGATGTATGGCAGTGAAACCTGGATATTGCAGAAAAGACACAGGAGTCATTTGTGTGCTGGGGAGATGTGTTACTTACAGGGAGTTTGTGGCAAGACAGTCTAATATTCTTTGGTGGTTTGTCCATGTTGAAAGAATGAGTGATTAGATGCTTACTAAGAAAAATATTTCAGCCCAAATGGCAAAAGAAGGCCAAGGAAGTCATGGAAGCATCAGAATCAGGAGTGTCTGCATGAGAAAAAGATTATGAGTATGAAGTATAGAAGGTCTTGTGTATGTTGTGTGATGGATGTCAGTGAAGCCCAAGTTGTGTGCCAAGATTGCTGCAAATGGAGAAGTTTGATACAGCAACAGTAAGTAAGTAATCAGTTAAAAATTTATCAGGTGGTTTGTTTTTCTTTGTGGAGCTAACCTCTGAATCTCAGAGAACAGCTTAGTGATATGTATTGTTGTTGTTGTTGTTTTTCTATTAGTTCTACAGCTTTACTTTTATCTGCTTTAAGTGCCACAATTTTATCATTGGTTTTGAATTCTCTCAGGGTATTCCTATCAAAATCATTACAATTCTTCACTGGCTTTCTCACAAATTTTAAAACACATTCTGGGAATTCTTTCCTTAAATTGTCACCAGCTATTTCATTTTCTTTTTCTAACTTGCTGCAGATGCACTCTAGATAAATAATTACACATTTTTTACTCATTACTGCTGAGGAAAGGTTATAGTTACAGCCTTTATTGAGTATTCTCACTAACTCTCCTTTTTCTTCTTCTGTCAGATGTATTATATATGTTTATGAGTAGGGGTTGGAAACAGCAAGGGGTTAGGTATTGCAGACATTTGTTTTGAGCTCAATCATCTATATTCTTTGTTTTCAAACTTTTTTTAAATGTTTTGTTTTTATGTGGTACTGCCTTGGCTAGCCAAGCTTCTATTTTCACGTTTTCTATTTCTGGAATTGCTGATAATGACGAGGTCCAAATACGAGATTCTAATATTTTACATTGTTCAATAGTTTTATACTTATTATTTCTTAACGCTCCTATTACCATCTTTTGCTTTATTCTTTTCACAAAATTGTTCGATAGATATCTTGCGATGTTTTTTAATTTCATTGAAGGAGGGATAAAATTAACTGCTTTGCATTTTTTAAGAAATAACAGTTGTGACTTACTTCTATTGCTTTTATTTTTACTTCTTTTGATCTGTCTAATATTATGCCATGCATCTGTCCCATACACAGTTTTAATCTTAGTAATTAATGACATCATGGCACCTCTAATTCATATCTACAGTGAAAGAATTGATATTACAGGTTTTATAAAGGCAATTTGAATATATTTGGTGGTCAAATTTTTGAACTAGAACCTAGAAATTTTTGTTTTTGTTATTTTTGTGAAAGGAAAAATGTTTTTCAAGAATTGAGATAATTTAAGATGTTTAATTGTTAAATTAATTATAAAGCATCAGACTTCAAACCTTGAATATTTACTAAATTAATTTATGTACAGTAATTTGCAAAATTTGGTTAAAACATAAACACCAGAGATGAAAATACTTTCTGGAAACATTATAAAGAGGAGATTAACTTCACTTATTCATTTTTTAAAAATAGAAACAAAAATAACTTTTGGTTGTATCATACATTGCACAAATCAGCATCAGACCAGTGGTACCATTGGATAAATCAGTGTTGGACCTGTCATGTAATAGCACAAATTGGCATAGGTACCATTGAACAAATAGTCCACCAGACCTATTATCTTCCTACAAACTAGAATTAGAACAGTAATCAAGGGCCAAGAATATATGGATACATTAAACTTTGTAAAACCTTTCAGAGTTATATATTACCTGAGACAAGGAATAAACACAGTAAATAATGATCAAAAATTTAAAAAGACGGAATTTCTCACCTCAACGTCACCAACATCCACAAAAGTAGAGGCATGAGGAAGTAAACATAGTACATTGCTGGGGAATTCTGAACTGTGATAATAATAATAATTGTAAATAAAGAAAATATCACAAAGAAAATATTACAAAACAGATATATTATCTATCAACAAAATATAAAGTCATTACAAATCCACCACTGCAAGTACATATGTTTGCAAAGAACAAATTAAAATGTAAAGTACAAAGTCTATGTTTTATCATGTAGTTTAAATTTATGATGTCATCACAAAACAAATGTTTTTATTTCTCATCTATGGTAAGAAAAGAACTTCATTGCAAATATAAATCTCATCTATGGTAACAAAATGTTTGTTAAATTTACAAATTAACACTTTGCAAATTTATTTCTCATCTATAGTAACAAACATCTTCAGGCATAATCACCAGCAATGGGCAATATCTGAAATTAGAAATACCTTTTCAGACAGAAGAAAAATTAACTTTGCTGCCTTGCATAACCCTGAAGTGACTAGCAGCTGACAAACTGCCACAAACACTGGTCCAGCACCAAGAAAGCATAGTACTTAACCTTCTGTTTTTATAGAAACATTTAATGCTTCATAATATTCTAGCTACTGCCATTATGCCAAGTTGTACTTCAATTCATAACACATGTTCCTATCAGATTTCCAAATCTACTTAGTTTCAGGACTGCTTAGTATTTATGGAAGGAAGATCATATAAAAATATCAATCCCTTGGCGAAATTCCAGCATTTCATTTAGGGGAGAGTTTATGCAAGGGTTGGCATACGACAAGGGCTCTTGGTTTATTTATTTTTTTGTTACAACCTTTAGGTGGAATGGCCAACTGGAACTGTCAGCTACGTGCTGATCACTCACACTGATATACTTCTAAGATTTTTATGACTCAAAAAGAGAATTTAAAGGACTCAAGTTTGGTACATGGTGGACCTACCACACTTGAGAAGGACGGCATATCATGGAATCAGCCTGTAATTTCTAAATGGTGTATGATGAAAAGATCTTGGCTGAGTGAGTGTAAGATTGGGGTGTGAACCACTAGAGGAATAAATAGAAAGATGAATGAGGTGATTCAAGAAATGAATAAGTACAGATTGGATGTGCTGGGTATAAGTGAAACTAAAAAGAAAGAAACTGGGATAAAAGAAGTGAATGGAAGAATGAGTGTATCATCTGGGGTGTCAGATAATGTTAGAGGACAGGCTGGTGTAGGTCTGATTTTAAGCAAAAAGATGAAGAACTTGATTCACTACAGTTGATAAGTGAGAGGATCCTTTGGATTTGAAAGTGAAACTTTAAAGAATAGTAATTGTTGTAGTGTATGCTCCTTGTGACTCGGAACCTTCTGACAGGAAGGAAAATTTCTGGAATGAGCTAAAAGCTGTTTTGAACCAGTTTGGTGCTAAAGAGAAAAGTTATAGCAGCAGGGGATTTTGATGCTTGAGTAGGTGTTCAGAATGGGTTTTCTGATAATGTTCTGGGTAAGTTTAATGAGCCTGGTGTGAATGATAATGATGAAAGGTTATTTGAACTCTGCATTGAGAATAGATTGTGGACATCTAATACATTTTTAAACCAAAATTATATCTTGGTTATATATATCCACGCATACACTTGGGAAAATCGTACTCTGGGACTAAAGAATGTATTAGATTTTGTTGTTTACAATTAATATCTGAAATATTTAGTTGTTGACACTTGCGTGATGAGAGGTGCAGATGCTAGCTCTGATGATCAGCTGTCAGTGTCACAAGTGAAACTGAATGTTGTTTAAAGGAGGACAAATAGGAAGATGAATGTAACGAACGAATAAAGGTTGAAATGATCCCTGAAGAAAATCAGTGTTACTCTAATTTACTCAAGGAACCACTGAATGAATAGAGGTCATGTGAGAGAGATGTAGAAAAGAAGTGGAGATGTTTTAAGAACTGTGTTGTCACTGCCACTGAAGTGGTCTGTGGTGCTGCGATGGTGAGCAACTTTAAAGGTCATGTTTGGTGGAACAGGGAGATCACAGAAGCAGTAAAGAGAAAGAAGGAAGCTTATTTGGGGATGTTGCAAAGTATAGTTTCAGAGGTTGAATATTGCTGCAAGAAGTGTGAGGCAAGAAAACTGGTTTGCCAGAGTAAAGCAAAAGATAGGAAGAAAAAGGTCGAAAGACATGAATTGGCTTTTTGGAAAGATAGAAAAACATTCTAGCAGTACATAAGACATAGAAAAAATAAGGGAAATAAAATTCTAAGTTGTGTGAAGAACAGGGTTGGAGAAATGATATGGGAGCCCAATGAGCTAAGTGAAAGATGGAGTGAATACTTCTACGAGTTATTAGATCATGGAAGCAAAGGTGATTCTGAGGCAGAAGCAGATGATGTCTTAGTGGAAGATGGAAGAACAGGTGGAATATCAAGAGAAGAGGTGTGTAAAGCTCTAAAATCTCTTCAAAATGATAAGGCTCCAGGCATAGATGGCATAACTGCCGAGATGCTAAAATATGGTGGTGACTCTGTGATTGACTGCTTAACTGAAATTTACCAGCTGTGCTGGGAGTTGGGAATGTTCCCTCAGGATTGGAGGAATGCTACCATTGTTCCTTTGTATAAGAGAAAAGGTGATCAGACTGAAAGCAAGAACTATGGTGGCATCAGCTTGCTGAGTGCGCCAGGGAATGTGTTTGGAAAGGTCATTATTGATAAGTTACGAGGTCTTACATCAAAGAAAGTGTGGGATATGCAGAGTGGTTTTGTGCCTGGTAAGGGCTGAACTAATGAAATTTTCGCATTACTGCATTACGTATGATGATCAAAAAAGTATTTGGCTATTGGCAAGAAAGTTTTTACTGTCTTCATAGATTTAGAGAAAGCTTATGATCAAGTAAATGGGACTCTTCTGTGGAAGGTAATGAATAAATATGGAATCACTGGGACCTACTTAATAGTGTGAAAGCCATGTATGATGGCAGTAGAGCATGTGTATGAGTGAATGGTGAATCAAAATGATTTGTTATTGGTGCAAGAGTCAGTCAGACAAGGCTGTGTAATGTCACCATGACGGTTTAATATATTTATGGATGCGTGATGCCAAGATGATTAATAATGGTTTATGTCTTGGTAATATCCATGAATGCAGATTGCTGTATGCTGATGGCACAGTTCTGTTGGCAGAGAGTAAAAGTGAGTTGCAGAGTGCATTGTCCCAGATGTATGCAGTTTGTGTGAAATTCAAACGGAGTATAAATAATGGAATAACCAGAGTTACTGTTTTTGAGCGAGAAACTGTTGGTACTGAATGCGAGATAAGTCTAAATGGCACAGTGATTGACCAGGTGAATGACTTTATATTTAAGAAGCATGTTTGTCAGAGAGAACAAATTCAATGGCAAAATTAGTAGGCAAATGAATCCTTCATTAAAAGTCATAACTGCTTTAGGAGGATTTCACAGGAATTATGTATGTATGGGTTCTCCAGAAAGTCCTGAATGGCTGTATATAAAGTGTAATTGTTCCTACTCTGATGTACGGCACTGGAACCTGGGTACTGCAGAAGAGACCTAGGAGTTGCTGGAGCGATGCATTACTTACAGAGGGTTTGTGGCAAGGCATGCTTGGATCATGTGAGGAACGAAGGTGTGCTCAAGTTGTGTAATGTGAGGCAAAATGTTGTTAGTAAGGTGGAAACTAATGTTCTTAGGTGCTTTGGCCATGTTGAAAGAATGAGTGATGAGATGCTTACTAAGAGAATGTTTTCAGTCCAAGTGGCAAAAAAGGAAGATAGAGAAGGCCAAGGAACTCACGGTGGGACCATATTCAGGAATGTCTGCTTGAGAAAAGGATTATGGGTATGAAGTACACAAGGCCTTGTGTGCTGCTTGTGATGGATGTTAATGAAGCTCAAGCTGTGTGCCGAGATCGTTGTAAATGAAGATGTCTGATACACTAACAGTAAGTAAAATCTAGTTCCATCAGTTAAATGTTCATCTAGCAGATTGTCTTTCTTTGAGGAGCTAACCTCTGAATCTCAGAGAACAGCTTAATGATATGTAATGTATGTATGAAGCTTACATGAAAGGTTCATACTGTTCCACTAACATAGTGCAGTTTTTCCATGCAGTGTCTTCTAAGTCCAAAGTCTGGACAAGAAAATCAACACAGCACTGTACATTAGTAGTGCTTTGTTGATTTTCTTGTCAAGACTTTGGAGTACATTACAAAACTTATATAGTGAGGAAGAAATATTCTTCTCATAACATGTGGAAAATACGACTCTATAATTAACATAGCAATCAGACATTTCTGAATTGACTGTATTTACTGTTTGTATTTACATCTTGTTTGAGTAATTTAACTATTTCCTTTTTTGGGTAGTTATTCTGTTAGCATTACTTCCAGTTCATCCATGTGGGCTTTTTTCATATCTTCTGAGGAGACTAAATTATTTATTTTTTTCCAAAAATTGGTTTGCAACATTTTTCTTCATTGAATATGGAGGACAGGAGTTAAAATCTAGTATTTTGTTTGTATCCAAAGGTTTTTTGCACATTTTTGTGAAGAACTTGTCTTCCTGGACATAGATGGTCAAATCCAAGAAATTTAATTTTCCTTCAGTTTGAACCTCCAAAGTGAACGTGGAGATACAAACTGAAGGAAAATTAAATTTCTTGGATTTGATCATCTATGTCCAGGAAGACAAGTTCTTCACAAAAATGTGCAAAAAATCTTTGGATAGAAACAAAATACTAGATTTTAACTCCTGTCCTCCATATTCAATGAAGAAAAATGTTGAAAACCAATTTTTAGAAAAAATAAATAATTTAGTCTCCTCAGAAGATATAAAAAAAGTCCACATGGATGAACTGAAAGTAATGCTAACAGAGAATAACTACCCCAAAAAGGAAATAGTTAAATAACTCAAACAAGATAAACAAAAAAATACAAGCAAGCAGAAGTTTAGGTTCACAAGAAAAATTATGCATCAAAAAGGTTTGTTTGAATCTTTAAAGAGAATTAGCAGTAAATATGATGTTAGATTAGCTCCCAGTTTAGACAACAAACATAAAAAAATTTGCCGTAGCTTGATTCAAAAGGAAGAAAACGTATTTAAAATGCTAGGAGTCATTTATAAAGTAACCTGTAGCTGTGGAAAATACTACATAAGAGAAAATGGTCGTAGGCTGGAAACAAGCATCGCGAAGCACAAGGTAGCAATAAAAAATTGTTCAAACAAGACAGGATTAGACAGACACGTTAGAGAAACAGGACACCGCATGGACTGGGACTCTTTGACTGTCATTGGACATCAATCCAACTTCCTGAAGCGAAAATATCAGATCTTCATCATTAATGACTGTAAGGGATTTTCGCTGCCTAACATCTGGCAACACATTTTGCAGAATCGCCGTAACCGTCAAGGTTAACCTTAACCGAAGGCCGTGATGGAGATTGAATGAAAGACTGCCTGACGAAGGAGAGGAGTTCTCTCCAAAAATTTGCAGAAATTTTAAGATTTTACCTAGATAAATCCCATAAAAAAGTTAACTAGTTTGAATGTTTATCAGGATTAATCAAAGAATGTATCTTCTCTATTGGTTATTTAGGTACAGTCCACTCTTAACAAACTGCACCAGATGCTTGGAAGAGAATTTCCTATGATGTCATTAATGAAATTCTCTTTCTTTTCTAATTTAAGTCCTTCTTTTAGTCTTCTTTTTATTAGGTTACTGTGTTGACTAACGATTTTTGGTGTATCTCAATTCATATTATGGCCAATTTCTTGAGTATGTCTTTCCAATTCAATTTTATTTGAACAGTTTCTTATTATAGTTTGTATTCTGCTATTTGATGTACCATCCTGCAACCCTGCAACCGGTCTCTCTCCAATGTCCACAACTACATTTTACTTCTTATAATTTGAATATACCTGATCAAGGAAGGAAGTTATTTCCAAAAATGTGCAAAAATATTAAACATTTTCTAGGAAAACCCCACAAAAAATATTTTTCAAAATTGAAAGAAAAATTAGAAACTGCCAAATAAAATGAGTACTATTACCTCTGTTGAGTTTTCAAAAATGCAAAATAATTCAGTACACAAAATTCAAAACAATTATCAGATTCATAAAACATCAAGACATATAATGAAATAATTTAATCTTGTTTTAATGGGTTTTTTTCCTGCAATAAACTATTTCATAAAATCCACACAAAAAAAACAGCTTATTGGGGAAAAAAAAAAAAACTTCTAGAAGCCAAACGGAAAGAAGCTGTATCTACCTAGCAAAATCAAGATACCTATCTCTGAAGCTATATGCAACTTTCTCATATCACCCAAAAACAGTTTCAGCAAGTACACTAAGGGTGAAGTTGGTCCAACTGGTCCACTCAACAGAGATAGATAGCAAGGAAGTGACTCTGTAGTTTGAAATGGATAAAACTAAACTTGCTTTGAGAGTAGCAGGGTAACTACTGAAAACATTTAGCAAGCAAAAAGAGTACAGTTCTTACATACAAAGCAAGTTTTTTTTAAGTGTGGAAAGGCAGACCTAAACAAATTTGCTTTAACAGAGCATAAGAGAGGCCCCTTTGAAGCTCCCTATTTGTATTTTTGCTAATGATGTTGCATAAAGATATTTAGGGTGAATATTAATATTTTCTTACAAACGCATGTTCTTCTATCTAAGAGTGTTCAAGTCTACATAAATAATAAATATACAATATACACACAACAAACCACTGAAAGTAGATGTATAGTTCAGTGGCATATATTCGAGGCTAGCTAGGCTTAGCTGCGAAACCAAGAGAATGGACAAATAAAAGTCAATTAAATATACACAAATAAAAGTAAATTATCAATGGTATTAAGATATATCGATGCTTTCACTGCAAAAAAAACGTGCGGATTCGGTTTTTTTTTACTAAAAGAATCAAGACTAACGAGGCTCCTAGTGGAGGAATGGTGTCATTGTAAAGCAACCAGCTCCACCAGCCTTCGCTGTTCTGATTTGAAGACCTTCAATACGATTGCCAGCTAGCATTTCCATGGCAACATGAATGAGCGGAGCCATGAATAGGCCATTGCTTTGGGCAATGGTTCGCTCAAAAAAAAAAAAAGAAAGAAAAAAAAAAAGATGACTTAGAAGTACATTAGTCATTCACATGCCCCCGCTAGTAACAGCACGTGTTTTGCGAGAGTTGCTTCAGTTTGTGTGAAATGTGCCACTGAATTAGTGATATTATATCTTAAATTCGTGGGTTTGTTGGGTTCAAACTGTTTTGATAAATTTTGTGAAAGCTTTCCTGAATATCTACTGTCAGAACCAAAGAAATCTATGCTTTGAATTTTGATACAGCTCGACTAAAAAATGAACTGAAGGTGCTTTATTCCCTTGATGAATACAAAAAGAAATCAATAAGAGACATTACTTGTTACATAAAGTTGAGCAAATTGGACATTGTGTTTAGTGGATGTACAAATTAGCAGATCTAATATTAAAGTTTCCATCAACAAAACAACTGAAAGACGTTTTTCTGCATTAAAAAGAATCAAGATATATCTTAAGAGCCACACGAGGACATGTACATTTGAGCAACTTGGCTGTTTTGTCAATAGAGGAAACCTTTCTTTGTAAATATGAAAAACTACTCGGAAGAAACTTTTTATGAAAATTTAACACTGAAGTTCACACAAAAGGAAAGAAGAATGGAGTTAATGTACAAATAAAGTATTCAGAGGAAGAATGGAGTACATGTACAAAGATGTATTCAAATCCTAATCCTCATAATTATTTAGTATCATGTTATCATGTTAGCAATAGCATGTACCTAAAATTTAGAAAAAAAGTTGCCTCTATTACTTAACAACTGAAAAATAAGCCTCGCAATTTAAAAAAAAAACAGTAGGGGGGGGGGGTGTGAGATAGCACAAGTCTCAGACCCAAGATACGCCACTGGTATAATCATGCTTGTTACATTAAAGAATATATATATATATATATCTGTAAACAAGCATGACTATACATCTAATTTCAGTTTTCAGGTTTGTTATCAACAGAGATCTTCCTTTAGTAGATGTATAATCTGAAAGACATGAAATGAAACCTCAGTGATACATTTTTCTAGGAGATGGTTTTAAAAATGTAAAAAAGAAATTTCAAAATGTTATTGTAAAAGTTCGAATGCCTCCAAAAAGAAAAAAATCTTGTATTTTAGTTTCAATTTACTTCCGATATTGGAGGTTATATTTTTAACGTGCATTAATGCATTTGCATTTTTGAACTTCACTTTTAGTTGGTAAAGTTCTATGAGCACTTACCGCACGTGGGGCTTGGCTTTCAATTCTTATTTCCGTTATGTGGATGCGGCATGGGGGTTTTTCATTTGGTCACAGGTCCACTTCTTTTCTTTTTTCCGTTAGTATTTATTTGGCCTCGTCACTAAAATGAGTTTTTTCCTTTGCTGCATCCTCATTTACTTTCATAATTTTTTTAACCCTAGTACTTTCGGTAATACTCCATTACCATCATCGAGCATTTTGGTGGTTCTCGCGGGCTGCTTCTGTCATCGGCTATCGCTTCTTCTTGGGCGTTGTGGCGCCATCTCTTGTAGGTCACTGATCTCATTTTTCGAACTTTTTCATTTTTTTGCTCAATTTTAATTAAATTTCTCCAGCTGTTTCTCAAAATATTAGGGTCATTATGGTTGCAAACTTTTGCCCTATTTTTTTCAATCATTACCGACTCTGCTATTCTGAGGTGTTTTTCGGATTTACAGCTTTTAATGATTTTTATATTTTCGAATTTAGGATATTTTTGGTTATCCAGACAGTATTGAATAAGTGCTGTTTTTCTTCTTTTTTCTGCCAATTTTTTATGTGTTGTTTTAATCTGTGTTTAAGCTTATTTTTGGTACTTCCTTAAGGGCCATTGGAGGATTTTCAGTAATAGGAATTGAGTAAATACCTACTTTTTCTAACATTTTTATTTTTTCATTATTTTTTATTACCATATTTTTGATGGTATTTACTTTTCCTCCAAGTTGAATGTTATGCTTTTTACAAATATTATTAATTTCATTGGTAGTACCTTTAATGTAAGGAAAACCATTTAAATATTTGATTTCTTTTTTATTTACTACAGCATTATTTTTTATTTTCTTTATTACTTCTGTGTTCCATTTTTTTATTAAATGGTTAGGACAACCAAAGCTACCGGCAATTTTTTTATGAATTTGATTTCTTCATTGATGAACTGACTATTTTCAGAATGCGTATATGCTCTTTTAATTAAGGTTTTTATACTATTGCATTTTTGAGGATAAGGATGTGCCGAATTGTACGGGATTAGGACCGGAACAAATGAACTTTTCCGATAAACCTTGTATAGTAACTTATCTGTGGATTTGATAACTTGTACATCCAAAAAGGCTATTGCATTATTTTTCTATTTCAACAGTGAGTTCTATAGTTGGATATAAAGAGCTGTAACATTTTGTTAATTTTTTTAATTCTTCTTCGATCAGTTTTGATAGAATGAAAATTTCATCCACATATCGACAGTACACTTCTGGTTTTTCTTCCATACGATGCAGGACATTTTCTTCAATTTCGTTCATCACAACCTCAGCATATAGAGTTGATAATGGTGAGCCCATTGGGCCTCCTGAATTTTGCTTGATATAAAATAATATTTTTACATACAAGAACAAAATATTCAAGCAAAATTCAGGAGGCCCAATGGGCTCACCATTATCAACTCTATATGCTGAGGTTGTGATGAACGAAATTGAAGAAAATGTCCTGCATCATATAGAAGAAAAACCAGAAGTGTACTGTCGATACGTGGATGATATTTTCATTCTATCAAAACTGAACGAAGAAGAATTAAAAAATTAACAAAATGTTACAGCTCTTTATATCCAACTATAGAACTCGCTGTTGAAATAGAAAAAATAATGCAATAGCCTTTTTGGACGTACAAGTTATCAAATCCACAGATAAGTTACTATACAAGGTTTATCGGAAAAGTTCATTTGTTCCGGTGCTAATCCCGAACAATTCGGCACATCCTTATCCTCAAAAATGCAATAGTATAAAAACCTTAATTAAAAGAGCATATACGCATTCTGAAAATAGTCAGTTCATCAATGAAGAAATCAAATTCATAAAAAAAATTGCAGGTAGCTTTGGTTGTCCTAACCATTTAATAAAAAATGGAACACAGAAGTAATAAAGAAAATAAAAAATAATGCTGTAGTAAATAAAAAAGAAGTCAAATATTTAAATGGTTTTCCTTACATTAAAGGTACTACCAATGAAATTAATAATATTTGTAAAAAGCATAACATTCAAATTGGAGGAAAAGTAAATACCATCAAAAATATGGTAATAAAAAATAATGAAAAAATAAAAATGTTAGAAAAAGCAGGTATTTACTCAATTCCTATTACTGAAAATCCTCCAATGGCTTATATAGGAAGTACCAAAAATAAGCTTAAACACAGATTAAAACAGCACGTAAAAAATTGGCAGAAAAAAGAAGAAAAACAGCACTTATTCAATACTGTCTGGATAACTAAAAATTTCCTAAATTCGAAAATATAAAAATCATTAAAAGCTGTAAATCCGAAAAACACCTCAGAATAGCAGAGTCGGTAATGATTGAAAAAATAGGGCAAAAGTTTGCTCCCATAATGACCCTAATATTCTGAGAAACAGCTGGAGAAATTTAATTAAAATTGAGCAAAAAAATGAAAAAGTTCGAAAAATGAGATCAGTGACCAACAAGAGATGGCGCCACAACGCCCAAGAAGAAGCGATAGCCGATGACAGAAGCAGCCTGCGAGAACCACCGAAATGCCCAGCTGACACGGTCCGTGCTAGTCGGAGCAAAACGTCCCTCGATGGCGGTAATGGAGTATTACCGAAAGTACTAGGGTTATAAAAAATTATGAAAGTAAATGAGGATGCAGCAAAGGAAAAAAACTCATTTAGTGACGAGGCCAAATAAATACCAACGGAAAAAAAAGAAGTGGACCCGTGACCAAATGAAAAACCCCCATGCCGCATCCACATAACGGAAATAAGAATTGAAAGCCAAGCCCCACGTGCGGTAAGTGTTCATCGAACTTTACCAACTAAAAGTGAAGTTCAAAAATGCAAATTGTATTTTAGATTACACTAATTTATAATGACACACACACACACACACACACACACACACACACACACACACACACACACACTTTGTTTGCTATCTTAAGCCTATGTCTATTTTGACTTTTCTATTATTTTTATTCCAATTTCATTATAAAAACAAGGTTAAGAAATTCTGTATGATTTCATATTTTCAATGTATTTAAAACAACAGCAACAAAAAAAGCCTTGAACTATGGAAAGCTAGGTACTAAATCTGAATGCAATTTTGTTTTATATTCATTACTTTTATTACACATTTCTTTTCTTATAGGCATCACTCTTTTCAAAGCAGTTTGTCCACTATGCATTGCTTGTTTCAAATTTCTTCAATTCAGAGAAAAAAGAGAACTCAGAACATTAGTAGTAAATATTTAGTTGCATCATACATTTCATGGCTGCAAAAAAAAAAAAAAAATGCCTGCATCATAAGAGTTGGTAGCACATTTTGTATATTTTTTTTTTTTGTTTAAAAAAATGACTGCACAAGCTATAGTTTTCCTAAGAGTTTGTAGCACATTTTCTGTATATTCTTTATCTTTCTCCAGATCCTGACCTGCTATAAAGTCATCAAGAGTGAGAAGACATGATGTTGCTAGTCCTTAATCACATCTGGCATAATCTGCAAAGTTTTCTTCATCAGCCAAATGTCTCCATATGACAACAGCATTATCATCTTCAGAATCTTCATCTTCCTATGTTATTTATAAGTTTACTAAGTTTGAGATGTTTGACAAAAACACATGCTTTGATGAAACAATTTTGTATTGTTTTTGATGAGACTTGCTGCCATCCAACTACGATTCATATCACGGCTTGAAAAATGTCAATTTTCAGATTTTCTTGTTCATCGTTATGCAAGTAGTCAACAGCCAAGTAACAGCACAAGTCCTTTACAGTAAAAATCTTTGAAATTTTAAACTATGCTTAAGTCTAAAGGCTGTAATTCACTTGTGAAATTTATAATGAAACTTACTTTAATATTTGTCAGAAAATCAATGTTTTGTAGGTGAGAAGGGCAATGATCTAAAAACAATAATATCTTATGCATCTCATGGTGCACCTTTCAGTTAAGTTTCTTTAACCTGCCATTGAAGATATTCCTCATCATCCAAGCCTTTTTGTTCGTAGTGTATTGTGTAGTCTTATAATTTTTAAATCAGGCACAGTTTTGTATACTCTCCATCACTAATGATGTAATTTTTTTTTCAGGCTGGTCAGCGTTTGTACACAATAAAACAGTCAGCCTTTCCTTCTTTCTTTTACCATTGTGGCATGGATCAGGCTTTAATGTGACAGTCCTTGATGCCAATAAAAAAAAGTGCAATTTCAGCAAGGCTGAAAATATTTTTGGGGTCATATTCTTGAATTAATTTTACTAAAGCATTTTTCCTTTCTTCCACTGTTTCATGATTTACAGCACCATGTTCTCCACATGCAATTTTACCAATGATGCTATGACGAACTTTAAACTTCTGGGGCCATCCATTGGAAAATGAAATCAAATTTTCTTTAATATTTATCTGTAAAGCAATTTCATTCACTTTTGCTATCATCTTAGGTCCTCTAACAGGAATTTTCACTGCCTGACATTGATAAAAACTATAGAACAGCCTCTTCAATCTCGCTGCATTTACCACATTGAACATAAATTTTTTAAGCTGATCGTTTGCAAGCAGTAGCGTTTCCCTCAGTTTTCTTCCACTGGTATAAGATGGTAATACAGTAAAAGCTGACATTCCCAATTTTTTTTTTTTTTCAAGTTGACTTTTGTAAGTTTTGGATTAAGAACATTTAATTTTTCTTTAAAAACAGACATTTTCTTTTTCAAGATGTCATAATTGAGTTTCAAAGTGCAAAGAGGGTTGAAAATTTTACAGCTTAGATTGCTCAGTAAATGCAAAGATACCCTTAAAAAACAGTGGCAAGTCTCTTTTCCATTCCATTATTATGCGAGCAGATAAAGCACCATCTGCAAAATATCACCGAATGAACAGTTTATGACTAAATTTCCAGTGGGAGAGTGGAAGTGAAGCACATGGTCTTTCCTGGCATCATTACAAAGAGTGTGGAATGCAAAACAAATTTTTTATCCAACCTGAAAGTAAACAACATACCCTTTTCAAATGGAATCAATGTTCAATTTTGGCTGCACCAAGGATTTAAACAGCAACACTGTCTAAGATTCTCTCAATGTTGTATCATACCAGGTTGTGTATAAAAGAATCAAAGAACCATGTATTTTTGATAATCTAAAATTCAAAATTTAATGTATAATCACAAAAAGTATATAAGTGAATTATGTATAATAACCAAATTGTAAAAATAATAGAAACTACAGTAAAATATCAGGACTGATGCAGAATTCTGTATAAAGTGAAAAATGTATAACTGCAAAGCACATAACCAAGGTGACACTGTATATGTTTTCCAGATTTACACAAAGTTTTCAAAATATTCTAAATGGCAATTCGATAGTGCTGGATTAATATTTGTTTATTTTAACTATACATGTATAATATTCAACTTAATTTCTGTACTGATAATGTAAGCAGACAAAACAATTATTCAGAAATATTTAAATGCTGCAATTTATTTATTTTGTCTTCAACATATCATTAAACTTTTAAAAATAAGAAGTCAATTGACTTACATATGGAATATGTAATACTGGTGCCCTAAAAATTAAACCCAATGTATATATCATTAACAATGAAATTCCAAGATGTTTCCTTTTGAAAGAAAAATCTCATACTTTTCAAAATACACCACTTTTTTTAACATAATGTTTAATTTTGCAAAGTTTAGCAATTTTTTTGCTCAATGTTTAAATTTTGCAAAGTTCACAATTTTTTTAAAGAGTGGTTCTCTAACATATTTACTTAGTTGACTTTTGAGATAATTAGACATAGCTGTCTCTCTCTCTCTCTGCAAAGAACTGTCTAATGGCATGACACACAGTCAAATGCAGCATGTGCATCAGTACATATATATCACTAAGCTGATATGTATGTACTGATCAGTATAATTGGAGAAGTTTGCTATAACAAACTTCTCCATTTTCACTGATCTTGACACACAACTCAGGCTTTACTGACATCCGTTATAAGATGGACACAAGACCTTCTACACTTCACACTCATAATCTTTTTCTCATGCAGACACTCTTGAATCTGAACCTCCCATGACTTCCTTGGTCTTCATCTGCCTTGGCTTTCTGCCACTTGGGCTAAAAAAAATTTCTTGGTAAGCACCTCATCACCCGTTCTTTCAACATGACCAAACCACCAAAGCATATTAGTCTCCATCCTGCTAACAGCATTCTGCTTCACATTACGCAACTGCAAAACATCTTAATTCCTCACACAATAAGAACGTGCCGTACCACAAACCCCCGTAAGTAACATATTTCTCCAGCACACAAACAGCTTCTATGTTTCTTTTGTAGTACCCAGGTTTCACTGCAATACATCAGAGTAGGAGCAATTACACTTTCATACACAGCTATGTGGGAATCTCTTGAGAACCCATCTTTCCTGTGAAAACCACCCAAAGCAGCTATGACTTTCAATGAAGAATTCACTCGCCTACGAATTTCACCATTCAATTTGTTCTCTCTGTCAAACATGCTTCCTAAATACACAAACTCTTTCACCTGGTCAATCACTGTGCCATTTAGACTAACATTACATTAAGTACTAACAGTTCCATGCTCAAGGAAAATAAGTTTGGTTTTTCCCTTATTTATACTGTTTGAATCTCATGCAAACTTCGTACATCTGGGACAACATACTCTGCAACTCTGCTCTCTGCTAACAGGACTGTGTCAGCAGCATACAGCAATCTGCACACACTGACATTACTATGGGTATCATATACAAGAAGCTAGATCGGACACCTAGCCCTTGAGGCATGACAATGTTGGCGCCATTTTCAGCAGGTCATCACTCTCTATTTAAACCAAGACTACTTTGCATTAAGTCAACGGGATATGAGTTTGGTACTGTGATTTGCTATTTATATTCAGATTCTAAGTAGTTAGTACACATTTAGAGGAGATAGTCATAATATTTAAGTGAAAAAACAATTATATTCCGTAGTGCAAACTACAGTGTCAAGGCTCTTGCAAAATATTGCAGTCTTTCAGATTTGGCCTGGGCTTAAATTCAAAAGAAACATCATTCCGTCATCTGTGGTATAAGAAAAATAATCACATTATTTTTAATTTGCTGCGACATAATATAATTTTGAGGTTTCTTGTTAATGAATGCTTACATTTAATGCATCCTTTGGTGTCATGTTTGCCCTAATAAATAATTTTAAATGTTAAAAACAAATTTCCTTAGTGAATAACAAAGTATCGAAATATGTACAAAATAAGCTGTCTATACATGCGATAAAAGCAAACCACATCTTCAATGAGCAAATCAAAATCAATTTATTTACAAATTAAAAGCGGGTTAAAAGCAGACTAGCGCTTTTGGGGATCTCCCGTCCCCATCTACTGGTCAAAGAGCCACGGGATCCAACAGAGTCAACCCTTATATACTAGATAACACGACCCATCATGCACCACATCACCAACAGACCGTGATGTCACAGTATAAGCACAAATTATAAAATTTCAATTCCAATTCAAAATAACATAAATATAAGAAAACAAAATATTTACAAAATGTACTGTTCCGATGTTTCAAAATTCCTCATGTGTCAAAGTCTCTTGTGGAGCAACCATTTTTCGCCAAGATCTTGGTACAAATGTGGGGAGATCTAAATTACAACAGTTGTCTCCGTATGCAATAATATATAAACTTTCTGAAAAGAAAACAGTACTTTTGTTGACATTGGAGTTCAAGATTTTAACATTCTCCCAAACAGGGGTGTAACCACCCTGTTTAACTGCCATAGTAAAGGCAGTATTAATAGTTTCTGTCCAGAGGGTGTACTTGTGTTCACCCAACCGGGTATTCAGAGTCCTAATTGTAGAACCTATATAAAATTTGTCAATAACACCCAAATCCTCATGGGCTAGCGGAATGCAGTATACACCATATTTCATGCGTTTGGGAACTTTATCTCTGTCATTTTTCAGTAGTGCATGATGGATCGTGTTATCTAGTATATAAGGGTTGACTCTGTTGGATCCCGTGGCGCTTTGACCAGTAGATGGGGACGGGAGATCCCCGAAAGCGCTAGTCTGCTTTTAACTTGCTTTTAATTTGTAAATAAATTGATTTTGATTTGCTTATTGAAGGCGTGGTTTGCTTTTCTCGCACATATAGACAGCTTATTTTGTACATATACCATTCCATGCGAAAATATTTCCTATTTAAGTATCGAAATCTTTAATAAAATTTATATTTTTGAGCAAAATCATAAATAAATCAGAATGGCACAGGTAACAGCTAGCAAGGAAAAAGATTCACATTATTTCAACTTTCCTATGTGGAAGCCATTATTTTTCAGGTTTAAATCAATAGTTTTCTGGATTTAATAGCAACTTATTGATTTAAAATATATCATTTGCTTTTTCATTATTTTAAATCTTTGCCTCATTACAGTCATAAAAATGTTTTAAAGTCATTTTCAGTATTTGCATACAATACCAGCTTTAAATTTATCTTGCTAACTAATGCCTTCCCAGATATCTTTTTTTTTTTTTTTTTTGACACTGGGGGAAAGACAATTAAGTAAGCGCAATTATATTTTCGTCACTTAGTGTATGATTTATATCCAAGCAAGCTTTCACCAGGATTTCAAGAATAACCAAATCCATATTATCCTTCATAATATGCCCCACTCCAAAATCTTGATCTGCTCAATATGGCCACACGGTTGCCACAGCGCAAGCGTATGCTCAACAGAGCAGACAGTTAATCTAGTTCCTTATATTATATCTGTGGATATTACAAAGACATAAAACAGTATTATCCATCTTGGCATCACGCATGCACACATCCATAAATATATTAAACAGCCATGGTGACAGTGCACAACAGGGTCTGACTCCTGCACCAATAGAAAACCATTTTGATAAAACACCATTCACTCGTACACAAGCTCTACTGCCATCATGCATGGCTTTTACACTATAAAGTAGATTCCCAGTAACACCAGGGGCGGCAACTTTGGTTTTTACGGTGGTGCACATTCTTTTGCAGAATAATTATTATCAATTATGTGAAATATGATATATCATCATCATCGTCGTCGTCGTCGTCAACCATTATCAATCTACTGCTGAACGAAGGGCTCCCCCAAGTCTCTTCCATAACTCTCTGTCGTAAGCCACTCTTCAAAGTCACTCCTACATCATACCTTCGAATTTCATTCACCCGTCTTCCCTGTATATATACAATATATAGGGTTTTTGCCTGTATATATATGCAGTGGATGTAAGGTCAGGTGATGCGTAACATCACAGCCTCTCCTTGACAAATGTCAACCCCGCCTTCTCGTGGTGTATCCTGTTCCCACTAAAGGGGATCTGACGACCGCCAATAGCGGTATAACTATACCATCGGGATTAGAGGAAATGCTATCCCACACTCACCAACCCGCTTGGCCAGCGTGGTGAGTTACCGCAAAACCCCTCCGAAATGAATCCACAACTTAAATCTTGGCCCTCAGTCTTCGGCAGCTGGAATGTACCTGGCCAAGGCAGCAGCCAGTGCGACATGAAGGCAGAGGGTGCTAAGAATCCCCGGAGGACCGGACTAGGCTGCCATCTGATGCTGACCTTAGCTACCTATAATGGATGCTCCCTATCTTCTGATTCAAGGCTTCTTGAATTGGAAGAGGAACTACAAAGGATCAAGTGGGACATCGTCGGGCTAAGTGAGGTAAGGAGAAAAGGAGAAGATCTCATTGAACTGAAAAGTGGACATCTCTTCTACTATTGTGAGACAGATACTGGCAGAACTAGTGGTGTTGGATTTATAATAAAGAAGAAACTGAAGGATAAAGTTGTAGAAGTTGAAAGTTCCTCTGACAGAGCTGCACAACTCGTTATCCAACTCTCGAGAAGATACCAGGCTCAGATTATTCAAACTTATGCACCCACTACAAGTCATCCTGAAGAAGAAATTGAAGTATTTTATGAGGAAATTCGTCATCTAAATAATAAAGGTAAGCAGCACTTGAAGATAATTATGGGAGATTTCAATGCAAAAATAGGGCAACGGCAACAGAATGAAACTTCATTAGGTAAATTTGGTCACGGTGACAGAAACCAGCGTGGAAATACTCTCGTTGAGTTTGCAGAGGCAGTAGGGTTTTTCATCTTAAACACCTTTTTCAAGAAAAAGCCACACAGGAAATGGACATGGAGACATCCAAATGGGACGACAAGTGAAATTGATTTTATTATGTGTAACGAAAAATTTGTCATAGAAGACTGCAGTGTGCTGAACAAGTTCAACACAGGTAGTGACCATAGATTGGTGAGATGTAAGATGCATCTCAACACTAAACTGGAACGTGGCAAGCTCATAAGACAAACAAAATGTATTGACATAACCAACCTTAAAAAACACCATAATACCTTCAAGTTGGAACTGAAGAACAGATTCTCTGCTTTAGAAGGCCTAACATCGGAAGAAGTGGATATTTCTGAAGTTAACAGAAAAGTAACCAAAGCTCTTATGGAAACAGCAACAAAATTAGCTGGGTCTAAGAACAAGTTGCATGTGAACAAATTATCAGGAAAAACCAAAATGTTGATGCAAAAAAGAAGAGAGAGATGAGGACAACTAAAGAAGATGTGACTTCCAAAGTGGAATATATAGAGCTATGCAAGACAGTACGAAAAAGTATCACTGAAGACGTAAGGAAATTCAACTGTGAACTAGTGAGGAAAGCAATTGAAAACAACCAAAGCCTAAAGATAGCAAAGGGACATCTCAGTAAGGGAAGAAAACAGATTATGGCACTGAGAAAAGAAGATGGTTCTGTAACAAGAAATAGAGGCGAAATTTTGACAAGAGTGAAAGATTTCTACTCCAAATTATATGAAAGGGATGATACATGTACTCCAGACATCATGAAAGGTACCAGTACCAGAGTTCTTCCAGTCCTTCCAGCAGAAGTTGCACATGCAATCAAGAACATGAAGTGAGGAAAAGCTCCAGGAGAAGATGGAATTACTGTAGACATCATACAAGAAGCAAGTGGAGAAATCGAAACAGTACTCGCCCAAATTTTCACTCGATGCCTTAATGAAGGGAAAATTCCTGAGGATTGGAACAACGCTACAATGATCCTGCTACATAAAAAAGGTGACATTGAGGATCTCAGGAACTACAGACCTATCAGCCTCCTATCAGTGGTTTATAAAATCTTCACTAAAGTTCTTTCACACCGCTTGAAGGTAACACTGGACATGGCTCAACCGAGAGAACAAGCTGGATTCAGGAGTGGCTACAGCACAATAGATCATTATCACATACTGAGAGAACTAATTGAAAGAGCGAGGGAATATGAACTTCCATTGTGCATGGCTTTTATCGATTATGAAAAAGCCTTTGATTCGGTGAAACCATCAGCAGTTACAATGGCTCTGAAATCGTGTGGTATTGAAGATGCATACATTAATATTATCAATAACATCTATGAAAATGCAAGTGCAAAGATTCGGCTGTTTGAAAATACAACACACATAAAAACTGGAAAGGGAGTGAGACAAGGTGTCACCATATCTCCGAAGCTCTTTAATGCCACATTAGAAGGTGTCTTTCAGTCGCTGAGCTGGGAAAACAAGGGGATAAAGATTAATGGAGATTATCTAACCCACCTTCATTTTGCTGATGACGTAGTCATTTTTGCAACTACCCCATCAGAGCTGCAGAGTATGATCCAGGAACTTGCTGACAAGAGTAAAGAAGTGGGATTAAAAATGAACTTTCAGAAGACAAAAGTGATGTTCAATGCTTTTACAAGAAATGAAGATTTATCGATTGATGGAGAAAAGCTGGAGATAACAGACACGTATGTTTATCTTGGACAGCAGATATCAAGTGAGAGTCACATTGATGAAGAAATTAATCGGCGTACAAAACTTGCCTGGAGAGCTTTTGGAAGAAACAGCATAATTTTCAAGAGCAATATGCCATTATGTCTTAAAAGAAAAGTGTTTGATCAATGCATCCTTCCAGTGCTTACGTATGGTGCAGAGACATGGACCTTAACTAAAAGAGACATACAAAGGCTGAAGACAACTCAAAATAGCATGGAGAGGTGCATGCTTGGTGTAACCAGGAGAGATAAGAAGAGGAACTCGTGGATCCGAAAAATGACAAGAGTGGAAGACATCATGATCAGAGTTAAATCCCTGAAATGGCAATGGGCTGGACATACTGCCAGAAGGACAGATCATCGATGGACAGCCAAAATTTTAGATTGGATTCCAAGGGACAGGAAAAGACCCAGAAGAAGACCACATGGGAGATGGGTGGATGAAATTCCAAAGTATGCGGGAGTGATATGGAGAAGACTGGCACAAGACAGACCGTTGTGGAGGAAACTTGGGGAGGCCTTCATCCAGCAGTGGATTGATAATGGTTGACAATGATGATATATACAGTGGACAAAAAAGTATTTGCCCACTACATTACTTTGCTAAATAAATGTGGAAAGCAATTGTGACGAATAATTTTTAACCATTGGATTACTTTTACAACAAACACACACACACGTTTCTGTTTTTACTAATTAGAAGAAATATATATGAAGGATGTACGGAAAGTAATGCAAAAGTGGGCATAATTTCTTTATTAACTGACAGAGGTCGCTCAAATCCTCCCCCCCCCTATAGGTTTCCTGTGTTTGCACATGCCCATATAGAATTTGTCCAGTTGTAGTTCATAAACCTTAAAATTATTTTGTTGAATTGTAGATTATTTACGTTTTCTATAAGGAATTACATTAAATATTGCATTTAAGAAAATACAAAATTATGGAAACTTTATGTGAGTCAGACAACCAATCTCTGGAGACGTGGCCACGTAGCAGCCAAGAATGTAATTTTTATATGGTCCCTTAAATTTTTTGTGGCCAGTTCTCCGGGGGTCAGTTCTCCACTTTGCCTTTGGCTAGCCCGAAAATCATGGAGATGTCTACACTTCTTATAGAAAATGAAATATTAAAAAAAAAATGTTTTGTGAACAACAGTAGGTGCTCAAGTAGTGGGAAATATAGCCACATGGTACATATTTATTCAGAACAATTTTATGGCACTAAAATTGCAATGTGGTTCTCCATGCCCGCATTTTTTATCTCCATAAAAATGATAACATAAAAACCTGGAAACTGATTTATTGCGGTGTTTTTTTTATGATCTTTTTCATTGATAAGTTCTGTAAATTTCAAATGAGCATATTTTCCGCTAATTGTTTTTCTATTCTAGAAAATAAAATATATGTAAATACAGAATGGCAATAGAAATTGCTACATACATGATTTTAAAACAAAAAAAGTTAAATACCTGTTGTTTACACAATTTAACTTCGCTTCATATGTAATGTATTTCCTGTTTATTCAATTATAACTAGAACTCGAATGTATAAAATATTCTGCTTAACAAATAAGAAGATAAAATTGCTTTCGATGAAGCACAATGCATAAGTTAAAATAATTATGAATGATCTCTAGTTTTCTCCTGTGAAAGAGCAAATGTGTGTCCATGAACTGGAGTCTTCGTTATAAATTTGTCCATCGAGGAATCTAAATCCAGATCATCAGTGGCTTCAAAGTGTGCATGAAGCAAAGTTACAGAATTCAACCTCTGTTACAATATAGTTGAGTGCAAATATGTTTTCAATTTCCTCAGAACTGAAAATTTACGTTCGGTAGTGCACGATGAGGCGTGAATAGTCAACATTATTTGCCTAATTTCGAAAATTCTGGCACCACGGTTTTTACAGAACAATTGCTCTTCCAAAAATCCACAACATTTTTCAGATTGGTTACAGCAGCATTTTAATTTTTGCAATCTCAGGAAACATGTTTCTGTGTAAAAGTTGCCTTCTGCAATCTCCTTCAAAATTGTCTCCATACAAAATCATTACATCCTGTATCAGTTTGTATCACTTTCTTTTCTGACTACGAAATTTTCAATCTCATTGAGAACACTAATGGTGCTAGAGTCAAATCTTATTCTTAAGGAAGTAAGCACCTCGTCTAACACTAAATAATATTGAGATCTATAATATTTACTCTTTGAATTGATGAGCTTTTGAGCATGAATTCTGCTTCTGGGGAATTTTCCTCTGGCGTGGAAGCGTTGGCTTGTATAAATTTAATTTGTGAGTTTCTTCCACCAAAGAATTCCACATTTTTTCAAATCCTGAGTTTCGCACAGAAGCCAAGCCATCTACTGTTAAATCAACCTTTTCGTGGGACTCGTTTATACAAAGATGCGATTTCTGCAGCTCAGCATTCAAAATTTCCACTCATTGAAAAATATTGATTGTCACTTTAAAAAAATAAAACATTTAAAATTCTGAAGTTTTTTTAAGAAGCCTGATGCTTTTGCTGCTGTTGCAGCATCAATGATCCGGTTTTTGCTTATGTCGTAAAAAAATGTCTTGAGAACTTTGTAGTTGCAAAAAAGAGTTTCAAGTGATTTGACACGCGCACACCAATTTTTTTATTTTTTAAGGTGGCAATCAATGTTTTTTAAAGATTGGAAATTTTGAATGCTGAGCTGCAGAAATTGCATCTGTGTATAAACGAGTCCCATGAAAGGGTATCTTGTCGAGCAAAATGGCGATAAAGCAGGAGAATCATCAGCTTGAAAACTTTTAAATAATGCAACCCGCTTTGGCGAGTCTCTCACGATAGATATCATATCTTTTAACACACCAATAAAGTTACGGAGACACACAACATTGTTCATAGCATCTTGAGTGCATAGGTTAAGACGATGAGCCACACAATGAACAAGGCTCGAGGTTCAGCTTCTCTTACACGAGACTGCAGTCACATAAGTTGAAACACTTACATTTCTTGTTCTGTCGTAGCATGCCCACGCAGTTTGTTTTTATCCAGGGCAAAACGGAGGAGAACATCTTTCACAATATTATACAAAGTTTCGGATTTTGTTTTCTTTCCTAAAAACCCAAAAGGATTTCGTGCACTTCAGTATCTTCAGAAACAAAGCTAAATGATATAGTCTCTTGCTCAAGCATATCTACATCACACGTCTCATCAAGTAAGATGGCAAAGAACTCAGCAGCTCTTATTTCATCAAGATACTTTTGCACCACAGCTTCTGCCATTAAATTAACTATCTCATTTTTAGCGTCATGATGAAGCCATTTGTAATTTGTTCTTTTTAACCAGATATCAAGTTCCAGGCTATCTTTAGCTCTCATCTGCAGTAATTGTTTTAAACTAGAATTACCATCACTTCCATGTCCGCTTAACGCTATGCCTTGTTGACTGAGAAATTTAATAGGGCTGAAAATTGTTTTGAGAGCAATGTGTGCTTCTTGCATTTCTTTCTGCTTTGCGCTATAAGTCATAGTACAACACTGTCCTCATTTGTTAAAGAAGATAAAGTAAACGTTGCACTTCTGAGGTAGTCACCGTTTTTGTGTTTATAAAAAGCATCCTTGGCAATCGCTGAAGCTTGAAAGCCGTGCGGCACAAAAGCCTCGTGAGACCTCTGTGAGTTGCGGTCCTTAGGCAAAGGTAAACTTTTTCATGTGCTTCGGTGCAGATGTGGCAAATAACTCTCCCATCAGCATTTAGTATTAGCCAAGGGAACTGAATTTTTCCACTACACTCGAAAGTTACGTCCCGAAGTGTTGGGAACTGTATCCTTCTGCACCGAGTTTTATCTTGTGGGGATGGGCCAGTTTTATTTTGCTTTGATGGACAAGAATGAGTTTCATGCATTTCACTTTTTTCAACTGCTTTGATTTCGCACTCATTGCGGTTTTCATCATTTTCGATGTTTCCCCTTCATTTTTTCACAAAAGAAAATACTGTTGATTGCCCCCTTTTAGAGCTCATGACAAAATAATTCTATTTCGTTTAATACTTTAGTAATAGTAGAACTAAAAACATATTTTTGCTTGGTGATATTTGAATGCTCCACTTTTAAATCGATGTTGATCTTACTGACTATCAAGTGCGAGTGATCTAAACAGCTCTTTTTCGTTTTCGGACATGCATTCACAATGCCCCTTGGGCTTTCTTTACTTCGGAGATCTAGCTCATTAGACAAGGACTTATTCACAAATCTATTGTTTTCAATAGCACATTTTCTATGTCCTGATGCCTAAAGTCCAGAGGGAGGAGAGTAAGGTCATTTGCCATAACGCATGAAGCGAAAGACTCAGGAAAACTTCAAAGAATATTTACCACTCTTGGCCCCCTTGTGGGTACGTTACATGGGTGTGGGAGTGGGTGGGGAGGGGGTCAATTTGGCCTTTTTTTGAAAAATGGTTTTTGGTATATTTTCCCACGCTGACCAGAAGAGGACAATCCCAAACAGAAGTCCTCTTTCTCAGCCCCAAGAAATTCTTCCACCGGCGTGGTCTAAGTGTGAAATGAGATAAAGAACCATCGAATCACACGCTGAAAGAATAGCTGTAAACATCAGGGGAACACAGATTAGATGGAGTGCAATTAGGACATTGATTTACAGAAAGCGGGTTACTTCGGTATTGAAAGACTCAGAGGGAGGCATTTGGTTTTAATGTGACTCTCATTTGAGTTCAGCAATTTTTTTTTTTTTTTTTTTTTGCTTTTTCTTTGCACCAGAAATAAGTCTTTCCCTCGCCTCGCCGCCTCAGTCCCCCCTCCCCTGCTGTCAGGCCCGCAAACCAGAAGAGGTCACTGAAACTTTTGAAGGGCATCATCATACAATGCTTCCTTCCTACATGCTGCTGTAGCCTGATAAGCCACCCTCACCTCACTTGAAAGTTGCCTTCTGGGATCAGGGGTATTTGAGTTAGAGAGTGGTGCATCACTTGGAAATTGTAAGACCCCAGTTAACTCTCTAAAACAGAATTCCTACTAGGCTTAACATATTTTTCATTTTCTGAAAGGAAATATTGGGAAAAACACACACACACACACACACACACACACACACACACACACACACACAAACATCACTACCTTTTCTGATGATGATAATAATATTTATAACACAATAAATAAATTTGGAGTGGTGCATTGCAACACACAAATTTTTGGAGTGGTGCGTTAGCACCACTCACAATACAATAATCACCACCCCTGAGTAACACCATATTTATTGAATACCTTCGACAAAAGTGTCCTATTTACTCGGTTGTAAGCTTTCTCTAAATCTTTGAAGGCAGCAAAAACTTTCTTACCAACAGATATAGTTTTCAATCATCGTGCGTAATGCAAAAATTTGGTTAGTGCAGCCTTTACCAGGCATAAAACCGCTCTGATGTTAGACCTCGTACTTTTACAATAATGACCTTACGAAACACCTTCCCTGGCACACTCAGTAGGCTAATACCACGATAGTTCTTGCCGTCAATCTGATCACCTTTTCCCTTATACAAAGGAACAAAATAGCATCCTTTCAATCCCGAGGGACCAGCACAACTAGCAGATTTCAGTTATCCAGTCAATTACAGTCACCACCATATTTTAACATCTCAGCAGTTATGTCATGTCATCAACTCCTGGAGCTTTACCAGATTTTAGAGCTTTATACACCTCTTCTCTTGAGATCCGTCCTGTGCTTCCTTCCTTCACTGTGACATCATCTGCTTCTGCCTCAGGATCACCTGTGCTTTCTTGATCTAATAACTCACAGAAGTATTTACTCCATCTTTCACTTAACTCATTGGGTTCCCATATCATGTCCCCGATCTTATTCTTCACACAACTTACAACTTTGTTTCCCCTATTTTTTCTTGAGTCTCATGTACTTCCAGCAAGTTTTTCTATCTTTCCAAAAAGCCAATTCATTCCTTTCCACCTTCTCTTTCCAATCTTTTGCCTTACTCTGGTGAACCAGCTTAGGTGCTTCACGCTTCTTACAGCGATATTCATCCACAGAAACTCTACCTTGCAGCATCCCCAAATAGTTAATACAGACATTTGACGTGGACTAGGAACATCAAATAGAAGTCATCGCTATTTCCACATTTTATGAGTGAGTCACGGAAAAATTCTCATTGGCCGCCACCGGGAATCGAACCCAGGGTCTTCTAGTTACGCGTCAGATATGCATCCACTACACCACAGCGGCCTTAAATTCCTCCAGACTCACACACACTAACTGCCAAGCCAATTTGACAGGTTGCTTCATGGGAGTTAGGTTGCTCCTTGGCAGTTAGTGTGTGCGAGTCTGGAGGAATTTGAGGCTGCTGTGGTGCAGTGGAAGCATATCCGGCGCGTAACTAAAAGACCCTGGGTTCGGTTCCCGGTGGCGGCCAATGAGAATTTTTCTGTGACTCACTTATAAAACGTGGAAAGAGCGATGACTTCTATTTGATGTTCCTAGTCCATGTCAATGGTCTGTATTAATTATTCATTTGCCTTCTTATTATTTGTTCAGTTGCTGTTTACCATCTTTAGTGAATCCCCAGCATCGTGCGGGGCTCCATGAAGCAACGTGTCAAATTGGCTTGGCAGTTAGTGTGTGTGAGTCTGGAGGAATTCAAGGCCGCTGTGGTGCAGTGGAAGCATATCAGGCGCGTAACTGGAAAACCCTGGGTTCGATTCCCGGTGGCGGCCGATGAGAATTTTTCCGTGACTCACTTATAAAACGTGGAAAGAGCGATGACTTCTATTTGATATCTCCAAATAGGCTTCCTTCCTTCCTTTTACTGCCTCTTCAATCTCACTATTAAACCAAGCATCACCTCCATTGTTACCCACTACTGTGGTGCCACAGATATCTTCAGCAGCAGTGACAATGTAGTTCTTAAAACATTACCATTTCTTTTCTACATCCCTCTCACAGGACCAGCTCCTTCAGTCGTTCTCTGGGTAAGTTAGAGTAACGCTGATGATTTTCAGGGAGCCTTTCAACCTTTATTCTTTCCATCCTAGGCCTCTTCCTATTCCTTTTCCTCCAACCAACATTCAGTTGCTACCAGTGGCGGCTCGTGGTTGGAAAAATAGGTGAAGAGCTACAAGAGCAATATGAAAAGATATCTACTGTCTTCAATGAAAATCACTTTAATGAGGACTGACCTATCTTTTGTATATTAGATAAATTCTTCTTTCATTTAAAGCTGCAAATTTGTCGATTATGTCGTCATAGAATGGTTGTTTCTTCATGAGCATCAATAAAATATCTTCCTGAATAGAAATATTTGCCAAAGAAGCGAGCCTATTTTAAGAAATAGTATTTCTTGAGTAAGTTTGTATTCTTTTAAGGCAAGAAAAACTTCTTACCACTGACACACTTGTAGATGGAATGGTTAAAATGAGGGCAACCAATTTATAAGCTTCTGTAAAAATGTCTTTATCTTCATGAAGCTCTCGAAGAAGTTCTTGAGTAGATATATTCCTTAATTTTTCGTCGGCATACACAAGACTTAGTTCATTTTTAAGGCGCTGGAGTTTAGTAAATATTTTTCCCTAAATATGTTGTAGATTTTCAAAAGCGTGAGAGGGAAAGCTTGAATTAAGTTGTTCAAATTTGTACATATATTGATTATCTTCAATTATTTGAAAATTTTAGCGTTCGCTTTTGCCACGTTATATTCTGGACGTCGGAAGTTAAAAATTCCTTGTATTTAAAACATGATATTACTATAAAATAGAATAAAAAGGCTTTACTCACAATGTTTTTTGGTGGTCTTCTTCCTTTTATTGCTTTCAATTTTTGAAGTTAAAATATAAGGCCATTATTATTCATATCAAAAATTTGGTGACATGTTCATGCTTGCAGCTACTCTGTTGGTGAGTATGGCTTAAAAATGAAGTCTTGGTTCTTCTAAGGTGAGTATGGCTTAAAAACGAAGTCTTGGTTAAAACTCAATGAACAAACGAAGTTTTAGTTAAAACCTAATGACCAAACGAAAATATTCGAAAAAACCATGACCCTATATTGACTTTAAGTATGTTTCATAGAAGATCACAAAGGTGAGTATGCAAGTCCTGAGAAGCAAAAAAACTCTGGTCAGAAATCCTAATGAAACAGATAAAAAGTTAAAAAGTTAAAACCTTGGAACTGCTGTCTCTCAAACTTCTAGAAACTTCCGGCCGTCCTCCTCGCTCTTCGTGCTGAGTCACAAAGAACACTCTTACTAGGGTGGAACTTACATGTGTTTGGGGCATACGCCCATCTTCAGAGTTGGGAAAGATTGCAAATGGCTGTCACCTGCAATTCTTTGGAATTTTCTTCACTCGACTCCTCCTCCTCTCTCGGTGTTGATTCGTTGGTGGTGTTACGTATTTTAGTTTGTTTATATCTTTGATGGTGTCCTCTGGTGTCATTATTGGGGATTACACCCTGTTCTATTTTTTTGCCTTTTTTTCGTTGGTAATAATTTTTTTCCATTGCACATGTATTTCGTTAGGTTGATTAATGTTGCAATTAGTACTTTCAGTTTTTTCAATAATTACCGATTCTACGATTCTGATCTCTTTCTCCGTTCTGTGTGATTTTAGGTGTTTGATGTTTTCAAATTCTGGTTCTGTATTATTTTCTATGCAATATTGCAGCAATGCAGTTTTTTCCTCCCTTTTGTTCCAGTTCGTTATATGTTGGTTTAACCTATTTTTTAACTGATTTTTAGTGCTTCCCATATAGTTTATTTTTTTATCATTACTGTTAGTCATTTTTACTGGTATGCAATATACACCTGATTTTTCCAATATTTGTACTTGATCTTCATTTTTTATTACCATATCTCTTTGTGTCTTTACAGATATTCCAATGTTTTGTTGGTGATTTTTACAAATTCGTTCTATGGTATGAGATAGTCCTTTAATATATGGGAAACTTCCACAATATTTATTTTCTTCCTTTTTTGGTCTTTGTACTTTATCTTTGATGTCATATATAATTTTTGGGGATAATTTTCTATTATATCCAAAAAATTTATCATTCTGTTAATCCATATTAGCTCTTCCTCTTTGTATTTATTGCTGCTGGAATGGGTGAATGCTCTTTTTATTAAGTTTCTGATTGCAGCTGTTTTATGTGCCCATGGGTGGTTGGAGTTCTTCGGAATTATTGATGGCACATATGTAGGTTTTCTATAGACTTGATAATCAATTCTGTTCCTGTTCTTGATTAGACTGATATCTAAGAACGGTAGTTGGCTGTTTCTTTCCAATTCAATTGTTAGGTCAATTGATGGTATATATATGTAAGTTCCACCCTAGTGGGAGTGTCCTTTGCGACACAGCATGAAGAGCGAGGAGGACGGCCGGAAGTTTCTAGAAGTTTGAGAGACAGCAGTTCCAAGGTTTTAACTTTTCAACTTTTTATCTGTTTCATTAGGATTTCTGACCAGAGTTTTTTTTGCTTCTCAGGACTTGCATACTCACCTTTGTGATCTTCTATGAAACATACTTAAAGTCAATATAGGGTTATGGTTTTTTCAAATATTTTCGTTTGGTCATTAGGTTTTAACTAAAACTTTGTTTGTTCATTGAGTTTTAACCAAGACTTCGTTTTTAAGCCATACTCACCTTAGAAGAACCAAGACTTCATTTTTAAGCCATACTCACCAACAGAGTAGCTGCAAGCATGAACATGTCACTAAATTTTTGTTATGAATAATAATGGCATTATATTTTAACTTCAAAAATTGAAAGCAATAAAAGGAAGAAGACCACCAAAAAATATTGTGAGTAAAGCCTTTTTATTCTATTTTATAGTAATATCATGTTTAAATACAAGGAATTTTTAACTTCCGACGTCCAGAATATAACGTGGCAAAAGTGAACGCTAAAATTTTCAAATAATTGAAGATAATCAATATATGTACAAGCAACATGCTTAATTTAAATTTGTTTCCCATCATAAGGAATAAATTATATGGCTTGTTCAAATTTGGTTGTGTTAGCAAGAAGAACAAACTGAAGTTTTTCACAGTCTTGAAATCTTATATCATAAGATTGTGGTCTAAAATTTCAAAATACAATTGTTTATAATTTTGAAAAAAATTTCTTGTGTAAGAGCAGCATATTCCCGTTTAGATCCGCTTATTTCTGTGATTTTGCTAGCTTTTCCAAACAGTGTTTCAAATACTTGATCGTTCCTTTTCTGACTCAAAATTTCACGAGTTTTTTTTTAATTTGAGTTACACAGTAGTTTATGTCTAGTGATTTTTTTCTGCAAAATTTCGAATAATAGATTGGTGGGGCCAAAAAAATTTTTAAATACTATTGCCAAAAATGTAAATTCAAAAGTGTTCATATCATTTAAAAACCTCTTGGCAAGTTAAATTGATTTTTTGTCTGATTGTTCACTATTTGTCAGAAATTCGAATACTTCCTTCAATTTATCCCAATCTTCAACAATTACACTTAATAGCTTCAAAGTGGAGGACCATCAAGTTTCTGCTATGGTTGGTATGCGTCTTGCGGTTGTAGATGTGAGTGTATAAGATCGCTTCACTGAGTGGTGAAAAAACAAAGCAATTCCACTGAGGCTTGCATAAAATATATGACACTTAGAAATTTTAGAAAAACTCTGCTGTAATACAAGGTTCAAACGATGCGCTAAGCAATGAACAAAAATAGCTTGAGAAGATTTATCCTTGATTTTTTTCTGGAGCCCATTCAAGAGTCCGGACTTTACACTTGCTCCATCATAACATTGTCTTATTAATTTGTGTTGATAATCAAACTGTTCCAAAATTTTATCTAGCATTTTGTATAAAGCTTCTGACGTTTGATCTCTACTCACGTCGTGGAAACCCAAAAATTGCTCAGCCAAACACCTTCTGAATCAACAAATTTTATTATTAAAGAGCACTGAGAAATCTGATTTGTGTCTGTGATGTCATCTACTTGAATGGAAAATCATTGAACTTCATTTATTTTATTTTTAACGTGATCGTTTATATATTCAGAAATACATTCAATTAATTCATTTTGAATAGTTTTTGAGTCACCTGTGAAGACATTTTTTATCTCTTTATATTAATTTTGAATTTCTAAAGGACTTCTTGATATCAATGAAAGTAATTCCTTGAAATTTCTATGATTTATTGAGGCCATGCTTTCATCATGGCCACGGAATGCTAATTCTTGTTTGCTCAAATATAATATTGCATCAATCACTGTCTGCAGGAAAAATCTATTTAAACGAACGTTTTCGTTGAAATGCATTTTTAAAAGCCTAGCATTCTTCCTCAGGGCATCGGCAATGGTGTTCTAATTTTTTTCAAAATTCCTTAGCATCAACTCGCATTTCAGGTGTTTGTTAGAATCACCATTTTTATGAAGTGAGCGTGTTATATTTATATATCTGAGAATCTGTCTTTATTCCACGCCAAATGTTTATTACTAAAAAGTAAGCAGGGCCAACAAAATAATTTTTGTGACACAGAAGTACTACAAAGCCATTTATATTCAGTAAACCAACGATTTTAAAAATTAATATTGTAAGATTTACCGCTCTTCTTGATTTCTTTTTTGGCAACAATTGTCAGTGAATCTGTCAGTCATCCATGAAGTAAAATGTCTCTTTTATCTTCATCTTTCCACCGATTAAATGGAGTTTGTAATAAATTACAAACAATGTCATTCACAGGATGCATACTAAAAATTAAAACTATCACTAACAGTTAAACTATACACGAAACTACAGTAACAGCTAAACTGTTTGACAAATAATCACAAAGCACAAAAAAAGCATTTACCACCACACCACTAGAAAAAAGCTTTAGTGGATTGCAAGGTCCCCTGGGTAATCCATCCCGTTTCACCGTGATCTCCTTCGAAAGTCACAACTCCAAACTGCAGCATTGGCGGCTAAAGCTAAAACACTTCACTTGGGCGCCAGATAGGAGAGGTTGACGTCACGGTTACCATAGCAACTTGGTCGAAAGCTGCAGACTTCCAAGGGTTCTCATTTCGGCTCTTCACTTGCACTGTTTTGCGTATGAGGACTTGTTTTCCATATTGAACGTGCTATGTGAATCAATATCTAATCAAAAATTTGAGTATTTCGTACCTCAATAGAGGCAAAAAAGAATATATTATACAAATTACTGAATAAAACTTTATTTTAAGTAAAATAGGTGAAGAGGCACTTTACCTACTTCACCTGAAAAGCCGCCACTGGGTGCTACCAAGTAATGAACAGAGCCAACATCCGCACCTCTCATCACACGAGTGTCAACAACTAAATGTGTTTTAGACGCTGATCATAAACAACAAAATCTATAACACTCTTTTGACCAAGAGTATGATTTTCCCAAGTATATGTGTGGATATACTTGTGGTTGAAAAACGTATTCGATACACACAAACCATTCTCAATGCAGAGTTCAATTAATCTTTCACCATTATCATTCACACAAGGATCATTAAATTTACCCAGAACATTGTCAGAAATTGCATTCTGCACACCTACTCTAGCATTGAAATCCCCTGCTATTATAACTTTTTTTAGCACCAAACTGGCTCAAAACAGTTTTTAGCTCATTCCAGAAATCTTCCTTTCTATCAGAAAGTTCTGAGTCACAAGGAGCATACACTACAACAATTACTTTCTCTGAAGTTTCACTTTTAACGAATCAATTATCTCACTTACGCAGCTATAGTGAATCAAGTTGTTCTTTATCTTTTCACTTAAGATCACACCTACACCAGCCTGCCCTCTCACATTTTTCAATACTCCAGATCACACTCACTGTTTCATTTACTTCTTCTGTTCCAATTTCCTACTTTTTGGTTTCACTTACATCCAATCTATACTTATTCATTTCTTGAATCACCTCATTCATCTTGCCATTTATACCTCTAGTATTCCATACACCAATATTACACTCACTCAACCGAGATCTTTTTCTCATTCATCTTTTTCCAGTTCCAGGTCAATTCTGTGGTGGACTA
The DNA here is from genome assembly GCA_039090855.1 of Macrothele yani. Taxonomy (NCBI): domain Eukaryota; kingdom Metazoa; phylum Arthropoda; class Arachnida; order Araneae; family Macrothelidae; genus Macrothele; species Macrothele yani. The sequence goes on from CM077026.1 coordinate 73,672,627, forward strand.
TCCTTCTCAAGTGTGGTAGGTTCACCATATCCCACACTAGAGACCTTTATTTTCTCTCTTCATGTCTTTTTAATCAGATAAGTACATCAGTGTGGGGGATTAGCCCACAGCTGACGGTTTTAGTTGGTCATTGAACCTAAGGATTCCGGAACAAAACCCAGTGAGTTGGGGTCTTTTCACCAATGTCACACAGAACTAGCTGGTACCTCTCCAAGATTCAAGGAGGCCCTTGTTGCTCTTCTGTGTGCCATTGTTGCCCATGAATGCCCCGATGCTGGAGTGCTACAAATTTAATTTTTTTAATGTTTCAAACATATTGTAAGCACTGAAGTAAGATTTATGATCAGTTGTTTTTCTGTACTTTTTGTATTAGTAGATGCATCTTAATCTTCACATCACGAATGCTGCTGCCAATCATTTGATTTCTTGGAATAATGTCTTAAACTGTCAATCGGAGTTTCAGTTACTATGCACTTATTTATCTAGCCTTATGCTGAAATTGGCTTGTTCTGGAGTGCTACAAATTTTTATGCTGGAGTGCTACAATTTTTTTAATGTTTCAAACATATTGTAAGCACTGAAGTAAGATTTTATAATCAGTTGTTTTTCTGTACTTTTTCTATTAGTAGATGCATCTTAATTTTTACATCACCAATGCTGCAGCCAATCATTTGATTTCTTGGAATAATGCCTTTTAAACTGTCAATTGGAGTTTCAGTTACTATGCACTTATTTATCTAGTCATATGCTAAAATTGGCTTGTTCTAAAACTGTTTTTAATCTGTCATTTGCATACCCATCTGATACTTTATCTCAACATCTTTCTCCAAATAATTTTGCTTTTTGGAAGCATAACCTCACTGTCTTTGAATTCATTTCATAACATACCCTTGAGATCCACATTTATAGCATCAAGATGATACACATTTTGTTAATTTGGTAACATTCAAAGCACTTTACACGTTTGCTGGTAACAACCATGTAACCAGCTTTTAGTAATTCGTATTTGTGTTAAGAACGATTCCTTGATTTGTTGGTTCAGTAAATTATGTAGTGTTTTACAGCAGCCATGCAAATTTAACATCTGGTAACTCAAAATGTGAACAGTAAGTTGCATTATCTGTAAATACAGCATGTCTGTTTTGATACATTTTTTAATTAAAAACTATCAATAATACCTTTGTAACTTTTTTAATCACTCAGTATTTCTTATTTGCTTCCCACTGAATTGGTGATTTCCCATGTCTGTTTCCTTAAAACAACACAATTTCACAGATCTGGATATAACCAAAGGCTCTACGTTGCTTTGGTCATAAAAGCATGCAAGAAGATAAGTACTCTTTCAACTACTTTCTTCCAATACATTTTCACCAACACAATTTTACTAGGCAATACATGAAAAGATAATTCAGTTTCACTGCCTCTTACCCACTATGTTTTCAGGGTAATATCATTCAATTACACTTTGACACAGGAAAATTTTTAAATTATATGCTATGTGAGCCAGTGTTTATCAATCTTGGGTTAGGAGATGCAAATGTTCTGTCTAGGTGCATCCTGCACATTGAGATTTCAATCATTTTGTGAAGTATATGTTCCAAAGGTTCTATGTTTTCACTTAACCTCTACATATTTGTTTGTTTTTCTTTTTCATTTAACAAAAGCCAAAACAACTTCATTTCTAGCCAGTAAAATAACCATAGGGTTGATCATAATGGTAGCCAGTTTAATTCATATTGCAATGAACTAAAAAGCTAATTTTGAAAGTGACACATTCATTATAGGAAATTAAGGATTGCTGGCCATAAGCCATTCCTGCAGTTTGGTTTGCCATTGTAGGAAATTCTCAGATTTCCCAACACATGAGAAATACCATATGACAAATATGGTGACAGAGCAACAAAGAAACTTCTCTGTTACCTGCAGCATATTCCATCATTAAACAAAAGTAAGTGACTGTGGAATAACTTTTTTACAGCTCTTATTGAGATTATTACTCAAAAATTTTTTTAATAATAACCTCTATAAGACCCATAAAAAAGTTACTCCACAGTAAACTATGAATAGAGGTGTCATAAATTCATTTACAACTAAAAGTAAGTGATTCAACATCATTAAACAATTAAGTGATTTCCATTACCAAAAGGTCCCTCCTGTTCTCAAAGTTGCAGTCTCTGTACAAATAAAAACAGCAAAAGAGAAATGTGCTTTAAAACAGTAGACACGTTTTGTGTTTTAATGAAGCACTGAATGGTATAACTCTTGCAGAATTAATTCCTTCGTTCATTCATTTAATTACTATAATTTTAGGGTAAAATGCCACATTGGCATAAGAGCTGCACCTGAAAAATATTGCCATTTTGGAAGTAAATTCATTGCAAGAGCGGCACCCCAAAAGTTTTCAGTCCATTAGCTATCAATATAAGAGCTTCAACAAATAATATTTCTTGTCCATCAGCCATCAATATAACAGCTTCAACAAATAATATTTTCAGTCTGTCAACCATCAATACAAGAGCTTCAATAAATAATATCATAACATATTTGAATCACTATTTCACTTTTCTATATATTTTTATTTATTTATTTGTACATAACCTCATGACATCTTTAAAGTTATTTTAGTAAATGCAGAATGACATTGAAAATCCTAAATTTTCTATTATTATATTTATTTATTTTTGAGGTAATTAGCCATTTTCAGCTAATAGTGGTGATTATACTCAGGAAAAAAACTGATTTATGCTATACTATCAAAAAGTATCTAAATAAAAATATTTGAGAAGTTTTAAGTAGCTATGTCTTATCAAAGAACTCTGAAGTAAAAACAAAACACAAATAAATAGATGAACAAAGTGGAATACATATATACCAGAGAGTAGAGGAAACATACAGTAAATGATAATTCTTTCCATTTATTGGGTTGGAAAAAAAGTAATGTCTGAGGATGAGGTTCGCAAAGTCGAAGCCCTGGCCAAGGCACACATTGGCCACTGAAATTGTGAAGCACACTGGCAAGACATTAGCAGGTAGATGGATTAGGTCAGTGGCAGTTAGTTGTCAGAAGGTGAAGAGTGTAAGCGCCAGCCAACATGGAAGTGGACAAGGAGCACACCCGTCATTGCATGCTGTGCGAGTTTCGTCATGGTAGCACCCCTGCATGTACTGTAAGAAACATTACCAGTGTGTACCTCAATGCCACATCTCATCATCAGTGCTGTCGTTGGTTCAAACAGTTTCTGACAGGGAAATTTTGACCTGTCAGACTGTCCCAAAGCCGGAACACCCACAACAGTGGATATGGACATGCTAAAGATCTTAGTGGAGACCAACCCATGTGGGATTTGCCCAAACAGCTGGGGACTACCCACACAAGCATTATCATGCACCTGCATCAACTTGGGAAGGAGCACAAGATGGGAGTTTAGTTACCCCATCAATTCACAGTTGAGCAGAAAGAAAATTGAATGAGTGCGTGCATTTCCCTGCTTGTATGTGACCAAGTTAACCACATTGTGACAGGTGACAAGAAATGGGTCCTGCATGACAATGTTAGTTCATGGAAACAGAGGCTGGACCTGAAACAGAACCTCGTGCTGATCCTCAAAGCCAGCTAAAACCCACATAAAATCCTGCAATTTGTTGGGTGAGATATGCAAAGTGTAATGTATTTTGAGTTGCTGCTGGACACCACCACTATCACCGCCAATGTGTATTGCCATCAGCTCGATGATCTGCACTCATCGCTCATGTTGAACTGAGAGGTCGTCCTCCTACACTAGGATGGAGCGAGACCTCACATAGCATGGATGATCTGTCCCAAGATCAGGGACCTGGGCCGGGAGCTGCTGCTGCACCCAGCCTATTCCACGGACATTGCCCCCAAGCATCTACCACTGAGCTTTCCAAACTGTGTGTCGGTGTCGCATGTCGTCTAAAGGTTCATGGGGAGTTGCGAACTGACTGATAAATAAATAGAATTTTTTTTTTATATAAAATATAGAGATTGTAAAATATATACAGACACAAGAAATGTAAAAGCCAAACATCCCGAGAAAATGTAAAAACAAACACCAGAAACGTAAGGAAACCAAACAATATTTACTAATCTAAAACAACTATTATGGGAATTTCACTAGGAATTTTTTCATTTAAATTGCAAATTTTCGGAGAAAACTCTTCTCCTTCTTCAGGCTGTCTTGTTATTGTCACTTATTCCTGTCACTATCACGGTTGCGGTTAACGTTGACGGTTACGGTTAACCTTGACGGTTTAGGTTATTTTTCAACAAATCCTGCCAGATGTTAGGCAGGGAAAATCTTTTGCAGTTATTGATGATGGAATTTTGATTTTTCTCAATCTCTATTCCTTCATTTAGGAAGATTCCTTTGGCTGACAACACTCAGCTGGCAAAAAAACAATATTGTTGTAACAGAACAACACCAGCCATCGCCCCTAGCCCCTATGACATCACAACCTTTCCCACCCATCAAGCAAGTGGGACTCACCCATTTGGATGGAGGATCTACCTGCTATTCCAGATATCCTAAGATGTGTCCTTGACAGATCTGCAGATGAGCGCAATCAGACAAACAAGCATCAACTCTCCTCACCAGTAGACAAACTGCTCACCTGCCTGTGTTCATGGCCAATGTGACAGTGTACGTGTTTCTCTGTTCACTATTACATTTAATTATTGTGTATTACTCCACAGTAATCCTACATTTTCAGAACTTGTGATTATCTGTAGAATTTTTATACCATGAAGCGTGACTTTTCTTTTGTACCGTGTTAGTATTCGCTTTTCCACTTTCATTCATTAGTCATGGATAAATTTATTGTAAGAAAGAGAACTTATATCGAAGATGATTGAACAGACGTTGTAAAAGCTAGTGAGAAGGAAATGAATGTTGATGCTTTAACAAGTAAGACAGTGTGTTCATCTTCAGTGAAAAAAAGGAAACACAAATTACACAAAAGGAAAAGTGCATTTATATAGCAAAGATTATTTGAAAAGGGGTTTTCACATGGTCTGGTGACAGGAGCAGTCCCATGCCAGAGTGTTCAGTTTGTGGAGAAAAACTGTCTAATGTGAGTATGGTGCCAAATAAACTGCATCACCATTTTTCTACTAAACACAGACACTTAACAGAAAAATCTGTGAATTACTTCAAGGAAATGTTAAAAAATAAATCAAGACAGCGTATTATATTTACTAAGAAGTTCAAGACTTCTGACAAAGCTCAGGAAGCAAGTTACCTAGTATATGAGATAACTGCAAAAAATACCCTACCACACTCAGCTGGCGAGAAAACCATTATTCCAGCATGCCAAGCTATCACATAAATTATATTTGGCCCTGAATAGGAAGCTGAAATTAAGATTTATCTGGAAACATTGAACATTTAGTGAGACACAAGGTTGGACAAAACAGCACCATGTTTGCAATTCAAGATGACAAATCAACTGATTCAAGTGGACTTAGTCACCTTCTTGCTTACATACATTTTATTTATGAAGGTAAAATTGTTGAACAGTATTTGTGCTGCTTAGAAATCCCTACTTACTACAAGAGGAGAAGATGTTTTCAATGTTTTAAATGACTACATGGATACAAATAATTTATCTTGGATGAACTGTGTTGGAATATGCATGGATGGTTGTCTTTCAATGACAGGGACTGCAAAAGATTTTATTTCATTGGCCAAAAAACAAAATCATAAAATAGTTACCAAACACTGCTTTATACACCAAGAAGTGCTTTGTTACGAAAACTGTTGGTGAAGATTTAAAGACAGCTTTAGACAAAGTAATACATATGGTAAATTTTATTAAATGTAGACCTGTTAAATCATGCATACTTGCTCTTATAAGCCACAAAATTGGAGCGAAACACCACAATCTTTTTCTCTATACTGAGATGCAATAGTTGTCTAGAGGATGAGTGCTAAGTCATGTTTATGAGCTCAAGGATACAATGTTGGAGCTATTTCAGTGCAAAAACACAACTGCATTTATAGATTTGCTTACAAATAAACTATGGTTCACAAGATTAGCTTTTGTGTGTGATGTATTTGACCTCCTGAACAAATACAATTCCAGTCTTCAAAAAATGGATGGGAATATCTTAACTGCAACAGACAAAATTTCAGCCTTAACAGACAAGTTAGCAATCTGGTCCCAGAAAGTGAAAGAGGACAGCTATGAAGTGTTTCCAAGCATGTCTCACTGTGATTTGAAGGAAGAAATAAAAGATTTGATTTACAACTATCTGATATTAATCACACTTGAAAATTACTTTCTAGATCTGAACACAAGTGCATATGACTGGATAAGAAATATATTTGTTTCATTGGAAGTCAGTGGACTTTCCTAGGTAGAAGAGGAATTGGCAGAGCTAAAAAATGATGGGAGCTTGAAGTTAAAACACCAAGACGATGAATTGGACATATTCTGGATTTCACTGCAAAAAGAATTTTCACATCTGGCTAAATAGGTTCTTGTGGTTTTGTTGCAGTGTTTGACCACATATTTCAAAAAAAGAAGTATTAAAATTACAGTCAGTCAAAAATATAGTAATAGCTCCTGCCAAAACTGGTAAAGACAACAATAATAAATTAGCTGTAATTAGCAAAGCAGGATTTTTTGGGATGATCAATATTAAAACAGTGAAACGTGGCAGTTTAAAAAACTTATCCTATATTCATCTCAACATAAAAGAAATTTGTAAGACTCGCCAAGCACATGTGATCCACTAAAACTAAGGGTGAAAATATGTGTGCTTGTTTTTCTCCTCTTAGAATAGTATGTAAATATATTTCCTTTACCTCATATAAAATGTTAATAATACTAAAAATATGTGTTTGTTTTTATTCATCTTATGAAGGCTACAAAAATAGCCTATTAATGTGTGGGATATTTTCCTTTGGGGGGCCAGGGTGTCACACAAAATTTTTGAGGTCAGTAAGGTGTCGCTATAGAAAAACTTTGGAAAGCACTGACCTACCACCTTTTCCAGTTGTTGCAGAATTTCTTGGAAGGACAGCGGTTCACCAACCGGGATGATGTAGAATGCACACTTACTCATTTCTTTGCATCGAAGCTGTCCCAATTCTACAGGTACAGTATCCATCAGCTGCCCAGATGATGGAAACAGGTCGTGGCAAATGATGGTGACTACATTTTGGACTGATTTGCAATTCTATGTATGATAATTAGCACTTTCCTGTGGCCTTGCATTTGCAGACATTACTTGCTTTCCAACCCAATACTTTCCAGCACATATACTTTCTGTATTGAAAACCCAGGAGGTTATTTTTTGAAAGTTTTTTAAGTATTGTTTTGTGGAACAGCAATTAATTCTAATTTGCATTATCATAAGAATGACATGCTAAAACACACAGTGATCTTTTCAACATTGATCAGAAGTTTAGTAACTTTTGACATGAAACAAAATGTGGGATCCATAGATAATTTCCTGTTATTTATCATTGGCTTTTAAGTTACTACATACATATCACTAAGCTGTTCTCTGATGTTCAGAGATTAGCTTCTCACAGAAAGAACTCACTGTTGCTATATCAGGAATCTCCAGTTACAGCTATCTTGGCACACAGCTCGAGATTCATTAATATCCATCACACATCGCACACAAGACCTTTTGTACTTCATACTCATTATCTTTTTTTCATGCAGACATTCCTGAATCTGGTCCTCCCATGATTTCCTTGGCCTTCCTCTACCTTTCTTTCCTGCCACTTGGGCTGAATAAATTATCTTAGTAAACATCTCATCACTCATTCTTTCAACATGGCCAAACCACCAAAGAATATTAGTCTCCACCTTACTAACAACATTTTGCCTCACATTACACATCTGCAACACATCTTCATTCCACACACGATTAGAGCGTGCCTTACCACAACCCCACGTAAGTAACACATCTCCCCAGCACACAAATGACTCCTATGTCTTTTAAGCAGAACCAAGGTTTCACAGCCATACATCAGAGTAGGAACAATTACACTTTCATATACAGCCATTTAGGACTTTCTTGATAACCCATCATTCCTGTAAAATCCGCCTAAAGCAGCTGTGACTTTTAATGAAGAGTTCACTCGCCAACTATTAAGACTTATCTTGCATTCAGTACAAACAGTTCCTCCATCAAAAACCATAACTTTCGTTTTTCCCTTATTTATGCTTAGTTTGAAATTCATGCAAACTTCACACACACCGAGCCAGCATACCCTGCAACTTTCTTTTGCTCTCTGCCAACAAGACTATGTCATCAGCATACAGCAATCTCCACACACGATGTTACCAAGACATAAACCAGTATTGTCAACTTTGGCATCGCGCATGCATGCATCCATAAATATATTAAACAGCCATGCTGACATTACACAACCTTGTCCGACTCCTGCACCAACAGAAAACCATTTTGATAAAACATCATTCACTTGTACACAAGCTCTACTGCCAGCATGCATGGCTTTTACACTATTAAGTAGATTCCCAGTAACACCATATTTATTCAATACCTTCCATAAAAGTGTTCTATTTACTCAGTTGTAAGCTTTCTCTGAATCTATGAAGGCAGAAAAAACTTTCTTATCAACAGACAGATACTTTTCAATCATCAAAGGTGATGCAAAAATTTGGTTAGTGCAGCCCTTACCAGTCATAAAGCCATTCTGCACATTTTATATTAGTCATAAAGCCATTCTGCACATCCCACACTTTCTCTGATGTAAGACCCCATACCTTATCAATAACAATCTTTCCAAATACCTTTTCTGGCACACTTGGCAAACTGATACTGTGAAAGTTCTTGCATTCAGTCTGATCACCCTTTTCCTTATACAAGGGAACAATGATAGCATCTCTTCAATCTTGTGGGACCATTCCTAACTCCCAGCACAACTGGCAAATTTCAGTTAAGCAGTCAATTACAGTCATCACCATATTTTAGCATCTCAGCAGTTATGTCATACACTCTTGGAGCCTTATCATTCTGAAGAGATTTTAGAGCTTTACACACCTCTTCTCTTGAGATCCCTCCTTTTTTTCTAAAGCTGCCTAGATGTGGCATTACTGTGACATCATCTGCTTCTGCCTCAGAATCATCTTTGCTTTCATGCTCTAATAACACCCAGAAGTATTCACCCGATCTTTCACTTAACTTATTGGGCTCCCATATCATTTCTCCGATCCTATTCTTCACACAACTTAGAATTTTGTTTCCCCTATTTTTCCTATGTCTTATGTACTTCCAGAAAGATTTTCTATCTTTCCAAAAAGCTGATTCATGCCATTCCACCTTTTCCTTCCTATCTGTTGCCTTACTCTGGTGAACCAGCTTGGCTGCTTTACTCTTCCTACAGCAACATTCATCCTCAGAAACTCTACCTTGCAACATTCCCAAAATTTATTATCTAAATATGAAACTGATTTTCCAGTATTTGTGGAATTTTGACTTCACACTTCATCCCTTAAGAATTAATTTAGTAATAGAATTACCCCCAAACTTCATCATGAAAACTTGGGATTAAACTTCCCAAGTAGAGAGTGGGCAAAAGAGGAAAGTGACCTGGGGTCAACAACATATGTTTGTTGGCTTCTGTTTAAGCTCATGTATTCGTCAACTGCAACTTTCTTTAGACCACTTCTTTTTTGGCCCAAAATGTTATGCTGCCCTCACATCCTAATTTGCAACCTCCAGCAAACAGTGGCTTTATTTTGTCAATAGTTGAGACAATTTTCCCAAAGAAGTGAGACAACAAAAAATGAAAGATTTTAAAATAGAACTTTAAACCATTACATAAAACTTTTTGTTACTTAAATTTTAAAAAGAAAGGGTACTACAGAAAAGGATTCCTCATGGGCAATAATTTCATTAATTTGCCAAACTCAAAATAATTTTTACTCCCACAAAGTATCTAACTTTTTGAACATAATGCTCCATATAATTTAGAACATAATGCTCCATATAATTTAATTTGCCATATGTAAAAGACACAGTTAGGTAAGCTAATGTGATGATAACAAAGTTTCTAATGAGATAACTTTTCAAATCTGGTAGAAAAAACATCCTCTGCAACACAGCATTAGAAACTTTGTTATGATTAATTAATATTACAAAAGAGCTGTTGGAATTGTAAAAAATACCATAAATTTCAACAGAAATCTACAAAACAGCACCATTTCCTGTTAGGGAATAATTAAAATTTGAAAAAAAAAATTCAATTTCTGTTGCAGAAACTTGTTCAGAAAAAAATGCATGGTAAGCCACTGCAGGGTGGGCAATTTGCACATTTTTTTAAAATAAAAGCCAAGGCTCAGAGAAATATATTAGAAAGTTATATTTATTGGCTTTACTCAGAGATACCTCTATTTCAAGTGTTGATCAGTTGAAAAATTTATTTACTTTTCCTCCTAAGCATTTAAATTTCCTACATTTCCAGCCTTTCAATGACATTCAAAGCCTGTCCTCCATGCTTCACTCCACTCAATCCACAAAGGTTGCTGATGCAAAATGGATTTTAAAATTGTTGCCAGATCCCAGATTTATGATACCTTTTAAGTAAAATATAACCCAGGTTCTTATTGAATCTTATTTGTTGTCATTAAGTTATACATGGAATACCAGGCCTATACTTCTTTTTTTTCTTTTTTTTTTTTTGTGGGTTCATTAAGTTTTTCCTCCCATTATTAAATGCAGTGGCACAGTGCAAACCTTATTTGTTGTCACTAAATTAACATGGAATCTGGTACTGGTATCTTTCATGATGTCTACATGCACTCCAGACATCATGAAAGATACCAGTACCAGAGTTCCTCCAGTCCTTCCAGCAGAAGTTGCACATGCAATCAAGAACATGAAGCGGGGAAAAGCTCCAGGAGAAGATGGAATTACTGTAGACATCATACAAGAAGCAAGTGGAGAAATCGAAACAGTACTCGCCCAAATTTTCACTCGATGCCTTAATGAAGGAAAGATTCCTGAGGATTGGAACAACGCTACAATGATCCTGCTACATAAGAAAGGTGACATTGAGGATCTCGGAAACTACAGACCTATCAGCCTCCTATCAGTAGTTTATAAAATCTTCACTAAAGTTCTTTCACACCGCTTGAAGGTAACACTGGACATGGCTCAACCGAGAGAACAAGCTGGATTCAGGAGTGGCTACAGCACAATAGATCATATCCATGTGCTGAGAGAACTAATTGAAAGAGCGAGGGAATATGAACTTCCATTGTGCATGGCTTTTATTGATTATGAAAAAGCCTTTGATTCGGTGAAACCATCAGCAGTTACAATGGCTCTGAAAACCTGCGGTATTGAAGATGCATACATTAATATTATTAATAACATCTATGAAAATGCAAGTGCAAAGATTAGGCTGTTTGAAAATACAACACACATAAAAATTGGAAAGGGAGTGAGACAAGGTGACACCATATCTCCGAAGCTCTTTAATGCCACATTGGAGGGTGTTTTTCAGTCACTGAGCTGGGAAAACAAGGGGATAAAGATTAATGGAGATTATCTAACCCACCTTCGTTTTGCTGATGACGTAGTCATTTTTGCAACTAGCCCATCAGAGCTGCAGAGTATGATCCAGGAACTTGCTGACAAGAGTAAAGAAGTGGGATTAAAAATGAACTTTCAGAAGACAAAAGTGATGTTCAATGCTTTTACAAGAAATGAAGATTTATCGATTGATGGAGAAAAGCTGGAGATAACAGACACGTACGTTTATCTTGGACAGCAGATATCAAGTGAGGGTCACATTGATGAAGAAATTAATCGGCGTACAAAACTTGCCTGGAGAGCTTTTGGAAGAAACAGCATAATTTTCAAGAGCAATATGCCATTATGTCTTAAAAGAAAAGTGTTTGATCAATGCATCCTTCCAGTGCTTACGTATGGTGCAGAGACGTGGACCTTAACTAAAAGAGACATACAAAGGCTGCAGACAACTCAAAGAAGCATGCAGAGGTGCATGCTTGGTGTAACCAGGAGAGATAAGAAGAAGAACTCGTGGATCCGAAAAATGACAAGAGTGGAAGACATCATGATCAGAGTTAAATCCCTGAAATGGCAATGGGCTGGACATACTGCCAGAAGGACAGATCATCAATGGACAGCCGAAATTTTAGATTGGATTCCAAGGGACAGGAAAAGACCCAGAAGAAGACCACATGGGAGATGGGTGGATGAAATTCGAAAGTATGCAGGGGTGACATGGAGGAGACTGGCACAAGACAGACCGTTGTGGAGGAAACTTGGGGAGACCTTCGTCCAGCAGTGGATTGATAATGGTTGACAATGATGATGAGTCATCATCATCATCATTGTCAACCATTATCAATCCACTGCTGGACGAAGGTCTCCCCAAGTTTCCTCCACAACGGTCTGTCTTGTGCCAGTCTCCTCCATGTCACTATCATCATCATCATCATCATTGTCAACCATTATCAATCCACTGCTGGACGAAGGTCTCCCCAAGTTTCCTCCACAACGGTCTGTCTTGTGCCAGTCTCCTCCATGTCACTCCCGCATATTTACGAATTTCATCCACCCATCTCCCATGTGGTCTTTTTCTGGGTCTTTTCCTGTCCCTTGGAATCCAATCTAAAATTTCGGCTGTCCATCTATGGTCTGTCCTTCTGGCAGTATGTCCAGCCCATTGCCATTTCAGGGACTTAACTCTGATCATGATGTCTTCCACTCTCGTCATTTTTCGGATCCACGAGTTCCTCTTCTTATCTCTCCTGGTTATACCAAGCATGCACCTCTCCATGCTTCTTTGAGTTGTCTGCAGCCTTTGTATGTCTCTTTTAGTTAAGGTCCACGTCTCTGCACCATACGTAAGCACTGGAAGGATGCATTGATCAAACACTTTTCTTTTAAGACATAATGGCATATTGCTCTTGAAAATTATGCTGTTTCTTCCAAAAGCTCTCCAGGCAAGTTTTGTACGCCGATTAATTTCTTCATCAATGTGACCCTCACTTGATATCTGCTGTCCAAGATAAACATACGTATCTGTTATTTCCAGTTTTTCTCCATCAATCGATAAATCTTCATTTCTTGTAAAAGCATTGAACATCACTTTTGTCTTCTGAAAGTTCATTTTTAATCCCACTTCTTTACTCTTGTCAGCAAGTTCCTGGATCATACTCTGCAGCTCTGATGGGGTAGTTGCAAAAATGACTATGTCATCAGCAAAACGAAGGTGGGTTAGATAATCTCCATTAATCTTTATCCCTTTGTTTTCCCAGTTCAGTGATTGAAAGACATTTTCCAATGTGGCATTAAAGAGCTTCGGAGATATGGTGTCACCTTGTCTCACTCCCTTTCCAATTTTTATGTGTGTTGTATTTTCAAACAGCCGAATCTTTGCACTTGCATTTTCATAGATGTTATTAATAATATTAATGTATGCATCTTCAATACCGCAGGATTTCAGAGCCGTGGTAACTGCTGATGGTTTCACCGAATCAAAGGCTTTTTCATAATCGATAAAAGCCATGCACAATGGAAGTTCATATTCCCTCGCTCTTTCAATTAGTTCTCTCAGTACATGGATATGATCTATTGTGCTGTAGCCACTCCTGAATCCAGCTTGTTCTCTCGGTTGAGCCATGTCCAGTGTTACCTTCAAGCGGTGTGAAAGAACTTTAGTGAAGATTTTATAAACCACTGATAGGAGGCTGATAGGTCTGTAGTTCCTGAGATCCTCAATGTCACCTTTTTTATGTAGCAGGATCATTGTAGCGTTGTTCCAATCCTCAGGAATTTTCCCTTCATTAAGGCATCGAGTGAAAATTTGGGCGAGTACTGTTTCAATTTCTCCACTTGCTTCTTGTATGATGTCTATAGTAATTCCATCTTCTCCTGGAGCTTTCCCCGCTTCATGTTCTTGATTGCATGAGCAACTTCTGCTGGGAGGACTGGAAGAACTCTGGTACCTTTCATGATGTCTGGAGTACATGTATCATCCCTTTCATATAATTTGGAGTAGAAATCTTTCACTCTTGTCAAAATTTCGCCTCTATTTCTTGTTATAGAACCATCTTCTTTTCTCAGAGCCATAATCTGTTTTCTTCCCTTACTGAGATGTCCCTTTGCTATCTTTAGGCTTTGGTTGTTTTCAATTGCTTTCCTCACTAGCTCACAGTTGAATTTCCTTACGTCTTCAGTGATACTTTTTCGTGCTGTCTTGCATAGCTCTATATATTCCACTTTGGAAGTCACATCTTCTTTAGTTGTCCTCATCTGTCTTCTTTTTTGCATCAACATTTTGGTTTTTCCTGATAATTTGTTTACATGCAACTTGTTCTTAGACCCAGCTAATTTTGTTGCTGTTTCCATAAGAGCTTTGGTTACTTTTCTGTTAACTTCCGAAATATCCACTTCTTCCGATGTTAGGCCTTCTAAAGCAGAGAATCTGTTCTTCAGTTCCAACTTGAAAGTATTATGGTGTTTTTTAAGGTTGGTTATGTCAATACATTTTGTTTGTCTTATGAGCTTGCCACGTTCCAGTTTAGTGTTGAGGTGCATCTTACATCTCACCAATCTATGGTCACTACCTGTGTTGAACTTGTTTAGCACACTGCAGTCTTCGATGACGAATTTTTTGTTACACATAATAAAATCAATTTCACTTGTCGTCCCAATTGGATGTCTCCATGTCCATTTCCTGTGTAGCTTTTTCTTGAAAAAGGAATTCAAGATGAAAAATCCTTCTGCCTCTGCAAACTCAACGAGAGTATTTCCACGCTGGTTTCTGTTGCCGTGACCGAATTTACCTACTGAAGTTTCATTCTGTTGCCGGTGCCCTATTTTTGCATTGAAATCTCCCATAATTATCTTCAAGTGCTGCTTACCTTTATTATTTAGATGACGAATTTCCTCATAAAATTCTTCAATTTCTTCTTCAGGATGACTTGTGGTGGGTGCATAAGTTTGAATAATCTGAGCCTGGTATCTTCTCGATAGTTGGATAACGAGTCGTGCAGCTCTGTCAGAGGAACTTTCAACTTCTACCACTTTATCCTTCAGTTTCTTGTTTATTATAAATCCAACACCACTAGTTCTGCCAGTATCTGTCCCACGATAATAGAAGAGATGTCCACTTTTCAGTTCAATGAGATCTTCTCCTTTTCTCCTTACCTCACTCAGCCCGACGATGTCCCACTTGATCCTTTGTAGTTCCTCTTCCAATTCAAGAAGCCTTGAATCAGAAGATAGGGAGCGTCCGTTGTAGGTAGCCAAGGTCAGCATCAAATGGCAGCCTAGTCCGGTCCTCCGGGGATTCTTAGCACCCTCTGCCTTCATGTCGCACTGGCCGCTGCCTTGGCCAGGTACATTCCAGCTGCCGGAGACTGAGGGCCAAGATTTAAGTTGTAGAGTCATTTTGGAGGTGTTTGGCCATAACTCACCACGCTGGCCAAGCGGGTTGGTGAGTGTGGGATAGCATTTCCTCTGATCCCGATGGTATAGTTATACCGCTATTTGCGGTCGTCAGAGCCCCTTTAGTGGGAACAGGATGCACCACGAGAAGGCGGGGTTGACATTTGTCAAGGAGAGGCTGTGATGTTACGTATCACCTGACCTTACATCCTATATATATATATATATATATTGTGTGGGTTCATTAATTGAATTCTTTCAACCACAAGTATATCCACTTGGAAAAATTGCACTCCGGGACAAAAGAGTGTGATAGATTTTGTTGTTTGCAATCAATGTCTGAAACCCTTAGTTGTAGACGCTCACATGATGAGAGGTGCGGATGTTGGCTCTGATCATTACTTGTTAGTATTGGTTGGAGAAAGAGGAATAGGAAGATGCCGTGATGTAAAGGTTGAAAGGCTTCCTGAAGAACATCAGCGTAACTCCAATTTATTCAGAGAATGACTGAAAGAGTTGAAGTCATGTGAGAGGAATGTAGAAAAGAAGTGGACAAGTGTTTTAAGAATTGTGTTTTCACTGCTGTTGAAGAGGTCTGTGGTACTGCAATGGTGGGTAACAAGAGAGCTGATGCTTAGTGGAACAGTGAGATTAAAGAAGCTGTTAAGAGAAAGAAGAAAACATATTTGGAGATGTTGCAAGGTAGAGTTACTGAGAATGAATATCGCTATAAGAAGAGTGAAGCAGCAAAGCTGGTTTGCCAGAGTAAAACAAAAGATAGGAAGAAAAAGGTAGAAAGGCATAAATTGGCTTTTGGAAAGATAGAAAATCTTTCTGGCAGTACATAAGACATAAGAACAAATAAGGGAAATATAATTCTAAGTTGTGTGAAGAATAGGATGGGAGAAATGATATGGGAGCCCAATGAGTAAAGTGAAAGATGGAGTGAATACTTCTATGAGTTATCAGATCAAGAAAGCAAAGGTGAATCTGAGGCAGAAGCAGATGATGTCACAGTGAGAGATGGAAGCAGAGGAAGGATCTCAAGAGAAGAGGTGCGTAAAGCTCTAAAATATCTTTAGAATGGTAAGGCTCCGGGAGAAAATGGTATAACTGCTGAAATGTTAAAATATGGTGGGGACTCTGTGATTGACTGGTTAACTGATATTTGCCAATTTTGCTGGGAGTTAGGAATGGTCCCTTGGGATTGGAGGGATGCTATCATTGGTCCCTGGTATAAAGGAAAAGGTGATCAGACTGAATGCAAGAACTTTTGTGGTATCAGTTTGCTGAGTGTGCCAGGGAAATTATTTGCAAAAGTCATTATTGATAAGATACGAGATCTTACATCAGAGAAAGTGTGGGGTGTACAGAGTGGTTTTATGCCTGGTAAGGATTGCATTAACCAAATTTTTGCATTACGTTCGATGATCAAAAAGTATCTTTCTGTTGGTAATAAAGTTTTTGCTGCCTTCTCAGATTTAGAGAAGGCTTATGATCGGGTAAATAGGACTTATCTGTGGACTGTACTAAATAAATATGGTATCACTGGGAATTTACTCAATAGTGTGAAAGCAATGTATGATGGCAGTAGAGTATGTGTACAAATAAATGGTGTTGTATTGAAATTGTTTTCTATCGATGCAGCAGTCAGACAAGGTTATGAAATGTCACCATGGTTGTTTAATATATGAGGGGTGTTCGATAAGTATCTGGATTTTTATTCTCATCCATTACAGGAGAGAAAAAAATACAGGATGCATAAATATGACACCCACATATTTAATACAGTGGTATGAAGAGCCAAAGTCACTTTTTCACATTTTCTCCATTCAGCACAATGCATTTCCTCCACCGATCAACAAGTTGATTCATTCCAGTAGCAAAGAAATCAGCAGGGATGTTGTGAATCCATTGATGAACAGCCGCTCACAGATGTTCCGTGAGCTCATAGTGGTGGCCACAAAGATTATCCTTCAAGGGACCAAAAACATGAAAATTGGAAGGTGTGAAAGAACGGTCCACCCCTGTTTTGCGATTTCTGCTTGCACTGGGTTAGCAATTTGCGGGCAAGCGCCATCATGCTAAAGCAACACTTGATTGTTTTTCAATGTTTGCCGTTTGGTCTGGATATGCTGTGCAAGTTTTCTAAGTGTCTTCACATAGGCCTTCGCATTTGTTGTTTCATTTTTTGCTAAGAACTCAACCAGAAGGACACCGTGTTTGTCCCAGAACACAGTAGCCATGACCTTGGAAACCGACAAACCAAGTTTAAACTTCTTTGATGGGGGTGAATTCGAATGACGTCATCGCATACTTTGCCGTTTTCTCTGGTTTGAAATGAAGAATCCACGTTTCATCACCTGTGATCATGCATCACTCTCCTCATCACCGTGCTGTACCAGTTCATTGCAAATGTTTAGCCTTTGGCATTTATGGCCTGCTGTAAACATTCGGGGTACCCACCTGGCACAGATCTTCCTATACTTCAGATGTTTATGAATAATTCGTGCAACAGAATTCCATGGCAATATCCCAAACACAAATGCATCTGTCACCTTTAATCAAGTCGTTAACCCGTTTAATCATTTCATCTTTCACCACTGTGTTAGGCCTACCTGATCATGTCTCATCTTCAATGCTCTCCTGGCCAGCTTTGAACTTTGTAACCAATTCATAAACACTGGAATGAGACATAGCCACATCATCATACACCGTCCGAAGTCTTGTTGTTATATCGAAGTCTTCTTGTTAAGGTCTGTATTAAGTCTTCTTGTTATATCCAGGGCCTTCCTTTTTTCGTTAAAAATTTCACTACTGCTGCTGGCTGTTCTAATTGAACATTTAACGTAGCCGCCATTGTGTTTCATCGACAGTGCCACCTAACATTGGTATCAAGTCGCTCCACTTTTACGGCGCTTCACTGAAAGTAGTAGCAATAGTTTCACGCATACATACGATCATCATACACACAGTTTTGAATTGATAGGAATAAAAATCTGGATACTTATTGGACACCCCTCATATTTATGGATGCGGGATGCCAAAATGGATAATACTGGTTTATGTCTTAATAATATACATGTGTGCAGATTGCTGTATACTGATGACACAGTCATGTTGGCAGAGAGCAAAAGTGAGTTGCAGGGTATGTTGGCCCGAATGTATCTTCAACTCTGAATACCTAAACAACTGGAGATTTTCTTAACAACGCTAGGTGGCAGCAGAATCTGCATGAATCTGAACGCGGTCAGAGAATATTCTGATGCTCTTAACACACAGAAACTTGAGAATTCGTCGTTGTGGGTGGTGTAACGGATAGGGCGCTCAAACGGAAATCGGGATATGCGGGTTCAATTCATGCTCCACGGCGATGAAATTTTCAAGTTTTCTGATGTGATTTAATTCACGTGTTTCCAGTCAATTCGGCAATGTCCGATTGCTGTGTTAATTAACATGTATGAAGTTGGTATGAAATTCAAACTGAGTATAAATAAGGAAAAAAACCAATGTTATGGTTTTTGAGTGAGGTACTGTTAGTACTGAATACAGGATACGTCTAAATGGCACAGTTATGGGCAGGTGAAAGAGTTTGCAGAGATGCCAACCTGAGAAAGGGGTCATCAGTAAAAAAATCCAAAGTTTTAAGTAAAACTGCTTTGACCTTCAGTAAGGTTTTCAGTACATCAAAAATATTTATTTTAAAATCTCAGAATCATTTATAACACTTTTTAATAAAATGAATAAGTTCCAAAATGAAATTTTATTTACAAATTATATATATATATCATCACCATCATCATTGTCAACCATTATCAATCCACTGCTGGACGAAGGTCTCTACAAGCCTCTTCCACAACAGTCTGTCTTGTGCCAGTCTCCTCCATGTTACTCCCACATACTTTTAAATTCCATCCACTCATCTCCCATGTGGTCTTCTTCTGGGTCTTTTCCTGTCCCTTAGAATCCAATTTAAAAATTTGGCTGTCCATCCATGGTCTGTCCTTCTGGAAGTATGTCCAACCCATAGCCATTTCAGGGATTTAACTCTGATCATGATGTCTTCCACTCTTGTCATTTTTCGGATCCACGAGTTCCTCTTCTTATATCTCCTGGTTACACCAAGCATGCACCTCTCCATGCTGCTTTGAGTTGTCTGCAGACTTTGTATGTCTCTTTTAGTTAAGGTCCACGTCTCTGCACCATACGTAAGCACTGGAAGGATGCATTGATCAAACACTTTTCTTTTAAGACATAATGGCATATTGCTCTTGAAAATTATGCTGTTTCTTCCAAAAGCTCTACAGGCAAGTTTTGTAAGCCAATTAATTTCTTCATCAATGTGACCCTTACTTGATATCTGCTGTCCAAGATAAATGTATGTATCTGTGATCTGCAGCTTTTCTCCATCAATCAATAAATCTTCATTTCTTGTAAAAGCATTGTACATCACTTTTGTCTTCTGAAAGTTCATTTTTAATCCCACTTCTTTACTCTTGTCAGCAAGTTCCTGGATCATACTCTGCAGCTCTGATGGGGTAGTTGCAAAAATGACTATGTCATCAGCAAAACGAAGGTGAGTTAGATAATCTCCAATAATCTTTATCCCTTTGTTTTCCCAGTTCAGTGATTGAAAGACATTTTCCAATGTGGCATTAAATAGCTTCAGAGATATGGTGTCACCTTGTCTCACTCCCTTTCCAATTTTTATACACTGCCGGACAATTGCTAAGGACGGATGACAATAGCAACGATAGCAACCATAAAATGGAAGGCAGGAAAATGTGGAAATTAGCATAAGTAGGGGATACAGTAAGACGTGTTGTGCGTATGCAAATTTTGGATTGCCGAACTTGTTCGTGACGTCATAGCGCTGATAAGAGATATAATGGATTTGACGCGTATTGACCGTTGTTGTTCAAACGCAAAGTTGAAAGGGAAAGAATCAATTGACGAACTTGCAATTTTCAGTATGTCTTCCCGACATCACCTAGATGATTTTACGTGTGGCCATATTATTGGCAAGATTGAAGAAGGGCGAACAATAACAGATGTTGCCAGGGAGTTCGACGTCAGCCACAGTGTTGTTTCAAGGCTTTGGAAATCATTTCAAACAAATGGAGAGTGTAGCAAACGTCACGGGGAGGTCGTGTTCGCAGTACGACACCTGCAGAAGATCGGTACATAGTGCTATCAACAAAAAGACACCAGCGCAGCACAGCTAGTGAGGTAGCAAATTAGTTAATGGCTGCTACTGGCAAGCGGATCTCCCGAAAAACTGTCGCCAGACGTTTGCATGAAGGAGGACTATACACCCGCCGTCCTGTTGTGTGCATCCCATTGTCCAGACGTCACCGTACCGCCCGTTTGCAATGATGCCATCAACATCGCAATTGGACTGATAACGACTGGTCTTCTGTCCTTTTCTCAGATGACAGTAGATACAGTCTATCGTCTGATTGTCAACGACAACTGATCTGGCGTGATAGTGGTACTGCATATTGTCCAGCAAACATACAGGAAAGGGACCGATATCCGACATGTAGTGTCATGGTTATGGGCTGGCATCATGATCAATGGCTGTACGTCCCTCTATGTGCTTCCAACTGGGACTATGACTGGCCAACGATATATTAATGATGTTCTGCTACCTCATGTTCGCATGTTCCGTGGTGCTGTCGGTGATAGATTCATTTTCATGGATGACAACGCAACATGTCATCGAACAGTCGCTGTCCAGGAGTGTCTTGAGAGCGAGGATATTCAACGCCTCGTATGGCCAGCACGTTCTCCAGATCTGAATCCCATTGAAAATGCGTGGGATGCTTTGGGGAGGAGTCTTGCTGGTCGCCAATGCCCTCCAATAAACAAGGACACCCTCATCCGTGCACTGACAGAGGAATGGGATAAATTACCCCAACAGCTGCTTGATAATGTTGTGCAAAGCATGACACGACGTGTGGAATCTTGCATCGCCCTCCATGGTGGCCATATCCCGTATTGACATCTTACGCCAGAACGCCTGCGGACAGTAATTGCATTTTTTTCACGTTTACGTATTCTGCACAAAATGGCCTGTTTGTCCCTTGAACACGTTCCAAAGCCTTCTGGATTTCAGAGCACAATAAATTGTCTTTCTTGTAATGTCCTGGCATTCTGACATTATTTTATTTCACTTGGCATCCAACCACACTTACCTTTTTATGCGCTATATAGCCGTTTATGATCCGTCCTTAGCAATTGTCCAGCAGTGTATGTGTTGTATTTTCAAACAGCCGAATCTTTGCACTTGCATTTTCATAGATGTTATTAATAATATTAATGTATGCATCTTCAATACCGCAGGATTTCAAAGACATTGTAACTGCTGATGGTTTCACCGAATCAAAGGCCTTTACATAATCGATAAAAGCCATGCACAATGGAAGTTCATATTCCCTCGCATTTTCAATTACTGTATATCATCATCATCATCATCATTGTCAACCATTATCAATCCACTGCTGGACGAAGGTCTCCCCAAGTTTCCTCCACAACGGTCTGTCTTGTGCCAGTCTCCTCCATGTCACTCCCGCATAATTTCGAATTCCATCCACCCATCTTCCATGTGGTCTTCTTCTGGGTCTTTTCCTGTCCCTTGGAATCCAATCTAAAATTTCGGCTGTCCATCGATGGTCTGTTCTTCTAGCAGTATGTCCAGCCCATTGCCATTTCAGGGATTTAACTCTGATCATGATGTCTTCCACTCTTGTCATTTTTCGGATCCACGTGTTCCTCTTCTTATCTCTCCTGGTTACACCAAGCATGCACCTCTGCATGCTTCTTTGAGTTGTCTGCAGCCTTTGTATGTCTCTTTTAGCTAAGGTCCACGTCTCTGCACCATACGTAAGCACTGGAAGGATGCATTGATCAAACACTTTTCTTTTAAGACATAATGGCATATTGCTCTTGAAAATTATGCTGTTTCTTCCAAAAGCTCTCCAGGCAAGTTTTGTACGCCGATTAATTTCTTCACCAATGTGACCCTCACTTGATATCTGCTGTCCAAGATAAACGTATGTGTCTGTTATCTCCAGCTTTTCTCCATCAATCGATAAATCTTCATTTCTTGTAAAAGCATTGTACATCACTTTTGTCTTCTGAAAGTTCATTTTTAATCCCACTTCTTTACTCTTGTCAGCAAGTTCCTGGATCATACTCTGTAGCTCTGATGGGGTAGTTGCAAAAATGACTATGTCATCAGCAAAACGAAGGTGGGTTAGATAATCTCCATTAATCTTTATCCCTTTGTTTTCCCAGTTCAGTGATTGAAAGACATTTTCCAATGTGGCATTAAAGAGCTTCGGAGATATGGTGTCACCTTGTCTCACTCCTTTTCCAATTTTTATGTGTGTTGTATTTTCAAACAGCCGAATCTTTGCACTTGTATTTTCATAGATGTTATTAATAATATATATGTTATTAATAATATACTGTATATACTCGCGTATAAGTCAAAAAATTTTGGACAAAATGAGAGCTTCAAAGTAATGGGGTCGAGTTATACGCGGGGTCTAAAAAAATCGTAAGTCCAAAAGTTCTTCCTGTGAGGCAAAAGGCAATCTATCCCAAAAGAAATAAAAATGCTGCTGCGGTATTAATTACGAAATCTCAACCCTCCGAAAGAAAGAAAGAAAGAACACTGATGTGGTAGAACTACGAAATCGCGACCCACCGAATTTCTCCACGCTTTGAAAAGTCTCCTCTCTCCTGGCTTTGCGTATCCACAGAGCAGTCACAGCCGCGCATAGAAAGCTCCGCCATTCCGACTACCAGTTGATTGCGCTGACCTTTGACGTAACGGAGCCAGTGTTAGGTGTTGCTTGTTATTAATCGCACGTGTTTTTCTTGTTCTTAATCGCACGTGTCTCGGTTCTCCAATTATGGGTGACACGGATTGTGTAAAGAAACGGATGTCCTATAATGTAGGATTCAAGTTGAAAGTGGTTTCTTTTGCAGAAAATACTAACAACTGTGCTGTTTCACGTCAATTTGGCATTAACGAAAAACTGATTCAAGATTGGCGTAAAAAATACGGACTTGGTGAAAATCCCAAAATCGCAAAAGGCGCTGCGCCGTGGAACGGTATCTTTCCCAGAGCTGGAAAGTGTCTTGAATGATTGGATTGTGGGCTGCAGGCAAAATGGTTACATTGTAATGCGAACTGGTATACGTTTGCGAGCAATGAAGCTCGCAAAAGATGAAAAGTTTGCAGCCGCAAATAACACTTTTCGTGCCTCACCAGGTTGGTGCACAAGGTTCATGAACCGCTATGGGTTGTGTCTACGCCAGCGCACCAAAATTGCACAAAAGTTACCTTGTGACCTCGAAGCAAAGATAATGGAATTTCAAAAGTATGTACCGTAATTTTTGGGCTAAGAGCCGCGGCTCTTACGTTACTAAAAGTGAAATTTTTCGGGTGTGCGGCCCTTATGCCGAAGCGGCTCTTATCCCGAATTTGTTTTCGATAAGACTTTCTTCCCTCCCCCCTTTTTTTTTTTTTTTTCATGCAGATGCTTAGTAAATTTTTTCAAACCACGTCTTTTTTGTTCACGAACTCGACTGTGATCATGTCCTCCCCCCTTTCTACTCATACGTTAGACAATAACTCCGCTGTCCTGATGTTGGTGTTTAGGAGGGAAAGTGGGGGAGAACAGGAATGCCTGACTCAAACGCCCTTTGCATGGGGGATGGAATGGGGACTTAAGCACACAGACGAGTAGCGTGACGTCCGAGGCTTCTGTGGAAGCGCGACCAGCGGTAACAGCTCAGTGCGCAGAAAATGAAAGTAGGTCAAACCACTTGAAAGAGACGCATCGCCGTTTCGAAGTGTTGACGGCAGATCAGCGAACACGTGCGAAGCAGCTGGTAAACGGAAACGTCTCTACATGAGAAAAAAAGCATAACATAGAAGGAACGTATTATTAAAGAAAACATTATTCGAAAGCATAACAAGTGATAATTTATAAGTTAATTACTTCTAAGACGGATTCTATTGCGGTGAACAGAAAACCATCCTGTAGCAGACATCCACATTGAATGGAATTTAGACAACTGTGCGGTTTTACGAGCAATGCGATATTCTAACGGGAGTCTTAAGATTAACTGTGATTTATATTGATTATATAAATGGTTCTGAGCATTTAATAAAGGCAAACAAATAACATCATTAGCATGATTAATAAAAAATGCATAAATAAAAATGTTTGCCAGTATAAAAAAATAAGTGTATAAAGCAGATCGATACTGAGTTGCAGAATTAGCCTTTGAAGTATACACATAATCATGTTGGGCGTGAGTTAATTCATGAAAATAAGGAAGATAATTTAGCTTTCTGAGCAGCACCACGACTTCACAGGTGCGGCCCTTACAGCAACTTTTGCTTCCGAGATTGCAAAATTCTCACCTGTGGCCCTTATGCCGATGCGGCTCTTAGTCCAAAAATTACGGTAATTCAAAAGAGAAAAGTGACTGCTTTTGAACTTTCCCAAATAGGGAACATGGATGAAACCGCCATGTGTTTCGACCTTCCTGGAAATAAGACGGTGAACCAAAAGGGCGAAAAAAATATCTTGATCAAAACGACTGGCCACGAAAAATCCAGTTTCACGGTTGTTCTTTCCTGTTTGGCCGACGGCAGTAAGCTACCTCCGGTAATTATTTTCAAACGCAAAACTCTGAGGAAAAGCGTTGTCTTTCCATCTGGTGTGCTCGTTCGTGCCCATGAAAAAGGATGGATGAACGAATCCGGAACAATTGACTGGTTAAAGAATGTGTGTAACAAAAGGCCAGGTGCACTTTTGAGAAAACCTTCTCTTTTGGTGTGGGATATGTTTGTTGCACACCGTTGTGCAGAAGTGAAAAAAACTGCAGAAAATTCAAAAACAACTCTTGCTGTCATCCCAAGTGGGTTGACATCTGTTCTTCAACCACTAGATGTCTGCCTTAATAAGACCTTCAAGGACAATGTGCGGAGGTATTGGGCAGATTGGATAAGTTCCGATTTGCCGACTGAAACCAAGGGCGAAAAACTAAAGAAGCCGGATATCGTTTTGATTGCGCGATGGGTCAAGGATGCTTGGGATGCGATACCAGCGGAAATGGTCCTGAAATCATTCAAGAAATGTTGCATTAGTAACAAACTTGATGGCACAGAGGATGATGAGATTTTTATGAGTGATGATGACAGTGATTCTGATGCCACAGGCATAGATGGGAATACTGATGTTTATGATGACGCGCCGATGATGGAGAAAGACTTTTTTGAACTGTTTGGCGAGTCTGACTCAGAATCGGATTTTGAAGGGTTCTGATGCAGTTTTTGGGTATGCAAATTAAATTTAGTATTATATATATAATTTTTTTTGTTTTCAAATGTTTTTGAATAAATTCATTGAAATTTGTTTTTCTCATTCCGGGATCGACTGATACGCGAGTTTCCGATTTCTTACGATTTTTCCTCTGAAAGTGGGGGGTCGACTTATACGCGAGTATATACAGTAGTTCTCTCAGTACGTCGATATGATCTATAGTGCTGTAGCCACTCCTGAATCCAGCTTGTTCTCTCGGTTGAGCCATGTCCAATGTTACCTTCAAGCAGTGTGAAAGAACTTTAGTGAAGATTTTATAAACCACTGATAGGAGGCTAATAGGTCTGTAGTTCCTGAGATCCACAATGTCACCTTTTTTATGTAGCAGGATCACTGTAGCATTGTTCCAATCCTCAGGATCTTCCCTTCATTAAGGCATCGAGTGAAAACTTGGGCGAGTACTGTTTCAATTTCTCCACTTGCTTCTTGTATGATGTCTACAGCAGTGGTGTGGTGTGACTTTCTAGGCAGGCACGCAAAAAAAAAAAAAGAAAAAAAAAAAAGACCTACCTCATTTGTAGCGAAATTCCATCCTGCGATCCTTTTTTATGAATTCTTCCATTACTTCTTCATAAAACGTAGGCTTTAACATCAAAGTCTTCAGGAGAACCTTTTCAATTGTCATTAAAGACAGTCCAGATAATCTGTCTTGTCCCTGTGTACTGCGGGAATATGTTTTTATTCTTTTAAGAGCGAAAAACGATCTCTCTGGGGAAGCCGGGGAATAAGGGATTGTCACAATTAAATGGCACAACTTATTTAGTTCCGTCAAGCATTTATCCAAACCAAGCTAGTGCAAAGATTTGAACAATTTGCAGACTGTTTTACTGCTTAATTCTGGGGAAGAGTAAAGAACACTTAATTCACTTTTTAACCTTGTGAAATCAAAGCGCGTGGGATACGTTTCTTTGAGTGAATTCAAGCTCTCTTCGGGAAACTTAAGCTGGAAGATCTTAAGACTTTACTGGATTAATGAGCTCCACAAACTTTGTTTTATCGAATGATGAAAATCTGCTTTTCATCTGCACGCTAATAGTGTCAATTATTTTTGCGAGTAAACGTTTCCAGGGTTCCGCAGATGTCTTTTTGAAAGAAGTTAATCTAATCTTTTTCAACGGAGGATGAGAGAAAGTGGGGCACAGGGATTCACATTCTTCTAGATATTTTTTATAGGAAGCCCGCTTTTTTGAGATATATTCCACTGTGCTCTTGATATGCTGCACACAGAATCCAATATCAAGATTTCTTGACTGCAATATTTCAAACAAAATTTCCATTAAGCTGAAAACATCATGAAATGCACAAAGGATGAAGATGAACTCTGGATCTTTTAGCTTGTGCAAGTACCCTTCAGCAGATAAATACGTTTCCCCATCAAATTTTTCAGGGCTTTTAAGAATTGTTTCAAAATATTTCACGACAGAATGATATTGCTGCCTTACTGTGAACACGATTCTTGACTTGAAGTTACACCTTACTGTAGATCCTGTGGGTAATCTGTGATTAACAATATTTCGCAAAAGTTCGCTTCGAGATGAAGATCTGGAAAAAAAGGATGATAGACCATCAAGTGTCAGGAAAAAAATGATAAAATTATTTTATATTTTGAGCGGAGAATGATAACACAAGGTTCATATTATGCGCATAGCAGTAACGAACACTGCATCTGGAAACAGCTGCCGTACTCTGGTTTGTAATCCTGTTAATTCCCCTGCCATAACAGCTGCCCCATCGTAAGTTTGAGCTATTAATTTAGCACCACCTTTGTGAGTCTCGACAAAGGATTTCACATGAAAGAACAGTTCTTCCGCTTTTTCCACTGCTTACATCAGAAAAGCCGAGAAATCGTTCGACCACTTCGGCATCTTCGGTTGTATATCTCAGTACTGTAGAGAACTGAGATTTCTTAGAAATGTCAAAAGTTTCATCCATCATGATAGCTGTAAAGTAAGAATTATCAATTTCTTTGTAGATGTGGGTTAGCATTCTTTGCTGAACAACATCGATTTAGTCATTTTGAATTCTGTTGGATTGGCCTGAAAATACTGTAGAGGAATCCAGGTGTTGCTTCAGTAAGGGATCAAAATTCACTAATCAGATTCAAAGTTTCTACATAATTGCCTCGATTTAATGATGTTTCCGATTCGTCATGTCAACGAAAAGCCAGTTCTTGAACAGCTAAATGACACACGACACGAATAAGCCTTTGCAAAACATTGCCATTTTGTTGCACCTTTTCATTATGTTTTGTGACAGGCATATTCTTCTGTTGATCCAATAAGCAATTGATTCTCACAGAGCCAAATGTCTTCAATTTTATGCAAGCCCGCAAGTGCTGCTCAGAACCTTCATGGCAAGTGCTGCTCAGAACCTTCTGCTCAGAACCGTTTCATGGCATTACGCAAATTATTTAAGTCCGCATAACCAGTTTTGTTCCAAACGATTTTCTCATGGCAAAATAACAAACAAAGCCAACAGTACAGCTTTCGGTGTTTTGAACTACCACAAATTCATTCTGTTTCGCAAATGGAAGCGTTGAAATATTGTTCGTATTTTTTATCTCCTTTCTTAAACGACGATGTTAAGCGACTCAATTTTGGTGTTGGCCTTCCATTGCTAACACACTCTGATTTTTCCCCAAAACTCTGGGAATCGAAAGACTTATTCATTAATTTTGCAACATTATCCTCCACTTCATTTGCCATTGCTTTCCCTTTGTTCACTTAAACCAATGAATATGGAAAAAAACAGCCTGAGAATGTTACAAACGTACCTACACAAAACACCTCTCGAAGCGATACACACAGTGAACAGCGAGTTACAGGCAAAAGAAAAAATGCTTCTCATCGGTGGATGCAACAGCGGCATTCGCATTTTGACCAGTCGTATGACCGGTTTCCCACAGCAGTTGACATTATGCCGAAGCCTCTACTGAAGTGGGAATTTGTAAGGTGAACACACAGCAGTTGACATTATGCCGAAGCCTCTACTGAAGTGGGAATTTGTAAGGTGAACAACGCGAAACCACCTTGAAAGCCGGTTTCCTTAACGAAAGAGCTGGCTGCCATTCGCGGTGTGAGGTCACAGGCAGATGCAACTCCGATTTTGCATTTGACGGTACTGTTCCGAACTTCCGAATGAAAAAAAAAATTACATTTTGTTTTTTAATTAAACTCTTTCAAAAACTATTGGCATATAGTTTACATTTTCGCACACAATTTTTTTTTTCGCATAATTATTAGGGCATGCATTGCATACAACGACCGCACGCCACTGGTCTACAGTAATTCCATCTTCTCCTGGAACATTTCTCCACTTCATGTTCTTGATTGCATGTGCAACTTCTGCTGGGAGGACTGGAAGAACTCTGGTACTGGCAGCCTTCATGATGTCTGGAGTACATGTATCATCCCTTTCACATAATTTGAAGTAGAAATCTTTCAATCTTGTCAAAATTTTGACTCTATTTCTTGTTACAGAACCATTTTCTTTTCTCAGTGCCATAATCTGTTTTCTTTCCTTACTGAGATGTCCCTTTGCTATCTTTAGGCTTTGGTTGTTTTCAATTGCTTTCCTCACTAGTTCACAGTTGAGTTTCCTTACGTCTTCAGTGATACTTTTTCGTACTGTCTTGCATAGCTCTATATATTCCACTTTGGAAGTCACATCTTCTTCAGTTGTCCTCATCTCTCTTCTTTTTTCTATCAACATTTTAGTTTTTCCTGATAATTTGTTCACATGCAACTTTTTCTTAGACCCAGCTAATTTTTTGTTGCTGTTTCCATAAGAGCTTTGGTTACTTTTCTGTTAGCTTCAGAAATATCCACTTCTTCCAATATTAGGCCTTCTAAAGCAGAGAATCTGTTTTTCAGTTCCAACTTGAAGGTATTATGGTGTTTTTTAAGGTTGGTTATGTCAATACATTTTGTTTGTCTTATGAGTTTGCCATGTTTGAGTTTAGTGTTGAGGTGCATCTTACATCTCACCAATCTATGGTCACTACCTGTGTTGAACTTGTTTAGTACACTGCAGTCTTCTATGACGAATTTTTTGTTACACATAATAAAATCAATTTCACTTGTTGTCCCATTAGGATGTCTCCATGTCCATTTCCTGTGTGGCTTTTTCTTGAAAAAGGAGTTCATGATGAAAAACCTTTCTGCCTCTGCAAACTCTACGAGAGTATTTTCACGCTGGTTTCTGTTGCTGTGACCGAATTTACCTACTGAAGTTTCATTCTGTTGCTGTTGCCCTATTTTTGCATTGAAATCTCCCATAATTATCTTCAAGTGCTGATTAACTTTATTATTTAGATGACAAATTTCCTAATAAAATTCTTCAATTTCTTCTTCAGGATGACTTGTGGTGGGTGCATAAGTTTGAATAATTTTCCTTCAGTTTCTTGTTTATTATAAATCCAACACCACTAGTTCTGCCAGTATCTGTCTAACGATAGTAGAAGAGATGTCTACTTTTCAGTTCAATGAGATCTTCTCCTTTTCTCCTTACCTCACTTAGCCAGATGCTACAAGTACTATAGAACTCAATTAACATTATGATAACCATAAATAATACAGAGTCAGCCATTAGGTACCTATCTTCAAGGGAGAATGCACCCAATGACTGAGCCACTGACAGGTTTCACGCGCATGTCTTAATTTAGAAACCCCGGTCGAATAAGAAACGTCTTGTGAGCGTCGACATGCAAGCTATAGAGGCGTCAGCGGCATGGAGGGAGACACCCGACATGCAAGATATTCAGTGAAAAAGAAATTCCTCATGAGCTATAGAGGTGTCATAGGTGTGGCGGATGACAATTGACATGCGAGCTATATGGCAAAGAAGAAATATCTCGCGAGCGCCGTTGTGCGAGCTATAGAGGCATCATAGGCGTGGTGGATGATACCCGACACGAGAGCTATTCGGGGGAAAAAAATTCCTCACGAGCGCAGACATGCGAGCTACACAGGCGTCATCAGCATGGTAGGTGACATCCGACACACCGATGACATTTCTTTTTATCTATTCGGTAAAAAGAAATGTCTCGCGAGCCTCAACATACGAACGATAGAGGTGTAATAAGCACGGTGGGTGACACCTAACCTATTCGTCGAAAAAGAAATGTCTTGTGAACGCAAATATGTGAGCCATAGAGGCATCATTGACGTGGTGGATGCCACCCGCCACGCGAGCTATTCGGTGATTTCGTAATGTCGGGTGTCACCTCGACAGTCGAGCTGAAAGGGTTTTACGCTTGCACCGGAATTTTCACAAGCAGAAAGCCACATGTAATCAATTCAAAGGGTTTTCAAAAGGTGATGAGCTGAGCTCCCTCTCGACTTTTGCGCACAGCACTCTCAAATGGCAGTACAAGGAATCACGTGGCAAACAGTGTACGAGAAGCTTCACCTCCGTTGGTGGGAGAAGTCAGAACATCGAAGGCGTATAGGGACTACCTGTAATGCGCGTTTTTTTGACCAAAAGACAGTAATAAATAGAAAATTGTGTGCGTGGGCTTTTCCGCAGTTTTTTAGGTGACTTCCATAAAACCATAAGATGGAGTTAAAATCTGTACAAACTACGGAAAATCTGTAAAAGTTGGCATCTCCGAGTTTGTATATTTGGGAAGCATGCTTGACAGAGAGAACAAATTAGATGGCAAAATTAGTAGGCAAGTGAATTCTTCATTGAAAGTCATAGTTGCTTTAGGATGATTTTACAGTAATGATAGGTTTTCAAGTCCTCAATGGCGGTACATGAAAATGTAATTGTTCCTACTTTAATGTATGGCAGTGAAACCTGGGTACTACAGAAGAGACATAGGAGTCATTTCTGTGCTCGAGAGATGCCTTACTTATGGGGGGGGGGCAAGACATGCTCTGACCATGTGAGGAATGAGGATGTGTTGCAGATGTGCAATGTGAGGCAAAATGTTGTTAGTAAGGTGGGGACTAATATTCTTAGGTGGTTTGGCCATGTTGAAAAAACGAGTGATGGGATGCTGACTAAGCGAATTTTTTCAGCCCAAGTGGCCGGAAAGAATGATAGAAGACGGCCAAGGAAATCTTGGGAGGGCCAGATTCAGGAATGTCTGCAAGAGAGAAAGATAATGAGTATGAAGTACAAAAGATTTTGTGTGCATTGTGTGATGGATGTTAGAGAAGCTCGAGTGTGTGTTGAGATCACTGTAAATGGAGAAGATTGATATGTCAACAGTAATTTCTTTCTTTGAGAAGCTAATATCTGAATATCAGAGAACAGCTTAGTGATATGTATGTATGGACTAACTGAATTCTTCCTCTCATAGAAGGCAGTGGCACAGTGCAAACCTTATTTGTTGTCATTAAATTATGCATGGAATACTATAGGCTTACATTTTTTTTTGTTGGTTCATTAACTGAGTTTGTCCTTTCATTATTGAAAGAAGTGGCACAGTGAAAACCTGCATGGTCTCCCATGAAAACTTATTCCACGGTGCTCCTCTCCCTAACAAAAACTGGTTTTGTACACTTTTGATTATTTCAAATAGGTCATGAAAACTGTTATATAATGGCCAGGGCAGGCTGGATGATAGGGGCAACCAGGGCGATTGTCCCAGGCTCCATGCCTTCACAGGACCCGGTGGTTTAGGAAATCAAAACAAAATCATTTGGGGCAGAGTTTTTTATATTTACACTGGCGGAAAGTGAAAAAAGAATACCAAGAAGGAATTGGCGGACGATTATGAAATTTACATATGTTAATGGGGTCGAGTTTGCGTAGGTGTGATGTTAATTTCGGGACCAACCGGTGAGCGCTTACACCACAGCATGGC
Source organism: Macrothele yani (assembly GCA_039090855.1). Taxonomy (NCBI): domain Eukaryota; kingdom Metazoa; phylum Arthropoda; class Arachnida; order Araneae; family Macrothelidae; genus Macrothele; species Macrothele yani. The sequence goes on from CM077026.1 coordinate 73,705,277, forward strand.
ATAATATGCAAATTATCGTCGGTGGTATTTAAGGAGTACGGCGAAGGGAATGTAATCAGTCGTCGGCGTACGGACACATGCAAAGACCCTGAAGAAGCTGCAATGCCGGGACATGGAAGATGTGTACAATTTCAGCAGTTATCGGACTTTGAGCGAGGTTGTCTAGTCGGACTCCGTAAGGCCGGGTGGTTGTATCGTCGTATTGCGGAGCGAATTGGACGGGAAATATCGATGGTGGTATGATGGTAGCGTAGATGGTACGAGGAACATTCCCACACGAGAAGACGTGGAACCGGGAGTCACAGATGGACTGATGAGCGGACCGATCGACGCATAAGAAGAGCAGCGTTGTCAAGCAGAACATCCACTGCGACGCAAATCAGAGCTGTCGTTGCACCTGAGGTGACTGTGCAAACAATCCGCAACTGTCTATTGGATGCAGGACTAAGTGTGCCTCTGACTCCAGCCCACCGTCAGGAACGGCTGCAGTGGTGTCGCCAACGTCTGCACTGGAGAACGCAATGACGATCTGTCGTGTTCAATGATGAAAGCAGATTCTGCTTGGGTGCCTCCGATGGCCATATGCATGTTCGCAGACGCACAGGGGAGCGTCTCCACCCTTCTTGCATCCGCCAGTGACACACAGGGCCTACACCTGGTCTCCTGGTGTGGGGAGCGATCTGCTATCACTCCCGTACACAACTAGTGTTTGTACCGGGTACGTTAAACAGCACCTCCTACATCAACAACATCATTCAGCCCGTTGTTGTGCCATTTGTAAGGTCGGTCCATCATGGTGTTTTCCAGCAAGATAACGCACGCCCACACACGGCACGTGCAAGGCAACATGCACTTCAGGGTGTGAGACAACTTCCATGGCCTGCACGTTCACCGGATTTGTCCCCCATTGAGCACGTGTGGGATTTTATGGGACAATGACTTATCCGGCCTCCACGGCCAGCCACGACCATCCCCGATTTACGCGTCCAGGTTGAGGATTCTTGGAACTCAATACCCCAAACTTGCATCCAACATCTGTACGACAGACTCCATGCCAGAATTGCACACTGTGACGCAGTTCATGGCGGTTCAACTTCGTACTAACCATGATACATGGAAATGTTATTTTTCAGTTTACCAGCAAATACAGCTGTATTTTGCCATAATGTTTTGATCACTTTATCCTCTGTATTCCGTTATTATGCTGTATAAAATTTGTTGGTATCAGACGTCTCCTTCTTGGTGTTCTTTTTCGCTTTCCACCAGTGTATTATTCTTATTTTAAGTTTTAGGGTGGAAGGCCCTTAAAAAGATTTTTTCATAACACTTTTTTTTAGTTTCCAATCCCCCACTTTCAAATATGTTACCAACATTCGTTGTACAGATGCCAAGATTTACAGATTTCAAATGAATGCTATAATTACCTTAAACTTTTCTGTTTTCATGGAATAGCAAATTAAATTTCATCATTTTGTGATTCCCTACTTTTATATATTAAACAATTTGCAGTAAACTAGATACTTAAAAATAAAAATATCGAACTTGTTTTTGGACTATATATTGGGACTTTTACAGTGACTTTTAAAACAGTATTTCAAATTAAAAAAAAAAAGGGCAATTTTTATATATGTGCGTATTTAAACAATTAATTTGTCAGTTATTCCACCTTGCATCAAAAATCAATCACTAAAACATGTATTGGGGGAAAAAACTATTTAAAAAAATTTATTTTAGAGTGATCCTTTTTATTCTCTATGCAAAAATTTTGCTATGCAGATTAGTTGAAGTTATCTTTTTACCATATTGTGAGGAAGTTTTTATTAGTATCACAATGCAAACTCAACTCTTACTCCCCAGAAAGAAAGTCACATATTTTGACAGTTTTTACTCTTTCTCTATCTCTCTCTCTGAACTTTCAATTCATATTAGGGTCTTTTTTTAAGCTTAAAACACACACTTCTTTGAGATAATAATTTTTTCTTTATTATAGTTTTCCTGTGTGTTCTTTACGAACGACATTTTTCATGTAACAACTTTATTAAAATTTGAGATGCATTTTATGGGGCCTGCAATGAAATTTTGCCAGGGTCCAGCTATGAAATTTCATCCTGAGCCCCGCAAAAGTTCCATTCGGTCGTGATAATGGCCAGGAATCTTACTACATCGCCCAAAATAAATAGGGGAGTACGTGACTTTGGTGACACTATGCAAGCTAATCATGTGATATCTTCCCGACATGTGAAAAACACAAGTCGAGTGTGATGTAGACAACCGAATCATGCATATTGTTATGCAAATTAGCATCTGTGACATCAAAATGCATAAATAACAGATTGAGATAACAATTAAGGTTTCCGGGAGCTCGGTTATTCTGCTATGTTTATTGTGACATTTCGTTTCTTGAAGTCTTTGGTCCAAACAATGTCTCAACAGCATGATTTAGCAGATTCAGTGGCGTGGAGAGTTCTTGACAGGCTTGAAGCAGATCAGACCCTGCGAGTGGTAAAAGAAGCCATTGGAGTGTCACGAAGTGTCATTTCCTCACTGTGGACACGATTCCAGGTAACAGGAAGTGTTCAAAGAAGGCAAGTTTAAGGCCATTCACGAGCAACAACAGCAAGGGCCATTATCTAATGTTACACAGCTCATTGTAACAAGCAGCAAAATGCTACTCAGCTCCCACAAGAGCTTCTCATGTTAACAGGATGCAGGTTGTCAATTAAAATTATCCACTATCACCTTCACCAAGGTGGCATTTAGGCATGTAGACCAATGGTGTGTGCCCCTTTAACCACACAACAGTGTACGGCATGTAGAAACATTGTGGCTGGGGACACGATGAGTGGAATCAAGATTCAGTCTGGAGTCTGACAATAGGAAACATCCCATTACAGCAGACATGGATTGATGATCTGGGCAGGCATAAGTATCGGTGGATGTACGGACCTGTATGTCATCTGAAACAATAGTCTGATGGCCCAGAGATATAGAGACAAGATTCTCAGACCTACTGTCATGCCATACGATGGAACCGTTGATGATTCACTCCTTTTCATGAATAATCATGTTCAACCTCACAGCACTCAACTAGTGGACAACATGCTTCAAGAGGAGAGAATCAAGCATATGGAGTGACCAGCATGCTCCTGACTTAAATTTAATTAAGCCTGCTTTGGATGCACTTAGCAGATGCACTGCAGCTTGGACGGCATCTCTGTTGACTCTTTGTGAACTGGAGATTGCCCTCATTGAGGAGTGGCAAAGATAACCCCCAAAACTTCCTTGATAGCCTCATCAAACCCATGTCACATAGGTGTGCAGTAAGTAGCCTTAGATTTTTGAGGGGACCACACATCCTGCTAGAAATCAGTTACCACCTTCAAAAAGTCATTTTTTCTTGTACTAGAGATATGCATATTGTTCTATAGCATATCACATCACGTGCATTAAATAATATTGCATAAATATTTGCTAATGTGCTTTTTCTTACCCAAATTGTACTCCATCTTACATAAAAATAATATTTTACATTTAACATCAGTGCACATGATTTCCCCATAATTTTGATATTGAGTTACTTAAGAACTCATATACATTCCACACCATACTATACTATAAATTTCACAAAATTATGGGATTTACTCAGGAATAAAAGGATATTGCTTACAATCGAATTTTCGGGTAATACCCCTACACTTCCTCAGGACTACAACTATAGTAGGTGTTGCCGTTTGCGAGCTAAATTCCAACCTTTCAAATCATTTAATCTTGTTCCTCTTCTTCTCTCTATTTCCAGTCCTTCTGATAATTTTCTCTTTAAACAATGCTGCTGATGTGTCAAAACTTCTAGTGTCCCAAAGCACTTTATGTCTTGTATTTTGAACATGTCTGTCCAAACCTGTTTTGTTTGTCAAATTTTTAATTGCAGCTTTATGTTCTCTCTTTCTCTCTGCCAATCTGGTTTTAAGCTGTCTGCCTGTTTCTGCAACATAGCCGAGACCACACTCAATTTTATATTGTAGACCACAGCTTTCTGTAAAAGGATATTTTCAAGCAAACTATTGAATTAGCAATGGGCTTACCAGTAGCACCTTTTCTTGCAAATTACATTAGTAGCACCTTTTTCTTCCAATTACTAGAAGAAAAGGTTCTGATTGCACCTTCAATCTTCAGCTTTATGTGATATACAGATGATATTATTTTCATTATAGATAACAAAAATGTCTCTCTTCTATACATCATACTAAACTGGTTCAACTCCCTGGATGAAAATTTACAATTGACCCTTGAACTGCAAAAAGATAATCAGATCAATTTTTTGGACTTTTCATTAGTAGTAAAAGAAGGAAAAACTGAAATAAGGTTATACAAGAAACCTACCAACAATAACAAAATGTTAGACTATCAGTCAAATCATCCAAATAATATGAAAACAAATATGGCCACTCAATTTTTGGAAAACATTTATGTTCTAAATTCTTCAGAATTTTTAAAACATGCTGAAAAGGAGGAACTGAAAAACGTTTTGGAATATAATAATTAACCTTCTCTACTAGTCAACAAAATTCATAGTAAAGAAGAAAAGAATCAGAAGTCAAAACTACTTTTCAGCTAACTAGAAATATTACTTACCATAAAGGACTGTTTGAAATACTTCAGAGGATTAGTGAGACGTTTCTAATTAGAATGGCTCCAGGATTCGAAAATGAAATTAGTAATTACCTTCCAAAATTAAAGCAAGCAGAAGAAGACACTATCCTTTTACAGAAAGGTGTGCTCTACAATTTACAATGTGATCTCAGCTATGTGGGAACCACACATAGAGAGAGAGAACATAATGCTGCAATTAAAAATATGACAAACAAAACAGGTTTGGACAGACATGTTCAAAATACAGGACATAAAGTGCTTTGGGACACTGTAGAAGTTCTGACAGATCAACAGCATTTTTGAAGAGAAAACTGTCAGAAGGACTGAAAATAGAGAGAAAAAGATGTACAAGATAAAATTATTTGAAAGGTTGGAATTTAGTTCACAAATAAAAACACCTACTGTAGCTGTAGTGGAGGGTATACAGTGGTATACGCCGTATACCCTCTGCTTTTTTTTTTTCACAGAATAGCGTATACCTTCAATATCCATATTATCAACAGAACTTCAATCTCGAACAACATCGCTGCCAAGAGCTGAATATCTAATAAAAAGAACCGTAAGAATTATAGAGAGCTTCGGAGGAAATCTTGGGGCAAAACCTCATTTAGCATTAGCAGCAAACGAGGAATTATTATTATATCTCATGTGATTCTATCATAAAGTTCACATACAATTACGTGACCCCAAGGTTCTTCAAGAAGATGCTTTAACATCTGTAAATTCTGTTTTACACGTTCTATAAAGTGGATACAGTCTGTGGTGGTGCATTAACTTATTCAATTAAAATATAAATCGGTTAGAAGTCCTAAAGGTGTTACTTACGGAAGTATGTGTTCAGTCCAACGTCAGCAGTTATTGAGTTTATTTGTCCAAAGTTGTATCTTGCTTCAATATGGTCAGTTTTTAGGGTTAGTTCAAGAGTCATTTTGTTATAAGTTGTACCCTACTTCGGATATGTCCAGATGTTAGGGTTAGCTCCGTTCTGGCTGTGTCGACATCATATTGAATGGGCAAAGGTTTCTAGATAATAATTAAATATTCTTGAGTTAAGAGTTACTATTTACATACAACTTGAAGTCCCACGTCGTACTTGGCCTTTAGGGCTATCTCGTCAATGCTGCACTCTCTTGGAAATGCTGAGGAAGTCTTCAAAGTTTGGTCAGGTTCATAAAAAATTTAAAAGCTTTACAAGGTTCCAGTTAAAATCGTTATATACACCACCTCATATTGAGACTGTGGACGGTATGAGGTGGTGTATATAACGATTTTAACTAGAACCTTTTAAAGCTTTTAAATTTTTTATGAATCTGACCAAACTTTGAAGACTTCCTCAGCATTTCCAAGAGAGTGCAGCATTGACGAGATAGCCCTAAAGGCCAAGTACGACGTGGGACTTCAAGTTGTATGTAAATAGTAACTCTTAACTCAAGAATCTTTAATTATTATCTAGAAACCTTTGACCATTCAATATGATGTCGACACAGCCAGAATGGAGCTAACCCTAACATCTGGACATATCCGAAGTAGGGTACAACTTATAACGAAATGGCTCTCGAACTAACCCTAACAACTGACCATATTGAAGCAAGATACAACTTTGGACAAAGAAACTCAATAACTACTGATGTTGGACTGAACACATACTTCCGTAAGTAACATCTTTAGGACTTCTAACCGATTTATATTTTAATTGAATAAGTTAATGCACCACCACAGACTGTATCCACTTTATAGAACGCGTAAAACAGAATTTACAGACATTAAAGCGTCTTCCTGAAGAGGAATTATTATTTAAAAATATCCCATTGATTCCTAACAACAAAATTGTACCTATTAACAAGGGTGCCCATAGGGGGTGAGATGGCAGGCAGGGGGCTTGCCCCACCCCCTCTAGCAGTTGGTATAGCCAAATTTTTGATAAATTTAAAACACTAAAATAGACGAAACCTTTTTAAAAATAATTAATAAGATATTAATGATTGATTGTATCAATTATTTTCGTTGTATTTTAGTATTTTGTACATTTACTAAAATGTTTGACAGCCTTGAAGGTGGTAAGGATTTTTCTTAGCCCCCCCCCCCCCCCCCGGCCCCTTCCCCCTCTAAAAGTACTCATATGGGTGCCACTGCCTATTAACCAAACTAGTATATCCAAAGCACGGTTGACAGGATGAAATCAAGACTGTGTTCAGATTCAAACAGTGAAAATGTACATCTTCTTAAAGATATTATTAACTATATGTCAACAAAATAGTTTCCATATCATCTACCGTTTCGCAAGTTACTAGAAATTCGAGCACGGGAAAAAACGTCCATATAATAAAAAAAATTATTTCAACTTGTCACTAATATTCCTTTTTGATGTTCCTTATAATAGTTTGGAATTTTATTATGAAGAATACAAATTTATATGAAAAAATGTTTTTATATGTGCAGTCATATGCATCATAAGTTGTCAAAGTCCTCCAATACGTAGAGACAATATGTATTAAATGATTAACATTTATTCCAGTTTTTTAACTCATGATTCACGAAATTAATACAATAGAAAAGAACTTTCGAACCTTTTGATTATGATGCGTTGAATCAGTAATAAGCCATCTTGTTATCGAAGAAGGCACGATTTTTCTTTCCTGTGGTATCAGCTTCCAAGTTGAACTTCGATATTATAATTTCTTATTATAGATGATGGTTGCATGTTTCATTTTCCGTGGCTCGATATCCCAAACTAGTTTCAATTCCTTCTTTTTGGAATCATCTTCAGTGGGTATTATGATCTACTTCTCATACACGTTGTATTTCGGCCACTTACATCGATTTTACTGGCGGCGTCCGACATTTCACGGCAGTTGTACTCTCGCGCATGCTATTTTTGGTATTAATGCTCATTCTTAGTCGTGTTATGATATAATTGGATGATATGAATTCCGATTCTAAATTAATTGGTGTTGCCATTCGTTTGTTGAAAATAATTAATAAGGTCTTTTATTATATTTTTTATCGTTATTTTCTTTTTCGATAAAATATTTCCAAGCATACGGTAGACTCATTGGATTATTATTACTACAATTTATTTCTTTAGTTTTTTCAATCATTACTGCTTCTGACGTTAATATTTGATTTTTAGTTTTATGTGAGGTTATTAATTTTGCATCATACCAATCAGGATAAGCTTCATTTTCAATACAATGATTTATTAATGATGTTTTGTTTTCTTTTTTATTCTAGTTCGATATATGTTCTTTTAATCTGGTCTTAAATCTTCTTTTTGTACTTCCTATGTATACTTTATTTCTTTCATTTCTTTCTATTTCTGTATAATATTTTGTTGGTATAGAATATACTCCGGCTTTATCAAGCATTGATCTTCTTTCATTTCCTGTAGTTAATATAGTTTCGTTATCTATGACGGTTTTTGCTAATATCATTTTTTCTTTAACGCATTCCTTCTTTAGGATATCTGTTATTGGAGGAATGTAGGGAATTTTACCAGCAAATTTTATTTCATTTTTTTGTTTATTTTTACTTTCATTTAAAGATTTCTTTATATTTTCAAGTATATCATCTATGATCTTTTTCTTGTATCCAAATTTCATAGCAGTTCTTTTTATCCAGTTAATCTCCATCTTTTCTTTGTGTTTATTACAGGAATGGGTTAATGCTCTTCTTATGTAAAATTGAAGTGCTGCCCTTTTATATTTCCAAGGATGATTTGAATCAATCGGAATTATCGTTGGAGTATAAGTTGGTTTTCGATATACTTCGTATTCAATCATATTATTTCGCCTGAATAAAGAAATGTCTAAATAGTGTAGTTGTCTGTTAACTTCTTTTTCCATAGTAACTTGTATTGTAGGATAAAAACTATTGTATTTGTTTACAAATGTTTCAAGTTCTTTTTCAGATTGCTTCCAGAAGATAAGGATATTGTCAACGTATCTTACGTATAGTATTAGTTGTTTTTGATTGAATGAATCCAAGAGTTTATTTTCTGTCTTGTAATACACTGCTGGACAATTGCTAAGGACGGATCATAAACGGCTATATAGCGCATAAAAAAGTAAGTGTGGTTGGATGCCAAGTAAAATAAAATAATGTCAGAATGCCAGGACATTACAAGAAAGACAATTTATTGTGCTCTGAAATGCAGAAGGCTTTGGAACGTGTTCAAGGGACAAACAGGCCATTTTGTGCAGAATACGTAAACGTGAAAAAAATGCAATTACCGTCCGCAGGCGTTCCAGCGTAAGATGTCAATACGGGATATGGCCACCATGGAGGGCGATGCAAGATTCCACACGTCATGTCATGCTTTGCACAACATTATCAAACAGCTGTTGGGGTAATTTATCCCATTCCTCTGTCAGTTCATGGATGAGGGTATCCTTGTTTATTGGAGGGCATTGGCGACCAGCAAGACTCCTCCCCAAACCATCCCACACATTTTCAATGGGATTCAGATCTGGAGAACGTGCTGGCCATACGAGGCGTTGAATATCCTCGCTCTCAAGACACTCCTGGACAGCGACTGTTCGATGACATGTTGCGTTGTCGTCCATGAAAATGAATCTATGACTTACAGCACCACGGAACATGCGAACATGAGGTAGTAGAGCATCATTAATGTATCGTTGGCCAGTCATAGTCCCAGTTGGAAGCACATAGAGGGACGTACGGTCATTGACCATGATGCCGGCACATACCATGACACTACATGTCGGATATCGGTCCCTTTCCTGTATGTTTGCTGGACAATATGCAGTACCACTATCACGCCAGATAAGTTGTCGTCGACAATCAGACGATAGACTGTATCTACTCTCATCTGAGAAGAGGACAGCAGACCAGTCGTTATCAGTCCAATTGCGATGTTGATGGCACCATTGCAAACGGGCGGTACGGTGACGTCTGGACAATGGGATGCACGCAACAGGACGGAGGGCGTATAGTCCTCCTTCATGCAAACATCTGGCGACAGTTTTTCGGGAGATCCGCTTGCCAGTGGCAGCCATAAACTGTTTTGCTACCTCACTAGCTGTGCTGCGCCGGTGTCTTTTGTTGATAGCACTATGTACCGATCTTCTGCAGGTGTCGTACTGCGAACACGACCTCCCCCGTGACGTTTGCTACACTCTCCATTTGTTTGAAATGATTTCCAAAGCCTTGAAACAACACTGTGGCTGACGTCGAACTCCCTGGCAACATCTAATATTTTTCGCCCTTCTTCAATCTTGCCAATAATACGGCGACGCGTAAAATCATCTAGGTGATGTCGGGAAGACATACTGAAAATTGCAAGTTCGTCAATTGATTCTTTCCCTTTCAACTTTGCGTTTGAACAACAACGGTCAATACGCATCAAATCCTTTATATCTCTTCTCAGCGCTATGACGTCACGAACAAGTTCGGCAATCCAAAATTTGCATGCGCACAACACGTCTTACTGTATCCCGTACTTATGCTAATTTCCACATTTTCCTGCCTTCCATTTTATGGTTGCTGTCGTTGCTATTGTCATCCGTCCTTAGCAATTGTCCGGCAGTGTATTATTTCAGCAAGAAGTCCCGAAATTGGTGATCCCATTGGTGCACCTTGTTTTTGTCGGTATATTTTTTTATTATATGTGAAGTAGTTATTATCAGCTACTAGTTTCAATGCCTGGATAATACTAATTCTTTGTGCTTCAGGTATTTTTTCATCTTTTAACTTCTGATTTAATAATTGAATTGCTTCATAAACAGGTGTATTTGGATATAGGGAAACAATATCTAGACTGATCATCAGAAAATCGGTTGTTTTTAGTTCTTTAACTTTTTAATCACTTCAATGGAGTTGTTAATTGTATAAATATGTTGAAAGTAATACTGTTTTAAATGTTTAAATAGTTCTTTTTCAAGGAGAATAGTTGGAGCCGTTGTTTTATTTACTATTGGTCTTAATGGTTCTTCTTTTTATGCGTTTTGATTTTGCTGAATATGCTTAAAATAGATGCTCCAACGGGCGGAATGGCTTTGTTTTTAATATTATCAGGTAAATGTCCATGGTTTTTTATATAAGCCATTTTTCTTAGAATTGTATCAATTCTATTTTTCTTAGAATTGTATCAATTCTAAGAAAAATGGCTTATATAAAAAATCATGGACATTTACCTGATAATATTAAAAACAAAGCCATTCCGCCCGTTGGAGCATCTATTCCAAGCATATTCAGCAAAATCAAAACGCATAAAAAAGAAGAACCATTAAGACCAATAGTAAATAAAACAACAGCTCCAACTATTCTCCTTGAAAAAGAATTATTTAAACATTTAAAACAGTATTACTTTCAACATATTTATACAATTAACAACTCCATTGAAGTGATTAAAAAAGTTAAAGAACTAAAAACAACCAATTTTCTGATGATCAGTCTAGATATTGTTTCCCTATATCCAAATACACCTGTTTATGAAGCAATTCAATTATTAGATCAGAAGTTAAAAGATGAAAAAATACCTGAAGCACAAAGAATTAGTATTATCCAGGCATTGAAACTAGTAGCTGATAATAACTACTTCACATATAATAAAAAAATATACCGACAAAAACAAGGTGCACCAATGGGATCACCAATTTCGGGACTTCTTGCTGAAATAATATTACAAGACAGAAAATAAACTCTTGGATTCATTCAATCAAAAACAACTAATACTATACGTAAGATACGTTGACAATATCCTTATCTTCTGGAAGCAATCTGAAAAAGAACTTGAAACATTTGTAAACAAATACAATAGTTTTTATCCTACAATACAAGTTACTATGGAAAAAGAAGTTAACAGACAACTACACTATTTAGACATTTCTTTATTCAGGCGAAATAATATGATTGAATACGAAGTATATCGAAAACCAACTTATACTCCAACGATAATTCCGATTGATTCAAATCATCCTTGGAAATATAAAAGGGCAGCACTTCAATTTTACATAAGAAGAGCATTAACCCATTCCTGTAATAAACACAAAGAAAAGATGGAGATTAACTGGATAAAAAGAACTGCTATGAAATTTGGATACAAGAAAAAGATCATAGATGATATACTTGAAAATATAAAGAAATCTTTAAATGAAAGTAAAAATAAACAAAAAAATGAAATAAAATTTGCTGGTAAAATTCCCTACATTCCTCCAATAACAGATATCCTAAAGAAGGAATGCGTTAAAGAAAAATGATATTAGCAAAAACCGTCATAGATAACGAAACTATATTAACTACAGGAAATGAAAGAAGATCAATGCTTGATAAAGCCGGAGTATATTCTATACCAACAAAATATTATACAGAAATAGAAAGAAATGAAAGAAATAAAGTATACATAGGAAGTACAAAAAGAAGATTTAAGACCAGATTAAAAGAACATATATCGAACTGGAATAAAAAGAAAACAAAACATCATTAATAAATCATTGTATTGAAAATGAAGCTTATCCTGATTGGTATGATGCAAAATTAATAACCTCACATAAAACTAAAAATCAAATATTAACGTCAGAAGCAGTAATGATTGAAAAAACTAAAGAAATAAATTGTAGTAATAATAATCCAATGAGTCTACCGTATGCTTGGAAATATTTTATCGAAAAAGAAAATAACGATAAAAAATATAATAAAAGACCTTATTAATTATTTTCAACAAACGAATGGCAACACCAATTAATTTAGAATCGGAATTCATATCATCCAATTATATCATAACACGACTAAGAATGAGCATTAATACCAAAAATAGCATGCGCGAGAGTACAACTGCCGTGAAATGTCGGACGCCGCCAGTAAAATCGATGTAAGTGGCCGAAATACAACGTGTATGAGAAGTAGATCATAATACCCACTGAAGATGATTCCAAAAAGAAGGAATTGAAACTAGAGTGGGATATCGAGCCACGGAAAATGAAACATGCAACCATCATCTATAATAAGAAATTATAAGATCGAAGTTCAACTTGGAAGCTGATACCACCGGAAAGAAAAATCGTGCCTTCTTCGATAACAAGATGGCTTATTACTGATTCAACGCATCATAATCAAAAGGTTCGAAAGTTCTTTTCTATTGTATTAATTTCGTGAATCATGAGTTAAAAAACTGGAATAATGTTAATCATTTAATACATATTGTCTCTACGTATTGGAGGACTTTGACAACTTATGATGCATATGACTGCACATATAAAAACATTTTTTCATATAAATTTGTAATCTTCATAATAAAATTCTAAACTATTATAAGGAACATCAAAAAGGAATATTAGTGACAAGTTGAAATAAAAGTTTTTTATTATATGGACGTTTTTTCCCGTGCTCGAATTTCTAGTAACGTGTGAAACAGTAGATGATATGGAAACTATTTTGTTGACGTATAGTTAATAATTTCTGAAACCACGTAATGTTTTCGACAAATGTTGAATTAATATAATTCTTAAAGATATTTCTTCATTAGAGGGAATAAATATTAAAACAGATGACGTGCGCTGTGGAGAACTAGAAACAAGGCGAATCTGTAAACATTTTTAAGTTGATGAAATGCAAGCAGAGACTAAGAGAATATGCTGAAAACGTCCAAGTTGTACCAGAAAACTTAAAACTCCTCTTAAGAACGATTTCAACTCTGCCTTATAATCGACAGCTGAATACGAACGAGGATTCCGTTTAACGAACAACATTATAACCGATCTCAGAGCATCTTTGTTAATCTCCAATGTATCAAACCTGATGTTCATAAATTCAAATGGACCGCCGACTGAACGATTTAATCCAAAAGAATATGTAAGATCTTGGTTGATGAATCATCATTCAGCAACTGATAGTACATCAAGAGTTTCTTTTAGAGAAGAACAGTGCTGAAAGGACTTATCTCATCAGGCATTTTTTTTTTTTTGATAGGAGGTTTAACGACTACCGTGAGCAACTCAATGGGCTATAAAGCAGGCGCCTGTCCCCAGGGAAGTGAGAGTGCCAGTGCCGTAAGACAAACACAACATGCATGTATTAATGGGATGCAAGGTCAGGTGATGTGCAACATCATAGCCTCTCCTTGACAAATGTCAACCCTGCCTTCTCGTGATGCATCCTGTTCCCACTAAAGGGGCTCTGACGACCGCCAGTAGAGGTATAACTATACCATCAGGATCAGAGGAAATGCTATCCCACACTCGCCAACCCGCTTGGCCAGCGTGGTGAGTTATGGCCAAACCCTCCAAAATGACTATACAACTTAAATCTTGGCCCTCAGTCTTCGGCATCTGGAATGTGCCTGGCCAAGGCAGCGGCCAGTGCGACATGAAGGCAGAGGGTGCTAAGAATCCCCGGAAGACCGGACTAGGCTGCCATCTCATGCTGACCTTGGCTACGTATAATGGACTCTCCCTATCTTCTGATTCAAGGCTTCTTGAATTGAAAGAGGAACTACACAGGATCAAGTGGGACATCGTCGGGCTAAGTGAGGTAAGGAGAAAAGGAGAAGATCTCATTGAACTGAAAAGTGGACATCTCTTCTACTATCGTGGGACAGATACTGGCAGAACCAGTGGTGTTGGATTTATAATAAACAAGAAACTGAAGGATAAAGTTGCAGAAGTTGAAAGTTTCTCTGACAGAGCTGCACGACTCGTTATCCAACTCTCGAGAAGATACCAGGTCCAGATTATTCAAGCTTATGCACCCACTACAAGTCACCCTGAAGAAGAAATTGAAGAGTTTTACGAGGAAATTCGGAATCTAAATAATAAAGGCAAACAGCAGTTGAAGATCATTATGGGTGATTTCAATGCAAAAGTAGGGCAACAGCAACAGAATGAAACTTTGGTTGGTAAATTTGGTTACGGGAACAGAAATCAACGTGGAAATATTCTCATAAAATTTGCAGAAGCAGAAAGGTTTTTCATCATGAACTCCTTTTTCAAGAAAAAGCCACACAGGAAATGGACATGGAGACATCCGAATGAGATGACAAGTAAAACTGATTTTATTATGTGTAACAAAAAATTCGTCATCGAAGACTGCAGTGTGCTAAACAAGTTCAACACAGGTAGTGACCATAGATTGGTGAGATGCAAGATGCACCTCAACACTAACTCGAACGTGGCAAGCTCATAAGACAAACAAAATGTATTGACATAATCAACCTTAAAAAACACCAAAATACCTTCAAGTTGAAACCGAGGAACAGATTCTCTGCTTTAGAAGGCCTAATATCAGAAGAAGTGGATATTTCTGAAGTTAACAGAGAACTCACCAAGGCTCTTATGGAAACAGCAACAAAAATAGATGGTACTAAGAACAAGTTACATATGAAGAAAATTTCAGGAAAAACAAAAATGTTGATGGAAAAGAGAAGGGAGATGAGGACAAATAAAGACGTAACTTCCAACGTGGAATACATAGAGCTATGCAAGACAGTGCGAAAAGGTATAACTGAAGACATAAGGTAATTCAATTGTGAACTAGTGAAGAAAGCAATTGAAAACAACCAGAGCCTGAAGAGAGCAAAAGGACATCTCAGTAAGAGAAGAAAACAGATTATGGCTCTGAGAAAAGAAGATGGTACCGTAACAAGAAATAGAAGCAAAATTTTGACAAGGGTGAAAGATTTCTATTCAAAACTATATGAAAGGGATGATACATCTATTCCAGACATTACGACAGGTACCAGTGCCAAAGTCCCTCCAATCCTCCCTGCAGAAGTTACATATGCAATTAAGAACATGAAACGGGGAAGAGCTCCAGGAGAAGATGAAATTACCATGGACATTATACAAGAAGCAAGTGGAGAAATTGAAACTACACTCTCCCAAATTTTCACCAGATGTCTTAATGAAGGGATGATTCCTGAGGATTGGAACAATGCTACAATGATCTTGCTCCATAAAATAGGTGACATTGAGGATCTCAGGAACTACAGGCCCATCAGCCTCCTTTCAGTGGTTTATAAAATCTTCACTAAGATTCTTTCACATCGCTTGAAGGTAACACTAGACATGGCCCAACCAATAGAACAAGCTGGATTTAGGAGTGGCTACAGCACTATAGATCATATCCATGTACTGAGAGAACTAATTGAAAGAACAAGAGAATATGAACTCCCATTATGCATGGCTTTTATTGACTATGAAAAGACCTTCGATTCCGTGAAACCATCAGCAGTAACAATGGCTTTGAAATCTTGCAGTATTGAAGATGCATACATTAGCATTATTAATAACATCTATGAAAATGCAAGTGCAAAGGTTTTGAGGATACAGCACAAATAAGAATTGGAAAGGGAGTGAGACAAGGTGACACCATATCTCCCAAGCTCTTTAATGCCACATTGCAAAATGTCTTTCAATCATTGAACTGGAAAAACAAAGGGATAAAGATTAATGGAGATTACTTAACCCACCTTCATTTTGCTGATGACGTATTCATCTTTTCAACTACCCCATCAGAGCTGCAGAGTATAATCCAAGAACTTGCTGACAAGAGTAAAGAAGTGGGATTAAAAATGAACTTTCAGAAGACAAAAGTGATGTACAATGCATTTACATGAAACAAAGATTTATTGATTGATGGAGAAAAGCTTGAGACAACCGATTCCTACATTTATCTTGGGCAGCAGATATCGAGTGAGGGTCACATTGATGAAGAAATTAATTGCCGTATAAAACTTGGATGGAGAGCTTTTGGAAGAAACAGTACAATTTTTAAGAGCAGTATGCCAGTATGTCTCAAAAGAAAAGTGTTTAATCAATGCATCCTGCCAGTGCTTACGTATGGAGCTGAGACATGGACCTTAACTGAAAAAGACATACAAAGACTGCAGACAACTCAAAGTAGCATGGAGAGATGCATGCTTGGTGTAACCAGGAAAGATAAGGAGAGGAACTTGTGGATAAGGAAAATGACAGGAGTCGACGACATCATGCCCAGAGTGAAATCACTGAAATGGCAATGGGCTGGACATGTTGCCAGAAGAATGGACCACCAATGAACAACCGAAATTTTAGACTGGATTCCGAGGAACAGGAAAAGACCCAGAAGAAGACCCCCATGGGAGATGGAAGGATGAAATTCGAAAGTATGCTGGAGTGACATGGAGGAGACAGGCCCAAGACAGACAATTGTGGAAGAAATTTGGGGAGACCTTCATCCAGCAGTGGATTGATAATGGTTGATGATGATGATATATATGTATTAATATAATCACCCATTCCCATATATATATATATATATAGAGAGAGAGAGAGAGAGATGATGATGATGATATATATATATATGAAATACATTCTTATATAAAAATTGTAAAACAATGGCACAATACTCGTTTCATTTGCTGTTATCGCGTAGCCAATAGATGGTTCCACAGGGCTGCGTCTCTGCTTTTTTTGCTTGCTCTCTTGCTATAGGGAGAATTTTAGTAGTAGCAGTGTGGTTGTGAGTTGATGTGTTTCTGTTTTCGTCTGTGTTTCGAGTGTGAGTTGCTTACAGCATAGTTTGTTTATGTTTACTGTGTATGAAGTGGTTTATTGATATAATGTTGTGTTATTAAAAGAGCTCAAGTACAGCTTCAAATTCATACAGTCCTCTAGTAGTGTGTGTTAAATATTCTTCATTTTGGTCCGTCGAGCAGGAAATACCTTCGACCCTCTTGGATAACTTCGCATTTGTGATCGGCATCATTCATCGCAAGTAGTTGGCGAGTTTGGGAGGTGCATGATAAAACAAGTGAGTACTCAACAGTAATTTCAACCTATAGTGATTTAGAGTGCTTTTGCTGACATTGTAGTTATGGATGCATTAAAGACAAAGAAACATGTATTTAAGGCGTCGTTGACAAAACTTCAAGATAAAATTTAATCGGATGAATTTGAGCAATTTCACATTGCTAGTGCGGAGGTGTTATTATGTAAAACAAGATTAGGCGCTATTGAGGCAAAGAAGGCAATGGTTTTTGAAGGAATATTTGAGTCCTGAGCTCCGGAAGAAGTGGATGGATTTATAGCCGAAGCAGAGGAGTTACAGGAAATTATTGATAATTAGGCTTTGAGACTGCTGAGGATAGTGTCTGGACCCTTGGTTCCAGCAAATAATATCACGGCAAGTGAAAAATCAGTGCCGCTTCGCCTGCCAGAATTGTCAATTCCAATTTTTAGTGGTAGAGATGCCACTCAGTGGCTCTCCTTCCAAGATTTGTTTACAGCATCTGTGTTATTGAATGACGATCTGTCTGATTCACAGAGACTTCAGTATTTGAAGGGGTGCCTGAGAGGAGATGCTCTTCGTATCGTCCAATCATTGTCATTGTGTGATGCTAATTTCGAGGTTGTCTGCAATTTGTTGAAGAAAAGATATTCTAATAAACGTGAGTTGGTCTTCAATATTATACGGAAATTGGTTTCGCTGCCAGCGATCAACAATGAGTCTGCAGCTCAACTTTTAAATATTGTAGACAGCACTATTGAATGTGTTCATGCTTTAGAGAGCCTTGAGTTAAAGTGTGATTGAGTTGCCGACACTCTGCTGCTGTTTATTGTGCAGAATAAGCTGGATATGACAACTCGTGGATGGTGGGAGAGAACGTAAGAAGCAGACATCATTCCTCAACTAAATCAGTTGTTGGAGTTTATACAGAGGCATGTGTGTAGATATATAGGGAAAGGGTGATCTCTCATAAAAAGTCTGTTCAACTTAATGTTTCAACTGTCGTTTCTGAAGTCAAAGGTAGGTGTTTATTTTGTAAAATGAATCACAATTTGAACAAGTGTAATAATTTCCTAAAGCTGACCATTCAGAAGAGAGTAGAATTTGTGAAACATCAAAAATTATGCTTCAACTGTTTATTGCCCAATCATCCAGTGAGAGTTTGTCAGAGTAAACATTCTTGCAGAATTTGTGCACGGAACCATAACACCTTACTGTGCTTTCGTAATAATGAAGTTAAGCAATGTAATGAAGAACCAGGGTTTAGGACACAATTTGTATCTCCAACTACTACTTCTGCTGAGAGTAAAGAGCTCGAGCACTCAGCATTGGGAAGGGGTTTGAGTTAAATCTTCGACGATTGCATCGCATGTTTCAGATTTTAATATGCCACAACAAGTTCTGTTATGCACAGCTGTCATTCGTGTTGAGGACGTGTCAGGGAATTATCAGTTATGCTGTGCGCTTCTAGATCCTGGTTCCCAGGCAAGTATTATTTCTGAATCTTGTGCTAACAGACTTGGCCTGTGCAGGGAGAAAACACGAGTGGCTATTTCAGTTTTGGGTTCGTCAAGCCCTCATGCCAATGGGGTAACACAGATTAAATTTAGGCCACATTACAAGACTACACCTACATTTTCAACTTCGGTCTTTGTACTCAGCAAAATTATTGGACAACTGCCACACTCTACGCTTTATTTCTCTTTAGCAGAACTGTTTTTTGATGTGACTTTGGCTGACTTCAACTTTTACAAACCTTCAGCGATTGATATATCGCTGGGAGTAAATATCTCTCTGCCCTTGTTGAGGGGAGATACCATTAAGGCAAAAGACGGCAAACCCTTTGTGGTACGCACTAAACTGGGCTGGATCGTTTCGGGTGAAGTGTCTACCTCCCGTGAGAAGTCATCTACAGTTTATGTGAATCACATTCAAATAGATCTTAACAATTGTGTATCTAATTTTTGGAAACTAGATTCTGTTCCTGTGGCTAGTCCCTTTACAAAGGCTGAACAAGCATGTCAAACTCATTTTCAAGATATGCATTCAAGAGACTAGAATGGCAGATACATTGTGATGCTGCCTTTTCACTTACCTCCCTCACAACTGGGCGATTCCAAGCAACTTGCTATGAAGTGCTTAAGGTCTTTGGAGAACTCACTCTCAAGGAACCCTGAATTGTACAGACAGTATTGCTCCTTTATGAGAGAATACAAAGACCTGGGCCATATGCAAAGAGTGCCAGAAACTGAGATTTGTAAGCAAGTGAGTTGTTATCTTCCACATCATTGTTTAGTGAAGCCTTCGAGTAGTACACAAGAGTCTGCGTGGCATTTGATGCTTCGGCCAAGAGAGTTAAATGACCTCCTTATGGTGGGTCTGAGAATTTATCACAAATTTTCCACATTCTCCTGAGATTTAGAACTTTCCAGGTGGCTTTGTGTGCAGATGTGGAAAAGATGTTTAGACAAATAGTTGTGCACTCAGAGAACACTGACTGTCAGAGAATCCTCTGGAGAGAAAAACCTGAAGAGCCTGTACAGACCTTTAGATTGAACACAGTCACTTATGGCATTGCGTGTGCCCCATTCTTAGCAAGTAGATCTTTAAAGCAATTGGCTTTGGATGAAGAGGCTGCTTTCCCATGAGCATCCAGAGTGGTTTTGCAAGACTTCTATGTTGATGATCTCCTTTCAGGAGCCAATTCTCCGGGGGAAGCCTCTGAGCTTGTGCATGATCTGCAAGAATTGTTGAAAAAGGGTGGTTTAACATTGCGTAAGTGGACATTGAGTGCTACATCTGTTTTAGACACTATTCTTGACGAGTTCAAAGATTACAGTGACACCCTGAGAATTGATTGTGACAAATCAATCAAGGTGCTTGGCATTGAGTGGTGTCCAACTAGGATACCTTCCAATTTTCTGTTGCTATCAACGAGAAGTTGGAGTATAACAAGCGAGTCATACTTTCAGAAATTATCAAGATTTTCGATCCCTTGGGTTGACTGTTGCCAATAGTGATTAAGGCTAAAAATTTTCTTCAAGAGCTATGGAGTTCTAATCTGAGTTGGGACAATGAGCTTTCCCAACAGTACAACAACTGTTGGACCAAGTTTCAGTCACAACGTTCCTGTCTGAGAGATCTCAGAATTCCTAGATGTGTGATGACTCCAACTTCTGATTACATTGAAATTCATGCCTTCTGTGATGCTTCTGAGAAGGCTTACTGTGTAGTGATTTACATTCGGTCAGTGGGTTTGGAATCCTCGGCGCATGTATCTTTACTAGCTGCCAAGTCCAGAGTTGCTCCTTTAAAGAAGCAATCGCTGCCTAGGCTGGAGGTTTCCTCTGCCCTGTTGTTGGCAAATCTGCTGGAAGCTGTTCTTTTAGGTCTTGACATTCCAATCAAGAAGATTTTTGCATGGACAGATTCAAGAGTTACGCTCGCTTGGATTCCGTCGGAACCACAACACTGGCTTCCTTTTGTAGCTAATCGAGTGGCAAGAATCCAGGAAGCGATTCCTTTTGTGGAATGGAATCACATTGCTGGTATGCAAATCCCTGCTGACTGTGCCACCAGAGGTATTTCAGCTTTGGAGTTTGTTCAGTGTGACATGTGGTTAAGAGGTCCAGATTGGCTTCAGCAGCTGAGTGTTCAACGTTTAGATGGAGATGCGCTTCAGGAGTTCTCATTTTCTGAACTACATTTGAGAGAAGAAAGGAAAAGTTATGAGACAGCAGCCAGCCAAAGTACAGATGTCTCCTTTATTTTCAAGTTTTTGTCTTGGACCAGATTGTGCTGAGTGAAAGCCTAGTGTTTGCGGTTCACACAAAACTGTGCTAATTCGTTATCTAAAAGAAACTTTGGCCATTTGAGTACAGATGAACTTCTTAAAGCCACTCATGTAATAGTGAAGCTTGTCCAATCCTCTGAATTCGCTGATGAGTTGGCATGCCTTCATACTGGAAGAGCCATTAAGTCATCAAGTAAAATTCTACCGTTGAATCCCTTTGTGGTCTCTGAGGATCTTTTACGAGTTAGTGGGAGACTTAGAAATGCTTCAGTTGCAGATAATGTGAAACACCCTATACTTCTACCTAGAAGGCATCATATAACAGAATTAGTTTTGAAACATTATCATCATACTCATCTCCACGCAAGCGCTTGTCTTCTACTTGCTGTCATCTGACAAAATTTTTGGATTCTCTGCAGCAGAGATGTCACGCAAAGATTTGTGCGTCGTTGTGTGACATGCGTTCGTCATTCTGCTACTCCAGCCACTCAGCTTATGGGTAACTTGCCCTCAAGGAGAGTAACTCCTTCTAGAGTATTTCATGTGACAGGTCTAGACTTTGCTGGTCCCTTTCAATGCAGACAAAGAAGGGGACCAGGAAGAAAGCTTTTCAAGATTTAAATTGCAGTTTTCGTATGTTTCTCAACGAGAGTGATTCATCTTGAAATTGTTGGAGACCTTACTTCTGATGCCTTCATTGCAGCTCTTAAGAGATTTATTGCACGTTGAGGTAAGCCCAATGAAATTTTTAGGGATTGTACCATGAATTTCGTTGGTGCAGATTGTGATTTGCGTCGTGTTCTTAATCAAGTGTTCAATGCAACTGATGACAACAGTGTTGCTACCTTTTCTGCTTCCGAAGGCATCAAGTGGAATTTTAACCCTTCTTCAGCGCCTCATTTTGGGGGTCTTTGAGAGGTGGGGCTAAAGTCAATGAAGTTCCATCTTAAGCGGACAGTGGGCAATGCTTGTTTTTCTCTGGAGGAATTCCTCACACTTTCAACGCAAGTTGAGGCTTGCCTTAATTCTAGGCATCTGTGTCCCATTTCTTAAAACCCTTTTTATCTGGATGCCTTGACGCCTGGACACTTCTTGGTGGGAGCTCCTCTGATGGCTCTCCCTGAGTTAGATCTCACTGCCGTTCCGATTTCTTGCCTTAAGAAGGGGGAATTAATCCTATGCTTAGTTCAGCAGTTTTGGAGGTGATGGAGGTTAGAATACCTTACACAACTCCAACTTAGGTCTAAGTGGTGCACTTCTAGACCGGGCCTTACAAATGGTGATCTTGTGCTGATCAAAAACGAACTGATGCCTGCATTGCGTTGGACACTTGCCAGAGTTATAGAGACACATCCCAGCAGTAATGGCAAGGTGCAAGTTGTGACTCTTTGAACTGATTCCAGAACTCTCAAGAGACCCACAGTTAAACTGTGTCCATTACCGTTAGATTGACTGTAAGGTACCTTTTCATATTGTTAATTTGATAGTCGACTCTATTAATTCTCGCATTGTAATTTTCAGCCTATTGTTATGTTCAAATACTTAATTTATAGTGCTGAAGGTGATTTCTATTACTTTATGTGTTGAAAGCTTGAGCTTTCAAGGTGGGAGTAATGCACAATACTTAGTTTCATTTGTTGTTATCATTGCCAATAGATGGTGCCACAGAGCCTGCATCTCTGTTTTTTGCTCTCCTGCTGTAGGGAGAATTTTAGTAGTAGCGGTGTGGTTGTGAGTTGATGTGTTTCTGTTTTCGTCTGTGTTTCGAGTGTGAGTTGCTTACGGCAATGTTTGTTTATGTTTACAGTACATCAAGTGATTTACTGATATAATGTTGTGTTATTAAAAGAGCTCAAGTAGAACTTCAAATTCATACAGTCCTCTAATAGTGCATGTTAAATATTGTTCAACAATTAAAAATCTGGAATGGGGGAAAGTCACACCAACAAAATAGACAGCAGGTGTGATGATTAATTGCTAAAGGAGAATTTTGCAGCTATTCTGAGCCTTTCAGTTTCAGAAACCAACAAAAGATCCTTTAGAACTGAGAGACAAAATTAAGAAACAATGGACATTGGTGTGGCATTTCAGTTTGCCAGGCCTGAGAAGTATCTTGTTAATCAACTGGGAAAGCAGTCAAACCAATAAGAGCAGGTGTAGTCATAACATCCTCCTCCTATCTGAGTTTAAAAAGAACCAAGTAAATCCTGTCTAACTTGATAATCCTCTGCAACGAAAATAGAAGAATATTCTTATGGAACCTGCTTTGAGTGCTACACAATGTTAAAAGACAGCATTTCTTTGAAATTTTAACAGATGTTAAGGAAAACATCATTTACTGGGCTGCTACCACTCAGCAACCCTCCCCTGCCATCAAAACTAATGCCACTAGTAGTAGGTCACTTTCATAAGTTTTCTGTTGATTTGAGGTTCATAATGCAAAATTTGAATTTTATCCCATTTTATCCCACAGTGGCTTATATACTACTACATTCAAAAAGTTCTGGAACTTTTTGAATATTTGCCAAATGTCAGTGAATTATATCATTTCCTGCTGAGCAAGCAAAGAGCATGATGTGACCGATCAGCCACAACCGGTTTGATCCAGATCCAACACGTACTGCGTATGTGTGTAGTTCGTGATTACAGGCATTTGAGGCTTTCCGTCGTGAGAACAATCATGTCGAACTTTAAAAAGCGTTCAGGCGTAAAATTTTGTCTTCTGCTCGGAAAATCTTTCGCTGAGCCTTTTCAAATGATTAAGTCAGTGTATGGTGAGACTGCAATGAGTCGAACTAGAGTTTATGAATGGCATTGATGCTTCGAAAACGAGCGACAGAGCATCGAGGATGATGAAAGGTCAGGACGACCATCAACATCCACAATAGATGAACAAATCGCCATTGTCAAAGAAATTGTGAAAAATGACCATTGAAAAACTTTTGCAGTGATTGCAGAAGTTGCCATGCCATTTTAACAGAGAAACTGGGAATGCATTACGTGTGCCAACAAATTGTTCCCAAAAACCTGACACAAGAAAAAATGGATGAGCGCATGCAAGTTTGCAGGGATAACATCGATGCAGTGGATTCAGATCCCGATCTCTTGAATTCATTGATCACTGGTGATAAGACTTGGTGCTTTGTGTGTGACCATCACAATAATGTGCCGGCTCACAGATCCCTCCTGGTGTCCGATTACTTGTCCAAACATCACATTCCCGTTCTTCTACAACCAGCTTATTCCCCTGATTTTCCCCAGTGAGGCTCTTTCCCGGATGAAGAATCTCAAGTTCCGAAAAAGTGCAACGAGCCGCGATGGAGGCACTGGAGGATGTGGCAAAAGAAGGCTTGCAATCTGCATTTAAATCTTTGTATGAGAGCTGGCAAAAATGCATAGTTGCACAGGGTAACTGCTTCAAAGGAAACACTGCATAAACAGGTATTATCTGTACTCATTCTTTTTTAATATAAAAAGTTCCGGAACTTTTTGAACGTAGTAATATGTTTCTATGTGTTTTGCATTTACGCTATTCTAGTCTCCTTTTCAGTAGTTGTTTAATGTTCTTTAATCCTGTGTTTTAATTTCCATGCTGTTCATCTAGTATATGTTTGTTTTTGTAATCCACAGTTATTTGGTAAATAACATACCTCTTTCCCATTTTGCCCCATTTAAAGTGATAATTTGTTTCTATTTATTATTCCTGCACTTTTTTTTTTAGGTTGTAGCATTAGCTACAGATATGCATTTTGTAGGTTTGTTCTTATTGTAAACTTACTTTTTTGCTGGTATTTTCCTTCCTTTTGGTTATGCAATATATTAATTAAAATTCTTTTGTAATAATCCCCATTATCTGTGATACTTTTATTAAATTTGGTGCTGCATTAATTTTGAAAAGATGTGTGATGAATATCAGTGAAGCTTGACATGTTTTGAGATTGCTATAAATGGGAATGATTGATACATCAACAGTAAGTAAATTCTAGCACCATCAATCTTAAACTTTAATCCAGCAGATGAGCTTTCTTTGAGAATCTAATCTCTGAGAACAGCTAAGTGATATGCATGTATGTATGAATTAATTTCAAAAAAAAAAATGCATGGTGAGATTTATGATTTCAGGGCTGTCAACATTGTGTGAAGATCATAAGAAGCAATCGTGGAAACTTATCAGGACTTTTTGGGGTTACTTTAGAGCAGGTTTACAAGGATAAAAGGACACATCTTTCCTATTTTTTTATTATAATTAACAGTTTTCAGAATTACCTATAAGTCCCTTTTCTCAAAAACCTATAACTGTATTTTTGTGAAAAACATGAATCTTCCATGCTTGATTTTGTCATCAATACAGCATTGTCACTTTTTAAAGTTCAATTTCTCTGAAAGTGCATGGTTTCCCATTTCTTAGTCAATTTTTGCTATATCAACAGACAAAAAGAGCAAACATTTTCCCTTTTGTTTACAAAATGAAGTTTAAGTTCAAAATCTGAACTTCAACTCATCGTCGCTTCTTTCGTTCCCAGTAAAGTTGTATTTTCTGCAGTGAAAACAGAGTAATGTTTTTGAAAAGAGGAAAACAAACATGATTTCTCTGCTTGTTCTTATAGCAAGAAGTGACTAAGGATAGGAAAACACAAGTTTTTTTAAGCAAAATTAAATATAAAAAATTGGTACTGCATTGTTCACTCTGCCATGAAAATAATTTTACAAATCATAGAAATGACTCAGATTCAATCATGGATAGATTAAGCTTTTAAAAGGAAAGGGGGCAAAAATGCTCCTTCTACTGAGTGGTTTCAGAGAAGAGACTGCTAGAGAAATAGGAAAACATTTACATCTACAGGAAAAAATCTTAAGAAATATGAAGGCACTCTTTTTCACTATTTCTGATGATATTACAAATGGGGAGTGTGATCAGAAAAACAAAAAAAAAAAACAAGAATATAATCAAGAAGACAAATGAGGGGGAAAAGTGCAGTTTGGTCACAAAAATTCGGAAATACAAAATTCATGAACCATTCTCATTTCTCCTAGCACATTCATTTTCAGCCTGTGCATGATGGCATGAATTACATTGATTATACTGATATCCAAAATATATTGAAAAAACATGAAAGAAATGTAATAATATCTTAACATTCAATAAACAATTCCAAAAATGTTTAATAAATGTTAGAATCTTGAAAACATTGCTCAGTAACATTATTTCACCAAAAAAGATTTTTGATTTCCATACTATATTTGACGCTTTCTGCACTTCGCAGTGGACCAACGATTCCCATAATGACGATGGAGAATCTGTAATACTTGGAGTATTATTAATGGTAGTAGACAGGAAATATATCACATCAAAAATTAAAAAAATATTTACAAATTATTAGAATTCCACAAAAATCCGATTCTCAGACACTGGGTTTGAAAACTGGACATAATCCAATTAAATCAAGACACTTAAAATGGTACCTGCTGTACTTTGCAAAATTTCACATGTTGTGGAAGTTTTTAATATTTGCAAAGAATATCATTAATTATGTGGGTACATGGATTCACTTCATTTTTGAGAACCTCTGCAAAATATGGAGCAGTTGGCAACCCTGCAATTTAACAGTAAGTAGGATTTTTCTTTCTTTTTGAAATTATGTACATAATCCTATCTTTTTTTCTTGTGATTTTTATATCAGGAAACTTAATCTATTTAACACACACACACAGGGGGAGAGAGAGATAAGACTTATTTTATATATATAGTTCCACTTTCATTCACTTTCTCTGTTTGTTTGTTTTTTTCTTCTTACTTGGATGTATGAAATTCTACTACTACTGGTAAAATTGCTTATTCTATAAAGAATCATTTGTCAGTACATTGTATCTAAATGAATTCTTTGCCAAAAATCCACATGGAATGATGTACTAAGAACAGGCCTCAATAACTACATAAAAACTAAAATCATCTGCAAAAAAAAAAAAAAAAAAAGCACTAAGGAGAAAGAGAAGTAAATAAATTCTTCAACTGAATAATGATTGGAAAACCACAAGGAAGAAATAAAGTGGAATATGTAACCACTTCACAGAAAAGTTATTTACTCCTGCAAAGAAATTATATATACATAAACAAACTACTCACTGTGAAGGAGGAATGATATCACAGCAGAAAAAAATCCATATGTTAGTACGATTTTTATATGAGGTACCCCTTCATTTGATGACACTACAAAGGATTCCAAAGATGAATGGCTGATTAAGGTGAAGTCTTTTAGGATCAGTGTAATCAAATAGCCCATCCAACCAACGAATCCAAAGAATATGCTCACACTGAAATATAATATGTAAAAGAAAATCATTTTAAATAATACCTCTATAAACACTTGATTGTGGTATTAAATAATAAAAAATACTTTTCTATCCAGTTTCTGTAATAAAAAACATTTTTTCAAACAGGAAAGCAAAACTCTCATCAACCATCTTATAAATACAGATAGATAAAGACACGTCCTTTCTTTTGGGGGCATATCATTCAAATGAAATAATTATTTAAACATATTACCAAAGTAAAATTCCTTTTTGTGCATGTCTTATTGTCCCCTGCACTCTGACTCCCAGGACTGCAATAATTCTTCCACAGAGGATTTGGCTCAGTTTTAAAACTTAAATTTCTCTTTAATTCTTATTTATTCTTCCTCCAGTCACGAAATAATTATTTTTTCCGCCTGCCTGATTATTAAAGTATTCTTTTAGTGAACAAGTCTTACTTTCTTACATGCTTTCATTGAGAACATTTACGAAAACTGAAAATAAGAATGCATGAAAAAGTTATTTTCTGATCTGTGTGTGACCTGACAGTCCATGTGGACTCATCAGGGTAGG
This sequence comes from Macrothele yani, assembly GCA_039090855.1. Taxonomy (NCBI): domain Eukaryota; kingdom Metazoa; phylum Arthropoda; class Arachnida; order Araneae; family Macrothelidae; genus Macrothele; species Macrothele yani. Next base: position 73,733,304 of record CM077026.1, read on the forward strand.
TTCTTTATGATCCTTTTTTGATCTGTGGCATTGATATCTTTCCAAAAAAGGTCTTTTCAAGCTTCATTGGTTTTTTGCATTGTAAACTTCAATCTGTTTCAAAACTCCACGGTTTCATCTTCAAGAAGAACAGGTGAGTACTTCATAATATCCATATTTTATCTACCATAGTCCCCCTCACTTGGATGGGCAGATATGATACAGCAGAAATCATCTAATCTGAAAGGGGGTGTTGTAGCTTACTTACTCTCTGCACACATCTGTCCTTCAGCTGTCAGTTGATGGCCTCATGACACCTTCTGTAGGTTGTGAAGAAAGATACGGAATTTTTTTCCTTAACCTATTTTTACTTTCTCTTGTGATTTCATTTATTATTTCCCCCAATTAATGATTCCCATGTATATGGTATTTCTCTGTTGGATCATGACTATTACATACTTTGTTACATACATAAATCAAGGTTATTTAACAATTCCAATACAACAGAAATACCGTATGAATGAAAACTGTTAATCTGAAAAGAAATTTATAATATTAATAATTACAAAAAAGACAATGGAAGAGAAAGAGAGGGAAACAATTCTATGACTTCCCTTACAACCAATAAACAACACCGAAAACCACTTGTTCACAGCTGAAGAAATGTATACACAGTGAGCTATGGCACTGCCCTTTTGTATGAGATGATCTCATATAATAATAATAATAATAACTATTATTATTATTATTATTACAAGACACAAGGTATGAACCAAGGAAAGCATGATGCACGTAGCTACCAATTGAAGACCGGAGAACAGATCACAGCAATGGAGGAAGGAGAAGCAGGCATGAAAGTGGTCATGGCAGAAAAAGACTGAACTTTTCCAGCATAGGAATATGCAAAAATAATTAACCTTTCAGCATTTATTAACTACTCTAAACACCATATATGCATATATAACAGCCATAAAATTGTCTAACATTTCTTTTGGAAGGAATAAGAATTTTATTTTAGTCAATGTGCTTACACCAAACCAATAATGTGGATCCCATATTTCTACTGATTTGTTTTCCTTTCCAGATTTGAGTAATTAGATAATTTACCGACACAATGTCTGATACCTATAAGACAACATATGAGCTTTTTTTTTAAATGCAAATAGCAACTATGTAATTTACAGTTATAAACTAGCCTGTGACCTTTGGAACACTGATGACATCACAAACAACTCCAAAATAAGAAGACAGTTTGAAATTACTTTCAGGTCAGACCTTCCCCCACACACCCTTGTTACATGTTAAGTTAATGGTGTTAAAATTATATATGAAATAAGAAAGTTCAATCACATAAAAGTTAAAGAAATTAAAACCCATTGCAAGACTTGCTATAATGTATAGCATCACCCAATCAAAAAAATTGTCTACATTTATTATGTTTTAATTTTTTATGCTGTTTATGTTTTACAAGGAGTTCTAATTTCCTTTTATGTTGCAGCCTTCTATTGTTTTCAATATTCTGAACTATTTCATTTTATTTCTTTTTCCCACACAAACTTTTTGATGAGATGCTCAGTTCTTTCCTCCTGTTCTCCAGTTTCTCCTTATTTTCTAGCAACTCCACTTTATATGTTGTATGGGAGGCCCTCATATTTTGGCATAAATCTCGGTTTATAGAATCATGCAAATAATATTTTTTGCCAAAATATTCTATTGCTGACTTATTCTGACTTAGCAGCTTATATTTTACAGTTTGAATTGCAGAAAAAGTTCCTATTTCCATCTTGCCTGACTCTTTATCAAGTATATCGGCCATCATACTGAAGGAGCTTTCTACTTGAGGCCCATGAAAGCAACTCAGAAGTGCTTTAACCATTTTAGATAAATTTAAGAATTTCTTCAATGCAAATACTTGACCCCACCAAATATCAATTTGCATATTACTTTCAGTTTCATCACAAAAAGGAGGTAGGGACTTGTCAACTTGGTAGAGGTGCACGTCAAGTGCATACTGTTCCTTCTCTTTTTCAGACAAAACATTTGAGACAAGACGAGGCAACTTTTTCAATCGGTCAGAGTAAGAGAATGTCCTCTTGCTGTTGGATCAATTGCTGAAATGCATTTTAAAAGTTCATTGTTCAATGGCAATTTTTTTTTTTTTGCAGATGCTGAGCACACCTGACATATGCTTCACTAGCTTTGTCCAAGAACTCTCTTACTGTGGCATTAATTGGATTTTCAGAAACCATAGATTCTGTAGTTGCACCTAAAAACATTTTGTGTTTCTTCAACCTGTGTGAGTCTGAAGCAACATCCAACAGAAGAAGTTGTTCTGCTGTCTTATCTTTCAAAATTTCTTGCCTAACGAAACATGACAAGAAGTCCAAAAACAACTGTTCTTGTTGATCATGAAGTTTGTGTATAAGTAGTTTCTTAGTCTGAAACAAACAAACATATTACTTTAAAAGGGGCCAAACAGCAACATAAAAATGCATGATGAGTTTGGTTTTCCTCCTTTGGTGAAACAGTTTTGCAAAAATCCTTACTTTTCATGCCCTTCCTTCCACAGTCAATTTTTTACCAGATAAATATTTATGAATTTCCTTTATTTTTGATTTTCCTTCACCACTGATGTTTCTTTGTTTATATATTGCACATAAAATTGAAAAATAGATGTTTGCATCATCAGCATTTAGAAAGGCATAGTAGAAAATAGTGAGAGCATTCTCAAGTTATTTAGAGAGACATCATAACATGATAGCCAACAATGTTGCACCATGTTATCAACTTGGGTAAATTTTATTCCCAGTTCTGTCAAGCTTTCTTTCTGATCAACAGACCACTGGAAATCATAAAAGATATCACTGAGATACTTTTCTACATAGCGATCAAAAGGTTTACAAAACATTTTGACAGGAATCACCATCTATGTCCAGCAGGTGGATAGCTTTCTCGTGGATCCTCGTTTCGAGACTAGTTTTGGAACCACGCATCACATTGCAAGAGCCCAAAAGAACCAACATTAAATTATCCCAAGGGACATTAAACTTCTTAAATAAAGTAGAAAGTTCCCTAAACAGACGTTCAGAGGACACTCTTGTAACACTTATACTTTAAAGATGTTCCACAACTACTCTATTCATTACTGGTGAAAAATAACTAACAAGCACACACACAACTCTGTTGTAATTACTGCTAGTAGCTTCATCAATATTCAATGAAAACTTAACTTTGTTTTAATAATCTAAAGCAACTTATGGGAATTTACTAGGAAATTTTTTCATTTATAGCAAATTTTCGGAGAAAACTCTTCTCCTTCTTCAGGCTCTCTTGTTGTTGTCACTTTTTGCTTGTCACTATCATGGTTACGGTTTACCTTGACGGTTACGGTTAACCTTGACGGTTTAGGTTATTTTAAAAATGCAAGGAGTAGTTTATGAAGTAAATTGTAGTTGTGGACTATCTTACATAGGTGAAACAGGTCGCAGACTAGAAACTCGTATAGCTGAGCATAAAGCAGCTATAAAAAATTGCTCCAACAAGACTGGATTAGATAGGCATGTTAGAGAAACTGGGCACAGCATGGATTGGAATTCCCTTAAAGTAATCAGTTTCCAAAGCAATTTCCAAAAAGAAAACTGAAAGAAGGAATAGAGATTGAGAAAAATCAAAATTCCATCATCAATGACTGCAAAGGATTTTCCCTGCCTAACATCTGGCAGGATTTGTTGAAAAATAACCTAAACCGTCAAGGTTAACCGTAACCGTCAAGGTAAACCGTAACCATGATAGTGACAAGCAAAAAGTGACAACAACAAGAGAGCCTGAAGAAGGAGAAGAGTTTTCTCCGAAAATTTGCTATAAATGAAAAAATTTCCTAGTAAATTCCCATAAGTTGCTTTAGATTATTAATTCAATTAAACTAGGAAGATATTTCTCAATATGAGCTTTATTCAATTAACTTTGTTTATCTTCAGTTTTCATTATGTGTCAGGGTGCTTCGCGGTCAAGATTGTCTCCTCTTCAGGATTGTAGTTCGTTTTTAAAAAATTCAACAAGGTTTTAATTCAGTTTCTTATTTCATCGATGTCAAAGGATTTTTTTGCATTGTAAAAAATTCATCTTGTTTAATTTTATCTGGTGCAGATTTTACAATATCATGAATTTTAACTTCACAAGTGAAAGAATTCACATTCTTAGATGACGCACATATGAAGCACCGACAGCCACTATGAATATTGTAAGTACAGATACTTATTATTATTATACTTGACTTCAATTGCCAATACTATGTTAACGTCCTTTTGCAATCTCCCGATAGCTGAACTTGCATAACGTGTGAAACAGTATTTACAGACATTTAATGTCAACCGAATTAAAATATCGTAGCCACGTAAAAAGTATGTTCATCGCAACTTAGCGAAAATTGAACAACGATATACAACATCCATGCCTGACCGGGATTCGAACCCGGACCCCTTACGGACGAATGATCAGAGGCCAGCGCCTTAGACCACTGCGCCACTGGGGCGGCCACATATATTTTGTTTAAGTATGCAGGGTGGAGTAGTTAGGTCCATATAATGATATGAAAATACAAAACGAACGTTAATGGTAAAAAATTTTACTTACTCATAATAATTTCGGCATTTTTCAGTCACTGTGGCAAAGCTTCTGCTCGATAGAACGGACATTTGCTTATTTACAGGAGATTAAAGTTCTGTCTGAACGGAAGATTCACGAATTAAAAAACACTATTTCGAGTTAAAATTCTATACCTTTGTATAGGTGTTTGCAAGGAATGATGATTAAAAACGTGAAAGTTAAAAAACCCAAATGAATGAAAAAAACAACAAAGGAATAAAAGATGGACCCAAACTTATTTCACCACCGCAACACACTTCCAAACATGTTTTGGCAAGAATTTTGCCTTCCTCAGTGGAAACATTAAGGCGTACGTGGGCACTAAGTCCTCGTCGACGATCGTCGAAAGACTGATGTAATGTCTTGTATCGTTAAGCCTTCGGTGTCGCAGACCATGGACAACTGCGTATCACTGCGCAAGCTGTTTGTGGCGGCATCTATGGCATTGTGTTCCTCTTGGTCTGCTTTTGCCATTCTGCACCTTTTGAACCTGAGTTTATTAGCCTTTGAACTCGATTATTTTCCTGTTTGATCAGATATTGCCAGGCATGAGGTAATTCAATTGGTGAATTAGTGTTGCAGCATCTATTTCCGAATTTCCCAATGACCACTGCTTCCGATGTTATGATCTGTCTATGAGTCTTATGTGATGTCAAATGTCTAATATTCTCCCAGTCAGGCGTCGATTGATTTTCTATGCAGTGTTGTATCAGGGCCATTCTTGGTCTTTTCTTTTGCCAATCTTGAATAAGTTCTTACAATCTCGTAATCATTCGTCTTTTTGTACTTCCGATATAAATGGAATCTTGTTGATTATTGTCTGTCTTGGTTGGAATGGAATATACTCCTGCTCAATCTAGGATGGATTTTTTGTTATTACCAGAAGTTAGTAATGAGCCATTATCAATGATGGTTTCTGCCAGATTTATTTCATTCGAAACACATTCTTTCTTTAATATGTTACTCAATGGTGGTAAGTATGGAAAGGAGATGTAAGATTTATATATATTCTTTTGTTTCATCTGGTTTTGATTATTATTAAGATTATTGTATATTGAATTAATCAAATGTTTATTGTGTCCAAAATGTTCAGCTATATTTTCAATCCATTGTATCTCTCTAAGTTTGAACTCTGCCGTAGAGGAATGCGCTATAGCTCTGTTAATGTAATATTGGAATGCAGCTGTCTTATATCTCAATGGGTGTGCGGAATCCGTTGGTATTAATGCAGGCACGAAACATGGTTTTCAATAAACAGCGTAATCTATGGAATCATGCCTTCTGAATAAATTAAGGTCTAAATAATGAAGATTTTTGTTAACCTCTTCTTCAAGCATTGTTTCCAAAACTTCCTTCCAGCCACTGGAAGAATTAGCTGAGAAACTGCTGCAAATGTGTTTGAGGGTAAGAATTATTTCCGTAGTGGTTGCTTTGTCTTTTGAATTCACTAGCCCTAATTGGGCATTTTGATTAGTACTGTTGGTAAAGGAGCTACAAGATTGCTCTCCAACATTAAATGCTGCAGCTGACCTGCACAAAAGTCATCTGTTTTGGATTCAAAACCTTTGAGATTTTCTTAAGTTTGAAGCCACCAGCATGCTGTAATAATGAGTTAACACTCTTGTTTCCAATATTTATCACAGCAATACATAATTTACAAAAAGCCTCAGACTCACTTTGTTTAACACACTACAATGCAAGTTCGTGACCATTACTGTCTTCTTGTTTCAACCAAAAGTCTCAAAACTTGCCCATAATGAAATCTCAGATTTTTTCACAAAATGTTTAATTAAAACGAACTATTACAACACCAAAATACGGCACTAGTTCCTCTTGAATATTTACACTATCAATACTAATACTAAGATAATAATACCAATACTGTCATAGCTTGAATAAAAATTCTTCACTCAAAGTGCCTGGAACAATAAAAATACATTTCATGGGACACATACAAAATTAAGACTTCACAAATTTCAAAAGTGCTCACATCTCAAATTAAAAAGGGAAGCACAAATGAAACCAAAACACACCTCACTTAACCTTCATTGGGGTTATTATACAATATTACTTAAGGTTAAACAAATTTGAGAAAATAAGACAAAGAATTCAAGAACAAATCCCTTAAAAAAGAGATTTTAGGAGGCTTGATTACAAAAAAAGATACTTTAAGAAACAAGTTGGGAAAAAAGAGACTTTTAGCTAAAAAAAGACTTGCTCTTATCACTGCTGTTTGTAAATTTGTCCTTGGAAACTGAAGTAGCTGGAATTTGAAACCAAGTTCATTAGCTTGAAGATGCTGAGGCAAAACTCTTGTGAATAAAGAGATGAATTAGATATGGCTTCTTTTAACGTTCCAATGACTTCTGGCACGGGTACCAAAGGGTAAAGAGAAACTACGTCAAAACTGCCGATAAGGTTGTGTTGTTGGACAGAAATTTGCTTGACTTTTATAAAAAAAACTCTAGAGTGAAAGTTATTATAAAGTCCGATTCAGGGAGATGATTAGCCAGAAATTTGGATAGTGCTTTCTCTAAACAGTACATCGGTGTGGACCTCCTTGACATGATGGGTCTCAATGGATTGCCGGGCTTGTGATGTTTAAGTCTTCCAAAGAGCTTTGGCATCTCAGGGCTTGGAGGTAACTTAAATGTGGAATTAGATAAGTGGATGGGGGGGGATGCAGCAGTTAAACAAAAATAAAGGTTATCAGAAAAATAAAAAGGAGAGGGAGGCTTTTCAATTGAAAAAAAATTCCTTTACTGACTTTCAATCAGACCTCACTCCAAAGCATGTGATAAACCAAACAGAAAAAAGAGTTCAAAAGTTACTTAAGGAAATTATTCATAAGAAGAGTAATTTAACTCATCTTCAACGAAAAAAAAAAATAATAATAAAGAACATGCAACAACTGAACTGGAAAATACCTACTGCACAATAAAGGGAGAAGCTCCAGATACTGCAAATTTTCAGGAGTAAAGATAGCAACAGCATATCAAAATATATTAAAAAAAGAAAAATAATGTCAATAGAATAAACATAAAAATTATTCATTAAAATTACTTAAATAATTAGTAAAAACAGAGAAACAGTGGCAACTGAAGCAGACAAAAGTAAAGGTATAACCCTTACGGACAGAAAAGAATATACAGGGAAACCAAAGACAGAATCCAAGGGACTGAAACTATTTTTCATTTCAGACAGGTTTCCGCTTCATGAAGGTGAATAGAAACCACTGAAATATACACGTTTTTCGATTAGTGATTACCTTAGAGAGTTAATGTTCATGTGTACCTTAATCAACTAAATATCACAAAGTTCCATTTTAAAAAATAGTCCAACACTAATGTTGCAACTTGATCTAACACTGATGTCACAATCATTTGCTTGTTGCAATTCACAACAAGCAAAGGCCATGAATGATCATCTCAATGAATAATGAATTAAATTGAAGCTTCTTGTTGAAATCCATACGAAACAGCCAGCAGTGAAGACTTTGATATCTTCAACCTTTGTTACGTTATCTTCAACCTCAGGCATATTTGTTCTGTGTGAATACATCATTACACTTTATTGTTCGATGTTTTTGTATTCAATTAAAATACTTGATGACACTAGAACATCTGGGAACTTTCCATTGTTACAAGGTTCATTTACTCTCTGCCATTTCCAAGTTCGGGAGATTTCACATTAGACAGGTTCAATAATACGTAATTTTCCATGTTTCAAAAAAAAAAAAGGGTAACTTGATCACGCTAGTTACGTTACATGAAAAAACTTTTATAAAAAAGTTTGTAAGTTGGGAGCTTTTGACCTTATCTTAGGTCTTCATAGCACCAATGGAGGACTAAGATTGTTGCCAGATTCTACATTTGAATTTTTTCTATTTTTGTTGCCAAAACTTAGAATTGATCTCCAGATCATCAGGATGTAGCGAGGAGATTCGGAATTGCAAGTCATTGGGTTGAAAATAATTTCCAGGCTTTCACGGTAAAGGAGGGCAAAACGATTGTCAAAGGAAGCAATTCGTTTTGCTTCGTTCCAGCGGGGAACTGCAGATGTGTCTTCCATTGTCAAGATAGACAAGGCTGTATTAGGATTGGCTTTCAAAACATCTTTTTTATGTTTTAAAATTCTGTGGTTAATGCTCCTGTATGTGCTTCCAATGTATAAGTTATCACCTGTTGAAGAAGAGATAGGAATGCAGTAAACTCCTGGGCGGTCCAGATTTTCAAGTAAACTCCTGGGAGGTCCAGATCCCTTTGTAGAAGTTTAAAGATGTTTGGGGTGGATTTAATGGCAAGATGGTAACCAAAACTCCTAAAAAGAATCTGTAACTTATAAGCTTAGGAAGGATGGTAAGGAACAGAACCAGAGAATTTCAGGTTTTCTTTCTTTTGAGGAAGGAGGCATTCAATTTTTGAGTTGTTTTCATATTTCTGTAAGAGGGAGTTGACTGTAAGAGCAGGGAAATGATGAGAGAGGGCTATTGTAGAAATTTTGGAGAATTCTTCTTGAAGAGAAAGTTGGTTGTTGCAAATGATATGAGCTCTGTGGATGTAAGACTTCAATGCTACAAGCTTGTAGAGATGCAGAGTGAAAGATTTGTAGGGAATAATGTTAGTGGCTGCAGAAGGTTTACGATAGACGGAACGAGTGATGGAGAGATCAGAGTTTCTGCAGATGGATACATCCAAGAAATCTATTTTGTTGTTTACTTCCTTAGATATAGTGAGATTAATGGAAGGAATTGTTTTTGTAATGGTGTTGATCAGTGTCTGTAATTCAGAAAATGAATTGCTTCTTTTGACAATCGTTCTGCCCTCCGTTACTGTGAAAGCCTGAAAATTATTTTCAACTCAATGACTTGCAATTCTGAATCTCCTCTCTACATCTCGATGATCTGGAGATCAATTCTAAGTTTTGGCAACAAAAATAGAAAAAATTCAAATGTAGAATCTGGCAACAATCTTAGTCCTCCATTGGTGTGATGAAAAAATTTAGGAAGTTTATCTATGAAGAACTGACGGAAAATCCTATGCCTTACATAATAAAAATATTTTTATTCCCTGAAAAGTAAAAATCAGTTGCCATAAAATTACGAACAGTTTTAAAAAGTACTACATACTGTATCTCAAATACATGGAACAAGAAAACTACACACAGAAAAATCTTCCTTATTTGAAGATTTTTCTGTATGTACACTGCTGGCCACCCAAAATGCAACACCAAGAAGGTCATGAGATAGCAAAGCCAGATTTAGTGGACACATAACAACAGATACAAAGATGAAACAATTGAGCTTACAGGCCCGTGTGACTTGCGGAACACACAGACATCAATAGTTCGTGTGACCCCCATGGCAGACGATAATGGCCGCTACACACCGCGGCATCGAACGCAAGCGGCTTTGGATGTGGGCTTGGGGTATGTCGGTCCAGGCTGCTTCCACACGTTGCCATAGTTCATCAGGCGTAGCCGCGGGTGATACTTGCCGGGCCACTCGGTTGCCGAACAGCGACCAGACGTGTTCGATGGGGGTAAAATCGGGAGAACAGGCAGGCCACGGCAGCAGTGATACCTGGTGGACCATGAAGAATTGTTGCACGAAGCATGCCACGTGCGGGCGCGCATTGTCCTGTTGAAACGTGGCCGCTGGCAGGTCCTGCAGGTAAGGGAGGACTACAAGCTCCAAAACGTCAGAGATGTAGCGGTGGCTGTTGAGTGTACCGGCGATGCGTACCAGAGGGGTGCGGGTATCATATCCAATTGCACTCGAAACCATAATGCCAGGCAACAGACCAGTATGGTGATGCATAATGCAGGCGTCATACAGTCTCTCGCCGCGGTGTCGCCACACGCGGATTCGACCATTGTGGTGTTGCAGGCAGAAGCGGGATTCGTTGGAGAAAACAATGTTGTGCCATTCCGTAGTCCAGGTGCGACGTTCAATGGCCCACTGCCACCGCACTCACCAGTGGTGTAACGTCAATGGTAATCGGAGCGATGGGCGCCATGCGACAAGTCCCCGCTCCTGCAGACGACGTCGAACGGTATGTGCTGACACAGGTTGTTGTGCAACACACCCTAATTCCTGCGCTAACATTTTTGATGTGGCAGTGCAAGCCGTCAATGCCCGCCGCAAAAAATGCCGGTCCTCTTGTTCGGTGGTGTGCCGCGGCGGCAGCAATCGCTCACGTCGGTTCGTCCGTGCCTCCTGCACCCACCCAATCCATACTCGCCTCACTGTGGCTGGATGTCATCCCACACGGGCACCGATGTCTCGGTACAATAAACCGCTGTCGCGATAAGCCACTATTTGTCCTCTGTCGAACTCCGAAACGTGCTGGAATGACTGCCGTATTCTGCGACGAGGCATCAAGAAGCTTCCCATACACAGGTCCGGCAGCACAAAACACTTCCACTACTTACACCCCACCTTCTGTGCACCCTTCTTATAGTGCTTCTCGATGGCGTACTGGACGCACATCATTTGCATATGCCCTGCAATGCTAATCGTTTGCATGTCCTCTCGCGGGCGATGCATGCTGCAAATTCCAGGCCAATCGGATGCTTCCTTCTTTGTGTTGCATTTTGGGTGACCAGCTGTGTAGTTTTCTCTTTTCTCAGAGTGAGTCAAAAGTTCATCTATTTTGCAGCTAACAAGTTTAATGATGCAAAGTTCCCATTTCCAGCTAAAAGGTTTAATGAAGCATACATGTTCACTTCATTCTGCAAAGTACTGGCACTATTTTCTTTAGTCCTTTGCCAATGTTCCACAAGAGCCATGATTCCATGGTGGTACCCCTTGGTAAGTTTTGAGGACAGAAACTCTTTGATGCAAAATTCTATATCTACCACTGAAGCAAAGCGACATCCTTGTGGGAAATAGGCCACTGAGCAAAACAGCTAGTAGTCAGATGGGGCAAGATCCAGACTGTATGGAGAATGGGTAGAATCTCAACCTCTTCCAATTCCTATAGTTTTCGGCAGACCATTCAGGAGGTGAGACCTGGGGCATTATCCACATGCATCCTATTGATGAGTGCTGTGTAGTGCTGGTGCAGAGCATCACGGACCAACTGCAGTCGTTTAGCACAGAGGTTCTCATCCACAGCCTGACCATGTGGCACAAATTCCTATTGCACAGAACATTCACAATTCCACCAAATATATATAGCATGACTTTCCTCCTGAGCACTTTGTACCACTGGCTGAGCTTCCTGGTGTGGTTTCAGCCACTGGCTCCAAGTGGTAGAATAACAGGAATATCTACTTTTCATCCCCTGTGATGATATGATGCCAAAACCTACTGTCCTGAGGATTTGATAGCAATCTGCAATAAAGAGTGACACATTCAGCCACAAGCTGGGATGTCAATTCACAGGGAACAATTCAATGGCACCTGGAAGAGAAACCAAGCTGGTGCAGGTGATGAATGATATTGGATTCGGAAGACCCCACCTCAGCTGCTAAGTGTTGTGTACTGTTACACGGGTTTTCTGTCATGGCTTCAACCAGGGTATCAGTGTTGGTGGTTGCTGGACATCCTGATATCAGCTTGTCTTTGAGACCAGTGGCTCTAGCAATGAAATTTTGGAACCATTTTCATGCAGTGCTTCTGTCCAGTATTTCTTCACCTTCAACTGCATAAATTTCTCTCATTGCTGCTGCTGTGTTTAATCCTTTTTTCCAATAATGGTGTCAGAGGACCTGAACAACACATTTATCGACCTCCGTCCACTGGTCACCTGATAATGCAATGTAACTGACAGGGTTCGCAAAGCAGGGTCCAAAACTTTTTTCAGGACTATTTAAGGACTAATATATATAATTTTTCAGGTTTGCATTTTTTTATCACCATACGTAACATAAAGACATTAGTTTATTAAAATAATTAACATAGAAAGAAAAAAATACATCAATAACTGTGAAACAGCTCAGATTGATTCTTTATCACCCACTCATTTTGTGGCTGTACAGTGAGTTTATTATTGTTGCATTCTTATTTTACTTAGTAGATATCACACACAAAAAAAAACAAGAAAAAAAACATTATAGTTAAACCTGTTTGACTTTGAAATGAACAATAAGTTTTCTGTATTTTCTGCTTTTTCTGCTAAGTGGTCAGCATTTCCTGTAAGGCTTGCTATATCACTTGAAAATCTTTCTTTTTCTTTAATTCCTCAGTATCTTCCATTACAGATTTTCCCTTTTGGGACATGCTGGATTGAACGTCTTTATGTTTTTGCTGCTCCAAATAGTTGCTGTACTTCTGCCTGGCCATTGCTGCTGAAGCAAATAGTTGTTTTGTAATCGGCACTTTCAAAATTCCACCAGCAGACCTAATAAAATCATTAATGATTTGTTGTGCTATCAATGAATTTTCTCACAGATTTTCAACCACTTGCTCTTTGTTTACGGAAAATCCCTCTTCAACCGTGGCCTGTTCAGCAGTAACTGTTTTGCAACATTCCAGAGGTCTTTGTAAGCACCTTTGCCAGCCATGTGGGCATGGAAAAGGATATCTAGTCTTTCATTTTCATTGCACTTATCAAATGAACTTTGATAATTCTGAATCCACGAAATCCCCAAACTGTCCTAAAACAGCATCACACATTTTTTCATTGAGTCGTTTACTTTCAACACATTTCTCAGTTTTTGCTCACAACTAGATTTGTTGGCAACCATTTTAGTGGGATCAAGGAAATCAATGTTTCGTACAAGGGTGTAGTTGATGTGAGACTTTAAAAGCAACTTTTTGACTCAAGCTATGAGAAAATTTCTGCATTCAATTTTAAACTCAGGAAAATCGGCATTTTTCGTCCTGATTTGTACAATCTGAACAAAACAACTTCCATTTTTTGTACGATATTCAATAAGACATTATTTAAAACCACTGACTTACTAAAATCTTTAATTTGCAATTAAAAGACATAATAATATCGTAGTTTAAAACCATAAGACCTTTCGAGCTCACTACGAACTCATCCTCAGATGGGGAGGGGGCTACAAACTAATGGAGCAGGTGTTTAAATATCAAATTCTCTGTCACACGATTGAAAGATGCGGGACAAATATGGGTGTAAGCAATCAATGAAAACTGCAAAAATGTTCGAGTGTGAGCTGTCAATTGAGTTCAAATGGTCACTCTAGAAAGCTGGTATCCATGAGTCAGGGATATAGCAAGGGGTTTCTTCATTACAACAGGACAGGCCATATTCACGGATAAATAAACTTTCCGCAAAGAGTGTGGTGAATTTCGTATTCGCAGTGGTGAGAACACAGGACTCTTCCCAAATTGGCACATGAGTTCCTTTCGAAGTCAGTCTGGATAGTGCCATTGTTTGCGCACCCATTTTGACATTGTATCTGTGTTAATTAATCCTGGTTCCCAATGTACGTAATGTCGATCCTATGTAGACTTTGTCTTCTAAGGATGAATCTGTAGCCCTTAGAGGTATACGGTATACCCCAAATTTATGGTCGTTATTCGTAAGATCTTTTTCATTTCTGACCATGGATAGGATATTCCTTGTCCTAATTCCAGAGAATATGTTGTTGTGTCGGCAGTGATTCTTTAAGACGTTAATAACATCGGGGACACAGTCCACGGAACCCACAAATCTATTTATAATGAGTTCTCTCTGTAAAGTCGTGGCTACTTGCATTCTAACCTAATACATAATGTTGTTGACGATATTACTCGGATAGCCGTGCGTCAAGGCAATTTCGTAAATTTTATTAAATTCTTGCTGGCGAAGAGCAGCAGAAGAGGAATGTGAAAAAGTTCATCCTACGAGGAAATACAGAGCTGAAAGTTTGTAGTTTGCCAAGTGAGCTGAATTTCTGGGTATAATAGTGGAATGCACCAAAGATTTGAGGTATACCGAGCACAAGATATTCTGGGTATTAGGGTTACGAACTAATTGAATATCCAAGTATGGGAGGGAATAATTGGTCTCGGTTTCAATGGTAAAATTGATTGTGGTATATTGTGAGGATAATCGTTCAGAAAAAAGAGTAAGTTCTGCAATGGATGATGGCCAAAAAGCAAGTACGTCGGCGCCGTAGCGGAGATATAGTAGTGGCCGAATTGGAGATTAGGCCAGAATTTTAACTTCTAAGGATTGTAACAGAATTTCAGCCAGTATAGGTGACAGGGGGAGCAGCATTAAGGGCAGCCTGTATTTCATTGGGGGACGTTTGTCCTTAAGTAGTGAGTTTTTCTTCGATGATATTATGTACAACGTTCACAGGAACATTGGGAAACAATGCAACTACGTTCAAGGAAGCCATGAAAAAGCCTTTCCACCAGGGTTAAATTGGTTGATCTTAGGAATGGCCTGATTAGAGCTGGAAATAGAATATGGAGAGTTGGTAACCAATGGTTTTAAATATTGAGAAAATGTTTTTTCCAGGGGTCAAGTTGGGCTATGTTGTCCTGATACAAGAGGTCGAACTGGGTGATCTGTTTTATGGATTTTAATTTTCCCGAACATTTCTGGGATAGAGGCTGGCAAAAATGCAGATGGGCAAGAAACTATCATGTTTTAACTTACTGACAGCAGTAATGGTTGCAGTAGTTGGATCTTTTGGTAATACTCTATGCGGTATGCTATTGATTGCATCAAGAACTGTAGTCAGCTCTATTCAGGATGATGATTAGTGATGACTTGTCAGCAGAGGTAATGGTTAATTCCCAATTATTTCTGAGCAAGTTGAGTTCCTTTTTCTCTTCTTTGAAACGATGAAAATCCGGATGGTTGATTTTTTGACAATGTGATTTCAAAGCACGAACCGTATTAAGCCTAACACAGTCCCTTTCTGAAGACGGGATTGACCGAAAGGTTTTCAGCTTGTGGGATCAACCTAAATTTATCGAGATGTGTCACTGGATAGCCAAACTTGGTTCCTTGATTAAGAGCTGCAACTTGAACCTGGTTTAGTTGAATATCACTAAAATTGGGGAAAGTTTACAGTCTGGACAATTATCCTCACAATATACCACAATCAATTTTACCATTAAAACCAAGACCAATTATTTCCTGCCATACTTGGATATTCAATTAGTTCACAATTCTAATACCCAGAATATCTCGTACTCGGTATACCACAAATCTTCGGCGCATTCCACTATTATACCCAGAAATTCAGCTTACCCGGCAAACTACAAACTTTCAGCTCTGTATTTCCTCATACGATGAGCTTTTTCACATTCCTCTTCTGCCGCTCTTCGCCAGCAAGAATTTAACAAAATTTACGAAATTGCCTTGCTGCATGGCCATCTGAGTAATATCTTCAACAACATTATGTATAAGGTTAGAATGCAAGTAGCCACGACTTTACAGAGAGAACCCATTATAAATAGATTTGTGAGTTCCATGGACTGTATCCCCGATGTTATTAATGTCTTAAAGAATCACTGCCGACACAACAATGCATCCTTTGGAATTAGGACAAGGAATATCCTATCCAAGGTCAGAAATGAAAAAGATCCTACGAATAACGACCATAAATTTGGGGTATACCGTATACCTCTAAGGGCTACAGATTCGTCCCTAGAAGACAAAGTCTACATAGAACAACATTACGTACATTGGGAACCAGGATTAAGGAACACAGATACAATGTCAAAATGGGTGCGCAAACAAAGGCACTATCAATACCGACTTCGAAAGGAACTCACATACCAATTTGGAAAGAGTCCTGTGTCCTCACCACTGTGAATACGAAATTCACCACACTCTAAGCAGAAAGTTTATTTATCCGTGAATATGGCCTGTCCTGTTGTAATGAAGAAACCCTTTGCTATATCCCAGACTCGTGGATACCAGCTTTCTTGAGTGACCATTCGAACTCAATTGACAGCTCACACTAGAACATTTTTGCAGTTTTCATTTATTGCTTGCACCCATATTTGTCCCGCATCTTTCAATCATGTGACGGAGAATACCATGTATACCATGCACAATCTGGTCACATAACAAGCTATCTTGTAAATTACCAAAAGCTCAATCACTAATCTTCGTTCGAAGTTTGGTTAAGTAAGAATCAAAATTTTCTTGCTCACCTTGAATACAAGTAAAAAACAAATAGTGTGTATATGTCTCATTAGGTTTTAGGGAAAAGCAATCATCAAATCTATATATTAATTCTACAAGGTATTTTTACTGTAAAACCAGTTGTGAGAAAACGGCTTAACGTAAACATATGGTTGAGGTATTAAAATACAGGTCTTACCATGTAGATGTGCCAGTTGAAAAGAAAAATGAGATTGGGGCAACTGTTCGGACCTTGTGGGGCGGCAAAGTACCCATGTTAAGTCTATGGGAGAAGCGTGCAGTTGACATTCGATCACCTGTGGTTGACTCATGCGCTGTTGAAGGTGAAAGTATGAAGGGACTCAGATAGTCTGAAGTCTCTCTTCTCAGCGAACCGTTGTGTAAAACAACACTAGCAGGAATTTGTTTGAAAGTTCTTATCGGAACAGTGAACACTCGAAGACCTGATTGGGTTGTACCACTGGACTGTGTGATGTATTCATACAATTTAACATTCATTCGATCCAATTTATTCACATAGGTACATAGGTAAGATGTTTTCCACTAAGTAAAGTTTTAAACAAACTTTTCATATGAGCTTATTCATTAAAAAAAAAAAAAAAAAACTAATCAACGATTCCGACTGGTTTCATCTACCGGAGGAGAAAAAACTATTCGTTGATTCCGACGGGTTTTGTCAACCGAGTTCGAATCCTGGTGAGGCATGGATGTTGTGTTTGTGTTACGGCACTGGCTCTCTCCCTTCCCTAAAACCAGTTACCCTAAATTAGGGACGGGCGACTGCTTATAGCCCAAGCATTGGCTTATGATCATTTGTTCATGAAGGGTCCGGGTTCTAATCCCGGTGAGGCATAGATGTTGTGTTTGTCTTATGCCATGGGCGACTGCTTATAGCCCATTGAGTTGCTCACGGTGGCCGTTAAATCTTCAGTCACAAAAAAAAAAAAAAAATCACGAACCTGGACTGCTGTGTTTACTGAAATGGTTGAATGAATTTGTTAATCAAATAAAGTTTACATTTGTTGTTTCATGTGAGTTTATTATTTTAAATAAAAAAACAAAAAAACTTACCGTCGATTCCGACGGGTTTCATCTAGTCTTCTTTTAATCACAGCCATATCGCTTTGCTCTGCCTCAGTTAAATTAAACATATTAAAAATCATAGTTGCCAAAGTTCCTATTGCTGACATAAATGTAGTGGCCTGTACCTGCGGTGGTTTCTCAAAAAGCTGTGTAGCAATTGCATAAAATTTGAACTTCTGTTTCCCCAGCTTTTAGCTCATTCCAGAAATCTTCTGATAGAAAGAAGATTTCTGGAATGAGCTAAAAGCTGTTTTGAGTCAGTTTGGTGCTAAAGAAAAAGTTATACTAGCAGGGGATTTCAATGCTAGAGTAGGTGTGCAGAATGCAATTTCTGACAATGTTCTGGGTAAGTTTAATGATCCTTGTATGAATGATATTGGTGAAAGATTAATTGAATTCTGCATTGAGAATGGTTTGTGTATATCTAATATGTTTTTCAACCACAAGTATATCCATACATATACTTGGGAAAATCATACTCTTGGTCAAAAGAGTGCAATAAATTTTGTTGTCTATGATCAATGTCAGAAACATTTAAAGGAAACGTAAACTTAAAAAAAAAAGGTCCTCGAAAATATGAATTTTTGCTGTCATGTTATGCAGGTGACAGGATGATGCTCATAGAGCCAAAAAAAAATTCCCTACGGCCGTTGGGAGCTGACTAAACAGCTGAAAAAGTTTCTGGTGATGACGTCACACTAAACAAGCGTCAGTCAGACCACTTCTCGCACCAGTGGCATCTGTGTACTCGGTGCGGCAGGGGTTGTGAGGGAAAGTACGAGGCAATTAGTGTCAGGAATTTCTCTACTTGTGTTGCACAAGACCTATTCATTAGTCATCAAACTTTCTGCTGCAATTTACACAACTGGAATGAATTTTAAGCAGTTTATGGATTTTGCTGAAACCCTTGGTTTACAAGCACTCAGTAACTACTTTTTACAAAGTGGTAAAATTTCTAGTTGGGCCAATAATCAAATTTACACGGCACAGTGTGAAAAAAAAATTGCTGATGATTTAAAATTATTCGATTCCCAAATTTGGGTGAGCGGAGATGGACAGTTTGATTTGCCAGGTTTTTGCGCCAAATATTGTATGTATTCCATTATGGATATTTGCAAGGGAAATATTGTAGATGTTATTGTCGTCCAAAAAGGTGTTTTTGACAGAGACTTAGAAAATAAAGCCTGCGGTTTATTACTCTCAGGCCTCTATGAAGAAATAAAGATATCAGTTTTTTTACCAGATAAACATAGAAGCATTCGTGCCCTCGTGAAACAAAAATATCCCAAATTGATCATCACATGGCCAAAAGTTTGACTAAAAATCTAGAAATTGCTGAAAAGAAAGCTCCTTTACTAGAAGCATGGTGGTCCAGTATAACCAACCATTTATGGTGGTCAACTCAAACGTGTAATGGAGATGGTAAACTAAACTGATGATAGATAAAATTTCTTTCTTCGACTAACCTGCCGTACAGTAATAACAGTAGAAATAACAGTTAGATAAACTGCCTTTTTATCTAACTGTTATTTCAAGCTGCGGGCGGTCGTAGTAAGCGATGGGTTTGCCTCCTCGGGACGCTCTGTGGTAACAATGGCAAACACAACAGCAACTAGGGCCTCTGTGAATTTTGGAGAGGTGCAAGCTAGTTATGTGTGACATTGGCGAAAAGAACCCAACTCACTGGGTTTTGTTCCAGAATCCTTAGGTTGAATGACCAACTGGAACCCTCAGCTCTGGGCTAATCCCCCGCACTGATGCACTTACCTGATTAAAAAGACAAAAAGAAATATTAAGAATGACTCAAGTGTGGGATATGGTGGACCTACCACACTTGAGAAGGACAGTCCACCACGAAATCGACCTGGACTTTCTAAACGGCATATGAGAAAGAGATCTCGGCTGAGTGAAAGTACGATTGGTGTATGGAATACTAGAGGTATAAATGGCAAGATGAGTGAGGTGATTGAGGAGATGAATAAGTATAGACTGGATGTGCTGTTTGTAAGTGAAACCGAAAAGAAGGAAATTGGGGTAGAAGAAGTGAATGGCACGGTGAGTGTGTGGTCTGGAGTATTGGATAATATGAGAGGACAGGCTGGTGTAGGTGTGATTTTAAGTGAAAAGATGAAGAACAATTTGATTCACTATAGTTGCATAAGTGAGAGAATTCTCTGGATTCGTTTGAAAGTGAAACTTCAGAGAATTGTAATTGTTGTAGTGTATGCTCCTTGTGACTCGGAACCTTCTGATAAGAAAGAAGATTTCTGGAATGAGCTAAAAGCTGTTTTGAGACAGTTTGGTGCTAAAGAAAAAGTTATAATAGCAGGGGATTTCAATGCTAGAGTAGGTGTGCAGAATGCAATTTCTGACAATGTTCTGGGAAAGTTTAATGATCTTTGTGTGAATGATAATGGTGAAAGATTAATTGAACTCTGCATTGAGAATGGTTTGTGTGTATCTAATACATTTTTCAACCACAAGTATATCCACACATATACTTGGGAAAATCGTACTCTTGGTCAAAAGAGTGTGATAGATTTTGTTGTCTATGATCAGCATTTGAAACACTTAGGTGTTGACACTCGTGTGATGAGAGGTGCGGATGTTGGTTCTGATCATTACTTGGTATCGTCACGAGTGAAACTTAATGTTGGTCGGAGGAAAAGGAATAGGAAGAGACACAGGATAGAAAGAATAAAGGTTGATAGGCTTCTTGAAGATCATCAGCGGTATTCTGACTTACTCAGAGAACGACTGAAGGATCTGAAGTCTGGTGAGAGGGATGTAGAAAAGAAGTGGGAATGTTTTAAGAACTGTGTTGTCACTGCTGCTAAAGAGGTCTGGGGCACCACAATAGTAAGTAACAATAGAGGTGATGCTTGGTGTAATAGTGAGATTGAAGCGGCAGTAAAGAGAAAGAAGGAAGCCTATTTGGGAATGTCGCAAGGTAGAATCTCTGTGGATAAATATCGCTGTAAGAAGCGTGAAGCTGCTAAGCTGGTTCGCCACAGTAAGGCACAAGATAGGAAGGAGAAAGTGGAAAGGCATGAACAGGCTTTTTGGAAAGATAGGAAGTCCTTCTGGAAGTACATGAGACTCAGGAAAAATAGGGGAAACAAAGTTGTAAGCTGTGTGAAGAATGCGATTGGGAAAATGATATGGGAGCCCAATAAGTTAAGTGACAGATGGGGCAAATACTTCTGTGAGTTATTAGATCAGGAGAGCAAAAATGATTCAGAGACAGATGCAGATGATGTCACAATGAGGGATGAAAGCACAGGAGGAATCTCAAGAGAAAAAGTGTGTAAAGCTCTAAAATCTCTTCAGAATGGTAAGGCTACGGGAGTTGATGGCATAACTGCAGAGATGTTGAAATATGGTGGTGACTCTATAATTGACTGGTTAACTGAAATTTGCCAGTTGTGCTGGGAGTTAGGAATGGTCCCTCGGGATTGGAAGGATGCTATCATTGTTCCCTTGTATAAGGGAAAAGGTGATCAGACTGAATGCAAGAACTATCGTGGTATTAGCCTACTGAGTGTGCCAGGGAAAGTGTTTGGTAAGGTTGTTATTGAAAAAGTATGGGGTCTTACATCAGAGAAAGTGTGGGATGTTCAGAGTGGTTTTATGCCTGGTAAAGGCTGCACTAACCAGATTTTTGCATTACGCACAATGATTGAAAAGTATCTGGCTGTAGGGAAGAAAGTTTTCACTGCCTTCCTAGATTTAGAGAAAGCTTACGACCAAGTGAATAGGACACTTTTGTGGAAGGTATTGAATGAATATGGTGTTACTGGGAATATACAAAATAGTGCAAAAGCCATATATGCTGGTAGCGGAGCTTCTGTATGAGTGAATGGTGTTTTATCAAAATGGTTTTCCATTGGTACAGGAGTTAGACAAGGTTGTGTAATGTCACCATGGCTGTTTAATATATTTATGGATGCATGCATGCGTGAGGCCAAAATAGATAATAGTGGTTTATGTCTTGGTGATATCTGTGTGTGCAGATTGCTGTATGCTGATGACACTGTCCTGTTGGCAGAGAGCAAAAGTGAGTTGCAGAGTATGTTGACTCGGATGCACGAAGTTTTCATGAAATTCAAACTAAGTATAAATAAGGGAAAAACCAAAGTTATGGAGTTTGAGAGAGGAACGGGTAGCACTGAATGTAATGCAAGTATAAATGGCACTGTGATTGACCAGGTCAGTGAGTTTGTGTATTTAGGAAGCATGTTTGACAGAGAGAACAAATTGGATGGTGAAATCAGTAGGCGAGTGAATTCTTCTTTGAAAGTCATAGCTGCTCTGGGTGGTTTTCACAGGAATGGTGGGTTCTCTAGAGAGTCCCGCATGGCTGTGCATGAAACTGTAATTGTTCTTACTCTGATGTATAGCAGTGAAACCTGGGTACTGCAGAAGAAACATAGGAGTCGTTTGTGTGCTGGAGAAATGCGTTACTTACATGGGGTTTGTGGCAAGACACGTTCTGATTGTGTGAGGAATGAAGATGTATTGCAGTTGCGTGATGTAAAGCAAAATGTTGTTAGCAAGGTGGAGACCAATATGCTTCGGTGGTTTGGCCATGTTGAAAGAATGAGTGATGAAATGCTTACTAAGAAAATATTTTCAGCCCAAGTGGCAGGAAGGAAAGGCAGAGGAAGGCCAAGGAAGACATCGGTGGATCAGATTCAGGGGTGTCTGCATGAGAAAAAGATTATGAGTATGAAGAATAAAAGATCTTGTGTATGGCGTGTAATGGATATTAGTGAAGCACGAGTTGTATGCCAAGATCGCTGTAAATGGAGAAGTTTGATATGACAACAATAAGTAAAAATATCTGGAAGTTTGTATTTCTTTTTGGAGCTAACCTCTGAATCTCATAGAACAGCTTAGTGATATGTATGTATGTTCGTTATTTCTAGCTCATATTTTTCTTCTTGTTTTCCATATCATGTTCAACTATTGCGGTATTTTTATTTTCGTGGAGCGGGGAGTTGTTAATGACTTTGCACTTGGGCTATGAGAAATACTCATAAAGTTGTTTCTCCCATGACAATAGGAGAAATAAAAAAAATAAAAAAACATGCACTTAGTTCAATGAAAAGTACCTTTATATACTTGTATATAGGCAGTAGCTGACAAATCTTTAGTGACAGTTAATTGAAATAGTCTGTGTCATTTCCAGCGCAACGAACAAAATCAGAATACTGTTGTTCATCAAATTCAGGAAAACATTCTAACAACACAAGAAGGGATTACTTTTCTGATTTTTCGCCCTACAGGTATCCAGGCATTCACCGAATACACGAATTGTTTGTATGCAACGTGTCTCCATACTTTGTTACATACAAGTTCATATTTTTTTTATCGTTTTTTTCTGCCCGAAGAATCATTTGATAACGACTTGCCTGTAAGGTGTGGATGTTTAAAAGAACACTGTCGAATGATTCGTGGTTTATTCCACATTGGGCACTACCTTTTATTTTCATCATCTGGTCACCCTCGTTTCAACACAGACACTCAGCATCTATTGACATTCCCTTGCAGTTATCACATTGGCACCAGTCAAGATTACCTTTTCTATCCTCGAATTTGTTTTAACATTTCTTGTTAAACATTCGTACTGTACCAGCAAAACATCATGGTTCAAATGAATAAGGGTTTACACTAGTCATTTTACAGATTGATGGGATCAACTGCGCTGCACAGAACGGTAAACAGCACCAACTGGAGCCCTATGCAGGCTGAGCGGCAGGTGTCAGTTTTCATGTCTCTTTCAACGTTACATTTTCGCGCAGAGAAAATAAAAAGAGCCCGAAATGAGTTTACTGTCAACACTAGTGTGATGAGACTTTAATTGTTGACACTCATGTGATGAGAGGTGCGGATGTTGGTTTTGATCATTACTTGGTAGTGTCACGAGTGAAACTGAATGTTGGTTGGAGAAAGAGGAATAGGAAGAGGCCCAGGATTGAAAGAATAAAGGTTGCAAGGCTTCCTGAAGATCATCAGTGTTATTCTGACTTACTCAGAGAACAACTGAAGGAGCTGAAGTCTTATGAGAGGGACGTACAGAAAAGAAATAGGAATGTTTTATAAACTGTGTTGTCACTGCTGCTAAAGATGTCTGTGGCACCACAATAGTAGGTAACAAAAGAGGTGATGCTTGGTGGAATAGTGAAATTGAAAAGGCAGTAAAGAGAAAGAAGGAAACCTATTTGGGGATGTTGCAAGGTAGAGTTTCTGTGGATGAATATCGCTGTAGGAAGTGTGAAGCCGCTAAGCTGGTTCGCCAGAGTAAGGCAAAAGATAGGAAGGAGAGAGTGGAAAGGCGTGAATTGGCTTTTTGGAAAGATAGGAAGACTTTCTGGAAGTGCATGAGAATCAGGAAAAATAGGGGAAACAAAGTTGTGAGTTGTGTGAAGAATAAGATCGGGGAAAGGATATGGGAGCCCAATGAGTTAAGTGAAAGATGGAGTGAATAGTTCTGTGCGTTATTAGATCAGGAAAGCAAAGGTGATTCAGAGGCAGAAGCAGATGATGTCACAGGGAAGCATGGAAGAACAGGAGGGATCTCAAGAGAAGAAGTGTGTAAAGCTCTAAAATCTCTTCAGAATGGTAAAGCTCCAGGAGTTGATGGCATAACTGCCGAGATGCTGAAATATGGTGGTAACTCTGTAATTGAGTGGTTAACTGAAATTTGCCAGTTGTGCTGGAGGTTAGGAATGGTCCCTCGGGATTGGAAGGATGCTATAATTGTTCCCTTGTATAAGAGAAAAGGTGATCAGACTGACTGCAAGAACTATTGTGGTATTAGCCTACTGAGTGTACCAGGGAAAGTGTTTGGTAAGGTCATTATTGAAAAAGTACAGGGTCTTACATCAGAGAAAGTGTGGAATGTTCAAAGTGGTTTTATGCCTGGTAAAGGCTGCACTAACCAAATTTTTGCATTATACACGATGATTGAAAAGTATTTGGCTGTTGGTAAGAAAGTTTTTGCTGCCTTCTTAGATTTCGAGAAAGCTTACGACCGAGTAAATAGGACACTTTGGTGGAAGATATTGAATGAATATGGTGTTACTGGGAATCTACTTAACAGTGTAAAAGCCATGAATGCTGGCAGTAGAGCTTGTGTACGAGAGAATGATGTTTTATCAAAATGGTTTTCTATTGGTGCAGGAGTCAGACAGGGTTGTTTAATGTCACCATGGCCGTTTAATATATTTATGGATGTGTGCATGCGTGATGACAAAATAGATAATACTGGTTTATGTCTTGGTGACATCCGTGTGTGCAGATTGCTGTATGATGATGACACTGTCCTGTTGGCAGAGATCAAAAGTAAGTTGCAGAGTATGTTGTCTTGGATGTACAAAGTTTGCATGAAATTCAACCTGAGTATAAATAAGGAAAAAACCAAACTTATGGTTGTTGAGTGAGGAACTGGTAGTACTGAATGTAATGTAAGTCTAAATGACACAGTGACTGACCAGGTGAATGAGTTTGTGCATTTAGGAAGCATGTTTGACAGAGAGAACAAATTGGATGGTGAAATTAGTAGGCGAGTGTATTCTTCATTGAAAGTCATGGGTGCTTTGGGAGGGTTTCACAGGAATGATGGGTTCTCAAGAGAGTCCCATATGGTTGTGTATGAAAGTGTAATTGTAACTACTCTGATGTATGGCAGTGAAACCTGGGTACTTCAGAAGAAACATAGGAGTCGTTTGTGTGCTGGAATAACGCGTTTCTTACGGGGGATTTGTGGCAAGACATGTTCTGATAGTGTGAGGAATGAAGATGTGCTGCAGTTGTGTAATGTGAAGCAAAATGTTGTTAGTAAGGTGGAGACTAATATGCTTCGTCGGTTTGGCCATGTGGAAAGAATGAATGATGAGATGTTTACTAAGAAAATCTTTTTAGCCCAAGTGGCAGGAAGGAAAAGTAGAGGAAGGCCAAGGAAGTCATGGGAGGATCAGATTCAGGAGTGTCTGCATGAGGAAAAGATTATGTGCATGAAGTATAGAAGATCTTGTGTACAGCGTGTGATGGATGTGAGTGAAGCCCGAGTTGTATGTCAAAATCGCTGTAAATGGAGAATTTCGATATGGCAACAGTAAGTAAAAATTATCTGGTAATTTGCATTTCTTTGTCGAGCTAACCTCTGAATATCAGAGAACAGCTTAGTGTTATGTATGTAAATTACCCATATGAGAATACAGGAGAATATGACAACAATATATGACACCAATGTTAAGAAAATCCACTTTTGGCAGTTGATCATTTTTTCAATGTGTTCACTCAGCCCAGAATTTGCACAGACAAAAAAAAAAAGTGTGGATACTTATTATTTATACAATAATGTATTAGTGAAGCTTTTTGTTCTTTTTCATTCGGAGTCTCAATTTTGTATAAATTAATTTTCAGTATATTTTTTGTAGTTCCAATATATTGTGATTTTTTTGTTGTTATTGTTAGTATTCTCAATTGGAATAAAATAAGCATCTACTCTTTCCAATAATTTTTTAGTTCTTAATTTTTAATGATGAAGTCTCTTTCATTTAGCACAGTTTGCCCCATATTCCTGTTCTGTTTCCTAAGGATCTTAGCAATTATTTTTGTGGCATTTTCAATATTTGGGAAACTGACTATGAACTTGTCTTCTTTTCATATTTTTATATTTATTGTCTTGTGCTTACAATCATAAATAATTTTACTAATTCGTTTGGTGGTGATGTATTTCATTTCTGCTTGTCAGTATCTAGTACTGCTAGTTTGGGTAAATGCTCTTTTCATAAAAGTTTTTAATGTGCATGTTTTATATGCCAATGGTTGATTGCAGTAGAGCTCTGAAATTTTTAACTCAACCAGAAGAAGAAATAAATATATAAATATATATATATATATATATATATATATATATTCTATAAAGAAGATACCTAAGCAAAAAAATACATATATAATTTTGACTCACACCTAATACAACATAGAAAAGGTTATGTATCTACCTGTGTGAGTAAAAGGAGAAAAGATAAAAAAATAAAATAAAACAACTGAATGTAGAAGGTGTCGAGAATACTGAGCCTTGGCTTTATCAAGGACCAGCAAAAACTCTGCATTTTCTCACTTCCACAAAGACCTAGTTGGAAATGGGTTTCTGCAAGGCCATAGATGCAAGTAACATTCCCACCTAAAATAGTTTAAAAAATATATATATAAGTCATGTCCTCCGTAGAGTAGCATGACCTAGCACTAGTTAACAATTTCGCTTGCATCCATTAACCTTCATGGCCCGACACCCTTCGTTTTAAATTCTAAAATTTTTTCCTTAGTCTTCAGTTTTGCTCTTAAGTATATATATATATATATATATATATATATATATATATATACTGTATAGGATGTAAGGTCAGGTGATGTGTAACATCAAAGCCTCTCCTTGATCCTTGACAAATGTCAACCCCGCCTTCTCGTGGTACATCCTGTTCCCACTAAAGGGGCTCTGACGACCGCCAATAGCGGTATAACTATACCATTGGGATTAGAGGAAATGCTATCCCACACTCACCAACCCGCTTGGCCAGCGTGGTAAGTTATGGCCAAACCCCTCCAAAATGACTCCACAACTTAAATCTTGGCACTCAGTCTCCGGCAGCTGGAAAAGGCAGCGGCCTGGCCAAGGCAGCGGCCAGTGCGACATGAAGGCAGAGGGTGCTAAGAATCCCCGGAGGACCGGACTAGGCTGCCATCTGATGCTGACCTTGGCTACGTATAACGGACGCTCCCTATCTTCTGATTCAAGGCTTCTTGAATTGGAAGAGAAACTACACAGGATCAAGTGGGACATCGTCGAGCTAAGTGAGGTAAGGAGAAAAGGAGAAGATCTCATTGAACTGAAAAGTGGACATCTCTTCTACTATCATGGGACAGATACTAGCAGAACTAGTGGTGTTGGATTTATAATAAACAAGAAACTGAAGGATAAAGTTGTAGAAGCTGAAAGTTCCTCTGACAGAGCTGCACGACTCGTTATCCAACTCTCGAGAAGATACCAGGCTCAGATTATTCAAACTTATGCGCCAACCACAAGTCATCCTGAAGAAGAAATTGAAGAATTTTATGAGGAAATTCGTCATCTAAATAATAAAGGTAAGCAACACTTGAAGATAATTATGGGAGATTTCAATGCAAAAATAGGGCAGCAGCAACAGAATGAAACTTCAGTAGGTAAATTCGGTCACGGCAACAGAAACCAGCGTAGAAATACTCTCGTTGAGTTTGCAGAGGTAGAAGAGTTTTTCATCTTTTAACTCCTTTTTCAAGAAAAAGCCACACAGGAAATGGACATGGAGACATCCAAATGGGACGACAAGTGAAACTGATTTTATTATGTGTAACAAAAAATTCGTCATAGAACACTGCAGTGTGCTAAACAAGTTCAACACAGGTAGTGACCATAGATTGGTGAGATGTAAGATGCACCTCAACACTAAACTTGAACGTGGCAAGCTCATAAGACAAACAAAATGTATTGGCATAACCAACCTTAAAAAACACCATAATACCTTCAAGTTGGAACTGAAGAACAGATTCTCTGCTTTAGAAGGCCTAACATTGGAAGAAGTGGATATTTCTGAAGTTAACAGAAAAGTAACCAAAGCTCTTATGGAAACAGCAACAAAATTAGTTGGGTCTAAGAACAAGTTGCATGGGAACAAATTATCAGGAAAAACCAAAATGTTGACGCAGAAAAGAAGAGAGATGAGGACAACTAAAGAAGATGTTGTTGTTGTTGTTGTTTTATTGGAGGTTTAACGACCACCGTGAGCAACTCAATGGGCTATAAACAGTCGCCCCTCCCTAATTTAGGGTCACTGGTTCCAGGGAAGGGAGAGAGCCAGTGCCGTAAGACAATCACAACATCCATGCCTCACCGGGATTCGAACCCGGACCCCGTTCAGACGAATGATCAGAGGCCATTGCTTAGACCACTGCGCCACCGGGGCGGCTAAAGAAGATGTGACTTCCGAAGTGGAATATATAGAGCTATGCAAGACAGTACGAAAAAGTATCACTAAAGACGTAAGGAAATTCAACTGTGAACTAGTGAGGAAAGCAATTGAAAACAACCAAAGCCTAAAGATAGCAAAGGAACATCTCAGTAAGGGAAGAAAACAGATTATGGTACTGAGAAAAGAAGATGGTTCTGTAACAAGAAATAGAGGCAAAATTTTGACAAGAGTGAAAGATTTCTACTCCAAATTATATGAAATGGATGATACATGTATTCCAGACATCATGAAAGGTACCAGTACCAGAGTTCTTCCAGTCCTCCCAGCAGAAGTTGCACATGGAATCAAGAACATGAAGCGGGGAAAAGCTCCAGGAGAAGATGGAATTACTGTAGACATCATACAAAAAGCAAGTGGAGAAATCGAAACAGTACTCGGCCAAATTTTCACTCGATGCCTTAATGAAGGGAAGATTCCTGAGGATTGGAACAGCGCTACAATGATCCTGCTACATAAAAAAGGTGACATTGAGGATCTCAGGAACTACAGACCTATCAGCCTCCTATCAGTGGTCTATAAAATCTTCACTAAAGTTCTTTCACACCGCTTGAAGGTAACACTGGACATGGCTCAACCGAGAGAACAAGCTGGATTCAGGAGTGGCTACAGCACAATAGATCATATCCACATACTGAGAGAACTAATTGAAAGAGCGAGGGAATATGAACTTCCATTGTGCATGGCTTTTATCGATTTTGAAAAAGCCTTTGATTCGGTGAAACCATCAGCAGTTGCAATGGCTCTGAAAACCTGCGGTATTGAAGATGCATACATTAATATTATTAATAACATCTATGAAAATGCAAGTGCAAAGATTCGGCTGTTTGAAAATACAACACACGTAAAAATTGGAAGGGGAGTGAGACAAGGTGACACCATATCTCCGAAGCTCTTTAATGCCACATTGGAGGGTGTTTTTCAGTCGCTGAGCTGGGAAAACAAGGGGATAAAGATTAATGGAGATTATCTAACCCACCTTCGTTTTGCTGATGACGTAGTCATTTTTGCAACTAGCCCATCAGAGCTGCAGAGTATGATCCAGGAACTTGCTGACAAGAGTAAAGAAGTGGGATTAAAAATGAACTTTCAGAAGACAAAGGTGATGTTCAATGCTTTTACAAGAAATGAAGATTTATCGATTGATGGAGAAAAGCTGGAGATAACAGACACGTACGTTTATCTTGGACAGCAGATATCAAGTGAGGGTCACATTAATGAAGAAATTAATCGGCGTACAAAACTTGCCTGGAGAGCTTTTGAAAGAAACAGCATAATTTTCAAGAGCAATATCCCATTATGTCTTAAAAGAAAAGTGTTTGATCAATGCATCCTTCCAGTGCCTACGTATGGTGCAGAGACGTGGACCTTAACTAAAAGGACATACAAAGGCTGCAGACAACTCAAACCAGCATGGAGAGGTGCATGCTTGGTGTAACCAGGAGAGATAAGAAGAGGAACTCGTGGATCCGAAAAATTACAAGAGTGGAAGACATCATGATCAGAGTTAAATCCCTGAAATGGCAATGGGCTGGACATACTGCCAGAAGGACAGATCATCGATGGACAGCCGAAATTTTAGATTGGATTCCAAGGGACAGGAAAAGACCCATAAAAAGACCACATGGGAGATGGGTGGATGAAATTCGAAAGTATGCGGGAGTGACATGGAGGAGACTGGCACAAGACAGACCATTGTGGAGGAAACTTGGGGAGACCTTCGTCCAGCAGTGGATTAATAATGGTTGACAATGATGATGATATATATATACACTGGCGGAAAGTGAAAAAGGAACGCCAAGAAGGAGAGACGTCTGATACCAACGAAATTTATGCAGCATAATAACGGAATACAGGGGATAACGTGATCAAAACATTATGGCAAAATGCAGCTATATTTACTGGTAAACTGAAAAATAATATTTCCATGTAACACGGTAAGTACGAGGTTGAACTGCCATGAACTGTGTCTCACTGTGCAATTCTGGCATGGAGTCTGTCATACAGATGTTGGATGTAAGTTTGGGGTATTGAGTTCCAAGCATCCTCAACCTGGACGCGTAAATCGGGGATGGCCGTGGCTAGCCGTGGAGACCGGATAAGTCGTTATCCCATAAAATCCCTCACGTGCTCAATGGGGGACAAATCCGGTGAACGTGCAGGCCATGGAAGTTGTCTCACACCCGGAAGTGCATGTTGCGTTGCACGTGCTGTGTGTGGGCATGTGTTATCTTGCTGGAAAACACCACGATGGACCGACCTTACAAATGGCACAACAACGGGCTGAAAGATGTTGTTGATGTAGCAGGTGCCGTTTAACGTACCCGGTACAAACACTAGTTGTGTATGG
Source organism: Macrothele yani (assembly GCA_039090855.1). Classification (NCBI taxonomy): domain Eukaryota; kingdom Metazoa; phylum Arthropoda; class Arachnida; order Araneae; family Macrothelidae; genus Macrothele; species Macrothele yani. Next base: position 73,764,497 of record CM077026.1, read on the forward strand.
GAGTGATAGCTGATCGCTCCCCACACCAGGAGACCAGGTGTAGGCCCTGTGTGTCACTGGCGGATGCAAGAAGGGTGGAGACGCTCGCCTATGCGTCTGCGAACACGCATACGGCCATCGGAGGCTCCCAAGCAGAATCTGCTTTCATCGCTGAACACGACAGATCGCCATTGCGTTCTCCAGTGCAGACGTTGGCGACACCACTGCAGCCGTTCCTGACGGTGGGCTGGAGTCAGAAGTACACATGCCAGAGGCACACGTGCACGTAGTCCTGCATCCAGTAGACGGTTGCGGATTGTTCGCACAGTCACCTCAGGTGCAACGGCAGCTCGGATTTACATCGCAGTGGATGTTCTGCTGGACAACGCCGCTCTTCTTATGCGTCGATCGGTCCGCTCATCAGCCCGTCTGTGACTCCCGGTTCCATGTCTTCTCGTGTAGGAATGTTCCTCGGACCATTTACGCCACCATCGTACCACCACCGATACTTCCCGTCCAATTCGCTCCGTAATACGACGATACGACCACCTGGCCTCGCGGAGTCCGACTAGACGACCTCGCTCAAAGTCCGATAACTGCTGAAATCGTACACGTCTTCCATGTCCAGGCATTGCAGCTTCTTCAGGGCTTCGCAGTGTCCGTACACCGACGACTGATTACATTCACTTTGCCGTACTCCTTAAATACCACCGACGATAATGTGCATATTATGCCGTGCTGTGGCACAAGCGCTCACCGGTTGGTCCCGAAATTAACATCACACCTACGTAAACTCGACCCCATTAACATATGTAAATTTCACGATCGTCTGCTAATTCCTTCTTGGTGTTCTTGTTTCACTTTCCGGCAGTGTATATATATAGATTTTTTTTTCAGGTAGAACCATTAAATGGTTCTACCTGAAAAAATAACGTATGAAAAACATGTTTTTTTAAATCTCTATACATCGAGAAATATATATATACGGTATATATATATACAATTTTGTAATGAGCAAAACGCACGTGCACGCACACACACACATATTATATATATTTAATACCTTCAAACTGATTGAAGCTGAGAAACAGATTCTCCGCTCTAGAAGATCTAACAACAGAAGAAGCAAACATCTCTGAAGTTAACAGGAACCAAGGATCTTATGGAAACAGCAACAAAAATAGGTGGTACTAAGAACAAGTAGCATATGAAGAAAATATCAGGAAAACCAAAAATAATGATGCAAAAGAGAAGGAAGATGAGGACAAATAAAGATGTCACTTCCAAAGTGGAATATACAGAGCTATGCAAGACAGTACAAAAAAGTATCACTAAAGACGTAAGGAAATTCAACTGGGAACTAGTGAGAAAAACAATTGAAAATAACCAAAGCCTGAAGAAAGCAAAGGAGCATCTCAGTAAGCGAAGAAAACAAATTATGGCACTGAGTAAAAAGATGGCATCGTAACAAGAAATAGAGGCGAAATTTTGACAAGAGTGAAATGATTTCTACTCAAAATTATATGAAATAGATTATTTGAACATCTACTCTACACATTATGAAACGTAACAGTACCAAAGTCCCTCCAGTCCTTCCGGCAGAAGTTACACATGCAATTAAGAACATAAAACAAGGAAAAGCTCACATGCAATTAAGAACATAAAACAAGGAAAAGCTCACATGCAATTAAGAACATGAAACAACCACAAAGATTTTGGCATGCGAAAGACGCATAACATAAATTATCTACAAAGAGTACTATGGTACCCTCCTAGTTTCTCCTTTTTTTTTACTGCAAGGTAGATTGACAAAAACAGGAGAACTAGTTGGAAAGGAAGAACAAACACTAGGTGGAGGGGGCCTTGGGAAATAACAGTCAGTGACACACCAACAGTGATGGCACTAACACTGCAAACAAACTGGCTTGACAAATTGTATAAAAATTTTCCTGAAAAGATTAACACTGTTCTCTTTTTTTCCTTTTTTTTTTTTTTTTTTGAAACATGTCTATGCAAAGGGACTGTTTCCAGAAAACTTAAGATTAAATGCAACAGGATGAAACAATAACTTTAATTATGCAAATGTTCAAATTTTAATGTTTCAATATTTCATTTGTATGCAAATTTTTTAACGAGAGCCCAGCTTCAGTACAAAACAAAATTGATAAAGCCTAACATCCAAAGTGGTCTTAACTTGAAACAACTTGGAAAAAAAAGGTCACCAAAATTTTTAGATAACAGTCAAGAACTACGGGTTTTCTTAACAAGTTTTGTTGATCTTATAAACCACAGAACAACTTGCACAGTATTTTGATGTAATCTTCATGAAGATAGTGTCTTGAAATTTGTGACCACCTGAAACAAGATGGTAGGTAAAAAGTGTTGCTTGTTGCTATTTCTTAATGAAATAACATCTAAGAAATAGTTTAAACAGTTTTAGTTCAGTGGCATAGGTTCCTTGCACAAAACATATACCTATATGAACAATGTATTAAGCATTGTTTGACATACAGTTAAGACAGAAGATTCATCAAAACCTACACATACATTGTGTTTATTGGAATTATTCTATTGAATAACTACAATTTCATCAAAAGGCTAAAAAACATACCTAAGGGCAAATCTATCATGCTTCTGATAGTAAGCAATTCCTTTCAATGCCAGTTCACTCAATTTCAAACCAACCTGAATCTACAAACAGTATAAAAATTATGAACATAAAATTATTAGGAATATGTAACAAAGATAACATTCTTTAGAATACCACTTCCAACAAAGAAACAAAATTTCACTTTCTCTGCCATGAAGAGGAAAAGAAAAGCAGGGGAAAAAAGAATGAAAGCTGATTTTTCACAGATATACACAGATCTTAGAAGAATCTTCAGTTTCTGCTTATTCTACATGCATCTTTGTATGCTCAATTAACAAAAATTTTCCAAAGGGGCACATACTAGTATTATACTGATAATGAATAGGTAATTAATTTAATAATTCAAAACATTTCTTTGTCCTATTATAGGATTATATAGAACCTCCTACATATACCATCTGAAGCATAAGTAGTAAAATATTGGAAATCTACTCACATGAGAAATAAAAGTTATTTAATTTCCTAATTTAATTGAAGTGCTTAATGATGCAAAATAATGCATACAGTAACTATCTTCTCTGTATTAATAACGTCATGGCAAATCCTTGTGATGAAACATTAGTTTTATTAGGATTACTGGGATGAACCTTTTTTTTTCCATTGTTGGTCAAATTTTTGGGTTGCATACCAACCTGTCATGAAGACTGATTCAAGAGAGCAGGTGTTGCCACTCATGTGGCATTACCCAGCTCTTCTGTTTGTTACTTGTTGCTCCTCTTATTTCAATTCGAACAACTTCTTTCAACTTCCATTACACAAAATTCTATCACATCAACAGTACTTTGTAAAATGGAAATGGAAGATGATGAACAAATTGAAAGAACAATGAATGAACACAAGTGGCAACACCTAGTCTTGAGTCAGTCCTGAATAGAAAAGTCAGCCAATTAGGTTTACTTGATTAACCCTTTTATTGCTCTGCTTCTTTTTCTCACCCAATTAAATTCAAATAAATATTAATATAGCAGGGGAAAATAGGCAGTATAATTCACCCTGGAACACTAATAACCTAATCTTAATTAAAGTAAATGATGCATGTGAAATTAATCAGGTCCCAATAAATATCAATATGTACATAATGAATGTCAATAATGCAAAAAGAAAATTCAACAATCAGAAGATAATTACAACAATGAAACACTACATACAGAAATCTTTACAAACCACATATCTGCAATATAATATTCCACAGAAATTATTTAAAGTATTTTTAATAACCCAGCTGTGAGAATATTTTGAGTTTGGGATGTCATTAAATCGATTTTCTTTGGCAGACAACTGAAATTAAAGCAATTTTTTTTAACACCAAGACTTCTATAATTTCACAGCATATCATTGGTACCATTTTACAGTTGTTTTTGTTTTGAGTTAATGAACACATTTTTCGGTTTTGTGATAGGCAGAAAAGAAAGAACAGGTAAACAAGAAGCGGGGGGGGGGGGGGTTAAAAAGTATATGTATATAGCATCTTCTAAAATTTGTTAGTTACTGAAAATTTTCATTGGAAACAAACATTTCACCCACAAATGCACAAATAAATTATTTGTTAATTTATCAATCTTGAGTTCATGTGACATCACTCTGGTTTGTGTGCCTAATGCTGAGTATGTATTGTATTTTAATGCAATGAAATATGTGTGCAATGGAGAAAACAATGATTTTCAAACAAAATATTAAAATACCTGAAAGACTCAACAAATTTGCAAGGGCAATAAACTCAATGTATCTTTTTTTACCCCCTTTCTCCTTCAGAGTAATTTTATATAAAAAGGAAAAAGGCAATGTGAATGGAAAATAATATAACACAACAGTGTGATCTCTATTGGCCTTATAATTCTAGTTCCATAAGCTGTTACAATAAAATGTGCATTTTGCTAAAAAATAAATAAATAAATAAAATAAGCTCATTTGTAAGAGTATGTTTTTAGCTCCTTTAAACATGAAATGTATTTCAAAGACTATTGGACTTAAAAACATATGGTTACCATCACACAAGCTGACTGTTGAATAAATACAAACTGTGATGATGCCACATTTTGATGATGTCATTCTTACAAAAATTCTGTGCCATTCCAAGTGTTGTGCAACAATTTAAAAAAATTAATTTTAAATTTGAAGAATTACAAAAAATGCAATTCATGAGGCAACCTTAAGGGTTGTCTTATGTTATAAACGTGCTTTTGATTAAAATATACATAATATCTAAGGTGCCTCACAGAGCAAACAATGTGCGAATGACAATATCAGGTAAAATACCTTAGATATTATGTATACCTACTTTAAATTTTAAGGATCACAAAATGTAGCAGCAATCAGTTGGAATTTCCATACATTTAATATGTACATATGCATTATGAACAGTAATTGTGTATATGCAGGAACTCAACTTCAACTGACTGCAAGAGAAATACACACAAAAGTGGATGGATATAGGATTGCAAATTACAAAAGAGAAATTTTGCAACTCCTAGTTTTAGGCAATGCATAATTTTGAGTAAAATCTTCTCTCTTTTCTTTTCCTATTTTTTCTGCTGTATCTGATATTGCAGGCAGTTCCCCTCTTCCACAATTAAACATTAACTAAAAGAAAATTAAAAACAAACATAGTTTCCCACACGTGGGAGAGTGTTTGAGTGCATCCTATGTTCATTTCTTTTTTTTTTCTTTTTTTTTTTTTTTTAAGGAAAGGATGAAACATTGTCATGTTTTCAAATTTAACATTTTTCTCACCTACATAAAGAGATCATGTGATCCTACAATCCACTGGGCATTTTTCGAAGCTTTCTTTATAACAACATTGTTTTTTTCTTTTATTAAAACACTCCAACCTGAGGGCAATTCTAGTCCTCTGTTTTTATTTCTTTTTTTTTTTTTTTTTTTTTTTTTTGATTGGAGGTTTAACGACCACCGTGAGCAACTCAATGGGCTATAAGCAGTCGCCCGTCCCTAATTTAGGGTCACTGGTTCCAGGGAAGGGAGAGAGCCAGTGCCGTAAGACAAACACAACATCCATGCCTGACCGGGATTCGAACCCGGACCCCTTACGGACGAATGATCAGAGGCCAGCGCCTTAGACCACTGCGCCACCGGGGCGGCTGTTTTTATTTCAATGGTGATTTTATAAGCATCAATCAAAAGGAAACAAGCCAAAGGGCATATGAGAAAGATATTGTGACTTACCTTTAAAATATCCCATGTGGCTATTAAGGTACCAATCCCACTGTGACACCAGATGTTCAATTCCCTGTGCATAGCAGGTGGTGGGTTGCTGGCGGAACTATTCCCAAACAGTGGCCTCTGTGCCTCTTCATCTGAGTGAAACCTGTGACCCTGCAGAAGCTTCTTCAGCTCCTTGAAAATGTGAAAGTCACAGGAGGACAAATCTCGGATGTATGCCGGATGCAGGAGTGTTTCCCACCTGAATTTGGAAAGGAACTCCTCGACAATTTTCACAGTGTGGGGGCAGGCATTGTCATGAAGAAGACTCCTGCAGTGAGCAGCCCGGGCTGTTTGGACTTAGTGATGCTCGCAGAGATTTAGAGTGTGTCTGCATAGCAGGCAGCGTTTATGGTTTTTCAGGTGGGAAGAAACTCAATCAACAGGGATCCCTTGTGGTCAAAAAGAAGATCAACATGACCTTCTGTGCACTTGTCTGCATTCCCTTGGATTTCTTTAGAGTTGTAGATGATGTGTGCTTCTGTTGGCTGCATTGTCTTTAGCTTTCATGTTGATAATGAGAGCACCACGTTTCATCTCCTGCAATGATTTTGTCCATGAAACAGTGTCCTTCCTCATACTACAGTAAATGCTCCAAGGACACACCCATGCAAACGTCTTTCTGTAGAGATTGCAAGCTGCATGGCACCCACAGCACACAAATCTTCCAGTACTGTAGATGATCCCGGATAATGGTGTGCACACTTCCTACAATGATTCTAACTTTGCTTCCACTATGATTCTTCTAGTGTTCCCGAATGAGACTATCCACTTCAGTGACAGAAATATTGGTGATCACATTTTGTGCTTCCCCTGGCCTCCAATCATCAGTAAAGGATGACCAGCCCTCTCAGAACCACTTACTCCAGTCTTTAACACGTGACAAAGTTGTGCAGTTTTTGTACACTTTACTCATGCGGTAATGAATTTCTGAACTTCCGACACCTTCCACAGTTAAAAAATGAATAACAGCTGTCTGTTCAACATTCATTACATCAATAATGATTGGATCAAACACCTCACGAGGTCCTGTACAGAAGCCAACTGCTTCCGCTGTCGTGTGATCACAGCGCCACATTTCACTGCGTCATAATACTACAGTGGTGCCACCTACATTTTGTGTCGATGCTGTGGCGTTAAACCTGTTCAGCAATTTGCATTGACTCATTTTCATTTGAATAACCCTCATATTTTTTCAATTAAATCTGACTCTGCCAAACGAATTTTACTTTCAGATTAAATATGGTAGTGAAGTTTTGTTTCTTCAAATATAGAAATTGTTTCCTTTCCTTTGCAGAGCTGTATTACAGTTGTCTTTTTTTCTCTCTGTTTTTATTTTTTCAATCTATTTTATGCTGTTTTGGTTTACGTTTATAAGATTAATTGAACTCTGCATTGAGAATGATTTGTATGTATCTAATACATTTTTCAACCACAAGTATATACACACATATACTTGGGAAAATCGTACTCTTGGTCAAAAAGAGTGTGATAGATTTTGTTGTTTACGATCAGCGTTTGAAACACTTAGTTGTTGACACCCGTGTGATGAGAGGTGCGGATGTTGGTTCTGATCATTACTTGGTAGTGTCACGAGTGAAACTTAATGTTGGTTGGAGGAAAAGGAATAGGAAGAGACCCAGGATAGAAAGAATAAAGGTTGATAGGCTCCTTGAAGATCATCAGCGGTATTCTGACTTACTCAGAGAACGACTGAAGGATCTGAAATCTTGTGAGAGGGATGTAGAAAAGAAGTGGGAATGTTTTAAGAACTGTGCTGTTACTGCTGCTAAAGAGGTCTGTGGCACAACAATAGTGGGTGACAATAGAGGTGATGCTTGGTGGAATAGTAAGATTGATGAGGCAGTAAAGAAAATGAAGGAAGCCTATTTGGGGATGTTGCAAGGTAGAGTCTCTGTGGATGAATATCGCTGTAAGAAGCGTGAAGCTGCTAAGCTGGTTTGCCACAGTAAGGCAAAAGATAGGAAAGACAAAGTGGAAAGGCATGAACAGGCTTTTTGGAAAAATAGGAAGTCCTTCTGGAAGTACATGAGACTCAGGAAAAATAGGGGAAACAAAGTTGTAAGTTGTGTGAAGAATGAGATTGGGGAAATGATATGGGAGCACAATGAGTTAAGTAACAGATGGGGCAAATACTTCTGTGAGTTATTAGATCAGGAGAGCAAAAATGATTCTCAGACAGATGCAGATGATGTTACAATGAGGGATGAAAGCACAAGAGGGATCTCAAGAGAAGAGGTGTGTAAAGCTGTAAAATCTCTTCAGAATGGTAAGGCTCCAGGAGTAGATGGCATAACTGCAGAGATGTTGAAATATGGTGGTGACTCTATAATTGACTGGTTAACTGAAATTTGCCAGTTGTGCTGGGAGTTAGGAATGGTCCCTCGGGATTGGAAGGATGCTATCATTGTTCCCTTGTCTAAGGGAAAAGGTGATTAGACTGAATGCAAGAACTATCGTGGTATTAGCCTACTGAGTGTGCCAGGGAAAGTGTTTGGTAAGATTGTTATTGAAAAAGTATGGGGTCTTACATCAGAGAAAGTGTGGGATGTTCAGAGTGGTTTTATGCCTGGTAAAGACTGCACTAACCAGATTTTTGCATTACGCACAATGATTGAAAAGTATCTGGCTGTTGGGAAGAAAGTTTTTACTGCCTTCATAGATTAAGAGAAAGCTTACGACCGAGTGAATAGGACACTTTTGTGGAAGGTATTGAATGAATATGGTGTTACTGGGAATCTACTTAATAGTGTAAAAGCCATGTATGCTGGTAGCGGAGCTTGTGTACGAGTGAATGGTGTTTTACCAAAATGGTTTTCCATTGGTGCAGGAGTTAGACAAGGTTGTGTAATGTCACCATGGCTGTTTAATATATTTATGGATGCATGCATGCGTGAGGCCAAAATAGATAATAGTGGTTTATGTCTTGGTGATATCTGTGTGTGCAGATTGCTGTATGCTGATGACACTGTCCTGTTGGCAGCGAGCAAAAGTGAGTTGCAGAGTATGTTGACTCGGATGCACGAAGTTTGCATGAAATTCAAACTGAGTATAAATAAGGGAAAAACCAAAGTTATGGTGTTTGAGAGAGGAACGGGTAGCACTGAATGTAATGTAAGTATAAATGGCACTGTGATTTACCAGGTCAGTGAGTTTGTGTATTTAGGAAGCACGTTTGACAGAGAGAACAAGTTAGATGGTGGGAGGTTTTCACAGGAATGATGGGTTCTCTAGAGAGTCCCGCATGGCTGTGTATGAAACAGTAATTGTTCCAACTCTGATGTATGGCAGTGAAACCTGGGTACTGCAGAAGAAACATAGGAGTCGTTTGTGTGCTGGAGAAATGTGTTACTTATGTGTGGTTTGTGGCAAGACACGATCTGATTGTGTGAGGAATGAAGATGTATTGCAGTTGTGTGATGTAAAGCAAAATGTTGTTAGCAAGGTGGAGACCAATATGCTTCGGTGGTTTGGCCATGTTGAAAGAATGAGTGATGAAATGCTTACTAAGAAAATATTTTCAGCCCAAGTGGCAGGAAGGAAAGGCAGAGGAAGGCCAAGGAAGACATGGGTGGATCAGATTCAGGAGTGTCTGCATGAGAAAAATATTATGAGTATGAAGTATAAAAGATCTTGTGTACGGCGTGTAATGGATATCAGTGAAGCACGAGTTGTATGTCAAGATCGCTGTAAATGGCAAAGTTTGATACGACAACAATAAGTAAAAATATCTGGAAGTTTGTATTTCTTTTTGATACTAACCTCTGAATCTCAGAGAACAGCTTAGTGATATGTATGTATGTATGTATATAATCACCACATGGTTCAAATTGCAAAACCAAAGTCAAAATTACGTGTTCAAGATTTCAATTTTGCACTTAATTTTCACATGGTACAACTGAATAATTGAATAATTGTTACTTTCATATACAAAAAAAAGGGGGGGATACAAGAGTAAAATATCAGTGCCAAGAGATGGTGACAGGGCTTGAATCTACTGGATGTGTTTACTCCCTTCCCCCTCTTTTTTTAGCCCAAGGTACTCCACCCCACCCCCCTTTTTTCTGAAAATTACTTATGTCACACTGCCACATGCTTTCCCACGGGCTTTCAGCTGACATGACAGGAGATCATCATTAACATAGCCAACCAGCAGCAGAAGTACCAGGCACAATATTGTAACTTTTGGATTTTGCACAGCCAGTTAGGAAAAATAAGTACTTTTTTGCCATTTTTGGCAAAAGTTTAAAAGTTCTAAGCACCCTAATTTTTATTAGCACTTTTTAAGGACTTTTAAGGATTTATAAGGACCGTGTGAACCCTGGACACAAAAAAGAAGGAAATAAATGAAGTACCAACAGTCAGTGCAAGGAAGATAAAGTGCTCCATCTCAAGTTTGGCTTTATAAGGAATATGTGAAGGATGTTTTCCCTGCCAGAAACATACCTCACAGGTTTGTGAATGAGTACACACACTGCACCCATCCACAAACCTGCCCTACCCTGTCATAATAATGGGACCACCCAAAACACCATTTGGGCTATAAATTGGCCAGATACCTACCTGTTGTATAGCATCATTGCAACTGTGATGATGGGTAAACACAGCAACCTGATCCAGGTTAATTGTGGACCAACAGTCAGTGCAAGGAAGATAAAGTGCTCCATCTCTGTGGCTGAAAAACATCTGGGATTTCTGTGTGCAACTGTTGCACATGTGTGTCAGGATTATATCAAAACTGATAAATTTGTTGCTGCTGGAAAAAATTTGGCTGTAAATGGGCTGTTGATGTTCAATGTGAGTACCACATTTCCTGTGTTGAAATGGAGGGCCACTGTGGTGAAGATGACATTGGCATTTAATGGTGGAGTGTCAGCAAAGGTTTGTACAAAGACCATTCAACAAACAATTACATGGCTACACTGTTGCAGCAATGCCCACAACAAGTACTCTTGTTAATAGCATGTCACGAAGCCATGAGGCTGCAATGGGCAATGGTATATCATTACTGAACTGTGGAAGGCCGGAAATGGGTAGCTCAGTCCAACAAATTAAGGTTTTCACTACAACATGTAACAGCAGAAAGTCTGGAAATGGGTAACTCAGTCCAACAAATGAAGGTTTCAACTACAGCACACTAACAGGAGGGTGCATGTGTGGCACAGGCCACAGAAGGTTATGCACCTCAACTGCCAAGTAGGGATGTTACAGGTAGGTGGAGGTAGTGAAATATCCTGGGGAGTGTTTATGTGGGCCATCTTGGGGCCCCTTGTACCTGATGAGAACACGATCTTTATACAAAACTATTTAAACATACTTGGAGATCACCCATAATCATTCTTGGCTTACAGGATGCTATCTTACAACAAGACAAAACCCTGTCTCATTATTTTGTTTTGGTGAAGGACTAGTTGGAGAAGGATTTCAGATTTCAGTGAGTTTACAACCTTCAACTGAACCTCTCTCTAGATTTGAATCTAATGAAGTGAAGTGACACATCCCTAAGCCCAAAACCTATTATCGACAAGTCCCAGCACTTTATGGATGGCTGTCCTGAAATCATAGGCAGCAATATCACCCAAACCTTTCCAACACCTGGTAGAGCCCATAACATGTGTTGCTGCTATTGTGAGGGCAAAAGATGAGCCTGCACATTATTAGGAGAATATACACTCAGTAGACAAAACTTTAGAGATAGGGGTGATGGGCAGTTAACATGGGCATCCCCAGTGCAGAGTGGAACAGACCCAAACCAAACACAGGCAATAAATAGGCGGATCTGCTATCAGCCTATTTATTGCCTTCTCAATAGTGTATCACAATCGATGAACATGGGCAAGTGTGGTGATCTGATTGACTTTGATAACAGGCACATTGTTGGCGCAAGACAGATAGATCATTCTATCCCCCAAGTGGTAAGAACCTTGGGGTTCCCAAAATCAACCATATTAAGTGTGTACTGTGAGCGTATGATCAACAGATGTACCAGCGCCTAGAGAGCAAGCAGTGGCCAACCACACGCCATTGATGACTAGGGTCGTCATAGAATATCCAGGCTTGTAGAGACCAACCACTTGGCAACAGCAGTACAAATCACATCCAGGTTAAAAGTCGGAGGTCCAAGCAGCACCAGCAAGCAAATGGTACGGCACACACTGCATACTCTGGCCTATGGGAGCCACTGTTGACTGCTCGTCATCAGAAATTATGCCTCACCTAGTGCCTAGAACATCAAAACTGGACCTTTGCAGAGTGTGATCATTTCCAACCGGAACTTTCCATTGTGTGGTCATATGAATCCTGTTTTCAGCTGTACTGAGTTGACAGGAGGGTGTGGGTGTGGTGACAACAGCATGAGGCCATGGTCCCATAGTGTCAGGTCATCTTCGTGATAGTTTCGGGAACCTGCTTGTGGGACACGTTAGGTCTCTTAGTGTGTCTGTAGAGGTCCTTAACTGCTGTGAGCCACCAGTGTGTGATGGTTGATCACCTACATAGTTTCATGGTTTTTGTGCATCCTGTGGCAAATGGTTCATTTCATCAGCAGAATGATGTGCCTTCCCACCAGGTTGCAACCACCCAGACATGGGTCAAGGAGCACTCATCTGAGTTTGGAACCATCCAGTGGCCCCCAAGGTCCCCCAGGTTTTAACCCTATGGAAGCTCTCTGAGATGCCGTGGAGCAGAACATCAGATCCATGGATCCTGGACTGACGTCTCGGGCGGAGTTGTGGACAATGCTGCCACAGACATGGCTGGCATTACCTCCAGCATCTGGTGAAGTTGATGCCTTGACACGTACAGACTGTTATTCACACTAGTGGAGGACCAACATGCTATTAGGTAGATATTTCTAATGTTTTGTCCATTGAGTGTATATAATAAACGGGGCCATCAGAGCATTTTATTACATTTTCATTAACATCAAAAGCTCAGTGTTAACTATGTATTATTATTATTATCATTTGATACCCTGAGAATGTTCAGATTTTTGTACTGGTTACAATTTGAGAATATAATACAGTATCATAGAGAGAAAAAATGAACTCACTGCATCTCTATATCTGTTCTGTTTCAGCAAAGTATCAATCATTGACATCAGTTCAGCCTGTAAAATAAGTACAAATATGTATTAAGAGTAAAGTGGCATTACCAATAATTACATGAGTAAAACAGCAAGACTTGTGTGTACTATTTTAACATGGTAACAATCAAGGAAAGTTCTTGAGGTAGAACTGTTTGCGTCTTTTTATCGCTCCTGTATCTTCTTATCTATGTTATTCATAGAAGAGGTTTATTACTGTTCACTTATTATTTCAGATGTCTCAGAGCCTCCAATTTTCAGGAATTACCTGGTTGACGATTGCAAAACTGTTTACATACTGTGACAATGTGAGAGTGTGCAAGCAGTGTTATCTCCACCAACCAAGAAATTTTTGAAAACAGAAGTTTTAAGACCACCAAAATAATCACTGAAGAATAATAAACCCCTCCAATGGAAAACATGGAGAAGAAAAAGTGACTGAAAAAAATGTAACAACACAGTAGAAGAATCCATTAATCTCACTGTTAAGGACATTAATGAATTCTATATACAGTTAATGGGAATAAATACTCAAGTACCTACAATAAAGCATGACAAAAGGCAGGGGTTAAAATTCAGGGTGGGATGGTGGAATTCCCGCCAAAAAATTTAAGCTCCCGCCTTAAGAAATTTTAAGAAAAATATATATAAATATAAAATCTTGGGTCCGTTTTTGGACCACTCGCCAAAATTCGTGCGTTAAAAACTTTTGTAAAAAATACGTGCTTTAGAAACGGATTGTTCAGAGTTCCGAAAATTGCAATCGAATACATTGTTCATGTCAGGAACATAATCGGTTTATGGACCCGTGAATCGGCTTTCATGCATAGCCGCATGAGCAGTTCATTTTGCACATCGTGGGCTGTTATGAATCGGGCATGAGATTGTTCTTCGTATTTGCGGGATTTCGCTTTTTCGCCACACTTCGATTATGCTTGAGATCGATGAAAAAAAAACACCTGAAGATAAGGTTTTATTTGGGGGGGTTAGTGTGTGTGGGGGGGTGCTCGTTTTCCGTCTGGGGAACGATATTCCGTTTTCAGAACTTCCAAAAACGAAAGTTAAATGGAGTGAACATTTTTGCAGCAATCGTAATTTCTTTTTCTGGCGAAGTAATTCCTCTGTCAAGTATCGTTATTAAATATCAATTTATTGCATAAACGTTTGTATTTCAGCTTGAAAGTGTAGACAACAATTTCCAATAACGGAAATTCGACGGAGTTCCTTGTAAACTTTAGGCACGAGTTTCTTCCGCGGATTTGAGGAACTGTGACTTTGTTGTCATTATTTGCGTCGTTCTCCAGAATAATGCAAAACTGATGACAATTTTATTTGGGGGGGTGGAAGCGGAGGGAGCATTTTCCAGCCGGGGACGGAATTTCGTCTTTCAAAACTTTCGAAAATGGAAGTTAGACGAACTGCAGATTCAATCTGTAATCGTAATTTTTTTTTCTCGTGGTATTCCCTCTGCTCAATATTATTTGTAAAATATAATTTTATTTGATAACTGATTGCGTATCAGCTTGAAAACAGAAGAAAAAATTCTGAAAACGGAAGTTGGGCGGAGTGAAGATTTTTTTCGTAATCATAATTTTTTTCGCGATGTTTACACTGCACTGAATTTTATTGTTAAATGTTATTTTCCCTCTATAAATAGTTGCGAAGGGAAAAACTGGACATTCCTCTTGTCAGAAGAATGGTTGAATCAACCAAGTCTCAATTATGTGAACTGTAAACATCTCATACATAGTATTCAAGAATATTTTTTTTTTTCAGAGCTGAAGGGAAATACACTGAAGAGCAATTGAATTAGAGACAGCTGGCATTATGCAAATGTGATGCTGTGGGTGGCTCTGTAAACGGAAATGACATGATGTATGCAGCAATCCGACAATATAAGGAGTGATGCGACGGGAATCAGTAAGAGTCGGAAGCAGTATGGGTAAGACAAAGGATCTAACTGCATTTGATGGTGGGCAAATTGTCGGGGCCCGACGAATGGGTCACTCTATCTCAGAAGTCGTGCAGGCACTGGGATTTTCACGAGCCACTGTGTCACGGGTGCACTGTGAGTACATCGAATCCGGTAAAACCATCCCTGAAAGGGCCAGCTGCCGTCGACAACAGAGTGTGGATGAGCGGGGTCATCATCGGCTAGCTCGCATTGTAACAGCGAATAGGTGGGCCAAAGTGCAAAAAATCACTAGGCAATTTAATGTTGGTGCACAAAAACGTGTAAGCAGCCTCACCGTCCAGAACCATCTCCTCGCTATGGGGTACAGAAGCCATCATCCCATGACGGTACCGCTAATGACCGCACATCACAGAGTGCAAAGATTAGCATGGGTGCGGGAACATCACCACTGGACCCTAGACATGTGGGAAAATGTTGCCTGGATTGATGAGTCGAGATTCACGTTGGTACATGCAGATGGCATGATACGAGTACGGCGCAAAACACATGAAGCGATTGCTCCTTCTTGCCAGCAGGGTACTCTTCAAGCTGGTGGGGGTGGCATTCTCGTCTGGGGACTGTTTACATGGACTGAAATGGGACCCCTGGTACGTGTGACATCATTCCTCACAGGTCAACGTTACCGGGATATCTTGGACGACTATTTGCTCCTGTTTGTGCGTCTTCAACATCCCACTGGGGACCTCATCCTGCAACAAGACAATGCACCGTGCCATCACTCCTGAATTGTATCCGAATGGTTGGATGAACACTCCACCGGCGTGACCTCGCTTCCTTGGCCAGCTAGGTCACCTGACTTCAATCCCATCGAGCACATCTAGGATGCCATTGAGAGAGGTGTTCGAGGCTCTGACCACCCTCCATCAAATCTTCGTGAACTGTGGGAGCTTGTTCAGGGGTCGTGGATCCGTATGGCTTCTCAACGCTTCCGGTGTCTTGTCGAGTCTATGCAGAGACGAATCGCCACCGTCGTCAGGGCGAAAGGTGGTGCTACACGTTACTAGACAGGTATCTCTAATTCAATTGCTCTTCAGTGTATGTTCAAAAATAATAAATTAATTGACCCTTGTAATACTAAACTTGCACATCACAATCTTCAGTTGAAGGTTTTAATCTTTTGTGATTGAGATAGACTGCAGATTTCCCTCCTCCACAACGGAACTCTTTTGAACTTTTGAGTGTGTAGAATCTGAATCTGTGAAGCAGCAGCACACACACACACAAGTTTTGCTACAGTCTTTCAAAAGCCTGGCAGACCAATTTTTTTTTTTTTTTTTTTTCATTAATGAGAAGATGCAGTTATGGAATATTCACTATTCAAACATAGCTGTAAACAAGAATGATGACACCGAATTTTAGGGTGTAATAAGCACATCTTTTGAATCCGTTCTGACGCAAATGAAATTTATCAGAGCTATTCAGTCAATGGAACCGGTATAGAAAACAATAGTATCTAATAGAAGAAAGAAGTTTTTCCATCGGGTTTTAAATCCCTCAGATATTGCTGTAAACGGAATCACGAGCTTATGCCCTCTGGTTGTAGACTTGTGCATTAACAAAAACCTTAATTTATATGAGAAACATTTTACACCGGAAATGCTCTCCAACACTGAAAGAATTTTTCAAATCAAGACTCTTAGAAACAGAGATGTCGACAAAAATAAGATGTGACTTTACGTCTCCTGGTGGGAAAACCATACATTATTTTAGGAAGAAAGTATTCTTAAAAGGTTTATCCGTATGAGCGATATCGGTCCAAGAAAAAAAAAATTTAGTCGAGTTTTCAGGAGCTTAGATTTTGCTACAAATACATCAGAAACAGAAATTGACACTTATGCCCCTGGTGGCCAAACCATTCTTTACCAAACATTAGAAATTATGTGAAAAATATTTTCCATCAGGTCTTGTATTCTTTCTGTATCAGATACAGCTCCTGATGGGAAATCCTTTGCACATAATTTCAAAGCAGAGATATAGGGGGAAAAGCAATTTACCTTTACGCCCTCTAGCGGAAAGTCTATGAATTACTTGAAAATTTTCTAATTATATGAAAAACTTATCACACTGGAAACACTATCCAACAAAGAAAGAATTTTTTAAATCGGACTCCTAGAAGTAAAGATATTGACAAAAATAAAATGTACATCTACGCACCCTGACGTAGAAACCATGCTTTATTTCAAGAAGAAAATGTTCCTAAAAGGTTTGTCGATATGAGTACTATCGGTCTACAAACGACATTTTTTTTCAATCGAGAATTTAGAAGCTCATATTTTGCTGCAAATACATCAGAAGCGGAAATTAAGATTTACGCCCCTGGTGGCCAAACTATTTTTGTACAAAAATTAGAAATTATGTGCAAATGATTTCCCATCAGGCACTGTCCAGTGCAGAAAGAATTTTTCAAATCGGAGATTTAGAAGCAAAGATGTAGGAGGAAACGCAATTTACCTCTACGCCCCTAGCTGAAAGTCTATGAATTACTTGAAAATTTTCACATTATATGAAAAACATGTCACACTGAAAACACTATCCAACAAAGAAGAAATTTTTCAAATCGGACTCCTAGAATTAGAGATATTGACGAAAATGAGATATATATCTACGCCTCCTGGCGGAGAAACTGTGAAATATTTTAAGAATAAAATATTCCGAAAAGGTTTATTGATGTGAGTGGCATCAGTCCACGAAAGAATATTTTCAATCGATATTTTAGAAGCTCAGATTTTATGGCAAATACATCAGAAGCAAAAATTAACACTTACGCCCCTGGTGGCCAAAGTATTCTTTACCAAAAATTGGAAATTATTTGCAAAAGATTTTCCATCAGGAGGTGTATACGCTGAAGAAAAAAATTTCAAATCAGAGTTTTAGAAGAAGAATTATCAGGAAAAATGTAATTTACTTTTACGTCCTCTAGCGGAAAATCTATGCATAATTTGAAAAAGTAACTACATCTAAAATACTCTTCAACATAAATGGAATCGAAAGATAAAAAAAAAATTTCAACCAGATGTTTAGAAGCAAATATGTGGAATAAAATGTATTTTTGAATTCGACATCATCTGCATTTATGCCCTCAAGCGGCGAAATTCTACATCATAAAAAAAACGAAAGGAAGGATCATCATTCGCATATTTCAAGCTTCCCAATGCAAATAGAATTTTTCAAATCGGACTAATAGTTGCAGAGATATTGTGGGTACAGACGGACGGGCAAACCGGCAACATCAGCACGATCTTTTTTTACAAAAAACGTGCTAAAAATGAAGAGTATATATGCTAATGTCCAAAGTTTTCTAAGAGTTTTATAAGCACCGTTCTCACACATTTCCATTAGTGTCAGAAGGTTCCTCTGCAAGTAAGGCTTGTGTTACATTTAACAAATGTACCATGTGAACGTGGCTTTAGCACACAAAACAAAATCAGTCGAAATTTAGAGATTCACTGAGCAACAAAAATCTTAATGCCTATTTCTAAAATTGGGCCAAATAAACCCTCAGGAATCAAACAACAGCTGATTAAAGCTTGCTAACTGTGGAAAAGAATGAAAGACAGACACATACATTTCAGGAGCAATTTTATGATATCAATGTACTGCAAAATGAACAACTCTAGTTTTGTAAAATGAATCATGGTAATTTGTATTAGATTGAATGTAGTAAATGTTTTTATCTAATTCACCTGTTTGTTTTAAGAACCAAGTATAGCTAATATTGTTTGAAAATTTACTAGTTTTCCCAGTCTTTTAATGTAAGTCACATATTCAAAACTCCCCACCTGAAATTTTCAATCCCCTTCATTTACAAACACAAGTGGGGAGACTCCCTTCCATTTCAAATTTGAATTTTAACCCCTGAGAAGGTAAAACAATCAACTAGACTTTTACTACAGAGGCGAGAAATGTTTGCAAGATTGAGGGAAAAGAAGTAATAAATTTCAATTTTAGACTGCATTGAACGAATAAATTATCACAAAAACACCAAATAGATTTGAAAATTGATAGAGGGACTGTGCACAAATAGCCAGACAAGATTTTATACTGAAATATAAGTACTTCACAGAATAAAAATCATTCCTATTTAAAATAAAAGTCAACATGGAAACTACAATTAAGACAAAGACTGGCTTTCTAAAAATAAAACTAGGTCTTTATTTTTAAAAAGTAATTATTCTGCAGGCCAGGGGCGAGCTGAGGGTAATTACCACTTGGGTGCCAGTCCAGATCTGCCCCCCACCCTGAATGAAAAAATTTCCATTTTTATTTTCAATTACGAAAAAAGCAATTCATGAGACTACCTTATAGGTTGTCTTATGTTTCCCGACATGCAACTCCAAAACCACACACACGCGAGGAACCCTCGTGTAGAAATAATGGCCTGAAGATGGCAGCAAATGTACCGCAGAAAGCGCTCGCCATAACAACAAACCACGTGTGAGACGTCTCCTGACCCGATGAGTATAACTCTTTCTACTAAAATATTTTAATTAATAGTGAATTTTAAACATTTGACTGTGCAAGTGAATGAATGTGAAACTGAAAATATATAACCTAACTGTTTTATTTCTTCAATTTTTTTTTATAACTAACCAAAGGTCCGTAACGTAAGAGACCTCCCGGTGCCGGAAGCACATGCCGCACAGAGCAAACAACGTGAGAAATACTCTGTCAATATCAGGTAAAATACCTTAGATATTATGTATAGTTTTATTTTCAAATGATTTAAATTTCAAATGATTAATTTTTTATTATTAAAATAATTGTAATGCATCCGTCACACGTTTATTTTTTTTTTTTTTTTTTGGTAAAAATAATTCATCATGTAATTCAATAGAAATTCATCAATTTCTGTTACCCTTAAATTTACAGTTTCTATAAAATACAAATGCCTCATAAATATCTGAAAAAAAAAAATATTCTAAACTGGTTTCACAAATGCGACTGTAAAAATCTTCCATTCTGTCAATTTACAGATGTCCTATTTGTGGGTAAAAACTTTAGATCATGTCCGATGTGATATAGTATAAAGAATTTCTAGACGAATGGGAAACAGATTTTCAGCATTTACAAACTACAAAACTCAACCCGCTAACGCTTCAACTCTGTGTGTGTGTCGGGGGGAGAGGGCTTAATACCAAAAATATAAAATATAAACAATTTCTGGTCCGATTGGGAAATTTTCAGCATCTACACACTACAACCCAACAGGTTTCCTGCATTAGCACATGCCCGCAGAGCAGGGCATGGGCATGTGCTGACGCAGGAAACCTCTACGAACTAGGGGGGAAGGGGGCTTAATACTAAAATTATAAAATGTAAAGAATTCGTAGCCCGATGAGGAGCAAATTTTCAGCGTTTAAAATTACAATTCTGCAAAATTTCTGCGGGCATCTGCTACTGAAGGAAACCTATCTGTGAGAAGAAGGGAAAATCCTGAGACAAGTTTCCTGCATTAGCACATGTCCGCAGAGAATTCGTTGAGTTGTAGTTAATAAACGCTGAAGAAAATCTCCCTATCGGTCCAGAACCAGAGATTCTTTATATTTTGTATCTTTGGTATAGAGTGCTGAAATTCTTTTGTTGAGTTGTAGATTATAAACATTTTTATAAAGAATTGCATTAAATATCGCAATTAAGAAAACACCACAAAATTACGGAAACTTTATGTGAGTCAGGTGGCCAACTGCTGGGGACGTGGCCACAGAGCAGTCTAGAACACAATTTTTATATGGCCCCTTAAAATTTTTGTGGCCAGGTCTCTGAGGGCCAGCTTTCTGCTTTGTCTTTGGGCTGAAAATCATGGAAATTTCTAAATTTCTTATGGAAAATGAAATATTAAAAGAAATATATTTTGTTAAAGTAGTTGCTCAAGTAGGGTGAAATATAGCCACATGATATTTGTTTATGCAAAACAATTTTATAGCACTGAAATTACAATGTATCCAATTCTGCATGTGGCCACTTCTCCATACCCGGGTTACACTACTTGCTGATGCAAGGCGCAGAAACTGGAGGCTGCGGCCATACGATCGGCTAGAATTCGGTAGGTAAGCAGAAGTGTAACTGTCAACAACTGAGAGAAAAAAGCCCACCATAACCTTTATATCAGGGATTTGTTTTCAAGAATATTTTAATTCACGCATTTCGAAAATGGCATACACACGTACAAGAAATTATTTAATTAAGCAGGATGTAAAATATTGAATAGATGACACTGCTCACTCTTAAAACTATTAAATGTACAAGATTCACTTCCCCCACCCCCGGTTTTACGGCGCCCCAGATGCTTGCTAATCATACTGATAAGAAAGTCTTATTTTTAGTACACTGGTCGAACACTGTTTTGCAGAGAAAAATTAGCACTTTTACATGGTCCTACAGTATAACTTATGCATCACCTAATCAGAACAACTGAGTACAAATTTTTTTTTACACTCTTTGTTATAGTTTTGTATTATATTAAGATAGATTTTGTTTGTGGAAATACTACGGAAAATGTAAAAAACTTTCTGACTGTGCATAACGTTATTGCTGGGCGATTTCAACTCGCAAAAATTGTATTGAAAAACTGCATCTTAAAAAAAATGCATCTCTAAAGATATGGAGCATCCACCATGAGTTTTGCATATACTAAAGAAAGAAAGAAATCTTGTATGAAGCTGAGGGTACAGATTCACATGCCTAGTGTCATCAGAGCATGATAAGGAAGAGCAGGACACCATACCGTCCTAACATTTGTAGTTTGTAACACCCCACCCCACCTACACCACACCTCCACCCCCACCATACCACACTGTCACCAATATCTTCTCTAATCGACCGATGTTAGAAAACATGACCTGTTTTTGTCACTGCCAAAAGTTCACAAGAAAAACAACAGGATGGCGGAAGGGTGTAATAATACGAAATTGGCTCACTGAAGGGGAAGGAATGGGTTGTCGGCATGATTACATTGAAGGTGATAATGATCTGTGCCATGACTGAAGTGGGCTGAAACGTCTGTTGCTCTAAAAGCCATGTTGAATGCCCTTGGAATCTCATCCTCACTTGTTACCCTCTAGACACAAAGCGTCCATCCTGAAGAACGAACATTATTTGTGGGCCAGAATAATTTTATACATAGGGAAGGTGTAGATGCTGTATCTTAACTTGAACACACACCCATCCTAACTCCTTTCATCCATCTATATTTTGAGGTTGCTCACCTTTATTTCTAAAATATTTTAGGAGGTTTTCGTCTCTACACATTTCCAACACATATTTTTTTTAGTTATATCGTGGTTCAAGGCCGCCAAAAAAAAAAAAAAAAAACGTCTTTTTCAACTCACGCAAACTTTGTTCCCTTCTTTTCTTTTCCCAATGACCAAATTCGGATTCAAAATAATCTACCACAAGTATACATAATCGAACTCCCTAAAACACTAATATCTAATTAAAACTTCAATCAATAAAACTTATATTACACATTTCCTAAAACGTTAAAGTTAAAAAACTGTAACCTATAATTATTTACAATTGCACACCGGCACCCAATTAAAACAAACCTAAATACCTGACACAACCACTAAACTCGACAATCACAGACCTCTCTCCACTCAGAAATAAGCATACTATCCTAGAACTTCCAACCTCAGCCCCGGACATTCTCAAGGAGTGGACGCAACAGATGAACAACACGTCACCACCCACAAAACGTAGCGAATGTTCCATTGTTCGCACTGCATAGTCTCATTCCTGTTCTTTGCAGTTCAGGCGCAATGGCGCCATCTATCAGATGATCTAATAACCTTCCTTTCCTTTCGTACTTAGAAATATCTGTTTGATAGCTGACCGTATTTGATTCATGAAACTAATCATCTGATATTCTAACATTTTTTTTTTTTATATTATATTGCATCATTTTTTTCTTTCCTCTTCCCCTCTATTCTTCTCTGCAGCTTTCCTTTCTGATCAAGTCCTTCCAATATGTGTTTAAGCTATTAGGATCATTAACGTTACATAACTTGTGTCTATTTTTTTCAATCAACACTGTCTCCGCCAATCTCAAATGCCTTTCTGTGCGACAATTCTTAATAATTTTTATTTCATCAAACTTTGGGTATTGCTTTTGTTCAATACAGTACTGGACCAATGCAGTTTTTACTTCTTTTTTCTGCCAATTCCGTAGGTGCAGTTGTAAACGATGTTTTAGTCTATTTTTAGTGCTTCCTATATACAGGGTGATCCATTTAAACCAGTACCATGTGATTTACTTATAACTTTTTTATAAATAACAACAAAATCGTACAGTAAGTTGAGAATTATACATGTGGTATTGGAGAATCATTTTATTAAAGCAAATGTTGGAATTGTCCTCCATTTTCTTGTAAACACAGTTGAACACGCAGCCCCCTATTCAGTGATGTCTCATGTAGAGTACGAGCAGTAACATTACCAATTTCAGTCGTGATTGTTTCACGCAATGCAACCAATGTTTTTGGATGGGTTTTGTAAACTCTATCCTTTAAGTAGCCCCATAAAAAAATGTCAGGGGAAGTTAAGTCTGGAGATCGGGGAGGCCATATGTTTTTTGAAATTAATCTGTCATCAAAGAAGCTGGTTATGAGTTCCATTGAGACTTTTGATGTGTGACACGTAGCGCCATCCTGCTGAAAGTAGCCCTCTGTCAATTCAATGTCATCAAGTTGTTCCACAAATTCATTGAATATGCGACAATAAATGTTAGTGTTGACAGTCTCAGAGAAAAAAATGGGGCCAGTAATTTTCGTAGACGAAACCGCACACCATACACCAACCTCTTGTGAATGCATCGGTGTTTCACACATAATGTGTGGGTTTTCGGCAGCCCAGTATCTGCTGTTTTGCGAATTGACGTAGCCTGACAGATGAAACCAGGCTTCATCCGTAAACCATGTGATGGAGAAAATATCAGATCACAAATTAAGAAAATTTTCAAACCATTTGCAGTAACTTACTCTCTTTTCCTTGTCCAGTTTTGGCAGCTGATGGATTACGTGCACTTTAAATGGTCGAATATCCGCTTTTTTGCTGCCCTTTGACAAGTTCCGTATGAATATTTTGTCTGTTGTCTTAATCTACGCAACAATTTTGTCGGAGATTGAAGTAAACGTTGCGGAACTTCGTCCACATGCGTTTGCGGCATCGGAGGGTGATGTCTACCGCTACCGCTGAGAAGAGAACCGGTTTGCTACAGTTTTTTTGCCATCGACAGAATTGTTGACTTGCTGGCACTTTTCGAACTACAAACTCTCTTCGAAATGCTCATTGTGTTTTGATGACAGAATTGGTTGCCCAATATGATTTTCACTAAAAAACACGCTCTGGAACAGAGTACTGCATGTTTCCGAATGCACGCAAGTGAATGACAATGCAACAAC
The DNA here is from genome assembly GCA_039090855.1 of Macrothele yani. Taxonomy (NCBI): domain Eukaryota; kingdom Metazoa; phylum Arthropoda; class Arachnida; order Araneae; family Macrothelidae; genus Macrothele; species Macrothele yani. The sequence goes on from CM077026.1 coordinate 73,788,820, forward strand.
AAACAAATCACGAGCTGAGTTACAGTTACGGTTAACAATCTTCTTCATGGTGGCGGTTTTCATTCTCCAGGAGTTGCTGCTTCTATTAAAAAAAGAAGTTCCTTGCGCGATCCCTTGCAAAAATGTAAGGTATTCTCAGGGTACTGGTTTAAATGGATCACCCTGTATGATACTGTGGGATATATATAAAATACTGTAATCAATACGAAAGAAAACAAGAAGTGCTTGGACAGAGCTGGCATTTACGAAATTCCTATAAGTAACAATCCCACAGTATCATATATAGGAAGCACTAAAAATAAACTAAAACATTGTTTACAAGAGCACCTACGGAATTAGCAGAAAAAAGAAGTAAAAACTGCATTGGCCCAGTACTGTATTGAACAAAAGCAATACCCAAAGTTTGATGAAATAAAAATTATTAAGAATTGTCGCACAGAAAGGCATTTGAGATTGGCGGAGACAGTGTTGATTGAAAAAATAGACACAGGTTATGTAACGTTAATGATCCTAATAGCTTAAACACATATTGGAAGGACTTGATCAGAAAGGAAAGCTGCAGAGAAGAATAGAGGGGAAGAGGAAAGAAAAAAATGATGCAATATAATATAAAAAAAAAAAAATGTTAGAATATCAGATGATTAGTTTCATGAATTAAATAGGATCAGCTATCGAACAGATATTTATAAGTACGAAGGGAAAAGAAGGCTATTAGGTCACCTGATAGATGGCGCCACTGTGCCTGAATGGCGAAGAACGGGAATGAGACGATGCCGCATGAACAATGGAACATTCGCTATGTTTTGTGGGTGGTGACGGGTGGTTCATCTGTTGTGTTCACTCCTTGAGAATGGCCTGGGCTGAGGTTGAAAGTGCTAGGATAGTATGCTTATTTCTGAGTGGAGAGAGGTCCATGATTGTCGAGTTTAGTAATTGTGTCAGGTATTTAGGTTTGTTTTAATTGGGTACCAGTGTGCAATTGTAAATAATTATGGATTGCAGTTTTTTAACTTTGATGTTTTAGGAAATGTGGTGTAATATAAGTTTTATTGATTGAAGTTTTCATTAGATACAAGTGTTTTATGGAGTTCAATTATGTATACTTGTGGTAGATTATTTTGAATCCGAATTTGGTCATTGGGAAAAGAAAAGAAGGAAACAAAGTTTGCGTGAGTTGAAAAAGACGTTTTTTCTTTTTTTGGTGGCCTTGAACCATGATGTAACTAAGAAAAATACGTGTTGGAAATGTGTAGAGACGAAAACCTCCAAAAAGATTTTAGGAATAAAGGTGAGTAACCCTCAAAATATAGATTATGTCTAAATAGCACGTGTATAATTAAGCAGCTAGATGACATTTGACATTTGCAATGCTGTGTGAATATATGATCCTTTCATCCATTTGGAGAAAGTGCCATTCAGATTGTTTCCCTGCAACTTCTCAAGCTGAAAACCGGTGGTGTGAGGGTATTTTATTGTTTGGGCTCGCTCCCCGATTCATAATTACCCCAGACTGAGATAAAAATACGCAAATCACTTCCCAAAGTCAGCTGTGTTTTATTTATACGTAAAAAAAGGTGCTTCATGAAATTTTTAGCGAGCAAAGTGCCACCTTTGCGCTGCTATTATCTCAAGAAACTACTTCCTTTTCTTAGTGGGAAATCAGCACTGGGAGTTAGGTCGTAGTGGGTGGGGATGATGAAAGGAGATGTTCCAGGCAAACATACTTTCTACTTCCTGAAAAAAAAAAAAAAGACCCTCAGAATCAAGGGGGTTTGACAAGGGCCGTGATTATTCTGACTGGCCACGGCCGACACATCACAGGGAGTGCATTTGTGTTGATCACAAATATAGCGGTTTAGTATGAAGCTTCCTGAATCTCCCATATGTGTTGGTTCACTCCCAGTGTGGTGAAATGTTGCACCATGGGAATGAAAGCATAACTGAATTACATATATAGTGATATTTTTACGTAAACGTGCCATGAAGTAGTCTGTATTGTGATTTCTCACAGAATATTTTTTTAAAACTTCTTCCACGTTTTTGATATCAATGTGTTTATCGTAAAATCTGACAGGAACTTTCTGCTGCCCCCTCAGCACTGCCCAGGTGCAGTGCACCCGTTGAACCCTTGCGTGGCATGCCCCTGCTGCAGTCACATATCCAGGAATTTTGTTTTGGGAGGGGTGGGGCTCTGAGTTTGAGCAAAAACTAAGAATAATTTATATATAGCAGATGTAGGTGGCAAGTTGTATTGCCCACATGCTGTACTAACATGCCACATGCATAATAATGTACATTATACTATGCCATGTCTCTTGAGGGAGGGAAACTTGGGATTATAGAGACAAATTTTGAAACTGATGTAATAGAAATAAAATACTGAATTAGGGCTGCTACTAGGTACCGTGTGATCATTTTATCATGCAACCCGACTTTCAGAATGTGTTCAATATGTAAAAAACCAGTGAAATACAGACATCATCATCATCATCGTTGTCAACCATTATCAATCCACTGCTGGACGAAGGTCTCCCCAAGTTTCCTCCACAACGGTCTGTCTTATGCCAGTCTTCTCCATCTCACTCCCGCATACTTTGGAATTTCATCCACCCATCTCCCATGTGGTCTTCTTCTGGGTCTTTTCCTGTCCCTTGGAATCCAATCTAAAATTTTGGCTGTCCATCGATGATCTGTCCTTCTGGCAGTATGTCCAGCCCATTGCCATTTCAGGGATTTAACTCTGATCATGATGTCTTCCACTCTTGTCATTTTTCGGATCCACGAGTTCCTCTTCTTATCTCTCCTGGTTACACCAAGCATGCACCTCTCCATGCTGCTTTGAGTTGTCTGCAACCTTTGCATGTCTCTTTTAGTTAAGGTCCGCGTCTCTGCACCATACGTAAGCACTGGAAGGATGCATTGATCAAACACTTTTCTTTTAAGACATAATGGGATATTGCTCTTGAAAATTATGCTGTTTCTTCCAAAAGCTCTCCAGGCAAGTTTTGTACGCCGATTAATTTCTTCATTAATGTGACCCTCACTTGATATCTGCTGTCCAAGATAAACGTACGTGTCTGTTATCTCCAGCTTTTCTCCATCAATCGATAAATCTTCATTTCTTGTAAAAGCAGTGAACATCTCCTTTGTCTTCTGAAAGTTCATTTTTAATCCCACTTCTTTACTCTTGTCAGCAAGTTCCTGGATCATACTCTGCAGCTCTGATGGGGTAGTTGCAAAAATGACTATGTCATCAGCAAAACGAAGGTGGGTTAGATAATCTCCATTAATCTTTATCCCTTTGTTTTCCCAGTTCAGTGATTGAAAGACATTTTCCAATGTGGCATTAAAGAGCTTCGGAGATATGGTGTCACCTTGTCTCACTCCTTTTCCAATTTTTATGTGTGTTGTATTTTCAAACAGCCGAATCTTTGCACTTGCATTTTCATAGATGTTATTAATACATAATATTAATGTACGCATCTTCAATACCGCAGGATTTCAGAGCCATTGTAACTGCTGATGGTTTCACCGAATCAAAGGCTTTTTCATAATCGATAAAAGCCATGCACAATGGAAGTTCATATTCCCTCGCTCTTTCAATTAGTTCTCTTAGTACGTGGATATGATCTGTTGTGCTGTAGCCACTCCTGAATCCAGCTTGTTCTCTCGGTTGAGCCATGTCCAGTGTCACCTTCAAGCAGTGTGAAAGAACTTTAGTGAAGATTTTATAAATACAGACATATCATGGGTTTAATAGGAAAATGAGATACACAAATGACACACATACTTGTTTACAGGAGGTGTTCGAAATGTCCACCCACAGCTGCAAGGCAAGTGCGAGCCCTCTTAACCATTTCGGATACCACCTTGCGTAAAAGCGTACAGTTGGTAGACATAATCTCGCTGGTAATGCGCCGCTTCAGTTCGTCTACAGTATGAGGATTCTGTTGGTGTGCACAACCTTTGAGATACTTCCAGAGGAAAATATCCAGTGGAGATAAATCAGGTGACCTGGGGGCCACAAACCTTTTGAAATCAGGCGGTCGTCAAATATGTCGTCAAGAAACTGCAGGGTGTCTTGAGACGTATGCCACATTGCCCTGTCCTGTTGCAGGTAACAATATCGTTCGTCTGCTTCCAGAAGTGCAACAAATTGCATAATGATGTCCTAGTATGACTAGCTGTTGGAGATTGTGTAGAAAAATGGGGGCCCCACTATTTGTTGTCACGAAATTGCACAACACACTCCGACTTTCAATGCATGTAACAACGTTTCGTGCAACACATGTGGGTTTTCTGTCGACCAAAATCTGTTGTTCTGACTGTTGACGTATCCAGTAAGGTAAAAATACGTCTCATCACTGAAAAACACTTTATCCAACAGGCCTATTCTGTGTCATCTCACCAATGTCGTTAGCCACCTACAGTATGCAATTTGTTGGTGTGTATCCGGTTCTTTGAGTTCTTGTACACAGTAGACATATTACGCAAGGAGACATAATTTCTTTGCGGCCTTGTGTGCACTCCCATATGACATCTGTTGTTGTGCCGCCAGTTTATGCAAACCCTTTGTTGGTGAATGTTGTAATGCTGCCCGTACCTCCTCGAGTTTGGCGTCCGTTAACACATGGGACCTCATCATCTTCTTCTTATTGTTACCAACACTCTCAGTCTCTTGAAAACAGCTGACGACTCGCATAATTGTTGATTTGTTGAGCACAGGCATGTCAGAATACTTTCAATGAAATTGCTTCTATATGTGTGCATATGATTGCTGTTGAAAATACATTTCAACAATAAATACCAATTGTGCCGTTGAAAATGTCATTTTGTAATGTCCGTCAGCAACTTCCGCAAACACAGCATTCTCCTCGCTGGTGAATGCAACTAACCACACACCTACGCTTCCTATCTCAGGAACATTGTACTGCCATCTACCGGCATGTCACACACTTTCTCTTTTTACAGCAACCAAACTGCCTGTTCTGCGCCATTGAATGCCGTATTGCGTGATAAAATGATCACCCCATATACACTGCTGGCCACCCAAAATGCAACACCAAGAAGAAAGCATCCAATTGGCCTGAAATTCGCAGCATGCGTCACCCGCGAGAGGACATGCAAACGATTAGCATTGCAGGGCATATGCAAATCATGTGCGCCCGGCACGCCACCGAGAAGCACTATAAGAAGGGTACACAGAAGGCGGGGTGTAAGTAGTGGAAGTGGGTTGTGCTGCAGGACCTGTGCGTGGGCAGCTTCCTGATGCCTCGTCGCAGAATACGGCAGTCATTCCAGCACGTTTTGGAGTCAGACAGAGGACGAATAGTGGCTTATCACGACAGCAGTTTATCGTACCGAGACATCGGCACCCGTGTGGGACGACATCCAGCCACAGTGATGCGAGTATGGATTCGGTGGGTGCAGGAGGGACGGATGGACTAACGTGAGCGGTTGCGGCAGCCGCGGCATGCCACCGAATGAGAGGACCGGCATGTTTTGTGGCGGGCATTGATGGCTGGCACCGCGAAATCACAAACGTTAGCGCAGAAAATAGGGTGTGTTGCGCAACAACCTGTGTCAGCACGTAACGTTCAGCGGCGTCTGCAGGAGCGGGGACTTGTCGCACTGCGCCCATTGCTCCAATTACCATTGAGGTTACACCACCGGCAAGTGCGGCGGCAGTGGGCCGTTGAACGCAGCACCTGGACTACGGAATGGCACGACATTGTCTTCTCCGACGAATCTCGCTTCTGCCTGCAACACCACGATGGTCGGATCTGCGTGTGGCGGCACCGCGGCGAGAGACTGTATAACGCCTGCATTATGCATCACCATACCGGTCCATCGCCTGGTGTTATGGTTTGGGGCGCAATTGGATATGCAGGGTTCGTACACTTTTGGGGGGAAAAATTCAAGGACTTTCCAGGCCTTTTCCAGGACATATACAAAAAATTCCAGGATGATTATTACGCTTTACAGTATCATGTTCAAATTACTTTTTAAAAGTAATTTCAGTTTTAAGTAATAAAAATGATGAAAGATGCAAATGGATGAGTGTGCTTTATGCAAATGGATCAAGTTTATCAAGCACAAGATCATAAAGAACGGATTCTGTTCTTATGCCCCGACCTTTGAATTCAATTTGGATCATTCTCCTCCCTGATAACATACCAAAACTTTGTTGCAATCAAACAGATTTTATGTGAGTTAACATTCCTAAGCTTGGAGAACGAATACTGCTCCTATGTCTTGGCCTTTGAATTTAATTTTGACCATTTTGAAAACTAGGGTACGTTCCCAGGTTGTACCCAATGGCATACAAAAATTTTGCCGAAATCCAACTGCTTTCGTGCAAATTATCGTACGGACAAACCCAAAGCATAAACGTTTTTGCAACCTACAGTTCGAAAGGGTTAGTAATTTTGTAAATAAAAACATAACGAACAGCGCAAAAACTGGCTCATAAATAGAATATTTGAAACTACAGTATGCACTCTCAATTATTAGGGATGGTAGAGGGGAAGGGAATAGAACTGTCCAAAATTAGCATGTTTTCGTTGCGCTGGCGCTGAATTCCGTCAGACCTAACCTACCCCCAATGTGGTCAAATGATTGAAATGTGCTGATGTTCATGGAATGAAATGGTTGATCAGCTATGATGACTGCATAAAAGTTTGGAAGAAGGGGGGTTAAGTTTATGCAACATTTTACATCACTCCACTATTTATCTTGTCATCATCAACAATCGCAATGCAACTACCACTTATGATCGCAGATATCAGCAACCGAAAATCTGCCATATCACTAAGTGATACAACACATAGGTATCCTGTTACAATGTATTGTAATTGAAAGAAAAAAGGATGTGGAAAAAAGAAACTTTCAGAAATTAAGATCATCGTCAAGCCATGGCGTTTCAAAAATCTGTTTTCCTTTATAATGTTTAAAAGCATGTTTTTGCTTTTTTACCAGTAGTGTATAATAAAAATACTGTTGATTTTTTTTTATGGAATCAGATATCTGTATGTCTGATTGTCTTGTCTGAGTTCACACGTTAGCTACTGTGTAAAGTAGACCTATTTTTTCAGATCAAAAATATGTAGTTTTGTATATATTCACAGTATAAGTCATTCCTTATTCCCACAGAACTGAATTCAGCAGATGCAAAATGAAGAACATCAAGACCCGCCCAACACCATGTTTCTGATTGTCTGCTGTTTATATTCAAGAAATGCAAATATGGATCAATGGTGAATGCAGCAACTATGATTTTTATTTATAACCAAGAAAAAAAAAAAGCCGTGAAAGCTGCAAAGCTGAAACGGATATTTCTTCCCCTTCATGCACAAAAACATTCCGCTTAAGGTCAAACAGCAGGAGCACGTCTCCACGCACAACCTTTGGAATGTCCTGATGGAATGGCTTCTTTTCATTTGGCACATCGCCATAAATCACCACCCGCAGCTCACTGAGCTGTCAAGTTGCACCCTTCCTCCTTCACCCTAACTATAGGAGAAAATGTGTAAAAAAAAAAAAAAAAGCTCCCGATTTTCGCCAAAATGACCAAATTTACGTCATGATGTTGCAATTTACTAAAATACGTTTATCTGCTGAATTTCGCTTAAACCCATAGAAAACTTTTTAATTATAGATGATTTTTTTTTATTAAAACAGTAACTCAGACGTCTGAACAAAAATGTTTGTTTGTAATTTAAAGAGTCCATATCATCACAGAAAAAAATTTAAGGATCACTCTGTTTAAATAAACCATGGCATCTAAAAAAAATAATTCACTTGCTTTTCCCTTAATTTAGAATTACTTTCTTTTTTTCAATCCGATTATGCAACGGAAGATTTTTTTTTTTTTTTTTTTTTTTTTTTTTGCATCTGCTAAAGTTTCTAACGGAATTTGGCGAAATTTGCACTAGAACTTTATTGTGATGTATCTTAACCACTGTAAAAATTGTACTGTGTTATTTTCAAAATTCGGGAAAATGGATTTCTGAAAATTTTCTCCTAGTCCCATTGAGCAGTGGAAGTGATAAACAGGTGTTTGCTTTCTTCCCAACCAAGGGTTTTGGATCAGCGCTTCCAGCTGTCAATCAACCGTTGCTATGGTAACACCCTTTCTGCTGGAGGCTCACCCTGTCCAAAGAGGCATTCATACTTGTGCATAATAAAAATTTCCAATGCTAACTTTTTAAGTTTCAAACCGATTCAATTGGAATTTTGGGAGTGAGCTCTGTAATCCAATTATAGTGAATGTAAAAATTTCTGCCACTTTCGTGAAAAATTCGCAAAGATAGTTTTCTTATTTTTTATCATAAGTAGTGGAAGTCTCTTGAGGGGAGGGCTGGCAATGCACATAAACAAGGACCAGATGAATATGTTGTTCAGGCACAAGGTAAGTAGAATATAGAAGGTAGGTCCAAGAGCAGGTTTTCGATGTCAGCAGTTCTAAAGCCTCAGGCGGGGTGAGTTTTGTGACGTCAAAGGTGCAAATGAAGTTAGCAGTGGGTCAAATTTCATACTCCCAACCTATCTGTAGTGCACGTTCTTTCTGTTATTTATGCAAAGTTTCAGCAACTTTTGTCCAGTATTTTGCAAGTGAAAAACGTTTTGCTGTGAGTTAATGGTCAGTTGAGAAATATTTTTTATTAATATATTTGTTAAAAGCAGCTTTTTGTTCGTTGTGTATTAACAGATATGCCTGGATGCGCTGTTGCGTGTTGTGCCAACAGCGAAAGATCTACATATTCCAATTTAACTTTTCATCGAATCCCAAAGGGCAGTTTGAGAAAAGTCTGGATTAACTCATTTCGATGAAAAGACACATTTAACCCTCACAACGCCAAAATATGCTCTGCCCATTTTGATGATGAGGATTTTGAGAGAGATTTAAAAAGAGAATTAATAGGATGCAGTTCTCGCCGTCGACTGAAAAAAGGTGCGATTCCTCACGTTAATACATATATATTTGGCAGTTGTACTTCAAGCACAAATCAAGAAAGGTCAAAACGTGCTGAAAAAAGAAAATCTCAGCAGTTTTTGTCGGAAGAAACGCAGAATTATACATCGAAGAAGGCAAGATTGAGTCTAGATTTGCAAGTTCAACCTGCTGACGAGATAACTGAACGTGATTCTGCTACATTATTTAGCTTGGAAGCTGAAATAGAAGCCCAGGAAAAGGAAATTTCATCCTTAAAAAATTATATAGAAAAGCTCAACAAAGTAAATTCTGAGTTACAATCGAAACTTCAGTATTGGCAAAGCAAAGTTAAAATAAATTATTTGAAAACTAGAAATTTACGATCTGAAAATGCATTGCTGAAGAAAAAAAAACAGATTGTCTATTATTGCTGAAGAAAAAGGTGAAAAAGCAAAAGAAATTTTGAGTAGAATTTTTTCAAAAGCTCAGATTTCTTCCCTTTCAAGGAAACAAAATGTCAGATGGTCAATTTCTGATATAGTGACAGCTTTATCATTACGAGGCTTGTCGAAACGAGCTTACAGTTTTATTAGAAATCAGATAAACATTCCACTACCTGGTGTGACCACTTTGAAGCGTTGGGTGTCTGGAATGAAAATTTCCCCAGGACTCTTACCGGATGCTTTCGTACTACTGGCCCAATATGCAAAAACTTGCTCCATGTTTGACAAAATTTGCATTATAGTGATGGATGAGATGAGTATTGATGCGAAAATTTCCTACGATCATGCTGAAGATGCTATTTTGGGATCATATAAATCAGTACAAGTTGTAATGTTATGTAGCTTAACAAATTCATGGAAGCAGCCTATATTTTATGACTTTGACTGTAAAATGAGTAAAGATTTGTTGGGAAAAATAATTTTGGAAATTGAAAAGATTGGACTCCAAGTGGTTGGTTTAACTTCGGATTTAGCAGGCGGAAATCAGGCTTTGTGGAAGGAATTAGAAATAAGCATTAACAGAACTAGCTTTCCTAATCCTTGGGATAACTCCAGGAATATTTTTATGTTTGCTGATGTTCCACATTTGCTGAAGCTGCTAAGGAATCATTTTTTGAACAGAGGCATTAAACTTCCAACTGCTGAAGTAATCACTAGCAATGTTCTTTTTCAGCTTGTTGAAAAAGATAAAGACGAACTGAAAATTTGTCACAAGTTTTCAGAAAAACATCTTTTAGTTAAAAAGGCAGAAAGGATGAAGGTTGCGTTTGCTGCACAGACATTTTCCTTGCATGTTGCGAAAGCTATAAGATATTTATTTCCTAATGAAAGTCCAACAGCAGATTTCATTGAATTGGTCAATAACGCGTTTGACGTGCTGAATTCACGTTGCCCTTCTGACGATAACTTATTAAAAAGGGGGTATGGACAACATATATATGAACAGGTTGCAGTACTGAACAGAATGAAAGAAACTGTGGAAAAAATGCGCATCTTGGGGGAAAAAAATATTTTGCCATTCCAGCAGGGCTTCATTGTTTCTATCGTATCTTTAAAAAATTTATATGCTTATTTACAAAATGTAGGAATTAAATAAACACTAACCTGCCGTCTCAACCAGGACTGTCTTGAAAATTTATTTTCACAAATTCGAGGTATGGGACGTGGATATGATCACCCTATTCCGTGCGAATTCAAATACAGGTTAAGATTACTGTTATTGAGCGGGCAGCTTCCAGAACCGTCGTGTGATTCCAACGTACGGGATGAGGGAATAAAATGTTTGACTTCCATATACTTACGTGGATTACTTCTACCATCATCCGATGAATCAGAAGCTGAGAAAATTGAAAATGGATTTTTGTCAACAAATCATCAATTTGTGGAACAAAAAATTTGCAGCGTATTAAAACACAATCATCCTGCTTCATCCTTGAGTTCAGAAACAGAAGAAGATGCTCTCCAATACATAGCTGGTTATTTGGCATTTCGTTCTGAGAATCCGCAACTAAAATGTGATAATCAGGAGACTCTGGAACTTAATAACTGGATCCAGCATATCAGTAGAGATGGGCTTACTTATCCTGCAAGCTCTTGGATGGAAACTGTACAAAAATTCAAAACTGTTTTTTTTTTTAAATCCACGGAGTACAACTTGTAAAATATCACGGTATAGTTAATCATTTGTCTTTGGAACTCAAAAAAGTGTTTCCAGAAGTAGATGAAAAAATCGTACATCTTTACGCAAAATTGAGGATTTTTATTAGAATTAAATTCCTTAATACTTGTATGACGAAAGTGAGAAATATAAAAACAAATAACAAAAATAAACAGTGGGCAAAAAGTTCTCAATAAAAGTAAAACAAACTCATACTGAGAAGTATTTCAAGCTCAAAAAGGTATGTGCTTTGCATTTCTGTTACATTAATGTGTCATTTTTTTTTACTGAGAATGAAGGAATATGTACTTAGTTGCTAAATGTTACAAATAATATCATACAGCATCTTAACATAAACATTAGAATTTCTTTTTTATTCGGAATGTAAAACTCATGTTTTTCTTTATTTCCAGCTATCAGTAGTAACACTCTAGTACTTGATATTCTTTTTTTTTTTTTTTAATAACGCATTCACAGAATGAAATGTTTTTTTTTTAATGTTCAACACCCAACGCCCAGCTAAAAGTTTGAAAACAGCTATAAATTTCATGTACATACCTGAAAATCAAACACAAAACTTATCAACTATCATAGCGTTTACAACTCTTAAACTTTAGTTTAAAAAAAGTGGCAAAAGTATTTGCATGGTTTATAATAAATGGCAGAATTGCATCTTTTACACTGTCTACTTAAATACTTAATTTTTTTGCGATTTTATTTTTGACTTTAACAAAGAAAGGTGACTTGATCACGCTAGTTACGTTAACTAAAACTTTTACAAAAAGTTCGTAAGTTGGAAGCTTTCGACCTTATCTTAGGTCTTCATCATGCCAATGCAGGACATTGGCGTGATGAAGACCTCCATTGGCGTGATGAAGACCTAAGATAAGGTCGAAAGCTTCCAACTTACGAACTTTTTGTAAAAGTTTTAGTTAACGTAACTAGCGTGATCAAGTCACCTTTCTTTGTTAATATTGTTACGTGTTTTGCCCATAATCGTCATGTTTTGACTTTAAAAAGTTTCTAAGCACAAATTCTGATTGTTGAACATTTAGTTTTTCAATATATTTAGATTTCTTTTGTAAATCAAAATACAGTTTTTTGCCATGTATTTGGAGATACTGCCCATTAATGCCGTGGAACATATTCTGAAATATTTAAATTAAGAGTTTGTCATAAGAAGACGACGATTTTAATCCCAAAGTGTTCTCAAAAGTTTATAAAACGCTAAGCAGAAAACTTCGATCCTTTGGATTCTGTGCACCTTTGATGTCACAGGGGTGTGGTACCAAGTAGCCAATACCGCTCCATCGGCTTATGGACCTACCTGTTCTATCTATTTACCTGGGTTCAGGCATACTCCTCATTGGTGGATGTCGGGAGGGGAGTTGTTGGACGGACATGAAGCTCCCCTTCCTAACAGAGCTACTAGAAATCAATCATCCAATTTTATTGCACTAGAAGTAGTGCTTTTTTTTTTTTCCCCCAGCCAAATTAGGATTTGGTACACGTCTGAAACATTCTTTGAGAACAGAGGAGAGGAACTTTAAAAAATGAAGGGGTAACAGTAACACGATTTCCTAAAAGGGCATTTTTTTAAGCACTAATTTCAAATTTCAAGGCTTTTCAAGACAGCATTAAAAAAACACTGTTTTTCCAGGATATTCCAGGCCTTGAAAACGTAATCATGATTTTCCAGGACTTTCCAGGTTTTCAAGCACGCGTGCGCACCCTGGATATGACACCCGCCTGGACCAACATACCCCAAGCCCACATTAAAAGCCTCTTTCGTTCGATGCCGCGGCGTGTAGCGACCGTTATTGTCAGCCATGGGGGCCACATGAACTATTGATGTCTGCATGTTCCACAAGTCGCAAGGGCCTGTAAGCTCAATCGTTTCATCTTTGTATCTGTTGTTATGTGTCCATTAAATCTGGCTTTGCAATCTCGTGTCCTTCTTGGTGTTTCATTTTGGGTGGCCAGCAGTGTAAATGAAAAGACCAAATGAGGAATTTATAGAAATATATTCAACAGCCAATTTAAATTGCAAACTTGCTTTGAAGAACATTCTTAAACAAACCATTCTATATTCATTCCTTATAATTGTAATAGACTATATAAAGAAGCTTAAAAAGTTATTTACTGCCTTTAATATGTAGGTAGCCATAGGCCCAGGCATGGGTGTAAGGTAGAGGCACTGGGGCACATGCCCCAGTGCCCCTACCCAGTTAGAGATTTGTATATGAATTTCCTCTAAAATAATTTTGTGGACAATTATTTAAAAAATAAGAAAAATCCCTATTTTTTATTGTTGTTTGGTAATCTTTGGTGGCAGAGTCTGGAACTCCTGGACTCTTTCCTTGAATACATGCCTGAAATTCTAGGTCTCACACAAGAATTTATTTTTTAAAACTGAGTTCCCTGTATTCAGTACACTTATCCCAATGTTTTTGGTGCTCATCAAACACATAACGGAATTCATTTTTTAAAACATTTAAAATCACCACTACAACACAGATGCATTTTATGGTCTAGAACCAATCCTTACAGTTTTCTTTTCAATGCAAAGAACAAAACAAAAATAAGTCAAAAATGTAAGCTTGGACTACAGAAAGAAGGGATGCAATGACAGCCTTTTTGTTTAAAAATTGAATATGATTTGCAGCATGTAGCCTGACATCGACATGAAGCATCCAGTTTTAATTAATCTCTCTACTTCTTTTACTTTTTGATGTGGTCCATGAAGTTTTTGAGAACTTCATGGAAAATTCTTCTTGAAGTTCTTGAGAACTTCATGGATCACATCAAAAATAAAGAAGTAGTAAGTCACAGTGATAAGACTGTTGGATGGCACTGTGTGCATGTAAACCATTTCATGACAATCCAAATACATTATCACCACCACTTAACCTGCTGCCAGAGAGATAAAAGTACCTTTGTGTGTGAGACCTTGGAGGGATTCATTGTTTGGCTTTAAGATCTTGTGGCCTAATCAAAGACACACCTCCCCTTGGAGTGGGTGATGGAGAGATTCTCCTGCACAAATCACTTGTTAAGCATTTAATGCACTCCCACTTCCTAACTTTTCTATCAACATTCCCCAATTAGCATACCAAGATTCCCATCTGCTGTTGCAATTTCATCCTGTATGCCATCATTTCTATTTCTCCATTCTAGGACAGTGTGCAGCATATTTTCTCTGCCTCGTTAAATATGGAATCTCGTTAAATTTCACTACTTTGCTTGTTTAAAGTGATTATCATAGCTTTTCTCTCCCACATTAAATACAAGGAATTTATTAAATTTTGTTCATTAAAAATCATGAAATTAGCTTTGAATTCACATTATATTAAACTAATCTTCCTCCTGTTTTGCTCTATTTAAATCCAGGATCTCACTAAATGCAGGATACTTATATCAGTGGTGATTGTAAGGTGACACAAGAAACTCTCAGCTCAGTGCCAATATACATATAATGCATATTACCAATATTTATATATATTACGCACATATAAACTAGCTACACAACATATAGGCCCTAGTGTTTGTGCAGTTAAACTTCACTTCTTTTCTTGTACCCAATTTTCTTTCACTGTGCAAAATTCTTCAGGCATTGCATCTTTGAAATCAAATTTCGCACTTCATATTATATATTAATTGAGCAGTCTATGTGGACCAGTTTTACTTGAAGCCTACAGTGGATTCTATTCAATTTCTAAAAGTAGCTCATTGGATTAACCAAATCTAATATACTCAAATTATTTGATGTAGATGCAACTTTCAAAATAATGAAAAGAAGCCTTTGTTTCAACAGGCTGTTATCTTGAGAGCTTGTTTGATAACAAAAGAAACACACAAGGTATCACAAATCGTCTACATTCACCATCCACACGGACATGCAGTGTTTTTAATTAAACACTGTAATTCCCAAAATAAATGGAACTTGAAATTTAGTTATCATTTCATAGCATTTTTGAAATGAAATGTCCAAAGCATCTCAAATTCTTCTAAAACTTAAAAACCCGGATTAATGGGTTTGGAATGTGACAGAAACATAGAATTTCGGGCTACACCAGGATTATAAACAGGTCTGTTATATGCAGGTTCTACTAAAAGCTCTTATATGCAAGCACGGTATATGAAGGTTATTGACTTAGTGACCTGTGTGAAAATTCTGTACGCTGTTGTTCGTGTGGATTAGTCAGCTTTTTCGGGACCCACCTGGCACACACTTCCTGGGTATCCTTAGTCATTATGCACCATTGCATATGGAAAATAATAACTTATGTCTAACATATCATTCATAGAAGACACAGTAATCCTTTGGTTTTCTTGAATGAGAAAGTTCACATGAACAACATGGTCTTGAGTGTGTGACTTATTGAATGAGAGTCTTCACATGAACGACATGGTCTTGAGTCAGTGCTGAGACAGCCTGATCCCTAAAGCCCTGAGCCCAAAAAACGAGCTCAGGTGGGCTCGGGTTGCACGATATATACTACAGTTTGGGTTTGGACAGGCTTGTCTCTGGGGGGTTGGGGGAGGGAGAATTTTCTTCTGTTCTTAAATGTAATTCAGTATGATTTAGCACATACAAGACTATTCTTACACTTTCTAGTTAATAAGGAGAATTTTTTGGCAAATGCATCTGGGCACTCTGGAGGGCTATTTATTCCAGGCTTGGGCAGTATATGTCATAGGCCATGTATCCGTGGATTTCTGTGGAGAAGAACAAGATTCTTCAAGAACTTTAGATTCTAGGTAACAGATAGCACACAGTGACGAAATTTTGCCCCTCCCTACCTGCAGGCAGCTGGTTATTCTATTGCTTATTCCTGCTTATTCTAGTGAGCAAAATGCATGGATTGCAGTGCCTTCTGATCTTTCCAGCTGCCTGAAACATTTCAAGAAGAAATGAATGGTAAAAAAAAAAAAAAAAAAAAAAAAATCATGGGACTATACTATAGAAACAGATGGAGGTCCCTTCTCCACTCCCCAGTTGAGAAAGACACCAGTTAACCACAGAGGCAGGAGACAATGGATGTCTGGAAGGGGAGATTCTATGTTCTTTTTACCAGAACAAAACTTACTATGTATTCTTATCATCTTTATTAAAATGATTTCTTTAACTATGTCATGTCATCACTTATTTTGTAACTTTATCTTTTATCTAGGTCTAGGAGAATTCCATGTTTTTTTCACATGTTCCATTATGTAATAAAAAAAAACATTTTTTTTCCAACAAGTTCCATAGATATATATATATATATATATATATTTTTTTTTTTTTTCGTTTTTGGAAAATTCATTTAGCTGGTCTAACCTGTACCGGCAGACTGATCTTGCATTTACTATGAACAGTATCTTGCCCAAAAAATCATAACTGTTGTTTTTCCTTATTTATACTCAGTTTGAATTTCATATAAACTTCGCACATCAATGCAACTCACTTTTACTGTCTGTCAACAGGACTGCATTATTGGCATACAGCAACCTACACACATGGGAATTACTAAGACATAAATCAGTACTGTCTGTTTTGGCATCATTCATGCATGCATGAATGCATCCATAAATATAATGATCAACCATGGTGGTAATTGCACAGCCTTGTCTGACTCCCCTGCACTAATGGGAAAACCACTGTAATAAAATACCATTTATGCATATATGTGTTTATACTGCCAGCATACACAAGCCTCACAAATTAAAGCAGATTACCTGTTACACCATAATCATTATACTATGTAGGCTGATCAGAAAAAAGGTTACACAAGCTATAAAGTAAATGTGGAATATCATATGAGTGGCATAGATGACATGTATATTTGAGAGATGGAGCTAGTGCTCCAGGTATCGCTGTGAACTCCTGTGCCCATCATGAGATATGCAGTGACATTTTGAAATGGCAACACGGTTGGAAACGTGGTCTCAGATCAAAGTGACAGCAGTTTTTATGGGCCAAGAACGTACCCACAGCCGAAATTCATCTTCAGCTTGTTGAAGTTTATGGTGACAGTATGATGTCAGGATATCACGTGGTGAAATAGTGCCATTCATTTCAATCCGGCAGGGATCATGTGGGGAACTAACATCGCACAAACAGTGGATGCCCAAGTTCGTCGATGACACAGATCAACACTACACATGTGGATGAAATGATTCAAGACAATCGAAGGGTAACTTTGCGCCATATTTCATCTGAGCTGAAATTGAACTATGGCTTTGTTCAACATCTTGTGGTTGATGTTTTGCAGTACTCCAAGGTTTGTGGCAGATGGGTGCCACGTTCATTATCCATTGACCACAAAAGCAGCATGAATGATGGCATGTTTGACGTTCCTGCAGTAATACACTGAAGACGGTCAGAGCTCTCTTGACCATATTGTGACTAGGGTTCAGACCTGGCTCCACTACTTTGCTCCCACCAGCAATAGAGCTTTCATGAGATGGAAACACGCTCATTCACCATTGAGGAAGACGTCTAAAGTCACATTGTCTGCAGTAAAAATCCTGGCATCTGTTTTCTGGGATTCCTCGGATGTGTTTTTGGTAGAATTCTTAAGAGCATGGACACACCATCAACACTGGCCATGGACACACTATGTACCAAGCAGAAAAAATTGCACGAGAGCATCCGACAAAAGCGACCAGGTCAGTGGAGCGATGGTGTCATTCTGCTTCACAATAACGCAAGGCCACACACTGCCAACATCACGCAGCACTTCCTCCACAAATTCCGGTGGGAGGTGTGGAAGCACCAGCCCTACAGCCTGGACTTAGCTTCTGGTGATTTTCACCTCTTTCCTGCCCTGAAACAGCACCTGTCTGGTACTCGCTTCACATGCGATGATGGCGTGAAAATAGCTGCAACAAACTGACTACATCAGCAGGGACATGAGTTTCTTCAATTTGGGACGGACAAGCTGGTGGTGCAGTATAAATATAATAATACATAAACATAAAAATATGACAAATACATTTGTCATCATATAATCTTTTTACTTTATGTATTATTTCATACCAGCTTTTCGCCCATTGCTTTGCCGACACTGTTTGTTGGTGTAAGCTTTGTACTCAATGTTAAGCTTTGTCGATGACTCATCATGGTTTTCGAGCAGAAAAATCCAAACAAAAAAATCAACTTGCGCTGTAACATATTTGATTTTGTGTTTACTAACAAACTGAAAGTAGTTTTCTCTTGGATGGGTGAAATATTTGATTGTAAATTGTAAGGATAGGGTAAAAAATTATTGTTTATAAGCTTGAAGTTAAATAGGCCAAACTGTTTCCTTTTTAATTTTATTTTAGAAAAATTAGTATAGGAAAAAATGGATACTAAGCCAATGCTTCTTGGTAAACAATGTTGTGAGTTCTCCCACGTTGCTCTAAAATGTAGAGATTTTCCTCGCTGCCAACTATAGAACATCCAACGTAAAGTTGTCCATGGAAAAAGCAAGAGCTTTGCAAATTTAAGCCAACAACTTTGAGCGACTGTCCTTTAACCTTGTGAAACACAGGCACACTGGAAGCTGAATTCTTTTAAATTTGAAGGGCACATCAGTCAGAATGATGGTTATTCAGGGAATGAACAAATCTTGCCCCACTGCCTGGCCAGTCATAATCGTAGTTTCAATGACATGAGGCATGAGAAGTTTGATGGTTAATCTCGTTCCGTTGCAGAGTGTCGGTGGATCCAAATTTCTCAGTAACATGATGGGAGCACCCAGTCTGAGTTCAAGCTTGTGCAATGGCACTCCTGACAATTTTAAGTTATTGAGAAATTCTACAGGATAATTAACAGCTTCTTCAGCTTCCACCAGCGAGTCTATAGACTTGGACATGTAAACGTCTCCCGGTTATTGTGAAAGAAGCTGTCGATTGACAACGTTAACTGCATCATTTTTTGGTGCAAAAATGGCTCTTTCATGCAACCAGTCATGATCCTGGAAATACTGAGAAAGGTTTACGAGCACTGCTTCCATGAGAGCATCCAAAGTGTCAACTATGTTTGCAACAGATGTCATTGAAATGGTGCCATCTTGATCATCAGATGCCACAGCGCCATTTCCGAGTCAGAGTAGGTTGGCAGCAAACTCACCAGATGCAGCATCACCTGTCAGGTGCACTCTCATATTTGTGTTCAAGCTGAGGAGCTGCCTGTTACACCAAATGTATGATGCTTTAAGGCAAGCCTGCAATGCGGCAGCTTCAGTTCCCCTGGGTAACACTGGCAGGGTTTGTCGGAAGTTACCAGCCAAGCCAGAGTGGCTCCACCCATGCATTTATCAGTTCTGCGAATGTCTTGCAAAGTCCTGTCAAGCACTTTAAACGTAGTTCTGTGAGACATTGTGCATTCATCCCAGACAATGAGTTGACACTGCTCAAGGACTTTTTCTCTGCCAATACCTTTTGCAATGTTGCATGTGGGTGTTTCTGTGTTTTGCAAGTTCAAAGACAACTTGAAGGTGGAGTGAGCTGTTTTACCTCCGGTCAGCAGCGTAGTGGCAATGCAATCATGTCGTTTTGTCTGACTTTAGCCAGGAGGATATTTATGAGGCGTGTCTTCCCAGTTCCACCTGGTACATCCAGGAAAAAGATCCCTCCATCATTGTTGAAAACTGCCTGAGAAATTTTGTTGTATTGCTTCTCTCTGATCCGGTACTAATAGCGGTTCATTTTCACAAACATACTCAGAGAGTTCAACAATGTTGTAATTTCTCTCTCTCAACAACTCATCCAAAAGGTTATCATCTTTGCGGTTTGGTTTGAGAAGGCCAAAAGTCTCCAAGTCAGGCCCACCTAATGCCTTTACTTTGTCTTCAAGCGCAATGAGTGCTTGGTTGTAAATTTTGTCACTGAACTCGGCAGTTGGATTTGCTAGTCTTGCCTGATACAGAAAGTCTTCTGATAAATTGTCTTTGTGGTTTTCTCACAACTGCAGAAGGTTTGCCAAGCCACACACTTGCAGCATGACAGCAAACAGGTTTCACAACCTGGCTCGTGATCATGTTCCACCTGCTTCCTCCAGCGTGCTGTTCCAGAGTGCATCATCTTCCAAGAGGCCCCTCAGCTGGCAAGCTGATTTGTACGTGTTGCATCATACAAATCCTTAAACAAAGTTGGACCACAAACTTCGTGCAACAACAGTCTGAGGTAAAAGCATTCAAAGTTGTTAGGATGCACCGTATAAACACGACCGAGTGCACCGCTGGATTTTACATTAGGGTGGTTGGGGACGGCTTGCCCTTGTATGCACAGATGTCATTTCTTGTTTGTTTTGTATATGTAGTATTTTGAAACCTGATTGCATAAAAGTGTTTGAGCAAATGCATCATTCTTGCACAGATCAAAAAATGGCATGAGAGTGGTTTGCAGTGGGTTCTGAGCATGTTGCTCGGCATTTTGTTCAGTGAAATAAACATGTTGGCCATTTTCCAAGTGCATGCTGAGTTGAACAACCATGGGGAAGTGCTCATGAATCAGGAACTCCAAGATTCTCCACATGCCTTCATTGTTACTTATGTACCTTCCCATCTCATACAGTGTAGGCTCATCATTTGTCATGTTTCTCTCGAGGGACCAAACATTGCCATGTCAGACTCTTTGTTGACATATTTGCACACATATTTAATGGACTTGAATGAATTGCAGTATTCGACATTAATGTGTGCTTGAAATTTTTTCAATAGAAGAGGGCAGTATGGAACTATCCACCTGTTGTCAATGTTGTACTCAGTCCTACGAACTTTGATGGTTGCCATAAATTCCCCGTCATCTGGTTTCCTGTGATGATACAGTGGGTATCCACCATGCCCTGTTTGTGTTTCCAAGAGAAATTGCTTTGTGCACTTGTTTTGCATGCATGGCGAGTTAAAATTAATTGCACCACAGGGTCCATGCACTTTTTTTTTTTTTTGACAATCTCGTGAAGCATTCGATCTGTTTCAGGATCTGGAAATTCTGCACTGATTATGTCATCTATTCTGTGCACATGCAACTTTTCCTTTAACCACACCAAAATGTGTGCATGTGGCAAGCAACGTTTCTGCCATTCCACCATGTACATGTAGCACTGAACAGTCCCCAAAACGCAGCCTTTGGTAATCAAGTGCATCATTTTTGTAATTTTAATTTAAAAACTCTTGAAATCAAATCATGTCTGTCATGTGATTTTTGGCCTGCCATCAATTCATCCGTAATTTCCTTCCATGCTGGGTTGCAAGTGAAGGTGATGAATAAATCGGGCCGACCGTAATTTCTTACATAAGTCACTGCATCTTGAAAGAGCTTGCGCATGTATCCTGATCCACCAGTAAAACTTGATGGCAAGATAATCAATTTGCCCAACATTACTCATTGAGAACTGCGTCTCTCAAGTGAGCATAACTTTCCTGCGTGAAGTTCTCTTTGATGCAGTCGAATGTATCTCCGTCTTTCTGCCTCAATCTTGGCAAACATGTCAACAATAAATTGACTCAATAGGTCTTTGAATCTCAAAATGTGATTGAAATCATTGAATCTCACCATCAGTCTGTAGGCATAAAAACTGAGGCACGAGACTTTTTTGTCAGTTTGCCATCTTGAAACAGCAGGGTGTCTACCATTTCCAGCAGACTCAATTTCTTGACCTTTTCTTGACTTTTACAGGAAATTTCTTGACCATAAAGCTAAGTTTTATCGACAATTCTTTCTGTCAATAGTGTAGGAGTTTGGCCATTTTAATTAACTAAATATAAAATCTGATTATGTAATTTAGAAATTAACAGGGTAAATTGAGTATATAAAATGATTTCTAAAAAGTTAAAACAAATAGCTATTTTCTTACCGATAAGCTTGCATTTAGTGAAAAACTCAAAATATCCCACTATAAAGAATTACTTGTAACCGGAAAACCATGTTACACAAAAGTATGTTAAGCAAGTATAGGAAGTACATTATAAAAAGGTTTAGACTGTTATCAACAATTAAAATTAAGAGCAATTTATTTTAATTTTTGATAACACTATTTATTCAGCAAAAAAACGCTATTTAAAACAAGCTTCACACTGTTGCACAAAGTATCTAAACATATACACAACTGAAAAACTGCACTCAATTAGTGACACACTTATTTACAAGCTGTTCTATGATTTTAAAAGTTCTATCAAGAATGTTTGTCAGTGTAGGTTTTCTTTAGTAGTTTATTCAACTGAGTTTTCAGGTAGCTGGAAAATTTCTTGAACAATATATCAGTCACAAATTGTGGACAAAAAGTTTATGTCAAAGTCTAACCATGCATTACCGTGTTATCATTTTCCAAGCACTATCGAAGTTCCTGTGATACTGCATGCAAAATATTATAATCACGACTAAACTGTTTAACAGTTGCCTTGTCTTTACTAACTGTTAGTAAAATAAGCTGTCTTCAGATCATGATGCGATAAATAATATGATTCAAAAGTGGCAATAGCTCCTTGATCCATGGGTCGAACTTAAAGTGTGTTTGTTAGGTAGCAAAAGAAAAAAAAATTACATAAGGGTGTGGTCTGTTGAATATGTGGGGTGGCTGGGACCATTTCATAGAGTTTGAAAGTTTAGTTATTAGCTCACCAGCATCATATATTTATTATGTCCACTTTTTCTTGTAATTTTATGGAGTTCTGTAACATTTTATCATTATTTCACTTCCAGCACCTCTTTTTCTTCTATGCGAAGATATTGTTACAAGAATGTCCTTAGTAAATCAATAAAAAAGCAATACCAATGAGAATTCCCCTTTCTCCAATCAAGGAAGCCAGAAACAAGCGTACCGTAAATGAAGATTTCTAGACTTCAAAGTATGCAGCTTCCAATTGATGGAAATTTTCAGTGTGGTGTTGTTAAGTTATGTCAGGAATGGATAAAAATGTTGTACATACGTTATAGTAAACATGCATTAAGTAGACATATGTAAGGCTCAGTATTACTGTGCACACATAAAACTGAAAAAGTTATTTAAATCAAATACTTCCTCACAGGATAACACTTAGCCCCCAGGGCACTAATGAAGAGCTTTAACAATCCAAATGCAATGTATGACATAGCTTTAACTCCACAGTTTGCGTGTGCCTGTGTATGCTGCTTTAATTTCTGTTTACATTGCATTAGCTTTTTCAGCCTGTTCCAATAAATTTTTCTTAGAGTGGAAGTGCAATGACTGACATTCGGAAAATTATACAGATGTAATTTTAAATACCCATACATCTCTTTATGCTGTTTTGCAATAATGCAAACAAAAAAGAAAACAAGAAAGATGACATCAAATATTTGGTTGTAATGAGCACATCTTTTAAATCTTTTCTGATACGAATTAAATTTATCAAAGTTATTCAAAGTCCGTGCAACCAGTTAGAAAAATATCAACTGGATTTCTTCAATTAACAAAACATTCAGAAATAGAAATAGCTACTAACTTCCACCAGCAGCTAAAAAAGCATGTAATAAAAAGTAAACTGTGCACAAAAAGCTTCTCAGAGTAGAAGGAAGTTATCGGAGACAAACAGATTTTCAAATCGAACAGTGAAAAGAGAGAAATAAAGAAAGAAACATGATGTAACTCTACGGCTCCTAGCAGAAGAATTTTGCATAATGGGAAAGTCAAAAAATATCCACGGGAAAAGCTATGCTAAGGAAAAAGAACTTTTTAAATATGTCTCCCAGAAGAAGAGACAGTGTAAAAAAGGTATTGACCTTTACGCACCCTAGCGGGAAATCTGTGCATTGTTTAGACGATCATGCACCAAATCTCTATTGTGGAGAATGGCAAACAGTAAAAAAAAAAATGTTCAATAGAGTTTTTAGAAGCAGAGGTACAGCTGCAAGCAGAAGTACACAAACACCACCTAGCGGCAGAACTGTGAACTATAAAACTCCTCAAATAATAACCTAAACTGTTCCACAAGGTAAATGGCATCTGGTGTTGAAAGAATGTTTTAAATCGTACATTTAGAAGCAGAGATATTAAGGAAAACAGATTAAACATTGGCACCCCCTAGCAGCAAAATTGGGCATTATTTTGGGAAGAAAATACACACAAAGTTTCATAGTTAGTAGTATCTGATCTAAAAAGAATCTTTTATGTTGAGTTTTTAGTCCCGAAGATATTGCTGCAAACGGATATGTGAGCTTACGCCCTCTAGTGCGTTAAGAAAAATTTGAAAAATATAAGAAACATTTCGCAACAGAAAAGCTCCCCCAAAAAGAAAGAATTTTTCAAATTAGACTCTTAGCAGCAGGAATATTGACAAAAATAAGATATACATCTACGACCCCTGGCGAGTAAACTAAGCTCTATTTTAAGCGGAAGGTGTTCTCAAAACATTTTCCGAGGTGAGCGGTATTGGTCTACGAAAGAATTTTTTCAGTCGACTTTTTCAGAAACTCAGATTTTGCTGCAAATGCATCAGAAGCAGAAATTAACGCTTACACCCCCTGGTGGCTAAACCATACTTTATCAAAATTTTGAAATTATATGCAAAACATTTCTCATCACGAGCAGTATCTGATGCAGAACAAATATTTCAAATCGGAGTTTTAGAAGCAGAGATATCAGGGGAAAAGCAAGTTTACCTTTACGCCCCCCAAGTGGAAAATCTATGCATTACTTAAAAAACTTGAAACTATATGAGAAACATTTTGCACCAGAAACGCTCTGTAAGAAAGAAAGAATTTTTCAAATTGTACTCTTAGAAGCAGAGATATCGACAAAAATAAGATATACATCTACGCCCCCTGGCGGGAAAACTATGCGCTATTTTAAGCAATAGTTTTCCCACCAGGGGGCATAGATGTATATCTTAAAAAATATTAAAAATTAAATATTTTTTGGCGTAGATGAATATGTATCTCAAAACGTTTTCCAAGGTGAGTGGCATCGGTCCATGAAAGGATTTTTTCGGTCTACTCTTTCAGAAGCTCAGATTTTGCTACAAATACATCAGAAACAGAAATAAACACTTACGCTTCCTGGTGGCAAAACTGTTCCTTACCAAAAATTAGTTACATGCAAAACATTTCCCACGAGAAGCTATTTCTGATGCAAGAAGAACTTTTCAAATCAAACTTTTAGAAGCCGAGATATCAGGGGAAATACAATTTACCTTTGCGCCCCTAGTGGAAGATCTATGCATTACTTGTAAAAGAAACTGCTGAAAATAGGCTTCGTTATAAATGGCATCAGAAGGAAGAAAGACTTTTTTCAATCGGATATTTAAATGCAAATATATGCAATAAAACGCATTTTAAATTTGATATCATCTACATTTAACGCCCTCTGGAGGCGAAGTTGTGCATCCGAAAAACTCGGAATGCCAAGTTCACCATTCTCACATTTCAATCTTGCCAATGCAAAAATAATTTTTTTAATCGGACTAATGGTTGCAGAGATATGATGTCCATGGAAGGATGCACAAACTGATAACATAAGTGTGATCTTTTTTACAAAAGCCGTGCTAAATACCTGCCAACTACTTCTTAGGCTGCGGTAAATTCCTGAGATCCCGGAGATTGCAGTCACGGCATAGAAACCTGCAGTAGCCTTTATCATGACTTGGAACGATTTACAGTTTTGGAATCGTATTGATCAAAACCTGTTCTAACATCATCCTGCCGGCAGATAGCAGTAGATGCGAATTCACCAATTTGTGGCATCGTCGACGTGCGGCAGCCCGGTAAGAACCAGTCTGAACATTGTGTTTGCTTTGTGATGGATTCCAATCATACGTGAAGAAGCTTCGACTTTCGCGATGCCATCGTGTGGTTTCATCAACATCGTACTTCACGATACATTGCATCGGAATATCGCGAAGGACGACACATCATAGTACCATTAGCTAAAAAAACGGAGCCTCGATGTAAAACTTAAACCAGTTTTTTGCGATATACTAGTACATCGCCCAGCCCTAATGGCCCACAACAAATTTTTCTGTGAAGCAAAGAAGCAGATTATCAGTAGCTTATGTTCGCCAAAAAGACCTTACTGTCGGCCCACAGTTGAAATAACCGCGGTTAGCAGAGTGCCAAGGGAAGTTTATGAAAGCTGAAGGTGAGAACGGTATTACGGTGTGTCCCTTCAGAACTTGTCTGAAGGAAAGAAATGACGTCCTCGTCATTCACAAAAACTTCTTTTTAGCTCAAAGCTGAAATTTGAATTTTACAGGATAAGGCACAAAGGGGAAGAAGAAGAAGAACGAAAAATTGACTGTGACCTACGCCCTTGATTTCGTGACCTTTCCTTGACTTCCATGACTTTTTTTCATTTCGTGACCTGGTAGACACCCCTGAACAGGATCCGTTTGTCACCACTCAAAATGGTAGCCATCATGATCTCGCCAGAAAATTAGGGGATATTGTAGTGCATCATAAGACCTGTGTGTTTCTGCAGTTCTAGAATGCGTGTTGTCTCTAAGGAGCAAGACAATATCACGGTTGCCATGTTGCTTGCCAGCCAGAATAACAGCAACCTCTGAAATCTTAGGTGCACTAAAGTGACCTCTGTGCTCATTAGTTGGGGCTCCGTCAGCAGAAATGACAACTTTGTACTGATCTGTTACAGTTTCCATTGCACATTTAAAACTTCTGACATACTCATTTCCTGTTTCAAACATAGCTTGCAGAGGTAGTACTATTTCTGGTCTTGTCTGTCTGATGTAATGACAGCGGTGTTCAGCCTGTCAATTTTGATTGCAGATCTTCGTTTTGCAATGGCATTAAGCTACCAATTTAATGGCAAACTTGGCACTTTAAATGTCGGCATAAAGCCAGGCTCTATGACTCTTTTGGTAGTGCCAAAAGAAGCCATTTGGAAACATGAATTATATTTTTGAAAATAATTTTGGAAATGTGTGGCATCTTCAGTGCTGCCTGTTAATAATGGAAACAGAGGTTCAGGAGGTTCCCTAATTAGAGGAACTTGACATTTTGCCACTGTTACAGCAAATGTCCTTGCCTTCATGCTCCCATTTTATAGCATTACAGAAAGTGCAAGATACTGACATTCTTCCAATTACTGTACTTGCATCTGAGCTGTAGTCTGTTTGTGGGTTGTAGTGAAAGGCAGCCATTTCTTTTTCTCTCCAAGGAAACATACGCATTTCTGCCACTGCTGTGACATTTTTGTTGTTGTTGTTGTTGTTGTGCAATTTGCTCCTTTGTGTCTCAGCAGCTCTTGCTCTGGTTGTAGCTACTCTATTTAGTTCTTGCCTTTCAACTCGCTGCTGTGGTGTTTCAGCGGCTCTTGCTACGGCCCTAGCCACTGTGTGTGCATTTTGCTTTGCAGCTCGCTGCTCTGGTGTTTCAGCAGCTCTTGAAGTTACCTTTGCCTGCTGGTCTCTATATAGTTTTGCTCTGTAAGTCTTTTAGCAGGAAGCATTTTAGGCCTAATTTTCAAACCAGTGTCACTTTAGAAAAAATAATATTTTCAAGCATTTATATGTATGTTGAAACTTAACGCAAACGTTAATTAATTAAACAAAGAAATCTTATTTTGTATTATTTAAAACTTTAACGACAGAAGTGAATAAATTACCCTTATTTGTAGCTCACTTTCCTGAAATACAACTGTAGTATCGAATCCGAATGCTTTCAAGTAGTTCCCGATTTTTCGTGCATCGTTCCGTTTTGTTTACATACAACCTGATAACACCCAAGTTGGAAAAAAGAAGTTCACGATAATATATTTTCATCGAAAAAAATTGCCTTCCACAGCAATCGCGTCCAATTCAGCATCGGCTAAATTTATAAAATTCGAATAAATACTATCAAAAAATGAGGTGCCAGTCTTAGCCACTTTGACTTCCAGAACAAAAGTTTGAAATAGCTTCACTTAAAGAATATGCTAGCTCCGGATAAAAACAAACAAATGTAGTACTGTTACTCGATATAGCCAGTTTGACATCTGGAACAAAAGTTCGAAATAGCTTCGCTTAAATAATACACTAGCTCTGGATAAAAACAAACAAACGTAGTACTGTTACTCGATATATTTCCTTCATAAATGTATTAACAATAAACGTGTAAAATTTATTGTGAACTACTTTCCTTCACATTGGGTATGATCAGGTTCTTTGTAAACAAAGCGGAACGATACATGGGAGATCGAGAACCATGTTTTTCATTTTTTGAAATATCTAAAACTTAATTCGAAAATCTAAGGCCGAGGTGCACATCTTCGGTATGTAAGCTACCTTCATGCAGAACTTCAGGTTTCTAGGTTGAGTAGTTTTCTTGTATTACGACGGACGGACACACACACACACTTCGTTTAATTATTATAAATTTAGCTAAACTTAAATCACTGACTATTAGTTAGAATTTTATGACTTTCCACTCACTGTCCCTCTTCCCATCCTGCATGTGTAAAATAACAAAAAATTAACATATTACCATTGTTCATCTTCAAAACTTTTTCCTCATTACAAAACAACACACTATTATGAGAAATAAAAGGCACATAATAATCACAAAGTTACCTGCCGAGATGGAGATAAGTCTCTGAAATAGAAAATAAGGACAGAATAATAAGTATCTCAGGAAAAAAAAAATTAACATATATTACATTTATATACTCATACAACTCATATTTACATATGTTTAATACACTGTTTCTCAAAGGTTTACACATACAGTTTCATAGATACAAATGGACATGAAATGTAATATCAGTAAAGAGTACAACTCCGCCAACATGAGTGCAATGATGCACAAAGGTAAAGCCCCAATGGTAACTAAAAGCCTGCACAACAATGCCTCCCAGATTAGTAAAGTTTGAATTATACATTGGACTGTCAGGATCCCAGCATAAAAATTGTATTTGTGGAATTACTATACTTCTGGATGTTACATCCATAGTCTCAGATTGAGTATGCATGGATCATAGACAACTTTTAAGTGACAGTGATGCTGTAATGCTGCAAACTCTCTGTACCCAAGTGGATGTTGCATAATTAATGAACATACTTGTATAATAGGAATGGCATATAAAGTTTGTGGAGACAATTAGATAATTCAAAAATTGTGGAAATGTTGCAAGATAACGTGTACCAGAAAGACCTGCAACTAGCATTGAACCATGAACTTTCTTCAGACATATCCTTTCCAGTCAGATATATTATTTCAAGCAATCAGCAGGCCATATGAAAGGGATTTGTATTAAAAATGGGCAATGGTATATTAACAGAACAGGCATTAATGTTTACACAGTGCCAGTAACATCATCACTTGACACCAACCAGCAATGCAATATTTTGTCCACAGAGAATCTAAGGTTTTCCTGCTGATGGAATTTTGCTGAAGGTGCATCTATGGACAAATTGAAACATGGCAACAGCTGCTTCTCACTGCTGAAAGAGATTGCTACAGTGCTGGCAGTAATATGGTGTAAAGTAGCATAAATAACCCTAAGCTGGCATATATGACTAAAAATTTTCAATGTATGATCAGTCAGTGCTCAGAAATACACTAAACTCCCGATTACCTGAGCATCGCAAAAAAAAAAAAAAAAAAAAGGTTAAAAATAGTAAAATGCCAAAGTACAGTAAAACCTCAATTTATCCAACTCTTTTATCTGAATCACTCCATTAACCGACATAGCTGAGAAAATTCAAAATTCAATTTCAGTCACCAAGTAAAGATATGTTTTTTACTTTATGTATTTTTGCTCTTATCACTTATGTTGCTTCACAGCCAAATTATTTGTGTGTTTTATCTTCACAGAATCTTTAAAAAGCTGAATCTGCTGCAATCTCTTTAAAGAAACACGATTTAATATAATGTACACCTGCATGTGTGTGTGTGGAGGGGTGCAGAAAAGGAATTTCAAAGTTGTGTGTGTAAGTTTTATTGTTATTTTAGTTAAATACAGCAATCCCTATTTAAAACAGTATGTGTATGTACTATGTAATATACATACATACTAGGGCGCGCAAAACTGCCCGTCCATGGCGGTCAAGAATTCATTGCGGACGATTAATTTCCCGACCACGACGTCCGCGCGGACGGCCCTTTTTTCTGCAAGCTTGCAGTATGATTGTGATTAGAACATTTTTATTTTATATATATATATATATTTTTTTTTTTTTTTTGCCAATCTAAAATTTGTGCATGCCAAGTGCCACAGTTTTACGAAATTACGCATTCTCTTAAGCGATAAGACGTTCTTTGTTTTGGCGAAATAGTTCCGCGGTGACAACCTCTCTTCCAAAATTTTAATGTACTAAGCCAATGTGCTGCTTTCTCATTCCCTCTCAAAGTTTTCCCATGTGAATTTTATGCGGGAGGTGTAACTGTAAGGATAGCGACTTCGCAGTTGTTGATTTTTTTCTTCTTCCTTTCTCTCCTATCTCCGTTCCCCCAGTCATCCCTTGTTTAGTCTCATTTGTTAATACTGGAGTGACCCAGAATTAACCAATGCAACTAAACAACGGTTGCTTCTTCCCTTCACATCTGACCTTGACATCTCGTACGTGCAATGCCCGCCGTAATATTGGCTTCCCGTGCATTACCGTTTTCTGCATGTTTCCTGGTGTCCTTGACGACGATCGTACCTAATGCTGCACATTCTATCTCTCATCTTTTGCCATTTTGCAGTTGAAAGTTCTAGATTCCGTGTAACAAGCTTATTGCTATGAAAGCAGAAATGTATTTATTTTCTGTATGTACATTAAAAAAAAATTCAGTAAAGTGACGATATTTAATATGCACGTATTTCGACATATCGAGATTAAAAAACACGTCTTATATACGTTATTCTCTATCAGTTAAATCCATTCAATAGTGGTTCAACTGTTGGAACTTTTTACATGTTATAGTTCCTTAGTGTGAAATGCAATTTCCAGTTGGAAATTATTAATATTTACTGCGAACAAATACCTCGGTAATCAAATGTAATGCAAGGAAAAACTTTTCACATACCTCTCAGTTGTAAGTGGTCGATGTTCGAATCTTTGTATGGCTGTTCTCATCAGGCTCTTGAGTCTTGAGTTTAGACTTTTAAGAATTTAGTCGACACATTTTCTTCATGGATCCCGAAATCAGATACACAAATTCATCGAATAAATTAATTTGTTTATCCAATTTCGGGACCCGTGAAGGAAATGTGCCGATTAATTTTTAAGTCTAAACTCAAGAGCCTGATGAGAACAACTATACAAAGATTTACACATCGACCACTTACAACTGAGAGGTATGTGAAAAGTTTTTCCTTGAATTACATTTGATTACCGAGGTATTTGTTCGCAGTAAACACTAATAATTTCCAACTGAGAAATTATATTTCACACAAAGGAACTATAACATGTAAAAAGTTCCAACAGTTAAGTCACTATTGAATGGAAAACTGAAAAAGAATGACAATATTTAAATTCTACAGAGTTATGGTATTTATACGAGTCTGACGGGTTACTTTCAAAGGAGGATGGGTACATTTTTAGACAAACCGCCCTCGAGGACGGGTAAAATTTCCGAGATTTTTCGTGCCTTTATACATACATACATATCATCACTAAGCTGTTCTCTGAAATTCAGAGGTTAACTCCAAAAACAAATACAAACGACCAGATATTTTTACTTACCGTTGTTGTATCAAACTTCTCCATTTAGTACACAAGATCTTTTATACTTCATACTCATAATCTTTTACTCATGCAGACACTCCTGAATCGACTCAACCCATGTCTTCCTTGGCCTTCCTCTGCCTTTTCTTCCTGCCACTTGGGCTAAAAAGATTTTCTTAGTAAGCATTTCATCACTCATTCTTTCAACATGGCCAAACCATCGAAGCATATTGGTCTCAACCTTGCTAACAACATTTTGCTTCACATCACACAACTGCAACACATCTTCATTCCTCACACAATCAGACCGTGTCTTGCAACAAACCCCCCACAAGTAACGCATTTCTCCAGCACACAAACAACTCCTATGTTTCTTCTGCAGTACCCCGGTTTCACTGCCATACATCACAGTAGGAACAATCACACTCTCATACACAGCCATGTGCGACTCTCTTGAGAGCCCATCATTCATGTGAAAATCTGCCAGAGCAGCCATGACTTTCAATGAAGAATTCACTCGCCTACTAATTTCACCATCCAATTTGCTCTCTCTGTCAAACACGCTTCCTATATACACAAACTCTCTCACCTGGTCAATTACAGTGCCGTTTATACCTGCATTACATTCAGTGCTAATAGTTCCTCTCTCAAACACCATAACTTTGGTTTTTCCCTTATTTATACTCAGTTTGAATTTCATGCAAACTTCGTACATCCGAGACAACATACTCTGCAACTCACTTTTCTGCCAACAGGACAGTGTCATCAACATACAGCAATCTACACACACGGATATCACAAAGACATAAACCAGTATTATCTATTTTGGCATCATGCATGCATGCATCTATAAATATATTAAACAGTCATGGTGACATTACACAACCTTGTCTAACTCCTGCACCAATAGAAAACCATTATGATAAAACACTATTCACTCGTACACATGCTCTACTACCAGCATACATGGCTTTTACACTATTAAGTAGATTCCCAGTAACATTCATTCAATACCTTCCATAAAAGTGCCCTATTTACTCAGTCGTAAGCTTTCTCTAAATCTATGAAAGCAGCAAAAACTTTTACCAACAGACAGATACTTTTCAATCATCGTGTGTAATGCAAAAATCTGGTTAGTGCAGCCTCTATCAGGCATAAAACCACTCTGAACATCCCACATTTTCTCTGATGTAAGACCCGGCACTTTTTTAATAACAATCGTACCAAACACTTACCAAACACTTTCCCTGGCACACTTTGTAGGCTAATACCAAAATAGTTCTTGCATTCAGTCTGATCACCTTTTCCCTTATACAAAGGAACAATAATAGCATCCTTCCAATCCCGAGGGACAATTCCTAACTCCCAGCACAACTGGCAAATTTCAGTTAACCAGTCAATTACAGAGTCACCACCATATTTCAACATCTCGGCAGTTATGCCATCAACTCCCGGAGCCTTACCATTATGAAGAGATTTTAGAGCTTTACACACTTCTCTTCAGATCCCTCCTGTGCTTCCATCCCTCACTGTGACATCATCTGCGTCTGTCTCAGAATCACCTTTGCTTTCCTGATCTAATTACTCACAGAAATATTCACCCCATCTTTCACTTAACTCATTGGGCTCCCATATCATTTCCCCAATCTCATTCTTCTCACAACTCACAACTTTGTTTCCCTTATTTATCCTGAGTCCCATGTACTTCCAGAAAGACTTCCTATCTTTCCAAAAAGGCAGTTCATGCCTTTCCACCTTCTCCATCCCATCTTTTGCCTTACTCTGGCAAACCAGCTTAGCAGCTTCACGCTTCTTTGAGCGATATTCATCCATAGAGACTCTACCTTGCAACATCCCCAAATAGGCTTCCTTCTTTCTCTTTACTGCCTTTTCAATCTCACTATTCCACCAAGCATCACTTCTTTTGTTACCCACTATTGTGGTGCCACAGACCTCTTTAGCAGCAATGACAACACAGTTCTTAAAACATTCCCACTTCTTTTCTACGTCCCTCTTACCAGACTTCAGCTCCTTCAGTTGTTCTCTGAGTAAGTGATAATCTTCAAGGAGCTTATTAACCTTTATAATTCTTTCTATCCTGAGTCTCTCCCTATTCCTTTTCCTTCAACCAACATTTAGTTTCACTCGTGACACTACCAAGTAATGATCAGAACCAACATCTGTACCTCTCATCACACGGGTGTCAACAACTAAGTGTTTCAGACGCTGATTGCAGACAACAAAATCTATCACACTCATTTGACCAAGAGTACGATTTTCCCACGTATATGTGTGGATATACTTGTGGTTGAAAAATGTATTAGATACACACAAACCATTCTCAATGCAGAGTTCAATTAATCTTTCACCATTATCATTCACACAAGGATCTTTAAACTTACCCAGAACATTGTCAGAAATTGCATTCTGCACACCTACTCTAGCATTGAAATCCCCTGCTATTATAACTTTTTCTTTAGCACCAAACTGGCTCAAAACAGCTATTAGCGCATTCCAGAAATCTTCTTTCTTATCAGAAGGTTCAGAGTCACAAGGAGCATACACTACAACAATTACGATTCTCTGAAGTTTCACTTTCAAACGAATCCAGAGAATTCTCTCACTTATGCAACTATAAATAATCAAATTGTTCTTCATCTTTTCACTTAAAGTCACACCTACACCAGCCTGTCCTCTCACATTATCCAATACTCCAGACCACACACTCAACTGTGCCATTCACTTCTTCTACCCCAATTTCCTTTTTTTCAGTTTCACTTACACAAAGCACATCCAGTCTATACTTATTCATCTCCTCAATCACCTCATTCATCTTGTCATTTATACCTCTAGTATTCCATACACCAATCTTACATTCACTCAGCCGAGATCTCTTTCTCATACACTGTTTAGAAGGTCCAGGTCAATTCCATGGTGAACCGTCCTGCTCAAGTGTGGTAGGTCCACCATATCCCACACTTCAGTCTGGATACTGATTTCTTTTTGTCTTTTTAATCAGGTAAGTACATCACTGTAGGGGATTAGCCCACAGCTGAGGGTTCAGTTGGTCATACAAACTAAGGTTTCTGGAACAGAACCCAGTGAGTTGGGGTCTTTTTGCCAATGTCACACAGAACTAGCTGGCACCTCTCCAAGATTCACAGAGGCCCTAGTTGCTGTTGTGTGTGCCATTGTTACCACAGAGCACCTCTAGGAGGCAAACCCATTGCTAACCACGAACGCCAGCACTATGTAATATACAGGTAAAACCTCAGAATGCATATATGCAGTAGTATGTAGTTAATTTTTATGGTATACAGTGCCATTTGTGGATTATCCATGTTCTCTGGTTTTCCATGAATTAATTAGCACAGATAAAAGGGAGTTCAGGGTATTAAGCTAATCATAATGTCTGTCTCTTATGTGTCCTGTAATACCTACCTTCTATTTAATGAATGACAACACTGCCCACATAGAACAATGCTTGGGGAGAACAAGTACCTGAAAAGTGAAGGTATTTTTGTGTGTAATGGTCACTTCATTCACCACAACTAAATCTGATGCAACAACTGTATGATTGATTGATTCATTCATTCATTCATACATTCATACATACATACATACATACATACATACATACATACATACATACATACATACATACATACATACTTTGTTTGCTACCTTAAGCCTATGTCTATTTTGACTTTTCTATTATTTTTATTCCAATTTCATTATAAAAACTAGGTTAGTAAATTCTGTATGATTTCATATTTTCAATGTATTTAAAACAACAGCAACAAAAAAACCCTTGAAAACCCTTGAACTGATCGTTTGCAAGCAGTAGCGTTTCTCTCAGTTTTCTTCCACTGGTATAAGATGGAAATACAGTAAGAGCTGGCACTCCCAATTTTTTTTTTTTTTTTTTCAAGTTGACTTTTGTAAGTTTTGGATTAAGAACATTTATTTTTTTGCATTTTTGAACTTCACTTTTAGTTGGTAAAGTTCGATGAACACTTACCGCACGTGTTCATCGAACTTTACCAACTAAAAGTGAAGTTCAGAAATGCAAATGCATTAATGCACGTTAAAAAATATAACCTCCAATATCGGAAGTAAATTGAAAATTTATTTTTTCTTTAAAAACAGACATTTTCTTTTCAAGATGTCATAACTGAGTTTCAAAATGCAAAGAGAGTTGAAAATTTTACAGCTTAGATTGCACAGTAAAGGCAAAGATACCCTTAAAAAACACTGGCAAGTCTCTTTTCCATTCCATTACTATGCAAGCAGATAAAGCACCCTATGCAAAATATCACTGAATGAACAGTTTATGACTAAATTTCCAGTGGGAGAGTGGAGGTGAAACACATGGTCTTTCCTGGCATCATTACAAAGAGTGTGGAATGCAAAACTTATTTTTCATCCAACCTGAAAGTAAACAACATACCCTTCTCAAATGGGATCAATGTTCAATTTTGGCTGATAGATAGTTTTTACTTACTATTGCCATATCAAACTTCTCCATTTACAGCGATCTTGGGCAGTCTTAGTGAGAGATGGGTTTGCCTCGTCGGGGTGCTCTGTGGTAACAATGGCACACACAACAGCAACTAGGGCCTATGTGAATCTTGGAGAGGTGCCAACTAGTTCTGTGTGACATAGGTAAAAAGACCCCAACTCACTGGGTTTTGTTCCAGAATCCTTAAGGTGAATGTCCAACTGGAACCATCAGCTGTGGGCTAATCACCCACACTGATGTACTTACTTGATTAAAAAAACAAAAAGAAAGATCCATGAAACAAGGTAAAAGAAAATGCATAACAAGAAACAGGTGAAAAGTGAAAGGAATTCTTAATCACATATTAAAAGTTACATGACAAACACTTATTGGAGGAACGTTTGAACGTTTTGGTAGTAACTTCCACTTTCATCAGTCTTAGAGTGAATAAAGAAAACACAAGGTGTTGAATATGTGTTAATTCAGTTGTTAGTAGATTTGGTAAGGTATTTTCAAATAATGGGGATATGACACGATGCCTCCAAATTGCAAGGATTCATGCAAACGTTAATTTTTAATTTTTTCAAAACCTGAGTGATTGGCAATTCATGAAAAGGGTAATACATTTTGTATTTTGCCAATCAGAAACTGCAGATGTGTAGCATAGCATTAATAAAGATAATAAAATAGAAGGATTCCCTTTCTTAACATCAGATATATTTCTGGTAATAATTGATGACATGGATATTCCTAAAGTTAATAAATTCCAAATTTCACAAAAACATGGGGTTTTACCCTCCTCAGGAACAATAGCTCACAGAACAGCAACAAGGGCCCACTATGAATCTTCGAGATGTGCCAGCTGTGTGACATTGGCGAAAAGACCCCAACTCACTGAGTTTTGTTCCAGAATCCTTAGATTGAATGACCAACTGGAACCGTCAGCTGTGGGCTAACCACCCACACTGATGTACTTACCTGATTAAAACAACACAAAGAAATATAAAAACTGACTCAAGTGTAGGATATGGTAGACTTACCACACTTAAGAAGGATGGTCCACCACGGAATCAACCTGGACATTTTAAACGGCATATGAGAAAGAGATCTTGGCTAAGAGTGTAATATTGGTGTATGGAATACTAGAGGTATAAATGGCAAGATGAATGAGGTGACTGAAGAGATGAATAAGTATAGACTGGATCCACTGTGTTTAAGTGAAACCTAAAAGAAAGAAATTGGGATAGAAGAACTAAATGGAACTGTGAATGAGTGGTCTGGAGTATTGGATAATATGAGAGGACAGGCTGGTGTAGGTGCAGTTTTAAGTCAAAAGATAAAGAACAACTTGATTCACTATAACTGCATAAATGAGAGAATTCTTTGGATTCATTTGAAAGTGAAATTTCAGAGAATAGTAATTGTTGTAGTGTACGCTCCTTGTGACTCTGAACCCTCCGATAGGAAGGAAGATTTCTGGAATGAGCTAAAAGCTATTTTGAGCCAGTTTGGTGCCAAAGAGAAAGTTATAAAGCAGCAGATTTCAATGCTAGAGTTGGAGTGCAGAATGAAATTTTTGACAATGTTCTGGTTAAGTTTAATGATCCTTGTGTGAATGATAATGGTGAAAGATAAATTGAACTGTGCATTGAGAATGGTTTGTATGTATCTAATACATTTTTCAACCACAAGTATATCCACACATATACTTGGGAAAATCGTACACTTGGTCAAAAGAGTGTGATAAATTTTGTTGTCTATGATCAGCGTCAGAAACACTTTGTTGTTGACACTCATGCGATGAGAGGTGCAAATGTTGGCTCTGATCATTACTTGGTAGTGTCATGAGTGAAACTGAATGTTGGTTGGACGAAAAGGAACAGGAAGAGGCCCAGGATGGAAAGAATATAGGGTGCAAGACTCTCTGAAAATCATACGTGTTATTCTGACATACTCAGAGAACGACTGAAGGAGCTTCAAGTCTTGTGAGACGGATGTAGAAAAGAAGCGGGAATGTTTTAAGAACTATGAAATCATTGCTGCTGAAGAGGTCTGTGGCACCACAGTAGTGGGTAACAATAGAGGTGATGCTGGTGGAATAGTGAGATTGAAAAAGCAGTAAAGAGAAAGAAGGAAGACTATTTGGGGATGTTGCAAGGTAGAGTTTCTGTGGATGAATATCGCTGCAAGAAGCATGAAGCCGCTAAGCTGGTTTGCCAGAGTAAGGCAAAAGATACGAAGGAGAAGGTGGAAAGGCATGAATTGGCGTTTTGGAAAGATAGAAAAACTTTCTGAAAGTAAGCGAGATTCAGTAAAAATAGGGGAAACAAAGTGCTAATTTGTGTGAAGAATAGATTGGAGAAATGATATGGGAGCCCAATGAGTTAAGTGAAAGATGGGGGAATATTTCTGTGAGTAATTAGATCAGGAAAGCAAAGATGATTCTGAGGCAGATTCAGATACTGGCACAGTGGAGGATGAAAGCACAGGTGGGATCTCAAGAGAAGAAGTGTGTAAAGCTCTAAAATCTCTTTAGAATGGTAAGACTTCAGGAGTTGATGGCATACCTGCCGAGATGTTGAAATATGGTGGTTACTGCAATTTGCCAGTTGTGCTGGGAATTAGGAATGGTCCCTTGGGATTGGAGGGATGCTATCATCGCTCCCATGTATAAGGGAAAAGGTGATCAGACTTGACTGCAAGAACTATCGTGGTATTTACCTATTAAGTGTGCTCGGGAAAATGTTTGGTATGGTCGCTATTGAAAAAGTACAGGGTCTTACATCAGAGAAAATGTGGGATGTTCAGAGTGGTTTTATGCCTGGTAAAGGCTGCACTAACCAAATTTTTGCATTACGTATGATGATTGAAAAGTATCTGGCTGTTGGTAAGAAAGTTTTTGCTGCCTTCATAGATTTAGAGAAAACTTACGATCAAGTAAATAGGACACTTTTGTGGAAGGTATTGAATGAATATGGTGTTACTGGGAATCTACTTAATAGTGAAAACCATGTATGTTGACAGTACAGCCTGTGTACGAGTAAATGGTGCTTTATCAAAATGGTTTTCTATTGGTGCAGTAGTCAGGCAAGGTTGTGTAATGTATCCATCCATGCCTGTGTAATATATTTATGGTTTAATGCATGCGTGATGCCGAAATAGATAATACTGGTTTATGTCTTGGTGATATCAGTGAGTGCAGATTGCTGTATGCTGATGACACTGTCCTGTTGGCAGAGAGCAAAAGTGAGTTGCAGAGTATATTGTCCCGGATGTACGAAGTTTACATGAAATTCAAACTCAGTATAAATAAGGGAAAAACCAAAGTTGTGGTTTTTGAGAGAGGAACTGGTTGCACTGAATGTAATGTAAGTGCAAATGGCACAGTGATTGACCAGGTGAATGAGTTCGTGTATTTAGGAAGCATGTTTGACAGAGAGAACAAATTGGATGGTGAAATTAGTAGGCGAGTGAATTCTTCATTGAAAGTCATGGGTGCTTTGGGAGGTTTTCACAGGAATGATGGGTTCTCAAGAGAGTCGCGCATGGCTGCGTATGAGAGTGTAATTGTTCCTACTGTGATGTATGGCAGTGAAACCTGGGTACTGCAGAAGAAACATAGGAGTCGTTTGTGTGCTGGAGAAATGTGTTACTAACAGGGGGTTTGTGGCAAGACACGTTCTGATTGTGTGAGGAATGAAGATGTGTTGCAGTTGTGTGATGTGAAGCAAAATGTTGTTAGCAAGGTGGAGACTAATATGCTTCGGTGGTTTGGCCATGTTGACAGAATGAGTGATGAGATGCTTACTAAGAAAATCTTTTAGCCCAAGTAGCAGGAAGGAAAGGCAGAGGAAGGCCAAGGAAGTCATGGGAGGATCAGATTCAGGAGTGTTTGCATGAGAAAAAGATTATGAGTATGAAGTATAGAAGATCTTGTGTATGGCGTGTAATGAATGTCAGTGAAGCCTGAGTTGTATGTTAGGATCACTGTAAATATAAAAGTTTGATACGGCAACAGTAAGTAAAAACTATCTGGTAGTTTGTATTTCTTTTCGGTGCTAACCTCTGAATCTAAGAGAACAGCTTAGTGGTATGTATGTATGTATGTATGCTCCTTGTGATGCGGAACCTTCTGATAGGAAGAAAGATTTCTGGAATGAGCTAAAAGCTGTTTTGAGCCAGTTTGGTGCTAAAGAGAAAGTTATAATAGCAGGGCATTTCAATGCTACAGTAGGTGTGCAGAATGAAATTTCTCATAATGTTCTGGGTAAATTTACTGATCCTTGTGTGAATGATAATGGTGAAAGATTAATTGAACTCTGTATTGAGAATGGTTTGTGTGTATCTAATACGTTTTTCAACCACAAGTATATCCACAAACATACTGGAAAATAGTACTCTTGGACAAAAGAATGTAATAGATTTTGTTGTCTATGATCAGCGTCTGAAACACTTAATTTTTGACACGTGTGATGAGAGGTGCGGATGTTGGTTCTGATCATTACTTGATAGTGTCATTGTTGTCTATGATCAGCATATTTTGTTTTATATGATCAGCGTATTTTGTTGTCTATGATCAGCATATTTTGTTTTATATGATCAGCGTATTTTGTTGTCTATGATTAGCATATTTTGTTTTATATGATTAGCGTATTTTGTTGTATATGATCAGCATATTTTGTTTTATATGATCAGCGTATTTTGTTGTCTATGATCAGCATCTGAAACACTGAGGATGTTGGTTCTGATCATTACTTGGTAGTGTCATGAGTGAAACTGGATGTTGGTTGGAGGAAAATGAATAGGAAGAGGGCCAGGATGGAAAGAATAAAGGTTGTAAGGTTCCTTGAAGATCATCAGTATTATTCTTGCATACTCAGAGAACAACTGAAGGAGCTGAAGTCTTGTGAGAGGGATGTAGAAAAGAAGTGGGAATGTTTTAAGAACTGTGTTATCACTGCTGCTGAAGATGTCTGTGGCACCACAATAATGGGTAACAACAGAGGTGATGCTTGGTGGAATAGTGATATTGAAAAGGCAGTAAAAAGAAAGAAGGAAGCCTATTTGGGGATGCTGCAAGGAAGAGTTTTTGTGGATGAATATCGCTGTAAGAAGCATGAAGCCGCTGAGCTGGTTTGCCAGAGTAAGGCAAAAGATAGGAAGGAGCAGATGGAAAGGCATGAATTGGCATTTTGGAAAGATAGAAAAACTTCCTGAAAGTATGCAAGACTCTGTAAAAATAGGGGAAACAAAGTGCTAAGCTGTGTGAAGAATAGATAAGAGAAATGATATGGGAGTCCAATGAGTTAAGTGAAAGATGGGGTGAATACTTCTGTGGGTCATTAGATCAGGAAAGCAAAGGTGATTCTATGGAAGAAGCAGATGATGTCACAGTGAAGGATGGAAACACAGTAGGGATCTCAAGAGAAGAGGTGTGCAAAGCTCTAAAAGCTCTTCAGAATGGTAAGGCTTCAGGAGTTGATGGCATAACTGCCGAGATGTTAAAACATGGTGGTGACTCTATAATTGACTGGTCAACTGAAATTTGCTAGTTGTGCTGGGAGTTAGGAATAGTCCCTCGGGATTGGAAGGATGCTATCATTGTTCCCTGGTATAAAGGAAAAGGTGGTCAGACTGACTGCAAGAACTATTGTGGCATTAGCCTACTGAGTGTGCCAGGAAAAGTGTTAGGTAAAGTCATTATTGAAAAATTACTGGGTCTTACACCAGAGAAAATGTGGGATGCTCAAAGTGGTTTTATGCCTGGTAAAGGCTGCACTAACCAAATTTTTGCATTACGCATGATGATTGAAAAGTATCTGGCTGCTGGTAAAAAATTTTTTGCTGCCTTCATGGATTTAGAGAAAGCTTATGATCGAGTAAATAAGACACTTTTGTGGAAGGTATTGAATGAATATGGTGTTACTGGGAATCTACTTAATAGTGTAAAAGCCATGTATGCTGGCAGTAGAGCTTGTGTACAAGTTAATGGTGTCTTATCAAAATGGTTTTCTATTGGTGCAGGAGTCAGACAAGGTTGTGTAATGTTACCATGGCTGTTCAGTATATTTATGGATGTGTGCAGGCATGATGCCGAAATAGATAATAATGGTTTATGCCTTGGTGATATCTGTGTGTGTAGATTGTTGTATGCTGATGACACTGTCCTGTTGGCACAGAGCAAAAGTGAGTTGTAGAGTATTGATGCGAACCAGGCCGAGCTGGGTTAATCATCCCACCGCTCGCCACCATTTGATCTGAACGTGTCTCGTAGGTTCTTTTAGTTCGGGAGCTGGTATAACTTGGCGAGAACGTGAGGTTTGCTGAAACACAGGAATTTTACAGCAAGAATTTACCTACAACACCAGAGCATATGGAATGAATAGAGCAAGAATAACAATTAAACTTATTTATTCGTAGGAGAAAACTCTATCCCGGGGCATTGCCCACGGTTATACAAATACAGGTAACGCTCTCTATTATGAGCAAATATATTCCTCCTCGGGATTCCGAGATCAGATTTTTCACCTCAAAAGGGGCGTATGACTGTTCTAATTTAGAGTCAGGTATTAATTAAAGTTCACAGTTCCTCCTCTCAGTAACAGGATAACAATAGACAAATAAAA
Source organism: Macrothele yani (assembly GCA_039090855.1). Classification (NCBI taxonomy): domain Eukaryota; kingdom Metazoa; phylum Arthropoda; class Arachnida; order Araneae; family Macrothelidae; genus Macrothele; species Macrothele yani. The sequence continues at coordinate 73,831,612 of CM077026.1, forward strand.
GAGTACTCACATATGGTTGACTGTTGTTTTTATAAATCCATGTATGTGGAACATTCTTTCAGAAGCACTCTAACATACACACACGCGCCTCTGTAATAATAGTGGGGGATGGATTTTCACCTGTGTATCAACAGAGGGTCTTCACCGATTCGTGTTGGTTTTCCCCTTTATCTTCCGAAGTCGCTGATAATTTCTCCGCTCTTCCCCATCCATTCGTGGGATGGGGGCAAAGCACAGGTGACTCCTCTTCACCGGCGATCAGTCCATGCAGTTTCCTCCCTCCGAACTCAGCAGAAGGGACACTGTAGAATGGGCAGGGGGAATCTCTCTCTCTCGAAATCCATCAAGAAAGTTAGTTTGCAGGAATGAAGTAACGTTTAAGCAACGCTCCGAAAAGGTCGGCGTTTTAGGATGGCTGGTTCGCTCTTCAGATTTTACTAATGCTTGTTTCCTAGTCGGGCGGAGGTCAGCTGGAATTGTATCTCTAGCAAGCGAAACTCTCCCGACGTTCCGGTCGTTCTGTTATCAGCGTAGGGCCCTTATACGCAAATATCGCAGCTCTTTTCTGCGGTAGTTGAACCGTCCTCTTAGGTTCCCAAATTTTACCATACCTGGCGGGCTTACCTCCAGTCACCAAGTATTAACTAAGCCCTTTCTTTACCATCATACTATTGCGGCTTACACTGCACTTAAAGTACAGTGCTATCTTCGGTATGAGTCGGACTTCAGGTTTCGTACCTAGCAGGCTCATTATGGCTGACTGCTGCGTAGTCCCTTCTTGCGAGCTTTTTCTCTCATGGCGATCTCTCGGCCCGACTTACTACAGCGTACTGAGATAACTCACTGTTTTCTTCCTTTCCTACTTTTCAGCCATTCCCTGTCACGTGACTGCATCTGTTACTCTTCACCAGACACTTGAGATTTCTCTCATGCCTTTCGCACGGAGCGTCGTTCCTCCTGCAAGAATGGTGCCGTTTTTGACCCTTGGCCCCTCATAATCGTAATTTCCAGTGTTTCCTACCGATTTTCGACACCAATGGCACACTTGAAACTGACTTTATGGGAGTCTGAGTGCTTCTCAATTGCCGTCTGGGGTGGTCCCTAGCTGCTCACAGACCCCCAGAGATGATCCTCTAATTCCTTTGTTTCCATTCAGACAAATAGAATTAAGAGACTTCCCTACTAAAAATAAGTTAATTTTCCAATTAATTTGCAATAGGCCAAATATTTAATTTAATTATCAACATAATTTAGCCACGCCTATTAAGTCCGTCCCCCATTTTTAATAGTAATTAATTTAGACCCAATTTTCGCATCAGTATGTTGTCCCGGATGTACGAAGTTTGCATGAAATTCAAACTGAGTATAAATAAGGGAAAAACCAAAATTATGGTTTTTGAGAGAGGAACTGTTAGTACTGAATGTAATATAAGTCTAAATGGCACAGTTATTGACCAGGTGAATGAGTTTGTGTATTTAGGAAGCATGTTTGACAGAGAGAACAAATTGGATGGTGAAATTAGTAGGTGAGTGAATTCTTCATTGAAAGTCATGGCTGCTTTGGGAGCTTTCACAGGAATGATGGGTTCTCAAGAGAGTCCCGATGGCTGTGTATGAAAGTGTAATTGTTCCTACTTTGATGTATGGCAGTGAAACCTGGGTACTACAAAAGAAACATAGGAGTTTTTTGTGTGCTGGAGAAATATGTTACTTATGGGGGGGGGAGACACACTGATTGTGTGAGGAATGAAGATATGTTGCAGTTGTGTAATGTGAAGCAAAATGTTGTTAGCAAGGTGGAGACTAATATTCTTTGGTGGTCTGGCCACGTTGAAAAAATGAGTGATGAGATGCTTACTAAGAAATTTTTTTTAGCCCAGTGGCAGGAAGGAAAGCCAGAGGAAGGCCAAGGAAGTCATGGGAACGTCAGATTCAGGAGTGTCTGCATCAGAAAAACATTATGAGTATGAAGTATAGAAGATTTTTTGTACAGCGTGTGATGGATGTCAGTTTATCCCGAGTTGTATGTCAAGATTGCCGTAAATGGAAAAGTTTTATACGGCAACAATAAATAAAAATTCTCTGGCAGTTTGTATTTCTTTGTGGAGCTAACCTCTGAATCTCAGATAACAGCTTAGTGATATGTATGTATGTAATATTGGAGGCACACCTTCCTTTGATATTGCCATCGTATCATCTCCATATGCAACTAGTCTTCACCACAACAGTGTACGTTCTGTCCTTAGAATCTATCTTTTCATGCACAGCACTCTAGGATGTTTATGTTGCCATAGACCCACAGTATCTTGTATTACACACGCCACATATGATTTTTTCTGGAAACTTTCCTTGCAACCTGATAATAATGTGAAGTCCGTAAATCTGAACTGATTATCTTTGGCAGGATTTGATGAAAAATAACCGTAACCTTCAAAGTTAACCATAACCGTCAAGGTTAACCATAACTGCGATAGTGACGGGAATAAGTGACAACAAAAAGACAGCCTGAATTAATAGAAGAGTTTTCTCCGAAAATTTGCAATTTAAATAAAATAATTTCCTAGTAATATTCCCATAATAGTTGTTTTTGATTAGTAATTGAATTAAGAAACTAGGAAGCCAATTCTCAACATGAGCTTTATTCAAAGACCTATTTACATTATTTACAATGAACTGGCGGTTATTGCTGTCTATGCCATTCTATCCCATTCCCTGCCCCCTTGCCACAATTCAATGCTCACAACATGTGCCTACCACACCTCTGCTTTCCCCACACAGATTGCCTCAAGTGCTTTCAGCCAATCCCAGGCCGTCTTCAGGAAGCGTTATCGATGTTAGCCTTTCTGCTGCTCCAGAGTGAGTGAGTGAAAAGATCCACCGACTGGTCCGATTTCGATGCCATCACCGACCCTCCACCGTGGTTCCATCTACTGCAAAATCTGGAAAAACCTTAATTTTCTTCTTCTATGGTTTTGATATTTGTGTTCTATTGTAATTAATTCTTTCCATTTCTCACTTAGAATAATAGGTTCATTAACATTACAATTTTTATCCCTGTTTTTTTCTATCAAAACTGACTCCACAATGTGTAGATGTCTTTCGTTTTCACATGTTTTTATAATTTTCATTTCATCAAATTTTGGATATTTATGATTATCCAAGCAGAATTGAATTAGTGCTGTCTTTGCTTCTCTCTTTTGCCAGTTTTTTATATGCTGTTTAAGGCGATGTTTGAGTTTGTTTTTTGTACTTCCAATGAATGACATTGGTGGTATTTCTATTATTGGTATTTCATATACGCCAGCTTATTCCAAGATACTGCAGTGTTATCCTTGTTATTAATAGTCATATCTGCAACAGTTAGTACTTTATTTCCCATTTGGATCCCATATTTGTGACATAATTTATTTATTTCCATAGAAATGCCCGGGAGGTAAGGCAATGCTCTAACGTACTTCATTTGTATTTTACTTTTTGGGGTAGTAGTATCATTTATCTTACATTGTACTTCATATATCTTTTTTTTTTTTTTTTTTTTGTGGTGGGTATCCATAATTACTTGCTATTTCTTTAACATAAATTATTTCTTCGGTGAAAATTTTTTCATTTGAAGAATGTGTAATTGCTCTTTTAATTAAACTTTTAATACTGTTGCATTTTTGTGAGTGGATGTGCTGAATAAGGAATCAAAACAGGTATAAACGAAGATTTTCTATGTACTTTGTGTTGTAGTTGGTGTCTTTGCTTAATAATTCTTAACATCCAGGAAGGCCAAGGCATTCTCTTCCTCATGTTCCATTGTCAATTCAATAGTTGGGTAACTATCACCAAATTGCTGAGCTAATGATTCAAGTTCAAAGCTATTCATTCGAGACAAAATAAAAACATCATCCACATATCTGCAGTAAACCAATGGGTGTTCATCCATTGTATAAATTATTTTTTCTTTAATGTCACTCATAATCACTTCTGCAAATAAATTTGACAGAGGGGAGCCATTTGGGCCACCATAATTTTGTTTGAAGATACTCCCTTCAAATCTGAAAATGTTATTTTCATATATGTATAATAAAACTGTTTTAGTTCTTGAAGTTGTGTGTTATTAAGATTTTTTCCTGTTCAAATTTTTTAATGATGATTTCAATAGCATCTGGTACAGGGGTATTTGGAAATAATGCCTTAACATCCATACTTGCCATTCTGAAATCCTGCAAATCTTGGTTTACATTTTTAATTACATCAATAAACTCATAAGTATTTCTTACTGTGAACTACTATGTTTTCATGAACAAACGTGCCAAGAAATTATAAACAAAAATTTCCAGATTTATCAATGGTGAATTCTTTTTGGATGCTATTAGTCTCATAAGGATATCATCTTTGTGAATTTTAATGAACATTCTTGGTATTCTTGCATTCATTGGTGGGTATGCATTTTTAATTTCATTTGGTAAAATGCTATGATTCCTGACATTTGCCAAATACCTAATTTGACTGTCAGTTGGGTCCTTTTGCAACTTAGAACAATTCATCTCTTCTATTGCTAGGTTCATTTTTTGTTAATATTCTTCAATATTTAAAATCACTATTTGGCCAGTTTTATCAGCTTCACAAAATTTGATATTCTTGTCATCTTTTAATTTCAACAATTGATTTTTTTTTTCATATTTTAAATTCCTTAAATGATAATTTTTATTATTTTTTTCATTATATTCTTTCAAGATTATTTGAAATAATTTACCATTGAATTCTTCTTTACTTTCATTAGGGATATTCCTGATGATATCTTCTAGATTAGGTATTAATTCTTCCATTTTGGGTACTTTTTGTGGGAATGCATACTTTTTCCCTCGTTGCAATACTGCCTTTTGAGAATAAGTTAATTATTGTGATGACATATTCCAAAAAACTTCATAACTATTAACTGTTTGCTCGTGCCCTGTATGTTGGTCCAGTAATTGGTGTAACTTTGCAGTAACGTTTTGTCTGGTGGTTTTACCTTCGTTTTCAACTATTTCTGCAATTTCCATCAAAGTAGTATCCAGAATTTCATCTTTCCAAGATCCATCAAAATTTTTATACCTAGTATTACAAATATATTTCCATAACCTTAAACAAGCGGCCTGTAAATTAAATATAGTCTTCCTTTTATTCACAATTTCGGCACTTAATCTTTTTTTTTTTTTTTTTTTTTTGACAGGTCCTCAGAATGCCAACATCTTTCTTATTCACCGGTTGATTTGTGATTTTTAAATATTTAGGGGTAAGGTCAAAATATCTACATGCAACCAAAAATTCTTCTTGAATTTCAGATTTTATTAATCAAATTTTTTTTTTTTTAAATTCTTTCAATTTATTCCATTCCTGTTTTTGAAAAAAGCCACGGTATCGCATTCTTACCGACAATGCAGCTACAGGGCTTCAGTCACCCGTTCAGCTCACTGGAAATTTGCATGTATTCAAATGTATCCTAATGATAGTATCATAGGCAATATTCTGCCCTAACTAACATCGATAATGCTTCCTGAAGATGGCCTGAGATTGGCTGAAAGCACTTGAGGCGATCTGTGTGGGGAAAGCAGAGGTGTGGTAGGCACATGTGAGAATTATATTAAGGCGAGGGGCACGGAATGTGATAGAATGGCATAGACAGCAATAACCGCCAGTTCATTGTAAATAATGTAAATAGGTTTTTAGGAGTTTGATTAGAATGTGTTTGTGCTATTTGGTTTTATATGTAAGAGTGAATTCTTGTGTATGTTAGTGGTTTGTGAAGTGAATTTGTGTTTGATAAGTTTCCTGTGTTGCACGAGTTTGGTTTACGTGTTGGTAAGGGAGTTTTAAGGGAATATAAATATTTTCGAAGTCATGGAGAACTACGATTTTATTACAAAACTGCTTCGTGTTGATTAATTTGCTCATCTGCATGTGAGAAATACAACAATGGCGAAATGATATCGCTACACCGACTGGAACCAATGGGAAACCCCAAATCCTGACATGCAAGGAAATGTTTAAAGGGCTGGCCTGAAAAGGTAAGCTAATATTTATCACTATGATACTTATGCACGTAAATTTACGATAGTTAGGGCAGAATATTGCCTATGATACTATCATTAGGGTAAAAATAACGTTAGTAATTATCTTCTTAAGTTAAAGAAAAAAGAAGAAAACTTCCTACTGCAGGAAAGTGTGGTCAACAACATAAAATGTGAGTGTGGTCTCAGCTATGAGGAAGAGATGGGCATATAGCTTAAAACTAGATTGGCAGAAAGGGAAAGAGAGAACATAAAGGACATAAAATATTTTGGGACTCTGAAGAAGTTCTGACATACCAACAGCACTTTAAATAAAAGGAAATTAGCGGAAGAACTGAAAACAGAGAGAAGACAAGAAACCTCTCACACTGTCTGACAAGAAATTTCTCGTGTTGAATGATTTGAAATGTTGGAATTTGGCTCTGTAGTCTTGAGGAAGGGTAGGAGCAGTGTTAGGAAGTTGCACACTACATGTAGCACTGCACAATAGCAAGCTACATTTACAGCGGTGTGGCATGTAGCATCACTACAAATAAAAAATGTAGTTGTAGAAGTAGCTCATAAAGAAAAATTACACTACAAATCGTGCAAACTTGAAAAAAAAAAAGAAACGAAAAAAAATTCTTTAAATCACATGACATTTCCTGGAACATTACTTGCTGGAACAGGGGGTTAAATGTGCTGCACCTACAGTCACATACCTGACTTGACTTACATTATGAAAGTTAGCCAAACTGCTAACAATAAAGTATTATCTTCCATATTTTGTGCTGTTTACAGGGAAGACTTCTCAATCAGCCTGAGGAGACAGCGAGTATGAGATGATCGAGCTGGTGATTTTGTTGATGATGTTTAATAGCAAGATTTGTTTCTCTTAGTTAAAAAAGTGAAAATTTGCAGGTACTTGAAAATAAAAATACTTAGTTAAAAAGTGAAAATTTGCAGGTAAAGTGAAAATTTGCAGGTACAAATTTGCAGGTATCACTATCTGGTACTTGATAGTGATTTTATTTGAGTTCCCTGAGCATATCAGCTAGCCTTGCATACAAGATAGGATACAAAAGTTCCTGGACTGGGTCCGTAAGTCCATAGATAGTTAGAGTTACAAAGCTGAAACACTTCGTCCTTCAAAATAAGACCCTCTTACAACAACACACTTTTGCCTGAGGCTGTAGAGTTTGTCTAAGCACTTCGGAAACCCACTCTTTGTAATGTCCTTCAATCTAACCAGCAATGCATTTTTCACTTAGACTGTGCTCGAAAACTGATGACCCTGAAGTCAACATATCACTCAGAGAAGAGGTGGAAGTCACAGGGGGCAAGGTCAGGTGAGTACAATGGGTGTGGGACAGGGTATGAAAAAACCCAGCCTGCTCGGAGTTTTTTTGGGTTTTATCATTTTTGGGAGGGAAGGGGGAGGGGGTCTTGTTTTTTGAATTTCTAATATAACTGGAATTTATTTGAAGCCGTATTGGAAATTCCAATTTATCATATTTTATCAGTTCACATTTTTTTAAACTAGGTGATACACTGGTGTGCAAAAATTAAAGACGAAGAGGAGAAATTAGCATAACAGCGGAACGAGCAGGCAGAACGAACCGAAAGACCACTCAGGAGATAGACTAGGGTCCGGTACGGAAGGGCATGTGCATATATGCAACATGACGTGGGGGTGGGTGGAGTGTCGGAAGGGTATAAAGCACATGGGCGGTGTGCGCTCAGCAATTCGGTGAAAGCTATTGCACGGTGTACATCGGTTTGAATGACGTCAAGTTGCTGCTACTGTGTGATATGGCCAACAGGCAATCCAGTAGACAACATCCGGATGACTTTACCCAAGGTCGCATCATTGGGAAGTTGGAAGAAGGTCGAAGTGTGACTAGTGTAGCCGAGGAGTTCGGGATCACTCACAGCATCGTTTCACGAGCTTGGAGAGCATTTCAAACGACAGGAACAGCTGTCCGAGAGTTTAGCAGTGGTCGTCCATGAGCAACCACGGCGGCGGACGACCGGTATATTGTCCTACAGGCGAGAAGAGACAGACGGCAGACAGCGAGAGAAATCGCAAGGCACATGCAACAGACAACTGGACGTCCGTTATCGCGTTTTACCATGGCCAGGAGGCTGCACAAAGGTGGTCTATTTGCACGACGACCAGTACGGTGTGTGCCATTAACGCCTGCTCATCGGAGACTGCGGTTTCTGTGGTGCCAGGAACACAAGAACTGGACACATCAGCAATGGGGTCGAGTTCTCTTTACGGATGAGAGTCGATTTAGTCTGACGAGCGATTCTGGATGTATACACATCTGGAGAGAGCAGGAAACACACAATCGCACCTCCAACATCATCGAAAGGGACCGGTTTGGAGGTGGCGGAGTTCTCGTTTGGGGCGGTATCATGCTTGGTAGCCGTACTGACCTCCACATCTTCCAAGGAGGTTAAGTCACTGGTGTCCGCTATTGTACCGAGGTTCTCCTGCCTCACGTGCATCTGTTTTGAGGTGCTGTGGGTCCTGAGTTCCTCTTCATGGACGACAACGCTACACCTCATCGTACAGTGGCTGTCGCAGAGCTGTTGGAGAGTGAAGATATTCAACGCATGGATTGGCCCGCAAGGTCCCCGGACCTAAATCCAATCGAACACATGTGGGACCTTCTCAGGAGGCGCTTGGCAGCATGTCACCAGCCGCCAGCAACGATTCCACAGCTGCCATTGGCGCTACAAGAGGAATGGGCCATGATGCCTCAACAGCTCCTTGACAATCTTGTCTTCAGCATGGACAGACGTTGTAAATCCTGCAACCCAGTCAGGGGTGATCATATCCCCTACTAAAGACTGGATTTTTCTTGGTAGCCACCTGTCACATGGACGTTTCTGTCTTCTGTCCAGTTGTGCTCGAAGCTACCTTTTCAATAAAGTGACTTTGTATCCTTTGGATTCCTTGTTTGGACGGTTTTGCTCACTTGTCCCATATTCTTACATCTTAGGGATCTTATGGTATGATTTGAGTCGATGTGGAGCACTTCTGCACGACGTTACATTCGAAAAATCATCTTGTCTTTAATTTTTGCACGCCAGTGTATATAGAAATATTTAAGTTGCAGTGAGTATGTAAGAAAATTACTATATGTACATATTTGCACGCAATAGTCAGAAAAAAATCACCAGTTTGTCCGCACCCCTGTATAGTCTGCACCCAAAAGTTTCGCACCCAACAAAGACACTGATAGTCCATGATATGTATCTTTTTTGTTATAAATAAGGATTCGAATTTTTTTATTTTTTTTTTATTGGAGGTTTAATGACCTTGAGCAACCAATGGGCTATATGCAGTCGATCATCCATAATTTAGGGCCACTGGTTTCAGGGAAGGGAGAGAGCCAGTGCCGTAAGACAAACACAACATCCATGCCTCATCAGGATTCAGACCCAGACCCCTACCAGACGAATGATCAGAAGCCATCACTTAGACCACTGCACCATCAGGATGGCTTTTTTAACATTCCCCAAAAGTCTGTTGAATCATGGGGAAGTCCACTCTTGTTTTTCTTATTTCTTTTACTGTGTTAAATGTATCACTTGTTCACTTTTCTCTTCAGCAAATTCACTTTAGTGTTTTTTCAAATTTTTTATTTGTCATAGATTTATCAAATCACAATAAATCCATTGTGAAGGGGGGGGTTGCATAAAAATATGCTATTAAGAATTAAGGTGACAAAATATATAGCGGTAGAGAGGAAATTTTAAAAACCCAATGCAAGATTGATGATAAAGAATAAAATGGTGCATGGAAAAGGAAAATCTCAATCTCACTGATGAAATAAACAATTCTTAATTTAAAGTCTGGCCCCACTCTTAAATGTTATGTTCGAGTGAATCGATATCAACACAGAATATTTATGAAAGTGGTAAAAACTGGAAATTTAGCAACTGTTAGTTTCATGCTATAAAAAAAATGTTGCAATTGCTGAAAATTTGAAAATAAAAAAACCCCGACATTATCAGGCGAAATTTCTTTCAGTAACATATTTGGAGAAGAGCTTGGAAAGTAGATTTTTCATGTTTGAGCTAGCCAAAAACCGCTAGCAGTTAGATCTTACAGATGGAAGAATTAATGATTAATGGTTGTTTATGAAAAAGCCCTCCCCCCTTCCCACCACCGGCCCCAGAGTGCTGAGCGAACAGCTAAAGCAACGGTCTTTGTCTCTCTTTCTGACGTGACACACCAGGTAATGGACGAAGTTGGTCGGTGAAACTCAAAGGTTGTTGACGACTGGATAGTAATGTCAGTGCTATTTCTTGTGGTAATACCATCTCAGCTGTTGGTGTCACATATTTATTACTCTCCCAATCCCAGTGACCCCCTTGCTGTTTACCTTAAATGCTAACTGAGTTATTCTTTCATTTCTTCTGCAGTAAAAAGTCAAATTACATCTGCAAAGTACAAGTTGTGCATCATTCAAGATGGCATTTGTTAGGTATAAGGCAGTATTCCTTTCATTAGTCCATTTATGAGCAAGAAACATGCCAAAGGTGCTGGGAAATGGCAGAAAATTAGCAAGTGAATGGAATGGGGTGTTAAAAATTGATGGAGAGTGCAAATGCCAACACTGCAATTGTACAATTATTTGCAAAATAAAGTGTATTAAGTCACATTTAAGGAACTGCTCTGCTCGAAGAATTATATCTGAAGTTTTAAGTGATGAAGTTGAATCTGTTCAGCATGAATCTGCTTTACCTTCAACAGTTTCTCAAGCCAGTGATCAAGGCAGATGTTCTCCCATCCCTGGTCCAAGTACTTCTAGTATCAGCACTTCCTCATTACTTTGAACAACATCACCCGTTACTGTTGTAAAAACAAAGCAACAATCAATGAGTAAATTTTGCCTTGGAACCACAAAAAGGCAAAATGAATCTCCTGATTAAATGGTGGTTGATATTTTTATGCTGCTGACATACAATTCAATGCTGCAGAATTGGATGTTTGAAATTATGATCAAAACACTGAGACCTGGTTATCAACCACCCTCAGAGAAAACCACTGGTGGAAAATTGTTAGATACTGCAGCAGAAGAAATTGAATTTCAGCCTTCAGAAAAAGTAAAATTAGGCAGTTTGACTCTCACCATAGATGGCTGGTTCAGTGTGAAGAATTAGCCAGTCCAAGCTATTAGTGTCTATACCGGAATAGGCAGTTTTTTTTGCTGTATGCTGATGATACTGGGTCAGAAAAGAAAACAGAAAAACATTGTGCTTCTAAATTATAGGTGGTCATATGGGAATGCAAAGAAAAATTTGGAAAACATGTGTTTGCTGTTGTAACTGACAATAAAAGCAAAAGCAGACTGTGGAGGTGAAAAAATATTTTCTTAACATACATCAACCACATGGATGGTTAAAAGAAAAGCATAGCTTAATGCCACAACTACCTAACAAAACAAGATAGAACTTCATTATAAAACTCACATTCCCTCTCATGCACGATCCAAACTTGTTAAAAATAAAACAGCAATCAAGAAGTAACAAGTTAAAAACAGTTTTATTAAAACTATTTACAAATGGTTAGATCTTTCAGCTTCACTCTGAAACCATCCTCAGACCAAGAGAGCATATTGAGTGCTAGTGTGTGGATTAAGTACTTCCCAAAAGGAAGTACAGTGACGGTTATCTGAACCACTTAGGGAGGTGTTGCCACCTTCATGTTGAAAAACTTTTCTCCCAAAAGTAAAAGTAAAATGTTGTCTCTCTGAAATCAGTTCATAAATGGAACACACTATTTCACTTTTTTACACATAAAAAATATCTTATCACATGGTATATAATAGTTTTTTTCAAAAACAATAAGATATGAAATAAATCTAAAAAGGTCCTAAGAATGTTAAAAGTCAGCATGGAGAGATCTTCAGTTACATGCGATTGTTAGGTTCTGTTTTGCCCTCTTCACCTGCGAGAAGCATCTTCCATGGGTTGGCAATTTCACAAGGTATGTAATAATTGCAACACATATCCTTTTTGGTATATATATAAATAAGCTCTCCAGGAAGAGAAGTGATCCCATATTCACTGGTGTAGAAATTACCTTAGCATCCTCCCGAGTTGGATAATGGGACCCGTTATTAGTTGTTCGTGCAAGTGCTGTACACTCATTTCCAGATTTGATGCTATATTTGTGTTCGTTCCATCTGGTCTCAAGATTCCTCCTTGTTCAACCCAGGTAGATCTTGTCTGACTCTTTGCTGTTGGTAGCTTTCAGAGGAATCATATAAACCCCATTCATGACACTAGTTGGAGTGTTAAGCATCAATGACACTGAGTTGGAGAAATGTCTGCACATGCTAAACACATCACTGACACTGGATGAAGGAAAGCTTTGAACACGCTAGACATGTCACTGACACTCTTTCTGCCAGCATCAGCTTGCGAATGATCACTTCACCCTGCTGACATTCCCTACTCTTGCAAACAATGCTTGTGAAATTGAATCAAACACTTTAATCCTTAAGCAAACAGATAATGGACAAGAACTTTAATTGTCATTTCAAAGCTTTCTGAGAAATAGAAACCACATGATTGAGGATTTCCAAATTATTGCAAAACTTAAAACCCCAAATTTCTGGGCTACACTGGGAAAAACTAACAGGTCTGATTGCCATGCTCCACTTAATGAAGTATGTCTATCTCTGCTTGGTGCTCAAGCTCCATAAGACCAGTCTTCACTACACGGTGTCTCAGAAATGAGTAGTCATTTCTCTGGGTGTTTCTTCTCTGTCCCTACCCTTCAGACTTTGCATGGTCGTATGTTCCTTCTTGGCTATAATGGCAGTATTCTGTCCATTGATATATTTACTATTTTTTTCTTTGATTTATTTCCTCTTTACTTACAGTTTTCCTTGGTCTTGGTAGTATTACATTTTCATTACACTAACAGTAGATAATTATTTTCCTTTACACCAAAATTTTTCTCTTATGTTAAGGTAAATATTAAAAAAAAATTGGTTACCATCTTACAATCAACTCTAACCTTTAAATTTTAGAGTTACTGCTTAATAACAGAGACAAAGTGGTCCTTTTGATGTCACAGGAGTCTGTACTAATAAAATAATTTTTTGGGCAAGCTTTCACTTGCCCAGAAGATGATTTACACTGAAGCACACTGAAGATGATTTACACTGAAGCACACTGAAGATGATTTACACTGAAGCATACTGAAGATGATTTACACTGTAAACACTTACACTGAAGCATCAGAAATAGATTGCCTGAACACCAAAATAATGTGAAAATTGGAAACTGTAACACTGTCTTGGTTGCCCTATAACTAGAAAATACTTCAGAAGAATGGTGTTGAAAACACTGTAAATAAATTGCTGCATTCTCAAATTGTTATGTGCTATGTTATAATAAAAGTATGCAAATTTATCTTTCCTCAATAACAGTAATTCTGACCTCCTCTCACAATCATATCAACTGGATCTGGAAATTTGTTCTCAATCTATCAAAACATGGTTGGTTGATTTTTATGGCGCAAGGGCCATGTTTGGTCAAAGAGCGCCAGACACAAGACAAACAAACAGTATTAAAAATGTGGTAAAAAAGTTAAAATCTGGATGATCACGTAAAACTGAACAATGAGAATGATGGAAGGGCTAAAAAAGACAATGAAACAAAGAGTATTAAAAACATGGTACAATGGTTAAAAACTAGCTGATTAAGTAAAACTGAGGAATGAGAATGATGATAGGGCTAAAATCTAGATACGTTTAAAAAAAGTCAGTTTGTTTTAAAAATGAGAAAACAGCGACAGTATCGCAGTGGTCATTCAGGAGCCGCTGCAGCGTAGCAGCGTCCTCGGTCAACAAATGAGAATGAAAGAAATGAAATCGCACAACACAAAAACGAACACAACTACACAAAAGATGAGTGACAGTGAGTCGGCAATTGCACGTCTCGCACATCGGCACAGTGACGCCACACAGCAAAAAGCGGTGAGTGAAACGACAATGCCCAATGCGGAGATGCGCAAGCACCACTTCCTCCCTACGGTTCCGACGAACTGAGGATTTCCAGATTCCAAGATTAGGTTTTATACGATGCAGTTTATTTTTCACCTCTTGGTCCCACAGACGCTGCCACATTCGCTTAATATGGTCGTGACGAAGAAAGCGAAAATCCCGGTGAAACAGTGGCAAGGGTGTGACGACCAAAGAGGAAGCAGATCTAGCAGCGGCATCAGCACACTCATTACCAGAGATTCCAACATGCCCAGGAATCCAGCAAGAGAGAACATGAAAACCGGCCCCGAGCAAACGACGAAGCAACTGTCTCACATCCAAGAGAACAGGATGGTCACCGCAATCTGAAGATGACAAAGACTGCAAGACACTTAAGGAATCCGTATAGACCATAGCACGATGATGAGAACTCGACTGAACATGGAGAAGGGCGAGATACACAGCTTGCATCTCCGCCGAAAACACCGTGGCCTCAGCTGGGATCCGCGCTGCTGAAACGTCACCTACACAGACAGCAGCGGATCCAATGACTCCATGCATCTTGGAGCCATCAGTAAAAATAGGAGTATAGTCAGAATTGAGGGCACGGTGCTCAGCAAAGAGCTGCTGGTACACGGAAGCAGGGGTTGAGGACTTATAAAAAGAAGTAAAATTGAGATCAGTGACAACCTCAAAAGGATGCCACGGCGGGTACCCAACCACCCTGGTCGCTCCAACAAGAGACAAGTCGAGCCCTGCATCACGAGCTACGGCCGCCATACAAAGACCAAAGGTTGGAATGCACGAGGGCCGGTTCTCAAACAAACGAGCATGCTGGGGATGAAAAACTGCATCGTATAAAGGATGGTCTGGAAGAGATCGAAGTTTTAAATAAAAATGAACAGACAGTTGCAGACGGCGTAATTTGAGAGATGGTTCGTTTGCATCAGCGTAGAGGCTGGGAATCGGAGATGTCCGAAATGCTCCCGAACAAAGACGCAGTGCTTGATGGTGAATAGTGTCCAAAGGCCGGAGAACGGAACGACGAGTAGAGCCATACACGATACAACCATAATCCAGTTTTGACCGTATTAATGAATGGTAAATGCGAAACAAAGACATCCTATCCACGCCCCACGAGACTCTCGAAAAGGATCTTAAGAATAGATAGAGCCCGCAGACAGGAAATCTTGAGCCGCCGACCGTGCGCACGGTCGACGGTCAGACCAAGGAACTTGGTCTCCGGCAAAACTGGTATGGCTGCACGGTCTAAATACAGCTCTGGGTCAGGATGGAGGCCACGCCTCCGGCAGAAATGGACACACGCTGTCTTGTCGGGAGAAAGAACGAAAACATTGCCATTCGCCGCTTTAAAGATCTGGTTAATTGCAGACTGCAACTGCCTTTCAATAAAATGCATGCTTGATGACGAGCAGAAAATGTGCAAGTCATCAACATAAACAGTAGCCGAAACCGCAGGAGGAAGATTTATGAAAAGACAATTAATGCGGAGGATGAACAATGTGACAGATAAAATGCAACCTTGAGGAACACCTTGTTCTTGATGGAACGGTGCTGAGAGCGTCGTACACAGGCGCACCTGGAACACCCGATTACGAAGGAAATTTACAACGAAGGTTGGAAGATTTCCTCACAACCCGCATGCGTGGAGGTCACGGATAATACCGTGCTGCCACGCTCGATCATAGGCTTTCTCAATATCACAAAATACAGAAACCAGGTGCTGCCTACGCACGAACGCCTCGCGCACAGATGTCTCAAGGTGCAGGAGAGGATCGTGAGGTGAACGATGACAACGAAAGCCGCTTTGTGATGGTGAAAGTATTTGATGATATTCTGAAAAATGAACTAACCAGGAATTAACCATGCGTTCAAGAACTTTACACAGACAGCTAGTGAGAGCAATTGGACGATAACTAGAGGGAGACTTTGGATCCTTGCCAGGTTTGAGAAAAGGCAGAACAAAAGCTTTTCGCCAAGATTCCGGGAAACTGTGCTCCGACCAAATACGATTATACAAGATTAAGAGATTTTCGAGAGACGACTGCGAGAGATGACGGAGGATGTCATAGTGGATGCTATCGGGACCGACAGATGTAGCGCCGGACCGATGCAGAGCCACCCTGAGTTCAACCATGCTGAAGGGGGAGTTATAACCAGTGTCGTGAAAAGGCGCAAAGGAGATTCTCTGGTGTTCCGCAGTGGATTTTATTCTTTGAAAAGAAGAAGGATACGCCAGGTCACTCGACACGGAGGCAAACGCCTCCCCCAAACAGTCAGCAATCTCCCCAATTTCAGCATATGTGCAGCCGTTACTCTCGAGAATGGAGATCTGGTGAGAGCTGTAGTTACCCCGGATCTTACGAATCTTGTCCCACACACTTTTCAAACTGGCACGTGAAGTGAGAGATGAAACATACTGGATCCAAGACTCCCTCTTGCTACGTCGACGCACCAACCAAGCGTAGGATTTTCCTCGTTTGAATGTAACGAGGTTGGTATCGGTTGGATAACGCCGAAACGTAGACCAGGCCTTATGTTGAGCTCCCTAGCCGCTGCACATTCAGGGTTCCACCAAGGTTTCAGAATTCTGGGGAGCTTCGTAGATGTTTTAGCAACTGAAAGATCAGCTGCCTGAAGAATAGAATTTGTGACTTGAAAAACCGCTGCATCGATTGACTCTTGGGTCACCATTGCAGAAGATATCAATGCTGACGGTGTGAAGACCTCCCATCTCGCATGCTCCATCCTCCACCGAGGAGGGCGGAAGGCAGAAGATGGCATGTTCGCATGATGCGAGAGGACAATTGGAAAGTGGTCGCTCCCGTGGAGGTCGTTACAGTGGCCTGAGTTCCCTCGTTACACACCGTCCACGACCAATCAGCAATAATCGATGGTGATCCCAAGGTCAAATCGATCGCACTGAAGGATCTTGTCGGCTCATGGAAGTAGGTGTCAGCACCGGTGTTAAAAGGCACAAAGAGGCCGAGGACAGAAGAGACTCTATGTGACGACCTCTCGTGCTGATGCTGACACTACCCCACGAATGATGATGGGCATTGAAGTCACCCATTAGAAGAAAGGGTGAAGACAGCTGATCAACCAATCTCTCCAGAACAGAGACACTTACGTTCTCATCCGGCGGCAGATAGACACTGCAGACAGTAAGAGACACAAGCACAGATATATGAACCGCCACGGCCTGCATAGTTGTGGATATCGCAACGGAAGACACCGGAACACTGTGAGGGACAAGAATAGCGACTCCCACACAGGCGATATCTCCTGATGCATTATCTGTCTGATACGCACTGTAGCCTCGAACTGAAAGCAGGTCTGATGGTTTATGTTTCGTCTCCTGTAGACAAAGACACACCGGAGAGTACAACGAAAGCAGATGTTTCACTTCATCAAAACTCGTCCAAAAACCTCGACAGTTCCACTGAATGATTGAAGCCATGAATGATTGCAAAAGTGAGATGAAAAAAAGGAATGATCAAACGAAGCCAGGCTCCATCCCCTCTGGTGAGGGTTCCCCCAGATCTGGAGGAGTGTGACCAGGGGCCAAGATGGGAGCATGCTTTGTCCCAAGTGTTTTAACGGAAGGCGCACGACGTTGAGTCGTTTGCTGAGATTTTGGAGGAGAAGAAATGCTTTTCTTTTCCTGGGCTTTGGTTTTCTTGTCAGAAGAAGTGGCCTGAGTTTCCTTGCTGGTGTTGGAGTAAGTCTGCTTCGGTGAAGTGGCAGGTGCCGCTTTCAGACCCCTAGCTCGCGACTGGAGTGCCTCCAGTCCGGCTGCGATGATTTCTTTCTACATTGTATGGACATTTAAGGGGGATCTGAATGTCGGTCTGAATGGCAACCGTAGATTTGGCAACCACCACTGAAGCGTATGATCGCCGATCAGATGTAACAGGAACTACTCTTCTTCTGGCCTCAGGATAGGAAATATTTTCCACCGTTTTGAGCCTTTGGATTTCCTTCTCCTCCTTCCATTTGGGACAATCTTTGGCTGATGCCAGGTGTGAACCCTTGCAGTTCACACAAAACTCGGCCTCGGCCACACATTCTGAAAGTAGATGCTCTGTGGCACCACAGCATCCACACCTAGGAGTACTCCTACATGACTGCTGAGAGCATCTCAACGGGTTAGGAATGTACGGTCGTACCTCGAGGTGGAGATACCCTGCCTTGATGGATATAGGCAGGGAAGGGCTGTTGAATGTCAAGATAATGTTCCAGGATGGGACAAACAGCCCATTCCTCCTGAAAGAAATACGCCGCACACCCGTAACATGTTGGCTCCTCAGTTCTTCAAGAAGTTCATCCTCAGTGCATTCAATAAGATCCTGAGAGGAGACAACACCTCGAGATGAATTTAGGTAACCGTGTGGTGTTATTTTGACCAGAGTCTCAAGCAGCATGCTGGTGTTGATAAGTGTGGAACTGTAGGCCACAGTAGACATCTCAACAAGAAGATCTCTAGATTGGAGCTTCTTAACGCTCTTATGAGAGCTTGCTATAGATTGAAGTGCTTTATTAATCCAAAATGGACTTTTGGCACTCAAAGACTTTGAAGGGTCCAATGAGTGCACAAAAAAGAAACGAGCATTCGAGCAATCAGGAATATGTTTTTTTGAGAAAGGGGATGAGCCTTCCTCTCCTCCCTACCTCTTTTGGTTGTTGGTTCGTGGGAAACCGAATTGAGAGCCATGAAAAATTTTTAGAATTCATCCGCCGACTTCCCCACCCACAATCGAGTTCAACGAGGGAGAACCGGAGGTCCGCAAGCCCAAGTGGACGCAGGACACGGATCTAGGGATAGGAAGCGGATATAGCAAGTTGATAGGGCAGACAAGCGCTCGGCGTGCACCCAGACTTTCCAACACCCCTTTGGCATGCCCACCCTATCCCCAGACTCACCCTGTCGTACAAAACGACAAGCCGTTAGAGGTCTGGGCTCCACTCGGCCACAGACCTCATTGACTAGGAGTGGGTTAGTTCTTAGCCGCCCGTTTAGGGTGAAGCAGGGGGCAAAGAGGAGTGTTGGCCACTGGCGACAACAACACCCAGGCCTCCAGAAACCTCAGCCTCCAGCATCCCCTTTTCCACCTTACGGGTCACCGCACACGTCAAACGTGCAGGTAGGTCTAGCTAACCAGCTAGGAAGAACAAAGAAAGGAACATGAAATGGAGAAGATAGGATAGAAAACGAGAACCTAAAATCCAGAGCTGGCACATAATCACAACCTCAGCAGCCTACAACTGAGGCGGGAGCGTGTCAAGTGAAAAAAAAACAAAAAAACATAAAAAATGTGAAAATCATCACATATAGCACATGTCGACTCGGGCCGTGGGGACGCCATCCCCCAGCAGCTGGATGAACAGCTGTCCCTTCGGTTACATAATCGCACAAAACGAAATGAAAAGAATGATCCGTCACATGGTCAGCTCGGGCCGTGGGGGTGCCGCTCCCAAATAACTGGAAAACCAGTTATCCCCGTGCGGGGTAACAAAACATGATGATCCTGGTTCTGACAAACATCTGGAAGAACATAAGGATGTAGATATGGTAATAATCTGAATGTTTGATTTCCAAACTTTAGTTTGAAAAGACTAGAATTGAAAACTGAAGTTTGAAAGCTTCCATACTTTATTTTAAATTTTAGGTAATTCACGCATGAATTTCGTTTTTTAATTGATATTTATTTTCTACAAAAATTATATGATTTCCTTTTTTCGACGGAAAGGAAAGAAAAAAATATATAATGAACAAAGTGCATGAATACAATTAAAAAAAAGAAACAGAAAACAGTACATTCTTAAGGATGTACTGTTTACCAATGCTACAGGACTAGTAACTTAAAATTTACATTCTGGGTACTAACCTGTATGGCCAAAAGAAAAATGGCAGTGTTGTTTCCTGTTTTCTTTTCATTTTTAGTTGATATTGAGCAACAATTTGCCGGGTGTTAGTTAACAGAGACACAGCTTTATGAGGCCATTCAGTCCCAAGGTATTCAACAGGCAATATTCCCTACAAACAATAAACAACCACATACATAAGTAAAACCATACAAGTTATTTGATAAACCTTGAATATGCTTAGACCAAGATACAAGCACTCAGTGAACAGCAGGATGTGGCAAAATGTTAATTACATCCTTCTTCACAGAAAAGAAAACGCAAATTGTTTTTATCAAATTACGGAAACTTCACCCAACAGCTTTTCAGTTCAATAAAGTATAAGCATCACTCCAATACACTGTTTACATGCATAGCAATTTGGTATAAAAAATAACCTACATGAAAAGAGCGTCACTGTTGAACTACATGGTATCACTGTGCAAAAGGAGCACTGTTCTAGACAAAATCAGACTAATCCATTACTGAAAATATTTTACATTAAAATATTTGGAAATGAATCTAACAAATTTTGTGTAACATTAATGTTGTGAATGCACTAATTAAATATTTTTTCCATTTAGTAAAAAGACACTCCTTGTCAAGAAAACTGCATTACTAAACATTTTTTTTTTTTCACTTTTAGGGTGCTAAAAAATTGTCAATACCCATCAGCAATGAATACTTTTGTTTCAGACACATTTTACATTCATAAAAAGGAGAAGAAAAAAAAGGGGGGGGAGGGGAAAATCATTCTCACGCATACAATTTTTTTGGGTGATACATGTACATTAGAATAATGTAAGTCCTACTTGTTAATATCTGTATTTCATGCTATGATGTATTTGAGTTTAATAATTATGCTCAAAATTGTTCTTCAATTTTCACTTTTGGTTCATAAAAACACGAATAATTTTTTAATTGTTTGATAGAACTGTCTTAATAATTGCTAAAAAAATAAGAAATAAGAAAATCTACACTTCACTGTGAAATTGTATGTTTGTTCACAAAGACTTTTGGTGCAAGGGCATTCTTGAACAAAAAGCACCATGTTGTATAAAAGTATTGTTGTGGAGTTAAAAGCACAAGATATGGTCCATTTATGTTATGTGGTTATTGTGTATAAGCACAAAAAGAAACAGTGGGCGGTCTTTCTGAGACATAGGTTTGCCTCCTTGTGGTGCTCCATGGGCAACAATGGCACACAGAACAGCAACAAGGGCATCTGTGAATCTTAAGACAGGTACCAGCTAGTTCTGTGTGACATTGGCAAAAAGACCCAAACTTACTGGGTTTTGTTCCAGAATCTTTAGCTTGAATGACCAACTGGGGCCGTCAGCTGAGGGCTAATCCCCCACACTGGTCTACTTACCTGATTAAAGAGACACAAAGAAATAAATATCCAGACTCTAGTGTGGAATATGGTGGACCTACCACACTTGAGAAGGATGGTCCACCATGGAATTAAATTGGAATTTCCAAATGACATATCAGAAAGAGATCTCAGCTGGGTGAGCGTGAGATTGGTGTATGGAATACTAGAGGTATAAATGACAAGGCGAATGAGGTGATTGAAGAAATTAATAAGTATAGATCAGATGTGCTCTGTGTAAGTGAAACCAAAAAGAAGGAAATTGTGATAGAAGAAGTGAATGGAACAGTGAGTGTGTGGTCTGGAGTATTGGATAATGTGAGAGGACAGGCTGGTGTAGGTGTGATTTTAAGTGAAAAGATGAAGAACAACTTGATTCACTATAACTGCATTAGTGAGAGAATTGTTTGGATTCATTTGAAAGTGAAACTTCAGAGAATAGTAATTGTTGTAGTGCATGCTCCTTGTGACTCGGAACCTTCTGATAGGAAGGAAAATTTCTGGAATGAGCTAAAAGCTGTTTTAAGCTAGTTTGGTGCTAAAGAGAAAGCTATAACAGCAGGGGATTTCAATGCTAGAGTAGGTTTGCAGAATGAAATTTCTCCTAATGTTCTGGGTAAGTTTAATGTTCCATGAGTGAATGATAATGGTGAAAGATTAATTGAACTCTGCATTGGGAATGGTTTGTGTGTATCTAATACGTTTTTCAACTACAAGTACATCAACACAAATACTTGGGAAAATCTTACTCTTGGTCAAAAAAGTGCGATAGATTTTGTTGTCTACGATCAGTGTCTGAAACACTAAGTTGTTGACACTCGTATGATGAGAAGTGTGGATGTTGGTTCTGATCATTACTTGGCAGTGTCACGAGTGAAACTGAATGTTGGTTGGTGGTGTAACATCACAGACACTTGATAACAACACAGAACATTCATTACATTTCTATTTCACACAAAAACATAAACTGGAATACACTCCGCGGTACAAACTGAACTTGTATTAGCCAAAGCTCGGCATGTCCTACTCATTCAATATCTCTCACGCTACTCCCCTACATCACTCACCACACGCTCAAGTCATTAAGTGTCAATGTATTATTCCGCACTTTTGTGTGTGGAAGTTCATATTTTACAACCCCTCCTCACTCCAGAGGAACTTTTTCCAGTGGTAAAAGGTTCTTGTCATTTCCTATTAGTAGTTATAATTCTGACTATTATATAGCTCTAATTATTCTACTATTCTCTTTAACGTGCAATATTTCAAAGTAACTTGTACAATATTCTAGCAGATAATGCTTACCTTGGCATTCCTTGCTAGCGACGAGACATTTCATACACGTGTTTTCCGGTCTTTGTTGATGCCAAAGTCCTAAAGTCCGTTGTCCGATATGAGTAGCTTTTCTTCAACACACTTTCCGCTGGGCATTCTCCTTGGATCTTTGCTTTAGGGTGGTCAATCACATCAATTTTTACCGTTCTTTATTCTCGAAATTTTTCACCCATTCTCTGGGCATCCTCAGGAGCGTGGCGACTTTACCACCGACGTTCGTGGTTAACTTCGCGCAAATGGAGTCCGATACTCCTTGTTGCCATTCGTCGGATATACTTTCTTGGATATATTTCGTTATCAAGCCCGGCTAGCACCATTTATGTTTCATTAAGATAAACGTTTTTTTTTTTTTTAATTTCTTTTCCTATCCCGGTTTTCTTGTCTTTTTCGTCGGTTTTTCTTTTGTTTTTCTTTTTCTTGTCTTATTAGTTCTTTCCACAGGCTAGAAAAAGTGCTAGGGTCGTCTTGGTTACATACCCTTGCTTTATTTTTATAGATTAAGATTGCTTCTTCCCTTCTAATTTGCCTTTCAGATTTTTTATTCTTTTTCAGCATTTTTATTTCATCAAATTTTGGGAAAGTCTGGTTTTCAATGCAGAATTGCACTAAAGCTGTTTTGGCTTCTTTTTTTTTTTTTTGCCAGTTAGATATGTGTTGTTTAAGTCTTTTTTTTAATCTGTTTTTCGTACTTCCAATGTACGATATTGGGGGTATGTGTGCAATTGGAATTTCGTAGGATCCTGATTCTTCTAGCATTTTTTCCTCTGTTTTCTTGTTGACAGTCATATTTTTCAAGGTGTGCACTGAGCTTCCTAGTTGTAAGTCATATTTAGCACATTGCCTATTGATTTCTTTACTAACTCCTTCCAAGTATGGGAAAGCACCAATGTATTTCAATTTTTTATTCCTCATCTTCTTTTGGTTGTGCCCTTCTTGGCCTTCTTTGCTCTGTGTCATATGCTTTTTACTCTCATGTATCCATTTTTTAATTAGCTTGCTCGGGTAACCATACTCTTGTGATATTTTCGAGATATACTCAAGCTCTTGATTTTTTAGCCTGTTGTTAGATGAAAGTGTGTACGCTCGCCGTATCAGATTTACTATGCTGTTCTTTTTATGTATCATTGGGTGGTGCGACGAGTATGGTTTCAGTACTGGTATGTAAGTAGCTTTCCTGAACACTGAGTATTCAAGGCTATTTTTTTTTTTTTTTAGTTGAATGTCCAGGAAGGATAGGCGATTATCCTCTTCAAACTCAATAGTTAGCTCAATGGTGTTACAAATTTTGCTAAACTGCTGTGCTAGCTCTTGTAGCTCGGCTTTGTTAAGTTTTGACATTATAATAATGTCGTCCACATATCGAGCTTACAGTATTGGTTTTTCAGGTAGATTTTGAATAATTTCTTTTTCGAGGTATGCCATGATCACTTCTGCGTATAATGCCGATAATGGGGATCCCATAGGGCCACCTTGTGTTTGTTTAAATATATTTCCTTCAAACTGGAAGATGTTGTTTTCCTTGATGAAATATAAAGTGTTCTTTAACTCTTTCAGTTGTGACAGGTTTAGTTCTTTGTTGATGTTTAGTCGTCTCATAATTAATTCGATGGCTAGCTCGACAGGTGTATTTGGGTATAACGCCTTAACGTCCCTGGAGGCCATAGTTATTTGCTCTAGGTCTTGATTAATTACCTTGATTTTTTCTATAAACTCATAGCTATTTTTTAAGGTATACTGATTTCTCATGAAAATTGGGGATAGATAGTTGTATATCTTTTTCTAGGTTGATGAGTGGGGAGGTTTTTTTTGATAGAATCAGTCTTAAAGGTATGTTTTCTTTATGTGTTTTAATTTTAGAGAATATTTTTCGCATCCCTGCTCCCATTGGAGGGTTTGCATTTTTTATTTCAGCTGGTAACGTGCTGTGGTTCCTTATATTAGCCAGGAAGGTAAGTTGTTTGTCGGTGGGATCTTTGTTGATGCTATCGCACTGTAGCTCTGAGATGGCTGTCCGTATTTTATCATTATATTCCGAAGTGTCCATAATAACAATTTGTCCAGTTTTGTGCGCTTTGCAGAATTTGATCATGGGGTCTTTACAAAGACTTAATAGTTGTTTTCTGTCATACTGCAATTTATTAATCTTGCAGTTTTTTTTTTTTTTTTTTTTTTGCGTAGCGTTATATTCTTTAAGCATGATTCTGAATAATTTAAACCTTAAATCGGTAGCATGCTCTGGATGTACTCGCTGTACAATATCTTCTAAGATAGGAATGTACTTTTCAGTTCTTGGGGTTTTGGGTGAAAATGCATATTTTTCCCCATGTTGTAGCACTTCTTTTTCACTAAAAGTTAGCGCTCTCGATGATTGATTCACAAACACTGGGTATTCTGTACTTTCTTCATTTCTCATTTTGATTCCATCTAAAAGAGCATTAAATTTCTTAGCAGTTGAGTTTTCTGCCGCCTTTTGTTGGCTTTCGACAATTTCATTAATTTCAGTGAGAATATCGTCCATAATAAGGGTTTTTCACGTCCCGTTAAAATTCTTATATTCAGTATTCTGTATCTGGTTCCACACATTATAGCACAGAATGTGGTTCTGGTATAGTTGTTTTCTTTTATAAATGATTTCTGCGCTTAGTCTTTTCTCTTGACACGTTAATAGCAACCTTTTGTCTTTTCCATGCATAGGTTTGTTGGAAATCCGTAGGTATTTAGGTATAATATTAAAGTCTCTACAGTTTGTTAAGAATTTTATTTGTATATCTTCTTTCACTAGTTTAATTTTCTTTTTTTTAATCCCCAATTTTCATGAGAAATCAGTATACCTTAAAAAATAGCTATGAGTTTATAGAAAAAAATCAAGGCAATTAATCAAGACCTAGAGCAAATAACTATGGCCTCCAGGGACGTTAAGGCATTATACCCAAATACACCTGTCGAGCTAGCCAACGAATTAATTATGAGACGACTAAACATCAACAAAGAACTAAACATGTCACAACTGAAAGAGTTAAAGAACACTTTATATTTCATCAAGGAAAACAACATCTTCCAGTTTAAAGGAAATATATTTAAACAAACACAAGGTGGTCCTATGGGATCCCCATTATCGGCATTATACGCAGAAGTGATCATGGCATACCTCGAAAAAGAAATTATTCAAAATCTACCTGAAAAACCAATACTGTAAGCTCGATATGTGGACGACATTATTATAATGTCAAAACTTAACAAAGCCGAGCTACAAGAGCTAGCACAGCGGTTTAGCAAAATTTGTAACACCATTGAGCTAACTATTGAGTTTGAAGAGGATAATCGCCTATCCTTCCTGGACATTCAACTAAAAAAAAAAAAATAGTCTTGAATACTCAGTGTTCAGGAAAGCTACTTACATACCAGTACTGAAACCATACTCGTCGCACCACCCAATGATACATAAAAAAAACAGCATAGTAAATCTGATACGGCGAGCGTACACACACTCATCTAACAACAGGCTAAAAAATCAAGAGCTTGAGTATATCTCGAAAATATCACAAGAGTATGGTTACCCGAGCAAGCTAATTAAAAAATGGATACATGAGAGTAAAAAGCATATGACACAGAGCAAAGAAGGCCAAGAAGGGCACAACCAAAAGAAGATGAGGAATAAAAAATTGAAATACATTGGTGCTTTCCCACACTTGGAAGGAGTTAGTAAAGTGATCAATAAGCAATGTGCTAAATATGACTTACAACTAGGAAGCTCAGTGCACACCTTGAAAAATATGACTGTCAACAAGAAAACAGAGACAAAGAAAGGTGACTTGATCACGCTAGTTACGTTAACTAAAACTTTTACAAAAAGTTCGTAAGTTGGAAGCTTTCGACCTTATCTTAGGTCTTCATCACGCCAATGGAGGACTAAGATTGTTGCCAGATTCTACATTTGAATTTTTCCTATTTTTGTTGCCAAAACTTAGAATTGATCTCCAGATCAACGGAATGTAGAGAGGAGATTCGGAGTTGCAAGTCATTGAGTTGAAAATGATTTCTATGCTTTCACGGTAACGGAGGGCAAAACGATTGTCAAACGAAGCAATTCGTTTTGCTTCGTTCCAGTGGGGAACTGCAGATGTGTCTTCCATTGTCAAAATAGACAAGGCAGTGTTGGGATTGCCTTTCGAAACATCTTTTCTATGTTCTAAAATTCTATGGCTAATGCTCCTGTATGTGCTTCCAATGTATAAGTTATCCCCAGTAGAAGAAGAGATAGGAATGAAGTAAACTCCTGGGAGGTTCAGGCTTTCAACTTTGTCCCTATCCCTTTGTAGAAGTTTCAAGATGTTTGGGGTAGATTTAATGGCAAGATGGTAACCAAAACTTCTAAAAAGAATCTGTAACTTATAAGCATAGGAAGGATGGTAAGGAACAGAACCACAGAATTTCAGGTCTTCTTTCTTGTGAGGAAGGAGGCATTCGATTTTCGAATGGTTTTCATATTTCTTTATGAGGGAGTTGACTGTAACAGCAGGGAAACCATGAGAGAGGGCTATTGTAGAAATTTTGGAGAGTTCTTCTTGAAGAGAGAGTTGGCTGTTGCAAATGATATGAGCCCTGTGGATGTAGGACTTCAATGCTGCAAGCTTGTAGAGATGCAGGGTGCAAGATTTGTAGGGAATGATGTTAGTGGCTGCAGAAGGTTTTCGATAGACGGAACGAGTAATGGAGAGATCAGCGTTTCTGCAGATAGATACATCCAGGAAATCAATTTTGTGATTTACTTCCTTAGATATAGTGAGCTTAATGGAAGGAAATTTTTCTGTAATGGAGTTGATCAGTATCTGCAGCTCAGACTCGGAATGTGGCCAGCTAATGAAAATGTCGTCTACATATCTTAACCATAGGGAAGGTTGAAAAGGGTGTAGAGGAATTATGGAAACTTCAATATGTTGCATGTAGATTTCAGCAAGCAGAGGGGAAAGAGGTGAGCCCATGGGGAGACCAGATTGTTGCCTATACACAATTTTGTTGAAAACAAAACAACTGTGTTGATGAATAGTGTGGAAACAATCATAAAGATCTTTGATAAGAGGACCGGGGGTTCAAAATGAAGAATCAATTTCTTCATGAGGAGCATGTAGGAATCAAAATATGGTACAGAGGGAAACAAAGATTCTACATCAAGAGTATACAGATTATCACAAGGAGGAAAGGAATTAGGAAGGTTGTGGATGAAGTTTGAAGTAGAGACAACTGTACGAACTTTTTGTAAAAGTTTTAGTTAACGTAACTAGCGTGATCAAGTCACCTTTCTTTGTTAATATTGTTACGTGTTTTGCCCATAATCGTCAAGAAAACAGAGGAAAAAATGCTAGAAGAATCAGGATCCTACGAAATTCCAATTGCACACATACCCCAATATCGTACATTGGAAGTACGAAAAACAGATTAAAAAAAAGACTTAAACAACACATATCTAACTGGCAAAAAAAAAGAAGCCAAAACAGCTTTAGTGCAATTCTGCATTGAAAACCAGACTTTCCCAAAATTTGATGAAATAAAAATGCTGAAAAAGAATAAAAAATCTGAAAGGCAAATGAGAAGGGAAGAAGCAATTTTAATCTATAAAAATAAAGCAAGGGTATGTAACCAAGACGACCCTAGCACTTTTTCTAGCCTGTGGAAAGAACTAATAAGACAAGAAAAAGAACAACAAAAGAAAAACCGACAAAAAAGACAAGAAAACCGGGATAGGAAAAGAAATTAAAAAAAAAAAAACATTTATCTTAATGAAACATAAATGGTGCTAGCCGGGCTTGATAACGAAATATATCCAAGAAAGTATATCCGACGAATGGCAACAAGGAGTATCGGACTCCATTTGCGCGAAGTTAACCACGAACGTCGGTGGTAAAGTCGCCACGCTCCTGAGGATGCCCAGAGAATGGGTGAAAAATTTCGAGAATAAAGAACGGTAAAAATTGATGTGATTGACCACCCTAAAGCAAAGATCCAAGGAGAATGCCCAGCGGAAAGTGTGTTGAAGAAAAGCTACTCATATCGGACAACGGACTTTAGGACAATAGCATCAACAAAGACCGGAAAACACGTGTATGAAATTTCTCGTCTCTAGCAAGGAATGCCAAGGTAAGCATTATCTGCTAGAATATTGTACAAGTTAGTTCTTGTCATTTTATAATACAATAGTCATAGTTCACATAATGAGTCATAATCCATTTACAAAGAGAAATATATGACTTAATTTAACAATTATCTTTACGTGTTTTCCAACAATTTCTATGTATTATATACCACAACCAAAAAAAAAAAAATGTTTTCACTAGCAGACATATAGAGTCGAAAAGGTGGATCATCTAAATTTGGAATCCTGCTCAGTCCATCTGCATTTTTGTGCATAGTTCCCGATCGATGAATTATAACAAAATCATATGCTTGTAAAGCAAGGGCCCATCTCATCAGACGAGCATTTGAACATGCGTTGGTGCGTAACCAAACGAGAGGGTTATGATCAGTTTGTATGAGGAAATTTTGACTATCCAGGTAGCATTTCAGTTTCTGTACTGAAAATATAATGGCGGCACATTCTTTTTCACTGGTACTGTATGTCTTCTCTGCTGTCGAAAATTTTCTGCTTAGATAGAGTACAGGACATTCAGCGCCATCTTCTTGTTCTTGCGAGAGGACGACTCCAATTCCTTGATCTGACGCATCAGTTTGTAGAATAAATCTACGTTCATAGTCAGGGGCATACAGAACAGGAAAACTAGATAAAGATTTTTTTAGTTCCACAAAAGCTTTCTCACATTGTTCTGACCAAATAATTTCCTCTTTACGATTTTTACCCTTCAAGATGTCTGTCAAGGGAGCTGCTATCAAAGAAAACATTGGAATATATCTGCTGTAATATCCCGCCAGGCCTAAGAAAGATCTTACTTGCATCTGTCTTGTTCTTTGGCGTAGGAAAATTTTGTATGGCCTGAACCTTTCATTCCGCTGGTTTCCGATATCCTTGTCCAACAATATGACCCAAATACAAGACGTGATCTTGAGCAAACTTACATTTGGAAGGTTTTATGGTCAAGGAAGACTCTCTGCAACCTCTGTAGCACTTCTTCAAGATGTATCAAATGATCCCCCAATTTTTCGGAAAAAATGGCAACATCATCTAGATATGGTACGGCAAACTCTTTGCAGCGTCTCAAAAGTTCCGACATCATTTTGCTAAAGAAATAAGGTGCGTTCTTAAGGCCAAATGGCATCTTTAAGGGCTGATACATTCCAAAAGTAGTCACAAATGCTGCCAATCATTGAGCTCTAGCACTTAATGGAATTTGCCAGTACCCTTTTGTTAAATCTAATACTCTAATATACTTCACTCCAGAAACCTTTTCGACTCTTTCTTCTATGTTGGGCAATGGATAGAACTGGGTCCTTGTCACTTCATTCAATCGCTTGTAATCAATACATGGGCGTGGATCTCTTCCGGGTACTTCTACCAAAATCATGGGTGATGTATAGTCTGATTCACCAACTTCTATAATCTTGTACTGCAGCATTTTATCTATCTCGGCTTTAAGAATATTTATCTGCCTGGGCGACATTCTGTAAGGCTTAACTCTTACAATAGCATTACTAGCTAGCTCGATATCATGTTCGACCAAATGAGTATTCCCTGGAATATTAGAAAATATTTTCAAGTAATGACATAATAGTTTTTTCAGATCCTGAATTTGTTGGCCACTTAGGCGCTCTCGAAGTTTACTGTTCTCCTCGATATCAGCGAAGTTAAATATATTTGGATTTTTTTCAACTTGCGGAAATTTAATCTCTAAATCCATTTCACCATTTTCACAACCGGGCAATAAGTTCACAAATTCTGGTCGTTTATGGTATGGTTTCAGCATGTTAATGTGATATACTTGATGCTTTACATTTTTACCTTCAAAGCTTACTACATAATTAGTCTCTGAAATTTTTTTCTCAATTTTCCCTGGTCCTTTCCACTGTTCTGCTAACTTATTTGGCCTGCAGTTAACAAAAACCAATACTAAATCTCCTTCTTGAAATTCACGTTTTACCGCATTTCTGTCATACCAATATTTTCTTTTCAATTGAGCCACTTCCATGTTTTTAATGGCAAGTTCTTGACATCTTTTCATCCTATTTATTAACTCAAATACATATTCAGTGACATAGTTTTCTTCTTCAGGATGACCCATCCATTTTTCATACAATAGTGTCATTGGCATCCTCAAATTTTTTCCATGCACCTGTGTTCCATGCACCTGTGCTTTCATGTGTAACAGTTCTCAAAGCAAACAGCGCCACCGGTAACTGTTTCTCCCAATTCGGAGCAGACTCAAGACATAAAACTCTCAATATCCTTTTAATAGTTCGATGGAATCGTTCTACCGGATTACTTTGGGGATGATATACAGAACTATGAGTAACTTTCATTCCAAACCGCTCTGGAAATTCTAGTGTCAAAATGCTTACAAAACTGGCTCCTTGATCAGTTTGAATTTCTTTCGGAAATCCCATGCCGCTAAAAATGTGTAACAAAGCGTCAACTACCGACTTGGATCCTATGTCTAGGACTGTACCGTATCTGGATATTTGGATGACAAACACATAGCTGTAATTATGTATCTATTTCCACTTGAAGTCTCGGGCAAAGGCCCACAGGCATCAACGTTGATCTTTGTAAAAATTTCAGGAATAATTGGAACTATTTTCAAAGGTGCTTTCTTATTGTCCTCAGCTTTTCCAGCACATTGGCATGAATCACAAGATTTTACAAATTCTTCAATGTCTTTATAACAGTAAGGCCAATAAAAATACTTTGCTAGTCTGTCTTTGGTTTTTGTCACTCCTAAATGCCCCGAAGTTCCCTCATGACATGTTTTTTATTTGTTCTCTATATTGTTCTGGAACTATAAGATCTCCCTCTTTGCCAATCTTCTTGATCTTCTTCTTCACCAACATCCCATTTCTTAGTACAGCATAACCATTTGCCTTTTTAAAATATGTTTTCTCTATTTCTTTGAGAATTTTTCTCAATTCCAAACTTTGCCGTTGATTTTCCATGAAACTTTTTTAATCCATTTTTACCAACTCTAACATGGCTTTATCTTCATCGTGCCTCAGTGGCAGAATTTCTTCTTCTAATTCACCTGATTCTTTGGAACCCACAGCCTCTCCTTCAAGGGCTTGTTTTTCTTTCTTCCCTGAATCATTCTTTACTGAATTTCTCTCTTCATTGTTTCGTTTCTGTTTTCCTTGATACCGAGTAACCACAACATTTACCTGTTCTGAATTAAGTGGCCACACCATATAATTTTTTTTTTAACAAAACGGCAGTCTTATTTCCAAGTAAATATCTACCTTGATCTAGCGACTTCCTAATCACTGCAGCCTTAGTTACAATATGACCTAATTCACATTCTTGTTCAACTTCTGCCAATGGTAAACAAACCTTTTGTTCATCCAGAAGATGCTGTACCCACACATGTTCTCCAGTAAACTCACCTGGCGACACATACTCTTGACAAATGATATCAACTGATGAACCTGTATCCCGGAGAATAGGCATGGTAACTTCATTTATTTTTCCTTCAAAGGTATAGGGTGGCAAGAGATCCCCTTCAGTTTCCTCTCTGATTCTATTTACGCTTCCCGAGTTCTGTTATTTTAGCTGAGGACACTGAGGTTGAATGTGATCATAAGATCCACACTCGTAACATTGAATCTTACGTCTGTGATCATACTTTTCTTCATTCTGAGATACATTCCGATTTGATCCCCCTTGTCCTATATCTGACTTAACATAATTTTTGTTATAAAATCCATTTTTCATAAAATTCCCCCGATCATAGTTATCTCTAGTTTTTTCTCACTGCCTTGCATTTTCTTTGAAGCACAAAATTCATTCGACAAATTTTTCTTGGTTCCTCCTCTTACACTTTCATAATTGTCCACCATATCAGCCAAATCTGAAGGTGAGACAATATTTGACCATTTATCAATAAAATGTTCCCTTATTTCTATAGGCACTCTCCGCTTCAATTGATCTGTGATCATTAATTTTTTTAGCCCTTCAAAATCGCCTATTTTAAGTCCTGAAATCCATTCATTAAAATAATTTTCTAACTCGAAGGCGAAATCTCTCCAGGTCTTCTCTGATGTATGCATGTGTTGTACAAATTTCAATCTAAATTTCTCTGGACTTAACTTATATCTTTTAAGAAGTAACCTTTTAACATATTCATAGTTTTTAGCATCTTCCACATTTTCTCTGGCAATCAATTGTGATATTTCAAAGGGCAAAAGTCCTATCAAATTCGCGACCCAATCTTCCCTTTTTATTTTTGCTCGTCGTGCCTGCCTTTCAAATAAAACTAAGTAAATACTTATATCACTGTCTTTTGGGTCAAATGTTTTCATCAAATGACGAAGTTCCAATCTCGGTTTATCAGAATTTTCATTTTGCTTCATACTGCCTCCCAGCGGCTGACGTCCAGCTTCTATTCTGAGTTTTTCAAGCTCAAATTCCATTTGTCTTTCTGTTTCTCTACGCTCTTTTATACCTGCCAAAAGTTCTTTCACGAAATCCTCTTCATAACCTTCAAAGTTGACAATTTTATTTTTTAAAACCAGAATTTTGATATTTGGAGTAACTTCTATACCCAATTATTCCGCCAACTGCAGAAGTTCTTCTTTGCGAGCTCTTCCTAAGAAAGCCATTTCAACAATGCAGAATTTAGACAAGTTCTACATGTACCCAATGTTTATTTATTATCGTATATGCGTATACGTTTACAGGAATTGTTTACAACAATATCCTACATTTACCTATACTCTAGGCTCAAACAGTTGATCTGAATGTACTATTTCTTGACAAATTATTTCCTTCTATTATCGTATATGTGTATACGTTTACAGAAATTGTTTACAACAATATTCTACATTTACCTATACTCTAGGCTCAAACAGTTGATCTGAATGTACTATTTCTTGACAGAAATTATTTCCTTCTATTTAATTCCGTGCCCGGAAACTTCTAAAAAGCTTGCTTTGATATCTCATTCCTTTGAATAATTCTCTAAGAACAACAACAAAAACAGTACTTACATAAACATCTAACGTAAGTGTAAATCCGATACGGAACTTGTTTGTTTTTTCACGAACTAATTTCGAAAAACAAAAGTCACCCTTGTTCTTCTCATAACAAAGAGGAAAAAACAAAAGTCACCCATTCCTTGTTCTTCCCATAACAAAGAGGAAAAAAAATATATCCCTGCCGCGTCGATTTGTTCTCACGCTTCAAGAGTTTTCAACTCATCGATTCCCACGGTTCTAAAAACGCCACCGAAGCTCGGATCTCGTCGGTGCCTCCACTTCTTTCTTTGTCTGTAACATCACAGACACTTGATAACAACACAGAACATTTATTACATTTCTATTTCACACAAAAACATAAACTGGAATACACTCCGCTGTACAAACTGAACTTGTTGTCTTAGCCAAAGCTCGGCATGTCCTACTCCTTCAATATCTCTCACGCTACTCCCCTACATCACTCACCACATGCTCAAGTCATTAAGTATCAATGTATCATTCCGCACTTTTGTGCGTGGAAGTTCATATTTTACAGTGGTTGGAGGAAAAGGAATAGGAAGAGGCACAGGATGGAAAGAATAAAGGTTGCAAGGCTCGATGAAAATCATCAGCATTATTCTGACGTACTCAGAGAACAACTGAAGGAGCTGAAGTCTTGTGAGAGGGACGTACAGAAAAGAAATGAGAATGTTTTAAGAACTGTGTTGTCACTGCTGCTAAAGATCTCTGTGGCACCACAATAAGTGGGTAACAAAAGAGGTGATGCTTGGTGGAATAGTGAGATTGAAGAGGTAGTAAAGAGGAAGAAGGAAGCCTCATCAAACAAAGATCTTCGATCTTTCCACGTTTATAAGTGAGTCACGGAAAAATTCTCATTGGCCGCCACCAGGAGTCGAACCCAGGGTCTTCCAGTTACGCGCCGGATATGCTTCCGCTACACCACAGCGGCCTCGAATTCCTCCAGACTCACACACGCTAACTGCCAAGCCAATTTGGCAGGTTGCTTCTTGGAGCCCCGACCCTGGGTTCGACTCCCGGTGGCGGCCAATGAGAATTTTTCTGTGACTCACTTATAAACGTGG
Organism: Macrothele yani; assembly: GCA_039090855.1. Lineage (NCBI taxonomy): Eukaryota > Metazoa > Arthropoda > Arachnida > Araneae > Macrothelidae > Macrothele > Macrothele yani. The sequence goes on from CM077026.1 coordinate 73,866,482, forward strand.
AAAGAGCGAAGATCTTTGTTTGATGTTCCTGGTCCACGTTAAATGTCTGTATTAAGAAGGAAGCCTATTTGGGGATGTTGCAAGGTAGAGTTTCTGTGTATGAATATCGCTGCAAAAAGAATGAAGCAGCTAAATTGGTTTGCCAGAGTAAGGCAAAAGATAGGAAGGAGCAGGTGGAAAGGCATGAATTGGCTTTTTGGAAAGATAGGAAAACTTTCTGAAAGTTCGTGAGACTGAGGAAAAATAGGGGAAACACAGTTGTAAGTTGTGTGAAGGATAGGATCGGGGAAATCATACGGGAACCCAATGAGTGAAATGAAAGATGGGGTGAATACTTCTGTGAGAAAAATCAAGAAAGCAAAGAAAGCATGTCACAGTGAAGGATGGAAGCACAGGAGGGATCTCAAGGGAAGAGGTATGAAAAAGATCTAAAAGCTCTTCAGAATGGTAGGGCTCCGGGAATTGATGACATAACTGCCAAGATGTTGAAATATGGTGGTGACTCTATAATTGACTGGTTAACTGAAATTTGCCAGTTAAGCTGGGAGTAAGGAATGGTCCCTCGGGATTGGAAAGATGCTATCCTCGGGATTGGAAAGATGCTATCATTGCTCCCTTGTATAAGGGAGAAGGTGATCAGACTGACTGCAAGAACTATCGTGGTATTAGCCTACTGAGTGTGGCAGGGAAAGTGTTTGGTAAGGTCATTGAGTCTTACATCAGAGAAAGTGTGGGATGTTCAGGGTGGTTTTATGCCTGGTAATGGCTGCATTATCCAAATTTTTGCATTATGCATGATGATTGAAAAGTGTCTGGCTGTTGGTAAGAAAGTTTTTGCTGCCTTCATAGATTTAGAAAAAAGCTTACAACCAAATAAATAGGACACTTTTGTGGAAAGCATTGAATGAATATGGTGTTACTGGGAATCTACTTAAAAGTGTAAAAGCCATGTATGCTGGCAGTAGAGCTTGTGCACGAGTGAATGGTGTTTTATCAAAATGGTTTTCTATTGGTGTAGGAGTCAGATAAGGTTGTGTAATGTCACCATGGCTGCTTAATATTGTTGCGGTATCGTGCCAAGTAAGGTTATGCATTAATTCCAACGCACGCCACCAATTGTTGCGTGTCGGAGCGGTTTTGTCTCAACACGTGTGGCGTATGTTCATACCATCCGGGAGCTGGTTTGGTTGGCGAGAACGATTGTTACCCAGCCATCAGACAGGAATTTTGATACCAGAGCCTATAGAAAACAGAGGGCAAGAGTTAAACACTAAAGCATTTTATTATTGGCGGAACCTTTCGGCCGGGGCATTGCCTCCAGCTGTACAGACAGGAGATCATCTCTCCTTCTTCTTAGAGAGTTAAAATTTGCAGTAGAGTCTGTAAAACAGTCTTTGGCCGCTATACGTACCAGAGTTCCAAAATTTTGGGATCCGCAGGTATTTTAGTCCGCCAAACTATGCAAAATAAAAATAATTAAATGTACTCACATATAGCTTGCAGAGTATTTGTAATCCCATGCAGACGAATGGCTTAAATCGTGTACTTGAAGTTTTCACTACACACTCACACACAAATGCGGAAAAGCACTTTATATGGCTTTTCACCTGTATGACATGAGGGGGATACTCTCTTCGTCCACGCGGAGCAAACCAACTTTCTTTCCTCTCGCCAATCTGATGGGGGTGGATGAATGTAGACGGGGGTTGGCACTCTCTGATCCTGCTGAGGGGTCCACTCTCTGCTCTGAGCGTGTAATGGCTGGCGGTTTTGCGGAGGTCAGCGACCTCCATGCCTCTTCGGCTGAGGAAAACGCTTTCGTTGTAAGAGTCTTAGGCGGGATGAGGATTCCTTAATTTGGCAGGCCAGACATCCATTTCTAATTTCTCGCCAGCACCTTGCTATGGATTCGCTTCATGGCCGGTTGGTTGGAGATGCATATACCATGAGAGACACATCCGACGAGATCAACGCTCTGACAGCGGCTTAAGACCCCTTCAAATAAATCGCACCACTCTTTTATACAGCAGTCAAATAGCTATTTCTGGCAGCTTCCCCCTGATTACGCTGGTGCCCTCAATTCAAAATTTTGGTGGTCTTACACCAGCCACCTACTTACAGCTAGGCTTTGCTTTACCCTTACCCGAAACGTCTTACCCCTGAGAAGCGGGTACCGTTGCCTATATTCTTTCTCTGGGACGTTACCCTTATGGCCGTCTTACCACAGCGGACTGCGAAAATCAACTGAAATATTTCTCATTTGCCCCTTCACGGCGGCAAACATAAATGGCACCTTCATGTTGTCAAGTATCTGTCTGTACTTTCTCTGTCAACAGCCTGGCATTGCTCTTCCCTCTTCGTACAGAGCGCTATCGTCGGTCCTAGACTGCCACCATTACTGACCTCTGATCCACGATATCCATAATTTGAGCGTTGCCTAAAAGCTTTTTGGTGCTAACGGCTCACTTGAAGGCGTATTTATGAGAACCCAGATGCCGCTTTTCGCCGAACTGGGTGGTCTCCTTGTTGTCGGGTGGGCTTTCACCGGCAACTTCACCATTCCTTTGTTTCTATCCAGCTAAAGCGAATTATCAGACTTCCTCAATTAAGCGTACTAATTTTTCCTACTTAATTTTGCAATTGGCCGAATACTTAATTAAAACATTATCATAATTTAGTCACGCTTATCGAGCCCATACCCCTTTTATAATTAATTAATTTAGACTCCAAATTTTTGTATCAATATATTTATGAATGCGTGCATGCATGATGCCAAAATAGATAATACTGGTTTATGTCTTGGTCATATCCGTGTGTGCAGATTGTTGTATACGTATGACACTGTCCTGTTGGCAGAGTGCAAAAGTGAGTTTCAGAGTATGTTGCCCCGGATGTATGAAGTTTGCAGAGGTACCAGCCTCTAGCAGGACCTATCAGTAATCAATAAGGTATTTTTCAGTAATGTTTCAGTAATGGAACACAAACTGTCAGTAATATTTTCAGTAATCATGCATGAAATTCAAACTCAGTATAAATAAGGGAAAAACCAAAGTTGTGGTTTTTGAGAGAGGAACTGGTAGTACTGAATGTAATATAAGTCTAAATGGAACAGTGATTGACCAGGTGAATGTGTTTGTGTATTTAGGAAGCACATTTGACAGAGAGAACAAATTGAATGGTGAAATTAGTAGGCGAGTGAATTCTTCATTGAAAGTCATGGCTGCTTTGGGAGGTTTTCACAGGAATGATGAGTTCCCAAGAGAGTTCTGCACGGCTGTGCATGAAAGTGTAATTGTTCCTACTCTGATGTATGGCAATGAAACCTGGGTAACTACAGAAGAAACATAGGAGTCATTTGGGTGCTGCAGAAAAGTGTTACTCATGCGGGGGGGGGGGCATGTCATGATTGTGTGATGAATGAAGATGTGTTGCAGATGTGTAACAAAATGTTGTTAGCAAGGTGGAGACTAATATTCTTCATTGGTTTAGCCATGTTGAAAGAATGAGTATTGATGTGATTACTAAGAAAACTTTTTAGCCCAAGTGGCAGGAAGGAAAGACAGAAGAAGGCCAAGGAAGTCATGGGAGGATCAGATTCAGAAGTGTCTGCATGAGAAAAAGATTAGGACATATATACATACATATCACTACACTGTTCTCTGAGATTTAGAGGTCAGCATCATTAAGAAATGCAAACTACCAGATGATTTTTATTTACTGTTGCCGTATCAGATTTCTCCATTTACAGCGATCTTGACATACAACTCGAGCTTCACTGACATCCATCACACACCATGCACAAGATCTTCTATACTTCATACTCATAATCTTTTTCTCATGTAGACACTCCTGAATCTGATCCTCCCAGGACTTCCTTGGTCTTCCTCTGCCTTTCCTTCCTGCCACTTGGGCTAACAAGATTTTCTTAGTAAGCATCTCATCACTCATTCTTTCAACATGGCCAAACCACCAAAGCATATTAGTCTCCACCTTGCTAACAATATTTTGCTTCACATTACACAACTGCAACACATTTTCATTCCTCACACGAACAGAACGTGTCTGCCCCCCCCATCTAAGTAACGCATTACTCCAGCACACAAATGACTCCTATGTTTCTTCTGTAGTACCCAGGTTTCACTGCCATACATCAGAGTAGGAACAATTACACTTTCCAACACAACCATGCGGGACTCTCTTAGAACCCATCATTCCTGGGAAAATATCCCAAAGCAGCTATGACTTTCAATGAAGAATTCACTCGTCTACTAATTTCATCATCCAATTTGTTCTCTCTGTCAAACATGCTTCCTAAATACCCAAACTTGCTCACCTGGTCAATCACTGTGCCATTTAAACTTACATTACATTCAGTACTACCAGTTCCTCAGTGTGTTGGCGGAAATCTCAGCCACGTTATATATTTATTAAATAGGTAGCCAAAATTAAATCTGAAGGGAAATTTTGAATTTCGACAGAGAATTTATATTTGGGAGATGGGTGGATGCATTTCGAAACAAAACTGAAATTTTGAATAAGGCCATGAAACAAAATAGAAAAATAAAATAAAATGCACCACTGAATTTGGTAACTCCCAAAAGTTACTATTGTATTGTTTGCGTTTGATGAGTAGATACACACCTGAAAGTGTAAGAAAAGGTAACTATTGTTTGCATGTGTACCAAATTTGTAAACAATAAAATTTAATGGTATACAATGTACACGTGTAAATAACCTTTTGGAAGTGGCGATGATCAAATTAGCTAGTTAGGACAAAAACATTGATTTTACGGCTATAACCTCAGATTACTTTCCCACCTCAGTCATTGCTGAGGGGGATGCACTTGAACCATGTGATGAAAATTTAAACTGAAAATATCTAAAACTTCACTGCACTAAGGTTTAGGTTTTTGAAAGGCCACTTGGCCTATATTTATTGTAAAACTTAACAAGTGTGAGCGTAAATTTTGACACAATTTCAAACCCGGCCACAGGGCCTAAAAACAATAAACATCTGAGAGCTTAGCAAATATCGCACCAGTCACAGTACCAAAACAAAATATAAATACCAGAATTCCATTGAATTACACCACACAGCACAAACACTTGCTTTAACATGGTGTGCAACTTAAGTATGTGGAAGGTAAATCTCTCTCTCTCTCTCTCTTGAAAAAAAAAAATTATTATATGCATATGTTTACACTATGTTATTCTAATCGCTAAAACCAACCCTCTCAGACCAGTCTTCTGAATTCACCTTTTAACTTTTTAACTAACATATCAACTGCCAAAATTTTACATAATGAAAAGTTATTTTATACCAGGTTCTACATCTCCGGGAAAATTTGTCTCAAAATCAACAACCTTGCCTTCAATCAACATTTGTCTTAAAATCTACATATCCTAACCATGTAGCATTACCTGACACTGAACCAATTCTCGACACTATACAAAACCCAATACACTAAATACTCTACTCAATTTACTCACAAGTTATAATACAAATCCAACTATTCAAAAATTCCCCACTATAAGTCCTCCAAATCTACCAGCACCCATGTAGAACTAAACTCGGGCATTAAAGCCAAACAATCATCTCACTCAACGAATTCCACTAGCCTCGAAAAACACTATTTCACTGCAGGAACAACAAAGTTTGAGTCTAAAGGCGGGAATGGGTCGTGAATCCATTCCCAGCTTATACAGTGTAGTGGAGCAAAGTGCGACCTAACCCTTTTCTGTTTCTTCACTCTGATTTGGGGACAACCTATATCACTCCCCTCATAGGTACCACCTCCTATGGACCGAACAAGCTTACTCGGGCAGAAAACAAATCCCCCAATTTGTTTTGTGCACCCTTTCAGACCCCGCGGCATTGTCTACATAGGGTAAAGTATCCCACAAGAGTTCTCTTGTCCCCAAAATATCTCTTCATCTATTTTCCAGAAAAATTCAATACATCACCCTTTTTCCCAGAAAATTACTTCTTATCCTATTTTCCCCAGGAACACACTTCATATCCTTATTTTCCCAGGAACACAATCATTTCCCAGAAAATCACTTATCTTTATTTCCCAGGAACACACTGTACATATTCATTTCCCAGAAAGCTCAATAATACCATACTTGACACACTATACCAAACCTTACTTTATTTCCTGAAAAATCTATACATCACCACACTTCCTAGATCACTCTTTTCCTGAAAAAAATCATCACTTCTTGAAGAAACACAACAGCTATTCGGGTTATTTTTTTAGTCACACTATACATATGCTCATATCTGCCTGTATGCCCAATTCTTATATTCTTTCCCCCATAAAAACCTGTTTTTCTATTCTACGGGCTGAAACTAGAAATTAGCCCTCACTAATACAAAAATTAAATTTTAAAGAGTAATTTAGCATATACATTTACCAAAACACTAAACCAAAATAATTACCAGCCTACAAGAAAAATTCCCAACTACATGGCACCTACGCTAAGTTCATAAATACAAATTCTACTTCACAAATACAAAAATCACCGAGCACAAAAAGAGTTAAATTTCACCTAAGAGAAATACTGGTCTGGAGAGCTGTTCGTTCCGAAATAACTTAATATACCTATTATATCATCTATCCCTACATGACCCAGAAAGTTATCCACTTCCACTTTGTTTTGTTTTGTTTCTCAATTACCTATCCACAGAAGATGACATGAAATTTATTTTAAACAGCCTAACATTAAATCAGGTGGTTTCATTCCTTAAGCACACCAGAACACTAAAATACAAAAAAAAACCTGAATGAAAACATTTAAAACTTTTTTTCTACTTTAGTTCTACTGATCCAAACATGGATTATAAATGACCCTAGATTATAACTGCAACCACTGTCAAAATCTTACATGTTAAAATATTTTAGAGTAACCCTATCATATCTGTTTCTTTTCCCCCTTTGAAATGCCAAAACAAAGTTTCTTTACCTTTTTCATTATGCGCAGGCAGCACCGCTCACTTTGGCTCACAACAAGAAAAAGTTTGCTTTGTTCTGCTTCTTTTTACTCCCCAAAACAAAAAGGGGGTGGGGACGAAACAACATTGTCTCTCCTCTTTCTGTAGCCAGGATTTAAGGAGGATGGTTTTGACAGAATTCGATGACTTTTTTTTTTCTTGCTACGGACGACAGCAAACCTCGGAACTGTGTTGGCCTCTTCCCGAATAATGGCGGCCATTGATGACGCCTCGACTGGTCCCTGGCTAAGAACAGTTAGCTGGACATTCCTCTCGATGTCTCAGACGTGTTCCCTTGTCGACCAGAACTGCAAAGGCAATTCTCCTGTAGCCCAACACTGCAGGCTTCCACCATGGGAGGGATGAATCAAATGAACATCTCTACTCCAGTCATTAAGTCCTTGCATTTTTTTTTTTTTTTCGACGTCAGATTCAGGCACTGCCGGCCAGGTCCTAGAGCTCGGCTGGCGGGATTGCCTGTCAACGGATGTTTTTTTTTTCTTCTGCTGCCCCCTCCTCCACCAAAAAAGCGAGGAGAGAAAATTTTGCTTTCCGCTGTCAACCAGCTAACGCAGCGACCAGAACAAAAGTGTCCTCTCTCAACGGATAAAACTCTGGGGTGCTTGAAACCGCTGACCCCTCCCATTGGTCGAAACTTCAGCCTAGCAACTCACGGCTTCCCAACGGAATTTCACTCCCACGCAAGCCAGGGGTGACACACTGACCTTCACACGTAGGGACCAAGCTTTTGACCCTGAGGTTTAAAAATAGATTCCGTTGCTGAATTCCTTACCCAAAAGACGAAAAGATGTTGCACTTTTGGGCGACTTTTCAAGACGGAAACGAGGAACGAAAAATGGCGAATTCTTGCTTTGCAGAAAATCACTAATTTTAATTTTCTTTTTCTCTCGTTCCGTGATGTTAAACTAAAATTAATTTTGATTCTCTGAGCTGCACACCTACTCGCCTTTTCCTATCGCGATAAAAGAACAGATAAATTAATTATTTTCAAAAGCCCAAAGTCAGTTAAATCAAATATTATTCTTTTTTTTTTTTTTTTTTTTCACCAACATGAAATTTTGTTTTCCTGGTTGTGATTAAGACAAGCGAATTTTGCGCACGAATTCCCCTGCCTTTCAACCCGGAATTTTCTTCTAACGTATGTCATGGAAGAAAATTTTTGCATTAATTAATCTCCGATAAACCAACAGAAAGATTGATCAGGTCTCTCTGAAATTCACCAGAGGTTAAAATTTTCGCCATGACATCAGTCAAAAACCATAACTTTGGTTTTTCCCTTATTTATACTCAGTTTGAATTCCATGCAAACTTCGTGCATCCGAGTCAACATACTCTGAAACTCACTTTTGCTCTCTGCCAACAGGATAGCAACATAAGCATACAGCAATTTACACACACAGATATCACCAAGACATAAACCAGCATTATCTATTTTGGCATCATGCATGCACGCATCCATAAATATATTAAACAGCCATGGTGACATTACACAACCTTGTCTGACTTCTGCTCCAACAGAAAACCATGTTGATAAAACACCATTCACTCGTACACAAGCTCTACAGCCAGCATATATGGCTTTTACACTTTTAAGTAGATTACCAGTAACACCATATTCATTCAATACTCTCCACAACAGGGTCCTATTTAATCGATTGTAAGCTTCCTGAGCATGAAGTATATAAGGTTTTGTGTACCATGTGTGATGGATGTCAGTGAAGCCTGAGTTGTGTGTCAAGATCGCTGTAAATGGAGAAGTTTGATACGGCAATAGTAAGTAAATAATCAGTTAAAAATTTATCTGGCAGTTTGTATTTCTTTGTGGAGCTAACCTCTGAATCTCAGAGAACAGCTTAGTGATATGCATGTGCAAAAAGATATTGTACGTAAACAATATGTTGGTAATTTGGTTGGTATGGTTGTGTAAATACCAGTGGCGTATCTTAAGTCTAAGACCTGGGCTATCTCACCCACCTACTCCCCACACAGTACTGTTTCTTAAAAATTGCGAAGTTTATTTTTGAATTGTAAGTAATAGAAGTAACATTTTTTTCCAAATTTTATGTACATGCTATTGCTAACATGATACCAAATAATTATGAGGATTAGGATTTGAACACGAACTCCATTCTTCTTTCCTTTTGTGTGAACTTGAATGTTACATTTTCACAAAAATGTTTCTTTCAAGTACTTTTTCATATTTAAAAATAATGTTTTTCTCTATCAACAAACCAGCCAAGTTACTCGAATGTGCATGTCTTTGTGTGGCTCCAAGATATATCCTGATTCTTTTTAATACGGAAAAACTTCTTTCGGCACTTGCAGTTGTTGATGAACAGTTTAATATTGATCTGCTAATTTGTACACCTCAATAAACACTATGCCCAATTATTCAACTTTATGTAAGAAGTAATGTTTCTTACTGATTTGTTTTGTATTCATCAAGGGAAGTAAATACCTTCAGTTAATTTTTTAATCGAGCTGTATTAAAATTTGAATCATAGAGTTCTTTAAGCTCTGATAGTAGATGTTCAGGCAAGCTTTCACAAAATTTATCAAAACAGTTCGAATCCAACAAAGCTACGAATTTAAGATATAATATCACTGAATTTAATTCATTGACATTTCACACAAACTGAAACTACTCTCGCGAAACATGCGCTGGAAGCATGGAGGGAATGAGGTAGTCCGAAGGCTTTGTTTTTTCGGAGCGAACCCCTGGCCAAAACAATGGCCACTCACGAGCTTCATAGCTCATTCATGTCGTCATTGAAACGCTAGCAGGAGATAGTATTGAAGCTCTTCGCATCAGAACGGCGAAGTCTCTCGGAGACCTACATTATGTCGTTGATCATCGCTCAGCAGACTGATTCTCATAATCGAAAGAAGCGAATCCGTTCGTGTTTTTTCGCACCGAAAGCATTGGCATATCTTAATACCGTTGATAATTGACATTTATTTCTGTATATTTAATTAACTTTTATTTGTGCATTCTCTGGGCTTCGCAGCTAGCCTAGCTAGCCTCAAATGTACGCCACTGGTAAATACATATATGTTTTTCTTATCAAACACATGTAAAATTGGTTATGTCATTACAAACAACTAATTTTGTACTTCTTGTTTCATGTGTAGCAATGTGTTACACTAGTAAGAAAGTAGCTACTGTACACGTGCAAATGAAAGATGAAAGCAGACTGTGTTTCATGTTACATAATCATGTGGACATTGCTAGATGTGGCCGACTGATAAACTCAGATTATAGAATAAAATTAGCAACTGTTTTCACAATAAAATGTTTATCATACATCGACTATAGTTTCACAGAGCATTTGGCTTGGCACCCTGAGGACAAATGGAGCGTAAACATTCAAATCAATGTGACATCATCAGAACTTTGACGGTCATGGATTTTGGTGAGGTGTTTCCATACGCTTGAAATAAAGAAATAGAGTCGACGTCATGTCGTTGACAAGTCGTGACGAGTTCCGGTATATGTGGAAAGCTTCTAATATATTAAGCTTGATAGTCTAGTCAGGTTTATCGATAAGTGTAGTGTTTCCAAACAAAAAATTATGGTTATTTTCGTGACAATGTTGGGCTATAGACCACTTCTGAAGTTCATAGTTCCGTACGTAGGTCTTGTGTTCCTTCATACAGAAACTTAAAGCCATGCAGGTCTGTCCTATATACAAAAGTCCACATTCACAAGGTATCTGATAAATTCCCCAGGAGTTTATGCCTTCGACGTAGTCCTTTGATCCATAAAAATTCATCTTGTTTATGGGTTTGAAAATAACTGAAATTAAAACTTTTGAGAATTTTTTAAATTCCGAAGCAAATCTGAGAAGCAAATGGGATAACCGCCCAATTCTTTCGTATTGGAAGGTCTATAGGCATGAGCATGCAGACAGGCTTCGGTTTCCTAAATTTTTGGACAGCTTTGTCTATAATTGAAGGGCTGTATCCTCTGTGTACTGCAATTCGTTTTAGAAAATCAAGCTCTTTCTGTAAGGAATCCTTAGTTGAGTAGATAAGTATTGCGCGATATACATATGTGAAGCAGGCAAAGATCTTTTGTTTCCATGGAAGATTTTATTTTTCATGGGGGGTGAGGAAACAGCAAATGGTTTTTGATAAACTGTTGTACTAAAGGATCCTTCAGAGCGTGACACAAGGACATCAAGAAATGGTAAGCAGCCATTATTTTCAGTCTCACACATGAACTGTATATGAGGATCAACTGAATCCTCATATACAGTTCACTTTTCAAAACTTTCTGAAAGTACACTAATTTAGGTATTTCTGAATTCATGCCATTCCAGAACGAAAGTGTCATCTACATGTCGAATCCACAGGTCGAATGTAACAAGCTGAAAGAGTTTGTTCTCAAAGTGACGCATGTAGGCTTTGCATAAAATAAGTGACAGTGGGCTACCCATTGCAAGGCCTTTCATCTATTGGAAAAATCTTCCACAAAAAAGAAAACTGTTTTGTCTTATACAAATTTACAAAAAAAAGGTACCAATATCCAATATCGTTGCGTTGGTTGAGGAGTCCCTGATAAAAAGCGATCTAAATACCGATCAAAAAGAAATGATTAGCCATTGTGTCAACCAGACAATAATGTCACAGTCCTTTCCACCATTTAAACCGAATCTCAACAAGGAAGAATATAATGCTCTCAAAGAATTACAGTCAAATCATGATATTACCATAGCTAAAGCTGATAAAGGAGGACAAGCTGTTATTCTGGACAAAAAACATTATGAGACAGAGGTCGAAAAACTTATTTTTGATGGACCCTATAAGGAAATAAAAAATGATCCATCGGAGAAACAATTGCTTCTCTGATGGATCATTTTTGAAAAAAGAAGTTCGGAAAGTGGTAACAAGTTTTGTAACTCTTGACCAAAGCTCAAAAAATCATCTAAAAAGTCCTCATATTCCTGTTGTCCACATTTCTATGCACTTCCAAAGATACACAAAATTGGTGTCCCCTTCCGTCCCATAGTTAGCAATATCGGATCAGCTGCACATAAGTTAGCCAAATTTCAATCTTCGAAACTATCCACCTTAACGACTTCTTCAAACAAAACAACTGTAAAAAATTCCATTGAGTTTGTCAATCCGCTAGAGCAACATCCATTAAATGATCAGTTCATGCTATCCTTTGATGTGAAATCCATGTTCACAAGTATCCAAGTGAATGGAGCTCTCGAATCATTGAAAGCAAGTCTCAAAGAACATCATTTCACCCAACTGGAAGTAGAAGAATAGTGGAAATTTGTATATTTTGTGGAAGATTGAATAGAAACAAAGGCTTCAGGATGATATATGAAAAATTAACATGTCACACATCGGCTGGAGTAGAACATTAGTGGTAATTCTTCAACAGAAGGTGGCCAAAGCAGTGGAGGGTGGCAGGTGTAGGCAGCATGCCATGCAGAAACAGCAGTGGATGTCTCTTGCCTGAGGGGAGTTGAAAGTGTGTCAAGCAGTGGTCCAAGTGGTGTAAACAGTGGTCAAAAGAGTTGAAATACGTCTTGGCAAAGTATGACTCATGAGGAACTGAAGATACACTGTATCTGCAGTTTCTCGTGACTTTACTGTGAAAACAGTGTATCTTCAGAGGAACTGAAGATACACTATTTTCACAGTAAAGACATGAGACAAGATTGGTGGGTCACAAAAGGGGATATAAAAAGGCAACATCAATGAAGTAGATGGCAGAGAAAGTACATTGGCATTGTTCATAAGTGAAAGGAATATGATACAGAGTGAAAAGCAAAGAAGGCAAGGTTTTGTTTAATTTGCTGGAGTGAGAGGAATGGTAGGTAAACTTTTTCAAAGGGTTTCCAGGTTAAGTTGGAATGAACAAGCAAGGAGACCTTCACTACCCCATTGGCAATCCAAGCGGGGTAGTGAAAGAAGGCATAAGAGCAAGGGGGAAGAACTGAGGAGTAAAACAGATGTTAATCTAAGAAGTTGACTATGGAGATGGGGGAGGGGGTAGGATTGAGGGCCTCCCAAATGGAGAGGTCTTCAAGGGAAGCAGGAGGGATGCAGAGAGGAATGAGATGATATCGATCCATTTTAAAGAAGAGAGCAAGAGTGAGGAGAGGATTACAATGAGAGATAAAGATATTCAAAATGTGAGTAACATAAGAGGGAGAACAATGAAACTGTTGGAGGAAATGAATAACATGGAAGGAACAATACTTCAGAGAAACACTACTAATTTGAAGGCCACCATAAGCAAACAGCAGGGTGAGCATATCAGCTATGACTCGGTGAACATTACACCAAAGAAATTGAACAAAAACTGGCATGGCCTGCCGAGTTAAGAACTCAGGCAGAATCAATGCCATCCATGGTGTCAAGTAAGGAAGGAATAATTACAGTGTTAACAAAAAATGTTCTGATGGAGTATGATGTAAGCACCTTGAAGTGGGTGGAAAAAGCAAGTTAGTGGCAAATGCAATACAGAAACAGATGCCAAGTGAAAGCAGCAACATGCACAGATTTACCTATGAAGATTCCAAGAAACTTCTGATGGGTTCAGGCTCATTGAGGAGAACAGAGTTGACAGCAGCAGTAACCAAGAAAGATGATACCGAAGTTTCGGCACGTGTTTTGAATCTGTTCTGACATGAATTGAATTTATGAAATCTATTCAAAGTCAATGGAACCAGTTAGGAAAACAATCAACCGGTTTCTACAATTGATAAAACATTCATAAATAGAAACATGTATCTTAGTTTAACCAGTGGCTAAAAAGCATGTAACGAAAATTAACAAATGACACACAAAAAGTTTCTCATAGCACAAGGAAGGTATCAGAAACAAAGAGATTTTCAAATCAAACAATTAAAAACATAAATATGGAAGGAAACATTATGTAAGTCTGCGTCTGCTAATGGAAGAATTTTACAAAATGGAAAAGTTGAAAATAAGTTAAAAATATTCTTCATAAAAAAGCTATGCTAAGAAAAAATAACTTTTTAAATGTCTAAATGTCTCCCAGAAGCAGGGATGGCAAAAAAAAAAAAAGAAAGGTTTCATCTTTTATGCACCTAGCAGGAAATCTTTGCATTACTTGAAGAGGATAATGCTCAAAATCTCTATTGTAGCGAGTGGCATACAGAAAAGAAGAAATTTCACAATAGTATTTTTAGAAGCGGAGATACGGTTGCAAACTGAAGAACACAAACACCACCTAGCAATGGAACTGTAAAGTACAAAATTCATCATATACCTGTCTAAAGTGTTCTACAAGCTAAATGACATCTGCTGTTGAAATAATTTTTTAAATTGCACATGTAGAAGCAGAGATATTGAGAAAAACAGATTAGGCATTTGTGCCCCCTAGTGACAAAATTGTGTATTATTTTAAGAAGAAAATATGCACACAGAGTTTGCGTAGTTAGTAGTATCTGACCGAAGAAAGAAGTTTTTCAGTGGAGTTTTTAGTCTTGCCGATATTACTGTAAAGGGAAATGTGAACTTACGCCCTTTGGTGGCAGACTTGTGCATTAAGAAAAATATGAAATTATACGAGAAATATTTTGCAGTGGAAACGCTCTCCAACAAAGAAGGAATTTTTCAAATCGGACTCTTAGAAGCAGAGATATTGACAAAAATAAGATATGCATCTATACCCTCTGGTGGAAAAACTATGCATTATTTTAAGAAGAAAGTACTCCCAAAACGTTTTTCGATGTGAGCGGCATTGGTCCATGAAAGAATTTTTTCAATCGAGTTTTCAGGAGCTCAGATTCTGCTGCAAATACATCAGAAGCAGAAATTAACACTTACGCCTCCTGGTGGCCAAACCATTCCTTTCCCAATATTAGACATTATTGCAAAACATTTCCCATCAGGAGCTGTACGTGATACAGGAAGAATTTTTCAAATCAGAGTTTTAGAAGCAGGGATATCCAGGAAAATGCAGTTTACCTTAGCACCCCCAAGCAGAAAGTCTACAAATTACTTGAAAATTTTGAAATTATATGAAAAACATTTCCCACAGGAAACTCTATCCGACAAAGGAGGAATTTTTCAAATCAGACTCTTAGAAGCAGAGATATTGACAAAAATAAGATATATATCTATGCCCTTTGGTGGTGAAACCATTCATTATTTTAAGAAGAAAATATTCCGAAAAGGTTAATCAACATGAGCGGTATTGGTCCAAGAAAGAAATTTTTCAATCGAGTTTTTAGAAGCTCAGATTTTGCTGCAAATACATCAGAAGCAGAAATTGAACATTTTTGCTCCCTGATGGCCAAACCATTCTTTACCAAATATTAGAAATTATATGCAAAGCATTTCCTATCAGGAGCTGTATCCGGTGAAGAAGGAATTTTTGAAATTGGAGTTTTAGAAGCAGAGATATCGGGGAAAACATAATTTACTTTTACATACTCTGTCTATGCGTGAAAAAGTGACTAAACCTAAAATAGTCTTCGACATAAATGGAATTGAAATGTAAAATAATTTTTTTAATCGGATGTTTAGAAGCAAATATATGGAATAAACCATATTTTGAATTCAATATCATCTGCATTCACACTCTCTAGCGGCAAAATTGTGCATCGTAAAAAAAAAAAAAGAAAAAAAGAACAAAAGGAAGGATCATCATTTGCGCCTTTCAAGCTTCCTAACGCAAAATGAGTTTTTCAAATCAGACTAATAGTTACAGAGATATGGTGTCCACAGACGGACAGACAAAACGGTAACATAAGCATGATCTTTTTTACAAAAGACATGCTAAAAATGAGCAATTGCGAACGTGCAGGAAAGTTCCACAGTAGAGGTTGCAGGGTGGTGAGTGAAAACGGGGAGGAAAGCTAAAATGCAGGATGACAGTGCAGAGATAGTTATGATTAATGTTGTCAAAGGCTTATTTTTAAATAGGGAGATGTAAAAACTAGAAATAGGTTTGTTATTTTGGGAGGCTAGATAGTAAAGATCACGAAAGATGTTAATATTGGTGGGGATCAAGTGATGGGAAACAGCATATGTTTGATTTGAATGAATGAAGCATGGAAGAACAGAGTTAAGTCACACAGAAAGAATTTTGGTGAAAAGCTTTAAAAAAGACTGATCTGCCACCAGTTATCAAGGATAAGAATTACTTTTTTCAGGAGGGGGCAGGTAATGGTGGTCATGAGGCATCAGGGTACAGAGGAAGTGATAAGCACAGAGTTGAAACATGCAGAGAGGAAAGGAAGAGCAGGATGAAAGAGGACAAGAAAGAAATTAATGGGTTGACCATCAGTGCCTGGAAGATTAATCATATTTCAGCTTCATGCACACCATCTTGATTTCACCAGAAGTAATCGGAGTAACAAGAGAGCTTTAGTGATTAGTAGAAAGTTGTGGCAGGTTCTGGAGAATAAGTGAAGCAGGAGCCGAAGCCATTCCTGGAGAACAACTGATGAAACTTTTAATGTGATCGCATACCTAGAAACTGTTGTTGAATACAAAAGGATAATAAAAAAAATCCCAGCAGACTATATTAACAGATTTTCTAAATCAGTAATCACGAAATTCAGTATACTTAATTCATTTTTATTTTACTGTATTGTAATGAAGCAAACAAAATTCCAGTCCATGTTGTGACCAGTATCTCTAACATGCATGCCTAAACCTATCTAGTTGGAGCAATTTTTTATAGCTGCTTTATGTTCTGCTATACAAAATTGTTCCTTTATTTTCCATCTTCATAATAGATTGTAATATCTAAGAAGTTAATTTTTCTTTCTTCTTGTAGTTCTAATGTGAATTTGAGGGAATAATCTAATTCATTGAATGGGTCTAGAATTTTTTCTGAAAAATCTTTTTCTGAGCTATCTATTATAAATAAAATGCCATCCACGTAACTATTATACAGGCAAAACTTGAGAAGATCCTAATACAACCCACATATTTTTGCCTATATAGTAGGTACATGGATGACATTTTTATTTGTAACAGATAGCTTAGAAAAAGATTTTCCACAAAAATTCTAGACCCATTCAATGAATTAGATTATTCCCTTAAGTTCACATTAAAACTTCAAAAAGGAAGAAAAATTAAATTCTTAGATATTACAATCTATTATGAAGATGGAAAATTATTTACAAAATTGTATGAAAACCCATTGAATACAAATAAATTATTGGATTTCAATTTTGATCATCCATATTCCATTAAGAAAAATGTGTCAAGTCAGTTTTTAGAAAAAATAAATAAAATAGTATCTATAGCAGAGATGAAAAAAGCCCACAAAATAGAACTTAATGACATCCTTACAAAAAATAACTATCCTAAAAATGAAATTGAAAAACTTCTAAGAACAAACAACAGCAACAAATAAAATTCACTAGAAAAATTACTTATCACAAAGGTTTACTCGAATCTTTAAAGAGAGTTAGTAAGAAATATGATATAAGACTAGCACCAAGTTTAGAGAGCAAACTTAAAAAAAAATTCCCAAAGGTAGTTTAAAGAGAAGAAGATATTTTAAAATGCAAGGAGTGGTATAGGAAGTAAAATGTAGTTATAGACTATCTTACATAGGGGTGACATGTTGCAGACTAAAAACTCGAATAGCAGATCATAAAGCAGCTATAAAAAATTGCTCCAACAAGACAGGTTTAGATAGGCATGTTAAAGAAACTGGTCACAACATGGGCTGGAATTCCCTTTAAGTCATGTTTCCAAAGCAACTTTCAAAAAAGAAAAAAGAAGGAATATACATCATAAACATACATACATATCACTAAGCTATTCTCTGAGATTCAGAGGTTAGCTCCAAAAAAGAAATACAAACTACCAGATAATATTTACTTACTGTTGCCGTATCAAACTTCTCCATTTACAGCGATCTTGACATACAACTCAGGCTTCACTGACAACCATCACATGCCATACCCAAGATCTTCTATACTTCATACTCATAATCTTTTTCTCATGCAGACACTCCTGAATCTGATCTTCCCATGACTTCATTGGCCTTCCTCTGCCTTTCCTTCCTGCTACTTGGGCTAAAATGATTTTCTAAGTAAGCATCTCATCACTCATTCTTTCAACATGGCCAAACCACCAAAGCATATTAGTCTCCACCTTGCTAACAACATTTTGCTTCACATTACACAACTGCAACACATCATTCCTTACACAATCAGAACGTGTCTTGCCACAAAATTCTCCAGCATAAAAACTACTTCTATGTTTCTTCTGTAGCACCCAGGTTTCACTGCCATACATCAGAGTAGGAACAATTACACTTTCATACACAGCCATGCGGGACTCTTTTGAGAACCCATCATTCCTATGTAAATCTCCCAGAGCAGCCATGACTTCCAATGAAGAATTTGCTTGCCTACTAATTTCACCATCCAATTTGTTCTCTCTGTCAAACATGCTTCCTAAATACACAAACTCGCTCACCTGGCCAATCCCTGTGCCATTTAGACTTACATTAAATTCAGTGCTACCAGTTCCTTTCTCAAAAACCATAACTGGTTTTTCCCTCATAATAATTAACACAGCAATTGGACGTCGCCGAATTGACTGTAATTACTGTTTCACACGTGAATTAAATCACATCAGAAAACTTGAAAATATTTTCAAGTTTTCTGATATGATTTAATTCACGTGTGAAACAGTAATTTCAGACAATTCGGTGATGTCTGATTGCTGTATTAATTATCATGACGTATTTCCCACATATTATGAGAATATTTCTTCAACTCTGAATGGTTTTTCCCTTATTTATACTCAGTTTGAATTTCATGCAAACTTTGTATATCTGGGACAACATACTCTGCAACTCACTTTTGCTCTCTGCCAACAGAACAGTGTCATCAGCATACAGCAATCTCCACACACGGATATCACCAAGACATAAACGAGTATTATCTATTTTGTCATCACGCATGCATGCATCCATAAATATATTAAACAGCCATGGTGACATTACACAACCTTGTCTGACTCCTGCACCAACAGAGAACCATTTTGGTAAAACACCATTCACTCGTACACAAGCTCTACTGCTGGCATACATGGCTTTTACATTATTAAGGTGAGTCCCAGTAACACTATATTCATTCAATATCCACAAAAGTATCCTATTTACTTGGTCATAAGCTTTCTCTAAATCTATGAAGGCAGCAAAAACTTTCTTACCAACAGCCAGATATTTTTCAATCATCATGCATAACGCAAAAATTTGGTTAGTGCAGCCTTTACCAGACATAAAACCACTCTGAACATCCCACACTTTCTCTGATGTAAGACCCCATCCTCTTTCAATAACGACCTTATCAAACACTTTCCCTGGCACACTCAGTAGGCTAATACCACGACAGTTCTTGCAGTCAGTTTGATCACCTTTTCCCTTATACAAGAGAACAATAATGGCATCCTTCAAATCATGAGGGACCATTTCTAACTCATGAGGGAC
The DNA here is from genome assembly GCA_039090855.1 of Macrothele yani. NCBI lineage: Eukaryota > Metazoa > Arthropoda > Arachnida > Araneae > Macrothelidae > Macrothele > Macrothele yani. The sequence goes on from CM077026.1 coordinate 73,885,951, forward strand.
CATTTCTAACAACTGGCAAACTGCAGTTAACCAGTCAAATACAGAGTCACCACCATATTTCAACATCTCGGCAGTTATGCCATCAACTCCCGGAGCATTACCATTCTGGAGAGATTTTAGAGCTTTACACACCTCTTCTCTTGAGATCCCTCCTGTGCTTCTATCCTTCACTGTGACATCATCTGTGTCTGCCTCTGAATCACCTTTGCTTTCCTGATCTAATAACTCACAGAAGTATTCACCCCATCTTTCACTTCAACTCATTGGGCTCCCATATCATTTCCCCGATCCTATTCTTCACCCAACTTACAACTTTGTTTCGCCTATTTTTCCTGAGTCTCATGTACTTCCAGAAAGTCTTTCTATCTTTCCAAAAGCCAATTCATGCCTTTTCACCCTCTCCTTCCTATCTTTTGCCTTACTCTGGTGAACCAGATTAGCGGCTTCACGCTTCTTATAGCGATATTCATCCACAGAAATCCTACTTTGCAACATCCCCAAACAGCCTTCCTTCTTTCTCTTTACTGCATCTTCAATATCACTATTCCACCAAGCATCACATCTATTGTTACCCACTATTGTGTTGCCACAGACCTCTACAGCAGCAGTGACAACACAGTTGCTTAGTGAGAGACGGGTTTGCCATCTCGGGGCGCTCCGTGGGAACAATGGCACACAGAACAGCAACAAGGGCCTCTGTGAATCTTAGATAGGTGCCAGCTAGTTCTGTTTGACATTGGCAAAAAGACCCCAACTCACTGGGTTTTGTTCTAAAATCCTTATGTTGAATGACCAACTGGAGCTGTCAGCTGTGGGCTAATCCCCCACACTGATGTACTTACCTGATTAAAGAGACACAAAGAAAAGCAAAAACTGACCCAAGTGTGGGATATTGTGAGCCTACCACACTTGAGAAGGATGGTCCACCACGGTATCGACCTGGAACTGGAAAAAGGCAAATCAGAATGAGATCTCCACAGAGTGAATGTAAGATTGGTGTATGGAATACTAGAGGTATAAATGGCAAGATGAATGGTGTGATTAAAGAGATGAATAAGTATAGATTGGATGTGCTGTGGGTAAGTGAAACCAAAAAGAAAGAAATTGGGACAGAAGAAGTGAATGGTATGGTGAGTGTGTGGTCTGGAGTATTGGATAATGTGAGAGGACAGGCTGGTGTAGGTGTGATTTTAAGTGAAAAGATGAAGAACAACTTGATTCACTATAGTTGCATAAGTGAGAGAATTCTTTGGATTCATTTGAAACTTAGAGAATAGTAATTGTTGTAGTATATGCTCCTTGTGACTCGGAACCTTCTGATAGGAAGGAAGATTTCGGGAATGAGCTGATAGCTATTTTGAGCCAGTTTGATGCTAAAGAGAAAGTTATAATAGCAGGGGATTTCAATGCTAGAGCAGGTGTGCAGAATGAAATTTCTGACAATGTTCTGGGTAAGTTTAATGATCCTTGTGTGAATGATAATGGTGAAAGATTAATTGAACTCTGCATTGAGAATCGTTTGTGTGTATCTAATATGTTTTTCAGCCGCAAGAAGGAATAGAAATTGAGGAAAATCAGAATTCCATCATCACTGACTGGAGAGGTTTGTCCCTGCCTAACAATTGGAGAGATATGGCGAAAAATACTGTAACTCTGATAGTGACAAAGAAAAAGTAACAACGAGGGACTGCAGACCTACCAACCTCTCAGAACCAAAAACGTGACACTCAGGTAGAAAAATCGTAACACGAAGCATGCTGATAATTTTTAAAGCCTATTTCAAGTATATAAATTCTTGATGATGGAGAGTGTAGGGATGTTTTTCCTACATCAAAATTTTATTGAGAAACTAATTAAATCTAATCAGCAAACACTTTTATGTTGTTAATTATTAGAAAAAAATTACAATTACGGGAGAAATTCTCACTCCGCCTAACTTCCGTTTTCGGAAATTTCGAGAGGCGGAAAACTTACATCTTAGTAGATCTGCAAGATGGTTTAATAAGTTTCGGGTGATGTTGTGTTTGTCGGTAAGACCAAAATAAATCTGTGATGTGCATCGGCCGTCACTGCGATGCTGCTACGAGGATTAAGAGAAAATGAATCTGCGATTCTTCTACGGGGGTTTGTACAAAATAAACCTGCGATGTACGTCGGCCAACGCCGCAATTCTGCTACGGGGATAAGTACAAAATAAACCTGCAATGTATGTTGTCGCGATTCTTCTACGCAGATGGGTACAAAATAAATCTGTGATGTACATCGGCCGTCACCGCTATTCTGCTACGGGGATGAGTACAAAATAAACCTGCGATGTACGCCGTCCATCACGCGATTTTTCTACGGGGATGAGTACAAAATAAACCTGCGATGTACGCCGCCCATCACACGATTCTGCTACGGGGAACAAGTACGAAATAAACCTGCGATGTACGCCGCCCATCACACGATTCTTCTACGGGGACGAGTACAAAATAAGCCTGAGATGTACATCGGCCATTGCCGCGATTCTTCTACAGGGACGAGTACAAAATAAACCTGCAATGAACATCGGCCATCGCCGCGATTCTTCTACGGGGAAGAGTACAAAATAAATCTGCGATGTATGTCGGTTGTCGACACAATTCTGCTATGGGGATGAGTACAAAATAATTCTGCGACGTACATTGTCCTTCACGAGAAAAAGAATTATGATTACAGAAGAAATCCTCACTACGCCTAACTTCCGTTTTCGGAAATTTTGAAAGGCTGAAAACTTGCATCTATGATAGGGAGTCTGCAAGATGGTTTAATAGGTTTCTGGGGATGTCGTTTTTTGTCTGTAGGAACAAAATAAATCTGCGACATACGTCGTCCGTCGTCGCGATTCTGCTACAAGGCTTCTGTCTGAAAAGGAAAAATATGGAGAGAAACATGACTACTTAAAAAAATCGTATTTTTATACGATGCCATCATTCTGTTTACGTTATTTTATAAACAACGAATAGCAACTGAAAAGTTGTTCATCTGACACCGCTGGGATCGAACCCCAGATCTCTCGATAACTAGCCAAGTGCGTTCGCTTTACGCTACAGTGCCAACAATTCATAGCGCTATTCGTGGTTTATGTAGATTTGTGTAGTCAGATGCTGACTGTTAAACCATGAATAGCACTGTGAATTGTTGGCACCGTAGCGTAAAGCGAACGCACTCGGCTAGTTATCGAGAGATCTGGGGTTCGATCCCAGTGGTGTCAGATGAACAATTTTTCAGTTGCTATTCGTTGTTTATAAAATAACGTGGACAGAACGATGACATCCTATATTTACATTTTCTCCACATATTTTAAATATATTCATCATAGTTTTGGCTGCAAAATCGTATTAGCGTACTGCAGCATGATTTATCGTACTAAATACAACAGAATCGTAACAATTGGAAGGTCTGCGACTGCCTGATGAAGGACAAGAGTTTTCTATAAAAATCTGCACTTTAAAATAAATATTTCCTAGAGTAAAAACTCATATCAGAAGTTTAATTCAGTATTTATTTTAAATACATTTTAAAACATGTGATTTTAAAAAGGAAAGTTTAAAAGTGCAAGATAATTGCGCATTTAAATGTGTAATTAAATTTTAATAAACTTCAGTTTTCTTGATAACTCAATTAAACGTTTAAAATGTTTGTTACCAAACCTGATTTTCCTCTAATTTTGTGTCTCTCTTGGTTACTGTACATGTAAGATTGCTTTAAACCAGTTCTTCTCCCTCCTGCAACATTCATCAGCAAAATCTGATGACCAGGTTGCATTAAACTGGTTCTTCTTCCCCAGAATTTGCCAAATGCACATGATGACAGGTTGGAGCAGTGCTGCATTGCTCAGACTGTACGTGTATTATTTTAGGAACTCTACAGGATCATCTCGGCAAGTGCAGTAAATCCCTGTGTTGAATGGGCCCGCATCTCAGCATGGCAAGAACAGTGTAAAGTTCTGAGATAATTCAAATTCAGTCAGTTTCTGTTTAAATCTCAACATTTTAGATGTCAGAGTGAAGATGATGAGTAAGAAGTGCAAATGTCTTTCCTTAGCTGAAAAAACCTCCATTATACAAAATGCTATTGAATTTCATGGAACTAAAGTTGAATTAGTCAAGTCTCTTGGATTACCAGTTTCAACACTGAAAACAATTTTAAAACAGAAAGAGTCAATCAAAATTATTTTGGAAAGGTTAGATCATTGTGCTAATACGAGAAGGACTTTGAAAAATTCACCTTACAATGAACTGGAAACAATTTTAACAACATAGTTCAGGCAAGCTCAAGCCATAAACGTACCACTAAATGGATCAATATTGAAGGAAAAGGCCTTAGAAATGCTGTTTGGCTTGGTTTAAATGACTTCAAAATTTCAAATGGATGGATGGATGGATCGACTAAAGAAATGCTACAATCTTATGTACGGATCACTTTGTGGTGAATCTGCAAGTGCTGATCGAGTTACAATTGATGAATGGAAGACAAAGACCTTACGTTCTTTAGTCGCAAATTATGCTCTGAAGAACATTTTCAACACTGATGAGACTGGAACTCTTTTTAATCTTATGCCTGATAAAATGCACATTGTTAAGGGAAAATCATACCACTGTGAGAAAATGTCAAAAATGCAATTGACTGTCTTATTGTGCTGCAATGCCAATGGAACTAAAAAATTAACACCTCCCTTGATCAGCAATTCTAAGAAACCACATTGTTTAAAAAATGTGAAGAGTTTTCCTATGAGCTATGAAGCAAACAAAAAGGCCTGAATGACACAAACTACAGTTCAAGATTTTTTGCACAATCTAGATAAGAAAATGAGATTGCTCGGCCCAAATGTACAGGTGCAGTTTTTTCCTCCAAACTGCCCAAGCAGTTTGGAGGGAAAAACTGCAATTTGGAATTTGGGGATTATCTGCACCTTCAAAGGGGTTTACCAGAAATGGTTGGTGAGAACAGCACTGGCTGAACTTGATTCAAGAAACCTTGAAGTTGCGTGGAAGCAGAAAAACAATGTATCTGAAGTGATATGTTTCATATCTTCTTCATGGAATAGGGTGGCAAGCACTTGCATTTCTCATTCTTTGGGGGAGGGTGAATTTGCAATAGCATGAAGTTTCCATGGACACGGGAAATGATTCAAAAGGACTTGACATTCTGACTTAGCCACATGATGATTACATCAATGAACTTGGAATCGATTTTGAAGAGTACACAGTGCGTCAAAAAATTTTTAAGACTGGCGCTAGATTTCAGCCTACGGTGGCGCCACCAGTGTAATCGCGAATGCGTTATAAACTGTGACCATCTGCTTGCTTTCTGCCAAAAGTACTGCGCAGTTGTTAAAGTAACTCAAGCAAAACGGCCGTTCATTAGAAGTAAAATTTTTTTCATGTTGAATTATTAAGATGGAACAAAGGGCTGTTATTGAATTTAACGCAAAACTTGGTAAAAGTGCCTCGGAAACATACCAAATGATGAAACAAGTTTACGGTGAGTTTTGTTTAAGTAGATCAAATGTTTTTCTGTGGCAATAACGTTTTTTGGACGGAAGAGAGACGCTAGAAGATGATAAGCATAACGGAAGACCAAGTTCATCTAGGACACCTGAGATTATTGAAAAAGTGTGTGATTTCGTGGCAAACAATCGATGTGCGTCACTAAGAATGATGGAAGATTCTTTAAACATCAACAAAGAAACGATTCGAACTATCCTGCATGAAGATTTGGGCAAAACAAAAGTCTGTGCTAAATTTGTTCCACACACGTTAACCAATGAACAAAAATCAAGGAGAAGTGCACATTGCAGAGACATCATTTCAGCTGCTGAAAATGATCCAAACTTCTTAAAATTGACTGTTACTGGTTATGAAACATGGTGTTTTCAATACGATCCTAAAACAAAGCGACAAAGTGCAGAATGGAAGTAAAAAAAACTCACCACGAGCCAAAAAAACAAGAAAAGTTCCATCGAAAATCAAAACAATGCTTATTACATTCTTCAATAGTAAGGATATTATCCACATAGAATTTGTTCGAAGTGGACAAACAATTACTGGTGAGTTTTATTTAAATGTTTTGAGGCGTTTGATGGGCAGAATTCGTCGCATTCGTCCAGAATATCGAGATGAAAACAGTTGGTGTTTGTTGCACGATAATGCAACCAGTCACACCTCACTTCTTGTTTGTAGATTTTTGGCGAAAAATAACGTCTGTGTGTTGAATCATCCACCGTATTCGCTTGATTTAGCCCCCTGCGACTTTTCTTTGTTCTCAAAACTTAAAATGACGTTAAAAGGGTGTTATTTTGATGATATTTCGACCATACAAACAGCTTCGACGCATGCTTTGGAGGCAATTCCACAAAGTGAATTGGAACAGGCATTCGAATCATTATTAAATCGCTGTAACAAGTGTATTGAAGCCGGAGGGACTTATTTTGAATAACAAACCAAAACAAATTATAATTTCTTGTTTCTATTTCATTTTACAGACCCAGTCTTAAAAATTCTTTGCCACACTGTGTATGTTGCAAGTGATGAAAATGCACTAACTTCAGAGGTTCAAACAATCTCTGATGTAATAGATTGTTCGTTGGAAAAAGATAATGGTGATGCCAATGAAGCTGAAATTTCGGAACCTATGCCTTCTTTCAACGCTGCGTTAAATGGATTAAAATTTGTGAAAAACTTTTTCCTTGGTCACAATTCTAAAGAAAAACTTGCAAAGCCTTTCAATTATTGAAAAAGCTTTGCCTAAGCTAAACACGGAAAATAGAAAGCAAAAGGAAATTACCTATTTTTTTCCAAACCAACATCCCATAATGTAAGTATGCACAGACAGGGGGTGGACAACAAAACTGAAACACATAGGTTTAGGACACAACAATTTATTAATACAGTGTAGGGCCTCCTTTGAAGGCCAATGCAGCTGTAATTCATCGTGGGAAGGACCGATACAAGTCCTGCACAATGGCCAGAGGGACTTGAAGCCATTCCTCTTGCAGAAAAGTGGCTAGTTCATGACATGATGTTGGTGGAGGAAAATGTTTCCTGACACACTCCTCCAGAACACCCCAGAGTGGCTCAATAATGCAGGCATGAAAGTGGGCAGTGATAGGAAAAGCTGAACTTCCACATGTGTGGGGGGATAGTAACAAAGTGTTGAATCTTGCATTTCACTCTCTAATGTATGCAACCATAACACTTAGGTATTGGTCACATGCCTGCCAACTAAATAGATTTAATGCATGTATTTTGTTTCAAGAAAATTAAATATGTAGTACAATGTAATGTAAGGGGGAAAATTGCTGATGTGGTCATATGCATGGAAAATCACTTACCTTAGTACAGAACAATGTCTTTAATCAAATGAGGAAATTAATCAAATGTCTTAATAAGATAATAATGTTGCATGGAAATGAAATCTTGAAGGTTTGAAAAACTTCAGACATGTTTGTTGATATGTAATAAAAGTTTGATGAAGAATAAATGTTCATTCTTGATTTGACACAAAATTATTAATGAAGAAATATGATAAATGCTTGCGAAAACGTTAGACATTTATTTTGTAGATAAATAATAAAAGTCATTCACAACTAATTAAATTTTGTTTTTTAAGTTGTTTCCATCTAACAATTTGTTCTAACCTTCTTTTATGAATTAGCCGGCTGAGTTTTCTTTCTCTTGAACCAATTCATTTGATTTTAATTTGCTGCATAAGATATAAGAGATATTTAACTCCTTTTCATTTCTACTTCCTTATCTTGTAATTCTTTCTTATATTCTGAAAATGATGATTTCATATTTTGGCATAAATCTCTATTTACAGTGTCATGCAAATAATCGTTTTTCTTTAAAAATTAAAAGGCTGACTTATGCTGATTCAGTAGCTTATATTTCATGGTTTGAACAGATGAAAATGTCTCAATTTTCATGTTGCTAAATTCTTTATTAAGTACATCCCCCATTATACTAAAGGAATTTTCCACTTGAGAGCCAGAAAAATAACTCAATAATGCCTTCATTATTTTTGAGAGGGCACTGAATTTGTTTAACTTAAAAAGTGCATGTTTTGGGATTCACTGAAATTTATTTATGTAAATGTTAAACTGGAGCACATCATTGCATCCAAAGTATAAAATTACTGACATTTAACAACAACACAGGGTAGATGGAACGTCGCGCGAGCGGACATTACGATTGCCGGCAAAATCTTTGCTCTGTTGAACGTCTGTTTTCTGACATTTTCCCTCCGATTTTCAAGCTAAAATACAAATATTTATGCATTAAAATGACATTTCATAACAATACTTTGCAGAAGAAACATTGCGAGAAAAATAAATTAGGATTATGGGGGGAAATCTTCACTCAAAAACTCCATTTTACTTCCATCATTTTCGAAAGTTTTGAAAGATGAAATACCATCCCCAGACGAAAGAGACCCCTCCCCCTTCTCCCCCAAATACAGCTTCTTTTCAGTTTTACATCGATCTCAAGAAGACTCAAATGATGATAGAAAAAACGGAATTCCGCAAATCCACGAAATAATATCATGTATGACTAAGAAAGAATGTAAGGTCAGGTGATGCGTAACATCACAGCCTCTCCTTGACAAATGTCAACCCCGCCTTCTCGTGGTGCATCCTGTTCCCACTAAAGTGGCTCTGACGACCACCAATAGCCATATAACTATACCATCGGGATTAGAGGAAATGCTATCGCACACTCACTAACCCACTTGGCCAGCGTGGTGAGTTATGGCCAAACCCCTCCAAAATGACTCTACAACTTAAATCTTGGCACTCAGTCTCCGGCAGCTGGAATGTACCTGGCCAAGGCAGAGAGGCCAGTGCAACATGAAGGCAGAGGGTGCTAAGAATCCCTGGAGGACCAGACTAGGCTGCCATCTGATGCTGACCTTGGCTACGTATAATGGATGCTCCCTATCTTTTGATTCAAGGCTTCTTGAATTGGAAGAGGAACTACAAAGGATCAAGTGGGACATCATCGGGCTACGTGAGGTAAGGAGAAAAGGAGAAGATCTCATTGAATTGAAAAGTGGACATCTCTTCTACTATCGTGGGACAGATGCTGGCAGAACTAGTGGTGTTGGATTTATAATAAACAAGAAACTGAAGGATAAAGTTGTAGAAGTTGAAAGTTCCTCTGACAGAGTTGTACGACTTGTTATCCAACTCTTGAGAAGATACAAGGCTCAGATTATTCAAACATATGCACCCACCACAAGTCATCCTGAAGAAGAAATTGAAGAATTTTATGAGGAAATTCATCATCTAAATAATAAAGGCAAGCAGCACTTGAAGATAATTATGGGAGATTTCAATGCAAAAATAGGGCAACGGCAACAGAATGAAACTTCAGAAGGTAAATTCGGTCACAGCAACAGAAACCAGCGTGGAAATACTCTTGTTCAGTTTGCAGAGGCAGAAGGGTTATTAATCTTGAACTCCTTTTTCGAGAAAAAGCCACACAGGAAATGGACATGGAGACATCCAAATGGGACGACAAGTGAAATTGATTTTATTATGTGTAACAAAATATTCATCATAGAAGACTGCAGTGTGCTAAACAAGTTCAACACAGGTAGTGACCATAGATTGGTGAGATGTAAGATGCACCTCAACACTAAACTCGAACGTGGCAAAGCTTATAAGACAAACAAAATGTATTGACATAACCAACCTTAAAAAACACCATAATACCTTCAAGTTGGAACTGAAGAACAGATTCTCTGCTTTAGAAGGCCTAACATCGAAAAAAGTGGATATTTCTGATGTTAACAGAAAAGAAACCAAAGCTCTTATGGAAACAGCAACAAAATTAGCTGGGTCTAAGAACAAGTTGCATGTGAACAAATTATCAATATAGAGCTATGCAAGACAGTACGAAAAAGTATCACTGAAGACATAAGGAAATTCAACTGTTAACTAGTGAGGAAAGCAATTGAAAACAACCAAAGCCTAAAGATAGCAAAGGGACATCTCAGTAAGGGAAGAAAACAGATTATGGCACTGAGAAAAGAAGATGGTACTGTAACAAGAAATAGAGGCGACATTTTGACAAGAGTGAAAGATTTCTACTCCAAATTACATGACAGGGATAATACATGTACTCCAGACATCATGAAAGGTACCAGTACCAGAGTTCTTTCAGTCCTCCCAGCAGAAGTTGCACATGCAATGAAGAACATGAAGCGGGGAAAAGCTCCAGGAGAAGATGGAATTATTGTAGACATCATACAAGAAGCAAATGGAGAAATCAAAACAGTACTCGCCCAAATTTTCACTCGATGATTTAATGAAGGGAAGATTCCTGAGGACTGGAACAACGCTACAATGATCCTGCTACATAAAAAAGGTGACATTGGGGATTTCAGGAACTACAGCCCTATCAGCCTCCTATCAGTTGTTTATAAAATCTTCACTAAAGTTCTTTCACACTGCTTGAAGGTAACACTGGACATGGCTCAACCGAGAGAAAAAGCTGGGATTCAGGAGTGGCTACACCACAATAGATCATATCCACGTACTGAGAGAACTAATTGAAAGAGCGAAGGAATATGAACTTCCATTGTGTATGGCTTTCATCGATTACAAAAAAGCCTTTGATTCGGTGAAACCATCAGCAGTTACAATGGCTCTCAAAATCCTGCAGTATTGAAGATGCGTACATTAATATTATTAATAACATCTATGAAAATGCAAGTGCAAAGAATCGGCTGTTTGAAAATACAACACACATAAAAATTGGAAAGGGAGTGAGACAAGGTGACACCATATCTCCGAAGCTCTTTAATGCCACATTGGAAAATGTCTTTCAATCACTGAACTGGGAAAACAAAGGGATAAAGATTAATGGAGATTATCTAACCCACCTTCGTTTTGCTGATGACGTAGTCATTTTTGCAACTACCCTATCAGAGCTGCAGAGTATGATCCAGGAACTTGGTGACAAGAGTAAAGAAGTGGGATTAAAAATGAACTTGCAGAAGACAAAAGTGATGTTCAATGCTTTTACAAGAAATGAAGATTTATCGATTGATGGAGAAAAGCTGGAGATAACAGACACGTACGTTTATCTTGGACAGCAGATATCAAGTGAGGGTCACATTGATGAAGAAATTAATCGGCATACAAAACTTGCCTGTAGAGCTTTTGGAAGAAACAGCATAATTTTCAAGAGCAATATGCCATTATGTCTTAAAAGAAAAGTTTTTGATCAATGCATCCTTCCAGTGCTTACGTATGGTGCAGAGACGTGGACCTTAACTAAAAGACATACAAAGGCTGCAGACAACTCAAAGCAGCATGCAGAGGTGCATGCTTGATGCAACCAGGAGAGATAAGAAGAGAAACTCGTGGATCCGAAAAATGACAAGAGTGAAGACATCATGATCAGAGTTAAATCCATGAAATGGCAATGGGCTGGACATACTGCCAGAAGGACAGACCATCGATGGACAGCCGAAATTTTAGATGGAAACTTGGGGAGACCTTCATCGAGCAGTGGATTGATAATGGTTGATGATGAGTAAGAAGTAACTAAGAAAAGGAAAAACACGAATTTTATGGAAAATGAAAGTGAAAAATCGATACTACATTGCTCACTCTGCAGTGAAACAATTTTACAGGACATGGAAACGGCACAGATTCCACCACGGAGAGATTAAATACCGATCTAGAAATTTAATTTCGTTTAATAAAAGGGACGAAAACGATTGCTCTCTATTGATTAGTTTTGAATAGAGTAACAAACACGCATTTCATAAGAAAAAATTCTTAAAAAAAAAAAAAAAAAAAAAAAAAAGTCGCGCCTTTTCACTGTTACCGAAGATATTAAAAACGAGGAATATGACAAGAAAACATCAAAAATAAAAATATAATCAGGCAGAGAGAGAGAGAGAGAGAGAGAGAGAGAGTGAGAAAAAAAAAGGTGGGGGGGGCTTGGGCGAAAAATTTTTATATGAAGAAACAGAAAACGACGTGACATTCTCAACACCCAAGAAACATTTTGGAAAATATTTAACAAGTGTTAGAATCTAGAAAGCACAAAAATAAACTTTACACAGATGTTTAATAACGTTATTTCACTGAGATTTTCGATTTCCGTTGCATACTCGTCGTTTTCCGTGGTTTGTAGCGGACCGACGATTTTCATAGCATACTCGATGCTTTCCGTCATCTGTAGCAGATCGAAGATTTCCGTGGCATACTCGATGTTTTCCGTCGATGCTTTCCATAGTAACTACGTAACATTCCTGGTACTTGGGAGTCGCTGAATCATTCTTCCCACCTCATGGACTTAGTCAGCGTCAAGTGGAAGAGTGCGCACAGAGAATTTACTATACCGAAGTCCTGATGATGACGACGGGGCACAGAGGTTTTGGCGCAGAATTTCCATCCCTGAAAGAGGTGACATCATTCCCAGCCGTAACCATCCCGTCGTTCGAAGTCATTACGATTTTGCTTTCTGCAAAAGGGAGGTTTTGCGGAAGTTTTTCATGCCTGATAATGTTCAAGTCAGGTGACTGTGTAGGCCATGACAGATGTTCAACCTCACTTTCGTGCTCAGTAAACCACTCTTCCACCAGTTTGGCTCTGTGTATCGGTGCGTTATCATCCTGATACACAGCACCACCGTCAGGGTTCAATGTTTGAACCACTGATCATCCAGAATCGTCCAATATTCCTTGGCAGTGATGTGCCCCTCAAGAACAATCAACAGGCAAACAGACTGCCATGATAACGTGCCCCAAACCATCACCGATCCACCTCCGTGCTTCACTGTGGGCAATAAACAGTCTGGGTGGCAAGCCTGTGAGGGATGTCTACACACGTAAACTCTCCCGCTTGTGGGAATGATGTTGAAGGACGATTCATCAGAGAACAATACACATTTCAAGTTGTCCATGATTTGCGCTGCTGGCACCATTGCAACTGATATTTGGCATTCACACTGGTGATCCAGGGTTTGGCGATAGCAACACGACCATGAACGCTGACCCGGTGAAGCTCCAGACAAACAGTTCTGATGGAAACAGGTAAGTCACGGTGCGTATTCAACTCTGCAGTGAGTTGGGCAGCTGTAGTTTTCATACAAGAGACCAGACGATGACAAAAAAAGCTGAACTTTTTAATTGGGTGGAAAATTGGAACACACAAACGAGCGGTGTGAGCACATTCAAATATAGCATATGAAATATTTAATATTGCACAAGCCATACGGAATTATTTTCTGTAAACTATGTAAGTAAATAGCAAAGTGAAGCACATTATCATATTCACAATAGAAAAGTAGGGAATTTAGAACAAATGTAATTTTTAAATCTGATTTTTTAAACATATATAAAATGAAATAGGTTTAAAAATCAGATTTAAAAATTACGTTTAAATCTTTACTAGCTAAATCCTGAGGTGAAAAGTATTTGTCTAGGAAAGTTTGTACATTTAGTCCAGCAATTAGAAACTTGCAAGAATTAGAAACATAAATCCACAGATTAGTTCTGGTCAAACATCATACTACAAGAGATTAGTCAGTCTTGTTGGCTTAGTAGCACTCAAATGCATAAAATTTTTCAGAAATGAAATGTGTCTAAAGAATCATAATGTGTGTGGAAGTAAGTTAAATTCACAGATTCTTATTAAATAATAATTGGAATATATATTGCAATATATATTTGAATACTGAGAGAACTAATTGAAAGAGCGAATGAATATGAACTTCCATTGTGTATGGCTTTTATCGATTATGAAAAAGCCTTTGATTCGGTGAAACCAGCAGCAGTTCCAATGGCTCTCAAATCCTGCGGTATTGAAGATGCGTACATTAATATTATTAATAACATCTATGAAAATGCAAGTGCAAAGATTCGGCTGTTTGAAAATACAACACACATAAAAATTGGAAAGGGAGTGAGACAAGGTGACACCATATCTCCAAAGCTCTTTAATGCCACATTGGAAAATGTCTTTCAATCACTGAACTGGGAAAACAAAGGGATAAAGATTAATGGAGATTATCTAACCCACGTTCATTTTGCAGATGAAGTAGTCATTTTTGCAACTACCCCATCAGAGCTGCAGAGTATGATCGAGGAACTTGCTGACAAGAGTAAGGAAGTGGGATTAAAAATGAACTTTCAGAAGACAAAAGTGATGTTCAATGCTTTTACAAGAAATGAAGATTTATCGATTGATGGAGAAAAGCTGGAGATAACAGACACGTATGTTTATCTTGGACAGCAGATATCAAGTGAGGGTCACATTGAGGAAGAAATTAATCGGCGTACAAAACTTACCTGGAGAGCTTTCGGAAGAAACAGCACAATTTTCAAGAGCAATATGCCATTATATCCTAAAAGAAAAGTGTTTGATCAATGCATCTTTCCAGTGCTTACGTATGCTGCAGAGACGTGGACCTTAACTAAAAGACTTACAAAGGCTGCAGACAACTCAAAGAAGCATGCAGAGATGCATGCATGGTGTAACCAGGAGAGATAAGAAGAGGAACTCGCGGATCCGAAAAATGACAAGAGTGAAGACATCATGATCAGAGTTAAATCCCTGAAATGGCAATGGGCTGGACATACTGCCAGAAGGACAGACCATCGATGGACAGCCGAAATTTTAGATTGGATTCCAAGGGACAGGAAAAGACCCAGAAGAAGACCACATGGGAGATGGGTGGATGAAATTTGAAAGTATGCGGGAGTGACATGGAGGAGACTGGCACAAGACAGACCATTGTGGGTGAAACTTGGGGAGACCTTCGTCGAGCAGTGGATTGATAATGGTTGATGATGAGTAAGAAGTAACTAAGAAAAGGAAAAACACGAATTTTATGGAAAATGAAAGTGAAAAATAGATACTGCATTGCTCACTCTGCAGTGAAACAATTTTACAGGACATGGAAACAGCACAGATTCCACCATGGAGAGATTAAATACCGATCTAGAAATTTAATTTCGTTTAATAAAAGGGACGAAAACGATTGCTCTCTATTGATTAGTTTTGAATAGAGTAACAACACGCATTTCATAAGAAAAAATCCTTAAAAAAAAAAAAAAAGAAAAAAAAGTCGCGCCTTTTCACTGTTACCGAAGATATTAAAAACGAGGAATATGACAAGAAAACATCAAAAATAAAAATATAATCAGGCAGAGAGAGAGAGAGAGAGTGAGAAAAAAAAAGGGGGGGCTTGGGCGAAAAATTTTTATATGAAGAACAGAAAACGACGTGACATTCTCAACACCCAAGAAACATTTTGGAAAATATTTAACAAGTGTTAGAATCTAGAAAGCACAAAAATAAACTTTACACAGATGTTTAATAACGTTATTTCACTGAGATTTTCGATTTCCATTGCATACTCGTCGTTTTCCGTGGTTTGTAGCGGACCGACGATTTTCATAGCATACTCGATGCTTTCCGTCATCTGTAGCGGATCGAAGATTTCCGTGGCATACTCGATGTTTTCCGTCGATGCTTTCCATAGTAACTACGTAACATTCCTGGTACTTGGGAGTCGCTGAATCGCCGCCCCGGTGGCGCAGTGGTCTAAGGCGCTGGCCTCTGATCATTCGTCCGAACGGGGTCCGGGTTCGAATCCCGGTGAGGCATGGATGTTGTGTTTGTCTTACGGCACTGGTTCTCTCCCTTCCCTGGAACCAGTGACCCTAAATTAGGGACGGGCGACTGCTTATAGCCCATTGAGTTGCTCACGGTGGTCGTTAAAACTCCAATAAAGAAAGAAAGAAAGAAAGGAGTCGCTGAATCATTCTTCCCACCTCATGGACTTAGTCAGCGTCAAGTGGAAGAGTGCGCACAGAGAATTTACTATACCGAAGTCCTGATGATGACGACGGGGCACAGAGGTTTTGGCGCAGAATTTCCATCCCTGAAAGAGGTGACATCATTCCCAGCCGTAACCATCCCGTCGTTCGAAGTCATTACGATTTTGCTTTCTGCAAAAGGGAGGCATACATCCCCCCCCCTAAAAATGTTATTGCATTTTTGGATAACAGAAAAAAGCGTATTTCCGCGTTTTTGCGGAAGTTTTTCATGCCTGATAATGTTCAAGTCAGGTGACTGTGTAGGCCATGACAGATGTTCAACCTCACTTTCGTGCTCAGTAAACCACTCTTCCACCAGTTTGGCTCTGTGTATCGGCGCGTTATCATCCTGATACACAGCACCACCGTCAGGGTTCAATGTTTGAACCACTGATCATCCAGAATCGTCCAATATTCCTTGGCAGTGATGTGCCCCTCAAGAACAATCAACAGGCAAACAGACTGCCATGATAACGTGCCCCAAACCATCACCGATCCACCTCCGTGCTTCACTGTGGGCAATAAACAGTCTGGGTGGCAAGCCTGTGAGGGATGTCTACACACGTAAACTCTCCCGGTTGTGGGAATGATAGTGAAGGACGATTCATCAGAGAACAATACACATTTCAAGTTGTCCATGATTTGCGCTGCTGGCACCATTGCAACTAATATTTGGCATTCACACTGGTGATCCAGGGTTTGGCGATAGCAACACGACCATGAACGCTGACCCGGTGAAGCTCCAGACAAACAGTTCTGATGGAAACAGGTAAGTCACGGTGCGTATTCAACTCTGCAGTGAGTTGGGCAGCTGTAGTTTTCATACAAGAGACCGGCCGATGACAAAAAAACCTGAACTTTTTAATTGGGTGGAAAATTGGAACACACAAACGAGCGGTGTGAGCAGATTCAAATATAGCATATGAAATATTTAAGATTGCACAAGCCATACGGAATTATTTTCTGTAAACTATGTAAGTAAATATCAAAGTGAAGCACATTATCATATTCGCAATAGAAAAGTAGGGAATTTAGAACAAATGTAATTTTTAAATCTGATTTTTTAAACATATATAAAATGAAATAGGTTTAAAAATCAGATTTAAAAATTACGTTTAAATCTTTACTAGCTAAATCCTGAGGTGAAAAGTATTTGTCTAGGAAAGTTTGTACATATAGTCCAGCAATTAGAAACTTGCAAGAATTAGAAACATAAATCCACAGATTAGTTCTGGTCAAACATCATACTACAAGAGATTAGTCAGTCTTGTTGGCTTAGTAGCACTCAAATGCATAAAATTTTTCAGAAATGAAATGTGTCCAAAGAATCATAATGTGTGTGGAAGTAAGTTAAATTCAGATTCTTATTAAATGATAATTGGAATATATATTGCAATATATATTTGAATACTGAGAGAACTAATTGAAAGAGCGAGGGAATATGAACTTCCATTGTGTATGGCTTTTATCGATTATGAAAAAGCCTTTGATTCGGTGAAACCAGCAGCAGTTACAATGGCTCTCAAATCCTGCGGTATTGAAGATGCGTACATTAATATTATTAATAACATCTATGAAAATGCAAGTGCAAAGATTCGGCTGTTTGAAAATACAACACACATAAAAATTGGAAAGGGAGTGAGACAAGGTGACACCATATCTCCGAAGCTCATTAATGCCACATTGGAAAATGTCTTTCAATCACTGAACTGGGAAAACAAAGGGATAAAGATTAATGGAGATTATCTAGCCCACGTTCATTTTGCAGATGAAGTAGTCATTTTTGCAACTACCCCATCAGAGCTGCAGAGTATGATCGAGGAACTTGCTGACAAGAGTAAGGAAGTGGGATTAAAAATGAACTTTCAGAAGACAAAAGTGATGTTCAATGCTTTCACAAGAAATGAAGATTTATCGATTGATGGAGAAAAGCTGGAGATAACAGACATGTATGTTTATCTTGGACAGCAGATATCAAGTGAGGGTCACATTGATGAAGAAATTAATCGGCGTACAAAACTTGCCTGGAGAGCTTTTGGAAGAAACAGCATAATTTTCAAGAACAATATGCCATTATGTCTTAAAAGAAAAGTGTTTGATCAATGCATCCTTCCAGTGCTTACGTATGCTGCAGAGACGTGGACCTTAACTAAAAGAGACAAACAAAGGCTGCAGACAACTCAAAGAAGCATGCAGAGGTGCATGCTTGGTATAACCAGGAGAGATAAGAAGAGGAACTCGCGGATCCGAAAAATGACAAGAGTGAAGACATCATGATCAGAGTTAAATCCCTGAAATGGCAATGGGCTGTACATACTGCCAGAAGGACAGACCATCGATGGACAGCCAAAATTTTAGATTGGATTCCAAGGGACAGGAAAAGACCCAAAAGAAGACCACATGGAAGATGGGTGGATGAAATTCGAAAGTGTGCGGGAGTGACATGGAGGAGACTGGCACAAGACAGACCGTTGTGGATGAACCTGGGAGAGACCTTCGTCCAGCAGTGGATTGATAATGGTTGACAATGATGATGATGATGATGATGATATTTGAATATGTACAAATGTAAAAAAAAATGAATAGAAATGCTATGATTTTTAAACAGGTTGCTTCAAAGATATTTTACCCTTTTTTGTTGTACTTGCTTGCACATCAGTTGTTTTCTCTTGTGAGTAAGCCTGGCTTTCGTCTATTCAGCTATACACTTCACAGTCTGTATAGCTGAATAGGTTTCAATGTTCTTCCTGATTTTATAACTATAAATTCATCCATCATGCTGAAAGAACTTTCAACCTGTGGACCATGAAAGCATGATATCAAGGCTTTTACTATTTTAGATAACATAATGTACTTGGAGAGGTTAAATACCTTTGACCACCATGCATCAATTTTTACAAAGTTTACAACTTTATCAACAGGAGATGGAAGTTGTTATTCAACTTGATACTGGTGAATTTCCAGGGCATAGCTTTCCATTTCCTCTGAATTCAATACATTTGTAAGGAACTGTGAAAGTTTTTTGTCTTTTTAAAGTTAGATTATGTCCCCTTGCAGAAGGATCAATAGCTGATATGTACATTAAAAGATCACTACATAATGGTAGTGTCTTTTGCATGTATTTTGCACACTGAATATAAGCTTCAGCAGCCTGGCTTAAAAAAATTTCACCACAATGTCATTTGACTTACTTTCCAAAATAATGGAGTCTGTTCCTGATCCAAGAAACATGCTCTTGCTTTCCAGCCCATCAAACTTTTCATAGGTTTGCCTTTCAGTATCTCTTGTTCTAAGAAATAGGCTAAGAAATCCATGAGAGCTGTTTCTGCTCATCAAAACCTTATGAATTAATGACTCCTTTGTTTGAAATAAGCATATGTATTTTTTTTTTTGAAAGAGGTAGAGCTGCAACATAAAAATTTAATATAAGCAAGATTTTCTTTGAGCTTTCAAATAATTTTTCAACAATTCTATATTTCTGCTTTCTTCCATCTTCTGTTAGATATTTTCCCGTGTTATTTCTCCCAAAGCTCCTGGAATTTTAACTTTTCTTCTTTACTAATATTTTTTCCTTTACATATTTTGTTTATGACATCCATGTTTATTGGTCTTTCTTTAGACTGCACAACCCATAATACAGGTGCAAAAGGGCATTATGGATATATAAACTGTTTAATGCCACATGATAGAATGATAATCACCTGTGTTGGACCATGTTCTTAATTTCATTGAATTTTAGCCCTATAATTTCACAAATTTCAGCAAGGGCTTCATGTTTATCTGCAGACCATTTAAAGTCATTGAAGATGTCAGTAAAGTATTTCTCAATGTAACCTTCAAATGGTTTGCAAATTTTTTTGCTTGCATTGTGAATATGGTGACATGAATCTCCATCAATGTCAAGCAAGTGGGGAGATTTTCCCTGCCGAATTCCTGTTTCTAACCTCGTTTTTGAGCCTCTCATGAGGCATTCTTTCCACTTAGCTTTCAAATAAGCAAAACATATTCCTCCTCCTCAGAAAGAAAGAAAAAAAGAAAGAAAGAAACAGAAAGCTGTGTCACAAACTTTGTTCGGAGGCTTGAGGCCGACGTAATCATGCTTTCTTTTCACTTAGCTTTCAAACAACCAAAACACATTCTTCCTCAGAAAAAAAAAACAAAAAAGAAAGAAAAGAAAAGAAACAGAGTTGCATCACAAACTTTGTTCAGAGGCTTCGGGCCGACGTTATCCTGGCCCGGCGACGTGATTTCTTTCTGCTAAGTTTTCAAATAAGCAAAACACATTCTTCCTCCTTACAAAAGAGAAAATCAAAGAAACAAAGATGTACGTCACAAACTTGGTTCAGAGGCATCGGGCAGACGCAATCTCAGGCCACAACGAAAGAAGTACATCCGGGCCAACATAATCCTGGGTCACGGCAAAGGCAGCTCTCTGGGCCTACGTAATACCGGCCCGGCGCTGTGCTTTCTTTCCACTTAGCTTTCAAACTAACAAAACAAATTCCTTCTCTTCGGGGGAGAAGGGGGGGGGAGAAAGAGTTTAAAAAAAGAAACAAAGAGCTGCATCACGGACTTTATTCAGAGGCTTTGGGATGACGTAATCCCGGGTCATGGTGATAGAAGCGCGCTGGGCCGAAGTAAACCCGGGTCACGGCGAAAAAAGCACGTCGGGCCGACGTTATCCCGGGTCACGGCAAAAGAAGCAAGCCGGGCCTATGCAATCCCGGCGCCGTGCTTTTTTTTTTTTGCACTCTTAAACAAGCAAAACAAATTCCTTCTCTGAAAAAAAATGAAACAAAGAGCTGTGTTACGAACTTTGTTCAGAGGCTTTTACATTATTCAATTACAAAACCAGTAAAACTTTCTTAACAACAGCGAAAATCCGAATAGCTGCAATTTTTCGTTAGTCATCCGTAAGAAGCGGCTTCACGGCAGCCTCGATTCTCGAACGATCTCAGAAAAGTGAGAACGCATTCGCGTACGTCGTATTCGCAAATAACTAGAGTGAGAGCTCTTGCTGATGCATCACAATGATAGAGTGGTGATTTCCCGCAAGCCACAGAAAGGCCGTTCTCGTTGGCTGCGGCAGTTTCCCAAAAGGAAGAAGTAGGCGGAGCTTCCACCCTTTGTGCTGCGATCCCATCCATTCTTGACAGCAGTAAACAAAATGAGTTTCTGATTCCACCCTCCAACATTTTTCTTGCCCCCCAGCGCCTGCTCCAAAAACAACACTTTTCTTTTTCTCCGCAAAAAGCGGAATCGCGGAGTTCTGCTTTTTGAAGGATTTTTCTATAGAACAACTACCTCTCCCCCCCCCCCCAATCCTGAAAAATTTCTCTTTGTTTCTGCAATGACCTCAAGGATGACCAAATTTCGCGAATTCGGAATTTCGCGAAATCGCGGAAGAATCTCATGTATGAGTTTTATGTTTTTTGGGTACCATCCATGTTAGCACCAAGACATTTCTGTGAGACATCTTCCTACCTCAACAGTTACTCTTATTGGATGTAGTTTTTCCCTCTTGCCGGTATGCTGACATGACCCTGGATACACCACAAAGACTCTGTCTTGGACACAGATGCACCGGCGACATGTGCACCAACAGTCTGTCCAATTTGACACTCGGATGTGTCTCCCATTATGTTATGTGGATTGCACTTTTTGATGTCCAGTTGTGCTACTGCTCTGCTAATGCAACTTTCACACTTTGTCTAGTTGATCGACTGCAAAATAGATGCAGGCTGGCAACCAGATAGCGCGTAGAGCAGCATGACATGTGAGGTGCTATTTACGCAGATGTTTTAGTTTTGTTGTCCACCCCCTGTAGTTATACTGCATTTTTAGTTCTTACATAAATGTGTTTATAATACATACTATGTAGTAGTAAGTATAGTACTACTAGTGTACATTGTTTCTATTTTTTTGTACACAGTCCAGTTTTATTTGTCATGTTTTTTTATCGCTGCTTTATGTTCTTTCAGCCTGGTCTTAAGCTGTCTACATGTTTCTCCCACATAGCTAAGACCACACTCACACTGTCTATTGTAGACTACTCCTTCTTTTAACAAGATGTTAGTTTCTTGTTGTTTTAATTTAGGAAGGTAGTTATTAATCTTATTTCTTAAACCTGGAGCTAGTCTGATTTGAAATTTTTTGCTAATCCTTTGAAGTTTTTCGAACAGGCCCTTATGATAGGTGATTTTTTTAGTTAACCTACAGCTTGGGTTAGGGCTCTGAACATTTTTACTATTATTAGTTAAAAGAAATTCCACTATTGGAGCAGGGTAATTATTCTCCTGGAGAATGATTTTAAGTTCATTTTTCTGCGCTCGCTTGTCTAATTCTGTGGAGTTGAGAACATTGATCTTTTCTACAAATTGCGATGCTACGTTCCATTTCATGTATTCTGGATGGTTTGATTGGAAATCCAGCATTTTGTTAGTGTTAGTGGGCTTTTTGAAGACTTTTGTAAGAATTTTCCCCCTCCGAAGACTTAACAACAGGTCCAGGTAATTTAGCTGATTGTTCTGTTGAAGTTCCAGAGTGAAAGTTAACTTTTCATCTAGGGAGTTGAACCAATCTAGAATGGTAGACAGGAGAGAGGGATTAGTGCTGTCTAAAATGAAAATAATGTTGTCCATATACTTGGCATATAGACAGAAGATAGAAGGAGTAATCAGAACCTCTTCTTCCAGTTTGCCAACATAGTAATTTGCTAGGAAGGGGGCAACTGGAGAGCCCACAGCTAAACCTGAGGTCTGTTTGTAGAATCGATTTTCAAACTCAAAAAAGTTGTTTTTTAACACAAAAATTAGGATTTCATAGAGGCCAGTCAGTACTTCTTTGCTGAGGTTGTGAAAGACTATTCTATCAACTAGATCTTCTGCCATTAATTCCAACAGCCAATTAGTATCTATGTTAGTATACATAGCTTGGATGTATAAACTTGCAATTATAGGCTGTTCCAGCAGTGCGAGATTACTTAATTTCTTAAGGAGATCTTGGGAGTTTCTCAGTATTCTCTCAAGTCCTCAGAATTAGACAAGCAAGCACAGAAAAACGAATTTAAAAACATTCTCCAGGAGAATAGTTACCCTGCTCCAATAGTGGAATTTCTTTTAACTAATAATAGCAAAAATGTTCAGAGCCCTAACCCAAGCTGTAGGTTAACTAAAACAATCACCTATCATAAGGGCCTGTTCGAAAAACTTCAAAGGATTAGCAAAAAATTTCAAATCAGACTAGCTCCAGGTTTAAGAAATAAGATTAATAAACTACCTTCCTAAATTAAAACAGCAAGAAACTAACATCTTGTTAAAAGAAGGAGTAGTCTATAATAGACAGTGTGAGCGTGGTCTTAGCTATGTGGAAGAAACAGGTAGACAGCTTTAGACCAGGCTGAAAGAACATAAAGCAGCCATAAAAAACATGACATATAAAGCTGGACTTGACAGACATGTTCAATCTACTGGACATAAAATCCTGTGGGACTCAGTAGAAATTCTGACCCACCAAAAGCATTTCTTCAAGAGAAGGTCTGGAGATTGAGAGAAGAAGAGGAACTATATTAAATGATTTTAAAGGTTGGAGTTTTACTCAAGGTTGGCAACACTTACTGTAGTGTTAGTCCTGATGAAGGGTAGGGATACTACCGAAAATTTGATGCTAGAATTAACATCCTGTATTCCTAAGTAATTCCCATAATCTGTCTATTGTAACTATCATTTGATCATACGTGAGGTAAAGAAAAAAGAAGAAAAAGGATAAAAATTGGTTGCATACCTATACCTTATCTACTGTGTAGAAAAATAAAATTTAAAAAAACCTCAACCATATTTTACATTACAATCCAGCAGATTGTTTTAACTGCCTAGGACTGCTAAATTGTCAAATTGTACTTTTTTGTTGTTAGTTTGTACCAAATAGCTTGTTGCTATCATTCGTTCTCTGCTGCCTATCTTCTTCCTATGGTGGAAGATGCTAATTCTTCCTTTTTTCTTTGGTATAGTTGCACATGATGATTTTTTCGTCATCTTTGGTGGGACACCTTTTTCTTCCCTTTTTGGCCTCACCTGCCTTTTACATTCCCTGGGGTTTTATGTTAAAAAAAGTATTCCTACAAGTATCATATCTTTATTACTTTACCTTTCCAGTCATGGTACCAGGAGTCTATCCAGGCAGCATTTGATACTGCTGTGCAGTAGTCAATGGTATCAAATTCTGCCTGGATATTTTTAGCTCATACAGTATCTTCAGAAGAATATTTTTAGCTCAAACAGGATCTCCACAAAATATATTCAGTAAAATTTTATTTTAACAAAAATATATTAGTATATGAGGAATCTTGAATACATACCTAGCCATGCAATTGGATTTCTTATTTATATATCCAGACCAACCATTTTGATGACCTTTGCATCTGGGAAATGGCATTTTCTGAGTCCTGATAATGATGCTTCTATGTATCTATGAATGCACCCCACTTTGAACCCTTGTGTACTTTTCAGGACTTTTTTTTAACAGCATTTTTGCCAAAATAGCTCCAAACACAAAAACTAATTGGGTCATACTCAAGAAGAAAGGCTCTTAAATACATTTTTGTCAAGAAAATGGAAACAGTTCTTATTTTCTTATTGCTTCTTTGTGTTCTTTTGACCAAAAATGCCACGTGAGCTGACATAAACATAAGCAGCTTATAACACTCATTTGGAACAGCTCACTTCATCAATGTTCTACAAACGAATTTCAGAAATTCTATTAAATATGCTGGAAGTCTTAACTGTGTTTTTCAAACCATTGCTGCACAACATTGGACCTGTGGCTCGGCGCATTTTCATCTTGGAAGATGCCGTCACCATTCGGGAAAAAGTGCAGCATTGCTGGGTATACAGAGTCAGCAAGCAATTCATGATAGTAGGCACCAGTTATGCGTTGTTCCATATGCACCAGGGATCCAAGTTCCTGCCAGGTAAACATGCCCTCACACCATACAACTGCTTCCACCGTCTTGCACTGTGGATGTGACCATACCGAACAGATGAAGTGCCTTATGTTGTTTGTGCCAAATACACTCTATGCCAAAAAACAAGAACAAAACAAAAACCAATGCACCCAGGGAAAGTTGCTCGATCCTGATGAAACTCGGCATGCAAGTACCTCAGGGCCAAATGTACAAATGATTAATAAATAATTACCAAAGACTAAACTGTGGCCTACTACAGCACATGAGAGCCATGCATCGAGGAGCGTATATCAAGAGCAAAGCTCACAAGAGGAACAACTGTGACAGCGAGTTGCGGTTGAATTAACCTCCATGGACTGTAGGTATGCCTCAACATCCGAAGTTTGAGAGAGGACCAGAGCCCAGTTAGGCAAGTCACCGTATCGTCAGGCCTTTGGGTCGGAGCGATACAGCAACTAAACGATGTTGGTACCAATAGGTCAAGGAGAGCACAACCCAGTGTCATACAACCCAGTGGACAATGACAAAATGCGAGAATCAAGTGATTGCAAGAGCTGCAAAAACAGAACTGAGTGCGTTGCTCTCAACCATCTGTGGCCAGGTTGCAACATCTACAGGTACCGAAATGGTGGTCTGTTTCTAGACAACTTACAGCACAGGGACTACATTTCAGGTTGGTTGGTTGGTTGGCTAGTTTTTATGGCGCAAGGGCCATGCCTGGCCAAAGAGCGCCAAACACAAGACAAGACAAGACACAGGACAGACAAACAGTATTAAAAAAATGGTAGAAAACTTAAAATCTGGCTGATTATGTAAAAGTGAAAAATTAGAGTGATGGAAAGGCGAAAAGACAATGAAACAAACAGCATTAAAAACATGATACAATGTTTAAAATTTGGCTGATTCATTAAAACTGAAAAATGAGGATGATGGAAGAGCTAAAATCTAAATGTGTTTAAAAAAGTCAATTTCTTTTAAAAAGGAAAACACAGCGACAGTATCGCAGTGGTCATCCAGGACCCGCTGCAGAGTAGTGGCGTCCTCGGTCAACAAATGAGAATGAAAATAGTGAAAACGTACACCACGAAAACGA
This sequence comes from Macrothele yani, assembly GCA_039090855.1. Classification (NCBI taxonomy): domain Eukaryota; kingdom Metazoa; phylum Arthropoda; class Arachnida; order Araneae; family Macrothelidae; genus Macrothele; species Macrothele yani. The sequence goes on from CM077026.1 coordinate 73,911,873, forward strand.
ACACAGCAACACAAAAGATGAATGACAGTGAGTCGGCAATTGCACGTCTCACACATCGGTGCAGTGTCGCCACACAGCAAAAAGCAGTGAGTGAAACGACAATGCCGAATGCGGAGACACGCAAGCACCACTTCCTCCCTGCGGTTCCGACGAGATGAGGAGTTCCAGATTTCGAGAATAGGTTTTATACGATGCAGTTTATTTTCCACCTGTTGGTCCCACAGACCCTGCCACGTTCGTTTGATATGATCACGAACAAGAAATCGAAAATCCCGATGAAAGAGTGGCAAGGGTGTGACGACCAAAGAGGAAGCAGATCTAGCGGCCGCATCAGCACACTCGTTACCCAAGATTCCAACATGCCCAGGAATCCAGAAGAATTGAATCTGGACACCGGCCTCAAGCAAGGAACGAAGAAGCCTTCGTACGTTCAAAAGAAATGGATGATTACAATACTCCAGCGATGACAAAGACTGCAGGACACTTAAGGAATCCGTATAGACCATAGCACTATGATGAGAACTCGACTGAACATGGAGAAGTGCAAGATACACAGCATGCATCTCCGCCGAAAACACTGTGGCCTCAGCTGGGATCCGCGCTACTGACACGTCATCAACACAGACAGCTGCGCATTTAATGACTCCATGCATCTTGGACCCATCAGTGAAAATGGGAGTGTATTCAGTAATGAGGGCACGGTGCTCAGCGAAGAGCTGCTGGTACACTGACGCAGGGGTTGAGGATTTGTCGAAAGATGTAAAGGAGGTATCAACCATGACACCAAGTGGGTGCCACGGAGGATCTCCAAAGCCCCTGGTCGCTGCAACAAGTGACAAGTCGAGCCCTGCATCACAAGCTACGGCCGCCATACGAAGACTGAAGGTTGGAATGCACGAGGGACAGTTCTCAAATAAACGAGCATGCTTCGGATGGAAAACTGCACCGTACAAGGGATGGTCTGGAAGAAACCGAAGTTTAAAGTAAAAGTGAACAGACAGCTGCAGACGGCGTAATTCAAGCGATGGTTCGTTCACATCAGCGTAAAGGCTGGGGATCGGAGATGTTCGAAATGCTCCCGTACAAAGACGCAGTGTCTGATGGTGAACAGCGTCCAAAGGCCGCAAAACGGAAGGACGAGCCGAGCCATACACGATACAGCCATAATCCAGTTTCGACCGAATTAAGGAGTGGTAAATGCGAAACAAAGAGATCCTGTCTGTGTTCCACAAAACTCTCGAAAGGGTTTTTAGAATAGAAAGAGCATGCAGACAGGAAATCTTGAGCCGCCGAACGTGCGCATGGAACGTAAGCGCACGGTCGATGGTCAGTCCAAGGAACTTGGTCTCCGGCAAAACTGGAATGGCTGCATGGTCTAAATACAGCTCGTGGTCAGGATGGAGGCCACGCCTCCGGCAGAAATGGACACACGCTGTCTTGTCGGGAGAAAGAACGAAAACATTGCCATTCGCCGCTTTAAAGATCTGGTTAATTGCAGACTGCAACTGCCTTTCAATAAAATGCATGCTTGATGACGAGCAGAAAATGTGCAAGTCATCAACATAAACAGTAGCCGAAACCGCAGGAGGAAGATTTATGAAAAGACAATTAATGCGGAGGATGAACAATGTGACAGATAAAATGCAACCTTGAGGAACACCTTGTTCTTGATGGAACGGTGCTGAGAGCGTCGTACACAGGCGCACCTGGAACACTCCGATTACGAAGGAAATTTACAACGAAGGTTGGAAGATTTCCTCGCAACCCGCATGCGTGGAGGTCACGGATAATACCGTGCTGCCACGCTCGATCATAGGCTTTCTCAATATCACAAAATACAGAAACCAGGTGCTGCCTACGCACGAACGCCTTGCGCACAGATGTCTCAGGGTGCAGGAGAGGATCGTGAGGTGAACGATGACGACGAAAGCCGCTTTGTGATGGTGAAAGTACTTGATGATATTCTGAAAAATGAACTAACCAGGAATTAACCATGCATTCAAGAACTTTACACAGACAGCTAGTGAGAGCAATTGGGCGATAACTAGAGGGAGACTTGGGATCCTTGCCAGGTTTGAGAAAAGGCAGAACAAAAGCTTTTCGCCAAGATTCCGGGAAACTGTGCTCCGACCAAATACGATTATACAAGATTAAGAGATTTTCGAGAGACGACTGCGAGAGATGACGGAGCATGTCATAGTGGATGCTATCGGAACCGACAGAAGTAGCGCCGGACCGATGCAGAGCCACCCGAAGTTCACACATGCTGAAGGGGAGTTATATCCAGTGTCGTTAAAAGGCGCAAAGGAGACTTTCTGGCGTTCCGCAGAGGATTTAATTCTCAGAAAGGAGGAAGGATACGCCAGGTCACTCGACACGGAGGCAAACGCCTCCCCCCAAACAATCTGCAATCTCCCCGACTTCAGCATATGTGCAGCCGTTACTCTCGAGAATGGCAATCTGGTGAGAGCTGTAGTTACCCCGGATCTTACGAATCTTGTCCCACACACTTTTCGAACTGGCACGTGAAGTGAGAGATGAAACATACTGGATCCAAGACTCCCTCTTGCTACGTCGACGCACCAACCGAGCATAGGATTTAGCTCGTTTAAAAGCAACGAGATTAGCATCGGTTGGATAACGCCGAAAAGTAGACCAGGCCTTATGTTGAGCTCTCCTAGCCGCTGCGCATTCAGGGTTCCACCAAGGTTTCGGAATTCTGGGGAGCTTCGTAGATGTTTTAGGAATTGAAAGATCAGCTGCCTGAAGAATACAAGTTGTGACTTCAAGTACAGCTGCGTCGATTGACTCTTGGGTCACCATTTCAGAAGATATCATCGCAGACGATGTGAAGACCTCCCATCTGGCACGATCCATCCTCCATCGAGGTGGGCGGGAGGCAGAAGATGGCACGTTTGCATGGTGCCAGAGGACGATTGGGAAGTGGTCGCTCCCGTGGAGATCCTTACACACCGTCCACGACCAGTCAGCAATAATCGATGGTGAACCCAAGGTCAAATCGATCGCACTGAAGGATCTTGTCGGCTCATGGAAGTAAGTGTCAGCATTGGTGTTTAAAAGGCACACAGAGGCCGAGCACAGAAGAGACTCTATTCGACGACCTCTCGCGCTGGCGCTGACACTACCCCACAAAGGATGATGAGCATTAAAGTCACCTAAAAGAAGGAAGGGTGAAGGCAGCTGATCAATCAAGCTCTCCAGAACAGAGACGCTAACATCCTCATCCGGTGGCAGATAGACACTGCAAACAGTAAGAGGCACAGGCATAGAAATACGAACCGCCACGGCCTGCACAGTTACGGAAACCGCGACGGAAGATACCGGAACACTGTGAGGGATGAGAATAGCGACACCCCTACAGGCTATATTTCCAGACGAGTTATCTGTCCGAAATGCACTGTAGCCTCGAACTGAAAGCAGGTCCGATGCTTTAAGCTTTGTCTCCTGGAGACAAAGGCACACCGGAGAGTACAAATAAAGCAGATGTTTCACGTCATCAAAACTGGTGCGAAAACCTCGGCAGTTCCACTGAATTATTGAACCCATGGGTAAAAATGAAATGAAAAAGGAAATGGTTAAACTTGGTCAGCCTCCATTTCCTCCGATGAGTGTTCCCCCAGATTTGGGTGGGTGTGACCAGGGGCCAAGATTGGTGAATGCTTTGTCCCAAGTGTCTTAGCGGGATTCGCTCGCCGTTGATTATTTGGCTGAGACTTTGAAGGAGAAGAAACGCTCTTCTTATCCTTGATCTTGGTGTTGGTGTTGGTGTTTTTGCCAGAAGAAGTGGCCTGAGTTCCCTTGCTGGTGTTGGAGTGAGCCTGCTTCGGTGAAGTGGCAGGAGCCGCTTTCAGACCCCTAGCTCGCGACTGGAGTGCCTCCAGTCCGGCTGCGATGATTTCTTCTACATTGTATGGACATTTAGGGGGGATCTGAATGTCGGTCTGAATGGCAACCGTAGATTTGGCAACCACCACTGAAGCGTATGATCGCCGATCAGATGTAACAGGAACCTTTCTTCTTCTGGCCTCAGGATAGGAAATATTTTCCACCGTTTTGAGCCTTTGGATTTCCTTCTCCTCCTTCCACTTTGGACAATCTTTGGCTGATGCTGGGTGTGAATCCTTGCAGTTCACACAAGCCTCGGCCACACATTCTGAAAGTAGATGCTCTGTGGCACCACAGCATCCACACCTAGGAGTATTCCTACATGACTGCTGAGAGTGGCCATACGACTGGCACCTAAAACATCTCAATGGGTCAGGAATGTACAGTCGTACCTCAAGGTGGAGATACCCTGCCTTGATGGGTGTAGGCAGGGAAGGGCTGTTGAATGTCAAGATGATGTTCCAGGATGGGACAAACTGTCCATTCCTCCTGAAAGAAATATGCCGCACATCCGTAACATGTTGGCTCCTCAGTTCTTCGAGAAGTTCATCCTCAGTACATTCAATAAGATCCCGAGAGGAGACAACAATTTGAGATGAATTTAGGTAACCGTGTGGTGTTATTTTGACTGGAGTCTCAAGCAGCATGCTGGTGTTGAAAAGTGTGGAACTGTAGGCCACAGTAGACATCTCAACAAGAAGATCTCCAGACTGCAGCTTCTTGACGCTATTAGGAGAGCTTGCTATAGATTGAAGTGCTTTATTTATCCAAAATAGACTTTAGACACTCAAAGGCTTTGAAGGGTCCAATGAGTGCACAAAAAAGAAAGGAGCATTTGAGCAATCAGGAATATGTTTTTTTGCGGAAGGGGATGATCCATCCTCATTACCTCGCTTGGTTGTTGGTTCGTGGGAAACAGAATTGAGAGCCATGAAAAAAATAAAAAATTCATCCGCCGACGTCCCCACCCACTACCGAGCCCAACAGGAAAGAGCCGGAGGTCCGCAAGCCCAAGTGGACGCAGGACACGACTCTAGGGATAACAAGCGGATATAGCAAGTTGATAGGGCAGACATGCGCTCGGCGAGCACCCAGACTTTCCCATGCCTAGGGAACACCCCTTTGGCATGCCCACCCTATCCCCAGACTCACCCTGTCGTACGAGACGACAAGCCATTAGAGGTCTGGGCTCCCTCGGCCACAGACCTCATTGACTAGGAGTGGGTTAGTTCCCAGCCGCCCGTTTAGGGTGAAGCAGGGGGCAAAGAGGGGTGTTGGCAACTGGCAACAACAACACCCTGGCCTCCAGAAACCTCAGCCTCCAGCATCCCCTTTTCCACCTTACGGGTCACTGCACACGGCAAACGTGCAGGTAGGTCTAGCTAACCAGCTCGGAAAAACAAAGAAAGGAACATGAAATGGAGAAGACAGGATAGAAAACGAGAAACTATAATCCAGAGCTGGCGCATAATCACAATCTCAGCAGCCTACAACTGAGACGGGTTCGTGTCAAGTGAAAAAACAAAAAACATAAAAATGTGAAAATCATCACATATAGTACATGTCGGCTCGGGCCGTGGGGACGCCATCCCCCAGCAGCTGGATGAACAGCTGTCCCTTCGGTGATGTAATCGTACAAGACGAAAAAGAAAGATGTTCCGTCACAAGGTCAGCTCGGGCCGTGGGGGGCACCGCTCCCCAAATAACTGGAAAACCAGTTATCCCCGTGCGGGGCTACATTTGAGGAGGCCACTCCCGCAATTACCACTGACCAGTGAGTCTTGATAGCACCGACTGCAGTAGTGTCAGGCTCGACTAAAGTGGGATAATGCCCAATAGCATCATGTTGTCTTGAGTGATGTGTCACAATTTGCACTTGGTGCCGATGACCAGTGCATACGTGTCTAGAGGCAAGCCAGCCAGCGCATAGATACCACTTTCACTATGGAACAGCACACCGGAAGTGATGGTGTGGGGAGCAATTCTTACGAAAGCTGGACACTCTTGGTAGTCTTCTGTACCACTCTCACAACTCAATGGTAGATTACAGACATTCTACGACCTGTTGCATTGTCATCACTGAGCAAATTTTCAACATGATAATGCCCAGCCACATACGGCATGGCTCTCCCAGGACTGCTTCCACATTGTCGACAGCCTTCCATGGCTAGCCCAATCTAAAGGTCTGCCAAGCCCAAGCCCGGCACAGCCTGTGGGCAGCGTCAGCTTTTTCTAGTTTAGAGAACAGAGCAACGAGCCGGGCCAGGCTTTTTCCCAGACACTTAAGACCGGGCTGGGCCAGCTCAAACCATTCATTTCATTGGAACAGGAAAGAAAGAAAAAAAAAGTCGTGTTCCCCAATTTCTTGGTCTGTTTAACTGTTTTGCTGGCTTTACTTACTTCCATGACATAGCCCATGGCATAATCAGAAAAGCAAGGAGAGGCACTCACAGTGTATTAACCACCTGTAATATTTAGATGGTAAAATCACTTTGGGACTTGTTGACAGCAAAAAGATTCGACCCCAAGCAAGTGTGTGTGTTGTGTGAAGTGGGGGACAGGGGGTATTTGCAGCAGGGTGGGATGTGTTTTTGTGTGTTTGTATGAGAGAGTGGGATGGCATTGATTGTTTTTCCTATCCTTAATCTGTATAGTAATTGGCTTTTGTAGTGTTGCCATTTATTAGTTCAGAGAAAGGGAGATTTTGAACTCGCTTAGTCTTATTTTTTCTCTCTCTCTCTGAAGGTCATATTTTTCGATAATTGATAGTTTAGTTACTGTTTTTAGGCTTACATTCAACTAAATATTTTCAACAATATCTCATTTCATTATTTAATTTTCACAATTTAATAGAATACAATAGAAAGACAAAATAATACGAAATGGCACATTACAGGCTGGACCGAGTGTCTAATATTTCAAACAGGCAGGGCCTTAAACTTGCACAGTAGGGTGGAGCGAAAAATACTTTTTTTTTTTTTTTTTAATTTGAAATGTCACCATGTGCAATAGTTGCGATTTTGTTACTGAAATGATCCCCCAAAATATGGATGACATTATTCGATATCTTAGGCTTCCCCAAGAACCTCGAAGTTTGAAAGTTATAGGGTAAAATGCTTTAAAAACACCAGCTTTCTCAATTTTGTAAATATAAGAAAATACTGTGTCACTATGTTATTTAATATCACCTTTGAGTGTATAAACACAGGTAAAAATTCAGCAGACATGAGTTAATTTCTTAGGCTTCCCCAGATCCCTTAAAAGTATGTAATTTTTTGCCAAAAATGGCATGATCAGAAGCATGGCAACCTATCATGTAGTTCAACAGCAGCCTTACCATTATCAATTTGGGCTTAACATTAACAATCCCCCCCTCTCATACTTTCTAGAAACCTCGTGTTGATTTTCAGAAGCATAACTTGCGACCTTGCGCTCTCCTTTGTTTTTGTAACTTCCTTCACCTCACCCCACCACCTCCCTCACAGTGCAGGTCTCTTTACGAACTCGCTGAGTCATCTCATCACAGTCGTACAGATCCTTTTGGGAGAGAGTGTTGGCGGGTGGTGTGTCATAATGATGCGACAGTTTCTTTCACTCCTAGTGATGCTGATTGGAGGTATCGGCATTTTCATTTTGTTGTTCAACTACTTAAGATGGCTGAAACAAGAAATAAAGCTGATTGCCCTATTCTTGGGAGTTATAAGAAGATGCATGAAAATGTGTTGCCTACGTACAAAGATGTAATGCGCCATTAAGCGAGGCATCAGTGACTGAGCGTTACCCGATCTTGCGTCGGCGTTGTTTCATGATGTAAGTGAACAGGTTCAGTCAAAAGCATGTAATGCACCTGTTATTGACCTGCATATAATACGACGAGAAAGGAAAAAGACTCGTCAAACAATTAAAGAGGAGGTAAATTTGACTGGTCGCAAGATTGTAGCTCTATTTTTGGAAGGAAGAAGGGATGAAACTCTCACGAATACACAGACAGATGATGACAAGTGGCACAAACGAAAAGAATGGGAGGAGAATATTACACTTGTTGAAGAATTGGGTTCAGTCTAATTGGGACATTTTGCACCGAAGAGCAAGAGTGCAAAGGACATTTCCGACAGTATCTTCAGCTTATTGGACCAGAAGGCCTTTGACTTGTTGGAGTTAGTCTTTATTGGAAGTGACAGGGAAGTGACTAACACCGACACAAATGCAGGTATAATTAGGCGCATTGAAGAGAAGCTCAATTCTCCCGTCCACTGGATTATATGTCAACTTCATTTTAATGAACTACCTATACAGCCCCTCACTAAATCACTCGACGGGAAAACATTAGGTTCAAGAGGATTTAGTGGATTTATTGGAAAGCGCCTGAAGACGTGTGCAAACCTTCCTATCGTTAATTTCCAGAAAATTGAATTTCTGTTTCAGTCCGACATAAACTTTGGAGATCTTAGCTCGGATCAACTTTATTTGTGGGAAATTTGTAAGGCAGTCTCTGCAGGTGATTGCCCACAAGATCTGACAAATCGGGATCCTGAAACACTTGCACATTCCCGTTGCCTGACCCTCGCAAATCGCATTCTGCGTTTGTATGTTGGAACTAGTGATCCAACACCACAACCTGTCTCATTAGCCACCTTTGTAATGAAAGTATATGCACCATCGTGATTCACGATCAAATGTAACGGTACCTGTAAAAATGGCCCAAGAAATTTGCAGCTTTTTATATCTCGGTTTCAGTATCTTCCATATTATTTAAAGGATATTGTAAAAACAGTGATCCAAGACAACACAAATTTTGCCTATGCAGATAACTTGCTTGCTGCAATGTTGTTTGAGGACAGAAGACATGTCCGTGAGCTTGCTGTTCGACGCATCATGAAGGCCAGGAAATCTTCCGAAGAAACAACTACCATTAGGAAGTTTTGGATTCCTACACTGAATTTCCCGAGTAATGATTACATCGACCTAATCGACTGGCAAAAGAGTATCGTGACTGAACCTCCCATCACATGGAAATGGAAAGACGATGAGTTTCTGGAATTACTACAGTCGGATAAATATCCAAGTTCTTGCCACGAATTTACAAAACTACCCTGCCATTATCAGGCAGTAGAGAGGATGGTTAAGATTGTTAACAGATTCTTCTTCTCATGTGAGCGGCATTCTTGCAAGACATGGATTCATCAGAGCAAAAATTTTGGACAGGAAGCTGATGCCAAGTTTTGAAAAAAAGTCTAATTTCCAAGTTAAATAAACTCACTTCTCAAGTTATACTACTAGGTAAGGCTGGTGTCTATCATATTTACATAACATGCATTTTCAAAGAAAAATGACAAAACTTGAGCTCTTTGGGGAAGCCTAAGAAATTAACTCATGTCTGCTGAATTTTTACCCATGTTTATATACTCAAAGGTGATATTAAATAACATGGTGACACAGTATTTTCTTATATTTACAAAATGGAGAAAGCGGGTGTTTTTAAAGCATTTTTCCCTATAACTTTCAAACTTCGAGATTCTTGGGGAAGCCTAAGATATCGAATAATGTCTTCCATATTTCGGGGGAGGGAGCCATTTCAGTAATGAAATCGCAACTATTGCACATGGTGACGTTTCAAATTTAAAAAAAAAGTGTTTTTCGCTCCACCCTATTGCACAGGCTTGGGCCAGGCCAGGATCACCAAATAAGGTCCATGCAGACCTCTAGCCCGATCACCCAACCTCTCACTGATCGAATATGTTTAGGACTCCACCTAAGCCCATCCCAGAATGTCGGCAAACAGCCCACAATTTTGGACACAATCTGGCATACTACACCTCAGGACGGTAACCATGAACTGTATGCGTCTATGTCACGCCACATAATTGTTTGCATCCGAGCCAGAGGTGGCACTACAACATACTGACTTGTTCCACACGTGTAGCAGTTTTATCTTATCTGAATAAATGGCCCAACTGCTCTGGAATTGCAATAATTTCCTTTCCTATGCATACACATTGCACATACCAATATTCATCTCGATTGAATGATTTCTTCTGGGTGCTTCGTTTTTTGTTTTTGTTTTTTGTTTTCTTTTTTGCAGTGAGTGTAAGTACACAACCATCCACAAAGTGGAGTAAAACATGTGACTCATCAGGCTAGCGCACGTTTTCCAGTGATTTGACATCCAACTTGCATGATCTTTGCACCAGGCGAGCCTTTTGCGCCAATGAACAGTGGTTAGTAGAGGATGTCATCGTCAGGGCCGTTTGGTGTTATAGCCCATATGTGCGAGCAATCGACACATGGTCATGACAGTTGATCTTTGTCATATTGGGTAGTCAGCTGTTGAATAGTGCTGTGTCTGTTGGCCTGTATTAGTCATCGGACCTGGCATTCACTTTTCACATCAACCTTTTGCTGTCCTATGGGTTGTAGTTTGGCCATTTTCACGGCAGTCCCGATACATTTTAACTAACGACAGCTTGCAAACGACCTACCAGTTCAGACATTTGGGAAATCGAAGCACCCGCTCTCCGAGCTCCCACAATCTGTCCTTTCTCAAAGTCCAATAAATCCTTCCGTAAACCCATCACGCTAAGAATTTTACGACCTACTGTTACACTCACACCTTATATATGCTACGTCGGTCGATCACTCAGTGTATATATGTGTAGATAAATAATAGGTGGAACTGAAAACAAAAACAACATGAAGAAAATATCAGAACAAATAAAAATGCTGATTCTAAAAAGAAGCGAGATGAAGATAAATAAAGAAAATGTAACTTCCACAAGGGAATATATTGAACTACGCAAGACAGTGCAAAAAAAAAAGTGTCACTGAAGACAAGGAAATCCAATTATGAGTTAATGAGAAAAGCAACTGAAAACAACCAAAGCCTGAAAGAAACAGAGGGTCATCTCAGTAGTGGACGAGAACAGATTATGGCAATTAAGAAAAAGATTACCATCTTCTTGTAACAAAATATAGAAGTAGAATTTTGAGGAGAGTTAAAGAGTTCTTCACAATACTATATGAAAAGGATGATACATCTGTCACATACATAAAGAAGCATGCACACACACATAAAATGCAAGCAATAGATTTCCTCCTGTGCTCCAGGAGAAGATGGAATTACTGTGGACATTGTACAGGAAGCCAGTGAGGAAACAGAAACTACATTCATCCAAGTTTTCACTAGATGCCTCAATGAAGAGAAGATTCATGATGATTGGAACAATGCTTCAGTGATTCTGCTACATAAAAAAGGGGACCTTAAGGATCTCAATTGCTTGAAGGAGAGGCAACTCACAGAAAATTTTTCAGTAAGGATCACATAAGCATAAGCATAGCAGGGCAGAAAAATGACACTTTTTTCACCAATAGAGCTAAAATACTTAGCCCAAAGGTTTAGCTATTTTATTTATTACTTGTTAAAGAATAATCAGAAAAAGCAAAGAGCTACATTTTTACATACCATAGAATTAACAGGAAATGGTATTCCGAGAATGGCAGCTATAAGCGGTGCAACATCAACTTGACTGACATCAACCCTTTTATACTGTGCTAATTTCCAATCTATTAAAAATGTAACAGATTATTAAGTGCAATGATTCAATGAAAAACTTTACTTATTTTGTGAAGTACATTCATTGCGGCACAGATAGTGGAAATAACTACCAGTAAAAAAGACATCAACTGTTCAGAACAGTATGTGCTTGCTTTCAATATTAAAACTGCATTAACAATAACTGAGAACATGCAAAATTCATATATGTGAGATTAATTTGATTTATTTACCTGTTGTCTTAACGCTGTGGACCCCCCCCCTCCCTCCTCTGGCAGAAGAAAAATATGCACATAAAACATACAAAAAGACAGAGCCATGCCACTACTTTCAACACATACGAACACAAAAGCATTGTCATCCTAGTTGTAAATGAATTTATGGCACCTCTATTCATAGTTTACTAAGGAATAACTTTTTTACGGGTCTTATAGGTTATTATTAAAAAAAAAGTTGGTGGTAAAATTTTCGAACTAAAGCCTAGTTCATCATCATGACTATGTCACTGGAATAGTTGCTGCCACTTAGTCGGAAGTGTCTCAAACAAATCCACTTCAATTGTGGGGAAAATACAAAGAATATCTGAGCAAAGACTTTCTTTTCAGAGTCAGATGAGAAAATCCAACTTTGCAAATTGACTTTTCACCAGACATCTTCAATAAGGCTCTCGTCCTTCTAGAGGACCTGTGTTTGTCAATGGCTGGACGAGGCCTCAGACAGTGTGGACTGCCATCTCCCCAAAGAAACAACACCAACAATCTTTGCAATGAAATTCTGCGGGAGATGAATTACAATGCCAATGACTTGGAAGCATATGTTGCTGCCAATGAACTGCTTTTAATTACAGACCAAAAACAGGCCTACAATAAAGTTCTGGACATGATAAGCAATGTGAATGAAGGCATCTATTTCCTCGATGCACCAGGTGGGACAGGCAAAACATTTGTCATACACTTACTCTTGGAAACAGTTCGCCAGCAAAAGAAGATGGCAGTTGCAGTGACATCCTCTGGCATCGCCTCAACACTGCTGGAAGGTGGTCAGACAGCACATTCTTCCTTCAAACTGCCTTTGAACTTGGCCCATGATGAATATCCAGTTTGCAACATTACCAAAGGATTTGGACAGGCAAAAGTCCTGCAAGACTGCAGTGTCATAGTTTGGGATCAGTGTACGATGTGTGACAAACGAGCCCTGGAAGCTATAAACAGGACACTTCAAGACCTGCGAGCAAACCAGTCGCTCATGGAAGAAACTGTTGTTGTGTTGGCTAGAGACTTTCATAAGACTCTGACAGTTATTCCGAGGTCAACTCCAGCTGACGAACTCAATGCATGCCTAAAAGCATCTCATCTTTGGAGGCATGTTAAAAAATGTCATTGACTACCAACATGCGAGTTAATCTGCAAAGGCACACTTCACTCGGAGAGTTTTCATGCCAGTTGCTTCAACTTGGTAATGGTAAAATTCCAACTGAGCCAGAAACTGGACTGATTGTATTCCCAAATGGATTTTGCAATGTTTTAAAGACAGTCGGAGAACTTGCAGGAAAAGTTTTTCCAAACATTAAACTCAATTATCTGAATCACGAGTAGCTGTGTGAAAGAGAAATTCTAGCTCCCAAGAATGAGAGCATCAACAATATCAATGCCCACATTCAAAATTTACTTCCTGGAGCCACCACATCCTACAAATTTTTTTTTTATTTATTTTTTTTTTTTTTTGATTGGAGGTTTAACGACCACCGTGAGCAACTCAATGGGCTATAAGCAGTCGCCCGTCCCTAATTTAAGGTCACTGGTTCCAGGGAAGGGAGAGAGCCAGTGCCGTAAGACAAACACAACATCCATGCCTCACCGGGATTCGAACCCGGACCCCTTACGGACGAATGATCATAGGCCAGCACCTTAGACCACTGCGCCACCGGGGCGGCCATCCTACAAATCAATTGACACTGTCACAGAAGCAGCACAAGCAGTTCTCTACCTGACAGAGTTCCTCAACTCATTGGAGCCACCAGGTATCCCTCCCCACAATTTGCTCCTCAAAAATGGGGTGCCAATTATGCTGCTGAGGAACTTAGATGCACCAAGACTTTGCAATGGAACCAGGCTTTGCATCAAGAATTTGTTCATGCACATCATCGAAGCAACTATTCGGACTGGCAGTGCAAAAGGGGAAGATGTTTTCATTCCAAGGATTCCACTGATTCCTACAGATATGTCGTTTGACTTCAAGCATCTGCAATTACCACTTCGTCTGGCTTTTGCCATGTCCATCAACAAAATGCAAGGCCAGCCATTCGCAGTGGCTGGCATTAATTTGGAGGAACCCTATTTTTCACATGGACAACTCTATGTTGTCTGCTCAAGGTTTGGCAATCCTAAAAATCTCTACATTTTTGCTCCCAATGGAAAACCAAAAATATTGTTTACCAAAAAGCAATAACCTAAATGAATTAAAATAAATCTACTGGAAAATTACAGGAATATCTTTTTCATTCATTAACTTTCATCCGCTGAACTTGGTGATTCCACGAACAGTAATATTTACCCAGGAAATACCAGGTACCCCTGCTAGTACACTACTGTTTGTGAAAATTACAACACCATGAAGGGCTGCTGGTATTAGCTTGAAACTTACAGTATATGTACAACAGGTCGGAACATGCAAATTATTAAAATGTCAGTGAAAATGCACAAGCAGGAACTGCTTGGTCTTGGGTATAAAGTGCTGGCTCAAACGAGATGTTGCAATCAGTAAACAGCCAACACTGAGTTAAAAAGGTGTCCCCAGCATCTCACTAAGCCTCATTGCTGAAGAAGGTCACATTATGAACACTTGATGGACTTTGAGCAAGGAATGATTGTTGGGATGACAGAAGCTGGATTTTCCTACCACAAAATTGCCACTTGGACAGGACAAAACACCATTTCTGTACAGTAATGCAAACATGGTGTCAGTGTACAGATGAGGTTCAGATGCACAGAAATCTGGGAAATGGACTGCAAAATTGCACAACTGCATGGGATGATAGACACCTCTACTGTATGGCAATGACCAATCGCACAGTGACATCCACAGTGGTGCACTATCACATGTCAGGCTTTGTCTTCCAGCACAGTTCAACATTTTCTGCTTAACAGAGAACTGGTCACTTGCAGTCCATTGCTGCACATTCCTTTCATCTTCAACTACAGATGCCTTGGGCAGTAATGTGGTCTCAACCAAAGACCTGTTGCCAACTGGCAATGGGTCGTGTTTTCTGATAAGTCACGGTTCAACTTGATGCACCATGATGATCATATACCACTACAAAGACATTGTGGCAAACGGCATCTTACAGTGTCATACTGGCCCAGTGCCAAGCATCATGGTTTGAAGTGCCACTGGGTTCAATTCATGATCTTGCCAGATATGAATTGAGGGAACCCTGAAAGCCAGCAATACATCGGTGATACTTCAGAGGCAGAGGTGATATCTAGAGTTGTCCTGGCACTATATTCCAGCAGGACAATGCTCAGCCACATGTAGCTCAGATTGTCCAAGATCTCTTCCATACATGGCAGATACCACTTCTTCACTGGCATGCATGTTTGCCGGGATATGTCCCAAATCAAACATGTCTGGAACAGGGTAGCTAAGCAACTAGCCCATTAAGGGCCTCCACACAGCCACCACAAAAGAACTCTAGTCTCACATAGAAGCAGCCTGGCAGGCTATTCCCCAGGGTGATATCAAAAACCTCTTGCATTTAATGGCACACCGTGTAGAGGCTGTTATTTGCTCAAGGTAGCTTTACACGATACTGAGTTTTGAAGCAAAAAAATCCTGTATAGCTCTACAAATGTGATAAGTTATCTTCTGTAGCATGTGAAATATGTGGTATAAATTTCATTTGAATAGTGCATTATTCAGTTTGGTTCTTGAACTCATTCCCTCATTCTACTAGCCTAATCAATCTCCTCTTGTCTTTGTAGGAAGTTGTTGACTGTTGGTAAAAATAGTACATGTTTCCCAACAGTTGTAACCACATCACTGTTTGACATGATGTGCTATATACATATACTTAGCTTTTGCTGATAATAATATGTTTTTTCTGCTCTTTAATAGCCCATGAAATGATGTCGAGTTGTAAAGAACCCCCACTAGCTGGCCTTCTTTCTAAGATAGCACCTGCCCAATAAGCATCTGTGAAACCCTCCACAGCTGGTTCTCTTTTGCACTGAACTTGAGTTTCATACTAGCCATGGTATTTAAATGTTGTAAAACTTATTGAATGGCACTCCAGTCTTGTATCACTGGAATTTAGCTATTCTTTTTAATATATCTACTGGTACAGATACTTAAAATAATGAATTAATGCTACTGCTAACTTACAGCTTCTGTTTTTGAGGCTTTGTTGTTGTTATCCTTACCAAACTGTTGACAATGAGAAATCATACTCCTTTTGCTTTGTGTTTTTAAGTTTCTCTCATTCTTCTATCGCTTTTCACTGATAATCTATTTTTATCTCTTATCTCAGCAGTTTGATGAAGTGTGCAACTGAATTCATTACTCATTGGGTCTTGTTCCACAACTCTTAGGTGAAATGGCCAACTAACTGGAACCATTGGTTGCCCCCCCCCTCCTACTGATGTATTTTTTACGATTTTCAAGACTCAAATAAAGATATTGAAAGACTCAAGTGTGAGATTTGGTGGACCTACCACACTTCACACTTGTAAAGGCTGGTTCACCATGGAAATAACCTAGAAATGATAGATAGTGTATAAGAAAGATATCTCAATAGAGATAGTATAATATTGGTGTATGGAATACTTACAGGAAGAATAAAATGGAAACATGAATGGGATGGTTGAAAAAATGAATAAGTGAAACCAAAAAGTAAAAAAAAAAAATGGATGAAGAAGCAAACAGAACAATGAGTGTGTGGTTTGAAGTGTTAGAAGATATAAGAGGATAAGCTGGTGTACATGTGATTAAAAAGATGAACAACTTGATTTACAAATATTATAACATGCATAATTTGGCACTTTCATAAGTTCAAAAAATATATACCTAAACATGTTGCATAAACATTTCTTACCGGTCTATTGAGTTGACCAACGCTAACTCACCTCAAAACCAACTGCGTGTGATTAAACAAATAAAGCGCACATATTCCCTGATGATCCTCCAGGATGTAAGAACTGTAAATTTATTTTATACTAACTTATTCTAATAAAAAAAAATTAAAATCTCAAAAACTCATTTTTTAAATTAAAAACTCCTATGTACTTACTGTACTTCCTAACTTATTTACACTAAACCAAAATGTAATACACTATCTACCAACAAGTAATTGGACACCTGTGATAGCAAAGGAAAATGAAGTTTATTCACCTTCAAGAGTTGGTGGAGCCTTCACGAGCGGCAATTACAGCTGCGACCCTCCGGGGCATACTCTCAACCAGGCGTTGTACGACGGCTAGCGGTATTTTCTTCCACTCGGCTTGGAGAAGACAGGTCAGTTCCTTCACCAATTTCGGACGGTGGGGGCACCCCTTAAGTCGATGCTCCAACTCATCCCAGAGGTGCTCAATAGGGTTAAGGTCCAGGCTCTGCGCAGGCCAGTCCATTCGATTAACCCCATTGTCACCATACCAAGCCATGGTGGACCTCGCAACATGACAGGTGGCATTGTCATCCTGAAAGTAACATGGGTCCACCCCGTAAAACTGCCACAACGTAGGAAGTGCATGGTCATCCAAAATGGTGCAGTAGGTCTCTGCGTTGAGTCTACCAGGAATTGCTACCAAGGGTCCCGTGCCATACTAGGAGAAACACCCCCATAGCATAATTCCTTCACCGCCGAACTTCACAGTTGGCACAGTACATTCCGGCAGGCGGCGTTCTCCAGGCAGACGCCAAACCCAGACCCTGCCATCCGAACGGTAGAGGGTGAACCTTGATTCGTCGCTCCAAAGAACCTGTTTCCACTGTTCAACGGTCCACTGTCAACGTTCTTTGCACCACGTTAGCCGAGCAGCGCTATTGGACTTGGTGATCAAAGGCTTGTGGACGGCAGCACGTCCATGATAACTGAGCAGATGGGCTTCCTTACGGAAGGTATTCATCGAAAGAACACTCCCGGATGCCTGTTGAAACTCCTCGCGGATGTGGCCTATCGATTTGGTGTGGTTCTTCCGAATTTCTCTGGCCAGCCCCCGTCGGTCTCTAACTCCCAGTTTTGTGAATCTGCCGGGTCGGGGCACATTCCGACAGTCGCCTCTCATCTTCCACTTGTCAATCACGTAGGCCACTGTTGATTTTGGGTACTTCAACTCGCTGGATATGTCACGTATGGATCGGCCATTTCTGTGATACCCGATGATTACACCTTTCTCGAAATCTGAGAGCTCCGAACTGCATGGCATCTTGCATGCGACTAGTTGCGTTGTTGTTTCCCACACGATATTTAACGGCGGCGGCCGTGACGTGTATCAGGACCGCAGATATCATCGATTGCAGGGGTGTCCAATTACTTGTTGGTAGATAGTGTATATGTATGTGGTCTTGTTTGAGGCAATAGTTTTTGATACTTATGTAGAGACGCCAACCCCTAACAAAACTTAGCAGTAACAAATGGGAGAATTTTCAGTAATGTGTCAGTAATGGAACACAAACTTCGAGTAATATTTTCAGTAATGTAACATGCCACTTTTTTTCAAAGTTAATAAAAATAAGAACAATATCATATTACTACTGTGTAACCTGTAATACTTGTATATCATAGTAACTTACTTTCACATGAATTACAGGACACTATCATAAAATATTTCATTACAATCCAATTTCAATGAATTTTTCTTTCTTGTTTTTAAATTTGACAATTAGATGGATACTGTTAAATAAAAATTATATTAATACAGAAGTTTTAAATTAATTAATCTAGGAATATGCAAACAGTACAAAATGCATGCTTTCTGGAAACAGCCAACACATCCAAGAACTGAAATTTCAATTTATACTCACTGCAAAAATTTTAAGTTTTTGTGGTCATTTCCTGATTTCTTTTTGGACATCATAATCAGAGTGCCATTGAAACATAATTGGGGGGAGGGGGAAAACTGACAAAAAGGCAAACTTCGCACAGCACAAGATGAAAGCAAAAAGGATTTCTAACATGTAGCACCAAAAGACAAAACTAAAAGTCAAAGATCTTTCCTCAGTACTCCCGCGCAATCCTTCTTCTACAGACAAAACAGAAAACATGCTCCCCAGCCATAACAAATGGTCCCCTACATCAAAACCAGTTTCATTGTACCATGTGACCTCGTCTCTCGGGCCTTCACACTGTTTCAGCAGAGCAGAGGGCGAGAAGATATATCGACAAAACCAGAGTGAAGGTCATTACCTCCCCTTCTCCTGCTAAGCTCTTATCTCCTGCACTCATCTTAGTGTGGTAGCTTAAGAGCAAATAATAGGCAAAATCGTGACGTGCTGGATTAACGCGCCAAATTTTGCTCAGTTCTTATATACCCTCAGTACTGTCAATTCAGAGGGGGGTGCCCGATTTCAGTGTCCGCCATCTTGAAATACGACGCCATATTTGTTTTCTTTAGACTGTACTTGTAATTTTTCGACTTTTCTTTGCTTGTTTGTTTCTTTGTTGTTGTTTTTTATTTTTTAAATTGTTTTTGTTTGTTTCTTTGTTTTCAGATTGCTGAATAATAAGAAGTTATAAATAAGAATAGTAAGAATTTATGGAAAGAAATCATGAATTGGGAAAAGTGCATTATTTGTCATACTGATGGTGGAGATTTGAGGTCCCCATCAGATAGACCTCCTGACGACGCATGTAAAAGCTATGATGAGTTTCTACACATTGTAGAGGAGTTCAGGCAATTTGATTGTTTGCTAGTTGAGTTTACTGAATGTGGAAATGCAACTCATTTATTGGAAAACCATGCCAAGTGGCACAAACAGTGTCGACTTAAGTTTTCTCGGTCAAAACTGGATCGAACCAGAGAGCGACAAAAGAAGAAACGTAAATGTGAATCAAATGAGGGTGGCCGAAAGTCTGCTCGTTAATCAAGCAATATAGCATCTAAAAATACGTGGGACGAACGATGCATATTCTGTATGAACACACAAGGACTGCTTCATAATTGTTCAACATTAACGCTAGACAATACTCTGAGAGATGTGGCTACTCTGAGAGAATTACAAGATACAAAACTCTTAGCATGAATCGCTGGTGTAGATTTGATAGCCATCAAAGCAAAATATCACAACACATGTTTAACAGCTTACAAGAATCACCATAGAAGTATGGAGAGAAAGAGAGATGCATTATCATTTGATAGCAGTAGTGAGAAAATGGCAGAATCTCGTGAGTTTGTGGAACTTGTTATGTACATAGAATTGTCCTTCAAGGAGGGAAATTATTTATTCAAACTTACTGATTTACATAGTTTGCATGAAAAGCAGCTTGGGATTTTCAAAGATAATCAACAAATCCAGACTTAAGAAAAAGCTACTCGAACACTTTCTTGGCGATTGTCAAGAGCGGTCTGATGGTAAAAACGTACTGTTGGTATTCAATAAGGGTCTCCAGAAACTGCTGACAGATGCTATGCAATCACGTGATTTCGGCCAAGAAGCTCTATCAATGGCCCAGGTTTCAAAATTTCTGCGAAAAAATTTTGGATGCAGTTGTTCCTCAATTCTCTGGTAACTTTGTGTCAGACTGTGAAGAGCAATCAGTACCAGCGATCCTAAAAACTATGGTATCCATGCAGCTCCATGGCCCGAACATAAAGGAACAGAGTGTTTCAAATACCAAAGCATGCCTCACCATTTGCCAGTTGATAGTATTCAATCACAAAACAAGAATTTCCACATCTACAAAAAATATGTGTTACACAAAGTCTAAAGAACCTCCACTACCACTATTTCTAGGAATCTCTGTTCATGCCCACACAAGAAGCAAGACATTGGTGACGCAACTTCATGAGCGTGGGATTAGTGTGAGCTACGACCGGGTGCTAGAAGTAGAGGACTGGCTCATAACAGCTGCTTGTCAACGTTACAGGGATGATGATTTGGTCTGTCCCACTCAACTCCGTAAGGAACTATTCACAGTAGGTGCACTTGACAACATCGACCATAACCAATCCTCAACAACTTCTCAAGGGTCGTTCCATGGAACCAGCATCAGCGTATTTCAGTTTCCAAGTGTTTTGAACCATGGTATTTCCAGACTTCAAATCACTGTTCCACCTGTTGACTGCAGAATGAAGCTGTCACTACCAGATAGCTATCGTATTGTTCCAGCTGTGGCTTGCAACACTGATAACATTAAAGTGCCAGACATGACGATGCAGAATATGGAAGACTATTTGGAAAAGGCTAAGGAAGAAGAATTACAGGATGAAACATAGCATTCCCATTCTCTGTAAAGAAACTATAGAGAAGGATGATCTAGTGTCCTGGAGTGCTTATCATGCATCTCGTCAAGCTGAGGTTACAATTACGCCGGGTATAGTTTCTCTTTTACCTTTGTTCGAGGAGAAAGCTGCAAGTATCGCCATGGTAAAACATGACATGGACATTTTAAGAGGTATCACCAAAAGTTGCAATCCAGGCCAGGTACCATAGCTGTCGATTAACCACTGTTTGCCTTAGCCAAGTATGTTCAGTGACGCTGGCCAGAAATGTATGGTAAAAGTAAGTATGTTGTTATGATGGGTGGGCTTCATATTGCGATGGCTATGTGGAGTATGGTTGGTGATGAGCTGCAGGATTCTGGGTGGGCAGAATGTCTTACTGGAGCCAAAATTGCGTCATCCGGAATGGCCAACTCCTTCCTGATAACATCGCATCTAACTAGAACAAGGCACGCACATAAAGTAACAGATCTTTCCTTGGCAATGCTTCAGCATAAAGAATTCACATCTTTACCTGGACCATATGATGACGACACTTGTGCAAAGTGGAAGAAAGAAATGGTTGAAAAGAACCCTACATTTGAATTCTGGAACCTTATCCTGGAATCAGAAATACAAGTTTTGATATTCATTCGTTCTCACCGTGAAAGGAACTTGCCTCTATATATTGAAGTTATGGAACAACTTGATCCTTGGTTCTTTTTCTTAGACCACACAAATTATGCCTGTTGGCTTCACGTGCATATTAAATATATGAAGTGTATTCCTGACAGCATCAAGGATCAGTTTCAGAGTAGCTGGTCCTTCCTGCAGACTAACAGGAAATTCTCAATTATACCTTTGGACCAGGCACATGAACAAAATAACAAGATAGTAAAAGTCTCAGGTGGTACAGTAGGTCTGACAGAGAATCGGGATGCTTTTAAAAGGTGGATGGTTTCAGGTCCTGAACTGTCACGTCTTCTGGATGAATTTCACAACCTAGCAGAAGTTTCCAATGGCGATAACAAAAACCATGACCAAGGTTTTTCTACCCAGAAAACATTCAAAGATCAAGTCCACAATTTATTTGAAACTATCTCATCGAAGTTTAATCCCTTTCTGGAGTGTGACGAACGAATGAACATTTTCAGTCATGACTGTGCTGGAGAGCCAGTGGTGAGTGCAATGTGCACAATGGAAACAATGGCAACAAACCAATACACATCATATGTAAAGGATGTTCTAGTAGATCGGACAATTTCTATAAATAGTATATTGAAAAAAAATCGTGTTCTACTCTTCCAGCGACCTGAACATAGGACTTGAAAGAGTAAATTTGATCACAAGGATGAGCTAAAAAGTGACTATGGACTCTTCCGCCAACTTTTCATAGCATGTCAAGTGCGTCAAGGCGATCCTTCAGAGTTCTTTTCCCACGAGAACCATGCTTGTCCTCCATCTTTAAGTAAACACGGGGATCTACGACTGACTAGCGATAAATCAGATTTACTTTCCTGCCTATCTCCAATTAAAGACCACGATGTACCCAAACTTTGATGCCAAAATATTTGATGGACCTGTCATTATACATGCACTTCCTAAATATGATGCATGTACATTTGGAGAATATAGTGATATGGTCTTCTTACCATGGATCAAGAGCCAACTTCAGGATTGCCCAAGAATCAATGTTGTATGGGACATATACAAGCCAGACAGTCTGAAAGAAACTACACGCACAAAGAGAGGGAAGGGAGAACGGAGAAAAGTTACAAGGGAAACCATACTCCCCAAAAACTTTGTTACATTCTTGCAGAATTCAGAGAACAAGACAGAACTGTTTAATCTACTAAGTGATGCAGTCGCAGCTCATGACATACAGGAAGGTAAAGAAATATACATCACCTATGGTAAATCTGTTATTTCCAAAAATAACAGTGCACCGATGCCCGAAACTGACCAAGAAGAAGCTGATACGAGAACGTGTCTTCATATATTGGATGCATTGCAAAAGGGTGCAACTACCATCCTCATAAGCACAGTTGACACAGATGTTATTGTGGTACTAGTAGGCATTTTTTTCGAGCTACAAACTTACAAACCTAATATTCAGCTATGGGTTGCATATGGTAAGGGTTAAACACTTCTGATATTATCATATCAACCATCTGCCAAGAGCTTGGAGAAAATATGTCACACGCATTGCCCTTTTCCCATGCTTTCACGGGTTCAAACACCACATCACAATTTTCTGGTAAGGGGAAAATGTCAGCATGGAAGACATGGAAAGCATATCTGCCAGGCACTGAAGGATTTCTCTTCCCTGCAAAACATCCATTTCAGCCAGTAGATGCTAAAACAAAGGCATTTGAACTTATAGAATGCTAAAACAAAGGCATTTGAACCTGAATCCTGTACAATGGCACAACGGAACTTGACAGAATCAACAAGCTCAGAGAAGATATCTGCACACAAGGAAAACAAGTAAAGATGATGCAAAGTCTACTGCCCACACAGGATGCCCTCATTCCTCACACTAATCGCTGCATCTATCAATCTAGCATCTGGTTAACCAGTTTGAAACCACTCCAAAATGCACCTGCTCCGGCTAACTTTGGTTGGAAAGGAAACGAAGAGACATGGCAACCAATTTGGATGTCTATACCTGAAGCAAGCAAAAGCTGTAGGGAATTAATCAAGTGCGGATGTAAGGCTGAACCTCTGTGCTCTAAGAGTTGCATTTGTAAAAAGGCTGCACTTGCCTGCACAGCTCTTTGTCATTGCAAAGGCAATTGTGAACAGTTAACATCTTAGAAATTGTTTTACTAGTTATTGTGTAACATTGTTTTATTAAAATGTTTGTAACATGGTCAAATACATTATCTCAGCAAATTGTGATTGTATAGATGTCTTTCTTCACTCACATTGTAGCCTATTTCTTATTCTTAAACATTATTCAAAACATTTTTGCTGTAAGCCTAACAGCATTGGAGATATTCAACAAAAACCAATAAGAAATTAGAGATTTTCGTAACAACCTGAAAAAAGTACAAAAACTCAGACGTTTGTTTCTCGCAAAATATTTAAGTTACAAAAGCGGTTCTAGTTTCAAATTGTAGAAAATTAAGTTTTAATTAAAATTGGTTAGAATGGTTTTTGCTGTAAACCCAACCGTTGGGAAGATAATTAGCAAAAACCAACAAAAAAAGAGAGATTTTTGTAATAACCTGAAAACAGTTCAAAACTTTGAAAGCTTGTATCTCGCAAAATATTAAAGTTACAAAAGCGGTTATTCTCTTAAATTGTAGCAAATTTAGTTTAAATTAAAAGATTTCATACCATTTTTCCTGTAAGTCCAACCGTGGGGGATATATTTAGCAAAAACCAATGAAAAGTCGAAAATTTACAGGTACAGTCCAAAGAAAACAAATATGGCGTCGTATTTCAAGATGGTGGACATTGAAATCGAGCACGCCCCCCCCTTTGGATTGATAGTACCAATGAAATTTGGCGCTTTAATTCAGCATGTCACGATCTTTTCGCTAGGCCACCACACTATCTTGGCAGTGTGCAGTTGACTTGCATCTGGCAAGGTGAGCAACAACCAAAGGATGGAAGTTAGCTGCAGTTTCCCCCTTGCCCACTGGGCTACTGATCCATCCGACGTAAGCCCGACCCCACGCCGTGCTTTCTTTCCACTTACTTCCAAACAAGCAAAATGCCTCCTCCTCCTCAAAAAAAAAAATAAAAAATAAAAGAAGAAGCAAAGAGTTGCATTACAATTAATTCATACACTCTACATGGATTAGGAACACCAAAAAGAAGTCATTGCTCTTTCCACGTTAATAAGTGAGTCACGGAAAAATTCTCATTGGCCGCCACCGGGAATCGAACCCAGGGTCTTCCAGTTATGCGCCGGACATGCTACCAGTGCCCCACAGGGGCCTCGAATTCTCCAGACTCACATGTGATTAACTGCCAAACCACATGGCAGGTTGCTTTATGGAGCCCCGTACAATGCTGGGGATTCACCAAAGATGTAAAGCAACAACTGAACAAACAATTAGGAAGCGAATAAGTAATTAATTCATACACTCGACATGGATCAGGAACACCAAACAGAAGTCATCGCTCTTTTCACATTAATAAGTGAGTCACGGAAAAATTCTTATGAGCATTTTTCCGTGACTGATTTTTTTTTTTTTTGAGATTAAAAGAAGCATTAAAGAGAAAGAAGAAAGCATATTTGGGGAAGTTGCAAGGTAGAGTCTCTGCGGATGAATATCACTATAAGAAGCATGAGGAAGCTAAGCTGGTTCACCAAAGTAAGGCAGAAGTTAAAAAGGAAAATGTGGAAAGGCATGAATTGGCTTTTTGGAAAGATAGGAAAATTTTCTGGAAGTACATAAGACATACGAAAAATAAGGGAAATAAAATTTTAAGTTGTGTGAAGAATAGAATCAGAGAAATGATATGGTAGCCCAAGGAGTTAAGTGAAAGAGGAGTGAATACTTCTGTGAGTTATTAGATCATGAAAGCAGGGATCTCAAGAGAAGAAGTGTGTAAAGCTCTAAAATCTCTTCAGAATGGTAAGGCTCCAGGAGTAGATGGCATATTTGCTGATATGTTAAAATATGGTGGTGACTCTGTACTTGACTGGTTAATTGAAATTTGCCACTTGTGCTGAGAGTTAAGAATGGTCCCTCGGGATTGGGGGTATTCTGTCATTGTTCCCGTGTATAAGGGAAAAGGTGATCCCACAGACTGAAAGAACTATCAAGGTGCTAGCTTACTGAGTGTGCCAGAGAAAGTGTTTGGTATGGTCATTATTAAAAAGGTACGAGGTCTTACATCAGAGAAAGTGTGGGATGTTCAGAGTGTTCTTATATTCCCATACAACAATAACAAAAAATCCATCCTAGATCGAGCAGGAGTATATGCCATTCCAACCAAGACAGACAATAATCAACAAGATTCCATTTATATCGGAAGTACAAAAAGACGAATGCTTACGAGATTGAAAGAACATATTCAAGATTGGCAAAAGAAAAGACCAAGAACGGCTCTGATACAACACTGCATAGAAAATCAATCGACGCCCGACTGGGAGAATATTAGACATTTGACATCACACAAGACTCATAGACAGATCATAACATCGGAAGCAGTGGTCATTGGGAAATTTGGAAATAGATGCTGCAACACTAATTCACCAATTGAATTACCTCATGCCTGGTTAAATCTCATCGAACAGGAAAACAATCGAGTTCAAAAGGCTATTAAACACAGGTTCAAAGATCACAGGTGCGGAATGGCAAAAGTAGACCAAGAGGAACACAATGTCATAGATGCCGCCACTAACAGCTTGCGCAGTGATACGCAGTTGTCCATGGTCTGCGACGATGAAAGCTGAAGGCAGAGCGATACAAGACATTACATCAGTCTTTCGAGGATCGTCGACGAGAACTTGGTGCCCACGTACACCTTAATGTTTCCACTGAGGAAGCCACTGCCGAAACTGTTTGGAAGTGTGTTGCGGTGGTGAATTGAGTTTGGGTCCATCTTTTATTCCTTTGTGTCCTTTTATTCATTTTGGTTTTTTAACTTTCATGTTTTTAATCATCATTCATTGCAAACTCCTATACAAAGGTATAGAATTTTAACTCGAAATAGTGTTTTTTAATACGTGAATCTTCCGTTCAAACAAAACTTAAATCTCATGTAAATAAGCAGATGTCCATTTTATCGAGCAGAAGCTTTGCCACAGTGACTGAAAAATGCCGAAATTATTATGAGTAAGTGAAAAATTTTTACCATTAATGTTCGTTTTGTATTTTCATATCATTATATGGACCTAGCTACTCCACCCTGCAAACTTAAACAAAATATATGTGACAAACAGTACTGTCGCTGATTTTAATAGCAGTTCTACATTGAAATGTTCAGAGTGGTTTTACACCTGGTAAAGGCTGAACTAACCAAATTTTTGCATTATGCATGATGATCAAAAAGTATCTGGCTGTTGGTAAGAAAGTTTTGCTGCCTACATAGATTTTGAAAAAGATTATGACCGAGTAAATAGGATATGTCTGTGGAAAGTACTGAATAATATGGTATTATTTTAATTTACTTGATAGTGTGAAAGCCATGTATTCTGGCAGTAGAGCTTGTGTACGAGTGAACGACGTTGTATTAAAATGGCTTTTTATTAGTGCAGGAGCTAGACAAGGTTGTGTAATTTCACCATGGCTGTTTAATATATTTATGGATGTGTGCATGCATGATGCCAAAATGGACAATGCTGGTTTATGTCTTGGTAATATCTGTGTGTGCAGATTACTGTATGCTGATGACACAGTCCTGTTGGCAGAGAGCGAAAGGGAGTTTCAAAGTATGTTGTCCCAGATGTACAAAGTTTGTATGAAATTCAAACTGAGTATAAATAAAGGAAAAACCAAAGTTATGGTTATAAATAAACAGGAACTGTACTCCAACTATACTCAAAATAGTATAACTATACTAGTAATTCGAATTTCTTGGTATAGAATAGAAAATCAGTTTCCAAGCTTTCGCACATCAACCAGACAGCTTTTTCAAAGAAGGTAGACAGCAAAGACACAGCAGTCATTTGTGTGCTGGGGAGATGTGTTACTCATGGTGGGTTTGTGGCAAGGCACTCTCTGATCATATGAAGAATGAAGATGTGTAGCAGATGTGTAATATGAGGCAAAATGTTGTCAGTAAGGTAGAGATTAATATTCTTATGTGATTTGGCCATGTTGAAAGAATCAGTTATGAGATGCTTACTAAGAAATTTTTTTCAGCCCAAGTGGCAGAAGAGACAGGTAGAGGAAGGCCAAGGAAATCATGGGAGGACACGATTCAGGAGTGTCTGCATGAGAAAAAGATTATGAAGTGCAGGAGGTCTTTTGTACATTGTGTGATGGATGTCAGTGAAGCTTGAACTGAGTGCCAAGATCGTTGTAAATGGAGACGTTTGATATAGCAACAGTAAGTAAATAGTTAAACATTTATCTGGCATATTTTCTTTCTTTGTGGAGCTAACCTCTGAATCTCATAGAACACCTTAGTGTGTTATGTACAGGGTTCCCACTCAAACAGGGAAAAAAAGCTCCCTGACTTTTCCCTGATCTTTTCCAGGTCTGATTTCATGGTATAATGTATACATGCTTTGCCACATTTTTCCTTTACATTTTCAGTTCGAAAACTTTTGTGCAAATTATATTTTGTTAAATATCTGTATTTCCGTATTATGTAAATATTACATCAAGTACATGTAATACTAAAATATGCATCTGGACTTCATATCTCAGTAAAAACCCAAAATTTTTCATACACAATGTGGGAGGGGGAGAAGTCTCAGAACCACACTTATGGTATGAGCACTACAAGAGGCTTTTCTACTCTTGAACATGCACTAAGTTGTCTTTTCACTAAGTTGTCTTTTCACGTTTGTCTTTTCCCAAAGAGAAATGCAATTTCTTGATTAATTTTTTTTTTTTATGAAAGGCATTCAAGAGGAAAGGGGAAGGGGGAGCCACTAACCTGCCAATTCAACAAACACTTTTATGATAGCAATCAGATAGTGCCCACTGTTTTTATATAACATTAAAACTTTCAGCTTAGGAAATTTTAATGGGAGATGGATTTGCCTCAAAGGTATGCTCTGCATATAACAATACCATATAGCTACGACATTCTGATCTGTCTCTAAACTTCCCGTCTATTCTCATGTGTTCCCGAATCTTTAGATAAATGGCTTACTGGAACCATCATCTCCAGGCCAAACAACCACAGCACAATTTTGAGAAGTTTTTAACCACAATGTATTATATTTTTAAATGTTTACTCAAGATTAAGTTCTTATATGAAATTAACAAATATTAATATCTGACATTTCCATGGTTGCATTTTATAATTTATGTATTTATTTCATAGTAAAAACTTCAAAAATACATTGAAAAAGTACATAACACTTACTGAAATCAATGCAGCACCCTGTTATGTTTAACTCAGGTCACAGGTAATTGAACAGTGGCATAAAAATGTTAATTAGAAGCTCCTTTTTGGCTTAAAATAACTCTTTTTACTCTACTACACTTATTCTCCAGCTGTATCCAAAAATTCTGGTACACACATTATTTTGAGTGTACTGTTAACTCCATCAAACAGCAACTGACATTAGAAATTTGTACATCTCAATGCTTGCATTGGGATGGTATGAATCTAAGAAAATGCACTGAAACAAATATATTTACAAATATTTATTAGAAAGTTCAGCTATTTGGGTGTCAATTCTATTTGTTTCCAGTGTCACATCATGAGTTATTTTTGCTTTTTTAACTTGCAGTTCGCCAAACTAAAAGAAAGAGAATTTTCAGCGACGAATGATGATACTAATACTTCTTGACGAGCTTTTCCTTGTCATTATATCAAGTGGTCGATTATCGCTCTCCACCAGATCATCCGTATTCTTCGTACTTGCATAATTGCTGCTCTATGGCCCTAACATAAAGGAACAGAGTGTTTCAAATACCAAAGCAACTTTTAACACATTTTGAACTTTTAATATGTGTCATAGTTTTTGCATGGTTCATTAAGGCTTTATAACCTTCTCCACCATATTTCAGTAATGAGTTGCAAAACACACAATAAGCTTGTCCCACACTATCTATTTTCTTTGACCACGTGCTGACGGTATCGTCATTACTATCTGTGCGTTCAAGCCAGGGCACGAAAAATCTCGGAACTTTTATCCGTCCTCCTTTGAAAGTAACCCGTCAGACTCGTATAAATACCATAACTACAGAGAATTTAAATATCGTCATTCTTTTCAGTTTTCCATTCAATAGTGACTTAACTGTTGGAATTTTTTACATGTTATAGTTCCTTTGTGTGAAATGCAATTTCTCAGTTGGAAATTTTTAGTATTTAATGCGAACAAATACCTCGGCAATCAAATGTAATTCAAGGAAAAACTTTTCACGTACCTCTCAGTTGTAAGTGGTTGATGTTCAAATCTTTGTATGGCTGTTCACATCAGGCTCTTGAGTTTAGACTTTTAAGAATTTTAATCGGCACATTTTCTTCACGGGTCCCGAAATTGGATAGACAAATTAATTTATTCAATGAATTTGTCTATCCGATTTCGGGACCCGTGAAGAAAATGTGCCGACTAAATTCTTACAAGTCTAAACTCAAGACTCAAGAGCCTGATGAGAACAGCCATACAAAGATTCGAACATTGACCACTTACAACTGAGAGGTACGTGAAAAGTTTTTCCTTGAATTACATTTGATTACCGAGGTATTTGTTCGCAGTAAATACTAATAATTTCCAACAGGAAATTGCATTTCACACAAAGGAACTATAACATGTAAACAGTTCCAACAGTTAAACCACTATTGAATGGATTTAACTGAAAAAGAATAACGTATATAAAACATGTTTTCTAATCTCGATATGTTGAGAAATATGTGCGTATTAAATATTGTCACTTTACTGAAAGCAACAACTGCGAAGTCGCTATCCTTACACCTCACGCTTCAGGCGTAAAATTCACACGGGAAAACTTTGAGAGGGAATGAGAAAGCAGCACATTGGCTTAGTACATTAAAATTTTGGAAGGGAGGGTGTCGCCACGGAACTATTTCGCCAAAACAAAGAACGGCTTTTCGCTTAAGAGAATACGTAATTTCGTAAAACTGTGGCACTTGACATGCGCAAATTTTAAACTGGCAAAAAAAAAAAAAAATGTAAAATAAAAATGTTCTAATTACAATCATACTGCAAGCTTGTGGAAAAAAGGGCCATCCGCACGGACGTCGTGGTCAGGAAATTAATCGTCCGCAATGAATTTTTGACCGCGCGGACGGGCGGTTTTGCGCCCCTGGTTCAAGCCAATCCCATCGAAAAGCATTCCAGACAGATTCTTCTAATTTGGTTAAATCACTGCTAATATAAAGAAATTTCATACTGAAATTCTCTAAGCCGCTACTTGATTATCAGCGCCGAACGGAAAGGAGACAAATTCACTTCTCACACTAACATCTGAACTCTCAACACAGGTCCCTATGGAAGTTCTACTGCGCATACTCACAGACTTCTCACCCACCACAATCGGAAAACATGTGACACGAATCTAGCAATTCATGCTGCAGACATATGACTTATAGGTTCTCGCATTCAAAACCCTACTACAGTAGAATTCGGTGATTCGGAATCGCGCCAAAAAAAAACAAAAAAACTCTGCTCTGACCTTTAGGCCCACTTATTTCACCTTTAGCGAATGGGAAGATTGTTTAAATCAGAGGAGCAAATGCTGCCGTCAATGACAGAGGAGGGGATGGTACTGGGAGTGTCACACAAAGCGCATCGGATAAACAACCAAGACGGCCGCCGTCAACAACGAAGGGTTGTGCGTGATTCTTAATGGTTGGGGACCGGTGGTCTTTCTCCCCTTGGCACTGTTTATAATGTCTTTTCCCTCTCATCTGCCACCAGCTTTCGGAGCAAAGAGGTGCATGTGCTAAGCTGCCAAGTATTCTCCCCTCCCCCCATTTGCGCCCAAGGAGCCGAACGCTGGTCACCTGGTAATGTTTCATTCATGAATGGTATGCTTTTCTAAATCCCCAGAATTTCAGGGGCGCCTTGTTCGAATTCCCCAGGATTCCGGGGTTTTCCCGGAGCACAAACAGTCCTGTAATTCTAAGAAAGAATGGGAATCTCACTGTCTCCTCACAAAATTCCCTGACTTTTCCAGATTTTGGGTAAAATATCAAAATTCCCTGACATTTACCATGAATTTTCATTTTCCCTGACTTTTCCCGGTTTTCCAGGTACTATAAATAAGTGGTAGACAATGCACATAACTATCAAACAAATTAAGAAGAAGGTAGTGTAGAACACGCTAAGTTACGTATAAAAGTTTAATGCAAATATATATCAGGCATTACTATGGCCTTCATCAGTGCGACTACGATTGGTTTACATTGCCAGATTGGAAAGGTAGGTTTTGTAATAGTAACTCCGGGTGACGTGATGCAATGAGGGATTTCCAGATGTAAGGAACGAAAATGGGGAGCTCAGAGTTGCAATTTTTGGAAAATAAAATTTCCAAACTTTCTTTAAACCTCAGTGCATACCGATTTTGGAAGGGAGCCAACTTTTTAGTATCGGACCAAAGTGGAATAGCAGAAGTGTCAGCCATGGTAAGAAGAGATAAGGCAGATGAAGGTTTTTCAAATTTCACATCAGATTTGTGTTCCTGAAGTCTTGAGAGAATTTTCCGGAATGAACTTCCTATGTACACAGTTAAACCAACGTTAGTCTTGATCGGAATTTTATTCACTCCAGGTGAAGAAAGCGGAGGTCTTGGGTCTCTGTCATTACGGAGTATAACAGAAATTGAAGGGGAAGAACGAACGGCAAGTCTATATCCTTCTCTTTTGAAGATCCTGATGAGTTTGTAGGCAGAAGGTTCGTGGAAAGGGATTGAGCCAGCAAACGTTAGTTCCTTTTTTGGTGAAACAGGTTGAACAGCAACAACTGGTTTTTTCTTAGCATTTTGAATTAATTTAGAAACCAGGAGAGGGGGATAGCCATGTTGAGTAGCGATCAAGCGGATGTTTGCTAATTCATTTGTTAGATTAACTTCAGTGTTACAAACCAAATGAGCTCGATGAATGAGAGACTTGAGGGCTGACAGTTTATATTGGTGGAAGGTATGAGAATTGAAAGGAATAATGCTATTGGTAGAAACTAGTTTTCGGTAGACAGAAGTGGAAAGAAGATTATTACATTTTGAGATGCTGACATCCAAGAAATTTATCTTGCCATCAATTTCTTCATTAATAGTGAATCTAATGGACGGGAATTTTTTAGTGATTAAATTTGTGAGTTGCAATAGACCTTTTTTAGGATGAGGCCAGATGACAAAAATATCGCCGACATAATGGAGCCTTAAGGTAGGTTGTTTGTCATGTTGCATCACTATTGATTGCTCAATATTTTGCAGGTATACTTCAGCCATCCCACCCAAGCTCCAATCATTTTTGGCGGGTGATCAAACTTGTGTGTGGTCTCGCGTTGTCGTGATGGAACCTTTACGATGAACGAGCTCTGGACGTTTCTGGATGATGGATTCATTCAAACTGCCCAATTGCCAACAGTACACATTCGAATTGATTGTTTGGTTCCATGGTAGGAGATCGAAAAACACGACACCTTTAAAATCCCACCACACTGAGACCAGAACCTTCCGCTGATGAATGTCTGCTTTGGATGTCGTTTGAGGCGAAGCAGCACGTCGGGACCAAGACCGTTTGCGCAGCACGTTGGGACCAAGACCGTTTGCGCAGCACATTGTTGTACACAATCCACTTTTTGTCACCAGTTATCAGTCGCTTCAAAAAAGGATCGTTTTCCTCACGTTTAATGAGCATATCGCAGATGTTTATACGCGCCGTCAATTGAGCTTCTTTGAATTCACGAGGAACCCACACATCGAGCTTACTTACGTATCCCAGCTTCTTCAGGTGGTCATGAACACTTGAATGATGGATGTGCAATGTGTCTGGAATCTCTCGTGCCGTGTAACGTGGGTTTGACTCGATCAATGCATTGATTTGGTCGTCATCAACCTCGGTTGGCCTTCCGGACGGAGGAGCATCGTTGAGGTCAAAATCACCAGCACGGAATTTTGCGAACCACCGCTGGCACTGACATTCTTGTAGAGCATTATCACTGTATAATTTACGCAATTTTTCACAAGCTTGACACACGTTCTTCCCTTTACGGAAGTAAAACAGTAAAATATGGCGAAAATGCACAGTTTGGTCTTCCATCTTCAACTTGATGTCAAATCTCTGCAAATCAACCAAATCGCTCACTATTCCTTTTAGACTGCAGCTAGAACTGGCACTTGTCGAATGCCATAGCGATAACAGAGCTGCGCATGCCTCTAGTACTTCCAAAACCGCCCAACCACCATCGGGTGCCAAAATACGTCATGACTTTTCTGACAACCCAATATCTTATGTAGTTACAAGGTAGAGTTACTGAGGTTTTAATGTTGATGTGAAAAGCATGAAGCAGCAATGATGGCTTACAAGGGTAAGGTAAAGTGTGGGAACTATAAGGTGAATAGGGAAGAACTGGCTTTTTGAAAGAAAAAACTGCATATCATTCTCAAAGTATAAAAAAAAAAGGAAACATGAGACTTAGAAAAAAAAAGGTCATATAAAGTTGTAAATTGTGAGAGGAATACGCTTGAAGAAATTATCTGTGAGCCTAATGAGTTAAATTAAAGGTGGGATCAATACCTCTATGAGTTATCAGAACAAGAAAGCAAAGATGATTTTGGAGTAGATGAAGCCCTACAGAAAGCCAAGCACAGCAGAGCTTTCAAGAGAAGTGGTTTGTACAGCTATAAATTCCCTTGGCCTTATAAGTATTGAAAGCACAGCAGCTGAGATACAAAAATGTGGTGGAGACTTGGTCACCGACTGTTTAACCAAAATTTGACAGTTGTGTTGGAAGTTAGGAGCTGTTTCTCAGAATTGAAACGATGCACCATTCTTCTTTTGTATAAGAAAAAATGTAAGAATCATCACCCTGTCAGCCTACTGAGTGTCACAAGGAAACTTTATGAAATAAGGCTTAACCTTAGAGAAGGTGTGGGAAGTGCAGTGTGGTTTGCTGCCTGCCTAACTAAATTTTTGCACTACATATGATGACTATAAAGAAAGTTGGTAAGAAGGTTTTTGCTGCCTTTGTAGATTTGGAGAAAGCCTAAGACCTAGCAAACTGGGAATTTCTGTGGTATATCTTAAATAACTATGGGTTATACATACATACATATCACTAAGCTGTTCAGCTGTTCTCTGGGATTCAGAGGTTAGCTCCACAAGGAAAAGCAAACTACTAGTTAAAAAAAACAAAAAAACTATGGGTTATACCACCATAATTATAAATCTGCTTGAATATGTAAAAGCTATGTAGGCTAGCAGTAGAGTGTGTGTACACAGAAATAGTGTTTTATTAACTGGTTTCTCATTGATGCAGGAACCAGAGAAGGCTGTGGTGCAATGTTGTCATGGCTGTTCATGTATGCATTCACATGAGATGCCAAAACAGACAGTACCAGTTTATGCTGTTGAATTTTTTGTGAGTGCAGGTTGCTGTGATGACACAAATCTGCTGACTGAGAGCAAAAGTGATTTGAAGAGTATGTTGTCCACAATGAACAAAGTATGTGGTAAATTCAAGCTGAGTGTAAATAAGAGAAAAGCCAAAGTTAAGATTTTTGAGGACAGAACACTTTGTATAAATGCCAGATCTGTTTAAACAGTACAGAATTCATACAGAATATTGAGTATGTGTATTTAGGAAGCATGTTTATGAGGATTGTGTCGGAAGTTAGGATGGATGGTCTTAGTGAGAGATGGGTTTGCCTCCTCAGGGCACTCCATGGGCAACAATGGCACACAGAACAGCAACAACGGCCGGTGTTCAGATTGGGTTTCAAGTAGGTGTTCAGATTGGGTTTCTGATAGGCCGGTGTTCAGATTGGGCTAGAGTAGGTGCTCAGATTGGGTTTCTGATAATGTTCTGGGTAAGTTTAAACACCCTGGTGTGAATGATAATGGTGAAAGATTAATTGAACTCTGCATCGAAAATGGATTGTGGGTATCTAATATGTTTTTCAACCACAAGAATATCCACACATACACTGGGGAAAATCGTACTCTCAGATTAAAGTGTGTTATAGATTTTGTTGTTTATGATCAGCATCTGAAACACTTAGTTGTTGATACCCATGTGACGAGAGGTGCATATGTTAGCTCTGATCGTCATCTTTTAGTGTCACAAGTGAAACTGAATGTCAGTTGGAGAAGGTATAAGAAGATGCCTGTGGTGAAAAGAATAAAGGTTGAAAGGTTGTCTGAAGAACATCTGTGTTACTCTGATTTACACAGTGAATGTGTGAATGAGTCGAAGTCATGCAAGACAGATGTAGAAGAGAAGTGGACATGTTTTAAGAAATGTGCTGTCACTGCTGCTGAAGTCAGAAGAGGTCTGTGGTACTGCAACAGTGGGTAACTTTAAAGGTGATGCTTGCTGGAACAGTGAGGTTAAAGAAGCAGTAAAGAGAAAGAAGGAAGGATACTTGGGGATGTTACAAGGCAAAGTTTCTGGGGATGAATATTGCTGTAAAAAGCGTGAAGTAGCAAAGCTGGTTCACCAAAGTAAGGCAAAAGATAGGAAGGAAAAGGAGGATCAAAACATTATGGAGGTACATAAAGCATAGAAAAAAAAGGGGAAATAAAATTCTAAGTTGTGTAAAAAATAGGGTCGGAGAAATGACATGGGAGCCCAATGAGCTAAGTGAAGGATGGGGTGAGTACTTCTCTCATTTATTAGGTCATGAAAGCAAAGATGATTCTGAGGCAGAAGCAGATGATGTCATAGTGAGAGATGGAAGCACTGGTGGGATCTCAAGATCAGAGATGTGTAAAGCTCTAAAATCTCTTCAGAATGGTAAGTTTTCGGGAGTAGATGGCATATCTGCTGAGATGCTAAAATATGGTGAGAACTCTGTAATTGACTGCTTAACTGAAATTTGACAGTTATGTTGGGAGCTAGGAATGGTCCCTCAGGATTAGAAGGATGCTATCATTGTTCCCTTGTACAAGGGAAAAAGTGATCAGACTTAATGCAAGAACTATTGTGGTATCAGTTTGCTAAGTGTGCCAGGAAAAGTGTTTGGGAAGGTCATTATTGATAAGGTACGAGATCTTACAACAGAGAAAGTGTGGGATGTACAGAGTGGTTTTATGCCTGGTAAAGGCTGCACTAATCAAATTTTTGCTTTATGCATGATGATTGAAAAGCATCTGTCTGTTGGTAAAAAAGTGTTTGCAGTCTTCATAGATTTAGAGAAAGCTTATGACCGAGTAAATAGGATACGTCTGTGGAATGTACTGAATAATATGGTATTATTTGAATCTACTTGATAGTGTGATGAAAGCCATGTATGCTGGCAGTAGAGCTTGTGTACAAGTGTGCGGCGTTGTATTAAAATGGTTTTCTATTAGTGCAGGAGACAGACAAGATTGTGCAATTTCACCATGGCTGTTTAATATACAATGTATTTATGAATGAATGCATGCATGATGCCAAAATGGATAATACTGGTTTATCTTGGTAATATCCATGTGTGCAGATTACTGCATGCTGGTGACACAGTCTTTTTGGCAGAGAGCAAAAGTGAGTTGTATAGTATGTTGTCCCAGATGTACAAAGTTTGTATGAAATTCAAACTGAGTATAAATAAGGGAAAAATCAAAGTTATGGTTTTTGAGTGAGAAACTGTTAGCACTGAATGCAAGATAAGTCACAGTGATTGACCAGGTGAATGAGTTTGTGTATTTAGGAAACATGTTTGACAAAGAGAACAAATTAGATGGTGAAATTACGTAGTAGACAAGTGAATTCTTCTTTGAAATCATAGCTGCCTTAGAAGGATTTCACAGGAATAATGGGTTCTCAAGGAAGTCCTGAATGGCTGTGTATGAAAGTGTAAATGTTCCTACTCTGATATATGGCAATGAAACCTGGGTACTGCAGAAAATACATAGGAGTCGTTTATGTACTTGAGAGATGCATTACTTATGGAGGGTTTGTGGTAAGACACGCACTGATCATGTGAGGAATGAAGATGTGTTGCAGATGCGTAATGTGAGGCAAAATGTTGTAAGATGAAGACTAATATTCTTAGGTGGTTTGGCCATGTTGAAAGAATGAGTGATGAGGTGCTGACTATGATAATTTTTTCAGCCCAAGTGGCAGGAAAGAAAAGTAGAGGGAGGCCAAGGAAATCATGGGAGGACAGGATTCAGGAATGTCTGCTTGAGAAAAAGATTATGAGTATGAAGTACAAAAGTCTTGTGTGCGGCGTGCGATGCATGTTAATTAAGCTTGAGCAGTGTGCAGAGATCATTAAAGAATAGAGACATTTGATACACCAACAGTAAGTAAATTCCAGTTCTATCAGTTACATGTGTACTCGGCACATGGTCTTTCTTTGAGGAGCTAACCTCTGAATCTCAGAGAACAGCTTAATGATATGTATGTATGTATCTTTATGAGGGTTCCCTCGGGATTGGAAGGATGCTGT
This sequence comes from Macrothele yani, assembly GCA_039090855.1. Taxonomy (NCBI): domain Eukaryota; kingdom Metazoa; phylum Arthropoda; class Arachnida; order Araneae; family Macrothelidae; genus Macrothele; species Macrothele yani. The sequence goes on from CM077026.1 coordinate 73,949,945, forward strand.
CATTGTTGCCATATATAAAGGAAAAGGTGATCAGACTGAATGCAAGAACTGTTGTCATATCAGCCTGCTGAATGTGCCAGGGAAAGTGTTTGGAAAGGTCATTATCGATAAGGTGCGAGATCTTACACCCAAAAAGGTGTGGAATGTACTGAGTGGTTTTGTGCTTGGTAAGGACTGCACTAATGAAATTTTTGCATAATGTATGATGACCAAAAGTATCTGTCCATTGAAAAGGTTTCTGCTGCCTTCATAGATTTAGAGGAAGTTTATGACTGAGTCAACAGGATACTTTTGAGGAAGGTACAGAGTAAATATGGTGTTACTGGGAATCTGCTCAATAGTGTGAAAGCTATGTATGCTGGCAGTAGAACATGTATACAAGTGAATGGTGCTTTATTGAAATTATTTTGTGTTAGTGCAGGAGTCAAGACAAGATTGTGAAATGTCACCCTACACCCTAGAGATTTAATATACTTATGAATGTGTGCATGCATGATGCCAAAATGAACAATAGTACTTTGTGTTTTGGTAAGATCCATGTGTGCAGATTTCTGTATGCTGATGACACAGTCATGTTGACAGAGGACAAAAGTGGTTGCAGAGTATGCTGTCTGGGATGTACAAAGTTTGTATGAAATTCAGACTGAGCATAAGTAAGGGAAAAACCAAAGCTGTGGTTTTTGAGTAAGGAACTTTTGTTACTGAATGCAAGATCAGTCTAAATGGCACAGAGATAGATACGCCCTATGAATTCATTTGTTTATTTAGACAGCAAGTTTAACAGAGAAAACAAATTAGGTGGAAAAATTAATAGGCAAGTGAATTCTTTCTTGAAAGTCATAGCTGCTTTAGGAGGATTTCATAGGAATGATGGTTTCTCAAAGAAGTCCCAAATGACTGTATATGAAAGCGTAATTATTCCTACTTAGATGTATGGCAGTGAAACTTGGATACTGCAGAAGAGACATAGGAGTCTTTGTATGCTGGAGAGATGTGTTACTTATTGGGAGTTTGTGACAAGGCATGCTCTGATCATGTGAGGAATGAAGATGTGTTGCAGTTGTGTAACGTGAGGCAAAATGTTGTTAGTAAAGTGGAGACTAATATTCCTAGGTGGTTTAGCCATGTTGAATGAATGAACAATAAGATGTTTACTAAGAGAATTTATTCAGCCTAAGTGGCAGGAAAGAAAGTCAGGGGAAAGCCAAGGAAGCCATAAGAGGACCAGATTCAGAGTCTGAGAAAAAGATTATGAGTATGAAGTACAAAAGGTCTTATGAAGGGTGTCAATGAAGGTTGAGTTATGTGCCAAGAACATTGTAAATGGTGACATTTGATATATCAACAGTGAATAAAACCTAGTTCCATCAGTTAAATGTTTACTTAGCAGATGGTCTTTGTTTGAGGAGCTAACCCCTGAACCTCAGAGAGCAGCTTAGTGATATGTACCTACACTCCTGTTTGTGAAAATTGCAACAACAAGAAAAAAGTGTGCTATTGAAATGGAATTTATATCACAGATTCCTCATGTTACAGGAGATAACTGATTACATTTGTAGAGCTATACAAGATTTTTTCGTTTCAAAACTCAGTATTGTGTGAAGCCACCTCGAGCAAGAATATTAGCCTCTACACAGCACAGCATTGAATGGAATAGGTTTTTGATATCACCTTGGGGAACAGCCTGCCAGGATGCTTGTATGTGAGACCAGAGTTCATTTGTGGTGACTGTTGGGGGCACTTCACAGCCCAGTCACTTAGCTACCATGTTTCAGACATGTTTGATCAGGGTCACATCTGGTTAACATGCAAGCCAGGGAAGAAGCAGTATCTGCCATGTATGGAAGAGGTCTCGGAGATTCTGAGCAACATGTGGACGAGTATTGTCCTGCTGAAATATAGCACTAAGACAACTCTGAAAGAAGAATATCACCTCTGCCTCTGAAGTATCCCTAATGTATTGCTGGGTGTTCAGGGTTCCCTCAGTTCATATAAGGTGAGATCGTGAACTGAACCCAACAGTGCCTCAAACCATGACTCATGCTTGGTATTTGGGCCGGTATGACACTGCAAGGTGCTATTTGCCATGATGTCTTCATGCACGTATGTGACCATCATGGTGCATCAAGTTGAATTGTGACTCATCAGAAAACACGACTTGTTACCAATCAGCAAGCCAATACCTGTGTCCGAGACCCCATTGCAGCTCAAGGCATCTGTGGTTTAGGGTCAAAGGAATGCTCAACAATGGGCTGCTGGTGACTAGTTCTCTATTAAGCAGACAATGTTGAACTGTGCTGGAGAATAAAGCCTGATCTGTGACAGTGCTCCACTGCTGTTCTAACACCATGGAGGTCATTGTGTGATTGGTCACTGCCATGCGGTAGAGGTGTCTATCATCCTGTGCAATCATGCGATTTTGTGGTCTATTTCCCAAATTTCTGTGCATCGGAGCCTCATCTGTCCACTGACACCACATTAGCATCACTGTACTGGCATTTCATCCCGTATGAGCGGCAATTTCGCGGAAGGAAAATCCAGCTTCTATCATCCCAACAATCCTTCTTCACTCAAAGTCCATCAGGTGTTCATAATATGACCATCGTCAGCGATGCAGCATAGTGAGACACAAGAAAGATTCTTTCAATGGTGGCTCTTCACTGATTGCAACATCTCATTTGAGCCAGCTCTTTATACCCAAGACCAGACAATTCAGAGGGTGCTGCTCCAAAACCATGTGAGCATTTTCATTGACATTTTAATAATTTGCATGTCCCAACCTGTTGCACATATTCTGTAAGTTTCATGCTAATACCAGCAGTCCTTCATGGTGTTGCCATTTTCACAAACATTTAAGAGGGGAAAGAAATGAGATGGCGCAATTAGTAAGCAAGTGAATTGAGCTTTGAAAGTCGTAGTTGCTCTGAAAGGATTTCATAAGACTAATGAATTCTCAAAAAGGTTCCAAACAGTGTTGTGTATAAAAAGGAAATTGTTCAGACTTAGATGGATGGCGATGAAACCTGTGTTCTCAGAAGAGACATGAGTTATTTGTGTTGGGGAGATGAACGACTTACAGGGGGAAGGGTGTAGCAAGATACAGTATGTTCTGATGAGGTGAAGAACAAAGATGTGTAATGTGAAACAAATTGTTATTAGTAGAGTGGAATCAAACATTCTGAGGTGGGCTTTGGCTATGCTGAAAAAAATGAGTTATGAGGTGCTGACTACAAGAATTTATTAAACATCAGTGGCAGCGGAAAAGAAAGTTAGAAGAAGGCTGAGGAAATCATAGGAGGGCCAGATTCAGGAATGCCTGCAAGAGGAGAAAATAATGAGTATGAAGTACAAAGGATCTTTTAGGAGACATTTGATGGATGTCATCGAAGCTCAAGTTGGTTGCCAAAATTGCTGTAAATGGAGATGTTTGATAGTTCAGCAAAAAGAGAAATTGAACATCGTTAGTAGGTAACTTTGATTTTACATATGACTTTGCCTTGAGCAGCTATCCTCTGAATCTTAGAGAACACCTAGGTGATATGTATATCATCATCATTGTCAACCATTATCAATCCGCTGCTGGACAAAGGTCTCCCTAAGTTTCTTCCACAACGGTCTGTCTTGTGCCAGTCTCCTCCATGTTGCTCCCGCAACTTTCGAATTTCATCCAGATATGTATATCATCATCATCATCATCATCATCATTGTCAACCATTATCAATCCACTGCTGGACGAAGGTCTCCCCAAGTTTCCTCCACAACGGTCTGTCTTGTGCCAGTCTCCTCCATGTCACTCCCGCATATTTACGAATTTCATCCACCCATCTCCCATGTGGTCTTTTTCTGGGTCTTTTCCTGTCCCTTGGAATCCAATCTAAAATTTCGGCTGTCCATCTATGGTCTGTCCTTCTGGCAGTATGTCCAGCCCATTGCCATTTCAGGGATTTAACTCTGATCATGATGTCTTCCACTCTCGTCATTTTTCGGATCCACGAGTTCCTCTTCTTATCTCTCCTGGTTATACCAAGCATGCACCTCTCCATGCTTCTTTGAGTTGTCTGCAGCCTTTGTATGTCTCTTTTAGTTAAGGTCCACGTCTCTGCACCATACGTAAGCACTGGAAGGATGCATTGATCAAACACTTTTCTTTTAAGACATAATGGCATATTGCTCTTGAAATATATATATATATATATATATATATATACATATACTGTATATTTCTGAAATACTCTCGTTGAGTTTGCAGAGGCAGAAGGGTTTTTCATCATGAACTCCTTCTTCAAGAAAAAGCCACACAGGAAATGGACATGGAGACATCCAAATGGGACGACAAGTGAAATTGATTTTATTATGTGTAACAAAAAATTCGTCATAGAAGACTGCAGTGTGCTAAACAAGTTCAACACTGGTAGTGACCATAGATTGGTGAGATGTAAGATGCACCTCAACACTAAACTTGAACGTGGCAAGCTCATAAGACAAACAAAATCTATTGACATAACCAACCTTAAAAAACACCATAATACCTTCAAGTTGGAACTGAAGAACAGGTTCTCTGCTTTAGAAGGCCTAACATCGGAAGAAGTGGACATCTCTGAAGTTAACAGAAAAGTAACCAAAGCTCTTATGGAAACAGCAACAAAATTAGCTGGGTCTAAGAACAAGTTGCATGTAAATAAATTATCAGGAAAAACGAAAATGTTGATGCAAAAAGAAGAGAGATGAGGACAACTAAAGAAGATGTGACTTCCAAAGTGGAATATATAGAGCTATGCAAGACAGTACGAAAAAGTATCACTGAAGACGTAAGAAAATTCAACTGTGAACTAGTGAGGAAAGCAATTGAAAACAACCAAAGCCTAAAGATAGCAAAGGGACATCTCAGTAAGGGAAGAAAACAGATTATGGCACTGAGAAAAGAAGATGGTTCTGTAACAAGAAATAGAGGCGAAATTTTGACAAGAGTGAAAGATTTCTACTCCAAATTATATGAAAGGGATGATACATGCACTCCAGACATCATGAAAGATACCAGTACTAGAGTTCCTCCAGTCCTTCCAGCAGAAGTTGCACATGCAATCAAGAACATGAAGCGGGGAAAAGCTCCAGGAGAAGATGGAATTACTGTAGACATCATACAAGAAGCAAGTGGAGAAATCGAAACAGTACTCGCCCAAATTTTCACTCGATGCCTTAATGAAGGAAAGATTCCTGAGGATTGGAACACCGCTACAATGATCCTGCTACATAAGAAAGGTGACATTGAGGATCTCGGAAACTACAGACCTATCAGCCTCCTATCAGTAGTTTATAAAATCTTCACTAAAGTTCTTTCACACCGCTTGAAGGTAACACTGGACATGGCTCAACCGAGAGAACAAGCTGGATTCAGGAGTGGCTACAGCACAATAGATAATATCCATGTGCTGAGAGAACTAATTGGAAGAGCGAGGGAATATGAACTTCCATTGTGCATGGCTTTTATCGATTATGAAAAAGCCTTTGATTCGGTGAAACCATCAGCAGTTACAATGGCTCTGAAAACCTGCGGTATTGAAGATGCATACATTAATATTATTAATAACATCTATGAAAATGCAAGTGCAAAGATTAGGCTGTTTGAAAATACAACACACATAAAAATTGGAAAGGGAGTGAGACAAGGTGACACCATATCTCCGAAGCTCTTTAATGCCACATTGGAGGGTGTTTTTCAGTCACTGAGCTGGGAAAACAAGGGGATAAAGATTAATGGAGATTATCTAACCCACCTTCGTTTTGCTGATGACGTAGTCATTTTTGCAACTAGCCCATCAGAGCTGCAGAGTATGATCCAGGAACTTGCTGACAAGAGTAAAGAAGTGGGATTAAAAATGAACTTTCAGAAGACAAAAGTGATGTTCAATGCTTTTACAAGAAATGAAGATTTATCGATTGATGGAGAAAAGCTGGAGATAACAGACACGTACGTTTATCTTGGACAGCAGATATCAAGTGAGGGTCACATTGATGAAGAAATTAATCGGCGTACAAAACTTGCCTGGAGAGCTTTTGGAAGAAACAGCATAATTTTCAAGAGCAATATGCCATTATGTCTTAAAAGAAAAGTGTTTGATCAATGCATCCTTCCAGTGCTTACGTATGGTGCAGAGACGTGGACCTTAACTAAAAGAGACATACAAAGGCTGCAGACAACTCAAAGAAGCATGCAGAGCTGCATGCTTGGTGTAACCAGGAGAGATAAGAAGAGGAACTCGTGGATCCGAAAAATGACAAGAGTGGAAGACATCATGATCAGAGTTAAATCCCTGAAATGGCAATGGGCTGGACATACTGCCAGAAGGACAGATCATCGATGGACAGCCGAAATTTTAGATTGGATTCCAAGGGACAGGAAAAGACCCAGAAGAAGGCCACATGGGAGATGGGTGGATGAAATTCGAAAGTATGCAGGGGTGACATGGAGGAGACTGGCACAAGACAGACCGTTGTGGAGGAAACTTGGGGAGACCTTCGTCCAGCAGTGGATTGATAATGGTTGACAATGATGATGATGATGATACTGTATATATATATATGTATATATATATACTGTATATTTAGAAATCAACTTTGCGAACAACTTTTTATCTATTACCTTTTGTATTTTTTTTCTTTTAGTTTTGTTTAATGTACAAGCGATGGGAAGTTTGTAACTCAGAGTTTATTTCATGAAGGAAGGTAACTTCTCATATCAAGAGACTATGCATTAAATAATTGGAGTGAATATGTTGAAGACTTGTTGAATTAAAACCCTGGGACTAGCAGGTAATTTATGACAACACAAATGTTAGTGATGATGACCAGGAAAATTAAAGGATCATTAATGTTCATAACATAAATGCTGTTTTATCCTTGAAATGTAATAAATCTACAAATTATAATGAAACTATTTCGGCAGTTAGACATTACAAAAAGGACAGGTGTCTTTTTGTTACGCAGCATAATTAAGATGGTATGGAAAACAAATCTCATGCCTGAGGACTCAAATAATCATTCAATTCATCAATTTAAGAGAAATAAAATGTAACAGATTGTAAGTGCAATGAAATTTCCTTGGCAAGTGTCCCTTGTAAAGTTTATTCAAGCATTTTGATTGATGAACTTGCAAAGGTGGAAGAAAATCAGCTGAGTAAAACTACTTAAAGGTGAAGTTGTTAACAAGGACCATTTGTTTGTGCTCATGCAGCATTCTGGGACATTTTGATGTGAATCAGGATTTGCATCGTGCTTTTATTCACCAGATAACAAACTAATCAGTGTGTTTCAAAGCTATGGACTGAAGGTAAAGTTTTTTAGGTCAGTTGCAAATGACTATGATGCAACAGGCAAAATGAGATTAATTTTTGATATTAACCATGGGATAAGACAGGTGTGTTGGCTGCAGCCATTTCTGATTTTGGTATACATAGAAAACTTAACTTAGTATCAGATGCTAAACTACGTGATTCCTGCATCAGCAGTTTATCTTCTGCATGCCAATTACTAAGGGTTAATTTCTATAAGGGTAAAGAATTTGCATCACTTTAATCAGCTAAAAAGGGCTGAGAAAAATTTGGACTGCAAATAAGTGTTATGAAGCCTAAATCTTTTATTCTATATTCAGTACCAAAATTAGACAGAAAATTTACTTGCTTCCCTTCTTTTCAAAATGCTGATGTTCTTACAAACACATCTAAATTTTAAATTAGGAAAAATAAGCAACAAAGAAATGGGCTTGTACCTTCTGACAGTCCATCATGATAGGTGTCTTTACCTTCTCCCAGGGGTCCTCTAATCCCTGATCCCCAAGCAATCAATGGAGTAAGGGTTTCTTCAGGATCACCAGCACCATGGGATCCTATGAAAATATTAAAATTATTTCTATAATGAAGGATTCCATGTCTACTCTATAGTATTTCAAAACATTAGAAACTGGAAAAGAATTTTTTAAGTTTTTTTTTATTAGAGTCTTTAATTTTTGACACATCGGCAAAGTGAACAGCACTTCACTTTCAAAATGACAATGTTATTTATTTCTCTGATTTTACAATTAACAATTTGAAACCTCTGTTCAAAAAATGACCAGTTTTGATAGAACAGTGAAAATAACCTACACTCAAGAAGCTGCTGACTCGTGTGACTGCTGATAAAAGAATGTTTCAGTCAAAACCAAATGAATACTCTAAAACTTGAGTGGAAAACTTGTAATGTTTCAAAGGATACCTTTGACAAAAACAAAATATTTTTGAAAAATACTAAAACACATAAAAGATTTTTAGTCAAGTTACAAATTTGGCTGGTCATTTTCATGCAAACTCCCCTTTCACATAGAAAAAAAAACATGCTTAGAAATGGGGCTAAAGAAATTCTTAATAAAAATAAAAACAATTTCTTCGGAGTAGTAAATGAAGAATATATTTCATTTCTTTATTCTGCAAGTACCTTTAACAGAATTAGAAGATATTCACAGAATAAAAAAAGAGAATGTGGAAGCAGCACATTCTCTCAGGAGAGACTTTTGCAGTAACATAAAAAAATCCATTATAAAACAGAAAAATTAATTTAAAATTTCAATATAAATCAGCAACATTTTAAAATAAAGTTCAATATAAATATGGGAGGAATTATGCACAACCAAAGTTGTCAAGAGAAAAGTTATCGCCATTATGAAATTTAAAATATGGATGAATTGAAAACAGTTTATATGCAGAACTTGAAAATCCATTGCCCTTTGCACTCCAAAAAAGTTTCAAAACTAATTACTTCTGTAAAAAGTAGAAATATGCTTCTTCAATATAAGAATATTTATATTCAAAATTAAAATTCAGTTTCTCAAATGTATGGAATAGTACTTCCCATCAGACCAAATACAGACACAAAACACTTTCCAATTTTCAATACATACTTTTTCATTTTAAACATCACTGAAAGATTTAATAGGTATTTAGTGACATCAATTATACTATAGTTATGCGGTATAGTACTTATATATATAGTACTTTGTGAAATAACTTGTGGTTATCTTATGCTTAGAAATTCTGTTATACGTGTCATTATTGGATTATACAGCCACACACAAGCCATGATATTTATACACTGGTATTAATACTTATAAATTCACTTAAATCAAAATTTTCATCACTTTCTATTGCTTGAAGTTTCCATTTCGTGCTGCTATCATCATCATGTGTCCTCATGAACTTGTAGTTACATGATGGCTCGATGTCGGTAGACCCTTTGCTTTATATTGCAAGTGTAGGTTGAGTGAAACTTCAAACAAAAAAAATGACACCAAATTTTCGGGTGTAATGAGCACATCTTTTCAGTCTGTTCTGACATGAATTAAATTTATCAAAGCTATTCAAAGTCAATGGAACCGATATGGAAAACAGTAGTATCTGACTGAAGAAAGAAGTTTTTCAATCGAGTTTTTAATTCCACAGGTATTGCTGTAAACGGAATCATGAACTTACGTCCTCTGGTGGCAGACTTGTGTATTAAGAAAAATTTGAAATTATATGAGAAACATTTCACAGTGGAAACGCTCTCCAACAAAGAAGGATTTTTTCAAATTGGGCTCTTAGAAGTAGAGATATTGACAAAAATAAGATAAACATCTATGCCCCGGCAGAGAAACCATGCATTATTTTAAGAAGAAAATTTTCTGAAAAGGTTTATCGACGTGAGCAGTATCGGTCCACAAACAAATTTTTTTCAATCAAGACTTTAGAAGCTTAGATTTTGTTGCAAATGCATCAGAAGCAGAAATTAACATTTACGTCTCCTGGTGACCAAACCATTTTCTACAAAAATTAGAAATTATATGTGAAAGATTTCCCATCAGGAGCTGTATCCGCTGAAGAAAAAATTTTCAAATTGGAATTTTAGAAGTAGAGATATCGAGGGAAACGCAATTTACTTTTATGCCCCCTAGACGAAAATCTATGCGTAACTTGTAAAAGTGACTATACATAAAATACTCTTTGACATAAATAGAATCGAAAGGTAAAATAATTTTTTCAATCAAATATTTAGAAACAAATATATGGAATAAAATGTATTTTGAATTCGCTATCATCTGCATTTACCGCCCTCTAGCAGCGAAATTGTACATCGTAAAAAAAAAAAAAAAATGAAGGATCATCATTCGCATATTTCAAGCTTTTCAATGCAAAAATATTTTTTCAAATCGGACTAATAGCTTCAGAGATTGGTGTCCACAGCGGACGGATGAGCAGATGGATGGACAATCCGATAATGTAAGCACGACCTTTTTTTACAAAAGACATACTAAAAAGAAGGAGGAAAAGTATTCAGAGCACTGAATAGATTTTCTTGGTGTGTTAAGAGATGACTGATATTCTAAAATCGACCGATGCAGAAATGGAATGAAATTTAAAACCCGTGTTGGATTGAAATGAATAAAGTAAAATTGTAGGACTTGCTGAAAGAATATTATTCACAGTCCTATTAGCTAGGCTTGTCAATTAAATAGTTGGAGTTGCTAAAACCATCAATGTTCTTAAGAATGAGCAAATGATGAAATGAACAGACAAATTATAAAAGATTTGAACACCATAAATTTTCATAAGGGAAGCCCAAAATCTTTATATCACAACTGTATGGCTATATTTTTCGCTATTGCTAGATGCATTTTGCACACCCTTTCATTTAGGTCATCTTCAGTAGCACCCACCTCAATCACTGGTTGTGCCCAGCGCTTGTTGCTATGGCCTTTGCTGTTGGCTTGCTTCTGGTCTCCTTCCACGTCATCCAGGCTGTTTATGTCCCCAAGCATGCGTAGTTTCATCCAATGTAACACAACGATCGTATCTTTGATCTGTCCTCATTTTTTTTATGTTGTTGATGCCTATTTTTGTTTTCTTGTTGGAACAAAGGAAACAGACCAGAAGCAAGCCAACAGCAAAGGCCATAGGCAACAAGCGCTGGAAACAACCAGTGATTGAGGCAGGCACTACTGAAGATGACCCCGATTAAATGGGGTGTGGAATGCATCAAGTGATAGCAAAAGATGTAGCCATGCAGCTGTGATATAAAGGTTTTGGACTTCCCTTAGGAAATTTTATTGTGTTCAACTCTTTTACACTTACAAGAAGACGGTGAATTAAAACATGCAGAATAAGTTAGTTCCAAAACCAGGGCAGCAATTCCTCGGTTCACGTTAATGAATCCAATACTAGTGAAACACTAAAACTCGCAAGAGCTCCAATGATTTTAATAGTACACGAATTCCATGAAATAAGAACAAATAAAACTCATGAGATCTTTCAAGTTTCCTAAAACTCATCTTCAGATGAAAAAACAAATTAAACCCTAAGTTTGGGTAATTATGGTATCATCATCATCATCATTGTCAACCATTATCAATCCACTGCTGGACGAAGGTCTCCCCAAGTTTCCTCCACAACAGTCTGATTGTATATATATACATATGTAACAACAGCGTCAGAGTGCAACAGGTGACATAGAAAGGCCATCACCCATTGGTTCGGAGGATACTCATGTAGAAGTTTGACAGCCGTGAGGAAAACTATACAGAAAAGGTGAAAACATAAGTGGGTGCGGGGTGGGGATCCCACCCTAAACTTATAACTTGAACAAGAAGTTGATGGTATTATAAAATAGATCCAATTACCACACCATAATATTCACAAAATAGCAATACGCCAGAAATGAAAATAAAAATACTTACACATGATGCTAAACAGTTTATACCTTAGAATATAGCCAATCAAACAAAAAAACAATTAGTTCATTAACAGTAGTGCTCCAAATCTCAAGTAAAAAAAAAGAAAAAAAAAGTTAAAATGCAGTCAAGTATATTCCATATTAAGTTATCCATCAGTCAAAACCTAATGTGTTTCCAAGGGCTTGGGTAAGAGTTCTGGTAAGTTGTCATTACAACACTTGGGTCCTTTTGACACAATCACCATACTTTCTGTGAGTAACATGGACGAAACAAAGCCTGGAGTGATAGTAACACGAGCGTCAGACCACATAGGTGAGTGTAACCCCTCAGATACAAGTCGTGCCAGGGCTGTATTTCGGAGTCCATTCTTGATGGCATACTTATGTTCTTTCCGTCTAGCTCCCAATGTACTTTTAGTAGAGCCCATATAAATACTGTACTATCTGGGGTATCACTATCACAACTTTTTAGAGGTATTTCGTACACCCCGTACATTTCTGTGTGGGAGACCTGGTCTCGATCATGTTTGATCATATTAGACAAGTTAACAGTTTTTACCCCAAAATCTATGTCGAATGGTCAACATATGGCCTTAAGCAAAGGGGTAATTGTAGGGTAGTAATGCATAGAATCCACAAACTTGTTTTGTCTGCTCTCACTTTGCAGGGTAGTTGATCTTTCTCGTTGAATTTTCCCAAGCACAGACTGAATGGTTGACCTGTGGTAAACATGTGTCGCAGCAATTTCAAACACTCTAGTGATTTCTAAATCACGTCTGCTATTACTTGAGGAGTGGGTAAAAGCTCTTCTCATCATATAATTAATAGCTGATAACTTGTAATTTTTGGGATGTGTTAACTGGTAATAGACGATTCTTTCCTGAAGACAGAATATTGCAGCGAACCTGTGACCAAGTCCCTCTCAAGTTCAAAATCCAAACATGGTAGGCGGCCTTCCCTCTCCACTTCCACCGTGAATACTAACGATTGATACTGAGATGACATTTGTTCTGTAAAAAGACATAATTCCTCTTTAGCGTGGTTCCAAAAAACCAGCACATTGTCCACATATCTTAAGTATAGACATGGACAGGGCTTAAAATTGGGAAGAACTCTATCATCAATGTGCTGCAAAACAATTTCAGATAATACAGGGGACAAAGGTGATCTCATAGCAGCCCCCTCGGTTTGGCGACATATAATATTATTGAACTTAAAAAATGAACGTTTTTGCACCAGTTTTAAGGCAGTTGTGATTGAGCTAATAGTTTCTGCGTCGTACCCCAAATTATGGAGTTTCAAACTAATAATTTCATGAGTATCTGATAAGGGGATGTTCGGAAATAAGGCAACAACATCTAATGAAGACAAAATAAAGTTAGAGCTGTTCATATGAAAGTTCCTGTCCCTGTCCAAAGCTTCTGTCGAACTTTTATGGAATAATTGGATTCAGTAATCACAGGTCCAAGGAATGTGGCAAAGTGCTTTTTCCAGTGGTCTTGTAGGTGCTGCATAGCCTGAAACCAAAGGGCACATGGGATGCCCCTCTTTATGAATCTTAAGCTTTCCGAACATCTGTGGTACCCTTGGTCCTGGCACATTGTACAAAGCATGTTTGATATCTGCAGGTAAAGAAGGAAGTTTTTTTACCTTACTCAATGCTGACAGGGTTGAGTTCATAGGGTCGTGAGTGACCCTAACATGTGGTATTTGGTTGATTGCTTCCTCCATCTTATGTTCATAGGTGGTTCTATTAAGAATCACTATTTGTGATGATTTATCAGCAGTAATGATTGCTAAACTCTGGTAATTGTGTAACTCAATCAGTGCCCTTCTTTCTTCTTGAAGGGGAGTTAGTCCCCCATTCGACCCCCTGGCCTGGGTTTTATTAACCTCCTTGACTAATCTATGTCTCACATCTTCACGTATACCAGCAGGTAGATTTGAAATAACTTTTTCCATTTGAGGTACCAGTTGGAATACGTTAATCTTAGAATTCAAGTAGGCAAATTTAGGGCCTCTGTTTAACGCAAAACTCTGCACTTGAGTTAATGATACATAACTAAAGTTTACAAATGCAGGCTTGGTCTCTTGTTGGCGTCGGGTAATTTTACGACTAGCACCAGTAGTGCTAGTCGTGACCTCTTTGTGAGGTCCCTATCAACCAGTAAACATAATTTATGAATATGCTTAACATGAGCTTGAGAAATTATAGTCTGTGCAATAGCTGAGACAATGATCAGACAACGGTCAAACAATAGGGGTTGAAGTTGTCTAGCCATGAGTAAGTAGGCACGATATGTCTTACACAGGAGTTGACTCAATAAAGACCTCTTTGCTCGGATTTCGGCAAGTAGTCTTCTCTTTTCGGCATCCCGCAGCACCTTACAGTCTCTCCATGAGCGTGGATGCATGTTCAAGGAAAGGAACCAGGGGACAATTTTTAAATCACAGAAATTTAACAAAAAAGACAAATGTGTTTCCTCCTTGGCTGTCCTTAACGTTAACTTCTTAAACATCTTACATGGAGCCTCCATATCACTCAACGTAATGTACTATGAAATCATACCTGTCATTTACTGTTGAAGATTCTTACAAGAAGATGGTGAATTAAAACGTGCAGAATAAGTTAGTTCCAAAACCAGAGCAGCAATCCCTCGGTGCACGTTAATGAATCCAATACTAGTGAAACACTAAAACTACGCAAGAGCTCCAATGATTTTAATAGTACACGAATTCAATGAAATAAGAACAGATAACCTCATGAGATCTTTCGAGTTTCCTAAAACTCATCTTCAGATGAAAAAACAAATTAAACCCTAAGTTCGGGTAATGATGGTATATACACTGGCGGAAAGTGAAAAAAGAACACCAAGAAGGAGACGTCTGATACCAACGAAATTTATACAGCATAATAACGGAATACAGAGGATAACGTGATCAAAACATTATGGCAAAATACAGCTGTATTTGCTGGTAAACTGAAAAATAACATTTCCATGTAACATGGTTAGTACGAGGTTGAACCGCCATGAACTGTGTCACACTGTGCAATTCTGGCATGGAGTCTGTCGTACAGAGGTTGGATGTAAGTTTGAGGTATTGAGTTCCTAGCATCTTCAACCTGGACGCGTAAATCGGGTATGGTCGTGGCTGGCCGTGGAGACTGGATAAGTCGTTGTCCCATAAAATCCCACACGTGCTCAATGGGGGACAAATCCAGTGAACGTGCAGGCCATGGAAGTTGTCTCACACCCGGAAGTGCATGTTGCGTTGCACGTACCATGTGTGGGCGTGCGTTATCTTGCTGGAAAACACCACGTGGACCGACCTTACAAATGGCACAACAACGGGCTGAATGATGTTGTTGATGTAGGAGGTGCTGTTTAACGTACCCGGTACAAACACTAGTTGTGTACGGGAGTGATAGCTGATCGCTCCCCACACCAGGAGACCAGGTGTAGGCCCTGCATGTCGCTGGCGGATGCAAGAAGGGTGGAGACGCTATCCTGCGCGTCTGCGAACACGCATACGGCCATCGGAGGCTCCCAAGCAGAATCTGCTTTCATCGCTGAACACGACAGATCGCCATTGCGTTCTCCAGTGCAGACGTTGGAGACACCACTGCAGTCGTTCCTGACGGTGGGCTGGAGTCAGAGGCACACGTGCACGTAGTCCTGCATCCAGTAGACGGTTGCAGATTGTTCGCACAGTCACCTCAGGTGCAACGGCAGCTCGGATTTGCGTCGCAGTGGATGTTCTGCTTGGCAACGCCGCTCTTCTTATGCGTCGATCGGTCCGCTCATCAGTCCGTCTGTGACTCCTGGTTCCACGTCTTCTCGTGTGGGAATGTTCCTCGGACCATCTACGCCACCATCGTACCACCACCGATACTTCCCGTCCAATTCGCTCCGCAATACGACGATACGACCACCCGGCCTCGCGGAGTCCAACTAGACGACCTCGCTTAAAGGCCGATAACTGCTGAAATTGTACACGTCTTCCATGTCCAGGCATTGCAGCTTCTTCAGGGTCTTCGCACGTGTCCATACGCCGACGACTGGTTACATTCCCTTCGCCATACTCCTTAAATACCACCGACGATAATTTGCATATTATGCCGTGCTGTGTGGTAAGCGCTCACCGGTTGGTCCCGAAATTAACATCACACCTACGCAAACTCGACCCCATTAACATATGTAAATTTCATGATCGTCCGCCAATTCCTTCTTGGTGCTCTTTTTTCACTTTCTGCCAATGTATATACATATGTGACAACAACCTCAGAGTGCAACAGGTGATGTAAAAATGCCATCGCCCCATTGGTTGGGAGGATACTCATGTGGAAATTTGACAGCCGTGAGGAAAACTACACAGAAAAGGTGAAAACATAAGTGGGTGTGGGGTGGGGATCCCACCCTAAACTTATAACTTGAACAAGAAGTTGATGGTATTATACAATAGATCCAATTACCACATCATAATATTCACAAAATAGCAATATGCCAGAAATGAAAATAAAAATACTTACACATGATACTAGACAGTTTGTAGCTTAGAATATAGCCAATCAAACAAAAAACAATTAGTTCATTAACAGTAGTGTTCCAAATCTCAAGTTGGAAACACATTAGGTTTTGACTGATGGATAACTTAACATGGAATATACTTGACTGCACTTTAACTTTTTTTTTCTTTTTTTACCTGAGATCTGGAACACTACTGTTAATGAACTAATTGTTTTATTGTGTGATTGGCTATATTCTAAGCTACAAACTGTCTAGCATCATGTGTAAGTATTTTTATTTTCATTTCTGGATGTATTGCTATTTCGTGAATATTATGATGTGGTAATTGGATCTATTATATAATACCATCAACTTCTTGTTCAAGTTATAAGTTTAGGGTGGTATCCCCACCCCACACCCACTTATGTTTTCACCTTTTCTGTATAGTTTTCCTCACGGCTGTCAAACTTCTACATGAGTATCCTCACAACCAATGGGGTGATGGCCTTTCTATGTCACCTGTTGCACTCTGACGCTGTTGTTACATATGTATATATATACCATCATTACCCGAACTTAGGGTTTAATTTGTTTTTTCATCTGAAGATGAGTTTTAGGAAACTCAAAAGATCTCATGAGGTTATCTGTTCTTATTTCATTGAATTCGTGTACTATTAAAATCATTGGAGCTCTTGCGAGTTTTAGTGTTTCACTAGTATTGGATTCATTAACGTGCACCGAGGGATTGCTGCTCTGGTTTTGGAACTAACTTATTCTGCACGTTTTAATTCACCATCTTCTTGTATCTTCAACAGTAAATGACAGGTATGACTTCATAGTACATTACGTTGAGTGATATGGAAGCTCCATGTAAGATGTTTAAGAAGTTAACGTTAAGGACAGCCAAGGAGGAAACGCATTTGTCTTTTTTGCTAAATTGCCATGATTTAAAAATTGTCCCCGGGTTCCTTTCCATATTGCTATTTGTGAATATAACATGCATCCACGCTCATGGAGAGACTGTAAGGTGCTGCGGGATGCCGAAAAGAGAAGACTACTTGCCGAAATCTGAGCAAAGAGGTCTTTACTGAGTCAACTCCAGGGTAAGACATATCGTGCCTACTTACTCATGGCTAGACAACTTCAACCCCTATTGTTTGACCGTTGTCTGATCATTGTCTCAGCTATTGCACAGACTATAATTTCTCAAGCTCATGTTAAGCATATTCATAAATTATGTTTACTGGTTGATAGGGACCTCACAAAGAGGTCACGACTAGCACTACTGGTGCTAGTCGTAAAATTACCCGACGCCAACAAGAGACCAAGCCTGCATTTGTAAACTTTAGTTATGTATCATTAACTCAAGTGCAGAGTTTTGCGTTAAACAGAGGCCCTAAATTTGCCTACTTGAATTCTAAGATTAACGTATTCCAACTGGTACCTCAAATGGAAAAAGTTATTTCAAATCTACCTGCTGGTATACGTGAAGATGTGAGACATAGATTAGTCAAGGAGGTTAATAAAACCCAGGCCAGGGGGTCGAATGGGGGACTTACTCCCCTTCAAGAAGAAAGAAGGGCACTGATTGAGTTACACAATTACCAGAGTTTAGCAATCATTACTGCTGATAAATCATCACAAATAGTGATTCTTAATAGAACCACCTATGAACATAAGATGGAGGAAGCAATCAACCAAATACCACATGTTAGGGTCACTCACGACCCTATGAACTCAACCCTGTCAGCATTGAGTAAGGTAAAAACTTCCTTCTTTACCTGCAGATATCAAACATGCTTTGTACAATGTGCCAGGAACAAGGGTACCACAGATGTTCGGAAAGCTTAAGATTCATAAAGAGGGGCATCCCATGTGCCCTTTGGTTTCAGGCTATGCAGCACCTACAAGACCACTGGAAAAAGCACTTTGCCACATTCCTTGGACCTGTGATTACTGAATCCAATTATTCCATAAAAGTTCGACAGAAGCTTTGGACAGGGACAGGAACTTTCATATGAACAGCTCTAACTTTATTTTGTCTTCATTAGATGTTGTTGCCTTATTTTCGAACATCCCCTTATCAGATACTCATGAAATTATTAGTTTGAAACTCCATAATTTGGGGTACGACGCAGAAACTATTAGCTCAATCACAACTGCCTTAAAACTGGTGCAAAAACGTTCATTTTTTAAGTTCAATGATATTATATGTCGCCAAACCGAGGGGGCTGCTATGAGATCACCCTTGTCCCCTGTATTATCTGAAATTGTTTTGCAGCACATTGATGATAGAATTCTTCCCAATTTTAAGCCCTGTCCATGTCTATACTTAAGATATGTGGACGATGTGCTGGTTTTTTGGAACCACGCTAAAGAGGAATTATGTCTTTTTACAGAACAAATGTCATCTCAGTATCAATCGTTAGTATTCACGGTGGAAGTGGAGAGGGAAGGCCGCCTACCATGTTTGGATTTTGAACTTGAGAGGAACTTGGTCACAGGTTCGCTGCAATATTCTGTCTTCAGGAAAGAATCGTCTATTACCAGTTAACACATCCCAAAAATTACAAGTTATCAGCTATTAATTATATGATGAGAAGAGCTTTTACCCACTCCTCAAGTAATAGCAGACGTGATTTAGAAATCACTAGAGTGTTTGAAATTGCTGCGACACATGTTTACCACAGGTCAACCATTCAGTCTGTGCTTGGGAAAATTCAACGAGAAAGATCAACTACCCTGCGAAGTGAGAGCAGACAAAACAAGTTTGTGGATTCTATGCATTACTACCCTACGATTACCCCTTTGCTTAAGACCATATGTAGACCATTCGACATAGATTTTGGGGTAAAAACTGTTAACTTGTCTAATATGATCAAACATGATCGAGACCAGGTCTCCCACACAGAAATGTACGGGGTGTACGAAATACCTCTAAAAAGTTGTGATAGTGATACCCCAGATAGTACAGTATTTATATGGGCTCTACTAAAAGTACATTGGGAGCTAGACGGAAAGAACATAAGTATGCCATCAAGAATGGACTCCGAAATACAGCCCTGGCACGACTTGTATCTGAGGGGTTACACTCGCCTATGTGGTCTGACGCTCGTGTTACTATCACTCCAGGCTTTGTTTCGTCCATGTTACTCACAGAAAGCATGGTGATTGTGTCAAAAGGACCCAAGTGTTGTAATGACAACTTACCAGAACTCTTACCAAGCCCTTGGAAACACATTAGGTTTTGACGGATGGATAACTTAATATGGAATATACTTGACTGCATTTTAACTTTTTTTTTCTTTTTTTACTTGAGATTTGGAACATTACTGTAAGTGAACTAATTGGGTTTTTTTTGTTTGTTTGTTTTTTGTTTGATTGGCTATATTCTAAGCTTTGCAGCAAAATATGAGCTTCTAAAATCTCGATTGAAAAAAAGTCGTTTGTTGACCAATACTACTCATGTCGACAAACGTTTTAGAAACATTTTCTTCTTGAAATAATGCATGGTTTCTATGCCAGTGGGCGTAGATGTATATCTTATTTTTGTCAATATCTCTACTTCTAGGAGACCGATTTAAAAATGTTCTTCTTTGTTTGATGGTGTTTCCAATGCAAAATGTTTTTCCTATAAATATAAAATTTTCAAGTAAATCGTAGACTTTCCTCTAGGGGGCACAAAGGTAAATTGCGTTTTCTGCCTTATTTCTGCTTATAAAACTCTGATTTGAAAAATTCTTCCTGTATCGCATACAAGACCTGATGGAAAATATTTTTCACATAATTTCTAATGTTTGGCAAAGAATGGTTTAGCCACCAGGGGGTATAAGTGTTAATTTCTGCTTCTGATGTATTTGTAGCAAAATCTGGGCTCCTGAAAACTCGACTAAATTTTTTTCTTGGACCGATACCGCACGTATGGAAAAACCTTTTGGAATTATTTTTTCCTAAAATAATGCATGGTTTTCTCACCAGGGGACGTAAAGTCACATCTTATTTTTGTCGATATCTCTGTTTCTAAGAGTTCGATCTGAAAAATTCTTTCTATGTTGGAGAGTGTTTCCGGTGTGAAATGTTTCTCATATAAATTCATGTTTTTCTTAACGCACAAGTCTGCAACCATAGGGCGTAAGCTCATTATTCCGTTTACAGCAATATCTGAGGAATTAAAAACCCGATTGAAAAACTTCTTTCTTCCGTCAGATACTATTGTTTTCCATACCGGTTCCATTGACTTTGAATAGCTTTGATAAATTTAATTTGCGTCAGAACAGATTCAAAAGACGTGTTTATTACACCTAAAAATTCGGTGTCATCGTTCTTGTTTTATTTTATTTGTAATCTTAACCTTCTAAATTCACAATTCTGAAGGACCTCTTGATCTGATAGGGACATTGAATAATTCATAATTTTGAGAGAC
Source organism: Macrothele yani (assembly GCA_039090855.1). NCBI lineage: Eukaryota > Metazoa > Arthropoda > Arachnida > Araneae > Macrothelidae > Macrothele > Macrothele yani. Next base: position 73,970,609 of record CM077026.1, read on the forward strand.
CTAGGAATGACATTAAAATCTCAACAATTGATTGAAAATGACGGAGAAAGAGTTACGCTTAGCAGAAGCTGTTGCTACTGAGTAGACTAAAGAATTCAACTGTAATAAAAATAACCCAATTGATTTACCGTACCCATGGAAAATGCTTGTGCATGAAGAACAAAGCAGTCATAAAAAACAAGAAGTAAAAAAGAGAAAAATGCGATACTAGAATGTTGAGTCAAGAGAAATCTTCTGATAAGCGAATAAAAATTCAGCATGCAACATCTTGCCATCAACCATGATTTAAACAACAGCAGAGGGCTTGATTGCAAATGGGCGTGGCAGTAATGACAGACAGGCTACGTTTATTTAAGGTCTGATGGACGGTTGTTTACAATCATTTGTGGCCGACTACCTGGTGATTGTGAAAGTCTTGTGCTGAAATGCATAGCAATTATAATTTATTGTTTTAATGGGTTTTAAGTTGAGAAGATTGGTATCATCTGCTCTGTTTTTATTCAGACTCAAGTTTTGTCATCTAGTGTTTTAATTCAGAGAGTGCATTCCTTAATTTTAAAATTCAAATCAACAAAAAAGGAAATTGAAAAAGGTATCATTACAACATAGCAACTTCATGATGTGTTTCTTTGAAGTTTGAATTTTGACACTTCATTTTGTGGTACCTCAAGAAATACTTCAGAATTGTCTTTGTGAAGAAAAAAATTTTTAGTGGCCAGTATCCTAAATTCTTCAGTAAATGGTGGGAGTATTCACTTTTGTGAATATCCTCCTTTATTTCTACAGTGCATTCGGTACACAAATTGTTTTAGATTAACGTGTAGAGGGTTTTAATCATGAGAAGTTTTTTCAATGAATTACAACTTCTGAACTTGTATAAACACATCCCCCCCCAAAAGAATTCCTAAAATCTGCACACAAGAATTAGTTGTCATATTTGCTGATAAAAAAGAAGAAGAAATTATAACAATACTGAAAGACCCCCTGAGTTACAGTCATGTAAGTCTAGAGAAATTATGGAGCTGGTAATTTGCCAGCAAAAGTGACAATACCTTATCCATTGTTCTAATCTGGTGGCAAAGAAATTTTTAAGTACACACACTGACATAACCTGAGTTCTACTGCTCACTCCTGAGCGTAATAACACCTTTATGATCTCGTACTAAGACATGGTATTTCCAGTAAGTCATAACAAAATTTACAACTCTTATAATTTACTCACATTTACCAATACATATCACCATAATTTATTGGACTGATACAATATATCCATATCATGGTTAAAAAATTTACAAGTTTTAAAAGGCAAGGGAGAAATCACTGTCCAGAAGTGTAATTTATTGATGACAAAGATCTTTTCTTTTTTTCTTAGGGAGAGAGGAATTAAAAGAAATTATTACCCCAATCTGTCATGCCATGGTCAGATGTGAATATATATGCAGTTTTCCCATCATTTTCATAGAAGTCTTCTATTAATTGTGTACATTTTTCCACACCACGATCAACCACTTGTATATTGGTAATATACTCCCTAAAAAGAAAAAGAAAGAGAGAGAGAAAGAGACAAGTGAATTATGTGAACATTATTCACATAAATGGTGCCAGAAACAACCAGTCATAATATAATAATAAATTTCTGTTCAGCTTTGGCCGAAATGTATTTCTATAGTATCATTTCATTTCATTATTCAAAAGAATTAAAAATTGAAATCCAGCCAAAAACTGATAAAAACGTCAATAAATCTCTGAACATCTGCCTTAAAAAATAATGAAAAAATAAGACACTGCCGAGTTTATGTAACAATGGAACACATCTTTCCTTGTATCATTCAAATTTAAGACATTTTTTGAAGTAAAAAAAAGAGGGGAGAGGCAGGATCATGGGAACATACATTTCATACACAAGGGTAAAATCTAAATATTACACATATTACCCTATCAATTTCATATAAACATACCCTCAAAATTTCAATATTACACAGGTATAAGCAATGATGAACTAACAAAGTAATATTATTACTTACCTTCATTTTACTTCATTTCACATATCTCTCTCATGGTTTCCCTGCTGTTACAGTCAACTCCCTCATAAAGAAATATGAAAACCATTCGAAAATCGAATGCCTCCTTCCTCACAAGAAAGAAGACCTGAAATTCTGTGGTTCTGTTCCTTACCATCCTTCCTATGCTTATAAGTTACAGATTCTTTTTAGAAGTTTTGGTTACCATCTTGCCATTAAATCTACCCCAAACATCTTGAAACTTCTACAAAGGGATAGGGACAAAGTTGAAAGCCTGAACCTCCCAGGAGTTTACTGCATTCCTATCTCTTCTTCTACTGGGGATAACTTATACATTGGAAGCACATACAGGAGCATAAGCCATAGAATTTTAGAACATAGAAAAGATGTTTCGAAAGGCAATCCCAACACTGCCTTGTCTATTTTGACAATGGAAGACACATCTGCAGTTCCCCACTGGAACGAAGCAAAACGAATTGCTTCGTTTGACAATCGTTTTGCCCTCCGTTACCGTGAAAGCATAGAAATTATTTTCAACTCAATGACTTGCAACTCCGAATCTCCTCTCTACATTCCCTTAATCTGGAGATCAATTCTAAGTTTTGGCAACAAAAATAGGAAAAATTCAAATGTAGAATCTGGCAACAATCTTAGTCCTCCATTGGCGTGATGAAGACCTAAGATAAGGTCGAAAGCTTCCAACTTACGAACTTTTTGTAAAAGTTTTAGTTAACGTAACTAGCGTGATCAAGTCACCTTTCTTTGTTAATATTGTTACGTGTTTTGCCCATAATCGTCATGTTTCAAAGCTTCCAGCCGTACATTATACAATATTTTAAATTTATTTACCATTTTATTTATTCTACTATGAAATTGAACCAAATTTAATCCCCAATAACATTCATTTACATTTTAACCTGGTATTAGCGCTGTTCTTAACAACATATTTTGTCAACATTCAAATGACGTCCATATGTTCACCAGTTTAAATTCACATTATTAAAATACATCATAAGTTGCCTTGAAGATGATGATCCATCTGTCTTAAGACTCTTAAGTGTGTTTCAAAATTTTAATACTTATTATTTACAGTTACCTGTTTATGTCTAAATTTTATCCTGCTTGTGTCCAATTTATCACACACTTAAGACAGATAGATAACGGTCTGTCTGTCTTAAGTGTGTTTCAAAGTTTTAATACTTATAAATTCTGTGGAAGAAATATTCTTCTCACAATCATCATCATCATCATTATCAACCATTATCAATCCACTGCTGGATGGTCTCCCCAAGTTTCTTCCTCCATGTCTCTTCAGCAAACTTTCGAATTTCATCCATCCATCTCCCATGGGGTCTTTTTCTGGGTCTTTTCCTGTCCCTCGGAATCCAGTCTAAAATTCTGGTTGTCCATCGGTGATCCGTTCTTCTGGCAACATGTTCAGCCCATTGCCATTTCAATGATTTTACTCTGGTCATGATGTCGTCCACTCATGTCATTTCCCTTATCCACAAGTTCCTCTTCTTATCTTTCCTGGTTACACCAAGCATGCATCTCTCCATGCTTCTTTAAGTTGTCTGCAGTCTTTGTATATCCTTTTTAGTTAAGGTTCATGTCTCTGCTCCATACGTAAGCACTGGCAAGATGCATTGATTAAACACTTTTCTTTAAAGACATAATGGCATACTACTCTTAAAAATTGTACTGTTTCTTCCAAAAGCTCTCCATCGAAATTTTATACGCCGATTAAAAATCTGCTGCCCAAGATAAATGTAGGTATCGGTTGTCTCAAGCTGTTCTCTGTCAATCAATAAATCTTTGTTTCTTGTAAAAGCATTGTACATCACTTTTGTGTTCTGAAAGTTCATTTTTAATCCCACTTCTTTACTCTTGTCAACAAGTTCTCGGATCATACTCTGCAGCTCTGAAGGAGTAGTTGCAAAGATTACTATGTCATCAGCAAAACGAAGGTGAGTTAAGTAACCTCCATTAATCTTTATCCCTTTGTTTTCCCAGTTCAATGATTGAAAGATATTTTGCAATGTGGCATTAAAGAGCTTGTGAGATATAATGTCACCTTGTCTCACTCCCTTTCCAATTCTTATTTGTGCTGTATCCTCAAATATTCGAACCTTTGCACTTGCATTTTCATAGACGTTATTAATAATGCTAATGTATGCATCTTCAATACCGCAGGATTTCAAAGCCATTGTTACTGCTGATGGTTTCACAGAATCGAAAGCATTTTCATAATCAATAAAAGCCATGCATAATGGGAGTTCATATTCTCTTGTTCTTTCAATTAGTTCTCTCAGTACATGGATATGATCTACAGTGCTATAGCCACTCCTGAATCCAGCTTGTTCTCTTAGTTGAGCCATGTCTAGTGTTACCTTCAAGTGATGTGAAAGAACCTTAGTGAAGATTTTATAAACCACTGAAAGGAGGCTGATGGGCCTACAGTTCCTGAGATCTTCAACGTCACCTTTTTTATGTAGCAGGATCATTGTAGCACTATTCCAATCCTCAGGAATCTTCCCTTCATTGAGACATGTGGTGAAAACTTGGGCGAGTGTAGTTTCAATTTCAACACTTGCTTCTTGTATAATGTCTACGGTAATTCCATCTTCTCCTGGAGCTATTTCCTGTTTCATGTTCTTAATTGCATATGTAACTTCTGCAGGGAGAATTGGAGGGACTTTGGTACTGGTACCTGTCGTAATGTCTAGATTAGATGAGCCATCCCTTTCATACAGTTTTGAATAGCAATCTTTCAACCTTGTCAAAATTTCACTTCTATTTCTTGTTACAATACCATTTTTTTTTCTCAGAGCCATAATCTGTTTTCTTCCCTTACTGAGATGCCCTTTTGCTCTCTTCAGGCTTTGGTTTTTTCAATTGCTTTTCTCACTAGTTCACAACTGAATTTCCTTATGTCTTCAGTGATACTTTTTTCACACTGTCTTGCATTCTATACATTCCACTTTGGATGTTACGTCTTTATTTGTCCTCATCTCCCTTCTCTTTTCCATCAACATTTTGGTTTTTCCTCATAATTTGTTCACATGCAGCTTGTTCTTAGACCCAGCTAATTTTGTTGCTGTTTCCATAAGAGCTTTGGTTACTTTTCTGTTAACTTCAGAAATATCCACTTCATCCGATGTTAGGCCTTCTAAAGCAGAGAATCTGTTCTTCAGTTCCAACTTGAAGGTATTATGGTGTTTTTTAAGGTTGGTTATGTCAATACATTTTGTTTGTCTTATGAGCTTGCCACGTTCAAGTTTAGTGTTGAGGTGCATCTTACATCTCACCAATCTATGGTCACTACCTGTGTTGAACTTGTTTAGCACATTGCAGTCTTCAATGACAAATTTTTTGTTACACATAATAAAATCAATTTCACTTGTCCTCCCATTCGGATGTCTCCATGTCCATTTCCTGTGTGGCTTTTTCTTGAAAAAAAGAGCTCATGATGAAAAACCTTTTTGCCTCTGCAAACTCTACGAGAGTATTTCCACGTTGATTTCTGTTCCCATAACCGAATTTACTAACCGATGTTTCATTCTGTTGCTGTAGCCCTACTTTTGCATTGAAATCACCCATAATGATCTTCAAGTGCTGTTTTCCTTTGTTATTTAGATTCCCAATTTATTCGTAACATTTTTCAATTTCTTCTTCAGGATGACTTGAGGTGGGTGCATAAGCTCGAATAATCTCAGCCTGGTATATTTTTGAGAGTTGGATAACGAGTCGTGCAGCTCTGTCCCAGGAACTTTCAACTTCCAGAATATTGTCCTTCAGTCTTTTGTTTATTATAAATCCAACACCACTAGTTCTGCCAGTATCTGTCCCACGATAGTAGAAGAGATATTCACTTTTCAGTTGAATGAGATCTTCTCCTCTTCTTTTTACCTCACTTAGTCCCAGAATGTCCCAGTTGATCTTTTCAAGTTCCTCCTCTAATTCAAGTAGTCTTGAATCAGAAGATAGGGAGTGTCCATTAAATGTAGCCAAGGTCAGCATCAGATGGCAGCCTAGTCCATCTGATGATGCCAAGGTCAGCATCAGATTGCAGCTTATGAGGGTGCTATGAATCACCGGAGGACCGGACTTCTCACAATACATGGAGATATGTCATAATTGTTAATACGACAATCAGACATATCTGAATTGCCTGTATTTACTGTTCTTCATTTAACATTAATCACATCAAAAACTTGAGAATTACATCATCCTGGAGTGGGAATCAAACCCGCATCTCCTGATTTCCGTCTGAGCATGCTACCAGTTACGCCACCCGCTCCAGGAGGATGTAATTCTCAAGTTTTCTAATATGATTAGTGTTACGTGAAGAACAGTAAATACAGGCAATTCAGATATGTCTGATTGCTGTATTAACATGATTCTGACATATCTCCATGCATTGTGAGAATAATATTTCTTCCACAGAATTTATCTGACAAACTGGTGATTTACTTCCACCTGCCACGAAGATGCAGAATTTGGCTTCGACTGGCAAAACTCAGAGACCTGTGGAAGTAGTAAGACGCAAAAACTCCTGAAGAAGATCTAGCGCATAGATCGAAAATTTGAGAGGTAATGTACCTTAAAAAATTTATCCTCGATAATTCCCGTTAAATATTTATAATACTGAAAGTAATAAGAGGAAGCCATGAAGTCATTAATTATTAGACTCAGAGAATGGTCTGGTACTTAACACTCCGATTCTTAGGACTTGGTTGTCATGGGTAGGGTAACAGATAACATGATCAAACGTAAATTGGGAGATGCAGGTTCGATTCTCGCTTCAGAACAATGTAAAACACATTTTTTCACTGACATTAATCACACCAGAGCAATTTTTTCTGATGTGATTAATGTCAGTCAAAAAATGTTTAATTATGGATATAAACCTCTATAAATTGAGTTTACAGTTAGATGGTTTACCTCTATAAATAGAGGTAAATTTTAATACATTTGGTGGTCAAATTTTCAGAAACTTGAGAATTACATCATCGAACTAGATTATATTGGGTTGTCAGAAAAGTCATGACGTATTTTGGCACCTGATGGCAGTTGGGTGGTTTTGGAAGTACTAGAGGCATGCGCAGCTCTGTTATCGCTATAACATTTGACAGGTGTCACTTCTAGCTGCAGTCTAAAAGGAATAGTGAGCGATTTGGTTGATTTGCGGAGATTTGACATCAAGTTGAAGATGGAAGACCAAACTGTGCATTTTAATCATATTTTACTGTTTTACTTCCATAAAGGGAAGAACGCACATCAAGCTTATGAAAAGGTGCGTAAAGTGTACGATGATAATGCTCTACAAGAACGTCAGTGCCAGCAGTGGTTCGCAAAATTCCGTGCTGGTGATTTTGACCTCAACGATGCTCCTCAGTCCGGGAGGCCAACCGAGGTTGATGACGACCAAATCAAGGCATTGATCGAGTCAAACCCACATTACACATCCATCATTCAAGCATTTCCGACCACCTGAAGAAGCTGGGATACATAAGCAAGCTCGATGTGTGGGTTCCTCGTGAACTCAAAGAAGCTCAATTGACGGCGCGTATAAACATCTGCGATATGCTCATTAAACGTGAGGAAAACGGACTTTTTTTGAAGCGACTGATAACTGGTGACAAAAAGTGGATTGTGTACAACAATGTGCTGCGCAAACGGTCTTGGTCCCGACGTGCTGCTTCGCCTCAAACGACATCCAAAGCAGACATTCATCAGCGGAAGGTTCTGGTCTCAGTGTGGTGATTTTTTAAAGGTGTCGTGTTTTTTGAGCTCCTACCACGGAACCAAACAATCAATTCGAATGTGTACTGTCAGCAAGTGGACAGTTTGAACGAATCCATCATCCAGAAACATCCAGAGCTCGTTCATCGTAAAGATGTTGTGTTCCATCATGACAACGCGAGACCACACACAAGTTTGATCACCCGCCAAAATTTATTGAGAGCTTGGGTGGGATGTGTTGCCACACCCAGCATACTCGCCTGACCTTGCACCATCAGACTTCCACTTGTTTCGCTCTCTTCAACAGTCCTTGCATGATATAACATTCAATTTAGATGAGGCTGTAAATCAGCACCTTGTACAGTTTTTCGCCATGAAAGACAGGTCCTTCTATGAACGAGGCATTCTGCAGCTCACTGAAAGATGTCAAAAGGTTATCGAACAAAACGGGCATTATATCATTGATTGATTTTTGTTCTTTCTATCAATAAACGACCTTTGCAAAACATGGCTAAAATATGTCATGACTTTTCCGACAACCCAATAGTTCAAAAATTTGACCAGCAAATGTATTAAAATTTACCTCTATAAAACCTGTAATTAAACATGTTTTCACTGTGATTAAAATTTGGAGATGCCATGGTGTCAGTGATTAAAGTTACATGATAAACAGTAAATACAGGCAATTCAGAGATGTCTGATTGCTGTATACGATTCTTCTTTAACACTTATCATTTATGGTTATGTGTGCAGGTCCAAATTTTATCATGTCTCACTACACTTTACATTTTCATGGTCAATTGTACATGTGGTGTCAACTGAAAACTCCACCTGAGGCACCAATGTCCTCCACTAGGGGAAAACTGCAAAATAACAGATTAAAAAATAGGTCACATATTTTGATCTGGACAGATATCTTAATGCATGAGCATCATAAAGTACTAGCTAATGTCACTTCAGATCTCTCCCCATGTGATGCCATCTATGAACAGGGCTGTACACACTTTTCTGTATCAATGTATTTAATTTTTATTCTTACTTTTATTTATTTTTTTCCCCTTTTATCCCCCTGCTTCGTTTTTTTGCACGTCTTTTGTAAAAAAAGATCGCGATTATGTTATCGGTTTGTCCATCTGTCTGTACATACGATATCTCTGTAACTATTAGTCCGATTTGAAAAATTATTTTTGCATTGGGAAGCTTGAAATATGAGAATGATGATCCTTTATCTCGTTTTTTTCTGATGTACAATTTCGCCGCTAGAGGGCGTAAATGCAGATGATGTCGAATTCAAAAATACGTTTTATTCCACATATTTGCTTCTAAACATCCGATTGAAAAAATTATTTTATCTTTCGATTCCATTTATGTCAAAGAGTATTTTAGATATAGTTACTTTTTCAAATTAAGCATAGATTTTCCGCTAGGGGGCGTAAAAAGTAAATTACATTTTTCCCGATAACTCTTCTTCTAAAACTCCGATTTGAAAAAAAATTTCTTTAGAGGATACATCTCCTGATGGAAAATATTCTGCATATAATTTTTAATTTTTGGTAAAGAATACTTTGGCCACCAGGGAGCGTAAGTGTTAATTTTTGCTTCTGATGTCTTTGCCATAAAATCTGAGCTTCTAAAATATCGATTGAAAAAATTATTTCGTGGACTGATGCCACTCACATCAATAAACCTTTTCGGAATATTTTCTTCCTAAAATATTCCACAGTTTCTTCGCCAAGTGTATATCTTATTTTTGTCAATATCTCTGCTTCTAGGAGTCCGATTTGAGAAATTCCTTCTTTGTTGGATAGTGTTTTCCATGTGACATGTTTTTCATATAAATTCAAAAATTTCAAGTAATTCATAGACTTTCCGCTAGGGGCGTAGCGGTAAATTGTGTTTCCCCCTATATCTCTGCTTCTAAATCTCCGATTTGAAAAATTCTCTCTGCACCGGATACAGCTTCTGATGGGAAATCGTTTGCACATAATTTGTAAAAAAATGGTTTGGCCACCAGGGGGTGTAAATCTTAATTTTTGTTTCTGATGTATTTGAAGCAAAATATGAGCTTCTAAATTCTCGATTGAAAAAAACGTCATTTGTTGACCATTACTACTCATGTCGACAAACCTTTTAGAAACATTTTCTTCTTAAAATAGTGCATGGTTTCTATGCCAGGGGGCGTAGATGTATATCTTATTTTTGTCAATATCTCTACCTCTAGGAGTACGATTTGAAAAATTACTTCTTTGCTGGATAGTGTTTCCAGTGTGACATGTGTTTCATATAATTTCAAAATTTTCAATTAATTCATAGACTTTCTGCTAGGGGGCGTAAAGGTAAATTGCGTCTCCCCCTATATCTCTGCTTCTAAATCTCCGATTTGAAAAATTCTTTCTGAACCGCATACAGCTCCTGATGGGAAATCGTTTGCACATAATTTCTAATTTTTGTAAAAAAAATTGTTAGGTCACCAGAGAGCATAAAACTTAATTTCCGCTTCTGAGGTATTTGCAGCAAAATATGAGCTTCTAAATTCTCGATTGAAAAAAATGTCGTTTGTAGACAGATACTACTCATGTCGACAAACCTTTTAAAAACACTTTCTTCTTAAAATAGTGCATGATTTCTACGCCAGGGGGCGTACATGTATATCTTATTTTTTTCAGTATGTACTTCTAGGAGTCCGATTTGAAAAATTCCATCTTTGTTGGATAGTTTTTCTAGTGTGACATGTGGTTCATATAATTTCAAAATTCTCAAGTAATTCATAGACTTTCCGCTAAAGGCATAAAGGTAAATTGTGTTTCTCCCTATATCTCTGCTTCTAAATCTCCGATTTGAAAAATTATTTCTGCGCCGGTTACAGCTCCTGGTGAGAAATCCTTTGCCCGTAATTTCTAATTTTTGTAAAAAATGGTTTGGTCAACAGGTAGAGTAAGTCTTAAAATCCGCTTCTGATGTATTTGCAGCAAAATATGAGCTTCTAAAATCTCAATTGAAAAAAGTCGTTGACCGATACTACTCATGTCGACAAACCTTTTAGGAAAATTTTCTTCTTGAAATAATGCATGGTTTCTACACCAGGGGGCGTAATGTATATCTTATTTTTGTCAATATCTCTACTTCTAAGAGTCCGATTTGAAAAATTCCTTCTTTGTTGGATAGTGTTTCCGATGCGAAATGCTTTTCCTATAAATTCAAAATTTACAAGTAAATCATAGACTTTCCGCTAGGGAGCACAAAGGTAAATTGCATTTTCTGCGTTATTTCTGCTTATAAAACTCTGATTTCAAAAATTCTTCCTGTGTCGCATACAAGACCTGATGGAAAATATTTTTCACATAATTTCTAATGTTTGGTAAAGAATGGTTTGGCCACCAGGGGTCATAAGTGTTAATTTCTGCTTCTGATGTGTTTGTAGCAAAATCTGGGCTCCTGAAAACTCGACTAAATTTTGTTCCTTGGACAGATAAAATGGATAAACCTTTTGAAAATACTTTCTTCCTAAAATAATGCATGGTTTTCCCACTAGGGGACGTAACGTCACATCTTATTTTTGTCAATATATAGAGTTCGTAAGCTCACAATTCCGTTTACAACAATATCTGAGGGCCGCCCCGGTGGCGCAGTGGTCTAAGGCGCTGGCCTCTGATCATTCGTCCAAACGGGGTCCGGGTTCGAATCCCGGTGAGGCATGGATGTTGTGTTTGTCTTACGGCACTGACTCTCTCCCTTCCCTGGAACCAGTGACCCCAGTGACCCTAAATTAGGGACGGGCGACTGCTTACAGCCCATTGAGTTGCTCACGGTGGTCGTTAAACCTCCAATCAAAAAAAAAAAAAAAAAAAAATATCTGAGGAATCAAAAACCCGATAGAAAATCTTCTTTCTTTCGTCAGATCTATTGTTTTCCATACCGGTTCCATTGACTTTGAATAGCTTTGATAAATTTAATTTGCGTCAGAACGGATTCAAAAGATGTGCTTATTACACCTTAAAATTTGGTGTCATCTTTCTTGTTCCATCTATCAAGGAGTCCTTCATGAATCAGAATTTTCCAGCATTCTGGTATTAAGTATGGATCAAGACTATTACATGTAGTTGTCTTATTTTTGCCATGGACACTGATTCAAAAATATGCAGTTCCATCTCATTTTTTTGGGAATAAATATTTTTGATTTCTTTGAATTTCGGATATTATTTTATTTTTTATGCAATATCGGATTACTGATACTTTTTTTATTTTTGCTGATATTGCACTACAGTATTTTCTACTTCAATTTTAGTGCACTTTTGCTTCAGTGTCTGAGACAGTGTTAGTGATGCTTGATCTCTAACTAAGCCATTATAATTAAGGAAATTCTTCATGAGCCAGATTTTTGGTCAGTTGCAACAATGTTCATTGGAATTTTAAGTTCCAGAGTGGCCTGTCCAGGGAAATATGTAAATGCTTATGGAAAAGCACTCAGCTGCTAGACTGCAGGCAGCTAACTACAAAAATTGAGACATGTGAAGGGAGCAAAAGACTCATGTATACGGAATCTTTGAGGTGAATGAAACTGAACCCCTCCCAAGTAATCTTCTGTCTGTCTGCAATACTGGGTAAAACTTGGGAAGTGGCAGCTTGTGTAGTAAAATGTTGGTGAGGCAAAACCCAACCCACAACATACATGTTATGAAAAATAACTAAAACCAAATTTTGTAGAGCAACGATTTGATGTATATATATACTTATGTATATTTTATATCTATATACAATATTTGATAATAGTTTAACAAAGTCATAGGAAGACATCAAGCATAGCTGAGGGGAGAGACGTAGACTTAAAACATTGGAAACAGTTTCAGAGGGCAAAATATACATTTTATGAAAAGAAAAAAAGAAAAAAAAGGGGGGTGAGTATGGTTAACCTGTTTCACTTAATATTCATCCTTCCTGAGCACAAACACACATTTTGCACTTAATTTCTTCATCTAGTGATAGTTAATGCGTGATTATTGCATCGCGCACAACACCAATCAAATGTTCACTCCTCTAAAAATTCAAAGGAAATAATTTTAATAGAAGAACTACTTTTTTCAAAAAATGTTTGAGTCCAGAATAAAAGCAACATGTCTGTTTGCAAAGGTGCACCCTTCATGTAGATCACATTTAAGGCTTGCAGGCCACAAATTAAGGCCCTTACCTGTAGGAACAGTGTCTAGGGAAAATAAAGCTGGAAGCACATTTCTATATATCTTGTCAAAACAGGTGATGTAACTTAAACATGGCAGAAATCAGAACAGGTGATTACCTGTAAAGTTTGCTTTCCCCTCAACAAAATGCATTCAATTTACTTTTTATTAATCAGTTCAATTCTAAAAATAATTGTTTTTACTATCTATATTAATAAAATGAAGTGCGTGTGTGTGTCCTTCGTGATAGACAAAAACTACTCAACCTAGGAAACTGAAATTTTGGCACTAAGGCAGCTTACATACCGAGGATGTGCATGAGGGTGGGTCGAAAAAACCCGCAATTCTGTGATCGAAACTCCCTAGTGCAGAAAAGTTGTGAGTGAGCACCACTAAGAATTGTGTGAAATATTTTTCGAATCGGTTAATATCTTTGCCTCTGACCAGAGGCTCAAAGTTTTGAAATTTCACTAAAAATACAAAATTTTCGAGTGTCCGACGAAAATACCAGAATTATTCGGATCGAAATGCCCTAGTGCGGAAAAGGTTTTAATAACAATCAACAACAAATGTTTAAAGTATAATTCCAATCAGTTAATTTATTCGGCTCTGACCAAAGGCTCAAAATTTTGAAATTTTACATAAAAAACACGAATGTATATTATTGTTTATAGATTAAAACTCGTCTTCGACGTCTCATACTTGTTTCATAATTATTCAGTTTTACGACGACTTGAGGTTGATTTGTTGAAGTCATGTTTGTAATCAAACTGTGACATGATCTTTCTAGACAGTACGGTGGATTGTATGTGTTTATCCCTATTGTCGTGCCCACACACCCGAGCAGATGCCTCAGTCACTATTTTCACTATCCACTCAACAGCTTGAGTGTGACATGGAAATTGGGAGAAATCCCAGCCATTGGCCTTTTCGTGGAGACTCATCAGTTCCTCTGAGCTCACTAGACTCAAGACTGCCGATGGTGTAACTTCACAGTGAAACCAGTCAATAATGTCTGCGTAGTCCTTGGCTTCAAAGTTAAGCTTAGGCACAACAAAGCTGCAGACAGATTCACTAACAGTCCCCCTTGCTTTGAGCTGTCTAATTTCGGTTTTATCATCTGTAAGCATAGCTACAACAGCAGATTTTCAGGGGAAGCGAAGAACGCATTATTAGCAATGACTGGATCAATAACCTCTAGAAGGTTCTCTGGCAAGAAACTAGATCTGTTAACAAGTTCCCATAAGTGCTTTGCACAATCGTCGATGGCGTGTTTAGTTTTGACAGTAAACCATAAAGATGTGTAAACTTTCATGACGTATTCCACAATCTGCCTGAATCCTGAAGATGGATTTGCAGTAGCGATGTATAGCCTCAATAATCTGTTTGCAGTTGTCAACTAACGGGAGTATGAGAGCGGCCCCGGATTACTTTTACTGAGGTCAGATGAGCAGGTGCCTGATTGAACTGCATGTGATATTTCCAGCAAATATCTTTGGTCTGTACTCAAGTCTGAAGCTATAATTGAAGGTAAATCACAATCCACGTGTTCATATATGACTATGGGTAACTCTTCGCATCCAGGAAGTTGTTTACCTATGGAACCACCATACAACTTGGGACCACTTGTTGGGCCCTCTATCTTTTTGAACACTCAGTATCCAAAATAATTTTACGTCTCTCTTTGAAACACCTTATGACATCTTCATATGTCGGAAGCAGGCTGCCACACAGATCTTTCGGGATTCCAAAAATGGGACAAACAAATATTTGTCTCAGAGGAAGCTTTGAACTTGAAGACTTTGGAATTGTCATTGCATTCACCATTACGCCAGCAAAGTTATACTGAAGCGTGTCATTACAGCCAAACTATCGGAAATGGTGCAACGCCCCTCGCGCACCCACCCTACCCCACGTTGGTAAGAGCAATGGCAGCCAAGTTCATTCTGAGGAGAGTAGACCAAGACAAGACAGGATGGATGGATTAGCCTAAAGGGAGCACGAACGCGAGTGTATTATTGCAATACATGTCTGTTTTTTATGTAAAATTTTGAAACTTCAAGCCTTTGATCAAAGCTGATTAAATTAACTGATTGGAATTATACTTTATACATTTGTTGTTGATACTTATGGAAACCTTTTCAGCACTAGGGCATTTTCATCCGAGTAATTCTGGTATTTTCAACGGACACTCGAAAATTTCATGTTTTTTGTGAAATTTCCAAACTTTGAGCCTCTGGTCAGAGCCAAAGATATTAAACGATTCGAAAAATATTTCACACAATTCTTAGCGGTGCTCACACAACTTTTTTTGCACTAGGGCATTTCTATTCAAGTAATTCTGGTATTTTCGACGGACACTCGAAAATTTCATGTTTTTAGTGAAATTTCAAAACTTTGAGCCTCTGGTACTTTGAGCCAAAGATATTAACCAATTCGAAAAATATTTCACACAATTCTTAGAGGTGCTCGCTCACAACTTTTCTGTACTAGGGAGTTTCGATCAAAGCATTTCGGGTTTTTTCGACCCACCATAATGTGCACCTCGGGCTTAGATTTTTAAATTTTTGAGAAAAACGTGGTTCCTGATTTCCCGTGTATCGTTCCACTTTGTTTACAAAAAACCTGGTCACACCCAATGTGAAGGAAAGTTGTCCACGATGAATTTTACGAGTTTCTTTTTAGAATTTCATTATAATAGACGCCTTAATGACTATTTTTATTTGTAAATACATTTTATGAAGGAAATATATCGAATAACAGTACTACTACGTTGTTTTTTAAGTTTTTATCCGGAGCTAGCATATTCTTTAAGCAAAGCTATTTCGAACTTTTGCTGGCACGAGATGGAATTATGACGCATAAATTTGTGATATGAGAATAAATGTATTATTTACCATAATAAAGTAAATGCCTATGATTATTTCCATTACAATAAGATTTATTTCAATGATAACAATAAAAAAATTCACATATTATCGTGAAATACTTTCTTTCACGTTGGGTGTTATCAGGTTGTATGTAAACAAAGCAGAACGATACACAAGAAATCGGAAACTACTTGAAAGCGTTCTGATTCGGTAGTACAGCTGTGTTTTATAATTTAATTAGCATTTTCGTCAAGGAAAGTGAGCTACAAATAATGATAATTCATTCACTACTGAAGTTACAGTTTTGAATTACATTGATACTAAAGTCTATCTATGGTGATGAAATGCTTAAAAAATTATGTTCATGTTCTCACAAGATGGCATGGACAAGCTGCATTTCATCAAATTACAGTTCAAGTATAATTATTCATTTCAAATAATACAAAATAAGATTTCTTTATTTAATTAATTAACGTTTAATTAATTAATGTATCCTTATGATTCATGGTCAGATATTTCACCCATCCCAGTGAAAACTACTTGCAGTTATTTAGTAAACACAAAATCAAATATGTTCCAGCACAAGCTGATTTTTTTGCTTGGATTTATCTGCTCGAAAACTATGATGAGTCACCGATGAAGCTTAACATTGAGTTCCATTATCTAGCTAAACAAAGTCTACACCAACAAACAGCATCAGCAAAACGACAGGCTAAGCTAGTTACTAATAAATCAAAATTTATGACTAATAATACTAAGAAAGAAAAACTCAGCACATTTGTTGCCTAACCAGAAACTACAGAAGAAACACGTTCCAAAAAATTAGCCTGCACAATTAAAGGTATGCAAAGGCTGATTGCGCATACACACTTAGCATGCGCAATTAAAGGCGTATTGTATCTTACATATGTAAAGACTTTCTTCATGGGTGAAAAATTTCTGGTGTGGCAGTGCCTCACTTGCCTCATCTGGCGAGCCGCCCATGATCTGACCAGGGGGCGGCTTGCGAGATGAGGGGTTAAAGGAAATATTTTATTTACTATTTAATCTTGAAAGTGCATTCTTTCTAACTCAATACACCTCTTTGCATGGCCAAACAGCTTCTGCATGGCTCTGTGGAACTCAGCTTGTGCAATCCTGTTGAACTTGTTCATCATGCTGTTTTGAGTCTCAGAAATGATGTCAAAATGGAACACCTTCACGTGGGATTTCACTTTAGGGAACAGAAAATAATTCACATGTACCAAATCTGGGAAACAAGGGAGATGGTGAAGCACTGTACTACCCTTTCATGTGAGAACTGCTTGACGATGGTTGCACTGTGTGCGGGTTCATTGCTGTGAAGCAAGAACCAATCACCTGACTCAGTACAGCCTAACACGCTGAATTCTTTTCACAGTCTGCCCATCACAACTCTGTAAAATTCAGAGTTAATTAATTGCCCATCCTTCTGGTTGAAATTTTTGTGCACAACTCCTTGCCAATAAAAAATATCACCATCATTTTGGTTTGAGACCTTTCGAACTGAAGATTTTTCAGCTTCAGTGAATTTTCTCTAACCCATGCAGCTGACGGTCTTTCTGTTTTGGAGTTGTACACAAATCACCATGATTTATCAAAATTTATGATTTCTTTTAAAAAGGTTGGATCACTGTCTGCAATCTCAATCAAATCATGATATGTAGCAGCTCTCCTCCTGCTTTGTGATCAATGCATAGGGTATGAAGTGCACACACACTATCCTTTTTCATTCAAATCTTCAACAATAACTGAATGCACACTATCCTTGCTAATAAGAGCTTGTTTGGTATCATTTGGAAGGACAGATTATGATTTTCCATTGACAGCTGCTATACATTGTCTGTTGGGGTTCATATGAGATCTGGAGGGCAGGCACTTTGCATGTAGCTCTGAACATTCTGGCCTTCACAGAATTACCCATAGCAGTGAAAAATGTTGGATCACAATAGTGCTTCAACTCCATGAGCTGCACATATCATTGTGACTGTTTCAGTTGCCCGTTTTCAGGCTTTAAAACAATAGTTGATTGCCACACTTTGCTCAGTACTTGAATCCATGACTTGATGATTTTACTGCACCAATTTAAACACAACTTTCCAGCAGAATCATTTTGTACACACTGCTGAAACTTGACATCAAGCCAGTTCAGATCTGAGAGTCAATAGCTCTAACAGTGGCCAATGAATTACACTAGGCAATGCATCACATTGTTTAAACAAAATTAGTCCTAAAAATTTTCAGACACATTTTGTATATTTTTATTTTTGGCATGAAGATAAGATTATTTTTTTAAGAATCCAATAAAAATAGCTACGAAGTAATATTTTTTCCTCCAAATTTGCCAATTGTGGCCAGGTTTTTGAAAAATAAATAATATACAAATTAATATTTGTGTCTTTAAACTTAATTGATAACTGCTGGAATTGTTGCCCTCATGCGTGGTTTTGCATTTACTTTAGTGTGTGATAAGAAAGTATGATTTCTAAACGAGACAAGGAACTTGATAACCTTATTTCTTGACTTTTGGGAAACAATATCACAGCTTAAATCTTCAAATACTTTAATTCATGTTCTTCATATGTTCTTCACTACATATACAAAGGGCATCCTGAAAGTAATGCCTCATCCCTAATAAGATTTTTATTTGTAGCAGCAAAAATGTGAAACTTGGTGGCAAAAAACTTGGACATTAGGGTGGCCCAAAATATTCAACTCCTTTAATTTTTAAGTCTCACCCCTTAAAATTGTTCTATTTCAGGAAAAAAATAATATCTGTAAAATTTTATTGCAATAGCACGATAACAACACGTGCCCACAGGCATGATTTTATAGGGATAGCTTTCGTTTTCCTGCCACTTAAGCTTTTTTCCCTTTTTAAACTATCTCACTGTTAGCTTAATGCAACATTCTTTGAAAGATACCAAAAAAACAACATTCTATTGCAACAGCTTCAGATTAACTTGTGGTGATAACAGTGCTACAGCCGAAAACAATTTTTGGAAGGGGGAGGGGAGATTTCCCAAAAGTTCTAAATCTTAAAAATGAAAATTTTGCATGTTTTTTTAAAGTGCTAAGTGAGGAAATATGTTTGCTTCAAAATTTTAAACATAGTACACTCTTTGAAGAAATGGAAATATTTCATGATTGTTTCTGTACTTTAAATTAAAAATAATTAAACCACTATTTTTATTTATCTATATTATGATCTTTTGATTTTGATCATGATCACAATCTGCAAACTTCAATCTAAATCCATCTTCATACGAAATAACGGATGTAGTCTAACTGTCATTTTCAATTTTACTTTTTTTTTCCAGTAATAAAGGATAAAATATTACTCTGGGTGTGGGATCTTTTCTTGCCTCAATTCTAAGTAGACATTGCATCTAGCATGGCCCAAAATATTCAACTTCTTTAATTTTTCAGAGGCATCGCTTAGTGGTTAAAAAAAAGGTTTTGTCATTATCTGTACAAAAATACAGATTATGTACAGATAATGACAGAAATATCAACAAATGGAAAACAAATGACAATCTCACTCCACTTTTTTTTTTTTTTTTTGCTACAGTCTCCTTTGCATCACGATATTGACATCTATAGTCAGTGACAACTTGCAATAGAAATTGTTTCTGGTCTTCATTTTTTGTTAGTATTTTGTTGTAGTCCTCTATCAACTTAACCCCTCTTTCAGCTGTGTCATTTACCACCTTTAATTGGTGCACAACAACTGAGGCTTTCTTATACACTTCACTTTCAGGCCAGGAAGCTGGACCTATATTGAAAAAATCTGTGTGAATATGAAATATTTCAAAGAATTGTTTGCTTCTAGTTTATCTATTAGTCCATGAAGATATAAAAGATCTCTTTCCAACATCTGCTCTAAAATAATTGCCGCTCCCCTTAAGTAGCTGAGGTTGGATGCAGTAGTGTCACAGCACAATGCTTTTACTTTGTTTGTAAGCTCCCAATCAGTAAGTGTTTCCGATAACTGCTAAAGCTTGTTCGTTTCCAGTGGAGTCTCGCAACCATGGTATCTGCAGTATTTGTTCTATATTTCCAGTTGTAATTATGACCAGAAGGCACTCAACCATCTGAGAACCTGCAATTGCTGGCAGTAATTTTCCATCCCAATGAACAACAGCTGCCTGCAGATCAGCTTCTTTGAATTGTTCCTTTAATTTTTCTGCTCTCACTTGATGTAAACGTTGCCTGCATCACTGAATGGAAGACCTACTTATTGATAGTTCATGGACAGCATGACCTAATGCTTCAGCTGTTGCCATTAAAATGTGAACCGCATTTCTATCACTAACTTTGCATTTGTCGAAAGCTGCTACAATTTTTGGAGTTATAACATTACAAGTTCCATGCATCTTTCTTTTCTTTTGCTGCGACATCCCGATTGAATCCATAGAGCACGATGGAATTGCCTCTTTGTCCACAATTGATTCTTCATCTCTACTACTTGCATATTGCAGTTCAATAAATTCTCTTGCTGTTTCAGCCTCTCCTATGTTTTGCAGTAACCTTTGAATTTCTTTGGATCGTCTTTCTTCTGTTCTTTTTTCCCATTCAGCCAATTTTACATCAATACCACACATAAAACCGGGCCGCCCTTTTTGCCTTTGATTTATTAAAAAAATCTTATCTTCCTGGATACTTATCATTTCTAAGGCATTTTCATGGGCAATATCGAACAGGTCATCCAACTTTGACACAAATAACTCTTCCCTTTGATTTAGAATTTGACTAATTTTCTTCGCGTTTTTTTGCAATGATCTCAAATTTTCGTTAACAGTTTCTAGTTTTTGAATGCAATAATATTGTCGTCATGTTGGAATACACGATTTATTTCAGAAAATTAGCACCACTTGGATTGTCAGCGTCACACTTTTTTGAAGAGTTAATTTTACCTCACGCAGGTTAGAAAAGAGTATGCACAGCACTTGTCTGTCAGACGACAGCTTACTTCCAACAATCTGGGGAATGTAATGTCCAATCAAATAAACCGAAGTGTCTTTCCATAGGGTGTGCTTTGAAAACATTATTTAGCACAGAAAACTTAGCAAGTAGCACAGTAACAATATGCCTCAAAAAAGAATCAAAATGTAACTGTCCTCAATAAATACAAAATATAACGATGTATACTCTGAAACTTTTTTCGCATTGCAATCACCATATGGCATTAAAAAACGTAGTTTACCACAAGCCAGTTACATTGAAGCTCATTTCTGAAACACAGCTGAGATAAAAATAGCAAGTAGAAGGCTTACAGCTTGGTTTTTCTTTTTTTTTTTTTTTTTTTTTGGCATCTTGCCAAGAATGTTCCATTGACTTTTGCGGGAGGAAGCTAATGCATGCAGAAGACTCAGTGGTAGGAAACGAAAGCTTCTGCTGTAATAGGCTCTCTGTCAGCACGTGTTTTAATCTTTCAATTGCAATAAAATTTTACAGGAATTACTTTTTTATGAAATAGAACAATTTCAAGTGGTGAGACGAATGATAATTGAAAAGAAGAAATTTCCTATACAAAGTTGGGCCACCCTTATTGGACATATTGTTAATAATGCTAGCCTATTCAAAGTATTGCGCATTGCTTTCTATACATTTCTGCCATCTTTGAACCCATTGGTAAAATCCATTTCAGAAAAATCCCGAGGCTGTCGTTTCACCCATGAATTCACAGCCAGTTTAACGACGTCTGTCACATCGTCGAAACCTTCCCCACAAAGGGTGTTTTTCAAAGGGGCAAACAGGGAAAATTCTGAGGGAGCCAAATCAGGACTGCAGGGAGGCATTACCATCCACCCCATTTTGGCAATAGTCTATGAAGTCTCCATTGAGGTGTGGGGATGTGCACTATCATGGTGTAAAACAACACTATGAAGTGGAATGTCAAGTCTTTTCCAACTGATAGCTTTCTTTAGCTTCTTCAATGTCTGCACATAGTGAGCACTGTTTATTGTTGCAACTCCTGGATGGTGACATGACGATCAGCTGTGATGAGGTCATTCACTCTTTGCCTGCTGGCATCTGTCACTGCAGTTGCAGGTTTTCCACTTCATTGTTCGTCCAACAGTGAACTTTCTCTCTCTCGAAACCTTTTAATCCATATCTTCGGCCATTACTGATATCGATTGTGGCAACTCCATACACCGCCAGAAGTCTTCTGTGGATTTCTGGAGCCTCACATCCCTCTTTTTCCAAGAATTCAATTACGGCTTACTGCTTTTCTCTGTCATTCATGATCTTTATTTCCAATTCTGAAAAAAATTCCCATGCTAGCCTATTCAAAGTAGTTTCATTAAAATCACTTCAAAATTTCAAAAGTTATTAAGGTGGCATTACTTTCAGGATGTCCCTTTTAATAACTTGATCTGTATTGTCTGCTTCTAACATTTGCACATGGTTTTTGAAGACCATTACTTGGTCCTTTTCATATCTTAGTATTTTAATAGTATAATTTCTTTCAGTTTTGTTAATGTGCATCACATGGCAGATGAATTATCATAAAGTATTAACTGTCACATGTTTGGTAACAAGGGATAGTTATCAATGGAGATATGTGAAAATCACAAAAATGTACCTAATCCATCTTACACCTAAAGGTTATGAAGCTATAGCTGCATGCAAATTTATGAACAATTACCTAATTTTATGTAGCAAATATGATTTTGGTATCCAATGTAACTATTTATTATACACTGATTTACAAATGTTACATATTTTTTGTTATATAGTAAAACCATATTTTTCTCTTATTTCTTTTTCTTCTCAATTTGTAAATTTCTTTGAAATAATCAAGAAAACCTGAAATTTTTGAAATCAGCACCATTTAAATCACCTGTTACATTTTAATCATGGGAATTGGAACACATTTCAGGGATGGCCAGGAACTCTAACAAGACATAGAAGTACAGTTGGCATGGCAAATAATACAGGGTGTGTCTAAAGTCTTTCCCTGATTATGATAAATCGTATAAAATGAACCACACTCATTAGACACCTATGGTTTACCAATATAGCTTACCAAATCCAGAGTTTTTTCCCGGGTCATCAGTATACCTTAACATGGGCTCCTTTTGTTACACAGAGGACATCCAGTCGGTATTCTATCTGTCTCCATGTCTGCTGCAGCATGTCCTCTGTGATGTCGCAAACATTTCAGTTATTCTTCCCTTCAAAGTGCTAATATCTGCAACTGGTGTTGCATAAACCTGATCCTTAATGTAGCCCCATAAAAAGAAGTCAAGGGACGTAATGTTGGGGGATCTTGGTGGCCAGGGTATGGAACCATCTCTGCCTATCCATCTGTTAGGGAATTTGTCATCAAGAATTGAGGGACAGGTACACCACAGTGCGGGGGCAAACCGTCCTACTGGAACATTACCCATGGTTGCAGCTCTTCCAATTGAGGTGCAACATACAGCTGCATCATGTCAAGGTAAATACCTGATGTAATGGTGGGCAAAATAAAAAAAGAACGGTCCAATTACACTGACGGAAAAAAAAAATCCCTACACCAAGAAGAGTTTGTGTTAGATAAACGACAGTTGGTAGGCGGTGAGAGTACATCTGTAAGATGACGTCTACGCAAATTTCGCGCTCGGCGCATACGTGTGGCGCTAGTAGCGCCCTTGGAACATGCAAAGCAGGTTTGCTGTAAATACGCGCTGTAATGTTCGTGAGCGTTAGTTATCGTTGAGATTCGACATAAGGTGTTGATGTTAGTCAAGAATGCCTTTAAGAAGACGAAGAAGCCGTTATCAACAGCTCACGGAGTTTGAACGAGGTCGTGTAATAGGGCTACGAGAAGGTGGATTTTCTTTCTGCAATATTGCAGAACGACTTGGCAGGAATGTAGCCACTGTGCATGATTGTTGGCAGCCGTGGTCAAGGGAAGGTACTGCCTCAAGAAGACCGGGTTCCGGCCGGCCATGTGGCACTACTGAGAGGGAAGACCGCCGTGTACGGCGTATGGCCGTGGCACATCGCACCGCATCTGTGGCAGCAATTCGAGCTGCAGTTGCCACCACAGTGACACAACAAACTGTTACAAATCGGTTACTTGAAGGACAGCTCCGAGCCAGACGCCCTGTAGCGTGCATTCCACTTACTCCAAACAACTGCCGTTTGCGACGTCAGTGGTGTCAAGCTAGAGCTCATTGGAGGAAGGAGTGGAGATCTGTTGTGTTTTCTGATGAAAGCCGGTTCTGCCTGGGTGCCAGAGATGGCCGTGTGTTGGTTAGAAGGAGGCCAGGTGAGCGCCTGCAACCAACCTGTCTGCGGCCGAGACACACTGGACCTACACCTGGAGTTATGGTCTGGGGAGCAATTTCCTATGACAGCAGAAGCACTCTCGTGGTTATCCCACGCACCCTGACGGCACAGTTGTACGTCGGTCTGGTGATTCAACCTGTTGTGCTGCCATTCATGAACAGCATTCTAGGTGTTTTCCAACAGGATAACGCTCGCCCGCATACCGCTGTTGTAACCCAACATGCTCTACAGAGTGTCGACATGTTGCCGTGGCCTGCTAGATCACCAGATTTTTCACCAATCGAGCACGTATGGGACATCATTGGACGACAACTCCAGCGTCACCCCCAATCAGCATTAACCGTCCCTGTATTGACCAACCAAGTGCAAAAGGCATGGAACTCCATCCCACAAACTGACATCCAGCACCTGTACGACACAATGCATGAACGTTTGCGTGCTTGCATTCAACATTCTGGTGGTTACACCGGTTATTAATGTACCAGCATTTCACATTTAAAATGGCTCTTCTCGCGCTTACATTAAGCTGTGATCTTGAAACCTTAAGCGATTACATATGTTACCAATACAAATGTATTGCCACCATTTCATTCCCCTACAATTATTTTTTCGTGGTGTTGGGATTTTTTTTTCTGTCAGTGTATTTTGTTGTGCATTGGTCCGCACCAAACACTGATTTTAGGGCTATCCCTCCGTTTCTCCGAAACCACACATAGGTTCTCTGAACCCCAGATATGGGCATTATGCGTTTTCACTTTACCTGAGGTATAAGAAGTTGATTCGTCTGAAAAACAAATCCGTTTCAGGTAATCATTATCTTTGTCTATACGTTCAAGAATATCTATAGCAAATGTCACACATCTGGGCCCATCAATAGGTTCCATGGCTTGAACAATTTGTAATTTGTATGCAAAAAAACAAAGCCACTTTCTTAAAATGTGGTGCACTGTCTTCATAGGTATTCCCAGTTCACTAGAGGCATGAAGAATTTATTTCCTCAGGATTTGTGCGAATGCATCACACATGGCGTCAACAGTTTCCTCCCTAATGGAAGGTCTTCCACTTCTTGCACAGTCATCGACATTGCCCGTCTGTTTGAACTTTTGTTACCAGTTCCTAATGCTCTTCACATCAGGTGGAGCTCTATGATACTCACACCTAAACTTCCGCTGAACTGAAATTGCAGATTTGGTTTCATGAAACCAGAGAACGCAATTAGCCTTCTCCTGCATAGAAGCCATTTCGCCCACTGACATTTTCAACTACAAACTACGCTGCAGCACCACCTACTGTTCCAAAAGTACAACGAACAAAAAACTTGAGAATATGACCCAATCAATGCAACAAACCATGTATGTCTAACTAGCTCAGTTAATTTCATACGATTTATCGTTATCAGGGAAAGACTTTAGACACACCCTATATAACTTTTATTACCAAGAGCTAACACATCTGCAACATAGGTGGGCAAATTGTATTGAACTCAATGGGGATTACATTCAAAAATATTAGAGCCAAATATCATAATACAAGGCACCAATTTATTATCTAAGAAGTTACTGAGCACAGCCATTCTCACATACAGTATTATTAAAGTAGCATTTCACAGTAAAAAAATCTAGTAATTAAAACATTAAACAAAATTATTTTTTGTCATTAGATTTACAAAAGATCAATTTCTATAAAAAAAAAATTTGCAAATAGATGAATATACACTTCAGCAAGTTTCACTATCATCCTTATCCTTTACAGTGAAAATATGCATAGCATTGTGGAAGTTATGGTGCTGAAAAACTTTCAACCAACAATAATCACAAAAACTAAACATTAATGTAAAAAAAGTAAAACTAAAAATTGTCAGAGCAGTATACTGGACAAATACAAATGCATACACACAACAAAACAATGTTAACAAAAATACTAAGTTAATTAATAGACATAAGGAAAAAAAACTTTTATACGAACTTACTTAGAATGAGGTTTGTAAGCATGCCCACTTGTGTCCAAACCCAGCAGATGCAAGAAAAATATAATCTGATCTTTTGACAACATTTCTAACAAGCTGGAATTTGACTTCGCATGTTTTAAAAATGCCTGTAAAAACAATTCAGCCAGTGACATATTTAAACAACAATGAAAACTAAGATATCAAAACTCATGTCAATCAAAGTGCTAAATAAGTTATTATTCAAGTAAAGTTGAAGAACTGGCAGCAACAAATCATGTATTACTATTATAAATTTTAAAAAGGTAAAATAGGGAAGATATGTTAAGTACACAGTAGAGCAAAACATTGAGCTCCCTGCCCCTCCAACAGCCCAGCAGCAGCATGTGCAATGCTATCTGGAGCTGAGAAAGTGGGTAACTTATTTAGGACCTCCCTTGGAAAACGATAGGACCATTGGGCGCAAAGCAAAGGGTGGCAGTATCTGGGAAATGGGAAACTTTGTTGGTTGTTCACAGACTGCCACAGTAAAAGTGTACCAATAACGGATGGAAAGAGTTATGAGTCAATTCGCAGCATTCTCAAAATTTTGTTACATTCAAATTGCATGCAGGACAGCATACGATTTCAGTTTTCTTTCTTTTAGTCTCTCTCCCCTGCAATAACGATATTTAAGCTTTAAAATGTTGATGTGCTCTTTTTTCTTTCTCATGAACAGAAAGAACTGTATAAGATTTTAGACATCACTTCTTCCTATTACTATATTAACGTATAAACGTTTTTCGTTTACTGTTCATCACATTATTGTTGGTGTAAATATAGCTCTCCGACGTGACGTCCAACATATAATGTGCCGTAAAAGTTATTCATATCGACATACACTGAAAATTGTATGAACCGTAAAAATTATTCATATTGACATATAAAGTTATTCATATAGACATACCAAGCAGCTCACTCCGAATTACATATATATAAAAAAGTGCTCTACCTTCGATGTCGATGAGTATTTCCCAAAAAACATCCACTGTCAATGCTCAATCTAGGCCTAGTCAAATATTCCTCTTTCTTTCACCATCGAACGCTGGTGGTGAAATTGTACGTGATAAAATATGTGGTCCCACTGGACGAAGTCAGAACTAAAACGAGACACTACAAACGACCACAAGACAAACAAAGACATAATGATATAAAATGTAACCAAGATTAATAAAATGAATTAAAAGCAGATGGACGGACACAGTCGTCAAACTACATCACCAGACCGGTTTCAGCAAGTTTCATGCTATCATCAGTGGTACTCTCAACAGTGCTTCTTCATCGTATAAACGTGCACGCATCAATGCCGAACTCGTCAGACATGGAGGCCACACCCTTGGTCTTCTAAGCGCAAAGTATCCTGGGATCACAAGAATACAACACCCATGGCACCATCTATGGTGAGATCAAGGACTTATTTTCTTCTGGGTCTTTTGTATTTTCTTTCTTTTATTACAATAACGTTTCTTCATTTTCTCTTCAATTTCTATCAAGTACTTCCAGGTGTACGGTAATTCAACTGGTACATTATTGTTACAATTTCTATTTTTCATTTTTTCGATTACAACTTCTTCTGAAATAAACTGCTGGTCGTATTTTTTATGTGATGTTACTAATTTGACATTTGACCAGTCTGGTGAAAAATTATTTTCAGAACAATACTGCATCATAGACGTCTTCATCTCCCCTTTGCACCAATTTGAAATATGTTCGTTCAACCTGCATTGCAATCGTCCTTTGGTGCTGCCTATATATGATTTCATTTGTACTCCCTCTTTGTTAATTGTTGGAATAGAATATATGCCTGAACTTTCTAGGATGGAAGTTTTATAGGCAGTCAGTAATTTCCCATTGTCAATTACCATCTTTGCCAACTTAATATTGTGATCAACACACTCCTTTTTAAGGATATCACTCACGGGTGGTAAGTATGGGAATTTTATAAAACATTTATTTTCAGTTTCCATACTTACTAGTTTCTTATCTTTCACTTCGTTTTTAACATTTGCATACATTGATCTTACCAAGCGTTAATTATATCCAACCTCTTGGGCAATCGATTCAATCCATTTAATCTCATTTTCTTCAGCCTCTTTCGAAGATGACATATTAATGGCTCTTCTAACGAAAAATAGAAAGGCTGCTGTTTTATATCTCCATGGATGTGAAGACCCATTAGGAATGATCGCCGCAATATATGTATCTTTCCTGTATGATGTTTCTATGCAGTTCTTATTTAGGCAGCACCAAAAGACGATTGCAATGCAGGTTGAACGAACATATTTCAAATTGGTGCAAAGGGGAGATGAAGACGTCTATGATGCAGTATTGTTCTGAAAATAATTTTTCACCAGACTGGTCAAATATCAAATTAGTAACATCACATAAAAAATACGACCAGCAGTTTATTTCAGAAGCAGTTGTAATCGAAAAAATGAAAAATAGAAATTGTAACAATAATGTACCAGTTGAATTACCATACACCTGGAAGTACTTGATAGAAATTGAAGAGAAAATGAAGAAACGTTATTGTAATAAAAGAAAGAAAATACAAAAGACCCAGAAGAAAATAAGTCCTTGATCTCACCATAGATGGTGCCATGGGTGTTGTATTCTTGTGATCCCAGGATACTTTGCATTTAGAAGACCAAGGGTGTGGCCTCCATGTCTGACAAGTTCAGCATTGATATGTGCACGTTCATATGATGAAGAAGCACTGTTGGGAGTACCACTGATGATAGCATGAAACTTGCTGAAACCGGTCTGGTTATGTAGTTTGACGACTGTGTCCGTCCATCTGCTTTTAATTCATTTTAATCTTGGTTCCATTTCATATCGTTATGTTGTTGTTTGTCTTGTGGTCGTTTGTAGTGTCTCGTTTTAATTCTGACTTCATCCAGTGGGACCGAATATTTTATCACGTACGATTTCACAACCAGCGTTCCTGGATGTTGAAAGAAAGAGGAATATTTGACTATGCTTACATTGAGCATTGGCAGTGGATGTTTTTTGAGATATACTCATCGACATCGAAGGTACAGCACTTTTTTTATATATATGTAATTCAGAGTGAGCTACTTGGTATGTCTATATGAATAACTTTTACAGTTCATACAATGTTCAGTGTACACTGAAGAGCAATTAAATTAGAGATACCTGTCTATTAATGTGTAGCACTACCTTTCGCCCTGATGATGGTGGCAATTCTTCTCGGCATGGGCTCAACAAGACAACGGAAGCGTTGGGAAGCCATACGGATCCAGGACCCTTGAACAAGCTCCCACAGTTCACGAAGATTTGATGGAGGGGGTCAGAGCCTCGAACATCTCTCTTGATGGCATTCCAGATGTGCTCAATGGGATTGAGGTCAGGTGACCTAGCTGGCAAAGGAAGCGAGGTCATATCAGTGGAGTGTTCATCCAACCATTCGGATACAATTCGGGAGCGATGGCACAGTGCATTGTCTTGTTGCAGGATGAGGTCCTCAGTGGGATGTTGAAGACACACAAATGGAAGCAAATGGTTGTCCAGGATATCTCGGTAACGTTGACCTGCGAGGGACGATGTCACACATACCAGAGTGCCATTTCAGTCTACGTAAACAGTCCCCAGACAAGAATGCCAACCCCACCAGATTGAAGAGTACCCTGCTGGCACGAAGGATCCATTGCTTCATGTAGTTTGTGCCATACTTGTTTCCTGCCACCCGCATGTACCAAAGTGAATCTCGACTCATCAGTCCAGGCAACATTTTTCCACGTCTAGGGTCCAGTGGTGATGTCCCCACAATGGGATTGAGGTCAGGTGACCTAGCTGGCAAAGGAAGCGAGGTCATATCAGTGGAGTGTTCATCCAACCATTCGGATACAATTCGGGAGCGATGGCACGGTGCATTGTCTTGTTGCAGGATGAGGTCCTCAGTGGGATGTTGAAGACACACAAATGGAAGCAAATGGTTGTCCAGGATATCTCGGTAACGTTGACCTGCGAGGGACGATGTCACACATACCAGGGTGCCATTTCAGTCTACGTAAACAGTCCCCAGACAAGAATGCCAACCCCACCAGATTGAAGAGTACCCTGCTGGCACGAAGGATCCATTGCTTCATGTAGTTTGTGCCATACTTGTATCCTGCCACCCGCATGTACCAAAGTGAATCTCGACTCATCAGTCCAGGCAACATTTTTCCACGTCTAGGGTCCAGTGGTGATGTCCCCACGCCCATGTTAATCTGAGCACCCTGTGATGTGCGGTCAGCAGCGGCACCCTCGTGGGACGATGGCTTCTGTACCCCACAGCGAGAAGATGGTTCTGGATGGTGTGGCTGCTTACATGTTTTTGTGCACCAGCGTTAAATTGCCAAGTGATTTCTTGCACTGTGTCCCGTCTATCTGCTGTTACAATGCGAGCTAGCCGACGATGACCCCGCTCATCCACACGCTGTTGTCCACGGCAGTTGGCCCTTGCAGGGATGGTTTTACTGGATTCGATGTACTCATGGTGCACCCGTGACACAGTGGCTCCTGAAAATCCCAGTGCCTGCACGACTTCTGAGATGGAGTGACCCATTCATTGGGCCCCGACAATTTGCCCACGATCAAATGTGCTTAGATCCTTCGTCTTACCCATACTGCGTCCGACTCTTACTGATTCCCATCGCATCACTCCTTATATTGTCGGATCACTGCATACGTCATGTCGTTTCTGTTTACAGGGCCGCCCACAGCGCCACATTTGCATAACGCCAGCTGTCTCTAATTCAATTGCTCTTCAGTGTATGTCGATATGAATAACTTTTACGGCACATTATATGTTGGACATCATGTCGGAGAGCTATATTTACACCAACAATAACGTGATGAACAGTAAACGTTAAACGTTTATACGTTAATATAGTAATACTTTGAGCCACGTAAAAAATATGCTCGATTCAGCATAGAGCTTTGTGCTGATTTGAGTAGATAATGCAATAATCACTTCTTCCATCTTTTTCCCAGCCAGTTTCTCTGTTTGTCCAACCACAGAAAATATATTTCTGCTTCAAATGGCTAGGGAAGAAATTTGGTCTAGGACAGACAGATACAGGCATTCATACAAGATTATAGCTGTCTATCCATATGTCTATCCATCTGTCTGTCCATTTAACCATACATTCCTCAGTTTGTCTAGCTGTCAGTCAGTCTATCTGTCTGCAGAATTTCAATCTCCGCTTCTGACTGCCAGATCAAAGAAACTCGTTTTGTGACTTATATGGAAATGTATGGCATTACCAATATCTGTCCCTCCATTTCTCGGTCTGTCCATTCATCAGTAGAAACAATAGCTCCGCTTCTAATTATCAGACTGAATAAATTCTTTCTCTGCATTATAGGGGACAACATGAGCATAAGATATTACAAATCTCTTCTTCCTCCCATCTATTCCTTAACTGCTCTGTCTGTCGGTCAGTCTCTCTGCAGAAATTCAATCTATGCTTATGACGGTCCAATTGAATAAATTCATTTTTTGAAAGGTGTAGTATTACCAATGTCTGTCCCTCCTGTTTTCGGTCTGCTGTCTGTCAGTAGAAATGATATCTCCACTTCTAATTATTGGACTGAAGAAATTCTTTCTTTGCACTATAAGAGAAAACGTGAGCGTAAGATATCACAAATCTCTCATTCCATCCATCCATTCCTCAGTTTGTATGTCTGTTGGTTTGTCCATTTGCAAAAATTCAGACTCTGCCTCTGACAGCTGGATTGGAGAAATTTGTTTTGTGACTTATGGAGAAAAGCATGAGCACAGTATTGCCATTGTCTGTCACCCCCATGCTCAGTCTGTCTCTCAGTAAGAATAATATCTCCGCTTCTAATGATCGGACTGAACAAATTCCCTATTTAATGGAGAAAACATGGACATAAAATTTTTGGCAGTAATAAAATACTGTATAATGTCATGCATAGGATAGAAAGAACAATGTGCCAGTTTTCAACACATCTCTCGTTTCGTCTTTCTGTCCGTTGAGATGTCTGCATAAAGTCTCAGTGTATGACGATTATGGGCAAAACACGTAACAATATTAACACATAAAGGTAACTTGATCACGCTAGTTACGTTAACTGAAACTTTTACAAAAAGTTCGTAAGTTGGAAGCTTTCAACCTTATCTTAGGTCTTCATCACGCCAATGGAGGACTAAGATTGTTGCCAGATTCTACATTTGAATTTTTCCTATTTTTGTTGCCAAAACTTAGAATTGATCTCCAGATCAACGGAATGTAGAGAGGAGATTCGGAGTTGCAAGTCATTGAGTTGAAAATAATTTCTATGCTTTCACGGTAACGGAGGGCAAAACGATTGTCAAAAGAAGCAATTCGTTTTGCTTCATTCCAGTGGGGAACTGCAGATGTGTACCTAAGATAAGGTCGAAAGCTTCCAACTTACGAACTTTTTGTAAAAGTTTCAGTTAACGTAACTAGCGTGATCAAGTTACCTTTATTTGTCTCAGTGTATATCCATATTGAAGCTGGATAAGTTGTTTCACACATATGTATAGGATTAGCTGCACCCACCCCCACCCCCACCCCCCATTTTTTTAATGGAAAATGTTTAGAAAAACTTTCGATCGGCAAAAGTATACCAAGTGAAATGTAATGCCTTGTCAATAAAAGAAATCCTGCATCAGGATGAAATAATATTAAATACCTCTTTGTGGAGTTCCCACGCAAACATCTCAAAATTTGTGTGTCATGCTGTTAAATTTTATTCAAGTAATATGTAAAGAAAATGTGTACGTTTTTACCTAATGCATGATGGTTATTTCAAACAATTTTTTGTATGATTGCTTCTTTAGATTTGTTATTTTTTTCATTTAGGAAAGAATAAAAAAATAAGAAAGCTAGCAAAGCTGTGAATTAAAGAATTTTTGTTGTTACACGAACAACTTCAAGGTAAACTTGTGTTTGTTTATTTCAGTAATCTTCTGCAAATATTAAATAAAATGGCAAAAGATTTTACATTCATTCAGATGTACCAGGAAAGGACTGACTTCTTGGAACTACGACTATCGTGATACACTTATGGAATTTAATTGGGGAACCATGCCATAATCCCTCAGGGTGTATCACCGCAACAGAAGGCTGAACAAAAAGATATTCCATGCTAATTCTTCTAACAACGATTTGCCCTTCAGGAAGAAAGGAGCAAAGCTTATTAACTTCAAAAACCACTTGACTATCCTTTCAACAATTTAAACAGTTACCTCATTAGATCACTGTAGCAAGCTTTCTTTATTGTACTAGTCAGTGCTAATCTATTCTTGAAAAATGTGTGAAATGCATCTAATCACAGGAGCTTAAGTTAAATTACATTAGCGTATCACAATACATAGTCATAATTTGAAGATGTCAGTACTTTTCCAGAACATCGGAATGAATGTAAAATATCTTATCATTTTATTCGATAGTTATAAATTACTGAAATAAACATCTCTCCTTCCATCCATCCAACCATCCATTCCTCAGTTTATCTGTCTGTCAGTCCATCTGTGTGCAGAAATTCAGTCTCCACTTCTAATTGCCAGATCAAAGAAATTCGTTTTGTGGCTTATAGTGAAAGTCAGGTGATCGAAACACATTAGGATGGTGACTTTGGACGAGAGTTTCTATGCTTCTATTTCACCTTGAGTGTTTTTTCTGTTCTATTCATCTGCTTAATGCTTTATTCTTGACTTTAAGAATTTGTATCCATTGGTCTTTTAATCCAACAATGATCTACTTTTAACAAAATTATTTTTAACATCTTAATTCTTCACAGTTTTTATTCAGATTTTATGTCCATTTCTTCAGTTTAAAAAACCTGTACTTGAAAACAGCCAGGCTTTAATATTGAACCACATGAGTAATAGCCAGATTAAACACCTATCAAGTTTCTACTGACTTCACATAAGATAAGTAAATGCTATTTTTCATTGTTCAGGGTGACAAGTGCAAAGTTATATTGACTTTTGTCTGAGTGCAATGGTTATGATGAAAATTTATACATGTGAAATATAACTTTATAATAAACGTCATGCAATATTTATATCGATAACATTTCAAAGAGGAAGTATCGTTTCTGCAGATGAATGAACAGGCAGAAGCAGAAGAACAGGCATCGATGATCTTGCCTGTCTGTCTCAATAAATCACAGAAAGAATTGCTTCAATTTGATCATAAGAATGGGAGATATGTTTTCTGAGGACAAGACAGATGGATGGATATATGAGTAGACAGTGATAATCTTGTATGCATGCCTCTATCTACCAGTTCCAGACTGAATTTCTTCCCTAGCCATTAGAGAAGCAGAAATATATTTTCTGTAGTCGGACAAATAAAGAAACTGACTGGGGGAAAAGACAGGAGTGATGTCTGAAATCTTATACAGTTCTTTCTGTCCATGAGAAAGAAAAATGAGCAGATCAATATTTTGAAGTTTAAATACCGTTCTTGCAGAGGAAAGAGAGAGATGGAAGGAAAGACACCTGAGATCATATACTATCCTGCATGAAGCACAGAGGAGTGTATCAGGAGTGTATCCTGCATGTGATTTGTATGTAACTAAAATTTGGGAACACAGCGAATTGGTCCATGACGAATAGACGTGACACCAATGGAAGAGGCACAACACATAATTGGGAGATGAATGTTGGATGATCACAGCTGATAAATGCTCTGGGAGAGAGAAAGCTCGGCCATATTATCCAGAACAGAAGACCTACTATCTTGGCATAACTGACTAGGGTCTTCAATCAAGAAGCACAGAGGAGTGTATCCATTGTTATACAGTACAAAGCTCCATCATATAGCTATACAGTGCAATTACCCCTCCATCAGCTTATGATGTAAATAAATGACTACAGCATCCCTCACCACAGCACATCATCATGACAAAGACTGGCTTGGCAAAGAAACACTGGGAGTGAACCATGGAAGTTTGGAAGAAAGTTGCCATATCTGATGAATCACATTTCTAACTGCAATGAGTGCAGCAGGTAAGATGAGCAGCTGCAGAAATGGTATAAGATGCTGTGATCCCATGGATACAGGCAAATGGTAGAGGTGTAATGCTCTGCAAAATATATTCTTGGTACACTCTTGGTACAATTAAATTGTGGATGGCCTACTGAATGCCAGTGCACCCTTTTGCACCACTACACACAAGGTTCATCCATTTACTCTGACAGTGTTTCCAGACCGAGATGGGATGTTCAGCAACAGGACACAATGTCCCATGTCATAAGTCTTATATCATTCACGAATGGTTCAAGGAGCATGAAGATGACTTCCACATTTTCACATAGCTGCCTATGTTGCCCAACATAAACTCAATTTAACACATTTAGGACCAAATGGATTGGCAGCTGCAGCAAATGGATCATCTACCACAGACTCTAGACAAGCTAAGGGCAACATTTATTGAGATATGGTACGGCATAACAACAGGCACCTTACAGGGACTTCTGGAGTCTACACCTCATTGGATAGAAGCAGTGGTGGTAGGTCACAATGATGTGCACAATACTAGGTGAGACACAGAATTATTCATAAGAATAACTTCATAAATGAAGTTGAGTTATGCAAGCACAAATTTCACACACACGCACGGATGCACATACACACAAATGTTCACAGGGAGCAGAATTCTAGCTCCATAACTTGGTTAGCATATTTCTAATTTTACTTTCATTATCTTTTTATGATATGAACTGTACCTGACACTGTTAGGTCTTCACTTTTAAGATCCAATCTGTGTATTTAGAGTTTGATGACACTTGGTAATTTTTTTTTAGTGCAACTCCTTGACCCACACCTCAACCCTTTAGCATGAATTCTATACATATTGCTGTAAGAAAAATTTGCATCATAATATTACATTAAGGATATCTGACCTTTGATTTAACCTATCACCATCTGGATACCTATTTTCCATTAAAGACAAAATTCTGTACATACATTGTTGTTTTCTTTCAGGCAGCATTAGTTATAGTCATGTACTACTGCTGATTTAGTTTTGGCCACATAAATGCATTGTTGTTCATCTTAGTTTGTAATCATCATTGTCAAACATTATCAACCACTGCTGGATGAAAGTTTCCCCAAGTTTCTTCCACAATTACCTGTCTTGAGCCAGTCTCCTCCATATCACTCTGGCATACTTTTGAATTTCAACCACTCATCCTCCCACATGGTTTGTCTTCTGGGTCTTTTTCTGTACCTTGGTATCCAGTCTAATACTTCAGTTGTCCATCAATGAGCCATTCTTCTAGCAATACGTCCCGCACATTGCCACTTCGAGGTTTTTACTTTGATCATGATGTCTTTCACTCCTGTCATTTTCCTGATCCACGAGTTCCTCTTTTTATCTTTCCTGGTTACACTAAACATGCATCTTTTCATGCTTCTTTCAGTTGTCTGCTGCCTCTGTATGTCTATTTTAGCTAAGGTTAATGTATCTGCTCCATATGTAGGAACTGGGATAATGCATTGGTTAAACACTTTTCTTTTAAGAGATAATGGTAAATTGCTCTTGAAAATTGTACTGTTTTTTCCAAAAGCTCTCCAACCAAGTTTTATACGGCGATTAATTTCTTCATCAATGTGAGCTTCGCTTTATATTTGTTGTCCAAGGTAAATGTAGGTATCGGTTACCTCTAAATTTTCCCCATCAATCACTACTTATTTTAAGTCAATAAATCTTATTTGCAGAAACTTACCTCATGGATCTTCAATTGGAAATGAACTGCCAATTTAGTGATTAGCCTTGTTTGCCTCTAACCTAGTACAGCTGAATGAATCAGTTTGAAAAAGTTGTGTAGTTACATTATCGTAATGCTATTTCCAGATAATAAATTGAAATGCAGTTACCACATTTTTTTTAATTTCTTGCACATGGATTTTTTCATCACTAACAACCTCTGTCATCTTTCCACCCCAGTGGCAAAATATTAGTGCTCCAGTGAAATATACAGTCAAACTTGGTTATAACGATCACGGTTGTAATGAACTCACAGCTATAGCAAGTAAATGCAATAGCTGAGACTAGTTCATGATCATTTACATTAAATACTTCTCATATATAATGAGCATGTTCACGGATATAGCAAGTATATACTAGTTCACGATCATTTACATTAAATACTTCTCATATATAACGAGCACATTCAAGGATATAGTGAGTTAACTTTCTCCTCTGGTGGCTTTTTTTAATCCACCATGCGACACCAAACCCCTCAGTTTCACTGTGGACATTCCTGGTTTTTCAAAAGGGTCCAACCTCACAGCCACACTTCCCCACTAGAAACCACCCTGGAGGCAGATTTTTGGGTGGTGGAAAAACTTCTTTTTCCCTTGGCATTCTAAGCTTAGAAAGGGAGAGGGGATTGTCAGCTAATTTCTTTGTTAGCTGACATTTAATTCCCTCTCCCTCTTGATCTTTGGAGGACACTGTGTTCTCTTCTGATATCCCCCCACCACCACCACCTTCCTACAGAAGTGTTGATGTAGTATGTTATAATTAGGAAAGTGGGGTTGGTAATGAATTGGAAGGAACAATAGCTTGCACAGAAAATGAGGAGTAGAGTCCCTGGAAGATGCCTGAGCGAGCTAATCCCATCTCGGAATGACTTCCAGGAACTCGTATTAGAAAAAAAGTTCACAGTGTTGATTGCAGACATCAAGTGGAGATTTTGCCTTTCAATGAGCAAGATGTCTGCAAATGGAAGTGCTTATCTATTTCCGAAAAAGCTGAAATTATTCGAGAGTTTAAACATGGTGGAAAAAATAGCAAATTATGGAAAAAATATAATTTAGCATCATCTACAGTATCAGCTTTACTGAAAAATAAAGAAAATTTTTTATCTGCTCTAGATAACAATACTGTAACAACTAAGAAACTATGGAAGTTGATTTAGACAATGTTGATCAAGCCCTGCTGGAATGTTTCAAGACTCAGAGGAATGCTGGTTTCCCTATCAACGTGCCCATTTTAAAGGTGCAGGCCAAAAAGTTCACAAGTCAACTAGAGCACAAGAACTTTACATGTAATAATGGATGGCTTGACCATTTTAAGAACCGTCATAACATTGTTTATGCAAAAGTCAATGGTGAGGCCCTATCAGCAGATTTAAAAACAGCAAACGAATAGGTGGAAAGTGTGTGGGAGGAGTGTAGAAATGGTAAAAGTGAAGAAGGCATGTACATTGCCAATGAAACAGGATTGTTTTATAGCATGATGCCCGACTGAACTTTCAAATTCAAAGGTGACAAATGTGTTAGTGGCAAACAGGCTAAAACTTGTTTAACGGTTTTAATGTGTGCCAACATGACTGGAACTGACAAAAAATTCTTGTTGTAGGCCAATCACAGAAACTGCGTTGTTTCACAAATGTAAAGAAGCTTCCCATCAAATATGCAGCTAATAAAAATGCGTGGATGACTTCCACTATCTTTCAAGAGTACGTAAGAAAGTGGAACAACGAGTTATGCAGAGAAAATAGAAAAATTTTGCTCCTTGTTGATAACTGTGCAATGAACCCCCACAGGCAGGATTTATCCAACATGAAGCTGGTGTTTTTACCACTAAATGCTACTTTGATTTTACAGCCAACGGACATGGGGATAATTAAAAATTTCAAGAGTCATTTCAGGCAATTTTTGGTTCTCCAATTGATTGAAAGAAGAGAACAAGGATTGGATGACACTGCCTCTGTATTGGATGCAATTCGTCTAATGAAAGATGCGTGGGACAGTGTTGAACCTATAAGTCATAAATTGCTTCCGGAAAGCTGGATTAACACCTGGAGCAGTTGCAGTTAGTAATTAATGTATTGACGAAGATGACTTACCTCTGTCCAAGTGGCTGAAACAAAATGGAATTCTGAATTTTGATTTAATTGACATCGACAATTTTTTTCATGTTGACAACGAGTTGATAAGTTATGGAATTCCAACGGAGAGTAACATAATAGAGACAGTACCAAACCAAGAAGACAGTGAAGAAGATGACACTGAATTTGCAGACCCAACCCCAACAAAATCTGTGCCAACTTTCTCTGAAGCTCAGAATGCCATGGAGACACTGACTGACTTTTTTTAAAACAGTGACATTTCCGACGATGTTTTTAATGTTTTAAGTGTGATAAGAAGGAATCTAAGAGACCTCAAAGTAAAGTCTATGAAGCAGGCTAAAATTGAAAATCATCTTTGTAAACATCGCAGTGATAAATGACATAAGCTGAAAATTCCATTTGTAAGTCAGCACGACATACATTTTTTAAAATTTATGCCAATTTTCAATTACGTTTAGTTTATGTGATTTTCAAGTTTTTATTAAACCACATCAATGCACTTAATTATTTTTCCACGAGTTTTTACATCGGGTATATTTTTCATGGATACTGTGAGCAACGGCTATAACGAGCAAAATGGGCTGTTCCC
This sequence comes from Macrothele yani, assembly GCA_039090855.1. Lineage (NCBI taxonomy): Eukaryota > Metazoa > Arthropoda > Arachnida > Araneae > Macrothelidae > Macrothele > Macrothele yani. Next base: position 74,010,161 of record CM077026.1, read on the forward strand.
GTAGCGCTCGTTATAACCGAGTTTGACAGTATTTTAGCCAGTGATCCAATGTTGAGGAGAGAATCTGCTATAACCAAGAGTAATATTATAAAGGAAGAAAACTGCCCATTTGTTCCCATTCATATCTTTTATATATATATATATATTTTTAGTGCCAACTATCAATTTCTCTCTTCATTCTCCAGCTTCTGCAGTTTTTCCAGTTTTTTTTAACTTACAGTGTAAATTCTATTACCAGTTCTCTGGTTTCTGCAGTTTCTCCCTCCCTTGATTTTGCAGCAGAAATCCATCAGCATTTATTTTTCAACTTCTTTTTCTGCAGGTTCTCTAATTTCTTCTGCTCTTGCCCTTGAAGTAAAAATTCTATTAAAAAATCTTCACTATATAGATCCTGAAATTCTTTCAGCTCTTGGCATGCATAAGAAATTCTAGCAGCAATTCTTTGTGTTTTTTCTTCTGCAGTTCCTTTACTGATTGATCTTATAGTAGCTACTGGCAGCTTCTTTTGTGTTTCTATGGCTATGACTCAGTGGTGTGGCATAGCCTCCACAGGGTATGTATGCAGTTGCAGGAGGGCCCTTAAATTCTGGACAAAAACAATATGTTTTTTTCTGTCAAAAGCTTCCTATATTTTTCTCCAATTTTTGTATGAAAAATATAGCAAGAATGGAAAACATATTTTTTTTTATTTTTTGAATCCAAAAAGCATGAAATAAGAAATGATTTAGACTTAACTATTAGTACCAAGTAGAGGCATTATCCATCTAATTGTGCTACCTGGAGATTGCTGTGGATATGAACATCAAGAAGAAAGGGTAAAGCAAGAGTAGTTCGAACAACAAACTAGGTATTTTTATTGAAACATGTTGAATTTTTGTTTTCATTTTGGAAAAGGGCTATGAAATTTCATACATCTGGTATACAACAAAAATAGTCTGGCAACAGCCAACATGTTCAGATTTCTTGGTTTTCTCTCTCCACTAGAGAAGAAAACAAGATTTTGCATGGTTTTGTGGTGGAATTAGGAAAGACTTTTGTAGATGGAGGTGATATAGCACTGATGTCTGCATTCTTCATTACACTTATTTGTGATATGATTTTTTTAGCTAAGGATACATTGGTTAGATACCGGGATAGCCACACAACTTTTCTGAAGTCCAATATTAAATATAGGTTACAACAGCAGACAGACAATGAATGACAATAGTTAATATTAACTTTTTTAGGGAGTCAAAAGATTTCTTTTTTTTTTTTTACATAAGGTATCTAAAGATATTTTGCAGTAATTTCTGTATTTTTACACTATGCATCCGCTCTAACTCTGGCTATTAATTTCCAGTTTTGTGAGTTTAAGGTTAAAATATAATGAAGTTAAAAAATAAAAAACGAAAAAGGACATGCATTCCCATGAGTAGAAATAAAATACAAAAAATTAAAAAATTAAAAGGACATGCAATTCCATGGATGGAAACAAAATGCAAAAAGCATCCACAAGGAAAATGTCACACTAATGGCACTGTGGAACCACCTTACAAAAAACTTAATCTGGCCATGAGAGTGACTGCTTGAAGTCTAATTAACTTTATTCTCCTCTTTAAAAATGGAGAAGTAGAGACATTAAATCCCAATCATTTGTGGTTTTGAAATACTTCAAAATGACTATTTCAATCAATTTCAAACTTTATGCATATTATTCCAGGGAGACCATGTGATCAGGTAATAATGAGGTGTTAAAAATACAAGTGCAGAACAAAGGAACAGAGTTCAAAAATCTGGTACTTCCTTTTACAAAAAAAAGAAAAAAAAAAAAAAAAAAGAGTCCGTGTGTGACCTAGCCTTTGAACCAACTACTTTCAAGCATAACATACACTGGGAAAATATGTACTTTGTTCAAATACCAATGCTATTTCTGTCCGTGTGCGACCCAGCCTTTGAACCAACTACTTCAAGCATAACATACACTAGGAAAATATGTACTTTGTTCAAATACCAATGCTATTGAAATAAGGATAAAGAAACCAGTAAAATCTTTGAAAGATAAAAACGTAATGATACATTAAAATGTCAGGAAGTAAAAATTTCAAAAATCAGTGCAAAAAACGTCATTAACAAGGGTTAGAGTCTGAAAAAAATCTATGAAGGTTAAAAAATGCAGTGATCAGGTAAAATGCCAGGAATTTAAAACCTCTAAAAACAAAGATGAAAAATACCTAGACTGGGAAAGTGAAACAGAAACAAAAAACTACAAAATGAAAACCTGAGCATGACTTCCAATATGCTCAACCGCGGACAGTGGTTATACCCTATGCATTTCAGCATTATGAACCGAGTGTATCATGGTCAGGGACAGAAAGTTCCAGCTGTATTCCTTGCAGCCTACAATGCCCAACAACTCTGCTTCTACTTGATTTTGGAATTTGACATCATAGGTCTAGTTGTTCCTATTTCCTGTGTATATACATGTAAAGGTATTTGTGATGGAATGCTATTTACATCATGTGTTACAATGTTTCTCTTGGGGTTTCCCTTCTTTTTCGAATGTTTTCTTCAGCAATTAGCATTTTTCAAGGCAAAGGAAGTTCAACACCGCAATTGATGCTGCAACTCATTTCTTTGTATTTTACAATTAAAATTAACTCAGCACATCACATTGTTTTTTCGGTGGGATGTTTGCATAGAAGAAGAGTTTTAATTGAAAATATAAAGAAACAAGCTGCAATGTCAATTGTGGTGTTGAACTTCCTTTGCCTTGGAAATTGCTAAAGAAAATGTCTGGAAAAGTAGGAAAAGGCCAAGAAAAACATTGCAATGCCATGACATTTCCATAACGAATACCATAATTTTTGGGCTAAGAGCCACGGCTCTTACGTTACTAAAAGTGAAATTTTTCGGGTGTGCGGCCCCTATGCCGAATTTGTTTTCGATAAGACTGTTTCTTCCCTCCCTTTTTTTTTTTTTTTCATGCAGATGCTTAGTAAATTTTTTCAAACCACGTCTTTTTTTTCACAAACTCTACTATGATCAAGTTTTCTCCCTTTTCTACTCATACGTTAGACACATCTATTTAAACGATAACTCCGCTGTCCTGATGCTGGTTTAGGAGGGAAAAGGGAAAATGGGGGAGGACAGGAATGCCTGACTCAATTGCCCTTTGCATGGGGGAGTGGGGGATGGAATGGGGACATAAGCACACAGACGAGTAGCCTGACGTCCGAGGCTTCTGTGGATAGCGCGCACAGCGTATCTCTTTCGTTGGCTGCAGCATTCGTCATGCAGGAAGGTGTGATGCAACCAAGGGAAGGAACATTGATTTTCACTGGGGTGGGGAGACCGGTTTGATGGGAACTTTCCTGAACAAAAGCTTAAGAACATGAACAATGCAAAAGCCTGCCCCAGGATGATTCCATTAGCAGAGACATCTGGAATTTTTTTACATGGTAATTTTGTCTGATAAACTGCTGAGCAAACAAAAATGGATTCTGAGCAATAATTCTACTGCTGTTCATTAAAAACTCTAGATACTACTTTTCGTAGCGGAGGTAGCTGTTTCCATACCTGCCAGGTTTTACAATTTACCCGTAAAATTTACGGAAATGCTACTTGTTTTACGGTTTTATGGGCAAAATGTTAATTTTACGAATTTGTTGATTCTCCCAATTTATTTTTTTTTCTGATGATTTTGCACCCACCATTAAAACTTTTTTGTGCTTAATCCATTTAAAATGAAGTGCTGATGTAAGTTAAGAATAAACTTTTCAGTCACATGTGTTTACGTGGGAACATTTGTCTGCAGTTTTCACACATTTTAGGTTTATTATTTTGCGTTGTTTCATATGCTAAAGCTGCGCCGCACGTAAACTGAACCTCCCCAACTGTGCTTGTTCATTTCTCGCAAGTTTTCCCCCTTCCCCTTCTCAGTAGGCCAGTGTGGTGTTGCCGTGAATTGGAGCATGGAGCACGTGTCTTTATTACTACCAGTTCGAAATTTTTTCCTACAATAACTGCTCAGAACGTAGTTATTGTAGGAAAAAAATTCAAGCGGATTTTAAATGTGTGGAATTTTTAAGCCCAGATCGATACCAAAATGACGAAATTAAACAAAAGCTGCCAATTTTTTTAATTAAACATGCATTTGGGTCATGGTTTCGTAACTTCTCTTCTCTGCCAATAAATCTGACCTAATGAAAGAATGCGGTATAATAGGGAAGTTAGGAAAAAAAAAAAAAGTCCAATGTTCATTCGACCCAGTGCTTCTCCAGCAATGATTTATTTTGCTGGTCGGTTAGTCAGTAAGTTTTCTATGCTTTCCAACCATGCTTTGCCCATCTGCATGATGACACATAAAATGTCTTGGCTTAATTCGACAAAATTAACACTTTGGGGTCCACACTAATTCGGCGAATCCCTGTTGAAAATAGTTAAAGGTCAGGACATAGGAACGGGATTCATTCTTCCACCCTTTTGCTTGATGACTTACGTAAAATCAAAGCACAATTGCGAAGTAGTTTCGATACGCTGTTCAGCACCCATAATGGACCTATCCTATTGAAAATGGTTATCAGCATTCTCGGAATTGAGGGTCAAAGGGTGGAACATCCTTTCCATTAGATGCAAACTTCCATAAAAATAAATTTTTATAACTTTATAGATCATAATGATAGCATAGTAATGAGAAATTATCTATAGATTCTATTTTAATCTATATAAATTTGCCAATGAATTCAAACAACTGTAGTCATATCAATTAAAAGTTGATACTTGATTTGGGTAACATCGTTTTTTAATCGATAGTTTTGGTACATTTAATCAATATGTGCAAAAAGTAATTTAATCGAATATATCAATTAAAATTTTCATTGAGTATATCGATTAATTTTTTTTTATGGATTCCGGTTTCTGAAAGTCGGCAGGTATGTGTTTTGCACCCTACACATAGTGGTTGACTCGGAGTATGAGTATAAGTTATGATGATGCCAGAAAGGGATTAGTTGCCTTCAGGTACATGATTCTGTAAAGCTCTAGAAGTATTGGAGTGGGGGAATATGAAGAGGGGATTACTCTTTCCGTGTCCCTCGGGTAAAGTTGAAGACCGGTCCATTCCCCACAGTGGAACCAAAGAATATAAAATGTCTTTGTCAGAACATTGAAAGGACTTTGTATTCCTGTGCCAGGCATGCAGACCTTTGGCACTCGAAAACATGGGAAGGGGGGGGGCTGAGACAGGCAAGGAGAGAACGGAGGTCCGCACGAGTTACAAAAGACGCTGCATCCACCCTTATTCCCGTTGCTCTTCTTGCTAGACTTTTGGCAAGGCTTCTGGCAACTTGCTGATTGGCACAATGGTAAATGCACGGTCATTTGGTTGTAACTCGTAACTGCCCTCCCATCTTTCCTGCTTCGTCAATATCGGCGCTACCCATTATCTTACCACTGCAGCTCAGTTCTAAGTATTCTGCTATTTGAGTGTTCAAGATGAGCAAATGGAAATCAGTGATGTTTTTAGCAAGCCCCTGCCTAAAACTATTAATTTAAATTCTATGATTTCTAATTATGATCGGCAACAACCAGTAGTTCTGCCATTGCTGACGAAATTCAGATAGAAACGGAAAACTCAAGATCCCTACAGACTTTAAAAATTGTGGGAGAGAAAACTCTATTAAAATGGAATAAGGAATTTTCCTGGCTACACGTAGAGCTAAAAGTTGAAGGTAGGATTATATTTTGTTCCACATGTCGTGGAAATAAAACAGTTATCCTTCAAAAGGGATCATCTGTTGCCGCAACATCTTTTATTACTGGATGCACTACATTTAAGCATGAAACTGTAGTTTGTTATAATGAATCAAAAATTCACAAAGATTCCTGCCAAATCAAAAGTGTTAAGGAAAATCCATCTTCCTCATCTTTAGTGATGTGTCTATCAGTTCTGAAAAAAAATATGATAGCTCTTTTTAATACTGCTTATTTAGTTGTACAAAGTAATCTCTCATTTTAACAGTTTGAGCAAATGTGTCAGCTGCAAAAAAAAAAAGGATTAAGCATTGGTCGCACATACATTAACCACAAGTCATGCAGCTTGTTTATATTTTATATTGCTGAAGCAATCCATCAAGAGAAAAGCAGTACTTTAGAAAATGCAGAATTCCTTTTTGTTATGGTCGATGGATCATCTGACATTTCTGCCTGCGAATCAGAAATAATTTATGCACTACGGTCACAAAAAATGGTTTGTCTAAGACCAACTTTGTTAAATTGGCAGAACAAAGGCCGGCGATGCTGAGAGTGTTACTTGTGCAATCGATGAGGCAATGAACGAGTGCTGCCCAGGGTGGAAAGACAAGCTCGTTGCTGTATGCTTAGATAGAGCCAGTTTTAATTTTGGGAAACATAAAGGTGTTGCTAACAGTGCTGAGACGGGCCGAGCTCGAAAGCCCAAAATCGAGTTCGGACCCGAACCGGGCTCGGGCTGCAAAATACTTACTGGAGTTCAGGCTCAGGCAGGCTCGAATGGGCTCAGGCTCTGAGAGAGAGAGAGAGAATTTTCTTCCTTTTTTCTTTTAATGTGATTTTGTATGATTTAGCACACGAGACTTTTTTACACTTTCTAGTTGTTAAAGAAAATTCTTCAGCAACTGGGTCTAGATGGGGAGTAGGAATTTGGCACGACTACTCATTTCGTGCTTGGGTAGCAAATACCATGGGCCATGGATTACTGGATTTCTGCGAAGGAAAAGTTTCTTTCTTTTTTTTTTTTTTTCATTTTGATTGAAGGTGTAACGACTGCCGTGAGCAACTCAATGGGCTATAAGCAGTCGCCTGTGCCTAATTTAGGGCCACTGACTCCAGGGAAAGGAGAGAGCCAGTACCGTAAGACAAACACATCATCCATGCTTCACCAGGATTCGAACCTGTATCTTTCACGGGCGAATGGTCATAGGGCAGCGCTTAGACCACTGCGTCACCAAGGTGGTGAAAAGTTTCTTTAAGAACTATAGATAGTAGATAGCAGGTTGACAAAATTTTGTTCCCTACCACAAAAAGGGTAGCTCCCTGCTATTTCTATTGAGCAACGTATGATATAGATTGTTGTGCCTCCCGATTTTTCATGATGCCAGGCTGCCAGAAACATTTCAGGAAGAAATTAATGGTCAAACTACAGAAATAAAAAAACTATAGAAAATGGTCAAACTATAAAAATGAACATAAACTATAGAAATAGATAGATATCTCTTCCCCACTCCACAGTTGAGAAAGACATCAGTTAAATTGCACAGTGTGGAAACAGTGCAAGTCTGGGAGAGGAGATTTTTTTTTAATGCCTAAACAGATTAATCTTAGTTTTGGGGCTTGTTCGGGCCTGGGCTCTATCTTGCAATATAAAATTCGGGCTTGGGAGGGCTCAGCTGACATACTTCGGGCTCGGACGGGCTCGGGCGCTTAAAATTGAGCCTGAACTCAGGTCTGGTTGCTACACATTTGTTAGCGGTGTCAAAATGCATCATTTCTACACAGTGTATCGCCCATAGGTTAGAACTGGTAATTTCAGATGCTTAGAAGCATGTGTCATTTGCATCAAAATGTGAGCAGCTTAATGAAATCAGTGTACAAACTTCATAACAAAAGTCCAAACCTGTTAAGAGGCTTAAAAAGAGGTAGCTGAAGTTCTGGGAGAAGGAATTAAAAAAAAATACAAATTTAATTGCCGTAAGGTAGATTGCATCCAAAAGCCAAGCCCTCAAAGCAATGACAAATAATTTTCCTGTTATAGTGAACCACATGGAAGATTTCTGTCCCAATACTAAAAATGACAAATATAAAATAGCGAAAACGTGAGGTATATTTCAAAATTTAAAGTCAGTACATATGATTTGTTTCATATATTTTCTTTTAGATGTAACAAATACACTGAGTGGACTTTCTAATCGTGTTCAGAAAACTCAGGCACCTATAAGATAGGGTGAAAACAGCTTTATTCGCCACTCAGTTAACACTTGAAAACTTGAAAAGAAAAGATGGGAAAGAACTTTCTGCTTTTGAAGAATGTCTCCTAGAACAACCAAATACTTTCAAAGGTATTTTATTAAAGGATGATGATCTGAGATCAGAATTCCAGAAGCATAGGATAACTGTTTATGAAAAGCTTTGTGATTATGTAAAGAAATGATTCACAGACATTTCATCTAATCCCATCCATCCATCCATCCATCCATCCATCCATACATCCATACATACATACATACATATCACTAAGCTGTTCTCTGAGATTCAGAGGTTAGCTCCAACAAGAAATACAAACTACCAGATAGTACTTACTTACTGTTGCTGTATCAAACTTCTCCATTTACAGTAATCTTGACATACAACTCGGGCTTCACTGACATTCATTACATGCCGTACACAAGATCTTCTATACTTCATACTCATAATTTGTTTCTCATGCAGACACTCCTGAATCTGATCCTCCCATGACTTTCTTGGCCTTCCTCTGCCTTTCCTTCCTGCCACTTGGGCTACAAAGATTTTCTTAGTAAGCATCTCATCACTCATTCTTTCAACATAGCCAAACCACCAAAGCATATTAGTATCCACCTTGCTAACAACATTTTCCTTCACATCACACAACTGCAATACATCTTCATTCCTCACACAATCAGAACGTGTCTTGCCACAAACCCCTCATAAGTAACGCATTTCTCCAGCACACAAACAACTCCTATGTTTCTTCTGCAGTACCCAGGTTTCACTGCCATACATCAGAGTAGGAAAAATTACACTCTCATACATAGCCATGCGCAACTCTCTTGAGAATCCATCATTCCTGTGAAAACCTTCCAAAGCAGCCATGACTTTAAATGAAGAATTTACTCGCCTACTAATTTCACCATCCAATTTGTTCTCTTTGTCAAACATGCTTTCTAAATACACAAACTCACCCGCCTACTAATTTCACCATCCAATTTGTTCTCTCTGTCAAACATGCTTTCTAAATACACAAACTCACTCACCTGGTCAATCACTGTGCCATTTACACTTACATTACATTCAGTGCTACCAGTTCCTCTCTCAAAAAGCATAACTTTCGTTTGCTTTCAACTTTTCATAGTGCACTTAATAAATGTCTTGACTCTTGACCACAACATATACCCAACTATCTGCTGCACACCGTGGTTTATTACCTACGTTTAGTGACAGTTGCTGCAAGTGGCTACAAAAAGTGTTTACACAGAAGACAGAACACTCTTATTAATGTAGATAAAGATATGGAAACTTTATTTTTAGAGTAAGCATCTTTCGTTACTGTATTTTGAAAATTTTGAAAGCTGAAAATATAATGAAAAATAGGGAATTTCTAAATAATAAATAATCAGATTAATAAACATGCATATACACTATCTACCAACAAGTAATTGGACACCTGTGATAGCAAAGGAAAACGAAGTTTATTAACCTTCAATAGTTGGTGGAGCCTCCATGAGCGGTGATTACAGCTGCGACCCTTTGGGGCATACTCTCAACCAGACGTTGCATGACGGCTACCAGTATTTTCTTCCACTCGACTTGGAGAAGACAGGTCAGTTCCTTCACCGATTTCGGACGGTGGGGGCACCCCTTAAGTCGAAGCTCCAACTTGTACCAGAGGTGCTCGATAGGGTTAAGGTCCATTGTCACCATACCAAGCCATGGTGGACCTCGCAACATGACAGGTGGCATTGTCATCCTGAAAGTAACATGGTACACCCCGTAAACCTGCCACAACGTAGGAAGCGCATGGTCATCCAAAATGGTGCAGTAGGTCTCGGCATTGAGTCTACCAGGAATTGCGATCAAGGGTCCCATGCAGTACCAGGAGAAACACCCCCATAGTATAATTCCACCGCTGCCGAACTTCACAGTTGGCACAACACATTTCGGCAGGAGGCATTCTCCAGGCAGATGCCAAACCCAGACTCTGCCATCCGAACGGTAGATGGTGAACCTTGATTCGTTGCTCCAGAGAACCTGTTTCCACTGTTCAACGGTCCACTGTCGACATTCTTTGCACCACATTAGCCGAGCAGCGCTATTGGACTTGGTGATCAAAGGCTTGTCGGCTGCAGCACGTCCATGATAACCAAGCAGATGGGCTTCCTTACGAATGGTATTCATCGAAAGAACACTCCCGGATGCCTGTTGAAACTCCTCGCGGAGGTGGCCCATCGATTTGGTGCAGTTCTTCCGAATTTCTCTGGCCAGCACCCGTCGGTCTCCAACTCCCAGTTTTGTGGGTCTGCCGGGTCGGAGCACATTCCGACAGTCACCTCTCATCTTCCACTTGCCAATCACGTAGGCCACTGTCGCTTTTGAGTACTTCAACTCGCTGGATATGTCACGTATGGATCGGCCATTTCTGTGATACCCGACGATTACACCTTTCTCGAAATCAGAAAGCTCCGAACTGCGTGGCATCTTGCATGCGACTGGTTGCGTTGTTGTTTCCCACATGATATTTAACGGCGGCGGCGGCAGCCATGACGTGTATCAGGACCGCAGATATCGTCAATTACAGGGGTGTCCAATTACTTGTTGGTAGATAGTGTATATACAATTGTTTTTGCCTCTAGAAAATAGAGATTTGCCCCCTGATTTCCAGCTGTACAGATTTTTCTAGTTTCCTACCCTGATTACAACAGTCAAGAAGTATAGCAATATCTGGACCATCACCACTTCAAATACATTCGGAACAGTTTTGACATCTTTGTCAAATGGTTCTTAAAAGTAAATTTAAAAAGTAATCTTTCTTTTTGAATCCTTGTTATTCTGCATGTCCATGTTTTGATGCAAACATTCCTTGAAACATTTTATCCCCATCAAACAGAAGTCATCGCTCTTTCCACGTTTATAAATGAATCACGGAAAAATTCTCACTTATAAACGTGGAAAGAGAGATGACTTCTGTTTGATGTTCCTAGTTCACGTCAAATGTCTGTATTGATCATTTCATCTTCTTTAAGGATTCTCACACATTTTTTGTGATAATTTGTTGTAGTTCTGAGTTTTTTTTAACTATGTTATACTGTGTCCCCATCATTGTTCTTTTTATTTCTCTTGAATAAACAGGCAGAAAATAAGAGCTTCCTACACAATGAGCTCAACGATTTTGAGCTCTAATCTTCATCTGTTCAGCACAAAACAGAATGACATAGTTCACCATAACAGACACAAAAACAATGAATAAGTATAATACAATGATGAATTACCACCCAAAAACCACTGCCTCAGGAGATGTCTCAAAAGAGGAATAAATGGATATGTCAGGATGGTGAACATTCATAATGACAAAAAGTAGTTAAAAAACAACATCCTTAATTCACCTTTATGAAATTTGATGACTATGTACAAATTCTCCCAAGTTAGCTGCACAAATAAAAGCAAACTAAAAGCATCCTCAAATTTTTGAGAATCCTGAAGCTCGTAGTTAAATCCTGGTGAAAAGCCTGAATTTCATTAGCGTATTGCTTAGTACAAAAATGGCTTTCCTGTTCTTAAGAAGCATGCATATACACTGGTGGAAAGTGAAAAAATAACACCAAGAAGGAATTGGCGGACAATCGTGAAATTTATATATGTTAATGGGGTCGAGTTTGCGTAGGTGTGATGTTAATTTCGGGACCAACCGGTGAGCGCTTACGCCACAGTACAGCATAATATGCAAATTATCGTCGGTGGTATTTAAGGAGTACGGCGAAGTGAATGTAATCAGTCGTCGGCGTACGGACACGTGCGAAGACCCTGAAGAAGCTACAATGCCTGGACATGGAGACGTGTATGATTTCAGCAGTTATCGGACTTTGAGCGAGGTCATGTAGTCGGACTTCACGAAGCCGTGTGGTCGTATTGTCGTATTGCTGAGCGAATTGGATGGGAAGTATTGGTGGTGGTATGATGGTGGCGTAGATGGTCCGAGGAACATTCCCACAAGAGAAGACGTGGAACCGGGAGTCACAGACGGACTGCTAAGCGGACCGGTCGACGCACAAGAAGAGCGCCGTTGTCAAGCAGAACATCCACTGCGACGCAAATCCGAGCTGCCGTTGCACCTGAGGTGACTGTGCGCACAATCCGCAACCGTCTACTGGATGCAGGACTACGTGCACGTGTGCCTCTGGCATGTGTACCTCCGACTCCAGCCCACCATCAGGAACGGCTACAGTGGTGTCGCCAACGTCTGCACTGGAGAACGCAATGGCGATCTGTCATGTTCAGCGATGAAAGCAGATTCTGCTTGGGAGCCTCCGATGGCCGTATGCGTATTTGCAGACGCACAGAGGAGCATCTCCACCCTTCTTGCATACGCCAGCGACACACAGGGTCTACACCTGGTCTCCTGGTGTGGGGAGCGATCAGCTATCACTCCCGTACACAACTAGTGTTTGTACCGGGTACGTTACACAGCGCCTCCTACATCAACAACATCATTCAGCCCGTTGTTGTGCCATTTGTAAAGACGGTCCATCGTGGTGTTTTCAGCAAGATAACGCATGCCCACACACGGCACGTGCAATGCGACATGCACTTCAGGGTGTGAGACAACTTCCATGGCCTGCACGTTCACCGGATTTGTCCCCCATTGAGCACGTGTGGGATTTTATGGGACAACGACTTATCCGGTCTCCACGGCCAGCCACGACCATCCCCGATTTACGCGTCCAGGTTGAGGATGATTGGAACTCAATACCCAAAACTTACATCCAACCTCTGTACGACAGACTCCATGCCAGAATTGCACAGTGTGACACAGCTCATGACGGTTCAACCTCGTACTAACCATGTTACATGGAAATGTTATTTTTCAGTTTACCAGCAAATACAGCTGTATTTTGCCATAATGTTTTGATCACGTTATGCTCTGTATTCCGTTATTATGCTGTATAAATTTCGTTGGTATCAGACGTCTCCTTCTTGGTGTTCTTTTTTCACTTTCCACTAGTGTATTAAGGTCATCTGAATATGCATGTTGCATGGAAGGTCAAGGACTACTTAGACAGATGCTACACTCGGTGGTTTCAGATTGACCATAGCTTGGACCTAGAGCAACAGATGATATGTATCTGTTGCAAATCAGTACATATTTTCTTTCTTTTCTCTTCTTCCTTTTGTTTCTCTTCTTCCTTTGTTTTTGAGAATATTTTTTTTTTGTTGTCAAAAAACAAACTGTGTCAAAAACATGCTTGAACACCATGCAGCTAGGTAAGATCATGACAAAAAAGTTATGTGCAAAGATTAAGAATGCAAAAATGTTAATAATGTGCTTATTGAATTTTCATGTCTTGTGAAGAACAATGTGATTATTGCATTATTTTTATCCAAGTATCATGAGATGAGAATTTTTTGACACATAAATATTTATTTGTAGATGGGTTCCATTTCAACTCAGGCAGGGTCGTACCATCATGGTCTCAGATTTCTCTGAAAAAATTAAGGGGTGTTCCTTGACTAAAATAAGGAGACCTATATTTTTTCTTTCGGCAAAAAAAATTTTTCCCTTCGAGATAGAGGGTTTCAAATCTTGCACTGTCAAACAAGTTCTCTAGAAAACGGTTATTTTTCCTAACTTCAGTGAGTCATTGCAACGGAATTAAAAACGATATCTTGTTCTGGTATTATTTTTTTACATTGTGTGAATAATATATAATAATATATGGTGTTAATATTTTTCACACATCGTATGATTAAAATTAAAAAAAACCGTAAACTTCGTGATTTTTAAAAAAAATTGAATGTTTTAAGATTTTTTTTGACAGGTACGGATGGAGTTTTTTCTATACTCGTTTTTTTATTAAAGACATACAAATGTGCACTTTATTTGCAATTTTTTTATGTATCTGTGAAACTGCTAGTTTCCGCGTTTCGGCAGTGTTAAAAATAAAAACAGCCGATTTTGAAAAATCTCTAACTTTGCCAACAATTTTCTCAAAAAAAGCCATTTTTTTTAATTCTGAAAATCAAATCACTGTTTTATTATCTACAGGAGAATATCTGTGTAAAATTTTACGGACCTAAAAACGCCTGTTTCCGAGTTAGACGCGTTTGAATTTGATTTGAAAGCCTACGATTTCCCGTGTTCTAAAAACACGGGAAATCGTAGGGAAAAATCTCAGGCGTAAAGTAACTGGTGCCATTTTAGAAAAATCTCAGGCATAAAGTAACTGCATTGGAGAGATTTGGTAAGAAGATCGGGTTTTTTTTGTTGTTTTTTTCATGCATGTGTGACTTTGTTCATTTGTACTTGCATTTGTTTTACGTACTTTAGCAAACAGGAAACACTTCAACTTTGTTTCTGTTGAAAGCAGGGCCGAAACCCACAGTTGGAGAGGGGTTTATCTGACCTGACTTCTCTCAAAAGGAATTAGCACCGTATTTATATGAGCAGGGTAGTCGGAAACTTCAAAGCTTTTCATAATTTTCAGTTGGGGTTGATAACACAAAAAGAAATTAAATATAAAGATTTGCCAGATACATGTACGGTAGAATTTATTCCATGGTTAGCATGTATGCTGTGGCCGCAGGCATCTTACGGACCAGTGAAGTGGGTGGCGACAGGTTCGACTCTTGTTACCAGCCAACTAAGTTGAAACATTTTTGAAAGCTACCTAGCTTTGAGACTCCTCGCCACCACGTGATGGGGAGGGGAGTCAAAACTCTGCTGGTCACTCATCGACCTAGCATTATTTTCTAAGGGAACAGAAGACATGGGCAGCACACGGTTTATCGTGGCCTAGGTGAAAACCAATAAGAACACAATTCCCCCCACCCCCTAAAAAAATTGAAATATTTAAATATGTTTTAAATAGATAAAAATCTTTACACCAGTAAGCACGTAAGTTGTATATGTATTCTACTTATAAAATCAGGTGATTGAACAGGAAATATACTCAACTTACATTTTATGAATAAGCGTGCACGCGTATGTGTTAATTGTTATTTATTTAGTAGATTAGACAATTGCCATTACGTTCTGGAGAGGAGGTATGCAGAGTTTGGGTAGCGAGCAGCGCTATCAACACAGCAGCGAAGTCAAGAGCATTGCACCCTCTCCCCCCGTTCTTAGAGGACAAAACTCTCCTGAGCGAATATATTACTATTATGAAAAACTGAGAAGTTAATTTTAGCAACTATAACAAAACAGCGACTGCTCTTCTGACAGTAGCCTACAATTAGCAGCTCCCAGAAAAACTCTAGGGTGTTTAGCCCTCGAAAATTACTTACAGTATATGTGCCGGCATTCTTTTTTTCTTAAAATTATTTCACAATAGTTTTCTACTCTTTCATAGTTTTTTCTGCGATGTTTAAGTATGGTACATACGTAAACAAACAACTGTCTTCGCAACTTAACTTTGTTAGTGGAGCAGCAAGAATTTTATTTATTTATTTGTTAACTCCCCCCCCCGTTTTATAGGCATGTCATCGCTCGGGGCAGGGCGAGGTGGGCGTATCCAACCAGGGCCAGCTGATCCAACGCTCTCATTCGGGGAAGATAATACGTACTTTGCGCCTGAGATTTTTCCAAAATGGCGCCTTTAGAACACGGGAAATCGTAGGCTTTCAAACCAAATTAAAACGCACCTAACTCGGAAACGGGAGTTTATAGGTCCGTGAAAATTTACACAGATATTCTCCTGTTGATAATAAAACATTGATTTAATTTTCAGAATTTTAAAAAATGGCTTTTTTGAGAAAATCGTTGGCAAAGTTAGAGATTTTTCAAAATCGGCTGTTTTTAACGCTGCCGAAACGCGGAAACTAGCAGTTTCACAGATACATAAAAAAATTGCAAATAAAGTGCACATTTGTATGTCTTTAACAAAAAAAAAAACGAATATAGAAAAAACTCCATCCGCACCTGTTATAAAAAAAATTTTTAAATTCAATTTTTTTTAAATCACGAAGTTTACGATTTTTTTAAATTTTAATTATACGATGTGTGAAAAACATTGGCACCATATATTATTATATATATTATACACACAATGTAAAAAAAATACCAGAACAAGATATATTTTTTAATTCCGCTGCAATGACTCGCTGAAGTTAGGAAAAATAACCATTTTCTAGAGAGTTTGTTTGATGGTGAAAGATTTGAAACCCTCTATCTCAAAGGGAAAAAAAAATTTGCCAAAAGAAAAAATATAGGTCTCCTTATTTTAGTCAAGGAACACCCCTTAATTTTTTCAGAGAAATCTGAGACCATGATGGTACGACCTTGCCCGAGTTGAAATGGAACCCATCTGTAAATAAAAATAAAGTTATTGAAATATTGGGCACATATAACAGAGATGAAAGAGTAAGTTAATGTACATGCACAAATACTGACCTCAAATTTTTCAAAAACCCAAGTATCTAGATGTGAAGGATTTGCTTTAGCAAAATCTTCTTCACTTGCTTCATAAGTATCAATGAAAAAGTGGCAGCTCTGAGTTCCTGAAAAGAAACAGAAAAAGACAAATGAAAGAAAACAAAATTATAAAATGTTACAGATAAAATGTTTCCAAATTACTGTCTGACATTCATATCAAAAGTTTTAATCACAACAAACTAAACTGGTTAATAGTTTTAAATTGTTAATAGCTTTAAATTGGTTAATAGTTTTAAATTAATATGGTGTTAATGGGAATCTACTTAACAGTGTAAAAGCCATGTATGCTGGCAGTAGAGCTTGTGTATGCGTAAATGGTGTTTTATCAAAATGGTTTTCTATTGGTGCAGGAGTCAGACAAGGTTGTGTAATTTCACAATGGCTGTTTAATATACAGGGTGTCTGAGAATTATTGGACACATTACAAAATTATGTACAAAAAAAAAACTATGACCATCTGTTTTTCTATGTCATGTATTACTATATTTTTGTTTTGCAGAATTGTTATTCCCAAAACCCGATAGATGGCGCTAGGTGTGGCCTGATGAGGAATGTATGAGAAATGCGCAATCAGTAGTCATGTCATCCGTACAGCAGAAAGCGATGTGTGTTATGGCTTGCGGAATTAAAGTTGTCATTAAAGTTAAAAGACGGTACTGTTTGGAGTATGATTGTAATCCTCCATCAACGAATTCAATTAAGTGATGCATGAAACAGTTTAAAGAAACTGGCAATGTGGAACATCGTGGAGGAGCCAATAGGCCTAGCGTCAGCGGTGAGACGGTTGACCAAGTTAATGAAAGTTTCCGAGGAAGCCCCAGGAAATCCGTTCGTAAAGCAAGCAGAGAACTGTGCATTCCGAAATCAACAGTTCACGATCTCTTGAACAAGAAATTAAAGTTGCATGCTTATAAAATTCAAATAGTGCAAAAGATGCATGTAAATTATCACACTCTGCGATACGATTTCACAGTGGATATGCTGAATCGAGTGGAAAACGACGAAAACAACTTTCTCAGTACTGTAATTTTTAGCGATGAATCCACATTTCATGTATCAGGTATTGTGAATCATCACAACTGTAGGATATGGGGCAGTGAACCGCCTCATGCTGCTTTGAACTGGAATGTGATTCTCCAAAATTTAATGAGTGGTGCGCTCTATCAAAAGAGAGAAGTGATTGGCCCTTTCTTCTCCTGCGAAAAAACCATAAATGGTGACATTTACTTGGATATGCTAGAAAATTTTGCTATACCCCAGATCAAAAGATATGGCATTTCCCAACAAGACGGCGTGCCTCCGCATTGGTCAACGTGTGTACGTAAGTGCCTAAATGAGCATTTCCCCAACAGATGGATTGGGCATGGTGGTCCTATTCTGTGGCCTCTTCACTCTCCAGATCTAACTCCATTGGATTATTTCATGTGGGGTTATGTGAAGGATCATGTCTATCAGACACCTTGTACTGATTTGCAGGAACTGAAGCAGCGTATCACAGCTGCTATTAATTCCATAACTCCTCAGATGCTTGCCAATACATAGCATGAAATAGAGTATCACTTAGATGTACTACCAGCAACCAAGGGATCTCACATCGAAATTTATTAACTTGTGTAGTTACATTGTAAGTTAGTACAGTCAGTTTGTTTCTATCTGTTTAATAATAATGTTTTGTTTTATATAATTTTGTAATTTGTCCAATAATTCTCGAACACCCTGTATTTATGGATGTGTGCATGCGTGATGCC
The DNA here is from genome assembly GCA_039090855.1 of Macrothele yani. NCBI lineage: Eukaryota > Metazoa > Arthropoda > Arachnida > Araneae > Macrothelidae > Macrothele > Macrothele yani. The sequence goes on from CM077026.1 coordinate 74,028,302, forward strand.
AAAATAGATAATACTGGTTTATGTCTTGGTGATATCCATGTGTGCAGATTGATGTATGTTGATGACACTGTCCTGTTGGCAGAGAGCAAAAGTGAGTTGCAGAGTATGTTGACTCGGCTGCACGAAGTTTGCAAGAAATTCAAACTGAGTATAAATAAGGGAAAACCCAAAGTTATGGTTTTTAAGAGAGGAATGGGTAGCACTGAATGTAATGTAAGTATAAATGGCACTGTGATTGACCAGGTGAGTGAGTTTGTGTATTTAGGAAGCATGTTTGACAGAGAGAACAAATTGGATGATGAAATTAGTACGCGAGTGAATTCTTCATTGAAAGTCATAGCTGCTCTGGGAGGTTTTCACATGAATGATGGGTTCTCAAGAGAGTCCCATATGGCTGTACATGAAAGTGTAATTGTTTCTACTCTGATGTATGGCAGTGAAACCTGAGTACTACAAAAGAAACATAGAAGTTGTTCGTGTGCTGGAGAAAAGCGTTACTTACGGGGGAGGGGTGTATCAAGGCACGTTCTGATTGTGTGAGGAATAAAGATGTGCTGCAGTTGTGTGATGTGAAGCAAAATGTTGTTAGCAAGGTGGAGACTAATATGCTTAGGTGGTTTGGCCATGTTGAAAGAATGAGTGATGAGATGCTTACTAAGAAAATCTTTTTAGCCCAAGTGGCAGGAAGGAAAGGTAGAGGAAGGCCAAGGAAGTCATGGGAGGATCAGATTTAGGAGTGCCTGCATGAGAAAAATATTATGAGTATGAATTATAAAAATCTTGTGTAAGGCGTGTGATGGATGTCAGTGAAGCCCGAGTTGTATGTCAAGATCGCTGTAAATGGAGAAGTCTGATACAGCAACAGTAAGCAAAAATTATCTGGTAGTTTGTATTTCTTTGTGAAGCTAAGCTCTGATTATCAGAACAGCTTAGTGATATGTATGTATAGTTTTAATCACAAAAAAAGAAAATTTAGCATTCACTGGACCACTTTAACATTTAAATAACTAAGTTGGTCAGTGTGCTTGGGTAAAAGGGAGCGATACTAAAATTTCCTGCATTAGAAGTGTTTTCTCTGGTGAAGCCCATTGGCAACTTGATGGGGATTTATAGACTCCAGCAGTAATATAGTAACACACAAAGCATTTCCAGATTAGAAACTAAAATCAAAAACTGGACTGATAGCAGCTATAAGCAAACATATAGCAATTGTTAATTTTAATGTTATTCCAAAAACAGATTTTATGTATGTTCATGGGTTTATTAGTTTTGTGAGCAATTTTTAAAGACAAATTTTCATTGGCAGGCCATTTACTCTGCTTCATTACCATCACTACAGCAGTTACAGTGGAACACTTAGAACCAAGAACCAGTCTTCTGGCATGCAGTCAACAGCCATGGACTAAATTATATTTTAATTTATTTTCATTTGTGACTATTTATGTGGACTCCAGTTAAGTTCATTTTTTGAATAGTTTACTTATGTCTTTCTAATCGAGTTCTGTTAGTCATGCTTTTATTTGCTGATTTAAATTTTTCTAAAGGAGTTTTCACTTGATAACCAGTTTCTTTATGAAAGCCCATAGTTACAACAACAAATATAGTAAATATCTACTTATTTAAAAAAGCCACCTTTTTTCTTATTTTTTAATGTGTGAGAACTTTTTATCTCATTTTTCTAAGTGGATAAAGCAAATCTTGAACTGTTTTTTTTTAATTTTTTGGATAATATCTGTGATAAATAATTTTTCTAATGATTTTCCACTGCAATTGTATGACAAAGTAAATGTATCGCATACCCACATTGATTATTGGATTACATTACGATTTTATCCCCCCCCTCACGGGGAAATTGGTTTCGTCCATCTACATCATGTGCTCACTGCGGTACATCAGGGTATTGTGAGCAACTTACACAGTGTTCTCCAAATGATGAAAAATTGCGTTTTTTTGAGCAGTGTGTTAACATTAAGTTTTGCATTCGTTTGGGCAAAAGTCCAGCAGAAACTTGAGCAATGTTGAAGCAAGTTTATGGCAAAAACACCCTGTCATGGTTACAAACGTTTGGTTGGTGTCGATGCTTCAAAGAAGGCAGACAGGAGTCAAAGATGACGAATGAAGTGTGTGGCCAGTGACAGCTCGCACAGGTGAAAACATTTCAAAGGTTGCGACCATCGTACGCGCCAACAGAAAACAGATGATCGAGCAAATAGCTGAGGCTGCTTGGATATCGGAAGATTATGTATCAGTGGATATTAACAGATGATCTGAAAATTCACCGGGAGAGTCAACACATTGTCCCATGCACGTTAACTAAAGATCAGTTGGCCGTATGAGTGGAAATGGCGGGCGATCGCATAACCACCGACAACCAAAACCCACAATTTCTTAGAAGAATCATAATGAGGGATGAAAAATGGTGCTTCCTCTTCATCCCACAGACTAAGTGGACATGAGCTACATGGAAATAGCCAACGTCTCCACGCAAGCAGAAATTCAGCTGACATCACAGGAAAGGTAAGATCATGTTAAAAATCTTGTTTGACATCCAGGGTATTGTTCATCTTGAATTTATCCCTGAAGGATGAACTGTCAACAAGGAGCTCTATCTGAACATCATGCGATGTCTATGTGAGTCGATCCGCAAGAAGGGACCTGTTGGCCTCCCACGCCCATCGTACAAGGCTAGGCTGATAAGTTCCCGTTCCCGGCCTCACCAAGAAGGAAATAGGCTAGAGCCATGAAACTTAGACTATTCCACATATTCACCCCAAAGTTCAACACCCTTGGCACAACGTTTCTGGAGTTTCTTTAACCCTTCCAAAAACATTCTGAAGTCTGATCACTCAAATACTGCTCTGCTGCTGATATCACCTCCGAATCATTCAAAAAATGCTTCCCTTTCAAACTTTTTTAAGGTTTTGGAACAGGAAATAGGGTGGATGGTCTATGCACTTAAACCCCAAATCCCTCAAAACATCCATTGTCTTGCCAGTGTTGTGAGCTGGACATTGGCCTGCAAAAAGAGCACATTTCTACAGTTTTCCTCACCTTTTTTCCTTCAACGCCTCCTTTAATCAGCATAGCAAGTTGGAATAGTATTCAGCATTTATTGTTCGGCCCTTCAAGAGATAGTCAGTCAGTAAAATGCCTTCCGAATCACAAAAAAGCGTTGCCATGACCGTTCCTGCAGATCTTTGAGTCTTCAATTTCTTTGGCCATGGAGAACCCGAGTGCCGCCACTGCAGGGACTGTTGTTTCGTCTCTGGATCAGAGTGATGTAACCAAGTTTCATCAACAGTGACAAGTTGCTGCAAAAAATTATCACCAGATCACTTAAAATGATACAAAATCAATTTGGAAGTGTCCACTCATTTTTGTTTCTCATCAGTGTTCAAACATTTGGGCACCTACTTCGCTGACATTTTCTGCATATCCAAGTGCTCATGAATTATGAACCCAACTCGTTCCCTGGATATCTCCAGTGTCTCAGCTATTGTTTTAGCCCAGATTCAGTGATCTGACAAAATCAAGTCATGAACATGATCAACAATTTCAGGTGTTGATCTTGCTGCATCTTCGGTCTCAAAGTCTCCACGCTGAAAGTTGGCACACCATTTCTTCACAGTAGAATATCAAGGGCACTCGTCACTTAATGTTTGTGTCATACATTCATAGATTTCCTTTGCAGTTTTCTTCTGCAGGAACAGAAATTTCATGACAGCCCAGAGTTCCACATTAGAAAATTCAACACTTTGCATTGACATGATTCAGTTCAGGATGTCAAACATTTGCAAAAAAAAAAAAAAAAAAAGAGCTGTCAGTCAGAAAATTGGCGCTTAAAAGAACACTCTTTCGAGCTGCAGTGACAAAATAATGCTACAATACAGGAAGTGGGTTAGGCCGAGAACTTCTCAGCATCCCCTCGTATACTCACCTGACCTCACCCTCTGTGACTTCCACTTATTCCCTGAGCTGACATGTCGACTTCAGGGTCATCAGTTGCCCCGCTGGTTGCACTGAAGGACACTGCAAAGAATGGGTTCCAGAACGGCCGCTGGCTGAAGTGTGTTGTTGCAAGAGGGTCTTAGTTTGAAGGGAGATATGCTTCCGCTTTGTACCTCTATCTTATGGACTTACAGACCCAGTCCAAGAAATTTTGGATCCTACCTCGTATTACCTTTTTTTTTTTTTTTTTCTATGAATAAATTTATTCTTAAAATACTAATTTTCTCAGATTTTTTTATGCTTTTGTGCATTTTTTCTTTCTTCAACTGAGTCAAATTGAATTTTCTTATATGTTGAATCACAAGGAGAAGAAAATGAGGAAGCATTTTCTTATCCTTGTGATTCAAAGTTACATAAAAGTTATAATTTGCAAAGAAGCTTTCAAAATACATCTTTGGTTCTTCTTCCAGAGTTTTGATGGAAAATGATTAGGTTGCTGCCAGATCTTCGTCATTCGGTTCTTGTAAATGTTTGCCATATTCATGAATGTTGTATTTATTTTGGAAAAGTATAGATTTCCAGATCATGGGGATCATATATGGAGATCCCAGATTGCAGTTATTGGAAGAAAGATAAATTTCCAAGCTTTCACGGTAGTGAAGATCATAGGAACCGGAAAATGGTGCAATTCACTTTGAATCCTTCCAACAGGGTTCAGCTGAAGTGTTTTCCAAAGTGAGGGTGGCTAAGGCTGTATTACAGTTCCCCATCTTAACATATTTTTGTGTTCTTTTAATCTATTGTAGATGCTTTGATAAGAACTTCTGATGTACAAAGTTTGTCCAGATGAAATTTTTATTGGAATATAATATCCCAGAAAATCAAGTGGGTCTATTTTATCTCCGTAAGTAAATGTTTTAGAATTGTGGGGTTGGAATTAATTACAAGATTTTAACCAAACTTTTTGAAAACTTTTTTAATTTGTAAGAGGGATTTTTTGAATGGAAAGGAATGGAGCCTGTAAATTGTGGATTTTTGCCTGTTTGGTAAAGAAAATCCTAAAAATTTTATTGAAAAATCACCAACTTCTACTTCCCCTGTTGAACAGTTCTTCACTCTTGAGGTTGAGTCTCTGTTTCCTTCAGTTTTCATACTTTGATGTATAAATGGTCCTTGTAAAGGAAATTCTTCAGAGAGTTGAAGTTCCAGGAGTTTTAATAAAAGACTTCTATGATTGCTTCATCACAATTCAGAAACATAACTGCTTTGTCTATAATAAAGCATACTATTGGGTGTATAAATAAGTTTTGAGGGATTTCTGTTCAGTGTCGTACTTATCACTGCTCGCATGTATTTTAAGGTGGCAACACTGCAATATCGCAGTACGAGACGCCAGCTGTCAGAGTCAGTATACGACGTTCGATTGAGGTGCGAAGACGTATTTGTTTTACTCGATGGAAAATGGCCACTTTCGTCCCGACAAAACAGCATTTGCGAGAAGTGTTAGTGCATTACTTTATTGTCAAGAAAAGTGCTGCCGACACCTATCGCTTAATGTCAGAAATCTATGGTGAACATTCCCCATCCATAAAAACATGTGAGTATTGGTTTAGACAATTCAAAAGGAACGATTTTGATGTCAGTGATAAAGAAAATTCAGGACCACCCAAAAAAATTGCTGATGCAGAATTGGAAGCTTTCCTCGACGAGGATCCGTGCCAGACCCAAAAAGAACTAGCAGCAGCATTAAATGCTAGTCAACCATGCATTTCACAACTTTTAGCTGCCATGGGAATGCTGCAAAAAAAAAGGGAATTGGGTTCCACATGCTTTGTGAGAAAGAGACCTTGAACGTCGAAAAACCATTTGCGAATAACTGCTTCAAAGGCAAAAAAGGAAGGGTTTTTGCATCATATTATTACTGCCAACGAAAAATGGATATGGTATGACAACCCTAAATGGCAGTAAGCATGGGTGAAGCCAGGTGAACCAGGTCCTTCAACGCCAAAACACAATATCCATGGTTCAAAGGTAATGCTGTGTATCTGGTGGGACCAGAAGGGTGTGATCCACTATGAACTGCTGAAACCATCAGAAACTATTACTGGTGAAATAATATTAACAACGTTTTGCACAATAAAATGTTTATTATACATCGACTATAGTTTCGCAGAGTGTTTGGCTCGGCTTCCTCAGGACAAATGGAGTGTAAACATTCAAATCATTGTGACATCATCACAATTCTGACGGTCACGGGTTTTGGCGAGTTGTTTCCACGCGCTTGAAAGAAATGGAGTCAACGTCATGTCGTTGACAAGCCGTGACGAGTTCCGGTATATGTGAAAAGCTTCTAATATATTAAACTTGAAAGTCGAGTCCGGTTTATCAATAAGCGTAGCGTTTCCAAACAAAAAGTTATGGTTATTTTCGTGACAATGTTGAGCTATAGACGATTTCTTCAGTTCATAGTTCCGTACATGTCTTGTGTTCCTTCACACGGAAACTTACAGCCATGCGGGTCTGTCCTATATATGAAAGTCCACATTCACAAGGTATCTGATAAATTCCCCAAGAGTTTAAGTCTTTGACGTAGTCTTTTGATCCGTAAAAATTCATCTTGTTTATGGGTTTGAAAATAACTTTGAAATTAAAACTCTTAAGGATTTTTGAAATCGCGAAGCAAATCTGAGGAGCAAATGGGATAACTGCCCAATTCTTTTGTATTGGGAGGTCTATAGGCATGAGCGTGCAGACAGGCTTTGGTTTCCTAAATTTTTGGACAGCTTTGTCTATAACGGAAGGGCTGTATCCTCTGTGTGCTGCAATTCGTTTAAGAAAATCAAGCTCTTTCTGTAAGGAATCCTCAGTTGAGCAGATATGTATTGCATGATATATGTATGTGAACAAGGCAGAGATCTTTTGTTTCCATGGATGATTTGATTTTGCATGAGGGGGTAAGGAAACAGCAAATGGTTTTCAATAAACTGTAGTACTAAAGGATCCTTGAGAGCGTGACACAAGGACATCGAGGAATGGTAAGCAGCCATTATTCTCAGTCTCATATGTGAACTGTAAATGAGGATCGATTGAATTGATAAGTTCAACTAATTTAGGTATTTCCGAGTTCATGCCATTCCAGCGAACAAAAGTATCATCTACATATCGAATCCACAGGTCAAATGTAACAAGCTGAAATAGTTAGTCTTCAAATTGGCGCATGTAGACTTTGCATAACATAGGTGACAGTGGGCTACCCATTACAAGGCCTTCTGTCTGTTGGAAAAATCTTCCACGAAAAAGGAAACTGTTTTGTCCCTTACAAATTTCCACTAGCCTCAAAAACTCTTCTATTTCCGGTTGGCTGAAATGATGTTCTTTGAGACTTGATTTTAATGCTTGGAGAGCTCCATTCACTGGAATACTTGTGAACATGGATTTCACATCAAAGGATAACATGAACTGATCGTTGAATGGATGTCGCTTTAGCCGATTGACAAAATCAATGGAATTTTTTACAGATGTTGTGTTCGAAGAAGTCGTTAAAGTCGATAGGGGTTGTGTCAGATAAACGACAGTTGGTAGGCTGTGAGAGTACATCTGTAAGATGACGTCTATGCAAATTTCGCGCTCGGCGAATACGTGTGGCGCTCGTAGCGCCCCTCGGAACATGCAAAGCAGGTTTGCTATAAATACGCGCTGTAACGTTCGTGAGCGTTAGTTATCGTTGAGGTTCGACGTAGGGTGTTGATGTTAGTGAAGAATGCCTTTAAGAAGACGAAGAAGCCATTATCAACAGCTCACGGAGTTTGAACGAGGTCATGTAATAGGGCTACGAGAAGGTGGATTTTCTTTCCGCAATATTGCAGAACGACTTGGCAGGAATGTAGCCACTGTGCATGATTGTTGGCAGCGGTGGTCAAGGGAAGGTACTGCCTCAAGAAGACCGGGTTCCGGCAGGCCACGTGGCACTACTGAGAGGGAAGACCGCCGTGTACGGCGTATGGCCGTGGCGCATCATACCGCGTCTGCGGCAGCAATTCGAGCTGCAGTTGCCACCACAGTGACACAACGAACTGTTACAAATCGGTTACTTGAAGGACAGCTCCGAGCCAGACGCCCTGTAGCGTGCATTCCACTTACTCCAAACAACTGCCGTTTGCGACGTCAGTGGTGTCAAGCTAGAGCTCATTGGAGGATGGAGTGGAGATCTGCTGTGTTTTCTGATGAAAGCCGGTTCTGCCTGGGTGCCAGTGATGGCCGTGTGTTGGTTAGAAGGAGGCCAGGTGAGCGCCTGCAACCAACCTGTCTGCGGCCAAGACACACTCGATCTAAACCTGGAGTTATGGTCTGGGGAGCAATTTCCTATGACAGCAAGAGCACTCACTCTCTTGGTTATCCCATGCACCCTGATGGCACAGTTGTACGTCGGTCTGGTGATTCAACCTGTTGTGCTGCCATTCATGAACAGCATTCAAGGAGGTGTTTTCCAACAGGATAAGGCTCGCCCGCATACCGCTTTTGTAACCCAACATGCTCTACAAAGTGTCGACATGTTGCCGTGGCCTGCAAGATCACCTGATCTTTCACCAATCGAGCACGTATGGGACATCATTGGACGACAACTCCAGCGTCACCCCCAACCAGCATTAACCGTCCCTGTATTGACTGACCAAGTGCAACAGGCATGGAACTCCATCCCACAAACTGACATCCAGCACCTGTATGACACAATGCATGAACGTTTGCGTGCTTGCATTCAACATTCTGGCGGTTACACCGGTTATTAATGTACCAGCATTTCACATTTAAAATGGCTCTTCTCGTGCTTACAATAAGCTGTGATCTTGAAACCTTAATCGATCAAATATGTTACCTATACAAATGTATTGCCGCCATTTCATTCCTCTACAACTATTTTTTCGTGGTGTTGGGATTTTTTTTTCCGTCAGTGTATATTGCTGACTATGGGACGAAAGGGGACACCAATCTTGTGTATCTTCGGAAGTGCATAGAAACGTGGACAATGGGAATATGAGGGCTTCGGATGATTTTTTGAGCTTTGGTCAAGGGTTACACAACTTGTTACCACTTTCCGAACTTGCTTTAATTGTTTCTCCGATGGGTCATTTTTTTTTTTTCTGATAGGGTCCCTCGGTAATAAGTTTTTCGACCTCTGCCTCCTTATGTTTCTTGTCCAGAATAACAACTTGTCCTGCTTTATTAGCTTTAGTGATGATAATATCGCAATTTGACTGCAATTCTTTTAGAGCATAGTATTCTTTACCTTCCTTGCTGAGATTCAGTTTAAATGGTGGAATGGACTTTGCCGTTATTGTCTGGCTAACACAATGTCTAATCGTTTCTTTTTTATCTGAATCTAGATCGCTTTTTATCACGGACTCCTCAACTGACGCAATGATATTGGATATTGGTACCTTTTTTAAAATCGCAAAATTCGAATTGTAACGTAAAATCTATTTTTGAATTTCGCTCGGGTTAAAACTAGAAAGGTTAGATATTACTTCATTATCCGGAAAGATATCTTCAATTTGTGAAGTAGAATTTTCTTTATGGTTGTTGTCATTTGATAACTTTTTTAAATTTTCGTTCTAATGTCATTTTATGAGTAAATGACATATTTGAACTCCTAGACCAAGTTTTGCAGTCCAGGTCACCAAAATCTGGTAATGTTTTAGCCAGTAAAAGGTGCAGGTTGTACAGTTCGACCTCAACGTTTGCAATATTCTTTCTTGTATCTTTAATGATAGCTCTTAATAGTGCAAATGAAGCATTAGATATGGCTTTGTTGATGTTTTGGGAAGGCCCCAGGTTGCATTTCACACAGATAAAATTTGGTAGTATCTTGCATCTCTTGCATCGAAGCAAGAAGTTTAGGTGGTTCAGCAATCTGAACTTTTTTATCCTCACTCTGGAAAAGACAGTGAGTTCGTCATGATCAAGATTAAGAACAGGGATTCAAGTTCCTACAGAAAGTCAATATCAGTATAGATAAGTCCACAACTCCCGGTGTAAGATATATCAATATGCTTACGCTCCAAATTGTAGTCAAAGGTCCAGTTGACACCTGAAATTATATATAATTTATGACTACAAAGCTTGCGGTGTTAAGATAGAATACTAATAACAACGTTTCGCACAATAAAATGTTTATTATACATCGACTATAGTTTCGCAGAGCGTTTGGCTCGGCTTCCTCAGGACAAATGGAGCGTAAACATTCAAATCATTGTGACATCATCACAATTCTGATGGTCACAGGTTTTGGCGAGTTGTTTCCACGCGCTTGAAAGAAATGGAGTCGGCGTCATGTCGTTGACAAGCCGTGACGAGTTCCGGTATATGTGGAAAGCTTCTAATATATTAAGCTTGAAAGTAGAGTCCGGTTTATCAATAAGCGTAGCGTTTCCAAACAAAAAGTTATGGTTATTTTCGTGATAATGTTGAGCTATAGACGACTTCTTCAGTTCATAGTTCCATACATATGTCTTGTGTTCCTTCACACAGAAACTTAAAGCCCTGCGGGTCTGTCCTATATATGAAAATCCACATTCACAAGGTATCTGATAAATTCCCCAGGAGTTTAAGTCTTCGACGTAGTCTTTTGATTCGTAAAAATTAATCTTGTTTATGGGTTTGAAAATAACTTTGAAATTAAAACTCTTAAGGATTTTTGAAATCGCGAAGCAAATCTGAGGAGCAAATGGGATAACTGCCCATTTGCTCCTCAGATTTTGTAAAGGTGCAGGTTGTACGAAATGTACAACCTGCACCTTTTACTGGCTAAAACATTACCAGATTTTGGTGACCTGGACTGCAAAACTTGGGCTAGGAGTTCCAATATGTCATTTACTCATAAAATGACATTAGAACGAAATTTAAAAAGTTATCAAATGACAAAAACCATAAAGAAAATTCTACTTCACAAATTGAAGATATCTTTCCGGATAATGAAGTAATATCTAACCTTTCTAGTTTTAACCCGAGCGAAATTCAAAAATAGATTTTACGTTACAATTCGAATTTTGCGATTTCGAAAAAGGTACCAATATCCAATATCATTGCGTCAGTTGAGGAGTCCGTGATAAAAAGCGATCAAAATTCAGATCAAAAAGAAACGATTAGACATTGTGTTAGCCAGACAATAACGGCAAAGTCCATTCCACCATTTAAACCGAATCTCAGCAAGGAAGAATACTATGCTCTAAAAGAATTGCAGTCAAATTGCGATATTATCATCACTAAAGCTGATAAAGGAGGACAAGTTGTTATTCTGAACAAGAAACATTACGAGGCAGAGGTCGAAAAACTTATTACCAAGGGACCCTATTAGAAAATAAAAAATGACCCATCGGAGAAACAATTTAAGGAAGTTCGGAAAGTGGTAACAAGTTGTGTAACCCTAGCTCAAAATATCTCAAAAAATCATCTGAAGCCCTCATATTCCCATTGTCCACGTTTCTATGCACTTCCGAAGATACACAAGATTGGTGTCCCCTTTTGTCCCATAGTCAGCAATATAGGATCAGCTACACATAAGTTGGCCAAATTTCTATCTTCGAAACTATCGACTTTAACGACTTCTTCAAACACAACATCTGTAAAAAATTCCATTGATTTTGTCTATCGGCTAAAGCGACATCCATTCAATGATCAGTTCATGTTATCCTTTGATGTGAAATCCATGTTCACAAGTATTCCAGTGAATGGAGCTCTCCAAGCATTAAAATCAAGTCTCAAAGAACATCATTTCAGCCAACTGGAAATAGAAGAGTTTTTGAGGCTAGTGGAAATTTGTATAAGACAAAACAGTTTCCTTTTGCGTGGAAGATTTTTCCAACAGACAAAAGGCCTTGCAATGGGTAGCCCACTGTCACCTATTTTATGCGAAGTCTACATGTGCCACTTTGAAGACCAACTATTTCAGCTTGTTACATTTGACCTGTGGATTCGATATGTAGATGATACTTTTGTTCTCTGGAATGGCATGAACTCGGAAATACCTAAATTAGTTGAACTTATCAATTCAATCGATCCTCATATACAGTTTACATATGAGACTGAGAATAATGGCTGCTTACCATTCCTTGATGTCCTTGTGTCACGCTCTCAAGGATCCACTAGTACAAGAGTTTATCGAAAACCATTTGCTGTTTCCTTACCCCCTCATGCAAAATCAAATCATCCATGGAAACAAAAGATCTCTGCCTTCTTCACATATGTATATCGTGCAATACATATCTGCTCAACTGAGGATTCCTTACAGAAAGAGCTTGATTTTCTTAAACGAATTGCAGCACACAGAGGATACAGCCTTTCTATCTTAACACCGCAAGCTTTGTAGTCATAAATTATATACTATTACTGGTGATCGGTATCGAACCCAATTAATGCGTTTAAAATGAGCTCTCACACAAAAACGACCAGAATGGGAGAATAGACACAACAAAATCATCTTACAGCATGACAACGCAAGACCACTTGTTTCTCAACCTGTGAAAAAGTACTTAGAAGGATCCGACTGGGAAGTTCTACCCCACCTGCCATATTCGCCAGATATTGCGCCATTGAATTACTATTTGTTCCGGTCAATGCAGTCAGCACTTTCTGGAGAACGGTTTAGTTCTTATGAAGACATCAAAAATTGGCTGGACAACTGCATCTCTTCCAAGGAACCGGAATTCTTCCTCCGGGGCATACGTTCACTGTCCGAAAGATGGGGTAAAGTTGTAGCTTCACAGGGAGAATGCTTCGATTAATATTAAAATATTGTTTATGTTCTCTAACAACGTGTTTTGTTCACCTCAAATCCCTCAAAACTTATTTATATACCCAATATAAACAAAAACAAAAACTGGTCTACCAATAGGCTCACCATTGTCCCCAATCCTTGCTAAAACATATTTGAACATATTGATAAAACAATGTTTCCTTGTCATCCATTTCAACCTACTTCCCGGGCTTTGTTATGTTGATGATATGTTTGTCATATGCCCCCCCCCCATTTATTTGTGTATTAAGTGAATATGTTGAATATGCTTTGTCTACCATGTGGGAGTTCGCATGTAGTTTGTGGATGAGCAGTCCAGAATGTGTATCGTCTGTGGCAATAAGTGACCGGATGGGTACAGAGATGCCAACCTGTTTCAGATATTTTCAGAAGTACTTGTACAAATTTTCAGTAGTTTTGGCCATTTTTCAGTAGTCATACCAAAAAGAATAATTTTAACCAAGGAAAACATGCTATTACTCATTTAATTTAATTAGTATTTTTTACTTACTTATTCATTTATATACATGAAAATCTGTATCTAAATATTTCAAATTTTTCAAATGGAAAATAATGTACACCCAAACATTTTGTTTACAAACAAAAAATTGATTAAACAGCTTTCTTTAGTGTGATTTCACTGTACATTGTTTTGCAGATTTGAGTTTCTCAGCAGAAAATATTTTTCCATAACACACTTGTCCAGAGAAGAACATATTCATTTTTGCAATAGGAAGTGCTTCTACAGTTTCTAAACCTAAATTAGGTCAGAAATGGGTTGATTTTTTTGCACTAAACTAAAAACTCTCTCACTCGCAGCATTCGAGTTTGAAACTACAAGTATTAGAAACATTACTTTCAGGAGAATAGTATACCTAACAGCTCCTAATTACAGCCTCTTAATTTTGAGATTTCTGACCAAGTGACATCTATTCTATCTGTTTCTGCTCTGGTCTCTAATTTGTCAGCTTGAAAACAAGCAAATTCCACTTGCAGTATATCAAGTTCATTTTCAGTCATTATAAATGGAAAGCGCTGGACTATGTATAATACAGAAGTAAATGATGTGCTGGCTCTAAGTGAAGGATCTGCTACTTCTGCATGTTTTAAGAATTTACCATAGATCAGTATCTTTTCTTGAGTATAAGAACTTCCTTCAACGTAAAATTTTCTGACAGATGTATGGAACTTAGAAAGTTCATTTTTGTTTAAAATGATTTTGCTTAAATGCCTTCTTGTTTTTACTCCAATTACCAGTTCCCGGTAATAAATAAGGGCGTCTTCCTCCCCCTTTCTACCTCGCTTCCGTGTCACTTTCCTATCGGGCACTCTATCCCAAATCTCCTAGCTTCTTATTTCTATGGGTTGTTTAAGACCTGGGGTCAGACACTCTTTTCCTAAAATCCTCTACATATGATCTGATCTGATTTTGAAAATTGTGACTTTCGTCTTCTACAAAGTATTAGCTCTTAATGGTTCCCACTGCTCCAGGATACAGTCAATACAATTCGCTAGTGACAACCATCTCGTATTGGTATATTTCAAAATTCAATGAGGCTTCATCTCCTGGCTACTAAGCTGCTGTTGCAATTTAAAGCTGCTTTTACGCTTGGAGCTTTTATTGAGAAAATAAAAGATGTCAACTATGAGTAACTCTATATTTTCGTCGAATGCTGATGTAGCTTTTTTCGCAGCAATGTGTATCAAGTGGTAAGGACAACCTCTAATTATCATTGATGGATTTTCTTTTAATAGATATGATGCAACTCCTTTCTTTTTTCCCATCATTGTATTTGCATTATCTGCTGAAAAGCTAACACACTTCTCTTCTTCTGAAATTCAGTATTTATAACCTGAAATATGCCTTCACCTGTGTTATCAGAAGATTCTAATAACGACATTTAAAATGTTGTTGTAATGCATCCAACAGTCTCATCAAAATATATTATAAGTAGTGGATAAAGTTTTACATCTAGACAGTCATTAGTGCCATCAGAGCTTAAAGAGAATGGCAGACATTTATTTAATGTTGAAACCACCTCTGAAACATTACTTCTTGCCATATTTTTCACAATTGCCATAGTTTTCATGCGACTGCTAGCAATATGTTTGGCTATATTTGAATCTGGGAACATTGCCGAAAATAAATGCTTCCCGTAGTCTGCTGCAAAAATTGGAATATTATGTTCTATTAGAAATCGAACAAATAAGCTCTCAGCTTTGATTACATTTGCAGTATCATCCTTAGCAAAATAAATTTAACAATCTTCGTTTTTGCTGCAGCTGTCGAATACTCTGTATGTTTTTTGGAATGCACGTGACGAAGACAGTCATCCACACCGCCGTGTGCTATGTTAAAATCCTTTGAGTACAACGCACAAAATGCCATATTTTCGGATAATGTTTATGGTTGAAGGCAAGGAAACTCCATAGCATACGATGCTTTAAACTTCTGGCAGTTCTTAGGTTTTTTCGCTACTGTCTGTGGTGTTGCTTCATTTGATAATGTTCGCTTCCTGGAATCCATATTTTTTATTTTCAGGAACAAAAACTACACGGAATTAAATGATTTCTATAAAACAATGTTATGCAGCACCGAGTCAATGGCTTACAGAGTCAGTCCACATAAGAACGACATCTAAGCATACTTTTCTGCAACGCAAGAAAAAAACTTCAAAATATTCATTACGGACATGAATGGCAGACCCACGCATAAAAAAAAAAAAAACTCTGATGCCAGGCAATGACACTCAATTTTGATTTTCAAGAACTTGGTGCTGCGCTGCGCAAGCACATTCAGGAGATCATTATGTTCTGACCCAAACTCCGCCCACGTCCACCAATGTGAGCTGAGCTCAACGTCCCCAGAATGTTGCATGCTGGGGAGGGAGGGTTTTCACTTAGAATGACTCAGCACAAGGCCACACTCATAGAGTTATCTGGTCGCATTAAGATCTAAGCAGCCTTGAGAGGCAGAACTGGAGGTGCAGACATCGCAAGCACGACGAATGACGCATCGTCAAGTGCCCACCATTGCGTTGGGGGGGGAGGAAAATAAAAATGAATAACCTTTGTTGATTTTCCGTAGAAAAATCGTGGTTTTCTGTATTCCGTAGTACAAGAGCTATTTCCGTAGTAGTTGGCATCTCTGTGGATACAACACTGCTGACCTTGTCCTCTAAATTCGGCATGTAAGGAGGCGAGATCATCGCCACCGCCTAGATCCTGTGACCTCCGTGAAAGCATGACTTCCAGAGACAGCGGAATAAAGAGGGAAGAGGAATACACCAGTATAAAAGGAGCAGGGCTGGTTAGCTTGAGGCTTTTTGACAGTTTAATGTGGGAACCTTTGGCAGTGCTTGCCTTGGGTTCTGGACATTTGACATTCAAACTGTTTGATAAGGAAGCTGTCATGACTTTGGTTGGAAGGACAACTACAGAGGTCGGAGTGGTTTAGAGCATAACCTCAGGAAGCCGGGCTACCAGGTGTTCATAGCAAGGCCACGTGGTCCAGTGTCAAAAAGCATATTTTTCCCTCCAATAAGGAAGGGAGACTTATGGTGGCGTCGGTAGAGTTCAACAGGAATTCTCCTCGGCGCAGAGAAGTATAGCAAGTTTCTGAAAGCTTGGGTTCTTCAGAAGTCAGTTGGCCTACCAGAGGTTATTTTCATGACCTATTAAACCTTTTTGTTGTTATTACAAAAGACTGCTCATTGGCATTCCCTGCTTCATTCATATGACAATGCTCAACCATTTACAGAATGCATGAAACAATGTGATTAACAAGAGTCCTACCACATATTTAAAAGAAACTACATCAGGACTGTTGGAATTACAAAATTGTTGGGCCCAGACTTAGACCAACCCAGAGGGTCCCGACACCAACTATAAAATTCACTATCAACAAGGAAAAAAACAGCAGCATAAATTCCTTGGATGCTTTCTTTCACAACAAGAATACATATTTTTTTATTTCTAGAACAGTTCTCTATACACCCTCAGCATCTACTAATATTATTCCTTTACAATTTGTTACTTACCAGAATCGTAAATTTGTTGCAATAAAATCTTTCATACACAGAGTTAACATAATTTGCAATAGTAAAGCTTCTCTTGAAAAAGAATACTCAAAAATCTTGCATATTGCTATCTTGCATGGTTTTCCTCAAACAACAATAAAAAACCTAATCTACCAAATCGAAGACTACAGGCTTTGTGATAATTATGTATATTAAGGACATACAATATTTCTCACAAATGTTTTATTCTTCAAGTTGATCAAGGTTTCACTGGGCTCTGGCCTAGCTTCATCAGGACAGGGTGGAATGTAAATATTTAAATCGTATGTGACATCATCAACTGTGTTTACAGTTACGGGACTTCAGTTATTTGCTTCCACGCACTTGATAGCAATGTTGTGGATGCCATATCATTAACAAGTTGCAAAAATTCTGATACATAGGCTTTCTACATATATCAGAATTCTTTTCAACTTGTTAATAACATGGCATTTACACCATTGTTATCAAGCACATGGAAGAAACTAACTTAAATCCTGTGACTGTAAACACAGTTGATGATGCCACATACGATTTGAATATTTATGTTCCATTCGTCCTGATGAAGCTAGACCAGAACCCAGTGAAACCTAGGTCAACTTGAAGAAATGAAACATTTATGAGAAAAGTACGTACTTAATATACCTAATCTACCCGTTTGAAACAAAATCAAAAATAAAAGCTCTTCAAACAGGAAAAGAAAATCCACAATTCACAGGCTCCATTCCTTTCAATCCACATTCCACTTACAAATAAAAAAAAGTTTTCAAAAAGTTTGGTTAAAATCTTGCAATTAGTTCCAACCCCAAAATTCTGAAGCATTTACTTAATGACAGAGATAAAATAGACCCACTTGATCTTCTCGGAGTCTATTCTGTACCAATAAAAATTTCATCTGGACAAACTTTCTACATTGGAAGTTCTCATCAACAATAGATTAAAAGAACACCAAAAAGATGTAAAGATGGGGAACTCTAATACTACACTGGTTTCCATAAATTAAGCAACAAACCGAAAAATCGCGAAAACTGGGCGAAATATAGTTCAAATTGCATGAAATTTGCAAATGTTATGGGCGAAGGCATACGGCATCGATGTACGGAAAGAAAATGAGTGGCGTTGGCAGCGCAAAATACAAATGCGGAAGAGCTTAAAACCAGCTGTTTTGGAGGGTTGCCATTTCATGTGTGGCAGTGAATGACAAGATTTTGAAATAGCGATTTTGTTAACACGCCTTCAAGATGTCATTTACCAGCAAAGTTACGCAACACAGCGATAGGCCGACTTGAAGCAGGGCAACAGCAGGCAGATGTTGCAAGATGGCTCAACGTCGATCATTCTGTGGTTGGCAGGATGTGGCAGCTGTTCCTAGTCACAGGTGCAGCTTCCCGAAGGTACAGCAAAGGTAGGGCAAGGACGGCGACCTCTGCGGATGACCAGTATTTGCGGCTTTCGGCACGGCAGAACAGGACTGCTAATCCGACTCATCTCAGATTTGTGCTTGCAGCAGCCACCAGACGGATGATATCAGCTTTGACAGTATGCAGAAGGTTACATGCAGGAGGGCTGTATGCTGGTCGAACATTAATATGTGTGCTTCTCAGTACCCGCCACCGGTGGGAACATTTCAATTGGGCATGAATGCACGTGAACTGGACTCAAAATCAGTGGAGGTCCGTTCTGTTCACTGATGAGTTGCGATACTATTTACAGTGAGTCTTGCCGAGTTTACATCTAGAGAGAGGCTGGTACTCGCTATCTTCCCTCTAATATCCAGGAAAAGGACACCGACGGTTGTGGTAGTTTCTAGTGTGGACAGGCGTATCGTTAGGCGGCTGTACCGAACTCTATGTGTTGCCACATGGAAACCTCAATACTCAGAGGTATAGAGATGACGTCCTGGACCCTATTGTTTGTCCGTATGTGGCCACAATTGGCATTACATTTGTACTGTAGGTGGATTACACCCACCCTCACACAGCTTGCCTCATACACCAGTACCTGGAATAGGAGTCTGTATGGAGTGGCCAGCACGCTCTCCCAATCTGAATCCCATTGAGCATGTCTGTGATGATTTCAGGAGGCGTGTTGCTGACCTCCAGCCCCCTCTCCGAACCCTGCAGGGATTCCACACT
Source organism: Macrothele yani (assembly GCA_039090855.1). Classification (NCBI taxonomy): domain Eukaryota; kingdom Metazoa; phylum Arthropoda; class Arachnida; order Araneae; family Macrothelidae; genus Macrothele; species Macrothele yani. Next base: position 74,047,231 of record CM077026.1, read on the forward strand.
GCTTTGCTCAAGCAACGGACACAGCTACCCATGGAACTGCTCGACACCATAATTAACAGCATAGAACATCGCTGTCAGTCCTGTATTGCTGTTCAGGGTAACAACACTCCTTACTGAAGTACCTTTTCCTATTTCATCTTGATACCTATATTTCTGTATTTTCATATTTGCATCACTCATACAAAACGTAAATACTTTGTATCACATGTTTTTACATTTTTTTGTTGTGTTTGGTCTGATAAAGCTTACCACCAAATTTCATTCAAATCAGTTGCATACTTTTTGAGTTATCACGATTTTTCCATTTGTTGCCTAATTTATGGAAACCAGTGTACTTTAGCCACCTTCACTTTGCAAAACACTTCAGCTGAACCCTGTTGCAAGGATTCTTTTTTTTTTTTTTTTTTATTGGATTTTTAACGACTACCGTGAGCAACTCAATGGGCTATAAGCAGTCGCCTGTCCCTAATTTAGGGTCACTGGTTCCAGGGAAGGGAGAGAGCCAGTGCCGTAAGACAAAGACAACATCCACGTCTCACCGGGATTCGAACCCGGACCCCGTTCGGACGAATGATCAGAGGCCATCGCTTAGACCACTGCGCCACCAAGGCGACGTTGGAAGGATTCAAAACAAACTGTGCCATTTCTCCAGTTCCTATGCTCTTTACTATCATAAAAGCTTGAAAATATATCTTTCTTCTAATAACTGCAATCTGGAATATCCATATATCATCCCGTTGATGTAGAAATCCATATGCCTACTCTTTCAAAATAAATACAATGTTGTGAATCTGGCAACCATTTACAAGAACTGAATGACAAAGATCTAGTACAACCTAGTCATTTTCCATCCAAACTCTGGCTGAAGAAGAACTAAAGATATAGTTCAGAAGTTTCCATGCAAAATATAACTTTTACATAATGTTAGCATGTTTCCTCCATTTTCTTCACATTATCTATTTCAGATACATCTCGCAGCTCAGTTCTCTCAATGTTGAACCAAACATGACGATGATGGGCAAAACATATAACAAGAGATAACCAATTGAAGGTAAAGTAAATCACGCTTTCTTATGTTAGAAGATTGCAATTTTAAGAAAGCTTATATAAGCTGAGAGCTTTCAACCTTAGCTTAGGTCTTCATCATGCCAAATGGAGGACTGAGACTGGTTTCTAGATTCCAAGTTTAAATGTATGTTGCAATTATTGTTGCCAGAATCTAGAACAGATCTCCAGATCATAGGGATGTGAAGTGGAGAATCTGAATTGAACGTCTTTGGTCAAAAAACGGATTTCTAAGCTTTCCCAGCAATGGAGAGAAAACTGGTTCTCAAAAGGAGTGATATGGTTTGTTTCATTCCAGCAGGAAATTGCAGAAATATTTTCCATGGTCAAAATAGACAAGGCAATATTAGGGTTGCTTCTCAAAACATCTTTTTTTATGTTCCAAAATTCTGTTGTTAATGCTTATGTATATACTTCCAATGTAAAAACTACCGCCAGTGGAAGAAGAGATAGGAATGCGGTAAACATCTGGAAGATCAAGATTTCCGACTTTGTTATCACTTTGTAATAGCTTCATGACACCGGTGGAGGGGGTTAATGGCAAGATGGTAACTAAATCTTCTGAACAAATTTTGAAGCTTATAATAGCAGAGGAAGGATGGTATGGAACAGATCTGGAGAATTTTAGGTTATCCTTCTTTTGAGGATGGAAGCATGTAATTTTCAATTTATTTCATATTTCTTTATGAGATTGACTGTAAGGAGGGAAACCATGAAAGTTGCTATTGCAGAGATTTTTGAAAAATGTTCTTGAAGCAAAGATTGGTTGTTACATATAAGATGAGCCCTGTGGATAAAACACTTTACTGCTGTAAACTTGTAGGGAGGCAAGGTAGACGTCTGGAAGGGAATGATGTTTGTGACAGCAGAAGGTTCACAATAAATAAAACACAAAATAGAGAGATCAGCATTTTTGCAAAGAGAAACATGCAAGGAATCTATTTTATTATTTTCTTCACTATTTTTGGTGAGTTTTATAGATGGAAATTTTTCAGTTATGGAATTAATTTAGTTTTCTAGTTCACATTCAGGATGGAGTCAACTAATGAAAATGTCATCAACATATCTCAACCATAAGGAAGGTTGAAATGGGTGGTGTAGAATTACAGTTTTTTCAATTTGTTGCATGTAAATCTCTGCAAGAAGAGGGGAGAGAGGTAAACCATGCCGGGATGACCACTTTGTTGTTTGTAAAAATGTTTGTTGAAAACAAAACAACTATGCTCTTGGATGGTATGGAAACAACCGTTGAGGTCTTTGATTGATAAGAAAACCAGGAGGTTCATACTGTAGAATTAATTTCTTCATAAGGAACATGTATGACTTGAAATATGGAACTGAAGGGAACAAAGATTCCACATCAAAAGTAAAAAAATGGTCGTTGGTAGAAATGGAAGTAATACGTTTATGGATGAAGTCTGAAGTGGAAACAGCAGTGTGAGGATGGTTGGAAGTCAGAGATTTGCATTTGAGGACTAATTTCTTTTCTAGGTTTGCAGCTGCAGAGAAAATATTCTACCAAAGGTGGTCTAATGGGGTTGCCAGCTTTATGGAGTTTTACTTGCAAAAATAACCTGGAAGTCCTACAGCGGGGTGGGGTTGAGATATCCATAAGGAAAGATTGAAGAATTTATTTCTTTGAGAGTCCATCAATGGCATTTTTGAGTGAACTGATGGAGTCTGAATGCAGAGGAATACAATTGGTAGAAGCAAGGAATGAATACATTTTTTGGATAACGGGACAACCAACTTTATCAGCTTTGCAAATTTTTCAGTTTTTCTTGGAAATTTTTCAGTTATGGTTAAGACATGTTATGTTGATGACATTTTCATTAGCTGGCCCCATCATGAGTCTGAACTAGAGAACTTGATTAACTCCATAACTGAAATATTTTCATCTATAAAACTCACCAAAAATAGTGAAGAAAATAAAAAGAAATAGATTCCTGGATGTTTCCCTTTGCAAAAAATGCTGATCTCTCTATCTGGCATTCTGTTTATCATAAACCTTCTGCTACCACAATCATTCCTTTCCAGTCATCTACCTTACATCCCCACAAGTTTACAGCAGTAAAGTCTTTCACTCAGAAGGCTCATCTTATAAGTAACAACCAATCTTCGCATCAAGAGGAATTTTCAAATTTCTCTGCAATAGCAATTCCACATGGTTTTCCCCCTGTTACAGTTAGCAACCTCATAAAGAAATATGAAAATAAATTGAAAATTATGTCTCCATCCTGAAAAGAAGGATAACCTGAAATTCTCTGTATCTGTTCCTTACTATCCTTTCTCTGTTTATAAGCTATTGGGTTGGCCAAAAAGTTTATTCGGTTTTTCCGCAGGATGGCTCTAGTAGCGCTTAGTTGTCTTTAACCAGGGTTCCCACTCTTTTTCTCCCATAAAAAGTAAGCACTTTTTAAGGGCTTTTAAGCACCTACTGAAATATTTTTAAGGATCTCTGCAATTACACGTGCATTAGCTTTATATACATATAGAAGAAAATGTATGTAATTACACACACGCAATAGCTTTATAACCTTTAATACAGACATTTGACGTGGACTCATTGGCGCACTTACGGAGGGGGCTTTGGGGGCTTAAGCCTCCTCCAAGGAGATTAAGAACGACGTACATCACAAATTAAACATCCAAAAATATTATTTTACATGTACAAAAAATTACATAGTATCTGACATAGTGTCTCCTATTACATGGTGTCTTCTTCCCAAAGCCCCAAAGAGATTAAGAGTGACGTACTTCACAAATTAAAAATCCAAAAATATTATTTTACATGTTCAAAAAATTACATAGTATCTGACATAGTGTCTTCTTCCCAAAGCCCCAGAGATTAAGAGTGACGTACATCACAACCGTATATAAACTATAGGCGTACACTATATATATTGCTGCCACGGTGGCGCACTGGTATAAGGGATGGCCTCTGATCATGCATCCGAAAGGGGTCCGGGTTCGAATCCCGGTGAGGCATGGATGCCATGCTTGTCTTACGGCACTGGCTCTCTCCCTTCCCTGGAACCAGTGACCCTAAATTAGGGACAGGCGACTGCTTATAGCCCAGTGAGTTACTCACGGTGGTCATTAAATCTCCAATAAAAAAAAATTAAAAAAACACTATATACATAAATGTACACACATTGTGTACATATACTGTATATATATACAGCTCCCTCCAACAAGAATTCCTGGGTACACCACTGCGTGGACTAGGGACATCAAACAGAGGTCATCGCTCTTTCCACGTTTATAAGTCAGTAACGGAAAAATTCTCATTGGCCGCCACCGGGAATCGAACCCAGGGTCTTCCAGTTACATGCCAGATATGCTTCCACTGCATCACAGCGGCCTCAAATTCCTCCACACTCACATACACAACTGCGAAGCCAATTTGGCAGGTTGCTTTTTGGAGCCCTGCATAATGCTGGGGATTCACCAAAGATGGTAAGCAGCAACTGAATAAATAATCAGAAGGCGAATGAATAATAATACAGACATTTGACATGGACTAGGAACATCAAACAGAGGTCATCGTTCTTTCCACATTTGTAAGTGAGTCACGGAAAAATTCTCATCAGCCGCCACCGGGAATCGAACCCAGGGTCTTCCGTTTACATGCCGGATTTGCTTCCACTGCACCACAGCTGCATCAAATAGCTCCACACTCACACACACAACTGCCAAGTCAATTTGGCAGGCTGCTTCTTGGAGCCCCGCACAATGCTGGGGATTCACCAAAGATGGTAAGCCGCAACTGAATAAATAATCAGAAGGTGAATGAATAATAATACAGACATTCAACATGGACTAGGAACATCAAACAGAGGTCATCGCTCTTTCCACGTTTATAAGTGAATAACGGAAAAAAGGAAGCATAATCGTAACTGGAAGACCCTGGGTTCGATTCCCGGTGGTGGCCAATGAGAATTTTTCCATGACTCACTTATAAATGTGGAAAGAGTGATGACCTCTGTTTGATGTTCCTAGTCCATTATTATTCATTCGCCTTCTGATTATTTATTCAGTTGCAGCTTACCATCTTTTGTGAATCCCCAGCATTGTGTGGGGCTCCAAGAAGCAACCTGCCAAATTGGCTTGGTGGTAGTGTGTGTGAGTGTAGAGGAATTTGAGGCAGCTGTGGTGCAGTGGAAGCATATCCGGCGCGTAACTGGAAGACCCTGGGTTCGATTCCCGGTGGCGGCTAATGAGAATTTTTCTGTGGCTCACTTGAAAAGAGCGATGACCTCTGTTTGTTGTTCCTAGTCCATGTCAAATGTCTGTATTATTATTCTTTTGCCTTCTGATTATTTATTCAGTTGCTGCTTACCATCTTTGGTGAATTCCCAGCATTGGGCGGGGCTTCAAGAAGCAACTTGCCAAATTGGCTTGGCAGTTGTGTGTGTGAGTGTGGAGGAATTCGAGGCTGTTGTGGTGCAGAGGAAGCATATCCTGCGCATAACTGGAAGACCCTGGGTTCGATTCCCAGTGGCAGCCAATGAGAATTTTTCCGTGACTCACTTATAAACGTGGAAAGATCGATGACCTCTGTCTGATGTTTATAACCTTTCTTTCACAGACTTGACACCAACCTTTTTTTTTCTCAGTGTCTAGGCTCCAAATATTAATTTGGTATAGCATTACAATATGAACTTTTTCAAGAGCATGGATAAATATTACTCTTCAAAATGGTGACTTCTGAAAACATGGTTCACATTACAGGAACTGGCACATACTAATATAGTAAATATGGTATACGTAAATAAAACTCAAAATGAGTCATAAAATCAAAATTTAACTTACCACGAAATAAAGTTTTTAAATTGCAAGTCCCTTGTTTCTGATGTATGGTTGTAAGATATTTCACTAAGTCTCAAAGTAACCTTTCACTAACTTGACAGAAATGAACAACACCAAATTCAGGATAATACCACAAGTAACAGAATCAAACACCAAATTTATAACACTGCCTATGTAAAAAAACATTCTTGGGCTTACAGAATTACCCTAGTAGCAGTCATACTGAACACATAAGTAATTCAGAGTTAGGAAGGGCAGGTCAAAGAATTTCAGGACCTCTCCTAGCAAGTTAGTTCCAGGAACCAATTATGAAGTGTGGTTGAGGAGGGTCACTGCAGTAAGCTGGTAGCACCTGTTGTGAACTTCACTCCAGATCTTTACTCGCTAATATATTTTTTTTTGGGGGGGGGGCAGTTAATTTTCTAGTTTGTGTCATTTTAACTTTTTTTAATTGTTTTACATATAATATATATATATATATCCACATGCACATATATACATACATATAGAGTGTATGTGTGTGTAAATTTAAGTTTTGCATATCTGACTCTGGTTTAAGTTTAGATTCATAAAGAAAAAAATCAGCCTTTTTCAAAATTTTGAAAGGATTATTACAATGATCCTTAGTATTGGCAAAAGCAAACAGACTTTTTGGTATGAACTGGGTTGGACTACTTCCTCTAATAGATAACATTCTGGCCAACAAGATCCTCCTCAAAAAACTCATGTGCAGCTCAGGCAATGTATGACACATACAATGCACACACACACACACACACACACACACACACACACACACACACACACACACACACTGTGGCCAGCACCCATAAACATAATTCCCCTTCTTTTTTGGCAATGTACTCAAGTTAACAAATAGCTACAGTAAAACTAAGGTAACTATTCTTTTTGCTTCAACATTTCCTTTTTCTTTTAAGGATTTGTGGCCCCTGCACCAACTGTTTGTTTTATACCAGTTTAGCAAACAAAAAAATTTTATTTTGGTTTCAGGCTACAAGACCCAAATATGTGAAGTCATTTGGGACATTTGGGTAACAAACCAAAATGTGCTATTGGTGCCTGAAATTAAGTGCTTTTGATTTCAGCCACTAATGTTAGTCACAACAGAAGACTTTCACTGTATCCCTTCTAACTCTAAATACCTTGTGTAACAGGTTGGAAAGTAATGTTTATTTTAATTATGTGTGCTTAACTTCTTTCAGCAAAGTGTTTATTTGCAGCTCAACATCATCTCACTCTACTTTCTTTTCTTTCATTGTCCTTCTAAAGCTGTTAGATTGGGTTAGATACTTCATGGCTCCAGTGGATTCAGCTTTGTCAGCAAGTTTCTCAGAGGATGCTTGTAAATCTTCAACTGCACTCTAAAGCATGGCTTTTTTTATTTTTTAGCTCTTGTAATTCATTAAAAAATGACTTTCGTTTTCTCCTTTCTACTTCATTTTCTTTTGCTTTTTGCTGTTCAGACAAATAGGAATGATACTTTTGCCTTGAACCAGCAGCAGCTATTTGAAGTTCTTTGGAAATGGGGACATCTTTCACTGGAACATTACTATTCCTAATATGATCCAAGATGATCCTTTGAGCAACGTAAGACTTCTCAGCCATATTTTCAATTTCAATGGCGTTATTGACTGTGAAGCCCCCCTTTCAATATCTGCTTATCCGTGCGATAAAATCAACAGCATTTTGACAATTCCCCATACCTTTTGGTATTTGTCTTCAGAGAAGTGTTTATGTAGAAACTGATAAGTGGGAAACCCTTATCTCCAAGGCTGAACTTGCTGAACTCTGACTTATTTTTTAATATAACTTCACTAAGGAAGTTGTTGAACTGTTGGAGTATTTGCTCACAGTCTGTCTCAAGAATACGACTGACATCAACCAAAGCAGACAAAATCCATTTCAATACAATTTATGACTACAAAACTTGTGGTGTTGAGATAAAATAAAAATACCAATGTGTACCACAATCAAAGGTTTATTATACATTGACTGTAGTTTCGCACAGCTATTGGCTCGGCATCATCAGGACGAATGGAGCATAAACATTCAAACCATTGTGACATCATCAGAGTTCTGACAGTCACGGTTTTTGGTGAGTTGTTTCCACGCGCTTGAAAGAAATGGAGTCGATGTCATGTCCTTAACAAGCTGTGAAGAGTTCCAGTATATATGGAAAGCTTCTAATACATTAAGCTAGATAGTCGAATCAGGTTTATCAATGAGCGTAGTGTTTTCAAACAAAAATTTATGATTATTTTCGTGACAATGTTGGGCTATAGATGACTTTTTCAGTTCACAATTCTATATGTAGGTCTTGTGTTCCTTCACTCAGAAATTTAAAGCCCTGCGAGTCTGTCCTATATATGAAAGTCCACATTCACAAGGTATCTGGTAAATTCCCCAGGAATTTATGTCTTTGACGTAGTCTTTTGATCCGTAAAAATGTATCTTATTTATGGGTTTGAAAAACTTTGAAATTAAAACTCTTGAGAATTTCTTAAATTCCAAAGCAAATCTGTGAAGCAAATGGGATAACCGCCCAATTCTGTCATATTGAGTTGTCTATTGGCGTGAGTGAGCAGACAGGTTTCGGTTTCCTAAATTTTTGGACAGCTTTGTCTATAATGAAATGGGTATATCCTCTGTGTACAGCAATTCGTTTAAGAAACTCAAGCTCTTTCGGAAAAGAATCCTCAGTTGAGCATATATGTAGTGCACAATATACGTGTGTGTAAAAGGCAGAGATTTTTGTTTCCATGGGTGATTTGATTTTGTATGTGGAGGTAAGGAAACAGCAAATGGTTTTCGATAAACTGTTGTTATAAAGGATCCTTCAGAGCATGACACAAGGACGTCAAGGAATGGTAAGCAGCCATTACCTTCAGTCTCATATGTAAACTGTATATGAGGATCAATTGAATTGATAAGTTCCACTAATTTAGGTATTTCCGAATTCATGCCATTCCAGAGAACAAAAGTATCATCTACATATCGAATCCACAGGTCAAATGTAACAAGTTGAAACAGTTTGTCCTCAAAGTGACACATATAGACAGCATAAAATAGGCGACAGTGGGCTACCCATTGCAAGGCCTTCCCATCCGTTGGAAAAATCTTCCACGAAAAAAGGAAACTATTTTGTCTGGAACAAATTTCCACTAGTCTCAAAATATCTTGTAATTTCTGAGTGAAGGAACACAAGACCTACGTATGGAATTGTGAACTGAAGAAGGTTGGCTGAAATTATGTTCGGTGAGACTAGCTTTCAATAATTCGTGGGCTCCATTCAGTGGGATACTTGTGAACATGGATTTCATATCGAAGGATAACATGAACTGATCCTTGTATGGATGTCATTTTAGTCGATTGACAAACTCAATGGAATTTTTTACAGATGTTTTGTTCGAAGAGTTTGTTAAGGTGGATAGTTTTGAAGACAGAAACTTGGCCAACTTATATGTAGCTGAGCCGATATTGCTGACTATAGGACGGAAAGGGATACCAATCTTATGTATCTGCGGAAGTGCATAAAAACGTGGACAACGGGCATATAAGGGCTGTAGATTACTTTTTGAGCTTTGGTTAAGAGTTACACAACTTGATATCAATTTCCGAACTTCTTTCAATTGTTTCTCTAATGGATCATTTTTATTTCTTTATAGGGTCCTTCGGAAATAAGTTTTTCGACTTCCGCCTCTTAATATTTTTTGTCCAGAATAACAACTGGTCCTCCGTTATCTGCTTTAGTAATGATAATATCACACCGCATGGACTGGGACTCTTTGACTGTAATTGGACATCAATCCAACTTCCTGAAGCGAAAATTGAAAGAGGGACTTGAAATTGGAAAATACCAGAACTTCATCATTAATGACTGTAAGGGGTTTTCACTGCCTAACATCTGGCAAGACATTTTGCAAAAATCGCCGTAACCGTGAAGGTTAACCGTAACCGAAGACCGTGACGGAGATTGAACGAAAGACTGCCTGACGAAGGAGAGGAGTTCTCTCCGAAAATTTGCAGAAATTTTAAGAATTTACCTAGATAAATCCCATAAAAAAGTTAATCAGTCTGAAGGACTTTGACGTTATTATCTGACTGACACAATGCCTAATTGTTTCTTTTTGATCAATGTTTAGATCGCTTTTTATAAGGGACTCCTTAACCAATGCAACCATATTGGATACTGGTACCTTTTTTCGAAATCGCAAAATTCGAATTGTAACGTAAAACTCGTTTTTGAATTTCGCTCAGTTTAAAACCAACTGCGAACTCTGATGATGTCACAATGATTTGAATGTTTATGCTCCATTTGTCCTGATGATGCCAAGCCAATAGCTCTGCAAAACTATAGTCGATGTATAATAAACCTTTGATTGTGGTAAACGTTGGTATTTTTATTTTAAAATCCATTTCAGTTTGACATAGCAATCATGAGTGTTTGCTACCATATGTCGGGGATCTAAGCATGACATGCACCTGACAATAGAATACTTCACTGGTGATTTATCAATTATCTTAGACACCATTGCAAAAATGAAGTCTTGGCACTGTAATTTTAGCTCAATGACTACCTTGTCAGTGACTTTTTTGTGGAAGTTTAATTCTTGAATTATGCGATCTCCCACAAATCCTGCACTGATCTTGCTGATGGATGAGAAAGTGTCCTTCACAGTAAAATCAAATATGGACAGTTTAAGAACAGTGCTCAATTCCTCCACATGTTCTTTTTTTATAACACTAAAATTTGACAAACCACAGAGGTGTTTGTAAGGCAAGGCACGAAACCCTGAAATCACCGGCATCTCTTAACGGTGCCAATGCATAAACTCGAGACATGAATGAACATGGTGGGTAACCCCCACCCCAGCACAACAAAAGTATTTCTGTTACTACTAGTTCCTCTAATTATTATACTTATCAGCAAAGCTGTTACCGATACTTCGAAAGATAAAATGGTTTCACTTTGGGAATTACTTACTACCTACTTATACCTTTTGCTCACAACAGTAAATTATTTTGGGGTTAAGCTTGCAGTATTAATTTGTTGCTAAAAAAATTAATTCCTTAGGTGAAATTTAAGTAACTTTGATTTCGACAACTACATGATATTGTCTTTAACATATACCACACTAAGAATGTTAATAAAAATTTTGCATTTGTATAAAATAAACCAATTACACACATAACATACCTTTTAAAAAAGTTTTGCCTTTCTTTCCAATTGCAAAATTACCCATTTGGAAAATAAATAAAAGAAAATCTGCAGTCAAGTTTTTATGTTACTATAAGGGCAACTCCTCTTTTTCATGGGATATTGATCTTTTTTAACAGAAATTTTAGTCGTTAAGTTTCAGTCATGTGGTATTGACCTAAAGTTCTATTTACTAATAAAATAACAGTATATTTAGCAAATTGGATGTTGATCTAAAGTTCCATTTATTAATAAAAAAGACACATCAGTCTGGTGTGGTGTTAATCTAAAGTTATATTTACTAATAAAATAGCACTTTCTTAAAAAATTGTGCAATCTTCATTTGTTTTTTAGCAGAGACACTATCAGGCTGATGCTTACGTTTACAACATCCTTCATTTGCAGTGTCTTGTTTGTGTACTGAAGAGGAGAAGAACCTTTACTATTACAAGTAGCCGTTATAATTGCTTCAACAAGTTTTGGAGGCAGAACTGTAGTACATACTCCATTTATATATGCAGAAACATGACCCAGCTATATCAATTTTCCGACACCATATCCCAGCTTTCTCCTTCTGGGTGTCTTTTTTTCCAGCCATTCCCACCGGAATTTATTTTTGACTGATGCCTCTAATGTCTTGAGATCGTCAGTTTTGGTTAAAAATTTCATCGTTGATGACGAACTTAACTTAAACTGAAATCGTGTAAGCTTTCAAATTCCTAAAAACATTCATATATCACACACACAAAAAAAAAACATCACTTTTGCCTAAACAAAAAACCACAAACGTTTCATCAGGGAAACAAAGACACCTCCTCTCCGTCACTGACTTACTAATACAATGAGGCAGGCCGCTCCCGCGTGTAGGTGCAGACGCGTGAGAGACATACTTTATTTGCTTTAAACCCCCTCCCCTCCCCCCATCTCCAAGTTTGAATCCCACATCACTCATCAGAGCGAAAAATCGTTTTTTTGCATCGAGGAGCAGAAGCGCCGATGAAATGACTGAGAATTTGCGCGCATGCCATTCCCACAGAACTACGAACAACCACAGCACGAACTGCCGGCTTCATGTCGAGACTTCGTGCATCAAGCTCGAGTCGGCTGCATCGGTGAGGAAGACAATATTGTTATCACATTAATTCATTGGTGAAAAGCAATTTTTTTTTTGGTAACTACTTATGCCATGAATCGTATTAATTTTTTTTTTTTTTTTTTTTTTGCTTTGTCGCTTATTAGAACTCAAAATTTAACAGCCTCAAAAATGTCTTAAAAGCTAAACATCTGGAATTCCGGGTATGAAAGATCACCCAAACCCGGAAATCCGGGTTAGACCCAGAACACAAACAGCCCTGAAACCATCAACCACAAGCTTTAGTAGTTTTTCAGCTAGAAATGGCAGTAGTGCTTTGTCATCCTGGAAGAGTGTCAAAAATGGGTGTAAAATTTTACAGGCAGGCAAGAAAAAGTTCAGCTTTACAGGCATAAGTTCATATGTAGAAGCCTTTTGTATCTCAACAAAAGATTTAGATGTTGCTTTGAAAAACTTTCCCTCTTGAACACACAGGATGTACTTCTTTACATCAGTCCATATATCTAATGCTCTTTCACAAGCTGAGACATTTTCTAGCCACCTGTGTTTGCAGAATGGCTTTGGCATTTTCTGAGACTGCGACACTTTCAGAAAATCCTCTGTCCTTGCAGGTGAATCCTTGAAGAGATAATACAAACTGGTTAACATGTTGTCAATGCCCCATTGTGACACACTTTAACCTTGCTTGAACACATTGTTTAAAGTGTGCAGTACACAGCTGCCAGTGTTCAACATTTCACACTTGAAGTCTGATTTCACTTCCTGCTGCAGTAGGTCGAACAGCTTCCAATTAACTGCTGGGCCATCCATAGAGAGCTGCATAGTCAGATTATCAATGGCTTCATGTAACATTTTTAATAAGTCTCCTGTCCCATAAATAAAGAGGTAAGGTACCTCATTTTCACTTCACTGTCAGAATAGCACCAATATCTAACATAGACATCCATTTGTTTATGCTGCAATGTTTTATTCAGACTTTCATCAAATGACAAACTGTAATACTCTGCTGTTTTCGATGTACAAAGTCAGATGGCAGTAGTGCTATCTATAATATGGTGCCAATCCAAAGCACACAAGATAGGCACACTTTGTTAGACCACAAGAGAAGTTCTTTGCTATCACATTGTCTAGGATCATATCACACAATAAGGAGCCAATGTCAGCACAGAAGTTGTACGAGTAGTGACTACTCACACACTTGAGAGCCCATTTAATCTCGGCATCTAATACATCTTTTTTATAATGTGAGTAAAAATTGTACCAGTAGTGGAGGATTCCTTTACCAGAATTTTTTTTTGTGTAGAACTTGATATTTCAGATGATGATGAAGATAGAATGGTCCCAGGGGAAAATTCTTGTATACTACCAGCAGCAGTTTCCTTCACACTCACAAGCCTGCAGCATTTTTTCCCTGAAAGAGTAATAAAATTAAATTCAGTTTATGCAATTTAAGATACCATTAAATTATTTTATATTTTATACAATACTGCATGACTAGAGAAAGTAAGCAAGGGAACACAGAAAAACATGTAAACAGACAGGATCTATAACAAATCACAGCAATTTACCAAAACTCATTATTAGGGCAGGGCAGGAGTGGGGCCAGATGCAAAAACTGTACAGAGTGAGAAGGAAAATTGGAGGAAATCAAATTGAAGATGATTGAAAGGCAGAAATAAAGGAATGAATGTTAGGAGCCAGAAGGATTTCTCATGCTATAGTTTTTGGGAAGAAAATTTGTAAGAGTCCAATGAAGTAAAAATAGGGGAGAGCTTACAAGGGTGATCAATTTGACTAGGGGTATGTGTATGAAAGTGTAAAATTGTTCCTACTCTGATGTATGGCAATGAAACCTAGTACTGCAGAAAAGACATTGGAGTTGTTTGTGTGCGGGGAGATAAGCTGCTTACGGGGGGTTTGTGGCAAGACACGCTCTGGTCATGTGAAGAATGAAGATGTGTTGCAGATGTGAAGCAAAATGTTGTTAGTAAGGTGGAAACTAATATTCTTAGGTGATTTGGCCATGCTGGAAGAATGAGTGATGAGGTGCTGACTAAGAGAATTTTTTTCAGCCCAAGTGGCAGGAAAGAAAGCCATGGGAATCATGGGAGGACTAGATTCAGGAATGTCTGCTTGAGAAAAAGATTACGAGTATGAAGTACAAAAGGTCATGTGATGGATGTTAATGAAGCTCAAGCTGTGTGCCAAGATCATGGTAAAATGAGACATCTGATACACCAACAGTAAGCAATTTCTATGTTCTATCAGTTAAATGTGAACTTGGAAATTTGTCTTTCTTTGAGGAGCTAACTTCTGAATCTCAAAGAACAGCTTAATGATATGTATATATATACAATATGGGAGGAGGGTTTAAAAGCATATTATCCACACAGGGAACAGAAAATATATTTATAAATTTGAATAATGAAATTATTAGACCAGCAGAATTTTTTAAAACAAAATTACTAAATATGAGGGAAAGTCAGTCAATTTGAACAATCCCCCTCCCCCCCCCCCCACAATTTTGCCCAAAACTTCCACTAGTAAAAAAAAAAATAAAATTTTAAATCAGCAAATCATCTGCTGAGGGAAGTCTTCCAAATATCCAGGGATGATTTAAGAACCTGGGGGTGGGGGGCCACTGCAGCCTGAGCCCCCCATTTATGGCCCCAGCCATCTGTTTCCCTCCCCACACACATACAATCCTTTTTTATCATCTAAAAATAATTTTGGTATTTTTTTTTCATCTGAAGACAATCAAAATACAAAGACAGTTAAAGACGGTCGATGAGACAAAAAAAATGAGATAAATGAGTGATACTAATCGGTAAATTATGCTCAACTATAAACGAAGTGAACAAACATTCATTTTGCACGAATCGCATCCAGTTCATTATAACTTTTAACAAAGGAAGTTAATTTCATATTTTTTTTTTCCACGCAGTCAACATTAGATTTATGCTTAGCACTAGAAATGTGATTAGTAATATCATTCCTTCTACCACGTGAAACACTGAAATTACATCAACACGTAGTGCAAAATGCATATTTTTCATTATTAGAAGATTTTGCAATACACAGGAATTCAGCAGAATACACATCATGGAATGTTTGATAGTACTCCCCCTCCTCCCCCTTTAATATTGCTGTAGCAAATCACTAATACTATATTGACACTAAAAAAAAAATCCAAGTAAAACTGCTATAGTAAAACAGTAACAGCTTAAAGAGATGCAATTTGCAGAGAAAAATATATTACCCCAACATATTAATTTCATTGAATCAAGCCAAGACATTTTTATACACATTATTGAGTGACGAACAAAACATGGCTGGAAAGCGTAAAGACTAGAGAACTTACTGACTAATGGTCCAGCAAAATAAACCATTGCTGGAGAAGCACTGGCTCAAATGAACATTGGACTTACTTCTTCTTTTTTTAACTTCCTCTTACTTTATTAGGTCAAATTTATTGTCAGAGAAGAAGTTGCAAAACCATGCCCCAATGCATTTTTAATTTCACAAAACTGGCAGCTTTTGCTTAATTTCGTTATGCTGGGTATTGATCTGGGCTTAAAAATTCCACAGATTTTAAATTTGTTTGAATTTGTTTTTCTACAAAAACTATGTTGTGAGTAGCATTTTGAACTGGGAGTAATAAAGACACATGCTCCAATGCAAGACATACCCCATGCTGACCTATTGAGAAGTTGCGACCCGGGGACGGACACTGCATTATCTGAAAAGGAAGAGGGGGGAGAGAGAGGGGGAGAGAGAGAGAGATCCAAGCCCAATAAACCTAAAACGTGGGAAAACTGGGGCAAATGTTCCCAAATAAACACATGTAACTTACATCGGGGCTTTACTTAGAATGGATTAAAGTAAGTAAAAAAGTTTTAATAGCGGGTGCAAAATCATTAGAAAAAAAAAAAATCAGAGAATCACCAAATCCATAAAATTAACATTTTGCCCGTAAAACCGTAAAGCAAGTCACATTTCCGTAAATTTTAAGGGTAAATCATAAAACTTGGCAGGTATACTGACGTGATGTGTCAACACATCGTTAAAACAAGAAATCTTAATATTTAGAAAAATGATTTTATTCCTTCAAATCACAGCAAAAAAAAGAAATAATATAAAAATAAAAACTAACGGGACTTCAAATTTTGAAACCCAAATTTCTGGGATTTCCAGGTTCTACAAAACTTCTTGAGCTAACCCCAGATTGAAAGCAAACACGACCCTGTTAAAAGCACTTAGTTTTATATCAGATTTTTTTTTTTTTTCTTTTCTTTTGAGGGTCCAACGATTTTTGGTACATAATTTTGGAATTTCCTCAAAATCCCTACAACCATTAAAAAGTATGTAAAAAAACCCAAAAACCCAGCAAATTATATAACCATTAAAAAACAACAACTTACCTTTCATGTGTGACTTTAAAGCAGCTTCTCCCATCTGTGAAATGTCCAATTCCTTCCTGCAGGGTCGGCAATATACTTTGTGCCAATTATTTTCAATGGATGATATCCACACTTTATAGAGCAGATGCTCACACCAAGTGTCACTGAAGCAACACTTGCCTGGCATTTTCCTAATGCTCAACCTGAGCAGGCACTAACCCAACAAAGCTATGATTAAACTTTTTAGTATTATTTATCTTTTTAGAACAGAAAACAGAAAAAAATGACCAGCAGCTGTTTGAGAGCACAAACATCAACAAGCTCACAACAGCAAACTACGGAGCATAAACACCACGTCGAGAAACAGAACTGTGATTTTCATTTTGTTGCCGTCGGCGATCAGCACAAAGACACGAACTGCTCATGTGAACACCCAGCAGAGCCGAAGTACATTTGCTGCATCATTACTGGTTTGGGAGGTTTACTACTGCCTTCCAGAACTAAAGGGGAAACACGGGATAGTTATAATGCAGGGATCACATGCTGCACTGCCATCATAATGTTTTGACGAGTTTGGGCGGGGTTCTTTCCGCCACTGCCAAGTAATCCTAGTTGATGTCACGGGCAAATGTGTATAGCCAAAATTTGAAGCTTTTTTTTTTTTTTTTTTTTTGAAAAATTGAAAAAAAAATGTTCAAACAAAATAAAAAATAAGCACTTTTAAGCACTTTTTGAGAAAAAGGACTTTTAAGCACCTAAAAAATATATAAACACTTTTTAAAGACTTTTTAGGATTTATAAGCACTGTGGGAACCCTGTTAACTTCATTCAAAACAATTTTGTTTGACTATATTGTAACAGCTGTCATATCAGTGTGCATTTTAGAAAACAATTATCAAAATTGGTGAATTTTTGTGTAGCTATTATAATATTGAGGATGGAAGAAAATAAGCAACATTTTTGGCATATCATGCTTTATTATTTCAAGAAAGGTAGAAATGCAAAAAAAAGAAGAAAAAAAGATTTGTGCAGTGTATGGAGAAGGTGCTGTGACTGATCGAACAGGTCTAAGGTGGTTTGCGAAGTTTCAAACTAGAGATTTCTCACTGGACGAAGCTCCACAGTCAGATAGACCAGTTGAAGTTGATAGTGATCAAATCAAGGTATTAATTGAGAACAATCATTGTTACACCACGCGGGAGATAGCCGACATACTCAAAACATCCAAATCAAGCATTGAAATTCATTTGCACCAGCTTGGTTATGTTAATCGCTTTGATGTTTGGATTCTACATAAGTTAAGCAAAAAAATACCTACTTGGCCATATTTCTGCATTCGATTCTCTAATTAAACGTAATGAAAATGTTCTGTTTTTAAAACAAATTGTGTCAAGTGATGAAAAGTGGATACTGTACAATAATGTGGAATGGAAGAGATTGTGGGGACAAGCTAAATGAACCACCACCAACCGCACCAAAGGTTGGTCTTTCCAAAGAAGGTGATGTTGTGCATATGGTGGGATTGGAAGGGAGTCCCCTATTATGAGCTCCTTCTGTACAACCACAAAATAAATTCCACAAGTACTGCTCCTAATTAGACCAACTGAAAGTAACACTTGACAAAAAGCATCCAGAATTTGTCAACAGAAAATGCATAATCTTCCATCAGGATAACGCAAGACCACATGTTTCTTTGATGACTAGGCAAAAACTGTTACAGCTTGGCTGGGAAGTTCCGATTCATCCGCCGTATTCACCAGACATTGCACCTTCGGATTTCCATTTATTTTAGTCTTTACAAAATTCTTTTAATGGAAAAAAATTCAATTCCCTGGAAGACTGCAAAAGGAACCTGGAACAGTTCTTTGCTCAAAAAGATAAAAAGTTTTGAGAAGATGGCATCATGAATTTGCCTAAAAGATGGCAGAAAGTAGTGGAACAAAACGGTGAATATGTTGTTTAATAAAGTTGTTGGTGAAAATGAAAAATGTCTTTTATTTGTATTCAAAAACCAAACAACCTTTTTGGCCAACCCAATACAAAAATCTATTCAGAGGATTTGGTTACCATCTTGCCATTAACCCCCCCCCCCCCCCTCACCGTGTCGTGAAGATATTACAAAGTGATAGGGACAAAGTTGGGAATCTTGATCTTCCAGATTTCCTCATTCCTATCTTTTCTTCCACTTCCACAGGCTATAAGTTTTTACATTGGAAGTACACACAAAAGCATTAATAACAGAACTTTGGAACATAAAAAAGATGTTTTGAAAGGTGGAAGATTTTACCGCAATTCCTCACTGGAATGAAACAACACGTATCACTCCTTTTGAGAATTGGTTTGTTCTCCATTAACGTGAAAATCTTTTAACGAATCTCCCTAAAACAGAATTTTGGAAATTTACCCTCCCCCCTCCCCAAATAAACATTCCCACGAAAGATATAAACAGTTTTTATATGTGCATGACTGGATAATACACTAAAGTAAGCTTGCAATGGATGGGCACTAGGAAATAATTGCAACTTGTCAGAGAGCACTTTTTAAAAGAAAATGTGGCATAGGGTAAAGGATACAGCATGGTTCCTACGGTCATGACAATTTGTTTTGACTTCATCCCAGATCCTGTGCTCAACTGACCACCAGTTCAAATGGGGTAAGTTTTATGATATCGTAAAACTCCCCAAGTGCCGAGATAATACACTAAAGCAAGCTTGCAATGGATGGGCATTAGGAAATAATTGCAACTTGTCAGAGAGCACTTTTTAAAAGAAAATGTGGCATAGGGCAAAGGATACAGCATGATTCCTAAGGTCATGAGAATTTATTTTGACTTCATCCCAGATCCTGTGCTCAACTGACCACCAGTTCAAATGGGGTAAGTTTTATGACATCGTAAAACTCCCCAAGTGCTGAGATGAGGGTCAAATGAAAGAGATTTCTCTTTTCTCACCTCACTCTCCTAGGGATGCCCTCCAGCTAAAGAGAAATAAGGTTTCGGTCCCTCATTCCCAGTTAAGAAAACAATGGTTCAGATGCACGTGCTGATTTCACTGTGGGCAGGCTATCCAGAAGTCCCTTACATTTTGCTGTGAAATATATTGCTTCCAATATTTTCTTTTTTTGTGTATTGGCTACTCTGTGTTAATCTGACTTTGGGACAAGTTTGTCAACCTCAATCATGGAAAAAGATAATGGACCAGTGTAGTGTTGGATCACTTACTAATACAGAATGCAATAAATCAAGTTATGTGAAGACAAAAGGGTTTCTCAGTAGTGAAGAATTTTCTGTTGCTGACAAGGAACTTATTTCTTTAAGACCTAATATTCCAAATAAAGATATAATCTCAGTATGTTTACATCACAAATGTTATTATCTGAAGAAATATGAAAGCTACCAAGTAACTTATTGTAACCCTTTTGGTGACCATGATGTGAAAAAACCTGTTGAAGAGGTCCCTGCATCAAGTCAGTATACAAATAGCCCAACAGCTGCAATCTAAAAACATCAGTGTAAGCCCAGGTCAAAAATTATGTCCTCAGTGTCATGGGAAAGCATCTAAATTAGGACAACCTTAGAAGATGAAATTTTAAGTGAGACTGATGATAGTGAAATTGTCCCTGATGATTTTATTATTAAAGAATGTGCTGCTAAAGAAGTAAATGAAAGTTTCTGATTTAGAATTGTCACCGTTAAAATTACATTCCTTGCCATCCCATAGTAAACCAGCATATGGAAAAAGAAAACTTCTTCAAGCAAAGTTAGCTATGCAGAGTAAAATATCTTGTGTTTTGGAGTATAGCTTTACAGCTCAGTCTTTTACTAGGGACAGTGATGATGAATACTCCATAGATGAATTAAAACTAAAAGCTCATGATTTGGATGAACTTGTTGCTTTAATGAAAGAAAAGATACCTACTTGTTAGCCGTAAAAAAATAAATAAAAACAATTCAGATATTAACAATGGCTCCCCCATCATGGTCCAGAAAAAAGTAGCACAACAGCTTGAAGTTTCAGAATACACAGTACATCAGGCAAGAAAATTAGCAAAAGATAAAGGTATTATATCAGTTCCCGAACCCAGCCATGGGAAGAAACTTTCACAAGATGCCATAAAACAGATTATAGAATTTTATGGATAACTATTCTAGGCAAATGCCAGGAATAAAGAGCAAAGTAAGTGGTGCTCGAAACGTCCATGCTCAGAAAAGACTTATTCTGTGCAATTTGAAAGAATTATATCAACAATTTAAGCAAAGACATACTAATGAAAAAGTAGGATTTTCTAAATTTTGTGCTCTTCATCCAAAATGGTGCATTCTTGCAGGCTCCTCTGGAACCCATCCTGTATGTGTATGCACTATACATCAAAATGTCTAACTTTTGATTAGTGCAGGACACTTTGAAGAATCACGTCAGGACTTTGTCAATAGTCTTGTCTGCAGCAGTAAGGATTCAAAGTGCATGCTTTGGTGTTGTTCAGTGTCCAAAAAGTACAAATCTGAATCAGTTATAGTTGCATAAATTTAGATTGTGATCCCATTGATGAAACTGAATATCACCAGTGGGTGTCTACAGACACCCACTGGTGATAAAACCTGTCAAACTAAGTGGCTGAATTATAAGGACTCCATCCTCAAGAGTTGATCATGGTATATTAAAAACATCAATGCAAATATTTGTGAACAGTGCAAAACTACTTGCTTGTGTTTATTTTTTTCAAGTCAAAACTAATTTTGAAAAAAATAGATCTAAGTACCATAGGTGAGTATGACTAAGCAGTTTGTTGCATATGCTCACCTAACTTGTTGTGGGGTACAGCTGAACTAGCCGTTTCCTCAAATTTTTTAATATGGTATTTCTGAAACTATGCTGTAAGAAAACATAATTTTTTATATTTTTGTATCCTTGTTAGTTATATCTCCTTGTGAAATTTCTTGAATGTCAGAGATGAGTTATAATTAATTAAAAAAAAAGTGGTTAAATTGACGAAGTGGAACCCCACACGCATTTCAGATATTTGCGCATATCTCCAAAAGCAAGCTGAAAGCCACTTTTTTTTTTCTTGTTATGTGACAATATATGTCAAAGACCAATATACATTAAAAAAGAGCTCCCTCATACCTCTGCTATTTGCTGTTGAGCCTAATATAGAATAGCAAGTTTTTTTCTTAAATTTTCACTTTACCACTATATTTAATTTATTTATTCAGTGTTTTCAATGAAATTTAAAATTATTTCTTATTCTGGAAGCTCTTTTGCATAAGGGTGCAAAATTTCTTTCTTCTAAACTAAATAGCATTACAATTATGCAGCATTTTGTGAAAAGTGGTACTCCGTCGCTCTACGTGCGAGATTGATGTTCAGTGAAACTTTAGAGCATTGTATCGCAGAAACTATGAGGTGTAGGAAGTTAAAATTTGGTCATTTTCTATATCTTGGCGAAGTATACCTGCATGCCAAATTTCATCAAAATCTGAGATGGTGGGTTACATGGCTTGGATGAAGTGACGTGGAATGACCCAGCTCTGCAAGAAAAAATGGACTTTCAATTGGCAAAAATTATCAAAATAATAAACAGGCTCAAACATTTGCAAATAATATTGCAGAGGTGGAAAAAAATGATTTAAGCAAGAAAATTTCTAAAGCCCGTTTTTTCTCTGTCTTAGCAGATGGGTCCACAGATGTGACTGTCAAAGAAGAAAAAATTATTTATGTGCAATATATAAATGAAGGCATTCCAGTAACTAAATTTATAGCATTAGTTGAAGTTCAAAATGCAAAGGCAGAGGGGATTTTCAATGCTATAAATGAGGGCTTGAGCAAAATTGGAGAATCATGTGGCAGTAACAAATTAGTGTCTTTTCAAAATCTAGATGGTGAAGCTGTAAACATGGGCTACAAAAAGGGAGTAGGGGCATTAGTTAAAAGAAATATACCCCATGTTTGTGTGTTACATTGTGTTGCCCATATTGTGGAACTTATTGTGTCAGACTTTCTAAAGCAGTTCCCTTATTTAAAAGGCAAATTTGATGACACTGTGAAAGGAATCATGAAATTCTACCAGTATTCACCAACATTAAGCAGGCAATTAAAAGAAATTGCTAGTTACCTAGAAACTGACCATGTAGAGTTTTGAACAGTTCAACAAATAAGGTGGTTGGCCACTCATGATAGAGCTCTAAGAGCCATAGAAAACAACTGGGCAATTATTATAATTCATTTGGAAGACATTTCAAGTGGAAAATCAGACCAATCATCGAGAGCAAAAGGATATGTAAAGGAACTGAAATCCTTTAAATTTTCAAAATATTTATATCAGATGCTTGATATTTTAGAAATCCTTGTTCCCCTATCCAAAGAATTCCAAAATGAAGATAGTCTTATTGTAAATCTTGCACCCTGTGTTGAGAAATGTTTGTTACAACTCCATGAGTTAGCTCAAATAAATAGAAATTGGTATACTAAGTTCAAGACGCTATGTGAGGAAGATAAACACAAAGGGGTGAAATTACATGACACAGCAAACCTGGATGATCCAGAACTAGTAGAACTAGTAAATGTTGCAATAAAAACAATTTTTCTGAGATTTCAATGTTTGCAGGACAAGCCAGTTTCACTATTTTGAAGTATTTAACTTCACATTTTGACCTATTGAAAGTACTCAGCTTTCCGTGCATAGAACAAATAAAATACATGAAATTTGCAACTATTATACTGCTGTTTTTAGTGAAGAAGAAATTGAATGCATAAAAAAAGAATGGCTTCAGCTGAAAATAACTGTGAACCATTTAAGAAAAGGTAGTGTTAATGTGGCTCAAATTTATAGCCATCTACTGAGAAATCCACCAAATGAATTGACTAATATACTTCATGTAGTGGAACTAATGTTTACATTTTCTCCAAGCACAGCAGCATGTGAAAGAGGATCCTCTGCAATGAACAGATTGAAAACAACAGTGAGAAATTCTCTTAGCATCAACTCTGTCAATGCATTATTAAGTATATCACTTGATGGACCTCCTGTGGAAAAATTTAATCCATCTGCAGCAATCAACAATTGGTTGAACACTACAGAAGGAAAATGTTACATTTATTAAAGTTTTTCATTTTTATTTTTTTGTGTATTTTGTAAATATTTTTTTAAGCAGATAAATGTTTAAACAACATGTTTTGCCTCTATGATGATGTCAGAACTTACATTTAAGCAGATAAAATTTAGTGTACTTCATTATGAAATCACTTCATGAACTTTTCATCATTTGTTTCTAGATAAACAATAATTCTTGGGATATTTTTGGTGCAAAATCACTTCTGTTTGCACAAGAGAAACAAGTAAATAATTTTTGCATTCAAACTTATTAAAAACTACTTAAACTGCTGTACAGTTAACTGATTATCTTTTGTAAAACATAGGATGTAGATTAAAATTCTTGAACATGGCATCATCACTAAATTTCTCAAATGCCATCGATTAGCTTTCTTAAAACTTGAGATATATGCTTTTGTGCATTTTGAATACAGACACTTTAAAGTGGTGATGCAAAAGATGCATAAAAAGTTTATCATAATTTTTAACTTTAAAAAAATGAGGCTTCTGTTTTGCTATCTTAAAAGATAAATTTTTCTGGGCATGTAGATTTTACTTCAGGGCAAGTAAATATTTTCTGCACATGTAAATACATTTCTGCACACTTTTCAGATATTTTTCAAGCCCTGATAATGATGATGATTCAGAGTGAGAGCTGTTTCAAATTATTTATTATTAGAATTACCAATGTGTTGGTTGAATCAATTAGTTAAGTACTCATCATGATGTACTATTACTGGGAAGTAATAGTAAAAAAATTTATATATTTGAAAAAATAAAATGTATATGTTGAAACCAAAAAAAAAAAAAAAAACACAAATGTATATGTTAGAACCAGTGGCGTTGTGTGGCCATTTACCTTGTTAGAGGAAAATAAAAACACGCAAAAATTCTATTATGTAACCCGAGCTGAAAAATTCATGCATTAATTTTGAACATAGGAAAGCACTTTTTTATTTAATGGTCATTTAAATAATCGTGGTAAAGATCAGGGCTCGACAAATCCCAGGCGCCAGGTCGCCCAGGTGCCTAAAATTCAGGCCGTGGCGCCTAATTTTCGTCTTACTTGAAATTTCGTAATTTGCAGTAAATGCTGTAATTTCTGTTGTATAATCCATAGATTATCTATTAAAAAGTTATAAATTTAGGTACGCGTACACCGCTAAAGGAGGAAGAAAAAAAAAAAAAAAACAATGCGGCGTTTAAAAAAGTCTGCGAGGTAATTGTCAGGAGAGGTGCTGTTATTGGGAAAGTACTGAAAATGCGGTAACAGAAAAAATGTAACGTAACAGCGAAATAAAAGACCGCGAGGAGATTGTAAGAATATATATACATATATATATATATATATATTTATTTGTACTTTAGAAGCATTTTGACAGAAAATATGACGCAAGGAAGGCGTTGTTGCTATTCGCGCGTGCGGAAGCCTACGTTGGTGTGAGAATCCGCTACTCTTGGGAATCCCGCAAAGCTATTCCGTAGCATGTAACCTTTCTGCGAATCGCATTGCCTAGTTTTGGTGTGCTAATTGTGTTAGTTAATTCTTTTTTACTTTTAGTATTCAGTTAAAACATATCCAGAAATAAGCCAATGCTACGGACTGTCCGCAATTTCAACGGATTTTTTAGTGTAACTAATGAACTGCAACAGCTAGCGATTTTAGTTCTTAATTTACTTTAAAGTAGCAGAGAAGTTCTTCAAAATGACAGTTACTTTTTCAATAAGACGATCATTTCTTTCTTACATCTTTGGATTTCTGAGGCGGTCCTGTAAATCGCAGTTTTCTGTCGGAAATTACTATTCACGATTAACATGATAGGTGCGGATTATACGACTGTCGTACATGGCAGTTATTACGGAATGTCTAGTTTCTACGGATTTTGCTGTCTGACTACGGAATTCATGCTTGAAACTACGGATTCTACGAATTTTCATTTTGTTTAAAAACAAATTTGGGGGGGGGGTCATTTTCCATCTGGGGACGGTATTTTGTTTCAAAGCTTTCGAAAACAGTAGTTAAATGGAGTAAAAAGAATTTGCCCTAATGGTAATTTTTTTTTCTCCCGATAATGTGTTTGTGTCTAGTATTCTTGTTAAATATCATTTTATGGCATATATGTTCGTATTTCAGCTTGAAACTGTAGCAAGAATTTGTGAAAACGGAAGTTAGACGCCGCGAAAATTGCCTCCTAATCTTCAGGCTTCTTCCGCAAATTCGAGAAATTCCGTCTTTTTCGTTATGTTGGCCACTCAGGAGATCGAGGCACAAGTAAACAGAATTTGGGAGGGGGGTCGGAGGAGGATGGAATTCCGTCTTTACGAAACTTTCGAAAACGGAAAGCCGACGGAGTTCAGATTTTTTCCGTAATCATTATTTCTTTTTACTCGCGATGTTACTTCTGTTCAGTATTTTTAAGTATCATTGAAAATAGGAGAAAAATTTCCAAAACCGGAAGTCGGACGGATTTCCCGTAATCGACCCCCCCCCCTCATGATGTTCCCACTCTCCAGCGCTGTTAAATCTTGTTGAAGGAAGAAGGAAATTCCCGAAAACGGAAGTGACGAAAATTTTTAAAAATTGATGCATGGTGTTCAAAAGTAGTAATATTCCCAAAAAAAAAAAAAATTACACCATTTATCTAAAATAGTTGAAGCTTTGATATCATGCACTCATGGTCCTCAGATTGATGGTTTTTATCAGAGGGCATAAAAAACAAGAAAAGTGACAATGAAGAAGTAGGGAGAGAATGATATCAGCACAAAGAAAAATTAAGCAGTGGTGCTGTGAAGTTGCAGAGTCAATAAAAGACAAACTGACAGTAGTATGCATTCTTGCTGTCTGTTTTGATTTTTCACCAGTTAAAATATTCAGCTTTTTTTCCCCATTCTTTGGTCTCATCTTCTCCTTAAACTGCTATTTAGGGGCAGTATGATAATGTGTAAGTAGAGGTTCGTGCACTACGCGTTCACTTGCTCGGATTTCCTGTCTGTCAAGCTCGTGGAATCCTTAATGCATCTTACTGATTTTTACTGGTGGAAGTTTTGAATCTTGCTGAGGAAAAACTTTGTGTTTCACACGTGTTAAGTTTGTTTCATTAGAGTCCTTGTTTGTTGTAATGTTTTGTTGAGGCACATATTTGTTTTTTACAAAGAGATGGATTATTTCATAAAATAGTCCATGTATGCCATAGTTATTAGTAACAAGGCTGTTGTTGGCAGGTATGGACTGTTTTTTTTTTTTTTTTTTTTAGATATCATGTTCTGCGACATGCTGCTGCAGATTATGCGAAGGAAAAAAATTGCTTTTCTCAGAATTTCACGATCTATAGATCATATATGCAGCAGCGGATTATACACGTGGTATTTTTTTTTTTTCACAGCCTTTGGACTATATATACCCTTGTGGATCTCACAAACAAAAAAAAATTTCTGAATTTTATGGTTTACAGATTATACAAAGAAAAAAAATGGCACTTTAAATTAATATGTAAAAAATATGACTTCCGCAAATAGTATTTTAATAAAATCAAAATCTGAAATTTTTTGAGATCGTCTACTGAAAGAATATAAAAAGAAAATTATGAAGCAAATTGGAACTTTATTTTGCAATAAGTGGTTTGGGTAATAAGAAAAAAAAAATGACAACAAATATGGTTTACCACTTTTCGTTCCAGCATCATAACCAAACATGTGTTCATGCGTTATTGACTTTGTTTCTTTTTCTTTTTTTTTTTTTTTGATTGGAGGTTTAACGACCACCGTGAGCAACTCAATGGGCTATAAGCAGTCGCCCGTCCCTAATTTAGGGTCACTGGTTCCAGGGAAGGGAGAGAGCCAGAGAGCCAGTGTCGTAAGACAAACACAACATCCATGCCTGACCGGGATTTGAACCCGGACCCCTTTCGGACGAATGATCAGAGGCCATCGCTTAGACCACTGCGCCACCGGGACGGCCTGACTTTGTTTCACCTGGCGCCTAAATTTTGGAGCTGGCTCCTAGATCTAGAACATATTTGTCGAGCCCTAGTAAAGATCTTTACATACCCTCCATTGTAAGAAAATCTTAATTTCCTATGCAAATAATGAGTGAGGAATGAACTTTCGGTGGGTTTTTTTATGATTTCTAAATACAGTCACATAATTCATAAGGAAAACTGTAAAATTAATCACTTGGTAAAATATTATATTTCCAGATATTATATTTCTAACAAGGATGCTTTAAAAACTTATCCTCACTTATTTATATTCTAGTTCTAATCTCCTGTTTTGCCGCAGGAATTGCGTGATCACATCATCATAAAACAAGTGACTTTTCTTCAGTTCCACCAGCAATGCATTTTCGAACGGGAGTAATATGAAACATGGAAGACCTTTCTTGTATTTACGTTCCTCTACAACAGGTGTGTATTCGCTTCATCACAGAAAATGAGCGTTTGACTGTAGCGGTGGAACTCGGAATCGTCATGACCAATTCCGCTAATTTGAAAGTTTCTTTGTATGCACTCCAAAGTTTATTTTCTTGTGTGAATTTTACAAGCTGGTGCACTGGTTTTCTCGCAAATTCATCAGAAGAAAAGAGGACTTTTAGTTCATTTTTAAGCGAATGTAGTCAAAAAGTGACCCGTAGAAATATTTTCATTTTTCTAGAATTCCATAAGGAAAAGTTTTTGCATACTGATCATATTTTTCACTACAAAGTAGTTGAAAAAATTCAAGTTTTCAAAGCGAAGAGTATCCTTTTTCCATCTCCAGGCATATGCTGTCAACTATTTCATGGTATAAACAGACTTGTGCTTTTCCCCTCTTCTTCAGATGTCTTTCATCGTTTAGACTTTAATTCATCAATCATGTGATTTTCTTTTGCTACAGAAACCCAATTGTCATCAAATCCACATTCCTGATCATTCCCAAGCTGTTTCATAGTATCATTCATGTTTTTTACAACAGTACAACATATCATATGATGAATTTTGTAATATATAATTCAAGACATCAGTATAGACAAACCGTTTAGAAAATAAATGAGTGGTAGGCAATGCACGTAACTAACAAACAAATTAAGAAGAAGGTAGTGTAGAACATGCTAAGTTACGTATGAAAAGTTTAAGGCAAATTATTTCAGCCATTACTATGGCCTTCATCAGTGCGACTACGATTGGTTTACGTTGCCAGATTGGAAAGGTAAGTTTTGTAATGGTAACTCCGGGTGATGTGATGCAATGAGGGATTTCCAGATGTAAGGAACGAAAATAGGGAGCTCAGAGTTGCAATTTTTGGAAAATAAAATTTCCAAACTTTCTCTAAACCTCAGAGCATACCAATTTTGGAAGGGAGCCAACTTTTTAGTATCGGACCAAAATGGAATAGCAGAAGTGTCAGTCATGGTAAGAAGAGACAAGGAAGACGAAGGTTTTCCAAATTTCACATCAGGTTGGTGTTCCTGAAGTTTTCAGAGAATTTTCCAGAATGAACTTCCTATGTACGCGGTTAATCCAACATTAGTCTTGCTCGAAAAATAAATGTAGCAATCTTCATCCACTTATTCATCCACAAAATGTAATAATCTTCTATCCACTTCTGTCTACCAAAAACCAGTTTCTCCCAATAGCATTATTCCTTTCAATTATCATACCTTCCACCAATATAAACTGTCAGCTTTCAAGTCTCTCATTCATCAAGCTCATTTGGTTTGTAACACTGAAGTTAATCTAAAAAGTAAATTAGCAAAGCTTGATCGCTACTCAACATGGCTTTCCCCCTCTCTGGTTTCTAAATTAATTCAAAATGCTAAGAAAAAAACAGTTGTTGCTCTTCAACCTGTTTCACCAAAAAAGGAACTAATGTTTGCTGGCTCAATCCCTTACCACGAACTTTCTGCCTACAAACTCATCAGGATCTTCAAAAGAGAAGGATATAGACTTGCCATTCGTTCTTCACCTTCAATTTCTGTTATCCTCCATAATGACAGAGACCCAAGATCTCCGCTTTCTTCGATTGGAGTGTATAAATTCCGATCAAGACTAACATTGGATTAACCGCTTACATAGGAAGTTCATTCCGGAAAATTCTCTCAAGACTTCAGGAACACAAATCTGATGTGAAATTTGGAAAACCTTCGTCTTCCTTGTCTCTTCTTACCATGGCTGACACTTCTGCTATTCCATTTTGGTCTGATACTAAAAAGTTGGCTCCCTTCCAAAATCGGTATGCTCTGAGGTTTAGAGAAAGTTTGAAAATATTATTTTCCAAAAATTGCAACTCTGAGCTCCTCATTTTCATTCCTTACATCTGGATATTCCTCATTGCATCACGTCATCAGGAGTTACCATTACAAAACTTACCTTTCCAATCTGGCAACGTAAACCAATCGTAGTCGCACTGATGAAGGCCATAGTAATGGCTGAAATATATTTGCCTTAAACTTTTTATACGTAACTTAGCGTGTTCTACACTACCTTCTTCTTAATTAGTTTAGAAAATATTTCTAGAAACAAAATTGTTGTACAATTTTGCAAGAAAGACAAAAACCCATGTACTTTGATTGCAGCATCCACATCCCATTCACCAGAATTCTCCACAATGTGCTCAAAAAATCCAATAAATTGACTTCTGTGACACTTTAAGAGCGTTTGTTAAATGGGTAATAAAATTCCACCTGGTTGGTACGATGGACAGAATTCTTTTAGGAACAAAATCTTGCAAAGCATATATTCTTTTTGATGATTTAGAAAAGTATGCTGCTAATCCACTCATAGCTTGAAAAAACACCCGATAATCCTAAATATTCGAGAGAATATCAAATATCGAGGAATATACTAAAAAAAAGAACTAAATTCAAAAAAACATCGGCGTAGCAATGCGTAAATATTGCTAAAGGGTAGGCCTCAATAACTTTTCTCTGCAACCCATTAATATGTCCACTTTATTACAAAGGCACCACCATAAGTTTGGCCGACCAACTTGTCCTTAACATTAAATTCCTCAACTGCATTTACAACATGTTTAAAAAGACCACTAGCAGTTCTGTCATCACTTACATCGGTAAAACTAATGAACCTTTCGTGTATTTTCCCATTATGAACAAAATGTAAAATGGTTGATAGCTGGGATTTTGTCATGACATCGAAAGTTTCATCCAGGAGAATGCCCACAAATGTAGTTAAAGTAATTTCTCTCTTAATAACATCTTAAACCACATTGGATATATAGCATTAATGATATCATTCTGTACCATGGAAGAAGTTCCTCAAAATACAGTCAATTTTAAATGACTATCTAAAAGAGGGTCATACTCACGGAGCACATTTAAAAATTCAATATAATTGCCCCAATTACATGAAACTTCAGACTCGTCACGACCTCTGAAAGGAAGTTCTTGCTTAGCCAGATAGCATACAGCATCAATTATTCTTTTCAAGATGTCTCTATTTTTAGTAAGTATTTTGTAAAAAAAGATCGTGCTGATGTTATCGGTTTGTCTGTCCTTCTGAAGATACCATATCTCTGTAACTATTAGTCCAATTTGAAAAATTCATTTTGCATTGGGAAGCTGAAATATGCGAATCATGATCCTTCATTTCATTTATTTCTTTTTTTATGATGTGCACTTTTACCGCCAGAGGGCGTTAATGCAGATGATATCGAATTCAAAACACATTTTATTCCATATATTTGCTGCTAAACATCAGATTGAAAAAAATTCTTTTACCTTTTGATTTTATTTATGTTGAAGAGTATTTTAGGTACAGTCACTTTTTCAAGTTATGCATAGATCTTTGTCTAGGGGACACAAAAGTAAATTGTGTTTTCCCCGATATCTCCACTTCTAAAACTTCGATTTGAAAACTTTTTTTTTTCAGTGGATACTCTCTTCTTACCATGGCTGACACCTGATTGGAAATCTTTTGCATATAATTTTTGATTTTTGGTAAAGAACGGTTTGGCCACCAGGGGGCGTAAGTATTAATTTCTGCTTCTGATGTATTTGCCATAAAATTTGAGCTTCTAAAATCTCGAATGAAAAATTCATTCACTAACGCCAATAAACCTTTTCAGCATATTTTCTTCTTAAAATATTGCATGGTTTCTCCGGCAGGGGCATAGATGTTTATCTTATTTTTGTCAATATCTATGCTGCTAATGGTCCGATAAGAAAAATTTCTTCTTTGTTGGATAGAGTTTCCGGTGCAACATGCTTTTCATATAATTTCAAAATTTTCAATTCATAGACTTTTCACTAGGGGGCATAAATGTAAATTGCTTTTCCCCCGATATCTCTGTTTCTAAAACTCCAATTTGAAAAATTCTTTATGCACCAGAAACAGCTCCTGATGGGAAATATTTTGCATATAATTCCTAATGTTTGGTAAAAAAAAATGGTTTAGCCACCAGGGGGCGTAAGTCTTAACTTTTGCTTCTGATGTATTTGCAGCAAAATCTGAGCTTCTAAAATTTCAAATGAAAAAAATTTGTTTGTGGACTGATACTACTCACGTCAATAAACCTTTTCAGAATATTTTCTTCTTAAAATAATGCATGGTTTCTCCACCAAGGGGAGCAAATGAATATCTTATTTTTGTCAATACCTCTACTTCTAAGAGTCTGATTTTAAAAATTCCTTCTTTGTTGAATAGTTTCCGGTGCAAAATGTTTTTCATATAATTTCAAAATTTCAAGTAACTCATAGACTTTCAGCCAGGGGGCATTAAGGTAAATCGTGTTTTCCCCGATATTCCTGTTTCTAAAACTTCAATTTGAAACATTTTGCCTGAATTGCATACAGCTCCTGGTGGGAAATGTTTTTCATATACTTTCTAATATTTGGTAAAGAATGATTTGGCTACCAGGAGGTATAAGTGTTAAGTTCTGCTTCTTATGTATTTGCAGCAAAATCTGAGCTCCTGAAAACTCGACTGAAAAAATTATTTTCTGGATCGGTACCGCTCACATTGAAGAACCTGTTGAGAATACTTTCTTCTTAAGATATTGCATAATTTCTCTGCCAGGGGGCGTAGATGCATATATTTGTCGATATCTCTGCTCCTAAGAGTCCGATTCCAAAAATGCTTTCTTTGTTGGAGAGCATTTCTGCTGCGAAATGTTTCTCATATAACTTCATTTTTTTCTTAATGCACCAGAGGGCATAAGTTCACGATTAAGTTTACCGCAATATCTGCAGAATTAAAAGCCTGATTGAAAAACTTCTTTCTTCTGTCAGATACTACTGTTTTTCATACAGGTTCCATTGACTTTGAATAATTTTGATAAATTTAATTCACATCAGAACAGATTCAAAAGAAGTGCTCATTACACCCGAAAATTCGGTGTCATCTTTCTTGTTCTTCACTTCTTTGTTATGACAGGTTATTTCAATTTCTCTCTGCTTGTCAATGGAAGTGTCAATTCTTTGTTTTTTCAAATACCTTGAGATTTAGAAAAGACTGCACGTGTGACTGGGAGTGCTTGTGTTTTTGCATTGCTGCAGCTAAATGATTAAGATCGGAATAACTATTCTTATTCCAAACACCTTGCTCTTTGGAGAACAATAAGCAAGGCCAACAAAAAAGTCTTGACTGCACTTCTCATCTAGTTAACCATTCTACTGCATCATATTGTGAAACAGAGATATATCTCGTGTACTCTGTTCTTTTATCTTTATGCTTGCACAGTAAGTTTGGAAGAGGAGGATGAGGCTTACCTTCCTTAACTATATTTACACAATATGGAAAAGCTCTGGCCGAAAATGGGACACTTAGTACATCGTCAACACTGTTCCCCATTCTATATGGATAACAGAAATTCAAATTCTATTTTTAAATCTGCACTCATCAACATATCGATTCCCACTGCAACAAAAAGACAAAAAAACTGCAACTCATAGCAGAATGTTGAACTGTACGATGACTCTACATGATTCCGAACAGAAACAAAATAGATCAGTGGTGCTTTTTTAGGTGTGAACACCCTGAGACATCTTTAGCCTCTGCGTTGAAACCACAGGATAGTAAAAACGTGACCTGCAGCGCCATCTGGAAAGCTTTGTACAACAGCTGTTTAACATTCGTAGGGTGCCCACTGATTGCACAGCACACCTGCAGATGCGAATATTACTGGAAATATTACTATGTTTTGTTTAATCAACAAAGCAACTAACCTTCTCCTCTTTACGAAAACATTGTATATCCTTTTTTTTCTTCTATTCAGAATATAAAATCATTGTATAAGGGAATAGCTTTTATCATGTTTTTCTTCTATTCAGAATATGAAGAAAAAATGATAAAAGCTATTGAAGATCTGAAAGTAATCAAAACCACCAAAGACTCAACGGACAATATATAGTCATAAATCAAGGACAGTGGCTTCATGTGGAACAGGAGGAATGTTTTGGAGGGCAAGTTCAATGTTATTATGGATGGGTCTGTTGTCTTCTTCACTACTCTGAAGGAGGAGTTGAAATTTTCAGATCTGCACTACCCTCAGCTAAATATCTGCTTATTCATTTTTAGCACATCTTTGGTTAAAAAGATTGTGCTTATATGTTATCGGTTTGTCCGTCCATCTGTCTGTGGACACCATATCTCTGCAACTATTAGTCTGATTTGAAAATTTCTTTTTGCATTGGGAAACTTGAAATGTGAGAATGATCTTTGCATTCAGTTTTTTTCTCAATGCACAATTTTGCCGCTAGAGGACGTAAATGCAGATGATATCAAATTCAAAATATATTTTATTGCAAATATTTGTATCTAAATATCAGAGAGAAAAAATTCTTCCTTTCGATGTCAGTTATAAAGAAGAGTATTTTAGGCACAGTTTTGTTTTCAAATAATGCATAGATTTTCTGCTACAATGTGTAAAAGGAAATTGGGTTTCCCCGATATCTCAGTTTCCAAAACTCTGATTTGAAAAATTCTCTCTGCATCAAAAACAGCTTCTTATGGGAAATGTTTTGCATATAATTTCTAATTTTTGATAAAGAACAGTTTGGCCAACAGGGGGCATAAGTGTCTATTTCTGCTTCTGATGTATTTGTAGCAAAATCTAAGCTTCTGAAAACTCGATAGAAAAAAAATTTTCATGGATCGATACTGCTCACCTCAGAAAACTTTTTTAAAATACCTCCTGCTTTTAAACAGCTCAAAGTTTCCCTGCCAAGGATACAGATATATATATGTTATTTTTGTCAATATCTCTGCTTCTAAGAGTCAGATTTGAATTTTTTTTTCTTTGTTGGAGAGCATTTCTGCCAAGAAATGTTTCTCATACAGTTTCAAATTTTTCAAGTAATTCATAGATTTTTCTGCTAGGGAGTGTAAAGGTAAATTGTGTTTTCTCCGATATTTCTGCTTCTAAAACTTCAATTTGAAAAATTCTTCCTGCATCAGATACAGCTCCTGGAGGGAAATGTTTGTATTATAATTCCTAATTTTTGATAAAAATGGTTTGGCCACTAGGGGGTGTAAGCATTTATTTCTGCTTCTTATGTATTGGCAGCAAAATCTAAACTTCTGGAAACTCAAATGAAAAAATTCTTTCATGGACCGATACCACTCACCTCTGAAAATCTTTTCAGAATACTTTCTTTTAAAATAATGCATAGTTCTTCCGTTTGAGCGTAGATGTTTATCTTCTTTTTGTCAATTATATATCCATACATGAGACTGACCAAGGAACAAAAAGGCTGTACTTTTTAACTGCGCAAAAAATTCAGAACATGCGAGAAGAAAGTGTGAATATAAAAGCAGCATGAGCAAGATGGTATTGTTCACTGTATTCACAATATAAAATTACTGAATTCAAAACAAATTAAAGGGATTTTAAAAGACCCTGCTTCAAACACATCTCTTTTCTTTTTTTTTTTCTTTTTTTGTACTTGCTAGAACATCAGCTTAATTTCCCTCTTGTGTTGCTTTCTTCTAAGCAAGTTCCATGGCCATATTTTTCTTTTGTTCACTCTGCAGCTGCACAGCAATCTTTGCTTAGTTTTTCTTTCTGTTGATATAATTTCCTTCCTATTTCTTCACCACTTTTCTTTCCTCCTCCCCTTTTAATCCCTCAGATGACAATTTATTCATCACGCTGAAAGAACTTTCAGCCTCAGGACCACAAACGCATGATATCAAAGCTTTCACTATTTTAGATAAATGGTGTGACTTTCAGAACATGAATACTTTTGAACACATGCATCAATTCTAACAAATTTTCAAACTCTGTCACTTCTGTTTCTGGAAAATTTTCCCTCCCTTATCAAGCTTAAGTGCAGACATTTATGGGGAAAGGACAACTTAACAACAACACAGGATAGTAAGAATATCGCAGGAAGAGAAAAAAATGCGATTTCGGGAGAAATCTTCGCTCCGACCGACTTCCGTTTTCGAAAACTTCTTCCTCTATTTTTAGGTTGAAATGCAGTATTTGTGGAATAAAAGGATATTTAAGAACAATACTGGGCAGAAGGAACATCGCGAGAAGAAAAATAAGATTATGGTAGAAATCTTCGCTGCATCTAACTTCCGTTTTCGAAAGTTTCGTAAGATGTCATGGCGAAAATTTTAACCTCTGGTGAATTTCAGAGAGACCTGATCAATCTTTCTGTTGGTTTATCAGGGATTAATTAATGCAAAAATTTTCTCCCATGACATACGTTAGAAGAAAATTCCTGGTTGAAAGGCAGGGGAATTCGTGCGCAAAATTCGCTTGTCTTAATCACAACCAGGAAAACAAAATTTCATGTTAAAAAAAAAAAAGAGAGAGAAAGAGAATAATATTTGATTTAACTGACTTTGGGCTTTTGGAAATAATTATTTTATCTGTTCTTTTATCGCGATAGGAAAAGGCGAGTAGGTGTGCAGCTCAGAGAATCAAAATTAATTTTACTTTTACATCACGGAATGAGGAAAACATTTCTGAAAAAAAAAAAAAAGGGAGTTGTGAGAAAAGGAAATCTTCTTTCAGATCGGCCATTTTAAGGGTCCTGTAGAAGTCGATCAGAAAAATGTTGCAGAAATGCTCTTAGAGGGGTTGGCGATGTTCTATTTTGAGACAAGGTCACAGCCGCACATAGGAAGTTACTTGGTCCCTGCGAGCGAAGGTCAAGGGGTTCCTCTCCCCTTGGCTGACCAAAGATGCCATGTGCCTCGAAAAAAAAAAAAAAAAAATTCTCGTTGAGAGTGCGGGACGCTGCAACGATGCTTACGTGTGAAGGTCAGAGGTCACTCGAGGCGTGGGAGAGAAATTCCGTTGTGGGAGGAACTGCTGTTGCCATGCAGAGGTCAGCCAATCAGGGGTCGGCATTTTCCAACACCCCAGCATTCTTTTTACACTTTGAGACGCTTGTCTCAGTCACTTTTGCTCTTGTCTTTGCTCTTGCTGGCCGGCAGAAAAAAGGGGACGGCCGACTTCTCTCCTCGCCTTTTTGGTGGAAAGAGGATGCACAAAAAAAAAAAAACAGTTTTTTCTTGACTGCCTTTGCTGACCACCACGCTGTGACATCTAGGTTAAAAGCTTAACGGGGCCTTGTAGCGACGGTCTTCTGGCGTGGGGACTTGTCAGGTTCATGGTTGGTTACATGAAAAAAATTAAAAGGAGCTCAGGGCTGGCGATGAATTGTTCACTGATTCCTCCAAATACAAAGAGGTGGAAGAAATTATGAAGAAAGGACAGGACCACCATAGGACGAGACCTCCTCGGGCGCAGCGAAAGATGATCACCGATGCACTCCTAAGCATTCTCGTGAGAGCTAATGGATAAAGAAAGGAAAAGGAAAGGAATTTAGATATTCTCTGGCTGGGGGGACCGCGCCTACAAAATGCCTGGCATATGATGGAACTTCCGAGGATGATGCCGTCCACCCTCCGATGCAGCCGACCAAATTCCTACCAGGGGAGAGCCATATGCATCGAAAAACAAGGGAGAATTACTCCCCCTGAGAGGGTCCATCATCACCAGCTTCAGGATGTTTTTTTTTTTGTTTTCCCTTTGTTCGGGTGAGTTGTTCGGGCACACTGTGTCCGAAAAGAAAAAAGAAAGAGAAAGACATTGTTGGAAGTGAAGAGAAAATCAACAAGGACAGTGTGACGAGAGGATTTTTCTTTTTTTTTTTTTTTCATTTTTAATTTGAAACAAGAGTTGTTCCTGCCCAGCCCAGAAGGTAAGTTCTTTCTTGATTTTTTTTGTATTTTGTTGTGACCGCTGTGGAATTGTTGAACGAGTGGGTCAGCAGTGTGCAATCAAATTTATAGTTCTGCAAAAAAAAAATTTCTTTTTTTGAGGTTAGCTGGGTGTAGGACAGATGTCCCCATATAGTTGTCATGTCTGGTATTTTAGCAACTCCCCAGGCCAGTAAATTTGAATGTATCGGAAAAATTTGGTTTAATGTTTGAGCACCGTGAATTTTGTTGCATCGATCGTAGTTTAGTTGGGCATGTGATAATTGAAAAGCAGTGTTATTGTGATGCCGTGGGTGATAAAATAATTGTAAACATTTTTCTCTAGCCTTTTACAGCGTTGAGTTATTTTTTTTTTATGAGTGAAGATAAATTATGGGATGATTTATATTGGGATTTTGGGAACATATGTATAGTGTGATGAAATTGGAAACCTAAAGTGCTGTTTACATTCTTGGAGTGTTGAGTGTCAAAATTAAGATGGTAGGTGTGTTATTTGAGGACCAGTATTTTACATGCTCCAGATGAGTGTTAATCTCCCATTGCCCATTGGAAAGGGGTGATCTTAGGGCAAGCCTGGAACTTGTCCTAAGGCAGAGGGCTCTGAGTAGGGAATTTTCACCAGGATGCGATATGTGCAAAATAGAAGTTAAGGTATTTGGGTTCTCAAGTTAAGTATTTCACAAAAAGAATGAACATCATGGGTTGAGAAGACACACTTTTGCTCACCAGTTCCGGTATTAATTGTTCTTTTCTTTGGCCTAAATTTTCTTGTTTTCACTAAAAAAGTCTAAATGTAATTTTAATTTTCCATAAGGTGAAAATATTTAGTGGGTTATGTAAATGGTCAGTGTTATTATCTGCAGTGCAACCTGCGCATTGCCATGGTACAGAAGAATTTCCTTGCTTAGTGATTTTTCCTGGGATTTGGATTAGTGTGAGATAAGTGATTTTTCCTGGGATATGTGTGGAAAGATAAGTGATTTTTCCTGGGATATGTGTGGATAAATAAGTGATTTTTCCTGGGATATATGTGGATATTGTGATTTTGAATTTTCCTGGGATATATAGAGATAAGTGAATTTTCCTGGGATATGTGTGGATAGATAAGTGATTTTTCCTGGGATATATATGGAGTAGAAATCTTTCACTCTTGTCAAAATTTCGCCTCTATTTCTTGTTACAGAACCATCTTCTTTTCTCAGTGCCATAATCTGTTTTCTTCCCTTACTGAGATGTCCCTTTGCTATCTTTAGGCTTTGGTTGTTTTCAATTGCTTTCCTCACTAGTTCACAGTTGAATTTCCTTACGTCTTCAGTGATACTTTTTCTTACTGTCTTGCATAGCTCTATATATTCCACTTTGGAAGTCACATCTTCTTTAGTTGTCCTCATCTCTCTTCTTTTTTGCATCAACATTTTGGTTTTTCCTGATAATTTGTTCACATGCAACTTGTTCTTAGACCCAGCTAATTTTGTTGCTGTTTCCATAAGAGCTTTGGTTACTTTTCTGTTAACTTCAGAGATGTCCACTTCTTCCGATGTTAGGCCTTCTAAAGCAGAGAACCTGTTCTTCAGTTCTAACTTGAAGGTATTATGGTGTTTTTTAAGGTTGGTTATGTCAATAGATTTTGTTTGTCCTATGAGCTTGCCACGTTCAAGTTTAGTGTTGAGGTGCATCTTACATCTCACCAATCTATGGTCACTACCTGTGTTGAACTTGTTTAGCACACTGCAGTCTTCTATGACGAATTTTTTGTTACACATAATAAAATCAATTTCACTTGTCGTCCCATTTGGATGTCTCCATGTCCATTTCCTGTGTGGCTTTTTCTTGAAAAAGGAGTTCAAGATGAAAAACCCTTCTGCCTCTGCAAACTCAACGAGAGTATTTCCACGCTGGTTTCTGTTGCCATGACCGAATTTACCTACTGAAGTTTCATTCTGTTGCCGTTGCCCTATTTTTGCATTGAAATCTCCCATAATTATCTTCAAATGCTGCTTACCTTTATTATTTAGATGACAAATTTCCTCATAAAATTCTTCAATTTCTTCTTCAGGATGACTTGTGGTGGGTGCATAAGTTTGAATAATCTGAGCCTGCGGTATTGAAGATGCATACATTAATATTATTAATAACATCTATGAAAATGCAAGTGCAAAGATTAGGCTGTTTGAAAATACAACACACGTAAAAATTGGGAAGGGAGTGAGACAAGGTGACACCATATCTCCGAAGCTCTTTAATGCGACATTGGAGGGTGTTTTTCAGTCACTGAGCTGGGAAAACAAGGGGATAAAGATTAATGGAGATTATCTAACCCACCTTCGTTTTGCTGATGACGTAGTCATTTTTGCAACTACCCCATCAGAGCTGCAGAGTATGATCCAGGAACTTGCTGACAAGAGTAAAGAAGTGGGATTAAAAATGAACTTTCAGAAGACAAAAGTGATGTTCAATGCTTTTACAAGAAATGAAGATTTATCGATTGATGGAGAAAAGCTGGAGATAACAGACACGTACGTTTATCTTGGACAGCAGATATCAAGTGAGGGTCACATTGATGAAGAAATTAATCGGCGTACAAAACTTGCCTGGAGAGCTTTTGGAAGAAACAGCATAATTTTCAAGAGCAATATGCCATTATGTCTTAAAAGAAAAGTGTTTGATCAATGCATCCTTCCAGTGCTTACGTATGGTGTGGAGACGTGGACTTTAACTAAAAGAGACATACAAAGGCTGCAGACAACTCAAAGTAGCATGGACAGGTGCATGCTTGGTGTAACCAGGAGAGATAAGAAGAGGAACTCGTGGATCCGAAAAATGACAAGAGTGGAAGACATCATGATTAGAGTTAAATCCCTGAAATGGCAATGGGCTGGACATACTGCCAGAAGGACAGATCATCGATGGACAGCCGAAATTTTAGATTGGATTCCAAGGGACAGGAAAAGACCCAGAAGAAGACCACATGGGAGATGGGTGGATGAAATTCGAAAGTATGCAGGGGTGACATGGAGGAGACTGGCACAAGACAGACCGTTGTGGAGGAAACTTGGGGAGACCTTCGTCCAGCAGTGGATTGATAATGGTTGACAATGATGATGATGATGATATATGGATATTGTGATTTTGAATTTTCCTGGGATATATAGAGATACGTGAATTTTCCTGGGATATATGTGGATATGGTGATTTTGGATTTCTTGGGATATAGAGAGATAAGTGAATTTTTCCTGGGATATAGTTGTGTTAGTTCTGGGCCGGATGTGCCTGGAGTATTTTGGGTTGAAGTACGACAGGCTCTTGCAGGCGTGGTTGATCAAGGTGGGATCATGCATTGGTTTGAAAAGGGGGAGCCTTGAGGATGTGGTTTTTGGGGGAAAACTTGTCTTCAGGACCCCCCAGTAGTTTCGCTGCTCACGGAGTTATGTACTGCCAGCGAGGGTCGGTCGGGCGTTGCTTCAATAAATGTGGCGAGATCATGTTAGAGGACATACTGTACCTGATGATGATGTGTTGCACTTGGGGATTTTTTTTCCTTTCCCTTTGCCTAGGCTGAAATTGGATTCACGAACCAATTTCACGCCTTCAGCCTGACTAGTATTTTCGTCCTGTGTTGGTTCTCAAAACCCAGGGTAGTGTCTGAACTGAGAGTATTTGCCTCACCGCTACCTCAGTAATTCACTGCAGGTGTTAAAATTTAAGTTTTGTTTTGTGATTTAAAGTATCTAAATTAATTTGTTTATGATACGCTGTAGTGCTAGGGATGTAAATTCTAAATTTTGATTGTTAGTGTTAGTGAGCATGATATTTAGTTTGGAAATTTAGTTAATTGGTATTTTGAGCTTTTGTTTACAGTATAGAGTTATTAAGTATCTTGAGCTATTATTTGAAGTGCAGAGTGAGGTGATTTTTATGAGCAAGCTAGTGCAAGAAGATTGTTTGAATTTCTGAATTATGTTGATGATGTTATGAATAGTGATAATTTTAGTTCGTTAGTTAGTGAGGTTTCTTTATAAGTGAAGTAGGTTCATTCAGGGTAGTTCTATAGGTTATGTAATGTTAATTAATGCTTGTGCTCAGTGTAAATTCTGTTTTGAGGATAATTTACTTGGTTTGTTAACTTTCAGATAGTAGATTTGGTTAAAGTATAATTTGTGGCTCTTATTATAACTGTAAATTTAATTAAAGTCTTTGAAGCTGGTCTGGGAGATTGCAGAGTTTGCTAAGATTGTTTAGGTGCTGTAAATTTAAATCAATAAGTGTAAAATTGTAAATTTGTCATTGAGCTAATTAGGTGAGGGAGAAGAGAGTACGTTTCAAAAGAACAGAACTTGTCCACCTTGTGGAATTAAAAAGAATACAGTTTTTTTTTTTGTGTAAGCTATGTGAATCGTAGTATAATTTTGGATGCATAAAGTCAATGCCTGGTGTTCAAACCAACTGTGTTGAAATATGTCAAGTTGTGCTGTTCATAAGGCCAGTGGCCAAATAGAAATAGAAAAAAATTGAGATTCTGTTTTTATACTGCTGTGTTTAAGCAAACAAGAAAAAGGAAATACCATCTGTTTGTCCACTAAATTACCTTGTTAAGTTTTTAAAGAAAAAAATAAATACAGGCAGTAGCCTTTCAAAAAAGTCCAAAATTAGTGCAGTGTGAAAAATTTTGTGTGCTGTTGTCTTCCATGACTTGGTCCCATGTGTTCACCTTAGCTTGACTAAGGCTATCGATCCGAATCCTGGTATTTAAGGTATTTCATAACTGCAATTTTTGTCCTGTCCTTTTTAATTGACTTTCACAGCCTCCACAAGTTGTTATTGAACGAGTACATTTTATCCTGTGATTTATAGTGACACATTTTCATACACATGCAACAATATTCACTTATTTTTGCACTTTCAGATGACTCAACTCTGCGTGAACACAAACAACGCAAACTTTTCAACAACTTCTTGTGGAATGTAAATTTTTAGATGCATTTTTGTTTAGGATGTTCATGGCCTTCTAATACTTAGAAAATATTTTTTGTTTCGAAATGCATCTACCCATCTCCCAAAGTTAAATTTTAGTCCAAATTCAAAATTTCCCTTCAGGTTTACTTTTGGCTATCTAT
The DNA here is from genome assembly GCA_039090855.1 of Macrothele yani. Classification (NCBI taxonomy): domain Eukaryota; kingdom Metazoa; phylum Arthropoda; class Arachnida; order Araneae; family Macrothelidae; genus Macrothele; species Macrothele yani. The sequence continues at coordinate 74,090,193 of CM077026.1, forward strand.
TATAATAATCCTTATATAAAGTGGCTAAGATTTCCGCCACAATAGAACATCGCGAGAAGAAAAAATAAGATTATAGTAGAAATCTTCGCTGCATCTAACTTCCGTTTTCGAAAGTTTCAAACGTAAGACGGGAATCCCGTCGTCAAATGAAAAACGAATCCCTGTACATCACCATTACCCCCAAAATTTCTGTTCAGTTTTGCACTGATCTTGAGAATGCTCAAAATTGATTCATGGCAGAATTTTTCAAATCCACAGAAGAATCTTTGCCTGAAGACTATGCAAGGAAATCTTCACACCATCTTAACTTCCGTTTCTGGAAATCGTTGCCCACAATTTCATGCTGAAATACAAACATTTATGCAATAAAATGACATTTCATAACAATATTGGGAACAAGCAACATCGTGATAAAAAAGAAATTACGACTACGTTTAACTTCAGTTTTTGAAAGTTTTGAAAGACGAAATACCATACCCAGATGGAAAACGACCCCACCCCATTTCTCTTTAGTTCTGCATCGATCTCGAGAATGACCCAAATGATGACCCAAAAAAACGGAATTCTGCGAATCTAAGAGTCTAACTTGAAAATTTCTTTCTTTGTTGGAGAGCATTTCCATTGTGAAGTGTTTCTCACATAATTTCAAAGTTTTCTTAATGCACAAGTTTGCTACTAGAGGATGTAACCTTATGTTTTTGTTTACAGCAATATCTGTGGGACTAAAAATACGATATAAAAAAATATTTTTCAGTCAGATACTAATAACTATGAAAACTCTTTGTGTGTATTTTTCTTCAAAAAATAATGAGCAATTTCACCACTAGGGTCACCAATTTTTAATATGTTTTTCTTGATATCTCTGCTTCTAAATGTATGAATTAAAAAATTCTTTCAGCACTGGATACCATTAACCTTGTGGGACACTTTAGGCTTGTATTTGAGGAGTTTTGTAGTTCACAGTTCTGTTGCTAGGTGATGTTTGTGTACTTCTGCTTGCAGCAGTATCTCCACTTCTAAAAACCCTATTGAGAAATTTCTTTTTCACTGTAGTCCATTCATCACAATAGAGATATGGGGGCATTATCCTTTTTAAATAATGAACAGATTTCCCGCTAGGGGGCGTGAAGGTCAGTATATTTTTTTCACTATCTCTACTTCCGGGACACATATTTGAAAAGCTTTTTTTTTTTTTTTTGCATTAGCATAGCTTTTTCCTTGAAGAATATTTTCACCTATTTTCAACTTTCCCATTATGCAAAATTCTTCCACTACAAGGCGTAGAGTTATATTATATCCTTCTATATTTCTTTTTTTAACTGTTCAATTTGAAAATCTGTTTGTCTCCAATGCCTTCCTTCTGCTATGAGAAACTTTTTGTGCGCCACTTGCTAATTTTCGTAGCATACTTTTTAGCCGTTGATTGGAAGTAACCAACTGTTTCTATTTCTGGATGTTTTGTCAATTGTAGAAATCTGGTTGATTTTTTTTTCTAACTGGTTGCATTGACTTTGAATAACTTTGATAAATTTAATTCGAATCAGAAAGGATTCAAAAGACATGCTCATTACAACCAAAAATTTGGTGTCATTGTTACCGATGTTTTTAGTAGGCATGTGCTTTGTTTTAAAACATTTTGATTGTCTTTACACACAGAAGAGCCAATACATTATGAGCAGCATGTCTTTATGCAAATTGAAGCAACTGCAGGAAAACGATGGCACAAGTGAACATCATAAATAACACCTGATGCTGAGCTCTGTTAATCAGTGCTATTCATGTTCTTTAGGTAGGAAAGGCAACAGACTTAAGTGAGTTTGACAAAGACTAAATTGTAATGGCTAGACGACTGGGTAAGAATTTTAGAGACGCAAGGCTTGTTGGATGCTCAGGGTGGACAGTGGTTAGTACTTCAAAAAGTGGCCCGAGGAGGGAAAACCACGAACCGTTGGTAAGGTGTGGGCCAATCATAGCCCATTAATGCTAGAAGTGAGCAAAGGCTATCTGGTATGGTATAAGCAAACAGCAGGAATACTGTGGCATACCTAATTGGTAACTTGATGCTGGTGAAGAGAGTAATGTGTCACAATACACAGCATACTTACCTCTGCTGAAAACGGGGCTGTGTAGCCATAGGCTGCTCCAAGTGCCCATGCTAACATAACTAAAGTTCACCATCAAAAATGCCTACAATGGGCACAACAGCATCAAAACTGGAGACTTTGAATTATTGGAAGAAGGCATCTGGTCTGGGGAATCTCTTTTTTTTTTTTTTTTCTGTTTGCACCATGTAGACAGCTGGGTGCATGTGCATCATTTACCTGGGGAAGTGTTAGCACCAGGATGCACAGTGAAATGAAAACAAGCTGGTGGAGGAAATTTAATGCTTTGGGTAATGTTCTGTTGGTACACCCTCAGTCCAGTCATTCTTGTGCAGGATGCTATGACATCTACCACCTACCTAAAAATCACTGTGGACCTGGCACATCCTTTCACAGCAACAATATATCCCTGTAGTAGTGACTTCTTTCAGAAGGATAATGCCCCATGCCACACTGCCCAGATTGTTCAAGAAAGGTTTGCAGCACATGAGAAAGATGTCCAGGTATTGCCCTAGCCTCCAAATTTTTCTATTTTCCAGTATATGTATTGAGTGCAAATCAATTAAATACAATGGAAGACATGTATAAAGAATCTTCAAAATTCAGAAAAACAGCACCTAAGACTTAGTGATGAGGAAATGAAATTTCTTCACTACAGAAATTTCAAATTAATAAACAAATAAACTGTTCAACAAACAGGAATAATATAGCATTATGAATTCTTTAAAGACAATCTCTCTACCTAACCTTTTGCAAACATTGGAAGAATATCAGGACTTCCCCATGCCCAAGTGTATCTACTTTCATTGAATACGGAATCAAAGTCTACAGGATTCTCTTTCCATCCTTTTGTTACAGCACTTATGTCTTCAAAAATCCCAGCAACTATAGCAACATGTCCAGGACGAGATTCTGTGGGCACACGAGTATGGGACACACCCCATGCTCCAATATCTGTGATGATCTCCCTGCAAAAGAAAGCAGACATTAAATATTATGACAGAATTCCTATTAAAATTGACATCCACTAATCATAAAGTTGAAAACTTTAGAAATGGAATACCAGCTCCTTAAAGTAAATTATACTCAGAGTGAACAAGTATCAATTGACTGGTTGGCCAGGGTTAATGGCACTAAAGCCAGGTAAGACTGTTCACAGTTTCGCAACATAATGATAAAATGGGTCACCTTAACTACCCTCACTTGTCCTTGTTTATTTCAACATAAAGTCTATGGGTGTCAAAAGTTAACAGATGTTGTCCATTCCTAAATTAAGTTTGCTGCCAGCAGCAAAGGTATAGAACAATGAGAATATGCACAAAAATCGTATCTTGCCCGGAATCACCTCAGATGTGACATGCTACCATTTTTACTACTCAACCACTGAGAGTCAAACTGAGATAAATCCCACGAAGAAGTATCAACATAAAAATGCACATTGCTGCACTTTAAAAATATCCCCTGCCTATGTGGTTAAAAACTTTGTTATGAAGGCACATTTTAGATTTTTACAAATCGGGACATCCGACAAGGGCCACATCTCTCTCTAAATAGGAATTTATACAGCAAAATTCGACCAGACAACCTTTCTTGCTCTACAAAGATCATAAAGAGAACTGATACCTGGCTGGAAGCAATGTGTATTGTGACTGTTAGAAACTGTTTTTGATATAAAAAAAAAATAATCCTATTAAGAATGTGGTAAGTGGTTGGTGTCAGACAGGGGCCACACAAGGCATTTCTTTGTGCTACAGGGTTTGATGAGACTGAATCCGCAATAAGGAACAAAGGAATAAGTTCAGTTGTGTGGATGACAACCAGAATTGGAAACGGGTCAAAAATTTTGGACTCTGACATCACATAACTGGACCAAATCCGGACCCGTAACTGACCCGGACAAATCTGCTTTGAACTATACATTCGAAACTCGGGTTATATATATATAATATTTTTGTAAATGTAATATATAATTATATATTCATCACAATAACTGCTTGATATTTAGTAACTGAAATCCTTTCTTAATAACAAAATTTGGTTACTTGCTAAAATTTAGTGCCACAATTTTGTGTAATCTAGAAGTAATAGCTGACTATGACCATGACCATGAAGTATTACAAATGAGAATCATTATTTACAATTATACAAGATTCAGGAGTGGCTACAGCACAATAGATCATATCCACGTACTGAGAGAACTAATTGAAAGAGCGAGGGAATATGAACTTCCATTGTGCATGGCTTTTATCGATTATGAAAAAGCCTTTGATTCGGTGAAACCATCAGCAGTTACCACGGCTCTGAAATCCTGCGGTATTGAAGATGCATACATTAATATTATTAATAACATCTATGAAAATGCAAGTGCAAAGATTCGGTTGTTTGAAAATACAACACACATAAAAATTGGAAAGGGAGTGAGACAAGGTGACACCATATCTCCGAAGCTCTTTAATGCGACATTGGAAAATGTCTTTCAATCACTGAACTGGGAAAACAAAGGGATAAAGATTAACGGAGATTATCTAACCCACCTTCGTTTTGCTGATGACGTAGTCATTTTTGCAACTACCCCATCAGAGCTGCAGAGTATGATCCAGGAACTTGCTGACAAGAGTAAAGAAGTGGGATTAAAAATGAACTTTCAGAAGACAAAAGTGATGTTCAATGCTTTTACAAGAAATGAAGATTTATCGATTGATGGAGAAAAACTGGAGATAACAGATACGTATGTTTATCTTGGACAGCAGATATCAAGTGAGGGTCACATTGATGAAGAAATTAATCGGCGTACAAAACTTGCCTGGAGAGCTTTTGGAAGAAACAGCATAATTTTCAAGAGCAATATGCCATTATGTCTTAAAAGAAAAGTGTTTGATCAATGCATCCTTCCAGTGCTTACGTATGGTGCAGAGACGTGGACCTTAACTAAAAGAGACATACAAAGGCTGCAGACAACTCAAAGCAGCATGGAGAGGTGCATGCTTGGTATAACCAGGAGAGATAAGAAGAGGAACTCGTGGATCCGAAAAATGACGAGAGTGGAAGACATCATGATCAGAGTTAAATCCCTGAAATGGCAATGGGCGGGACATACTGCCAGAAGGACAGACCATAGATGGACAGCCGAAATTTTAGATTGGATTCCAAGGGACAGGAAAAGACCCAGAAAAAGACCACATGGGAGATGGGTGGATGAAATTCGTAAATATGCGGGAGTGACATGGAGGAGACTGGCACAAGACAGACCGTTGTGGAGGAAACTTGGGGAGACCTTCGTCCAGCAGTGGATTGATAATGGTTGACAATGATGATGATGATGATTTTGTCCACAGAAAATCAATATTAAAAACAAAAAAAAATGCCAAAGCTATCTTTTAGAATATCAAAAATTTAATTGTAAGCAAAGCCAAATTGAAGACTTGATAATCACACCACATCATAAACAAGAACTTAATTAGTGATGTTTACAATCAAGCAAGAACAATATGAGTGCATTGTATACTTGATTATTGTGAATCGAGATTACATACTAGGTTTGTTGTAAACAAAAACAACAGGCATATATGAAGGACTCAGGTGTAAACCATGGTAACCAACACTTCTGTCATTGTGAGATACGTAGATTACAAGTATTAAAAATATATAAACGTTTGCACTTACCATAAATTAAAAGTTGTATTGTGGTGCCATATGTTGACATAAATGTATAATAAATACTCTAAAATGTTCAGATTACCACCACAATTGTTTTTCGTACTCAACTCATTTTTTTACAAAAATGTTGGTTACCATGGTTTACACTCGAACCCTTCATATATGTGCAAAGTATAATATCAAGGTTTATATTTGTTTAACCACTTACATATGATATTAAGGAATTTGACATTATGTGATTACTATGGAGTTAGTAGAAACTAAATTGTCCTACAAAAATATCACCAGCAACTGAATAAGATAAAAAAGAGTAGGGAGCTAAGCTGAGTACAAAATTTGAAAAACATAGAACACCTCACATCTTACTCAATTTTTGAGGGTGAGGGAATTTCCCAGAAAAGTTTTTCTGTTGTGATCTAAAATTAAAATTTATAAAGTGAAAAACATGTGTGCAGTATATTTTAAATGCCCCCTCCCTCCCCCAAAAAAAGAAAAAAATGCTCACTTAATTATTCCTTTCTTTAAGCCTTCAGCAACCAGAACTTGAGCCTCAAAAGTTTGAGGTTTTAGTCTGCCACAGTCCTTTCTTGCAACCCAGCCAGCACACGAAAAGTGACACTCTGACTCTGCCAATGATGCTTGTATTACCAAAATTCTTTTTGCAATAGTATTTAGTATAGGATACGACAATCTCTGCTCACCCCACCACTTAAGAGGATTGAATAAAGACAATTCATGGGTATCCTTGCACTTTCCACATTTTCACTGGGGAGTCACAAATGGTCCTACAATTGTATGGTAGCATTTCAGTTCCACTTCAAGATCTTCAGTTCTGAAGATTGTTTGATTCACAGTTTGTGTAATTAGTTCAACGTATTACTTTGTCAGAAAGAAGTAAATGGGTCATTCTCTAATTTGCATTCTCCATGTGAACTCTCATGAGTTGATGGCTTTGCTGTATTTAGACTATTGTTCTCCTCTTTAGTGTGAAACAATTCATCTGGAGTATTCATGCTAGCAATTACACTTATGGCGTAATCACGAATACAGTGAGGTGCTTGATCCATCATAGCTTTTCGCTCAGTTATGTTTAGCGCAAGCACAAACAAGAATGCTTTCAAGCTTAGGTCAAGTAATGTTGCACAAAAATGAATAGGCGTAATCGAGCTCTACATTTTCTCATCAAGTTGATTCACAAATACTCTTCTCATTCTCCGGATTTCCACCAAATCACTATATCTCTTCATATCCCATGGATTTCTAAGCAGAAAAAAGGCTGGCAAAACATTTTGTAAGGTTGGCATGCAAGCAAATTCTAGCATATCGAGCATGTTGCTCATTGGAGCTAAGAATTCAACTGTTCCCTTAAGAAGATATAGGTTTACGCCATCCAGAAGATGCTCTTTTCCTCTGTTGTGTAACAGCAGTCTCAATTTACTATCTGTCTGATGGTTTTCGAGTATCGAAGTGAACATTTTCTGAAGAGATTGAAATGGCTGAATCTGCCCACCATGTTTCAATGAGATATTCAACTCCGATTGAACACCTGTAATTTTCTTTACATATGTCACTAAATTATGAGCACATCGGTCAAACTCATTAATGCCCTCCATTTCCTTGCATTTCTCCCACGCTCTAGAAACTGCAGTGTTTAACCTGTGGCAGAGGCAATCAACGTGGACATTTTGTTCTGTTGCTGCTACAATATTTCACCCTTTATCTGTAGTTGCTAGTGTGTTGGTCTCATCACATCCTACTTCCCTCAAAGTAGCATTTAACATGTTTGCAATATTCTGAGCAGCCTTTTCCTCTGGGAAATGAGCACAAGAATACATAGCATGATTGAGACTCCAACATGATCTATCAGCACTTTGTTCTTCAATCCATAAGAATGTAATATCCTAATAACTTCTCTGTACAAAGTTATCAGTCCATAAGTCAGTCGTGAATGATACAGCTTGTTCTTCTATGGCTGGTTGTAAGGAATATTTAATATTATTTTTCACACTTTCAACCATCTTCATACAGTCAGAACTTACTGTCTTCCTGCCCACTAATACACTGTTTCATCTATATTTCCAAGCATTGCTCCCAGTTTCACTATTTCTTGAGCAAAACCACAAAAGTATATATTATCTACTACGTTAAAAGCTAAGTGAGCTCCTGCCACTAGTTCCCTTTCACATTTCCTTATTTGATCCAAAACAGCATTTCGTACTTTAACTGATGTTCATTTGAATGGCAAAGTAGATGACTGTTCACTCTTTCCACACTTTGATGGAGATGCACATACTTTCATATGGTCGGTTAGATTTTTGGTTCTATAATCTTTTATTACAGCATTGACATCTTTCTTTATAATTATACATTTTCTACATTTTGAACAAACAATACCAAACAACACAGAATTATTCACTGGTTCCTTAATGAGACGAAACAATTTCCAGCATTCACTCTTCCCCTTGTGGTTTTCAACAAGCACTATTTGTTCAGTTGGCCTTGATGCCTTTTTCAACCTCCTTAATATTAAATCCATCCATATTAATAAATAAGGAATTAATTCCGACATGACATGCCAGAAGAACGGGATGTTAGCACATCAAACGAAAACCGCTGAATGCTCAATGCAAAAGATGCAATGTGAAAAGTAACTCTTAGTCATACAGTGAATTTCACACAGACAAGAGTGAATCAACTGAGAAGCAGGAGAATGGCATTTGCCTATACCTTGCCCCGGACAATCACATTGTAAATGAATGCAAAAGAAGTGTGGCTTTACGATAAGGTGTCGGTGTGTCTGACGTCGATCGGTGGAAATCTTTGTTGCTTTAAGAAAGACACGACAATATTTTTGCATGACGAATAATTTTTCACTCCGTGGGCACCAGTATCGAGCACAAAATTCCACAGTGCGCATTTTTCTTTGAAATATATTTTTATCTTTTCAAAAATAAAACAGGAATAAAACCAAATCAAAATTGGGTCAGGAACACCTTGACCTAACCCGTTGGAATTGCAAGAAATTGTTGACTCGTGACCCGTTTCCATCTCTGGTTACAACCTGCCAGGCTGAAAAAAATCTCAATAGTTTCACTACAGAGCATGGATACAGCAACAAGGCAGCAAGACAGAAATATTGGTTAGAATTAACTAATCTCTTCCCCCCTTTTCAACAAGCACAGTGGAAATAACTGCTTGAAAACTGATTGTATCACTGCTAAAAGAAAAAGGAGATGCCCATGATCCCCAAAATACTGACTCTTGAGTGCCGTGCTAACAATGACCAAAAGGAAACACAATCTCCCTGGAGTGTGAAATGCCAGCAGCCAAGGAGCTCTGGCATGTAGCAAGCAGGAATGGGAGGTGCAGGGCCTCAAGCTTAACACCCAAGAGCTTTAAAGGTCTTTCTCCAATCTAAGAGGGAGAAGGATCTCTGTTCGCTTTGGCAGCCATAACTGGCTGCCCAAAGAGGGAAAGGAGAGCGAGCTTTAAGACATCCAGGACACCCTTATATTTATGTCTGTGTGAGTACATGTGAGGACCATCAGAAAATGTATTGCTGCAGCCCAGAGTTTCACACTGGGGTGATGGCTGGCTCATGTGGGAGTCTTCACCTATCTATTCAAGTCCTTACTGGCTAGCTCTACTTAGACAAAATTTAGCCCTCAGAATTTATTTGCACCACCATGTGAGCCAACTTCACAGGGCTCACATGGTCGATTAGTGATTTGTCAATTTAATAGTGTGCACACCAACAATAGTGCACCTTTCAATAAATTATTCATTCTTATGAAGGATTCTCTTATCTAAGTATTAATTTATTATTGCAAACTTGCTAAGATTTGATAGGTAAGTTGGGACAACTTTGCAGGATTTCTATCTTAATACAAGTGTTTAGGGGATGAGATTTGCATTACCTGATAGGAAAGATATCAAAACCTTTGGATGGCTATATCCAGCCAACTTTCTTTTATTTTCAAGAAATAACCATGCTTGTAAAGCAACTACTACATTAAATTGCTTGGCTCCAGTTCTTTGGCAGGCTAGCTCTACTTATACAAAATTTAGCCCACTGAATTTAATCACATCAGCAGTATTAAGAAAATTCCAATGTACCTTGTGTTGTGACATGAATTGGAATTCCTGTAATGCCATAGTTGTAACAACACATAGTGCGATCAAAAAGTTCCGATACTAGGTACGTAGCACGCCAACAGATGGCAGTACGCAGATGCAAGAGCAGCGGTCTAGGGCAGTGACTTTCATGAGTCATGGTGCTGAGTGACGTTGATCTGTGAGCATCGGGAGCTGTGCTACATGATATTTGGTGACCATGTGCAGAACATAGCTACGATTTCGGTATGGACTGCAAACTAGAGCAGCAAGCGAACATCAAATTCTGCATCAAACTTGGCAAATCGGGAACAGAGATGCACGAAATGTTGCGGCAGGCTTATGGCAATGAAGCAATTAGTCGTGTGAGGTGTTTTGAGTGGCACTCTTGCTTCAAGAGTGGCTGAACGGCGCTGGATGACGACGAGAGGGCAGGGCGACCGTCCACAAACGAAACCCCCGAAAATGTGGACAAAATTAGGGAACTGGTGCATGAGGATCGTTGGAAAACCATTCAAGACATTGCTACCATCATCAATGTATTATATGGAACAATACAAGAAATTTTGACGTCGGTTTTGAACATGCACTGCATTGCTGCAAAGTTTGTGCTAAAGATTCTGAACCCTGAACAGAAGGCGCTTCGTGCCGATTTCTGTCGGGATCTGTGTCAGCAGGTGGTGAATTTACCAACGTTCCTGTCACGGGTCATCACTGGGGACAAGACTTGGTTATACGGTTACAACCCAGAGACCAAACAACATTCGTCGCAGTGAAAGAGCCCGGCATCTCCATGACCGAAGAAGGCCTGACAGGTCCAAAGTGCAACCAAAAGCATGCTCATCGTGTTTTTCAACATTCATGGGGTTGTGCACCGTGATTTCGTCCCGCAGGGCCAGACCGTCACTGCCCATTTTTACTGCGATGTTCTGTGGTGTCTTAGGGAGGACATTTGCCAAAAATGACCTGAAATGTGGTGCAGGGGCGATTTCCTGCTCCATCACAAAAATGCAGCAGCTCACAGAGCGTTAGCAACACGCCAGTTTTGCAGCTGCAACAGCACAACTACCCTTCCTCACCCGCCTTACTTGCCGGATTTGGCCTCTTGTGACTTCTTTCTGTTCCCAAAGATGAAGCTCAAGAGTCACCGTTTTGAAATTGTGGACGAGATCCAGTGCGAATCACAGACGGTGCTTGACATGATTCGCGAACAGGACTTCCAGGGAGCGTTCCAACAGTGGCAAAAACGCTGGCAGTGGTGTATCGCTGCCCAAGGAGACTACTTTGAGGGAGATCATAGCTTAAATAACGTAAGTACTTTGCTGTATATCGGTCTAGTCTTGGAACTTTTGATCGGACCTCGTATAGTAATTTGTTTTCACAATGAGGATTTTTGGAATTCAAATATTTTACATTTATCCAACTATACATATGATTCTCATAAAAGCTGCAGTTAACTTTTTTTTTTTTTTTACTGATTCACCAATTCATTTAATATGATTTTTCCATGTCTTCTATTTATTTGAAAATATAATTTATGATATATTTACTGAATTTAAATTACCAGCAAATAAAATTTCAGCTTTATCACCATTACTGATTTATGTGCCTTTGTATAAATCAATAGCAACAATCATACAGCTTAAACCATAGAGAATGGCAGAAACAGCAGCATCTGAATAGAAACATGTAAGTCACCTATCAAATCTAAACATACTGAAAGCAAAGAGAAATGAAATGAATTTAATTTGCGAGTGGCACTTGGCACAACACTTTTCCACGTTCTAGTTTGAAACTCCTAAAAATGGTGTTATGATGGGCAATATCAACTCATGTTGCAGAAAAATGCTAATAACATGCTTACATAGAATCTAGCATAACACTATACACTGATTAGCCAAAACATTAATTTCACCTACCTAATATGATACAGGTCCTCCTCTACAAGCCAAAAGAGCTCTCACCCAATGAGGCATAGATTCAACAAGATGTTGTCAGGTGTCTCTTGATATTTGGTACCATGACTGCAACAGAAGATCTCGCATTTCCCATAAATTACACAGTTTGGGGGATGCTGCTCATACCCATTTCTCCAGCTCAAACCACAAATGCTCGATAGGATTCATGTCTGGCAAATTTGGGGACCATGGAAATAAATGGAATTCTTCTTCATGTTTTTGGAACCATTCCTGAAATTTCTTTGCAGAGTGGAACGAAGCATTGCCTTATTGAAAGACACCATCTTCGCCAGTGAATACAGGCGCCATAAAAGCTTTAGTGGCTTTAGTGCCTTGGTCAGTCACGATTTTCAGGAATGACAGCTGTCAGAGTTGGCTCTACAGGAATAATGGGTCCAAGTGTTTCCCAAGATAATATTTCCCAGACCGTCGCACTCCCTCCAACTGACTGGCTCCATCTCATAAAGCATCCAGGTGAGTTCAAGCACTGACAACCGTGAACAGCTGTGAGCACAGACACGCGAATGGGTCCGCGGAGACCCACATCCAAGATCATACGACGAACTGCGTGTTTGGACATATTGGGCTTTTCACCGCAATTGAAATTATGGGTAATGTCAGCCACAGTAGCCCTCCTGTTACTGTGGACAAGATGAGATAGCCTGCACTGACCTCTGGCATCAATGAGGAGTGGCCTGCCCACGCCTTGTCAACAGCTCGAAATGTCACCTGTTTCAGACCATCTTTGGTAGATACTAACTACTGCATAGCGTGAGTACAGCACTGCATACTCACACTACAGTACAACATCATGCCTACCAGCACTGCTGTTTTGAAGATGCTCTTACCAAGGCATTTTGACATAATGGTTTGGCCTTTGTCAAAATCAGATAAATCCTTTGCTTTGCCCATGTTGAGATGAAATGAAATACTGATTGACACAGCTCCAACCCAGGCATTATACATATTGTTTGTGACCTTGACATATGATGTTGATTGGCTGCATGCTTGCTTATTTGCAAAATGCAGAGGTGGTTTTAATGTTTTGGCTGATCAGTGTAAACTAATTTTTAACTACTCTGGTGGGGTATACAAAGAAATTAGTGTAAAATATTACTAGAAAAATGGGGGTTTTTTAATTTATTTTTTCTCAGTTACATTTCATTTGGGCCTTTTTAAGTAATCTTATTTGCAAACGCAGAGGTGGTTTTTACTTAATTATCACTGGGATAAAACAACAAACAGCAAAATAATTCAGGTGCAACAAGGAAACAGTAAACAAGATTGTCTACCAGACCCAAATAGAAAATGAAAGCAGTGAACAATTCTCATACACTCCTTAACATCACTAGAAAAATGTGTACAAAACATAACTGAAAAAAAAAAAGATAAAACACTGTGCTTTGGAAGCATCCTAAAGTCATTTAACTAATAAATTAAAGCACTAAATCAATTATTTAAAAAAAAGGAGAAAAAATAAAAAATAACAGCAATAAACTAAAAAACTGCAAGAGCAATAAAAGACAATATAATTGCCACTTATGTATTTTAATGTAAGTCATATCACATAAATAAAAGATTGGAACAGGATCAGGACATGGTTGGGATGATGTGAAGTGTGCCCATTAAAAAAGTGTAGTCCTCCAAAATTGTGTAGTGTGTTCTTGTACTGATGTGTGTTCTACATTAGAAAATTAAGACATGGCACAGTTGCAATTGTCTGTCATAGCATATAAGTTCCAATGATAGACTTCACTGATGGTTAGTTGCTAAGATAAATAGCTAATCAAAATTGAAGCAGCAAAAAAAAAATGCTAAGGAGCTCTATTTTTGATGTGGTTCATTCCTCCTACATCAAAAATAGAGCTCCTTCTTAAACACTGCAACCTTCCACAAGTCTTACATAAACAAACTAAACTTAGTGGCAGTTTCATTTTTACTGTAAGAAAACTGAAAATGGTGATTGCATACCACATTTGCATCATACACAATAAAATCCCCATCGGAAAAAAAGAGAGAGATAAAAGTAAGAGAAATTGCTCTGTTACTTAAAAGCAGAAGAAAAAAGTTTGTTTTTTCGGGTTTTTTTGTTAGACAGAAAGACAAAGGTTTCATATTTTCCAAACAGAGACAAATTCGAAAGTTAATTTACATCATTTTAGACAACCAGAACAATATAATTTTGCATAATAATTTCTGTAAAAAAGCTTAATAATAGAGAATCCCACTGGTGCTCCAGAGTTTTGCTTGTAAATTTGATTGTTGAAAACAAAATACATTTTTCCTAATATATTTCAATAGGTCCATAATTTCTATGATGGAAATTTCTGACCCAGATTTTCATTTTCACACATGGATCAAATGCACATTTGCTAATATTTCTTCATAACACGGAAGGTAATTTCACCAATATATGCACTGTTTTTTCATAACACTGAAGATAACACAGAAGATACTTTCTTCTTAGGATGAATTCATCAGGGGGATCAATGTTCATATAGCTGATAAGAAACTTTCTTAACACCTGATTGTTAACTTCACGTAGAAGAATATTAGCTGAAACAAATGCCTTACATAAAACTGAATAATACATGGAAAACTTTGAAGGGCTGGAATACAAGGATGGAAGTGGTTCTCCTAGAAGGGCTTGTCTATGTATCACATGCAAAAAGTGAGAATTTGCCAATTGCTAGACAAATTCTGTGTTACTCTTTAATGATGATCTGTTTTGATAGATTTCCCACATGGCTGGAAAAGTAGCACTTTTCCGTCGGTAGTAAACGTGTTTTTAAATTCCTTGGCGTATTGCTGCACACAGGAACTTAACTCGATTTAACTTTCACTTCATATTTTTCCATGCAATTGACAATGTCACAAATGAATGAGACTACTGAATACTGAAACTAAAGAAATGATATGGCCGGAACAAATCAAACTTGCAACTTGTGAAGATCTTCATTTGGAAACTATGCAATCCACAGGCACTGCTAAGGCATGAGAAATATGAAATGCACCTGCAAACTCTGCAAAATGTTTTTCTTGTTTTTCGCATTTGGTCTTGATTAATTTCTTTGTAGACGACATTGCCACAAGACGTCACATTCACTCTAGTTTTTTTATGTGATGCTTTTTGTTAACTCTTGCACTTCACAATCACACTTTAACATGTAATATATGGAGCAGATAACACATGGATGGGTCTCAAAGTCAAACACTCTCCGTTTGGATTTTGAAGTGAGACCTATCCATTAGGGTGTCTCGATTTTTTCGAAAAAGACAAATTTTCGAATCTGAAAACGCCTGACTCCTCAAAAGTTTCCTTTCAGGACCCTGAATTATGGGGGGAAACTTTTTTCAATTTTGACAATTTTTAAATATCCCACACTTGCTTTGAAATTTCATATTTTCTCAATTTTCGACATGAAACTAGATTTTATCGCTCAAGACAGTTTTTCGAATCTGAAAACGCCTGACCCCTCAAAAGTTTCTCCTAGGACCAGGAATATGGGATGAAAAAAAATTCCCCATTTGGACAATTTCTAAATATCCCACACTCACTTAGAAATTTCCAATTTTTCCAATTTTTGACAAGAAACTAGACCATTTACATTTTACATACTACCAGCAATTATTAATTAGATATTAATCCCTTGCTTCTTGTTCTTATAGATCATAAAAGAATTGTGTTAGATGACTGGAAGACCAGAAACCAGAACACCGAAAACTCGCCGTTCACGCCAATACAGAGGGCGCTGCTGCTGACACACAGCAGACACAGTGCTGTCATAGGGATCGAGGATCAGAGACGGGGAATCCCCGCAGTGAAATAGTTGTATACTATGGACGGAGTTTTGGTTTTTAATCCGCTGTTGAATGTTGTAATGTAAATACAATTCAGCCAAGATGCACAAAGTAAGAAAAACACGGATGCAAGCATGTGGCTCGATTTTCAGTTTTCCTCTAGAGCTCAGTGGCAGAAACATCCCTTCGTACGAGGATGTTATGAAATATTTCCTTCACGTTCAACAAGAGCTTGACGCAAGGACAGACTTTTTGCTTCATTTAGTGAAATTGCTGTCATTGTGACAGAGAAAATTGCACAGATATGGAAAGAAAAGGCAACAATCCAATGTGTACTATCCGAACAGCGAATCATAGAACTTTTGAAAAACTATCACAAAAAGTGGAATAGCATGAAGAAACTTCCAAAGTCTCGCGAATCTACTCAGGAAAAAATCAATGCCTTTAAGGAACAAGCAAGGGATAGTCTATTTGACATTTGCAAATGTAAATGTAAGGATTTTCTATTTTGCAAATGTGAAAGCAAGGTGCCATTGATAGAGCAAGAGTTTCAAATGGATCAGCGCACCACCCGTAATATGGTTATTGGTTATGTGGATTTACTTCATACCCATAAAATGATGAGAAGAGAGAAAAGACTGCAAACCGAAGAGGAGCACCATATGAAAGCTGTCTCAGAGTCTCTGAAAGAAAGTGATGTAGCCGAAACAAGTGAAACCGATATGTCCAACAATGAACCTGAAGTTCAAAGGGAAAACAACAAGAAGGATGGCACATTTCAAATGGTGCCACAACAAAGGGATCCGAAATAGCCTAAGATAACCTGAAATAAACCCATAAGCTCCCAGGTGATAATTCCTCTCCCCACAGTCGCGAGAGTTGCTGAGAGAACAGTGGTCTCTCTGCAATTTGCTGCTTTGAAGCAACTGCTGCTCTCACTGATACTGGCATGATAACAGAGGACGAGGCGACACAACTTATTGACCATCATAAACTAGATAGAGAAACAGCAAAATTGTGCGAAACTGTGCAGAAGAGCGCCAAAGAAATACCAATTCAACTAAAAGGGATTTATTTTGATGGCCAGAAGGATTCAGCATTGACTATGGTGAAATGTGAGGGAAAGTGGTGCAGAAAAATTATAACAGAAGAACATTATGTAATGTTGGCAGAACAGGGGTCAACATTTATCGGCCATGTGACTCCTGCTACAGGGCATTCAATTTCCGTTACATCCAGTATTACCACTCACCTGGCCGAAGAAGAAATTAGCTAAGAGCGGTTAACATTTGTGCAGCTAAAATTCAAAAGTTAAAGACAACACCATCAATACATGATAAAAACTTATGAAAGAGGAAAAACCCTTTACAAGTCAAGTAAAACTTTACTAAAAAGTTAAAATATTTACAGATTAAAAGTGAGATTTTTCGGGAGCACTGTGTCCCATCCTCAGACTACATTTTGTGGATCGGATCTTGAGAAACCAGCTGAATACCACTATCTCTACTCTTCAATGTGAAAGGGAGAGACCCAGATATGTTGGGTCTGTCAACTATTCCCCTGCCCCCTTGTCTATTCTCAGGAGCGTTTGTAATCGATACAACTTGGCATTTGGAATTCGGACATCAAATATAATATCAGTTATTAAGAAAGAAAGAGACCCCATAGATCCGTGTGAAAGGTTTAAAATTTACAGCATTCCCATGAAACCAGTGGATAGTAGTTCATCACAAAAACTGTATATTGGCTCTTTACAGCTTCCCCTTTCAGAACACATTTATAGTGTGAAGACTGGGCCTATGGACTCTGCCCTAGCTCGACTTACACACAGTGGGACCCATTATCCGGCCTGGAAAGAGGCCAGTATCCTTTTTACTCCATTGGACGTGTCTACTCTTCTTTTCACAGAGAGCTTGTATATTTACTCCTAGTTACAAGACTGTTGTAATGACTCATTACCTAGTGAAATACCACAACCGTGGAAATTGTTATTTCCAGGAGGTATCCACGTCAGATGGGATAACCCTGTAAGTTTTTCAATTTATGTCATAACTTACCTTATGTGTATCATTGTGCAAATTTATGTCATAACTAACCTTATGTGGTTTAATTATGTAACGTTATGAACTTTGCAACCTGATTTCCGCTAGAGTGCGGGGTGAGTACTCTTCAAAATCGGTCCTACGTCATGGAAGCTCTTGGACACTATATATGTTACCGCTAAAGCTCGAAAGCCGTTAATGTGCACATTACCTAGCTAATCTGCAGATTAACTGATTTGCTCCGTTAAAGTGCGGAATCAACAGTGTTCCGCATTTTACCTAGGTAATGTGCACATTAACGGCTTCCGTATCGTTAAAGTTCAAAAGTTTGTTTTTCTCATTTCTTTTCCCTACACCTTCCCCCTCTCCCTCCACTTTTAGTTTGGTTTTGCCTGTTTCTCTCATTTCCTTTCCCTACACCTTCCCCCTCTCCCTGCACTTTTAGTTTCGTTTCGCCAGCGTCTAGTTGTCGCCGGTTGTTTTTATTTCTCATAATTCGCGTCGGCTGCCAGTGCGTAGCATAGCTAAAAGTGTCACCAATCTTTAGATTGCACTAATAAGTAAGCATAATTTTATCATATGTTTTGCAAATTCATTTCCTTAATTATAATAATATTTTAAACCGTTTGATTCTTTCTATTATAGTTTTTTAATTGATTGATGATTGATTCTATCAACTAATTTATTGATTGTTTAATTGTACAGAAATGTTGCTGTTGTTCCAGCAAAGATCTTATTTTCACTTTAACGAGTGCCTAGTAGGTAATGTGCAGATTATAAAACAGAGGATGGCTTTTATAAACTTGGTACTAAAATGGGTATTTTAAAACAATTGTATGCAAAATCTGAATTCAGTGTTTGCAAAGAGAGATTTTTAACGAAAGAAGATATCCTTGCTGTAGAAATATCTTTACGTCAAACACCAATAAAACAATCCCTTGGTACTGGGCAGGGCTTCAGAAAATGTGACTGCAAATCTAAATGTACCACAAATAGGTGTGCTTGTCGCAAAAACCACTTGCTATGTAATTCAAAGAGTCACCAATCTTTAGATTGCACTAATAAGTAAGCATAATTTTATCAAATGTTTTGCAAATTCATTTCCTTAATTATAATAATATTTTAAACCGTTTGATTCTTTCTATTATAGTTTTTTAATTGATTGATGATTGATTCTATCAACTAATTTGTTGATTGTTTGATTGTGTTAACTTGATTCTTTATATATCGAAAAATAAATAAATAACATTATGTTAATTTAAGCGTACAGAAACGCTGCTGTTGTTCCAGCAAAGATCTTATTTTCACTTTAACGAGTGCCTAGTAGGTAATTTATCTAGGTAATTTGCAGATTACCTAGGTAATTTGAGAAATGAAACAATTTTCGGCACTTTAACGGATCACCCTAGTTAATCTGCACATTGCCTAGATAATCTGTAGAATAACTGATTTCTGCACTTTAGCGGCAACATATATATATATATTGAGCACAATAGCACATACTATTGTAGTCCAAGAATGGGACATAGTGCTCCCGAAAGATCTCACTTTTAATCTGTAATATTTTAACTTTTAGTAAAGTTTTAATTGGCATGTAAAGGGTTTTTCCCCTTTCATAAGTTTTTATTGTGTATTGAGACGGTGTTGTCTTTAACTTTTGAAGAAATTAGGATGGAGGACCTGGTAGCAGCTGTTTGCGATGGAACATTTGTTAACACTGGAGTACACCAAGGCGTAATTAGAAGGCTTGAGAAATCTGTCAATAGATCCCTGCACTGGTTCGCATGCCAGCTCCATGGAAACGAGCTTCCGTTCAGACACCTTTTCCAACACCAGGTCGGTGCCACAGCAGGTCCATCCAAAGGATTTCTCAGGACCCATTGGAAAGAAGCTGGCCACATGTGAAACTATGGAAGTTGTTAAATTTGAGAAAATATCCCAATCGATCAATACTCCCGCAATTGACAAAAAGGATTCTCAGTACCGATCAGCTGTACCTGCTGCACATTTGTCAGGCAGTATCCGAAGGACAATGTAGACGGAGTTTGGCTTAAAGAGATCCCAGGAAAATGGCCCATTACCGTTGGCTGACCACTGCCAATCGCGTATTGAGATTGTATATTGCACCACACCGAGATGACCCACTGTATGACAATCTGAGGACTCTCGCCGAATACATAATGAAGGTATACTCCGTTGCATAGTTCACCATTAAGACGAGATCACAATGTATCGAGGGAGCCAAAAATTTGTGGCTCTTGATGAATTCTTAAGAAGATGTACCAGCCGGAAGACCTGAGAAATATTGGGTATATAAATAAGTTTTGAGGGATTTCCGTTCAGTGTCGTACTTATTACTGCTCGCATGTATTTTAAGGTGGCAACACTGCAATATCACAGTATAAGACGCCAGCTGTCAGAGTCAGTATACGACGTTCGATTGAGGTGCGAAGACGTATTTATTTTACTCGATGGAAAATGGCCACTTTCGTCCCGACAAAACAGCATTTGCGGGAAGTGTTAGTGCATTACTTTATTGTCAAGAAAAGTGCTGCCGACACCTATCGCTTAATGTCAGAAATCTATGGTGAACATTCCCCATCCATAAAAACATGTGAGTATTGGTTTAGACGATTCAAAAGGAACAATTTCAATGTCAGTGATAAAGAACGTTCTGGACCACCCAAAAAAATTGCTAATGCCGAATTGGAAGCTTTACTCGATGAGGATCCGTGCCAGACCCAAAAAGAACTAGCAGCAGCATTAAATGCTAGTCAACCATGCATTTCACAATTTTTAGCTGCCATGGGAATGGTGCAAAAAGAAGGGAATTGGGTTCCACATGCTTTGCAGGAAAGAGATCTTGAACATCGAAAAAACCATTTGCGAATTGCTGCTTCAAAGGCAAAAAAGAAAGTTTTTTTTGCATCATATTATTAGTGCAGACGAGAAATGGATATGGTATGATAACCCTAAATGGCAGAAAGAATGGGTGAAGCCAGGTGAACCAGGTCCTTCAATGCCAAAATGCAATATCCATGGTTCAAAGGTAATGCTGTGTATCTGGTGGGACCAGAAGGGTGTGATTCACTATGAACTGCTGAAACCGTCAGAAACTATTACTGGTGATCAGTATCGAACCCAATTAATGCATTTAAAACGAGCTCTCACGCAAAAACGACCAGAATGGGAGAATAGACACAACAAAGTCATCTTACAGCATGACAACGCAAGACCACATGTTTCTCGACCTGTGAAAAAGTACTTAGAAGGATCCGACTGGGAAGTTCTACCCCACCTGCATATTCACCAGATATTGCGCCATCGGATTACCATTTGTTCCAGTCGATGCAGTCAGCACTTTCTGGAGAACGGTTTAGTTCTTATGAAGACATCAAAAATTGGCTGGACAGCTGGATCTCTTCCAAGGAACCGGAATTCTTCCTTCGGAGCATATGATCACTGATCGAAAGATGGGGTAAAGTTGTAGCTTCAGAGGGAGCATACTTCGATTAATATTAAAATATTGTTTCTGTTCTCCAACAACGTGTTTTGTTCACCTCAAATCCCTCAAAACTTATTTATATACCGCTGAAATCCTGCGGTATTGAAGATGCATACATTAATATTATTAATAACATCTATGAAAATGCAAGTGCAAAGATTCGGCTGTTTGAAAATACAACACACATAAAAATTGGAAAGGGAGTGAGACAAGGTGACACCATATCTCCGAAGCTCTTTAATGCCACATTGGAAAATGTCTTTCAATCACTGAACTGGGAAAACAAAGGGATAAAGATTAATGGAGATTATCTAACCCACCTTCGTTTTGCTGATGACGTAGTCATTTTTGCAACTACCCCATCAGAGCTGCAGAGTATGATCCAGGAACTTGCTGACAAGAGTAAAGAAGTGGGATTAAAAATGAACTTTCAGAAGACAAAAGTGATGTTCAATGCTTTTACAAGAAATGAAGATTTATCGATTGATGGAGAAAAACTGGAGATAACAGATACGTATGTTTATCTTGGACAGCAGATATCAAGTGAGGGTCACATTGATGAAGAAATTAATCGGCGTACAAAACTTGCCTGGAGAGCTTTTGGAAGAAACAGCATAATTTTCAAGAGCAATATGCCATTATGTCTTAAAAGAAAAGTGTTTGATCAATGCATCCTTCCAGTGCTTACGTATGGTGCAGAGACGTGGACCTTAACTAAAAGAGACATACAAAAGCTGCAGACAATCTCAAAGAAGCATGCAGAGGTGCATGCTTGGTGTAACCAGGAGAGATAAGAAGAGGAACTCGTGGATCCGAAAAATGACGAGAGTGGAAGACATCATGATCAGAGTTAAATCCCTGAAATGGCAATGGGCTGGACATACTGCCAGAAGGACAGACCATAGATGGACAGCTGAAATTTTAGATTGGATTCCAAGGGACAGGAAAAGACCCAGAAAAAGACCACATGGGAGATGGGTGGATGAAATTCGTAAATATGCGGGAGTGACATGGAGGAGACTGGCACAAGACAGACCGTTGTGGAGGAAACTTGGGGAGACCTTCGTCCAGCAGTGGATTGATAATGGTTGACAATGATGATGATACCGTATATACTCGCGTATAAGTCAAGAAATTTGGGACAAAATGAGAGCTTCAAAGTAATGGGGTCGACTTATACGCAGGGTCTAAAAATCCTAAGTCCAAAAGTTCTTCCCGTGAGGCAAAAGGCAATCCATCCCAAAAGAAATAAAAATGCTGATGTGGTATTAATTACGAAATCGCAACCCTCCGAAAGAAAAAAAAAGAAAGAAAGAAAGAAAAAACACTGATGTGGTAGAATTACGAAATTGCGACCCTCCGAATTTCTCCGCGCTTTGAAAAGACTCCTCTCTCCTGGCTTTGCGTATCCACAGCGCAGTCACAGCCGCGCATAGAAAGCTCCGCCCTTCCGACTACCAGTTGATTGCGCTGACCTTCGACGTAACGGAGCCATGCGACAGCCAGTGTTAGGTGTTGCTTGTTCTTAATCGCACGTGTCTCGCTTCTCCTATTATGGGTGACACGGATTGTGTTAAGAAACGGATGTCCTATAATGCAGGATTCAAGTTGAAAGTGGTTTCTTTTGCAGAAAATACTAACAACTGTGCTGCTGCACGTCAATTTGGCATTAACGAAAAACTGATTCGAGATTGGCGTTAAAAAAAACGGACTTGGTGAAAATCCCAAAATCACAAAAGGCGCTGCGCCGTGGAACGACATCTTTCCCAGAGCTGGAAAGTGTCTTGAATGATTGGATTGTGGGCTGCAGACAAAATGGTTACATTGTAACGCGAACTGGTATACGTTTGCGAGCAATGAAGCTCGCAAAAGATGACAAGTTTGCAGCCGCAAATAACACTTTTCGTGCCTTACCAGGTTGGTGCACAAGGTTCATGAACCGCTATGGGTTGTGTCTACGCCAGCGCACCAAAATTGCACAAAAGTTACCTCGTGACCTCGAAGCAAAGATAATGGAATTTCAAAAGTATGTAATTCAAAAGAGAAAGCTTTTGAACTTTCCCAAATAGGGAACATGGATGAAACCGCCATGTGTTTCGACCTTCCTGGAAATAAGACGGTGAACCAAAAGGGCGAAAAAATATCTTGATCAAAACGACTGGCCACGAAAAATCCAGTTTCACGGTTGTTCTTTCCTGTTTGGCCGACGACAGTAAGCTACCTCCGGTAATTATTTTCAAACGCAAAACTCTGCCGAAAAGCGTTGTCTTTCCATCTGGTGTGCTCGCTCGTGCACATGAAAAAGGATGGATGAACGAATCCAGAACAATTGACTGGTTAAAGAATGTGTGGAACAAAAGGCCAGGTGCACTTTTGAGGAAGCCTTCTCTTTTGGTGTGGGATATGTTTGTTGCACACCGTTGTGCAGAAGTGAAAAAAACTGCAGAAAATTCAAAAACACCTCTTGCTGTCATCTCAGGTGGGTTGACATCTGTTCTTCAACCACTAGATGTCTGCCTTAATAAGCCCTTCAAGGACAATGTGCGGAGGTATTGGGCAGATTGGATAAGTTCCGATTTGCCGACTGAAACCAAGGGCTGAAATCTAAAAAAGCTGGATATTGTTTTGATTGCGCGATCGGTCAAGGATGCTTGGGATGCGATACCTGCGGAAATGGTTGTGAAATCATTCAAGAAATGTTGCATTAGTAACAAACTTGATGACACAGATGATGATGAGATTTTGATGAGTGATGATGACAGTGATTCTGATGACACAGGCATAGATGGGAATACTGATGTTTATGATGACGCGCCGATGACGGAGAAATACTTTTTTGAACTGTTTGGCGAGCCTGACTCGGAATCGGATTTTGAAGGGTTCCGATGAAGTTTTTGGGTATGCAAATTAAATTTAGTATTATATATATAATTTTTTTCGTTTTCAAATGTTTTTGAATAAATTCAATGAATTTTTTTTTCTCATTCCGGGATCGACTTATACGCGAGTTTCCGATTTCATACGATTTTTTCCTCTGAAAGTGGGGGGTCGACTTATACGCGAGTATATACGGTACCCAATATTATTGACCCAATCATCCAGCGTAATGTATATTTTGGCCATACAGAAAACATGCTGCTCTGTATGATGTATGACGACTGCAAGCACATCAGAACACTAGCCTTCAAGAGAATCCTTCGTGCAAGAAAAGCAACAAACAACTAAAGTGAGATCCACACTTACTCCACCCCCACCCCCACACACACCCCCACCCCCCAAGTTTAAAAGCTGAGAATTACATTGGCATTGTGGACTGGAGTAACTGTGATGTAACAGAGCCGCCTATCACCGCGGCTCTGTTACATCACAGTTACTCCAGACTTGCCAAAGGTGAAGAATCTGAAGATTTCTAATTTCACATTCCTAACTTTCCCTGCCACACACAGGCGGTGGAAAGGAAGGTGAAAATGGTTTAACAGGAAGTATCAACAAGAGTGTATGGCAAGAAAAGAAGAGATGGACATATCAAGGCCAAAACTGAATCAAGAAAGGAGATACCAACCTTTAATACTAAATCTTGTGTAAAGCAAACGTAAAACTTGAAAATTGTAATTGAAACTTGTAATTAAGTGTGGGATATTAAAAACTTGTCAAAACTGGAAATTTTGTTTTATTCTATATTCAGGGCCCTAAAAGAAAACTTTTAAGGGGTCAGGCATTTTCAGATTGGAAAAACTGTCTTAAACAACAAAATCAACTTTCATGTCAAAATAATTAAGATAAGGTAGAACACGCTAAGTTACGTATAAAAGTTTAATGCAAATATATTTCAGCCATTACTATGGCCTTCATCAGGGCGACTACGATTGGTTTACGTTGCCAGATTGGAAAGGTAAGTTTTGTAATGGTAACTCCGGGTGACGTAATGTAATGAGGGATTTCCAGATGTAAGGAACGAAAATGAGGAGCTCAGAGTTGCAATTTTTGGAAAATAAAATTTCCAAACTTTCTCTAAACCTTAGAGCATATCAATTTTGGAAGGGAGCTAACTTTTTAGTATCGGACCAAAGTGGAATTGTATTCCAAATTTCACATCATATTTGTGTTCCTGAAGTCTTGAGAGAATTTTCCGGAATGAACTTCCTATGTACGCGGTTAATCAAACGTTAGTCTTGATCGGAATTTTATTCACTCCAGGTGAAGAAAGCGAAGGTCTTAGGTCTCTGTCATTACGGAGTATAACAGAAATTGAAGGGGTAGAACGAATGGCAAGTCTATATCCTTCTCTTTTGAAGATATTGATGAGTTTGTAGGCAGAAGGTTCGTGGAAAGAGATTGAGCCAGCAAACGTTAGTTCCTTTTTGGGTGAAACAGGTTGAAGAGCAACAACTGGTTTTTCCTTAGCATTTTGAATTAATTTAGAAACCAGGAGAGGTGGGAAAGCCATGTTGAGCAGCGATCAAGCGGATGTTTGCTAATTCATTCGTTAGATTAACTTCAGTGTTACAAACCAAATGCACTCGATGAATGAGAGACTTGAGGGCTGACAGTTTATATTAGTGGAAGGTATGAGAATTGTAAGGAATAATGCTATTGGTAGAAATGGGTTTTCGGTAGACAGAAGTGGAAAGAAGATTATTACATTTTGAGATGCTGACATCCAAGAAATTTATCTTGCCATCAATTTCTTCATTAATAGTGAATCTAATGGACAGGAATTTTTCAGTGATTAAATTTGTGAGTTGCAATAGATCTTTTTAGGATGAGGCCAGATGACAAAAAATCATTGACATAACGGAGCCATAAGGTAGGTTGTTGGTCATGTAGCATCACTATTAATTGCTCAATATTTGTAGGTATACTTCAGCCAAAAGTGGGGAAAGAGATGACCCCATCAGTACAACTTGGTTTTGTTGATAGCATTGATTATTAAATACGAAGAAACTGTGTTGACGAAGAGAATACAGGCAATCACACAAATCCTTGGTTAAAGTGCCATCCATGGGGAATTGTTCTTTGAATTTATGAATAAGAAGCATGTGTGCTTCAAATTGAGGCACAGAAGGAAAAAGTGATTCAACGTCTAGGGTAAACATACTTGCATGACCATCAATGGAGTTTGGAAGTCTAGAGATGAATTCAGCAGTGGATGAGATATTGAAGGGGTGGTTATTAGTGATAATCTTGAATTTTTTTGCAAGACATTTTTCCAGGTTACAAAATTGGAAAAATTGGAAATTTCTCAGTGAGTGAGGGATATTTAGAAATTGTCCAAATGGGGAATTTTTTTATCCCATATTCCAAGTCCTAGGAGAAACTTTTGAGGGGTCAGGCGTTTTCAGATTCGAAAAACTGTCTTGAGCGATAAAATCTAGTTTCATGTCGAAAATTGCGAAAATATGAAATTTCGAAGCAAGTGTGGGATATTTAAAAATTGTCAAAATTGAAAAAGTTTCCCCATAATTCAGGGTTCTAAAAGGAAACTTTTGAGGGGTCAGGCTTTTTCAGATTCGAAAATTTGTCTTTTTCAAAAAAATCGAGACGCCCTACTAACCATGTATCACCTAAGGTTTCATGGGTATGGCAGAACTTCTCGAATCACTTCTCCGGGCAGGAAGATAAGATATCATTCACCATCATGCTGGTGGCGGTAAAACAAGTCTTGTAGAGGGGAAGAGGAGCATAAATTCTACCAGCTTGTTACAATACTGTTGTTCTTTTGTTTTTGTTTTCTTCTCTGCAGAATTTTTACTTTGGGTTTAATGCACTAAAAAAATAAAAATGGAGGAAATATGTAAATGTATGTGAAGAGAAGATTCCTGAGGATTGGAACAACGTTACAATGATCCTGCTACATAAAAAAGGTGACATTGAGGATCTCAGGAACTACAGACCTATCAGCCTCCTATCAGTGGTTTATAAAATCTTCACCAAAGTTCTTTCACACCGCTTGAAGGTAACACTGGACATGGCTCAACAGAGAGAACAAGCTGGATTCAGGAGTGGCTACAGCACAATAGATCATATCCACGTACTGAGAGAACTAATTGAAAGAGCGAGGGAATATGAACTTCCATTGTGCATGGCTTTTATCGATTATGAAAAAGCCTTTGATTCGGTGAAACCATCAGCAGTTACAATGGCTCTGAAATCCTGTGGTATTAAAGATGCATACATTAATATTATTAATAACATCTATGAAAATGCAAGTGCAAAGATTCGGCTGTTTGAGAATACAACACACATAAAAATTGGAAAGGGAGTGAGACAAGGTGACACCATATCTTTGAAGCTCTTTAATGCCACATTGGAGGGTGTCTTTCAGTCGCTGAGCTGGGAAAACAAAGGGATAAAGATTAATGGAGATTATCTTACTCACCTTCATTTTGCTGATGACGTAGTCATTTTTGCAATTACCCCATCAGAGCTGCTGAGTATGATCCAGGAACTTACTGACAAGAGTAAAGAAGTGGGATTAAAAATGATCTTTCAGAAGACAAAAGTGATGTTCAATACTTTTACAAGAAATGAAGATTTATCGATTGATGGGAAAAAGCTCTAGATAACCAATGCCTACATTTATCTTGGACAGTAGATATCAAATGAGGGTCACATTGATGCCTGGAGAGCTTTTGGAAGAAACAGTATAATTTTCAAAGGCAATATGCAATTATGCCTTAAAAAAAAGTATTTGATCAATGCATCCTTCCAGTGCTTACGTATGGTGCAGAGACGTGGACCTTACCTAAAAGAGACATACAAAGGCTGCAGACAACTCAAAGAAGCATGCAGAGGTGCATGCTTGGTGTAACCAGGAGAGATAAGAAGAGGAACTCGTGGATCCGAAAAATGACAAGAGTGGAAGACATCATGATCAGAGTTAAATCCCTGAAATGGCAATGGGCTGGACATACTGCCAGAAGGACAGACCATCGATGGACAGCCGAAATTTTAGATTGGATTCCAAGGGACAGGAAAACACCCGGAAAAAGACCACATTGGAGATGGGTGGATGAAATTCGAAAGTATGCGGGAGTGACATGGAGGAGACTGGCACAAGACAGAACGTTGTGGAGGAAACTTGGGGAGACCTTCGTCCAGCAGTGGATTGATAATGGTTGATGATGATGATGTATTTATTACAGAATTTTGGAAATTATGTATTTATATACAGAATTCTGGAAATTATGTATTTATATACAAAATTTTGGAAAATATTTATTCACCTAAAAATACATTCTCTAGTGATTATATACAGTTTTGTTTTACTTTACCACAAACCCCTTTCCTTTCACTGCTTTCAATCCACTATGACTTTTCCTTATCCCTATTTTTTAGGTTGGTTGGTTGGATTTTACTTGCACAAAGGCCAGAATGAGCCAAAGAACACTGAACACCATGGTTTTACCATTTTTTAAAGAATGCAAAAGACCATGGCATCGTTTTCTTCAAACAAAATAATTAATTTTTTAAAATCTCACGATTTTTTCACCAAGGTATGTTTGAAGAAAATTAAGTATGAAGTAATTTCAACAACACTGCTTGGATTGGAATTTTCAGGAATCATGCAGGGTGATCCAAAAGTCTTGTTCTATTTTTGGAAAATTATTAGAAAATAACTACACTACTTAAAAACATGATTTGCTGCATTTGAAAGGTAAACATCTGGAGATATTTATGATACAAACTAATACACTTCTTTATGTGCCCCTTTAAGTTGCATAGAGGATGTCTCAAACCGGTACTCAATTTCTCACCATGTCTGATGTAATAAATCAATATAAACACCAGTAGCGGCATTAATGATCTGTTCTTTTAGGAACTTTAAAGCACTTACTTCATTTTGATACTCTGTCTTTGACAAACCTCTATAAATAAAAAAACAATCCAATGGACTTATATCAGGTAAATGGGCTGGCTAACGAATCAAGCCATCTCAGCCAAGTCAGCATCCTGGGAAACACAGTATCCACGCAGTCACAAAAACTTGTTTCTCAGTGGGGGAGCTCCGTCTTTTTGAAAGAGGACATCTGGCTGAAGGTCTTCAACTTGTAGCACCACAAAATTTCATAGCATATATAAGTACACATTTGTGTTGATAGATTTTTCCACAAAGAAAACATAACCAATAACCTTGTTATACATAAGCCCACACCAAACACTAACTTTGGGGCTGTTACAAATATGAGTTTATAAGACCTGTGTGTTTTCCAAATTACATATGTGCATGCTATGTCTATTAACTGCTCCTGATATGAGAAATGTTGACTCATCCCTAAAATGCAGGTATTCAAGAGAGTGGTGAAAAGTGAAAGGAATTCTTAATGACATACTAGAAGTCAATGCACAAAAGTTATGTGAAAAACATATGATTTAATGGAAGAATGTTTTGGTAGTAACTTCTACCTTGATTAATTAGCCTTAGGGTGAGTGAACATAACACAAGGTAGTAAACACCTGCAAATCCAGTTGTTGCCAAATTTGAGAAGATATTACCAAATAATAGGAACATGGTATGGTGAGTCCAATTGCAACTTCAGAGAATAGTAATTGTTGTAGTGTATGCCCCTTGTGACTCAGAACCTTCTGATAAAAAGGAAGATTACTGGAATGAGCTAAAAGCTGTTTTTGAGCCAGTTTGGTGCTAAAGAGAAAGTTATAATAGCAGGGGATTTCAATGCTAGAGTAGGTGTGTAGAATGCAATTTCTGACAATGTTCTGGGTAAGTTTAATTATCCTTATGTGAATGATAATGGTGAAAGAATAATTGAATTCTGCATTGAGAATAGTTTGTATGTATCTAATACGTTTTTCAACCACAAGTACATCCACACATATACTTAAGAAAATCATACTCTAGGTCAAAAGAATGTGATAGATTAATTCATACACTCGACGTGGATCAGGAACACCAAACAGAAGTCATCACAGCATGGAAAGAGTGATGACTTCTGTTTGGTATGTGATAGATTTTGTGTTGTCTACGATCAGCGTCTGAAACACTTAGTTGTTGATACTCGTGTGATGAGAGGTGCGGATGTTGGTTCTGATCATTACTTGGTAGTGTCACGAGTGAAACTGAATGTTGGTTGAAGGAAAAGGAATAGGAAGAGCCCCAGGATGGAAAGAATAAAGGTTGAAAGGTTCCCTGAAAATCATTAATGTTATTCTGACGTACTCAGAGAACGACTGAAGCTGAAGTCTCGTGAGAGGTATGTAGGAAAGAAATGGGAATGTTTTAAGAACTGTGTTGTCACTGCTGCTGAAGAGGTCTGTGGCACCACATTAGTGGGTAACAATAGAGGTGATGCTTGGTGGAATAGTGAAATTGAAGAGGCAGTAAAGAGAAAGAAAGAAGCCTATTTGGGGATATTGCAAGGTAGAGTTTCTGTGGATGAATATCGCTCTAAGATGCGTGAAGCAGCTAAGCTGGTTCACCAAAGTAATGCAAAAGATAGGAAGAAGAAGGTGGAAAGGCATGAATTATTTTTTTTTTTTTTTTTTTTTTTTTTGGAAAGATAGGAAGACTTTCTGGAAGTACATGAGAATCAGGAAAAAATAGGGTAAATAATTTGTAAGTTGTGTGAAGAATAGGATCGGGAAAATGATATGGGAACCCAATGATTTAAGTGAAAGATGGGGTGAATACTTCTGTGAATTATTAGATCAAGAAAGCAAAGATGATTCTGAGGCAGAAGCAGATGATGTCACAGTGAAGGATGGGAGCACAGGAGGGATCTCAAGAGAAGAGGTGTGTAAAGCTCTAAAATCTCTCCAGAATGGTAAGGCTCCGGGAGTTGATGGCATAACTGCCGAGATGTTGAAATATGGTGGGGACTCTGTAATTGACTGGTTAACTGAAATTTGCCAGTTGTGCTGGGAGTTAGGAATGGTCTCTCGTGATTGTTAGGATGCTATCATTGTTCCCTTGTATAAGGGAAAAGGTGATCAGACTGACTGCATAACTGCCGAGATGTTGAAATATGGTGGGGCTGAGTGTGCCAGGGAAAGTGTTTGGTAAGGTCGTTATTGAAAAAGTACAGGGTCTTACATCAGAGAAAGTATGGGATGTTCAGAGTGCTTTTGTGCCTGGTAAAGGCTGCACTAACCAAATTTTTGCATTATGCATACCTGATTGAAAAGTAGCTGGCTGTTGGTAAGAAAGTATTTGCTGCCTTCATAGATTTAGAGAAAGCTTACGATCAAGTAAATAGGACACTTTTGTGGAAGGTTTCGAATGAATATGGTGTTACTGGGAATCTACTTAATAGTGTAAAACCCATGTCTGCTGGCAGCTTGTGTACGAGTGAATGGTGTTTCATCAAAATGGTTTTCTATTAGTGCTGGAGTCAGACAAGGTTGTTGAACGTCCCTATGGCTGTTTAATATATTTATGGATGCATCCATGCGTGATGCCAAAATAGATAATACTGGTTTATGTCTTGGTGATATCCGTGTGTGCAGATTGCTGTATGCTGATGTCACTGTCCTGTTGGCAGAGAGCAAAAGATACGTAAGGAGGAGTTCCACGTCACTCCTCCCTACTGTGAATGGTATTCTCCGTTTTCACGCTGGAATAGATCAGGCTGTCTGTGTGAAGTGGTAGGAAAGAAATGAACTCTTGAGTCAACATAATTTCCTATACAGTAACACCCTGAGTTACATAACATGCGACTTACATAAATTCGCAGTTATGTAATAATTGCCGCATCTTTATCTTTACTTGCTGCCTCACTCATGACCTTCATCCTGACATAAAAAAATGGAAATTCTGAGAGTTGCTTACTAGCATGTATGAACATGTTTGTGGCTTTGCTCAGCTGCGTCTTTGACAGCCTTATCACAGTAAGCATATTTCAATTTCACTTAATATCTTGTTTCGCACGTTTAGCTTAGTCACTTGTTTATCACCACTAGTTTTTGCTGTTTATTTAAAACCATTAGAATGAAATTGAAATGCAAAACTGAATGTGCTAGTAATAAATCTAAAAAACAAAGGTCTGCAATTACTTTAAAAGAAAAGTTAAAAATAATTCGTATGTATAAAGACGGGAAAATTCTATCAACAATAGCTCAGGAAATAAACTGACCTATTTCGACAGTGAATACAATAGTGAACGATAAAGTTCTCATTGTTGAAAGCACGAAAGGTGTGGTAACATTGAAGAGTACAATAATTACCAAAAAGAGGCTGGGCCCAATTTCAGAGATGGAGAAATTGTTGTCCCACTGGATGGAGGATCTGACACACAAGCAGATACCGTTGAGTTTACTGATTATCGAGGAGAAGGCTAGGTCTTTACATAAGGATTTACATGAGAAGGCTGGCATCATGGACACAGAGAGTTCATTTAAAGCTAGTGCTAGATGGTTCGAACAATTCAAGAAGTGTTCAAATCTGCACAGCATCAAAGTCATGGGTGAGGCAGCAAGTGAATTTCCCAAACTTCTGGCAGAAATAATTGAGGAGAGAGAATATTTATCTGAACTAATATTTAATGTCAATGAAACGGCTCTGTTTTGGAAGAGGATGCCCGCACAGACATTAATTGCAAAAGAGGAAAAATCTATACCTGGATTCAAGGTCTCAAAAGATCAGATCACTGTTGTGATTGGCAGCAACACTTCAGGGGACTTGAAACTTGAACTGCTTCCAGTGTACCATTCCCAGCAGAGATAGTGATAACGCCTCTACACGCGTATTTCACGGCTTAAAAATGCCGAATACGCTTTAAAATTCAGAAATGCATATTTTTATGCATTGTTTTTCCATGCGCAATTTCCTTTTATAATTGGTGATTACACCGGGATTTTGTCACAAAAATTACCATTTTTTTTATCAAGAATTTATATGTTAACTTTTATGTCACAGTTTATGGAAAAATCATGATTTGCTTCCTATTGCCCAGCTAATCGGCTAATGATTGGCTTTCGGCAATCATTCGGAAGAACCTTCAGGACAGAGTGGGACTTAAGACAGCTGTTAAGCGGAAGTCTCCCGCCTTACGAAATTTGAAGAAAAAAATATATATAAATATAAAATCTTGTGTCCGTTTTTCGATCGCTCGCAAAATTTGCGCGTTAAAAACGTATACTTTGTAAAAATATGTGATTTAGAAACGGACCATTCAGAGTTCTGAAAATTGCAATTGAATACATCGATAGCATAATCAGTTTATGGACCCATGCATCGGCTTCTATAAGTAGCCATATGAGCAGTTCATTTCGCATATCGCAGGCTGTTACGAATCAGCCATGAGATTGTTCTTCGGATTCGCGGAATTCCACATTTCGGTTATACTTGAGAGCGATGAAAAAACAAAACAAGTGAAGTTATTTTCGGAGGATTAGTGGGAGGGGGGCTCGTTTTCTGCCTGGGAAGCGGTATTCCGTTTTTCAGAACTTCCGAAAACGAAAGCTAAACACAGTGAAATTTTTCCCCGCGATCGTAATTTTTTCTTCTCGCGAAGTTTCCTCTGTCCAGTATTGTTATTAAATATCAATTTATTGCATAAATGTTTGCATTTCAGCTTGAAAGTGTAGACAATAGTTTCCGATAACGGAAGCTTGACGGAGCAAAAATTTCCTTGTTTTTTTTTATTGAAAGTTTAACAACCACCGTGAGCAACTTAATGGGCTATAAGCAGTCGCCCGTCCCTAATTTAGGGTCACTGGTTCCAGGGAAGGGAGAGAGCCAGTGCCGTAAGACAAACACAACATCCATGCCTCACCAGGATTCGAACCCGGACTCCTTTCGGACGAATGATCATAACGGAAGCTTGACGGAGCAAAAATTTCCTTGTTTTTTTTTTTTATTGAAAGTTTAACAACCACCGTGAGCAACTTAATGGGCTATAAGCAGTCGCCCGTCCCTAATTTAGGGTCACTGGTTCCAGGGAAGGGAGAGAGCCAGTGCCGTAGGACAAACACAACATCCATGCCTCACCAGGATTCGAACCCGGACTCCTTTCGGACGAATGATCAGAGGCCATCGCTTAGACCACTGCGCCACCGGGGCGGCAAAAAATTTCCTTGTAAACTTTAGGCACGAGTTTCTTTCACGGATTCGAAGAGTAACTCTGACTTTGTTGTCATCAAAACTGAAGATAATTTGGGGGGCGGGGGGGCTTGGTGGCCGTGAAAGGGCGTTTTCTGGCTGGGATCGGAATTTCGTCTTTCAAAACTTTCGAAAACGGAAGTAGACGAACTGCAGATTTAATTTGTAATCGTAATTTTTTTTCCCTCACAATATTTCCTCGGCTCATTTTTATTGTAAAATATAATTTTGTTTGATAACTGATCATGTTTCAGCTTGAAAACGGAGGGAAAATTTCTGAAAACGGAAGTCGTACGGAGCGAAGATTTTATCGCAATCGTAATTTTTCTTTTTGTCGAGATGTTTCCACTGTCCTGAATTATTGTTAAATGTTATTTCCCTCTATAAATAGTTGTAAAGGGAGAAACTGGACATTCCTCATATCAGAAAAATGGTTGAATCAACTAAGTCTCAATTATGTGAACTGTAAACAGTTCACATAATTGAGCATAGTATTCAAGAAGATATATTTGTTTTTACAGATGAAGGAAAACATGTTCGAAAATAATAAATTAGTTGACTTTTGTAATACTAAGCTTGCACATCACAATGTCCAATGAAGGTTTATTTTATCTTTTGTGATTGAGATAGACTGTAGATTTCCTTCCTTCACAATAGAACTCTTTTTGAAGTTTGAGTGTGTAGAAACTGAATCTGTAAAGCAATACACCCACACACATGTTTTGGTACAGTCTTTCAAAAGCAAAACAAAATTTTTTGCAGCCTCATGGATAAAACAAGACAAGTAGATAAGATTTTGATAAATTATGATTTACTTATTTTAAGTAAAAGAAATTTAATTACATGCTAATTCATGTTGACATATTTATAGATAAATTAGTTGTTTTTATATTAAATATCATTTAGCTAAAAATGTAATGCGATAATTGTTCGTTCTCTAAAATTACTCCTTTGGAAAGAAAAATACTCCTTCCAAAAATGTGAAGGAGTATTTTTACTCCTTTGGAAAAAATCCTTGCATGGTCTCTGATTCCCAGAGACTGTGCACCTTTAAGAGCATTGACCCGAGTATGCTGCCCATAATTTAGAAATTCAACACCAAGGCTTGGGTTGCACTTGAGCTGTTCGGAGACTGGTTCAAAAACCACTTTGTTCCCCAGGTGAAGGAATATTGTGCCGAGAAAAATCCCGTTTAAAGTGCTTCTCCTTCTGGACAATGCTCCCGGCCACCCGGAAGAGTTGGATGATTTTTATCCTGACATAAAAGTTGTTTACCTGTCTCCTAGAACCACCTCACTGTTGCAACCAATGGATTAAGGCACTATTGCGACTTTCAAAGCCTACTATCTGTGGTGTATGTTTTTTTGTTTTTTTTTTTTTATTGGAGGTTTAACAACCACCGTGAGCAACTCAATGGGCTATAAGCAGTCGCCCGTCCCTAATTTAGGGTCACTGGTTCCAGGGAAGGGAGAGAGCCAGTGCCGTAAGACAAACACAACATCCATGCCTCACCGGGATTCGAACCCGGACCCCGTTCGGACGAATTATCAGAGGCCATCGTTTAGATTACTGCACCACCGGGGCGGTGGTGTATGTTTTCCCAAGCATACAAGGTCATTGATAGTGGTAAGGGAAGAACTATTACCCTACCTGATTTATGGAAGAACTATAATATCCTTGACGCTATCAAAAACATCAGGATAGCATGGGATGAAATCAAGCAGACAACAATGAACGCTGTGTGGAAGAAACTCTGCCCGGAAATGATCCATAATTTTAAGCGTTTCACGGAAAGAGAGCAGACAATGATGGCTACGGGTGATGAGTTGACACAACAATTACAGCAAGCGACAGAGACGTGTGTGCAACTGGCACAGCAATTAAAGCTGGAAGTGGATAACGGTGACATTAACGAGCTTTTTTTGAGGCACGATGAAGAGCTTACTAATGATGACCATATTCAGTTGGAGGCATTCTAAATTCCGGTGAAAATACTAAGCTGATTGAACCGCCAACTCCAGATGTAAACAAATTTACAATGAAGGTACTAGCCGAGATTTTTAACCTGATAGACATGGCATTAGCAAAATTAGAATCGATGGATCTGAACACCGAGCGGTTCGAGAACGTTAGCTGTTGTATCTACTTCAATATGTCTAGCTAAAAGGCCTTCTACGATAACAAGAAGTGTGTGACCACACAATCTACTCTACACATGTTTGTGAGATGCTGCTCACAACAAAGTCCACATGACAACTATAACAACCTCAACTACCCTAAGCCTTCAACATCGAGAGGGGTAGAAGTTGCCACAGAACAGCATTCGTCTTCACAACCATCCATCCCCAGTGCCAGCTCTCCCGCAACAGAGCCAACTTAGCCGTCACAAGACATTTTTTTACCTATTTGAAAAGTGAATACACGTGTACAGTATTTCAGTTTGTTTTTATATTCTTTTATGTATGTATATATTTTTCATACTTTTATACTGTAGTTTACGTATGTCAGAGTAAATACTGCTACATGATGTCTCTTTTATAAAATAATAATATACATGTACATACATATAATGATAAATATTGCAGTTTCTTATGAACGTAATTTACAAAATTGACTCGTAAAATTCAAGTTACATAACAGTTTACGGAACGCATTACTTACTTAACTTGGGGTGCTACTGTACTTCCCAAGTTATTCCTAATATAACAGCATTATTATTACTTCACATTATTAGCAGTATTATTGCTATTACTACCTAGTATATTAGAAGACCATGTGGGAGATGGGTGGATGAAGTTCGAAAGCATGTTGGAGCGACATGGAGGAGACTCGCTCAAGACAGACAGTTGTGAAAGAAACTTGGGAAGACCTTCATCCAGCAGTGAATTAAAAATGGTTAATAATGATATCATTAATTCCAGCCGATTTGTTATTAGTACCCCAGTAGCAGGGATGTAGTGGAGGGAGGGTGTGGTGGGATGCCTTCCTGCTACTTTTGTTGGAGATAGGACACATCCCGTATCTGCTGCTTTCTCTTTTCATTTCATAATTATTTTGTACCAAACCAAAACCACTTTCTGTTGATTACAAAGATAATTCAATACTCATAAATGAAAAGACAGAGCTGTCAATTTTTCCGAAGTTGTGTATCTATACATTTAATGGAGAAATGCTATTCTTGAAACACCCATCATTGCTAATTTCCTGACTTCTTTTTCAGAAAGCACTGCCCAGTAGTGCCAAAATAATGTTATATATTTACCAAACTGCTTTGTATAAATTCATAGAACAAGTGGCTTATACCCCTTTTATTATTATCTTTCAGATTTTGTTCTTGGTTTCATTTTTAGAAATGTGTCACCTCCATTGGAAAATTGTTTTGATATTCTATTATGCATCACTCACTAGTTCTTCCTTGGAACACAATGTAAATATTCATGTTCAGTTAGGACACACATCTTCCTTCCATGATGAAAGATATCTTTTCCATCTCAATTAGCATTGTGCTCCACCCAAAACATACCCTTTTCACAAGCCATCAAAAGTTAACTCTAACAAAAACAATATGCCCCAACTTCTGAAGCCAATTGAGGTGATAATATTTATTGCAACTTGTTGCTAAGTGGACACTAAAATCCATAGGGCCAGCAACAAAAGCTTACCTCTTTATCATACTTTCTGAGAACTAACCACTACCAAAATTGGCAATTGCTCTAAGTTTTTGGAACATTTCCATGACCAGCTGTATTTAACATGATAAAAACTACCCCAAAACAAAAGATGCAACTGCAACATCACAAAATCTTGACTTTATTTATTGAAAAAATGAGGATGTACTTTCAATCAAATGAGAAAAGTTAGCATATCATGTGTTCCCCAGCCTAACGCTAATATCAAATAGACTGCAATATTTTCTATGACACAACAAGGCAATGTTCACTGCACACTTCACTGAGACATGGTGCCTGCTTCTAAATTTTACAGAAAAATATGTATTTGTAAGCATGTGTATAAAAACATTTTTGCTACAGATTCCTGCTAATTTTAGTAAATTAGACTTTTTTTTTTTTTTTTTTTGATTGGAGGTTTAACGACCACTGTGAGCAACTCAATGGGCTATAAGCAGTCGCCTGTCCCTAATTTAGGGTCATTGGTTCCAGGGAAGGGAGGGAGCCAGTGCCGTAAGACAAACACAACATCCATGCCTGACCGGGATTCGAACCCGGACCCCTTATGGACGAATGATCAGAGACCAGCGCCTTAGACCACTACGCCACCGGGGCGGCGTAAATTAGACTAGGAGATTACAGCAATAACATTCACATACCATATATCATTTGTGTGACCACTATTCCAACACAACTAGTTAGGTCATCTGTCTAATAAACAAGGTTTCAGATAACCAGAATCATGCGTTATGATTAATCAGGCATTAATGAATGTGGATAGAGAGAAAATATTAGTTTTCTTTGTTGAAAAAAGTCCCTGTGAATTTGAATTTTTTTTTTTACTAGCAACATTTACCCCAATGCTGATAACTGTTTTTTGCTGTTGTTTCTCACTGAAAATTTAAAAAAATTACTCTTAATCAAAACTGTGTACTCTGTAAAAATTAAAATGGGACAATTATTTTGCAATTTTTCATGTTTGGCATCCTGACTAAAAAGAAAGAATTGAAATTCAAACTTTTTTTTTTGGAAGGAGAATTTGATGATCACCAGAAGAAACTCTGAGGAGTATAAGCATTTATTTGCCCATCTCCCCACATATTCCAGGAAAAGGGTACAGGAAGCCCCATCAAACAAGCACGTATAACTCATGTCTCATTTGGAACTTGAACCCAGAACCAACTTGGGCAAATGGTCAGAAGTCAACATCTCAAACCACTTGGCCACCAGGGTCGCAAATCCAAACTCAATACCCATTTTCAACAAACCTACGTCACACATCCAACTACTATTGTAGCCAAAGATTTTTTTTTTTTTTTTTGATTGGAGGTTTAACGACCACCGTGAGCAACTCAATGGGCTATAAGCAGTCGCCCGTCCCTAATTTAGGGTCACTGGTTCCAGGGAAGGGAGAGGGCCAGTGCCGTAAGACAAACACAACATCCATGCCTCATCGGGATTCGAACCCGAACCCCGTTCGGGTGAATGATCAGAGGCCATCGCTTAGACCACTGGGCCACCGGGGCAGCCCAAAGATTTTTAAAATTTAGCATTTTTATCCACAGCTGCTTTTACTATAACTGAATTTCATTTTACACATGAAAAAAAAAAAAAAAAAAAAGGAAAATCCAAGTAAAATCTGTGCAATTGCATGACCTACTTTTCCAGTGAATTCCTGTTATAAAGGGTTTACTGTAAGGGTAAGTGTGCCTTTTAAAATTCTTCTCCTCTTGGAAAATGGAAGTGGACACTCCCCAAGCACTGCTGGTGTTGATGAGATCCCTTTTCTTGCCACCAAATATAGCATCCTTTATGCAACCAATGGACAAGGTGTCATTGTAACTTTCAAAAGTTATCTCCAGAGGAATTTTATTCAGAGAGTTAAGGACACAGATGGAAAAGATCAACTTTCTGTGGAAGATTTCTAGAAGAATTTAACATCAGAAAATGTGAATGATGCATGGGAAGAAGTTTCAGTCTGATACAACGGAAACTTGGACAAAGATCTGGCCTCATGCCAATGACTCCCATGTCTGATCCTGAAGCTCAACTATTCATTTCAAGACAAGACAGACTTGCAAGGAGAGTTGGACGAGGGCAATATTAATGAACTCCTTCAATCCCAAATAGGGAAGCTCACCAATGAAGATCTTGAACTACAGAAATACTTAAAGGAAGATGAAACTTATGTTGTTCAATCCATCAACAGTTCACAACCACGCAAGAGACCGATTTTTTTATAGACATTGACACTGCCATTAGAACTATTGAAATAACAATCCTAACTTAAAGTAAAGAGCCAAAGTTGATAGAAATACTGAGCTCACACAAATAACTCCACATGGAGAGAAAAAACACTTCTTCTTAGTTCTCACTTGACCATTTCTGCCACTTGCCAAAAATCGCTTATCAAACAACCCATTGACTTCAGGGAAGTGGGAAAATGATGATCTAGGCTCATCTGAATCAGTTGATTCATCATCCTATTAAATTAATTACAGTATCAGTGTACTAACTGAAGTAGAAAAATAAATGCATTTCTTTGCAAATTTTAAATATGCAGTTTTTTCCTTATTTTGGAGCATATTTTTATTTTACTCATGTTCAATTAATTTTAGGCGACGACTTCTCGGAGCTAAATAATCCAGTAATACATTTATAAGGGATACATGTGTATATAAACATACATAACTTGTTTCAAGGGTGATATAATTCACTGCACTGCTAATTCAAACACAATGATTTATTACCATTTTAAGAATAAAATTACCTTAAAAATGGAGCATTACTTGTCCCATCTCCATCGATCTCAAATAATTTATCTGCACGCAATCCATCTCCTACAAAAAGCACAACACGGCGTGCAGGAGCTGGTAATGGGGTGGAAAAGGGGTCATTCCATGAATAATAGGAGATTTGAAATAAATATCAAAAACAGCAAATAAAAATATGACATGAACCAAAATTCCTAAAGCAACTAAATGCATTTCTCCCATAATATATAGCACCTATTCTCATAAAGTAAACAAACACGTTTCAATTCACACGCCGATGAAGCTCACAAAAACAGGAAGTTTCGAATGTGTTACTGACATGGAGGTAGGAATAAAGGGAAAACTTATTACGTCACAAACTAGAAGCTTTCTTAGCAGACGACGCTGACGGTGGGACGGCCATCTTAAGCCTCTGATGGTGGTTTTCTTTTTTTTTGATTGGAGGTTTAACGACCACCGTGAGCAACTCAATGGGCTATAAGCAGTCGCCCGTCCCTAATTTAGGGTCACTGGTTCCAGGGAATGGAGAGAGCCAGTGCCGTAAGACAAACACAACATCCATGCCTGACCGGGATTCGAACCCGGGCCCCTTACGGACGAATGATCAGAGGCCAACGCCTTAGACCACTGCGCCACCGGGGCGGCATGGTGGTTTTCAGCCACTGGGTTATAGCGCTATAACTGGGTTATTTTTTATTTATTTATTTTTTGTTTGGAGGTTTAACGACCACCGTGAGCAACTCAAATGGGCTATAAGCAGTCGCCCGTCCCTAATTTAGGGTCACTGGTTCCAGGGAAGGGAGAGAGCCAGTGCCGTAAGACAAACACAACATCCATGCCTGACCGGGATTCGAACCCGGACCCCTTACGGACGAATGATCAGAGGCCAACGCCTTAGACCACTGCGCCACCGGGGCGGCCCACTGTGTTATGTACCTGAGAAGTTTGATTTTCGAAATTTGAAGTTATTTTAGAAACGATTTTGAAATTAAAGTTAGGCCGCCCCGGTGGCGCAGTGGTCTAAGGCGTTGGCCTCTGATCATTCGTCCGAAGGGGTCTGGGTTCGAATCCCAGTGAGGCATGGATGTTGTGTTTGTCTTACGGCACTGGCTCTCTCCCTTCCCTGGAACCAGTGACCCTAAATTAGGGACGGGCGACTGCTTATAGCCCATTGAGTTGCTCACGGTGGTCGTTAAACCTCCAATCAAAAAAAAAAATTAAAGTTATATTGATTTTGAAATTAGAAGTTATTTTAAAATAGGTGTGTTGTTGCGCTTACGAATGTCACAACAATTCCGGGCTGACACCTCCTGGAGTTACTTTTCACAGTTAAGCAACGGATAAATATTTAATATGAATAGTAAAGCCACAGATATCGTATAAGGGACTAGATTAGCTGTCTGCTCTGTTGAGCATGGGCTTGCGCTGTGGAAAGCATGGAGCCACATTGAGCTGGTCAAGATGGCGGCGGAGCATGGCACGTTACGCAGGATAGTTTGGACTTGGTTATTGTATAAATCATGGTGAAAGCTTCCTCATATAAAAATCTTACGCAGAGAGACGAAAATATAAAATTGTTGCCGCCCCGGTGGCGTAGTGGTCTGAGCGATGACCTCTGATCATTCGTCCGAAAGGAGTCCGGGTTCGAATCCCGTAAGGCATGGATGTTGTGTTTGTCTTACGGCACTGGCTCTCTCCCTTCCCTGGAACCAGTGACCCTAAATTAGGGACGGACGACTGCTTATAGCCCATTGAGTTGCTCACGGTGGTCGTTAAACCACCAATCAAAAAAAAAAATTTATATATATATATATATATATATATATATATCATCATCATCATCATTGTCAACCATTATCAATCCACTCCTGAACGAAGGTCTCCCCAAGTTTCCTCCACAACGGTCTGTCTTGTGCCAGTCTCCTCCATGTCACCCCTGCATACTTTCGGATTTCATCCACCCATCTCAGATGTGGTCTTCTTCTGGGTCTTTTCCTGTCCCTTGGAATCCAATCTAAAATTTCGGCTGTCCATCGATGATCTGTCCTTCTGGCAGTATGTCCAGCCCATTGCCATTTCAGGGATTTAACTCTGATCATGATGTCTTCCACTCTTGTCATTTTTCGGATCCACGAGTTCCTCTTCTTATCTCTCCTGGTTACACCAAGTATGCACCTGTCCATGCTTCTTTGAGTTGTCTGCAGCCTTTGTATGTCTCTTTTAGTTAAGGTCCACGTCTCTGCACCATACGTAAGCACTGGAAGGATGCATTGATCAAACACTTTTCTTTTAAGACATAATGGCATATTGCTCTTGAAAATTATGCTGTTTCTTCCAAAAGCTCTCCAGGCAAGTTTTGTACGCCGATTAATTTCTTCATCAATGTAACCCTCACTTGATATCTGCTGTCCAAGATAAACGTACGTGTCTGTTATCTCCAGCTTTTCTCCATCAATCGATAAATCTTCATTTCTTGTAAAAACATTGAACATCACTTTTGTCTTCTGAAAGTTCATTTTTAATCCCACTTCTTTACTCTTGTCAGCAAGTTCCTGGATCA
This sequence comes from Macrothele yani, assembly GCA_039090855.1. Taxonomy (NCBI): domain Eukaryota; kingdom Metazoa; phylum Arthropoda; class Arachnida; order Araneae; family Macrothelidae; genus Macrothele; species Macrothele yani. The sequence goes on from CM077026.1 coordinate 74,133,430, forward strand.
TACTCTGCAGCTCTGATGGGCTAGTTGCAAAAATGACTACGTCATCAGCAAAACGAAGGTGGGTTAGATAATCTCCATTAATCTTTATCCCCTTGTTTTCCCAGCTCAGTGACTGAAAAACACCCTCCAATGTGGCATTAAAGAGCTTCGGAGATATGGTGTCACCTTGTCTCACTCCCTTTCCAATTTTTATGTGTGTTGTATTTTCAAACAGCCTAATCTTTGCACTTGCATTTTCATAGATGTTATTAATAATATTAATGTATGCGTCTTCAATACCGCAGGTTTTCAGAGCCATTGTAACTGCTGATGGTTTCACCGAATCAAAGGCTTTTTTCATAATCGATAAAAGCCATGCACAATGGAAGTTCATATTCCCTCGCTCTTTCAATTAGTTCTCTCAGCACATGGATATGATCTATTGTGCTGTAGCCACTCCTGAATCCAGCTTGTTCTCTCGGTTGAGCCATGTCCAGTGTTACCTTCAAGCGGTGTGAAAGAACTTTAGTGAAGATTTTATAAACTACTGATAGGAGGCTGATAGGTCTTTAGTTTCCGAGATCCTCAATGTCACCTTTCTTATGTAGCAGGATCATTGTAGCGGTGTTCCAATCCTCAGGAATCTTTCCTTCATTAAGGCATCGAGTGAAAATTTGGGCGAGTACTGTTTCGATTTCTCCACTTGCTTCTTGTATGATGTCTACAGTAATTCCATCTTCTCCTGGAGCTTTTCCCCGCTTCATGTTCTTGATTGCATGTGCAACTTCTGCTGGAAGGACTGGAGGAACTCTGGTACTGGTATCTTTCATGATGTCTGGAGTGCATGTATCATCCCTTTCATATAATTTGGAGTAGAAATCTTTCACTCTTGTCAAAATTTCGCCTCTATTTCTTGTTACAGAACCATCTTCCTTTCTCAGTGCCATAATCTGTTTTTTCCCCTTACTGAGATGTCCCTTTGCTATCTTTAGGCTTTGGTTGTTTTCAATTGCTTTCCTCACTAGTTCACAGTTGAATTTTCTTACGTCTTCAGTGATACTTTTTCGTACTGTCTTGCATAGCTCTATATATTCCACTTTGGAAGTCACATCTTCTTTAGTTGTCCTCATCTCTCTTCTTTTTTGCATCAACATTTTCGTTTTTCCTGATAATTTATTTACATGCAACTTGTTCTCAGACCCAGCTAATTTTGTTGCTGTTTCCATAAGAGCTTTGGTTACTTTTCTGTTAACTTCAGAGATGTCCACTTCTTCCGATGTTAGGCCTTCTAAAGCAGAGAACCTGTTCTTCAGTTCCAACTTGAAGGTATTATGGTGTTTTTTAAGGTTTGTTATGTCAATACATTTTGTTTGTCTTATGAGCTTGCCACGTTCAAGTTTAGTGTTGAGGTGCATCTTACATCTCACCAATCTATGGTCACTACCTGTGTTGAACTTGTTTAGCACACTGCAGTCTTCTATGACGAATTTTTTGTTACACATAATAAAATCAATTTCACTTGTCGTCCCATTTGGATGTCTCCATGTCCATTTCCTGTGTGGCTTTTTCTTGAAGAAGGAGTTCAAGATGAAAAACCCTTCTGCCTCTGCAAACTCAACGAGGGTATTTCCACGCTGGTTTCTGTTGCCGTGACCGAATTTACCTACTGAAGTTTCATTCTGTTGCCGTTGCACTATTTTTGCATTCAAATCTCCCATAATTATTTTCAAGTGCTGCTTACCTTTATTATTTAGATGACAAATTTCCTCATAAAATTCTTCAATTTCTTCTTCAGGATGACTTGTGGTGGGTGCATAAGTTTGAATAATCTGAGCCTGGTATCTTCTCGATAGTTGGATAACGAGTCGTGCAGCTCTGTCAGAGGAACTTTCAACTTCTACAACTTTATCCTTCAGTTTATTGTTTATTATAAATCCAACACCACTAGTTCTGCCAGTATCTGTCCCACGATAGTAGAAGAGATGTCCACTTTTCAGTTCAATGAGATCTCCTTTTCTCCTTACCTCACTTAGCCCCACGATGTCCCACTTGATCCTTTTTAGTTCCTCTTCCAATTCAAGAAGCCTTGAATCAGAAGATAGGGAGCGTCCATTGTACGTAGCCAAGGTCAGCATCAGATGGCAGCCTAGTCGGGTCCTCCGGGGATTCTTAGCACCCTCTGCCTTCATGTCGCACTGGCCGCTGCCTTGGCCAGGTACATTCCAGCTGCCGGAGACTGAGGGCCAAGATTTAAGTTGTGGAGTCATTTTGGAGGGGTTTGGCCATAACTCACCACGCTGGCCAAGCGGGTTGGTGAGTGTGGGATAGAATTTCCTCTGATCCCGATGGTATAGTTATACCGCTATTGGCGGTCGACAGAGCCCCTTTAGTGGGAACAGGATGCACCACGAGAAGGCGGGGTTGACATTTGTCAAGGAGAGGCTGTGATGTTACGCATCACCTGACCTTACATCCCTATATATATATATATATATATATATATATATATATATATATATAATTGCTGTTACTTATTTGCCTATTGCCCAATGCTGAAAGCAACACATATATATAATAAAATTTAAAGCTGGTATTGTATAAAAATATAGAAAATTATTGGAAAACATTTTTAAGAAGGTAATGCGGCAACGATTTAAAATAATGAAAACGCAAATAATTTATTTAAAATCAATAAGTAGCTATTAAATCCAGCAAACTATTGATTTGAACCCGAAAAAAAAAAAAGGTTTCCACATGCTTTACATAGAAAAGCTGAAATAATGTGAATCTTTTTCTTTGTTGCTATTACCTCTGTCGTTCTGATTTATTTATTATGTTTGCTCAAAAATTTTTGAGCCGCCCCGGTGGCGCAGTGGTCTAAGCGATGGCCTCTGATCATTCGTCCGAACGGGGTCCGGGTTCGAATCCCGGTGAGGCATGGATGTTGTGTTTGTCTTACGGCACTGGTTCTCTCCCTTCCCTGGAACCAGTGACCCTAAATTAGGGACGGGCGACTGCTTATAGCCCATTGAGTTGCTCACGGTGGTCGTTAAAAATCCAATGAAGAAGAAGAAGAAGAAAATTTTTGAATTTCACCAAAAATTTTGATATTTCGTCCTGTTATGCACTAAGGTAATTTCAGTTTTTAACATTACATATTATTTATTTGGGCAATATAGAAACGAAATGGTTTATTAATTGTAAGCATTCATTAACAAGAAACGTTAAAATCATAACTCTCAGCAAATTAAAACCAGCGTGATTTTATTTTATATCGCAGATACCGGAAGTCTTCTCTGGAATTTAAGCCCTGGCCGCCGCCCCGGTGGCGCAGTGGTCTAAGCGATGGCCTCTGATCATTCGTCAGAACGGGGTCCGGGTTCGTATCCCGGTGAGGCATGGATGTTGTGTTTGTCTTACGGCACTGGCTCTCTCCCTTCCCTGGAACCAGTGACCCTAAATTAGGGACGGGCGAGTTGCGGGGCTATAGAAGGGATAGCCCATTGAGTTGCAGGGCTATAGAAGGGAAGGGCTGGTCCTTAGAGCTGGCTCCCCTGAAGACGCGAGTTGGAGATGATGACGTAGTCATATGCAGCAGCGGGTCGGTTGTGGGGTTCTCAGAAGCCACTACTTCACGGGAAATCCGAAATAATCAGTTTTAAAGTCAAGGAAAAGCTACATAATTTTAAAGCACTTCAGTAAAGGGAATGAACTAAACTATCATCACTGTAGTTAAAAAACAAAACAAAAAAAAACATTATTTAAACTTTAAACATATGTTTTTAACATTACACTATTGGGCATATAAACACATCATTGTGTATTACGCAAAAGGCTCAGCGACAATTAACAGTTGATTATTTATAAAAATTTGGAAATTTTTTCCGAACACTGTGTTTTGCCGGTAACAAAAATCAAAATGCAGTTGTACAAATGATAATACTTGTTTTCCTCTTGTGCCTTGTTTTCTGTGTGTCACCTATTAAATACATATATATATAGGGAAAATTTATGCCATTCTAAAGCGCTGATCATAGAATTTAAGTTTTAAGTTTTCTACAATTCTGTAATCATATTGTAGAAGTTATACCTTATTTCTCCAAAAACGTTTCTAATTGTATTCTCTAATATTTTCTTTTCGTTCTAAAACTACAATTTTTGAATTAAGTAAGTTTATATTTTAGGAGCTCCGAACCAACAAAAATCAGCTTGCATTTCATTTCATTTATTTCGTTATGGGGTTACATTTGACTATGTTACATTTCAAAATTAATTTTATAACATATAGTATTCAGAAAAACAACATATATAATGTGAATACTTATGTACAGGGTAACCACAGAACAGGAAATTGAGTAAACGGCTACATACATTATATATAGCCTGAGTGAATCACACTCCCCCTAAAGTAAGTAGTCAAGTCAAACGTCCTGCACATATAAAATTTACTCATATCTGGTCTGATTAATAAATTTTACCATATAATGTTATACTTTAACTTGTTAGCAAATGTTTTTTTAGTTGCTTTCGAAAATAATTATAATTATTAATATGTGTTAATTGACAAGGTAGGTTATTCCATAACACCAATCCCTGGTAATCAATAGATATTTTTTTGGGTTATTAGGCATTGGTAACAAAAATGCATTTCTATCTCTTGTTTAATAGTCGTGACCTACAGTGTTCAGTTGAATTAAATGTTGATACCTATTCTCTTTTATTCTTTTATACATGAATTCTAATAATCTAAATTTCCATAATTTCTCAATATCTAAAAATCCATACGAATTTATCCGTAGCCCCACATATTCAAGTTAATTCCCCTAAAATTATTTAAAGTTCTGACCATCCTATTTTGAAATGATTGTAATTTATATAAATTAGTCGTAGTAGTTTGCCCCCATACTAATAACCAATAAGTCAAACATGGATAAATCAGACTGTAGTACAACATTTTTAATGTTTTGATTGTTAAATTATTTGAAATTCTCGTAATTAAACCCAATACCCCAGAAATTTTGTTTACAATATTTTGAACAGTTAGTAAAAATATCTGGTAGTTTGTATTTCTTTTTTGGAGCTAACCTCTGAATCTCAGAGAACAGCTTAGTGATATGTATGTATGAATATCTTTGTTTACTTGAGGGTTAATTATGCAGATCGGGACACATTGTGCCATTTTACAAATATCGTAAATATTTTACATGTAAATTCCTTCTGAAACAAAAGTAAAAAAACTTTTAGTTACATTTACATTTGCAGCTTGATTTCGGAAGCATCCTTTGTTCGCTAAAAATCAGGTATAGGTTTTCTACCCAGTATTCGAAGGTAATATACTGATTTCATTGTCCCGTTCCGCCAATCTGTCTTGGCTCCACGGGGACTTATTGAGCACCTTGGATGTTATTTTGACATGTTGTGACAATTATCCTGCCTTGAGACACTGGTTCGGACCCTGGCCACCCCAATGGCCTAGAGACCAGCCCGTGGTGACGTGCTGGCAGGCGACCTAGTATACCTTGTCTGGGTTCCCGCTCTGTCTGGCGGGAAAGGTCGTTTCTTACTTTATCGTTGACTGGAAGATTCCTTGCCCTCGAACTTTTTTTGGGGAATAATTTCCCTTTATTTTCTTTTTCAAAACATCTACACACATGTATACACTTGTCCTCATGCTTAGGACTCACAACATCAAGAGATAGCAAAAAATTTATTTACAAAATATTTACATTGGTGGTCTCATCGTCTGCTTGCCTACAGACTTTCGCCCTCATTGATCTTCCGAATCGCTTTCGGTGTGCACGTTCACCTCCTGCGTTTCGGTCCCCATTTGATTGGGGAAGATCGTATGTTGCTGGAGGGTCAGCCTCTCAACCAAGGCTATTATCCCCCTCCTGTTAACGGAGGATTGGATGAGCAGATCCAATCTTCGCGTTCTTTGCACACCTGGGACCAGTGTGTTTCTCCATTCGGCGAAGCCACTGCATTCGAGCACGCAGTGTTCTATGCTTGCCGCTCTATTTCCACAGGGACAAGTGCAGTTCCTGATGGCAAATCTGCCCAGGTATTCAGGGCTGATGCCATGGCCACTGAGTACCTGATTCAGGAGCTTGTTTGTTTGTGCACGTTTGGTCGAGACCTTTGGAAACACTCTGTGTGTCTTCCGGCCTGTCTCTCCCGTGTCCCATCTGACCTGCCATTCGGTCATGGTCTGTCGTGCTAATGCTGCGCGAATGCTCCTTCGCGGCGTTCTGCATTGCACGTCAACCGTCTCTTTCAGCGTGGCTGCCCTCGCCAGCTGATCCGCCCTTTCGTTTCCCTGGGTTCCGACATGGCTTCGTACCCAGTGGAAACTGACTGCCCCATCTCCCTCTGCCCTCAAGAGGGATTTGATCCTCTGGACGATGGGGTTTTTTCCCCTGAATCTACTCAGAGCCTGCAGTGCTGCCTCACTGTCCGAGTAGAGTTTTATCCTTTCGTCACTACGCCTGGGGAGTGCCCAGGTGAGTGCCTTTTCGATCGCCAGAAGTTCTGCCTGGAAGACAGAAGCGTTCTGCGATAATTTCACGCATCTTGCAGTGGCTTCGTTCCCATCCGAGAACGCACAGAAGCCTGCCCCCACTTGTCCCTTCCACTTTGAGCCGTCCGTGAACAGCTCGTGCCCAACTCCCGTGGGTTTCTCCTTGTCCCACGGTGGGCAAATCTCCTCGGCCGGGTGGATCTGCCAATCCACACTTTCCAGCTCCATGTTGGAGGCTCGATGTGGGACACCGAGTAGGTAGGCGTCCTCGCCTGACCTAAGGCAGTGCATTGCTGCCTCCCTTTCCACTACCAGGTCTGCCGGCTCGCACCCCGCCAGCACTTGGAGTGCCAGGGTCGACGTTGTGCGAAAACAACCGGTTATCCCTAGTAGCGCCAACCTTTGGATTTGGTTTATCCCCTTCTTCATTCTGACTGTGGGAGTCCACCATGCTCCACTTGCATACGTCAGAATTCTTTCAATTCCTCTCTGATAGATGGCCTTCTTGGTTTTGCCCGATAACCTCATGCCATTCAATCTGTTGAGAATCACCGTGCACCTTGTTCTAAGATGCCTCAGGTGTGGCAGCCCTGATAGACTCTGATCCAGGACCACACCCAAGTACTTCATTTCACGCACCGCTTTGATAGTGCACCCTTGGAATTTGCACTTAGGTGGTGTTTTCATTACTCCACTCTTAGCTATTGCTAGCAGAGTGGTCTTCTCAGGAGCAAAGCAAAGTTTATTTTCTTTGCTCCAGTTGTCTAGCACATCCAAGGCGCTATGTGCTTCTCTTTCGATCACGTGTCTCCCTGAGGCGGAGACCACGAGAACGAAATCGTCCGCATAGGCTTGAATTTCCACTGCCGGACCCAGGTCTAGATTCAGAGCTGCGTCTGCCACTATATTCCACCAAATGGGTCCGGAGTTGGATCCTTGCGGACACCCTCTGTGGTACGAGCGCGAGGTTTGCCCATTCCCCGCTTCGAACTCGACCCTTCTATCAGACAGGTAGCTGCTGATCAACGAGAACAAGTTCCTTGGACAGCCAAGTTCTTTTAGTCTGGTTAAAACCATTGGCCACCAGACACTGTTGAATGCCCCCCTCACGTCTAGTGAGATGAAGCAGGTGTGGAGCCCCACCGCTTTGTTCCTCTCTGCCCTCTCTCTGAGGCTGCGAATTGCCTGCGTTGCGCAACGCCCCGGAAGGAAACCAAACTGGTTCCTGTTTAGCTTTCCCTGCTCCATGAGGAAGCTAAGCGCTCTGTTCGTTATGAGCTTGTCCAGCACCTTGTTCCACGCTGAGAGGAGACAGATAGGCCTGTAGGCTGCGGGATCATTTTTGTCCTTTTCGGTCTTGTTGAAAAGAACTAGCACCGCTGTTTTCCACAAGTCTGGGAAGATTCCTCCCGAGGCATAGTATCCATTTCTGTGTTTTCTGCTGGGCCTTTCTTTGTGATACTAGTACTGCATTTCTGTTTAAAAAGCGAATTCTGATAAACGTTCGCAATCTACAAAGTAAGCGAATTGCATCTTTGTTTACTAAAGAGTAATGGTTTTCCAGATCGCCGAGAAGTTCGCGGATTACACCTTTTCCTTTTCGAAAAGTGATGCCGTGAAATGAATAAAAATGTTTTTCAAATTTTTGTACCGTATTCATCCATGAGCAGGACGGTAGGGTAAGTCCACCTGAAGACAGTAATTTAATCCAATCGGATTGAATAGGTAAACTATTACGGTAAGTCCACCTGAAGACAGTAATTTAAACCAATCGGATTCACTAGGTAAACTATTTATGTACATGCATACAATAGATACACACACTCTTAAACATTCGCGCGATCTATTTGCATCTCTCTCTATGTATTACAGTATCATCATCATCATCATTGTCAACCATTATCAATCCACTGCTGGACGAAGGTCTCCCCAAGTTTCCTCCACAACGGTCTGTCTTGTGCCAGTCTCTTCCATGTCACTCCCGCATACTTTCGAATTTCATCCACCCATCTTCCATGTGGTCTTCTTCTGGGTCTTTTCCTGTCCCTTGGAATCCAATCTAAAATTTCGGCTGTCCATCGATGGTCTGTTCTTCTGGCAGTATGTCCAGCCCATTGCCATTTCAGGGATTTAACTCTGATCATGATGTCTTCCACTCTTGTCATTTTTCGGATCCACGTGTTCCTCTTCTTATCTCTCCTGGTTACACCAAGCATGCACCTCTGCATGCTTCTTTGAGTTGTCTGCAGCCTTTGTATGTCTCTTTTAGCTAAGGTCCACGTCTCTGCACCATACGTAAGCACTGGAAGGATGCATTGATCAAACACTTTTCTTTTAAGACATAATGGCATATTGCTCTTGAAAATTATGCTGTTTCTTCCAAAAGCTCTCCAGGCAAGTTTTGTACGCCGATTAATTTCTTCACCAATGTGACCCTCACTTGATATCTGCTGTCCAAGATAAACGTACGTGTCTGTTATCTCCAGCTTTTCTCCATCAATCGATAAATCTTCATTTCTTGTAAAAGCATTGTACATCACTTTTGTCTTCTGAAAGTTCATTTTTAATCCCACTTCTTTACTCTTGTCAGCAAGTTCCTGGATCATACTCTGTAGCTCTGATGGGGTAGTTGCAAAAATGACTATGTCATCAGCAAAACGAAGGTGGGTTAGATAATCTCCATTAATCTTTATCCCTTTGTTTTCCCAGTTCAGTGATTGAAAGACATTTTCCAATGTGGCATTAAAGAGCTTCGGAGATATGGTGTCACCTTGTCTCACTCCTTTTCCAATTTTTATGTGTGTTGTATTTTCAAACAGCCGAATCTTTGCACTTGCATTTTCATAGATATTATTAATAATATTAATGTATGCATCTTCAATACCGCAGGATTTCAGAGCCATTGCAACGGCTGATTGTTTCACCGAATCAAAGGCTTTTTCATAATCGATAAAAGCCATGCACAATGGAAGTTCATATTCCCTCGCTCTTTCAATTAGTTCTCTCAGCACATGGATATGATCTATTGTGCTGTAGCCACTCCTGAATCCAGCTTGTTCTCTCGGTTGAGCCATGTCCAGTGTTACCTTCAAGCGGTGTGAAAGAACTTTAGTGAAGATTTTATAAACTACTGATAGGAGGCTGATAGGTCTTTAGTTTCCGAGATCCTCAATGTCACCTTTCTTATGTAGCAGGATCATTGTAGCGGTGTTCCAATCCTCAGGAATCTTTCCTTCATTAAGGCATCGAGTGAAAATTTGGGCGAGTACTGTTTCGATTTCTCCACTTGCTTCTTGTATGATGTCTACAGTAATTCCATCTTCTCCTGGAGCTTTTCCCCGCTTCATGTTCTTGATTGCATGTGCAACTTCTGCTGGAAGGACTGGAGGAACTCTGGTACTGGTATCTTTCATGATGTCTGGAGTGCATGTATCATCCCTTTCATATAATTTGGAGTAGAAATCTTTCACTCTTGTCAAAATTTCGCCTCTATTTCTTGTTACAGAACCATCTTCCTTTCTCAGTGCCATAATCTGTTTTTTCCCCTTACTGAGATGTCCCTTTGCTATCTTTAGGCTTTGGTTGTTTTCAATTGCTTTCCTCACTAGTTCACAGTTGAATTTTCTTACGTCTTCAGTGATACTTTTTCGTACTGTCTTGCATAGCTCTATATATTCCACTTTGGAAGTCACATCTTCTTTAGTTGTCCTCATCTCTCTTCTTTTTTGCATCAACATTTTCGTTTTTCCTGATAATTTATTTACATGCAACTTGTTCTCAGACCCAGCTAATTTTGTTGCTGTTTCCATAAGAGCTTTGGTTACTTTTCTGTTAACTTCAGAGATGTCCACTTCTTCCGATGTTAGGCCTTCTAAAGTAGAGAACCTGTTCTTCAGTTCCAACTTGAAGGTATTATGGTGTTTTTTAAGGTTTGTTATGTCAATACATTTTGTTTGTCTTATGAGCTTGTCACGTTCAAGTTTAGTGTTGAGGTGCATCTTACATCTCACCAATCTATGGTCACTACCTGTGTTGAACTTGTTTAGCACACTGCAGTCTTCTATGACGAATTTTTTGTTACACATAATAAAATCAATTTCACTTGTCGTCCCATTTGGATGTCTCCATGTCCATTTCCTGTGTGGCTTTTTCTTGAAGAAGGAGTTCAAGATGAAAAACCCTTCTGCCTCTGCAAACTCAACGAGGGTATTTCCACGCTGGTTTCTGTTGCCGTGACCGAATTTACCTACTGAAGTTTCATTCTGTTGCCGTTGCACTATTTTTGCATTCAAATCTCCCATAATTATTTTCAAGTGCTGCTTACCTTTATTATTTAGATGACAAATTTCCTCATAAAATTCTTCAATTTCTTCTTCAGGATGACTTGTGGTGGGTGCATAAGTTTGAATAATCTGAGCCTGGTATCTTCTCGATAGTTGGATAACGAGTCGTGCAGCTCTGTCAGAGGAACTTTCAACTTCTACAACTTTATCCTTCAGTTTATTGTTTATTATAAATCCAACACCACTAGTTCTGCCAGTATCTGTCCCACGATAGTAGAAGAGATGTCCACTTTTCAGTTCAATGAGATCTTCTCCTTTTCTCCTTACCTCACTTAGCCCCACGATGTCCCACTTGATCCTTTGTAGTTCCTCTTCCAATTCAAGAAGCCTTGAATCAGAAGATAGGGAGCGTCCATTGTACGTAGCCAAGGTCAGCATCAGATGGCAGCCTAGTCGGGTCCTCCGGGGATTCTTAGCACCCTCTGCCTTCATGTCGCACTGGCCGCTGCCTTGGCCAGGTACATTCCAGCTGCCGGAGACTGAGGGCCAAGATTTAAGTTGTGGAGTCATTTTGGAGGGGTTTGGCCATAACTCACCACGCTGGCCAAGCGGGTTGGTGAGTGTGGGATAGAATTTCCTCTGATCCCGATGGTATAGTTATACCGCTATTGGCGGTCGACAGAGCCCCTTTAGTGGGAACAGGATGCACCACGAGAAGGCGGGGTTGACATTTGTCAAGGAGAGGCTGTGATGTTACGCATCACCTGACCTTACATCCCTATATATATATATATAATTGCTGTTACTTATTTGCCTATTGCCCAATGCTGAAAGCAACACATATATATAATAAAATTTAAAGCTGGTATTGTATAAAAATATAGAAAATTATTGGAAAACATTTTTAAGAAGGTAATGCGGCAACGATTTAAAATAATGAAAACGCAAATAATTTATTTAAAATCAATAAGTAGCTATTAAATCCAGCAAACTATTGATTTGAACCCGAAAAAAAAAGGTTTCCACATGCTTTACATAGAAAAGCTGAAATAATGTGAATCTTTTTCCTTGTTGCTATTACCTCTGTCGTTCTGATTTATTTATTATGTTTGCTCAAAAATTTTTGAGCCGCCCCGGTGGCGCAGTGGTCTAAGCGATGGCCTCTGATCATTCGTCCGAACGGGGTCCGGGTTCGAATCCCGGTGAGGCATGGATGTTGTGTTTGTCTTACGGCACTGGTTCTCTCCTTCCCTGGAACCAGTGACCCTAAATTAGGGACGGGCGACTGCTTATAGCCCATTGAGTTGCTCACGGTGGTCGTTAAAAATCCAATGAAGAAGAAGAAGAAGAAAATTTTTGAATTTCACCAAAAATTTCGATATTTCGTCCTGTTATGCACTAAGGTAATTTCAGTTTTTAACATTACATATTATTTATTTGGGCAATATAGAAACGAAATGGTTTATTAAATGTAAGCATTCATTAACAAGAAACGTTAAAATCATAACTCTCAGCAAATTAAAACCAGCGTGATTTTATTTTATATCGCAGATACCGGAAGTCTTCTCTGGAATTTAAGCCCTGGCCGCCGCCCCGGTGGCGCAGTGGTCTAAGCGATGGCCTCTGATCATTCGTCAGGAACGGGGTCCGGGTTCGTATCCCGGTGAGGCATGGATGTTGTGTTTGTCTTACGGCACTGGCTCTCTCCCTTCCCTGGAACCAGTGACCCTAAATTAGGGACGGGCGAGTTGCGGGGCTATAGAAGGGATAGCCCATTGAGTTGCAGGGCTATAGAAGGGAAGGGCTGGTCCTTAGAGCTGGCTCCCCTGAAGACGCGAGTTGGAGATGATGACGTAGTCATATGCAGCAGCGGGTCGGTTGTGGGGTTCTCAGAAGCCACTACTTCACGGGAAATCCGAAATAATCAGTTTTAAAGTCAAGGAAAAGCTACATAATTTTAAAGCACTTCAGTAAAGGGAATGAACTAAACTATCATCACTGTAGTTAAAAAACAAAACAAAAAAAACATTATTTAAACTTTAAACATATGTTTTTAACATTACACTATTGGGCATATAAACACATCATTGTGTATTACGCAAAAGGCTCAGCGACAATTAACAGTTGATTATTTATAAAAATTTGGAAATTTTTTCCGAACACTGTGTTTTGCCGGTAACAAAAATCAAAAATGCAGTTGTACAAATGATAATACTTGTTTTCCTCTTGTGCCTTGTTTTCTGTGTGTCACCTATTAAATACATATATATATAGGGAAAATTTATGCCATTCTAAAGCGCTGATCATAGAATTTAAGTTTTAAGTTTTCTACAATTCTGTAATCATATTGTAGAAGTTATACCTTATTTCTCCAAAAACGTTTCTAATTGTATTCTCTAATATTTTCTTTTCGTTCTAAAACTACAATTTTTGAATTAAGTAAGTTTATATTTTAGGAGCTCCGAACCAACAAAAATCAGCTTGCATTTCATTTCATTTATTTCGTTATGGGGTTACATTTGACTATGTTACATTTCAAAATTAATTTTATAACATATAGTATTCAGAAAAACAACATATATAATGTGAATACTTATGTACAGGGTAACCACAGAACAGGAAATTGAGTAAACGGCTACATACATTATATATAGCCTGAGTGAATCACACTCCCCTAAAGTAAGTAGTCAAGTCAAACGTCCTGCACATATAAAATTTACTCATATCTGGTCTGATTAATAAATTTTACCATATAATGTTATACTTTAACTTGTTAGCAAATGTTTTTTTTAGTTGCTTTCGAAAATAATTATAATTATTAATATGTGTTAATTGACAAGGTAGGTTATTCCATAACACCAATCCCTGGTAATCAATAGATATTTTTTGGGTTATTAGGCATTGGTAACAAAAATGCATTTCTATCTCTTGTTTAATAGTCGTGACCTACAGTGTTCAGTTGAATTAAATGTTGATACCTATTCTCTTTTATTCTTTTATACATGAATTCTAATAATCTAAATTTCCATAATTTCTCAATATCTAAAAATCCATACGAATTTATCCGTAGCCCCACATATTCAAGTTAATTCCCCTAAAATTATTTAAAGTTCTGACCATCCTATTTTGAAATGATTGTAATTTATATAAATTAGTCGTAGTAGTTTGCCCCCATACTAATAACCAATAAGTCAAACATGGATAAATCAGACTGTAGTACAACATTTTTAATGTTTTGATTGTTAAATTATTTGAAATTCTCGTAATTAAACCCAATACCCCAGAAATTTTGTTTACAATATTTTGAACAGTTAGTAAAAATATCTGGTAGTTTGTATTTCTTTTTTGGAGCTAACCTCTGAATCTCAGAGAACAGCTTAGTGATATGTATGTATGAATATCTTTGTTTACTTGAGGGTTAATTATGCAGATCGGGACACATTGTGCCATTTTACAAATATCGTAAATATTTTACATGTAAATTCCTTCTGAAACAAAAGTAAAAAAACTTTTAGTTACATTTACATTTGCAGCTTAATTTCGGAAGCATCCTTTGTTCGCTAAAAATCAGGTATAGGTTTTCTACCCAGTATTCGAAGGTAATATACTGATTTCATTGTCCCGTTCCGCCAATCTGTCTTGGCTCCACGGGGACTTATAGTTATACCGCTATTGGCGGTCATTACAGTATATACACAAATAAATACTCATATATTGCAAACGATAAAACAATCTAGTACGATGAAACATAACATGCTAGAAAACTGCTCGATACGATAGCCCCGCAGCACGGGAGGGAGAGCTCCATGCAGCGCGGTGACGTCACAAATGTTCCCCCAACCTCTTCCCCGAGGACCGTGTCGGCATTCGCTTTCTAAAAGCGATGAACCAGCCCTTCTCTCTTTTAAAGCCCTGATTGAGTTGCTCACGGTGGTCGTTAAACCTCCAATCAAAAAAAAAAAAAGCCCTGGCCGAATCTGAAATATTTCAATATTTTGCAAGACCCTTGGCATTCTAATTAGTACTAAGGAATATTAATGTTTTTTTTTTGCTTAAATTTTATAACTTCCGCCGCTAAATGGGTACTGCTTTGAATCTCAATATAAATAGGAAATCACAGTACCAAACTCGTATTCCTTTGACTTAATGCAAAGTAGCCTTGCTTAAATGGATCGTGATGACCCGCTGAAAATGGCGCCTACCTTCTCACGCCTCATGGGCTGGGTGTCCAATCTAGCTTCTTGTATATGATATCTGTGAGTAAAGCGCGTATATGAAGTCAATTTAGATATGACTAGCTTAATTTCCTATTTTGATTGAAAGAATGGCAGTGAATAGTGTAAGATTTTGTTGTGCTAACAGAGGAAAACATTATAATAGAAACTCGGAAAAGTCGTCTTTCGGAGCATATTCTTATGCACACAGGTGAAAAGCCTTATGTATGTTCCAAGCAATTTCCTCGAAAAAGTTATCTTTCGAAGCATTTACTCATTCAGACGGTGGAAAAGCCTCACCAATGTAATTTATGCTCCAAACGATTCGCTCGAAAAAGTGATCTTTCGAAGCATTAACTTATTTAGACTAGTGCAAAGCTTTACCAATGAGATGTATGTTCTAAACGATTTATCCGAAGCATTTACTCATTCACACAGGGGAAAGCCTCACCAAAGTGATGTATGCTCCAAATAATTTGCTCGAAAGAGTGATCTTTAGATGCATTTACTCTTTCAGACAGGGGGAAAACCTCATCAAGGTGATGTATGCTCCAAACGATTTGCTCGAAAAAGTGTTCTTTCAAAGTATTTATTCATTCACGCGGGAAAAGTCTCACACATGTGATGTATGTCCCAAGCAATTTGCTCGAAAAAGTGTTCTTTAGAATCATTTACTCACTCACAAGGGGGGAAAAACCTCACCAATGTGATGTATGTTCCAAGCAATTTTCTTGGAAAATTCTTCTTTCACAGCCCATCCTCCTTCACACAGCTGAAAAGCCTCGTCAATGTGATGTGTGCTCTAAGCAATTTACTCAGAAAAGTCATCTTTTAAGGCATATGCTTGTTCATTCAGTTGAAAAGCCTTACCACTGTGATATATGTTCCAAGCAATTTCTTCGGAAAAGTAATCTTTCAAGGCATATGATTGTACACAGGTGAAAAAGCAAAATTATAATATATCTAATATCACAGTATATCTAATATAAAGTAATATTGGGGTGTGTAACCAAAGACCTTGGAGAGAATAGACTGGCAAATACCTAGCTATTCCGCTAGAGTTTGAAAACCGGATGTTCCGCCATTAGCGAAGACAGAAAGTGTTTGACGTGAATTCACCTGTAGTGTGCGTGTTTCAAATCAGGCTTTAAATAATGAGGATGTAGCAGACACAAGACTCTCAGCATGGCAACGAGCTTTAGTAACGTAACTGAAGGACGACCAGCCTCGTTGAAATGATGGCTTCTTTACTTTGAAACTTTAACTTCCGAGTACAAAATGCGGTATTTGGAAAAAATTAAAGAGATTGAAGGGAAAGATCCTTATGTGCTGAAAGCAAGTATCTTCGAAGGTGATGCGAAAAGTTTTCCGAAAGTGCAAATAGTAAATATTTTTGATTACTTCGTCTTTGGTCGAAGTGCCTTTACCGCAGAACAGTTCGAAGCATATAACAATTTCTATTCGTCGGTATTCTTTTACAGGGTAATTTAGAACGATCACAAATTCGTGAGTAATCAGTAATTTATGGAGAAAATAGGTACGCTGCCTTAATAAGTAAGGTTCCCCCCCCCCAGGTCCGGAGATCTGAGTTAAAAAAAGATAGGTTTTCTTTCTTTCCAGGAATCGCTGATTTTGGATAAAATGAAAGGTTCTATGCCTTTTTGAGAGTAACTCTTCAACAAAAAGTGTCTTTGTAAGCTTTGGGAAGCGATTTCCAAGCCTTAAAAAATGAGCAAAATCTTTTTTTTTTTTTTTTTTTTTTTTTTTTTTGCCGCCCCGGTGGCGCAGTGGTCTAAGCGATGGCCTCTGATCATTCGTTCGAAAGGGGTCCGGGTTCGAATCCCGGTGAGGCATGGATGTTGTGTTTGTCTTACGGCACTGGCTCTCTCCCTTCCCTGGAACCAGTGACCCTAAATTAGGGACGGGCGACTGCTTATAGCCCATTGAGTTGCTCACGGTGGTCGTTAAACCTTCAATCAAAAAAAAAATCTTTTTTTTTTACGTAAAATTGTTGTTGAGAAAAACCAAAATAGTTTTGCTGGAATTTGTGCCCTATAATCTATTTATCCGTAAATAAATTTTGCAGCATAGCACCGACCTGTAAACAGACCGAGACACCAAAAAGGATTTTATTTGGACAGTAATCCTAGCCATACTTTGCATTTTTCTACAGAAGTGACGATTGGGTACCGAAGCGTTTATTTAAGAAATATTTTGACTAAGAGACAAACTTTAAAAGGTGTTCTATAAGAAAATAGTCTGTAACAATAAAACCTACGCAAAAAAACCAGCCAACACTTCTTTAATTCAACTTGAAAACTTTGAATCAACGAATGAAACACCTGGCCCAATAAATGCAAGCATTGCACTCCAATAGCGTTTGAACAAGTAAAAGATGGATTCTCTTCTTTACCAGAAATCACTGATTTCTAGATAAAACTAACATTTAAGAGGTTCTCTCCCTTTGAAAAGTCTAACTCTTTAAAAAAAAGTGTTTTCTGAGCTCTGGGAAGCGATCTCCCTTCGTTTGGCATATAAGGGAATTTTTTCGGTACTGCCTTTAGAGAAAGCAGCTAGTAGCCTGATAAAGACTTATGGTCTCGATTTCCTATTACCGCAATTCATAATGCCAGAAAATCTAGGCATTTTGGCTTCAAATTTTTATAAACACCGACCGCTAATGATTGCATTTTACACACTAAGTGCAGGACAGCCAGCTATACTTGTCTTTAGGAACTGGCAGGGACTGTTGCCACTTCACTGAAACTTCTCGATGACGTCACGTGCTACATCCTCATTGTTAACAATTAAGGTTCTGTGTTAGTTATGATTATAAGAGCATAGATATGTTCTCTACGGAATGGTAAGGAAGGGATAACACTTTAGAAGTAGGTGAATTTAAGTGTTTTTCTCATTGTTGTTTTTAATGTCTTTGGTTGTTTACATTACTTTTATATGGAAGTTTTCAGGCTTTTCTGACTGGTTAGAAACTCGGTTGTAATGTAATAACTTTTATGGGTGCATTGCAGAAACATTGCTTTATTTAAAAAAAAAAAAGAAACTGGTTGTCAGAATTATGTCACGTCTCACGAATAGTGAGAACTTCTCAACTACATGTAGTACGTAGGAAGGGAAATGCAAAATTAAGCAGACATTTATCACTCATATTCATATGAAGTTTTCATGTAATTAACTTATTTCGGTGTAGTAGCACATGAAGTTTGACTTGTCGACCACAGCAGATATGGAGCAGTGAAAAATATAACGGAATCTGTTGCTGCCGACTTGTTTTTTTTAGCTTGTAGCCCAGCTTGGGATTGCTACTGTGGTGATCTTACCATCATAGTTTGTCAGAATCGACTTAAAAAAGGTTCAAATATGTTTTTGTTTTGTTTTTTCAGGAAGATTTTATTAAGCTTCTAAAGTACACTTTAGGATATCCTACGCTGATAATAGAAAAATTTCACATGTAAAAGTGTACAGTGCCGTAGGTATGCTATAATCAAGGGAAGGCTGGAAAAGTTTTAGGTACTTTCACAAATTAACTTTTAACTTATATTATTGACTAACATATTATACTGTATGTTGCTTGTACCTCTGACTTCTCTTGAGTTATTGAAATTCGTAGCTCCAAGTCCTGTCAACATGTTCGACTTTCACACCGCAAGTTCTGTCGGTAGTCACGTGGATAATGGTTTGCGATTATCCATTACACCGGTCTGGACTGCTCTTTCTTCTTACGTAAAAAACTGCTCATCGGACCTCGGAGCTACGATTCTTTCGTAGTTCCTACACAAATAGTGATCTTTACTGTTCACTTTACACACAGCAAATTTTTTACAAACCCGATAACCGCCCACCTCTTTTTTCACTCAGAAATATACTTTGCTAACTTGGCAAAAATTTATTTATAACTACGCTTCCTATCTTTCGCCGGCAAAAATTAAACAGAAGTGTCTATAGTAGCTTTAGCCACTGTTAATCATGGCAATTGCAAGGAGACGTTTACTTAGCAAACTAACCCAATTTAACACTTGAAGTTTATAAATAACTTTCCTATGGAGGTTTAATAGAGTTTTCAGATTATTATGATAGTTTTATTTATAGAAGCTTAATATTTGGGTTGTGAGAACATCTGTTGTTTTAGAAAAATTATATTTCCAATGGATATATTTAGTTTAATACTGGGGCATAGAAAGGAGTCTCTCTTATCAATGCATGGTGGTTTTGCTCGACTGTTAACCTCTTTAAGTGTTTAACAAAGTAAGGAGATTGTGAATACGTTTAGAGAAAACCTCAAGTGGTAATACACTGCCGGACAATTGCTAAGGACCGATGACAATAGCAACGATAGCAACCATAAAATGGAAGGCAGGAAAATGTGGAAATTAGCATAAGTGCGGGATACAATAAGACGTGTTGTGCGTATGCAAATTTTGGATTGCCGAACTTGTTCGTGACGTCATAGCGCTGATAAGAGATATAAAGGATTTGACGCGTATTGACCGTTGTTGTTCAAACGCAAAGTTGAAAGGAAAAGAATCAATTGACATACTTGTAATTTTCAGTATGTCTTCCAGACATCACCTAGATGATTTTACGCGTGGCTGTATTATTAACAAGATTGAAGAAGGGCGAAAAATAACAGATGTTACCAGGGAATTCGACGTCAGGCACAGTGTTGTTTCAAGGCTTTGGAAATCATTTCAAACAAATGGAGAGTGTAGCAAACGTCACGGGGAGGTCGTGTTCGCAGTACGACACCTGCAGAAGATCGGTACATAGTGCTATCAACAAAAAGACATCGGCGCAGCACAGCTAGGGGAGGTAGCAAATCAGTTTATGGCTGCTACTGGCAGGCGGATCTCCCGAAAAACTGTCGCCAGACGTTTGCATGAAGGAGGACTATACGCCCGCCGTCCTGTTGTGTGCACCCTATTGTCCAGACGTCACCGTACCGCCTGTTTGCAATGGTGCCATCAACATCGCAATTGGAATGATAACGACTGGTCTGCTGTGCTATTCTCAGATGAGAGTAGTTACAGTCAATCGCCTGATTGTCGACGACAACTGATGTGGCGTGATAGTGGTACTGCATCTTGTCCAGCAACCATTCAGGAAAGGGACCGATATCCGACATGTAGTGTCATGGTATGGGCTGGCATCATGATCAATGGCCGTACGTCCCTCTATGTGCTTCCAACTGGGACTATGACTGGCCAACGATACATTAATGATGTTCTGCTACCTCATGTTCTCATGTTCCGTGGTGCTGTCGGTGATAGATTCATTTTCATGGGCGACAACGCAACATGTCATCGAACAGTAGCTGTCCAGGAGTGTCTTGAGACCGAGGATATTCAACTCCTCGTATGGCTAGCACGTTCTCCAGATCTGAATCCCATTGAAAATGTGTGGGATGCTTTGGGGAGGAGTCTTGCTGGTGGCCAATGCCCTCCAATAAACAAGGACACCCTCATCCGTGCACTGACAGAGGAATGGGATAAATTACCCAACAGCTGCTTGATAATGTTGTGCAAAGCATGACACGACGTGTGGAATCTTGCATCGCCCTCCATGGTGGCCATATCCCGTATTGACATCTTACGCCGGAACGCCTGCGGACGGTAATTGCATTTTTTTCACGTTTACGTGTTCTGCACAAAATGGCCTGTTTGTCCCTTGAACACGTTCTAAAGCCTTCTGGATTTCAGAGCACAATAAATTGTCTTTCTTGTAATGTCCTGGCATTGTGACATTATTTTATTTCACTTGGCATCCAACCACACTTACTTTTTTATGCGCTATATAGCCGTTTATGATCCGTCCTTAGCAATTGTCCAGTAGTGTATGTTAAATCATAGATCCTTAGGTAATAATGTACCACACAAAGGTAGATACCCCCTCAAGCACTGGCTGGATAAGTAACCCACCCAGGAACTGGCTTGGGTTACTGATCCATGTACCTAGATTTTCACATATAGATTACAATATACCCTGCCTGGGTTAAGTTATTTGCACTTTTTTTCTACATGTAGATATTCTTTTACTTGCTCCCAGAGGCGCACACTCCATAGACCGAAGTCTTGCCACGGCAAGACCTAATGGAAGGGGTGGGTGGAGTGGGGTGTGGTGGAAAGGGGAGGGGGAAGAAATTTCGGCTTAAGGAATGTGTAATAAGTACAGATACAAAAAGTTAAAAAAAATGTGCTATTTATTTCGTCAACAGTCCTGTGCTCTTGTCTTTTTCTTAACATTCAGGTACACGTAGGGAGTGTGCGAGTAGGGAGTAGCCCTTAGCGGAGCGAAATCCCAACAGAAGTTTGCGGTTCCGTTGCCCCAAGCATCGCGGCAATCCACGCTCTCCGCCGCTGCAGGAAGCAGGATGCAAATTTTTGTAACCATATGGACATTTGTTTTATTATGGATAAGTATCAGCAACACCGCCAGCCGCCACACCCCATAATAGGACAAGCTGCACTGCTGTAGCAATGACGCAGGCGTATTTCGGGCACAGAGTGCACCAATTCCCAAGCAAGCAAGCATAATCCCTTCCCTTTCTTTGGTCCCAACTCCCAAGGAAACGGAGGTGTCCCATGCCACCCAAAATCTCACCCACTTTATTTTACAATCTTTGTTTTTAACCGACACTGGCGGCTGACCCGGTGACCCCAGAGCTGACTAATACAATGCAGAACTCTCTACTAGTTACGAATACGACGAAGGGTTTTCATTGTTGATTGGCTGATACTGCACTTTGCACTGTCGGGCGTCGGCTGTCGCCCAGTAGGCGAGTAGCTAGTCATTTTGGTAGGCGACTGAGGCTAATAGTTTCCCAGCTTCTATGTTAAGATTAACAGAACAAAAAAAAACTGTGGATGGTTTTCACTTAGTCTTTAGATCATCAAATGCCATTTTGCAATCTACTCTACTTGGTACGTTAACAGTTACAGTTGCACAGAGAGTCGGCAATCAGGAAATATAAATACGGTAAAATGTTTTCTTAGGCTGCCCTTGACTCCTTTCTACACAATCTCAGAAATTTCGATCTTCTTTCATGAGTGTTTACGACTTACGAGAACCGAATAATTATCGATCGAACGATAGTTTATAGTTATGTATTTTGTCGAACTTCGGCATAAAAAAATATGCTGATTGTGAATGCGGAAAAAAAAGAGGTGTAATAAATTCGACAAACTGGCAAAGGCATGTAGGATCATGCAAGGTTCGGAAAATAAAAGACCTTCTGCTTCCATCAGCTCTTATTTCACAACCCCGGCAGCAGCACCTTCTTTACGACCAATGAAGAAGATTAGTCTTGAACCCGAAGAGCCTGACACATCTTTTAGAAAAGAAATTCCCATTGGTAAGTAAAGTAAGAAATGCAATGTTGTTTCAAACATTTACTTGCTATTTTATTTCAACAGAAATGAATGCAATTGTCTAACTGTTTCCGTATAAGTAAAAACAAAAACAGAAAAAAATTCGCCGCTACAAGCCTGAAGCCCCATCATTAGTTTTAAATCTTCGTTTTTCTTTTTTTTATTAATTCATTTAATGTTTTTTATCATTTTTATTTTTTTATTTTAAAGGAGTCCTCCCCACTTTTCTTATATTTCTCAACAAAAAAAAAAAAAAAAAAAAAAGGTGCCAGGGGCGCTGGCATACCACTTTTAATTGCAAGCCTTTCAGGTGCAAGATTCATTTCCTATTTTAATAAAATCATTGAGTTTTTTATGGGGAGCAATTGGAAATGTATACATTCTTATTGATTATTATCTGAATCCACACACCTGTCCGGATGATAATATTTAAGCATTTTCTTTTTTTTTACTATGGTTTCATTTTACTAAAATTCGGAATTTAATCACAGCAGTGAGTAATTTGAACTGTATACCTCTCTAATTCTAATTTGTGAAAGTCTGAAAGATGTCTGTGATGTGAAGCTCAAACGCTATTGCTGGGGGTACAATTTCAACTCTTTTTCTAAACGAAATTCTATTAAATTATGGAACACAATACTTTTTTCTCATGTGTATGCGGTACACTTGCTTCTGCCCCTTTCCTCGCAGGCTTTGTATTGTATCAAGAGACTTTGGCTACTTATGAAAAAAAAATAAGAAAACTATCTTCGTGAATTCTTCACGAAACTGGTTGAAATCTGTAATTGGATT
This sequence comes from Macrothele yani, assembly GCA_039090855.1. Taxonomy (NCBI): domain Eukaryota; kingdom Metazoa; phylum Arthropoda; class Arachnida; order Araneae; family Macrothelidae; genus Macrothele; species Macrothele yani. The sequence continues at coordinate 74,156,597 of CM077026.1, forward strand.
ACAGAAGTTGACTCCCAAAATTCCAAGTGAATCGGTTAAAAACTTTTTAAATTAGCATTGAAAAATTTTATTACGGATTTCTATGCACGCTTCCTTTTCTCTTTCGGCAAACAGAGTGAGCGTACAAGGTTACATCCACATTCGCCTATTCTTGTTTCGCCTATCCCCGCTACGTCGAAAGTTAATGGGTTCCGCCATTTCAGGCGAGGAAAGAATTCTGGTTTCGCCTATTCCTGTCTCGCCTAAAACTTTCACCTGCTAGAGGGGAGGCGCAAAGTTCCTTTTTCGCCTATTCCTGCTACGTCTAAAGTTAATAGGGCGATGAGATGCTATTACATTACTTCGCTTAAGCTTTGATAGAGTGATTTTAAAAAAAAGATACATCTTTGCATCCCGTGATTTTTTTATTTATCAAAACACTAAATCTTTCGTGCGTTAAAAAAAAGAAAAGAAAAAAGGACAATTTTTTCCGTGGAAAAAAGCAAGAAAGCTAGTTTTTATCCCTAGGGTTCAAAGCTAGTTTTACTTCTTCAATCAAAAAAAAAAAAAAAAATCCACGTAGAAAACAAAGTTGTTCAAAACATTTTTAATTTAAAATGGGGGGAGGGGGGCGCTATTACATTATTTTGCATAAGCTTTGACGGAGTGATTTAAAAAAAAGATACATCTTTACCTCCCACGAATTTTTTTTATCGTAAAAAGTAAAAAGCAAAACAGACCATGACATAATTGTTTACCTTCTCGGTTCAAAGGCTAAGAGTTTAGAACTATCTGAGAAAGAAGCCAGTGAACTGAATTCCGACAAGTATATCGTCATTCTTCTAGCTGATCAAGATAATTCGCCAGTTATTTGTGTGCATTTGTAGATGGCTGTAGTGAAAATAGCAATCTGTAAAAAAACGTCCAGGATATGAAGTCCAACAGAGAATAAGTCCCGGATAGAAAGTCCAAAGAAAAAAAGTTCGAGGTAAGAGTATTCATTCTGGGGGGGGGCAGTATAAGCGGGACGTGTTGTCTTTGAGGAAAGTATTTTTATGCAAATTTATGTGACTGTAAATAGCTGATGTTCTTTGAGTGTCATTTACCAAGAACAAAGTCATTTAATTTAATAAGTGCAGCAATACAAATTGAATTTTCTATGGCAATAAAAATCAGGTATTAAATGCCACCTATGTTATATTATGGTCCACGAAAAACTAAGTTGCTTGATTAATTTTTTTAGAAATTGCTGATTTTGGTGAATTTATAGATCACTACAGTTTTTAGCACGTCCTTTGTAAAAAAAGATCGTGCTTATGTTATCGGTTTGTCCGTCCGTCCGTCCGACCGTCTGTACCCACGGTATCTCTGCAACTTTCAGTCCGATTTGAAAAATTCTTTTTGAATTCGAAAGCTTGAAACATGCGAATGATGATCCCTTATTTCGTCTTTTTTTTACGATGTACAATTTTGCCGCTAGAGGGCGTAAATGCAGAGGATGTCGAATTCAAAAATACGTTTTATTCCACATATTTGCTTCTAAACATCCGATTGAAAAAATTCTTTTATCTTTCGATTCCATTTATGTCGAAGAGTATTTTGGATATAGTTTCTTTTTCAAATTACGCATGGATTTTCCGCTAGGAGGCGTAAAAGTAAATTGCATTTTTTCCGATAACTCTTCTTCTAAAACTCCGATTTGAAAATTTTTTTTTCAGCGGATACATCTCCTGATGCAGGGCCCGATTTACTACATGCGAGGTCCAGGGCACAAAACATTTCCGGGGCCCCCTCCTTATTCTCTATCGACCAAATAATAGTCACTCTGTGCAGAGTAGCAGAATGTAGACGTACATGCGTACGCTGATAGTTTCCAAATCATTAGCAGGTTTGCAGATAGTTTTTGCATGTAGATTAAAAAAATAAAAATGTTAGGCCTATATACAGCAATTAAAACACTTACTCAACGCTTTACTCAGATTAATATACTTAATTCTATTTTAACTGAAGAACTTAATTATTTTTCACATCTTCTGAGTTCTTTTGTTTTTACAGACATTTCTGACCTCTAGATTTTATCAAGGCCTGTTCTCAATGTATACGAACTGTATTAAAAGTTTTGTTTACACAGAATTTAAATTTTATTGCCAGGTTCCTCTTTCAGTTCCCAATTAAATACAAATATTTCCTCATGCATTTTGTAAGTCCAGTATTTTTGAATTAACTTGTTGAAAATCATATTTATAATTTTCGAAGGTTCATTGATAGAACTGTTTTTCTGGATATAAAAACTTTCTTTAATTAATCTCTTGTTTTTATGAGGTTCGTAGTCCAATATTTTAATATTTTGCCATAAAAGTCCATTTTACACACATTGCTGCACATTCAATCAGAATGTACTATTTTGTCCTCATTGGAATCTGTAATGTTCTAATAATTATTTGTTTTATTAATTTTCCTTTAAATTATCTTATTCTATTGTTATCATGGTTTGCGGGTTGGCAGCGAGTTTTCTGTTTCAATAGCTGTGTACGCAGATACATTTTATTTTTATACAATTCTGGCTGTGCGGGGACAACTGGTTGATCAGTAGTTTGTGGTGTTAATGACCCCCATAGACTCTAACTATAACAATATATCTATGACAAAATGGATGGACATCTTAATTTTAGTGAATATTGTGGTCTTGCAATGTACTGATTCTTGCGTCTAGAACATGAGAACAATGCATCCAACAAAAAATGTGAACTAAAACAAGAAAAAAAAATCCATGGTGACCTCCACTGGACTTCCTCATAAATAGAGATGTGAAACTGCATAAACAATTGAAAAAGTGCTATGGGAACTCCTACTTCCAGCTTCACGGTTTCTACCAAGATCAAATCAGTGCATCATGATCAATATATCAGAAAACTGCAAAACATAAAATTTTGTGTTGATGAGGAAGAGTCTGAGTTACACAAAAAAAAATAATAATAATAACAAAACAAAAACCATAATAATAATAATCTGAAAAGCTAAGGGGAACACCTAGTCCGGTTCAATTTTTGGTAAATGTGTTGTACTTCGGAGTCCTAAATTATTTGGTCAGAAAAGTTGTAAAATTAAAAAAAAAGGATATCAACGATGTTTACCGAAAAGCTTACCTCTAAGTAGTCCAAGTAGGATGAGAAACACACGCTGCGGCGACGAGCTGAAGCGTTGCTCCGTTGAAAGGAAGGTTTGCTGCAGCTAGGAATTCATGGGCAGAAGAGTACAACAGGAATCAGGTACGCTCTTGTCAGGAAAGAGTAACAGAATATACTGCTACGCTAAAGAATGTAGTTTGTAATTTCTGTCTCACTTTTTAAAAAACATGCAGAGACTGTCTTCGTTCTTTGGCATGTAATTCCGTGATACGAAATAGTAAGTATGCACATGCCTTTCTTGTTTCTAGAAAAGCGTTAGAGAAAGTGTCGCATTCTCTCTAACGGAAGTTAGATGGCAAGTCTCAAAGTGAAAGTTTGATTACTAAATAAAAAAAAAGCTTCCACGGAGAAATAAGTTCATACATTCAGCATCAAAGAATCCCATGTGAAAAAAACAAGAAACTGTCCGATTGCGATGTCAAGAACTGACACCAAAATTAACTATTTTCTGTAGCGTAGCACTACACTCTTTCCAGAAAACAGCGTTCCCGGTTCCTGTTGTACTATTCCGCCCGTTAATGTCCTGGCTGCAGCAATCCTTCCTTTCAACGGAGCACAGCTTCATGTCAACGCCTCAGCGTTGTTTAAGGCCTCCCGCAGTGTCTGCTGACTCGTCATACTTGGAGTTCAAGTTTTTCGGTAAACATCTTTAATATTCATTCTAACGATGAAATTTTTTTCACCATTTCCCCTTAAATTGCATATTTTAGAATCTGTACGTCACACTTTTTAGAAATTTTACAACTTTTCCGACCAAATAATTTACCACGCTAAACAACACATTTACCCAATTTTTACCAAAATCTAATGAGCTCATAATGACATGAATGTATAAATTGTCCAGTGTCAAATAAAACTGACAATACGATGACAAAGTGCTGTGTTTGGGCACCAGATCTTTTTATTTGTAATAACTCGGTTACTATTCTTTATTTTTAGGAATGAATAAAAACAATTGAAAATTTACCTCCTATATCAGGACGAAACAGTTATGTTGAATATTTTTCTTCTACATTTCCTAGATGCAAAGTCATGTATCAGAGAATCATAATTTAAAGATTGTGTCACATCACTCTCCAAAGACAGCAGAGCTAATGATGCCAGTTTCGTTTGTCACATGGTTGATCGTAAGGGATTTTTAAGTCTTTTCAGCAAAGAAAATGATCTCTCACTTGTACAATATGAAATCGGTAATGTCATGAACATTCTAAGTGCAGTCTCAGTGTTCGGAAATGTCGCTTCTAAATTGTTTACCTTCAAAGTTTGCAGCATCTGGGGAATGGTTGCATGCTCCCCCATCATTGAGGAGAATTGCAAAAACTCATCTGCAAACTGGTCGTCAAGGTCATTGTTATAGTATTCCTGCAATGCTTCTGCCCCTTCAAAAATTTCAGATCTTGATTTTTTTGTAAAAAATTCAAATTTTCTCATATTTTCATAAGCACTTTTTCTGCTTGAAAGCTGAGTGACTAAAGCATCACAAAGCACATAATAAACTTGAGTTCTAAATATATCCCTTGCACTGAGTTCTATATGTTCAATGTTACATTCATCTAGGTGTTTATTCTTGGGCACCTTCTTTCTTCGGGAATCATGACCATGGTATTGCACATTTTCAGACACTAATGTTTTAGCTTCCTCTTCATAGACTTCAAAATTTTCCCTCACGAACTGAATGAATTCAATTAACGACTGGAAAATTTTAGGTACTTCAGAAATATTTCCTTTTGAATTCTGGCAAGTTTGATTTGCACAGTTTAATCTCTGAAGTATTGTGTCCCAAACTACTGTGCTGATCGATATTTCCATTGTTCTCATTTTCTTCAGCAGTGATTTTGCTTCATCTCTTGTCTGTGGAGAATCATCTACATTTTCTGACAGAAATACTAAAACTTTCTCTATTTCACGGTAATTTTCCCCCACTGATCGTGTAGCTGCAGCATCTGCACACCATCTGGTAACTGACCGACTCTTCAGTGTGAGTGATGAATTTCCATGTGCTTCCTGGACTTTCTCCTGAAGCATCTTCCAACGGTGAGTTGATGCAGAAAAAGAAGTATAGAGTTTTTGCAAAAATGTGAGAAAAGAGAGAACTTTACCACAACTATCTATGCTATTCACACCAACTAAATTTAAAAGTGTGAGCAGAACATGGCACATATTCCGCTAGTGGATTGATTTCCCTAATGCGTGTTTGAACACCAGAATACTTCCCAGACATGTTGCTGGCATTGTCATAGCTTTGGCCTCTGACATTCATAATATCCAAGCCAGCCTCCTGTAGAAAAGATATCATGGTATTTGTAATGTTTTCTGCAGTATGTCCATGGAATGGAATAAATGTCAAAAACCGTTCTTTTGCTTCACAATCTTTGTTGACATACCTTATGATAAAAGCCAGTTGATCTATGTGTGTAACGTCTGGAGTAGAGTCAACTATGGCAGAAAAATATTTTGACATTTTTATTTCATCAGTGATGGCATTAAAAACACGTACAGCCATTAATTCAACAAATTCATCCACACATGTTGAAGATAAGTAACTGGTGTTACCACTTCCTGCATTCCCACATTTTTCCAAGTGTTGAGCTAAGAATGGATCAAATTCTGCAATTAATTCTAAGCAGCCCAGGAAATTTCCATTCTGAACTGATCCAATTGTTTCATCATCACCATACATTGGCAACCCACGAACTGAGAGATACTTAACTGTTGCAACAACTCTATGCAAAACATCTTGCCTGTACTTGGATTCATTCCGATACTGCATAACTATCTGACAGTCAATGCGTGCAGAAGCATTCATGCGTGATGAATAGTCACATACTGCTTGCCTGTGTATGTGTGAATTTTCATGCTCTGTAAAACGTTCACTTGCATGCTTCCAGTCAGAAAAACCTGTGGATCCTAATGCTGTATTGCTCCTAGCATACAGTTTGCATATCCAGCAGAAGAGTAAACAAGTTGATGGGGATAAAAGAAGCCAGTCGCGTTTTACCTTCTCATTATTTTTTTTTATTCTGAAAAAATTACCTTCTGTTAGGAAACGTTTTTTACCACATATATCCTTCCCTGTGAATACCAGCAACTTCAAATCTTGGACTGGTGGATTGCTCAAAAAGCATTCGCGCATTTCTTCTGTAATTTCTCCCCATAAGGCAGGATCCACTGCATTCATTGTGGAACTTGTGCTCTCTTCATTAGATGAATTCAAAAGATTTCCCAAATTAGGAGCATCTGTGATGTTAGATGATTCTGAAGTCAGATTACTGGCTTCCAAAGACAAATTACGCTCAAGAGACTCACCAGTAGTAAAATTAGATGAATTTGTTGAACGTTTGGGACCAAGTGAAATATCCAATTTTTTAATGGCAAAACGTTCAATGCTACCATGCTGCAGGTTATCATCCTTCAGTTTCAATTGTTTGGCTTTCCGTTTAGCACTGCCTGATAAATATGTACGTTTTGACATAATTTAACTGTTAAATAATTCAACTTAAATATATTGTTACAACTAACTAAATTTGATTATATATAAAATTAACAAATATTCAACATTCCATCAGACTACAAGAAACGCAACGCAAAATACAACCAAGCCTTCGTGGTTACAGTTACGACAACGACAAGCCATGTGCAGGAAGTTGAAGGATCAGTTGAGTTTAGGTGCGTTCGGAAAAGCAAGAAAAGGCACGTGAATCAATGGAAGCGACTCTCCTTCTCAATGGCCACCTGAAGGTTATTGAACCACTGAAACTCATTAATGGCCACGTGTTTACGTGAAATTCGAAACTCAAACTCACTGTGTGTAAGTACCACATCTATAAACACATGACTCATGAGCATGCAAAAGTAAAAATAATAAATTTTGAACATACACACACAAAATTCCCATTAACTAAGTACACATTTAATTCAAATTTGGGGGCCCCCAAAATCGGAGGCCCTGGGCACGTGCCCCGTGTGCCCTCCCGTAAATCAGGGCCTGGCTACGTCGATGACAACAGCGGTAAAATAGGTGAGAGGCTTATAGCATTGAAGGAAAGTCCTATCGCTACAGGCCAACAACTGTTTGAGATGTTTGATTTTATCTGCAATGAGAACGGGCTCGACTGGAGGAAATTCTTAGTTGGACAATCCTATGACGGATCTGCCAATATGAGAGGGCCATACAGAGGCATTCAGTCTCTGATCAAAGCGCAAAACTCCGCGGCTGTCTACATTTGGTGTTGCGCCCATAGGCTCAATTTAGTTGTCGCTGATGTTGTCGGATGCTGTTCAAATGCATCTGACCTTCTTGGCATTCTAGAGATGACGTTCGTTTTTTTATCGTCTAGCAAAAAACGCATCTCATGTTTTGAAATGAATCAAAAAAAGATACATCTCAATGAGCAGATTCGTCGACTAAAGCGTGTCTCCAGTACGAGGTGGATGTCTCATTCTCGTGCACTAGAAACGGTTTTGAAAAGATACGATGCCCTTCTAGACACGTTAGAAGACATTAGAAAAGAAGAGGGGCCTGCTGATCGACAAGCCAGTCTTCAGGCGGAAAACCTTTTGTCCTATTACATGTCACAAAGATTTATTTTAACAGACTTTTATTTTTCTTCAATTTTTGATGTGCTTGAACCCCTCAGCTGCATTATACAAAGTAGACATTGATGTGTTGGCGGCAACACATGTTTTGAGCGAAAAGAAAAAGGAGTTGCAAGCCTTGCGTTCCGACAGCAAATTTGACATGATATTAAAAAATAGTGAAATTTTTGTCAACGATAGTTCGGTTGAAGAAATCACTCCATTGCGAGAGACGCGATACAGGCGGAGAAAAGTTTTGCCGGGTGAAAATGCAGCTGATGAGGTTATTGATGATCCGCTACATAGGTTTAAAATATCTACTTACTTCACCTGCCTGGACATCATTGTACCTCAGCTGTCTGAAAGATTCAACGAAGAAGGCCAAGGAATTTTCAGCGATCTGTCTCTCCTGTCACGGAAACGAATCAGGAAAGTATCAGAAAATTCCTCTTCCCTGCCAAAAGACGCGTTTTCGACATTTGCGGCTACGTACGCACAGTTTGTCGCAAAAGACTAACTCACTGAGGAGTACATCAATTTTGCGAAACACTACTTTAAATTTGAAGCAGTAAAAATGCTTCCATATCACTTACATGAGTCTACACGTCCGTCAGCAAGCGATGATTCCAACACATCATCAGGCAGTGACAATGACCTGGGTGATATTGATGGACATCAAGTGGAAATGAATGCTGGAAGTTTAAAATCAGTCTTCAGTGTATTTTGCCAAAGTGGACTGAAAACTATTTTCTCTACTTTGCACACTGCTCTTAAAATTGCTGTGACCCTTCCAGATCCTAGTGCGACTGCCGAAAGAACATTCTCGAAACTTAAGCTTATTAAGACTCGACTACGTACTACAATGTCACAACACCGCTTGGAATCCCTTGTATTAATATCGTGTGAGCCAGATATTGACGTAAACAGTGATCAAGTCATAGACAGATTTGCTGATTACAGCCCACTCTTTTCCAAAGCTTTACGATACACATTAAATTTTGCAAACTCATAAAATTCAAGTACCAATAGAACAATAGATGCGTAACAATTTTTTCATGCCTAACGGCCTTTTCATAGTCTTATTTATTGATGATATACTTATGTTTTTTTTCATGGAATGTTCAAAAGCAAATGTATTTATTTACCTATTTTCAATTTCCTATGTTTTATATAGTGCTGTGGGAATCTTGTGTTCTAAGTAAATGTTTCTGTACAGTTAAACTTCGTATTTTGGAAAACTATGCATATTGATTTTAAATTTATAGAAATTCAGTTAGTATTCTGAAAATATCACCTTGAATTTCAGAATAATTTCCAGCCACATTTTTATAAGGCAATTTTTCGTTCTACCGAAGTGGAAAACCGTTCTTTATATGGAAACATTTTCACCTAAACTTCGTGATTACCATTTACCACCGATACGATTTTAAAATGTGTTTGAGGGGCCATATATAAAATAAAACATTTGGCGTATATATTGCGTCATGACTTGAACTCCACTGGTGAGGCTTGAATAGCTGAAACTGGTCTGAAACATGGCTTCGAAATTTTTATCATACCAGCATTTCATTTATTTGGTTTTAAATAATGTCTGTTTCACATGAATAATTGTTTCATTCATTGATTCATCCATAGAATAGAATCCACAATTAACAACCATGGTAAGCGGTAACGAGTAACGACATACTACACTACTGTACTAAAGTTAAGCACTCCCTCCCATGTTAAATTTACGGGAAACGACACTATAAGCGCTGAAGCTAGAGAAGTCGGGCTTTCATGATAGTCTATAGCAGTTGAAAAACATTTTAGAACTTGACGCTATCTACTCGAAGAACGCAGTTTATTGTAACTTCTATGCTGATTTTCATGAATGGGAAAGCGAAAGATACGTACGGACTACAAGGTAAATTACGTACCTAATATATTCTCCTGTCCTGTATCATCACCATCATCATCATCATCATCATTGTCAACCATTATCAATCCACTGCTGGACGAAGGTCTCCCCAAGTTTCCTCCACAACGGTCTGTCTTGTGCCAGTCTCCTCCATGTCACTCCCGCATACTTTCGAATTTCATCCACCCATCTCCCATGTGGTCTTCTTCTGGGTCTTTTCCTGTCCCTTGGAATCCAATCTAAAATTTCGGCTGTCCATCGATGGTCTGTCCTTCTGGCAGTATGTCCAGCCCATTGCCATTTCAGGGATTTAACTCTGATCATGATGTCTTCCACTCTCGTCATTTTTCGGATCCACGAGTTCCTCTTCTTATCTCTCCTGGTTACACCAAGCATGCACCTCTGCATGCTTCTTTGAGTTGTCTGCAGCCTTTGCATGTCTCTTTTAGTTAAGGTCCACGTCTCTGCACCGTACGTAAGCACTGGAAGGATGCATTGATCAAACACTTTTCTTTTAGGACATAATGGCATATTGCTCTTGAAAATTATACTGTTTTTTCCAAAAGCTCTCCAGGCAAGTTTTGTACGCCGATTAATTTCTTCATCAATGAGACCCTCACATGATATCTGCTGTCCAAGATAAACGTACGTGTTCTGTTATCTTCGGCTTTTCTCCATCAATCGATAAATCTTCATTTCTTGTAAAAGCCCGATAAAAACTGTGTTTCGCACGAAAGGAACATGCAAGTCATAAGAGCTGTCTACGTACGATTAAAAACATTATCCCTGCTGATACTATAGACTAGTTTAAAAAACTTTATTCACAAGTAAAAGCTAGTTAAAAGCGAGATCTTTCGGGATCCCTAGATCCCATCTTCAGGCTTAAGGTCATAAAGAACAACAAGTGGTCCACTTATATACGATCAGGTTTGACCCATGATGCAACGCAGTGGGCGTTGACATCGGTCAACATAGCAAATTAAAAAACAATCAGTAGTTCGAAGATATGTAAGGTTATACAATATTGTCCGTAGTGGATCCGGGCATATCGATGGGGATTAGTTTTTTCCATATGTGAGGAATGAATGACGGAAGTTCTGAGTTACAGCATAAAGGCTCATATGAATGGATATATAAGCTCTCGGAGAGGAAAACATTTCCCCTTGTTACTTTGGAGTTCAAAACCACGGCGTTCTTCCATTCAGGTATTTTTCCCTCTTGGTCCACAGTTTCAGTTAGTACTGTGTTGGTGGAGCCTGACCTAAAGTAATATTGGTGTTCCGATAATCGTACTTTTAAGGTCCTGAGAGTCGAACCTATATAACATTTCACATCCTCTGTATTATTAGGGTTAACTAAAGGTATACGGTATACACCGGGTCTAGAGAGATCGGGAATCACGTCACGATCAGTTCTGATAATAGAAAAGATGTTACGAGTCGAGACTCCAAAACCAAGTCCATATTTCTTGCATGTTTTTCTAAGGATTGTCACAAGTGGTTGAGAAAACTCAATCTTGCCTATATACCGTAAAGTTGTTTTTGGAGTAGTTAGGGTAGTGGATCGAGTTCGTTGAACTATATTCATGAAGCGTCCGAAGTACGAATCCGGGTACCCAAAGGATCGGGCCATAGTCCGAATGTACTTAAGTTCATTGTCCAGGGCCCCGGGTGACGACGAATGAGAATAAGCTCGTTTAATATGGAAGTAGAAGGAAGTAGATTTATGACAAATAGGGTTAAAGGACGAAAACGGAATCATACAGGGCACAGCTGTTGGTTTACGATACACAGAGAAACTGATAAAATTGGTATTAAGTCTCGAGTGAGTAGTATGCCTAAAAAGGGAAGCTTGCCCTCAGTTTCCAGTTCCAAAGTAAACTTAATCGTGGGGAACTGTGAGGAGAAACATTCGGTAAATTCCTCTAGTAGAGACATTGAATGTGGCCAAAAGACTAACATGTCGTCTACATACCTGATCAATAAAATAGGTTGAGCAGGAAAAATTGACATAACTAATTCCTCAAGAGACTGGAGGAAAATTTCCGCCAAAACCGGGGAAAGGGGGAGCCCATAGGTGCACCCTCCTTTTGAAGATAAATTTTGTCACCAAATTTGAAATAAGATCTCTTGGCTACCAACTGGAGGGCAGATTTAATGGCTTCAATCTCGTGGGGGGATATAGTTAAGTTGGCCTGTAATTTGGTGGTAATGATGGAATGAACAATATCAAGGGGAACACTCGGGAACAGAGAGACCACGTCTAATGAAGCCATGATGAAGTTCGTTCCGGTAGTGTTAACCGCTGTTATACGTGAAATGGCTTGGGTAGAGCTTTTAATAGAAAAAGGAGAGTTACTAGTAAGTGGTTGAAGGTATTTAGCGAGAGCAGTCTCAAGGGGGCGTGTAGGACTAGAAAAGCCAGAAACTAATAGTCTGAGTGGGCGATCAGGTTTGTGAGTCTTCATTTTCCCGAAGGCTCCCGGGCCGCTGGGCCCAATGGGCGGTTTCATCATTGCCGAGATAACAGTTGGTAAAGAGCCTTTATTTTTCAATTTGCTCAAATCTGAGATGGTAGCAGGGGTGGGATTGGAATTAATGATTTTATGAGGAATTCGTTCAATGGCCTGTTGCATTTTTGCTTCATAATCACCTCGATCTAAATGACCATTTCTAAAGGTTTATTTGCACCGATTATGGAAATGTTAGGGTTATTGGACAGCGCAATCAATTGAGAGCGTTCAACTTCAACCTAGTGGAAGAGTTGGAGCCCCTTGATATGGTTTTGACAAGATCACTCCGTAGGGTGACTCTTTCATCTTCTGGTAATGACCTAATGATTGTTTCGAGTTGAGGGATGGAACGAAGAGGGTTGAACGAAGAAGTCGGGTATGAAAATTTATACCCACGATTTAAAGCTGTGCGCTGTGGTGTTGATAGTTGGATAGAACTGAAATTACAAAAGGTATCAGGTAAAGGCATTGTTGCCTCATGGGTGTTGGATCTAGTAGCTCTGCGTGGTCTAGATGTAACCAACGAACAAAGTTTTGAGGTATGACGGGCTTCAATGCTATCTAATAATGTTCGTAATGAAGAAAAACACATTACAAGTTGCTTACCCAAGGTAATGAATAGTATTAGGTTAACCAAAGTAGAGTATGAATGGTAAGCCTTTCTGTTAAGTAAATCCAAGAAACTTCTTTTTTGCCGTATCTCAGTAGTTAGACGTCGGAATTCTGCTTTTTCGATAACTATTTTATCGCGAGACGAAATCGGATGACATCGAATAGCAAGGAACCTTGGGACAACTTGTAGCGATTTGCAGTTGACCAAGAAGTTCAGGTGGGTTTCGTTGACAGCGATCTTTTTCCTGAAGGTACAGAATGTTCTGAAGGCCGCTTCCATTCTCCTAGGCCACGAAAAACAATCCAATAGGTAATGCAGGCTGTTGGTATGTCCACTCACCAGATGATTATTTAAAACACACAGATGCAGCTAAGAACGTCTGATAAAAACTGTGTTTCGCACGAAAGGAACATGTAAGTCATAAAAGCTGTCTACGTACGATTAAAAACATTATCCCTGCTGATACTATAGACTAGTTTAAAAAACTTTATTCACAAGTAAAAGCAAGTTAAAAGCGAGATCTTTCGGGATCCCTAGATCCCATCTTCAGGCTTAAGGCCATAAAGAACAACAAGTGGTCCACTTATATACGATCAGGTTTGACCCATGATGCAACGCAGTGGGCGTTGACATCGGTCAACATAACAAATCAAAAGCAATCAATAGTTCGAAGATATGTAAGGTTATACAATATTGTCCGTAGTGGATCCGGGCATATCGATGGGGATTAGTTTTTTCCATATGTGAGGAATGAATGACGGAAGTTCTGAGTTACAGCATAAAGGCTCATATGAATGGATATATAAGCTCTCGGAGAGGAAAACATTTCCCCTTGTTACTTTAGAGTTCAAAACCACGGCGTTCTTCCATTCAGGTATTTCCCCCTCTTGGTCCACAGTTTCAGTTAGTGCTGTGTTGGTGGAGCCTGACCTCAAGTAATATTGGTGTTCCGATAATCGTACTTTGAAGGTCCTGAGAGTCGAACCTATATAATATTTCATATCCTCTGGATTATTAGGGTTGACTAAAGGTATACGGTATACACCGGGTCTAGATAGATCGGGAATCACGTCACGATCAGTTCTGATAATAGAAAAGATGTTACGAGTCGAGACTCCAAAACCAAGTCCATATTTCTTGCATGGTTTTCTAAAGATTGTCACAAGTGGTTGAGAAAACTCAGTCTTGCCTATATACCATAAAGTTGTTCTTGGAGTAGTTAGGGTAGTGGATCGAGTTCGTTGAACTATATTCATGAAGCGTCCGAAGTACGAATCCGGGTACCCAAAGGATCGGGCCATAGTCCGAATGTACTTAAGTTCATTGTCCAAAGCCCCGGGTGACGACGAATGAGAATAAGCTCGTTTAATATGGAAGTAGAAGGAGGTAGATTTATGACAAATAGGGTTAAAGGACGAAAACGGAATCATACAGGGCACAGCTGTTGGTTTACGATACACAGAAAAACTCATAAACTGATAAAATTGGTATTACATTCGGACTATGTCCCGATCCTTTGGGTACCCGGATTCGTACTTCGGACGCTTCATGAATATAGTTCAATGAACTCGATCCACCACCCTAACTACTCCAAAAACAACTTTACGGTATATAGGCAAGACTGAGTTTCCTCAACCACTTGTGACAATCCTTAGAAAAACATGCAAGAAATATGGACTTAGTTTTGGAGTCTCGACTCGTAACATCTTTTCTATTATCAGAACTGATCGTGACGTGATTCCCGAACTCTCTAGACCCGGTGTATACCGTATACCTTTAGTTAACCCTAATAATACAGAGGATGTGAAATATTATATAGGTTTCGACTCTCAGGACCTTAAAAGTACGATTATCGGAACACCAATATTACTTGAGGTCAGGCTCCACCAACACAGCACTAACTGAAACTGTGGACCAAGAGGGAAAAATACCTGAATGGAAGAACGCCGTGGTTTTGAACTCTAAAGTAACAAGGGGAAATGTTTTTCTCTCCGAGAGCTTATATATCCATTCATATGGGCCTTTATGCTGTAACTCAGAACTTCCGTTATTCATTCCTCACATATGGAAAAAACTAATCCCCATCGATATGCCCGGATCCACTACGGACAATATTGTATAACCTTACATATCTTCGAACTATTGATTGTTTTAGATTTGCTATGTTGACCGATGTCAACGCCCACTGCGTTGCATCATGGGTCAAACCTGATCGTATATAAGTGGACCACTTGTTGTTCTTTATGGCCTTAAGCCTGAAGATGGGATCTAGGGATCCCGAAAGATCTCGCTTTTAACTTGCTTTTACTTGTGAATAAAGTTTTTTAAACTAGTCTATAGTATCAGCAGGGATAATGTTTTTAATCGTACGTAGACAGCTTTTATGACTTACATCTTGTAAAAGCATTGAACATCACTTTTGTCTTCTGAAAGTTCATTTTTAATCCCACTTCTTTACTCTTGTCAACAAGTTCCTGGATCATACTCTGCAGCTCTGATGGGGTAGTTTCAAAAATGACTACGTCATCAGCAAAGCGAAGGTGGGTTAGATAATCTCCATTCATCTTTATCCCTTTGTTTTCCCAGTTCAGTGATTGAAAGACATTTTCCAATGTGGCAGTAAAGAGCTTCGGAGATATTATGTCACCTTGTCTCACTCCCTTTCCAATTTTTATGTGTGTTGTATTTTCAAACAGCTGAATCTTTCAACTTGCATTTTCATAGATGTTATTAATAATATTAATGTATGCATCTTCAATACCACAGGACTTCAGAGTCATTGTAACTGCTGATGGTTTCACCGAATCAAAGGCTTTTTCATAATCGATAAAAGCCATGCACAATGGAAGTTCATATTCCCTCGCTCTTTCAATTAGTTCTCTCAGTACTTGGATATGATCTATGGTGCTGCAGCCACTCCTGAATCCAGCTTGTTCTCTCGGTTGAACCATGTCCAGTGTTACCTTCAAGCGGTGTGAAAGAACTTTAGTGAAGATTTTATAAACCACTGATAAGAGGCTGATAGGTCTGCAGTTTCTGAGATCCTCAATGTAACCTTTTTTATGTAGCAGGATCATTGTAGCGTTGTTCGAATCCTCAGGAATCTTCCCTTCATTAAGGCATCGAGTGAAAATTTGGGCGAGTACTGTTTCGATTTCTCCACTTGCTTCTTGTATGATGTATACAGTAATTCCATTTTCTCCTGGAGCTTTTCCCCGCTTCATGTTCTTGATTGCATGTACAGCTTCTGCTGGGAGGACTGGAAGAACTCTGGTACTGGTACCTTTCATGATGTCTGGAGCACATATATCATCCCTTTCATATAATTTGGAGTAGAAATCTTTCACTCTTGTCAAAATTTCGCCTCTATTTCTTGTTACGGAACCATCTTCTTTTCTCAGTGCCATAATCTATTTTCTTCCCTTACTGAGATGTCCCTTTGCTATCTTTATTTAGGCTTTGGTTTTTTCAATTGCTTTCCTCACTGGTTCACATTTGAATTTCCTTACGTCTTCAGTGATACTTTTTGTACTGTCTTGCATAGCTCTATATATTCCACTTTGGAAGTCACACCTTCTTTAGTTGTCCTCATCTCTTCTTCTTTTTGCATCAACATTTTGTTTTTTCCTGATAATTTGTTCACATGCAACTTGTTCTTAGACCCAGCTAATTTTTTTGCTGTTTCCATAAGAGCTTTGGTTACTTTTCTGTTAACTTCAGAAATATCCACTTCTTCCGATGTTAGGCCTTCTAAAGCAGAGAATCTGTTCTTCAGTTCCAACTTGAAGGTATTATGGTGTTTTTTAAGGTTGGTTATGTCAATATATTTTGTTTGTTTTATGAGCTTGCCACGTTCGAGTTTAGTGTTGAGGTGCATATTACATCTCACCAATCTATGGTCACTACCTGTGTTGAACTTGTTCAGCACACTGCAATCTTCGATGACGAATTTTTTGTTACACATAATAAAATTCAATTTCACTTGTCGTCCCATTTGGATGTCTCCATGTCCATTTCCTGTGTGGCTTCTTCTTGAAAAAGGAGTTCAAGATGAAAAACACTTCTGCCTCTGCAAACTCAACGAGAGTATTTCCACGCTGGTTTCTGTTGCCGTGGCCGAATTTACCTACTGAAGTTTCATTCTGTTGCCGTTGCCCTATTTTTGCATCGAAATCTCCCATAATTATCTTCAAGAGCTGCTTACCTTTATTATTTAGATGACGAATTTCCTCATAAAATTCTTTAATTTCTTCTTCAGGATGACTTGTGGTGGGTGCATAAGTTTGAATAATCTGAGCCTGGTATCTTCTCGGGAGTTGGATAACGAGTCGTGCAGCTCTGTCAGAGGAACTTTCAACTTCTACAACTTTATCTTTCTGTCTTGTATATGCTATGCTATATCCCTGCACTGGTTCGGTGTTTGGAAATCAGAGCCTGTTGTATAGCATGAAACACTTTGCAGTGAAAACTTTTTACAGGATGACTAATTTTCTGTTCAGGAGCACTCGCTTCTTTAAACTCCCACATTCCCGTAATACGATAAAATAATTATTACAAAGGTGTGCTGTTTGTATGGATTCCGTCTTCTTCGTCTCTGCTGTTCACAAAACTATAGGCCTTGTATTATCATTTCCCATGCACTTAACGTGGGATGCGTACTTAACTTTTGGAGAGGGGTAAGTAAGTTACAGGAGATAGCATATACAAGAAAAAAAATGCGAACATTTTTTTGGTTTCTGTGAAACATTTTCGTAGTTAATAAATACACTTAATTTGTTAGCAGAGAGTTGTATGTCGTGTAACATGTAAAAAGCTCCGCAAATATGATGCATTCATTAAGTACCCTTCTTTCACAACAAATAGTTCTTAAAATATCATCTCTCTGACACACAAACACACACACACACACACACACACACACACACACACATATATATATATACCCAAAATATATATATATATATATATATATATATATATATATATATAATTTATTTAATATTTTTTAACTGTAGGTGGGTGGGTGTACTATCCGTTATCCTCCGCAAGACCCATTTCGGACTGACTGTGCGCCACTGCTTGCTCCATACTTGTGGGCATCAACTATCTTCATGGTAGCATCTGTGTATCACGATGTGTGTGCGTGCGTGTGTGTTTCTTTGCCACCATAACACAAAAAACTATTATCTACCAACACAAAATTTAATATTTAGGGGTTTTGTAATGACCTGATGAGTGGAATTCCAAGAGGGAACGTCTTTGTTTAGGAAGAAAAGTTAAAACTTTTGTAAGGAAAGTCAATAAAGTACTATGTATTAGCATGCTAAATACAGTTACTTTATGGTACACATTTTTCATACAGTTATTTTATGGTACTAATTTTATTGTGAATTATGCTACAAGCGGTGTGGTATATGCTATTATTTATCATCAGATTTCACCCCATTCACAATTCCCATAAGGAATCCAAACATGGATGAAATCGCATGTATTTCTCATAAAAGCAGCTATTCTAATGCCGATGTATTTTTATATTAACCGTCATGTGGTTGTCTCTTCAACTAGACTGAATGAGAAAAAAGATCTCATAAGGAAAAGATGGGAGATCATATTAAATACTGGATAAAAGAGCAAAATGTTCTTTACATTTTAAGCAATTCTGCCAGAGATAAGACCTCAGTCTCTGAGCTCAGTTGTTTGTGTGTATATATACAAGGTGTTTATAAATTATGGGAACACTTTTAGTGCTTTATTTCACCAATGTTAGGACAGATTTGTTTAGGGCAGTGTCATATACATACCTTGTGAAGAGAAAATGAAATTTTTATATTTTTTTTACATCACATCACTTTGCAACGATTCAATGTGGGAACCACATGTTACACAGCAGATGTCCACACAGTAATTCAGTTTTTGCCATATCCTGTACAGCACATCCTGTGTGACCATAGTGGTTGCTTCTTCAATCGCTGTTTCTGTTCCTAGATGGCACGTGACAAAGTTGGTGCATAAATACTGTATGATAATTTATGTAGCCCTATAAGAAGAGATCACACAGTGTTAAGTCCCGTGATCTCAGCAGTGATTTTAAGAAACATTTGCCCCTTTCTCCAGCATGTCCAATACAGTGTTTTTGTGTATCAGTGTTAAGGTAGACCTGAATGTCATTATGGAAGTGAGCTGGTAAATAAAGTCATCACTATTTTCCTAGTGCAAAAAACATTCACCTTTGGCAAATTATGCTCATGTTTAATTATCTCTGCAGGTTTCTGGGTGCCGCAGATTTGCTCATTGTGTTGGTTGACCTTCTCATTGGTGTGAAATGTGGTCCCATAACTAAACACAATGCGATTAAAGAAGCCGTCATGTTCTTCTGGCAGTCCTTGCAGTTAGTTCACAACAAAACTGGAAACACTTCTCTTTGTCGTCTTTCTTTAACATGTGCACCAACTAAAATTTATACAGCTTCATAGAAATTATTTTACGAAAAACCTTCGCAGTGTTGCGGGGCATTTGCAGCTCACGTGATGCTTGCCGCACTGATTGATTGGGGTTCCTTGTGAATATCTCTCTTATTCGTTCCACATTACCAGTTGCTGATTAAATAAATATATATATATATCATCATCATCATCATTGTCAACCATTATCAATCCACTGCTGGACGAAGGTCTCCCCAAGTTTCCTCCACAACGGGCTGTCTTGTGCCAGTCTCCTCCATGTCACTCCCGCATACTTTCGAATTTCATTCACCCATCTCCCATGTGGTCTTCTTCTGGGTCTTTTCCTGTCCCTTGGTATCCAGTCTAAAATTTCGGCTGTCCATCGATGGTCTGTCTCTCTGGCAGTATGCCCAGCCCATTGCCATTTCAGAGATTTAACTCTGATCATGATGTCTTCCACTCTTGTGATTTTTCGGATCCACGAGTTCCTCTTCTTATCTCTCCTGGTTACACCAAGCATGCACCTCTGCATGCTTCTTTGAGTTGTCTGCAGCCTTTGTATGTCTCTTTTAGTTAAGGTCCACGACTCTGCACCATACGTAAGCACTGGAAGGATACATTGATCAAACACTTTTCTTTTAAAACATAATGGCATATTGCGCTTGAAAATTATGCTGTTTCTTCCAAAAGCTCTCCAGGCAAGTTTTGTACGCCGATTAATTTCTTCATCAATGTGACCCTCACTTGATATCTGCTGTCCAAGATAAACGTACGTGTCTGTTATCTCCATCAATCGATAAATCTTCATTTCTTGTAAAAGCATTGTACATCACTTTTGTCTCCTGAAAGTTCATTTTTAATCCCACTTCTTTACTTTTGTCAGCAAGTTCCTGGATCATACTCTGCAGCTCTGATGGGGTAGTTTCAAAAATGACTACGTCATCAGGAAAACGAAGGTGGGTTAGATAATCTCCATTAATCTTTATCCCTTTGTTTTCCCAGTTCAGTGATTGAAAGACATTTTCCAATGTGGCATTAAAGAGCTTCGGAGATATGGTGTCACCTTGTCTCACTCCCTTTCCAATTTTATGTGTGTTGTATTTTCAAACAGCCGAATCTTTGCACTTGCATTTTCATAGATGTTATTAATAATATTAATGTATGCATCTTCAATACCGCAGGATTTCAGAGCCATTGTAACTGCTGATGGTTTCACCGAATCAAAGGCTTTTTCATAATCGATAAAAGCCATGCCCAATGGAAGTTCATATTCCTCGCTCTTTCAATTAGTTCTCTCAGTACGTGGATATGATCTATTGTGCTGTAACCACTCCTGAATCCAGCTTGTTCTCTCGGTTGAGCCATGTCCAGTGTTACCTTCAAGCGGTGTGATAGAACTTTAATGAAGATTTTATAAACCACTGATAGGAGGCTGATAGGTCTGTAGTTCCTGAGATCCTCAATGTCACCTTTTTTATGTAGCAGGATCATTGTAGCGTTGTTCGAATCCTCAGGAATCTTCCCTTCATTAAGGCATCGAGTGAAAATTTGGGCGAGTACTGTTTAAATTTCTCCACTTGCTTCTTGTATGATGTCTACAGTAATTCCATCTTTTCCTGGAGCTTTTCCCCGCTTCTTGTTCTTGATTTTATGTGCAACTTCTGCTTTAAGGACTGGAAGAACTCTCGTACTGGTACCTTTCATGATGTCTGGAGTACATGTATCATCCCTTTCATATAATGTTTAGTAGAAATCTTTCACTCTCGTCAAAATTTCGCCTCTATTTCTTGTTGCAGAACCATCTTCTTTTCTCAGTGCCATAATCTGTTTTCTTCCCTTACTGAAATGTCCCTTTGCTATCTTTAGGCTTTGGTTGTTTTACAATTGCTTTCCTCACTAGTTCACAGTTGAATTTCCTTACGTCTTCAGTGATACTTTTTCGTACTGTCTTGCATAGCTCTATATATTCCACTTTGGAAGTCACATCTTCTTTAGTTGTCCTCATCTCTCTTCTTTTTTGCATCAACATTTTGGGTTTTCCTGATAATTTGTTCACATTCAACTTGTTCTTAAACCCAGCTAACTTTGTTGCTGTTTCCATAAGAGCTTTGGTTACTTTTCTGTTAACTTCAGAAATATCCACTTCTTCCGATGTTAGGCCTTCTATAGCGGAGAATCTGTTCTTCAGTTCCAACTTGAAGGTATTATGGGGTTTTTTAAGGTTGGTTATGTCAATACATTTTGTTTGTCTTATGAGCTTGCCACGTTTGAGTTTAGTGTTGAGGTGCATCGTACATCTCACCAATCTATGGCAGTGGCGGCTCGTGGTTGGAAAAATAGGTGAAGAGGTACAAGAGCAGTATGAAAAGATATATACTGTCTACAATGAAAATCCCTTAATGAGGACTTACTTATTTTTTGTATATTAAATCAATTTTTCTTCCTTTTAAAGCTGCAAATTTGTCGATTATGTCGTCATAAGATGGCTAGATGGTTGTTTCTTCGTGAGCATCAATAAAATGTCTTCCTGAATAGAAATATTTGCCAGAGAAGCAAGTCTATCTTGGGAACTAGTGTTTCTTGAGCAAGTTTGTATTCTTTTAAGAAAACTTCTTTTCACTGGCACACTTGTAGATTTAATTGTTAAACTGAGGAAAACCAATTTATAATCTTCTGTAAAAATGTCTTTGTCTCCGTGAAACACTCGAAGGAGTTCTTTAGTCAATATATTCCTTAATTTTTCATCGGCATATACAAGACTCAGTTCATTTTTAAGGCGCTGGTGTTTAGTAAATATGTTTCCGTAAAAATGTAGATTTTCAAGAGCGCGAGTGGGAAAGCATGCATTAAATTATTCGAATTTGGTGGTGTCAGCAAGTCAGACAAATTGAAGTTTCTTACAGTCTTGAAATCTTATATCCATTTCCATAAGAATGTGGTCCAAAATTTCAAAAACCGAAATACAATTGTTTATAATTTTGAAAAATTGTTTCCTGTGTAAGAGCAGCATATTCCCGCTTACTTCTGTGATTTTGCTAGCTTTTCCAAACTGTGTTTTAAATAACTCATCGTTCCTTTCATGGCTCAAAATTTCACGGTTTTTTTTAATTTGAGTTACACAGTAGTTTATATTTAGTTATTTTTTCTTCAAAAGTTCGAATAATAGATCGGTGGAGCCAAAAATGTAAATTCGAAAGTGTTCATATCTTTCAAAAACCCCTTGGCAAGATGAATTGATTTTTTGTCTGATTAATCATTCGCTATTCGTCAGAAATCCGAACACTTCCTTCAATTTATCCCAATCTTCAACAACTACACTTACTAATTTCGAAGTGGAGGACCATCGAGTTTCTGTTATGGTTGGTCTGCATCTTGCGGTTGTTTATAAAGTGTATAAGACCGTTTCGCAGAATGATGAACAAACGAAGCAATTCCACTGAGGCTTGCAAAAAGTATTCGACACTTAGAAATTTTAGAAAAACTCTGGTGTAATACAAGATTCAAACGATGAAATAAGCATTGAACAAAAACAGCTTGAGAAGCTTTATCCTTGCCTTTTTTTTTTCTGTAGCCCATTTAAGTGTCCAGACATTATACTTGCCCCATCGTAACATTGTCCTATTTATTTATGTTGGTAATCAGACTGTTCCAAAATTTTGTCTAGCATTTTGTATAAAGCTCCTGACGTTCTATCTTCATTCACATCATGGAAACCCAAAAATCCCTCAACCAATACACCTTCCGAATCAACAATCAAAAATTATTTAATTTTTGACGTGATCGTTTATATATTCAGAAATACATTCAATTAATTCATTTGAATAGTTTTTACCTTTCGTATTGATTTTCAATTTCTAAAGAACTTCTTCATATCAACAATGAAAGTAATTCAATGAAATTTCCACGCTTTCGTCATGGCCATGGAATGCTAGTTCTTGTTTGCTCAAATACAGTATAGACTAATACTGCATCAATCACTATCTGCAGGAAAAGTCTATTTAAACGAGCGTTTTCGTTAAAATGCGTTTTCAAAAGCCTAGCATTCTTCCTCAGGGCATCGGCAATGGTGTTTTGAATTTTTTAAAATTCCTTAACATTAATCCGTATTTTAGGTGTTTGCTAGAATCACGATGTTTATGAAGTTACCATGTTACGCTTAATAAATCCGAGAATCCGTCTTTATTCCACGCCGAATGTTTATTACTAAAAAAGTAAGCAGAGCCAAAAAAAATTAAAATAGAAGTGCTGCAAATCCATTTATATTCAGTAAACCAACAATTTTTAAAATTAATATTGTTAGATTTACCGCTCTTCTTTATTTCGTTCTTGACAGCAATTGTCAGTGAATCCGTTGGTCGTCCTTGAAGCAAAATGTCTCTTTTATCTTCATCTTTCCACAGAGTAAATGGAGTTTGCAATAAATTACAAACAATGTCGTCCACAGGATGCATACTAAAAACTATCACTATCAGTTAAATTGTACACAAACCTAAAATATCAGTTAAAGCTTTCAACAAATAATCACAAAGCATCACAAGGAAAAAGCCCTAGCAGATTGCAAGGTACCCTGATAGTTCGCCCACTCCACCGGGATCTCTCACGACTTGACGCTAAAAAACTGAAAGATGCTGAGGTAAGGCGCGTGAAGCTGAAACACTTCACTTGAGCGAGCAGATTGGGGAGGGTGACATCACGGTTACCATGGCAACTCGGCGGAAACTGCAGACTTCCAAGCCTTCTCATTTCGGATCTTCACTTGCACTGTTTTACGCATAAGGATTTGTTTTCCGTATTGAGCGCGCCATGTGAATTAATATCTATTCAAAATTTTGAGTATTTTGGAACTGAATAAAGGCAAAAATAAATATATTATAAAAAAATACTGAATAAAACTTTATTTTGAGTAAAATAGGTGAAGAGGCACTTCACCTACTTCACCTGAAAAGCCTCCACTGATCTATGGTCACTACCTGTGTTGAACGTGTTTAGCACACTGCAGTCTTCTATGACGAATTTTTTTTTACACATAATAAAATCAATTTCACTTGTCGTCCCATTTGGATGTCTCCATGTCCATTTCCTGTGTGGCTTTTTCTTGAAAAAGGAGTTCAAGATGAAAAACCCTTCTGCCTCTGTAAACTCAACGAGAGTATTTCCACGCTATTTTCTGTTACCGTGACCGAATTTACCTACTGAAGTTTCATTATTTTTGCATTGAAATCTCCCATAATTATCTTCAAGTGCTGCTTACCTTTATTATTTAGATGACGAATTTCCTCATAAAATTCTTCAATTTCTTCTTCAGGATGACTTGTGGTGGTTGCATAAGTTTGAATAATCTGAGCCTTGTATCTTCTCGAGAGTTGGATAACGAGTCGTGCAGCTCTGTCAGAGGAACTTTCAACTTCTACAACTTTATCCCTCAGTTTCTTGTTTATTATAAATCCAACACCACTAGCTCTGCCAGTATCTGTCCCACGATAGTAGAAGAGATGTCCACTTTTCAGTTCAATCAGATCTCCTTTTCTCCTTACCTCACTTAGCCCGACGATGCCCCACTTGATCCTTTGTAGTTCCTCTTCCAATTCAAGAAGCCTTAAATCAGAAGATAGGGAGCGTCTATTATACGTAGCCAAGGTCAGCATCAGATGGCAGTCTAGTCTGGTCCTCCGGGGATTCTTATCACCCTCTGCATTCATGTCGCACTGGCCGCTGCCTTGGCCAGGTACATTCCAGCTGCCGGAGACTGAGGGCCAAGATTTAAGTTGTGGAGTCATTTTGGAGGGCTTTGGCCATAACTCACCACGCTAGCCAAGCGGGTTGGTGAGTGTGGGATAGCATTTCCTCTAATCCAGATGGTATAGTTATACCGCTATTGGCGGTCGTTATATATATACATATATATCTTTTTCTTATTATTTTGAGAAGATGAATAAAAAATCATTTTGGGGCAAGGGCGGCTCCTGCTGTGGTGCTGCAGACCCCCCTACCCAAGGCAGTTTTTTTCATGCCGTACCAAGAGGAGAGAAGTCTTGTGTTTCAAGTTTGTAAGTTTTTCCTGCATAACGCCACTGGGAGTGGAAGGAACGCTGGCGGACTGCGCTACTTGCAGCTCTGACGACTATTGAAATCAACTCATGTGGGAAACTCTGCCTATTCCCACATCAATTCGTTTCCTTTGAATAAAACTTCCCTAAGGGCTGCATTGGTGGCAGCTCTCGCTGGCAGGGTTGCTCCAAGTAGGTTATATTACTGGAGACACCACTGGCTCTTCCGCCATAGGTCACAATTAATCTGTGGTGTGACGTCACAAGCAGGCAAAAACGAACTAAATTATACCGTTGGTAAAACAGTAAGCTTGTGTATCATTGATAAAGATTATTGAATTACTCATTTTATGTGTTTATACGCTTTGAAGCTTTTGTTCCATTGGTTTCAAAGCAGCTTCTTTTCTGTGGCTGCGTCGTGCCTGCACATGACGTCATTTGCAGCACGGACGGTGACTTATGGCGGCCAATGCTGTGTGGATAGGAGTGGTGTCTCCAGTAATATAACCTCCTTGGGTTGCTCGCGAATGCAGTCTTTCGTTGGGTGGGAATGCGTCGCTGTGCCTGCGAGCTTTGTTGATTAATACGATTCTTGTGCTTCCGAATAAGAAATAAAATAGGGGAATGAATTAAAAATAATGACGAATGTTGAAATAAAGTATTAAACTAAGTATGTTTGAATGTTTACTGAACCTGTTTTTTTCTTCTTCCAGTTTTTGGTTTGTTCCTGCTTTAATTCAACGTAATAGTTCTAACGACAATGTTTCTCTCATTGAACTGGAGATTATTCGTGTTTGCTAATAAGTAATAACAAATACTCAGTTGCCGAGGTTTTTGCAAAAAAAATTTACTTATATTTTCTCTTCTGGTCAAAATGGACATGTGAACCAATTGCGATTAAGTATAGAGTTCAGTATTGGATAAATTGAAAAAAAAAAAAAAAAAAGGAGACTAATTTCTGCAGCGAAATACTTCAAAAAATTGATTTCTTCACTTACCAAGCACAGCGAAATTTTCGCTTTTAAATTCATGAAAATTTTTATTCACCAAAATCATTGAAGTCACTCCACTATGTACATTTTATTGTTCTGCTGCATCCCCCTCCCTCCTCCGAAAAAAATAAGCTGCGCATTACAATTGAGGTAGTGCATTATACTTACTTACCTTGAAAAGAACATTTAATCAGATATCATTGTTCAGAAAATTTACGAAGTTGGTAAATTTTGAAAACAAAGTTTCTACACTAAATTGTTATCATGGCTTCAGAATTAAAGCTGAACTGAATATGTTTGCAATTCGTGTTTATTAAAGAGAATGCCGGTGTGTGATTATCGCAATAACAATTCATCGCGAAATTCTGGCAGACCCTTCAAAATTCCACAAAATGTTTTTCATTGCCGTCCAAGTTGCAGTGGCCGGTATCAAGTCGAAGTTCCAAAGAGAGTGTATCAGAAGGAAAAATATTTATTGTCATATTTCTAGGGGTCACAATGAGACACTCGGAAACGCGTACATGACCTTGAGTGTGTGTCCGCTGCCACTGGTACACGCATTAATTTTTTTTAATTTTTTTGTCTTTATATATATCTTTATATATATCATGTACAACCACTCTCAATACACTGCTGGATGAGGGTCTCCAAGTTTCTTCTTCCACAACAGTCTGCCTGGAGCTAGTTTCTTTCATGCTTTCGAATTTCATCCACACATCTCCCACTTGTCATCTTCTGGGTAATGTTTTCCCCTTGCTTTCCAGTTTAATATTTCAACTCTCCGTCGCTGGCTCTTTCTTCTAGCAATATATGAACTTCACATATTTTTCCATGTACTATACAAATTAGCAATTTGTACTTGACATATTTTTCAGCCTATACAAATTAGCTATTAGCAATCTGAACTTCACATATTTTTCCATGTACTATACAAATTAGCAATCTGAACTTGACATATTTTTCCAGCCTATACAAATTAGCTAATTTGTTTTACTCAAAAAGCTTACTTTTGTCACTTGGATGCAGTAGTTTCCTTGACAATATACATGATAACTGTTCCCAGGCAAATATTGTGGTCCTGGTTTAATGCAGCAACAGTATTGTTTGAAATCTTACAGTGAAATGCTCAGTACATGCACTAAATGCATTTACAGATTACCAATTTTACATTCACAAGTGGATAAATCTGCTATATTATACAACCAGTGGATTGTTTTGTGATATTATTTCTCAGTGATTCTGTGTCATCTTATGCAGATGAATTATTAAATAACTTGCAGACTGTGAGGGTAATACTTATGTTTCTTGGCTGTGATACGAGGCACCTTTGTGAACTTTCAATTAGCTTGCAAGGAAGCTACCGTTTTATTAACACAGTGGTATGCAAACGATTGAAATTGGGGCTGGATTATGAGTCATTTTGTTTTTTAATGTTCCTAGTGCTCTTTCAGTCTTGCGTTTCTTGGCTGTTGTACGAGGTACCTCTGTGAACTTTCAATCATCTTGCAAGGAAGCCACTGTTTTATTAACACAGTGGTATGCAAACGATTGAAATTGTTGCTGGATTTTGAGTCATTCTGTTTTTTAATGTTCCTAATGCTCCTTCAGTCTTTCAGGCTATCGGACCAATGTAACCTTTGTTGTGTGACAAAGAAATTTTATATTTTCCCTTTCCATTTTTATGTGCTGTATGTATTAACAAATTTTCTTAAAAATATGTTGAGCTGTAGTTGCCATTTTTATTTTTGAATTCTTTAGTTGTTTACTCATTTCAATTATCATATTTTTCTTGTGGGGTAAATTTTAAATTGGAGTTGACTTCAATGGACTCTTTTTTGGCTTTTTGCTTGATTTGTTGTTTGTCTTCATTTCTGTTATAATATTAATGACAATCCTTTTCAGATATTTATTTTCTAATGATTTTTGGCCATTGTTATCATGCCACTTTAAACTTCATGAAATAAGGAAGTTTAGCTCTGTTTAATGAATTTGTTGAATACACTGCTGTATGAATTTAATAATAATTTATGAAAACTGTTGAAATTGTGAATGTAATGCATTCGATCAGTTCCAGATAAAAATTGGATTGATTCTTAAGTTAGTGACTGTTAATACACACTGTAATCACACACTGATTTTATAGTTGTTTTCATTTTTTTGTTTTTTACTGACAATGCCAAACATCCATGTTGCTGTTCTTGATATATACAAATTGTATTGTTCTGTAAGTGTATTGGATTGAAGTTGATTAAAGAAAGACATCCTTTTTGATTAGAATTTTATCTTTTAAGTAAAAAAAAAAGGGGGTGAAAAAGCTAAATTTACTTAGTGACTGTTAATAGGTTGAATTTCTGCAGATATGTAGTTACAACCTAAAATAAGGCAAGCTGTCACAACAGGGTTTGTCATCATTCGTTTCCACTCAAGTGGCTGTAACTATATTATAGGTGATATATTGATCATGTGGTCCTGGTCCTGCTGATTCCCTGAAGTTTATGACCCCATGCAGGGGTGCAACTAGGATCTTTGTCACCCGGGACAAACAAAGATTAAGGCACTCCCCTCCCCGTTCCATAAATGGGGGCGAGGATGCAGAGTTTTAAAATTCTAATTCCTTTTCTTTATTTTCTTAATTTAAGCCCCAAAATATTATTTTTAAGGCTATATTTCACTTCAAATGCATTGTTTATTTTAATTTTACTCTAAAATAATAATCGTACTTTAAATTAATTTAATTTTTTGTTTAAAATAACATTTATTTTATTTTAAACTGAAATACTTTACTTAAGGTTTTTAGAAGTAAAACACGCAAATAACATTATGCTAATTAATTTAATTGCGATCAAAGAAATACAGAAGAGAAAATTGTCGGTCACAACTTATGTGTCAAAATTTGGTATATCATTGTTTACATAATATGAATATGTACGTTTATCATGTATAAAATGTCCACAAAATCATTCAACATTTCAAGCTTGAAATAAAATTTTCAAAGCTTTGCTTTATGAGCTTTTTTTGCAGCAAATGTTTTTATTATATAATCGCAACAAAGTGAGGCTGCTCGCTTATTTTCTATTGAGATTATGCTCAAATTTGTCAGCCTGTTTTACCCTATGGTGCTCCTTAAGAATTTTTTTTATCAGTTTTAGTTTACTGAAACCTCTTCCACCAGAGGCAAAAGTGACTGGAAGGGTGAGAAATATTCTTAACGTCGTGTGTTGTCACGTTTGGATATGCCTCTTGAAGCCTATTTTTATAAATCAGGCTCAAGATGATCACTGCCGGGGGCAGTTTTCTATTCTTTGTCAAATTCTAAATGATGGTACTTGAAGCTTTCCATTTCATGTAAAAGCAAAAGCACCACAGTTTTCAATATAAACATTAATAGGTGGATGGGGTGTACAAGATTCGCATGCCAAGAAATAGTGTAAATGGTAAACACAAATAAAATAAAAAAACACTTGCACAACACTAGTGCGATGTAATAAGGAACCCAGAAGATACACTACAGTTTAAAAAAACAATTTGTCAGCTGGGGCGTCATGTACATGTCTTGTACACAATAGCGTTGTTACACAACAAATAGTGGTGGGTGAAATGACAGTGGCTAATGTGGAGATGTATAACTTCTTTCATATGGTTCTGATGGAGACGTGAATGTGAATACCAGCTGGAACAGGACACATATGGAAATGATAATGATTGGAACACTGTCAGGGTTTAGGATTGTAATGTCCAGTACACAATAGCACCAGACACATAATTAAATAAGGTCTGCCAACAATGTGGTTTCACTGGGTTTGGGCACAACTATAGGTCATGAAATTTCAATAAAAACTGAACCATTGCCATTCGTCCATTTTCGATGATGTAGAGATACATACAATTGTCAGGGCTGATGCATGTGCACAAGAGAATTAGTGGCGACTAACAATATATCTTTTTATCCTTCAATTGGACTTTCAGTCCTACTATGAAAAACTTTAGTTTTTTTACATTCTCCAATGAAGTTTGCCAAACGCACAAATAATATTTTTTGCTATTCCATCTCTAATGAAGTAAACTGTTTGCTTTGATTCATGGACTATTACACAAGGGCGCCCGTAAGGGAAAGGGAGGGGGGGGGGAGAGGCTCGAACAGTTGGTATAGCTAAATTTTTGATAAATTTGAAACACTAAAGTAGACGAAATTTTTTTTAAATCAGTTTTAAAAACAATAAGATATTAATGATTGATTGTATCAATTATTTTCTTGTATTTTAGTATCTTGTACATTTGCTAAAATGTTTGACAAGGTAAGAATTTTTCTTAGCCCCCCTAACCCTAAAAGTGCTTATATGGACGCAACTGCTACTACTACCTTGAAATTGAAATATTCCATTACAACATGCAATTACTGGGTTGGTGCGAATGAAATGTTCTGCACGAACGAGCAGTGAAAACAGGCCCCCACCACAGTGGAATAGAACCACCCACAGGTGTTGAGGGTATTACATCACAGAGTTACTACGTATAAATAACTAGCACGTGTGTGAAGAGCAAGGTTCAGGCATGGTTTGTTTGGACGCAACGTGGCTTGTAAAGGAAACACGCAGACTGCACGTCGCTGCTTGCAAGGAATAAATAGGAACTTCTACTGCATCGAATCGTCACCTGCGACGAGAAGTGGGTCCTTTATGATAATCGGAAACAATCTGCACAATGGTTAAGTAAGACACAGCCTGCTGGACGGCATCCTAAGCCACCCCTACACACCAAGAAGGTGATGCTCCTTGTCTGGTGGTCCACAGCTGGGATAATTCATCGAAGTTTCTTGGCAAGATGCCGAACCATCATTGCAGAACGTTATTGTGCTGAATTACACCAGATGCACCAGAAATTGTTGCCGAAACAACCGGCTTTGGTTAACAGACATAGTGTTCTTCTACTCCAGGACAACGTCCGCCCTCATGTCGCACAACGAACGATGCTGACACTAACTGCCTTGGGATATGAAGCACTACCACATCCCACCTGGTTCCCGGACGCGTATTTCACAAGTGAATGTAGGGAATTTGCGATTAAGGTCATTTCCGCAAAGCGATTGGTTCAGAGCTACTGTGGAGATTGCGAGTAGGCGGGCCCTATGAGGAGAGTCATGTGACGGAGACATTTTTAGCTTTGCTGCATTCGCCATAAGACATTTTAATGTTTGGGTGTTTTCTTTGCAACAATGGTTACCTTCAGTTGTTTTACCTGTACAGTCGGAATGCGACAGGAGGTAAATAGCAAGTGAACTTTATTGGTAGGGGAGCTTTTTAGTTTTTATTTCAACACGACTCATGGACTTATCTTGTCTTCCAAAGTACCTACCCTTTACTCTATATAGTTCTCACAGAACCGACAGATGTCAGCACGTCAGCGCTCACTCCACCTGTAGTTCAGGATTTGCACTGATGTGTTTTGTATTGAGAACCCATGAGTTGTTTAACGTTTTTTTATAATTTCCGAGGAGAAGAGGGGTTGAAATGTGGAATTGAAGGAATTTTTGATGAAGTTTGGAGGGACAAATATTAAGAGGAATTTCCTAAATATTAGAAAAATATATATGTGACAGATCACTTACTATTTTATCAGACACAATATATGGCAAACAACATTCTGAAGTTTATTCCAATGGAACTGTCCTATTTCAACAGAACACTGTTTTGAGGTCTTACTTCGTGTCATTAGGTAGTTCTTTTCTACTACAAAATCACTCGATTTGATTTTTTTGTAGCTAGACCTCTTCACATTCATGAGGAAAAAAACTCGATCGTCAGAATAAATTTTTCGTGATGGGTACTAGGTAGACGTGCTGCCATCTATTGGCGGATACGAAGTATGGTATTTAACTAGAAACTGCATATATTCCTAATGGTATCGTGCACAAAATTACTTTACCTTCGTATTCAATACTTAAGTAACCTCACATGAATTTCTTAGGAAGCAGAACTTTCCACGATATAATTCAATATGATCATTTGTCACATAGCGTATGTAACCTCACAATGAATTTCTTAGCAAGCAGAACTTCCCCCGATAAAAGACAGTGTTCCTGTTACGTGACTCTCCTTATAGGCCCCGCCTACTCGCAGTCTCCAAAGTAGCTCTGAACCAATCGTGTTACGGAAATGGCCTTAATCTCGATTCCATACATTCACTTGTGAAATACGCTTCCCGGACTTGTCTCTAAGAGACTATCATCTGTTTCGTCGCCTGGATAAATTCTTGTCCAGGAAACAGTTCACGACAGACGAGGTTCAAAGTGCAGTTGATGACTTCTTCGGGTTCCAGTCACAAGACTTTTTTCGTTCCGGGATTATGGCCTTGCCGGACAGACGACAACTATGTGTCGATGCCGAGAGGGAGTATTTTGTCTAGGTAAGTTGTCCTACTTATCCGTTCTCGCCGACATTTCTTTGCCAGACATTTCATTTGCACCAACCCAATATCATATGCAAATTTATCATTCTTGAATGGTATATTTAAATACTGAGCACACATTTTTGAGAAGTTTAACTGAAATTAGCTGTTTTGAGAGTCTAATTATTACTCAATAACTTTACAACCGTTTCTTACCATTAATGAATCAAGGGCCGCCCCGGTGGCGCATTGGTCTAAGCGATGGCCTCTGATCATTCGTCTGAACGGGGTCCGGGTTCGAATCCCGGTGAGGCATGGATGTTGTGTTTGTCTTACGGCACTGGCTCTCTCCCTTCCCTGGAACCAGTGACCCTAAATTAGGGACGGGCGACTGCTTATAGCCCACTGAGTTGCTCACGGTGGTCGTTAAACCTCCAATCAATCAAACCAATAAAAAAAATGAATCATGTTCCTTTAATTCATACAGTACTTTACATTTTTATCCTGTAAAGCTTGTTCTCATTAAGAAATACGGGATTACGCCAAATAATACATATTTTGAAGATGACAATCCGATTTTTGGCGTAAATGTGACAAGGATGGTAAGTCAGATGATATTCGAAAACTTGAAAATTTTCATCGTCCTGGAGCGGGACTCGAACCCGCGTCTCCCAGAAAACGCCCGGGTACGCTAACCACTACACCACCCAGAAACTTGAAACTTGGTCGTTCTGGGTGGTGTAGTGATTAGCATACCCGGTCGTTTTCTGGGAGACGTGGGTTCGAGTCCCGCTCCAGGACGATGAAAATTTTCAAGTTTTCGAATATCATCTGATTTACCATCCTTGTCCCATTTACGCCAAAAATCGGATTGTCATCTTCAAAAGCTTGTTCTACTGAAATAGATATGATTACACATTAAAAGTTGTGAAATATTGTACATTAACTTTTAACAATGTAAATCTTAAAATGGACAGAGCTGTAACATAGTCGTGGTATCATTTGCAAGAACACTGCATGCTTTTCTTTTCGGTGCATGCCACACAACTGATTTGTAATTGGTTGTTACTGCAGTGAATATTATTAGTGCTGCATTGCCATTTTCCCCGCTTTTTTTCCACATTGCTTTATTCTATCAAATCAATTTTAATTTTGGCTTTTGCCTGGTAAGTACATTTTATACCCTTGCTTTGTATTAATATTGGATTGTAGTGTATTAATTATATTGTGCTATGAAAATGAACACCTGAATAAATGACAACTCACATATTCACCGTAATCTTTATTTATCAGAAACACATGCAGTAGCACTTCCATTATTCTGATTGAGAAATATAGATATTCACTATAATAATAAACAAGCTTATTATATTGTACATCACGAGCATCAACTGAAGTACTAGGAGTAATCCACACCTCTCAAACCCCTGTGCTAAATAATAACAGCCACAGCACCAGTACTCCCACACATGAACTGAGATGGTTACATTTTTTTAATACATTTTTTACATATTTATTTAACTCTGTTTTATTTTTGTGATCAATAATTTCAAGGACAGGTTTTTCACAAGCATAGCATTGCTTTCCATTCAGTTATGGGATGGGAAATGAGAGAACAGTTTATGTAAACAGTATTACATAATTGTGCAGTACCTTGAAACAAGACACAATGATACTCAGTTCCCTAGACCCTACCCATTAGAGGCTTTTGGGGGAAGATCTTAAAACAGAGGCCCATCAGCTTCTGCTCTAAAATCTTCCCCAAGACCATGTACATACTTCAAAAGCACACTTTCCTTCCACAGGACTCCAGATACATCCCATAAAAAATGCAGTTGTGTGCAAGACGTATTATTTTAGGCATATAAATGACCCCCAAAAACACACACACACAAAAAGTATGCATTTATGTGCCTAAAATAGTATTCCCATTCATTTGCATGGTTCTAATACTACAGTGAGAGAGAACAGTAATATTAATTAAAATTTGCATCATGTTTTGCAATGTGGCACCAAGAACCAAAAATTGGCATTTATTATTTTTACTGAGGCCACTTACACAATCGACATTAATACATACAGTAATTAATTAAAGTGGCCACTCCTAATAACAAGTGTGAATAGTTTGCACCATTCACATACTTACTATTTTTGAAAAACTAAGTCATTAGTATGTATAATAGCAGTCACAAATTTTTTTTCCATTTACAGAGTAAGAGTTAATTATTATTTCACTTCCCTGAATTTTGTACTGACAGTGTCACATGATCAGTTCATGGAGAAACACCTGGTGAGAGAGGGCTTAATGTTCCCACACACCTTGTGTCATTCCTTCTGCTGTGATATTTTTTGTAAGCATAGTGTGTGTTGTGTATCTGATAATCCATGTTTATTTTTTAAGTGTTATACTTGAGAAACTCCATTTATTTACATTCCATGTGCATGCTCCTATATCAATTAAAGATATACATTGAGTGTATTCTGAAGTTCGAATGTCATCTTTATGTATTGTATTACCTTTTTTAAAGGTGAGTCATTTTATTCAAGCACAAAAATTTCTGAAGTAAGAAGTAAGTCCATTGGAGCATAGCGCTATAAGTATACCAAAGGCAAATGTAAAAATATAAACATCCCATTTTTATAACAGGCTACAACAATAATTATTACTTTGAAAGTGTCCTGATGATTATTCACCTTGCTGTTTTGTCCACATATAATTCAATAGCAAGAGAAAAAATTCAATTCTTCAAGTTTGAAACTTGGACCTCTCAAAATTATATTTACATGTTACAACCTTCAAAGAACAAGCAATTTCTGAATAAAAGGTTGCAATTTACAATGCAATATTTAACTTTATTATCCGCTAAAAATATTGACAGCAACTTAAAATACAGTCGAACCCACATATAACGAACTCATATAACACAAAATTCCACATAAACTGAAGTTTTGACAGGTCTCTCGAACTTCAAAATACTCACTATCGTTATTTTAACTATATATTACAAAAGTTTTACCTGCCAAAAGTGCTTTTACCATACACAGACTTTAAATCACGATGAATTTGACTTGGCATTACATTTTCAGCAGTTAAAAATTCAATCACCACACATTCTTTGAATTTCATTGATATATCCTCATAACAGGATGTCATGTTAACACGCATTGATTCACAAGTGCTGGGAGAAATGAAACTTGCCACTGTTGTTGCTGAAGGTTGTGGGTTATTTATCACTCCTTTCTGCTGCAAGGTCATGCTGCATTTGCATTTTTTATTACTCCTTGCTGCTGCAAGGTCATCACTTATCAGCTGTCCTACATATATATATATATATATATATATATATATATATATATATATATATACAGGGCTACTCAAAATGACTGTAAGGGTTTCAGTACTCGTTTCTGGGTTGTGCATTTAACACAACACAATTATAACCATACTGGTGGGCAGCAAAACTCTAATAAAAGTTGGGTTTTTTCAAACCTTCCGCCATTCAGTAGCTTACAGCTGCTTTCACCAGATGGCATCTGATTCTCACTAGAGTATATTGCCAGCCAGTAGCTTACATGTTTGCGAGATAATATTCGACAGAAAGCTTTTTGTGTTTTGAATTTCATCAAAGTCAGTTTGTTTCCATTCCCCAGCGGCACTTTACTACAAATTTTGGGAAGGATCCGCCCTCTGACAATTCAATTTGCAGGTGTTATACCTAATTTCTTTAATGGGAGGATAATAAAGTGTGCCTCTCCAGTTGTTTACCTGCCGGTGAACGTCTGTGCAGCGGAGGGGTGTGTATGCTGAATCCCTGCGTATGATGTGAACTACCAAGTGCGTCGGATGGACTTTGTCGACGACTTCTGCTAGACACTGCCTTATGTTCCATTTCTGATTCTACTTGCCAGTGAACGTTGGTGCAGCGGAGGGGTGTCTACGCTAAGTTACCATTGAGGTTGATTTCACCAACTTCTGCTGGACTATTGCTTTCTGTGCCAGTTTTGTGCATGTGTTGTCGAAGGACGTTTAACCCAAAGACTGGTATATTCACTTTAAGCTATGACCTCTTTGGATCTAGTGAATATTTCCTTTGTATGCTAGAATGTCTCCAGGTAAATGCATTCTTGGCCTTTAAAGAAAATGTGTGATAATTTGGAATTAACTAATTGAAATTACATTAAACAGTTAAAGTTGAATTGTGTTGTTAAAATGTGTGCACTATCGCTATTTACTTAAGAATGTCAACTTATTTAAGACAGTCTTTCCTGCAGGGCTTTCTTTTTTACTGGGGCCGGGCAAAGAGATGGTAGCAGGTTGGACCGTTGCACCCTCCCAGAATATCTCATTATTATCTTTTTCTTTTATTGAAGGTTTAACGACCACCGTGAGCAACTCAATGTTCTATAAGCAGTCGCCCATCCCTAGTTTATAGTCACTGGTTTCAGGGAAGGGAGAGAGCCAGTGTTGTAAGACAAACACATCATCCTTGCCTCACCAGGATTCGGACCTGGACCCCTTCAGAACGAATGGTCGTAATCTGTCGCTTAGGCCACCGGTTAAGCCATTTTTTTAGACTGATACAATGGCCCCTTCATAAGATAATTTTGTACCTGGGTTCAAATGATGGATGAGGCGTGGACGTCCTCCCCTCCCTGGAATCAGAGGCCCCCAATTAGGGTCACCAAATACTAATAGCTCTCAAGAGTTACTCTTGGGGTCACTACCCCCGAATGAAATGAGAGTATACTTGAATCATAATAATCTCTCATGGCTACCTTCCTCATATACACCGCTGGCCACGCAAAATGCAACACCAAGAAGGAAGCATCCGATTGGCCTGAAATTAGCAGCATGCGTCGCCCGCGAGAGGACATGCAAACGATTAGCATTGCAGGGCATATGCAAATCATGTGCGCCCGGCACGCCACCTAGAAGCACTATAAGAAGGGTGCACAGAAGGGGGTGTGTAAGTAGTGGAAGAGTGTTGTGCTGCCGGACCTGTGCGTGGTAAGCTTCCTGATGCCTCGTAGCAGAATACGGCAGCCATTCCAGCACGTTTCGGAGTTCGAGAGAGGAAGAATAGTGGCTTATCGCGACAGCGTTTTATCTTACCGAGACAACGGCACCCGTGTGGGACGACATCCAGCCACAGTGATGCGAGTATGGATTCGATGTGTGCAGGAGGGACGGACGGACCGACGTGAGCGATTGCGGTAGCCGCGGCACACCACCGAACGAGAGGACCGGCATGTTTTGCGGCGGGCATTGACGTCTCGCACCGCCACATCACGTACGTTAGCGCAGGAATTAGTGTGTGTTGCGCAACAAACTGTGTCAGCACGTACCGTTCGACGTCATCTGCAGGAGCGGGGTCTTGTCACACGGCGCCCATTGCTCCTATCACCATTGACGTTACACCACCGGCGAGTGCGGCGGCAGTGGGCCGTTGAACGCCGCACCTGCACTACGGAATGGCACGACACTGCCGACGAATTCCGCTTCTGCCTGCAACACTACGATGGTCGGATCCACGTATGGCGGCACCACGGCGAGAGACTCTATGACGCCTGCATTATGCATCACTATACCGGTCCGTCGCCTGGCATTATGGTTTGGGGCGCAATTGGATATGACCCCCGCACCCCTCTGGTACGCATCGCCGGTACACTCAACAGCCACCGCTACATCTCCGACGTTTTGGAGCCTGTAGTCCTCCCTTACCTGCAGGACCTGCCAGCGGCCACGTTTCAACAGAACAATGAGCGCCCGCATGTGGCACGCATCGTGCAACAATTCTTCACGGCCCACCAGGTGTCACTGCTGCTGTGGCCCGCTTGTTCTCCCGATATGTCGCCCATCGAACACGTCTTGTCGCTGATCGGCAACCGAGTGGTCCGGCAAGCACCACCCGCGGCTACGTCTGAGGAACTGTGGCAACGTGTGGAAGCAGCCTGGACCGACATACCCCAAGCCCACATCCAAAGCCTCTTTCGTTCGATGCAGTGGCCGTTATGACCAGCCATGGGGGCCACACAAAATATTGATGTCTGCGTGTTCCACAAGTCGCATGGGTCTGTAAGCTCAATCGTTTCATCTTTGTATCTGTTTTTATGTGTCCAGTAAATCTAGCTTTGCTATCTCGTGTCCTTCTTGGTGTTGCATTTTGGGTGGCCAACAGTGTATATTGTTCGCGGGATTTAAAATGAAGATACACAAATTCATCTGGCCTTCCAACTACCAGCGGATTAAATAGTTCCATCAAAGGGGCAAAGAAACTGTTGTTGTTTAAATAATTATGTTATTTGTTATTCAACATTTCATTTCTATAAGACAAATGTTATTTTTCTCGTTCTAATAAAAAAAATCGCATAAAATGTACGGGAATTATCAGCACATCAAGTACTTACATTAACCACGCAAAGAAACTAGCGAAACATATTATTTGTTATCATACATTTCATTCGTAGAAAATAAATGTTACTTTTCTTTACAAAATTTTTCCTTATCGGCGTTTCAATTAAAACAAAAATTCGCAGGGAACTCTTGATACGCAGATGATCGGAAGGCTAGCAAAACTATACTATGTGCGCTTCACTCTTTATAAAATGATATAATAAAAACAATTTACGTTAAAACTCGCGAATTCCTCCTACGTATATATAGGTGACCAAATGTGCGTAAATAATTACGCACAGCGCTAATATTCTCTAAAGAAGAAGAATTCAGAAGTTGCTTTGTTTTCTAAGAAAAATTTACCCTACCATCATTGCCTCCGCAGGTAGCAAGTGCACGTCATCACCAACTAATTTATTCAGCTTATGCAGACGATGCAAAGTTTTGCCTCCGAAGAAATGATCAGTTTGGAAGTCTGTTGACTGCATACCAGAGTTATGCTGCTCTTTCAGGCGCATTGCTCAATGTGGCCAAAAGCACTGGATTATTGTGTGGGTCATGGGTAGGCCGAACTGATACTCCATGGGGTGCAGTTTGGTCTTCCTCGATCCAGAAGATTCTGGGGGCCAACACCGGTCGCCCGTTTACTGTCAGTTCCGCCACATGGGATCAGCTCCTTCCTCGACTACAGCGTACTGCAGCCTTCTGGCGTTCAACCCATACCTTCACGTTTTATCATCAACGAGCGGACATCACTCAACGTTACCTGCTATCTCAATGCTTGTTTCCTTGGATTTCTGCAGTCTTTTTTCTGCCCTTCTCAACAACATCAACAGCATCTTCACCTCCATTATATGGCCTTCCAAACATTGAATAGCGGCCACAACTCTTCATCTCCCAGCTGCTCTTGGTGGCATTCGGCTCCCTGATGTCCACCTTTATTATCGAGCTCACCGTATCATCTCCTTTCTCCGTCTACTAATTACCCCTTCTCCTTCGCTTTGTGCCACACTCGGAGTCATTATCTCAGCTCACGATCCATCCTCTTCCTTTCTCCTTTTCCTTTGGATGGAATCCTTCTCTCTTCCTTCAGCTAACTTTCCTCCTTTCATTTCCGAAGCTCTAGCGTTCTTTCGCTCTTTCCTCCTCTCCCGAGCACCTCCTTCCAACACTCAAGATCTCCTTGATGAACCACTGTTCTTTTTGTCACTTATTCATCCCCCTCACCTGCCTTTTTTTCTCCCTCACTGGCTCCGTTCAGGTTTCTTAACTGTCCGTTCTATTGTAACTCCAGACCTTTCGTGGAAACCCCTGTCTTCCATCTTTTCTGATCCTAACCCCTCTATCGTGGATGAATATGCCCTTCTCCGTTCCTCACTCCAGTCCCTTTATCCCTCCCTTGTCTCCGCGGATGGTCTTCTTACTGTTTCTGGTCCCAGACTTCCTTTGCCCTTTTTCCTCCCTCTTCGGGGCTCTTTAGCCCCAATTCTTTCAGTCTCACTCGCCTCTTTTTACTTTTCTCTCCGTGAACCTTTTGCCCTTCCCCATCCTATACCAGACGTTCCTTCCTCTCTTTCCATGGCCATCTGGTCAGCGTCTCTTTCTCCTCTCTCCTCACCGCTAGAGCGTAACATCCACTGGCGATTCCTTCACCGCCGGATTCCTGTCCCTTTCATTCTTTCCCGAATGAATTTAATATGTTTACCTCTTTGCTCTTTTTGTGACCCTGTTGGTGATGCAGCCCACATGTACAGCCATTGTCCCATTTTGCTCCCGATACTACATTATGCATTCCATCTCGCTGATATCATCTCCTCCCGCAGTTTGCCCTTTATAGCGTACTCATGGCTCCTACTGACAAAACATCCACCGTCTCAAGTACCTGATGTCTGTGCCTTTTCGTTCGTTCTTGTTAAGCACGTGATATACCTCTATCATCTTTACCACCGTACCACTGCTAATACATCAAGCATCTTGGTCGCCGGAGAAACGATGCGGTTGGTTTTCCGTGCTCGTCTCACGGTTCGTCCCAATCTTCAATATTCTGCAGCAACCAACTCACGCTCTCTTGCAGCTTTCCGGTCAACCTGGGCTCAGGATGCCGGGTGGTTTTGTGTCTCTGATTCCAAAATCTATCTAGTGGGAATTGCCGGGTCGTTTCCTTTGGTGGATTTCACTCCACAATGTCTTTAGTGACATTGTGAGTTCTCCTGGTGTTCATCGCCAAATGTTTTGCTATAATCTCATGTGTTGTCTTCCCTACCGAGGTAAAGGCCCTTACCCTTTAAATTGAGTATTTTTTTCGTGTGTTCTAGGAAGCACCGTCCCTGTATGTGTACGTATATTTCATGATTTCATATTATTTTATTGTTTCGCATAGTAGGTGGAGAGCACCTGTTGTTCTGCCTTCAGTTTTGTGATCAGCCATGCCGCTAGATGGTAAATCTTTCATTAATGTGTACTGTGACTTTGTTTTGCATTGTATTTAAGTTTTGTTTGCACTGTGCTTTGCTATCTCTTTCCTTTTAGTATACACAGTGTGTATTTCTACATCATGTACGTACTTTATCGGTCATGCTCATCTGTTAACCTAAGT
Source organism: Macrothele yani (assembly GCA_039090855.1). Taxonomy (NCBI): domain Eukaryota; kingdom Metazoa; phylum Arthropoda; class Arachnida; order Araneae; family Macrothelidae; genus Macrothele; species Macrothele yani. The sequence continues at coordinate 74,198,220 of CM077026.1, forward strand.
GTGTCCAGTGATCTGTGCGAAACCTCTTTTTCGTAGTGTTCGAAGACTGTATTTTTATTTATAACTTGTGTAAATGTGCAACATGCACTATCCACTGTTTTCTTATTTGTGCACAGTGACCCTGTTTTGCATTGTGTTTATAATTTTAGAATGTTCTGCATATTGTTTGCATTCTTTCTCTTTCTGCATTAGTTCGGCTGTTTACTGCACACGAATCACTGATCCTTGACCTTTGTCTATTTAGGCAAGCCTTGTGAACTATGCTTAAATTTGTACTGTGGTTTTAACATTAATGTTTATAATTTCTTGGCTGGCGAGACCCCATTCATTTGTAAATAGTGTCGCATGTCTCATCCCACGTTTTTCCTTGTTATTTTATCGCCGAGTGTGGCGGACCTGTATATATATCATTTTTCGATAATAAAGATTTGTTTGATCTCCAAGTTCAGCTGTAAACAATAACAAACAAACGATGCTTGATTGTTATTGTTTACAGTTTACAGTCACCCACCTTACGGAAAGCTTAGGGCTTCGTCCAGATCATTCTTACGTCACAATTCTCACTAGAAAAAAGTACTCGAAAACTAGTACAACAGCGTCACCTGGCGTCTGCCGGGAATATTACTAAATGTTGACAGGACCAATGCCATCTTTTACCTCACCAGGCCTGCCACAAGGATTTGTGACGTCACAGTCGTGGTCCTATTGTTTTGCTTTGCTCTCCGTGGTAACAGAACATTTTCGTATATTTTCTGTTACCACGTATTTTCATATTAACGTTTCGTATTTCAAGAGATATGTTATGGATCGCGGGTATTGAACTATTTTGTAATGCAATTTTTTCAGCAAGGTAAGTAGCACTCTTAATACTTTTGTGTGTATGGTATTTGAAGTATTCAAAATCGGAACTTTTTTATGACTGTCAGTGTCAGCCTATCATGGCACGTAAAGTCATTTTCTCTACATAAAGAGGAAGGAGTGGCATTTTTTGAACAGTAATTTTGTTAAGAAAATGGGAAAATGCCTGCTGTGGTACTTCATATAGAAAAGGGTGCGTAAGGAGTGGCAAAACATGCATTTTAAGTGAAAATATCAAAAATTGATACTGTCGTAACTCGCTCTGTCATAAAAACAATTTGACGGATCATGAAAATGCGAAAATGTAGCTCGTTCTGCCGTGAAGATGATTTTATGGGTCACGATTCCATCATGGACATCTAGATGAAACACATAGTTTGAAATTTAATTTCGCTAGCACAAGTTGGAGAAGGTGGAGGGAGGGAGGAATGCGAATTCCAATGATTGATTTTGAAGGAAAGACTACTGAACTAGGAAAACACACATTTCTTTAAGTAACAGAACTTTGTCAGACAAATTTTAAATGTGGAACAACCCGGAATATTTCCATAGCTCTAGAACGGGCATTACCACCGATTCCATAAGGTCTCATGAACTTCCAGAAATGTAACAAATTCCGGTAAAAAAACTTTTACCTACTCGCAGACAACACGATACTTGGTAGGTATGCAATTACGTCGAATTTCTTAAATTTTTTGAACACCTTTTAAAGCATTTAGTGCAACTTCACAATTTTTAGTGATCATACTCTCTTGCAGTTCTTGGAGGGAAAAGAAATAAAAATGAGAAGGAAATGAGCTTTTGAGTAACTTGACAATCATAACAAGTTTCCAAAAATTTCAAAAGACGAAAATACATCCACAATAAGCCCCAGAACGCAAGAATGAAAGCTATGTGTGTAGGGTTAAATACAGAATTATTGGTGGCATACAATAGAAAATATGTTTTGAAATTCCAGGTTATAAAGACATGCTACTTAAAACGAAAATTTTGTAAATTTATGTAATTCTACCATTATTCATAACGAACTTTTACAGAACAAAATAATTTTTTTTTTGACTTCAGAATCATGCACCCATTTCTAAGATCACTTCAACAACGAATTACTGTAACTTGTACCATTTCCAGCATGCACATAATAAATATAACAAAATGTATAAAATTACATCCCTAAAATATTTAAATTACATCGCAGCAATAAGAACGTTTATGAAACGTAAAACCCGTACTTCGTGAAAAATTAATTGACGTTCAGTCAACAGCTCGAATTTATAAAATTTTATTACTGAATACTAATAAAAGAAAAGAAACATAGCTCACCACTGAAAATATCCACAATAAGCTAAAAACGCGCTGTAAATATCCACAATAAGCTAAAAACATGCTGCAAATATTCAAACAACGTTCACTGGAACAGCACAACTAGCCAAGAAGAACGAATATAATATCAACCAACGAGATAGAAATACATCTATCTCGTTGATATCAACAAACTACGAAACGAGCCAAATCCGTAGGTCTACAGAAAAAGAGTAGCCCTACGATTGTGATGTCACGGGTAAGTCATGTGACCTTGTTGCAGGCCTGGTGAGGTGTAAAGATGGCCTTGACATGACCAAGGTGCTACGATGATACGGACGTATTCTCTTGTATCACACAAGGAGGTTAGAATAAGATATCTGGAGATGCCCTTGTTAATCAGGAGAACCACTTTACGTGAAGTCTGTAACCGCGAGCGACAGCCGTCAAAGTGTGGGAAACCTGATGATTTCCTATGCCATTTCCATGCATTGTGTGTTGGCCGAATCGTCTTATTTCGCCACAAATGTTTCGAATTTCGCATCAAAATTTGCTTCCAATGTGTGAGAAAATGCTAAATTTATAAAATTCTTAATTATTTTGAAGTCCCTTCCCATTTTTATTTTAAATTGAAATACACGAACATTAGTGCGAATTCAAAACAAAATATAACGTTACAGTTGAAAACTTTACTCATCTATGAAGCATAATTCATTTCGATTTGATATTAACACGATTTCTGCAACCAAAAGCCACGCAATTCCAAAATACACACGTTGAAATTACATGTGTATCATGTAAACAACGTCAAATTCCCACACTTGGCGGTTTCATGGTTAAAAGACTCAGGGCATTTCCAGAAGTATTATTCTAACCTCCTTGGTATCACATGTATTTGTATTCCATGTTCAAAAAATCAAACCTCGAAACATATGTTCGACATCCAAATAGTCACATTTGGTACCTAAGGATAGTTTGAAATTGAGGTTTTCGAACATGGGATACTGAAAATGTCAAAAACTGTGCTTCGAGACATTAGAATTACTAAATTCTGCCTGGGAGCACTAGAAATGCAAATACGGTTCCTCGACAATCACCCTTGTGAAAAGTGACATGCTGTTCCTTCTCTATGGAAAGATGAAATATATTTATTGCCTCACATTTTTTTTAATTTGCTAAAAAACAACAGTTGGAAACTACTTCCTCCTATGAATTCAAATTTTTAATCACGTTTTTTGAATAAGATTGCCTAAAACATGATGAAAAGCCTCCAAGGCTCTCTGCGTAAACATTTTTTGTATGCTCCATCTCTTTTGTTAAGATTATATAGATTATTACCCTATTTTTTTAATTTGGTGAAACACACCAGTTGGAAACTAATATGAATTATGGATTCAAAAATTTTAATCATATTTTGAAATAAATTGCCAGAAACGTGGTAAAAAAACGTGGACACTTTCTCCGCTTCTCTGGACAGTGTATCAACTGCGTTCTCCCCTTGGAAGCTAGAAATACACAGCATTTGTGACCCCTGAAAGCTAATTCTTATGTGACGTGCAAGATTCTTTGGTTTAATAACCCAGTATGTAAGGTTTGCAAGCCCATGTGGTATGGTTATCAAGTAACGCTGAGCCACTGCACAATATCAAGGTGTCAATGTGTTAACAGAACGATTTGAAATGGAAGGTGTGCGCATATCAAAGTGCTAGGTGGTTAAGTAATTCTCATTTTATTCAATCACAGCTGGGTGAAGTGAATTTTGTGTTGTATAACAACCAGAACAATTTCAAATGGAAGATGTGTTCATGCCAAAGTGTCACACAATTCTCATTTTATTCGATCACAGCTGGGTGAAGTGAATTCTCTGTATTTTCGCCCATTCAGTTTGTTGTGGTTGTGATAAACACAGCTATTCTGTGCTTGCTTACAGCATACAATCGTTGAATACAAGGCGCCAATGGGTAACAGTTTGGCGAAGTGAATTTTGTCAATATGTTGCTACACAATTGTTGCATACAAGGAGTATAAAATAACTCAGCACATTCTCAGATTAGCTAACGAGATTAGCCTACAATCTCATCGGTAAAATTTACACTCATGGGGATCGACGTACTGAGTGGGTCAAAACATCACTTGATTACAGAACAGTTTGTTGACATTCACTTCATATTAAAGCTAGCATTTGACTAAATAATATTTGCTGGAAGGAAAACAAAGCTTTTTTTTAAACTATTTCAGTGCCTACCTTGTGCTATGGTCTACTTTTTGATCTTTTACAAGATAATTTGAAAAAAATGTTTATATAGTATGTTCTTAGAAAAAAAAAACAGTTCTCACAGGTCTGTAGTCAAAGAAAAAAATAGGGCTAGAAAAGGATTTTTGTATGCATGTATCAGTTAGAGGAAGTGATGTATTAATTGTTCATTTGCTTCATTAGAACATGCAGTGTTTACTTAGGCATAGAAGTGTTTGGCTAAAAAATTAGACGAGATAAAGTGATGTGTTATTCTTTCAAATTATACGTTGGAATAGCTTTTAAAATTAGTTTATTGAGTATGAATACAGCACTGCAATTAATAATAGATATAAAGAACTCTGCATGTCTAAGGAAAAGTCGTGATAGTTTTGTAAACATGATATTTGTAGACCCCCTTTTTTATTTTATGCGATACTCATTTTTCATGGGGTAAAAATATTTTTCAATAAAACAATTTGATGAATGAAATCGGGTGATTAAGGGTAATATGAAGGAACTACAATGCGGTATATTTAAATTCGCATTGCTGCAACTTTACGTATCAGGTGTTCGTTGTAAGTAGCTGCGTATTTTCTGTTTCATAGGTGATTTTCATCGAAATCGAGAACTTGCTAATTCAATTTTGATCTAGATACTTGTTTGTTCGCATATGCACCCGAATATTCCTTCTGCGCTATTTATACAATATAATATGTACCTTTCCAATAGCTACGAATCAACTATGTACCTTTCCAATAGCTACGAATTTCTCACCAACTCCTCGCGGTAACAGATAGCGCTGCTGTCTCAATTGCTGTTCGTTGCCTCCGAAGTCCGAAGCGTAGCATTAGGTTTGCCAGTTCATGGGGATGTAGCACGTGACGTCATCGGGAAGTTTCAGTGAAGTGGCAACAGTCCCTGCAAGTTCCTGAAGGACAAGCATAGCTGGCTGTCCTTCACCACTTAGTGTGTAAAGTGCAATCTTTAGCGGTCGGTGTTTATAAAAATTTGAAGCCAAAATGCCTAGATTTTGTGGCATTATGAATTGCGGTAATAGAGGAATCGAGACCGTATTTTTTTCTGGCTACTAGCTGCTGTTTCTAAAGGCAATACCGAAAAAATTCGCATATATGCCAAACGAAGGGAGATCGCTTCCCAGAGTTTAGAAAACATTTTATTGAAGAGTTAAATGTTAGTTTTATCCAGAAATCAGTGATTTCTTTTAAAACAAAGAATCTATCTTTTACTTGTTCAAACACTATTGTAGTGTAGTGCTTGCACTTATTGGACCAGGCGTTTCATTCGTTGATTCAAAGTTTTCAAGTTGAATTTAAAAAGTGTTGGCTGTTTTTTTTGCGTTGGTTTTATTGCTACTGACTATTTTCTTATAGAACACCTTTTAAAGTTTGTCTGTAGTCAAAATATTTCTTAAATAAACACTTTGGTACCCAATCGGCACTAGGGGGTGTTGAAACTTTTTATAGGGCTGAAAGTTAATTTGTTAGCAAACCTGACTTTTAGTAAGAATCAAATCTCTGGCTCTTCGGTACTTTTTAGATCTCGACAATTTTTTTTTTTTGCGACTTTTCGACTTTTCCCTTTTAATGTTATTCAGTTGTCGGCGTTGGGTTTTTTTTTAATTTACTATTTTGTTCTATATTATATTTCCTCCCCAAACTACCGTTGGTTTTATTTTTAATACTCCTGGAGTTTTACCTGGAGCTGAAGCACACTTTTGGGGGAAATGCAAATAATGGCTTAAATTATTGTCCAAAAAAATCCTTTTTAGTTTCTACGTCTATTTATAGGCCGGTGTTATGCTGTTAAATTTATTTACGGATAAATAGATTATAGGGCACAAATCCCAGCAAAATTATTTTGTTTTTTCACCACAATTTTACGAAAAAATAAAAATAAAAAAGATTTTGCTAAATTTTCTATCGCTTGGAAATCGCTTCCCAGAGCTTAGAAAGACACTTTTTGTTGAAGAGTAAACTCTCAAAAAGGCATAGAACCTTTCAACGGTGATTTTTATGCAAAAGCAGCAATTCCTTGAAAGAAAGAAAACCTATCTTTTTTTACTGTCTCCGCACCTGGGAGGGAAGAGAACCATACTTATTAAGGCAGCGTACCTATTTTCTACATAAATTACTGATTACTCACGAATTTGTGATCGTACTAAATTACCCTGTAAAAGAATACTCATGGCGAGAAATTGTTGCATGTTTCGAAACGTTTATATGCCACGAAACTGTTCTGCGGTAAAGGCACTTCGACCAAAGACGAAGTAATCGAATATATTTACTATTTGCACTTTTGGAAAACTTTTCGCATCACCTTCGAAAATACGTGCATTCAGCACATAAATATCTTTTCCTTCAATCTCTTTAATTTTTTCCAAATGCCGCATTTTGTACTCGGTAGTTAAAGTTTCAATGTAAGACGCCATCATTTCAACGGGGCTGGTTGTATTTCACTTACGTTAGTAAGGCTCGTTGCAATGCTGAGAGTCACGTGTCTGCTACATCCTGATTCTCTCCAAGGTCTTTGGATGTAACATTTTAACATTAATTTGCGTACAATCAATATCGTTAACGATCCCTTCAGGGTACCAGGCGTAAACTCTGTCGTAATCAGCCTTCCACCCAAGATAGGAGGATTACCGGGTGGTGATCTTATTATTTTCCTCCAGTTTCGTGGGACCAGAAATGGATTCTTTTATAAAAACAACAAACCCTGGTTTAAGGTCTGAGTCAGTCAGTACCCAACCTATAAAAGCAGCATCTTCCCAGCCGATGCCGGGATCTGTTGATCCTGAGGTGAGGCCCAGTTGCTCTGAGAACACCTCTCAGGCTAGGGCGGGGAAAGTTGTTTCACAAAAGCAAGCAAGACATCTGGAGGCAGCAGGTAATACCGGGTTGCCAAAAGAGTCTGTGGTTGCTAGTGAGGCTGGTAACAGCAAGGAAGGGTTGCGACTTAGCAAGACTGCTAAGCGCAACGTCAGGAGGAAACTAGCAAGACAGATGAAGGGTCAAACTGACATGGAGTCGAGTTCAGTGGGACCCACATCTGTAGATACTTCTCCACCTGTGGTGGACAAGAAAGGTAAGAGGCAGATATCTGTTCTCTCTACCCCTTCTCCAGATGTGAGAAAGCCAACCAAAAGGAGTAGGGACGAGTCTCGTCCCAGCACTTATGGTGAGAACGTCTCCACTGTCAAGATGGCCATCGTGATGGAAAATTTCCCGAAGGAGTGGCTTGATGACAGTGAGGTTGGGACATGAGCTTTTGAGGCGTGTGGATGGTTCTCAAGTAGAAAAGCCTCTACCGCGCATCAAGAGCTTTTCCCTGAACTCTGGACTCTTGTTTACCTTTGTGATAACGAGGGAATATGACAATGGCTAACAGCAGCCTTTGAAAAAAATGATAAAGTTTTGAGGGCATTGGGCTCAAGGTGATGAGGGCCAGTGATCTTCCAAAACCGGTCAAGGTTGCCTTTAGGACAATGGATATTTGGATCAAGGATCCAAACGTCCTCTGCAGGAGTTTGTGTGCCTACAACAGCAGTTTGCATACAAACCACTGGAGGGTGTTGGATCGGGTAAAAGATCCTAAGGCCGTCAGGTGTATTTTCAAGGTAGACAGGGAATCGGCTAAAGCCATTGCTGAAGCCAGATTCACTGCATACACTGGGGTCGATGAGATCAATTTAAATTACTACATGACCCTCAGGGCCCTAGCACTTCAAAGGAGAAATGGAAGAGCCTCATTCTGCAGTTGTGGAACCAGAAACAACTGCATTGTCTTCCCCTGGCCATGGTCTGGAAGCAGGGAAGGACTCAGGTCCAGTTGTGAGTCGGGGGGAGACTGAGGAGGAGGATGTGATCGACCTGGGTGGTGTCCATGAAGGTGTGGGGCTGGCTTCCAGCAGCCACCAGATGGATTCTGATCCGGTTGATCCTTCTACCACTTAGTCTCCATGCCTATCTCACAATGGAGAACTGCATGAAATGTATCCAGATCAATCTCCACCATAGTCGGTCTGCATCTGCTGCTTTGTGCTGCAGACTGGCTGCGGAGGATGTTGATCTGGCTTTCATTCAAGAGCCATGGATACATAATGGGAAGATCCTGGGCTTACAAGGAGTAGGCTTTACCTTCTTTTATAGTACATCAAGTAGGAGACCAAGGACCTGTATACTGGTGAGCAAAAGACCTCATGCTATGCCACTTCCTGAGTTTACCACAGGTGACACAACCGTGATTAAACTTTTAAGTCATCTGATGGTGGCAGAGAAGAGCTGTTTGCCGTCTCTGCATACTTACCATTTGATGAACCTGAACCACCTCCTTCTCAGGAGATAAGAGACATTGTCCACTTCTGTGAGTCAGGTGGAAGACGCCTCATCATCTGCTGTGATGCCAATGCTCACCATATCATGTGGGGGAGCAGCGACTGCAACAGACGAGGGGACAACCTTTTGCAATATTTGGTAAGTACTAAACTTTATATTCTTAATCGAGGCAATGAGCTCACTTTTATTGTTTCTAATAGAAGTGAAGTCATTGACCTCACCCTCTGTAGTGCTAACATGTTGGATCGAATTATTAAATGGTATGTATCTAGTGAACCTTTATTGCCTGATCATAGATATATTTGATTTTCAGTTGTCGATGTAAGACAACAGCTGGTGCAAGTCAGAAATCCCAGAAGGACCAATTAGGTTGGTTTCAGGGAAGATCTGTCTGCACATATTGGAAACATGGAATTTAACATGCGCTCGGTGTTAGATCTCGAGTTAGCTGTTGACCAGTTGCAACGATCTATTCTCGAATCTTACCACCGAAACTGTCAGGCCAAGACTGCTAGCTTACCAAGGCAAGTTCCTTGGTGGAATAAACAGCTTAGCAGTCTTAGAGACAAAACTAGAAGGCTTTTTAATAAATCCAAACGTGCTGGTGAGTGGACGGTATATGAGACAACCCTCACACAGTACAACAAAGCAATTAGAGAGGCAAAAGAGCCTCTTGGAGAGATTTCTGTGGAAGTATTTCAGATACTCCCAGTACTGCCAGATTTATAAAAATCATGGCTAAGGACAATGCAAATTGCCTGAACACCATTAAATTGGTTGATTGGAGCTGCACAAAAACTGGTAAAGAAACACTAACAGAAATGCTAGGTGTACACTTTCCAGATTCAAGTATAATTGACCCCACTGGCATGCGCACAGCTAACCTTGAGCACCGACGTGCAAAAAGAAAGACTAGAGGGTTGCCAGGGAGGTGGTCAATTATTCTAGGATTAAGTGGTCCATTAATTCATTTGAACCCTATAAATCACCTGGCTGTGATGGAATTGTTCCCATCTTGATGCACCAAGGACTGGAGATCATTACTACACTCGTGTGCAAAATTTACCGGGCCGGCCTTGCTCTTGGGTATATACCAAGTGCTTGGAGACAGGCTGAGGTAATATTTATTCCCAAGCCAGGTAAGACAAATTACCAAAAAGCAACGGCCTTTAGACCTATTAGTCTAACATCTTTCTTTCTCAAGGCTTTTGAGAGGATGGTGGATAGGCATATTAGGGAGGTGGTTTTACTCCCTAAACCCCTCTCAGAATTTCAGTTTGCCTATCAACAAGGCAAATCAACAGAAACAGCTCTCCATGGCATTGTTTGTTGCCTGGAGAAGGCACTAGAATTTAAAGAGGTGGCATTAGCCACTTTCCTTGATATTGAAGGTGCCTTTGACAGGGTCTCTACGGAGACCATTGTTGAAAGACATGGTGTTGATAGAATCTGTTGTCAATGGATTAAGGCCATGCTCATAAGCAGAACGGTCGTGGCCTCGCTACTCGGGGAGACTCTGTCGGTCTCCACCTGCCGGGGCTGCCCTCAGGGGGAGTTTGCTTTCCCCTGTTGTGGTGCCTGGTGATGGATGAACTGCTAAGGAACCTGGAGGGGTCTGGTTGCGACTGTTTTGGCTATGCAGATGACGTGGCTATAATTGTCAAGGGAAAATTCCCTAAAACAGTCTCGAGCGTAATGCAAAGAACACTGGGACTTGTTGAGGATTGGTGCAGGAAGGTTGGTCTATCAGTAAACCCTGACAAAACCACCCTTGTGCCTTTCACTAGAAAGAGGAATCTTGGAGATCTTAGAGGTATTACTCTCTTTGGGAAAACAATTCCTCTCACTACACAGGTTAAGTACCTGGCAGTCATTTTGGATGGAGGCTTAACCTGGAAACAACATCTAGATTACTGTATTGCCAGAGTCAAGAAAGTGTTCTGGTCATGTAGAGGTGCTATTAGCAAATCCTGGGGTCTCAACCCAAAGATCTTGCACTGGATATATACTATGGTCATCAGACCTATGGTCACTTATGGCTCAACGGTGTGGTGGCGCAGAGTTAACCTATGCACGGTGCAGGCTGAACTTAAGAAGTTACAAAGGCTGGCCTGCATAGGCATAACAGGAGCAATGAGAACTACTCCAACAGCTGCATTATAGTTGCTTCTTGATATTCTGGCACTTCACCTTCATATTGAGGGTGAGGCCATTATGGGGGCATATAGATTATGCTGCAATAGCATGTGGAGACCCTCGTTGTGGGTTGGCAGCCATACCAAGAATATTCAGGATTATTTTTGTAAGGAGCCCATTTTTCAAATGGGAATCGACAACATGCTAGTAAAATATCATTTCGATAAAGCATTCAGTGTGAACTTTCCCAGTTGCAGTGAATGGGAAACGTTTTTTGTCCCTGGGTGCAGCGGTGAAACTGTTTGGTTTACTGATGACTCCAGGACAAACATAGGAGTTGGAGCAGGGGAGTATTGCCTATCCAGAGGTTATGGTTCATGCCAAAGCCTTGGAAGGCATGCTACCGTGTTCCAAGCTGAGGTGTATGCTATTCTAGCATGTGCCTCAGAATGTCTGATCAAAGGGTATCACAATGTGCGTATCCAAATTTGTTCAGACAGCCAGGCAGCTTTACTGGCACTTTGTCAGTGCCGCATTTTATCCAAAATTGTTTGGAACTGCCTCCAGACCCTAACTGAACTGGCAAACCGGAACAAAGTGCAACTGTTCTGGGTTCCAGGATATAAGGGTTTTGTAGGTTATGAGAAAGCTGACCTTCTTGCTAAAAAGGGGGCACACAGACTTTTTATGGTTCAGAGCCTGCATTAGGGCTCGCCTCTGGTGCGGTCAGAGGACTAACTAAAATGCTGCTGAGGACTAAGCAGCTTGACCTCTGGCATGCTACCAGGGGTCAGAGGCAGGCAAAGGAACTCAATCAAGGACCCTTGCTTCATAGGGCTAAGGAACTCCTTAAACTGCCAAAAAAGGATATTAGACTGATTGTTGGTCTACTTACAGGACACTGTCGTCTTAATAGGCACGTTAATTTGATTGAGGTGAAAGAGGATCCACTTTGTAGAGGATGCCATCTGGAAGAGGAGACTTCCTTGCATTTTCTTTGTGACTGTGACTTTTTTGCAGCACTCAGGCTTGAACACTTTGGTACTCACAACTTGAGACCAAGTGATCTCTCTTTAGTACCAGTCAAGAGCATTTTTGGTTTTTGCTCGTGCATCTGGTCTCTTTCGAGATTTGGGCTGGGGATGCACAATAGACCTTAGGTCGCGGTGCTAGGTCAAGTACCCCCCTCCCCCACTGGTACAAGTAACGCTCTAAACATTGATAAATCAACTAATGATATTCTTAAGAACAGTATATCAACGATTATCATAATAAAGAAGGGAAAATTTGTTAATATTAAAAGCAAATTGCCAACTTCGTGCCTCGCACAGCATTAACAGCTATGGCATAGTCTGCTCATGTCGTGACGTCACATGCGTAACATTTCGCTGGCTTCACTTGGATTGCATTGAGCCAACGGAAAGTGCTTTCTCCCCTTATTCTTACCTCCATGGTTACTGAGAACTGTATCGATGAATTGAACAAAACGAACAATATTTCAGACAGATCACTGGATTTAGTCGCTATATAACCGATTACGTCCTGCTTATGACCCATGGTATGTTATAGCCCTCCATGTATATCCCATTGAGTTGTTCACGGTGTTCGTTACCCCCCCCCCTTCCCTTTAAAAAAACAGTGATTGGTAGCGTTGGATTTTTTCATGGAGGTAGGGACGCGCGGATTTACGATGAGGCCAACCTAAGTGTTGCCATAGTGTATGATAGTCAGTGGTCAGGTGGTACCACTCTGGAAACGCCACCCCGGTGGCGCAGTGGTCTAAGCGATGGCTTATGACCGTTCGTCCGAGATGGGTCCGGGTAGGAATCCCGGTGAGGCATGGATGTTGTGTTTGTCTTTCAGTACTGGCTCTCTCCCTTCCCTGGAGTCAGTGACCCTGAATTAGGAACGGGCGACTAACCCATTACCCAATGAGAGCCACGGGACCTAGTGGTCAGCGTTCGTGTCTGCCATGGTGATAACCTCAGGTTCGATCTTGGGCAGGTACGAACGCTCGAACCACTAAATACCCGCCGTGCGTTGGATGGGCACGTTAAGCCGTCGTACCCCGGGCACCCCCCCCCGGTAATAAATAAGGGCGTCTTCCTCCCTTTCTACCTCGCTTCCGTGTGATTTTCCTAATGGGCACTTTAGCTCAAATCTCCTCCTATCTTCCTATTTCTAAGGGTTGTTTGAGACCTGGGGTCAGACACTCCCTTCCTTAAATCCTCTACATATGATCTGATATATTTTTTTATTGGATGTTCAAGGACCACCGCGAGAAACTCAATGGGCTATAAGCAGTCGCCGTCCCTAATTTAAGGTCACTGGTTCATGGGAAGGGAGATAGCCAGTGCCGTGAGACAAAACAACATCCATGCCTCACCGGGATTCGAACCCGGACCCCTTTCGTATGAATGATCAGAGGCCATCGCTTAGACCACTGCGCCACCGGGGCGGCCTGTGATCTGATCTGATCATAACCTATTGAATTGTGCACGTTGGTCTTAAAACCACCAATCAAAAAAAAAAAGAGAGAAAAAAAACTCTTCTGGAAAAAACCGTTCCGGTGGCGCAGTGGTCTAAGCGATGGATTCTGATCATTCGTCCGAGATGGATCCTCTGATCATTCGTCCGAGATGGGTCCGGGTTCGAATACAGGTGAGGCCAAGGAGGTTAGAATAAGATATCTGGAGATGCCCTAGTTAATGGTACAGTATCACTTTGCGTGAAGACTATAACCGCGAGAGACGGCTGTCGAATTGGAGAGTTGCTAAGTTCACAAGGCTTGGATACCATGCTGACGTCGCAGTTGATATGCCTCAACTACCGATAAGCCGATATAATATCACTAAGGGCACAGTAGATGTAAACATTGTGTTTCCCAAAGCAGTCAGAAAATTCGTGTAACTGATGCGGAAATAAAGCAGTTGCAAACATAAAAGACTGGTTTGTACCTTTTTTTATCCGTGATCTTCATTTGACCAATGCGGAAATAAAGCAGATGCAGCAAATAATTATTCGCTAGTTTACATCTTGCTCCATTTCTTATCCCAACATTCCTACCATTGGCATTATTTATTGAACAGTCATATGTGCGCAGACCCAATGGTACCAGAAAACATTGCTTGGGCAGCGATTTTTTAAACCAATCACTTTCTAAGAAAAACTGAAGTTTTTAATTCGCAGGATTTCAGCAAAAGACCTTGGAGAAAATTGACTGACAAATACCTAGCTACCTCCGGGAATTTTTGAAAACAGGATGTTCCGCCATTAGCGAGGAGTGAAAACTGTTCCTGAGCATATATGCTGGTTGCGTGCGTGTTGTAAATCGTGCTTTAAATAGTTCTTATAGAAAATAAATATTGCCAGGTTTGGGTCAGGTACTGTTTTAGACATGGATACAACAGAACAGCCCACATAAAAAACGGGTATTTTCCAAAGTAAGTTAAATGTTTTGCTCATTGTTGTTCATAATGTCTTTGGCTGTAATTGCATAGATGATGCTTTTTACCAGTATGAAGGAAAATATAGATATATTACATCATGTTCAAAATATAATAATTATCTATAGAACAATGTTTTTTGGTTTGAATATAGGACTGTTAACAATTTTTGAACACCCTTTCTTGTTCATTTAAATTTTTTGTATTCAATGTTTAAAAAATCAAACCTCGAAACACATGTTCGACATCCAAATAGTCACATTTCGGGCCTAAGGATTGTTTACAATTGAGGTTTTCGAACATGGGTTACTAAAAATTTCAAAAACTGTGTGCTTTGAGACATCAGAATTTCTAAATAGGGCCTGGGAGCACTAAAAATGTAAGTACAGTTGCTCGACAATCACCCCTGTTAAAAGCTACTTGCTGTTGCTCCCCTGTGGAAAGAAGAAATATATTTATTGCCTCACATTTTTTAATTTGCTGAAAAACACCAGTTGGAAACTATTTCCTCCTATGGATTTAAATTTTTAATCATTTTTTGAATAAGATTGCCCAAAACATGATGAAAGTCTCCAAGGCTCTTGCGTAAACATCTTTTGTATGTTCCATCTCTTTTGGAAAGATTATATAAATTAAATTATTACCCTACCTTTTTTTAATTTGGTTATCGTGGCTAGAAGAGATAGTGTGCCGTGCGCTTTTGTAGTCGGGTTCTTGAAATAATGAAATCACAGAGGGCTCTGAAGACAGCTTCGATGCTATTGTTCTGAACTACGCTCACAGATATACGGGTTTCTCGTTCCGTCCAGTATAGTAATTTCACTAAAATTTTACCCAAAAAAATCTTTTTCGTTATCCTGCAGTTACACTAAAAGTTATTAATATCATGCATGGACAGATATAAGTGAATATTCTTCCAAATAGAGGTTTTGGGGAAGCTTCGTCAACTTTAATTGGGTAATGCGTAACATCGCATTGAATGTACGCGTACAAGGAAGTACAAATACATTACTGGATGCAAATTTTCTCCGTAATTATATGTCTAATTAAATACTTGAATTTACATGACTTTTCCGTAAAATGTTAATAATTATATGCCCCTTAGAACTCTCGATCGTTCATGAGCATTCCAGGAAACATCTCTCTCAGTAAGGATTTTAAATTGCTGTCCCGTTCGTATCTCGTTGGCGATTAAAAGATAAAAATAATGAAATTCACTGATATCCCAAAACAAAATGGTATTGGTAAATTAAAACATAAAAAACATTGTTTGAGATCCGATTTTATTAAACCCTGGATCGAATAATACTATTGGTAACTTGTTCAAAACGATTTCAGAGATAACCATATTTCTCGCAACAAATCCAGACAGAAATTTAGTAAAAGGTAAAGCATGTGTCACATGCTGCATGAAGTTTACAGAAGAAATTGAAATCCACGGCACTGATTTATCTATACAATATATAAGGGGGAGCATGGAGCCCTCACCTCCGAAAATTTGAATTTTTTATTATTGTTTAAATAACATGAAAAAACATGTACTCGTCAACTTTCACTAGATAAAGCAAAACAAATTTCGTTTTTTTTTTCATTTTTATTTTGCACTTGTGGATTTTAAACACCCCCCTACACCCCGAAAAAGATTTCTCTATACACCCCTGATATGAACCACAGAAACCCACGACGATGTGAAATACGCCAAAAGAAATTATTAAATAAAATCTCAGCAATAGCTGAATCACGTTGATCTTGCCTCATCTTTCGGCACGGAAAACAGAGTTACTTTTTGTTTACAAGATCTGTAAATACCGTTACATCCAGGTACAGAACACGTTCTCAACGTTACACTCTTATTATTACTTCTTTTCATGATCGATCTAACAAATAAATTACTTTTTTACTAGCTATCCAAACACGCCATAGAAAAGCATGATAACTTTTCGAAATCATAGCATCGAAGCTCGCAGGAGCGCCAGCTAGCGGTTTCATGAAAAGAGGGAGCTGAAATTTAAATAGTGAGGTATTATCGCGCGGCACACCATCTCTTCTAGCCACTATAATTTGGTGAAACACACCAGTTGGAAACTAATATGAATTATGGATTCAAAAATTTTAATCATATTTTGAATTAAATTGCCAGAAACGTTACGAAAAACATGAGGAAAATTTCTCCGCTTCTTTAGACAGTGTATCAACAACATTCATTGAACATTTCAAAGTTCGTCTCCCCTCGGAAGCTAGAAATATACAGCATTTGTGACCAGGGGTGGGTTTAAGCATTATAGCGCCCTGGGCCAAGAAAAATCAGGCGCCCCTAAGTAAACTTACTGTAAGAAATTTGAGGCCGATTAGAATTTCATATTTAAATTACATATTACATATAGATTTTTTATCGCGCAAAGAATTAGCATATTCTCAAGAACAACCCAACCCTGTAAAATTTGTAGCACATGTATTACTTAAAACTGGGCATTGAAATAAAAATTTATGAATATCGTTTTCTCACAAGTTTAATTCGCATAACTTTAAAACATCATTTCACAGTAAATTTTTATATTTACCAATGAAATTGTTTTTTTTCATTTGTAAATATAAAAATTACTGTAAAATAATGTTTTAAATTCTTTACATTATTTCACAGAAAACAATTTGCCTGCAAAATTTTGGATTTAAATTTACAATGTATGCAATATTAATTTTAGAATTTTTAAAAAATATAATGATAGTGCTGCTACCAATGTTTATGTATATCGATTAAGTGACTGAGAGATAGAAGAAATGAATGAACATAACTTATATACAGTATAGCAAAATTACTCACCGCTAAAAGATTTTTTTCTCGATTTCTTTGTGGCAAAATCCTCTACTATATCATCAAATGTTAATGTTTCTACAATGTTCGAATTAAGTGACAAAGTTGCCAATGCACTCGTTCTTTCTTGGGAACTAGATGTTCTCAAATAATTGTGGATGATTTTCAAAAGAGAAAAACTTCTTTCTCCGGAGGCATTATTGATGGGTATGCATAGGTAAATAATTAGGATAAAATCAATGTTCGGAAAAGTTGAATCAATTCTTTTTTCGCTAATCAGTTTCAACATATCCTCAACAAGAACACTAACACTTGAATCTGTCACTGCTTGTCTATCTAAATCCTTCCAAAATTTCTGGAAATGAAGACATTCTTGTTCAAATTCTGGGCGTAAATCCTGAGAGTAAACTGTCAGTAGGTTTTTTGCCTTTTGAGATACTGTTGTCTCATCAACATGTGATGATTGCGTTAGAAACCCAAACATGATCTCCGCATCGGAATAGGCATCTTGTCGACGTTTCAACGGCTGCACCAAGTTATCAATGATCGTATGGAAAACGTATATTCGCATATGTTCTTTTCCAGTGAAAACAGTTTCTTTATTGCCATTCATCTCTTGAAATTGTAGTTTTTCGCCGACGGGTTCAAGTAACATTTTTCTTATATTCGTCGCACTGAGACAAAAGTTTTCCATCTTCCTCATACTTATCAAATTTATTCCGGAGATCACTTAAGTATTTAATAAGTGAATCGTACAGTTCTACCGCAACTGAAAGGTCAATAATCACTTTCTGCGGTGTTTTATTGCAACTATCAATTCTTTGTAAAATATCACTCCAAAGCTCTAAGAGAATGCCTATTTCTAACAAATTCATCTGACTTAATAATCCCTCTGCTTCCACTCTTGCTTCTAATTTTTCACCGGTGTTTTCTGCGAAGTCTTGAAGTGCATGTCTAATGCAGCTATAACTAGAGCGTAAGGCCTTGCATGCATCAACCCTTGCTGACCATCGGGTTTCACATAACGTTTTGGGTACAAGAAGTGGCGATTGCCATCCAGATTAGCCGTGGAGCTTATAACTATCTTGAAGACTTGTCTTCAAGATTTGCCACCTATGTGATGAAAATGACGGAAAGTTGTATATTTCCTGTACGAACATAAAAACAGATGTAGCTTCAAGGCAGCATCCTGCTGCGGATTTCCCTACCAAATTAAGAAAGTGTGGTGCGCATGGAATATAGTAGGCTGTTATGACTTTTTAATCGAGCTTGGAGACCTGAATATTCACCAAACATATTTATCGCATTGTCATAACTTTGGCCTCTGCAGTTTTTAACATCTATTTTTAAATCTTGTAACAGCTTCAATAAAGCCTTCTCCATGTCTTCTGCTTTATGACCAGTGTTGGGCAAGAAACAAATAAATCGTTCCACTGGTTGTCCATTTTTCAGAACATAACGAAAAATAACAGTCAACTGGTCAACTTTTGACAAATCTGGAGTGTTTGTTTGTTTGTTTTGGAGGTTTAACGACCACCGTGAGCAACTCAATGGGCTATAAGCAGTCGCCCGTCCCTAATTTAGGGTCACTGGTTGCAGGGAGGGAAAGAGCCAGTGCCATAAGACAAACACAACATCCATGCCTGACCGGGATTCGAACCCGGACCCTTACGGACGAATGATCATAGGCCAGCGCCTTAGACCACTGCGCCACCGGGGCGGCAAATCTGGAGTGGAGTCTATAATAATAGAATAATATTTGTTCGACTTCAACTCTTTAACTATTGCGTCAGTGACTGATAGGGCCAGGCCATTAATGAAATGAATTCTTCACATACATCCTTCGAAAGGTATGAAACATTTCCACTTCCCTTATTTCCAAAATTTTTCAAATGTTGCTCCAGAAAAGGGCAAAATTTTTTCTACCAGTTCAAGAATACCTAGATAATTGCCGTTATTATTATTCCCTAACTTGTCGTTCGCTCCATTTCCACGAAATGCTAATCCACGAGAAGACAGAAATTTAATGACTACGATAATCCGTAAAAGTACTGCTTTCCAATAATTTATCTCATTCATCAGTTGCTTAATTACAGCAGAATAAATTTTTCCACTATTCTCTGCACGTGTTATGAAACACTTTACAGAATCTGCATGCTCAAATGAAGCACTATGTGCTCGTATAAGGTTTTCGTGTTTCCAATCATTGAAACCTATACTTGAGAAAGAACTCTCTCGCTTTGCAAACAGTTTACATGGTAAATAAAGAACGCGCCCAGTTGACTCAGAATACAATAGCCATTCTCTTCTTTTAATTTCACAATTTTGGAGACGGTTATAAAATAATTATCCTGAGGCAGATCTAAATCGATTACTATAAGATCTTTTTGAAACTGTAAAATCTATTTCGTTTAAATTTTGATTCGGAGGATTTTTTTCTAATATAATCAACAAATGAATCGTCTACTTTCCATTTAGCAGGATCTAATATCATATGAAGAAACAAAAGTTCATTTCCTTCAACATCTTGAAAATTTTCTCCAAGATTTGTGTTAGACTTTCTTCTTCATCCTCACCATCGGAAGACTCACAAATTTGATCTTCGTCCCGAGCCCTTAGTTCTTGTTCAGTTGGCTCCTTCACCGGTAGATCTTGCAACCAAACACAGCATTTTCTTTTCACTTACTGTGTCATGTTCTGCCGATTTAAAAACGTTTTTCAGTTTTGGTATTTTTTAAACAGTTGCCCTTCTTTTTCAATCTTTTTAAGCTTTCTTTTTCTATTTTCGCATACAGAAAACTTCGTAGTCGACATTTTTGCTGACGGTGATGATTAATAGTTAGGATTTCCCCCAAAAGAACAAAGCGAGAATGAAAACACACATGCAAACTGACGGAAAGGCGGAGGGGAATCCCAAAGCAGACAGCTGGTGTCATAAACTGAATTGGAATGCATTCCAACCAGTACTCTATCCTCTCTTGTCACCCACAATACACTGGAGCGACCTTGAATTCATGGAGTCCGAATTCGATCTTTCAACCCACATCCCAAGGCTGTCCTCATGCTCAGATTTTCAATGCCTTGTAAAAACTATGCTCCAGTGCAGTGCTCCTTCCCTGGCCTCCCACTCTTGTTCCCCGTTGTCTGCGAGCTCTGTAAAAGAAATGCTCTCCCTCTCCACCCTCTTTTGAGTTTTGACCTTACCAGGAAGCAAGAAGAAATAACTTCCTCGGTGCGTTCAGTGAGTCTTACTGAACTCACTTTCAAAATAAATTAATATTTTTAATAATTAAACACATCGAATGTACTAACACCATTTAATATTTTCTTAAGTATTATAGGTATTAATTAATTACACTACTCAGTTTATAATTTGTAGAAATGAAAAATCACATTTCATTGGGGGGGGGGGGATGAGATAAAACGTCTGGTGCCACATGCATTCTCAAAAATTTGGCGCCCCTCTATGTGAAGCGCCCTGGGCAATGGCCCAGGTTGGCCCAATGGTAAACCCGCCCCTGTTTGTGACCCCTGAAAGCTAATACATAATTGCAGGAAGAAAAAAAGCTTGTTTATTACTATTTCAGTGCCTATCCTGTGCTATGTTCTAGACTGGAAGTTCTTGTGTAAATGAGTGGCAGCAGCTGACGACATTTTGATCGCAGAGCTTGTACGGTAAAAACGGCATGTGTCGTATGTGAGCAACGCTAATTAAGCTCTTTTACCTGCGCGAAAGAAGAAATTTTACCTTGTTTTAATACTACGTATTAATTTTTTTCTCAATGGGGTATAAATTAGACATTGCGCCTTTTAACTTACGACTAAAGAAAGCATCATTATCGTAATTTTGGGAGATATGAAATAACTGAAGGGAAACGTCGCTTGTCCTACGTGTAGAATATATTTCGGCTTCAGTTGCTTGCAAACTGCGTTATCTAGTTGCATGAAATTCATATTTCACACTCTAAGTAATGTCAAAAATCATTTTAATGTGGCCATTTCTTTATTTTTAAGAGAAATTGCCGAGAGCAAAACTTTTAACTCCGGAAGTTTTCCCCTTAGTATTATGAGTTCGTAATAGCTATTCAACGGGAGAAAAAATAAGTAAAATTAAATATGATAGAAAGAAATGCCTTCTTCATATAATTTAGAGTTTAGACAATTACAAATCTCGAGGATGAAAAAGTCTGGGAAAAGAAACGCGAGTTAATAAACCATGTGTAGGTTTAACCAGAAACTTTCCCTTTAAAGCCACACACAGTCTGGTGAATGACACAAGGTCTAGTAAAAACTAAGTCCATCAATTTAATATTTAGAGATCAAAGGAGTGAAAAAGGTTACTAGCTTACTATGTTGCACTTAAAATACTAAAACACCTCTATTATTTCAAGGGAAAGATTACGAAAGGAAGTGAGAAGCCTAGATTGAAACTGCAAGTCACGGTAAATGAGACAAGGTTCTAGTAAAAACTGAGTCCCTCAACTTAATATTTAGAGATAAAGTAAGTGCAAAATGCTACTAGCTAACTATCCTGCACTTAAAATACTAAAACACCTCTATTATTTCCAGAGAAAGATTAGAAAAGGGCTACACTTTAGAGTTCGGCCCCCATCGTCTGCTTCGCCATCGTGCGAATGGAATGCCGGGAGAAACGTTTCGCGGCCGCCCCGGTGGCGCAGTGGTCTAAGGCGCTGGCCTCTGATCATTCGTCCGTAAGGGGTCCGGGTTCGAATCCCGATCGGGCATGGATGTTGTGTTTGTCTTACGGCGCTGGCTCTCTCCCTTCCCTGGAACCATTGACCCTAAATTAGGGACGGGCGACTGCTTATAGCCCATTGAGTTGCTCACGGTGGTCGTTAAACCTCCAATCAAAAAAAAAAAAAAAAAAAACGTTTCGCGATGGCGCTGCAGCTGCTTCGGCGTTTTCTCCCGCGCTGTGTGTGTTACTTAATCGCTGTTTGCTGAGTGCGTCTTCCGTCTTCTGTTCGCCCTGTTCTAAGCTGTTCTTTTCAGCGTGCGTTGTAGCTCTGTCAGTAGCCGTGTGGAACTGGAGGTGTTTCTTCGACGAAGTTGGGAAGGATGAAGACTCTTTTGTATTGTTTCGCCAAAGTATTGTCCTACGATGATGCAATTGAGGAATCTTCCCAGGGTGTGGTTTCCACATCCTCTGCGACAGTCAGTGACTATTATCAGTCTTGCAGAGAACTAGTCGCAGAGTTTATGGTAGCTAACGAACAAGGCGAAGGACAGCTTGGAGGCCCTGGTCATCTCGTTGAGGGCACCTGGATCCTTGGCATCTTTGAACGAGATTTGAAACGATTCAGGGTTGAGATCTGCCCGCAGAATAATCGCTCTGCTCACACATTGCTGCCGCTCATCCAGAAACATGTTCAACCCGGAACTACTGTCCTGACGGATCAGTGGGCTGCGTACCGCAATCTCCCATCCTGTGGTCTCTAACATCTGTCAGTAAACCACTCACTCAATTTCGTCGATCCGACTACTGGGGTGCATACGCAAGGTGTTGAGAGAAATTGGTGGCCCCTCAAACGCACACTATCTAATGGCATTCACAAAGACCACTTGGCCGACCACATTCTGAAATATTTATTCCGACGAAATTGTCGTCTTTCCTCTGAACAATGTTTTGAGGTAATGATTGCTATCATCAAATAATTCTTTCCTAGTAGGTAATATTTTCCACTCAAATATTCGTACTAGATAGACAGGTTCTCAATGAGAAGGAAACACTTCTTTTCCGTCGTTATAAATATTTAACAACACCTGAACTACTTACATTCCATAAAGGCCCTTTTCAGGGCCAGCCATATTACAAAATAAACCCCTTCCTTTCAACCCCCCCCCGCCGCATATTTCGCCTCCCTACCACTCCTCCCGCACATCACACACACCGATTACGTAATGCACGCAGCAAAGAAGCAAAAAAACGCCGACGCAGCTGTAGCGCCACCTATCGCGAATTTTTTCTCCCGGCATTCCAGCAGTGCGTTACAGCTTAAGCAGACGACGATACGGGGCCAAAGATTGAAGTGCATCCATGAGTATGTTTCCTTTTTTTCTCACGCTTGTTTTCCTTGAGGGCAACTTGGTCGTCGCACTTCTCTTTTCTGTTTCCAGACAGGGGATACCGGTATAGTGAGACTGCAAAGGTGTGTGATACCTCTTGCTAAATGGCAATCGTCAGATTTTGGCTTCGCTTACCTTCGTTTCCAGTTAGCACGTCTTAGAGCCTTTACCCACTTCCCCAAAGTATCACAATTATTATGAGGAAACCTACGAAGTCAAAGTGTCTGCTGGCCAGTTGTTTGTTTATTGGTACATCCGTACACTACGCAAGATACAACCGTTTTAAAAATCTGTTTAGCTCATTAACTTTGGCTGTATTATTTTCTGAAATACTTTACAATATATACACGCTACTTATAAAAAAATCTTACTGGTTATACATTAAAAAAATGAATGTAATTGAAATAAACACAGGAACGCCTATAGTAAAGAACGAGATGTGACAGATTCTTTCCGTACAACGCTGAACTTCAAATACACAGTGTGGCAAAGAATTTTTAAGACTGGGTCTGTAAAATGAAATAGAAACAAGAAAGTATAATTTGTTTTGGTTTTTATTCAAAATAAGTCCCTCCGGCTTCAATACACTTGTTACAGCGATTTAATAATGATTCGAATACCTGTTTCAGTTCACTTTGCGGAATTGCCTCCAAAGCACGCGTCGAAGCTGTTTGTATGGTCGAAATATCATCAAAATAACACCCTTTTAATGTCATTTTAAGTTTCGGGAATAAAAAAGTCGCAGGATGCTAAATCAGGCAAATACGGTGGATGAGTCAACACACAGACGTTATTTTTCACCAAAAATCTACGAACAAGAAATGAGGTGCGACCGGGTGCATTATCGTGCAACAAACACCAACTGTTTTCATCTCGATATTCTGGACGAACGCGACGAATTGTGCCCATCAAACGCCTCAAAACATTTAAATAAAACTCACCAGTAATTGTTTGTCCACTTGAAACAAATTCTTTGTGGATATTACCCTTATTATCGAAGAATGTAATGAGCATTGTTTTGATTTTCGATGGAACATTTCTTGTTTTTTGGCTTGCGGTGAGTTTTTTGACTTCCATTCCGCACTTTGTTGCTTTGTTTTAGGATCATATTGAAAACACCATGTTTCATCACCTGTAACAATCGATTTTAAGAAGTTTGGATCATTTTCAGAGGCTGAAATGATGTCTCTGCAATGTGCACTTCTCCTTGATTTTTGTTCATTCGTTAACGTGTGTGGAACAAATTTAGCACAGACTTTTGTTTTGCCAAAATCTTCATGCAGGATGGTTCGAATCCTTTCTTTGTTGATGTTTAAAGACTCTTCCATCATTCTTAGTGACGCACATCGATTGTTTGCCACGAAATCACGCACTTTTTCAATAATCTCAGGTGTCCTAGATGCACTTGGTCTTCCGGTACGCTTATCATCTTCTAGCGTATTTCTTCCGTCCAAAAAACGTTTCTGCCACAGGAAAACATTTCATCTACTTAAACAAAAGTCACCGTAAACTTGTTTCATCATTTGGTACGTTTCCGAGGCACTTTTACCAAGTTTTGCGTTAAATTTAATAACAGCCCTTTGTTCCATCTTAGTAATTCAACATGAACAAATTTTTACTTCTCTAATGAACGGCCGTTTCGTTTGAGTTACTTTAATAACTGCGCAGTACGTTTGGCAGAAATAAAGCCGATGGTCATGGTTTATAACGTATTCGGGATTGCACTGGTGGCGCCACCGTAGGCTGAAATCTAGCGGTAGTCTTAAAAATTCTTTGACGCACTGTGTATGTCGCCCGGTTAACTTAGGGTTTTCCAGTCTATGTATCTTAATGGCAATATTCTCCTTTTTAATCTTTTACACGAAAATTTAAAAAAATGTTTATATAGTCATCTTTTCTTAGCAAAAAAACAAAAACAAAAAAAAGAAGGAAACAGTTCCCACAGTCAAAGAAAATAATAAGGCAAGAACAGGATTTTTGTATGCATGTATCAGTTAGAGCTTAGAGGGAGTGATGTATTAATTGTTCATTTGCTTCATAAGAACATACAGTGTTTACTGAGGCGTAGAATTGGTTAAAAAATTAGATGAGATAAAGTGCTGTGCTATTCTTTCAAATTATACGTAGGAATAGCTTTTAAAATTAGTTTATTGAGTATGAACACAGTACTGCAATTAATAATAGATATAAAGAGCTCTGCATGTCTGAGGAAAAGCAGTGATCGTTTTGTAAACATGATATCTGTAGACCCCCTTTTTTGTTTTATGCGATATTCATTTTTCATGAGCACATGTGGTAAAAATATTTTTCAATAAAACAATTTGAGGAACAAAAGTGGGTGATTAAGGGAAATATGAAGGAACGATAATGCGGTATATTTAAATTCGCATTGCTGCAACTTCACGTATCAGGTGTTCGTTGTATTTAGCGGGGTGTTTCTATTTCATAGCTGATTTTCATCGAAATTGAGAACTTGCTAATTAAAGTTTGATCTAGGAATTTGTTGATTCGCATTCGCATCCGAATATTCCTTCTGAGCTATTTATACGATACATTATGCGTTGAATCAAACACTGTATGCACCTTTCCAATAGCTATGAATTTCTCACCAACTCCCCGTGGTTACAGATGGCGCTGCTGTCTCAATTGATGTTCATTCATTGCCTCCGAAGCGCAGCATTAGGTTTGCCAGTCTATTCTCTCCAAGGTCTTTGGACTTCAGTAAATTTCTGATTCTAAATATTTTTCGTATATTTTGTAGAGATTCTCATTCGCGACAAAGTTACAAGAACAGTTTTTTCTTTTGACTAGTGCGTACCATAGATGGCGACATACATTCTCTTCAATGTGGTGTGAACTTAAAATAAAATAACTTCGGAAAATTTTTGAGTTACGTTAATGAGAATAATAATCCGATAATTGACATTACTCCATGCAGAACACTATTATTAATAAAATTAACGACATTGTAAATTACATAGATAATGGTAATTCTACTAAACCGTGACTAAACCTATATGGCAAATAACTTTTAAAATAATATTTTATTAAGATAAAAAATTGCAATTTTTTTCCTTTATATTTTGAACAACGTTGATGAAAACCAAAGCCAATTGAAAAGGTGTGAACAAAGACGTCTTAACGCAATCAGGGTCGCTGGGCCCGATAATTTGAGGGGGCCCTTTTCAACCTAACTTTTAAATTTCCAAAGTTTTGCAATTAGAAAAATATGTTGCTTTATTAAACGATAATCTGTTGATAAAAGCCAACTCAGAAAAGAAATAAGTAACGAAATTTAAATTAAATAAGACCAACAGAAATTAAATTAACATTTTCGCGCACAATAATGGCGCTATATCGGAATCAAATCAACAGAGAAATTTGTTTCCTAAAACTAAGCGTCAGTGCTCAGTGATAGCGCATTAAAGTATTAATAAAAACCTATAAATTAAGAATATGAAAATATAATACAATGGTATGTTCATATTATGAACTTACCATTGTATTCTTCATTTAAATCTTTTATTGGAAAATTTCGAGCTCTGACTGCTCTGTGTTACGTACTGCTTAATTTTAACCTCCAATCCACAAAATAAAAAAAAACATACAAAGAAATAAAATAAATAAACTTTGCCACCAATCTGGGGGCCCTGGGTGTGAAACTGCATTCGTGAAACGTGAAACTTCTGACCAAAGACCTTGGAGAGAATAGTCTGGCAAACCTAATGCTGCGCTTCGGAGGCAATGAACAGCAATACGTCGTCGAAGTCGTGACGTCACGAAATGGCAACTGGGCATAAACACACGATGTTTACATCATGGTGCACCGTGGTTTACATGTTAGCTAACGTTAGTTTTATCGTTGGCAGCTGTCTATAATCCTATAAAATAGATTTTTTAAGGTGAAACTGAATATATTACATTTGGTTTTATGTTTTGCAGCGTATTGTAATCACCAAACTGTCAAAAATCACTGTTCATGTTACAGATTTCCGAGAAACAATCCGAAACATGCCCTATGGACTAAAATGTCAAGCTAAGCATTTGTGGACCGACTGGTATTCTTGTGAACAAGCAGATTTTTTTGTAGACCTCCCTCCCCCGCCACCCCCACACTTTTTTTGTTATGCTTTTCAGAACATTCGGTTTTGTCTCGAGGCTGTTGTATCAAATTCCGTACTGATTTACCGGTAAACTCATGCGAAGTTTTTATAACATGCGATGCCTTTGGGAGATTTTACATATCCTGTACAAAAATATAAATTTCACTAATAGGCGTTAAAATACACTGCTGGCCACCCAAAATGCAACACCAAGAAGGAAGCATCCAATTGGCCTGAAATTCGCAGCATGCGTCGCCCGCGAGAGGACATGCAAACGATTGGCATTGCAGGGCATATGCAAATCATGTGCGCCCGGCACGCCACCGAGCAGCCCTATAAGAAGGGTTTCACAGAAGGCTGGGTGTAAGTAGTGGAAGTGTGTTGTGCTGCCGGACCTGTGCGTGGGATGCTTCCTGATGCCTCGTCGCAGAATACGGCAGTCATTACAGCACGTTTCGGAGTTCGACAGAGGACGAATCGTGGCTTATCGCGACAGTGGTTTATCGTACCGAGACATCGGCGCCCGTGTGGGACGACATCCAGCCACAGTGAGGCAAGTATGGATTCGGTGGGTGTAGGAGGGACGGACGGACCGACGTGAGCGATTGCCGCAGCCGCGGCACACCACCGAACGAAAAGACTGGCATGTTGTGCGGCGGGCATTGACGGCTCGCACCGCCACATCACGAACGTTAGCGCAGGAATTAGGGTGTGCTACGCAACAACCTGTTTCAGCACGTACGTTTCGACGTCGTCTGCAAGAGCGGGGAATTGTCGCGCGGCGCCCATTGCTCCGATTACCATTGGCGTTAAACCACCGGCGAGTGCGGCGGCAGCGGGCCGTTGAACGCCGCACCTGGACTACGGAATGGCACGAAATTGTTTTCTCCGACGAATCCCGCTTCTGCATGCAACACCACGATGGTCGGATCCGCGTGTGGTGGCACCGCGGCGAGAGACTGTATGACGCCTGCATTATGCATCACTATACCGGTCCGTCGCCTAGCGTTATGGTTTGGGGCGCAATTGGATATGACACCCGCACCCCTCTGGTACGCATCGCCGGTACACTTAACAGCCACCGCTACATCTCCGACGTTTAGGAGCCTGTAGTCCTCTTTTACCTGCGGCCACCTTTCAACAGGGCAATGCGCACCCGCACGTGGCACGCATCGTGCAACAATTCTTCACGGCCCACCAGGTGTCAGTGCTGCCGTGGCCGCCTGTTCTGCCGATATTTCGTCCATCGAGCACGTCTGGTCGCTGATCGGCAACCGAGTGGCCCGGCGAGAACCACCCGCGGCTACGCTTGACGAACTGTGGCAACGTGTGGAAGCAGCCTGGACCGACATACCCCAAGCCCACATCTAAAGCCTCTTTCGTTCGATGCCGCGGCGTGTAGCAGCCGTTATTGCCAGCCATGGGGGCCACACGAACTATTGATGTCTGCGTGTTCCGCAAGTCGCACGGGTCTGTAAGCTCAATCGTTTCATCTTTGTATCTGTTGTTATGTGTCCAGTAAATCTGGCTTTGCTATGCAATTACAGCCAAAGACATTATGAACAACAATGAGCAAAACATTTAACTTACTTTGGAAAATACCCGTTTTTTTATGTAAGCCGTTATGTTGTATTCATGTCTAAAACAGTACCTGACCCAAATCTGACAATATTTATTTTTATAAGAACTATTTAAAGCACGATTTGCAACACGCACGCAACCAGCATATGCTCAGGAACAGCTTTCACTCCTCGCTGATGGCGGAACATCCGGTTATCAAAAACTCACAGAAGTAGCTAGGTATTTGCCAGTCTATTCTCTGCGAGGTCTTTGCTCCTGACAGATTAAATAAGTTTAGTTATTTGAGTTTTGACTTGTCGTAACCACCGATAGATGTCGCCGCATGAGATTTTCCAAAAACCTTTTCCAACTGTCTGACACGATTTAGCGTGAAATAACGTCATTGTTAACATTATTGTTGAAGTGGTTAGTAATTACTGTATAATAACAATCCGTAATAACACAATAAAAATTAATTTGCGTTGTTTAGTTTGGTACGTTACTTAAACATTACAGAAAACGGAAACATCTGCTGTAACGGTTAGAGTACGAATACCCAGTAGATGTTAAACTCCTGACAGATTAAATAAGATTAGTTAGTCGAGAAGAGCAATTTTCCGTGCTCTTCCTCCAATTCTGAATAACCAGAAATGAAGCCATCTTTATCACTATTGTATTTCCTCAAAAATTTCTGGAAAACGTCATTTAAAGAAACCTCCATAACCTTCACAGAAACTTCGAAACCGCTAATGTGAGTCCCGTTACACATTGCACCTTCTCATGAAGACCTTATCGAATCATGAAAGAAATACGGGATTACACCATATAATACAAATTTTGAAGATGGCAATCCGATTTTTGTGTAAATGTGACAAGGATGGTAAGTCATATAATACCCAAAAACTTTAAAATTTCAACTTTTCGTCTCTCAGATAGCGTCCGGGTGTGCTATAATTTCCGATTAATATTCAAATTAATCGGGAACTTGAGACTTGGTCATTCTGGGTAGGGTATTGGTTAGCATACCCGGGGGCTATCTGGGAGACGCGGATTCGAGTCACGCTCCAGAACGATGAAAATTTTCAAGTTTTCGGATGTTATCTGACTTACCATCCTTGTCACATTTACACCAAAAATCAGATTGCCACCTTATCGAATGATTGTATATCGTTTTTTCGATATCTTTTATCGCACAGGCGCAACTGAATAAATCTGTGACGTCAGCATGGTGTCCAAGCCTTGTGAACTTAGCATCTCCCGTCAAAGTGTGGGAAAGCTGATAGTTTTCAAGGCTATTGCAATGCATTTTTTTGGCGGAATCGCTTTCTTTCGTCGCAAATGTTTCCAATTTCGGATCGTAACTTGCTGCCGATGTGTGAGAAAATGCTTTCTTTCGTCGCAAATGTTTCCAATTTCGGATCGTAACTTGCTACCGATGTGTGAGAAAATGCTGAATTTATAAAATTCTTAATTATTTTGAGGCTCTTTCCTATTTTTATTTTGAATTGAAATACACAAACGTAAGTGCGAATTCTAAACAAAACATAACGTTAAAATGTAAAACTTCACTCCTATAAGAAGTATAATTCATTCCGGTTTGATATTAACAAAGTTTCTGCTACCCAAAACCACGCTATTCCAAAAAACACACGGTTGACATTGCACAGGTACCATATAAACGTCAAATTCCCACAGTTTCTGGCTTCACGGTTAAGAGACTCAGGCCATCTCCAGAAGTATTATTCTAATCATCAAGTTTATATTACTGAAGTTGTTGAAGAAATTCGTGCTAATAATACTAGCTGTTAAAATGCCGTCGTTGCACGACGTAAGATGAAATTCAAATTTAACGATAAAATGACTTTTATTTACCCCAAAGAAAACGTTGAAAGTCAAAATAACATCACTAGATCTTTCGTGCTGGCTCCCAGCACATCCTCAGCAGAATGCTAAAAAATAACCAGTCCACCGTGGAACGTCACTTTGTTTACATACACCGCCCTCCAGTCCTGAATGACTTCAAAAAACGTCACCACACTCTGACTAATGATTGTTGTGTCTTAATTGTTATTGGGTGAGTTCTGCAATAAAGTTCGAGTTAGTGGTTTATTTGGTCCTTGTTGTTTGAAATTAACTGTATCCAAGGTGGAGGTATAAATCTGGGTACTTCATCATTACAACATTTATCAGCGTTATGACGATGATAAATGTTGTAATGATTTATCATCGATAGCAAAG
Source organism: Macrothele yani (assembly GCA_039090855.1). NCBI lineage: Eukaryota > Metazoa > Arthropoda > Arachnida > Araneae > Macrothelidae > Macrothele > Macrothele yani. The sequence goes on from CM077026.1 coordinate 74,229,350, forward strand.
TCGCATTTCTGTTGTTGTGACTGGAAATAACTCTTGCCTCATTCCATAAAGGGATGTGGGCTCTTTGGTTAACTAATCTTGCAAGTGCTGTAGAGTTTGAATGTGTTTTGACACTGTACTTGTGTTCCGCAATGCGAAAGTACAAATTCCTCATGGTAGATCCAGTGTAAATCCGATCTATGCCCCAGTATCTAGGGCTTTTAAAGGTATTTTATAAACTCCATCTCTGCTATTACACGGGATTGGGTCCCGATCTTCTTTAATAGTTGTCATTAGATTGTAGGTTTTAATTCCAAAATCCAAGCTGTATTTTTTACACGATGTTTTAAGTATATTTATAACTTTTGGAATATAATTCTCTGACCCAACATATTTGCGTTGTTTGGGTTCTTTAGTTAATGCAGAAAAGTGTGTTCTTATTTTTCGATGGATCCGGTTTACTATATTTCTGGGATATCCATATTTGTCTGCTATGGCATTTATTTGATTTAATTCTCGTCTCCTAATGGTAATGCTTGAGCAATGTGTGTAAGCTCTACGGATGAGAAACTGAAATGCAAATAGTTTATATGTATCAGGGTGTGCTGAATGATAAGGTATAATTGATGATGCTGCACTAGGTTTGCGGTATACGGAGAAAGAAATAGTTTGAGATATTGGGTTTCTCTTCAACATAAAATCTAAAAATGGTATAGTATAATTTTCTTCAAGTTCAACTGTAAAATAAATTTAGGTAATCTGCGAAGACACCAGTTCAGCAAATTTATATAAGGAATCTACATCATGGTTCCAGAAAACAATAATATCATCTATGTATCGTAGATATAAGCATGGTGCTACTGGAGTAAGTTGTAAAACTCTTTCCTCTAAATCTTGTATTACAATCTCTGCCAGGACAGGTAAGAGTGGGGAGCCCATAGGTGCTCCTTCCTTTTGTTGGTAAATGACATCTTGAAATTTGAAATAAGTCCTTTTGAAAACCTATTTCAAGGCTTCCACGAAAGCTTTGATTTCCAGATCATTCAGAGTTCCAATGATTGTAGCTTTTCTTCTATTAATTGATGTGCATATGTTATCGGCTCACTGGGGAACAATGACTCTACGTCCAGTGACGCAAAGCAAAATGGAGAGTTCCCTGGTACAAAGTCTTTAATTTTCTTTAAGGCTGTAACAGAACTTGGTACTGAATAGGTTGAATTGGAAGTTAAAGGTGATAAAAATTGTACTAAAATTTTTTCAAGCGGTCTTAGAGGGTTAGTGACACCTGAGACAAGTGGACGAATCGGGTAGCCCACTTTGTGGATTTTGATTCTTCAGAAAAGTTCTGGGATTCTATGTCCAGTTGTTGGTTGCAAAGTACGGGTGAACGACGAAGGTAAGTTACTATGATTTTTAATCTGCTTAAAGCATTCACAGTGGCTGCTGTAGGATCTGATTTTATGACACTCTGAGGAATTTTGTTGATGGCTTTTAAGACTTTTTAGTATTGTAATCCACTCTGTCAATAATAACGATTTGATTTGTTTTGTCGGCAGCTACTATTGCGATGTCAGGTTGATTTTTCAAGTTCTTGAGTTGAAATTGTTCCTTTACAAGTTGTCTATGTGGTCCCATGTTGTACGCCTTTGTTTTTGGTTTGTAATAGCTTTTTCAATCTTAATTCTGACTGAGTCTTGCTCAGAAGAAGGTAATGTACTGATGATATTTTCAACTTGAGGAATAGTTTTAAACAAATTAACATGCATTTTGGGAAAAGAGAATTTTGGACGGGTGACTGCTTATAGCCCATTGAATTGCTCACGGTGGTCGTTAAACCTCAAAAAAAAAAAAAAAAAAAAAAGTGACCAGATATTGGAACACTGATTTGAGGATAAAATGGCGTGGTGACCCTAAATGAGCAGATCATTTGGGGACATGTACATACTCAAAATAAATATGAAGTTTGCTTTGTCACAAAATTGTATTGTTCACATAAGTGTAATATTATATATGAAAATTTATGTCTAAAAAGGATATAGCTCGTAAGATGCACTGCAGTCTGCATGGCTCCACATACCTCCTTGCAGCACCTTACTGAGTCACTCCCAGCCCGTCTAGCTGCTGTCTGCGCGGCACACGGCGGTTATTCTGGATATTAGCTGGTGGTCACAATAATGTTATATAACCGTGTATAAAATACCAGCTTTAATTTTTTATAGTTAACTAATGCCTTCCCAGATTATTTTTTGCAACATTGGGCAAAGAGCCAATAAGTAAGTGAATTTATATTTTGGTCTCTTAGCGTACGGTTTATATCTGAGCAAGCGTTCATCATGATTTACACAATAATGAACTTCAAACTACTTTTCGTAATACGGCCCGCTCTAACATCTTGATCAGCTAAACGTGGCTCCATGGTTCTCACAGCTAAAGCATATGGTCGACAGAACCTAAAATCAATCTAGTCCCTTATACGATATCTGTGCTTAGTTCTTTCCATGAAAAAAACTTTACGTACATTTTTTTACTCTTTTGTAGTACATAGTTCAGCCACAAGGAGGCGTCAGTGCATATTTCTATTTGTAAGAGGATTTTTGGTCCAAAATATCCGATGGAAAAAACCTTTGTTTTCGTAGGATGTACTTCACTATGAAGAACATTTTGTATCCTTTTGTCTTCAAATTACGCTCAAATTTCCCGCTATGGACAAAAAGTTATATAACATTTTCTTTGTTACTCTTCTTCTAACTGTTCGATTTGAAACATTTCTTTTCCTACGGATATCTTCCAGTCTGAGGAAGATTTTACGCACAATTTTTAAATTTCCGTCTTTTTTTTTTTTTCCTTCCTAGAATCTGCTTTTAAAGAAATCCTTTTTTCTGCTAGAACGGCAGAGCCGTAGCTAGGAGTTTGGGTCCTTATGCCCATTAATTAAAAATGCGCCTTAATGAAAAAAATATTAATTTAAAAGTTCTACAACGAAAACTGATACTTATACAAAAATGACAATCACTGTTTTCCCACATGAACGATAAAGATATATAGTCTTTTGGGTAAGCACAAATACAAAAGCAAATAACTATCTATAAATTAAATTAACTTGACTTTTGGTGTCTTTAATTTTACAGATTCATCTATAACATAGTCGAAATCTGTTTCTGTACTCAGGTCAGTTTGGAGAACATCCAAATATCATTCTACTGTATCTCTGTCACGTGCTTAGTCTACACATCGTTTAGGTTGATCCAGGATCGGATTTAGATCTTGGGGGTCCGGGGCACTTCAGTTTCGGGGGCCCCCTGGAATCCGGAAATTAAAATAAACAGCAGAAACAAGTATTCACCAATTTGCACACCACAGCCAATGTACTACTTGTAATTGGAACTGACAAGTCATACATACATAGGAAGGTGCATTATACTGTACTTTCTGTCCAATACTTACAGAAATTCTTTCTTTCTACACTTGACATCTGAAAGATCTTTAACGAATTCCTCAAGCTATCAGCTTAAGAACACTGCTCTCTACATTTAGTAGGCACAGAGCACTTAGTCTTTCATGAGTAATCGTTGTTCTCAAATAATTCTTGATCAGTGCTAGTTTGCTGAATGATCTCTCTCCTGAACAACTAGTGGCCATCATGCTCAAATATATTCTAAGAGCTACACTAACACTTGGGAAGGTATCACAAAGCCCTTCATCATGGAGTAAAACCACCTGTTGAGATGGAGTGAAACACGACTTGAGCTTGGTAAATGCTGCAAACTAAACAATTTCCTCTATGAACACATTACTGAAATCACGGGGGTAAGCAATTATAAGTTTCTCAGCTTCAGTTCTTTTCTCTACATCAGGTAGATTACATAAGTTTATTATGACTTTGAACCTGTTATACACTGATTGGTACGTTACCCTGCGTTCTTTTAAGGCAACAGACAACTGATCTAAAATGATATTGAAAGTTTCACATCTGAATTTGTCTCTCGAAGAAAAAACAACTTCCTCTGATACAGAGGTTGGGTTAGCATCATAACATTGGTTTTTCTTTCTTGACCTGACTTTAGTTGCCTTGTAGTCTGTGATGCCACAAAGGTTCCTGGGATCTAGTTCCAACTCTTCATACCTATCCCGAACTGATTCCAGAAACTTTTCTAGGGAATCAGTTAGATCCACAACTTTCTTCAGGCCAATTTCAACTTCTTGAACAGCTTTATTTGTAATGTTGAACCGCACAAGTATCAAGTTCCAGACCTTAACCATCAGAGCAGTTTCAAGGCAGTCCATTTAGTCTGCCAATGTCTGAGCTTCATATCTTGCTTTCAGGTGTTTGCTCCAAGTCACTTTCAATATCTCTGAGGGCATTTTGAATGTAGTTGTATCATCTACTAGGGCTTCAGTAATATCCGCTCTTGCTGACCAACGAGTGTATGACACAGACTTAACCGTTAGTGCTCTTTTATTTCCTTTCAAAGAATTCATTAGAATTGCCCATCTCCGTGTTAAAGCAGAAAAAAAGGTGTATAACTTTTGTGTAAAGAAAAAACAACATGGTGGTACGAAACACCAAAACAACATGGTAGCATCAAACAACACCTACTTCGAAAGAATATAAACAGGAGGAACTAATTTACGATCTACTACACAGCTGCCACGTTGCCACTAATTAAAAGTATAACCGAGTATTTAGGCATGAAACGAGTTTGTTCAACTGGGATTCCCCATTTCTTTTCATGAGCGGCCCAATGCAAGGCCGCACATGACCAGTTCTGTCGTTTCTTGTTTGGAGAAAATGAATATTAAGTTGATGTCCCAACTTGCATATATGGTCCAGACTTGTCACCATGCGACTTCTGGTTGTTTCCCATTTTAAAAAAGACATCACGGGGACGACAATTTGAGATTGGCCAACTTATTACAGCTGCGCAGGGGTGCTTCAACAGCATTCCAAAAGACATTCAAAAAGTGGGAAGAATGTTGTGTCACCTTTATTCAACGCAATGGACAATATTTCGATAGATGACCATTTCTCCTTGATAAATTAAGGTACGTATATTTTTTAATAAAGACATTCTCAGTTGTTTTGGGACAACCCTTGTATTTATTTATTTATCTGAAACGTCGTTTGTTTGGTGCCTGTGGCAGGGGCCACGTTGACCACACGCTAGTTACGGATTCATAGGACGTGCTCACTACACCCAAGAATCCGGTGTAATCTTTATTGCTTAACGTGCTTTTCTAGCATATATATACCCAGTACATTACTCTGATCAACAGTTTTTTAACACTGCTTTCAAAAGCATCCACGCGTCCCTTACGCTTTCCAAATAGTTCTGTTACAAATTTCTCTTTAATGTAAAGTTAGCCTTTGCAAAAATATCAGTAATGAATTTCCACCGTCTATTTTAATTTCCACATTTCTCCACGTCCTCCGTTTCTTACTTTCACATGTGACATCAACAGTGGAATATGAGGCAGTGTTAAATTATGTTTACCTGTAGGTCGTTTCAACAATCATTTTTAGGTATTATTTCACGTTTCATCAGTAGGTTTTTAAATATTCATAAGTTAAGATCTCGTGGTTATTAATACTGTGATGAACAACAGTAGCGAACAAGGATTTTATGCAATGTATGCTTACTAAATTTTAATTGTCTCCAAGACACCAGTGTCACTCGATAGATGGATCAAAGAAAGCTAATCAAATGCTAAACATAAGGCATCAACATAAAAGCATTGCTGCTCTTCAGCTCGACACCTTATACACTGAAATTTTACGAAATGGGATAAAAAAAAGTCGAAAAAAAAAAGTAGAAATTTTACGAAATGAGGTAAAAGAAAAAAGTTGGCAATATTCTGCGATTTGTGTGCGAAACACCCCGAAAGTGCGTACAACATTACGCCCCAAACGGTCAGCATAGAACCACTCCGCAAAAGACCAAGGAGGTTAAAAAATATATACCTGGAGATGCCCTTGTTAAATATATATACCTGGAGATGCCCAGCGCCACTTTACGAGAAGCCTATAACCGCGAGCGACAGCAGTCAAAGTGTGGGAAAGCTGATGGTTTTCAAGCCTATTGCAATGCATTTTGTGTTGGCCGAATCGCCTTCATTCGTCGCAAATGTTTCCAATTTCACATCTTAACTTGCTGCCGATGTGTGAGAAAATGCTGGATTTGTAATATTCTTAATTGTTTTGAGGCTCCTTTGCATTTCTATTTTAAATTGAAATGCATGAACGTTATGGAATTAAAAAAAAAAACAAAAAAACATAACGTTAAAAATTGAAAAGTTTACTCCTGTACGAAGTATAATTCATTCCGGTTTGAAATTAGCTCGATTTCTGCAAACCCAAAACCACGCAATTCCAGAATGCACACAGTTGAAAGTACATGGGTATCATGTAAACAACCTCAAATTCCCACACTTTGCGGCTTCACGGTTAAGAGACCCAGAGCATCTCTAGAAGCATTACTCTAACCTCCTGTTAGTATTATTCTTCCAGAAGTATTATTCTAACCTCCTATTTTTAACAGCAGCAAGCTTAGTCACGTGATCATGGTAGCTACACAGGCAGCTGGAATGCCCCAAGACTTGACACTGGTACTTTGTTTTCTTAGTTTATGTATGTGCATGTTAGAGAGGAGACATGCCGTTTTCACTAGAACAGCGATTTTCAAAATGGTTGCAGGAGAATTCGTATACCCATTTCTCTTCTTTTCAACCGATATAGCCTTTCTTCTGTCAGGATATGTCAATGCGCAGAATGCACGACATTGGTCTTTAGAAAATCTACATATGTTCAGACAGAGACAATCCCGCGATTTGAAGATTAGTGTTTGGTGTGCGGTCTCAAGGAACTGGATCGTTGATCGGTCTTCTTGGAGGAGACAATTAACATTACTGTGAATCTACATATTTTCGACGAGTTTATGCGTGTGTGTGAACTACACCTTCTTCCAGCAAGGCGGAGCAGCACGCCATATCTGCTTAGTCACTCGACCGAATACACACTTTATTCACTGGGGAGAGGATTATCAGTAGAGGTTTCTGGCCGGTCCTTTCTCCAGACTTACAAACTTGCGATTTTTGCCGCTGGGGTTTGTTAAAAGGATAAGTGTACAGGTACAACTGCGAACCTCGGATAAATTAAAGGACGTCATACGTCAGGAGATAAACAATATCCCAACCGTTGAATTGAGGTCTATTTCCTCAAACATGTTACTGTGTGCAGAACTTTACATCATTGCCCATGGAGACCATTATCAGCACGTAGTACAAAATGTGAAATAACATTCTTTAATAATAATAAATTTGCGAAATTTGCTTTTCATATGTTATATAACACTTTTCTTACTAATAAAATTCTTATTGACGTTGACACCAAGACTGGGGCACTTTTCGTGCGCCGCCCTGTAAGTTTACACACACAGTATTATGTAATGTGAATTAACTACTGTACAATGTGAAAGTGTTTGTTTCATAAGGTTCATTTATTTTTCCCCTTCTTTAGCCACCGTTATTTCAGTAGCGTGCCTGACAGTATCTCGGAAAAACGCTGATAATTATATTTTAACAATCTGTTGTACACAAATGTTAAAAAAGCTAACTAATGTAATTCAGTATTTCACATAATTGCTGAAGGAAGTGCTTGACATTTAAAGGTTTTTTTCTTTTCCTATGATTCCAGTGACATATCATCAGTTCTGGTTACGGTATACTGCTCCTTTAAACTGCTGATAATTTCCGATGTTCATGCCCCTGAAAATAGAAATGAAATGCAAAAGAATTAAAACAAAATTATAATCTCTAATTTTTGTTATTATCTGGCCAACTAAATGTACTTCTTTTCTAAACAGTTGTTTAAAAATGGTAAATTTGTAGTCCACTCCTCTCTTTTAAAAAGTAAAACGTTATTTAAATGATGTGCCAAGTGTGTGCATCGGTACCATGCAAATGATGTTCCAAAACTCCCGCATTCCTGGATGAAAATATCATGTTCAACATTGCTTAAAATATTGAAAAATACTTAACAAACGTTTACTCTTTAATTCTTAAATTAAAAAAAAGGAAACAAACAGTGTATGTATCTAAAACACGTAATCGCGTACCATCTAACTCAATAAAAGCAACAGTTTTGAGATCAGAAAAATATGTTGTTCAGTAAAACACTACATACAGGTGTCTAATGATCCCGCTTTCAGGATTTTTGTTTTTGACTTTGACAATGAGGTGACATAAATTATCTATTGGGTTGGTGCGAATGAAATGTCCGGGGCCAACGAGCAGTGGGGACAGCTCCCCACCACAGCGGAATGGAACCACGCACAGGTGTTGCGTGTATTACGTCACAGAGTTACTATAAATAGCTAGCACATGTGTCAAAAACAAGGTTCAGGCGTGGCTTGTTTGGACGTAACGTGCCTTGCTAAGGAAACATGCAGACGCCGGATTTGAGAGTCATCTTCCTGTATGAGTTTAAACTGGGCCATTCTGTAGGAGTTGCCGTTCGAAACGTTAATAAAGCGTTTGGGGAGAATACAGCCAACGAACGAACCATTCGGCGATGGTTTGTGAAGTTTCAAAGCGCAGATACGGACCTGCAAAACGAAGCACGTGGTTACCGCCCTGTTGCTGTTTCTGACGATGTTCTGCTACGTGTGGTTGAAGCGGACCCCGAGAAACGTGTAATGAGATAGAGGCAGAGGTAGGTGTCCACCACACGACAGTTGTTCGACTTCTGGCTGCGCTGGGTAAGATAAAAATGCTGGACATGTGGCTGCCGCATGAGTTGACAACTGCCAACAAGACTAGGCGTTTGGAAGTCTACACGTCGTTGCTTGCCAGGAATAAGCAGGAACCTTTACTGCATCGAATCGTCACCTGCGACGAGAAGTGGGTTTTTATGATAATCGGAAACAATCTGCACAATGGTTAAGCAAGGCACAGCCTGCTGGACGGCATCCTAAGCCATCCCTACACACCAAGAAGATGATGCTCCTTGTCTTATGGTCCACAGCCGGGATAATTCATCCGAGTTTCTTGGCAAGAGGCCAAATCATCACTGCAGAACGTTATTGTGCTGAATTACACCAGATGCATCGGAAAGTGCTGCAGAAGAAACAACCGGCTTTGGTCAACAGACATGGTATTCTTCTGCTCCAGGACAATGACCGCCCTCATGCCGTACAACGAACGATGCTGACACTAATTGCCTTAGGCTATGAAGCACTCCCTCATGCCGTACAACGAACGATGCTGACACTAATTGCCTTAGGCTATGAAGCACTCCCTCATGCCGTACAACGAACGATGCTGACACTAATTGCCTTAGGCTATGAAGCACTCCCTCATGCCGTACAACGAACGATGCTGACACTAATTGCCTTAGGCTATGAAGCACTCCCTCATTCTGCCTATTTTCCGGACTTGTCTCCGACAGACTATCATCTGTTTCGTCGCCTGGATCACTTCTTGTACAGGAAACTGTTCACGACAGACAACGAAGTTCAACGTGCCGTTGATGACTTCTTCGGGTCCCAGCTACAAGGCATTTTTTCGTTCCAGGATCATGGCCTTGCAGGACAGATGGCATCTATGTGTCGATGCCGAGTGGGGTTATTTGCCTAGGTAAGTTGTCCTACTTTTCCGTTCTCGCCGTCCATGTGTGCTGGTCTTTTGCCGGACAAGCCTGCTGTTAGGAAAAGAAAACTCCCAATTGTGTGGAATTCCTATGTTTCAGGGATACACCATGAGAACACATCATAACAACTGGAAACAGCTCATAACTAAAACAGCTGATTCGTGTTAAACGAGGAAATTGGTGCTATAAAATTCACGTCTCCCCCGACTTTCTGATCCATGTCCAGAAGCCTCGACCATTCGGAGATATATACATAGCACTTCTTAGTGATATTTTAGGTAAAAGTTCTTCTCGGGAGGACTGATGAACAAGGAGACTTAATGTTTCGAAACCTTACCATAAAGTCTGCAAGGTTAGATTGTTTCTTACCGAAACGTAGCAATTTTACCCTTTGATTTTTCCAAACTGAAACCAAGGAACTTCAATTAGCGTAGCCAATAAAAGCACAGAAGTGAGAACTGCTTCCTCCAAAGAAAAAAATATTTTAAAAGTGTGAATTAGGATTGCTGTAGTTTCCATTATGAACTAATGTATTGCATCCTTTTCATAAAATTCGATTAATTTTTATTGTAAAAAACAATGAATATTAAAACGTCATTTACGAGTAAATATCGGTGCAGTGACAGAAGAATTTTTTGGCCCTTGTTGGTGTTATATCCTGCAATAATCTTCCTTTTTGTCTTTATTCTTCGTTTATTTCTATCACTTACTTTTTTTTCATTTTTATACCCTTTTTTATGCACCCTGCTTTTTGAATGTCATTAGTTCTTTATCTCCCTTCTAGTTTTGTAGCTGTAGTTTTCTGAAATAACAATCAGCTAACACCATCTGAATTGTTAGCATATTATTGTTTTTTGTTTTAATATTATTATTTTTTTTGTTCCCATCCTCTTCTTGCTTTTGTGGCAAACTTCAACTTTATCGATTTTTATACAATGAGAATTTCATTTTTTTTCTGGTACGCATCTAAAATTGTTCACAGACCCTATTAAATTTTATGCCTTACGAAGACTGCGTAGATTTCTAATAATAAAAGGTATACAGTGTATCAGAATTCAGTTGTTTTTTTAGCACGTCTTTGTAAAAAAAGATCGTGCTTATGTTATCGGTTTGTCCGTCAGTCCGTCCGTCTGTACCCACGATATCTCTGCAACTATTAGTCCGATTTGAAAAAATTCTTTTTGCATTGGGAAGCTTGAAATAGGCGAATGATGATCCTTCATTTCGTTTTTTTTTACGATGTACAATTTCACCGCTAAAGGGCGTAAATGCAGATGATGTCGAATTCAAAAATACGTTTTATTCCACATATTTGCTTCTGAATATCCAATTGTCAAAATTCTTTCATCTTTCGATTCCATTTATGTCGAAGAGTATTTGAGATATAGTTACTTTTTCAAATCACGCATAGATTTTCCGCTAGGGGGCGTAAAAGTAAATTACATTTTCCCCGATAACTCTTCTTCTAAAACTCCGATTTGAACATTTTTTTCTTCAGCGGATACATCTCCTGATGGAAAATCTTTTGCATATAATTTCAAATTTTTGGAGTTTTAGAAGAAGTATTATCGGGGAAAATGTATCTCTGTTTCTTTGGCCACCAGGGGACGTAAGTGTTAATTTTTGCTTCTGACGTTTTGGCATAAAATCTGAGCTTCTAAAATAACGATTGAAAAAATTATTTCGTGGACTGATGCCGCTCACATCAATAAACCTTTTTGGAATATTTTTTTCCTAAAATATTCCACAGTTTCTCCGCCAGGGGGCGTAGATGTACAACTTATTTTTCTACATCTCTACTTCTAGGAGACCGATTTGAAAAATTCCTTCTTTGTTGGATAGTGTTTTCCGTGTGACATGTTTTTCATATAATTTCAAAATTTTCAAGTAATTCATAGACTTTCCGCTAGGGGGCGTAGCAGTAAATTGCGTTTCCCCCTATATCTCTGCTTCTAAATCTCCGATTTGAAAAATTCTTTCTGCACCGGATACAGCTCCTGATGGGAAATTGTTTGCACATAATTTCTAATTTTTGTAAAAATATGGTTTAGCCACAAGGTAGCGTAAGCCTTAATTTCCGCTTCTGATGTATTTGCAGCAAAATATGAGCTTCTAAAATCTCGATTGAAAAAAACGTCGTTTGTTGACCGATACTACTCATGTCGGCAAACCTTTTAGAAATATTTTCTTCTTAAAATAGTGCATAGTTTCTACGCCAGGGGCGTAGATGTATATCTTATTTTTGTCAATATCTCTGTTTCTAGGTGTCCGATTTGAAAAATTCCTTCTTTGTTGGATAGTGTTTATAGTGTGACATGTGGTTCATATAATTTCAAAATTTTCAAGTAATTCATAGACTTTCCGCTAGGGGGCATAAATGTAAATTGCGTTTCCCCCTATATCTCTGCTTCTAAATCTCCGATTTGAAAATTTCTTTCAGCTCCTGATGGGAAATCGTTTGCACATAACTTCTAAATTTTGTAAAGAATGGTTTGGCCACCAGGTCGCGCAAGTATTAATTTCCGCTTCTGATGTATTTGCAGTAAAATATGAGCTTCTAAAATCTTGATTGAAAAAAAGTCTTTTGTTGACCGATACTACTTATGTCGACAAACCTTTTTGGAACATTTTCTTCTTGAAATAATGCATGGTTTCTACTCCAGGGGGCATAGATGTATATCTTATTTTTGTCAATATCTCTACTTCTAGGAGTACGATTTGAAAAATCCCTTCTTTCTTGGAATAGTGTTTCCAGTGTGACATGTTTTTTATATAATTTCAAAAATTTCAAGTAATTCATAGACTTTCCGCTAGGGGGCGTAAAGGTAAATTGCTTTTCCCCTATATCACTGCTTCTAAATCTCCGATTTGAAAAATTCCTTCTTTGTTGGATAGTGTTTCCGATGCGAAATGTTTTACCTATAAATTCAAAATTAACAAGTAGAGCATAGAGTTTCCGCTAGGGGGCACAAAGGTAAATTGCGTTTTCTGCGTTATTTCTGCTCCTAAAGCTCCGATTTGAAAAATTCTTCCTGTATCGCATAGAAGACCTGATGGAAAATATTTTTCACGAAATTTCTAATGTTTGGTAAAGAATGGTTTGGCCACCAGGGTCACAAGTGTTAATTTCTGCTTCTGATGTATTTGTAGCAAAATCTGGGCTCCTGAAAACTCGACTAATTTTTTTTCTTGGACCGATACCGCTTATATGGATAAGCCTTTTGAGAATACTTTCTTCCTAAAATAATGCATGGTTTTTTTACCAGGGGACGTAAAGTCACATCTTATTTTTGCCGATATCTCTGTTTCTGAGAGTTCGTAAGCTCACGATTCCGTTTGCAGCAATATCTGAGGGATTAAAAACCCGATTGAAAATCTTCTTTCTTTCGTCAGATCTATTGTTTTCCATACCGGTTCCATTGACTTAGAATAGCTTCGATAAATTTAATTTGCGTCAGAACGGATTCAAAAGACGTGCTTATTACACCCGAAAATTCGGTGTCATCTTTCTTGTGTTTTATTATGATCGAGAGACATATCAACTAATACGCTTACTGCCATCTTATCTGTCCTGACATCTGGAATACAAAAGTGTACAAATCATAAATCACTGGTATATGTAACGTCAGAGCCGGATCCAGGTGCCGACAGTCCGGGCAGCTGCCCGGGGCCCCGGTCCATGGGAGGCCCCCAAGCTTTCTTTTTTTTAATAGAAGCTTTTTTTTTATTTTCCTTTGCATATACTGTACATTAACTTTTCTTATTCCATCACTGAATGTTATTTTGAAAATCAGATTCAAAATAAGAATAAAGTGCATAAATATATTGTCCCCCTCTCCTTGATAAATCGCAGTTCCGCTTACCCAGGGCTCTCGTGGCGGCGTCTGTGAGACGTGTTTAGGGCAGGATTGGGGTGCGTAGGGATATTAGGAGCTGGAGCTCCGGGACGCAGCCTCAGAGGCGCCTCTACTGATAAACTTAAAAAGTATCGCATACGACTGCCATCCTAAAAGGAAGAAACGTATCAAAATTTTTATGGTAGTGTGAAAGGGCGTCTAGTTTCTCTCGTTGTCAATGAAATCAGCTGACTTACCGGCCTTTTTTTTTTTCTTTGATTTTTTTCTTTAATTGCAATACGACTTATTGAACGTCTCTCATATATATGCTAAATACTGCTCATGATATACGTATAACATTTTCAGGTACTTCATGCTTATTTTTCTATCTCTACTGTATTTGCATTTTTGCACCTTTTTAAGAGTTTCGCCACCATTCGCATGCTATACATACGAATGGTGGCGAAATTCTTTAAAAAGGTGCAAAAATGTAAATACTCCACGGTTTTACAGATCGTTTTAATTTTTATACCTTATAAATATTTTTTCCTTTAACTTCATAGCTAAATATTTCTCTGCGCTGTATTTTTCGAAATTCTTGAAAATACTTGTTAAGGAACAGGGCTCGGTAACATGGTTCGTGCCGTAGGCCCATAAACCTCTGGATTCGGCTCTGTGTAACGTCATCCGGTTTCCAAGGTTTCAGTTTGACCTCAGTCAACATCACTGGAGCTAGTTGAATAGCACACAGCTAAAAAAAAAGAGAGAAAAAAAAAACCCTTTCCGATCATATCTTTTAAAGTGCACATACGTAGTTATATGCAGGGTTTTAGTGGTTATAACAAAATTTCTTTAGCCTCCCGTATTGTGCAAAGTTTCAAAAACCATCATGTTCAGGAGATCGCAGATTCTGTTCAACCCGTCTACTAGCATCCTTTGATTCGTGTTCATTAATTTCTTTTTTTTTTTTTTCAGTATCTTAAGCTAAAAATTCTGATCCTAAAATATTCGCAAGTTTCCGTCTTTTGATATCCTCAATAAGGATTTCAGTGGGTTTTTTTTTCAATATCCCACTGATTTATTTATGTTTTAGAAAAACAAACCCGGCATTTTTCTGCAGTATTTTCATTTTTTTTATTTGTGGTTTTAACGACTATGTGGGCAACTCAATAGGCTATAAGCAGTCACACGTTCCTAACTTAGGGCCTTGTGCCGCCGATGACATAGTGGTCAGCACTTCTAGCTGTCATGGAAAGAACTGCTGTTCGATCCTGAGCAAGTAGAAGCATTCGAATAGCTGAATACCCACGTGACTCGGACGAGCACATTAAGCCGACGGACCCGGGTACTAGTCCCCCCCCCTCCGGTAGTAAAATTAAAGGAGTCTGTTCCTCCCTGCTCCCGTGTAACTTTCTTGTCGGGCATTTTAACTCAAATTTCCAGCTCCCAACTTCTAAAGGTTGTTCAAGATCTCGGGTCAGACACTCCCTTCCTATAATCCTCTACCAAATCTGTAATTTAGGGCCACTGGTTTCAGGGCTCCAAGGAAAGGAGCAATCCACTGACGTAAGACAAATACAACACAGGAGCGTCACCGGGCTTCGAAGCCCTACACATCAGGGACAAATGATCAAAAGCCAGAGCTTAGACCACTGCGCCACCGAGGCGACGCCGCATTTTAAACACACCAGTTTTTTTTTTCGGGAGTTTCTGCGCGGTTTCTTCCTTTGCATCCCTATGTGATTGTGTGGGAAACAATTGAATCCATACTTCTCAATTTCTGCATGAATGGAAAGACCTCTATTTCCCACAATTTAGCTTCATCAGAGAAAGGATAAAGAATACACTGAAGTGCCAGAAAAACTGGTACACCAGTCAAATACTTGGTAGGTCGCGCACGGGAACGCAGAACTGCAGAAATACGACGAGGCATGGACTCCACTAGCTTCTGGAAATATGCTGTAGGCAATGCACACCATACTTCCTGCAGAGCGTTCCACAATTTGGGTGTATTCCGAGGTCTCGGATTCCTGTGTTCGATAGCGCGTTGCATGGCATCCCAAATGTGTTCTATCACGTTCAGGTCTGGGGACTTGGGTGGGAATGGCAACACCCCAAACTCAGATGAATGCTCCTCTAACCATAATATGGCGTCCCGACACTTGTGTGGAGGTGCATTGTCCTGTTGGAACAGGCCCAACCCATCAGCATGAATGCAGGATATGAACGGGTGTACCTCGTCAGAAAGGATGCGCACATAGCGTTGGCCGGTCACAGATGTTTGTAGACGTACCAGGGGTCCCACTGAAGTCCAGCTAAACACACCCCATACCATTACGGACCCCCACCAGCCGGTACATATCCTTGTTGACAGGCGGGATCCATGGCTTCATGGGGTTTGTGAAACACACGAATTATTCCATCTGCCCGATACAGTTGGAAACGTGACTCGTCATACCAGACTACTTGTTTCCAGTCATCAAGTGTCCAGTGGAGGTGTTGCCGTGCCCAAGCAAGGCGCATAGCTCTGTGTCATGCACCCATCAAGGGGACTCGGGTTAAGCGTTGGCTCCCAAAGCCCATATCGTGCAGGGTACGTTGCACAGTACGGACGCTGATGCTTGTTGAGGCTCCAGCATTGAATTCCGATTATACCTGCGAGAGTGTTGTACGCCTATCGCGTGAAACGATTCTTGACAGCCAACGATGGTCACATTCACCCAATGTCTTTTTACGGCCACACTGGTATCGTAGGTTGGAGGTTTTGCCAGAATTCTTGTAGTCACGGTACATCCTTGCAATGGTCGTTCGTGAAAATCCGAACTTCGTTTCTACCTCCGAAATACTATGGCCCATCTCACGAGCGCCAACTATGACACCGCGTTGAAAATCGCTTAAATCGTTATTACTTGTCATTCTCATGACGAAAACAGCTCTGACAGCTGGCAAAGATGTCTATCACTTTATATACGCACTGGCGGACGCAACCGAGTACGCGCATAGGTGACGTTGCTATGTGTTTTGCATAAGCTCGTCTGTACCAGTTTTTCTGGCACTTCAGTGTATATACAGTATGCGTATATCATAACAATCATTGTCAACCATTATCAATCCACTGCTGGATGAACGTCACCCTAAGTTTCATTCACAACGGTCTGTCTTGAGCCAGTCTCCTCGACATCACTCCTGCATGCTTTCGAATTTCATCCACACATCTCCCACATGTTCTTCTTTTGGGTCTTTTCCTGTCCCTTAGAATCTAGTCTAGAAT
Source organism: Macrothele yani (assembly GCA_039090855.1). NCBI lineage: Eukaryota > Metazoa > Arthropoda > Arachnida > Araneae > Macrothelidae > Macrothele > Macrothele yani. The sequence goes on from CM077026.1 coordinate 74,246,079, forward strand.
TTCGGTTGCCCATCGGTGGTCTGTTCTGTCAATATGTCCAGCCTATTGCCATTTCAAGGATTTTACTCTGATGATGATGTCTTCCGTTCTTGTCATTTTCCTTATCCATGAGTTCCTCTTCTTATCTCTCCAGGTTACACCAAGCATACATACACTGACGGAAAAAAATCCCAACACCACGAAAAAATAGTTGTAGAGGAATGAAATGGCGGCAATACATTTGCATAGGTAACATATTTAATCGATTAAGGTTTCAAGATCACAGCTTATTGTAAACACGAGAAGAGCCATTTTAAATTAGAAATGCTGGTACATTAATAACCGGTGTAACCGCCAGAATGTTGAATGCAAGCACGCGAACGTTCATGCATTGTGTCGTACAGGTGCTGGATGTCAGTTTGTTTGATGAAGTTCCATGCCTGTTGCACTTGGTCGGTCAATACAGGGACGGTTAATGCTGGTTGGGGGTGACGCTGGAGTTGTCGTCTAATGATGTCCCACGAGCTCGATTGGGGAAAGATCTGGTGATCTACCAGGCCACGGTAACATGTCGACACTCTGTAGAGCATGTTGGGTTACAACAGCGGTATGCGGGCGAGCGTTATCCTGTTGGAAAACATCCCCTGGAATGCTGTTCATGAATGGCAGCACAACAGGTTGAATCACCAGACTGACGTACAACTGTGCCGTCAGGGTGCGTGGGATAACCACGAGAGTGCTCCTGCTGTCATAGGAAATTGCTCCCCAGACCATAACTCCAGGTGTTGGTCCAGTGTGTCTCGGCCGCAGACAGGTTGGTTGCAGGCGCTCACCTGGCCTCCTTGTAACCAACACACGGCCATCACTGGCACCCAGGCAGAACCGGCTTTCATCAGAAAACACAACAGATCTCCACTCCGTCCTCCAATGAGCTCTAGCTCGACACCACTGACGTCGCAAACGGCAGTGGTTTGGAGTAAGTGGAATGCACGCTACAGGGCTTCTGGCTCGGAGCTGTCCTTCAAGTAACCGATTTGTAACAGTTCGTTGTGTCACTGTGGTGGCAACTGCAGCTCGAATTGCTGCCGCAGACGCGGTACGATGCGCCACGGCCAAACGCCGTATACGGCGGTCTTCCCTCTCAGTAGTGTCACGTGGCCGGCCGGAACCCGGTCTTCTTGAGGCAGTACCTTCCCTTGACCACCGCTGCCAACAATCATGCACAGTGGCTACATTCCTGCCAAGTCGTTCTGCAATATTGAGGAAAGAAAATCCACCTTCTCGTAGCCCTATTACACGACCTCGTTCAAACTCCGTGAGCTGTTGATAATGGCTTCTTCGTCTTCTTAAAGGCATTCTTGACTAATATCAACACACTACGTCGAATCTCAACGATAACTAACGCTCACGAACGTTACAGCGCGTATTTACAGCAAACTTGCTTTGCATGTTCCAAGGGGCGCTACTAGCGCCACACGTATGCGCCTAGCACGAAATTTGCATAGACGTCATCTTAGAGATGTTCTTTCACCGCCTACCAACTGTCGTTTATCTAACACAACCCCTTCTTGGTGTTGGGATTTTTTTCCCGTCAGTGTATATACATGCTCCTTTCAGTTGTCTGCAGATTTTGTATGTCTTTTTCACGCTTTCCAACCATAGGTTGAAGAAGCGTATATGATCCAGCTTTTTCCGTCCGTCTACCTGTCGGCACGATAACTCTTGTAAAAATGGTTCGATTTCGATGAAATTTTAGTATGTGGTAGGGCACCTCCTGGGAACGAACATTATTGAAAATGGGATAAATGGGGTTAAAGGTCACGACATAGGAGCGGGATCCATTCCATTGAAATCGAATCATATTTACGCCTCATAACTTGCGTAAATATGATTCGATTTCAATGAAATTTTAGTATGTGGTAAGGGACCGCCCGGGGACGAACCCTATTCAAAATGGGTGAAGTGGGGTCAGGTTGTGAAGACAGTACATAGGAGCGGGATGCATTACATTGCCCTTATGCGTCATAACGTGCGTAAAAATTATTCGATTTCGATGAAATTTTAGTATGTGGTAGGGGACCACCTGGGGAGGAACGCTTTTGAAAATGGGACAAATGGGGTCAAAGGTCAGGACATAAGATCGGGATTCATTCCATCGCCCTTATCCCATACTATTAAGTAATTTTGCTTCCTATACTTCCAATGGAAAAACTTTTGTATACATTTCCTTCACAATTAGTAACAAGGATGGAAATTTGAACCTATATTAAAATAACTTCACATTATAACTTGGAATAAAAACTATGTACAAGAAACCGTCACACACGTAACTCACTCGAAGAAACTCCGTAGTGATTTTAAGAACTTTTATAAAAGTCATACGACTTCACACTCCGTGAGATCTTTCGGGACCCATCTCCGTGAGATCTTTCGGGACCCATCTCCGTGAGATCATCGGGGTTCCCATCTTCAGACAGATTGTCTCAGTCCGGTGCGTTCCCTATATCATCATCATCATCATTGTCAACCATTATCAATCCACTGCTGGACGAAGGTCTCCCCAAGTTTCCTCCACAACGGTCTGTCTTGTGCCAGTCTCCTCCATGTCACCCCTGCATACTTTCGAATTTCATCCACCCATCTCCCATGTGGTCTTCTTCTGGGTCTTTTCCTGTCCCTTGGAATCCAATCTAAAATTTCGGCTGTCCATCGATGGTCTGTCCTTCTGGCAGTATGTCCAGCCCATTGCCATTTCAGGGATTTAACTCTGATCATGATGTCTTCCACTCTTGTCATTTTTCGGATCCACGAGTTCCTCTTCTTATCTCTCCTGGTTACACCAAGTATGGACCTCTCCATGCTACTTTGAGTTGTCTGCAGCCTTTGTATGTCTCTTTTAGTTAAGGTCCACGTCTCTGCACCATACGTAAGCACTGGAAGGATGCATTGATCAAACACTTTTCTTTTAAGACATAATGGCATATTGCTCTTGAAAATTATGCTGTTTCTTCCAAAAGCTCTCCAGGCAAGTTTTGTACGCCGATTAATTTCTTCATCAATGTGACCCTCACTTGATATCTGCTGTCCAAGATAAACGTACGTGTCTGTTATCTCCAGCTTTTCTCCATCAATCGATAAATCTTCATTTCTTGTAAAAGCATTGAACATCACTTTTGTCTTCTGAAAGTTCATTTTTAATCCCACTTCTTTACTCTTGTCAGCAAGTTCCTGGATCATACTCTGCAGCTCTGATGGGGTAGTTGCAAAAATGACTACGTCATCAGCAAAACGAAGGTGGGTTAGATAATCTCCATTAATCTTTATCCCCTTGTTTTCCCAGCTCAGTGACTGAAAAACACCCTCCAATGTGGCATTAAAGAGCTTCGGAGATATGGTGTCACCTTGTCTCACTCCTTTCCAATTTTTATGTGTGTTGTATTTTCAAACAGCCTAATCTTTGCACTTGCATTTTCATAGATGTTATTAATAATATTAATGTATGCATCTTCAATACCGCAGGTTTTTCAGAGCCATTGTAACTGCTGATGGTTTCACCGAATCAAAGGCTTTTTCATAATCGATAAAAGCCATGCACAATGGAAGTTCATATTCCCTCGCTCTTTCAATTAGTTCTCTCAGCACGTGGATATGATCTATTGTGCTGTAGCCACTCCTGAATCAGCTTGTTCTCTCGGTTGAGCCATGTCCAGTGTTACCTTCAAGCGGTGTGAAAGAACTTTAGTGAAGATTTTATAAACTACTGATAGGAGGCTGATAGGTCTGTAGTTTCCGAGATCCTCAATGTCACCTTTCTTATGTAGCAGGATCATTGTAGCGGTGTTCCAATCCTCAGGAATCTTTCCTTCATTAAGGCATCGAGTGAAAATTTGGGCGAGTACTGTTTCGATTTCTCCACTTGCTTCTTGTATGATGTCTACAGTAATTCCATCTTCTCCTGGAGCTTTTCCTCGCTTCATGTTCTTGATTGCATGTGCAACTTCTGCTGGAAGGACTGGAGGAACTCTGGTACTGGTATCTTTCATGATGTCTGGAGTGCATATATCATCCCTTTCATATAATTTGGAGTAGAAATCTTTCACTCTTGTCAAAATTTCGCCTCTATTTCTTGTTACAGAACCATCTTCTTTTCTCAGTGCCATAATCTGTTTTCTTCCCTTACTGAGATGTCCCTTTGCTATCTTTAGGCTTTGGTTGTTTTCAATTGCTTTCCTCACTAGTTCACAGTTGAATTTCCTTACGTCTTCAGTGATACTTTTTCTTACTGTCTTGCATAGCTCTATATATTCCACTTTGGAAGTCACATCTTCTTTAGTTGTCCTCATCTCTCTTCTTTTTTGCATCAACATTTTGGTTTTCCTGATAATTTGTTCACATGCAACTTGTTCTTAGACCCAGCTAATTTTGTTGCTGTTTCCATAAGAGCTTTTGTTACTTTTCTGTTAACTTCAGAGATGTCCACTTCTTCCGATGTTAGGCCTTCTAAAGCAGAGAACCTGTTCTTCAGTTCTAACTTGAAGGTATTATGGTGTTTTTTAAGGTTGGTTATGTCAATAGATTTTGTTTGTCCTATGAGCTTGCCACGTTCAAGTTTAGTGTTGAGGTGCATCTTACATCTCACCAATCTATGGTCACTACCTGTGTTGAACTTGTTTAGCACACTGCAGTCTTCTATGACGAATTTTTTTGTTACACATAATAAAATCAATTTCACTTGTCGTCCCATTTGGATGTCTCCATGTCCATTTCTTGTGTGGCTTTTTCTTGAAGAAGGAGTTCAAGATGAAAAACCCTTCTGCCTCTGCAACTCAACGAGAGTATTTCCACGCTGGTTTCTGTTGCCATGACCGAATTTACCTACCGAAGTTTCATTCTGTTGCCGTTGCCCTATTTTTGCATTGAAATCTCCCATAATTATTTTCAAGTGCTGCTTACCTTTATTATTTAGATGACAAATTTCCTCATAAAATTCTTCAATTTCTTCTTCAGGATGACTTGTGGTGGGTGCATAAGTTTGAATAATCTGAGCCTGGTATCTTTTCGAGAGTTGAATAACAAGTCGTGCAGCTCTGTCAGAGGAACTTTCAACTTCTACAACTTTATCCTTCAGTTTCTTGTTTATTATAAATCCAACACCACTAGTTCTGCCAGTATCTGTCCCACGATAGTAGAAGAGATGTCCACTTTTCAGTTCGATGAGATCTTCTCCTTTTCTCCTTACCTCACTTAGCCCCACGATGTCCCACTTGATCCTTTGTAGTTCCTCTTCCAATTCAAGAAGCCTTGAATCAGAAGATAAGGGAGCGTCCATTGTAAGTAGCCAAGGTCAGCATCAGATGGCAGCCTAGTCCGGTCCTCCGGGGATTCTTAGCACCCTCTGCCTTCATGTCGCACTGGCCGCTGCCTTGTGGCCAGGTACATTCCAGCTGCCGGAGACTGAGGGCCAAGATTTAAGTTGTGGAATCATTTTGGAGGGGTTTGGCCATAACTCACCACGCTGGCCAAGCGGGTTGGTGAGTGTGGGATAGCATTTCCTCTGATCCCGATGGTATAGTTATACCGCTATGGGCGGTCGTCAGAGCCCCTTTAGTGGGAACAGGATGCACCACGAGAAGGCGGGGTTGACATTTGTCAAGGAGAGGCTGTGATGTTACGCATCACCTGACCTTACATCCCTATATACACACACTGAAGTTACATCAGTGACGCATGTCACAAATAAGCATGCGCACACAGTTCACTCCCCCTCCCAATGTTCTCAGACTAGGAAGATACCTAAAACATTACAAAATTATAATAATTGTAAACACACATACATCACCCACTCAATTGAATGCCATCATTTTACAACACAGACACAAATCAAACACCTGCTACAGAATGCACATACTACAAATTTAAACTATTCAAACTATAAAATTAAAACATACAAAAATCAAAAGTTAATATTGGTGTTGCGAACTGGAACAAGTTGTTTCCAGGGCTCCCGTATATCACAAGGGTAATTATCATTATACACGGAGTCCTTGTTAGCATAAATGCTCAAACTCTCAGCTAACAATAATGACGGAATGTCAGGTTGTGAAGACAGTATACTTACATGACTCCAATCTGGATAATGTAATCCATCTCGAGTCAGGCGTGCTAATGTTGTGTTCCCTGCTCCATTCTTAACAGCATATTTATGTTCCAACAAACGAAATTGTAACGCACGCTTTGTGGAAGCAATGTATTGTTTGGGTTGCACGGAATCGTCCACGGGTGGAAGGGGTATACTGTAAACACCATGACGTTCCTGTATACCTGCATTGTCCCTATCTTTCTTTATCAAAGTTAGAATATTTGTTGTCTTCACACCAACATCCAAACCGAATCGTCTACATAAGTTCTTTATCACTGTCACCGGGGCTGGGAAATAATTAATGGAACCCCCAAATCTGTGAGATGGTTGACTGCGTTGCAGCGTAGAACTCAGTTTTCTCTTCAACTGATTTGTGGGTTCCATTAATTATTTCCCAGCCCCAGTGACAGTGATAAAGAACTTATGTAGACGATTCGGTTTGGATGTTGGTGTGAAGACAACAAATATTCTAACTTTGATAAAGAAAGATAGGGACAATGCAGGTATACAGGAACGTCATGGTGTTTACAGTATACCCCTTCCACCCGTGGACGATTCCGTGCAACCCAAACAATACATTGCTTCCACAAAGCGTGCGTTACAATTTCGTTTGTTGGAACATAAATATGCTGTTAAGAATGGAGCAGGGAACACAACATTAGCACGCCTGACTCGAGATGGATTACATTATCCAGATTGGAGTCATGTAAGTATACTGTCTTCACAACCTGACATTCCGTCATTATTGTTAGCTGAGAGTTTGAGCATTTATGCTAACAAGGACTCCGTGTATAATGATAATTACCCTTGTGATATACGGGAGCTCTGGAAACAACTTGTTCCAGTTCGCAACACCAATATTAACTTTTGATTTTTGTATGTTTTAATTTTATAGTTTGAATAGTTTAAATTTGTAGTATGTGCATTCTGTAGCAGGTGTTTGATTTGTGTCTGTGTTGTAAAATGATGGCATTCAATTGAGTGGGTGATGTATGTGTGTTTACAATTATTATAATTTTGTAATGTTTTAGGTATCTTCCTAGTCTGAGAACATTGGGAGGGGAGTGAACTGTGTGCGCATGCTTATTTGTGACACGCGTCACTGATGTAACTTCAGTGTGTGTATATAGGGAACGCACCGGACTGAGACAATCTGTCTGAAGATGGGAACAAGGTGTCCCGAAAGATCTTACGGAGTGTGAAGTCGTATGACTTTTATTAAAAGTTCTTAAAATCACTACGGAGTTTCTTCGAGTGAGTTACGTGTGTGGAGGTTTCTTGTACATAGTTTTTAGTTTTATCAGCACGTAAACTTCAGTTCATTTAACTTGGAATACTTAACATTTTCTAAAACATAACCATGATTATATTAAAAACAATAACGTTTCCTTTGGTGGTGTTGAAACAAGAAAAAAGATGGCGCGACCTGTACTTTGATGATGTCAGTAGACAAATAAATGTTGGATTGCATAATTATGGTTATGCTTTAGAAAACATTAAGTATTCCAAGTTATAAAATGAAGCTATTTTAATCGATGTTCAAATTTTCATACTTGGGAACGCATTAATTGTGAAGAAAATGTGTACAGAAGTTTTTCTATTGGAGGTATAAGAAGCAAAATTGCTTGACGTCCACCTTAAAGGAGCAATTCTTGTATCTATGTAAATTTTATTTTGAAAATGGCTCTAAGGATTTTGGATGAAAGTCGTTAACCTACCGTTTTCTGGTAGTAGAAATCGATTTAACTTGATCTCGACTTTAGGAAAATTCGTTTAGTGGGTTAAATAACCACCCCGAATTACCACGTTTTTAGTGTCATGGCGTCGTCCCATTAATGTCCCCCATGCTTAGAAATCTTATAACGTCACAATCCCGTGATTGAGATGTCGGCGCGCGGTCACGCCATCTGTTTCATTACGTCACGCGTTGTGTATGGATCCTATTAAAGTTTTATGTCGTCACACTCTTTCGAGCAGATGGTCGCGATTCCCATCTGCCTCATTACGCCACGCGTTGTGTGCGCATGACCGTCCGCACGATAACTCGCGTAACGATCGTTCGATTTCGATGAAATTTTAGTATGTGGTAGGGGACCACCTGGGCACAAACCCTATTGAAAATGGACAAAATGGGGTCAAAGGTCAGGACATAGGAGCGGAATCACTTCCATCGCCATTATGCGTCACAACTTACGTAAAAATGCTTCGATTTGGATGAAATGTTAGTATGTTGTAAGGGCCTGCCTGGGGACGAATCCTATTGAAAATGAGCGAAATGGGGTCAAAGGTTAGGACACAGGAGCGGGATCTATTCCATAGCTATTATGCATCATAACTTATGTAAAAATGCTTCGAGTGCGACAAAACTTTATCATGTTATTTCGGAGGTATACTGAACCGGTTCTGTTGAATATAATCGAAATGGGATCAAAGGTCAGGGCACAGGACCGAGATCTATTCATAGCCTTTACGCATTATAACTTACGTAAAAATGCTTCTATTGCGACAAAACGTTATCATGTTATTTCGAAGGTATACTGAACCGGTTCTGTTGAATATAATCGAAATGGGATCAAAGGTCAGGCCACAGGACCGAGATTTCTCATAACATGAGTGATAACTTGAGTAATGATTTCTGGTGTGTTGGAAAGCGTATTATAATCAATGCATTGCATGATTTTACTAACTTGTTTTGTTAAGGTCCATGTCTCTGCTCGGCATGTAAGCACTGGACGGATGCATTTATTAAATACTTTTCTTTTAAAACATAGTGGCATATTGCGCTTTAAAATTATACTGTTTCTTCCAAAAGCTCTCCAACCAAGTTTTATGCGTCCATTAATTTCTTCATCAATGTGACCTTTGCTTGATATCTGCTCTCCAAGGTAAATGTAGATATCGTTTATCTCCAGCTTTCCCCCATCAATCGATAAATCTTCATTTCTTTCAAAAGCATTGCACATCAGTTTCGTCTTCTGAAAGTTCATTTTTAATCCCACTTCTTTATTCTTGTCAGCAAGTTCCTGGATCATACTCTGCAGTTCTGAAGTGCAGTAGTAAAAATGACTACGTCATCGGCAAACCAAGGCCGAGTTAAATAATTTCCATTAATCTTTATTCCTTTGTTTTCCCAGTTCAATGATTGAAAGACGTTTTGCAACGTGGCATTAAAGAGTTTGGGAGATATGGTGTCACCTTGTCTCACTCCCTTTCCAAATTTTATTGGAGCTGTATCCACAAATAACTAAACCTTTGCACTTACATTTTCATAGATGTTACTAATAATACTACTGAATGCATCTTTAATACCGCAAAATTTCAAAGCCATTGTAACTGCTGATGGTTTTAGGAATCGAAGCCCTTTTCATAATCAACAAATGCCATACATAATGGTAGTTCATATTCCCCCTTCCTTCCAATTAGTTGTCTCAGCACATGGATATGATCTATAGTGCTGTGGCCACTCCTGAATCCAGCTTGTTCCCTCGGTCGGGCCATGTCCAGTGTTACCTTCAAGCGATGTGAAAAATCTTAGTGAAGATTTTATAAACCACTGATAGGAGGCTGATTGGCCTGTATTTCCTAAGATCCTCAATGTCACCTTTTTTATGTAGCAGGATCATTGTAGCATTGTTCCAATCCTCAGGAATCTTCATTGAAACATCTAGTGAAAACTTGAGCAAGTGTAGTTTCTATTTCTCCACTTGCTTCTTGTATAATGTCCTTGGTAATTCCATCTTGTCCTGGAGCTTTTCCATGTTTCATGTTCTTAATTGCATGTGTAAATTCTGCCGGGAGGACTGGAGAGACTTTGGTAATTTTACCTTTCGTAATGTCTACAGCAGAGGTAAGATCTCTTTCAAATAGTTTTGTGTAGAAATCTTTCACTCTTTCCAAAATTTCGCCTCTATTTCTTGTTACGATGTCGTCTTCTTTTCTCCGCGCCATGATCTCTTTTGTTCCCTAACTGAGATGCCACTCTGCTCTCTTCAGGCTTTGGTTATTTTCAATTGCTTTTCTTGATAGTTCACAGTTGAATTTCCTTACGTCTTCAGTGATACTTTTTGTACTGTCTTGCATAGTTCCATACACCGATTAGCGGTTAAATTATGACCATCTACCTAATAAGCAGTAGGGCACCCTTTAGCCCCCAAAACAGCAGACACTCGGCGAGGCATCGATTCGATGAGGTGGCGATAGGTATCCTGGGGTATCTGGTACCACTATGTCAACAGCAGGTCTTCCAGTTCCCGTACATTTCGGGTGGTGGTGATTTAGCGCGAACCCGCTTTTACAAGTCGAACCACAAATGTTCGATTGGGTTCATCTCAGTTGAATTTGGAGGTCAGGGCATTAACAGAAAGTCACCAGCATGCTCCTCGAAACACTTCTTGACGATTCTGGTAGTGTAGCATGGCACATTATCCTGTTGGTAACGGCCATCACCACCGAGGAACACAGTTGCTATGAATGAGTGAACTTGGTCCGCAGTTCCGCAACGATGTTCAGATACATGACAGCTATCAGGGATTGTGCTATTGGGATAATGGGGCCTGAACTGTCCCGAGAAAACATTGCCCACAGCATAACACCGCCACCGCCGGCCTGTTTCCGCCCAACAGTGCATCCATGTGCCATAGCCTCCGTTGGTAATCCGCGCTCGGCTGTCTATGTGATGCACCAGGAATCTTGATTCGTGAGACTAGGCCACTTTCTTCCAATCATCCATGATCCAATCTCGATGATCTTGGACCCATTTCATGTGTTGTTGGAGATGACGTGCAGTGTGCATGGGGACCCGGCTGAGTCTTCGGCATCGCAGGCCCATGCGCAGAAGTCCGCGATGAACTGAGTGCTGCGACACATTGCCTTGATCACCACTGTTGTAACTGAGGGTGATTTGTTGCACTGTAACAATGCGCGACAATGTCCGCTCCCCTCTGGCATCAATGAGCTGCGTATGACACATGGCTGGACGACGGTTCGTCGTTTGTCCATCAGTGCACCACTTTTGATACGTTCTCACTACAGCGGCACGTAAACAACCCACAAGCAGCACCGTTCCGTGATCGTAGTTCTGAGGCGCCGTGCCATCACAATTTGTCCTTTGTCTAACTCCGAGAAATCGGCAGCTTTTCCCATTATGACTGCGAACTAACCAATAGCCGGTCCTCGGGTTGTATGTATACTGCTCTGTGAACTTCACCTGCGCCACCGTTCGGTCTCCAGACGCGCTCATTTCTATAGGCTGAGGGTGGTCATAATGGAATCGCTCATTGGTGTATATTCCAATTTGGAAGGGACATCCTCTTTACTTGTCCTGATCTCATTTCTCTTATGCAGAATTTAAATGTACACCTAATGCGCTTTGGGCAAGTCGCTTGAATTTCGAGCAAATCATCTACTATGGTATACTTTTTCGCGGATTCATGTTAACTGTTAACTTCCTTTCCTGAGGCTTACACGTTAAAACTCCTTGGAAAATGGGGGATGTTCCCAGAGATCATTAAACTATCAATCGATCTCCTTAAAATTGTTGTGCATTCTGTTTTTGAGTCAGAATGAATGCCACAAATACACCAGAATCTACCAAACAATGTTAGGTTTCTTTTGAATCTTAAATTACTGTACGCAACGTCATTTTAAGAACTGCGCTGGTCGTTGGAAGCATCGATTTTATTGCAGACCATTCCGTTATTCGAGCTCTGCAGTGAAACTAAAGCTTCCGTTTTATTGCACACCTAACCGAGTGGTTTGCAAGATTATTTGCAATTTGCCTATACGTATTTGTTTTATTAACTTGTTAGTAAAAATGATGCACAGCTTCATTTCTGTTTTCGACCAAAAATTTTACGAAATAGTTAAAAATGAATTCCCATGTGGAATTTTGCTGTCGTTGTTTTATAGAAAATTTGTCTTTATATTACAGAAATTTGTCTAAATTTAGTATACAAAGCCGAGAAAAGGATTTACGAGTACACGAAATATTTGATCTTTTGAAAGTTGTATTAGTTTCTACAATCTTTTACATGCTTTTTGTAAGCAAAGGCAACCTTTTTTTAGTTTTTGATTCATGGTTTAACGACAACCAAAAGAGAACCTCCCTTCAAAGTGAACCTCCTTAAATTCAGTATCACGTACCCAAGGAACAAAGCCCAAAAATCTGACGCTAAAGGACTGCTGCCTAACTACACCAGAAGGATTGATACTCGGCTACTAAAGTTGTCTGTGAACTATTTAAAAAAATGATATCACTTCCCTTCCTATCAGTGGCGACGCCACCCGCTCAGAATTGGGTGGGCTGTTATTGGGGCTAAGCATGATGGGCCAGCACAAATTTTCAATTGCTTGGTAGAAATTTTGGGGGAAAATTTCCGGTCGTGTAGATTTTACCCAACGCTGACAATGTTAATATATTTTATGACAACAATACTCGTGATATTGAGATAGAATAAATCAGAAACGTTTATTCACAGTTAAGTATTTTAGCGTTTGGCTCAGCTTCACCAGGACAGATGGTTTTTCTCCTAATGAAGTCGATCCAAACGCTCAGCGAAACTATAGTAAAGCTTAAAATAAAATATTAAATTGTGAATAAACGTTACTGATTTATTCCAGATGATAATGTTATCCCTAGAAAAAAAGTTTTCAGGTGCATACGGTACGTAGTATTTATTCAGTGTATGTAGTATGTGAACCATGGATAAGAATCTTTATATCCTTTAACAGGCTACTATTTCTTCGTTTTCGCAAATTTAGCTTACCTACGTTTTTTTTTGTCATAACAAGGCTGTTTATGAATTTTAGTTTGTAACCTGACCGGGAATATCTATTTCCCCCCCCCTCTCTCTCTCTCTCTCTCTCTCTCTCTCTCTCTCTCTCTCTCTCATCTTTTTAAACTATAATTACTTTTAAAAACCAATGAGTGAGAAGCAAAAGTGGACATTGTTGAAAGTGAGGCTTCGAATGCTTTTAAGGGAGTTGTAAAGAAGTTTATGGGAAACTACAAAGATTCCAACCATAAGCAAATAGTAAAAGATATGGCAGAAAATTCTAAAGCATTAGGTTACTCAACGAACTTTAAGATATTGAGGAAGATACACAAGAAGACCGTCGTTACACGATACTAAAAAGTCGTAAAATCACTAAAAGCTAAGATTGATTAAAAACCTTTACTTGCGGACTTAGCATAGTTAAAACACTAAAACAAGTAAGATCTTTCGAGCCGACAAGGCTCATCTTCAGACGCGAAACATAATGGAACACGAACCGAAGGTTCAAACATTGAGGCAACCTCAATCGTTCAAACAGTGGTCTTCAGTTAAGCGTGTCTCGCTCCTAACATAGGTTTAGTCGACTGAATGATCACTAAGCAACAGTTCTGTCAGTCGGGAAAGACAGGACGCCGTGGGCCCAGCCACCTTAGAAATTAGAAGGGAACAGGTGTTGCATATGAAAGATCATACTGAGAAGGGTAATGAAAAATTAGAGGTGTAGGAACAATGTCGCCTCAAGGGCCTGACGCTCAGTAATGAAGAAAAATAAGTCATTTCTTCCGCACTTTGTAAGGCATTTCTCAGTGCAAAATTAAATTAACATCCTTCTGACTCCGTGTAAATATAGTAAGTGTGGTGGAAGGTAATTTAATAATAATTCAGTGAAGGATATATGATATTCATTCGTCTTTGTCATTTTTATTAATTTATTCAATGTGTCCAGAGTATACTTAGTAATGTCATTATTACAAGCCATCTTGCATAAACTGCATGAATGTCAGGTCTATTAAAAATCAGGTTTGTATAAGAGCCATTTTAGTACAATATTCAGATTGATTTGATTTATTTGCGGAGGTAGTAAATATATGCGAGATTTATAGTTACAGTATAAAAGTTATTGCTTATAGAACATTAGTTTATTTACTTTTCATTCACTTTTGTGAAGAATACCATATTATTTTATTATATGAATTTTGGTAAGATATTAGGGCAATTTGATTTATATTGCGGAGGACATGAGAGATAAGAATGATGTCAGTTATTTGTGAGTCGTAGTTTATTTTTATTCACATGTGTGAATAATACAACATTATTTTTCTATATGAATTTATTCACACGTGTGAAAAATACCACATCATCTAGATGCAAAAATATTCCTATATAGCTGTTTCTAAAAAGATTTGAGATTATATTGCATAAAATAACACAAAAGTGGTGTCAGTTAGCGTGACCCACAGTGTGAGTCCTATTAGATTAATGTGTGATTTAATATGCTTATTCAGTCAGAGGCCTAGAATAGTACTCCGTAGAAAAAAAATTACTGATTGGTCTGTTTTTATTCAGGAGTCGGCAGTCTGTCTTTTCAAATTCGATCAATCATGTAGAAAAGTATAGTGCTAATGTTCAAAATGAAAAGTGTAATGCTATCTTTTACTATAATGTTGACATTTTATTATCGTAATTAATTTGTAAGATAAAGATTGTTTTAGTTTGTAGAATGCTTTACTGTTCAACTTTCTTAGAGTTTTTACCTATTCTGCTTTCATTTCTCCTTTGAGTCAGTTGTTCAAACAATTGGGATCTCTTTGTGAAAAATTTACCAAATTTGGTCGGCTCTGGAATGAGTCCTTTTTTATTTCATATTTTTTTAATTGATGTGTTAATAAAGTGCATTAATTATTTTTATTTCTCTATGTAGTAGTACGCCTTGTATCCTTTTTCATAAATTTACTGAACTGACATCAACCCTGAAAAGGGCCCCTTTTTATTTCAAAATTTTTCTCAATGCGGTGCCTTATATAAGTACATAAATTCCTTTTCAATGCTTGAATACAATACGAACTGAGGACATTGTCTGCCCAGTTTTCAGTACTTCAATACAGCGCGAACTGGGGACATTGCCCAGTTTTGATAGTGTGAATACTAACTGCGGACGGAACCTATACAGCTAGCAGTTGAAAAGAAGTATACTAGAGTTTTGAAAAGATTGTAAGATAGTAAAAAGAGACCACTTGCTAAGGTGACTTATGCTCTCTGGGATGGCTGCCCTGCACAAGTGGTATAGCCAATAAAAATATATTACCTAATCCAGGAACCACGAAATGCACATACTTTTTTGCGAAGCTCGAAGGCAGGGCGAAAACCAGCTAATCAAGGAGTGTCACCGACACAGAACACAAAATCCGGAGGCGCTGCCTCGAACACCAATGGCGGTAGAAAGAAATTCCACCAGCAACGATGATATTACACGGGGTTAATGTAGTATTACTTGCTTAATGCAAATAATCTACCACTCACCCGTAAAGGTACGATCTGGATTTCGCAGCTGTAACGCAGCTGGACCCACACACCACGGCAAAGTACCAGACCCCGTGTGGGGAAAGAGCTCTCGGGTAACATTGTCATATATGTAGTGATAATGAATGACGTCATAATGGCGAACTGCATGATTTCGTGATGTTACGTAATCACAGGTTCCAAGATATAGCACAGTGTTACGTTACCAAGTTCATCGAGAAAAACAGTGAATAACTTTTTCGAAAGCAACTGAAGGGCACTAACCAAATCATCAATCATAATCAGTACTTGAATAGTCATCCATGTTCACCAGGTTCAGTTGTCTTTAGTAGTTGTTTTCAAGGTTGTGGAACTTTAATCGGTTCTTCATCATTACAGCAAAAGTTAGCAAAGCTGTAGAAAAATAAACTTTCCACAAATAGTGTCTTAAATTTAGTACGAAGTGAAGCGAGTATCTAGGAATCAGTCCAGACAGGGTAGTAAGTTCCTAGGTTTGAAAGACGTGATAAAGCAGTAGTCTAAGAATGCAATTTCACATTATATTGGTGTTCTTTTAATCTGGCATTCAATGTGCGTGCAGTAGAGCCAATGTATATTAAATCCGTGTTAGATGCATCCACTGGAACTACACGCACATTGAATGCGAGATTAAAGGAAAACCAATATAATGTGAAATTGCATTCGCAGACTGCTGCTGTACCACGTCATTCAAACCTAGGAACTTACTACCCTGTCTGGACTGATTCCTAGATACTAGCTTCACTTCGTACTAAATTTGAGACACTATTTATGGAAAGTTTATTTTTCTACAGCTTTGCGAACTTTTGCTGTAATGATGAAGTACCGATTAATATTCCACAACCTTGGAAACAACTGCTAAAGAGAACTGATCCTGGTGAGCATGGATGACTATTCAAATACTGATTATAATTGATGATTTGGTTAGTGTCCTTCAGTAACTTGTGAAAAAACCTATTCACTGTTTTTCTTGATGTACTTGGTAACGTAACACTGCGCTATATCTTGGTAACTGTGATTATGTAACATCACGAACTCATGCAGTTCGCCATTATGACGTCACTCATTATCACTATACACTATCTACCAACAAGTAATTGGACACCCCTGCAATCGACAATATCTCCGGTCCTGATACACGTCACGGCCGGCGGCGGCCGTGAAGTTAAATATCGTGTGGGAAACAACAACGCAACCAGTCGCATGCAAGATGCCACGCAGTTCGAAGCTCTCTGATTTCGAGAAAGGTGCAATCGTCAGGTATCACAGAAATGGCCGATCCATACGTGACATATCCAGCGAGTTGAAGTACCCAAAATTGACAGTGGCCTACGTGATTGGCAAGTGGAAGATGAGAGGTGACTGTCGGATTGTGCCCCGACCCAGCAGACGCACAAAACTGGGAGTTAGAGACCGACGGGTGCTGGCCAGAGAAATTCGGAAGAACCGCACCAAATCGATGGGCCACATCCGCAAGGAGTTTAAATAGGCATCCGGGAGTGTTCTTTCGATGAATATCATCCGTAAAGAAGCCCATCTGCTCGGTTATCATGGACGTGCTGCCGCCCACTAGTCTTTGATCACCAAGTCCAATAGCGCTGCTCGGCTAACGTGGTGCAAAGAACGTCGACAGTGGACCGTTGAACAGTAGAAACAGGTTCTCTGGAGCGACGAATCAAGGTTCACCCTCTACCGTTCGGATGGCAAGGTCTGGGTTTGGCGTCTGCGTGGAGAACGCCTCCTGCCGGAATGTATTGTGCCAACTGTGAAGTTCGGCGGCGGTGGAATTATGCTATGGGGTGTTTCTCCTGGTATGGCACGGGACCCTTGGTCGCAATTCCTGGTAGACTCAACGCCGAGACCTACTGCACCATTTTGGATGACCATGCGCTTTCTACGTTGTGGCAGTTTTACGGGGTGGACCCATGTTACCTTCAGGATGACAATGCCACCTATCATGTTGCGAGGTCCACCATGGCTTGGTATGGTGACAATGGGGTTAATCGAATGGACTGGCCTGCGCAGAGCTAGGACCTTAACCCTATCGAGCACCTCTGGGACGATTTGGAGCGTCGACTTAAGGGGTGCCCCCACCGAACTGACCTGTCTTCTCCAAGCCGAGTGGAAGAAAATACCGCTAGCCGTCGTACAACGCCTGGTTGAGAGTATGCCCAGGAGGGTAGCAGCTGTAATCGCCGCTCGTGGAGTCTCCACCAACTATTGAAGGTGAATAAACTTCGTTTTACTTTGCTATTACAGGTGTCCAATTACTTGTTGGTAGATAGTGTATATATGGCAATGTAACCAGGGAGCTCTTTACATTGTGTTTCGCGTCTGAAGATGAGCCTAGTCGACTCGAAAGATCTTACGTGTTTTAATGTAAATATATTTTAACTATGCTAAGTCTGCAATTAAAGGTTTTTAATCTATCTTAGCTTTTAGTGTTTTTACGACTTTTTAGTATCGTGTAAAGACGGTCTTCTTGTGTACCTTCCTCAATATTTACATTTGCACCAAAATTAGATCATTGATGAGAACTTTAAGGTGCTCTTTCTGACTGCTCACTTGGACTATTTTCCTGAAAACCTTGGAGCCGTTAGTGAGGAACAAGGAGAAAAATTCCACTAAGACATAAATGAGATACTCTGGAGGAACGTCGACATGATGTTAGACTACTGTTGAATGCTGCATTGAGAAGACCCTATTGGATGCTGCAATTTGTCAAGAATAAAAAGAACCAAACGAAACTTTGAAGGGAAAAAAATGTAATATAAGAACTTGTAAATGTAAATAATATTTTTAAATGGTTCTTTGTAACATTTTTTATACAAAACATATTTTTTTATCTTTCTGTAACAGAATAAACCTTTCATCAAAATACATATGAATAGCCTATTTTCATATAACTTCACAACCATTTTGTGAAAAATCCTTAAAGAAAAATTGTAACCATTTTTGCAATCAGCACACCAAATACCTTTGAAATGAGCCAAAAGCTTGTAGTCAGTTTACAGTTACTCAAATTTTGTAGATCTGTGTTACTCGTATAATGAAGTAGCTGTGAATGGAAAAAGCTTCCTAGAGAATCTGCTTTGGACCTGCCAAGTCTTGCGGCATGAGAAAATGACTGATAATAACTGATTGATCCGGTATGTCTTCTTTTAGCACGTCTTTTCTAAAAAAAAAGTGCTTACGTTATCGGTTTGTTCGTCCGTCCGTCTGTAGACACCATATCTCTGCAACTATTAGTCCGATTTGAAAAATTCTTCTTGCATTAGGATGCTTTAATATGCAAATGATGATCCTTCATTTCGTTTTTTTTCCCACGATGTACAATTTCGCCGCTAGAGGACGTAAATGCAGATGATGTCGAATTCAAAAGACATTTTATTCCATATATTTGCTTCTAAACATCCGATTGAAAAAATTGTTTTATCCTTCAATTCCATTTATGTTGAAGAGTATTTTAGGTATAGTTATCTTTTCAAGTTAGGCATAGATTTTCGGCTAGGGGGCGTAAAACTAATTTACGTTTTCCCCGATATCTCTTTTTCTAAAACTCCGATTTGAAATTTTTTTCTTCAGCGGATACAGCTCCTGATGGAAAATCGTCTGCATATAATTTCAAATTTGTGGTAAAGAATACTTTGGCCACCAGGGGGCGTAAGTGTTAATTTTTGCTTCTGATGTATTTGCCATAAAATTTGAGCTTCTAAAATCTCAATTGAAAAAATTATTTCCTGGACCGATGCCACTCACGTCGATAAACCTTTTCGGAATATTTACTTTTTAAAATATTGCATGGTTTTTCCGCCAGGTGGCGTAAATATGTATCTTGTTTTTGTCAGTATCTTTGCTTCTAATGGTCCGATTTGAAAAATTCCTTTTTTGTTCGATAGTGTTTCCAATGCGAAATGTTTTTCATATAATTTCAAAATTTTCAAGCAAATCCTAGACTTTTCGCTAGGGGGTGCGAAGGTAAATTGAGTTTTCTGCTTCTAAAACTCCGATTTGAAAAATTCTTCCTGTATCGCATACAGCTCCTGATAGAAAATGTTTTTCATATAATTTCTAATATTTGGTAAAGAATGTTTTTGCCCCCAGGGAGCATAAGTATTAATTTTTGCTTCTGATGTATTTGCAGAAAAATCTGAGCTCCTGAAAACTCGATTAAATTTTTTTTTCCTTGGACCCATACCGCTCACATCGAAAAACCTGAGAGTTCTTCCTTCCCAAAATAATGCATGGTTTTTCCCGCCAGGGGGCGTAGATGCATGTCTTGTATTTGTCCATATCTCTTCTTCTATGAGTTAGATTTGAACAATTCTTTCTTTGTTGGAGAGCGTTTCCGCTGCTAAATGTTTCTCATATAAATTCAATTTTTTCTTAACTCACGA
This sequence comes from Macrothele yani, assembly GCA_039090855.1. Classification (NCBI taxonomy): domain Eukaryota; kingdom Metazoa; phylum Arthropoda; class Arachnida; order Araneae; family Macrothelidae; genus Macrothele; species Macrothele yani. Next base: position 74,265,905 of record CM077026.1, read on the forward strand.
ATCTGCAACCAGAGGGCGTAAGTTCACGATTCCGTTTACAGCAATATCTGATGGATTAAAAACCCGATCGAAAAACTTTCTTCCGTCAGATACTGTTGTTTTCTACACCGGTTCCATTGATTTTGAATAGCTTTAATAAATTTAATTTGCGTCAGAACGAATTCAAAAGACGTGCTCATTACACCCGAAAATTCGGTGTCATCTTTCTTGTTGGGGATTGTGACCGCATTGTTGTAAGGCAGCTGTTAATTTTGGTGCTTCACTGTACTTATAATAATTTGAATGAATTTCTTAACTTTCAGTCGTGGGTTCAGTGCTACAATAACTTGGCCAACCTATCTTTCCGTCAAAATTTTGTGAATACAGACACTAGTTTCCTAGGAAAACTTTCCATAAACATGCTGTTGTTCCTGTTTCAATGGTTTGGGCGTTCTTTAAATTACATACACTTTCAACCAGTGGAAGAGCAACTGCATAGACTGTAAAGTAGAAAATTATTAGAAACACCCAGCTAATAACTTGTTGGTTCACCCTTGGCCTTCAAAACAAGTTCGATTCGATGCAGCATGGTTTCTACGAGGTTCTGATATCGTTCTATAGTTATTTTCAGTCTACCGATTTTGATGGCGTTTGTCAACGGCAGAATGCTCGCTGGAAGAGGATCGCTATCACGAGTGACTCCCGCAATCTCATCTCGCAGGTGTTCAATTGGGTTAAGATCTGGAGACGGCGCAGTCCATAGCACTTTGAAGTTTCTGTTACTCTCCGAGAACCAATGTGTGATGATCCTAAGTATGTGACAAGGCACATTATGATGCTGAAAGTAGCATTCTCTATCAGAAAACGCTATGCATGCGTATGAGTGTGCATGGTCCGCAGTGATATTAAAATACCTCGTGGTATCCAAATGCCGTTTCATATGCTTAAGAAACCCAATACCCTCCATAGAACTACACCCCAGATCATTACACCGCCATCATTAGCTTGGGTATTTAATGCTAGGTAGCTCGCATCTATCTGTTGGTCATTCTGGCCCATCTATCGGCATGTATTAACGAAAAACATGATTTATCGGACCGGGCGGCCTTTTTCCAGTCCTCCAGGAGATTAAAGTTTAGTGCTCCCGTGCCAAACTTTGGTTCCTAGAAAAGATGATTGGTACACAAAGGGAACGTCTGCTCTTATTGCCATTGACGCCAATGTGTACTTTATGGCCTGTTTATGTTGAAATTCTTCTCTCGATACTTCTGTCGTACTTCGTCTGTTACCTCGTACAATCCTCTCCATCCGCTGTTGCCCTCGAACAACATCGGCCAGTCGCTTACGCCCACAGGAAGACAGTTTGGTTATTTGTGCGCCACTCATTGTACACCCTCGATACATTTGTTCTTGCATAGACGAGAGAGTTTGCCGCTTCTGAAGTGCTTGTACCTGCCCACCGAGCGTCCATCGTCATGCTTCTTCTAACTCTAAAAGTGGCCGATGTACCTCAACCGAGTGGTGCCTAAAATATTCTACATTCCCAAACAGAAATGTTCACGGAGTGATCGTGTTTTACGAAAGCTACGGTAAAACAATTCCTTTCCCACACTCATCTCAGTAGTACCGGCCCTAAACCCACCATTGGTGATAAAAGCTCTCCTTTCTAGCCCTTTATTATGTGCTCTATGAAGCAAAGCATGATGATGGAGGGCGATCCCCTGTGACACATGTCTGATTGCTATTGGGTGTTCCTAATAATTTGCTTTGTGTGTGTGTGTGTGTGGGGGGAGGGGTAACGACCACCGTGAGCAACTCAATGGGATATAAACAGTCGCCCGTTCCTAATTTAGGGTAACTGGTTCCAGGGAAGGGAGAGAGTCTGTCCACTACCTTAAGACAGACGCTTCACCGGGATTCGACCCCGACCTATATCTCGGACGAATAGTCAGAAGACCACGAAGACCACTGCGCCACCGGATCTGCAGTTTTCTACTTCGGTATATGACTCAAGCAAAACTCACAAGTGGAAACTCTAAAGCATATAGTAACACGCACATTGACTTTCTTTCTATTATTATGTACTCACTTCCTAACAGATATATTTTACTTCTCTTGGTTTCCGAATGTGCAAGAAATCGTGCGTTAAATTTTCCTACTTAAACTGCTTACACTTCAGCTTCATCTAACACGACTTCAAAGTTTTTGTATCAGCATATGCAACCAATATCCTTTCATACATTGAGAAATTCACGCCCTTCAGTGAGAGAAGTTTTCAGAAATTCATTCTTAGGAACGGCAAATTTTGCAAAACCTGTGCTTTCTCCATAAGTTTCCACTAGATTCTACTTAAACTAGATATGTGATCTATCGGGGGATGACAAAATATACATAGGCTTGTTGCATCTTATTTCAAATGATAAAAAAATTCTCAGATACATATACAGATAGCATTCCGCAATACTCTCCGTACTGTGATCTGTACACATTTTTTGAAAACAATCGTGAAATTCCATTCAGTTCTATTGGTAATTTTAAGGCCGATTAAAAGCAAGTGAGCGCATTGAGAGCGCTGTATAATAGAGATTTCCTCAAAATCAGTGGTCGTTATGCAGAATATTTTATATGCACATAACTCGTGCGCTGCTTTCAAGTTATGTCAAACTTGGATAAGAAAACGTACTGCTTTTAGAACTTGGTACTTATTTGTTTTCTTTACTAATATTGTTCTGTTCTTAATGAAATCGTATAGTATTTGACAGTTTCTTAAGAATTAATTTATTTCAAAATTTTGAAAACTTTACATTTCCACATTTCGATGCTTTTAGTGAGTTTTAGTTTATAAATTATTGATTAAAGTGGCAAGGCATGCTATGCTGAATACTATTAGAATTCTACTCAATTGATTCATACGCAAAGTTTGGCTGTCTTCATTCTCTTGGAACCAATGGCAGTGTTGAGAGAGTTTTCTCTTTCCTTAACTATAGGCAAAGTGAGGAGTCAAGAACTGAGATCGGAAGAAGTTTGATAGGCTGTTTAATTAGGAAATTCATTTTGTCACTCAAATTTCCAACAAAAAAAAATATTCAAGCAACAAGAGATGATAATATAGATTGCAAAGCCTTTGCCATAGTCTCTAAATAAGTGTTTTTATGAACTGGATTTTTATGCTGAACTGGCTTGCTTGAAAATCCCAACCTGCGCCCTCCAAAAATGAAAACTATTTGAGTAAATGAAAATTTTTTATACTGTCAGTTTTCTTTTGTTTTATTTCCGGGTTTAACGACCTCCGTGATTAGCTCTTGAGGCGATAAGAAGTCTCCCGTTCTTAATATGGGGCCAATGTTTTCCTGAATAGTGGGCGTGTCTCATCTGGACCAGAGCCTCGGATGAAGCACGGCGCACATTCTATACCTCATCTGAAACTTTAGCATAGGCCAAGCTCAGACGATTGGCCAGAAACAGCGCCTTTCACTCCGCGGCCACAGCGGCGGCCCCTATAAGTTGTCCCTTTGTATTTTATTCTACCTATGCAGCTATCCCTGGTAAACAAGGTCTGCGATTCCAATAGAGCAGTCTTTATTGGACTGACAAGTTCGATATCGAAATAAAATCAATGTTGATATCTCAGACATAGTTTGTCGGTATGTTAAATATCCGAAAGCTTATGGTAAACTGTAAAGTTGGAACCGTTACTCAAGAAGATGGAAAGATATCATTCTTGGGCTGGTAGAGTTGTGATGGGTTGTATCAGGAAAGCTTAATGGCTGTAAAATTATCTGATACGCGCAAGTTTCTTCCACAATGGTCTGTCTTGTGCCAGTCTCCTCCATGTTACTCCCCCATACTTTCGAATTTCATCCACCCATCTCCCATGTGGTCTTCTTCTGGGTCTTTTCCTGTCCCGTGGAATCTAATCTAAAATTTTGTCTGTCCATCGATGGTCTGTCCTTCTGGCAGTATGTCCAGCCCATTGCCATTTCAGGGATTTAACTCTGATCATGATGTCTTCCACTCTCGTCATTTTTCGGATCCACGTGTTCCTCTTCTTATGCCTCCTGGTTACACCAAGCATGCACCTCTCCATGCTGCTTTGAGTTGTCTGCAGCCTTTGTATGTCTCTTTTAGTTAAGGTCCACGTCTCTGCACCATACGTAAGCACTGGAAGGATGCATTGATCAAACAGTTTTCTTTTAAGACATAATGGCATATTGCTCTTGAAAATTATGCTGTTTCTTCCAAAAGCTCTCCAGGCAAGTTTTGTACGCCGATTAATTTCTTCACCAATGTGACCCTCACTTGATATCTGCTGTCCAAGATAAACGTACGTGTCTGTTATCTCCAGCTTTTCTCCATCAATTGGTAAATCTTCATTTCTTGTAAAAGCATTGTACATCACTTTTGTCTTCTGAAAGTTCATTTTTAATCCCACTTCTTTACTCTTGTCAGCAAGTTTCTGGATCATACTCTGTAGCTCTGATGGGGTAGTTGCAAAAATGACTATGTCATCAGCAAAACCAAGGTGGGTTAGATAATCTCCATTAATCTTAATCCCTTTGTTTTCCCAGTTCAGTGATTAAAAGACATTTTCCAATCTGGCATTAAAGAGCTTCGGAGATATGGTGTCACCTTGTCTCACTCCTTTTCCAATTTTTATGTGTGTTGTATTTTCAAACAGCCGAATCTTTGCACTTGCATTTTCATAGATGTTATTAATAATATTAATGTATGCATCTTCAATACCGCAGGATTTCAGAGCCATTGCAACTGCTGATGGTTTCACCGAATCAAAGGCTTTTTCATAATCGATAAAAGCCATGCACAATGGAAGTTCATATTCCCTCGCTCTTTCAACTAGTTCTCTCAGTACGTGGATATGATCTATTGTGCTGTAGCCACTCCTGAATCCAGCTTGTTCTCTCGGTTGAGCCATGTCCAGTGTCACCTTCAAGCGGTGTGAAAGAACTTTAGTGAAGATTTTATAAACCACTGATAGGAGACTGATAGGTCTGTAGTTCCTGAGATCCTCAATGTCACCTTTTTTATGTAGCAAGATCATTGTAGCGTTGTTCCAATCCTCAGGAATTTTCCCTTCATTAAGGCATCGAGTGAAAATTTGGGCGAGTACTGTTTCGATTTCTCCACTTGCTTCTTGTATGATGTCTACAGTAATTCCATCTTCTACTGGAGCTTTTCCCCGCTTCATGTTCTTGATCGCATGTGCAACTTCTGCTGGAAGGACTGGAGGAACTCTGGTACTGGTGTCTTTCATGATGTCTTTAGTGCATGTATCATCCCTTTCATATAATTTGGAGTAGAAATCTTTCACTCTTGTCAAAATTTCGCCTCTATTTCTTGTTACAGAACCATCTTCTTTTCTCAGTGCCATAAACTGTTTTTTCCCCTTACTGAGATGTCCCTTTGCTATATTTAGGCTTTGGTTGTTTTCAATTGCTTTCCTTACTAGTTCACAGTTGAATTTCCTTACGTCTTCAGTGATACTTTTTCGTACTGTCTTGCATAGCTCTATATATTCCACTTTGGAAGTCACATCTTCTTTAGTTGTCCTCATCACTCTTCTTTTTTGCATCAACATTTTGGTTTTTCCTGATAATTTGTTCACATGCAATTTGTTCTTAGACCCAGCTAATTTTGTTGCTGTTTCCATAAGAGCTTTGGTTACTTTTCTGTTAACTTCAGAAATATCCACTTCTTTCGATTTTAGGCCTTCTAAAGCCAAGAATCTGTTCTTCAGTTCCAATTTGAAGGTAGTATGGTGTTTTTTAAGGTTGGTTATGTCAATACATTTTGTTTGTCTTATGAGCTTGCTACGTTCAAGTTTAGTGTTGAGGTGCATCTTACATCTCACCAATCTATGGTCACTGCCTGTGTTGAACTTGTTTAGCACACTGCAGTCTTCTATGACGAATTTTTTGTTACACATAATAAAATCAATTTCACTTGTCGTCCCATTTGGATGTCTGCATGTCCATTTCCTGTGTGGCTTTTTCTTGAAAAAGGAGTTCAAGAAGAAAAACCCTTCTGCCTCTGCAAACTCTACGAGAGTATTTCCACGCTGGTTTCTGTTGCCGTGACCGAATTTACCTACTGAAGTTTCATTCTGTTGCCGTTGCCCTATTTTTGCATTGAAATCTCCCATAATTATCTTCAAGTGCTGCTTACCTTTATTATTTAGATGACGAATTTCCTCATAAAATTCTTCAATTTCTTCTTCAGGATGACTTGTGGTGGGTGCATAAGTTTGAATAATCTGAGCCTGGTATCTTCTCGAGAGTTGGATAATGAGTCGTGCAGCTCTGTCAGAGGAACTTTCAACTTCTACAACTTTATCCTTCAGTTTCTTGTTTATTATAAATCCAACACCACTAGTTCTGCCAGTATCTGTCCCACGATAGTAGAAGAGATGTCCACTTTTCAGTTCAATGAGATCTTCTCCTTTTCTTCTTACCTCACTTAGCCCGATGATGTCCCACTTGATCCTTTGTAGTTCCTCTTCCAATTCAAGAAGCCTTGAATCAGAAGATAGGGAGCGTCCATTGTACGTAGCCAAGGTCAGCATCAGATGGCAGCCTAGTCCGGTCCTCCGGGGATTCTTAGCACCCTCTGCCTTCATGTCGCACTGGCCGCTGCCTTGGCCAGGTACATTCCAGCTGCCGGAGACTGAGGGCCAAGATTTAAGTTGTGGAGTCATTTGGGGGGGGGGGGGGGGTTGGCCATAACTCACCACGCTGGCCAAGCGGGTTGGTGAGTGTGGGATAGCATTTCCTCTAATCCCGATGGTATAGTTATACCGCTATTGGCGGTCGTCAGAGCCCCTTTAGTGGGAACAGGATGTACCACGAGAAGGCGGGGTTGACATTTGTCAAGGAGAGGCTGTGATGTTACGCATCACCTGACCTTACATCCCATATATATATATATATATATATGGCAGAACTAGTGGTGTTGGATTTATAATAAACAAGAAAACTGAAGGATAGAGTTATATATATATATATATATATATATGGGATGTAAGGTCAGGTGATGCGTAACATCACAGCCTCTCCTTGACAAATGCCAACCCCGCCTTCTCGTGGTGCATCCTGTTCCCACTAAAGGGGCTCTGACAACCGCCAATAGCGGTATAACTATACCATCGGGATTAGAGGAAATTCTATCCCACACTCACCAACCCGCTTGGCCAGCGTGGTGAGTTATGGCCAAACCCCTCCAAAATGATTCCACAACTTAAATCTTGGCCCTCAGTCTCCGGCAGCTGGAATGTACCTGGCCAAGGCAGCGGCCAGTGCGACATGAAGGCAGAGGGTGCTAAGAATCCCCGGAGGACCGGACTAGGCTGCCATCTGATGCTGACCTTGGCTACGTACAATGGACGCTCCCTATCTTCTGATTCAAGGCTTCTTGAATTGGAAGAGGAACTACAAAGGATCAAGTGGGACATCGTGGGGCTAAGTGAGGTAAGGAGAAAAGGAGACGATCTCATCGAACTGAAAAGTGGACATCTTTTCTACTATCGTGGGACAGATACTGGCAGAACTAGTGGTGTTGGATTTATAATAAACAAGAAACTGAAGGATAAAGTTGTAGAAGTTGAAAGTTCCTCTGACAGAGCTGCACGACTTGTTATCCAACTCTCGAAAAGATACCAGGCTCAGATTATTCAAACTTATGCACGCACCACAAGTCATCCTGAAGAAGAAATTGAAGAATTTTATGAGGAAATTTGTAATCTAAATAATAAAGGTAAGCAGCACTTGAAAATAATTATGGGAGATTTCAATGCAAAAATAGAGCAACGGCAACAGAATGAAACTTCAGTAGGTAAATTCGGTCACGGCAACAGAAACCAGCGTGGAAATACTCTCGTTGAGTTTCCAGAGGCAGAAGGGTTTTTCATATTGAACTCCCTCTTCAAGAAAAAGCCACACAGGAAATGGACATGGAGACATCCAAATGGGACGACAAGTGAAATTGATTTTAGTATGTGTAACAAAAAATTCGTCATAGAAGACTGCAGTGTGCTAAACAAGTTCAACACAGGTAGTGACCATAGATTGGTGAGATGTAAGATGCACCTCAACACTAAACTTGAACGTGGCAAGCTCATAAGACAAACAAAATCTGTTGACATAACCAACCTTAAAAAACACCATAATACCTTCAAGTTGGAACTGAAGAACAGGTTCTCTGCTTTAGAACGCCTAACATCGGAAGTGGACATCTCTGAAGTTAACAGAAAAGTAACCAAAGCTCTTATGGAAACAGCAACAAAATTAGCTGGGTCTAAGAACAAGTTGCATGTAAATAAATTATCAGGAAAAACGAAAATGTTGATGCAGAAAAGAAGAGAGATGAGGACAACTAAAGAAGATGTGACTTCCAAAGTGGAATATATAGAGCTATGCAAGACAGTACGAAAGTATCACTGAAGACGTAAGAAAATTCAACTGTGAACTAGTGAGGAAAGCAATTGAAAACAACCAAAGCCTAAAGATAGCAAAGGACATCTCAGTAAGGGAAGAAAACAGATTATGGCACTGAGAAAAGAAGATGGTTCTGTAACAAGAAATAGAGGCGAAATTTTGACAAGAGTGAAAGATTTCTACTCCAAATTATATGAAAGGGATGATACATGCACTCGAGACATCATGAAAGATACCAGTACCAGAGTTCCTCCAGTCCTTCCAGCAGAAGTTGCACATGCGATCAAGAACATGAAGCGGGGAAAAGCTCCAGTAGAAGATGGAATTACTGTAGACATCATACAAGAAGCAAGTGGAGAAATCGAAACAGTACTCGCCCAAATTTTCACTCGATGCCTTAATGAAGGAAAGGTTCCTGAGGATTGGAACACCGCTACAATGATCCTGCTACATAAGAAAGGTGACATTGAGGATCTCGGAAACAACAGACCTATCAGCCTCCTATCAGTAGTTTATAACATCTTCACTAAAGTTCTTTCACACCGCTTGAAGGTAACACGGGACATGGCTCAACCGAAAGAACTAGCTGGATTCAGGAGTGGCTACAGCACAATAGATCATATCCACGTACTGAGAGAACTAATTGAAAGAGCGAGGGAATATGAACTTCCATTGGGCATTGCTTTTATCGATTATGAAAAAGCCTTTGATTCGGTGAAACCATCAGCAATTACAATGGCTCTGAAAACCTGCGGTATTGAAGATGCATACATTGATATTATTAATAACATCTATGAAAATGCAAGTGCAAAGATTAGGCTGTTTGAAAATACAACACACGTAAAAATTGGAAAAGGAGTGAGACAAGGTGACACCATATCTCCGAAGCTCTTTAATGCCACATTGGATTGTGTTTTTCAGTCACTGAGCTGGGAAAACAAGGGGATAAAGATTAATGGAGATTATCTAACCCACCTACGTTTTGCTGATGACGTAGTCATTTTTGCAACTACCCCATCAGAGCTGCAGAGTATGATCCAGGAACTTGCTGACAAGAGTAAAGAAGTGGGATTAAAAATGAACTTTCAGAAGACAAAGTGATGTTCAATGCTTTTACAAGAAATGAAGATTTATCGATTGATGGAGAAAGCTGGAGATAACAGACACGTACGTTTATCTTGGACAGCAGATATCAAGTGAGGGTCACATTGATGAAGAAATTAATCGGCGTACAAAACTTGCCTGGAGAGCTTTTGGAAGAAACAGCATAATTTTCAAGAGCAATATGCCATTATGTCTTAAAAGAAAAGTGTTTGATCAATGCATCCTTCCAGTGCTTACGTATGGTGCAGAGACGTGGACCTTAACTAAAGAGACATACAAAGGCTGCAGGCAACTCAAAGAAGCATGCAGAGGTGCATGCTTGGTGTAACCAGGAGAGATAAGAAGAGGAACTCGTGGATCCGAAAAATGACAAGAGTGGAAAACATCATGATCAGAGTTAAATCCCTGAAATGGCAATGGGCTGGACATACTGCCAGAAGGACAGATCATCGATGGACAGCCGAAATTTTAGATTGGATTCCAAGGGACAGGAAAAGACCCAGAAGAAGACCACATGGGAGATGGGTGGATGAAATTCGAAAGTATGCAGGGGTGACATGGAGGAGACTGGCACAAGACAGACCGTTGTGGAGGAAACTTGGGGAGACCTTCGTCCAGCAGTGGATTGATAATGGTTGACAATGATGATGATGATGATATATATATATCATCATGATATATATATATATCATCATATATATATATTATATTGACAATGATGATGATGATATATATATATATCATCATCATCATCATTGTCAACCATTATCAATCCACTGCTGGACGAAGGTCTCCCCAAGTTTCCTCCACAACGGTCTGTCTTGTGCCAGTCTCCTCCATGTCACCCCTGCATACTTTCGAATTTCATCCACCCATCTCCCATGTGGTCTTCTTCTGGGTCTTTTCCTGTCCCTTGGAATCCAATCTAAAATTTCGGCTGTCCATCGATGATCTGTCCTTCTGGCAGTATGTACAGCCCATTGCCATTTCAGGGATTTAACTCTGATCATGATGTCTTCCACTCTTGTCATTTTTCGGATCCACGAGTTCCTCTTCTTATCTCTCCTGGTTACACCAAGCATGCACCTCTGTATGCTTCTTTGAGTTGTCTGCAGCCTTTGTATGTCTCTTTTAGTTAAGGTCCACGTCTCTGCACCATACGTAAGCACTGGAAGGATGCATTGATCAAACACTTTTCTTTTAAGACATAATGGCATATTGCTCTTGAAAATTATGCTGTTTCTTCCAAAAGCTCTCCAGGCAAGTTTTGTACGCCGATTAATTTCTTCATCAATGTGACCCTCACTTGATATCTGCTGTCCAAGATAAACGTACGTATCTGTTATCTCCAGCTTTTCTCCATCAATCGATAAATCTTCATTTCTTGTAAAAGCATTGAACATCACTTTTGTCTTCTGAAAGTTCATTTTTAATCCCACTTCTTTACTCTTGTCAGCAAGTTCCTGGATCATACTCTGCAGCTCTGATGGGCTAGTTGCAAAAATGACTACGTCATCAGCAAAACGAAGGTGGGTTAGATAATCTCCATTAATCTTTATTCCTTTGTTTTCCCAGCTCAGCGACTGAAAAACACCCTCCAATGTGGCATTAAAGAGCTTCGGAGATATGGTGTCACCTTGTCTCACTCCCTTTCCAATTTTTATGTGTGTTGTATTTTCAAACAGCCTAATCTTTGCACTTGCATTTTCATAGATGTTATTAATAATATTAATGTATGCATCTTCAATACCGCAGGTTTTCAGAGCCATTTTAACTGCTGATGGTTTCACCGAATCAAAGGCTTTTTCATAATCGATAAAAGCCATGCACAATGGAAGTTCATATTCCCTCGCTCTTTCAATTAGTTCTCTCAGCACATGGATATGATCTATTGTGCTGTAGCCACTTCTGAATCCAGCTTGTTCTCTCGGTTGAGCCATGTCCAGTGTTACCTTCAAGCGGTGTGAAAGAACTTTAGTGAAGATTTTATAAACTACTGATAGGAGGCTGATAGGTCTGTAGTTTCCGAGATCCTCAATGTCACCTTTCTTATGTAGCAGGATCATTGTAGCGGTGTTCCAATCCTCAGGAATCTTTCCTTCATTAAGGCATCGAGTGAAAATTTGGGCGAGTACTGTTTCGATTTCTCCACTTGCTTCTTGTATGATGTCTACAGTAATTCCATCTTCTCCTGGAGCTTTTCCCCACTTCATGTTCTTGATTGCATGTGCAACTTCTGCTGGAAGGACTGGAGGAACTCTGGTACTGGTATCTTTCATGATGTCTGGAGTGCATGTATCATCCCTTTCATATAATTTGGAGTAGAAATCTTTCACTCTTGTCAAAATTTCGCCTCTATTTCTTGTTACAGAACCATCTTCTTTTCTCAGTGCCATAATCTGTTTTCTTCCCTTACTGAGATGTCCCTTTGCTATCTTTAGGCTTTGGTTGTTTTCAATTGCTTTCCTCACTAGTTCACAGTTGAATTTTCTTACGTCTTCAGTGATACTTTTTCGTATTGTCTTGCATAGCTCTATATATTCCACTTTGGAAGTCACATCTTCTTTAGTCGTCCTCATCTCTTCTTCTTTTTTGCATCAACATTTTCGTTTTTCCTGATAATTTATTTACATGCAACTTGTTCTTAGACCCAGCTAATTTTGTTGCTGTTTCCATAAGAGCTTTGGTTACTTTTCTGTTAACTTCAGAGATGTCCACTTCTTCCGATGCTAGGCCTTCTAAAGCAGAGAACCTGTTCTTCAGTTCCAACTTGAAGGTATTATGGTGTTTTTTAAGGTTGGTTATGTCAATAGATTTTGTTTGTCTTATGAGCTTGCCACGTTCAAGTTTAGTGTTGAGGTGCATCTTACATCTCACCAATCTATGGTCACTACCTGTGTTGAACTTGTTTAGCACACTGCAGTCTTCTATGACGAATTTTTTGTTACACATAATAAAATCAATTTCACTTGCCGTCCTATTTGGATGTCTCCATGTCCATTTCCTGTGTGGCTTTTTCCATATATATATATATATATATATATATATATGTTTATTAAACAAAAACGACATACAAAGACAGCAGACAACTCAAAGGAGCATGGATAGATGCATGCTCGGTGTAACCAGCAAAGATAAGAAGAAGAACTTGTGGATAGGGAAAATGGCACGAGTGGACGGCATCATGTCCAGAGTGAAATCACTGAAATGGCAATGGGCTGGACATGTTGCCAGAAGAACGGACCACCGATGGACAGCCGAAATTTTAGACTGGATTCCGAGAGAGAGGAAAAGACCCAGAACAAGACCCCATGGGAGATGGAAAGATGAAATTCGAAAGTATGCTGGAGTGCCATGGAGGAGACAGGTTCAAGACAGACAATTGTGGAAGAAACTTGGGGAGACCTTCATCCAGCAGTGGATTGATAATGGTTGGTGGTGATGATGATATATACATATATATATATATATATATATTTGTATATACAGGATGTAACCAAAAGTCCGGAAACAGCCACATAACTGGCGAAATAAGGGTCGTACAGGAACGAAACTAGTGGCTATGTATAGGTAAAGGACTATGGCCGATCGAATGAGAATAACAGCGGCGCCTTCTGACGGATATTTGCGGTACTTATGAAAACTAGTTTCGAAAGAAAGCGAGATAGGACAAAAAAGTCAATTGCAAAGTTGTAGAGCATACACTGGTTAGTAGGAAACGACACCTGGTTCGCCGGAAACCATCAAGGAAACGCCTGTAAACGCAACAAATTCGAGCGTTCGCCGGACGATGTCAGTTGAAAACCGTGCTTAGAAACCAACACGCAACACGCAAGATACAGCATAAGGGACAAAAGAATGATGACGCTATTGAAACAGAGTAAGTATTTTTATATAATCATAAAAAATGCAATTACATATCGATAACAAAGGTCAGACGTGCGTGCATACAAAACCTACATATTCCATATGCGTACCTAATCCAAGGTTTGTTCATTATGCGTACCGTTGGTCGGCTACTATGCATGTCTGAATTCGAGAAAGCACGGCTTCTCGTACATTCTCCAACATCTCTCAGGTGTCACACTGTGACATGCGGTGATGTTATGGTTGCGCAAATCTTGGACATCTGTTGGCTCCGTGGAGTATACTTGTTGTTTGAGGTATCCCCACAGAGAAAAGTCTAGAGGGGTCAAGTCCAGGGAACTGGGAGGCCACAGTACAGGTCCTCCGTATCCAATTATCTGGTGTCCGAACGTCGCCGATAGCAATGTACACACTGCGGCCGCCTTGTGCGCCGAAGCACCATCATGCTGGTACCACCGACGTTGTACGTTCCGGGGAGGAAGTTCATCCATCCACTCGATTATGTGGTCCTGAATGATCTGCACATATCTATCACCTGTTAAAGTGCCCTTGTAGAAGACAGGTCCCACAATCGTGTTATGCCAGATCCCACACCACACGTTGGCTGACCAGCACGCTTGATGCTTGGCTGTTCTGACTTCAAACGGATTCGTTAGAGCCCAACAATGTTCATTGTGCCTATTAATAATGCCATCTCGAGTGAATTGCGACTCATCTGTGCACAGAATCTCGGATAGAAAATGTGCCTTGTCTTCCACTGTATTCATGACGAAGTTACAGAAGTCGGAACTTCGTCATGAATCGACCACGTGTCGTTTCCTACTAACCAGCGTATGCTCTACAACTTTGCAATTGACTTTTTTGCACTATTTCGCTTTCTTTCGAAGCTAGTTTTTATAAGAACCACAAATATCCACCAGAGGGCACCGCTCTTGGTCCCATTCGATCGGCCATGACCCTTTACCTATACCTAGCCACCAGTTTCGTTCTTGTACGACCATTATTTCACCAGTTATGTGGCTGTTTCCTGACTTTTGGTTACAGATCAGATCATATGTAGAGGATTTTAGGAAGGGAGTGTCTGACCCCATGTCTTAAACAACCCTTAGAAATAGGAAGCTAGGAGATCTGGGGTAGAGTGCCCGATAGGAAAGTGACACGGAAGCGAGATAGAAAGGGGGAGGAAGACGCCCTTATTTATTACCGGGGGGAAGTACCCGGGGTCCGACGGCTTAACGTGCCCATCCGACGCATGACGGGTATTTAGTGGTTCGAACGTTCGTACCTGCCCAGGATCGAACCTGCGGTTATCTCCATGGCAGTCACGAACGCTGACCACTAGGCCACCCGCGGCCCGAATTTTGGTTACACCCTATATATATATATATATATCATCATCATTGTCAACCATTATCAATCCACTGCTGGATGAAAGTCTCCTTAAATTTCTTCCAGAATTGTCTGTCTTGAGCCGGTATCCTCCATGTCACTCCGGCATGCTTTCGAATTTCATCTATCCATCGCCCATGGGGTCTTTTTCATGGTCTTTTTCTGTCCCTTGGAATCTAGTCTAAAATTTTAGTTGTCCATCGGTGGTCTGTTTTTCTGGCAACATGTCCAGCCCATTGTTATTTCAGTAATTTCACTCTGGTCATGATGTTGATTACTCTTGTCATTTTCCTTATCCACAAGTTCTTCTTCTTATTTTTCCTGGTTACACCAAGCATGCATCTCTCCATGCTTCTTTAAGTTGTCTGCAGTCTTTGTACATCTTTTTTAGTTAAGGTCCATTCTCTTCTCCATACGTAAGCACTGGCAGGATGCATTGATTAAACACTTTCCTTTTAAGACATGATGGCCTACTGCTCTGAAAAATTGTACTGTTTCTTCCAAAAGCTATCCATCCAAGTTTTATACGGCGATTGATTTCTTCACCAATGTGACTTTCACTTGATATCTGCTGCCCCAGATAAATGTAGGTATCGGTTGTTCCAAGATTTTCTCCATCAATCGATAAATTTTCGTTTCTTGTTAAAGCATTGTTTTTCACTTTTGTCTTCTGAAAGTTCATTTTTAATCCGACTTCTTTACTCTTGTCAGCAAGTTCTTGGATAATAATCCGCAGCTCTGAAGGGGTAGATGCAAAAATGACTACGTCATCAGCAAAATAAAAGTGAGTTAAATAATCTCCATTACTCTTTATCTCCCTGTTTTCCCAGTTCAATGATTGAAAGCCATTTTCCAATGTGACATTAAAGAGCTTGGGAGATATGGTGTCACCTTGTCTCACTCCCTTTCCAATTTTTATTAGCGCTGTATCCTCAAATATCCGAACCTTTGCACATGCGTTTTCACAAATGTTTTTCCACTGGTGTGCAAAAATTAAGGACGAAGAGGAGAAATTAGCATAACAACGGAACGAGCAGGCAGAACAGACCGAAAGAACACTCAGGAGATAGACTAGGTAGCGGTACGGTAGGGCATGCGCATATATGTAGCATGACGTAGGGGGTGGGGAGTGTCGCAAGGTTATTTATCACACGGGCGGTGCACGCTCAGCAACTCAGTGAAAGCTATTGCACGGTGTACATCGGTTTGAAGGACGTCGAGTTGCTGCCACCGTGTGATATGGCCAACGGCAATCCAGTAGACGACATCTGGATATCTGGATGACTTTACCTGAGGTCGCGTCATTGGGAAGTTGGAAGAAGGTTGAAGTGTGACTGTGTGCCCAAGGAGTTCGGGATCGCTCACAGCATCGTTTCACGAGCTTGGAGAGCATTTCAAACGACAGGAACAGCTGTCCGAGAGTTTAGCAGTGGTCGTCCACGAGCAACCACGGCTGCGGACGACCAGTATATTGTCGTACAGGCGAGAAGAGACAGACGGAAGACAGCGGGAGAAATCGCAAGGCACATGCAACAGGCAACTGGATGTCCGTTACCGCGTTTTACCGTGTCCAGGAGGCTGCACAAAGGTGGTCTATTTGCACGACGACCAGTACGGTGTGTGCCATTAACGCCTGCTCATCGGAGACGGCGGTTTTCGTGGTACCAGAAACAAAAGAACTGGACACATCAGCAATGGGGTCGAGTTCGCTTTACTGATGAGAGCCGATTTAGTCTGACGAGCGATTCTGGACGTATACATATCTGGAGAGAGCAGGGAACACACAATCACATCTCCAACATCATCGAAAGGGACCGGTTTGGAGGTGGCGGAGTTCTCGTTTGGGGCGGTAGCATGCTTTGTAGCCGTACTGACCTCCACATCTTCCAAGGAGGTTCAGTCACTGGTGTCCGCTATTGTACCGAGGTTCTCCTGCCTCACGTGCGTCTGTTTAGAGGTGCTGTGTGACCTGAGTTCCTCTTCATGGACGACAACGCCACACCTCATCGTACAGTGGCTGTCGGAGAGTGAAGATATTCAACGCATGGATTGGCCCGCAAGGTCCCCGAACCTAAATCCAATCGAA
Organism: Macrothele yani; assembly: GCA_039090855.1. NCBI lineage: Eukaryota > Metazoa > Arthropoda > Arachnida > Araneae > Macrothelidae > Macrothele > Macrothele yani. The sequence continues at coordinate 74,282,777 of CM077026.1, forward strand.
CACGTGTGGGACCTTCTCGGGAGACTCTTGGCAGCACGTCACCAGCCGCCAGCAACGATTCCGCAGCTGCGATTGGCGCTACAAGAGGAATGGACCACGATGCCTCAACAGCTCCTTGAGAACCTCGTCCTCAGCATGGACAGACGTTGTAAATCCTGCAACGCAGTCAGGAGTGATCATATCCCCTACTAAAGACTGGATTTTTCTTGGCAGCCGCCTGTCACATGTACGTTTCTGCCTTCTGTCCAGTTGTGCTCGAAACTACCTTTTCAATAAAGTGCCTTTGTATCCTTTGGATTCCTTGTTTGGACGGTTTTGCTCACTTGTCCCATATTCTTACAGTTTGGGGATCTTATGGTATGATTTAAGTCAATGTGGAGCACTTCTGCACGACGTTACATTCGAAAAACCGTCTCGTCCTTAATTTGTGCACGCCAGTGTAATAATGTTAATGTACACATCTTTAATACAGCAGGATTAAAAAGCCATTGTAACTGCTGATGGTTTCACAGAATCGAAGGCGTTTTCATAATCAGCAAAAGCCATGCATAATAGGAGTTGATATTTTCTTGTACTTTCAATTAGTTCTCTCAGTACATAGATATGATCCACAGTGCTGTAGCCACTGCTGAACCCAGCTTGTTCTCTTGGTTGAGCTATGACTGGTGTTACCTTCAAGCGATGTGAAAGACCTTTAGTGAAGACGTTATAAACCTCTGATAGGAGGCTGATGGGCCTGTAGTTCCCGAGATCCTCAACGGCACTTTTTTTATGTAACAGGATCATTGTAGCATTGTTCCAATTCTCAGGAATCTTCCCTTCATTGAGACCTCTGGTGAAAACTTGGGCGAGCATAGGTTCAATTTCAGCACTTGCTTCTTGTATAATGTTCATGGTAATTACATTTTCTCCTGGAGCTTTTACTTGTTTCATGTTCTTAATTGCATGTGCAATTTCTGCAGGAAGGACTGGAGGGACTTTGGTACTGGTACTTGTCAGAATGTCTGGAATAGATGTATCATCCCTCTCATACAGTTTTGAGTAGATATCTTTCACCCGTTTCCAAAATTTCGCTTCTATTTCTTGTTACAGTCCCATTTTGTTTTTTCAGTGCCATAATCTGTTTTCTTCCCTTACTGAGATATCCCTTTGCTCTATTCAGGCTTTGGTTGTTCTCAATTGCTTTTCTCACTAGTTCACAATTGAATTTCCTTATGGCTTCAGTGGCATTTTCCCGTACTGTCTTGCACAGCTCTATACTATATTCCACTTTGGAAGTTACGTCTTCTTTATTTGTCCTCATCTCCGTTCTCTTTTGCATTAACATTTTTGGTTTTCCTGAAATATTTTTAAATATGCAACTTGATCTTAGTACCACCTATTTTTGTTGCTGTTTCCATAAGAGCATTGGCGAGTTCTCTGTTAAATTCAGAAATATCCACTTCTTCCGATGTTAGACCTTATGACGTAGAAGTCTTTCCGTACTTCTAAGTTATTTTAAAAACATAACCATAAGATGAAATAGTTCCTAAATTAAACCTTAACGGCCAGACGAAACATGTAAACAACAGAAGTCAAACTTACGGAGAAGATGCTTTATTCAGGATGTAGCAAACACATCGTAACACAGCATAGCATATTGCACTAAACTCTCCACACACCACACAGCTCTTAACACAACGCTCAACTTGCAACACTTCTCCAAGCAACGCTCGCTTTACGACGCTCGCCAAGCAACAGTTTAGTCGTCGTTTTTATCTCTCGTTCTTATCTTATATCAGGCATACGTCACCTTCATTCAACCTCAATTATGTTGCCAACAGTATTAGTTTGAGAGAAAAAATATCACGTTAAGAATGAAGTATAACTGAGAATAAACTCAAGATTTACATAGGGAAAGAAACTACAAAGGAAAATTAATTTAGAATATACGTCACAACATTTTAAAGCAGAGAATCTGTTCCTCGGTTTCAACTTGAAGGTATTATGATATTTTTTAAGGCTGGTTATGTCAGTACATTTTGTTTATCTTATGAGCTTGCCACGTTCGACTTTAGTGTTGAGGTGCATCTTCCATCTCAACATTCTATGGTCACTACCCTAACTATGTTGAACTTGTTGAGCACACTACAGTCATCGATGACTAATTTATGGTTTACATAATAAAATCAATTTCACTTGTCATCCCATTTGGATGTCTCTATGTCCATTTCCTGTGTGGCTTCCTTGAAGAAGGAGTTCATGATGGAAAACCTTTCTGCTTCTGCAAACTCTACGAGAGTATTTCCACGTTGATTTATGTTCCCATAGCCGAATTTACCAACTAAAGTTCATTCTGTTGCTGTTGCCCTATTCTTGCATTGAAATCACCCGTAATGATCTTCAAGTGCTGTTTGCCTTTGTTATTTAGATTCTGAATTTCCTCATAAAATTCTTCAATTTCTTCTTCAGGATGATTTGTGGTGGGTGCATAAGTTTGAATAATCTAAGCCTGGTATCTTTTTGAGAGTTGGATAACGAGTCGCGCAGCTCTGTCCGAGGAACTTTAAACTTCTAGAACATTGCCCTTTTGTCTTTTGTTTATTACAAATCCAACACCACTAGTTCTGCCAGTATCTGTCCCACGATAGTAGAAGAGATGTCCACTTTTCAGTTGAATGAGAACTTCTCCTCTTCTTCCTACCTTGCTTAGCCCTACAATGTCCCAGTTGATCTTTTCGAGTTCCTCCTGCAATTAAAGGAGCTTTGAATCAGAAGATAGGGAGCGTCCATTGAACGTAACCAAGGTCAGCATCAGATGGCAGTCTAGTCCGATCCTCCGGTGATTCTTAGCACCCTCTGCCTTCATGTCGCACTGGCTGCTGCCTTGGCCTGGTACATTCCCGCTGCCGGGGCTGAGGACCAAGTTTGAAATTGTGTAAGCATCTTTGGGGGTTTGGCCATAACTCACCGCCCTGACCAAGCGGGTTGATGAGTGTGGGATAGCATTTCCTCAAATCCCGATGGTATATTTATACCGATATTCGTCGGTCGTCAGTGCCCCTTCAGTGGGAACAGCATGCACCACGAGAAGGCGGGGTTGACATTTGTCAAAGAGAGGCTGGAATATGTTGCGCATCAATTGACAATATATACACTGCAGTGCCAGAAAAACTGGTACACCAGCTTAATACTTGGTAGGTGCCCCACGGGAGCGCAGAACTGCAGAAATACGACGGTGCATGGACTCGACTAGCTTGCGGAAATATGCTGTAGTCAATGCACACCATACGTCCTGCAGAATGTTCGACAATTCGGGTGTATTCCGAGGTCTCGGATTCCTGTGTTCGATAGCGCGTTGCATGGCATCCCAAATGTGTTCTATCACGTTCATATCTGGGGACTTGGGTAGGAGTGGCAACACCCCAAACTCAGATGAATGCTCCTCTAACCATAATATGGCGTCCCGACACTTGTGTGGAGGTGCATTGTCCTGTTGGAACAGGCCCAACCCATCAGCATGAATGCAGGACATGAACGGGTGTACCTCGTCAGAAAAAATGCGCACATAGCGTTGGCAGGTCACAGACGTTTGTAGACGTACCAGGGGTCCCACTGAAGTCCAGCTAAACACACTCCATACCATTACGGACCCCCCACCAGCCGGTACAGTTCCCTGTTGACAGGCGGGATCCATGGATTCATGGGGTTTGCGCCACACACGAATCCTTCCATCTGCCCGATACAGTTGGAAACGTGACTCGTCAGACCAGGCTACTTGTTTCCAGTCATCAAGTGTCCAGTGGCGGTGTTGCCGTGCCCAAGCGAGGCGCATAGCTCTGTGTCGTGCACCCATCAAGGGGACTCAAGTTGGACGTCGGCTCCCAAAGCCCATATCGTGCAATGTACGTTGCACAGTTCGGACGCTGATGCTTGTTGAGGCTCCAGCATTGAATTCCGATGATACCTGCGAGAGTGTTGCACGCCTATCGCGTGAAACGATTCTTGACAGCCGACGATGGTCACGTTCACCCAATGTCTTTTTACGGCCACACTGGTATCGTAGGTTGGAGGTTTTGGCGGAATTCTTGTAGTCACGGTATACCCTTGCTATGGTCGCCCGTGAAAATCCGAACTTTGTTTCTACTTCCGAAATACTATGGCCCATCTCACGAGCGCCAACTATGACACACGTTGAAAAACGCTTAATCGTTATTATTTGTCATTCTCATGCCAAAAACAGCTCTGACAGCTGGCAAGGATGTCTATCGTTTTATATACGCACTGGCGGACGCAACAGAGTACGCGCATAGGTGACGTTGCTATGTATTTTTGTACCAGTTTTTCTGGTACTTTAGTGCATATATACAGTATATGTGGGTTTTTGGTATGCGTCGTTCTGACGGTGCAACCCCGAGATCAGCACACAGACGAACGACCACTGGATAGCGTGAGCATTGGAAGTCGGAGCGTCGCTAAAACATGCTCCCACGGACTAGAGTCAGAGCTGCGGAGAGTTTTAAAGTGTGAACACCCAGACAATGCTGTGTGCCGAGGGGTGTTGTGTTTGCCATTTTGTATTTCTTAGTGGAACGAGTGGGTTCCGTTTTTAGTGTAGCCTGTTATATCTTGATATCAATTGTAAGTGTGCGTCATATTAAATGTTTGTGTTCGTCCAGCTCGTCCATTATTGAAGGGATGTGATTCGATGGACCCGTAGTGCGAAAGTTTCCCAATACCCCACATATATGATATTAAAAAATACATATACGAAGTTGGAATGTGAACGAAAAATATATAAACACCGAAGGATGAAAAACGATGAAATAATCAACACGATACAATGAACTTTAAAATACGAGTGTTATAAAATATGCACCCATTATTGCGAAGATAAGAAAGCAAGAACAAATATGAACGAATAACTGTAGTGTATGTGTGTGTACAAATATGAACGAATAACTCTCAGTAGAAAACGCTGAGAGCCCCTAAACCAACGACATAGCCAATACATAAAACTAAACGTAAAATGCAAGTACAAGCAAAGTACAAGCCCAAGATCAGAATCTTAACAAATGTATACAAAAAGACAAAACACACGAACGGAAAGAAAAACGTAAAATAACACGCAAGCAATGCAGTTGCACAAACGGTCGTCGTCACGGAAGCACCCGTTTTGCAAGTGGCTTTTCTGAGACCAGAAAAGGGACAGACAATAACCAAATGTCCCCCTGGCCATGCTCCCTAAGCCACAGAATGAAACAAAATAAAACAACACCGTGGACACCCAATGTGAGTAAACAGCTGAAGCACTGACCACAACGAATGTTAACAGAAGTATGGTGAGACGGAAATGCGTAACGACAGGACCTGACATGCAAATAAGAATGGGAACTAATACTAAAACTCGTATGTAAATATAAAGCTGTGTAGTGTGAAATAAGTATGTTTGGTTAAAGAAAGTGCAAGTAACCCACCATGCAAAAAATATGACTTACATATTAATATTGTAAGGTCATTTGTTAAAAGAACGCATATTGTCTGTGAGAGCGAAAATAATAGAACTGATATCAAGAAATTTAATAAGATACGAAACAGTACATCTGAAAGGGAACTGATTGATTAATAAGCGATGAAGCAGAAATTTAAGATTCTTAGCAACGTTTGTGGAAGTGTTACAAATTCTATTAACACGTACAGATTGCGATATAATTAAATTTCAGCGGGTGATGACAGAAACATTTGAAGTCCAGGGTGTAAAAAAAAATTATATTGAAATCAAAGTCACGGCGCTTATCAAAAAGATCAACACCGACGCCATGATAATCACTCAAGGAAATACTCAAATCTAAATAATGAACACAATCAGTATGATGACCATTACATTCCAAAATAAGTTCATTAGGGTAAATGGAACGTGCCAATACCGAAAAATCAGAATAGTAAAAAAACAATAAATTCGTCATTAAAACGGAAGAAATATCCGGAATTTTGAGTGATATGAGAGAAATTTGTGTTCGTAATAATATAGGTACAGGTTAGCCAACAAACTTGAAAAAACGCTACCCATAGGTATTCCGATGACCTGAAGATGCACTGATACAGTCTATCACCCTTGACATAGTTGTGCAAGAGATAAAACTGTAATAAGTGAGTCCAAAGAGACTTAGTTATAATGATAGCTGTCCGTACTGATCAATAAGTTTGTCACAAACATCAAGTAGGTCAACAAGAGAAATAGACATAAATAAATTTTTGAAGTCATAAGTCTCAATGGTTCTACGTTGAAAACCGGTTTGAAGTAGTTCCAGAACTTTTGAATTATCATTGATGATCCATGTGTTAGTCATACAGTTAAGTAGATCAGTCAACTCTTTCCCAAAGATTTTACCGTCCTGCGAGACATACTTAGATATTTCTTGCATTAGCAATCAAACTGAACCCAATCGGTGTTTTGTGAAATTTTGGTGTAGCATATAAAAGTGGAAACGTGGTAACAATATTACCAATATTTAAACGTTTATGTAGAGCTATAATCTTCTTGAGGATAATATTCCTGCTGATAGAAACCTTGTCATAAATTGCACTATTGAATAATTCGTTGGCAATAATATCGAGATAAAGTTTTCTTCAACAAATAGCGAGTCGTTATTGGCCTTATCGATCGGAGTGATAACAAAATCCTTCTTCAAAAGTCGCATTTGTAGTTGCGGCCTCAGCACAATCGATGGTGGGACGAGCCAGCACTTCACGCACAATCGATGGTGGGACGAGCCAGCACTTCACGCACAATCGATGGTGGGACGAGCCAGCACTTCACGCACAATCGATGGTGGGACGAGCCAGCACTTCACGCACAATCGATGGTGGGACGAGCCAGCACTTCACGCACAATCGATGGTGGGACGAGCCAACACTTCACGCACAATCGATGGTGGGACGAGCCAGCACTTCACGCACAATCGATGGTGGGACGAGCCAGCACTTCACGCACAATCGATGGTGGGACGAGCCAGCACTTCACGCACAACCGATGGTGGGACGAGCCAGCACTTCACGCTTGAAATCTTTATATGCGCATTCCATCCAGTGTATAAACATTTGGTAAGGCTGATGATAGCAATTTGAAAGTCTGAGCACAAATTGAATAAGATTGGCTCTGAAAGTTCGCAAGCAGGAAGTAATGTAGTCTGCACCTGTTCAATCTGTAATTTGCACCCAACGTCATAACCCTGCGGAGCTCGTGATATAGTACAACATTCATGTCGCCAATCAACACATGGCCGTGATGTATATTAATGTAATCCCTGTATGGATCTCTTTGGCACAGACATGTTACCTCGCTGGTCAAAAGTAATTTGTCGAAATTAGCAGCTACATGTTTATAATAAGTAACATTCTACCAATTAGTCCAAGAGCCAGACCAGGATTTATTTACCCGAAAAGTGCAAAAGCTTCGTAAATATTTTTTGTTTATATATGGCATAAGTATCTCGGAAAAGTGAGTCTTGCAAAATTCCAGTGGTGCATTGCTGCGTGATGAAGTCATTAATATGGCTGCCGGCTATTACGTAGTTGCCACATTTAAATATGCATAACTTCTCACCCGTTTATGTCATTTTGATGAATTTTGTTCTGAAATATTTCAAATTTAATGAAAGGTATTTTTTGTAATTACACATTTTTGTTTACTCCATTAGTTTTTGAGATAATTGCATTTGAACGTGTAAAATCAGTGTTCACATTAGCTATGTGTGACATTTAACCATGATTTACTCAAACACTATACGACTTTCGAAAAATGCTCCGGAGCAAAAAAGTTGCATTTTTAATGAGGATTCCGAAAATGTATAAAAACATGGTGTTTACTCCAACGCTTAGATAATTATGAGTGATAACTCGTTATAAGTCCACTTTCTCATCAACACGGCTCCCGCGCTATTATGTAGTTGCACCATTTAAGTATGCAAATCTTCTCACCCATTTTATGCTGCAGAGATGATATTTTTAACGAAATGTTTCAAATTTAATGACAAATACTTTCTGTAATTACACATTTTTGTTAACTCCATTAGATTTTGAGATTTTTCGTCAGGTTTCCTGCAATGGGCTCGTTTCCACAACCATGCCACTGAATTGCTTCTTTTAATCTTTTGGATCAGTGTAGGTTTAAATGGTGACAGCATTATTGGATTAATCCTGTTAACTTTGGAGAATGTCTTAGACTGGATCTTAGGTATTGTTTTCTTCATAAATAGTCTGTGAAGTAAGATAAGTTCACTCACAGAGGAGTATCAAGGGGTCCGTACATGGCACAGACAAGAGAGAATGGCACGGATGTTAGAGGATACTCCATGACTTTTTTCACATCACAGTTTTGGACAGCAGCTATATGAATTACTTTTTCTAAAGCATCTAAAGTGCATTTGGCAACCTCTAGTTTCTTTTGTTCTGTTTTCAGGTTACTTGGTGCTACAGGAGATGTACGGTTTGCTACCAAATTTCGGAGTATAGGCTTGTCAACATTCTTTGGATCTAGCACGTACATTTTTTTAACTTTTCAGAAGCTTCTTGCCCTTTAAAAAGGAAATGAAAGAAGATCCAGTGTGACCTTTTCATTGATTGTCTGTCCAGTTGAAATGTTCCTTAGAGGTGACCGAGGATCAAAGTCTTCAAATGGGTTTGGAAAACCATTTAAGGTTGAAATTATTTTTTTCAATATCTCTGTGATCAATGCATCCTTTTTGCAAATCATGCTTCGTATCTGGAGCGTTTGTAATTCCGCTGCTTTCAAGTAAGATGCTCACTCCTCACTTTTCAATAACCCTGTGATCATCCATCGAGCTCTAGCAGATTCTGAGTTTGGAAATGCCGTGGTGCCTGTGAACCTTGAAAAAGCGTCAGCATTTACAGTCAGCTCTAGTGCCGTGTCAACTTGTGAGAATATGTTACTAGAACGCCTTATGCCTAGACTACCTTCCGTTTGTGCATATTTGACTTCACGGCACTAGGTTCTTAGGTTAAAAAGCTTTAGGAGGTACACAGTCATCCTATCACGCATAGTTCAGCCACATGCCTAAGAAAAAAAGCTGAAATCATTTTCTCTAGGGCATCCGTATACATTTGAAGTTCCTTGTCCCATAGGTTCTGGTTAAGAATATGTATATGGTAACGAGATCAATATACTGTTGATAGAACTGAGCTGTTTTTCCGTAAAATCCTGTTCTTGTTTTTGCTTTGAATTCGTTAAACTCATCATACACTTGCTTTATATTTGAGCTCTCAATAAACTTGTCCGAAATATCTTGAGAAAAATCATCATTCAATTTTTTTCACCTGATGTTGAAGTTCTTCTAATATTGTACTGTTTTGTAGTTGTTCTATAAACTTCTGGAAAAGGCAGCTTTCGAGAAAGAGAGAAAGTAAGATATGTACTTCTTACATCTGCTGAAATCCTTTCCACCGAGAAATCCATGTATTGGACCAGATGCTAGAACTTCGCTCTTTGAAAGAATATGTTCAATCCCTGAACTATCGTGATACTATCCAAGAGCTTCAAAGTAGGCTAACTATGTGGAATGATCCAAAGCAAATGAAGAGATTGTCAAAGCGAGGGCTTTCTTGATTTTGGATCATGATTGCAGGTTTAGCCAGAGCAAGACGATAATGAACCAAAATTGAAGACTCCACACTCAGCAGCTACTTATTGTAATACCTTCATAGTTTCCAGCACCACATCATTCTGTGCAGGGGGCAAAGTGATATTTCTCATGTAACCAATTTTCTGTTTCACAGATGCATCTTCTACAACTATGGGATTCCACCTAGCCAACAATGTTATTGTTTCAGCCCATTTTACAAAAACCACCCAAGAAAATGTTTAAGTTTTCAGTTATTATCTTACTTACCACCCTTACCACATTTACACCAAAAATCGGATTGTCATATTCAAAATTTGTATTTCTTTCACCCAAGTAAAATCTGTCAGCATGGAGTCTTCGAAATGTTTTGTAACATGACAATTATTCACCAAAGAACACAATGGCTTGACAAATTTTGGTTTCTTCGGATATGGCTCAAGATCCTTTGAATCAAAAGGGGCTTACAAGATCCCGTGGTATTATCTATGATCTCATCTTTCTAAGGGGCTTACAAGATCCCGTGGTATTATCTATGAGAATACCGGATTCTTCTCAGCTATCGGCAAATTTTATCTCACTTTCTGCTTCCATAATTTAATTTCCAGGCTGTTCAGTTTCCAAGTTTTGGTAGCAAATGCTAAGCGTGTTATATAAACTCCCTTTTCCTCTTTTCCTGACAATGTCTCTAAGTTGGAATCGAAGTTGCCCCAGGCTACCCCAGTGAAAAGTATAGGTCTTCTACATATGTTATCTGGTTTTACTCCTGCTTGCTTCATTAGAGACATAGCTAAATCTGTCTCAAGCTCCTCAATGGTGTGGTAACCAACACAGTGGTGACCCAAGTGGTTGAGAATTTCCAGTATCGTTCTGCTTCCTGTCATACTTTTCATGTCTAAACTCAGCAGAAGATGTTTTCTTTATTTCAATCTTCCATTGTTTGCAACAAATATTGAACCTTGTGAAGATGAAGAAACTCGACGCTCGAGTTTTTCACTTGTTGGTTTAGAGGTACCACTGTATAAAGTTCTAAAAATACTTCAAGAAGTTTCCGGAATTTTATTTTATCCTGAAATAATACCGTGAGCATTAAGAAAGTAATAAAATTTCAGACACACTGAATGTTTAAAAATCTGTCTGTGCAAATATAAAGCCACTTCTTCAATCTGTGCCTCAATTTGAGATGCATAATCATTGGCTATTGCTTCAGCTTCATTTGATGAAATACGGTTGGAATATAGTATTATTCCCTGTTTGTTGTTCGATTATGTTGTTATTGAGGCAGGATCAAAGTGACTCATCAGTTTGTCGACTAACTTTTGAGTTGAATACATATGACCCTCAATTCCTTCTTCAGAAAGGTAAACACAATGTTGGGAATGAACCAAAGTCAGTTTTTGGACCTTATTTGATATAATTATGTATTCATTGACATAGTCTACTATTTTATTAAATACTCTGTCATGTGTTACTTGATAAACTTTTCTAGATGTTTCAGTGATTGTTTCTCTTTCATTCTCTGTCTCTCGAGACGATGAAGTCTTAAGGTACTGTTTGCGGCATGAGTGGTGGTACCATGCCTCCTTTGCTATGAACATTTCGTTACCAAGTTTTAACGATAAATTCTGATCTTGAAGAAATTTTGCTGCATCTATGGTACCCTTCTAGGCGTCCTTGGTTTGACATTTGCCCAGCGTTTCTTCTTTCCTTAGCTAACGTTTCTGTGAAAATTGATATTTTCACAGAAACGTTAGCTGGATCGTTTGATCGAAAAGTCTATCCTGCAGTTTCTGCTTAGGGAGTTTCAGTATCTCCTGCCTTCTGGACTGCGGTGAAAATTTTGTTTGTAGCAAGCTCGGTGATAGCCATGTTTGCTTACATCAAACTCTTTTGGGAGGAATTTACAAATGTTATTGTACTTGGAGTCTTTATAAGTTCTTAATCTTGCAGAAGATGCATCTAATATTTTCTTCTTCCATGTCGGATCAGTTAATCCAAAGATGGGTCCTTGAATATTTCCTGTGTGAATGATACAAGACTTTTTCTCTTCAGTAATTTTGAATTTCAACTACAAATACGCTAACTTGAAGCAAAACAGAAAAAAAAAATGTGTAATTACAGAAAGTATTTGTCATTAAATCTGAAACATTTCGTTAAAAAATATCATCTCTGCAGCATAAATGGGTGAGAAGATTTGCATATTTAAATGGTGCAACTACATAATAGCTCGGGAGCCGTATTGATGAGAAAGTGGACTTATAACGAGTTATCACTCATAATTCTCTAAGCGTTGGGGTGAACCCCATGTTTTTATACATTTTCGGAATCCTCATTAAAAACTACGACTTTTTTGTTTGTTCCGGAGCATTTTTTTGAAAGTCGTATAGTTTTTGAGTAAATCATGGTTAAACGTCACACCTAGCCAATGTGATCACTGAGTTTACACGTTCAAATGCAATTATCTCAAAACCTAATGGAGTAAACAAAAATGTGTAATTACAAAAAATACTTGTCATTAAATTTGAAACATTTCTGAGAAAACTTCATACCTGTGACATAAACGGGTGAGAAGTTAGGACCTTCAATTCCTTCTTCAGAAAGGTAAAGACAATGTCGGGAATGAACCGAAGTCAGTTTTTACTGACTTCGATTCATTAAATGTGGCAACTACATAATAGCCGGCAGCCATATTGATGATGTCCTCACGCAGCAATGCACCACTGGAATTTTGCAAGACTCACTTTTCTGAGACACTTATGTCATATATAAACAAAACCTATTTACTAAGCTCTTGCATTCTTCGGGTAAATAAATCCTTCCTGGCTCTCGGACTAAATAGGAGGATCATAGCGAAAGCCAACAAACACCTATACAGACTGATTCAAAGGAAAGTGAGCATTATTATTATTATTGTAAAAAAATTTTTTAAACTCAATACGATCCATGAGTTTGTCTGTGAAACCCAAAATGCAATAGACGTTTTCCAAATGTGGTCTCACAGTGGTATTTCTTGGTACAGAAAGCCTGTAGTCCACAAGATCAGAAACACGATCCTGCAAATGAACATTAGAATATTTAAAATTTTTATGATAAGTTGAAATTTTTTTTAATTATCTGTTATTAAGGCTGAATATTTTGGAGCGGCAAGTTTTAGGAAGATTCGTATGAAGTGTATCAGGTTCCTGTAACATCAGGGTGAAGTCGGCGAACCTCTTCGGAAAAGCATCGGTACCACAACAACCCCTTATCTTCACACAAGCCGAGGACAGAAAAGGCTTAAGTTTTAACAACTGGTAAATATTAGTCTTCTGAGCACCGGAGTTAAATCTGATTCCATTGAATAGATCATTGAGTCCATATGGATAAATCGTCTCGAATTGTATCATGCAAAGATTTTCTAAACGCAAGCGTTTATCGAGATCAGTCTCTGTGAATAAAATTCTGATGGTGATATTTTCAAAGTTAAAAGTTTGAAAATGTATCAAACTCAACGTCTTTACGATTCTTGACAGTGTTGATATCAGATCTATGCCCATTAATCCTGATATGTAAATGGCTACCAGTTTGTCCTATATAACAAAACTACAGTTTGTTCTTTATAGGATTTGAAACTAAAGTTGTTCTATATAGAATTTGTAGCACCTCGAAAAAAAATATTTTAAGTTTGTTTTTCAAACAAAACTACCAGTTTGTTCTATATAGAATCTGTAACACTTCCACAAACAATGCTAAAAATCTTAAATTTCTGCTTCATCGCTTATTAATCAATCAGTTCCTTTCAGATTTGTTGTTTCGTATCTTATTAAGTTTCTTGATATCAGTTCTATTATTTCCGCTCCCACAGACAATATACGTTCTTCTAACAAAAAGCCTTACAATATTAATATATAGGTCATATTTTTTGCATGGTGGGTCACTTGCACTTTCTTTAACTAAACATACGTTTTTCACACAACACAGATTTATACACTGACGGAAAAAAATCCCAACACCAAGAAGGGGTTGTGTTAGATAAACGACAGTTGGTAGGCGGTGAGAGTACATCTGTAAGATGACGTCTATGCAAATTTCGCGCTCGGCGCATACGCGTGGCGCTAGTAGCGCCCCTCGGAACATGCAAAGCAGGTTTGCTGTAAATACGCGCTGTAACGTTCGTGAGCGTTAGTTATCGTTGAGATTCGACGTAGTGTGTTGATGTTAGTCAAGAATGCCTTTAAGAAGACGAAGAAGCCATTATCAACAGCTCACGGAGTTTGAACGAGGTCGTGTAATAGGGCTACGAGAAGGTGGATTTTCTTTCCGCAATATTGCAGAACGACTTGGCAGGAATGTAGCCACTGTGCATGATTGTTGACATCGGTGGTCAAGGGAAGGTACTGCCTCAAGAAGACCGGGTTCTGGCCAGCCACGTGGCACTACTGAGAGGGAAGACCGCCGTGTACGGCGTATGGCCGTGGCGCATCGTACTGCGTCTGCGGCAGCAATTCGAGCTGCAGTTGCCACCACAATGACACAACGAACTGTTACAAATCGGTTACTTGAAGGACAGCTCCGAGCCAGACGCCCTGTAGCGCGCATTACACTTACTCCAAACCACTGCCGTTTGCGACGTCAGTGGTGTCAAGCTGGAGCTCATTGGAGGACGGAGTGGAGATCTGTTCTGTTTTCTGATGAAAGCCGGTTCTGCCTGGGTGCCAGTGATGGTCGTGTGTTGGTTAGAAGGAGGCCAGGTGAGCGCCGGCAACCAACCTGTCTGCGGCCGAGACACACTGGACCTACACCTGGAGTTACGGTCTGGGGAGCAATTTCCTATGACAGCAGGAGCGCTCTCGTGGTTATCCCACGCACCCTGACGGCACAGTTGTACGTCGGTCTGGTGATTCAACCTGTTGTGCTGCCATTCATGAACAGCCTTCTAGAGGGTGTTTTCCAACAGGATAACGCTCGCCCGCATACCGCTGTTGTAACCCAACATGCTCTACAGAGTGTCGCCATGTTGCCGTGGCCTGCTAGATCACCAGATCTTTCTCCAATCGAGCATGTATGGGACATCATTGGACGACAACTCCAGCGGCACCCCCAACCAGCATTAACCGTCCCTGTATTGACCGACCAAGTGCAACAGGCATGGAACTCCATCCCACAAACTGACATCCAGCACCTGTACGACACAATGCATGAACGTTTGCGTTCTTGCATTCAACATTCTGGCGGTTACACCGGTTATTAATGTACCAGCATTTCACATTTAAAATGGCTCTTCTCGCGCTTACATTAAGCTGTGATCTTGAAACCTTAATCGATTAAATATGTTACCTATACAAATGTATTGCCGCCATTTCATTCCTCTACAACTATTTTTTCGTGGTGTTGGGATTTTTTTCCGTCAGTGTGTTTACATACTAGTTTCAGCATTAGTTCCCATTCTTATTTGCGTGTCAGGTTCTGTCGTTACGCATTTCCGTCTCACTATACTTCTGTTAACATTCGTTGTGGTCAGTGCTTCAGCTGTTTACTCACATTGGGTGTCCACGGTGTTGTTTTATTTTGTTTCATTCTGTGGCTTAGGGAGCATGGCCAGGGGGACATTTGATTATTGTCCGTCCCTTTTCTGGTCTCAGAAAAGCCACTTGCAAAACGGGCGCTTCCATGACGACGACCGTTTGTACAACTGCATTGTTTGCCTTTTATTTATGTTTTTCTTTCTGTTCGTGTGTCTTGTTTTTTGTGTACATTTGTTAAGATTCTGATCTTGGGCTTGTACTTTGCTTATACTTGCATTTTACGTTTAGTTTTGTATATACAATATGCATAAGCACACCGGAAAAATGCTATCACGGCGCCATCTGTGCCAACGGCAACTTCCTACTATCATTTTTGTTAAGAGTAACATTAGTCACTCTTAACAGAAATGATAGTAGGAAGTTACCGTTGCACAGAGGGCGCCGTGATAGCATTGTTGCGAGATAAATAACACTGACGTTGCTCTTCATCACTGCATAAGACAGGATCATTTCTGTCTTATGCAGTGGTGAAGAGCAACGTGTATATTGAATTTAGTGTGCAATACGGGTCGTAAGACAGACGGTAGTGAGTGGCAAAAGTACCCATCGTGTTTGGCCGTGACCACGGACACAAAGTGAATGAAGTCGCCCAATTTGTTGGTTTGTTGTTGTGTCAAAGCGTACTGTACAGCGGGTCTACAAACAGTGGTGTAGTTCACAGTCAACTGAAAATCGGCGACGTAACTGTGGCCGGAAAACAATTCTCACCAATAGGGACCGCCGCCATGTTTCATGCCTAGTAACTGCTAATCGGTTTCAAACCAGGCAACAATTGCTTCAAACAGACAATGAAAGTCCACTCCAACCAATTTCCGAAAGGACATTGCGACGAGAACTGCATACGGTGGATATCTGGATCAGAGTACCACGGAAGAGGCCTCTTTTAACGGTAAGTCACAAAGACCTACATTATCGATGGGCTTAGTGGCACAAAAACTGTTAGTTAGTTAGTTAATTGATTTTTGTGGCGCAAGGGCCAGGCATGGCCAAAGAACGCCAGACACAGAACTATCAGTTAAAGATTTTTAAAAGCGGGGTGAAATGATTAAGAGCAGACAGGCTTGGTAAAAGTTAGAAAGGAGAATGATGAAAGTTGTGAAGACTAGTTAGTTAATTATGTTTATATATAAATTTATTAATTTACTATTATAATTATTATAACTTTTTTTTAAATAAGTTTTAAAACGTTAATCTGTTTTAAAATGGAAAATACTGCGAAAGTGTCGCAGTGGTCGCCCAAAAGCTTTTGAAGCGTAGCTGCGCCTTCGTCCAGCAGATGAGACTGAAAATAGTGAAACCGATGATAACGAAAACGAACACAACTGCACAAAGCATGAGAGACGGTGAGTAAACAGTCGCATGTCTCACACACCGAGGCAGTGTCGCCACACAGCAAATAGCTACGCGTGAAGCGACAATGCCCAATGCGGAGACGCGCAAGAACAACTTCTTCCCAACGGTTCCGGCGACACGATGATTTCTAGACTCCAAGGTTAGGTTTTATACGGTGCAGTTTATTCTCCACCTGTTGGTCCCACAGACTTCGCCACGTTCGTCTGATATGATCGTGAACAAGAAAGCGAAAATCACGGTGGAACAGTGGCAAGGGTGTGACGACCAAAGAGGAGGCAGATCTAGCAGCAGCATCAGCAGACTCGTTCCCTGGGATCCCAACATGTCCAGGAATCCAGCAGAACCGAATCTGGACATCAGCCTCGAGCAAAGAACGAAAAAGTCTCCGTATGATAAAAAGAAGTGAGTGGCCAGTGAAATCCAAAGATGACAATGATTGCACAACACTCAACGAATCAGTGTACACAATAGCACGCTGATGAGAGCTCGACTGCACATGAACAAGTGCAAGATACACAGCATGCATCTCCGCCGAAAACACCGTGACCTCAGTAGGAATGCGGGCAACAGAAACTTCGTCAACGCAGACGGCGGCGGATCCAACAACACCAGCCGCCTTAGATCCGTCGGTGAAAACAGGAATAAAGTCTGCATTGACGTAACGGTGTTCAGCGAAGAGCTGCTGGTACACTGACGCAGGGGTTGAGGACTTGTCAAAAGATGTAAAGCTGGTATCAACCATGACACCAAGAGGATGCCATGGGGGATCATCAAAGCCCCTGGTCTCTCCAACGAGTGACAAGTCGAGCCCTGCATCACGAGCTATGGCCGCCATACGAAGACCGAAGGTTCGAATGCACGAGTGACGGATCTCGAACAAACGAGCATGCTGGGGATGAAAAACTGCATCGTATAAAGAATGGTCTGAGAGAGATTTAAGTTTCAGGTAAAATTGAAGAGACAGCTGAAGACGGTGTAAATGAAGCGACGGTTCGTTCGCGTCGGCATAAAGGCTGGGAATGGGTGACGTGCGAAATGCTCCCGTACAAAGACACAGCGCTTGATGGTGGATGGTATCCAACGGCCGGAGAACGGAAGGACGCGCAGAGCCATACACCATACAGCCATAATCCAGCTTAGACCGAATGAGAGAATGGTAAATACGGAACAAGGAAGTCCTGTCTGCACCCCAGGAGACTGAGGCAAGGATCTTAAGGATTGACAAGGCTCTCAGACAGGAAGTCCTTAGCCGTCGAACGTGCGAGCGAAAGGTGAGAGCACGGTCAACGGTCAAACCAAGGAACTTGGTTTCCGGCAAAACTGGAATGGCTGCACGGTCCAAATAGATCTCTGGATCAGGATGGAGGCCACGCCTCCGGCAGAAATGGACACAGGCTGTCTTGTCGGGAGAAAGAACAAACCCATTATTGTTAGCCGCTTTAACAATCTGGGTAATTGCAGACTGCAGCTGCCTTTCAACGAAATGCATGCTGGATGACGAACAGAAGATGTGAAGGTCGTCAACATAAATGGTAGCCGAAACCGCTGGAGGAAGATTTTTGAGCAGGCAGTTTTTGCGGAGGATGAACAGAGTCACCGAAAGAATGCTGCCTTGAGGGACACCTTGTTCTTGATGGAAAAAGGCAGAGAGCGTCGTACCCAGGCGCACCTGGAACACGCGGTTACGAAGGAAGCTGGCAATGAATGTTGGGAGGTTTCCACGCAACTCATTTTCGTGGAGGTCACAGAGGATACCGTGACGCCACGCTCTATCGTAAGCCTTTTCGATGTCAAAAAATACAGACACCAGGTGCTGCCTACGTACGAACGCCTCACGAACAGACGTCTCAAGGAGCAGGAGATGGTCAGGAGCTGAACGATGACGGCGGAAGCCACTTTGTGATGGAGACAGTATTCGATGTTCTTCTAGAAAATAAATTAGCCGGGAATTAACCATTCGTTCAAGGATTTTGCACAGACAGCTAGTGAGGACAATTGGCCGATAACTAGAGGGAGACTTGGGGTCTTTGCCAGGCTTGGGAAAAGGTAAAACAAAAGCTCTTCGCCAAGAGTCTGGGAAACTGTGCTCCAACCAAATGCGGTTGAAAAGCACTAACAGATTCTCGAGAGACGACTGTGAGAGATGACGGATCATGTCATAGTGAATGCCGTCGGGACCAACAGATGTTGCACCGGACAGATGCAGAGCCACCCGTAGTTCAGCCATGCTGAAGGGGGAGTTATACTCAGTGTTATAAAAAGGCGCAAAGGAGATTTTCTGGCGTTCCGCGGTTGTTTTAATATTCCCTGAAAGGACGGGAGATACGCCTGAGAACTAGAAACTGAGGCAAACGCCTCGCCCAAGCAATCCACAATCTCCCCAACTTCAGCATACGTGCAGCCGTTATTCTCAAGAATTGAAATTTGGCAGGAACTATAGTTTCCCCGGTTCTTACGAATTTTTCCCAAACAGTTTTTGAACTGGCACGTGAATTGATAGATGAAACATACTTCATCCAAGACTCCCTCTTGCTTCGTCGACGCACCAACCGAGCGTAAGATTTTGCTCTTTTAAATTTAACAAGATTAGCATCGGTTGGATAACGCCGGAAAGTACACCAGGCCTTATGTTGAAATCTCCTAGCCGCTGCGCAATCAGGGTTACACCAAAGATTCGGACGTCTTGGGAACGTCGTTGATGTTTTTGGGATAGAGAGATCTGCTGCCTGAATGATACACGTTGTGACATCAGTAACAGCTGCGTCAATTGACCCCCGGGTCACCATGGCAAAAGATATCACTGCGGACGATGTGAAGACCTCCCACTTGGCACGATTTATCTTCCAACGAGGAGGGCGTGAGGCAGAAGATGGCACGCTCACATTATACCTAAGTACAATTGGGAAGTGGTCGCTTCCATGGAGGTCGTTACACACCGTCCACGACCAGTCGGCCAAAACCGATGGTTGACCCAAAGATAAATCGATTGCACTGAAACTTCGTGTAGGCTCGTGGAAGTAAGTGTCAGCACCGGTGTTAAACAGGCACAAAGAGGTCGAGGAAAGAAGAGATTCGATCCTACGGCCTCGTGTGTCTGTTCTGACACTACCCCACAATGGATTATGAGCATTGAAGTCACCCAGAAGAAGAGGAGGTGACGGCAGCTGCTCAACTAAGCTCTCAAGAACGGACACGCTCACGTCCTCATCAGGCGGCAGATAGACGCTGCAAACAGTTAGAGGCACAGGCATGGAGATACGCACCGCAACAGCTTGTAAAGGTGTTGAGACCGCAACGGCTTGTAAAGGTGTCGAGACCGCAACGGCTTGTAAAGGTGTTGAGACCGCAACAGGAGAAACTGGAACACTGTGGGGGACAAGGATGGCAACTCCCCGCAAGCTATATCTCCTGAAACATTATCTTTCCGAAATGCACTGTAGCCTCGAACTGAAAGCAGGTCTGATGGTTTAAGTTTTGTCTCCTGGAGGCAAAGGCACACCGGAGAGTATGACGAAAGCAGATGTTTCACGTCGTCGTCATGTCTTGTCCGAAAGCCTCGACAGTTCCAATGACTAATTTTTTATCCGGTGTTCTTATATATATTTGTTCTTTCTTCAGAAATAACTTAGGTAGTAGTGTAATCTATTGGGGTCGGAAAGAAACGCATAGGACCCCTGAAGCATTTAATTGACAATTAAATGCATTTAAATGAGGCTGGTAATGGATACAGGTAAGAGGACAGGAGATTAAATCTCACTGTATATTTTCCTTGAATACCTAGACAGAACGATATTACAAAAAGATAATAAAAAAAGGATCTAAATGGAGTTTCGGTGCATGGGATCAGAATTAACAATTTGAGGTATGCCATTAGCAATTTTTTAAGATGATAAAGATCAACTTGAAAAAAAAAACCAGTGAATAAACTGAGTGTGGAAGACAAGAGGGCTAATTTTGATTTCTGAAAAGACAAAATCTATGGTGGTGTTGGGAGATAAAAAGTTAAAACGAAAATCAAAATATATGCAAGTTACAGAATTGGAAGAAGTTGACATATTTAGGGAGCAACGTGTCATATTGTCTGGATGGCAAGAATAGTAAAAACAAATTTAAAAGCAATGGAAAAGATTTGAGAAAGTAGAGAGTTCTGTCTTCAGACGAAACAAATCATCTTTAAAACATGTATGTTCAGTTGCATGCTAGGTGGTTGTGAGACTTGGAAAATAAGGATCTTGAAGTGAGCCGCCACGGTAGCCAGGTGTTATAAAGCGCTGACTTCTGACCATTCGGCCGAGATTGTCTGGTTTCGAGTTTCCAGGGAGAGCATATGGTCCCTTCCCGGGAGGCAGTGACCCTAAACTAGGGATGAGAGACTGCTTATATCTCTAATAGTTGTGCTTGGCGGTCGTTAAACTCTGAATCAACAGAACAGTCTGAAAAGAAGAATACTGGCATTTGCAGGAAGACTTAATAATTGAATAGATGCAGGAAATTACGTGCGAAACTCCTTGTGAGAAGATACAGCCGAAAGTGAACTTACTGCAGAATATTATACAATGGAAGTTGGAAGTGTTCGGGCACATTTGTAGAATGGATAGTAAACGAATGAACGTGACACAGCTTTTTGGCGTGACGGATGGAATGAACAGATATGTTAGACCTTTTAGCAAATGATCGAGAATACAGTGGAATGGTACATAAGCCGGGCTACAGAAGATGAGTCACATTGAACTGAATAGAGAGAGACCGCGATTGTTGGCGGAACTGATTATCATCATAACATTAATGGGGATGAGACTATGATTGTTGTTGTTGGTAGTGATACATTTTTATTCATATTGTGATTTTACGTACTTCAAAGCTTACATTAAATTTAAATAAACAACTTCCTCCTATGTATTTTTTCTTTTTATAAATTAATTCTGCTAAATGTCCTGCTTTTTTCTATTTCAGATGTTAAATCATCTAATCCTATGCATGGATGCTCCATTATGTGATTTTGCACACACAAGAGGGTAACTTTTTAAAGAGTAGCCTTAGAATCATTCACCTCTTTAATACGATACACTAATGCATACGGTAGCATTTTTAGTATATTACTCACCGTTTTACGTTGTACGCAGAAACAGATTGTATTGGCATCTTCTTTGGACCAGGAACTGGGCGGAAAAGTTTTCCACTGCTGTTTACCACAGAGACAGGGCCTCTGACAGTTTGAGATAAAGCCACTGCGTAGTACGGTGTACCCTCATACTCTGGATACCTGTCGAAACATCCTGCTTTCATTCCTCCATCCTAATACAAAAACGTCAGTGGGATTAGAATAAAGAACTGAAAGCTTTTACATTCAGTACAAACATAAAAACTTACAGGCCATCCTTATAAATATGTTCTGATATTTTGTCGAAAAATCATCTAATGTAAATCCTGCGGCACTGGAGACGCAGGAGCCGAACCTCCGAAAAAACACAGAAAATTTGGTTTTGCTCTGATATTTTTCTCTCCGAACTAATATCTCAATTTTGAAATTTTGTAAATCGAATAAATAAAATTTTCAATTGAAGACCTGTATTAAATTTATTTCATAGTGCATTCAATAATTTAATAAAATTTTGCGAAAGCTTTAACAAACACTTTGTTTTTAATCACGGCATACCATGACTTTCTTCTAAAATAATAGATGGATTCATTTTGGCTTTTGTCCGAGATTGGTCCAGGTTCGAATCCCGGTGAGGCACAGATGTTTGTTTCCCTTCCTTGGAACAAGTGACACTGAATTAAAGACACTGAGTTGCTCACGGTGGATGTTAAACCTCCAATAAAAAAAATACAATTTTGTTTTGGGGTTTAATGACCACTATGCACATATTAGGACTCATAAGCAGTTGCACTTCCCCATGCACAGTAACTCATAAGCAGTCGCACTTCCCTAATTCGGGCCACTTGTTACAGGGAAGGGGGAGAGAGCAAGCGTCCCAGAAAAAACATACCACCCATGGTTGCCAAACAGGCCACCGGGCGGCAAATATAATTTTCAATCCAACTCCTATTTCATTACGTTGGGTGAGAGCAGGGCCGGAGCAGGCCAAAGTTCCGCCTTGTGCGACTTTCACTTTGCCGCCCCTTCCCCTCTCTAATTGCCGTAACATTGTCATTAATTCGTTCTTCTTATTCTTCCTTGTAGCAAATATTTCTTAGCTCATAATCAACCATGGGTTTCACCCTTTTTCCTTCCCTCTCTACTTCACATTTCAATACAAAACGTCTTAAATACACTCACTGTCAAAAAAAAAAAAAAAAAAAAAAAAAGAAACCACCAACGGAAATGAAACTTGGTGGGCAGGTTCGACATCGTGAGACATGCGCAAATCATTCAAGTATCACGTTCGGCCGCGCATGTGACGCCACCAATCAGGGGTCGTAGCGCTGTGACTGACTGGCTATATAAGGTCGTACCGTTGCGCGCGTTTGCCATTCTGACTCATGCTGTTAGTTACATCCTTCACAAGTGACGTATGCCTCGGAGAAAAGTTCGGAAGCAATTCGAGAAGTTGGAGTTTGAGAGGGACCACGTCCTCGGGCTCCGGGAAGGTCTTATCGCCGTATTGCGCGAGATAGTGGTCGTGCGGATTTCACCATAGCACGCTGTTGACGGCAGTGGATAAAACAGAAACCGCAGCAGCGACAGGAATGGTCTGGGAGACCTAGACGAAACACGGCGAGGGAGGACCGACGGGTTGTCCAACATGCGCGGAGTGACCCAACAGCCACGATTGTTAATATTCAGCGAGCAGTGGTGCCCTCCATGCATCGTCCGATTAGGGCCGGCACCATTGGCAGACGGCTGCACGACGTAGGACTACAAGCACGCAGACGGCTGCACGACGTAGGACTACAAGCACGCAGACCGCCCTTAACATCATTGCATCGTCGTCAAACACTGCAATGTTGCCGTGCCAGACTGTCATGGAGCCACTCAGAATGGCAGCGGGTGATCTTCAGTGACGAGTCCCGATTTTGTCTTGGAGGAGACGACCAACGAATCCGTGTGTCGAGGCACCCTGGTCAGCGCGAAGATGAACGGTTTGTTGTCGAGCGTCACACGTCCAGAAGGCCTGGTGTCATGGTGTGGGTTGCAACTGCCTACGATGCCAGATCACCTTTGCGGTTCATTACAGGCACTTTGACAGCGCAACGTTACGTTAATGAGGTCCTGCAACCAGTGGCCCTACCTTTTCAGAACGCTCACCCGGTGCGATTTCCCAACAGGACAACGCTCGTCCGCATACTGCTGCTGTCTCGAGAGCTAGCCTGCAAGGCACTCTCACTGTGCCATGGTCAACCGCATCGCCAGACCTATCACCGATTGAAACTGTGTGGGATGCTATTGGACGCGCTATCCACCCTCCACACTCCACACCTACCGTACAATCTGCAGGAACTGTGTGAGAAGATTCAAGCTGCATGGGATGGCTTACCGCAGGACAGCATTAGGAACCTGTGCAACTCCATGCCGAGACGTCTGGTGTGCTGTATGAGCAAACATGGTGGCGCGACGCCATACTGAGAGACACTACTTATTGGCGTGTAGCTCAATAAATATTGCCCATATCAGTCTCAATGTTTAATAAATTATTGCTCCTGGTAGCCTTTACGTCCTCCCGAATAGCATTGCAATCCGACACGTTCTTCTGGTTACAACTATTGTTTTTATGATGAGTGTATTTTTCCTTCATAAATAAAGTTTACATTTCCCAAAAATTTTACAGTTATTACACGAAGCAGAAGAAGTTCAAATATTGGAGAAAAACATTGTCACAACCCAAAACGATATTGTATATAAAGTTACTCTTGGATTAATAAGGAAGCCAATTAAACTTTTTTATTCCTGTGCGGTGGCACACTTGGCACATGCCTTACTCCTGGCCTGGGTGGGAGGACCAAACTGGGACATCAGTAGTGTGTTGATCATAAGTGAAATTTTCTCAGAGGTAAAGATTTACAGAATCGAACTTTGCAGCTGAGGAAAGACTTAAAGAACCTGGGTAAAAGTAACAAATGTACTTACAGAAAAGAGAAATGATATTTTTACAGTGTAGGATAGACGTAGACAAGCCACTAGTTAAACAGACAGCGATCGACGTTCTACAGAAAGTTTAATCGCCGCCGCAATGGATCAGTGGTATAAGCGCTGACCTCTGACCTGTCGTTCGAGTTGGCCTGGGTTCAAACCCGGATGCGTATTTCATAAGAGTACATATGGAATCACGATTACGGCCATTTCGAACACCCGTTTGGTACGGAGCTGTGATTGCGTGCAGGCGTAGCCTAGGAGGAGGATCACGCGATAGGAACATGTACATTGTACATTCTATGACGGGAAGTTCCGCTTGTTAAAAAAATCGTTGTGAGGTTATTTAACATATACTGCAGTTTGATGATATTGAATATTTTACTGCCAAGTAATTGTGTCTACGTTACCATAAGAAATACTTGTACTTGCTCAGATAAATACAAGTGCGAAATCCACCTTAGTATTAAAATCAAGGACGACTTCAAGAAATGACAAATAAACACGGAACACTCATCAGTATTGGCCAACAGATGACAGCAAGTCAACTGTGCATCGATTGCAGTTCGTTTTGTGGTGCAAGTGCCTTAAAAAAAGAAATGATATTTTTGGCTGTCCCCTAAACGAACAAGTAGCGATGAAAACTATCTTCTCACATTGAAATATTTATTCTGACGATTGCGTTTCGGTTCCTCATGAAGGCTTTGATGACGCGAGAAGGAAGGCGGTTGACGGGGCTTGACGTGGCAGCCAATCAAAATGGCGGATTTTCTCCCTTACTAGCCGCGAGGTGTATAATGCTGTAATCCGGAAGTAATCTTTCCTTTCCGGGCCAAGAGCCCATTGCCAACATTCTGCGTAGGGGACTCGCGAAGCACACATTTGAACTTCAGCTTGAGGCTCCTTATTGTGCCTAATGGGAAATCCGGCCCTGGTGTGGAACGCCTCAAGTAATCGACATGTGTGTGCTTTTTTGTTGCATAACAAAAACACTGTTTTTCAAATACTGATTGACACCAAAGCTAGATAAAACCCAAAACACAAGATGCGTTCTAAAATTTGTAAAGCGAGGAATGTACACTGCAAACAATAAATTTAATTGATTTTTAATCATTTTGGTTGTTTCATTTTATTACTTTGATTTTGTAGATTTATGTCTTTAAGCTGCAGTCAGCTACAATTGCATCGTGAGCAGAAAGCATTTAATTTATTCGGTAAGTGCAAAACTTTCATCATTTGCATGCATGTGTGAAAAACGAAGCTGTACTTTATTTAAATATATTTCATAGTTTCCATTATTAGTGATAATCTGTTCCGATTGCTCGGTTACCTGTTTAATTCTCACATAAAAGGAAGTAGCATCCTCAGTATCAAAAAACGCTTAAATCGCCGTTTCACTCTGTACGGCCTTTAACGTTTTTATGAGCCATATGTTCGACCGTGACAAGAACAAGCGAAAATCTGTTGATGGTAAATCTAGTGAGCAGACTCTCTTGCTATTCGTCCGAGATGGGTCCGGGTTCAATTCCCGATGAGTCACGGATGTCTTGCAGCTTTGGCTCTCTCGCTTCCCTGGAAACAGTGGCGCTAAATTAGGCACCAGTGACTGCTTACAGTCCATTTAGTTGCTGACGGTGGTCATTAAACCCCCTCCCTCAGCAAAAAAAGGTATAGTGAATACGGTGGGTGAGGCAAAAGCTCTTTCAGTTCAAGCTGTGTTGCATAACTACATACGGGTCAGCGTTATTAGAACAAAAAACAACACCTATCTGATTCACCAAACTGGGACACTTCGTTTATTTGATGATTGGCACTTAAACTAACGACCACTCGCAGTAATCGTTAGCTTAAGTGCCAATAGCTTATGACGGATAAATTACCTTACAATCCCAACAAACGTAGAGCATGATCGAGATCAGCTTTTGGAATTGTTCCTGAAGAATCCCAAATTTTTCCAAAAGATTTGGTGCGTTCAGAATTCTTGCGCAGCACTCATTTTTCATCTGTGGTCGCCATTAAATCCAAGAACAGATCTGTTTTGTACCAAGCTTCCAAAGTGTCTCTTATGGTCATTCTATCCATTTGCTTCTTTGTCGATAAAATCCGATTGATCATGTTTTCGGGTCGTTCCAATGAAATGAATTCACCTCATGGCAGTTGTTTGATATATTAAAAGTCTATCGAAACATCCTCGAAGATCTGATGAAAAACGGACTCATTTGTTGCCAATATTTGTTTGCTTGTTTGTTTGTGGGTTTAACTACCAACGTGAGAACTCCATGACAGTGGCGTCGGAACTCTTTTTTGACAGCGGAGGCAAGATGGCGGCGAAAAAGTATTTTATCATTTCATTAAATTTATCGTACTACTGTAGAAGAAGACGTGTTAACTTCATTACGAAAATTTGCTGGAAAAAACATTTTCGACTAAACATTCATCTTAAAAAACAAACATTTTCATATCCATATAGTTCCTCAATCTAAACTAACTGTACACATAAACTGCCTTGAACTATAGACTTTGAAACTTCCGGAATGGTACGAATTCCGCAGGAATTGGAGCCGTAGACGCGATAATTAAACATCGAAGGAATCTATATCTCATTCTTCACCGTGCTTCCATTTCCCTATTTAGTTTTACTCAATTTTTTAGAGGAAGATTAATTTTTTACACTTAATGAGACACAAAACGTTGCTGGTTTTCAAACGGTAATAAGCCTACTGGACTGTTTAATGGGGCTAGCATTATTTTGGGTCTCAGGAGTTGCTTTAAAAAAATCAGATTTCTAGATAGTTCATGGTAAAAAATGAAGAGCAATACTCAATTTCTATCAAATGAACTTACAAAATAAAAAACCCCGTATGTTTGAGATTTCCAGTCACGAGCATATGTAATTCGGAAAGAAAGGAAACTGAGGGACCAAATGTGATGCTTGCCCCACACTCATTTGCGTAACGGGGCAACTGCCCCGCGGTTCCGACGCCGGTGCTCGGTGAGCTACAAATAGTGGCCCGCCCTTAATTTAGGGCCACTGGTTCAAGGAAACGGAGAGAGCCGGTGCCGGAAAATAAACACAACATCCGAAATGGGTCCTGGTTCGAATCCCGTGATTGTCAAGTCTACATCCGACATGCGTCTGCGGTAGAATGGTGAGAGGGGCGTTTTATGGACTTAATCGTCCATTCTGGTGAGTTAATCGCCCACTGGCGATCACCGGGATTAGAACCCAAACCCATCTCTGATGAATGGTCAGCAAACAGCGTTTAGACCATTGCGCCACCGGGACTGCCAATATTTCTCCATCATTCTCCATCACACACTTCAGAAGCGCGTCAAGAATGGGGCTTATCTTCAAGTGTCTATCACCGAGCGAAACTTCGTGAATCAATTTCAGCATATTCCTTCACTTACAGTGTCCATCCTGTATGCAGTGTGTGTGTCCTAGGCAGCCGCACGTTTCATCGGGCGGACGAAGCTATTAGTGATAAATATATGTGCATTTTATCAAAACTTATGTTAAACCTTAAATCATCATCATCATCACTGTCAACTATTATCAATCCACTGCTGGACGAAGGTCTCCCCAAGTTTCCTCCACAACGGTCTGTCTTGTGCCAGTCTCCTCCATGTCACTCCCGCATACTTTCGAATTTCATCCACCCATCTTGCATGTGGTCTTCTTCTGGGTCTTTTCCTGTCCCTTGGAATCCAATCTAAAATTTGGGCTGTCCATCGAATGGTCTGTCCTTCTGGCAGTATGTCCAGCCCATTGATATTTCAGGGATTTTACTCAGATCATGATGGCTTCCACTCTTGTCATTTTTCTGACCCACGAGTTCCTCTTCTTATCTCTCCTGGTTACACCAAGCATGCACCTCTTCATGCTACTTTGAGTTGTCTGCAGCCATTGTATGTCTCTTTTAGTTAAGGTCAACGTCTCTGCACCATACGTAAGCACTAGAAAGATGCATTGATCAAACACTTTTCTTTTAAGACATAATGGCATATTGCTCTTGAAAATTATGCTGTTTCTTCCAAAAGCTTTCCAGGCAAGTTTTGTACACCGATTAATTTCTTCATCAATGTGACCCTCACTTGATATCTGCTGTCCAAGATAAACGTACGTATCTGTTATCTCCAGCTTTTCTCAATCAATCGATAAATCTTCATTTCTTGTAAAAGCATTGAACATCACTTTTGTTTTCTGAAAGTTCATTTTTAATCCCACTTCTTTACTCTTATCAGCAAGTTCCTGGATCATACTCTGCAGCTCTGATGGGGTAGTTGCAAAACTGACTACGTCATCAGCAAAACGGAGGTGGGTTAGATAATCTCCATTAATCTTTATCCCTTTGTTTTCCCAGTTCAGTGATTGAAAGACATTTTCCAATGTGGCATTAAAGAGCTTCGGAGATATGGTGTCGCCTTGTCTCACTCCTTTTCCAATTTTTATGTGTGTTGTATTTTCAAACAGCCGAATCTTTGCACTTGCATTTTCATAGATGTTATTAATAATATTAATGTATGCATCTTCAATACCGCAGGATTTCAGGGCCATTGTAACTGCTGATGGTTTCACCGAATCAAAGGCTTTTTCATAATCGATAAAAGCCATGCACAGTGGAAGTTCATATTCCCTCGCTCTTTCAATTAGTTCTCTCAGTACGTGGATATGATCTATTGTGCTTGTAGCAACTCCTGAATCCAGCTTGTTCTCTCGGTTGAGCCATGTCCAGTGTCACCTTTAAGCGGTGTGAAAGAACTTTAGTGAAGATTTTATAAACACCTGATAGGAGGCTGATAGGTCTGTAGTTCCTGAGATCCTCAATGTCACCTTTTTTATGTAGCAAGATCATTGTATCGTTGTTCCAATCCTCAGGAATCTTCCCTTCATTAAGGCATCGAGTGAAAATTTGGGCGAGTACTGTTCCGATTTCTCGACTTGCTTCTTGTATGAGGTCTACAGTAATTCCATCTTCTCCTGGAGCCTTCCCTGTACTTCATGTTCTTGATTGCATGTGCAACTTCTGCTGGGAGGACTTGAAGAACTCTGGTACTGGTACCTTTCATGATGTCTGGAGTACATGTATCATTCCTTTCATATAATTTGGAGTAGAAATCTTTCATTCTTGTCAAAATTTCGCCTCTATTTCTGGTTACAGAACCATCTTCTTTTCTCAGTGCCATAATCTGTTTTCTTCTCTTACTGAGATGTCCCTTTGCTATCTTTAGGCTTTGGTTGTTTTCAATTGCTTTCCTTACTAGTTCACAGTTGAATTTCCTTACGTCTTCAGTGATACTTTTTCGTACTGTCTTGCATAGCTCTATATATTCCACTTTGGAAGTCACATCTTCTTTAGTTGTCCTCATCTCTCTTCTTTTTGCATCAACAATTTGGTTTTTCCTGAGAATTTGTTCACATGCAACTTGTTCTTATACCCAGCTAATTTTGTTACTGTTTCCATAAGAGCTTTGGTTACTTTTCTGTTAACTTCAGAAATATCCACTTCTTCCGATGTTAGTCCTTCTAAAGCAGAGAATCTGTTCTTCAGTTCCAACTTGAAGGTATTATGGTGTTTTTTAAGGTTGGCTATGTCAATACATTTTGTTTGTCTTATGAGCTTGCTACGTGCGAGTTTAGTGTTGAGGTGCATCTTACATCTCACCAATCTATGGTCACTACCTGTGTTGAACTTGTTTAGCACACTGCAGTCTTCTATGACGAATTTTTTGTTACACATAATAAAATTAATTTCACTTGTCGTCCCATTTGGATGTCTCCATGTCCATTTCCTGTGTGGCTTTTTCTTGAAAAAGGAGTTCAAGATGAAAAACCCTTCTGCCTCTGTAAACTCTACGAGAGTATTTCCACGCTGGTTTTTGTTGCCGTGACCGAATTTACCTACTTAAGTTTCATTCTGTTGCCGTTGCTCTATTTTTGCATTGAAATCCCCAATAATTATCTTTAAGTGCTGCTTACCTTTATTATTTAGATGACGAATTTCCTCATAAAATTCTTCAATTTCTTCTTAAGCATGACTTGTGGTGGGTGCATAAGTTTGAATAATCTGAGCCTGGTATCTTCTCGAGAGTTGGATAACGAGTCGTGCAGCTCTGTCAGAGGAACTTTGAACTTCTACAACTTTATCCTTCAGTTTCTTGTTTATTATAAATCCAACACCACTAGTTCTGCCAGTATCAGTCCCACGATAGTAGAAGAGATGTCGACTTTTCAGTTCAATAAGATCTTCTCCTTTTCTCCTTACCTCACTTAGCACGACGATGTCTCACTTGATCCTTTGTAGTTCCTCTTCCAATTCCAGAAGCCTCGAATCAGAAGATAGGAAGCGTCCATTATACGTAGCCAAGGTCAGCATTAGATGGCAGCCTAGTCTGGTCCGTCGGGGATCCTTAGCACCCTCTGCGTTCATGTTGCACTGGCCGCTGCCTTGATCAGGTACATTCCAGCTGCCGGAGACTGAGGGCCAAGATTTAAGTTGTGGAGTCATTTTGGAGGGGTTTGGCCATAACTCACCACGCTGGCCAAGCGGGTTGGTGAGTGTGGGATAGCATTTCCTCTAATCCCGATGGTATAGTTATACCGCTATTGGCGGTCGTCAGAGCACCTTTAGTGGGAACAGGAAGTACCACGAGAAGGCGGGGTTGACATTTGTCAAGGAGAGGCTGTGATGTTACGCATCACCTGACCTTACATCCCTAAACCTTAAATACTGCACACTAAATAAGTTTCAATTGCCAAAGCTGCTGTTTTTAAGGCAACGAAGATCCATCCCGTTACCTTCACTGTGCTGCCACCTGCTCTATGTTTTGGAAGCCTAATACAAAGCTTTCTTACCAGGTAAGCCTAAACTGCGTGAACTTATGCACTCATTCATCAGTTTCCTATGATAATAATTAGTGTGGTTTGGGGCATCTGTCGTTAGGCAGAACCTAGTCATGATTAGTTGTTGCGTCAAGTTCTTATGATATTACAGTAGTCGCGTCGCTGCGCGTAGTACCTTGATTTCATCCGAGTTGTTGTTACTTTTGGTTGATTTTGAACAGCCGACGCTGGACAACTGATGATTTGTTGGCATCTGAATAATTTCATCGAATAATTTCAGTATTAGTTCATTACTGGTTGTTTTATATTTCTCATCGGGCTTTTTGTTTGCCATTGCTATCCTATATGTACTGTATGTCGTTGAATTTGGAAATGTACGAGTATATACACAGTCGTGTCACATTATTGTGACCACCTCCTACTTTTGATGTCAACTGTGCGTATCCAATGAAAGAAGGCACATGTCATGAGCTGGCTTGGAGGGTATATAAGGTGTGCTGTAGGAATTCTGAAAACATATCACTCGTTGCTGTCATGAATAAAAGGAACGATTTTTCAGATTTGCAAAAAGGGATGATCATCGGCTTTCGGGACAGGGGCGGCAGTATTTCTGAAACAGCTAAATTTGTGAACTGTTCGCGTGCTGCTCTGGTTAAAGTGTATCGTGATTGGAGAAATGGCACCATTGCGAATAAGCCGAAGTGGAAACTGAGGAGCAGCACGTGCCATTGATGTGAAAGGTGAACGTCGGCTGCGAAGATGCGTGAGGGCCGATCGATATGATACAGTAGAGCAACTCACTGGCCGAATGAACCAGAGGGCTACCGGAAGTGTGTCTGAAACGACAGTTCAGCGAACCCTGCTGCGTATGGGGCACCGATGCAGACGGATAGTCACTGCAGCTATGCTAACGAAGGTGCTTGAGCAGAAAAGGCTTACATTTACGCAGCAGTATCGGAATTGTACCTCCGCTGATTGGCAAAGGATTGCCTTCCCCAAATGGGTCACGTTTTCTGCTTCATCGAACGGATGGTTGTTGGCGTATAAAGAGAGAAATATCGCAAAGCAAACACTCTTCAACCATTGCTGGAAGAACACAAGCTGGTGGGGGCAGCGTTCCCGCCAGTCTATCTGCTGTCTGTGCTGCACACGGCGGTTATTCTGGTTAATAGCTGGTGGTCACAATAATGTGACTCGATCGTGTATATTATATATTTGAGCAAAGGCGTGCACTCCTTCCCGGTGCCGCTGTGTCTCTTCCGTGGAATCAGTGGCTCTAAATTATGGATACGCGATTCCTTACATACAGCACCTAGATGTTCATAAGAACTGTTCATCTCTGGAAATAGAGAGAGGATTTAACGTGATATTTTGCTTTATGTTTTCATCTGTGAGTATTCGATATTGGCTACGAGAATGTTCTTGAATTACTCTTTGTGTTGCCTTACACAAAGAATTGTGTATTGATTTAGAAAAGTTGACAATACTGTAAAATTCAAGTCATTTCTTCATTTAGTATTCATTTTCAATTGCCTAGGTAAATACACGGTCGAGTCCCATTATTGTGACCAATAACTAATATCCAGAGTAACCGCCGTGTGCAGCGCGGACAGCAGTTAGACGGGCAGGGAGTGACTCAATAAGGTGCTGAAAGGGGTTCACAGATTTGTGGAGCCATGCTGACTGCAGCACATCTGACAGCTGCTGGGGGGTGCGTGGTGGAGGATCCGTAGAGCGAACGATGTGGTCCCACAGATGGTCAATTGGGTTTAAGTCTGGGAAGTTAGGTTGCCAGGGAAGTACTTTGAAGTCTTCATCGAGCTCTTCCAACCACTCTCGGACATTTCTAGCTGTATGACAGGTAGCATTGTCATGCTGGAAGATCCCATCCCCCAGGAAAGACAATCAGCATTTATGGGTGTACGTGATCTGCAAGGATGGATTCATAACGACTTCGGTCTACAGAGAGAGAATGCCACAAAAACATTTCCCAGACCATAAACCCACCAGCTTGTGTTCTGCCAGCAAAGGTAGAAGAATGTTTATTCTCCGATGTTTCTCGCTTTATGCGCCAACATCCATTCGTTCAATGAAGCAGAAAACATGACTCATCGGAGAGGACAATTCTTTGTCAATCAGCGGAGGTCCAATTCTGATACTGCCATACAAGTAAGCCTTTTCGGCCGATGCACCAACGTTAGCATAGGTGCAGTGACTATCCGTCTGCATCGGTGCCCCATACGCAGCAGGGTTCGCTGAACTGTCGTTTTAGACACACTTCCGGTATCCCCCTGGTTCATTCGGCCAGTGAGTTGTTCCACTGTATAGCATATCGATCGGCCCTCACGCATCTTCGCAGCCGACGTTCACCTTTCACATCAATGGCACGTGCTGCTCCTCAGTTTCCACTTCGGCTTATTCGCAATGGTGCCATTTCTCCAATCACGATACACTTTAACCATAGCAGCACGCGAACAGTTCACAAATTGAGCTGCTTCAGAAATACTGCCACCCTTGGCCCGAAAGCCGATGATCATCCCTTTTTGCAAATCTGATAAATCGCTCCTTTTATCCATGACAGCAACGAATGATGTGTTTTCAGAATGCCTACAGCACACCTTATATACCCTCCAAGACAGCTCACGACACGTGCCTTCTTACATTGGCTGCGCACTGTTGACGTCAAAGTAGGAGGTCGTCACAATAATGTGACTCGACTGTGTATAAACTACAACAATAGTTATCCGTCATAAGGATGATTTTGAGTGCTTAGAATGGCAGCTTATCGCATCGAATATTAGTAAAAAATACAAGCATCGAGTTTTTCACTCAACCTACTTGGCTCCCGAATAGGAACAAGAAAGAGAGAGAAAGAGGCTAATAACTTATCACCAACTGACAAAAACAAAAATGAAAAGAGGTTCTTTGAACATTTGCATTGTGGGGTAGAGAAACGGAATGAATGCATTAAATTCTGTGAATTGTGCACTTTTATTCACACAATTTTCGAAGCATTCATTAAGAAAGAATATTTTGCTACCTCTTTCAAAAGTCCCAGTTATTTCCAGTCGATTTTTAGTTGTATTTTCGGTTTCAGTTCGTTTATTGTTGGCTGCGGAGGATGACAACATGCGCCTCATTATGCTAAACGACACATTTGTCTCAGCCAAACAGCGACTTCCGCATCATGTACGGCATTTTTAAATTTCACTGTCGAACCGAACATTTTCTACTGTGTTAAATTATCGCCATGCACCCTAGTAATCCTTCTGTGAATGTTACTATGTTTCACTGTTTCTGTGTGTAGAGAATGAATCACTATTCTGGTTCCCACCTTTTTGCAATTTTGTACACGCGACGCCCTGGTTCCTGTGGCTTCTTCTGCCGAGATTACAGTTAACAACAGGACCTGGGACGCCATCTATCAGGAACAATATAATTTCCTTTGTCTGAACCGAGAGTCACGTAATGGATATGACCTATACATCGCGCAGTACCGCTTGTTCGCATCTAGCTTGGACGTTTTTGCTTTTATTTTATTGGAGGTTTAACGACTACCGTGAGCAACTAAGTGGGTTGTAAGCAGTCGCCTGTCCCTAATTTAGGGCCACTGGTTCAAGGGAAAGGAGAAAGCCAGTGCCGTAAGACAAATACAACATCCATGCCTCACCGGTATTCGAACCCGGACCCTTTCGGACGAATGATCAGAAGCCCTTGGACGTTGCCTAAAAGTTTAACTCGGTGGCGCCGTTAACCGAGCACAGGAAATGCGAATTTTGCGGCAGTAGCCGTTAAGACAGCATTGGGTGTCGATCTAGATAACGTTTCTTGGGATTAATTCCCTTAAACTTTATCATCAGCTATTTTAAGAAAATACAGAAAATGACTTGTGTTACCTTTTGCAAACCTAATAGAAAAAAAAACGAGTTGTACAGGGATAACTTTTCACAAGTTTTGCAGCATCCTGGATTTCGAACATCCCAAAGAAAGGTACAGTTGTGGCCAAAAGTCCTCCACCAGTAGACCGAAAGTCAATTTTTGATGTTTGAAGTCAACTTATACAGCGTAATGGTAAAGTCAGGAATGCATATTATACATCATTTTAAAAGAAAGTTTATGCTGAATTCAAATATTTTTACAGAATGTTATTACCAGTAATAGAAGTGAAGTTACAAGCAAAAGTATAGCATCTAGTCATAAAAAGCAAAAAATAGTGGAATTTGTGAAATTAGTGCACAATGCATTTAACGTAAAATTACAGTACAGCACATTATTGAAACTTGCAGGACACTTGAAATAACTTACCAATAAGCAAAATACGCTTTAATATTTAATTGGATAACCACGGTTTCTTAGTAACAAAGTGCACCTTCTTGGTATAGAACTGATGAGCTACTCTAGTTGTCCATTGGTGATAACACGGTGCCATACGGCCCTTACAGACTCAATTATTGCTGGTTAAGATGTGGGTCCTTGTTGACGGATTCTTTGCTTCAATTTCATCCACATATTCTCTATGGGATTAAGATCCGGTGATTGTGCCGGCAACTGAAGTTTTCTTACAAAATTTCGATTAAACCACTCGCAACCAACTTTGACAGACGACATGTGCGTTTTCGTCCTGAAAGATAAAATTCCACAAACCCATGTCTTGTGCAGATAATAGCAGTTTGGGCTTCAAAATATCTACATATTTTGATCCATTCAATATGCCACCAATAATGTGTAGACGGCCAACACCACTGGCTGAAATACAGGACCATAACATCACCGAATGTGGGTGCTTGATTGTTGGCTGGGTGCAGCATGCCTTAAATCTTTCACCAGCCCGACGACGAACATAATTATTTCCATTATTAGTGGAAATATCATAAAACGGAAAAATGTTATTTTTCATTTAATGGAAAAATGTTATTCTTCCATTCATCAACAGTTCAAATCTTGTGTGCCTTGGCCCAAGCAATTCTTTTGAGTCGTTGTTGTTCAGTAAGGAAAGATTTTTTGTGCAACTTTTCGTGCAGTCAGTCCATTTTCTTGTAGCTTACGACGAACTATACGTGCAGATGCAATAATGCCTACTTCATTCTCCCACTCATTTCTTAAGTCATTGGCAGTTTTAAACCTTGATTTTAAGGAACGACGAATCAACATGCGATCATCACGTTCAGTACACTTTGTCGACCTGACCTTTTTCTGTTTCCCACACATCCAGTTTCTGCAACTCTTTTAATGGTGCGCAAGAAAGTGGAATGATCACAGCCACATTTAACAGCAACTTTGGCAACGTGTTATCACCAATGGACCACTAGAGAAGCTCATTAGTTCCATGCCAAGAAGGTGCACTTTGTTATTAAGAAACAGTGGTTATCCAATTAAATATTAAAGCGTATTTTGTTTTTTCGTAAGTTATTTCAAGTGTCCTGCAAGTTTCAATAATGTACTGTACATTAATTTTACGTTAAATGTATTATACACTAATTTCACAAATTCTACTATTTTTTGTTTTTTATGATTAGATGCTGTACTTTTGCTTTTAACTTCACTTCTATTACTGGTAATAATATTCTGTAAAACTATTTGAATTCAGCATAAACTGTCCTTTAAAATCATGTATAATATGTATTCCTGACTTTATCTTACGCTGTATAAGTTGACTTCAAACATCAAAAATTGACTTTTGGACGTAATTGACTTTTGGACTCAGTCATAATGGAAAGAAAAACATATGGCTTCATTGGCGTATAAGAAACAAAGTAAACATTATATCTGCTTGCAGGTACATGTTAACGGAAAAAACCCTTTAGAAATGATTTTATTATATTTTTCACAGAATTTCATATAAATTATCGATTCTAAAAGGTGTTAACTATATTTCATTTTAAGTAGTGCTTTTTTAACTGTTAAAGAAATACTGCTCATGGAGCATTTTAACTGTCATCTTGTATAAGGTGGACGGTGTCGTTTTTACTATTTTTACGCAACTCAGTGCATCTATTTTCGCATTCAACTTCGTTTCGCTACTTAAATAAGCATACGCAACAGAAACACTCCAATTCAATTTGAATTTCCTTTGCGAGATACAGTAATCACTAAAAAAAGGGGCTCGATTACCATAATAATAAGCTAAAATTAAATGGTTGTCTCTTTTTATATTTACTTTATATTATGTGTAACACATATCAGTTCTCTTTTGATTAAAGTGTAGTTTTATGAAATTTTAAACAACGTATTCATTGGCGAAACCACAATCTGCCATCACTATTGTTTACACTTTTAATAACGGTCCTCACTGTCACCTAACGGTCTTCACTGCCATTAACGGATGAAACTTTCAAGAGCGCGGACACTTTTTTCTCGTAGAGATCTCCCGATCGGGCAGGTCATATCTATTACGTAGGTCTCGGTTTGAATATTTGTCCCACTTTGGTGGCGCAGTGGTAAGAGCGCTTGATTGTTTTAATTGTAGAATCCTCCCTCAACCAATATACTGTTTTTTACTGCTGTAATGTTCGTGAAAACCACTTTCACATTTGGAACACACCAATTTCGCTTTGATGAAACACTGTTTCTGATTCTGTATCGGAATAATTAACTATAAATACAGAATATTATTCGGCCAGCAATACGTCGTACTTACAAGGGGACGAAATCATCAGAATCTTCGCATGTATGTTTCTGACACTCCACATCAAGGTAAGATTCTCGATGATGAACGAACTTTCACAAAAAAAGTTGTGATCAAAGAAACACTCAATAAATAAATGATTTAAAAAATTACTCTACATATCTTGCTTTTCCCCATCATTATTGACGGGCTTTCACCTAGTTGCATTGTAATCGACCAAAAGAATAATAATGAATATAAGTAAGATTTCTATCTTCTTTCAACTTTCTTATCAAGTCTGCTGTTTGCATTCATTTGGACTAGATATGCACTTCGAAAGTCGTCGTAAAAGGTGCTTGATGAAAAAATTATCCATAGTAGTAATTAAGGAATTTCTCGCAAACGATGCGTCCCGCTCTACGGTATAGCGTATTTTATTTCCTCATACGGCACTACTACTTAATGTAGAAGATACAGTCATTTGCAAAAGTTAAAAACCACCTGTCAATTTATTGAAAATTAAGATTTTCAAAGAAACAACTAATTACTAGTAAGAGATATTTAAAACAAGGCAGTAAAATCATGCAATTTATTGATTATGATACGCTTTCCAACATACCAGAAATCATTACTCAAGTTATGAGGATAATGGCTGTGGAATAAATCTCGCTCCTGTACCCTGACCTTTGACCCCATTTCGATGATATTAAACAGAATTGGTTCCGTATACCTCCGGAACAACATGCTAAAGTTTTGTCGCAATAGAAGTATTTTTACTCAAGTTATGAGGATAATGGTTGTGGAATAAATCTCGCTCCTGTGCCGTCACCTTTAACCCCATTTCGATTATATTAAACAGAACCGGTTCAGTACATCTCCGGAACGACACGCTGAAGTTTTGTCGCAATCGAAGCATTTTTACGTAAGTTATGATGCATAAGGGCGATAGAATGGATCCGCTCTTAATGTCCTGATATTTGACATCATTTCGTCCATTTTCAATAGGGTCCCTTCCCAGGTTTTCCCCTACCGCATACTAAAATTTCATCGAAATCGAACCATTTTTACCCATTTTTACGCGAGTTATCGTGCTGGCGGACGATCAAAGCTGGAGCATACTTGTATACGTTTCTTCAACCTACGGCTGGAAAGCATAAAAAAAGACCAGTTATGGCAGTGCCTGTCGGCAAAAAGGATAATGAAGCAGTACCGGATGCCGACATAGCACCCATATCATCTGACTAGGCGGATGTCTCACAGTGTTAAGGGTATATTTTTCATCAAACCTTTTCGCTTTCGGTCATTGAACATGTGCTTCACGTGATTCAAATTGACGAAGAGTTGATTCATCGGAAAAAGAACTTGGCTCCAATTTTCAGCAGTCCACGGTTGATGACACTTCGCAAACTGGAGTCTCTTCTTGTTCATGGCAAAGGCTTATATGCAGGTTTATAAGACTTTAATCCAAAATCTTTGCGAAGACGTCGGGGAACAGTGCTGATACTAAGATCAGACATGTTTGAATGCAGAAAGGCCTTGAGTTTCTTGCACAAACTCCTTGGAGAACGCATAACTAGGCATTCGCCTTATGGTATTGTCATCACGTGGGATTGTTTTCCTTGGAAGTGCACTCCCTTTTCGTTGCTAAATTCACCTGGACCTCGATACTTCATGATCGCATTATGAATAGCAGTCTTGCTCACATTTACATTTCTGCTTATGTCACGTCGGAGTAATCCATCATGATATAAAGTCACTCACTATCTGTGCCCTCTGTGTAACAGTTAATAACGCATTTTGCCCATTTTCCGCTCTATAGAAAATACGTACAAAACCTCTCAGCATGAAAAACAGAAGCAAACTTACACTCGCACGCTTTCCCCAACTCTATCAACAGCTGCCGCTGTAGGATGATGCAACACCGACGGGAAGTTGAGTAATACAGACAGTAGCTGACGCAATCGGCAGAAATCTCCTAATACCAACAGGTGGTATTAAACTTTTGCAAATGAAGGTAAAATATTTCGGTCTTCAGGATATCTTATCTTCTCATATAATAGTAGTTCTATGTGAGGAGATAAAACGACTACTTTATCTAGGAAATGAAATTTATTGCGTTTTTCCTGAAGACCGAATGTGACAGTTTCATTAATGTCTTTGTGAGATTTTTATTCTCACTTGCCGTTGATTTTTATTCTGACTTGACTTGCCTTGTAAATTATTTTCTTGAGTGGGCGAGTTGTTGTCCTCTAATTGGTATAAATGAACTTTACCTAACTCCTTGTAAAACGTTTGGAATCACTGCCACAGGTGCATGGTAGGGAGTATAAAGTAACGACCCAAAGGAAGTAGGTGAAACGGAAACATAATTTAATGAAATGTGCACATCTAAGCTTCAGACAGCAGGACTCATATAATGGAACGTACATTGTCTGAATGAAATAACAATGATGTGTAAGAACACGTATGGGCAATAATTGTAAACTCACCGACATCAGAGATGAAAATTAGGGAATCAGTTCATATGGTATTTATCTACTACCTAAATACTTTGCTACTCCTCCACGAGCTTTCATGACAGCGTGAATACTTTGAGGCATAGATGTCATTAATGAAAAAGAAAAATCACCAGTAGTGGAAACGGGATTTATTCGCTGCCGGAACCCAAAGTACAAGTGCCTGCCATAAAAATTCAGTATCCACAAATCCATTCGCAGTAGATATAAAACCAGATAAGGAAAATCCGTTATTAAACATCAAAATGAAATACTGACATTAAAAAACAGCTCTGACCAGGTAAACTTAAAATCAAATATTCTGAAAAACAAACAGATCTGACTTCATGTCAGAACTGTTTTTTTTATTCAGAGGTACGTTTCTTATTGAAAAAAAACAAATGAATACCGGTGCAACTAAAAGTGCCCGCTGTTAATAAACATTAGAAAAAAAATCAGCTCGTATTTGAGGCGGTGATATGGAATTGTCTTTGGCGACAAAATAAAAAAACTTGGTTCTGTCTGAAATATCCATTTATTTTAACTGAAATATACATTTTATTGACAAAGGTCACCGGAAACCCCTTCAAAAGGAAATGAACGGATGCGCTGCGTTGTTAAGATGCACGGTGCAGCTGCAAACGGTATAAAAACAAGCCTGCAGCTGACCGCCATCATATCGTACTGTGCGGTTGAGTGAAAATGTCGCGGCGGGAGAGAACTGACTTGGAAAAAGGAAAGATTGTTGGGTGTTATATTAGTGGGTTGTCCATAACAGGAACCGAGAGGCGTTCAAACATACCCAAGTCAACTGTTCTGGGTGTACTGAATAAGTGGAAGACACATGGCGTGCCTGAAGCAGCAAAACGTAACGGCAGACCAAAGAAAGTCAGTGATAGAGGATGTCGAAGCCTTAGGAGAGTTGTTACAGCTAATCGACGGAGTACTACTGCACAAGACCTCAGTGTACAGGTGAGTAACAATGCTGGAACCTAGGTAAGTACAAGAACCAATCGCAGAGAACTTCATTCCATGGGTTACCGTGGTCGTGCGACTGCTCATAAGCCTTTCATCTCCACTCGGAAGGTTACTCGTCGTTTAACATGGTGTAAAGAACATTTATCGTGGACCGTAGATCAATGGAAACAGGTCCTATAGACTGATGAATCCAGATACACGATCCATCAGTCTGATGGCTGTGTGTAGGTATGGTGGCAGTCGGGGGAACGCTATTTACCACAGTGTACTGTTCCTACGGTCAAGTTTGGAGTTGGCAGTGTACTCAGGTGGGGGTGATTTTCGTGGTATGGTTCTGGCCCAGTGGTTATCGTGGAGAAACCTGTTAACCAGAACGTCTATCTCGATATTCTGGACAATTATGCCCTACCAACTCTGCGGCAATACTACGGAACCGAGCCGTGTTGGTACCAGCAGATAATGCACCGAACCATAAAACAAGGACTATTACGGCGTGGTTTGACTATAATTTCGCATCGTGTGTGGACTGGCCAGCACAGAGACCTGATTTTAATCCCATAGAGCATCTATGAGATGAATTAGAGCGCCGCATAAGAAGTTTGGAACCAAGGCCTACTACTTAGCAACAGTTAGCGGCAGCATTATGTACTGAATGGAAGCACATACCTATCGCTCTGTTCCCAAACCTTGTCGAAAGCATGTCTCGAAGGTTCAGTGCCCTTCAAAAGCAAACAAACGGATCCGCTGCGTTGTTAAGATGCACGAACGGATCCGTTGCGTTGTTAAGATGCACGAACGGATCCGCTGCGTTGTTAAGATGCAAGAACGAATCCGCTGCGTTGTTAAGATGCACGAACGGTAGAATAACAAGCCTGGAACTGACAACTGACAACTAGGATACTTACTCACATGTACACTGAGGCCTAAGGTGGGCCAACACCGTACTAATGTATGTCAATAAATGTTGTGTTCCTCTTCTAGGTGTCTGGTGACTTTTGTCAATATAGAGTATATTGTAACTTCGACTTGGTAACGTAAAATTTATCACCTAGAGTAATTTTCCAGTACAGTTTTAGTTTCGGCAAGTCTTTTTGCAACTTTGCTTTACTTTCTCTGTAAGCCAAAGAATCTGCATTTCTCTTTCTGTCACGGAACCGTACATAGAGCTCGGGATTGAAGATCTTTGAAGAGGGTCAGTTTATTTTTATGAACATTAGGTTGCTGAAGTGGGTATCGCTCAAAGCGTTTCTTAAATCAGTTATTACCAAATTCATGGTACTGAAACCTCTTTGACAGATTTTAACAAGACTTAAATGATTGGAAACTTGTACGGTTTCCTTAAAATCCCTGAACTCTTCAATTATTTTTCCTTCATCCTCCAATCCGAATCTTTGGCATACACTTAGAACCTCTCGCTTTCCATATAAAACATTTATGTCGGTCGGCCAAAAAGACGGATACAAAACCTGAACTTGTTTTGCAGTGTAATCCAGCAGGTAAATTGTTGGCAGCACTCCGAAAAGAAAATGAACACGGTTTATTTCCCCGTCAGATTTATATCCCATTGAATGTAAATCCACCTCTTTGAACACCATATTTTTTACGGAATCTGATGCTACTAAATAAAACTTGTCAAAGCCACCATCAGCTAAAGCTTGGAAAACTTTCACTCTAAGGAAAATAAGCGACTGTGCTTCGGGTAAAAATATAGAATTTCCTTGAAGATGCAGCAACAGTGAACCAAGTTCCTTCAAGCGGTTTTCATTAGTACCAAATTTTCAGGAAGCATATGCTCGTAAGTTTCTTCCATAAGCCCGAAAATATGCTTCTCTCTTTACTATCCCTTGAAGAATCAGAAGACACAGCTTTAAAATGTATAGCCAAGGCTGAAAATATATTCCAGACAGCAGATACAATTCGCTCACTAGATGCGACCCATCTTGTTCCAAGAACTCTTCCGACTGAAGAAAACGGAACTTCACTTTATTCTACATAGTGATGTAACTCGCGGGAGTTCTTTGGTGAAGCCTGATACAAAGAGTATAATTTACCGCAAAATGATTTAAAACTTTGTATGCCGCGCCTCTTTTATTACGCCACCGACAGCAAGTTCTAACTTATGATTTGCATAGTGCTATGCAACAAGTTTGGGAATTTTTTTAGCTGTTGAGCCACATTATACGTGAACCTACAAAGTTTGCAAAGCCGTCAGAGGTAAAAGATATCAGATTATTTTTAACAAACTCAATTGGAGAGTGAAATCAACAGCAGTTAATGAATCGATTAATGAACTGTTCCACGAAACAGTTCATAATCGATTCTGTTACTGCTGTTGATTTCAAATCGCGTAATTCAACCAAGTCAAAAAATATAGTTTGGGGCATTTGCATCATCCGGATCTATGGACGCTCTTAGGGATATTATAAATACTGAGAATCGGCTTACAGTTGTACACTCATCAACCAAGGTACCGAATATATGTACACTAATTGTCATAAAAATCCGCAAACCAAGAAGGAGGCGTTGGATTGAAATGAGATTTTAGTAGTGAGATGGTACATACCAAGG
Organism: Macrothele yani; assembly: GCA_039090855.1. NCBI lineage: Eukaryota > Metazoa > Arthropoda > Arachnida > Araneae > Macrothelidae > Macrothele > Macrothele yani. The sequence continues at coordinate 74,326,871 of CM077026.1, forward strand.
ACAGAAGTGATTACAATATCACAGCAGCAGGACGATTTCCCGCGGACATACGGTACACATTCCGGGCAGCATTAATACCGCGTCGGACTGCCTCGTGCTCGGATACATGCGGTGATACGGACCGGCACGGAGTCAAAGAGACGCCGTATGCTATCCTGGAACAGATTGGCCCACACTTTTTGCAATTGATGCTCTAAATCACGAACACTGGGACATGAAGAAAGCTGGCGTCCCATCTGGTCCCACACGTGCTCGATGGACGAGAGATCAGACGATCTGGCAGGCCACGGAAGCGTCGAAGCATGACGTAGACAGTCCTGGGAAAACAGAGCCGTGTGTGGACGGCCGTTATCTTGTTGGAAAATGGCTCCAGGCCGCCCCGCCAGAAAAGGCAGCATATGGGGACTCGGGATCTCCTGTATGTAGCGCTGGGCTGTCAACGTCCCTCGGATCATTGTGAGGGAAGCCCTGCTGTCATACGCGATGGCTCCCCCAGACCTTCACGCCTGCAGTTCGGGACGTGTGCCTCTATACAGTGAGGTTGAGATTGTAGCGCTCACCTGCGGTCCTCCACACTCTGACATGGTGGTCGTCCGTTCCCATGCAGAAGCGGGATTTGTCGCTGAACACTATACGTGGCCAGTCCGTAGCATTCCACGTTGCTTGCTGCTGACACCAATTCAATCGACGCCGACGATGATCAGGTGTTAATGGCAGAAAACGTAAGGACCGTCGAAAGGGCATATTCGCCTCTGCCGGACGTCTGGAAATGGTTCTGGTGGACACAGAAGACCCTTGTACAGCCGCCACATGTCTCTGGATATCGGACAAGGACGTCGTTGCATCAGTGCGTGACGATCTCACTGTCCTCTCTGCTGATGGTGTGTCTGGGTCGTCCAGAGCCAGTCCACCGTGTCCGAGTGCCTTCCCTTCCCGTGTGCATTGCTCCCAACAAGATCGCACCGTACTGTTCGAGCGGCCCAAATGGTGGCTGATTCGGCGCACTGGCCACCCTGCCTCTCTCATCCTGACGATGCGGCCTCGTTCAAACTTCGTCAGTTGCCCATACGCACATCTACGGCGGTTCCTCGGCATGTCTATCGCTCAGGGATCTCACTCTTACCGTGCACTTCGGCACGAACGCGGAGTCCACTGCGTGGCGCCTTAGAAGCCCCAAAAATTGCGATGCGGTGCCGGTCTTGGACGCGCGGGCATGCGGAATCGCACGAAACTTTAATCATTTGCTTGCCTGCCCTCTCCGTAGCTATTCGCCGAGTTTCGCGTTAATCGTAAGGTGTTTTCTTAGTGCGTGGATTTTTATGACAATGAGTGTATATATATATATATATACACACGATCGATGAGAAAGCAGGTTTCCGTACCTCAAGGCAATGAGAAGACAATAAGAATTAAACTCCGTTTATTTGGCGTATAAATAATGAAAACATGAGCTGCTTGCTTTCGCTACCTCCGGGTAGCTTCATCAGGAAGTTAGTAGTTTAGATTACAGAATCAAGGAAGAGAAAACTCTTCTAAGAATATGAGTAAGTTCAAATAAATAAGACATTTGCACAATGTCACGAGTTGTTAGATCTCAGGGCCGGGTGTTCACGTGGAACATCAAGAAGTCGGTGCCATATCATAGGAAGACTCGTGGTTACGTGCTCGTTGCACACATTTTTTCGCGTAATGATCTCAATTTTTTCGCGGAGTGCAGTAGCCCTTGCGCTACCGTAAGGGGTTAGCCTCCTAACTCCGCTCCATCTGGGTATAGTCCCCCGCAATTGTAACATCACGTGCCAGGGCAGTTGTACGTTTACAGCCTTAACGTCCCTTTGGTGCTCAGAAATCAGGATTTTTATCGACCTTTTCGTCATTCCGACATAGTACTTAACGGATGAGTAGGGGTAATCTAAAGCAATCGTATAGAGCGCGACATCATAAAGCGTAGTAGGTGCACACTCTTTCGCTGCGAGATTATCAGACAAAGGCCTAGGTGTCCTCACACGATATCGTAATCCACTCTTCGGAGAGTGTTCATTTGGAAGTACGTCAGCCTAGGAATCTCATTCCTAGGCTGACGGCAGTAAACCCACGAATTGGATAGGCGGCGCTGTAGGATAGGCACGAGGCTGTGCGCGTGCCATGTTGCTGCTTTTTTGACAAAATCTCGTCAATTCTGAGCATTTCGTACCCTGCTGCGGTAGCTAGGTCTCTAAGGCTACAGATCTTCTCTTCGCCCGCTGTTTTGTCAGACGAGAGTTTGAAGGCTTCTTGTGCTCGGAACTTGAAAAGCGCATATTTGCGTGCTGCTGGGCCGGCTAAGTCTGGCAGTACGGGGTTGTCCACGTGGGTGGGTTTGTAGTAGACCCATGCGCCAAGTGTTCCAGAGGGCAATCTCCTTACCCATACATCCAGAAATGTCAACGCACCTCCACTTGCTTCATGTTCAGCTGAGAATTTAACGTTCGGATGAACAGTGTTCATTGTGGCGAGAAAATCACGGAGGGTAACTTCTCCATGTTGCCAAATAAAGAAAATATCGTCCATTTACCTCCACCAGATTTTAGGTACTAGGGCTGACGACTGCAAAAAGTCATTTTCGATAGACCGGAGGACCACTTCCTCAAGGGCTGCCGACACTGAGGACCCCATAGGTATTGTTCTGTGTTGCTTGTTAATACTGGATCGGAAGCTGAAGAAATTTGAATCCGTGACCGTGTCCAGTAGTTCTGAAATAGCTTCAACAGATTCCCTAGGGAACAGGTTCGACTCAGCGATGGAGAGCTTGAGGTTTGTGGTTGCTTCATGCACCGGTACTGAGGGATATCATGACTCGATGTGAAAGCTTCCAATGATGTCACCTGACGATACGCTCGTGGTCCTCAGTCTGGAGACAAAGTCAGCCGAAGAGAAAGAGTTTGTTCTCTTCTCAAGACGCCGATAGACCGTTTTTGTTTTCATTTTATAAGCTTCTTTATGAGCGTGACTTTCTCTGTGCTCTTTCATGTTTTCTATAAGCCCTGATTTGCTTCTTCTTAACATCAATCGTAGATCTAACTTTACAAACTATCCACTCCGTAGAAAGCCGAGCACCACTTAAACATTCTGAAACGTTCACATTCCCTACGGTTTTACAGAAGTCAACATCCTGAACACCCATTTTTTAAAACAAGCCTAGAGCACTCTTTCAAAAAATACTTACTTTGATCCTCAGTCCAAGACGGATATAAATTGCTTTCTGAATTGCTTTCTGTAGTAATTACCGTTTCCTGAGTAAATATTTACCGAAAGCGACTCAGATTCTTCTAATGAACCTCCTGTGATTTCCTTTGACTGCTACATTTTGTTCGACTTTCTTGGTGGTACTTTACACAAGTTGGAGCTTGAGCACGGGAAAGTTATCTAATTTCCGAGCTGTCGTTTTTTTTCTCTTGACTCATCGTTTTTTCCGAAAGAAATCTGTTAGTATTCTTTTCATTATTTTCTGTTAGACTTCTCACGCAAGAACAAATTGGAATTTAAAACAACGACTACAATATAAGGCATAAATGGCACTTCCTACCACGACGAGAGCTGGTGCCGAAGTGAAAAGGACGCTGAACAGTATGTGTAATTAAGCCCCGTTGTCAGTTCCAGTTAATTTTATGCATAATGCGGAGAAGGGTCTGCAAGGTCGGCGATCAGCTTCTGTCGTGACTTTCGCTCTCACAAAACATCTTGCACTCATCATGGGATTAAGCGGCATGGCAGTCATCATGGCGAAGGAATACGCGAAGGAGGTCCGCCAGATGGTCGGCAATCAACTCTTGTCTTGAAGTTTACACTCACCAAACACTATTACAGCTTTATTAGAGCAGAAAGAAAATTTTTATTTTGGAAGCGATGAACAATTCATACAAGATGGCGTCATCAATTGAAATATATGATGCATTGCGAAATGTTTTATTCAAATTAAATGCTCCCTTTCTTTTGGTGTTAGTAGTGAAAAGGCTACGTTTCACCTAGGATCACTTAACATTGTGCTCCTCACGGTTGCTCCTCACGGGGGCCGCAGCAGGGATGGGGGACGGAAGTCCTCTCGAGTGAGCCTACCGGAAATGTCTTATCTCTAGAGATAAGACCTTTGACAAACATTTTTGGGAAATCTTTTCATGTTTTAATATCTTTTTTTAACAAACTTAGGAAATTTTTTCGTGCTTTGAATACTGATTTATTAGGATTTTTATAAAACTTATATTTTTTTAGAACTTGAGTGAGGTGTTAGGAAATTTTTTATAGGCGTTGTATTATTGCTCAAGTATTATTGATTGTTTACAACAAATATTTCCTCCATGTCTCTTACTCAAGAAATGTTTTATGCAAAACAAATGAAGTATTCCTTCTTGAAAAGTTTTTCCCCTCATAAAGCGTTTGCATGGTGATCATGATTAATATTTTGTAATTTCATTTCCGAAGAAAGAAAGAATTCTTTTAAAACATCGTCAGTGACACATGCCATTTGTTTCTTGATGGGAAAGATAAAACCTTGAGACGTTATCTTTGTTTCCTGTTAGCGATAGTGCAATCTCCCCACCAAACGGTCTTCAATATCTTGTGAGTCAAATAAGATCTATTCCAGAATTTCTTTGTGTGGTTAATTGTTGACCATTACTAATCAAGTTTCTCTGTCCAATTTCTTATCTTTTCACCCCGATTTGTTAGAGAAGGTTTTCTGAATTCAGTACCACAGGAAGTTGATAGCACAACTTTTGGAAGGAAATGCTTTGTTTCGTAAACAAACAAACACTTTCTCCAGAACAAAGTTTTCTGAACCGCTTAATTTTTATATATAAGTTTCCTTTTCGTGTTTTTAATACTGATTTAATAACTTTTTTGATTAAACAATTTAGGATTCCTTTTTTTTAAATTCGTAATTTGTTCGTGTATTATTTCTTGTCTTTATTTTATAAAACGTATATTTTTAGAACTTCCTTGGGGTGTTAGGAATTTTTATAGACGTTGCATCAATTTCGCTCAAGTACATAAAAATGCTCTGATAGTCCCAGCGAGATTTGAACTCCCAGTAATTTGTTCAGAAAGCTTGCATTATTTCCACTAGACCATCGTACTATTGGAAAAAGATGCTTGAAAGAGTAAGATTTATGGTTTTTCATGGTGTTCAAATGTTTTAGGGGATTTGGAATTTCTTTTTAAATGGTGTGTGAGGGGGAGTAGACGTTATTTGAGTTGTGATCGAGTTTATGTGAACATGAGTTTTTCTGTTACAGTGGATCGTCTCTCGTTGAACTGTTGTAACGGAGGAAATGATGAAACAGACGTATCTAACAACTCAAAAAGTAGGACGTTTAGGTGGTCTCGATGCTTTATACTGTCAAAAAAGAAGACGTCAAGAAAAAAGACGTCATGAAATGGTTGAAGGGGGAGAAAACGTACACCCTTCACAAGCCGGTGAGACGACATTTTCCGAGAAATAGAGTGATGATGAATAAAATAGGACAACAGCTTCAAGCAGACCTAGCTGATGTCTCCAGTTTGAGTCAATATAACGATGGATTTCTTTACTTGTTAACATGCATTGATATATTTTCCAAATATGCATGGGCGATTCCCTTAAAGCAAAAGTCGGGGTCCCAATCGTTCAAGCATTTTCCCAGATTTTCCAAGATAGAAAACCAGTAAAACTTCAAACAGACAAAGGAACTGAATTTAAGAACAAAGGGTTTCAAAGGTTTTAAACACAGCACGGTGTGCATTTCTTTACGACGAACAACGAGACGAAAGCAAGTGTTGTGGAGAGATCCAATCGCACGCTCAAAACTCGCATGTGGCGATACTTTACAAGTCAAAATACTTTTAAACTCATAGACGTGCTCAACGATTTAGTTCATAGTTACAATCATTCTCCTCATCGAAGTATAAAAATGAAACCTGTAGATGTAAACAAAGATAATGAAAAGCAAGTGTTTCTCAATCTGTATGGTGATCTCAAGAGGGAAAAACAGTGCTATAAATTTCAGGTGGGTGATCATGTGAGGATTAGTAAAGCGAAATTGACATTTGAGAAAGGATACGAATCAAATTGGACGGAAGAAGTTTTTGTTGTGAGCGGTCATGTTCCCAGATGCCCACCCGTCTATAAAGTTAAAGATTTTTTGAACGAAGAGTTGGAAGGAACTGTTTACGCCGAAGAGCTTCAAAACGTTACTCTGTCCGAGGCCTTTCCTGTGAAACGTGTTCTAAAGAAAGGTAAAATAAAAGTAAAAATGGAATACTTTGTTAAATTTAAAGGGTATCTTGATAAATTTAATGCTTGGATCCCCGCGGAAGACTTGACCTCGCTATAAAACTGACCTTTTTTTAGATGAAACATCATTCGTCAACATGAGTTTCTATCTAACGTTACCTAGTAACAGCTCTCTCCGATACTTTTCAGGGAATAAAATTTCTCATTTCATCACGCGCCTTCCTTCCCCGATCGAACTCAGCGGTGACTGGAAAGTGGAACTCGTCGAACTCATCTACCCTCATTCCTGGTTTAATCTTAACGTAAATTCGAATTCCTTTGCTTACGGTCTCGGTCCAAGTCAACTGACAGCAGCAAAAATCCCTGCTGGATATTATGATTATGTGGGAGACGTGGTAAAAGCCATGTCCCAGCATTGGTCGAAAAAAATTACGATGTTTTTTAATAAAACCACGAGACGTGCCAAAGCAACTTTAACTCTTGGTTCTCAGCTGGAGTTATTTCCAGGAATAGCTGAAATTCTAGGTTTTGAACCTGGAGTGTATTCGGCCTCAGGAGGAAGCGATGTCACAATTCATTGAAATTTCGTAGCCGATCTGAACATGTCGCTTTCTCTATTGTACGTGTACAGCGATATTGTGGATCCTCAGCCTGTGGGAGACATGGTTGCTCCTCTCCTTCGAATCGTTAAAGTGAGCGGAGAAGACGGAGATGTGGTGAGCGCCTTATACGACAGCCCTCATTATTTGCCTCTAACAAGAAAACATTTCCAAACCGTAGAAATCGTTATAAGGAATCACTCGGGACAATTAGTACCATTTGAACGTGGGAGAGCGATCGTAAAACTTCATTTTCGTCTCAAAGCTCTGCAGTCATGTATGAACCATACTGCTGTTGTACAAAATCCTTCGAGTAATATTACGTCAACCAAACTGGAAAAGGTTTAGTCTACTATCAAGGAGCAACCCTTCAAAAAGGGTATGGACTTGGAGGGCTTTTTCGCTCGGTATTTAGAGCGGCGGTACCATTATTCAAACAAGGTGCAAAAACGCTTGGAAAACAAGTCTTTCGAACGGGGGTCGACCTTGCAAATGACTTAATATAAGGAAAGGATGCAAATCAGCAGCCAAACAACGAATAAAGAAGCAGAACAAATTCTCATTGACAAAGAAGCTAATAAAGTGAAGAAAATGTTGAGAGGAAGCGTTAAAAGGAAGAGAAATACGAAGAAACGCATCATTCGTTCAAAGAAAACCAAGAGGATAGCACACGATATTTTTGATCCATAAACCAATCGCTCTGATTCACAGTCATTCTTCCGTATGTTTAAAGTCGGAATTTGATTTATTTGCTTTACCGCCCACCCAAACGAGCATAGAAAAAGGACAATGGATCGAATATCACCCCTTGGCCAACATTCGAGATGGAGGACCTCTGGAATTTAATGTTTCTGGGAGTGGAGAAGAATACATGGATCTGTCTTCCAGCCAACTCTACGTGAAAATTAAAATTGTGAAAGCTGACAATTCTGTCATAGCTGTCAAAGAGCCCGTGGGGCCCATTAACTGTTTTCTTCATTCTCTGTTTTCCCAAGTTGATGTTAGTTTAAACGAAAGAGTGATTTCGTCCTCGAGCAACACGTATCCTCAGAGAGCATATATTGAAACTCTATTAAATTATGGAGAAGACGCAAAGAAATCCTATTTAGCATGTGAAGGTTTTTACAAGGATACAGCCGGACATCTGATTGAAATTAATCCCACGAATGCTGCAACAAACAAAGGATTACATCAACGTTACGAGCTCGTGAAAGACATCAAAACGTTTGACATGATTGTAACCTTGCACTGTGATTTATTTTTTCAAAACAGACTGCTTCTCAATTTAGTGGATGTGAAAATTAAACTGGTTCGAAGTAAACCTGATTTCTGCCTCGTTTCATCTTCCGATGCCCCCAATTACAGAGTTCTCATCGAACACGCCTCCATTTTTGTGAGAAAAGTGAAAGACAACCCGGGAGTTGCCATCGGTCATGCAAAAGCTTTAGAAAAATCTCCCGCCAAGTATCCTATTGATCGTGTTTTATGCAAAGTGTATTCCGTCTCTCAAGGAAGTATGTCCTTCGTGCAAGACAACGAATTCCTAGGACAAATGCCCAAAAGACTAATTATTATTGGATGTGTCGATAACGATGCTTTTAATGGTACATATAAATCCAACCCCTTTGAATTTAAGCATTATGATGTTAACTTTATCGCCGTGTATGTTGACGGACAGCCAGTACCTCATAAACCTCTAGAACCCAATTTCGAAAAGGGAAGAACAATTCGTTCTTTCCATAGTCCATTTCAAGGAACCGAGAAACTGGGTCAAGATTGTGGAATATATATCGATCGGGAGGAATTTTCCAAGGGATACACTCTTTATGCATTCAATCTCAGTACCGACCTGTGTGATGGAGGGCATATGAACCTGATCCAACAAGGAAATTTAAGAGTTGAAATCAAATTTGGAAAAGCTTTAGCAAAAACCATTTCTGTGCTAATCTATGCAGAGTTCTAGAACATTATTGAAATTTCCAAGTCCAGAAACATTCTTTGTGATTTCTCCAATTGAAGAAATGAACAGTGTTCAAATTATAAAGTTCCTAAAGCAAGATCACGTAACAAGACGATCCTTCCTAGGACTGTTTGCCTGTGACAGACTTCCCAAGAGAATTGTCAAGTTTCCAGCATTCCTTGTTGTGAATACGGATCGGTATGGAAATCCTGGAAAACACTGGTTGGCTATGTATATGACAAACCCAAAAACAATGGAATTTTTTTATTCTTTCGGACATTCTCCAGAATATTTTCAAGGACCTATTGCCAGATTTGTATCCAAGTTTAATACTGTTAAATTTAATGACGTACCTCTTCAAAGTTCGTTTACGGCCGTATGTGGCAAATTTTGTATTTTCTTCCTCTATTGTAGATGTCGTGGAAAAAGCTTGTACTATATTGTAAGAAATTTTCGATGGAAATCTGAAACAAACGACCTGAGTGTCTTTCATTTCGTTAGAAATAAATTTTGAATTGCATCAAAATTTAGAATTTGAAATAAAAATTGATTGAAATCTATTTTATGTGTCTTTAAATTATTTTGTATCGTTTTTAATGACTTCAGTTGACAACATGGAAGTGCCCAGACTACAACATCCTTTCACTGCTCTGATAGCGGGCCCTACTGGCTGTGGGAAGACTCAGTTTGTAAAACGTTTACTTCAGCATCAAGCGAAAGTTATATCCCCCCCCCCTGCCGAACATGTGGTGTGGTTCTACTGGGTTCACCAAACATTGTATGATGAAATAGAAAACGTGACATTTGTGGAAGGCCTCCCCTCTAATTTCCGCGACTATGTGAAAGGAAGAACGCTGTTTGTTATTGACGATCTCATGACTGAATGCGGAAGCGATAAAAAAATTAATGCACTTGTTCACCAGAGGGAGTCATCATTTCAATGTGTCTGTGATATTCATTACTCAAAATATTTTTCATAAAGGCAAAGAAATGCGAGAAATTTCCTTGAATGCTCATTATTTGTTTCTGTTTAAAGCACGAAGAGATGCGAATCAAATCTCTCATTTAGGGAGGCAGTTGTACTCTAGCAAACTTAAATTTTTTCAAGAAGTTTATATGGATGCCACAAGATCGCCTTACAGCTATTTATTGATTGATATAAAACCTGAGACAAAGGAAGAATTAAGATTACGCTCCCAGATTCTTCCTGGAGACATTCAAGTAATATATCAACCTCGGTGAAATGAAATAAGTCTCAGTTTTCATCATGACGTTGTCTAAGCAACAGGTCCAACTTTTATGTATTATTCAACACTGTCCAAGAAAAGTATTAAAGACCTAATATCAAAATGTAGAAAAAATGGAATTAAAACCATATGCGGAGTTTGTATGAATACGTTAAAAGGAATTGTTCCGCTTACTCCTTCCCAGAAACATTCATTGCAACGACATAAGCACACCTTACGAGCACTCTCTCGAAAAAAGACACTTCTGCATAAAAAGAGGAAACTCATTATTCAAAAAGGCGATTTTTAGGTGTGTTGATTCCTGTTGCCCTCAGTGTGTTAACGACTCTGCTTACGAAATAATGGAATTTGCCAAGAAAATGGTTCTGATTCCCGAAGAACGAATTTCTCGTCATACGCCAACAGAGGAAACGTTAACGGACTTGGACAAAGAAATGAAAAAATTCTCCTAAGCAAAGAGTCTGACGAAGTCGAGGTGAAATTATATAATCAAATTTTGAATAAACGCATTCATGTTTCCAGTTTTAATCTTCCAGTGACATCTCAGGAAACATCATCGAGAACTGAAGGACCAATGTTTCAAGAATATATCAAACACGAGAAACTAAAAGATGTTGTGGGAAGACCTTGTCGTTCAATCCGTTCCTATTAAATTGAAACGCTATGCAAGAAATGTGTTGAACGTCTTTAAAACGAACTCTGATATTATTGGTTGGAGTCCCAAAGCCGAATTTAAATATAATGGACACATTGTGAAAAACACGAATATAGTAGACCTCATAGACTCTATGTTTCGAACCAAGGGAACTAAGCTGCACATACCTCCTGAATTTGTAAAAGCATTAAAGGACATTAATTTGCCTTCAAAGTACATTAAAAATAAACAAATGTTGAAAGTTCCTGTACAAGAAGGAAATTCGGTTGTAACTTTTAAACGGAAAAAGTCAAATTTATGTAAAAATGTTCGTTGGATTCCCTATTAAAAAAATTTAGATGGAAAAAAGTGCCATTCTTTTTCGAGTTGATTTTCTCTTTTTAAATGTAATCATTTTCCATAAGTTTATTTTGAATCAAGTGAAATTCTGTAAACGGTCGTTTTTGAAATCGTTTAAATTATAACAGGACGAAAATGGTTTGATTGAAAACGTGCCAGGGTAAGTTTCGGAAAAGTACATTCTCTTATAGGGTTCAAAATGGAAATTTTCGTTTTCTTATAATTGCAAAATTCCCATAGGATAGATAACATGGGAAAACTAGGATGAATAAAAGACGGTTTTGGATCGAGTAAAAATTACAGATTTTTACTCGATTCAAAATAAACTTATGGAAAATGATTACATTTAAAAAGAGAAAATCAACTCGAAAAAGAATGGCACTTTTTTCCATCTAAATTTTTTTAATAGGGAATCCAACGAACATTTTTACATAAATTTGACTTTTTCCGTTTAAAAGTTACAACCGAATTTCCTTCTTGTACAGGAACTTTCAACATTTGTTTATTTTTAATGTACTTTGAAGGCAAATTAATGTCCTTTAATGCTTTTACAAATTCAGGAGGTATGTGCAGCTTAGTTCCCTTGGTTCGAAACATAGAGTCTATGAGGTCTACTATATTCGTGTTTTTCACAATGTGTCCATTATATTTAAATTCGGCTTTGGGACTCCAACCAATAATATCAGAGTTCGTTTTAAAGACGTTCAACACATTTCTTGCATAGCGTTTCAATTTAATAGGAACGGATTGAACGACAAGGTCTTCCACAACATCTTTTAGTTTCTCGTGTTTGATATATTCTTGAAACATTGGTCCTTCAGTTCTCGATGATGTTTCCTGAGATGTCACTGGAAGATTAAAACTGGAAACATGAATGCGTTTATTCAAAATTTGATTATATAATTTCACCTCGACTTCGTCAGACTCTTTGCTTAGGAGAATTTTTTTCATTTCTTTGTCCAAGTCCGTTAACGTTTCCTCTGTTGGCGTATGACGAGAAATTCGTTCTTCGGGAATCAGAACCATTTTCTTGGCAAATTCCATTATTTCGTAAGCAGAGTCGTTAACACACTGAGAGCAGCAGGAATCAACACACCTAAAAATCGCCTTTTTGAATAATGAGTTTCCTCTTTTTATACAGAAGTGTCTTTTTTCGAGAGAGTGCTCGTAAGGTGTGCTTATGTCGTTGCAATGAATGTTTCTGGGAAGGAGTAAGCGGAACATTTCCTTTTAACGTATTCATACAAACTCCGCATATGGTTTTAATTCCATTTTTTCTACATTTTGATATTAGGTCTTTAATACTTTTCTTGGACAGTGTTGAATAATACATAAAAGTTGGACCTGTTGCTTAGACAACGTCATGATGAAAACTGAGAGTTATTTCATTTCACCGAGGTTGATATATTACTTGAATGTCTCCAGGAAGAATCTGGGAGCGTAATCTTAATTCTTCCTTTGTCTCAGGTTTTATATCAATCAATAAATAGCTGTAAGGCGATCTTGTGGCATCCATATAAACTTCTTGAAAAAATTTAAGTTTGCTAGGGTACAACTGCCTCCCTAAATGAGAGATTTGATTCGCATCTCTTCGTGCTTTAAACAGAAACAAATAATGAGCATTCAAGGAAATTTCTCGCATTTCTTTGCCTTTATGAAAAATATTTTGAGTAATGAATATCACAGACACATTGAAATGATGACTCCCTCTGGTGAACAAGTGCGTTAATTTTTTATCGCTTCCGCATTCAGTCATGAGATCGTCAATAACAAACAGCGTTCTTCCTTTCACATAGTCGCGGAAATTAGAGGGGAGGCCTTCCACAAATGTCACGTTTTCTATTTCATCATACAATGTTTGGTGAACCCAGTAGAACCACACCACATGTTCGGCAGGGGGGGGGGATATAACTTTCGCTTGATGCTGAAGTAAACGTTTTACAAACTGAGTCTTCCCACAGCCAGTAGGGCCCGCTATCAGAGCAGTGAAAGGATGTTGTAGTCTGGGCACTTCCATGTTGTCAACTGAAGTCATTAAAAAAGATACAAAATAATTTAAAGACACATAAAATAGATTTCAATCAATTTTTATTTCAAACTCTAAATTTTGATACAATTCGAAATTCATTTCGAACGAAATGAAAGACACGCAGGTCGTTTGTTTCAGATTTCCATCGAAAATTTCTTACAATAGAGTACAAGCTTTTTCCACGACATCTAGAATAGAGGAAGAAAATACAAAATTGGCCACATACGGCCGTCAACGAACTTTGAAGTGGTACGTCATTAAATTTAACAGTATTAAACTTGGATACAAATCTGGCAGTAGGTCCTTGAATATATTCTGGAGGATGTCCGAAAGAATAAAAAATTCCATTGTTTTTGGGTTTGTCATATACATAGCCAACCAGTGTTTCCCAGGATTTCCATACCGATCCGTATTCACAACAAGGAATGCTGGAAACTTGACAATTCTCTTGGGAAGTCTGTCACAGGCAAACAGTCCTAGGAAGGATCGTCTTGTTACGTGATCTTGCTTTAGGAACTTTATAATTTGAACACTGTTCATTTCTTCAATTGGAGAAATCACAAAGAATGTTTCTGGACTTGGAAATTTCAATAATGTTCTAGAACTCTGCATAGATTAGCACAGAAATGGTTTTTGCTAAAGCTTTTGCAAATTTGATTTCAACTCTTAAATTTCCTTGTTGGATCAGGTTCATATGCCCTCCATCACACAGGTCGGTACTGAGATTGAATGCATAAAGAGTGTATCCCTTGGAAAATTCCTCCCGATCGATATATATTCCACAATCTTGACCCAGTTTCTCGGTTCCTTGAAATAGACTATGGAAAGAACGAATTGTTCTTCCCTTTTCGAAATTTGGGTTCTAGAGGTTTATGAGGTACTGGCTGTCCGTCAACGTACACGGCGATAAAGTTAACATCATAATGCTTAAATTCAAAGGGGTTGGATTTATATGTACCATTAAAAGCATCGTTATCGACACATCCAATAATCAGTCTTTTGGGCATTTGTCCTAGGAATTCGTTGTCTTGCACGAAGGACATACTTCCTTGAGAGACGGAATACACTTTGCATAAAACACGATCAATAGGATACTTGGCGGGAGATTTTTCTAAAGCTTTTGCATGACCGATGGCAACTCCCGGGTAGTCTTTCACTTTTCTCGCAAAAATGGAGGCGTGTTCGATGGAACTCTGTAATTGGGGGCTTCGGAGGATGAAACGAGGCAGAAATGAGGTTTACTTCGAACCAGTTTAATGTTCACATCCACTAAATTGAGAAGCAGTCTGTTTTGAAAAAATAAATCACAGTGCAAGGTTACAATCATGTCAAACGTTTTGATGTCTTTCACGAGTTCGTAACGTTGATGTAATCCTTTGTTTGTTGCAGCATTCGTGGGATTAATTTCGTTCAGATGTCCGGCTGTATCCTTGTAAAAACCTTCACATGCTAAATAGGATTTCTTTGCGTCTTCTCCATAATTATAGGATTTCTTTGCGTCTTCTCCATAATTATAGGATTTCTTGCTAATAGGATTTCTTTGCGTCTTCTCCATACTACAGAGCCTTGAGACGAAAATAAAGTTTCACGTTCGCTCTCCCACGTTCAAATGGTACTAATTGTCCCGAGTGATTCCTTATAACGATTTCTACGGTTTGGAAATGTTTTCTTGCTAGAGGCAAATAATGAGGGCGGCCGTATAAAGCGCTCACCACATCTCCGTCTTCTCCGCTCACTTTAACGATGCGAATTAGAGGAGCAACCATGCCTCCCACAGGCTGAGGATCCACAATATCGCTGTACACGTACAATAGGGAAAGCGACGTGTTCAGATCGGCTACGAAATTTCAATGAATTGTGACATCGCTTCCTCCTGAAGCCGAATACACTCCAGGTTCAAAACCTAGAATTTCAGCTATTCCTGGAAATAACTCCAGCTGAGAACCAAGAGTTAAAGTTGCTTTGGCACGTCTCGTGGTGTTATTAAAAAACATCGTAATTTTTTTCGATCAATGCTGGGACATGGCTTTCCCACGTCTCCCACATAATCATAATATCCAGCAGGGATTTTTGCTGCTGTCAGTTGACTTGGATCGAGACCGTAAGCAAAGGAATTTGAATTTACATTAACATTAAACCAGGAATGAGGGTAGATGAGTTCGACGCATCCCACTTCCCAGTCACCATTGAGTTCGATCGGTGAAGGAAGGCGCGTGATGAAATGAGAAATTTTATTGTCTGAAAAGTAGGGGAGAGAACTATCGCTAGATAACGTTAGATAGAAACTCATGTTGACAAATGATGTTAGTCTTCCGCTGGGATCCAAGCATTAAATTTATCAAGATACCCTTTAAATTTAACAAAGTATTCCATTTTTCTTTTTCTTTTACCTTTCTTTAGAACACGTTCCACAGGAAAGGCCTCGGACAGAGTAACGTTTTGAAGCTCTTCGGCGTAAACAGTTCCTTCCAACTCTTCGTTCAAAAAATCTTTAACTTTATAGACGGGTGGGCTTCTGGGAACATGACCGTTCACAACAAAAACTTCTTCCGTCCAATTTGATTCATATCCTTTCTCAAATGTCAATTTCGCTTTACTAATCCTCACATGATCACCCACCTGAAATTTATAGCACTGTTTTTCCCTCTTGAGATCACCATACAGATTGAGAAACACTTGCTTTTCATTATCTTTGTTTACATCTACAGGTTTCATTTTCATACGTCGATGGGGAGAATGATAGTAACTATGAATTAAATCGTTGAGCACGTCTATGAATTTAAAAGTATTTTGACTTGTAAAGTATCGCCACATGCAAGTTTTGAGCGTGCGATTGGATCTCTCCACAACACTTGCTTTCGTCTCGTTGTTCGTCGTAAAGAAATGCACACCGTGCTGTGATAAAAACCTTTGAAACTCTTTGTTCTTAACTTCAGTTCCTTTGTCTGTTTGAAGTTTTACTGGTTTTCTATCTTGGAAAATCTGGGAAATTGCTTGAACGATTACTACAACGTTACGAGCTCGTGAAAGACAGCAAAACGTTTGACATGATTGGAACCTTGCACTGTGATTTATTTTTCAAAACAGACTGCTTCTCAATTTAGTGGATGTGAAAATTAAACTGGTTCGAAGTAAACCTGATTTCTGCCTCGTTTCATCCTCCGAGGCCACCAATTACAGAGTTCCATTGAACACGCCTCCATTTTTGTGAGAAAAGCACGGTATAAAGCATCGAGACCACCTAAACCTTCCTACTTTCTGAGTTGTTAGATACGTCTGTTTCATCATTTCCTCCATTACAACAGTTCAACGAGAGACGAGCCACCGTAACAGAAAAACTCATGTTCACACAAACTCGACCACAACTCAAATAACGTCCACTCCCCCTCACACACCATTTTAAAAGAAATTTCAAATCCCCTAAAACACTTTTTCCAATGATCCGATGGTCAAGTGGAAAGAATGCAAGCTTTCTGAACAAAGGACTGTGAGTTCGAATCTCGCTGGGACTATCAGAGCATTTTTTTATGTACTTGAGCGAAAATAATGCAACGCCTATAAAAATTCCTAACACCCCAAGGAAGTTCTAAAAATATACGTTTTATAAAATAAAGACAAGAAATAATACACGAACAAATTACGAATTTAAAAAAAAGGAATCCTAAATTGTTTAATCAAAAAAGTTATTAAATCAGTATTAAAAACACGAAAAGGAAACTTATATATAAAAATTAAGCGGTTCAGAACACTTCGTTCTGGAGAAAGTGTTTGTTTGTTTACGAAACAAAGCATTTCCTTCCAAAAGTTGTGTTATCAACTTCCTGTGGTACTGAAATCAGAAAACCTTCTCTAACAAATCGGGGTGAAAAGATAAGAAATTGAACAGAGGAACTTGATTAGTAATGGTCAACAATTAACCACACAAAGAAATTCTGGAATAGATCTTATTTGACTCACAAGATATTGAAGACCGTTTGGTGGGGAGATTGCACTATCGCTAACAGGAAACAAAGATAACGTCTCAAGGTTTTATCTTTCCCATCAAGAAACAAATGGCATGTATCACTGACGATGTTAACAGAATTCTTTCTTTCTTCGGAAATGAAATTACAAAATATTAATCATGATCACCATGCAAACGCTTTATGAGGGGAAAAACTTTTCAAGAAGGAATACTTCATTTGTTTTGCATAAAACATTTCTTGAGTAAGAGACATGGAGGAAATATTTGTTGTAAACAATCAATAATACTTGAGCAATAATGCAACACCTATAAAAAATTTCCTAACACCTCACTCAAGTTCAAAAAAAATATAAGTTTTATAAAAATCCTAATAAATCAGTATTCAAAGCACGAAAAAATTTCCTAAGTTTGTTAAAAAAAGATATTAAAACATGAAAAGATTTCCCAAAAATGTTTGTCAAAGGTCTTATCTCTAGAGATAAGACATTTCCGGTAGGCTCACTCGAGAGGAGTTCCGTCCCCCCATCCCTGCTGCGGGCCCCGTGAGGAGCAACCGTGAGGAGCACAATGTTAAGTGCTCCTAGGTGAAACGTAGCCATTCTCACTACTGGTGTCGCATTGTTCCCGGAACGGGGCTTCTCTGCGTCCCAGCCCATTTCCAACACTGATAGTCACTATCAATAGTCAAGTACTTTCCAACATTCCCGAGTGTCGATCCCCAAATCTATTTTGCGACATGGAGAATTCGCCTGGACTAGTTTCTTGAATTTTCACCAAATATTCTCAATGGAATTTAGATCCGTACTGTTTGTTGGCCATGTTATTTTACTTGCATGTCGTTCCTGAAGAAATTGGTACGCACTTTTGGCCTGTGACATGAGGCATTATCGTCTTGAAATATGATCTCATCATCTCCAAACCATTTTGAATTGATGTAATAAGAAAGTTCTCTAAAATGGCAATGTATTCTGCGCATTGACTGTTCCTGTGATGATTGTCATTTCACCTGGTCCTTAACCTGATATGCAATCCCATGTAATGAGTGACTAAGGAAAGTTCCCTGCTTTCTTCAACTAGTTATTCTTATAAGCTTCATTAGCGAGTCGCCAGACAAACGTTCCAGCATCATCTCCGTGACCACTGCCCATCCGTGATGCATCACGGAATGTCACTTTCATCCAATATTGCACAGACCATGATTGCTTTTCTTTGGCCCACTGTAAACGTCTTTTCTTTTAGTTAGTTGTCAAAACTGGTTTCTGTTTTACTTTTCTGTAAGAAAATCCCATCTCCTTCAAATCAACACCTGTGTCCGCCGACTTTGTCTTCATTTCCGTTGTTGTATATTTACTGTTTTGAAGACATATTTCTTTTAATTTTCCATCATCACGCTTTGATGTTTTTCTTGGGCGACCGGTATGTTTACTACTTATAACGGTCCCGTTCTGTTTATACTTTCACCAAATTTCGACACCGCCGACTGCGAACAACCATCGTCTTTTGCTACGTCTCTTGTCCATATTTCTTCTTAAAGACGCTTAACAATCCTGTCCATCATTTCGACTGATAACTACCACCTAGGCACCATGCTGTTACTGCAGCAACAGCGTGATACTGCTGACTCACAGCCACAGCTACTTTTTATCGCCATACTTATTTACATATTACGAACGCGTGCTGTTGCCAGATTCCGTTTACAATCTATACAATCTATATGTTTAAATCCGATGTCGGTGAGTCAACAGTTATTTCCCAAACGTGTTGTTACACATCATTATATATTTCAGTAAGATATTATACGTTCCTTTATATGAATCCTGCTGTCTTTAGCTCAGATATGTAGCTTTCATTAAACTATGGTTTCGTTTCGCCTGTTTACTTTGGGTTTATGTCGTTTCTACATACTACCTACACTATGTGGAAAAAGTGATTGGACAACTCCACGCAAGCGCAAAGGTGTGCTTCCGCAGGAGACACGTGGTCGATAAGGTATAAAAATGGAAACGGGAGTACGCTGAGATCAATCACGCCTTAGGCAGCTAGGTCCACTGCTCCAGCGGAGAAACTTCCTTACAACACGGCACAAAGTACTGCTGTACAAGACAGTCGTCAGGCAGGTGCTTACCTACGCCTACCCCATTTGGACAAGTATTAGTAGAAATCAGCGAGAGAGAGAGAGAGAGAGAGAGAGAGAGAGAGAGAGAGAGACAGAGGGGGCAGAGCCGAGCACTTCGTATGATCACTGGGGCTCCTCCCTTGGACCCCACTTCGGAACCTGAGGAACAGACTTGGAATTGAGAAGGTACATGAGTTTTTCACCAGACTCATCAAGAAGTTCTTCAAGAAAGCGGAATTCCACCCTAACGGACATGTTAGGGACGCGGTTGATTACAATCCTAGCGAATTCCTTAGGTATCCCAGAACTAAGGCGGCGATCGTTGACCCCCTTGACAGAGAGAGTAAGTATGTGATCAATGGTGGGTGTTAAACAGACAACTACCCCCTTCTTTTTCAGACTGGCGTCGAGATGGTGAGAATTTATTGCTGCTCCGGCATTCAGATTTGGTCTCGGTGAGTTTCAGTCCCTTCCTGGTGCGTCGGCGCCGAGTGTTGTAGTTCTCTGTGATGCTGTACGGTGCTTGGTTCCCCTCCCTTTTTCCTTGCCCCCTTCCCCCAGACTGGTGCCACGGTTCACGGTTTAAAAGATATGTCACCCTCTGCTTTCACTCATTTTTCTGCTTATCTTTCCTATTGAGTTCAATTACTCAGATCTCCTAGCTTCCTCTTTCAAAGGGTAGTTTTAGATCTGGAGTCAGACACTTCCTTCCTAAAACTTCTTCAAATATCGTATCGTATCGTATCGCTGATGAATTAGCTAGCAGGAGAGAGTTCACCGAGTTTGAAAAGGGCGTTATAACAGGCTGCTCAATTGGGGGTATGAGCATACGAAGTATTGCTGATGTCAGACAGGTCGCTAAATCGAGTGTGTCCTTTAGCATCAACAAGTGGAAGAAGACGGGATATTGCAGGAATTCACCTCGTCCTGGGAGACCCACGAAACAGCAACTCACGGACCGGAGAGTACTGCAGAAGGATATCCGAAAAACCAGGTCCCATACAATGCACACCATAGCACATGAGTTCCAGATGGCCACAGATGTTATGGTCTCCACCAAGACACTTCGAAGAGAGGCACATGCACTCGGGTATCGTGGCCGAGCATCCGCCCGTAAACCTCTCATCACAAAGATCAATAAAGCCACACGGCTACGATGGGGTCAACAGCACAAAAATTGGACATCGGAAGAATGGTGGCGGGGGCAGGTGTTGTGGAGCGACGAATCACGCTTCACATTATTCCGATCGGAGGGACGTGTCTGTGCTTTGGAGGTTACCCGGAGAATGTCTGCTTCCGGAGTGTACAATGCTGACTGTGCAGCACGGGAGTGGTGGAGTTACGGTATGGGCTGTTCAGGTGGTATGGTGTGGGTTTACTGGTTGTTATTCATGGCAACATGAACTTTGTAGTATACTGTTACAGTGGACACCCCCCCCCCCCCATCCTAAAACCTGAAGAAAACTTTAAAATTTGTCCGCCATGTCGCGTATTGTATGAGGCAGCTAGGAATCACAGTTCGGCAGGCTCACATGTTCTTTTACAGTTCAGTTTTTTTATTTATTTCTCATTTACGTTGTTTTTTCTTTCGGCTGTTCTCTAAATTAATTAACAAAATTGCGGGATAATTGGGAAGTCGCTCCAATGCTTTTGAAGGCAAGAAACGCAATATTTTTGCCATTTTGAATTGCTAGACCTCACACATAGCCCTGAAGTGAAACATAAAATTCCTATCTCAAGTGTCTTAGAGGGGCTGCAAAACGAACGAGGGAAATGTGCTTTCGAATGCGGATGGAAGCAGCAATGTTCGAAGTGGTTTTTCACTTTTCTTTCTTTTCTTCTTTCCGCTTGTAGCTTAACGCTGTGGTCCGTATGTTTACTTCAGTGGGTGGGCCAAGAGACCCTCAGCAGACACATAACTCTGTCAGCGAGAAAGATACTTTGACTGACGTATGCGAGGGACAATGGGCAATTAAGAGTTTAGAATCGCTGAAAAGAATAGGGGGTGGATTCGAGCGTTGTTTTCGGTCAGCAGTTGCCGATATACGCTTAAGGTAAAAGCACGTCTGATTTCGCTCGGCCGAGAAAATTAATCTCAGGGCTGGCGGTCGCAACTCGATAAAAAATGGAAACGAAACCTGCGAGTGGCATATTTGAACTGCGTACTCAGGCAGGGTAGATAGATGGTTTGCGAACGGAAAGGAACTGACTGAATTGGGAATGAACGGTCAAAAAGGACGGAAGGTAGCGACGGACGGAATCAACTATAGCAGCAGCGGAATTGAATGTGTCCCACTCTCCCAGCAGTCGACGTTCACAATTATTTCTTCACGACAACAAAAATCATTTCCCAGGAACACAGAAAATCAATCTCGGAAACCGCAACTGCAGATGTGAGAGGGCCTATTTTTACTTAACGGCCACCTTCAAATCGTCACGAGAATAGATCAGTGTGCACTCTAATCATTGCAACAAAAGTGCGGCGTGATATTACCATTTTTAATTGTGTGCTTCATTTACATCAAGCGTCAAAGTGAAGTGTTGAATCATCGGTGCTGCCACATGGTGCAAGTGTCTGTGTGTGTGTGTTTTTTTTTTTGTCGTGTGATATTATGTGATGCACAACGGATTTGCACAGCAAAGTCACGTAACTGTAAGTAGATGAATATTTCCTTTTTTCTTTCTTCGCACATCTGCGAACTTGTGCCATCCCGACACCCAAAGCTGCAGGGACATAGATGCAGTAATGCTGAGTGACTGAACTTCAGAGGAAATACCTGCACATACAGATTTATTTCTTACAGGGCCCATTTCCTGATTACTTTTTTTACATGAATAAGGGAGAAGGTGTGGCCACAAATTCCGCTGGGCGGGACAGTTTCTTTTAACTTTGGTTCAGGACCAACGTCAGCGGAGAAGGGATCTGCATGTGCATGCCTATTAGATTTAGTTAATTAACTTTGGCAGATTTCGCACCTATAATCTTATACCGCAAATTAACGTGCTTGTGTATTTTGTGTCGCGAGTATTTTTAATGTGATCGTTTGCATATAATTTTTTTTTCATTCTCTAAGCAATTGTATATGAATATCACCTGCAGCTCTATTTAGTGTGTAAACGAGTAGTATCTCTTGTTCAGATAGTCCGGTGGAGACTCAGTCGGCTGCGTTATCCGACAGTAAAGTGTGACACCGTATGCTGCCCACATATGAGGGGCAATTGTCTATGCGCCTAGAGAGCGCCGGATCTGTTTAAATCTCGCAGAACGTTATTAAATGTTGTGTTGTGTATTTGAGAATCATGTGTTATTTGCGAAAGTGAGTGTTGTACTGGCTGGTTGGGGATTGAATGTACCGGAGTAAGATCCGGACCACTACACTCAGTCACGAATTGGTGATTGCGGGTGAACCTCATCACAACTCTGATCCCAAAGTATCATTTTTTTTAGATTATTTTATTTTTTATTTGTTGTTGTTATTTTGTTCACAAGGTGGATTCACTCAAGCCTTATGCTTCGGGTCATTCTTCAACTTTTCATTTTTTATGTTCTGGTGTGAATCTTTGAGTGCAGCAGTGCACCTGAGATTCTCACCTGGTGCCGTGGCCAACTAAATTGTACTTCAGGTCTCAAACACCGTTACCGGCCGACTCGGCAGGAACACTGCTAGTGCCGTGTAACATTAATGGTGCCGTTGTCCCAGGATCGATACCTATATTTTGCAGCTAGCGGAACAACACTCATGTTCGTAAAATAAGTGCGAATTGACTGCCATTACTATTTTTATTTAGTTTTGTTCGGTGCGAATTTTGTATAATTTAGAATTAAGTAAGCCTTAAGCTGTTTTCTAAGAACTGCCATAATTTTAGGGGTAAGAAAAACAAAAATGGCTAAAACGAAGAAATCGTCATCTGCGAGTCACGTGGATTCAGATGATTCTGATGGTCACTCTGACGGAGAACATGTGAGCACTGGGGCTGCAATTGTTCCGGAAGAGAGTACACCTGTTACAAGTACAGCGGGTACATCACAGCTGAGACAAACAGCTTTAGCCGCACCTATAGTTTACGGGGAGCAGTCGAGATTATAGTGGATCCCCAGGAAGACTGTGACACCACGATTATCTACGATGTTGAGAAGGAACTCGAAGACAGTGGAACGCAAGAATTTGGCATCGAGCGCAGATAAAAGCGGGTGTAGGAGCATCGAACGTGAGAGATCTGTGGAACTCGTGGATTCTCGAAGCTATGCCTCATATTTAAATTTTCTTTCCGCCTATCTCGACGGGCAGCAATGAACGTGCGATGAAATCCTTAAACTTTCCTTCCGCTCTCAGGGCACTTAAATCCGGAATTAGGTACCTTGCGACGGTGGGAAAGGGTTGAGTGTTTACAGTTAAAAAAAAATGGAATGATTGGATGAATAAACTTCATCCAGTCATCCCTTTTTTTTTTTCTTTCATGGGGGATGGAATGTTACAGTGGACACCCCCCCATCCTAAAACCTGAAGAAAACTTTAAAATTTGTCCGCCATGTCGCGTATTGTATGAGGCAGCTAGGAATCACAGTTCGGCAGGCTCACATGTTCTTTTACAGTTCAGTTTTTTTTATTTATTTCTCATTTACGTTGTTTTTTCTTTCGGCTGTTCTCTAAATTAATTAACAAAATTGCGGGATAATTGGGAAGTCGCTCCAATGCTTTTGAAGGCAAGAAACGCAATATTTTTGCCATTTTGAATTGCTAGACCTCACACATAGCCCTGAAGTGAAACATAAAAATTCCTATCTCAAGTGTCTTAGAGGGGCTGCAAAACGAACGAGGGAAATGTGCTTTCGAATGCGGATGGAAGCAGCAATGTTCGAAGTGGTTTTTCACTTTTCTTTCTTTTCTTCTTTCCGCTTGTAGCTTAACGCTGTGGTCCGTATGTTTACTTCAGTGGGTGGGCCAAGAGACCCTCAGCAGACACATAACTCTGTCAGCGAGAAAGATACTTTGACTGACGTATGCGAGGGACAATGGGCAATTAAGAGTTTAGAATCGCTGAAAAGAATAGGGGGTGGATTCGAGCGTTGTTTTCGGTCAGCAGTTGCCGATATACGCTTAAGGTAAAAGCACGTCTGATTTCGCTCGGCCGAGAAAATTAATCTCAGGGCTGGCGGTCGCAACTCGATAAAAAATGGAAACGAAACCTGCGAGTGGCATATTTGAACTGCGTACTCAGGCAGGGTAGATAGATGGTTTGCGAACGGAAAGGAACTGACTGAATTGGGAATGAACGGTCAAAAAGGACGGAAGGTAGCGACGGACGGAATCAACTATAGCAGCAGCGGAATTGAATGTGTCCCACTCTCCCAGCAGTCGACGTTCACAATTATTTCTTCACGACAACAAAAATCATTTCCCAGGAACACAGAAAATCAATCTCGAAACCGCAACTGCAGATGTGAGAGGGCCTATTTTACTTAACGGCCACCTTCAAATCGTCACGAGAATAGATCAGTGTGCACTCTAATCATTGCAACAAAGTGCGGCGTGATATTACCATTTTTAATTGTGTGCTTCATTTACATCAAGCGTCAAAGTGAAGTGTTGAATCATCGGTGCTGCCACATGGTGCAAGTGTCTGTGTGTGTGTGTGTTTTTTTTTTGTCGTGTGATATTATGTGATGCACAACGGATTTGCACAGCAAAGTCACGTAACTGTAAGTAGATGAATATTTCCTTTTTTCTTTCTTCGCACATCTGCGAACTTGTGCCATCCCGACACCCAAAGCTGCAGGGACATAGATGCAGTAATGCTGAGTGACTGAACTTCAGAGGAAATACCTGCACATACAGATTTATTTCTTACAGGGCCCATTTCCTGATTACTTTTTTTACATGAATAAGGGAGAAGGTGTGGCTACAAATTCCGCTGGGCGGGACAGTTTCTTTTAACTTTGGTTCAGGACCAACGTCAGCGGAGAAGGGATCTGCATGTGCATGCCTATTAGATTTAGTTAATTAACTTTGGCAGATTTCGCACCTATAATCTTATACCGCAAATTAACGTGCTTGTGTATTTTGTGTCGCGAGTATTTTTAATGTGATCGTTTGCATATAATTTTTTTTTCATTCTCTAAGCAATTGTATATGAATATCACCTGCAGCTCTATTTAGTGTGTAAACGAGTAGTATCTCTTGTTCAGATAGTCCGGTGGAGACTCAGTCGGCTGCGTTATCCGACAGTAAAGTGTGACACCGTATGCTGCCCACATATGAGGGGCAATTGTCTATGCGCCTAGAGAGCGCCGGATCTGTTTAAATCTCGCAGAACGTTATTAAATGTTGTGTTGTGTATTTGAGAATCATGTGTTATTTGCGAAAGTGAGTGTTGTACTGGCTGGTTGGGGATTGAATGTACCGGAGCAAGATCCGGACCACTACACTCAGTCACGAATTGGTGATTGCGGGTGAACCTCATCACAACTCTGATCCCAAAGTATCATTTTTTTTTAGATTATTTTATTTTTTATTTGTTGTTGTTATTTTGTTCACAAGGTGGATTCACCCAAGCCTTATGCTTCGGGTCATTCTTCAACTTTTCATTTTTTATGTTCTGGTGTGAATCTTTGAGTGCAGCAGTGCACCTGAGATTCTCACCTGGTGCCGTGGCCAACTAAATTGTACTTCAGGTCTCAAGCACCGTTACCGGCCGACTCGGCAGGAACACTGCTAGTGCCGTGTAACAATACAAAGATATCCTGGATAACTCAATGCTGCCAACGCTGTGGCAGTTCTGCAGATACGACAATTGTTTCTGCCAAGACGACAATGTCACTTGTCATGTTTCCAGGACTACAATGGAGTGGTATGAGGAAAAACAGGTCTCGCAGATTGACTGGCCTGTTCAGGGTCCTGAGCTCAATCCCACTGAATACCTTTGAGATGAACTTGAACGACGGGTGAGATCTAGATTAACACGACCTTTTACACTGACAGATTTGGTGGATGTACTCAAGGCGGAATGGTGGAACATCCCGCTCTCCGTACTCTATGAACTTTTGGACAGTTTACATCGACGGGTGGCTGCTGTAATTTATGTAAATAGAGGACCTACCCGCTACTGATGTAAACGCAATACTATTTTTCTATATACTTATAATGCCCAATCACTTTTGTCCACATAGTGTATTATGCGCCTCCATGTTCATGTGGCAGTGATTCCATAATTTTTGCCAGGGGTTGTAAGTGTTACAGTAAAACTCAACAAAGAAAAGTGATTGAATGATTAAAGCCAAAAGTAAGCTGAAAACTAATCCTCGCGAGTTATGATCCAACACAGTGCTATGATATAATCCCTCTTCCTCGAGACTTGTGTTGTACTACTGTTCTATAATCTCTGGCTGTCATGTGACATTATGGTAGTATTAGGTACAACTACGTTTTCCTCATTGGTGGTTTAATGATTTGCGTTTTCCTCATTGCTCGCACAAGTGGTTCTAATCAATACGATACAAAGGCAGCTGCATGTTCAGATTTCTCTCTTTCTGTTGTCTTTTCTTTTTGCCAAGCTTGGAGTTATCTCGCTGGAGACACAAGCCATACTATTCAAGAACACTACTGATTCAAAAGCTAGTTTGACACGGCCTTATTCCTTTTCATCAATATTATCAATCACTCATAATATCATATAGAGCCTATCCTTAGGAGTTATAATACACATACCGGCCACTGAATTATAGAAACTGTTATTCAATACCAGGTTGGACCACCTTTAGCCCGAATTACACCACGCATGCGGTTTGGCATAGATTCGACAAGGTGTTGGAGTGCATCTACGTCTACAGCATACCAGCCGTTCACCAGACAGTCCTTTAACTGGCTCAGATTTGACGGAAGAGAACTTTGCTCCCTGATCTGTTTTTCTAACATGCCCATACTTTCTCAATGGGGTTCAGATCCTGGCTTTATGGTGGCCAAGCAAGATGGTGGAAGTTGCATTCATGCTTGCTGAACCACTGAACACATTTTGCATGATGGACAGAAGCATTATCTTCCATGAAACCGCGGTCACCTGTAGGATAAAAAGCCAACATCGCAGAATGGACTTGATCGGCAACAATGTTCTTGGGGTGAAACCCGACCTTGTACGGAACAAGTCCTCTGATATTGTCTTCCAGCAATATCATGGGGACCTATTCCGTACCAACAGAGCGTGCCTCACACCATGACACCACCTCCACAACTTTGAGTTATGTTGGCAAAGCAAGTTGGGTCCATTGCTTTATGGGGCCCCTGCCAAACTCTCTGCCTACCATCGGTACAGAACATGGTGTACCGCGACTCATTGGACCACATGACTTTTTCCAGTCTTCCAGTATCACGGTATTTCCGACACCACTGTAATCGAAACTGACACAGTGGTGTTTCTGACATTACTGTAATCGAAATTTTAACCCAACTTTCCAGTTTTTCGCAGTAATCAGTGGCTTACGTATAAGCATGCGAGTACCGATCCTCTTCAATTACCTGCACACAGTTCGCAGAGACATGGGTCGTGAACTGCTTTTATGGAATGGTTCGGTCAATTGCTAATCACAGGAAGTCCTGTTTCTCCGTACAAGCCTTCTCAGACGACAGAGATCTCGTTTCTGACGGATTGTCGTCGCGCCACAGTTACGCCTCTTAGACAAGCAATGTGGGGGTTTTTTGCACTGATTAAAAACCCGGGATATCTCACCTTTTGAGAACCAGTCAGCTCTGCAGTCTTTAAAATCGTCGCTCCAGTCAAACGGGCACCCACAATAAGCCCCGTATCGAACCCTGAAAGATTCTTTATTTTTCCTGTGTAATTTGACGATTACTGACGAGACTGACGAGCAGCAGCCTTAAATAGTTGCCTAGATCACGTGGTGACGCACGTGATCGCGTATTTTGAACATACGTAAGTGACGTTTCCGTACATCTGCATCAAGGTTTCTAATTCAGTGGCCGCTGTGAGTAATTTATATTTCCGAAACTGAACAATGTTTGCAGCTGCTTGTGTGATGCTTGTTTTTCGTCCTGTTGTAGTTTCCTTTTCTTAAGTACTTTATGTGTAAATTTCCATGGTTCAAGAACAGGCTCCTTCAGATGTTCTAGGATTCAGATCGAATTAATTTCTTTGCCTTATTATATTTTTTAACAAATTAAGCCAATTTCGGAAGGATATTAAGTGAAATCATTATTTCAAATTTCAGTGCACTTTTGATTTACGTTTCCACTCATTTTGGAGTTGCAATCTAGCTTTTCGCGTATATATTTAACTGGGTATGTTGCCGATGTGCACAGTAGAAAAAACGAAGAAAAATTAAAATTAAAAATTACAATTTAAACAATAAAGAGAAAACGTGATACCTTCTTTGGAATGCCCGGCGACAGGAATGGTTCACCAAGGAGCCTCTTGTAAGTATATGGGTTGTAAAGGGGTCCTTCGGGTTTCTCAGTGAAATAAGGATTTCCCTCAAAATATGGTTCCTCACTCATTCCCAGTACAAATGGTATGGTCGAGATATAGTCTTTTTTCTTAGACTGATACTTTTCCTGTCAAAGATCGAATAGATTTCACAAACAGGGTCAAGATAGAATATGGCAGTTACTCACAATAAATACTTGAAATTCTAGATTTAAACTCTTCATCAGTCTTTGTGTCAAAGCATTTCACATCAAAATGTAAAAATGATATTCGTGGATTGCTAAAAACATAGAAATTCAGTTCATAAACAATGAGATGTTCTGCTTATGTTTCCACGTTTGGGAAAAGAATAACTTTCCTTTAGCGATGGATGGTTACTCTATTTCCAAGCTATTCTGCCGAGGCGCAGTGTAACAGAATGATAATAAATAAATACATTGCTCTTTCCACATTCCAGAAACACATAACAACCGAAAAATTGTTTTCAGCCGCCGCCGTGGAATTGAACCACGGAACTCTCGATATCTAGCCGAGCGCGTTAACTTTACACCACGGTGGCAAACAATTCACAGTGCTATGTGTATATTTCAGTCAGCTTCTGACATCATAAATCCGCAAGATGGACTCAGCTACCGAGACGTCTCCATCTGGTGGGCATTAACGACACTGGCTATATATATTATAGCAGTTATTTCAAAATATACTTTATTGGCAAAAACATAGGGAATACAGGCGTACCACATATGGCAAAATAAACAACAAAACAATGAGCGATACTGATGAAATATTACAGGTGAATGTGATACGGCAGTCAACTAAGGATGACAAAATGTTAAAATCGTTAATAAGGAACAGTATATGCTTGAGGAAGATGATGCACAAGCAAAAGTAATGATTAATTAATAAAGCATGTGATGATGTGCAGAGTGACAGCAGAGCACAAAACAACAGGTAAATATATTTACAAGAACATGGCTGTACAACGCAGTGCACAAAAAGAAGGGAACATGTAAAACACAACAAAAGCATATACTACGATAAAGGTACAGAAGTTCCCACAATCGAGGAAACCACACGATATGTGACAAAAACATGATAAGTATTACAGAACATAGTGGAAACTTGGGCAAACTCCCCAAGTGAAACACAAGGATACACAAAATACAAACAGCAAGCCGTGCAGTATTGCATCGGTCCAAAAAGCAATGACATGGGACGAGCAAGAAATACATGACGTCAAAGAATGTGAAAATGCAAGACAGAAATAAGGTATAAATTAAAAGATACACCACAATGCAGCAAGAAAAAACAGAAAGAACAAAGTCTCGCAGGGCAATACCTCTCGTATTTCTCCTAGAGAACAAATACACGGTGCGCAACTCAATGAAGGTACAGGCAGCAAAAGCAGACACATGAGTGAAGAACAAGTAGTAAGGACAGGTGCAACGAAGAAACAAATACAGCACGGTACATGCACACGAATTACACAAAAATTGCAGAAAACCCCTACAATACAAATCATAAGCAGTTACATGACAAACACTTAGTAGACGCTGTGACGAAGCACCAGGAAGAGAGAACACAAAATCTCAACTGATGCATTCAGATCTTCGAAGCTGGAAAAAAGAAATCAGAAAGAAAGATGAATGGAAGATCCAGTTATTTCGAACCAACCGGTCCCCTGCGCCCAGGTAGACCGGAAAGAGGCTTGAGATTGAGGGGTGGAAGCAGCGAAGTTCTCCATGCGTAGTCGAGACACGATGCGATTCCTAAAAATCGACCGTAAGGCCGCGCCAGCAGAGAGAATACTAGGTGTGGTAGCAGGAGAGCGGAGAGATTGATGATAAAGAAAAACGACATGTTTGACAAGTACGAAGAGATAGGCACAGTCATCCGGCAAAATAGCCGGGGGATGTTTGGTAAGCAATAGCCACTCGTACGCTTGAAAAGGAATGTCTCTGGAGCAAATGGTGCCTGCAAGACGAAAGGCAGTATTGAGAAGTGGAAGGAGAACGGGACAGTGACAGTAGACATGAGGAACATCACCTTCAACACCACAAAAGCAGCAGAGAGAAGTAGAAGAAATAGACATGTGAAAGAGAGAAGAAGGAACAGGAAGGCGGCGGTGAAGAAACCGCCAGTGGATGTTACGCTCTAACAGGGTAGAAAGGGGAGAGAAAGAGGCAGACCAGATAGGCAGCAGATGAGAAGGAGAAGCATCAGGAAGACCATGCGGAGAAGTGAGGGGCGCACGGAGGAGCGCATAGATAGAGGCAGTGGAAAAAGAAGAAATGGGAGCAACAGAGTCCCGAAAGGGAAGGAAGAAAGGAAGAGAGAGAGGCTCGGTCCAGAGACAGAAACAAGGCCAGTGTCAGAAACCAGAAGTGGGAAGAGGGTATGGAGAGCGGAGCGAAGAAGGTCATACTCCTCTTCCAAGGTGGAAGAAGGGTCAGGAAAAAGAGAAGAGAGGGGTTTCCAGGTCAAATCAGAAGTTAATAAAGCTTCGACAGTGAGAATTCCTGAGCGGAACCAAGGGGGAAAAGAAAATATGGTTGATCGGGTGGATGAATCTGAGTGGAAAAGAAAAGAGGTTCTGCAAGCAGGTCCAGGGTAGTAGAGGGAGGAGCGCGGAGTAGCGGGAGAGAATGAAATACCGCTAGAGCGTCGATAAGAAGTGATGGGAGTCGTTTAGAAGTAGAAGGAGATGAATCCATCCGAAGAAAAAGGAGGAAAGTGAAGGATGGATCATGAAGAGAAATAAGAGTATTCATGGTAGAAGAAAGTGCAGGGGAGGGCGAAAGGAGAAGACGAATGAAGGAGACGATTCGGTGAGCTCGATAATATGTTCTGACATCCGGGAAATGAAGACCACCAAATGATGTTGGCAGAGAAAGCGTGGCAGCAGAAATCCAATGTCTAGATGACCCTATCACTGAAGTGGAAATACTATTGATGGCAGAGAAATGATGCGATTTAAACACACGGGAATCTCAGGGATATAAGCATTGTGAGAGAAGATATCGATGAACAATTTGAGCACGTTGAAAGTAAAAGGAAAAGGAAAACGTAAATCGCCGAAAACCAGCCGTGCGATGAAGTCGTGGGCGGAGAGCTTGCCAAGTGACGTTGCTTGCGGTAAAGGAGTGTCCAAAAGGAGCTCCAAGAAATTTTTGGGTAGAGGAGGATCACACTGCTCCCCACGGTAAGTCAGTGCGGCCTCTCCAAGAACCACACCACAGGCCAGCACTTTTCTGAATATTCAGGGCAGCACCAGAGAGAGCAGCACCAGAGAGAGCAGCATACTGTTCATAAGTGGCAAGAAGAGTATCAAATTGGTCATCGCGGCGAAGACAAAAGGTAACATCATCTGCGTAAGCAGAGACAAGAAAACGGTGGTGCCGAGTACTAGAGATAATCGGTTCTACCGTAGGTAAGAGAGACGGAGAGACGCCCGACTTGCAATCAAAAAGGGCTCAAAGGCGAGAGCAAAGAGTTGTCCTGATAATGAACAACCTTGTCTGATGCCAGATCGAAAAGAAATCAGGGCCGTCAAAAATGTGGCCGTCCGAACGTGCAAATGCGCTCCCCGGTAGAGGCTAATGATGAGAGAAACAAAAGCAGGAGGAAAACCAAAGTGAGTTAATACGGCAGAAAGGTAAGTGTGAGAGACGTTATCAAAAGCGGATTTCTGGTCAAGATTAAACAAAGCTAGGGGTTCGGAATGTTTTCGTGCAAGAAAGGAAAGGTTATGAAGAAAGGATATATTGTTAGAAATAGAACGACCAGACACGGTATATGTCTGGTCGGGGGATATGAGGAACGGAAGAACAGAATTTAGGCGGCGAGAAAGGAGTTTAGTGAAGAATTTGTAATCCAGATTGAGAATGGAGATGGGGCGCCAATTCGACAAGTCCAGAAGGTCACCCTTCTTCGGCAGGAGGATGACATGTGCAACTGTAAATTCCGGCGGAAGCGCAGGAGAAGAAAGAGCACACGAAAAAGCGGCAGAGAGAAAAGGTAGGAGTGACGGAAGAAAGGCCCGATAGAACGACAGCGGGAGGCCATCAGGTCCCGGAGAAGAGTGAAGATTGAGGGAGGCAAAAGCCTCTCTCAATTCAGGCAAAGAAAAATCAGCAATGATAGGGGCGCAGAGAGAAGACGGGACCTGAGGGAGGGAAGAAAGAAAAGAGGAGGAATAAAAAGAAGAACCCTGCGCAACCGCTCGGAACTTATCCTGAAAGAAGTGACGGACATGAGAGCAGATGAGAGTTGTATTGCCAGTAACAGTGCCATCAGGCAATCGGAGATGTCTGATAGAAGATGACGTGCGTCGCATGGATTCCATCTTCGAAAGGACTTCGAAAGAATGCGTCGATGGTGAAATACGTAGGAGCCAAAGACGACGGACTGCTTGCTGAGCAAACGGTTCGAGGCAGGCATGAAGTTCATCACGGACAGAGGCATAGTGCGGGTCAGTCATTGGCGTCGCGGAGAGGAGTCTTCGTAGGTTACTCACCTCCATCGAGCGAGTAGTGGAAACAGTAAAGGAGAGTTGACGAACGAGCAAGAGAAGATTCCGTTTGACATCAAGCCACAAACGCAAGGCGCTTGGGGTCGTTGTGAGCAGCAGCTTTTGATCAGAAAGGAACTTCTCAACTTCCTCACAAAAGGAACGGTCCTGCAAGAGAGTGTCATCAAACGTCCAATGACGACGCGTAGATAAAGGTGCAGGAGAGACGCAAATTGATAGTGAAACGGCAGAGTGGTCGGAAGAAACAGTAGGTGAATGTCGAGCAGCAGTGATAGCAGGCAGTAAGGAAGCAGAAACATATATTCGGTCCAACCGCGCAGCAGTAGAACCGAACGTCGGCGGATTACACCACGTGAAGGAAATGGAATCAGGATTTAGCCGTCTGAAGGAATCGACAAGATGAAAATCATCAAGGAGCTGAGTCAGCTGTGAAACTAAATTCATGCGGTATTCGCCAAAAGACGAATTTCTGTCAAGAGAAGGCTGCATCGTGCAGTTAAAA
Source organism: Macrothele yani (assembly GCA_039090855.1). NCBI lineage: Eukaryota > Metazoa > Arthropoda > Arachnida > Araneae > Macrothelidae > Macrothele > Macrothele yani. The sequence goes on from CM077026.1 coordinate 74,360,495, forward strand.
TCCCCCCAAGAACGAAAAACTTCCCGGGAGGAATCGCTGCAATCGCTGCACGAATATTACTGAAAAGATGAGCAACATATATTTCATCAGTGGGAATATATACATTAAAAATATGAAAAGTAACATTATGCACACAAAAGGTAAAACACTGAAGAAAATCAAGGTGTAAATTTGTCACAGAAATAGAAGTCAGCTGAGACAAAAACCGCTGGCGCACACCTACAGCTATACCACCATACCGCGAGAGGCGATGCGAGTGGTAAAAGGTGTACGGCCAGCGTCTCCATAGGTGAGTGGGAGTATCAGCAGAGCAGTGAGTTTCCTGGAGAAGGAGAACATCTCCACCAGCGGCATAAATGTCCTCATAAACGAGGGAGTTCAACACTGGTGTCGCGAACCCGCGACAATTCAAGGAAGTCACAGTGAAAGTGCCATGTCTCTAGTGGCAGTGACAATCTTTTCCAAATGGGAACGGAAGTTGTTGTACCGCCGTTGGATGCACTTCTGAGTGGCAGCATCCTCGGCAGATGGACTCTTGATAGTATTGTAAAGAGTTAACAGTTGTGCCAGTTGATTCTCAACTGCTGGGTAGCGACCTTCAAATCGGTTGACATAGGTGGGTAAATCAGGAAGAAGAGTCTTGGCACAAGCAAAGTCGTGCAATTCGTTATAAGGGAGAGGAGTGTCCGGAAACACATTCATGTGTAGGCGTGCGGAAAATTCCTCAAGAGGCAGGAGGTAGATAACTGGCTTGGAAGACTTGACAGGGCGACCCGAAGCAGGTGATCCAGCAGCCTTAGTCGGAGAGGTTTAAGTAGAGTGGCCAGATTGTCGCCGTCGTTTCGTAGAGCCGCGAGGAGATTTGGCATCCCTTTTGTCAGGACTTGTCCGGAGATAGCCCTCCGTTCCATCACTCATCGCTTGGTCGCTGACACTTTGATAGGCTGTGTCATCATCGTTCGAGGTCTCGGTATCAGACTGGTCAGTCGCAACGGATTCAGCAACTGCTGTAGGGTCCGCAGGAACACGAAAAGATGTTGAAGATTGTAAAACTGGGTAGTGTTCCTCGGAGAGAGAAGGTGGGACAACAATTGGCGTAGAGGTTGCCACCGAAGGTAGGTTGTTCGCAGGAACCACCGTCGGTAACGGAGCGCTACTAGGATCTTGATGAAAAGGCGTCGGATCTTGATAGACGAGCGAAACATACTTTGGTGGAGCAACTGGACACTGCTTATAGTAGTGACCAACCTGGTGACATTGACTAAAATGGAATTCCGTCAGGAAGTTTATTTGCCTGACCTGATCCTCGCACCGAACAGTGAAGTGTGTTGGAAGCCGTTCGATTGCTTCTTGTGATGGAACTATGACCCTCGCAACACTGCGAGCACCTTGGATCGACGCATGTCGTGGATCACGTAATGGGTCTTTTCGGGCAGCAAGATGTGTTTGTATGCCTCCAACTACCCGACCAACCGAAGATAAGACAGCATACAGCATGAGATCTGTCACTTCCAACGGGACCGAGTAGAAAGAAACGTTAATGGGTCTTTGGCCCACCGGTTCTGCAGAAAGATGTCTATCACCAATTGTGAGGCCAGATGTTAGGAGAGATTTCGCCATTTCAGCCGTGGCCAGATAAACGACCACAAGTGGTCCTCTTCGATACATTTGCGGAATAGATTCAGATGGGAACCGCTGTGCAATGGCATCTGCATATACTCTCAAAGGAGTGTCCGGAATGGCTTCGAAATGGACGCCTTTTGCAAGATTTTTAGTAAAAGCTGTGCCAGCTGGAAAGCTGGCAGGAATATTAAGCACGATATTATTGCCAGCTTGGGAAATGAAAGATTTCAGCTTTTCAGCGCCAACATAATAATTCTTGGATGCTGGACGAGAGACTTTGGAAGCTGCAACAGAAGAAAACGAAGGTAATGACACGTTGGGCTCGGGAGTGCTAGAAGAGGCGGCATTTCCAGTGATGTCCATTGCGTCACATCGATAGCGGAAGCCGGGGGATGTGACGTAGTTGGAGAAGGCAAATTGGCAACGCCACGGGCGGACTCTTGCGTGGCAAGACCCCCATCTGGGGCATCAGAAAAGGAAGAAATATTAGGGCTATCACTATAACTACCGGAAGTCGACATCTTTAATGGCGGCGCCCAGTGGCGAGCTTGGCCAGCTCGGCCAAACGTAAATAAGATGAAATACAACAAAATAGGCACTCACCGCGCTCGAAACGAAGCAAAATGAAAGACGATACCTTTATACTTAAGGTGAACTTGAAATTAAGGAGCGAAGAGTCCAATAACACACCAAAATCACAAGAAAATCGCGGAGCAACAACACGCTGCTCAGTTAAATCCAAAGGGCGAGATCCAAGCAGGGTTGCCAGATTTTTCTGACATAAAAAGGCCAAAAATGGCCTGAAATAAAGGATTTCCTAATTTTCTTAACATACAAGGCCTAGGTAATATTTAATGAACGCCTTAGACAAAATGTACATGAAAATTATTATTTTATAAAATTTTAATTTTGTTTATTTACTTTAAATAATAATTTCTTTTGATTTGCATGTTATGAAAATCAAGTTAAGCAGCAATATGGCATTTTCATAGATTTTTTTATTCCTGTAATTAGGTACAAAAATAGATTTCAAATATATTTCACTCATATAAATGCAGAAATAGGAAAATATGAAAAAAAAAAAAAACTTTTGTCGAGTTAGGTCAAAAATGAATTAATTCTGTATAACTGCTCTGACAGCAAAAATTTTGGCCTACTATTTTAAGAATGTTATCAGAACTTTAAAAGTAAGCAATTTAATTAAAATCTAATTTCCAAGATTTCGTCGAAACAATCTTGTTCTGTTTCCTTTTCAGAATTCATGACGCTCATAGAATCATCACCAACACTGCTGGAGGGAGCATTATACATCTGAGAAGAAAACAATTCCTTCATCCTTCATGTGACACTCATATCTTTGCAGCAGTTTCCCATGGAATATAAATGAGTTTTGATTCTTAAAATAGAAGAAAGGGTGTTAATATTAAGCTTATTCCTAAGTTTATTTTTAGCAATAGCAACATGAGAAAAAATTCTCTCAACAAAAGCATTGCTGAGGGGAATGCTGTGTGCCCGCAGAACAAAGTCTGTAAGCTCTCTAAAACATTTTTTCCAAATAGAATTTTTGTAACACTTGACCATTGTCCAAAAAGAAATAGGGTCCAAAGGAATATCTTTTGTTTTACTTTCACTCTTCCAGCCCACAACGACTAACTTTTCATATTGTGATTCAAGTTCTACTACATCAACATTTTCGCCAAATGTAAGTGAAATTACAGGAAGTTCACTTAATTTCTTCCTAGTAGATTGGTTCAAGCACTCCGTTGGGCATAAGTATGATAAAGCCACTAAATCTTTTATATTGTCACCCAATCTTAATTTCAGCTGGTTTGAAGCTGCTTTTAAAAAGTCAAAGCATCTACTTCTTATTTGAAATTATTTATCCCTATTCAATCTGATTCTATGCAACTCTACTTCAAATTTTGCACCAAAGTTGACTTGGTCTAATTGCATATATGGTGCACTGGAGTCGCCTTCTGGGTAAATTCTGGCATTCAAACATCTGTAAAGTTGCTGTAGGTCACTGAAGACTTTGTGTGGATTTGCATTTGTTGCTTGGAATGCTGCATTTGTCATTTCAAACTCTTGAATAATAGGAAGGGCAAAGGTTAGATAGAGAAAATTGCTTTCATCTAAAAACATATTGTTTAGAATTCTTGCATGGAAGTTTCTATCCTTTTCAGAAATAGCCGTAAAGTAGGCTTTTAATTCATGCCACTGTGATAAGATATAAAAAATACATTTTCCTTTAACCAACCACCTAGTATTACTGGGGGTTATTAATTTTGAAGGCTGAACAAAGTTGGAATTCATCACCTTGAACAAATTCTCAAATTCTTCTCGTCGAAGAGGGCTGCACTTGAACCATCTGGCTATTTCTGCGATAAGGAAATCTAAATTTGAAGGTAATGTTTTGAATGCGTATTCACGACATAGAGCAAGGCTGTGACAAGTGCACTTTACAACAAACATTCCTGTTGCGACTTGTCTCATGCGAGAAAGGAGATAATTTTTCACTCCACAAATATTGCTGGCGCCGTCAGATGAAAAGCCAATACAATTACGCATATCAATAGCATTTTTCTCCATAAATGCTGATATGACTGTAAAGAGTGTTTCACCTGTTGTAGAGGTAACAGAAAGGAGACATAAAAACTCATTTCTAATACAGTTTCTTTTTTCGCTAAAAAATCTGACGCACAAACACAATAGTTTCGTCGTAGAAATATCTGTTGATTCATCTACAAGAAGGGAAAATTTTGAACATTGAAGTTCTTTCACTAGATCTTCGAACAATGCTACACTAACGTTATTTATAATACATAAATATTTTGTACGATGAAGTTTGATATTTTCTAATGTACTAGCTTTGCTGAATTCTCTAACAATATCCATTTGATGATCAACAGCCCTAAGGCTACAATGGCATGCCATAGCAACACTATATTTTATTTCGAATGTCTTTGTAAGGTCGCTGCTTTGTGCTTGTGGCTTTGATGCATTACATATTTTCTTTAAGGAGGCCACTTTTGTTACAGAACTAAGAGCTTTTGTATGCTTAACACATTTTTCATGTGCACTGAGATTTGACTTTTTCAGTGTTTTAATACAACACTGACATACTTTACAAAAGCAGTACCCATCTCTTCCCATCTTCAACCATTGGAATTCTTCTTCACAGTGAGGTTGATACTTCCTATTTTTATTTAAAGTACTCATACTCATAAAATTAAAGTTTGTTTACTCTTCATACAGTTTATTACGAATGTGTTTTCTTCTCTTAAAGGTTATACATAAAAACAAAATATAGCAAACTTACTGAGAGTGCTAGATACCATTGTGGTTAAATACAAAAATAATAATAAATCTTACAGAAACTTACTCAACTTCCGGTTTTAAAAACTTACTTAATCCCTTACTCAACTTCCCGTTCCCGCCCAGAAATGAGAAGTTTAAACCATAGGTTTATAAACACTATGTCTCCGTCCGCCTTTCAATTATCTTAGTGCTTCGTCTATTCAGTTTTGGTTTAAAGAGTTCTTGCTCTAGGAAAAAGCAATCGCTCACACACTAGCATCACCTAGCATCTTAGGTAAAATTCTTACAATTTGAAAAATGCCAAGATGTCAAGAAAATCTTTGGCAAAACTAAAGTTACAATAGCCCACTTCACAGGTAAAGAAGAAGGCCACAACATAAGAAAAAAAAGGCCAGGCCTTTTGTTAAGAAAAAAGAGGCCTGGCTGCTCAGAAAAAGGCCTCGGAGGCCTTAAAAGGCCTGATCTGGCAACCCTGGATCAAAGGTGAAAATCCTCCAAATACGTGACGTCAGTAAATAAATAAATACATCGCTCTTTCCACGTTCCAGAAACACATAGCAACCGAAAAATTATTTTAAGCCGCCAAATTGTTTTTTCCTTCCATGGCGGCGGCTGAAAACAATTTTTCGGTTGCTATGTGTTTCTGGAACGTGGAAAGAGCGATGCATTTATTTATTTACTGACACCACGTATTTGGAGGATTTTCAACAGAATGATGCCAACTGAAATTTTGGTCCATGACATTTCATTTATTTCTTCATCAATTCTATTGTCACTCCTTTCTGTTTTCAGCTCAGAAAGTGTGAAAACGTCAAAGTGAGCTATTCATGAGTTGTAATAATTTATAGTAGTTCTCACTGAGATCCGCGGGTACTCAAAAGTCAGAAAGTACAGAGAGAAGCGGTTTTCTTTCTTTTCCTCTGTCAGCAGACGTGAACAAACGTAACCGATTTTCACTTCAATCTCAGAAATTCAATCAAACTTGGTTGATCGCGGCTCATTCCCAAATCTTCATTCATAATGGTTAAAGAAAAATAATTCAAAAAATGTTTTTAATTGCGTTCTAGTTGTACCTCAGATATGGCGTACATGTCAAGACCTGCCGGCGTAGCTTAAATGGGAAAGCATTCGGCTCCGGAGTAGAAGGATGTGGTTTAAAATAGGTCACCGGCAAAATTGTGTTTTCACACTGGCACCCGAACGTAAAAATGGATCTACTGGCCGGTAGATTCTTCAAAAAATGTATGATATTCTTTCCACACATCGCCTGGAATTAATGAGAATTCCTTCTCTTCCAAAAATGTCTGATGCTTCTTCTGCACATCGTCTGGAATTAGTGACAATTCCTTCTTCAACTCAGAGTTACTTCAAGCATGGTTTGCCAGCTGACCTGGAAATCTGCGATTCCGTCCAATCCCTTTTTGATTAGGTAGTGGGGGATATATGTGACGTACATGTCAAGATGTCAAGTAGCAGTGATATGCCTTTATCGGCGTAGCTTAATTGGGAAAGCATTCGGCTTCGGAGTGAAGGATGTGGATTTCCTTCTCGCCACCGGCAAATTTAGGTTTCTCGCAGTAACAGAAATGATTTCGTCGTTTTAAAAAAGTATGATAGACTGACTTTTAATAAGCTCGAAAAAACATATTTCTGTATTGTACTTTAATAATGATTCAACATTACTTTTCATTCGTCCCCAGTAACTTCTTAGCAAATCTTTGTTCCAGCTGTGTTGGTGTTTAGTACTAAATGTGCATGTCACGTATGAGAAATTGCAGTTCTATGGCGTAATGACGTTCTGCGTTGCCTTCGATGGTTCAAGAATGACGGAGAGCTTCCGAATGACATATGTTCGTGCATAATTATCCGCGTTCTATAAATATACTTTTTCTTTCTTTCTTTTTAAGCGCTTGGTCACTACGTGTACTATTTCACATTTACAATTTTCCTGTTATTACTGACCGCTATAACAAATTTGCAGAATTCCATCAACCTTGTCGTTTTTGCACAGAAAAGAAAAAGAAAATGAAGTTCTACTGACAAGCATTCTTGGCGTACAGGCTTTAATGGCATAAATATCTCCGAACTTACTGAACATCTTGCACAGGTGTTAAAAATGTTTTTGCAAATTGTAGTCATGTTTTTGTTTTTTTTGCAGCTACTTTATGTAGGGCTGGATTCATAGGCAAACACAAGCCGGGGGAGGGAGTAATCGTGAACCCATGATCAGGGTTAAAAATTCCCCATCAACTTGCAGCAGTCATCTGAATGAAAGCTGATGAAAATGGTTTAGGAGTCTGAAGAATGTATTTGGTCGAACAATGTTTTCTGTGGATATTTAACTAAATTTGGAGGATGGGAATGGTTAGTCGTTAAAAAGTCCGACTGAAATGCCAGTACCTGTATGAACGACACCGAGGAAAATGTCAGTAATATCCGTTGCCTATTCTGATATTTGGAACAGGTAGAGCAAGAATAGGGAGGAAATAACCGATTCTGTTTCCTCGTCCCGCTGAGCATGGGTGTGAATCCTGAATAAGACATAAATCCTGTGTTAGTCTGTAGGGCGTGTATTAACTAATTTCCTAGAACCAGGAACCTAAACTGATACAGGGAACAGGAGATTTTCCTAGACCAAGATGCTTATCATGGTCGTTAAATTTCAATACGAAACTGACAAAAAAAAAAAAAAGAAAAAAAGTAAAGAAAGAATAAAAAAACAAGAAAGATGACACCGAATTTTCGGGTGAAATAAGCACGTCTTTTGAATCCGTTCTGACTCAAATTTAATTTATCAAAGCTATTCAAAACAATAGTATCGACGGAAGAAAGAAGTTTTTCAATCGGGTTTTTAATCCCTCTGATATTGCTGTAAACGGAATCGTGAGCTTACGCCCTCTGGTTGCAGACTTGTGCGTTAAGAAAAACATGAATTTATATGAGAAACATTTCGCACCGGAAACGCCCTCCAATACCGAAAACATTTTTCAAATCGGACTCTTAGAAACAGAGATATCGACAAAAATAAGATGTGACTTTATGTCCCCTGGTGGGAAAACCATTCATTATTTTAGGAAGAAAGTATTCTCAAAAGGTTTTTCCATACGAGCGGTATCGGCCCAAGAAAAAAAAATTAGTCGAGTTTTCAGGAGCCCAGATTTTGCTACGAATGCATCAGAAGCAGAAATTAACACTTATGCCCCCTGGTGGCCAAACCATTCTTCACAAAACATTAGAATTTAGGTAAAGAATATTTTCCATCAGGTCTTGTATGCGATACAGGAAGAATTTTTCAAATCGGAGTTTTAGAAGCAGAAATAACTCAGAAAACGCAATTTACCTTTGTGCCCTCTAGCGATTTACTTGAAAATTTTGAATTTATAGGGGAAACATTTCGCATTGGAAATACTATCCAACAAAGAAGGAATTTTTCAAATCGGACTCCTAGAAGTAAAGATATTTACAAAAATAAGATATATGTCTACGCCCCCTGGCGTAGAAACCATGCATTATTTTAAGAAGAAAATATTTCTAAAAGGTTTGTCGCCATGAGTACTATCGGTCTACAAATGACGTTTTTTTCAATCGAGAATTTAGAAGCTCATATTTTGCTGCAAATACATCAGAAGCGGAAATTAAGACTTACGCTACCTAGTGGCCAAACGATTTTTTACAAAACTTAGAAATAACGTGCTAAGGATTTCCCATTAGGAGCTGTATCCGGTGCAGAAGGAATTTTTCAAATCGGAAATTTAGAAGCAGAGATATAGGGGGAAACACAATTTACCACTACGCCCCCTAGCGGAAAGTCTATGAATTACTTGAAAATTTTGAAATTATATGAAAAACATGTCACACTTGAGACACTATCCAACAGAGAAAATTTTTTTCAAATCGGACTCCTAGAAGTAGAGATATTGACGAAAATAAGATATACATCTACGCCCCCTGGCGGAGAAACTGTGGAATATTTTAAGAAAAAAATATTTCAAAGAGGTTTATCGATGTGAGTGGCATCAGTCTACGGAATAATTTTTTCAATCGATACTTTAGAAGCCCAGATTTTACGGTAAATATATCAGAAGCAAAAATTAACACTTACGCCCCCTGGTGGCCAAAGTATTGTTTATCAAAAATTTGAAATTATATGCAAAAGATTTTCCATCAGGAGGTGTATCTTCTGAAGAATTTTTTTTTCAAATCGGAGTTTTAGAAGAAGAGTTATCGGGGAAAATGTAATTTACTTTTACGCCCCCTAGCGGAAAATCTATGCGTAATTTGAAAAAGTAACTGTATCTAAAATACTCTTCGACATAAATGGAATCGAAAGATAAAAGATTTTTTCAATCGGATGTTTAGAAGCAAATATGTGGATTAAAACGTATTTTTGAATTCGACATCATCTGCATTTATGCCTTCTAGCGGCGAAATTGTACATCGTAAAAAAAAAAAACGAAATGAAGGATCATCATTCGCATATTTCAAGCTTCCCAAAGCAAAAAGAATTTTTCAAAACGGACAAATAGTTGCAGAAAAATCGTGGGTGCAGACGGACGGACGGACAAACCGATAACATAAGCACGACCTTTTTTTACAAAAGACGTGCTGAAAAGGGGGTAAGTAAGAAGGAGGACACCGACTTCTTGAATGTGACAAGCATATAATTTGCCGAAAGTCTCAAACTTATTGTTACGCCGAATACATTCGAAGATTCTTTTTATTTTAAACTGACTAACGTTAGTTTTTTAAGAAAAAATTGAACTTTCTTTTTCATTTGCGGATTTAAGTACTACCGTGAGCAACTCTTAATTTAAGGCCACTGGTTCCAGGAAAGCGAGAGAGCGAGTGCCGTGAGACAAATATGATATCCATCTCTCACTGGGAGTCGAACCCGGACTCATCTCGGAGAAACGGTGAAAAGCCAACGCGCTACAGGGGCGCCGGAACATTTTGCATAAGAAAACCCTCAGAAATGCATGGAATGTTTTTCCAGTAATTGCAGATACTAGATGCAAAAATCATTTTTCAAATAAGAGTATTCGAAGCAGAGGTATTACGCTAAAGGAAAATATACACTTCTGTTACCTTTTGAAAATTTACTTTTACGCCATCTAATGGTAAAACTTTGAGCCGTGTATTTTAAAAATATATAGTTTCAACATAGTTTCAGCTATCAAGTACAAAATAATTTTTTTTCAGTTTAGCCTTTAAAAGCATTCATATCACGTCAAGCATAACAGCAGGTTACCCACTAGACTGCCACCCAAATGTGTGAAGAAAGCTTTCTCTTCCGTTTTCATTGGTCTCACATCCTTATTTTGTCCATTTCTATGAAAAAATAATTTTCTCAAAGTTTCTTTGCTGTACCCCGAAATTTACTAGTGGCTCAAAGGCCCTGTCCTATGCTTAAGAGATCTTACATTCGGAACGCAAGCTGTTGAACTCTAATTCTCCCGCAGTGCAACAGAATAGTTCTGCTTCTGGACTTGACGGTTTGAGGTAACTTGTTTCCGGTTATGGACTCACTAGCCCCATCTGCCAACCAAATGCCTCGAAGTTTCTTTGCTTTATCAGTACGTTGTAGCAGCTGCCATTTTAACCAGATACTGTATTTAATCTATTCCAAGAAATAATAAATTATTAGAGCTCACCTGACTTTCGAAGAACTTACTGAATAACACGACGTTAGATTGACGATGCGACCAGCAATGTTAACTTAAGGTGGATCCACCTGAAATCTTTGCCTTGTATTTCCAATGGGTAAACTTCTGTAGCCATTTTCTTTGCAATTAATGAGTTCCCAAGGATCAAAATTTGAACATCGATAAAAATAATCTCATATTACAGCCTAGCATACTTAATATTTTCTGAACTTTAAACATAAATATATTAAAAATCAATAACTTTTCATTTGGTGGTATTGAGACCAGAAAATAGATGGCGCAACGTGTACATTGATGACGTCAGTAGATAAACAAATGTTGGATTGCTTAATTACGGTTAAATTTTAGAAAATATTAAGCATTTTATCAGGGTTCAAATTTTCATCCTTGGGAACGCATCAATTGTGAAGAAAATACAAGGCAGAGATACACCTTAACAGGCGCTTCTGCTTGAGTGAATGCGAAAGGAAAGACTTAAAAAGGATGAAAGAATAGTTCTGCGTCTGGACTAGCAGCGACGCATCGTCAATCTAACGTCGTGTTATTCAGTAAGTTCTTCGAAAGCCAGGTGAGCTCTAATAATTTATTATTTCTTGGAATAGATTAAATACAGTATCTGGTTAAAATGGCAGCTGCTACAACGTACTGATAAAGCAAAGAAACTTCGAGGCATTTGGTTGGCAGGTGGGGCTAGTGAGTCCATAACCGGAAACAAGTTACCTCAAACCGTCAAGTTTTAAGCCGCTTTTTTCATTTACACCTTAATGAGAAGCGAACCATCCAAGACAGTGCTACAGAGACCAGAAAGTTATAACTTTCTGGTCTCTGTAGCACTGTCTCTGGGACTCGTGCTTTCTCCCAGAAAGTTATAACTTTCTGGGAGAAAGCACGAGTCCCAAGCAAATATGTGCATCATATGATCAATAAAGTTAAGCTCTTGCATTCCCAGTGGAAAAGCATGAAGAAGAATGCTTCCCGGAGGATATAGACACAGCAGAAAAAGGAAGCCGCTTTTGTTGACACGTTTGATTATTTGTTTGATGTAGCTCATGCTGACGCCATGTCACTAATAGTATTGCCTGAGGACAGGGGATTTTTAGTGGCTCAGTAAGAAAAAGGAAGGAGAGGATATAGGTTCTGTTGATAAAAGTCTTGCTAAGCTGGAGGAAAGGTGCATGGATAGAATGAATTTAATTGAAACTAGACAAAGGAAGGAAACTGACAGATTAGAATGCGAGTCAGAGCCTTCATCAATGAATCTAGGGTTGAGCAGCAGCATTGAAAGTAGTAGTGACTCAAATGACGGAGCAGTTATACCAACAGCTGTTTATTCTACCTGTAAATAAAAACAAAAAGTCCCGTCCTTCCAACAACATTGTCAGCCTGAGTTAACATCTGCATTAGACCGAGGCAAAATAAGTGACAGGAAAGCTACGTATATCCTAGCCGCCACTGCTCAATCATTGGGTGTAAACCTTGAAGAAATTGCTCTCAACAAAGAGTCCATCAGACGGGTACGGAGAAAGCACAGAGAGGCCATAGCAGCAGAAATACAAACTTCATTTGCTCCTGATATACCACTAACTATACACTGAAATGGGAAAAATGCTCTTTGCTAAGACCAACAAGGAGACTATTGATCGCCTAGCAGTACTTGTGTCTGGGGATGGCGTTATGAAATTGCTGGGTGCTCCAAAACTCTCAAATGGGACTGGAATAGTGCAAGCAACTGCAGTATTCCAATTGATCCAGGATTGGAATTTGATTGAAAAAAATCAGCTTATGTCATTCGACACCACAGCAATCGATACAGGTTTGAAAGGTGGAGCATGTACCTTGCTGGAACAGAAACTAAACAAAACTCTTGTTAGTTTGGCTTACCGACACCATATACTTGAACTCATCGTTGCAAAGTGTTTATGATAAACCGATGGGGCCTTCTAGTGGCCCAAGCATCCAGCTCTTCCAGAGGTTTTCAAATTCTTGGAGTCAGCTTAATAAAAATGTTTATGAGTCGGGTCTAGAAGACGAAGTTATTGCTTGTCGAATGGAACCAATTAAAGCAGGCTTAGTTTCTTTCATTCATAAACAGCTGTGCGAATACCACCCTAAGAATGATTATAAAGAACTGTTGCAACTCTAACTGCTGTTTCTTGGAGATACACTTGCATTAGAGGATTCTTCCATATATTCTCTTGGTACTTATCACAGAACTAGGTGGATGGCAAAACTGATTTACAGTTTAAAAATATACTTGTTTCGATCTCAGTTTCAGATAACTGCTCGAGAACTATTCGGCCTTCGTGAATTCAACTTGTTTCAGGGCCGTAGCTAGCGGGGGGCTAGAGGGGACTTAGCTCCCCCTACAAGGCTAGCAAGTCCCCCCCTCCCCTGGAAAATTGGCGCTGTCAAAAATGACTTAAACTTTTATTTCGATGGTTTACGTAAATTACTTTGATATTTCATCACAGGCATAAATACTTTATTCGTATACTGGACTTTTTAAAAAGTTAAGTAACAGTAAAACGACGCAGTATGAATGTAACTCGAAAGAAAAAAGAAATTTCGACTTTTTGAATTGTGAATTAGTTGCAACGGCTGTATTAGTAATTTTAGTGATTCTCTACTAGCGGTAGGAGTTATAAGGAACAAGAAACGCATTTTAGGAGGGGGGCGTTAAAGTTAGAAGAACAAGCTAAAAGAAAGTAATCAAGGGTGGATGCGTACTTACCTTCGGGGCCGGATTAAAGGTAGGTGGGAAGCTTTGGGGGCTTAAGTCCCAGGCTGCATCCTTTGTAGTTTTAAGGAGACAATTGAATGTTGCCCTTGATGGAGAACGAAGTACTTTAAGACCACATGGGATACTATTGCCGTTGGGTCTGTTCCGTACCCTCAAAGGGAAGGTCCCTCATTATGCTGGAGGTAACAAATTCGTACATTTGTTTTGCTTTTCTTGGCGGGACACTTGCTAACACATATGGTGACGCGAAGGAGCTCCAAAGACGGAAACAATTAAAGGTGAGAAGCTCTGGAATTCTAAAGCATACAAAACACAGTCTGATAGTTCTACTGACTTCAGTAATTTTCTCATGGGAAGTTTTCTCATCAACAAAGTCTCCTCGCCCATGTAGCTTTTAACTGCCGTCTGCCGGACAGAATAGAATTTTTGTAAACAGTGCTTAGTGTAGTTGATTTTTCCGTTAGCTGTTATCTTAAGAATTCGGCTGAATTATTTTTTTTTCGAATTTGTAGTGTGAGCTATTTTTATATGGAAAAATACATAGTAATTTGCAAGCATGCAAATTCTTCAATTTCTCCATTTACATCTTTAAAGCATTCAGTGACATTAAAGGATTCTACCCAAAATTCTGGAGAGAGTCAAATACAGAAATATGTTGCTGACGATATTTCGAAATCAGGCGAAAATATCAGACAAGTGTTACTTGAAAAAAAATCCCAAGAATTCGTCCCGCCACGGCTATTTTGAGGTTCAACGACCGTCACCAAGAGTTTTTCTTTTTTTATTATTGGAAGTTTAACGACCACCGTGAGCAACTGAATGGGCTATAAGCAATCGCCCGTCCCTAATTTAGGGTCACTGGTTAAAGGGAAGGGAAAGAGCCAGTGCCGTAAGACAAACACAGAATCCATGTCTGACCGGGATTCGAACCCGGACCCCTTACGGACGAATGATCAGAGGCCAGCGCCTTAGACCACTGCCTTCAAAATAAACCTTTATTAGTCTAAAAGCAAGGTACATGTGATACGCTTCAGTCACATGAGACTGTATTAAAAGAGACGAGGCCAAGAAGTCTCAACACAAAAGAAAGGAGGAAGGAAAACTGGTAACATCAGAACAAAATTAAAATATATACAGATAAAAAAGGAACACAGAAAACAAAAACGAAAAACACACATATTACAAAACCCAAACCCCAGAGTGAGGGAAGAAAAACACATTCCAAAAACAAGTACATAGCAGCGCGTAATACAAAGGTGACAGGTAAAAAACACAACAATACAACACAACACAAATTGACTTACATTGCAAGACAGCGACAGGAGAAACAAAACTGTACTTCTGAAAACATGCAGTAGCGGCCAAAACATTAGTACAAGAAGAACATAAAAAGCAAAAAAAACCGTGCACATAAAAAGGGGTGTTAACCAACCGCTATAACTAAAAACGAAATACGAAGTGACGCATGTAAGTCAGGAGGAACACTGTACAGAAGAATACATGATAATAAGGGGAAAAACCGCTGCATCACACAAAATAAATGTAGCCAAACAGGCACACGAGGTTCACAAAAAAATCGCACTCAATTCAAATTTCATACTCAAAACAAGAAGACGCGCGTTGACAAACCCCAGAAGCCGACGTGGCGCTATAGAGAGAATCACGCGGAAACAAGATCGCATAGCATCATAACACATTGAAAACAACACAAAGTACGTCCAGTCGTGCACGGCAACAGAAGGCTGTGCCGAGAAAAATACAATATTACAGGAAAAACCCGGACAGGAGAAGCACGAAGCAAGACGTAGAACCCTAGCTTGAGTGCAAAGAAACACAAAAACGAAAACACAAAAAGTGCACTTAAAACATAATCAAAGACAAAACTGCCTCAACTGACTACTTCACTACACATGTAGTCACATACAGTCTAGAAAAAAAAAACACAAGAGGCACAGTAAAAAAAGTACAAGGCAAATAGAGCGTTGACCAACTCCTTGGGTCAACGTAACCCAATAGACAAACAAGTGAACATGAAACACAAGGCATGAGAAAAAAAAGGCTCCCTAAACTGCGGAGCCAACTGAAACATGAAAGTAGAACATACACAAACAAGTAAAAAACAAGATTATCACATTAGCAGTATAGGTAAAATACAATCACAGTATTAAAAAACTCACACAGGAGCAGAGCGAGTATGACAGCCGCCATCCGAACAACTAAACACAACATGTGCAAAAAGCAAGAGCAATTACAAAAACACGGTAATACCACATTAAGGAAACACAGTACAAAAAAGAAGATCAGGAACAACAACAAACAAACAAGCACGAAAGAAACACAACACGCCAAAAAATTTTTGCAAAACTAGACAACACAGACTAGCCCAACGGAAAACAACAACACCCAACAAGCATCACACTAATACCAAACAATAACAGTGATCACAAACAATTGGTGGCCAACCAGTACAACAAAACACCACAACAAGAAATGCGTCGACCAACAACTGTGGCCGACGAAAACATAGAAAGCAAGCACACAATATTACAGAGACAAACAACTCAACAAAAATACCGACACAAAATACAATAACCGATTGCACAGCACCACCAAGAACCAGAAAAAAAATGCACACAGAACACAGGAATACAAATGCCCACGGTCTCCGGACAGAAAAAAAGTCAGAGCAACTAGCTGTAAAACATCCAATCACAGCGCAAAACGACAAGAAAATTCAGACAAAGAGGCCGAGGCCGCTAGTAAGAGGAAAAGTATAGAAAAGCACTATCCAAGAAAGAATATACCGACCAGTAGAATGAGCTAACAAAGCACAGAGGAGAAAACAACAAAAAGACCGGAATCTCAAGGAAGCAAAACAGTACAACATTACCAAAGGGCCATCATAAAAACAAGAAAAGGAAAACGGTAAAAAAGGAAAAACAACAAGATTAGAAGAAAAGAATGAATACAAGGCAAAATAAAACCTGCAGCTCAATCAAAAACAGAACAAGACAACAACCCGGAAAAGCAAAAACAAACAAAGTGAAGAAACCAGTACACCATAACAAAAACAAGAAAAAACAACTGATCAAACGAATTGAATCAACCCATGCTCAACCCGAAACCAGGGGAGGTGGGGGACCAGATCGAGAAGAAAGCAGGAACTGCCTGCCGGGCCAGAGCTACCTCGTACTCAAGTTGGATGACGGACTTGATCGAGGAACGAAACCTACGGCACAGAAAAACTCTCGCAGGATGATATCGACGAAGAGCAGGCCGATCAACACTGGTATGATAGTATAAATAAATAGTCAGTTTGGCCTGCAAAATTAAAAACGCGCAAACTGGATTGTGAACAGCAGCGGAAGGATGATGACGGCGAAGAAAATAGTAATGGGAAACAGAGTGAAAGGAAGGACAGACCTTGGAGAGAAGAGCAAACATCAATGAAAAAAGAGGCTGTAAAACTAAACAGGAGTCATATGCGTGATGAACATCACCGAGCGTTGAACAGAAAAAACACAAGGGAGAAGACAGGCGACCGAAACGATGAAGAGTTCGTGGTGTGAGCAAGCGGCGATGAAGATGTAGCCAATGAATATCAGTTGCTTTTGGGGAAGCCAGAGAAATGTGTGAATCGACCCATGTCTGAGAGGTTTCATCAGGAGGCACAAAAGGAATAGCGAGAGGTGCTCGAAAATAAGTAAGAAAGTGGCGGTACAAGAGTTTCGCAGTAACTTGATGCACCAGAAAGGGAACATCATTCAAATAAACCAGAAAAGGAAGGCAAGGGGACGCCGAAGAAGAAACAATTAACCCAAAAGAATTCACGAGGGACGGGTAAAGGCGTTGAAGCTGAAAATGAAGCAACCGGAGTTGGGCGCGATGTAAGGGAGTGTCAGCAAGAGGGGGGTCGATTTGGGAAAAGAGACTTCCAGCGGAGAGAAGCATCTACAAGTTGGGATACCTGTACCACGCCACTGGCGAACCAGGTGGAGAAGCACAAGTACAATGAAGAGGGAGAACGGAGTGCAGAAGAGTAAAAGAGAGGTTCCGCAAGCAGATCATTAGTTGAGGTAGGTGGGAGACGGACGGGACATAAGGAATGCCAGAGGGAAAAAACGGTGCGATAAGTATCGGGAAAGTGATCTGGAATGAGGGGGAACAGATCCATACGGAGGAAAGTAGCGAGAGTGAGAAACGGACTGCGAGGGAAAAGTAAAGTATCAACAATAGTAAGCGATGAAATCTGAGGATGAGAAAAAAGAACGGAGAAAGGTCTGAAGATGAATAGCATTAGATTTTGAAAAAGATCTGGGAGGGCAAGACCTCCAAAGGACAGAGGAAGGACGAGAGTAGAACGATGAACCCAGTGAACTTTATTCCAGATGAAATCAGTAATCAAACGTTGAGCGGATTGGAGAAAAATGGGCGAGGGAAAATAAGCAAACCACGAATGTGTCAAAATGGGAAGAAGAAAGGAAGAAACCAGATGTGCTCTGCTAAAAAAGGACAAAAAAGGTTTGAACCGGCAAAAAGGAGCAAGACGGCGATTGAGCTGCTGAACCAAAGGAACCCATGTGGCATCAGCAACAGCCACGGGATTTCCAACGTACACACCAAGAAGTTTAATGACCGAGGATGACCAACGGGCACCCCAAGGGCGATCACCGTGTGCCACCCACGATCCGGCCCACAGACCGACAGATTTAGACATATTAAGTTCGGAACCGGAAATCGAAGCATACTCACGATAAGCAGAAAGGACAACACCGAAAGAACGTTCAGTGCGAAGAAAGAGAGTGAGGTCATCAGCATATGCAGACAACACTATGCGGTGGTGACGAGTAGGAGCAATACTGCGAGGAATCACAGAAAACAAACGAGAACGCAGGCAAATTAAGAGAGGTTCAAACGCAAGCGTAAAAAGTTGACCCGAAAGCGGACAACCCTGCCGGATCCCGTTGTCAAAGGGGATGGTAGCTGTCATGAATGTGGAAGTGCGAATACGGAAAGAAGAGTGAGAGTAAAGATTAATAAGAGCTTGACAGAAAAGAGTAGGAAAGCCAAAATGACGAAGAACAGCAAAAAGATAAGAGTGATTAATGGAGTCAAAAGCTTGTTTCTGATCAATATTAAAAATTGCGAGAGGTTCGGAACGTTGGGAAAGCAAGAAAATATAAGTTGCGAATGGTGGAAATGTTGGTAGTAATCGAACGGGAGGGAATAGTGTAAGTTTGATCGGGGTGGATTAAATGCTGCAAGACGGGATTGAGGCGAAAAGCGAGAATTTTAGCAAAGGTTTTGTAGTCAGTATTAAAAATAGAGATAGGACGCCAGTTAGAAAAAAGACCAAGGTTTCCGGTTTTGGGGATGAGACGGAGAAGAGCAAAAGTGAAATCAGAAGACTGAAAATTTGAAGAAGTAAAAACGGCATTAAAACAAGCAACCAGAAGCAGGAGGAGAGAAGGAAGAAACTTCTTATAAAATGAGAGCGGAAGACCGTCCGCGCCAGGGGAAGAACGGTCATTCAGACTGGAAATTGCAGAGCGGACTTCAGAAGGAGAGATAGGAGAAACAAGAGAATCAAAAAAACATTGTGGAACCTGAGGAGGACATGAAGAAGAGGGGAGGTATCTGCAGGAGAAAGGAGTCGGTGTTGAAAACGATCCGAATAATGGGAAAAAGTAAGTTCACAGATACGATAAGGGTCGGTAACTGTAGATCCGTCAGGTAGTGAAAGAAAGGAAATTGTGTTGCTTTTAACATGATACTCCTCAAGGGACTTCAAACTAGAAAAGGGGTCGTCGTGAAACCGCAAGTGAGTGAATTTCAGACGAGTAATGGCTGTTGAAGCAAAAGTAAACAGAATACGACGAAGTTGAGCTTGAAACACGGGAAAAGAAGGATCAGAAGGAGAAATAGTCTGCAATTTACGACGGAGAACAACAATATCTTGAAAGCGAGAAGTACGGGAAGAGAAAGAAAACTGACGTGCGAAAGAAATAATCGAAATTTTCGTGGAAAGCCACAGAGCCACTGGGTCGTCAGACGAAGAAAGTTGTTGCACAGACGACGAGATCAAAGAGCGAATTTCAGCACAGAAAAGAGGATCAGTTAAAACTGAATCGTCGAGTGACCAGACTGGGGAAGGGGAACAGAGGAAGATTGCAAAAACAGTTTTAAAAGAACGGGGCGATGATCTGACGAAACGGAAGGATGATGAGTAATTTCAACTAGAGAGGAATGGAGAAAACGGGAAACATAGAATCTATCTAGGCGTGCTGCGACACAGCGTGAAGCAGCCGGGGGAACCAGGAAAATTCCTTGGACCGGGGATGGAGGGAACGGAATGCATCAATCAAATCAAAATTAACAACGAGTTGAGTGAGATTGGAAACAAGGTCGGAACGGCTTTCGGTTGAACCATCTCGGTCAAAACCGGGTTGCAAAGTGCAATTGAAATCGCCTGCAACAATGACTGTATCATTTGGATGGAGGGTCGAAAGGATAGAAGAAAGATGTTGAAGGAGAGTTTCTGCACCCGTAGCAGATTGCGGAATATGGATATTGAAAACATGAATACGTTTAGAACAAAAACAAAAAGAAATATGTTGAAAAGAACCCAGCAGACTCTGTGACTCAACAAGATCAGAAAGGGAAGAATGAAAACGCACATGAAACGCTATAGCGGTACCAGACCTGAGATGGGTCCGGTAATTATGATAAAAAATGTACGGCCAGCGTCTCCAGCGGAAACACCCGGCATCCAAGGAACAGTTCGTCTCCTGGAGAAGGAGGATATTAGCCCCCAGGTAACGAACGTCCTCGTAAACCAAAGCATTCGCCGCAGAAGACGCAAGCCCTCTACAATTAAAGCTAAGTAGTGTTAACAAGGACATCACTGATAGGTTGCATCCAGCCTTCCAGTTCAGCCCTCAAAATCTTGAGTAAGTATCCCAGACGGCGAGCATATTGCTCAGTCCCGCCAGGCAAAGTAACATTAGTTATAAATGCATGGAACTGGTTTAGCTGTGCAATCATTTCAGGCAGCAAGTGAAGCTTACTCTTAATGCAAGGTAGTGTGATCAACTTCGCCTTACGCGGGCGAGTGGTCAATGCATACAGATCAGATAAGGTAAGAGGGTGCAAAGGCACCGCAAGTTCTTCAAACATAGTAGAAATGTCAAGAAGTGTAGGAGAAGGAGAATCATCGTCAGAGTCAACCATTGCAGTGTCATCAGGATCAGGGGCAACCGTGTCCATAACATCATCATCCGGGAGACATGCGAACCGGTTCGAAACTAGTAAATCAGAATTTGGCTCATGATGGCTAGGTGAACCCGAATTAGAATGTGCTGGTTTCTTGGACCGAAGACGTTGAGACGAACGAGAAGAGCGAGTAGAAACACCAGGTGAGCTGGGGCGTTTACGTTGTGATTTAGGTGCAGACACTTCTAGCGATGGAAAATCCTCATTGGAGGGCTCCAAATCATCCAGTACGACGACAGGAACCGGGAGGGAAGGAACGACTGGAGAAACAGCAGGCAAAATTGATGAAGGTAGAATGTGAGCAGGTGCCTCAGCTGCCTGCACAACATCCGCAGGGGCAGCGGCCACCTGAACTGTGGTAGCTAATGAAGAATCAGATCTAGCACCAGGAGTAGCATGAGGACAAGCAGAAGCGAGATGACCTTCCCCCTTACAGCGGAAGCACTGAACCCCTGCAAAAAGATTAAAAATGTACGTCCGGGTATCAGTGACTAATTCCAGAGTTGCAGGGCGTTCCGCAATTGACTGAGAAGTCGGAAAGATAACCCGGTACTGGCGGCGCCCACCCCTGCACATGTTTCAGGGGCGAATCACGGGCTGTAGCTGGAAGAATCTTGGTCACTCCCACAACACGACCCATCGTGTTGAGGGCATCAATCAACAGAGAATCAGGAACAGCCGTTGGTACAGGAGAGAGGGTCACCGTAACTGGTCTTTGGGCTGCAGCGACAGGTTGTAGATGAAAGGACCCAATATCAATCCCATGAAATATAATTAAATCTACTGCTTGCTGGTGGGTGAAGTGAACAACCACCCCTCCACCCAAGCGAATAATGGACACAATGCTTTCGGCTGGAACGACCTTCGACACAGCATGCAGATACTGGGGGGGAGGGGTGTCACGCAAAGCAGGAATGAAAACACTTAACAATAAGGCAGACGACAACTGCTTACCTTGCGGCGAATCACTTGGAAGAATAATTTTCAACGCCGAAGCTACACGTTTGAAATGTGGTGCAGAATCACTAGAAATATATGAGGGACTTCCCACAGCTTGTGCGAACGACGTTGAAGTATGACTAGCAGAACCAGGAACATTAGAAGCAGCCGGCACACGGGTGGCCAGGAAGCACAGTTTTTGGAAGTCCAGCAGCACTTGTCGACGCAACATTCCCCGAAGAAGGCACAGAACTAAGAAGCGAAGACATATCAGCAATCGACGAAGCAGCTGTAGACGACGGTGACTTATTCACAGTGGTAGTGGACATTCTCGACCACTGGCCCACCAAAACTCATGCGTCGTAACTGACGACACACGAAAATGAAAAAAAAACAAAAATGAGCACCCACTTGGCACTCAGCCTCACTGCTCGTGAAGCGAGGGTACGAAACACTGTAACCAAAACACAAAACGACGAAATACCACAAAAAGAACAAGTAAACTAACGAACGTTGACTTCTACGCAGGAGCCGAAAAAATATGCGACTTGTCTGTTCAACGACCACTGCGCCACCGGGGCGGCCTAGAGCTGTTCTTAAGGCTATCAGCAGTTGCCAAATTGGGGGTACTAGTTTCAGATTTCAGAAAGCAACAGAGACAGAGCCGTAAGATAGGCTGCACACATCAATCTATGTTAACTATATATAATTTATGACTACGAAGCTTGCAGTGTTAAGATAGAATAATAATAACAACGTTTCCCATTCGTCCTGAGTAAGCCGAGCCAAAGCTCTGCGAAACTATAGTCGATGTATAATAAACATTTTATTGTGCGAAACGTTGTTATTATTATTCCATTTAATCTATGTTAACACCTGCGACTCGAACCCGGTACCAGGTTGATTCGAGTGAAGACAAGTCTGCGCCTTGTTCCAGTCGGCCACCAAGTCGACACTGGTTTCCTTAATATTTCTTCAGTGGTGCACTAAGGAGGAGGGAAAACACTAATAATTTTGAAATGCCTAAAAAATCTAGTTCAAAGAACTTGCTGAGAAAAAAAAAAGATACTATTATCTTAGCAGGCCAAAACCTATTTTTCATCATAGTCCACTGCTCGTTGTTACTCTCTCGGCCACTCTTACATTCCGAGCGAACGAGAAGGGAGTATTCATCGCACCACTATCATATTTACGGCGTAAGGGATCACAGATTTTTTTTTCTTCTAGTGTAACTCAGTTGACACAGGCAAGCTTTCTGTGCCTGTCAAAAATAAAAGCGGAAAGGGGAAAGGGATTGTATATTATAAGAATTAAAAATCATGGTTATGGAAACTACGGAACTGAAGAAGTTTTCAAATACAACATTTTAAATGTTTAAAACCATAAATGTAAAAAGTTACTGAAATCGTTCAAAAAATTAAAAAATCCGCTGAAAAAGTCATAAATCAGAAAAACAATATGCCTGCCACTAACTCCATTCTGAAATCTCCTGAATTTAGTGAATGTTCCCCAAGTCGGCAAAACTGCGTGAGCGACTGCCCTCTTTGCCCACGCCTAGCAAAAATTTGAACCCCGAACTCCCCCACCCCCACCCCCGTAGTTCTGGGACCTAGCTACGGCCCTGACTTGTTCGTCATACAGCTGTACGTGAAATCATGGTTTACCGCACCAGCTGCTTGCTGCACTTGCTCCAAGGATGGGCCTTGAATTCCTACAAAATCTTGTCGCATACAAGACCACAAATGAAGCTGTTGCAAATGCTGCAATCAAAAGCTTCTGTGGCCATTTGTGGTATTTGAGTGAAATTCTAGTTGGTCTTGCATTTTTCTATGAAACAGTGCCCGTAGAGATGAAGGTGGCCATGGTTGTATTCTTAGACAAATAAGGTGAGGATCCTGTTCCTCGAAGAATAAAGATTGGTGAAAAACAGATATTAATAAAAGAAAGTAAACTATCAGACTCTGTGATAAACAACACCAAGAAACTGTTCGTGGCTTTGCACGTTTCTGATAACTTTCTTCAAGCTGAACCTAGCACCTGGGAGGGAGATGTATCATTAAAGCCACCCAAATGGAGGGTCAAGAATCTCAAAGTTGTTAACGATGCAGCAGAAAGGGGCATTTCGCTAACACAGTCTTTTAACGCTGCATTAACTAACCGAGAAGAACAGAAGCAGTACCTTCTACAAGTAGTTGAAAAGCAGCGGCATCAGTACCCCAACCCAAATAAATTAATTATTGTCTAGGAAATACGATAAAAATTACTTTACTTGTTGTAATCCGCAATCTTTTCTGTAACGTTCCGTTACGAATATACACTATGTATATCGGAACGCATTACAATGTTCGGCTGCATTGAGCCACCATTAAATATTGACCAATTGTCTGAAATTTTTCTGTGCCTTATTTTTTTTATTAAAATGAACAAAATTAGAGATTGAGACATTGAATATTCGAAAAAAAAAATTTGAGTGGCAGTCTATTACCCACCTAGTAGGAAAACTGGGCAAAGTGCGTAGTTCATCATTATCATCACATAAGCTTTTCACTTCGAAATGGAATTCTACAAATCCAATTTCGCAGGTGCTAGCTGTGATGTTCACAGCCAGACGAAGCGACACTCTAAGAATGCTCCCTTTTCCGGAAGATATACTGAAAAATCCAAATAAAGGAAGAAAGAAAATCATAAATGCAACTGACATCATTATTCGTGAGGCTGCTGGTGGGCGAAGCAGAACGAGTAAGGAAATAGGAACGTTGAGTACTAATCAGAAACCACCCAGCGATATTACCCGGATTCCACGCAGCTTAGTTTACATAGCGGAGTAACTTGAGGAAAGATGATCCTTTGCACCCATTTTGAAACAGGTCAAGTTAATATGTATTCGAACATTGAAATCTAGAACTCCTTTTAGATTTCTTTTCATGAAAAGAACACTAGCTACAGCAATTTAAAGAAAGGTTTAACAGGTTCTCAAATTTAATTTGAAGCACGCAGAGTGTGTGTGTGAAAAAGGAAAAGATCGATAGACTGCCTAAGATCAAGGGAAAACCCTAGGAGCCTTTGGCGATAAGACTTCAAGAACAGTAACACTGCTTAATTTTAGAAATTAAGAAGAAGAAGAAGAAAAGAAAACTAGAGGGAATTTATACATCTCCTTACTGAAAACAGCTCATCTAAAAAAATGAACAACAGTGAAATTATATTTTAGTACTGCGTTTATGCATGAAAAACAAAATAAACGTTTTAAATACAGGGCCGTAACTGGCAGGGGCTAGAAGAGGCTCAGCCCACCTCTTTACAATACACGTTGGTGAAAATTCTTTGAACTTTTATTATCGTTGGTTTATGAAAATGACTTTTGTATTTTACTGTAAGCATAAATGCTTCTCCTTATTGTGTCGTGCATTACATTTTTTAAAAACAATGAAACTTGAAGTGATACAGTACAAACGATAAATAACTATAGAGAAATTACTTTTAAAGGTGAATCAGTAGAAACAGCTTCGCCAATAATTCTCTGCCATATGGTGACGGGACTTGTTTGTGTTGGGCCAGAGAAAAGAGAAATGGCGTTTCTTTCTTTCTTTCTTTCTTTCTTTTTTTTTTTTTTTTGAGAAACGTAAAATTTTATGAAAAGAACAAAAAAGAGTGACGGTGGTGGTGGAGGTGTAGTTGTGCAGAAGACTAAACCCTGTTCGTCATTCGGCAAGTGACTATGATATGCCAAGCTGCTGTTCAAAAACTTTCAAGCAGTTCGTTTCCTACAAAGAATTGCCATCGTTAGGATATTTAACTAAATGTATCCCTCTACCCGCTGGAAAATATTGCTAAAGAGAAATCCTGGCGCGCGCACGTGCGCGAAAGATCTTTCAACATCTTCTCGTTCATTGTTTTTCGTCAAGCAGGAGGGGTTTTACGATGCTTGTGTTAGAGAGTGTTTTTTTTTTTTTTTTGGAGAGATTTGCGTCTCTTGGTTCTTGAGAAAGTGGATTTGACAATTGACCACGGTAAGAAATTACACCATTTCTTACCGTGGTCACTGAGCACCAGCGGAAGAGAATACGTTATTAAAGATGGAGAAAAAAGAAAGTGGAATCGAAGAAGAGGAGTAGAAAAGGGTGAAGTACGATATCAGAAAGTCCCCTACGCCATTGCGTGAATCCACGGAAAAGAGACCAGAACAGTAAACTAAAAAACGTCACCCTAGTTGGGAGCTATTTTGACTCCAGCGATAAGAAATGGGCAGCTCAACCCCATCGAGCAAACTCGAAGAATGTGATTTATTTTTTATATTTCAAGAGAGTTTTGTCTTTTTTTCTCCCTTTTTTATTTCGTATTTTGTATTTTATGTAATTGTTTTTACTTTTTAGCATAATTATTCGCTAAAAAGAAAATTAACAAAAGGAGATTAAAAACTAAGCAAAACTTGTGTCTATATTCGTGGGAAAATGCAGTTTGTTGTTGAACCCAGAGCCCCCAGATTATCCTTCGCCCCCCCCCCCGATGACTCTGTAGCCCCTCTACATGACTATTCAGCCTCCTAGTAGACTGTTCAGCCTTTTTAAATGACTATTCAGCTCCCTAGATGACTCTTCACCCACCCTTCACCCCCGATTCTGGGACCTAGCTAAGCTACGGCCCTGTGTAAATAAAACCATGCGGTTCGCATGTTAACAAGCAAGTTATTGTTTTGATACAAAGTAAACTTTTCTGTCACGCATAAGAGCCTGAATGCCGATTTTCTTTGCATGTTAATCATTTCATAATAGCATATAAAAAGTAGTAATTACTGCAGAAAATTTGGCAATAGCGTGCTCAACATTTTCTTTAATGTACCTTAAAACAACTCATGGTTTTAATCAAATTACTTACTCGCTTGTAAACAGTCAACAAATCTTCAAACTCTCCCTCAAGAAAGTATTCAGGGAATTTGTCAAGAGTAACATCCGGGTATCTGCAATTATATTTAAAGAAACTGTGATTATCTTGATATTCTTTTCGTATTTATTCAATAAATCATCATGGGGTGTGTTCGAATAAACTTCCCGTTACAAAAATTATGTGAAAAGTTTTAACGTATGTGATACAACTGTAGAATAACTTAGGAAATTTTACTTTTTATGAAGATCATGAAAAGGAAAATAATGCTTTCAAAGTCGCAGTCAGATATTTCGCGAAATTTAGTCACAGAAGATTAATTTAGAATTACTAATCATTGAACAAAACGACTCCTGCAGAAGTACGTAACAGCCATATAACAAATTAGTTTCAGAAATAAGATTTATCTTCACTGATGCGATTTCTGCATAAGAAGAAGCGTTCTTATATATGCATTTAAATTCCAAACTTCAGAAGTTAGATTAACATTTATTTAGCAGAAGTGATTTTGTTTTAATTCAGTTTTTGTTCCTTTATCTCTCTTGAGCTTAAAATCCAACAGGCTGATTTCGTTAAGCTATGTTAACTATTTTTTATGCAAAATAATTACGTTGGGGGCAATCAAAGGAGTCATCTGTGTCCTTGTTCTCAGAACTGTATTTCTGATGGTTCCAGGCGTCGCAGAAGAACTACAAAACAAACGTATGTGATGCTTGCGTCTATGACGAGATCTCGAAGTCAGTCAGCTCCGAAAATGTTCATGGAAATAACCACATTCTTCATGTGAACGGATGAACCTCATCCGTTGTGCTGGTAAAGTAACGGATTTCCGTGTTTGTGAGAAGTCGTGCAGAAACTTCAAAGAGCTGAGTATATCTCGAAGACATAGCCAGTCATCGATAGATACTCAGCGGAGGAACCTCAAAAATCTCATGCGGGAAGCAAGTAGCTGGCAGGTTTCAGTATAAGGTCGTCTTTACATACAAAAAATAAGATAATCGTTAACATACGCCGTTCAAGTTTTGACCTCATATCAGATTGCCAAAAAATCATTCAGCGAGAGAGAAAACATACCTTTAAGTTCGGAAGACGCTTAAGAAGAATAAAGCAA
This sequence comes from Macrothele yani, assembly GCA_039090855.1. Taxonomy (NCBI): domain Eukaryota; kingdom Metazoa; phylum Arthropoda; class Arachnida; order Araneae; family Macrothelidae; genus Macrothele; species Macrothele yani. The sequence continues at coordinate 74,388,042 of CM077026.1, forward strand.
AATATACATAAGATACCAGGAACCTGAATTCGAACGTTTGAAAGTTGGTGACACTGGCAAATACGGTAAACAGAATATTAGGAACTCAAGATGAAAAAACATTATTTCCAAAATCTGGCGTTTTCGGTGTTCGTAAAAAATGTCAGAAAAACAATGAATGCATGCTATCGGCATTCGCTGTTGATCAAACATTAGGGAACAAATCGAAGTGGCACCGGAGAAATGAAAAGGGATAGGACACTGGAAATATAGCAATCAAATCGTCCATATACAGTTATGACACCACTGAATTTAACTTCAGAAAGAAAGAGAACATGTTTCAGCATTGATAATTACCAATGCACAAAATAATGGAAGGGTACGAATGAAGAGAGAACCGAAAGATTATTCCGTGAAACGTTAACTGCATTTACGAGCATAATCGATCCTTTTTAAAAATGCAGGCTGCGTAATGTTGTTCCGTATTTCGAAACAAATTATCTGCAAAATTCAAAACAAGGATACCGTTGCCTTACCAGGGCACAGCTGATCTGTAGAAGAGTTACTGCAGGCATCGGGTGGCCTTCTGATCTTTGCTACAGAATTGTCCACTCATGTTCAATTAACTGATAAAAACAAACAAACTTGGCCATTCTATACTGGCAATATTCTCACTTCCTAAGTACCCAGTGGCTGAATAAGGGGCCTGCTTTATATGAGAAAGACATTTCCTTTATTTAGAGGTCTATTGAAACCCGGAAGAGACGACCGTACGTCTCAGATAATATCCCGGTTTCTTTGGAAAGAGACCGACCAGACGTCGAAGATGTGTAGAAGTGTGCGTACGTTCAGCATTTCTCCACCTTCGCGCCAACACACTATCAATACGACATCCTCAGCAGTATGTAACAGATGACATCGTGTTCTCCGTTCTGCTTTAAAGCGAAGTCACTCTTCACCTGTAGATATGTATTCGACGATACTAGGCTTCCTAAGCAGCTCTTCGGCAAAACCTTTCAGCTTCCGAGAACCAAATATCACGACATGAGTGAGATGCCCAGTTGAGCTGTAGCCATTACCAAGATTTCCCCCTGATCCGGGCACTTTCTAAAACATTTTCTACTGGTATTCTCATGCACTAACCAGTTTCATATTGTGTTCTGCTCACTGTTTAAAGCTACTTTCGTTGTCCCATTGCAGAAATCAAGATTAAAGGCGGATGGAGAGTATTCATATGACGGTTGAAGGTTTGAGTTGAATATCTGTCATCGCTTGTGGTCGTAGCCCTGATTCGAGCAGGTGTGTAACTGTCCCTAAACTGCATGGGAATGGCATGTTTGTTTACATTCAGCGGCTTCTCAACGACACCCCTGAATATCCACTTTGTACCGTTTCGACAACACTCCATGTTACTCCATCACTTAAACATTGTGTACAATGTCTACTAAACTCTAGATTACGGATTAAACATGCAAAAACATAATAGTGATTTCAGAGACATCGTTTGCACTTTGGGAACCCAGCCTATCTGCATACAAACCAGAGACAATTTACACGAATGGTCTTTTTGCGTTAGCCCTTTCCGTAGTATACTATTGATGCTTTACTTGCTGTGCATATTACCAGTCATGTGAGTGCATTGTAGCTCCGTAGGGATATTACATGGACGTTCGAAAAGCCGTTTGTGTCTTAACTTTAGGGCAGAAAGTAACGAATCCAAAAATGCGCAAAAATATTTCACTACTATTAATCAAATGTGCCACCAAAATTAAATGTTCGTGATGCTGTATAGAAGTATCTGTAATACAGGAATTGGCAGAGGAAACGTCGCGCTTTCTGCAGTCCTTCGTCTTTCAATCTAGAGTATTGGCCTGCAATCGTACATTTAAACAATACTTGTATAATTAATGGGAAATAATGAGCATAACCTATTCTCACAGTTTACCATTTTTTACTGAATGTATCATTGGATATATGGTGACAAGACATCCACAAAACCAGTGAATTTCTATTTAATTTACTTCTACCGAGTTATGTAATCTGTGCATATTCGAAAAGAACTACAGTATATTAATTCTCCGGGTTTTCAAGAAATCGTGGTCGCACGAGCTCCAGTAGAACTTTTTTCATGGGACTAGTACTGGGACTTTTAAGGTGCAAGAAAGAACAGCATACGTGCCACTAATCTTTTTTTCAGGCAAACCACAAGGGAAAATATGTCTGCACTTCTTATTTTGGGTTTTAGCGACCACCACGAACAACTCAGAGAATATAAGCAATCGCCCACCCCTAATTTAGGCCACTGGTTCCAGAACACAGACAGAGCCAGCAACATCGGACTAATGATCTGAAGCTAGCATCTTAGACCGCGGCTGCAGAGCTTACGTTTAAATAGTCTGAGAATATTTTGTTGCCCCTTTAGGATTTTATGTCTTCACACTGAGTTACAAAATGGCTTCACAAAACGAGTTCAAGACATAATTTCTCTTCTAAGAAATTTTAATTTCTTTAAACAATTTTTTTACATTCTTTTTCTGAATGTCTGTTTTCCAAAAATTAGAAGGGTGAAAGAGACAAACTGCAATATCTGAATTCCTATACTTTTCGAAGTTACTTATGGTTGCCTAAAAATATTCAACTTCGAAGGCAAAACAAGAAAACCTGCGAAATGTTGTTTCCAGGAAGAAAGCTTTCAGGGAACATGAAGTAGTTCGACTATCTAGGTAAAGTGCGTAAATTTATTACAGAAAAGTGGAATGAATGAGAAAACCACATCACTAGGAAAATCATATGACCAAAAGTACTCCAAGTTGTCGCTAAGTTCAGAACAAATTTACGCTTGCGGTTGGGATGTTTGCGGTAGCTTACGTGAAGATTTGATCTCTCAGTTACAATGTAGGTGGAGATGCCACGATCTTTTAAGCGAAATTATAAATAACCATCAAACAATTTTTTCGAACTCAGCTGAAGATCGAATTCTGTTATTATCTCAAAAACAAAATTGCATGAAATCAATGTTACCAATAGCAAAACTGATGCCATATGCGGTTTTAAAGCTAAAGATCTATGCAAAAGGAATATTTTCCAGTGTTATGATTATAAGGTGAGAACCAAAGGTTTTGATTATTTGTTTGGGAATTTAACGACCACCGTGAGTAATCCAATGGACTATAAACAGTCACCTGTCCCTAATTTAGGGCCACTGAATCCAGGAAAGGGAGAGAGCCAGTGCTGTAAGAAAAACACAACATCCACACCTCACCGGGATTCGAAACCGTACCCATCTCCAGCGGCCTGAAGCTCCTTTTCATGAAGAATAAAAGCCACAGGGAAAAGATTTTAAAGTGCATGGAATGAAACAGAATATCACTATCATGAGTTGGAATCCGATGGCAATAAATGACACCACATTTACAAGTTATAGGCGGTGTTTCATCATTGCAAAGACAGTCTTACGAAAGCAGCGTTCTGACTGGCATTGTTCTCAGCGGAATTGAGCGCATTAGAATTCTGTCTTGAGGTTTACAATGCTCAATGCGTAGTTGTTTACACCACGCTTTCTCATGTACTACAGTGCCATAGACACACCTTCAGTTTTTGAACTGTTTGTTTCATCGAAATTTTAGTAATCCAAAGCACTTTTGTCATCGGAATTTTCTTTTCTTAAAACTGTTTTATCAGGATATTTTCTCTCGGTTGAATTTAAGTACCTGCTGTTTCTGTGTTCGGCAACAAAAATCACGTCTTCAACGACAACTGAAAAGTTCACTGAAGAGCACAAAAAGTAAGAATAGTTGTGAAATGCGGACTTCGTTTTCCGACTGAATGTCTTCGTTTTCTGACTGAATTAATTAGACGAAAAGCATCATAGTCATTGCTCGTTTTGCCAAAACCTTGGAAATTTTTTGCCATATTTGATGACGATTACTTTCTAAAGAAATATCCCCCCTATTCCCGGCATTTGAGAAATTTGTGGATTTTATATTATATTTGTAAATCATCGAAAAAAAACGGCCTCAGTGACATCAAGGGAGAAAATTAGTAGAATTATCTGTTTTGCATTAGAATCATAGATAAGTATAACTCAGTTGTGAAAAGCCTTAAGCAAAAGCAATAAATTCCAGAATTCATAAGATGAAATTATGAATATTCTTAGCATAAAGAGAGAGAAAAGAAAAACAAGATTATTCAAAAATGTACAATGCTTGGTTGAGATTTGCCTTCCATTAACTTAGAGAAAACATAAATCATGATTATAAAATTGATAAAATGCTGCACATAGTAATCTTTGCTAAAACTTGAACTTCCTTATATTGCAGCAGTTTGGGTGTTCGACATCATTGATAGGAAGAAGTTATTTTATGTCAAGTATCAAATTCATGGTAATCCGATATCTGAAGTTATCAACTTAAACAGATACAAATGGTCAAAGTAACACAATGGTCAAAATAGTCTGTTGTTATTCCAAAACGTAAAATAGAAAGGATCCTGCTGTGTTGTTTTGAAGAGTTCTGTAATTGCAATGAATAGAGAAGAGTGAATTTTTTACCATTTTTATCTCTACAAGTAGAACACTACAAGAAAAGTACTGATAAATCATACCAAAAGCATTCGAGTTAAAAGTGGGAAATCCGACACTACAAATAATTCACAGAGTGCGTGATTATTACATCCTGACATCGGAAATTCCAGAAAAAAGGAATTTATCGCCCCCACCCCCAAGCGTCAGCCAGATGGGTCTGCCTGGAATGATAGATTCTACAAAGTTTGTTTTGAGAGAACAGGGACTGCTTTAGATTTCGTAGTGGGTATGCAGTTCAGTGAATCACTTTACATATACGCGTGCACAAACAAGTTTTGATATTTCAGCTTTCGTCGTATGTGTCATTTCCATGACACACCTTTGCTTTAGTTTTACACAGGCTATTGCCACACAGAAATGGAGGAACAGCTAATCTCTCTAACAGCTAAGTTGGAGGAAAATTACCACAGGAACATTCGACATACTGTAAGATTACTGTTAAGATAGCATTTCGATGAGTGCTGGTTTACGATTGGTACTTACACTGAAGTGCCAGAAAAACTGGTGGAGACGAGCTTATGCAAAATACATAGCAACGTCACCTATGCGCGTACTCGGTTGCGTCTGCCAGTGCGTATACACTGAGTGGCCACTTTATTATGACCACCCCCTCATTACTTCGTTGGGCCTTTAATACTGCGTCGATTTTTCGTGGCATGGACTCCATGAGATGTTGATAGGTGGTTTGTGGGATCTGAGACAATGCTTGATGAATAGCACTTTCCAGGAGTGTGAGATTGCAGGGTTGTGTATCCAGCTGTTTGATGGCTCGTTCCACTTCATCCCACAAATTCTCAATGGGGTTGAGATCTGGAGATTGTAGGGGCCACCTAAGCAAAGTAAACTCACCGGCATGTTCCTGAAACCAATCCTGTACAATACGAGCACTATGGCAGGTCGCATTATCTTGTTGAAAATAGCCATCGCCATTGAGATAAACCATCCACATGACAGGATGCACTTGGTCCGCAACGATGTTTAGATATGATGTGCCAGTCAGACGTTGATCAACACGAATTAAAAGGCCCAAAGCATGCCAGAAAAACATTCCCCAAACCATAACGTTGCCTCCACGTTATGTTTTCGGGAATGCATACCGTTGTAGCATTGCATTTGGGGTCCATGTTTTCGTGCTGTTTCCGCCAAATTCTCACTCGGCCATCGGCATGGTGCAACTGAAAACGTGATTCATCGGACCCCATAATTTCTTTCCAATTATTGACTGTCCAATCACTGTGCTCCTGTGCGAACTGGAGACGTTTTCTCTTGTTAACTGCTGACAGCAAAGGTGTTCGAACAGGCCTTCGGCTGCCATATCCCATCCGATGCAATGTACGGCGAATAGTGCGTGCAGAGATCATTTGAGAGGATCCTTGATTAAGATGGTCAGTAATTTGCTGCACTGTTGCCATTCTGTTGTCTGTGACCAGTCTGGACACTCTCCGTTCTGCCCGAGCAGTCACTAGTCGATGACGACCACACGTTGCTCGTAAAGACCCAGTTTTTTGGCTGACAGTCCAGTCTTTAAACACTTTAACAACAGCTGCTCTGGAACATTTCACGAATGCGGCGATTTCGGCGATACTCGCTCCATCGATCCGAGCTCCTACAATCATCCCACGTTGAAAGTCCGTCAAATCGCCTTTTTTGCATATCTCGTCACCCAAAAATCACTTCTACTACTGTCTCAAGCACTAAGCTTTCCCTTTTATACCAGCCTTGCGCTCTGGCTGCAACAGCGCACAGCCATAGCTCACTTGCTTAAAACTGTCAGGTGGTCATAATAAAGTGGCCACTCAGTGTATAAAGCGATAGACATCCTTGCCAGCTGTTAGACCTGTTTTCGGCATGAGAATGACAAGTAATAACGATATAAGCGATTTTCAACGCGGTGTCACAGTTGGCGCTCGTGATATGGGCCATAGTATTTCGGAAGTAGAAACGAAGTTCAGATTTTCACGGACGACCATTGCAAGGGTGTACCGGGACTACAAGAATTCCGGCAAAACCTCCAACCTACGATACAATTGTGACCGTAAAAAGACATTGGATGAACGTGACCATCGTCGGCTGTCAAGAATCCTTTCACGCGATAGGCGTGCAACACTCTCGCAGCTATCATCGGAATTCAATGCTGGAGACTCAACAAGCATCAGCGTGCGGACGAACTCTGCATGATATGGGCTTTGGGAGCCGACGCCCAACTCGAGTCTCCTTGATGGGTACACGACACAGAGCTATGCGCTTTGCTTGGGCGCGGCAACACCGCCACTGTACACTTGATGACTGGAAACAAGTAGCCTGGTCTGATGAGTCGTGTTTCCAACAGTATCGGGCAGATGGAAGAATTCGTGTGCTTTGCAAACCCCATGAAGCTTTGCATCCCACCTGTCAACAGAGAACTATACCGGCTGGTGGGGAGTCCGTAATGGTATGGGGTGTGTTTAGCTGGGCTTCACTGGGACCCCTGGTACGTCTACAAACGTCTGTGACCGGCCAATGCTATGTGCGCGTTTTTTCTGACGAGGTACACCCGTTTTTGTCCTGCATTCACGCTGATGGGTTGGGCCTGTTCCAACAGAACAATGCACCTCCACACAAGTGTCGGAATGCCACATTATGGTTATAGGAGCATTCACCTGAGTTTGGGGTGTTGCCATTCCCACTCAAGTCCCCAGATCTGAACGTGATAGAACACATTTGGGATGCCATGCAACGTGCTATCGAACACAGGAGTCCGAGACCTCGGAATAGACCCGAATTGTGGAACGCTCTGCAGGAAGTATGGTATGCATTGCTTACAGCATGTTTCCAGAAGCTGGTGGAGTCCGTGCCTCGTCGTATTTCTGCAGTTCTGCGTTCCCGTGCGCGACCTACCAAGTATTAGACTGGTGTACCAGTTTTTCTGGCACTTCAGTGTATGTTTTCTCGAGAGAGGGGAAAGCTTTATAGAATTAACGACTTGAAGTTGCAAGGCCAGATATACAGATTGAGCAAGCCCGTGCGATTTTGGGAAAGGATCGTCGACTTACGCTTTGGAAGATATGTAGTTCACATATAATGGAAAATGTAACTCGACATCAGTGTTTGAACTGAGTAAAATCACATGCTTTCGCAGAAAGTTTATGAATTTTGGAGGATGGCTATAATTCATAACTGTTTGTTTCTGATCTTTGAATTATTTTGAATATATGTACATATTTGACAAAATGTAAAAACAAAATGTAACTGAGAAATAACAATATAAATTCAATGTGATATTTAACTGACAATATAAAACAAAAGACAACACGCACTTGAGCGTTCTTTGAACACTTGCTTAAATATGCTCTTTAAATTCAACATTCGGTTGCACAAACGTAATTTTTGCCACTTCGCAGAATCACAGCCACACAACAAATATTGTAATAAAGGAAGGCCCTTTGTGGGCATCGCATAACACTCCATCTCAGTCAGTAGCTGCTTGAGACATGTTTTCTCGGTAACTTAGCAAGATATTTTCCCAGAAGCCACCGGAAAGCGACTCCGGGAGCCTTTATGACAGTTTATCAGTCACGTGTACTGCAGCAGTAGCAGCAAATCTATGATAATGAGCTCTGGATATGACAGATTCCATTGGTTCAGCTCTCCAAGTGGAACGAAACAAAGTTCTTCATACAGGGGGCTTTGAAAATGAAAGAAACAAAGCTCATTATACAACACTGTCGATTTTTAACAACAGATTGGGGAAAATGGGAATTATTCTTGAAACTTGAAATATTTATTCCGTATTGAATGGTGTAACAATTTATAAAACATACGACGACTAAGTGCCGAGCTTTCATACTCCGAACGGGAGGCTTTTTCAAGGCCATTGTTACACCATTCAATACGGAATACATATTTCAAGTTGCATAATACTAAGGTGTAAGTTCCATTATTGTTATTCTTGAAAGTCTTGTTCTTAATAACCGTAACAAAAGGAATGCAGTCAGCAATTTGGGCTTTTTTCTGAAGAGGACAAAACATGACATGAACTTTCTTACTTCAATTATTCCTGTAGTGGGAGCGTGGTACTCCCACTGTGACCTGTGCACGAAAGAACAGAGCCTGGAACAGACTAGTCTACACTTTTCTCTGCTTTGGTTAGAACTTCATGCAGACTGTAACTAACTAAAACAAATTAGCGAGTGTTACCGCATCAAATGGCAACTGCCGAGACAAAACATTTTATTTAACAAATCCCCTGCACATGTGTATGAGATATGTTGAATTTAATGTGTGCCCATTAAAAAATATAATACAGTCTCTTTCCTTCTGGGACATTCCATACTATTTACAGACTCCATGTGGAAGCTTTCATTGTTTTTCCGTGAGGCTAAGGTACAGTACCATCGGACGAGTACGGTTATGTAGGAGGTCAATGAAGATCTCTATTTGGGTAAATAAGAGGCGAGAGTAACGCCGCTAAGAATTTACTGCGGTGCTACTCAACTCAAGAAGAAGTTTAACTGAATCAAATGCCGGTGATCTCCCAGATAAGACGTCCGACCTTATCATGGATGAAGGTATTGTTGTAGAAAATAGTACTGCAATGGCCTGCAAATACCCATGCAAGAGGTGGAGGACATTACCTGAAATCAACGTCAGAATCGTGTACTATTCTACAAAAAATTTCAATTTTCCGCATATACAGTTGTTTTAAGTACCAAAACACGCTTTCAGATCAGATCAGATCAGATCATATGTAGAGGATTTTAGGAAGGGAGTGTCTGAGACCCCAGGTCTTGAACTATCCTTAGAAATAAGGAGCTTGGAGATTTGGGCTAGTGCCCGATAGGAAAGTGACACGGAAACGAGGTAGAAAGGAGGAGGAAGACGCCCTTATTTATTACTGGGGGGGGGGGCAAGTACCCGGGGTCCGACGCCTTAACGTGCCCATCCGACGCACGGCGGATATTTAGTGGTTCGAACTTTGTACCTTCCCAGGATCGAACCTGGGGTTATCTCCATGGCAGTCACGAACGCTGACCACTAGGCCACCCGCGGCCCCAAAAGCACACTTTCAGTTCTGTTAAGTCCCCGAAACACATTTCTAGTGAGATAAATATATTAAACATGAGTTTTAGCGAGCACCCTGTCATGAGACACGAATCAAATGTACTCAATTTCTCCATGATATGACCAGATATGGTGTCGTATTTGAAAAAAAAAAGACTGTGAGATGATGAGATGTAATGTAACATCACAGATATCTTTTCCAGTAAAAACAATCCAGCGCTGGCAGCCAGCATCTGCCCAGCACTATGGTGCCGGTGCCAAAAAGTCAATAAAATGTGCCGGCTGCCCTGTTGTGTGGCATACCCCCATTAATTGTCATATGCCACAGTAGGGCCATCAGTTATCTTTCATAGGTTAAAACATCGAAAGAAAAATATAAAAACAGTCACAGGATAACTGATGCTTCACGTTTCACAACTTCTTAACGTTGCATGGACAGCGTTTTGTTTTGTGCACCACTTGTTGGGTGCTCCGGCATGTTGGATTACATCTCTGTTCTGGTGGATGACGACATCACAACTCCTCGACGCTTCCCGGTCACTGCCATCCCCCTCTCCACGTGGTCGACGTCACGACTTAGTCGGTGCTATTTTTTCCCTGTCTGGAAATTTTACGCCACAGTGCTGAGGAAATTTTCTCCACCGATCTGATTAGCCCCGCTGTGGTCAGGCTAGCATCGAACCCACGATAGTTTGGTTGCAAAGCAAATGTTTTAACCTCAATACCGCGCTATCAAATGGGCAAGCTTGCTGGAAGGTTAGCCTCTTTCCTGCGCGATGTGAAACGAAGAATTCTCTTTTCAATTTTATAATATTGAGAGTTATTTTTCATAAATGCTAATTTCATATACAATAATTGCCGCCCCGGTGACGCAGTGGTCTAAGGCGCTGGCCTCTGATCATTCGTCCGTAAGGGGTCCGGGTTCGAATCCCGGTCAGGCATGGATGTTGTGTTTGTCTTACGGCACTGGCTCTCTCCCTCCCTGGAACCAGTGACCCTAAATTAGGGACGGGCGACTGCTTATAGCCCATTGAGTTGCTCACGGTGGTCGTTAAACCTCCAATCAAAAAAAATATATATACAATAATTAATAAATTTATTTTTTCTACGTGGTGGATTTTTATTTACATTGAGGAAACCTCACTCATTTTGTCCTTGTGGTCTTGAACGTCGATTGTTTAATTAATATATTTAGCGTTCATGTCACATACTGTTTCATTTTTAACACTGTATCTTTTCTTTTCCGCTGCCCGAACTATATTTGTTCTACACAGCAAAGATGCGTAGGTCATTCCAAACGTTTTCCACACAGCGCAGGCGCTGCCCGTAGGATGATACAATCGCTCCAGTCGTTGTACCAGTTGTGAGTCAGCCTTCAGTATACAAAGTTGTGTCTACGTTTGGTGGCTAATTTTTCCTGTTCCGAAAATTTCTGCCTAGAAGTGGAGGAAGAAAGTGAGTCAGGTAAGATCTCGCGTAGCGATCACCGATCCTACATTAAAATTGAAACTTTGTGAGGAAAATCCCCTACCGAAATTAATAAAGCTTTCTGTGAAGTTTGTGTGGTTAGTGTAGTGGATCGTAGCCCAGTGTCACGGTGGGCTTCTTGTTTCCGCCAAGGGCATCAAAGACAACCCAAGAAACGGCCGGCCATTGGATGCAACTGAGGAAACAAACTTCTGTGGTTATTGTCAACAGCATTTTGGAAGGAGATCGATGGAAAACATTTCGAGAGATTGCATATGAAGTAAACATGTCTACCGATTCGGTTTTCAGAATCCTAACTGAAAAATTAGAGAAGAGAAAACTGACTGCCAATTGGGCTCCGCATAATCTGCGTGAAGAGCACGACAACGCAAGGCCACATGTTGTCGGTACTGATATTCTAGAAAAGTATGGATGGGAATTGCTGCCCCATGAGCCATACAGTCCTGCCATGAGCTCACCAGACTATGGCTTGTTCCCAAAACTGAAGAATCCGCTCCGCGGGAAATGATTCAGGATGTTTCAAATGAGGTGACCCGAGTAATCTGACGCCTCAACAATGGATGTGTCCTGACTGGAATACAAGACTTTCCCAAACATTGGGCAGCTTTCATAAAGAAACATGGAAATTACTTCGAAGTAAAGGTATGTTGTGAAATAAATTCCCTTTTAAGAGATAACCCACACTGTGCAAAGCTTTTGAAGTGACCCTCGTATTTTCTTTTATTTCTGGTTATTTTTGGCAGAGAATTTCTCCAATCTTGTGCATTCAGCCCACGAGTAAGTGAGCGCTGGTTATTTTATTTATTTCAAATACTTGATCATTTTGTAATGAATTATACCCTTTTTTTTCATAAATAACCATTTTATGTAATTAATATTTTTTTCCAACTCAACGATTTTTCTAATGCTTTTTGGGAACTTTTGTTTGAAGCGGTTTAGTGTATGTTAACGAAGGATTATTCGACACATTTACTAAGTTTCAGGTATTATTTCTTGTTGTTAACAGGAATGGAGTAGGTCTGTTTCGGGAATGTTTGTGTACGTGATTCTTCGTGTGTTAGTTAAGGAATTTTGCTGTGAAATTAGTTCTATGCATACAAGAGAATAATTGGTCATTTCTTTCATTAATAAATTGTAATTTCCTCCGACCTTAATCTTCGTCAACGCGACATTTCATAAAGAAATTAATTCGGTTCCTCTATGGATTTTTTCTTGCCATCCACTAAAATTACACGATGGCGATGGCATCGACGTCAAATCTCGCTGCTCACACCTCGTGTTGGGATTGCTTCGATTGCCAACTCCGGACCACTCCTGACGCTAGTTTGGCGGCCTGTAATCCAGAGCGATGCGGCAAGGCCATCAACGATAACGTAGAGGCTGCCACCAAAGGATTGCTACCGTACCGTGAGAGTCAGATCTCAGCCAGCAGTGACCCATCACTGCCAGCTGGAAGCCAGCAGTTTCCCAACACTTGTGTTTTTGCTGAGTTATGCAAATCTTCCTACTTTTCTCAGGGGACGGCAGTTTGCGAATGTGCTATCTAAACGGAGATACTAGACTGAAATTTGTATTGTAGATAAAAGATTTTGAATTACTTGAGGGATTTTTGATTCCAATTTATGTAAGATAAAATGTGCGAGAGCAAGTAATTGTTTTAATGTTCATTCTCAGACGATTGGAATTAGCAAATAAAATTGTTTGTCATTACTTACCCATAGCCAGTTCCTTTCTTTGGAGGGTTTGTTGTCACGTTTTTGCCTGGAGGAGGCAACTTTTCTACATCCCGTTTCACAGGGCTAAACGATGGCATCTTTTCCACAAATGTTCCATAGTAGGTGCCGGGACCAGTCCTATTCAGAAAACAAAAGATACTCTGTCAGATATCTAAAACTCTTCAAAGTTTAAAATATCGAAACAAATAAGCAATTATTTTTCGCCAGTTACTTACACTAGTAAAATGCCGATACTATATCAAGAAATCGCAATCGCTGTCAATTAATTTTCTAGTTGCAAAACCCTTGAACAAGAATCAACTATGCACAGATACTTCGAAAGCCATCGACTATCCCGGTGATACGTACATAGATAATTATAGTATTGCATTTATATTTTCAAAACATACAGCCCTGAAACTTGAAGGCAAGAGACATCAAAGCTTCTTAACAGTTGTAATTTGATGCAACTTAAATTAAAGCGAGATAAATATCCCTGGTACAAACACATTGTTAGCGGATCCTTTAACTATCTTGTAAGTTACGTAGTTGAGCCACCGCAGATCAGATTTTCTGTTCAAATAAAACTCCAGATGCTCGATTGAATTTATGTCTGGGGAATTTGTAGGCCAGAAAAAAATCCATAAAAAATATTGGAGGGGCGAAAGATTTCACACATCGTCTTCCATTCCACCCAATATTTAAACAAATAAGTGTACAGACAATAGAGATTTAAGGTTAAATTTTGGGAGGAGTGGAAGATTATGTGAGAAATCTTTCGCCCCTCCAATATTTTTCATGGAATTTTTTTCTTTATATAAAACTTACATTTTTTATGTTTTCGGGAATCCTGCCTTTGCATTATTTATTTAATTTTTATATTTTTCCTCTCTCCAATTTTAATCAATGTCGATTATAACCGTTGCCCCCTTTCATTAGAGCGATTCCCCACTCAAAGAAATGCATAAGTCGAGATTTTCACCATGTATTGGATTTCACTCAGGAAAAAGTGGGTTAAAATGGACTAAAGTGGTTGATAAGAAATCTACTATGTTAAGAGTCATACAATAGACGTTTCTTCGTTCCATTTCGTTTTCAGTTTTAATTAAGAAAGCCTTGGAAAAATAATAATTTGACTTTGGAAACATTACAAACACCAAAAGAAGAATTTCTGTGGAATGATGTCTCTTTTCCGCTTGAAGAAACTCTCGGGGACACAATGTATGACATGGTGGACATGAACGGATTGGAATTCTCCTACGACGACAATCAAATAAACATGACCAAAATTATTTTACAACTGGATTTTGAGAAAATAGCTTAACAGTATCGGAAAGAACTCCCTCGGAATCGAAATACTAAAGTAGACGAAGCATTTCTAGACTCAGTTGACCTAAGTCATTACGTTGGAGAAATTTTAAGAAAAAAGGGAATATTGAAATCGTACACTGTGTTTTTTTTATGTGAAGAACAAAGTATTTCATAGTTTACTGGGTTTTTTTTTTCAAAAGCGGCTTTAAATCTGAGATGAATTCTTTCAAGGTGTCTGATTAAATTATTTTGCTTTCCGTATTCCTCTCTCATTCTATGGAAAATTCAACCTTGAAGAATTTCTTACCGAATATATTTTAGTTTTATTCTTTCAAGATATGAAAATTAATTATAATGAAATCCTTCCGTTTTTCTCTAAGAATTTACCTGAAAATAAGCTTTGTCTGCTTAGAGTCGATAGCGTTTCGTCACGAAATGACAAGATAAGGGTATAGTCACCGTGAAGCGCTGACGCATGGTGACACACCAACACGTGTTGTGATAAGGGTCATGCACTGGTCACAGTATGCAAAGGAAACGCTGAGTGAATTTTAGTTCTGTTGTAAGTTTGAATAAAGTAAGACGTCATCAAGTCTTTCAAATTCTTTTTCCATCAGCTGGCTAACGTTATTTTATTTTTTCGACATTTATTCATTGGGATAGAAGCAGTGTTAATCTTCCAGACGTTTCTGTTTCTTTCGCTAAGAAGCAGTGTGTCGGTTCCCCCAGCTGTTCAAATGCTTTGATTCCATCTGAAAATTGTGATGAGTTTTCATTCGTCTCCACTTGTGTTCTGTAGGTTCAACCTGAGAAAAGCTGTCCTATTGGATTCAGGCTGGAATAAATTCCAGAACATTATTTTCATTTAGGAGGAAATCTTTTTATGACTGTTTCTGTATTTTCTTCTGTAATCAAAGTTCATGTTAGGAAATTCAAGTGGACTGGAGAATTGTTAATGTAGTTTTTTTTTTTTTTTTAATTGGCAAGTGTGAAGGTGAGTTTGTGAATGTTTATTATTTATTGAAGTATTAGGCGTAAATATTTTTTTAGTTTTGAGGCATACATTTAAAGAGCAATTTTTTTTAAATTAAATTTTAAGGGAAATTATTTTTTTATTGAAATGAGACAAAAATTTAAGCTTTCAAGAATTTTAAAAAGTAAAAGAAATTTCTTTTTCGAAATGTTTAAAACAGTAGCAGGATGAATGCAATTGTTTTAATGGGGAACTAGTGCTTTTTTGCTAGACTTTTCTTAAGGAAATTTGGGTATTGTTATTGAAAATGGTCCTGATGTTTTCAATTAGGTGACCAATCGGGGGATTTCTGACTGGTCTGAGAGCAATGCTTTACAGTATTGAGCCGAAACCAGAGTACACGGCTTATTTTCGGGGAGTTTGAAATGTTTCAAACTGACTCGCTTTATTCTTTGAGTTGAAAAGAAGAAGCGCTCTCACTGAAGACCCCCTAGCCTGTGAAGACTAAACAGTCTGTGTTAATTTCTTTCCTTAGACATTTTTAGTACATCCATTTTCAATCTCATCTATTTTCAACTTTCAGGAACTTGCTGTGACTGTTTCTACTGCATTCTGTTTTCTACCTGATTCGTTTTCAACTGAATCGAAAATAGACCTTTTAAAATATTTTCCTTGAACGAAAACGTGCTTCTTAAACTTCATAGTTTCCCATGTTATTCAATGGGAATTTCACTGTTTTTACTAAAACGAGTTTCATCAAAACCGCCCCTAAGAAAATATGAAGTGTTCCATTTTTAACCCTATAAGAGAATGTACTTTTCCGAAACGAACATTATCTTCTTTCAACTTTTCCGAAACGAATCTTATCTGTTTTCAACTTTTCCTAAAACGATCTTTGCAAACATCTTTCAATCAAAATTTAAACCCTTCTCAATATGAACTTAGGAATGCATTTAAAAAAGAGAGAGAGAGAGAGAGAGAAAAAATCAACTCAAAAGAATGATACTTTATGAAAAATAGATTAAGAAAAGAAGTTTTAAGTTACATAGGGAAAAACAAGAAACGAATGACGATATGAAGTAGAAAAAGAAAAAAGTTTACATGAGGAAATACAGAATTTGTTGCGAAAAGAGCCACTTAATGCTTTGAACAGGGGAAACTTGTTTCAGTAAAAAAAAATCTTATTCTTATGATTTCTTTAAGAAAACTGACATTTTCAGTACATTTATGCTTTTCTATGAAAGTTTTTCTCAAAGGACTCCATTAAGTTGATCTCAAGTCTTTGAAGTGAATGGGAAGAAAAATAACATGTCTATGTGTTATGAGAAAACGAAAGAATTTCCTTAAGACAGCGTGAAGTGAATTGAACATCAAGCAGTTGTATGAAGTTTTACTATCGTAATGTGTACATACATTTTGGGAAAATATCTTCTAAAGTTAGAGGGAAAAATATATGAATATTAAAAAAAAAACAGCTCCTTAGATTTACAATGAGAGTATTTGAAGTAGAAAGAGGGATGGAATGCTTTGAATAGGAATTTCTTGTTTCATTGAAGGGATTCTTATTTTGGAATTTTTTTTAAAAAGAGAAACTATCATTTTCAGAAAATTTCTGAGGGAGTCGAACTTGGACATTTAACAAAATTCTTGGATATATAGGAATTTGAAGAAAGTTTATGGAATGAAACATGAAGAGAAAGAAATGGGTTGAAAGACTTAACATTCAAGCTTCGTCAATTTTTTTGGTTCTTCATACAATTCTGTGGAAATTTTACGTTTTTGGGAGAACTCGTTTTTTTTTTTTTTCAAAATCAACCCTTTAGAAGTTTTTAAGATAGAAATAATATTGACTAAGGGAAATCTTAAGTAATACACATTCTGACTTGAAGCACTTTTAAGTAAGAAAATATTTGTCTGAAGTAATTTTTCAATGTCTAAATATTGACATCTGACTAATCGTCCGTCCGAAATTGAATCCTGGGGAGGCTTGAGTTATGAGCTTTTGAATTACGACACTAGCTTTCTACCTTCCTTGGAAACAGTGGACTAAATCAGGGTCTGCTTATTTCCCTTGTAGTGGTTCACTACGGATCTCTTAAATCTTGAATGAACGGCAAAGTTCAAACGCTCTGTCCCATTGAGTCACCAGTTTTAGATTTTTGTCATCTTAGACAGTTTAAGTTCGCTCAGAAAACTATGCTTTTGCAAGCTTGAGTTTGCGTTCAAAGTTCAAAACCAGAATTTAGTTTAATCTACCAAGCAAAGTGATTTCATGTCATATGAGGTTTTCCAGCAAGCAGTAAACGCGTGAAAACAGTTGCACAAGATAGTCATTTTCCGGTAGAAAGAAGGGAGATTCCAAAGTTAATTTCTTGGGGAAAGCGTAAAAACACTCTTCTTTCACTGGAGAAAGCGTAAAAACACTCTTATTTCATGTTTTAATTTAAACCTCGAAGAATTAGTATCTAACTATGAAAAGGAAGTTCTAAAGATTTAGGGGAATTTACACTAAAATCCTAACATGACTTTATTTGAAATAGGGAAGAATCGGCCTCTTAGAGACTGAAATACATCTGAAGATTTTAGATACATTTCTGTTCAAAAGTAAAATCGAATGGAAAAATAAGAGCAATTAAATCGATAGGAAAAGATTGATAGGTTTAATCAGAAAAAAAAACTAAGAAAAAAAAAGAAGTTTCATAAAAATAAACCAAAGTTTTAAGAATCATACAACACTGAATAGAAGGAAAAATATAATAAGCAAAATAAGGGGAATACGATATTTTCACTATGAGAGTTTGGAAACACCTGTTTTTCTTACGAATTAGTAAAACGTGAAATAAAAATGTTTAGAGGAAGTACGGACTTAGTCGCTATGTCTCCAGAATGAAAGCTTTTTTTTTCTGCTGAGACAATGAATAAAAAATACGATAATGAAAACCTAATTAAAACGAAAGAAAATGTCAATGAAACTAAACGTCTAAAGAAAAAATTCAGCAGGCACAGAAGTTAAAAATGATGGGACAGATACGGGAGAACTGGACATTTAGTGAAAGAAATATACGCCTAGTTTTGAAACATCTCAATTTAAAGCGAACTAAATGAGGGAAAGGAATAAGATTAGGGGAGTTCTTATTAACTTTGATGAGGTGAGGAAACAATAAAAATTTAGTTATACATGAAATAAAGTAAAAAAAAAGCTCGTTTAAAAATATGATTTTTGGTGAAAGTATGAAATTTTAGTTGAAATGTCATGACCAGCATTTCGAAAAGAAATAGATTGAGTCGATATGTATGGAAAAGAAGTAAGAATTTCTTTATTTTCGCTATGGGGGTGGGTAATAACTGCTTTTTTGGTGAGTTAGTAAAACGTTAAAAAAATAATGTTTATGGGAAGAACGGAATCACTAGCTTTGCCTCTAGAATGAATGTTTTTTCGGACGAGACATAAAAATATACAGCCCAAAGAATACAAATTTTATCGTAATAAAAAAGGTTTTAGAATTTATGTCTTGACAATGAATGCTTTCTTGTTGGGACAGTCCACGAAAAGTATAGCAAACTAGGAAAGAATAAAAAAATGCATATTTGACTACATGCAAGCTTTGAGGAATATTTTTAAGCAAGTTTGAAAATATGCTATATAAGGAAACAAAAATCTGATGATTTGCTACATCTAAAATAATCGTTTTGTTGAAATGAAATGAAAAAAAAATGGTCTAAATAAAAGGAGTCACAAGTTTGACCAAGTAAGAAAAAAAAATACTGACATACCGAAAAGTTTTACGAAATTAAAAAAAAAAAAAGATGAAGTAAAATAGCGAAATTGGGAAGCTATAATGATATGCGAAATAAAGTAAGAAAATATTGTTTCATCAGAATTTTAACTGTGAAAGACCTGTAGAGTTCTTGAACACACGAAAAAATTACGAGAAAATAATATTGCAAAGGCGAAAGACTCAGAATTAATATGAAGTCTATGTCCAATAATTACTGCGAACAGGAACGAAATCGTTCCTAAAGAAGCATTTCCTCGTCTCATGGACTGAAATAAAATTAAATGGAGGAAAAGCAAAAGTTCCACAGAAAATTCATTACATCTACGCGAACAAACTCCCTCAAAACATACAAAAAGCATATAAAAACACACGAAGAAGTAACGTAAAGTAATTAAAAAAATAAATAAAATAGAGTGAATACGTAGTACACGAGACCACCTGACTATTTTCTGAAACCAAATCATCCTGAGTTAGAACCTCGCTAAGACCATCAGAGCATTTTTATTCCTTGGAAAGAAAATTCCCCAGCATCGTTACGTAAAAATTTCCTCTGGGGAAAAATAACATCGAAGAGGGGGAAAATCCCGCTTGAAAACCATAGGAATAAATACAAAAAATCCCAACGGACCCCACTCGATTGTTGCCATCCCTCAAAATCAAAGATCCATCGAAATTTCCAAGAAGCACCGCCAGGGGCAGCACATCGAGTTGACATCCCTTTTCCCACTCGGTCGTTGCCATCTTTCAAAAACAGAGATCCATTGAAAGTTCCAAGAAGCACCGCTAGGGGGCAGCACATCGAGTTGACATCCCCCTATATCCACCCCCTTTCCCACTCGGTCGTTGCCATCCCTCAAAATCAAAGATCCATCGAAAATTCCAAGAAGCACCGGTAGGGGACAGCACATCGAGTTGACATCCCCTATGTCCACCCCCTTTCCACACTCGAACGTTGCCATCTCTCAAAAAGAAAGTTCCATTGAAAGTTCCAAGAAGCACCGCTAGGGGACAGCACATCACGGGGACGATCACGTGACAAAAATTCTGACAAGTAAACAGCTAGGACAGCCAAGGGATCAGCCTCGTGGACAGCCAATGTTAAGTCTATGGAGGGCTGTCCCTGTCCCAGAAGTCCCCCTTTTCCTTTACTATCCTTAGTGACGTTGATGTTTTCAAACGCATCAACTGTTGTTGCTTGGGGTATCAATTCTTCACTGAGATGCAACCCTATTTGCAAAACTTTGTGAAAAGAGGTTATTTTGCCTACTTCACGGTAAAACTAGGGGACCAAGATAAGCCTTGGGCGCCGCATGTCGTGTGTAAAACGTGTACAGAGCACCTGCGATAGTGGGCGAATGGGTAAAGGAAGTGCATGAAATTTGGTATACCAATATCATGGCGGGAACAGAGCAACCACAGTGATGACTGTTACTTTTGTCTGGTGAATATAAAAGGCATCAATGGGAAGAACCGGAGTAAGTGGATATACCCTGATCTAGCCTCCGCTAGATGCCCTGTTCCACATTCAGAAGAGATACCTGTCTCAACATGTAACAGGCTTTCAGAGCTCTCCGAAGAGTCGGATGAATCGGCTGGTGAGAAAGAAAACTACATATGCTGAGTAACATGATAGTGATTTCCGAAAACCTTCATCAGCTGCATCAGGTTTCAGTCAAACGGAATCGAACGACCTTATAAGGGACCAAAGTCTTCCAATAGAAGGCAGCTGAATTGTTAGTTTCCAGGCTGGCAGAAAAAAAATTTACTGTTACTGGGAACAAAAATCACAGTGTATCGCAACAGAGAAGAAGAGTTTCTGCCATGCTGCACAAAAGAAAACGAATTCGTTTTCTGCAGCAATGTGCCAGGATTGCTGATGAAATTGGGCGTACGGGAACACACCTAGTGAATGGCGGTTATTCATTGATAGTTCCAAACGCAGCCTCAAATGTGTACTTCTACATAACGGGAACAGATACAGATCAATCTCAATCGGTCACTCAGTTGGTATGCGGGAAGATCGGGCGACAACAGTCATAGTCTTAGAGAAGATAGCATATCGCGATCACCAATGGGTCATCTGTGTGGATTTGAAGTTGGTGAATTTTCACCAAGTACCCATGATTTGTATGTCTGAGAGACAGTAGAGCTAAAGATCAACACTGGGTGAGAAGACAGTGACTTGTGAGAGAAAACATGGTAGCTGGAGAGAAAAATATCATAACAGAACCTTTGGTGGACAGAGAAAAGATCATATTGCCACCATTGCACACCAAACTTGGTTTGATGAAACAATTTGTAAAGGGACTTAAGAGAGATGGAATGTGTTTGGGCTACATATGTAGAAAATTTCCAGCGTTGAGCATGGAGAAAATAAAAGCAGGTATATTCGATGGACCACAAATCCGGGAACTCATGAAAGACCAGCGTTTCCAAGACTCAATGGACAATATTGAGGCATGTGCGTGGTCGTCATTTCGTTTGATTGCACAGAGGTTTCTTGGGAACCATAAGGCCGCTAGCTACCGTGAACTCGTGGAGAATATGCTCACTGCGTTTTGTACACTTGGTTGTAACATGAGCATCAAATTGCATTACCTCCACAGTCATTTGGATCGATTTCCACATTGTCTTGGTGATATCAGCGATGAACAAGGGGAGCGATTTCACCAGGAAATAAGGGCCATGAAAGAACGGTACCGTGGACGATGTGATACGCATATGATGGCAGACTATTGCTGGAGTATCCACAGCGAATGTCCAAGAATATCGCATCGCAGGAAATCACAGAAACGCGGGTTCAGCAGCATGTCTCAATGACGAAACTTGTGTGTTGGTCGTGTTCTAGGCTTCTTTGGATATCTCTGCATATCGTGAGAAGCAGATCTGATGGATAAAAACTAATGCCATTTTCGGAATCTGTAACCCCAAAATACCCCTAAAGGGTCTAACATCTAAGGCACCAAAAGTTATGTCCCCCAGTGTATCATTACTTGAGTTTTATCATTATCATCATAACTAGTTGTAGTGCTTCGTACGTGACATACTAAGTTCGAAAATAACGTCATCTCCTGCAATCGAGCCTAAACTCACTGAACGAACACATGCACATGCCTACTCACATTTATTGCTCCAATGAACAGACAAAGCTGAAAAAAAACACAGACTTACGTAAATCAGATTTGACCGTCAAGTACTAATTACCAACCTCTTCTTAACTTGAAATTTGCTATGACGAGAAAAACTGACGTAAACCAAGAACTTTATGCTCATCTGAAGGAATAAAACTTTGCGGAGGCACCAATTTGAAACATGCATTGAAAAATAGCAAACAATAGTTGCTTACCATTTCTTTGTTGGTGATGTCGGCCTGAAGGGTTTCGCCGGATAGAGCATTCTTTTGTCCTGCTCCTTTCGGTAACGTCGCCGTTGTCCGATGGGATCGTTGTATGCCTCTCCTTTAAATATCCGGACAAAAGCTTTATCAAAATATCCATCCTGATGAGAAGTCTTTGGCTTTGTGCTGCTTGTCTTGAACTGCTTGCCCTTGTGGGATGAAGCATTGAAATCTGAAAAAAGAAAAGAAAAATAGAGTACTATCCAGGCAGAAAAACAATGAAGCACAACTTGAAGCAATAGCAAAATAATTTGCCGAAATATGAGGTCTAGAAGAATCGTCAAAATCACCACCCGCGTACACATACGCACACACGCGTGCTCCTCCTGGCAGAAAATTTCCAACAGAACTAATATCCGGTGAAAAAGTCACATAAAAAAAAAAAAAAAAAAAAAAGAATCTCCTTCCTCTGACTATGCTTGCTGTAGTTTAATAAAAGATCTTGGTTTTAAAGGAACTGTATCCTTCCTTCTACAATAATCAAGTGCAGTTGTGCGCTTGTCAGAAACTAACTTCTTTCACTTTTACGTCACCACTCTTATTTCCTAATATTGTAACATCAATATCATATTTTCAGTAACTACATTATTTTTGAGATAATTGTGTCTCTCTCTTTCTGATATCCAGATGAAAACATTATCAAAATATCCATTTTGAAGAACCTATGTAGGCTTCGTGCTTGGATTAAACTGTTTTAACTGCTTCTATCAATATCACTGAAACACTTTCATCAAAAGGACAGCAACTCCCGATAAAAAGAAAGTGTTGAATTGTTCTGTCGTAGAAGGAATAATACGTTGTTTCACTCGGAACAAAACAGGTTGCACCAAAATTTAATATATTTTCATACATCTTTTGCTGGGTGTGTAGAGAAATAAATGATAAATACCACTGTCACGCAGGCCATCTGGTTTTTGTTGCAAACATACCAACAGTTGACTTACATCGGGTGAATAAGAAAGTTTAAAATTTCTAGATTTAGTTATCTTACACGCCGCATAATTTACCTTCCAAAATGCTTCTATCAACTGCATCATTAGAATGCAGCAAATTACTCTTCTGATGACTCGACTATCTACCCCCCCCCCAGAGATGTTCGAAAGAGTTCAGTTCGGGAATCACTTGTGTATATTCCTTTTGACGCACTTGATTCTGAGCCAACCATGTGGATCCATGTCGTACACTCTAGCATGGGGTAACATTTTTTTGAAAAGTACAGGAGCTGTTCCGGTATTATTTAAATAAAGATAACAGTGAGCACTTATTAGCACGTCTTTTGAAAACATGTACGTGCTTATACAGTATGCCTAGGTGTAGTAGCACTATCTCCGTCCACCTGTCTGTGTACACCATATGCAACCATTAGTCCGATTTGAAACATTCCTTTTGCAGTCCAAGGCCTGAGATCGACGATTCGCACGTTTTTGTCTTTTTTTCCGATTAGGGGGCGTAAATGCAGGTGTTATTAAATTCAAAAATATATTTTACAAGTGCTTCCAAAAAAAAAACCAAATCAAAATATTCTTTTTACCTTCCGATACCTGTTACCATGAAGGCCATTTTACGTACCGTTTCTACACTGCTGTCCACCCAAAATGCAACACAAAGAAAGAAGCATCCGATTGACCTGAAATTCGCAGCATGCGTCGCCCGCGATAGGACATGCAAACGATTAGCATTGCAGTGCATATGCAAATCATGTGCTCCCGGCACGCCACCGAGAAGCACTATAAGAAGGGTGCAGAGAAGGCGGGGTGTAAGTAGTGGAAGTATGTTGTGGTGCCGGACCTGTGCGTGGGAAGCTTCCTGATGCCTCGTCGCAGAATACGGCAGTCATTCCAGCACGTTTCGGACTTCGACAGAGGACGAATAGTGGCTTATCGCGACAGTGGTTTATCGTACGGAGACATCGGCGCCCGTGTGGGACGACATCCAGCCACAGTGACGCGAGTATGGATTCGGTGGGTGCAGGAGGGACGGACGGACCGACGTGAGCGATTGCCGCAGCCACGGCACACCACCGAAGGACAGGACCGGCATGTTGTGCGGCGGGCATTGACGGCTCGCACTGCAACATCACGAACGTTAGCGCAGGACTTGGGGGTGTTGCGCAACAACCTGTGTCAGCACGTACCGTTCGACGTCGTCTCCAGGAGCGGGGCCTTGTCGCACGGCGCCCATTGCTCCGATTACCATTGACGTTACACCACCGGCGAGTGCGGCGGCAGTGGGCCGTTGAACGCCGCACCTGGACTACGGAATGGCACTACATTGTCTTCTCCGACGAATCCCGCTTCTGCCTGCAACACCACGATGGTCGGATCCGCGTGTGGCGGCACCGCGGCGAAAGACTGTATGACGCCTGCATTATGCATTGCCATACCGGTCCGTCGCCTGGCGTTATGGTTTGGGGCGCAATTGGATATGACACCCGCACCCCTCTGGTACGCATCGTCGGTACACTCAACAGCCACCGCTACATCTCTGACATTTTGGAGCCTGTAGACCTCCCTTACCTGCAGGACATGCCAGCGACCACGTTTCAACAGGACAATGCGCGCCCGCACGTGGCACGCATCGTGCAACAATTCTTCACGGCCCACAAGGTATCACTGCTGCCGTGGACCGCCTGTTCTCCCGATATGTCGCCCATCGAACACGTCTGGTTGCTGATCAACCGAGTGGCCCGGCAGGCACCACCCGCGGCTACGCCTGATGAACTGTGGCAACGTGTGAAGCAGCCTGGACCGACATACCCCAAGCCCACATCCAAATCCTCTTTCGTTCGATGCCGCGGCGTGTAGAGGCCGTTATTGCCAGCCATGTGGGCCACACGAACTATTGATGTCTGCGTGTTCCACAAGTCGCACGGGCTTGTAAACTCAATCGTTTCATCTTTGTATATGTTGTTATGTGTCCAGTAAATCTGGCTTTACTACCTCGAGTCCTTCTTGGTGTTGCATTTTGGGTGGCCAGCAGTGTATATGGATACCGAATTTTTCCCGATATTTCTGCTTTTAAAATTCCGATTCCAAAAATTATATTTGCATTAGATAGAAATCACGACGAGGAATACTTTGCATGTATTTTTCAATATTTTGCGACAAAATGCTGTTCCATTAGAAAGCGTAAGGAAAGCTTTCTGTTTTTAATGTGTTCGCAATCCGACCTTCGCTCCTAAAAATCTAACTTAAAAAAAAATCATTTTCCGTCAGGCGCCACTCACCGCGAAAACCATATATGTGCACCCTTTTTTTCAAAATAATGTTTAGTTTCCAGGCTAGGTGTCGTTAACTCCGTAATGACGATACACTCACGGACAATGAAATTTGCGCACCTAGAAGAAAACATGCTACAACCGCGAAACTTTGCAAATAGATAGAGTGCGTGCTGATATGCAAATGATCCACGTTTGGTGCGAGTGCGCATGACCGCACACCCTGTGGTGGCGCTGCAAGCCCGAACCGCAGCCTTATAAACCGGTGTGTAGTCGATGCCCCATGAAAACAAAAAGCACCAGCCGACGGGACCAAGAATACAGAGTGACGAGAATGCCAGATAGAGGCCATAGACGTCGATTTACGCAACTTACGGACTTTGAGACAGGCCTGATCATCGGGCTGAAAACCGCAGGGTGGTCGGCGCGCCGTCTACCCCGCCACGTGCATCGTTCTGACGATACGGTCCGACTGTTTTGGGAGCAGTGGACACGTGAAGGCACTGCCACACGGCGCAGCGGCTCTGGACGGACCAGGAGGACCACCGGTACAGAAGATCGACGGATCATGCGCCAAGCACGAACGGATCCTATGGGTTCCCGGTCCACTATACAGGCAAATGAAGCGGCTGTGTGCTTACGAACCATTTCCCGACGCATAGCGGAAGCGAATCTGCGATCCCAGCGCCCCTTACGTGTGCTGCCAATAACATCGGAACACCGTAGGCTTCGTGTGCCGTGGTGCCAGGCCAGAGCAACGTGGAACACCACAGACTGGCGACGTGTGATATTTAACGATGAGTGCCGCTTCGTTTTGTGGACAGATGTTCATCGTGTCCGGGTGTGGAGGTCCCTGAGTCAACTGCACAATCCCGACCTAGCAATCGAGCGCCACACCTCCCCCACTGCAGGCATTATGGTCTGGGGAGACATTGTCTACGATAGCCGATCAGCTTTAGTTGTGGTACGTGGATCATTGACGGGTCAGCGGTATGTGGAAGACATCTTACGGCCCCATGTACTCCCATTCCTGGCTGGGATTCCAGGTGCGCTATACCAGCAGGATAATTCCCGCCCGCACGGCTCGGGTTGCCCAGGACTGCCTACATAATATCCTTACACTTCCATGGCTTTCCCGCTTCCCGGACATATCCCCTATCGAGCATGTGTGGGACCAGTTGAAACGCCAACTGCCGCCGTGGCGCACTATCTGGGATTTGCAGCACACCGTCCAACACGTGTGGGCCAGTCTGCCGCAGGATATCAGGCGTCCATGTCGGACCGTATTGAAGCACGTATGGCCGCTCGAGGCGGTGCGATGCGCTATTGAAGATGACCGGACTGCGTGCTACAGATCCCTCTGTAATTGTTCTGCAGCTCTGTTTTTGCCATCATGTGTATCATTCATCTGTAGTCCACAAAATTTCAGGTCTATCTGATGCTTCCTTCTTGGTGCGCAAATTTCATTCTCCGTGAGTGTACATCCGCTTCTGAAAGTCCGATTTCAAAAATCCTTTTGTTACTGATAGTGCTTGTAGCAAGGATGATTTTTCATATTGTAATGTACCTGCCTACATGTCAAAAGGGCAAGGTGCACATTCTACCAGTTGAATTACGCCTTTGATGGCGTGATTCAACTGGTAGAATATCCGACTCCGGAGGAGGTGGATGTGGATACGAATCCCATTACCAGCAGAAAAGGGCTCGATCCCTGTATAAGCGTCCGAACGTAAAGTAAATCTCCTGGCTGTGAGGTTCGAGAAAAATGTATGATGCTTCTTTTACACGTCCTCTGGAATTTATAAGAATTCCTTCCTCTACGAAGGAAGGAATTCTTATAAATTCCAGCATGGTTTGTCGGCTGACCCGAAAACCTACCATTTCTCAAGAGTGGAATATGTGTGATGTGGCTACCACAGAGGTAACGCACATGTCAAAACGGCAAGTTGCAGCGGTAAGTCTTTGCCGGCGTAGTTTAATTGGTTAGAATATCCGAGTCCTGAGGAGAAAGGTCTGGCTTCGAATCCCATCACCTGCAAAAAAGGCCACGCTCCAACAGGGCCGGTTCTGGGGTGTTAGCCGCCTGCGTGCCACAGATATTTGGCCGCCTATGCCAATGCGGATTGAGTACAAGTAAATATGCTATCACACTCCTAACCTAACCCACGGCACGGGGGGATGTTTTTTTTTCACTGTTCTATATAGCTGGCAGGGGTAACAAGCGTACAACGTTCAAATATTCTATAATAACACAACACCGTATACACTTTTTTTATCTATATTCAAAATAAAACTGTTCAAAAATATCACAATCACACAGACACTGACACAGTGACACATTGCACGTAAATACCATAACTTAAAATGTATGTATGTACACTGAAGTGCTAGAAAAACTGGTACAGACGAGCTTATGCAAAATACATAGCAACGTCACCTATGCGCGTGCTTGGTTGTATCCGCCAGTGCGTATATAAAGCGATACACATGCTTGCCAGCTGTCAGAGCTGTTTTCGGCATGAGAATGACAAATATTAACGATTTAAGCGATTTTCAACGCGGTGCCATAGTTGGCACTCATGAGATGGGCCATAGTATTTCGGAGGTAGAAACGAAGTTCGGATTTTCACGGACGACCATTGCAAGGGTGTGCCGTGACTACAAGAATTCTGGCAAAACCTCCAACCTACGATACCAGTGTAGACGTAAAAAGACATTGGGTGAACGTGACCATCGTCGGTGTCAAGAATCGTTTCACGCGATAGGCGTGCATCACTCTCGCAGGTATCATCGGAATTCAATGCTGGAGCCTCAACAAGCATCAGCGTCCGAACTGTGCAACGTACATTGCACGATATGGGCTTTGGGAGCCGACGTCCAACTTGAGTCCCCTTGATGGGTGCACGACACAGAGCTATGCGCCTCGCTTGGGCACGGCAACACCGCCACTGGACACTTGATGACTGGAAACAAGTAGCCTGGTCTGACGAGTCACGTTTCCAACTGTATCGGGCAGATGGAATAATTCGTGTGTTTCGCAAACATCATGAAGCCATGGATCCCGCCTGTCAACAGGGAACTGTACCGGCTGGTGGGGGTGTCCGTAATGATATGGAGTGTGTTTAGCTGGACTTCACTGGGACCCCTGGTACGTCTACAAACGTCTGTGACCGGCCAACGCTATGTGAGCATCCTTTCTGACGAGGTACACCCGTTCATATCCTGCAGTCATGCTGATGGGTTGGGCCTGTTCCAACAGACAATGCACCTCCACACAAGTGTCGGGACGCCACATTGTGGTTAGAGGAGCATTCATCTGAGTTTGGGGTGTTGCAACTCCCACTCAAGTCCCCAGATCTGAGCGTGACAGAACACATTTGGGATGCCATGCAACGCACTATCGAACACAGGAATCCGAGATCTCGGAATACACCCGAATTGTGGAACGCTCTGCAGGAAGTATGGTGTGCACTACCTACAGCATATTTCCAGAAGTTAGTAAAGTCTATGCCCCGTCGTATTTCTGCAGTCCTCTGCTCCCGTGGGGGACCTACCAAGTATTAGACTGGTGTACCAGTTTTTCTGGCACTTCAGTGTATGTATCCATGGTTAAATGTGCACTCTTCTTGCTTTCTTACTTGCCAATTCGTCAATTACATGTCATAATTCCAAACTTTCACACAATTCCTTCTCTATAGCCAATAGTGCTAGAAAACCAGACGTCTCTTGAGTCATTGGCATTCTTAAATACGTCTTTACCAGTTTGAGTTTCGAAAAACTCCATTCACCTGATATTACACTAAATGGTAATGTCAGAAGAATTCTCAAAGCTATAAACATATTATATTAGGAAATGATGACAATAAGTTACCTTTTGTTATATATCTTAAGTTTTTTAATGGGTCTGTCCCATCTGCAATTCCATAGCTCCAACTCTATGCGTTATCAACTTGTTGAAGAGCTCATGCGTTATCATCTATGCGTTATCAACTCGTTGAAGGCGCAGTGGTCTAAGCGATGGCCTCTGATCATTCGTCCGAAAGGGGTCCGGGTTCGAATCCGGGTGAGGCATGGATGTTGTGTTTGTCTTACGGCACTGGCTCTTTCCCTTCCCTGGAACCAGTGACCTTAAATTAGGGACGGGCGACTGCTTATAGCCCATTGAGTTGCCCACGGTGGTCGTTAAACCTCCAATCAAAAAAAAAAAAAAAAAAAGAAGAGCTCAAAACCATCAATATCCTTAAAACTTTTGTTGTTTTTTTTTGTTAATTAGTAGGGAACATCTAAATCAAAGCAATTTTTTTTAATTTCCTCTTCAGTTATTTCTCGAAATTCAGAAAGAAATTTAAATACATTATGACATTCCTGTAGATTTTCAAACCTTTCCTGAATGGAATTTAAGGCTGTATCAACAATTGTTAGATAAAATTGTATTTGAACAATTATTTTATATTTGTAATAGATTCATCAGGACTTTCACAATCAGAAACGCGAACTTTACATCTACTCCTTGCAACTGGAAATTCTGCCTCCACACTTACTTCTGTAGCTAAAGCTTCTGCATCCCTAATGTATTTACTAAATGCCTCATCAGATCTGGCAGCAATTGAAAATTTAACAAGATCACTCAAAACATTAAGAGATTCATTTATGTTGTATTGAGGGCACTGAAACATTTTATTTACAACATTAATTTTGACAGAAAATCGTTCCATATAATGATTGAGGAGATGAACTTAAAAGAGGCAATCCGATCTAACAAACATTGAGCTGTATATTTTGTTTTCATGCCTCTGGAATTGTCATCTATTAGATCATTTAAACTTTTCATGACTTCACCTAATTGCATTCTCAGAAGTCGCACTGCTTTTATTCTACTACTCTCCCACCTTGTATAACTTACAGATTTCAGTGTTAATCTACTAATATTACGCTTTAGTATATCCCACCTGTAAGGGGATGCAGGAAAAAATGTGTACTTCAAGAATGCTAAAAATTAACTGTTTACAATGTTACTTTTGCAGCATCATTTACAACTAAATTTAATGAATGGGATACATAACGTACAAAAAAGGCTCTAGGATTTATACTCCTAATTTTCTTCTGCAAGCCATTATGCTTACCACGCATATTTGCCCCGTTATCGTACCCCTGTTAACGCATATCTTGAATATCTAGTTCATAATCTGTTAAGAGTTCACTTTGAAGATAATTACATAATCCTTCCCCCGTAGTGCCTGAAACTGGATAAAACCCACGAAATAATTCTCTAATAGCAACATCAGAATTGTCAATATTTATAATTCTAACTACAAACTCTATCTGTTCAATATAACTGGCATCTGGCGTGCAGTCGAGAATTACCGAAAAATATTTTGCTTTCTTTACAAATTTCTTGACTTTTGATTTTATGCCACTTGCTAAAACAGATATGATTTCATTTTGAAAAGCATGGCCTAAGTAATGAGGCATATGACTTTTAACAGGTTGAGATTTTGTTATGTTATGAACATGTTGTGAGATAACGGAGTCAAATTTTGTTAACATTTGCATAGCCTTTAAAAAGTTCCCAGTGTTTGCTTCAGATAATTTATCATTTTCAATCCTGAAAGCTAAACACTGCCCTGCTAGAAACTGGGCAGTTGCAATAATTCTCTCAATAATGGCTCGCCATCGTCTTTCAGATTCAAAGTACCGTTGTTGTTCTTTATCAATTGTACAACTGTTTTCGAGGCGTGTTTTTAATTCATACCACTTTTTACAGTTTTGCATATGTTCTACGCTCGCTTCATACCGCGATAAATGAGTAGCTAAATATCGCCAATCTGAAAATCCCTGACAATATGTCAGTTTGTTTTGCTTTAAAGCAAACCACACTATTGGATTTTGTAGAATAGATTAACCAAGCTCTTTGAACTTTTTCACCGTTGGGTAAAACTCGCGTTGCCAACGCGAGTCTAGATTAAAAATTTTGAAAATGGTGGTTCCGCAAATGTACCATTGAAAGAGGCCGCTCCGACCGCCCTTAGAATTTAGCCGCCTGAACCGGCCCTGTATGCCAACTTCTGTATCACACTGTTTTGCTGCAAGGGGGTGTAAGAGTTTATTTCTGAGTATCATACTTAGAACCGCAAGTTGTTAGAATGGAACAGGGTTCAAATCTGGGATGGAGCATGGGTGGCCTGCCTGTCTTATGGCACTGGCTCTCACCCTTCCCTGGCACCAGTAGCCCTGTTTCAGGGACGGGAGACTGCTTATAGCTCACTGAGTAAGTTGCTCGCAGTGGTCGTTACACACAAAAAAAATGATATTGAACAGAAAAAAATATATTTATATAAATATATATTTATCGATTATGAAAAAGCCTTTGATTCGGTGAAACCATCAGCAGTTACAATGGCTCTGAAATCCTGCGGTATTGAAGATGCATACATTAATATTATTAATAACATCTATGAAAATGCAAGTGCAAATATTCGGCTGTTTGAAAATACAACACACATAAAAACTGGAAAGGGAGTGAGACAAGGTGGAACCATATCTCCGAAGCTCTTTAATGCCACATTAGAAAATGTCTTTCAATCACTGAACTGGGAAAACAAAGGGATAGAGATTAATGTAGATTATCTAACCCACCTTCGTTTTGCCGATGACGTAGTCATTTTTGCAACTACCCCATCAGAGTTGCAGAGTATGATCCAGGAACTTGCTGACAAGAGTAAAGAAGTGGGATTAAAAATGAACTTTCGGAAGACAAAAGTGATGCTCAATGCTTTTACAAGAAATGAAGATTTATCGATTGATGGAGAATAGCTGGAGATAACAGACACGTACGTTTATCTTGGACAGCAGATATCAAGTGAGGGTCACGTTGATGAAGAAATTAATCGGCGTACAAAACTTGCCTGGAGAGCTTTTGGAAGAAACCGCAGAATTTTCAAGAGCAATATGCCATTATGTCTTAAAAGAAAAGTGTTTGATCAATGCATCCTTCCAGTGCTTACATATGGTGCAGAGACGTGGACCTTAACTAAAAGAGACATACAAAGGCTGCAGACAACTCAAAGAAGCATGCAGAGGTGCATGTTTGGTGTAACCAGGAGAGATAAGAAGAGTAACTCGTGGATCCGAAAAATGACAAGAGTGGAAGACATCATGATCAGAGTTAAATCCCTGAAATGGCAATGGGCTGGACATACTGCCAGAAGGACAGACCATCGATGGACAGCCCAAATTTTAGATTGGATTCCAAGGGACAGGAAAAGACCCAGAAAAAGACCATATGGGAGATGGGTGGATGAAATTCGAAAATATGCGGGAGTGACGTGGAGGAGACTGGCACAAGACAGACCGTTGTGGAGGAAACTTGGAGAGACCTTCGTCCAGCAGTGGATTGATAATGGTTGACAATGATGATGATGATATATTGAACAGAACAGTATTTCCGTTGCTAAGAAACCCATTTGAAAAATATTCTTTGTCTTGGATATCTTCCTTTATGAGGAATATTTTGCACACCATTTGCGATTTTTTCGTACTACACATTTCAGCCGCTAGTGGTCCAAAGCATGTATTTCTATGTATGGATGTTTTACAGATTGTGTAAAAAACGGCTCACAATAACCAGTCATCACCAGACGTCAATAACAAAATTCCATATGTATAGATATTGTAACCGATTCAATACACTATGAAGATCACTGCTTACATTGCTCATTAGCCCGTCTTTTGTGAAAAGAGAGTGCTTATGCCATCACTTTGTCCGTCCGTCATCCGTCTGTCTGTGGAGGTGGACACCATATCTCTGCAACTATTATTCCAATTTGAAAAATTCGTTTTTCATCGGAAAGCTAGAAATGTGAGAATAATGACCCTTGCATTCCGTTTTTTTTTTCGATGCACAACTTTGCCGCTAGAGGGCGTAAAAGCAGATGATATCGAATTTAAAATACATTTTATTCCATCTTTTATATTTTCACTGTACACCATGTAAGCCCTTCGTTCAGAAAACTTGAAAATGTACATCGTCCTGGAGCGGGGATCGAACCCGCACCTCCCGATTTCCGGTCGAGCATGCTAGGCATTACACTACCCAGGACAAGGAAATTCCAAGCAACTGAACATAAATGTCTAAAAATCTTCAGATTTTTGCGCTAGTCGAAGCGATTCTGCCCCATCGTAGCGTCTCAAGACCTTTTCTCACATCTTTCGGATGTAGGTCGGAAATTCCAGTGATGGAAATATGTTATATATAAATTAGTAATAATTTAGCATCGTAGGTAATTGCTCCCCACACCATGACACCAGGCCTTCTGGACGTGTGATGCTTGACAACAAACCGTTCATCTTGGCGCTGACAATGATGGTGCCTCCACACACGGATTCGCTGGTCATTTCCTCCAAGACAAAAGCGGAACTCGTCACTGAAGATAACCGGCTGTCATTCTGAGTGGCTCCATGACAGTTTGGCGCAACACCATTGCATTCTTAGGTGACGATGCAATTGTGTTAAAAGGCAGTCGTCGTAACGGTCTGGGTGTGTGTAGTCCTACGTCGTGCAGCCGTCTGCTAATGGTGCTGGCATTAATCGGATGATGTATGGAGGGCACCACTGCTCGCTGAATATCCACAATCGTGGCTTTTGGGTCGCTCCGAGCATGTCGGACAACCCGTCGGTCCTCTCTCTCCGTGGTTCGTCTAGGTCTCCCAGACTCTTCTAGTCGCTGCTGCGTGCCTTGTTCTATCCACTGCCGCCAACAACGAGCTATGGTGATATCCGTACGACTAGTATGGCGCGCAATACGGCGATAGGACCATCCCGCTACCCGGAGCCCGACGACACGGCCCCTCTGGAACTCCTCCTACAGCTTGAATTGCTTCCGAACTTTTCTCCTAGACACACTTCACTTCTAAAGGATGCAACCAACACAACAGCATGAGTCAGAATGACAAGCAATCATATATCATATCAGATCATATGTAGAGGATTTTAGGAAGGGAGTGTCTGACCCCAGGTCTTAAACAACCCTTAGAAATAGGAAGCTAGGAGATTTGGGCTAGAGTGCCCGATAGGAAAGTGACACGGAAGCGAAGTAGAAAGGGGGAGGAAGACGCCCTTATTTATTACCGGGGGCCAGTATCCTGGGTCCGACGGCTTAATGTGCCCATCCGGCGCACGGCGGATATTTAGTGGATCGAGCGTTCGTACCTGCCTGGGATACAACCTGAGGTCCTTTCCGTGGCAGTCACGAACGTTGCCCACTCGGCCACCCGCAGCCAGAATGACAAGCAAGTGCAACGGGACGACCTTATATAGCCGGTCAGGCACAGCGCTACGACCCCTTGCTGGCGTCACATTCGCGGCCGAGCGTGATACGTGAATCATTTGCATGTCTCACAATGTCAAACTTACCCACCAAGTTTCATTCCTGTCGGTTGCTTCCTTCTGGGTGCAACTATTTTTTTGGCGATGAGTATGTTTGTAGCAAAATCTGATCTTCTAAATACTCGATAGAAAACTATTTCGTGAATCGATACCGCTCACCTCGAGAAAACCTTTTCAGAATACTGTGTTTTTTAAATAATGCATGGTTTTTCCGCCAAGAGGCGCAGATATATATCATATTTTTGTCGATATCTCTGCTTATAACTCCGATTTGAAACATTCTTTTTTCGTTGAAAAGCGTTTCCGAAGCGAAATGTTTCTCATATAATTCAAATTTGTAAAGCAATGCATAAATTTTCTGCTAGGTGGCGCAAAAGTAAATTGCGTTTTCTCCTAAATCTCTGCTTCCAAAACTCCGATTTGAAACATTCTTTTAGCATCGGATGCGGCTCCTCATGGGAAATGTCCTGCATACAATTTCAAATTTTTAGTAAAGAATGTTTTGGTCGCCAGGGAGCGTAAGTGTTTATTTCTGCTTCTGATGTATTTGAAGCAAAATTTAAGCTTTTGAAAACTCCATGGAAAAAATTCTTTTGTGGAACCATACCCTCACCTAGGAAAACCTTTCCAGAATATTTTCTTTTAAAATAATGCCTAGCTTTTCCGAAAGGGCATGTAAATACGTATCTTATTTTTGCCGAAATCTCTGCTTCTAAGAGTCCGATTTGAAAAATGCTTTCTTTGTTGGAGACCATTTCAGGTGGAAAACATTTCCCTATAAATTCACAGTTTTCTCTGCCACTTGAGAGCGTAAATCCACGTTTCCGTTTACAGTAATATCTACGGGACAAAAAACTCGATTGCTAAAATTCTTTTTCGGTCAGGTACTACTAATTATGAAAACTCTTTGTGTGTATTTTCTTCCCAAAATAATGCATAATTTTGCCGTCAGTTAGGCCAATGCTTTATCTGTTTTTCTCAATATCTCTGATTTTACATGTGCGATTTAAAAATTATATCAACACCGGATGCTATTTACCTTGTAGGACACTTTACGCTTGTGTTTTAGGAGTTTTATAGTTCACATCTCTGTCGCTAGGTGGTGTTCGTGCACTTCTGTTTGCAGCTGCACCTTTCGTTCTGAAAACCCTATTTCTTCGCTGCAATAGAGATATGGAGCATTATCTTCTTAAATAATGCATAGATTTCCCGCTAGGCCTAAAAGTCTAAACCTTGTTCTCGCTATCTCTGCCTTCGGGAGACGTATTTGAAAAGTTCTTTTTCCATAGCATAGCTTTTTACCATGAAGAGTATTTTTCGCCTATTTTCAACTTTTCCATTATGCAAAATTCTTCCTTTAGAAGCGTCATATTTCCTTCTATATTTCTTCTTTTAAATGTTCGATTTGAAAACCATTTTGTTTTTGATATCTTCCTTTTGTATGAGAAACGTTTTGTCGTCATTTATTAATTTTCGTAATATGCTTTTTAGCCACTAGTTGGAGTAAGTAGCTGTTTCTACTATATTTCTGGATGTTTTTACCTATTGTAGAGATCCGGTTGATTTTTTTTTCTAACGGGTTCCATTGACTTGGAATAACTTTGATAAATTTTATTCGCGTCATGAAGGATTCAAAGGATGTGCTCATTACACCAGAGAATTCTGTGTCATCTTTCTTGTTAAGAATACTTTGAACTGATACCTACCCTTAGAATTTCAGACATATCGTGCAAGCTGCGATGCAGTGTTTTTTTTTTCTCTCGATTTTCTTAAATTTCTAGGACTAAGCTTTATAAGACTGTTTGATTCAGTTTGAAACAACGAAGCAACTGCAAGAATTAACGATACTTCTTACTAAAACCTTCGAAACTGCGAATTATTGACGTACATCAGCAGGTGTTTGTGAACGTTGGTAGTGCTAGTTGCTGAGGAGTAGGTGGAATAATAGTAACTTTTTTATCAGATGGGTACCCTGCATTGCCTTTGAAAACTGTTTTAATTTCCTTTCCTTTTTTTATTCGATATGGGAAGTTCCGGTCAGGCAGTGCTTTGAACACGTGTGGGACTTTCTCGGGAGACGCTTGGCAGCACGTCACCATTCGCCAGCAACGATTCCGCAGCTGCGATTGGCGCTACAAGAGGAATGGGCCGCGATGCCTCAACAGCTCCTTGACAACCTCGTCCTCAGCATGGACAGACGTTGTAAATCCTGTAACGCAGTCAGGGGTGATCATATGCCCAACTAAAGACTGGATTTTTCTTGGCAGCCGCCTTCCACATGGACGTTTCTGGCTTCTGTGCAGTTGTGCTCGAAGCTACCTTTTCAATAAAGTGTCTTTGTATCCTTTGGATTCCTTGTTCGGACGGCTTTGCTCACTTGTCCCATATTCTTACATCTTGGGGATCTTATGATATGATTTGAGTCGATGTGGAGCACTTCTGCACGACGTTACATTCGAAAAACCGTCTCGTGCTTAATTTTTGCACGCCATTGTAGTTTCCGTTGTACCTACCTGCCGACAGGCTTATTGAGAAAACAAATGTTTACTGTACTTGTTCTGAGTTCCACCAAACATTTTACAATATAAGAAAATTCTTCATTCGGTTCGTTCTTCAGATAAATATAAGGATTATTCACCTTGCGCTTAATTCAGCACGTGTATCTTAGTTACTTTTGCTGAGTATGTTATTTCTATCACAGCTATGCTTTGTCGCTACAAATTGCCAACATTCTACAAGATATATCTTTTTAAGACTTTTGTTTGTTTGTTTGGGAGTTTTAACGACCACTGTGAACAACTCAGTGGGCTAGAAGCAGTCGCCCATCCCTAATTTAGGACCACTGGTTCCAGGGAAGGGAGAGAGCCAGGACCTTAAGACAAACACAACATCCATGCCTCACCGGGATTCGAACCCGGACTCATCTCGGGCGAATGATCAGAAGCCATCGCTTAGACCACTGCGCCAAAGGGGCGGCTATTAGGGTGATTAATCGGTCCAATTCGAACGGTATAAAACATACGTGAGAATTATCAAACCACAAACAGAAGCATAATATTAATGGAAACTGCTTCTTGTAAAACATTAAATATCATCTCATTGATCAACTAGTGTTTTCATAAGTGGCAAACGAAAGTTGGATTTAGGGTGGCAGCAAGCAGAATAGATTTCTACAGTTGGGATCTCAGAAATACCAAAGTGTTATAAAGCTGAACTCGTGACTGCGGCATGATGATCAAGATTTACAATCGAATTTTTGGCTGCTATGTTTTATACTTTACTACTCTACTTCTTTCTTCCTTTACTGATATTCTTCTTTACTTATTTCTTTAATTTGTTCTTCATTTTTTAGCTTTTGTTCTTTTTCATCTGTGTATTTTGGAGTTGGAGCAGAGATGGAAATACAGATGGATTACTGTCAAGCTATCCGATTGTGCTGAAAAGGAATGCCTCAGAATTTCAGTACAGTGGCAAGCGAAAAGACGCCGTGATTAAAGCTGGTACTCTCACAGCAGCTATATCCTGCTTACATGGCACAATATGACAAAAGTTCAAATATGAGGAAGTGAGATCTTTTGGAAAATCATGACAATTCACAAATTTAATATCTGTTTTGGTGTTCACCATCCCAAAATATATATTGTAAACTTAATTCAGTTTCCATAATAGGACGCAACCCAGAATTTGGTGAACAGTGTTATACAATATTTTCAAAATTACATACTGTATTTTTAAAAGGCAATTCTTAATGCAAATCAAGTCATGGTAAAACGATCTGTGTGAAACAGATATTTATTACAAATTAAATACAATTTAGTTTAGTTCCTTTTAAGTCTCGATTATAGATAAGACTTCATAAAAATTTTAAGCAACTTTCCAGTTATATTAAAATTTTGAAACTGTATGAAATGTCACGGAAGCAAGAAAACGTTATTCGTAAGGATAGCTTAAAACTAAATTGAAAAAATTGGAAACTATTGCAAATGACCACTATATACACGGACCACTCTGTCTAAGCACGATTCAAAAACTTATAAGTGTTGCGAAATAAAATCTGACATTTATTTACACGCTAAAAACACAGTTAAGTTAAAAACAACAGATGGCAAAATCTTTCAGGGTTCCGTGTGACCCCATCCTCCGGCCGAATGCGCAAATGAAGATCAGCACGAAAACATATAGATTCACATATCAACCATAATACATTGCAAACCTGGGTGTTCAGGGTTGCCATTAATGAAAGAGAAACTCACTTACAGAGTATATTTACAAACCATTACGCAGTTGGCACGTCATCACCGCACCATGGTCATGACGTGCCAACTGCGTAATGGTTTGTAAATATATTCTGTAAGTGAGTTTCTCTTTCATTAATGGCAACCCTTAACACCCAGGTTTGCAATGTATTATGGGTAACGTGTGAATCTATGCCTTCGTGCTTGTCTTAATTTGTACATTCGGCCTGAAGATGGGGTCACAATGAACCCTGAAAGACCTTGCCATTTGTTGTTTTTAACTTAACTGTGTTTTTAGCGTGTAAATAGATGTCAGATTTTTTTCCGAAACACTTTTAAGTTTTTTAATCGTGCTTAGACAGCGTGGTTTGTGTATATAGTGGAATTCAGTATGAATTTTCATCTCATATTTATTGTAAATTACCTAGAATTAACGACTCACTTCCGATCTTAACGCGTGCCAACATGCATAAGAACAAGAAACGGTACATGTGCATTTATATTTTCACATTCGTAAGAAAGGACACATTTTTCTTTACATGTGTAGTAAATTTTCTTTATATTGGAAATATCCACTGTTGTCATAAAATATGTTGTACAAATCTTACTGCGTGTATTTCAGTTTTGTTTCTGAAATTGTTACGTTTATTACACACGATAGTTTTAAAGGAGGATCCCAAATTCTGAACCCACTAACCCCACATTGTCATGGCAGTGGATAATGTTTTTCAAAATTATACATATTTAAGAGTGAATTCATAGCAGCAGGGTCATTCCACGCGAAATCGTCAGATTTTGAATTAATTTTCCACCAACACATCTCCGATTCTTACGATTTTTTTAATGGGTAGCTACTCCGAACTTATAAAAACCCTGAAAGTTTCAATTTTTTATTTCCGATAGATTAGAAGATATAATTTTTTGAATTTTGGTGCATGGCGAACATATTTTGCGTAAAAACGCAAATATCTCCGTTATTTAGAATAAAAACAAATACATAAATCATCATTCTTTCTTAATTTTTACCAAAGAATTCATTGGTGCAATTCACGCATTTCTGTCTGCTTTAGTTTTTGAGTTATGAGCAATGAGAGAGCCTTTCTTCAATGCTTAAAAAGGCAATGTAGTACAGTACTTAGGAAGCTGCAGTTATTATCCTTTGCAAAGAAAGGTTTAATCTATCAATTGAAGAAAAAAGAACCTTGGTCTTTTGCCTGAGCGCCGAGAAAATAATTTTTAAACATGGTGCATGGCCAGTGCATTGCCACGATGACCGCGCAATCGGCGAAGCATGCTGCGTCGTGGCCACGGCTGTGCGAAGACTTGGTACCGGAAGAAGAACCGCATTCCTCCCGCACGCAAGAAGCGATCGCACCCATCATCCATATCGCGCTGACACATGTATTGTTGAACTCACGTTTTGAAGGAAAGGAATTCTTTATTTTAAAAAAGCACGATTAGTTCATGAACAATGTTTATATTTCGATGTCTCACAACGCTGTGATCAACTTCCATGTCAGTTTTTGAATATATTTAATCAAATCAGACAACAGGAAGTTGAGCTTCCGCGGAACGTTTTTTTTTTTTTTCCGATAACGAATTTGGCGATTATCATAAAATTTAACATCTACAGGTTTTACAGTGTTTGCGAGATTTTCCCGCGTATTGTGTCACCATCTGAATCATTTCTTCAAATCAACGATAAACCAAAAATATTTGGGGGGGGGGGTGATTGCTGCCAATGCTTTCCCTCTAGAAGAGAGATCGTGGTGAAATTTCTTCGGCTAATTTTGGGAATCGTCTTGCATTTATCAGCTTTTTTTTTTTTTTGTTATTCTGGCGAGTATGTATGTATACTTGGATAAAAAGTTCCGTCGTGCTTACTTTTCAGATTTATCATGCCGGCGAGGAAATGAAGCCTCTCTCCTTTTTAGATGTTGTTTGTAGAGGGTTACTGCAAATGACCTGACGCTCCAGACCTTTTGCGCACTTTGTCTGGTAAACATCCCGCAAATTTATTGCTCCTCGTAAAGATATCCTTAAGTATAAACTTGCCGCCCCGGTGGCGCAGTGGTCTAAGCGATGACTTATGAATATGATCATTCGTCCAAATTGGGTCCGGATTCGAACCCCGGTGAGGAATGGATGTTATGTTTGTCTTACGGCGCTGGATCTCTCCCTTCCCTGGAACCAGTGGCCCCAAATTAGGGACGTGCGGCTGCTTATAGCCCACTGAGTTGCTCACAATGGTCGTTAAACCTCCAATTAAAAAAAAAAAAAGTATAAACTTGCCGTTCGCCGCAGGATGAAAAATGATGTTGACAAAAAAACTGTTAGGAAGATTTTATATGCGCACGCAAAATCTCCGATTATTTTCTGTAAAGGTGATATACTTTTTCTGTACCATGGAAACTAAATATGACCCGCGAGAAAATTTAATGTTCGTGTCACCGATGTAAACCAACCTGAATCAGTTCTAAACTTTCAGCTTTTTGAAGTTTATGAGCCGCTCCGGTGGCGCAGTGGTCTAAGCGATGGCCTCTGATCATTCGTCCGAACGGGGTCCGGGTTCGAATCCCGGTGAGGCATGGATGTTGTGTTTGTCTTACGGCACTGGCTCTTTCCCTTCCCTGGAACCAGTGACCCTAAATTAGGGACGGGCGACTACTTATAGCCCATTGAGTTGCTCACGGTGGTCGTTAAACCTCCAATCAAAAAAAAAAGTTTATGAATTGTAGCCTCTTAAATAAAATGGCATTCCACATGGCTGTTGGTTTTTGTATACTTATGGGAGGGAAGATTAGTCCTCTGAACGAATTTCTAAGAGAGCAGCAGAAACACGTGTTTTGGAATTATAGTTGAAAACGATCAGAGAGATTCCTTGTCAGGTTACAAACTGTACTTCATAAATAGCCTTATGAAAGAGAGAGAGAGAGAGAAAGACATAAGTAAGCTAAAATTGCGAATAGTAACTTGCCATAGAGATTCGTATCCATGGTTCCCATACTACAGGCCCTGATTTACGGGAGGGCACAAGGGGCACGTGCCCAGGGCCCCCGATTTTGGGGGACCCCCAAATTTGAATTAAATGTGTACTTAGTTAATAGGAATTTTGTGTGTGTATTTAAAATTTATTTTTTTACTTTTGCATGCTCATTTTTTTTTTTTGATTGGAGGTTTAACGACCACCGTGAGCAACTCAATGGGCTATAAGCAGTCGCCCGTCCCTAATTTAGGGTCACTGGTTCCAGGACAGGGAGAGAGCCAGTGCCGTAAGACAAACACAACATCCATGCCTGACCGGGCCGCCCCGGTGGCGCAGTGGTCTAAGCGATGGCCTCTGATCATTCGTCCGTAAGGGGTCCGGGTTCGAATCCCGGTGAGGCATGGATGTTGTGTTTGTCTTACGGAACTGGCTCTCTCCCTTCCCTGGAACCAGTGACCCTAAATTAGGGACGGGCGACTGCTTATAGCCCATTGAGTTGCTCACGGTGGTCGTTAAACCTCCAATCAAAAAAAAAAAAAATAATGCCTGACCGGGATTCGAACCCGGACCACTTACGGACGAATGATCAGAGGCCAACGCCTTAGACCACTGCGCCACCGGGGCGGCCTTTTTCATGCTCATGAGTCATGTGTTTATAAATGTGGTACTTACATGCAGTGAGTTTGAGTTTCGAGTTTCACGTAAACACGTGGCCAATAATGAGTTTCAGTGGTTTAATAACCTTCAGATGGCCATTGAGAAGGAGGATCGCTTCCATTGATTCACGTGACCTTTTCTTGCTTCTCCGAAGGCACCTAAACTCAACTGATCCTTCAACTTTTTATTTTTTTTATTTTTTTTTTGTTTGGAGGTTTAATGACCACCGTGAGCAACTCAGTGGGCTATAAGCAGTCGCCCGTCCCTAATTTAGGGTCACTGGTTCCAGGGAAGGGAGAGAGCCAGTGCCGTAATACAAACACAACATCCATGCGTCACCGAGATTCAAACCCGGACCCCTTTTGGACGAATGATCAGAGGCCATCGCTTAGACCATTGCGCCACCGGGGCGGCCTTCAACTTCCTGCACACTGCTTGTCGTTGTCGGAACTGTAACCGCGAACGCGATGGCTTGGTTGTATTTTGCGTTGTGTTTCTTGTAGTCTGATGGAATGTTGAATATATGTTAATTTTATATATAATCAAATTTAGTTAGTTGTAACAATATATTTAAGTAGAAATATTTAACTGTTAAATTATGTCAAAACGAGCATATTTATCCGGCAGTGCTAAACGGAAAGCTAAACAATTGAAACTGAAGGATGATGACCTGCAGCATGGTAGCATTGAACGTTTTGCCATTAAAAAATTGGATATTTCACTTGGTCCCAAAAGTCCTACACGTTCCTCTAATTTTACTACTGGTGAGTCTCTTGAGTGTAATTTGTCTTTGGAAGCCAGAAATCTGACTTCAGAATCATCTAACATCACAGATGCTCCTAATTTGGGAAATCTTTTGAATTCATCTAATAAAGAGAGCACACGTTCCACAATGAATGCAGTGGATCCTGCCTTATGGGGAGAAATTACAGAAGAAATGCGCGAATGCTTTTTCTGCTATCCACCAGTCCAAGATTTGAAGTTGCTGGCATTCACAGGGAAGGATATCTGTGGTAAAAAACGTTTCCTAACAGAAGGTAATTTTTTCAGAATAAAAAAAATAATGAGAAGGTAAAACGCGACTGGCTTCTTTTATCCCCATCAACTTGTTTACTATTCTGCTGGATATGCAAATTGTATGCTAGGAGCACTACAGCATTAGGATCCACAGGTTTTTCTGACTGGAAGCATGCAAGTGAACGTTCCACAGAGCATGAAAATCCACATACACAGGCAAGCAGTATGTGACTATTCATCACGCATGAATGCTTCTG
Organism: Macrothele yani; assembly: GCA_039090855.1. Classification (NCBI taxonomy): domain Eukaryota; kingdom Metazoa; phylum Arthropoda; class Arachnida; order Araneae; family Macrothelidae; genus Macrothele; species Macrothele yani. The sequence continues at coordinate 74,432,060 of CM077026.1, forward strand.
CACGCATTGACTGTCAGATAGTTATGTAGTATCGGAATGAATCCAAGTACTGGCAAGATGTTTTGCATAGAGTTGTTGTAACAGTTAAGTATCTCTCAGTTCGTGGGTTGCCAATGTATGGTGATGATGAAACAATTGGATCAGTTCAGAATGGAAATTTCCTGGGCTGCTTAGAATTAATTGCAGAATTTGATCCATTCTTAGCTCAACACTTGAAAAAATGTGGGAATCCAGGAAGTGGTAACACCAGTTACTTATCCTCAACATGTGTGGATGAATTTGTTGAATTAATGGCTGTACGTGTTTTTAATGCCATCACTGATGAAATAAAAATGTCAAAATATTTTTCTGTCATAGTTGACTCTACTCCAGACATTACACACATAGATCAACTGGCTTTTATCATAAGGTATGTCAACAAATATTGTGAAGCAAAAGAACGGTTTTTGACATTTATTCCATTCCATGGACATACTGCAGAAAACATGATATCTTTTCTACAGGAGGCTGGCCTGGATATTATGAATGTCAGAGGCCAAAGCTACGACAATCCAGCAACATGTCTGGGAAGTATTCTGGTGTTCAAACACGCATTAGGGAAAGTTCTTTCTTTTTTCACATTTTTGTAAAAACTCTGTACTTTTTTTTCTGCATCAACTCACCGTTGGAAGATGCTTCAGGAGAAAGTCCAGGAAGCTCATGGAAATTCATCACTCACACTGAACAGTCGGTCAGTTACCAGATGGTGTGCAGATGCTGCAGCTACACGATCAGTGGGGGAAAATTACCGTGAAATAGAGAAAGTTTTAGTATTTCCGTCAGAAAATGTAGATGATTCTCCACAGACAAGAGATGAAGCAAAATCACTGCTGAAGAAAATGAGAACAATGGAAATATCGATCAGCACAGTAGTTTGGGACACAATACTTCAGAGATTAAACTGTGCAAATCAAACTTGCCAGAATCCAAAAGGAAATATTTCTGAAGCACCTAAAATTTTCCAGTCGTTAATTGAATTCATTCAGTTCGTGAGAGAAAATTTTGAAGTCCATGAAGAGGAAGCTAAAACATTAGTGTCTGAAAATGTGCAATACCATGGTCATGATTCCCGAAGAAAGAAAGTGCCCAAGAATAAACACCTAGATGAATGTAACAGTGAACATATAGAACTCAGTGCAAGGGATATATTTAGAACTCAGGTTCATTATGTGCTTTGTGATGCTTTAGTCACTCAGCTTTCAAGCAGAAAAAGTTCTTATGAAAATATAATGAGAAAATTTGAATTTTTTACAAAAAAATCAAGATCTGAAATTTTTGAAGGGGCAAAAGCATTGCAGGAATACTACTGTATAACAATGACTTTGACGACCAGTTTGCCGATGAGTTTTTGCAATTCTCCTCAATGATGGGGGAGCATGCAACCATTCCCCAGATGCTGCAAACTTTGAAGGTAAACAATTTAGAAGCCGCATTTCCGAACACTGAGACTGCACTTAGAATGTTCATGACATTACCGATTTCAAATTGTACAAGTGAGAGATCATTTTCTTTGCTGAAAAGACTTAAAAATCCCTTACGATCAACCATGCGACAAACGAAACTGGCATCATTTGCTCTGCTGTCTTTGGAGAGTGATGTGACACAGTCTTTAAATTATGATTCTCTAATACATGACCTTACATCTAGAAAATGTAGAAGAAAAATATTCAACCGAACTGTTTCGTCCTGATATATCAGGTAAATTATGCAAAATAATGGGGAAAGATGCAAAAATGTGGTATTTTTACATGAAAGGAAATAATTTTTCCGAAGAACTTACCTGCGAGTACGATGGTTTGGAGCAGTTGTTGCGGGTGCCTGAAGCGGTGCTATTGGCCACGACGTGAAGGCTCCATGCGTCGGAAGTGAGTAACAGTTGGTAGTGAAAGTGCGGAAGGATACAACAAGAGTGGGGTGTATGTCTCGGAGGAGTGTGATGCCTCGTACAGTCGTGTGCAAGAAGAAGTAGTTAACAAATATTTCATTAATTATTAATAAATAAATGTGCTAAATGTTGTTGTTTTTATTGTCAAAATGTGTGGGAATGTAAATAAATGAAGCAATGTCAATGCAATAATGTGCGGAAGAAGTTTTCCTTAAGTTTTGGTTCCGATTGAACCGCAAGTTTTGGTTATGGTTTCGGAGATGTTAAGGGGTCTGGGATTTCTTCAAGATACTCATTTGTACTTCTGCTGTTATTCAGTCCATCGTTGCTCCTTTTTTTGACTCGTGAAACGGATATAGTTAAAAATAAACGATTTTCTGAAAATCAGGAATCGTACTATGACAGGGAGGCCTAGTGCTTCGTCTCGAATTGTGCGGAATGATGACATTTTAAGCCCTGACCAAATCCGGAATGAAGTGTGGAGACTAACAAGTTTGGAGACAGCTAGACTGTGGAAAAAGCTACGAAAATTTTCTAATTACAATTTCGCAAAATTACCCTTCAAAAAAGGAAATTACAATGCATCATAAAATCGAACTCTTTCCTTCAGCGTATTCCTACAGCCCTCTTTGATGACTATGTACTGCTGAACCGCTTCGTTGTGTATTCTTCCGCCCGTAACTTGCAGTTCTCAACGACGCCCATGAGATATATCTAAAGACCTTGCAACGATGCTTCCATTCACCGGACTCGACCTTCACGCCGTCGCCGCACCGTCATCTTAGGCCTACCGCACGTACTCTTCGTGCCTTCGCACTCGCAGGTCAGTTCTTCGGAAAAGTGATTTCCTTTCATGTAAAAATACTATAATTTTGCATCTTTCCCCATTATTTTGCATGCTTAAAATATTGTACGTCACACTCCCCCAGTTAAACTTTTCCTACGAAATAATTTAGGACGCTAAAGTACACATTTACCGGGGTTTTTTTTGTATAACTCAGACTTTTCCCCATCAACACAAAATTTTATGTTTTGCAGTTTTCTGATATATGATGTGCTGATTTGATCTTGGTAGAAACCGGAAAGTAGGAGTTCCCATAGCACTTTTTCAATTTTTTATGCATTTTCACATCTCTATTTATGAGAAAGTCCAGTGGAGGTCACCATGGAATATTTTTTCTTGTTTTAGTTCACATTTTTTGTAGGATGCATTGTTCTCATGTTCTAGATGCAAGAATCAGTACATTGCAAGACCACAATATTCACTGAAATTAAGATGTCCATCCATTTTGTAATAGATATATTGTTATATATCAACTGGGAGATATACTCTAACCCGACGCTGAGCCTTGCTAACGTCATCATCTGTGATCGCCAAGTATCTGACGTTAACTAAAACGCAGTATATATCTCCTCTACCTCGCAAGAATAGGCACCGAGCTATATATCCCCGATTACTTTATTTCGCAAGCTGTGTGGGCCGCGGGTGGCCTAGTGGGCAACGTTCGTGACTGCCGCGGAGAGGACCTCAGGTTCGATCCCAGGCAGGTACGAACGCTCGATCCACTAAATATCCGCCGCGCGTCGGATGGGCACGTTAAGCCGTCGGACCCCGGGTACTGGCCCCCGGTGATACATAAGGGCGTTTTCCTCCTCCTTTCTACTTCGATTCCGTGTCACTTTCAATTCGGGCACTCTAGCCCAAATCTCCTAGCTTCCTATTTCTAAGGGTTGTTAAGACCTGGGGTCAGACACTCTCTTCCTAAAATCCTCTACATATGATCATTTTCTCAAGCTGTCATTCCTTGATCATTTTCTTTTACGGCAGGCGTGGACAACTCGACAATTTATTAATTCCTGAAATAGAACTATTTTATGTCTAAAAATTATGTCGGATATTGCGTGAGCTGTAGAAATCATTAATCAATATTCCAAAAACTATTTTCAACGTCAATTGCATAATTTATAAGCGTCAGTACTGTATATCGTTAAGCTATACGGGGAGAAAAAGTTTATATTAGTTCTTCTCGTCTTTGATTGGTAAGAATACCAATATATTTCCGACGTCTCTTGCATAATTTTTATGCGTTATTTGTGTGTAACCGTTTTCACGGTATAGCTCATATTGGTATGCTGCATGGAGAAAATGGTTTATATTAGTTTTCTTCGTCGTCGAATGGCTAAGAATGTGGTGGATAGCATCTGACGATTTGGCGTGAAATGACCCTTTAGTAATATTTTACAGTTGTATTATTTGAAATGCCTTTAAACATAATATTAATTCACTATCCTTCCTCCTTCAAGCATCACATCAAATTATCGTGCGATCTGACCGACGCGTGCAATAGTATCTTGATCTCCAGTCCGTCCGAAGGCAAACATCCACTCCCGCTGCCGTTGGCTGGCTACCAACGCTATTCGCCGCGCGCCTTTTCACAGTGGCAAAATACGAGCCGTGCACCATATTTAAAAATTCTTTTCTCAGCGCGCACGCGAAAGCCCAAGTTTTTTTTTTCTTCGTTTATTAGATTAAACTTTTCTTTAAAAACGAAAAACAATTGCGATCTTCTAAGTGCCGTACTACATTGCTTTTTTATGTTTTGAAGAAAGGCTCTCCCGTTGCGCGTAACTCAAAAACTAAAGAAGATAGAAATTCGTGCAATGCACCAATCGATTCCATGGGGGAAATTACGAAGAAGTGGTGATTTTGGCACTTTTTTTATCCAAACAATGGAGATATTTGCGTTTTTACGCGATTAAGGCCCGCCATGCACCAGAATTCGAAAATTAATATCTTCTAATCTACGGGAAATAAAAAAATGAAACTTTCAGGATTTTCATACCTTGGGGTGATTTATTCATGAAAAAAAATCGTAAGATTCGGAGATGGTGTGGTGGATAGCATCTGACGATTTGGCGTGGAATGACCCAGCAAGAAATACACGAGTGATATCTGTCATTAAATTTTTGTAGAACTTAAATTTATCCGATTTTCAAGTGAGATTTAATAGTTAATATGCTCCTTGAAATTTGTCTGAAAATAGGTGCCTTTGTAAATAAAAATGTGTCATTTATTCAGTATTTATTTTATACTTCATAAAATCTTTTATTTTATTCTACTTACAAAAGCTGTTACGAAATTGTGATTTCATCTGCATAAACATGTCCATAAAATTTGAATAAATTACTTTGTTCTTTTTTTCCCATTAGTTTTGCTAAATATCCTGTTTTGCTTTGCAAAGAACATGGTCATATAATCATATTAAGCACTTCCCTATTATGAATATAGTCACTATAGTATATAAGGATCTTTCGTAATATAAATATGAACACCCAATTAAATTTTCGCCAATAAAACGGTGAAAACATTTTGGTGAAAATTGTATCTGCTGGTTGAAATGGCAACATCATATGAAAACTTCGAAATATTTTCTTAACAAAAAAAAATATTTTTGGCTTATCGAAGTTAATTATTCAACATTTAGTTGACTGCTCAGAGTAGCTAATTTGAAAATTGCCTCGTCTACGAGCGGGATGATAGAATTTTGAAGTTAATCATGGCATTTCTATTCCAAAAATAATGAACTTGTGTGCTTGCCATGCATTTGTGAAGGTTAATATTTTATTAATGTCTGTGATGAAGCATTCGGAGTGCGTAACTCATGTTTGTCAAATGATTACGAAGGTTCAGTTTTACAATGCTTCATTGGTACGACTTAGGAAATCTATTCCTTCCTTGGTTGCACTAGGCTGAAAGTGGGCCATTCAGAGGAACAATAAATCAGATCTAAAACATAATCGCCCTAGAAGTGGGGATAATTTTTTTCCTACATTGCTTCATTTGTAAATAAACTGATTGGTTTTATATAAAAAGAGAAGCAAACAAATAGTAAAACCAAGTAAACAACCAATACAAGTCCGATGACGGAACAGGCGTACAAGAAAGAACGGGTAGTACTTCCGTAGTTCTGATCAAGATTGGTTCTGATACTTCATTAAACGCAAAACCGCGTCTAATTCTAAGTCATGAAATAGACTAAGTTTTCTCTTATGAAAGACAAACTCGTAAAAAAGAGCAAAAGAATAAGATCCCTTTCACTGTTTATGAAACATTCAGTAGGCGACTATGGACTGTGAACAGGAAATACGAAATAAAGTGCTTACCGAACTCGTAAGGAATGTGTTTGCACCCATGTAGATAACTCATCTCCTGGAACAAACCTACTTTGTCCATATCGGTCCTCTGTTCACTGACTTCAGCCGCCATCTTGCTGCCGTTACGATAAACAACTTTCTGCAGTGTTAAAGAAATGAATACTTTACAAAGGAACTTATTAAAAATGAAACTAATATAGTTCAGTTCTTTGAAGCAGTTACTTCAGTTACTGAAATGAGCGAAAAGTAAGAGCCACTCAAATAACTTTTCACACTGGTTCAACCGAAACTCCTCCGCCAGTTCTGAAATCTAAACTAGAGTAATGACATGACATCACCAATGATTGATCAGCACGTGAGAAGAAAAAGCATTTTCCTTAAGACTCGTGATAATATTGAATAGATCACGAAATGCATAAATCGAAGGAGTAATAAACCGTTTGATGTTCCACAAAAAGTATCTTTAAGGTGGTTCCACCTAAAATCTCTGCCTTATGTTTCCAATGGTAAAACTTCTTTAATATTTTCTTCGCAATTAATGCATCCCCAAGGATGAAAATTTGCACATCGATAAAACAAACTTTAAGTTGTATCATGGGATACTTAATATTTGCTAAAACATAACCGTAATCAAGGAATCCAACATTTGTTTGTCTACTGAGTCATCAATTACAGGTCGCGCCATCTATTAACAGGTCTGAACATTACTCAAAGAAAAATGATTGATTTTTAATATAATTATGGCTATGTTTCAGCAAGTATTAAATACCCCATGCTATAACTTGAAGTTGGTTTTATCGATGTGCAAATTTTCATCCTTGGGAATACATTAATTGCGAAGAAAATATGCAAAGAAGTTTTGCCACTGGAAACATAAAGGCCGCCCCGGTGGCGCAGTGGTCTAAGCGATGGCCTCTGATCATTCGTCCGAAAGGGGTCCGGGTTCAAATCCCTGTGAGGTATGGATGTTGTGTTTGTCTTACGGCACTGGCTCTTTCCCTTCCCTGGAACCAGTGACCCTAAATTAGGGACGGGCGACTGCTTATAGCCCATTGAGTTGCTCACGGTGGTCGTTAAACCTCCAATCAAAAAAAAATAAAATAAAAAAAAAACATAAGGCAGAAATTTTAGGTGAAACCACCTTAAAGGTTGACAAAATTATTTAGAACGGTTTCCTCTTTTTTCTTTAGATTGGAGGTTTAACTACCACCATGAGCAACTCGAGGAACGGCAGTCACCCGTTTCTTACTTAGGGTCACTGGTTCCAGGGAGCCCTTCTCTCCAGGGAAGGGAGAGAACCAGTGGCATAAGACACACACAACATCCATGTATCACGAGATTTGAACCCAAACCCATCTTGAACAAATGGTCATAAGCCAGCGCTTAGACCACTGCGCCACCGGGGCACATTCAGAACCGTGAAATTGGAGATTAAACCAATTCGCTTTTACGTATGTTTCTTATTCAATGATTTCCCTCACGGGCGGCGAAGGTACGGGACATAGGGGTCCAGACCCTCTCTGGAATTTCATAGTACCCCTCGCAGGGGGGGTCTTCCTAGGAAATAAAAGTAGCTGGTTCGCATATGATTTATCGAATTTTTTACGAAGATTTTTTGGAGAATGGAGCCACTCTTCTCAGGTTTCGAGAAAACGCTGCAAGGACAATTTTGAAAATTGATTTTGCCTAAATAAGTTGAAAAGTTAACTCAACATTGTGCTTTTCTCGTTGAAAAAAGACTGTTAAGGAATTCTTTAAATTTCTTTAAAGGAATAACTAGGGTGGTCTCTCTCTCTCTCTCTCTCTCTCTCTGTTTTCTTTTCTTTGCTTTCTTTTTTGTCCAAGTCCGAATTATGACACAAATATCGGAACAAAGAACTCCAACTCGAATTAAGTGGTAAGTATATTACTACTTTCCTTGTTGTACATTTTCTTGGAGTTTTGTCTCATAGAAAGTAAACGAGCCAGGACGAATGAGTGTACTTTTGCTGTGAGGACAACTATTGTCGAAATAGGGGTATCAATATCGCTTCTCACAATCGGTGCCGAGCCATATGCTTTTCCCCTGTCCTAAGTTAGATACAATCAATCAGTGTTTCTTTGATGTTTGTGCTTTCACGCATCTTTATGCAGAATGTCTGTAGGTAGTGGAGAAGAACTGACAATTTTTGTTTGAGCACTGGGCTTCAATATTTCCTCTAAGCGGCCAATGGCAATGCGCGTCTAACCCAGTGAGCTGGGCAGGCATCAAAACCACTTGGACAAAAAATTTTATTTTCTCAGCTTCTCTTACTAATGCAATAGAAGTTGGAACTTGGATTGGAATCCTTATTTTTTCTAATCCCCCCATTTTTATTACCGTTGTTTCCGCAATTGATTTTAAATAAAAAAATATTAAAAACATTTCATTAGCCTCAACATTTACCCAATTATAAAACATTGCACCTGCCTTTTTCTCGGCGTGAGAAAATCACTAATCCGCATTCTCGCGTTCACTATCTGCTCGCAGGAGACTACTTTGCAAGAAGCCTTTGAGAATGGCGATGACAATGAGACGAACTTAGAAAGGGGCAAATGGCATTTAGGAAAAGTGTTGTTTTGACTTTTGAGAGCCCGAATTTTATTTATTTGTTATTATTTTTGCAGGTAATTGATTTTCGATTTATGAAAATGAATTAGGGATTTTGAAATTTTAATCTAAAATGCTTACTGCGCCGAAAATATTTCATCTGCGCGGAGGAAGTTAAGTCGCTGCGCGATCGTGCGTGCGCGCATCTTAGAAGGAACATTGTTGGGCTTGACGTCAATTCCAAAGCGTCCGAATAAGAACTGGACCCCAGACTATTCGACATTTTTTTAATTTTTTTTTTCTGGATATGTTATTGCAATGCTGAATGGCTTTTTTCTTCCCAGAAGAAATTAGTCATTCACATATAACTAGTTTATTTGATCTTCACGTTTGTTAGCTCTGAATCATAGACCTTATCAAGATTTTGTTAGTAGCTTACCGATATCGAGATATCGCAGTAAACATGCGAAATATTCAGACACACTTTTTAAGTCATTTATGAGTCTTACGACGATCAGACGATGAAATGATTATGACGTGCTTTACAAAATAAAATGTTTCGTACTGAACATTTTGAAACGGGAAGGAATTTTTCTATCCCATCCTTTCATTGAGTCCGGAGCCTGCAATTGAGCAGGCAGATGCTACAAGGCAACAAACTCGCTTTGGAATGTACTCTCCTCTGAATATTAGTTGATAGGCGATAACAACTTTTTAGTTGCGCCCAACATTTTCTAATACCAGGTCGGCCGGAAAATAATGGTTGATTCGGAGGGTAAAAGTGAAAAACACACACACCTCATATCACACAACTTTGTTTTATTCAAAATAGGCACCTTCAGCAGCTGCACACCTCTGCCAGTCTGTGACAAGTGCTTCAATGCCAGTCCGGAAGAAATCTTGCTTCCTGGATGCAAGAAAGTCCCGGAATCAAGGGTGTAGTGAAGCCGGAACGCCGTTCTGGCACTGCTTTTCTTAAGGGAAATAAATATAAAAAATTCTTGTAAAATACTTCCTTAAAACAGCGCAATCTTATGCTTAGCTTCGAAAATATTATTGGTATTTCAAATTAATAACTTGAAATACCAATCACATTTTTGTATACAATCTTACTACTGCTATTAATTTGAAATTAATAAAAGTAATAAGACGCTGTGATTTCTGTAGAAAGTGCTGATTAGGAGAATAATGATTATGTAACGTAATTACATTCTCTATAAAAAATAATCGAGTCATCACTCATCACGTTGGAACATATTGTGGAAGGCTGACGGTGGTACCTGGTAAGGAAGCAACGTATTGGGTGGGTGGCGGGAGGGGGTGATGGAAGTACTTTCGCGCGGAATCCTATCAAGGCCAAGGTCATCGACACACCCGCGTGTTGTCACTGTGGTGGCGCTACCGTACGCTATTACCTCTCTCACTCCTCAGTTCTTTTTTTTTTATGATTGGAGGTTTAACGACCACCGTGAGCAACTCAATGGGCTATAAGCAGTCGCCCGTCCCTAATTTAGGGTCACTGGTTCCAGGGAAGGGAGAGAGCCAGTGCCGTAAGACAAACACAACATCCATGCCTGACCGGGATTCGAACCCGGACCCCTTACGGACGAATGATCAGAGGCCAGCGCCTTAGACCACTGCGCCACCGGGGCGGCCCTCAGTTCTCAGTTGCCCTCGTGGTTCTCTACTATCTATTTGTTTATGCCGTTTACTTCTGCAAAGGATTTTCATTGTGTTTTCGTTTTAATCTTCAAGTATTTTTTGTTTATTAAACGGTTCTGTTTGTGTGTCGCTCTTTACAAAGTCATGGAACCTAATAAAAGGCAAAAAACTTTGTCCTCTTTCTTTTCACGTGCGACAGTTCAAGCTACAAAAGATGACAATATTGGAAAGCTCGATATTGCAACATCTCAACTAAGTGAAACTAAAATTACCAATAACTGTTCATTGCCAAATTTCAAAGACGACTGAAACGTAAAAAATCCCGGTATAGAGGTTTTAAATAGTGGTTTGGAGTGTTTGCCTAGTTCAAATTCGTGCTTCTTAGAAAGGGATTCCCAGACACAATGACTTTCTGTGTGGACTGAAGAAATTTGGAATCAAAAAAAGATAATTTTTCATGGATAGACTGTAAAAATGGGAAACTTGCTTGCAAAATATGTAGTGACGTTTCCCATTTAGGCGCTTTTCAAAAAGAGCGAATTGCTATTTCAAACGAGTGGCTTTCATATAGTGTTAAATTTTATGGATCGTCAAGGCCCAAGCAGCTCACTTCTCTTGGAAAAAAATTTAGAGCATAAACAGTCTACTGCTCACTTAACTGCAGAAAAACTATTTCTGAAGCAAAAACACAAACTCTTGAAAACGTGTGTGATTCAATGAATGCATCCCATGTGGCCTCAACAAAATCAGTATTTAGGGCCGCGTACTTTATCGCTAAAAGTGATAGACCTTATTCTGACCATTTTGGACTTTTGGGACTAAAACAATTAAATGATGTAGACATTGGTGTCAGGCTGCATTCAAGGAACAGTGCTGTAGATATTATTGATCAGTTTTCCAAAGAAATGAAGAATAAAATAATACAACAGCTTTTAGACATTTCAGGGAACATTTTTTTGTCATTATCGACAAATCCACAACCGTAGGGGCCAGATCTACTTTGATTGTATATCTAAATGTGAAGTGAGCAAAAAACTCCCCCACATTTTCTGTTTTTGGACCTAATTGAATTACCTGATCAAAAATCTGAGACAGTTAAATTGCTCTCGACTTTTGTTAAATTGCTTGGACAGGCATGGTTTTCACGATGATTACTTAAAAGAGCATTTAATTTCATTTGCAAGTGATGGTTGAAGTGTAATGTTGGGTAAAAATTCCGGGGTTGCAAATGAACTCATTAATATGTAAATATCCGAACGTTATTGTGTGGCACTGTGTGAATCACAGGTTGGAGCTAGCATTGAGTGACGCAGTCGACGAAATAGGTGGAGTGAACCATTTTCAGATATTTATGGATAAGTTATACATTCTCTACAGTAAATCACCTAAGAACCAACGTGAACTGTCAATGTGTGCTTTAGAGTTAGATCAAAAAATGAATGAAATTGGGAGAATACTAAGCACAAGATGGGTCGCTAGCTCATTCAGAACTGTTTCGACAGTTTGGCATAGATACCACTTATTATTTAACCATTTTACCTCATTTGCAGATGATAAAAATAGAAATTCGTCTGATCGAGCTATGTACAGTGGATTAATTAAGCGGTTGTCATCCCCTCAACTTTTAAAGGACTTGGCCATTATGAACGATATTTTAGCAGAACTTTCAATGCTCTCTAAAAGCTTGCAGAGCAGAAACATGACAGTTTTTTATGATGACAAATTAATCCGAAGAAGTATCAGATTTAAAGAAAATCTTAAAGAAAAATCCGGAACTAAGTGTCTTGAAGCTGAAATTGCTATTGAAGAGCGCAATTTTTGCAGAGTTGCGCTAATTTAAAACAGTAAGGCTTCAGTAATCAACAAGCGACAACTGTTGACAAGTGTAATTAACAATTTGAAAAGGAGGCTGCTAACCACAATTTCAAGCAACGAAAAAAATGTACAGCAGTGCCCTCAGTGGAGATTAACGAAACACAGGAGGAGTATAATTCACTGATGAATGAACTAAAAGTTCTTGAAAGTGATCAGTGGCCTTCGAGAAAGTCCTCTGGCTTTGGAGAGTGTGAAATTGAAAGTCTTTGCCGGAAATTCAAACTAAACGTCTTTAAAACAAAAAATGCATATCGCGATTATTTGGAGGACAGCTCACGTGTTCCAAAAGACTTACACAATTTGCTCAATTGCACAAAAATTATTCCTTGTAGTTCATCTGAGTGTGAGAGGGGATTCAGCCAGATGAACCTCATAATATCTCCGACAAGATTAACAACGGCACACGTTTCATCAGTTATATTTGTAAAACTACACGGACCCGACCTGAGAGATTGGAATACAGGATCATATGACAAAACCTGGTTAAGAAAACATCATTCTGCTCCTGACACAAGAACACGTGAAGCACAACCAAAAGAAAGTGATGAGTGCAATATTTTTGCAATGTTTTTGTAAGTAATATTTCAATTTACAAACACTTAAATGTATTTTATGTTTTGATTCTGAAAATCCATAATATTTTCTGTCTGTGAAGTGATCCGCTGCTCACTCTCCCTATCTCCCGCTCCATTCTGTCCCTCAGCCCCTCTCCCAACAATACCACCAAGGTCAGAGCGTTCCGGCACTGCTTAATTTACGACTACACCCCTGCCCGGAATGCAATTTCGAACTGCTTTAGGTTTCTGAAGGTCCTGTCCTTGAGGTAATTTCTAAAACGCATGAACAGGTGATTTCGGTAGGCTCCAAGTCAGGCAAGTAGACTGGATGTGGGAGGGTTTCGAAACTCAGTTCGTGTAGTTTCTATTTCGCCATTTGTGACAAATGTGGTCTCATGTTATCATGGAAGAGGATAGGACCCCTCCTGTTCACCAAAGACGGCTATTTGGAATACAACTTCTGATGCATTCCGTTTCTTCACAGTATGTGACTGAGGTAATGCTTTCACCAGCATTCAAGAACCCGCAGTGTGCACAGTCCACCACAATGTCAACAAAACCTTCTTTGGCGTCAAACTTGGTTTAGGATGCTATTTTGGTGGTTCATCGTGGTTCAGCCACTGTCCAGATTGTTTATGGTTGTACTAGAGCACCCTTTTCAAGTCAGATTGCAGTGCGATCAAGTAGAGGCTCCTTTTCGTTGTGAAGCAGAAGGTCACTGCACATCTCAAACTGTTGTTGTTTCGGATGCTCCGTCAGTTCGTGTGGGGCCCACGTTCTTGACCTTACCAATATGGTGGAGATGTTCGGAAGTGGTTGACACCGACACATTGTACTGTCTGGCAAGTTCTCTGATTGCGATGTGAGGATTTGCCTGCACTTTTGCCTTCAGAGCATCGTTATTAATGACTGAATGTGATCTTTAGGCCTCCTCATCTTGTAGGCTCGTATCACTAGAAAAAAACTTTTCAAATCACCGACGAACAGTAAGTTAAGATGTTGCCTACTCGCCCCATGCTTCAACCACATTGCAATAGGTTTGTGCAGCATTATGACCTAATTTGAACTCATGAAGCAGAATCACCCGCAAATCACTCCTTCGTAACATGTGATACAGATCACTCACACACGAATAGTAACGACTGCAGCTGAACCAATTATGGCGTGTATGTGACGTCTGAATCGCCCTTTAACTTGTACCACAGAGCAGGAATCTCAGAAGTTAATCTTCCATAGAGACTCATGGTAACAATTTGGCCCCGAAGATCTCAATTGAACAACGCATCAGCTGACGGACGTGGAACTAAAATGTCAAACTGCAACTGCCTGCCACTTTTTTTTCAAGAGTTTACAACCCAGATCAGATAATATGTAGAGGATTTTAAGAAATGAGTTTCTGACCCCAGGTCTTAAACAACCCTTAGAAATAAGAAGCTAGGAGATTCGGGCTAGAGTACCCGATAGGAAAGTGACACGGAGACAAGATAGAAAGGGGGAGAAAGACGTCCTTATTTTTTCACGGGGTGCCAGTACCCGGGTTCCTGCGGTTTAACGGGCCCATCCGACGCGCGGCGGATATTTAGTGGTTGGAGCGTTCGAACCTCAGGTTTCTCCGTGGCAGTCACGAACGTTGACCACTAGGCCAGAGTTTACAACTCTCTCTCCGCGGTGCAACTTATATAGCCACTGGTACCGTATCACGTGACAAACGATATCGTAGTTTCATGTCCGACCACTGGGGCGCTGTCTTAAACCCGAGAGTGCCGCCCCGGTGGCGCAGTGGTCTAAGGCGCTGACCTCTGATCATTCGTCCGTGAGGGGTCCGGGTTCGAATCCCGGTCAGGCATGGATGTTGTGTTTGTCTTACGGCACTGGCTCTCTCCCTTCCCTGGAACCAGTGACCCTAAATTAGGGACGGGCGACTGCTTATAGCCCATTGAGTTGCTCACGGTGGTCGTTAAACCTCCAAAAAAAAAAAAAAAAAAAAAACCCGAGAGTTGGACCTCTGTCTCTTCTCCTGAGTGTCTAGTACGAATGGCGCTGCGAGCGGGTTGGTCTGCAAGTATTGTGCGCGCGTTGAATGTAGGACCTCAGGAAATCGGTTATTATTTTCCGAACGACCTGATATTTGATTTCAATCTAGCCGTTGAGGTTGGGTATGGAGTTTCGCTGGAAAATGAAAAGTTCTACTAGTATTTTAGACTTTTTGCCGAAAAAGTTTCACAAACCTGGAACTGATGAAACGGATACTGAGGCTGCAAAATAAATAACGTTTTTCGGTTTGAATTTATTCTCTATTTATTGTCATATCTACGCATTGCTGCCTAATAGAAATGTACAGTTATACACGATAATGTGTCTAACAGTAAGGAGTATTAAAGCTTTCTATGAAACAAATAACATGAAATAAGGTTGAGATGCATTATTTGACAATTCCTTTCAGTATAATTTGGTAAAAAATAACTGAAACCTGTAATCAGTGATGAAGGTCTAATAAAAAAAATCCATAGGGGTAAAGGGATTAGCTAAGTATATGAACCATTCTTAAAGAAAAGTTCAAAATACTAATTTTGTATAATTTCTTTTTATTGTTAATTTTATTAAATCTTATTTTTAATAATCTTTACAAATTTTACTTAAAATTGCATATTTGAGCAATTTTCAATAATATAAATAATGTCATCAAGGATTTCAACTTCCGTCTGGCCAGTTTCAATTGAAATCTCGTAGGTATATGCGATTGACATGGAAACCTTCAATACAAAATTCCAAGTCAATGAGTTCAGCTTTTGGGTAACGTCACCCAAACGACGAACACGGTAGTAGATTACATACGCACACGAAAAAACATACATGGAATTTGTGAAGTGAAATGTTTGAACGTACTCTATTTCCAACAAAATGTATTCCTTTGAAAAGAACTGAAATAAGATATATATGGGCTTAGATTTCAGTTTTTACTTTTCAGATTTTGTATTTTTTCACCCGTTTAAAATGGGCTGTTGGTAGAATTTTCGGCCTAAAGCATTCGCATGAGATGAACCGTAATAGATATATTAATAAATGCAAATTAAGCCTATGTATTTATAAGTCTTTGATTGCATTTTTCACTTATTTAACACAAAAACCTTAGTTTTTAGTCTAAAGCATTAATTTAAAACAAATTTGTTATTACCGCCCCGGTGGCGCAGTGGTCTAAGCGATGGCCTTTGATCATTCATCCGAACGGGGTCCGGGTTCCAATCCCGGTGAGGCATGGATGTTGTGTTTGTCTTACGGCACTGGCTCTCTCCCTTCTCTGGAACCAGTGACCCTAAATTAGGGACGGGCGACTGCTTATAGCCCATTGAGTTGCTCACGGTGGTCGTTAAACCTCCAATAAAAAAAAATGTTATTCTAAAAATTAAATAGATCAAATGAACTAAAAAAGTTAAGCGATATATCGATTAAATTTGATACATATGAAAGTTATTTTTCTTCAACACATAGATTGCAATAATTTTGCGTGTGGGCACCTAAAATATAAAGATTGAAATGAAATATCGATAGACTGAAGAAAACAACAACAAAACAAAAAACTATATATATAATCGGCATAAAAGATAAATGAGCTGCTTTCACAGGTGTGTTTATTCTGGCCAAATGCCCAAACTGTGAAAAAACCCATCAGTATTGAACGACATTTTGCTATTGACACGGATACTGACGCATCCGCACACAAATATATACAACAATATGAGTGTTCATTTTATCTTTCATAGCACTGTCATGTAGATTTTCACTGCCAAAATACACTAGATTGATAAAAGTCACCGGACACCCTTGAAAAGCAAATGAACGGATCCGCTGTGTTGTTAAGATGTGCGGTACATCTGCAAATGATATAAAAACAATCCGGCAGCTGACTGCGATCATATCGCTCTTCGGTCTAAGTCAGAGCACCATGAGATAGAATACCAAATTTGGTAGTTCTAAATTGAAAACTGCAGAACTTTTTGCGAAAATTTGTTATGGGGCCCCCTTGACCCCGGGCCTCAACACCATCCAAAAACCGTCTACGGTCTGAGTCAGAGTACCATGAGATAGTATACCAAATTCGGTGGTTCCAAATTTAAAATTGTAGAACTTTTTGCGAAAATTTTGTATAGGAGCCCCTTGACTCCGGGCTCCGACCCCATCCAAAAACCGTCTACGGTCTAAGTCAGAGTACCATGAGATAGTATACCAAATTTGGTGGTTCTAAATTGAAAACTGTGGAACTACTTACAAAAATTTGTATGAGGGCCACTAGTAGTATAAGACCACGCTTGATAACCCTTTTCGGTGGCAACACTTCCGGGCCGCCCCGGTGGCGCAGTGGTCTAAGGCGCTGGCCTATGATCATTCGTCCGTAAGGGGTCCGTGTTCAAATCCCGGTGAGGCATGGATGTTGTGTTTGCCTTACGGCACTGGCTCTCTCCCTTCCCTGGAACCAGTGACCCTAAATTAGGGACGTGCGACTGCTTATAGCCCATTGAGTTGCTCACGGTGGTAGTTAAACCTCCAATCCAAAAAAATCCAACACTTCCGGTCACGTGACGGGTCCGTCCGGTCGCCTATCGGCGCGAGGGAGGAAGACGATGGCAGAGCCCTCTGGTGGTGGTTCGCGAAAATGTTCAGCGCCATCTGTCGGCACTTTTTGAAATTAATTTTCCATATGGTGATCTTTTTTTATCGTCTATGTTGACGAAGCCACTTATAATTCAGAGAAATTTCTCCGCCATTTTTATTTTGTAACTGTCTTTAGGGTAGTGGTGGGAAATTTTAATGTAAGTGGACTGGGGAAATTTTTTTGAAACCACGGATTTATGAGCGAAGACGGGTTTGGAACTGGTTGGGTTCGAACTTGGGCCGTTTAGATGGCAGTCTGAAGCTCCACCGACGTGACTAACGAGACAAGGAGATTAAGACATATGATTCCCGTAATGGAGGAAGACTGCCTGGGGGATTTCCTGTTGGCCCTCTTTAGATTGAATGCAGGGAGGAGAGCGTATGAGCTTATTAAATATTTTTTCATGACGTATTGTTCTTCATAATCCTAAACATACTCTTTTTCTTCACGAATTTTTAAATGTAAGGCGTTGTTTAAACTTTTTTTCCCCGACGTGATTCATACGCGTTTAATCTGGTTCATACATTTTCTTATGAAATGAAGGACTTTTTTTCACGTTTAGAATTATTTTTTCTGTAGGGGTTTCTTGTAATTAAATTTAATCAGTCAGACGACCTGTGAAATCTTTTTCTTCATAACTTTTTCTACGCAACATGTTATTTTTAGTAATTGAGATTTTTTACCGTATTTTTGTTCATGTTTTTATCTCGCAAAATGAAGAACTTGATTTATTTTTTCTCTTCATGGGTTTATTATATTTTATTCTTTCTAAAAGAGGACATATTAAATATTTTCGTTATTTATTCTGAGCAACGTGTTTTCAAAAATTCAGATTTTTTTATATTGCAACAATTTTTCGTAGGGTTATTATATTTTAATTTTCTGTAGAGGGACAAAATTTAGTTTTTCGTGCGTAATTTTTCTAAACATTACGTTATGCTTTGAGAACTTAAAATTTTTTGATCTGTTATGATCGTGTTTAAGTTCGATCAGGCTTGTGACCACGTGTCCGTCATTTTATAAAACGAGAGCTCATTGAGAAACAACGAACCCCCCCCCTACGGCTGCCGGGTTGGGGGAGTCGTAAGGGTGTAGTGAAACGGCTGACGAAGATAGTATATTGACTGGTGGCAAAGATGAGCGTGTGACCACGTGTTTGCTTTTTTTTTTATGACATGTTGGCTTTTGTGTGACTCATGTTCCGACTTGTTGGCTTTGTGTGATTTACATTCCGACATGTTGGCTTTGTGCGACAAAAGTATTACCAAGGTAGTAGGTGTAATGGACGTGGTCGGAGCACGTGATACATGTATTTCTGCGTTGACGTCATTTTCCTTAAGGCTGCATACAAGTGGCAACTGGTGTTGTGCGTGTTCGCGCTTGTACCGACTCTCGTCTCATGCTTTGTTCCCATCCGTTGCTAGCGACCACAGGATAGTGCCCGAGGGTAGTCACCTGATCCATTTTTTTCATTTGATTGGCTGTTTTGTTTTCGAACATGAGTACTACAGGGAATTACTTCATTTCAGTATTTGTCTTCGATCGATGCAGAGCTTTCTAGCCTTCCTGAAATTCCTGTTTTGTTCAATATTTTGTTATCATGGCAGCTGTAAAATCTATTGGAAGTTCTTCGATGATGCTGTATAAGGATAATTTGCCAGAAAATTGTTTCCATCTAGGAGATAATATCTTCGTTTACGTATCTTCATGTGCTCATCAAGTCGGCGTGCACATCAGAGAATTTCAATGCTATGGCAAGCAATGCTATCCAAGCAAATCTGGTATTTGTATGTCTTTAGATCAATGGCGTGAAATGATGGATGAGAAGGAAACTATATCCCGTCATCTAGCCTATGGAATATCGGCTCCTAATTTTTCATTCTCGCGGTTTCTGAAGGTAAAAGTTTTGCCACAAACTCATGAAATCAGTATCAGTAAAGAAATTTATAATTGGAAGGCTGCGAAAATGTACAAATCGAATATTCTTCTCTCTGGAACTCTGTTGAAAGAATTGCTTCATATTTCTTCCAGTGTATGTATGGCATTAGGTGGTAATAGAATTTTACCAAAATATACCTTTTCATACTATATTCAAGCAAGAGATACAATCGAATGGACAAACCCTGACTAGCAATTTCACATCACCAAAGCAAAGGTAAGTGCTGATTAACGAACTGAAAATGGTTCTTACAAACGCAGTAGTTGAGTATTTGAAAGAAACATCTAGATCAAAGTCTTTAGATTTATCTGGAGTATATTGTGATGACGAACATTTCTGCACAGCTCTTTTAGGAATAGAATGTAGCAAAATAGCGGAAAAATATCTCGAATCCTTAAAAAGAAGAAACTTGCTATCGTTTGTAACGGATGCTTTTTTACAAGCAATAGATCTACAAATTATTTTGAGTATGATCAAGGCAGAAATTCGTGAAAGTGACTTTGAATAAGAAATCGTACATAAAGCAAACATCTACACAAAAGAAGAAAAGAAAAAACCAAAGGCCCTTTTAAGGGCCACACAATTTTATCAAAAAGGATTATCATAATCGTACATTTTTTCTATATTTGTGTGTGTATGTGGGCTATTATATAGCAGTTTCATGTTTTATTTTGAACTTCTAGCATAATTTTTAAAAGTTATATGTATTAAGAGAAACAGTGTTTTTGATATGAATCACCATAATTTGATACATTTTGATAGGCAACATATCAAATGTATCAACTCAGTGATTTTTGTTTGTTTGTTTGATAATTGAAAATATTTCTTGTTTGAATTTGTGCAAATATGATCTTTTTTCTTTTGATTCCGTTTCCACATTACCCTAGAGGTGCTAATGCTCACCGACCTGGCAACACACTTTCGTCAAGGCTATTCATGTTTGCACCCGATAAAGATCTTGTCAGCCACGTGGTGCTAAACAACCACATGACGCGGGTGGGGTTCCAGTTCTTTGTTTATCCTCTTAACTCGTAGAATAGGTAGGTACATGCACAAGAGTATTGTGACTATTGGTTAATCCCCTAAAGCTCTTTGTAAAACAATATGTGCTCAAACTAACACAAAGAGGAACAACGGCTACATATTAGTGTAGGTAGGTTTCGGAACTATTACATAATCTCTAAAAATTGTTTGATCATCGATCCTACCGCTTGGGAGAAAGTACGGGTTCACAGGCAGACAAAGAGAAACGCTAAGGGGGATACGGTAGCTGCTTGTAGTAGGGTAACAAAGATATTTGTTAATCCTCAAAACATGTTCAGTGTAAGTAAGCACGTGTTTAAGGGCAAAGAAATGCAAGAACGTGTCATTATTTATCGCTGACATATGCTGACACCCTCATTTACTGTTCAGACGGAGTTCTGCTACACTCGAGTTTTTCTTTGTGCGTTTTCTTTCCAAGTCAATTTTAGTGTTTCTTCACTGTTCCTTAAGTTTGCAAAATGAAACGATCAATTTACTATCTTGGATGTATTAGAGCTGCAAATTAAGCATCAGGTTCTGCTAACAAGAAAGTATTTTTTGAAGAAACAGAAAATGGTCTTCCTGAAACACAGCCGAAAAATCATTCAATGGTTGATATTTCTAACAACTGTGTTTCGTCGGATATTTTACTAGTCGTTCAGTCTAGAAATTCTGAGGACAGTGAAATTGTAGTGGTGGAAACAGTGTTACCTTCAGGACAAATATTTCAAGAGGATCCTCCGAAGCACCATTATTCTCTTGGTAGAGGGAGGTTTGTAATTGTGATTGATTTTTAGGTTTGTATTTGTGAGTGATTTTATTTTTATATTTTCTGAAATGAATAAAAATTCATTTCAGAAAATATTATTCCTGCGGTGTTACATACAAGACAGCAAAAACATTAGTAACAATGACACCAGCAACGTTCTACAAACTCAAAGCCAAAATTTCAAACATGATGTCAGGAGAAGAGATAGCAACAGGATTTAATAAAGAACTGTTTATGCCTTACACCTTCACCCCTCGCAAAGGACTACAAGTGAAGTGGCAAAAAATGTATGTTGAAACAAATGAAAGTTCTGTTTTGCTCCGGGAGGAGTCATCTTCACCAAAGAACAATTTGAAAACTTGCGAAATGCCTGTGATGTCGTGGCAGATTCAGTCGCAGAGTTATTGTTTGGCGGAGCCTTTCAAACTTCGGTTGAAAAACACGAGACTCCTCCCAGAATAAATGCACCAAGTCAAAAGATGATACATTATTAGTATTTTTTTCAAAAAAGGCTGTCGCCAGAGCAGTAGAGGAATGTATTGGAAAAGTGTTTGCTATGAATGTAGATTACCTCTGGAACTCAAACAACCGAACCGAGCAGCGCATGACTGTATTAAGACATCAAGCGAAGACAAATGGGTATTTTACAAAGATGGCGCGATTCCCTACTTAGAACCAAGATTGCTCGTCGTTTGTTGCAGAAACTAACGAAATGAAACTTTACATTCCAGATATATTTCTGAACTCTCTTAAAAGAAAAGCGGTACTGAATGAGGTTAGCGCTATCTACGTAAACAGGTGGTAAAACAAACAAACAAAAAATAGTGGAATAGGCTTACGCGGGAAACCACTTAAAAATAAAACGCATTGGGATTCCTACCTCTTGGGTGATGTGGAAACGGAATAAAAAATAAAGAAAGAAAAGAACACATTTACACAATTCACACAAGAATAAAAAAAATCGTCTGTTTAAAATATTGCTTTGATTAAAATCTTGAAATGGTATTTTTGCGCCCACTAACTTCGATGTTGTGAGAGCAAGCTAATAGAAGTCTATCAGAAGGCATTTATGAAGGTATTTGAATCCTTGATTTTTCTAATAGTCAATATTTTAAACGTTCGTTTTTCCAGGAGCCAATATTTGAATGCTTCATTTTCCTAAAAGTCAATATTCGAATCGTTCGTTTTTCATAAAGTTCGTTTTTGAATCGTATAAATTTTAAAGTCAAAAAATGGTTTTGTTGTTTTTACTAAGAGGGCGATTTTTTAAATTTTCGTTTTCTTATAATCGCAAAAATCCCATAGAATAACATGGGAATTGCTATCAAACTAAAAGCCAATATTTTAATCGTTCATTTTTCATAAAATTGGTTTCTGAAGCGCATAAATTTTAATAAGACAAAAAATGGTTTTGTTGTTTTCACCAAAAGAATATTTTTTTAAATTCCATTTCCTTATAATCGCAAAAATCCCATTGAATAACATGGGAAAACTACCATGAGCTGTTTGAAACGAGGAAAATTCTCTAAAAGATCGATTCTGTAAAAGTTGAAAACAGACCAGGTGGTAAATGGAATGTTCTAAAAATGTCTTAAGGAACGAAATGAACTATGAAAAAACTATGTAGGAAAGAATTATTAGCTTAATGACTAGTTTTTTTAAAAAAATAGGGGAAAAAATTCAACTCAAAGAATGACATTTTATTTTCTTTCCATCTGATTTTAATAGGGAATCCATCGATATGACACAGGATTCAAATTTTTACACATTTTCTTAGTTTCTGTCTTTTTCCGTTTAGAAGTTGCAACAGAATTTCCTTTTTGCACAGGATCTTTTAACATTTGTTTATTTTTAATGTACTTTGTTGGCAAATTAATATCCCTTAAAGCTTTTACAAATTCAGGAGGTATTTGCAGCTTAGAACCTTTGCTTCGAAACATGGAGTCTACGAGATCGGCAATATTCGAGTTTTTCACAATGCGTCCTCGGACTTGGAGTTCTGCTTTGGGGCTCCATCCAATTATGTCAGAGTTTGTTTTAACGATATCCAACACATTTCTTGCATAGCCTTTCAATTTAGTAGGAACGGCCTGAATGACAAGACCTTCCACATAATCTTTTTCTTTCTCTCCTTTGAAAAGCTCTTCTTCCGCTGGTTCTTCAGTTCTCGACGGGGTTTCATGTTATGTTACCGGAGGATTAAAGCTGGATACATGAATGCGTTTATTCAAGACTTCGTTATATAATTTCACTTTCGCTTCGTCAGGCTCTTTGCTTTGCAGAATTTTTTTCATTTCTTTGTCCAAGTCCGTTAGCGTTTCATCTGTTGGCATATGGTGAGAAATCCGTTCTTCGGGAATCAGAACCATTTTCTTGGTGAATTCCATTATTTCGTAAGCAGAGTCGTTAGTACGCTGAGAGCAGCAGGAATCAACACGCCTAAAAATCCCCCTTTTTGAATAAGGAGTTTCCTCTTTTTATACATAGGCGTCTTTTTTAGAGAAAGAGCTCGCAAGGTGTGCTTATGCCTTTGCAATGAATGTTTCAGGGCGTGAGTAAGCGGAACATTTCCTTTTAACGTATTCATATGTGACGTACCTGCCAGCAGGACGCACACTACATAAAGGCAGATAGGAATCAGAATAATCGTCTGGGTAGCTCAGTTGGTAGAGCGACTTGTTCCGGAATAAGCGGCCTCGGGTTCGAATCCCGGCGTAGACCAAAAATGACGGAGAAATTTACTTCGTTATAATGGCGCCCGAACTATCCGGATGACCCGACCGCTCAAAATCTCACATTGGTGTTATTTCCACACCGCGAGACAGGAAAAATCAGAGAATCCCTTCTCCAGCGCTTCAAAAATAAAAAATGTGTGATGTTGTATTCCACACAGCAGATTGACTGGGAGTTCTCAAGTGCACGTTCTACAGTGGATGGCTGCCTGCAACGATTCATGGTCACGGCTGACCCGTGGGCCATGCCCCCGGCCCTCTTTCGGGGGGAGATGTGACGTACCTGCCAGCAGGACGCACACGACATAAAGGCAGATAGGAATCAGAATAATCGTCTGCGTAGCTCAGCTGGTAGAGCGACTTGTTCCGGAATAAGCGGCCTCGGGTTCGAATCCCGGCGTAGACCAAAAATGACGGAGAAATTTACTTCGTTATACATACAAACTTCGCATATAGCTTTAATTCCATTTTTCTTACATTTTGAAAATAGGTCTTTTAATACTTTTTTTGGACAGTGTTGAATCATACATGAAAGTTGGACCTGTTGCTTAGACAGCGTCATGATGAAAACTGAGACTTATTTCATATCACCGAGATTGATATATTACTTGAATGCCTCCCGGAAGTATCTGGGAGCGTAATCTTAATTCTTCCTTTATCTCAGGTTTTAGATCAATCAACAAATAGCTGTAAGGGGATTTTGTAGCATCCATATAGACTTCTTGAAAAATTTTAAGTTTTCTAGGGTACAACTGCCTCCCTAAATGAGTGATTTGATTCACATCTCATCGTGTTTTGAACAGAAACAAGTAATGAACATTCAGGGAAATTTCTCGCATTTCTTTGCCTTTATGAAAAATATTTTGAGTTATGAATATCACGGACACATTGAAACGATGACTCCCTCTAGTGAACAAGTGAGTTAATTTTTTATCGCTTCCGCATTCAGTCATGAGATCGTCAATGACAAACAGCGTTTTTCCTTTCACATATTCACAGAAATTAGAGGGAGGCCTTCCACAAATGTCACGTCTTCTGCTTCATCGTACAGTGTTTGGTGAACCCCATAGAACCACACCACGTGTTCGGGAGGGGGAGAGATGACCTCCTCTTGATGCTGAAGTAAGCGTTTTACAAACTGGGTTTTCCCACATCCCGTAGGACCCGCTATCAGAGCTGTGAAAGGATGATGTAGTCTGGGCACTTCCATGTTGTCAACTGAGGTCATTTAAAAACTTACAAAACAATTTAAAGACAAGACGCATAAAATAGTGATAAATCAATTTTTATTATTCACAATTTGGTACAATTCCAAATTTATTTCGAACAAAATGATAGACACGCGCGTCGTTTGTTTCAGATTTTCATCGAAAATTTCTTACAATGGAGTACAAGCTTTTCCCGCGACATCTAGAATAAAGGAAAAAAATACAAAACTGTCCACATACGGCCGTAAACAAACTTTGAAGAGGAGCATCATTAAAATTCACAGTTTCAAACTTGGAGACAAATCGTGCAATAGGTCCTTGAAAATATTCTGGAGAATGTCCGAAAGAATAAAACAATTCCATTGTTTTTGGGTTTGGTATATACATAGCCAACCCGTGTTTCCCTGTATTTCCATGCCGGTACGTATTCACAACAAGGCATGCCGGGAACTTGACAATTCTCTTGGGAAGTCGGTCACAAGCAAACACTCCAAGGAAGGAACGTCGGGTCACGTGATCTTGCTTAAGGGACTTGGTTATTTGCACACTGTTCATTGCTTTTAATTAGCAAAATCACAAAGAATACTTCTGGACTTGGAAATTTCGATAATATTCTGGAACTCGGCGTAGATTAGCACCGAAATGGTTTTTTCAAAGCTTTTCCGAATTTTCATATGTCATATGTCCTCCATCACACACATCGGGACTGAGGTCGAATGCGTAAAGAGTGTATCCCTTGGAAAATTCTTCTCGGTTGATGAAAATTCCTCTATCTTGACCCAGTTTCTCGGCTCCTTGAAATAAGCTGTGGTAGGAACGAATAGTGTTTCCCTTTTCAAAATTGGGTTCTAGAGGTTTATGAGGAACTGGCTGTCCGTCGACGTATACGGCGATAAAGTTGACGTCATAATGCTTGAATTCGAAGGGGTTTGACTTATATGTACCATTAAAAGCGTCGTTATCTGCACATCCAATAACCAGTCTTTTGGGCATTTGCGCGAGGAATACGTTGTCTTGCACGAAGGACATACTTCCTTGAGAAATGGAATACACTTTGCATAAAACACGATCAATGGGATATTTGGCAGGAGATTTTTCTAAAGCTTTTGCATGACCTATGGCAACTCCTGGGTTGACTTTGACTTTTCTCACAAAAATTGATGCATGCTCGATGAGAACTCTGTAATTGGGTGTCCCGAAGGAGGAAACGAGGTAGAAATCCGGTTTGCTTCGATTTAGTTTGATTTTCACATCCACTAAATTTAGTAACAGTCTATTTTGAAAAAATAAATCACAATGCAAGGTTCCAATCATGTCCAACGTCTTGCTATCCTTTACGAGCTCGTAGCGTTGATGCAATCCCTTGTTCGTTGTAGCATTCGTGGGGTTAATTCCATGTAGATGTCCGGCTGTATCCTTGTAAAAACCTTCACATGCTAAATAGGTTTTCTTTGCTTCTTCTCCATAATTCAGCAGAGTTTCAACATAAGCTCTGTAAGGATATGTGTTGCTTGATGACGAAATCACTCTTTCGTTTAAACTGATGTCGACTTGTGAAAACAGAGAATGAAGAAAAACAGTTAATGGGCCCCACGGGCTCTTTGTCGGGCAGGACGGAATTGTCGGATTTTATAATTTTGACTTTCACGTAAAGTTGACTGGAAGATAAGTCCATGTATTCTTCTCCACTACCAGAAATATGAAATTCCAGAGGTCCGCCATCTCGAATGTTGGCTAAGGGGTGGTATTCAATTCATTGTCCTTTTTCTATGCTTGTTTGTGTGGGCGGTAAACCAAATAAATCCAGTTCCGACTTGAGACATACGGGAATCCTCTTGGATTTCTTTGAACGAATGATGCATGTCTTCATTTTTCTCTTCCTTTTAACGCGTCCACCCAGCATTTTCTTCACTTTGTTAGCGGCTTTGAATGGTGAGTAGTTGTCTTGCTTCTTTAACTCGTTGTTTGGCTGCTGTCTTTACATCTTTTCCTTGAATAACATCCGTGGCGAGATTCATCCCCGTTCGTAAGACTTGTTTTCCGAGCGTTTTATCACCTTGTTTGAATAATGGTACAGCCGCTCTAAATAACGAACGAAAGAGTCCTCCGAGTCCATAACCTTTTTGCAGTGGCACTCCTTGATAATAGACTAATCCTTTTCCAGTTTGGCTGATGTAATAGTTCTCAAAGGATTTCGTACAGCAGTTGTAGGGTTCATACATGATTACAGATGTTTGAGACGAAAATGAAGTTTTACTATTGCTCTCCCACGTTCAAATGGCACTAATTGACCTGTGTGATTCCTTATAACAATTACGATGGTTTGGAAAATTTTTCTTGCAAGAGGCAAATAATGAGGTCGATCGAACAAAGCGCTCACTATCTCTCCATCCATACCACTCACTTTAACGATGCGAAGGAGTGGGGTAACCATGTCTCCCACCGGTTGAGGTTCCACAATATCGCTGTACACATACAACAGAGAAAACCGGCCGTTTAGATCTGCGATAAATTCACCATTTACAGAGAGAGCTCCACTCACAGCCGAAAGTTGCATGGGTTGGTATCCTAAGATTTCTGCAATCCCGGGGGGCAAAACCAAGCGAGTACCTTTAAGAAGAGTTGACCTTTTGAGTCGCTTTATTATAATACAAAAAGATTTTATTGGCAAAGTGATTGCTCATGGATTTAACAATGTCCGCTACAGACTCGTAATGGCCTGGAGAGATTCTTCCCATCAAACTGACCCGTTCCTAAATCGCATTCGAAATTATTGGAATTTTTCGTGATATTATACTACGAATGGGGGTAGATGAGTTCGACGAGTCCCACTTCCCAGTCTCCATTCAGTTCGATTGGGGAAGGAAGACGTGTTATGAAATGAGATATTTTGTTGTACAAAAAGT
Organism: Macrothele yani; assembly: GCA_039090855.1. Classification (NCBI taxonomy): domain Eukaryota; kingdom Metazoa; phylum Arthropoda; class Arachnida; order Araneae; family Macrothelidae; genus Macrothele; species Macrothele yani. The sequence continues at coordinate 74,460,030 of CM077026.1, forward strand.
AGCCGAGAGAGCTGTCGCTCGGTAACGTCAGGTAGAAACTCATCTTGACCAATGACGCTTCGCCGAAGAGACGTGTGGCTTTTATAGCGATGTTAAATCCACCACAGGGATCCATGCATTGAATTTATCGGGATATCCTTTAAACTTAACAAAGTATTCCATCTTCCCTCTTCTTTTACGTTTCTTTAGAACACGTTCCACAGGAAAGGTCTCAGAGAGTGTTACTTTTTGTAGCTCTTCGGCATAAAATGTTCCCTCCAGCTCTTCGTTCAATAAGTCTTTTACTTTGTACTCGGGAGGGGATCTTGGAATAAGGTTGCTCTCAACAAATATTTCTTCCGTCCAGTTTGATTCGTACCCCTTTTCAAACGTCAATTTGAGTTTACTAATGCGTACGTGATCACTGACTAGAAATTTATAGGAGATTTTTCCCGATTTGAGATCTCCGTACAGGTTGTTCCAAACCTGCTTTTCATTGCTTTCATTCACATCCACAGGTTTCATTTTTATACTCCGGTGAAAGGAATGATTGTAACCATGAACTAAATCATCGAGCACGTCTAAGAATCTGAAGATGTTTTGACTTGTAAAGTAGCGCCACATTCTGGTTTTGAGCGTGCGATTGAATCTTTCCACAACACTTGTTTTCGTCTCGTTATTCGTCGTAAAGAAATGCACCCCTTGCTGTTTTAAAAACTTTAGAAACTCTTTGTTCTTAAATTCTTTTCCTTTATCTGTCTGCAGTTTTAATGGTTTTCTATGTTCAAAAATCTTCGAAAAGGCTTGGGCCACCCGGTGGCGCAGTGGTCTAAGCGATGGCCTCTGATCATTCGTCCGAACGGGGTCCGGGTTCGAATCCCGGTGAGGCATGGATGTAGTGTTTGTCTTACGGCACTGGCTCTCTCCCTTCCCTGGAACCAGTGACCCTAAATTAGGGACGGGCGACTGCTTATAGCCCATTGAGTTGCTCACGGTGGTCGTTAAACCTTCAATCAAAAAAAAAAAAAAAAAAAAAAAAAAGGCTTGGACGATGTGGGACTCTGATTTTTGTTTTAAGGGAATCACCCACGCATATTTGGAATTTCGATACACGTCAACAAGTAACGAAATCCATCGTTATGATGACTCAGACTGCTCATATCGGCTAAGTCTGCTTGCCACTGTTTATCGATTCCCACCACTATTATTCTATTTCTCGGAAAATGGCGTCTCACTTGTTTGTGCAGAGTGTACGCTTTCTACCCCTTCAGCCATTTTTCGACAACTTTTTTCTTTACTTTTTCTTTTTCAACAGCATGGAATAAGGCATTCACACCAGCCAAACTTCCTTCTCGGCTGGGATTTAGATACGCTTGTTTCAGAACATTCTCCGTTACAACATTCAAATTTAAGACTCTCCACCGTAATTGAAAAATTCATGTTGTCACCTTCCCATGTAGAGTTCAAAATGACATCATGTTGCCTCCTACTCTTTTTTATACGTAACACAAAGCCAACAAGTCGGAATATGAGTCACACAAAAGCCAACATGTCATAAAAAAAAAGCAAACACGTGGTCACACGCTCATCGTTGCCACCGGTCACAATGTATTATCTTCGTCAGCCGTTTCACTACACTCTTACGACTGCCAACCCGGCCGCCGTAGGGGGGGGGGGGTTCGTTGTTTCTCAATGAGCTCTCGTTTTATAAAATGACGGACACGTGGTCACAAGCATGATCGAACTTAAACACGATCGTAACAGATCAAAAAATTTTAAGTTCTCAAAGCATAACTTAACGTTTAGAAAAATTACGCACGAAAAACTAAATTTTGTCTCTCTACAGAAAATTAAAATATAATAACCCTACGAAAAATTGTTGCAATACAAAAAAATCTGAATTTTTGAAAACACGTTGCTCAGAATAAATAACGAAAATATTTAATATGTCCTCTTTTAGAAAGAATAAAATATAATAAACCCACGAAGAGAAAAAATAAATCAAGTTCTTCATTTTGCAAGATAAAAACATAAACAAAAATACGGTAAAAAAATCTCAATTACTAAAAACAACATGTTGCGTAGAAAAAGTTATGAAGAAAAAGATTTCACAGGTCGTCTGACTGATTAAATTTAATTACAAGAAACCCCTACAGAAAAAATAATTCTAAACGTGAAAAAAAAAGTTTTTCATTTCATAAGAAAATGTATGAACCAGATTAAACGCGAATGAATCACGTCGGGGAAAAAATGTTTAAACAACGCCTTACATTTAAAAATTCGTGAAGAAAAAGAGTATGTTTAGGATTATGAAGAACAATACGTCATGAAAAAATATTTAATAAGCCCATACGCTCTCCTCCCTGCATTCAATCTAAAGAGGGCCAACAGGAAATCCCCCAGGAAGTCTTCCTCCATTACGGGAATCATATGTCTTAATCTCCTTGACCAGCCCTAGCGATGTCTCGTTAGTCACGTCGGTGGAGCTTCAGACTGCAATCTAGACGGGCCAAGTTCGAACCCAACCAGTTCCAAACCCCGTCTTCGCTTTTTTCCGAACATAAATCCGTGGTTTTAAAAAATTTCCCAAGTCCACTTACATTAAAATTTCCCATCACTACCCGAAAGACAGTTACAAAATAAAAATGGCGGAGAAATTTCTCAGAATTAAAAGTGGATTCGTCAACATCGACTATAAAAAAAAGATCACCATATGGAAAATTAATTTCAAAAAGTGCCGACAGATGGCGCTGAACATTTTCGCGAACCACCACCAGAGGGCTCTGCCATCGTCTTCCTCCCTCGCGCCGATAGGCGACCGGACGGACCCGTCACGTGACTGGAAGTGTTGCCACCGAAAAGGGTTATCAAGCGTGGTCTTATACTACTGCCACTAGACCCCATCCAAAAACCGTGTACGGTCTAGGCCAGAGTACCATGAGATAATATACCAAATTTGGTGGTTCTAAATTGAAAATTGCGCAGAAATTTCTACGAAAATTTTGAATGGGGGCCATCTGTCCCCCCAGGCTCCGACCCCATCCAAAAAACCGCCTACGGTCTAAGTTAGAGTGCCATGAGACAGTTTACTAAATTTGATGGTTCTAAATTGTAAACTGTAGATTTGTACAGCAGACAAACAAGCATTGAACTTTATATATTATATCTGACCTGTTTAATTTTCTTGAAAAAATGCATGACTTTTAAAGACTAATTATTTCTTCGCCATTTCAGCTTACATATTTCACCCAGACAGTGACTCACCCTGGAATTCTTTCTGTAGGTGACCCACAATGTTGAAAAGGCAAAAGTGATTAAAAAGGAAAAAATCTACGCCATATTGAAAGTTCGCCGATAATGCATAATGCATGGTCATCGTCGCGGGAAACAATACTCTGGACCCAGACGACGGGTCCATAGCGACGGATACTGTTTTGATTTTGCAACCGAGTCGCCAGCCACTCCAGCCCAAAGAACTTAGAGAGAATAGACTGGCAAACCTAATGCTGCGCTTCGGAGGCAACAAACAGCAATTGAGACAGCAGCGCATCTGTTACCGCAAGGAGTTGGGGAGAAATTCATGGCTATTGGAAAGGTACATACAGTGTTTGATTCAACGCATAATATATCGTATAAATAGTGCAAAAGAAATATTCAGGTGTGAATGCGAACCAACAAATTCCTAGACCAAAATTTAATTAGCAAGTTCTCAATTTCGATGAAAATCAGCTATGATATAGAAAATACGCCGCTGCATGCAACGAACACCTGATACGTGAAGTTGCAGCAATGCGAATTTAAATATACCACATTATCGTTCCTTTATATTACTCTTAATCACCCGCTTTTGTTCCTCAAATTGTTTTATTGAAAAATATTTTTACCACATGTGCTCATGAAAAATTAATTTCGCATAAAACAAAAAGGGGGTCTACAGATATCATGTTTACAAAACGATCACTGCTTTTCCTCAGACATGCAGAGCTCTTTATATCTATTATTAATTGCAGTACTGTGTTCATACTCAATAAACTAATTTTAAAAGCTATTCCTACGTATAATTTGAAGGAATAACACAGCACTTTATCAACGCATAAAAACAATATAATCTTTCCAAAAGCGATGGAGCATACAAAAGATGTTTACGCAGAGAGCCTACTCATTATGTTTTGGGCAATCTTATTCAAACAATGATTAAAAATTTAAACCCATAAGAGAAAACAGTTTCCAACTGATGTTTTTTAGCAAATTAAAAAAAAAATGTACGTGAGGCAATGCAAAGACTTCATCTTTCCACAGGGTAGGAACACACATACATATATTACGCCGAGAGCCTTTTCACCTTGTTTTGGGCAATCTTATTCAAAAATCGTGATTAAAATTTTAAATTCATGGAAGGAAATATTTTTTCCAACTGGTGTTTTTCAGTAAATAAAAAAAATGGGTGGCAATAAATATATTTCATCTTTCCACAGGGGTCGCTTTTTACAGGGATGATTGTCAAGCAACTGTATTTGCAGTTTCAGTGCTCCCAAGCCCAATTTGGAAATTCTGTCTCAAAACACGCAGTTTTTGAAATTTTTAGTATCCCATGTTCGGAAACTTCAATTGCAAACAATCCTTAAGCCCCGAATGTGACTGTTTGGATGTCGAACATGTGCTTGGAGATTTGATTTTTGAACACTGAATACAAAAAATTGAAATGAACAGGAGAGGGTGTACAAAAATTGTTAACAGTCCTATATTCAAACCAAAAAACATTGTTCTATAGATAATTATTATATTTTGAACATGATATAATATCCATATATTCCTTCATACTTAAAATATATATTCGTTCATACTGGTAAAAGGCATCACCTCTGCAACTACAGCCAATTTCGAGCTCTCGTAATTTGACTTAGTGAGTCAGTGTTTGTGTGTTTTGGGTGGTTCCTTTTGTCCAAGCCTTCAGTTAAAGGTCAGGGGCTTCGTTTTGGTTTACATCCCGAGCTGGTGAGTGCTTATTTTGTGTTTTTTCTTCTTTTGTTAACGTTTTGGCCGGGCCGGTTGAACCTGTCTGTGCGCCGCCATTAAAGATGACGACATCCGGAGGTGAGGACAAGTTTTCCGACCTCACTTCCGATGATACTCGTTCTTCTTCTTCCATGCCTGGCTTCACTACGCCGTCTTCCCTTTCCGGCGGAGTTAAGCTGCCTTCCGATGATGCTTCTTCTCGCTACCCTCCTGCTGTGATGTCACCGAACAGCTCGACTTCGTCAGCGCTCCTCAAGGATCCTGTTAACATGGACACTATTCCTGCTGCATCCCCTGGACCTATAGCGTCGTGTCAAGCGGCTCCACCTTCGTATTCAGCTGCGACCACAAAATCTCGTCCTGCTGTTGCTGAGATGTACACTAATGCACCTAGTTTGAAATCTCACCTTCACCGTGTTGGGAACTCTTTCCAATTGGACATTCCAGTAGCTTCACCAAAAGGACAAACCTTCACTACACTCCTGGATCGAGGAGTTTATTTTGTCACTTTGCCGAATACACCTCTCTATGTGTATGAAGACGCCCTAAAAGGTATGTTTCCATCTGATTGTATTCAATTTATGGCGCGTCGTCCTACTATTGTAATTGTTTATTTTAAGAAAGCTGAATATGCTCACGTAGTTATTTTGAAGGGTCTCGCTATTCGAGATCAGCATTTGTACCCTGATCCCGTTGCACATCGTCCTGTGAGTGTATCATTCTATCCAGTGCCACCAGAAGTGTCAGATTCCATGTTATATGTTGTTGCTTCTAGTTTAGGTCGTGTTGTCGGCCCGATACACACCCATTCCGCAGCTCCCGCTAAGCCAGATGGCCGAGCGGTCACCCGTTCTATCCAAGGAGCTCGACGAGTTGCACGGATTGTATTCCCTACACAAGATTTTATTGAAGCCTGTCCCACTCAGTACAATGTTAAATGTGGTGATCATGTGAGACGTATTGACGTGCTTACTCAATTTCACTGTGGGAAGTGCAAGGAATTTGGACATAATCAGGCAGAGTGTAGATACGTCTCCTCTCGACCGCTTCCTACTCTGGATCGTTTACCTCCTTCTCAGAACGCAGAGCCAGCTGTCTCTGCACGTCCTTCCTCAGCATCTTCCACAACGATGGATGCTGAGTCGGCAGTACCCCAACCACTACCTGTAACTGTTGCTCACTACCCTGATCTTCCATTGACTGCACATTTCCGCACCCCGGATGTTCCTGGACATTCAGATCGTGGCAGCGGTGTTTCGGATGCTGAGGCTTCAATCGCAGATTCAGAGGATACCTATTGCAGTACTGGTGACCCTGCACCCATCTGTTGCAGACTCAAGATCTCGAAATGAGAAGCGACTGGCTTCCCGCGGTCGCGGCGTGAAGGCTAAACGCGGAAAGCCTCCTGGTCACACTCCTCGTGCTTCAAGTAGGAAGCGTACTTCTCCAGCTGCTTTCAAAGATTATGAAATGTCAATGGACATTGAGGTGTCCACGGGTGTTCCTCCCTTTGATGATTTTGCAGAACAGCTGCGGCATTACAAAATATTAGAGCAATCTATATCTCATAAGCAAATTTATAATTTTCTCTGCTTTGATGTGAAAAGGCCTGCAATAAAAGCTCTTGTTCTTGAAGCGGGTGCGCTCATACCGTCTGTTCTTCAACAGCTCACCCATGTGGCAGCAGCTATTCAGAGTGTGGACGAAGCTTCCGATGATTATGGCGAACTTGTAAGGATTCACCGCCAAGTAGAGAAGTTTAAGGCTGTTACTTCCACAATACATCAGCCGACAGTGGATTTGAATATTCCAGATTACGACGTTTAATTGTAGGGGTTTTGCTACCCCGGAGGTTAACTCTGTTATGTATGAGGATTTGGTTTCTGCCCAGGCAGATCTTCTACTACTACAGGAGACTAACTGCGATGCACATACCCCGTACCATTTATGGCGTACATGGCCATATAACTTTTTCCATGACTATCGTATTGGGAGACGGGCGGTGTAGCAGTTGGTGTCCATCACCGTCTGTTGCATCGCTTCTCGTCTTATGCAGTTCAATCTATATCTCCGGGTCGACTACAATGTTTTTCGTTTACTATTGATAATGTTGCCTATCATGTGCTGAACGCACATTTCCCACAGAATAAATCTCTGGTGACAACCTTTTGTGATTGTCTTCGAGACGCCCTTGCTGCTCTGCCCACTCAGGATTTTGTTATCCTAGGTGGGGATTTCAACTGTACTCTCGAGCCTTCCCTCGATAGGTGTTCTTTTTTTTTTTTTTTGATTGGAGGTTTAACGACCACCGTGAGCAACTCAATGGGCTATAAGCAGTCGCCCGTCCCTAATTTTGGATCACTGGTTCCCGGGAAGGGAGAGATCCAGTGCCGTAAGACAAACACAACATCCATGCATGACCGGGATTCGAACCCGGACCCCTTACGGACGAATGATCAGAGGCCAACGCCTTAGACCACTGCGCTACCGGGGCGGCGATAGGTGTTCATCAAGAGGTGAATACCTTCGTAATCTCACATCTTTGCTTTCACCTATCGGTCATGCCTTTCAGCTTTTCGGCATTTACGACCAACTGACATTTCCTACACGTGGCATGGTCCGGTGACACGTGGCTCTCCATTGGCACGACTTGATCGTAAGCATGTCTCGACGACGATGACTCCGTCCATTACAGACGTGGTGCACCTTCCTACGGTTTCCTCCGACCACTTTGCAGTATGTCTCACTGTCTGTGAGACTTCTACACCTTCTCGTACACGTCGCACGTGGACTTTTTTATTGGAGGTTTAACGACCACCATGAGCAACTCAATGGGCTATCGTGGCGCAGTGGTCTAAGGCGTTGGCCTCTGATCATTCGTCCGTAAGGGGTCCGGGTTCGAATCCCGGTCAGGCATGGCTGTTGTGTTTGTCTTACGGCACTGGCTCTCTCCCTTCCCTGGAACCAGTGACCCTAAATTAGGGACGGGCGACTGCTTATAGCCCATTGAGTTGCTCACGGTGGTCGTTAAACCTCCAAACAAAAAAAAATGGGCTATAAGCAGTCACCCGTCCCTAATTTAGGGTCACTGGTTCCAGGGAAGGGAGAGAACCAGTGCCGTAAGACAAACACAACATCCATGCCTCACCGGGATTCGAACCCCGACCCCTTTTGGACGGATGACCAGAGGCCATCGCTTAGACCACTGCGCCACCGGGGCGGCACACGTGGACTTTTGATGGTGAGCTTCTCACGGACTCTGGATTTTGTGCCGCAGTAAACCAATTTCTGGCCGATAGCCGATGTCTTTTAGACTCCACACCGAGTGCTCTGCATCTTTGGTTGAAGGTAAAGAGTGATCTGCAGTTTTTTGTTCGCAATTACTCTTTTACTGTTTGCACCGAACGTTTCCAGAAGATTGCCAATCTACGAGGTCATCTGTCAATTCTGACTCCGGCAGACCCTATGTACACCGTGTATCAAAGTGATCTCTCTGCATTTCTTAAACCATTAACACGACAGGCTGTCAGGCGGATGCGCTGGCTTCATATCACCTCGTCTGCGCAGTCGTATGAATACTTTGCTAAAATTGAGTCTAAGAAGCGAGCCTCATCCTCCATACGACATCGCCGCCTCGCTGACGGTACCGTTAATGATGATCAATCCATCGTGTGTTCCCATGTTCGGAATGCATTTGTGGACAAGTACCGAGCGGTACCACAGACTACTGATCTTTCTTCTTCCTCGCTTCTTTCTAATCTCCCTCAGGTCCCAGCTCACCTTTGCTCTTTCTTACAATCGGATTTTTCCCCTTCTGAACTCCGAGAGGCGTTCACGTCTCTTAACCCGTATGCTTCTCCAGGACCTGACGGTCTTCCACTTTCCTTTTACCGTGCTTTCTCTCCGTCCTTACTACCCTTTTTCTCTGCATGTTTCTCTTGTGCTCTTTCTTCTTCTGCGTTACCACCGGACTTACTGTAGCACATATTACTCTCCTGCCTAAAAAGGGAGACCTTTTGGACTTGACGAATTGGCGCCCCATTTAAATTCTCAACTTAGATTATAAATTCTACACTAAATTACTTTCTCGCTGACTAAATACTGTCCTTCCTTTTCTTGTTTCTCCCGACCAGTCATACACTGCGCCTGGTCGGTCCATTAATAATAACACCACTTTTCTAATTCTTCTTACCTTCCTTGCTCGTAAATTTTCTGAACCTTTGGCACTCCTTAATATCGATCAAAAACTGCCTTTGATAACGTTTCTCACGATTATCTCGGTACTGTTCTTGCTTCTTTTGGTTTCCCTCCTTCTTTCGTTTCTATCCTTCTCAGTCTCTATCGGGGTGCCCGTCCTCACGTTCGGACGGCCTTCTTTTTGACGGGCGCTGTGCCTTTCCAACGTGGGATCCGGCAGGGTTGTCCCCTTTCAGGACAACTCTTTGCCTTGGCCTTTGAGCCCTTTCTTCTTGCAGCGAAACGATCCCTTCTCTCTGCTATATCAGCTACAATCGCAAGCACTAGGCATCACTGCTATGTATATACTGCGTATGCTGATGATGCTACGTTCTGCTTGCGTTACGATAATCTCTTGCTTGCGTTACGATCATCTCTTTGATGTTTTATATCAAGTTTATCGATCCTATGCGGACTTCTCTGGTGCTACTCGTAATGCTGCAAAAAGCACTGGCTTATGGTGTGGGTCGTGGGTGTGCCGCACTGATGCCCCATGGGGTGCGGTGTGGTCCTCTTCTACTCAGAAAATCCTTGATACTTATATTGGGCATCCGTTTATGGCAGCAGCTGCTTCGCGGGATGCTTTACGCCCACGTCTTCTCCGTACGGTGGGATTCTGGAAATCAACGCACTCGTACACTTCCTACCATCTGCGTGCTGCTGTTGTACATCGCTACCTCTTGCCACTTTGTTTCTTTACCTGGTCTTCTACTGTAACGCCTACGTATCGTCTTGATCATGTCAAAAGTCTATGTACATCGATGATTTGGACCACAAAGCACTGGGTCGCGGCGGCGACGCCCAATCTTTCACAGAAGCACGGAGGCATCAATTTACCGGAGGCGCACATATATTATCGTGCTCAGCGACTTGTTTCCTTCGGATCTTGGTTGCTTCCACTCCGTCCCTTTCTTCTACCCTTGATGTTCTTCTCTCTCTTCACGATCCATCTTTCTCCTTAATCTCAAGATGGATTCCTTCTCTTCATCTTCCATTAATTTTCCTTCTGTTCTTTCTGAAGCTCTGACGTTCCTCCGAGCTCTTCCTCTTTCCCGGGTTCCTCCGACCACCACCCTTGATCTCTTAGATGAACCTCTTTTCTTTTCAACCCTCGTCCATTCCTCCCGACAGCCTTTTTTCGTTTGCCTTCCTGGATCCGCTCCGGTATACTAACTGTTCGCACACTCGTTAATCCCGACTTGACCTGGAAAACCCTGACCTCCTTCTTTTCCGATCCTTCACCTTCCCATGCTACTGATTATGCTCTCTTCGCTGTTCCCTAGGTTTTCTTTATCCATCTCTCGTCAATTCTCATGGCCTCGTCTCTGTCCTTGGTCCCAGTCTCCCTATTCCTTTTTCTCTCTCTATTAGAGGTGTTTCTGTCCCCATTCTCTCAGTTTCCACTGTTTCCTTTTACCGTTTCTTTCGTACACCTACCGCAGCTTCGCACCCAATTTCTGATGTTCCTTCTCCCCTCTCTCAGGCCACCTGGTCTGCCTCTTCTTCTCCTCTTTCTGCACCGTTGGAGTTTAACATTCACTGGTAATATCTTCACCGCCGGCTTCATGTCCCTCTTCTTCTATCCCGTATGTCCCTCCTTTCTTCTTCTATTTGCCCATTTTGTGAGTCCATAGGAGATATCGACCATATGTACTGGCATTGTCCCATCCTGATTCCTGTTTTGCATTGTGTCTTTCGTTTCGTGAAGCACATCACTTCTCGCAATTTACCTTTTCTCGCCTATTCCTGGTTGCTTTTAACGAAGCACCCTCCATCTCGTTTGCCGGACGTTGGTGCCTTTCTTTTCTTTTTTGGTGAAACAAGAAATATCTATCTATCATCTTTATCTCCGGAATGCCGCAGACTCTACTAATCCACTTATAGCAAGTAACACAATCCTCACCTATTTTCGCAGCCGCTTAACAGCTTGCCTCCGCCTCGAATATGCAGAAGCAATTCTTTAGCATGGTTTCGTCAGGTCTGGGCGCAGGATGCCGGTCGGTTCCGGATTGATGGCACCACCATTAGTCTATCATTATAACCACTCAGTACTCCTTGCAAGTTGGAACGTGAGGAGTTTTCTTTGTTCTGTAGCCTTTTGTTTGTTGTTTCTTCCTCGCATTGTCATGACTATTGTGCTACATTTCGATTGCATTAAGGGGATAATTATTTTGGAGCTTGACTACTGTGCCTCTGTATCTTTCCTCCTGACACCGGTTATCCACCTTGTGTTGTTCTATTATGGTAGTGTCCTCTTGAGATTGAGGACTATTGTTTTTCGAATGGGTTGAACGACCTGTTCTAACCTTTTCATTGCTGTTCTGTGAATGTGTTCTGTAGTATATTTGTGATGGAGCTGTAATCCCGAGCAATTTGTATTGTATCTTGGTACTGTGTGGAACCGTTGACTTGCCTCCGCATTCTTATGTTCTGTTGTACCATGTGCTAATGGAGGAACTGTTATGTATATATGATTATTGTTTATAAATTGTGCATTTTCTGGATGAGTTGCTTGATGCCATGGAAATCGGCTGACTCCTACGTTTCTCACTATGACATAACGCAATGTTCGTTATGAGAATTTATTTACTCATTTCCTAGTACTTCTGTCTTGTTGTTTGCCTCTACCGTATTGTTGCATTTTGCTTATTTCCTTAGTTCACATTATATTGTTTTTCATGTACTGTTCTGCCGCCGTTTTTGTTTATTGATTATGTTGCTTAATGGGCTAACTTTCAGTGCATTGTATAGCAGAGGAGTTTTCTTAGTGCCCACGTGTTTTATCTGTTAATCATTTGCATAGCTCCTTGCATGTGACATTTTTTTATTTTTCTGGTGTTTTGAGATATGCATATGTGTTTCGTTTTTTCATAGTGTACAAGTTTGTTGTGTTGCATTGTCTTTTTTAGAAGTTGGTTACCTATGTGTACCACTATGTTTTCCTGTAACATTTGCACCATGTTTTGGTCTATTCATGACAGATTTTGGCAATGTATCGCCACTTAAATCTTTTAACTTTATACAAATTTTGAAGATGACAATCCGATTTTTGGCGTAAATGTGACAAGGATGGTAAGTCAGATAATATCTGAAAACTTGAAAATTTTCATCGTTCTGGAGCGGGACTCGAACCTGCGTCTCCTAGAAAACGCCCGGGTATGCTAACCACTACACCACCCAGAACGACCAAGTTTCAAGTTTCCGATCAATTTCAATTTAACCATCACAGGATTCGCTAGTCGAAGCAACCGGCATTCATGTTTAGCGAATGTGGAGGTTAAGAATCTTATCCCGTGTTTGCTCGGAGAAGCAGATAAATCATGAAAGAAATACGGGATTACGCCACAAGGACGATGAAAATTTTCAAGTTTTCGGATATTATCTGACTTACCATCCATGTCACATTTACGCCAAAAATCGGATTGTCATCTTCAAAATTTATATGGCGTGATCCCGTATTTCTTTCATGATTTATCTGCTTCTCCGGCCAAACACGGGATAAGATTCTTAACCTCCAGATTCGCTAAACATAAATGCCGGTTGCTTCGACTTGCGAATCCTGTGATGGTTAAATTCAAATTGATCGGAAACTTGAAACTCGGGTGTTCTGCGTGGTGTAGTAGTTAGCATACCCGGGCGTTTTTCTGGGAGACGCGGTTCGAGTCCCGCTCCAGGACGATGAAAATTTTCAAGTTTTCGGATATTATCTGACTTACTATCCTTGTCACATTTACGCCAAAAATCGGATTGTCATCTTTAAAATTTGTATTATATGGCGTAATCCCGTATTGCTTTCATGATTTAACTTTATGTTTTTTCCCGGAGGCTAGTTCTGCTCCGTCATATGTCGTTCTCATATATTGTTATCAAATTACTCCTTGAGGTACCCTATGCGTTCTTTTTCCTTTAGCTTAATGTTTTGATTTCTATGTGTGCAATTGTAGACACTGTGATAGTTTCTCACCTATTTTAACTTTCTGGTTTATTTCCGGATGGGGGTCCTGCTCCGGCATTTGTAATTATTCATGTTTGTTCCCAAGTTATTTTTCATGTTTTATCAGCGTGTATGATTCTGTAATGCCTTTAGACCAATAAATATTTTTTGAACTATAGCCAAAGACATTATGAACAACAATGTGCAAAACAATTAACTTACTTGTGAAAATGCCCGTTTTTCATGTCGGCCGTTATGTTGTTTTCATGTCGGAAACTGTACCTGACTCAAGCCTGACAATATTTATTTTTTTATAAGAACTATTTAAAGCACGATTTGCAACACGCACGCAATCAGCATATGCTCAGGAACCAGGAGTATAGCCGCCCCGGTGGCGCAGTGGTCTAAGCGATGGCCTTTGATCATTCGTCCGAAAGGGGTCCAGGTTCGAATCCCGGTGAGGCATGGATGTTGTGTTTTTCTTACGGCACTGGCTCTCTCTCCCTTCCCTGGAACCAGTGTCCCTAAATTAGGGACGGACGACTGCTTATAGCCCATTGAGTTGCTCACGGTGGTCGTTAAACCTCCAATCAAAAAAAAAAAAAAAAAACCTCCAATAAAAAAAAGAAAAAAAAAGAACCAGGAGTATAGAATAATATTCTATCCTCCTTGTCAGGAACAGCTTTCCCTCCTCGCTAATGGCGGAATATCCGGTTTTCAAAAACTCACGGAAGTTGCCATCTCCAAGGTTTTTGCCGCAGCCACGGAGTCTAACGTCACAGGAAATGTCATGTCTTTTTTCCGTAGCAGCGTCTGCTTAAGCAGGCTTTGTCGTGAAAGCGTGAAAGTAACTTAACGTTAGCAGACGGTTAGGCTGAAAGTGGTGGCTCACGCTCACTACTGAAGGGAGCGAGTGTTACTTTAAGGTGCTTAAAAAAGGTAAATTCGTTGTCTATCTGATTTTTTTTGTATGAGCCTTCTTACCTCAGAACTGAAGATTGTATTGATACCACTTTTATGGAGATTCGTCCGAAAACAAAAGAGCATTAGAGAAGCAGAAGTCTAGAGTCAGGGTTGGGTGAACTGCATTTCCACGTGCGTAACTAGCTGTCGTTTGCGAAGCTGACAGTTTGAGTCGTTTTTGGGTGTTTCGCACGCAAACAATATTGCTGCTTAAAGTATTTTGGCGTAGGTTGAAGGTGAGTTGTGTTTAGGTACCAGATATTTTAGTGTGTTTCGAAAGAAATCAGTCGCCCTGGACATCATACCAGCGCATCATTTTGAATTTTCTAATTTAAATTAATATAAATTTGAGTTCTCAAAAATTTTAAATGATTTGATGCATCAGTGGTAAACATTTTTTTTATCAGTTAATGGTTTGCAGTGTCGTTGATCGAATCCAAAATTGTTTGTTCATCCAGCTACAACAGAGCTTGTTTTTTGAAATTTGCTGGTAGATGCAAATTGTTTCTACCGTTTTCGATCAGAGCCGAAATTAATTTTTACCTGTTGTGGCATTGTTTTTGTTTATATAAAGTGACAAGTTTACTGGACCATAGAACGAAAACGATGCCAGAAGCCAGCTCACATCGTTTCCATAGGAATACAAATTTCCTTGAAAAGAAAAAAGAACAGATTGGAAATTGTTTCATATTAACCCCCTTCTCCAATGAACTGATTTTTTAAAGCATAATAATGAATTTCCAGGTCTGTATGCTAACTAACGGCTGGGGATTCTTTCTGTAGTCATGTTATTCTTTATTTCCATCCTGCTGGTGTTTTGGTGCCTTGCTAATTAAAAATATTCTATGATGTATTCCGTTTCTCTTCATGGGCTTATGACAAATAAAAAAACCGTCACATTTTCCTTGGGAATTTTATTTTTGTCATCCTAAGTGAGTAATTATAGCTGGTACTCTTCCAGTGAGCTCAGGACTGAATAAAAAAAAAGTTATTCGTGGGATAAACATGATGTAATTCACGTAATAAGCAGTTTTATTTGCTATTACATTTTAGTTTTTTTTTTTATATTTAATTTAAGTTTTTATATAAACAGAGAATGTGATGTTGTTGTGTGCAGTGTTATAATGGAAAATCTTGCAGTCCCCTTGTGAAGGTTTGCCAGCTTTCAATTATTAAAATTTTGTAAATGCGTTTCATGTGTAAAACTGGTATTTCGATATGGGAATTTTTATAAATTATAAAAAGCTAGGTAACACTTAACTTTTATTAGAATTCCTAAATGGAGAGGAAAATAGGTTTATTTGACTCTCAAATGATTATTTTTTTTAAAACCCATGTGAAATGAGCAGTTTTCGTCATATATATAAATGAATAGTTTTTCTTTTTCCTACCAAATAGGTACTTGCCATACTTATCGGATATGAAAAAACTGGTAGGATTGCTTTTTACAGAAATCTTTGTAAAAGGCTGTGTTACAATGGCACTTATTGAAACTCTGGTACTCTAACTCATTTCATATTTGCATGTTGAAGACCATATGATGTTTGATGGCCTGAGGCAAGCAATCTAAATGATTAATTTCATGATGAAAAGTTTCTGTAACATTATGGAACATTAATTGCAAGCCTTATGACATTGTGTTTGACCTCAGGTACACATGTACCTTTATTTGAGTTAACTATACTTTTGTTATTTGATTAATTAGAGTTCAGATTTTTTTTTTTTTTTTAGATTGTTTTAAGTTGTTTGCTTTTGTGGTACAGTGAATTTCACCATATGCCAAACTATCTGGGAAATTAGTTGGGCATACATTTGTTTATTATGAAGTAGTTATCAAAATAATTGTCAGAGTTATTGTGCCAAGTGCTGTAATGGAGAAATTGTGGAATCTCCCTTCAGATATTTTAACAGCCTCCGTAGCTTCATACACACGTGCACATTCAATACCATTGGTTGCCACAAAATTACCTACATACTATGTATTTTAATCCAAACTGGGTATCTTTTTCACCAGAAGTATTCATGCCATATGTATTGTGTGATATCTGGGGATAGCCGCCCCGGTGGCGCAGTGGTCTAAGGCGTTGGCCTATGATCTTTCGTCCGAAGGGGTCCGGGTTCGAATCCCGGTGAGGCATGGATATTGTGTTTGTCTTACGGCACTGGCTCTCTCCCTTCCCTGGAACCAGTGACCCTAAATTAGGGACGGGCGACTGCTTATAGCCCAGTGAGTTACTCACGGTGGTCATTAAACCTCCAATCAAAAAAAAAAAAAAAAAAATATCTGGGGATAATGAGATTCACATATTTTCAATAATAGTTCTGTGCTCCAATTCAAAAAAATTAGTAGGCTACCATTGGCATTTTATTTTAAACTTGCAAATATATTCATTTTATTTATTAGTAATTATTATTTAATTAAGGTTAAAACAAATGCTGTGCATCTGCTGAGCCATGAAGGGTGTGCTCTGTTGTGAACTATTGCAATAGGGTCAAACTGTTACTGCTGATCACTACAAGCAAGAATAGCTGTGATTGAACCAGGAAATCTGTCAGAAACGTCCATTCACAGGCAAAGATTTGTGTTCCGTGAAATTACTGCATGACAACGCTAGGCCGCATGTCGCGAAATCGGTCAAGAAGACGTTATTGACGCTTGGCTGGGAAGTTTTGAAGCACCCGGTGTATAGTCCCAACATAGCCCCTTCAGACTATCATTTGTTCCGGTCGATGCAACATGGCTTGTCTGCTGTTTGGTTCCGGACATGTGACGAAGTGCAAAAATGGGTTGACGACTTCGTGTCACACTATGAAGTATTCTTCATGGCTGGATTCCGTCAGCTGCCTGACCGATGGCGAAGGTGATGGAAAATGATGGGGCATATTTTGATTCTTATTGGTATTGTTGTTTTTTCTCAAATTACATGTTGCGTTGTCTTAAAACGCTTTAAAACTTATTTGTACACGTAATATAAACATTTTCCAAACCCCATAAGATTAAAGTTAAATGATAATGTGTCATAAGATTTGCTATGACTTCACATTTACTGGTGATTCATAATTCTGCAGTTAGCTATGATTTCTACCTATTTAAAGAATGGGATCTAAAGGAACACTAAGAAAAAATGTTTTCAGTTACTTAGTTTAAATGTTCTACTAAAATTGGATCAGCAAGTCCTTACATGACTAGTACTGAAAACTGAACTATGATCTTACAAAAGAATAGCATGGTGTGTACAGTGCAATAGAAACGCAGTAACAAAAAATTCAGTTTTTGCAAAAGAGAACGTCATATTCAAAATAGTGTTTAGTTAGCAGCACTGCAGGAACTGATGATGTGTCTGGATTATCTTAGCTTTACCATCAGCAGATAATGTTCTTCCAATTGCTGATCTTGCATCTACCTTATAGATATAATTTTTATGCTTGAGAAAAATGTCTAGCTTTTGAGTGTAGTAGTAAGTTAGTGATGGTCCATTTGAATAAAGAAAACCGATTTTCACTCCACCAGTTCCTTCATTTACATTTAGCACGCATCTAATCCACTATGTTTTCTGCATACATACAAGCAGGGGTAGACAAAGCCCCAAAAATTTTAGTTGCCAGCTCCTTTTCCATAGGAGCCAGCACATTTTTTAAAGAGATGTGAGGAAAAACCATGATCAATCTAAGTGAAAACCACACATGCAGAATTGTGACAGGCAGTCGAAATAAATGTATCATATCTTAGATACTTTTTAATAATTCAGTACGGCATCCACAACTAAAACTAGGAGATATATTATTCACTTATGTTAATAACTGCATTTCAAAATGTTTCATTTCAGAAAATTCAGTGTAGTCTTCTGGTGTGTAACACTGAATAAAACCACTAATAAATAAATAAATAAATACACTTATAAGCACCCCACGTGAAATCAGTGCCATAGCTATGGATATCTCTGATGTTTACTCTGTGGTCTAAGCGATGGCCTCTGATTATTCGTCCGTAAGGGGTTCGGGTTCGAATCCTGGTATGGCATGGATGTTGTGTTTGTCTCATGGCACTGGCTCTCTCCCTTCCCTGGAACCAGTGACCCAAAATTAGGTATGGGCGACTAATTATAGCCCATTGAGTTGCACATGGTGGTCGTTAAACCTCCAATAAAAAAAAAAAAAAAATTACTCTGCATGCATGTACAGAACTGTCTTTGGTTACACTGTGGAACTTCAGCCTGAATCACTGCTGCTGATATTGCTGTAGGATGCATAACTCTGCTGGCAATAGTGCCAAAAATAGATATTGGCATCTTCATTATTCCAATTTTAAGATAAGTAATGTACAAAACATGCAAACATAAAAAAATCTATATACTGTACATATTGCTTTATTAAAGAGAGAAAAGCTTTATAATAGAAATGCAAATTTTGAAAAATAAAATTTTCAGAATAGAATTTGAACACTCAGGTACTAGGTGAACATTTTTAGGCACCTTGAATTGTCTACCCCTACATACAAGTGATGTACCCACTTGTGTTACAGAACTCTACTTTGGTGTTGCTTTACGTCAATTGGGTGGGCTACTGAATCTCAGTGCATCAAGTAGTTCCATGTATCATGGAACTATCGTACTTAATGTTCCATGTTAACATAAGGCTTGCATGCACTCACCTTGAAGGAGCAAAGAAACTAGTTCTGCTGCTACATTTCATACAGAGTATTTGTTAGAATAATAATAATTTAGGTGCTTAAATGCATTCTTATATACAAAAGCAAACCTGCTTTTGCTTGTACAAAGGAAGTGTAGAATAATAATAGCAAATGCCCAAAATATTGAATTGAATTGGAGAGTTCTAAATAAATAAGCCTGTCTGTCAAATGTTCTGATGTACATGCACATCAGAACATTTGACAGAAAGGCTGATTCTTCATGTCTTGAATTTTCTCCATTTTATGCATTTAATGTTTTAAATATATTCTAATGTTTTAAATTGGTAACTTTAAAAACCTGGTTGACCCAAGTTTTTAAAGTTACCTATTTTTGTGAAATTTGCATATTTTTTTTTGCTTAGATCAGTTTTAAACATTAAAAAAACTACAACAAAACCCTTCAAAAGTACATGTAGGTTCAAAGTGGTGTGTATTCATAGATAGAATCATCATTATCAGATCAGGACTTGCAAAATGCCATTATGCAAGAGTTGTCAAAATGACTTGTCTGGGTAGGAAAATGAGAAATCCAGTTGACTGACCTGGTATGTAATTAAAAAAAAATCAAGACCAGCCTTGTTTTGCTTTCACAGCAAAATAAACAGTCTGAACCAAAAAAGAAAAGAAAAAAAGCTCATTTGTTAAACACTACAATATTCAAGATGCCTCTCATGGTAAAATAAAAAAAATCACTGAAAATATTTTGTGAAGATACCATTACAGCTGAAAATATTTTTGCATTAATACTGTTTGAGGCAAAAAAAAAAGAAAAAAAAAAAAAAAAGGTTTTTTGAAGATACCGTCCAACAGTATCATCAAATGCCACCTGAATGTCCAACCCCTGATGAGACAACACCACAACTGTAAATGGAAGATGTCTAGGCTAACAGAGTTAATTGATTCAATCGCAGATTGATAATCATGGGCCGTATTATTAGTCTCTTTGCATGTGGCATTTCATTGGCATTGAAGATCCCTAGGTCAGCAGTTGGTGATATAATATGCAAATGGCAATAGACTGGGGCTCAATTTGCCAAGAAACGACCTAGTGAACCTCTGAAGCTAACAGGCATGTGTTAGTAGAGCTCTGTGAAAGTTTATATATATATAATATTAGAGTGGGATTAAAAATTAACTTTCAGAAGACAAAAGTGATGTACAGTGCTTTTACAGAAAAAGAAGAGTTATTGATTGATGAAGAAAAGTTTGAAACAACCGATACCTACATTTATCTCGGGCAGCAGATATCAAGTGAGGGTCACATTAATGAAAAAATTAATCGCAGTATGAAACTTGGATGGAGAGCTTTTGGAAGAAGCAGTACAATTTTTAAAAGCAGTATGTCATTATGTCTTAAAAGGAAAGTGTTTAATCAATGCATCCTGCCAGTGCTTACATATGGAGCAGAGACATGGACCTTAACTAAAAAGGATATACAAAGACTGCGGACATCTCAAAGAAGCATGGAGAGATGCATGCTTGGTGTAACCAGGGAAGATAAGAAGAGGAACTTGTGGATAAGGAAAATGACAGGAGTGGATGACATCATAACCAGAGTGAAATTACTGAAATGACAATGGGCTGGACATGCTGCCAGGAGAACAGACCACCGATGGACAACTGAAATTTTAGACTGGATTCCAAGGGACAAAGACCCGGAAGAAGACCCCATGGGAGATGGATGGGTGAAATTCGAAAGCATGCCAGAGTGACATGGAGGAGACAGGCTCAAGACAGACCGTTGTGGAAGGAACTTGGGGAGACCTTCATCCAGCAGTGGATTGATAATGGTTGACAATGATGATGATAATACTAGACTGGATACTAAGGGACAGGAAAAGACCCAGTGGGAATTGGGAAGATGTAATTCAAAAGCATGCCAGAGTAAGATGGAAGACAACTGAGCAAGAGAGATTGTAGAATTGATATGGGGTGACCTTCATCCTACAGTGGGTTGCAAATTGATGATGACGATGATTGAATACGTTTAAAGCTGTACTGTCTATTAAGATCTGCCTGTCGATCAGTAAAGACAAATTCAAGCAGGCTGAGTGATTTTTGATTCATAAGTAGAGATGAGATAGGATTTCTGCGTTCAGCACGCAGTACAAAATTTTATGTGGTCACGTATATAGACTCCAGATCTGATCATAAACATGTAAAATCAACTTATTTTAACACCCCTAATGTGCACTCTCTAGCACACAAAAGCCCTTTCTGAACACAATCTTGAATCTTGCACGCAAATCAAATATCTGCACCCGAAATGAACGCAAAATTTCCTTTTTTTATGTAAAATTTACAGTTAATCTACCATTTTTTTATATGAATGTCTGAGAGAGAAACCATGAGGAAGCAAAAGTTGCAGAAGTATGGATTAGTACATTCATTTCTCTCCTCCGCACGATGAAATAGACGCAGTCCAGAAGAAGGAGGAAGAAGAATGAAAGCAGCGTGCTCAAGAGTTAGTTTGCATTCTTTTTCTCTTCCCCCCCCCCACAATGAAATAGGTATAGTCCAGAAGAAGAAGGAAGAAGAACAAAAGCAGCACACACAAGGTTTAGTTTACATTCTTTTTCTCTCCCTTCAGCAGCAAATAGACACAAAGCAAAAATGAGTAAAATCGGAAAATCTAAATTCTACAGTTATTCTAAAGGACTTTCAAAATGAAGGGTTTGGAGCTGATGGTACTCTGATTTTGTGTATGTATTGTGACAAGAAAATCATGGTGGATGATAAACACCAAAAGCTGCTATTGAAGAGATACGTGGAATCCGTCACTCACAAAAAGAACAAAGAAAGTAGAACAAAAACCAAGGAAAGCAGTACAAAATGTCCGTTCATTGTGGAAGCTTTTCAACAAGCATCTCAGAAAGCCGATCAAGTTAATCATTTTAATGTTGTACAAAAGTCTAGCGGATAATGCTTACCTTGGCATTCCTTTCTAGCGATGGGAACATTTCACGCACATGTTTTCCGGTCTTTGTTGATGCTATTGTCCTAACGTCCGTTGTATGCGCTGATTGGCTTTACTTCTCACACTTTTCGCTGGGTATACTCATTGGATCTTTGCCTTAGGATTCAAACACATCAATTTTTACCATTCTTTATACTCAAAATTTTGAATCCTAGGGCAAAGATCCAATGAGTATACCCAGCGAAAAGTGTGAGAAGTAAAGCCAGTCAGCGCATGCAACGGACTTTAGGACAATGGCATCAACAAAGACCGGAAAACACGTGCGTGAAATGTTCCCATCGCTAGAAAGGAATGCCAAGGTAAGCATTATCCGCTAGATTTTTGTACAAGTTACTTTGAAATATCGCATGTAAAAGAGAATAGTAGAATAATTAGAGCTATATAATAGTCAGAATTAGAACTACTAATTGGAATTCATTTTAATGTTGATATTACTGCTGCTCTAATGTAATCAGGAATCCCTTTGTCTAAAGTCAATCATCCCTCCCTAAAAGGATTTCTGGAAAAATACTCGCAAAGGAAAATCCCTGATGAGAGCACTCTGAGGAAGAACTACACTATGACGCCACTATACTTAAGATCAAAAGCATTATAGGATATTCTCTAATGGCATTCATTCTTGGACGAAACAACAGATGCTCAAAAGAGGTATGTCCTTTCCATTCTTGTTGCTCCTTTGAACGGAGAACCATCTCGCTTCATGTTATTAAAAATGCATCATTTGGAGAAAACAAATAACTGCACCATAATGCAGGCATTCAACGATGCTTGTTCGAAGTTGTGACCAGAAATTCATTACGACAAGGTATGGTTGGTGGTCACACATCAGGCGTCTTACATGCTAAAAGCACTTTCGTACCTGAAGCCTCTCTATCCCAACTTACACCACGCTGCCTGCTTGGTGCACTCCTTGCATAGAGTTTGTGAAGCAGTGAGGGAAAAGTATGAAGTTGCAAACCAGTTCATTGGATTAATGAAGAAAGTGCTGCTTAAAGCCCCAGCGAGAATCAATATGTTCCAGCAAACCACCCAACTTGACCTTCTTCTACAGCCTGTGATTGTCAGGTGGGGCACCTCGATTTCTGCTGTGGTATACTGCTGTCTAAACTTTGCCAGGATTAAGGATTTCATTGCCCAACTTGAACAAGATGGTAGTGTAGCAGTTACAAAAATCAAGAGTCTCGTGGGCAGTTAGGATCTGGAAAAAGAGTTGTATGAGGCATACAACTACAAGTTCATTGTAGATAGCATCAAGAAGCTTGAAGAATGGATCCTGGAAAAGCAAATACAGTGGAAGATTTTTAAGGAAGTGGAAAACCGTGTGGATGACTTTGCCAAGACAAAGCTGGAAAATTCTCTTTGGAAGAACCCAGACGTCATTGCCTTCATCAGTGAGAACCAAGATCTAGACATTTGCATAAAGGCCAAGTTTGTGCCTCTAGTGAGCATGGAGGTGTAGAGATCTTTTTCTCAGTACAAAGACTTTTTGACTGACAAGCAGCAGAATATGATTTTTCAGAACATTGAAAAAATGTGTATTGTTTAACAGAATTACTTTGTATGGAATGAAAAGGAAAAAATGATATAGAAATGACTGGTAAGTCATTTATTTTTATTACATTAAAAGATTGGGAATGCTGAAATATTGTGTAACTCTAAATTTAATGTCGCACGCAAAAGGAAAGAAAATTTGCACGCAATTTAGTAAAAATTTGCACTCAAGAATCCTAACTCTCTATCCATAAGCTAAGTCATCGTTTTATGATGCTTAGTCACTTCCTTTGTTAGCTCTAAGAATCACTGAACATTTAAAAATGCCTCCCGATGGGTTAAAATGCACATGCTTTCTGGTTATTGAAGAATTTCTCAAAAGCACTGACAAAAATTCATGATCTTTCTGTTATTGAAAGATAGAATTTTTAGCTGTCATTTCAGTCTTTATTTTACTATTGTAACACAGATAGATGAATGTACTACAAGTATGTCTTTTTCCTCCAGTCCATACTGTTTCCCCAAGGTTTTCTTGCCTGCGAGGCATAGCATTTCTATTTACCACAATACTCTCACTTTTAAAGAACTACAGAAAAAGCTTCAATTTCACTGGGCAGCTCAAAATGCATGAAAGATTTTAAACTTTTAATTTCTTCTGTTAATCCTATTTGTCTTTAGTTAATTTCCATTTATTGATAATGGTTTAACTGTTGTAACGTTTTACATGTTATTTTTTTCTTTACGTCAAATGCATTTCTCAATTGGAAAATACTGTAATTAATTGCAAGAAATTAGATGGACTAAATTTGTAAGATACCTTTTGGTTGTAACAATTGTTGGCCTAGTCGTTGGTTTGTTATCTTTCACTTGGTTCTTGAATTTAAACACTCCAAGAAACAGTAGGTATATTCTTCACAGAGGTGTGCATGCTCATTGATTACGAAGTTAAAAAAGAGAGAGAGTGATGGAGGAGCTTTCTTCAAGTCTACTTTGGACTAGAATACCTTTAAGTCTGAAATTTCAAAGGTCAACATGGGTGAGGAGTCTCTGAAATCCATTAGACCAGTATAAAAAAATATCTTTAAAAAAAACCAATTGCTCCAAGAAGGGTAGTCATGACAAAAAACACAGGACTAAAATGAACTGTAAAATGTTAAATTACCTTAGGACAGGATACGTACAAGTGTGAGTCATTAAAAAAAATTTTGCATGAGAAAACACAAGTCAAAAATATCGCAGGACTTCTTGGCTGTATTGTCCGATGCATTTTGGCAAACTTGGTTGCCATGTTCTCATTTCTGGGACTTTTAGTCGTCCATTCCTTCTGCAGTCCATACTGACTATGCCATGTACTCAGATCATGAATCTCTGCCTTTCCGTGTTATGACACATCATCGATCTACGTTGCCATTTTCCGTTTTTGGGAAACCCAATAGTCTTGTTTTGTGTAAGTTTAGGTCTTGTTGGGTGCGATGTTTTTGCGCTGTCTGCTTTCCCAAAAACTAAGAATGGCAACATAGTAGATTGATGATGTGTCATAACACCTAAAGGCAAAAATTCGTAATCTGAGTACATGGCATAGTCAGTGTGGACTGCAAAGGGAACAAACGACTCTAGTCCCAGAAGATAGCAACCAAGTTTGCCGAAATGCATTGGACAATACAGCCAAGAAGTCCAATGATATTTTTGACTTGCGTTTTCTTGTGCAGAAATTTTTCAAATGACTCATACTTGTGCATCCTGTCTTAAGGTATTTTAATGTTTTACAGTTCATTTTAGTCCTGTGTTTTTTGTCATAACTACGCTTCTTGGAGCAATTGTTTTTAAAAAGAGACCTTTTTTTATACTGGTCTAATGGATTTCCGAGCTCCCTCACTCCTGTTGACCTTTGAAATCAGACTTAAAGGTATTCTAGTCCAAAGTAGAGTTGAAGAAAGCTCCTCCATCCCCCTCTCTTTTTAAACTTCGTAATCAATGAGTACGCACACCTCTGTGAAGAATATACCTACTGTTTTTTGGAGTGTTTAAACTCAAGAACTGAGTGAAAGATAATGAATTGACGACTAGGCCAACAAATGTTACAACCAAAATGTACATTATGAATTTCGTCTACCTAATTGCTTGCGGTTAATTACAGTATTTTCCAATTGAGAAATGCATTTGACGCAAAAGAAAAATAACATGTAAAAAGTTACAACGCATTATCATTAAATGGATATTAACTAAAGACGAATACATTTTTCAACATGTTTTTTTCCCCATCTCCATATATATAGAGAAATACTTGTATTCTTCTGTTAAATGATGTAAATGGAAATTTGTGTTCTATTTGTATCTGCTTCTAGATTTTAGGCTTTCTTTTTCGTTTTTTTTTGTTCCCATTCAATAGCATCTCTCCCAAAGATTTTTCAGGTACCTTTTACCTTCCATCTTTTTCTAACTTTTTTTTTTTTTTTTTTTTGCCAAATACCATGCTCCCCAAAGAAGCTCATCTGCTAGATTAAAGTTTAAAGCTGATGGAGCTAGAAATTACTTACTGTTGATATATACATCTCAGCATACAACTCAACCTTAATTGACATCCATGACATGTCTCACACAAGACCTTTTATACTTCATTCTCATTATCTTTCAGTGGAAGAAATGCTGTTTTTGTAGAGCTCCAGCTTGTAGGAATGGTTAAGCAAGCCTAGGAAATCTTTTTGTAGCAGTGCCATACAAAATCACAAACATCAGAAAGTTAAGTTGTTGTTTTTTCCTCACTGAACCTCACTGAATGGAGTTTTTCAATGGCTCTTTATGGGACTGAATAACAAAGTATTGCTGACATTTTTGTTGAGGCACTGTTAAATAATTGTGTGGATGCATGTTTTAGAGATTCAATGCAGTTTTGTTGATGTTAAGTAAATGTTGTAACTGTGAATGGTGGCACTTCATTCAGGCCCAATGCCTGTCAGGCCCAGTGATTTATAGTTTGTTGGTTAGGATGCTCATATGGATCTACACACAGTTCCTCATTAAGTCAGCATGACTGTCAACCATTTATGAGACTACTGTTATTACACATTTACATTTCACTTGCTTTTATGGGTTATCACCCTTAGGATACCCAGCAATGTCCTTTCAGACCTTCGGTTTCTCTCGGACTTTCTTCAGCATTTACTCTTTCAACCTCCCCCCCCCCCAGCTGACACACAGGCTCTTTTTTGACAGTTCTTTTAATTAATGTATTTTCATACCACTTCCATGATTGTGGAATGCTAGTAGAATATTTTTATACAAGTTGTAAAGACAGATTTTCTTTGAAACTTAAGAACCAAAATGGTTGCTTCAGTGACAGTTTTCCCAAGATGGCGATAGTGTCCTTTCCAGGGCCAGTGGTGTCTCCACTAACATACAATGTATGAAAACTGTAACTTAAAACATATAATCACCAGGCAAAAAAAAAAAAAAAAAAAAAAAAAAAAAAATCCACTGCAATCAAAATTGAGTAATATTTCTAACTAAATTCACTCATAAGTATTATTTAAAGATGGATCCATCACACTGTGATTCTCACAGTAACCCTATGGGGTCAGTTTCCAGTTAATTAAGAGGTGATTGTCTCCACCCCAAGCAGACTGCTTAACCCATTTATTTGCACCTATCACTCTGTAGCCAAGTTTATCTCTTGTGCAATATATATATATATAACCTAAGCAGGAAACAATTAAATTGAGCAAAATTTGGAGGTTCTTTGAAGTGTACTGGGCTTATTAAAATAGCACAGATGCATGCTTGTCAGTCTTGGTACAGGAGTTACATGAGATATGCACAGAAAATAGTGAAGTAGGAAGGGTTTACAATGCAAAAGTCAGTGATTTTTGCTTTTGGTTTTGTAAGAAAAATGTAATAAAGAACATTTAAAATGGAAGATGTAGGGTTGACAGGGTGTTAAATATATTTTCATATTAGGGCTTGAAAAATCCCATGCCAGAGATCACATAAGTTATTGGCAAAGATCATTGATCCACCTTTAACTTAATTTAGATTAGAGCTATCCTATACTCGTGGCATGATTTAATTTTATCAAATTAACCCTTTCCTAGGGGCTTTTTTTTTTTCTCACCAGGGAATAGATGATTTTGCATCATTTTAGGATTCAAAATTTTGTGTGACTCACTTTATTAAATGGGAAATTTCTGCTTTTTTTCATTTTTGTTCTCACTATGACAAATTTTTTTAAAGTTTTGAGGGAGGGTTTTATATGAATGAAAAAGAGGGGGGTATTTAAAATAGCTTGCTGGGCATTGAAATCCATATTCAATAATATCACTCTTACTGATTGTCCTTCTCCCCAGACTTTTTTTGGGGGCAGGTAAATAAAAAGTCTAGTTACCCACTGTAGGCAATTAAATTTAAAAATAAGAAAGTTTGGAACAGAATTTCCTACTACAAGAAAAAAGACAGGCGTCACATATCTTGTTTCATTTTGTTACTAATCACAGGAAGTTGTATTACTGTTACAGGGTGGCATTAGCAGAAAAATATCACTTCTTTAATTATATTTTGCTCTAGGTCCAGAAATTGTAACCATATGTAGTTTTGCTGCAAATGTTGTTTATAGTCAACGATGCAATGCATGCCTCTGCTGGAACTAGCCTACGGTGTTTAGTGACAAAAGGGCTGAAACTTTAATGAAAGGAACATGGCAGAATCACTAGATTTCTCAAATATCAATTTTTCATACCAATTTCATCATCATCATCTTAAAACTTGAGATACATGCTTTTGTGCATTGAACATTTTGAATACAGACCATTAAAATGGAAATGCAAAACATGTACAAAAGTTCATCATAATTTTTAACTTAATCTGATTTGTTGTCTTAAAAGATAAATTTTCCTGTGCATCCTGCTTTTACACTACCTGGGAAGGTAAATAATTTCTGCACATGCCCAGCTGGGCATGTAACTTTTCAGATATTTTTCATGCTCTGTTCTTGAATTTAGATTTTTCTGCTATTTTTCTTTTTCTTTGTTTTTTATTTTTGTAGTTACTGAGCAAATATCTTTTTGTACTTTAATCTCACTGTAATTGACTACATTGAGGGCTAAGGAAGGAAGAGATGAGACATATTTCCAGCACTTAGCCTTTTGCTGTAAAAATAAACTTTTTTGATTTTTAAACATCTTATGGGTTTCTCTAGGATATTCAACACAAAGGGTTTTTTAGTGTCATCTATTCAGAACATACATGCTAGTACAATTCCAGTGGCTTGTCACTGGAAAGTGGTAAAGCTTGTTCTTTGTGGTTATGTACTACAAAGATTATAAATAGTTTTAAGAGAGCTGTTCTTATGAAAGTTCATCATAGTGTAGGTGAATGCCTGAGCTCTGTGATCTTTAAAATTGTGTGTTGATAGTATTTTGTTTTAATATTAAGTGAAGCTTACTGAGAAGTTTGTATCAGTATCTCTCTTCACAGCCCTTGTGAGAAGAATCTGAAATTGACCATAGGTCAATGGTAGATACCTGGCATATGTTCTGTTATAATTTTTGTGGGAAAGCTATGTCTAATACTCTTTCTTTTACAGGTGAAGGATTGTAGTATACACAAGCACTACAAAAGACAACTAGAACTGTTTCTTGTGATGTAAGTTGTTCTTCTTACAGCATGTGTTCATACAGTTTTATTGGTAATGCAGATTGGTTCTAGAACATATATTATTAGAATAATATTTTTTAAGTGGGGAACCGTGTTTTTGGTTTTCATTCATTTTAACTTTGTGTGCATAGATTTGATGTGGCTTTCTGTGAGGCTATTGAAAAAGTGAAACATCCAAAGCACTCCAAGAAATCTAAGCTACATACACCTACCATTTGAGAATGTGAAACATAGTTTTTATGGCAAATGATAACAAGGACTTTTTCGTTTTTCACAGATTTTTGAGGTTCAGCTATTTTTTAATCTTTAGCTTTCCCTACTTTTAAAAAGTGGGGAACGCGAAAGATCTTAAAGATGTTTTAATCTTTCCTACCCCCTTTTTAAAAAGTGACTAATCAATAACAAAGTAACACATTTCCAAATCCCATTCTGGAAATAATGAACCCAAGTCTAGCTGGATGTAAGAATTTGTGGCAGTCACAAAGTGATCTGTTGGACGAATTAAAAACAGTGATCATACATTATCTTTCTAAAACAAAACAAATTGAGAACAGTACCACTAAAGTCCTTCAAGCAAACCAAAGGTGAAGGAACTAAACAGCATGAGGAATTGAAGCTTTCCAGTGACACAGACATGTGAGGAGGTTTGTTTCATCTTGTTATATGAAAGTGTAGTATTCACATTATGTTGTACAGTTTGGCACCATACTTCCAGTTCTTTCAAACATTTTTGGAAAATATGCTAGGAACATGCTAAAAAGATGAAGTACATGCTTTGAATTATGCAAGTTTTTTTTATTTTTTATTTTGGCCTAAGGTTGTTTTTTAACAATGCATTGTCTGCCATGGAAGTGTAAGCTGATATGTAGAGACTGAGTGATTCATACTGTAATAAGTTTAAGCTTGCATATACTTGTAATGTTAACCACTGATTTTTCATGTTTGCTATTTTTCAAACTGTGGCACATTACAATCTGTATTCTACCTTTAACATGCATGAGATTCTTCTGTGGATTTGCAGAATTCTGAGTATTTTATCATCATTTGGATCATACTTGGGGTCAATGCTAAACTGAAGACATATGTTTTTGGGGATTAGTGGGAAGTAGAGAGGGGTTGTGTTCCATCTGCAGACGGTATTTCATCTCTTGAAACTTTCGAAAACAGAAGTTAGACAGAGTGAAGATTTCTCTCCTCAGCGTATATTTTCTTTTCCTTGTGATGTTCTCTCTGCTAACTGTTTAAAAAATGGGGTGGGGAGGATTTCTGAAAACTAAAGTTGGACAGAGCAAAGATTTACCCTGTAATCATACCCCCTTCCCCCTTCCGTGATTTTTCCATTACACCGCCCGTCACTTCTATGGAGTTGAAACCTTGATTCGTCAGAGAAGGCAACCTTTTTCCATTCTTCCACTGTCCAATAATGGTAGTCTCATGCGAACTGCAGTCGTTACTGATGGATTTCAGTTAACATGGGCATCTTGACACAGCGTTGACTCTGGAGATCTATGTGTTACAAGAAAATTCAGAATTTATATTCTGTTTGATTTTAGTATTCTATTGAAATTCTAGACAGGATTCCAAAGGACAGGAAAAGACCCAGAAGAAGACCAAATGGGTGATGGGTGGATGAAATTCGAAAGCATGCGGGAGTGACATGGAGGAGGCTGGTGCAAGATAGTTTGTTGTGGACAAAACTTGGGGAGGCCTTCATCCAGCAGTAGATTGATAATGGTTGTTGTTGTTGTTGTTGACGATGATGATATATATATGGGATGCTAGGTCAGGTGATGCACAAACATATCATAGTCTCTTCTTGACAAATGTCAACCCACCTTCTCTCGATGCATCCTGTTTCCACTTAAGGGGCTCTGATGACTGACAAATAGCGGTATAACTGTACCACTGGGATTAGAGGAATTGCTATCCCTAACTTACCAACCCGTTTGGTCAGCATGGTGAGTTATGGCCAAACCTCCGTGAAACACGATTTTACAACTTAAAACTTGGCCCTCAGTCTCTGGCAGCTGGAATGTACCTGGCCAAGGACACAGCCAGTACGACATGAAGGCAGAGGGTTTAAGAATCACTGGAGGACCAGACTAGGCTGTCATCTGATGCTGACCTTGACTATGTTTAACGGATGATCTCTACCTTTTGATTCAAGGCTCTTTGAATTGTAGGAGGAACTACAAAGAATAAACTGGGATATCATCGGACTAAGTTTGGTTAGAAGAAAACAAGAAAATCTCATTGGACTGAAAAGTGGACATCTCTTCTTCTATCGTGGGGCAGATGCTTGCAGAACTAGTAGTGTTGGCTTTATAATAAACAAGAAAGTGAAGGACAATGTTATAAAAGTTGAAAGTTCCTCAGACATAGCAGCATGACATGTTATCCAACTCTCAAAAAGATACCAGGCTCAGATTATTCAAGCTTATGCACCCACCACTAGCCATCCTGAAGAAGAAATTGAAAAATTTTATGAGGAAATTTGACATATAAATAACAAAGGCAAGCAGCACTTGAAGTTCATTATGGGTGATTTCAATGTGAAAATAGGGTAACAGCAACAGGATGAAACTTTGGTAGGTAAATTCAGTCATGGAAACAGAAATTAGCATGGAATTACTCTCATAGAATTTGCAGAGGCAGAAAGATTGTTCATCATGAACTCCTTTTTCAAGAAAAAGCCACATAGGAAATGGACATGGAGGCATCCCAATGGATGGACAAGTGAAATTGATTTTATTGTGTGTAACAAGAAATTTGTCATTGAAGACTGCAGTGTGCTGAACAGGTTCAACATAGAGTGACCATAGAATGGTGAGATGTAAGATGCACCTCAACACTAAACTCGAACATGGCAAGCTCATAGAGCAAATAAAATGTATTGAATGACAAACCCTAAAAATTGTCATAATTCCTTCAAATTGGTACTGAGGAACAAATTCTCTGCTTTAAAAAGCCTAACATCAGATGAAGTAGACATTCCTGAAGTTAACAGAAAGCTAACGTGGAAGGCTCTTATAGAAACAGCAACAAAAATAGATTGCACTGAGGACCAGTTGCATATGAAGAAAATATCAGGAGAAACAAAAATGCTGATGCAAAAGAGGAGGGAAATGCAGACAAATAAAGATGTAACTTCCAAAGTGGAATATATAGAGCTATGCAAGTCTGTATGAAAAAGCATCACTGAAGAAATAAGGAAATTCAATCGTGAACTAGTGAGAAAAGCAATTGAAAACAACCAAAGCCTGAAGAGAGCAATAGGACATCTCAGTAAGGGAAGAAACCAGATTATGGCACTGAGAAAAGAAGAAGGTACTGTAACAAGAAATAGAGGTGAAATTTTGACGAGAGTAAAAGATTTCTACTCAAAACTATATGAAAGGGATGGAACATCTACTCAAAACATATGAAAGGTACCAGTACCAAAGTCCCTCCTGTCATCCTAGCAGAAATTACACATGCAGTTATGAACATGAAATGGGGAAGAGCTCCAGGAGAAGATGGAATTACCATGGACATTATACATGAAGCAAGTGGAGAAATTGAAACTACACTCACCCAAGTTTTCACTAGATGTCTCAATGAAGGGAAGATTCCTGACGATCGGAACAACACTACATGATCCTGCATTTCCTGCTACATTAAATCGGTGACACTGAGGATCTCAGGAACTACAAGCCCATTAGCCTCCTTTCAGTGGTTTATAAAATCTTCAATAAAGTTGTTTCACATCGCTTGAAGGTAACACTGAACATGGTTCAACCAAGAGAACAAGCTGAATTCAGGAGTGGCTAGAGCACTATAGATCGTAACCATTTATTGAGAGAACTAATTGAAAGAGCGAGGGAATATGAACTTGAATTATATATGGCTTTTATTGATAATGAAAAAGCCTTTGATTCTGTGAAACCATCAGCAGTTACCAAGGCTTTGAAATCCTGCGAGAGTGAAGATGCGTCCATTAGCATTATTAATAACATCTATAAAAATGCAAGTGCAAAGGTTCAGCTATTTGAGGATACAGAACCAATAGAAATTGGAAAGGGGGTGAGACAAGGTGACACCATATCTCCCAAACTCTCTAATGATGCACTGCAAAATGTCTTTCAATCATTAAACTGGGAAAGCGAAGGGATTAATGGAGATTATTTAACTCACCTTCATTTTGCTGATGATGCCATTTTTACAACTAGCCCTTCAGAGCTGCAGAGTATGATCCAGGAACTTGCTGACAAGAGTAAAGAAGTGGGGTTAAAAATGAACTTTCAGAAGACAAAACTGATGTACAATGCTTTCACAAGAAATGAAGATTTTGCAACTGATGGGGGAAAGCTGAAGATAATCGATACCTACATTTATCTTGAACAGCAGATATCAAATGAGGTTCACATTGAGGACGAAATTAATTGGCGTATAAAACTTGGTTGGAGAGCTTTTGGAAGAAACATTTAATTTTTAAGAGCAATATGCCATTATGTTTTAAAAGAAACATGTTTGATCAATGCATCATTCCAGTGTTTACATATGGAGCGGAGAGATGGACCTTAACTAAAAAAGACCTCCAAAGACTGCAGACAACTGAAAGAAGCCTGAAGAAATGCATGCTTGATGTAACCAGGAAAGATAAGAAGATGAACTCGTTGATAAGGGAAATGACAAGAGCTGAAAACATAAACAGAGTAAAATTTCTGAAATGGCAATGGGCTGGACATATTGCCTGAAGGATGGACCGGACCACTGATGGACATCCGAAATTTTAGACTGGATTCCAAGGGACAGGAAAATGAATTCCATGACTGGATTCCATGCAGGGCCGTAGCCAGGGAGCAGTTTTGAGGGTTTAAATCCTCCCTGAAATATTTAAAATGTCTCAAAAATAAAATAATTGTTTTATAAATTTTTGTTTACAAAAATTTATATTAAGATCTGTAGCATATAAGTCAGTATTTGAGAAATGGAGAGTATTAAATAGAAGAATTTCATGTGCAAATAATATGTGACAGAGAAAAAACTGGACTTTAATTTTAAGATACAGACCCCCTCCCCCCGAAATTTTTTTCAGGTTACGGCCTTGACCACATGGGAGATGAGTGGATGAAATTCGAAGGCAGCGGGAGTGACATGGAGGAGACTGGCTCAAGACAGAACGTTGTGGTAGAAACTTGGGAGAGACCTTCATCCAGCAGTGGATTGATAATGGTTGATGACGATGCGTTTATATATACTCGTATTATAATCTGGGTCCATTTTTGGATCACTCACAAAATTTTAGTGTTAAAAATGTATCCTTTGTAAAATTACATATGTTGGAAATGGATTCTTCACAGAGTTCTGAAAATTGCAGTCGAATACATCATACACATGGGGAATATAATCAGTTTATGCCTACATTTATCAGCTTCCACACATGGTGGCATGAGCAGTTCATTTGCATATTGCCGACTGTTACAAATCAGGAATGAGATTATTCTGTGGACTCATGGAGTTCTGCTTGTTTTTTACCATCATTCTCGAGATCAATGCAAAACTGAAGATAATTTATTTTAGGGGATTAGTGTGTGCAGGATCGTTTTTCATCTGGGGACAGCATTCTGTTTGTCAAAACTTTAAAAAACGGAACGTAAATGGAGTGAAAATTTTTCCTGTCATCGTAATTTCTTTTTCTCGTGAAGCTGCCTCTGTCCAGTATTGTTGCTAAATATAATTTTATTGCATAAATGTCTGTACTTAAGCTTAAAACTGTAGACATTAATTTCCGAAAAAGGAAGTTCGATGGAGCGATAATAAATTTCTCTGTAATCTGTAGGCATAAGTTTCTTTGGCAGATTTCAGGGATTCTGCCTTTGTTGTCATCATTTGTGCCATTCTCGAAAGAGATGCGAAAGTGAAGAGAATATTTGGGGGATTGGTGTGATGGTGGTGGTAAGGAAGGGGAGGGGGTCCAGCTTGGGACAGAATTTCGTCTTTCAAAACTATCGAAAATGGAAGTTAGACTCAGTGAAGATTTTTCCAGTAATTGTAATTCTTTCTTCTTCTCGTGATGTTTCCTCTGTTTACTATTATTGTAAAATATATATATTATTTTATAAATTTTTTTATAAATGATTGTGTTTCAGCTTGGAAATGGAGAAAGTATTTCTGAAAACGGAATTGGACGATGCGAAGATTTCTTACATAATCGTAATTTTTTTTTGTGATGTTCCCACTATCCTGTATTGTTGTTAGATGTTATTTTCCCCTGCATAAATATTCGCAAAGTGAAAATCTAGACATTTCTCATATCAGAAGAATGGTTGAATAAACCAAGTCTCGATTATGTGAACTGCAAACATTTCGTGATGCTCACAAAGAGATTTTTTTTTTCAGAGCCGAAGGGAAACACATGCTCAGAAATAATAAATTAATTGACCTTTGTGATGCTAAAACTTACACACGGCAATGTCAAGTTAAGGTTTATTTCATCTTTTGTGAATGAGATGGGTTGCAGATTTCCTTCCTCCACAGTGGAACTCTTTTCGAAGTTAGCGTGGAACCTGAATCTATGAAATACAGGTAACACAAGTTTTGGCACCTTCTTTCGAAAGTTTTGTTAAAAAATTAATGAAAAAGATGCAGTTACAGAATATTCACTATTCAGGCATATAGCTGTAAATAAAGAAGAGTATATGTGCCAATTTCCAAAGTTTTATAAGAGTTTTATAAGTGACCATCTGCACACATTTCCATTAGTGTCAAAGGTTCTGCAAGTATATCTTGTGTTGCCTTTTACAAGTGTACCATGTGAACATGGCTTTAGCACACAAAACAGAATTTAGTCTAAATTTTGAAATTCATTGAGCAATAAAAATCTTGATATCTGGACACAAATTTATAAAATGGAGCCTAATAAACTCTCAAGAAACCAGTTGATCAAGATTGAATCATAGTACATTTTTTTATCTAATTAAATTTTTTTTGTTTTAAAAACCAAATA
Organism: Macrothele yani; assembly: GCA_039090855.1. Lineage (NCBI taxonomy): Eukaryota > Metazoa > Arthropoda > Arachnida > Araneae > Macrothelidae > Macrothele > Macrothele yani. The sequence goes on from CM077026.1 coordinate 74,495,950, forward strand.
TAGCTAATACTGTCTTACCAGAGTCTTTTAACAGTATTCATAGTCCCATATTCAAAACTACCCACCAGAAGTTTTCAGTCCCCTCCATTTACAAAGAAAGGTGTGAAGACTCTCTTCCATTTCAAATTTGAATTTTAAGATCTGAGTTTGTTTTCTTATGTATATTTTGCAACTTTGCATGAAAGATTTTCTCACTAAAAGGCAGTTCTTTGGTAACAGAATTACAATTCAGAAAATATCTTCCTACAATTTATTAAGATCTAAATTTTAAAAAGATATCTTAGTAATTATTGACTCATGGCACCTCCAATTAATTATTAATCAACAGTGAAATTTATTTTTTCAATTGTGGGCTTTATATAAGTAAATTTTAATACATTTAAAATAGTATAACTATACTAATTATCCAAATTTCATGGTGTAGAATAGAAATCAAAGTTTCCAAGCTTTCGCACATCAACCAGATGACTTTTTCAAGGAATTTTCTGTCTACCTTCCTTGAAAAAGCCACCTGGTTGATGTGCAAAAGTTTGGAAACTTTGATTTCTATTCTACACCAAGAAATTCGGATTACTAGTGCAGTTATATTGTTTTAAGTATAGTTGGTGTACAGTTTCTTGTTATTAATTTAATACATTTGGTGGTCAAACATCACTGATGATGATTTAGGTTCTAGTTCAAAAATTTGACCACCGAATGTGCTAAAATTTAGCTCTATAAAAGCCATAATTAAAAAAAATTCCACTGAAGATATCTTAGTCAATCTTTTTGAGGAATGTAATTAGCATCTCCCAGTCAACTTACATTAGGTAAAAAAATAAAAATACTAACATATTTTTAATCTAGAAACATTTAAATGTTAGCAATGGAAACTACTTCTGATCGACAGCAAAAAAAAAAAAAAAAAAAAGAAAAAAAAGTGACATCTGATTAAAGAAATTTTTCTATGAAATTATGAACAGCTTGACCATAACTATAGCAGACATATTTGTAATGTTCTAGTCTACATAAAAAGCTGCTTTCACTTACACAAAAATAAATCTGATTAAACTTTAAATAATGATAGTAACAGCATTATCTACAGTGATAACACTTTTTCCAAAAATACTTAATTGAACTTCTCATTTTTATTCATGTGGCTATTTTATATTGGAGAAAGCAGAAAAATCATAAGGAAACCTAAAAGATAACCTGCGGCTCATTTGTGGCTCAGGTAATACAGTAACATCACTTCATTTGACAAAATCAAAGTCTTCCATTTCTGGACAAAAGAATTTGTCACTGATTTTCTTTAAAAATTTAACTTCAAATTCATTTTCATCCTGTTTTAGAACAATAATCTGACCGACAAAATAAGTCTCATCAGCTTTTTTGTAGTGGAAGACTATTGCATTAAAACCCACTTTTTGCTAGTAATAGGTTCAGTTATGGCAAAGGTGCTATATTGAAGTTGTGTGCATACCTTTGTTGTTCTGCCAACAAGAGAGACATTTCGAAATGTGTACATAAACTTCTTTAAAATCATAGGTATTTTTTTTGCTTTTATAATGTTTTCAGCAACTACTTTTACACAATGAATTTGCTTTGCTGCTTTAGGATGGGTAAAATATTGTTAGATTGCTTGGTGCCTTCTGTCTCGAATTAGTTTCGAGATGCTATGCACAGGATGAAATCAGAATGGTCAGGTTCGATCTCTGGATCAGAGAGCAGTAAAGAAGTGAGTGAGAAGATAAAAATTACCTCTAGAGAGCAATAAACCAACAAAAATGACAGCAATATTTAATAACTAAAAAATACAAGACCGAGATTATAAGAAACCGCACAATTATGTTAAATGTAAAGTGACAAATTCAGAGGTAAATCAGTACATCGGACCATCCCTAGATAAAGAGTTCAGCAACAAACAATTTCCTTGGCACATCATGCAATAATTTTAGCTCTGCAAATCTTTCCTTTAAATCAATAAACATCTCTGTCATAAGTGATTTGCTTACCTTACTTATGGCGAAAGTGTAATCTACTTAGTACTTCAACACACACTCAGAGGCACTAGCTTCACACATGCACATAATGATGTCTGTCACAAGAACTTTTCCCACTGTCACATGAACACTGTTTTTCAATTCATTCCTTTCTTTTTGGTTGCTCTCACGATTGTCGTCACATGATTCACACTCGGCTCCAATGACAATAAAAGAAATGCTAATATATTCTCTTGTAAACATCAAGTTTGCTGCTCACAAAGTTTTCCCACAGTCAGAGAAAAGAAAGATGGCAACACTAACCCATGCCAGAGCTGTAATGCTTGGTTTTGAAAGAAATTGTTTACCAAATCACTAGCAAAGCACTTAAGATCACTTTTTGTACTCGACAATAAAAGGATGACTAATGAGGATCAAATAAAGGTCCTCATTAGTCAGTTCTTCAGCATGGGAATCAAGTAACTGTTTGACATCATTTTCATCAATGTCTGATTGCAGTTGATTACCAATATCAACTACAGCAGGTGCCTGGCTCCTGTGATGTCATCAGCTGTAAACCCCTTAAAAGCATGTGCGAATTGGGTGCACAATTGGTCCGCACAACTTTCATGTTTGAATGTTTCACTTCAACCCTAGAATCCCAAATGTTTTTGATGGCATTGTAAATGTTGTAATTCCTTCAGAACTCCTTTGAAGTCATTGCACCATCTTGGGTAGCCCTGACTGCTTGTGAGCAGGTCTGGCATAAATATCAAGTTGTTCAGAAAATAATGGCCAATTTTCATATATGCCACATTCAACTTACCCACAATGCTTGCAGACCAACCCACTCACAGAGCCATTTGTACGAGTTGAAGGACGACTTGGACACCGCATACACGCCATAATCTGATGAGCTTCAGTCGTTGCTACTCATGTGAGAGTGGTCTGTACAACATATTAGGAAGGAGTGAGTTGTTAATGATTCTGCTTCATGAGTTCAAACTGGGCCATAATGCTGCACAAACATACAGTAATGTGGTCGAGGCATGGGACGAGGAGGCAACATCTTACTGTTCGTTGGTGGTTTAAAATTTTTTGTTCCAGTGACACCAGCGTACAAGATGAGGAGGCTTGAGGACAGCATTCAGTCATTGATAACGATGCTCTGAAGGCAAATGTTGAGGCAAATCCTTTCACCACAGTCAGAGAACTTGCCAAACAGCACAGTGTGTCGGTGTCAACCATTTCTAAACTTCTCCACCAAATTGGTAAGGTCAAGAAGCTTGATACATGAGTCCCACATGAACTAACAAAGCATCAGAACATCAGAAACAACAACACTTTGAGATGTGTAGTAACCTTCTGCTTCACAACAAAAGGAAGCCTCTACTTGATCACATTATAATCTGAGATGAAAAGGGGGTGCTATAGTACAACTGCAAGCAATTTGGACAGTGCCTGAACCATGGTGAACACCAAAATAACATCCTAAACCAAGGTTAATTCCAAAGAAGGGTTTGCTGACAGTGTGGTGGACTGTTCACATTGTCATTCACTGCAGATCCTTGAATGTTGGTGAAAGCATTACCACAGTCATATACTGTAAAGAAATTGACCGAATGCACCTGAAATTGTGTTCCAAACAGCCATCTATGGTGAACAGGAAAAGTTTTATCCTCCTCCATGATAACACGAGACCACATTTGTCACAAATGACAAAACAGAAACTACGCGAACTGAGTTTTGAAACCCTCCCATGTCCAGTCTACTTGCCTAACTTGGCACTTGCTGATTTTCACCTGTTCGCTCATTTTAGCAATTACCTGAAGGGCACAACCTTCAGAAACCCAGAGGAGTCCGAAATTGCACATTCTGGGACTTTCTTGCATCCAGGAAGCCAGATTTCTTCTGGACTGGCATTGAAGCACTTGTCACTCACTGGCAGAGGTGTGTAGGTGCTGAAGGCGCCTACTTCAAATAAAACAAAGTTGTATGCTATGAGGTATGTCTCTTTCATTTTTACCCTCCAAATCTTCCATTATTTTTTGAATAATCAGGTAACAAACCTTATAGGAGGCTATGATCCCCTGATCCATTGGTTGCAGTAACGATGTTGTGGTGGAGGGCAAAAATGCAACCTTTACTTTATGGTGAAGGTAATCTGAAGTTCTTGGATATCTAGGCACATCAAACATAAGGAGAATCTTAAAGGGGATTTTCTTCTCAAAGCAATAACATTCAGCAACAGGAACAAAATGATTCAGGAACCAATCTTGAAATAAAGCTTGTCTAACTTAAGCATCTGAATTTGACTTCCAAATAATGGGAAGAGATGCCTTAATAATTTGATGAAGTGTCCTTGGATTTTGGGAGCGATACACAAGCATGGGCTTAAGCTTGAAATCCCAGGATGTGTTAGCCCCAACCAATAATGTTAGTAATAATTAATAATTATTAAATAATGTTAGCCTATCCTTGAATGGAGCACTTTTTCCCTCCTTTGAAATGTATGTTCTTTCGGACATTGTTTTCGAAAACAACCCAGTTTTCTTCGATATTAAATATTTGCTGTGGCAAATAAGCTCCCTCTTGAATAATTTTGGCCAAATTTCCAGAAAATCACTTGCAGCATTTACATCGGCACTCACTGCTTCACCTTGCAATTTGATATTGTGTGAATTTGCCGTCACTTTAAAATGATTGAACCAACCCCTACTTGCCACAAGTTCTTCCTCACATTTGCCTTCACTTGCTGCATGTGCAGCTTTTAAATCACTGAAAAATCTTTGAGCCTTTTCTTGCATCAAAGCAAGGCTAATAGGCATATTACGTTGATTTTGATCCCCTAACCAAATTATCAATAGCCTGTACATTTCAATAATTAAACCACTGCATTGCTTAGTGATAATTGTAGATTGCATTGGGACAGAACCTTTTGCATGCTTCATTATTTTCACTTTGTCCTTTAAAATTGCCCTGATCATTATCCAATTGTAGCCTAATGCTTTTCCAACATTCATTTGCATTTCACTTTTTTCCAATTGCTTTATTATTTCCACTTTAGTTTCAGTCGAGATCATTTTCCTTTTCTTTAATGCATCACCATCACTTGCATCACGTTTATGCTTTGGTGCCATGGTTACAAGGGTAAAAAAAAAAAGTCAAATACAATAATACACATGAAACACTGTTAACAGCAATGTGGCCTAACTGAAAAGAACAAAGTCTTTGTCCTACCTTGGGCCTATGAGCCAACAAACTGCTGTAGATGTGCAATGTTTTGATGCATGGCGCAAGATAGTGCCCATTTGTTTTTACAAACCATTGTATGTAACTCAATTGTTTTTATATAATAGGCTTTATGTGGGGTTGGTTTGTAGCTACAGGTTGTATGTAATTCTGCCATTCATAACCTGAGGACTGCCTGTAATATGTAAACTTTTCTTTTTAACAAAATCCGTAATTTCTTTGTAATTTTGTGCAGGAGAGAAATTTGAAGTTATAGAAGAAAAATCAAATGGAAGATGAAATGGAGAAGAACCAGATGAATGGAAATAAAAGGGAAGAAAACCAGATTGTTGGAAATGAAAAGGAGGAGAACCATGTGGTTGGAAATGAAAAGGAGGACAGCCATGTGGTTGGAAATCAAAAGGAGGAGAACCAGATGAATGGAATTGATAATATGGTATGTTAACAGTAGAAAAATAGTTACTCACTTGGTAAACATTGCAAGTTGTCAATAACAACAACATTATCTTGCTATTAGTTATGTTCATGTAATCTAATGAGTTGAACCAAAAACAAAAATGGGAAAAACATTTAACTTTAGGTTACAGAAAAGAAAATATCTTATGTACATCAAACAAAGGTCTTCGCTCTTTCCATGTCTGTATTAACTGTATTAAGTCTTATGTACTTTTGGCTAATGTTGTTACCAAATTTATTCCAAACAAAAGTAAACAAAACTTAAACTTAATAAGCCATCATAAAAAGATGAACAGTAAAGAAAAAAATATATTGGTGATTTATTATAAGCGGCAGAATAGTATGTCTTGTAAATGCAGAAACTGTAGCTTCTAGCACAGCCTCATAAATACATATGGTTCAATTTGTGTTTTGTAACCACAACTGAAAGAATCATTGTGAATTTCAAAAACATTAAATATTTCAAAGATCACATTTGAAACATTGATTACTAGTTAACCACAATGAAACTATTGTAATACACAGAATTTAACATCTGTGTGAAAAACAAATGGCATCTGAAGAGTTATATGGCATATAGTCCTATCTGTGAATAAGTCATACTTTAATTTGTGTTTTGCAACTGCAGTCATATGGTATTTGTACTCCATCGTTTGTACAGAGTAGACATGTGTTACAATGTCTTGTTTGTTCTAAACCTTATTCTGTAAAATAATGTCCTTAAGTTTAATCAGTGGAGCCAAATTATTTAATAACCACCTACTACAATCATGGTGGCCATCAGTCTATCACCATAAAATGGTGACACTGAATGAATCTGTATACTCTGTGTGACCAACCTTCAGTCTTGGAATGTAACTAATTCAGTGCTGAAAAGTTCTCCACGACATTTTCCTATCGTGTGTGCTATTGGATTGGTTGGTATCTTGGTGTCGGTGTTTATATTTTCAAAATTTTTCTTTTAAAATAAACATGAGTGAAATCAGGGCAGTTCAGATCCCTACATAGAATTATGCTGACCTAGCATTATAATTTATGATGTGTTAAAGCATGTTTTTCAAAACTTTCTTTACCATATATATTTAATTCTAGCAGCACATATGGCCGGGTTAAACAGCATACATGGGAATATAACAATATTATCGATATAAATATTTCACAATATTCATATCGATAATAATGCTTTACCATGTATTTGACATGTTTTCAAATTCCACATTGGGACTGTCTCAGTATCAATCATTGGAGCTGATTTCCTGTACTGCACTGCTGCTAGACCTATGCGACAAGGGACTCAACATGAAAACACATCTCAAGACTCAGGGTCAAGTATTGCAACTGCAGTTCATTCTGTAAATATTGTTACAGGTGACATCATTTATTACTGCTTACTTCAAAAGTTCCTTGAAATAATGAAATGTGCTGGTCTGGATCAAAAAGTGAAGTATTATGTTTTGCATTATATTGAAACTGTTAGTCCATATGTTTTAGCAAAACCTTGCTGATAATCCTGCCAGTTGCAGAATTGCCAAGACAAAATTTAGCACATGATTGACTTACGTCACATAAGGAATGGGAATTCTGAACCAATTTACACCAAACCTGCTGCAGGACTTTGCAGTAGGAGTTTCTTCCTTTTGTGACTGGAACCAAAAGTGGTTTGGGAACAGATATTAGCTTTGATTTTTTTCCCACTGGAGTATTGCCCTATTAAATCAAAGTGAACAGCAATCATGAGTAAGAAATTTTTGTTCATTGGGAAAAACTGCAGAAAAGTTAGGAAAGCTTGTGAGAGATGTCTGTTTGTCATTTGACATTAATGTCCATTTTAGCAACAGGGAGAACGTTCTGTGATTTTCTGCATTTTGGATTCTGACAAAATTCTGTATTATTTCTCTTTATGATTATATCTTTAATTGTTTTATGATAATGATCTGTATTTTTTATTTTTTGGTAATGGTGCAAAAGAATGACTATATTTTTAAAGATTTTTTTCATTTTTTTAGGGTCTCTTTTTTTTATATTTTTGCCCCCCACCCCTTTGTTTGTAATCTTGATACTTAATATAGGGGTGCTTATTTTCCGGAAATATTCGCCGTTGTATTCCGGAAATTTTGGTCGCATTTTCTTTTTTTTTTTAATCTACAATTTTCATACAGGAGATTCTTGCACGGATTCGCGGAATCCCGTTTTTTTTTTGTTTTTTTTTCCCCCATCCTCATTTAGGTCGTACTCGAGATCGATGCAAAACGGAAAATAAATTTTGGGATGATTAGTTGGGGGGTGGGTGGTGGTGGTGGTTGTTTTCCGTCTGGGGATGGCAATTTATCTTTTAAAACTTATGAAAACAGAAGTTAAACGAAGTGTAGGTTTTCCCGCAATCATTATTTTTTTCTCGCGTTGTTACTTCTATCCAGTATACTTGTTGCTAAATGTCATTTTGATGCATAAATGTTTATATTTCAGCTTGAAACTGTAGGCAATAATTTCCAAAAACGGAAGTTTGACGGCACAAAAATTTTTGTATTATCTTCAGGTATGAGATTCTTCCGTGGATTCGAGAATTTCCCCTTTTCTGTTATCATTTCAGCCATTCTTGCGATCGATGCACAACTGAACAGAATTTTTTTGGAAATTGGTGGTACTGGTGGGGGATTGTTTTCCATCAGAGGTGGGACAAAATTCCATCCTTCTAAACTTTCAAAAACAGAAGGCAGACGGAGGGAAAATTTCTAACGCAGTCGTAATTTTTTCTCTTGCAGTGTTTTTTCTGTTCAGTATTGTTAGATGTTTTATTCCACAAATATTTGTATTTCAGCTTGAAAATATAAAAGTAAATTCCCAGAAATGAAAGACAAACAGAGCGAAGATTTCTCCCGTAATCATAATTATTTGCTGCGATGTTGTCACTCACCTGTGTTATTATATGTTACTTTCCTTTTCAATGAATACATAAAGCTGTTTCAGACCGAAAAACCTATGTTGCATAGATTACATGTTGAACCTTTTATGTAGATAAAGAAAAAAAAACAATTTTCATTAAACATGAAATAATGTCATAAACAAAACTGAAAAGGATCTTTGGATAATAGATTTGAAGTGCAGCGATAATCATATGCTACACAAATTTATTTATGTTGGAGGAGGAGCCAAAAACTTATTGCTGCAAGTACATCAAATGATTATATGGTATCTTCATTTGAGAAAGAGCTAAAGGAATTGTAGTAAAGGCTGCTGTTCTTTATAAAAATATCAGAACTTGGGAACTAAATTATGAATGCAACACATATATATTCTGACTTTTCCCCCATAAAAGTGTTGATCTGCATTAATTTCAGGAAATTTGGGTTTGCTTTCAGGTAATTTGATTTCACAGAATAAGCACCCCTGTTAATATGTCCATGATGAAAACAATGTGATTTCTCTAACACATAATATTGTTTTCACTGCAAAGTGAGCAACAGCAGCATTGATATTTTTATTTAATTTAGCTTAAAATGCATTTTTCCCATTCCTTAGTCACCTCTTGCTGTATCTAATATTAGAATTCTTTTTTGTAATGAAATTAAAGTTAAGGTGGGTGATCTTAGTGAGAGATGCATTTGCCCCCATGGGGTGCACTGCTGGGCAACAATGGCACACACGACAGCAACAAGGGCCTCTGTGATTCTTGGAAACTGACACAATTTTAAGCTTCAGTAAATTAGTGTTGAGGTACCATCTAGATCTGTGTGACAGTGGCCAAAAGACCCCAACTCACTGGGTTTTGTTCCACAATCCTTAGGTGAAATAACCAAGTGGAACTGTCAGCTGTGGGCTAATCTCCCACACTGGTATACTTTCCTGAGTAAAAAGACACAAAGCAATACTTTTACAGACTCTAAATGTGGGATATGGTGGACTTACCACACTTGAGAAGGATGGTCCACCATGGAAACAATACAGAAATAGCAAATGGCATATGAGAAACAGATCTTGGCTGAGTGAGTGTAAGATTGGTGCATGGAATACTAGAGGAATAAATGGAAAGATGAATGAAGTCATTAAAGAAATGAATAAGTATGGATTGGACGTGCTGTGTGCAAGTGAAGCTAAAAAGAAGGAAATTGGGATAGAAGAAGTGAATGGAATGGTGAGTGTGTGGTCTGGAGTGTTAAATAATGTGAGAGGACAGGCTGGTGTAGTTGTGATTTTAAGTGAAAAGATGACAAACAACTTGATTTATAACAGCTGCATAAGTAAGATAATTCTTTGGATTCATTCGAAAGTGAAACTTCAGAAAATAGTAATTGTTGTAGCATGTGCTCCTTGTGATTTGGAACCTTCTGATATGATGGAATATTTCTGCAATGAGCTAAAAGCTGTTTTGAGCCAGTTAGTACTAAAAAGAAAGTTATGAAAGCAGGGGATTTCAATGCTAGAGTAGGTGTTCAGAATGGGATTTCTGATAATGTTCTGGGTAAGTTCAGTGATCCTTGTGTGAATGATAATGGCGAAAGACTGAACTCTGCATTGAGAATGGTTTGTGTGTATCTGATAAGTTTTTCAACCACAAGTATAACCTGAGACAAAAAAGTGTAATAGATTTTGTTGTTTACAATAAGCATCTGAAACTTAGTTGTTGACACTCATGTGATGAGAGGTGCTGATGTTGGCTCTGATCATTACTTCGTAATGTCACAAGTGAAACTGAATGTTGGTTGGAGGAATAGGAAGAGGCCTGGAATGGAAAGAATAAAGGTTCAAAGGCTCCTTGAAGATCATCATCATTACTCTAACTTACTCAGAACGACTGAAGGAGTTGAAGTCATGTGAGAAGGATGTAGAAAGAAGTGGGAATGTTTTAAGAACTGTGTTGTCACTGCTGCTGAAGAGGTCTGTGGTGCCACAATAGTGGGCAACATTAGAGGTGATGCTTGGTGAAATAGTGAGATTGAAGAAGCAGTAAAGAGAAAGAAGGAAGCCTATTTAGGGTTGTTGCAAGGCAAAGTTTCTGAGGATGAATATCACTGTAAGAAGTGTGAGACATTCAAGCTGGTTCACCAGAGTAACACAAAAGATAGGAATGAAAGGGTGGAAAGGCATAAATTGGCTTTTTGGTAAGATAGAAAAACTTCCTGGAAGTACATGAGACACAGGAAAATAGAATTGGGTTGGGGAAATGATATGGGAGCCCTATGAGTTAAGTGAAAGATGGGGTGATTACTTCTGTGAGTTATTAGATCAAGAAAGCAAAGGTGATTCTGAGGCAAAAGCAGATGATGTCACAGTGAAAGATGAAAGCACAGGATGGATCTCAAGAAAAGAGGTGTGTAAAGCTCTAAAATTTCTACAGAATGGTAAGGCTCTAGGAGTAGATGGCATAACTGCTGAAATGTTAAAATATGGTAGTGACTCTGTAATTGACTGGTTAACTGAAATTTGCCAGTTGTGCTGGGAGTTAGGAATGGTCCCTTGTGATTTAAGGGATGCTATCATTGTTCCCGTGTATAAGGGAAAAGGTGATCAGACTGACTGCAAGAACTATCGTGGTATTAGCTTACTAATACCAGGGAAAGTGTTTGGTAAGGTCATTATTGAAAAGATATGAGGTCTTACATCATAGAAAGTGTGAGATGTTCAGAGTGGTTTTATGCCTGGTCAAGGCTGCGCTAAAAATATTTTTGCGTTATGCATGATCAAAAAGTATCTGACTGTTGGTACGAAAGTTTTTGCTGCTGCCTTCATAGATTTAGGGAAAGCTTATGGCAGAATAAATAGAATACTTCTGTGGGAGATACTGAATAAATATGGTGTTACTGGGGAATCTGCTTAATAGTGTGAAAGCCATGTATGCTAGCAGTAGAGCTTGTGTACAAGTGAATGGTGTTTTATCAAAATGGTTATCTATTGGTACAGGAGTCAGACAAGGTTGTGTAATGTCACCATGGCTGTTTAATATATTTATGGATGTGTGCACGTGTGATGCCAAATGTGTTGGAAAGAGCGCTTGCTATGTGTCCGTTCAAAGTTCCACACAAAAGAACAATAGATGGCGTTGCTGCGTTAAGCAAACTTATTTGTAAATAATAAAGGAAAAACTCTCATCCTCACTCGAACACAAAAAAGAAGTGAAGTGCTTGCCTGACCTTCGACCTGAGAAGAGAAAAGCTGTTCCCACGAGAACCGAATCTACAAAAACGATGGAGTTATGCGTGAACGTACTGCATATGTGATGTTGTTCCAAAAACCAATATAAAATTAGATAGCGTATGTTTTCTTAGATGTTCAGTGTTTCAGGGATGTGTTGTGAATAAAGGATTATCTATTTAAAGGTAGTAAGTACTCTTTATGCTTTCAACCATTCGTTCAGTGAATTTAAGAATTCTCTTTTGTTTGTTGAATCCATCATTTGAGATCAATGCGCGAACCTACTTAGAATTTCTAACAATATGATTATGAGACTGAGTATCTCATATGTGCAGCTATTAATAGACGAAAAGACAGAAAGAACGGATCCTTTTTTCTGATTATAGTGAACGTACTACCACGTAAATACGCAGTTAGAAAATGCAAAGTAACTAAATTGTTAAGCTACTGAAGTAGAGTAAACTGAATAATGGTATCGTTTATTGGCAATAATGTCAGCATTGCAAAGCTGGATAATTATAATTATCAAACATGGAAATTCAAAATGCAAATGCTACTTATTAAAGATAACTTGTGGAAGATAGTTACAGAACCGATTCCCACTGAAAAAAGTGAGACATGGATCAATCAAGATTCACAGGCACGAGCCACAATAACACTCTGTATCAATGACGATGAAATTATTCGTGTGTTAGATAAACAAACAAGTAACGAAACATCGAATGCTTTAAAGGCAGTATATGAAAGAGGAAGTTTAAGTAATAAACTCCACTTGCTTAGAAAACTGTATAGTTTGCGTTATCATGACGATGGCAATACAATGCAAGAACACATAAATATAATGATGGAAATGGTTCAGAAATTGCGCACACAAGGAGAGAAAATGCCGGACACCCACTTAGGTGCAATTTTACTTAATAGTTTGCCAAATTCTTATGAGAACTTAATGGTTGCACTTGAAGCTAGAGATCAAGACGATCTAAATTTTGAATTCATAAAATGTAAAGTACTTGACGAGTACAATAGACGGAGAGAAAATTCACAAACAAGCACAAATAATTCAAATGCAAGTACAACAGTGTTAAAAACTAGTTTTGGAGGTAAAAACTGCAACATAAAACCAAGTAAGTTTTGTACACACTGTAACAAAAGGAATCATACCAAAAATGAATGTTGGCATTTTAAAAGGGAAAGAGATAAAAATAAGGGAAACATAGAGAAAAGATTTCAAAAAGGTCAATCCACATCTAACCAATCTCACAACTTAGTGAAGACAGCAACAATAAAACCAGAAGAAAAGGAAATTGAAATAAAAAGGGAAAATACAATTTTTTCACTAGAAACAAAGTCATTACATAACGAAAACTCTGAAAATTGGACAACCGATAGTGGAGCCACAGTACACATGTCTAACAATATAGCATTGTTTAAAGAGCTTTCTAATGATACATCACAATTGATCACTACAGCTGATAGAACTCAAATAAAGTCAGAAGGAATAGGAAATATTTTCCTAAGTTGTAAAGCTGAAAAAGGTACAACACATCCTTTAAATTGCCCAAACTTATGGCATAGAAGATTAGGACATAGAGATATACAAATGATGGAGCAAATGGAGAAAAATGGATGAGCTAGAGGCATTGTTTTATCAATTTGTAAAAAGGAAGAGGACTGTGAGATATGCATAAAGGGTAAGCTCACACAAAAACCATTCTCAAAACAGAACACTTACAAAACAAAGGGAATACTAGAATTGGTACATACAGATATATGTGGTCCAATGAGTAAAACCAGTCCAAGTGGATACAAATATTTCATTACTTTTATAGATGGCTATTCTAGATACACATACTTATTTGATAGGAAATAAAGATGAAGCAGTGATAAAATTCCAGGGATATGTAGCCTCAGTTCAAACTAAATTTGATAAGAAACCCAAGTGTAAGAACAGATAATGGAGGAGAGTATTGCGGAGCAAAATTTGAAAGTTATTTAACAGAACAGGGAATAGAGCATAAAACCACTATCCCATATTCATCTCAAATGAATGGCATTGCAGAATGCCAAAATAGAAGCTTAATAGAAATGACAAAAGCTATGCTTTTAGATGCTGAAATAGATGATAAATATTGGGCAGAAGCTGTATCAACTGCTACATATATACAGAATAGAGTTCCTACAAAAGCAACAGGGAAGTCACCCTTTGAAATGTGGAAAGGACACACTCCATATTTAGGTCACATCAAGGTATTTGAGTCAAAGGCCTATGTATACATACCAAAACAAAAAAGGAGAAAACTGGGAAATGGAGCTCAAGAAGGAATTCTAATGGGCTATGATGAAAGATCTCTAGGATATAGAGTCCTCATTCCAGAAACAAATGAGCTGGTCATAACCAGAACAGTAAAATTTGATGAAAGGAAAAGTGTAGAAACATTTTGTAAACAAAATGAGAAGAAAATTGAAAGTAATCAAGAAATTCTAATTGAAAATAGAATAAATTCATCAGGAAGTATAGTTAATGGAGAAGAAAAAGATGAATCTGAAAAACAACCAAGGCGATCACCAGAGAAAATAAAGGTCAACCACCAGAGAGACTTGCATATATAGCAAAGACTATATAGAAAAGATCCACAAAATATGGAAAAAATTCAAGAAATGGAAAATTCAGAGAAGGATAAATGGCTGAATTCAATAAATGAAGAATTAAGAGCAATGAGAAAGAACGATACATGGACTTTGGTAGATTTACCTGAAGGAAAAAGACCAATCGAGATCAAATGGATATTTAAAAGAAAATATAATGCTAATGGTAATATAGAAACTTATAAGGCAAGATTAGTTGCAAAAGGGATATACTCAACAACCAGGAATAGGATTTTGAAGATACATTTTCACCAGTAGTTAAATATACAACCTTAATAACTCTCTTGACAGTTGCAGCAAACAAGAAGCTAAAAGTTCATCATTTGGATATAAAGACAACGTTTCTTCATGGAAAATTGGAAGAAGACGTATATATGAAACCAAGTGTGTAAACTGAAAAAGAGTATCTGTGGTTTAAAACAAAGTGCAAGAAATTGGAATAAAACAATTATAAAATTTTTATGCAACATAGGAGGTTTTATTCAGAGTACAGCAGATCCATGCTTACTATCATTGAAGAATAAGGATAAACAAACTTTTTGGCTACTTATGTAGACAACATATTAATAGCGTCAAACAGCCAAGAAGAAATTGCAAGGATTACAAAACTGCTGAAAAACCAGTACGAAATAAAGGATTTAGGCCGAGTTACACATTATCTTGGTATACAAGTAGAAAGAGAAGATGGAAGTTTCCTTCTTAACCAAAGAAACAAGACCATGGAAATTATTCAGAATCATGATACTGAACCTAACAAAAAAAGTAAAACACCAATAAGCACTCTAACTATGGAAAAGGCATACAAGAACAAGAATACATTAATGAAAATGGATGTTATAGAGAAATAGTGGGAGCGATCATGTACCTGTGAACTGTGACAAGACCAGATATTTCCAATGCTATAGGAATATTGAGTAGAAAAGTAGAAAAGCATAACATAGAAGATTGGAAAGCCTGGATGAAGTTAATTCATTATGTAAAGGCAACTATTGATTTGAAACTAAAATTAAGTGCTGAAAGTCCACTCATCCTCAAAGGATATGCAGACTCTGACTGGGCAGGTGATAGAGTTGACTCGAAATCCACATCAGGATTTGTTTACATATTGGGAAATAGTGCAATATCCTGGGCAAGTCGTAAACAATCAATGGCAGCATTGTCAACAACAGATGCTGAATTTATCGCTACAGCAGAGAGCAGCAAAGAACTAATATGGCTAAGGGAACTACTCAAAGACTTAGAATGTGAACAACAAAATGAGACTGTAATATTTCAAGATAATAAATCCACCATACGTTTAATCATGGTGCGATACCAATTCATTCAAGAACTACAGGGTACAATTCTCAAGTTGGATTATTGCAGAACTGACCAAATGGTAGCAGACATCCTGACAAAGCCATTGGCCAGACCACAATTTGAAAAATTAAGAACGTCCCTAGGTCTCATAGTGTAGAACTGTTCTGGACAAGTGGGGGTTTGTTGGAAAGAGTGCTTTCTATGTGTCACTTCAAAGTTCCACACAAAAAAACAATAGATGGCATTGCTGCGCTAAGCAAACTTATTTGTAAATAATAAAGGAAAAACTCTTATCCTCACTCGAACGCAAAAAAGAAGTGAAGTGCTTGCCTGACCTTCGACCTGAGAAGAGAAAAGCTGTTCCCACGAGAACCGAATCTACAAAAACGATGGAGTTATGCGTGAACGTACTGCGTATGTGATGTTGTTCCAAAAACCAATATAAAATTAGATAGCGTGTGTTTTCTTAGATGTTCAGTGTTTCAGGGATGTGTTGTGAATAAAGGATTATCTATTTAAAGGTAGTAAGTACTCTTTATGCTTTCAACCATTTGTTCAGTGAATTCAAGAATTCTCTTTCGTTTGTTGAATCCATCATTTGAGATCAATGCGCGAACCTACTTAGAATTTCTAACAAAATGGACAATACTGGTCTTGGTAATATTGGTGTGTGCAGATTGCTCTATGCTGATAACACAGTCCTGTTGGCAGAGGGTAAAAGTGAGTTGCAGAGTATATTGTCCTGGATGTACGAAGTTTGTATCAAATTCAAACTGAATATAAATAAGGGAAAAACCAAAGCTAAGGTTTTTGAGCGAGAAACTGTTAGTACTAAATGTTTGTACTAAAGATAAGTCTAAATGGCACAGTGATTGACCAGATGGATGATTTTGTGTATTTGGAAAGCATGTTTGACAGAGAGAACAAATTAGATAGTTGAATTAGTAGGCGAGTGAATTCTTCATTGAAAGCCATAACAGTTTTAAGAGGTTTTCACAGGAATGATGGGTTCTCAAGAGAGTACCGAATGGCTGTGTATGAAAGTGTAATTGTCTGTTCTCTGATTTATGGTAGCGAAACCTGGGTATTGCAGAAGAGACATAGGAGTCGTTTGTGTGCTGGAGAGATGCATTACTTACGGTTAGTTTGTGGCAAGACACTCTCTGATCCTGTGAGGAATGAAGGTGTGCTGCAGTTGTGTAACATGAGGCAAAATGTTGTTTGTAAGTTGGAGACTAATATTCTTAAGTGGTTTGGCCATGTTGAAAGAATGAGTGATTAGATGCTTACTAAGAAAAAATTTCAGCCCAAGTGGCAGGAAAGAAAGGCAGAGGAAAGCCAAGGTAGTCATGGGAGGATCAGATTCAGGAGTGTCTGCATGAGAAAAAGATTATGAGTATGAAGTATAGAAGGTCTTGTGTACGTCGCGTGATGGGTGTCAGTGAAGCCCATGTTGTGTGTCAAGATTGCTGTAATTGAGGAAGTTTATATGGCAACAGTAAGTAAATAATAAGTTAAAAATTTATCTGGTGGTTTGTATTTCTTTGTGGAGCTAACATCTGAATCTTAGAGAATAGCTTAGTGATATGTATGTAATTATGTATGTATGTATGTACGTACATATTAAAGTTAAACACCACTGCCTACTTTTGCTGCAGGGAAAACAACTTTATGTATCTTGTAATACGATGACAAAAAGTTGAAGCTGTGATTTTGAACTTGCTCCTTTTGAAACAAAAGGTGTAAACATTTTTATTTTTGTTTAAACAAAGATAAAAATGTTTGCTCCTTTTCTTTTTTGATATAGCGAGAAATCACTAAGGAATAGATAAAGATTATTTCCAGAAAAATTATACTGAGTTTTGAAGCGAAAAATCTTGTATAGCTCTACAAATGAGGAGTATGCAAGCAAAACCAAACATGTCATAAAAATGGGAATTATCAAGTAATAGTTGGATATCATAAAGGATGATGGTCTGATTCCGTTTCTGTATCGGAAGCTAACCCAAACTAAACAGCTCCTACTCATTTTATAGGTGAAAGATGCGCGATTCGAGCAAAAACGAACATGTCCCAGTAGCTGGCTCAAGCAAAATCAAACATGTCGAGTGAACCAATCAGAGCTCCAGAATTTGGTCACGTGACAAAGCTGATAAGAGTGACAGAGTGGCATTAGTGTTTTCAGACAGTCGACATGTTCTATTAAAATGTGGAAGACGACTTTAGTCTACATATTTGATTTTTATTAATGTGCTTGTTTTCTAAGTTTCATAAAAACCCTTTCTTCTCAGTCAAGCATTTTTTATACCACCTATTATTGTTTTTGTTAATTTGTAATAAATTCAGTGAAATAAATACATACCAACATGTGACAGCAAAAAAAATATCAACTGAAAAATGAAAATGCTTCTTTTTCTCCATCAGCTTTTTCTTTCAAACCTTGAGATTTTTGTCAGATAAGAGGTACTCTATTAAAGGCAGGTTAATTACAGAATAGATAGATAAGCAGCATAGATAGGTAGATTAAATTCAGAATATGTTCAAGCGATATCCAACAAGTCACTAAGTCATCTGATCAAAAACAAACGTGTCACTTGAAGCCCGAACAAAAACAAACATGTCAACAACAAGAAGTTTCATATTTTGATTTTAAAACATTTTTGATCTGAATCATACCCATAGATGTGTTTGGAGCATCAGAAGAAAAGTGGCTGATACAGTACAAAATTCATTGTGCATAACTCAATGAACGTTTTTTCTGCCTACTGCAAATCTAGATCTGATGTACATGTTTGGTTTTCCTTGCACACTCCTCAAATGTAATCAGTTATTTCTTGTAATATGAAGTCTGTGATATAAATTTCATTTGAGTAGTGTGATTCTTTCTTGGTGTTGCAATTTTCACAAACAGTAGTGTAGTTCAATTCACACTAATAGCAAGGATTATGCTTTTGTCTTTTACCCTCATATGGGTGGTTTCATAATTAATTGCATATTTTTGGGTAAGCAGTTGAACTGCTGTATTTTACATAATACAAAATTTATTCAATCAAAATACTCCCTTGAAAGATTCAACACATTTTAACCAGTGACTGACAAGATTGTCAATTCTGGATTTGAAATAAATTATTGTTCTGACATTTTTTACCATGTGCAGTCATCAGTGCATAGTCAGCAGATAGCTACTGACATTTAGTGTTAGACTCCAACTGAATCTGCTAACTATTTCGCAGTACACCATCAGTGATGTGTCTTTCCATTTTAGAATAAAAGAAAAAAATATCTCCATTAGAATAAAATTTCTTGTTCTCTCTATATAGGTTTGTATAATCAGGGCTGGAAAAATAAGCTCCAGTTCTAGGAGCCAGCTCCAGAAGTTAGGAGCCAGGTGAAACAAAAGCAAATTTCAAAGTGTCGTGCACAAACGTAATGCATGGTGATGATGTCGGAACAAAGAGTAATAATATAAGTGTATTAAGCACTGCTTATTACCCAAACTACTTACTGCTAAATAAAATTAAAATTTGGTTTATAAATCTCAGGGTTCTATATTTTGATAAAAATTTAAACATAAAAAAAGAATGTAAAAAAAAAAAAAAAAAAACTTTTAACCTCATCAATCGGAGATGAAACTATTTGGAAGAAAATAATAGCTAAAAAAATTGCAACCGTCAGCTTCCGGAGTACCACGTAATACGGCTTCGGAAACGAAGGAGGGCGTTAAAAAATATGTAAAGATGTGGTTTTAGAAAAAAAAAAAATCTGAGATAAAGCCATCTGGAAGTAAAAAAGATAAATAAAATAAAATGCGACCGTCAACTTCCGAAATGCCGCATGGCCGCAGAAACGGAAGTGAATGTTGCAAATGCTTAATAAATATGGATTTTGTAAAAAACAACAATTAAAGAAAAACAGCAACAATCTAACTGAAATGAGCTATCTGAAGCCAAATGCGACCATGGGAAATGGAAGATGGACAATAAAAATGCGTAAATGGTTTAAAAAAATTCAAGAGGAAGAATGAAAAGAAGACACCTTATCGATCTAACTGAATACTGAAGTGAAGCTATCTGGAAGCAAAAGTGAAAATGAAGTTGCTACATCAACTTACGGAAAGCTGACAGCAGTGTAAACAAAGAAAACGCTTTAAAAATAAGGTATGGCTCTCATAAAAAAAAAAAGAAGAAAAAGAAATCGCTTTAATTTAACTTTCAGTTAGATTAAAATTTAGGCCTCCATGCCAAAAAAGGAAAAAAAGGAATTGCGACCATTAGCTTCCGAAATATTTTTATGCCCTTTTAACCACCACACACATCCAACGTGCGTGGTGCGTTAAAAGTGCATAAAAATATCACTTCCGAGATTCAAAGCTCAAGTTAAGCAATTATATCTCATCAAGTTGAAGTTATCTGTTTGAAAAATATGGAAGAATGAAAGCTAAAATAAAATGAGGGGGGGGATCTATCAATTGTAGTTGTCTGCGTTATCTATTGATTACAGCTTTACATCTTAAATGGGAGCCAACATTAAAAATGCGTGAAAATTTCCCTTCTTTTGCTTTAAAATTTAAAGAAATCTTAAAAACAATTAACGTTAAGAAAATAGAAAAACAGTCTGTAAACCTTTTCCAAGAACCTGTGACGGGCGTCACCGGGTCTCGCTGTTTCTGTCCCCGGGTTGGCAGCATAAACCAAACAATGTGATCTTCAATGCTTCCACGATCTGACATGTTAGTCATGTGATTGAGAATTTCATTGTGTTTCTCTGCTTGAAACAAATGTTTCAAGATAAAAGCTGACAGAATTTAGAAAAGCGATCAAAGCAGAAAATTTCAGAGTTTGATTTTATTAAATTACAATTTGTTGAAGTTACATTTTGCATGTATAAACTCAAAGTAATGACTGCAAGTTACGAAATTTGAAGTAAAAAAAGTTGGGCGCCAGGACCAAATTTCTAGGCGCCTGGTAATTTTTCAGCCCTGTTGTATATATTAGCAGCATTGTCTTTTCTTTTGTAATACACTGCCGGAAAGTGAAAAAAGAGCACCCAGAAGAAATGCCTGTAGGAACATCATATTATAATATGTTAATTGTTAAGGGCAGCAGAAACTGTGATACAAGTTGGAATGTCATTGGATGAAATAATGACATCACTGCGGATGACAACATGCAAATGTATGCAGCGCATATTTAAGAACTGGGGCATGCAGAACGAAGACATTCATCTGGTGTTGTGCTGTCCAGTGCTCATTGAAGAAGCTACTATGCTTGACGATGCAGGCACTCCACATCTGTTCAGTTATCAGAGTTTGAGCAAGGCCATATAGTAGGTCTGCGGGAAGGAGGTTGGTCCTTCCGTAAAATTGTGGACCGAGTGGAACAAGAGGTATCGGCCGTGGTAAGATGGTGGCGTCGGTGGTCAGAGGAGCATTCGCACACTCGCAGACATGGTTCCAGGCAACACAGAGTTACGGACGCACAAGAGGATCAGGAGGGCGTGGTTGGCACAGCGGACGGCTATGCCATCACAAATTCGATCCTCTGTCATACCAAGGGTGTCTACCAGAATGATAAAGAATCGTTTGTTCAAAGCAGGACTATGAGTGTGCCGTTGGCATGGTTACCACTGACCCCTGGTCACCATCAAGCACGTTTGTGGGGATGTCAACAATGAGCTCATTGGGGGGAAGAATGGCTGTTAGTTGTCTTCAGTGAAGAAAGCCGATTCTGCTTGGGAGTGTCTGACGGTCATGTCTGCGTCCGAAGGCCACAAAGTGAGCGACTTCTGCCATCGTGCATCTGCCAACAACACACAGGCCCCATGCTGGGCAACATGGTGTGGGGAGCGATTAGCTATCACTCTCGTATGAGTCTGGTGTTTGTACGGAGTACACTGAATAGCAGTACGTATGTCAGCGACATCGTACAGCTGACCGTCCTGCCATTTTTTGAGTGCGATTCCTGATGCGATATTCCAACAGGATAACGCTTGCGCACACTCCACGTGGGCAACTCAACATGCTCTTCAGGCTGTGCATCAACTCCCTTGGTCAGCACACTGTCTGAACTTGTCTCCAATCAAGCATGTCTGGGACTACATTGGACAAAGACTCTTCTGTGGACCTTGGCATGCAGCGACCATCTCTGAATTACACATCCAAGTTGAAAGCGCATGGAATGCTATCCCCCAGCATGATATCCAGTACTTGTATGACTGATTGCATGCCAGATTGGAAGCTTGTATTGCTGCTGAAAGAGGTCCAACACCTTATTAAAATGTGCCTTCTGTGCACTGTAATACGCATTAAAAGGTAAAATAAACATTGAATCACTTCACAGGTGTGATCACTTTCCTTTTTTAACAAGTTGTTGCTACAGCATAAATCTCATAGATGCAGCTGCAATTTTTAATGTTCTTTTTTCCCTTTCCAACAGTGTAATTGTAGTACTGTGCATTATAATCATGTACAATGAATTGTGAATTACTTATATTTATGGTAATAATCCAGTATACAAAGGGATCTGAAACTTTCCAGGACAAGTATGTAGTGTACCAACATCATACTTGCCAACTTTTATGGATTTCTGCTTAATTTTACTGATTTACGGATAGAGGTCTTCTTTTACGGATTTTTTAATATTTCGATTGCTCAATTGAAATATTTAAATTTCCTGCAACCATCCACTTAGATTTTCTACCGGTCTTTACAAGCGCTGTGTCAAGCGATGTCATCTTTGACTCTCTAGCTTCGTGAAGTCGTGCGGTAGCTCTCTCTCCACAGGAGTGCTCAAGTGACGTGCCGACCAGAGTTCCCCAAAATGCGTAATTACGCGTCTAGTACGCATCAGGAATTTTCTCGATGCACATTTTTACGCTTCGGGAATTTTTCTCCTCGCGTAAAAATATGCATCGAGAATTTTTCTTGACTTATAAATATATACATCGGGAAGTTTTCTCAGCGCGTAAAACTATGCATCGAAAAATTTTACCAATTCGTAAAAATATGCATCTGCACGGTATTTCGTCTTTCCGGAATGGAAGTAAATGAATTAAAGATTTTTTCCGTAATCATAATTTCTTTTTCCTGTGTCCAGTATTGTTGTTATACATCTTTTATTCCATAAATATTTATATTTCAGTTTGGAAATGGAGGAAAAATTTCTGAAAATGGAAATTCGTTGGCTAAAAATTTTGCTGTAATCTTTAGGCACGAGAGTGCGACGGCTTCGAGGAATTTCTCATTTTCTGCCATAATTTGATTTATCCTTGAGACCGATGCATAACTGAACAGAAATTTTGGGGCAATTAGTAGTGGTGGAGGATGTTTTCCTCCTGAAACTTTCGAAAATGGAAGTTTCGTCTTTCAAAACTTTCGAAAACGAAAGTTAGATGGAGTGAAGATTTCTCCCGTAATCGTAATTTTATTTTTCACGGGATGTTTCCTCTGCCTAGGTTGTTGTTAAATATCATTTTATTTCATAAATATTTATATTTCAACTTGAAAACGGAAGGAAAATGTCCGAAAAGGGAAATTGGACGTAACAAAGATTTTCCCCGTAACTGTAATTTTTTTCCCCAACGATGATCAGAACATATATCCTGTATTCTTAAATATTCTCCCCCCCGAAAAGTTTTGCATTTCAGATAGATGGGAGGGGGGGGGGGCGTCCGAAAATTAAAGTTCCAAACTGAAAAATTTGTAAAAACTGATGCATGGTGTCCAAAAGTATTTATATTTTCAAAGTTACACTATTCGTCTTTTATCTAAAATAGTGAAAGCTATCATGCATTCATGATGGATAAAATTATCATCCAAGGGCATTAAAAAAAAAAACAATAATAAAGAAATGGGAAGGGAAACAAAGATATCAGCAAAATGAAAATTTAAGCACTGTATTCTGTGCAGCTGCAGAAAAACAAATGTGGCTGTGGAACTTGCTGAGAAGTTTATTTGATATTTTTTAGATGCTTATAAGAACCTCAAAAGTGAAATGTTTTCACTTCTTGAGCACATTGCTGTTCCATGTTGTCATTACAAAACATGATAAATTTAATGTTTTAAAATACGAATATTATACTTATTTCTAAAACAAGAAACAAAATGGATCCAAATTCTAAATACATTGAGCAGTAGTGAAATATTTTTATATGAAAAAATCTGGATTGATTTTTCATAATTGCGTAGCATTTTCGTAAATATTTTATTTCATCTGTTAATTTTTCTAAAATACTCCTAATTTTTGAAAATTACTCCCTAAATTTTTTCAAAAAACTATAAATACTCCTTTAAAAATTTTTTTCTGTCAAACTCTGGTGCCAACGCTAGATGCATGCACGGAGTCTGCGATGGTAGCCGTCGCATTTTGTATTTCCACGGCCCGACTCGACCGAGCGGGTGGTAACGCTCATCAAGTGGCCGTGTTATTTCAGTCACTGTAGACGCTAGTTCATCGTAGCAGTTGATTGGTCTCCTCTTGGGAGGGAAATCACAGCCAATGAAAAAAGAAGGGTAAAATCTGCATGCACAGTGTTGAGCAATGTTGTTGTAGCAGCAAAAGAATACTTTATGTGTGTTGTTTTTAGTGTGTGGTGTTTCTTTGTTGTAGAGTTGAATTACTGGGAGGAGCAAGTTGTCAGTTTAGCTTTTATGCAAATCTATAAAGATGAGTATTAAGATTACACCATCTCAAAGTTATTTTAAAACTTAAAGTTCCAGTGAATCAGGAAATCTAATAAAGGTGTAAAATTTGCATTTTGCAACATTTGCCAAAACGATTTTAACATTGACCACAGAGGCAGAAACAATATTTTTTCTCATGTAAATGGTCCCAAACACAAAGGTTATGTGAAGTGTACTGATAGTTACTCCAAACTGACTACATTTTTTAAAACATCGGATGATAGTGAAGGAAATGTAACTTGTGCCGAATTGTTGTTTACGTCTTTTTTGATGGAACACAATGTGCCATTCAGTGCTGCCAGCCTTTTTTGGTCCACTTTTTTGGCAGATGTTTCCAAAAGATGAAACTGCCAAACATTATGGCTGTGGGAAGACCAAAAAGGATGGCGATTGCCCATGAAATGGCTTTAGATTGAACTTCCGCAGTTGTGAAACTTTTACAAGAAGGGCCATTTTCTGCAGCATGTGATGGATGTCATGAAAGTGATTACAATATTATATAATCCTGATATACAAGATGAAGATTAAAAGGTATGTAATATACAGTTTTGAATGCAATGTGTAGGTACTCTTAAAGTGAATATTTTCTTTTTACAGGAAATGTTTAGTTTGGTATGGAAACACCACAGGTTTGTGAGGCTAACATTACATTAAGATTTTACTATATGGTGTTTTAAATTATTATTTTAAAGGGTTATTCCATGTGAAATCAACCAGCAAAAATAGCATTTTCAGCCTGACCATTTTTGATTTTTATGAAACTTGGTATATTTGTAGAATTCATCAATATAAACATATATGAATTTTTTCAGAATTTTTAATGCATGCGTTTTTGAGTTATTGATTTTTGAAATTTCAAAAAAACCCTGAAATTTCATCATCTGAGCAAACTTTAACTGCCAATTGCTCTGGTTCTAGTAGAGCTAGGGCCATGAATTATGGCTAATTTTAAAGTTCTTGAATTGGGCTTTCATTTGATATGCCACATGACACTATTAAAAAAATTAATGTAAATTTTAAAATTTTAAAATTGAAATATTAAAAAACGTTTTTAAAAAATCTGAAAAAAATATATGTGTAACAAACATTATTTTTCTACATATCCTGAAAGTTTCATAATGGGATCGCTATGGGATCACTATAAAAAAAAATAACGTAGAAGGCACCATCAGTGACTGAGGAATTGTTTATTTTGTCTGTCTAAAATGTTATCTTTGGTCTTACAAACACTGCAAATGTTAATGAATTAATTATAATTAGTTAAAAAGTTAATATATATCCATAAGGGTAATAAATTGTGTTTCTTTCCTAGGTTTTTAAGTAAAAGATGGATGCTAGCAGACCATCTGCATCAAAAGTTTCAAGTGTGGTTTACTGTTGCAACCCCTTGGGAAACCAAACCATAAATATAACAAAACAAATCTGCGACCAGTTTCCAAAAATCTGTTGCTACAGAACAAGTTGCTCAAAACTGGAGACAAGATCTGTGACAGTTGTCGTAAAGCAATCCAGAAATTTCACTCTGAAGCTGCTGAACATTCCTCTTCACCTTCTGACAGCTATAATGAACAAGAAGCCAAAGGCCATGCTGTTCCATCTGAAAACATTGAAGTATCAACTCCTGAAAAAGAGCATGCTATAGAAGCATTTAACAGAAGTTTACAATGTCTGGATGAAACATCAATCAAGAAAAAACACCTGCAAGAAAAAAATATCCTGAAGAGAAATATAAAAAAGCTCTAGAAGCATTTCGAGCAAAATTATTAAAGTTAAGTCCTGCGTCGGAACCAAAGGATATTTCATCTCCTGAACCAGAAATTATAAGACAGTCGAAAGAAAAATTTCATTCCACAGAAAATAAAAGCATAAGAATGCAGATATTGAGCACACTACCTAAATCTTGGTCACTGAAACAAATTGAAACAGCATTTAGAGTTTCAAATTTTATGGCCAGAAAGGCTAAAAAGCTAGTAAAAGAAAAAGGTATCATGTCTTCTCCTGATCCAAAGCCAGGAAAGACTTTAGACAAAGACACAGCAAATTGTATACAATGATTTTATGAGAGTGTCGTTGTAAGCCGCCAAATGCCAGGAAAAAAAGACTTTGTTTCCATTAAAATAGATAATAAGCGTCAACAGGTACAAACAAAATTGCTTCTGAGTAATTTGCGTGAATTGTATACTCTTTTTAGAGAGAGATTTCAAGAGAAAAAGGTGGGGTTCTCCAAGTTCTGTGAACTTCGCCCTAAGCACTGCATTCTTGCAGGAGCAAGTGGCACACATTTTGTTTGTGTTTGTACAATGCATCAGAATGTTACACTGATGATGACACAATGCAAGTTACCTGAATTAACAGGAGACACTGTTCAGCCAATAAACTTCTATAAAGATGTCCTTGCAAACATAATTTGTAGAAATCCTACACCTGCATGTTACTTCAGTCAGTGCAACAACTGTCCAGGATTAGAACAGCTGAAGTAACGATTTGAAGATTGTTTTGATCTAAATAGTATAGAAAATGTGACATTCAAGCAATGGATGCAATTAGAGAAGAGTACAGTACTTGAAACATTATCAAAATCCACACGGGAGTTTTTGAACCTGTTGTTTGGAAAACTTCCAGCCCTGCTTCACCATTCTTTTATAGCAACTCAACAGTCAAGTTACTTAAGACATCTTAAAGACACAATAACAGAAAATCAATACATAGTAATTTGTGACTTTGCTGAAAATTATTCTTTTGTATTGCAAGACGCGGCTCAGGGTTTTCACTGGAACAATGCCCAAGCAACCCTGCATCCTATAGTTATACACTATCGAGATGAGAAAACTCAGAACCTAGGACATGTAAGTTTTGTGATTATATCAGACTGCCTGATTCACGACAGTATAGCTGTCCATCTGTTTCAGCGTTACCTAATTAATTTCATGCAGTCACATTTTTCTCAAAAACCTGAAAAGATATTTTATTTTTCGGATGGAGCAGCTTCACAATACAAAAACAAGTCAAACTTCCTCAGCTTGTGCTACCACGAGACTGACTTTAATATAAAAGCAGAATGGAATTTTTTTGCAACAGCACATGGCAAAAATGCATGTGATGGGATAGGGGGTACTGTGAAGCGATTAGCTGCAAAGGCAAGTTTATAATAATCAAATTATGACCCCACGCCAACTCTGAATGGACCACTGCTAATATTGCCTCCATTCACTTTTGGTTTGCAACAACAGAAAATTACAAAGAGGAGAAAATTATCCTTCAAAGTAGAATAGCTTCTGCTAAGACAATAAGTGGTACTCAGAAACTCCATTGTTTCATACCTGCAGGAAAACACAAATTACTAGTCAAAACTTACTCACTTTCTGAGTATTTTAAAGAAGAGATATGTGCAACAGATGAAGGGGAAGAGAACATTAGTTTTGAAAATATGGTAGGTTTTGTTATTAGTAAGTACTCAGAGCACTGGTGGTTGGGATGTGTACTTGGCGTGAATGAGGACACAGAAGAGGTAAAAGTGAGCTTCCTGGAGCCGCATGGTCCATCTCCATCATACAAGTATCCTCAACCACCGGATATACTGTTGGTTCATAAATCTGATGTTTTGTTAAAAGTTGACCCGACAACAGCTACTGGACAAGTATATAATTTAACAATGACTGAGACAAAGAATTGGAAATCAAGCACTGGCATACAAGTGTGGCAAAATTTAAAAGAAATCAAAAAAGCATGATACATATAGAAGATAAAATAATTTTGTAAGTGTAAATATGCACACAAAACCTTATACTGAATTATGAAATGAATTACTTTGGGACACAGTTTAAAATTACTTAGATGTTTATTTTCATTCTTTAACATTCACAATGTTTAAAAGAACAAGTATGACATTTTACACACACCACATAAAGAATACCCTTCCAGTCATGGGTGTAACCGGTAAGTACATCTGGCACATTTCAGTTGCATTGTTCTACGTTATTATTTTTTTTTATAGTGATCCCATAGCGATCCCATTATGAAACTTTCAGGATATGTAGAAAAATAATGTTTGTTAAACATTTATTTTTTTCAGATTAAAAAAACACCTTTTTTAATATTTCAATTTTAAAATTTTAAAATTTACATTAATTTTTTTAAGTGTCATGCGGCATATCAAATGAAAGCCCAATTAATGATCTTTAAAATGAGTCATAATTCATGACCCTAGCTCTATTAGAACCCACACGAGTAATTGGCAGTTAAAGTTTACTCAGATGATGAAATTTCAGGGTTTTTTTGAAATTTCAAAAATCAGTAACTCAAAAACGGACGCATTAAAAATTCTGAAAAAAAAAATGGTTTTTGTTTATGTTGATGAATACTACAATTATACCAAGTTTCATAAAAATAAAAAAATGTCTGGTTGTGAGCCTTGTTGATTTTACATGAAATGACCCTAAACACAGATAATACTAGTTTAATTATTGTGGCATATGCAGAGATTATTACTGCATATTTATTAATATAATTATGTTTTGTTTTGTGGTAAATGGCATTCGTGCAAAAATTTTACTGATGCACATTTTCCAAAGTTGACAAGTATGCAACATTCTGGAAAGTCTGAGTTTCATGGGAAGAATATCTTTTCTCATTTTGACCGTGTCAAAGCATACCGCCACACAACAATCAACCTAGTAGACATTCATAAGACTAAGACTGCGCTACGTACTCCTTTTGGTCTTACTGAAAGCACCAAGATGCAGTTTAGCTTGTATAGTGTCATTTTAGCCTTCCAATTCTTCATCGATGGAGTAACTCATGATCTTTGTTTTGTGTATGCTTTCATTGACACCATTGAAGTGTGTCTTCAGGTCCCTATGATCAAATTTTTGGGATACCAAGTGACCTCAACAGGTATTGTGATTTTTTTCCAGACTGTATTTAAATCATACAGGACTTCCCTTGTCTGACACTCACTCAGCTTGGAAAATTTTTGGGCATCTGTAATTTTTATAAACATTTTATTCTTAAAGCAGCTCAGATTCTTGCACCCTTAATCA
Organism: Macrothele yani; assembly: GCA_039090855.1. Taxonomy (NCBI): domain Eukaryota; kingdom Metazoa; phylum Arthropoda; class Arachnida; order Araneae; family Macrothelidae; genus Macrothele; species Macrothele yani. The sequence goes on from CM077026.1 coordinate 74,525,412, forward strand.
GTTCTTAGAGAGAAAAAGAAACAAAACAAAATCTTATTGCTGTACGTCTACTCCAAAAGAGCTCCTTCACTACTCAAAAGAAGCAGACCAATCATTCTTGGATGCAGAAAAACTCTCACTAAAGCCACTCTTCTTTGTCATCCCATTCCTAGTGCAAAACTTAGTATTTGGGTTGACACAGTGGACACAGCTCATGGAGGCTTGATGATGCGACTTACTTCAAGTGGTTGGGAACTAACTGCTTTTCTTTTAGTGAAACTTAGTACCAGCCAAAGAAAATGGGCCATGTACGACAGTGAGTTGCTTGCTGTACACACTTCTGACAAATTCCAGCAGATGCTTGAAGTTTGAAATTTCATTGTTTCTGATCTGATCAAAAACCTCTCATTTATGCCTTCAGACAAAAGCCAAACAAATGTTGTCTAAGACAAATAAGACATCTGGACAACATATCTCAATTCTTAACTGTCACCAAACTTGTCTAGGAAACTGACAACTGCGGTTGCAAATGTAGGACCCCTCATATGTTTTTGTGTATGAGGGTTACTATGCTTGCGGTTTGCAAACGTAGAACCCCTCATATGTTTGCAAACCACTTTGACCAGTGGAGACTATGTAACCATCCTTAGAGATCATTTGTATCTATTCATGTCATGCAACCTCTTTCAACATGATGATGTGCCACCACGCTCATCCTCAGTGGTCCAATTATGACTGGAGAAACATTCTATGGAGTTTGGCATCCTGACTTGTTCCCCTCACTCACTGGATTTAAACACCATGGAACACATTTGGGATGCTGTTCAACATGCTGTCAATGCCAGGAATCCTCCACTGGTGAATATTACAGAATTGTGGGCCACTCTACAGGAAGCATGGTGTGCACTGTCTCCACAGTACTACAAAGAGCTTGTGGAGTCCATGCCCCATCATGTTGCTGCTGTTATCTTTTTCATGAAGGTAGACTCCCAGAGGGTAAATAGTCTTTCCGCCTGGCAGTTTCCAAATCATAATCATCCCGCTATAACTCCTATATGGAAAGCTTATGTGCTCAAAAATTTGTGATACAGAAAGCATCAAGTTTCCTGAAGTTAGCCTGAATTTTTTAAAAGAAACATATCCCACTCATTTTGATTTCATTTGGTAAAAAAGAGAGTTAAGCATTTTTTACTCTTCTTCCTCGATTAAGCAAAACAATCTACAAATTGCTCAAAGCTTTGCACAAACTTGGTTTGGACAAATGCTTGAGGAACGTAAAATGACGTGCCATTAAATTGTGCGAATAAAAACCTATTCATGCAGTTTATGCAAAGACAAGACATGTTACCTAAAAAGCTTACTGAAGATTTTGATGTTGAAGCCTGTATTTTAAGACAAAGTAAGAGAAGAATAAAAAACAAACAAACTGCAGGATAGAATTCCACTACAAATGACATGCTTTTTTAATTTTATTTCTAATTTTTGCATGCCTACACATAACATTCATGGCACACCACTGGTGTATACTTCTTTGGTCTCTTTGCAAGCCCCTGCCCAAAATATTGCAGATTGACATGTTCTCAAACATTGCTTGCTATGTGCTATCAGCAGACATTTTGATTAAGTCTTCTTTTAGTAATCAATGGTCAGATCACAGATGAAGTGACTGTGATGGCATTAAAAAGATTTAATGCCCAATCATGCATTTAGTCCTGATTCTCAATCTGCAAAAATAATTAAAAAAATATTTCACTGAGGCTGACCAAATGGCATTTAATGATTCCAACTACAGTATGTCGAACAGCAGCTTCATCATTATATCTCATGTGATTCTATCATAAAGTTCACATACCATTACGTGACCACAAGGTTCTTCAGGATGACCCTTTGACGTCTGTAAGTTCTGTTTTACACGTTCTGTAAAGTGGATACAGTCTGTGGTGGTGCATTAACTTATTCAATTAAAATATAAATCAGTTAAAAGTCCTAAAAATGTTACTCACGGAAGTGCGTGTTCAGTCCGACGCCAGTAGTTATTGAGAGTTTCATTGTCCAAAGTTGTATCTTGCTTCAATATGGTCAGTTTTTAGGGTTAGTTCAAGAGCCATTTCGTCATAAGTTGTACCCTACTTCGGATATGTCCAGATGTTAGGGTTAACTCTGTTCTGGCTGTGTCGACATCATATTGAATGGGTAAAGGTTTCCAGATAATAATTAAAGATTCTTGAGTTAAGAGTTACTATTTACATACCACTTGAAGTTCCACGTCGTACTTGGCCATTAGGGCTATCTCGTCAATGCTGCACTCTCTTGGAATTGCTGAGGAAGTCTTCAAGTTAGGTCAGGTTCATAAAAAATTTAAAAGCTTTCAAAGATTCCAGTTAAAATCCTTATATACACCACCTCATACCGTCCACAGTCTCAATAACCGGACGCGCGTTTCACCTAGGCTCTACCCTGGCGTTTTCAACGGAGACTTCACACCCTCTGTCGAAGTCTGCTATCTGAAAGTCTCGTGTCCACAGTTCACATGTTCCTCATGTAACCCATTGCCAATGCCATCTAGTGTCAGGTCACATAAACTTTATCTTCATCTATGTCATTCTCACCCTTCCTTTTTCTCTTCTTCTCTCTCCTCTCCCTATTGAATTTCTTCTCAGTTTCGATCAGGTTCCTCCAAGCGTACGAAAGGTCGTATGGACTGTTATTATTGCAGTTAAATGGTTTGGTCTTATTTATTAATACTGCTTCTGCTACTTGTATTGTAGCAGAAGTAGCAGAAAGCAGTATCAATAAATCTCTGCTACTTGTATTGTATAATACAAGTAGCAGATGCAGTATTAATAAATAAGACCAAACCATTTAACCGCAATAATAACAGTCCATACGACCTTTCGTAAGCTTTGAGGAACCTGATCAAAACTGAGAAGAAATTGAATAGGGAGAGGAGAGAGAAGAAGAGAAAAAGGAAGGGTGAGAATGACATAGATGAAGATAAAGTTTATGTGACCTGACACTAGATGGCATTGGCAATGGGTTACATGAGGAACATGTGAACTGTGGACACGAGACTTTCAGATAGCAGACTTCGACAGAGGGTGTGAAGTCTCCGTTGAAAACGCCAGGGTAGAGCCTAGGTGAAACGCGCGTCCGGTTATTGAGACTGTGGACGGTATGAGGTGGTGTATATAAGGATTTTAACTGGAATCTTTAAAAGCTTTTAAATTTTTTATGAACCTGACCTAACTTGAAGACTTCCTCAGCAATTCCAAGAGAGTGCAGCATTGACGAGATAGCCCTAATGGCCAAGTACGACTTGGAACTTCAAGTGGTATGTAAATAGTAACTCTTAACTCAAGAATCTTTAATTATTATCTGGAAACCTTTACCCATTCAATATGATGTCGACACAGCCAGAACAGAGTTAACCCTAACATCTGGACATATCCGAAGTAGGGTACAACTTATGACGAAATGGCTCTTGAACTAACCCTAACAACTGGCCATATTGAAGCAAGATACAACTTTGGACAATGAAACTCTCAATAACTACTGACGTCAGACTGAATCACGCACTTCTGTGAGTAACATTTTTAGGGCTTTTAACCGATTTATATTTTAATTGAATAAGTTAATGCACCACCACAGACTGTATCCACTTTACGGAACGTGTAAAACAGAACTTACAGACGTCAAAGCATCTTCCAGAAGAGCAGCTTCATTTTGTTCATTAAATTCATAGGCTGGAAAAATTGCAACATTTTCATTCGATGACCTTTTCTGTGAGCTTGACCATCTTCTTCTGTGCAATTCTTCTATCAGCTGTGATGTTAGAAGTTCATTCTTTTTAATATTTCAATAAACAAAAATATCGACACACAGCAAGTGGAAACTGTGGAACTGAAGAATGTTTGCTAGCCATTTGCTGTGCTGTCAGTTTTGCAAAAGCTATCCTTCATTGCATTGAACACATTCTACATGTTGTGTTCAAATATGTCATTGCCCATTGCCTCTGACTCATTTTTTATCCATATTTTTTCAATACTTTTGCAACAGTATTTTCCATAAGTTATAAATTTTAAATTAATATATAAGTAATTTAAAAAGAAAGAAAGAAGGAGAGCTACAATTACACATAAGGAAAGGTAAACCTCCCCTCCCCCTAAAAATGGGGGGGGGGGTTGTCATTGATTTAAAAGGTTTTATTGTGGAACTGTTTAGTTTTGAAGTTCAGAGTTTCCCTGAGCCAGTTGAGTAAGTACAAGGATGGGTGAAGAGCCTTTATAATGAAAAACAAAGTGTGTTTTCATTGAGGAAAATTATTTATTTTGCTTGACCCTTTGTTTTATATATATTTTCATTTTTAGGTCTTTGGTGAGGTGAAAAGGAATATTGTTATTGATCTTATTGGTAATCAATATGAAGATCATATTATTGACTGTTTGGTAAGAAGAGAACCTATTCTTTGTGATATAGGCAGTGATACTGAATCTACTGCTAGTTCTTCGAGTATCAGTTCATTGTCTTCGTTTTCTTCACTAGAGGAAAAGAAACATGATGAACAGTAAGTTCTTTTTTTTAAATCTGATAAATGCTGACTATTAAGAAGAAAACATCACTATTAAGATAAAACTATGAATGCTAACTATTAAGAATTATCAGAAGATTAGCAACTCTTTCTTTTAATGTGTGTTGTATTCCAAATATATACTTAGTACAGTGACATATATTTGAGGCTAGTTAAGCTAGCTGTGAAGCCCAGAGAATGCACAAATAAAACTGAATTAAATATACACAAATAAAAGTCAATTATCAACAGCATTAAAATATGTCAATGCTTTCGGTGCGAAAAAAAAAACGTGTGTGGATTAGCTTCTTTGACTCAGTGTGGCGAGCAAAAACCAACGGCATAACGCAAGCAGCTCTTCCAGTGTCTTCGTAGTTCTGATGCGAAAACGTTCCGTCCATCGCCTGCTAGCATTTCCATGACAACATGAATCAGCTGGTAGAGAGGAATGGGCCATTGCTTTGGGAAACAGTTCGCTCAGAATAGAGAAGACTATCTCCCGCCCATAAGAGTGTTTTGGGAGAGTTGTTTCAGTTTTTGTGAAGTGTCAATGAATTAAAATCAGAGATATTATATCTTAAATTCGTGGCTTTGTTGGATTCGAATTGTTTTGATAAATTTTGTGAAAATTTCCCTGAACATCTACTGTCAGAACTTAAAGAACTCTATGCTTCAAATTTTGATACAGCTCGACTAAAAAATGAACTGAAGGTGTTTTCTTGAAAGAAATATGGGATTACGCCATATAATACAAATTTTGAAGATGAGAATCCGATTTTTGGCGTAAATGTGACAAGGATGGTAAGTCAGATAATATCCGAAAACTGGAAGATTTTCATCGTCCTGGAGCGGGACTCGAACCCACGTCTCCCAGAAAACGCCCGGGTATGTTAACCACTACACCACCCAGAACGACCTGTGATGGTTATATTCAAATTGATTGGAAACTTGAAACTTGGTCGTTCTGGGTGGTGTAGTGGTTAGCATACCCGGGGGTTTTCTGGGAGACGCGGGTTCGAGTCCCGCTCCAGAACGATGAAAATTTTCAAGTTTTCGGATATTATCTGACTTACCATCCTTGTCACATTTACGCCAAAAATCGGATTGTCATCTTCAAAATTTGAAAGTGTTTTATTCCCTTGATGAATACAAAAACAAATCAGCAAAGAGACATCATGTGTTACATAAAGTTGAATAAATTGGACATAGTGTTTAGTGAGGTGTACAAATTAGCAGACCTCATATTAAGCTTTCCATCAACAACTGCAACTGCCAAAAGAAGTTTTTCTGCATTAAAAGGAATCAAGATATATCTTAGAGCCACACAAGAACATGCACATTCGAAGAACTTGGCTGTTTTGTCAGTTGAGAAAAACATTCTTTTTAAATATGACAAAGTAATCGGAAGAAACATTTTATGAAAACGTAATGCTCAAGTTCACACAAAAGGAAAGAATGGAGTTCATGTACAAATAAAGTATTCAGAAGAAGAATGGAGTTCATGTACAAATAAGTGTTCAAATCCTGATCCTCATAATTGTTTGGTATCATGTTAGCAATGGCATGTACCTGAAATTTAGAAAAAAATTACTTCTATTACTTAACAATTAAAAACTAAACTTCGCAATTTAACAAAAAAAAAAAAAAAAAACAGTACTGGGGGGGGGGGGAGAGAAAGCCCAGGTCTCGGACCCAAGATACGGCACTGACTTAGTAAAGCAGAATATATCAGATAAATGTGATATCACTCCTAAAAACATGAAAAATGAAGACCATTATTTTATCTTGTGATACATCATTTCAAGGAATTTGAAGACTCACCTCAAATAGCCTTTTGATTTCCACAAACATTTTATTTGCACGTAAAAATTCCATCATTTCATTTCAGAACTATAATAAAAAGCATAATTCTTGAAATTAAAATTTTTTAAAACCTTAATTTAATCTTAAATTTTTTTCTCATGCAGGCACTCCTGAATCTGATCCTCCCATGACTTCCTTGGCTTTCCTCTGCCTTTCCTTCCTGCCACTTGGGCTTAAGCAATTTTCTTAGTAAATGGAAAGCTGATAACACACAACTAACTACACCTCATTATGCTGATGTGAAAAACAAGAAAACCTACATGACATGCAAAGCAAATACTGCATGTATTTGAAGGAAATTAGCAGGTCACTGGAAGCCATGAAGAACTTGTTGACCCATCTGAAAATGTAGCACCCAGAAAACATCAGTGCCTTTGAATAATTATGGAAGGTTTACTTACTTTTAAAAGTGATAATTTTTAAGTAAGTAAAAATTATCATTTTCATTCAAAGGATAAAAATACATAATTTGAGTGTTGGCATGCTTCAGCCACATCTGTGATAGTCTTCAAGTAAGAAATCAGCCAGTCTGTACTTTTCTGTTGTAACATGGCATTCATGGAAATGTTCTTGAAAATTTCTCATGTATTCCTCTGTGTAATATAATTTTTGAAACTTCTGTGTTCGACTCCCTTTAGAACTTGCGTGTTTATTTTTGTCTTCAACTCTGTTTATGTAAACCTTCCTTAATGATTCAGCAGCACTGATGTTTTCTGGGTGCTTCATTTTCATATTGGTCAAAAACAGATGCGTCAAAAAGTTCTTCGTAACTTCCAGTGACCTGCTAATTTCCTTCAAATACACGCAGTACTTGCTTTGCACGTCATGTAGGTTTTCTGGCTTTTCACATCAGCATCATGAGGTGCAGTTCATTGAATTGTTATCAGCTTTCCATTTTTAAAAGTTTTTCATTTTTAATATGAGTAGCATTTCTATTTTTGAAATTAAGATGTTTCTGTCATACTGTTGCTGCACTCCATTTCAATATCACTTCCAGAGTCCTTGGCCATTATAACTTGCACTGAATATTGGAGCTAGTGATAAAATGATATCTGTGTTTGTGTGTATAAGCAATTTTGTATCTGTATTTGTGTTATGAACCTTGTGTTGTATAAGCCATTTTCTGTACTTTGAGAGAAGTGTGAATGGGCCTGAATACCTCTACATCAAATCATGTGACTGATTGGACAGGTTCACAAGTTTCTGAACTTCTCCAGCTGCTCTGAACAATGGTTGCAAAAGTTTATTAAAACTGGTACCACTAGAGGCAGCTGTATAATTTTCCTCACATTTTATGTCTACCCACTCTGCTTCACTGTTTTATCAACTTGCACAGAAAGAATTGAAATTCAGTTTCTCCAACCTAACTTTGTGAAAGAGTGCAACACAGAGAAATTAAATGATCGTAAGTAATTATAGATTTGCTAAGTAGTCACTTTTTGGAAACAAGATGTTAAATTCCTGAGAAAGAAACTATAGTTTAAAGAAAAAATCAAGTGTACAGTACACCAAAACATAGGGAAAGTAAGATCAATATTTTCCAATGTTATAAAAACATGAGACACTTTTTCCTTTATTTTCTTTCAAAACAAATTTAAATTTAATAAAACATAGTGGTTCCTGTTTGGAACAAACTATTCAATTAATTTTTTTGATTCCATTGAATAATTGTTTAGTCTACTGATAGTTTTCAAAATATGACAAATGAGAAAGATTTGTAATTTAGTCTACAGTTAGCAAACTAGCTGTTAACTGATTTTTGTTTTTAGTGAAGTGAATTGGTAGAGGTGCAAGCTAGTTCTGTGTGACATTGGTGAAAAGACCCCACCTCACTGGGTTTTGTTCCAGAATCCTTAGGTTGAATGACCAACTGGAACCATCAGTTGTGGGCTAATCCCCCACACTGATGTACTTACCTGATTAGAAAGACAAAAAGATATGCAAAAACTGGCTCAAGTGTGGGATATGGTGGGCCTACCACACTTAAGAAGGATGGTCCGCCAAGGTATCGACTTGGAACTGGAAAAAGGCAAAACAGAAAGAGATCTTGGCTGAGTAAGTCTAAGATTGGTGTACCTGTGGAACTCTAGAGGTATAAATGGCAAGATGAATGAGGTGATTGAAGAGATGAATAAGTATTCAATTAGATGTGCTGTGTGTAAGTGAAACCAAAAAGAAGGAAATTGGGATTGAAGAAGTGAATGGAACGGTGAGTGTGTGATCTGGAGTATTGGATAATGTGAGAGGACAAGCTGATGTAGGTGTGATTTTAAGTAAAAAGATGAAGAACAACTTGATTCACTATAGTTGCATTACGTAAGAGAATTCTTTGGATTCGTTTGAAAGTGAAATTTCAGAGAATAGTAATTGTAGTAGTGTATGCTCTTCGTGACTCGGAACCTTCTGATAGGAAGGAAGATTTCTGGAATGAGCTGAAAGCTGTTTTGAGCCAGTTTGGTGCTAAAGAGAAAGTTATATTAGCCGGGGATTTCAATGCTAGAGTAGGTGTGCAAAATGCAATTTCTGACGATGTTCTGGGTAAGTTTAATGATCCTTGTGTGAATGATAATAGTGAAAGATTTATTGAACTCTGCATTGAGAATGGTTTGTGTGTATCTAATCCGTTTTTTAACCATAAGTATATCCAAACATATACTTGGGAAAATCGTACTCTTGGTCAAAAGAGTGTGATAGATTTTATTGTTTACTATCAGCATCTGAAACACTTAGTTGTTGACACTCATGTGATGAGAGGTGCAGATGTTGGTTTTGATCCTTACTTGGTATTGTCATGAGTGAAACTGAATGTTGGTTGGAGGAAAAGGAATAGGAAGAGGCCCAGGATGGAAAGAATAAAGGTTGAAAGGCTCCTTGTGTTAGTGATTTAATACTCTATAATGTGCACTCAATAACGCTTTGTGCATTGATCTCATATGGCGACTAACAAAAGAAACAGAATTTTCCAATTCGCTGAATGGAAGACTGAACAGAGAGAGAGAGAGAGAGAGAGAGAGAGAGAGAGAGAGGGAGAGAGTAAAAAGTGTTAAAGTCTACGATTTTCTCTCCAGGGAGAAGGGGATTGAGGTTGTATTGTGATTCTTTTAAAAACTTCCTCACAAAATAATAAAAACATACTTGTGTACTGAATATTTTTTGCATTGCGTATATTTTTTGTAGGAAATAATAAGGTTCCCTGTGAAATAAATTCGTATAAACAGTTTTTTCGCCTGATACATGTTTGGCAATTGATTTTTAATGAAGTGGAGTAACTGACAAATTAGTGACTTTTTTAACTTTTATACGCACTCATATATGATTTTTTTTTAATTTCTAGTAATGTTTTTAAAGTCCCTGAATAAATGGCCTCCATATGTTGCCCAAAACTAACTTTGATATTGTTCTTTTAGTTTCTTTAAATTTCTGTATCTGGTTTGCATGCAAAATGTTAAATATATGAAAGTAAGGGCCACAAAATGATGAAATTGAATTTGCTATTTCATGAATGCGGAAAATATCAAGGTAGTTACAATAACCACTTGAAATCTGCAAATCTCAGTATTTGTATGGCGAAAGGCGATAACCTATTCAAAAATGGGGAGATTGGAAACAGGAAAAAAAAAAAAAAACCTAAAAAAAACCCATCTTTTTTTAAGGACTTCATACCCCAAAACTTATACACCAAAAATAATAATTGTAAAAATTTCTACCGAAAGTGATTTATTTTCCTGAACTGTGGGGCCCCTTGAAAGTGCGGGGCCCGGGGTAACCACCCCGGTTGCTCCTGTGGTCCAGCCGGCCCTAAGTGTGGGGTCCTACATCAGAGAAAGTGCGGGATGTTCAGAGTGGTTTTATGCCTGGTAAAGGCTGCATTAACCAAATTTTTGCATTACACATGATGATTGAAAAGTATCTGGCTGTTGGTAAGAAAGTTTTCGCTGCCTTCATAGATTTAGAGAAAGCTTATGACCGGGTAAATAAGACACTTTTATGGAAGGTATTGAATGAATATGTTGTTACTGGGAATCTACTTAATACAGTTAAAGCTCCTTATTCACGGTTCCCTTATTCGCGTTTTCACTATTCGCGGGTTAAAATATTGTGACCAAGTTCCTGTATTTGCGACTAAAAATTTCTTTATTCGCGGATCCAGTCGGTATATTAAAAGGATTCGGTGTCCTTTATTAACACATCGACATCTTTTGAGTACTGCTGGCACGTGCCGAGGCGGCTTTTACAAAGAGTGTAACCGAATGGACTAATATCAAAGTAAAACAAACCTTATTGCCACTATGACTAAAGTACGTTGTCAAATGCCGCTGTCGCCGTATTACATGTTCCGCTATGTCCTTTGATAAGAGCCGCCTTCGCCACGGTCGGTGTTTTCGGTCGGTGTCAATTTTGATTGAATAACACGTGTCTCTTCTGCTTTGTTCCCAATTTATAATGTTGAGTAAAAGGAAAGAAAAATGAGTTCCGACGCGGAAAAAAATAGTGTTGCCGCTTAAAGTAAAAATAAAAATGCTTGACCGTTTACGCCTTGGTGGGTCGTTTGCATCCATATCACGCTCTTTCAATGTTAATGAATCAACTGTACGATCCATCAAGAAATCCGAAGACAAAATAAGGAATTCTATAGCTTCAACCTCACTATCAGCAAAAATTGTTCGTGATCCAGCAATTGAAAAAATGGAAGCTGCATTATCATTATGGATTGAAGATCGTAACCAGAAAAGAGTGCCCCTGAATAGTCTTATGATCCGCGAGAAGGCAAAGTGTCTTTACGCACATTTTAAATAACCTGGTGATGAACGTACAGATGGAGGATTTCAAGCATCAGAAGGTTGGTTCAATAAATTCAAGGTGCGACAATCATTGCATAGCATTAAAATTGTTGGAGAAGCTGCATCTGCAGACACTGCCGCAGCAGAAAGATATCCAGAAGAATTTTCAAACATAATTGCTCATGGTGGATACAAACCGGAACAAGTGTTTAATGCAGATGAAACTGCCTTGTTTTGGAAAAGAATGCCAAACAAAACTTTCATATCCAAAAGTGAGAAGTCCGCCCCTGGTTTCAAGGCAGCAAAAGATAGAGTTACACTGCTGCTGTGTTCTAACACATCTGGAGATTGTGTTATAAAGCCACTAATGCTTTACAGATCGTTAAATCCTCGTGCTTTAAAAAATCAAAACAAGGACAACCTGCCAGTGTTTTGGCGTGCAAATAAGAAAGCGTGGGTTACAAGTGCTATTTTTTGTGACTGGTTCCGGAATTGTTTTGTTCCTAAAGTTGAGACTTATTTGAAAAAAAATAATTTAGACTTTAAGGCCGTTCTAGTTTTGGACAATGCTCCAGGTCACCCTCGTGAGCTTGAAACTATGCATCCAAATATAAAGGTGTTATTTTTACCTCCTAACACGACGGCTTTACTCCAACCCATGGACCAAGGAATAATTCAGGCGTTCAAGCTCTATTACATTAGATGAACCTTCAAAATCATACTGGACACCATGGAATGTGATCCTGATATGAATGTGATGCAATGCTGGAAAAATTTTGACATAGCAAAATGCATTGTTAACATAAAAGAATCGTCGGAAGAACTGAAACCATACACATTGAAATCATGTTGGAAAAAACTGTGGCCTGTTCTGACTGTCGGAAATGATGAAGAATCCGTGCAAATTCAAACTTTAACTGCAAACATTGCTCAAGTTGCGAATGGAATAGGATGAGATGGCTTTGAACAGATAGAATCAAGTGACATTCAAGAGTTGCTTGAATCGCAAGATGAAGATTTGACTGAAACCGACTTGGAGGAAATATTAAATCTGCATTCCACTGAAGAAAAGGCTTCAATGAGCACTGAAAAGGTGACCTTTAACTTGAAAAACCTGAGTGAAGGTTTACAGATGGCAAATGAGCTTTGTGATTTCTTCATGAAAATTGATCCATCTATGGAAAGAAGTCTTATTTTTAAAAGGCAAATTGTTAATGCCACAGCTGAATATCAATCTGAATTGAAAGATCTATTAAAAGCGGCAAAACAAGAAAAAATCACTAAGTTCTTTAAACACTTGCCTAAGCCTGACAATAATAATTAATAGATATTGGTGTGTATCTAATACCTTTTTCAACCACAAGTATATCCACACATATACTTGGGAAAATCGTACTCTTGGTCAAAAGAGTGTGATAGATTTTGTTGTCTACGATCAGCGTTTGAAACATTTAATTGTTGACACCCGTGTGATGAGAGGTGCGGATGTTGGTTCTGATCATTACTTGGTAGTGTCACTAGTGAAACTTAATGTTGGTTGGAGGAAAAGGAATAAGAAGAGACCCAGGATAGAAAGAATAAAGGTTGATAGGCTCCTTGAAGATCATCAGCAGTATTCTGACTTACTCAGAGAACGACTGAAGGATCTGAAGTCTGGTGAGAGGGATGTAGAAAAGAAGTGGGAATGTTTTAAGAACTGTGTTGTCACTGCTGCTAAAGAGGTCTGTGGCACCACAATAGTGGGTAACAATAGAGGTGATGCTTGGTGGAATAGTGAGATTGAAGAGGCAGTAAAGAGAAAGAAGGAAGCCTATTTGGAGATGTTGCAAGGTAGAGTCTCTGTTAATGAATATCGCTGTAAGAAGCATGAAGCTGCTAAGCTGGTTCGCCACAGTAAGGCAAAAGATAGGAAGGAGAAAGTGGAAAGGCATGAACTGGCTTTTTGGAAAGATAGGAAGTCTTTCTGGAAGTACACGAGACTCAGGAAAAATATGGGAAACAAAGTTGTAAGTTGTGTGAAGAATGAGTTTAGGGAAATGATATGGGAGCCCAATGAGTTAAGTGACAGATGGGGTGAATACTTCTGTGAGTTATTAGATCAGGAAAACAAAGATGATTCTGAGACAAATGCAGATGATGTCACTGTAAGGGCGAAAAGTAATAATGAGATCCATATCAATTAAGATATGATCTAGTGCTAATTTATGTACATAAAAACAAGGAAATAACTTTATTTCATTAACTGTGTGCATATACAATGCCCAAGGTTAGAAGGGCGCCAGCCTGTCTGGGAAGACTGAATACGTCCTTTGTGTAAAAGAATGTCAGTATTGTTGTATGTTTTTTTCTATTTGTATAGAGTCTGGTTTCCACGTACAGAAGTCCGTTAGGTGGAATGTTTGGTATGCTGTCGTCGGGCACGGAGACAATAAGCGAGGGAGAGCGATTTCCGAGAAGCAGGAGCGGCTGGGGTACGGATTCGAAGAAAGTGGGCCTGCGGACAAAGGCCAGGTTCGCTCCAGGACCTGACAAGGTCAGCGCCTTGTAAGAGGTCAGCGCCTCGTGGTAGAGGGGCGCCGAAAAAAGAAAGGAGGGGTCTTCTGGAGCGAGGGGGATAAGAGATAGCTTCGGAGAGAGAAGGAGGATTGCGAGGTGCGCTTGAACGGCGGGTAGACGTGCGGCGTCTATGCTCCGAGGAACGTAGTTCCTGTTATTTGCGCAAAGCTAGAGGCTTCAGGAGAAAGCGTAAAAGATTGCAATGAGCGTCTGGAAGACGGATAGACGTGCAGTGTCTATGCACCAAGGAACGCAGTTCCTGTTATTTGCGTGAAGCTGGAGGCTTCGGGAGAAAGTGAAAAGGATTTGCAACGAGTGTCTGGAAGACGGATAGACGGAGATTTTATGCTCCGAGGAACGCAGTTCCTGGTTTATAGCATGAAACAGAGTGTCAAGAGACAGCGTGGAGTCGGAACGACTCTGATATTAAAGTGGCGTTAGGGCAACGGAATTGAGATTGAACAATTCATGACGGACGACGCATGCCACAAATTCGTCGACGCGGACTTTGGCACCGGAACCAGACTCTCACTAGTACTTTGATTCATTAAATTTGTTATCTTTCATATTCACGAAGTATTTATTGAAGTTGATGAAGTGCCTTACAGTAGCCATTCTCTCCCTTCCTTGATTCGCGGATAATTACACAAAAAGGCGGAGGAAGAGGGGCCTGGATGATAAATTTATTATTAATAAATTACGAGAGTGAGAACCTGAGATTATTTGCTGTAGGGGGAAGTTGTTAAATTAACTCATAGACGCCTATCGGAAAGAAGGCGAGACTTAGCACGAAAGTCTATGTCTCACCCCTACAGCAAAGTAATAAATGGCGCAGTCGACAGGATGAATATTTGATACCAGGTAAACCCGAGGAGGAGAAGGCAAGGCTACGAAATAAGTGAATAAGTAATTCTTGTTGTGAGGAACAACGGAAGTCAACCTCTGCTACTAGGACTCTGTGTACAAAGAAAAGTGGTGATTTCATTGACGGCAGTGACAGGGAGATTCGTAATCAGGATCCACGGACGAGACCGACAGACAGCAGTGACAGGGAGATCTGTAACCAGGATCAACGGACGAGACCGACAACTACGAAGATCGCAACCGGATTCAGGACGAGAGGAGCCGGCAAGGTGCGTTACCAATACACGACGGAGAGAGCCGACGAGGCTCGGACCCAGTGTGCAAGGCCGAATTTCAGGAGACCACGTCTCACGTCACCAGTGAGACCGGACTTTCCCTGTTTAGGGAGTCCCATTGCGTGCCGCAGTTTAGCTGCAACAGAGAAGCTGAGGGGGCCCAAGTAGCCCGGTAAGTACTACTTTTGAAGCCGCAATTTGATTACCTGTGTCGATACCTGTGTATAAGTTAGAAATAACTGAATAAGTTTCATCAGGACACTAGGAGTACTAGAGGTAACCTTTCTAAGATAAATTTAACTTAAGAGTAGTGAGGATATAGTAAGAAGAATTTGAGATAATAAATTGTGAAAAGTATAATTTTTTTTATGTGAAGAAAGAAAATAGCGGACAGAGAAGGATAGGTACTAGCCTAGATAAAAAGAAAAAGTAAAAGGTAGAGATCAAAATGATATTTAACTAAGTATCTCAGCGAAGTAGATAGAAATTAGTAGTGTGAGAGCAAAGGCTAACCATCGGGAAATTGTATTATTATTTCAGTGTATATATATTTTTCATTAAGTGTATATTATTGTTGCATGATAATGGCGGAACAGTTTTTGGAAGGGAAAGCTAGTGAAGAACCCGATGACTGGAATTCCGAGGGAAGCAAAAGAGAAAATGAGGGAGGAACAGATAATGAATTGAATTCTAGCAATGAAGTAATAATTAATGACAAAGGAATAGAAGGGAATTCGATAAGTCTAGAATGGGAATATAAATTTAGGGTATTGGAAATGGAACAGAAAAAACT
This sequence comes from Macrothele yani, assembly GCA_039090855.1. Taxonomy (NCBI): domain Eukaryota; kingdom Metazoa; phylum Arthropoda; class Arachnida; order Araneae; family Macrothelidae; genus Macrothele; species Macrothele yani. The sequence continues at coordinate 74,541,090 of CM077026.1, forward strand.
AGATTTAGAACAACAGTGAATTGAGATGGAGCTAGCCGATAGAAAAGAGACTAGGGCTTATGAGCTAAAAAAATTACAGATAGAACAAGAACGTGGTGTGGCATCAGCGTCAGGGAGACAGTCAACGAAGCTGGCCGACTACATCAGAATTCTAGAGAGGAATTTACCCAAAAGCCCTACAAAACCCGAAGAGATATTGGATTTTTTTGACACCTTAGAGAGAGCGTTTATTCTGCATGACATACCAGAGAGCATGCAAGGGCAGTTAGTGATTGCGTTATTCAATGCGGATTGCGTAAACCATTTGTTCCGACGTCTGACCGCAGAGCAATATGATAATTATGATACAGTCAAGGAAGCTATTCTCAGTGAATGTCATTTGACTCCAGATGTATATTTGAAGCAGTTCGAGGCGATACGCCGGAACAAGGGGGAGAGCTTCCAACAGCTAGTCGGACGGATTGGCAGGTCACTCAGGTATTTGTAGCCAACTGCGGAGTAACCGAGTTCGACCAATTAGTAAATCTGCTAGTGTGTGATAAGTTTAAAGGATTACTTTCCCCATCCTTAAAAACCTATTTACTGCAGAGAGGTGCGGTGGGTAAACTAGTCTTGGCTAAAGAATTGGGGGAGTTATGTGATTCATATGAGAGTCATGTGGAAGCACTAGAGATAGGAAAGGTGAAGGATAATTTTTCGTCGAATTACAATGCCAAAGGGAGTCAGTATATTTCTACGGGAAGCGGATTCGTGAAGAGGGAGAGCGGGAATAGTAGTGGGCAGTTTCAGAAGGAAAAGTTACAAGCGCCTGATAGGAAGTTCGGGAGTAAGGTAGAAGGAGAATGACCTATGGGAAGTCAGGGTAACCCTAGTTTAGATCGAGGCATAATCTGTTTTTATTGTAGGAAGCCGGGTCATCGGCAATCATTATGTCCCCAGAAGGGTAGCGTAAGACCGGAGGGCAGGAGTAATTCCTATTATTGGCGGAACGACGGGGTGAAAAAATTAGGAAGGGTAGCTGTGGAGAATAATCAGGAAGTAGAGAAACCTAGAGAGGAGACTGGAGTAAAAGTAGAACAGGATGTTAGAAAGATGAGCGCAAAGGTGGGAAGAGTTTTCGGATCTAACCAAGCAGAGATTAAAAGGTAGAAATACCGGTAGGAGAACAGATGATGGTAACTACAGAGGCAGGGCTCCAAGCCAATATACTGGTAGATAGTGGGGCAGAATTCAATTGTTTAAAGAGAGGATTATTGGGAGAAGAAAAATTGGAGGAAATTGGGAAGGTAAAACTGACAGGATTTGATGGAAGAACAGCCGTTTTCCCCATAAAAATGGTTGGAATTAGGATTATGGAAGCAGGTCTAGAAAAGGCGGGGAGTAAAACGATAGGAATCAGTGAAATTGTTTGTGCCATAGTACCTAATTTGAGTAATGAGTTTATTATTACTCCAGAAGATTACATAAAAATGTCAACGGTTAGAGACTGTAGTCCCGAGTGGGCGGTTACTTTACAGAAAGCGATGGAACCTAAACATGAGAGGGAAGAGCGGAGGTACGAAGAAAGGGAGGATTCGATAGCGGAGTATGAGAGGACAGAAGGCCGTACCCACCGAGCTAATATCGCGGTGAATCAGGTAGGGGTCGAGGAGGAACAGGAAGCGCCTAAGGCGAAGAGTGAGCCGCCGACGATGGAGGAGGGCGTGGTCGAAGAGGAGGCGAAATTGGACAGCCAATCAGGAGACGAAGAGGCAGGCGCACGGGGAGAAAGTAAGCAGACGGAGATAGCTCGTTCGGGCTCCGGCGAGGATATTGGAGATTCTCGGCAAGTAAGCAGATCCGATCACGCGGTATTCGCAGGCCAACAGGAGGAAGATAGGACCTTATCGGAAGCTCATAGAGGTGCTAAAGAGGAAAAAGGAGGTTATGTGTACATAGAAGGGATGCTCTACCATAGAGAAAGGGTGTTAGGGCAATTGACAAATCAACTTGTAATCCCGGAGATTATGAGAAAACAAGTGTTAAGCTTGGCACACGATTCAGTAATTTTGGAATCGGAGGGAGAGTTCGTGGAGATTCGGGAGGTGCCCATGGAGCCGAAAGATGGAGAGAGGAAGGATCCCAAGCAGCTGAACGTAGAAAGTCCAGAGATCACGCAGCAACAACTTTGGGAGCTACAGGAGTTGGTAGATCGTTCGAAAGTATTTTTCGGGAGAAGTAGGAAGAACCACGTTGGGTAACCACGAGATAACGGTTAAACCATGGAGTGTGCTACGTACTCAGCACAGATACAAAGTGCCCCAATCTATGCAGCGGGCGGTGGATGATCAGATTCATGAGTTATGCGACAGAGGGATGATAGAAGAGTCGGGGGAAGAGTATAGTCATCCAATTGTTTGTATTGCTAAACGTACAGGGGACGTCAGATTGTGTTGTGACTTTAGAATGCTCAACGCGCACACCGTCGCAGACGCATTTCCCATGTCACACATCCCGGATCTTTTAGCCAAGGTGGGGACAGCAAAATACATCACAACTTTGGATATGCTGAAGGGGTATTATCAGATACCGATGGACCCCGGAAGCAAGAAATACACTATGTTTGCTACCCACAGAGGATTGTTCCAGTGGAATGTAATGCCTTTTGGGTTGTCAGGGGACACTGCAACATTCCAGAGGATAATGAACAAAGTGTTAAACCCTCATTTGGATTATGCAGTAGCTTACCTCGATGACGTTGCAGTGTTCTCCAAGAATTGGGAGGAGCACTTGCAACATTTAGAGAAGGTAATCGGTAGCTTGGTGGAAGCGGGGTTTACGAGGAATCTAGAGAAGTGCTGCTTCGCCAAGGAAAAGGTGCATTACTTAGGGCACGTGGTCGGTTCAGGGAGTCACCAGTCAGACCCGGAGAAGTTACAGGCGGTCAGGGACCTGTTACCGCCGAAGACGAAGAAGGAAGTACGTAGTTTCTTGGGACTCTGCAGTTATTATCGGGAATACGTACCGGGGTTCGCCGAGACTGCGAAACCGCTAACCGATTTAACGGGAAAGAAAGCCGCGGAGAAAGTGAGTTGGACGGCAGAGATGGACATCGCATTCAAAAAGCTAAAGGAATGTTTATGTACCGCACCAGTACTAGTGACGCCAAGCTTTGACCGTCCGTTCTTATTGTACACGGATGCGAGTTCATTTGCTGTAGCCTGCTGTTTAGCGCAGAGAAGTAACGGGGAGAAATCCGACCGGTAGCTTATGCCAGCCGGAAGTTAAATGGCACGCAGGCTAGATGGGCCGCTAGTCACAAGGAGGCCTACGCCATAGTATGGGCACTCCAGAAGTTTGAGGGATGGATTTTCGGGCATCCAGTGGAAGTAATGTCCGATCACAATCCGCTAGTTTATTTGACTAGCGCAGCCTCCCAGAGCTCTAAACTACAGAGATGGAGTTTGGCCATCTCACAATTCAACCTTAAAATAACGCACATAGCAGGCAAGCTACAGCCCTCACGCTGATGCTTTATCTCCGTTATCTTTTGAGGCAGGTGATCAGCGTCCTGATGAACACAAGAGTATCACTGCACAGGTAGAGACTCAGTGAGGCTCGAAGGTGGTACTGTTGTACGACAAAAAAAATAAAAAAAAAAGGAGAAAGGAACGGGGGAAGTGATATTATTATTTTCGCCTGTTTGTGTCTGTATGTGAGGTGATAAACTGAAAAACAATATATATATAGAAACTCAAGTGAACAGGACTCACCATGCGAAGTAAGGACCCCGCATGTTTCATCTCAGGGGCCGAGGCCTGTAAGGGCGAAAAGTAATAATGAGATGCATATCAATTAAGATATGATCTAGTGCTAATTTATGTACATAAAAACAAGGAAATAACTTAATTTCATTAACTGTGTGCATATACAATGCCCAAGGTTAGAAGGGCGCCAGCCTGTCTGGGAAGACTGAATACGTCCTTTGTGTAAAAGAATGTCAGTATTGTTGTATGTTTTGTTCTGTTTGTATAGAGTCTGGTTTCCACGTACAGAAGTCCGTTAGGTGGAATGTTTGGTATGCTGTCTTCGGGCACGGAGACAATAAGCGAGGGAGAGCGATTTCCGAGAAGCAGGAGCAGCTGGGATACGGATTCGAAGAAAGTGGGCCTGCGGACAAAGGTCAGGTTCGCTCCAGGACCTGACAAGGTCAGCGCCATGTAAGAGGTCAGCGCCATGTAAGAGGTCAGCGCCTCGTGGTAGAGGGGCCGAAAAAAGAAAGGAGGGGTCTTCTGGAGCGAGGGGGATAAGAGATAGCTTCGGAGAGAGAAGGAGGATTGTGAGGTGCGCTTGAACGGCGGGTAGACGTGCGGCGTCTATGCTCCGAGGAACGTAGTTCCTGTTATTTGCACGAAGCTAGAGGCTTCGGGAGAAAACGTAAAAGATTGCAATGAGCGTCTGGAAGACGGATAGACGTGCAGCGTCTATGCACCAAGGAACGCAGTTCCTGTTATTTGCGTGAAGCTGGAGGCTTCGGGAGAAAGTGAAAAGGATTTGCAACAAGTGTCTGGAAAACGGATAGACGATGGAGATTTTATGCTCCGAGGAACGCAGTTCCTGGTTTATAGCGTGAAACAGAGTGTCAAGAGACAGCGTGGAGTCGGAACGACTCTGATATTAGAGTGGCATTAGGGCAACGGAATTGAGATTGAACAATTCGTGACGAACGACGCATGCCACAAATTCGTCGACGCGGACTTTGGCACCGGAACCAGACTCTCACTAGTACTTTGATTCATTAAATTTGTTATCTTTCATATTCACGAAGTATTTATTGAAGTTGATGAAGTGCCTTACAGTAGCCATTCTCTCCCTTCCTTGATTCGCGGATAATTACACAAAAAGGCGGAGGAAGAGGGGCCTGGATGATAAATTTATTATTAATAAATTACGAGAGTGAGAACCTCAGATTATTTGCTGTAGGGGAAGTTGTTAAATTAACTCACGGACGCCTATCGGAAAGAAGGGGAGACTTAGCACAAAAGTCTATGTCTCACCCCTACAGTCACAATGAGGGATAAACACACAGGAGGGATCTGAAGAGAAGAAGTGTGTAAAGCTGTAAAATTTCTTCAGAATGGTAAGGCTCCGGGAGTTGATGGCATAACTGCAGAGATGTTGAAATATGGTGGTGACTCTATAATTGACTGGTTAACTGAAATTTGCCAGTTGTGCTGGGAGTTAGGAATGGTCCCTCGGGATTGGAAGGATGCTATCATTGTTCCCTTGTATAAGGGCAAAGGTGATCAGACTGAATGCAAGAACTATCGTGGTATTAGCCTACTGAGTGTGCCAGGGAAAGTGTTTGGTAAGGTTGTTATTGAAAAAGTACGGGTCTTACATCATCGAAAGTGTGGGATGTTCAGAGTGGTTTTATGCCTGGTAAAGGCTGCACTAACCAGATTTTTGCATTACACACAATGATTGAAAAGTATCTGGCTGTTAGGAAGAAAGTTTTTACTGCCTTCATAGATTTAGAGAAAGCTTACGACCGAGTGAATAAGACACTTTTGTGGAAGGTATTGAATGAATATGGTGTTACTGGGGATCTACTTAATAGTGTAAAAGCCATGTATGCTGGTAGTAGAGCTTGTGTACAAGTGAATGATGTTTTATCAAAATGGTTTTCCATTGGTGCAGGAGTTAGACAAGGTTGCGTAATGTCACCATGGCTGTTTAATATATTTATGGATGCATGCATGCATGATGCCAAAATAGATAATACTCGTTTATGTCTTGGTGATATCCGTGTGTGCAGATTGCTGTATGCTGATGACACTGTCCTGTTGGCAGAGAGCAAAAGTGAGTTGCAGAGTATGTTGACTCGGATGCACGAAGTTTGCATGGAATTCAAACTGAGTATAAATAAGGGAAAAACCAAGTTATGGTGTTTGAGAGAGGAACGGGTGGCACTGAATGTAATGTAATTATAAATGGCACTGTGATTGACCAGGTGAGTGAGTTTGTGTATTTAGGAAGCATGTTTGACAGAGAGAACAAGTTGGATGGTGAAATCAGTAGGCGAGTGAATTCTTCTTTGAAAGTCATAGCTGCTCTGGGAGGTTTTCACAGGAATGATGGGTTCTCTAGAGAGTCCCGCATGGCTGTGTATGAAACTGTAGTTGTTCCTACTCTGATGTATGGCAGTGAAACCTGGGTACTGCAGAAGAAACATATGAGGACTTTGTGTGCTGGAGAAATGCGTTACTTACGTGGGGTTTGTGGCAAGACACGATATGATTGTGTGAGAAATGAAGATGTATTGCAGTTGTGTGATGTGAAGCAAATTGTTGTTAGCAAGGTGGAGACCAATATGCTTCGGTGGTTTGGCCATGTTGAAAGAATGAGTGATAAAATGCTTACTAAGAAAATCTTTTCAGCCCAAGTGGCAGGAAGGAAAGGCAGAGGAAGGCCAAGGAAGACATGGGTGGATCAGATTCAGGAGTGTCTGCATGAGAAAAAGATCATGAGTATGAAGTATAAAAGATCTTGTGTACAGCATGTAATGGATATTAGTGAAGCACAAGTTGTATGTCAAGATCGCTGTAATGGAGAAGTTTGATACGACAACAATAAGTAAAAATATCCTGAAGTTTATATTTCTTTTTGGAGCTAACCTCTGAATATTAGAGAACAGCTTAGTGAATGTATGTATGTATATTAAAAACTCTCATTAAATTGATTTTATTTTGATTTCTTTTTTTATTTTGGAACCTTGGAACGTATCCCTTATAATCCCATACAAATTACCATTCCATATTCACAGTTTCTGTATTCGCGGCATATTTACGGAACATATACCCCTCGAATAAAGAGCTTTTACTGTAGTGTAAAAACCATGTATGCTGGCAGTAGAGCTTGTGTACGAGTGAATGGTGTTTCATCAAAATGGTTTTCTATTGCTGCAGGACTCAGACAAGGTTCCCAACAAAAACAGTGCTGCTGGGCCAGCACTGAAGCCAGCACTGGCAGCCAGCAGTTGCCCAGCACTATGTTGCCGCCTCCCAACCGTCAATAAAATGTCCCGGTAGCCACCACATGGGCCAGCAGTTCAGGCCAGCAACTGGCCAACAGTTGGCACCCCATCAGTTGTCATATGCCAGAACAGGGCCATCAGTTATCCATCACAGGTAGTGGCTGCCACAAGTGGCCCTTCAGCGGCCCTGTTAGCACGTGCCATAAATGATGACTAACCTAATGTGGTCCGCTAGTTTCCCGGCAATGGCAGCTGGCAATTACCTGACGTAACTGATGGCTTGCCGAATCTTGTCTGCCAATTTTCCAGTAGTAGCCATAAAAAAAAAAAAAAAAAAAAAAAGATAACCCCAACTACCTTTTCCCCTCTTTACGAAACTTCTGTGTGATGGCACAACACTGGGGAAATTTTCTTAACAGGTCCTGAAAAACGCCCATTTGGATCTGGCTGGAAACAAAGCAAGGACAGTCCGCGTGCGAAGCGAGCGTTCTCTGACTACACTGATTTGCCACGCATGAGTCCACGCTTCAAGCTGAGCCTCTTTCCATCTCAATGGGAAACTAACGGTTCTCTTTTTAATTTTACAATATTGCGAGGTATTTTTTATAAATTTCAGTTTCATATATATCATAAATTTATTTTTTGAATGTAATGATTGTTTTTATTTACCTTAAGGGAACTTCACTCATTTTCAATGTGTGTATGAACTTAAAGGCACTTTCCAAAGTTTTGTGCTGTTCTTGTGGTCTTGAAAGGCGATTGTTTAATTAATATTATATTTACCCGTTCATGTCCCATTCTGTTGCATTTTTAACGTTGCATCTTTCCTTTCCGCTGTCCAAAGCTACATTTGTTTTAAAGAAGAAAGATATTTTATTTTACTTCTCGTTATTTTTAGCAGCAAATTCCTCCAGTCTTGTGTATTTGACCCATGGATCCACATAGCGTTCCCCCCCCCCCCCCAAATAATTAAATAATTGATGAATTTTGTACTCGTGTAATTCTTATTTTTTTTCCAACATAATGTTCTTGTAATGTTTTTCCAGGACTTGTTCGAAGCGGTTTAGTGTATGTTAAAATGAAAGATTACACAGAAATTATTTTTTGTTATTCGTCGGAATAGAGTGGGTGTATTTCATGGCTGTCTGTATTCTCGATTCTTTGTGTGTTAGTGCAGGAATTTTGCTATGAAATGAGTTTCTATAAATACCCGAGAGTAATTGACTATTTCTGGGGGTCAGGGCCACCCATGAACTGGGACCCCCAAGAGCCTTATAAACTTTAAGGTTTTATGTCTTCATTGTATAGATATTTAAGAAACTACAAAAGTCAAACTCTTTCACAAGCAGTTTTTTGTTTATTTATTTTAAATGTAATTTAATTCAAAGCAAAATTCTAACTGCAGCTAGGAGGTCATTAATAATTATTTATATATTTTTCTTCTAACGATAATCTTCGTCAACATGGCCTTTCATTAGAAAATTAATTCGCCTCTCTACATATGGCTTTTTTTCTTAACATCCTCTATAATAACACGATGGTGATAAGTTCGTCATCAACTAACTAGTATCACGAGAGACACAGCATGTGTTGCTTCTGCGCATGCGCAATCACATTGCTTCCACCTCATGTTGGGGTTGCATCGATTGCCAGCTACGAACCAGTAGTGGCACTTGCTTGGAGTCCTGCGATTCATGCCAATGCTGCAGGGCCATCAATTGCTGCCATCAACGGACCACTACCATACTGTGAGCGGCAGATTTCAGCCAGCAGTGACCATCACTGCCAGCTGGTTGCCTGCCAGGAGTTTCCCAACACTTGTGTTTTTGCTGGGTTGTGTAATGCCACCATGGCTGTTTAATATATTTATGGATGCATGCATGCGTGATGCCAAAATAGATAATACTTGTTTATGTCTTGGTGATATCCGTGTGTGCAGATTACTGGATGCTGATGACACTGTCCTGTTTGCAGAGAGCAAAAGTGAGTTGCAGAGTATGTTGTCACAGATGTATGAAGTTTGCATGAAATTCAAACTGGGTATAAATATGGGAAAAACCAAAGTTTTGATTTTTGAGAGAAGGACTGGTAGTACTGAATGTAATATAAGTCTAAATGGCACAGTGATTGACCAGGTGAATGAGTTTGTGTATATAGGAAGCATGTTTGACAGAGGGAACAAATTGGATGGTGAAATTAGTAGGTGAGTGAATTCTTCATTGAAATATACATATCCTGAGACATATCCCTAGGGACAATTTCATGGTGAAACGTGCTTCTAATTGAACAATAAAATATCAAAAGTATTGCGTACCTAATACTGAAAAAATATATCGCACATTGCACTCTCAGTGAAATAACGCAAAGACTGAGAGAGCACGACTGAGAGCACGTTGCACGCTCTCTTTAGATATAATGACTGTCAAAAAGATGATTTTTGAATACAAAAAAAAAAAAAAAAAAAAAAAAAAGGAAAGAACATTGATCGAAACATACAAAAAAGGAAATATAAATTTTCAGGTTCTTTTTTTTTTTTATTAGAGGAATAAGTAGAAAATTTTTAAGATTAATGAAAAAACACATTATTTTTGGTCATTCTGTTCAAAATATTGGTGATTTGGTTATAAGGAAAAAAACCTAATAGAAATATTCTACAATCAGCAGGTGTATATGAAATTCCTATTGTATTACAGGATTCTGGGGGCCACATCTCTTACATAGGTAGTGCAAAAAATAGATTAATAAAAAGATTACATCAACATATAAAAAACTAGAATAAAAAAAAGAAAAAACTGCACTTACTCAAAACTATTAATCATAAACAATATCCTGATTTTGAAAATATTAAAATGTTAACTACTCATACAAATGAAAAAGAGTTGAGAATTTCAGAAAGTGTTATAATCGAACAAAAAAAGGATGAAATATGTAATTTACAGGACCCTACTACTCTTGATACAGCTTGAAGTCATTTATAAAAAGTGAAAAAATACATAGAAAAAGACAAAAAAGAAAAAAGAGCATTATAAAACTCACATCATTTAATAAAAAGTTAATAATATTTCAATGTTTCTACATTAACAGAAAAAGATTTATACTTACGAATGATACTTTCCAACTCATTCGATAGATAGTGGCACTTGAGGAGATTCACCTGACACGTGGTGAAGGCCACACCTCTTCCTTCGTTTTCCGGCATGCAACTTCTGAAGCCACACCCACATGCGAGGAATCCTCGTGCAGTTTGTTGATGGCCTAATGATACTGTCTACGGGACTGTGAAAGCGCTCGCCATGATAACGTCGACGAAGTGTATTTCGAGTGAGCCATGTCTCCTGACCCGATGAGTTCTAGCCAGTTCTAATGAGATATGTTTTAATTAATGGATAGTTTTAGATGTATGAATGTTCTAATGAGTGAGTGTTTGATTGTAAATTAATATTTTAACTAAAATGTTTTATTTGTAAATATATATATATATATATATATATATATATATATATTTTAACTAACTAAGAGTTGTTGCATAATTAGGCTTCTCTCGGGGTGGGAGTACGTGGCTCACTGAGTGTGCAATGTGCGATATACGTTTTCAGTATTAGGTACGCAATACCTTTGATATTTTATTGTTCTTCATTGAAAGTCATGGCTGCTTTGGAAGGTTTTCACAGGAATGATGGGTTCTCACGAGAGTCCTGCTTGGCTGTGTATGAAAGTGTAATTGTTCCTACTCTGATGTATGACAGTGAAACTCGGGTACTACAGAAGAAACATAAGAGTCGTTTGTGTGCTGGAGAAATGCATTACATACTGGGGTTTTGTGGCAAGACACGTTCTGATTGTGTGAGGAGTGAAGATGTGTTGCAGTTGTATAATGTGAAGCAAAATGTTGTTAGCAAAGTGGAGACTAATATGATTCGGTGGTTTGGCCATGTTGAAAGAATGAGTGATGAGATGCTTACTAAGAAAATCTTTTTGGCCCAAGTTGCAGGAAGGAAAGGCATAGGAAGGCCATGGAAGTCATGGGAGGATCGGATTCAGGAGTGTCTGCATGAGAAAAAGATTGTGATTTTGAAGTATAGAAGATCTTGTGTACAGCATGTGATGGATGTCAGTGAAGCCCGAGTTGTATGTCAAGATTGCTGTAAATGGAGAAGTTTGATATGGCAACAGTAAGAAAAATTTATCTGGCAGTTTGTATTTCTTTGTGGAGCTAACCTCTGAATCTCAGAGAACAGCTTAGTGATACACATAATATCTAAGATATTTTACCTGATATTGTCAAAGTATTTCGCACGTTGTTGCTCTGTACGACACGTGCTTCCGGCCCGAGAGGTCCCTTATGTTACGGACCTTTGGTTAGTTATAAATATTTTTTTACAGAAATAAGACAGTTAGGTTATATATTTTCAGTTCCACATTCATTCACTCGCATAATCAAACGTTTAAAATTTGCTATTAATTAAAAGATTTTATTAGAAAGAGTTATACTCATCGGGTCAGGGGACGTCTCACAAGGGGTTCATTGTCACGGCAAGCGCTTTCAGCAGTGCTTAATCGCCAACTTCGGGCCTCTACTTCTACATGAGGGTTCCTCGGGTATGTGTAGTTTTGGAGTTGCATGTCGTGAATTGATGGGAAGGTTTGCTGCCTGTATGTGTTAGGTGATTTGTTTCTAATGTGTCGCCATCTATTGGATGAGTTGGTCTTCTTTTTCTGAAGTTCTCTAATTCTCTCAACTCTTTAGGTTTTAGCAGGTTTCGGCAATTCATGATCGTTTTTCTCCTTCTCGTTCCCGGCGTTCCGTCATATACTATGTAAAGAATTACGAAAAATGCAATTCATGAGGCAACCTTAAGGGTTGTCTTATGTTATAAATGCTGATGATGATGACATACTACATCATCATCATCATTTTCAACCATCATCAATCCACTGCTGGACGAAGGTCTCCCCAAGTTTCCTCCACAACGGTCTGTCTTGTGCCAGTCTCCTCCATGTCACTCCTGCATACTTTCGAATTTCATCCACCCATCTCCCATGTGGTCTTCTTCTGGGTCTTTTCCTGTCTCTTGGAATCCAATCTAAAATTTCGGCTGTCCATCGATGGTCTGTCCTTCTGGCAGTATGTCCAGCCCATTGCCATTTCAGGGATTTAACTCTGACCATGATGTCTTCCACTCTTGTCCTTTTTCGGATCCACGAGTTCCTCTTCTTATCTCTCCTGGTTACACCAAGTATGCACCTCTGCATGCTTCTTTGAGTTGTCTGCAGCCTTTGTATGTCTCTTTTAGTTAAGGTCCACGTCTCTGCACCATACGTAAGCACTGGAAGGATGCATTGATCAAACAGTTTTCTTTTAAGACATAATGGCATATTGCACTTGAAAATTATGCTGTTTCTTCCAAAAGCTCTCCAGGCAAGTTTTGTACGCCGATTAATTTCTTCATCAATATGACCCTCACTTGATATCTGCTGTCCAAGATAAACATACGTGTCTGTTATCTCCAGCTTTTCTCCATCAATCGATAAATCTCCATTTCTTGTAAAAGCATTGTACATCACTTTTGTCTTCTGAAAGTTCATTTTTAATCCCACTTCTTTACTCTTGTCAGCAAGTTCCGGGATCATACTCTGCAGCCCTGATGGGGTAGTTGCAAAAATGACTATGTCATCAGCAAAACGAAGGTGGGTTAGATAATCTCCATTAATCTTTATCCTTTTGTTTTCCCAGTTCAGTGATTGACAGACATTTTCCAATGTGGCATTAAAGAGCTTCGGAGATATGGTGTCACCTTGTCTCACTCCATTTCCAATTTTTATGTGTGTTGTATTTTCAAACAGCCGAATCTCTGCACTTGCATTTTTATAGATGTCATTAATAATATTAATGTATGCATCTTCAATACCACAGGATTTCAGAGCCATTGTAACTGCTGATGGTTTCACTGAATCAAAGGCTTTTTCATAATCGATAAAAGCCATGCACAATGGAAGTTCATATTCCCTCCCTCTTTCAATTAGTTCTCTCAGTACGTGGACATGATCTATAGTGCTGTAGCCACTCCTGAATCCAGCTTGTTCTCTCGGTTGAGCCATGTCCAGTGTTACCTTCAAGCGGTGTGAAAGAACTTTAGTGAAGATTTTATAAACCACTGATAGGAGTCTGATAGGCCTGTAGTTCCTGAGATCCTCAATGTCACCTTTTTTATGTAGCAGGATCATTGTAGTGTTGTTCCAATCCTCAGGAATCTTCCCTTCATTAAGGCATCGAGCGAAAATTTGGGCGAGTACTGTTTCGATTTCTCCACTTGCTTCTTGTATGATGTCTACAGTAATTCCATCTTCTCCTGGAGCTTTTCCCCGCTTCATGTTCTTGATTGCATGTGCAACTTCTGCTGGGAGGACTGGAAGAACTCTTGTACTGGTACCTTTCATGATGTCTGGAGTACATGTATCATCCCTTTCATATAATTTGGAGTAGAAATCTTTCACTCTTGTCAAAATTTCTCCTCTATTTCTTGTTACAGAACCATCTTCTTTTCTCAGTGCCATAATCTGTTTTCTTCCCTTACTGAGATGTCCCCTTGCTATATTTAGGCTTTGGTTGTTTTCAATTGCTTTCCTCACTAGTTCACAGTTGAATTTCCTTACGTCTTCAGTGATACTTTTTCGTACTGTCTTGCATAGCTCTATATATTCCACTTTGGAAGTCGCATCTTCTTTAGTTGTCCTCATCTCTCTTCTTTTTTGCATCAACATTTTGGTTTTTCCTGATAATTTGTTCACATGCAACTTGTTCTTAGACCCAGCTAATTTTGTTGCTGTTTCCATAAGAGCTTTGGTTACTTTTCTGTTAACTTCAGAAATATCCACTTCTTCTGATGTTAGGCCTTCTAAAGCAGAGAATCTGTTCTTCAGTTCCAACTTGAAGATATTATGGTGTTTTTTAAGGTTGGTTATGTCAATACATTTTGTTTGTCTTATGAGCTTGCCACGTTCAATTTTAGTGTTGAGGTGCATATTACATCTCACCAATCTATGGTCACTACCTGTGTTGAACTTTTTTAGCACACTGCAGTCTTCTATGACGAATTTTTTGTTACACGTAATAAAATCAATTTCACTTGTCGTCCCATTTGGATGTCTCCATGTCCATTTCCTGTGTGGCTTTTTCTTGAAAAAGGAGTTCAAGACGAAAAACCCATCTGTCTCTGCAAACTCTACGAGAGTATTTCCACGCTGGTTCCTGTTGCCGTGACCGAATTTACCTACTGAAGTTTCATTCTGTTGCCGTTGCCCTATTTTAGCATTGAAATCTCCCATAATTATCTTCAAGTGCTGCTTACCTTTATTATTAAGATGACGAATTTCCTCATAAAATTCTTCAATTTCTTCTTCAGGATGACTTGTGGTGGGTGCATAAGTTTGAATAATCTGAGCCTTGTATCTTCTCGAGAGTTGGATAACGAGTCGTGCAGCTCTGTCAGAGAAACTTTCAACTTCTACAACTTTATCCTTCAGTTTCTTGTTTATTATAAATCCAACACCACTAGTTCTGCCAGTATCTGTCCCACGATAGTAGAAGAGATGTCCACTTTTCAGTTCAATGAGATCGTCTCCTTTTCTCCTTACCTCACTTAGCCCGACAATGTCCCACTTGATCCTTTGTAGTTCCTCTTCCAATTCCAGAAGCCTTGAGTCAGAAGATAGGGAGCATCCATTATACGTAGCCAAGGTCATCATCAGATAGCAGCCTAGTCTGGTCCGTCGGGGATTCTTAGCACCCTCTGCCTTCATGTCGCACTGGCCGCTGCCTTGGCCAGGTACATTCCAGCTGCCGGAGACTGAGGGCCAAGATTTAAGTTGTGGAGTCATTTTGGAGGGGTTTGGCCATAACTCACCACGCTGGCCAAGCGGGCTGGTGAGTGTGGGATAGCATTTCCTCTAATCCCGATGGTATAGTTATACCGCTATTGGCGGTCGTCAGAGCCCCTTTAGTGGGAACAGGATGCACCACGAGAAGGTGGGGTTGACATTTGTCAAGGAGAGGCTGTGATGTTACGTATCACCTGACCTTACATACTACATATGTATCTGTATATATTTGTTATTTCTATATTGTTCCTAATGTACCAAAGAATTGTTATGTTTCATTTGATTAAGCATTTAGGAAGAACAGACGACTTACATAGGAAGAACAGAGTTGATTATATAGAGTTTAAAGACATAATTAAAATAATTTCTATCTAAAATATGTTTTTTTTTTAGAATAAAATGTAACCTCTGTTATCCGATTTCCTTGATTGTTCAACCTAGAGACCGGTCCACATTAACTCAGATCGTGAAGGTCCTATTGTACCTCTAATTTAACCTTCCTTTTGAATTTGCCTCTTAAGTAATTTTTGTTTTTTCTCTGTTAGAGATTTTCTTACTAAACTGTACATTGCTTCCCCAAACAGCATGTATGTTTTGGCAACACTGACGGTGAGTCAAATGTAAAGAGAAAAGCTAAGACAAGAGTGTGGATGGTGGAGAAATAAAAACCATGTTGTAAATACATTATACGTGGATTGATGAATAATGTGTAGATATATGGTGAAGATTTCATTGTTTATATAAGAGCTTACTTTTTAAGTGTCATTTGATAAATAATGACTTGATTGTCAACTAAAATGTATTGTTGTATGAAACTTCCTGTAGCTACTAGTTCGTGGACAATAAAGTCAGTTTAGTGTTTTCTAAGTGCTGATTCTTTTCACCCTCGCCATTTATTTTAAATTTCTTAGTGTGCCATGTGCTCAACAAGTTAGCTAAGGTCATTAATTGGTTAGTTACTTAATTACTAACAGCTATTCCAACTACTAAAAACATTACAAGCTGTTGAAGAAAAACATCAGTATTAATAGTGATAAATTGCCTGAACAAATTATTTTTTGAAACTAAACTTGGATAATCAGGAGTGAAAGAGTTCCTCCAAAAGGAGGAATTCAGCCTTTTTGGAAGTCATCTGAGGAGTTCCTGAGATTGATGCAGAAATGCAGTAATTGCAATAAAACAAATTAGATCAGTATAAATAAGGGATTGACATTATTGGTTTGGTGTAAGCACATTGGCTACAATAAAATTCTTATTCGTTCCTAAGGAAATGTAAAACAATTTTGTGGCTTTTATATATGCATATATGGTGCTTAGGGTAGTTAATAAATGCTGAAAGGTTAATTATTTTTGCATATTCTTATGTGGTTAAAGTTCAGCCTTTTCCCACCGTGACCACTTTCATGCCTGATGTAAAATACTAAACAATTCATTCGCTTCTCTTTCTTAACACAGCAGAATATGGTTTTTGTAGTTCATTGTAGAGAATTATTTTGGTTAGGAGTGCCTGTATTTTGCCTTATTCACAGTATGAGAAATCTTAGAAACAAAGCTGCTGTTGAATCAAGTAAAATGCATTGCATTATTTATTGGCCATTGTGAAATTGGGGTATTATAAGGTAAAGCATATCTGTAGGCATTTCATGAGTGACCTTGTATATTCTGCTATGTTTAAATGTGAAATTATGTTTATGTTACTCCATTGTTTGAAACAAATTTCTTTCTGGTATTTAAGGGTTTTCAAAACGTTTGTCCTTTTTTTTTTTTTTTTAATTTTAGGAAGATGAAAGAAACTCTACAAAAATCTGTGAAGACAAAAGGAGAATTGGGACTTGAGGTTAGTTCTATAAAATGTCCTGCCTTTTGCTACTTTCTTTAATGTTTACTTTTTTTGATTGAAATATGTATGAAGAGAACTAATCTTAACCACAGTGATCACTGTTTACAAAGGGCATCCTGAAAGTAATGCCTTATCCCTCATAAGATTTTTATTTGTAGCAGCAAAAATGTGAAACTTAGTGGCAAAATACTTGGACATATTGTTAATAATGCTAGCGTATTCAAAGCATTGTCCATCACTTTCTATACATTTCTGCCATCTTTGAACCCATTAGTAAAATCCATTTTGGAAAAATTCCTTTCACCCATGAGTTCACAGCCAGTTTAACATCTGTCATATCATCAAAACGTTTCCTACAAAGGGTGTTTTTCAAAGGTGCAAACAGGGAAAATTCTGAGGGAGCCAAATCAGGACTGTAGGGGGTTGGGGCATCACCGTCCACCCCATTTTGGCGATAGCCTATAAAGTCTCCATCGTATGGGGACGTGCGTTATCATGGTGTAAAACAACATTATGCAGTGGAATGTCGTCTTTTCCTTCTGATAGCTTCCTTCAGCTTCTTCAATGTCTTCACACAGGGAGCACTGTGCATTGTTGCACTCTGTTCAAGGAAATCAGTCAAAATGACACCACATTTGTCCCAGAAATTTGTCACCATCACTTTCCCTATGGAATGAGTTGTTTTCACCTTTTTCTGTTGAGGTGAAGAATGCAGTAGCATTCCATTGATGCACATTTTGTTTCTGGGTCATGAAAGAACACCCAGGTTTCATCCCCCTTCACGACATTAGAGAAAACATATCACCCTCTCTCTCATGACAGCCCAAGAGGTTCTGGCACATGTCCACCCTTTGCTCACATTGTGCACAGGTTAGATTTATTGGAATCCACTTTCAACAAATTTTGCTGTAGTCCAGATCCCTAATTAATGTTTCCATAGCGCTATGGCCACAAAGAATTGCATCACACAATTCCTGGATGATGACACAAAGATCAGCTGTGATGAGGTCTTTCACTCATTGCCTGTTGGCATCTGTCACTGCAGTTGCGGGTCTTCCACTTCGTTGTTTGTCCGACACTGAACTTTCCCTCACTCGAAACCTCTTCATCCATCTTTGGACATTACTGATATCAATTGTGGCAGCTCCATACACTGCCAGAGTCTTCTGTGGATTTCTTTTTCCAGGAATTCAATTACGGCTCCCTCTTTTTTTCTGTCATTCATGATCTTTATTTCTGATTCTGAAAAAAATTTGTTCCCACATTGGTAACATATCATAGTACATGGCAGTGCAGTTTCATTAAAATCATTTCAAAATTTCAAAAGTTATTAAGGAGGAGGCATTACTTTCAGGATGCCCCTTGTATTACATTTACTTTGTGGAAATTTGTATAATTACTAATTGTGAATTAAGCCTAAAATTTTACAAATTTTTTTGTCTTCAGGCTTTATTTTTCATCAATTTCCTGAACAAGATACTTTAAAAATATATCAATTGTTATTATTATTATTATTATTATTATTTTCTTTATTCGAAATATACGAATCACAGCTTCTGACAAACAAAATAAACAGCAAATTATCATTGACTTGTATTGTTGAACTGATACGAGTTTCCACTGTAGACCTAGGTATCAGTCAAGAATCGGCGTAAAATATATGATGTCCCAAGTAAAGCTGTCTTCTGCAGTTCTGTAGGTGGCATATCAGAAAGCTGCAATTTTTCAAAATGATTCATAAAATTTTTTGACATTGTTCCAAGTGCCCCGATGACAATGGGGACTACTGTTGTGTGTTTAGTCCATAACCGGGTAACTTCTATGGCCAGGTCTCTATATTTAGTCATTTTTTCCAATTCTTTTTCATTGACTCTGGCATACCCAGGGATCACTATATCAATTAGCCAGACTTTCCGATTTTCTATTACTGTAATGTCTGGTGTATTATGTTCTATGTGTCGATCAGTTTGAATTCTGAAATCCCACAAGATCTTGACTTCATTATTTTCTATGACTTTCTTAGCCTTGTGTTCCCATGAGTTTTTCGATGCTGGCAGATTGTGCTTTCTGCATAATGACCAATGAATCAATTGTGCAACCCTGTCAGGTCTAACTTTGTAATCTGTCTGTGCAATTTTGCTACATTCACATATTAGATGAGACACAGTTTCATCTTTTTCTTGACAAAGTCGACACTTTGGATTATCACTGACTTTCTGGATTTTAGTCTTCATAACATTTGTTTGCAATGCCTGTTCTTGTGCAGCAAAAATCAGACCTTCTGTTTCTTTCTTGATGGAACCTGATTTCAGCCATGCCCAAGTCAAGTTGTTGTCACTTTTCCCATCAATATTCTTTAGAAATTGTCCTGCAGTGGCTTGTTCTTCCAGCGGTCTAATTTGCTTTCAAACTGTTTCCTCTTGTATTCAGCCTTGTTTTCTGTTGTTTTAAAGATATTTTCATTATTCACTGCCTGAAGTAGCTTTTCTCTGCTTCTGTTGACGTAATCATTCAGGCTTCTTTTTCTCCCTCTACTACTTGTTGTACTTGTAGTAGCCCTCTGCCTCCAATCTTCCGAGGTAAATACAATCTGTCAACATCACTTTTTGGATGAAGTGCATGATGCATGTTCAATAACTTTCGAGTTTTCTGATCCAGTATTTCTAATTCACTTCAGGTCCAATCAATTATTCCAGCTGGGTATCTAATTACTGGAATGGCCCATGTATTTATGGCTTTGATTGTATTTCCACCATTTAGTTTTGATTTCAATATTTTTTTTACTCTCTTGATGTACTCACTCTGAGTCAGACCTTTGACTTTTGTATGTAAGATGTTATCTGATTCAAGAATTCCAAGGTATTTTTAATTTTCATTATCTGACAATGATTTCATTATATTACCATTTTCTAGTTCTATTCCATCTATATTCTGGACTTTTCCCCGGCGCATGGATAGTACTGCACATTTTTCCAGTCCAAATTCCATCTGTATATCATCACTAAATATTTGCACTGTATGCAGCAATGTTTCAAGTTCGGCAGAACTTTTTGCATACAATTTAAGGTCATCCATGTACAGCAGATGGTTTATTTTTCCATGTTGATCAGAAATGTGGTAGCCCGTTTTTGTTTTGTTCAAAATCATTGACAATGGAATTAAAGAGATATTAAACAATAAAGGCGACAAAGAATCCCCTTGAAATACGCCTCTCTTGATATTAACTTCTCCGAGTTCTTCACCATATGCATGTAACACTGTTTTCCAGTTTTTCGTATTTTCTTTGAGGAATTGGCAGATGTTTTTGCTAACTTTAAATAGTTCCAAGCAAATGTTAATCCAGCTGTGGGGCAATGAGTCAAAAGCCTTTTTATAATCTATCCATGCCATATTTAAATTCGTTTTTCTTCTTTTGGAGTTTTTTAGTACCATTTTGTCAATTAGCAGCTGGTCTTTTCTGCCTCTTGACCTTTTGAAGTTCCCCTTCTGTTCTATTGGGTACAAATTGTTTCCCCATAAGTAGTCATATATTGATCTTGCTAGTACTCTTGTGAAAAGTTTGAATGTTGTTGGGAGGCATGTAATTGAACGATAGTTAGTAGGTTCATTGCCTTTTTCTTGATCTTTCATTATAAGGAATGTGTGACCTGTTGTCATCCAATCTTCTGTGGCAGAATTCTGTAGCATTATATTGAATTGCATAGCTATTCGTTGATGAAGACTTGTAAGATACTTCAACCAAAATCCATGCAATTATTATTATTATTATTATTATTGTTATTATTATAGGTGTACACGCAACTTTTAAAAATATTTCCTACTTGTGTCCGAAATCATTGTCATGAGGTAATCTCATTTGAGAAGTACAACCACTCCAGGATAAATGATGTACAAAATTAAGAAGGAGAAATAATTGGAAGATCAGTTCCATTGATCTTGGGGTACCGATCCTTTGGGGTTGTACCTTGTATTAAAAATGAAAAAAAAAAGCAAAAGTAATTGTAATTCTTCTGCACTTTGCCTCTGAACACAGGGTGAATCAGTAATGAAAAACATTTTTATTTCATACCATTTAATTCAAAAATTAGACTCAGTGAGATGAAATTTAATAATGGAGGCCTTTAGGACACCAGGACAAACTGATCAGATTTCACTTGATATTGGCCAGAAGGAAGTGTAAAATTTGTGGCATTTTTTCCCCCCATTTCTGATTCACCTGAAGTAATGTGAAATGAAAATTGTCGAAAAGAAATTGATTTATTTCATGAATTTCTCACTCACAAAGGCACTTTCTTTTTTTCTCTTTTTATGAAATGCAGTACTGACCAAAACATTTTGGCAAGACTTTCTAGCACTTTGCCTTTGCACACAGGGTGAATTAGTAATTTCATTCCTCCAGCATGAAAAACCTTTTCATTTTGTTCCATCTAACATCAAAAATTAGACAGAGTGAAACGACAATGCACATTGAAAGCGTTTGCGACACCCAGATAACTTGATCAGGCATCAGTTAAAATTGACCAGCAGGAAGCGAAGAATCCCTCATAGCATCCTTTTTTTTTTTTTTTTTTCTTTCATATTTACCTAATTAAGTGACATGAAATTCGAAATGTTGAGAAGAAATTATTGGTAAATAAATAATATCATAGGTAGATAAATATAAATAATGAATCAAACTTCATGTTGTGTACTAAAATCTTTTCAGTTTTCTCATCGCTAAAGCATTAATTGATCAGTAAGGTATTTTCTCCAAATAACAGGATAAATAAATATTTTGTTCTGGGTGAGATCTCAACACCTTTGTTCATGCGACTGACTTTGGGTAGCATACCAGTAGGTGATTTTTCACAACTGTTCCGTGAAGCTAGTGTGGTGGCATTATTTGGCAGAAAAACTAACTTAAAGTTGCCAAACGGCTTTCACTCTTGCCGGAGAATGAGTGAGTTGACATTCTTTATCTGAAAAAGAAAACCAACTCTTTTTCCCTTGAATTCAGAGTCTTTTGACACCGTTTCCTTAAAGATATGTTTAAAGTTCATGGAGAAAATTGGTGCTAATGTTTGTGCTGAGTGAAATGAACTGTTACTAAAAAAAAGAGGTTTTGTTCATGTAGGGTAATCAGATATGTCATTCAACTTAATAAAAACCTATTATAAATCATTTTTGGTTGCATAAACTTAGCAATTTTCATTTATAAATATGCTTCTAAATTTTAATGTTTTTCTTTTAGGAATTACCACCAATAAAAGAGCTTACCATATCTGTCCAAGAAAGTGATACACAGAAAATAGGAACTGTCTATCGCATTGTTGAGCAACTAGGTTTGTCTCCTCTTTTTCTTTTCATTATTTTAAATAATCTCACATATTCTGAAAATATCTGCTTTTGTTGTGCACAAAAACATACTAGATAAAAGGATTTGAAGCTGCTATTCTTCTGAAGGATTTAATTAAAGTCTATTCTAGTAATTAGTTTTAATTGATTTCTTTAATTTAAATGAGTTAATTGTTATAATATGTGCTGCTGGGCAATACTTGGGAAAAATATGGAATGAAAAGAAATGTTGAGAAGTCTAAATCAGTGGTTCCCAGTTAAACTCCAGATATTTATGGATGGACAATAGAAAGCACATGGCATATTTTAGTCTAAATAAACAACACATAGAAATTATATGTCACTTTTATAACCACTGTAGTTTCACATGGAACCCTGGTCCAGCTTCACAAGGACAATAGCTTGTTGATTTCTTGTGATGACCATTTCTTGTTTTATAAATCATATTGTCAGTTACTGGTTTTGATTAATGCCTTTTTGCAGTTATGGCAAAGAAGTTAAATCATCACACTAGGGAAGGGAGTCCATATGAAATTGTAGTACACATAAAAATGCCTTATAATTGCATTTATATGTGTAAATTTTTCTTATTAAAAAAATTCCAAATATACACTCTTTGCCCCCCCCCCCCTGCCCACCTCCCGCAAAAAAAGTAGAAATGAAGCACCCAAAAGGAATCGCCCAGTTGAGATGAAAATTGGTATGTGCAATGGACATGTATTGAAAAGGAAATTATTTCAATTCAATTCCAGGGCAGTAATTTGGATAAAACAGCTACAGGAGTGGAACAAGTCAGTACATTGTATTGCCACCTCTGACTCAGACACAAGTGGTTCCTTGGTGTGGCATACACACATACAGTTCACGGATATTATCCTGAGGTATAGCAGGCCAGATGATGTCCAAATTGAAGGACAGTTTGCTGACATTCTGGGATGGGCAAAAGTGGCATCTGTCTCATCATGTCCCAAACATGTTCAACGGTGAGAGGTTGGGTGATCGGGCTGGCCATGAAAGGGTGTTGACATTATGGTTGTAGGCCTACGAGAGCTGTACCATGTGTGGCCATGCATTGCCTGTTGAAAAATTGTTTGGTGATGCTGTGACAGGAAGGGCAGCACAGCAGGTCATAGAATGTCGGCATAATACTGTTGAGCCACAAAGGTGATACAGAGGACTACCAAGGGTGTCTGTCTATCATAGGAATGGCTCCCCAGACAGTCACTCCTGGTGTGTGAGCAGTGTACCATTCCACGGTAAAGGCAAGATCCATGCGCTGGCCGGCTTGTCTCTGGATATGTATGCTCTGGTCATCGGCACAAGGTGCAAACCGTGACTCATCGCTTAAGACAGCACACCACCACTGGACATTATCCCACATTGATCGGGCCTGACATCACTTCAGTCGGTCTGGCAATACTTGCTAGTCAGTGGTAGGTGGCGGAGTGGCCTCCTCGGATGTAGTCCTCGTTCCGCAAGTCACCTGGCTATTTCCTTACATGTAGACGCCACAACATGGCCACAGTTGGTTGAAAGCATTCTGTTCGTGTGGCCCTCCTCAACCCATTGGCGGCAACATCATCTGATTGCTGTGTCGTTCTTACCCAATTGCCTGGCGATACAGTGATTTGACCAAACAGCCTCTCTCAGCTCAATTATGTACCCTCTCTGAAACTTGCTCAACTGCTTGTATTCTGTACAGATCTGATGTCGAGGCATTCTTACAGTCTGTGGAGTTCAATGCAACTGTAATCCACTGCCCTAGCATTTAAAGTAAACAGAGGGGTGGGGGGATCACTGGGATTGGGAGAGTCATAAATATGTCACACCAACAGCTGAGATGATGTTACCAAAGGAATTAGCACTGTCATCACCATCCAATGTTCAATGACCTTTGAGTTTGACCAACCAACTTCGTCCATTACCTGCTGTGTCACATCGGAGAGAGACGGAGAACGTTGCTGTAGCTGTTTGCTGGGCATGTGTGTGAGTGTGTTAGGGGACGGGGGTACAAACAATCTTTCGTCATTAATTCTTCCATCTGCAGAATTTAACTACTAGCTGTTTTTGGCTAGCTCTTGTAAAACTTGAAAAATCTACTTGCTGAGCTCTTCTACAAATATATTACTGAAAGAAATTTAATGTGATAATGCTGGTTGTTGTTTTCAGCAGTTGTTACAGTTTTTTTAACAGCATTAAACTAAAAACTGCTAAATTTCCAGTTTTTACCACTTTCGTAAATATTTCGTGTTGATGTTACTGATTCACACAAACATAATGTTTAAGACGGGTCAGACTTAAAAGCAACGATTGTTGTTTGTTTTGTCAGTAAGATTTAGATTTTCCTTTTCCATGCATCATTTTATTCTTTATCGTTAACCTTGCACTGGGTTTTAAAAATTTCCTGTCTTATATTTGTCACTTTCATTTTTAATTGCACCTTTTTATGAAAAAATAAAAATAGAGCGGATTTCCCCGTGATTCAACAGACTTTTGGAGAATGTTTAAAACATTTTTGAATCGTTTTTTTTTACAACAAAAAAGACACAGATTGCTGACTATCTGTCTTTTTGTTGAGTGCAAAACTGTTGGGTGCAGACAAACTGGTGAATTTTTTTAAACTATTGCACGCAAATATGTACATAACATAATTTTTGCACATACTCACTGCACCTTAACTATTTTTATATAGCGCTTAGTTTAAAAAAACATGAACTAATAAAATATGATGAACTGAAATTTCCAATACTGTTCCAAATAAATTCCAGCTATGCAAATTTATAATAAAAAACAACTAGGAAAAGATCAAGACCCCCCCCCCCCACAAAAAAAATAACAAGTGGGCTAGGTTTTTTCAAACCTTGGTGAACTCCAGTTCCACAGAGGTACCTGCTTTGGTAACACAACTGTTACACTCTCTGCATAACTGTTTATTATTTCTGCAACTTTTTGCAACCTTTAGTAGTGACCTCCATAGGTCAGGCATCGGCAACCTACGGCACGCTTGCCAAGCATGGCACATGTGGAACGATTTTCAATGGCACGCTGAGTGAATTGAAAAAAACAAATTCTCATAAGAAAACTTGAATTTTTTATTAAATAGAAGCATTCCTGTTTTACATCCTTTCAAAACGAAAGTTGTTAGACTTTGTAGGTATGAATGTGCAACCTGATGCAAACTAACTGAGTGAGTGTGGAGCAACAATGACTGACCTTGATGAAGTTCTATTTGTGTCCTATCCTTCCTCTCTCTCCCGACCAACCCCACCACCACATCTATAGTTCTCTCGGCTGTCACATACACATGCCAGTACAGTCTGTTGACCATAGCACAAAAGTTGGTGTTATTTTTCAGTAATATGGTGCCATTAAAATTACTCAACAAGAAAGATGACACCGAATTTTCGGGTGTAATAAGCACGTCTTTTGAATCCGTTCTGACACAAATTAAATTTATCAAAGCTATTCAAAGTCAATGGAACCGGTATGGAAAACAATAGATCTGACGAAAGAAAGAAGATTTTCAATCAGGTTTTTAGCCTACTGAGTGTGCCAGGGAAAGTGTTTGGTAAGGTTGTTATTGAAAAAGTACGGGGTCTTACATCATTGAAAGTGTGGGCTGTTCAGAGTGGTTTTATGCCTGGTAAAGGCTGCACTAACCAGATTTTTGCATTACGCACAATGATTGAAAAGTATCTGGCTGTTGGGAAGAAAGTTTTTACTGCCTTCATAGATTTAGAGAAAGCTTACGACCGAGTGAATAAGACACTTTTGTGGAAGGTATTGAATGAATATGGTGTTACTGGGAATCTACTTAATAGTGTAAAAGCCATGTATGCTGGTATTAGAGCTTGTGTACGAGTGAATGGTGTTTTATCAAAATGGTTTCCATTGGTGCGGGAGTTAGACAAGGTTGTGTAATGTCACCATGGCTGTTTAATATATTTATGGACGCATGCATGCATGATGCCAAAATAGATAATAGTGGTTTATGTCTTGGTGATATCCGTGTGTGCAGATTGCTGTATGCTGATGACACTGTCCTGTTGGCAGAGAGCAAAAGTGAGTTGCAGAGTATGTTGACTCGGATGCACGAAGTTTGCATGAAATTCAAACTGAGTATAAATAAGGGAAAAACCAAAGTTATGGTGTTTGAGAGAGGAACTGGTAGCACTGAATGTAATGTAATTATAAATGGCACTGTGATTGACCAGGTGAGTGAGTTTGTGTATTTAGGAAGTATGTTTGACAGAGAGAACAAGTTGGATGGTGAAATCAGTAGGCGAGTGAATTCTTCTTTGAAAGTCATAGCTGCTCTGGGAGGTTTTCACAGGAATGATGGGTTCTCTAGAGAGTCCCGCATGGCTGTGTATGAAACTGTAATTGTTCCTACTTTGATGTATGGCAGTGAAACCTGGGTACTGCAGAAGAAACATAGGAGTCGTTTGTGTGCTAGAGAAATGAGTTACTTACGTGGGGTTTGTGGCAAGACATGATCTGATTGTGTGAGGAATGAAGATGTATTGCAGTTGTGTGATGTGAAGTAAAATGATGTTAGCAAGGTGGAGACCAATATGCTTCCGTGGTTTGCCCATGTTGAAAGAATGAGTGAGGAAATGCTTACTAAGAAAATCTTTTCAGCCCAAGTGGCAGGAAGGAAAGGCAGAGGAAGGCCAAGGAAGACATGGGTGGATCAGATTCAGGAGTGTCTGCATGAGAAAAGGATGATGAGTATGAAGTATAAAAGATCTTGTGTGCGGCGTGTAATGGATATCAGTGAAGCACGAGTTGTGTGTCGAGATCGATGTAAATGGAGAAGTTTGATACGACAACAATAGGTAAAAATATCTGGAAGTTTGTATTTCTTTATGGAGCTAACCTCTGAATCTCAGAGAACAGCTTAGTGATATGTATGTATGTATGAGATTTAGAAGCAGAGATATAGGGGGAAACGCAATTTTCTGCTATGCCCCCTAGCAGAAAGTCTATGAATTACTTTAAAATTATATGAAAAACATGTCGCACGGAAAGCACTATCCAACAAAGCAGGAATTTTTCAAATCGGACTCCTAGAAGTAGAGATATTGACAAAAATATGATATACATCTACGCCCCCTGGTGGAGAAACTGTTGAATATTTTTAAGAAGATAATATTGCGAAAAGGTTTATTGATGTGAGTAACATCAGTCCACAGAAGAATTTTTTCAATCAGTATTTTAGAAGCTTTGATTTTATGGCAAACACATCAGAAGCAAAATTTAACACTTACGCCCCCTGGTGGCCAAAGTATTCTTTACCAAAAATTTGAAATTATATGCAAAAGATTTTCCATCAGGAGATGTATCTGCTGAAGACAATTTTTTTCAAATCGGAGTTTTAGAAGAAGAGTTATCGGGAAAAGTGTAATTTACTTTTACGCCCCTAGCGGAAAATCTATGCCTAATTTGAAAAAGTAACTATATCTAAAATACTCTTTGACATAAATGGAATCGAAAGATAAAAAAATGTTTTCAATCGGATGTTTGGAAGCAAATATGTGGAATAAAACATATTTTTGAATTTGACATCATCTGCATTTACGCCCTCTAGCGGTGAAATTGTACATCGTAAAAAAAAAATGAAATAAAGGATCATCATTTGAATATTTCAAGCTTCCCAATGCAAAAAGAATTTTTGAAATCTGACTAATAGTTGCAGAGATAGCGTGGGTAGAGACGGACGGACAAACCGATAACAGAAGCACGATCTTTTTTTACAAAAGACGTGCTAAAAAAGGCAAAAACTTGATATATGCTCGTTAAAGCGGAAGTAAGATGTTGAAGCGCTCAAAGAAGGGCTTGCTAAACGAGGTTAAGACTTCCAAATTCATGGGCCCATATTTTCTTACCCAATCAAGCTCGACTTAATTGATCTGTCTACCATCCCATTTGGCCTGTCTCTTTTTGAGTGGATGAATGTTGACAATTTTGAAATGCAACACATCGAATTCAAGGCATCAGAGTTATGGACAATAAAATTTTTAGAATTGTGCAAAACTCTTGAAGGAAACTGCTTGGAAAAGTCAGCTGCCATCCTCAATTGCTGGACATCTTTGCCTGAAGCATTCATCTGTTTGAAGAAAGTTGCATTTGCTCTGCTTTTGGCTTTCGTTCAACTTATACATGTGAACAAGTTTTCTCATGCATGAAAGCTGTTTTAAGTGCACAGAGAAGTCGTCTAACACCTGTGCATTCAGAAGCTTGTGTGAAGCTGAAAGTGACCAAATGCACACCTGATATCGATCAATTAACCAAGGCAAAGCAAGGATAAGGTTTCTATTAATTGATTAATGAACTCAGATCAATAATAATCAATAATTACTTATATTAAAATTTCAATAATGCATTTTATGTTTGAATTATTTACAAAAACTTTGTAATTGTTTTGTTCTTCAAACTATTGGACTTTCTGTCTTAACAAAATATACATACGGCAATTATGTAATACAATTAAAAAATAATGTGCTCAGAAATTAAATTTTTCAAAATGTAATATTTGTATTTCTTCTTATCTAAATTAAAATATTGAACAATCTACAAAGAATAGAAGAGTTATTTAATGTATCAGAAACATGTTAATACAAGATCAAATTAATTTGTTTCAATGATTGTTGTATATAAAAATATGATGGATTTAGGTTGGCATGCTGAGTGACTTGCAACATTACTTCGATACAATATTACTAAAGGTTGCCGACCCCTGTGTTTAATTTTAACGTTGTTGCTCTGTTGGTAAATGATAGGGAAAAGAGCAGACAGGCTGTCTCTTCTGCGACTAATAACTCATTTCCATTTGCCCTTTGATGATACATAGTTGTCACATTCTGTATGTGGGGTTTATCTGTGTGTGGTAAAGTTTCGTTGTTTCCTGTGACAGTTCTTTCTCCAAAAGGCTACAGAAGCATAAGAGCAGATGTTCATGGAATTCCAGAGTTCCATGTTATGGGCCTTAAAAATGTGGAGGGTTCCGGAATTAAAATGCATGAAATATTCAACTCTGAACTACCAAAGTTAAAGAAAACAATAACATAAATAAGGCAAAGGTAATTTTAGTGAATAAATAAATAAAGGGGAGGGGGAGAGAGAGAAGGATTGTGTTTATGAGCTCAAGAGTGCCAGGCTGTTTCTTCTACCACTATGGGAACATTGAAAAAAAAAATGGGTGTTAACATTTCCCTTTTACACTTCCAAGGTGAAAGGAATATGTAAATCAATTGATGTAAATCTTTATGAAAAAAAAATAATGTAAAAAAATGTATCTGTGAGTACCACAGAGATCAGTCATATTACTGTTGCATGCAAACTATCTGTTAAAGTTTTTAAAACTATACAATATGGGCTTAGTGATCATGAAAATATGCATGAAGAACTTAGAATTGGGTTATAGTATGCTTTTAATTCACCACGTTACTTAAAAAAGGTCACTTCCAAAAGTAGTGGCAGTTAATTTTTGAACACAAAGCCTGGCTTTTTCTGTCTGCATTTCAGATGTGATGACATCTAGTTGACCACTAAAACCTGTCTGGTCCATTTCTAAAAAAAACAATGGGCTGAATTACTTAAACCTCTCTATTCATATTTACAGCATAATCCATTCCTCCTCCACAATATAGTAAGTATGCTGTTTGATTGGCTCTAGCATGACACCATTAGTATTCATGCTGTTTTTACTAAATGCAAATTGGTAACACTGCTACAATGTGCAGCATATTATGGTGGAGCAGTTTTTCTTGCAAAAGCCAGGCATATCTGCAGAACTAGAATCTCTAACTGCTCCAATTTCAGTGAAAAGTTGTCAACAGAAAGAAAAAAACCAAAAAAAACATCAGTTTTTTTTCCTGTTTAAAAAAGTGCTCTTTCCTTCTCCCAAAAGGAAATTTTGAATACTGTGGCAACATTATTACTGTTGTAGTGACATAATTCAAGTTATCTGCAGTCTTGATCACAAAGTAACTACATACAAAAGAAACATTAAGAGTTTTATTGAGTTCACATTTCATAAAATTAAGCAACTACGTAAAATTTTGGAACTCTGTTAAAATTATAATATTTTCCCTTTCTCATGGGCAAACCAAAACCTCAGTGGAAAGCAGATTTTGTTTCAGTAAATTTATAGAAGTTGAAAACCCAAAAGATATATCATGTATATTAATGAAATTATGGCAAAATCCCAGTAATGAGATACCTTAAAAGTATAATTTAGCAATACAGGGATTACTAGGAAAACTTAATTTTTACTTTTTTTTTTTGTCAAATTTTCAGGTTGCACACCAACCCATCATCAGGACTGACTCAAAAGAGTAGATGCTGCCACACAACCCAAAAATTTAACAAACATATTAAATTTAAATAATCCTAGTAATCCCATATTGCTAAATTATACTTTCAAGATATCTTGCCATTAGGATTTTGCCATGACTTCATTAATACACAGGATTAAAAAAGATTATGGGTTAAATATGTCAAGCAATCAACCTATGCTCCTTGAAAACCTTGAAAAGTCCTTGAAAAATAAAAGTTAATTTTCAAGTCCTTGGAATTACTTGAAAAAGTTTAAGACTCCATAGATAGTACTTGAAACATTTTTTGTTTTGGTTTTTAGGTATTGGTATGAAAGAGTATATGTAAAATAATTGTTTGTGCTAAAAAGTTGTACAGCATATTTCTGTGTAGTTCTGATAAAAACACCAAGCTGATCAAATAATGCTGAACTTGCGTTCAACCCAGAAGAGCACACTGAACGCAAGTACCTTTGCTATGACGTCGCTACGGAGTGAAACTTCAACAAGGAGGTAAAATAAGTGGAATGATGTATTCACAAATCACGATGGGCTTCTGTTGACTGTGGTTAAGGAGCATTCTTGTGGGAGGGTGGGGCTTCTAGGAATTCCTCGTGCTTTGTGCATGGACCCTTCGTCTTCTGGCTGCATCAAAAAATCAAGTCGTGCGTGAAAAATAAAAAGTTAAAGCAAACAACAAATATCATACCAGGAGATGAACACAAAAATAATGTACTCCTTCAAAATATTCCACAAAATAAAATGATTCTGAAAAACACCAAAACAGAGGGCAATTCGAAGTTAATAAAATAAACCAACAGGGGTTTAGGGGGTAACAGAGGCAGGTCATTGGAGGTGTGCCCATCCCAGCTAAGTTTAATGGTTTGAACATTCTAAAATCCCTACCTACTGACCGACCGACAGCCCACACATAAGACAATTTGGCTTTAAAAAGTCTTTGAAAAGTACTTGAACTTATTTTGCTTGGAAGGGTATGGACCTCGAGTAAGTCCTGACTCTGTTTTCTTAAGAATTGCAAAGAAGCAAACCTCACTCCACCATCCTTTAAATTAAAGGAACAAATGTATCAAAATTACTGTTTAAAAATTTTGTAAAAAAAGTGGAACAAAAATTCTGTCGCATCAATAGCACTTTGTAAAACGGAAGTTAAAGGAAAGTTTACAAATTGAAAAAAAGAAGAGGTGCCACAATTAAAGAACAGGAAGGCTGGGTATTACCACTTCAGTGGCAGCACCTACTCTCTTGAGTCAGTCCCAATGAAACGTTCAACCTGAAAATTTGACAAAAAAAAAAAAAAAAAATCAAGTCATTCTAGTAATCTAGTAAAGCAAGTCATCCTAGTAATCTAGTAAAGCAAGTCATCCTAGTAATCTAGTAAAGCAAGTCATCCTAGTAATCCAGTATTAAGCAAATCATCCTAGTAATCCCCGTATTGCTAAATCATGCTTTTAAGAAATATTATGTTTTGCAGCACCTGCCCGTATTGAATTTTGTGATGAAATTCATGAAGTAAATGTAACAAAACCTAAAAAAAAAAAAAAAAGGAGGTAATTGCGGCATGTGCTGTTTAAATTAAGTATATGTCATTTAGAGGCTCAATGGAAACCCATTCGCTTCTTATGGTGATCGCTTCACTTCGAGAGGCATTTTGAAACTTGATGGTGAGCATTACAACTGAGGACGGGGGATTTTTTTGCAAGACCTGCTTCAGCACTTGGCGATCCCACTCTGTCATTTTATGTGGTCTACCAGGCCACAAATTGTGTTGCTGTTGTTCTAGGCATTTACATTTCACAATGACGTCACTTACAGTTGATCAAGACAGCTGCAGCTGGGAAGAAATTTTCCAAACTGATTTCTTGCTAAGATGACCATGGTATGTTGAAAGTCACTGAGTTCTGCTGTACAGCACATCTACTGTTTATACTTGTCCGTGATGTTTGCCAAGACACGTGTGCCTTTTTATTCCTGTGTGGGACATGGCTGTGACATATATGGACAAATCCATTGCTCAAAAGGGGTGTCTGGATACTTTTGATCATATAGGGTATGTTCTGTCAAGCAGTCTTTTCTAGGCAGCTCCAGCCACCCACATTTAAAAACATTTGCTTAATAGCATATTCACCTTTTTTTATATTGTATTCTCAGTTCTTAAGGCCATTTCTTTGGTAGCTCTGAAGTCTGCAGATGTCATTTTCCCATTCATTTTTGCATTCGTAAAACCATAATTGGCCATAAAGTGGAAAAGCCATCCATAACTTGCAGTTATATAACATTTTATATCACTTTCATCTTTTGCAGCATGGAAAATACTTGGGCCTTATCACAGAGATAGCTTGAGGGCACATTTAAATGACGTTAATCTTGCAGACAGTATTTTTTCCGCTCTTCTTCCTGCTGACACAATGATTTTTGTGACCATAAATGTACTTGTTTGAAAAAATTTATAACGTCTATTTTATGATCTTTTTTTTTTACTTTTGCTGTTGCAGTCGTGATTGAATCATATGTAGGTTCTGCAGCATTGAATATAAACTCGGTCCTGTTTTTGCCCAGGGGGAATCCACTTGGTCATGTAAGTATTTCATAGGTTTTGCTAATACCTCTTTTTTGTTGCAGATTTTTTTTGTTTATTTTTCAAGATGCATGAAATGTGGACCATTCAACAGAACTTTATGAGACTAATTTCCTTTGAAACTGAGCAATAGAGTGCAGTGTGAGAATGTGTCTTGTGTTCTGTCCTTTTGTAAGAAGTAGAAGTAGGTGTGAATGACTTCTAAACTTCAATATTCATGGTGTCTTCTCAATAATATATTTTTTTAGAATGTATTACAGAACTTTTTTCAAAGGAGGGAATTTCAGCGAATAAGAGATTTCAAAAAATGTAAAATTAAGCTAGCAAAATCTGAGGTGCAGGAGGAATTTCTTGGGGCATGTAGAGACTTCGATATGGTACCTAAATATCTAAGGTTAAAAAATAAACCTGTAAGTATGAAAGACAGACAAATAATGCAGATTTGTCAAAATAAGAGGTTGAGTGCAGAAATTATTGGGAAAAGAAAAATAATATTTAACCTTCACAAGAGATGTTTGGACTTATGGTTTTCTATACAAAATACAGAGTACAAAAGCTTTGCTAAAACATAGAAAAATATAATATTGGATACTACACTTATGGAAATTAACGAAATTGTGAATACAGAGGGAGAAAATACAAGGCAGAATGTTACAAAGAAATTACATAATTTATTTGATGAAAAACAAGTGCCAGGACAGAGGAATAATAGCTATGCTCTGTTTTTGAATCAATCAGCTGTGGATTTAAGTTATTCCCAACAGGCAGTTTTGCAACGAGGAAAAAAATATGCATTCCCATAGCACTTACCTAGAACAGAAGAATTGATTCCGTGCATGGAGGATGTTATAAGAAATTTGCCAAGTACAAAAAAGAAGATGTAACATTCAAATTATATATAATTTTATTAAAAGAATTCAATGAAAAGCATAAAAAAATTTCCATTTGAAGAAGCTAAAGTACGAAAAGAAGCAATTACTGATGCTGAAAGAGAATAATGACATTAAATTCTGTGAAGCTCATAAGTCAGGGCAGATTGTTCTAATGAATACTGTAGATTATAATAATAAAAGGTCTAAAGCAATAGAGGAATTAAAGTGTACAATCATCAATAAAGACCCAACAGATAACCAGATAAAATATTTGGCAGGGATAAAAAATCATAGTACATTGCCAGACGAAATAAAGAAGTCCTTCCCACCAATGGGTGCATGTATACCAAAAGTTTTTGCCAAGATTAAAACACATAAAGAAGATGCACCAATGAGGTTGATTGTATCAAAAGTTAACTCAGTTTTCTAATGAAATCAATTTCATTAGAAAAAAATATTTACAATTTTCTTGCACCAATATTTATGAAACAGCAATACAGTTTAAGGAATACATATGATTTTATTCACTTAATTAAAAATATTAATCAAGATTTGCAGTTTTACAAAATGGCTAGTATGGATGTTAAAGCTTTGTATCCAAGTACTCTAGTACCTCAGGCCATTGACATTATTGCTCAAGAACTAACGCATCAACAAATTCTAACAGGAATACAAGTACAAGAGCTAAAAAATGTATTGTTATATATATCATCATCATCATCATCATCAACCATTATCAATCCACTGCTGGACGAAGGTCTCCCCAAGTTTCCTCCACAACGGTCTGTCTTCTGCCATTCTCCTCCATGTCACTCCCGCATACTTTCGAATTTCATCCACCCATCTCCCATGTGGTCTTCTTCTGGGTCTTTTCCTGTCCCTTGGAATCCAATCTAAAATTTCGGCTGTCCATCGATGGTCTGTCCTTCTGGCAGTATGTCCAGCACATTGTCATTTCAGGGTTTAACTCTGACCATGATGTCTTCCACTCTTGTCATTTTTCGGATCCACGAGTTCCTCTTCTTATCTCACCTGGTTACACCAAGTATGCACCTATGCATGCTTCTTTGAGTTGTCTGCAGCCTTTGTATGTCTCTTTTAGTTAAGGTCCATGTCTCTGCACCATACGTAAGCACTGGAAGGATGCATTGATCAAACACTTTTCTTTTAAGACATAATGGCATATTGCTCTTGAAAATTATGTTGTTTCTTCCAAAAACTCTCCAGGCAAGTTTTATACGCCGA
This sequence comes from Macrothele yani, assembly GCA_039090855.1. Taxonomy (NCBI): domain Eukaryota; kingdom Metazoa; phylum Arthropoda; class Arachnida; order Araneae; family Macrothelidae; genus Macrothele; species Macrothele yani. The sequence goes on from CM077026.1 coordinate 74,576,188, forward strand.
TTGATTTCTTCATCAATGTGACCCTCACTTAATATCTGCTGTCCAAGATAAACGTACGTGTCTGTTATCTCCAGCTTTTCTCCATCAATCGATAAATCTTCATTTCTTGTAAAAGCATTGTACATCACTTTTGTCTTCTGAAAGTTCATTTTTAATCCCACTTTTTTACTCTTGTCAGCAAGTTCCTGGATCATACTCTGCCGCTCTGGTGGGGTAGTTGCAAATATGACTATGTCATCAGCAAAACGAAGGTGGGTTAGATAATCTCCATTAATCTTTATCCCTTTGTTTTCCGAGTTCAGTGATTGAAAGACATTTTCCAATGTGGCGTTAAAGAGCTTTGGAGATATGGTGTCACCTTGTCTCACTCCCTTTCCAATTTTTATGTGTGTTGTATTTTCAAACAGCCGAATCTTTGCACTTGCATTTTCATAGATGTTATTAATAATATTAATGTATGCATCTTCAATACCGCAGGATTTCAGAGCCATTGTAACTGCTGATGGTTTTACCGAATCAAAGGCTTTTTCATAATCGATAAAAGCCATGCACAATGGAAGTTCATATTCCCTCGCTCTTTCAATTAGTTCTCTCGGTACGTGGATATGATCTATTGTGCTGTAGTCACTCCTAAATCCAGCTTGTTCTCTTGGTTGAGCCATGTCCAGTGTCACCTTTAAGCGGTGTGAAAGAACTTTAGTGAAGATTTTATAAACCACTGATAGGAGGCTGATAGGTCTGTAGTTCCTGAGATCCTCAATGTCACCTTTTTTATGTAGCAAGATCATTGTAGCGTTGTTCCAATCCTCAGGAATCTTTCCATCTTATCAAAGGCATCGAGTGAAAATTTGGGCGAGTACCGTTTCGATTTCTCCACTTGCTTCTTGTATGATGTCTACAGTAATTCCATCTTCTCCTGGAGCTTTTCCCCACTTCATGTTCTTGATTGCATGTGCAACTTCTGCTAGGAGGACTGGAAGAACTCTGGTACTGGTACTTTTCATGATGTCTGGAGTACATGTATCATCCCTTTCATATAATTTGGAGTAGAAATCTTTCACTCTTGTCAAAATTTCACCTCTATTTCTTGTTACAAAACCATCTTCTTTTCTCAGTGCCATAATCTGTTTTCTTCCCTTACTGAGATGTCCCTTTGCTATCTTTAGGCTTTGGTTGTTTTCAATTGCTTTCCTTACTAGTTCACAGTTGAATTTCCTTACGTCTTCAGTGATACTTTTTCGTACTGTCTTGCATAGCTCTATATATTCCACTTTGGAAGTCACATCTTCTTTAGTTGTCCTCATCTCTCTTCTTTTTTGCATCAACATTTTGGTTTTTCCTGATAATTTGTTCACATGCAACTTGTTCTTAGACCCAGCTAATTTTGTTGCTGTTTATATAAGAGCTTTGGTTACTTTTCTGTTAACTTCAGAAATATCCACTTCTTCTGATGTTAGGCCTTCTAAAGCAGAGAATCTGCTCTTCAGTTCCAACTTGAAGGTATTATGGTGTTTTTTAAGGTTGGTTATGTCAATACATTTTGTTTGTCTTATGAGCTTGCTACGTTCGAGTTTAGTGTTGAGGTGCATCTTACATCTCACCAATCTATGGTCACTACCTGTGTTGAACTTGGTTAGCACACTGCAGTCTTCTATGACGAATTTTTTGTTACACGTAATAAAATCAATTTCACTTGTCGTCCCATTTGGATGTCTCCATGTCCATTTCCTGTGTGGCTTTTTCTTGAAAAAGGAGTTCAAGATGAAAAACCCTTCTGCCTCTGCAAACTCTACAAGAGTATTTCCACGCTGGTTTCTGTTGCTGTGACCGAATATACCTACCAAAGTTTCATTCTGTTGCCGTTGCCCTATTTTTGCATTGAAAACTCCCATAATTATCTTTAAGTGCTGCTTACCTTTATTATTTAGGTGACGAATTTCCTCATAAAATTCTTCAATTTCTTCTTCAGGATGACTTGTTTGAATAATCTGAGCCTGGTATCTTCTCGAGAGTTGGATAACGAGTCGTGCAGCTCTGTCGGAGGAACTTTCAACTTCTACAACTTTATCCTTCAGTTTTTTGTTTATTATAAATCCAACACCACTCTTTCTGCCAGTATCAGTCCCACGATAGTAGATGAGATGTCCACTTTTCAGTTCAATGAGATCTTCTCCTTTTCCCCTTACCTCACTTAGCCTGACAATGTCCCACTTGATCCTTTGTAGTTCCTCTTCCAATTCCAGAAACCTTGAATCAGAAGATAGGGAGCGTCCATTATACGTAGCCAAGGTCAGCATCAGATGGCAGCCTAGTCCGGTCCTCCGGGGATTCTTAGCACCCTCTGCCTTCATGTCGCACTGGCCGCTGCCTTGGCCAGGTACATTCCAGCTGCCGGAGACTGAGGGCCAAGATTTAAGTTGTGGAGTCATTTTGGAGGGGTTTGGCCATAACTCACCACGCTGGCCAAGCGGGTTAGTGAGTGTGGGATAGCATTTCTTCTAATCCCGATGGTATAGTTATACTGCTATTGGCGGTCTTCAGAGCCCCTTTAGTGGGAACAGGATGTACCACGAGAAGGCGGGGTTGACATTTGTCAAGGAGAGGCTGTGATGTTACGCATCACCTGACCTTACATCCCGTTATATATATATATATATATATATATATATATATATATACGAAAATAATGTTTTTGCATTTAAAGATATCATTTATAAGCAAAATACAGGAGGACCTATGGGATCACCCCTGTCTACGTTATTTGCAGAAGTTATTATGACAGATATTGAAGCCAAAGTGATAAATAACCTGAATGAACCACCATTAATATATTGCAGATATGTTGATGATATTTTCATCTTATCAAAATTGAATTTCACAGAACTAGATGACATAGCTAAAAAATTTAAAGAAGAGTATTCATCCATTGAAGTAACAATTGAAGTTGAACAGCAGGATACTTTGGCTTACCTTGATGTACAAGTTATAAAACAACCCAACACATTAGATTATACCATTTACAGAAAACAGTCATATGCACCTGTGATTATACCATATGATTCTTATCATCCATATGCTCATAAATGTAACAGTATTAAGACTTTAATAAAAAGAGCTTTTACGTACAGAAAGGATGAATTGAAATATATTACAGATGTTGGAAAGAATTATGGATATCCCAGTAAAAAATAAAAAAATGGATTAAGGAAGTGCAGAACAATTGTATTAACTCTTCAAACATAAGAAGAAATAATAACAAGCAGATTAAATATATTGGATCATTTCAGTACATAAAAGGAATTTCAGTTGAAATTAATAAATTGTGTAATAAGGTATAATTTACAATTGGGCAATAAAGTACGTACCATTAAAAATTTTGTAATCAATACGAAAGAAAACAAGAAGTGCTTGGACAGAGCTGGAGTTTACGAAATTCCTATAAGCAACAATCCTACAGTATCATATATAGGAAGCACTAAAAATAAACTAAAACATCGTTTACTACAGCACTTACAGAATTGGCAGGAAAAAAAAGCAAAAACTGCATTGGTCCAGTACTGTATTGAACAAAGGCAATACCCAAAGTTTGATGAAATAAAAATTATTAAGAATTGTCGTACGGAAAAGCATTTGAGATTGGCGGAGACAGTGTTGATAAAAAAAAAATAGACACAGGTTATGTAACGTTAATGATCCTAATATCTTAAACACATATTGGAAGGATTTGATCAGAAAGGAAAGCCACAGAGAACAAAGGGAAAAAGGCAAGAGGGAAAAAAATGATGTATTATAAAAAAAAAAAATATGTGTTGGAATATAAGATGATTAGTTTCAAGAATCAAATAAATCGAACAGATATTTATAAGTACGAAAGGAAAAGAAGGCTATTGGGGTCATCTGATAGATGGCCCCACGGCGCCTGAATGACGGAGAACAGGAAATCAGATGATGCCGCGCGAGCACTGGAACATTCGCTACGTTTCCTGGATGGTGACAGGTGGTACATCTGTTGCGTCCACTCCTTGAGAATGGCCTGGGCAGAGGCTGAAAGTGCTTGGTTGCTATGCTTGTTTCTGAGGGGAGAGAGGTCCGTGATTGTTGAATATAGTGGTTGTGTCAGGTATTTGGGTTTATCTTAATTGGGCACTGATGTGCAATTGTAAATAATTTTGGGTTACAGCTTTTTAACTTTGACGTTTTAGGAAATATGTAAATAGTTTTTTTTATTGAAGTTTTAATTAGATTAATGTGTTTTAGGGAGTTCAATTGTGTATATTTGTGGTAGATTATTTTGAATCTGAATTTGGTCATAGGGAAAAGAAGGGAAGGGAATGAAGTTTGCGTGAGTTGGAAAAAGTTTTTTTTTTTTTTTTTTTTTTTTTTTCCTCGAACCACGATGTAAATAAGAAAAATACGTGTTGAAAATCTGTAGAGATGAAAACCTCCTAAAAGATTTAGGGAATAAAGGTGAGTAACCTCAAAATATAGATGGGCTGTTAAGAGTTCAGCTTTTTATCTCTTTTTTTGGGGGGGGGGGGGGTTGATATGGTATAATTTATACTTAATGAAAAGGCAAATATTTTTATATTCATTTGTCATTCCATTCAACTTTACAACAGTACCTTCTGATTCTTCACACAAGTAGGTATATACACTGAGTGGCCAAATTATTGTGACCACCTGGTTAGTACGCTGTTGGGCCACATTTTGCCTTTAATACTGCTTGAATTTATTTTGGCATGAACTCGATTAAACATGGGTTAGTGGCTTTGGGTATATTAGCCCAAATGTGATGAATTGCACCCTCCAGCGCTTAAAGATTTGATGATTGTGGATCCGGCTGTCTAATGCCTTCGTTGACTTCATCCCATAAATGCTCAATTGGATTGAGATCCTGTTATTGAAGGACCCAATGCAGCACAGAAAAGTTTCAGTGTTGCTCCTCAAATCATTTGTGTACAATGGGAGCACTATGACATGGAGCATTGCCCTACTGGAAGTATCCACCTGCATTAAGATAAACCATCAACATAACTAGTTGGACTTGGTCAGCAATGATATTTAAATACCTTTGGATGGTCAGATGTTGCTCCACACAAATCAAAGGGCATCAAAGGGCATGTTGCTCCACACCATCAGTGACTCAGTGTATCAGTGACAGGAACCGTCGAGCTTATATCCACGCAGCACTGGCCACCATAAGTCACTGCCCTCTGTGCAGGTGATGTCACATCCAGGCAAGGAGCTGCTTTCAAACTACGGAAACCAATGGAATTATAGCTCTACGAGGCGTATAGACAGATGAAATGAGGAATTTAATAATTGTCAATTATACAAGGTTACTCTTTTATTAATAAACAAAGAAGTTTGTTTTTTCTTGTGGAAATCACTGTCACAGCGCAGTGGCGCCAAACCCGTCTCAAAAGAGCAGGTACTGTGGAGCTGGAAGTTTCAGCCGGTTACAGTGACATACTCGTATCAGTGACAAAATATCAGTGATGTGATTTCCGACCCATCTCTAGTAGTCTGTAGTATCATAATATGCTGCCTCAATTTGATACGTGTCATAGAAAGAGACCCTTTTCATAACACTGTTTGTGGCTACAACAGTAAGTCATGGCAGAAAAGCGGAAGAAAGTGCTTCGTACCTTAAAACAAAAGCTAGAATTAATTGAAAGGTTCGAAAAAGGAGAATCAGCAAAGAAATTAGTAAGTGATTATAGAATTGGTGTTCAGACAGTTAGAGACATTAAAAAAAACAAAGAGAAACTTGTGGAATTTCCTAGAAATTGCAGTAGTGAAGCGGTCCCCTCAAAACGAAAATGTATGAAAAAATCAACATACAGGAACTTGAATGCATCATTGCTACAATGGTTTAATCAAAAATGGTCAGAAGGAATATCAATTTTGGGTGCTATGTTTGCTGAAAAGGCAAAAGTTCTTGGAAAGCCTCAGACTTGGAAGGCTTATTTTGTGCATTGTCAGGTTGGTTTACTAGGTTTAAACAGCGATACAGGATACGGGAAATTGCAGTGCAAGGCGAGCACCTAAGTGCCGATACCTCTGCACCAGGCAAATTTAATACAAGAATTTCAACAACTATTTTTAGAGGAAAATTTATCTCTGGATCAAATTTATAATGCAAATGAGACTGGCTTAAGTTGGAAATGTTTATCATCTCGTACACTTGTTCCTGAAGCAGAACAACATGCACCTGGTCATAAATCCTGAAAAGAACAAATAACTGTATTGTGTTGTGCAAATGCTTCTGGAGGTCATAAAATGAAACTGTTTGTGATAGGGAAGGCTAAAAAACCTAGGTGTTTTAAGGGAAATGAAAATCAGGATGCTATGTTGAACCATTATTATAATCAAAAAGGAGCTCGGATGAACAGAGAAATTTTCAAAGATTGGTTTCAGACAAAATTTGTCCCTGAAGTTGCTGATTATCTACAACATAAAATGTTGCCAGTCAAAGCTCTTAGACAACGCTCCTTCACATCCTTCTGAAGAGGAGCTTATTTCCGATAATGGGCAAATATGAGTGAAGATTTTGCCACCCAACATGACATCCATTCTCCAACCCATGGATCAGGTTGGAATTGCATGAATGAAGCAAATCTATTGCTCACAGCTTGTAAGAAATTTATCTGAGGAACATGAAAACATTTTAACATTCTGAAAGAGGCTTTCATTGCTGGATTTTGTACATTTAATATCCATGGCATGGGCTGCTCTAAAGTCTGTAACAATCACACGCTCATGGCGTAAACTACTGCCAGATATAGAAGTTGACTTCCAAGGATTTAACACACAAGAAGAAAATGAATCATCTGACATCGTCCCTTTGATTTCCTGCATGGAAGGATTCGAAAATGTGGACAGTGAAAATGTTAAAGACAGGCTGAAAATAGACGCATGTGAACCAGGCTTTCAGCTTATGAAAGACGAAAAAATTGTCAACATAGTGACTGGCAGGCAGAGTGAAGGTTCTGGGGGTGAGGAGGTGGAGATAACTGCGGAAAAAGAAGAAACACTTGGGAGTCATGGAGCAGCTTTGGAATGTGTAGATACACTCATAGATTATGTGGAACAAGGGGATTTTAATTACAGTGATATTGTGGCACTTCATAATATTTATACTGGTGTTAGAAATCAATTAAATGTATCTAAGAAGCAAAAACATGACAAAAATTGTATGTACAGTACCAGTATTTTATAATTTTATATATTCTATTGTTAACAGTTCAATGTGTCAAATGTATTTTTATGCACTGTATAGTACACATCAAGATAATTTTTTTCAGTTAAAAGCAAAAATCGTATTATCCATGTTTTTCAGTTGTCCATGCACATTTATCTGGTGATTAGCATGGATAATCAAGAGTTTGCTGTAATTGAATTGGAGAAATATGAGGTTCAAGTTAAAGTTTTTGTATCTTGTCATGACTTTTACCTAGCACCAAAAAAAAAAAAAAAAAAAACCACACTTCAAAGTAAGCATTTGAGCTCTGAAATAGTACATAAGGGAAAAGCGATATGTAATTTGCATAGTAAATGTTTGGAACTGTGATATTCAGTATGAAATAATAGATATTTAAAATTTGAAAATCCTTGGACTTTATTGTAAATTACATTATTGAAAATACTTGGAAAAAATGACTTACATAATGAAATAGTACAGAAACAAAAAAATCTTACAATACAAAGTAATGCAACAAAATTAAATAATATATTTGAATATATAGGCCTAACTATTTAGAATCGCAGTTATAATAAATTCCGTGTTTTTCAAAATCAGTCCAAAGTTGAGTTAACCTATACTTAGTTAGCAATTCTTCAAAAGGGCAAAAAATTAGCTTTCCCACAAACCTCACTAAAAACAAAAGAATAGTAAATAGTAACACTGTACTAGTGGTCCGATTTATTGGCATAGAAAGTAGACACATTAGCGTTTCCTAGCTTTTGCACATCAACCAGATGGCTTTTTCAAGGAAGTTAGTCAGAAACTGCAACTGATAAATAGAACGCATTAACAATTTTAACGCGGAAACTTGACTTGACAACAATAGATACGACGTTATATTCATTTAAAGATATGACGCATCACGTTGGTTGCACGTGCGGTGTCCTTGTAGGCAGAAGGCTTTACTTGAAGAATTGGTTCCAAATTCTTGGCAACTCGAATGAGGCGCAATCATTGCAAGTATCGCCATTGGTAATGATTTCCAAGGTTTCCCGAATGGCTGTACCTTTAGGGGTAGAGTAGGTAGCTAATTTCTTTATATCATCCCACATAGGAGTAGCGGACTTGAATTTCACTTCTCTAGATAGAGCCGTGGTTACTTTACCGTATTTTGTGTCTCTTTTATGTTCATTGACTCTGATTCCAAACGAACACTTGGTCATTCCAATGTAGTAACGTTTAGAGCCGTCCGGGTACTGTAGGTGGATCGCATAAACACCTGCTTCGCAGGAGAGAGGTGGTTTTTCACTGCTTCCCCTTAGCATAGTATATAAAGAAGCAGGAGACCTGATGCCGACGCCGTAGTTCATCTTCTTCAGGGCGTTTTTAAGTTTGTAAGACACATTTGGTATGTAGGTAATTGAGCCTAAATGACGTATCTGCGGCACAGGAAGATTAGAATGTTTGACCCTGGCTTTTTGGATAAAGTTACGTATCTGATTCAACGAATATCCTGCATCAGTGGCTAACTTGATGACGCTTTCAATTTCGTGTTGTCTAGAATGGGTATTGGAGGAAATGGCGAAGGCTCTTCAAATTCGAGAACGGAAGATAGCTGTTTTGTATTCTGCGGGACAGAAAGAGCTGCGGAGCATCAGGTTGGGGATGGACGTGGGTTTGTGGTAGACTTGTGTACCGAGGCGGTTGTCAGGCAATTTTCTCAAAAGAACATCCAGATAAGGTAAAGCGTTGTTGTGTTCAAGCTCCATCATGAAATTAATCGTAGGATGCATATAATTGGTTTTATCAAAGAGCATCAGAAGAGTCTCTTTTCCGTGAGGCCATACAAAAAACATGTCGTCTGCATAACGCAGCCAAGTGGTAGGCCGTGGGGTAATGCTGGAAAATATATTTTGTTCAATTGGGCGAAGTATTGCTTCTGCAAGGACGGGTGAAAGTGAGGATCCCATCGGAGCGCCATTATTCTGTTTATATACTTGTCCTTGGAAACTGTAGAAGCTGGCATTAGTGACCAAGTCTATTAATTTGAAGATGCTGAGGCATGACTCCTGCATATAAAATGCTGAATTTATATGGCCTCCTTTAATGTTCTGACGGCTTCCGGAACAGGGATTGAAGGGTAAAGGGAAACCACGTCGAAGCTGCCGATAATGTCGCCTGGTAGAACAGTGAGTTGCTTGGCTTTCTTTATAAAATCCAGAGTGGAATTTATTACAAAGTCCGATTCAGGAAGAAAACTATGCAGGAATTTGGATAGTGCTTTCTCTAAATGGTACGTTGGTGCAGACTTCCTGGATACGATGGGTCTCAGTGGGTTTCCGGGCTTATGGTGCTTGAGTCTTCCGAAGAGCTTTGAGATCTGAGGTCCTGGTGGTGGTCTGGCGGCTTTTCTGAGATCTTCTGGAATAGCAGGTAACCGGGCCGCTCTTTGTACCTGCGCAATCCAAGAATTTAGAGGGTTCCTTTGAAGGGCTATAGAACCAGAGTCAGTGATAAAATCTTCAAGTTTTTGATTGTAGTCCGCTGCGTCCATAACTGCTATCTGGCCAGATTTGTCCGTTAGAGTCAACATTATGGGCAGGTCATTTCTAAGGATCAAAACTGGCATCGGAATTATAAATTTATTAGACATGTTAGTAGGATCATACCAAGATCGTAATTTAGAAGAACATAGCTGGCGTAGTTCATCTTTTGAGTCGTTTGGAACTCGTGTTATTACGCTTTCGAATTCGGAAACGACGCTTTTTGGGTTCGATCTGGTTCGGAAGCAGTACTTTGGTCCAAGTTCCAAAATTTTTGTTTCATCTTCTGAAGGGTCCTGCTGGAAATATTGACGAATGGAATGGCGAAATCTTTAGCTTTAGGAGTCTGGGAAGAACTCGAGTAATCCAGTTTTTTGTTGTGTGTGGAGGATAAGGAAGATTTGATTTTTTCAACTAACATATCTACACGGAGGGTCAATATGTTGAAGGTGATCGGGTCGCACAATCCCTGTAATTTCATATACAGGGTGTAGCACTTGGTCTCCAATGACATGACGTCCTTCCTTTTCAGGTTCACTATACGAGACAGGGTCTGACGAAGAAATTTATCTTTTTTTATTATCAAACCAGGATCCCTTAACTGTTGATTTAAAGTTGAGGAACACAAATTGATAACAAGGAACAGTACACTGATTAAGTAGTAAATAGTAACACTGTACTAGTGGTCCGATTTATTGGCGTAGAAAGTAGACACATTAGCGTTTCCAAGCTTTCGCACATCAACCAGATGGCTTTTTTAAAGGAAGTTAGACAGAAACTGCAACTGAAAAATAGATCGCATTAACAATTTTAACACGGAAACTTGACTTGACAACAATAGATACGACGTTATATTCATTTAAAGATATGACGCATCACGTTGGTTGCACGTGCGGTGTCCTGGTAGGCAGAAGGCTTTACTTGAAGAATTGGTTCCAAATTCTTGGCAACTCGAATGAGGCGTAATCATTGCAAGTATTGCCGTTGATAATGATTTCCAAGGTTTCTCGAATGGCTGTACCTTTAGGGGTAGAGTAGGTAGCTAATTTCTTTATATCGTCCCACATAGGAGTAGCGGACTTGAATTTCACTTCTCTGGATAGAGCCGTGGTTACTTTACCGTATTTTGTGTCTCTTTTATGTTCATTGACTCTGATTCCAAACGAACACTTGATCATTCCAATGTAGTAACGTTTAGATCCGTCCAGATACTGTAGGGGGATCGCATAAACACCTGCTTCGCAGGAGAGGTGATTTTTCACTGCTTCCCCTTAGCATAGTATATAAAGAAGCAGGAGACCTGATGCCGACGCCGTAGTTCATCTTCTTCAGGGCGTTTTTGAGTTTGTAAGACACATTTAGTATGTAGGGAATTGAGCCTAAATAACGTATCTGCGGCACAGGAAGATTAGAATGTTTCGCCGTTTCCTCCGATACCCATTCTAGATAACACGAAATTGAAAGCGTCATCAAGTTAACCACTGATGCAGGATATTCGTTGAATCAGATACGTAACTTTATCCAAAAAGCCAGGGTCAAATATTCTAATCTTTCTGTGCCGCAGATACGTCATTTAGGCTCAATTCCCTACATACCAAATGTGTCTTACAAACTTAAAAACGCCCTGAAGAAGATGAACTGCGGTGTCGGCATCAGGTCTCCTGCTTCTTTATATACTATGCTAAGGGGAAGCAGTGAAAAACTACCTCTCTCCTGCGAAGCAGGTGTTTATGCGATCCACCTACAGTACCCGTACGGCTCTAAACGTTACTACATTGGAATGACCAAGTGTTCGTTTGGAATCAGAGTCAATGAACATAAAAGAGACACAAAATACGGTAAATTAGCCACGGCACTATCCATAGAAGTGAAATTCAAGTCCGCTACTCCTATGTGGGATGATATAAAGGAATTAGCTACTTACTCTACCCCTAAAGGTACAGCCATTCGCGAAACCTTGAAGATCATTACCAACAGCGATACTTGCAATGATTGCGTCTCACTCGAGTTGCCACGAATTTGGAACCAATTCTTCAAGTAAAGCCTTCTGCCTACCGGGATACCGCGCGTGCAACCAACGTGATGCGTCATATCTTTAAATGACTATAACGTCGCATCTATTGTTGTCAAGTCAAGTTTCCGCATTAAAATTGTTAATGCGTTCTGTTTTTCAGTTGCAGTTTCTGTCTAACTTCCTTGAAAAAGCCATCTGGTTGATGTGCGAAAGCTTGGAAACGCTAATGTGTCTACTTTCTACGCCAATAAATCGGACCACTAGTACGGTGTTACTATTTACTACTTAATTGGTGTACTGTTCCTTGTTATCAACAAAAGAATATATTCCTAAATTAGAAGACATAATAACAAAAATTCCAATAGGCAATAAAGAAGAAATTAGTTTTAAATTATATCATATTGTTTAAAAGAATATAATAACAGGCATAAAAAATTATTTGGAGAAATTAAAATATGAGAAACAACAATTATTAAAATTAAGAATAGACTATACTTTTAAATTTTGTGATGCTGATAAATCTGGACAAATTGTGTTGATGAATACCTTGGACTATAATAAAAATTGCTGAAAGCAATAACTGAATTAAATTATAATATTGTTAAAAAAGTCCCAGCAGATAAGAAAATGAGATTTCTATCACAAATTAGAAATCACAGCACCTTACCAAATGAGATAAAAAAGAAAAGCACACCCACCTATTGGAACAGGGGTACCTACTGTTTTTTCAAAAATTAAAACACATAAACAAGATTCATCATTAAGAATTTTTAAATCAAAACACAATTCACTTTTAATTAAACTTGAAAGATATATTTATAAATTTTTGGCACCACTTTGTATGAGAAATAAATATACATTAAAAAACAGTGACTCATTTATTAATCAGATTAAAGAGATCAAGCAAGATTTGAGGCAACACTGCATTGCAAGTCTGGATGTTAAAGCTTAAACCCTAATAGCCCTGTTTCCGTGGCTATTGATATCATTACCAAAAAGTTAACTCATTCTGATGTTATGAATGTTAATCAAATTCAAGAGTTAAGTAATATACTTCATTATATAAAAGACAATAATATTTATGCATTTGAAGGCACTTCACATAAACAAAAATGAGGAGGATCCATGGGTTCACCACTATCAGCATTATTCACTGATGTGGTGATGAATTTCATAGAAGTTAATATGATACCCAAAATGATTAAACCACCACTTATGTATTGCTTATATGTTGATGACATTTTTATTTTATCCAACCTCACAAAAGCTGAATTAGAAAAGTCTTAGTAAATCAGTTTAACACAATATGTCCATCTATAGAACTAGCTGTTGAATTTAAAAGTAATAAAACCTTATTATTTTTAGATATAATGATCATTAAAAAAAGATACAGGAAACCCGCATATATTCCTGCTTTAATACAATATGATTCTAACCATCCTACAACTCATAAAATAAATAGCATTAAAATGTTAATCAAAAGAGCTTTTTCTCATTCATCAAATAATAAATTTAAAGAAAAGGAATTGACCTACGTATATATTAATTCTAAAAGGTCTTTTACTGTGAGTCCTATTTTGAGCGAACGGCTGAAGGTAAATATATGGTTGAGGTATCAAAATAAAGGTCTTACCATGTAGATGTGCCAGTCGAAGAGAAAAATGAGATTGGGGCAACCGTTTGGGCATTGTGGAGCGGCAAAGTTCCCACATAAAGTCTATGGGAGAAGCGTGCGATTGGCATTCGATTGCCTGCTATTGAATCACACGCGGTTGAAGGCGGAAACATGGAGGGACTGAGATAGTGTAAAGTCTGAAGTCTTTTCTGAGCAAACCGTTGAGCAAAACAACGCTAGCAGGCATTGGTACCAAAGTTCTCATCGAAACAGCGAACACTCTCGAAGACCTGATTGCATTATGCCGTTCGACTGTGTGATGTATATATACAATTTAATATTAATTCAATCCAGTTTATTCACGTAGGTAAGATGTTTCCCATTATGTAAAGATGTAAATAAACATTCTGTTGACCATTTTTAGAGAAAATATTACGGGCGACTGCTTATAGCCCCATTAAGTTGCTCACGGTGATCGTTAAACCTCCAGTCAAAAAAAAAAAAAAAATCACGAACCTGGACTATTGTCTTTACTGAAGTGGTTGAATGAATTTGTCGATCAATTAAAGTTTACACTTGTTGTTTCATATGAATTTACCCTTTAAAAAAAAAGAACAACTAACCATCGATTTCGACGGGTGAAGATTATTCGTTACGCAAATCTCATTCCAACAACATTTACAAACACTGTTGTGACTGAAAATGAGAGTGAAAGAGTGCGCTATCCAGTTGAATTTTTGCACATGATTGAGATGAGTGGCCTTCCGTCTCACATTTTACGACTGAAGAAGGGTGCAGTCGTGATGCTCATCATGAACCTGGCTGCCCCTGTGGCGCAGTGGTCTAAGCGCTGGCTTATGATGATTTGTTCCTGAAGGGTCCAGGTTCGAATCCCAGTGAGGCAAGGATGTTGTGTTTGTCTTACGGTACTGGTTCTCTCCCTTCCCTGAAACCACTGACCCTAAATTAGTTACAGGTGACTGCTTATAGCCCCATTGAAGTTGCTCACGGTGGTTGTTAAACCTTCAGTCAAAAAAATAAAAAAAAATAAGGAACCTGCACTATTGTCTTGATTGAAGTAGTTGAATGAATTTTTCAATCAAATAAAGTTTATATTTGTTGTTTCATATGAGTTTATTCTTTAAAAAAAAAAAAAGAAAACCTAACCGTCGATTCTGACGGGTGAAGAGTATTCGCAACGTGAATCTCATGCCAAAAACATTTACAAACACAGTTGTGACTGAAGATGAGAGTAAAAGAGTGCGCTATCCAGTTGAATTTTTGCACACGATCGAGATGAGTAGACTTCCGCCTCACATTTTACAACTGAGAAAGGGTGCAGTCATGATGCTCATCACGAACCTGGCCGCCCCGGTGGGGCAGTGGTCTAAGCGCTGGCTTATGATGGTTCTTTCGTGAAAGCTCTGGGCTCGAATCCCAGTGAGGCATGGATGTTGTGTTTGTCTTACTCAAGACTAACACAAACATCCATGCCTACCAGGATTCCTCATAATTGGAACCCTTCCCTGGAATCACTGACCCTAAATTAGGGACGAGCGACTGCTATAGCCTATTGAGTTGCTCATGGTAGTCGTTAAACCTTCAGTTAAAAAAAGCAAAAAAAAAAAAAAAAAAAGCATGAACCTTCACTATTGTCTTTACTGAAGTGGTTGAATGATTTTGTTAGTCAAATAAAGTTCACATTTGTGTTTCATATGAGTATGTTCTTTTAAAAAAAACAAAAACAACTGTCAATTCCAATGGGTTTCGTCTAGTATTAAATAAATTTCCAAAGCATATGGATATCCTTCTAGAGAAATAGATAAATGGAATCATGAGATTAAAAGAAATTAAAAAATAAAAAATGCAAAAAAAACAAACAAACAAAAAAACCCCTGCCTTTTAAATATAATTGGGTCAATAATGAAGAAAATTTCATGCATGATTTATTACGGACTAAACTTTAGAAATAGTCATATTTGTAAGATCTTTCAGCTGCAGGATTACCCTTGTTCACACTAACAGCAAGTACTCGCATGGTTGACATAATTTCTTTAGCTGTTGCCAGTAGAAATTTCCATATTATGGGAATATTGAACGGTACGTCTGAATTGCAAGATTTTTTATTGAAGAGAATTTCAGTGCTTTCTCTGTAGCGTAATGAAAATTTGTTTGAGAAGGGTGCAATCCTTTTATTACAATTTCAGTTTGGAGAGTCAGAGTCAGAAGAGAGAGCGCAGAAGTCGGAAGACTTTTTCTGACATGTCTTTTATGTTCCAAAATTCTGTAGTTTATTGTACAAAAGGTATTAACAATACTGTATAACATTTTTCACCTGAGGAAGTAGACACAGGGATGAGGTATACCCCAGGACGGTCTAAAGGATCAAGGGGATCTCTGTCTTTAGAAATTGATTGGATGGTAGTGAGAGGAGGAATGATTGTAAGCCTGCAACCAAAACTTTTGAAAATTTTGACAACTTTGTAAATACAAGAATGATGATAGGGGATTGAACCAATAAAGGAAAGGGATGGTTTCTGCAGAGGAGAAAGGTGACATACAAATTGATTGGCATCAAACTTTTTGAAAATTTTTTTGACAATTCTGAAAAAAACTGATGATGTTTGTGGCAATTTCTTGGATGATTGCATATTCTTTTTGTAATGAGTGTGGTTCATTGCAAATGACATTGGTACAGTGAATGAGTGATTTTAGAGCAACAAATGAAACAATTTGTTGTAATTGAAACAATTATTTTCTTGTGAGGTATGAAGGCAGTCATAGAGGTCTTTAAATGAGTACTCTGGGTAAGTCCAGGTTTTCCATCAAGTTTTCTTATGAGGATCATAAATGCTTCAAAGTAGGGAACAGAAGGGAAAAGGGAAACAACATTGAGGATTAGTAAAATGTCTTAGTTTTCAAGGGAGGTGGGAAGTTTTCGTAAAAACTCTTTGGTGGAATTTATGGACATAGTGGTTGGCTGTAAGAAATTTGCATTTTTGAACTAATTTCTTTTCAAGTTTGATTGCTGGGGAGTGGGTGTATTCAACCAGAGGTCTAATAGGAAAGCCTTCTTTGTGCAATTTGACTTGAAGGAAAAAGCAGAGGGTTCGATAGAAAGGTGGGGGAGATATATCACCAAGGAATGAGAGATATCAAACCCTTAAAACATTCCTTGGTGAAATATCTCCCCCACCTTTCTATCGAACCTTCTGCTTTTTCCTTCAAGTCAAATTGCACAAAGAAGGCTTTCCTATTAGACCTCTGGTTGAATACACCCACTCCCCAGCAATCAAACTTGAAAAGAAATTAGTTCAAAAATGCAAATTTCTTACAGCCAACCACTATGTCCATAAATTCCACCAAAGAGTTTTTACGAAAACTTCCCACCTCCATTGAAAACTAAGACATTTTACTAATCCTCAATGTTGTTTCCCTTTTCCCTTCTGTTCCCTTCTTTGAAGCATTTATGATCCTCATAAGAAAACTTGATGGAAAACCTGGACTTACCCAGAGTACTCATTAAAGACCTCTATGACTGCCTTCATACCTCACAAGAAAATAATTGTTTCAATTACAACAAACAAAACAGTTTTACCACCAATTTCGAGTACCACCCATGGGATCACCTCTTTCCCCTCTCTTTGCAGAAATATTCATCTGAAACATTGAAAATAGCGTTGTAAAACCCTCTCCCTTCCAACCCAAACTTTGGATTCATTATGTGGACAATATCTTTATAAACTGGCCTCATGCCCTTAAAAGACTTGCACAATCTGACCTCTTCTATCTCTAGGAAATTCCCCACCATTAATTTCACTTTCAATCATGAAAACAATAACTGTATTAATTTCTTGGATGTACAAATAACCAGAATCAATAACAAACTCCATATATCTGTCTACAGAAAACCCACCTCTTGCACAAACATCATCTGGTTTTACTCTAATACTGCTCTTTCCTATAAGCTTGTTGCTCTAAAATCACTCATTCACTGTGCCAATGTCATTTGCAATGAACTCCACTCATTATAAAAATAATATGCAAATACCCAAGAAATTGCCACAAACCATCAGTTTTCCCTTGGAATTGTCAAAAAACTTTTCAAAAAGTTTGATGCCAATCAATTTGTCTGTCACCTTTCTCCTCTGCAGAAACTGTCCCTTTCCTTTATTGGTTCAATCCCCTATCATTATTCTTGTACTTACAAAGTTGTCATAATTTTCAATTTTCAAAAGATTTGGTTACAGGCTTGCAATCAATCCTCCTCCCATCCAATCAATTTCTAAAGACAGAGATCCTCTTGATCCTTTAGATCATCCTGGGGTATACCTCATCCCAATACCTTATCCCAGGCAAACAATTTTATATTGGGAGTACCTTTCGTACAATAAACTGCAGAATTTTGGAACATAAAAGAGATGTCAGAAAAACTCTTCCGACTTTTGCACTCTCTCTTCTGACTATTGAAGATACCTCTGCTTCTCCAAACTGGAATTGTACCAAAAGGATCGCACCCTTCTCAAACAAATTTTTATTACGCTACAGAGAAAGCATTGAAATTCTGTTCAATAAAAACTCTTGCAATTCGGACGCATCGTACAATATTCTGCTAATTTGGAAATCTCTACTGGCAACAGCTAAAGAAACTGTCAACCATGTGAGTACTTGCTGCTGATGCTGCAGCCAAAAGATCTTACAAATCTGACTATTCCTACAGTTTAGTACCTAATAAATCATGCATGAAATTTTTTTCATTATTGGTTTCTACATATTATGTGAAATGGCCTTTCTACCGATATTAGGATCATTCCTGTTCATGAAGAATGTTAAACATGAAATTAATAAACTTTGTGTAAAATATAATTTGCTATTAGGTAATAGTATTAACACTGTTAAGAATATATTAATACGTAACAGTAAAAAAAGATATTAGATATTGCAGGGTTTATGAAATTTCAATTATAAATAATCCTTTGGTTTCTCATAAGGAAGTGCAAAAAACAAATTAAAACACAGACTAAACCAACACTTAAAAAACTGGCAAAAAAAGAAGAAAAAACTGCATTCATTTAATACTGCATGGAAAATCAAGTTATCCAAAATTTGATCAAATTAAAATTTTAAGGAATTCTAAAAGTGAGACATCTCATATTATCCGAAACAATATTAGTGAAAAAAAAAAGGAGCAATGTTTGCAATTTTAATGGTCCAAACTGACTGTCTTCTCAATGAAAAAAACTAATGAAATTGTAAAATAAGCATAAAATAAAAAGGAAATGAAGTATAATGTTATTTTCCCCTAAATTAAGGAATTAGGATCACATTTTGTTACTTAAGGAGATAGAACTTTTTAAAAGTTCAAAAGTGGGGAAATTTCAACTTTGTCTTAGGTCTTCAACACATCAATGGAGGACTAAGATTGTTTCCAGATTCTAAGTTTTAATTTTTTTTTTTTTTTTTTTTTTTTGCCAGGATCTAGAATAGATCTCCAGATTATTAGGATGTAGAGTGGAGATTCCAAATTGCAAGTCTTGGTGTAAAAATAATTTTCAGGCTTTCACGGTAGAGGAAAGTAAAAGATTGTTTCCAGAGTTCTATTCTAGATTCAGAACACAAAAAACATCAACAAAAAATTTGAACTTAGAATCTGGAAACAATCTTAGTCCTCCATTGGTGTGTTGAAGACCTAAGACAAGGTTGAAAGCTCCCAACTTTTGAACTTTTAAAATGTTCTAATCTCCTTATGTAACAAAGCACGATCCTAATTCCTTAATTTAGCTACCTCTCATTAAGTGTTATTGTCCGTCGTTGTCATCATTTTTCTCCGTCAGATGGCACCAGGGTATGGCCATTGCTGAGCTCTGGATGTGCAGGAGACATGGTTTCAAACTTGTCGCTTTGCTGCGGGCAGTGGTGAAATGAGTACATCAACTTTCTGAAGATGCCCATAGTTATGGTGTGAAAACATTTAAAGGCTTAGTCTTTCTATGCGGTGACATGTTTTTTAAAGTTTTAAATGTTTCGCTTGTTAAAAGTGTTAGTTACCGTAATTTCGGGTAGATAAGCAGCAGCGTATATGAGTTAAAAATGAAAATTTCAGCCTGCACGACTTATACAGCATGGCGCCGTATACGACTTTATTTATTTATTTATTTCTTGGCGAGTAAAATTATGTAACGAAAAACGTTTTGGCTTTTTCCATTCTTTTTCTCGCGGGAAGATATCTCAATAGAGAGGGAATGGAATAACGATGTTGCAGCCACGTGCAATAAATTCCACCCACCCCCTCTTAAAACAAGACATGACAGTAATAGGTTATAGGATTGAAGTGGGACAGGTAAGAGAGAGGTGACTCCAACAAAACTCGGAAAAAATCCGTGGCGGGGGGAAACTTCGCAGGGAATCGATCTTGTTAGCAAGGATCGCCCTTGTTTCATGCTCCTAGCAACTAACTCTCTTTGAACTCATGACATCATCAGCTTCGCTCCGAGGCTAACGCTCTCTCTCTCCTCTTGAAACGGGATATCCGACTACCATCCAAGATGGATTGTCATTGGTCAATGACAGCACGTCCAAATTTTGTCAGTGACGTGGGCGTTCGTTGTATTCAGTTCGCCAAATCGCATTTTCTTGAGTACGCCTAGTTCTACATTATCATGGAAAGTAAAATGACGAAAAGCATAAATTATGCTTCTAGTGTTAAGCTAATGGTAAATAAATATGTTTTTCCGAATCCTGGAAAAACATCAAAACTTCGACGATTATTTTGGGCTTCACTGAAGCAAACATTATTTCTAAAAACTGCGGTGAAACGCCAGAAGACAACGGAAGTGATGCAGATGACCCCAAAGTTCTTTTAGACGAGCTTTTAAAACTTTTTAATTCAGAAGTGAAGTTTCCAATTTTGATGGATTTGATTGAAAAACTCTGTGTACCATATATTTTCAGAATGTTGTGCATGTATTTTTTAAATTCTTGAGGTGTAAATGTTTTATAATTGGTTTAAGCGCCTTATGAATTTGAGTAAATTTTTATAAAATAGGTAGTAGGGTAAGTGTTATCCTTAAGATTGAATCTTGTTTAATTGATATTTTTATTTATTATTTGAAAGATCAGGTACTATATTTTTATTTACGTAATGCTTTCAAGATTCCACCATGGTACTACCCCACCTTACTGCGAAGGTGCGGAGTATATGGAGGTGCAGCATTTCTGGTGATTTTTTTTTTCATTCAGCCCCTTTTTTTTTTATCACTGCGGCATATACGCTAGTGCTGCTTATTTACCCGAAATTATGGTAATATTTGTGCTATACAGAATAATTGTATGAATATGCACTGCCGGAAAGTAAAAAAAGAACATTAAAAATTGCAGCGGCATCTATGAAATTCATGTCATAGCAAGAACTTGTTAAGAAGGGAAAGTGATCACACGTGTGAAGTGATTCAACGTTTATTTTACCTTTTAATGTGCATTACAGTGTGAAGAAGGCTTATTTTAATAAGGTGTTGCACCCTCCTCCAGCACCAATAAAAGCTTCCAATCTGGCATTCAATCGGACTAGATGAATGATGCATGTGTGGTTCACCCAGGGGATTATAAGGAACCAGGTAAAGGAGAAAAGGTTCACAAGTTGAATAAGAGCGTATATGATACAAAGTAAAGTGCTAGATACTGGGACAAAACTACTATTGCATTTAAAGAGCAAAATGAATTTTCAATTTTAGCAACTTGCTGAATTGTACCCAGTGCTGCCTGGGTGTGATGTTTAACGTGCAATCTGTATATTATGATTTTTACTGCACTGAGGGATTTGTTATTTATTTACCCTATAAGTAAAAATCTTGCTAGCAGTACAGTAGGGTGCCACTCAAATACATGGGGAAGTAATTGGTACCCCACCCTTATTTTTATGTTTTTTCATAAAACTGATTATCCCAAAGTTTCTTAGCTCTACATCAAAATTTACTGGTGGCACAAGGCCCTGGTACTTTCTTTTTCTGTTTGCTTATAGTTATTCTTCAAATGCATGGGTGGATGAATGTGTATGTCACTAAATAACTTTTTTTTTCTGCTAAAATTGGCAAGCAGTGAGAGTTTGAAGAAAAATTGTGGCATTTGGTTGGTAGGTGGGGCAACTTACCCTCAAACCATCAAGTTTTAAGCCACTTTTCCCATTTACACCTTAATGAGAAGCAAACAATCCAAGACAGTTCCGTAAGGACTGCAAGAGAAGTTCCAACTTTCTGGGAGAAAGCATGAATCCCAACCAGGCAAGAGTGTCGTACAACCAATAAAGTTAAACACTTGAATTCTCAGTGGAACGGCCTGAAAAATAATGCCTCTAGAAGGACAGAGAGATACAACAGAAAAAGGAGCCACTTTTGTTGACAGGTACAAGGATTTGTTTGCTCATGCTGATGCCATGTCCCAATACTATTGATAGAGGACAGGAAATTGTAAGTGGCTCAATGAGAAAACAGAAAAATAGGATGTATGGGCTCTATTGATAGTAAGCTTGCCAAGCTGGTGGAGAGGTGTGAGGGAAGAATGTCTTTAAATGAAACTAGAAAAAGAAAGGAAAATGAGAGATTAAATTTGAAAAGGAGAGATTAAAATGTGAGTCAGAGTCATCATTGTTGAATCTAGATTTTAACAGCAATGTAGAAAATTATAGTGACTAACAAGATAAAACAGTTGCACCTAAAACAAAGTATTCTACCTGCAAAAATATTATAATCTTCAACATTTTCAGTCCTTAATTAGCATCTCTGTTAAACCAAGGTAGAAATAAGTGGCAGCAAAGCTATGTAATCTTTGCTCCCACTGTTCCAGTCACTTTGTGTAAACCTTGAGAATATTGTTCTCAACACAGAGTCTATCAGACATGCATGGAAGCATCACAGAGGGGCATATTAGCAGAAATACCAACTTCATTTGCTCCTTACATACTACAGCTATACACTGGGATGGGAAAATGCTCCCTGCTCTGACTAACAAGGTGACTATTGATTGCTAGCAATTCTTGTGTCTGGGGAGGGGGTTCTGAAACTTTGTGATGCTTCGAAACTCCCAAGTGGAACTTGAATAGCAAAAGCAACTGCAGTATTCCAATTAATTCAGGGTTGGGATTTGATCAAAAGAGTTCATTCAATACAACTGCAAGCAATGCATGCCTGAAAGATGGAGTATGTACCTTACTGGAGTACTGCTTGGCTTCTTACTCATTGTTTCAAAATTCTTGAAGTCACCTTAATGGGATGTGTATGCATCATGTATAAAAGATTAAGTTAATGCTTGTTGATTCAAATAAACAACAACTGGCTTAGTTACTTTCATTCCTGGGCAGCAGTGCTAATGTAGGGTTGACTACAAAGAGCTGTTGCAATTCTCACTGTTCTTTCTTGGAGCAACACTCATACTTAGAAGCCTTCCATACATTCTCCCAGTGCTTTACACAGAGCTGGATGGATGGCAAAACTGATATACAGTTTGAAAATATACCTATTTTGATCTCAGTTTCACCTAACTGTTTGAAAACTATTTAGCCTTCATGAGTTCAATGAAATCGTGGTTATCATACTAATTGCTTTATTTGCTGCAAGAATGGACCTTGAACTGTTACAAAATCTTGTCTCATATAGTTTCTGTAGGCACTTGGAGTATTTGAGAAAAATTGTAGTTGGTCTTCCATTTTTTGATGAATCTGTGTAAAGATAAAAGTTGCCATGTCTGCATGCTTTGACAAACAAAGGGAGGCCCTCTTCTTCCAAGAATAAACTTGGCAAAGAACTAATAAGAGGAAAGAAAATGACAGATTTTATGGTAGGCAATACCAAGAAACTATTATGGCTTTGAATGTTTCTGACGACTTTCTCCAAGATGGCCCTAGAACTTGAAAGACTTCGTCATAGCCAAACTGAGGGCCAGCAATATCCAAGTCATTAATGATGCAGCAGAATGAGGCATTTCACTGATAGTCTTTCAATGCTGTGTTAACCAATCAAAAAGAGTAGAAACAGTACCTCCTTCAAGTAGCGGTAAAGCACAGAAAACATTATCTCAACCCAAATACACTGACAAATATCCAGGGAATGTGATAAAAATTAGAGTAGTTTTATACTTTTATTACATTATTACACCATTATTGGTGTAATAATGTAATACTATAGTACCTCGTCACATAATTTTTCCACATGGCTGAATCACCTCAAAACATTTGTCTCCACCCTGCTAAAAACAGTTTGCTTTGCATTACATATTTATGACACAGTTTTGTTCTACACATGATCACACATACCCTTTTTATTAGTAATGCATCTCTCCAGTACACCAATGACTCCTGTGTCTAGGAGCAATTTGCATGCCATTTGTTGTGGAGAAGATTGTGACTATATTAATTATATACTTTAAATAGTGTAATTTTCCTTCTAAGGATGCTTATGTATTAATTTTTGCCATGCTATCTTGGCTTCTAAAAGTCATATTTGAAAAGTTCTTTTTCCATCACATAATTTTCATTATGACTTTATCATTGTATAACTTTCTACTTTATTTATAAATAAATTAACTTTCTACTTCATTATATAACTTTGTACTTTATTTGATATAATGAACAGTTATACCATTTACAGGGAATCAGTCTATATTTATGTTTTTAAGAGTATTTCTGCTTCTAAAAATATGACTGAAGAAATTCTTTCTTGGTCTGATATCTTTTATTATGAACATTTTGCACCCATTTTCTTCAAATAATGTTAATTTTTTTGAAAGGAGTGTTGTTATATTATTTTTTCTTCCATATCTCTTCTAAATGTTCAATTTGAAAAATACTTTTTGCTTGGCATCTTCCACTATGAGAAACATTTTGCATTCAATTTTGGTTTTCATAATGCACATTACAGCCTGTAGTAAGCAACTATTTGTATTTGCAAATGTTTTAATGATTCTAGAAACCTAATTGAAAAAAACAACAACAACATAATTTTGTAACTGATAACATTCGATGTGAAGAATACTACATACACTGTTCATTTTGAGTTGCACATATTTTTTCTGCCATGGGCATAAGTGCATTTTCATATTTGCTGATTTTCTCCTTTTGTAAAAATTAGTTTAAAAACATTATTTTTGTCTTGGAATGACTCAAAAGACATGCTTATTTCACCTGATAATTTTGTCATCTTGCTTGTTTCGTATTGACACAAACATAAGTGAATTCTTTTGTGCCTGTCTTGCCATTTCTTTCCCAGTTTGTATTAAAGATAGTCCACTTTTCAGCCTTGTGCCACTCTGTTAACAGGAAACTTGAAGTTCGTTTATAATAATTCTTGTGTTCTTCAAAATATTAAATTAATTTTTGTTATTTCTTCTTGTGCTATTGTGCTACTTGAGGTATTTTTTTTTTTACAAATTTCAGTTTAGGAAAGTTTTTTCAGCTCTGATATCTATTACAGCCATGGTTAAAAGTAATGATATGGTAGTTAGTAATTCAGGTAAATTTGACAATAATGCAGTTTTATCTAGAATGGATAATTATCACAATTCCCAAATTATTGTGTTCATAATTCTTTGTTAATGTAGCTTCAGAAGGAAACTAATTATTCGAGAAAAACCAGTATGAAGTCTTCTATTTCTACTTATTTACCAGGCTATTTGCTTCTTTATTCTGAGGCTCTTTGTCTGCCTAGGTATATTGGACACAATTAGAGATACTGAAATCACACTTCTAAGTGACTGATTACGTGTGCAGTCTGAAAATATATACTGTGGCATTAAAATTCCTTTCACAGTTAGCAAGTCAGTCATCTTTGCACAATTGATCAAAATGATTCTTTTAGTCATTTTGATCATTTAATAATTTTTTATTTCATATTTTGTTCTGATTCCTCCTTTTTCAAACATGCATGTTATTTAAGGTATCAGCTTATTAGCCTTTACATCATTATTGAAATCATTCTTGCATGCATGTGACTTCTGATTGAGTTTTAAAAAAAATTGATAGCTTTGTCTAATGCATTTTTATTTTATAAACCTTATGGAATAGCAAATTATGTATTATTATTCTTATTTTTTTATTTGATATTGAAGTGCCATATATGACTGTTTCCAGTGCAGCTGTGTTGTCTAAAAACTCAAAAACTTCATTGCCCTGTAGTGGGAATCAGACTTGCATTCCTGGGTTTTTGTTCAAGTGTCCTACCATGACATCATCTAAGGCAGGGATGGTGAACATTTTTGAGAGTTTGTGCCTGAATTTACTTTGATCTAAAAATTCTCTTGCATTTCTGAATTTGCTGTGATCTAAAAATTATCTCACACGCCTATGCAAATTTTGAGCTGCAGAGTATCATTTATTACTATTATATTTGTATCTCTAAACAATTCAGTAGGGTTTGACTGATTAAACCTGTTTTGTGTGTGTTATTTAATTTGAACTTCCAGATTTGTTGCATAAACTGTTTGAAATTTTGAATAGCCATTTTCTTTTTCAGATTTTTGAAGTGTTTGGTCCTGTGAAACAACCATACTATGTTGTTAGATTTAATTCTCATGAAGAAATTGTTGAAAAAGGCATTGTTAAGGGAGATAACATTTACTATGCACCATCACATACAGATATAACAAATTACATATTCACAGCAGAATTAATGAAGTAAGAAATTTTCACATATATTATTTATTTCATTTAATATATTTAGTATTTGAATATCAGTTTTATTATTCTTACCAAACCTTCTTTATTCTGGCTTCAACATATCTTTAAGAGGTTTTCAAATAAACTTCAGAGAAGGCAGAGTACTTACTGCCATTGAAGGTCAGCCTGATCTTTAAAGAAATATTTTATTGAATCTTGCCATTTTTTTCTTCAATAAATGTGATTTTCAGCATGCTTTAGCTTCACAGAAAAGTGGAACTTGTCTTGCAGATCTTCATTTCCATTCAGTTGTGTCTTGCATCACCTCTCTTCAGTTCTTTTAGTGCTGTCATGTAACAGCCATATGTGAGAAATACTAAGGCATTTTGGTTGAAATTGCCATGCTTCAGGTGAAAACAGCTGTACTCACCATTAACCTGAAAATTTTTCTTACACTTCATAAAGTCCTTCTTAACATTTCTGTGTTATTTTAATTTGTATTTTAGAGAACTCCAATCTACCAAACAATTTTCTGTGAAATTTGCCTTTTTTCAAATGGAAATCACAAATTTAAAGAATATTTTTTGAAAACTTGTTTTTTTCTCTACTAGGGACTGCGCTTCTAGGCTCGCTACGCTCATTTCCAGAGTAGCGCTCGGGCCCTGCAACCCAATCTCCAAGTATACCACATGAAATAAAAACTGGAAAATTCATATAAATTTCAATTTTTATTGCATGTCTAAGCAAATGAGGCTTGTTATTCCAAAGTTTTAGAGTTTTTTTTTACTGTCGTTATTTTTTGAAGGGCGGACTTTTGTCATTTGAACTTATAGCACTTACTAAATTTACCACTAAGGAAAACAAAAGCGGTCCAAAAAGCATTTCCGTAAACCATAAACCATTATGCTAAACCGTTAAGGTGGACGTCAAGTAATTTTGCTTCCTATACTTCTAATGGAAAAACTTTTGCACACATTTCCTTCACAATTAGTGTGTTTCCAAGGCTGAAAATTTGAACATGGATTAAAGTAACTTCATATTATAACTTGTAATACTTAACATTTTCTAAAACATAACCATAATTATATTAAAAATCAATAACTTTTCCTTTGGTGGTGTTGAAACCAGAAAAAAGATGGCTCGACCTGTACTTTGATGACGTCGGTAGACAAACAAATGTTGGATTGCATAATTATGGTTATGTTTTAGAAAATATTAAGTATTCCAAGTTATAAAATGAAGCTATTTTAATCGATGTTAAAATTTTCATCCTTGGGAACGCATTCATTGTGAAGAAAATGTGTGCAGAAGTTTTTCCATTGGAAGTATAGGAAGCAAAATTACTTGATGTCCACCTTAAACAACTGAGATAGCTTTACCAACAAAAAAAGATCGGCCGTTTGTCAGAGGCCGGTTGAGTGAGTACTGTGCTATTGATTGCGAATCAAATCGACTGCTGTTCCAAAAGACTCTGCTAGCAGAGCGAGGGGAGTTGTTTTCTCCCCTCAAAAACTTGATTTTTCTTCTCTTTCGTTTTCAAAACGAAGGGAAGAAAAATTTTTTTTTCATTAATTTGAAAAAGTGTTTCGGTGCAGTCAGTTCGGACTTAGAAAAACTGTCCTTGTAAGGGCAAAGTCCGGGCTGCGGTCATAGCAAAGTGCGCAACTCTGACATACGAGCGGGTACGTCGTCGTCGTGCCGATCCCCCTGATCTACGGATCAGGCCAAATCCCGCACTCAACCGGGGTCAGGTGCAGGTTACAGCGGAAGGACCCCAGGGTACCGCTGAGCACCTGACTGTCGAACATTCTAAGTCTGACCGACCAGGGACACAGGTCCCAGGGCTTACACTCGGTTAGCAACCCGAGTAGAGAGATGGCAGAGGACGCGGGGGCTTCAACCCCTGGTCCAAGTGAGCCCGTTGAGGCAGACTGCGACTTAGAAATTCCGTCGGAATTCGCAAGCGCAGTCAACTCCTTCTTCCAAGAGTTGGAGAGGATTCTAGAGAATCCTTCAAACAAGGTTCTGGTTAACACCAGAACCAAGATAAGGAAAGTAGCGAACTCGCTACAAGCAGCTTGCACCAAGCAAGTGATAGAGATGAGTCTCATCCAAGGGAGACTCCAGGAAAGAAGTGAGCACGCTAGCGCGGCTCCAAAGACATATGCCGAAGCGGCTCGAGCGGAAGCCAGGCAAGGGGAATACGGCCCCTAAGCAAAAAACGGGTAAGAAGGAGGTAGCCAAGAAGGTGGCACCCAAGAGGGTCGAGAAGAGGCACGTGCTTCTCGTTTACCCCGCAACAGACAAGGGTTCTCCCTCGTCGGAAGACGTAAAGGCGGTTCTGCAAACTCAGATTTGCCCCGCCAAACTCCAGATTGGGGTTAAGGGAGTCAGAAAGGTCAATGGGGGAGGAGTAATGGTGGAATGCTCCTCCGCCAAAGAAATAGAGAAATTGGACTCTGAGCTAAAGAGCAATGCAGTGACGAAGGAGAACCTTCGGTCCAGATTGCCAGCTAAGAGGAATCCAAGGTTTATCGTCTACGGGATAGACGGAAACCTGTCAAGGGAAGAGGTCGAGCAATGTCTCGCGGAACAGAACCCAGAGTTGGAGGAGAGCAGCCTCCAGCTCAAGTTCTCGTTGAAGGTGAAGGGTGGGAAACGCCACTGGGTAGCAGAGGCGGACCCACTGACCTTCAAAAAAGTAATGAAGCGAGGCAAGCTCGGAGTGGGATGGACCGTCCACTCAGTAAGGGAATATCTGAGGGAGGTCCGTTGCTACAGGTGTAACGGGTTCGGGCACTTTAGGTCAAGGTGCACCGAAGAGCAGGATAGATGTGCCCGGTGTGGGGAAACCGGGCACAAGCGCCAGGAGTGCAGCAATAGCCCGGTCTGCACTAACTGCTTGGCAAACAACAAGAGATTCAGGCGTCGAGTGGATGTAGGCCACTCGAGCCTAGACAAGGAATGCCCAAGCCTTGTCAGAGAACTGGCTCTGCTAAAAGAATGCACTCATTATGGATAATAAACCAAAGAGAGGCGTCAAGGTGCTTCAAATCAATCTGCACCACGCACGGGCAGCAACAACACAGGCCCTGGTGACAGCCACTGAGCAAAAAGCTCATATTCTGCTACTGCAGGAACCATTCGAACAGGGGGAAGAGTGGTGGGCTTCCCTAACTCCTACCGGATCTACCACCCTAGGGTGGCAAAGCCCAGGGTGGCCACGGTCGTGAAAGACCCGTCCCTAGCGGTTCTCGAGATAAAATGCTCCGAGAACGTGGTCGCCCTCGGCGTGGAATGTGGTGATGCGAAATTTTTAATGGTGAACGTATACAGTTCTCCGGCAGGCAATTTGAGAGAAACGCTGAATGAGCTAATGGCTCTATTAGGGGAATTCCCCAGTCATGAGATAATAATAGAGGCGACTTCAACGCGAAGAGTCCTCTCTGGGGCAATCAGAACGAGGACGAACGCGGCCAGCTACTAGTGGACTTTGCCAACGCGGCAGACCTGAGTTTCTTGAACGATCCAGAGAGCACCCCGACCTTCCAAGGGGCGAGGGGCTCCTCTTGGATCGACGTGACTCTCGTCAGAGTCTCAAAGCGCAGCCTTGTCCAGGATTGGCAAGTACTGGACGACGAGAGCTGCAGTGACCACCTAGCGCTATCTTTCGTTTTGGGATCGGAAAAGCCCATCCGACCCAAGCGCAAAAGATTCTTAATGAAGAATCTAGACTGGTGGGCTTTTAAAGCCAAGTTAACTACCTTGTTGGGAGGTAGGAGGGAAGAAGAGGCCGCAGAAGTGTCGGACCTCAACTCCCTCTTTGAAGAACTTACCAGTCAAATAACAACGCTATGCGAGAGTAGTAGGGGAAATAAAAGGGGAGCCAAGGACCCCACCCCTGGTGGTCGGAGAAACTAAAAGCTCTTAGGGCGAGAGCTAGGCGGAGTAGGAAAGCTCTGCAAAGAGCAAAAGCTACTCCGCAAGACAGGGAGTGCACAGAAGTGCATAAAAAGGCTCGTTCAGCATACAGGAGAGAACTGAATCTCTCGAAAATCTCCTACTGGAGAAAACTGTGTGAGTTTCAAACTCCGGCTGACCCTTTCGGGATCCCCTATAAGATCTCGAGGGGATCCATAACCGAACCGCTAAAACTAGCAGCGGTAGAAAGGGCAGACGGTAGCCTATCAAAGACTCTTGATAGTACCGTAGAAAGTCTCTTGGATTACCACTTCCAAGGAGACGAGGGAGAAAGGGACTCCCCTCAACAAAAAGAAATAAGGGAAGAAAGTCGGATCCCGCCGGACACTGGTGAGGACCCCCCTTCACGAGAGACGAAGTGGAGAATGCCCTCTCCAGTCTAAATACGGGCAAAGCACCAGGCAAGGATGGGTTCGACCTCAGCATAGTCAGAAAAATCTACTATGCAAATCCCGGGTATTTTGTGGCGCTCCTAAACGAATGCCTCGGGAGGGGAATCTTCCCAGACTTGTGGAAAACAGCGGTGCTAGTTCTTTTCAACAAGACCGGAAAGAACAAAAATGACCCCGCAGCCTATAGGCCCATCTGCCTCCTCTCGGCGTGGAGCAAGGTGCTGGACAAGCTCATAACGAACAGAGCGCTTAGCTTCCTCATGGAGCAGGGAAAGCTAAACAGGAACCAATTTGGTTTCCTTCCGGGGCGTTGCGCAACGCAGGCAATTCGCAGCCTCCGAGAGAGGGCAGAGAGGAACAAAGCGGAGGGGCTCCATACCTGCTTCATCTCACTAGACGTGAGGGGGGCATTCAACAGTGTCTGGTGGCCAATGGTTTTAACCAGACTTAAAGAACTTGGCTGTCCAAGGAACCTGTTCAAACTGATCAGCAGCTACCTGTCTGATAGAAGAGTCGAGTTCGAAGCGGGGAATGGGCAATCCTCGCGTTCGTACCATAGAGGGTGTCCGCAAGGATCCAACTCCGGGCCGCTCTGGTGGAATATAGTTGCTGATTCAGCACTGAACCTAGACCTGGGGCCCGCAGTGGAGATTCAAGCCTATGCGGACGATTTCGTTCTCGTGGTCTCCGCCTCAGGGAGACACGTGATCGAAAGAGAAGCACATAGGGCCTTGGATGTGCTAGAAAATTGGAGCAGAGAAAGCAAACTGTGCTTCGCTCCTGAGAAGACCACTCTGCTAGCAATAGCTAAGAGAGGAGTAATGAAAACACCACCCCAGTGCAGATTCCAAGGGTGCACTATCAAGGCGGTGCGTGAAATGAAATACTTGGGTGTGGTCCTGGATCAGAGTCTATCAGGGCTGCCACACCTGAGGCACCTTAGAACAAGGTGCACGATGATTCTCAATAGATTGAATGGCATGAGGTTAACGGGCAAAACCAAGAAGGCCATCTATCAGAGAGGAATTGAAAGAATTCTGACGTATGCAAGTGGGGCATGGTGGAACCCCACAGTCAGAATGAAGACGGGGATAAACCAAATCCAAAGGTTGGCCCTACTGGGGATAACCGGTTGTTTTCGCACAACGTCAACCCTAGCACTCCAAGTGCTGGCGGGGTGCGAGCCGGCAGACCTAGTAGTGGAAAGGGAGGCAGCAATGCACTGCCTAAGGTCAGGCGAGGATGCCTACCTTCTCGGTGCGCCGCATCGAGCCTCCGACATGGAGATGGAAAGTGTGGACTGGCAGATCCACCCTGCCGAGGAAATTTGCCCACCGTGGGACAAGGAGAAACCCACGGGAGTTGGGCATGAGCTGTTCACGGACGGCTCAAAGTTGAAGGGACAAGTGGGGGCAGGCTTCTGTGCGTTCTCGGACGGGAACGAAGCCACTGCAGGAAGCGTGAAATTATCGCAGAATGCTTCGGTCTTTCAGGCTGAACTTCTGGCGATAGAGATGGCACTCACCTGGGCACTCCCCAGGCGTAGTGACGAAAGAATAAAACTCTACTCGGACAGTGAGGCAGCACTGCAGGCTCTGAGTAGATTCAGGGGAAGAAACCCCATCGTCCAGAGGATCAAAACCCTCTTGAGGGCAGAGGGAGATGGGGCAGTTAGTTTCCACTGGGTACGAAGCCATGTCGGAACCCTAGGAAACGAAAGGGCAGATCAGCTGGCGAAGGCAGCCACGCTGAAAGAGACGGTCGACGTGCAATGCAGAACGCCGCGAAGGTGCATTCGCGCAGCACTAGCACGTCGGACCACGACCGAATGGCAGGTCAGATGGGACACGGGAGAGACAGGGCGGAAGACACACAGAGTGTTTCCGAAAGTCTCGACCAAACGAGCACAGACAAATAAGTTCCTGAATCAAGTACTCAGTGGCCATGGCATCAGTCCTGAATACCTAGGCAGATTTGCCATCAGGAACTGCACTTGTCCCTGTGGAAAGAGAACGGCAAGCATAGAACACTGCGTACTTGAATGCAGTGGCTTCGCCGAATGGAGAAACACACTGATCCCAGGTGTGCAAAGAACGCGAAGATTGGATCTGCTCATCCAATCTTCCGTTAACAGGAGGGGATAATAGCCTTGGTTGAAAGGCTAACCCTCCAGCAACATACCATCTTCCCCAATCAAACGGGGACCGAAACGCAGGAGGTGAACGTGCACACCGAAAGCGAATCGGAAGATGAATGAGGGTAGAAGTCTGTGGGAAAGCAGACAGAAGAAACCACCAATGTAAATATTCTGTAAATAAATTTTGCTATCTCTCGATGTTGTAAGTCCTAAGCATGAGGACAGTGTATACATGTGTGTAGGTGTTTGAAAAAGAAAATAAAGGGAAATTATTCCCCAAAAAAAGTTCGAGGGCAAGGAATCTTCCAGTCAGCGAGAAAGTAAGAAACGACCTATCCCGCCAGACAGAGCGGGAACCCAGACAAGGTATTCTAGGTCGCCTGCCAGCACGTCACCACGGGCTGGTCTCTGGGCCATTGGGGTGGCCAGGGTCCGAACCGCGTCTCAAGGCAGGATAATTGTCGCAACATTTCAAAATAACATCCAAGGTGCTCAACAAGTCCCCGTGGAGCCAAGACAGATTGGCGGAACGGGACAATGAAATCAGTATATATTACCAACAAAATATATGCATAACAAATTCTCTGCGTCACCATGGCAGCAGGTCATGGGACCAGAACGTTCCTCTGTGGTTATTGTGAAAACAGACAAGCTGTTCGTTCCTTTACTTTGCATCTTTAAAAAATGCTTAAAAATCAGAAAATGACTTTCTGAAAAAAAAATTTGTAAAAAAAGGGACAATAGTTGTAAGTTTATGCTGTAAAAATTGCAATGCATTATGATTTATAGTTTGCCATACATCCCTTTTTTTTTTAAATAGATCCCATCGTAAAATAAAGAATTTTGTGAAATTTAGAAATTTAATTTCTCGTAAAATAAATCGAAATTCAAAAATAGGGCGATGAGGTGCAAAAATTCGGTCATGGCACTACATGCCTACAAAGTTTTGTGGTTTTGTTGCTGTTAGTGTGTTCGGAATGCAACCTGATAGCACATTTTTGCTTACATTAAGTTTTAAATACAATAGCTCTTGAAGTATTGCTAGAATCGAGAAACGCTTTATTTCAACCTGTTCTCCAAACAGTTCTCTACAAACGATGTAAATTTCATATTTTTGTGTTCAATACGTTTTGCGCTGCGAGCTAGGAAAGTAAGAGCGTTGCGAAATTTCTAAATCGGTGGCATCAGCAGCAGCGGCGGCATTTACTTTTTTTTAGAATAGAGAGAAACATTATGTTGTCAGCATAATAACACATTTATTTCTGAACATATCAAATTTCAAAGTGATTTCAAGGCAGATTTCACTGGGTTTTTTAATTTAACATCAGGGAAACTGAAAAAAAAAAAAATGGTACAAAGAAATAAAAGTTTATGTGCAGTACGTTCACTTTACATACTTTACTCACACTGTACATGACCTTTTTTCCCTTCTTTTACTAGATGTTCATTTGCTGTGTGCAGGCACGTGCACACACACACACACACACACACACACACACACACACACACACACAAATATGTTTTCTTTTGTTTTCAGAAAAATGTTTGATATTTGTTGGCCATGTCATGTCCTTTGGGTAGGTATAGTTTGCACCATATTGCTTTCAAATGGTTCAGAGTCATTAAAGTTAACAACAAAATCTTGTGCTGTATAACAAGAGTATTGGTAACAAGAAAGGAGATGGATGAAGTTCTTCCTCCACATACTAGCAAGAGTTTGATAAAATAGTTTGTGAAAGAAGAAAGGACAGTTTTGTAATTCTCAGATATTTGTATTGGCAAGTTTAGGGAAAAAACATGTTAAAGGAAGATTTTCTTATAGTAAAAATATAAAATTTGTTTACTTTGTTTCTTGAGTTGGAAAAAAAAAAAGTAAACACGTATGCCATCTCAGGAACAATAGTTGGACTAAGGGTCTTGTAATTGTGCCTACATATTTTGGCAAAATGGAAAATTGTAACAAAAATAATTTCAAATCATAAAACACAATATTTTGTTCTACTGTGTCTTTTGAGTTGATAAGAAAAATAAAAATTATCTTAATCTTGCAACCTTTAAGTTGGAGTGAGGATATTGAGACTGAACCAAATTGTAAGTTATCACACTTCAGATCTGGTTAAGTTGAAAAAAAAAATGGATGAAAAATAGTCTTCCTCTGTTCAGTCAGTGAAAGCTTAGGGAGATTCACAGTAATGCAGTGGTTATTTATGTAATGGCAATATAACAACTTGATGAAGGTGGTTATGGGATATGATCAATAAATGATGTGATGCTCATTCCAATATGATTATCTGATATTTAATTTATGAACTATATCTGTTCAAAATTAGTGATCCTTCTGGATAGTAACCAAGAAATAGACATTATGAAGTACAAGACCTTATGTATTTCATACTGATCATATCATCATCATCATCATTGTCAACCATTATCAATCCACTGCTGGACGAAGGTCTCCCCAAGTTTCCTCCACAACGGTCTGTCTTGTGCCAGTCTCCTCCATGTCACCCCTGCATACTTTCGAATTTCATCCACCCATCTCCCATGTGGTCTTCTTCTGGGTCTTTTCCTGTCCCTTGGAATCCAATCTAAAATTTCGGCTGTCCATCGATGATCTGTCCTTCTGGCAGTATGTCCAGCCCATTGCCATTTCAGGGATTTAACTCTGATCATGATGTCTTCCACTCTTGTCATTTTTCGGATCCACGTGTTCCTCTTCTTATCTCTCCTGGTTACACCAAGCATGCACCTCTGTATGCTTCTTTGAGTTGTCTGCAGCCTTTGTATGTCTCTTTTAGTTAAGGTCCACGTCTCTGCACCATACGTAAGCACTGGAAGGATGCATTGATCAAACACTTTTCTTTTAAGACATAATGGCATATTGCTCTTGAAAATTATGCTGTTTCTTCCAAAAGCTCTCCAGGCCAGTTTTGTACGCCGATTAATTTCTTCATCAATGTTACCCTCACTTGATATCTGCTGTCCAAGATAAACGTACGTGTCTGTTATCTCCAGCTTTTCTCCATCAATCGATAAATCTTCATTTCTTGTAAAAGCATTGAACATCACTTTTGTCTTCTGAAAGTTCATTTTTAATCCCACTTCTTTACTCTTGTCAGCAAGTTCCTGGATCATACTCTGCAGCTCTGATGGGGTAGTTGCAAAAATGACTACGTCATCAGCAAAACGAAGGTGGGTTAGATAATCTCCATTAATCTTTATCCCTTTGTTTTCCCACCTCAGCGACTGAAAAACACCCTCCAAAGGGGCATTAAAGAGCTTCGGAGATATGGTGTCACCTTGTCTCACTCTCTTTCCAATTTTTACGTGTGTTGTATTTTCAAACAGCCTAATCTTTGCACTTGCATTTTCATAGATGTTATTAATAATATTAATGTATGCATCTTCAATACCGCAGGTTTTCAGAGCCATTGTAACTGCTGATGGTTTCACCGAATCAAAGGCTTTTTCATAATCGATAAAAGCCATGCACAATAGAAGTTCATATTCCCTCGCTCTTTCAATTAGTTCTCTCAGCACGTGGATATGATCTATTGTGCTGTAGCCACTCCTGAATCCAGCTTGTTCTCTCGGTTGAGCCATGTCCAGTGTTACCTTCAAGCGGTGTGAAAGAACTTTAGTGAAGATTTTATAAACTACTGATAGGAGGCTGATAGGTCTGTAGTTTCCAAGATCCTCAATGTCACCTTTCTTATGTAGCAGGATCATTGTAGCGGTGTTCCAATCCTCAGGAATCTTTCCTTCATTAAGGCATCGAGTGAAAATTTGGGCGAGTACTGTTTCGATTTCTCCACTTGCTTCTTGTATGATGTCTACAGTAATTCCATCTTCTCCTGGAGCTTTTCCCCGCTTCATGTTCTTGATTGCATGTGCAACTTCTGCTGGAAGGACTGGAGGAACTCTGGTACTGGTATCTTTCATGATGTCTGGAGTGCATGTATCATCCCTTTCATATAATTTGGAGTAGAAATCTTTCACTCTTGTCAAAATTTCGCCTCTATTTCTTGTTACAGAACCATCTTCTTTTCTCAGTGCCATAATCTGTTTTCTTCCCTTACTGAGATGTCCCTTTGCTATCTTTAGGCTTTGGTTGTTTTCAATTGCTTTCCTCACTAGTTCACAGTTGAATTTTCTTACGTCTTCAGTGATACATTTTCGTACTGTCTTGCATAGCTCTATATATTCCACATTCGAAGTCACATCTTCTTTAGTTGTCCTCATCTCTCTTCTTTTTTGCATCAACATTTTCGTTTTTCCTGATAATTTATTTACATGCAACTTGTTCTTAGACCCAGCTAATTTTGTTGCTGTTTCCATAAGAGCTTTGGTTACTTTTCTGTTAACTTCAGAGATGTCCACTTCTTCCGATGTTAGGCCTTCTAAAGCAGAGAACCTGTTCTTCAGTTCCAACTTGAAGGTATTATGGTGTTTTTTAAGGTTGGTTATGTCAATAGATTTTGTTTGTCTTATGAGCTTGCCACGTTCAAGTTTAGTGTTGAGGTGCATCTTACATCTCACCAATCTATGGTCACTACCTGTGTTGAACTTGTTTAGCACACTGCAGTCTTCTATGACGAATTTTTTGTTACACATAATAAAATCAATTTCACTTGACGTCCCATTTGGATGTCTCCAAGTCCATTTCCTGTGTGGCTTTTTCTTGAAGAAGGAGTTCAAGATGAAAAACCCTTCTGCCTCTGCAAACTCAACGAGAGTATTTCCACGCTGGTTTCTGTTGCCGTGACCGAATTTACCTACTGAAGTTTCATTCTGTTGCCGTTGCCCTATTTTTGCATTGAAATCTCCCATAATTATTTTCAAGTGCTGCTTACCTTTATTATTTAGATGACAAATTTCCTCATAAAATTCTTCAATTTCTTCTTCAAGATGACTTGTGGTGGGTGCATAAGTTTGAATAATCTGAGCCTTGCATCTTTTCGAGAGTTGGATAACAAGTCGTGCAGCTCTGTCAGAGGAACTTTCAACTTCTACAACTTTATCCTTCAGTTTCTTGTTTATTATAAATCCAACATCACTAGTTCTGCCAGTATCTGTCCCACGATAGTAGAAGAGATGTCCACTTTTCAGTTCGATGAGATCTTCTCCTTTTCTCCTTACCTCACTTAGCCCCACGATGTCCCACTTGATCCTTTGTAGTTCCTCTTCCAATTCAAGAAGCCTTGAATCAGAAGATAGGGAGCGTCCATTGTACGTAGCCAAGGTCAGCATCAGATGGCAGCCTAGTCCGGTCCTCCGGGGATTCTTAGCACCCTCTGCCTTCATGTCGCACTGGCCGCTGCCTTGGCCAGGTACATTCCAGCTGCCGGAGACTGAGGGCCAAGATTTAAGTTGTGGAGTCATTTTGGAGGGGTTTGGCCATAACTCACCACGCTGGCCAAGCGGGTTGGTGAGTGTGGGATAGCATTTCCTCTAATCCCGATGGTATAGTTATACCGCTATTGGCGGTCGTCAGAGCCCCTTTAGTGGGAACAGGATGCACCACGAGAAGGCGTGGTTGACATTTGTCAAGGAGAGGCTGTGATGTTACGCATCACCTGACCTTACATCCCCTGATCATATATATATATATATATATATATATATATTTTGTGTGCAGGCACTCCTGAATCTGGTCTACTCATGATTATCCCTGCCTTCATTTACCTTTCTTTCCTGCCACTTGGGCTTAATAAATTATCTTAGCATCTCATCACTCATTCTTTGATCATGGCCAAACCACTACAAAATATTTGTTTCCCCTCTACTACAATATTTTGCTTCATATTATACATCTACAACACATTTTTATTCATAACATGTTCAGAGTGTGTCTTGCCACAAATCTTGCTACCGTAAGTAATGTATCTCTTCATCACACAAGCAACTCCCCTGTCTCTTCTGCAGTATCCATGTTTCACTACTTTACATCAAAACAGGAACAATTGAACTTTCATCCACACCTATCTGGTGTGTATGAAGTACTCATTGTTGCTGCAAAATTCTCCTAAAGCAGCTATAATTTTCAAAGCCAAATTCACTCATCCACTGATTTCAACACCTAATCTGTTTTCTTTGTCGAAGGTACTTGCTAAATGCACAAACTCATTCATCGAGTCTAACTCTGCAACATATAGATTGATCTTATTCAGTACTAACAGTTCTTCACCCATAAACCATAACTTTGGTTTTTCTTTTATACTCAGTTTGAATTTCATACAAACTTTGTACATCTGTGACAACATACTCTGCAACTCACTTTTGCTCTATTCCAACAGGACTGTGTCATCAGCATATAGCAACCATCATGCACAGGAGTTATCAAGACATACACCAGGACTACTAGGTAGGATACAAAAGTTCCTGAACTGGGTCTGTAAGCCTTAGATAGTTACAAAACTGAAGCACATCCTCCTTCAAAATAAGACCCTCTTGCAACAACACACTTCTGCCAGTGGCTGTAGAGTTCGTTGAAGCACTTCTGGAACCCATTCTTTGCAATGTCCTTCAGTACCACCAGCTGAAGCACATCCTCCTTCAAAATAAGACCCTCTTGCAGTAGCACACTTCTGCCAGCTGCTGTAGAGCTCGTCGAAGCACTTCTGGAACCCATTTTTTGCAATGTCCTTCATGCAACCAGCTGAAGGACATCCTCTTTCAAAATAAGACCCTCTTGCAACAACAGACTTTTGCCAGTGGCTGTAGAGTTTGTCAAAGCACTTCTGGAACCCATTCTTTACACTGTCCTTCAGTGTAACCAGCTGAAGCACATCCTCCTTCAAAATAAGACCCTCTTGCAACAACACACTTCTGCCAGCAGCTGTAGAGTTCATTGAAGCACTTCTGGTACCTATGCTTTGCAATGTCCTTCAGTGCAACCAGCTGAAACACATCCTCCTTCAAAATAAGACCCTCTTGGATCAACACACTTCTGCCAGTGGCTGTAGATTTCGTCGAAGCACTTCTGGTACCCATTCTTTGCAATGTCCTTTAGTGCAACCAGCTGAAACACATCCTCTTTCAAAATAAGACCCTCTTGCAACAACACATTTCTGCCAGCGGCTGTAGGGTTTGTCGAAGCACTTCTGAAACCCATTCTTTGCAATGTTCTTCAGTGCAACCAGCAATGCAGTTTTCACTTCTTCTGCACTCAAAAATCGACGACCGTGAAATCGATGTGCCAGCTCAGGGAAGAGGTGGAAGTCACAGGGTGGCGAGATCATCTGAGTATGGTGGGTGTGAGGACAACAGTTCTTCTTTTGTCGAGAAACTCGTGAACGAGGAGTGACCTGTGTCCCAGTGCATTGTCATGCCACAGCAACCACGATTGATCATCCCACAGTTGAGGCCTCATCTCTTGCGTAGCGACTCACATAGATGTCACATGATGTCCAGATAGAGCTCCTTGTTGACAGTGCGTCCTTCAGGGATAATTCAAGACCTTCCAGAGAGCATCCTGTTCACTTGGTCATATGCTTTCTCCAAATCTACAAAGATAGCAGGAATTTCCTTATCAACAGACAAATACTCTTCAATTATCATACACAGTGCAAAAATTTGATTAGTGCAGCCTTTTTACCAAGCATAAAACTACTTAAAATAATATAATTATACTAGTAATCTGAATTTTTTGGTGTAGAACATAAATCAAAGTTTCCAAGCTTTCGCACATCAACCAGATGACTTTTTCAAGGAAGATAGACAGCAAACTGAATAATAGAATGCTTCAACAATTTGAACGTGGTGACTTGACTTGACAATAAACGAACAGATCTGAAGTAATGATTCATTCAAAGACCCGAGGCATCATGTTTGTTTAGCATGCAGAATCATGGAAGGAAAACAAAAGGCTTTCACTATTTGAAGAACTGGTTTTAAACTTATGGCAACTCCAGTGAGATGCTGTCATCGCATGTTTTGCTGTTGGTAATGATCTCCAAAGTTTTGCGAATGACAGTAGATTTTGGGGTGGAGTAGGAAGCTAATTTCTTTATGTCATCCCACATAGGAGTAGCGGGCTTGAACTGGACTTCTCTGGATAGGGCCATTGTTATTTTACTATTCTTTATGTCCCTTTTATGCTCATTGTTTCTAATTCTAAATGAATGGTCATTCCAATGCAGTATCACTTGAAGCCATCCAGATATTGTAGAGGGATGGCATGAACACCTGCCTCATTAGAAAACGGGGGCTTGTCAGTGTTTTCCTTAAGTATGGCATATAAAGATGTCGGAGACCTGATGCTGATATGGAGGTTCATCTCCTTGAGCACATTCTTCAGCTGATAAGAAACATTTGGTATGTAGGGAATTGAGCCCAGGTAGCATAGTTGTGGCATAGAAAGATTAATATGACTGGTTCTGACTTTCTCAATATAGCTATGTACCAGGTCCAGGGCGTATCCTGCCTCAGTGGCCAATTCGATAGAGTTCTTCAATTCATGTTGTCTTTGAGAACAGAAGAAAGCTATCTTGTATGTCATGTACCTTCTCTGATGCCCAACAGAGAAGGTATAGAAGGTTGACGTAGAAGGTATGGGATGTACCTTACCAATAATGACCTTACCAAACACATTCCCTGTCACACTCAGCTATTTAGAACATAAGAACTATCATTGATACCATGATAGTTCTTACATTCAGTCTGATCACCATTTCCTATTTACAGAGGATAATGATAACATCCCTCCAGTCCTGAGGGACAACTTTTAACACAGCTGAAAATATTTAGTTAAACAGTCAATGACAGAGTCACCACCATATTTATCATCTCAGCTGTCATGCCATCTACTCCCAGGGCTCTACCATTTTGAAAAGTTCATATAGATTTACAAATCTTTTCTTTTGATATCCTTGCTGTGCTTATTTCTCTCCCTGTGGCATCATCATCCATCTCCATTCTAAAATCATCTTTGCTTT
This sequence comes from Macrothele yani, assembly GCA_039090855.1. Classification (NCBI taxonomy): domain Eukaryota; kingdom Metazoa; phylum Arthropoda; class Arachnida; order Araneae; family Macrothelidae; genus Macrothele; species Macrothele yani. Next base: position 74,617,632 of record CM077026.1, read on the forward strand.
CATGCTTTAATAACTCATCACAGATATTCACAGGTTTGTAGGCCTCCTGGAATTTAAGAACTCCTTAAATGGGCCTTTTTTTCCTTACTTCTTCAGACTTTCTGAAAAATTCTTAAATTTTAATTTTGACTCTTAGAAATTGTTATACTTAAGACTTTTCTTATGCCTTTCATTGCTCATTTAGTGGGCAAGAGGAGAACTTTTCCATTTTTTTTTCTTTTTTGAAATTTGCGGTTTCCTTTTTTTATCTGGAATTATTTTGAGTTCACCTTTCGCAGCTGATCTGCATTTCATCCTCTCCTGATGATGGGTGTACAGCAGGCATGATTGGATAAACTATGTCACGTGCCTTGCATTGCTTTGTAGAAAACCCAGACACTACAAGTTCTATGAATTCTGTGTAGTCATTAAAGAAATCATTAATATCAGTGAAATAATTTCATTCAACATCTGTGTAAAGCCTATTTTCGCTTTTTTTTTTTTTTAGTTTCTGACATTTATTAAATGCTTTTGAGATTGTTTACTGGATGTTTTAAAAAAATTCATGACATTTCTTTGTTATTTTTTGGATGTTTTCATGCCATCTGCTGGCTAAAAATACTTGGAACTGCTGGAAATTATTGTTCTAACAGGGATGAGATTTTCCGTGTTTTTCAGAATTTCAAAATTTTCTGACCAAGCTGTGTGTGTATGTGTGCTTTTTTATTTCTGGATTATATTCTTAGTTTTTACATTTGTCTGACCATGTGCCTAGTTTTCAGTATCTTTCGTAGTAGTGAAAAAGAGCGACTTCATAGTATTTTTTGCGCTTTCCAACCGTAGGTTGAAGAAGCATATATGTGCCGCCCCGGTGGCGCAGTGGTCTAAGCGATGGCCTCTGATCATTCGTCCGAAAGGGGTCTGGGTTCGAATCCCGGTGAGGCATGGATGTTGTGTTAGTCTTATGGCACTGGCTCTTTCCCTTCCCTGGAACCAGTGACCCTAAATTAGGGACGGGCGACTGCTTATAGCCCATTGAGTTGCTCACGGTGTTCGTTAAACCTTCAATCAAAAAGAAAAAAAAAAGAAAAAAGCATATATGCTCCAGCTTTATCCATCTCTCTGTCTGTGTGTCCGCACGGTAACTCACGTAAAAAGGGTTCAATTTCGATTAAATTTTAGTGTGTGGTAGGGGACAACTGGGGACAAACCCTATTGAAAATGGGTAAAATGGAGTCAAAGGTCAGGACATAGGAGCGGGATCCATTCCATCACCCTTATGCGTCATAACTTAAGTAAAAATGCTTCAATTGTGACAAAACTTTATCATGTTGTTTCGGAGGTATACTGAACCTGCTGTGTTGAATATCATCGAAATGGGGTCAAAGGTCATAGCATGGGAGCAAGATTTATTCCACAGCCATTATCCTCATAACTTGAGAAATAACTTGAGTAATGATTTCTGGATGTTGGAGAGCGTATCATATTCAATACATTGCATGATTTTACTAACTTATTTAAATAAAATGCATGTTTTCCTATTTCTAACAGTCTCTTCTCAAAATCAATCAGCACAGCTAGCATTTTTGCCCCTTCCCCATTTAAAAGCAAAATTAAAATTTTTAAATCTGTACTTAATCTGTCCTTGATGGAATCTGAGCCATTTCTGCGACCTGTAGAATTATTCTCAGAGTAGAGTGTATAACAATGCAGAACCTGTCAGTGGGCAGGGTAAGCATTTTTCTTTTATTTAAAGCAAAATTATTATTCAAAATTGTTGCTGCACACACACTGTGCAGAGAAAATTTGCAGGGAACAAAAGATGGTGATGGAGAGTTTAATTTTTCATTTTGCATTTTAGTTGTTTCGTAAACAAAATAAAAACTGCTTGTGCTTTTTTGTTTCTTGATATAGCAAGAAGTGATTAAGCAATGGGAGACCATGCATTTTCAGAGAAATTGAACTTTAAGAAGTTCTGATGCCATTGCCAACTCCTGGAATATACATTTTGGACTCCTGGGAAACTCCTTAAATGGACTTTAAAAATTCAGTATAAACTCTGTATTTACCCATCTTTCACTTAATTTATGCTTCCATATCATTTCTCTGATCCTGTTTGTAACACAACTTAAAGCAACAGACATAATTGCATATGTCTTAAAACGGGGGTGGGGCAGGGGAGACATCATACTATTAAAGATTGTGAATCCAAGCAAATGTGCGGGACACATCTGAAATTGTGCTTTGGTGCTTTGATTGTTTGCCATGTGTTTGTAAACTTTAATAATTTCTTTATTGGTTTCTGTGAGATTGTAAAGTTTAAATAGGAATGGAACAGAGAAGTATGCACTGTAGAAAAATCTTTGCAAATGTTTTTTTTGTGCATTTTGGATCACTTGAACTGCATTTGCCATTTTGAAGAATAGTTGTTTCCCTGTTAACAATTAATATAAAAATTACTTTTTCCTTGGTACCCTTTTTTGCTGCTTCCTCTTAGTGCTTGTATATAAAACAGTATGAGATCTGAAAATTATGATATGTAGTTGTCAAGTATGCAGAGCTACCAGATATTTTTATGAATTTTCTGCAATCCTTCAGGATTTTCATGTATACATATATTTTCATTAAGCTGTTCTCTGATATTCAGAGGTTAGCTCCTCAAAGAAAGACCATCTGACAAATAAACATTTAACTGATAATACATATCCCTAAGGTGTTCTCTGAGATTAGCTCCACAAAGAAATACAAAGCACCAGATAAATTTTTAACTGATTATTTACTTACTGTTGCCATATCAAACTTCTCCATTTGCAGTGTCTTGATACACAGCACAGGCTTCAGTGACATCCATCACACGACCTACACAAGACCTTCTATACTTCATACTCATAATCTTTTTCTCATTCAGACACTCCTGAATCTGATCCTCCCATGACTTCCTTGGCCTTCCTCTGCCTTTCTTTCCTGCCAATTGGGCTAAATTTTTTTTCTTAGTAAGCATCTCTTCACTCATTCTTTCAACATGGCCAAACCACCTAAGAATATTAGTCTCCACCTTGCTAATTGCTAACAACATTTTGCTTCCCCCCCCCATAAGTAATGCATTTCTCCTGCACACAAACGACTCTTATGTCTCTTCTGTAGTACCCAGGTTTTACTGCCATACATCAGAGTAGGAACAATTACACTTTCATACACAGCCATGCGGGACTCTTTCGAGAATCCATCATTCCTGTGAAAACCTCCTAAAGCAGCTATGACTTTCAATGAAGAATTCACTCACGTACTAATTTCGCCATACCACCTAAGAATATTAGTCTCCACCTTCTCTCTGTCAAACAAGCTTCCTAAATATACAAACTCATTTACCTGGTCAATCACTGTGACATTTAGACTTACCCTGCATTCAGTACTAACAGTTCCTCACTCAAAAACCAGAATTTGGTTTTTCCCTTATTTATACTAAGTTTGAATTTCGTACAAACTTCGTACATCAGGGACAACATGATCTGCAACTCACTTTTGCTCTCTGCCAACAGGACTGTGCCATCAGCATACAGCAATCTGTACACATGGGTATTATTACCAAGACATAAACCAGTGTTGTCCATCTTGGCTTCACGATTTTACTTCTTAATCATAATTTTACTTCAGTACAAGATTTTACTTCAGTGCAAGATTTTACTTCAGCTCGAGATTTCACCTCACACTATTCATCATACATGCTACCTTTCCAAATAAAATAAAGAAGATTAAACGCTACAACAATAGTCCGATGTGAATTATGCAACAGAGCTGAAACCAGGTAAACACATATTAATAACTTTAATTCCATTATTTCAAAACTTAAAGTTCTAATGCATTTCATTATATATCACATGCTCCCACTAGTAGTCAACTTCTTCTCGAATAATGTGTGAATCAGTATTACATCCATCACAATTATCTTCTTGACAGATAATAAAGATTTATGAATAGGGCTTTCATTTGATATACAACATGACACAATTGTAAATTAAAAAAAAAAATCACAAATAAAAAAAAAAATTGGGTTTTTGGAAAAACAGAATTTTTTAAGATTTTCAAAATGTTTTGTAGCCAGTCAGTCCAAATTTCAAGGTGGTATCTCAATGGTGTCATACAAAAAGTAAATTTTCTTGTTGGCAGTGACAAGGAATTAAAAACCCCTCAAGCCCATTTTTCTACAATTTACATTGATAAAATTATGCGGTAAACTGAAATGAATCCAAAAAAAAAAATTATAACAGGATTTTCACAGAGAGTGAGAAAGAGATTGTGTGTGTGTGTGTGTGTGTGTGTGTCTGTGTGTGTAGGGAGATAGGGCAGGCTGTCTTGGCAAAGGAACTGTTCAAAACACACAAGACAAGCCCTGACATGTTTGTGCCTGTTTATTCATGTGCCCTTCCCTCACCATGTTACCTTCCAGACAGCTTAGTTGTGGTCTAGTCTCTATGTGTGCACTTCAATTTGTTTGGACAGTGTGTTTTTAGTGAAGCTTTCTAGGACATTTTTGTTGTGAGGCTGCTTTATTAAGTTTATTTCATTAACTGTTTGATAATTACATGATTTGAAATATGGAGGAGAATAAGTGGTCAAAAAACTGTTGCAACCCTTTTAAAAAAGGGGGCACTGGGTTAGTAAAGTCTTGAGGAAAGTAACTGATTGGCTGGTTTCATTAAATAGTGAAATCAAACCACACATGAAAGTTATGCACTTCATGCAGATTGCAGTTAGGAAAAAAGAGAAGCCTTGTCAGATGGAAAACAATATACTTGAAACGGAAATTCCTCCTGAAAATTATGAGATTCCTGGTCCTAGTCTTATTAAGGAGTCTGAGTATTTGGACCCTGATGCAGCTTTAAGCCACTTAAATGCCTCTTTGACCTCCCTTGGTGAGTCTCTTGTGTGAAAGAAGAAAGTATTAAATGGGTCTAAGAAGCATTGCAAAGAAAATATGAGGAAGATTAAAAGGACCTACAAAGAGTTATTTTTTACTTCTGAAGATGATTTAGATGAGAAAGAATGTCACTGTGCTGATTCAGAAATTATTCAGCAACTAAAGGAAAATTTTAAAACTATGAACAGAAGTAAAAAGCTCATGATTTTGACAGTTTTACCAAATAGCTGGTCCTGTAAAAGAATAGAAATTGAATTTGGAGTAAGTAACCACATTGCAAGGAAGGCAAAAAAGTTGTGAAAGAAAAAGGAATTTTATCCTCACCTAATTCCAAACCTGGAAAAAGTTTACCTGAAGACACGGTCAACTTAGTAAAGGAATTTCACTGAAATGAAGAAGTCAGCAGGCAAATGCTCGGCAAGAAAGATTATATTTCAATCAAAGACAAAGATGGTTGTCAAATTCATGTCCAAAAGTGTCTGATACTTGGTAATCTTAGAGAAGTTTACCAACTTTTCAAGTCCAAGTACCCATCTGAAAAGATAGGATTTTCAAAATTTGCTGAGTTAAGACCAAGGAACCGCATTATAGCAGGAGCTAGTGGGATTCACACTGTGTGTGTGTGTATGTGTGTGCACAACACATTAGAATGTAAAGCTCATGATTGCTGGTGCTAATTTAAACAAAGTGACCCTGCAAGGACATGATACTTTTATAAAAACATATCAACATTGCTTATCAAGAATTATGTGTAATCTCCCAGCACAGAAATGTTTTTTAGGTGACTGTGATTCATGTCCTAGCACTGATGAATTCAAGGAAGCCTTATTGAAAAGTCTGGAAGAAGAAATGATTGATAACATCACCTACAAGCAGTGGGTTTCAGTGGACCGCTGTTCACTTGAAACTATTTGCAAAACCACACAGGATTTTGTTGAGGAGTTTTCAGCCCAGCTAATCATCTTGAAGAAGCACGATTTCATCGCCAAACAGCTATCTGCTTTTTTGCAGAGAAGAAAATTACACTTTGCTCGAACAAAGCTGTGATGACATGTGATTTTTCTGAGAACTATTCATTCATTCTGCAAGATGAAGCCCAGTCATTCCATTGGAACAACTCAATGGCAACTGTTCATCCCTTTGTTGTGTACTATCAAGGAAAATGATCAACTAAGACATAAGAGTTTTGTTTTAATCTCAGAATGTCTGAAACATGACAAAATTCTTGTTCATGCTTTCCAAAGAAAACTTCTTAATGCTTTGAAAGTGGAATTGCTCCGAAACTTGAAAAATATATTTTACTTTTCAGACGGCTGTGCAGCACAATACAAAAATTGTAAGAGTTTTGCAAATTTGTGAACCACCACACTGATTTCCAAGGCATTGCTGCAGAGTGGCATTTTTATGCCACTGCACATGGCAAAAGAGTTTGCGATGGTGTTGGAGGCACAGTGAAGAGACTTGCAGCAAAGGCTAGCCTTCAAAACCCCTCTCAAATCAGATAATGGCACCTCGACAGCTGTTTGAGTGGGGAAGGCAAACATCCCTACAATAAATTTTTTTTTATATTTCGAATGATGAATACCTGAAAAAAGAGAGATTTTTACAAGTGCGATTTGATGAAGCAGTTGCTGTTACAGGAACTCAGAAGTTTCATGCCTACCTCCCAGTATCAACTAAAAAATTAGAAACCTAAGCATTTTCAGCTTCTCATGATACTATTTTACATTGTATTAAAATCACTACTGAAGTTCAGGATGTAGATTTTGATCATATGAATGGTTTTGTGGTATGTGACTATGACAACTCATGGTGGATGGGATGTTTTCTCTCAATGGATGCGGTAGAACATGAAGTCAAGCTGCCATTCTTACATCCAGCTGGACCAGCAACATCATTCTCTTATCCTAATAAACCGGATGTTCTCACAGTGTCAGGAAACTTCATCCTTTGTAAACTGGATCCAATTACAGCTACAGGGAGAACATACCAGCTAACCCCACAGGAGATGACAAAAGTATCCAACATGCTAGCCAAGAAAAAAGAGGTTCTTTATCATTAGGTATAGAAATTTTTGTCTATTTTTGGGGCTAAGTCAATTTAATTCCTTGTCACTGCCAACAAGAAAATTTAATTTTTATATGATACCATTGAGATACCACCTTGAAATATGGACAAGACATACACCTTTAAGTGTGAATTTTTTGAAAATTTAAAAAAATCCAGTTTTTCCGAAAACTCAATTTTTTTTTAAATTTGTGATTTTTCAAAAATCTAGCGGATAATGCTTACCTTGGCATTCCTTTCTAGCGATGGGAACATTTCACGCACGTGTTTTCCGGTCTTTGTTGATGTCATTGTCCTAAAGTCCGTTGTATGCGATGACTGGCTTTACTTCTCACACTTTTCGCTGGGTATACTCATTGGATGCCTTAGGATTCAAACACATCAATTTTTACCGTTCTTTATACTCGAAATTTTTCGCTCATACTCTGGGCATCCTCAGGAGCGTGGCGACTTTACCACCGATGTTCGTGGTTAACTTCGTGCTAATGGAGTCCGATACTCCTTGTTGCCATTCGTCAGATATACTTTCCTGGATATATTTCGTTATCAAGCCCAGCTGACGCCATCTATGATTCATTAAAACAACTTTTTTTTTTTAATTTAAAAAAATATTTTTTTTTTAAATTTACTTTTCCTATCCTGGTTTTCTTTTGTTGTTGTTTTTCTTGTCTTATTAGTTCTTTCCACAGGCCCGATAATGTGCTAGGGTCATTCTGGTTACATACCCTTGCTTTATTTTTATAGATTAATATTGCTGCTTCTTTCTTCATTTGCTTTTCCGATTTTTTATTCTTTTTTAGCATTTTAATTTCATCAAATTTTGGGAATGTTCGGTTTTCCATGCAGAATTGCACTAAAGCAGTTTTGGCTTCTTTTTTTGCCAGTTAGATATGTGTTGTTTAAGTCTTTTTTTAATCTGTTTTTCGTACTTCCAATGTTCGATATTGGGGGTATGTGTGCAATTGGAATTTCGTAGGTGCCTCATTCTTCTAGCATTTTTTCCTCTGTTTTTTTGTTGACAGTCATACTTTTCACGGTGTACACTGAGCTTCCTAGTTTTAAGTCATATTTAGCACAGTGCCTATTGATTTCTTTACTCACTCCTTCCAAGTATGGGAAAGCTCCAATGTATTTCAATTTTTTATTCCTCATCTTCCTTTGGCTGTGCACTTCTTGACCTTCTTTACTCTGAGTCATATGCTTTTTACTCTCATGTATCCATTTATTAATTAGCTTGCTCGGGTACCCATACTCTTGTGATATTTTTGAGATAAACTCTAGCTCTTGATTTTTTAGCCTGTTGTTAGATTTTTGTACAAGTTACTTTGAAGTATCGCACGTAAAAGAGAATAAATAGTAGAATGATTAAAGCTATATAATAGTCAGAATTAGAACTACTAATTGGAATTTGTGATTTTTTTGAAAATTTACAATTGCGTCATGTTTTATATCAAATGAAAGCCCTATCCATAAGCTTTAAAGTGACACCTGTCCTATGCCCGTAGCTATCATAGGTATCTCGTAAATGGCATAATTTGAAGTTGTGGCGGCTAGTGAATTTTGGCATTTTTAGGCAAATTTGAAAATTCTATATCTCAAAAACGGGTGGACAAAAAAATAATAATTTTTACACATCTCATGATAATGTACAAATGTACCAAAAATGAACCAAATCCATGACATCAAGTTCCAAAATGTATTTTTCATTGGTTGATTTGACATGGAATGACCCTATTCAATATTTTAGCGAATTTTGAAGAAAATAAGAAACAAATCTTGAACAAGCAAAAAGAGAAAGTAGGAGAAAGGAGTTGCAAGAAAAAGAGGCTATTATACATGGCTTTTTCAAGGACCAGCATGGACAACGCTCTCTCCTTTCTGCAAAAGACCTTGAAAACTGGGTTTCTGCTATGATAAGCTTGCTAAGCAAAATTTTCAAACAGATAGGTCTCATTTTTAAGAAACTGTTAAAATGCTAAGCTACCCCTAAGAGATGTTTTTATCACACTACCTAACAAGAAAAAAAAAAAAACTCATTTTAATGTAACAAGCTCATCATGCTAGCCCAACTGCAGATACAACCAGACCCTTCGTTACAACTTTTGACAGAAAAAGTTGAAAAAGTTTAACAAAAAGTTACAGTATTTACAACAAATATTTCAAAATATTTTCGAACAAGCTGAGTAAAAATTGAGCAATGCAGAATAAACCAACAAAAGAAACATGGCGAGCGCCAAAAAAAAAAAAAAAAAAAAAAAAGGCTGATTACGCCTAGACAAAGACCTGAATACAGGAAGTGAAAGAAAAACCAACATAGACCCTAAATCTTGCAACAGGAAAACAAAAACACAAGCAAGAAGAAGTAAAAAAAATAATAAGCCAAAACCGAAAAAGCATGAAGAAGCACCAAGAATGCATTCAACAAAGCACGTGGCTAAAGATAAACATTGGTACAAAACATGCATGCCAGAAGAGGTGTGAACGATAAAAAATAATGAAAAACTAAAAAAAAAAAAATTTAAAAATACAAATAATATATAATTCCTACATTCAAAAATTAAAATTTCTTTTTTATGCAAGAATCCACCTGGAACTGGAAAAAGGAAAATCAGAAAGAGATCTTGGCTGAGTGAGTGCAAGATTGGTGTTTGGAATACTAGAGGTGTAAATGGCAAGATGAACGAAGTGATTGAAGAGATGAATAAGTATGGATTTGGATGTGCTATGTGTAAGTGAAACCAAAAAGAAGGAAATTGGAATAGAAGAAGTGAATGGAATGGTGAGTGTGTGGTCTGGAGTACTGGATAATGTGAGAGGACAGGCTGATGTAGGGGTGATTTTAAGTGAAAAGGTGAGAACTTGATTCACTATAGCTGCATAAATGAGAGAATTCTTTGGATTCGTTTGAAAGTGTAACTTCAGAGAATAGTAATTGTTGTAGTGCATGCTCCTTGTGACTCGAAACCTTCTGATAGGAAGGAAGATTTCTGGAATGAGTTAAAAGCTGTTTTGAGCCAGTTTGGTGCTGAAGAGAAAGTTATAATAACAGGGTATTTCAGTGCTAGATTAGACATCCAGAATGCAATTTCTGATGATGCTCTGGGTAAGTTTAATGATCCTTGTGTGAATGATAATGGTGAAAGATTAATTGAACTCTGCATTGAGAATGGTTTGTGTGTATCTAATACGTTTTTCAACCACAAGAATATCCACACGTATACTTGAGAAAATCGTACTCTTGGTCAAAAGAGTGTGATAGATTTTGTTGTTTATGATTAGCATCTGAAACACTTAGTTGTTGACACTCGTGTGATGGGAGGTGTGGATGTTGGTTCTGATCATTACTTGGTAGTGTCATGAGTAAAACTGAATGTTGGTTGGAAGAAAAGAAATAGGAAGAGGCCCAAGATAGAAAGAATAAAGGTTGAAAGGCTCCATGGAGATCACTAGTGTTATTCTGACTTATTCAGAGAACGACTGAAGGAGCTGAAGTCTCGTGACAGTGATGAAGAAAAGAAGTGAGAATGTTTTAAGAACTGTGTTGTCACTGCTGCTGAGGAGATCTGTGGCACCACAATAGTGGGTAACATTAGAGGTGATGCTTGGTGGAATTGTGAAATTGAAGAGGCAGTAAAGAGAAAGAAGGAAGCCTATTTGGGGATGTTGCAAGGTAGAGTTTCTGTGGATGAATATTGCTGTAAGAAGCATGAAGCATCTAAGCTGGTTTGCTAGAGTAAAGCAAAAGATACGAAGGAGGAGGTGGAGTGGAAAGGCATGAATTGTTTTTTTTTTTTTTTTTTTTTTGGAAAGATAGGAAGATTTTTTGGAAGTACATGAGACTCAGGAAAAATAGGGTAAACAAAGTTGTAAGTTGTGTGAAGAATAGGACCAGAGAAATGATATGGGAGCCCAATGAGTTAAGTGAAAGATGGGGTGAATACTTTAGTGAGTTATTAGATCAAGAAAGCAAAGGTTATTCCTAGGCAGAAGCAGATGATGTCACAATGATGGATGGAAGCACAGGAGGGATCTCAAGAGAAGAGGTGTGTAAAGCTCTAAAATCTCTCCAGAATGGTAAGGCTGCAGGAGTTGATGGCATAACTGCCGAGATGTTGAAATATGGTGGTGACTCTGTAATTGACTGACTAACTGAAATCTGCCAGTTGTGCTGGGAGTTAGGAATGGTCCTTTGGGATTAGAAGGATGCTATCATTGTTCCCTTGTATAAGCGAAAAGGTGATTAAACTGACTGCAAGAACTATCGTGGCATTAGCCTACTAAGTGTGCAGTGTTTGGTAAGATCGTTTTTGAAAAAGTGCAGGGTCTTACATCAAAGAAAGTATGGGATGTTCAGAGTGGTTTTATGTCCACTTTTCATCAGGCGTAACAATTCGCCTAGCCAAATTTTTGCATTATGCATGATGATTGAAAAGTATCTGGTTGTTGGTCAGAAAGTTTTTTCTGTTTTCATAGATTTAGAGAAAGCTTACGACCGAGTAAATAGGACACTTTTGTGGAAGGTATTCAATGAAAATGGTGTTATTGATATTCTACCTAATAGTGTAAAAGCCATGTATGCTGGCAGTAGAGCTTGTGTATGAGTGAATGGTGTTTTATCAAAATCATTCTCTATTGGTGCAGGAGTCATTTGTCACCATGGCTGTTTAATATATTTATGGATGCATGCATGCGTGATGCCAAAATAGATAATACTGGCTTATGTCTGGGTGATATCCGTGTGTGCATATTGCTGTATGCTGATGACACTGTCCTGTTGGCAGAGAGCAAAAGTGAGTTGCAGAGTATGTTGTCCCGGATGTACAAAGTTTGCACGAAATTCAAACTGAGTGTAAATAAGGGAAAAATCAAAGTTACGGTTTTTGAGAGAGGAACTGTTAGTACTGAATGTAATATAAGTCTAAATGGCACAGTGATTGACCAGGTGAATGAGTTTGTGTATTTAGGAAGCATGTTTGATAGAGAGAAGAAATTGGATGGTGAAATTAGTAGGTGAGTGAATTCTTCATTGAAAGTCATGGCTGCTTTTGGAGGTTTTCATAGGAATGATAGGTTCTCAAGAGAGTCCTGCATGGCTGTATATGAAAGTGTAATTGTTCCTACTCTGATGTATGGCAGTGAAACCTGGGCACTACAGAAGAAATACAGGAGTCATTTGTGTGCTGGAGAAATGTGTTACTTATGGGGGGTTTGTGGCAAGACTCGTTCTGATTGTGTAAGAAATGAAGATGTGTAGGCCTAATGTGAAGGAAAATGTTGTTAGGAAGGTGGAGACTAAAATTCTTAGGTGGTTTGGCCACGTTGGAAGAATGAGTGATGAGATGCTTACTAAGAAAATCTTTTTAGCCCAAGTGGCAGGAAAGAAAGTCAGAGGAAGGCCGAGGAAGTCATGAAGGGATCAAGTTCAGGAGTGTCTGCATGAGAAAAAAGATTATGAGTATGAAGTATTGAAGATCTTGTGTATGGCGTATGATGGACGTCAGTGAAGCCCGAGTTGTATGTCATGATCACTGCAAACGGAGAAATTTGATACGGCAACAATAAGTAAAAATTATCGGGTAGTTAGTATAGAGGATGAGTCAAAAGTAATGAAGCATTGGATAGGAAAACTTCAAACATGTGTAAAGTACAAATGAATACAATTAAATCTTTGAAATATGAGCCATTTTGTTCTATGGTCTGAAGCCATCTTTCTGCCAAATTGTGAATTCCCGCTCTGTACCACTACTTGGGTTTTGAGGTGAAAAACGCCTGCACCCAGGCTTCTAGCTCATGATGGTTTTGGAAGGTTCTCCCACAGAAGAAATCTGCCATCGACCGGAACAAGTGGTAGTCACTTTGGGCAAAGTCTGGGCTATAGGTAGGATGTGGAAGAAGTTCAATTCCATCGAGCTCCCGGATCTTATCCCTCGTTGAATGAGCGGTATGGGGTGGTGCATTATCATGCTGAAGGAGAAGCTGCTTTCTGTTGATCAGGGCTGGGTACTTACAGACCATAGCTTCGTATGTCCTCTGTAGTTGTTGAGAGTAAAGTGCAGCTGAGACGTCTCGCCCAGCTGGAATGAATTCAAAGTGTATGGGTCCCTCAAAATTCCATAAAACACACACGACTTTGTGTTCGAAGTGTCTTCGCTTAGCGACGGGTTCTGGAAGCTGGCCCGGGTTAATCCACTGGTTTCACATGTCGTGATTACGGAAAAAGATCCACTTTTCATCAGACGTAACAATTCGCCTGATGAAACGCTCATTCATGGAGTGGTTCAGCAGCTCTCTGCACAATTCCATCCGCCTTTGAGCTTGTGTTGTGGTGAATTCGTGGGGCACCACTCAGCAGCGCCTGTTGACCTTCCCAAGCTTGTAGAGATGGCGAACCAAACTGGATTGTGATACCCCAATCTCTTCCGACAATCTGCGAGTGCTTGTGGTTGGTGTTGCCTCTACGGCTTCATGCAGGGCTTCCGAATCCACTGTTGGGGGTCTGCCAGAGCAACGCCCATCTTTTGGAGGCTGGTGTCCCCCTTGTTAAAGCGAACAAACTATCTCTTTGCTGTGGCATAGCCGACTACACCCACACCTTCCACTGCACAAATTTCGGCGACCGCAGCATGTACAGATAGTCCTTTTTCCAATAATGATGCAACAGTACTCAAACTGCCGTTTTTTTTGTCCATGTCTTGAAAGCAAAAAAAAAAAAAACCCACAGAATTAATTCATATTCATGCCCACCACCAAAGCGAATTCTGATAGTCCATTAAATGAAATGCTCTTTCTACCTATAAACAAGTTCCAGTCCAAACAATTGTTTATTTCCGAAAAAACAACGCCATCTCCAACTACCTCTCACATGGCTCATTACTTATTTATGACTCACCCTCTGTATTTCTTTGTGGAGCTAACCTCTGAATCTCAGAATACAGCTTAGTGATATGTATGTATGTATGTATGACTTACCAGAGAAACACTCGTCATTATACTCCACTCTACTGAAAGAAGTATGTATTGCCAAATCTCTTAGAGAAAAATCCAAAGGATACTGAAATAATGTTTCCATTTAAGTAGTGTGATAAAAACATCTTTTAGGGGTGGCTTAGTGTTTTAATTGTTTCTTGAAAATTGGACCCATCTGTTTGAAAATTTTGCTTAGCAAGCTTATTGTAGCAGAAACCCAGTTTTCAAGGTCTTTTGCAGAATGGAGAGATTGTTGTCCATGCTGGTCCTTGAAAAAGCCATGTATGATGGTCTCATTTTCTTGCAACTCCTTTCTGCTTCTTTCTCTTTTTTGCTTGTTTATTCTTTTGGTGGATTTTAATTGTTCTGTTTAGAATTATGCTCTACTTTTCTCAGCTATTAGTAAATACGATCGTACTGCTGTAAAAATGCCTGTGGAAATTACACTGCTATTTTTAAAAGTTCAACAATAGGAAAACTGTATGATCAGACTGAAACTCTCAGGATAGGTAGGTCACATAAGCAGGTGCAAATTATTACAGCTGTAGTGCTGATACAAATTATTTGTGTCGAATAGCTGTCCAATGGGAGGTATAAAAGTGGGATGTACAGAGCAAGTTGCCATAACTGATTTATGATAATTGTGGCAGTAAGATGGTGATAGTAACTGAGTATGCCCTGCTGTAGCAGACAGCTGATGGACTTTGGGAAATCCCGATGTCTTGGACTGCAGGAAGGTAAGCTTTCCTTCAGCAACATCATTGCTTTGTTGGATGAAGCATAAGCACAGCGGAAATAATGTAATAGTGGGAAGAGGAAGCTTTGACACACTGATGTGAGTAATCTGGAGCCAAGCAAGGGACAAAGGCACAGCAAGACCATCATCTACATGATATGACGTTGATGGATCAAACCGCCGTGTTCTAGGGTTAGCAAAATAGTGGATGTTCGTATCACATCAAGGGTTGTTTGGAAGCTTTGTTTGCTGCTGTTTGCTTTAGAGAGGCCTTGTCACTCGCTGTCCATTGCTTGACTTCCCTTGACCTTAAACCACAGACATCAGCTGCTGCAATGAGGCTAGGAATGCAGACTCTGGCATGATGAATGGCAGTGCGTAGTGTTTTCTAACAAGCTGTGCTTTAACCTAATGACCCATGATAGTCATATCCTTTTACTGCAACATCATGATGAACAGCTGCTGGAGGCTTGCATTATGCAGCATCGTACGGAACTGACACTAGGCATTCTGAAGTGGGGTGCTGTTGGGTTCCATTCATGTTCCTTCCTTCTAAGCATTGCAGGAACCACGACCAGCCAGCAGTTCATCGCAGATGTTGTGGAGGTTGAAGTGCCACATATATGCAGATGGTTTCTGGTGCCATCTTTGAACATGACAATGTCTGACCACATGTGGTGCAGGTCTTACAGCTACAGCTCCTGGGTGCCTGACATTTGCCACATTTTCTTTGGCCAGCACGTTCACCTGATCTGCTGCCCACTGAACAAATGTGGATTATAGTCACTGACACCTAGCCTGTCAGACTGCCACTAAATACCCAAGATGAACTTTGGATATGAATCGAGACAGCATGGAATGACCTTCCGCAGTGTGACATGTACAACCTCTTCTAGCTGATGCCAAGCTGTGTACAAGCTGTCATCACTGCTCATGGTCGGTTCACCAGGTACTGAGTATTATGTGCATCACATCACTTACAGGTCTGTTCTTCTAATCACTTGCATCTTGTATTATAAGTAATCAGACCTGTTTGTAATCAGGATGTGGCCCGGAATTCCGTGTTTTTGTCACATTCTAAACCCGTAAACCCGGGTTTTTAATTTTTTGTATTCTGAATGGCATATTATTGATATGCATACATGTATATCATTCTCATTTCGAAAGTACGTTCATTATAAAGCAGACCTGTTTGTAATCCGGGTTTTTGTCACATTCTAAACCCGTAAATCCGGGTTTTTAAGTTTTTGAAGAATTTGAGATGCTTCGGACATTTCATTTCTAAAAATGCTACGAAATGATAACTAAAAGTTCCATTTTTTTGGGGAATTACAGTGTTTGAATAAAAACACTGCATCGTTTTGTGACACCTTCAGTGTTTCTTTTGTTATCAAACAAGCTCTCTGCTGAAAGGAAGGCTTTTTTTTTTTTTCATTATTTTTTTTGAAAGTTGAATCTACATCAAATAATTTGATTATATTAGATTTGGTTAATCCAATGAGCTACTTTTAGAAATTGAATGGAATCCACTGTAGGCTTCAACAAGTAAAACTGATCCACATAGACTGCTCAATTAACGTATAATATGAAGTGTTAAATTTGATTTCAAAGATGCCATGCCTGAAGGATTTTGCACAGTGGATGAAAATTGGGTACAAGAAAAGATGCGAAGTTTAACTGCACAAGCACTAGGGCCTATTTGTTGTGTAGCTAGTTTATATGTGCGTAATATATATACAGTATATACAGTATCATCATTGTCAACCATTATCGATCCACTGCAGGACGAAGGTCTCCCCAAGTTTCCTCCACAACGGTCTGTCTTGTGCCAGTCTCCTCCAAGTCACCCCCTCATACCTTCGAATTTCATCCACCCATCGCCCATGTGGTCTTCTTCTGGGTCTTTTCCTGTCCCTTGGAATCCAATCTAAAATTTCGGCTGTCCATCTATGGTCTGTCAGTATGTCCAGCCCATTGCCATTTCAGTAATTTAACTCTGACTGTGATGTCTTCCACTCTTGCCATTTTTCGGATCCACGAGTTCCTCTTCTTATCTCTCCTGGTTACACCAAGCATGCACCTATCCATGCTTCTTTGAGTTGCCTTCAGCCTTTGTATGTCTCTTTTAGTTAAGGGCTACGTCTCTGCACCATACGTAAGCACTAAAAGGATGCGTTGATCAAACACTTTTCTTTTAAGACATAATGGCATATTGCTCTTGAAAATTATGCCGTTTCTTCCAAAAGCTCTCCAGGCAAGTTTTGTACGCCGATTAATTTCTTCATCAATGTGACCCTCACTTGATATCTGCTGTCCAAGATAAACGTACGTGTCTGTTATCTCCAGCTTTTCTCCATCAATCAATAAATCTTCATTTCTTGTAAAAGCATTGAACATCACTTTTGTCTTCTGGAAGTTCATTTTTAATCCCATTTCTTTACTCTTGTAAGCAAGTTCCTGGGTCATACTCTGCAGCTCTGATTGGGTAGTTGCAAAAATGACTACATCGTCAGCAAAACAAAGGTGGGTTAGATAATCTCCATTAATCTTTATCCCTTTGTTTTCCCAGTTCAGTGATTGAAAGACATTTTCCAACGTGGCATTAAAGAGCTTCAGAGATATGGTGTCACCTTGTCTCACTCCCTTTCCAATTTTTATGTGTGTTGTATTTTCAAACAGCCGAATCTTTGCACTTGCATTTTCATAGATGTTATTAATAATATTAATGTATGCATCTTCAATACCACAGGATTTCAGAGCCATTGTAACTGCTGATGGTTTCACCGAATTAAAGGCTTTTTCATAATCGATAAAAGCTATGCACAATGGAAGTTCATATTCCCTCGCTCTTTCAATTAGTTCTCTCAGTATGTGGATATGATCTATTGTGCTGTAGCCACTCCTGAATTCAGCTTGTTCTCTCGGTTGAGTCATGTCCAGTGTTACCTTCAAGCGGTGTGAAAGAACTTTAGTGAAGATTTTATAAACCAGTGATAGGAGGCTGATAGGTCTGTAGTTCCTGAGATCCTCAATGTCACCTTTTTTATGTAGCAGGATCATTGTAGCATTGTTCCAATCCTCAGGAATATTCCCTTCATTAAGGCATTGAGTGAAAATTTGTGCGAGTACTGTTTCTATTTCTCCACTTGCTTTTTGTATGATGTCAACAGTAATTCCATCTTCTCCTGGAGCTTTTCTCTGTTTCATGTTCTTGATTGCATGTGCAACTTCTGGTGGGAGGACTGGAAGAACTCTGGTACTGGTACCTTTCATGATGTCTGGAGTACATATATCATCCTTTTCATATAATTTGGAGTAATAATCTTTCACTCTTGTCAAAATTTCACCTCTATTTGTTGTTACAGAACCATCTTCTTTTCTCAGTGCCATGATTTGTTTCTTCCCTTACTGAGATGTCCCTTTGCTATCTTTAGGCTTTGGTTGTTTTCAATTGCTTACCTCACTAGTTCACAGTTGAATTTCCTTACGTCTTCAGTGATACTTTTTCGTACTGTCTTGCATAGCTCTATATATTCCACTTTGGTAGTCACATCTTCTGTAGTTGTCCTCATCTCTCTTCTTTTTTGCATCAACATTTTGGTTTTTCCTGATAATTTGTTCACACGCAACTTGTTCTTAGACCCAGCTAATTTTGTTGCTGTTTCCATAAGAGCTTTGGTTACTTTTCTGTTAACTTCAGAAATATTCACTTCTTCCGATGTTAGGCCTTCTAAAGCAGAGAATCTGTTCTTCAGTTCCAACTTGAAGGTATTATGATGTTTTTTAAGGTTGGTTATGTCAATACATCTTATTGGCCTTATGAGCTTGCCACGTTCGAGTTTAGTGTTGAGGTGCATCTTACATCTCACCAATCTATGGTCACTACTTGTGTTGAACTTGTTTAGTTCAACCGCCAATAGCGGTATAACTATACCATCGGGATTAGAGAAAATGCTATCCCACACTCACCAACCCGCTTGGCCAGCGTGGTGAGTTATGGCCAAACCCCTCCATATACAGTATATATATATATCATCATCATCATCATCATCATCGTCAACCATTATCAATCCACTGCTGGACGAAGGTCTCCCCAAGTTTCCTCCACAACAGTCTGTCTTGTGCCAGTCTCCTCCATGTCACCCCTGCATACTTTCGAATTTCATCCACCCATCTCCCACGTGGTCTTCTTCTGGGTCTTTTCCTGTCTCTTGGAATCCAATCTAAAATTTCGGCTGTCTATCGATGATCTGTCCTCCTGGCAGTATGTCCAGCCCATTGCCATTTCAGGGATTTAACTCTGATTATGATGTCTTCCACTCTTGTCATTTTTCGGATCCACGAGTTCCTCTTCTTATCTCTCCTGGTTACACCAAGCATGCACCTCTGCAGGCTTCTTTGAGTTGTCTGCAACCTTTATATGTCTCTTTTAGTTAAGGTGCACGTCTCTGCACCATACGTAAGCACTGGAAGGATGCATTGATCAAACACTTTTCTTTTAAGACATAATGGCATATTGCTCTTGAAAATTATGCTGTTTCTTCCAAAAGCTCTCCAGGCAAGTTTTGTACGCCAATTAATTTCTTCATCAATGTGACCCTCACTTGATATTTGCTGTCCAAGATAAATGTACGTGTCTGTTATCTCCAGCTTTTCTCAATCAATCGATAAATCTTCATTTCTTGTAAAAGCATTGAACATCACTTTTGTCTTCTGAAAGTTCATTTTTAATCCCACTTCTTTACTTTTGTCAGCAAGTTCCTGGATCATACTCTGCAGCTCTGATGGGGTAGTTGCAAAAATGACTATGTCATCAGCAAAACGAAGGTAGGTTAGATAATCTCCATTAATCTTTATCCCCTTGTTTTCCCAGTTCAGCGACTGAAAGACACCCTCCAATGTGGCATTAAAGAGCTTCGGAGATATGGTGTCACCTTGTCTCACTCGCTTTCCAATTTTTATGTGTGTTGTAGTTTCAAACAGCCTAATCTTTGCACTTGCATTTTCATAGATGTTATTAATAATATTGATGTATGCATCTTCAATACCGCAGGTTTTCAGAGCAATTGTAACGGCTGATAGTTTCACCGAATCAAAGGCTTTTTCATAATCGATAAAAGCCATGCACAATGGAAGTTCATATTCCCTCGCTCTTTCAATTAGTTCTCTCGGTACGTGGATATGATCTATTGTGCTGTAGCCACTCCTGAATCCAGCTTGTGCTCTCAGTTGAGCCATGTCCAGTGTTACCTTCAAGCGGTGTGAAAGAACTTTAGTGAAGATTTTATAAACTACTGATAGGAGGCTGATAGGTCTGTAGTTTCCGAGATCCTCAATGTCACCTTTTTTATGTAGCAAGATCACTGTAGCGTTGTTCCAATCCTCAGGAATCTTCCCTTCATTAAGGCATCGAGTGAAAATTTGGGCGAGTACTGTTTCGATTTCTCCACTTGCTTCTTGTATGATGTCTACAGTAATTCCATCTTCTCCTGGAGCTTTTCCCCCGCTTCATGTTCTTGATTGCATGTGCAACTTCTGCTGGGTGGACTGGAAGAACTCTGGTACTGGTATCTTTCATGATGTCTGGAGTACATGTATCATCCCTTTCATATAATTTGGAGTAGAAATCTTTCACTCTTGTCAAAATTTCGCCTCTATTTCTTGTTACAGAACCATCTTCTTTTCTCAGTGCCATAATCTGTTTTCTTCCCTTACTGAGATGTCCCTTTGCTATTTTTAGGCTTTGGTTGTTTTCAATTGCTTTCCTCACTAGTTCGCAGTTGAATTTCCTTACGTCTTCAGTGATACTTTTTCGTACTGTCTTGCATAGCTCTATATATTCCACTTTGGAAGTCACATCTTCTTTAGTTGTCCTCATCTCCTTTTTTGCATCAACATTTTGGTTTTACCTGATAATTTGTTCACATGCAACTTGTTCTTAGACCCAGCTAATTTTGTTGCTGTTTCCATAAGAGCTTTGGTTACTCTTCTGTTAACTTCAGAAATATCCATTTCTTCCGATATTAGGCCTTCTAAAGTAGAGAATCTGTTCTTCAGTTCCAACTTGAAGGTATTATGGTGCTTTTTTAGGTTGGTTATGTCAATAGATTTTGTTTGTCTTATGAGCTTGCCACGTTCGAGTTTAGTGTTGAGGTGCATCTTACATCTCACCAATCTATGGTCACTACCTGTGTTGAACTTGTTTAGCACACTGCAGTCTTCTATGACGACTTTTTTGTTACACATAATAAAATCAATTTCATTTGTTGTCCCATTTGGATGTCTCCATGTCCATTTCCTGTGTGGCTTTTTCTTGAAAAGGGAGTTGCAGATGATAAACCCTTCTGCCTCTGCAAACTCAACGAGAGTATTTCCACGCTGGTTTCTGTTTCCGTGACCGAATTTACCTACTGAAGTTTCATTCTGTTGCCGTTGTCCTATTTTTGCATTGAAATCTCCCATAATTATTTTCAAGTGCTGCTTACCTTTATTATTTAGATGATGAATTTCCTCAAAAATTCTTCAATTTCTTCTTCAGGATGACTTGTGGTGTGTGCATAAGTTTGAATAATCTGAGCCTGGTATCTTCTCGAGAGTTGGATAACGAGTCATGCAGCTCTGTCAGAGGAACTTTCAACTTCTACAACTTTATCCTTCAGTTTCTTGTTTATTATAAACCCAACACCACTAGTTCTGCCAGTATCTGTCCCACGATAGTAGAAGAGATGTCCACTTTTCAGTTCAATGAGATCTTCTCCTTTTCTCCTTACCTCACTTAGCCCGATGATGTCCCACTTGATCCTTTGTAGTTCCTCTTCCAATTCAAGAAGCCTTGAATCAGAAGATAGGGAGCGTCCATTATACATAGCCAAGGTAAGCATCAGATGGCAGCCTAGTCCGGTCCTCCGGGGATTCTTAGCACCCTCTGCCTTCATGTCACACTGGCCATTGCCTTGGCCAGGTACATTCCAGCTGCCGGAGATTGAGGGCCAAGATTTAAGTTGTGGAGTCATTTTGGAGGGGTTTGGCCATAACTCACCACGCTGGCCAAGCGGGTTGGTGAGTGTGGGATAGCATTTCCTCTAATCCTGATGGTATAGTTATACTGCTATTGGCGGTCGTCAGAGCCCCTTTAGTGGGGACAGGATGCACCATGAGAAGGCAGGGTTGACATTTGTCAAGGAGAGGCTGTGATGTTACGCATCACCTGACCTTACATCCCTCTTATGCTATATATCTATATATATATATATTTATTGAGTATATAAATAAGTTATTAGGGATTTGAGGTGAACAAAACACGTTTGTTGGAGAACAGAAACAATATTAGAATAATTACCAAAGTATGCTCCCTCTGAAGCTACAACTTTACCCCATCTTTCGGGCAGTGAACGTATGCCCCGAAGGAAGAATTCCGGTTCCTTGGAAGAGATCCAGTTGTACAGCCAATTTTTGATGTCTTCATAAGAACTAAACCGTTCTTCAGAAAGTGCTGATTGCATCGACCGGAACAAATGGTAATCCGATGGCGCAATATCTGGTGAATATGGCGGATGGGGTAAAACTTGCCAGTCGGATCCTTCTAAGTACTTTTTCACAAATGGAGAAACATGTGGTCTTGCGTTGTCATGCTGTAAGATGACTTTGTTGTGTCTATTCTCCCATTCCGGCCGTTTTTTGCATAAGAGCTCGTTTTAAATGCATTAATTGGGTTCGATAACGAACACCAGTAATAGTTTCTGACGCTTTCAGCAGTTCATTATGGATCACACCCTTCTGGTCCCACCAGATACATAGCATTACCTTTGAACCATGGATATTGTGTTTTGGCATTGAAGGACCTGGTTCACCTGGATTTACCCATGCTTTCTGCCATTTAGGGTTATCGTACCATATCCATTTGTCATCGGCAGTAATAATACAATGCAAAAAACTTTCTTTTTTGCCTTTGAAGCAGCAATTCACAAATGGTTTTTCGACGTTCAAGGTCTCTTTCTCGCAAAGCATGTGGAACCCAATTCCCTTCTTTTTGCACCATTCCCATGGCAGCTAAATGTTGTGAAATGCATGGTTGACTAACATTTAATGCTGCTGGTAATTCTTTTAGGGGCTGGTACGGATCCTCGTCAATTAAAGCTTCCAATTCGGCATCAGCAATTTTTTTGGGTGGTCCAGAACGTTCTTTATCACTGACATCGAAATCGTTCCTTTTGAATCATCTAAACCAATACTCACATGTTTTTATGGATGGGGAATGTTCACCATAGATTTCTGACATTAAGCGATAGCTGTCGGCAGCACTTTCTTGACAATAAAGTAATGCAATAACACTTCCCGCAAATGATGTTTTATCGGGACGAAAGTTGCCATTTTCCATCGAGTAAAACAAATACGTCTTCGCACCTCAATCGAACGTCGTATACTGACTCTGACAGCTGGCATCTCGTACTGCGATATCGCAGTGTTGCCACCTTAAAATACATGTGAGCAGTAATAAGTACGACACTGAACGAAAATCCCTTAAAACTTATTTATATACCCAATATATATATATATATATTTTTTTTTTTCGTTATATGCATTATACGTATGTATATTGGCACTGAGCTGAGAGTTTCAGGGTTTCTTGTGTCACCTCACAATCACCCCTAAGTAATGTACCTTATAAATCTCACTTCAATATCTCAGGTCTTTCTTTCTTGGTGTTCAATTTTCAACAGGCAGTAGTGTATTAAAAATGACAAAATAACTATGTATAATTTCACAAAGGTCCCCCATTTCATGTGTTACCTATTCCATTGTTTAGTAGGTTTCTTGAAACTTTTACAACAAAGACTTCTTAAGCATTTCTTATGATATTTTGGTGCTGCTGCTTTATGACAATACCAATTGTGTTTAGCTGCTGAATAACTTTTGGATCATTCCAATGAAATCAACACAAAAAAGTACTATTTTCACCATGACCTTGAATTTTCATGAAACTTTAAAGTTATTTTTATTAATATTTTTTTTTATTTTTGGCATATTAAGAGATGAATGTAAAATTTTGGTATTATAGCTTTTAAATTTTCATCGATATGAGGTAATGACATTTAGGAAATTTGACTAATTTCACTTATTCATATGTCATGAAAAATATGTAACTTAAGTTCTTTGTATCACAAAGTGATAAATTTTTAATTTAGTATTCAAGATAATTGGTTAAAATAACCATGTCTGGTGGTATTATTATCACACCTGAAAGTTTATTAATGAAATAGAAAAGCATTTACTGTAAATATATGCATCACTCTGTGTACAGAAAACCCACGTGTGTCGCAACTATCATTCCAATGGTATCAGCACATCCTTTGTCATATAAACTTTCAGCATTTCGGTTCTATATTCGACGAGCATTTACACATTCGTCTACACAAAGAGCCTGTCATACTGAATTACAGTGAATTATGGAACTGGTGGGTAGATATGGCTAACCCAAATACATTGTGACCAAGCTCTATAATCGTTATATGAATTCAACCTACAGCGTGAATATCAACCGAAGTGTTGTTGTTGGCTACATGGTTTGGTCAACATTTTAAAAAACGCATGTGGGTGGGTGGGTTCCTAATAATGCAATAAACACTAACAGAATAGAAATCATGGGTAGCAAGACGATGTCACTTCTCTCATTAGTAGAATCACCTACTGCTTGGCAGGTATACAGATAAGAGGACATCGCTGCATTCACATAGATGGTGATTCGATGTCAGTATGGATAAGCATCATGAGTTAATGAAGTTTGAAAGAGGGATGATTGTGGATGCCTGATGAATGGGCCACTTTGTTAT
The DNA here is from genome assembly GCA_039090855.1 of Macrothele yani. Classification (NCBI taxonomy): domain Eukaryota; kingdom Metazoa; phylum Arthropoda; class Arachnida; order Araneae; family Macrothelidae; genus Macrothele; species Macrothele yani. The sequence continues at coordinate 74,642,128 of CM077026.1, forward strand.
GGAGGTGGTACAGGAATTTTCAGTTTTCTCGTTGGACAGTATTGAGAGTATATTGGGAGTATGCCATTTCTCAAACAGCATTGCATCGTGGACAGCACTGTAGCAGAAAAAGGTGTTGGATGAACGTGGTCATCAATGTTTGTCATGCATAATTGCAACCAATCACTGTTGACTTTAATGAGGTAGGTGCCAGAAATGTCTCCACCCAGATCTTCAGGCCATCATTAGCTGCAACAGGTTATCAGAGCCACTGACCCACCAGAGTCCCATTGCTAATGCTACATCACTAGAGTGTATACCTCAGCTGGGTGAAAGATCAGTAGTGGACCTCGGATGATTGGAAACAGGTCTTCTGGTCTGATGAGTCCTATTTCCAGTTATGTTGTGCTGATGGGAGGGTGCAGATCAGGTGGAAACCACATGAAGTGATGTCAACAAAGAACTGTTCAAGCTAGGGTGTGTTCAACTGAGTCACATTGGTACCTCTGGTACATCCAGATGCATTTTGAATGGCCCATGTTATGTGTCCATCTGCTTCCATTTTTGGCTATCCTGCATTTACAGGGCAATGGACTCTTCCAGCAGGACAGTGAACTTTCCTACAGAGCCATGATGACAAGAACATGGTTAGAAGAGCATTCTACAGAACTTCCCACCCTGGATTAACAGTCTTGTTCACTGGGCCTGAACCCTGTGGGAAATTGTTGGAATGCTGCGGAAAGGTGTTCAAGCTTTGGATCTTCCACCCATGAATATCTCGGTAGTGCAGCAAGCCTGGGCAGAGATGCCTGTGGAATGCTTTCATGTATCTAGTGGACTCAATGCTTCACTGTGTGACTGCCCTTATCCGGGTGAAAAGTGGGCCTACTCGTTACTAAGTAGATGTCCCATGATTTCTGTCCACTCAGTGAATTTTACAGAAAAATTATATGAAGGTTACTAAATAAAAGCATTTTCAAGCATGCCAAATCAAGTATTTTGGAAATTTTTAAAAATACCTGAACAAGAAAAATGATACCTGACAGTTTTGTCAAATATAAATTTTTATTTTAAAATCTGAAAATGTGCAGTTGTGGTTTAAATATGCAATCGAGTAGTTTATTTAGTTATTAAACGTGTGATAAACGAAACCCACCATTTTATGGTAAATTACCAAAAATGCCCAATTTAACCCCACAGAGCTCAATTAATTCCAATGAAATAACCCAATCAGAATATATATATATATATTAGTCTTATGAAAAGCTTTGTTCTTTTCATTGTTCCACATGCAACATTTTCCCTTCTTTGTAGTGCTAATGGCTGATTAATTCACCCCTAAAATAGTCTAAATGATGCTGAAAAACCTTTTGTGAAAGTAAATCAGGCACTTTTGTTTTCTCTTCTAATGCCGTAACCTTTGTTGTTGTTTTCACATATTCACTTCTAGTACTTTTGAAGATTTAGAGGCTATAATGAAAAGAAAAAATAAATATTGTTTATGAAGCAGCAATCTTCAAAAGCATTAGAAAAGCATCAGGTGCCACCCATGCAGTTAAGCAGACAGAGGTGTAGGTTTCTGGGTGGTCATCTTTGGGCTAGGGCTCAAGTCTGCAATGAGGCATGTCAGAGGAGGTGCTTGTTTGACAGAATTGGCTGTGTCCCTTGCCTGGAACCAATAGCCCTTAGTTAGGAGCAGATGACTGTGTACAGTCCTTAGGTTCATGTTGGTTGTTTTCAGCAAAAAAAAAAAAAAAAAAAAAAAATAGGTAAAGCATTTCCAAAATATGTTTAAAAAAACAACAACTCAATATCCCATAAAGCTGCAGAGACAGCATAACATAAAATGTTTCCTATTCTTTTAGGTGGAGGAGATTTTACAAAACACAGTATATGCAGTTGTTTAATTTAAGGCAATATTGTGGTCTCTTCTTTAGTTGTCATTTTTATGTTGGACCAAATGCATGCATATGTACAATTGTACATATGTGTGTGTGTGTTTTATTTTTTCTTATATATACATAAGGGCTCTTGTACATACATACATACATATCATTAAGCTGATTTCTGAGATTCAGAGGTTAGCTCCTCAAAGAAAGACAGAGTGCTAAGTACACATTTAACTGATAGAACTAAAAATTTCTTACTGTCGGTGTATCAAATATCTCCATTTACAATGATCTTGGCACACAGCTCAAGCTTCAGCAATGAGCTGATCACATGAACTGTTGTACCTCTATGAGGGCTATTGTCATAATTCAAAAATTGTGTAAGTATTCAGTTGCCACGTAACAAAGATCGTGGATTTTGAATTAGTAGTATACAAATATGTGACCATGTTATCTCAAATCTGCATCTACTGTATATAATTCCAACATTATTTAAATCTTCACCAAAAATATACCTTTTCACAATGAGGCTTTCATCGACACTTAAACACCCAACTTTTGAAATTGCTGTTTGATTTAAAAATAGTTTGCAAATTTGTACAGGCTCCGACGTAATTTACATAGTGTTGTGTGTGTATACATACATGTACGTGTGTGCGTGTGTTATATTATTTTTTCTTTCAGGCAGAAGGGATCTGATGCATCATGGGAACATAATAATGAGCCACCTGAAGAGGTATTTTATTCATTGTGTATTTGCTATTTTTTACTTGTACTTTATATTGTTTAAAAGTTGCTAAATAGTATTAAAACACATATCTTTCTGAAATAAAAACATTCAATGGATTAATGCTGAGTCATTCCACAGAAGCAAATTTTGTTGTCAAGTTTGCTGCTGTTACTGTAGTCATCAGTCTTAGATTGAGTTGATATATTACAATTCATTTATGAAATGTATGTGTTGGAAATCTATATTTGAAAACTTTGAATGATAAGGTTTTCCCATTTTGTCAAAAATAATATGACCATCACATATTTTTGTTTTCTTTTTCCGCTGCTACTGATCCAAAAAAAGTGCTGTCTTAAAAGTCCTTGTTCCATATTAATACATTTATTGAGTTTCATCTGCAGAAAAAAAGCATCATATCCTGAAATCTTCCCATCTCCAGGAAGAAAATCATGATTTCATAAAAAAGAATGTGAAGACAGCTTACAGTTTCATGCGGACCATCCAAAATTACTGTAATTTTTGGGCTAAGAGCCACAGCTCTTATGGAAAAAATTCAGGGTTGCCAGCCGACCAGAAAACTGAGAAAACTCAGGGAATCCAAAATAAGGCTAAAACTCAGGGAAAACTCCGGGAGAAATAATTTTTTTAGAAAAACCCGAGAAAAGTCACGATAAAATAATGCAGTGCATATTCGTCATATATGAAATTCTTCCGTGGATTCACAGAATTCTGTATTTTTTGTCATCATTTGAGTCATTCTCGAGACCGATGCAAAACTGAAGAGAAATTTTTTGGGTATTAGTGGGGTTAGGGAAGGATCATTTTCTGTCTGGGGATGGTATTTCATCTTTCAAAACTTTTGAAAACAGAAGTGAAACAGAATGAACATTTCCCTCGTAATTGTATTTTTTTCTCTCTCGCGATGTTGCCTCTGTCTAGTATTGTTGTTAAATATCATTTTATTGCATAAATGTTTATATTTCAACTTGAAACTAGGCAACAACCTGCGAAAACAGAAATTCGATGGCCCGAAAATTTCTCTGTAATGTTCAGGCATGAGATTCTTCCTCAAATTTGACAAATTCCACCTTTTCCGTTATCATTTTGGTGATTCACAACATTGATGCACAGCTGAACAGAAATTTATTGGGGGTTGGTGGTGATGGGATGGCGGGTGCGGGGGCTCGTAAGAGGACAAAATTCCAAATTACAAAACTTGCGTAAACGGAAGGTTGATGGAGTGATGTTTTTTTTTCTGTAATCAGAATTTCTTTTCTCTTGATGTTCCGTATGCCCAGTGTGGTTAAATAAATATATGTATTTCAGCTTGAAAATGGGGGAAAAAATTACCCAAAATCGAAGTCAAACAGAGCAATGATTCTTTTGTTGTTGCAATTTCCCCTTCGTTGTGTTTCCAGTCTCCTGCGTTGTTGTTAAATGTTATTCCCTCCCCATAATTTCATTTAAGCTTAGTGAGGGAGGGGGAAATTTCCGAAAGCTGAAGTCACGAAGTTTGAAAATTTGTAAGAACTGATGTATGGTGTTCAAAAGTTTTCATATTCTCAAAGTTACACCATTCAGCTGAAATAGTTAAAGCTTTGATATCACGCACCATGGCCTTCAGGTTAAAAGTTCTTTCAGCATTATGATTGAAATTTTTGTCATTAGACGAAATTTAAAAAAAATAAAAAAAAATGTGACAATAAATAAATGGGAATAGAAATGTATCGGCAGAAAGAAAAAATAAGCAATGGATGAAATGAAAACCTCACCGTCTATGTACGATATTTAATAAAATATGGAAGATATTTACAGTTAAAATACCCCACTAGCACTTCTCTTGTTATGTATACCTTCGCTGCATTTTGTTGAAAGTATGTACATCGAAGCTTTAGGGGACAAATGTTGTAATGCCTACTTGCCTGTGGACATAGCAAGAATTTGGAAAGAGCGTATTACCAACCTGAATTTTAAATTATAGTTATATATATTTACAATTCCAACAATACACACTGTGTATATAAAATTGATCATAACTTTGTATTTGTAAGGAATCCTTGTATTGATATGTTAAACTAATAACTTTAGAAATTATACCCGTTACACTGTTATAATGACAACGGTCACGACCCATGCAACGTTTGATGACTTATACCCATAATGCATTGTTGCACTACTATATAAAGGAGTACTGCATTGCCCCTGTTCCACCTGATGATGGGGTAAATGTTAGCCCGAAAGTGCAAGTGGGGTATTTTAACTGTAAATATCTTCCGTATTTTATTAAATATCGTACATAGACGGTGAGGTTTTCATTTCATTTGACATATTTATTGTGCGAAGTCATTGTTTTATCATTAAGCAATGGATGCTATGCAGTTGGGGAGTCAACAAAAGACAAATGGAAAGTAGTCTGCATTCTTGCAACATGTTTTGATTTTTTTAACCCAGTTAAAATGTTCAGCATTTTTTTCCTTTGTTGGTGTCATGTATGATTCATAAATGTTTTGTGACTTGATCAAATGGAAATGCTGAGCCATGAATTGGAGGGAATTTAATTGCTATATTTTACTGACCAGCAGGGACATTGCAATGAATGACATTTGGTTGGAGCGAAATTGTTAAAAGCAAAGTTTTTGAAATGGGTTAAGCAGAAAACAAATGGAGGTGTACCTTTATAATTTATATGTTCCATGTGCAAGTGGTAATATGCTATGACATAATTCTGCACTTTATGTAATTAGCTTGATTTTGTGATGCTGTGAAGAAATAAAATCTGCACTATGAATTGATGTACCCAGCAATTAGTTGAAATGTACAATGATAGCATTTTTCTTCTTGTGTTGCATATATTGCATTATAGATATGACATTTTTAGTGTGCATATGATCACAGAGTTATAATCTGTAAATTTTAAGTAAAATTCCCAACAAAATTATCTTCTGGAAAACTCGGAATTTTTAAAGCCAATATGAGTGGCAACCCTGAAAAAAACTTATGGTTTGCCTGTGCTGCAGCACTTATGTCAGTATGGTGCTTATACCCTGAATGTTTTTTTTTTTTTTTAAATAAACAACTGCTCAGCAAATCAGCCAACAGCAGTTGTTAAGTTTGTGTGATATCACTCCCATGGTAAATAGCCATGAATTTCTCTCTCATTTTGAACTGTATGTTTATGCAAGGTCATTGAAACAAGAGGAAGATCCATCACTGCCCTTTTTTCCCCTTGATTTGCGAAACATGGTGGAATCTATCAAAAATTCTGAAATTCATGATTTTATCATAATGTTTGATATTGAATGAGATTATCAAACCTTGAACATGGTAAAAAAATTTCATTAATGCAACTGGTAATGCACCTTAATTATTGTCTGCAAAAGTATTTAATTTGAAATCTATAAATATTCAAATATATAAATATTCATATTTAAAGATAGTAGCTTGTAGAAATTTGGACCTTCTAGATTCATCTTTCAGGTGCATGAACTTTTTTGTAGTGGCATGTGCTTTCCATTCATACGCCATGGTTTTTTGTGTCTTTGATTTCCATCTTGCCACCTTTTCCCCTCTGGGAGGGGGATGCTAAACTTGGCTCTCTCTGGTTTTATGGGCACTTTCTCTCTCACTGTCCACTTATCCATTACACCATTCTTTTTCTTTCTTTTTGCCTTTGTACTGAGAACAGGGCTCATATAGTGCTTAAAAAAATCCTTAAAGTGTTTTTTTTTTCTTTTTAAGGGTCATTAAAACTCTTTATTTTTGCTGGCTACTCTTTAAAAATAAATGTTTTGGCCATCCAAAGTAGGCAGCATCCTCACCTCCCTGATTGCCAATTAACTTCTGCAGACATTTCCCCCAGTTTGAAAACAGGGAGTGTATGTGGTTTTGAATTTCTTGAAAAGCCTTGAATTTAAAAATTTTGCTTCAAGGCCTTGAATATTCAGAAGTTTTGTTGTTTTCTGACTGGGAAATTCTTGAAAAACAGAATCAAATTTCCAATAGTTTTATCCTATTAAAAAAACAAGCAAGAATCTGAAAAACTGAATTTGGCCACTGCAAAATGCTTATGTATGTATCTTTTATTGTAGTAGCCTGAACTTGACTTGGCTGTGTCCACCACCATTCGTCATTCTCAGGGCCAATTCAAGGGAAATGGTTGTACACACATTGACACTAATTTTATGGATTGGGTTGGGGAGTTAACTTGTTCCGTCTGACACCGGAAGTGCAAAGACCCAGCACCTAGCACTTGTCACATGTTAAGGGCGAGGTCATGCATGACAGTCAACTGAAAGGTGGTGTAGAATTAACCACAACTGTGATTTCCAAGTTTCTCATTTCTGGCATACCAAATGTTCTGTGTCCTCCTCACCCTTTGTAGTAGGAGAAGCAGGGTTTCTTATTTGCTCTTCCATTTTTTCTTCAGTCCTGTGGTTTACATCAGCCTCTTACTTATTGGAGCTGAGATTGAGTTTTGTTTTGTTTTATTGTTCAGTCTCAAGGAGGCAAATCGAATTCATCAGTTCTGTACATTTGTTTCTTATTGTTGTGAATTGTGCATCAGTAATTTATGTGATTCATGGACAATGTTTTTTGTTGTTATTGTGAAAAAGCAGTCAGAACGAGGACATTTTCTTCAGTGTTATTGCTATTGGCTTCGCTATTTGTTTATGTTCTTGAAATAGGAAGTCTTCCTGTCAAGAACCGTTGTTCAAAAATCCATCACATTCCACATGGATTACAAGAAACATAGTAATTTTATTGCAAAGTGTGTTTTGTGGGGAAAAAATGTGGATATTTCTAGCATGGGCAAACAGCTTTGAAAAGTCATATGAAGAGTACAGTATACAGGGCTGCCAGTGGCGACTAAATAGGCGACTATTGCTACTATTTTTTATGACAGGCGACTATGGCTTCTATTTCTTACAAAAAACAGCCAAAAGCAACTATTTTCAGAAAAACTTGAACTATTTTAATTGCAAGGCTACTATTAAAAAAAAACGTAATTTGTGTTGCGTATATCGATGTGCTTGTATAACATCAGTTTTAATATTGATACACGTGAATATCAACTTTGATATAGATATATTTATGTCGAATCCATGGTTCATACACATCCTGGAATTCCATTTTGTCCTGCAAATGTCCTAAAATTCTGTTACATGTCCTGGAATTTTATCCATTCCTGCCTTTTTGTCCCTGCACAATATTTTGTAGTTGAGGATTTTTCTACTGTGACATAGCTTATGTCTGACAAATTTCCCTCCCCACCCCCTGCAAAATGTGTGTGTGTGTTTGGGGGAAGGGGGCTATCAGTTTTCTTGTTTTGGAGGACTGAAGCTTCGTTATTAGCATCTTTTGTGCCATGCTTATGTTGTCACTTTGTCTGTCCCGCCGGGGAGACAATATCTCCACAATTATTAGTTCGATTTGTAAAATTCTTTTTGTATTGGGAAGCTTAAAATGTGAGAACGGTCATCTGTTCGTTCTGGGTTTTTTTTTTCGATGCACAACTTCACTGCTAGGGGCGCAAATGGATATCGTATCGAATTTAAAATGCATTTCATTTCATATATTTGCTTCTAAATATCCAATTGAAAAAATTATTTTTTCCTTTTGATGACATTTATAGCGAAGACTATTTTAGTTACAGTCCCTTTTTCAAATAATGCCTAAATTTTCCGCTAGGGGGCGTAAAGGTAAATCACGATTTTCCCAATATCTCCGCTTCTAAAAGTCCGATTTGAAAAATTCTTCCTGAATTGGATATAGCTCTTGAGGTTGAAATGTTTTGCATACAAATTCTCATTTTTTGGTAAAGAATGGTTTGGCCACCGGGGGCATCAATGTTTATTTTGGCTTTCTGATGTATTTGCAACAAAATCTGAGCTGGAAACTCGATTGAAAAAATTCTTCCGTGAACCGATACCGCTCAACTCGGAAAGCTTTTTGAGAATACTTCCTGCTTAAAATAGTGCACAATTTTTCCACCAGGGGCCTACACATATATCTTATTTTTGTCCATATCTCTGTTTCTAGGAGTCCGATTTGAAAAATTATTTCTTGGTTGGAGAACATTTTCAGTGCGAAATGTTTCTCATAGAATTTCAAATATTTCTTAACGCACAAGTGTGCCACTAGAGGGCGTAAGCTCACATTTCCGTTTACAGCAATATCTGAGGACTAAAAACCCGACTGAAAAATATTCTTTTTCGATCTGATACCTAACTATGAAAACTCCTTATTTGTATTTCTTCACAAAATAATGCACAATTTCGCCGCTTGGGGGCGCAAATATTTAATCTATTTTTCTTAATATCTGTACTTCTAAATGTGCGATTTAAAAAATTATTTTAACACCAGATACCATTTATTTTATGGAACACTTTAGGGTTTGTGTTTGAGGAGGTTTGTGGTTCACAATTCTGCCACAGTGGTGTTTATGTACTTCTGTTTGCAGGCTATCTCTGCCTGTAAAAACCATATTGAGAAATTTCTTTTTTTACTGTGTGCCATTCGCTATAATAAAGATGGAGAATGAATAAGATTTTTGCTACAATAAGAAGATCCTCTTCAAATAATGTACAACTTTCCCCCTAGGTGTTGTAAAGGTCAAAACGTTTTTCTTGCCGTCTCTGCTTCCGGCAGACGTATTTGAAAAGTTATTTTTACCTTAGCATAGCTTTTGCTATGAAGAATGCTTTTCTCCTGTTTCCATTATGCAAAATTCTTCCACTGAAACGCATAGTTAAATCATGTTTCCTTCTATATTTCTTTTTTTAACTGATCGATTTAAAAATCTTTTTGTCTCTAATACCTTCCTTCTGCTATGGGAAACGTTTTTTACGCCATTTGTTAATTTCCGTAACATATTTTTTAGCCACTAGTGGAAGTAAATAGCTGATTTTGTGTGTGTGTGTGTGTGTGCACGGGGGGGGGGGTATTTTACATTTACTGAAATTTTGTAATGAATACTTTATCTAAAAATTTGCCATAAAATCAGATTGCTTTCTAATATCAGAAACTTAAATCTAGTTGTTTCTTAGTATTTTCTGAGCTTTTAATCATGCCCAGTTAAATTGCCATGATCACTAATGAATATAATTGCACACAGCCCTTGGACATAAGATTTTCCCATTATTATCTTTCATTTCACATTGGAAATTTTTGTGCATACTTTGTTTGCTGGCGAGTAAAAATTTAAAACATAGCTACAGCATCAATATTATGTTGAAAATTCCTTCCATAAATAAAATGTAACACAAATACTTGCTACCATGATTATGTGTTTAAGAAATAACAATCCCTTTGGTCCTTTGAAAAAGTTCTAGATAATTCACCTTTCCTTACCTTTAAATTTCCAATGTAAGCATTATTTCAAAATAATTAAATACAAATAGTATTTTATTCCACTTAGTAGTTCTAATTCTGACTATTATATAGCTCTAATTATTGTACTATTCTCTTTTACGTGCGATATTTCAAAGTAACTTGTACAGAAAACTAGCGGATAATGCTTACCTTGGCATTCCTTTCTAGCGACGGGGACATTTCACGCACGTGTTTTCCGGTCTTTGTTGAGGTTATTGTCCTAAAGTCCGTTGTATGCGATGACTGGCTTTACTTCTCACACTTTTCGCTGGGTATACTCATTGGATCTTTGCTTTAGGATTCCAAACATCAATTTTTACCGTTCTTTATACTCAAAATTTTCGCCCATACTCTGGGCATCTTCAGGAGCGTGGCGACTTTACCACCGATGTTCGTGGCTAACTTCGCGCTAATGGAGTCCGATACTCCTTGTTGCCATTCGTCGGAAAAACTTTCCTGGATATATTTCGTTAACAAGCCCGGCTGGCGCCATCTATGTTTAGTTAAGACCACTTTTTTTTTTTCTCCGTATTTTTTTTTTTTTTTTTTTTTTAATTTTTTTAATTTCTTCTCCTATCCTGGTTTTCTTGTCTTTTTTGCCTGTTTTTCTTTTGTTGTTGTTTTTCTTGTCTTATTAGTTCTTTCCACAGGCCCGATAATGTGCTAGGGTCGTTCTGGTTACATACCCTTGCTTTATTTTTGTAGATTAATATTGCTTCTTCCCTCCTCATTTGCCTTTCCGATTTTTTATTCTTTTTTAGCATTTTAATTTCATCGAACTTTGGGAATGTCCGGTTTTCCAAGCAGAATTGCACTAAAGCCGTTTTGGCTTCTTTTTTTTGCCAGTTAGATATGTGTTGTTTAAGTCTTTTTTTAATCTGTTTTTCGTACTTCCAATGTACGATATTGGGGGTATGTGTGCTATTGGAATTTCGTAGGTTCCTGATTCTTCTAGCATTTTTTCCTCTGTTTTTTTGTTGACAGTCATACTTTTCACGGTGTGCACTGAGCTTCCTAGTTGTAAGTCATATTTAGCACAGTGCCTATTGATTTCTTTACTCACTCCTTCCAGGTATGGGAAAGCTCCAATGTATTTCAATTTTTTATTTCTCATCTTCCTTTGGTTGTGCACTTCTTGGCCTTCTTTCCTCTGAGTCATATGCTTTTTACTCTCATGTATCCATTTATTAATTAGCTTGCTCGGGTACCCATACTCTTGTGATATTTTCGAGATAAACTCTAGCTCTTGATTTTTTAGCCTGTTGTTAGATGTGTGTGTGTACGCTCGCCGTATCAAGTTTACTATGCTGTTTTTTTTATGTATCACTGGATGGTGCGACGAGTATGGTATCAGTACAGGTATGTAAGTTGCTTTTCTGAACACAGAGTATTCAAAACTATTTTTGTTTTTCTTTAGTTGAATGTCCAGGAAGGATAGGCAATTATCCTCTTCAAACTCAATAGTTAGCTCTATGGTGTTACATATTTTGCTAAACTGCTGTGCTAGATCTTGTAGCTCAGCTTTGTTAAGTTTAGACATTATAATAATGTCGTCTACATATCGAGCATAAAGTATTGGTTTTTCAGGTAAATTTTGAATAATTTCTTTTTCGAGGTATGCCATAATCACTTCTGCGTATAATGCCGATAATGGGGATCCCATAGGGCCACCTTGTGTTTGTTTATATATATTTCCTTCAAAATGGAAGATGTTGTTTTCCTTGATGAAATATAAGGTATTCTTTAGCTCTTTCAATTGTGACAAGTTTAGTTCTTTGTTGATGCTTAGTTGCTGCATAATCAATTCGATGGCTAGCTCGACAGGAGTGTTTGGGTATAACGCCTTAACATCCATGGAGGCCATAGTTATTTGCTCTAGGTCTTGATTAATTATTTTGATTTTTTCTATAAACTCATAGCTATTCTTTAATGTATATTGATTCCTCATGAATATTGGGGATAGATAGTTGTATATCTTTTTTTCTAGGTTGATGAGTGGTGAGATTTTTTTCGATAGAATCAGTCTTAAAGGTGTGTTTTCTTTATGAGTTTTAATTTTCGAGAATATTTTTGGCATCCCTGCTCCCATTGGAGGGTTTGCATTTTTTATTTCTGTTGGTAACGTGCTGTGGTTCCTTATATTAGCCAGGAAGGTAAGTTGTTTGTCGGTGGGATCTTTGTTGATGCTATCGCACTGTAGCTCTGAGATGGCCGTCCGCATTTTATCATTATATTCCAAAGTGTCCATAATAACAATTTGCCCTGTTTTGTCTGCTTCACAGAATTTGATCGTGGGGTCTTTGCAAAGATTTACTAGTTGTTTTCTGTCATACTTGTATTTTATGTATTGATTGTGTGCTATACAAAAGCATTTCAAAAGAAATGCCACATACCTATGTATTTTTGAGTTTTTATGTTGTTTTTATTCTGTAATTTGCTTCAATAATTGAACTAAAGCCAAAGTAGAAAAATAAAGTTTTCTCAAAATCAGTTTAGTATACCATATACAGATATAAAAGCTTAGTAGATATTAAACTAGTCACATTTTCAGTGACAGTTTTGGTATTTCAGTATTTATCTGCAATTCTAAGTTTCTGATTAGCTGCAGCAGACATCATTTTTAGCATTCTGCATTAAGTTTGCCCAAGCGTGTAAGAAGTTGTTTGTTGTAGGTTACAAATTAAACACATGTATGGTTTCACTGTATTTTAAGTAAGAGCATTTGGATCGTATGTCCTGGAAAAGTCCTGGAATTTTGTCGTTGAAAAAGCGTATGAACCATGTGAATCATTATTTATATTGTCTTGTTCATTTTATTGCTTTCTGCTTTATTGCAAATATGATGGAGGAAAGTCAATGGCAAGTATAGACTAGACCCATATGGGATTAAAGGAATGGTCTACTCAAATCAAGATATTCTGCCAAAAAAGTGTCCCATTTTTCTGTTTGGAATAAGGCAGAGATTGCTGTACGACAGTGCTAGGAGCGAGCACGTATCTTGCTTTTGCCATATTAAAGACTGTTGTTTTCTGTGCTTACTGAAGTTTATTTGCAGTTAAATGTATCAATTTCAAGTAGAAAATTTTATACCTAGAATTTCATGAATGATACGTGATTGTTTTTACAGCTTTATTTTCCAAATGACATGGAAAATGCATGTTTTCACCAACAGACATTTAAACTCACTTTACATTATCTACAAACTGTTTAATATAAATTAGGAATTGTTCATAACGAAAAATGAAGTGGTAATCGAAAAAACACCTGGTGAGACATTTCTGTGTATCTGTTAAAAATAACAAGACAGTACTTTTTGTCATTTGAGTAGGTCGTTCTTCTAGTCACGTGGGTCTAGGTATGGATGTACTTGTATGTTTAAGAATTTATTCCAAACAGTGAAATTAGGATTGATCATTTTTGGAGAGACATATTGTATCAAAAGACATTTGGAGACTGGAAATATCCATTTTTGGCAAAAGTTGTGAAAGCATGCCTTGCTTTATCACTTGACAACTTCAATGTAGAGAGAGGCTCTTCTGTATCATGGAAGAGTTCTTTCAGATGAGAAGGCATCTATGTCTGAGAAGATGTTGAATGAGAGACTAACAATTCGAGGTACACTAAAAATGTATAACAACCAAGTTGCAAAGGTGCTAATAACCAAAGAACTAATAAAATTAGCACTTAATGCACATTGGTCATATAGCAACCATTTGGAAGAGGAACAGAGATTAAAGGAACAACAACTGAAAGCTGAGAAAGAAAGTGCTTAGAGATTGAAACAAGAATTGCTAAATAAAGGATTTGAAGAGCAGAAAGCAAACTATAGAAAACATGGAAAACAAGATAAAAATTCTTGTTCAAGAAAAAAGAGAAGTACAAGAATCATCAAATTCTGTGCTTAAAGAAGCCAGTGAGAGACTGAAGCAAGCATTAAAAAAAACATACCTGCAACACGAGTTGCACATGGCATTCTAGAAGGATCAGAGAAACTCCAACAAAAGGAAAGACAACATGATCTTGAAGCATTAAAAATGAATAGGGTAGTTCATAAAAGAAAATCCTCCCTAATTGATGCATTTATGTAGATAACCTCAAAAAAGGAATAAATCTAAGGTTAATGCGGAAGCTTTTTTTTTTTATTAAGCCTACCCTTATATGCACTGATGACAGTGGTATAAATTCACACTCAATTTTTTGAAATAATTTACTGCATATAACTCTTTTGAATTGCTACCATGGTATAAGAATAATGTAAACTTTAAAAAGGACTCCCCGCCCCCAAAAATTGCTAAATGATAAAAAAGTTTGTTTATACATATTGGAGGGGGGGGCATCATATAAAAGTTTTTGATATTCCATGACAATAATTTTCAGGTGAGTTATATTCATTTCAAAAAATTTGAGCTTTGGTTTTATTATTGTCATCAGTAGGTGTAAGGATAATCTTAGTTTTACTGTTGTTAGAGCTTTGAAAATCGATCATGGTGTTAACATCTAGGGATTTTAACTGTCTGCTGTTATAAAAGTAACCCAAATTAGAAGAAAGTCAAGTTTTTTGTTTTATTATTTCTGTAATTATGAGTTGGAATAATTTTACAGGATACAGTAATTTCTTTATATTTGTCTCAAAAGCATCAAGGACACTGTGAAGAATGACTGTAACATTATCAAGGCTGGTGTGGTGTATATCAGTGTAATGCTTCAAATCAATTATACCTGATTTACACAGACTTGAGCTTGAATCGTAAGATAGTTGTCCATGCCCTAATGAAATGAAGACGTTTCAGACAGGTTATTCACATTTACCTTTCAAATATGGGAATCAAAATAAAATGTACTCTTTTACAACATAATTGAAAATCATGTTAAGCACCATTATTATTATTACTTATGAGTTAAAGAATTTCCATTATTGAAGAGGGAGATTACACTATACTCATTCCATTCCTGATGATAATGAACTGCAAGTTTTAATTTTTTTAGTTCTAGGCTTCCTGTTTTTGTTCCTACTAAACACATTCATATTGTTTGATATTTATTGTCATAGCTATACAAAAGACAAGTTGGAAATATTTCCAAATGTTCATCTATTCGAATGAGACTCTTGATATACCTCATATCAGATAACTATGATTATTGTGTGTACAGAACAAAACAAGTGATCATCATAACACTGAATGTCCACAACTATGACCTTTGAAAGAAGAAATACACAATTTTTTCAACACAGTGTATGAAGCCCACTTGGAAAATCTTATATTTTTTTACCAACCACAATGCAGAAGAAAGCTCTCCATACTGGCTTGATACAGATGAGAACATCTGACCACCAGAACAATGACAAAGAAGGAAGTGTTTTGTAATTCCAAAGTTTGTATCAGGTTAGTTTATGTAAGTAGTTTTTGATATATAATTGAATATTGGGGGGTGGGGGTGTAATTTCCATAACCTTTATAGTTCTGAGTGTCTTGAGTAACATTATATTGAAACTTGATATGCCCTTTTTGCAGTGTATGGATGCGTGTGTATCATCATCATCATCATTGTCAACCATTATCAATCCGCTGCTGGACGAAGGTCTCCCCAAGTTTCCTCCACAACGGTCTGTCTTGTGCCAGTCTCCTCCATGTTACTCCCGCATACTTTCGAATTTCATCCACCCATCTTCCATGTGGTCTTCTTCTGGGTCTTTCCCTGTCCCTTGGAATCCAATCTAAAATTTCGGCTGTCCATCGATGGTATGTTCTTCTGGCAGTATGTCCAGCCCATTGCCATTTCAGGGATTTAACTCTGATCATGATGTCTTCCACTCTTGTCATTTTTCGGATCCACATGTTCCTCTTCTTATCTCTCCTGGTTACACCAAGCATGCACCTCTGCAGGCTTCTTTGAGTTGTCTGCAGCCTTTGTATGTCTCTTTTAGCTAAGGTCCATGTCTCTGCACCATACGTAAGCACTGGAAGGATGCATTGATCAAACACTTTTCTTTTAAGACATAATGGCATATTGCTCTTGAAAATTATGCTGTCTCTTCCAAAAGCTCTCCAGGCAAGTTTTGTACGCCGATTAATTTCTTCACCAATGTGACCCTCACTTGATATCTGCTGTCCAAGATAAACGTACGTGTCTGTTATCTCCAGCTTTTCTCCATCAATCGATAAATCTTCATTTCTTGTAAAAGCATTGAACTTCACTTTTGTCTTCTGAAAGTTCATTTTTAATCCCACTTCTTTACTCTTGTCAGCAAGTTCCTGCATCATACTCTGTAGCTCTGATGGGGTAGTTGCAAAAATGACTATGTCATCAGCAAAACGAAGGTGGGTTAGATAATCTCCATTAATCTTTATGCCTTTGTTTTCCCAGTTCAGTGATTGAAAGACATTTTCCAATGTGGCATTAAAGAGCTTCGGAGATATGGTGTCACCTTGTCTCACCCCTTTTCCAATTTTTATGTGTGTTGTATTTTCAAATAGCAGAATCTTTGCACTTGCATTTTCATAGATGTTATTAATAATATTAATGTATGCATCTTCAATACCGCAGGATTTCAGAGCCATTGCAACTGCTGATGGTTTCACCGAATCAAAGGCTTTTTCATAATCGATAAAAGCCATGCACAATGGAAGTTCATATTCCCTCGCTCTTCCAATTAGTTCTCTCAGTACGTGGATATGATCTATTGTGCTGTAGCCACTCCTGAATCCAGCTTGTTCTCTCGGTTGAGCCATGTGCAGTGTTACCTTCAAGCGGTGTGAAAGAACTTTAGTGAAGATTTTATAAACCACTGATAGGAGGCTGATAGGTCTGTAGTTCCTGAGATGTGTGTGTATAACAGTATATATATAATTTTTTCACCCACCAAAATTTGAACATGTGCTGATTTAGTCACCATGGTTTAAAATAAATAGAAAAAATTAACAAAACATTTTTTGTTTGTGTGGAGCACTTAAAACCCATACACTTTTTTGGGCAACTATTTTAGTCATTAACATAAGTTGTTAAGGCTACTATTTTTGCCATTAGTGGCTACTATTTAGGCTACTATTTTTACTATTAGTGGCTACTAAAGCAACTATTTTCTTGGGTGTGATAGGCTGGCAGCCCTGAGTATAAAGCATATTTTGTTTTCTCAGAATATTGCTAGAAATATGACAGTAGATGAGATGATGCCTCTTAGGGTGGATAATAAAGTTGCATCTGTGTGATCAGCAGCTTAAAGATTCCTGAGAATAACACAGCCATTAAACCGGAAATTTTGTTATCATTGAAATTTGCAAAATTAAAATTTCCCTATCGTTCATGTGCAAGTATTGATGCTTTATTTTGACTTGCGTTATGTTTTCACATAGCACCATCATAACTAATTTTTCTTGTGAAGAAACGAAATATTCTTACTTGTGCTGCTTTGGGCAAGCACACCATTTCTGGTTGCTCCTAATTCAAGAAGTAAAATTTGAAAACAAAAACTTTTTTGGTTTGTTTGATGAAAACCTCAACAAATATACACAAACAAAGTTAATGGATATCCTCCGCTTTAGGCTGTGGGAAGATTGCAAAATTTTTACAAAGTGCTTTTCATCCATGTTTTTAGGACATTCGATGGCTGAAGTAATGATGACTGAATTCTTTGGGTGACTTGATCACAGGTCAACTCAACTTTTTTGAGTTGTTCCAAAAAAAAAAAAAAAAAAAAAAAAAAAAAAAACGATATAAAAAATAAAAAATTTTTTTTTCAAGTGATCATAATGTTTCACTTTTGAACATTGGAAACTGTGGTCCCCATATTATAAATAATGCTTTCAGGCATGGATCTACAGCTAGTCAATGGAAACATGGAAAACTGTTCTGCAGTCTATACAAATGGCAGAAAAAAAAAAAAAAAAAAAAAAAAAAAAAAAAAGATACCAGCCAGGAGACAAGTATTTGCAAAAATAACTTCTGAAGCAAAAATGCCTCTGAAATTTTCCCCCACAAATGGCTTGAGAATTCAACAGTATGTGAATATACTCTGAAAATTTTGCCATATTTTTAATTTTATTATTTTCAAGTGACAGAAAACCTCCCCTGAAAAGATCCAAGGATATCATTTGCCAATGTGAAATAAGTTTTGACTCATGCCTTTACAAAAGAAAAACTGCATTTCTTCAATTCTGAAGCAATTGTTTTCTTTTTTAAGATGTTACCAGTGACATGCCTATGCTCCCATTCATTGCCAGATATCAGGAAATTTTTAAGAAGCTTAATGAATCACTTCCTAAAAGAAAGATTCTTTAGAATGGGTTACATCTGCTTTGGAAATACTTCATATAAATGTTACTGACTTCAGTCAGTGCTGCAGTGGTAAGTATTATGATATGGTAGTTCATGTCAGTGATCAGCATCATGAAGTTCTAAGGGTCTTCTTACAAAAAAGCTGGTTTCTAAACTTCTAGTAAAAAAAATCATTGAATTACCCCCTTGTGCAACACATGAAATGCTTAAATCCGTCATTTGTGTTCATGTTCTGTACTTCACCATGATGACTGACAACGATTTCAACATTAAAATGTCTGTCAGAAAATAGGTTCACCAAGTGTTAACATCTGGCCTACATGTTCTTTTTATTCAAGCATCACATTCCAGTTGCTGAAAAGGGGAAAAGTGTTTTTCAGTTGTTGTTTTTCTTAATATAAAACTATAAAGAAAAATTTTAACAGTTGATTGAGTGGCGAGTTTGCATCTATATATATATATTCATTTACTGCATTGTCATTCAGTGTTTCTTTTCTTAAATATTAGATTTCATATTCAAATGACAACCCAGTTACCAGCAAACATCAGTTGTATTATGATTATTAATGTAATTATAAAAATTATTGTAAATTATTAAATTTATAGTCTATCTGTAAGGATTAATTATCTTAGCAACTACTTCAAATTTGAAACGTTATTAAGGGTAGATGGTTCTTTAAATGTTTCATTTTATATTTGACGTGCCACACACCTTATTTAAAAAGCCCTGACTGTCCAAAAAAAAAAAAAAAAAAAGCACTGAAAAAAAAGAAACAAAACATTCAAGTTTGAAAAAGTTATTTTTGCAAGTTTTTATGTGGGATTTGCTAGAAAGAGCATTGAACTTTTTGCTTTAATGTTCTTGAAAAGCCTTGAAAGAAATCACAGTACTGCCCATTCTCACAGTGCATGTAAAATTAGTAGTCTGTGAGGGTGGCCCCCTGGCCTCTTAACAACCATGCTTATAAGTCAGTGGGTTATAATTAATGTCTGTATACCTTCCTTGAAAAAGCCATCTGGTTGATGTGCAAATGCTTGGAAACTGAATTCTATTTTATGCCAATAAATTCAGATTACTAGTATAGTTTTGCTATTTTAAGTATAGTTGGTATGTTGTTCCTCATTATTAATTAGCTATTCTGAAGACCCATTCCAGCTCACTTGTTAGTGCAAATAATGAGATTTATGCACAGTTACTCATGTATTTGTAGATGAACGAGTGTCAGATGGCTTGAAATAAAACTTGTCATTCTGATAACCACTGTGTACTGAATCATAGACCCATTTTGGCCTGATTCCTGTGTGCTTCAAGAGGATGCCACACCCTTTACATTGCATCATTCTGTAGCAGCAAACAAGAGCAGATATTTTATCAGGTATTCAAAATGTCATTACTGACAGTGAGATGTGAGTTTATGGCATTGATCCAAAGACAAAGCAAAAGAAATTATCCTAGAGGCACACTAACTCTTCACCTTAACAAACAAGCAAACAAAGAAGGGGGAGTGGGGACAAAAGCAAGGTTTTAGCCAAAGTGATGTTCATCTTTTTCGATGCCTGAGGAATTGTGTACCTGTTTGCCTGTATTCATGGAACCACAGCCATTGCTTATTATTTTGTGCAGGTTTTGTTGAGGAGCAGTTCTCAAGCAGGGTTTGTTTGGAGACCTTTTAGGATGGAGTGATTGGACTGCAACATCAGTCAACAGTCATAATTTTAGAACAGAGCATGACCAAAGCCCTCTAGCAGTGAGAAGGCTTAGGTGCTATGGAGGCCCAGATTTTCTCAGTTGCTTTCTCCACTAACCAAACCAGTCTTCAAACGAGAGACATAAGTGGAGTGTCACAGAAAGTTTAGTTATTTTTGAGTACATGGAAGAGTGTGGGAAGCATTCATCGCTGGAATATGGAAAGAAGTAATTACTGTAAGTTGATTTTATTACTTATACTACTGCTGTTTGGTTTAAAGCGTGGCATCACATGGCATCATTGAAGATGTTTTCTCTTCTGTGACAAATGAAAATCACCGATGTGAATGGCAACGGCAGCGTCCTGCAATAATTTGCTTAAAAATCATCATTACTTGTAGAAATGTTTTTCTTAAAAACTTTGGCAATCTTTAACATTTCCATAAGTCATGATAATTTTTTAAGTAAATCAATGCACATAGTTCCATATTCACAATTGTGGTTCTCATTAGTCATAGAACAAGAAGTATGTCTGATAACATAATGTGACATCACACTTGGAACCAAATAGCTGTAAGACAAGTAATAAAATGGACTTATGCCAATTTCTCATACCCATATTCCAGCAATAAATGTTTGCCATGTGCATCCATATGTCAAAGCAAATGTGTATTGGAAGACAAGTAACATTCCTATGACCCTCTGATATAACCTCGCTCTTGGAGATTGGTTTGATCTGTGAAGAGAGCAATGGCACAAACTTGGGTCTCCGCTCCTGTCAAGTGAGCCACGGCTTTCTACTTACAGAGGACTTTGGCATGACTGACGTAAGTGTTGTTCGTAATGGCTGTGCAAAAAGTTCTATAACAGGTGTATGGAACAGGTGATGTATATGAACTACATTAGTAGCATCTGCTTGCAAATTTGCTGTTGCATTACCCTTTAGATATATCAGTGTTTGTGTTTTTCTAGTTTGCACATGTTATTTTTCATATAATGCAGAAAGTAATGGCTGTGTAATTACATCATTAAAAGTATATGTGTGTATGTCCAATTTTTATGTTCTTTTTTTTAATCTTTTAAGATTAAAATTTTTATTTTTCTGCATATCTGCGTGCACAAAAAAATTGCTGCATTCATTTAATATTTTTAAGTATTTCTTAGTTCTTTACAAATTTTATTTTGTAGCATTTAGACTATTCTGATGATGAAAAAGAGAAGGCTGCTCACAGAAAGCGTGCAGCAAAAAGTCATAAATCTGCTATGGATGATTGTGGCTCTACTCCTAAGAGAAGAGATTTATCAAATGTGGCCAAAAGTGGTAAGGAACAAATGTTAAAATATTAACCTTGCCAAAGTGATAAACTGTTTCTAACTTAAAATATGTATTTTATACAGGAAAAAGGGTTAATATTTTTCATACCGAATATGATTCGTCGAAAGCAATAACTTCTGCTCTGTTTATAGAGCGTGCTTTACAAATCCCATTATTTTTTGTTGTATTATACAGATTTTGGACCTGTTTCTGTTTTACTGTATGTACTGAACCTTCATTAACTTTCACATGTTTGATTTATGCGGAGAGTTTGAATTAAGATTCCATGGGAAAAATCTATGTAGAAGATGATGTAGAATGCAAGAATATGACAAGTCAAGCTTGTGGGAAAACAAATTGAATATTTATGTACATTTTTGTTAAATATTGAAAAAAAAAACTGCAGGTGAGCCATGTTAATGTTGTTCCTTAGATGCTTTAGCTGAATTTTTTTATACCATCAGTAAGATAAAAGATGTATTATAAAATGGTATATGAAATTTTATACAGGGCTGTAGCTGGGAATCGCTATGGGAAGCTCAGCCTCTCCTGAAAAGTTTAAACCTCCCACTATAAAAGAATCAATGAACATAATGGTATTTTACACCATATTTAAAAAAAATAATTAGGAAAAATTTTCGGTATCACACTTAAAGCACTGTACGTCATATATTGATCGGACTAAGAGTAAAAGCTGATAAAAATCATGTCCATTGAGTCATCAATATAGAAAGTGAGAGCTTGAAAACAGTGAAGTGTGTTTACAGAAGCTTGTTTAAGACACAGGATTCGGAAATCAGTTGTTGCTCTGACTTATGCGATAAACTGCTGCAATCTCATACTGCATGCATACCCGTCCATTTCCCCATACACATTATGATTACTAATTTTTTGAAACGCTTTGCATTTAGTGAGGTCTGTAGCAAAAGTTTTGGCACAAATAAATATCGATGCAAAATCATAAAAATGCAAAGCAAAGGAATACAAACATTGTAAAGCAAGTGAAACGTTTCAAGCTGTGTTGCACTATGCAATTGAAAACCAATATATGCAACAGACATAAGTATACATAGTGTGGCACAAAAGGAGGAGAATCTGCATGTCTAAAAAGTTTTTAGATGTAACAGAAACATGATGCAAAGCAGATTAGACATGCATTTCCAGACACCTGCATCAGTTGAAAAACACATTTTTGTGGAATAAATGAAACTATACGAAACCCGTCAGAATTGACGGGTAGGTTTTTTTTTTTGTTTTTTTTTTTAGAATGAAATCATATGAAACAACATGTAAACTTTATTTGATTGACAAATTCATTCAACCACTTCAGTAAAGACAATAGTCCAGGTTCGTGATTTTTTTTTGACTGAAGGTTTAATGACCACCGTGAGGAACTGTCTGTCCCTGATTTAGGGTCACTGGTTCCAGGGAAGGGAGAGAGCCAGTGCTGTAAGACAAACACAACATCCGTGCCTCACCGGGATTCGAACAAGGACCCTTCCTGAACGAATCATCATAAGCCAGCTCTTAGACCACTGCGCCATCGGGGCGGCCAAGTTCGTGATGAGCATTGCAACTGCACCCTTTTTCAGTCGTAAAATGTGAGGTGGAAGTCCACTAATCTCAGTCGTGTGCAAAAATTCAACTGGATAGCACACTCTCTCACTCTCATGTTCAGACACAACTGTGTTTGTAAATGTTGTTGGAATGAGTTTTGTGTTGCAAATACTCTTCATTCTCTCTTGTCTGAGACATATAGTTGCAACCTATTGATCGCTCATGCCTTCCAGTAAGGCTCTTACGTTTTCCTTCTTTTTTTTTTTTTTATGCGGGAGAGACATTCTGTTAAGGGTGCAATAAAGTATTTACTTACTTTAGGACTGATCATAGAACACCATGCACACACAAAGTCTGACACTGAACTGAACGCCTGATGTAGATAAGGGCCACGCTTCTCCCATGGACTTTACTTGGGAACTTTGCCACCCTGCCATGCCCGAACCATTGCCCCAGTCTCAGTTTTCTTTTCGACTGGCACATCTACATGGTAAGACCTTTATTTTAATACCTCAACCATATTTTTACATTCAGCTGTTCTCTCAAAATAGGTCTCACAGTAAAAAACCTTATAGAATGAAGATATAGATGGGCCAACTCAATATGTACCTTCAAAATATTTTCACTAACAATGGTCAACAGAATGTTTATTTACATCCTTACATAATGGGAAATGTCTTATCTATGTGAATAAACTGGATTGAATGATATTAAATTGTATATATACATCACACAGTCCAACGGCATAATGCAATCAGGTCTTTCTCGAGAGTGTTTGCAGTTCCAATGAGAAGAACTTTGATACGAATGCCTGCAAGTGTTGCTTTGCACAACGGTTCACTCAGAAAAGAGAAGACTTCAGACTATCTCAGTCCCTCCATGCTTCCACCTTCAACAGCGCGTGAATCAACCGCAGGCGATAGAATGTCAACCTCACGCTTCACCCATAGTCTTTACATAGGAATTTTGCCACCCCACAATGCCTGAACCATTGCCCAATCTCATTTTTCTCTTCGACTGGCACATCTACACAGTAAGACCTTTATTTTGATACCTCAACCATATCTTTACGTTAATCCGTTCTCTCAAAATAGGACTCGCAGTAAAAAACCTTATAGAATTAATATATAGATTATGTAGTTTCCAGCAGCACAATTTTAAATTAACTAATCAATGTGTGAAAATTAATCAGTGTGTTGCCTTCAGTCACTGTTGAATGATTTTTCTTTGGAGTTCTCAAAAACACATTTCGCCCACTTAATCTTAGAACTGCATATTTTAATGTTAACTCTGTGTAAATAAATATACCTCAGAAATGACTCTCAGGTGTTGTATAATATACAAAGACCATGGCTAATGTCAGATTCCCAGTAATTATTGCATTTTACATGAATTTTTTATAGCAGTCACGCTGATTGCTGCAGCAGTTCTATGTCTGCGTGGTTCCCAAATTATAGAATGTTAAAACTGAAATTGAGAGATGAGGGTTCGATTCAGACTCCAATGCAATGTAATTTTCAAGTTTTCTGGTATGTATTGAACAGAAAAACTGGCAATTCAGGCATATTGTCTGATTTTAATATAGATAATTTACTGAAGTAACAAATACTTTTCTAGCCTCCCCTAGAATTTACCACTGATTTTATACATGATCATTTGCATGCTTTAGCTAACACATAAGATAGTAGGCTGATGCATCTATGGGCTGCCTTTTTCTTGCAACTTAATTCATGAGTGCAGTTTCTGCTAAACTGGTGCACATAGGTACATTTGTTGCTTTCGTGTATATGTATGCATGTCATTTTTAACATCTGTTAAAGTTTGAATGTTTTCCCAGTATTGATTTTTGTTGTTTTGTTTTAAGAAAACTGATTTTGACATTTTTATAGGATTCATCTTTATCAATTGTTTTTGTTTTCCATGTGCAATATGTGAATATGTTGTATCTGTGTAGTTCCTTGCTACTGTTGTAAAAGTTCTAAATACTGAAATTGTGTGATGAATTGTGTGATTTGTAAATATGTTCTCAATGTTTAGCTCTTCCTAAGTATTAAGCATGTGCATGTTAATTTAATGTTTAGCTCTTCCTAAATTTTGAGCTTGTGCATGTCAGTGAATTTTGTGGAGGACTTTGTTGTCTGCTTTCTCCCAGTCCTTTCAACTTGTTTGCCTAGGAAATGGAAACAAAATTTATTTAACTCCATTTTATGTGCAAGCTTTGCTTTATAAGCAAAACTAATGTTTCTTGGCCTCACACAAACAAGTTACTGAATTCTGCTTTCAAACTTTCCTCCCTCCGATTTGTACATTAAAACATAAAATGCCTGAAATGAAGGCTTTTTTTTTTTATTTCTTCTGCTGTGTAGGACATTGAGAACAACTGTAGAAGTTGGAAATGAAGTACTGAGAAGCACTTTTAATACTGATAAACATTGGGTTTATTGGTAGCAAAAAGTAAAAAGCTTAGTGAAAAACAAGCTTTATTCCCTTCATCCTGACCAACTTTGATGAATGACTGACCAACCATTATTTTAAAAAATCAAAGAGATTCTGGAAAGTTATTTGTTATTGTTGATAGTAAATATCTGCTTACATTCCAAAATTGTTGCCAGGTCTGATGAGCATTAAATATTTTCAAGTTGGTCCAGTGCAGTGTTACTGTATAAAAGCAGCAATACCTTTTGGTCAGCTTGAACAAGTGGACATTGATTATTGGGAAGAAAAATGAAAACATCTCTTTCCAAAAATTTGTTGCATTTTTTTTACATGAAAGAAAAAAATATATTTTAAAAAATATGAAAAAGAAACAGGTAGGTTTCAGATTATATGGATGGGTAGATTATTGATGGATGACTTTTTCATTGCTGAAACACTTCGGAGTGGGATCTCAATAGTACTTATAGTCTTGACGAATGACATTGCAATAACATTGTAAAAATTTCTTAGATTGTATGGTTATATTTCATTTTTAATTAGAAATTGTATCACCCATATGAACTCTATGAATATTTGACTGTAATTAGTTTGTATGCGAAAGCTGCTGCTGTTATTTGGTTTGAAACTTTGTTCACCGTTGCCTTATGCTGAAACTTTTATCATCACTACAATCTGAAACTTGACATTTTTTTTTAAATCCAATTTTAACCAATTTGCAGTTTAAAGGGTTCAACTTTCAATAAAAATTCTTTTAAAAAATAATGTGAGTGTTTCAAAACGTTGTTAAAATCCATTTGTGCTCATCCACTAGTCGCTGGTTCCATAGCAGTTTTCTTTTGTTTAAAATATTTTCTTCACACACATCATCAGGTGCCTTCAGATGATAGGTAATGCCACGTTGCTGTGGATGCAATCAAAAGGACTATCTCATGCTGTCAGTTTTAATCTGTTCATTCTGTTGGTGTACAGGTCTTGAAGTTGTCTGTGGGAAGTTTCTGATGATGATGTCTGCTGGTTGTTCTTGTTTTAACTCTGACATTGTTCCTATTTTGTTTTTCTGCATCAACTAAGTTAGTCTAAAAATATGATTAGGTTTCCAATATGGTTGCAGTTGATGTTAGTTTTTATATATATATGTATAATATAGCCTCCACTGTGTACACTTCTTTCTTGGTTTATTGCTGTACAATATGTCTGATATCTTCAATATCTGAATTTGAGTTATTTAGGCAAAATTTTAATAAGCCTTGCTTTGTGTATACACCAAAATTCTTAAGTTGGTTAAAAATATTTATTTTTCATCTGTTGCGTCTGTTAGGATGGACACTTTTAATCCAGAATTCATTTTCTCTTTGTTTCGTGATTTTTAAAAGCTTTGTTTATCGACATATTGTAGATTACCAAGCCCAAGAGTTTGTGTTGATTCTTGTTATATTTTGGGGGCTTTATGCATAATTTTGTAAAATATTTAGTTTATTATTTTTCATTAATCATACTCTGGGACAAAAGAGTGTAATTTTGTTGTCCACGATCAGCATCTGAAGCACATAGTTGTTGACATTCATGTTATGAGAGGTGTGGATGTTGGCTCTGATCATTACCTGTTAGTGTCATGAGTAAACTGAATGTTGGTTGAAGAAAAAGGAATAGGAAGAGGCCTGGGTCAGAAAGAATAAAGGTTGAAAAACTCCCTGAAGATCATCAGTGTTACTCTAATTTAGTCAGAGAATGACTGAAGGAGTTTAAGTCATGTGAGAGGGATGTAGAAAAGAAGTAGACATGTTTTAAAAGCTGTGTTGTTACTGCTGCTGAAGAGGTCTGTGGCACCACAATAGTAGGTAGTGTTAGAAGTGAAGCTTGGTGGAACAGTGAGATTTAAAGCAGTAAGTGCTGTAAGATGCATGAAGCCGCTAAGCTGGTTCACCAGAGTAAGGCAAAAGATAGGAAGGAAAAGGTGGAAATGCATGAATTGGCATTTTGGAAAGATAGAAAAACTTTCTGGAAGTACACGAGGCACAGAAAAAATAGGGAAAATAAAGTTTCAAGTTGTGTAAAGAATAGGATCGGAGAAATGATATGGGGGCCCAAAGAATTACGTGAAAGATGGGGTAAATACTTCTGTGAATTATTGATCATGAAAGCAAAGGTGATTCTGAGGCAGAAGCAGATAATGTCACAGTGAGAGAGGGAAGCACAGGAGGGATCTCAAGAGAAGAAGTGTGTGAAGCTCTAAAATCTCTTCAGAATGTGAAACTCCGGGAGTAGATGGCATAACTGCTGAGATGTTAAAATATGGTGGTGACTCTGTACTTGACTGGTTAACTGAAATTTGCCTGTTGTGCAGGGAGTTAGGAATGGTCCCTCGGGATTGGAAGGATGCTATTGTTGTTCCCTTGTATAAGAGAAAAGGTGATCAGACTGACTGCAAGAACTATCATGGTATTAGCCTATTGAGTGTGCCAGGGAAAGTGTTTGGAAAGGTCATTATTAGGGCTAGGATTTCTATGGCCTAAAAATTGTTGGAAAATGCCCTATAAAAAATGCAAAAATGCATTTATGACCCAAAAAAACTAAAAAAAATATATATATATATATATATATATATATATATATATATATATATATATATATATATATATATATATATAAAAGGACCTAACAAATGCACATTATTTTTTTATTTGCTTGAAAAACTAATTAATTAAAAAAGAAGAGGTACATCAAACAAAACAAAAAGATACGAAAATATATTTTAATTTGTTGACTGTTGCTGTGTGGACTGAAATTCTTTGTTTTACTAACAAACACATGACCTATAAAACAAAACAAAGAAATACAAGGAATTTATATGTAAAATTTTTGGTTAGCACCTCTACTCTGTCAGGACCTGTGTTTCTTTCAGCCATACATCCAGGGGGCGAAGCCCTTCCGGAATCGACCATTCGCCCCCCCCTCCCCGGAGACATTTCAGGTTACCGAGCTAAATTTGAATAAATTCAGGCTATGATGAAAAGGGAAGTTTCGTTTCTTTTTATGATACTAATATTTCTTCAATTTTATTATTTTAAATATTTGTTCAAATGGTACTAGTTATAGTTTATTTTATTAAAAAGTGTATTACACTGCATGGTATTCTTCAAAATATAATAAGTAGACTAATCATGCCTAATTGTCTGGGAATCGTGATTCAAGAACAAGAGTGCGTTGAATGCATTTTTAACAGATAACATTTTCAAGCCTGCGGAACCTCCCCTTCCCTCCTTTAGCTGAAAACAGTTTGTTATTCCTGAAATGTTTGAAGAAGTAATTACTATATCAGGTATGTATATAGAATTTTTCTTCAGGGGGGGGGGGCAGAAAAAGAAAATTTTTGCGTTTTTGAAATCCACCATCTGGAACAAAATTAAAGTTAATGAAAAATTGAAGAAAAATTAAAGCATCTTTTTTCTAATGTAAGTTGATACATTTTTATTAAATTAAGGCATTTTTTCTAATGTAAGTCGCATTTTAACCAAAAAAAAAAAAAAAAAAAAAAATGAAGCATCAGCTTTTCATACCCTACATTTTTTTTTTAAACTTGCTCAATTTTCTTTTGCACAGCCTTTTCCCATTTTTCCAGTCACAATGTTTAGGTCATTCACAATTTTCTTCATCAAATCTCTTTGCTGCATAATAGCACTGCTGACTTCTCCAAGAAAATAATGGCACAGGCAGAAATCCTAAACTCGACTTTATGTAGGAACATTTATCCGATATTTTAGGATCAGAAAATATTCTCTGCACTCTTAGGGAGCTTCATTGCTGTCAAATGAGGCAATCTTCATCCAAGAGAAATTCATCCAAAAATGTTGTTTTTATTTAAAATTACTAAAATATGCAAAATAATGACTCAAAAAGTAACAAAAAAAATTCCTTAAAATGACCAAACAATCTGGAAAAATGCCATATCCCGTAAAAATCATGAAAAAATGAAAAAACAAAGAAAGCCTTAAAGGTACTTAAATCAGCTTATTTTTGTATGAAACACTTGAACAATGTTTTAGTATTGTCAAAAAAAAATAAATAAATGCAAAATCAAATAAATCCTATCCCTAGTCATTATTGATAAGGTACGAGGTCTTACTTCGGAGAAAGTATGGGATGTTCAGAGTAGTTTTATGCCTGGTAAAGGCGGCACTAACCAAATTTTTGCATTACACATGATCAAGAAGTATCTGTTGGTAAGAAAGTTTCTGCTGCCTCCATATATTTAGAGAAAGCTTATGACTGAGTAAGTAGGTATTTGTGTGGAAGGTACTGAATAAATATGGAATTACTGGGAATCTACTTAATAGTGTGAAAGCCATGTATACTGGCAGTAAAGCTTGTGTACGAGTGAATAGGGTTGTATCAAAATGGTTTTCTATTTGTACAGGAGTCAGACAAAGTTGTGTAATGTCATCATGGCTGTTTAATAAATTTATGGATGCATGCATGTGTGATGCCAAAATGGACAATACTGGTTTATGTCTTGGTAATATCCATGTGTGCAGATTGTAGGGATGGATAATGGTCAGCAAAATCAGTAAAAGTCAGTTTTTTTCATCTTGGTCAGCAATTTAAGAAGAAGGTAGTGTAGAACACACTAAGTTACGTATAAAAGTTTAATGCAAATATATTTCAGCCATTACTATGGCTTTCATCAGTGCAACTACGGTTGGTTTACGTTGCCAGATTGGAAAGGTAAGTTTTGTAATGGTAACTCCGGGTGATGTGATGCAATCAGGGATTTCCAGATGTAAGGAACAAAAATGGGGAGCTCAGAGTTGCAATTTTCGGAAAACAAAATTTCCAAACTTTCTCTAAACCTCAGAGCATACCGATTTTGGAAGGGAGCCAACTTTTTAGTATCGGACCAAAGAGGAATAGCAGAAGTGTCAGCCATGGTAAGAAGAGATAAAGCAGATGAAGGTTTTCCAAATTTCACATCAGATTTGTGTTCCTGAAGTCTTGAGAGAATTTTAACTAAAAACATGATTGTTACCAGGCACCTCCAGACTTCTTTTATGGGATCAGCAACAGCTAAAGATATTTACAGCAAACTGGGCGAAGCTTTCGATTTGGCACAACTTCCTCAGTCAAAACTGCTAATGATCAGTAATGGGCCAAATGTCAACAAGGCTGTCACTAAACTCATGATTATCTTATTTTGACAGAGAGACAGGCTATGGTAGGATATTGGCACTTGTAATATTCATGTAGTCCATAATGCAATAATGTATTCTGTAGGGGCATGGCTGAACTAGGTGACAATGCATCAAATTTAGTTTCTCTTCTTCATGATTTTTTTTATGGGTGGCCATCACGATGGAAGGATTTTACCAAAATTCAAAGAGATCTCAAAGTCCCAAATCGTCGTTTCTTAAAGAATGTTCCTCTTATTTGGTTATCTGTAGAAAATGCTGCCACAAGACTGATTGAACAGTGGCCAGCAGTTACTAAGTGCTTTATGAACTTTGTTCCTAAAAGTAAAAGTGATTTAGTGAAATCTTCCACAAAGTATAGAAACATAATTAACCTCTTAAAACATGAGACTATGAAAGCAGAGGTGATGTTTAGTTGCACGAGTGCCTGCTTATTTACAAAGTTCACTGGAATGTTCCAGAAAGAAGAGCCTTTGGTGTACGTGATGCACAGTGAACTAAAAACACTCACAAGAACCATAATGAATCATGTTTGTAAGAGTTCAGCACCATTGTCTCTTGAAGCCTTCTGGGATGAACACTATATATGTACCTGCAAGAGAAGTTATCAGTGAAAGTAGAAAACTGCAACAAACTAGAAAAACTTTCTGAAAAGGAAAAGATACTCTTTTTAATGGGAGCAAAAACATTTCATAGCAAACTGCGAACACCTTTTACTCCACTCATCTTTGGACAAGCCCATCCTCAAAAATCTTCTCCAGCGCAGTGAGTCAGAGGAGAAACCCACAAGGATATAATAAAAGTAGAAGCACTCCCTATGGATATTCCACTGGACATGATTGCAGATTAATGGAAACTTCTTAGACTTGAAGATGAAACTGTCAGTGAAACTTGCTGCATAGATTCATACTGGAATCAGTTCTTTGAAAAGACAAACCCATCTGGAGATCCTAAATACCCACTGGTTACCAAGGTGGTGAAAGCAGCATTATTGTTATCACATGGTAGGGTGGACATAGAAAGAGGGTTTTTGAAATGTGGACACATTTTGACTGATGAAAGGGCCAGAATGTCAGAGAGAACTTTAAATGTCCACCTTCTGGTCAAAGAAACGATATATCATGTATACAAAAACAAGATATACTATGTTAATATCACCCAGGAACTTTTACAGATGGCAAGAACAGCTCATGTTCATTACAAGCAATATTGTGATGAATAGCGTGCCATTAAAGAGAAAAAAGAAAAGGAAAAGAATGAAAGGGAAAAGGTAGAGGAGCTAGAAAGATTGAAGAAGATAGTCAATGAAAAGGATAAAATACAAGAGAAGGAAGCAAAACTAAAAAGCTGAGACAACATAACGAGAAGAGGATGACTGCTCGAATGTTGCTAAATGATGCAACCAAATGTATTAAAGAGTCTGAGTACACATACAAATATTACGTATTAAGGACACATGAAGGGTTTAACACGGCACATCTCATGCTAGAAGGATTGCAGAAAGCAATGGAGGAAGTGGACAAGAAAAGAAAACATGTGGATGCAGTGCAGAAAACTATTGAGAAATGAAAGAGTTCACTAATAACTTCTTTTTTTCAACAAAACAAATAAAAAACCAAAGACAAAGTAAAAACGAATTTTACCTTACAGTAATTATGTTTTGTTCTCATAATGAGTATTTTCTGTATGATTTTTAATATTTTGCTGTTTTATTATCTGCACTACTCTATTATTTTTAAAAAGGAATATTTTTCTGCCTTAAATTTTATAGTACAATAATGAAAATATTATCCTGTATTCATAAAAAAAATATTTCAATAAAAAGTGTGTGATGGCTGTCTGTGAGGATGGTGGAAGCCAGATATTTTTTTTTTTTAATGAATTTCCAATTTTACTTCTAAAATGCTAATTTATTGATAGGCTGTAAATAAATTTGTCAGTAATTGGTAAGTGGTCAGTATTTTTGGTCAGTAAAGTCAGTAATTTTGACCCCACTGACTAGTTTCCATCTCTGATATTGCTATATGCTGATGACACAGTCTTGTTGGCAGAGAGCAAGAGTGAGTTGCAGAGTATACTGTCCCAGATGCCTGAAGTTTGCATCAAATTCAAACTGAGTATGAACAAGGGAAAAACCAAAGCTGTTAGTACTGAATGCAAGATGAGTCTAAATGGCACAGTGATTGACGAGGTGAATGAATTTGTGTATTTAGGATGCATGCTTGACAGAGAGAACAAATTTGATGGTGAAAGTTGTAGGCAAGTGATTTCTTCATTGAAGTCATAGCTGCGAAGGTTTTCACAGAAATGATAGGTTCTCAAGAGAGTCCCAATGGCTGTGTATGCAAGTGTAATTGTTCCTACTCTGATGTATGGCAGTGAAACCTGGGTATTGCAGAAAAGACGTAGGAGTCATTTGTGCGCTGGAGAGATGCTTTACTTATGGGGAGTTTGTGGCAAGGCGCTCCCTGATCGTGCGAGGAATGAAGATGTGCTGCAGTGCAGTGTGTAATAGTGAGGCAAAATGTTGTCAGTAAACTGGAGACTACTATTCTTAGGTGGTTTGGCCATGTTGAAAGAATGAGCGAAAAGTTTTTCAGCCCAGGTGGCAGGAAAGAAAAGTAGAGGAAGGCCAAGGAAATCATGGGAGGACCAGGTTTAGGAGTGTCTGCATGAGAAAAAGATTATGAAGTGCAGAAGGTCTTGTTTACCTTGTGTGATGCATGTCAGTAAAGCTTGTGCTGTGTGCCAAGATCGCTGTAAATTGAGACATTTGATACGGCAACAATAAGTAAATGATCAGTTAAACATTTATTTGGTGGATTATCTTTCTTTGTGGAGCTAACCTCTGCATCTCAGAGAACAGCTTAGTGATATGAACGATATGTATGTGGTTTTTCATTATACTCAGAATTTCTATTGTATTTTTATACATTTGATTTTGAGGTCCTTGAGTCTCACAGTCTGAAATGTGTGAAACTTCTTCTTACTAAGTCATTGAGTACAAATATGTTTCAAAATTTTTTGGGCAATTTCGAGTTTTTAATTTGATATTGGCTGTATGTATGGGTTTCCTGTAGACTTGAAAGTTTGTTTTGTAGTTTCCTCTGTTTAGCAGTAGTTCCAAAAATGGTAAAATTTTGCCTTTCCATATTGTGAGGCTTATCAATTTACAAAAGCTTGAGAGTTGGGTTTTAAGGTTTATTAGGTCATTTTGAGTACCTTCATAATACTGTATAAAAACATCACCCACATATCTTGTATATACTGCTCGCTCGCTCGCTCTCTCTCTCTCTCTCTCTCTCTCTCTCTCTCTCTCTCTCTCTCTCTCTATCTCTGTCTCTCTCTCTCTCTCTCTCTCTCTCTCTCTCTCTCTATCTCTCTCTCTCTCTCTCTCTCTCTCTCTCTCTCTCTCTCTCTCTCTCTCTCGTTCGTTCGTTCGTTCGTTCGTTCGTTGTCATTTTTGTAGTCTTTTAGCATTTTGCACGTCATTCTGTCACTCTTTCAAATTTGTAAATCCATCTCCATGGGAAAAGACAAAATGGTGTTTTGGGCCATTTCCCCTCCTCTAGTATTTCAGTTGTACAATAGTGGTAAGTTCTTCTCCAGCAATATGTCCACTCCCCCCCCATTAACAGACACCTTCAAACAATGGTAACCTTCAAATGACAACAAGTTCTTGTTGGTGCAGAACAGCTGTAGTAGGATTAGCATTAATGGTAACCTCTGAACAAAACCTGTTAGCAGCGATCAGTAGACACCCCAGTCAGTTCCAAAGGATGTTGAATGTGCACCTTGTCCCATAGTATTTTACTTAGTTCTTTCAATACTTCAGTGGGATGGACAAGATAAGGATGAAGAGGGGTTCTAAAGGAACTGTGCTTTCAGGCAGGATGAGTTGCATAACTGCAGTTGCAGTGATATGTTTAATTGAAAAGAAAGGTGTTAAGGTTTAGTTCGATGTGCAATGGTAATTGCTTTAGAGCTCATGTGAATGTTTCCATCACCCCAAGGATGGTGGGGATACCGGGTGCCTGGAATGTTACCCTCTGGCATCAGTGTATCTTGGTTTGGTTCCTGCTTTCCCACACAGAACTGGAAAACAGTACAATTACCCTTGACCAGGCATGTATCCAGTGAGAGGGACCTGGGGATTTGGATCCCTTAACCAAATGTTTAAATATGCATCTTATAGATTGATAGTTTTTTTGCAGTTGCACAAACTTTACTCTTGAATAATTGCAAAACCAATGCATTTAAACAAAAGCTTTTACAAATTATTAAAAAATTGATGTACATATTTATGGTTTGATGTAGAGGTCTGCACTGGTCGGGTTGGGTTCAGGTAATAAGAAATTGAAGCATAATGAACCAGGGTGAAAGGTTAAAAGTAGTTTAACAGGCTAGCTTTTTTAACTGTGTTATGCTACAAATTGTGCTTTAATAGTTGTTTCTTAAAATCTCTCTGCGGTTATGTTTTTTTTTTTTTTCAATGTTGAAATATATTTCCAATAGCCCCACCTGTGCACTATTGGAGACAAGTTAGTGATTTATGTTTGCAATTAGCTCTGCATTTCTGGTTATTCGTTCTGCATTTTATGACAGGAGAACACATCTAGGAAGAGGGAGTTTTCTTCGTAGAATCTCAGTGAGGAGGTGAGACATTTTTGTTGAGGGACTGCCTTACGAAACACTTGTTTTTGTGTCCAATGGTTACACAAGAAGTAGTTTTGTAAAATTTTAAACAACTCATAAAAGAATGAAGAAATAGCTCTTTTTCTCTTTATGTGTTTATGGAATTATAAAAATAATATATTGCCACACACACGAGTGTTGTGTGTATATACAGCGGATGCTCTGGCTTTTTTAAAGTTTTTGCCAACCCATTCGCCAAATTCAATTTTTTTTTGCCAAAGTGTCATAATAGTATGAAAAGGTAATAACCAATATTTTCGCCAAAACTTTTTTCCATTACCAAAATGATTTTTTTTTCAAAAAATGGTATCTGCAGCATAACCCCTGTATCATGTAAGCTTGGTGTAACCAGGAAAGATAAGAAGAGGAACTCGTGGATGAAAAAAATGACAAGAACGGAAGACATTATGGTCATCCCTTAAATGTCAATGAGCTGGACAGATTGCTGGAAGAATGGAGCACTGATGGACAACCGAAATTTTAGACTGGGTACCAAGGGGCAGGAAAAGACCCAGAACATATCCAGGTGGGAGATACATAGATGAAATTCAAAAGCATGCTGTAGTGACATAAAGAAGACTGGTTCAAGACAGTTGTGGAAGCAACTTGGGGAGACCTTCATCCAGCAGTGCATTGATAATGGTTGAAAATGATCACACACACACACACACACACACACACACACACACACACACACACACACACATCTATGTGATTTTTCTGGACACCCCCTTCTCCCAACAAAAATCCTGGAAACATACCAGACCAGCCCTTCACTGTCTCTAACATTTTCCTGTTTTTCTTTCCTGTAGGATATTTTAATCTTCTAGCTTGTGGTTTTGAAGAGCTATTTAAGACCAGGTATCACTGCTTTCCTAAAATCCCATACGTTATGACTGACTGTGGGATTGTGAAAGTGTAACTGTAGGTCAACCAATGCTAGTAAGGAATAGGGGAAGTTAATGAACAAAGCTCATGCACTTCAACTGCTAAAGTCATGGTCTTTCTACTTCAAAAATTCAGCTGTAAGGAATCAGTTGTATTATTTACTGTTTTAAATCTGGAAATTTTTGCTCTTCAAGTAAACTCAGTTTTCTGTAAACTAGCATTATTATACAGTTTGTATTCTGATCTGTGCATTGCTAGAAGTGCTGACCATATGTCTCTTATTCTGGATTAATTTCCAGGATCTGTTCAGCCTAAGTGACTTCATCCAGATTAATTTGGGCATAGAGAAATTATCTCCCTATGAACTGTGTCACTCTTCTCCCCATTTCACAGGAATCTTGTTCCAAACACATGTAGTTTGAGGATCTTCAATATTCAGGACAACTTTTCAACATTTTTTAAAAGCATATTTCTTCTGTGATTTAAATCCATGATATTTTAAAACTAGCAGAAAAAGTGAAACCTATTAATAAAAGTGGAAGAGGATAACAGTTTGCCACTTAGCAGAATGTAAGGATGTAAATAAGAGATTTACTAAAGAAAGAGGATGAAATCAAGGAGGACTGATTTTGACGTGAAAATCTCAAGGACAAAGTTAAACAGCAGAAGACTAGAAGTGAACAGTTTTAGAATGGTTGGCACATTTTCTGTTGAAAATCATCGTGGTATCTTGGCCATTATTACAAAAAAATGCATTAAATATAAAAAGATGATCTAATAAGGATGGCTAATGAAGTTCTGACTTCGGCATAGAAGTGTTTTCTGCGCAAATGTGTAGAATCTGCATCTGCAAATGCACCAGTGAAGGGATGAGAAGCATGGAAAGTGCTCTGAAGAACATTACTTTACTTCTGACTATGAAGATTGGAATATTTGTAATGGTGATGAAACAAGTCTTTTTTTTCAGTGTCAGTGCTGTTTCTGGCAAACACAGAATTTAAAGGTGATGCTTCCTAGCTTGCTAGCACTTGAAAGAAAGAGAATTGTGTATTTGTGCTGCAACATGCAGTGACACTTATAAGTGCCCTTGCATTGAAAAATCAGTGAAAATATTTGAGAAAACTTCCTGTGATTTGGAAACACAGTGAAAAATCTTGGATAACTCAAATTATGAAGAAATAGCATCTACATCTTAACAAGCATATTGTGAAATAGAATCATAAAGTCGTTTTTTGTGACAATGCTGAATGCCTTACTGAGTCTTGATGATGATTGGCATGATGAGAGTACCCATATATGTCTTCAGCTGTTGAAAAGATTTAGTGCTTTCAGTCCGTGCACAACATTGTCGGATGTGACTGAAGAAACATTGTAAAGGAAATAGCGTCAGAGGTAGGAATATCAGTTGGAAGTTTTCACAGCATTCTGCACAATGATTTAAACATGTATTATGTATGTCAGCCAAAACTGCTGATTACCAAAAAACATGAATTACTGATGCTGGAGACCTAAACATTACGGCTGATCAAGATGGCAATTTTCTATGCAACATAATCACAGGAGATGAGACATGGTGTTTTTTTAATGATCCACTGTTAAAGCATCAATCCTGCGAATGGAATCAACATCCTCAACTCGAAAGCAGAAGACCGGTTTAGACAAAAATATTGCTGGAAGTTTTCTTTGATTCTCTGAGCCTTGTCCGCTTTGAATTTATTCCAGAAGGGAGAACTATGAATAAAGAAATGTACACTGATGTACTCCATCTCTTCAGGGATGCAATCTGAAGGAACATGGTGCTGCAAGTGGTTTCAAAGAATGGATTCCAGGAATGCTTCAGCTTTATGATCATTGGCAAAAGGGCGTAGTTGCCCAAGGTAACATTTCAAAAGAAATGCAGAGTGAGTAACGAAATCTTGAAAGGACCACATTCAGGAATGTCTACATAAGAAAAAGATTCAGTATGAAGTACAAAAGGTCTTGTTTGCGTCAGGTGATGATGGATATCAGTGAAGTTGAAGCTGTATGCTAAGATTGCTGTAAATGGAGACGTCTGATACATCAACAGTAAATAAAATCTAGTTCCAAAAGTTAAACATTAATCTGGCAGATATACTTTCTTTGAGGAGCTGACCTCTGAATCTCAGAGAACATCTTAGTGATATGTATGTATGTACACTATATTGACAAAAGTCACCGGACACCTAGAAGAGAAACACAACATAGAATTTATTGACATACATTAGCATGGTGTCGGTCCACCTGTGGCCTTAATGCATGCACTGACCCTTCGAGACATGCTTTCGATAAGGGTTTGGAACACAACAATAGGTATGCACTTCCATTCAATACATAATTCTGCCACTAACTGTTGCTTAGTAGTAGGCCTTGGTTCCAAACTTCTTATGCAGTGCTCTAATTCATCCCATAGGGGGTCTATGCAGGGCTCTGTGCTGGCCAGTCCACACATGATATGGAATTATTGTCAAACCACGCCATAACAGTCCTTTGCTTTATGGCTCGGTGCATTATCCTGCTGGTACCAACAAGGCTTGGTTGCATAGTATTGCCACAGAGTTGGTAGGGCATAATTGTTCAGAATATCGAGGTAGACATGCTGGTTAACAGGTTTGTCCACGATAACCAATGGGCCTGTACCATACCATGAAAAACACCCTCACACGAGTACACTGCCAGCTCCAAACTTGACCGTAGGAACAGTTCACTGTGGTAAATAGCGTCCCCCAGTTTCCGCCATACCCACACATGGCCATCAGACTGATGGATCATGTATCTGGATTCATCAGTCCATAGGACCCGTTTCCATTGATGTACGGTCCACGATTAATGTTCTTTACACCATGTTAAATGAAGAGTATCATTCCAAGTGGAGATGAAATGCTTATGAGCAGCCACACAACCACGGTAACCCATGGAATGAAATTATCTGTGAATGGTATGTGTACATACCGAGGTTCCAGCATTTTTACTCACCTGTACACTGAGGTCTTGTGCAGTACTCCGTCGATTAGCTGTAACGACTCTCCTGAGGCTTCGACGTCCTCCATCACTGATTTTTTTTGGTCTGCCGGTACGTTTTGCTGCTTCAGGCACGCCATGTGCCTTCCACTTATTCAGTACATCCAAAACAGTTCACTTGGGTATGTTTAAACGCCTCTCAATTTCTCTTATGGACAACCCACTAATATAACACCCAACAATCTTTCCTTTCTCAAAAAGTCAGTTCTCTCCCGCCGCAACATTTTCTCTCAACCTCGCACTGCGATATGATCGCGGTCAGCTGCAGGCTTGTTTTTATACCATTTGCAGCTGTACTGCGCATCTTAACAATGCAGCGGACCCGTTCATTTGCTTTTGAAGGGGTGTCTGGTGACTTTTGTCAATATAGTGTATGTATAAAAAGGAATTCCTAGGAACTTTTTGGCCTACGTTGTATTTTGTTCATAATGGCTTTTTGGCATATTATATCAGTAAAGTAGTATAATTATCAAATAAATTTCATTAAAATAATCTGTTGTATCGGTGAATTGAAAGTTTTTTTTTTTTTTAATTCTAGGTATTTTAAAAATCATTTTCACATTGGGGCATCATGTATTTTGAAGGGTACTTACTCTCTATGCAAATGGTATGAGTGAAGATATTATAATAAACATTTGGAAGGAAACAGTCTCCATTTTTATTATGATAATTAACATTTAGAAGGAACCTGTCTCCATTTTTTTTTTTTTTTTTTTTGACTTGGAAAGTAAAAATTTAGCTTTTGAAGAATTAAAATAGAAATACCTCAGAAGATACTTCATAAAAGTTTTATTATTTTTTCGTTAGATAAAAAAAATCAGTGTATGCATGTAACTTTAAAGGATTTTAAGTGAGGTTATATGTATGATAAGGTAAATATTTTTTT
This sequence comes from Macrothele yani, assembly GCA_039090855.1. NCBI lineage: Eukaryota > Metazoa > Arthropoda > Arachnida > Araneae > Macrothelidae > Macrothele > Macrothele yani. The sequence continues at coordinate 74,682,057 of CM077026.1, forward strand.
AACAAGTGATGAAGTTCATACCAATTGACCATCAGTCAGATTGACAATTTTTAAAAAAACTTTTGTGTTTTTGTTTTGCACTGTGAGCTAAAATACAAATGTTAAATAACAATTATATTTGCTAAAGTTATCGTACTTTGAAGTGGTAATGTGTGCCAGTTTATGTATCCTTCTAGGACATTACTCTAATTTCTTGAATAAACATCAATGATTGTTTGGCTTCATATTTAAGTATCCTGTAATAAATTAATGATCCATGATGTTCATTTATATTTCATATTTCAGTCTCACATATTGCATAAAAAATGGTGATTTTTGCATTTATAATACTGGAAAAGTTTCCTGAAATTGTTAATTTAACTGACTTTCTGCTGATGACTAAATCAACTGAACTCAAGGAAATGCATGAGACCACCCACCCCTGTGATGCAGTGGTCTCAGTGCTGGCTTCTGATCCTTTGTTGGTGTGGGTTCAGGCCCCAGATGAGGCATGATTAGTATGTTTGTCTTATGACACTGGCTCTCTCACTTCCCTGGAACTAGTGGCCACAAATAAGAGACAGGCGATTGCTTATAGCCCTTAGAATTGCCCATGATTGTTGTAAACTCTGAAACAAAATAAAAAAAAGAAAAAGAAAAAGAAGAACGAAAAGAAATATATGGGCAGATTACCAACAGTATTTTAGCATATATTTTAGTACATTTGCCTAATGGGAAAATATCTCCTTTGTCAATCATAGCATTGGTGGTAGTTGTATCATCATCATCATTGTCAACCATTATCAATCCACTGCTGGACGAAGGTCTCCCCAAGTTTCCTCCACAACGGTCTGTCTTGTGCCAGTCTCCTCCATGTCACCCCTGCATACTTTCGAATTTCATCCACCCATCTCCCATGTGGTCTTCTTCTGGGTCTTTTCCTGTCCCTTGGAATCCAATCTAAAATTTCGGCTGTCCATCGATGATCTGTCCTTCTGGCAGTATGTCCAGCCCATTGCCATTTCAGGGATTTAACTCTGATCATGATGTCTTCCACTCTTGTCATTTTTCGGATCCACGAGTTCCTCTTCTTATCTCTCCTGGTTACACCAAGTATGCACCTCTCCATGCTTCTTTGAGTTGTCTGCAGCCTTTGTATGTCTCTTTTAGTTAAGGTCCACGTCTCTGCACCATACGTAAGCACTGGAAGGATGCATTGATCAAACACTTTTCTTTTAAGACATAATGGCATATTGCTCTTGAAAATTATGCTGTTTCTTCCAAAAGCTCTCCAGGCAAGTTTTGTACGCCGATTAATTTCTTCATCAATGTGACCCTCACTTGATATCTGCTGTCCAAGATAAACATACGTGTCTGTTATCTCCAGCTTTTCTCCATCAATCGATAAATCTTCATTTCTTGTAAAAGCATTGAACATCACTTTTGTCTTCTGAAAGTTCATTTTTAATCCCACTTCTTTACTCTTGTCAGCAAGTTCCTGGATCATACTCTGCAGCTCTGATGGGGTAGTTGCAAAAATGACTACGTCATCAGCAAAACGAAGGTGGGTTAGATAATCTCCATTAATCTTTATCCCCTTGTTTTCCCAGCTCAGCGACTGAAAAACACCCTCCAATGTGGCATTAAAGAGCTTCGGAGATATGGTGTCACCTTGTCTCACTCCCTTTCCAATTTTTACGTGTGTTGTATTTTCAAACAGCCTAATCTTTGCACTTGCATTTTCATAGATGTTATTAATAATATTAATGTATGCATCTTCAATACCGCAGGTTTTCAGAGCCATTGTAACTGCTGATGGTTTCACCGAATCAAAGGCTTTTTCATAATCGATAAAAGCCATGCACAAAGGAAGCTCATATTCCCTCGCTCTTTCAATTAGTTCTCTCAGCACGTGGATATGATCTATTGTGCTGTAGCCACTCCTGAATCCAGCTTGTTCTCTCGGTTGAGCCATGTCCAGTGTTACCTTCAAGCGGTGTGAAAGAACTTTAGTGAAGATTTTATAAACTACTGATAGGAGGCTGATAGGTCTGTAGTTTCCGAGATCCTCAATGTCACCTTTCTTATGTAGCAGGATCATTGTAGCGGTGTTCCAATCCTCAGGAATCTTTCCTTCATTAAGGCATCGAGTGAAAATTTGGGCGAGTACTGTTTCGATTTCTCCACTTGCTTCTTGTATGATGTCTACAGTAATTCCATCTTCTCCTGGAGCTTTTCCTCGCTTCATGTTCTTGATTGCATGTGCAACTTCTGCTGGAAGGACTGGAGGAACTCTGGTACTGGTATCTTTCATGATGCCTGGAGTGCATATATCATCCCTTTCATATAATTTGGAGTAGAAATCTTTCACTCTTGTCAAAATTTCGCCTCTATTTCTTGTTACAGAACCATCTTCTTTTCTCAGTGCCATAATCTGTTTTCTTCCCTTACTGAGATGTCCCTTTGCTATCTTTAGGCTTTGGTTGTTTTCAATTGCTTTCCTCACTAGTTCACAGTTGAATTTTCTTACGTCTTCAAGTTTTGCCTTATTACAGTATTTTATGGCATATAAAATTCAGACTTTTCCAAGAACACTTTGTATTCAATATGTGAAGTGGTGGATCTCCTATAAGCTAATAAATATCCTTCAAGTTAAAATTATTTGATGCTGTAGGCATAAGCAATCATGAAAGTAACATTTTACACTAATTTTGTTTCATTTCACATATCTTATTATGGGTATGTACTCTCATCCAAGCTTCATGTCTTCCAGCCTCATATGAGTTGGAAGGCAATTCCAACTGATATTTTTTATTTATTATTTTTTAACATGCATTAAATCTATGTAATCATAATAATATTTAAATTTAAAATTTGCATTAGTACTAATTTTGGCAATAATACCCTTTGTTACATTCAAACTATGTCCATGTGATTGCCAGTCTCAATTGAAAAATATTAAATCACCTTAAGTTATCTTTAAAAGCATAATAACTTAATTTCTGAAGAGGCATTTTAATATTATACTGCCTATAATTATGTCCTTGTGTATTAATTTTATTATCCTCTTTGAATATATTGTTCTCAGCAATAAGATCACTACTAAATCTCCTTTAGTTCACTGTTCTGCATAGAACATCTCAGAAAACTTGAAAATTTTGTCACTGTGGAAAAGGAATTGACTTGCATCATTATTAATTTCTGTAATGAATCCCCTTCAATACTGCAACCATTGTTGTGTAGTGATAAACATTTACATGAACATTCAGTAGAATCATTTGATCAACCCATTAATTTGTCATGTTGTAAAATTAGTGATTAACTGCAATCTTGGATAGAAAATCTCAAATACTACAAAATTGTGCTGGTTTTGAATGTTCTGTTATTCAAGATTGACAAGTGAAATATGAATGTTCTAGAATTCATCAAATTTTAAATAGGCTGGAACCAATTAAACTGGGCACAGAATTAGTAAAGATATTTCTTAATTTTGAGAACATTGTATTAATACTTTTTTACTGCAAGGTTGATTTCTGGTTATAATAAAAGATGCATATAAATCAAGGTACCTAATTTAATTTAAGGTTTATTCTTCAAGACTGCTTATTGAATACATTTGGCTTTTTCTAAGTTTGTTGTTGTGCAATTACATACAAAAAGTTTTTTGTTTTTTTTAAATGTAATAATTTGTGGGTTTTATTCTGAGTTACTTCTTCTTGTAAAAATTACCTATCTTTAAATGTTAGCTCACACTCGCACACTAAACTTCTGAGTTAATATAATTGAAACTATACAGCATAAACCTTAATTGCTGAAGAATATTGATATCTTTCACGTTTGTAAAAGATACATGTGTATTTAAATGTAATTGTTCTGTTTTTATTTTCTAGCCATTCCAGACAGCCCTTCTACTAGTCATGGTTCTCACCAGCACAGAAAAGATAGGGCCATAGTTTCAAGTCATTCTTCTGGGAGTAGTATCTTGAAGCCACCTGCAATACTTGGATTGTATTCCCATTATCAGGGAGCTGAAAAGTATTCAGCAAAACCACCTCAATACAAAATCTTTGAGAACTTCTCATTTGCTCAGAAACCTCTTAAGCTAAGTCTTTCTCCATTCACATCACCCCCACAATCACCATTTCAGTTGCAATCACCTGTTACAGAATATCAACCAAGATTTACTGGAACAGAATTTTCACCAAAACTATCTGTGTCATCATTTATTCAGGGACTATGTCCTGCAGAAACAGCTAAGCAAAGAATGCTCTCCCTGGAAGAGTCCAGAGTATCTACTGTAAAAAAGTGTAAGCAAAAACCTCATGTAGAGCCAAAGCCACTTTCTCTAGAAGAAATTAAGCTACTCTTATCTCAGGAAACACTAACTCAGCATATTGACTTTCAGCAAAGATCAACTGTACAAACAGCATATCCACAAAGACCTAAGGACATATCACCTCATCAGCAGCCAACAAGATATCAAGAAATATCAACTGTTCAGCAGGAGTTTCAGCAACAGCCAATATCATATCAGCAACATACACCACATCAGCAGCAGATACCTCCTCAGCAGCAGATACCTCCTCAGCAACAGGTTTCACATTGGCTGCAGATGCCACACCAGCAACAGATGCCACAACAGCAACCAATACCACATCAGCAACCAATACCACAACAGCAACAGATACCACATCAGCAACAGATGCCACATCAGCAACAGATGCCACATCAGCAACAGATGCCACAACAGCAACAGATGCCACAACAGCAACAGATGCCACAACAGCAACAAATGCAACCTCAGCAGCATATTCCTTTTAAAAAACATATGGTATATCAACAACAGCTCCAGTCTCAGCAGTATATACCACCACAGCCACTGATTGCTTCTAAACAACAGATGTCACCACAGCAACGTATGGCACATCAACAACAGACACAGTATATACCACCACAGCAGCCAATTCCTTCTAAGCAGCAGATGCCACTTCAGCAACAGATACCACCACAGCAACAAATTCCTTCTCAGCAGCAGATGCTACCACAACAGATGGCACATCAACAACAGATGCAGTCTCAGCAACATATACCACCACAGCAACAGATTTCTTCTGGGTGGCAGATGCCACTTCAGCAACAGATGCTCTGTCAAAAACACATGCAGCTGATACTACCACAACAACAGATGGCATCTCAGCAGCATATACATCCACAGCAACAGATGCCAAGTCAACAACAAATGCAGTCTCAGCAGCATATACATCCACAGCAACAGATGCCAAGTCAACAACAAATGCAGTCTCAGCAGCATATACCACAACAGCAACAGATTTGTTCTAAGCCACAGATGCCCTCACAGCAACAACAAATGTCATCTTGGCACCAGATGCCGCATCAACAACGGATGTCATCACTGCAACAGATACCACCTCAGCACCAAATACCACCAGATCACCAGACGCCTCTTCAGTCACAGATATCTATGCAGCAGATGCCATGTCAGCAGCAGCAGATTCCTCTTCAGCAACAGATGTCATATCATCAAGGGATGCATCTGCCACAGATGTCTCCTCAGCAGCAGATAACACATCAGCAGGTTGCCGAGATGAAATTAATCAGAGCTCTACCAAATTGAAGTGAAATTAATCAGAATATTTTGGATAGTCATGTAAAAATCTTTTTGTAAATGCCAAGTTTTAAATAAATCTGTTATTTTTTATAGTGTATAGAAATTTTAATTTCATGTTATTTATATTTCCAGTCTTATTTCACAAATTGTATTAGTTGGGTTAGGTGAAGGAAATAATTTCACCATTTATTAGATTATATTTAGTGTTTATCAATAGCATTCTCCATAGCCATTGTAACAGTAACACATTTTGGATATATATAATTAAGTGTTATACAGTTCAGTAAAGCTTTGGTAATGGAACCTTTTGCATACCTATAAGCTTTCTTGGAAGGCTTATGATTTTCTATACCTTTCCTGTCTTCTGATTTAGTCCTTTTATCTCCTGATTTTTGCAAAATTCTGGTGAAGAATATGGGAGGGGGTCTTACACTCTCTAGAATTTCTAGAAAAAGCTTGCTTTGAATGCATACAAAGTTATGATTTTCTTAATTTTGTTGTTATCTAAATTTTTTTGCATGTTTTGTATAATACTACAAAACTTATTCTCTCAGGTTTTTCTTACCTTATTTTAAGTCTTTTTTCCTATGTTTTGTGTAAACAAAGATGCTGCTTTTGGAATAATTTTTTTTAATATGAAATGATAGTAAGTTCATTTTTGAACACACTCAGAGACAGCAGTAAAAAAAAAGTTCCATCACAGAACAAAAAAGCATTTGAGCACATCTTTTGGAACAATTAAATTTTATTTTAACTTTAAAAGTTGTCGGTTATTCTTTATATCTTCTGAGTTCCTTTATATTTTCAGATGTTTCTGGCCTCTAGGTCTTTATCAAAGGCCAGAAAATAAATACATAATAAGATTTTAATTTAAGAACTGGTCATAATATGAGAAACCTGCCAACAAACTTTAAATTCTTTTGGTGTAAGCAAAGCCTTTTATACAGTTTTTAGTCATTAAGAACAGGCCTTGATAAAGATCTAGAGGCCAGAAACATCTGAAAATGCAAAAGAACTCAGAAGCTATGAAAAATAAGTGGAAGCTTTCAAGTTAAAACAGAATTTAATTATTTTAATCTCAGAAAAGTGTGTTAGCTAGCAAGTGTTGTTAATTAAGTTTTGGAATCAGTTTGGACAAAACAAGAGGTCAGGAAAATTTCCATGATATTGTTTAGATATGAATTGCCTGGAGTTAATGATGTCCACACACACAGAGAAATGTTGGTGAAAGGAAGAATTCAGTAACTTAAGATCAAGGCAATATTTGAACTTAAATCACTGTTTTAGTTCATAACTACAGCAAAAAAAAAAAAAAAAAAAGGTGCTATTTTTAGCAGAGGGAAAAAAGACTCCATTATTTGAATGCAAATTGCATTTTTTTTTTTTTTTTCAAAATTACATTTTTCTTGTCTTGGTATTCGTTAAATTAAAAAAAATATGTAACTTCATGTTTTTTTAATACTTTGAGGGGAATTTTTATGATAATTTAAAGTATCCTTTGTTTACCTTTATCGCTGAAGTGTGTGGTTGTCGTGAATGTCAGTCTTTTTATTTAGGAAGCACCAGAAGGAACTTAAAGAAATTCGAAAAAAGCTTCTTAAAGAACTTGGAACCAAAAACAAAGGAAAACTGCATTAATTCAGTTTAGTTAATTACAGAGAACCTTTTTGAAAAATAAAAGATGCTGTTGCATGCATGAAGACACTAGATGTAACAAGAAGAGAAACTACTAGGGGCATCATACAAGGAACGAAAATGCACTAAAAGACCAATAGGTGGCAGGAAAAACAACAACTTGCAAACATACTAGAAAGGAATGCATATGCATAGTTCTTTTCTTTCTGTCTCTGCTTCTAAAAACTGCATTTGAAAAATTAATTTACCAATGCATAGTTCTTGCTAATGAAGGACACTTTGTGTATATTTCCTGCTTTATTATAATTCACACTTCTAACATTAGGAATGTCATTGTGTGTTTCCATTTACAAAAGTATCTACAATTGTAAAAATGTGATTAAAAATACTTGGTAGGATACTCTTCATTACGAAGAACATTTTGTGCCTATTTTCTGCTTCTGGTAACACAGTCTTGTCACTAAGGGGTGTAAAGTTATTATTATGTTGTTTCTATGTCTTTGCTTCTGTTGTTGGATGTTAAAAATTTCTTTTACTTCAGTTATCTTTTGCAGTGCAGAATCTTTTGCTTACAATATTGTGCCACTAGTGGGCTAATACTGTTATTTCTATTTGCAGTTGTTTTACTTGTTTCATGAAGCCAAAGCTGGCTGAAAAAGTAGTTTTTGTAATACTGGTTCTATTCACTATATGAAGAACAGTGTGCACATTGCATATTTTAAACAGTGCACAACTCTTCTGTTTTATGGGTGTAAATTAATTTTTTTAGCTGATTTTTCTTTTCCTAAAAATTTCCTTTGAAAAATTCCTTTTGTGTCAGAAAGGATGCGAAAGACAGACGCTATTCACCTGAGAATTACTTTCCTTATTTGTTAACTCACAAAAAATCTAAGATTACAAAACAGTTTATCAAATCCATCAATTTACGTTAGGGAAATAAGTCAATCACTTTCAGTTCCAAAAACAACAAAAGTTCAGCAGCTGTGAACATAAATGATTTTTAGATCCAAATGTGTTATTTTGGCTGCATATTTCGAATATGATTCCGTTTAAAAAAATTTTTATGCTGAATTATGATGCCATCTGAAAACTGAACTAACTCAATTATGTATTTAAGTCCACATGCGAATGAGTTTTTCTTGTGTGTATGTATATTTGCAAGGCTATATGTGAAAGGGATGATACATGTACTCCAGACATCATGAAAGGTACCAGAGTTCTTCCAGTCCTCCCAGCAGAAGTTGCTCATGCAATCAAGAACATGAAGCGGGGGAAAGCTCCAGGAGAAGATGGAATTACTGTAGACATCATACAAGAAGCAAGTGGAGAAATTGAAACAGTACTCGCCCAAATTTTCACTCGATGCCTTAATGAAGGGAAGATTCCTGAGGATTGGAACAATGCTACAATGATCCTGCTACATAAAAAGGTGACATTGAGGACCTCAAGAACTACAGACCTATCAGCCTCCTCTCAGTGGTTTATAAAATCTTCACTAAAGTTCTTTCACACCGCTTGAAGGTAACACTGGACATGGCTCAACCGAGAGAACAAGCTGGATTCAGGAGTGGCTACAGCACAACAGATCATATCCACGTATTGAGAGAACTAATTGAAAGAGCGAGGGAATATGAACTTCCATTGTGCATGGCTTTTATCGATTATGAAAAAGCCTTTGATTCGGTGAAACCATCAGCAGTTACAACGGCTCTGAAATCCTGCGGTATTGAAGATGCATACATTAATATTATTAATAACATCTATGAAAATGCAAGTGCAAAGATTCGGCTGTTTGAAAATACAACACACATAAAAATTGGAAAGGGAGTGAGACAAGGTGACACCATATCTCCGAAGCTCTTTAATGCCACATTGGAAAATGTCTTTCAATCACTGAACTGGGAAAACAAAGGGATAAAGATTAATGGAGATTATCTAACCCACCTTCGTTTTGCTGATGACGTAGTCATTTTTGCAACTACCCCAACAGAGCTCCAGAGTATGATCCAGGAACTGGCTGACAAGAGTAAAGAAGTGGGATTAAAAATGAACTTTCAGAAGACAAAAGTGATGTTCAATGCTTTTACAAGAAATGAAGATTTATCGATTGATGGAGAAAAACTGGAGATAACAGATACGTATGTTTATCTTGGACAGCAGATATCAAGTGAGGGTCACATTGATGAAGAAATTAATCGGCGTACAAAACTTGCCTGGAGAGCTTTTGGAAGAAACAGCATAATTTTCAAGAACAATATGCCATTATGTCTTAAAAGAAAAGTGTTTGATCAATGCATCCTTCCAGTGCTTACGTATGGTACAGAGACGTGGACCTTAACTAAAAGAGACGTACAAAGGCTGCAGACAACTCAAAGAAACATGGACAGGTGCATGCTTGGTATAACCAGGAGAGATAAGAAGAGAAACTCGTGGATTCGAAAAATGACGAGAGTGGAAGACATCATGATAAGAGTTAAATCCCTGAAATGGCAATGGGCTGGACATACTGACAGAAGGACAGACCATAGATGGACAGCCGAAATTTTAGATTGGATTCCAAGGGACAGGAAAAGACCCAGAAAAAGACCACATGGGAGATGGGTGGATGAAATTCGAAAATATGCGGGAGTGACATGGAAGAGACTGGCACAAGACAGACCGTTGTGGAGGAAACTTGGGGAGACCTTCGTCCAGCAGTGGATTGATAATGGTTGACAATGATGATGAGGATGATGATGATATGAGCATTAATGTGTGTGTGCATGTTTGTTTTTAGCATCTTTGAAAAAGCAGCTTAAGGCCTACAATAAGGAAAAATAGTTTCATTTGCAAGCATTGTTTTTTTACAGAAGAGCAGTTTTATTTGTAGCTCATATTTTTAGCGCATCTTTTGTAAAAAATTTACGTGCTTATTGTGTGTTATCACTTTGTCTGTCCAGCTAGCAACACTATATTTCTGCAACTATTAGTCTGATTTGAAAAATTCTTTTTGCATTAAGCTTGAAATGTGAGAATGATTATCCTCCCATTCCGGTTTTCTTCCGATGCACAACTTAAGAAGCTGTAAATGCAGATGTTATTGACTTCAAAATACATTTTATTCCATACAATTGTTTCTAAATATCTGACTGAAAAAATCCTTTCTTCTCTTCTATAACATTTATAACAAAGACTTTTGGGTACAGTTTCTTTTTCAAGTAGTGACCAGTTTTTCCGCTAGGGGAAGTAAAGTTACGATTTTCCCAATATTCCTGCTTCTAAATGTCCGATTTGAAAAATTCTTTTGCATCGTCTTTGTTCCCAGTGGGACATATTCTGCATGTGTGTAGTTTCTAATTTTTAAGAACAGTCGTACCACTATGGGTGAAAGTGTATATTTGCCGCCCCGGTGGCGCAGTGGTCTAAGACATTGGCCTCTGATCATTCGTGCGTAAGGGGTCCGGGTTCGAATCCCGGTCAGGCATGGATGTTGTGTTTGTCTTACGGCACTGGCTCTCTCCCTTCCCTGGAACCTGTGACCCTAAATTAGGAACGGGCGACTGCTTATAGCCCATTGAGTTGCTCACGGTGGTCGTTAAACATACATCCAATTAAAAAAAAAAAAAAAAGAAAGTGTATATTTATACTTCTGATGTACACTGCCGGACAATTGCTAAGGACGGATGACAATAGCAACGATAGCAACCATAAAACGGAAGGCAGGAAAATGTGGAAATTAGCATAAGTGCGAGATACAGTAAGACGTGTTGTGCGTATGCAAATTTTGGATTGCCGGTCTTGTTCGTGACGTCATAGCGCTGATAAGAGATATAAAGGATTTGACGCGTATTGACCGTTGTTGTTCAAACGCAAAGTTGAAAGAGAAGAATCAAATGACGAACTTGCAATTTTCAGTATGTCTTTCCGACTTCACCTAGATGATTTTACGCGTGGCCATATTATTGGCAAGATTGAAGAAGGGCGAAAAATAACAGATGTTGCCAGGGAGTACGACGTCAGCCACAGTGTTGTTTCAAGGCTTTGGAAATCATTTCAAACAAATGGAGAGTGTAGCAAACGTCACGGGGGAGGTCGTGTTCGCAGTACGACACCTGCAGAAGATCGGTACATAGTGCTATCAACAAAAAGACACCGGCGCAGCACAGCTAGTGAGGTAGCAAATCAGTTTATGGCTGCTACTGGCAAGCGGATCTCCCAAAAAACTCGCCAGACGTTTGCAAGAAGGAGGACTATACGGCCGCCGTCCTTTTGTGTGCATCCCATTGTCCAGACGTCACCGTACCGCCCGTTTGCAATGGTGCCATCAAGATCGCAATTGGACTGATAACGACTGGTCTGCTGTCCTCTTCTCAGATAAGAGTAGATACAGTCTATCGTCTGATTGTCGACGAAAACTGATCTGGCGTGATAGTGGTACTGCATATTGTCCAGCAAACATACAGGAAAGGGATCGATATCCGACATGTAGTGTCATGGTATGGGCTGGCATCATGATCAATGGCCGTACGTCCCTCTATGTGCTTCCAACTGGGACTATGACTTGCCAACGATACATTAATGATGTTCTGCTACCTCATGTTCGCATGTTCCGTGCTGCTGTCGGTGACAGATTCATTTTCATGGACGACAACGCAACACGTCATTGAACAGTCGCTGTCCAGGAGTGTCTTGAGAGTGAGGATATTCAACGCCTCGTATGGCCAGCACGTTCTCCAGATCTGAATACCATTGAAAATGTGTGGGATGCTTTGGGGAGGAGTCTTGCTGGTTGCCAATGCCCTCCAATAAACAAGGACACCCTCATCCGTGCACTGACAGAGGAATGGGATAAATTACCCCAACAGCTGCTTGATAATGTTGTGCAAAGCATGACACGGCGTGTGGAATCTTGCATCGCCCTCCATGGTGGCCATATTCCGTATTGACATCTTACGCCGGAACGCCTGAGGACGGTATTTGCATTTTTTTCACGTTTACGTATTCTGCACAAAATGGCCTGTTTGTCCCTTGAACACGTTCCAAAGCCTTCTGGATTTCAGAGCACAATAAATTGTCTTTCTTGTAATGTCCTGGCATTCTGACATTATTTTATTTCACTTGGCATCCAACCACACTTACTTTTTTATGCGCTATAAAGCCGTTTATGATCCGTCCTTAGCAATTGTCCAGCAGTGTATTTACAGCAATATCTGCGCATTTGAAAACTCAATTGAAAAAATTATTTTGTGATAAAATACTGCTCACTACCAAAATCTCTTGAGAATACCTTCTGCTTAAAACAATGTATAGTTTTTCCACCAGGGGTATATCTTTTCACGATATCTCTGCTACTAATAGTCCGATTTGAAAAAAATATAGTTTACCAATAGTCCGATTTTTGAAAATATAGGTTTTTAGTTTATCGAAGATCATTTCTAGTGAGAAATATTTTTCATTTAATTTAAAATTTTTCTTAATGATCAAGTTTGCCACCACAGAGTATGATCTCACGTTTCTGTTCACAGCAATATCTGAGCGTCTAAAAACCCGATCAAAAAAATCCTTTTTCCGTCAGATCCTGTGAATTATTAAAACTTTTTGTGTGCATTTTCTGCACAAAATATAATATTTCCCCGCTAGGGAGCTCAAATGTTTAATCTGTTTTTCTCAATATCTCTGCTTCTAGAAGAACGATTTAAAGAATTCTTCTAAAGCCAGATGCCATTCATCATGTGGAATGCTTTGCATGTACTCATGCTTATTTCCTCACAATTCTTGCACTATATGGTGTTTGTGTTTATTTACGTTTGCAACTGTATTTCCATTTCTAAAAATTCTATTGAAATTCATTTTGCACTGTATGCCGTTCGTTAGAGTAAAGATAGGAAACATTATCCTCTTTATATAATTCGCTGTTTTCTCGCTAGGTTGCGTAAATGTCAAAACTTCTTGCTTGTTATCTCTACTTCCAAGACACATATTTGAAAAATTCTTTCTCCTTGGCATATGTTTTGCAATGAAGAATACTTTTAACATATATTCTACTTTTTCATTATTAAAACTGCTGCTGCCAGGGAACCCTGTGTATATTTCTAATTGAAAGAGTTAATTAGATTCTAAGAATGCCTAAGAAAAATATGATTTTGGTACGATACTCTTCATTATGAAGATTATTTTTAACCAATTTCTTCGTTAAGTAACAAGGTTTCCCAGTAGAAGGCATAAAGTTATATCGTGTTGTCCAATATCATCATCATCATCAACCATTATCAATCCACTGCTGGACGAAGGTCTCCCCAAGTTTCCTCCACAACGGTCTGTCTTGTGCCAGTCTCCTCCATGTCACCCCTGCATACTTTCGAATTTCATCCACCCATCTCCCATGTGGTCTTCTGGGTCTTTTCCTGTCCCTTGGAATCCAATCTAAAATTTCGGCTGTCCATCGATGATCTGTCCTTCTGGCAGTATGTCCAGCCCATTGCCATTTCAGGGATTTAACTCTGATCATGATGTCTTCCACTCTTGTCATTTTTCGGATCCACGAGTTCCTCTTCTTATCTCTCCTGGTTACACCAAGCATGCACCTATGCATGCTTCTTTGAGTTGTCTGCAGCCTTTGTATGTCTCTTTTAGATAAGGTCCACGTCTCTGCACCATACGTAAGCACTGGAAGGATGCATTGATCAAACACTTTTCTTTTAAGACATAATGGCATATTGCTCTTGAAAATTATGCTGTTTCTTCCAAAAGCTCTCCAGGCAAGTTTTGTACGCCGATTAATTTCTTCATCAATGTGACCCTCACTTGATATCTGCTGTCCAAGATAAACGTACGTGTCTGTTATCTCCAGCTTTTCTCCATCAATCGATAAATCTTCATTTCTTGTAAAAGCATTGAACATCACTTTTGTCTTCTGAAAGTTCATTTTTAATCCCACTTCTTTACTCTTGTCAGCAAGTTCCTGGATCATACTCTGCAGCTCTGATGGGCTAGTTGCAAAAATGACTACGTCATCAGCAAAACGAAGGTGGGTTAGATAATCTCCATTAATCTTTATCCCCTTGTTTTCCCAGCTCAGTGACTGAAAAACACCCTCCAATGTGGCATTAAAGAGCTTCGGAGATATGGTGTTACCTTGTCTCACTCCCTTTCCAATTTTTATGCGTGTTGTATTTTCAAACAGCCTAATCTTTGCACTTGCATTTTCATAGATGTTATTAATAATATTAATGTATGCATCTTCAATACGGCAGGTTTTCAGAGCCATTGTAACTGCTGATGGTTTCACCGAATCAAAGGCTTTTTCATAATCGATAAAAGCCATGCACAATGGAAGTTCATATTCCCTAGCTCTTTCAATTAGTTCTCTCAGCACATGGATATGATCTATTGTGCTGTAGCCACTCCTGAATCCAGCTTGTTATCTCGGTTGAGCCATGTCCAGTGTTACCTTTAAGCGGTGTGAAAGAACTTTAGTGAAGATTTTATAAACTACTGATAGGAGGCTGATAGGTCTGTAGTTTCCGAGATCCTCAATGTCACCTTTCTTATGTAGCAGGATCATTGTAGCGGTGTTCCAATCCTCAGGAATCTTTCCTTCATTTAGGCATCTAGTGAAAATTTGGGCGAGTACTGTTTCGATTTCTCCACTTGCTTCTTGAATGATGTCTACAGTAATTCCATCTTCTCCTGGAGCTTTTCCCCGCTTCATGTTCTTGATTGCATGTGCAACTTCTGCTGGAAGGACTGGAGGAACTCTGGTATTGGTATCTTTCATGATGTCTGGAGTGCATGTATCATCCCTTTCATATAATTTGGAGTAGAAATCTTTCACTCTTGTCAAAATTTCGCCTCTATTTCTTGTTACAGAACCATCTTCTTTTCTCAGTGCCATAATCTGTTTTCTTCCCTTACTGAGATGTCCCTTTGCTATCTTTAGGCTTTGGTTGTTTTCAATTGCTTTCCTCACTAGTTCACAGTTGAATTTTCTTACGTCTTCAGTGATACTTTTTCGTACTGTCTTGCATAGCTCTATATATTCCACTTTGGAAGTCACATCTTCTTTAGTTGTCCTCATCTCTCTTCTTTTTTGCATCAACATTTTCGTTTTTCCTGATAATTTATTTACATGCAACTTGTTCTTAGACCCAGCTAATTTTGTTGCTGTTTCCATAAGAGCTTTGGTTACTTTTCTGTTAACTTCAGAGATGTCCACTTCTTCCGATGTTAGGCCTTCTAAAGCAGAGAACCTGTTCTTCAGTTCCAACTTGAAGGTATTATGGTGTTTTTTAAGGTTGGTTATGTCAATAGATTTTGTTTGTCTTATGAGCTTGCCACGTTCAAGTTTAGTGTTGAGGTGCATCTTACATCTCACCAATCTATGGTCACTACCTGTGTTGAACTTGTTTAGCACACTGCAGTCTTCTATGACGAATTTTTTGTTACACATAATAAAATCAATTTCAGTTGTCGTCCCATTTGGATGTCTCCATGTCCATTTCCTGTGTGGCTTTTTCTTGAAGAAAGAGTTCAAGATGAAAAACCCTTCTGCCTCTGCAAACTCAACGAGAGTATTTCCACGCTGGTTTCTGTTGCCGTGACCGAATTTACCTACTGAAGTTTCATTCTGTTGCCGTTGCCCTATTTTTGCATTGAAATCTCCCATAATTATTTTCAAGTGCTGCTTACCTTTATTATTTAGATGACAAATTTCCTCATAAAATTCTTCAATTTCTTCTTCAGGATGACTTGTGGTGGGTGCATAAGTTTGAATAATCTGAGCCTGGTATCTTTTCGAGAGTTGGATAACAAGCCGTGCAGCTCTGTCAGAGGAACGTTCAACTTCTACAACTTTATCCTTCAGTTTCTTGTTTATTATAAATCCAACACCACTAGTTCTGCCAGTATCTGTCCCACGATAGTAGAAGAGATGTCCACTTTTCAGTTCGATGAGATCTTCTCCTTTTCTCCTTACCTCACTTAGCCCCACGATGTCCCACTTGATCCTTTGTAGTTCCTCTTCTAATTCAAGAAGTCTTGAATCAGAAGATAGGGAGCGTCCATTGTACGTTGCCAAGGTCAGCATCAGATAGCAGCCTAGTCCGGTCCTCCGGGGATTCTTAGCAACCTCTGCCTTCATGTCGCACTGGCCGCTGCCTTGGCCAGGTACATTCCACCTGCCGGAGACTGAGGGCCAAGATTTAAGTTGTGCAGTCATTTTGGAGGGGTTTGGCCATAACTCACCACGCTGGCCAAGCGGGTTGGTGAGTGTGGGATAGAATTTCCTCTAATCCCGATTTTATAGTATATACCGCTATTGGCGGTCGTCAGAGCCCCTTTAGTAGGAACAGGATGCACCACGAGAAGGCGGGGTTGACATTTGTCAAGGAGAGGCTGTGATGTTACGCATCACCTGACCTTACATCCCTGTCCTATATATATATATATATATATATATATATATATATATATATATATATATATATATCATCATCATCATCATTGTCAACCATTATCAATCCACTGCTGGACGAAGGTCTCCCCAAGTTTCCTCCACAACGGTCTGTCTTGTGCCAGTCTCCTCCATGTCACCCCTGCATACTTTCGAATTTCATCCACCCATCTCCCATGTGGTCTTCTTCTGGGTCTTTTGCTGTCCCTTGGAATCCAATCTAAAATTTCTGCTGTCCATCGATGATCTGTCCTTCTGGCAGTATGTCCAGCCCATTGCCATTTCAGGGATTTAACTCTGATCATGACGTCTTCCACTCTTGTCATTTTTCGGATCCACGAGTTCCTCTTCTTATCTCTCCTGGTTATACCAAGCATGCACCTGTCCATGTTTCTTTGAGTTGTCTGCAGCCTTTGTATGTCTCTTTTAGTTAAGGTCCACGTCTCTGCACCATACGTAAGCACTGGAAGGATGCATTGATCAAACACTTTTCTTTTAAGACACAATGGCATATTGCTCTTGAAAATTATGCTGTTTCTTCCAAAAGCTCTCCAGGCAAGTTTTGTACGCCGATTAATTTCTTCATCAATGTGACCCTCACTTGATATCTGCTGTCCAAGATAAACGTACGTGTCTGTTATCTCCAGCTTTTCTCCATCAATCGATACATCTTCATTTCTTGTAAAAGCATTGAACATCACTTTTGTCTTCTGAAAGTTCATTTTTAATCCCACTTCTTTACTCTTGTCAGCAAGTTCCTGGATCATACTCTGCAGCTCTGATGGGGTAGTTGCAAAAATGACTACGTCATCAGCAAAACGAAGGTGGGTTAGATAATCTCCATTAATCTTTATCCCCTTGTTTTCCCAGCTCAGCGACTGAAAAACACCCTCCAATGTGGCATTAAAGAGCTTCGGAGATTTGGTGTCACCTTGTCTCACTCCCTTTCCAATTTTTACGTGTGTTGTATTTTCAAACAGCCTAATCTTTGCACTTGCATTTTCATAGATGTTATTAATAATATTAATGTATGCATCTTCAATACCGCAGGTTTTCAGAGCCATTGTAACTGCTGATGGTTTCACCGAATCAAAGGCTTTTTCATAATCGATAAAAGCCATGCACAATGGAAGTTCATATTCCCTCGCTCTTTCAATTAGTTCTCTCAGCACGTGGATATGATCTATTGTGCTGTAGCCACTCCTGAATCCAGCTTGTTCTCTCGGTTGAGCCATGTCCAGTGTTACCTTCAAGCGGTGTGAAAGAACTTTAGTGAAGATTTTATAAACTACTGATAGGAGGCTTATAGGTCTGTAGTTTCCGAGATCCTCAATGTCACCTTTCTTATGTAGCAGGATCATTGTAGCGGTGTTCCATTCCTCAGGAATATTTCCTTCATTAAGGCATCGAGTGAAAATTTGGGCGAGTACTGTTTCGATTTCTCCACTTGCTTCTTGTATGATGTCTACAGTAATTCCATCTTCTCCTGGAGCTTTTCCTCGCTTCATGTTCTTGATTGCATGTGCAACTTCTGCTGGAAGGACTGGAGGAACTCTGGTACTGGTATCTTTCATGATGTCCGGAGTGCATGTATCATCCCTTTCATATAATTTGGAGTAGAAATCTTTCACTCTTGTCAAAATTTCGCCTCTATTTCTTGTTACAGAGCCATCTTCTTTTCTCAGTGCCATAATCTGTTTTCTTCCCTTACTGAGATGTCCCTTTGCTATCTTTAGGCTTTGGTTGTTTTCAATTGCTTTCCTCACTAGTTCACAGTTGAATTTCCTTACGTCTTCAGTGATACTTTTTCTTACTGTCTTGCATAGCTCTATATATTCCACTTTGGAAGTCACATCTTCTTTAGTTGTCCTCATCTCTCTTCTTTTTTGCATCAACATTTTGGTTTTTCCTGATAATTTGTTCACATGCAACTTGTTCTTAGACCCAGCTAATTTTGTTGCTGTTTCCATAAGAGCTTTGGTTACTTTTCTGTTAACTTCAGAGATGTCCACTTCTTCCGATGTTAGGCCTTCTAAAGCAGAGAACCTGTTCTTCAGTTCTAACTTGAAGGTATTATGGTGTTTTTTAAGGTTGGTTATGTCAATAGATTTTGTTTGTCTTATGAGCTTGCCACGTTCAAGTTTAGTGTTGAGGTGCATCTTACATCTCACCAATCTATGGTCACTACCTGTGTTGAACTTGTTTAGCACACTGCAGTCTTCTATGACGAATTTTTTGGTACACATAATAAAATCAATTTCACTTGTCGTCCCATTTGGATGTCTCCATGTCCATTTCCTGTGTGGCTTTTTCTTGAAGAAGGAGTTCAAGATGAAAAACCCTTCTGCCTCTGCAAACTCAACGAGAGTATTTCCACGCTGGTTTCTGTTGCCATGACCGAATTTACCTACTGAAGTTTCATTCTGTTGCCGTTGCCCTATTTTTGCATTGAAATCTCCCATAATTATTTTCAAGTGCTGCTTACCTTTATTATTTAGATGACAAATTTCCTCATAAAATTCTTCAATTTCTTCTTCAGGATGACTTGTGGTGTGTGCATAAGTTTGAATAATCTGAGCCTGGTATCTTTTCGAGAGTTGGATAACAAGTCGTGCAGCTCTGTCAGAGGAACTTTCAACTTCTACAACTTTATCCTTCAGTTTCTTGTTTATTATAAATCCAACACCACTAGTTCTGCCAGTATCTGTCCCACGATAGTAGAAGAGATGTCCACTTTTCAGTTCGATGAGATCTTCTCCTTTTCTCCTTACCTCACTTAGCCCCACGATGTCCCACTTGATCCTTTGTAGTTCCTCTTCCAATTCAAGAAGCCTTGATTCAGAAGATAGGGAGCGTCCATTGTAAGTAGCCAAGGTCAGCATCAGATGGCAGCCTAGTCCGGTCCTCCGGGGATTCTTAGCACCCTCTGCCTTCATGTCGCACTGGCCGCTGCCTTGGCCAGGTACATTCCAGCTGCCGGAGACTGAGGGCCAAGATTTAAGTTGCGGAATCATTTTGGAGGGGTTTGGCCATAACTCACCACGCTGGCCAAGCGGGTTGGTGAGTGTGGGATAGAATTTCCTCTAATCCCGATTTTATAGTTATACCGCTATTGGCGGTCGTCAGAGCCCCTTTAGTGGGAACAGGATGCACCACGAGAAGGCGGGGTTGACATTTGTCAAGGAGAGGCTGTGATGTTACGCATCACCTGACCTTACATCCTTTATATATATATATATACAGGGTGTGTCTAAAGCCTTTCCCTGATACCATAAATCGTATAAAATGAACCCAGCTAGTTAGACGTACACGGTTTGTTGCATTGATTGTGTCATATTCTCAAGTTTTTTAGTTCGTTTTACTTTTGTAACAATAGGTGGCGCTGCACGTTTGCAGCGTAGTATGTGAAAGCATCAGTCGGCAAAATGGCGTCTATGCAGGATAAGGCTAATTGTGTTCTTTGGTTTCATGAAACCAAATCTGCAATTTCAGTGCAGCGGAAGTTTAGGCGTGAGTATGATAGAGCTCCGCCTAGTGTGAAGAGCATAAGGAACTGGCATCAAAAGTTTAAACAGACTGGCCGTGTCGGTGACCCTGCAAGAAGGGGAAGACTTTCCATTAGTGATGGTTGGTTGGTTGGTGGATTTTATTGGCGCAAGGGCCAGGTTTGGCCAAAGAGCGCCAGACAAAGAACTATCAGCCACAGATTTTTGAAAACGTGGAAAATGATTAACACCAGACAGGCTTGGTAAAAGTTGAAAAAGAGTATGATGAAAGCTGTGAAGACAAGGTAGTTAATTAGGTTTATATAAAAATTTATTAATTTACTATTAGAATTATATATATATATACACACACATATATATATATATATATATATATATATTTTTTTATTTTTTTTTAAACACAACTACACAAAGGATGAGTCACTCTCCTCCCCCACACTCCTCTGCAATGCTGGCAGAGGGCGGGGACGAACTGTCACTCTCCTCCCCCCATGTTCCTCTGCAATGTTGTTTGAGGCTGGGGACGAACTGTCACTCTCCTCCCCCTATGTTCCTCTATAATGTTGGTTGAGGGTGGGGACCTCGCTGAGGCCGAGACAGTTGGATGGACACTGCACACCTTTGCGGATTGAGGGCCGGGTCTTCCGCACGTGCAGGCTTTCGGATGGAAACTGGAAGAGACGGTCGGCTGCAAAAGAGAAGGCCCAGAATCAGGTAGTCGAAAAATTTCGAGCTCGGGGAAAAACACCTGTGTCGCTTGGTCAGCTGTAGATCGCTTGGCAAGGGCGGCGAGAGCTACAGGGCGCGGCACAAAGGGCTGCACGGGTTGTGGCAGAGACTGAACTACTGCGGCAAAAGTGCGCTGTCGGTTAGTGGGTATACCCAACTTGGCCTTGGCAGCAGGGTACGAGAGGCCTTCCAGGGTCTTGAGGCGCTGGATCGCCATCTCGTCCTTCCATTTCATACAGTTGCGGGAGTAAGCTGCATGGGCCTCACCGCAGTTAACACAGCAGGCCGCAGAAGTGCAACCATCCCCGTCATGTTCACTGGAGCCACAATTTGCGCAACGAGCGGAACTCTTACAGAAACGTTGGGAATGCCCGTACCTCTGGCACCTGAAACAGCGCAGAGGACTGGGAATGTACGGGCGAACTCCACAGACCAAGTAGCCAGCCTTGATTTCGGTCGGAACTTTCGGGGAGTTAAAAGTCAAGATTACATTTTTAGACTTAATCAAGGAACCATCGCGCCGGAACATCATACGACGAGCAGCAATAACACCTTGATCTGCAAGTTCAGTCACCAATTCGTCTTCACTGCATGGCAAGAGATCAAACTCTGAAATAACACCCCGAGAGGTGTTAAGAAACGGGTGAGGTGTCACTTTTACAGGAATGCCTTGAAGACTAGTGAGGTGCAGAAAAGTGTTACTCTGAGAAACACTGCAAGTTTGGACAAGCAGGTCCCCAGAGCGAAGCTTCCTCACAGACTTCAAGGGGCCAACTGCAGCGTCCAAAGCTTTAGAAATGAAGAATGGAGATCTGGTGGACAGTCTCTCATTCGGATCGATGGATTCTACAACTAAGTGTGTAGCATGCGTATTCACAACAATCGAGGGGAGACGACGCTTCGGAGCGACTGGTACAGCTGCCGAAGAAGAGGTTCCACATTCTTGGTCCAGATCATGGTCTAAAGATCGTTTAAGGGTATGAGACTTGGTAGGTTGAGAAGACGAAGGAGAGTCGTTGTCAACGATCATTTGCTCAGGTGACTTGAATTTGGAGTGTTTGTTTTTGGGTTTACCCATGGAAAAAGGAGAAGGATTCGTCTGCAGACTACTCCACCCACCACCGAGCCCTACAAGGGAGAACTGGAGGTCTGCAAGCCAAGAAAATGACGCTGGACACAGTTCTGGAGCTTATACGTTGCAGATATAGTCCGTTGGCTGTGATCACACGCACTCGGCGGACACTTCGGCCTCCGGGTACCGTCATGCCAACGCCTTTGGCATGATCCCACAGCCCCCGGGCTCACCCTGCCGTGCTATACGACAAAAAAGCCGCTAAAGCCCTGCACACAACTTGGTACAAGACTTCTGACTAGAGGTGGGTTAGTCTCTAGCCTCCCGTTTACAGCGAAGCCGGGGTCGAAGAGGAGTGTTGGCACACAGGAGGCACTTATCCGGTCTCCTGCGACCTCAGCCGCCAGACATCCCATTTCCGCCTCACGGGTCTCCGCACGCGGCAAACATGCAGGTAGGCCTAGCACCCAAACCAGCTAAAAGGAAAAAAAGAAATCCAAAGAAGACAAATCCTGGCCGGGAACCGAAACGGAATCTCAGCAACCTACGAACTGAGCGGTTAATATAAATCAGTTAGTATTGGAGGGTAACAAAACCACAAGACCGGGGTGTTAGTACATAACGTGGTAGCGATTAGGTAGAATACAACACGGGCAACTAGCCAGTGGAGAAAATAAAGAAAAACAAAAAAGCGAGACACAAGACCAGCTCGGGATCGTGGGGCCGCGACTCCCCAACAGCTGGATGAACAGCCGTCCCTGCAAACACCAACAGCACCAAAATAAAAATCAAGCGGTGGCATGACATCAGATGTTGACCAGTCACAAGGTCAGCTCGGGCCGTGGGGGCGCCGCTCCCCAAATAACTGGAAAACCAGTTATCCCCGTGCGGGGTTCCATTAGTGAGGAAACTGTCGACGGCGTGCGTGTGCATTCGTATGAAGCCAGAGGAAATGAATTTGTCGTTTCTCTAGTGAAGTGGGAACACCTATGAAGCAGTGTACCACATTTTAAGGAAGTGGCTTCGTGTTTTTGCATACAAATTTCAAATTGTTCAAGCCCTATGGATATTCTTGAACGAGTAGGCGAAGACAATGATTACCTGAAGCGGATTTGTTTTTCAGACGAATCAACTTTTCATACCTCATGTAAAGTGAACACGCATAATGCCCGTATCTGGGGTTCAGAAAATCCACATGTGGTTTTGGCGAAACAGAGAGATTGCCCTAAAATCAATGTTTGGTGCGGATTAATGCACAACAAAGTAATGGGACTGTTCTTTTTTAATTGAGTTTACCAATTACATTGGGTATTTATCTCGACATGATGTAGCTGTATGTTGCACCTCAATTAGAAGAGCTGCAACCAAGGATAGTGTTTCAGCAGGACGGTGCGCCTTCGCACTGGGGTGTACCTGTCCATCAATTCTTAGATGACAAATTCCCTAACAGATGGATAGGCAGAGATGGTCCGATACCCTGGCCACTAAGATCCCCAGACATTAAGCCCCTTCACTTCTTTTTATGGGGCTACATTAAGGATCAACTTTATACAACACCAGTTGCAGATAGTAACACTTTGAAGGGAAGAATAATTGAAGCGTTTGTGACCATCACAGATGACATGTTGCAGCACACATGAAAGAGATAGAGTACCGACTGGATGTTCTCCGTGTAACAAAAGGAGCTCACGTTGATGTATACTGATGACCCGGAAAAAAAAACTGAATTTCAGGTAAGCTATATTGGAAAACCGTCTGTGTCTAATGAGCGTGGTTCATTTTATACGATTTATCGTAATCAGGGAAAGACTTTAGACACACCCTGTAAATCTTCTAACTGTTCGATTTGAAAATCCTTTTGTCTCTGATATCTTCCATCAACTAAGAAAAACTTTACGAAACATACTTTTCAGTCGCTAGTGTGCGCAAGTAGATATTTCCATTTCTGGATATTTTATGGATTGCAAAAATCCATTTCGATTTTTTTAACGGATTCCGTTTTCTATGAATAACCCTACTTTCATTACGTATTTTAAATTATTCGCAGTTCTTCTGTAAGTGGTGCAAGTATATGTTCTTTTTTGTTGAATTTTTGGATTTTTCATTCGGAAAGGATTCAAAAGGCTTGCTAATTACAACCTAAAATTTGGTATCATCTTGTTTAAATTCTGTAATTGTAATTTTAAATAACAAATTTATCAGAAAGTAGGAATGAGATAGATTATACAGGGTGCTTCACTCATAGGAGGCCCTGAGTTATAGTTTATTACAGACATACTATACAAGGTAGGTAAACGTAATTTTGGTAGTATATATCTTGAGAAATGTCCAACGTATCGCATCGCAACAAATGCTGGAAGTGGCCGCCTCCTTCCTGCAGGCAACTGGCAACCCGGGGCTCCATGTTTGCGAATGTCTCAATTAGCTGAGCGTGGCGGATGTCAAGTGCAGCGGTGATGTTCGCTTTTATTGGGTTATCGGGAAAGTCATGACGTATTTTGGCACCCGATGGCGGTTGGGCGGTTTTGGAAGTACTAGAGGCGCGCGCAGTTCTGTTATCGCTATGGCATTCGACAGGTGCCAGTTCTAGCTGCAGTCTAAAAGGAATAGTGAGCGATTTGGTTGATTTGCGGAGATTTGACATCAACTTGGAAGATGGAAGATCAAACTGTGCATTTTCGCCATGTTTTACTGTTTTACTACCGTAAAGGGAAGAAGGGCGTCAAGCTTGTGAAAAGCTGCTTAAAGTGTACGGCGATAATGCTCTACAAGAACGTGAGTGCCAGCGGTGGTTCGCAAAATTCCGTGCTGGTGATTTTGACCTCAACGATGCTCCTTGGTCCGGGAGGCCAACCGAGGTTGATGACGACCAAATCAAGGCATTGATCGAGTCACACCCACGTTACACGACACGAGAGATTGCAGACACATTGCACATCCATCATTCAAGCGTTCACGACCACCTGAAGAAGCTGGGATACGTAAGCAAGCTCGATGTGTGGATTCCTCATGAACTCAAAGAAGCTCAATTGACGGCGCGTATAAGCATCTCGAATATGCTCATTAAACGTGAGGAAAACGATCCTTTTTTGAAGCGACTGATAATTGGTGACGAAAAGTGGATTGTGCACAACAATGTGCTGCGCAAACGGTCTTGGTCCCTACGTGCTGCTTCGCCTCAAACGACATCCGAAGCAGACATTCACCAGCTGAAGGTTCTGGTCTCAGTGTGGTGGGATTTTAAAGGTGTCGTGTTTTTCGAACTCCTACCACGGAACCAAACAATCATTTAGTATGTGTACTGTCGGCAATTGGACAGTTTGAACGAATCCATCATCCAGAAACGTCCAGAGCTCGTTCATCGTAAAGGTATTGTGTTCCATCACGACAACGCGAGACCACACAAGTTTGTTCACGATGTGTTGCCACACCCAGCATACTCGCCTGACCTTGCGCCGTCGGACTTCCACTTGTTTCGCTCTCTTCAACAGTCCTTGCGTGGTAACGTTCAATTCAGATGAGGCTATAAATCAGCACCTTGTACAGTTTTTCGCCACGTAAAACAGGTCCTTCTATGAACGAGGCATTCTGCAGCTCACTGAAAGATGGCAAAAGGTTATCGAACAAAACGGGCATTATATCATTGATTGCTCTTTGTTCTTTCTATCAATAAATGACCTTTGCAAAACATGGCTCAAATACGTCATGACTTTTCCGACAACCCAATAGTTGCTGTAGGGTGCATCGTCCTTTCCCTTCAACATTCCCCACTAAAAGAGATCTGGAGACCTTGGTGGCCATATTCCTTTAGAAATTATGCGATCTTCGAAGAAGTTGGTTTCAACTGACATAGACCTTTTGGACGTGTGACAGGTCGCCCCATCTTGCTGGAAACAATCACATTGTAACTCAATGTCGTCCAACTGATTAACAAATGGTCGACAATTTCGCGGTACACGTATGTGTTTACCGTCGTTTCAAAGAATATCGGCGACATGGCGCACCACGTTCCTATCTTGAGGTTATTCAGCGGATGTTTATGAACCGCATGTGAATTCGCTGCGAATTGACGTATCCAGACAGGTGGAACCCCACTTCGTCTGGGGAAAATGTTATGTCCAGGATCTCATCGTTTTCAGCCACGAAAGTATGAAACCAGTTGCAGTATGACGCCCTTTATTCGAAATCGTGCCCCTGCACTACGGACACTCGATACGGGCGAATGCTCCCTTTTTTTTTCCTGCTCTGTGGCAATTCGAAGGCGACAAGTTAATTTCTTGGGACAGTTGGAAAGACTTGCATGGTGAGTTAAGCATTCTGTTTCGTCCTGCATATGTTTCCTTGATCATTGCTGGACGGCCGGCCCCATGGACATTTACGAACATGTCTGTTTCCAGTTTTTTCACCATCTTCTGTATCGCACTTTTTGACGGCGCTGCAACATTAAACATTTTTATTTTAATTCGAGCGCGTAAGCTGGAATGAACCCATAGTCCAATATGATTTGACCGAAAAGCACTTTCTGCTCAATTGTGTACATATTTTAAGCATCGAGACCGGCCGCGAACTGAACTTATCAGGGTGTGGGGAACTCAACGGCGGAAGTTGGCGACGGTTTCTATGCTGGCCGCAATACGGCGACACGCAGGCGAGACATGCTGGAGGCGTGTTGCGTTTAAACATGTTTATCCATGTCGGTACTTCGGTAGTTGCAACAGTCTTGTCTGTATGTTATGTCTAATAAACGATAACTCGGGACCTCCTATAAGCGAAACACCCTGTACTTCTTATTGAACGCCTCTCCCAAATGAATGTCTTCAGCCACCACCCCCTGTAACTGAAAGCCTGACAACTTGTTTATGACGTCATCACAATATGTTCATTTCTTGTTCTTTGCAACAAAAATGCGGAGATCCTAGATTAGGGATGGCGAACCTATGACGCTTGTCATTGGGTGGCACGCCGGTACATCAACATTAAATAAAAATTTAGATTTTTGAAAACAACAATTTTTGGACAGCATGTTTGTAGTGTGTTCTTGCAAATAACCGAACTCTAACAAGAAAATTGATCTAGCCAAGAAGTGTTCTTCAAATGGGTAGAAAATCAACTCACTTTATTTAGTCGCCTTATGCACTAATTCCCAAAAGACACAAGTGTCACGCTCACACAATTATTATTTTTCTTATTCCGCTCCTACGTACTTCCACTACGAGACGTCTACACCTGCTTTGGCTCAAACCTCTCTCCGGCTCCCGCCCCCGAACTTTATGGGAGGGAGAAAAAATCAGACAGGAAGACACGCACGAGACTGCAAGTTCCCGTGAGAACTGTAAGTAACCTTGAGCAATAAATGGAAAGATTTCAGATTTATAAAACTTAGCAACACTGCGACGCCAGTCCAGAGCTTCAGTTTGTCAGTGAAGGTTGATTTGTTTGTAGCTGCTGCTTATCCCTCTTGTGTATATCAATTTCTTTGATTTTTTTTTTGTTTCCGGACCATGCAAACATGTTTTCGGTGCCGGAAAACAGAAACTTTACAAAGATAGTGGCCGAGTATTTCAAGTACAGGGAGTTCAGAGAGAGCATTAAAAACAATAAAGCTTTCTGTTGCCTGTGTACAGAAACAGTAGTGTCCCGCACATTCAATGTAAAGCAACATCTTGAGAAGAATCATAAAAATGTTTGTTCCATGTCAAATGAAGAAAGAAGGGAGTACATTTCACAAAGAGTAAAACAATATAAGAAACAACCAAATTGTTTCACATCTTCTTTCAGGACAAGAAATAATATCATTACAGCTAGTTTTTATCTATCTCTCTGTATAGCACAGCCTAGGAAACCTCTTTGTGACGGTGATTTTTCGAAGGCGGCTTTCTTAGCCACGTCCGACACATTGTTTGATGATTTTCCCAACAAGCAACAGTTGTTAAAAGAATTCAGGTAATGCCAGCCAACAGGAACACTATCAAACATAGAATAACAAGAATGAGTGAAGATGTTTCGGACCAAATTAAATCTGATTTGAATAACGCCGATATGTTTTCAAATATGTCTTGATGAAAGCACCGACGTGGCGTCACAAGCAAGGTCAGCTGTTTTGTGCTAGATTTCCTTGTGGAAATGTAATAAGGGAGGAAATGATTAAATTGCTGAGTTTGCCAACTACGATCACTGGGAAACAGAGGCGTAACTAGAGCGGAGCAGGAGGGGCGGCTGCTCCGGGTGCAGCTTAAGAGAGGGCGCAAAAATCACTGCTTACATTCTAATTAAAGCGGGAATTTATTCTTTTTGCACCAGTTTCTGGTGCAGTTTTTTCGCGCCATAATTTACTTTTTGTTTATTTACATAATTTATTTGTAATGTTTCGCCAGTTTCGATAGTCTTAGCAGTTAAAATTCGCATTTCTTCCTCAGAATGTTCAGAGGGATGTTAGCTGCTCGAATTCGGAAATGAAGGCGCGGTTATACGCACGTTGCAAGATAAGGATGTCGTTCATATTGCTGAAGATTCTCTGAGAGCCATTCGATCATCACTGCGACTGCCAGCTGCATTCTGTTCGTTTGATGTGGGTTTGAAACCCCAAACAGTTGCGAAAGCTGTGCAAACAGTCACAGCTGGATTGTGCTTCCCACATAGCAATAACAGGTGACATTGGAGTGTGACGCTAATTCTGTTTTGTCGAGCTTTGTATATTTATTGTATCATCTACACACTGCTGGATGCCCTTTGGATTCCGTGCAGGAAGGTCGCACATCGTGTGAGCTCCTGCGAGTGAACTTTAGTGCAAGCTTTTCGTCGTCGTCGGCCGTTCGTCTTGTTCTGCGATTAGATAGTTTCTGGGTTACCAGTCTATCCGAATCAGTCCGGTTAGGGGATATTTTAGTTGTTAAGCTTTTTTCAAAGCTCAATTAAAATTTTCTCGAATCCACTTCTCTTCGTTTCAGCTTCAAGCCCATCGAAAAAAATTAAGAGAATTTCAAGTTCTGATGTTGTAGAGCAAAAGCCTGACGCCAAGAAAAGCGATGCCGTTTCCCGTTCCACATCTACTTTCACGGGAAATCCGGAGTCAACTGAAAAGCCAGATCCAAGAAGATCTAGAAGAATTAAGAACCTTCCACCGGAACTTTGTCATAGTATCCAAAAAAGAACAAGAAGAAGATTGGTAGGTAAAAAACTTTCTTATTCTGTGCCTCAGAAAATTCTAGGCACGTCATCTGACAAAAAAGTTGTCGATGACTCTTGTATGTCTGTGCCAATTCCAGACATAATATCTGAGAAAATATCAGATATGAAAAAAACACCGGTGAGATGCCCGGGCGATGGGATTTCTGAAAAAATTACAAATATCATTAAAACACCGAAGAGATGCTCGGGCGATGGGATATCTGATAAAATCTCAGATATCATTAAAACACCGGAGAGATGCCCGGGCGATGGGATGGGCGATGGGATATTTGTAAAATTTTCAGATTTCAATAAAACACCGGTGGGATGCCCGGGCGATGGAATATCTGAGAAAATACCAGATATGATTTATGAAAAGTCCGAGAAAATTCCGGACAACCTTACCCAAGAGGAAGGTTTTATAGAAAACAGACCTGAGACAGCTTCGGCGTCAGGCTTTTGCAATGAAAAAAAAAAAAAAAAAGGCCCTTTTTGGGGCCGAGTACTTTTTCAATAAAGTTACTGTGCAAATACAAAACACAAAAAGGGTTGAAATAAAAGAACAACCTCAGTCATCTTATGAGCATAAGTTAAGCTCAAAAATAAAGAATGCTGTAAATGACACAGAATTAATGAAAAATGACACAAATAAATACCTGCGTAATATTAATTTATTACACAGAGAAAAAAAAAAGAGTTGTCCCTAAAAGCAATGTACAGAACTCTGTGCTAAAAGAAAGGATTGAAAAACATCGCAAAATTTCCACAACACAAATGTGACAGAGAAATTGATTGCTGATGTTGACAAATATCTAGCCCCGCACGGGGATAACTGGTTTTCCAGTTATTTGGGGAGCGGCGCCCCCACGGCCCGCGCTGACCTTGTGACTGGTCAACATCTGATGTCATGCCACAGCTTGTTTTTTTCTTATTTTGGTGCTGTTGGTGTTTGCAGGGACGGCTGTTCATCCAGCTGTTGGGGAGTCGCGGCCCCACGATCCCGAGCTGGTCTTGTGTCTCGCTTTTTCGTTTTTTATTTATTTTCTCCACTGGCTAGTTGCCTGTGTGGTATTCTCTACCTAATCGCTACCACGTTATGTACTAACACCCCGGTCTTGTGGTTTTGTTGCCCTCCACCACTAACTGATTTATATTAACCGCTCAGTTCGTAGGTTGCTGAGATTCCGTTTAGGTTCCCTGCCAGGATTTGTCTTCTTTAGATTTCTTTTTTTTCTTTTCGCTGGTTTGGGTTCTAGACCTACCTGCATGTTTGCCGCGTGCGGAGACCCGTGAGGCGGAAATGGGATGTCTGGCGGCTGAGGTCGCAGGAGACCGGATAAGTGCCTCCTGTGTACCAACACTCCTCTTCGACCCCGGCTTCGCTGTAAACGGGAGGCTAGAGACTAACCCACCTCTAGTCAGAAGTCTTGTACCAAGTTGTGTACAGGGCTTTAGCGGCTTTTTTGTCGTATGGCACGGCAGGGTGAGCCCGGGGGCTGTGGGATCATGCCAAAGGCGTTGGCATGACGGTACCAGGAGGCCGAAGTGTCCGCCGAGTGCGTGTGATCACAGCCAACGGACTATATCTGCAACGTATAAGCTCCAGAACTGTGTCTAGCGTCATTTTCTTGGCTTGCGGACCTCCAGTTCTCCCTTGTAGGACTCGGTGGTGGGTGGAGTAGTCTGCAGACGAATCTTCCTTCTTTTTTTCCATGGGTAAACCCAGAAACAAACGCTCCAAATTTAGGTCACCTGAGAAAATGATAGTTGCACACGACTCTCCTTCGTCTTCTCAACCTGCCAAGTCTCATACCCTTAAACGGTCTTTAGACCTTGACCTGGACCAAGAATGTGGAACCTCTTCTTCGGCGGCTGTACCAGTCGCTCCGAAGCGTCGTCTCCCCTCAATTGCTATGACTACGCATGCTACTCACTTGCTTGTAGAATCCATCGATCCGCATGAGAGACTGTCCACCAGATCTCCCTTTTTCATTTCTAAAGCTTTGGACGCTGCGGTTGGCCCCTTGAAGTCTGTGAGGAAGCTTCGCTCTGGGGACCTGCTTGTCCAAACTTGCAGTGTTTCTCAGAGTAACACTTTTCTGAACCTCACTAGTCTTCAAGGCATTCCTGTAAAAGTGACACCTCACCCGTTTCTTAACACCTCTCGGGGTGTTATTTCGGAGTTTGATCTCTTGCCATGCAGTGAAGACGAATTCGTGACTGAACTTGCTGATCAAGGTGTTATTGCTGCACGTCGTATGATGTTCCGGCGTGATGGTTCCATGATTAAGTCAAAAAATGTCATCTTGACTTTTAACTCCCCGAACGTTCCGACCGAAATCAAGGCTGGCTACTTGGTCTGTGGAGTTCGCCCGTACATTCCCAGTCCTCTGCGCTGTTTCAGGTGCCAGAGGTACGGGCATTCACAACGATTCTGTAAGAGTTCCGCTCGTTGCGCCAATTGTGGCTCCAGTGAACATGACGGGGATGGTTGCACCTCTGCGGCCTGCTGTGTTAACTGCGCTGAGGCCCATGCAGCTTACTCCCGCAACTGTATGAAATGGAAGGACGAGATGGCGATCCAGCGCCTCAAGACCCTGGAAGGCCTCTCGTACCCTGCTGCCAAAGCCAAGTTGGGTATACCCACCATCCGACAGCGTAGTTTTGCCGCAGTAGTTAAGTCTCTGCCACAACCCGTGCAGCCCTTTGTTCCGCGCCCTGTAGCTCTCGCCGCACTTGCCAAGCGATCTACAGTTGAACAAGCGACACAGGTGGATTTCACCGAGCTCCAGCTTATTCGACCAGCTGAGTCTGCGCCTTCTCTTTTGAAGACGACCGCCTCTTCCGGTTCCCAGCAGACAGCCTGCACGTGCGGAAGACCCGGCCCTCAATCCGCAAAGGTGTGCAGTGTCCATCCCACTGTCTCGGCCTCTGCGAGGTCCCCACCCTCAACCAACATTATAGAGGAACATGGGGGGAGGAGAGTGACAGTTCGTCCCCAGCCTCAACCGGCATTGCAGAGGAACATGGGGGGGAGGAGAGTGACAGTTCGTCCCCGCCCTCTGCCAGCATTGCAGAGGAGTGTGGGGGGAGGAGAGTGACTGTTCGTCCTTCTCCGTTAGTAATTTTTTATAAATATGATTAACTACCTTGTCTTCCCTGCTTTCATCATACTCTTTTTCAACTTTTCCCAAGCCTGTCTGCTCTTACTCATTTTCCACGCTTTTCAAAATCTGTGACTGATCGTTCTTTGTCTGGCGCTCTTTGGCCAAACCTGGCCCTTGCGCCACTAAATTCCACTAACCAACCAACCAACCAACCAAATATCTAGGCGAGAAAAAAAAAAGGCCCTTTTAAGAGCCTGATACAGAATTCTGTGCCCCAAGAAAAAATAAAAAAATATCGCAAAAAAATTCCAAAACACAAAAGTGATAGAGAAATTAATTGTTGATGTTGATAAAAATATAGATGAAAATGCTACGCATAAGCAAAAAAAACTGGTTACTCCAAATGTGGAAAAACCAAAATATTTCGCTGGCAGGCTTAGCAAAGAAATTAAAGAGGCAGAAAAAAATAACTGTAATGAAGAGGCTCAATTGCAGTATGCTAATAACAACGATGAAGAAAAAAACAACGGCATATTTAGGGGCCGTTCATTTTCCTCTTTCTCTGAGGAAGGGGGAAAAAAAACAACGGCATTTTTAAGGGCCGTTCATTTTCCTCCTTCTCTGAGGAAGGGGGAAAAAAACAACGGCATTTTTAAGAACCGTTCATTTTCCTCCTTCTCTGAGGAAGGGGGTAAAAAAAACAACGGCATATTTAGGAGCCGTTCATTCTCATCTTCCTCCTTCTCTGAGGAAAGGGGGAAAAAACAACGGCATTTTTAGGGGCCGTTCATTCTCATTTTCCTCCTTCTCTGAGGAAAGGGGGAAAAAAAACAACGGCATTTTTAGGGGCCGATCATTTTCATTTTCCTCCTTCTCTGAAGAAGAAAAACGCCCTCTTAGTGAAACCTTTCCCTCATTCTCTGAGGAAGAAAGCTAATTTGACCTATTAATTAAAAAAGTTAAAGGAATGTCCACGAGTGAGAAACTTACGGAAAAAAAAATAAATGGAGAAACCGATAAAAAACAAAAAAATGGTGAATGGACCATCAATCAAATAGCAGAATTAGCTGCCAAACTGGTCAAAAGCAAGGAAGCAATCAATTGTAATTCTGACCAAGTTATCGAAATTAACAGCAATATAAATAAAATTGATACAGTAAAAAATGATGAAAAAAAAACCGAGGATGAATTTCTTTCCTCTGAAACAAATGGACTTAACATATTAATTTGGAATGCGCAAGGCATCAAAAGGCAGCATAGAGAATTCTTAGCCTACCTAAAATACAAAAAAATTGATATTGCGCTAATTAATGAATCCTGGCTAACGGACAGAATTAAATTCAAAATTCCCAACTACAAGGTTTACAGAAAAGACAAAACCTCCCAAAGTGGGGGAATTTTGATCGCAGTGAAAGATAAACTAGAGCAAAGTGAAGCGATATGCAACACAGAGGATGGCATGGAAGCGCACTCGGTTATTATTCAAACAAAAAATAACCCGATTAAATTTACGGCACTATACAATCATCCCAAACACACTATTACCAGGGAAGCTCTAGATAAGCTTTTCGAGGAAAATATTCCTACGGTCATTGCGGGAGATTTTAATAGTAAACACCGCTATTGGCACTGCCCAAGAGCTAATAAAAGTGGGAACAATATTTTCAGATATCTTTTAAACCAAAACATTGACTTGGGGGCGCCTTCTGAACCCACACGAACGGCGCTCAGAGGAACTAGCAATATACTAGATTTTGCACTCCTGAAGAATAATAAATATTACTTTGAAATTCATACTGAGGCGGCACTCTCCTCTGACCACAATCCAGTTCACCTCCAGCTTTATACTGACAAAACTGTGAAGGTAGCACCCAAAATGGTCACTAACTTCAAGCAATTTGAAGGGAAAATTAAACTAGTGCCACCCCCAGTAATTGGAGACTGTAATAGCAAAGAAGAAACTGACACAGCTATTAAACTCTTTAACCTCTCCATTAAAAAAATTATGGAAGAATGTCAAACTCCTGCTAAAGAGAAAAAAATCCGTACTATTTACCCAAAGAAATTTTGGAACTTATAAAAGAAAAAAATAGGTACCGAAGCAAGTGGCAAAGAACAAGAAATAAAACGTTCTATGACCTTTATTGCTGCATAAATAGACAAATTAAAAGAGAAATCAGAAAATTCGAGAATGGGTCATGGGGTCAAGTATTAGAGGAGGCTCATATTGACTACTCTGAAAATTCGGATAAAAAAAACAAAATGACTCTATGGAATCTTACGTCGAGCTTGCAAAATAAAAATGTCAAATTACTACCACCCCTTCAAAAAGAAGATGGGACGGTAGTTAGAACTGACGAAGAAAAAGCAGAAATTTTTGCAAACTCACTAGAAAAACAGTTTAAAATAAATGACATCCCTGACACTGATGTAGCCATTAAAATGAAAAAGGCCCTGAATACTTATTTTAGACACGCGGAGGATGTAGAAAATTCTAGAGTCATCGCCCAAAGTGCACAACTCTATGAAGAATTTACTAGTAAAAAAAAACCTGTATTAACATCCCCAATTAAAAGCAAACAGAAAGTCTCTTTTAAAAAAAATAGAAGCACAAGGCAAAGAAAACAACAGCCAAAAGTACAAAATGCTACGGCCTCTTTTACGTCCGATAGACAAGTTAAAGGTGCTACGACCTCTCGCGGGTCCGGAACGCCAGAAACTGAAAAGATAAGAAATAAAAAAGCCCTTTTAAGGGCCAAAAAAAAATTTTTGTTCCTCCTGACTTTGAAAAACCACTACCCATCAGTGAAAGGGAAGTTAGGTTTCATATTAATAATCTTAAAAATAAAAAGGCACCAGGCAATGATGGCATAAATAATAAAATTATGAAAACATTACCGGAAGAATATGTGCAAACCCTTACTAAAATATACAATTGTGCCATTAAAATAAACTACTTCCCTGATATTTGGAAGACAGCAGAGGTAATACTTTTACCCAAGCCAGGCAAAAACCCGGCAATTCCTGAAAATCACAGACCGATTTCGTTGCTCCCAACCATGGGAAAAATCTTTGAAAAAATAATTCTTATTAGAATGCAACAATTCTGTGAGGAATTCCCAGTAATTCCATTTACTCAAGGAGGTTTTAGAGATAAACACTTCACGGTGCACCAACTCTCTAGAATAACTGAAAAATGTGCTGAAGGAATTATAAAAAAGGAACACACAGCAGCCATATTTCTGGATGTGGCAAAAGCATTCGATAAATGCCCACATGAGGCAATTATCTACAAGCTAATAGCACATGATTTCCCACCCTGGATTATCCACATAATCAAATCATACCTCACTAACAGAACATTCTGTGTAAAAATCAATGGGAAAAAATCGTTAAAAAAAATCGAAGCTGGTGTACCTCAAGGCAGTGTACTCGCATCAACGCTGTATTCTATCTTTACGTCAGACTTTCCCAACTATAATAACAGGAATCTGACTACAGCTCTCTATGCTGATGACACTGCACTCGCTTATACTTCCAAAAATAAAAATCAAGCAACTTTCATGTTGCAACATTATGTTGAAAAACTTGAGAAATATTTCTTAGATTGGAAAATTAAAATCAATACCGAAAAAACTCAAGCAATTCTATTTTCTAGGATTAAATGCAATCACAATCCAGACTTTGCAATAGAAATGTATAAAAAAAATACCTTGGGTAAATGATGTTAAATATTTAGGACTTTTTATGGACCACAACCTAAACTGGAACAAGCATATTAAAGAAACTGTGTCCAAATCCCTTAAGATCAGAGGAAGTCTCCAGCCAATAATAAAAAATAAAAGGCTTAGCAGGAAAAACAAAACTTTGATATGGAAAGCCTGTATCAGCCCTGTTATTACTTATGCCTGTCCTATCTGGGGTAACTGCAACAAACAGCAGAAAAATAAGATTACCTCATTTCAAAATAAAACCCTACGATATATGGTTGGACTTGATGGAAGAACTTCAAACCATGCTATCCGAAGCATGCTAAATATTAATTCCATCCATTACACGATGTATGACTTAGCTTACAGATACTATGAAAAAGCTAAGATTCATCCTAATCCTCTGGTCAGAGCGGCCATTAACTATACTGTCAATGAAACTGACAGTTATAAAAGGCCAAAAACTATCTTAAATAAAGTTCCAGAAATGAACCCAATTCACAGCTACCCTAGCAAAAAAAATAACAATAATTGGGACTAGGTTTAGAGGTTATTTCTCACCTATGAAGAATTTCTGATAAAAAAAAAAAAAAAAGGCTCTTTTAAGGGCCTTACTCTGATTTGCAAATTTACTTCACACATGTGAATTAATCTCGTTAAATAAAAAAAACAAAAAAAAACAAAGAAGGGGTGGGCTCCTCTAAGAGCCGTACTCTGTTTTGAAAACATACTTCACCCATGTGACGAAACCTAGTTAAATTAAAAATGAGAAAAAAAAAAAAAAAAAAAAAGGGCTCTTTTAAGGGCCGAGCAAAATGTTGCATGAAAGATTTATCTTTTTTGTACTAAATATCTCTGCCCCTAAAAAAAAAACAAGGTATTGTTGGTCTTGCCTTTTATTTTAAAATTTGTTGCTGTTTTTCTCTGATTAAAAAACAAAACAAAAAAAAAAAGGCTCTTTTAAGGGCCGACAAAATGTTGCATACTCTAAACGAGTATCTTAAACCTCGATCGGTGTAATTTTGTGATCACACCACCCCAAGCTATGGTTACTCTGACATGCCTGTCAAGAAGCAACAAAAGTAAACCTGTGAAAAAATTCTGTAAACCAATTCACAGAATTTTTTAACCCAATTCACAGCTACCCTAGCAAAAAAATAACAATAATTGGGACTAGGTTTAGAGGTTATTTCTCACCTATGAAGAATTTCTGATAAAAAAAAAAAAAAGGCTCTTTTAAGGGCCTTACTCTGATTGCAAATTTACTTCACACATGTGAATTAATCTCGTTAAATAAAAAAAAAAAAAGGGGGGTGGGATCCTCTAAGAGCCGTACTCTGTTTTGAAAACATACTTCACCCATGTGAAGAAACCTAGTTAAATTAAAATGAGAAAAAAAAAAAAAAAAAAAGGGGCTTTTTTAAGGGCCGAGCAAAACGTTGCATAAAAGATTTATCTTTTTTGTACTAAATATCTCTGCCCTTAAAAAAAAAAAAAAAAAAAAAAACAAGGTATTGTTGGTCTTGCCTTTTATGTTAAAATTTGTTGTTGTTTTTCCTTAATTAAAAAAACAAAACAAAACAAAAAAAAAAAAAGGCCCTTTTAAGAGCCGAGCAAAATGTTGCATCTGAAACCTCGATCGGTGTAACTTTGTGATCACACCACCTCAGCTATGGTTAATCTGACATGCCTGTCAAGAATCAACAAAAGTAAACCAGTGAAAAAATTCTGTAAACCAATGGGGAAAAATCTTTTCTCTCATTGGCTGGCGAGCAACACTGAGCAAATGGCCAGTTTTGTCTTACCCGGAGTTCAAAGATGATTCTTCTCTGGGAAAGATGTTCTGTGTGTGATGATTTTTTTTTCCAGGTTCCCCTCTCCCGTGTCCTTTCCTTCCTTTCCCCCTGTGCTCTTCTGTGGCACAGATGTACCGGGTATTTTTCTGCGGAGAGAAATAGCACTTGAAATGGCTTGTTGTTACAGGTAAGTATGTAGGGCAGCTTACAACTTCACTTCTTAACGGGTAACCGTCTACTCCCTCTCCTCTAATATTTCCATACTTTTCTTTCGTACTATTCTATCAGGGAAATCTGTTCCCAAACATCTAATATTTCTCTTTTTCACCTGACAAAAGGCGCAGAGCGCTGAGGGTTCGGGTCTCTCAACCTCAGATAGGAAATATCTCTCTCACTGCTGGATGAAAGTCTCTTCAAATTTCTTCCACAACTTTCTGACTTGATTCAGTCTGCTCCACGCACTCCAGCATCATGCTTTCGAATTTCATCCATCCATCTCCCACGTGGTCTTCTTCTGGGTCTTTTCCGGTCCTTGGAATCCAGTCTAGAATTTCGGTTGTCCATCAGTGGTCCGTTATTCTGGCAACATGTCCAGCCCATTGCCATTTCAGGCATTTTACTGTGATCTTCATGTCTTCCACTCTTGTCATCTTCCTTATCCATGAGTTCCTCTTCTTATATCTCCTGGTTACAACAAGCATGCATCTCCCTATGCTTTTTTCATATATACGATACCTGCATTTACCTTGGACAGCAGAGATATTAAGAAAAAGTCACATTGATGAAATTTATCGACGTATAAAATTTGGTTGGAGAGCTTTTGGAAGAAACAGTACAATTTTTAAGAGCAATATGCCATTATGTCTTAAAAGAAAAATGTTTAATCAATGCATCTTTCCAGTACTTTCGTACGGAACAGAAACGAGGACCTCTAAAAAAGACATACAAAAACTGCAGACAACTGAAATTAGCACGGAGAGATGCATGCTTGGTGTAACCAGAAGAGATAAGAGGAGAAACGCATGGATAAGGAAAATGACAAAAGTGGAAGACATCATGATCTCTGAAATGTCAATGGGCTGGACATGGTAACAGAGAATGAACCACCGATGGACAACCGAAATTCCAGACTGGATTCCAAAGCACTGGATAAGACCTGAAGAAGACCACATGAGAGATGGGTGGATGAAATTCAAGAGCATGCGGGAGTGACATGGAGGAGACTGGCGGAAAACAGACTGTTGCGGAAGAAACTTGGGGAGACCTTCGTCCAGCACTGGATTTATAATTGTTGACAATTATGATGATGATGATATATATATATGTGTGTGTGTGTATAAAAGACAGGTGCGGGGCGCAATATTTTGTGGTTTGCCCCGGGCGCAGAAATACCTAGTTACGACTCTGCTGGGAAAGACATAATGTGTGGAGTAAAGCAAGAATTTGTAGTAAAAATGGGGATTGACTTAAAATAGTGTCTGTGATGGCACCCCATGTATAGTGGGTAAACATAATGGGTTTATAGAATTTCTTTGCCAAGTTCAGCACCGTACTGCGCAGTTTCATTGTAGTTTGCACCAGGAAGCACTGTGTGTGAAAACAAGTCTGAAGTCCGTTGAAAGTGTATTCTCGATGGTACTTAAAATTGCGAACTTTATATGTGCACGTGCTCTGAATAATCGCCAGTTCACTAAGATGTTAGGTCGGAGGAATCACAATGTTGCGGACCTATGTACAATAATATTTGCTGGCTGAGTCGTGGACAAGTATTCCACAGGTTTGTCGAGCTTTTGGACGAAATTTGCTTTGCAGAAAAGCAACAAGAATTCCCAGAACACACGGATCCAATTCGGCTGTGCGATTTAATGCTTTTTAGTGATTTTACAGCATTATGAAATGATTTGAATTAGGAACTTCCAGGAATGGGGCTCACTGCAAATAGATTGTTTGAGACCATAAAGTTATTTAAGCACAGACTTGTAAGTACTTTTCTTCACTTAGAACGCAACTCGAATTACTGTCATGTTTCGTTGTTATTTCCTAAAATATCTAAATACCTCTTAAGAAAACATTCTTAAAAGGTATTTAGATGTTTTAGGAAATTCAAAATAAATTATCTCGGCGTGATTTTTTCAGTTTCGAGATTTGGAGAAACATTGTAGTCCATCACAATGCCTCGTGTTGCTAAAATGAGTGACCTTAATTTGACTTTTTTCGAGTGGTTGGATATTGACAATTTGGAAATAGAGTTGACAGAATTTCAAGAGAGGCATTGTGACTACACCCAAACATGAAACAGCGCACGTTGTTCGGATCATCATACTGCTGTGAGCAGCTGTTTCCTGCAGTGAACTTCGTAAAGACAACGGTCAGAAACCGTCTTGATTCAGACTTGATGTTGAGGTTATAAACCGAACATAAATGCCTTATCTTATAGCATTCAGCAACAAGTTTCACACTAATGTGATTACATAAATATGATTTTTCAATTATCTTCTTTCAAATTAAATCAGGTACAAATTAAAATTGTCTTAGTCTTAAAAAACTCACCTACTTACCTATTCTGTTGTCATCTTTTGGTATTCGCAAAAAAAAAAAAAAAGTTTCATGACGAAACATTAATTAAAAAAATCGCAAACAAGAGGTGAACATTTGAAATCCGCAAAACAAACTTTGTCGGTAAAGGTTCGCCATCCCTGTCCAAGACAGACCGATCACGAGATGTTTACATATAGTCGTTGTTTATGATATTTCCTGTACAAAACTGGCTGGATTGTCGATGGAAATAAAAACTGAACTTGATTACTGACAGAACTCAGCCCGTCACTGTGCTATATCGCAAATCCAGTGAGTTTTCACACACAAAATATAGTGCAGATAACGACCATATTTGAACAAATACCCTCTTCTGTTTGTTCACACACTGTCTGCGCCTAAATCTTTGTAATTTCGTCTCCCGACGAACACTGGAAGAAAACGTGCAATACGCTTACGATAACATGTATGACTGGCTTTCAGTTACGGGGGCGGCGCTGGCTCATTTGGCATTAATAAGTTCTCAAATCCTCCACTAGAAGAGTGAAATGTGCAATATGTGGTTTTCGTGCTAAACAGGTATATGAGATATGGCAATCTTGCTTTTCCGACCAACACCCGCTATCCTGCAATTCGAATTCAATGTAATACACGTGCGCGAAATTTCAGAGGTGGGAAATCATATGACTTGTGGTATCAGCCCAGTCGACGTGTAGTTTCACGAACCTGTTGATAAACTCTAGTCTATCGCTCCGGAACTAACTGCTTTCTTTTTCTTTTTCTTTCGCGATCTTTTTCCAGAAGACGAACACTGAGAAGATAGAAATTATGAGATACCAAGATCCTGGGCAGCGCGACGCTGTGACCCCTCTCACGAGTGGACGAACTCACTGCTTGGCAAGTATACATCGATGAGCCGTTACCTTATGACCAATCCCAGTCTAGAGAAACGAACGCGCCTGGAGACCGAATGGTGACGCAAGTGAAATTCACAGAGCAGGATATATACAACCCGACGACCGGCTTTCGGTTAGTAGTGTCCGGAGTCAGAATGGGAAAAGCTGCCGGTTTGTCGAAATTTGATAAAGGACAAATTTGCCAAAGGAGGCTATGGTGACTAGATGCACTGTTGGGCGAAAACAGGGCGGCGGTGTTATGCTGTGGGCGATGTTTTCTTGGGACACTTTAGGCCCCATTATCCCATTAGCACAATCCCTGACAGCTGTCAGGTAGGTATCTGAACATCGTTTCGGACCAAGTTCACGCATTCATGGCAACTGTCTTCCCTGCTATTGATGGCCATTACCAACAAGATAATGCGCCATGCCACACTGCTGGAATCGGCAAGAGTGGTTCGAGGAACATGCTGGTGATTCTCTGTTAATACCGTTGCTTCCAAATTCACCTGCCATGAACCCAATCGAACATTTGTGGTTCGACTTGGAAAAGCGGGTTCGCGCTAAATCACCACCACTCTGAAATGTTCGGGAGCTGAAGACCTGCTGTTGACATTAGGGTACCAGATATCCCAGGATACCTATCGCTACCTCATCGAATCGATGCCTCGCCGAGTGGTCGCTGTTTTGCAGGCTAAAGGGGGTCCTACAGCTTACTATGTAAGTGGCCATAATGTAGTGGCTCATCGGTGTATAGATACATCACTGCATTCACGTAGATGGTAATTCGATGTCAGTATGGATAAACGTCGTGTGTTAACAGAGTTTGAAAGGGGAGTGATAGTTGGTGTCCGACGCATGGGTTACTGTCGCGTAGGCAGTACAGGAATTGCAGTGTCCGCATTCAATACTATCAAGTGTATCGGGAATATACTATTTCTGGAATAACACCGCATCGTGGACAGCGCTGTGCGCGGAGAAAGGTAGTGGATGAACTTGGCCGTCGAGGTCTGTCTCACATAGTTGCACCCAACCAGAGAGCGACAGTCACGTCAGTGGCACAAATTCTACCAAGGACATCAGGCGATCATTTGCCGCAATAGATTACGGGAGCGCCTCACCAGAGCCACATTCTTAACACCACATCACCGGACTGTACCTCAACTGGGCGAAAGAACGTTGGCACTAGACCTTGGATGATTGAAGACGGGTCTTCTGGTCCGATGAGTCTCGTTTCCAGTTATTTCGCGCAGACGAGAAAGTGCTGACCTGACGGAAACCGCACGAAACGATAGACTCGGCATGACAACAAGGAACTGTTCAGGCAGGTTGAGGCTCCATTATAGTCTGAATCATGTTCAACTAGAACACGTTCGGACCTATGGTAAGTGTAGATGCATTTCTGAACGGTCCACGCTACGTATCGATCCTTACAGACCATCTGCATCCGTTCATAGTAATCATGCACCCACAGGGCAATGGACTCTTCACAGAGCCTTGGTGACTAGAACGTGGTTAGAAGCGCATTCCTTAGAAGTTTCTACGTTGGAGTGGCTTCCCCGTTGAGCGAACATACACTGCTGTCCACCCAAAATGCAACACCAAGAAGGACACGAGATAGCAAAGCCAGATTTACTGGACACATAACAACAGATACAAAGATGAAACGATTGAGCTTACAGGCCCGTGCGACTTGCGGAACACGCAGACATCAATAGTTCGTGTGGCCCCATGGCTGGCAATAACGGCCGCTACACGACGCGGCATCGAACGAAAGAGGCTTTGGACGTGGGCTTGGGGTATGTCGGTCCAGGCTGCATCCACACGTTGCCACAGTTCATCAGGCTTAGCCGCGGGTGGTGCTTACCGGACACGTCTGGTCGCTGATCAGCCACTCGGTTGCCGATCAGCGACCAGACGTGTTCAATGGGCGACATATCGGGAGAACAGACGGGCCACGGCAGCAGTTACACCTGGTGGGCCGTGAAGAATTGTTGCACGATGCGTGCGGGCGCGCATTGTCCTGTTGAAACGTGGCCGCTGGCAGGTCCTGCAGGCTCCAAAACGTCGGGGATGTAGCCGTGACTGTTGAGTGTACCGGCGATGCGTGCAAGAGGGGTGCGGGTGTCATATCCAATTGCGCCCCTAACTATACAACCAGGCTACGGAGCGGTATGACGATGCATAATGCAGGCGTCATACAGTCTCTCTCCGCGGTGCCGCAACACGCGGATCCTACCATCGTAGTGTAGCAAGCAGAAGCGGGATTCGTCGAA
Organism: Macrothele yani; assembly: GCA_039090855.1. NCBI lineage: Eukaryota > Metazoa > Arthropoda > Arachnida > Araneae > Macrothelidae > Macrothele > Macrothele yani. Next base: position 74,725,524 of record CM077026.1, read on the forward strand.
GACAATGTGCCATTCCGTAGTCCAGGTAAGGCGTTCAACGGCTCGCCGCCGCCGCACTCGCCGATGGCATAACGTCAGTGGTTATCGGAGCAATGAGCGCAGTGCGACAAGTCCCCGCTCCTGAAGACGACGTCAAACGGTACGTGCTAACACAGGTTGTTGCGCAATACACCCTAATTCCTGCGCAAACGTTCATGATGTGGCGGTGCGAGCCGTTAATGCCCGCCGCACAACATGCCGGTCCTCCCATTCGGTGGTGTGCCGCGACTGCGGCAATCGGTCTGTCCGTCCCTCCTGCACCCACCGAATCCATACTCGCTTCACTGTGCCTGGATGTCGTCCCACACGGGCACCGATGTCTCGGTACGATAAACCACTGTCGCAATAAACCACTATTCGTCCTCTGTCGAACTCCGAAACGTGCTGGAATGACTGCCGTTTTCTGCGACGAGGCATCAGGAAGCTTCCCACCCACAGGTCCGGCAGCACAACACACTTCCACTACTTACACCCCGCCTCTGTGCACCCTTCTTATAGTGCTTCTCGGTGGCGTGCCGGGCGCACATGATTTGCATATGCCCTGCAATGCTAATCGTCTGCATGTCCTCTCGCCTGTGAATTTCAGGCCAATCGAATGCTTCCTTCTTGGTGTTGCATTTTGGGTGGCCAGCAGTGTCAATCATGAATTCTGAGGAAAATCTGTGGGAGGCTGTGGAAAGGTCCGTTCGAGCTTTGGATCCTCCACTTGGTAATGCGACGGAATTTGGCCAGCTGTGCGGCAGTCATGGGCGGAGATACCTGTGGAGCATCTTCGTGACCTTGTGGTAACTGCCTAAATCGGGGTGAAAAGTAAGAATGCCCGTTATTAGGTAGATGTTCCATGATTATACTTCGTGCCCTCTTCCTCCTTTCACCCGAAGGACGACCGACTCCACGAGATGTCCGTACAGCTGCGTGGGGATCTTCAGCCAATCCATTTGTATTGCAGTCCACAGTTCCGGTATTGAGCCGGGTGATGTGTCCAACTGCCTCACCTGGTGTACAGCATCTCACAGATGTTCAATTGGGTTGAGATAAGACAATTTTTGCGGCATTCGAGATGTCTCATATCAGTACTATGTCGTACAATTCCTATACGAGACCGGTCTGATGAAATGGGACATTGTCATTCTGGAGAAACCCATTCCCCTCTGGACTGGGTACAACATTGTAGGATGTACAGACCTAAAAAAAACGAGCCACCCCTCTTAACTTTCGAATCGTTTGCCGCATGTAAATAAGTAAGGTACCGTTGGAAAGCACTTGAAGGGAACTATCATGTGATGTGAATAAACATGCTAATTAAGCTAATTAACACGCTAATTAGCTCTCTATCTCCGAATTTTTCCAAATAAGAGTTATGTTATTTTACGCGCATTCTATTCAGCACATAATAAAATCCTTAAATTCCAAATTTCATACGAATGGACTAATAAATACGTGTACAGTGAGCTACGGAAAAAGTTGCCGCTAATGTTAAATTGCGAAAATTGTTTTTGATTTGTTTCATTTAATAGAGAACGGATACAGTGAATCAGTGTTGCAACAGTAAAACACAAAGAGGCCCAGACAATATGAGCTGCTATAGAAGAACAGAACTGGTATATTAAGGGAATTATAAATTACGAAATATGATCATGAACAAAAAAATGAATTATGACCATATTAGATAAATAGTCCATGAGATTGGAAATAATTTTAAACCTCTAAATCCAAATTTACACGGTGGTAGCATAAAACTTTGAGATATAAGCAAAAACTCAAGCATACATCCATTTAGGTGCCCTGCATAAAAAACATATTTTCCTCTACTTACTGTATATACATTGTATATATATATATATAACAACTAACAAAGCAGAAACAACTACAACAGCAAAAAAAAACACAAAAAATAAAATAAAAACTTCAAAGCCAACGCACAGGGAGAAAAAAAAATACAAAATAAAAACAGTGATGCAGAAAGTGTTGAAAGTGTTGAGCCTTGGCTTTATCAAGGACCAGCAAAACTCTGCATTTACTCACTTAAACAAAAACCTAGTTGAAAAAGGGTTTCTGCTACGTCATAGATGAAAAAAGTATTCCTCTAAATTACCAAATTAACAGAACCGTCCACAAAAGTACGGAAACTTTAAAATTACGGAAATTCGCTTTTCAAAATTTAGCGTTACCTGGCCCAACCCATAGCTCATCATTTTCCACAAAAACAGAATACTTCTGTACAGAGCTCACAAATATTGAGAGAAAAACTTAGAATTTAGACCCAGGACACGTTGGATAAAGACTGGAATTTTTTTTTATAAGAACACAACAACGCAAAAATTGCCCTATTTGTAAAAAGACCAGAAAAAACACAAAAAATCACCTAGTACAAAGTTTTTATTAGTAGCCAGAAGTTCCAAATTTTGTAACAGCAGTACCACATGGTCAAAACACGTGGTACGCTACCCGAGGAAAAACTTAACCAGGAACCACAGCAAAAAAAAGGGTACAAATGAAATGATACAACCTCTGTGTTAAAGAACAACCAAAAAAATAAAAATAAATAAATAAATTTAAAAAAAAAAAAAGAAAAGCAGAGAGAAAAGGAGCAAATAACCGAGAACGTTTTACAGACGATTCCCACGATACACAGAATGACTTTAGACACGTAATATGAAACATTAGAAAGGTACTTAAAAAATTAATGAATAAAAGTTGCAATATGTACACCGTATTATAGTAATGCTTTAAAAACAGTACAAATACGCAAAAGTACTCACTCCTAATACCGAATGTTGACGCACGGCCACGAGGCGAAACCACGATGCATGCACCCCAAAAGGTGCATTTCACAAGAACTAGGCAAAATAAGGCCAACAGCAAGAAAAAACGCTAGTAAAAGCAAAGCCAAAAAAAAAAAAAAAAAAAAGAAATCAGCAAGCACGGAGACGAGAAAAAACTTTCAAAAGGAACAAATGAAAGGACCTACCTGCAAAACTTCCTACTAGTCTCTTACCCACTTACAAAATGGCCAACACAAATCCGGCGGTTAAGGAGGAGAAGACATGGAGACTGTCCCTCACAAAAGCCCGCCGCATACAATATTCCACCAGTCAAAAAATTCCAAAGCGAGAAAGATGACCTTTTTGTCTGGTAAGAGCAAATAACTCACCGGAATACACGAAAAATATTATCAAATACATCTGATGTGGGATGTTCCCACTCAACTAGTGTTTGTAACCTCCTTTTGTATTTATAAAGAATACAAATTTATAAAATATAGATCCTCGAACTCTGATAGCTACTTATGCACTTACTGATATATTGAGGATTTGCCATATATTAATAACTCTGGAATAATAGAGAATGATTTTACTGATATCTACCCTAGCTGTCTTAAATTAAGCAAAACCAACCATAATAACCAGGAGCTTGAATTCTTAGATTTAAGCATTAAACTTAACAACGGTAACCTTGCCATTAGCCTATTCGATAAAAGAAAGAATTTTCTTTTCAAAGTAATTAAATATTTGCACTGGAATAATAATATCTCAAGCAAAGTAAATGTACTTATGTACTTATGTACTTATAAAATGTAGAATGTACTATTGATTGTACATGTAGAATGTACTATTGAATGTACATGTAGAATGTACTATTTATATGTAGAATGTACTCTTTAGTAAATGTATAATGTACTTATTTCGCAGGTGCTTAGAATTTCCAGAATATGCAGCAATAATTCGGATTTCCATTAACACATTAGCATCCTATTAAATAGTTTTTTTCTGTTTTAATAAAATGAGTTCCAGCTCAATTTATTAAACCAGTCTTAATAAAAATAGTTCTCAAAAGTAGAGTTAGGTTAGTAGATCTAATTTAATTACATCACAGTTAATAAAATGATTTTGGCCAATGAATGCCTTCTTGGAAGTTGGTCTAGAGGATGTATATTAACTAACTATTTGGAACCTTTAGTGCAGTTTGACAGTTTTATTATAAATATAAATAATAATAATTACATATATATATAATTACAGGACAGTTTTATTATAAATATAAAAATAATAAAATATTTAAAAATCCCCAAAAAAGTTTATAATTTATAATTAAATAATTACAAAAAAAGTTTAAAACATAAAATAGATATTCGATCTCAATAGCTAGCATAAAAATGGTAAAACTTACGCAAAAACAAAATAAGAAACTGTTTTTTTCGTAGATGTACACTGAAGTGCCAGAAAAACTGGTACAGACGAGCTTATGCAAAATACATAGCAACGTCACCCAGTCGCGTACTCGGTTACGTCCGCCAGTGCGTATATAAAGCGATAGACATCTTTGCCAGCTGTCAGAGCTGTTTTCGGCATGAGAATTACAAGTAATAACGATTTAAGCTATTTTCAACGCGGTGTCATAGTTGACGCTCGTGAGATGAGCCATAGTATTTCTGAGATAGAAACGAAGTTCGGATTTTCACGGACGACCATTGCAAAGGTGTAGCGTGACTACAATAATTCCGGCAAAACCTCCAACCTAATATACCAGTGTGGCCGTAAAAAGACATTGGGTGAACGTTACCATCGTCGGCTGTCAAGAATAGTTTCACGTGATATGCGTGCAACACTCTCGCAGGTATCATCGGAATTAAATGCTGGAGCCTCAACAAGCATCAACGTACCCTGCACGATATGGGCTTTGGGAGCCGACGCCCAACTCGAATCCCCTTGATGGGTGCACGACACAGAGCTATGCTCCTCGCTTGGGCACGGCAACACCTCCACTGGACACTTGATGACTGGAAACAAGTAGCCTGGTCTGACGAGTCGCGTTTCTAACTGTATCGGGAAGATGGAAGGATTCGTGTGTGGCGCACCCCATGAAGCCATAGATCCCGCCTGTCAACAAGGATATGTACCGGCTGGTGGGGGTCCGTAATAGTATGGGGTGTGTTTAGCTGGACTTCACTGGGAACCCTGGTTCGTTTACAAACGTCTGTGACCGGCCAACGCTATGTGAGCATCCTTTCTGACGAGGTACATCCGGTCATGTCCTGCATTCATGCTGATGGGTTGGGCCTGTTCCAACAGGACAATGCACCTCCACACAAGTGTCGGGACGCCACATTATGGTTAGAGGAGCATTCATCTGAGTTTGGGGTGTTGCTATTCCCACCCAAGTCCCCAGATCTGTACGTGATAAAACACATTTGGATGCCATGCAGTGCGCTATCGAACACAGGAATCTGAATTGTGGAACGTTCTGCAGGAAGTATGGTTTGCATTGCCTGCAGCATATTTCCAGAAGCTAGTGGAGTCCATGCCCCGTCGTATTTCTGCAGTCCTGCGCTTCCGTGGGGGACCTACCAAGTATTAGACTGGTGTACGAGTTTTTTTGGCACTTCAGTGTACATTGACGTATTTTAATTCAGATGAAAATTATTAAATACACATCAGGTGTATTTGATAATGTTTTTTGTGTATTCCGGTGAGTTTTTTGCTCTTAATAAACAAACAGGTCATCTTTCTCGTTTTGGAATTTTGATTGGTGGAATTTTGTATGCGGCGGGCTTTTGTGCGGGACAGTCTCCATGCCTTCTCTTCCTTAACCGCCGGATTGGACTCGGCCATTTTGTACGAGGGTAAGAGACTAGTAGGAAGCTTTGCAGGTAGGTACTGTCATTGAAAGGTTTTTTCTCGTTTCTGTGCTTGCTGAAATGTATTTTTTCCTTTTTTGGCTTTGCTTTTACTAGCGTTTTTTCTTGTTGTTGTTGTTGGCCTTATTTTGCCTAGTTCTTGTGAAATGCACCTTTTGGGGTGCATGCATCGTGGTTTCGCCTCGTGGCCGTGCGTCAACATTCGGTATTAGGAGTGAGTACTTTTGCGTATTTGTACTGTTTTTAAAGCATTACTATAATACTGTGTACATATTGCAACTTTTATTCATTAATTTTTTAAGTACCTTTCTAATGTTTCATATTACGTGTCTAAAGTCATTCTGTGTATCGTGGGAATCGTCTGTAAAACGTTCTCGGCTTTTTGCTCCTTTTCTCTCTGCTTTTTGTTATTTATTTATTTTTTTGGTTGTTCTTCAACACACAGGTCGTATCATTTCTATTTGTACCCTTTCTTTTGCTGTGGTTCCTGGTTAAGTTTTTCTCTCGGGTAGCGTACCACGTGTTTTGACCATGTGGTACTGCTGTTACAAAATTAGGAACTTCTGGCTACAAATAAAAACTTTGTACAGGTGATTTGTTGTGTTTTTTCTGGTCTTTTTACAAATAGGGCAATTTTTGCGTTGTTGTGTTTTTCTTAAAAAATGTTTCCAGTCTTTATCCCACGTTTCCTGGATCTAAATTCTAAGTTTTTCTCTCAATATTTGTGGGCTCTGTACAGAAGTTTTCTGTTCTTGTGGAAGATGATGAGCTATGGGTTGGGCCAGGTAATGCTAAATTTTGAAAAAAAAATGTTCCATAATTTTAAAGTTTCCGTACTTTTGTGGACGGTTCTGTTAATTTGGTAATTTAGAGGAATACGTTTTTCATCTATGACATAGCAGAAACCCATTTTCAGCTAGGTCTTTGTGGAAGTGAGTAAATGCAGAGTTTTGCTGGTCCTTGATAAAGCCAAGGCTCAGCATTTTCAACACCTTCTGCATCCCTGTTTTTATTTTGTATTTTTTTCTTCCTGCTCGTTGGCTCTGGAGTTTTTATTTTATTTTTTGTGTTTTTTTGCTGTTGTAGTTGTTTCTTCTTTGTTAGTTGTTGTTTCTGAGAATTCTTCACTGCTGCTTTTGCGCGTTTGGTTTTCAGGTTTTAAGTTTGTGTAATTTTTTTTTTCTGTGTTTGGCTAAAGTTTGTTTTAATTTATATATCATCATCATCATCATCATTGTCAACCATTATCAATCCACTGCTGGACGAAGGTCTCCCCAAGTTTCCTCCACAACGGTCTGTCTTGTGCCAGTCTCCTCCATGTCACTCCTGCATACTTCCGAACTTCATCCACCCATCTCTCATGTGGTCTTCTTCTGGGTCTTTTCCTGTCCCTTGGAATCCAATCTAAAATTTCAGCTGTCCATCGGTGGTCTGTCCTTCTGGCAGTATGTTCAGCCCATTGCCATTTCAGGGATTTAACTCTGATCATGATGTCTTCCACTCTTGTCATTTTTCGGATCCACGAGTTCCTCTTCTTATCTCTCCTGGTTACACCAAGCATGCACCTCTCCATGCTGCTTTGAGTTGTCTGCAGCCTTTGTATGTCTCTTTTAGTTAAGGTCCACGTCTCTGCACCATACGTAAGCACTGGAAGGATGCATTGATCAAACACATTTCTTTTAAGACATAATGGCATATTGCTATTAAAAAATATGCTGTTTCTTCCAAAAGCTCTCCAGGCAAGTTTTGTACGTCGATTAATTTCTTCATCAATGTGACCCTCACCTGATATCTGCTGTCCAAGATAAACGTACGTGTCTGTTATCTCCAGCTTTTCTCCATCAATCGATAAATCTTCATTTGTTGTAAAAGCATTGAACATGAGTTTTGTCTTCTGAAAGTTCATTTTTAATCCCACTTCTTTACTCCTGTCAGCAAGTTCCTGGATCATACTCTGCAGCTCTGATGGGGTAGTTGCAAAAATGACTACGTCATCAGCAAAACGAAGGTGGGTTAGATAATCTCCATTAATTTTTATCCCCTTGTTTTCCCAGCTCAGCGACTGAAAGACATTTTCCAATGTGGCATTAAAGAGCTTCGGAGATATGGTGTCACCTTGTCTCACTCCCTTTCCAGATTTTATGTGTTTGGTATTTTCAAACAGCCGAATCTTTGCACTTGTATTTTCATAGATGTTATTAATAATATTAATGTATGCATCTTCAATACCGCAGGATTTCAGAGCCTTTGTAACTGCTGATGGTTTCACCGAATCAAAGGCTTTTTCATAATCGATAAAATCCATGCACAATGGAAGTTCATATTCCCTCGCTCTTTCAATTAGTTCTCTCAGTACGTGGATATGATCTATTGTGCTGTAGCCACTTCTGAATCCAGCTTGTTCTCTCGGTTGAGCCATGTCCAGTGTTACCTTCAAGCGGTGTGAAAGAACTTTAGTGAAGATTTTATAAACCTACTGATAGGAGGCTGATAGGTGTGTAGTTCTCAAGATCCTCAATGTCACATTTTTTATGTAACAGGATCATTGTAGCGTTGTTCCAATCCTCAGGAATCTTCCCTTCATTAAGGCATCGAGTGAAAATTTTGCGAGTACTGTTCCATAGATCCGAAGCCAACGTTTTTAAACCGCTCGACCATCGCACGTGGCACTTTTGCACATACAGTATAATGTAAACAATAACGATGAGTCGAGCAATACTTCGGTTTCATTTAATATACCGAAAGCACAAACTTTCTGAAACAACGTGGAATGCTTCGGTAAATTTATAAGAACTGTTACACTATTTTATATAATGAGCATAGAAAAAACTGAATGAATGATCAGTGGAGTATCAAAAATCTCAAGCATTATTACTGTCATCAATTTAATGTGACGTTTTGTTTATTAATGCTGAACACCTAGCACAGTAGCGTGCACTTACTGGTGGTGCGCTTCATAATACTTTATCCATTGGTAACGAAAATGAATGAAAAACGAATCATGAATTAACAACAGACAACATGATTTTGGAAAAAAACATTCTTCATTTCTGATATACATCAAAACATCATGATATACACAGTCTAACGTTCACATCTAATCTTTTAAGTAAAAACTAATGAACCTCACAAAGAGCCTTACACGGCCATGTACAAATATCTTCGGTGTTATTCACAAAGTATACCCTGAACTTCGAAACTCTGCTTTGCTCTTTTAGGTTTCTCTACAAATGGACAACACATTGCCCAGTCAACCATTTCAGAACGTTGCTTAGTCGCGGAACAAACAGCCGTGTTACTTTATACATTAAAAATTCGTTAACTATGCCTAGTGACCCACATGGGGAAGAAATATCCTTCCCATCTGCTAAGATAATGAAACAGAAGAGATTTGCTTCTATTATTCTACTCTATTAAAAGGAATCATGCATCAATTTGTAACACGCGGGAAAAATGTGTCCTTATTTCGTGTCTTCCCTTCTGCTGGATTAACGTCTCCCCATTGCTTTGCCAAATGGTCAACGTATATTTCGAAGTATTTAAGCTTTTTATTTCCTTTTCCTTTTTTAAAAAAGTCAGATGATGTGTTTGGGCTGTTTTCTTGACATATGGTGTCAAGAAAATGAAACCAAAATTCCAATATGTGTTTAAGCTCTGAATTATTATTACAATTTCATTAGACGGTATTTTTCAGGTCAAAGAACTTCACCTAAAAAGTTTGTTCTTTAACTCGCTGAATGAGTTTCCTGCAATTTCCGCAGGCTCAGCAAATGGAAAGGAAATCAGCGTCAATCGGAAGGAAGGTTTTTTTTTGCAAGTCTGCGTTTTCTCCATTTATGCGTAAAAATAGCCTCAGGTACATTTTCAGGTTATGGTACCATCTTGTAGTTAACAGATGGTGTCAATGGTAATATTTCTGGTTGTCTTTTTCACCGCTGATATTGTGTGTGTGTGTGTGTGTGTGTGTGTGTGTGTGTGTGTGTGTGTGTTACTACTGTGCGCCGATGATGTTCAGGAGCCATTTAGAAATTCAGCTGCAGCGACACGCCTGGAGAGCCACTACCCGAGAGGCCCAGCACGAATGTCGGAAAGCTCTTGATAGAATGAATGAATGAATGAAGCAAATAAGCATTTGTCTACTCATTGGGTAGGGAGATGAACGGAAAACGATTGCTGAGTTTTCTAGTTAGCAAGTGTTTTGTTACTTTTGTACTTTGCGCCGGCTTGAATCTGTAGAAGTATGGAGAAAAAACAGCATGAGAGCAAGAGGAGCTCAAATAATTCAATCCAAATAATGAAACATTTACTTATTTCACAAAAGTTTGGAAGTAACCTGAGGTTATTGTCTAATAACTTGTTCTTTGGAGTTCTTTCCTTGTTTTAAAAAAGATGCTTGATATTAGGTTGATGCGCGCAGATTACCGCGCAGTTTTTCTTCAAGGAGAAGAGAAGTGAGCCTTCCGTAATTTAGGATCATTGTCGGGGCAGGAGAGAGAACCAAGCCATAAGAAGTCATGGATACAACATCCGTGACTCACTTAGGATTCGAACTCAGAAACGTGAGGACTCACATGCCTCAGTTCTGCACCATTTTGGAGCACCTTCGTCTAGGAATAAGTACGGTGAACTGTTCTTTTCCCCTACATATACTATCCAAGGTCAAGTCAACTAATAGGAAGTAGAACGAAACTTAGCTGAAATTATGCGAAACCTGACAATTACATAAGATTACATTTCTGTAATCTCACAACACCCGTGAGGAGATCTGTTTATCAGTTTTATTCGGTAACACAAATGCTAAATTCATTTTGTTTCGTGACAATGATGAGAGCTCTTGTGAACTAGCATTTTGTTCCTTTGCTTAAAATATGAATGATAAACTAAGCAGACAGTCAGCGTTTCATTTTTAGTGAGATATGGGAAAATATCAAAAACAGTAATATGCAAAATTTTATCCATTACAGTTTTTGTTTTCCTGAAAGCGAATTAAGAAAGAAGAAAAAGGAGACTCACATTTAAGATCTTACGATCCCGCTGCGTGGCTTCTTCAAGATTCAGTTCAAATCCAAGCAGAAAAGTATCTCAAGTGGCGTTAAACGATTAGTGCTTTTGCATAACAAGAACTGAACATAAAGAAACAAGAACAACAACTGGGATAACAAGAACTGAACATAAAGAAAGAAGCTGTTAGACTAAATAAGAATAAATATAGCCCCGTAGCATCGTGGCAATGCAGTTTTTTGTTACTCATCGATTTGTAAATTTCTATTTGTAAAAAAAAAAAAAAAAAATGAATACATAGGTAAATAAAAAAGAAAAGTAAAATAAAATGATGATGCCGGAAGATCCATCGCATTGTTCCAAACTGATCCCGTATGTTTTCCTTTATATATTCCGGAAACTGCTGGAAAGGACCTCATTTTCACTAAACTGAAGGAAAGCAGACACAAATGTTTCTAACTATGAAACAGATGCTATGATTTATGGCAAAGTTAGAGAAAGGAGAAATATTTTGAAGGTAGCAACATCGATTCAACGTTAGCAATAAAATATTTCTTTTCACAAAATTTTCTTACTTTATTATCAGACATTATAACATTTAAGTCAAATTACCTATATGGACAGAAAGTGTATGCAATGACTGTTCTAATTGCTGCAATGGACAATCAGCTGTTAGAAAGTCATTATAACCATCGGAATAAGTTTTCCACGCCGTCATCATGTATTTTGCATTTCTATTTATTTATCTATTAATTTTTTCGTTATGGCAACTTTTGCAAATAGGAGAATTAGTGCATGTGTGATCCTTTTACGATTTCTGAAGTATTCCGTTCAACATCCATTTCTTAGTTTTTCTCGCGCATATGACAATTTTCACCAAATTCTATTGCAAAGTAATTATTCTGAAAAAATAAATTTATGAATATGTGAATCTTTCTAAATAATATCTAATTTCCACAGTGCTTTTAATTAATGGGTTCTTTTCATGGGCCGTTTTACGCTATGCTTAAATCTGCAGTTCATGAGCAAGGGTTGCTCTTTAAGCAACATCGGATTAGTGTCAATAGAACAAAGTAAACAACAAAACAGTTTCGCATTTACCCATGTGAAAGTTGCATGTTTAAGGGAAGAGAGAAGCCTTTGCGTATATAATGGGCATTAGAGAGCTTTCACTTCTTTAGAAATCTGATGGCTTCCTGGGCAATGTCAAATATTACGAAAAAAAAAAAAAAAAGAAGAAGAAAGAAAGATACAGTGACTAAAATAACAATCACTTGTCTCTTGCTCATATAGTTTGTTTCCATGAACGTATGCTATGGACTTTGCAATGATGACACATTTGCGCGGAAATAAAAAGAGTAATTCCCATTCAAGAGTCTGTAGTGCAAAGAAGACGACATCAGCTGCGTTGAAGTGTGCAGTCCTCCCGTTGCATCGCAATGAAACGGATCTGCTTACTAGACGACTTGCGGGCTTCACATTCCCCACCGACACTTTGCTTTCCTATTATTTCTTCTTCCTTATTCTATCGACGACGGTTGAAGGGGTTGCTAGGACCGTTGGTAGCATGTTCCAATAGGTTTTCTTGGCTTCCGATATCTATCACATCATCTGTAAAACCGAAAAACATGAAATTTAAAGTGTTTAGAAATATTGGTAATTACGCATTCGAAATATTATACTTAAAAAATAGTTGTGTAAGTAAATGATCAAAATATTACATTATGATATTTTATTGCAAATTTTAATGGAAGAGGATGTTGCCAAATACTTTTTTTACCATTTTTATGCAACAGATTTATCATAGAAATGAAAATCTATGCAGCACAAACAAATACGTGCCCTTTATTTTCACATTTTACTGAAATGTTTGTTTGAGGAAAATGTTTTTAAGATACTTTTATTATTTTAACTTCTTTTTCCAAAGCAATGGCTTAATAGGGCACTTTCTTTTTTTCAGATTTTTAATTGATATGTGGGTTCAGTTGGAGTGTAGTACGAAATGCCGACGGTCAAAATGTCGACAGTTAAAATGTCGACACGAGAATGGCGACAAGGTCAAAATGTTAACAGGGTCAAAATGTCGACACGTAATAATGTCTACAGCCAAAATGTCGATGCAGAAATGTGGACAGGATCTAAATGTCGGCAGTTACCAATGTCGAAAGTACTTGCATATTTTTTCAAATATTTGTTTTTCACTTTAGTTTTAACTTATTTCAGTTTTCAGGTGCGTTTCCTGGGGTTCGGATAAGTGTGCCTCCGAAAAACTGGCCACAAAGCATACTGAGACCGTATTAAAATTACATTTTTGATTTCAACATGCCCACTTCCATGTAGTTTGACCATAAAACCGTTGTAACGTATCAGGAGATGTGACGTACCTGCCGGCAGGACGCACACGACATAGGCAGATAGGAATCAGAATAATCGTCTGCGTAGCTCAGTTGGTAGAGCGACTTGTTCCGGAATAAGCGGCCTCGGGTTCGAATCCCGGCGTAGACCAAAAATGACGGAGAAATTTACTTCGTTATAATGCAAAAGGAAAGTGAATATAGAGTATACGTTACACCGTTAGGAGGTCGTATAAGATTCACACTTTTGATTTCTTCGTGCCAAGTACATGAAGGCTGCATACAAAAGCGTTAGGGGGACCGTATAAAAAATGCACTATTGATTTCTTCGTGTCCTTTTCCATATAGGGTGACCACAATATCGTTAGGGTGAGTATGAAAATTGAATTTTTGATTTCTTGGTGCCTACTTCCACGTAAGCAGGCGCTGGCCACAAAACCGTTAAGGACCGTTTAAAAATTACCTGTTTGATTTCTGCGTGCACACTACCATGTAGGCTGGCCACAAAAGCCTTAGGGATCGTAGGGTTCGTTTTTAATTTCTAAAAAAGAACTAAACCTGGGCGTTAACAATTAGTATGTGGTGCCTAAGTAAAAGTGCAACATTATTAACTTGACTTGTTATGCAAACCTTATGATCACTGTGATATAAAATGATTAGAATGGCCTATGTTTAGATGTAAGGCCTAAGCATAGCCGTTTTTAATAATTTGTATAATTACAGTACATGTAAAACAGGTTGGGACATGCAAATGATTAAAATGTCAGTGAAAATGCGCATGAAGTTTCGAAGCAGCGCTCTCTGTACTGTACGGTCTTGGGTATAAAGACCTGGCTCAAACGAGACTTGTTATGCAGCCTTATAATCATGGTTGCAATCAGCGAAGAGCCGACATTGAATCAAAAAGGTGTTTCTTTTATCTCACTATGCCCCGTCGCCGAAGAATGTCGCACTATGAACACCTGACGGACTTTGAACGAGGAAGGATTGTTGGGATGAGAGAAGCTGGATTTTCCTACGCGAAATTGCCACTCTTACCGAACGAAACAGTGATGTGAACGTCCGTGGATAGATGTGTCTCGGATGCACAGAAATTCGTGGAATGGACCGAAAAATCGTACGACTGCACGAGATGGCAGACATCTCTACCACATGACAATGACCGATCGCACAGCGACATCCACGGTGTTAGCACAGCAATGGAGCGCTGTTATAGGTCAGGCTTTGTCGTCCAGTACAGTTCGACGTCGTCTGCTTAGCAGAGGAAGGATCGCTAGCAGCTCATTGCTACACATTTAATTGACCCTCAGTCTCAGACTGCAATGGATATTGAACAGGATCAGGCAAAAACCAAAGCCGTCTTTACACGATTAGAACTGAATAAGATTAAAAATTAAAACCTTAATAGTTAAAATATTAATTTACAGTTAAAACATTAGATCTTCCAGTCCTACACTAGAACCATCTTCAGATGTAAGACAATATACAGAACAGAGCAGGTCTATAAGTACATCCAACATATGATGGCCTATAACATACAAGTATAGGTAATTGTATGTGTAAAACTTGTGTTCTCGTAAAAGTTAATTTACATAATCAGCATAAAAACTACATTATGGAGGTTTCGCCTGAGTTCACTTGGCTAGTTCTGGATTAGATATGTTTTCATGCTTGTGATGTATAGCTAGGTACGTTATCATTGCAACGTAATTGTCCTTTACTAAGTATATGTATACTTTCGGCCGAAAACATTGATGACCTTGAGGAAGGGGTTGCTAAGATTGATGTCTCGTCCCATGCGGGGTAATGAAGCCCTTCGTTCTCTAGACGTGATAGTGCAGTTGTCATTAGACCATTTTTTATATCATATTAATGTTCATGAATTCGAGTTTTTAATGTGCGCCCAGTCGAGCCAATATAGATCTTATCATGCTGCATCTGGTCCACACTTTTTAATGGGATACTATAAATACCATGTTTATTTTATTTTCCTACAGGATCGCGATCATTTTTAACCCTTGCTAATATGTTATGTACCTTAACCCCAAAGTCCGATCCATGGCGTCTGCAAATATTTTTAAGAAGAGGAGTAATGGTAGGGTGGAAGTTCATGGATCCCATTATTGTCGCTGGTTGTTTTTTCGTTGCAACATGGTTTGTCCAGCCCTGTCCTAAGAATGTTGTTAACTTTATCACCAGAATAACCATGTAATTCTGCAGTTTTTATTGCTTTTTGAATCTCTTGCTGTCGTAGTAAATTGCAGGATGAATAAGTAAATGCTCGTCTTATCACAAAATACAGTGCAGAGAGTTTGTTGTTCTGTGGGTAGGCAGATGACACAGGAATAAGGAAGGATTTGATATTGTCTTTCTATATACTGAAAGACGAAGTCCATTCGTAACAGGGTCTCGTTTCAGCAAACAATCTAGGAATAGTAGTGGACTATCTTGTTCAACCTCTATGGTAAAAGTTATCGTTGCAAATTGAGAAGACATACTTTTCGCAAAGTTGTTAAAATCTTCCAGAGTGTAAGGCCAGAACACAAGGACGGCATCCCCATATCATATATGAAAGATAGAACCATGCGGATAAGTAGACAGCACGGCATCCTCAATAAATTGCAGGGCGATCTCAGCCAATACGGCAGAGAGGGGGGATCCCATTGGTTCACCCCCATCTGTCGGTGAATAGTGCCATTGAACCTAAAATATGTACGATTTTGGACTAGCCTTAAAGCTGCAATAACTGACTGTATTTCTCCGAAGGAGGCTAACCCAAGAGCTGTTAGTTTCCCCTCTATAATTACATGAACCTCCGTAACCGGAACATTAGGATACAATGCCAATACATCCAGAGCCCATAAAATAGAATCTATTATTATGTCGAAATATCTTGATTCTGTCAATGGCCTGCACAGTTCCCGTCACAGATCGTTAATCAAAGGCGCTAGATACTTTGCTAACGCCTTTTCTAGAGGTCTTTTGGGGCTTGCATATCCAGAAACCAATGGCAGAATGGGCTGCCCCTCTTTGTGCATTTTTACCTTCCTAAATAGTTCAGGTACCCTAGGGCCAAGGATAGGGCACATGCTTTGAATAATCGAGGATGGTAAGTCTGAATTGTTTTTCAGTCTACTCAGTGCTGCCGGTGTTGCATTGGTCGGACCAGTCCGCACTTTTATGTTTAGGATTTCATTAATCGCCTGTAACATCTTGTTAATATAATTCATTTTATTAAAAATGATGACGAGTAGTTTTATTGGCTGATACTATTACCAAGCTGGGATTATTAAAGGAGCTTGAGTTGTTTTTGCTCCTCTTCGAATACATTAATTTCAAGCCGTCTGCCTCTAAAGCTGGTACATCTCATAGCCCTAATCACACTACAACCTGCAGCCTCTTGTTCATGCAAAGGTAGGGCTTTTATTGTGCTTTCCACCTATGGCATAAGATTTAACTTATTTATTTTAGTTGATGGGTAAGTAAACTTAAGCCCTCTATTTAGTGCCCGTTTTTGCGTCTGATTGAGTTGGTAGTCACTGAAGTTGATGAAAGCAGTTGAATGGCTTCCGTGTCGTTGATGCGCAAACATTGGCGCACTGATTGGCAACAGGTCGTATATTCTGACGAGTCATGGTTCAAATTGATGCACCATGATGGTCGCATACGTGCTCGAAGACATCGTGGTGAACGGCACCTTGTAGAGTCATACCGGCTCAACACCAATCGTTATGGTTTGGGGCGCCATTGGATTCAATTCGCGATCACAAACCCTCAACTGCCAGAACTGAGAGAACCCTCAACAGCCAGCGATACATCAAGGATGTTTTAGAGGCAAAAGGGATATTCTTCCTTCGGAGTTGTCCTGGCACTATGTTCCACCAGGACAATGCTTGACCAGGTGTGACCCGTAATATCCTATTCCATCCACGTCAGTTATTGCTTCTTCCCTGCTCTGCCAGTTTACCGGATATGTCCCGATCGAACAGGTCTGGGATATGGTAGCTAAGCCACTGGCTTGTCAAATGCCTCCGCAAGTCACCACAAATGAACAGGTCTGGGATATGGTAGCTAAGCCACTGGCTTGTCAAATGCCTCCGCAAGTCACCGCAAATGAACAGGTCTGGGATATGGTAGCTAAGCCACTGGCTTGTCAAATGCCTCCGCAAGTCACCACAAATGAACAGGTCTGGGATATGGTAGCTAAGCCACTGGCTTGTCAAATGCCTCCGCAAGTCACCGCAAATGAACAGGTCTGGGATATGGTAGCTAAGCCACTGGCTTGTCAAATGCCTCCGCAAGTCACCACAAATGAACTCTGGTCTCACATAGAAGCAGCCTGGCAGGCTGGACGATATCAAAAACCTCGTCTGTTCAATGCCGTGCTTTGGGGTGCCTGTTACTATTGCTGGAGGTGGCTTCACACGATGCTGAGTTCTGAAGCAAAAAAGAAACTTGTATATTTGAATAGCGCGATTGTTTCTTCGTATTGCAATTTTCACAAACAGTAGTGTAATTAATGTTTTGTGACGGAGTAAAAGCGCAACATTATTAACTTGGCTTGTCATGCTAACGTTGTGAATATGGCCGATTAAAAACTGCTAAAAGGGCTTTATAACTCATGTTTTGTGCCTGAGTGTTTAGAGACACGACCAGACACATAGGCGCTGCCCCGGTGGCGCTGTAATCTAAGAACTGGACATTATCGTTAATTTCTATATAAACGCTACTTGTTGAAATGACCCAACCCGAGGCATATGTTATGAATATAGGTACACTGGAGTCCCGTTAGAACGAAATCCAATATAACGAAATTATTGCAAATCCCCTGCAAATATTACCTTGGAGTTAGGTATATTTGATTTCAGTATAACGAAATTAATTTTTACAACTGTTCGCTAAAACGAACACATTTTTTTCATTTCAGAAGGAAGTAGCAGCTTCTGTAAACATTTTCAGCTCGGATTTCTGCTTCCCGATTCCCTTCTTGAAGCACGTGTGAGTAATTTCCAGTTTTCCGTTACGTCAAAAGCTGTTTAGAGACACGACCAGACACATAAGCGCCGCACTGGTGGCGCTCTAGTCGAGGAGCTGGATTATGACAATTTTTTCGAGATGGGTCCGGGTTCGAATCCAGTGAGGCATGGATGTTGTGTTTGTATAACGTCCCTGACTCTCTTCCTTCCCTGGAACCAGTGGCCCTAAATTAGGGACGAGCGACTACTTTTTATAGCCCTTTGAGTTGCTCACGGTGGTCGTTAAATCTTCAATCAAAAAAAAAAAGACACATAAGGTGAAAGTGATGTAGCCCGTGACGGGGACAAAGGCTGCCAAGGGAACCCAACACGCGGAACGGTGGATCGGAGACCGGATTCTCCGCCACTGCAACCCCTCTCCCCCTTTTCCACCCCTCTCCTTTTCCCCAAACGTATCTCCCATCCCCGATCGCCCCCACCCATTGAATAGCTGACAATCAACGGGAACTGTGTCTGGCCGATGATGCGCTACAGTCGATATTCATGACGTCAGAGTTTCATCTTAAAACTTCAACTGTCCTCTCATTCTAACTTTATGGTTTAGAGGCGAAAGGAATGCTACTGAACCAGTTAGGGAAGAAGAGTGCAGCGAGCGTTCTCACGCATTGTTTCTCTTTCACTCAGGGTCCCTTGACTTCTCTTACGTAAAAATAGCTTGTTGAAGCAAAAACAGTTCTCCTTAGAAGAAAAGAAAAATAGCATCGCTGAAGTAGATTTTGGAAGTAAAAAAGGAGATGTTGCCAAAAAATATGGCATCAGTCCATCGACTATTTGAACGTTTCTGAAAAATCGTGCAGAAATTGAAGTTCAACTACAGAAGCTGGTTATCGGGCCCAAGAGAAAAAAATTCGGCAGGTGCGACTTCAAAATGTCGATTCATCCGTGTTCACGTGGTTTCAAGATGTGCTTACTTTGAGTATTCCAATCAGTAGGCCCGTACTTCGTCAAAAGTTTTACAATTTGCCAATACTCTTGGACATGATAATTTTCAGGCCAGCGTTGGATGCCTCGATCGGTTTAGAAAAAGATACGGTGTTGTATCAAAAGCGATTTTCGGTGACTCATGTACCACAAATTGCTTTTGATACAATTTAATAGCGATTACCATACCAATGGTGATCGCTTTTTTATTGTACCAAAAGGTGACGTACCCATGGAAAGTGTCAGGGAATGGAGACCCGGAGAAGTGGCGAAACTTATAGGCTCTTACAGTCCAGATGATGTGTTTAACGCAGATGAAGCGGGAATATTTTTCCAACTCAAGCCGAATAAACTTTGGCTCTTAAAGGAGACAAATGCGTTGGAGGGAAAAGATCAGAGCAGCATCTCACTGATCCTTTCTGCCGCAATCAATCAGGAACTGAAAAAAAAAAGTCTTAATTGTTGGAAAATCTGCTAAGCCTCAATGCTTCAAAAATGTTCACTCATTGCCATGCGAGTGCACATCAAGCAAAAAAGCCTGGACGACGACAGACATTTTTAATGACTGACCTGTCAAGTTTAATCCCGAAATGGAAAAAAATAATATTTTCATCGATAATTATACACCTCACAATGAGGCCCCAACTTTAGACTGCATTCGTGTTGAATATTTTCCGCCAAACGTCACTGCTGTTTTACAGCCTTTAGATCAAGGAATCATAAGAACTGTGAAAACTAGCTATCAATGCCTGTCAATGAAACACATTCTTCAGGGAATTGAAAGAACTTACGAAAGACAAACCAACATTAAAAGAAGCTATGGATATGATTGCAGGAGCATGAAGCGAAGTTAGCCAAAAAACTGTCGTCAACTGTTGGAAACCTTCGGCACTCATTGATTCCTATCAGAAGAATTCAGCAAAAAAAGATTTGGATGTGGAAACATCTATCGAATTTGAAAGACTACGGAACTCGGTTGCAGAGTCGACTTCCGTCGCTAACAATGTAAAATTTGAAGATTTTTGGTCCGTAGATGATTGTTTACGTACCTCCTATATGAACTGACCGATGTCGACACTATCCAGTCAATTACGAACAAACGAAATGACGGAGTTGATCAGGAAAGCAGAGAGGACAAAGATGTCACGACTCCTTTGCTAAACATCAACGCACCGGATGCACTTTCATGCTTAGAAAAAGTGTGTCATTTTGTTTCCTGTCAGAAAAACGTCTCGGAGGATATTTTTTCAAGTATGCATCCCTGCAGAACTTTCTGATTTCTGAAGCCATAAACGGACTTGTACAAAAAAAAAAAAAAAAAAAAAATACAGAATTCGTGCTAAGGGAGGAAGTGTAACATACAAGTAAAGGTTTGTTCGAAGTTTCTTCAGGTATTTGTTTTTGTTTTCATAAGCATATCTGAAAGTGGAAAGTTTTTAAGCAAAAAATTAATATCAAGTTTTCTAAGTTTGTTGTTAGTTTGATGATCCCGTCAAGTTCGTTCTAACGGGAGTTTACTGTATATGCATAAAAGCACGGTGAGGTGACCGCAATAAAATTGTACTCTTTAGTGGCAACCTAAATACGTATATATACTAGGAAACGAGCACGATGAAAACAAATGTGCGATTTTTGTACGATCCCCTAACGGTTTTATGGAAGTGGGCACGAAGAAATCAATCGTGTATTTTTTATACAGCCCCTAACAGTTTCATGATCAGTCCACATAAAAGTGGGATGAAGAAATAAAAAATAATTCTATACTGTTCCTAAACGCTTTTTTGGCCTTGTCCGCAGCCTACATGGGAAGTCGACACGAAGAAATCAATAATGTGATTTTTATGACACCCTAACGGTCTTATGGGCAGTCCTGAGGAAGCCGAGCCAAACGCTCTGCGAAACTATAGTATTTGGAAGTGGGCAAGAAGAAAACAAAAATGTAATTTTCATACAAATCTCTAACAGTTTTGTGGCCAGCCTACATGAAAGGGGACACGTTAAAATCAAAAATATAATTTTAGTACGGCTACCGACGGCTCGGTGGCCTGTTTTTCCGGTGCCCACTTGTCCAAATTCCTGGAAAGACACCTAAAACTGAAATAAGATAAAATTAAAATGGAAAACACATATTTCAAAAAGGAAAAAAAAAAGGTAAGCACTAGTTACTGCGGACATTTTAACCGTCGACATTATGACCACCACCATCTAACTGTTCATGTCGAACTCAAATGCACGAGACGTTCATTACGCTCATTGGTGTATGTTAAACACTCAGTGATGAGAAGACCACCAATTAATATTTTAAAGGTGCCTTTCAAACCGAAAAGCGTTTGCTTCTTTCTTATCTTAGCTGTGTGCAATGATGCAATCTAGTATCTGCAGGTATACCCAGTTTGCCTTTGCAAACCCATAAAAAATATTAACTGGCGGTCTTCTCATCGCTGAGTGTTTAACATACAACAATGATTCTTCTACGACTGCACAACTACAGTTACAACATCACAAAAAAACTGCGCATAATTTGAAATATATAATATGAATAGCGTTATTCATAGCCAATGGAAGCGGTTGGTTGAAAAAAACAACAATTGGATTTCAAAAATCGAAAACCATCAAGAAATGGAAATAGCTACTTACACCTACTAGCGGCTGAAACGTATGTTACGAAATACTCAAGAAATGCTTATAGCGTATTAAAACCGTTTATTTTTGTGGTGCAATATGCACAAATAAATATGTTTCCAAATCGTTCAATTAGGAGAAGAGATATAGAGGAAAACATCATATAAATTTACGTAACCTAGGTGAAAAGCTTTGTGTTACTTAAACCAGTTAGTAAAATCATGCAATGCATTGATTATAATACGCTTTCCAACATACCAGAAATCAGTACTAAAGTTATGAGGATAATGGCTGTGGAATAAATCTCGGTCCTGTGCCCTGACCTTTGATCCCATTTCGATGATATTCAACAGAACCGGTTCAGTATACCTGAGAAATAACATTATAAAGTTTTGTCGCAATCGCAGCATTTTTACGTAAGTTATGATGCATAAGGGCTATGGAATAGATCCCGCTTCTGTGTCCTAACCTTTGACTCCATTTCGACCATTTTTCAACAGGATTCGTCCCCAGGCAGGCCCCTACAACATACCAATATTTCATCCAAATCGAAGTATTTTTTACATAAGTTATGACGCATAATGGTGATGGAAGTGATTCCGCTCCTATATCCTGATCTTTGACCCCATTTCGCCCAGTTTCAATAGGGTTTGTCCCCAGGTGGTCTCCTACCACATACTAAAATTTCATCGAAATCGTACTTTTTCTTACGTTAGTTATGACGCATAAGAGCAGTGGAATGGATCCCGCTCCTATGTCCTGACCTTTGACCCCATTTCGTTCACTTATAATAGGGTTCCTTCCCAGGGGGCCACCTACCACATACTAAAATTTCATCGAAATCGAACGATTGTTACGCGAGTTATCGTGCGGACGGGCATACGCACACAACGCGTGATGTAATGAGGCAGATGGTGTGACCGCGCGCCAGCATCTAATGGGACGACGTCATGATACTACACTAAAAAACGTGGTAATTCGGGATGGTTATTTAATCCACTAAACGAATTTTTCTAAAGTCGAGATCAAGCTAAATCGATTTCTAGTACCAGAAAACGGTAGGTTAACGACTTTCATCAAAATCCTTAGAGCCGTTTTCAAAATAAAATTTTCATAGATACAAGAATTGTTCCTTTAAGGTGGACGTCAAGTAATTTTCCTGCCTATACTTCCAATGGAAAAACTTCTGTACACATTTTCTTCACAATTAATGCATTACCAAAGATGAAAATTTGAACATTGATTAAAATAGCTTCATTTTATAACTTGCAACACTTAATATTTTCTAAAACATAACCATAATTATGCAATCCAACATTTATTTGTCTACTGACGTCATCAAAGTACAGGTCGCGCCATCTTTTTTCTGGTTTCAACACCACCAAAGAAAACGTTATTGTTTTTCAATATAATTATGGTTATGTTTTAGAAAATGTTAAGTATTCCAAGTTATAATATGAAGTTATTTTAACCGATGTTGAAATTTCCATCTTTGGGAACACACTAATTGTGAAGGAAATGTGTAGAAAAGTTTTTCCATTGGAAATATAGGAAGCAAAATTACTTGACGTATACCTTAATAGTATGAGATAAGCGTGATGGAATGGATCCCGATCCTATGTCTTGACCTTTGACCCCATTTGTCCCATTTTCAATAGAGTTCCTCGCCAGGTGGTCTCCTACCACATACTAAAATTTCATCGGAATCGAACCATTTTTACGTACGTTATGACGCATAGGGCAATGGAATGCATACCGCTCCTATGTCCTGACCTTTGACCCCACTTCACCCATTTTCAATAGGGTTCGTCCCGAGGCGGTCCCCTACCACATACTATAATTTCAATGAAATCGAACCATATTTACGCAAGTTATGAGGCATAAGGGCAACGGAATGAATCCCGCTCCTATGTCGTGACCTTTAACCCCATTTGTCCCATTTTCAATAGGATTTGTCCCCAGGTGTTCCCCTACCACATAGTAAAATTTCATCGAAATCGAACCATGTTTACTTAAGTTATCGTGCCGACAGACGGACGGAAAACGCTGGAGCATATACGCTTCTTCAACCTACGGTTGGAAAGCGTAAAAAATAAAAGGGGTTCAAAATACTCTTCATAACAAAAAGTATGGTACCAAAATAAGATTTTTCTGAGGGATTTTTAGAATCGAATTAATTCTTCCAAATAGAAGTATACACTGGAGCACCCTGACGGCAGAATTTTGGATAATGGAAAAGCAGAAAACATGTTAAAACTATTCTTCATAGTAAAGCTATGTTCAAGTACGTCTCTCGGCACCTGAGATATTTTTTTTCGACATTTACACCCCCTAGCGGGTAAGCTGCACATAATTTAAAGAGGATAATGTTTTCCATCTTTACTGTAGCGAATGGATACAGCAAAAAAAAAAAAATGTCAAAGGTATTTTTAGAATCAGTAATGCAGTTTCAAATTTAAACACTAATACCGCCAAAACTGACACTAATACCGATTGAACAAAATTTAACACTAATACCGCCAAATATGCCAAAACTGCGAACAAAAAACCTACGAGTACACGCAAAGTGTTCCACGCAGTTAATGGTATCCGGTGCCAAAAGAATTTTTAAATCCGACTTTTAGAAGCAGAGATATCGAGAAAAGCTTTAAACGTTTTTGCGACCTAGCGGGGATATTGTACGTTACATTTGGCAAGAAATACGATACATACAAAACGTTTTCGTAGTTAGTAGTATCTGACAAAAAAACAAAACAAGAAAACAATTTTTTAATCCGGTGTTTAGACGCCCAGATACTGTTGTAAAAGGAAATGTGAGCTTATGCCCTCTAGCGGCAAACTTGTTTGTTAAGGAAATTTTTAAATTATATACAAAGCACTTCGTACTAAAAACGCTCTTCGACAAAGAACGAATTCTTTAAATCATATTATTAGAAGCAGAGATATTGGGGAAAGTAAGACATACAACTAAGCGGCTTGGCGGAAGAACTATGCATTATTTTAAGCAGTATGTATTTCCAATGGCTTTCATGGTGAGCGGTATCTCATCACAAAATAATTTTTCAATGGAGTTTTTAGATCCGGAGATATTGCTGCAAATACATCAGATATAGAAATACTAACTTTACGCCTCCTAGTGGCAAAACCGTTATTTCTCCAACACTAGAAATTATATGCAGAGTATGCCCCACCAGAAGCTCTATCCGATGCAGAAAGAATTTTTTAAAGCTGAGATATCGAAGAAATCGCTATTTAACTTTACTCCTCCTAGCGAAAAAACTGTTCACTATTTGAAAAAGAAATTGTAACCAGATAGACTTCGTTATAAATGGTATCGAAGGGAAGAAAGCATTTTTCAGTCGGACTTTTAGAAGCAATGATATGAAATAAAATGTGTTTTGAATTCGACAATATCTGCATTTACGACTTTTAGTGGCGAAATAATGCTTCGGAGAAAATACAAAAAACAGACCGGATAGAAAGGATAATCGTTCTCGTACTTCAAACTTTCCAATTCAACAAGAAATTATTTCCAGATCGGTATAATAGTTGCAGAGATATGGTGTCCATAGACGGACGGACGTACAAAATGATAAATAAGAACGTAAGTTCATGGGCGCCGAAAAAGGGGCGGAGGTCACAGGGGTCATTTGACCCCTGTAGAATTATTTTATTTTATTTATTTATTTATTTATTTATTTTTACACTCAGAACTGGACCACAAGGAAAGATGGAGTTTGAGGCGTTTAATTTAATATCCCAATTTTATTGAAAATTCGGAATTGGAAAACGATAACGTAAAAGCGGAAAACATGATAATACATGACTATTACTAACATACACTTTCTTCAAGAGCAGCATCAATTAATAATTATAATAATACTAATAATAGTAATAATAATAGTAGCAGTAGTAATAGTAATTGTATAAATCATTCATTTTCACGAATTACTGTTTTCTACATTTTAGCCAAGCTTTAATTAAGTGCACTTGACGCCCCTTGAAAAATTTCCTGCAGGCGCTCTTGCATACGTTTTTCGTTTTTCTTTTCTTGCTTTTTTACAAAGCACGTGATAAAAATAACCGGCTATTCTCAGCACCGAAATAGACGTAGTCTGTCGAGGCAAAAGTTAATAATGTTCAGAGGCCACTGTGATTGAAGGTAACTATGGGAAAGAACTGATATTAACGGGGGAGGGGGAAGATGAAATGTTTGACATCATTTAGATATGTCGCTTTTTCTCAAGCGTCTTAACACACACATCGATGTTGTGGAAGCCATATCAAGTTATACACTCATATTCATAAAAAACAGAACACATGAAAGGAGTCGAGCTACGACTTTGATTTTTAAAGGATATGCTAATCAGGCAACATTGCAGAAACGATGAGCATTTCGGTGTCATAGGTGCATGCGTACCTCGGCTAGGTAAATCAGATCGCGCAACGTCATAGACCGGAAACCGGCCGTTTTTCTGTTACCAACGCCGCGTGGTTCCGTTGGCATGTCAGTTCTTGGACATTAGTGGATAAAGATGCCTCGTCGTCGTGTAAGATAGTCGTACAGTCACATCAACGAGTTCGACAGAGTCGCAGTATTGGCATGGGAGACAGCAATGCTTTTCTCCGGGATATTTCCAGTCGCGTGGAGGGCAGTGTACCCGTCGTGGCAAGAGTGTGTAGGGAATTGTACGAAGAACGGCGTAAAACACGAAGAGAAGATTCTGGACGTCGTACACAGACAACGCCGAGGGACAACCGTCATCTCATGAGGATGTCTTTGAATGACAGTTCTGCATCATCAACGGGGTTGGCGCAGCAGTGGAGAACTGTGACGCATTCTTTCTTGTCAGCTGTAACAGTTCGTCACCAGTGATTACAGTTCAGACTAAAGGCTCGTCGACCCCTCTTCAGGCTACCTTTGACGCCGTAGCAACGGACTGCCAGGCTGCAGTGGTGCATAGAACGAAAGGAGTGGGGTGACGGATGACACTATATCATGTTATTGGACGAAACGCGCTTCTGTTTAGGGGAAATGATAGCCGCCTCTGTGTCCGCGGGCGACAAGGGGAGAGGCGTCTGGAGGAGAGTTTTCACACCTGGCATACTGCACCAACGCGAAGCATCATGGCCTGGAGTGCTATCTGGTACGAAAGCAGGCCCTCTCTTGTGATAGTCCGCTCTACCATAACGAGTGCTGGTTTCGTCAATGACATTCTACGGCCGGTTGTCCTGCATGACGTTCCCGGGGCCATATTTCAGCAGGGCAATATAACACCGCATGTTGCAGCAACATCACGTGACTTCTTCAGGGATAACAACGTTCCACTTCTGCCGTGGCTGGCTAGATCGACCGATTTATCACCCATAGAAAATCTCTGGGACATGATCAAATGACAAGCGCAGCAGTGCCACCGTCTGGCAGCAACTCTTGATGAACTTCATACACGGGTCAATACAGCCTAGATAATTATTCCACTGGACACCGTTCACACATTATTTGATTCGATGGCTCAGCACGTACAGCAGGTGATACAAACCAGAGGTGGTCACACGGATTATCAGACCATAAGATACTTTGTCAGCCTTTATCATCCCAGTTTTTATACGCTTTGCACTACTTTACTCGTCTTCTTGCATTGATGTTGGAAATCACAGGTGTGTGGATTGCAGAGCGACCATAAATACCGGCGCGATGGAGTTCCCGATTAATTGTTATGACGGAAACGAAATCATTCCGGCGGGTGATGCTATTTTCTGGTGTAGTTCTTTTACGCTTCCGTTTTACAATCCATGAAGAATTTCGTCAATGCAAATCTGACATCTTCGTCTGGGTTCCACAGTTTGTACGTTCAGAAGCAATGCCATGTTCTGTTAGATAGATAGCTATAATCTTCGATACAACTCATTGTGTTACACCTACTCTTTCTTCCGTTCTAGTTACTGCAGCTCCTGCAAGATGCGCACCAACGATCTGGCACTTTTTGAGGTCAGTGAGATCTGGCATAGTCGGCAATTACCCAACAACAGCTGTTTCTTTGGGGGGTGGGATGGGGTGGAGGGGGTGGGAGTGGGGGTGTTAACGACAACAATGACGAACTCATCGGGCTATAAGCAGTCGCTCGTCCCTAATTTAAGGTCGTTGGTTCTAGGAAAGAGAGAGAGAGAGAGAGAGCGAGAGAGAGTCATTGCCGTAAGATATACACAGCATCCATGCCTCAAAGGGATTCGAACATGGACCCATCTCGGACGAATGATCAGAAGCCAACGCTTAGACGACTGCGCCACAGGGGCCACAAACAGCTGTTTCAACTGCGCCTGTGGCAATGGTACTTCATAACCGACATCGCGCTGCACCCCTTCATATAACTCACATTGCGGGATGCGACGTCTGTGTGATTTACATTCGGTGAATTGGATGTAATCCAGTCGCAGTCGATATCTATATATTAATTCTATAAAGTTTTTTACTGTGAGTCTTATTTTGAGAGAACGGCTGAACGTATAGATATGGCTGAGGTATCAAAATAAAGGTCTTACCATGTAGATGTGCCAGTCGAAGAGAAAAATGAGATTGATGTAACGGTTCGGGCGTTGTGGATTGGCAAAGTTTCCATGTAAAGTCTATGGGCGAAGCGTGCGGTTGACATTCGATCGCCTACGGTTGACTCACGCGCTGTTGAAGGCGGAGCATGGAGGGACTGAGATAGTCCAAAGTACGAAGTCTATTTTCTGAGCGAACCGTTGCTTCATCAAAGTTCTTCTCATCGGAACAGCGAACACTCGAAAACCTGATTGCGTTATGCCGTTGGACTGTGTGATGTATACATACAATTTGATATTCAATCGATCGAGTTTATTCACGTAGGTAAGACGTTTCCCATTATGTAAAGATGTAAATAAACATTCCGTTGACCATTGTTCGTGAAAATATTACGGGCGATCGCTTATAGCTTATAGCCCATTGAGTTGCTCACGGTGGTCGTTAAACCTTCAGCCAAAAAAATAAAAATAAAATAAAATAAAATAAAACACGACTCTAGTCTATTGTCTTTACTGAAGTGGTTGAATGAACTTGTCAATCAAATAAAGTTTACATTTGTTGTTTCACATGAGTCTATTCTTAAAAAAAAAAAAAAAAACTAACCTTCGATTCCGACGGGTTTCGTCTAGTTTCCATTATTTTGATAAATCCATGTATATTACCTCTGATGGTCTCAGATATCGATTTAGCTATAAAGTTTAAGAATGGAACTTAGAAAAGCTTGTTTTATTGGCATGTTGGTTGTTGAATTACAACTTGCACGTGATAACAATTCCTCCTTGAATATTCCATAGATTCATTGTTATCTCAATATCATTTTCCTAGGTAACACTGTTTGAGCCACCCATATACGATGTTTCAAAATGCAATCATTAAATTTTCGCACCACCAACTCCCCCTTTCACAGACCCATTTCTTTAACCTCAACGTGGATTTACTTATATTTGGCTCATTGTCAGCTGTTGCCAAAAAGTACGGGCAAATTAGGAGAAGCGGCGTTAGCTTCAGAACGAAAATCTGATGGAAACTTACATAAGAACAGAAACAGCAGTTTTTGTTCAAGTTATTTCTTTCTCTTACTTTGCCTCTCTTAGTGAATTTTTCAAAGACTCGATTTTGGAAGTCTGAAACGTGCACGAACAGCTTAGTTTGTTTTCACGGTGTCTTTTGCCTTCACAATTTTACGAACCCCCTATCCTTTCGCCTCCCACATACGGATATCAAGACACTTAAATGTCAGCTTTGTTGACAGCATACATTTACGTTGTAATAAGTCGTTTTATGTATAGAAGCACTGACAAGGAGGAAATCAACCCCACTGCACAAAAAATCCCCAAAAAGCCAATATGTGCTTTGTTGGGTGGGGAGCGGAACTTTTGTTTTTATCAATAACCTTACGTGTGCACTCGTAGGGGGATTTCAATGTGTGACTGGGCCCCGGAGAACCTACGTAGTCGACTCCTATGCCGCACACAATACGGGGATCCTAACAAAAGTTCTGCACACCGTTCATTCATCAATTCGTCTAGTTGTTGAAGAAGATTCAAAAAGTCCGTCGATGCACGATATTAAAATCATAAAATCACTAAAAACTAAGATCAATTAAAACCTGTATTCACAGACTTAGCATAGTTAAAAACATAGTTTACACTAAAACACGTGAGATCTTTCGATCCGACAGGACTCATCCTCAATTACAAATTACAATGGGAAAAAGCTCTAGGTTAACAGTACCGTATATAAGAAATCAAGAAATTTCTTTTGTGATTCTTAGAATAAAGACCATATCAAGAACAGAGGCCTCTTTAAACGTAATAATAAAATAACTAGATTAAACCGAAGAAAGGTGGAAAAACACTCCTGCGTGAATGACCCAAGCTGAATAATTTTTTTTCTCGCAAACTGCCTGTATCCCGGGGTCTGGCTATTACATAGCCACTAATGTGCTATATAATCGCCGGATTAGTTATATTATCTTCTTCTGCTGCAGCCCGCACCGAGTTCTCTCCACGGGAACAAAGAAGAGACGATTCCCTCATGTGATGGATGGCACATGAGGGATTCGAATGCAGACCCTCGAACCAATGACAGACTTCTCAGTCATAAAAACCCTTACACTGCATTCCAATGGGTTAAAAAACACAACATCGCGGTGTTAGACCTGAAAAAAGGAAAAAGGATCGGAAAATGTTACATCGCGCATTGGTGTAGAAGACCTATTAAAAAGTGACTGAGAAACAGAAAACAAGAAATGACAGGAAAGGCACAGAACCGTAGAATAGTTTCTTCAGTAAAAGTGATTCCGTCATCGTAGGTTTCACCCTTTGACTTGAAAACCTACTCAGCAAAGTGGACAAAATGGTTGGTTCATGCAATGAAAGAAAATAAAATGAAATTCTCACATCAAACGGGCTAAGAAAAATAAAAATGCATTCAACATATTACAATAAAATCACCTAATTTAGAATATTTTGGCACGTCGTAGTCAGTTCTATGATTTGCACATACCCTAATCTCTTCACTTCGATTACTCGACCTGTTTTGTTTGTTAAGATTCATTATGGAATCTGAAATCGAATAATCTTTCATTAAATATCTCATTGTTCATGTATGTAGTTTGCTTTTTCACACTGGTACGTACATGCATCAACTTTCCATTGAAAATCAAATCTCCTGGTTCTTAAAATCAACTATTCGGAAACTGCAAGCAAACTTTACTCAAAGAATTTCCCCCTTGTCTTTATACTGATATCGAGCATTGTCAGATTGTTAGTAAGCAGCAATGTTACAAAAATTAATTATAACGTTTTTACATTCTTCCAGTGTTACAAAAATTATTTTGTTATTTATACTTTGTAAGATCGGCAAGCTGAAAATAAACCATCCCGGCTGATGAGTGTACAGAAGCGCAGGTACTCTGCATCCATTTGCACAAAACTGGAGCGGGATTTCGACTTTCCTCACAAACGAAGCAACTCACGCATATCTGCAAAAAAGCACGTGCAGTTTTCTTGATAAATGAGATCCTCGTAATGGGATACGTGTCGCAGCAGTGAAGTTAATTTCAATGTGTGTATCGAGCAAAATCCATCCAAATTTGCTAGGCATTTGCTGCTTCTTTTGATCTGTTGTTCGCTCCTATTCCTACCAAATGGGTGTTACGATCAGTGTGAGGTGTCTTGTGTCCGATGACCTCAATATCTAAATACTAGGATACTTGGTGAGTTAGATGCTCTAAAGCAAGGGATCGTCTTTTGGGAGAAGAGGCTGAACTTGTGCTTTAAAGAGAGGGCAGCAATGCCGTCTCCACTTCATGAAACTGTCTTGGACATGATCACCAGATATCTCGGAAAACAATTCGCTCGAATATTCTACATTTTTAATAAATACCTTTTATAATAATTGTCCTTCATTAACTTTTGTGTACGAGCAGACCGACGTTTCTTGAAAGAACGGAAGAGAACACACCTTACCAATATTACCTTTTTGTGAACCACTATATGACCCAAATGTTAGCCATCATACAGCGTTGTGGTTTCTATACTATACAGTAGAATATAGCATTGCACGGCACAGTTCGTTATTTATACCTTAACAACTATCCACCGTATATTTTGAAGAACCTCAGGTCTGAAACACCTATCTTTTAGGGAGTATTTGACGAGCTTGAAACTCTGGTCAGATTGCGTATTAATATTCTGTATTTCCAGTATTTCTGCAAAACAAATGGCCGGAGTTCGTCTCTTCCTGCGTGTCTGCATTCTTGCACACCATATGCGAGAGCTGTTCAGATATTCAATAGTTGTCCTAGTTGTGGATCACCACTATTTATACTGGAGATCAAAACATGTAATTAAATTGTTACTCGAGTTCTGAATAAGTTCTTTTGGTGGTGCAGCTCAGTACTTCAAATCCAATATATGCTCCAGCTCTGTACATACGCATACACACATACATATATATGCAGTGTAACATCGATTATATATATCATTTATTGGTACGATTTAGTCCTTGATAGGGATTTAATACTTCGACAGAATGTAATTATGCACGCACTTAACTTTTCTTGTGCACTTTTAAAACTATATATGTTTTAATTATAGTCCTTTCAAAGACGCTTACCCGATATGTCACTGTATTCGATTTACGTGTCCATAAGGTTTGATCGTTTTTAAGATGTTTTAGGTTTTTTTTTGCGTTACAACAATATTAAAATTAAACACAACACTCACAGGGTTTATGAAAGTAATGGAAACACTTATTGCTTGTGGAGAAGGTTTTATTAATTAACAGCAGGCCCAACTCGGGCCTTTTTAACAGCGGCAATTCGACTTGGATTAAACTCATACAAGTATGTACCAGCTGTGCCAGTGATAGTGGAAGGGGAAAGGGTGATCAGATCTTTCGCTCCAGGTGTCCCCACAAGTGTTCAATAATATTTAGGTCTGGAGATTGAGGTGGCCAGGGTAGCTGCTACATCAGTCGGAATGAAACCTTTTCCGTCATGAAAGTTCGCCGGGACCACGAATTCACACGTTCGCACAACACACGGCTACATTATGTGCTTGAAACCAGGGACGATCATTACGGAACATCCTTGTATCATTGGGAGCAGGCGGCCAGCAAGAATGGATTCGTACGTTGTAGATGTGATATGGCCCTGTAGAAAAGCCAATGGCCCTCAAGAATGTCACGGTACACATTCCGGTCAGTGTTACTACCGCGTCGGACCGCCTCGTGCTCGGATACATGCGGTGATACAGTCTGGCATGGAGTCAAAGAGACTCCGTATGTTATCTTGGGACAGACTGACTCACGTTTCTTGCAACTGACGCTCTAAATCACTAACACTGGGACATGGAGAAAGCTGGCGTCCCATCTGGTCCCACACGTGCTCGATGGGTGAGAGATCAGACGATCTGGCATGCCACGGAAGCATTGAAGCATGACGTAAACAGTCCTGGGAAGCCCAAGCCATGTGCGAACGGGCGTTATCTTGTTGGAAAATGGCTCTGGGCCGCCTCGCCAGGAAAGGCAGCACATGGGGCCGCAGGATCTCCTGTACGTAGCGCTGGGCTGTCAACGTCCCTCGGATTACTGGGGCCGCAGGATAGGAAAGTACGGCTGTCATACGCGATGGCTCCCCAGACTATCACGCCTGCAGTTTGAGACGTGAGCCGTTGCACAATGAGGTTGAGATTGTAGCGCTCACCTGAGGTCCTGTACACACGGTGGTCGTCCGTTCCCATACAGAAGAGGGATTCGTCGCTGAAAACTATATGTCGCCAGTCCATAGCATTCCACGTTGCTCGCTGTTGACACCACTGCAATTGACGCCGACGATGGTCAATTGTTAAAGACAGAAACCGTAAGGGCCGTCGAGAGTGCAGATTCGCCTCCGCCAGGCGTCTGAAAATGGTTCTAGCGGACACAGGAGTCCCTTGTACGGCTGCCACATGTCGCTGGATATTGGACAAGGACGTCGTTGCATCTGTGCGTGCCGCTCTCACGATCCCACGGTCCTCTCTGCTGGTGTTATGCCTGGGTCGTCCAGAGCCAGTCCGCAGTGTCTGGATGCCTTCCCGTGTCCATTGCTCCCACACGATCACACCGTACAGTCCAACCGGCGCAAATGGTGGCCGATTGGGCGAGCCGGTCACCCTGCCTCTCTCATCCGACGATACGGCCTCGTTCAAACTCCATCAGTTGCCCGTACGCACATATACGGCGGCTCCTCGGCATGTCTATCGCTCAGAGATCTCGCCTGACTCTTACCTTGCACTTCAGCACGAATGTGGATTCCCCTGAGCGGCGCCTTATAAACCTCAATGATTGCGATTGCAGCGCCTGTCTTGGACGCGCTGGCATGCGGAAGCGCTCGAAACTTTAATCATTTGCATGCCTGCCCTCCCCGTAGATATTCGAGATAATCGCCGATTTTGGCATTAATCACACGGTTTTTTCTTGGTGCACGGATTTTTACGACAATGAGTGTATAAAAGAAGTGTCCTGCAAAGTGAAGAAACATGAAGTACAAAGTTACATTCCCTGTCATCACGAGCAGAGCAGGGAATTCGCTTGTGAGAACGTGTTCCACTTTTGAACATCTTTTATTCCTTGCATCCTTGTTGCAGAAATGAGTTGAAGTTCCAATTAATGTGATTAGTGAGACTCAATAATCAAGAAACTTCAATTTTAACAGAGACAGGAGTTTTCATTTTCGAAATGCTTTTACAGAAATTTTTATCTTTCAAAAAACTCTGCATACTTATTTGGATAATTGTATTTGAAGAAGTGCTACCATTGCAAAAGCGCACAATAGCTTCTGCTATAAGGAAGTCACAGTATTATCTGGCTCCACGTGAATTAATCGAAAACGAATTCATCGAACGCGAATTCATCGAAAACTGATTCATCGAACTGAGAATTCACTGAAAAGCAAATTCTTCGAAGATTAGGGCTTCAGATGAATTCATCGAAAGCGAAATCACCAAAAGATACAATATCGTAGGATAAGCTTTTGTCGAAAACTTTTACTATAATTGGAATATGATTAAGTGGCCACAAAAGCGTTTGGGGAACGTATAAAATTTGCATTTTTTATTTCTTAGATTACACTTTCATCTAGAATGACCATAAAACCGTTAGGGAATCTAACAAGAATCAGACTTTTGATTTCATCGTGTCTACTTTCACCGAAGACCGTCTCTAAAGATACGGCGTAGGCAATGGCCTTTTCAACAGTTTTTATTCCGCCGTGATCAAATTTATAAGGTTTGAACACCCAGGCAGGTTAGTAATATCACGCTTTTTCTTTGGCACTAAAAATAAATTAATATGCCTGGGCCTAAACTTAGGCCTTTTTAACAGTTTTTATTTCATCGTGCTCATATTCATAAAGTTTAAACATCAAGTCAAGTTAGTATTATTGCGCTTTTACTTAGGCATTAAATATTAATACTTTGGCCTAGTCCTTTCTAAGTTTTCCTTCCATTGTTTTCATATTCGTAAGGTTTAGACACTAAGTCAAGTTGGTATTATGGCGCTTTTACTTAGGCATTAAATATTAACACCTTGGCATAGGCCTCGGCCCTTTTGACAGTTTTTATTCGATTGTGCTCATATTCATAAGGCTTAGACATACGGTCAAGTTAGTATTATTGCGCTTTTACGTAGGTATTAAATATTAATACATAAGCCTAGGCCTTGTTAACAATTTTTATACGACTGTGCTCATATTCATACGGTCAAGTTAGTATTATTGCATTTTTGTTTAGGCATTAAATATTAAAACATAGGTCTATGCCTGGGCCTTTTTAACAGTTTTTATTCCATCGTATTCATACTCACAAGGTTTAGACACCAAGTCAAGTTAGTAGTATTATTGCGCTTCTATTTAGGCATTAAATAGGAACACCTTGGCATAGGCCTAGGCCTTCTTAACAATTTTTATCCAATGTGTTCATATTCACAAGGTCAAGACTACATGTCAAGTTAGTATTATTGCGGTTTTACTTAGGTATTAAATATTAATACCTTGTCCTAGGCCTAGGCCAAGGTATTAATCTTTAATGACTAATATATTTTTGTATATTCTTAAGTAAAAGTGCAAAATAACTAACTTGACTTGGTGCCTAAACCTTATGAGTATGAACACGGTGGAATAAAAACTGTTAAAAAGGCCTAGGCCAAGGTACTCATATTTAATGCCTAAGTAAAAACGTAATATTACTAAATTGAATTGGTACCTAAACCTCATGAGTATGAACACAATTGAATAAAAACTGTTAAAATAGCATATGCCTAGGCCAAGGCATTAATATATAATACCTAAGTAAAAGCGCAATAATAATACTAACTTGACTTGTTGCCTAAATTTTATGAGTATCAACACGGTCTAATAAAAACTGTTAAAAAGGCCTAGGCCTAGGCCAAGGTATTAACATTTAATGCCTAATAAAAGCGCAATAATACAAACTTTACTTGGTGCCTAAACCTTATGAATATGAGCACGTCGAAAAAAACTGTCAACAAGGCCTAGGCCAAGGTATTAATATTTAATACCTAAGTAAAAGCGTAATAATACTAACTTGACTTGGTACCTAAACCTTATGAATATGAATACGATGGAATAAAAACTGTTGAAAAGATTTTGGTCTAGGCCAAGGTATTAATATTTAACGCCTAAGTATAAGAGCAATAATACTAACTTGACTTGGTGCCTAAACCGTATGAGTATGAATACGATGGAATAAAATCTGTTAAAAAGGCCTACACCTAGGCCAAGGTATTAATATTTAATGACTAAGTAAAAGAGCAATAATACTAACTTAACTCGGTGTCTAAACCTTATGAGTATGAACACGATGGAATAAAAACTTAAAAAGGCCTAGGTCTCTAAGGCTATGTGTTAATATTTAATGCCTAAGTAAAAGCGCAATAATACTAACTTGACTTGGCTCCTACACCTTATGAATATGAACACAACGGAATAAAAACTGTTAAAAAGGCCTAGGCCTGTTTATTAATATTTGATGCTTAAATATAATATAAACATGAATGCCGGTTGCTTCGACTAGCGAATCCTGTGATGGTTATATTCAAATTGATCGGAAACTTGAAACTTGGTCGTTCTGGGTGGTGTAGTGGTTAGCATACCCGGGCGTTTTCTGGGAGACGCGGGTTCGATTCCCGCTCCAGGACGATGAAATGTTCAAGTTTTCGGGTATTATCTGACTTACCATCCTTGTCACATTTACGCCCAAAATCGGATTGTCATCTTCAAAATGTATACACATTTTAGCTTGATTTATCATGTAAACGTTATCTATTGCGTCGTGCTCAGATTCATAAGGTTTAAACACAAAGACTAGTGTTATTGCCCTTTTACTAAGGTATTAAATATTAATTTCTAGGCCTTTGCGCACGCCTGAAACCAAGAAACTGTAATTTTTATAGTGCCCCTAAAATGGATGCCTGCACTTGTCCGTGCCCAGTTGTCCGTGTGGCCATTTCGATGAATTCGCTTCATTTGTTTTTCGAAAAAGTCGTCTTTCGGTAAACTGCTCGTTCGATAAATTTTATTTCGATGAATTCGTTTCACTTCTTTCGAAAATGTCGTCTTTCGGTAAATTGTTAATTCGATAAATTTGTTTTCGATTAATTCACGTTCGACGAATTCGTTTTCGATGCATTCGCCTGCTCCCGTATTATCTTCGACCCATCTTCATATAAGGCGAGCCTGTCTTCAGAGCAATTGAGAAGGCACCATATTCTTGAAGATTCTCCAGCCATAAATTCATCTGAGTATGCCTTCAAAGAACAAAATGGTGAATGGTTGTCTTGTGTCACTGACGAATCTCTAATGAAGGAAAATCCTACAATAGATCATGATTGCCAAAAAATACCAAAACAGATGAGCAGCTTTTAAGCTGAGAGTCAAATGAAAAATTTTGGGAAAGACGCTAGGATGATTATTTCGATTATGCTGAAAAGTTAGAGAGAACGCATTTCATGAAAATACCAATTTGTGGGTATCTTCCTTGTTCACTGAGTGTTTTCCTTCATTACGAATTCTGACTGTAAAAACGAAGTACATAGTGCGGAGCAATTCAAACTCTGTGGTACAAAATTTCCTTGGTCTTTTAATTCATGTAGAAACTTTAATTGCCAAGAAAACCTGTATGTAAATCGGGCAGTCTCTCTATGAACTGAAGATTGAAGTTCTTGGTTATATTGGCGAGATATTAGGGAGAAAAGAATTAAATACCCTCCAAACAAGTTAAAATTTACTATTATGAGTTTACCGGACGAAATACAATTACTCCTGGCTATGAATATTGGGCCTACGCACAACGTTTAATCGACAAATATCTTCACTTCCTGGAGTTTAGATTATTTAAGCGGATGAAGAATCAAACAACTGAAAAATCAAACAAATGTTAATTTAATGAACTCCGGCAGCATGAAAGAATAGGAGTCATGTATCACTGATTTAGACAACAGGAAAGTATCTGTTATTTGTTCTGGTTTCAAGACGCAATTGCAATGAACACCATGAACAAGCAGACTCAAAAGATCTAACGTATCAAGTCCAGTGAAGAGAGAGAGAGTCAGAAATGAATGACAAATGCAGCATTCACACGAAGTCTTTCTTGACAGTCAAGCCAAGCCCACTGCTCAAAAAATTCTGGCATTCTAACTTCACGGAAAATGATTACTGTTGGCCGCTTCTTTGGCGCAGTGGTCTAAGGGCTGGCTTCTGAGCATTTTCCCGTGATGGATCCGAGTCCGAATCCCGGTGAGGCATGGATATTGTGTTTGTCTTTCCTGGAACCAGTTGTCTTAAATTAGGAATGGCCGACTGCTTAAAGCCCATTGAGATGCTCATGGCGGTTCTTAAACCCTCAAACGAAAAAAAAAAAGATTACTGTGGGTGATATTGGTATACTGCAGTAAAATCTTCCTCGCCGGAGTTTGGTTGCTTTTACTACCACTATGAGCAACTCAGTGGGCTATAAGCAAGCCCATCTTCATTTTGAGGTCACTAGTTCCGGAGAGGGGAAAGAGGCAGTTTAATAAGACACATCCGTGGTTCACGCAAGATTCGAACCCAAAGACATCTCGGACGAATGGACAGAAGCTTAGACTTCATCGCTGGGGTGGAATCTTGGAGGATATACTGTATTTCAGGACTAAGTAAAGAGTTCAAATTATAAGTCTTATTATTTCTTTCCAAATATACAATTGCTTTTGCTACATATACATGTATTTCTAAAAATGAAACCAAATGCATTTTTCATAAAATATTTTCAGAATAAGAGCTGCGCCGAAATGAAGTTTTAATCAGCTTACCTGTCTGAGAATTGAGATGCGCTCCCATGGACCGTATTCCCAAGGTGTTATGCGTCTGTTCATATTCCAGAACTTCCTGGTAGATTAATTCTAACAGAAATGAAAAAATAAATAAATTTCACCTTCGCATAACATACAATGATTGAACAGAATAACAGAAGATAAAGATAAAGCAATTTCGTCTTTGGAAAAAAGAATAAAAAATGGTAAGAATGTGGATCAATAATTTCTCAGATAATTGGTTTACCCACTTATTTGCATATATTTAAAAATCAACTAACCAGATAACATAGGTGGGTGATTGAAACACAGTACAAGTATGATAAGAATGATAAAAAAAGCGAACTGCGTTGGTAGATGGAAGTTGTGAGCGCGTTTTCAGAACTAGAATATTTTAAAAAAGAATATCATGATGACATCTCGACTTTATTACGTGCTTTACGTTTTTGACAAAAGTTGCAAACCTCCTACGCTAAAGGTATTTCAAAGATATTTATATTTATTTTAGGCTGTATAATCCATAAAGATATTGCACCATTTTTCCTGGAAAGTTTTTCGTTAGAATAGCTGGAAAATACATGGAAAACCGAGATCGGGGTTATAGCAATCGCACGAAAAAATAATTTTTCAAATGGAACTTTTCTAAGAGCATATATAGTGATAAATGCAAACATATTGTTATGTGCTCTAGTGCGTAAATTGTGTCCAATGAGAAATTAGAAGCCATGTGCATAATATTGAACGCGCGCGCGCGGTTAGATTTTCCCTCTCTCTTATCCGTAGAAACAGGCGTCGTTCAGCGAATCTTTTCCCCACTCCAATCCGTAGAAACAGGCGTAGTTCAACGAATAATCGACTGTAGCTAGAGGAAAATTTTGCTGCTCAATAGAAACGCTAGAAACGGAATGGAAAAATGTTGGGAGTGTATTTACAGCATTCTGATGAAAAATAGAATTCCTTAAATCAGACTTTTAGAAAAGCACATAAAGTTCCAGAAATAAATATACCTTTTTATGAAACACCTACGTCTGTTGATACTGTTTTGTGCTAGATCTGGAATCCCTCACGACCATGTTCAGTACCTCTTCCTCTGAAATAGGTGCTCGGACATGTCTCGCTTGCTGGGAATTTGCGCTAACAGGAGAAAAGGATCCTGCCTCTCGATGACGCTGACAGATGGCTGCAAATATATCTTTGGCTGAACATCATCGTTACTCAAAAGCTGTTGTTTAGAGATGTTACTGATCCCTTAAATGTCTGCCACTTCAACGTAGGGGAACTGGTTACTCATGTTCAAGATCGCAAATAACACCTGAATTCACAATTACAACTAGACCATTGATTCCTTTACACGTAACTTCCAAACAACTGATTAACTGCCAACTCACTTTATGTAGCATTTCCGCACTCTGATGGGATTTTCCCAAAATTTGCGTACATGTACCCTACCGTCAGATATGCAGACTCACACAGCAGCGAACTTTTGGACAATCTTCGTCCCTTTCACCCTCAAACTGAGCTATCACTTCGAAGCGAAGCACTTTCAGCTCAGTGTTCATAGGAACTTTTTTTACATCACTGTATGCTGTGGAGCCCGTTCCTGAAGTTTGAGTGGATGTTTTGAAAAACTTGTATAATAAGTTCTTCAGTGACAAATCTTTAGTTGCTAGAAAATTTATTGTAAGGGTACCATCTTGGATCCAAAATCGGGAGATGAGGGTTCTATCCCCGCACCAGGGAGATGCAATGTTCAACTTTTGTGATGAGATCGTTAGACGGTGACCGTTAAATACGGCCCTTATACACTGAAAAATATGAGTTAGTTTGACTTAGTTTGACTGCCATGTATTTGAGAAGATTCATTCTGTCATAGATATCTTTGGCATTACTTGGTGAATTGCTATTTCATATGATATTGCTTTCTCTATTTTCGAAAGTTCTACGACGGAGTCACAACGCAAACGTTCGCCATTCTTTCTAGAATCGCAATTTGCTCCGTTTATTGAAATCATAAGCTCCAAGTAAAAATTTCATTCAGTTTCTTTTTTTTCACATTGTGCAAAAGAAATACAAAATCACCGAGTTTCTCGATTTTATTCGAAGGAAAAATCATCGGAGCAAAGAAAAACCTTCCTGTGACCAAATGACGCCGCAATTTCTTCTTAAAAGCTGAAGCTCACTTGTCAGACATTTGCTTGGTCAAAGGTTTCTCGTTCCCGGAAGGATCGGAAATAT
The DNA here is from genome assembly GCA_039090855.1 of Macrothele yani. Taxonomy (NCBI): domain Eukaryota; kingdom Metazoa; phylum Arthropoda; class Arachnida; order Araneae; family Macrothelidae; genus Macrothele; species Macrothele yani. The sequence continues at coordinate 74,766,768 of CM077026.1, forward strand.
AAGTTCATTTAATTTCGTGTAAAACGACCCTTCCCAGTGCTAAATTGTGGATACCTAACCAGGTCCAGCTGAAAGGAAGAAACTCCGTTTGCCGGGAATTTTATGAAGGACAATGCACCCGGTATGGTTGAAACGTTTTCTTTGCTATTTGTTAGCCTGAAAGAATAATTAATATTTATTAGCTGAGACCATCGGAAACAGAAAACAGATCCACAGATTTGGTTAGCGGAAACCAGAGACAAATAACTCATCCTGCATGGTTAGATAAAGGAAACGTGGAAAACATAATGGCAGTTATATTAAACTGTTTTTATGAACCCGGAAGCAGCGAAGTGTTTGTAAAACCGCATGATTTTTGAAGCAAAACTCTCAGTAATAAAATGGAGCGCCACTTAAAAACTTCCAACCTATTTTTCAACCAACCATTAGATTTCTTAGAACATAAACAAAGTGAAATGAAGCTACAACAAAGTATATAACTACTGAAACTAACGTTAATACTTCTGCCTTATGTCACACAGAATCATAAAATGGGAGAAACTGTGAATGATTGGTGGAAAATTCATTGTCACTGATGTGTGCTCATAAGGTCTTCGTGAGAAAGAATTCACAAAGGGATTCATCGTCAAAGCAATTGGGTCTGAAACTGTGCTGTGGGTTAGGCACATGTACCTATGGAGCTGATGCGATGTTGTATGAACATACACTGACGGAAAAAAATCCCAACACCACGAAAAAATAGTTGTAGAGGACTGAAATGGCGGCAATACATTTGTATAGGTAACATATTTAATCGATTATGGTTTCAAGATCACAGCTTAATGTAAGCGCGAGAAGAGCCATTTTAAATGTGAAATGCTGGTACATTAATAACCGGTGTAACCGCCAGAATGTTGAATGCAAGCACGCAAACGTTCATGCATTGTGTCGTACAGGTGCTGGATGTCAGTTTGTGGGATGGAGTTCCATGCCTGTTGCACTTGGTCGGTCAATACAGGGACGGTTAATGCTGGTTGGGGGTGACGCTGGAGTTGCCGTCCAATGATGTCCCATACGTGCTCTATTGGTGCAAGATATGGAGATCTAGCAGGCCACGGCAACATGTCGACACTCTGTAGAGCATGTTGGGTTACAACAGCGGTATGCGGGCGAGCGTTATCCTGTTGGAAAACACCCACTGGAATGCTGTTCATGAATGGCAGCACAACAGGTTGAATCACCAGACTGACGTACAACTGTGCCGTCAGGGTGCGTGGGATGACCACGAGAGTGCTCCTGCTGTCATAGGAAATTGCTCCCCAGACCATAACTCCAGGTGTATGTCCAGTGTGTCTCGGCCGCAGACAGGTTGGTTGCAGGCGCTCACCTGGCCTCCTTCTAACCAACACACGGCCATCACTGGCACCCAGGCAGAACCGGCTTTCATCAGAAAACACAACACATCTCCACTCCGTCCTCCAATGAGCTCTAGCTTGACACCACTGATGTCGCAAACGGCAGTGGTTTGGAGTAAGTGGAATGCACGCTACAGGGCGTCTGGCTCGGAGGTGTCCTTCAAATAACCGATTTGTAACAGTTCGTTGTGTCACTGTGGTGACAACTGCAGCTCGAATTGCTGCCGCAGACGCGGTACGATGCGCCACGGCCATACGCCGTACACGGCGGTCTTCCCTCTCAGTAGTGCCACGTGGCCGGCTGGAACCCGGTCTTCTTGAGACCTTCCCTTGACCACCGCTGCCAACAATCATGCACAGTGGCTACATACCTGCCAAGTCGTTCTGCAATACTGCGGAAAGAAAATCCACCTTCTCGTAGCCCTATTACACGACCTCGTTCAAACTCCGTGAGCTGTTGATAATGGCTTCTTCGTCTTCTTAAAGGCATTCTTGACTAAGATCAACACATTACGTCGAATCTCAACGATAACTAACGCTCACGAACGTTACAGCGCGTATTTACAGCAAACCTGCTTTGCATGTTCCGAGGAGTGTTACTAGCGCCACACGTATGCGCCGAGCGCGAAATTTGCATAGACGTCATCTTACAGATGTACTCTCACCGCCTACCAACTGTCGTTTATCTAACACAACCCCTTCTTGGTGTTGGGATTTTTTTTCCGTCAGTGTAGTACAGGCAAAAGGGCGGAACTTGAATCTTTCCATAGGCAAAATCCAGTGTCAGTTAGAACAATACTTATGCGGGCCAACAAGATGCAATATTGAACTCTCTGCAAAAAAAAAAAAAAAAAAAAAAAAAAAAAGAAAGAAAAGAAAAGAACACAAACAAACAAACAAACAAAAAACAAACGAAGCAAGCAGAAGGAATCATTTAATCGATACGAAAATTGGTATGATCGGTGCACATCTATAGGAAAGGAAATGATAGCAATTCCAAAGCAGATGGGTCATTTATTAGGATAACACAGCTACACGAGTGGGACAAGTGAGTACGTTGTAGCGCCACCTCTGGCTTGGATACAAGCGGTTACCCTGTGTGGCATAGATACATACAGTTCAAGGACACTGTTCTGAGGTATTGCATACGAGATGGTGTCCAAATTGTAGGCCAGTTCGCTGGCATTCTGCAATGCGCGTAGGTGACGTTCAATCACGTCCCAAACATTTTCGACCGGTGAGAAGTCGGACGATCGAGATGGAAGGTTGTCGACATTACGGAGGCAGGCTCGTGAGAGCCTTGCAGTGTGTGGCCAGGCATTATCCTGTTGGAAAATTGCTCGGTGATGCTGCGACAGGAAGGGCAACGCAATAGGTCGTGGAAAGTCGTTGACGTACCGTTGAGCCGCGAGGACGGTACGGAGGACTACCAAGGTTGTCCGGCTATCGTAGGAAATGGATCTCCAGATAATCACTTCCGGTGTGCGAGCCGGTCGCCATTCCAATGTGTGACGTCTGAAAAAGACCGTGTCCTGGCCGGATCGTATCCAGACACGTATGCGCTGGTCATCAGCACCAAGTGCAAACTGTGACTCATCACTGAAGATACACGACGCCATTAGACACTATCCCACGTTGATCGGACCCGACACCATTGCGACCGGTGCCTGAGGTGCTCGCTGGTCAGTGGTAGGCGGCGGAATGGCCTCCTCGAATGTAATTCCCTTGCCGGAAGTCGTCTGGAAACGGTCCAGATGTCCACTTTCGTACCTGTAGACAACGCAACATGGCCACGAATGGGCGAGAGAAAGGAATTTGGTTCTGTTCGTGCGACTATCACAATCGCTCAATCCTCGCATTCTGTCGTTGTCCTCCGCCGTCCAATGTCCACGTGCCCCTGGGTTGTGCCCTGCTCGACCCACTTGCGCCAACATCGTCCAACTGCCGCGTCGCTCCGATTCAAATGCCTGGTGATAACGTGACTTGACCAACCGTTAGCCCAATTATACGTCCTCTCTTAAACTCGCTCACCTGCTCGTATTGCGCACGTATCCGACGTCGCGGTATCCTCACAATCCGTGGAGGTTATTGCAAGTGCAATCCGCAGCCACAAATCTCCCTGAGGGCGAGCTTTGCTCTTGATGTACCCTCCTCGATATGCAGTTCCCATGCGGTGTGGCAGGCCACTATTTCGTCATTGCTCGTTGTATTTTAATCATTTGCATATTCGGCCCTGAGGTACTTGCATGCGGAGTTTCTCAGGACCGAATTACTTTCTCGCGGTGCTTCTTTTTTCTTTTTTTTTTTTCGACATCACTAAGGAACGCAATAAAAATTTTGTCCTAAATTTCTTATTGCGTTCCTAAGATGCAAATGGTTGCAAAACAATCGTTCTACTTACCCGGCGTAATTCTTGACGATATACACCATATTGATAAAAGTTACCGGATACCCTTTCAAAAGCAAATGAACCGATCCGCTGCGTTGTTAAGATGGGAGGTACAGCTACAAACGGTATAAAAACAAGCCCGCAGCTGACCGCGATCATATAACACTGTGAATTTAAGTGAAAATGTCGCAGCGTGAGAGAATTGACTTTGAGAAAGGAAAGATTGTTGGGTGTTATATTAGTAGGTTATCTATAAGAGAAACCGAGAGGCGTTTAAACACACCCAAGTCAACTGTTTTGGATGTACTGAATAAGTGGAAAACACATGGCATGCCTGAAGCAGCAAAACGTATCGGCAGAACAAAGAAAATCAGTGATAGAGGACGTCGAAGCTTCAGGAGAGTCATTACAGCTAATCGACGGAGTACTGCACAAGACCTCAGTATACAGGTGAGTAAAAATGCTGGAACCTCAGTAGGTACACGTACCATTCGCTGAGAACTTCATTCCATGGGTTACCGTGGTCGTGCGGCTGCTCATAAGCCTTTCATCTCCACTCGGAATACTACTCGTCGTTTAGCATGGTGTAAAGAACATTTATGGACCGTAGATTAATGGAAACGGGTCCAGATACACGATTCATTAGTCTCATGGCTGTGTGTGGGTATGACAACAGCCGAAGTAACGCTATTTACTACAGTGTACTGTTCTTACGGTCAAGTTTGGAGCTGGCAGTGTACTCGTGTGGGAGTGTTTTTGGTGGTATGGTCCCGCCTCATTGGTTATCGTGGACAAATCTATTAACCAGCACGTCTACCTCGATATTCTGGACAATTATGCCCTACCAACTCTGTGGCAATACTATGGAACCGAGCCTTGTTGGTACCAGCAGGATAATGCACCGAGCCATGAAGCAAGAACTGCTACGGGGTGGTTTGACGATAATTCCGTATCGTGTGTGGACTGGCCATCACAGAGCCCTGATCTTAATCCCATAGAGCACCTATGGGATGAATTAGAGCGCCCATAAGAAGTTTGGAAACAAGGCCTACTACTAAGCAACAGTTAGCGGTAGCATTATGTACTGAATGGAAACGCATATGTATAGCTGTGTTCCCAAACCTTGTCGAAGTATGTCTCGAAGGGTCAGTGCATGCATTAAGGTCAAAGGTGGACCGACACCGTACTAATGTATGTCAATAAATGCTATCTTGTGTTTATCTTCTAGGTTTCCGGTGACCTTTGTCAATATAGTGTACATTATCATTATATTCTGCGTCAGTCTCTTAAATATTTCTGGAAATTTCGATGGTTAAATGTTTTACTAAGGTTCCCAGTCTTCAGTGCCATCGACAATTCATGATTAAATTTAATACATTTTTAGGGGAGGGGTTGAGGGGTCTTAACGACCACCCTGAGAAACTGAGTGAGCTACATGTATAAGCGTCGCCAGTGCCTAATCGCTCTGCGGCTTAATGACAGCTTTGCTTTCCGACGGCTTAACGTGCCCATCCGATGCACAGCGGATATTTAGAGGTTCGAGTATTCGCGCGGCCTAGGAAGAATCATTAGCGGCCAGTGACTCGTACCACTCGGCCACCGAACAGCTTTAAGATTTCTGCCTGGAATCGAACCTAAGGTCTCTTCGTGGCAGTCACGAACGTTGACCACTAAGCCATCCGCGGCCCAGGAAGAATCATAAGCGGCTAGCCACTCGTACCACTCGGGAGTGGCTTTAATATTTACTACGCATGTTTTCTGGTGTATAAAATAATAATATTGTTTGATATCATATCATTGGCACTTTTGAACTGTGTGAGTACTCTATCATTAGCCCTTTCGAAGAGTGTGACTACTCCCTTTTTTTAGCATGTCTTTTGTAAAAAAAGTACGTGCTTGTAGCTTTTTAGCATGTCTTTTGTAAAAAGTATGAACATGGCCAGTTCGTCTGTCTGTGGACACCAAATCTCTGCTGGTCTGATTTCAAAATTTCTTTTTGCATTGGAAAGCTTTAAATGTGCGAACGATGATTCTTGCTTTCCAGTTTTCTCCCGATGCATAACTTTGCTGATAGAGGGCATACATGCAGGTGCTATGGAATTCAAAATATATTTTATTCTATATATTTACTTTTAAATATCCCATTGAAAATTCATTTTTCCTTTCGATGCCATTTATAACGAAGACTATTTTGGGTACAGTTTCTTTTTCCAGTAATGCATCTATTTTCCACTAGAGGGACGTAAAGGTAAATTCAGATTTCCCCGATATCTCTCTGCTTCTAAAAGTCCGATTTCAAAATTTTTTACTGCGTTGGATACAGCTTCTGGTGGGAAATGCTCTGCATATAATTTCTAATTTTTTGGTCACCAAGGGGCAGAAGTGTTTAAAACTCGATTGAAAACATTCTTTCATGGACCGATACCGGTCTCCTCGGAAAACCATTTAAGAATATTTTCTGCTTAAAGTAGTGCACAGTTTTCCCGCCAGTGAGTGTAAATGTATATCTTATTTTTGTCTGTATCTATGCTCCTAAGAGTCCGATTTGAAAAATTCTTTCTTTTTCAGGGAGCTTTGCGGAGCGAAATGCTCGGCATATAATTTCAAATCTTATTTCAAGCACAAGTGTACCACTAGTGAGCGTAAACTCACGTTTCCATTTACAGCATGTTTGCAGCAATATTTACGGGAGTAAAATCCCGGTTAAAAAAGGGATTTTTCGGTCAAATGCTACTATCTATGAAAACGTTTTGCGTGTACTTCCTTCCCAAAACAATGCCGAAATTTCCTCGCCAAGAAGCGCAATTCTTTAATATTTTTTTCTCAATATCCCTGCCTCTAAATGTTCGACTTAAAAATTCCTTTTAACACTATATATCATTTACCTTGTGGAACACTTTAGGCTTGTACTTGCGGTTTTTTGCAGTTCAGAGTTCTGTCGATAGGTGGTGTTTGTGTACTTTCGGTTGCAGCTTTGTCATCCCTTCTAAAATCCCTATTGAAGAAGTTCTCGTTTTTTTACGCTATGCCATTCTCTGCAATAAAGACGGCGAACATTGTCGTCTTTAAATAATGTAATGCTTTCCCGCTAGGGAGCGTAAAAGTAGAATTTGTTTTCTCGTTATCTCCATTTCCTTTAGATTTTTTGATGTATTTAAAAATTAATTTTCCCGAGTATAGCCCTTGCTATGAAGAATTCTTTTTCGCTCATTTTCAACTTTTCTAGATATGTAAAATTCTTCCGCTAGGGAGTGCAGAGTTATATCATGTTTCCCTCTATATTTCTTCTTTTAACTGCTGGATTTGAAAATCTCTTTGCTTCTAATATACACTGGCGTGCAAAAATTAAGGACGAGACGGTTTTTCGAATGTAACGTCGTGCAAAAGTGCTCCACATCGACTCAAATCATACCATAAGAACCCCAAGATGTAAGAATATGGGACAAATGAGCAAAACCGTCCAAACAAGGAATCCAAATGATACAAAGGCACTTTATTGAAAAGGTAACTTCGAGCACAACTGGACAGAAGACAGAAACGTCCATGTGACAGGCGGCTGCCAAGAAAAATCCAGTCTTTAGTAGGGGATATGACCACCCCTACTGCGTTGCAAGATTTACAACGTCTGTCCATGCTGAGGACGAGATTGTCAAGGAGCTGTTGAAGCATCGCGGCCCATTCCTCTCGTAGCGCCAATTGCAGCTGCGGAAACGTTGCTGGTGGCTGGTGACGTGCTGCCAAGCGTCTCACGAGAAGGTCCCACACGTGTTCGATTGAGTTTAGGACCGGGGACCTTGCGGGCCAATCCATGCGTTCAATATCTTCACTTTCCAACAGCTCTGCGACAGCCACTGTACGACGAGGTGTAGCGTTGTCGTCCATGAAGAGTTACTCAGGACCTACAGCACCTCTAAACAGACGCACGTGAGGCAGGAGAACCTCGGTACAATAGCGAACACCAGTGACTGAACCTCCTTGGAAGATGTGGAGGTCAGTACGGCTATCAAGCATGATACCGCCCCAAACGAAAACTCCGCCACCTCCAAACCGGTCCCTTTGGATGTTGTTGGAGGTGTGATTGCGTGTTCCCTGCTCTCTCCAGATGTGTATACGTCCAGAATCGCTCGTCAGACTGAATCGGCTCTCTTCCGTAAAGAGAATTTGACCCCATTGCTAATGCGTCCAGTTCTTGTGTTCCTGGCACCACAGAAACCACCGTGTTTGATGAGCAGGCGTTAATGGCACACACCGTACTGGTTGTCGTGCAAATAGACCACCTTTGTGCAGCCTCCTGGCCACGGTAAAACGCGATAACTGACGTCCAGTTGTCTGTTGCATGTGCCTTACGATTTCTCCCGCTGTCTGCTGTCTGTCTGTTCTCGCCTGTAGGGCAATATACCGATCGTCCGTCGCCGTGGTTGCTCGTGGACGACCCCTGCTAAACTCTCGGACAGCTGTTCCTGTCGTTTGAAATGCTCTCCAAACTCGTGAAACGATGCTGTGAGCGATCCCGAACTCCTCGGCTACACTAGTCACACTTCGACCTTCTTCCAACTTCCCAACGACGCGACCTCGGGTAAACTCATCCAGCTGTTGCCTACTGGATTGCTTGTTGGCCATATCACACGGTGGCAGCAATTCGACGTCGTTCAAACCGATGTACACCGTGCAGTAGCTTTCACCGAATTGCTGAGCGTACACCGCCCGTGTGCTTTATACCCTTCCGACACCCCCTTCCCTCCTACGTCATGCTGCATATATGCGCATGCCCTACCGTACCGGACCCCAGTCTATCTCCTGAGTGGTCTTTCGGTCCATTCTGCCTGCTCGTTCCGCTGTTATGCTAATTTCTCCTCTTCGTCCTAAATTTTTGCACACCAGTGTATTCCTTCTGCTGTGAGAAACTTTTTGTGCACCATTTACTAATTTTGGTAAAGTGCTTTACAGTCACTGGTGGGAGTAAGTAGCTGTTCCTATTTATGGATGTTTTTCCGATTGTAAAAATCCGGTTGATTTCTTTTCTAACCAGTTCCATTGATTTTGGATGACTGTAAAGTTTTATTCGCATTGGAAAGGATTCAAAAGACATACTTATTGCAACCGAAATTTCGATGTCATCTTTCTTGTTCTCCTTCTGTGTATGGTGTACAGTTACTGTACACATCAGCTGGTTCAAATCACATCTTCGATCAAGACTGCAATTAATATTTTAGAAATGTTTTTGTCAACTGTGTGATCGTGCAATTAAGCAAATCTGCAGCTCTTCAGTGACTTTAAAATATCCATTTATTTATCTACTTTTTGTTTTGGAGCTTAACTGCTTTCACGAGCAGCTGTAAGGGATAACTAGCGCTTATTTAGGGCCAATCTGACTCCGGAAAGGCACAGAGGCAGCGCTGTGGGAGAATAAAACCAAGAATGCTTCATTAATGACCTTTTCGGACAATTAGCTCGCCTCTCTACCCGTTCGGCCATTAATATCGGCATTTTTTGTGTATACCATGATCCTTGTCTTTTGCATCGCAACTCCCATTTAACGTCAAGGGAATAATAAACCAATTTTGCCTATTTGTTTATTGGAATATCAGTTGCATTTTGTGATATACCAGGAATTCTTAATATTGTGAACCCTCACAAGCTTACCTTTTGAAACAGGGATTTTCAGGTATATTTCTTCGGAGTACAATAACAATTAAAAAAAAAACTCCGTCAGTGAATAGACGTAATCTGCATGATGCGCACACCCTGGTCTAAGCTTGCAGTCAGGATTCGTGAGACTGCTAAAGCACGTTTTGGTTAGCAATTGTATGATGCGCACACCCTGGTCTAAGCTTGCAGTCAGGATTCGTGAGACTGCTAAAGCACGTTTTGGTTAGCAATTGTATGATGCGCACACCCTGGTCTAAGCTTGCAGTCAGGATTCGTGAGACTGCTAAAGCACGTTTTGGTTAGCAATTGTATGATGCGCACATCCTGGTCTAAGCTTGCAGTCCGGATTCGTGAGACTGCTAAAGCACGTTTTGGTTAGCAAATGCAGTATGGACGCACTGTGTTATCAACCGCGAAATGCTAGCCCGGGGAAAAAAGTTTTGGGATCTTGGGAAATCATGAAGATGCTAATTTACTTTTACAAAACTGTGACTTTATTAAGGTTTTTATGTGCGGGATCAAGATAAGCTTAACTTCTCATATTCAAATTTCCTTCTGCATTCGGAAGTCGTACAGTTGCCAAGTGGGGATATTTCCACTGGTATCCAGTTTACCAAGGTAAAATCAGGACTTCTCTACGACCGAAAAAAATATCATCACGTTCAGATTTTTTTACTATCATGAGGACTAGGCTACTGAGTGGGCATAACTGTATTATGAAAGGATCTTCAATGTTCTATGGCTCTTTTGCTTAGGTTGGTAGATAGCATTATGGAAACTGAAAAAAAAACTCTACTAAACTAAAGAAGCTGTGTCAACATTTTCCAAATATTAGCATTCCATTATTGCTTTTTTTTTCAAATCGCACCAAATTAAAGGAAAGGTACATCGTGAATATTATTCCAAAATGCTGGAAAAATGTTTTTTAGAAGCTTTCTACTGGGAGACGATTCACGAATGAAGTGTATGTCTATCGTCGAAGTGTTTGTCTCTTGGTGTAATCCGGAGAGCAAGTATTCCGGATCGGAGGACAGTCCGTTTGTACTCATCAGCGATCAACCTCTGACAGAAGAATTTTCGAATCCATCACTAGAAACGTTTTGATCGATAATGTGTAAAGAATAACTCAAACTGAGAACGCAGAAATGCGACTTTGGTATTACAGGATAATACCGGTGAACTGTTTCTATCATGGACAGTATACAAACTAAGGTCAAGAACCTACATGATGCAACATGAACTCTTTTTGTGGCCGTATCTGACGTCCAGAAGAGTTGCGGCAAGTGTGTGAGCTGGGTGGGAATCCCACCAGTTATTTAGAATATGTCAAAAAAATTTTTTGCTTTCAAGCTTGAATTGGACCTGGGATCAATTTTAGATTTATAAATTTGGAGAAACGATGAGAATAGAAAATTATTGTTTGGGGTAACCAGAAAGATACTCTTTAAATGAAACAGAAGGCAAGCTTTAAACATTCCGTAAACATTATACTATTGAAAGATGCAAAAAATATATTATGAAGGGCTTACTAATATAGGAAGCTAACTTTTAAGAGCGTTCCTAAAGCGGTAAATGAAAAATAAATAACAACTCTTTCCTTTGTATTCAGAACTTAGTGACTTCCCGGTTTTGTAATGAAGTCCCCAATAATGTATTTTTTTTAAAAGATGTAAAAAGATATATCTGGGGTAATTCCCATGTAACTTCTGAGCTTATAACCGTTACGAATTGCGCCAAGCCAGTTTGCTCCCTACATCCAGCAAATCATATTGATGAGCCTGAAGCTTTATGAAGTTGACTTTTTCAAAAAGGCTCATGGAGGATTTTTGAAAAAAAAAGCCCTCCATGTTGAAATCATTAAAAGTTGCCCACCGTGTTGAAGATCGTGAAAAGTCGTCTCCCTTTTAATGTCATGGTTAAAGCTAAATCAGTTTGAACTTGAAAGCCAGAGGAAGACATATATTGTTACTGATAAACACCTTTGAGAACTCCTATGATGTGTAACGTTTTCTGAAATTCTTTTCGCACAGGTGCCTTTTCCTAGTGTAACCTGGAATGTGTATCGAAACTAACGCGCGCGAAACAGGTTTCATGAAAACTCTACCAACAGAAACGTCACTGACGTACAATTTCCAATGACCCAAGATTTCGCCCTTTAAGTATTTCTTTAACAGATTACGAATGAAACAATCGTTTCAAGTAAGAAATCTGGAAAAGAACCATATGCTAATTTTCATGAAAATCTTCATAATTTTTCTCGAAAATACCCTTTTTCCTCTTTAAGTGAAGAGAAACGGGGGGACAAATGAAAAAGTGGTGAGAGGAAGAATCCAGCAAAATCACCACGGCAACTGCAGAGATATAGATAACAAAGCATGTTTATCGGTATCATTTATCAACAATACAGAGCATTATACTAGTGTGATGACTTTGAACAATTAAATTTAAATGTTTTCAGACCTGAATAAGTCATCCGTTGGACTTCAGCATTATAATAGACAGCAAGACTCACTGTAGAATGATGCATTTCAAAATCTTATGTGAAAATTGGCTACAGTCCCTTTTTCTGCTGTCATGTTTTAGTCACTCACTCTTGAAATTGTATAGTGCTTTGTTTCTGTAATTTACTCCACAAAGAACTATCAGGAATTGAGACACCTTTTACCTACTGAGGAGCTGTACTTATTCTTGGAAATAAGCTTATTATATCGTACAATCCTTTATCCGTGTGTCTAAGGAATTTTTTCGTTGGTTCACCCGTACCACACGACTAAGACAGACAATGAACACAACCTCGTCAACTAGGTTCTCAGGCGCATCTCACTGTGACTGTTGCAGCTTGTCACATAGAGCGATGGTTTAGATGAGTTTGTAGATGACGCCCTACGGGAGCGCCAACGTATTCGATCGGCATTAAATCCAGGAACCTAGTTGCCCACGGAAGTCGCAGACATTTCTGAATGATTGATTGCATATGTAAGTGACCCGGCGTCATCTTACTGAAACAAGACGCCTGACCGCACTCCAACGCCGAAAGAAAATCTCTCATCGATAACATCTTTGTGGCGTTATCGATTTGCTGTAGTGTGGGCACATGTCTTGGGATATACACTCTACATAGAAATGCCACACGATGAAGAAATGCAATAAATGAGACGAAACTTTCCACACATGTCGACAAGTAGGTGGAAAAGAAGTGATTTAATTTCTGAGGGGTTATATGATTGCGATGAGGGCCAGGAGATAGTAGGTGGCCTGAGTCAATAGGTCGTATGATCGCTATGCTGGTTTATGCATTCGGCAACACGGAGCGGCATCGTGTGGAAAGGTCCCCGGATGATGTTCTGAAGCACCGGTAGCCATGTGTCATTGATCTGTGTCCGCAATTCATTGACAATGCGAGGGGGTCTTGCAGAAGTGTTAAGTCCCCTGCCAGTGACGTTCCACACGTTCTATATAGGGGGAAAGTCTGAGGATCGCGCTGGCTAGGGCAACACGTGCTGATATTGGCAGTGTGCGGGCGGGCTTTATCTTGTTAAAACTGAGTATCAGGGATACCACTGGAATACAGGAACAAAACGGACTGCAGGACCTTATAGATGCATCGTTGTGCCATGAGTTTTCCCACTTTACACAACGACCGATGAACGGCTGTCGACAATTATAACGAAGTAAATTTCTCCGTCATTTTTAGTCTACGCCGGGATTCGAACCCGAGGCCGCTTATTCCGGAACAAGTCGCTCAACCAACTGAGCTACGCAGACGATTATTCTGATTCCTATCTGCCTTTATGTCGTGTGCGTCCTGCTGGCAGGTACGTCACATCTCCTGGTACGTTACACAATGATATCGCTCCAAACGATGAAATCATACGGAGGAGCCATATAATGTTCACGGATAGCAGCCATTTCAGTCGCCGCAGTCGCTGATTCACAGTCCGAATCGATACTGGAATGTCCTTGGATGTCTGTATAATTCGTCGAATGTCTTCCGCTGTGCAATGTGGGGCTGTTACGGCTTGCTGTCGAATGCCACGATTGAGGCATTTGGACGTCCGCCTAGGTGCACCAGTTACACTACAGCGACACACGTTACCTTCTTCCAACCACTCTCGCGACATTCGGCCGACACTTGCTGCATGCGTTTTGCGGCAGTGCGACGCAGGGACTGATCAGCCGCACAGAGTCGTATGATGCGTCCATGTGATTATAGGATTCCCGATGACATTTCCCGGGCATTCGTACTACGTACACGTGCTTCCGATACCAAGATCACTCCGATGCAATGGTCTACCCTCAATTCCATGTGAAGATGACCAAACTTAGATACGTCGAACCGTTTTGCTCTTTTATCTTCCTCACCAATCACATGATTACTTCGCAACTGCAATCAGTTACTTAACCCAACTGTTGACACGTACCCACCGATTTTCATGATGATCCGACAAATGCTTTCTGGTGTGCCATTTCCTATGTCGAGCAGCGTACATAAAAGGATACCGACTATCCTTACTTCTCGCACCACGGATATTTATACTTCTTGCTCTGTTACTATTTCGTTCGACCGTGTCAAATGAATGGGACCCCTGATTGCATTGTCTGTGTGTATGGAAACACGCATATCAGCTTCTAGATAGAACCAAAATTTTCCACTAAAGATGACACTGTCATTCCAAATTCTTCTAGTTAGATGATGCCTGCCGGTCAGTGGAAGGCAACACAATGGGTGACTTGCATGCAACCAAATCGTTGGAAAATTGATCGTCGCGTTTTAGAGATTCCCAAAGCTTGACTCATAGAAAGAAATCTGCGTTGACGTTTCGAGACATAACAAAGACTTATTAACTAAGTAATCCATGGGAGTTTACTGTGCAAGAGAGAGCTGGGTGCGATCATAATTGAACAAAAAAAAAATAACGGAAGAGAAAAGGATTAAAGTAGTTGTCATAAAGGTTGGAGTCTGCGCACAAGTAAGAGTACCTTAAAGATGAGTACATCATTATTAAATATAAATTTAATCAAGTAAGAGTATCTTAAAGATGAGTACATTATTACGAAATATAAATTTAATCTTTTCCCTCTCAAAATCATTTGGTTTAATAGGTCTTTGGAGTTACTGTGGTGAGAAAAGAAATCATTATCTAATCGATTTACTTGGTCTTGATGGTGTTGTGGAAATAAAACTTTAGAAGCCGAATTTCGGAATAAATTCAGCAAAGATTTAGAAATAACTGGCTGTACTGTAAACTCAACAACATGCAATCTGGTTTCCTCTAATTTACGAGTTGCTTTATCGCTTTGTCTTTGTGATTGATGAAAATAAGAGTACTCTTAAAGTTTTCAATAGCAGTTTCCAAATGGCCGTTTCATCGAATGAATAGAAATAATTGGATGGATTTCCAGAATGACCAATTGTAAAACCTTCCAATTTTTACGATAATCTGAAAGTTGTTTTCGGAATAAGTTGAAAATTAAAATTCTATGGAATATTTGCACTAGGACTGCATACACAATACAACCAAGAATGAATGCTCTGTCTGATTGTTTGCAGAGATATAAAATAGAAATCTGTCATTTATATAAAATAAGAGAGGTAGCAGGGATCTTAGTTCTGGAGGAAAATAATGATTTGTGAGATGTTACTCATCAATGAAAGCTGACAAACTTCCGAACTAAGAACGTATATTGAAATACAAAAGAAACATAAAAGCACGATTTTTTCACTTGTTCTATGAATTCTGCATTTTGTTACAATTTTTCCTTTAAAAGGATGAATCCCACAAATGCGACGCACACTGGGAACATGATAATTTCTCTCTCAGTTTCTTTGAAGACATGTTACTTTACTACGGAGAAGAAAACTGACCTTTTATTACAAGGTTTTAGATGACTGTTCTTCGTCCTGGGCCATAAAAAATAATGAAACACGAATAAATCTGCGCCTCAAAAAGCGCAGCATGCGACAAAATAAGCTTTTTTGACCGAAATAGAGGAGAGTTGGCCCATTTCTGAAATCGGATTGTCTTTGTCCTGAATATTTTGTCTCTCGGGCATTTTGCCCAGTCTACGAGGATCGATCGGATGCATCTACTTCTTTCAGACGTGAGTGACGTCATCACCCTCCTTTTGAGCGGAATCACAAATTCTTAAAAATATTCTTTTCTTCGATAAAACAACGGACCAATTTTGCTGCCGCTCGAAATATTCATGTGATTCGCAAATAGCGGTACAGCCAAGAGAGATTTTTCTTTTCAGTTTTTTTTCAGTCAGAAGTGATAAGCAAAGGAACTGGTATATCAAAACTAAGACCAGTTTCCCGGTTACCAAATTTTCACTTTCATGGTGAGAATTTTCGCAATTTTGATATGCTCACTTAAGATATGTCAGATATACATAGATTATGTGTTTGAAGTGTCGTTTGCTATGTACTGAAACCACCTGTTTTCTGATCAGTCCAAATTCTCCCTATGAGAAAAAACATTCATGTTAATCAAATAAGATAGCACGTCACAAGCTAGGAACTTCTGAAATTTGTTCTCATGGATAACTTAACTGAATAAATATCTCGGAACGCATCAAAGTCAAATCGAAGCATATAAATCTAACTTTACCTCTTTATCAAGGTACAACAGTATCGTGCAATGTTCTACAGAATTTGCTTGAAGCATCACCAGAAAATGTTTGTTTATTATATGCACAACTACGTTACAATACATCATCCCTATGAGACAGCCTTCTTACTAAGCATACAAAGCGAAAAAAAAATGCACATACAGATTTGAATAGAATTTCTTTGTCAAACACAAGCAATGATTTATATTAAAACACCTGATGTGTAATCAGTTTAGAAATTATAACTTATGATATTATTACAAAAACTAATTCAAAAGTGAATTTCTTTGCTAGCAAGGTCATACGATAAATGTTAACAAAAATTAGTTTATTTGCATATATGTTGGCCAGCATACGGTTTCGTTCTTGTTGTTGCAATTTCGTATTCATTTCGAGGGTTAAATTTGTTTATTTTAGCGCAGTAGGTGCCTAAGTGAAATGCTGTGCCATTAAAGAAATAATTTCTCCGTGTGCACTTCAAAATAGAAAAGCTAGTGATAACTGCTAGTCCTGCTGCAAATTTTTTAATTCGACTCCTTCCTACGTATTGACTGCGTCCAAGAGAGTGGATTTCTCCTCTTTCTGGCTCACACACAGATAGTGTATGAGCATACATGTAAGAGATGTTGCTTAAAAGCCATAAAAATGTAATGTAAATTCAAGTTTTGCTGAAACTTAATCACCATGTCACCTTCGAAGCAGTTTCCTTAGATTGTGACAAACGGATTCCGATGATTCCGTTTCCTTGGAAAAACGCCAAAATTATTATTATCATCATTATTATTACGAGAAGTAGTCAAATTGATATTACAGGTACATGGGTGCCAGGTACTTTCTCATATTTTTATCAAATCATTCTTTCGGGCCAAAAATTTAATTTCATTGGTTATTAAAAAAGCTGCGATGCAATACTGAAAATTATAATTGCGCAGCAATTTTTAAGAGAAGGAGTCATTTCTACAGCTTTTAAAGTTTTGCAAAGAAGCCTTTTTAATACTGCAAAAACACCAAATTGATAATCAGGAACTTTTGTAATCGTCAAGAACAAGTCGTATGTTTTTACTATTTTCTTATTATATACATTTTTTTTATTTTTTTTTATTATTGTTTAAACATATTATTCGCATATTTTTACGTAGTCACAGAAGTTCCAGCCGCTTTAGACATTAAAATCATGAGAACGACTGTGCGCTTGACAGAAACATCTGCTCTAAAAGACAGTTCTAGAGGTACGATGTATTTCTGAAGCTGTGTTATTTTTACCAAGCAAGAACGAAAGTGCATGTAAATTCTTTGTCTTTACGAATCAGACCTTCAAAAATCACAGATGTGCTTGGAAAAGTGTGTTCTTAATACTGTCCGTGGAGTGACTGACGCCGCCCGGTGGCGCAGTGGTCTAAGCGCTGGCTTATGATCATTCGTCCGAGAAGGGTCAGGGTTGGAATCACGGTGAGGCATGAATGTTGTGCTTGTCTTCCTGCACTGGATCTCTCCTTCCATGGATAAAGTGGCCCTAAATTAGTGACTGAAAACTGCTTATAGCCCATCGAATTGCTCAGGGTGGTCATTGAACCCTCAATTTAAAAAAAAACAAAAAACAGACTGCCGTAGTGTGAAACTGAGGCGATGCGAAAATGTATTCACAAAATTATTCTTTAAACACCACGTAGTGGATGAGAAGAGTATCATTACTGGTAACAGTGGTACACAAAACTAACACAAGCGGAATGTATCAACAAACAGACTTTAGATTCTGATTCGACTCACTCGAAAACTTATATCACTCATAAATATATTAATTTTATGTATGTTTCTTGGAAGGGTAATTTAATAATTTTTTGAGCACTGAAGTTACCCTATTATTATTTTGGGTTTCTGATTAAACAAATCAGCAGAACCAGCACTACATCGATGATAAATGCACTGCCCAATGGTAGAGTTCCGCGAGAACTAGTGAAATGGGAAATAGGTTTAGCTTACGTTAATAGATTTCTCCAAGGGAACTAAAACCGCACGCAATCTTCTGGTCCTTCCTGTTGTTCAGGGGTTTGGATTTTTCATGGTCTGAGCTGACCTTTGTGTATATTTGTAATGTTTTGGCTCTCTTTGGCCTTATACAGCCAAAGTGCCAGTTTTTTTTCTACAGAAAAAAAAAGCACGGCAAGGAACCAAGGCATCTGTTGTTTGGTAAACGGAAAAGAGAGTTTGGTAAATGGAATTCATACGATATGAATTTATAAATCACGACAACACAACACCAAAATTTGACGTGTAAATGAGAAGAACACTAATTCAATTATCAGATAAGTGATAAAATTTAATTTAACATTAAGAGCAATTCAGAATTTTTGGACCATAGACATTTTGCATATAAATGAAAAAACGTGTAAACGAGGTTCTACTGGACGTACAATAATACATCTCGTCTGAGACACTTTGTCGTTAGCAAATAGTTTGAGGGAACTTGGACAAAAGAAAGGAGAATGTTTAAATAAAATAGTAAAACTTTGTTAGTAATCCGATTTATTGGCGTAAAAATAGAAATTGAAAGAGCCATCTGGTTGATGTGCGAAAGTTTTGTGATGTTTATTTCTTTAAGCCAATAAATAGTTCAAGTTACTATATGAAGTTTAATTAACATAGTTTCACTATTTTATGTATAATTGACATGCAGTTCCTCGTTATTAATAAGGATTCTTACATTCAGCAAGCGAATCACTTTTTATACGTATTACGTTAGGCTAATATTGACCAACTGTTGGCATATTGCCTGGACGCTTTCTATTTCAATGGTCATAAAACTCATTACGCTCTAAAATGCGAACTACGTTTTGTTGATGGTGTTAGTAACTACGTAATGGAGCTTTGTGGTCCAGTGATAAATGAAGTTAAAACACACAATGTACAGATTTAGTCAAAAAGAAAGAAATACTTTGCTGTTAAATGTAAAAGTAGATGCAATAGACGGGAGAAACCTAAAAGAAAAAATGTGGAAGGTTTATTATATTTCTACGCAATTACGAAATATATAGAGACGAGTGAAAGACGCACCTAGTGCATGATAATACAAAGACATTTAACGAGCGTGAAAAAATCGTCAACACAAAGAATCTGAAAACTGGACACCTCTCTACTTACCTTTCAAAACATGACGTAACAGTAATCTAAGGTTTTACTGGTACATGGAAATCAAAACAACCGTTTTAAACACTGAATTTGCTGCACAAAAGTTTTCCCGTGTTCCTCGGTAAACATTTAGTTTGGTAAGAAGACAAAAAGTTGAAAATTAGCGTATACGATGAACAGTTAAATATGATTTCTAAAGAATATATTATTTTTCACATGTCAAATTCGGGGCAGTAATCCTACCCATCTTTAGGACTTAGTAGCTGTTGCCACCGATGTGATAAAACCCAACTCTTCTGATCATTAAATGTCGTTACTCTTCTTCTTGTTGTTTGTAGACCTGCTATTTTTCTTTCAAAAAGTGTAACTGGTGTGCTAATACTCCCACAAAGCCCGAATCACTTTGTGTTTCGTATTTTGTACATATTCGTGCAAACCAATTTTGTTAAAAATGTTCTTAATTGCAACACTATGTTCTGCCACTCTTGTTCTAAGTTTTCTACCTGTCTCTCCCATTGACACCACCATCGGATTTAATGTCGTAGCTGATATCTTCTGGCAACAGGATGTTTTCCTCTTTACTGTATGTTTGGTAGATGTGTCAGAATTTATTTACTTTCTTCAGCAATTCTGGAGCCAGTCTTAAATGAAAGTTTTGCTTATTCTCGGAAATTTTTCAAACAACTCTTTGGCGTATGTGACTTTCTAGTTAGTGACTACTTATTTTGAGCTTCTTTTTCTTTACTTTTCCTTTAAAGAGTTTTGTGATTTGTAAAGAAGGGTAAGTATTTTATTCTAGGATCATCTTGAATTCTTCCATTTGTGCATTTTTAAATCTTCTAAAGAATTTATCGTATATATTTTTTTCCAGGAAATGTGAGGGCACATATTTTTATGTAATTAGGATGATTTGACTGATAATCTAAAATTTTATTATTGTTGGTAGATTTTTTACACATCTGAGTTTCAATACTACCTTCATTGACCACTAATATCAAGTCCAAATACACTGAAGAGCAATTGAATTAGAGATACATGTCTAGTAGCGTGTAGCACCACCTTTCGCCCTGATGACGGCGGCGATTCGTCTCGGCATGGACTCGACAAGACACCGGAAGCGTTGGGAAGCCATACGGAAATACGACCCCTGAACAAATTCCCACAGTTTACGAAGATTTGATGGAAAGGAGTCAGAGCCTCGAACATCTCTCTCAATGGCATCCCAGATGTGCTAGATGGGATTGAGGTCAGGTGACCTAGTTGGCCAATGAAACGAGGTCACGTCGGTGGAGTGTTTATCCAACCATTCGGATACAACTCGGGATCAATGGCACGGTGCATTGTCTTGTTGCAGGATGAGGTCCCTAGTGGGATGTTGAAGACACACAAACAGGAGCAAATGGTCGTCCAGGATATCCCGGTAACGTTGACCTGTGAGGGACGATGTCACACGTACCAGGTGTCCCATTTCGGTCCACGTAAACAGTCCCCAGACAAGAATGCCACCACCACCAGCTTGAAGAGTACCCTGCTGGCAAGAAGGATCCATCGCTTCATGTGGTTTGCGCCGTACTCGTATCCTGAGATCTGCATGTACCAACGTGAATCTCGACTCATCAGTCCAGGCAACATTTTTCCACATGTCTAGGGTTCAGTGGCGATGTTCCCGCGCCCATGCTAATCTTTGCACCCTTTGATGTGCGGTCAGCAGCGGTACCCTCGTGGGACGATGGCTTCTGTACTCCATAGCGAGGAGATGGTTCTGGATGGTTTGGCTGCTTAAACGTTTTTGTGCACCAGCGTTAAATTGCCGAGGATTTCTTGCACTGTGTCCCGTCTATCCGCTGTTACAATGCGAGCTAGCCGATGATGACCCCGATCATCCACACCACGCTGTTGCCCACGGCAGTTGGCCCTTGCAGGGATGGTTTTACCGGATTCGATGTACTCATGGTGCACCCGTGACACAGTGGCTCGTGAAAATCCCATTGCCTGCACGACTTTCGAGATGGAGTGACCCATTCGTCGGGCCCAGACAATTTCCCCACGATCAAATGCGCTTAGATCCTTCGTCTTACCCATACTGCGTCCGACTCTTACTGATTCCCGTCGCATCACTCCTTATATTGTCGGATCGCTGCATACGTCATGTCGTTTCCGTTTACAGGGCCGCCCACAGCGCCACATTTGCATAACGCCAGCTGTCACTAATTCAATTGCTCTTCAGTGTAGCTAAGCTGATATTCTTTTTGCATCTCTAAAGTGAATTTCAGATTTTCACCTAGAGTGTTGGAAAAGGTTGGAAGAGCGATATTTTTGCCTAAAACAAGAACAGTATCATCTAACATAGAAAAATCCTTAAAACAGTATTATCTATATTTTAAACAAGAAAGGTGGCACCGAATTTTCTGTTGTCATGAGCACGTCTTTTAAAGCCTTTCCGACGTAAATAAAATTTATCAAAGTTATTCAAAGTCAATGAAGCGTGTTAGAAAAAGATCAACAGGATTTCTACAATCGATAAAAGATCCAGAAATAGAAACAGCTAATCACTTCCAACTGCGGCAAAAAAGTATGTTACGAAAATAAACAAATGTCGCACAAAAAGTTTCTCATAGCAGAAAAAATATCAGAGACAAACAGATTTTCAAGTCGAACAGTTAAAAGAAGAAAAAATGCAGAAGTTGAAAATAGGCAAAAAGTATTCTTCAAGCTATGCTAAGGAAAAAGGATTTTTCAAATACGTCTCACGGAAGCACATATAGCGAGAAAAAGGTTTTGACATTTACGCCTCTTAGCGGGAAACCTGTGAATTATTTAAAGAGGATAATGCTACCCATCTTTATTGCAGAGAATGGCATACAGTGAAAAAAGAAATTTCTCAATAGGGTTTTTTAGAAGCGGAGATACAGCTATAAACAGAAGTACACAAACACCACCTAGCTACAGAACTGTGAATTACGAATCTCCCCAAATACAGACCTAAAGTGTTTCGCAAGGTAAATGGTATCCGGTGCTGAAATATTTTTTTAAATCGCACATTTAGAAACAGAGATATTAAAAAATATAACATTTGCGCCCTTAGCGCGGAAATTTTGCATTATTTTGGGAAGAAAAAACGCAAAGAGTTTATATGGTTAGTAGTATCTCACCAAAAGATAATTTTTTTAGTCGTGTTTTTAGTCCCGCATGTATTGCTGTAAACGGAAACATGAATTTACGCCCTCTAGTGTCATACTTGTGCGTTGAGAAAAATTTGAAATTGCATAAGAAACATTTCGCATCGAAAAAGCTCTCAAATGAAGAAATAATTTTTTCAAATCGGACTCTTAGAAGAATGTCGACAAAAAGAAGATATATATCTACGCCCTTTGGCGGCAAAACTATGCACCATTTTAGGCAAGGGATATTTTCAAAATTTTCAAAAGGTTTTTCGACGTGAGCCGTATCGGTCCACGAAAGAATTTTTTCACTCGAGTTTTTAGAAGCTCAGATTTTGCTGTAAATGCATCAAAAGCAGAAATATACCCTTACGCTCCCTGGTGGCCAAATCATTCTTTATCAAAAAATCAAAAAATATATGCAAACCATTTTTCTCAGGAGCTGTATACGATGCAGGAGGAATTTTCCAAATCGGTCTTTTAGAAGCAGAGATATCGGTAGAAACGCAATTTAACTTTACGCTCCCCTAGCGGAAAACTTGTGCATTACTTGAAAAAGAGACTTTACCTAAAATAGTCTTCGTTATAAATCGTATCGAAGAGAAAAATAATTTTTTCAATCGGATATTTAGAGTCAAATATATGGAATAAAATGCATTCTGAATTCGATATCATCTGCTTTTACACCCTCTAGCGGCGAAGTTGTGCATCGGGGAAAAACTGGAATGCAAGGATCATCATTCTGACATTTGAAGTTTCCCACTGCAAAAAGTAATTTTTCGAATGGGACTAATATTTGCAGAGATCTGTTGTCTACAAGCAGGTGGACGGACGACAAATTGACAACATAAGCAATGATTTCTTTTAGAAAGACATGCTAAAAAAAGAAAAGAACAATCTTCAGAGGGTAAACAAAAAAATTCATGTAAGACTTTCTCCAGGGTTATGCAGAAAGAAAAAAATGTATCTCCCTAACATTAGGCAAATAAAGGAAAACATTCTATTGTAAGATGATGTCATCGACGACAGCATAAAGTGTGAATGTCGTCGCAGCTAGGTGGGGAGAGATGGGCAGGTAACTTAGAATAAGACTGGAAGAATATTAAGCTGCAATTCAGAACATTTTTAACAAAACACATATGCAAAATACAGAATATAAAGTGATTTCGGACTCAGACAATACAGAACACAAAATGATAAAGAAGCTGTGGCACTGTTTTAAAAGAAAAATAGTAGAAGGTCCAGAAATTTAAAGACGGAAAAAAAACTGTTAAATGATCAGAAGTGTTGGAATTTATCACAAGAGTAGCAACACCAATTAAAACCTGATAATGGGTAGGTTCACTGCCTAAAAATTTGAAATGTAAGTGAAAAATAATATATTACTTACAATCCCCATTTGATACTTAAAATTTATGCGCAATAATCTTCTAGGTATAGCCTTGTCAGATTTTATTTACGAAGTTAACTTTGGTTTATTTTAGACAAGCTGAAGAGGCTACCCGGATATAATTTTTAAATGCAATCTGTTATATTCTGATTTTTACTGAAATAAATAAACTGGGTAAAGAAATTATTGGATACACCTACCCAGTGCTTTTTTTTTGGGGGGGGGGGGGATACGCCAGAACCCTGTTATTAAAAAGAAGAAGCCGGCAGGGGGTGCTAACCTTATAAAAATCAAGTGCGTTTCTTGCACATCGTCCTTTAAGCCTTATTATTGTTGTGCGCACAAACTACGGAAACACAATTTGCATGCTGACATTATATTAAATTATTGTGTAAGAAAGCTAATATATTTTAACAATTTTACAATACTTGCGAAATGCTGAAACTGAAATTTCTGTATCAAGCTTGCCCACAAATGAAAGATAAATTTACAGGATTATGTTTCATTGATGAATAGAAGGAAACTACATTTTAATCCTAAAATATAACCCAATTTTTTTTTCAAATTTTGCGATGTTTCTACCTTTCTCGTATGCTTCTTTCTTTTCGCATCCACTGCAGAATGATATCCTAGAAATAGCCACGATTTGACGTGTTTTGTGTGATCAAACAGGATTAGCGGAAGCCCTGCAGTTTTTATGAATAATAATTGGGTTATTTTTGTGATTGAAAGATAAGACCCAGCTAGGTTTATTATCATATTCATCCGAGAAAAAACTCTTTCACATTCGATAGAAGTTCGCGGTATTTCTTTAACTTTGGTGTTCGCTAAAACCACTAATCAATTCTCTTCATTGAGTTAAAACCTGTGAGATAACTTCTTGATTTCTTCTTTACCATACAGTATATTTACATTTGATTTTTTTTGGCTAATTATTTATGTCCAACACTTTGGAATCGATTGACAAATAAATGTCTTATTCTTTGCGTAATTATATGTTGTTACATGCAATTACACTATTTTAATTAATTAAATAATTATTAATAGAGAAAAAAATTGCAACTGGAGAAGAAGTGTATTTATTATTCACAGACCTAACAAAAGCATATGATAATATGCCTATTACAAAACTATGGAGAACAGTAAAATATACCAATATTAATGCTACGATTATCAAAGCAGTCAAAGAACTGTATCAAGGATCAGTAACAAAGATAAAAATGGGCCAGGAAACTTCAAAGTATTCCTAGTGACTAAAGAATTAAGACTGTCTTAATCCTTTAGTCACTAGGAATCACCACACTATGGCAAATACCATTGACTAAACTAAATAGTTTAGTTTAATTCATGGCATTTACAGTGTGCAAAAGTGTTGCATCACCTGCAAAAACCGTGAATTTTTAAGTTTAACTCTTTTCTTAACTAACTAATTTTTTTTTGATTGGAGATTTAACCACCACCGTGAGTAACTCAATGGGCTATAAGCAGTTTTCCGTCCCTAATTTAGGGTCACTGGTTCCAGGGAAGGGAGAGAGCCAGTGCCGTAAGACTAACACAACATCCATGCCTCACCGGGATTCGAACCCGGACCCCTTTCGGACGAATGATCAGAAGCCAACGCTTAGACCACTGCACCACCTGGGAGGCAACTAATTTTCGTAGTTATTTCATCATTTATATGTTATTAGATGCGAAATTTAATGGAGATGTCAAAAATGACTTAGTTTTTCCTGTAGCTACTTCTGTTCTTAAGATATGACATCACTTTCGTCGCGTATAAGTTATTACAGCCAATCATATACATTCTTTTCCCTGATTGGTTGCTTGTTATTGCTATCCTAATCCTACTCCAGCCTTTATAAGGCTTGACGCAGAGCTACTAGAGCATTCGATTTGGTTCTCATCGCAAGTCAACAGAAGACGTCAGCAAAGGTAAGCTTTTTGAAAAACTTTTTTGTTGTTTGCTTATTTTGTGTTTAGGAGCTGGTTAGGAGTTAGTTTTTCATATAGTGACAGGAACCAGTTTTTGACAGGCAGTTAGTCAGGTTCTTCTCTAGCTGGTTATCTATTTCAGTCTAGAAGTTAGATGCTCATTGTAGCGTTAGGGACTAGTGCTCAGTGCAATTGTTCTCTACGTCAGTTAGGTAGGAGTTAGGCAGTAAGGTATCTTGTCGTAGTTCATTATATGCCGTAGTGTATTTTGCAGTAGTGTATTATATGTTTAGCGTCAGGTTTCAAATCTAGGTTCTACAGTAGTGTTCAAACTTCTAGTTTAGAGTTAGTCCTTTTCAAAAGATTTTAGCTTTTGTTAGGTTCTAGGTGTATTTCAGGGCTTTTATTTTCTGAATTGTGATTTATTTTGTACTTTGCTCACATATGGCTGTTTCCCAAGACAAATCAGAGATGATGACCTCACTTGAGCGAATCTCAACTGTTTGCAGCCAGAGAGAGAGAGAGAGAGCAGTGAGTGCCCTTGCTATCGCGAATGAAGTTAAGGACCTCCTCTCCTCCCTGGACGAAAGCTCGGACTGCTGTGGTCTGATGAGCACTATCCTGGTTTCCTATGCGGTGTAATTGGACTTCTAGCAGAAGGAGTTCAGCAGAAGGACAAGATGGCATATGCCATGAGCGAAGAGGACCAACTGTGGAATTCAGCCGTTAGCTCGGAACACCCTGTTCGTGAGAATCTTCGGACAACTGGCAGACCAAGTGGGTCCCAGGAGTCTACAGAGTCGAATGATGCTGCAAGTGGCAGTGACGACTCAGGACAGGATGTCTCCCGTAATCCTGCGGAAGAGCCGAGGACTGGTAGTGAAGTCTCTGATCCAGAGCATAGGCCAACCTATGCTGAGGATACAGCTAAACCCCCTTTCCAACCCAAATTATCCGGAAAACCTCCCAGCAGGTTGACGGTGCTGGGAAGAAAAGGGAAAGCAAAGTCCCAAGTTTTGACTGAGCCAATCTCCTCGGTTGTTGATGCTCCTGCAAAAGGAAATGGTGGCGTCAAGAGGCCAAGGAAGGAAAGGTCTCCCTCACCCATCAGAAATGGGAAACGGGCTGACCTAACCGAGGCCGTCATTGAACACCAGTCTGATCCACAATGCGTAAAGATGCAAGAGGCCAACTCAAGCGTCTCCGTGATCGCGGAACAGGTACAGGTAACCAAAGGCCCCAAGACATGTTTGCCAACTAACGTGTCCAAAAGGGTGCCACCGGTGGTTTGCAGAGGAATTAGCAACTGGCTTTTGATCTATGAGAGGATAGAAAAAGAGCTTGAGGAGACGGCGTCGGCAAAAATGGTGGGGGATCGTACCACCATAAAAGTGAAGACTATCGCTGATCATCGGCGGTTGACATCTCTCCTTGAAAACTGCAAGGTTGAGTTTTTCACTTTCACCCTGCCGACAGAAAAACCGCTCCGTGTTGTCATTAAAGGACTGGGATTGGGTGTCCCAGTAGATGGCATCAGGGAACAGTTGCAGGATTCCTTTGCCGTCACAAAGGTATGTCGGCTTCAAAACAGCCTCAAACAGGACCTTCCATCTGTCATGGTTCAGCTCGTTAACACTGAACAGAGCAGGAACATCTTCCGGTTGGTATCTCTTCTTGGGGTTTCAATCTCGGTTGAACCCTACCGAACTAAGGGCAGGATACAGCAGTGCTTCAACTGCCAAGGCTTTAGTCATGCCATGTCCAACTGCAGACAGATGCCAAAATGTGTACACTGCGGCAAGGATCATTGCAGCAGGGAGTGCACGGCTGACAAGAAGACACGGCGTTTCTGTGTCAACTGCAGTGGTAAGCATGGGGCTAACTGGTGTGGTTGCCCCATTTATAAGCAGCTTAACAACAAGCTGCCGAAAAACAATAGGCAGAAACCAAAGCAGAAGAATATGCTAACAAAATGTAGGGCCTCTACTAAACCTACTACGGTTGACCCCAAACCGGTAAAGGAGAGTCCCCCAGCTGCTTCTATATTGACATCTCTCCTTGAAAAACTGCGAGGTTGAGTTTTTCACTTTCACTCTGCCGACAGAAAAACCACCTCTTCTACAAGCTCCAAGAGGAAGAAAAGGAAAGGCAAAAAGAACAAAAACAAGACTGCTGGTCAACCATCAAAAGTTACTCATGTCCCTCAGGCGATAACAGAAGTGGCTACTTACCCTGCCACTACCGAGGTCACGGATCAAAAGCTTCTCTCAGAGCTTGTAGAGGACATTGATCCCGTTGTCCTCAAACGGGTTCTGGTTGCCTGTCTGGCGGCTTAAGCCTGAGCTCCCATGCCTAGTAGCGCATTATGGACAGTCTCAACATAATGTTTTGGAATGCGAATGGCATCAGGAATAAACTTGCAAGCTTCCTGAGAGATCATGACATCGACGTTGCTCTTATCTGTGAGTCCAAACTCACATCTAGGATCAAGCGAGTCAGTGTTGCGAACTACCAGGTGTTCCGGCTGGACAGAGATCTGGCCCTCTACAGGCAAACAGCAGGAGGTAATGTCATTTTAGTCAGAAATTGTTTAAGTGCATCCATCGTACCCTTCAAGGATCTCAAGGATGTTGAGGCACTGGACGTTAAACTAAAAACAAGCTCAGGCTTGATTAAATTAGCTTCCGTTTATAACAGTCCAGGGAAGGTACCTTCTGACGATGATCTTGACATTCTCTTTGGGGACCTCATTCCCACTGTAGTGGCTGGTGACTGGAATGCTAAACATTCTGACTGGTTTTGTCGTTCAACTAATAGTGCTGGGGTGGCACTATCGCAATACATTGACAAGCTGGATCTTACAGTTGCAAGTCAGGTTCATCGTACTTGCACCCCGTCACGCGGGGTTGGCGATGTCATTGAGTTTTCTGTCCTCCAGTTCGTGAGGCACTTTCATGAGGTCTCTGTGGTTTCTGGGCTTGACTCTGATCATGACCCAGTCCTACTGAGATTCAACGGAGTCGCAGCCACCTGGCGGACGATGATGCATACTGATTGGAAGTTGTTCCAGGAAATTATTGCTCAGGTTGATCCGCCCACGGTGGACACCAGTACTCGCTCGAACGTAGACAGTGCGGTGGAGGAACTCACTCGTTGCATACAGGCAATCTTGGATCAATGCAGGAAGCCCTCAGCTCCTGCCCGAGACCCTTATGCACTTCCTCCACGCATTGTCCGGATGATCTGGGAGAAGAACAAGTTTCGGAGGATATGGCAGCGGTCGAGATCTGCCGACAACAGGGTTAGCTATAACTCGTGTCGCGATCTCGTCAGGGCAGAAATCCGTGCGTTCAGGGAACTCCAATGGAACAAGTACCTTCTCAACGCGGGTCAACCTCGTCAGGATGATGTGTGGACCATCCTTCGGAAACTCCGGTGTACTAACACTTTCATACCGCCCATTCTCGGTCCACAGAGTTTGGTGTACGGTGATGACGAGAAGGCTGGGGTCCTTGCTGGTGCCCTGGAGGAGTAGTTCTCACCTCATGACATCCAAAATCCTAGTCACACGGATATGGCCACGGAGGCTTTAGCTACATACGATCTTGATGATACAGACGAGGTCATCTCTCCTGTTAGCTACCTCGAGGTAACTCGACACATCAAAAAGCTAAAGGTGAAGAAAGCTCCCAGAAGAGATGGAGTTTCGGCAAGAGCTGTTAAACTGCTCTCTGAGAGCTGCATTCTGGTACTGGTGCAGATTTTCAACGGGTCTCTCCGGCTGAAGTATTTCCCTAAGGACTGGAAAAAAGCAGTGGTAGTGGTGTTGCCCAAACCTGGAACCAATCATACCTTACCTGTAAACTACCGTCTAATATCTCTCTTGCCCGTCCTGGGTAAGCTCCTTCAGAGGGTCATCCTCTCTAGGCTTCTTGAGTTCCGTGAAGCAAATGGTGTGATTCCTGACGAACAGGGTGGTTTCCGGGCGAAACACGCTACGCCCCACCAGTTGATCAGACTTACGGAATTCGTTTCTGAAGGACGAGATAAAAGTGAGTATTCCACTGCTGTCTTCCTGGACATTAGCAAGGCTTTTGACCGCGTTTGGCATGATGATCTCCTGCACAAGTTGCAGAAGCTTCGATGCCCTCGCCCACTTGTTGAGCTGATTGGCTCGTACCTCAACAGCCGCAGGTTCACTGTTAAGATTATCAGTGAGCTTTCTTCGGAAAAGAAGATTCGGGCTGGCGTTCCTCAGGGTTCGGTTCTTGGACCAACGCTGTTCTCCATTTATCTGCACGACTTACCCAAACCCAAACAAGGGCAGGTCATGATGTACCCTGATGATACAGCTGTTGTCATCAGGTCCCTGAACAAAGGCAGAGCAGTGAAGCTCCTCCAGGACTCTCTCAGCTGGAAACCTACTACACTGACTGGCGGATCAAGATTAATCCGTCTAAGAGCAGTGTGCTGATGTCTTATCTCCAAAGAGTACCGAAACAAATTATGTTTCAAGAGACAATCCCCTGAGCTACCTCCACTAAGTACCCAGGGCTCCAACTAGATTGTAGAGTTGGAGCCCTAGGTACTTTTGTGGGTGGCGAACACTAGCTACCGCACGAATAAAGCTAGACAATGCCTTGGAGAGCTAGCTCCACTACTCCGCCAGAGAAGCTTCCTTACAACACTGCACAAAGTACTGCTGTACAAGACGGTCGTCAGGCCGGTGCTTACCTACGCCTCCTCCATCTGGATTGGTATTAGTAGGAAACAGCGAGAGAGAATCGAGAAGGTGCAGAGCCGAACACTTCAAATGATCACTGGGGCTCCCCTTGGACCTCACTTCGGAACCTGAGGAACAGACTTGGAATCGAGAAGATACATGAGTTTTCCATCAGACTCGCCAGAAAGTTCTTCAAGAAAGCGGAAACCCACCCAAATGGACTTGTTAGGGGCGCGGTTGATTACAATCACAGCGAATTCCTTAGGTATCAATGATCGTTGACCCCCCTTGACAGAGAGTGTAAGTATGTGAACAATGGTGGGTGTTAGACATCACCTTCCCCTTCTTTTTCAGACTGGCATCGAGATGTTGAAAATGGATTCTGCTTGGGCATTTGGATTTAGCCTCGTTGAGTTTCAGTCACTCCCTAGTGCGTTGGCGGCCGGGTGGTGTTATGGTTCTCTCTGATGTTGTGCGGTGCTTGGTTCTCCTTGCCCCATTCCCACTAGACTGGTGTTACGGTTCACAGTTTGAAAGATGTATCACCTTCTCCTTTCACTCAATTTTTCTGTTTGTCTTCCCTATTGAGTTCCCTTACATCTTCTAGCTTCCTATTTCTAAGGGTAGTTTTAGACCTGGAGTCAGATACTCCCTTCCTAAAACTTCTTCAAATATCGTGATATCGTGCTACTAGAGCATACTATTGGTCACTTGTTGTTCTTAGGGTATAAATTGTGTACATTCTCAATAATGGTTAAAACTTGTTCACAGCGGACAGAGTGAAAGTAGAAATTCTGCATGAAGAGGGATATTCCTCAAGACAAATCGCTGAAAGAGTGAGCTGTAATCAATCCGCACTTATTAGGCTACTGAAGAAAGTTAAAGACATTGGTGAAATATTAAAAATATGCGTCGCAGTGGAAGGCCCAGATCCACTACAACCAGGCAAGAGAGAGTGCTTAGAAAGCCAAGCTTGGCACACCCGAAGGCTCAATTCACCTGAATTACTTCACAGATGATCTGAAGTGACTAATGTTACTGTTAGTACATCTACTGTTAGGAGGAGGCTGCTTCACTATGATTTACGTTGCTGCAAAGCTGGCGTAAACTACTGTTAACTGCAAATCAAAGACAGCGTAGACTCCAGTGGGCAAAACAGCGTGTTTCATGGAAAACCAAGCAATCGGAAAATGTTCTTTTCAGTGATAAATCAGAATTTTGCCTCAATGGGAATCAGAGTAGTGATGGAAGTCTTTATGCTTGAAGAG
Organism: Macrothele yani; assembly: GCA_039090855.1. Classification (NCBI taxonomy): domain Eukaryota; kingdom Metazoa; phylum Arthropoda; class Arachnida; order Araneae; family Macrothelidae; genus Macrothele; species Macrothele yani. The sequence goes on from CM077026.1 coordinate 74,798,412, forward strand.
ATTCAAACATAAAGACTTCCATCCAAGTTGCTTAGTGACTGCTGTTAAGCATCCGATGAAGGTCATGGTTTGGAACTGCATGTGTGCACATGGCGTTGGAATCCTCCATATTGTCAGTGGCACGGTAAATGCCCAGAAATACATCTGGATATTAGAAAAAAGATGCTACCATCATGTAGAAGACTTTATGAAGCACTTTTATTTTTCAAGACGACAATGCTCCCTGTCATGGTGCTAAAAATAGTGAAAAAGTTGTTTCAGGGAACAATGATTAGCCACCACAGTCACAAGACTTAAACCTGATCGAAAATTTGTGGTTCAAAGTGTCTTATGAATTATAAAAAAAAAAAAAAAACCAGCAACCAAAATTCAACTCATTGGAAATGTAATTCAAATTTGGAATCGTATTGTTCAACCCAATCTTTACAAATCTTGTTCACAGCATGCTATCAAGATACAAAGCTAAAGGCTGGGCAAAAAAAATATTAGGTACATTTTATAATTTTGCGTCATTGTGTTTCTGGATTTAAATGTTATTTCATTCCTTATGAATTACAAAACGATTTATTGCTGTAAACTTAAGTATTGGATAAAGGATCTTCTCGTAATAATTTCGACTTGGTCATTATTTTTGTAATGTATCTTAAGAGCAGAAGTAGCTACGGGAAAAACTACGACGTTTTTGAAATCTTCTTTAAATTTTGCATCTAATAACATATAAATGATGAAATAAATATGAAAATTAGTTACTAAAAGAAAGAGTTAAACTTAAATTTCACTTACTAATCAAAAACTTCTGTTATGGGAACTCTTACTAGGATTTTTTTTTAATTGTAAATTTTCGGGGGAAACTCTTCTTCTTCAGGCTGTCTTTTGTTGTCACTTTTTCCGTCACTATCGCGGTTACGGTTAACCTTGACGGTTAGGGTTATTTTCCGTCACTATCGCGGTTACGGTTAACCTTGACGGTTAGGGTTATTTTTCATCAAATACTGCCGGATGTTAGGCAGGGATAATACTCTGCAGTAATTGATGATGGAATTCTGATTTTTCTTAATCTCGATTCTTCTTTTAGCTTTCTTTTTGAAAATTGTTTTGGAAACATGACTTTAAGGGAATTCCAATTCACGCTGTGTCTTGTTCCTCCAACATGCCTATCTAAACCAGTCTTGTTGGTGCAATTTTTTTTAGAGAAACTGGTCACAGTATGAATTGAAATTCTCTTAAAGTAATCTGTTTCCAAAGCAATTTTCAAAAAGAAAGCTAAACGAAGGAATAGAAATTGAGAAAAATCAGAATTCCATCATCAATGACTGCAGAGGATCATCCCTATTTAGCATCTGGCAGGATTTGATGAAAAATAACCGTAACCGCGATAGTGACGGGAAAAAGTGACAACAAAAGACAGCCCGCAGAAGGAGAAGAGTTTTCTCCGAAAATTTGCAATACACATTAAAACTTTCCCAGTAAGAATTCCCATAATACAAGTTTTTGATTAGTAATTGAATTAAGAAACTAGGAAGCTAAATTCTCAGCATCAGATTTATTCGAAGAATTAAAATTCACGGTTTTTGCAGGTGATGCAATACTTTTGCCCACCACTGTACTTCATTTTACGATGATGATCAAGTACTTCCTGCAGAATATAAATATGATTTGGAAGGTATGACTAGAAAAAGAAAAGAAGAATATAAAAACTGCGGATTAACTATGAATTAAAAAAATATTTATGCATTTGAAGCAATGAAACAAACCTACAGCTAAAAGATAACGAAGTAATTGAAAGATGTGATCATTATGATTACCTAGGTGTTAAAATCACACAAGAAGGCGGAGTTACTGTGGAATTAAGAAATAGAATTGCACAGGGAAGAAAAGCTGTTAAACACCTGAATGGAAACTGGTGGAGTGATGAAATAACCACAAAACGGAAACGCGGTATATACACTCACGATCAATGAAATTTACGCACCTAGAAGAAAACATGCTACAACCGCGAAACTTTGCAAATAGCTAGAGTGCGTGTTGGTATGCAAATGATCCACGTTTGGTGCGATTGCGCATGACTACACACCCTGTGGTGGCGCTGCAAGCATCAACCGATAGCCTTATAAACCGGCGTGTAGTCGATGCCCCATGAAAGCGAAAAACACCGGCCGACGCAAACAAGAGTACAGAGTGACAAGAATGCCGGGTAGACACCAGAGACGTAGATTTACGCAACTTATGAACTTTAAGAGAGGCCTGATCATCGGGTTGAAAACCACAGGGTGGTCGGCGCGCCGTATAGCCCACCACGTGGATTGTTCTGACAATACCGTCCGACTGTGTTGGGAACAGTAGACACGTGGCGGCACTGCCACACGGCGGAGCGGCTCCGAACGGCCTGAACGACCACCGGTAGAGAGGATCGACGGATCGTCGCGAGGCACGAATGGATCCCACGGGGACTCGGTCCACATACAGGCAGATGTAGCGGCTCCTCTGTGCCCACGAACAATTTCCCGACGCATCGCGGAAGCGAACTGCGATCCCAGCGCCCCTTACGTGTGCTGCCATTAACACTGGAACATCGCCGGCTCCGTGTGTAGTAGTGCCAGGGTAGAGCGACGTGGAACGCCACAGCCTGGTGACGTTTGGGGATTAGCGATGAATGCCGCTTCGTTTTGGGGGCGGATAATCATCGTGTCCGGGTGTGGAGGTCCCCGGGTCAACGGCACAATCCCAACCTCAGTATCGAGCGCCATACCTCCCGCACTGCAAGGGTTATGACCTGGGGAGCCATTGCCTACGATAACCGATCAGGTCCAGTAATGGTACGTGGGTCATTGACGGGCCAGTGGCATGTGGATGAGATCCTAAGACTCCATGTGCTCTCATTCCTGGTCGGGTGTCCAGGTGCGCTATACCAGAAGAATAATGCCCGCCAGCACACGGCTGGGGTTGCCCAGGACTGCATACGTTATGTCCAGACACTTCCATGGCCTGCTCGCTCCCCGGACATGTCCCCTATCGAACATGTGTGGGACCAGATGAAACGCCAGCTGCCGCCGTGCCGCACTCTCCGGGATTTGGAGCACACCGTCCAACACCTGTGGGCCAGTCTGCAGCAGAACAACATCAGGCGTCTGTTCGCCTGCACGCCGGACCGTATTGCAGCATGTATCGCCTCACGAGGCAGTGCGACGCGCTATTGAATATGACCGGACTGCGTGCCACAGATACCTCTGTATTTGTCTTGCAGCTCTGATTTTGGCATCATGTGTATCATTCATCTCTATCATTACGTTCATAAAATTTCAGTTCAATGCGATGATTCCTTCTTGGTGCGCAAATTTCATTGTCCGTGAGTGTATAACAGTGTTGTTAAGAGCATCTTACTGTATGGGGCTGAAGCCTGGCAATTAACAAAAGCGGATAGAAAGAAAATAACGGTTATAGAGGTGGATGCTCTAAGAAGATAATGTAGTGTCTAGAAGTCGGAAAATAACGAATGAAAGGATTAAAGAATTGATGAAAGTGAAAGATACAATTTTAGAAGACATACAGAAGAGGCAAATACGTTGGTTTAGTTATATTAAAAGATTGACCAATGAAAACTGCCTAAAATTGCCATGGAATTTAAATCAAGCAAACCAAAATATAGAGACCGACGTAGAAGAACATGTTCTGATGGAATAAAGAGAGCACTTAATCAAAATGGTCTGATGGAAGAATGGTGCTTAGATAGAGAAAGATGGGGAAAAACAACTCTTGGAGATCGGAAGGCGACGTCCGACGCCATAAATCGATTGTATATATATAATTAAATAATTATTCAAGAACTCAAAACCAAACATTCTGTATTGAAAAAAAAACTCCGGGAACGCCGTTTCTGCATGAAACCCAGAATAAAGAAAAAGGCCAAATAATGTGTTGTTTCACCTTTCGCCCTCACTACAGCGGGCAGATATCTTGGTAAGGACTCAGTGAGGTGTTGAAACCATGGAGGTGGAATTGCCACCTGTGAAGCGACGAATGCTCCTGGAACCTCGTCTGCCGTATGTCGTAGAGCATCTACAGTTGCCGGGGGGGGGGGTCTTCCAAATTCGTCTCACAATTTCTCAATGGGATTGAGGTGCGGCGATCGAGCGGGTAATTCGAGTGTGATAAGCTCACTTGAATGCTCCTGGAACCAAATGGTCGCGTCTTAGTAAGAATGTGGAGTGGCATTGTCCTATTGAAAGGTGGCATCATGGTGCAGAAAGAGAATCTTTACGAACGGGGTAGGTAGTCGGCGAGTATATTCTCATACTTTGTGCCGTGTATGAGGAGCTAAAGGGAAGGCCACGCAAACACACCCCAAATTGATACACCACCTCCACCTGCCTGTATGACCCCAATTAGGCAAGATGGGTCCATCGCTTCTTGTGTTTTACGCCATACACGCATCCTCCCATCGGCGTTATAGAGTTGAAACCGTGATTCATCAGACCAGATAAGGTGTTTCCAGTCCTCCCCACTAAAGTTGCGATAGGCCTTTGCGAACTGCAGCCTAATCTTTCGGTGCCTAGCTGTCAACAAGGATGACGTCGAGTGCCATAACTTATTATTTCCATGGTACGAGAGATACTGTTGGTGCATATACTTGTGGACTCCATCTCATTAAATTATGACGTAATCTGCTCCGCGGTAGCCATATGACTCCTTGTAATGATGCGAGACAGTCTGAGCGGACTTCGAGAGTCATTTGCACGCTTACGGTAAGATTTCCTTCGTTGGTTGGGAGGTTTGCTAAATTTCACATGCGACGATCCAGTGTGGAAGTCCCAAGTGTTCAGCAGTCGCGATGATTAAATCACTGGCTTTCCTCATAGCTACTACCTGACTACAATCAAACAGTCTTGCATCGCTGCCTTTACCCATCATTACGTTTCTGTGACAGCTTTCCAATGCGAAGACACCTGCTTTATGTATAGGTAATGCCAGTTTCAGGGTCTCGCATAACTAGGCGCGATACTTCTGCTTTACACATTTTTATCGGGGCGTACAGGAGTTTATTAAAATAATGGGAACAACGACTGCGACGAGTACACGTAACGCACCGTATGCAAATCACAAGGATGACGCCACCCGCGATGTGAGGTACATGAAGGGGTGAAGTACGATGTCGACTATCACGTAGCAATACCACAGTTACACGTGAAACAGCTGTTGTGATGTGATTGTCGACAATGGCAGATCTCAGTAACCTTCAAAAAAGACATAACCATTGGTATGTTGCAGGAGCTTCAGTAGTTACTAGAACGGCAGAAATAGTAGGTGTAACACGAGGAATTTTATTGAAGATTATGGCTACGTATCAAAAAGGACACGGCGTTACCTCCAGATGCGCAGACTGAGGACGCCATACGAAGGGATAGGCGATCGTTGATACGGATTGCACAGCGCGAGCACAAGACCACAACACCGCAAATTGCATCAGAGTTGAACACCGGTTGGAATGATCCTGTTTCCGTTATAACAATTCGTTGGGAACTCCATTATGCCGGTGTTAATGGCAGTGCAGCAACTCGAAAATCTCTGATTATACCAACATCAATGTAAAAAAAAAAGCAAAAAGTAAGGTGGTGCAATACTTAAAAACTGGGATGCTGAAGACTGGCAAATTTTCATCTGGTCTGATGCAACGTGTTTCACATTAGTTTTCCACCAATGGCAGAGTGTACGCCTGGCGAAAACCTGCGGAATCGTACCACTCTGTTTGTTTCTGACTGTGAAGCATGGAGGTGGAGTGCCATATCATAGCATTCCTTAGGGTCATTGGTTATTCTGCAGGGTCGTGTTAAATCCAAAACGTTCGAATTCGTTCTTGCAGCGGTGCAAGGAGTTCCCATGGCAGTCCCTCTTTTCAACGGGTCCTAAATAAGTGGTCCTAATGACCTTCCTCTGCTGCGTGGCCGTCCTTCGGTGGTCTTAATGACTGTCCCTCTTTTCAAACAGATGATGCACCCATACATTGTGCTAAACGCTGGCTGCAGGAGCTACCGTGGCCACCTCAATCTCCAGAACTCAGTATTATTAAACATTTATGGCAATAATTGGAGCGAAAGGTCAGATCATAATTTCTACCTGCAACATCACTGGCACAGTTGGTACATATTTTACTGTCTTACATGAATAATGGTCCCAAATTACATCACCTTATGTGCAAGACTTGTATAAATCTATTCCAAGTGCTTCTGTTCTGAAAGTCCGACGTTAGCCAACAGCTTATTGATCAAAATTTCGCCCGGACATTATTTTCATTATTTTAATGAACCCCTGTATATAATAATTTGTCCATACAATATAATTATGCTCGTTGATCTAAAATTAATGGATTTGATTTAAATAGTGTTTACATTTGCAGCTGTAAAACTGAAGAGAAAATTAGTTGACAAACGCACCCTGTTTAATCCTTTATGAACCGCAGGGAAAATGATTCAGCTAATTCAAGGAATAAAAGAGCGTAAAAGACTAGTTGCATAGCACTGCATCGGGAAAATGACATTGATTTGATTTGTGGCTGCGACCACCGCTGAAGGAATTGTTTTGCTTCTTTAATGCACATGCGAAAATGTTTTTTACGCCGGCGCCAATCTCAGCGCACGACGCACGCCGGCAGCTTCAAAGTTGCATGTGCTTTCTCAGTTATATTGTTCATAACTTCCTAGACCCAGTAGAAATAGTATGGCAAAAAGTTTTGCTCCTAAACAATTCCCAGTTGAAAATTCCCGTTTGGGAAATTTAGAAGCTAGACGCTGCAACTCGAGCAACAGTGAAAACCAAACTATCAAATTCAGAAGTGTCTACAACCATTCCCCAATGAGTATATGGCTGCAATACATAAACACACATTCTCTTTCATTAGTCCAGATGGATGCGAAATATTTGTGCAATAACCCTTTGCACACAATTTAAAATGATATGATTTAAGATGATAAAAACTTTAAATGATATAATATACAGTTATTAAAAATCATTACATTGCATTATTTTTAAAATGTGTAATGTTAGGTGGTTTTTAGATTACGGGGATTTAATGGATGACGAAACCCTGCCATGCGCCGCAGCTGTAAACTATTGTAACTCTTAATTCCTATTGAATCTCTTAAATTCTGTACGAAGCAGAACAAGCTCAGCCCACCAGGGTCAATGTTAAAAGCTTCATTCTACTTTTAGAGGGATTTGGAAAAACCGCACAAATGGTGAGCTTTTCAAAATACAAAAACCTTAATCATAACGAGCTTCACAATACAGGAAACTGTTACTCGTAACAGCACTTACAAAATCAAATAATCATGTACTCTTGCCAGTTGTGGATGTATGCGTGTTTGTGTAGGAAGGAGATTACTCAATCACAAATAATTACTGTTCCAAAAGAAAAAAATAAAATCGCACACAACTGATAAAAACAAACAAAAGCGGTACATTAAAATAAAAAATTATTAAATAAAATTATAAGAATGGAAAAAATCACGTGTCTAAAACGATAACCTTAGTACACACTCCAAAGAAAAAAAATGTTAAAATTTTCGAAAAAAAAAAAAAATTCACTCATGAGTCATGACATTATGACCACCTTCAGAATAGCGTGTTGCCCTGCATTTTGTACACCATAACAGTTTGCACCAGGGGTGGCATCGGAGACCCATGAAGGTGTCCTCAGGTATTCTTTGCTAGCTGGAAAGGATGATGTTCCGGTGTTCTGCGGCGGTGTGCACCAAAGAATGCTACGTTCCACTGCATGCCACAAATGTTCAATGTGTTTAATGCCACCAAATTTGGTGGTGTACCAGTTGTTCAACTGTGGTCACTTGTTCTAGCAATTTGTCCGGCCCATTTCCATTTCAGGGATTTTACTTTGATCAACTCTTGTCATTTTCCTTGCCCATAAGTTCCTCTTCCTGTTCATGCATCAGTGGATTGATAATGCGCAGCTAAGACAAGAAGCCTCCCCCGCTGGGGACCTTACGGGAGAGTCTGGCCATCCAGTATCTGTATCTGTGTTTTCTGTTAGGAGCGTGAATGTATATTTCTCTTTATGACTGTATGTCTGCTTCTGCTTCCATAAGACAGACTGAAAAAAAAAAATTCTGTCCCTGCGCACAGTCATGGTGACTAATATCCTGGGGAATGGGGGAGAATACATTCGCGTAATCATACATCTCGATGAGGAGCAGCATTACATTCGCGTAATTCCTAGAAAACCGGGATTTGGTTGGTCGGCAGCGGGATTGGAGCTCACAACAGACGCTTACCACAAGGACACGAGTGTGGCTATCAGCTAACTCGCCCACGCTGATTCCTGATAATTATTACAGTTTCTGTTAACACAGTATCATTTGGGTGAAGAGCAGTTCTCACGAAACCCTGTGATTCCATGATGCTGCATTTGTTTTATTTCTGCTTAATAATCACCGCTTAGCGCATATGAAGACGCGGTAAGGATGGAATATGAATGAATGCAGCTAATGGCTCATTAACATTTTATTCAACATCAACCGAGGCTTGTGGATTCTCCTTTCGTCATGATTTCTTCTCTTATGTGAACTGTCAGACCTTTCAGTCGTAACTTCGATGCAAGATTACTTCGATCTGGACCAGTTTTCATATTATTCAGTACTTCAAGACACTAATCAAAAGAAAATTATTCCATTTAAGGCAGCGGCACCATCATGATATCAGCCACGAATTGAGCGTAGTGAAGCCAGTCGTACATATTTATCAATCACTATCAATGATTTTCACAGATAAATCGTAGGTAGAGTAAAACTGAATGATTTATCTGTGACCGTGAACTTTCTATGTCCACCTTGCCCACAGTTTCATGGCTTCCATGTTGCCACTATTAAAGTGGTACCTTGAAGAAGAAAGAAACAAGAATGTCAAGTTCATAATTGATACGCACAAAATAATGAAATATTATCATTCGAACAACATAATGAAATGATTTCATTCGAACAAAATAACGAAATCATTTTTACAAAACACCACCGGTATCTTGGATCTACGTCAAGAATGTGAATGAATGGTGTCTTCAGTGGACGGAGTTTTGTGGGATGTAAACGAGTGGATCATTCGACCAAAGTTACCAGTCACTGGCACCGCTGTAGTTGTAAGCGCACAATCTACAACACAGCTAAATCACAAGTATTATTTTAGCCACTGGATTTACTCCTTTATGAGCCTTGTGTTCTGTTGTGCAACAATGGGATCTAAAGTTCTTTTTAAAACAGCCTTTCTGTTCGCAGACGTTTACTAAAGAAAGTTATATCGTTCTTAAAGACAGACCAACGTCTGACTTAAAAACAGATTTGAAATTGAAAGCTTCACGAGCGTTTAATAAGCATTTCAGCCTGTCACGGTAGGAGAATTATTCTTCATTATGTGGTTGTGCGAAAATGCTTTAAACTCTTTTGTCTTCTTTTCTCGTCTGAAAGAAATATGTACAAAAAAGATGGCGTGTGCGACATGAAAAATTTCAAGGTCTTATGAAGTTATCAGGAAAATCCTAAATATCATATTCCGTTTCTTGTTTCTTTAATTAAATTTCGTGAGACGGAAAATGATTTTGCGTTAAGCGAAACATTGAAAAAATCTACTGAAAAATATAATGAAAATATGCCAGGAAAGAAATAGATATTTATTAAACCTAATTTTATTTTAATGTGTTTATAATTTTTTATCAACAGGTAACATCTCTGAAACACCTACACACGTGTTGCTTGACATTATCTGGCAATTTATAGGGGCGATTCTCATATGAAACAACATGAAAAGGTAGGAACTGTTTAGGAAAACCTAAAAAAAGCAAAATCCACGTATAACACTCAAATTTATAATCACTCGTTTATCGTGTTTCACGAACAAAGAAACTTACAGATACTAAATCGGACCTCTGTTAGAAGTCTCTCTTTTCGAATTTGATTAAAATTCAGAAAAGACATTAATATCATTGCCTGAAATTAAAAAAAAATAATTTAAAAAATTCAATTAAATTGAAAAATAGAATTCAGTACTTGTGTGGACGCACACATAATTTTTTTTAAATGCTTTTCCTAAAAACAAGAGGAAAATCCTTGTCACAGAGAAATCGGTTCATTCCCCGTTCTCACAGTTTAATTAATAACTGCCGGTATGTTTCGGTTCTTCAGACAGGTTGTGAGAAATTCAGCTTGCCTTCAGCGAAACTGTTATTTAAAATGTTAGACTAACTATGAGCGTAGGTTTTCTTCGAATATACGAATCCTAACAATGAAGCCAGCCAGTGCAAAAGCTCACAGGCCCCTGATTTCATAAATTCGTATTATTCATTTCTCAAGAAGACAAAAAATTCACATCTTTTGTTTAACATTCCATTATATTTAGAAACGTTCTCCTGCGCGGTATTTTACCCAAGCCACCGGAAGCATCCTACCCGGAAAAAAAAAGCTAATGTTTATTGACAAGTGCATTTAGCCATGGTACGAAAATATATCATCCATTTTCATAAACAATTTTTAACAACACTCCGGAGAGAATGTTCTGAAACCAGGCCTGCGCCTACATTTTTTAATAAATGAAGTTCAAAATGAAAATAATTTAATTTTTAATGTGACAAACTTGTGATTCAAACTTACCTTTCCATTGCTGAACTGTGTGCTCTCTTTCATCTACGGAATGGTCGTAAGGAGCAGGTGCGGGCTAATGAGTGAAAAAGGAAAGAAGCAGACGATATTTTAAATAGGTTGCTGTTTAGCAAAACAGGGATTATCAACAACACAAGAACAACATTTCTAGGAAAAAATGCGTGCACTCATTTACCGATATCAGTTTCATGGAATCTGCATGTTGGTTTGGATTGCTAGCATGTGATTTTTTCTTTCACTCTTTTTTTCCCCAAAAAAGATGGGATTTGTCTTTTAAGTTCTGTCTTTTCAAAACTTTCTATTTAAGATAATTTTCTCAGAAACGTCATGTTTAATAGACTCATTCTTAATATTATATTATGTCACATTCTTAATATTATATTCTGTGTAGTAAGAATTTACTATTTCACCTGCACTCTTTTGTTTTTTAAAGACCTTGCAGGCTTCTTCCATATAACCAAACAATGCAAAACTTTGAACTGTTAAGTTCCTCTCTCTCGTACTAGAATCACTTTAAATAAAAATAACTTCATATTATAGCCTAGAATACTTAATATTTTCTAAAATTTAACTGTAATTATATTAAAAAACAATAGCTTTTCCTTTTGGTGGTGTTGAGACCAAAAAATAGATGGCGCCACATATACATGTGACTTACTAAATGCTATCACGTCGCGTTTTGTTTAAATAATTTTGTTCGGAATAGAATCAAAATTTGAGTATATCCATGCCACAGTCTGGAATGTTTATAATGATTTGAGCCACTTAGATTAAATTATCTGATAATAATTTAGCTGAAAATGTTAACAGAATTGTAGATGCTGCTGATTTTTAATTCTGAAATAAATCAGAAAGCTCATTCTGCAACATATTCAGTTAAATTAATGTTAGAATATTTAATCTAAATGGCTCGAATCATTCTAAACATTCCGGACTATCGCATGGATGGACATAAGTTTTGATCGCAGTCCAAAAATTAACGAAATTATTGAAAAAGTTCGACGTGATAGCATTTAGTAAGTCACGTGTAGATGTGGCGCCATCTAGGTTCTAGTCTTAACACTTCCAAAGGAAAAGTTATTGATTTTTAATATAATTACGGTTAATTTTTTAGAAAATATTAAGTATACTAAACAATAATATGAAGTTATTTCTATCGATGTTCAAATTTTCATCCATGGGAACGCATTAATTTTGAAGAAAATGGCTACAGAAATTTGCTCATTGGAAATACAAGACAAAGATTTTAGGTGGATCCACCTTAAATGGCAATGAAATCTTTTAAATGAACAAAAAGATCAATGGAACGAAAAGATCAATTAAGAGAAACACTTATTCATAATATCATGATCTCTATTAAATATCACGATGTTTGTAACAGTGTTCTTCGCTGTTAAATAAAACCCTCTTCTGAAATAGTCACTACTGATATTTATTAAAATTTCAATCACCTTTTCTTCTTCAATACTCTTATTACTTTCTGTTGATGTCTGTAGCCTCATGCCATTCATTCGACCAGTGGCGGCACGCACGTGCTATAGTTTTGCCAAGCTGCAGCCCCCACTCAAAATTGTTTCTTGGTTTCCTTGTTCTCAAACATTTCTGAGAAAAAAATGAAAAGTAAAAATACCTGTTCTCGAAAATGTTCTTATTTTTGAGCTGTCAAATCCATTATCATTAACTATATCCCTCAATTTCTTTGATTTACTCACATGAAAATTCCATTTGGAAATCAGTATTGCAGATAGTCCGCATTCTTCAATTTAAAAGTCCATATAATCGATCCATAAATTTATACATTAAATAGCAAAATTCCTAACATTTAAAGATCCTTAATTATTCTTCGCCGTATTTTTATCTAATTACTGGTCTTTAAAAATGTGACGACCACAGTGATGCGTTGATCATTACTTCAAACAGCATGGCTTACACGTTTTAAATAGCAGTTAATACGAACCAAAAATAAGTCACACGAAGTCTTATCTCGTAATTCGAACTACGGCCTGTGTATGTCTCAGCAACTAGGCTATTTATTGACGGTGGTTGCCAGATAGAGCAGCAGTGTTTCTCATACTTCGCGTACAGAGAGCGGTAAAGTAAATGTGTTAGATATATATACCATGTAACGTTTACCTAATGAATTGAGCGGGATATAATTTTCAGTTCCTTTCTGAAAAACATGGCACAATGATCCAGCAGACAGACAAGGCCAGATATTTTTGGATTGTAATATGCGAATTTTTTTTTTAAGGGACAAAGCATAAGTTTTCTGCTTCCGTGATTTATTGCAGAATGGGAGCGAAAGAATCTCTAGAGAAACAGGAAATTATTGACAAGATCATTTCCACCGATCAACCACCTAAGGTAATTGTATTCCATTTCTTCTAAGATATTTAAATCTCCTGTGTACAGTGACCAGGGAGCAACAAGTGTAATAATTATGTTTACTACTGTGCCCAAGGTTATTTAAAGGTTATTAATATTTATTCAAATGTTGCAGGCAAGAAGTTATATCTAGTGAAACAATTACTACCAAATCTGTAGCAGCAAGGGAAATCAGTCTCAAGAAACGGAGATGTATGTGGGAAAATGTCAGTTGGTCAAAGGCAAAAACAGCTGCTTTCAGCTGGGTAATTGTTCTCACAGGACGCCATTGGTTTAAAGAACACAACAACATCCTCGACTACTAACTACGCTTAAGGGGAAAGGGTATCTGCAGGATTCTTTTCACTGTGAAAGGGATGGCCCTGAACTGGGGGGGTGAAAAGGAGTGCAGTTTTTTCAAAGCTTGAATTTTCCCAATTTTGTAAATGAAGAAGTCTAGGGAACTCGCCCTTCACAAATAAACTGTTTCTTTTCTCAGTATCGATGGAACATTGTTTCTAATTGGAATATGCGACCTGCATGGAACCCCTTCATTCGGGTTAAGAAAACTGATGACAAAAACGTTAGGGAGTCGTATAGAAGTTAAGTTATACTTTTGATTTCTTTTACTGAGACACAAACCATTTTTGTAAGGCAATAGGCCTGGGCTTTTTCAGCAAATTGTAATCTACAGTGCTGAGATGATGTAGAACACATGGAAAAACACGGTCTGTTTGAAGCTCGGAGAAAGGTCAGTGATCCTTTTAACTGTGCTCAATGCTCACCGTTGAAAACAAGTATTTCGCGACTCGAAAGCTTGACGCCTAACAGTTAGATGTGTTGCTTACTGCGAGCATTTAAACTTGCTGTTGGGTTTTTCTTCTTCTTCTTTTTTCTTTTTGCACTACCTCTTTAATTTTTAAATTGCATTACATTTTTAGTATTATTTACAAGAACGGAGAATTACGAAACCGTGACACAAAGAAGCAAATATTCTTCTGGTTATGAAATAATAGCACAAGTTTCACAACTCCAAGTGCTGAACATAGTTGATACGGAAAAGAGCACTCAATATGTTGATTGTGGCCAGTGATGGGGATTCGAAGCATCTCATAACAGATGAGTTTCGTTCAAAGTTATGTCCTTCTGATGAAAATAAAAGTAAAAAAAATTGACAGTGGAACGACTTTTGAAAAACATTGGATAGATACATTTTTGTGGTTAATGCCCTGCGAAAAAGAAAATATAGTTTTGTGTTCCGTTTGCAACGTATGCGCAGAAAATAAACCGTTACGTTCTAATGCATACCATATGCGAGAGAAACTCATACGTAAAAAGATGCAAAAACGATGTCTACAACTGGTCAGTTTCTCTGCGTACATTTGCTTGTCACAGAAAAAGTAATTTCCATCGAGAAATAATTCTGACTCTCAATTATATTCAGAGGAACACTAATGTTTGTCTTTCATTTGCGATTCCAATAAAAAACAAATGTCGGAAGCAAGAGTGGCTGCACAGAATATTTACATCTGTACAGTTTTTGACTACTCAGGGTCTCGCCTTGCGAGGGCATGGTAACGAAACTTAAGTTTTTCCAACTCGTTGAACTTTGTGCAAAAGACGTTCCGGAAAAGATTGGTTTTTAATTGGTTTTCCGAGACATTGTCAACCAAATACTTTATCTCATGCCCGTGTTACTACAACGTATACTAATTGATAACGTAAAACAATTTGAATTTTATTCTATAATGTTGGATGAAACTGCAAATACTGTCGTAAAAGAGCAATTGTCTGTGTTTCCGGGTTGTTGATAACAATTTGGATGTGCATGAAATATTCAGCGCCAGGGGCGGCGGAAAGTGAAATTCGTTGACCGGGCCCGAAATTTCGAATCGTGGTGCGCCCTCTACCTTCCCGGAACAAACAGAACAGAAGAAAAACAATGTCTAAGCAGTGGCGCACCTACAGGAGTGGCCGACCCCCCCCCACCCCAGCTGATAGACTGGAAAATTATTATGTCGAAGTTTGAAACAAAAAGTCACAATACGCGATCTACAGATACTTCTTAATCATGTACCGTATAATTATACTGTAACATATAATAATTTCACTGCTTCTTCTAAGCATTTAACTTTCTTGTATACTGTAACATTAGTAGTAACTGGATAAGAATAAATGCACCAAAGTCAACTTCTTTAATTGTTATAGCACCTGACTACTTTTCCCGGCAAATTTAGGGGGGCACCCCCACCTTGAGAAAATTCTGTGTGCCAGGCAGGGGCGAATATTCGAGGTGTGCTAGGTGTGCGGCGCACACCCACACAGAGTCGCAATTACGGATTTATTTCTAATAAAACTTCCCAGAGTTCGTCCTAAGGCTTCGAGTGGTGGTTAAAATTAGTTTCCCCACATAATGTTTTCATTAAGAAGAGAATGTTCGTTCAGTAAGCATATCGCATTCGCGCTAGAATCCTTGCGTGAGCTGTTTCTCGTGCGCACACGACGATCTTAAAGCAGCTGTGGTGCAAGCGCTCCCCGGTCAAACACAAACGCTCCTCAGTCACAATTACGGATTTATTTCTGATAAAACTCGCCAGAGTCCGTCCTAAGGCTTCGAGTGGTCGTTAAAATTAATTTCCCCACATAATGTTTTCATTAAGAAGAGAAGGTTCGTTCAGTAAGCATATTGCATTCGCGCTAGAATCCTTGCGTGAGCTGTTTCTCGTGCGCACACGACGATCTTAAAGCAGCTGTGGTGCAAGCGCTCCCCGGTCAAACACAAGCGCTCCTCAGTCACAATTACTGATTTATTTCTGATAAAACTCGCCAGAGTTCGTCCTAAGGCTTCGAGTGGTCGTTAAAATTAATTTCCCCACATAATGTTTTCATTAAGAAGAGAAGGTTCGTTCAGTAAGCATATTGCATTCGCGCTAGAATCCTTGCGTGAGCTGTTTCTCGTGCGCACACGACGATCTTAAAGCAGCTGTGGTGCAAGCGCTCCCCGGTCAAACACAAGCGCTCCTCAGTCACAATTACTGATTTATTTCTGATAAAACTCACCAGAGTCCGTCCTAAGGCTTCGAGTGGTCGTTAAAATTAATTTCCCCACATAATGTTTTCATTAAGAAGAGAAGGTTCGTTCAGTAAGCATATTGCATTCGCGCTAGAATCCTTGCGTGAGCTGTTTCTCGTGCGCACACGACGATCTTAAAGCAGCTGTGGTGCAAGCGCTCCCCGGTCAAACACAAGCGCTCCTCAGTCACAATTACTGATTTATTTCTGATAAAACTCGCCAGAGTTCGTCCTAAGGCTTCGAGTGGTCGTTAAAATTAATTTCCCCACATAATGTTTTCATTAAGAAGAGAAGGTTCGTTCAGTAAGCATATCGCATTCGCGCTAGAATCCTTGCGTGAGCTGTTTCTCGTGCGCACACGACGATCTTAAAGCAGCTGTGGTGCAAGCGCTCCCCGGTCAAACACAAGCGCTCCTCAGTCACAATTACTGATTTATTTCTGATAAAACTCACCAGAGTTCGTCCTAAGGCTTCGAGTGGTCGTTAAAATTAATTTCCCCACATAATGTTTTCATTAAGAAGAGAAGGTTCGTTCAGTAAGCATATCGCATTCGCGCTAGAATCCTTGCGTGAGCTGTTTCTCGTGCGCACACGACGATCTTAAAGCAGCCGCCCCGGTGGCGCAGTGGTCTAAGCGATGGCCTCTGATCATTCGTCCGAACGGGGTCCGGGTTCGAATCCCGGTGAGGCATGGATGTTGTTTTTGTCTTACGGCACTGGCTCTCTCCCTTCCCTGGAACCAGTGACCCTAAATTAGGGACGGGCGACTGCTTATAGCCCATTGAGTTGCTCACGGTGGTCGTTAAACCTCCAATCAAAAAAAAAAAAAAATCTTAAAGCAGCTGTGGTGCAAGCGCTCCCCGGTCAAACACAAGCGCTCCTCAGTCACAATTACGGATTTATTTCTGATAAAACTCGCCAGAGTTCGTCCTAAGGCTTCGAGTGGTCGTTAAAATTAATTTCCCCACATAATGTTTTCATTAAGAAGAGAAGGTTCGTTCAGTAAGCATATCGCATTCGCGCTAGAATCCTTGCGTGAGCTGTTTCTCGTGCGCACACGACGATCTTAAAGCAGCTGAGGTGCAAGCGCTCCCCGGTCAAACACAAGCGCTCCTCAGTCACAATTACGGATTTATTTCTGATAAAACTCGCCAGAGTTCGTCCTAAGGCTTCGAGTGGTTGTTAAAATTAATTTCCCCACATAATGTTTTCATTAAGAAGAGAAGGTTCGTTTAGTAAGCATATCGCATTCGCGCTAGAATCCTTGCGTGAGTTATTTCTCGTGCGCACACGACGATCTTAAAGCAGCTGTGGTACAAGCGCTCCCCGGTCAAACACAAGCGCTCCTCAGTCACAATTACGGATTTATTTCTGATAAAACTCGCCAGAGTTCGTCCTAAGGCTTCGAGTGGTCGTTAAAATTAATTTCCCCACATAATGTTTTCATTAAGAAGAGAAGGTTCGTTCAGCTAGCATATCGCATTCGCGCTAGAATCCTTGCGTGAGTTGTTTCTCGTGCGCACACGACGATCTTAAAGCAGCTGTGGTGCAAGCGCTCCCCGGTCAAACACAAGCGCTCCTCAGTCACAATTACTGATTTATTTCTGATAAAACTCGCCAGAGTTCGTCCTAAGGCTTCGAGTGGTCGTTAAAATTAATTTCCCCACATAATGTTTTCATTAAGAAGAGAAGGTTCGTTCAGCTAGCATATCGCATTCGCGCTAGAATCCTTGCGTGAGTTGTTTCTCGTGCGCACACGACGATCTTAAAGCAGCTGTGGTGCAAGCGCTCCCCGGTCAAACACAAGCGCTCCTCAGTCACAATTACTGATTTATTTCTGATAAAACTCGCCAGAGTTCGTCCTAAGGCTTCGAGTGGTCGTTAAAATTAATTTCCTCACATAATGTTTTCATTAAGAAGAGAAGGTTTGTTCAGTAAGCATATCGCATTCGCGCTAGAATCCTTGCGTGAGCTGTTTCTCGTGCGCACACGACGATCTTAAAGCAGCTGTGGTACAAGCGCTCACCGGTCAAACACAAGCGCTCCTCAATCACAATTACGGATTTATTTCTGATAAAAGTCGCCAGAGTTCGTCCTAAGGCTTCGAGTGGTCGTTAAAATTAATTTCCCCACATAATGTTTTCATTAAGAAGAGAAGGTTCGTTCAGCTAGCATATCGCATTCGCGCTAGAATCCTTGCGTGAGCTGTTTCTCGTGCGCACACGACGATCTTAAAGCAGCTGTGGTGCAAGCGCTCCCCGGTCAAACACAAGCGCTCCTCAGTCACAATTACGGATTTATTTCTGATAAAACTCGCCAGAGTTCGTCCTAAGGCTTCGAGTGGTCGTTAAAATTAATTTCCTCACATAATGTTTTCATTAAGAAGAGAAGGTTTGTTCAGCAGGCACATCGCATTCGCGCTAGAACCCTCGGGTGTGCTGTTTTTTTTTTTTTTTTTTGATTGGAGGTTTAACGACCACCGTGAGCAACTCAATGGGCTATAAGCAGTCGCCCGTCCCTAATTTAGGGTCACTGGTCCAGGGAAGGGAGAGAGCCAGTGCCGTAAGACAAACACAACATCCATGCCTGACCGGTATTCGAACCCTGACCCCTTACGGACGAATGATCATAGGCCAGCGCCTTAGACCACTGCGCCACCGGGGCGGCATGTGCTGTTTCTCGTGCGTACATTCGACGACCTTAAAGTAGCTGCGGTACAAGAGCTGCAAAGACGGCGTTACAGGCCACGTTCTAATTTCCCTGTGGTTTCAAACGTTAACAGCGGAACGTTCAAGCTGTGCTACCCAATATGAGCCCTGTTTGAGTCGCACGGAGCAGTGCAACCATTTGCTATTACATTGTTGTTGTTATTTTCTTTTTATGTATTTCCAATAAGACTCGCTAAAGTTTGTCTGCTGAAATTAATTACCTTGTGCAATATTTTCGTGAAGAGGAGAAGATTCGTTGCTTCGTGCAGTAAACAAAACATAGTAAATGATATTTGTAGCTGCAGGAGTGCTATTTTAGCAGTGGACACCCTAAGTCGTCAAAGCAACTGCAATTCAAAGCTCTCCAGATGGCGCTACAGGCCATGTTTTTATTTCCTCGTGGATCCAACGCAGAGGTTTAAATTCCCTGAGTGTGCGCACTTAAAAAAGCACCACTGGCCATACTTGTTTGCGTTTTGAATAGCGTGGAGTCATAAACACAATCAACGTTCTGCTAAGTATGAGTTAATGTTTTTATGTCTTTTCGTCGCTGCATGAATCAGTGTGTTTATGAGCACAGATTTAAATATACAATTTGAGTTTCGACATCCATTTAGACTGATGATGTACTAAGTGTCCCATTTTCTGCCAGAAACTTTGCAGATTGGGTAAAGCGAGTTAAAGAAAGTAACCTTCGTGCTGTATTTTAAACTTATATCATCATCATCATTGTCATTGTCAACCATTATCAATCTACTGCTGGACGAAGGTCTTCCCAAGTTTCCTCCACAACGGTCTGTCTTGTGCCAGTCTCCTCCATGTCACTTCTGCATACTTCTGAATTTCATCCACCCATCTCCCATGTGGTCTTCTTCTGGGTCTTTTCCTGTCCCTTAGAATCCAATCTAAAATGTCGGCTGTCCACCGATGGTCTGTCCTTCTGGCAGTATGTCCAGCCCATTGCCATTTCAGGGACTTAACTCTGATCATGATGTCTTCCACTCTTGTCATTTTTCGGATCCACGAGTTCCTTTTCTTATTTCTCCTGGTTACACCAAGCATGCACCTATGCATGCTTCTTTGAGTTGTCTGCAGCCTTTGTATGTCTCTTTTAGTTAAGGTCCACGTCTCTGCAGCCTTTGTATGTCTCTTTTAGTTAAGGTCCACGTCTCTGCAGCATACGTAAGCACTGGAAGGATGCATTGATCAAACACTTTTCTTTTAAGACATAATGGCATATTGCTCTTGAAAATTATGCTGTTTCTTCCAAAAGCTCTCCAAGCAAGTTTTGAACGCCGATTAATTTCTTCATCAATGTGACCTTCACTTGATATCAGCTGTCCAAGATAAACGTACGTGTCTGTTATCTCCAGCTTTTCTCCATCAATCGATAAATCTTCATTTCTTGTAAAAGCATTGAACATCACTTTTGTCTTCTGAAAGTTCATTTTTAATCCCACTTCTTTACTCTTGTCAGCAAGTTCCTGGATCGTACTCTGCAGCTCTGATGGGGTAGTTGCAAAAATGACTATGTCCTCAGCAAAACAGATAATCTCCATTAATCTGTATCCCTTTGTTTTCCCATTTGAGTGATTGAAAAACATTTTCCAATGTGGCATTAAAGAGCTTCGGAGATATGGTGTCACCTTGTCTCACTCCCTTTACAATTTTTATTTGTGTTGTATTTTCAAATAGCGAACCGAATCAATGCACTTGCATTTTCATAGATGTTATTAATAATATTAATGTATACCTCAATACCGCAGGATTTCAGAGTCATTGTAACTGCTGATGGTTTCACCGAATCAAAGGCTTTTTCATAATCGATAAAAGCCATGTACAATGGAAGTTCATATTCCCTCGCTCTTTCAATTAGTTCTCTCAGTACGTGGATATGATTTATTGTGCTGTAGCCACTCCTGAATCCAGCTTGTTCTCTCGGTTGAGCCATGTCCAGTGTTACCTTCAAACGGTGTGAAAAACTTTAGTGAAGATTTTATAAACTTATATATATATATATATAAATATATATAAGAATATAAGATACCGAAAATTCGTTCATCACTCTAGTATTTCCACAGGAAATTCATTCAGTTTTTTCTTACAACGGAGTGTATGTAAAGACCTTTACCGTAGATTATTAGACGATACGTAAATAAAAGAAATACTTTCATATGTTAAAAATCAATGCGCGTATTTCGCAGCTCGGGATACGTATTAAAAATTTTACGTGCTTTTTCTCATAAGAACGCACACCCAACCTAAATGGGCACGTGACGCCACTGGTGCCAGGGCGCATGGGCTCCTCCCTTGGGAAATTTCTGGGTGCGCTACTGTGCCTAAGGAGCTTTGTTGGGAATTAGGACCACCCAACCACTTACCTAGAGGAACTTTCTAAGGCACATCACAACAACCGCACATATGTCCAATAAAAAAATAATAAAAATAAAAATCTTGGCTGAAATTATTGACCGGGCCCGGGCCCTGGTGGCCCGGGCGGTTCCGCCGCCACTGTTCAGCGCATTGAACTTTTCTTTACTGTTTCCGACGCACTGTGTGTTTGCATTACTGAAAGACGTCTTCATGCGATTTCTTTTCTTCCCTTTGACAGATGCAAGACCAGTGCTACAACGGGACAGCAAACCTTAACGGTACCTTTCCGGGCTGTAACCTCGAATTAAAATTCGAACCTCGAGCTCTCTAGTTCACTTTTCTCTCATTATTTAAATCTTGTTGTTCGAGTTTCACTGAATAAGTTCAGTGAAATTAGAGAGATTTCTTTTCACTGATGAAAGAAATTGGTAAGTGGTTACCCCCGAAAGATTAGTTAAATTCACATTTGTAAGGCAACTGCTCAGTAACACTAATGAAATTTTTCATGCTCAAAGTCTTCGCTTTTTTTGTTGTATAAGATGGTATTTAAGAATTGTATCACTGTTTTGGTGTTTAAAAAATGTATCACTGGGGGAGCCACCGCGAGTGACTCGATGGGATATAAGTAGTCGCCCGTCCCTAATTCAGGACCAGCGCCTTATGACAAACACACCATCCATGCCTCACCTGAGATTTGAGTCTGAGCCCATCTGGGACGAATAGTTAGAAGCCGTCGCTTCGCATCACTCGGCCATCGGGCGACTCGCTGAAATGCTTAAAAACAACTACGATGTTTTTCTACAGTTTTTGGACGACATGGAAAAAACGGGGCAAAAATGATTCGGTGCCTAACCAAAAGGTTACTCAATGCACCTACGAAAGTTTGTGATTTTGCTGACAATAAAGATTCTAACATCGTTTCTGTGCTCGAGTTTTATGAGGCTTTGGCTTCTGGCCTTTCATCCGAGTTGAGCCGGAGTTTGAGTTCCAGATGAGGCACGGGCGATGCATTTGTCTTATGACGCTGGCTCTCTTTCTTCCTTGGAATCACTGGCCTCCAATTAGGGACGAGCGATCGTTTGTAGCCAAATGAGTTGCTCCTGGTAGTTGTTAAACCTAAAAAAAAATCTGAAAACTTTATTTTTTAGAGACTTGTAGTTTTAAATCGAGAACTTGAAGCAGTTTTCTTAAAATTCGACGCATTCAAAATTGCCATTACAAAATCTATTAAAACAATGAGAGAAACTAAAGAAAACAGAACTGATTTTTAATTGATTGGGAAAAGCCAAAGAAAATGTCAGAAACGCTTGATTTGTATCCTCATAAACTTCCATATTCTCGGAATTTGGAAATAAAGTTTTAATATTCCAAATCCTAAAGATAAATGTGGAAGGTAATTTTGTGATATAACAGACCGAACAGTATCCAGTGTTTTCTAACAGATTTCAGTCAGAAATGTTGCATCACTATGAAAAACTAGAATGTCTTGTTATTGGAAAGGACTAGTCACCTTCAAGATCAAAAACTAGAATGTCTTGTTATTGGAAAGGACTAGTCACCTTCAAGATCAAAAACTAGAATGTCTTGTTATTGGAAAGGACTAGTCACCTTCAAGATCAAAAACTAGAATGTCTTGTTATTGGAAAGGATTAGTCACCTTCAAGATCAAAAACTAGAATGTCTTGTTATTGGAAAGGACTAGTCACATTCAAGATCAAAAACTAGAATGCCTTGTTATTGGGAAGGACTAGTCACCTTCAAGATCAAAAACTACAATGTCTTGTTATTGGAAAGGATTAGTCACCTTCAAGATCAAAAACTAGAATGTCTTGTTATTGGAAAGGACTAGTCACCTTCAAGATTTTTTGGCATCGATTTGACTGCGGAAGACTAGAATTGTGCAGATGTAAAAAAATATTAAGATAAAAAGTTTTGAGTCTGTAAGCCGATATTTGGGAAATCAAGGAACTTCGCTATACTCTCCCGAGGAACGTGCTATCAGAATATGCATCTTAAAGTTAATAAAACTCACCACGGCTATCTCATTGTCCAGGTACCCTTCAGAACGGTCAGTCTCCGGCTTAAAACAGTTAAAAAGGTACACCAGGTGCACAATAAATATAAAGAGACTAAATCATGCGGCATTGTTGAATATACACCGTATGAAGTTGTTGCATGTACACCGTGAACTGACACAAGACCTCTATACATATTTTTCCCCGGCCAATCAGCTCATCCGTAGGACTACAATTAGGAGGAACATATTTCAGATCCTCTTTTTGTACCGAGGACTGTATACAGGTATGAAAAAGTGCAAATGATTATATTGTACTAAGAAATTTAAATCATGCCATGCTAAGCTTTCTATGATAATGTAACTGAACTTTCTATAATATGATAACTGAATTTTCTATGATATGGTAACTAAATCTTTCCATGATATGGTAACAACTCGATTTAACTTTCTGTTTAAAAGGTAATGGGCCAATAGTCGATATTATGGGGGCTGTATATCACTGTAGAAAGGAATTAGCTTTGCTCACCTAAATTATTTCTTGGTAACTAACTATCTATACATTGGAATCAGAACTTATGGAATGCGATATTTCCTCTGTCAACATCAGTAAAGGGTTATTAAAAATTAATGTATTCAAAACACACTTTTGAAAAATAGTGCGTGTTGAAACATTATTTTCATTTTCACAAATTCTGTAATACAGTGGAAACCTGTTATAACGTGACTATACTGGGACAAGGCTATAATCCCATTATAGAGATACCCGCGGTATATCCGAGTCTGAGTATGTATTTGTCCGGGTATGTATTTTGTTTGACGAACACGATCGGTCCCGCGTTATTTTCAATTCCGTGATATAACCGACAGCGTTATATCCTGCTTCCACTGTGTTTTTAATCAGTTATAATTTTATGTTGAATTCAATGCAACAAACGTTTTTCAAATCTACACTGACGGAAAAAAATCCCAACATCAAGAAGGGGTTGTGTTAGATAAACGACAGTTGGTAGGCGGTGAGAGTACATCAGTAAGATGACGTCTATGCAAATTTCGCGCTCGGCGCATACGTGTGGCGCTAGTAGCGCCCCTCGGAACATGCAAAACAGGTTTGCTGTAAATACGCGCTGTAACGTTCGTGAGCGTTAGTTATCGTTGAGATTCGACGTAGGGAGTTGATGTTAGTCAAGAATGCCTTTAAGAAGACGAAGAAGCCATTATCAACAGCTCACGGAGTTTGAACGAGGTCGTGTAATAGGGCTACGAGAAGGTGGATTTTCTTTCTGCAATATTGCAGAACGACTTGGCAGGAATGTAGCCACTGTGCATGATTGTTGGCAGCGGTGGTCAAGGGAAGGTCTCAAGAAGACCGGGTTCCAGCCTGCCACGTGGCACTACTGAGAGGGAAGACCGCCGTTCGAGCTGCAGTTGCTACCACAGTGACACAACGAACTATTACAAATCGATTACTTGAAGGACAGCTCCGAGCCAGACGCCCTGTAGCGTGCATTCCACTTACTCCAAACCACTGCCGTTTGCGACGTCAGTGGTGTCAAGCTAGAGCTCATTGGAGGACGGAGTGGAGATCTGTTGTGTTTTCTAATGAAAGCCGGTTCTGCCTGGGTGCCAGTGATGGCCGTGTGTTGGTTAGAAGGAGGCCAGGTGAGCGCCTGCAACCAACCTGTCTGCGGCCGAGACACACTGGACATACACCTGGAGTTATGGTCTGGGGAGCAATTTCCTATGACAGCAGGAGCACTCTCGTGGTTATCCCACGCACCCTGACGGCACAGTTGTACGTCGGTCTGGTGATTCAACCTGTTGTGCTGCCATTCATGAACAACATTCCAGGGGGTGTTTTTCAACAGGATAACGCTCGCCCGCATACAGCTGTTGTAACCCAACATGCTCTACTGAGTGTCGACATGTTGCCGTGGCCTGCTAGATCACCAGATCTTTCACCAATCGAGCACGTATGGGACATCATTGGACGACAACTCCAGCGTCACTCCCAACCAGCATTAACCGTCCCTGTATTGACCGACCAAGTGCAACAGGCATGGAACTCCATCCCACAAACTGACATCCAGCACCTGTACGACACAATGCATGAACGTTTGCGTGCTTGCATTCAACATTCTGGCGGTTACACCGGTTATTAATGTACCAGCATTTCACATTTAAAATGGCTCTTCTCGCGCTTACATTAAGCTGTGATCTTGAAACCTTAATCGATTAAATATGTTATCTATACAAATGTATTGCCGCCATTTCATTCCACTACAACTATTTTTTCGTGGTGTTGGGATTTTTTTTCCGTCAGTGTATTTAGAAATGAAGCAGTTACTACGAAAAATGTGAATTAAAGCAATAACATTTTTTACCAGTAATATTTTCAAATTTACTCATAAGCACAAGAATTGAATGAAAAATAAGCCCTATTTTAAAAGTTTTCAAAAGTTTAATACTGGGCGGTGATCATTGTCTTACGGCGCTGTTTTAAAATTTTCGTCTGCCATTGACAACAATCTCATGCGTAGGCGTAAAGCTTTGAAAATCGCAACAATGCACCATTTCTTTTTCAGCAAGATTCAGCTCCTTTCCACACAGGAAAAATATGCAATCAGTGATTCACAACAAAGTCCATTCCATTGTTAACCTGGCCAGGAAACAGTCCTGACCTGAACCCGATAGAAAATTTGTGGCACCGTTTGAAAAGCCAAGTACAAATGACGCGTTCATCAAATAAAAGGGAATTAATTGAGGCTATAATGCTCCTTGGCACCACTTAATAACGAAGACAAAGCTTTTTAACCCTTGTTGGCTTAATGGGATGTCGCCGTGATGCGGTTTTAAAGAATAAAGGCTACCCTACTAAATATTGATAGTACATTGAAATCGTAAGTGCATTACAGTATATTCAGCATGATTGCAGTATTTCCTGCGTAACTTTTTTGTACTGCATGTATTTGCATTCTGTTTCTTGTATTGAATTCACTATTAAATTTTCTTTAAATTGACATACAAATATTAGCATTTGGTGCAAAATAACATTTCCCCAAAGCCTGCAAAACTGCAAAAAAAGGGAAATTTAAAAAAGTGTCCACAATTTTTGCCACCACTGTATGTAAATATTGTTTATTTCGCGTTTACACTTTCCGACTCTCAACGTCATATCTGAACTTCCAAAAAGTTTGTTTCTTTGTGGCAGCTCTGGTAGCAAGTCAGAGTTGAAACAAGACACATAAAGGCACGAATCAATGTGCGTATGGTGGGTTATGTACGAAAAATAGTGAGAATGTAATCAATGTCAAGCTCACTTGGTAGTGATTTTTTACGAGAATTTGTTTACTATTAGTTCAGAATTCTTCGTGTTGTGTTAACCAGCGCAAATTTGTTGCAATCTATATCTAAGTGTTAATTCTTGTGTTGTGCAAGTCAATGCCTTTGTCAAGTGTTTCTGTCGTAGTGCGGGACAAGTGTATACCTATTGCATCCGTCTCCCCCGGGGGACAGCGACAGTTTTTTTACCTTTCTGATCGCGAGCTAAGTGGATAAAGTGCTACTTGAAGGGAGAGCAGCAGCACTGAAACCAAACAGCTCTTTTCAGAGCTTGATTGTGCTAATTAGTCAACTGATCTCGCATTGCACGTCCCCAGGCTCTGGTGACCTTGTCGCGGTTGGGGGAGGGGAGGGCTCCTTCCTAAGGAAAGGTCTAACACGAGAGCCAACCAAGAGCGTTATCACTCTGTTTCTTCCTCTCTCAGTGAAAGGAAACAAGGCAATTTAGAAGTGCTAGTTACTGACTTAAACAGCACACCAGACCTAGTGGAATTCGAACCTGAGCCTAGAGCGAGGAAAATACTTAGAGAAAGTAGATAGAAAGGACTGCTAAAAGATAGGAGACGAAGAACTGATTGATGGAAGTGCAGAAATAGAAACTGTGAACGGACTGATCTCGGAGATAAATGAAATCATGGACAGTCCGGTGTATCGAGTCACCAAAAATGTTAAGGACTTAATATGGTCAATACTAAACTGTATCCAAGAGGCCAAAACTAAGCAGCTACTAGAAATTAGCTATCTCAAAGGCAGATTGGAGGAAAGAGAAATGAGACCATTGTCAAATCAGCTCACGCAGCGAACATATGCCGAAGCTGCCAAAAATGTGCCCAAAGCGGACTCTCAGGAAAGACAAATCTCGAAACTCATCCTCCTAATCTATCCAAAGGACAGAAAGAAGATCCCACAAGAAGTGAAAAGGAGAGTTCACGTAGAACTGGACCCAGGTACTCTGGGTATAGGGGTTAAGAAAGTAAACAGTGGAGGATTATTAATTGAATGCGTGAAAGAAGGTGTGCAGAAGCTGGGAAGTGGTTACGACGAGAGAGAGTGCTTCAGAGGTATGATTGAAATTAGGCGACCAGCGACGAAGTTACCTCATCTGATCGTCTATGGGCTCGATAATGAACAGAGAAAAAACATTAAATACGGCGTGAGACGGAAAAACAACTTAAAGGTTCCCAACCAGTGTACGGTCATCTTCCCAATCAAGGGAAAAGAAAACAAGGTCCACTGGGTGATTGAGCTGAACCCAGTGGAGAAAAAAGGAAAGATGAACCCCTTGTAGGGAATATATTCCATTCGAGAGTTTTTGAGAGAAGCATGATCCTTCATTTGCATGGGGGTTCGGGCACTATGAGGCTAAGTGTCCCAAAGTATTCGAGAACTGTGCCCGCTGTGGACAGGCACGGCACAAGTACTGGAAGTGCAATAATGATGACAACCGTCCCAACTGCAACAAAACTAACATGAAATTCAAATTGAAACTTAGCACCAACCACTCAAGTCTAGATGGGGACTACCTTAGTCTAAGAAGAGAAAAGGAGATTCAAAGGAACAGGGTGAACTACGGATGAACACCGCCTGATGGCAAAATAAAGAACGAACATGGGACTGCGTTCCCAACGGCATTGTAATAACGCAAATATGGGCTTTTCTGTTTCTGTGAAATTGTGCTTTTAAGGTGTGTTAAAACTTTTCTATTGTTGTCATTAAACTGTGTATTGTGATTGAACTATAATTGATTAAAGGCCTTGTGCCTTGTGACGTGCCTGCACTGCAGGACGCACATGACATAAAGGCAGATAGCAGCGAGACATTCTGTCCGCGTAGCTCAGTTGGGAGAGCGACTTACTCCGGATTCGATGTCTGGCGCGGACAAACTTGTACGTTATACACTGGCGGAAAGTGAAAAAAGAACACCAATAAGGAGACGTCTGATACCAACGAAATTTATACAGCATAATAACGGAATACAGAGGATAACGTGATCAAAACATTATGGCAAAATACAGCTGTAGTTGCTGGTAAACTGAAAAATAACATTTCCATGTAACATGGTTAGTACGAGGTTGAACCGCCATGAACTGCGTCACACTGTGCAATTCTAGCATGGAGTCTGTCGTACAGATGTTGGATATAAGTTTCGGGTATTAAGTTCCAACCATCCTCAACCTGGACGCGTAAATCGGGGATGGTCGTGGCTGGCCGTGGAGACCGGATAAGTCGTTGTCCCATAAAATCCCACACGTGCTCAATGGGGGACAAATCCGGTGAACGTGCAGGCCATGGAAGTTGTCTCACACCCTGAAGTGCATGTTGCGTTGCACGTGCTGGGTGTGGGCGTGCGTTATCTTGCTGGAAAACACCACGATGGAACGACCTTATAAATGGCACAACAACGGGCTGAATGATGTTGTTGATGTAGGAGGTGCTGTTTAACGTACCCGGTACAAACACTAGTTGTGTACGGGAGTGATAGCTGATCGCTCCCCACACCAGGAGACCAGGTGTAGGCCCTGTGTGCCGCTGGCGGATACAATAAGGGTGGAGACGATCCCCTCTGCGTCTGCGAACACGCATACGGCCATCGGAGGCTCCCAAACAGAATCTGCTTTCATCGCTGAACACGACAGATCGCCATTGCGTTCTCCAGTGCAGACGTTGGCGACACCACTGCAGCCGTTCCTGACGGTGGGCTGGAGTCAGAGGTACACATGCCAGAGGCACACGTGCACATAGCCCTGCATCCAGTAGACGGTTGCGGATTATTCGCACAGTCACCTCAGGTGCAACGGCAGCTCGGATTTGCGTCGCAATAGATGTTCTGCTTGACAACGCCGCTCTTCTTATGTGTCGATCGGTCTGCTTATCAGTCCGTCTGTGACTCCCGGTTCCACATGTTCTCGTGTGGGAATGTTCCTTGTACCATCTACGCCACCATCGTACCACTACCGATATTTCCCGTCCAATTCGCTCCGCAATACGACGATACGACCACTCGGCCTCGCGGAGTCCGACTAGACGACCTCGCTCAAAGTCCGATAAGTGCTGAAATCGTACACGTCTTCCATGTCCAGGCATTACAGCTTCCTCAGGGTCTTCGGACGTGTCCGCACTTCGACGACTGATTGCATTCAATGATCAATGATCATGATGTAGAGGATTTTAGGAAGGGAGTGTCTGACCCCAGGTCTTAAACAACCCTTAGAAATAGGAAACTAGGAGATTTGGGCTAGAGCGCCCGATAGGAAAGTGCCACGGAAGCGAAGTAGAAAGGGAAAGGAAGACGCCCTTATTTATTACCGGGGGCCAGTACCCGAGGTCCGACGGCTTAACGTGCCCATTCGACGCACGGCGGATATTTAGAGGATCGAGCGTTCGTACCTGCTGGGATCGAACCTGAGGCCCCTCCCGTGGCAGTCACGAACGTTGCCCACTCGGCCACCTGCGGCCAAACTGATTACATTCACTTCGCCGTACTCCTTAAATACCACCAACGATAATTTGCATATTATGCCGTGCTGTGGCGTAAGCGCTCACCGGTTGGTCCCGAAATTACCATCACACCTACGTAAACTCGACCCCATTAATATATGTAAATTTCATGATCGTCCGCCAATTCCTTCTTGGTGTTCTTTTTTCACTTTCCGCTAATGTATATAGCCCATAAAACGAAATAAAAATGTTCGCGTGCGAACAGGTCTCCCAGTTCAAAACTTGTCTGTCACGTCGGTCCTCCCTCGCACCACCCGTCCACAGGTCCGATTCTGCGGCTCCTCGAACGGGGATATTACAGCAGTAAACGTGCCAAGAGATATCCGTTAAATCCTGTTGAGTCAGCATTTTGATGATACAGGAAAATGGTTTTCAGATTACCTACTGCAGCCAATGGAATAACGAAGCTTGTCTGCGACAAGTTGTGAGTTCATATCCGTTATTGTAGTGTTTCGGATCAATATTCCCTCTAAGCGGCCAATGGAAATGCGCGCCTAACCCAATGAGCTGGACAGGTATCAAAACCACTTGGGCAAAACATTTTATTTTCTCAGCTACTCTTACTAATGCGGTAGAAGTTGGAACTTGGATTGGAATCCTTATTTTTTCAATCCCCCCATTTTTATTACCGTTCTTTCCGCGATTGATTTTAAATAAAAAAATATTAAAAACATTTCATTAGACTCAATATCTGCCTCTTTCTCGGCATGGGGAAATCACTAATCCGCATTCTCGCGTTTCCTATCTGCTCGCACGAGGCTACTTTGCAAGAAGCCTTTGAGAATGAAGAGGAAAATGAGACGAACTTAGAAGTAGGCGAACGGTATTTAAGAAAAGTGTTGTTCTGAATTTTGTGAGCCCGAATTTTATTTATTTATTATTATTATTATTATTATTGCAGGTAATTGATTTTCGATTTATGAAAATTAATTAGGGATTTGGGAATTTGGAGGGAACATTGCTTCGGATTCTTGGACGGTTAGATCAAAGTATTTAAGGAAGAAGCTGGATTTAGGCATTTAAGCAAAGTCATTTAAAACACCACATATTTCATAAAGAAAACGAAAGCGAACCGGAAACGGAAATGGCTAATGTAAATTTACTTAGAGCAATTAATTAATTTCAAAAAAAATGTAGTTTCTTCTAGTATCATGATGTACCTGTGCATTTATTAGCATATAAAATTCAATTTCTTTTCTTCAGTAAATGAAATACAGTAATAATAAACAGATAATAACCCTTGTTATCGCTTAAAAATAAATAATGCCGCAAGGTGGCGCATGGGGTGGTGTGGCGACGTTATGCTCTCACATAAGCAAGCTTTTTAATTGAATTTGTGTCTGGATATGATTTTATTTTCTAATCGAAAAACTTCCGGTAAAATCACCCCATCCGGGTTTGTATGAAACTTACATTCTGCTCCTCTGAGCTGTGGACCTTCACCAATGGCGGTTAGACACAATCTGTCGCAACCAATAGAAACAAATGTAGGACTAAACGTTTTTTACACACAAACTGTTTCAATAACTAATCGAGCTATTTGACTTTGAGAATAATTGAATGAAAATACAGAAAATGAAATTCAGTCAATGAATTTAGCAAACTCGAATCTTAAAAGAATGTTTGTGTTGCAAAGATGAGCTGAATCTTTATGATTTTGGTGTATAAAGATAATGGAAATTCCTCTGGCAAGAAGATAGTCCTCATATTAAAGTTACAGAAGGTGACTGATCCGTGATTTAAGACTGCCCTGCACGCATTATTCATACGAATATCAGGTATTGTGTAGAATATAATAGAGCAGCATTTAAAAAAAATAAACTTAAAAATCTTAACACACTGCAATATGCTTCTTTCGTCTAAAATTAACACTCATGCAATATTCTTCCTTTCGTCTAAAACTGCTGAAATTAAGCAATTTAAAAAAATTAATCTGTATCAAATTTCAATAAAATCTTCGAAATAATAAGAACAACAAATCGAATCTTAAATTGGTTTTTAAAAAATTTCTGGCTATTTTCACCAAATTCTTTCACCGCTAAGGCACCTTTCTTTTTCAGAATAACACTCCTGATTTTAAATTTTGCATTTCTTCAAGTAATAGTTGTGGACAAGTTTTTAAAAGGAGTTGAACATCAGATGACTTATGTTTGCGATGTGCCACAATATTAGTAAATGGAATGAACTCACATTTGATTCTCAGAAACAGGAAAAATTTATCCAATTGGCTCAAAAGGGACGGATAGCATGTTTTCTTTTACGAAATATTCACAATTATCTTCCCATTAAGGAAACTAAATCGGAATTTCCCTTCATTTCCTAAATTTAAAGAATAACATTATGGATAAAATTTTATTTTTCGGCTTATGAATGCATGAAATTTTGCAAATGTGTTATTAAAACACTTGGCACATCATTTAAGTTCATAGCTATAAAATCTTGTGACACAGGATGTTATAGTAAAAACGGTTTAGAAAACAAACAAAACCATTTGAAAACAAAAATCAGCACACATTTTATTTAATAGAAGCAGCATTATGTATATAGGCTCTAGAAGCATCACTACATTCAACAGTTATGCGAAATATTTTCAATTACTTGGGAGACGGGAACGGCGAGACTTACGGCATTCACTTCCGCCTCGTCATACCACACATTGATGTACGGATGGAGTAAAGCGTTTTCCACGGATATCCTTTTCTCTGGATCGATTACGAGCATCTTGCATAGTAAGTCTCGGGCTTGACTAGCTGAAAATCAGAAATACATACATTCATATATACATGCATACGTGCATATAAGAATATCAAGCACATGTATAATACATAAGCTTTCTCCACGATCAACTTGATCAACATTTGACATAGTATTTCTCGTGCTCCATTTGCTGAAAATAATGTCAAAAAAAAAAAAAAAGAAAAAGAAAAGAAAGGACTACACTGAATTTTAGGCTGTAATGAGCACGCCTGTTGATTGAGATTTCAATCCTTGGATTTCGATTTTTAGTTTATAATTTTTATTTCAAACTGTTTAGTCACAATATAGGATTATAAAAAGCTCGAAGGTTATCCTACCAAACGAGAAATATTTCACATCGAAAATCTGGAAAATGCATGTAAAATAACGGTTGCTCTTACAGTAATGGAATAATAAAATAATAATCAAGAAACAAACAAACAAAAAAAACAAACAGGAAAACCTTTGCATAATGTGCATAAAACTATGCCCTTTGCGACGCAAGAAATGCGTGAAATGCATCGTACATGAATGCACTATAGAATGCTAGAACGCAGGATATAAAACAAATCGACAAAACTATGCAACTGAGAAATTTGAAAGTGGATGAAACATGAACCTCATGGTCATTGCTATGCGATAAAGGAAAACATTTTTTTTATGTGTGTGTGTACTTATCCGATTTACAGAAGCGGTAGTCCCGTGTTTGCAGACGACGAGAAGGTGCTGTAAGCAAGAATTTTTCCTTCAAAAATGAAAAAAACCTGCGGAAAGAAAGCAAATTGAAAAAGCATTGAACCACGGCAAATGAAGAATCTGAAATATTCTTGCTTCATTCGTTACAATTCATCTTGCACAGGGTGTTTCATAGGGTACTGGCAATTTAAGTCATCAATAAATTTAGTTTCCTTGTAGTAGAAGGAAAATAAACTACATTACCGTTAAGAGGGGTCAAAAGGAAATTATCGAACAAGTTATTCGAAATGCTTGCCATTCGCTGCCACTACGTGGCGAATTCCTAACCAAAATCGCGAAGTGCTAACTGAAACGTGTGATCCGGAATTGCTTGAATTTCATGTTCGATGACATGTCTAAGGCGTAGCAATATTGTTAGTCTGTCACAATACACTCTATCTTTCAAGCAGCCCCAAAAGAAGAAATCCAATGACGATAAATCAGGGCTATAAGGAGGCTAAGAGGGACCAGCAAAAAAGCGCTGTGGGAAACCTCAAGCAATGACTGTTGTCCCATAGTGCTGTTTAATCAAGTCATGGAAGTCACCAGTTGTATGCGGCGGCGCTCCGTCGTGTTGAAAAGTGGGGGTTTGGATCCAGTTTTTTCCGCATGCCGCAAGTAAAAAACCGGTTCTGCAGAAGACCACGATGGACAGCATCGTTCACAGATGAATCAAAGAAAAATCTACCAATAACGCCATCAGCACACATGGCACACCGAACAGTTAGCCTCTGTGGATGGAACGGCTTCACAACTGTGAACTCAGGCTTCTCACTTCACCACATGCGATAATTTTAACGGTTCGTGTAACCATCGAACCAGAAATGCGCCTCATCGCTGAACACAATGGTTTTCGCATCAAAGTTCTCTCCATCGATCATTGAACAGTTGAGTTGGCAAACTGTTCTCGCTGCAACATGGCTGCATCATTCAAAGGCTGCTGCACTTGAATCTTGTAGGGAAACATCTGCAAACCTAATTTTCCGATGCTCCATGCCGAAGCTGGACTAATCTGCAGTTCCAGAGCAAGTTTCCTTATTGAAGTTCTAGGCTCTTGCTGCAGGATATCGCGAGCAACTTCAATGTTCTCTTGCGTCCGCACCGTGTTCTGTTTCGTGGCCATAGCCATCGCGTCATCCGCAACACTCACAGTTCGTTCGAATTTTTTATCAAAGCATTCACTGTGGCACGAGACGGCTTGCAACAAATCTTAAACCCACTACTCTACTTTCTTAACGCGTTCGTCGGATTTTCGCCGCACACATGCCAATTTTTAAAGATAAAAACTCTGTGCAGTCGTATATCGCTCCAGTTTCAAACTGACGCGTCTGCGTTCACGAATAACTTTTGTCTCACGATGATATTCTGAGACCTCCGGCGCCATCTAGCAAAAACTTCAAGCGATATTCAAGAAAAAAGGTGTCAGTTGCCTGTGAAACACCCGGTTGTTGTAGCCACAAACAAACGTTCAAGTGTTCATTACAATCTTGCTACCAAATAAAAAATCTGTGTTATACAATTAACAGAAGCTGTCAAAGATAAATCCCTCTGGAAATCCAGAAGCAGCTTTTGCAACCTTAGCTTTCGAGGAAGCTGATTATTGAAAAATTATAATTGTGCCGTTCGAACATTTTGTCGTAAACAATTAAAATGCAATATCTCACACTTTGCGGAAAATCGAAGTAAAAAAGGTATAACAATGTACAGATACTGTAGCAGGCATTTGGTTATGAAGCTCTTGCTCTAAAGTCAAATAAAAAGTGATCAATGATTCAGTAAGAAGGATGACACCAGATTTTTTCATTTACTAACAAAGAAAAAGGAGCTGAATTGCACGTCATCTAAATGGAAAACATGGTATCGTTGTCATCACTGGGTGAACGTTTCACGTTGATCAGTTAGTTCTTGTTTTGTTTTTGTCTCCTTAACATTTCGGTGTGCACCAAAGAAAGCAGCGATTCGTTTTTTATGTGCTGAAATTCTTTTTTTTTTCTTTCTTTTTTTTTTTTTTGATTGAAGGTTTAACGACCGTTGTGAGCAACTCAATGGGCTATAAGCAGTCGCCCGTCCCTAATTTAGGGTCACTGGTTCCAGGGAAGGGAGAGAGCCAGTGCCGTAAGACAAACACAACATTCATGCCTCACCGATATTCAAACCCGGACCCCGTTCGGACGAATGATCAGAGGCCATCGCTTAGACCACTGTGCCACCGGGGCGGCAATGTGCTGAAATTCATCAAAGCGAAGTATAGGAAGAATAGTATTTTGCAACAGTGGAGTATCTACGAAAGGATTTCCAAGTTCAAAAATAGTCGCAGAAGTGCAGCACGCCGCCCCGGTGGCGCAGTGGTCTAAGGCGCTGGCCTCTGATCATTCGTCCGTAAGGGGTCCGGGTTCGAATCCCGGTGAGGCATGGATGTTGTGTTTGTCTTACGGCACTGGCTCTCTCCCTTCCCTGGAACCAGTGACCCTAAATTAGGGACGGGCGACTGCTTATAGCCCATTGAGTTGCTCACGGTGGTCGTTAAACCTCCAATCAAAAAAAAAAAAAAAAAAAAAAAAAAAGTGCAGCACATGAAAAGGAGTTAGACGCCATTCCACGTCCATTGCTGTTGACAACACTGGACAAGTTATTTTCTTTTATTTCAGGGTTTAACGGCAACCACGAGCAACTTAATGGACTAAAAGAAATTGCTCCGTCCCTTGTTAGCTGGCCACTGGTTCCAGAGAGGGAACAGAGACAGAGCCATAATACAAGCACACCACCCATGCCTCAGCTGGGATCAGAGCCAGGAACCACTGGGACGAACGGTCAGAAACCTGTGATAGACCACTGCGCCACCGGGGCGGCCCTTAACATTTCGGTGTGCACCAAAGAAAGCAGCGATTCGTTCTTTATGTGCTGAAATTCTTTTTTTTTTTTTTTTTTTTTGATTGAAGGTTTAACGACCGCTGTGAGCAACTCAATGGGCTATAAGCAGTCGACCGTCCCTAATTTAGGGTCACTGGTTCCAGGGAAGGGAGAGAGCCAGTGCCGTAAGACAAACACAACATTCATGCCTCACCGGGATTCAAACCCGGACCCCGTTCGGACGAATGATCAGAGGCCATCGCTTAGACCACTGCGCCACCGGGGCGGCAATGTGCTGAAATTCATCAAAGCGAAGTATAGGAAGAATAGTATTTTGCAACAGTGGAGTATCTACGAAAGGATTTCCAAGTTCAAAAATAGTCGCAGAAGTGCAGCACATGAAAAGGAGTTAGACGCCATTCCACGTCCATTGCTGTTGACAACACTGGACAAGTTATTTTCTTTTATTTCAGGGTTTAACGGCAACCACGAGCAACTTAATGGACTAAAAGAAATTGCTCCGTCCCTTGTTAGCTGGCCACTGGTTCCAGAGAGGGAACAGAGACAGAGCCATAATACAAGCACACCACCCATGCCTCAGCTGGGATCAGAGCCAGGAACCACTGGGACGAACGGTCAGAAACCTGTGATAGACCACTGCGCCACCGGGGCGGCCCTTAACATTTCGGTGTGCACCAAAAGAAAGCAGTGGTTCGTTCTTTATGTGCTGAATTTTTTTTTTTTTTTTTGATTGAAGGTTTAACGACCGCTGTGAGCAACTCAATGGGCTATAAGCAGTCGCCCGTCCCTAATTTAGGGTCACTGGTTCCAGGGAAGGGAGAGAGCCAGTGCCGTAAGACAAACACAACATTCATGCCTCACCGGGATTCAAACCCGGACCCCGTTCGGACGAATGATCAGAGGCCATCGCTTAGACCACTGCGCCACCGGGCGGCAATGTGCTGAAATTCATCAAAGCGAAGTATAGGAAGAATAGTATTTTGCAACAGTGGAGTATCTACGAAAGGATTTCCAAGTTCAAAAATAGTCGCAGAAGTGCAGCACATGAAAAGGAGTTAGACGCCATTCCACGTCCATTGCTGTTGACAACACTGGACAAGTTATTTTCTTTTATTTCAGGGTTTAACGGCAACCACGAGCAAACTTAATGGACTAAAAGAAGTTGCTCCGTCCCTTGTTAGCTGGCCACTGGTTCCAGAGAGGGAACAGAGACAGAGTCATAATACAAGAAAACCACCCATGCCTCAGCTGGGATCAGAGCCAGGAACCACTGGGACGAACGGTCAGAAACCTGTGATAGACCACTGCGCCACCGGAACAAAAAGCGCGTGGGACAATTCCGCACCAGGGTTGGGTCAAACAGACGGAGGACTATTCATGAAGCGGTAAATCATATGAAAATCATTAATAGACCTGCATATGAAATCAGCATCAACATACTTAACTTTCGTAAGTGTGTGCAAGGTGGATTCCAAAGCTTCTCACAGAAATGCACAAACGCAATCATCTCAGCATCTGTCAATTCCTTTTGCACCACTGTGGTAATAAAGGTGATGCGTTTAAGAAACGAATTCTCCCTGGGTATTCGTTTCTTAAACGATCCACCATCGGGGATTCATTTCTACATGATCCACCATTTTGAACTAGAAAGTAAACGTCAAGAGTTTGGTATGTAAAAGTCCGGGATCTCCAGTCAGAAAGAAAGTTCAAAGTTCAACCAACAGCTGGAAAAGTGGTGCTCACTGATTTTTGGGATTCAAAAGGATCATCACCGAAACATTATGAAGGGAGGTGATCAGCAACGAACAGTGCTCGTCACAGGGGGCTGCTACCTAACAAGCTGAATTACACAGTTTCCAAGATTTCTGTCGGAAAGTATTTTGTTGTCACACGACGATTTCTGACCTCATACTGCTGCCCATACTGTCGACACCTTCCAACATGAATTATGAGGTATTGGAGCATCACCCGTGTAGTTCTGACCTTCCCCTTCGGGCACTGAAGTAAGTGATGTATGCAACACTCGTGTGCCGGCAAGAAGATTTTATTTTGATGGCACAGAGGAGCTTGCGCAACGCTAGATCAAATACTTAACTTTGAAAAGCAAGGGAATTAGGTTGAAAAATGATGCCTTTGTAAATTTTCAATTGTTGTTGTTACATATTTTATTACTATGTTGCGAATAATTTCTGATTCATCCTGTCATGTAACCTAGTGAGAAAATAATGCATCTGGCAATTCAGAAAAGTATTACAATGTAAAAATAACAATAGCAGAATGCATTCAGAAGGCATGTGGACAATATTTGTCGCCACAAGACCTTGTTTATATTAAAGGGATATTTTAATTGGACCTGGAAAACCTCAGGTATATTTTAATGAAGAATGAGACTTTGAGTCACATATAGGAAAATGTTACATCGGAAAATCCAGGATAGGAAACGAAAAACGACAGTCGAATGCGAAAGGGAATTTCTCAAATTGGAGTTTTAGAGGCATACATACAGTTTCCAGATGCAATTACAAACAGGACTCCTAGTAAGGAAAAAACGGATCTGAGAATTACGATGGAGTGTACACAAAATTGATCATGATCATTTTTTGCCAATGATCTGTATTATGCATGATCATGATGTAGATTTGCATTCCGATGAACAGAAACGCAGGTAAACTTTATTCATGCCACCTAACGGCGACATCGTACACCAGAAAAGATTTAACGTTGCATGAAAATATTTGTTCGTAATCACAGCTTTCGTAGGCAAGAACAATATTGATGCAAACCGAACGTGATTCTTCAAAAAAAAAAAAAAAAAAAAAGAGGGAGATTGTGTAAGTTCTCTTGCAAACACTGCTGTAATGATGTAATGAGAGCGTGCATTTACTTTATTTTTCATAATTAGCCTAATGAACATCCACTAATCAACTGCGACGATGTCTGGCACATAAACACACTTTTAATTTAGAAACTCATACTTACTTAATTTATGATGCTGAATTAGGTCGGATCATGGCTATAGACAGGTCACTACATCCAAAATTCTA
The DNA here is from genome assembly GCA_039090855.1 of Macrothele yani. Lineage (NCBI taxonomy): Eukaryota > Metazoa > Arthropoda > Arachnida > Araneae > Macrothelidae > Macrothele > Macrothele yani. The sequence goes on from CM077026.1 coordinate 74,837,822, forward strand.
ATTTCTAACACCACACTGTCCAATTGTAAGTAAATGGACGATGTCATCACTCTTTCCACGTTATTTTTTTTTTTTTTTTTTTTTTAAACAACGCATAGCGACTGAAAAATTGTATTCCGGCACTACTGGGATCGAACCCCAGAACTCTCGATAACTAGTCGAGTGCGTTCGAATTTACGCTACAGCGCCAACAATTCTCAGCGCAATGCGTGGTTTATCAGTCAGCATCTGACTACACGAATGCGTATTGATGGTCTCAGCAACTGAGATGTCGTCATCTGGTGGCATTTAACGCAACAGCTATTTTTTTTAATTGTAGCTGATAAATTCAAAGGGCGATAGAAATGGTTAATTATATATTAACCATTTCTATATATTAACCATTTCTATCGCCCTTTGAATTTATCAGCTACAATTAAAAAAATAGCTGTTGCGTTAAATGCCACCAGATGACGACATCTCAGTTGCTGAGACCATCAATACGCATTCGTGTAGTCAGATGCTGACTGATAAACCACGCATTGCGCTGAGAATTGTTGGCGCTGTAGCGTAAATTCGAACGCACTCGACTAGTTATCGAGAGTTCTGGGGTTCGATCCCAGTAGTGCCGGAATACAATTTTTCAGTCGCTATGCGTTGTTTAAAAAAAAAAAAAAAAAAATAACGTGGAAAGAGTGATGACATCGTCCATTTACATTATCTCCACGTATTTGATATATATTAACCAATTGTAAGTGCTAAGACAGTTAATCGAATGTCTTGTAACATGAAACTTGATTAGCAGCTTCTGTCTTGATAGACCATAGCTCCAAGCAATAAACATCAAATAACTAAAAGGTAAAGTTTACTTACAGGTATGTTCTGGTTATACGCTGTAATCGAAATAATGTGTTGCCTTATGGCACATTAGCATACACAGACACTCCATTCATCTAATCCCACCGATCCTCTATAGGACGGTCAATTCGTTAGGGCTGTGCAAGCCATCTTGTTGAACGACGGCTCACACGTACGCACCCTTTTTGCTGATCGGAATGAAACGGTGGTGGAGGATGGGGACGACATCTTTGATCCCCAAAAGACGCTCTCCTTCTAAGAAATGAACTGTCGGTCAGCAGAGAAACAATTCGAGTTGGCGTTTGTTTTTCCAACCAAGAAGATTCTTGCTTGCTCCTCGGTTACGGGGAACTATATCGACCCCTGGTCACTTGATGCTGGGATAGATCATTAGAACTGGATAATAGTTTGTACCTGCAAACTCAGCATTTCTTGCGATGTGAGGCCAAGCTTGGCTATCTGCAAATTTTTCCTTCGTTGATGAATCACAGGCATACTTCGTCTACGCTTTTTTTCGGAGCCCGGCGTGAGCTACTTTTCCTGTCGTGTATCGAGAAACAACTGATTCTTCCTTCTGATTTCAGCTCGCACACCACAGCAGGCAACTACTTTTCCTCCAAGTGGACACTACGACACAACAATATCAGGAGCACTAAAAATGCATTAGTCGAACCCTAAGTTTTACAACTATACGACAATGTCTTGATCCAAACTGCAGCCTCTCCCATAAATCTGTCCTACAAACGGCATATCTGACTCTTTCTCTTTATTTAGTCTAGGAGCCTGACACCATCGGCTGAATTACCACTGTTTTCGTCACCTTCGGAGCCCAGACGCAACGACCAGGGCCGTATTTAGGCAAGGGCCTAGGGTGGTAATTTATGGAGGTGACCATAAAACTAAACAATAAATTGTTTTGAAATGGGTTTCGAGAACACGCGCAGTGTGGCAGCGTTTGAACGGAAAGGGATGTGTAACACTACGTTGATGAGGGAAATTTCGTAACGCGGTTTAGCGGGGCGGCGGGTGGCAATTAGTCACACCGTTTGTGTGATAATGGCATTAAACCACTGCTGTTTGAAAGTGGAACGTACCCCACTAGGTACCGCTACTGGGCACTTAACCTAAAACCGTGAAAAGGGAGGTTTGTTTACCAGAGTTGTGACTAAATGCTAAGCATGTATCTGTTGTATGTCAGTATGTTTTCTATTTTTATTGTAGCTTTAGTATTAAGAGATGTTTGATATACTCACACTGGAGGTGTAAAACATGAGCATTACATTACATTGTTCACTATTGTTTGTTTACAGTGTGCTGTGTGACTGTATGGTAGCGTTTGTGAGGCTATTTTACAGCTACACCTTGTTCGTGCTTTGTGTGTGTGTTTTGTGTGCGCGTGTGTGTGTGATTCGTATTGAGTAAGTTGTGCTTTATTAAGAGCGTATTTCATGTCATGTTTACAAAATGAAAGGCCGAAAACGATTAAGTGACGCAAAATACCGTAAATTAGCTGAAGGAAAGTGAATTGTTGTCTCAAACACCAAAGCTACTCCATTTTTACCTAGAAACGCATCTCAAACTGAAGCAACTTCGCCTCAATCAATCGCCAAAAATAAAAATGATGATACAGACAAGTTTGATGAGCGTGTAGCTACTTATGCGTAGTAATGTTTCCAGTAAGCCTAATGCTGGTAGCGTGGACGACCAATAATCGAAAGAAAACGAGATTTTAAAAACAAAGGATGACCCGTTTTTTTTGGGTGATAAATGATGTCACACTGAACTACTTAGCCCAAAAGGGGGTGAATCAAAATATAGACATCAATTTTTCTAACTCTAAGCGGATTTATCCAGACAAACATAGAGTCCTTACAAAAGAAAAGTTTGAACGAAAACTTTAAAATGGAAATGTTACGAAACGTGCCTATTTAATGTATTCTATAGCCAAGGATCTGTTTCTAGTGCACCATGTAAATTTTTTGAGGTCACAGTTTGCACACAGTTAGTTTTGGTCACAGTTAGCGGACATCACAGTTTGCTACAAGTGGCTTTAATGATCTGGATCATGCTGATAAGCGGGTGACAGATAATAAAAAAATCCCACTCTCATCGTGACTGGGTGTTAATGTTTAAAATTAAGGATAATGAAGTGTGCAGAGTTAACAGGCATCTACTATGTAAGAACAGTGAAGATATGTTCTCCAAAGAGTAGTGGCTGTTGTAAAAAAATTGTCCTCTCGTGGGTTACCATTCCGGGGTGAAGATGAAATATTTGGCTCTGTAAAGAGTGCAAATTTTATGATGTCCCTTTATCTTATAGCAGAATTTGACCCTTCTTGAAAGGTCACATAACCCAGTATGGAAATCATGGTAAATGTAAGACTTCATGCTTATCATTTGGCACCTATGAGACTCTCATACAGATTGTGGCAAACACAGTCATCAGTGCAATAGTAAGGGAAGTGAAGGAATCAAAATATTTTGCAATTATTGTAGATTCCACACCTGACACTACACACAATGATCAAGTAAGCTTTATTGTCAGATATGTAAACAAAGAAAGTGCTGCAGTAGAAAGCTTTTTACAGTTCTTAAAAAATCCTGCACATACCGGTAAAGAGCTGGCTAATGCTGTTGTTACTTTCTTCTCAATCCACGAGCTAAACATAAGTATCCGTCTGGTCCAAACCTATAACAATGCTGTTAATACACTGCTTGACAGAGAAAATGCCACACCACGAAGACGTGAACGTAGAGCCATGCAAATCGCAGTGTGGGTGCACACATACAAGTTATGCAAATGAGCATTTGCAGGTCAATCTCACGAACGGAGAGCGGGATGTAAGCGGACAGCCAGCCCGTAAAGCCATCAGTCGGAACGCCTTCACGTCCGCGACAAGTGAGTGGTTCTGCTGTAACCTTGTCTGGAGAACGAACAAGAGGTGCCAATGCCGTTAAGACGCCGTCGTACGGGATTTCGTCAAACAGAGGAGTTCAAGAGAGGTGTCATCGTAGGCCTTCGTACAGCCGGAAGGTCCTTGCGTCGTATTGCGGAAGAAACGCAACGAGACGCCACAACCGTCGGCCGCATTTGGAGACAGTGGCGCCAGGAAGGATCTGTGTAACGTCGCAGGGGGACCGGAGCACGAAGATGGACGTCCGAGCGCACCGATCGTCGCATCCGACGTCATGCCGTAGCGGACCCCCAGGCCACAACGGGCGACATTTTGCGGAGTGTACGGGGAGACTTGGATACTTCGATATTGACGCGGACAGCGTCGTGCCGATTGGTTGCGTCTGGTTTGCTGTCCAGCCGTACGTTGCGAAGGCTACCCTTAACAGCTGTCCATCGTCGTAATCGCTTGGCGTGGTCCAGAGCTGTGTGGGGTGTAGAATGGAACAGTGTGGTGTTGAGAGAGGAAATGCGGTTCTTTCTCACCACGGATGATCGCCGTCTGGGAGTCTGGAGGCGACGAGGCCAATGGGCGGATCCCTCCGCCATTGTGGAGTGCCACACGGCCCAGCAACGTGGGTTCATGGTGTGGGGTGCTCTCAGCGCCAAGAGGCGCTTACCGCTGGTATTCATTACGAGCACATTGACGGCACGCCGCTATGTTTACAAGGTGCTGCTGCCCGTGGCACTGCCGTATCTGCAAGGCATCCCAAATGCCGTGTTTCAACAGGAAAACGCCCGGCCGCATACCGCTCGGATCAACCTGAATGCTTTGCACGGTGTGCGGATGCTTCCATGGCCAGCACGATCCCCCGACCTCTCGCCCATCGAGCGTTTGTGGGACACGATTGGACGTCGGTTAAGTACCCTCCCATCCCCGGAAAATGAAGATGAACTGTGGTCTCAGATCAACACTACATGGTCCACGATACCCCAGGACTCTATTCGGACCCTCATTACCTCGACGCCACGCCGGATTCCACGCTGTTTTTCCCAAAATGGGGGCAACACTCCTTATTGATCATCCGGTATATTCGGCCACTGGAGCCTTGTCTGTTATGTGACCTTTAAATCATTTGTTCAGGACTTACTTGGCTATCTGTGTGTGCACTGTGGTCTGTTTTCGAGCATTTCTTCATGGTGTGACAGTTTCTCTGTCAGGTAGTGTATGTCAGAGCTATATTCCGGCCCGCAAACAAGAATCAAAGAAGTCAATTCATTAGCATTTTTCATACCGTGTTCATCTCATTTCCTTAATTTAGTGAGATCGGATGCTGCAACTTGTTGCAGGCTGGTTATAACCTTTTTTGATGTGCTAAAAATATGTATAAATTTTTCTTAGGATCAACCCATCGTTGGAAGCTTGTAGAGTCCTTTTTCACATCGGGAAAGCTTTCTCTCAAAACACTTTCTGGAACAAGATGGTCCGCAAGAGAAGATGCATGCAAAATTCTAAACCGTGATTTTGAGACCATTTTTTAAAGTCCTAAAATGTATAAAAGAAGATGAAAATGAGAAGTAAGTCACCAGACAAGAGGTAAAGGAAATTTTGAAAAAAAAAACTGTACTTTTCTGAAATTACTTTCATGGCTGAAGTCTGCGGAGCTATTCTGGAAAGATTCAATGATGTAAGTGAAAAATTATAGTCTTAGGAAATGGATGTCGGTACTGTGGTCAAGTTGTATAACTCTATCATTACCTTTTTGAATGAAAAGAAACTGTCATTTGATGTTTGTAAAAGTATTGGAAAAAAAAAATCAAAACATTCAACTTGTAGCAGAAACAGAGGAAAATAGACCAAAACGAATTAAAAACAGTAAAAGGTTCTTTAATGAGTCAGAATCTGAATCTGAACCAGACAATGAAATGATGTAAATTGCATCCTGCAGATATGATATGGAGATATTGCACAAATTGTCAACAGAATTAAAAATCTGAATATTTGTTTACAACGAATTTTCTGAAAGATTTTCATTTTTGTCAAACCTCACAGGAACTAATCCTGATAAAATTCACAAATCAGCTGACAAATTGCAACAGATTTACTCATCAGATATAGAAGAAACATTAGGAACAGAATGTATGCATATGAAAGGTTTTCTGTTAGAAGAGGGATATAATAGCCTATCATTACCAATTTTAAACAAACTTCTGAGTACTAAAAATCTTTTAGACTTATATCCCAATATTACCATTGCTTTGAAAATTTATTTATGTACTCCTGTTACAAACTCCTCAGCTGAAAGGTCCTTTTCAGCACTTGGGGGTTAAAAATGATTTACGTTCATCTCAAATCAAACAACGCTTGGTCTGCTTGGTCTGTCTTGCTATGCTTGCCATCGAAAATAATTTAACTGTAAAATCAGAGTATGAAGATGTTATAGACAAATTTGCTCATGAAAAAGCCAGACGTAATCCATTAGCATGCTAATTGTAATTCTATTTTTTTTTGTTGAGTGAATAAAGTATGTTTTCAGGACATTTATATTAATTTTATTATGCTTTGAAATGTTACAATATAGGCTTATCAAGTTTGGGAAAGAAGGGGTGGGGGCAAAATTTCTTGGTCCCATAGGTGCTGCAGTAGTTAAATTCGGCCCTGGCAACGACAAAGACCTTTGGATGGTCCCTACATCACTCTCGGGACTTCTTCCTTTGTCGAAAAAGCCAATCACAGCCCACGAATTAAATAACCAACTGATTAATCGACTTGATTAGCCACGCCCATTATATTCAAAATAATGAGGGCAGATTTATTACAATATTTTTGGTCGAACCTTTAAAAGTGGAGATATATAGTGCCGAAAAAATATGCATTTGCCTCACAAAAATAAATATTTGCAATATCTATCAGAAAAAATGCTTCGTGAGAAGCAGGAATTTCATGAAACTGAATGCCGACAATTATCGAATGCAAAAGTAATTTTATGCTGTCAAACATAAAAATGAGTTTTCGTCACCTTGCGAGAAAGGGCCTCACATAGGAATTCTGAAGTTGCCAAATTGTTCTCTTCATGGTGAGTACAGTGACATGCAGAAAGAATGTCTGCTAACATATGAAAGCTTTACGTCTGAAGCATTCACTGGGGAACACAACTTTTGGTGTCTAAGATGTTAGACCCTTTTTAGGGTATTTTGGGGTCACAGATTCCGAAAGTGGCATTAGTGTTTGTCCATCAGATCTGCTTCTCACGATATTACATATGCAGAGAAATCCCAAGAAGCCTAGATCATGAACAACAACACATATGTTTCGTCATTGAGACATGGTGCTGAACCCGCGTTTCTGTGATTTCCTGCGATGCAATGTTCCTAGACATTCGCGGTGGATACTCCAGCAATAGTCCGCCATCATATGCGTATCCCATCGTTCACGGTACTGTTCTTTCATGGCCCTTATTTTCTGTTGAAATCGCTCCCCTTGTTCATCGCTGATATCACCAAGACAATGTGGAAATCGATCCAAATGACTGTGGAGGTAATGCAATTTGATGCTCATGTTACAACCAAGTGTACAAAACGCAGTGAGCATATTCTCCACGAGTTCACGGTAGCTAGCGGCCTTATGGTTCCCAAGAAAATTCTGTACAGCCATACAAAATGACGACCACGCACATGCCTCAGTATTGTCCATTGAGTCTTGGAAACGCTGGTCTTTCATGAGTTCCCGGATTCGTGGTCCATCGGATATACCTGCTTTTATTTTCTCCATGCTCAACGCTGGAAATTTTCTACATATGTAGCCCAAACACATTCCATCTCTCTTAAGTGCCTTTACAAATTGTTTCATCAAACCCAGTTTGATATGCAATGGTGGCAATATGATCTTTTCTCTGTCCACCAATGGTTCTGTTATGATATTTTTCTCTCCAGCCTCCATGTTTTCTCTCACAGGTCACTGTCTTCTCACCCAGTATTGATCTTTAGCTCTACTGTCCCACAGACATACAAAGCACGGGCATTTGGTGTACCCGGCCTGCTGCCTTAGGAGAAAATTCACCATCTTCAAATCCACACAGATGACCCATTGGGGATCGCGGTATGCTATCTTCTCTAAGACTATGGCTGTTGTCGCCCGATCTTCCCGCATACCAACTGAGTGACCGACTGGGATTGATCTGTATCTGTTCCCGTTATGTAGAAGTACACATTTGAAGCTGCGTTTGGAGCTATCTATGAATAATAACCATTCATTGGGTGCGTATTCCCGTTCGCCCAATTTCATCAGCAATCCCGGCACATTGCTGCAGAAAACGAATTCATTTTCTTTTGTGAAGAATAGCAAAAACTCTTCTTCTCTGTTGCGATACACTGTAATTTTTGTTCCCGGTAACAGTACATTTTTTTCTTCCAGCCTGGAAGCTAACAATTCAGCTGCCTTCTTTGGAAGACTTAGGTCCCTTATAAGGTCGTTCAATTCCGTTTGACTGAAACCTGATGCAGCTGATTAAAGTCCTTGGAAATCACTATAATGTTGCTCAGCATAGCTTCCTTTCTCACCAGCCGATTCATCCGACTCTTCGGAGAGCTCTGGCAGCCTGCTACATGTTGAGACAGGTATCTCTTCTGAAGGTGGAACAGGGTGTCTAGCGGAGGTCAGATCAGGATACATCCACTTACTCCGGTTCCTCCCATTGATGCCCTTTATATTCACCATACAAAAGTAACAGTTATCACTGTGGTTGCTCTATTCGCGCCATACCATTCGTATACCAAATTTCATGCACTTCCGTTTTCCATTCATCCACTGCCGCAGATGCTCTGTACACGTTTTACACACGACATGCAGTGCCCAAGGCTTATCTTGGCCCCCTAGTTTTACTGTGAAGTTGGCAAAATAAGCTCTTTTCACAAAGTCCATTACAGCTTGTCTCTGTTGAGTGAACGTGTGCTCTCCGCAAATGTAACAAAAACATCCGGATGATTGACACCTTTTCTTCGTGATAAATCCATGTCAACGCCTGAAACAGAAATAAAACACATCTGAACATGTAACGTGCACACGCAAAGACGGGCAGCAACAAAAAAATTTCAAGGTATGTATACGAACAGGTAACAAATGCCGGCGGGAAAATAAATAGTGGGTAATAATGCCAACAATATCTCGAAAACTAGAGCCGCTAGAGCAAAAAGGATACCATTTCCGAAATCAGCGGCACAAAAATACCCATAATCAAGTCAAACATTCCGGTAACCATGAAAAAAAACATTTTTTTTGTTCCCCAGTGATTACAAATAAAGGCATGATATGGCCAGAAACTGCTGAAGTAAAAAGAAGCAATGCCTGAATTCTTCCGATAGGGTTAGCTCCAAACTGAACGGACATGCTTTATAAAGTGGTAACCAGAGTTAAATAATATTTCCTACTCTGAATACGAAGATTTCGTACTTAATAGATGAAAATGAGGAATATAAGTTTGCTGTCTGTAGTACGATAAGTTAAAACAAATCCCTAAAACTGCCGAATAAAACTCAATTTATTTACAATTTTAAAAACCTATTTACATAGCACTTTTGGGGCTCACATGGCCCCATTTTCAAGCCCAAAAGCCCCGGAATACGTAGAGGCAACGACTATATACAATAGTATTCGTGACTAAGGTAATATACGTCATAAATATTATACAAGTGATGCTATTTACATTAAGAGAAAAAGAAGTAATTTAAGTCCAAAAGCAAATACAGAAACATGTTCATATTAGTGTCTCACCTTCATAAGTGTGTCAAGGGGGAGTGATCATCTGTCTCCAAGGTCTTGGGGCCGCCCCGGTGGCGCAGTGGTCTAAGGCGCTGGCCTCTGATCATTCGTCCGTAAGGGGTCCGGGTTAGAATCCCGGTCAGGCATGGATGTTGTGTTTGTCTTACGGCACTGGCTCTCTCCCTTCCCTGGAACCAGTAACCCTAAATTAGCGACGGGCGACTGCTTATAGCCCATTGAGTTGCTCACGGCGGTCGTAAAACCTCCAATAAAAAAAAAAAGAAAAAAAGGTCTTGGGACTGAAGTCGGAAAGTCCGTATTACAGCAGACATCGTAATATTTAAAAATAAACAGGCTTTCCGAGAGAAAAATGGTATTCTTGTTAACAGTGGAGTTTAAAACTTTAGCATTTTGCCAGTCCGGTTTGTAGCCTTCTTGGTTGATTACAACGGTGAGGGCTGTGGTGACGTTTCCACTTCGTAGAGAATATTGGTGCTCCTTCAGTCTTATATTTAACGATCAAAGTGTCGAACCGATGTAAACCTTGTCACGGTTTGGGTCTTCTGAGGTCAGAGGTATGGAGTAGACCCCCGGTTTGTTGAGCATATTGACCTTATCCCGGTCTCTGCGAACTAGTGAGAAGATATTTCGGGTACAGATTCCAAGGGATAAATTATGTCGTTGACAGACTTTTTTCAAGTAAGGAACAATATGTGGAATAAAATCCAATTTACCAACAAATTTAGCCGGAGGAGCTTCATAAACCAAAGTGGTAAATCGTAGTTTAAAAAACTTGCTGAGGTTACTTGCTGAGTAAAGTGGTAAATCGTAGTTTAAAAAACCAAAGTGGTAAATCGTAGTTTAAAAAACTTGCTGAGGTTACTTGCTGAGTAACCTCAGCAAGTTTTTTAAACTACGATCTACCACTTTGGTTTATGAAGCTCCTCCGGCTAAATTTGTTGGTAAATTGGATTTTATTAAACATATTGTTCCTTACTTGAAAAAAGTCTGTCAACGACATAATTTATCCCTTGGAATCTGTACTCGAAATATCTTCTCACTAGTTCGCAGAGACCGGGATAAGGTCAATATGCTCAACAAACCGGGGGTCTACTCCATACCTCTGACCTCAGAAGACCCAAACCGTGACAAGGTTTACATCGGTTCGACACTTCGATCGTTAAATATAAGACTGAAGGAGCACCAATATTCTCTACGAAGTGGAAACGTCACCACAGCCCTCACCGTTGTAATCAACCAGGAAGGCTACAAACCGGACTGGCAAAATGCTAAAGTTTCAAACTCCTCTGTTAACAAGAATACAAAAAAAATATATATATTAACAAGAATACAATTTTTCTCTCGGAAAGCCTGTTTATTTTTAAATATTACGATGTCTGCTGTAATACGGACTTTCCGATTTCAGTCCCAAGACCTTGGAGACAGATGATCACTTCCCCTTGACACACTTATGAAAGTGAGACACTAATTTGAACATGTTTCTGTATTTGCTTTTGGACTTTAATTACTTCTCTTTCTCTTAATGTAAATGGCATCACTTGTATAATTTTTATGACGTATATCACCTTAGTCACGAATACTATTTTTAATAGTCGTTGCCTCTACGTGTTCCGGGGCTTTTGGGCTTGAAAATGGGGCCATGTGAGCCCCGAAAGTGTAAATAGATTTTAAAAATTGTAAATAAATTGAGTTTTATTCTGCAGTTTTAGGGATTTGTTTTAACTTATCGTACTACAGACAGGAAACTTACGTTCCTCATTTTCATATTTCCTACTCATTATGTAATTACCTTGAACACAAAAAATGTTTAAAACTATTTCCCAAACGGTATATGATTACGCTGAGCATAGAGGGGTTTATCAAAATAATGGAAACACTGTTTGTGGAGAACTTTTGATTAATAAGCTTTAGGCCTACCTCTGGCTTTCAAAGCAAAAGCAATTCGACTTGGAATATACTTATACAAGTCAAGAATATACGTAATGGAATTTTCGATATTTTCCCTGTAAAATACATGTGTATGTCCCAACTGCGCCAGTGATTATTGAGGTCTGGAGACTGAGATGGCAGGTTGTTGCTGTACCTGATTCTTATGCTTTGCAAACCATGACTTGACACGTTTTGCACAATGCTCGGGTGCATAATCTGTTTGAAACTAGGGAAGGTCATTTGGGACCAGTACCTGCAACACAGGGAGCAGGTGGTCCCAAAGAATGAATTCGTACGTTGCAGATGTGAGACGACCCTGCAGAATAGCCAATGACCCTAAGGAATGCCATGATATGGCATGTCTCAGCATTAGTGATACACCTCCACGCTTCACAGGTGGAAACAACCAGTCGGGGTGGTAAGCTTCAGCAGGCTTTTGCCAGACGTACACTACATTCTACCAGTGGGGGAAGCAATGTAAAGCACAATGCACCAGACCAGATGATACGTTGCTAGTCATTAAGAACCCAGTCCTTATGTGATGTGCACCACCTTACAGGCTTTGTTGCATTGATGTTTGTAATCAGAGGTTTGTGGATTGCAGCATGACCATAACAACAGGCACGATAAAGTTCGAACGAACTATTATGACAGAAACGGAATCATTCTGATTGGAGTTCAGCTCTGCTGTTATATGCAGTGCCGTGCTTTGTGCTTCTGTTGTGAAATCCATGCCGACGTTCGCATGTCCTTATCTGACATCTTCGTATGGCGTCCACAATTTGCGAGTTTGGAGGCAACACCGTGTCCTTTTTGATAGGTAGTCATAATCTTCGATACAATTCCTCGTATTACATCTGCTATTACTGTCATTCTAGTTACTGAAGTTCCTGCAAGACGCGCATCAATGATCATGCCTTTTTTGAGTTCACTGAGATCTGACGTTGTCGCCAATTGCTCTGCAACAGCTGTTTCACTTGCACTACTACGTGATAGCCGATATTGTACTTCACCTCTTCATATCATTCACATCGCTGGTGATGTAGTCCCCCTGATGTGCATACGGCACTTTGCGTGTACTCCAGTCGCAGTCAGTATTTTTATTGTTTTAATAAACTCTTGTATAATCGTATGAATAATGTAGAATAGCATTTCTTCGTTTAACAAATATAACACTAAAGGGCCGTTACGCTCTTCACACCTCATTTCGCTATTTGATATAAAACGATGACACAACGGTTCCCGAGCATAATCGGAGACTGAACTTAGGAGTCGCAGTAAAACAAAGAGGCCATCCCTATTATCAATTGGTCAGTGCTTGCTAAAAAATAACTATTTCGTTCAAAGGTCCCTTTTTAGGGTAAGTTTTTACGTTACGAAGAACCAGAAGCCATATTTTTATTTGCTAACCCTTAAAACTCGTACTTTTTTCTATCACAATTTAAAGCAAAAAGCGTGTTAAAAAGAAAAAAAGACCACAGAAATTAAAAATAGCAAAATGAAAAAAAAATGCACTGTAGTTTTGCTGTAATTATTCCAGTAGCGCCACTGCGGTCTAAACATTAACTTAGGGGTTTGATATAAAATAATTTCTTGGACTATTCTCTCAATAAACCCCTATATACACTATATTGACAAACGTCACCGGACACCTAGAAGAGAAACACAACATAGCATTTATTGACATATATTAGTACGGTGTCGGTTCACCTGTGGCCTTTATGCATGCACTGACCCTTCGAGACATGCTTTCGTCAAGGTTTTGGAACACACCGATAAGTATACGCTTCCATTCAGGACATAATGCTGCCGCTAACTGTTGCTTAGTAGTAAGCCTTGGTTTCAAACTTCTTACCCGGTGCTCCAATTCATCCCATAGGTGCTCTATGGGATTGAGATCAGGGCTCTGTGCTGGCCAGTCCATACACGATACGGATTATCGTCAAACCACGCCGTAACAGTCCTTGCTTTATGGCTCGGTGCATTATCCTGCTGGTGCCAACAAGGCTAGGTTTCATAGTATTGCCACAGAGTTGGTAGGGCATAATTGTCCGGAATATCGAGGTAGACGTGCTGATAACAGGTTTGTCCACGATAACCAATGGGCCGGGACCACACCACGAAAAACACCCCCACACGAGTACATTGCCAGCCCCAAACGTGACTGTAGGAACAGTACACTGTGGTAAATAGCGTTCCCCCAGCAGCCGCCATACTCACACAAAAGCATCAGACTGATGGATCGTGTATCTGGATTCATCAGTCCATAGGACCCGTTTCCATTGATCTACGGTCCACGATAAATGTTCTTTACACCATGCTAAACGACGAGTAGCATTCCGAGTAGAGATGAAAGGCTTATGAGCAGCCACACGACCACGGTAACCCATGGCATGAAGTTCTTTGTGAATGGTACGTGTACATACTGAGGTTCCAGCATTTTTACTTACCTGTACACTGAGGTCTTGTGCAGTACTCCGTCGATCAGATGTAACGACTCTCCTGAGCGATCGACGTCCTTTATCACTGATTTTCTTTGGTCTACCGGGACGTATTGCTGCTTCAGGCACAATTCAGTACATCCACTTATTCAGTACATCAAAAACAGTTGACTTGGGTATGTTTAAACGCCTCTCGTTTTCTCATATGGACCACCCACTAATATAACACCCAACAATCTTTCCTTTCTCAAAACCAGTTCTCTTCCGCCGCGACATTTTCATTCAACCTCAGAGTGCGATATAATGGCGATCAGCTGCAGGCTTGTTTTTATACCGTTTGCAGCTGTACCGCGCATCTTAACCACGCAGGGGATCCGTTAATTTGCTTTTGAAGGAGTGTCCGGTTACTTCTGTCAATATAGTGTATATCACGTTGGTAAACACTTCGCAATTTTCGTTTAGGCGCAATAGAAATGCAAAGTTTTCTGGATCTCATGCTTCTTACTTTTCAAATGTAAATTGAGTAACCAAAATCAATGCAATAATTTTCTTTCCTAAGTGAAGGGCTTCTGGGTTGGAAAAATGGATATTATCGCAAAATACTCATGAAAGTGTTTGGGAAAACCCAGAGGAAAGGGAAAATGGCATGGGATGCTTTCAAGTTGCAAATAAAAATCGGTTCTCCCCGTCATAGTTTACTGGGATGTTTCAGCAAGGAATTAGGAAATTGTATTGTGGATAAAGTTACTTTGTTCAAGCTCAGAAATTTAATTTCAGGATTTTCCTCTCGCATGCTACTTGAAAGAGCTGACATACCTTTTAATCTACTGTGTTCTGAACTATCGGCTGGAAAGAGAACATCTGGGAAAAGTTTTTCGAAGGGGTACCCTGTATATTTGGGGCGATTCTCGACGTAATTTCTTACTGTTGGCTGTAAGCGCTTCATGAAGTCTTGAGACGGCGTCCCTAGCTGCTCAATGATTTTGTTCCATTGGTCAATATCTAAAAATTCTTTGTTAAGAGTATAACGTGATAGAAAGTCAGTGACTTAAGAAGTTCCTTTGCAATAATTTACATTACCATTTGCAAAAATTAACATTATTTACATTATCAATTGCAATAATTAACATTCTTAAACTTTGCAATAATTAACATTACTTACATTAATAACGAGGAACTAAACACCAGTTATGTAGAAAATAGTAAAACTATGCTAGTAATCCGATTTATTGGCGTAAGAATATATAAACAATCGTTTCCAAGCTTTCACACATCAACCAGATGACCTTTTCAAGAAAGATAGACAGTTTCTGGTTCAAGGAAGTGAGACAGTTGGTGTATATCAATTTTTTTAAACAGTGTCTGTCTATCTTCCTTGAAAAACCACCTGGTTGATGTGCGGAAGCTTGTAAACGATTATTTATACGTATATTCCTACGCCAATAAACTGTATTACTAGCATAGCTTTACTATTTTCTATATTATTTTTATTACCATTTGCAATAATTAACTTTCTGAAACAAAGAGGGGTATTCTTTGCGCGATATCACCTTTATCGTACGTTCTATGGCTTCGAATGATATTCATTCGCAATGGCAGCAAATTTTTCACACATTTGTATCTAATTCCGCAGAGAAAATGGTCCTTGAATTGTTGAACAGAAAATGAAAAATTTTTGTAACATGGGAGAAGTTGCAGTGAAGAAACAAAGATGATACCGAATTGGTGGACATAATGAGCACATCTCTCTAACGCTTTCCTACAAAGAGGAATTTAATGAAGCGAATTTTTAGAAACTATCACCGTAAAAAAGAATACATTTACGCCTCTTAGGGAAAAAGCAGCGAGTCATTAAAAATAGGCACTGCGTGCAGTGTACTTCATAATATCAGGAACAAAAAGAATATTTTCAATAGGGTTTTAACAATTGGTAAAACATTTGCAAGTAGCAACCTATGATTAACTGTAGAAATATGCTTCATTAAAAATCAGAATTTAAGAGCAGAATGTTTCTGAGTGCGGGAGAAATTTTCAAACTGAATATTTAGAAGAAGAGATATGGAGCAAAAACTAATACAACTGTACGCCTCTAGCGGGAAAACTGGACTCTATTTCAAGAAGAAAAAGAAAATGGAGATAAAATATGCTACATAATCAAGGGTAACCGAACAAGGAAAGTATTTTGTTGTTGGAATTTTTGAAGCGAATATATACGAATCTTCACTTCTAATGGCACAGAACTGAATCTTTTTATTTTTTGAAAAAAAAAGTGGAAATGCACGCGAAACGCTGTTCACAGTGGATACTGAGGGACTAAGAAAAAATCTGTCAAATATGACTCTTAGAAACAGACATAACTAGAAAAAATTTATGCATACACGGCGCGAAAATTTTGCATCATAAGCATGTAATGTTGGCAATCTTCACCATAGTGCAAAAAAAAAATTGAATCGCAGCTTTAGAAACAGAGATACATTGTAAAGATAACTTATTTTACATAGCTTAAGAACTCAGTCATGAAAAACTCAAAAATATATGTAAAATGTTCACCGTAGTCAGTGGTACCCGACGTAAAAGGAATTATTGAAATCAAACTCCTAGAAGTAATGATACGGAATAAAAAAATATTTTGAATCCAGTAGCGTCTACATTTATGCCTCCTAGCGGCAAGTTCCTGTATCGTAAAAAGTCCAAACGACAGATCTTTGTTTCTACATTTCGTGTTTTTCTGCATAAGGATGATTTTTTCAAATCGAACTGATAGGTGAAGAGATATGATATCAACAGGCGGAAGAATATAGATGCCATAAGCATGCACTTGTTTTCAAAACCTGGGCTAAAAGAAATATTTGAATGTGCTTAGTGCTCCAGAAAGAACAGAAACGTAGATTGCATTTGAACTCTGCTAATACTTTGAAAGTCTTTTTTACTCAAAATAGAGTAAACTGATTGAATACTATGCATGACCATCAAGCAAACTTAAACATTCTCCAGGGGTAGATTTATTTTGGGGGTGAGGGGTGAGTTAAAGATCACACTGAGCAACCCCAAGGAAGAAACAAAGATGAGCCACCTGTCTCTAATTTCCAAATTTGGGGCCACTGGTTCCATGTCGGGGAGAATGCAAGTGACGTTAAACAAGCGCACGACCCATGCTTGAGTCGGGATTTGAGCCCTGGCCCACTCGGACGAACGCTTAGAAGCCAGCGTTTAAACCACCTTAACAGCGATGGCCAGGAGGAATAGATTGAATGAAGAATGAAAATATAGACGTGCTTCCATTTTAACTTTCTACAGGTGTTTTATCTTCTGAGATTATCTACCCAGTGGCTCTACAGCAGAAAAGTTCCTGATCAGTCTGCGACAGATATCATGCAGCCACAATATGTTTAATATATGAAACTTTGTGTATAATATATATATGTCTAATATATAAAACTTTTGTTAAATATAAAACTGTATTTAACATTGCAGGACTGCGGGAACTTTGTTAGAAAAAAATACTATTCCGGGAGAAATCTTCGCCCCGTTCTACTGCCGTTTTCGGAAATGTTTTCTTCATTTTCGATCTTAAATACAACATTTATGTAATTAAATGATGTTTAAACAATAATACAGTCCAGAAAAACACCGCGAAGAAAAAAAAAAAAAAAAAAAAAAACGATTACAGAAGAAATCTTTGCTGCGTTATCTTCCGTTGTCGAAAATTTTTGCCTCCATTTTACGAAAACGGGAGAAAACTTTGCTCCGTCCAACTTAGGTTTTCGGAAAAGTTTTTTCCATTTGCAAGCCTAATTACAAATATTTATGTAATAAAATGGTACATAACTACCACAGGGGCAACATCACGAGAAAATTAAATAAAATTACTTGGTTCCGTCTAACTTCCGTTTTCGGAAATCGTTGCTTCCGTTTTCAAACTGAAACCCAAACATTTATGCAATAAAATAATATTTAACAACAATACCGGGCATACCGTTACGGGAGAAATCTTCACTCTGTCTAACTTCTGCTTTCGAAAAGTTTTGCAAGTCCGAAAACTTGCATTCACGATCAACAGAGGATTTAATAAGGATCTGGGGATATAGTTTTTGTCTGCAAGACCAAAATAAAATCTGCGACGTTTATCGTCCTTCGCCATGATACTCCTACGGGTCCCAGTGGCAATGATGTGATACGCGGGAAATATCTTGATTTGTGGATTTAGTAGCATCATGATGAAACTGATGCTACTAAGGCCACAAGCGTGTGATTATCACCTGCACAGGAAATGCCTTTCATGTGATTTTAAATTAATAGAAAAAAGTTTTAAACGTACGTCTGAACGTTTCGTGAATTGCTTCGACATCCAAGTAGAATATTCTGTTTTGAGTAAATTTAGAGATATAACTTTAAAAATTAGAAACATATCTTACGCATTTAACCTAAGTTTTAAGGTTTTTTGAACAGATTTATCCAGCGGAAACTAATAGTACTGCTCTGAAGTGTTTTGATACAATTTAAGACTATATGTATGTCTCATACGTGCTGCTGTTATTATATACAGTATAGACTACAGTTTGTGAAAATTGCAACACCATGAAGGAATGATGGTAATCACGTGAAACTTACAAGGCCGCCCCGGTGCCACAGTGGCCTAAGCGATGGCTTCTGATCATTCCTCCGAACGGGGTCCGGGTTCGAATCCCGGTGAGGCATGGATGTTGTGCTTGTCTTACGGCACTGGCTCTCTCCCTTCCCTGGAACCAGTGACCCTAAATTAGGGACGGGCGACTGCTTATTGCCCATTGAGTTGCTCACGGTGGTCGTTAAACCTCCAATCAAATAAAAAAAAAAAAGATCTGGGCCCGGCATCGCCCTCTGAACAATTGTGTGGGGGTACAAAGAGACGGCTGTTTAGGATACACACCAGTAGTGCATCGCTTAGAGCGAGTTGTAAAAGGGTCTCCAGGATTCAATAATGCCTCGGCAATGACGAATGGCGCAATATCACCATACGACAGAGTTTGAACGGGGACGAATGATTGGTCTGCGTGAAGGTGCACTTTCGTACCCCGACATTGCGGCTCGGACGGGATGTAACGCCACGGCAGTGATGCGCGTGTGACGTCAGTGGACTGAGAAGAACCAGGTGCATTAACAATCCGGCAGTGGACCGAGGAGAACCAGGTGCATCAACAATCCGGCAGTGGACCGAGGAGAACCAGGTGCATCAACAATCAGGCAGTGCAACGAGAAATGTGACGACACCGCGGGATGACCAATACCTCATCCGTATAACAGTGACAAACCGTTCCGCATCTTCGACAGTCTTAGCACAACAGTAGAGCATCGCAACAAGTGTGGCATTGCCTGCCTCCACAGTTCGACGCCGTCTGCTGCACAGAGGACTGGTTGCATGCATCCTTTTGAGGCGCATTCCTTTGACCCTGAACCATGGACGCCTCAAGTTAGAATGGGGTTTTCAATACAGACAATAGCGTACTGATTGACAACATGCCGTATTTTCGAACGAGTCCCGATTTAGCTTGGACTACCATGATGGCCGCACACGCATTAGACGGTATTGTGGTGAGCGCTGTCTCCTAGCACACATTGTCGAGAGTCATACGGGCCGAACGCCAAATGTGATGGTGTAGGGTGCTATTGGGTACCAATCGCGATCTCGGCTGCTACGACTTGAGGGCAATCTCAACAGCGACCGCTACATCAGGACATTTTACAGGCAGAAGTCATACCCTTCCTTCAGAGCACTCCTGGCGCTATATTCCAGCAGGGAAATGCCCGACCACATGTTGCCAGGAATGTTCAAGCCCTCTTCGCATCACAGCAGGTACCATTTCTTCCCTGGCATGCTCGTTCTCCAGACATGTCGCCCATTGAATATGTCTGGGATATGGTCACTCGGCAACTGGTCCAACAAAGTCCTCCAGCGATCAGTACTAATTATCTGTGGACTCGCATACAAGCCACCTGGCAAGCAATTACCTGGGACACAATCCAACGCCTTTTCGATTCAATGCCACACCGTCTAGAAGTTCTTATTGGAGCTCGCGGAGGCTTCACAAAATACTGATTTTGCAGGTAAAAATTGCTTATTGTTCTGAAAATTAAATTACTTATTTACAGTCATATCAGTAATGTGCAGTATAAAATTCATTCAAATCGCATGGTTCCTTCTTGGTGTTGCAATTTTCACAAACAGAAGTGTATTATAATGCCAGTAGTTTTCGTTTTGTGCATCGATTTCTCCGAGGTTCTGTTTCAGTTAAACATTGTTTTTGAAAAAGTGCACGAAAAGTTGGAAGGAAGAAGCACAGTGATGTGGAAAAATCGTTAAGCATTCATAAACACGGGGGTGCGATGTAAGGTTACATTGATAAAAGTAACGGGAAAAACTGCTAGCAAACGGGTTTACAGATGAAATTAAATGAAGAACGTACTTCCGATAATCGAGGTAACAGTAGTTAAAAAAGCATGCATGTGAAAATGCGCATAAATACATATGGGAAACTGATATTCGGTAACGCAAGTATGCAGACGTTCAGCGATAATCCCTATCCGACAGCTCCGAAGTTAATAAAAGATTCTGCATGTGTAAAAAGAACTGTCTAACTTAACAAATAAGCACATAACTTTGTTCCTCATACGAACAGAATATGTCTCGATACAAACCCTTCTTAAATAGTGTCTCTTTCCAGCACGTAAACGACTCTTATGCCGCTCCTTCAGTACCCAGGTTTCGCTGCCGTCTACTAGATTTAGAACAATTACCTTTCATAAACAGCCATTCGGGACCTTTTTGAGATACCATCGGTCCTGTGAAATTCTCCTGAAGCAGATGTGACTGTCAAAGATGAATTCACTTGTCAACTAATTTCAACATCTATTACGTTTCCTCTGTGAAACATGTTCTTCAATACACAAAATCATTTACCTAAGGTCTAACACTGTACCACTTAGACTGATCTTCACTGATCAGTCTGAACGGTACACACTGATCACATTCACTGTCCAGTTTCTTACAAAAGCAGCTCCTTGCTCAAAAACCATAACTTAGGGTTTTCCCTTATTTTTACTCAATTTGAATTTCATACAAACTTTTATTTTTGTTTTGTTTAGGGCTTTAACGACCACTGTGAGCAACTCGGTGGTCTATAATTTAAGGCGACTGGTTCCAGTGAAGAGAGAGACTCAGTGCCGTAAGACAAACACGCCATCCATGTTTTCCCCCAATTCGAACCCATTTGAGACGAATGGTCAGAAGCCAGCGCTTAGACCACTGCGCCACCAGGGCGGCATTTAAACTTCCTACGTCCATGAAAACATTACTTTGCAACTCACTTTTGTTCTCAGGCAACTGTGCCATCCGTAAAGAGCAACCTGCACACACAGAAATTACCATGACATAAAACAGTACTGTCGATTTCGGCATCACAGATACTTTTCAGTCACCACAGGTATTACAAAAATTTGGTTGGTAAACCCTTACTAGACATAAAACCACTCTGTACATCCCACACTGCCTGATGTATTCCGCAGGCTGATACCACGATAGTTCTTATATTCAGTCTGATCACTTTGCCCTTGAACAAAAGGAAATGATGGCGTCCCTCCAATCCTGAAGAACGAGTCTTAATCTCAACAGAACTGACAAAGTTCAGTTAAACAGTTAATAACAGAGTAACCACCATATTTTAATACCTTAACAGTTATAATATCTACCATTTTAAACAGATTTTATAGCTTAAGGAGCATGTGTATCATCTATATATAGTTCTACCCCACAATAATATTTATCTTCATATTCTAATAACTCACTGAAATATTCATTCATCTTTTACTTAACACATTCGGCTGGCATATCGCTCCTCTGATCCTATTCTTCACGCATTTTAGAACTTATTTCTCCAGCTCTTTCCATCTGTCTTATACTTCCAGGATGACTTCATATCTTTTCATAAAGTCGATTCATGCCTGTCCACCACATTTTTCGTATATTTTACCTAACTCGGACGAAACAGCTTCGTTGCTCTATGTTTTGTTACTATATTATTTAATCTGAGAAACTATACCTTGCAGCCTCCCTAGATATGCTTCCTTCTTAATTTTCACCTCTTCTTTAATCTTAGTGTAACACCAAGCATAACATTTACTCTGCCACCCACAGTGGCAGTACCCCAAACTCCTTGAACCACAGTGATAAGAGAGTTCTAAAACATGTCCACGTCTTTTCCAGATCGCCTTCACATACTGTCAAATGATTCAGTCGTTTACGAGTATTTCAGAGTAAAGCTGACGTCAGAGGAAGCCTTTCAACCATTAGCTCTTTTCATTTGTATGTCAAGATTATTACTAGAATTATCAGTTGTAGTACGATAGTACTTAAAAGTGTCAGATGACTTTCATGGTGACAGAAGTTACGAAATTGCGTCTGCTGATGCATCAGAAGAGGATGTATTAGACTTTCTTTGCTTTGATTTGGGCCGTTACGGCCACAGTGAGGACCTTAAGGGTTATAAGAAGTCTCCTGTCTCTAATTTGGGCCACTGGTTCCAGGAAGGAGTGAGCAAGGGCCGTGGGGCAAGCCAGCCCACTCATGACTCATCCAGGGCTCGGGCCTGGGCCCAGCTATGAAGTCGGGTACTCTAAAAGTGATCGTATAAACTAAGTAAGAGCGAAATATAACTTTTCATAAAATCTAATTATTTGATTGTCAGACCGCTCATACAGAAATATGCTTCGGAAACGCGATTTCCAGTTAACTCATTTCTAAATCGAAGTAAATTATCCTTGCATAATTTCAATGGGTAAGCGAACATTTTGTGAGCTAATAGCATGGAAGTGGGATACGATGCATGACATGTTAAGTATAGAGTAACATAAAATCTTTCGGAAGGATACGATCCGTTCCAGGAAACAGCACGCCTCCTCTGATCATCTCTCCCATGATGCAGCCGACGGACCAGATATCCACTGCAATGAAGTAAAAAAACAGTTTATGTGATGGCAGATAACAAGTACAATATTGTAAAAATAACAAAACAAATACATGAATTGAAAATAAATATGCGTTATAAAGGGAAAATTTATCCCATACTTGCAATGTTAATTCGCATTATACACATTTTCGCTAAGATTATTGCGTTCTGGTCTTCAAAAGTTTAAGTGCAAATAAATAAATAAAGTCCTTAGCAAACATGTGCTCTAGCTGTGATTTCCAAAAATGTTTCAGAATTTTTTAAAAATTCAATTATCTCAATCCGCGCCAAATTGGAATACATCCAGATTGAGATAAATTGAATTAAAAAAATATTGAAACAATTTTCGAAATCACAGCTAGAACATATATTAGTTAAAGACTTTATTTATTTGCGCTACAATTTTGAAGACCAGAGCGCAACAGTTTTTGCAAAAACATGTGTAGGACGAATTATCATTGCAGGTATAAGAGAGATCTCACCTTGAGGTCATGCAGTTTGGTTGCAAGAAGTGTTCAATGTTGTGGAGAAAGTGAACGTCGTCATATTTGATGAGCTTTACATATGCAACATGAATTGTTTTGTGAACCAAAGCTGCTTTCTTTCATAGGTGTTTAAAGAACACCGTGGGCATCAGCATGCGTCTGATTTTCAACATTACACAAACGCCCCGTGCTGGTTCAGCCTTTTCTCGACTAGTTGGCTGGGCATCGGAATTATTGTCAACCCTAAATTCTAGGGAAAACAACTGAATTTTTTTTCCAATATAATGATAAAGGTCGTAGCTGCTGTCAGCTTTGCTCACGCAGAGTTCAAAATCAGCGTTCTTTCAGTCTATGCACGAACGGAATTCGCCCAAAGGAGAAGATTTATTAGGAGTTTTCCTTTATGTTTGAGGGTAGTGAAGACTTCCTCATACTGGAGAGTGATTTTCCTTTAGTTTCGGAGCCGAATCTTAATAAAGAGGGGTAGTACTTGGAGGACGGATTTGTCCAGAGCTACCTTTTCCATGTTCATGTCCGGAGCTGGGCTGGTGGACGCCTGGCGTCCTACTCACTCTAGGGTCTTCGACTGGACTTGGACGGATGGCTCCGTTTTGACTCGTCTGGACAGAATTCTTGCGAAGGGTACTGGGAATTGGGACCTTGCGTCTTTAGAACATTTGGTAATGCTAGTTCTGCGTTGCTGTTCGTTCTGCGTTGCTGCTCGTTCTGCGTGAGATTGTTTTAACGGGGACTCATGGTACGTGAAGGATGAATCTGATTCTCGAAGACTAAGGCATTCTGAAGGGTCTTGAAGGGTCGCTTCGGTGCACAGGTGCTAGGTCTGAGACTCACTACACTGGTGAGTGATGGGAGGGGGGTCAAAATTAATATGAAGCCATATTTACAACTTCATAGAAAACTTCTAACTCGTAGGGGGATATTAGAAAGAACTCGCCTCGTGTGTGTTTCTCACGCATGTACAGACGGGCAGCAAATTGTTTGCAAAATGATAGTATGATTGCTGAACTTCGAGCCCAGTTAACAGACTTGTATTGTAAATCTGTCCAAAGACGCACGCAGGATTCCATTTCAAAGAACTTGAGAATCAAACTTCACTCGTCAACTTGTTTGCGAAATCTAAAAAAAGAAAAACAAATATTTTTCACTGGTCATTCTTGGCTTACAACATGGGTTACTCTTCGTGACTTCCCAATCATAAACAATTTTTTTTTCACGTTTTCGGGATCTTTTTGCATCTGATGATGTGCAGCAGTTGTGTGTCAACTCTTGATACAGTTGTGTGTCGACGTTTGCATCTGACGATGAGCAGCAGTTGTGCGTCGATCGCTGATACGAGCCACCTCGATGCTGCTGCTGCTGCGCTTACATCGGGTCCTGTAAGTATTTCCGAGGTTAAGGCAAGCAAATGCCAGCTTGACCAACGTTCATAGCGTGGGTACTGACGGTATCCGAATTGAGTTTTACAAATACTTTGTTAATTTGCTTGCCGAACTCTATGTGATGTAAATAATTAGGTGCAATAGCGCCGACTTTTCATGAATGCAATGGGGGCGAACCAAAAAATCACTAGAAAGTAGCATTCACTTTTAAAATTGATCGTCGTTTAACCACACACATATATATATACAAGCACATGCGCACTAAAGCAATGGCATATATTACAAGAATAATAATATATTTCAATTTCATGTTCGATGGAGTTTTAAATTCCCAGATTAATTATACTTTTGAGGGAGGACTGAAAATATCATCGAGTTCTATGTATATATAGTACATACATAAGTAAAATTTATTTATAATGAACCAAAAACGAAATATAGTCTCTGAGTTTTGCACATATACATACACTCATTTTCCAATTTATTCAGAGCACCGCCATGTTATATCATTGTGAGAAGAAACGTTCAATGACCAGTAACTTTTTAAATACCATGTTAATGAAAAAATGACACGCAACAAATATTGTTCATCCACTACTTTCGCTCTCCCTTTTCAAATTTTTTTGTTGAATATGCGACTCACCTCAGTTTTGTTGTTGTTGAGATTCTAAATGATCTAAACTTTTATTCTTTAACTAGCTTTACTACCCGGCTTTGCTCGGGATTTAGGCTTATTTATTTCATATTCCCTTATATGTCAATGAAAAAATCGGGAAAAAAATTGATGCTTGCAAGAAAGAAAAAAGCTGATTTCACAAATTCGGTCATTACAAATTATTTATTCATAGTGTGATTATTTGAGCAGTTGGCCGTACACAACATTTTTGGTTTCTCCTTCATCGGTGACAATATATAATTTTGTTGGATCCTTTGCTCTTGACATTCCAACATACAGCTGTTCATGTGAGTAGCATTCATCTGCCAAATCCAAGCCCGTAACGTTAAGCGATTGTCCCTGCGATTTGTTAATGGTGATTGCAAATGCAAGCCGAACAGGAAATTGTAATCGTTTGAATGAAAATGGCGCAGTGGTCTAAGGCGTTGGCCTCTGATCATTCGTCGGAAGGAGTTCGGGTTCGAATCCCGGTGAGGCATGGATGTTGTGTTTGTCTTACGGCACTGGCTCTCTCCCTTCCCTGGAACCAGTGACCCTAAATTAGGGACGGGCGACTGCTTATAGCCCATTGAGTTGCTCACGGTGGTCGTTAAACCTCAAAAAAAAAAAAAAAAATGGCAAATCAGTTGGAATTAACGGAATCCTTGGAATGAAGACGTGCTTGCCTTTAAATGGTGCAGTTGGAATCGTTGCCTCGATGACATAAGCATTTAATGCCTTCACCGTCAGTCTTGATCCGTTACACATTTTTGGTTTAAGGCAAAATTCGGTTCTGGTGAACAAGAGTAGCTCTCGAGTTTGAAGCTCGTTGGCGATCGGACGTTCGGCGCTCGTTCGCCTCTTCAGCAGTCTCATTGCTTCATTTTGTAGCAGTTCGAATTCGTTGTTCAGCAAGTCACGCCTCTGTTTCATCAGCAGTTTCGTTGCTTCGTCGAACACCTTGTTGAGTTTTGTCCGCATCACGTGCTTGTGACCTTTCCTCTTCCGATTGCTTGGTTCGTGATATCTTTTGGCGTTTTCTGTTGATTCGTGTTTGATTAAAAATTGGTCTCTTCCTTTTGGGCATTGCTACCACAAATATTTGTCGAGAATTAAAGCAACGAAATGTACAGAATGTATGGAATCTGTAGAATCAAACGGACCAAAAGCGTTACGAATTATTTAACACACTTCCAGGAGACACAGCATTAGAACACTGACTGAACAAAATTCGTTAACAATTTGTTATCGACGATCAAATGCATCACCTGCTTTCAGTTTCAGACGTCTTTGAGGGGCGAATCTCTGGGATAAAAAAGTTGAAAACGTACCGTTGCGAATATTTTATGAAACTGGCTGAAATTTTAATGAACACCATAAATCGTTAATAGGAACATGACCTCCACGTTTCTCCTGAATCGGATCCTAAAATAGCTGCGTTGACCTAGAAATTCCAGTATTAATAAGCTATGCAACTTTAACGATGCCACAGTTCGGCGTTTGAGAGTTTTTGCTGCTTCAGACAAACAGGCGCTTCGTTTTATATATAAGATATATTTAATTTCTATCTCCCCACAAGGCCGAACAATGAAAAAAAGTATGTGAACTAGTCAAGATTCAACAATTAACTCCAACAGGACAGTACGGCATTCTGTTTAAAAAATTTCCAACATGCATTTAGTTTCAATGAAATTATTGGCTAGCGTTTTACTCCTGCCTTAAAACGACAATGGACATCGGTCATCATATAGTTCATGCCAAGCATGTATCCAAGGAGGGGGTCCGGTCCCCTTCCTAAGGTTACCCAACAACAACAGCAAAAACAAAAAATGTGGATTTTATTTTAAATTAATTTTTTAATAATTGTCCCCAAAAGCTATAAACAAATCGGTAACTGGGAAGGGACATTGGGGTACCTGCGCCCTCCACATGCACATACCAGTTCGGAAATTACCCACAATCCATGCCTGGATCTACGGCTACCTACACAGTAAAAAAAAGGCAGTAAAGGACTTCTTAAGCTTCTTCATGTGGTCTATTAAAATTAATGAATGAATATAGAACAGTTTGTTTATGAATGATCTTCACGGCAAGTTTCAAGTTTCAGTGCAATTTAAATTGGCAGTTTAATACATTTCACATTTCTACAAATTTCGCATTTGGTCTTTTCATTTATTCCTTGTAGCAACCCGAATTTATTATTAATACAGACATTTGACGTGGACTACGAACATCAAACAGAGGCCATCGCTCTTTCCACGTTTATAAGTGAGTTACGGAAAAATTCTCATTGGCCGCCACCGGGAATCGAACCCAGGGTGTTCCAGTTACGCGCCGAATATGCTTCCACTGCACAGCAGCGGCCTTCGAATTCTTTAGATTCACATTCCCAGCATTGTGCGGGGCTCCAAGAAGCAACCTGCCAAATTGGCTTGGCAGTTAGTGTATGTGAATCTGGAGGAATTCGAAGGCCGCTGTGGTACAGTGGAAGCATATCCGGCGCGTAACTGGAAGACCGGCGCGTAACTGGAAGACCCGGTGGCGGCCAATGAGAATTTTTCCGTGACTCACTTATAAACGTGGAAAGAGCGATGATCTCTGTTTGATGCCGGATTTATTATTTTATTTCTATTATATCAGTTTGAAAATTAGTCTGTGTAATCTCAGAGTTTCTGCTCCCTCCCCCAAGAGACGTGGCATAGTAAAATGTACATTATGCATGCCGCAGGTTAGTATAGCATATGGTCAATACAACTTGCTACCTATATTTGCTATACAGTATATAAATTATTGTTACTTTTTGCTCGGACTCGGACACCCGAAAACAAAATTCCTGGATACGCGCCTGGTTCATAGGGCTAGTCCTTATCGTTTCACCCCCTGAGACACGCAGCCGAGGCTGATGTCGTACCTGTGCTGGCCCTTCTGAAGCCAAGAACCACGGGGAGGTGTGCTCTAACGGAGCACCATAGGAAAGGTACTTTCAGTCAATGTTATTACCGTATTTAACAGATTAGTGTGTCATCTACTGCAATGCGCACTCAAATATTAGAAATTGTCTTTCTCGAAAACAAAAGTTAAGGATTTTGGGTCCTAAAACCAGAAAACATTGATGAACTAGTATAACTGCGATAATTTTAAATGAACAATTTCTGTCATGCATGGTTTATCTTTAAAAAGTATTTTGCTTAATATACTGACTATATTTTTCTGATGTCAAAAACTCAGCGTATCTTTCCCTTTTTTTGTTGTTTAAGTAATTCCCGGGAAAAAGTTAGTGGTTTAAAACCTTTTTCTCTGTCATAAATATTAGTTGTTTAAAACTTTTAAGACGCGAAAAGTTACTGACTTCTTCAATCTCCGCAAAAGCAGTTCAAACACCCTGTTAATGTATAAAATAAAAAGTATTTACTTACATGTTATATCCATCATTGTTTCTGAAGTTCACTGAGTTTCAAAAGTGAACAAAATTTACTTCATGAAATGAAGATATGTTGTTTATTGCACAACTGGAAAATGTTTTCTTAATGGCACAAAATGTGAAATTCCTTTCTTCATTGCCCAAAATGTGGAATTGTTTTCTTCATTGCTCAAATAGGGGGGGGAACTTATGTTTTTCTCACTGCGTTTGAGTCAATCCATTTTTTTTTTTCATTTTCTTTTCAGTCTCTCAATTTTTTTTTCATTTTCTGCAGAGTTTTCCTGTGTGGCACTAATAGTGAATTTCTGTTCAGAAAACGAATTCGAATAAATGTTCGGATTCTACAAAACAGACGAATAGCGTCTTTGTTGACAGATGGAAAACGTTTTTCTAGCTCATTTATGAGTTCCCGAATAACAAATGTCCTGCCGTGAACTGAGCAGAAAATCTTTTTAAAAAATCTGTTCATGTTCTTGGGATAATTTGTATTATAATATTATCCCAAGAATATGATGGTACTGTCAAACAGCCAGCAGATATTAGTCTTAGTTTCAGAATTAGTTTCGGGGCAGTTTTTACAAATAGTTCTTAAAGAAGGATTTATATCGAAATGCGATATTCTTATAAACACGAAAGGACGTCGAAAACAGTGTCCCGTCCTTTCTTGTTCATATGCATATTTCGGCTCGTTGCATCGACACATGACATTTCGTTAAAAAAACGGAAATAAAAATCAACACTCAGTGTACAACTTAAATAAAACACAATGTGAAACAATTACTACAAAGTATAAGCCAAGAAAAGGCGCGGGCGTGCAAAACCATAACAGAGCAAAAACGGGTCTTGTAGGGAAGTTGACAAATGAAGCTCGGGGAGCAGGCCAGAACGATGACGTAGAAATAAGTGGCCAACCCGTTTTCCATCCACCCTTTCAGACACGGGGCGGCTCAGTTCCTCAAAGGGATGTACTAGCCCTTTCCTCTGTACAGCCCTGTCGGTCACTGCGACTGCAGTGCTTTACGACTCCTCTGTTACAGTTTATTGCCTCTGTGGGAATTGATGAGAAACTGGCTGTTATATAGGTAGACGCGAACCCGACTGCATGTCGCCTGCCTAGAGGCGACAAGCAGATGACTTGAAAGTATCATTGTCCTGGCGTGCCTTCTGGTAGAGCCAGAACAACAGTGATTCTAAATGGACGATGTAATCGCTCTGACCACGTTATTTTATAAACAACGCATAGCGACTGAAAAATTGTGTTCCGACACCGCTGGGATCGAACCCCAGATCTCTCGATAACTAGTCGAGTACGTTCGCATTTACGCTACAGCGCCAACAATTCTCAGCGGTATGCGTGGTTTATCAGTCAGCATCTGACTACACGAATCCGTATTGATGGTCTCAGCAACTGAGATGTCGTCATCTGGTGGCATTTAACGGAACAGCTATTTAATTGTAGCTGATAAATTCAAAGGGCGATAGAAAATGGTTAATATATAACAAGTACGTGGAGATAATGAGACCATAAATACGGATTCGTGTAGTCAGATGCTGACTAATAAACCACGCATGGCGCTGAGAATTGTTGGCGCCGTAGCGTAAATGCAAACACACTAGACTAGTTATCGAGAGATCTGGGGTTCCATCCCAGCGGTGTCGGAACACAATTTTTCAGTCGCTATGCGTTGTCTATAAAATAACGTGGGCAGAGCGATGACATCGTCCATTTACATTAACTCCACGTATTTGTTATATATTAACAATGATTCTTCCTAAGACATTGGATGAGGGCTGGGAGGATGGGGAAGGAACAGGGAAGCGCTAACGACAACAAAGGATCGATCTTCCCGGTGACTCCTGTTTACAATTTCGCAACCGAAAATAGATTGCTCGAGCACCCCAGTCCCAGTATCTCCCCAATCTCCCATTCTCTCTTTGTAGAAAAAGCACAGTTAAACTAAAAGAAAAAACTCAGCATTGTTTGATAAAATTAAGATGTTGTATAACGAAGTGAATTTCTCCGTCATTTTTATCCGCGCCGGGGTTCGAACCCGGGTCCACTCATTCCGGAATAAGTTGCTCTACCAATTAAGCTACGCGGACATTTTATTCTGATTCCTATCTGCCTTTATGTCGTGTGCGTCCTTCTGGCAGGTACGTCACATCTCCTGGTACGTTACATCATCTCCCCCTTATTTTTCTTTTTTCTTTCGAAGTGCTGCTCATATTTTTCCTATCTCGCGGTGTGGAAATAACATCACACCAATGCGAGATTTTGAACGGTCGGGTCATCCGGATAGTTCGGGCGCCATTATAACGAAGTGAATTTCTCCGTCATTTTTATCCGCGCCGGGGTTCGAACCCGGGTCCACTCATTCCGGAATAAGTTGCTCTACCAATTAAGCTACGCGGACATTTTATTCTGATTCCTATCTGCCTTTATGTCGTGTGCGTCCTTCTGGCAGGTACGTCACATCTCCTGGTACGTTACAGTTGATACAAAACCAACATATTTAAAAAAATTAAAAGTATGCATTTCCAAAACATACTTTTGCCCCCGCGGTCTAATCACTGAGGAAGCAATCGCCCCCGTTTCCCCCGCGTAGTCGGCGCCTATGTTAGTTAGTGTCAACTGAGCACACGACGCGACGATGCGTAATGGGCATATCGTTTTCGTTATAAATGGCATGATGTACCCAGTCGTAATTTGAGAGAATGGAGACCCATCCATTATCTCAATTACGATTAGAAGATTTTAGCTAAAGTTCTTCCTAATGATTTGTTAGTTTTTGGGTATTTCTGACCTTGGAGGAACGTGCCAGGTTTCTGAAATGCCGGGGAAGAGAAGTTTTCAACACTTACTCATGCTGTTGGATGCTATCATTACCTTAACCTCAAGAGGTTGAAGTGCTGTATCCTTCCTTTAAATCAAAGCGAAGCCTTTGACAGGGTTTCCCACAAATACCTTATGAATCAGTTACAGGTTTCCAACTTTAGCCCGGATTTTGTTCACATGGTGAAGGTTTTGTGTACTCATATCTTTGGTTCTATCTGAGTAAACGGACAGCTTTCTTCTTCGGATGGGGGTCCGGGAGCGCTTCCCATTGTCTACTGCACTGTTCATCCTGAGTACCGAACATCTCCTCAGGAGGGTTCAGTCTGCATCGAATATCTTTGGCATCCCTATTCCAATTGTTAGCTCCGGAGCTGAGGAACTCAAGTACGTTGCCAACGCCGATGACGTCGTACTTTTCCTGGTAAACTTTCCTTGAAGAATTTCTTCAGCTTATATGACAATTAGGCTAACAATGAAAGCGCTGCATTGAATATGGATAAGACTAAAGCCCTGTGTTTAAGGATTTGTCGCCAAACGTTTTTTACTTTTTAGGCTCCATTGATGATTCCATAAGGATCCTTGGGATATATGTTGATGAAAAGAAATTTAGACAAAATTTTCTGAAGTTGCTGCAGGGCCCACTTGCAAAATTGAAGGCGACGATCAGGATCATTCTCACTCAAATGGTGTAACAGTTGCAGTTTATAAGGATGCCATTTGTTTTTCGAAAGGACACGCACAATGAAGATTTGACATTCGTCCGTTAAACGTCACGTGCTCTTCTTTGGGCTTTTGTCAAGGGCCCCCAAATCATGGTTCTTGACTCCTCGTTTGTTGTTGTTTTGGGACGACCGTTTCTTGGCTTCTCACACAGAGTGCCAGTTTGCCTAAATTTCTGGATTAGCTTCACCATTGCACTATGCGTGATTGGCCGTATTTCTGGGTGTCTGCGGTTGAAGTCAGCTGCAACCTCCCTTGAACTCCTTCCACCATAGTGCAGAATTATGTTAATACTCTCCTCTTTGGTCAATTCCATCACATTTCGCTGCAAAACAAAGTCGAAACATTCATGCGTAGCGTGCAAGAAAAACACCAAACATCGATTAAAAACATGCAATAACTCGAAAACTAAGAAAGATATGTAAAAAATAATGGTACCACTGTTTTTCTGAGAAAATGTCCCATAACTGTGAGTGGTTGCATGACCCTATTGCCGTTTAAAAAATGAAGTTGAATCCAACATGGCGGATTCTAAGATGGCGGATGGGTAGTGTAACATATATCAGAGGTGCAATACTTGGTCCAATGTATATTGCACATGGTTACTTTCATGTGCTGTTAAATGTCTAGAAAATATTTGGGTGGTTCCAGACTTATGAATCACCATGTATAATGTTTTCCTGCCATCCTTTGCTCCTCGCATTCAGCAGAGGTTTCCCGCCTTGGGAATGGACTGGACGGTCGCATGGGCTAATATCGCGTTTGCAGGTGTAGAACGTCGTGTGAGGGACCTGCAGTGGCGGCTGGCCCATGGAATGATTTTTACTCGTGATTCCCTATTTGGAATAATTGTTCAACAAGTTGCTGGAATGTGATTTTGCGCGAAAGGTTTGGCAAATTATTTCTAAGCGGCTTAATGCTAACATTTACAATTTTCAATTTATTATGTTTAAGCATCCGCTACCTGTTTCAGGTCAGCGGGTTTATGGTCTCAAAGTGATTCTTGCTACTACTGTTACAATTTGCATGACACTGCTGTATCGGATCACTATGCGAATAGGTTTTTATTTATTAAGATCAGACTGCGCGAACGTTTCATTGCGGATGATTTTCACCACTGGCCGGAAGATGTCTTCCTTGTTCGGTGGCTTGTTGGACGAGATTTGATTTTCTTCAAAATGCTGGACACAGTTTTTAAACTTTAAACTTGGTTTGATGATTGAGCTTGTTCTATGGCAACCGACCGGTACTCCTATTGACATAATTTTAAGCTGACATTATAGTTTGCAATATTTTGCTACTTTGTTAGCACGCTGATATACTGTATATATGCTTTTATTCTAAGTTTGTATATGCTTTTGCCAACGAGTTGTTCTGCCAGTTTTCTGTAGATGGTTCTTTACCTCTCGGACGACAGCTCATATTCTTTTTTGAGTCTTTGTCATGCCTCTCGGGCGGGGAAGGGTTGGCAAATGGCATTTCGCGCAGTTTGTTTTTCTTTGTTTCCTTCCCGTGTAACCCTACTTTTCTTTGATGGGTTAGAGGTGCTTAGGAACAGGGCCTCTGTCCCTTTTATTTTATTTTTTCTCTAAGTACTTCCACCCTGACTACAGTGATGCGTCGATGCTGGAAGCTCTTTGCCAGCTTGGGAACTATCGCCCACCTAAGGTAAGCGGTTTTTCCTTTTCTTATGTGAGATGCGTGCCAGCGTATGTGAGTCGCACTCTCGATGATGATACACAACAGTTCACTAATTAAGCCGACGGCTGCAGATACTTTCCTTATGACTCATACACGTGTGTCGACGCTCTACGGTGGCGAGCGATAGGACGACTAGGAGCAGGCGAACCTCAGGTCCAGGTCACAAAAAACTTGATTCTCCACCTGAGAGTGGTTTAAAGGTCATGGCAGTAATTCAACACCATCGGTGGGTTGTCACAAAGGTCTGGCCAAGGTCGTCCAAGGTCTACGACACTTTGTGAGGACCGTTATGTCGCTTTTACTGCACGGCGTCATAGGTCCTAAACGGCCCTGCAATTGCCTTCGGATATGCGCTGCTCTGGGTTCAACAGTATCAAGGAAAACGATATATCGAAGGCTTAATGCAATTGATGTTCATGCCAGGAGACCCATGATTTGTGTCCCGCTAACCGCATCTCACAGGACAGCTCGCTTGAACTGGTGCAAAAAACATCGTTCTTGGAGACCAGACTTGTGGGCAGGTGTTTTTTTTACAGACGAGTAGAGATTCAGTCTACAAATGGATTCGCGTCGGCATTTCATCTGGAGGGAAGAGACAACCCGTAATGATCCTGCAAACGTCCGTGAACGAGACTACATCTGGATCGGTAGTCTGCTCGTGTGTGCAGGGGCATTATATTCAACGGTCGTGCATCACTCGAGGTGCTTGCAGGAGGCAATGTAAATTCTGAGTGGTATTGTGTCGAGATCCTATATCCCTATGCCGAACATCTTCGTTGTGCCGTTGGTCCTCAGTTCCTTTGAATGGATTATATCAATTGCCTGTACAGGGCTCAGCTTGTCTATGATTTCCTACAGGGATCAGCCTGTCTACAGGGCCAGGATATTTGGCGTATGGACTGGGCAGCCAGGTCTCTAGACCTGAACCCCATAACAACGTGCCTAAATTCTCTGGGAAGACACGTAGCCGCTCGTCAGCTCCCTTCCGAAACCCCTCCCGAACGCCACACCGCCCTCACCGAGGAATGGAATTCTTTGGCTTCAGAGTTCATTTACAACCTGGTGATGAGCATGTGTCGACGTTCTGAAAGTTCTCTGTGCGTACGAGGTGGTTACCTTCCTTATTAAGACATTTTTGGGTTACATTATTACATACCATCTTGGTGACATTTGCGGATGTGACCCTGTATACGTAAATATGTACATATTTTTCTATTGTTATTAAATATTTATTTCCCTTATTTTTGTGTCTCTTTACAGGACAAATGTCTCTACCTACTGTTACGATTTTTCCGGACTTTAATGTCGGACACCAGTGTAGTATTCGAAAGACTGAACATGACGACTAGCTGACTGTTGTAATCCTGTTTACGTAAAATTAATTATCTTTCTTTTGCACATACATGCACGAAATAAATGTGTCAAATTCATCTCCGTTGTGGTAAAGAAAACTACTATTAATTCCTTTTAATTAATGTACACAAAATATCTTCTTGTTGACGTCTCAAACTTTTTATATTACTTTTAAATTGCTTGTCAGAAACCACTTTGTTTTAGTGAAAACATAAAGTATGATAATGTCAGCTGTCTAAAATATTTTCAGTTAAGAAAAGCGTTTTCAGGGTGTTACTTATTTACACAGTTACAGCAAAGATGTACGCAGATGTGAAACAGTTTCACTGTGCTCTAATTTCGCTTTTTCTCAGCTATTTTTCTAAGAAAATGTTTGCTTACAGCATGTGTTTAAACATAACTAATAATCTCACCAAGAAACTTTCGAATTTCAGTATTTAAGTCAGTTTGAAGTTGCACAAGTTTTAATTACTTGCACTGTACTTTTCTGCATAAAATGAAGAAAAAGAAAAAGGAAAAAGAAACACGACGCCGCCTGGAACTCCGAACAAAAATAACTGAAGGTTTGCAACGAGGCTTAAAACGAAATTTGCTGCGAAGATAAATGAAAAATTAATACCTTACAAAAATAAAAACTGATAATGTGAACAGATGAATATCTTCGAAAAAAAAACGCTTTTCGTTTTGATAAAACTAAAGGCCACGAAGAATGATTAAGTAAAACTAAGAAAAATAAAGAACATAAAAACATGAAAAGTACCGCAAAAATGGGGCGCCCAGGCTTTTAAAGGAGACCAACCCAAACAACGTAAATGATCTCTAAAAAACATTTCGTAAATGGCAAAGTAGTTTGACCAGGATAAATAAGGATCATCCCGTCAACCACCTATTCAAGAATTGAAAAAATTATTAACAAAAATGAAATGAAAAGCATTGCATGCTTCTCAAACTGCAAACAAGCGCGAAAAAAAGGGAGAACGAGTATAACCGACGAAAACTAAAAACAAGGTTAATCTGTATGAGGATAAGGTAAAGCATAGCTGAACAAAAGCAAGAGACAATATCAGATTGGTTAATAATTATTATAATTTTCGTTTAATTTATTATTATTCTTCGTTTTAATTGATTATAATCAATTAAAACGAAGTGAAGCGACTAGGGTTGATTTCTAGATTCTTAAGAAAATTCTAAAAAAACTTCTAAATAAAATCTATCATGTAAATAGCTGTAGCGGTGCAACCCTCTTGAATTTTACTAAAACATTTTTGAAAAAATCGCAACTAAGTTTCTTGAACTGAAAGGAAGCAGGTTTTCATTTTATGGTTGGAATTTGAACATGATGAAACATCTACTCGTCCGCCAGAACATGCGAATGTATAAATGGGGAAGTGGTTATTCATATCTCTGTCTAATCCTATTTCTCTCA
Source organism: Macrothele yani (assembly GCA_039090855.1). NCBI lineage: Eukaryota > Metazoa > Arthropoda > Arachnida > Araneae > Macrothelidae > Macrothele > Macrothele yani. Next base: position 74,874,679 of record CM077026.1, read on the forward strand.
GTTTGTATTTTCAGAAATATATTTTCAAAAGCCAATACAGAATTCTCTATCCGTAACAAACTTTTGATGTATGAAGAACACTTAACACGAGGATATGTACATTGTTATACACGTATAATATGCCAAATATAATGCTTGTTAGGTATCTCTTGACTTTGTTATAAAGAAAGGAAAGTTCCCGTTGCATATGTACTGTGTTGCCAAAATATTCGGACATCCATGTGTAGTTGCAACGAAGGCTTTTATTTGAAAATTTTGGCACATAGCAGAGCACCCACCCGACTGCAACTTTCTACCTCCGGAAGTCCTCAACCAGATCATTCCCCCACTCATCCAAAAAATCAACTGTCAAAGCAGATTTAGAGAAATGTCGATGCCGTGGAGACCTGATTCGGCGTCAGAGGCGTCCAGAATGTGTTGTATTGAAATAAGGTTCAGACTTTGCGCTGGCCAAGCTAACATTTCAATGTTCTTACCACAAATCAGTTTTACACACATCGTGTAGTGTGGCATGGAGCATAATTGTCCTGAAACAAACAACGGCCCGTACCTAAAACCGTCATAGTATACAGAGCGCGGAATGTTCCAGTATATCAAGGTAGAAGTTGGGCTCCTTAGTTGTAGGTGCAACGACTCATGGACCAAACCTTATCCAGCTGAACAGCCCCAAACCATTAGAAAGCCACCAGCAAGCATGACAGTTGGAATAATGCAGTTTTGAGAGAGTCGTTCTTCCAAATCCAGATACGTTCATTGGAGATGAACTGCGTAAAGCACTATTAGCCACTCCACAGAACTCTCTTCCAGCGATATACAGTATAATCGATGAATGTCAGACAAGACACCAATGTGAACGTCGTTGGGCATTTACAGGAATGTTATTGAACTTGTGCGCAGCTGCCATACCATGGAAATCAAGTAAATGCAGCTCTCTGCGAATAGTTCAGGTTCTGACAGCGGTTTCAACAGCATTTTCAAGCTCGACAGAGAGTTCTTGTCTGTTCAGAAGACATTCATCAATCTCGGATTCCCGTCTACAAGATTTTTGGGATCCAGTGCACAAAATTGCGTGGCCACCCAGTATTTGTTTTTCTGCTGTAGTAGCACATTTAGCCTTTCATTTTTCGAATTACATTAGCTATTGTAGATTGGCACCTAGTTGCCATCTCATGTTGAAAGTCGATAAGTTCTATTGTACGCGGTGTATTGACTTCCCGAATACTGCTACTTTCCCAGAAGATCCACGCTTTCAATGATGGTCATCCACCGGTACAGCAGAAGGGCATTCGAACGCATAAATCCAGAATTTGCATCAAGTGTCCGAATGATTTTGGTAACATGTTCCTCTATTGTGCTACACAAAGCTAACCGAATTACTAATTTTACAGTACTACTTTTTATCAAGCCAAACGATGAAATTCGGACCATGCCCAATCTGGATTCTTCTCGGAGATTTCAGAAACTTACACCTAAGGCTAATCGTTCGACATGAATTCAGGTACATGATGAGACATGAGCGTCGTGTTTGTCTAAAGGCTCCGTCTCTGAACATTTCTCAGAATCAGTGGTGCTAAATTCAGGACTCTTTGTAATCTTAGTCATTCATGGAAGTCGTTGCACGTCGTGTAGAAATGAAAGGAAAGACAATCCTGGGCTATAAGAGGAACATGACATCACAACGGAATTTCTGTTACTGGGACACTTCTGAAAAAAAGCGCAAAAAAAAAAAAAAAGAAAAAAAAAAAGGAAGAAAGGTGCGTTGTTATAGTGAGAATCCATTGGCAAAAGTTTACCTTTTGTCTACATCTCTGAGTATTGTTGCCCTGTCGTTGCATCTATTCGCAAGAATCAGGTCCCCCGCATTGGGAACCTCATCTTATCTGTGGAAAAGATTACACGAAATACACTGCCTGAGAAAGAAAATATCCCACCATGAAGGAATGCTCGAAAATAGACCAAGCTGCACACACAGATAGCCAAGTAGGTCCTGAGCAAAATATTTAATTGTCACATACAGACTACACTCCAGTGGCCGAATATACAGGATGATAAATAAGGAGTGTAGCCCCAATTTTGGGCGATACAGCGTTGAATCCGACGTGGCATCGAGGCAATGAGAGTCCGAATATTGTCCTGGGGTATCGTGGACTATGTGGTGTTGATCCTAGTCCACAGTTCATCTCCATTTTGCGGGGGTGTGAGGGTACTCAACCGACATCCAATCGCCTCACAGATGTTCGATGGGCGAGAGATCGGGGGATAGTGTTGGCCACGGAAGCATCCGCACACCGTGTAAAGCATTCATGCTGATTTGAGCGGTATGAGGCCGGGCGTTATCCTGTTGAAAAACGGCGTTTGGGGGTAATAGCACCCCACACCATAATTCCACGTTGCCGGGCTGTGTGGTGCCCCACATGGGGGAGTAATCCGCTCGTTGGCCACGTCTCCTCTAGACTCTTACACGGCAATCATCCGTGGTGAGACAGAACCGCAACTCGTCGCTGAACACCACACTGTTCCGTTCTGCACCCCACGCAGCTCTGAAGCGACACCACACCAAGCGGTGACGACGATGGCTCGCTGTTAAGGGTAGCCTTCGCAACGGATGGCTGGACAGCAAACCAGACGCAGCCAATCGGCGCGACACTGTCCGGGTTGACATCGGAGCATCTAAGCCTCCCTGTAAACACCGCAAAATGTTACCCGTTGTGGCATGTGGGTCACATGACGTCGGTTGCGACGATCGGTACTCTCGGAAGTCCGTCTTCGTGCTCCGGTTCCCCTGCGAGGTTGCACAGATCTTTCCTGGGATCACTGTCTCCAAATGCGACCGACGGTTGTGGCATCACTTTGCGTTTTTTTCGCAATATGACGCAAGGACCATCCGGCGGTACGAAGGCCTACGATGACACCACTCGTGAACTCATCCGTTTGACGAAATCGCGTACGACAGCGTCGTAACGGCTGTGACACCTCTTGTTCGTTCTCCAGACATGGTTACAGCAGAATTACTCACTTCTCGTGGTCGTGACGACGTCCCGACTGATGGCTTCATGGGCTGGTTGTCCGCTTACATCACGCGCGTCATTCGTGAGATTGGCCTGCAAATGCAATCATTTGCATAGCTTGTACGTGTGCACCCGTCCTGCAATTTGCATGGAAATGCGTTCACGTCTTCCTGATGTGGCATTTTCTCTGTCAGGCAGTGTACATAAGGAGTTTGAATTTACAAATGAAGCATTTCTTTCGGTACGTTCCTCGTATTTGTCTGTGACCAGCAGTAACTCCTGTGTATAGCCATTACTTTCGTTTCCCAAAAGCTTTTGTCCATACCTCAAGAATACCTAGCATTTAGTTGCCTAGCAAAGCATTGTTCAAACATTTTATTGTACAATTGCATGATATCAGGGAATTAATTGCTTGCATTTTGCATTTCATTCATCTATTAATTTTTATGTGTAGCTTTTTTCCAGTTACATCAGCACTCAGTATTGCTACCAATTCATCCGGTTCGCTAAAAATGAAACTCAACTGTAGTAATACCGTACACAGTTCGATGAATTTGTTGGAAAAATTTATACTTCCGGGTGGAACGGAATTTGATTTCAAATTTATTGAGTGTATTTTGAGAGGTTTCACGTTTTGATCATACAAGATGTTGATATTTAACACTTCCTAACACGTGAACCGATATTAGAAATGCAGTGTCTCCTTTGATCATTATTTTTGGGAGAGGTGGAGTAATGACCACTGTGAGCATATCAATGGGCTTTAAGTATCGTCTGTCCCTGATTTGGGGCCATTGGTTTCAGGGAAGGGAGGAAAAGGTATCATCCATCTCGGATAAATGTTTAGAAGCCTCGTACCACTCGATCACCGGAGCTGCCATATTTGTTCATACAATGTTCGTTGTCACCGAATATTTTGTATATCACCATTAACATTTTGTTTACTAGGATTTATGCAAGCTTTCACGTGATCGACCAGTTGAACGTAAACTTTACATGTGGGATCTAGCGGAAAGTTTATTATCTTAAATTACTTATTGCAATGAACATACTGAAACGATATGAAATAAAGAGCAACAGATCTAATACATGTAAAGCGATCAATACCTGCACGGTCTTAAAGGGTATGAGGAGATTCCATGAAGGGAATCGACTGTTCCATTAAAATCAACAGTTCCCAAATTGTGAGGAACCCTATTTGGGTCAGATGAGAGATCGTCAAGGCAGCTTGATGCCATGAGAAATAACTTTTAAAATCAAAGTTAACGTTTAGATGTAAGATATACTGAATATTTGCAGCTATATTTAATAATGTTTTCCTTAAGAACCACTCATTAAGTGATAAATACAATATGAAAGGAATTGTAGCAAACAGGTTTTGATATTTTACTGCATTATTCATCACATATTTAAACATTATTGCTGTACATCTCCTCGAGTTCTCAAAAAGAGAAACGTGATAATATGCATCTTGATAGCAAAATCGCTCCATCCATTGAGTGGAAAAAGTCGCTCCATTAAGAATGAGTGTTGCTATAATATATATACCAGTGTCGTTAATGCCCACCAGATGGAGACGTCTCAGTAGCTGAGCCCATCTTACTGATTTATGATGTCAGAAGCTGACTTAAAAATACACATAGCACCGTGGATTGTTGGCCACCGTGGTGTAAAGCTAACGCGCTCAACTAGATATCGGGAGATCCGTGGGTTTAACTCCCCGGCGACGGCTTAAAACAATTTTTCGGTTGCTATGTGTTTCTGGAACGTGGAAAGAGCGACGCATTTATTCACTTACTGACGCCTCGTATTTGGAGGATTTTCACCTTCACAGAGTGGGAAGGTTGTCATGAATATCATTATGAGTGGGTGTAGGCACGCGAGATGTGCAAGTTGTTCGGTTTCGAAGCAGCCACGTGATATTTGGGAAAGGTAAAAGAAGTAAAAGCGGAACGGAAAATCCATATGCGTCATCCATATATTGTTGGCGTCTTTAACAGGATACGAAAGAATGCTGCCGGAGAAGGATATTGCTTTGGAAGCATAAAAGATCTCTCACCGACCTTATTCTCAATACTATGAGCAGTTGAGTTTGATCCCAGTCATGTTTTAGGGCTTGTGTGAGGCAGGTTGGTCTATCTGATGTACCCCAGGACGTGTGAGCCACAATGCCAAAACTATGGAATGTTTGGGGCATGATTAGTCGAAAGACCACATCCACTGATGTCGCAGTACAGACACAAGTCAGTAGGTTTAGACTGAAGCATTCGACGTCAGGTAGCTATGATTGTAGCGACAGCTATATACAAGGATTGCTCGACTGATTTTGGCTGCTACAATAGACTCCGCTCGTGAGTTTCATTGCGTCGGCTGCCTTCAATCTCAATCCACCGTCAGGCTCAGCTGGACTGGTTTCTGTGTAGAGCTTCCTGGTAAGAGGATTGGCAATACGTTATCTTCAGTGACGAGTCGTGTTTCTTTCTTGGACAAACCGTAGAATGCAATCGACGCATTATAAGATTCCCGTTCGGAGACGATGTCGACTGAGAGGGAATCCAGAGTTTCTCCCGTTCTTGCCATATCGCTTGCTCACAATGTATCCTCCTATGGTGTGCCGTTTGTTATGAAATCAAGTCGTTTTTGGTACTCCTAACAGAGACAGTGATAGCCCTACGATACTTCGATTACATTCTACGACTAGTCATACCATCCATTCACACTACCACTTCTGGCTGGCATCTCGAATGTAAACTTTCAGTGGAATAACTTTCGGCCACTTACTGCTTCGGCGAAAAACGTGTCTACCTGGCATCCAAATGCTTCAATTGCCTGCAAGATATCCTACATACACCGAGCATGCGTGGGATGCGATCGTATGTCTCTTGCAAATCTCTCTTCAACAGACCCGGAATACATGTTCACTAATAAAACCAAGTGAGCGTGGCTTAGTGCAAAATCTCTGAGGACGTTGTCTGGCATCCGTACGAATCCAAATAGCTACGTGACGCTGACTCTGTCACAAAACGTAGTACCTGCACTACGTATTGACAGAAGTTAGGTTTATAATGCTTCGACAATCCGCAGTACATTGTAAGTATTGATGAAAAAGTATGCACTAATTTTTAGTTCATTTGGAAATATTTATTTCGTAAAACGCTATTATTTTAAGTCTTACTCATAAACTTCGAAAACATAAATAAACTGCAATTTAGATTATCATCAATAATAACATAAAACTGCTGCGAATGATTAAAAATAAATTGCAATTCAGATTATCATCAATAATAACGTAAAACTCTGCGAATGATTAAATTCATTACGATCAAGAAGGATGAGTGCTTGAAGGTTTGACAAAAATCAAAAGGAACCGAACATCAATTACATAAATGTTTGATTTTTCTAGTTTCGTCCGACATAAACAGAGAATCAGAGAAACTTAATTTACGCTTGAACGATATACAAGTTCTCAGTCAGAAACAATGCTGTTTAAAGCGGGTTTCCTAACCGCAAAACTAATTCCATTACTTTATGTAATTCATTCATGTCACAAAAGTTTTATGCTTTGGGTTCATATCACCAAATGACAAGAATAGAGAAATCAGGAAAGAAATGCAAGAAATGCATATACGCAACTCAAAAACAAAAACAAGAAAACAAAACAAGAAGAAAGGAACAGAAAATGCTGCAACACTCCTTTATTTTCCGTTGCTTTACCGAAGTGGCACGTTTTCCTGACTTTTAGAAACACTAGAGCACGAAGAAATGTAACAATAGTTGATTTAATAGCATCAATCATCCTCATCCCCTCCTCCTCCTTCAAAAACATTTCCAGCTAAAACGCGCCGTATTAACAATATTTCTGCAAAATCCAGAGCTTCGTAATCGGAAATAAGTAAATGGGTTGCCCAGTAGCAAAGCATAAGCAATAAGAGTTGCATTTTGTTCACTTCCTCACACTGACAAAGCTTTCAAAATCTTGTGATCACTCTTCATGAAATATGTGAAGAGGAATCAAAAAGTTATTTTTACTTCTTCACAACTTTGTGCGCGCACATGTACGATACCTACTGTATCCATCTATTTAAAGAAAACCATACGAGGAAAAAAACCGAGAAGAAAGGAGGATTAGTGTGGTAGCGGAATGACATCAAGGAGAGAGAGAGAGAGAGAGAGAGAGAGAGAGAGAAATTAGGGGAGCTAACAGAAGAAGAAAGGAGAGAAAGTGAGGCGGATTTCGATCGGAAGCGTAACCAAGAAAAAAGGAAAGGAACGGGGAGATTGGCAAAGTACAACCGGTCGGAGACGAAAAAGGTGTCACAGAGAGGAGAGAGACAAAGCCTAGGATAGAAGAGAGAGAGAGGAAGGGGGGGGGTAATATAGTACTGTAGCATGATTAGAAGAATAGGCCTTTAAGAGTCGTCAGCTTTGTTCTTACCATTGTCTTTGTAGCCCATGCCTAGGATGACTTCTGGAGCTCTGTAGTACCTGGTGACAACATATGGCGTCATCATAAATGTGGTTCCAGCTGTTCTTGCCAGGCCAAAATCAAGAATTTTTAAAGTACAATCTGATTTTACGACGATATTGCTTGGTTTCAGGTCCTGCAACAGAGAATAAGGAAATTAACGATTTAATGAACAGGAAATTATTACTAACTTAAAAATACCCATGAATTTCATACATATGATATGATAAATTTAAAAGATTGTTAAAAACTGGACATATTCGTGGACGAAATTAAGCAATCAATCAAATTTCTTTACCGTATTTAAATGGCAAATGGCAGTTAACATTGTAAATAAGGAGGTGGCTTAACAAACGGCAGATGTAAACAGGATAATGTGCCAAAAATGTACGAAATATTTATTTACGTTTGTATAAAAAATACATATGCAATATAATTAAATTGGCAGAATCTGTTGAGATTCGCGTCTAATGTAGAAATCTGTATTTTAAGATTCAATCGCATGCGATTGCACATAATCAAGTTAAGTCTCAAAAACACTTAACAGTAGAAGATATTATGAAAGGAGTGTTTTTTTATAGTTGTATAAAACATGCATTTCTCTTAAAACCTTCCTTTTTCCGTTTTTCGCTGGAGATGCTAATGCTGATCACATTATAGACTAAGAACGTGAGAATAAAATAATTCAAGATCTTCTGAATAAACTTGTGTTACTTTATAAGACTTCACTGCATGGATTATGAAATAGCAAAACAGCATACTCTAAGATTCGCTAAGCTCTCGTAGTTTTCAAAACTTTTATTTCTTGGAATGACTGCTAAATCACAAAAGTACGAAGATGTACAATTAACTTTTTAACTCAATAAAATGCTTAAGAAAAGCATCCTACAATTTTCTACGAAAATACTTTAATGGTCAAAGGTTGATATGTTCTTCCTATCGGAAAATGCATTTAAAGTCAAAAATTTCTAAAGTGAAACCTGTATAAAAAGAGCACTGATTAAATCTGAACAGAAGTTAAAGGAAATTCAAGAATTAGAAAAGGTTAAAAATGATCTGTACTGCATCACAGAGAAAATAGTTTTAAGTTTTGCCTACAAACATTAACTCCAGAAAAATTTTAATTGAATTATTCTTTTGGAGAAAATAGTTTTACGTATAAAAGTTTCCATACTACTTTGCTAACTTCAGATTTGAGTGATTTCGGCATTTTTCGCGAATACTAAAGCTTTTCCGCAGTGTTCCTGTTTTTCACGAGCGTTATTTCAAGCACTATTGGATTTTGAAAGTTCCTTCCGAACAACGAAACGAGGTATATCCTTTTTGTAAACGATAACATATCACAACCGGCAGCAGTAGCTTCAGTTAAGACGAAGCATCAAAGTTAGAGTACAATATCGAAGACAAGCCAGAAAACGTCAAATGCAAGATTATCTTCTCTCCTTCTTTCTCTGTCAGCTATTCTGAGCCAACTACTAGGCGAAAGACTGATGCTTTTTCGCTGCTGAGGGTTTCTTGCACTTCTTTTTCAAGAGTTTCTTTCATTCTTCCGTTCATCCTCCCACCGTCCCTTGGGTCTCTCCTTGGTCTTGTGCTTTCTCTGGGACACTATTCAGTAATCGCCACCGTCCATCTGCCGTCATCCATTCTTGCCACATGTCCGGCTTCATCCATTTTACAGGCTTGATAGTGTCCTTAATTGCTGTGTTTGTTCTCATACAGGAGTTCCTTTTCTTATTTCTAAGTGCAATACCTTGATGGATCTTTCCATTTTCCTGGGGTCACTCTAAGTTTCTATACTAAGTCCTGGGTTATAATGTCCAAGCCTCAAAGTCATAAATGAGAACAGAGAAAATACATTGATTAAAAGTTTTTCCTTTTCAAACAGAGCAAGACATGACACTTTAATTATTTTATGAATTACCAAAACATCGAGACCTTCAATTTGAATGGTACTCAAAGTGATCTGGCAAAGGAACTTAAATTGATAGAACATAAAAATGTTTTACACACATTATTTTTTGTTTTATTTAGGGTGCTTAACGACTGCCGTGAGCAACTATAAGCAGTCGCCCGTCCATAATTTGGGGCCACTTGTTCCAGGGAAGAGAGAGAACTAGCGTGGTAATACAAATACACCACGCACGTCGCACACGGGATTTAAACCTGGGCCCCTCTCTGAAGAATTATTAGAAGCCAAACCCCCATACCTATCGGGTATAGAAGAGGCACATCAACTTCAGTCCAAAGTCAGAACACAGATTACTCAGTTCATTCAACACAATGTGCTGCTCTTAAGGTGGCCTCAGCAACAAGAACAATGTCATCAGCAAATCTCAGGTGATTAAGCGATACACCATTGACTCTGATTCCAATTTTGTCCAAATTTATGTTCTTAAATGTTTTTCCGGAGCAGCATTAAATAATTTTGAAAAATTAGAACAATGCAATAGAACAATGTCATCAATTCTTGCTTGAATTGGCATACATGAATTTTTTAATGTCAACATAAGTTTCATCAATTCCTTAAAATTTCCAGACTTCATGAACAGCTCAGTTCTTAAAAAGGTCAAAAGCCTTTTCAAAGTCAACAAATGCCTAACTTAAAGGTCTTTGATACTCCCCAGATTTCTCGATGAACTGTGAAATGAGTGAAAATCTACAGTGCTTTAAGTTTTACGAAATTCTGATTGTTTCATGGCCTGATGATATTCCAATATTGTAGTTAATCTGTTGATTGAAACTTTCGTGAAAAGCTTATGCACTACTGATGATAAACAAATTGTTCTGTAATTTTTAATATTTTTCATGTCTCCTTTTTATGTATAAAATAATTATTAGTGGGTTTTGCCGAGATACTGGAATATCTTTATATTTAATACAAAAATTAAAGAGTTGGACTAGTTCTATGAAATAATTTCATCCCTTCTCAATATCAACAAATTCCATATTTTCCTTTATATTCCATGCTTATCTAATAGCATTCTCAAACTTACTTTTCAGTAGATTTGGTACCTTCTTAACTGTCATCAGATTGTGCAGTAGTAAATTCATTCTTGAATCATCATTTATATGAAACTGAAGGATTCTACGTGCTCCCTCCGTCCTTATCTTTAATTGCAGTTATGTCTATTCCTTCATCATAGACATTTGACTTCAGAGGATCTTCATGGTTTTGTTCACTTCCATTTGGTCCTGAATCAAATTTGTGTTATAGAATCTGATCTCTTGCTTCATTTTCTTCCTAACTGTCTTGCATAATTCAGAGTACTTCACTTTATTCTTATGATTGATATCCTTTTTAACTTCACGTTCTTGGGAAGTTGTTTTTTTCCTCTAGAAGGTTTTCCTGCCTTTATCATTATCAATCTACCCTCTGCATTTTCAACTTGTCTCAGGATTGCTGGTGTAAGGTTATTATTAAAGGAATTTACATCACCAATAGCATCATTTATGGCCTTCAGTTCATCCCGCAAGATAAATTTGTCATTGGTTTTGTTTGTAATCAAGTTTTGTAAATTTATATGGTTGTTCTTGAACGTAAACAAATCCTTTCCCTTAGAAGTCTGTACTTAATAAAATTTTAGCTCTAAATAATTAATGATAATTATCGGAATTAAATTGCTTGATAATATTAACATCACTCACAGTATAATTTCTGTCAGACCAAAATAAATCTATTTCATTAGAAATATTCCTATTTGTGCACCTCCAAGTTCATATTGTCCTCTTCATTTTCTTAAAGGAAAAAGCACAATATTTTTTTTCGACGATTTTTTCAGTTCAAATCGTTTTTCAGCAAAATCAAGGAGTATCTGGTATATTTCATTTCTTAATTCTTGACCTAATTTACCAAGAGATTATTCGTATCTAGAACATTAAAACAGGTGATTCTATGCAAATTCTTACTCAAAAAATGGTATAGTATGTAGGTTTTTCTAGCGCGGATGCAAAAAACGTTCTTGGGATGTTGCAACGGTTCGTTTGTATTCGTGATGGTACAAAGAACGTGCGATTCCTTTTAGCGTTCGATGTTCTTAAGAGAAGTAAACGAACGATGTCTTTAAAAAAAAGATATCTTGCTCACGTTGCAATGATATGACACTAGAATAGTCTCATTGTAGAGAGCCAAAAACATGAAATATGGAATGAAAGTAAATATTGCTATTGCATGTGTTACAACTAATCAATTTTACTGGTGTAGATTTATGAATTTTTAATTAATTTCTGAGGGGCATATTGGATAGTTGTTTGGAAAAGTTCCTTTTGAAAGACAACTCGGTTTCACCGGATTCGATTAAGAGCACTTTTATTTGCTTTTCGTTACGCTTTTGTCTGTGCTGAGGGTTTTTTAATGCTATGAAAGGTCAGCTCGTTTAAGTTTTTGAAAACAATAGTCTTATGTCTCAAATATGGTGTGATAAGTTTTGATGCGAGAAATGTTTAAATAAATATTTCGTATTTTACACAGCGACAATTAAGTTTTTTTTTTTTTTACGCGAGAAATATTTTGTATTTTTACATAGTGACAGTTGAATTTTTTCATACCGATCAAGAAACCTTTTCTTTTTATATTGTGACAGTTCAGCTTTATTGCGCACAGGTCTTAGTTTCGTTTTAACCTTGCTCCAGTTACGTTTCACTCGCGCAGATGCAAAAAGCTTTCCCTTTTTTTTACAACATGCAATTCTTTTTTTTACTGTGGATAAAGAAATTGTCTTTTTTTATAACAATATTATTTTTATTTTCAATTCCATTAATCCGAAAAAGCCTTCTGTTCTAAAAATATGTCAGAGAAAAAAGTGTGTTAATCTTTTTATAGGAAGTGTTATATTGCTCTGGATGCAGCACATATTTATTCCGAAAAACAATAAAAACTTCGGAGGAACTTATGCTAATTTTATGCTAACATCTCCTCATCAAATGGTTTGCGAATCTTTCCGTGAAACAGTGGTATTTCGGGAAGCAATATTGAAAATTTATTTTGTGATTAGTTAGATGGATTACCTTGGGTAGTTTGACTTCTTCAGGATCGAATTAAATTTTTAGATAGCTACTAATTTTTATATGCATGTAAGAGTTGCTACCGGTTATAACTCAGTACTTTTCTAGATCTATTCCAAGCATTTTGGTCTGCGATTTAAGTAATAGTAGATTGCAAATACAATCTTAAATCTTAGAGGGACATTCTTGTAAAATTATGGAGGACTCAACAGGAGAAAGAGACAACCTCTCATATATTGCTTTAAAAAAAGGAAGAGACAACCTTTGCACTGCGTTAAATTTTGAATTTTTTAAATTAATTAGAACTGTGCAAAGTTTGACTTATACAGATCTTAACATTCTTCACTACTTATTTGAGACAATGTTTCCTGTTTTGTAATCAAAATGAAATGGACAGCAATATAGTCGGATTTCATTTTGACGGTCCTGGATCAGAATCTCGGATTAGGCATGAGGATAATTTTGTTTATATTACTTGTTTGTAGCCATAAATAATGTGTTGTAATTATTTTATTTTAATGGTATGTACAGCCTTGAACCTAATGTTGTTATACTGAGTAATACGTTCATATCACTACCAAGAATGCCTTGTTTCAATGAATTCTCACACTATACATGCTTGTTGTCTTACGCTCATAGGGTTTGATGCCGCGGATACTGTGCCATTATCATGAAAATGTGTTATTTCCCATCTTTTCGCAGATTCTGTAACTTCGAATGTGTGTTGTTGCTTTACTGTCATGAGTTCTGTAGCCATGAAAATTGTGTTATTTGTTGTGTCACTGTCCTGGAATCTGGGTGGCAACAGTATGTTTCTTTTGTTTCATAGTGCCTATAGCTATGAATAGTATTGTTTGTGCCAATATCTCAGAGTTCAGAAGCATGAATAGTATGTAGCTAATAAATGACTTTTATGCAGCCTGTAGTAACGGATATTGTGTTATTTCTTGTGCATTTGTCGTAGATTCCATAGCCCCGACCAGTGTGTTGTTGTTAAATTATAATCATGGGAACCGTATTCACAGACAGTGTGTTATTTGTTGTATCACTATCGTGGAGCTGATAGACTAAGGCTGAACTAATTCTCCGACCCTCAGAAATTTATATGTTCATTGAAATGGCAAAATTTAATTAATTTCTGTACTAGAAAAATTAATTCATTATGTAGCTTCCAAAATAGCAGTTAGGCAATTTACTCAAAAGAAATCCTTTTTTCATTGCAAATTAGATTCGTCAACAAAACTAAATGGCCAAAGTAAAAAAAAGTAAAGTCTTTTACTTTCCTCAAATCCCATGCTTCATAGAAAACGGAAATGAAAAGCATGATTTTTATCAATTGACCTTCCTAAGCAGAAATGCCACTTCCCTTTCCTTTTAAAGGCAAAGCTTTTAAGATTATTTGCAGAACACCTTTAGTTGCAATTATTGCCTTCTTGAACTCTATAGGGTTTTTACAGTTGTCAAGCGTTAGGCTTTACAAGATGCCATTTAGTCTGAAATAATGAGGCTGAAAAGCTTATGTTTTCTGAAAATCTGATTCCTGAAATTTTTAAATACCACTGAAAGACGAGTGACAGCGAAAGCCCCTTCCCTTTATCCGCTGTTCTGTTTAACTGAACCCCTAAGGACGCTTAGAAAGCTGACTACTTGCTAAAGAAAAATGAAGCGCAAAGTGTCTTATTCTGGAAGAGTTTATAAACTGCGTCTTCAGTTCGTTCGTTCTGTGCCTTAGACTCCACCGGTGCATCTTCTCAGGCAGCTTCTTTTCTCCTTAGGATTCTTTTTCTATCGTATCTCTCAAATAATCTTGAATCTTTCCCTCTCCTACTTTATTTCCGCATCTCCGGTTCTCCAGATTTTTCTCGAAAACTTTTCTTTATTTTAGCTTTAGGATAATCTTTTCGTTCTTGCATCATTTCCGCGTCGCTGTCTTTTCAGATAGTTTTTGCTTCTTTCCTGCTTTTATCTGCCGCACTGCCTACTTAGGTTTTCTTCCCAGCAAATATTCCACGAAAAATTAGAGCTTTTTTCCTTCGCTAACGTAGTTCTAAGCGAGAAATGAAACAAACGAAAGTCCTGCGATTTAGTTGCACTTCTAGAGGAACGCATGAGAACAATGGTAGGATCATAATGCTTATTTTGAGAAATGTACTGCGAGGTGTAAAAATCAAATCAAGTAAAAATTATTGAGATTACAAATCAAAGTAAAATGCAGAATGTAAATTGCCCTGCAAAAAAGACTTAGCTAAATAAGAAACACAGTCAGAGCGTAAGTATGTTTCAAAATTAGCGTCGCTGAGGTTTTTTTTCTCACGGAACCAAAAATGAGTGTGCCAGTCCTATCAGTAAATCAACTCAGTGGCTTTGAAGCTACGTTTTGGAATATTAAATTCACGTGATCCAAGAAGTTGTTTTCTTCCTCGTCTCTAAATTTTAAGGCAAAGTTTTTTACTTCCCGCTGTTAGTCGTTAGTCTTTTCAAAGTGTATATCTTCTAGTAAGCCTAGAAAGCGTATGTTTTATTGGCTGCACAAGTAATTGTATTCCGTTCGTCATATAAACAGCATATTTTTGAAAATTTTCTTCGCAGAGTTAATACAAATGATGCTAAATCATAGGTGCCCAAACTTTCATTATAATCCGGAGGAGAATTTTTATGTTTACTTTATGTTTACTCACTTCCGAAACATCTGAAAGCCAATTAGCCTCTGTAAGCCACATAAAATATAAAAATTTACCCAAATGTTAGGAAGCTGTGGATCTTTTCGCGAATTCTGTAAGAGGAACAAGATTTTTCGATAAAACAAAATAAAAAATGAAATAAGATCGTTGTTTCATAGACTGTTGCGTCGCTAATTTCACAGACGCTCCCTTGACTAGCGTTGAGTTCCGCAGTGTCCATTTCTAGAAAACGTCAACAATCGGCACATATTTTGCATTTGGTTACGTTATTCCAACATTTCCCATGCCGTTTTGAGTATCCTTGGATTTCTGTGTTTGCGTTATCAAGAGCAAATTCATTAAAGATACTGAAATGCGCAACGAAGTTCGTTAGAGTGCAGCTGGCAAATTCTCTACAGAAGAAACTAGGTGCTGAGTATATTTTCGAAAATACTTGTAATCCTATAACAAATTTTTCAATTTGTATTTATTGTTACACCTTCGATAGATTTTCTGAGTTTGTCAGTTAATAAAGAAAAGTAGTTACGGATTTCTTAGTACTTTTCCCCTAACTGCACAGTGAAAAAATACTACCGAAATATTAGGCGCCAGGACCTTGCATTAGGCGCCAGGACCTTGCATTATCGTTCTACCATTAAACTTACTGCCTTTCCACTCCAGATTCAGGATTTTAACATATTGCCATGAAAGTTCCATTCTTTAATTTCGACAAATGAAGTCAGATTGTTTCTCCTTAGACCTACGGAGCAGGGTGTTTTTATATAGGTAGACCACGTTTTGTTATTCAACGTTCACGGATGGCTGCATTTAAAAAGCAAGATATTCGCTGGTAGATTCAGTACGCAAGAATATACGAAATACGTAAGTAGTTAAATTCGAGGCATATAAAAGGAAATTTTTCGATGCACAATATTTGAATAAATCACCACATCATATGATGAAAAATAAACTCACAAATTTGATATGAATTCTGGTGGTGAATATTATCGCAAAACTCATAAAAAATCAAGACTGAAGTCAGTTAAACTATTGTAAAAATCTAGATGTTGGTCTGTGTGTCACGATCACAATTTCTATTTCATAATTTTTGTCTCGTCGTTTCTTCATAACTGTTATTAGTGTCTTTAGTCTTTAACTTAGAATGCTTCACACTGTGGAAAAGATTACACTTTTTGCCTCCACTCTTTTTCCCACGTGGAAAGGGCTTATCAAATGTTACATCTGTAGTAGTGTTGTTCATTTTTCATCTATCATATCATTTGACAGGACTTTTATTTCCATCATTACGAGTTTTGAAAATTTGCAAAAATATTAGGCTTAATCTGGAAATTTCTCTCTTGGCACTTCTATCTTTACTGAAAGCACAATCTTTCCTGTATTGAGTATAAACATCAACAATCAAGGAATGATAAATAGTTTACGATCATGGAAGATGAAATCCTCAAACGGAAATTTATAAAAATGTTTGAGAGAAACCTACAATGTTGCTAATTTATTAAAATTCATATTCTATATTAATGCCAAAGGTTTTATTTTTTTAAGGTTTAACAACCAACATGAGCATTTCAGATGGGCTATATTAGGGACACTGGTTCCAGGGAAAGTAAAGAGCCAAGTCGTAAGACAAACACATCCATGCTTCACCGGGATTCGAATTCGGACCCATTCCGGACGAATGGTCAGAAACCAGTGCTCAGACCACTGCACTACCGGGGCGGCAAAGTTTGTACCTCAGTAGCATTCAGAAGCTGTGTGCGTTATATGCAAGGATGATACAAGTGAAAGAAAGACACAGTCACTTTGCAAAAAACAATTTATAGACGAAGTCCTTATTTAGCACAAACACAATATTGTTGGAGTTTTCACGACACGGCGTGATCCCTGAAAGCGAATATTTTTCTCTCAGCAGTCCAACAAAAATATTTTCTAACAACCTAGATACCTCACGAGGTACTGAATGCGGACATTAAAACCTTGCTGGTAGAATGACGTACTTACAAAAAGATAATTCTTTTGTCTAACCTTTCGTATTTTATTTCTGTAAATGACTAGCATATGTCTTTCTGGCATTACAGTCCCAAAGTCCCGTAGTACGACGGAGGGAAAAGTGCAGTCCCAGAGGCGCAGTGATAAGAACAGTGGACTTCTGATTAATCGTATCAGGTGGCCCTGTCTCGAGTCCTTAAGAAGGCATAGGAATTGTTTTTGTCCTGCGAAGCTGGTTCTGACCCTTCTTTCAGATCACTGACCCTATTTACGGGGCGAGCGACTCCTTATTGCCTCAGAAGCTAAATAATACCTCCCCCTAAAATAAACTCGTCCGTCTACGAAAGATTGAAGACATTACTACGAAGCCGTAGAGCAATCGCTTGCGAATGCTGTAACTTCATTCATTGCACCTGCAGCACCAAGACAGTTAGATCCGCTCTACACAGCTATATGGAAAATTTGGTACAAAATTTGGGTGTGCTTGCACTTCTGTTCCTGCAAGCTTACCCACAACCGATAATTGCAAACTGGTGACGAGGACATTCAATTGAGATTTGCATCACTGGCACTCATTGAGGTAGACAACTTCGACAATGGAACATCCTGCGGTGTAATAATGGCCCTTTTAATTTTAGTGAAAATGTGAATTGTGCACACCCTGAGTTCCCTTGTTTAGACTTACATTTGCCAGCAATAAAATAAATATCTCCTCCTGAAAAAGCTACTACTTCTGTAGATCGCAATTTGCATTGAATTTGATTCAGAAGTTTGGGTAGTCTTTCTGTCGAAGATTCAGATTATGATGGACAAGAACCATTGTTATTGACAAGATCACCTCACCAAACACTACATTTTGGAATGAAAAACTGAACTGAATTTTCTTATGCTTTTTGAACCTCCGAATTCAGTCATTCGTAGCGAAAAAATAAACACCACCGTTCCTGTGGCGCTGTGTTCTAAGCTGGCCATTCGTCCGTGATGGGTCTAGGTTTGAATCCCGGTGAGGAATCGATGCTGTGTTTGTCTTATGGCACTGGCTCTCTCCCTTCCCTGGAATCAGTGGCCGTAAATTAGGGACGGGCTGCTGCTTACAGCCCATCGAGTTGCTCACGGTGGTCGTAAAACCTTGAATTAAAACAAAACAAAACAAAAAATACCATAGCAATGTACTGAAAAAAAATCTATATTAGGATATCAATTTACTTTTTCACCATATGGATATTTTACTTCCTCACCTTTTGATAGAGGAGAAAATGTAGTTCTTTAACAAATATCTTTGGAAGCTTCGCGCGAAGTACGAAGAAAACAGCAGACACTCATACACGCAGTATATAAAACACGAGTAGCTTTCCTGCTTCATTTTAAACAACTTTAAATTTAAACTGCAGTTTTCGTTCGTCTTGCCCTTAGGGAATATAATAAGGACTAGGTACTTCAAATAAAAACTTTGAATCCGTTGTGTAAC
Organism: Macrothele yani; assembly: GCA_039090855.1. NCBI lineage: Eukaryota > Metazoa > Arthropoda > Arachnida > Araneae > Macrothelidae > Macrothele > Macrothele yani. The sequence goes on from CM077026.1 coordinate 74,893,291, forward strand.
AGAATGTTCTTTCACATTACAGAAAGTGATGCTTTTTTTAAAAATTATTTTAGTTTGCTTGTATTCGAAACATTTCCACAAACATTTTCAGTCTTCATCAGATCTCTTGAAATTCAATCCACATTTGACCATGTTAACTACATGGATGGGCTAACAAAGTAGGTGTACTTCGGCGGGTGCGCCGAATGTTTGTATCATTTTTACTGCAAGCGTTATTGCAGAAATGTCAGTTTTAGGCAAAACTAACAATATACAGGGGTAAAAAAATTTGATACTTGTCCACTAGTCAGCAGAAAATGTCACTCATCAGAGGTAACCATTAACCAGTGGGTTAAACTGGTTAATGCCTGCCTCGTAGCATCACTCGTAAGTTATAATTTTTAACTCGTCATGGACGAGTAGACGAGTGATATTTTGGACCCGTGGCAATATACTATAAAAGACATAAAAACAGTACACGGACTGCATTCACATAGATTAGGAGCTTGTCAAATTAAAAAAGAATAAATCCTCAGTATAATCATTTGGAGGCGTAGTCTTATTGTAAATCCATTCAAAATGATGCGCTACACGTGTAGCTACAGTTCTTCTGTTGAAAACATCGCTAAATCGTGTAAATGTTTTCATGCAGTTTTCAAAATAAGTTTTGAAACTTCAAAACGAGCCTTGAAGATGTTCAAAATCAATGACAGTTTTGTGGAATTGCCAAACAACTTCTGGCTTAAATTTTTGCATGCAGCAACTGTCAAGTACAAATTATTTTAAAGTTATAGTTTTGTGCCTGCCATATTTAATTATCATTTCTTTTTTTTGTTTGATTGGGGGTTTAACGACCAACGTGAGCAACTTAATGGGCTATAAACAGTCGCCGTCCCTAATTTAGGGCCACTGGTTCCAGGGAAGGGAGAGAGCCAGTGCCGTAAGACAAACTCAACATCCATGCCTCACCGGAATTCGAACCCGGACCCTTCACGGACGAATGACAGAAGCCATCGCTTAGAACACTTCGTCACTTGGGCTGCAAATCATCATTTAATTTTATTCACTCTACTTTACTGGACGTGCAGTCAGACAACAGGTCAGGAAGCATTCGTTGAGACGGCGTCCCATGTGGTTTGATTCTGTCTGTTGGAGACAACTTAAATCGCGGTGCATGCTGGTTACTCAGATACAATAACTTCAAGGGGTAGTAATAGTGGAAATGCATTCAAGGAACACGAAATGAAAGAAAAAAAACTGTTGTTCCATACCCTGTGAATAATTCCGGCAGAATGCAAGTGCTTTATTCCGCATAGCATCTGATATAAAAGGTAAGACATTCTTTCGTGATCCAGATCCATCTGAATCACCTGGCAGAGGTTGGCGTCCATCAGTTCCATTACGAGGTACCTGAAATACATAATTCACTAACTCATACACTTCTCAACGAAAAAGAAAACTTTTGCACTCAGTAAAACACATGCTACTAAATGTCAAAAAAGAAAGCATTTCTAACTTAAAAATATTATATTCTCAAGCAACATTTTAGGTCTCGCACACAGGCATGATAAATCATAGTTCTCAACCTGTGAAATGTCTTGCAATATGCCGGGAGGGGGGACAAAACATAGAGTGGTTATTATTAAGCAACCGTTATTCAGAGATAACCAGTTAGCCAAACTTGCTAGGAGCCCTTCCCTGTACGTGGGGAAAGGTTTTCGAAATTAGAAAAAAATAATTTGAGAAATGAATTCTAGGAAAAAGTTTTGCGCTTTGAGCGAAAAAGATGGCAATTTAGTGGTTGGTGCAGACATATGATTGGCATATGAAAAGGGGTCAACAACATGTGAGGTGTAATCGACAAATTTTATTGCGTTTCTACCGGAACACTTTTTAACACAAAGAGCTACAGTAGCGTACCTTAACACAGGAGCTGGTGGATGTTACCGATCTCGCTCATTTCGTCGACAACTTCGTCGACACTCACTTCGTCAACACTATATATGCAAACAGTCGATTCCTCAAAAGTTTTGTAAAATCTACAGTTTTCAATTTAGAACCACCAAATTTGGTATACTATCTCATGACACTCTAACGTAGACCGTACACGGTTTTCGGAAGGGGTTAGGGCCCGGGGTGAAGGGGCCCCCGTACAACACTTGGCCTGAACTGCTGGCCCTTCTGTTGGCCGCCCGGACATTTTATTGACGGTTCGGCAGCGGCAACATAGTGCTGGGCCAGCAAGACTGTTTTTGCTGGGATGAGATAGTATACCAAATTTGGTGGTTCTAAATTGAAAACTGTAGATTTTACGAAAATTTTGCATGGGGCCCTTTTGCCGAGCCCCGACCTATTCATTCTATTGTCTAAGTTGGTGTAAGGGTATAATGAGATAGTATACCAAATTTGGTGGTCTAAATTGAAAACTGTAGATTTTACGAAAATGGTGCATGGGGGCCCCTTTACCCCGTGCCCCGACCCATTTGGTGTAAGAGTACAATGATATAGTATACCAAATTTGGTGGTTCTAAATTGAAAACTGTAGATTTTACGAAAATGTTGTATGGGGCCCCCTTGACCCCGGGCCCAGAACTCTTCCGTGTATGGTCTAAGTTGGTGTTTCAATTTAGAACCACCAAATTTGGTATACTATGAGATGGTATACCAAATTTGGTGGTTCTAAATTGAAAACTGTAGATTTTACGAAAAAAATTATGGGGCCCCTTCACCCCGGGCCCGACACTTCCAAAAACCGTCTACGATCTACGTTACAATACCATGAGATAGTATACCAAATGTGGTGGTTCTGAACTCTTTTTCGGTTTTTTAGGAATCGATTGTTTGCATATACTGTATAGTGTCGACGAAATGCACCTGTCGACGAAATGAACCAGACCCGATGTTACTGGGTGCTGTTGAGAAAGATCGTAGGCATCGTTAAACGTGTCCCTGCTCACATGGAACAAAGGCTGAGTATTCCGACGTTCTCAAGCGCAGAATACAACTGACCAGGAGTTGAATTTTTTGGCATACTGTGAGATTCAAGTTCAAGTCTACCAAGTTAACATTGCCACGGTACACCATTCTTTTTGTTGATCCCACTGGCGTCCGCCAGTTCCTTACGAGGTACTTGGAATACATTATTCACAAACTGATGTCCTTCTCGCTATGGAGAAAACTATTATAGTCAGTGAATTGCAGAGTTTAATGTCTGGTGAAGTAGGTGGCCATGCTTCTTGGAATCCTAGGCTAATTACTCTCTCTCTCTTGTGAAATTTTGTAGCAGAAACGGCTGTAAAGACCGTCCAATGAGAGAAGTAGTTGAGGAATGATAGGAATGATAAAACTGCGTTGCATGTTTTTATAATGCTGTGTGATTTCAGTACAGGTCACAGGTCAAATTTAAGAATTTTCTTCGAAGAAAAACAATTCAGTAAGAAACATTGCCCTAAATCCTATCCATACGGTTATCTTTGGCGAATGTAAGGGAATTGACTGATACGCATGCGAAATCACTGTAGTCTTAACAGGGCAGTTCTGGGTGTTCACGATTAATATTTTGACTGAGATGAAAAGGAGCATCATTACACGACCGGATGTTCCATTGCCAAATCTCGTCTACCTCCATGAGTGCCAATGAAGCTAACGCAAATCTCAGTTGAATATCCGCGTCGCCAGTTTGAAATTATTAGTTATGGGTGAGCTTGCAGGAACAGAAGTGCAAAGTTTTGGGCCAAATTTTCCACATAGCTGTGTATAGCAGATCTAACTGCCTTGGTGCTGCATGATGCAATACATACTACAGCAGTCGCACGTGATTACTCTACGGCAGCGGTAGTAGTGTCCAGAATATCTTGTAGACGGATGAGCAGGCGCTCTCTCTACTTGGTCTGAATGTCAACCCTCCCTTCTCTTCAGGTCGACGAACAGTGCTAAGAAGTGCACGTTGTGGCCAAATTTCTTCCACAGTTTTGCGGCGTCTGAATTGACGAAGTTACGAAGCGGTACTTTTACAGTTTTGTAGCACGGTTTCATAAATTTAAGAAAGTTCTGGCAATATGAGGACCATCGTGTCAAAAAAGCAATTAAGAGAAGTCTCGCGTCTTCATTTTATACCTGTTAGCTGCCTGCTGTAGGAGGTATACAATATTAAAAGTGTTAACATTTCCTCGTTAGCAGGGGCTAAATATATCTCTGATGGGGATTTTTGAATTTATTTTTGTTTCGAAATCCCTTTTTCACATTCTAGGAAGTGTCCCTACCAATCTTGGTTGAATTTCTCCGACTAATTATTTCTGGACCATTTCCAGTGGTTGCCCCCTGTGATTTATTCTCTGTCCTAGAATAGGGACCTCACCCAAACTAGTGTATTCTTGTCTTAGAACCTAATATAGGTTTGAGTTTCTCCGTTCGGCGATAAAGGTTCAATATAACCTGTAAAGCAATGTGAATTGAAGTTTCTTCTGCAAATGCCACTGAATAGTGATAATTTAAATACAATCACTCTGCGCACACAAATACATATGCACGAAGTTTAAAGTAACACAGACCAACTTATTTAGAACCGCTAGTACTTAAAAAAAATGCCAACTTTTATTGAACACCGTAACATGAAAAATAGTTTTTCGTTAACGTAGTGCATGCATCATGACCTCTCTGATACCCTTGAAGACATTCTGAATATCATTTTGTAGAAATACTTTCGAATCAGCTAATTCTGATTTACCAAGAGACCGAGTTTTCTAGATTCTAGAACTGGGCTCAAATTCGACCGATAGCAAGTATCGAATTGCTGACAAAAACTAAAATTTGCCGGTGAAAAAGAGGATTCAGCAAGAACCGCTAGTACTTTTTACGAAATGAATCTGGACATTTGTATCCGTTTCGAAAATGAATTGCCTCAGACTTCATTTACGAAAAGACTTTAAATACACACTCATGAGCCAGTACATTATGACCACCTCCCTAATAAGCTGTAGGAACCCCTTTAGCCCGCAAAACAGCAGCCACTCGGTGAGGCATCGATTCGATGAGGTGGCGATAGGTATCCTGGGGTATCTGGTACCGAAATGTCAACATCAAGTCCTCCATTTCCCGTACATTTCGGAGTCGTGGTGATTTAGCGCGAACCCGCGTTTCCACGTCTAACCACAAATGTTAGAGCACCATCGCCACACAGTTGCCATGAATGGGTGAACTTAGTCCGCAACGATGTTCAGATACCTAATAGCTGTCAGGGATTGTGCTATTGGGAAAACGGGGATAAAGTGCACCAAGAAAACATCGCACACAGCATAACACCGCAGCCGCCGAGCTGTTTCCGCCCAAAAGTGCATCCAGGTGCCGCAACCTCCGTTGGTAATCGGCGTATCTGCGCTCCGCCGTCTACCTGATGCACCAAGAATCTTGATTCGTCAGACCAGGCCAGTTTCTTCCAATCATCCACGGTCCAATCTAGATGATCCAGGGCCCATTTCCAAGGGCGTCCATAAGGGAGGGGTGAGGGCTCGAGCCCCCCTAGACATTGGTATATCTAAATGTTTGATAAATTTAAAACACTAAAATAGACGAAACCTTTTTTTAAAGCATTTTTAAAAATAATAAGATATCAATGATTGATTGTATCAAATATTTTTGTTGTATTTTAGTAGCTTATACATTTACTAAAATGTTTGACAGACTTGATGGATATAAGGATTTTTCTTAGCCCCTTCCCCACCACCTACCCCTAAAAGTACTCATATGGGCTCCACTGCCCATTTCATGAGTTGTTGGCAATGACGTACAGTGAGCATTGGGAGCCGACTGGGTCTTCGGCTACGCAGGCCCATTCGCAGAAGACTGCGATGAACTGTGTGCTGTGACACATTGCCCTGATCACCACTGTTGTAGCTGCGGGTCATTTGTCGCATTGTGGCCTTGCAGTCGCTGTGAATAATGCACGACAGTTTCCGCTCCCCTCTGTCATCAGTGAGCTGCGGACGACTCACGGCTGGACGACGGTTACTCACTACCTCACTACAGCCTGAATCCTTTGAAAATTCTTCTTTGCCTCTGGCCTGATAAAACTTCTTTGGTCTTGAAACTGTTCTATCATCTCTTCTGCTAGGATATTTCTGAGGATGATGTCCTCTTTGTTCCTCATTTTCACACCAGTCAAAAGTTCAAATGGTTTCCACCTTGTACTACGACTCGTCGTACTATTAAGAACTATGTAAATTATCCACATGTCTGAACCATTTCGTCGCATCGTCGAGAGTTAACTTGGTCAGGACCGGTATAAGAGTACGGTGAACTCTTTCATGCAATTCTTCGGAATTCCCATTCGGTTTTTCTTGAACGACTTTCACCATTTCAGTTACAGATTCTGATTGCTCTGCTTCAATCTGTGGAAGCATAGTGACACTAGATGATGGAGGTAAATCTGTGAGACAGCCTGGAATTGTAGGTCCACTTGATGTTTTTACACTCCCTGCTATGTTAGCCAAATCTGAGTCACTTGTAGAAGCATTCGTGGATTTATAACTTTCTGTTTCATTCTGTTTGCAAAAATTGTCTTTTCTGATCGGATTTGCTCATACTATTTTGAACACTTAATTCACAATTTAAAGCATAAGCAGCACCTTCAGATACAGAGTTATGACCTCCAATTGTCTCTGCTGATAAATTCATCTCAGCACAGTCAGTACTGTATGAGAGAATATCTATAGCACCGTTTACTTCCGAAGTGCTATTTTCAAACTCCGAAGCATCGATTATTGAAGATGATGTCTTGAAACTGCAAGCAGAATCACAACTTGGGTTTTTATCATTAATATCTAATAAAACTGAATTGCGTGCACCACTTTCATCTGTTTCCTTTAAAACTACTTTTCACATCTACCGCCTTATTTTCGGTTCTCAGACTTTTACTCACGGACTGTGGCATGGTGTTTTCCTGAGGTTCACTAACTACAGAGGCTAAAGCTTTATTTTGGTCATTAACAATAACCATAATTATTTCTTCAGACATGTTTGAAGTATGTTGTTCACTTATGATTTCACTGACTGAAGGCACTGTTGATTCCATACTTAAGTTACTTACACCATGATTGCTTTTATTTATGGAATCTAAATCACCTACTTCTATATTAAAATTACCTGAAACTGAGTTTATTAATTGTGGAATTTTTCATACTTTCTAATGGTATAATATCATGGATATTAGAATTTTGTTCTATATGTGAACTATTTGAAGTATCACCAAACTCTACTAAATTTTGGGTAGGTAGTATGACAGTACTATCAACTGAAGTGAAACGTTTCTCTAATGAAGTATCTGATACTGTATAGTTAACTTGGTCAGGACAGGTATAAATTTCAGTTGAATTTTGCCATGCATGTTCTCTCTACCACTGACAGAATTACTTTGAATTTCACTTGATGTCTTTCCTAAAAGCAAAAATGAATAAATTTTCACCACAGTTTTCTTGAACACAGAAAACTCCCTTGAACAATCCTTTGACTCATTTTCGAGATTTGCTTTGTGAATGACTTCTAAAGAAACTTCAAGTGGTCCTTTATCTTCAACTTCCAATGCCCGTTTATTCAACCTTCTCACCTTCTGCCTTCCTAAAGATGTGTGTATGTTTGCACATTGAGTTTCAGATGTCTCCTCCTGTAACCTTCTAGTTCGAGGGACATAAAATGGCATATCTGGTCTTTTCGGCTTCACCTGTGTGTCACGGACGTGACTCAGTTTGATTTCATCCTCTTGGGTTAATTCGGATATTTGCATTAGCCACGTCTTCGCCTCGTACTTACAAAATGCAGTGTCATTCTTGCTGAAATTTATCGAAGCTTGGTCCAGATTGTCAGCACCAATTATCGCCTGAAAACTTAGCTGCGGGGGAGCACAACATGCCATGTAAGTGAAAAAATGATGTCCATCTATGGCAACCTCCCACTCAAAAGATCCCTTAGTCCAAACCTGCGACGCTCCAATTCCGGATAAAAGCAAGGGTTTGTTCGCCAGCTTCGGAAGGCCAGCAACTTGTTTATTTATATGCATCTTCACGTAGAAGTGATACTGAACTACCTATGTCGACAAGTGCAACACCAGTCAAATTATTCAATGTCATGTCTTTGGTTCGAAACTTCTCATTCACAATCTCATTTCGCGCTCGTGCAATGTGGGCGTCCAATACCTTTTTCTGCTCACTGTCTCTGTTCGCTGACGAACCACTGTCATTTCTGGTGAGTTCAGGACATTGGGGCCTCAAATACCTGCTGTTCTCACACTCATAACATTGTATTGGACCTCGTCTCTGGAACTTCTCAGCCTTCTGCATCCAGACATCCCTCGTCCAACAACTTTGTTTCGCATATCCTGGTTTTTGTTGAACAACTCTGGAAAACCATGAAAGGGAACTTTGGGAACTTTGGTCTTTCGTGCTCGACACCAAATGGTGCTTTCGCGGGCCTTTTAACACTTTCATAATCAACGAGCTTTTCGGATAATTCTACGGGAGGGACAATGTTGCTCCATTTGTCCAAATAATATTATCTAAAATCCACTGGAGTTTGTTTTTTTAATTTGATCAGTGATAATCAAATCCCTCAATTGTTCAAAAGTTTTTTTTAAGGCCGAAATCCAACCATCAAAATACATAAATAATTCATGATAAAAGCCTGCCAGGTACCGGTCTGTTTCTTCTGATGCGAAGCAAATAACTGACGAAACCTTTCAGGAGTTAACTTGAACATCTTTAGCAAAAAACCCTTTCACGTGGTCTTAACTCTCGACTTTTTCCTCTGGCTCACGAGCAATCAGCTGATTTATTTTGTGGAGGAGGAGTCCCAAAAGATGAGTGACCAATTCCTCCTGCGGTAACGACACACGACGAGCTTACCGTTCAAAATGCACTAGGTACAGGCTTATATCGTCTCCCATATCAAATTTCTGAATTAAGTTTTTCAACTCTTTACTTGGAGTTCTGGTATTTTCAACTTGAACTCTCCCATCTTGTCTAGATTCAGCCTCGACTCTTATTTTCGCAAAGTTCAAGTTCTATTTCGTCTCTCCTTTGCTTTTCTTCAATGGCATCTGCCCTTGTATTTATGATCATGTTCAACATCTCCCTGCAAATCTCTTCATTATAAGTTTCACTTTCAAGAATAGCTATCTTAAAATCTATAATTCTGCAATCTGGTGGTGTTTCTAAACCTTACTGATAAGCCAGTATTTTAAAATCCTCTTTAAGACCTTTCGTTAAATATGCCATCCTTAGTTATGTACTAAGTTTACAAATCCCCGGACTGGAAAATGCAGACATTCGAATTTACCACATACAAAAAGGCGTATTCAGTGAATTAGGCAGGCACTTGCACACATGAATTCTTACACCAACATTGCGAAACAGATAGATCAGCGCGAACAAATTATTAAACTTTGTCATTCGTTAAAGTCAAAATTCACTTATTAATTTTCACTTCGACTAACCTGAAATCTCCTTCATAGTTCAATTAAAACGTATCCACAAGCAAATTTCAATATATAATAAAGAAATCGAAAGTTATTTTCACCATTGTTAAAAAAAACAAAAAAACATACAGTATTGAACTAAGATCGAAAGTATCCATGCACTAGCGTTCCGGGCAAGATTGCCCCACGAAAACTTAAATCTCTCGGGTAAAACTGCCCCCACTGAAATATTATGCACTGGCGAAAAGTGAAAAAAGAACACCAAGAAGGAATTGGCGGACGATCATGAAATTTACATATGTTAATGGGGTAGAGTTTACGTAGGTGTGATGTTAATTTCGGGTCCAACCAGTGAGCGCTTACGCCACAGCACGGCACATATGCAAATTATCGTCGGTGGTATTTAAGGAGTACGGCGAAGTGAATATGATCAGTCGTCGGCGTACGGACATGTGCAAAGACCCTGAAGAAGCTGCAATGCCTGGACATGGAAAACGTGTGCGATTTCAGCAGTTATCGGATTTTGAGCGAGGTCATCAAGTCGGACTCCGCGAGGCCGGGTGGTCGTATCATCGTATTGCGGAGCGAATTGGACGGGAAGTATTGGTGGTGGTACGATGGTGGCGTAGATGGTCCGAGGAACATTCCCACACTAGAAGACGTGAAACCGGGAGTCACAGACGGACTGATGAGCGGACCGATCGACGCATAAGAAGAGCGGCGTTGTCAAGCAGAACATCCGCTGCGACGCAAATCCGAGCTGCCGTTGCAGCTGAGGTGACTGTGCGAAAAATCCGCAACCGTCTACTGGATGCAGGACTACGTGCACGTGTGCCTCTGGCATGTGTACCTCTGACTGCAGCCCACCGTCAGGAACGTCTGCACTGGAGAACGCAATGGCGATCTGTCGTGTTCAGCGATGAAAGCAGATTCTGCTTGGGAGCCTCCGATGGCCGTATGCGTGTTCGCAGACGCACGGGGGAGCGTCTCCACTCTTCTTGCATCCGCCAGCGACACACAGGGCCTATACCTGGTCTTCTGGTGTGGAGAGCGATCAGCTATCACTCCCGTACACAACTAGTGTTTGTAATGGGTACGTTAAACAGCACCTCCTACATCAACAACATCATTCAGCCCGTTGTTGTGCCATTTGTAAGGTCGGTCCATCGTGGTGTTTTCCAGCAAGATAACGCACGCCCACACACGGCACGTGCAACGCAACATGCTATTCAGGGTGTGAGACAACTTCCATGGCCTGCACGTTCACCGGATTTGTCCCTCATTGAGCACGTGTGGTATTTTATGGGACAACGACTTCTCCGGTCTCCACGGCCAGCCACGACCATCCCCGATTTACGCGTCCAGGTTGAGGATGCTTGGAACTCAATACCCCAAACTTACATCCAACATCTGTACGACAGACGCCATGCCAGAATCGCACAGTGTGACGCTGTTCATGGCGGTTCAACCTCGTGCTAACCATGTTACATGGAAATGTTATTTTTCAGTTTACCAGCAAATACAGCTGTATTTTGCCATAATGTTTTGATCACGTTATCCTCTGTATTCCGTTATTATGCTGTATAAATTTTGTTGGTATCAGACGTCTCCCTCTTGGTGTTCTTTTTTCACTTTCCGCCAGTGTATTTGCTCTCGAGCAGGACGCTCGCTGATAACCGTCGAGCCTGGGTGACTCCTCGGAAAATAGGAACAAATTCGTACGTGCCAGGGCTACACTCAGCAACATGGCCGACTTAGAACTCCGTACGTGTCAGGGTGACACAGAACTACATGGCCGACTTAGAACCTTTCTTTTCACCTTGGAATCAAATCCGGGACGGATCCCCACTTTTTCTTGTAAAACTCATGGCATCTAGGGGAAATCGATCTTGCACTACTACAATGAACAGCCATTATATTCTTAACACTTTATTCGAACACACAACACAAGTAACACAAGACAACAATTAACAACTTAAACGGATTCATTCCACATAACGAACAACAAACAACGACCAACTTTACTTCCTCTCTTCACTCTTCCGCTCTCTGCAACTAGTGCGTAGATGTGTAGAGCGTACTGTGCCGCCATGTAGTTAGTCTATCTGTATAAGCGAAAATCCTAATTATATGTAGGGTGCGAACAGTGGCGTAGGAACGGGGGGAGGGGGTGTACAGGGGTACAATGTACCCCCCAAAATTTGGAAAGGGGTACATTAATATCTACTGTATCCCTCCCCCCTCAGATATGAGCAAACACAAACCAATCATTCATAAAGAGTGAACTGTAAAATTTATATGCTACTTATTTGTTTTTTATTCTCTTTTTTTTTTTCAAAGAAATATCACGGGTCATCTGGTTTTTTTATGTCCGAAGCTTGTAGTGGGAGGTTTTTCATCCACCAAAAACTGGCCAACCATCTGGGAAACTCCAGCAAATTAGTTCTGCAGGGAAACGACGAGTGCGAGGTTTTTGTTATTAACTTCAAACAGCATATGGTAGGGCTTGATAACCTACTTGTGATCAGTGTTTCTTTTCTCTTAAAATTCCACGCATCTTGATCAGGTCGTCCTTTCTGCACTTTAAAAAAAAATTAATGCACAAGTGGACATTTCAGCGCCCGCAGCCAGGGCACTTAAATTGTTTTCTGTCTTAAGATCGGTAACAATACAACAAGTGCATTACGGATTTCACATACCACACATAGAACTCCAATTCCTCGATATCTCCACCATCATTTAGCTTTTCTCCAGACCAATGTGCTTTTTACATCAGTTGTCAGTCTATGTATTATTCAAAATTTTTAATGTAGACTTCATAATGCTTCAATGGTACTATCTTCGCGGGTAGAGCAGTTTTTATCTTACTGCGGTTTTACTTTATTAACGTAAACAAAAATGATAAGAAATTTTATTCGTTCTTGTAAAGAGTTATATAACCTTTCCTGAGAAATTCCTCTTTTCCAAACCCTGCTGACAGAAATTCATCCTAATGTTGACTTGTCCCTGCTCAATATTTTAATGAAAAAAAAAGTACAAAAATTAACAAGAAAGAACACAAAAAAAAAACTTCTCCATTCATTTTCTGATAAGAAATTAATAATGTGAACTTTTTGTCAGCAATAAAAATAATAATGGTAATAATTAATAATATGATGATAACAATGTTCATTCGGATGAATTCCTGATCAGTATACGTATTTCATAAAAACTCTAATATTTTACACCCCCCTCCCCTCAAAAAAATTCGGAGGGGTCATCCATAGATGGCTTAATCCTTGAGATGTAAGGTTCATGAGCTTGTACCCCCTAAAACAAAAGCGTTCCTACGCCACTGGGTGCGAAAGTAATTTTTTAAGTTGGAAGTGGTGATATGGTGTCAAATGCAAGTGTGCATCCACGTCATTTTGCCCAAATATGCATTTGAAATACGCAGCAGAAAAACTGAATCCTACATACGGAAAATAATGCATGAACAGTTCTGCATATACTGTAGTTTCAGTTATCGAATGCTTGTCTGTTTCGGGATTTAATGGCCACCATGAACAACTCTAAGGGTTATAAGTAGTCGTCCGTCCGTAACTTAAAACCGCTGACTCTAGGAAAGGGCCAGGGCCGGTGCTATGAGGCAAACCTACCATTAGTGCCTCACTCGTGCTCATTTCGGGCGAATAGTCAGAGTCTAGAACTTCAGACCACTGGGCCACCAGGACGGCAGCGAATTCGAATTCCAAAGGAACCTTTCCAAATCGATTTTGACAAGTGGAGACATAGTGCCTCTAGTAAGTTTACGACATTTTGCAAGAGAAGTGCATTTAAGAAGCTTGGGATTGCAAGATTGGTTGCCTGCGTGTCACATGGAGTTTAAAAATGTCAAAGACGTTCGGAATTTTAGAAACTATCATTGAAGGATCCATCAAAATTTATGAAAGAGAATGTGTTCGTGTAAAAATTTACGTATGAAATGTGCTCATGTAGTGTACAGTTTTTTTTATTGAATGTTTAACGACCACCGTGAGCAACTCGATGGGCTGTAAGCATTAGCCCGTCCCTAATTTGGCCACTGGCTCCAGGGAAGGTAGAGAACCAGTGCCAAAAGACAAACACAACATCCATGCCTCACAGGGATTCGAACTCGGACCCTTCTCGGATTTATGGTCATAGACCATCGCTTAGACAACTGCGTAAAACAATAAAGGCAATGGAAAAAGATCAGTACGGACTTTTTAAAAAATTGCTTCTAAAATTAAGCACCGCGTTTGGAGATGTAATACTTCACCCCAAGGGCTGCTTCCTAAGGGAAGTGTTATCCGGCAGAGAGGGCGTGCAATTTGAATTGAAGTAGAGAACCTCATAATAATAACAATGACATATTATTATTATTATTATTATGAAGGACCAGAATAAAGAGATTCCACCTCTTCTTGAGGTTTTTCTTCTCTTCCTTTCGGGAACGGTACGACGTACCAAGTCTGGGAAGTGGTATTTCTTTCTCTCAGTTGTCCAGGAACTTCCTTACTATCCTACAAGTGCTCAGGGTAGCTGCCTTCTGTAGTTATTATTATTATTATTTTTTGATTGGAGGTTTAACGACCACCGTGAGCAACTCAATGGGCTATAATTAGTTACCTGTCCCTAATTTAGGGACACTGGTTCCAGGGAAGGGAGAGAGAGCCAGTACCGTAAGACAAACACAACATCCATACCTCACCGGGATTTGAACCCGGACCCCTTTCGGACGAATGGTCAAAGGCCATCGCTTAGACCACTGCGCCACCGGGGCGGCATTATTATTATTATTATTATATGCAATAATTACGCTTAGAGCGAATATTAAATTTTAAACATCTTGAAACGTTTTGTATTTCGTTTTGATATACTAAACCATATAACATTTTATTTAATTTTACCCTCTTACTTTCCTCTGTACAATGTATGTAATTAATAATAATAATAATAATAATAATAATAATAATAATAATAATAATAATAATAATAACAAGTGCATTTACCACAAAACCCCCGAAGACGCCTACAATTAAATACCTTTCTCGTGAATGCATGGTGTCATTCTATTTGAGGTTTTTCTTTTTTATCGTTCAAATGAAAAAAGTATGAAACTGAAAGAGCAGTTGTTTCTTTTCGAAATCGACACCAGAATCAAAGGAATAGGAATTTACACCATTCTCACACTGCTTCTGTGCTATGCTCCGGCTGTGTGTACAGAGTACGATATCTGAAGGAAATAACGACAACTTTCGAAGTTGCCATTAAATGTCGACTAGTCGATGCACAAATGTAAAATTTAATACAATAAAGTGCCAAGCCCCTTTGTTCATTTGTTGATGTAAGCTGAAGCAGCACACAAACGAAAACCAATCTACTCAGCCCTAATAGAATTCTGCAGGATATAATCAACTTGGTATCCTGCAAGTGTGGAGGCATTCACTTCTGTTTTATTGAATAGCAGCTAAATTTTACAACTTCTTTTTACCTTCTTTATCCCTAATTACCTACGTACAACAACTACGTAAAGGCACCACACAACGATAGTTACTAACGTTCAGGAAGGGGGAGGGGGGGGGTTGCAAGACGAAAAGGCAGTTTGAAAGAGTGCAAACTGTAAACTAGGTGTACTGAATTTTTTTTTAAATAGATTTTGGTAAGTTTTGGGTGCTCCACTGGACGTTAAGTTGAATGTTAGGAGAAAAAAGAGGCGCATATTAGTGCTCTCAGGTGTCACTATTTGCCCAATGAGTCCCTCCGTGACGCCTGTGATCACAAAGCTAAGCCTATGGAGAGTATAACGATGTGAATTTCTCCGTCATTTTTATCCGCGCCAGGATTCGAACCCGGGTCCCCTCATTCCGGAATAAGTCACTCTACCAATTGAGCTACGCGGACATTTTATTCTGATTCCTATCTGCCTTTATGTCGTGTGCGCCCTTCTGGCAGGTACGTCACATCTCCTGGTACGTTACATCATCTCCCCCTTATTTTTTTTTTTTTTTTTTTGAAGTGCTGGAGAAGGGATTCTTTTATTTTTCCTATCTCGCGGTGTGGAAATAACATCACACCATTGCGAGATTTTGAACGGTTGGGGCATCCGGATAGTTCGGGCGCCATTATAATGAAGTAAATTTCTCCTTCATTTTTGGTCTACGCCGGGATTCGAACCCGGATCCCCTCATTCCGGAATAAGTTGCTCTACCAACTGAGCTACGCGGACATTTTATTCTGATTCCTACCTGCCTTTATGTCGTGTGCGTCCTCTTGGCAGGTACGTCACATCTCCTGGTACGTTACATCATCATCCCCTTATTTTTTTTTTTTATAAGTGCTGGAGAAGGGTTTCTCTTATTTTTCCTATCTCGCGGTGTGGAAATAACATCACACCATTACGAGATTTTGAACGGTCGGGACATCCGGATAGTTCGGGCGCCATTATAACGAAGTAAATTTCTCCGTCATTTTTATCCGCACCAGGATTCGAACCCGGGTCCCCTCATTCCGGAATAAGTCACTCTACCAATTGAGCTACGCGGACGTTTTATTCTGATTCCTATCTGCCTTTATGTCGTGTGCGTCCTTCTGGCAGGTACGTCACATCTCCTGGTTCGTTACATCATCTCCCTCGTGTGCGTCCTTCTGGCAGGTACGTCACATCTCCTGGTACGTTACATCACATCCCTCGTGTGCGTCCTTCTGGCAGGTACGTCACATCTCCTGGTACGTTACAAGAGTACTTTATCGATTTTTGTTTCACTAACTGAAAATACTGAAAATGAACTCTTTTACAATCGTAAGAAACGATTTCCAATTATTTGTACGATATTTTATGAGCATCTTGATTTTGGATACTGCATGTATAACTATACAATTAAGCAAACGAAATTATACACTGTAAAGAAAACATGGTGCCTTGATCCTACTGAGAGGCATTAGTGTTTTTAATGGTGAGTACAACTTAACGTTCCTCAGTGAATACGTTTCCGTACTTCAAGTTTCTTTCGTCGGCAGTAAAATGTTAAAAAAAGATAAAGAAGAGAATTATCGGACTTTGATGGGAATTTCGCTTGCAGTGAATCAGGTTTTGGCATCTGATAAAAGTAATTCACCTTCTACGTATTATGGAACAACTTCACTTCGTGAATCAAATCGGTGTCGAATGGAAATGACTACCTTCCAAAGTAGTATTTGATTAAAAATATTGATGATAATTCGTGGAAAGTTATCGACCTTCTTGAAATATAAAAATATCATGAAATGTTCGTTCAAAGCAGAAGCTCTAATTTTAGTTATTTTGAATGTTTAACAAACTCCGCATCCTGTAAATGGCATTTGTGAAAAATCAAAGCATAAGGAAGTCATTGAAATTAGTACTAGTATTATATTACACTTTCACAAAAGTATTAACACATGTATAAGTTTCAAGAACACCTTTCGTAAAGTTCACCTGAGCTCTTCTGAAGGTGGCCTTAGAAGTTGTCTTTTGTAGCAGAACTTGGAAAGTGTTGTGACCGATTGGATGCGCAGCTGTTGGAATTTGTCTTTGAGTCATTCAGAAACAAACAAATTGAATTTTAAATTTCCCACTGATATCAGTGCTCTTGTAAATCTGCGTAGAGTGTTCAAAATAAATTTGCAAAATTTTGGCGGGAAATAGTTATTTTGTTGATAAAAAATACAGTACAAGATTCACTAATTTTAAAAGGTTACAGCAGTTTTTTGAAAATTCAAAATACCACTTACACATCTTGAAAATCTTCCAAAGTTTTCTGGGGTGTGAATGCATTTAGCAGGCCAATTATCTGAAAACACAGAGAAGTTAAATATTGTACTACAAAACCATGTTCAGAATATGAAACAGCCATAAAAAGCGCTATTGTAGGAGGTTCTCAAACGTTTTCTGACATGAAAGAAAATTTCTTTTAATATTAATGAGCAAAAAACTACAGTTGGTAAACGAGATCATTAATCTCACATGACTTTTTAAAGAAATGGTAATAGTTAGCAAGAGAAAAATAATTACAGGTAATAAAAGTATTCAGTAAAGATAAGTACATCGCTATTGATATTTTCGATATTTTTTTCCTATGGAAGCAATTGCAATCACCAGGTTTTCTTTTTTTTGGTTTTTTTTTATTGCATTTAAGACTGCGGGATAGTTAAGAAAATTTTAAATATTTTTATCGAACTGTTGGCATTAATTATTCACAGCGACAACTGAACATGCACTAAGTTACTACTTCATCAGGTTCAACTATCAAACAATAAACTCTCTTCTTTTCACTCAGAACAGCACGGCTTCTTCGCAACATGGGTGAACCAGGCATAGAAAGAGTGCCACAGAAATGCTTATTCACGTGGATGATATTACTTCTCGTAGTTATTTGCACAATTGCTGGTGGTGTATCTCTGCTGTTAGTAGTACTTCCCACTTCATGCCATCAGTGTTAGACTGCACTAAACTGGTGACTGGGAAGGTCACTGTCACGCTCACGAAATTATTCCTAAACCTAAACGATATTAGACTCCTCACACCTAATATTATAATTTTGAAAAAAAATCGCAGCCGTTGTTGGTCCTATTACTGCTATAAAGTGATGCACTTGATCGGCAACGATGTTCATATATCTTAGCATTCAGTCTACCATTGTTCCATTAGTGTCACAGGATCCACAAAAGCACTCCTGAGACCATTACACCGCTGCGTTTTTGATCCATAGATTCTTCTGGATTTCCTGATATCTTGATTCTGCCATTTATGCTGAAGACTTAGCAGCCCTTGATACAATGTTATATCCCATAGAACAAAAAAAGAGGCAACCGTCACTGTTCTTCTGCTGCTGAAAGGATGGCGTGATTTTGCAGCAAAGAAGCAATGACAATTTTAGCGGCAATTTAGTACGAAAGATTTTTTTTGCGTTTCAAATGAGACGGTAGGTCTTTATTTCTTTACAATGCAAATATATATATATAGAAAAAAAATATATATATATTAAATATATATTGCCGCTATTGACATAACCAACCTTAAAAAACACCATAATACCTTCAAGTTGGAACTGAAGAACAGGTTCTCTGCTTTAGAAGGCCTAACATCGGAAGAAGTGGACATCTCTGAAGTTAACAGAAAAGTAACCAAAGCTCTTATGGAAACAGCAACAAAATTAGCTAGGTCTAAGAACAAGTTGCATGTAAATAAATTATCAGGAAAAACGAAAATGTTGATGCAAAAAAGAAGAGAGATGAGGACAACTAAAGAAGATGTGACTTCCAAAGTGGAATATATAGAGCTATGCAAGACAGTACGAAAAAGTATCACTGAAGACGTAAGAAAATTCAACTGTGAACTAGTGAGGAAAGCAATTGAAAACAACCAAAGCCTAAAGATAGCAAAGGGACATCTCAGTAAGGGAAGAAAACAGATTATGGCACTGAGAAAAGAAGATGGTTCTGTAACAAGAAATGGAGGCGAAATTTTGACAAGAGTGATAGATTTCTACTCCAAATTATATGAAAGGGATGATACATGCACTCCAGACATCATGAAAGATACCAGTACCAGAGTTCCTCCAGTCCTTCCAGCAGAAGTTGCACATGCAATCAAGAACATGAAGCGGGGAAAAGCTCCAGGAGAAGATGGGATTACTGTAGACATCATACAAGAAGCAAGTGGAGAAATCGAAACAGTACTCGCCCAAATTTACACTCGATGCCTTAATGAAGGAAAGATTCCTGAGGATTGGAACACCGCTACAATGATCCTGCTACATAAAAAAGGTGACATTGAGGATCTCGAAAACTACAGACCTATCAGCCTCCTATCAGTAGTTTATAAAATCTTCACTAAAGTTCTTTCACACCGCTTGAAGGTAACACTGGACATGGCTCAACCAAGAGAACAAGCTGGATTCAGGAGTGGCTACAGCACAATAGATCATATCCATGTGCTGAGAGAACTAATTGAAAGAGCGAGGGAATATGAACTTCCATTGTGCATGGCTTTTATCGATTATGAAAAAGCCTTTGATTCGGTGAAACCATCAGCAGTTACAATGGCTCTGAAAACCTGCGGTATTGAAGATGCATACATTAATATTATTAATAACATCTATGAAAATGCAAGTGCAAAGATTAGGCTGTTTGAAAGTACAACACACATAAAAATTGGAAAGGGAGTGAGACAAGGTGACACCATATCTCCGAAGCTCTTTAATGCCACATTGGAGGGTGTTTTTCAGTCACTGAGCTGGGAAAACAAGGGGATAAAGATTAATGGAGATTATCTAACTCACCTTCGTTTTGCTGATGACGTAGTCATTTTTGCAACTAGCCCATCAGAGCTGCAGAGTATGATCCAGGAACTTGCTGACAAGAGTAAAGAAGTGGGATTAAAAATGAACTTTCAGAAGACAAAAGTGATGTTCAATGCTTTTACAAGGAATGAAGATTTATCGATTGATGGAGAAAAGCTGGATATAACAGACACGTACGTTTATCTTGGACAGCAGATATCAAGTGAGGGTCACATTGATGAAGAAATTAATCGGCGTACAAAACTTGCCTGGAGAGCTTTTGGAAGAAACAGCATAATTTTCAAGAGCAATATGCCATTATGTCTTAAAAGAAAAGTGTTTGATCAATGCATCCTTCCAGTGCTTACGTATGGTGCAGAGACGTGGACCTTAACTAAAAGAGACATACAAAGGCTGCAGACAACTCAAAGCAGCATGCAGAGGTGCATGCTTGGTGTAACCAGGAGAGATAAGAAGAGGAACTCGTGGATCCGAAAAATGACAAGAGTGGAAGACATCATGACCAGAGTTAAATCCCTGAAATGGCAATGGGCTGGACATACTGCCAGAAGGACAGATCATCGATGGACAGCCTACATTTTAGATTGGATTCCAAGGGACAGGAAAAGACCCAGAAGAAGACCACATGGGAGATGGGTGGATGAAATTCGAAAGTATGCAGGGGTGACATGGAGGAGACTGGCACAAGACAGACCGTTGTGGAGGAAACTTGGGGAGACCTTCGTCCAGCAGTGGATTGATAATGGTTGACAATGATGATGATGATGATATAGATTTGGATGTAAGATCAGGTGATGCGTAACATCACAGCCTCTTCTTGACAAATGTCAACTCCGACTTCTCGTGGTGCATCCTGTTCCCACTAAAGGGGCTCTTACGACCGCCAATAGCGGTATAACTATACCATCGGGATTAGAGGAAATGCTATCCCACACTCAGCAACCCGTTTGGCCAGCTTGGTGAGTTATGGCCAAACCCCTCCAAAATGACTCCACAACTTAAATCTTGGCCCCCAGTCTCCGGCAGCTGGAATGTACCTGGCCAAGGCAGCGGGCCGCCCCGGTGGCGCAGTGGTCTAAGCGATGGCCTCTGATCATTCGTCCGAAAGGGGTCCGGGTTCGAATCCCGGTGAGGCATGGATGTTGTCTTTGTCTTACGGCACTGGCTTTCCCCCTTTCCTGGAACCAGTGACTCTAAATTAGGCACGGGCGACTGCTTATAGCCCATTGAGTTGCTCACGGTGGTCGTTAAACCTCCAATCGAAAAAAAAAAAAAAAAGAAGGCAGCGGCCAGTGCGACATGAAGGCAGAGGGTGCTAAGAATATCCGGAGGACCGGACTAGGCTGCCATCTGATGCTGACCTTGGCTGCGTATAATGGACGCTCCCTATCTTCTGATTCAAGGCTTCTGGAATCGGAAGAGGAACTACAAAGAATCAAGTGGGACATCGTCGGGCTAAGTGAGGTAAGAAGAAAAGGAGAAGATCTCATTGAACTGAAAAGTGGACAGCTCTTCTACTATCGTGGGACATATACTGGCAGAACTAGTGGTGTTGGATTTATAATAAACAAGAAACTGAAGGATAAAGTTGTAGAAGTTGAAAGTTCCTCTGACAGAGCTGCACGACTCGTTATCCAACTCTCGAGAAGATACCGGCTCAGATTATTCAAACTTATGCACCCACCGCAAGTCATCCTGAAGAAGAAATTGAAGAATTTTATGAGGAAATTCGTCATCTAAATAATAAAGGTAAGCGGCACTTGAAGATAATTATGGGAGATTTCAATGCTAAAATAGGGCAACGGCAACAGAATGAAACTTCAGTAGGTAAATTCGGTCACGGCAACAGAAACCAGCGTGGAAATACTCTCGTAGAGTTTGCAGAGGCAGAAGGCTTTGTCATCTTGAAGTCCTTTTTCAAAAAAAAGCCACACAGGAAATGGACATCGAGACATCCAAATGGGACGACAAGTGAAATTGATTTTGTTATGTGTAACAAAAAATTCGTCATAGAAGACTGCAGTGTGCTAAACAAGTTCAACACAGGTAGTGACCATAGATTGGTGAGATGTAAGATGCACCTCAACACTAAACTCGAACGTGACAAGCTCATAAGACAAACGAAATCTATTGACATAACCAAACTTAAAAAACACCATAATACCTTCAAGTTGGAACTGAAGAACAGATTCTCTGCTTTAGAAGGCCTAACATCGGAAGAAGTGGATATTTCTGAAGTTAACAGAAAAGTAAACAAAGCTCTTATGGAAACAGCAACAAAATTAGCTGGGTCTAAGAACAAATTGCATGTGAACAAATTATCAGGAAAAACCAAAATGTTGATGCAAAAAAGAAGAGAGAGATGAGGACAACTAAAGAAGATGTGACTTCCAAAGTGGAATATATAGATATGCAAGACAGTACGAAAAAGTATCACTGAAGACGTAAGGAAATTCTACTGTGAACTAGTGAGGAAAGCAATTGTAAACAAACAAAGCCTAAAGATAGCAAAGGGACATCTCAGTAAGGGAAGAAAACAGATTATGGCACTGAGAAAAGAAGATGGTTCTGTAACAAGAAATAGAGGCGAAATGTTGACAAGAGTGAAATATTTCTACTCCAAATTATATGAAAGGGATGATACATGTACTCCAGACATCAAGAAAGGTACCAGTACTAGAATTCTTCCAGTCCTCCCAGCAGAAGTTGCACATGCAATCAAGAACATGAAGCGGGGAAAAGCTCCAGGAGAAGGTGGAATTACTGTAGACATCATACAAGAAGCAAGTGGAGAAATCGAAACAGTACTCGCCGAAGTTTTCACTCGATGCCTTAATGAAGGGGATTCCTGAGAATTGGAACAACGCTACAATGCTCCTGCTACATAAAAAAGGTGACATTGAGGATCTCAGGAACTACAGACCTATCAGCCTCCTTTCAGTGGTTTATGAAATCTTCACTAAAGTTCTTTCACACCGTTTGAACACTGGACATGGCTCAACCGAGAGAACAAGCTGGATTCAGGAGTGGCTACAGCACAATAGATCATATCCACGTACTGAGAGAACTAATTGAAAGAGCGAGGGAATATGAACTTCCATTGTGCATGGCTTTTATCGATTATGAAAAAGCCTTTTATTCGGTGAAACCATCAGCAGTTACAATGGCTCTGAAATCCTGTGGTATTGAAGATGCATACATTAATATTATTAATAATGCAAGTGCAAAGATTCGGCTGTTTGAAAATACAACACACATAAAAATTGGAAAGGGAGTGAGACAAGGTGACACCATATCTCCGAAGCTCTTTAATGCCACATTGGAGGGTGTTTTTCAGTCACTGAGCTGGGAAAACAAGGGGATAAAGATTAATGGAGATTATCTAACCCACCTTCGTTTTGCTGATGACGTAGTCATTTTTGCAACTAGCCCATCAGAGCTGCAGAGTATGATCCAGGAACTTGCTGACAAGAGTAAAGAAGTGGGATTAAAAATGAACTTTCAGAAGACAAAAGTGATGTTCAATGCTTTTAAAAGAAATGAAGATTTATCGATTGATGGAGAAAAGCTGGAGAGAACAGACACGTACGTTTATCTTGTGGACAGCAGATATCAAGTGAGGGTCACATTAATGAAGAAATTAATCGGCGTACAAGAAACAGCATAATTTTCAAGAGCAATATGCCTTTATGTCTTAAAAGAAAAGTGTTTGATCAATGCATCCTTCCAATGCTTACGTATGGTGCATAGACGTGGACCTTAACTAAAAGAGACATACAAAGGCTGCAGACAACTCAAAGTATCATGGAGAGGTGCATGCTTGGTGTAACCAGGAGAGATAAGAAGAGGAACTCGTGGATCCGAAAAATGACAAGAGTGGAAGATATCATGATCAGAGTTAAATCCCTGAAATTGCAATGGGCTGGGCATACTGCCAGAAGGACAGCCAATCGATGGACAGCTGAAATTTTAGATTGGATTCCAAGGGACAGGAAAAGACCCAGAAGAAGACCACATGGGAGATGGGTGGATGAAATTCGAAAGTATGCGGGAGTGACATGGAGGAGACGGGCACAAGACAGACCGTTGTGGAGGAAACTTGGGGAGACCTTCGTCCAGCAGTGGATTGATAATGGTTGACAATGATGAGGATGATATATATACATATATTTTTTTAACTCGAAGTTTAACGGCCATCAATGAGTAACTCTAAAGGCCAGGTTCGCCCGTCCTTAATCCCTTAAGCGACCGATGTACCTAAGCCAAATAGTGTTTTTCGATCCCCAAATAGAAATGTTAACATAGCGGTTGAGTATTAAGAGAGTTCGTCAAAATAATTCCTTTCTCCGTCGCATCTCAGCAGTACGGGCAATAAACATTTCAACGCGCGTTCGGTCCACTTCCTAGACAGCGAATATATTCCCTCAAGGCGATTTTAGCCAATTTTGCCTACCCCAAGTTAATTCGTTGCACTTATTAAAGAGCTAATCTAGGCCCAACGGTTCCTCGAAAGGGAATAGCCAGAATCCAGCGCCTCAGAGCCCACGGACAGCAGGATGGCATGCACATTTATATAGGGTATTTAATTATTAATCCACTGTTGAACTGTTGCAAGAATTTGTATTTCAAGTACAATCTTAATAGATATTAGTACAGCAAATGTATCGCAATCACGTTGCTACGTATGTACCAAATTCTTGAAAATATTTATTTTTCCTTGAAATAAAATAAAATATTTTGTCATCGTCCTGCTTGGCATTTCTGTTTTATTTCCGTTTTATTGTTTCGTTTGTTGGAAAGAGGATGGTGGAGGAGTTGCCGGCGTCAAGGTACAGTATTACCCTTTTTTTCTGTACATTTCTGCTTGGAGAAGAGAAAAGCGATGTCAAAGATCAATTCTCACAGAGAAAACGGGAATAGATAACGAGTCTTTATGATTTTCAGTGAGACGGAATGATATCGAGGCCGTTTCTACCTTAACGAGGAGAAATCACTGAGCAAAGGTACGTACGTGTGCGATGTGCCGGCAGAAGGAACAGTTGTTGACAGGAAGAGAAGGAAGGCGAACGTTGAATGACGATGAAGCTGTAGAGCGTGTGAGTTTACTTCTTGGAATTCGCCTGCCCGTAAGAAGATCTCGAGTAGACGCTTGGGAATAAGAATTTGTGGATTACTTCTTCCAAGGATGCTGCCAGGATTTCTAATGTGGGGTCGATAATCGCAATTTACAGGTTGTAACATATACTTTTGATTTAACTTTCCTTTTAGTTTCTGTTTTCTTATGTAAAATTTACTTCTCGTTAAAGATTTTCTCATTGAACGGCACATTGCTTCCCCGAACAGCTTGTCCACTTTGTCAACGCTGACAGTGAGTCAGAAGTTAATAAGTAGACTAAGTTAAAAAGTAGTTGGAGATAGTGAACATAGTGGATATGTTGGCAACAATAGCCGAAGTAGAATTACAGGAGCCCAGTGCAACGAATGGTTTTTGGCCTCCCTCACTTTACCAACTATCCCTGAAAGACAAAAGACGAACTTCATTTTTTACTGCATACTCCCACCCTGTTTTTACTTACTCTTACTACTGTATTGAGAAAGCACTGCAACTTTAAAAATAATTCGACATCCAGATTTCGACAGAAATAAGCATTTTACGCTCACACGAATATGATCTGACGATTTTTACAGTGATGTCAGTTTATCCATTTCTCTTTTTATCTCTCTGTGGTTTGTTGCCGCCACAACTCAAAACTACTCTAGCTATCAAGCCGAAATTTATTAATTAGTGATTCTGTGATGCCCTGGTTGGAAAGAAGTAAGAGAAGTTACAAGTGAGAAAACATTTGTTAAGGAAAAAGTATTGGTACTTCTATGTATGGGCATTAACGCTCAGTGCCATGATATCGATGCCATTTCTGCCTTGATATCATCCCACTGACAGTTCATTTAAAGATCCCGAATATGGATGAAATCGAGTAATGTGTCTCATAAAACTATTTTTTCCAATGCTTACTCATATGGTAATAGCTTTGTGATTGCCTCTTAAACTGGACTGAATGCAGAAATAGAAATTCTAAGGGAAAGATGGGTGGTCTTATTAAATACCGAATCAAAGAGCAAAATGTTCATTACATTTTAAGCTAATCAGTCAGAAATAACACCCCAATCTTTGAGCTCAGTTGAAGTGTAGTACTAAAATATACAGTTTTACTCCCAAAATGAGTTTGTCTGTGTGTGTGTGTGTGTGTGTGATTTTTAGTCAACCTTCATTGGAGTTAGTAAATTAATACTTCTAGATGGCATACATACTTCGAGTTCGGGAAGAATGATGTTCCCGAAACACTGAGCAGAGTGTGTTTTCTCCATTCTATGGGACTTTCTTATGAAGAGAAAAATTAAAAAAAAAAAATCTTGAAAATTTTTGGGGGAGGGGCCTTGGGCTTCTTAGGCTTCCATGTAAATCCGTACCTGGTTGGGAATGTACTTGGAATAGCGAATTGTGAATCGACGAATGAATGTTATATCTATCTGACTGAGATTTAATACACTCACGGACAATGAAATTTGCGCACCAAGAAGGAAGCATCGGATTGAACTGAAATTTTATGAACGTAATGATAGAGATGAATGATACACATGATAGCAAAAACAGAGCTTCAGGACAATTACAGAGGAATTTGTCGCACACAGTACGGTAATCTTCAATAGCGTTTCCCACCGCCTCGTGTGGCGATACATGCTGCAATACGGTCCGGCATGGAGGCGAACAGACGCCTTATGGTGTCCTGCGGCAGAATGGCCTACACGTGTTGGATAGTGTGCTCCAAATCCCGGATAGTGCAGCACGGCGGCAGACGGCATTTCATCTGGTCCCACACATGATCAATAGGGGTTATGTCCGAGGAGCGGGCAGGCCATGGAAGTGTCTGGAAATGACGTAGGCAGTCCTGGGCAACCCGAGCCGTGCGCGTGCGGGCATTATTTTGCTGGTATAGCGCGCACCTGGAACCCCGACCAGGAATGGGAGCACATGGGGCCGTAAGATCTCATCCACATACCGCTGGCCCGTCAATGATCCACGTACCACTATTACAACCGATCGGCTATCGTAGGCAATGGCTCCCCAGACCATAATGGCTGCAATGGGGGAGGTGTTTTGCTCGCTAGCGAGGTTGGGATTGTGCCGTTGACCCGGGGACCTCCACACTCGGACACGATGATCATCTATCCCACGAAGCGGCATTCATCGCTAAACATCACACGTCGCCAGTCTGTGGCGTTCCACGTCTGGCGACGTGTGATGGCATCACTGCAAACGGAGCCGGCGATGTTCCGGTGTTAATGGCAGCACACGTAAGGGGCGCTGGGATCGCAGTTTCACTTCCGCGAGGCGTCGGAAAATGGTTCGTAGGCACACAGAAGCCACTACATCTACCTGTGTAGTGGACCGGGTGCCCATGGGATCCGTTCGTGCCTGGTGCACGATCAGTCGATCCTCTCTATCGGTGGTCCTCCTGGTCCGTCCGAAGCCACTCCGCCGTGTGGCAGTGCCGTCATGTGTGCACTGCTCCCAATACAGTCTGACGGTACGGTCAGAACGATCCACGTGGTGGGTTACCCGGCGCGCCGACCACTCTGCGGTTTTCATCCCGATGATCAGGCCTCTCTCAAAGTCCGTAAGTTGAGTAAATCGACGTCCCTGGCATCTACCCGGCATTTTTGTCACTCTGTACTCTTGCTTGCGTCGGCCGGTGCTTTTCGTTTACATGGGGAATGAACTATACGCCGGTTTATAAGGCTACCGTTTCGTGCTTTCAGCGCCACCACAGAGTGTACGATCATGCGCACTCTCACCAAACGTGTGGATCATTTGCACACCAGCAGGCACTGGAGCTATTTGCAAAGTTTCGCGGTTGTAGCATATTTTCTTCCAGATGCGCAAGTTTCATTGTTCGGGAGGTTATGTTACTATACAAAGTTGTGATAAATTGTCTGCGGTATGATTGATGATTCTAGTGCATTTATGGCCTGAATTTCAATAGCTTGGAGAATGAACAATTGTCGTTACGCAGTTTTTTGCTGATTCTTCCACAACGACCGTTTCATTCTCGTAGTTATTTTTAGAGCGTGAGATATATATATGTTCAATAAATTCATTATGGACATTAGTTTTTTCATTCATCAGCAAGTTTAGTTAAAGACACTAATTAACTGTAACTAAAGTAACGTTCAACTGATAAAAACACTGCAGCGGCGCCTGAACCTTTCCGAAAGATTCAGCATGGTCAATAGATATGCATCTTCATTCATGGAAGCATGCATCACATCGTGACATGATAAGGCGTCAGATTTGAGGGACAGTCCCCTTGGTTTAGAAAATCAACCCGTATTTACTCCCTCAACATCGACGGCGAGAAATCAGATTGTCAGCTATTATGTGTCTCATGCCGGCACCATAACGCTTAATGGAACGGGCTAATCTAGAAAGTTTTTAGAGGGCACAGAAGACATTTTGATAGGTGCAGTATTACAGAAGACTCTGTCGAGATATGGTATTGACTATGGTGAAAAATCAACCGCGGGGCTCTATGTGAATCATTCAAGTCTGTCGTCCCTAGAAGTTTTATCATACGGAATCGCATAATTATCTTCTGGAAAATAAAAGCCATCCGATAGTCCAATAGCATTCGCTCTAGAAACAGCCATGCTGTACAAATTATGGGTTCCCCTGGCTTCGAATAAGGATATCCTAAATAATACATTCATATTTTTTTCTCGATATCCTTTCTTCGAAAAGGGCGATCTGAAAAATTCTGCATAAATCGAATGCGATTTTGCACACATTTTTAAATTTTTTAAAATTTTCATACTGCAGAGTACGTGGTTAAGTGTACACTTCTTTTTGCAAATATATCTCCACTTCTAGAACTCCAATTGAAAACAAAATCTGGTTTTCAATCTTTACCATTTGTTAGATGGCGAACATGATACATTTTTAATAATGCATAGTCGGACGTACGTATACGTTGGAAATTTTTTTCTTGATATCCTTGCTTCAAAAGGTCGCATTTGAAAAATTCTTTTTCCATCGCATAGTTCCGACTATGAAGATTATTTTACGCATATTTTCTACTTTTCGGAATTCACAGTTCGGCCGCTCTGTGGCACATGTACACATTTCTATCTGCAGGAGCACCTCCGATTCTAAAGGTCCAACTGAAAAAATCCTTTCTTGTTGGGATATCCTTGACCAAGAAGGACACATTGTGTCTATTTATCATTACTTCTAATTTTTCCGTTTTTAAAAAAACTCATTTGTCTCGATATCTTCCGTATACGAAAGATGTGGCTTACAGTATGTGATTTTTCTTAACGCACATTTTTAGCATGTCTTCTTTAAAAAAACAGAATGTGCTTATGTTATCACCATATCCGTCATTTTGTGGACACCATATCTCCGAACCTATGACGACGACATGAAAAAATCTTTCTGCAGTGGAAATCATGATGTGTGGAAACGACGATTCTTGTCTTTTGCTCTTTTCCTGATATGGTACTCCGCCGCGAGGAAGGCATAAATGCAGATGATATCGAATATAAAATATATTTAATTCCAAATCATTGCTTCTAAAAACCAGATTGGAACAATTATTTTTCAGGTCGATACTTTTTTGGACGGACACCATTTTGCGTACAACTTCTTAAAAACAAAAAAGAACAGTTTTTCCGCTACATGGCGTAAATGTACAAGTATATTACATTTTTGTCGTCTATATCTCTGTTCCTATTTGAAAAATTCTTTTTGTTCAAATAGAGTTTAAGATGAATAATGTTTCACATACGATTTAAATTTTTCATGAGGAACAGTTTTGCCAATTGCAGAAGTGCATATTTCTGTTTTCGATATATTCGCAGCAGTCTTAATAACTCGATTGTGAAAATTAATTTTCATTTAGATTCCGCTCGTATTTCTTGCTCATAATAATGCACAGTGCTTCTGCCAGAAGGTGTAAACATATATCCTGTTTTTCTTGTGAGGAATATTTTGCATATGATTTCTGATTCTTCGTAACTTATAATTTTGCCGCTAGAGGGCTCAACTGCATATTTCGGTTTGCAATATTTTTGCTGCCGTATCTGCGCATCTAAATTCCCGATTAGAAAAATGCTTTTCGGACATATTTTTTCACTACGGAAACAATTTGGGCGCATGTGCTTCCCAGAATAACGGGCAATGATCCTCTAAACGATACATATATAAAAGCTATTTTCCTCAATATTTCTGCTTCTGATAAAAATATTGGAAAAAGTCTTTTAACATCCAATATGGTGAACAACTTTGCCAATTGCAGAACGCTTTGCGGAACATTTTCCATATACGCTTAAATTTTTAATAATACCTGGGTCTGACGCTACGGGGAATTAGTGCGTATTTATGTTTGCAATTATATCTCCGTTTCTTGAAAAAATTGTTTTCTTATTGTATACCACTCACTACTGAAAATATTAAGAACATTATCCTTTTTAAATAATGCTCAGTTTCCGCTAGTGGCGTATACATACATGTTTTTTTCTTGTAATACATGTATATGCGCCTAGTAGCCGTCCTTGAAGAATTCCTTTTCCATTGCATAGGTTTTGCAATAAAGATATTTTGAGCATACTCGGCACATTTTCGTAATTCACAATTCTGCCTCGAAGTATAATTGAAAAAAATTATCCGATTATAAAAATCTCTTGAAAAAATCCTGTGCTGGTACAATACCTTTCACTACGAAGGATATTATGCCTCCATTTTCTTCTTCAAATAACGCAGAGATTTCCCGCTAGGGTCGTAAAGTTATATTATGTTTTCCATATGTCTTTTCTAATCATCTGATTTGGGAAATTCTTTAGCTTCGAATATCTTCCTGAATGAGGAACATTTTCCTTCTTAATTTGAGATTTTATTTCTTGTTTCAAAATATTTCTGTCGCGATAAGCGTAATAGCTATTTCTGTTTGATGTTAGCTTATCGATTGCAGAAATCCGGATGATTTTTCATATGTCTCCGTTCACTATGAGGATCACTGCCTATGTTTCTTGGTATTTCTAATAAAAAATGTGTTAACGACTCCAGAAGTCGGACTGAAAAAGAAATCTCTTTTTAACTACTTTTGTTCCAAATGAAAAACGCTGTGCACATTGTGTATTTTAAACAACACATTTTTTCCGCTATTTTTTTTTTCACTGATTATTTTCTTTAAATTCTATCTTCGAAAAATTCTTTACGAGCTTTTTTTTTTTTTTTTTTTTGATTGGAGG
Organism: Macrothele yani; assembly: GCA_039090855.1. Lineage (NCBI taxonomy): Eukaryota > Metazoa > Arthropoda > Arachnida > Araneae > Macrothelidae > Macrothele > Macrothele yani. The sequence continues at coordinate 74,924,359 of CM077026.1, forward strand.
TTTAACGACCACCGTGAGCAACTCAATGGGCTATAAGCAGTCGCCCGTCCCTAATTTAGGGTCACTGGTTCCAGGGAAGGGAGAGAGCCAGTGCCGTAGGACAAACACAACATCCATGCCTGACCGGGGATTCAAACCCGGACCCCTTACAGACGAATGACCAGAGGCCAGCGCCTTAGACCACTGCGCCACCGGGGGCTTTACGAGCTTGAAAGAACTCAAAAAAAAAAAATTCTAATTACAACTGAAAATACAGTAGCATCTTTCTCGCTTTTTATTCTTTTTGTAAAGGGCGAAGTAACATTGCAGCGATGGACAGCTGCGGGAAATATTTTCGCATACGTACCTCACTAGGGCATCGTTGGTGTGTGTGATATTTATACTCTTGCCACTCGTTGAGCGAGCGATGATCTTGTAACGTGGAGTAAAAGAATAAGAAATGAGAAACAACAACAACAACAAAAGACTGCTGTTAAAATATGAAACTTGACGATAACAGAATGACATAGGGCTAAAAGAGCATGCTAAAAATGCAAATAAATGCGGTGTGAGATATAAAGGCATTCCATGATGCGCAACCCGTATACAAATTTACCGTGAGCACGTGATAGCTGCCCAAGGCCGCCCATGTGGCTCAGTGGTCTAAGCGATGGCTTATGACTATCCGTCTGAGTTGGGTCCGGGTTCGAATCGCGATTAGCCATGGATGTTGTTTTTGTCTTACGGCACTGGCTCTCTCCCTTCCCTGGAACCAGTGACCGTAAAGTAGGGACGGGCGACTGCTTATAGTGATAGAGTCGCTCACGGTGGTTGTTAAACCTTCAATAGGAAAAAGAAAATCAACTTCCGAGGTTGCATGTATGCATGAGCCAGAGTGGTGTCTGATATGAGTTCATTCCGCGCACTTCGTAAGGATGATTTTACTTGAGGCCGAATATTATCGGCAATCTCGAACAAGGTAGGGCTGTGACCGATGTCACCAATGAGTTTAGAATAACTCCCAGAACAGAGTTGCGGCTTTTTGTCAGCGTTCAGGAGAGACGAAACCACTTCGAAATGTTTTCTGGAAGTAACCCAAGCTGCCCGAGCCAACGGGATGACCTTTACCTGACCATAATGACAAAACAGTCTAGAAAAGCACTCGTCAGCTGATCGTCTTCAATGAAGCATAGGTGTGCAAATTTTGCGCCAAATCTTGTCGAAACGCGTAAATGTAGCTGGAATTATGCCCGATAACCCGTAGACTGTCATTATCCACGGCGCATCGTACAGCCTCTCATCAATGGTGTATCTCTCACGTTATCTGGTCTTCAGGTCTATGGGACACGGAAATGTTCACAGATGAAAGCCACTATTGTCCTTCGTGGGATTCCAAGTGGCTATTGATAGGGAGAGTACGTGGGACAGTCTATGATGCCATGAACATCATGGAACGGGACAGATACGGAGTTCGAAGTGTCATGGTGTGGGCCGGTATCATGGTCAACGGACGTACCGAACTGCAGGCAATTGACGTACCGGGTAGTAATATTTCAATTATGCGATTATTCGCCAAGTTCGTCACTTACGTGGTGCTGCGTGCGCACATTTCTTTTTCATGGACAATAATGCCCGCCCTCATTGTACAGCAGCCGTGGATAAATTATTGAAATCAGTCGGATGGAATAACCAGATGGATCACCTGAACATGAACTGAACTCACCTGAACTCTAACCGAACAAGCATGGGACGCTCTGTAGAGACATGTTGCGCTAAGCAATATCCCACTAGAAATTATTCCAGCACTTATCAGGGCTCTCTAATAGGAGAGGGACAACTTACACCAAGACTTACACTAAGACACACTAGTGCTAAACATGCTTGCGGTACGGGGTGGAAATATCCCCTACAGAGAACTTCTCTCTGTAGTCTCTTTATGCACAGTTTGTGAAAGGAAGTCACCGAATAGCACAGCACGTGAGCCTGTACCTCTTTCGTAACATTTTGTACTGTCTTCCACTACGAAGAACATTCTACGCATAGTTTCTGATTTTCCTCATACACAATTGTACGGCTAGCGGTTGCAACTGCTCATCTCTACTTGCAAATGCACTTCTGCTCTTAAAAATCCGGTTGAAAATTTCTTTTGTAATGGGTACCATTCAATTTTCCTGCTAGGGGTGAAAGATAATCTTTTTCTTAGCATGTCTTTTGAAAAAGAAAAGAAAAAAGAAAAGAAAAGGTGCTTACAGGCATGTCTCAACATGTCCGTCCGTCTATGAACACCGTGTGTTTGCACTTATTAATCTCGTTTGGAAAATTATTTCTACATTGGGAAGCTAGAGCTGTAAGAACAAAGATCCGTACTTTTGGCCTTTCACCTTGCTGCTAGAGGGCATACATGCAGATGCTATTAAATTTAAAGCATGTTTTATTTCATATCATTGCTTCCAAAAATTCATTCAATTCAAAAATTATTTTTACCTTGGAACACCGTTTAACATGACGATCATTTCGTGTGCAGTTTCTACTTCAAAGGTTACAATTTTCTTGCTAGGGACGAAAATGGGCATGGTTTTTTCTCAACATTCCTGCTTTTAAATGTCCGATTTGAGAAATTATTTTGCACAGGATAACTTTCATTGTGGAGAATATGTTCCACGTAATTTCTAATTTGGCATAAAAAAATTTTCCAATTAGTAGCCTAAGCTTGTATTTCTGTTTGCAACATATTTTTGCAGCAGCATCTATGGTTCTAAATATCGGACTGAAAGAATTCGTTCTTTGGCCTATACTATTCACCAAGGAAAATATTTTATGCATATTTCCAGTTCAAAATAATACATAGTTTTCTCTCCAGATGGCATAAAGTTCTCGCGATACCTCTGCTTCTAAAAGTCTGATTTGAAAAAATTCGTTGACGTCCGAAAGCGTTGATGATTGAAAACATAGCTCATACAACTGATGGTTTCTAAATATATTTTGAAGCTAGAGACGAAATACACCTTTTCGTTAACATATCTGGAACCTTATCACCACTTCTAAAAGTCAGATTGGAAATTTGTTTACGGATATACCGTGGGCGGCGGAACCTATTATTTTCAGGGGGAGGGGGGGTCCAACTTCTCCCAGAGCGAAAACTATTTAAAAAAAGTAGAGAGAGTAACAGAGCAACGTAGGGAAGATGAGTATATACTCGTACATATCATCATCATCAACCATTGTAAATCCACTGCTGAATGACGGTCTCACCAAGTACCTTCCGCAGCTCCAGCAGGCATTCATATTTCATTCTCCCATCTTCCACTTGGTATTGTTCTGGGTCTTCTCCTACTCCTTGGTACTACATATATCTAATATTTCAATTGCTCAAGCACGGCCAGTCTTTCTAGCAATATGACCAGCCGATTGTCACTTGAGCGTTTTCACTTTGATTATGGCTTCATCAACTTTTTCCTTTCTCTAATCCATATATTCCTTTTTCTATCTTTACTGATTACACCAAGCCTGCATCTTTCCATGTCTTTCTGAGTTGTCTTCGTCCTCCGTATGTCTTTTTCAGTTAAGGTTAATATCTCTGCTCCGTATGTAAGAACTGGAAGGATGCATTAATTCAACACTTTTCTTTTAAGTCATAATGGTAAACTGCTCTTGAAAAATGTACTGTTTCTTCCAAATGCTCTTCAACTAAGTTTTGTACGCCTCTTTACCTGGGCGAGTCAAAAGTTCGTCCCATTTTGAGCTCCACATAACGTTTGGCCTCCATTCCTGGGCAAAACGCGCTCCACCGTCGACTACGTACAGCTATAATGTGGAACACAAAAGGTTAATCACGTGCTTTTGGCACAGAGCCACATTGCGTGATTAGGTGAGCAGAGGATGGAGGTCGATAAACGCACTGTTTGAATGCATCTACGCTCTTATTGGAAAAATGGGTTAAACGCGGCGGCAGCGAGACTAATTTTTGCACTTGAAGGCGAGAAAACAGTGGACAGCAGCACTACATGAAAATGATTCCGGCGTTTCAATGCTGCGGGCATCAGCCTCGAATACAAGTCGAGGTCAAGAAGTCCATGGATCACCAACTCCGACACCATGGTGGAAGTTGTGACATCGAATCCCGGTACCAATACACGACAAATGGCAGCCGAGGTGGTGTCTTCCCAAACCATTTTTGTTTCGACACCTGCACAAGTTTTTTCTCCTCCAGATGCCATCGTTCCCCATGCATTGATATCCCACAAGGCAAAACAATGTGTTGCTCTTGATCTAAGATTGCTGACAAATCAACAAGACGATAGGTTTTGGCATCGTATCGCCACAAGTGATGAGAAGTTTATAATCCTACGTTATGTTACCACTGAGCACAAGTGGCTGAGGACACACCAGGAAGCACAGCCAGTGGCACAAAGAGAGAACCTCGAGTGGAGAGTCATGCTGTGCATGTGGTGGAATTCTGAGGGTCCCCTTACACTGGGAACTTGTGCCAGATATTCAGGCTCCGGACGGAATCTCTATGAAAAAAACAACCGCCGCTATCCAGCACTCATCAATAGAAAGCGGCCGTGGATGGTACCCATAAGGCGCACCTACAGAATGGTCAGCCTGAAACAATAGGAATTGGAAGGGGTTGTGATACTACCCCATCTTCCATACAGCTCTGACTTGGCACCATTCGAATGCCACCTGTTCCGCTCCGTGAACTATTTCCTACAAGGAAGACACTTCGCTTCATTGGTGGATGTGGAAGTTTCTGTCCTAGAGATAGTTTCTGTTTTCGAAACCTGCCGAGTGGTATCGCCGTGGGAATGTGGCTCTGATGGAACGTTGGCAAAGAGCTGTAGGAAACGACGGCCTGTACTTTACAAAATGAGATGAGCGTGTATGGCTATCCTGTATCATTCAAGTTTTAGCTGCAAACGAGAAGTGACCCAGCTTCACATTTCTTCTCTATGTAGAACTTGCTTGATTTGTTCAAGGTAAATGTAGGTATCGATCACATCCAGATTTGCCCTATCAACTTCCTAATCTTCAGTTTTTGTAAAAGCATTGTGCATGAATTTGTCAAATGTAAGTTCATTTGTAAACCATTTCTTTGCTCTTGTCAGCAAGTTCCTGGACTTACTATGTAGTAGCTCATTTTCATTATGTGCTTAGAATAGGTGCTGTATTTGCTATTTTAGCTGGATTAACGTACTGATTTCCTTTATTTTTTGGGACTATAATAGATCCTAAGCGAATGAAGCTTCAATTTTTTATGATATTTATTGGTGTAAATTTGACATTTTTTCCTCAGCATTTTTTGGGGTTAAATGGAATGCCCCGTCGTTATTAAGCTACTACATAGTCTAGCTCTGAGGGGATACTCCCAAAAATGACTATGTCGTCAGCAAAGCGAGGGTGGGTTAAATAATCTACATTAATTTTTTCTCCTTTGTTTTCCCAGTTCAATGATTGAAACACATTCTGCAAATATGGCATTGAAGAGTTTGGGAGACAGGCTGTCACTTTATCTCACTCCCTTTCAAATTTTTATAAGTGTTTTGTCCTCAGACAGCCGAACCTTTGTGTTTGCATTTTCATAGATGTTATTAATGATGGTTATGTATTCATCTTCAGTACCGCAGGTATTGAAAGACATTAAAACTGCTGATGATTTCACAGAATCAAAAGCCTTTTCATAAAGCCAGGTTTTTCATATTCATTCTTCTTTTCACTTAGAAAACTTTCACAAACTCAGTACGTGTATATGATTAATAGTTCAATTGCCGCTCCTGAATCCAGTTTGTTCTTTTAGTTCAGTCAAGTCCGATTTTCCTTCAAGTGATGCGACAGTGCCTTCCTGAAAATGTGGTGAACAACTGATAGGAGGCTGATGATCTGAAGTTCCTGAGGTCATCAAGATCCAAGGTTTATGTGGCAGGATCAAAGATCAAATAAGCGTTGTTCCAGTCATCAGGAATCTTTTCTTCTTTGAGGCATTTAGTTAAAATTTGGGCGAGTCTAATTTGTTTCTTCATGGGCTTCATGCACAATGCCCATGGGAATTTTATCCTCTTTTGGAGTTCTTCCCCGTTCTATGCTCTTAATGGCATGAGCTGGAAGGACTGGAGGGACTACTGGAAGAAGTTGCATATGAAGTTAAGAACATGAAACGGGGAAGAGCTCATATATAATGTACAAGGATTTATCAAAATAATGTAAACACTAACTGTTTGCGGATAACTTTTTATCTACAAATGCCCAGCTCGGGCTTTCAGAACAGAAGCAATTCGATCTGAAATAGATTTAAACAAAAAGCACATACGATAATTAAATTAGGGACCATTCTTCCTGTAAAATAGGGGTATATCCCAACTGGGCCAGTGAAGTTGGAGGTGGAAAATGGAATGTACTGACCTTTCGCTCCAGATATTCCCACAAATATTCAATAATACTATTGAGGTTTTGAATAGCTGCTGTACCACATCTTTTACGTACAATGCACGAGTGTATTATCTACTTGAAACCAGCGATGGCCATTAGAGAACCATGCCTGCAATATTGAGTGCAGGTTCTCCCCAAGAATGGATTAGTACCTTCAGAACAATCAATGGCTCTAAGAAATGCCATGATATGGCCCCCGACAGCATCAGGGATCCACCTCCGTGCTTCACAATGGGAATCCAACAGCCGGATTGATACACTTCTGCAAGTTTTTGCCTGACATGCACTCTACCAATGGTAGGAAACAATGTGAAGAACGATTCACCGGACCAGATGACACGTTGCCAGTCTTTAGCATCCTAGTTCTTATGTGCTTTGCACCACCTTACGTGTTTTATTGCATTGATGTTGGTAATCCAAAGTTTTGGATGGCAGAACGACCATAAATACCTGCACGATGGAGTTCCCGACGCAGTGTTATGACGGAAACAGGATCATTCCGATTGTTTTATCAACTCTGTTGTTATTTGCAGTGCCGTGGTCTTGTGCTTCTATTGTACAGTCCGTGCCAACGTTTGCCCATCCCTATCTGACATCTTTGTATGGCATCCACAGTTTGCACGTTTGGAGGCCACCAATGATATGTTTTTTGATATGTATTCATAATTTTCGATACAATTCCTCGTGTTACACTTCTGTTCCTACCGTTCTAGTTAATAAAGCCACTGCAAGGAGCGCACCAATGATCATGACTTTTTTGAGGTCACTGAGATCTGGCGTTGTCGATAATTACTCCAGAACAGCTGCTTCACCGGAGACTATGGCACCGCTACGTGATAGCCGACATCATACTGCGCCCCTTTTTATACTTCACATCGCGAGTGACGTCGTCTCCGTGATTTGCATACAGCGCATTCCTTGTACTCCAGTCGCAGTCGGTGTTTCCATTATTTTGATTAACCACTGTACATATATATGTGTGTGTCGACAGAATATACATATTATTACCAAGCTCAGAGAAGAAGAAAATAAAAAAAGTTATATAATTTTTCCCAGCAAATTCGAATTTTTAGGGAAAATCAGTTTGACAATTTTTTTAGTATAAAGTTGAGGACAGACTAAAGAACTTCTAAAATTGTAATAAGTTGAAAACATTAAGTTGTACGAAAATTTAATGTTTCTTTCTTTTTTTGATTGAAAGTTTAATAATCACCGTGAGCAACTTAACTTATAAGCAGTCGCCCGTCCCTAATTTAGGGTCACAGGTTCCAGGGAATGGAAAAAGACAGTGTAGGGCCGTAAGAAAAACACAACATCCATGCTTCACCGGTATTCGAACCCGGACCCTTCAAGGACAGATGGACGCCAGCGTTTAGACCACTGCGCCACAGGGGCGACCTGTTCCACTCCGAGCGCAGGCTGTTGTCTTCCCGTAAGATGTCGCTTGGTCCTTCGTGCTTAGTTGTTTGTCATTCGCTACGGTACTTATTTTTAAATATATTTGTACATATTTTTAAATACATATTTTACCAATCATTGGAAACTCATTTTAAAACAACAGATATTCTTTGTTAATTGCTCCCCAATGCTTTAGGTGACGTTTTCCCAAAGTTATTTTATTTGCATCTTCAATATTTTGGGCCACCCCCATAAAGAAATTCTGGTTGCGCCACTGAGCAAATCTTTCATTTTCTAACAAAAATTCCTACCCAACCTGTACAGGTAGTCTGGAAACAAATATTAGAAAATGTTGGGCGCACCTGAAAATGTGTTATCACCTGTCAACTGATATCCAGAAGGGAGTGCATTCAAAATTATCATAAATGAATTAAAAAGAGTGTTTGAATTTTTCAGATGTTTACTGCAGCTAACAAACGCCAAGATCTAATAAGCTATAATTATACAAAAACGCCTAATTGTAATTGCAATTTCATATCTCTTGGGTTAAACGGGTAAATCTGTTGTTGAAATGGCCGGAGCGAGTTCTTACTCGGCCGCTTTGAAATTCATATCAAGCTTAATGCCTAAACAAATCTCTTGAGTTTTTCTCTACCACACACAGGCATTGTGCATAAAGAAAAGAAGACGGGTGAAAACACAAACATCAAGGAAACGCCGATAGATTTTTTCTACCTTGGGCTAAAACACCATCCAGATTCCCATAGAGTGTGAGAGGCAAACGATTTCGATAATCATATTTCGACAATAGTTGTTTTCGCAGCAAAAGTACGCATATTCGTCCAGGATTGTTTATCTTCAATGTGAAAAACACCAGGAAAGACCTGTGCTCTGTGCACAACAAGTAGTATACTCACCGCTTGATTTGATATCGAGTTCTTTTGTTCAGTTATTTATTTCTCAGATGTATTTAATGGGCTTTCTAATCTCGAGTAAGGCACATTCGGACTTGGAATTTAAAAAAAGAAAAAGAACGCGCAGAGGGAAGGAGAGAGACCTCTTTTCCGCCCTGGTTATTGGTTTAAAGAAATTTAAAGAAGTTTTTAACGATCTTTTTTAAGGAGAAAAACAGAAAGTTGAATGAACTTTTCAGTATATTTGTGCGAAATCAATTTTCAAAATTGCACTTGAAGAGTTTTCCAGAAAACTGCGAAGCATGGTGACGATATCCAGGAAATCGCAAAAAACAAACAAACTATAAATTATATGTGAACCACATATTTTTAGGACTATTCCTGGGTGGACCCTCTCAGTGAGGGGGTCCCTCAGTGAGGGGACCATGAAATTCCACAGGGGTCTGGACCCCCGTGTCCCCTACCTTCCGCCGCCCATGGAGATACAACTCACTAAAAAGCATACTTCTTTTCCGCAGGAAGTATACTTTTTATGCATACTGCCTGCTGAAAATAAGGCACAGTTTTTCACCAAAGGGACATAATGGTATACTTTATTTCTCTCTCTCTATATCCTTTTTTTCCAAAAGTTCAATTTCAAAAATTCCTTTTACACCCAATACCATCCAATGCACCGAACGTTTTGCATATAATTTCAAAATTTTCATAATTCTGCCGCTCAGTGGCTTAATTGTGAATTTATTTTTGCAAATGTTCCTCTGCTTCCAAAATCCGATTGAGAAAATTCTTTGCACAGTGTATGCTATTTGCTACGGTCAAAATTGCAAACATTATCTGCTTTTTCCAGCTAGGGGTCGTATATGTAGACACTGTTTTGTCTTTAACTCTGTTTCTAATAGTTGCATTTGAAAAATTATTTTTCAGTCGCATAGCTGACACTGTGAAGAATACTTTGTTTATTAAAATCATGAAAATGTAACTTGCATGTAGATTCACAACTTCACTTCCAATATATCGCACGAGAAAGAAAAAATCTGCAGGAAGTACCACCAACTACGTCAAAAATCATCAAATAGAAGTCATCGTTCTTTCCACGTTTATAAGTGAGTCACGGAAAAATTATCATCGGCCGCCACCGGAAATTGAACTCAGGGTCTTCAATGCAACCTGCCAGGTGGTTTGGCAGTTTGTCGTAGTGAGTCTAGAGAATTTCGAGGTCGCTGTGGTGCAGTGGGAGCCTGTTCGGTGCGTAACTGGAAGACCCTGGGTTCGATTCCCGGTGGCGGCCGATGAGAAATTTTTCCGTGACTCACTTATAAACGTGGAAAGAGCGATGACTTCTATTTGATGTTCCTAATCCTCGTCAACTGTGTATTTATTACGTCAAAGATTTGAGTTCAATACTACAGGCGGAATTATTTATTTCTATTTTTTGTTTCTAAAAGTCTCACAAAAAGGAAAAAGAAAAAAAAACGCAATTTGTTTTATGTAGATCTCTTTGTGAATAATATTGTAATACAGTTTTCTTGTAAGGGGTGCAAAAAGGGAAATTTTATTTGCAAATGCGTTAAGAACTAGCTTTGGCATCGGACGGCATTCTTTACGAGAGACAGATTTCTGTTTATGATAACCCTTAATTTCAAAATTTCGCGTGTCAAGAAATGCTCGACTACGCTTTATACCTAAGTCATTTCAAAAGTTTTGTACACTGCGCAAGCGCTGCGTGTAGGATGATGCAATCGCTCCAATCGTTGCGCCAGTTGTGAGTCAGCCTTCAGTATACAAAGTTGTGTCTACTTTTGCTGGCTAATTTGCTCCTATTCCGAAAGATTCTGCCTACAAATGGAGGAAGAAAGGGAGTCGGGTCAAATCTCGTATAGCGACCAGCGATCCTACATTAAAATTGACACTTTGCGAGAAAAATCTCCTACCGAAATTCACAAAGCTTTGTATGAAGTTTGTGGAGTTAGTGTGGATCGTAGCACAATGTCATGGCGCGCTTCTCGTTTCCGCCAAGGTCGGGAAAGCATCGAAGACCACCTAAGAAGCGGCCGGCCATCAGATGAAACGGACGGCACTGTGGTTATCGTCAACAGCATTTTGAAAGAAGATCGACGAAAAACATGTGAAGAGATTGCATATGAAGCAAACATGTCTACTGCTTTGGTTTTCAGAATCCTACTAACTGAAAAATTACAGAAGAAAAAAGTGGCTGCCAAATGGGTTCCGCATAATTTGAATGAAGAGCAGCAAGCAGTTCGTCTTTGCGAACTGGATCGCATAAGAATTGCTTGAGCGGTAGGAGACAGAAGGCGAGAAGTTTTTGGACAGAATTGTTGCTATAGACGAAACCTGGATATGAGATTTTGAACCAGAACTGAAATCTCAGTCAGTTCAGTGGAAACATCCAGAATCACCTCGTCAGAAAAAATTCTGCCGCCAACAGTCGAAGGTTAAGCTGATGATGATTGTGGCGTATCACAAGGTTGGAGTGATAGTTACAGACACAGTACCCGAGGGGGACCACTGTAACAGCGGAATACTAAAGGTTTCTGCAAAATGTCCTGCACCCAAAAATTCGCCAAAGAAGGCTCAAAGCTGGTGTCATCATTTTCCACGACAACGCGAGGCTACATGTTGCCCGCACAGTAAGAGACATTCAGGAAAAGTATGGATGGGAATTGCTTCAGCACGCGCAGTACAGTCCTGACATGAGCCCATCAGATTATGACTTGTTCCCAAAACTAAAGAAGCCACTCCTCAGGAAAAGATTCAGTATGATTCATGATGTTTCTAATGAGCTGATCCAAGTAATCTGACACCTAAACAATGGAGGTGTCCTGACTGGAATACCTTGCCCAAATGTTGGGCCGCTGTAATAAAGAAGCATGGAGATTACTTCGAAGGCCTGTAAAGGTGTGTTTTTAAAGAGATAATTCGCAGTGTGCTAAACTTTTGAAATGACCGTTGTATTATCACATATTGTAATTAACAACCAGGAACTGTACACCAACTATATTCAAAATCGTCTAACTATATTAGTAATTCGTTATTGGCGTAGAATAGAAATCAAAGTTTACAAGTAATACTCCAATAAAATGGGATTACTATATAGAATAGCTCTACCATTTTGACCACATATTCTTTTGACTCAAAAGATGTGCTTGTGATACCGAATGATTTGATGTCATTTTTTTATTTGTGTTTCAACAATGTGTTTTAATGCACCATTGTTTTTCAATGTCCAATATCTAACATATAATAATGTGTTAAATATATGGGCCCAAAATCACATCAGAAATTCTCGGCAAGCAATTCTGATGTTCTGCACGTTCTTCAACTGATTTACGCTAACTTTCGCTTATTAACTGCCAAATCTTAAAAAGAAGAATTCCGATAGTTTCTTGGAAACTGCTGCCAACGCCTTCGAGAGCTTGCAGAACCTCCCAGCTAGCTTGAGACTTTACAATAGACAGAGTCAATTCAGTTCCCTGATTTTGCAACATGCATCCTTTTTGTGAGAGCCAAGTTATCGATCTGTTAAATGACCAATGATATTAAAAATAAAAGTTATAAATGGGCATGACGGAACAAACCATAGATTACACGGATCTTCAATTCTTGTAGCGAGTTTTCCGCCAATGCCATTTGCGTGACAAAGTTGAGTACCGTGAGAAATCGTCGTCACTGTGATTGTTCTAATGCGGAACGGACATTTTAAAATTGGATTGTGTTCTGTATAGCAGTTAATCCTGTCAGTTGTTTATTCCAGGGCCGTCTAAAGATTAACATGCTGATACAGATGTACCTTACATCTTGGGTGCATTGTAATAGCTATGGCTTTGTTCCGAAGAAAGCCCTGAAGTAGGCAGGTTGTTTCTAGTATTTGTAGGGAAGGAAGAGAGAAAATTAAGGATGCCAGGAAGAACGCAACATGCATGCTTTGCCTGGGATTCGAACACAGGCCCAAAAAAAGCGGAGATCCACATCCTACACTAGTCGAGCACAGAGTGATACATGAAGTGCAGAAACTCCATTATTTGCAACGTGCTACTGAGGTGACGCATGAGCCAAATCGACAAAGAAACAGCGATAAGCCTGCCGGCATACAGTTGGGAGAACAGTCACTCCGAAGTAGGAAGAAGTGAGTTCGAAATTACCTCCGGCAAAAGGTTATATATTACGAGTATAACTGAAATGTATAACTTTAATACCGAATGTCGAGAAAGAAAACACACAAAATCCAGTCTAATGCTCAAAATGTCATTAAAACGAAATATATTAGCCATGCAATAAAGGCAAAAATAAAATAACTCAAGTCCAATGGTTGCACTTTACCAATAAATGCTTTGGATTCTGATTTGAGATAATTTCGAGAATAATACATTCAAGAAGTACTTACATTTTTGTGATTGACTAATTTCATGAGTTTAAATTCCCTGTAAGCTCTCTTTGCATGCGTTACGTTTTGAAAGGGCCTGCTCAATTTTTTGATGGCAACATTCTGCCTTGTCACCGTGTCGTAGGCCGCACTGAAATGAAAGAAAAAGATATCATTATCAGGTGTCAACAAACAAGAAAATTTACAAACCAAATTAAATGACACGTAGACACGATGTCTGGCAATAAAGTAATTTCATTATGTTCTGAATTTCCCGGTATTGCTGAGTATCCTCATAAATAAGTCAACTTCATTAAGTAGTGCTTTGTTTTAGAAGTACTAGTTTCTCTGAATTCGTGTTGAACACATTACCAGCGTAACGTGTGATAAATTAATAGCAAATACACACACATTAGCTTTCAAAAACTTTTCTGTTGGAAAACAATGTTGCTGGAGTTTAAAAAACCCCATAAGCCACGGCGAGGAAGCAGTGTCCCAGAAGTTTCTTTTTTCTTTTCTTTTTGAATTTTTGCGCTCATTTAAAGATTTTATGAAAGAACAAAAATTTTAAATAAGCATTTAGACCTTTGTCATTTTAACTACCGAACACTTAGATGGTCAGGTATTTTCCCGAAACAAGGAAAAAGTAATTCAGATGGCAAGTAATAATCACTTTGTGAGTGTATAACGTAGATGTCTTTTCGTACTTCTACGTTATTTAAACAAAACATAACCATACGATGAAATAGTTCCTAAATTAAACCTTAACGGCCAGACGAAACATTTAAAAAGCAGAAGTCAAACTTACGGAAATGATGCTTTATTCAAGGTTTTCTCCAACACATCGTAACATAACATAACACTTCGCATTAAACGCTCCGCACACCACACAGCTCCACACAGCTTCCCAAACAACTATTTTCTCGTAGTTTATATCTCTGGTTCTTATCAAATAACAGTCATACGTCACGTTCATACAACCTCAATTATGTTGCCAACAGCATTCGTTTGAGAGAAAAGATATCACGTTAAGTGTGAAGTATAACTGAAAACAAACTCAAGATTTACATAGGAAAAGAAACTAAAAAGGAAAGTTAATTTAGAATATACGTCACAAGTGTTAAAAAAAACAGCAGGAAGAGAGAAAATTAATGAGAAAACTACTACGCTGGTTTTGAACAGACTTTCGGCACACAAAAAATTCTTTTCCAAGATAGTTCGTCAAAAAATCATGGTTTGAGAGTTCGATAGTACCAAGATAGTTCGTCAAAAAATGATAGTTTGATAGTTCGTCAGAAAATCTCAAATGTGCCAACACGTTGTAAAAAGATCACTCGATATACCTCTACAGAATTTTGAAAAAAAGGTTTAATATTGATGCCTTTACTGTACTGATCACACTCCGAAAGTGACTTTATTATTTCCTAAACCTTTACATGTGCATTCATGTTTAAAGCACCGTGGGGCAGTGTTATCAACACTTTGTTATGGCAGTGTTATCAGGATCCCTTTTTTCAACCATTTCCCAGTATTCAAGCATTATGGTTACGCAGTTGAAAGTACTTTATTTTCAATTCAGTGAAGATCAAATAAGTAAAGGGGTTCAAGTTGATGCGTCGGTAGTGTTAAAGAATTTCAAACATAAGCGTCAGCAGTGTTTGTAGGCGTCGTAGAAATGCTAACAAGAGCGTGTAAAATTTGGACATGCATGTTTTAAAGGTTTCATAAGGTAAAAAAGATCTTATAAGATCTTTTACAAACATACATTTTTCTAATAAAACCAAAGATTACTAAGTCGGTCTGATTGGATTACAGCTGGATTTTGTAGCATTCATTTTCGTAACAGCCAGAATTTTTTACACACAGGGTGGAAAGAAACGACTGCATAAACACCCCAAGGGTGATTCCTTGCGTCAATTCAAGCATAAAATGCCCTATGACATTTTTTGATTTAGAGCTTAGTTTTCCAGATATAAGCCCCCAAAGGTGCGTGCCGGAATCGCTTGTTGTTGAGGCTGCAAGCACAACCCGAATGTCATGCAGGGAAGCGTGGGGCGGATGCCTGATGCTGCAATCGCAGTACAACAGCAGTCATCCAGCCTGTTTCCGGAGTCGTGTTACGTCTGCAATTGTCGAGACGAATGGAATCGGTCGTCCGACGCCAGTTACAAATGGACGGATGTATTCGCTCGCAGTGGCACGTCCTAACGCATACAAGTCTGGCAATCGGTTCCTGGTGACTTTCCCGCAAATCCAGTCTTCGACAGCTAATTCATCGAACGGTACGTTCCGCGAAAAACAACTTGTTCGAATGACAAGTTCTGCGACGAGCACCTTTTTCGACTTACAAATGCGTCGAACAACAGCGAATGGAACGACTCATTCATCAAAACCAATAAAGAAAGGGCTTGGATGAAATATTCTGTTCACTATTATGGGTATTTGCACATACATGAAGGAGTATGCGAAAGTATTGGAATAGGGACAAAATCGGCTTCAAGATTACGACGGACAGCCACGTTTGGAGGTCCCCCGAACCCGATGGACACGGCTAATTGGTAACCGGCAAATTCGTACCTGTTAACCGGGTACCGGCACATTCGTACCCGGGGAGATTGGTACCGGTCAAACGCAACGCAGGTATAGCTGCGCCATCGTTATAGGCTATGTAGGCCGCGGGCCTTTGCTGAGGATTACGTGTTACTATGATGCATCTTACAGTATTATTGTCTAAAGGTATGTGGACATACAACCATGGAACGTGTCACATGCAATTTGCTAAAAAGGCTAGTATAGGAGGCAGAAGAGACGATAACGATGCAGATCAGACGAACACATCAGTACATGAAATGTATTTTACCACACATTACACTACAATTAATAGCAAGGCATACATAACGGCCGCCACTAAGCAGTGCGGTGAGATACCATAGTGCAGTAGGTTCCGTTCAAACGTGTGTAGACGGTACGTCAACAGTAGACGAAAAGATTGAGTGTCACGAAATAATTACACATACCTGCTCAGGACACATTCCTTTCGCGGAGCAGACTGCCATGGCTCTGCTACAGTAGGTGTTCGGAATCTCCACCTTGCATTTGGAAGCAAGCACGGGGGCGCTGAATCACACTCTCCTGTGCACGTCTGACCATCTCCCGTCGACAGAGGCAATCGCCGCATGCACGTGCGCCACCAAAGCTTCCAAACTATTGGGTGGCGTCCGAAACACCAGTTCCTTCATGTGGCCCCATAGAAAAAAGTCAATGGGATTGAGGTCTGGGGAACGCGAAGGCCACGTTACATGCCCACCACCTCCAATCCATCATCCAGGGAAAAAATTATCTAGGCGCTGTCGGACCTCCGCTCCGAAATGTGCTGAAACCAGAGCTCTCGACGCACTTGTAAGGGTACATCTTCCAGGAGATCCGGTAATACTGATAGCAGGAAAACCTCATACCGAGATGCGTTGAGCACATCTGGCAGTAGGTACGGACCGACCAGGATGTTACCAACCAGGCCAGCTCATACGTTAATGCCCCATCGATACGGATAACCTCGTCTCCTGGTGCTGTGCAGATTTACCGGTGACCATACATGGCTATTGTGGTGGTTGAATACCACCTCACAAGGGAAACGAGTTTCATCGCCCCAGAGGACATGTTCCAAGAACCCCGGATCCGCTTCGTAGCACTGCAGCAGCCACGTAAAAACTTGTACGCGGCGAGGGTAATCTGCAGGTTGCAGACTTTGGAGCCGTGCGTAATGGTATGGACCGGGTGGTGGTGGCATTCGTCATGGAGAATATCGAGTACGGTGAGGTGTGCGACTCCCGTTCATCGTGCAATCCATCGCTTGCTAATTGTTGGGTCTGCATGAACCATGACCATCACTGCGTCTTCTGTAGCAACCATTCCTCTTGACCGCACGCGGCCACTGTCACTGGATGCCGTAGATGCTACGTTGCCCGTTTCCTTCATTCGCTGGTCCAGCCAACAAATCACATTAGTGTCCGGATGGCATCTTTCAGGGTACCGTTCGGAGTACGTGTGCACGGCGGCAAGCGCATTACCTCTACATTCTCCCACAATCATGTACATATCACAGTACTCCCATGGGGTGTATGCCATTCAGTTTGGATAATGTTGCAAATGTTCCACGCAGTAACGATTGCTTGTGACGTGCAAATAACCAAACTTGTACTCACATTCACAGCTTCCACACGACACACTCAGAGACAATGCACGCCTCTTACCAACGTCGTTTGTCTAACATTGCTAGTACGGCGAGCTTCACTGCCCCGCAGTCCTCGTTTTGCCTTATTTTCATGTTATATCAGTTAAAAACACGCATTTGTTTGAATGACATCAAGCTCGGTAGAGGTAGTGGCATTCGCGACAAATGCACGCTAATGTGCGGGAGACCATAATATTCCATTTCAACGGAAAGAAACTGTTGCATGACATACGGCCTCGGAGAGCACTGCGATATGTAAATACTTCGTGATGACTGCCAAGGTACTGAGCTCGGGTCGTGCTTGAAGCCTTCAAAACAGGCGATACCAGACGTGACGTGACGTCCCTTTGGGGGCTTATATCTGGAAAACTAAGCCCTAAATCCAAAATGTCATAGAACGTTTTATGCTTGAATTGACTCAAGGAATCACCCCCTGGGGTGTTTACTGTTTATGCGGTCGTTTCTTTCCCCACTGTATACATAATCATTAAAAATGCTTCAGTTTCGCACGAGAATCTTCAAGAACCAATGTTCCATTCCAGCCTTTTGTTACAAAACGGCACCAAAAAGACATTCTATTATAAAGAAAACGTTTCCTTTTTTTATTTCCTTTCATTTTTAAGAGTCCAAGTAATACGAGTACTTTTTAAGTTAAAAAGCTTCATAGAAAAAATAAACCTTTCTAAGCCAAAAATATTTTAGAGCCTGCTTAACGTAATCTGTCACAATGAGTTGTTGCTGTTGTAATCAGCCTGTAATTTAATTTAAAATAAGTAGGCAGTTGTTCTGACTGATGTTCCTTTCACGAAGCAAAATTTATCGTCCAAAACTGTTAAGAAAGTCCATATTTTCTTCACCGATCTTTTCTTTTTCCCTATCTTCAAGACGCCTTATACACTTCTAAGTACAGCGTAACAGAAGAGACTGCGATTTCCGAACTTGCCAAAAATCCGGCAGTTGTGGAATAAAGGGGAAGCCAGATTGTTTACGGGAAACAGAGTGACCGGCAAAACAACTTAATTCTGGTTTATATAAAGTGCAGTTAAATTCATTTTGTGCGTGTGCATGCGCAAGCGCTCTCTCTGAAATACAGATAACCATTTGAATCCGAAGCTTGCTCTTGCCATTTGGATAGCTATGCTCAGACTGAAGGTTTCGGTATTGCAACACTTAGGATCCTACAAGGTAGTCTGCATATGGTGCTTTGTCATAAAATTGGAAAAGTCAGTTGAACTCTAATGAGAAATGTATAATGACGAATATTACATTGATGCTCTGTCATTACAAATTGATGTAAGTAAAGGATATTGTTTGAGATGTCACCTCAATGTCGACAAAATAAAAGTTCTTATACATCTCAGTATCTTAAAAATAACAAATAATATTTTGGACACTAACTTCTAAAAAATATATGAAAAATATTTTGAACACTAACTTCCAAAAAATTAAATGACAGCTATGAGCAAGTCATTGTGGCTATAATGAAAGCGGTATGGCAAGTAATTATAAAAGCAAACAAGTTATAATGAATGTTATTTGATAAAAAAATATAAAAGCAAATAAGTTATAATGAATGTTATATGATAAGAAATTATAAAAGTAAACAAGTTTTAATAAAAATTACAGCGCAAGTTATTATAAAATCAAACAAGTTATAATGGAAGTTATATTGCAGTTATTACAAAATAGACCAGTTGTAATGAAAGTTATAAAAGCAAACAAGTTGCAATGAAAGTTATAAAAGCAAACAAGTTGTAATGAAAGTTACATGGCAAGTTAAGTGAAAGTTATACGGTAAGTTTAATAACTTGCCATATAATTTTCAGTACATCTGAAGCAATATTGTGATTTAAGATACGTATTTTAACCAGTGTATTTAAACACTGGTTTCCATAAATTAAAAAAAAATACACAAAAATCGAGTTCATTTGGAAAGACAATTTGTAAAAGCACGAAACGTCGGTATATGACGTGAAATGTAATGCAAAGTCTGGGTATCGTATGCAAATGAGTGGCGATATAATAGGTTTATGTAAATGGCCAAATCATAAAAGGGTCTGTTATGAAGGCGTGCGTCACATCATTTGCAGAGTGTAAAGAGTGCGTTTTGAGATAACAGAATGGTTGCGATGCATCACTTATTCATTATATCTGCAATCATTCATCGACATCGTTATATCTACAACATTGGTAGATGACCTATATCTACGATTCACTGCGCAAATGAACAGGATAGCTACTCAGACGCAACCACGCTATGCCCTTTTTACAGTTACATAAACGGAGGCATCTGCTTTCCCGGTGTTTTAATATACATTATTTACACATTTAACATTTTTCTCTGATCATTGCGCATTTTATGTGTTGATAATTCATCTCTCTCTTTCTCTTTCTCTCTCTCTCTCTCTCTCTCTCCTCTCTACTCGTTCAAGAACACAGCAGACTCTGTTTAGTAAGGACTGTAGAAAAATTAATACCTATCCGACGTTACTCTTGTTGCCTGTGAACAGGTGAACAGGAATTGCATTCGGAGGCAATTAAAAGTTCTAGATTATCTCCTGGTCTCATGTAGCTAATGTGCTTCTAAGACGAAACATGAATGCTCCACTCTACAAGGATGATGCCCTCAGTCAGCCCCAGTATTCACCCTTATGCAGGTACCATAGGAGATCTTTTCTCCTACAATACGATAATATACACTCGTCTCTACCGAGAGAGGCTGGCAGAACGATATATCCAAAATGAGGCAATTGTTGGTATGGATCAGCCAGCCAGATCTCCCGACCTTAATTCGACCGAGCATGTCTTTGATGCTCCAGGAAGACGTGTTGCTGCTCTCAACCCTCCATCGAAAGATCTGAAAGTGTTTGAAAAACTTTACTCGAGCAACGTTGGCACTTACTGATCTCCTAGACTTCAACAGCGGGAAATGTTGCTGTAAATCCTGCATTGCTGTGAGGGGAGACCACACTCCCTATTCAGGTACTTCGGATATTTTATTTTGACACCTTATTTTTTACCTGGTTCTCTATGTGGTCATTGTTGTCGGAATGAAGTGTTTCTAACGAAATGTTTTAAAGCTTTTCTCTAAAGTACGATCAAAGTGTTTCACGTTTAATGTAACCAAATTTCATAACATTTCATCATATACTTTTCGAGTTATCGCGATTTTTCTGTGTTCTTAATTTATGGAAACCAGTGTACTTTCTTCGGCCATTCAACTGAACGTTTACCATTTTATGTGGTTCGAAAGTCCAAAAAGAATAAATTGATGGATTTAACATCAAGAGTCCCGGGATTCAGGTCCCGTTTGAAAAATTCGAGAACAGTAATTCTTCATCTGGCATGAACATCGGTATACCCATCTGACATACCCAGGTTGCCACACACAGATTGGTTTGGATCTCCCGTTTAAGTTGTTGGTATTTTGATTTAGAGTTACGAAGGAGAGCTCATCAGAAATTACCGAAAATTTCAACCGAAGTAATCAAAAGTTCTCTAGAAATTGCATCGTTTTGCAGATTTACATCACATCTTTCTATCAAGTTTGCAACCATGTCGTCTACGCTGTGTATTAATACCGTGCGCACTTCTTTACAGAGCTCAAGCAATTGTTCTGTCTTTTATAGCTTTTCATTGCATTTCAGATAAGAGTAACCTCGCATCAGAATTGCCTCCAGCCAAAGCAGTGGAATAAAAAAAATATTTGTCACGTAGACTTGCATTATTGTTTTACTAAAAACACAAAAAAGGCTGCAAAAATAATTACACCGAAAAACACCAAAAAAGGAGCCATTATGCGTTTTGTAATTTTCGCATTCAAATCCAGCAAAATATCCTACATTTCAAACATTCTAATCATTTGGTCAGCTTGCATTTGCTTTTAACTATAACGTAACAAGGAAAAAGTTAGTTTCCTTCGAAATCATCGAAAACTATGAAAGAATAAACGGAAAATGATAAATGATGCTCATGTACAGCGGAATGCAGCTACATGTTGAGACGTATAGCTATGATAAGGCTGTGTGTGGCTGCATGATGAAAAAGCACTGAGAATGCATCAAGTTTTGTTATTCATGTCCCTATCTTGTCATCGGTAAAAGCATCCAAGCAATATCAAGCTTTCGTTCAATACTGTGAAGAGGGAACATTCAAAACGCATTCTCCTTTTTTCATTATCGAGTTTCACACTGAAAAAGAAGAGAATGAAAGTAATCAATTTCAATGAAAGTAAAAGACGCCCGCGTTCTTTTCTCGAATCGAATGTTAGAAAAGAAAAGCCAGAGATGAAGAGAAAACTCTTGAAACTACGGCACCGTACCGCGATTGTTGGACTAAATTTAAATGGAAGATTCCTGTTTCAATTGTACAGTGGGTATTCCCTTTGGAAATTCTCCAGCCGTGATTCTTGCTCTTTATCCACAGTGCTTTCCCTCCCCATTGAGGGGGACATGAAGTAGGAGACAGAAGCACTACTATTACTTCTCTCAGCGTTCTTAATGGCTTAATGTTACCCTTAAACTCTCATTTTCCAGGGAAAGAAGGATTTTTCCTCGAATACGGAGAACTCAATTTCAAATTTATTCAGCTTTCGCATCACTTCCTGTCGCAAACATTCTTCTGCTTTGAACTGCATGTAGAGTTTCGTCATTTTTTATTAAAATTTAAAACAACAACAACAAGAAGATACAGGAATTTCAGAAATGCAGAGAACAAAAGAAAAGTCAATCTCATGCGAATAAGCAATGAAAAGGAACATTGCGGAAGAAAGAATGAAAGAACCCAACCAGCATATACATACATATTCTAAGCAACTTTTAGTTTACGGAAGCTGACATTTAAAGTCAGTAACCTATAAACTATTTTTATGAAAAACTGCCCCGAGAATAATTTACAGATACTTTAGTTCCACTCTGAATCTCGCAGTTTTATCTTTCTCATTTTCTTTCCCATACATTTCAATACCTTAGACTTTAATCTTAGATTCTGTTTTGATGTCATATCTACAAAGCCAAAAGTTTCATATATTAAAAACATTAAAAATGAGCATTTAGCTAAATGTATATGATCCATGAATATACCTCTAATTTAACCATCCTTTCGAATTTCTATTTGTTTATCTTAATTTTGTTATTCCTCGTTTTAAAATTTGCTTATTGAGCACATTAGCTCTCCTAACAGCTTGTACGTTTTGGCAACGCTGACGGTGAGTCAGAAGAAAATAAATAGTCCACGTCGAATGTGATATGCTTGGAATAGAGTAAAGGAAAGGCAAAATGTTTGTTGTAGATGAATGATGTGTTATATGGTAGAGATTTCTATATGTGTATATATACGACTGATACTGAGAATAATTTTGACGATTATGATCTGAGAATAGTGAACTGAAATGTATGGGATATTGAAACTTCATTTCTTGGAGAATAAACAATTGACGTTACATAATGTTTTTGATTTTTCACACTGGCTGTTTATTCACTTATTCATTTCTAGTGATTTATGTCCAACCAACATACTTAAGGCAAAAACTTCAAGTAAAATGTATTACAAGAAGTAACTAAAAATACAACTGATCTTTCGGAAGAATAAGGGTACTAACGAACAATTATCTTTACGAAAAAATCAGATTCGTAGAGAAGCTCTACATAAATATCTTTATGAAAAATCTCACGAAAAATTAAGTGTTTGATACAGAGTTTCTTAGAAAAGTATTGGCGTTCCAATTGTATAACTTTTTTCTTTAATCTTCAGTTTCAAGTTCCCAGGCATGCTTCGGTAGAAAGCATCCTCATCTGTGAGGAAAAATGTGTAAAGCTATGTCGATATCAGCTTGCACAAAGCTCTCCCTGTTGTTTGGCCGACAACTGCTTTAATACACTGATTTGGCAGAAAATGACTACCGTTATTATCTAGGAAGAATGTCTATTGAAGATTATTTAGAGCCAGCATTATTCATCAGAAACTTTACCTGACATGTTATTTTTGTTATTATAACATGCATTTGCTGTAGTAAGGATCCTGTCGCAGGACAAAAGCCTTGACTTCGGCAAATATGGCGGTTCACTGCATAACGCAGAAAAGGTCTAAAGAAGTAAAATATGGTCATAGTCAAACGGTTGGCCATTGGAAAAGAAAGAAGAAGAGCTTAAAAAAATTTTCGTAGACCTTTGTGAAATCATAATGTTCCAAATTCTCGCAAGCATTGGCAACATCCATGCTGTAAGTTTTCGATGCTGTTATATCGTTCTTTGCCAGCATAAATCGAAGAGATGCCCATTGGATGTCAGTTTTTCAATTTCAGAAAGTTGATTTATTACGTCAGTCGGTAAAGGCAAGAGAAATTGTGACGTGAAGCACAGGGAATCGTTGAATTTTTAAAAGAAGAAAGACCAATGTTCGCGAGTGCTTGTTTAGAGTACTTAAAGATTCTGCGCCATACGAAGCCATTCTGGAAGATTTCATCAACTAAAAAGACATGCAAAACGTCCTGGAGATGACGAAGAACGAGGGAAAATTAGAGTGTCGTGTCTTTCAGACCATGAAACAGCATTTATTACCAGGGACTCAGGCAGCTGGAGCGAAGGTGTTCCAAATGCATCGCAGTCATCTGGGACTACACCGGTGAGCCGTTACATTATGACCACCTTCAGCCTAGAGAACGGAACGCGTCTGGAGACCGAACGGTGGCGCACGTGAAGTTCACAGAGAAGTATATATACAACCCGAGGACCGGCTTTCAATTAGTAAAGTGTTCGGAGTCAGAAAGGGAAAAGCTGCCGATTTATCGGAGTTTTCTAAAGAACAAATGGTGCTGGCACGGCGTATGGGAACTACGATCTCAGAAACGGCGCGGCTTGTGGGTTCTTCACGTGCCGCTGTAGTGAGTACGTATTAAAAATGGTGCACAGATAGCCGTCGTCCAGCCGCTTGTCGTCCACAGCGCTTCTGCGCATGGGCATGGGTAGCCAAAGACCCAGACGGGTCCCACGCTCACTGCATGTCATCGCCAACAACGCATGAAATGGGCCCAAGATTATCGAGATTGAACAGTGAGTTGCTTGGTCTGACAAATCAAGATTCCTGGTGCATCACGTAGGCGGCCGAGCGCGGATACGCTGATTGCCAACAGAGGCTATGGCACCTGGATGCACTGTTGGGCGGAAACAGGGCGGCGGCGGCGGCGGCGGCCGTGTTATGTTGTGGGCGATGTTTTCTTGGGACACTTTAGGCCTAATTATCCCAATATCACAATCCCTGACAGCTGTCAGGTATCTGAACATCGTTGCGGACCAAGTTCACCCATTCATGGCAACTGTGTTCCCTGCTGGTGATGGCCATTACCAACAGGATAATGCGTTATGCCACACTACCAGAATCGTCAAGAAGTGGTTCGAAAAACATGCTGGTGACTTTGTGTTAACGCCTTCGCCTCCAAATTTACCTGACATGAACCCAATGGAACATTCGTGGTTCGACTTGAAACAGCGGGTTCGCGCTAAATCACCCCCCCCCCGAAATGCACAGGAACAATACAAGGAGCACGTATGTTTGGCTTAAAGAATAATAACTAAAGCGAAAATAATTTTTCCTGTTTTGCAATCTACCGATTCAACACCCATAGTTTGTGTCCATCTCAGCTCGTCTCACAGGGAACCTGGTTTGAGCTGGTGGAATTAACGATGTTCCTGGAGCCAAGACCAATGAGCCAATGTTCCTTTTCCTCTGAATCGAGATTCGCTTTGGAAGCTAATACACGCCTTCGCTTTTGGTTGCAGAGGTTTGCTAGTTTGGCATAACGGCGAATGGCCGTTCACCACTCCAAGTGTTTAAAGGCTGCAATCTTACTGGTCCGCCCTACGAGGACGCTATAGTCTAGCCGTATGTTACATGAGCTGCTGTAAATTTTCAATTTCTTTTTATGGACGATAATTGTCGTCCGCATAGAGCTCAGCTCCCTGATGATTTTCTTGGGAGCGAGCATAATCAAAGGATGCAATGTCCACCCAGGTCTTTAGATCTGAACTCTACACAGCATCCTGGGATGCTTTAGGGAGATAGGATACAGCTCGTGAACACCTTCCCAACAGAACCCACCATGAGTTGCATGTCTCCCTCCTTCAGGAATCCTTGACGGAGCTTATCAGTAACGTTGTCATTAGCATGACTCGCCTTTTCGAGAGTTGTTTGTTCTTAACAGGAGATCGTATTTCCTATTAAATATCTCAATGGATGAAATCTAACATCCTATTTTGGATACCCGTATGATTCTTATCATTCTTAATCAAAATGTGGATATTTTGATTAAGAATGATAAGAATCATACAAATGTATGTATTACGAATGAAACGTGTGATTATGTGAATTTAAGTACCAAATGTCTCTATATTTTGGTCCGTGTTTCATTTTTCTTTTTCATTTTCCAAAAATGCCTTTCAAACTTTGATTGACACCAGTGTATACAGGCAACCAAGAATAGGGAGATGGCAATGTCAGTAAAAAAGAATAGGGAGACGAAAGACGCAATCATAGAAAATTTTGGGGCCATTTATTTTCTGTTAGAGAAAATTTGACTGATCTAAGTTCACCTAACGCAATAAAAATAGCTTTGTACCTTGTGATTAATGCTCTGCCTTTTTCTGCGACTTTCCTTGAAGATCCCATCACACACACGCACGCGCTCGCTCACGGTTGCTAATTAAAACAATGGCATCCACAAGTGACTGTGGGATTAAGTCCTATTCTTCCAGAACAGCCAGCAGCAATTAAAAGCTAAAAAACACATGGAAAATTCTTTTTTATTCTTACAGAAGTCCAATGCAAGCAAATTTTCATGTAAGAAATTAGTGGTCAGGTAGTTTACGGTTTATCCTGATCATGGCTAAAGCAAGTTGATGGAAAAAGTTGGAAAATGCATGAAGTTTGGTTGTATTTCTAATTACAGTTACCTGATGCAAAAATAATTTTTCACAAGTAAGCCTTTTCGAAACATAAATGTCGCACCAAACACAAATGTACCGTTACGTACCTCAAAGAAGTACAGAGTGACGTCACTTTGAGGTAAACTGTGCAAAGCAAGGTGTTAATTGTAAGTTTTGTCCGTAGTTCAAATTATATTGAACGCAAAAATGTTCCCAGTGTCCAACTTTTGGAAGTGTGAATATCGTGCAAAATATAAACATACGTTTCCGACATCTAGGGGGTAGTGGGAGACTTCATTACAGAAATGCTAAAGGGTATGAATATTCATAAAGTAAGTGATATTCCATAAAAAATATGCTATGGAATTTGTTAAACTAAAAACAAAAGAAAATATTTCTTTGTCCGAAGGCACACACTCATTTTTCCTGTCATTCTCCTTCAAAGACGTTTTTGGAGTTTTTTTATTCATGACGTTTTCACTCAGTTGTGTAACAGAGTCCCTGAGAGAGCACCTCTTGGTCTGTTCGCAGCCACGTGTCTTCGTGTCGAAAACCATAAACTCGAATCCAACGTGCAATATTTGTACAGCAAAAACCAGATCTACAGCTAATTTGATAATTCAAAGAAACTAATACAAAAACACCTTAACGAGACCGTTTTTTTTTTCGTCATGTGGCAATGTTGGAGACACAGTGCACATTGATGCAAATGACTACATGAATTAAATATGTGTAATGCGGTCGTTTGGATCTTGTTTTAGGGCATTATTGAGTTCTTTTTAAACTATATTTTTACATCTTGTGGAAATATGGGTGATACCTTATTTGACTCAATTTCAACTTTAAAAGTTTCTATAGAATTAGATGCACTGAAAGTTACAGAAAGCAAATATTGGTTACTACTTCTTCTGAAACAGAATAAATTTCCTTCTACAGTATTAGTTTTCCACATTTCTTTGCTTAAAAAGTTACCCAAATTTTTTCATTTCCGCATTCTGCTGGTAAAAAATGTTAATCGCTCTTTGCATCTTCATGAAGAAGCGTAAATGGAACAACACATGCAACTGACAACCTTTTTGCAGAAGAAGAGGAAGAAGCAGTTGTGACGTATATTCTGATTTAACTTTCCTATTTTATTTTATTTTCTCAATGTAAATATTTATTAATTCTCCATAAGGTATTTTCTTATCTGAACGTCACAGATTCTACTCCCCACACCCATGTGGCATCAGTGAGATTGAGAAAATGACAAGCGCCTGTTGACGCATGAAGAACTTACGACAAAAAGCAAGTTCATGTGAGTTGGTGTGTGGTGTGCGGGGAAGACTCGCTATTGCTATCATGCGTTTTTGATGTCCTAGTATCAGTGACGTAACTAGCACTATGTGCGCCCCCCCCCCGTAAGATTTACTTCAGCACCCCTAAGCACAGTAATTTTCCCAGGATTTCGAACACGAGGGAGGA
The DNA here is from genome assembly GCA_039090855.1 of Macrothele yani. NCBI lineage: Eukaryota > Metazoa > Arthropoda > Arachnida > Araneae > Macrothelidae > Macrothele > Macrothele yani. The sequence continues at coordinate 74,952,070 of CM077026.1, forward strand.
TGCATTTTTTCGCGGTGTGTGTGTTTGGTGGTTGGGGGAAGGGTGTTTAAAGTCAGTGGGAGTGTCTGCAAAAGTAATGGTGGTACCTAGAGCCCTGCAGTTTTAACTTTTTAAGTAATAGATTTGACAATACGTGTAATTGCTTTGTCCAAAACTAAAATAAATCATTTGAAGAAATCACCCTCTTACACATGGCAGATCTGCGGTTGCTGTGAATAAATATTGACGCCTATCGTGCTGGTAACCCCAGAGAACTGACTGCTTTCCCGCATCCTCCACGGGGAAACTCACTGTGGCCTCGCGCGAACGCAGAGAGAGGGCGATTGGAGAGCGATCGCATTATTTACAACCCACTACAGAGCAATCGTATTACTGCCCGAAGTCAAAGAGCCGAACGTAGGACATTCAATGCTCTAAAAGGGAAACTAGGCATTTATTTAGGCAAAGCTAAATATATCTTAAAGCAGAATATGAATCTTTGGGTTAATTATTGTGCATGTTCGAAATTTTTCATAAAACTACAACTGGCAGCTTCAGTACGCCCATTCGTTACCTGCCCCCCCCCAGGTGCGGAGGCTGCGAGGGTGGTAGTTACGCCTATGCCTAGTATCACGCTGTATAAAGTGGTGTGATCTTGTGAATGGACGACGTAGTGGTGTTGTGTAAATTTGCTTATGAAGGTGCTGTTTTTGATGCAATAAAAGAAAAATTAACGTAAGTGATTCTGTTTCCGTCTATTGTTTCGTCCCTCCCTAAAAGGCTGTATGTTTCATTGATTTACAGTGAGCTATCCGGTGCAACTAGTGCATCACATTTAAGTATACATTAGCACTTAGTTCAACATTTATTCCGCCTGACATTTTAAACTTAGCGTAACACGAACCTCACATAGCAAAAAGAGTTACGCTGTACAGTGAAGGAAGTACAACAGGGAAAAGATGAAATGGACCATTTAGGACGTTCGTGTTTGTCGATATCATCATCATCATCATCATCATTGTCAACCATTATCAATCCACTGCTGGACGAAGGTCTCCCCAAGTTTCCTCCACAACGGTCTGTCTTGTGCCAGTCTCCTCCATGTCACCCCTGCATACTTTCGAATTTCATCCACCCATCTCCCATGTGGACTTCTTCTGGGTCTTTTCCTGTCCCTTGGAATCCAATCTAAAATTTCGGCTGTCCATCGATGATCTGTCCTCCTGGCAGTATGTCCAGCCCATTGCCATTTCAGGGATTTAACTCTGATCATGATGTCTTCCACTCTTGTCATTTTTCGGATCCACGAGTTCCTCTTCTTATCTCTCCTGGTTACACCAAGTATGCACCTCTCCATGTTTCTTTGAGTTGTCTGCAGCCTTTGTATGTCTCTTTTAGTTAAGGTCCACGTCTCTGCACCATACGTAAGCACTGGAAGGATGCATTGATCAAACACTTTTCTTTTAAGACATAATGGCATATTGCTCTTGAAAATTATGCTGTTTCTTCCAAAAGCTCTCCAGGCAAGTTTTGTACGCCGATTAATTTCTTCATCAATGTGACCCTCACTTGATATCTGCTGTCCAAGATAAACGTACGTGTCTGTTATCTCCAGCTTTTCTCCATCAATCGATAAATCTTCATTTCTTGTAAAAGCATTGAACATCACTTTTGTCTTCTGAAAGTTCATTTTTAATCCCACTTCTTTACTCTTGTCAGCAAGTTCCTGGATCATACTCTGCAGCTCTGATGGGCTAGTTGCAAAAATGACTACGTCATCAGCAAAACGAAGGTGGGTTAGATAATCTCCATTAATCTTTATCCCCTTGTTTTCCCAGCTCAGTGACTGAAAAACACCCTATAATGTGGCATTAAAGAGCTTCGGAGATATGGTGTCACCTTGTCTCACTCTCTTTCCAATTTTTACGTGTGTTGTATTTTCAAACAGCCTAATCTTTGCACTTGCATTTTCATAGATGTTATTAATAATATTAATGTATGCATCTTCAATACCGCAGGTTTTCAGAGCCATTGTAACTGCTGATGGTTTCACCGAATCAAAGGCTTTTCATAATCGATAAAAGCCATGCACAATGGAAGTTCATATTCCCTCGCTCTTTCAATTAGTTCTCTCAGCACATGGATATGATCTATTGTGCTGTAGCCACTCCTGAATCCAGCTTGTTCTCTCGGTTGAGCCATGTCCAGTGTTACCTTCAAGCGGTGTGAAAGAACTTTAGTGAAGATTTTATAAACTACTGATAGGAGGCTGATAGGTCTGTAGTTTCCGAGATCCTCAATGTCACCTTTCTTATGTAGCAGGATCATTGTAGCGGTGTTCCAATCCTCAGGAATCTTTCCTTCATTAAGGCATCGAGTGAAAATTTGGGCGAGTACTGTTTCGATTTCTCCACTTGCTTCTTGTATGATGTCTACAGTAATTCCATCTTCTCCTGGAGCTTTTCTCAGCTTCATGTTCTTGATTGCATGTGCAACTTCTGCTGGAAGGACTGGAAAAACTCTGGTACTGGTATCTTTCATGATGTCTGGAGTACATGTATCATCCCTTTCATATAATTGGAGTAGAAATCTTTCACTCTTGTCAAAATTTCGCCTCTATTTCTTGTTACAGAACCATCTTCTTTTCTCAGTGCCATAATCTGTTTTCTTCCCTTACTGAGATGTCCCTTTGCTATGTCCCTTGGCTTTGGTTGTTTTCAATTGCTTTCCTCACTAGTTCACAGTTGAATTTTCTTACGTCTTCAGTGATACTTTTTCGTACTGTCTTGCATAGCTCTATATATTCCACTTTGGAAGTCACATCTTCTTTAGTTTTCCTCATCTCTCTTCTTTTTTGCATCAACATTTTCGTTTTTCCTGATAATTTATTTACATGCAACTTGTTCTTAGACCCAGCTAATTTTGTTGCTGTTTCCATAAGAGCTTTGGTTACTTTTCTGTTAACTTCAGAGATGTCAACTTCTTCCGATGTTAGGCCTTCTAAAGCAGAGAACCTGTTCTTTAGTTCCAACTTGAAGGTATTATGGTGTTTTTTAAGGTTGGTTATGTCAATAGATTTTGTTTGTCTTATGAGCTTGCCACGTTCAAGTTTAGTGTTGAGGTGCATCTTACATCTCACCAATCTATGGTCACTACCTGTGTTGAACTTGTTTAGCACACTGCAGTCTTCTATGACGAATTTTTGTTACACATAATAAAATCAATTTCACTTGTCATCCCATTTGGATGTCTCCATGTCCATTTCCTGTGTGGCTTTTTCTTGAAGAAGGAGTTCAAGATGAAAAACCCTTCTGCCTCTGCAAACTCAACGAGAGTATTTCCACGCTGGTTTCTGTTGCCGTGACCGAATTTACCTACTGAAGTTTCATTCTGTTGCCGTTGCCCTATTTTTGCATTGAAATCTCCCATAATTATTTTCAAGTGCTGCTTACCTTTATTATTTAGATGACAAATTTCCTCATAAAATTCTTCAATTTCTTCTTCAGGATGACTTGTGGTGGGTGCATAAGTTTGAATAATCTGAGCCTGGTGTCTTCTCGATAGTTGGATAACGAGTCGTGCAGCTCTGTCAGAAGAACTTTCAAATTCTACCACTTTATCCTTCAGTTTCTTGTTTATTATAAATCCAACACCACTAGTTCTGCCAGTATCTGTCCCACGATAGTAGAAGAGATGTCCACTTTTCAGTTCGATGAGATCTTCTCCTTTTCTCCTTACCTCACTTAGCCCCACGATGTCCCACTTGATCCTTTGTAGTTCCTCTTCTAATTCAAGAAGCCTTGAATCAGAAGATAGGGAGCGTCCATTGTACGTTGCCAAGGTCAGCATCAGATGGCAGCCTAGTCCGGTCCTCCGGGGATTCTTAGCACCCTCTGCCTTCATGTCGCACTGGCCGCTGCCTTGGCCAGGTACATTCCAGCTGCCGGAGACTGAGGGCCAAGATTTAAGTTGTGGAGTCATTTTGGAGGGGTTTGGCCATAACTCACCACGCTGGCCAAGCGGGTTGGTGAGTGTGGGATAGAATTTCCTCTAATCCCGATGGTATAGTTATACCGCTATGGGCGGTCGTCAGAGCCCCTTTAGTGGGAACAGGATGCACCACGAGAAGGCGGGGTTGACATTTGTCAAGGAGAGGCTGTGATATATATATACAACTAAGGCTGAACATCACTTTTAGTATTTTAGCTCGGAATAATTGCTGCTAGAAGAGCATAATTTGACTGAGAAGAACTGTAACGTCATCAGAGAGAGCAATGCGACTTTTAAACAACATGATCTCGAGCACAAAAACCAGACGATGTACCATTTTCTTATCTGGAAGGGATACATGAATCTATTAATCATTTTCAAGAAAGTCTGTCGTTCATCTCCGCGATTACCATGAAACATTGCAGCGCTTGTCTGCAGTGCTAAACTGTAACAGACAAGATAAGGGGTTTAGAAACCTTCAGCACACAAATTTCATATCAACGCTGTATCAAATGACGCGACTGCGAAAGCTCAGGAATATAAAATCTCTTTTCTCTGTTGTAGATCATATATTCATTGTAGATATGATTCAGTGGTTTGCTAAGGATTTCCGTTAAAATGTCTGTAACTACAGTTATGTTATAGATTTAACTCTATGTCTGGAGCTTTGACGCAGTTTGCTAACGGCTACGGTCAAATTATTTGCTCTTGGGATTTTTAGAGTTGAATCTGTTTACCTGTTTAAAAGTTTTCCGTTGTCTGGTTCTTGAGGCATATTAATAACTAGCTGTGCCCACGGCTTCGCTCGCATGGTAGATATCACTGAAAAACAGGGCAACGATAACACATGTAATCCGATCCATCCATAAGAACTGTAGTTGAATTTCATAGCAACCGACGGAGGAAATCGGCCGAAAGACTAAATGGTCTGCAGTTAGTTTTTCACGTAAAAGAAAATTATTATTAATTTTTACACAAATGAAATTTATGTTTTTTATTTTATTTTTTTACATAATTTTTATTCTATTTTTTTACATAATTTTTATTCTATTTTTGTTCATAATTTTTATTCTATTTTTGTTCATAATTTTTTTTATTTTTGTACATTATTTTTATTTTATTTTTTGAAAATAATTCATAATGCCTCTGCATATACAACATTCTTTGTATCGATTTCCAGTCGTTATCAAAATAAATGGATTGCCTGAACAGACGGTTCTCAATAAGCCGACGCATAACTGTCCGTGCGAGAAACATTCTTGACGCAAAACCAGTCCCACATGTCTGTAAGTTTGGCATTGAGATTTATTGATCGTTACAGCGAAGGATAGTTTAATAAGAAACTGTAATCTTTTGAAAGTGAAAGGCAAGTCTGTCGGAATCATCGGGATCCTGGATAAAAGTGCCATTTGTCCAGCTGCTGGCCCAGTTAGTATAAAGACTTCAATAATATTATTACGCAGCGCTTTGACCTGTAATTGGAGGATTGAGGTTCCGTAATAATATTATAGGAATGCAGATAAAGGAATGCAGATCAATTTCAGATAAAGTGGTGGAAATCCCGAAGGATTTAAAGAATTTAAAAATTCCCGTGGGTAATGCACTGTATCTTCCAAATTAATGATAGGATCGATCGATGTGTAAATTCTGTATTCGCCGGACAATTTTTGCAAAATAGCACCGTTTATTTCATCAACAGATGCATTCTTGGAGACACGATAGCTTGTTCACACATCCACTTGCGACTTCTTTCGAGCAAATTTTCTACATTAGGATACATTTTGTCAACTAATTCATCAATAGATCTTACAATGCATCAATAGATCTTACGTGTTATCATAGCCCAGTTTACTATGCACTGGAATCAGATCGTTCTGATTAGGTACTTTGCCATCACCGACACACAGTAACTGAGTAGAAAATTGGGGTAACCCCGCCTCCTAAATAAATGCTCATATTTATTCGTAAATGGAACGTTTCAATATTATCCCACATTAGTAAAACAAATTCCATATATCATCGCGAACTACTTTCTTTCACGTTGGATGTCATCAGGGTATAGGAAAACAAAGCGGAACGATACACGGGATATCGGGAACTACTTGAAACCGATCTGATTCCGTAGTACAGACAAAAATAATAAAAAATAATAAAAATAATAATAAATAATAATAAAAAAATAAACGAAATAGCCTATGTTCACCGGAAAGAAATAAGCTTCCCAACGGTGAAAGAATCGTGAACTACTTTTTCTCATGTTGGGTGTGATAAGGTACAATACAAGCGAAATCGGGAATAACTTGAAAGCGATCAGATTCGGTAGTACAGCCAAAAATAATAAAAAGTAATAAAAAAATAATAAAAATAAACGAAATAGCCTATGTCCACCGGAAAGAAATAAGCTTCCCAACGATGAAAGAATTATCCAAATCGGTTCAGTAGTTTTCGAGATTACCTCAAACACACAAACTTTCTCTCTTTATACGTATATTAGCATAGATATTTCAATGTGATAATTTTAATATTTTGTGTTTCACTGCAATCTTTGTATATTAATTGTTTGAAAAAAGGACCAAGCTGGTCCCCATGCTAAACAAGTAATTTTTTGGGAGGGAGCACGTTTCCCAGTTGACCTCGCGTTGTTCACATTTACATCAGCAACCATGCGTTGGTCTCTTCCCATGGATGGTTTCTCCGTGTCATTGTGTCCGGGTTCTAATGATTGTCGGGTTGGTTTCCTCCTATGGACGGTTTCTCTGTGTTATTGTGTTCGGGTTTTAGTGCTTGACGGATTGGTTTCCTGCCGTGGATGGTTTCTCCGTGGCATTGTGTCCGCATTGTAGTGCTTGTCGGGTTGGTCTCCTCCTACGGATGGTTTCTCTGTGTCATTGTGTCCGGGTTGTAGTGCTTGTCGGGTTGGTTTCCTCCCATGGACGGTTTCTCCGTGTTATTGTGTTCGGGTTGTAGTGCTTGACGGATTGGTCTCCTCCCAAGGACGGTTTCTTCATGTCATTGTGTCCGGGTTGTAGTGCTTCTCGGGTTGGTCTCCTCCCGTGGATGGTTTCTCTGTGTCATTGTGTCTGGGTTGTAGTGCTTATCGGGTTGGTCTCCTCCCATGGATGGTTTTTCTGTGTCATTGTGTCCGGGTTGCACTGCTTGTCGGGTTGGGGTTGGTATCGTAACAATCTTCCGTGCTATAGACATAAATCAATGTGTTCTTTTCATGTAACATAACCACAGAAATTTGAAAATTTGATCGTCCTGGAACGGAAATCGAACCTGCATCAATTCCGTTCCCGTTTCAGGACGTTCAAAATTTCAAGTTTCTGTGGCTATGTTACATGGAAAGAACAGATTGATTTATGTCTATATTAATTATACCACGTGTTTCCAACTTGATAATCTTCCGTACTGTTAAACAAGTTTCTCTAATCCCTTTCATGTCGTTTTGGCGGAATAGGCGAATATTATCAGAAATTCTCTAGGTAAGATTTCATGTAGCAAAACGATTATTTCTTCGGGGATAAAGTAATTTCTTATGTTTGAGATTTATTTTCCTCATTAATTGTACAAAGAGCCAATAATAATTCATGGTGAATTACACCTACATCATCTTTCCGGACAAACTGTCCACAAAAATATGATTTCCAAATTTACAGATACTTTAACCTTTAACTACTGTAGTGAGGTATAAAAAGAAATTACTGTAAAATATTAATATAAAGAGGAATGTTTCTTTTAAAATTTCATTTGTGTCTTATTTAATAAAGTTTAAAGTGCACAATGATTTTTATTATTTCGGATCTCACAGTCTGCACCAAACAATCAATGCAACTTTAAACCTCCGCAATAATTAAAGGTAAATCACGATCGCCTGAGATAACCCAGAGTTTAGGATCTTCAAAGTTTACGCCAAAGACTTGATCTTGAGTTCTAAGTGAGATCTGGCTCTGTTAAACAATAGAAGCCAAAAAATCTAAACTGAAAAAACGGCGTTCCTTCCTAAACTTTCATGCTCCCAGAAGGGTAGCATAACTCTACAAATAATAAAAAACAAAACAAATTAAGAAACCCAGAAAATGCTTTCCCGCGAAGATAGCCTAAGCATTTGAATTTTTTTATCCAGAAATACTAGTGGGAGGAGGATTAGCATTGTAGAGGATTAACATGTGGAACAATTGTAACAAAAAGAATGAATTGTTGTTGAAAAAAGGTAGATTTATCGTTGTTGTGATTTTAATACATAATGCAATTTTGTTTGTGCCTTCACGAATAAAATGTGTTTAAACAGAAAGAATGGAGGGCGCCGGGAGTTAGGTAAGTAACTCTTTGATTTTTTTTTTCGTACCCAGGTACGTAACGCTTTTTTATATGTTTAAAGCATAAGCAAAATTCAGTCATGTTCTTAATAAAAATGCTTTTCGTTCGGTAAAAATTTCCCACTGAATTTTCATATAAGCACTTTTTAATCGATGTCACCCCTTTTGTTTTATGAATTGCGTGAAAATATTGGATTTGTGCTCTTGCTGTTTAGACAGGTTTTTCTGTATTATTAAACCACATTATTAAACGGAAAGAAACTGAAAAGGAAACGTAGCTCATAGAAAATTTCCATAATGGCGGAGGTCTAAAAATGGCGGATCTTTCCCGGGAACAAACAACTTTGATGCTTAATAAAAGGTTTTCCGAAACTCTTTTTCTCTCCCAATGTAGTGGGCGCAGAAACCAAGTGTTCTCATAGAAGCAAGATGTCCACGGGTGACGAGCAAGTGTGCGATATCTGAACGAGAGCACTACTGAGTGAAGAAGTTCGGAATTGGCCCTGCCTAGATCGACGCGGAACGCAAGCCATAACCGTAACTAATCGATGGACATGCCGGGAAAGAAGGCCGGAGACGTGGTCGGTCGCCCATTACGAACTCCATTGATCGCCGCTCAGCAAAAGGGGCCGTCCTCATATTGCACCAAAGATACACAGGGGATTTCTGACAGACAGGAAATGCAGGAATTTCTGGCGGAACAGAAATGGAAGGGCTAATTATCTCTGGCGTATTTTCCCCCACCAAATCAATAGAAGGCACAGTTTATTTCCTCTTACGATTACTGACAATGCAAGAATAAAATGTCTCCGCTGCGTGTTCCATCTCTCTTTGCTTGTTCAGCAAAGACACGCACGAAACACACAGAAAATTATGGAAATATCAACATTATTCAGTTTCTTGAGATACGCCCCAAAGTCAAGAGACAGATTGGGGTTCATGCAGATATTTTCCAACGCTTTTATTAACCCAAAACCTTTAAAAATCAAGGTGACATATAACAAGAGCAACGCAATATTTATTTTTATAAGATATTTTGCATAACGTTGCCTTCTACCATTCCTTTCAATTAAAATAATGTTGCTTTTAATGTACCATTTAAATGCAATCCACTAGTAGTAATCTCGTCAATGAATGAATCATTTAAATGCAATCCACTAGTAGCAACCTTATCAATGAATGAACCATAAATCTCTCAGAGATTTTGTAGTATAGATGAAGAAAACATCAGGTTTCATAGGTTAGCAAACACTGATCTCAGTGATATTATCTTCGGTTGCCTGATGTTTTTCATTTTCAATCATAAACGAATACATACAAGATATTGGGACAACTTAGAACAAATAAAAATAAAAAATACACTCGTTTTGCCTTAAAAGATCACAAAAATGAGTATCCACAAATAATTTACTCCTCATAAACATAACAATTACACACTGATGAGCCACTATATTATGACCACTCCCAGCCTAGAGAAATGAGCGCACCTGGAGACTGAACGGTGGCGCACATGAAGTTTTCAGAGCAGTATATATACAACCCGAGTTAGCAACCTTTCGGTTGGTAGAGTGTTCGGAGTCAGAATAGGAAAAGCTGCCGATTTATTGGAGTTTGATAAAGGACAAATTGGGATGGCACGGTACCTCAGAACTACGATCGAGGAAACGGCGCGGCTTGTGGGTTGTTCCCGTACCTCTGTAGTGAGTACGTATCAAAAGTGGTGCACAGATGGCCAAACGACGACCTGTCGTCCGCAGCTCATTGATGCCAGAGAAGAGTCTGTCGCGCATTGTTCCCAGAGACCACAGGGCCAAAGTGCGACAAATCACCCGCAGCTACAACACTGGTAATCAGGGCAATGTGTCACAACACACAGTTCATCGCAGCCTTCTGCGCATGGGCCTGCGTAGCCGAAGATCCGAGATTGGGCCGTGGATGGGCCTGGGCCCACGATCATCGAGATTGCACCGTGGATGATTGCAAGAAAGTGACCTTGTTTGACGAATCAAGATTCCTAATTCATCACGTGGACGGCCGAGCGCGGATACGCCGATTACCAACGGAGGCAATGGAACCTGGATGCACTGTTGGGCGGAAACAGGCCGACAGCTGCGGTGTTATGCTGTTGCCGATGTTTTCTTGGGACACTTTAGGCTCCGTTACCCAAATAGCACAATCCCTGACAGGTGTCAGGTGTCTGAACATCGTTGCGGACCAAGTTCACCCATTCATGGAAACTGCGTTCCCCGCTGGTGATGACCATTACCAACAGGATAATGCGCCATGACACACTGCCAGAATCGTCAAGGAGTGGTTCGAGGAACATGCTGGTGACTTTCTGTTAATGCCCTGTCCTCCAAATTCACTTGACATGAACTCGAACATTTTCGGTTCGACTTGGAAAAGCGGGTTGGCGCTAAATCACCACCACCCCGAAATGTAGGAGAACTGGAGGAACTGCTGTTGACATTATAGTACCAGATACCCAAAGATGCCTATCGCCATCTCATCAAATGGATGCCTAGCCGAGTGGCCACTATATTGCGGGCAAAAGGGAGTCGTACAGCTTATTAGGCAGGTGGTCATAGAGGCTCATCGGTGTATTTATAAGTCCGGATGTTATTGAATCTTTCAAGTGAGAAGGTTAGGAGAAAATGTTTGCGTGAAACGCAGTTATGAAAATCCGGAATGCATTATAACACTGTTTTTGATGATAATTATTTAACTGGGTCATACGCAAATGTTATGAGTTGTTTTAGTAAATCAACATTTCCCGTGTTCTGTTGAAGTACATTTCCTTCCATCTGCCCTTCAAACAAAATCAAAATCTATCTCTTTTTGAATACTAGGGTGGCATCCAGAGTAGGCAAATCACTGGCTGATGCATAAACACCTACTTGTAGAAGCTTATGGACTGAAAAAATTATTGCATTTAAAATAGTCATGTGTGTTATTAGCGAGTTTGAACGATAAATTCGGTTGACGAATTTGTGGAATAAATCAAAGCTCCTGCTGTAACTTCACTTACCACATTTACCTTGTTTTCAACTGGAAAAGCAGCTCAAATGTTTCTTAGTTATGTTTGGTGTAAAACTTATAGATGGAGACTTTCAAAACACTATAGTCCGTCAACTGTGGACGTGATAAACAGAGAGCCAAGAAGCCAGCTCTGTTACCGACTATTCCAGAGCACAGGGTAACCCTTGGATGGTTTGTCACAAATCATGTAGCATTAGCAAACTGGAAAGCTGTATCCTGTAAATATCGATGCGTAAAAAACAGAAACACGGAAAGGAAGTAACTGCGCTTTGTTATTTGTGAGCATACCCTACGCATTCTTGTAAGTTGCAATATGCGTTTTGACCGATGGATGACTGACTGGAAGTGAACATAGGTGTGCTTCTCTGAGAATCATGTGATATCAAGCAAGAACAGTCTGTGAACAAAATGAACACTGGGACCTGTGTCTCTACACCGACAAATGTGGAAAGCCCTCCAAATTGGACTCATATTTGTATCCTACAATTTAAGATATTATCCTCATTATACAGGAATTCAGAATATGGGATTTCTTTTATATGCCAGAAACTAATCTAAACCGACAGAGTGAGCTGGAAGGGATGGCGAGAAGCAGTATATTGTATGATTGGTGAGAGAGAAAAGGAAGGAGCGAGAAGGAAATTTTAGCTTCTATCTCTAATACGGAAATTGTACTGTCTTAGAGAGGTTCTTAGAGGCGACAACTCAATTGGAGCCTATGACAATTTTAAATAATGTTGAAGCAGCATAGAACGAAGCGCGACTCTATAGTAATAGCACCATGTAAACGGGATCTATCTCTTCTTTTTAAACTGCAGAGTACTTGGAAAGCACCTATCAGGAAAGTTGCTTGGCCCCCTGCACATGGGAGATATTGTGAATCCTCGATTCAGTTCTTAGGCGTCAGTTATCTCAGGTGTAGACGGATCTCTGTGAAGCACGTTAAGCAGAGAGAATCCGTTCAACTGTGGTGAATTTTCAACCCCTCAAACGTTTTCCTAAGTAATATTGTTATTCATTTTTCCGTTTTAGTGAACTACTATTCTTTTCAATAATTCCATAACATCAAGAGTGGAGACGAAAACCATCCAACTAATTCACAAAAGAAGCTAGAATGAAGACAGGAAGTGTTAACAACTTTGAACTGAAATGAGAAGCGATTCGATGTCATTAAGACATTAGGTTTCATAGTGTAGTCTGACCCTGCTTGTGTCACGCAAATTAAAGAATGTATACTGAGTTATACTCGCAATAATGCTGAAAAGATAAACGCTGCGTGTGGAAGTACTACACTATGAAGTGTTAGCAGAACACAAAAAACACAGCCTAAAGTTAGGAGAACAATGTTCAAATTGCTTTCATTTTGATTACAGGGTGAAATCACATGAATATCATAAACAGAACTCAGACCCGTATTTAAATAAAGGCTGAAAACACATGATTATGCCATTGGGCCGCTGGTAGCCTAGTGTTCAACGTTCGTGACTGTCACGGAGAAGACCTAGGGTTCGATCCCAGGCAGGTACGAACGCTCGAACCACTAAATATCCGCCGTGCGTCGGATGGGCACGTTAAGCCGTCGGGCTCCAGGTACTGGCCCCCGGTAATAAATAAGGGCGTCTTCCTCCCCTTTCTACCTCGCTTCCGTGTCACTTTCCTATGGGGCACTCTAGCCCAAATCTTCTAGCTTCCTATTTCTAAGGGTTGTTTAAGACCTGGGGTCAGACACTCCCTTCCTAAAATCTTCTATATATGAAAAAAATGATTATGTCATTAAACAGGTTTAAAAACATAATGGCTGCATTGGTTAATTTAATCGGTTCAAACACACAGACGTGACTTTGGTAGTGTTTAATACAATGGAGCATTTAACCCATGATACCAAAAAAAGCAGCATTTAACGTGATCAGGTCCGAATTTCAATATTTCCTAAACATTTCAAGAAAATTTTTGAAAATTCGGTTATAACCATTGAAGCGAATTGTCAATTCTATGAGGCTATCTGATAATTTGCAAGTTTGAATCAGTTCCAAATGTAACAATCTAAGCAATTAGCACACACTTGCAGCGAAATGCTTTGGCGTGGTGCACGGATACAGTTATTTCCTCTTCAACGAAGTAACTCTGTCATTTACAGTAAGAGATACCTTCGAGAAAATGTCTTGACCATGTTAGAGTTGTAACTTAAATTTGACCGTGCATTTTATTCATTTTTCAGAATTTTTGTTTTAGATTGGCGTCAATTTTCACAGTAATTTTCCACAATTTTAGCATTACGCCTATCTCCAGAATTGGGCTCTGTCGTATCGTAAGACAAAGAGAAGGCAAAGCAGAGATGTGTATTCAAAACAGATATAAATATATGTAGAATTTCAGTACAGTTGCGAAACAAGGTATTATTGAAAAATGCAGAAGAATACGCTGTCATTGCTATAAATACAATAAAACTGTTACAACATAGCACTGGGTTGGAGACCTTTTTGTAATCTAGACATGCTTGGTTATCTAACTGGTAAATACTTCAATCAAACTCTTAAGCAAGCTTATGATGCGCTTACCAAAATATTAGAGGAAATTCAAATTTATTCTCCAATGATTTTTGCAGTATCTTTAGCAGAGCGGTTTTAGGGACTTTTTAACTGAATTAACATTTAACACTAAAACTGAGACACATGATACCAAAAAGGCAGCCAGCGAAATCTCCGAAATATTAAATAAGCGTTCAGCCGCGTACATACACATTGTGCACAAATATGCTCAGACGAACATGAAGTTACAGTCGCCCCGGTGGCGCAGTGGTCTAAGCGATGGCCTCTGATCATTCGTCCGAAAGGGGTCCGGGTTCGGATCCCGGAGAGGCATGGATGTTGTGTTTGTATTACGACACTGGCTCTCTCCCTTCCCTGGAACCAGTGACCCCTATTCGGAGCGATAACGAAGTATCACGTGATATCAACGTCACGTGCGGCAACAACTGAGTGATCCCTGAATTATGACCACCTACCTAATATTTCGTAGGTCCTCCTTTCGCTCTCAATACAGCAGCTATCCGACGTGGCATCGATTCAATAAGATGTTGGAACCACTTGGGAGGTATGACCAACCAAGCTGTGTGTAATGCGGTCTTCAATGCAAGTAAGGAGGTGATTGGTCTGTGTAGACATCTGATATGCCGTTCCACAGTGTCACACATGGGATTGATATCGGGGAGTTCGGAGGCCAATCGATGTGCTGGAAGTCTGAACTACGTTTCTCAAACCATTATTGCAGAATATTAGACCAGTGGTTTGGCGCATTGTCATCTTGAATGACACCGTCGCCATTTAGGAAAAAGTGCACCATTGCTGGGTGTACAGAGCCAGGAAGCAATTTAAGATGGTGGGCATCAGTCATACGTTGTTTCACATACACTAGGGGTTCAAGTCCCTGCCAGGTAAACATGTCACACACCATACAACTGCCTACACCGGCTTGCACTGTGGAGACCATTCAAGATGCATCGAGTGCCTGATGTTGTTTGCGCCAAATACCTACGCGAGCATCCATGAAATGGAGTGAAAAACGCAACTCATTAGAACAGCAGGTTTTTTTTTAAGTCATCCGACGTCCAACTTAATGATCTTTGCACCAGGCGAGTCTTTTGAGCCAATGAACCGTGGTTAGGAGAGGATGTCGTCGGAGTTGTCTACTAATGTAGTCCATACATGGGAACGTGCAACGCATGGTCATGACAGATACTATATCAAACAAAAGTCTTCTCTCTTTCCACGTTTATAAGTGAGTAAGGGAAAAATTCTCATTGGCCGCCACCAGTAATCGAACCCTGTGTCTTCCAGTTACGCGCCGGATATGCTTCCACTACACCATAGCGGCCTCAAACTGGAAGACCCTGGGTTCGATTCCCGGTGGCGGCCAATGAGAAGTTTTCCCTTACTCACTTATAAACGTGGAAAGAGCGGAGACCTTTGTTTGATATTACATGTTCACGTCAAATGTCTGTATTAATTATGACAGATACTGTTCCATGTTGACCTCTGTTGTATTGGGTAGTCAACTGTTGAACAGTGCTGCGTCTGTTGTCCTGTACGAGCCGTCAGACCCAGCACTCACCTCTTACATCAACGTTTCGATGTCCTGTGTAGTTTTGCCTCTAGGTCGTTGTTTGACTATAGGCGTCTGCGAGCCGTGATTGTACAGAAAGGTAGAACAACGTGTTATTAGGTTGGTGTCCCTAATGCAAAGAAAACTCGGTGTATAGGTGATGTATATAATGCATTGAATCATATATGCATGATTAATAGGCATTATATGCGTCGTTAATATGTAGCAACATTTCGTGATTGTCAGCAGTGGCAACGACAAAAAGTGGTTGCGACTACTGACAATCACGAAATGCTACTACATATTAACTATACATATAATGCATAGGCGTCTGCTTTTACTCTGGGGGTTTAACGACAACAGTGAGCAACATGTAAGATTATGAACAGTCTCCCATCCGCAGGTAAGGCCTCTTCTGAGGACTCAAATCTGAGCCCATCTCGGATGAATGGTAAGAAGCCAGAGCCACAGACTACTGGACCACCTGTGCGACTAGGACGTGGAGTAGCAACACGCGTGAATGATGGCCCATCGTGCCCCGCACATTTGGTTCACTAAACTGCTGTACTTTGCTCGGTATGAGGACAGGCTATCAGGCAATCCGGATCATGACCAAATTCCGTTCAATACCAGTAAGCCAAGGAGATAAATCGCCAAAGAACGTCTTGGATGATTTGCAGACGCATCCTGGATGTCGTGGCCGTATGCGTGATGACGTATACCTCAAAATTAACCTTCATTTTGAGTTTTTGCTTTCTAATGCAAATTTGGTTTCTTCTCGTTAAACTTTCGTGACTTAATGTCACATTATTTCACCCGAGGAGTATGCTTAATTGGCATCACTGGCAGTGGGTCAAAGGTCAATATAGGTATACCCGCTTTTTGAAGGTTCGCTTCACACCACTTCGCTTTTTCGAAAGACCGACATAAATACCTGTTTTCGCTAATCGAAAGAAATCCGAAGAGATTTTCGCTTTTACGAAATGATGTTGAAGATGTTTTGGCATCTCATGACCAAGAACAGATAGAGGAAGAGCTGATGCACTTGCTAGAGGAACGCATGCTAATCGAAACAGAACGCATAGCGAATTACTTGAAAATTAAGTCTTCCAGGAACTGAACGTAAAGCACTTACGTTAGATTTTCATTACGATTGACAGTGCTGTAACGAATCCGGAAAAGTACGACTTTAATTCTGAAAGGGTACGTAGGTTTAGGACAGGTTTGCAGGACGTTTTGAGTGCATACAAAGAACTGTATGATAGAAAAATGCGTGAGGCTAAGCAGACAAGCATACTGATATTCATCAAGGCCACAGCAGATGACGAACCTCGACCTTCGACATCGAGACAGGCAGACATAGAGAAAGATGTCGTTAGTGACCTGCCAGCCCTGATGGATTCAGACAACGATGAGATGTTAATAGATGACTTCTTCCTCTCTCTTTCTCTTATATTCCAGTGTCCTGTACCTCCCACCACCCCATACTACGAAGACTCAGCCTAAAAATCACCACCACCACCTCTCAGTATCCCAGTGTACTCGCTGTATTCCCGATTTTGGAAAGTGAAACTACAATGTGCATACATTATTTCTACTTTATATAGGGTGTGTATTTATCATATCATTCCTGCTTTTACTATATGTTAGTGTTATTTTGGGTTTTATGTGTTATTTAATATGATTTGATAGGTTATTTTTTGGGTCTGGGAAGGCTCAAAATTTTTTGCAAAATAAATTAATACTGATTGCCTCTTTGCTTCACGCCATTTCGGCTTACGAAAGTTTCATAGGAACGCTCTACTTTAGGATTGCCGAGGAAACCTGTATAATGCTCTGTACAGCGGAAGTGAGATAACGAGCGAAAGCGAGCGAATTAAGACGTGAACGATATTAAAGCACTTTGTTACGTGAGGACAATCCTTGTTACAATGAGCAGAATTGATATGTGCACAGTTCTTTCAAGCTAATAATTTGTTAAAATGTAGTATAATTTGAGTTAAAGATTTGTTGGATGGAATTTAGATAACGTCTTGATATTGTACGAAGTGCATGTTGATATCTTCCTATATTGTTGTGAAGTGAACTACAATCAACGTTGTGCTACTATGATGTGTCAATAAGATAATAAAAACTGGAACATTGAAATAATAAGTACTTTTCTGACTCAATGATTCTAGAACGTTTAATCTAATTATATATAATGTTCCATGAGAGACATTTGTAAATGCTTAGTTAAGTTTGCAGCTACTACGAGTAAAACGTTAGACATATAAGTCTTTAACAAGCAGTTTAAGTACTCTTACTCCAAGAGTAAATGAAACAATATGGTTTTACAGAATGCAGGAACTAAATTTTTCGGAGATTATTTGGTATATTTCCGAGAAATGGTAGCGCAGTTGGAAGTTCAAATTGCTAGTAATTCAATGTCAGAATAGGATTGTTTCTCTAGTTAGTGATTTCCCATAAACGGCACTGATGAACGCATACCACCCAGTTTACGGACAGTAGATGATTTTTGATATCGGTTTATGTCATTTCCACCCATTGGTGTGGCGACTGTCGACGTCCGCATCACAATGGAATTTGTGATACCGCTCTCCAGGTTAATCTCTGCCTTCCTTTGAGCAGAGCATCTCGACGAAGGCATGTGATGAAAGTCAACTGCCTCAATGGACGTTAGGCTCAAATTCTTGACTGTTTACATTTTACCAGAGGCTGCCGTTGGTCCTCCGTTGGTGGGATTCGTTTCCTGAGTAAGTTCGGCCTGGCTCCTTTTTACGAGTATTTCTATGTGGGAGAAATGGAATTATTGAGACGCGGCATAGAATGTCTCTACTGGAAAGTTTAATAGTAAACGTCGGAATTATTACAGTTTTGTTAAGGGATATAAGTGGATTTGTTTACAACAAGGAATACGCATTCCGGGACAAACAGCTTAACGTGTTTCTAATCATAGTGGGTGTTTGGCTGCAGGGATGCATGAACACGAGACCCTCTGTTCCCAAGTCAGATGCCCTAACAACTTGGCTACCCGTCGCTCGCCCTTGGCCCTGAGCCTAAAGCGAAGCTATATCGCAGAAGCTGCGTTCCACGGAACAGTACTGAACACATTGATTGAATTAAACACTGACAGCCAATAGACCAGACAATTTCAAATATTGCTGTTATTATGCCTCCGTTGGCACCTGACCTTTGATGACTCCATAACTGTGAGTTCCTTCGTGAGCTTCATGGTGCCAGAAACGTCTACCCGTTCTACTATCGTTGCCAACAAATGCTACCATCTGGCGAATGAGATGGCCAGTCTCAGACAGAACAACTCAGTCAAGCTTCGACTAGTTTGGCTGATGATAAGAAGTATAAATGCATTGCTCTGGCACTGGGTGTAGTTCGTCGTCACTCTGTTATTTCATTGGCCTTTCATAATTTCTTGCAATCGGCATGGAGCTTTTTGCTGGGCACTTCAGCACCCGCCATTTTATCTACAGCAGATGTCATGTAACCATGTATTTTCTCTCAAAATATGAGCACTCTATCTTTGCACTGTATTCATACGTATGGTAATTTGTACGCGCATTCACCAATTGGTTTTACTTGGGAAAATTTCAGTGTCACGCAGTAAAGATACAATAATGCCATTAAAACATAAATAAATTTGGAAACCAGAACTCTTGACACAGAATTTAATGAGCTTCTTCAGAAAGAAAAGGCGCAAGTAAAACATTTTTAGAGACATTTTCGACCCGCTGTTGGCAAGAAATTAGCCTTTTTCTACGAAAATTAAATATATTTAGTAATAGGACACCTGTATTAATTCAAAAAGCCTGATTTTAGTATAAAATAAAACAAATAAATCATGCATAGTATGCGTGTTTCAACTTGTACATCAACTTATGTTGATTTACTCTACGCTGTCTACACTTTGGACCTAATAATTTTTGTTATTTACTATATTGTTTGCTGTTTTATATATGAAGGTAAGTGCATTCCAATTCTAACTGTTTATTTAAGTTTGCTTGCCACACACACATAGACACGTACGTATCCTAAAGCGTATCTGTCATATCTATCACTTTTAATTCCCGAAGTAGTGATTAAAAAAAAGATTGATTTAATGAAACGTCTTTAAAAGTTTCGAGTGCATCCATTTGCAGATTATTACTGATTTTATTTCAGCGGTTTGTGAATGCAACAAATCTTTTGTTTGCTAACGGCAAGGAAGGATTAATTACATATCCCTAGGCGATTCGTTAATCCGATTTACCAAAGACCTTAAATTGCTCATATTTACATACAAATTCATTTCCCTTCTGCGGTGTTGCCAAAATCTACTGAAATAAGCGCTCTTTGGCAGTTTACTTGTTTAGTACAGTTTCTGATCGCTAGTTCATTAACAATAGCCTGATACTGGCATTCAAACTTTCTGTTTTTTTGCATTACGTCAATTTCATCTTCTCCGTTTTTTAGGCGAAACAAACAAATCTTCGCTTTTATGGTATGCACAGGTAATAATGGCTCGTGTAAAATCGCACTGTAACTGTGAGTAAGATCAGGTTGTTAATAAAGATGGAATCGAGTCAAAAAAAATTTAGATAATTCTTTACTTTATTCGAATCAGATCCGTACGAGATGTTTTAAAACTCTGAATATCGCACTACAATTTGCAGTTTTCGTTAACCTGAATTGAATGCTGGGGGGTAGTTCCTGCAACTGTATCTGCAAAAACGTTTTGTAGAGATTTATGTTTCTTTTTTTCCCCTAAGAAAACTTGATTCATTTGAAATTAAAAGAATAATAATTAAAACGGGTCAAAAGCGAAGCCCGTTGCGCGATTTGTTTGTCACGAAGGGAAATACCAATCCTTTGACACGGTTACCTACGATTATACACTGCTCTTTGTTGAAAACGCAACACCAAGAAAAACGTGTGCGATCGGACTGAAACTCGCAGGATGGGTAGGTCACGTGAGGAGTTGCAAATGATTACAACCGCAGTTCATATGCAAATGACTTGTGCCAGCCACGCACTCGTATCTGTCACGCAGGAGATATAAAAGTTGGACTCACAGGTCAAGTTGCTATAGTCGATTCGCTGGAATATGGCAGCAAGGTAGTGGTAGTTACTGAATATGCCGCACCGCAGCAGACAAGACTCGTACGTACATCTGACGGACTTTGAGCTGGGGCGAGGTATTAGACTGTGGGAAGGCGGACTTTCCTTCTGCGACATCGCCATTCGAGTTGGACAAAACGCGAGCACTGTAAACGTCATTGGGAAGAAGAAGGTCTTACCCACCGATGTGAGAGGTCTCCAGCTCAGCGACGGAAAGAAACACGGGAAGCCGTCATCTCCACCGTATGGCATTGGCGCACTGAACAGCCACTTGGTTAACACAACAGTAGAGGTCTGTATAAAATCATGGAATGTCTGGAAAGTATGCACGAAGCCGCTTGCTCCAGAGAGGCCTCATCGCTCGTCGCCCTTTTCTTCGAGTTTCTTTCACCTTAACCCACAGACGTCAGGGGCTGCAATGAGACCAAAAACTCAGACACTGGGGTGATGAATGGCAGCGATAGCGTTTTTCGACGAATCGTGATTCAATGTAACAACCTAATAGTGGCGTATTCTTGTATGACAAGACCATAGCGAACAGCTGTTGGGGGCATGCATTATGCAGCGTCATACGGGCCCGACATCGTGCGTTTGGATGTGCGGTGCTGTTGGACTTCATTCACGTTCCCGTCTCCTACGGACTGCAGGAACGACGGAGAAACCATTGCAGAAACCATCAGCAAGCAGTAGATCGCATAATTTGTGGAGGCTGAAGTGCTGCCATATATGAAGACGGTCCCCGGGGCAATCTTTCAATAGGACAGTGCCCGACCACGTATGGTCAACAAATTATTTTTACAAAATACTAGAGACAGAGCAGCAATAAACGTACAACATTTTACAGGCTAGTTTTGTCAGATGTTAATCATGGGATTTGACACCAGTTGTCAAATTTTATTAGCTCATGATATGATTTAAAATTTCATTAACTCATTTGCCACTTATTGCGGTGTGCTATCCAGAACTTCTTCCATTCGATTCCGCGCCGTGTACAAGATTTTATCGCCGCTCGTGGTGGTTGCACAACGTACTTAGTATTGTGCGTGTCCCGCATCATTTCAATGTCTGTAATCCTGATCACTTATACCTAATTTCCTACGTACCTTATAAATTTTACTTCAATATCTCAGGGCTTTCTTGGTGTTGCATTTCCAATAGACAACAGTGTATTTTGTCTCTAGTCATTAACATACACGAACTGCTGAAGCGCAAAGCATGCTGAAGGTGTAAGAAGTCAATGTTCCTTCAACAAGTATAAAGCCTCAAATTTAGAGCAGTGATTCCATAAAAATACTTTATTTTGTAGCAGAAATACACTGCTCGACAGAGAAGGTGCCTCACCAAGAAGTATTTGTCGGAGTGCCATAGAAATTAGAGGATATAAATTATATTGACAAACGTCACAGACACCTGGAAGAGAAACACAACACAGCATTTATCGACATACATTAATACGGTGTCGGTCCATCTTTGACCTTAATGCATGCACTGACTCTTCGAGAAATGCTTTCGACAAGGCTTTGGAACACAGCTATATTTATACGCTTCCATTCAATACATAATGCTGCCACTAACTGTTCTTAGTAGTAGGTCTTGGTTCCAAATTTCTTAAGAGGCGCTCGAATTCATCCCATAGGTGCTCTATGGGATTAAGATCAGGGCTCTGCGCTGGCCAGTCAGCACACGATACGAAATTATCGTCAAACCACGCTGTAACAGTCCTTGCTTTATGGCTCGGTGCATTATCCTGCTGGTACCAACAAGGCTCGGTTCCATAGTATTGCCGCAGAGTTGGTAGGGCATAATTGTCCAGAATATTGAGGTAGACGTGCTGGTTAACAGGTTTGTCCACGATACCTAATGGGCCGGGACCACACCACGAAAAACACCTTTACACGAGTACACTGCCAGCTCTAAACTTGACCGCAGGAACAGTAAACTCTGGTAAATAGCGTTCCCCCGGCTGACGCTGCTGATGGATCGTGTATCTGGATTCATCAGTCCATAGAACCCGTTTCTATTGATCTACAGTCCACGATAAATGTTCTTTACACCATGCTAAACGACGAGTAGCATTCCGAATGCAGATGAAAGGCTCTTGAGAAGCCGCACGACCACGGTAACCCATGGAATGAAATTCTCTGCGAAAGGTACGTGTATATACCGAGGTTCCAGCATTTTAAATCACCTGTGCACTGAGGTCTTGTACAGTATTCCGTCGATTAGCTGTAACGACTCTACTGAGACTTCTAAATCCTCTATCACTGATTTTCTTTGATCTGCCGGTACGTCTTGTTGCTTCAGGCACGTCATGTGTCTTCCACTTATTCAGTACATCCAAAACAGTTGACTTGGGTATGTTTAAACGCCTCTCGGTTTCTCTGATGTACAACCCACTAATATAATACCTAACAATGTTTCCTTTCTCAAAGTCAGTTCTCTCCCGCTAAGACATGTTCACTCAGCCTCATAGTGCGCTATGATCGCGTTCAGCTACAGGCGTATTTTTATACCATCTGCAGTTGTACTGCACATTTTAACAAAGCAGCGGATCTGTTCATTTGCTTTTAAACAGGTGTCTGGTGACTTTTGTCAATATAGTGTGGGTCGAACATTGGATTATGAAAATGATTGCAGCTGCAAACCAATCACGTGATAGATGGGGAAGATAAAATGGTAAAACGGCTCGGCTTTGCTAAATTTGGTTGTTCTTACCTGGCTGTGTGGTCCTCTACATAGGAGGCATATACATATTATGGGGGCTAATGCATGGGTTACTTCATCGTGTATCCTACCATCACAAGGACGCTTTTATTCCTCATTTACCAGAGGCTTCATCATAGTACTACGTGCGGTTGGTTAGTAAGCAATGTAAACGCATCGGGATGTAACAACTGTAGGCTGAATGTGGCCATATGGGAAAGTAACGTGCGTCACTCTAGTGGCACTGGTGCACGTAGTCTTACGTCCGAAAGCCTCTATCGCCGTTTCAGACGTCAAGCCGTAGAAACTCCACCTTCCACAGCGGACGACATTGAGCGAGATGTAGACAGCGACGGACATCCCCGTATCAGCATGGAATGTGAATCATAGATTGTCTAAGGCAGGTTTACGCTCTCGTAGGCATTGTGACGACTGTCACTTACCGGCACACGTTGTCAAGCAATATTGCAGTGCTGCTGTACCAGATATGCATAGGAAGATGAATGGAACCATGTCTTATTCTGTTAATAATTTTTCTTCTGCCTCAGCGATTGCAATCGCTGAATAAGAGTCTGGAGACGATGTGGTCTTGCTGCCATCCGTGTGTGTCATACGTCCCCTCAGTCTAAACAATTCTTGAAGATGACATTGAGCGAGATGTAGAGATTTAGGGATTTAGCACCTCGGGGTTTCAACAGCCGTTTTCAACAGCCGTCACTATTAGTTTGAACAGCCGTCCATTATTTGTACGCATAGTGGGCACAATGACAGAACAATAACATGTCGACGAGGTGCTACATCCCCTTTCGTTGCCGTATCGCCCTGATGTCTTTGATGCCCAGTTTCAGCAAGATCTCCCAACCTCACCCTGTCAACATCAGCAGACAATGTCTACAAGGTGCCCAGGTGCTGTCCTAACGAGCGCGACCCCCAGAATTTTCATCAATACAGAACGTGTGGGGAGTCACTGGCAGACTATTTACCTCCTCTGAAGGACACCCGGTATCAATGAATTGTGGACAGAGGTCAACAATGCGTGATCAGCTACACCTTTGGATATCATCCGGGTACTTTTCCACATAGTACTACACCATATTGCCGAATGTATAACCCAGTTTAGCAGTCATACGATATACTGGCACAGACTACATTACAGTTCCTCCTCGCCCATTGCACCCATTTAATTCCTCAGAAATGACATCCCTTCTTTTCCACCTTCTTTTCTACACGTGTGTTAGGTTTCATCTCATTTCGTGCATTCTTTCATGTATATTCTATGACGAGCAGTTTAGAGTCCTGGCTTGATTAAACTGCAGCGTATGAGAAAATGCATTGATATCCATGAGTGCCATTAGTCAGTTGTTGCTGTAGTTTTCGAATAAATCGGAATTTTGGAGAATATACAGTTCATCTTCAAGAATTGCTTCAGATTTTACCACCTGATTTAATAGTTTCCTAAGGCTGAAATCCTGTTTCGGATTTCTGATTAATTTCTTCGTGATTGGTCTAATCAACAAATTGTCTCACTTATTCCTCCTTACTGAAGTACCGTTTACCAAAATATTTGTAAAAGAGAATATCGAAGATTTAAGAGGATACAGTTCTACACGGCATAATCTCAGCCAGTGTTCGAATTCTTGAAGCTTTACGAGGAACAAAGTGACCGCAA
Organism: Macrothele yani; assembly: GCA_039090855.1. Lineage (NCBI taxonomy): Eukaryota > Metazoa > Arthropoda > Arachnida > Araneae > Macrothelidae > Macrothele > Macrothele yani. Next base: position 74,976,985 of record CM077026.1, read on the forward strand.
TTTACAACAGTTAACTACTGGCTTCATTTTGATTTTGGCAGAACATAAATGTGAATCATTGTTGCACGATGAAACGCATCAAGTTGGAACACTTTCAGTGATGTTGATATGTTTCCAACTTTCAAGTATCTTTCCCCCTAAGTCTGAACTCGAGAAAAGCACATATCGCTTAACAAACCATTTCACATTTAAATACGAAATTACTGTGAAGTAGCTCCTCTGTTATTTTTAGTTAATCATTTTTTAAACTGCCTAACAGGACTCTTCGAACAATTAACATTTTCCCCGTGTTTTTGAAAAATTCAAGGTGAAATTAAGGGAAACTATCGTTAATAAAACGGGGACCGTTTTATTTCGACGGTTTAACGACCACAGTCAACACCTCGATGGTCTACAATCAGTCATCCTTCCCTAACTTTAGGCCACTGGTTACATACAGTGAAGCGAGAGAGAGCCAGTGCCGAAAGACAGACATGCCATCCATGTTACATCTGGCATTCGAACCCGGACCATTCTAGAAAGAATTGCCAGAAGCCAGGGTTTACACCACTGACCCACCCGGACATCTAATCGGGGATCTATTAGCAACAGCTGTGGTTGGAATTTTAAAATCCAACAAGCAGATACCGTTTTTAAATATCTGGAAGGAAGCTTATTTGCAATTTTATGAAACGTATGGTATAGTTTAGCATGCCTAGTATTATGTCCTATATAATAACTTAGAAATTTACAGTTTTTAATCAGCAAATCTCCTGGAGCGGAAATATCTCAATTCCTGTTTTAACTTTTTTTTACGGAGAACTGATCATGTTCTTTGCATGGAGAGTTGATCATCATGATCAGTTTTCTGTGTCTTGATTGAGGTATGGAGCAATCAAAAAGCAGTTCGTATTAGATTTAAATAAAGGATGGTTGGAATGTTGAGGGAAAATTAAGCCAGGTGATAAATTCCAAAATGAGCGATCATGCTCGTAAAGCAAGAGCTGTGACACTTGCTTGGCTGGGGACAGAGTGGCGCTGGATGATTCCGTTTCTGAAAGTAAAGAAAGGAAACTGTAACAGATGAGACATAAGCTGACAGTCTAGATAGCGGTGAACGAGTACAGGATACACAGAGTTCATCTGTACGTCTGCGGAAAAGAGACTGCAGATGATTGATGAATTCCGGATCTTGATCAGGCAAACTGCCCTTCTTCTTCACAATATCAAGGAGTTTTAGGGTTGATCTGGAATACAGCTCAAATCTAAGAAAATATTTTGCAGGGCTGGACAAACTAGCGAGTAATATAACGACAAAAGTTAAATATAATACTCAGCTTGACCTAAGTATGCAGCTTTCTTATCGATTCAAATTTCTCTAGCATGTCGTTTCGTAAGATAAAATTAGATTGTTACCTTCAAGAGTCCTCTAAAGTTATGTGTAGTAAGGCGTAAAAGCATTCTCACCACGTGAGATAAAAGAGCTGCCAAGGCGTTTCTCGTCAATATAATCTGTTGATTGAAGCGGCAAAGAATAACTAAACTGCAGTCGCATAACTGAAAGAATCCTTAGAAAAGCAACGAAACGAGCTCCTTCGTCGAAATCTGCGCACCTTTCATTTAATCACCAATGATTTAATCTTAGGCACACATGAAATACGAGTTTCGGCCTTTGATAACATCTGTCAAGGAAGAGAGATAAATTGAAAATCTATTGCAATTGATAATTCCCCAGTTAGATGTAATAACTAAAATCCAACATAAGCCGAGCGACAGATGTATACACTATATTGACAAAAGTCACCGGACACCTAGAAGAGAAACACAACATAGCATTTACTGACATACATTAGCACGGTGTCGGTCCACCTTTGGCCTAAGTCACGTTTTTCTGAGCTCCGTGTTGTGTGCCTATTTAGTGTGTTTCATCGTGTGGTTCGTCATTTTCCTTTCGTGTTCCTTCAAGCTGAAGGTTCGTGCTTTGTTTTGATACATCTCCCAAGTTGGTGAGTAGTTTATTCTTTCTGTTATCATCATTTGAATTGTCGACCTAGCTGGTCGATTTCTCAGGCAGCCCTCGTCATTAACAATGGCGGCGGCTGCTGCTGATAAGAGCGATGTCCACGCCCATATCAGAGAGGCATTTCCTGCCGCCTCCTCCTCCTCCTCGACACGAGACCAATCTCCTCCAATGCTTGTAGGTGACGTCACCCAACCACTAGAAGTGGAAAGTGACTCCTCAACTACAGCTCAAGCTTCTTGCCCTGCTTCGACCAGTGACGTCAGTGCAGCGCAACTCTCTGTTGCTTTAAGTGAAGACATGGATGTGTCTGACAGCGCTGCTAATTTACCCTCTACTTCCACTCAGTTCAAACAGCAGGTTGCGTTGCAGCCTTCACGCTCGAGTCCTGCTCCTAGGGCATACTCTGCCGCTCTTACTGGAACAAAAGCTCCTTCCAAGTTTGTTGCAGAAGTCTTACCAGACTCGTACGTCATTGTTGATGGCCTTACTGCCACCATAGATATTCCCGAAGATTCCCCAGCGGGAAAACAATTCTATTCTAGAATGGACTTCGGAGTGTGTTTTGATGCGCTCCCAGACACAAAGTTGAAAGAATATAGTATGGCTCTCAAGCAGATACTTCCAGCTGGAGCCAGTATTACTCACATGGCTCGAAAACCTCGAGCTGTGTTGGTGTACTTTGCTCTTAAAGAGCATGCGGATCTTGTCTTGACAGAAGGTTTGTCCCTCAAAGACGTCCATCTTCTACCAGAACCTGTCTCTCAGCGTCCAATCCAGGTTACATTTTATCCGGTTCCACCTGAGGTGTCAGACGTTGCGCTGTGCACTGTACTCAGTAAGTTCGGCCGAGTTGTTGGGCCAGTTACTACTCTTTCAGACGCGCCAAGAGATCCAGACGATAAATCCATAGGAGAATTTCGCCGAAGTGCAAGAGTGATCTTTCCATCTGATGAACATTTGCTCGCCTGCCCAAAGGTGCTCAACGTTCGTTGTGGACAGCAACGTAGGAGAATTGAAGTGACTACCTTCCTCCACTGCACTTTTTGCCACGGAGAGAATCATTTACGTGTACATTGCCCACATCTAGCATCACAGGCTCCTGATAATTCTCCTACAACTTCTGGCCCTCTTCTGAGCCGAGCAACACCTTCTTCCACTGCACAGAAAGCTTCAGAATCGAAACTTTCACAAAAGTCGACTGCAGGAGTTGGTCAACGCGTGTCTACGGACTCTTTATCCTTCGACCAGCAACTGGATTTTCCCTCACTTAATTGTTCGCTTCCCATGAGTCGTCATTCTGTAGCGGAGTCCCCTTCAGGGGGTTTCTCCACTGCCCTTATCATTGATACTTCTAAATCTGCTGATGACGGATTTTCTGGCCACGAATCTCGAGTTAATGAGAGCTCAACTGAGCCTTCGCTGAAACGTCGTGGTTCTTCTCGAAGACGCCCACCGAAGAAGCCGACTGCCGCATCACCCGGCACCTCTCCCCGTACTGGTAGTACCTCTCGAAAGAATTCACCATCAAAGGCTGCTACCTCTTCTGTCCAGGCCGACGAAGAGCCTCCTCTTAAATTTGAGGATCTTGTCGAACACCTTAAGGATGGCTCGGTTCCTACTGGGCCGATTTCATTTGAAGATTTACATCAATACCTGTCACATAAGACAGACCACTCCACAACGCATGCTTTACTCTCAAAGTATGCATCGTTTCTCCCTCTAGTGCATGATCAGATCCAAGTCCTTAATCAATGCATCTCCCACCTTCGCAAGGAACATCCGTGGGCTAAAACCTATTTTCATCGACTCAAATCATTTCCTCCTGTTGTGAAGGCTCTTCAGCAAGCATTAATGGAAAAAAGTCTTCAAGATTGTATCTCTTAATTGCAGGGGATTTGCATCCCCATTTTCTAATGCCTTGGTACATGAAGACCTCACTCCGTTAGGAGCTGATCTTCTCTTACTACAAGAGACGAATTGCCAATCCACTACGATATTCTCACGATGGCGCCAGTGGAACTACACATTTCACCACGCCTACCAACTATCATCCCATAGTGGTCTAGCTATAGGTATCCGCCATACTTTCAACTCCATAATCACCTCTTTTTCAGTTCGAAACTTATGTCGAGACCTATTACAGTGTGCATCATTCACCATAGCTTCCACATCTTATCATATATTTAATATTTATATTCCAAGCTCTTCAACCCACTTGACAATACTTTTTACTTGCCTTCGTCGTGCCTTGTCTCGCATTCCTCCCACAGATCATGTTTTAATTGGAGGGGATTTCAATTGCACTCTGAATCCTACCCTGGACCGATCTCCTTCCACCAGAGAACGCCGTGTTAACTTGGTGAATCTTCTTCAGTCAGTGGTCTCCGACAACTCATTCATTGATGTTCACCGTCACTTCCATCCTTCATCGACTGTACATACTTGGCGCTCGCAACATAATCAAAATCCGTACACAGCTCGCCTTGACAGATACTACGCCTCATCTACTCTGCTTACAGCTGTGACAGAATCTATTATCACTCCTACAGCTTCTTCTGACCATTGTGCCATCGTTCTTATTATTCAAGCAGTTCCAGCACAACCCCGTACAATTCGCCCATGGACTCTTGACGACACTCTTCTTACAGATCCAGACTTCTGTACTTCAGTACGCTCCTTCCTTAAGGACAAACGACCTCAACTTCAATCAGCTCCTTGTGGTCTGACTTTTTGGTTGGACATTAAACAGCAACTCGTTCTCCACGTTCGCAATCTTTCTTTTAAAGCGAAAACGCTTCAAAACATGCGTCTCAACCATGTCCGTTCCATGCTCTCCATCCTAAGCCTAAGTGATCCTCTCTTCTGCCACTATCAAGAAGAACTGCGATCAATCCTCCTTCCTCTGGCTCAACAAGCTCTACGACGTCTCCGGCTACAACATCTATCGCCAGACGCATCCAATTACGATTTCCTTACATCCATGGAAAAAAACACGAACAGCATCGAATTCACTTCGGCACCTTCGCCTCGCATCTGGAGAGGTGTCTGATGATCCACTCACTCTATGTTCCCAGGTCCGAAAGTTCTATACAGAGAAGTTCTGTGAATCTCCTCCGCCATCCTCTTCAGCTTTGGCATCACTTCTTTCTAACCTACCACAAGTTCCTCCCCATCTTGCCTCTTCTCTCCTCCTTCCTCCCACGTTCTCTGAACTATCCTCTACGTTTTCTTCTTTAAACTCTAGGGCCGCACCGGGTCCGGACGGCCTCACTTTCCTCTTCTATAAAACCTTTTTACCTCTCCTTCTACCATTTCTCTTTTCTGCACTTTCTGCTGCTTTCAATCACTCCCCTCTACCGAGGCGATTCACAGTAGCATATGTTGTACTATTCCCTAAGAAAGGGGATCTCCTTGACCTGGGGAATTGGCGCCCTATCTCCCTCTTAAATCTAGATTATAAACTTTATACTAAACTTCTTTCCCAACGCCTTAACCCCATTCTCACTCACATTCTCTCCCCAAATCAAACTTACACAGTTCCCGGCCGTTCACTTTCTCATAACATCCATCTACTAAATGATCTAATCCATCTTACCCGATCTCGCTCTGAACCCCTCGCCCTTCTCTCTCTTGACCAACAATCCGCTTTTGATAATATCTCACATTCCTATCTATCGGCTACACTCCTTCACTTCGGTTTTCCTCCTTCCTTCGTCTCTCTTCTTTTCTCACTCTATCAAGACGCCGTTCTCCAGGTCAAGCTGCCCACCTTTCTCATAGCGCCTATTCCCTTCCGCCGGGGAGTGCGGCAGGGTTGCCCACTCTCCGGACAACTCTTTGCAATCGCAATTGAACCCTTCCTCCGCTCTGTACACCAATCTTTTACAGCAGTTCTGCCACCACTCTCTGCCTGCACAAGACATCATGCCACTACCTCTGTTGCATACGCAGATGATGTCACCATCTGCATCCGTCATGACTCACAGTTTTCGTGTCTCCAACGTCTATTCGCAGCTTATGCCTCATGCTCCGGTGCGGCGCTCAACTCATCTAAAAGCACTGGTTTATGGTGCGGCTCATGGGCACATCGTGTAGACACCCCTTGGGGAGCAAGCTGGTCGTCCATCTCACAGCGCTTCCTTGGAGTTCATCTTGGTTCCTTGCAAGCTGCCCCCCTCTACACGTGGAATGCTATTCACCCACGCTTGCTCAGGTCAACTGCCTCCTGGAGGAGAGCCCAGTTCTGCTCATCATTCTTCCAGAGAGCTCGCCTCTCTCGAACTTACCTGATTTCCTTGTGCACACACTCTTGGCTTGGTGTCAAGTCTCTACAACTCCGCCTTCATGAAATTACCCGATGTCTTACTTCTCTGATTTGGACCTGCCACCACTGGGTCAGTGTCACAAAGCTTTGCCTCCCTCCGGATCACGGCGGCATCGGACTCCTTGATACACAGGAGTACTACAAGGCCGTCAGAATCACTACTTTTCTCCGTCTCTTCACGTCGCCAGTACCAGATGCCGTTTTAGCTAGGGACGTCATCGCCTCCCCGAGCAACCCTAACTTTTCTTTTCTCTCCTTACTACTCATGGACCACCGACCCCTCACCCTCATTCGACTTCCCCCTGTTTACCGTGAAGCTCTAACTTTCCTTCGTTCCCTCCCTCTTTCTCGTTCTCCACCTGATTCCACAACTGAGCTCCTTGCTGAACCCCTCTTTTATTCTTCGATTATTCACCCCTCTCATCTTCCGTACTTTGCCTATCCTACCTGGCTCCGAGCAGGTGTGGTAACAGTTAAAGATCTCACTAACCCTGACCTTTCTTGGCGACCCTTCGCCAGCCTCCCTCCCTCTCTTCTCCTCTCCTCCTCCTCTCGTGACATCTACGACTCTATTCTTTCATCTATCATTTCTCAATTTCCTCATCTTGCTTCCCACTCAGGTCTTTCCTTTGTTCCTTCTGCTTCTCTCCCATTTCCTCTTTTCTTGCTTACTTCTGGCTCATCTCATCCCATTTCTTCTCTCTCGGTGTCAGCTCTTTATCGGTTCCTCTCTATGTCCCATTCTTCTCCTCCTCTCCCCATTCCTGATGTTCCCCCTGCTGCCACTGCTACGGTGTGGTCAGCCGCCCTGTCTCCTCTTTCTGCTCCTCTAGAAATTAATACCCATTGGCTTTTCCTCCATCGCCGCCTTCCTGTTCCCTCCGTTCTTTTCCGAATGTCTCTTCTCGATTCCCCTCTTTGCCCTTTCTGTGCTCGGGAGGCTGATGTCTCCCATGTCTATCAACACTGTGTTATATTACTACCAATGCTGAACTTGGCATTTACTATCGCCCAATGTTCCATTACAGCAGATCTTACATTTGATGCATATCGGACTCTTCTGCTACAGAACTATCCCCCAGTCAAGCTCCCATCAGTCTGTGCCTATATTTTTATTTTAGCGAAGCATGTAATCTACGTGTTTCATCAACGCTGCAGATATTTGACTACTCCTCTGACTGTGCATGAAGCTTCTACGGCATTATTATGCCATTTCCGCGACCGTCTGACATCTCGACTTCGGCTAGAGTATTCTGTTGCAGTTACTCAGCGTCGGGAGAGCCAGTTCCTTGCCACCTGGTCACCGGCTGCCTCATGGTTTACCAGCTCGCCAGCGTCATTGTACCTGACGGTCGGCAGATTTGGTATTTGACCTTTTTGAATCAGAAATGCATATGTAAATATCAACAATCTGTTTTCAAGATCTTTGCACAGCTTGGAAATTTACCGCATGGGTTTTTTTTATAAAAGGCTGTACGTGTTTACACAGCAAATTGTTTTTTGTGACACTCATCTTGTATTTTTTTTTTCCTACATTGACGTTCAAGTTAGTTCGTCTTTAGTTTACATTTTGAGTATAAATATTGCAGTTAGTCATTAGCATAGTGCTGTACAAACATAGATATTGTTTCTGCAGTGTAGTTTTTTGTAATTTTGTTCTATTTTGTTTCCCGAACATGTTTGCACTGTGCTGTATAATTGTACATAGTTTTCAAAATATTGCGGAACAAGTAATCCATCTTATTTGCATCAGAATGTCCAAGTTTAGTTATTTCCTGTTATTAAACATTCCAATGATTTGTCTGATAATCAGTTTTTTTAAATTGCATAGTACTGTACATCCTTGTAAATATGTTGTGTTAAAACTCACTGTCATATCGTACCTTCTTTCAAGAGACATGTTGACTAATGATTCTTACTGTATTTATTTTTGCACAAGTTAGTCAATTGCATGGTGTTGTACTCATGAGTAATATATTTTGAAAAACATTTTACCTATTTTGTTCTTTTGTGTGAGGTGATGCTTGGTACTATCATTCTTCTATCACTACATATGGATAGTGAGAATATGTTAAAGCTTTATTCATCGTGTGTTTTCTTATTATACTTACATTTTCTATCTGGTCAACAGAATAGTGTTACATTTCTGTATATGGTCCGATTTTGATTTGTAACATGTTGACACTGTGCTGTATATCTGTACATTGTTTTTGAATATTGCCGAACAGGTAATATATTATATTTACACCAAGAAGTCCAAGTTTGTTCTTCTCCTGATATTCATCATTTCATTGATTTGTCTTATGATCAGTTTGTCAATTGCTTTGTACTGTACATTCTTGTAACTATGATGTGTTACACCTTACTGTCTTATTGTTTTTTTTTTTTTTTTTTTTTTGCAAGAGAAATGTTGTCTCCTGAAGCTCTCAATTTTCTTGAACAGGTTTGTTAGTCGCACAGCAATGCACTTATGAGCAATAAGTTTTTTTTTGTTCCAATCCTTCCTCAATGCCCAGACATGCTTGTCGCTGTTCATTTATCACGAGCTGTAATTTTGCTCCATTTTTCAACTTGTGCACTATGCTGTATATTTTTATATAGGTTTTAGTAGTTTAACGATCTTTGATCGTATTTTATTTGTATTTAGACGTCCTTATTAGTTCGTCTCCTGATTTCTACCTTGAATAAAGATATTTTGAAACCACCTTTGGCCTTAATGCATACACTGACCCTTCGAGACAGGCTTTTGACAAGGTTTTGGAACACAGCGATAGGTATGCGTTTCCATTCAGTACATAATGCTGCCGCAAACTGTTGCTTAGTAGTAGGCCTTGGTTCCAAACTTCTTATGTGGTGCTCTAATTCATCCCATAGTTGCTCTATGGGATTAAGATCAGGGCTCTGTGCTGGCCAGTCAGCACACGATACGAAATTATCGTCAAACCACGCCATAACAGTCCTTGCTTTATGGCTCGGTGCATTATCCTGCTGGTACCAACAAGGCTCGGTTCCATAGTATTGCCACAGAGTTGGTAGGGCATAATTGTCCAGAATATTGAGGTAGACGTGCTGGTTAACAGGTTTGTCCACGATACCTAATGGGCCGGGACCATACCACGAAAAACACCTTTACACGAGTACACTGCCATCTCCAAACGTGACCGTAGGAACAGTACACTGTGGTAAATAGCGTTCCCCCGGCTGACGCCACAACCACACACGGCGATCAGACTGATGGATCATGTATCAGGAGTCTTCAGTCCATAGAACTCGTCTCCATTGATCTACAGTCCACGATAAATGTTCTTTACACCATGCTGACCGACGAGTAGCATTCCGAGTGGAGATTAAAGGCTTATGAGCAGCCGCACGACCACGGTAACCTATGAAATGAAGTTTTCTGCGAATGGTAGGCGTACATACTGAGGTTCCAGAATTTTTAATCACCTATACACTGAGTCTTGTACAGTACTCCGTCGATTAGCTGTAACGGCTCTCCTGAGGCTTCGACGTCCTCTATCACTAATTTTCTTTGGTCTGCTGGTACGTTTTGATGCTTCAGGCACGCCATGTATCTTCCACTTATTCAGTACACCCAAATCAGTTGACTTGGGTATGTTTAACCGCCTCTCGGTTTCTCTTATGTACAACCCACTAACATAACACCCAACAATCTTTCCTTTCTCAAAGTCAGTTCTCTCCCGCCGTCACATTTTAACTTAACCTCACAGTGCGATATGATCGCGGTCTGCTTCAGGCGTGTTTTTATACCGTTTGCAGCTGTACCGCGCATCTTAACAACGCAGCGGATCCGTTAATTTTCTTGTGAAGGGGTGTCCGGTGACTTTTGTCAATATAGTGTATATCTGAAATATCCTACTAGACAGGCGAACACCGATGCTGTTTTTTAAAAGTAATATTTGTTTTTAAGTAAGAAAAACGCTAAGTTCTAGCTGACACAGAATCCCTCAGGCTGTTTTATCTGGTATGAGTTTTCTCCAAAAGAGCATATTAGTTGCAAGTTTCTTTATTAAATTGAAATCAGAGTTCTCGCTCTCAGCTGCAGTGACTGTTGGGTGTCATGTGATGCACTTCGAATTCAACTGGTTTTTGTACATTTACAATTCTCCCGGGCTTAAAAAAATTCTGGAAAAAGATCCAACAGGAAATTGGTGCTATTAAGTACTCCGAGATCCCAAAGAACATTCCCGTGCGGCTGCTCATAGATGAACGTAAAAACTCATGAATTACAACACGGGAGAAAAACACAAGATTTTCAAAGCATGAAGTGACATGTATGATTTTCAGAATTGCATAAAAATACCTTAACATTTTTGAATGATTTTATGAAGGAAAATTACGCGATTTCATACGTATAGTACTAGGGGTGTTCAAATGAAAATGTACGAAACAACACTGTGGGTATAAATGAAGACTTTATTCAAAGTATACACCATAGGCCGTAGCACAACGATCCCATTGATTAACGAGCCGAAAGATTCCTTGTTCCCAGAATTCCTGTGGCCGTGACGAGACCCAGTCCTGCACAGCGTCCTTGAGTTCGTCGTCCGAGTGGAAGCGCTTCCCTTTCAGATGTTTTTTCAGGGGACCAAACACATGGAAATCGCAGGGCGACATGTCCGGGCTGTAGGGCGGACGGTCAAGCTGCTCCCACTGGAACTTGGCCAGTTCCGCGTGTGTGACCCTGGAGACGTGTAGACGCGCGTTATCATGGAGCAGAACCACACCCTCCGTGAGCAGCCCCGGTCTTTTGTTCTTGATGGACCTGCGTAGGCTTCGGAGTGTCTCACAGTACACATCGGAGTTAATGGTTCGTCTGTGCTGGAGGAATTCAACAAGTAGTCAATTGGACGGCGCTCTTTATAAGAGCCCCTGCTCTCTCCTGCGCATGCGGGCGCCCGCGCATGCTCCGATCCACGCCGGCGACTCCAATCGCATCCCTAGATGTGTCGCTACGTTCTCCCATAGCGGCATAGGCAAATATGTTAACGGCTACGTTCTTATGACGTTTCGTACCTTTTCATTTGAACACCCCTAGTAGTTTGAAAGTAATGATGTCTACTGAAAATATTTTGGTAACAAAGATTGCGTCTTTTATTGTATGGGAAAGGTACTTTAATAAGCACCAGTTTTCATGTATTGAAGATTATTCTAATGACTTTTCAAGCTCTGTAGAGAGATTACAATTGCCAAAGATTACTTTTACTTTACTGAGAGGTTTTCCTAACAGACAGAACTTTTTCAGCATGGCTTGGGGGGGTGGGGGTGTGATGCTTATTTAGATCATATTTTTGTCAGTCCTTCTGTTCTCGAAAAACTCCTTCCAGTAATCTTTCTTTCCATAAAGACAACAAGAGGATGCTTCATGTGCTTTCGAATTTCCGTAATGAGTAGTTTTCCCGTTAGAAAGCGTAAACGTATTTTTATGTTTCGCAAGATATCTACACTTCCTTAAGTATGACTTCCCGTGTATTTCGTATTCTGAATGACAAAAGGTTTTAACTTCTGGTATGGCAAATACATTTCTCTGAAGATAACGCAGTTCTAAATTTGGTTCCTTATGCTCGTTTTTGTCAGCGTGATCTGAAATATAACAAACCAATTTAGAAGCTGCCAGTCAGTCGAACAAAGAAGAATCAAAGGAACCAAACTCTTAACGATTCCAGTCACCTATTTAAAGATCGGTGTAAAATTTTACCATCGCAGAAGATAACGACATATTGAAGTAAACACATTCATATTACAATTTATCCACCTAATACAAGCCACATGAAAAAAGTTGAAAGTAATAAATGGTGATACGAAAGTCCAAAGCATTCTAAGAATCAATACGCTCCTCATGTGAGAATTTCGAATATTATAGCAACAAGAGTCTCGTGTAATTAGTCCATATGATGGATCCCAAGAAAGGTCTAGAGGACGAGTGGAATTGTTTTTAAATAACATTACTAGGTCCAGTAAAATAAATAGATGAAGTAAGCAGCTAGCTAAGTAATCAGTATTAGTTGTGCATTTCTTTGCGACCAGTAAAGAAATTACTGATCCATACCGAAGATGGGAAACCGTCGGAGGAGCTCATTGTTGTACCCTTCCGCTGTTGGACACAGGGATGAAAGGCATGTAGGCCAAGATCTGGCTTCCAAAAATGTTGACAAGGATGGTAAACATTTACTAGGTTCCACTTGGGCAGCAACAGCCGTCGCTTGAGGGGTGAAACAAGCTGGGTAACGTAGCACGGGAAAACTCAAGATTTCATTGAAAATAAGTTGTGTTGGGCACAGGCTTCGAGCTTCCAGATCTCAAGTTCGAAGGTCGAAACCCGGGGGATGGAAAGGTGGAGGCCAATCCCGTCTGGCAAGCTGACCTGAAGAGAGAAATGTTTTTTTTTCTTGGTCCCTATTTGGTGTAGTCTGGAAGACTTGGAGGCGGCTCCTTGGAAGTATAGCAATCCTATGCGGCAGAACCGGTCGCGCTCGACAGTGGTGAAGGTACCTCAGGCATTTAGTTGGCAGATGTCTTTATGGAAAGAAAGATTACTGGAAGAAGGTCGGAAAGACCACAAGAATTTCGTTCCATCAGGCAGTGACACGAAAGTTCTTGAAGGTGGAAACACAACAAGAGGAGCAGGCAAAGGAAGCGCAGATATTTGTTGGTACAAGAGTATTTTGAAAAAATTGCAGAAAACTGAGAAAAACGGAAGTCTTTTGCAAACGGAAGTTCAGTTGCAGGCTGATTTTTACCATGTTAACTTTAGGATGTTTAGGAGAAATTACTTTATGAGACATTGACGGGCTAAGTCGTAGCATAAGCAAAATTACACTGGTGGGCAAAAATTAAGGACGAAGCGGAGAAATTATCATAACTGCGGAACGAGCAGGCAGAACGGACCGAAAGACCACTCAGGAGATAGACTAGGTTCCGGTACGGTAGGGCATGCGCATATATGCAGCGTGACGTAGGGGAAGGGTATATAGCACACGGGCGGTGTACGCTCAGCAATTCGGTGAAAGCTATTGCACGGTGTACATCGGTTTGAACGACGTCGAGTTGCTGCCACCGTGTGATATGGCCAACAAGCAATCTAGTAGACGACATCTGGATGACTTTACCCGAGGTCGCGTCATTGGGAAGTTGAAAGAAGGTCGAAGTGTGACTAGTGTGGCCGAGAAGTTCGGGATCGCTCACAGCATCGTTTCACGATCTTGGAGAGAATTTGAAACGACAGGAACAGCTGTCCTAGAGTTTAGCAGTGGTCTTCCACGAGCAACCACGGCGGCGGACGACCGGTGTATTGTCCTACAGGCGAGAAGAGACAGACGCCAGACAGCGGGAGAAATCGCAAGGCACAGGCAACAGACAACTGGAGGTCCGTTATCGCGTTTTACCATGTCCAGGAGGCTGCACAAAGGTGGTCTATTTGCACGACGACCAGTACGGTGTGTGCCAGTAACGCCTGCTCATCGGAGACGGCGGTTCCTGTGGTGCCATGAACACAAGAACTGGACACATCAGCAATGGGGTCGAGTTCTCTTTACGGAAGAGAGCCGATTTAGTCTGACGAGCGATTCTGGACGTATACACATCTGGAGAGAGCAGGAAACACGCAATCACACCTCCAATATCATCGAAAGTGGCCGGTTTGGAGGTGGCGGAGTTCTCTTTTGGGGTGGTATCATGCTTTGTAGCTGTACTGACCTCCACGTCTTCTAAGGAGGTTCAGTCACTGGTGTCCGCTATTGTACCGAGGTTCTCCTGCCTCATGTGCGTCTGTTTGGAGGTGCTGTAGGTCCTGAGTTCCTCTTCATTGACGACAACGCTACACCTCATCGTACAGTGGCTGTAGCAGAGCTGTTGTAGAGTGAAGATATTCAACGCATGGATTCGCCCGCAAGGTCCCCGGACCTAAATCCAATCGAACACACGTAGGACCTTCTCGGGAGACTCTTGGCAGCACGTTACCAGCCGCCAGCAACGATTCCGCAGGTGCGATTGCCGCTACAAGAAGAATGGGCCGTGATGCCTCAACAACTCCTTGACAACCTCGTCCTCAGAATGGTTGGTTGGTTGGTTGGTTGTTGGATTTTATTGGCGCAAGGGCCAGGTTTGGCCAAAGAGCGCCAGACAAAGAACTATCAGCCACAGATTTTGAAAAGCGTGGAAAATGAGTAAGAACAGACAGGCTTGGGAAAAGTTGAAAAAGAGTATGATGAAAGCAGGGAAGACAAGGTAGTTAATCAGATTTATAAAAAAAATTACTAACGGAGAAGGACGAACAGTCACTCACCTCCCCCACACTCCTCTGCAATGCTGGCAGAGGGCGGGCACGAACTGTCACTTTCCTCCCCCCATGTTCCTCTGCAATACTGGTTGAGGCTGGGGACGAACTGTCACTCTCCTCCCCCCCATGGTCCTCTATAATGTCGGTTGAGGGTGGGGACCTCGCAGAGGCCGAGACAGTTTGATGGACACTGCACACCTTTGCGGATTGAGGGCCGGGTCTTCCGCACGTGCAGGCTGTCTGCTGGGAACCGGAAGAGGCGGGCGTCTTCAAAAGAGAAGGCGCAGACTCAGCTGGTCGAATAAGCTGGAGCTCGGTGAAATCCACCTGTGTCGCTTGTTCAACTGTAGATCGCTTGGCAAGTGCGGCGAGAGCTACAGGGCGCGGAACAAAGGTCTGCACGGGTTGTGGCAGAGACTGAACAACTGCGGCAAAACTACGCTGTCGGGTGTTGGGAATACCCAACTTGGCTTTGGCAGCAGGGTACGAGAGGCCTTCCAGGGTCTTGAGGCGCTGGATCGCCATCTCTTCCTTCCATTTCATACAGTTGCGGGAGTAAGCTGCATGGGCCTCACCACAGTTAACACAGCAGGCCGCAGAAGTGCAACCTTCCCCGTCATGTTCACTGGAGCCACAATTAGCGCAACGAGCGGAACTCTTACAGAAACGTTGGGAATGCCCGTACCTCTGGCACCTGAAACAGCGCAGAGGACTGGGAATGTACGGGCGAACTCCACAGACCAAGTAGCCAGCCTTTATTTCGGTCGGAACTTTCGGGGAGTTAAAAGTCAAGATCACATTTTTAGACTTAATCAAAGAACCATCGCGCCGGAACATCATACGACGTGCAGCAAGAACACCTTGATCTGCAAGTTCAGACACCAATTCTTCTTCACTGCATGGTAAGAGATCAAATTCCGAAATAACACCCCGAGAGGTGTTAAGAAACGGGTGAGGTGCCACTTTGACAGGAATGCCTTGAAGACTAGTGAGGTTCAGAAAAGTGTTACTCTGAGAAACACTGTAAGTTTGGACAAGCAGGTCCCCAGAGCGAAGCTTCCTCACAGACTTCAAGGGGCCAACCGCAGCGTCCAAAGCTTTAGAAATGAAAAAGGGAGATCTGGTGGACAGTCTCTCATGCGGATCGATGGATTCTACAAGCAAGTGAGTAGCATGCGTAGTCATAGCAATTGAGGGGAGACGACGCTTCGGAGCGACTGGTACAGCCGCCGAAGAAGAGGTTCCACATTCTTGGTCAAGGTCTAAAGACCGTTTAAGGGTATGAGACTTGGTAGGTTGAGAAGACGGAGAGTCGGTTGCAACTATCATTTTTTCAGGTGACTTAAATTTGGAGTGTTTATGTTTGGGTTTACCCATGGAAAAAAGAAGGAAGATTCGTCTGCAGACTACTCCACCCACCACCGAGCCCTACAAGGGAGAACTGGAGGTCCGCAAGCCAAGAAAATGACGCTAGACACAGTTCTGGAGCTTATACGTTGCAGATATAGTCCGTTGGCTGTGATCACACGCACTCGGCGGACACTTCGGCCTCCTGGCACCGTCATGCCAACGCCTTTGGCATGATCCCACAGCCCCCGGGCTCACCCTGCCGTGCCATACGACAAAAAAGCCGCTAAAGCCCGGTACACAACTTGGTACATGACTTCTGACTAGAGGTGGGTTAGTCTCTAGCCTCCCGTTTACAGCGAAGCCGGGGTCGAAGAGGAGTGTTGGTACACAGGAGGCACTTTATCCGGTCTCCTGCGACCTCAGCCGCCAGACATCCCATTTCCGCCTCACGGGTCTCCGCACGCGGCAAACATGCAGGTAGGTCTAGTACCCAAGCCAACTAAAAGGAAAAAAGAAATCTAAAGAAGACAAATCCTGGCAGGGAACCTAAACTGAATCTCAGCAACCTACGAACTGAGCGGTTAATATAAATCAGTTAGTGGTGGAGGGTAACAAAACCACAAGACCGGGGTGTTAGTACATAACGTGGTAGCGATTAGGTAAAGTATACAACACGGGCAACTAGCCAGTGGAGAAAATCAATAAAAACGAAAAAGCGAGACACAAGACCAGCTCGGGATCGTGGGGCCGCGACTCCCCAACAGCTGGATGAACAGCCGTCCCTGCAAATACCAACAGCACCAAAATAAGAAAAAAACAAGCTGTGGCATGACATCAGATGTTGACCAGTCACAAGGTCAGCTCGGGCCGTGGGGGCGCCGCTCCCCAAATAACTGGAAAACCAGTTATCCCCGTGCGGGGCCTCAGAATGGACAGACGTTGTAAATCCTGCAATGCAGTCAGGGGTGACCATATCCCCTACTAAAGACTCGATTTTTCTTGGCAGCCGCCTGTCACATGGACGTTTCTGTCTTCTGCCCAGTTGTGCTCGAAGCTACCTTTTCAATAATGTGCCTTTGTATCCTTTGGATTCCTTGTTTGATTGGTTTTGCTCACTTGTCCCATATTATTACATCTTGGGGATCTCGTGGTATGATTTGAGTCGATGTGGATCACTTCTGCACGGCGTTACATTTGAAAAACCGTCTCGTTCTTAATTTTTGCATGCCAGTGTATTAATAAGTACAGACTTTTCAAGTTGCATGGTCCCTGCATTCAAATATTATTTCGAATATTATAAAAATAATATTCGAATATTAATGATCATGACTTGACTGACGATTGCCAGTGACAGGCAGTCAATCAAGTCATGATCATTAATGACAGCTCACAGCAGAAAAGCTCGTGAAATTTCAGAAATCACATTCAGTATGAAAAACATAACGAAAGCAACCAAAATTTATATAAGGTTAATAAAAACGGAAAGTTAGAAAGGTAGCATACGTCATACGAGCACTAACCATGGCCACTTACCCACATGTCTTCTGAATTTCAAATTTATGAGCTGCAGGGAGTTCGTCCCAACGGTCCAGTAATTTAAGGCATGCAGCTCTAAACACTCGCTCCTTTCGGACTTTGGATAGAATCCCGAATAAGTCATGAATTGCCTACCCTTTCGCACCACAGGCATGGAATCCCATAGCCAGACCAAAGCGTCCTGACTCTACAATATCTCTGAGCAGGTACGATCCATTGACAGCTGCCTAATGCTCCGGGGATAAATGATAAGACATTTAAAATCGAAAACGCCCAATAACCTAGTAACCAAACAGCTTTCACACTGAAGGATCTGGATTTCAGCTGCAGGTGCAGCATGAATATTTTGTAATAACTCATCATGATCCTGTTCCTGCCCTGGTACAAAAATGCTTTAGTTACGCATGAGTACTGTTTAACAGTCTCGTGCAAGTCGTAAGAGTATCTTCCCGTTAATATGGAAATAAACAAATGTGAACAGTAAATGTACTGCTCGACACAGAAAATGCCACACCATGAGGGAATGCGTGAAATGAAACGGAACTTATCACATATATAGATAAGGTGAGAAAGAAGTGCTTCAATTTCTGAGGTACTGCATGAATGCGATAGGCAAGGAAAAAGTATAATGTGGCCTGAGTCAGTAGGTCATATGACCGCCATGTTGAGTTATATATTCGGCAACACAGCGTGGCGTCGAGTAGAAAAGTCCCCGAATTGTGTCCTGAGGTATAGCTGACCATGCATGTCTTTGACCTGTGTCCACAATTCATCCACATTGCGAGGGGTCAGAATAGTCTGCCAATGATATCCACACGCTTTATATGGGGAGAAGTCTGGGGATCGCGCTGGCCAGAACGCACCAGCACATCTTGTAAGTACTGTTTGCTGATGTTGGAAATGTGTGTACGGGAGTGTTATTGTTGAAACTGGACATCAGAGATATCCCGAAGGTACGACAATAAAACTCGCTGCAGCACCTTGTGATGTGCTTGCCCCATTGGACGTACATGGGATAAAGGCAGAGAGCAGTGAGAGTACATGCCAGTGTAGTATATTGGATAGCTCTCGGAGGTCCGGAGCCGAGAGTTATGGGTTCGAAATCTCGCCCCTGGCATGAAAATGATGGAGAAATTTACTTCGTCATAACCTCGTCGCTGCAGCATGCCTGGTATAATACTACTGCATCTTGAGCGACGATGTGCTGCGGTCACTGGCAGTCGTCGCAATGGCTGCCGAGAGCGCAAACCTGCCTCAGCCAATCTGTGGTTTATAGTCCGTGTTGGCATGGCGATGTCCATTGCTTGCCGTACACTTCTTCGAACCTCGTCGCTGTGAACTGCGGGGATGCTACGGAGTGGCGACGAATGTACCGATCGAGGCTTTCGGATGTCTACGTACGTGCACCCATCACACTACAGAGATACACTGTACCTTTCTCCAACTACTATCGCTACAGCTGGCCGATAGTTGTTGCATTCCATTGCGTTTGCGCCGCGATGGGACGCAGGGACCACCAGCGGTACGTATTCATGTGATGAATCCTCTGGCAAAGTTTTTCGTGTGATGCCAGAATTCTCAATGACATCACCTAGGCATTGTCACTCATTATATGTGCTTTCGCCATTGATATGTTTCCGATGCAATGGTCCACGCATGGGTGCGTACGTAGCTAGGTTTGGTGGTCCACGCACCCATGCGTACCAGTGGTCCACTCATGGTACGCATGGGTGCGTGGACCACCAAACCTAGCTACACCGAGCCGTTTGGTCCTTTTATCTTCCTCACCTGTCTCGGGAATCCTAGCATCACACGAAGAACTTTGCCAGAGGCGTTATCACAGGGAGACGTACCTCTAGTGGTCGCCGCGGCGCAAACATCATGAGATGCAACAACTGTCGGCCAACCGTAGCGATAATAGTTGGAGAAAGGTACCGTATATCACCGTAGTGTTGCTGGTGCGCGTACGCGGACATCTGAAACCCTCGATCAGTACATTCGTTGGCATTCCGTAGCATCTCCGCAGTTTACAGCGGACGAGGTTCGAAGAGGTGTAGAGAAAGCCATGGACATCCCCATACCAACACGGACTGTAAACCGCAGATTGGCTGAGGCAGATTTGCGTTCTCGGTAGCCATTGCGACGACTGCCACTAACCGCTGCACATCGTCGCTTAAGATGCAGTAGTACTCTACCAGATATGCGCGGCAGGACGAATGGAACAATGTCGTATTCAGCGACGACGATCGTCGATTGAGAGTTTGGAGACGACGTAGTCAATGATCTTGCTGCCATCCATAAGCGTCATACAGCTCCTCAGCCTAGTTTTATAGTTTGGGGTTCTATCAATTTCAACAGCCGTATGCATAGTTGGTACAACGGCAGCACGGAAATACGTCGACAAGTTGCTGCAGCCAGTTTTATTGCCGTACCTCCGTGGTATCTCTGATGTCCAGTTTCAACAATAACACGCCCGTCCACCACACACTGCCAACATGAGCAGACAGTACCTACAAGGTGTGCTCATGTGCCCTGGCCAGTGCGATCCCCAGACTTTGCCCTATCTAGGATGTGTGGACATCATTGGCAGACTACTTTGACCCCTCACACTGTGCCCTTTATCTCCCTCAGCTATAGAGTGATTGGTTCGCAAATGCAATCATTTACATTGCCCAATAATTGACACATCCCTACTAATTTACATTGCGCTAGGACAAATACTTCCTGTTGTGGCATATTCTTTGTCGAGCAGTGTATTTATCAAACGCTCAGTCTAATGTAGGTAGCGAGGGAAATCGTCCATATGGACTCAACAGATAAATTTTATTGGCAGCAATATTAAAGCCACTTGTTTGAGTTCTACAAAATATTCACAAAGCCTGAAAATTCTGCAATCATTTTACGGAGAAAAAGGAGAAGAGAGAAAGAAAGGAAGAAGTAAACAAACTAAGGCTTTGATAAGGACAGTCGTGAGTGTGTTATGTAGAAACATAAATGGTTTCACGAGGCTTGCACTTTTTTGGAAGGCATGAGCAGAGCTCAACAAAGAATGTGAAAATGAAGGGATATTTTAATTAATGTTTTTGTTTTTTTCATTGCTTAATTAACAAATATACCCCGAAAACGCCAGCATTCCAAGTTCGAAATTGATATTTCCCAAATGAAGTCTAGCCTACAGTTCGGTAAAGAAAAAGAGGCGCTAGAGAAAAAGGGTCACTCTTGCTAAATGCACGACCAAAGACAATGCTTTCACAACTTGAGAAGTTTGATGACAATTTAGCTACTGTTTCAAGCAGATTTTATGAATTTTTATGGAATAGATAATTTCATTTTTGACTTCGAAATGGCATTTAGTCTGTTATGCATTCAAACTTTTCATCACAAATTTCACTTCAGAATTTATATTTCTTAGTTATCTAAAAATCACATCTTTAAGGAATTGTATTACAAGTGAGAACTGTAAATGATTTTAAACATACCTTCCAATTTTTCTAAGGACAAGAATGAATCAGTTTTCAGACCCAAATTAATCGGAAAATGCTGGAAGATTGCAGGATAAATTTAATTAATAGGAAAACGCTGGAAGATTGATAATTAATAATTAATCGAAAAATGCTGAAAGATTGAGATAAACGGAGATTTGTGAATTATTTACACACACAACAATGTTATTGCATTTCATTTTGTGTTGCCTTTAATATAAAATAAACTACTTTACTGAAACTTTAATGCAGATTTTTTTGCGCATTATAATTGTTACGTTTTTATAAAATTTTAGCCATATCATATTTCAGCCATGTTTTGCATACCATTTCAATTGATATTGATGCGAAAAAAGGTCATGCTCATGTAGCTCACAACCCCCCCCTCCACACATACACTCCTTTAATGCTACCGTGAGTTTGCCCGACCAGTAGCGCATTCACAGGGGCAGGGCCCTCCCATCAGGTATCACTTGGTCCTTCGTTCTTTGTTATTGATTCCTTATTTTTAAGTACATTTGTATATGTTTTTAATACACATTATATGAAGCATTGAAAACGCACCCAAGAGAAGGATATTAAATCTGTTTACTTTTGCTTTGTAGTAAGCACAAAGATTCGTAGATTCGTCAAGCTTTCGCACTCCACTGAGAGGTTTTTTCAAGGCAATTGTAGACATAAAATGCAGGGAATTGGAACACGTAAGGAACAAAGATGATTTTTGAAAATAACAAGGGTGACATCACAAGCATAATACACGAATGTTTTTTACGCAATTATGCGGTGGTTCGTCGCGATGTGTTTCTATCTTTTAATAACGCATGCCAAACCCTTCGTAGTTCAGTAGAAACTTTATCATTGCACGCAAGTTTGCTGGATAGGATTTCGACTTTCGTACTCTCTCCCAATGGAGTGCGAAAGCTTGGCGAATCTTTATGCTTACTACAACACAAAAATAAACGGATTCAATACGTATATGCGTCTCTTGAGCATTCACAGTATGGTGTATTTATAATAATGTTGAAAACGAACTTTGACGGAGATATTGTTATCGATTCCTAAGATTTGGGTAGATACTTCCTCCGGTATACTTTTATTTGCGTCTTCAATATCAAGTTTCCGTACTGGGAAGCTAAATAATAAAGATCTCGAACAGATAATGACAAATCAAGATGATGTCATACAGCTAAACAATTTTAAACAAAACAAATAGCTAAATTTTTAAACATATTGATACTGCTATTATTATTATTTTTGACGGCAATGATTCAAATAGCAAAAGGAGCGCCAAAGTTGCTAAAGGTACACGGAGCTCTTTGGTTTGTTGCTAAGAACTCTGCAGCAAGATAGAAACTGTTTTTGTCATCTCTCTCTCACGAAAATTTCTTCAACAGGGCTGAGAAACATCAGTGCACTGACTGAGACTCCAAGAAAGCGAGAAGATGATGATCTAAACTTTCAGTGGATTTATCTAACTTTCAGATCCAAACTTTCGATTTCATTTGATTATCTAAACTTTCAGTTGATTCATCATCCGACGGAATGAATTGCAGCATTAATGTACAAAGTGAAGTACATTTATATAAAACAAATACATTTCCTTACAAATTTTGTACGCGTCACTTCGTTTTTCTGTTGGAACTCATCCATGTTTTTCTTACTTGAAAATCAATGAACTTTACACAGAAATTTCTCGGAACTAATTAATTAGATAAGTAAATCTGACATAACTGAGAAAAAAGGGTGTAGTGCTTTCTAATGCGGAGGACTGGATGTTCTTCTTGTAATTCCTTACTCAAAGTTCCAGGTGAGTACATGACGTTGTCTTTAATTCAAAAGTCATGATTATTATTATTTATTTTGTCTAAATATTAGTCTTCCGTGGCATGAACCTAGTTAAGAGCTTCATTTTTCGGAGGAGAATCCGTTGACTCTGCCTTCTCCCCGAAAACAGCGCACAATGTTTATTTGAAGTTTCCAGAAAATAGTGTAAATAAACTGCCTCCTTTCAACTAACGAGTACATTTCTTCATTTTTTCCAGTTAAAGAGATCAACTTTAACTGGAAAAAGTGAAGAAATGTTCTTATTTAACTGACGTGATCATCTCTTCTTTTATTTAACTGACGAGATCGACGCTTCGATTTATCCAACTGTCGATTATCAATTCCTCTCTGTGTCCAACTGACGAGATCAATTCTTCTCTTTATCCAACTGACGAGGTCATTTCTTTACTTTGTCCAACTGACGAGCTCAACTCTTCTCTTTTACGAACTGACAAGATCAACGCTTATTTTTATCCAACTGACAAGTTTGACTCTTCTCTTTATCCAACTGACCAGATCATCTCTTCTCTTTATCCAACTCACGAGATCATTTCTTCATTTTTTTCCAAACAACCAGATCAACTTTTCTCTTTATCCAACATACGAAATCAATTCTTCTTTTTATTGAACTCACGCTTCTAACCCTTAGAAACTTTTGAACATAAATGTAAAAGCTGTTTAAAATTCCAGTTGGAATAAATGTAAAGCTGTTTAAAATTCCATTTAAAATTCCATTTTCACGTTTCGATGGTAAATTAAGGTTCATACGAACTTCTAGAAATTTCATGCTCTGTAAAGTATACAAAGAAGTCTATTTCAAACAATTCAGAAGTTGCTATGCCGCCCCAGTGGCGCAATTGTCTAAGCATTGGCTTCTGATCATTCGTCAGAAATGGGTCTACGTTCGAATCTGGGTGAAGCATGGATATTATGTTTGTCCTTTACGCCACTACCTCTCTCCCTTCCATGGATCCCAAATGTCCCTAAATTTGGGACGGGCGACTGCTTATAGACCATTGAGTTGCTCACGGTGGTCGTTAAACTTCTAAACAATCAATCAATCAATCTTACGGCACTCTCTCCCTTCCCTGGAACCAGTGACCCTAAATTAGGGACAGGCGACTGCTTATAGCCCACTGAGTTGATCATGGTGGTCGTTAAACATCCAATCAATCAATAAATAAATCTTACGGCACCGGCTCTCTCCCTTCCCTGGAACCAGTGACCCTAAATTAGGGACGGGGGACTGCTTATAGTCCATTGAGTTGCTCACGGTGGTCGTTAAATCTCCAAACAAACAAATACTGAATGAACAATAATTCCTAATGTAAAAGTTTAATAAATTCCCATGTGCGGACTTTTGCAAGCTGTATATGAACTCTCCGTAACGTTAGCTTTACAAATTGCAAATTGCTTCATCCAACTTTTGTAGTCTTACGATGGAAAGGATATGAATCAACACGAGTGATCTTGTGTGGGTATCTAACTGGATGAAATCAAATCAGAAGATCCAATCGTACTTTATCATTCATTTACACGTTCCGTACAATGGACATAATCGGAAGGGCCCTTTTTCGAAGTACTGCCGAGTGCAGAAATGAAACCAACAAGCATTCACTGAAATACCCACTGTCAAGCACAGAACCTTTTTTGTAGAAAGTTTTAGAGATGAAACTGAGAAAAAGTTATTTTTGAAATTGTCTACTTACTTTCCAAACTGTGATCTACTTTCGAAATAATTAATTTTGCTTTTAACAAATGCACCGTTTGGCAGAATGTGTACTGAAAAGTTATGCAGTTCATTTTTCTAAAAGTTTTCCTTTATTTTTTAAAAGGTAATGAATGCTCTACTGAATTTTTCGTGATATGTGATGGGCTGCAACTTCTTTTACGTCAGGACGAAGTGCTAAATTTACTTTCTGGAAGTTTTTGTTCTTTAATGAAATGGAATTCATGTGTGCCAACAGAGAAATGTTTTCATGTCACTTCAGTCTTGGCCTAGTGGCTTTGGTAAAATTTACTTTAATGACCAAAGAGCTCATTTTAATCTTACTTTAAAAAGTTGTGATTTTCCTATAAAAATACACTGTATTGACAAAAGTCACAGGACACCCCTTTAAAAGCAAATGAACGGATCCGTTGCGTTGTTAAGATGCACGGTACAGCTGAAAATTGTATAAAAACACGCCTGCAGCTGACCGCAATCATATCGCACTGTGAGGTTGAGTCTCAGGAGATCCGTTACAGCTAATCGACGAAGTACTGCACAAGACCTCAGTGTACAAGTGAGCAAAAATGCCGGAACCTCAGTATGTACACGTACCATTCACATAGAACTTCATTCCATGGGCTTCCGTGGTTGTGAGGCTGCTTATAAGCCTTTCATCTCCACTCGAAATGGTACTCGTCGTTTAGCAGGATGTAAAGAACATTTATCGTGGACCGTAGATCAATGGAAACGGGTCCCATGGACTGATGAATCCAGATACACGATCCATCAGTCTGATGGCCGTGTGTGGGTATGGTGGCAGCCGGGGGAACGCTATTTACCACAATGTACTGTTTCTACGGTCAAGTTTGGAGCTGTCAGTGTACTCGTGTGGGGGGTATTTTTCGTGATATGGTCCCGGCCCATAGGGTATCGTGGACAAACCTGTTAACCAGCACGTCTACCCCGATATTCTAAACAATTATGCCTTACCACTCTGTGGCTATACTATGGAAGCAAGCCTTGTTGGTACTAGCAGGATAATGCGCCTAACCATAAATCAAGGATTGTTACGGCGTGGTTTGACGATAATTCCGTATCGTGTGTGGACTGACCAGCACAGAGCCCTGATCATAATCCCATAGAACACCTATGGGATGAATTAGAGCGTTGCATAAGAAATTTGGAACCAAGGCCTACTACTAAGCAACAGTTAGCGGCAAAATTATGTACTGAACGAAAGCGCATACCTATTGCTGTGTTTCAAAACCTTGTCGAAAGCATGTCTCGAAGGGTCAGTGCGTGCATTAAGGCTAAAGGTGGACCGAGACCATACTAATGTATGTCAATAAAAGATATGTTGCGTTTCTCTTCTAGGTTTCAGGTGATTTTTGTCAATATAGTGTACGTGCTACTAGGTGAGGCATTCAAGACTTAAAAAAGTCCGATGAAACAGTACTTGGTATTACTCCATATGCAACTTCTTTAAGAGTTCTTTCAGGCTTCGTGTCTTTTCACTACTTAGTGCCTACTGTGCCACTGATCTCTCATGGCGCAATAACTCAAACATAAAACGTACATTAGAATCAGGCTGAGTTTCCCGTTTGTATTTTAACTTTCTGTGGCCGCAAAATAAATGAAAAGTTTCTACAGGAGATACTCGTATAAAAACACTGTTTTCTAATACGCTGTATTTTCTGATGCAGCGCTTGAAGCTCAAACGACCGGAACACCCACGATTTAGGCTTGTAACACTAGAAAGTCGAAGCCAGTTTTGAACGGATCACATCTGGGAGAAAATATTGCTTGTGCACTTTGTAAAGTACACTCTCACCGTTACTGAAAAAGTACACTAATAGTCAGTGTAACTTTTTAAATAACACTTTCTTGAGAAAGAATGCGCTAAAGAGAAGTTGAATTTCGCATAACCTGTGTAAAGCACGGTGATTTAACAATACTTATTCACTAAACTGCAAGAGCATGAGAGCTCAAACTTCGTGTCCAATTTTTTCAAGATAACAATTTTTCCCGAATCTTGAATATAATTTATAACTAAAGAAATATTGTCCACCCCCTTTCGCATATCTATTGATATCTTGGTAAGAATGACTTGGCTGTCTTTTCTTAATTTCCATCAAATTTAGGAACAGAAGCTGTGTATTAAACAACAACTCACTATATTTAGGCAATATGATTAAATGAGAATAGACTTAAGCGCTTTATCTAGATTTAGTGTGGCTAATTATTCCGTTAAGTGCAGTTGGTACCTGCAACTGTTATTTGAATAATTATCTCACTTACGAGTGTGTCCCTTTCTATAGATTTAATAAGGAGATAGCCCTAACGACGCGACTATGAGGTTTTAATTGTTAACCCATAATACACAGACAACTCATAATATGACAGGATAATAAACACAGTAATAAACTCATTAAGATTCTTAATGCATCCTGACAGGGCTGAATCTTCCCGCTATGAAGTGTTTGGTGTCTACCCAAGAGAAAATTCTTGGATTTTAACGTTTTATTAAAATTCCTATATCTTTCCAACGGAAAAACGAGGCTACTTAGTTCCAAAAAGAAAGTACAGTATAATATCCTAATTCGAAAGACATAGAAACACGCCTCAACAAACACTTTGTCAGCTGAAGCCCTTGCATTCTAAACATTTAACACCCAGGAATATTCAGCCTACTATTAATATTCAGACAAGCAAAGCACTCAGTTTTAAATATACGTATAGTACTTTCGGAAGCGAATGCTTCGAATTTCCGTGTAACGCTTTTGAATGCTGATAACATTAATTTCACTGTTCATGGTGTAGGTCTGTATGAGTCAAGCTAAAACAGTGATCCGTTTTACACAGAAAATCTGGGCATGAGTGGAGAAAACCAAACCTACGGAAATAACTGGGAGAAAAGCTGGAAAAACACATTCTGTCGTACTTTATGTGCCAAATAAAATTCGATTAAGAAAAACAGCAGAAAGTTTTTGGAGATATTTTTCAGAGCTACAGATAAGTTTTATAAATTTACACTTATTTTGAGAAACAGTTTTTCATCTTCTCAACACTGTATGACTGTTCATCGCTCAGGTATGTGAACGCTCGCCTCACAAATCCGTTTTTAAAGGAAAAAAGATTGAAAAATTGAGGGGATTTGATTCCACGGCAAGAAGATGCGAAAGAGAGCGAGCGAAAATGGCAGCGAAAGAAATAAACACTCAGATGCAATACTTTGGATTGCTCAAGGAACCTTTTTAAGTGTCATCTGTTGCTAACATCAACTGCGTAAAAAATCGACTGAAGTTTCCCTCCCTCCTTAGAGTCTTTGCAAGTTTTTAACTTGAAGTGGCTTTCTTTCTCTGCAAAACTGGAAGAAAAATATCCGTGAAAAATATGTATGGCAGAGTTAATGGCAAAGGCGCGCTTTCTCGGAAGCTGTTTCAAGTAAGTGCACTCCAAGCTACCCACTACCGGGCAACGTTCTTCATAGCAGACCAGCAGCACCAAGCGACACGTAAACTATGGTTTTTCTTTTCCATTACGCATCCACAGTAAATGGTTTTGCAATCTCTTAAATTGGATCTTTCGCTTTCTGTTTCAAGACGCCCATCTCCTGCCACCTCCGCAGTAGAAGCATCCGGATAAAATTAATCTTTTCATGTTTCCGGAGAGAAAAGAAGCTTAACGCTTTCCGTTAAAGAAATGCGCTTGTCCAGTCCCTTTATTAGAAACATTAATAAATTTGAAGCCGCAATTATTGCAGAGTCTTGAACAGTAAAAACTTCTTTAGCGCTTTAGAGCGTTCGATGTCGTATTGCATTAACAATTTAACGCTGAGAACTTTCTTAACCCCTTATTTTCCATTAATGGTGGAAAGCGCACACACAAAAACAAAGTTCGTATACAAATATATATGAGTGTGAGGGTCATCCTTAAATATTTTCTATCTTGTGTTTGTACATATCATCTTCAAGTATGTTTTTATTTCTTGTACATAAGCACACTCACATATACATATGTAAAACGGCGTTATCAATATGTTAATTGTAATACAATTACTGATTAAAAGGTCATTACTATTTTTGGAATGATATACCCAAGAGCATGACCATGTTAATGACTAGTAGCATATTTTATTTTTATGAGAGTGGGGCATGATTTTCTTTTTAGGATCTGTTCCTTCCCCCGCCATGAGCATCCCTAAATTAGGGCTACTGGTCCCCGTGAAGGAACGGAACCAGTGCTGTGAAAACGAACTTGCCATGTTTTGCTTGCGGTTCGAAGCCAGAATAGTTGTCAAAATATCCAGAAGTATACACCCTAAACCATTGAGGGTCAAAAGTCTTCGTGATAGTTGGCACGATTTCATCTAATGGCAACTGCGTAGTGTAACTCTGTAAACTAAAATGCGTCAAATCTCAAGAATTGACCCATTAGTTTACATTTTGTTGAATTGTACTTCTGTTTTAAAGGAACCTCATTTAAAAACGGGGAGGAGCAGTTTTGCTTTACTATTTTTTTATAACATTCGGAAAGTATGTATGTGCAACAATTTATTGTATATAAATTCATTCGTCCTATGGTACTCTGTGAACAAACTGCTCTCATGTGTGCACTCAAAGGACGACTCTCATATGTGGCGAAATATATCATAGATGCGTTGTATGTCGACGACCACCACAGCTGTCCATTTCCCAAATGTTAATAATGGCAACAGACTGGCGTTGTTAGGTTGATTGCTACTGGGTTAGTGGATAAAAGTACGCATGTACTTGCTATTCTTCCGGCTAGTCTTTACGTCTTGATGAGAGGTTGTTTCTTTCTGGAGCTCTTTTTTGTCTTTGAATGATGTTTAGGATTTGGGAGACGACAAAGAGCCGTCGGGTAGCGTAGGATGATGCAGAATCTCCATGGGCTTGAACCATGGAGATTCTGCATCATTCTACGTTACAACAAAATGCAAGCGTTACAACAAAATACTCAGGAATAGAGCTCGTTGATGATTTCCAGATATCATATCGCACGCAGTTCGCTTCAAAACTGTCCCTGCCAAGTCTGCCTGTACATAACCGCTGCCAGGACTGTTATCAGCTTAGTAAGGATATCATGCCGATGCACTAAAATTGTTTTTAATTTTTCGATTGGATAACATGTGTAGCTACTAAGAATGTTTTGATCTGAGTTCGACTTTATGAAATAGTTCCTAAGACTATTATGAATGGGTCCGGTATCACTCAGTAGCCTCAAGATCTGTTTGCACTTAGGTGATTGTGACGTATATTCTAAATTAACTTTCCTTTTTAGTTTCTTTCCCTATGTAAATCTTGAGTTTATTCTGTTATTCTTCACTCTTAACGTGAGATCTTTTCTCTCAAACGAATACGTTTGGCAACACAATTGAAGTTGAATGCATCTGACGTATGCCTGAGTTTTGATAAGAACAAGAGATAAAAACGACGACTGATCTATTGCTTGAGAGCGTTGTAAGAGAGAGCGTTGGATGGTAAACTGATTATTGAAAAGAGCGTTGTGTGGTGTGTGGAGAGTGTAGTGTAATAGGCTATGCTACGATGTGTTTGCTAAATCCTGAATAAAGCACCTTTTTCCGTAAGTTGACTTCTGTTGTTTACATGTTTCGTCTGGCCGTTAAGATTTTTTTCATTTAGGAATTATTTCTTAGTATGTTGATGTGTTAAAAAGACGTAGAAGTAGAAAAGACTTTTACGCTACATGGTATAAAACGGAATATGTTGGTCTCCAAATGACAATAGCGCTGCACGGTAAAAGGAAGGTATGCAGCATTCAGAAAACTGGGTGTTTACATTTAAAAGGGTGAAACGATACTAGTAATCCGAATTTATTGGCGTGAAATAGAATTCAATTTGCTGTCTATCTTCCTCGAAAAAAAGCCATCTGGCTGATGTGCGACAGCTTGGAAACTTTGAATTTTATTTTATGCCAATAAATTCGGATTGCTAATATAGTTTTACTATTTCAAGTATAGTTGGTGTACAGTTCCTCGTTATTAATTTGTTGTTTACAGCTACCGCAATCATTTTATGCCATACAGATGCGTGTGGCTGGAAAATTTTAACACAGTACCCAACTCATTAATACACCGAGTGCACCCTGTATCCGTCTCCATTCGTCGTCTTAGAATTCCATTAGCTTTCCAAACAGTGTTGATACTATTGTGTCATTCGAAATTCTGCGAAAACTGTTGTGCAATATATGAAGAGGCGGAAATTTTAATTTGTTTATTTACCATTTTAAACGCGGTTGCTAAGAGTACTAATGGGTTTTCTACGATGTGAATAAAGCATGTTATAACACAATCGAAAACTACAAAAAGTTATTCCATTCCAGGTGGCGCTTTATTTACACTTATGGACAGTACACCGATGCAAACCTTAAGACTTATTGATGCAGTGAAGAAAAGGGCAGTACCTCGAGGCAACAACTTGGCACTCACAGTTATTTAGTGTTCCTTTGCCAAAGATAAGAACTTTGTGTGCTTTCAGCGTTACTATCATGGGCATTTCCCTAAGATCTGCCAGACTTACACTAAAGTAGCAAATTATTAGGAACAGTTGCTAATAGCATATAGGGTTGCCATTGGCCTTCAAAATGGTCTCCATTCGATGTGTCATGGATTCAAAGAAGTAGTGATATCGTTCTACGGGCCCATTCTTTGTCGCATGGATTCAAAGAAATAGTGATATCGTTCTACAGACCCATTCGATGTGGCATGGATTCAAAGAAGTAGCGATATTGTTCTACAGGCCCATTCGATGTAGCATGGATTAAAAGAAGTAGTGATATCGTTCTACGGGCCCATTCTTTGTGGCATGGATTCAAAGAAATAGTGATATCATTCCACAGACCCATTCGATGTGGCATGGATTCAAAGAAGTAGCGATATCGTTCTTCAGGCATGTTCAGCCAAGAGGATGTGATGGTGTCCGTCAGTTGCCGAATGTATCAGCAGCCATTTGTTATGTGTCTCAAAGTACTTTTGAACACTAGGTCATTTAAAACGTAAATAAAAGCAAGCTGATTACACAATCGTTATACCAAAATAAGACACTTCAGAACAATGTAAAGGATTAAGCTCTCGGATGAAGAACAACGTAAAGGATTAAGCACTTACGTATGGATAATTTTGAATAGTCCTAGTTTTTAATGTAATACATTATGAGTTCTGCTAATGATGAGAAATACAATATTTAAACTGAAGCAGTTGTATTAAGTAGTTACAAGTAATTTTAGTAACTATTCGTGACGGAAATGAAGTCAACCATTTTTTAAGCTTTTTAAGTGACATTAATGATCTATTCAAGATAGATGCTGCCTTATTATTTAATAATTTGCCATATGTGATTTCGACTGAAAATAAAACTTAATCAGTATTTTGCTATGAACACTGATGTAAGGCTACTAATGGAAAAATATAAAAACATTTTATGTTATTTGGTGCATAAGTACATTTTTTATGAAATTCTACTTTGAAGTGAATTTCCTGTGCTAAAAGCAGCGTAACCAATTTTTATCGACGTTTATTACATTTTATGTTATGTTGGGCAACAGCTGCCACTAAAATTGTGAGCAAAACAGTCATCGAAACTTTGCATTGTGTTGTTAAAACCTCTCTTAAGTGCCCAAATTTTAAATATAGGACGGTTGGTGTTTCGAAATTTGATACTGAGGTATAAGAATGCACTTCCACGATTATGGTCATGATGTCTAACTGTGATTTGGCTGTGATTCCGTTAAATTCTCTCGTTACTAGTACACAGTTCAGTAGTTCAGACTGAAATTGAAAGCAAGCGAAACTGAAACTTCAGTCAGTGCATGGAATTGCAAGAACATCACCAAATAGTTCAATGGAAACAGTAGTGTAATGGCTAGTAATAAATAGCAGAATGTCCAATAAATGATAGCGACATTGCATTTTGATTAAAAATAATCGGACTTTGCTCTCTTCATTAAGTGATAGAAACTCTATGATTTTTACCCGGTAATTGACAGAAACTTGACGACATGTTCTGTGATAACTGATAGCAATTAGATCTCACTCCATTGGAAAAACTTTCCTCAACAATACTGCTACCGGAAATCAAATGGAATTCGGCTTGTAGAATACGACTGATTACATATCAAGTGACAAACAAAATTCAATCATGAGCAAGCGGATCTTCAGTTCGCGTAATTTCAGTATTTTGTTGATTAATGTTATTTTTTGATGACATGAGACGACAAGGAAACCTCCTATCACGAAAAACACTTGTTAAAAGCTGAAATCACGAGTACATGAGCGCTCACTTTATTTTCAAAGTTACAGTAGTCAGTGTGGTGAGTGCAGATAGAAAATGTAATGAACGATCGGGTTTTTAAATGTTTATGTATATAGTAACGTAAATGATGTGTATACAAGGTCTGTCCGGAAAGTAATGAGACTCATTCAAAAACAGATGTTTAATTAAAGTTATACTTACATAACATTAAAATTCCTCGAAATAACATCTTGGAACAACAATACACCACTGCCAGCGGTTCTGCCACACTGTGTAGCTTTCCTGGAAGTCGGGAACAGCGATCGCTTTCAAAGCCCTTGTCGCGGCAGTTTGTACGTTTGTAGCAGTCCCAAAATGGTGTCCTTACAAGCTGGATTTGAGCCGAGGAAACAAAAGAAGTCAGCCGGGGCCAAGTCCGGGCTGTAAGGAGGTTGGGGCAGCTTTGCCACGTTGTGTTTCGCCAGCTCTCAGCGACGCATGGCTCGGCGCATTATCACGGTGAAGAACCTAAGTGTTGGTGATCTCCGGGTGGACGCGGGCAATTCTGTTCTTCAGACGTTGAAGCACTTCCAAGGAAAATGCAGCGTTGACCGTTTGTCCGGGTGGTACGAACTCCTTATGGACAACACCCTTACAGACAAGGAAGACAATGAGCACCGATTTCATCTTCGATTTGCACATTCGACCCTTTTTTATTCGAAGAAACTCGGGAGTGTGCCACTCTGAGCTGTGTCTTTTCGCCTCCGGATCGTACTCAAAGATCCACGTTTCATCACCTGTTATCACGTTCTCCAAAAAACCATGTTCACTCCTCACACGGTCCACAAGCTCACGAGAAATCGACACACAGTTGTTCATTGGTCAAAACCTTAGGAACCAATTTGGCGCAAACTTTCCGCATCTGCAATTCTTGCGTGATGATTTCATGCACAATGGATTTCGCGAGTCCCACATGTTCTGCTACCAATCTAACACCCAGACGTCTGTCAGAGACCAAAACCGCTTTCACCTTTTCCACATTGTCCGAAGTGTCAGACGTTGAAGGGCGCCCTGGGCATGGCTCATCCTCGACGCTCTCTCTTTCCTTTGTGAACGTTTTGTGCAACCGAAACACTTGTACTTTCGATAAAGCATCCTTTCCGTAGACTTTCTGTAGCATGGCAAGCGTCTCGGTTGCGGATTTTTCAAGTTTAACACCAAACTTTACCGCGTATCGCTGTTCAACGCTCTTCTGCATTTTGACCGTTACGCGACGCTCACACAGCTGTTCACTTCGCAAGCGATCCTCACTCTGTAAAAGCTCAGAGAGAACTGACGAGGCATCGAGCGTTTACCTAACACACCCCGCCACCCGTCATGCCCGGAAACTCCGCCGTGCGGCCCTTCTGATTGGGCCAGGAAAAGTGGTCTCATTACTTTTCGGACAAACCTTGTATTATGCTACGTTTTTGCTTTTCTGTAATGTTTATGGTTTCATATTAAATATTTGGTAATGGATAAAATGCCGTAGAGTTTTCAATCATCATAACATTTTTAGCATCTTTCAGCAGACGATGGTACACAATTGCCAAACTTTTGTTTGTTAATATAAATGAATAAAAAAAGAACTTAGTGTACGTGGGTGTTTCAAAAGAAATTAACAAACTGATGAGAAATTGGTAACGAAGAAATCTATTTGGTGCAGTAATACTCTCATGGCCATAAGAAACAGAATACCCGAAAGCAGTCGAACTACGACTTTGATTTTTGATTTTAACAGGATCTGTTAATTAAGAAATACAGAACAAATGATTAGCGTCTCGGTGTCATACGTACGTCGATGCAGCTAATAATTAGTATGGCCACGTGTGGCTTGTATCACCTGCTGTGCGCGCTGAGTTATCGAATCAAATAATGTGTGAACGGTGTCCTGTGAAATTGCCATGAAGACTGTATTGATCCGCGTCCAAAGTTCATCAAGAGTTGCTGGCGGATGGTCGTACCACACACCTGTCGTTTGAGCATGTCCCAGAGATTTCCTATGGGCGATAAATCCGGTGAATCTTCCCTTCCACGGCAGAAGTGGAACTTTATTATCCCTAAAGAAGGCACGTGTTGTCGTTGCAACACACGATGTGGCATTGTCCTGTTGAAGTATGACCCCGGGGACGTTCTGCAGGAACGGAAGGGCGACCGGCCGTAGAATGTCATTGACGTAACGGGCACTTATTATGGTGGTACAGACTCTCACGAGAGGTCTGCAATAGATGACACTTCTGCTTATTTGCTTTCGTATCCGACAGCAACACATACCATGTTGCTTCATGTCGGTGCGGTATGCCCGGTGCAAATGCACTCATTCCCAACGTTTCTGTTTCCTGTCGTCGGCGAACACATATGTAGCCATCATGTTTGGCTGAACAGAAGCGTGTTTTGTACGATAACACAATATTATGCCATTCGTTACGCCACTCCCTTCGTTCGATGCATGATTGCAACCTAGCAGTATGTTGTTGCGGTGTCAAAGGTAGCCTCAGGAGGGGCTGACGAGACTGCAGTCCAAACTGTAATATTAAGCGACGTACTCTTACAGCTGACATGGAAGAATGCGTCACAGTTCTCCACTGCTGTGCCAGCGCCGTTGATGATGCAGAACGGTCACTAAAAGACATCCTCATGAGATGATAATTGTCCTCGGCATTGTATGTCTACGACGTCCAGAACCTTCTCCTCGTGTCGTACGTTCTTCTTCGTACCATTCCGTTCACGCTCTTGCCACGGCGGACACACCGCGCTCCACACGACCAGCAATCTCTCGGAGGGAAGCATTGCATTCTCTCATGCCTATAATTAGACTTCTGTCGAACTCACTGATGTGACTGTCCGACTGTCATACATGACGACGCGGCGTCCGTATCCACTGCTGACCAAACACTGACATGCCGGCCGAGCCACATGGCCCTTGTAACAGAAAAACGGCCGCCTTTCGGTCTGGGACTTTGCGCGAGACCTGATTTGTCTAGACGCGGTATGCATGAACCTATGACGCCGAAATGCTCATCATTCCTGTGATATTACCTGATTAGCATATTCTGTAAAAATCAAAGTCATCGCTCGACTCCTTTCAGGTGTTCTTTCCATTATGAACATGGGTGTAGCTTCATTTTGTGCGTTACAAAGCAATATGTGGTACCTCTGATTATGTGTATAGTTCAGATCTCAGTAAAAAGGGCCAGAAAACGGTGGCGTCACCTATACAACTCAACTCAACACTGGAAATGAGAGCAGTGATAAGTTTTTGATTGCATCGGGAAGTGAAACCTGTGTGAATCCCTTTCTGCCTACGAGTAAGCTATGCAGTCAAGATAGGCGACATCCCGCGTCCCTGCCGAAGCCAAAGAATTCTTAAGGACAGCCTCCGCAAGGAATGTCTGTGCTTAAAATGCTATATGATTTCCACGTTAAATCTTTCTTCTTTCATAAAGTAATGCCGTGTCAATCAAGATTCGACATCGGCACTGGGCACTGGAAGCACGTTTTGCTTTTGATTAATCAAATACACAGAAGCAGCACCGAAAGGATATGTTGATAGTAACCAGGCATGCTTCAAATATTACACTTTAAGAGTCTTATACAGACAATTGGCTCAGTGTCAAAACTTCTAAAGCATCGGAAAGAGAAAAAAAGATCTTAAAAATAAAGAAAACAGAAGGAAAAAAAAACTCTTTTTGGGCTTAAAGCTAAATAGCTGCATTGCGGAGAAATCCTAATGTGCCATTGAAATAATTCAACGGTTTGGAAGAACATTGTGGGAAATAACAAAAATGAGAACTCATGCACTTGCGACAAAGTTTTCCTTAATATCTTTTATGAGCAGCCAAAATCTAGAATTGCTTTTGCATTAAAATTACAAAAGCAAAATCCATTAAATAGCTGTTCAAGAAAAGAAGTATAAACTAAAACAGTCAATAAGAATTATTTAAATTAAAAAACGTTTTCTGTGAGCAGTTTATGCGGAGACTTATTTATGACAATAGAAAAACAATAATTAGCTGAACCGTTTTGAACGGCACTCAAACCATTCGTCCAGACAGCATATCTTCTTTAAATCGTATTTGAACAACTTTGCAAATGTTGAATGTGTCAAAGAATGTCAAAATTTCTCGTATGTTCTCTTTTCTTGATACATAATTCTTCCAAAACGAGGCACAAATATGCTCTGTATTTGTAATAATATCATATGATGACAATTAACATAATCGTGATCATCACTGTCTCCCTGTAACGTTTTTTTTAATTAGATGCTAGTCTTCACTTAACGGAATCGCCACGTATCACATTGTAAGATTAAAATATACTGCTCGACATAGAAAATACAGCACTATGAAAGAATGCAAGAAATGAGATGAAAAAATTACAACACCTATAGACCAATAGATGGGAAAAAAGCGATTTAATTCCTGAAACATTAGATGAATGCGTTGGGCAATGAAACAGTAGAATGTGGCCTGAGTCAATAGGTCGTATGACTACTATGCTGGATTATACAATCGGCAATACGACGTGGCATGGAATGGAAATTCCCCGCATGGTTTCCTCCGGTATCGCTGACCATGCGCCGTTGGCCTGTATCCACAATTCATCGATCCTGCGAGAGTGACATGCAGAATCGTTTAGTCGTCTGCCTATGACTTCCACGCGTTCTCTATTGGGAAGAAGTCTGGGAATGACGCTGGCTAGAGCAGCCCCTAGACTGTCTGCTAATGTTGGCAGTGTGGGAGCGGGAGTTATCTTCTTGAAACCGGACATCAAGGATACCACGAAGATACGGAAACAAAACAAACTGCAGTACCTCATCGACTCATCATCGGGCTGTAATTGTAACCACTATTCGTAAATGCCATGAACGACTGTTGAAACTGATAGCGCCCCAAATCATGACACCAGCTTCAAGAATCGTATGGCTCTCACGGAGGGCAGCAAAATCATTCCGGTAAACACGTCGTTTCCAAACTCTTAATCTGCGATCATCGGCACCGAGACAGAAGCAAGACTCATCGCTCAACACAATACGGTTCCATTCGTTCCGCCACGCAT
This sequence comes from Macrothele yani, assembly GCA_039090855.1. NCBI lineage: Eukaryota > Metazoa > Arthropoda > Arachnida > Araneae > Macrothelidae > Macrothele > Macrothele yani. The sequence continues at coordinate 75,014,883 of CM077026.1, forward strand.
GTCTGAAGCAGCACAGCTGCAACCTTGCGCGACAATGTGTGGTGGTGTGTGGCAGTCGTCGCAATGCCGGTTGAAAGCGCAAACCTGCAGCAGCTAATCTGCGACTCACAGTCCGTGTCGATACGAGGATGTTCATAGCTGCTTGTACACCACGTCGAATGTCGTCCTCTGTAGATTGTAGGGCTGCAACTACATGCCGTCGAATGCATGCGATTGAGGCGGTCTGTTGTCCGCTAGGTGTACTAGTCCCACTACGGCGACGCACGTTACCTTCGTTCAGCCACTGTCGCCACATTCTGCCGGTAGTTTCAATCGCATGCTACGCAAGGACCGTGATAAAGGTGTCTGTCTGTTAGTAAGATGCCCGATGAAGTCGCGCAGGTGTTCTCACTCCTTACACGCGTTTTAGTCACCGAAGATCACTTCAATGCGCTCGCGCAGATGCGGATGACCAAACTTAGCTACGCCGAGCTGTTTTACCCTTTTGCTTCCCTCGCCTATCACGTGATTGGTTTACAACTGCAATCATTTTCATAACCCAACTGGCTACTCATTCCCATTCATTTTCATGCCGCTCCGAAAAATACTTCCTGGTGTGTCATTTTCTATGTCGAGCAGTGTACATTTCTTGAAGAAACCTATACAACGTTGAACCGTGCTCGTGGGCAGCTCATCTTTAATCTACGCTGCAGGCTTTTTATTCGCATTTCTGCAATGTGTTCTTGGCCGGGCTAATATTTCTCCTGTACAATGTGTAATAAGTTTTCGTGTGAAATGAGAACGAAAGTGCTTTCTTTTCCTACATATTAAATTTTTTTTATGAAGAAAGCATAAGATACTGGACTCTAAAAGCTTTCAAACTTTAATTAATGCAAAACTATCCTTTCTGTAAATGACGTAATAAAAGGAAATAATTTAAGTGCTAAATAAGTTTCTCTGTATACCTTGCTTAAAATCACACAAACTGATATGCCCTAGTTTTTCACCTTGAACTTAATGGAAGTACTTTTTTTTTCGGGGAGAGGGAGAATTTTCTTCCTGACTTATGTTTCTTTGCTTTTTAAATGCAATGTCCAGAGTTCGCTTTTTCCGTTTTTTCTTTTCTTTTCCTTTTTTTCTACTGGATGGTATTTCTTTCCGGTCTGGCAGATTGGTTGGATTTTCATTCTTCGTGGTGCAAAAGCTATGTTTATTCACAAAATAGGTAAGAAGATGAATCAGGAAAACAGAGCTTTGGGCTATGAAGACCCTACTCCTCAATCAGCAAGTTAAGTCATTAATCTTTGAGCGACCTTAAAGCTTTGTTTTCCCCTAGTCACAAATGCTGACTTATTCTTTTCGGATAGTTGCAGTCAGCAGACTAATATATCTTCAAAGTAAAAAAGTTTTCACTGACATTTCATTGGAAACATTTGCCAAATTCCGACCAGTTTGTTTTTTGTTCCTATTGTCACAAACTGAACTCGGGACGGAATCTGAAGCACCATCCAAAAGCTATGCATGTACAGCAAGCTTCTTTCTTTGTGAACTCTAGGCGCTCATCACTGGCAGAATTCTAACAGCACCAACGTGTTATCAATAAAATTTGTAAAAAAAGAAAATGCGGAAACAGATTTTCAAGAAACAGCCCAAGTTTGTTTGTATTGTAATATATATTTTTTAATTTAGAGAAATAAACTGAAAAGAAAATTCAAAGATATAATTACCGCACATAGTTCTATTAAAATATCTTGAATATTTTTAATTCTAAAGACTTGTTAATATATCTTAGAAATTTAAAATGCTTATGTTATTTCAATCTCTTTTTCTGTGTTTCGTAAAGCTTCTGCACCACCCACGTTGATCCCATTCTCTTCTGCTAGCCCTACACAATACAATTCGGTCGCCTTATCCTTTTTGTTTCGTAGAGCGTATTCACACTCATCATCTGTCAAACATCGAAATAGGGAGATAATATTCATTTTTAATCTGGCTTCTCAGTTTGGCTACCCACGCGATTTTGTTGTACGTCAGCTTCAATGGTGTCAACGCTCCACGTATACTAGTTTAAGAAGTAACAAGGATGTTGACAGGGTACATAGGATCTATGGATTATGTCCCTGATCTAATTCACATCTTAAAGAATGCTTGTCATAGGCAAGACATGGATTTTGGTATTAAGAAAATAAAGTTATTTTCATTATTAAGTAAGGATCGTGACGAAGTTAGTATGCTTCAGAGACATGGTGTTTATTCCATCCCGCTTAAAGCTACCGACCCCAATGCACATGACACTAAGTATGTGGGATCCACACTTCGGACAATTGGTACACGTGTATCTGAACACAAATACAACGTTAGAACTGGTTCAAATGCCACAGCTTTATCTAGGTTAGTTAACCAAGGTAATCATGTCCCGGAGTGGAATAACACTTCGTTAACTGCACCAGCTACTACAAAATCTGACTTATTGTTTACAGAAAGTTTGTACATAAATATCTTTGCTGACCACTGTTGTAACATGCCATGGATTCTCCCGACCTCATGGAAATATTTTATAACAAATCATTGTACACTCCATCAGAACTCATAACCTTGTTTTGTAGTTTATTTTCATTTTTGTATTCATGTCAAATTCGCGTGTGTAAAGGGCTGGAGCAACACCTTTCCATGCTGTTGCATTGTGGGTGACTGCTTTTGGCTATATAACCACGGTGCTTCACCTTCACTATGCCTGATGACGAACCCATAGTGGGTTTGAAAGATCTTGCTACTGTTTTTAGTTGGTTTTAATTGTAAATAAAATATCTTCTTTTAAAAATTGCAATTATTTCCATTATTAATCGTGTCTCGACAGCATTAAGAATCTTATTTTTTTAACTGGCACGACTCGAAAAGGAGCCTTGGATATTTCATTTGAATTGCACGACTGGGATGCATGAGGAAAAGACAGTGATATTAATAAACTGGTAGCTGTCAAATACATAACCAAAAACATACAAATTTTCAACATTATTTGTTGCAGTTACAAATTAGTTCTCACCAAGGTCTCCAGTCCAATTCTCATACACCTGATTTTCATTAATTAATTTTTTCGGGGTTTAACTACTTCTATGAGTCCGAACCTGCGGCTCCTAAATCGGGAGTATTGGAAGGTAAACGTACTTGGTGAGTTCCATGAAAGCCTGGGGAGTCTTACTAGAAAGACGGCGCAGGTTATGGTTTATCAGTTTACCTCTATGAGTCGATGTTTCTGGGAAGAAGGAGGTTCAGCCAGCACCGAAGGACAAGCGCACTAACCACCCTCCATCCGAGGCTCGAGATTGGACGCTCGCGGACGATTAGCCACAAACCTTCACCTTTGGCCCACTCGACTGGAGAGGAGGCAAATTTCGTGTACTAGATACATTTTTCATCTATGCTGCCGAATCATCGTTTCACTGTCTCAGCGGTGTCTACAGCGTCTTTTAGATTGCACCACATTGTTTATCCATTTAAAATATTGGATTCCGAGAAAACCTCCCCCAGTGTTAATTGTTTTATGCAATTTACATAAGTTTTCCCTTATGCTTTCGAAATTCACAAAACGTTTGCGCATTTTTTACTGTTTTGTTCTCCTGTTGTGTTGCAAAAACTCTAAATTTAAAGGCTATCATAAAAGACGTATCAATGAAATAACCTATAAATTAACCAGTATGTGTCTATGCAGGTTTACCGAATTCACATCACCGGGCAATACTCTTAGCAATACAATGATTTAGTTACCTAATTTTCTTTTATCTAAATAAACGGTTCTTTGTTATTTTGCTCTGTGTTGATCTCAGTTTATTCAGATTGTCTCAGTAATTGCAAGGGTACGCTATTAAGGACGTAACGCCTTGAATGCAGATTGAGGTTTTCTTTCTCATGCAGCAATTTCGTGGATACAAAGCTTTTCAGTAAATTCGAAGGATTACATGACCATAAAATAAATATGTAGGCTGATGGATGCCAAATTAATCAGTCAAGTACACATGCATGCCTCAGAAAACGTAAAAATTACATCGTTCTGGAACGGGAATCGAACCCGCAGCTCCCGATTTACGTTTAGGTATGTTACCTTTACACTACCTAGAACGAAGAACCTCCAAGCAACTGAGTAAGTGTTTCAGGACTCAAATGAAACGCTGCGTCGTGAGCAAATCGAAGCATATACAATCCTTTATCTTAGCAGCACGCGAGCAAAAGGCGTCTTCTGCGATGCGTTTCATTTGAGTCCTGAAACACAGGCTCAGTTGTTTGGAGGTTCTTTGTTCTGGGTGGTGTAAAGGTAACATACCTGAGCATAAATCGGGAGCTGCGGGTTCGATTTCCGTTTTAGAACGATGTAATTTCCAAGTTTGCTGAGGCATGCGTGTGTACTTGACTGAATGACATGACTATTTCTTATATTCTAGGGAATATCACATTACTTCTGTCGTAGTTCCAGTCAACCTCAGTCAGAGTCCGATCATCATTTCGTTTGTACCCAGGCCCAATTGAAGTTGGGTGCCCCATCAAGAAACTTCAAAATCCGACATTGGGAATTTCAAAATCTGACCTTGACTTTTGAAGCTCTAAAATCAGGCATCAGCTTTCCAAAAAAACTCTGAGGTAAGAAACCGGCTTTGTAAAACTGCTTTTGAAGAATTTTGATGAGCTGCCATCGGCTTTGAAAGAAATAATCAAAGTTACAAAGCAGCATTAATTGATGCAGCCATAAACGTATTTCTTCTCGGAAATACTGAGCGCTGTAAACAATATTTTAATTTTTAAAAAACGAGTTACCAACATTCCTCCGCATTATGTGATTGCGGCAAGTTCAGGCATTTTTGGATTAACGATGGGAGTCTGAGCTTTCATTGATCGGAATGGGTCGTGTTTCAGTGTCGTGGACAAAGTTAATCTCTAAGGACGCCGTTGAGTCCCACTGCCTCGGCTCCTCCTCCTTTAAGTAAACCACCAATCCTCTAATAACATCAAGTTGTGTGACTGTAGCGAGGATGGCATTTTCGCGGATTCATCGTCTTACTTCCCCACCGCATCCCAGATTTTCCAGAAATGTTGCTTAATTACATCTCAGCCGTCAATGTGTCATCTGCACAGAGATTCCTGGAGGGAACTTCCTTCCTTCCTGACTTCAGCCTATATAATCCTAGCTGACGAGAATTAGCTCAATTATTCTATCCTTTTGGGTAGCACCATAAAATGAATCAATTTTGCATTCACTTATGGTCAAAGATGCCTAAAGCTGACGGCACATTCCCAGAATTTCTTTCAGTCTATGATTTAATAAGAAATAAACGAGCATATAATCTTCAAATGCACCATGCATCCACTGGTATCTGAATGTCATGCTTCCCGGAAGAAGCGGGAGACGTACTTCATTAATTTCGCCAGATGTGCGTCCTTGCCACTATGATGGTGGAGATTCCTGAGGCTTCCGTGGAACAGCAGAAGGAACATAAATTAAATGTTTTTATAAGATCAGAATGAATTCCTATTATCGGCATTGAAGTACAACCTTTTTCTTTTGTTGAAACAATATATCTTTAACCACGATTTAAAAATATCTTTTCGAAATAAAGTGCGCATTTCAGGAAAACTTGCGTGACATTAATGTTGTTTATGCCCTCCCAAGACACTCAGCGGAAAAAAAATAAGAAACAGGAAGTGCATGAGAGAGAAACAGAAAATAACGATGGAAACGATTGAAACAGTATCGAGAACAAAAGAAAAATGGAGACTTTGAGGCAGAGAGAGATAGCTTCTTCCTAGAACACTCAGTGAACGAGGTAACGGATACTAAGTATTATAGCTAAAATGGCAATAAAAAAATAAGATGAATCAAGAAAGGGGGAAGGCTGAAATTCTGGGGAAGAGCACAGAAAGACAGCGGGAGGAAGAGATAAAGGAACTTGATAGGAAAGATACTTTGTAAAAAAACTCCGCAAAGGATATGAGAGAGAGAGATAGAGAGAGAGTGAGAGAGTTAGTAAAACAAAATTATTTCTCATGATAGGTGATATTTTTTGACGAAATTATCACCTATTATGAGAAATTATAGGGTTGAATGAATCAGGAATTTTATGCAAAAATTACTGGTTGATGACATCAAGCATACAAATTCTGATAAAACATACTGGAAACACGGAAAAGCATCCTGATGTAATTAGACAAAAATAAAGCAAGATCCAAAATAGTTTTGTAGGGAAAAAGAACAATAAAAAAAAAGCACAAAACCAAGTGGGAAAAGTAATAAGTTACCAAAGTAAGTCAGAGGAGTATGAAAAGAATCATAAACACATAGTCACAACAAGGATGTAAAATGATAGACACTCATTCCCAAAAGCTAAGCACATACAATAAATATCTGATGTATCTGCTTTAATTTGTCTAGTTACCCTAGATAAATTAAAACGTTCTCAAATGCACACACATGCATTGAATTATTTACGAATCAGACTGGAGTATTTCAGCTGTTCTTTCGGTAATCAAGTGCCTGTCTTGGTAAATCCTAAAAGTTCTCAGACATTACGCGATTAATTAGTGTTGTCACCTGAAATGTTCAATGTATTGACTTTCCGGTATATATAATTGCATAAGGTGTGGAAAACAATGTAGCTTTCCCTGTCATTGAGGACACACAGGCAGTTACATTTAATAAAAAATAGGTATTCGCGATATTGCACAAAATGAGCACTCCCACTTTTCTGCTATGAATATAATGTATTTTAAAAATATGTCATAGAATTCCACCAGAAGTAAAAACAATTACTTTAGATTCGCACGTATTAGTACTATAAAAACAATTATGAGTAAACTACATAGTTCTATGTATTATAATTATTTTAAACGTACCTGTTTTCTCATAGGAAAATTTGTTCTGCCCCTTTGAGAAATTAGCGTTGTGCGCATGCTCACCAGATCGTAGCCATGGACTGCTAAATGTCAGAGCAAACTCTCAACGAGTGGGCTGATTGCTGAATAAGTTTAACCAAAAAACAAGCTAATTTGAGCAAAAGGCTTTCCACTGTTCATTCTTACCTCATCATACGTTTGGACTAATTTTAAACTCTAACCCAATGACAAAAAATACCGGCCACTTCAATTATCGTTCAGTTACTTCATCTTAGGTCAAAGAGAATTACATTGAAACGTTTTTCTTTCATAAAGGATCAGTTTTTCCACCCACTCTGATAATTATTTAGTTACATTACCTTCCTTATACACTTGTCCCAAAAAGTTAGTGATATTGCGGTTCCGAAGGGAAAGCGTGGTTTTATGCAAATTTAGCAACTACTGGAGATCCGTTATCAGCCTGAGTAGCTACATTATATGTAAATTATCATCATGAAAACAGAGCACGTGGCGTTGTGCGAAGACTGATAAAAGTACCCTGCGAGAACGGGTCGTTTCACCGCTTGGTTTAGAAGTTTGCTGAATGTATTGCCTTCAGTGTGGGATTAACCTGAAATGATGTCCAGACGACGTTACGTTTAAGCATTCACAACAGAAATAGGCCTGTTACAAACAGGTGTAAGGCAGATCGATGTGGCTGTTGCTTTAGAAGTTTCGCAAAGTGTAGTAAGTTGGCTACACACATGATTTCTACGGCATGGAAATGTTGCAGGTCGATCCAGGAGTGGTCGCCCGAGGATAACCACCTGAAGGCAAGATCGCTATATGACAGTAAGTGCTCGAAGAACGACTAGTATCACCATTAGTCAACTCCGGGAATCACTTCGACCTGCTTCTGGTGTAACAATATGTACTCAAACGGTACAAAACCATCTTCACGAGTACGGACTCAGAATAAGGAGGCCGCTGAGATGTATAGCTCTGACATCAGCTCAAAGTCTTCAAAAAATACCTGGGTCCAACAGAACATGTCATGGAACACAGAGTGGCAGCATATACTTTACACAGACGAATCCCGTTTCGCTCTTTATCTTGATACTCAATGACGACACATGTGGAAGAGATCTCGTACACGAATACTACCACCCTAAGTGCAGTCCCTCCACCCTTGCCAGAGGCAATTAATTCTGATCTGGGAAGAAGTATATTTTAATGTCTGTACTTCCTTGTATGTTTGCCAAGGTAGCATGAATGCCTATTCATACCTAAATGAGATCGTTGTGTCCATTGTAACAGTGTTTCACGCTGCTATTGGACATGCATTCTGTTTTCTCGATGACAATGCAACCAGTCACACGCCTGGAGCGTGATTCAGGAGCTGGAAAGTCACGATATTAAATTGTTACAGCTGCCTCCGAAATCTCCTGATCTTCATCCTATTGAGACTATTTGGGACGCTTTACAGCGACGTCTGGATATCCACGTTCCATACCCTAGAACACTGGAAGACCTCCTTAACGTGTTGCCTGAAATAGGAGTCGAGCTGCTCCAGACACTCATCAATAATTACATTGAAGGTGTGCTTCGTAGGTGTCAATACGTTCTTCGACACAGAGATGTGCTCCCGGGTACTGAAATCCAGAGGTATGGACATTCTCCTAATTTACCATTTTGTCTATATTGCAGTACTGCTTTGGGTGTGTAGAAATTGCGCAATAAATTGCTTTTGTAAACACACAATTTAACGTTTCTGTTACGTAGCCTCACTGATGTTATTTCAATTCATGTTACTTGAGTCAGATACATCCATCTTTCATTTCATGCAATATCCCTACTTTTTTGTAACCAATTTAATAAGAAAAATGTTATCAGATGTTTTGGTCGGTTATTCACAGAATTGTTCAGCCATCTATTAAAATTTACAATTAGTAATTTTTCCTGATGAAAATCATTAATAAAGCTAAGTATAAAATAACTGACAGCGGAGAGAAAATAACAAATTATGATCTAGTACCATTAAACCAAATCTGGTATAATGGCAGGCCAGTGTGATTCACTCTGTGTATTACTGACAGCAGGGCATCGCTGTCATTCCGGCTTTCATGATATTTGTTGCCATTCCAGACAACTTGGTGTTATGTCTTGATTAGTTTTAAACTGCCCAATAACTGAAACTGTTGAAAATTTGCTATTTCTTAATTATATAAAGTAGAAATGAAGATTTACGGAAAACTCAGAAAACTTTGTTGGTAACTCCAGTGCAACCCACGAAATTAGAACGCTTTCACCGTGAAAAACAGGCGTATCGGACACAGCTGAATATCAGGATTTCTGAGACAGACATCTCCTCACCAGTTCTTTGAAATTAATTTTATTCAAAAAACTGAAGAGATTATTTTTTTGCACGTTTTCGTTGAAAATGGGCGTGACAAAATTGCCTCAATCTGCGACAAAATTGCCTCCCTCCCCTATAAGAGCCCAAAAAATCAATAGCAGCTGAAAACTATTTCCCAAGCTCTCCATTCACTTCCGATTACCTATTCTCAACGGAAATAGCTTTTCTTCCTGCGTTTCCGTCATATGAGTAATAAAATGCTTTGGGAAAAAGACAAATAGCCATCCAACACAGGAAAATACTGCGGAAAAGAAGAAAGGAAAAGGAATATGGAGAACAGAACTGCGTCTTTCTGAATTCTGAAATCTTGTCCCTCCGGAAGGAACTCTAAAGCCTTTTAGGGGAAGACCAGGAAACAAAAAGAATCTGCATTACATTATTTCTAAAATGATTTTTAAGGATACAATGAATATCACAATCCTCAAAAGGGAATGCATCGAGAAATATGCAGCATTATTTTGATGATCTCTATCTATATTTTTTTTATTTGGACGTTTAGCGATCGCTGTGAGCAACTCAATGTGCTGTAATCAGTATCCCGTCCCTAATTTATGGCCACTGGTTCCAAGGAAGGTAGCGACCCAGCACCTTAAGACAAATGCAACATTCAGGCCTTATCAGATCAGAACCCGAACCCATCTCAGACGAACGGACATAAACCAGCACTTAGACCACGGCGATCTCTACTTACTGATATCATTAGCTATGTATGCCATTTCAAAATCAAAGCTCATGCATTTTTGATGATTTGATACGTTTTGTAGTGATTTTAATATTTTTCGGGCTTCAGTTGTATCAAGCACACTGTGTTTGAAATATCAGTGGCCTGTGTTTCAACAAACGCACTGCAAAACTTTCCAGGTACAGCTCTTTACGTATCTCAGCTTATTCTGACAGCAAGACTCATCATGCATCTGAACCTGATCTTATAGGAGATTTATCTACGCATCTTAACTTGGCTAAATATGACAAGTTTTTTCATGCATCACGAATTATCGTACCATGACTCTCCATTCATCTTAACTTTATTCTGACAGCAGGATTCTTCATGAATAGCATGTCATGAGTTTATACTAATGAGTATGAGTAATGAGAATGTCAAAGTCTGATCAACGAGAAAACATGAAATTTTTTTTGACAGACACAGTCCGTTTGTTAAATACTCGAACGTAAATCTGAAAACAGTGCATGGGGAGGATACTGTGACACCAGACCACAAAATTAAATGTTTCCAAAGATTCCGCGAATGAAACTTTTCCCTTGAAGATGAGGGAAGTAGTGGTCATCCTCAAGTAATAAATACACAGTTGACGTGGATTAGGAACATGGTACAGTGGAAGCATGTCTGGCGCGTAACTGGAAGACCTGGGTTCGATTCCCGATGGCGGCCGATGAGAAGTTTTCCGTGACTCACTTATAAACGTGGAAAGAGCGATGACTTCTACACTGCTGGCCACCTAAAATGCAACACCAAGAAGGACACGAGATAGTAAAGCCAGATTTACTGGACAAATAACAACAGATACAAAGATGAAACGATTGAGCTTACAAGCCCGTACGACTTGCGGAACACGCAGACTTCAATAGTTCGTGTGGCCCCCATGGCTGGCAAAAACGGCCGCTACACGCCACGGCATTGAACGAAAAAGGCTTTGGATGTGGGCTTGGGTTATGTCGGTCCATGATGCTTCCACACGTTGCCACAGTTCATCAGGCGTAGCCGCGGGTGATGCTTGCCGGGCCACTCGGTTGCCGATCAGAGACCAGACGTATTCGATGGGCGACATATCGGGAGAACACGCGGGACACGGCAGCAGTGACACCTGGTGGGCCGTGAAGAATTGTTGCACGATGCGTGCCACGTGCGGGCGCGCATTGACCTGTTGAAACGTGGCCGCTGGCAGGTCCTGCAGGTAAGGGGGACTACAGGCTCCAAAACGTCGGAGATGTAGCGGTGGCTGTTAAGTGTACCGGCGATGCGTACCAGAGGGGTGCGGGTGTCATATCCAGTTGCGCCCCAAACCATAACGCCAGGCGACGGACCGGTATGGCGATACATAATGCAGGCGTCATACAGTCTCTCGCCGCAGTGCCGCCACACGCGGATCCGACCATCGTGGTGTTGCAGGCAGAAGCGGCATACGTCGGAGAAGACAATGTCGTGCCATTCCGTAGTCCAGGTGCGGCGTTCAATGGCCTACTGCCGCCGCACTCGCCGGTGGTGTAACGTCAATTGTAATCGGAGGAATGGGTGCCGTGCGACAAGTCCCCGCTCCTGCAGACGACGTCGAACAGTACGTGCTGACGCAGGTTGTTGCACAACACACCCTAATTCCAACGCTAACGTTCGTGATGTGGCGGTGCGAGCCGTCAATGCCTGCCGCACAACATGCCGGTCCTCTCGTTTGGTGGTGTGCCGCGGCTGCAGCAATCGCTCACGTCGGTCCGTACGTCCCTCCTGCACCCACTAAATCCATACTCGCCTCAATGTGGCTGGCTGTCGTCTCACACGGGCGCCGATGTCTCGGTACGATAAACCGCTGTCGCGATAAGCCCCTATTCGTCCTCTGTAGAAATCCGAAACGTGCTGGAATGACTGCCGTATTCTGCGACGATGCATCAGGAAGCTTCCCCCGCACAGGTCCGGAAGCACAACACACTTCCACTACTTACACCCTGTCTTCTGTGCACCCTTCTTATAGTGCTTCTCGGTGGCGTGCCGGGCGCATATGATTTGCACATGCACTGCAATGCAAATCGTTTACATGTCCTCTTGTGGGCGACGCATGCTGCTAATTTCAGGCCAATCTGATACTTCCTTCTTGGTGTTGCATTTTGTGTGGCCAGCAGTGTATTTAACGTCCTCAAGTATACGGAATAAGCATTATATTAATGAAATTCCCACCTTTACCTGTTTCAACCGTCGTCTGACATTTTGAGAATTCGTGGAGGAAACAGATTTGTTATTCTGAACTATTCAATCGACTTTAACAGGAGATTTGAAAATGAAATATGTCAGTGTCAAATTCGTTCCACGTTCGCTCATCGCTGAGCAAAAAGAAATTCCTTTGTCCAGTTCCTCATAGTTGTTTGAGTGTTCCGTTGCAGAACCATCGTTTCTGTCTAAAGTGATAATTGAGAGTAAGCCATAGATCCGTGTGTATGAAAGTGAAATGGAGACACGGAGCTACCAATGGGAAACTTTTGCAGTTTTTTACTAGAACAAAATCGGAACGAAAATCAAGATCGTAAGTGAAGGTCATTCACCGACAGCGAAACCTTTATTCATACAGAATTTCTTTCAAAAGGTTCAATTGTTAAAATAACTTTCTACGAGAATATTTTGAAACATCTTCGAGAAGCAGTGAAACTGAAAAGACCGCAGAAGTGGAAAATTGGATGTCTCCTCCAACACAGCAATGCGTTTTGACACTCAATCTGGAAATTTCTGGCGAACATATCCATTTCACTGATCGCACACCCACTTTACTCAGCCGACCTGACTCCATGCGATTTCTGGTTGTTCCACAAACTGAAATCACTGAAGAAAGACAAAAGATTTGACACTATTGATGACACCAATAAGAAGTTTCTGACATCACTGAAGTAAGAAGACTTCCGACATTGCTTCGAGCAGCGGCAGCGGTGCTGGAACAAGTGTGTGCGCTCAAAAGGAGAGTACTTTGAAGGTGATTAATGCTGTGAGAACTTGTACTCGTAGTTTGTGTCAAAAACTATTTTTCCCCATTCACCGAACTTTTTTATCATATCTTGTACAAGTTTTGAAAACTTCCAGTTTAAAACATATGCCAAATGTTCTAAGAGTTCTTTTCTTTGAGCTAGATCATATTTTATTTATCTAACTCATGAAACTTGATTTATCATACCCGTGTTTTCACATTTAGAATACAGAATCGAATCAAATTCAGAACTCTCAGAAACTATGAAAAACGAATATTAATTTAGAAATTCATTTAAGCAAAATCTTTGCACACATAGATGCACTTCAGCACCTTCCACGTGGAAACATGGTGTACCCATTTCAGATGATTTCAGGAACACTCGTTTAAAAACCTGTCAATGATTATAATGGATAATTATCCCTTTCCCTGCAGTCTTGCATCAGTGTACGAAAGAAGTAAACAGAAATCCACACTATGTGCAACTGCTGAAATGTCTCATAGATGACAGTGCCTATTCCACCCTTCCTGTCACTTCAAACCTTCGAAATTTTCTACTAGGTAATCCAAAAGTTTTTAAATTTCTGAGGATTAAAGAGATAAAACTTTAAATTTAAACCAAACAAATCTGTCGCCATTAAATGAAAAGTAATTCCTCCACTTTTATAACAAATCAACAGATAGCTAACAGGATGAGCACCGAAGATTTCTTCACGGAGTGGCCCAAAATATTGAAGATACCAATAAAAATACTTCCGAGGAAACATCTATTAAAATACAGGGAAACGATAAAAATATCTCCGCCATATTATAAAGTGCGTTTCCAAAACTTCTGAGATATATATTAAAAACATATACAAACATATTTAAAAATAAGCAGCCAATAACGAAAACCGAAAGACCAAATGATACCTCTTGGGGAGGGTCAGGATCCTGGGGCCACACCTACAAAGTACGTCACTGGAATGTGATTAGTTTTGACATGTATTGTGCCTAATTGTCTAATACCTCACATAACGGCAAGTCTTCGGTGATACGGTTGTAATTTCTTTACAGTGAAATGGAGGCTCCAGATGAACTTATTAGCGTGAGCACTGTGCATCGTTATCCAAAACCGGTACGAATGGTGAACCAGGCAAAACGGATTAGCAAGACCAACAGGGAAAGCGATGGCAGTATTAAGAATACATTCTCGTTGATAAAGTGAAGAAAGAAATCCGGCTGTTTACTTCAATGGAAGTTGCTAACAAACCTGGCGTTTGTCTGAGTTTCCTGCTCAAGGGCATCAGAAGGGTTTCTCAATATAAATGCTCTGATACTCAATCCTAAGCATGAAGTTTGAAATTTGTCTGCAGATTTTGTTTTTGAATACCAAAAGGGTTGCCTTACTTCACTACTTTATAACAAGGCACGAAATGTAATTTCAGCACTTCGAACATGAAAACAAACTTCAGTCCATTAAATAGGGTCCTGAAGGTCATCCGTACGACTTGACATATTTGTTCATCGTTTTGAGAAGTGCGACTAAGTGTTGGGTGACTAGGTCCGAAAATGAACCCATACAGTAAAATAGCACAAGGTGTGTCAATAAAGTTCGGTGAAATCTGTCGTGCGCGTAAAAAGAAAAGTTGTGAAAGGTGCCGAAACGTGCAGGACACAGTCAAGTACATGAGCCACAATCTCCGTAACCGTCACGGAGCTGTGACGGTTACGGAGATATGTATGTGTTGCAGCAGCTATGTAAGTGGAGGTTGCTAGCTGGCAAAACTGGAGCAAAGAACTAATACACAATTCTGCTTCAAAGTGGGAAAATCAACATCAGAAGGGCATGCAATGTTGAAAGGCGTTTATGGGGAAGAAGTAGTAACCTTGAAGTGTGTTTTCGACTGATTAAAGCGTTTCAGCAAAAGAAGAGACGCCGTTGAAGACTCACTCAGAAGTAGAAGATCCGTGACCTCGAAAACTTCTGAAAACATTGAAAAAGTGTTTCAACTCATAACGTTTGATGTCGACTGACTGTACAAATAATCTCTGAGGAACTGGGTATTAATCATGAAACAGTATGCACGATTTTAAAAGAGGATTTGGGGAAGCGCAACATGTATTTAATATTTGTCCCACATCTTTTGACCACGAGCAGTTGCTGCTTTGATTTACCCACCGTATTCATATGATTTGGTACCGGCTTACTACCTTTTGTTCCCCCGACTGAAATTAGCGCTGAAAAAGAAGAACTTTATTGACATTTCCGACAACCAAAGAAACTTGACGACCTATTTGCGGACGATAATGAAGGAGGAGTTGTCCCACAACTTCTAGCAGTTATACGACCTATGCTAAAAGTGTACTGCATCCGGAGAGGATTATTTTGAAGACCAGTAATGTAAGCTTTCTTAAATATTACCTGTTGTTAATTTTTACAGTACTTTATTGAATTTCATTGACACACGTTGTATATTCGGCCATAATTTTGTGTGTTTGAGCAATACATTTATTCCAATAATTTATAATATTACATATGTTTCATCCATCATGCATTTGGATAAATATTCTCCATAAAAATAAAAGTGGTCATTATAGACTTTGTCTTTCTTGAAAAATTCTTTATAGTGTTTGTTGTTGGAAAAAATCAAGTCTGTTTCAAGGATATGCAGTAAATGAAGATCTGTTGAAACACAGATAACCAATATTGCAACATTTTTCTATTCCCGAAGGCTATGGCCCAGTTCTCTCGTGTGATCCTGAACTTCCCTGGCTGGTATAGTGCTATTACGTTATACTGCTGATGTGGGAACGACAAGTATAATTTCCATGGAGAAATTACGATACGAGATACTCTCGAACACAAACGAAGGTAAGAGGCCTTCAACGATTCAGCAAAACCGTTTATTTCCTTTAACTGCTAACTGGAATGAGGTCAATACTGGCAGCAGGAGATGCGGAGCAAATAAATGCATCCAGGCTGTTTTCGCGTGCCTCATAAACGTTTCGTAATCTGACAAAGCATTACAGAGGCACTTCCGTCACCAGGGTGTCGAAAGCTATGTCGGCAGAAGCGACAAGGTCGATAATGAAGGTCGAACATCTTCCTCGGTCTGCACCGCCATTTATGACTTGAAAATGCCAAGATCATCCTGGTTCTTCACCTTCGTGATCAGTTACGGAATGCTCGCCGTCACTGTTTCCTTCCCTCCTTTTCTCCATGCGCTTGCTTCTTTGCTGGGTTTAAGCAGCACGAGAACCTCTTGGTCGTCTCGGGCGCATCCTTATCCATGTGAAACTCACAACCTCTCTCTATCTCTCTTCCTCTCTCCCTCTTGTCCCGTGCCTTCTTCCGTAATAAGCAGATCGATTTTCGTTGTTTGCTTGAGGCGTTGCCCTAAGGGAAGAGTTGCTATTGGTGTATTCCGTAGTCACGTCCTTTCCATAGTACGTGGCGCTTCTTTCCCACCCTCTTGCAATCATTGTGTCGAAGATCTCTTCACCACAAAAAGGAAAAGAATGAGTTGGCAGAGGGTGGCTTTAGAAGTGGTCGCGTCTTCATTACGGTGCGATTATTTTATTTTTCGGCTCTTCTAGAGTTTTTTTTTGTTTAATTAAATGAAAATGACTTTTTAAAACGTCACTTTATGACGAAAATCGTGAAAATGGAAGATAACATCTTGCCTCGGGGAGAGGTGATAAAGGGATTTTAAACAAGTTAAAATATTTGTTATGTTGTACATACGTAAAACGAACTAAGATGCAAATTTCTGGATCTTGCTCTGCTTGTTTATGCATTGTGTATATAAAGGCTGAGGCATGTGCACATGCTCTCATCGAATGGGAAATATCGCTTAGCTTGTAGCATCATTACAATAACACTGTACTTTCTCTGGAGTTAGCAGTGAAATATTGCTACAAAAATTAAAAGTGTGATTTTCATAAAAAGCTACAGAAGTTGCGCAGTTTGTAAAGAAATATTTGGCGAACTGTGGGTTAGAGCAGCGGAATGTAACCTGATAGTTGTGGGTGTGAAACCCGATGCTTTTATGGTGAGCCCAAATAAATATTTTCCGTGCGTCGGATGGACAAGTAAAGCAGTCAGTTCCCCGTTTCAAAATAAGGGCGCCCGTTGTTTCCCTAGCCTCCTTCTCTCTCCCCGTACTACTACTGTGCACTTTGATGTCGTGTGACGTCAGTCGCTTCTGCGACTCACACCAGTGGCTATATCTACTGACTTTTATTTATCTGCCACTTTCCTATCGGGAGCCTCTGGGTTCCACCTAATAACCTTCCTTTTTCCCTACTCGGCTCAAAGGCTTGTTCAGACATAGCTAGTCGAGCCTAAACCTTCCTCTGTGGAAGTAAACCTTACATAAATTGCAGAGTCAGGAGGGATTTGGTGTTAACATTTGCCTGTCGGATTTCAAGCGTAAGGTCATGCGCTGGTGTGCTATCTTTCGTGAGTAGTCTCTGTGCGTAGCGCTTTTTCGTCGGCTCGTTTTGGTCTGAGGTTTGTGATAGTTTCTGGCGTTTCCAGTATGTCCAGATTATTATCAATGAATGAAATACGGGATTATACCATTGTACAATACAACTTTGGAAGATGTAAATCCGTTTATTGTTGTGAACTCGGGCGCTTATCCGGGAGACGCAGGTTCGACTCCCGCTCCAGGAAGACGAAATTTTCAAGTTTTCAGATATTGTCTGACTTAACATCTATGTCATATTTACACCAATAAAGTGATTCACATCTTCAAAATTTGTACTGTCCAGATTAGTTTGCTGAAATGATTTTTTAGAGGTGAGTCTTTTTCAAAGGTCTGATGGAAAGTTCTTGAATTCGTCTCTAATCATTTCGCTTTCAGGATTATGAATACCAATGTCGATGTCGTATCGCAGAACTCTGGAGCCGAAGAAATCGTTGTCGTGGTTCCCCCCTCCTACAACGGAAGTTCGAGAGGCAATTGCAACTGAAGTCAGAAGATCCAAGAATCTCTGGAACCTTCCACCAGAATGCCTGGAAAGTCTTCCCGGAAGGACAAGAACAAGCCTGGTAAAAAACAAGATTTCTTTTTCTGTGCCTTGCCATCTTTTCTGGACATCTTTTCTTCGACGATGTCTTGCCAATCTGAGGATCACTTCGTCAGTATACTTCCAAACTGCGGACACAGTGTATAGCTAATCTGTGGACACACTTACTTTGGAAGTTTCAAGAAATAGTTCTGAGACAGTTTCGGCATCAGGGTATTGCCCTACGAAAAGTGTGAATCTGCGTCAGATTGTTCCAGCAATAAGAAGGCCCTTTTCACGGCCGAATACGTTGTGGGAGAAGGAATATGATTGAAGTGGAATTGTCCAGAATGTACTTTGAGCAGCTGGTTCCACAGTGTCACACACAGATTCACACACAAGAAATAAACGTTTTTAATTAAAAAACTCAAACAAGTAATTTGAGTGAAAGCTTAAAACTGCAATGTTGGCAAAGCTGATGAAAATGGGGGAAGAAAAATGGAGCCAACACTGCAGCTGGAAGCTTCAGCTCAGGGAACAAAGACAAATGAAATAATACAGAATACACAATTAGCTGGAAAAGACTTAAAGAAATGTTTAAGTAACATTAAATAAATATATAGAGGCAACGAAAAATTATTATCTAAAGAAAAACACCTAATACCACACATGAAAAAAAAAGCACAACAGCAAACCAAACACAGGGGAAAAATCAGCCTCATTGATGAAATAAAAAAGAAGGTTGATAATTATTTGAGTGAATCTGTGGAACATCACAAAAAATTAAGAGCTCAAATGTACAGGAAAGAAATTAAAAGAAAAAATAGTGAAGGAAAAAAAAATTCCGGGTAGGCTCCCCTTGCTATACAAAGAATGCGAAAAAATGAACTGAAAAAAGGCAGTTTCCCCTGACTTGAGAAAAATTCTTGCCAGAAGCAGAGAAATTGGTGCTACTAATTCTTTAATAAACTACATTTTTTTAAACAATAAAAATAGAATTGTACTACAAAATTCCTGAAGCAAAAAGCAGCAGAAGAAAAAGTGTTGGTGTGTATCCACCCTTAGTAGTAAAAAAAATGTTTGAAAAAGAACAATCTCCACAACTCAGGGACTTTGAGTACTACTGATTATCTGGCTATTAAGATTCATAAAAAAAAAAAAAAGAACAGACTACTAATTTTTCTGTGAGTAAACTTTAATTTCTATTCAGGAAATCAAGGATGCTGGGATATCCAACAACCAAAAAGTTCTCCTCTGGTCACTGAAAATAGCATTTTTGATCTTAGCATGCAAAAAACTAAGAAAACTTGCCCAGAATTAGCTACTAAACTTACCGGCATTAAAAAATGCTAAATAATAATGAAATTGACCTGCAAAATATTGAAGTTGGCAGTGACATAGCAGTTATTTCTAACGACGAAAAATATCAAAAATGCCCCTTTAACCTTTTACGAGCCCTCTACAAAATGTGCTTCAAAACCCTAAAATACTGTACAAGTCACTGGCAATGATGAAATTAATGTCGCGCAAAAGAATTAATCAAATATTTTATTCTGGAATGATCAGGGAATTAAAAAGCAATATAAACTGAAGTGCCAAAAGTCATGGAATACATACCTAGTATCGTGTAGGACCTCCTCTAGCCCGGCGAAGTGGAGGAACGCGACGTGGCATCGATTCCACAACTGGCCGGAAGACTTCTCGAGAGATGTTGAGCCATGCCGTCTGAACAGCCACCCACAGTTCCCGGTCTTTGTAGGTGCAGGATCTTGGGTGCGAATGGATCTTTCCACCACGTCCCATAAGTGCTCTATTGGGTTCATACCGGGCGAACGTGGTGGCCACACCATCCATCGAAACTGTTCAGAATGCTCCTCGAAACAATTTTGGATGACTTGAGCCCAATGACATGGTGCATTTTCCGCCTGGAAAATCCCATAGTTGTTCGGGTACACGAAGTCCATGAAGGGCTGCAGATGGTCACTAAGCAGAGCAACAAAGCAACTAGCGGTTAATGACGTATTTACGAAGACCAGAGGACCCAAACCGTGCCACATAGGCACTCCTCACATGTGTGAAAACACCACCAGGTTGCACAGTAAGTGCCTTGTTGACAGCTTGGGTCCATGACTTCATGGGGTCTGTGTCACACCCGAACTCTATCATCAGCTCGTAACAACTGGTGGAGTGACTCATCGGACCTAGCCACTTGTTGCCAGTCTTCTAGGGTCCAATTACTGTGTTCGCGTAACAACTGGTGGCAGTGCCCGATTTACTACATGCGAGGCCCAGGGAACAAAACATTTCCGGGGCCCCCTCCTTATTCTCTATCGACCAAATAATAGTCACTGTGTGCAGAATGTAGACGTACATGCGTACGCTGATAGTTTCCAAATCATTAGCAATTTTGCAGATAGTTTTTGCATGTAGATTAAAAAAATAAAAATGTTAGGCCTATATACAGCAATTAAAACACTTACTCAACGCTTTACTCAGATTAATATACTTAATTCTATTTTAACTGAAGAACTTAATTATTTTTCACATCTTCTGAGTTCTTTTGTTTTTACAGACATTTCTGGCCTCTAGATTTTATCAAGGCCTGTTCTCAATGTATACGAACTCTATTAAAAGTTTTGTTTACACAGAATTTAAATTTTATTGCCAGGTTCCTCTTTCAGTTGCCAATTAAATAAAAATAATTTCCTTATGCATTTTGTAAGTCCAGTATTTTTGAATTAACTTGTTGAAAATCATATTTATAATTTATGAAGGTTCATTGGTAGAACTGTTTTTCTGGATATAAAAACTTTCTTTAATTAATCTCTTCTTTTTATGAGGTTCGTAGTCCAATATTTTAATATTTTGCCATAAAAGTCCATTTTACACACATTGCTGCACATTCAATTGGAATGTACTTATTTTGTCCTCATTGGAATCTGTAATGTTCTAATAATTATTTGTTTTATTAATTTTCCTTTAAATTATCTTATTCTATTGTTATCATTGTTTGCGGGTTGGTAGCGAGTCTTCTGTTTCAATAGCTGTGTACGCAGATACATTTTCTTTTTATACAACTCTGGCTGTGCGGGGACAACTGGTTGATCAGTTGTTTGTGGTGTTAATGACCCCCATGGATTCTAACTATAACAATATATCTATGACGAAATGGATGGACATCTTAATTTTAGTGAATATTGTGGTCTTGCAATGTACTGATTCTTGCGTCTAGAACATGAGAACAATGCATCTGACAAAAAATGTGAACTAAAACAAGAAAAAAAAAATCCATGGTGACCTCCACTGGACTTCCTCATAAATAGAGATGTGATACTGCATAAACAATTGAAAAAGTGCTATGGGAACTCCTACTTCCAGCTTCCCGGTTTCTACCAAGATCAAATCAGCGCATCATGATCAATATATCAGAAAGCTGCAAAACATAAAATTTTGTGTTGATGAGGAAGAGTCTGAGTTATACAAAAAAAAAAAAAAAAAAAAAAACATAATAATAATCTGAAAAGCTGAGGGGAACACCTAGTCCGGTTCAATTTCTGGTAAATGTGTTGTACTTCGGCGTCCTAAATTATTTGGTCAGAAAAGTTGTAAAATTTAAAAAAAAAATGCATATTAAAGATGTTTACCGAAAAACTTACCTCCAAGTAGTCCAAGTAGGATGAGTAAACACACCTGCGGCGACGACCTGAAGCTTTGCTCCGTTGAAAGGAAGGTTTGCTGCGCAGGGCCGTAGCTAGGTCCCAGAACTAGGGGGGAGCTCGGGACTCATCTGGGGGGGGCTCAAATGTTTGCTAGGCGTGGGCAGTCGCTCACACAGATTTGCCGACTTGGGGGACATCCACTAAATTCAGGAGATTTCAGAATGGAGTTAGTGGCAGACATATTGTTTTTCGGATTTATGACTTTTTCAGCGGATTTTTTAATGTTTTGAACGATTTCAGTAACTTTTTACATTTATGGTTTCAAACATTTAAAATGTTGTATTTGAAACTTCTTCAGTTCCGTAGTTTCCATAACCGTGATTTTTAATTCTTATAATATGCAATCCCTTTCCCCTTTCCGGAGCAGCTTTCCAGTTTTTAAATCCATTTACAGTAAAAGAATTTTCTTTACTGCCGCAGTGCTGAAAATGTCTGCAGGCATAGCAGAAAACAGCATCCAGTGATTGGGGATATTCCACCCATTTAAACTTCCAGAACCAATCACTCTAAAAACTTCTTCCTGACGAATTCTTGGGATATTTTTCAAGTATCACTTGTCTGATATTTTCGCATGATTTCGAAATATCGTCAGCAACATATTTCTGTGGTTGACTCTCTCCAGAATTTTGGGTAGAATCCTTTAATCTCACTGAATGCTTTGAAGATGTCAATGGAGAAATTTAAAAAATAGCGTGCTTGCGAATTACTATGTATTTTTCCATATAAAAATAGCTCACACTACAAATTCGAAAAAAAAATCAGCCGAATTCTTAAGATAACAGCTAACGGAAAAATCAACTACACTAAGCACTGTTTACAGAGATTCTAGTCTGTCCGGCAGACGGTAGTTAAAAGCAACATGGGCGAGCAGACTTTGTCGATGAGAAAACTTCCCATGAGAAAACTACTGAAGTCAGTAGAACTATCAGATTGTGTTTTGTATGCTTTAGTATTCCAGAACTTCTCACCTTTAATTGTTTCCGTCTTTGGAGCCCCTTCGCGTCACCATATGTGTTAGCAAGTGTCACGCCAAGAAAAGCAAAACAAATGTACGAATTTGTTACCTCCAGCATAATGAGGGACCTTCCCTTTGAGGGCACGGAACAGACCCAACGGCAATAGGATCCCATGTGGTCTTAAAGTGCTTCGTTCGCCATCAAGGGCAACATTCAATTGTCTCCTTAAAACTACAAAGGATTTATAAACACATGACTCATGAGCATGCAAAAGTAAAAATATAAATTTTAAATATACACACACAAAATTCCCATTAACTAAGTACACATTTAATTCAAATTTGGGGGCCCTCCAAAATCGGGGGCCCTGGGAACGTGCCCTGTGTGCCCTCCCGTAAATCAGGGCCTGACTGGTGGAGTGACTCATCGGTCCTAGCCACTTGTTGCCAGTCTTCTAGAGTCCAATTACAGTGTTCACGAGTCCATGTGAGGTGCTGTGTCCGATGTCGTGGTGTTAAGAAAGGCACTCTGGTGGGTCTTGTGCTCCCATGCCCCATGGACGCTAAATTACTCGGCATTAACCTCATAGATATGTCTCTGGTACTTCCTGCATTAAATGTAATGTTATTTGAGCAGTGTTGATTGTCTGTTAGCATGGTCAATCCTGGTCAGACGCCGTTGGTCAAGGTTATTCAGCACCCACGTTCGGTCACTGCGCGGTGGGTGGTAATGCCTTCCATAAGGTATTCTCTGTTCACACGTGACACCGTGGATCGAGGAATGTTGAATGTTCGCAAAACTTTGGAAATTGAATGACCCATCCTTCTGGTTCCCACTACCATGCCTCATTCAAACTCCGATAATTCACGTCTGCCTGCCATAATTTTACTGGCGGTTGTTCATCCTAACCCACAAGATTACACCTCCCAACTGATAAAATTCGTGGCGTGCGTCGAAGCCTTTATACGATAGCAGCGCCAGTTAAGAATTTGCATATTGTATCCCATGACTTTTGGCACTCCAGTGTAGATAATTTTAGCGTACCTTAAATATAAAAAAAATGACATAGCCTCAATCAACGAGGAAAACGACGAATCTGGGTTAGCACAGCGTGTCAAATTTAATATTTCCAATTACACGATGTATGGGCAAGATTAAAATACGCACCAAGGTGGTATTTTAATTACTATCAAAGAAAACCTAAGAAACCATGAATATTCGGGAAAAATTTCGGGAGGAATGGAATCTCACTCTGTTGTAAAAACAAAAACGGGTCATATAAAATTCTTTGAAGTTTGATGCCTCCATATTATCACAAACGAAAATCTAGATATCTTATCTGAAGAAAATATCACCACAGTAATTGCTGGTGATTTTAATAGCAAGCACCGTTACTGATATTGTACTAATAAGGTAAATAGGAGTGGAACAAATACCTTCAAATATATGCTAGGAAAAACATAGATAACAGTTACGGTACCATTCTGAATGGCTACTAAATGGAAGAAATTTGAAGAAGAAATCAAACAAATTGCACCAACTGAAATAGGCGACTGGAATACTAAAGAGGAAATTGATCTCGCAATTTCAAAATTCAACAAAGCAATACAAAATACAGTAACGGATTGCCAGGCACCTTCTAAAAAAGAACCTGTTAGAAGAAATTATTGCTTCCATAAAACAAAAATTAAAGCCACAAGAAGATGACAAAAACCAGAAACCCTGCACACAAAGGTACGTGTATTTAATATTCGCTGAATGATGAAATCAGAAAGGACATTAGGAAATTTACTAATGGCTACTGGGAGATAATTATGGAGGATGACGAATTGACTACACAGAAAATCCTGACAAAAAGAAAAAAAAATGTTCTATGAGATCTTACCAAATCTCTGCAAAATAAATATACACACCTATAGCTCCTCTGTTGGAACAAACTGACGGAACGCTAGCCAGAACTACTGATGTAAAAACAGAAAGTTTTGCAGACTCACTTGAAAAACAATTCATACTTAATAACATGACTGACACTGATAAAGCTCTAAAAATAAAAAAAATACCATTTTGAATTATTTTAAGCATGAAAATAATCAGCATGATCATCTCAGTTCCAGAGAATAAGCATGTAGAACTCATCTGTATGAGGGATTTACTGAGAAAAGGAAGCCTAACCACAGTAAAAATAAAAATAATATTAGTTCCAAAAGGAGAAACAGAAGGGGAAAAAGGAGCAAAAAGCAAAGGCTGCTATGAGTGCCGACTCAGATACTTAACATACCTCAGGCAAAAAAAATTAGGGTTTTCAAAATCAGGTGGACAGTTATTTCGGCTCTTAAACATCGGCCCATTTAAGAGAAAAAATTACTGTCCACCTGATTGTGAAAATTCACTACCTATTGAAGTGGAAAAGTTATGTACCGCATAAAAAATAGAAAAGCACCGGGAAAAGATGGAATTACCAACATAATTACGGAGAAATTGCGAACTGCGTACGTGCAAGCGCTTCCACAAATTTCCAATGCAACTATAGAGTGCAAGCGCTTACACAAATTTCCAATGCAACTATAGAGTGCAAGCGCTTACACAAACTTCCAATGCAACTATAGAGCTGAAATACTTCCCAGATGATTGGAAGTCGGCTGAAATCAGTTTTACTGCCAACACCGAACAAAAATTTAGCTCTGCCTGAAAATTTCAGGCCAATTTCTCTATTACCAACGACGGCCAAAATGTTTGAAGAAACTATTCTTATAAAAATACAGTAATATTGTGCAGAATTTCCAAAAATAACGTACATTCTAGAGGCTTCAGAGAAAAGCACTCAATCATGCATCAGTTCACCAGGGTAGCCGAAAAAAAATTGTGAAGGTTTTAACCAAAATAAACATGCGGTTGCAGTATTTCTAGACACTCCGAATGCATTTGATAAATGCTCATATGAAGCAACAATTTTTAAACTCCTGACTTCCCACCTTGGGTAATTTGCTTGATAAAATCCTATTTCCAAGACAGAAAATTCTGTGTTAAAATAAATGAAAAGGAATCCAAGCTGAGGAATATTCAGGATGGAGTGCCACAAAAAACTAAGCTCAATTAACTCCCAGTATCACGGACAGAGAAAGAAAGAAGAAGAGCAGAAAAAACGGCACTAATGTAACTAAACTAATTTAATAATTTTTTTGTTTGTTGCGTAAGTTTTTTGTGTTGCTCTTTCTTTTTCATCCTTATAGGTTCTGCCTTGCTGGGTTTTTGCTGTTTCTGTGCGGACTGGTTTTTCTGAGTTTGTGGAGGTGCTATGAGCATAATTCTACCTCTTAAGAAACTAGGCGTCATATCTTAGTAAAACTAAGCAAAATTCTTCTTCTCTTGGGTTTAGGTAAAACACGTACAGTGGAAAAGTATAATAAATTATCTTCCACAAGGTCACAAAGTCGCTTTCAGATCTTTTTTGGTAATCTGTACTTTCCGCGAGCAGACGGCATTTTAGGTATAATGACGGGAAAAATTAATCGCCTGTGAAAATCGGAAACATTAACTCGCCTCAGTGCTTGCGTGGACAAAAATAGAAAAAAAAAAGGTTTCCCAGGGAAATTTATCAGAATAATATTCGAGGTACCATATCTTCATTCTTTTTTCTCCCTCTTATTCATACCATGCTAGAAGATACGATTCTAAATATACAGAAATTGTTTCATCAAAAATGAATGATTAAAAAGGTATAATGATTCTTTACCATATCGAACCGGAAAAATCATTCGCTAACGACATCAGATAAATTATGACTATAGAGAACACGATAAAAATGCCCTCTCCAATATAGAGTCATATCCACAGCAAAAGAAGGGGTAAAACAACACACACACGCAATGAAAATTGCGTTTCTTAACTTGAACGTTTAACCTTAACTATTGTGAAAGTCCAGTTTACTGATTCTTGAACCGCAAAAGTTGACCCACACGAATTACTGAATGAATTACCGTCGCAGATAAGTAAATTAAAGTAATTTCTATTTGCTGTGTCCCACTTGAACAAAACCGCTGCAACAGAATTCGATAGCGGAACCAGGCACCACACTATGTGCGTTATAAAAATGCTTTGCGTTAAAGGGAAAAACTCTATTACTTCATCAGTGGCTTTATGTTCTGTAAAGGTACTTTTAATCTAAAATAAATGGTGCTTAATCTGTTAACGTAAACTAAGCATCACCAAACTGTTAATTTAGTGAAATTTCACAGGATATACGGGAAATGATTGAATCAAAAATTATTCTTCTCATTAATTTAATAAAAACGCATAAAAAAGTATCGAACTTGTGCATTGGAAAACTCATGTTCTTGTAATTGTTCGTATGCCGCAAGAGGGGATAATCCGTGAACATTGTAACGGCTAACGCTTCACAAAGCTGTTCAGAAATTTAGAAAACCGAAGTCTGTGTTTGCCCGCTGTCGCCTGTAGGTATCATTTTCTTATAGACCGCCCGGTATTAGAGAATTTAACTGCCATCTTTGTTGCTCCTCAGATTTGCTTCGAAATTTCTAAAGTTCTCGAAATTTTTAATTCCAAAGTTGTTTTTAAACCAACAAACAACATAATTTTTACAAATCTAAAGACTATGTCGAAGGTATAAATTCTTGAGGAATTTATCAGATCTATTGTGAATGTGGACTTTAATATATAGGTCAGAGCAACAGGGCCCTATGTTTTTTTTTCTTTTTTTGAAAGACACAAGACTTAACGTACGGAATTGTAAATTTAAGTCGTTTACAGCTCAACACTGTCATGGAAAAACAACATAAATTTAGGTTCAAAAATTCTAAACTTATTAATAAACCTAATTCAACAATCAAGTTTCACATTTTGGAAGCTTTCCACATACGTAGTATATCTCAACTCTTCACGACTTATCAATGGCATGGCATCTACTTCCATTTCTTTCAAGCACGTGGAAACAACTCACTAAAATCCGCTATCTACTAGAATGCTGATGTTGTCACAATGGTTTAAATATTTATTGTTCTCATGAAGTCGACGAAAAGTTCCCCGAAACTAGAGTAGATCATAAAGCAAAATGCAATTGTAAATAAACTTTGTTGATTTGCTCTACCATTGCTGAATATGTTGCACTGTTAACAATCAAGTTTGACATTTTGGTCCTAACGATGTTTCAAAATACTCTAAGTTCAAGCATATTACAAAACAAGGTTAGCAAAGATATTTTTGACAGAGGGGTTAAACTTCTTTTATGTTTGGGATGAAGAGTGTTTTCACTTCATACTTTGCTTCTTGCTTTCAAGGTCATAATGATGCACCCAGATCTTGTTTACAGTGAAAATCATTTCCAGTAAACCTGAGTCTTCTTCACAGCGCTGCAAAAATTGGATTGGGATAAAATCTGCATACGCTGTTGTTTTGTTGATTGGTCAGTTGTTCCTGGACTAGCCTTGCACACACTTTCCGGTATTCTTGTTATGCAGCATCGCATAGGAAGAACCATAACGTATGTGTAACATATTTGTCACAGTAAACGCTCTCGGTCTTTTTGAATGAGAAACTTCACGCTATCTACATGGTTTTCAGTTTTGACAGGCGACTTGATCGAGCGTCGTCATCCACGCCTATCCTGCCAGATTTAATCCTTTCTACCCATTCGTAAAATTTCTCTGGCCTATACACTTATCTCATATTATGCTACTATTGTCTTGTTAATTTCACACAGCGTGCGCGAGTTTAACCTCTTCTTTCCCAAGAAGCTTATTGCGGCATGCTATTCAACAGCAGTGCAATCGAGAAGAGGAGTTTCAATGTTTATGCACTCAACGCCGGAGCAAGACTGACTTGTAGGTTTAACGACACCCATTAGCAAATCAATGAGCTAAAAGCAGTCGCCCGTCCCTAATTTAGAGCCACTGATTCCAGGGAGGGGGGGGAGCAAGCGCAGTAAGACAAACGCAACATCCAAGCCTCACCGAGATTCAAACCCGGACCCTTTTCGGACGAATGGTCATAAGCCATCGCTTAGACCACTGCGCCACCGGGGCGGCCTTGTTGGTTTGCGAGATGTAAATTATTTAACTGCCGTTAAAACATATTTATGTTGGTCGGTGATGTCGCTTGCGGTATCAGCTTAATTCACAAATTGCCTTTACTTTTTGGTTTACCGTCGTACTGTGTTCTTCGTTATATACAAATATTTGCGAATAACTTCAAACCGTCCAGAATGTTCATGCTACATGAAGAGTGTTAAATCAAAACGGCTAATGACAAGTTTTAATGGAATTTGAACTACTAATGACTGCAGGTCATCAACAATTATGATCATTCTCCCCTCAATAAGTGATATAGTTTAATCATGTTTAATTATATTTTTGAAATAATGATTTAATCATTTTTACTGTCTGTACATCTCCCATGTCACTCTTTTCTGGTGGATGATGAATGCAGGGTCGTTTGATATAAGCTAAGTATTTCTATTCTCCGCGTTGTTATCTTCATCTGGCAACATCTCCAACCAGTTGTGTGTGTGTTTCGGAGTTTAAAAGCCACTACTAGCAACTCTAAGCTCTATAAGCGTTCGCCCGTTCCACATTTAAGGCCACTGATTCTGGACAATGGACAGAGCTAGCGCAGTAAGACAAGCACACCATCAATGTCTCTATCGGAATTCGTACCCGGGCCCAACTCGGGCTACTAGCAGAAAACCTACGCATCTGACAGCTCTCCCATCAGAGTGGCCCGCAGCAATTGTCTCTTGAATATCTTCATACTTGTGACGATGTGTACAACTCTAATAAACAAAATTATTTGTGGCGGTGTGTACAACTCTCTGATAAACAAAATTCAGAGATTGGCGGCAGACTTTGTACAATCTATGAATTTTGTTTTATCAAAGTGTTTCTCATTTTGTCCTTCCTAGTCATAAAATCATGCAACTCGTTAAGTTGCACACAGTCTCAGCATATCAGTCTTGGTCAAGGTACAAGTTTGGGCCATTAACAACTGGAATTCGCCAGAGAACACTAATTTAATGTTTTTCCTTTGAGACACAAAAGTTGCTTGCTTCCGAATATCACATTATCTCTTCCAATTGCAATCTAGTCAACTTTCTGAGGTGTATTGGAATTTATTTATTGATGCCACCTCAGTATGCCATTTCGCTGTGTCATTCTTCAGCTATAGTAGACACTCGGTTACTCCACTTCCACTTTCACCTCCTTTACGTGAAACTCTTCTGTGCCACAGAAGGCATCGTCGTTCTCCACTTTCACCTCCTTCACATGAAATTATTCCCAGCTACCGAACACATCTGCAAACTCCACATCCACTTTCACCTCCTTCACGTGAAACTTTCCTGCTACCGAAAATGTTTTACATGTTTTATCTCCTTCCAATTGAACTTTAATCTTATTATATTTCTTCGCTTCTTTGTCAAAGTTCTCGGATACCGATTCGCTTTTTCGAGAGTTAGTTTTAGAATCATGCCATCATAGATGCAAAGATGGGTTAAATTATTCTCAGTGATCTGTATGTTTTTTGTCCATAAATGTTTGACTGCAAAACACATGAATTACAGAATAGCAATAAACAGATCATGGCAGAAGAATGTTATCTCCCACCCTCCCACTTTTCCAGTACTTGGAACTTTTGTGTTATGTGTATTACAACGATAACGACTACACGATGGATTACAGATTGCAGGACAATAACGGCGCATCGTTCTCCTTGGAAGTGAGGTGCGAATTAACGGCGACAGCAACAATTTCGGCTCTGTATTAATCTCTCCGAGCAGGAAAAAGTTTGAAAATAAATAACTAAATGAATTATCACGTATTTTGCAATCTTTGCTGCTCACTATCTTTTAAATGTGTGTTACATTAACAGAGAATAAAATGACGAGTAATAGCCTAATTTAGTATTTCATTTCTATTGATATTCTCAATAATGTTGATGTAAGAATCCACAGTACTACAATATTTTTAACTCTTTAATTACCGTAGATGTGTGCACTGAATCAAGAGCTTTCTCATTATCAATAAATTATTTTGCACAGAGGAAGTTTTATATTCATTCGACAGTCGAATTAACTTTCCCAATACATGGATATGATCTACAGTAATATAACGACTCCCGAATGAATCCTTTTCTCTTGGATGAGCGGTATCCAGCGTTCTTTGCAACAGTTTTGGCAACAATTTTAACAAAAAGCTTTAATAATGAACAGAGAAGAGGCTAACCGGACTGAGGTTCTTGATACATTTCTTGTTGCCTTTCCGATACGAAGCAATCATTGTCGTGAAAAAAATATTCATAAACATAATTTTAGTGACATGCGATATAAAAAGTTTGGTGTTAACGAAATGAATCCTTACAGGTTTTGCAATATTTGCTTTTCACCCTCTTTTAAATTTTTGCTAAACAGAGAATAAAATAATGTGTGAAAATTTTCTAAAACAAAATATTAGTCTACCGAACTGTAGTATTTTAGTTGTTGTAGCGGGAATGGAAGTGAAAATTTATTTTTCTTCCGGTGACGGAAGCTCTGCAGTCTTAAACAGGAATGTATGAGCCAAATGAAGCTATCGACAAACTATCTGTTGTTCTTCCAGTTTTCACTAGAGACGTAGTGAGAAAGTCGTCTATCCATCCGCGTATTAGGCATTGTCGTTTTAGGCAATGCTTTTTCCTGGGTGGTGACACTGCCTCTGTGTTTCTGTGAGAGACATGCATATTTCACCTCTAATCGTTGTTTATATCTTGAAAGTGCGACGTCCTTTCTGTAGTGAGCATGCTCGTTTCTTTCGTTTACCTGATTTACAAAACAACCCAGCAACGTTGGCTTTTTACACCATTTCTTGTCGTGGTTGTGTATTAAAATTTGTGGGTGTTATTTTGTAGTGCTATTATGTAGCATTTTTCTATTGAATAATCAATAATTCACTCGTTTTTCAATTAAGAATTTCTATACCGAAAACACATTTTATTGATTTACCGGTACCTGGATATCTTTAAATAATCGAGATGTTTTTTTTTTTTTTTGACTAAGATCTTTTGCCAAAATCAATTTATCAATTTTTCTATTCAAACTGAATTCGCCTGCTGACTTCCAAACTGTCAAACAGTGACCATTTCTGACTTTCCGAGTGATCTCTCTAATCAGTTCCTTCGCGATTTCCAACGATTTGTCACCCGGGACTAAATTTCTTTATCCAAAGAAGCACCCAGGTTGTACGCATTTTTCTGTACAAACACACTACTCTTTTTTTCAAACAGCTCTGGCATTGTTTAGCTTCCCCGGTGGGGCAGTGGTCTAAGACCTGGCTACGCACCACTCGTCCGTTGTAGGCCTGGGTTCGAGTCCCAGATGCGGCATGGGAGGTATGTTTGTCTTACGGCACTGGCTCTATCCTTTTCTGGAAACACTGGCCCCAGCTTTGGCACGGGCGACTGCTTTATAGCCCTAAGAGTTGCTCACAGTCGTCGTTGAAGCCCGGAACAACAACAACACGAAAAAGAAATCGTACAGAAATTTTATTCAAAACATCATTTTGGCTCTCTATTCTAGCATTTCATCATCCCTTTTCGAATCAATAATTAGCTTAAGTAAAACACTTACTTCTATAACATAACAAAACGAGTCGGCTCTAAACAATTGTTCTGTAAGATGAGCCTCAGCAGTTATGCATGGTGAAGCCCAAAATCTGCTTGTTTAATTTTGCTGGTTTTATTGTAAGATCTAGCAAACATAGTTTCATGTTCATTTCAAACGCTCAAAATAATCAAGTTTTAGATGTAGAAAATAACTTTTCACGGTGGTTTGCTGACTACAGCACTCTCCATGCATCTTTTGTATCGTGTTGTTTGTTTCTCTTGGTGCTGACCAGTGTCTGCGATTGTTGCTTGTGTTTTGAACTGATATTCTTGAGGTGTTTTGTACTACAATGAAAATAAACTTGCGGAATTTAGCGGCTGCAAAATCCAATACTTTCTTATAAACAGCGAAGCAATCCAAAATATCAACTCACTTCTGTGCTAAATTACTTTTTGACTTTAATTTGTTCCCAGCCAGTTCGAGGTTTGAAAAGTTTTCAAATTAGTCTTGGCAAGACTACATTTGTTTTATAGAAAGTTGGTTTAGAAAGAAAGAGAGTAAGTTTCTTTTTCCAGCTCATGCTTTTTTTCTGAACAAGTCTGTTCTTCAGTAAGTCACAAATTTAACCAACTCTGGATTTTCCTTCTCCAATTTAGAGAAGTGCACATAAATGAACCCAAAAACGTTTGGATACTCTGCAGAAAACAGCCATTTTTCTGTTTAACAATCTAGCTCTCACTACTTCTGTTCAACCCTTTTCCCACAGATGGGCTGTAACACCTTTCCAGTGGTCTAAACGCTGGCTTATGACCATTCGTCCGAGAAGGGTCCGGGTTTGAATCCTGCTTAGGCATGAATATTACGCTTGTCTAACGGCACTAGCTTTCTCCCTTCCCATGAATAAGTGGCCCTAAATTAGGAACGGGCGACCACTTATATCCCATTGAGTTGCTCATGGTGGTCGCTAAACCTTCAATAAAAAACAACAACAAAAAAGCATCGCTTTGTATCTTTTCTCCTTACTATCATACGGTTGGTAAGTGTCTCGCTTCCACCTCTCGCGCTACAAGGAGCGCTTTCGTTCGACGAGCATTTTTGCTCAGCTGAGTTAGGAAAACTCCAATTACGTTGTTTACGCATTCATTCTTGCTATATCAAAATTTTGAATTCTTTAGTAGGTTACTTCTCAGAAAGTTACGACCGTCCAGTATTTGAATCAAGAACAAGTAAATTATTTTTGAGAATATAGGATACTGATCATGATCTTGTGAACTATACGTTTTTTTCTTTTTTATTGATGAATGATTCTCCATTAATATTCTATATCAGATACGATTCCAAAAATGTTGCTGACTATTACAGTAAACGATGCAAAACGCAGTAAACGAATTTCGTGCGAGTCATCTAAGAAGCAACTAACCACTTTTAGACTTGTACTGCTGTTTCATTTTTGAATAATGGTTACATAAAATTTATTTCACAAGGTACTCGCTCTACGGTAGTCAGTGTTTGTAGAAGAAATCAGTAATAACACTTATTCAATTTTTTTCATTTTAACTTGAAATCACACAAACAAATAACTACCCTTAGCATCATTCTTTCCTTCAAAACAATTTTTAGAACATACATTGTGAAATACGCATATATACTAAATATATATATATATATGTGTGTGTGTGTGTGTGTGTGTGTGTGTGTGTGCAAGAAAAAGAATCTTAAAAATAGTTTTTATGAAATACTGCTGGTTTCCGACGGAAAACTCCACCCCTGGGAAAAAGAAAGCGTGATGAAAAATGACCATCTCGGTCCTAGATTGAAGAAAGGGTCGGCATGGGAAAACGTAAAATCATGCTTCACTTTTTTCCTTCCCGGTTTTTCGCTTTTTTCTCTTTTTCTATGTAGGTGTGGTTTTGCTTCGATGCTGTCCCTGAATATTATGTTCATACTTTAGGATATAACCACAGGGCATTTTCCTTCGCAGCCGATAAGATGCAAAACATGCGGGGTCTCGAATTAACATAAACGAATTTCGTTTCTGGTGGGTGACCCAAGGCTGCTGTTTTTCCGCACGACTCAATTCCTTATTTTATTAGATGGGAGAAACATTTGGGGAGACAAATTTAAATATGTAATGTCATGATGAAGAAAAAAATCGCAGAGGATTTTTCTACGGTGATGAAAAGTCTCCAGGGCTTTGGAAAAAAATTGAGCTTTAACCTGAAAAGGCTACTTTTTCCCATGCATGATTACAGGATTGCGTAAAAAACGTGATAAATTGGAGAAATGGGGAGGGGTTTACCGTGCAAAGCAAAAATTGCATTAAGACTCCTAAAGTATATTTGAGACAACTTTCATTGCAAGTGATCTATCTTAAGTAAATGTAAGAAATGTGGCATCATATGTAGTTTTCTGGAACGTCCTGGAGGAAGGGTTTGAGTTTCAGGTAAGGTAAAAGAAATAAAGGAAATCCTTTTTGTTTACTTTCCAATCTATAAACACTCATAACTCATAATAAAACATTAAAAAACTGCTAAAGAGAAAGCTATGCCTTTTAAATTCGCCGATGCGTTAATTAATGTTTTGAAAAACACGTTGATAGAAAGCTATGTCCTTAAACAAGAGATGCCCGAAGCATTTATGAAGGCCATGATGAACATCATTCTCTCGCTTAATGCAGAGATCCATGAGTTGGTTCGTGTTGAGAGAACGCCTTGTAAAAACGAAGTGTTTCGTGTATTACGTATATGTTGAGAAAAATTGAAGTTCCCTGTAAGATTAAGATGTAAAACGAAAGCTAATTATTTGGTAATCCAAAGAAACTGGTGGTCAAAGTATTTGAAGAAAACTAATACTCAAATGTTTTTGGCTACTTCGTTAAAAGGGAACAATGCCTCGTTTAATTCATACACTCTCAACCAGATTTAAAATTTTTAGAAGAACTGAAAGAAAGCTATCCTGAATCATTATAGAACAATGTGTTCAAAGAAAGTTACCTTCGATTTATTACACGCAAATGAGCTGAGTCATTTAAAAAAAATAAATACATCGAAGGAAGGCTTCATTTAATTTAATCCATTGAAAGTCATGATCAGTCATTTTTGACAAACTCATTGGAAGTAAAGGAAGCTTCATTTAACTGTTAGACCGTCCACATCGTGATAAGGGAATTTACTGAACACCCACATTTACAAGTTAAGACTGCTTAAAATTACATTTAAGGTTTTTACCGTGCCACGAAAAATAATATAACCATTCCCGTGATAGCTTCCTAACACTTTACTGAAGTATTAGGAAGCTATTAAAATTATGTTTTTCTGCGACCTCTATTTCCATACACAGCTTTTGCTTGAAATTTGTTGCCTTGAAAAATAAGCCTAGAGAATTTATATGATAAGCATGCTGCTATCTGATTGATAAGCCTGATTTTAGCGTGCTCAAAAAACGGTGCAAAATAATTCTTTGTCTGTCTGTCCGTCCGTTTGCCTATCCATGCTCATTGAACTGAATATTCATGTTTTTCCACAATTTCCTTTTTTTATGGCTGAGCCGGGTCATCAAAAATAATAATATAATGCGACAAAAATGCTAATGCATTTAGTTATTAACACAACGTAGAGGCTCTGAAATTTGAAGTTTAGAAATCGTTAAGGTGACGTCGTGAAGAGATTCTTTCAGTTAGAGCAAAATGTTTTCGTGTATGATAAGTTGCGCGAAACGATGCTTCTATTTAAACTGCAATTGAGATAACGGAAAATACTCAATCAACCCTTTTGACGTTTTACCAGTTCTTGAAACACTTGCCTCCTCTCCTCTTCGTCGATCTGAGTGTCGGGTCATGCAATCTTCATATATATTTTTTATCAGTACACACATTTCATTTATATTTTCTAGGTATGGCATAATGTAAAACAGAAATAAATAAATAAATAAATAAATAAATAAATTAATTAATTAATTAATTAATTAATTAATTAATTAATTAACAAAAATTTGCAAATTTTGCCAAAAAACCACGTATTTTTCCCCTCGAATGATTCTGTGCTTGTTTTAAACTGTCAAAATAAAACTTCAGATCCCTGAAAACTGACGTCCTTCATAAGCGCTTAAATGTACGCTGAGCAGAAGCAAACCTTTGCTACTTTTTTTGGAAACTAAGTGAAGATGAGTATGACGTAAGATGCGATGTACGAGAAAAATCCCATCGGGATTTTTTTTACGAGAGGTAGGTTGTATAAAAGAGCTTCAGCACATTTCTGCATTCTCGTAGGATATTCTTGGAATCAAGCAAGATAATATTGGACTGTGAACAGGACTAGACCTTTAATTTTTTAATACGTTTTGAAAAGTAGTTAAGTAGCTACGTGTTCTAAATGTGTTTCATTCCAAAAATCTATTACAAATATGTATTTTGAATGAGATACTTTATAAATTTTCAAAACTCTATGTTCAAATATAAGTCACTTTCGTACCTTAAAATATCTGTGGTTTAAATTCTCTTTATATTCCATTATTAATTTGCTACAAGACAAAAAACCTTAAGAAAAGGATTCCTCTTGCAGTATATGTTCTGGAGAAACTCTTAAGGTCATTTGCATTGCACAAAAAATATAACTTAGCTGGATGATACATTTTAAGTAATGTAAGGGTTTGCATTGAACATGGGGGCCTTATTTGCAGTCAAGTTAAATGAAAAGATCTTTAGCGGCGCAAGATGTTTAAACTTGTCCGGGAGCCGATTCGAAACCCCTGCTTTGAATGTTTTTTATTTCGATTTTTTGCTTTGATCACACAAGTGAATGCGTTGGCTTTTGGATTCAATTTGTAACACTGAGCATCTTCAAGCAGGAGGATATTAACATTGAGATCAATGTTGTGCTAAAAGAAAATTCTTAAAAAACATGAATTGGACAGATTGCAGATTGAATAGAAATCAAATTATTTACCTCCAACTTTTCTGACACATGCCATGGTACTGACACTGACTTAGACACGAGGTATATTCAAAAAGTACCGGACTGCAACTGTTGTTGATCTGAGAGTTCTGGAGTTCTGTTTACAAATACGAAAGCGGATGGGGAAAGGCGAGTGATCAAGATTATACACAGTGTGAGAGCGGACACATTAACTATGATAAGCAATAATGAACTGAACATTATGCTACTTTTACACAGAAGAAAAGGAGGACATACATATATTAAGGGCTTGTGAAGGTGATCAGAATGTTGATTTTATATTGTGTTAATGTATGCTTCGTTCGACCTCAGAGGTAGGGGTATCTATAATTGTATAATTATTTACGAAACGGAAAACAGAGTACAAAGTCCACGAAGGCAATAGAATGTTCGAGAGCATTTTTCGATGTCGATGGCCTCAGACAAAGAACTTCAGTTTTCTCAGGCCTTAGAAAGGGATAGGCCTTTCCAACGGACTGATAAGCATCTACAATTATACCACGACTTCCGCTGTATATTGTCAGCCTTGCACAGACACCTAAAAGTCTAAAAATCCATCCATTTACCTTTGCATATCTATAGCAGTGAACATTGTGTTTGTGACGTACCTGCCAGCAGGACGCACACGACATAAAGGCAGATAGGAATCAGAATAATCGTCTGCGTAGCTCAGTTGGTAGAGCGACTTATTCCGGAATGAGGGGACCCGGGTTCGAATCCCGGCGTAGACCAAAAATGACGGAGAAATTTACTTCGTTATAATGGCGCCCGAACTACCCGGATGACCAGGCAGTTCAAAATCTCGCATTGGTGTGATGTTATTTCCACACCGCGAGACAGGAAAAATCAGAGAATTCCTTCTCCAGCGCTTCGAAAAATAAAAATGTGTGATGTTGCATTCCACACAGCAGATTGACTGGGAGTTCTCAAGTGCACGTTCTACAGTGGATGGCTGCCTGCAACGATTCATGGTCACGGCTGACCCGTGGGCCATGCCCCCGGCCCTCCTTCGGGAGGGGGAGATGTGACATACCTGCCAGCAGGACGCACACGACATAAAGGCAGATAGGAATCAGAATAATCGTCTGCGTAGCTCAGTTGGTACAGCGACTTGTTCCGGAATAAGCGGCCTCGGGTTCGAATCCCGGCGTAGACCAAAAATGACGGAGAAATTTACTTCGTTATATGTTAATGTAAGGATGTACTTCGGCGGTAGGATTACTTTCTCAAAGAGTGCACTTCCTAATGGATAGATCTGACGGACCGACGGGATGCGAAGGGTGGGAGTAAACACATCGGTTAGGTACACTTCGCCAATGCCTAGGAATCACCAAACGCGTGACGTCAGCGGAGGGATTCTTGGCAAGGTATGAACGCCACGTCAGCAGGTCGGCGAGAGAGGAGTGTTAACGCCGGAGGCTTCGCGCATGCGTAGTGATGAGGCGGTGAGGAGCGCGAGGCTCTTAGGAGGAACGAGTGAGTTAGTCTGATTTCTTCTAGCGGAGAGCGTAGTTCTCCGGTAAGGAGACGGGAAGCGTTTTCCGTCTTGTTGAGCAAGCGGTCGCTCCAAGTATACGGAGGTCCGAAGATCTCAGTGATGTTAATCAGCGCACTATCTTTGCGGAGATAGGGTTTTTGTTGCAGCGGCACAGGTCCCGGTCAGGGAATACCGCTTGCGTTAGATATATTTATCCATTACAAGATAATTTACAGTACTTTCGAAGACAAAGTTTGCAACGGAGTTGAAGCCCGAGTTAGAAAAATAGTAACATTCTCAGAGACATAGATCTACCAAATAGCAAACAGGTTCTCTCTGGAACGTCAACGTCTAAAGCTAGAAAATAGACATTTTTCTTCAAGAATGATTCTCGTAGACTTCTAATCCCAATAACCGTCAGATCTAGAACTTAGTAAAACCTGCTTAAGGAGGAGGATTAATCCACCGCCGTCAGAACCTAACTGTCATTCAATAAATGTTTTTTTTGTGTTGGTAAATCCTCTCGAGATTCTTCTATTGTATTAGTGATCATTATTCTGCTCGTTCAGCCGTTTCTATCCGCCTTCCTGATTCACAGATATTATATCAAAGTGGGGAAAGCTTCGTTTGTTCGTTCGAACAGAGTTCAGGGAGTGTTTCAGATAAACAGAATTGCTTCCTTGTGACTGTGTGAAGCACTTATAGGCGGGGCCACAGCAAGTGACCAGCACTTTGGCTCTCACAGCACAGAAAAATGGCGCAATCGGTAGGATCCAGAACAAACGAACTTTGAGGAGAGAGGCAGGCTGATAAGAATTAAAGGAGAAATTTTAGTTAGGTAGATAGGAGAAAGAGCCCGGTACCCACTGGTGAAAAAGAAGGTACCGACAGAACTTTAACCGACGACGGGAGGCTAGAGGACGTCCGCAGCCACGACACTTCTCGAACGCGGGGTGGAAGAGAGATCCAGTGCAACGAAGGAGACCTACAACCCAGACGACGAGAGGACGAATACCGTGAGGAGAGCTCGCAACCAGAGTGCCTCACGTGCTACAGGATTCATTCTCCGGAAACGAACGACGAGAGAACGACTACCGTGAGGAGAGCTCGCAAGCAGAGTGCCTCACGTGCTACAGGACTTATTCTGTGTAAAGAAGTCAGACCAAAGTTGACGTGCCCGGCCACCCCAAGACACAGAATGAAGCAGAAGGGAGCTCGAATCGCTTCGGCGGGTAAGTACCACTTTGGAACCGCAATTTTAATTTCTGCGCACTACCTGTAATATTTTAGCCACCTAAAGCTAATAGAACTCGCGTTAGGGTGCGGTCAGTTAGAGACCATAGGGTCAAGGATATTATCAATTGTTGAAGTGCAAAGTTTATTTATGTGTAAAAGTTCGAGGTCACTAGTAAGGTAGGAAATCAATTGTGTTTTATTATTATATGTTGAAATAGGCATGTAGGAAGGTTAGGAGTGAATAGTCTAACCAGTTTGAGAGCATAGGCTGATATCGAAATTTTTTTTTTTTGATTGGAGGTTTAACGACCACCGTGAGCAACTCAATGGGGTATAAGCAGTCGCCCGTCCTTAATTTAGGGTCACTGGTTCCAGGGAGGGGAGAGAGCCAGTGCCGAAAGACAAACACAACATCCATGCCTTACCGGGATTCGAACCCGGACCCCTTCGGACGAATGATCAGAGGCCATCGCTTAGACCACTGCGCCACCGGGGCGGCTCGAAAATTTGAGTGTATTTTTACATGTATATTGATTTTTATGTGTATTGTATATGGATATTGCACGAACTATGGATCAGCTTTTGGACGGGCAAAAGAGTCAGGAGTACGAAGAGCAGAATCTAGAGGGAAGTGAAGGGGAAAGTGATAAAGAACTAAATAAGAGCATAGATTCTAACCAAGAGGTACAGATTAATCAAAGAAAGATGAAAGGGGATACAACTAGGTTGGAAATGGAATTTAAATTTAGAATGCTAGAATTGCAGGAAAAGAAAGCGGAAAAGGAATGCGAGGAAAAGAAAGCGGAAAGAGAATGAGAAAGATCGAGCTGGAAGCTTCAGCTGCAATTAGCTGATAGAAAGGTAGAAAAGGACTTCGAGCTGAGTAAACTACAGTTATCCTTAGAAAGTCCAGCTGCGGCGAAGAAGGGGAAAGATCAGGGGCGCCTAGCCGATTATATGATAATTATAGAGAGGACAATTCCAAAGAGTCCCTCTAAGCCCGAGGAAATCCTAGATTTCTTCGATTCCATTGAGAGGGCTTTTCTGTTACATGCTGTCCCAGAGGAGATGCAGGGACAGTTAGTCGTGGCTTTATTTAACGCCGAATGCGTGAATCACTGGTTCAGACGGCTAACCCTGGGGCAGTATGACCGCTACCAGAACGTAAAGGAAGCAATTTTGGCGGAGTGTCACTTGACCCCCGACATATATCTCAAACAGTTTGAGACAGAGGAATAAAGGGGAAAGCTTCCAGCAATTAGCAGGTCGTATTGGGCGAGCGTTCCAATACTACGTGGAGAAGAGCGGCGTATCAGAGTTCCAGCAATTAATGAATTTATTAATTTGCGACAAATTCAAGGGT
The DNA here is from genome assembly GCA_039090855.1 of Macrothele yani. Taxonomy (NCBI): domain Eukaryota; kingdom Metazoa; phylum Arthropoda; class Arachnida; order Araneae; family Macrothelidae; genus Macrothele; species Macrothele yani. The sequence goes on from CM077026.1 coordinate 75,056,100, forward strand.
TTGCTTTCTCCAGGTTTGAAGACTTATTTGCTGCAAAGGGGTTCCGTGGGGAAATGGGTTTTAGCGGGCGAACTGGGGGAGCTATGTAACCTTTACGAGACTCATGTAGAAGCTATGGAATTGGGAGAAGGGAGACCAAAAAGCAATTATGCGTCGGGCTCTAATTTTAAGGGGAGTATGTATAATACGAGAGGAACAACCCAGGTAAAGACAGAGAGATAATCAGCCGAATAATGGGCTACCCCAGAAAGAGACATTCCCAGCATCCGGATCAGGGTTCCAAAATAGGGGGGCAATTAATAGACCAACAGAGAACTCTAATTTTGATCAGGGCGTGATTTGTTTTCTTTGCGGTAAGGTGGGGTATCGAAAGGCGCAATGCAATCAGAGAATTACACCAGGGCAGGACAACAAGGGATCTACAGGCTATTGGAAAAATGATGGAAATAAAAAAATAAGTCGGGCAGCGACCAGAGGGGAGAGAAGGGAATTAGCAGATAAAGGGGGCGTCTAGACGAAACCTTAATAGGACCCCATGAAATTAAATGCTAAAATGGGAAGAATATTGGGATCCGAGAGTAGCCAATGCGAGATAATGGAGATAACCGTAGGAGGACAATTAAGGATAGAAACAGAGAAAGGAATTCGGGCCGGAATAATCGTAGACAGCAGGGCCGAATTTTGTTGTGTAAAAGAGAGTAAGTTAAGAGAAGGAGATAAGGAGGAGATTGGGCGTATAAATTTAACCGGATTTGACGGGAGGACCGCCAACTTTCCCATAAAACAACTGCAAATTAGATTGATAGGCCCAGATTTGGAAAAAGAGGAGAAAAAGGCAATGGGTATGACCGAAATAATTTGCGCGATCGTACCCGTAATTAACGCGTCGTCAGTAACGACGCGTTAATTACGCCTTTAGATTACGCAAAAATGAAGGAAGCTAGGCAAACGAGTTCCGAGTGGATAGTTTCAACCCGGGGGCATTTACAAATTCAGGAGAGGAGAACGACGAAGACGATTTGCAGGAAAGCAAAAAGCCTATATTAATAGACCTGAAAGAAACACAGAATATTTGCGTCGCGAAAGAGGTGCGGGCGGAGGATACGCCACTCTTTCGTCGATAGACCCGATTTCGTCCCAGGAAACAGAGAGAGAGGTTACCGAGATAGGCGGGGCATCCACGGAGCGCGAGATAGGCGGGGAATCCACGGAGCGCGAGATGGGCAGCCAATCAGATCCGGGGACGGGACCTTCGCAGTCGACGGGCACCAATTGATCCCATGCCGAGAGGAGAGTCAGATAGACGGATGACATCCCAGCTCAGACTACGGGGTTTTTAAGGAACAACAGACGCGCGACGAGACGCTGAGGGAAGCTTTTAGCAAGGCCATAGAGAGGAAGGATGGATTTCTTTTTGAGGATGGTATACTACATCACCGAGAGAAAGTTTTAGGGCAACCAGTCAGCCAGCTAGCAGTGCCGGAATGTAGGAGAGGGGAAGTAATGAGGTTGGAGCAAGACTCCGTGTTTTCGACTCATTTAGGCCACAAGAAGACCTTAGAGCGGATCCGCTACTCATTTCATTGGCCATCCGTCAAGAAAGACGTTAGAAAATACTGTGATGACTGCCAAGCTTGCCAACTTAGGAGGCCAGTCACACGGAAGGACCGGGTGCCCGTAACCCCAGTTAGGCGGCCAGCGTTACCCTTCCAGGTGGTAAACGTAGACCTTATTGGGCCCATAGAACCCGCGTCGAGTAAAAGGCACCGTTGGATTTTAGTATTGGTAGATCAGCATAATCGATGGCCGGAGGCAGGTTTAACGTCGTTAAATGCCAGGAGTACCTGTGACGCGCTTTTGGAAATTTTCCAGCGCACAGGAATCCCAGAGGTAGTCGCCATGGATCGGGGTATCAATTTTGGGTCAGGACTGACACACGAGATGCTCAAGAGACTGCGTTCGACTCCCAGATTCTCTATCCCAGGGTAACCAGCGGCTAACGGCCTGGTAGAGTGTTACAACAGAACCCTCAAGGGAAGGCTCCACACGTCATCAGAGAAGAGCCGAGACAATGGCACAAGGCTTTACCCTATTTGTTGTGGGCGTACAGGGAGGTACCGAATGCCACGACCGGAATAGCAGCCTTCCAGTTGTTGTACGGTAGAGAACCGGTGGGTCCGTTAGCTATTTTGAAGAGAAATTGGATGGGCTGATGTAAGTTGCCCATAGGCATATCCGCGTCGGCGACCCAATACATTCAAGAGATGAAGGAGAAAATGGAGAAGATGGCACAGCAAGTAGAGGAAGTAGCCGAGGAGCAACAGCGACGGTACGCCTCGTACTACAATCGACGGCTGCGGCTGAAAATTTTCGAAGTAGAAGACCAAGTCATAGCACTCATCCCCGACTCTAAGAATAAAATTTATGCAAGATGGACGGGTCCGGTATACATTTTAAAGAGGCAAGGGAGCAATAGCTAATTTATCGATCTTGGTCTGGGGTAAAAGCGCCACGTGCACGTAGGAAAGCTAAGGGAATATAGGCCCAGGATCAACGTCCTAGGGGTCATCTTTGAGTCGGACGAGGATTTCGGTGATATACAGGAAGCGCCATTTAGGAGGACGGAGGATGAGAGGGCGTGTCCGGCGGATGTACGGGTAGGAAGCCAAAAGATAGCACGGGAGCAATTACGAGAGCTACAGGAATTAGTAAGTAGTATGGACAAAATTTTCTCCGGAGCGGTGGGAGCTACTACGAAAGGGGAGCACGTAATTACCGTCAAACCGGGAAGTTTACTGCGTACGCAGCATAGGTATAAGGTGCCGCAGGCCATGCAATCTGCCGTAGAAAGCCAAATTGAAGAATTGTGTGACCGGGAGAAGCTAGAAAAGTCTAAGGAGGAATTTAGTCATCCCATCGTTTGTATTTTAAAACGCTCGGGGGACGTCAGGATGTGCATAGACTATCGTATGCTGAACTCGCACACCATCCCAGACGCGTTCTCGATGGAAAACATTCCTGACCTGCTAGCTAGGGTGGGGATGGCGAATTTTATTACCACATTGGACATGCTCAAAGGGTACTATCAGATACCGACGGACCCGGAGAGCAGAAGGTACACTGCGTTCGCCACCCACCGCAGGTTATTCCAGTGAAAAGTGACGCCTTTCGGTTTGTCGGGAGCCACGTCTACTTTTCAAAGGATCGTAACAAGGTTCTCACTCACCCACCAGGAGTACGCCGTGGCATACCTCGATGATGTGGCAATTTTTTCAAAGAGCTGGGAAGAACACCTGCAGCATTTAAAATTGGTGATAAGCAGTCTGGAGGAAGCCGGGTTCACGGGCAAATTAAGGAAATGTTGTTTTGCCCGGGAGAGCGTCCATTATTTAGGGCACGTTGTAGGATCTGGGTGCCACCAGCCAGATCCCGAGAAACTTCAGGCGGAAAGGGACTTTGAACAACCCAAGACAAAAAGGGAGGTACGGATCTTTCTCGGACTTTGTAGTTACTACCGGGATTATGTGCCTAGATTTGCAGAGGCAGCGAAACCGATAAGCGATCTGACCGGAAAGAAGGCGTCAGAGAAAGTTATTTGGACACCCGAACTGGAGGAGGCGTTCACAGTTCTAAAGGGGCTATTATGCACAGCGCCCGTGATGTTTACCCCAGAATTTAATAAACCGTTCGTATTACACACGGACGCCAGCGCCTACGTCGTAGCGTGTTGTTTGGGGCAAAGAGATGAAAGGGAGAAAGTCCTACCAGTAGTATACGCTAGTAAAAATCTTACTAGCACTCAGGGACGCTGGGCGGCGAGTCATAAAGAAGCCCACGCGGTAGTGTGGGTGTTACAAAAGTTTGATGGTTGGATCTTCGGACATCAGATTGAGATTATGTCTGACCACAACCTTCTAACTTATTTGACCAGCGCGGCTTCACAAAGTTCAAAGCTACAAAGGTGGAGCTTAGCCATCGCCCAGTTTAACTTGACCATATCTCACATCGCAGGGAAATTAATTCCCCATGCAGATGCACTGTCACGTTTAGCTTTCAGTGAAGAAGGAGGGGCATCGCACCCTAGATAACTGAAAAGGGGAGTAGTCACCACTAAGGTAGTAACCCAGCGAGGTTCTTTGGTGGTACTGCCCAGTGTATATATGTATATGTGTATGTCGCAACCGAAACTTGTGGGCAGGTCTGCTTAAGAGACGCCGTAGAGAAACTACAGAGCGAACTTTGCTTATTTTGTTTAAGACTCTAGATGTAAAATAGGACATTCCACATGTTTCGTCTCGGAAGTAGGGGCCTGTGAGAGCGGACACATTAACTATGATAAGCAATAATGAACTGAACATTATGCTACTTTTACACAGAAGAAAAGGAGGACATACATATATTAAGGGCTTGTGAAGGTGATCAGAATGTTGATTTTATACTGTGTTAATGTATGCTTCGTTCGACACCAGAGGTAGGGGTATCTATAATTGTATAATTATTTACGAAACTCAAAACAGAGTACAAAGCCCACGAAGGCAATAGAATGTTCGAGAGCATTTTTCGATGTCGATGGCCTCAGACAAAGAATTTGAACTTCAGTTTTCGCACGCTTTAGAAAGGGATAGGTCTTTCCAACGGACTGATAAGCATCTACAATTATACCACGACTTCCGCTGTATATTGTCAGCCTTACACAGACACCTAAAAGCCTGGAAATCCATTCATTTACTTTTGTATATCTATAGCAGTGTATATTGTGTTAATGTAAGGATGCACTTCGGCGGTAGGATTACTTTCCCAAAGGGTGCACTTCCTAATGGATAGATCTGACGGACCGACGGGATGCGAAGGGTGGGAGTAAACGCATCGGTTAGGTACGCTTCGCCGACGCCTAGGAATCAGCGGACGCGTGACGTCAACGGAGGGACGCTTGGCAGCTATGGACTATGGATGCATAATGGGAAGATCCTGGGCTTACAAGGAGCAGGGTTTACCGTCTTCTATAATACATCAAGTAGAAGACCAAGGACCTGTATACTGGTGAGCAAAATACATCATGCTATGCCACTTCCTGAGTTTACCACAGGTGACACAACCGTGATTAAACTTTTTATGTCATCTGATAGTGGCAGAGAAGAGCTGTTTGCCGTCTCTGCATACTTACCATTTGATGAACCTGAACCACCTCCTTCTAAGGAGATAAGAGACTTGTCCACTTCTGTGAGTCAGGTGGAAAACGCCTCATCATCTGCTGAGATGCCAATGCTCACCATATCATGTGGGTGAACAGCGACTGCAACAGACGAGGGGACAACCTTTTGGAATATTTGGTAAGTACTAAACTTTATATTCTTAATCGAGGCAATGAGCCCACTTTTATTGTTTCTAATAGAAGTGAAGTCATTGACCTCACCCTCTGTAATGCTAACATGTTTGACCACATTATTAAATAGCATGTATCTAGTAAACCTTCATTGTCTGATCATTGATATATTTGCTTTTCAGTTGCCGATGTAAGACAACAGCTGATGAAAGTCAGAAATCCCAGGAGGACCAATTGGATTGGCTTCAGGGAAGATCTGGCGGCACATATTGGAGGCATGGAATTTAACATGCGCTTGATGTTAGATATCGAGTTAGCCATTGACCAGTTGCAACGGTCTATTCGCGAATCTTACCCCCAAAACTGTCAGGCCAAGACTGCTAGCTTACCAAGGCAAGTTCCTTAGTGGAATAAACAGCTTAGCAGTCTTAGAGGTAAAACTTGAAGGCTTTTTAATAAAGCCAAATGTACTGGTGAGCGGACGGTATATAAGACTACCCTCATACAGTACAACAAAGCAACGCAAAAAGAGCCTCTTGGAGAGATTTCTGTGGAAGTATTTCAGATACTCCCAATACTGCCAGATTTATAAAAATTATGGCTAAGGACAATGCAAATTGCCTGAACACCGTCAAATTGGTTGATGAGACCTTCACGAAAACTGGTAAATAAACACTAATAGAAATGCTAGGTGTACACTTTCCAGATTCAAGTATAATTGACCCCACTGGCGTACGCACAGCTGGCCTTGAGCACCGACGTGCAAAGAAGGAGGACTGGAGAGTTGCCAGGGAGGTGGTCAATTATTCTAGGATTAAGTGGTCCATTAATTCTTTTGAACCATTTAAATCATCTGGCTGTGATGGAATTGTTCCCATCTGTATGCAGCAAGGACTGGAGATAATTACTCCACTCTTGTGCAAAATTTATCGGGCCTGCCTTGCTCTTGGGTATATACCAAGTGCTTGAAGGCAGGCTAAGGTAATATTTATTCCCAAGCCAGGTAAGTCAAATTACCAAGAGGCAAAGGCCTTTAGACCTATTAGTCTAACATCTTTCTTTCTCAAGGCTCTTGAGAGGATGGTGGATAGGCATATTATAGATTTGGTTTTACTTCCTAAACCCCTCTCAAAATTTCAGTTTGCCTATCAACAAGGCAAATCAACAGAAGCAGCTCTCCATGGCGTTGTTTGTTGCCTGGAGAAGGCACTAGAATTTAGAGGAGGTGGCATTAGCCACTTTTCTTGATATTGAAGGTGCCTTTGACAGGGTCTTTACGGAGACCACTGTAGGACAGGGTCTTTACGGAGACCATTGTAGGACAGGGTCTTTACGGAGACCATTGTAGGACAGGGTCTTTACGGAGACCATTGTAGGACAGGGTCTTTACGGAGACCATTTGAGAGGATGGTGGATAGGCATATTGGAGAGGTGGTTTTACTTCCTAAACCCCTCTCAAAATTTCAGTTTGCCTATCAACAAAGCAAATCAACAGAAGCAGCTCTCCATGGCTTTATTTGTTACCTGGAGAAGGCACTAGAATTTAAAGGAGGTGGCATTAGCCACTTTCATTGATATTGAAGGTGCCTTTGACAGGGTCTTTACGGATACCATTGTAGGAGCTGTGGAAAGAGATGGTGTTGATAGAACCTGTTGTCAATGGATTAAGGCCATGCTCACAGGCAGAACGGTCGTGGCCTCGCTACTCGGGGAGACTCTGTCGGTCTCCACCTGTCGGGGCTGCCCTCAGGGAGGAGTTTGCTCTCCCCTGTTGTGGTGCTTGGTGGTGGATGAACTGCTAGGGATCCTGGAAGGGTCTGGTTGCGACTGTTTTGGCTATGCAGATGACGTGGCCATAATTGTCAAGAAGGGAAAATTCCCTAAAACAGACTCGAACGTAATGCAAAAAACACTGGGACTTGGTGCAGGAAGGTTGGTCTATCAGTAAACCTTGGCAAAACCACCCTTGTGCCTTTCACTAGAAAGAGGACTCTTGGAGACCTTGGAGATATTGCTCTCTTTGTGAAAACAGTTCCTCTCAATACACAGGTTAAGTACCTGGGAGTCATTTTGGACGGAGGCTTAACCTGGAAACAACACATAGATTACTGTATTGCCAAAGCCAAGAAAGTGCTCTGGTCATGTAGAGGTGCTATTGGCAAATCCTGGGGTCTCAACCCGAGGATCTTGCACTGGATATATACTATGATCACTTATGGCTCAACGGTGTGGTGGCGCAGAGTTAACCTCTGCACGGTGCAGGCTGAACTTAACAAGTTACAAAGGCTGACGTGCATTGGAGTGGCTTCTTGATATTCTGCCACTTCACCTTCATATTGAGGGTGAGGCCATTATGGGGGCATATAGATTATGCTGCAATGGCATGTGGAGACCCTCGTTGTGGGTTGGCAGCCATACCAAGCCTATTCAGGAGTATTTTTGTTAGGAGCCCATTTTTCAAATGGGAACCGACAACATGCTAGTAAAATATCATTTTGATAAAGCATTCAGTGGGAACTTTCCCAGTCACAGTGAATGGGAAACGTCATTTGTCCCTGGGTGCAGCGGTGAAACTGTTTGGTTTACTGACGGCTCCAGGACAAACATAGGAGTTGGAGCAAGGGAGTATTGCCTATCCAGAGGTTATGGTTCATGCCAAAGCCTTGGAAGGCATGCTACCGTGTTCCAAGCTGAGGTGTATGCTATTCTAGCACGTGCCTCAGAATGTCTGATCAAAGGGTATCACAATGTGCGTATCCAAATTTGTTCAGACAGCCAGGCGGCTTTACTGGCACTTTGTCAGTGCCGCATTTCGTCCAAAACTGTTTGGAACTGCCTCCAGACTCTAACTGAACTGGCAAACCGGAACAAAGTGTAACTGTTCTGGGTTCCACTACATAGGGGTTTTTGAGGTAATGAGAAAGCTGACCTTCTTGCTAACGAGGGGGCAGAGCAGGCTTTTTATGGTCCAGAGCCTGCATTAGGGCTCGCCTCTGGTGTGGCCAGAGGACTAACTAAAAGGCTGCTGAGGACTAACTAAAAGACTGCTGAGGACTAAGCAGCTTGACCTCTAGCATGCTACCAGGGGCCAGAGGCAGGCAAAGGAACTCAATCAAGGACCCTTGCCTCACAGGGCTAAGGAACTCCCTAAACTGCTAAAAAAGGATATTGGACTGATTGTTGGTCTACTTACAGGACACTGTCGTCTTAACAGGCACCTTAATTTGATTGGGGTGAAAGAGGATCCACTTTGTAGAGGATGTCATCTGGAAGAGGAGACTTCCTTGCATTTTCTTTGTGACTGTGACTTTTTTTGCAGCACTCAGGCTTGAACACTTTGGTACTCACAACTTGAGACCAAGTGATCTCTCTTTAGTACCAGTCAAGAGCATTCTTGCTTTTGCTCGTGCATCTGGTCTCTTTCGAGATTAGGGCTGGGGATGCACAGTAGACCTTAGATCGCGGTGCTGGGTCAAGTACCCCCCCTCCCATTGGTACAAGTACAAGTACAAGGGTCTGGGTGTGACCAGCCAGATTCCGAGAAGCTTCAGGTGGTGAGGAACTTTGAGTAATCCAAGACAAAAAGGGAGGTACGGAGCGTTCTCGGACTTTGTAGTTACTACCGGGATTATGTGCCTAGATTTGCAGAGGTAGCGAAACCGCTAAGCGATTTGACCGGAAAGAAGGCGTCAGAGAAAGTTATTTGGACACTCGAACTGGAGGAGGCGTTCACAGTTCTAAAGGGGCTGTTATGCACGGCGCCCGTGATGTTTACTCCAGAATTTAATAAACCATTCGTATTACACACGGACGCCAGCGCCTACGCCGTAGCGTGCTGTTTGGGGCAAGGAGATGAAAGGGGGAAAGACGAGTGACGACTCCTCGGTCTATGGTAAAGCTTTTCCTCGACCCAAATAAGCTCTGCAAAATGTGAAGTGATGCCGACTGTTTTCTTTGATGTTAAAAGTGTGATGCATTGCATTTGTGTGTGCGTGTGTGTGTGTGTGTGTGTATGTGTGTGTGAATGTGCTCCAACTGGGCAAGTTGTGAACCAGATTTATTGTTTTTTTGAAAAGACTAAGGGAAAAATTCAGCGTTAACTGCCATAAAAATAGCAATCTTAGTATTGGATGTTGCACCATGATAATGCATTTGCACGTACTATTGATCCATGAGTTTCTGACAAAATATCAAATTTTACCCAAATCCAAATAAATCTTAGAGGTACCATACCTTATTCACCTGATTTGGTCCAGTGTGCCTTCTTTTTCTTTAAGGAATTGAAAACATCTCTTAAGAAGTACAGATTCTGGAGTGCAGACAGGATAATCCAGAATGTGCCACAGACGGCGAAGATCACCCCAAAAGAGACTTTCACGGGCTTTACGAAGTAGCAGAAATACTATGACCGTTGCATTAGTTCAAAGGTGAGTATTTTGAAGGACATGCATTCGATTATCTTGGAAGTGTTTTGCATTTTGAATTACAAATGCAGCCACGGTACTTTTCGAACATATCTCGTACTTCCAGTGGTGTAGTCCTGACAAAAGAATTAGCCTGGTGCTCCGAAGACCGACCCAGGCGTTATCGACTCTAGGTGGTATTCCGATGAGAAAGGGGGAGGTAAACAAACCTTTGAAATTAAATATATATACCTGTATATACTGCATACGCAGTCTGGTACCCATTTCACTGGCTATTTCTAGATCAACGGATTTGCAAAATAACAGATTAACGGATTTGTTCACGGCCACCATGAAATATATATATATATATATATATACGTGTATTAACTAAAGAGCAAAGCCGAAAGCATAAGAAAAACTTTAGAATTTAAAACGAAAGTTGCAAAATAACCTGAAGATATATATGTGTGTGTGTGTGGAGAGAGGGAGAGAGAGAGAGAGAAGAAAAAAGAGAATAAAAACTCGGCTGAGGTTATCTATGTTACATTTTTTTTATTTCAATCAAAAAAATGTAACATAGATAACGGCGACGATTGAATAAATACTGTAAATTTAAAAAGTCCGATTCAGTTACTTAAAAAGTTGACTGGCGCCGCCAGGCCTTGAAAAGAAAGTGGTTTGGCGGCGCCAGGTTTCGACAGCATCCCTGCGTATTTCGAATTTCCTAAAAAAATCGGAATTTTTGTGGTTCCTGGAATGTAATCACTCTTCATTCCTCTGTGGACACAAAACTGGAATGTCAGCATTTGTTTCGACTGCTTTCTAAATTACGGATAATTTAATAGTCGCCGGATGCTAAAGGAATGTATATGTTCTACCTATTTAGAGGCATTTGGGAAGTAATTTCTGTTTTGTTTGATTGTTGCTTTACAACAATGACAAGGACGTCGATTCCTTAGCATTTCATTGGTTGAGCTGGCGATGGCGGCAGCAAAATTTCTCGCTTGTTGGTTGCTTAAAATAGCTTAGTCTCCTCCCAGAAATGACCGCCAAGAGAGTCACGTGACGTAACGGTCGATTGAATTCTTCCGCTTTTGACGTCAGGGAGCTGGGAGATGATTGCAAACATGGGATACTTGTTCATTTCTGCGTTTTTATTCGAAGAGCGAAAGAGACAGAGAAAATAAATTGCATATTTTTCTTGGTCCTTATTTCACGGGAAAGAAGAAGAAATCAATAAAGGGTGGGAAGCTCAACTGAGCAAATATGTCTGGAAAATAAATCTTTGAATTCCATGTTGCACGATTATATTTTCACTGAAATATGTGAAAATTCTTGAAATTCACTTTCCGTTTAGTTAATCAGTTAACCATTATTTACGAAGAAAAAATGGCACGGCGTTCAGAAATTAATTATTCATAACTATTTAACTTAACAAGAGTGTAGTTTTTTTGGACATGATACAAACATTTTCTTAATGAAAAATGTTCAGGAAAAAATAACTCTTTTATTGAAACCGATCGGTAAGTGAGAACTGGGAAAGAATATTGACTAAAAAATTTCTTTTGAAGCGTAAAGATAATTTGCCTTTAATTCTTTCTAGTATACACTTCAGCCCTTCATTCATGCCAAACACGATACACATATGGTTTACCTTTAATAAATAATCGTTTACTTCTTTTCGTAAAAAAGTTCTTGGGTTATAATTTGTAGTACTTAATAACTTAATCACAGTGTATTTAATAACTTAATAGCAAGAGGGAAGTCATGTCGTCAGTCAATCGAAAGTGGGTCAAATAAACCTTTGTGATTATTGCAAGCATTTATGGATGAGCTAGAAGTGGTGTGTTGGTGTGTCTGTCTTATGGGTCTGGCTCTCTCCCCTCCCTGGAAGTAGTGGCCCTAAATTAGGAACAGGACCTATGCTATGAGTCGCTCACGGTAGGCGATAAACACCAAATAAAAAAAGACTGAATATTATGGTGTCCTCGTTTTCGCAAATGTATACGTTGTCTACTGTAATATTTATATATCTTGGTCTTCCCACCGCACACGCACAGCTGCGACCATACCTACGAGGCTATCTCTTCCCATGGATGGTTTCCTGCCGTTTGGGGAAGAAATGAAAGTCACTAGGGGAAAAGTCTGGAGAACAGAGTGGGTGTTGTTTCAACTTAAATCTTGCTGTCCGTATGGCGGTTTTTCAGTCTGGAGGTGTGATTCGACCTTTTGTCTTGAAGAAGAAAAACACCTCTTCAAAGTTTTATTGGCCTTTTTCCCTTGATGGCTGTACGACGTAGGCTTATGAAGTCGCAGTAGTATGCACCAGCGACAGTAGTGCATATTTGTGCTTTTTTAGTAATCATGATTATGTCCTCTGCATTCTCAAAACTCATGTCACGACCTTTTCCGGCTACCAGAGCAGCACGAAACTTCTTCGGTGGTAGAGTAGATGCAGACTTCCACATAGTACGTTGATGTTTAGTCTTTTGATCAATAAATGAATCCATATTTCGTCCATTGTAACAATGGGGGACTAGAAATTCACTGGATCCGCACAAAGCAGGTTCAAGGTGGTAAGGCACATTCGTTTGCGCATGCCTCTTTTTTTTCCCTTTTGTTTTGAGCTCGCAACATTCGTGGGACCTATCGCACATTGACCTTTTCCATGCTCAAATAATTTGTCAGAATTGAATAGACACTGCCAGTTGAAATGCCCTTATGTATACACTGAGTAGTCATTCGCCTGTCTTGCATCATGGAGACACGTGCGCTCTGACTGATGTACGCATCATGCATTCAGGTTTTTATTTAAACAGGTGTTTAGAGAACACTTATTTACCGAAAAGTTGAATTGGTTCTGTCTTGAAATATTATGAGGTCTGCAGGCAGTAAAAAAATGATAGAAATCATACAGGAAACTTATGAAACAGTTGTTTCTCAAAAAGCATGTTTCGAAAGTGTTGTTTTCGAAAAGGTTTAAACTCCCGTACAGATCTTGAATATTAATTCTTCCGAAGTACAACAGCGAATGCAAAAGCAAAACTAAAAACTCAGATTTTTCCTAAATGAAAAGGAAGAACAGAAACATAATTCTAGAATTTATGCAAGCGAGAAAACTAGTAAACAAAAGTCTTCTAATCTAATTAGATAGCTGAAATTAAAATGTAGACGAGAAGATCATTCACCAAGGTCAAACAAAAGAACAATTATTTTCAGTGGAAAATAAAGAAAGAAAGAGCACAGCCTGCAACAACTATAAAGAAAGAAAGAGCACGGAGCGAATAAACAATACTCAAAGCAATAATATTTCCGCGTCATTAGCAAAAGAGCGTAAACATTTGCCCTGTAAACATTATAAGATAATTCGTTATAAAATGAACGTCATAACTGTCTTGAGCAAAGGAGAAAGTCTTTTGCGAGAAATAACAAAATGCGAAATAGAATAACGCATTTATGTCGCAATGAGATGGAAGTAACAATTAAAAAGAAATAGAGATACAAGATAAGCCGCAAAAGAGATCAAATAAACAATGTGTTAAAAATATATTGAACAGCGAGGAGGTATAAGTGTACACAATTAGGTAAAAATAGCAACATTTAAATGCTTAGAAATTCGAACTTCATTGCAGCTGATCGATTTACTAGTAGTTTATGAAATCGAAAAAAAAATTCTTAATGAGAAGTTTAAATTCTTCTGAATATTTCATGCCTTGCTAATAAATTTTAGGGTAAAACGTTTTTTGTTTGAAGATATAAAAATAAGAATAAGAATAATCATATCAGAGTTCTAGTAAAAGGTACCCAAGCCACACAGGGCCGCCTCTACGGAAGCGCAGTGTGCTAAGGGATGGCTTACGACCATTTGACCGAGAGAGGTCCGGGTTCGAATCCCTGTGAGGCATGGATGTTGTGTTTGTCTTACGGCACTGGCTCTCTCCCTTCCGTGGAGCCAGTGGCCTTAAATTAGGGACGGGCGACTGCTTATAGCCCATTGAGTTGCTCACGGTGGTCGTTAAACCTTCAATAAAAAAAAAAAAACAAGAAAAAACAAACAAACACAAGCTACACAGGCCTCTTCTGAAGAACCAAACCAAGTGTGGTATATTACTCAATTTCAAATGGCGTACAGAAGAGAGCAATTTTCCATGCCGCGTAGGTGTTCGCCCAGGCCAACAACGGCCGCGTCGGATGCTGGAATACCTGAACATCAGACGAAAAATAGCAGCACCAAGTCTCAAACTCAAATTCCCTGTGAGCCGAAAACATGATTTGAAAGATTTCGCATAAAAGTCCAAAAAATTTGGCATCCTGAAAGGAAAGAAATATTAGAATAATTGTTAGCAAAATATCTGTATCTGAGTAAAAAAATATTTGTTCTGTGTGCGTGTGTGTTTTTTTAAGCTTTTAACTGTAAGAAAAAGCACGTAACTTCTTTATGCAAAAAAGTTAGTAAAATATTGCTAGCTTATGTTTACTACAAATGTAAGAAAGAAACATTCACAATCAGAACATAAAAATATGAACATTTTATTTTTTGCAGCAATCAGAAATTTGCTTACACTCTGATTTTATAAATGCCAATAATCTTAGCGAAAAATCACTGGAAACGATCTTCATTGCAGGTTGCAAATGCTCAACAGTAAGCTCGTTCCGTTTCTTTGTTTTATTTTTCGTTAACGAAAATAACTGCTCGCACTCCCGAATAGAGCGTAAACCGTTAAAGCAAAAAGCTTGTCAAGGTACCTGGGAATTTTTATGTACGAATAAAAATTTTTGTGTCATGAAAACTTCGATTTCATTTAGCAAATATGTGTCTTGCAATTTTCGTATAAGGTTCGTACCACAATGCAGGTTAATTAGTTCAACCTTCACAGTTTTTCTGAAGCCATCGAATTTTATGGGCAATATAAATAATGTGAATTCGAATTATACTTCTACAAAATCCTTCAATTTGTTATCGAATTCTTACCACAGCATAAATGTTTTATTTATATGTTCTTCGATTCTTTGAAGCGTAATGTTTGAAAAAAATTTCAGGTTTGGAAAATGTGCAAAGTTTTCAATTCCAATTGTTTTCCCAACTAAAGTTTACGAGTAACCTTAAAAGGTTTAATACATACAAACATGTCGGTTGTTAGATGATTCTTGCCTTATGGTCTTTGTTAAAGAAGCTGGTCATGTCAACAAGAAACGCTAAATTGCTCAACCACGAGTCATTACAAAAATAGTCAAATATTTTACTTTTTATGTCATACAAACTTTATTTCATCTAATAAATCAAAAAGCCGTTTTAACATACAGATCCTCGACTTGGCCACCAATCCTTGGTGGCCAAGTCGAGCCAAATCGATTATCTCCTTGCTCTCATTTTCAATTTCTCCCAGTAACTTTACAAACTGCAGATGATTAAGCCCCCGCCCATAAACAAAGAGAGGGAGAGAGAGAGGGAGAGAGAGAGAGAGAGAGAAAGAGAGAGAGAGAGAGAGAGAGAGAGAGAGAGAGAGAAAGAAAGAGAGAGAGAGAGAAAGAGTTCACATCTTTAAATATTACTTTAACCGTATGGTCCATCTGAAAATCTTAACTTTTGTTTCTTCAGTTTAAGTGCTTCTTGAGCTTTTTTCTGGTTTAGTGGTCACTATAAACAACTCAAAGCTCCATAAGCAGTCACTTGTCTTTAATATGGGGGCACAGGTTCCAGGGAGGGGAGAGAGCCCATGTGACTGCTCACCGTGGTCATTAAACGTCAAAACAAAACAAATAAACAAACAAATAATGGTTGGTACATCAGGAGCTTCCCTACATTCATGATATGCTTGAAATTGTTAGCATCATTTGTATTAATAAATGGAGACAACATATTCAATTGCCTTCGAACAGAAATAATTTATACAATATTTCCCACTGAACACTTTTTTGTATTTGAGAGTTTAACAACCATCATGAGCAACTCAATGAGCTACTAGTAGTCTTCCTCCTCTAATGTAGGGCCTCTGTTTCCAGGAAGGGCAACAGCACAAACCAACAATATCTCATCTGGGACTCGAATAAGGATCCTGCTGGGATAGCCAGAAACCTACGCCTCAGATCACTTGGAGGGGCATTTCTTCGTCGTTGCTCCAAAATCGGGAAACTTGGAAATTGGGAATACAAGCTCAGTGATCGTAAATCTCTAAGTGAAAAAAATAGGTTGACTGCTTCTCTAATAATGAAAATTCGTAAATGTTATGGTTTGGCCATCATGACAATTCAAAGACATCTATAATTGTTTCTATATCATCCAAGAACACAATTGTTTTGTTTTGAAAAAACCTTTTACGAACAACAAATTGGTAATTCCAGGGGCTCCATATCCCATTCCCTCTTCTTTCATAGATTTACATGCAACAAACTGAAGAAACCATAATTTCACACCACTCATTTCAACCTTTCCTATAGTTAAAATACGTTGATGACTTTTCATCAGCTATCCCCATCCTGAGTCTATTTTTTTATACAGCTAACGGTGTGATTTGTGCAATTTTAGAGGACACGGCACTATTACAACGTGTGCTGCTGCCAAGTATTCAAACCTGACTACAACACATGAACTCATGGATTCCAGATGAATTTGGCACCTCTCCAGTTTTGACCCTAAGATTTTGGGTTTTAATGCGTTACACCGGGCTTTGCGTATAGTTATTATTATTTTTTTCAGGTTAGGTAGAATTGTAGAATTGTAAAATATTTTTCATTTTATTCACAAAATAAATAAATATAAACTCTGACAACCGTCAGCGACTCATCGAAGTACATGTTTTCATTGCCAATATTGTAAGAACGCAACATGCTTCACTTCTGTGTTTGCGTACGTATGCACATGTTTGATAGTTCTATATGTGTCGCATATTTCGTAAGTCACTTCTGCTTACCTTCTCCGTATTTTATTCATTGTGTTACATCTTGTTTTTAATATTGCCTAAGTCGGCATGAACTTGCAGCGTGTTTTGTTAACTTTTGATCTATCGCTGCAGAATATGATACAGTGAAAAAAAAAATGTTCCATGATAATTAGGTTGAGAATTACACTAAAACTTCTTTAACGGACACTCCCGAATAACGCTCACCGTCATTTAACAGACAGTTTTGTGATCCCTAGCCCCGAAGTGTATATGATTCAGTATATTTACCTCACCTCCAAACAGCGGACCCACCGAATAACGTCATACCACAGTTAAAAACATGAACGTTCAAGACAAAAAAATGACAAATTTTTGCTCTAAGTCGCTTTTATACGAACAATGTTTAGTTCTTTTGGACAGAAAAAAGTACTTTTTGTTCTCCAGAAACAACTGGTCTGTGGTTTCAATATGGCGGATCTTTTCTTAGAAGTGGGAAGAACAATTTGTTTCGAACAACATTGGGTATTCGTTGTCTCTCCAGAAGAAGAGGATTCAGTCCCCATTTTGGAAATAATTACGTGTCTAAACAGTGAAGGAAATACGAAAAGATATCATTGCAGTCGATGAAGATCTGTGTGCAGGAGAGGTAACATACAATGTGCAAGAGTTCGTTGCTTTGATAACTTTGGAAGAAAATGATTTAATTGAGGAAGCATCTAGTGCAGTTGCAGAAGAGGTGTGCGATTTGTTTAAGACGCCGTAAAGTGCAGTGAAGAGTTACAAAGGTTTCCTGCAAAGAGGATACAGGAATATTAGCGCTATTAAAAATTTAAAAATACATTTTGGAAAACAAGTTACGGATTGTCCAAGAAAAAATACCGAAAAACCCCCCGTTATTTCCAGACTTTTTGCAGCCAAAAATTGCTAACATTTTTTAAATTAAATAATGAGCGGTAAGTACTTACGTTTTAAAATTCATGGTGTAACATATTTCATTGTCGCGCACGTTTATTTAAAATATGCATCGAAATACGTACTTTGTATGCAATATATTTTAAAATGAAAATACTGTACACGTACTGTATGTGTCCACACGCATTTTACTGTTTCTAATTGTGAAAGAATGGCAAAAAATATTTACTATAAAAAAAAACATTTTAATTAGATATTACACGTACGTATTTAATATAGTTTTTGCATTGTGAGCCTAGTTGTGCTCACAAGTCAAACTCTAAAATAACGGGCACCTACCAGTAGAGGACAAGTGTTGAAGTCCCAGGGTGTCTGCTATTTAGAGGTTTTACTGTACAATGGAAAAAGCAGACAAAAAAAAAGACAAATCTGCTGATGTACCTTTTAAAACGAGTGGTTAGAAAGGAAAATATAGTGTTCTAAATGTTTGAGGAAATATAGTGTTCTAAATGGTTGAAAAAAGTAGTTGACAAAACAACTCGTTGCACTAGTTGCAATTTAACTTTCAATGTTAGACATGACTATGAAAAAATATTATAAAAATAGAAAACATACATTTATGGCAACAGCTGTTACTACCGAAAAACTTTAAACGCCATTTACCACGAAAAATAAAATAAAATACACCAGAAGACATGTTACTATGAACATCAAACTGGCGCGAATGAATCATCACAACAGTTATTCTAGTATGGACTGTGGTGTGAAATTGAATACAAAACTCTATTCAAATTACATTATCGGACAAAAAACAAAGGTGAATCAACTTTTGAAAATGTTTTGGCACTCACGTTTATAGAATCATGACTGAAAACACTGGACGAGAAAGTTTCGGTTTCCTTATCAAGTGATGTGTCAAATAAAATAAATCACGAACTTTTTCCAATTGTCGTGAGAAATTTTGTTATCAGGGAAGGAGAGCAAAAACGGAATACTTGATTTTACTCAAGATAATGATTAATCCTTATATCGACATTTAACCAAAACGCTACCTAATTGTTTCGAGAATGTTTTTAACTCCGTTGCTAACGAGTAACTCTTCGAACAAACCTGTGCTGGATTAATCTTGCCATCAGACCAATCGGGAATAGACCAGTCGTACAGTTGGACCAATCATACTATTGAACATTGAACAAATTGTCCTCTCTGGATGAATCGGCATTGGACCAGTTGTCGTTGGATGAATCGGCATTGGACCAGTCGTCGTTGGATGAATCGCACTAGACCCCTTCAAGCAGTATGATCAGCTACCCACAATCGCACACCTCTTCTGTAACTCCTCAGTTTTGCTTTGTATTTCTTTAATACTTTTAACAAATAAAAAAGAACAGAGAAGGGAACCATGTTCATTGAAGATTTCTACATCGTAGGTTGCCGGTATCATCTGTACTTTGTTGTTTCCAAACCAACACATCCCCAAGTTGTCTATACTTTAACCCCATTGGAGATGCATCCCAATACCGTATACTTCCATTATCAATTCATCCCAACACCGTTTCGCCTCGCTTTCAGCCTTCTCTTTAAGACCTGTTCCGTTCAACATTCTCCCCGTAATTATTAATACCTTCACTATCCTATTCTATCTCAAGTACGTCACCCACAACTCTAATCGTTTATCTCTGTACTTATAAAACATGTTGCATATAGTTTTCATTTATGGATCCACTGACTCGGCCAGGTATACGACAAAATTAAAAAAATGCCTTTTTCAGAGTTAAATTATGCACGAAAATTTGAGCGCGTCTGCAGCTAGAACATAATCAAGCACTGCTAACTCAATCAGTAGACCATTGTCTCACTTCCTGGGAGCCGAAAGACAGATGGTTTACAATAGCAAATGAGCGCATTTTCTTAGAGCATAAAGGATTTGCGTATCTGTTTGTTAACTTGCATAAATCCTTTAGTAATGTTAGTTTTCACAGGCTTTTGTCGTTGTTGTTGTTTTGCTTTGTGTTTCTTTGGAAGTCTAACGACAATCGTGAGTGACTTAACGGACTAATTCAGGGTCACAGCTTCCAGGGAAGAGAGACGTCCAGTGCCGTAGGATAAACACACCTTCCTTCCTTACCCGAGATTCGAACTCAGACCCGTCTGGTACGAATGGTCAGAAGCCAACGCTTAGACCACTGTGCCACCGGCGCGGCGTGCATAAATTGTTACGTATATCAAATTGGTGAATATATTTCAAATACGTAGAGGTAATGAAAATTGACGTTGTCAGATGCTGACTGATAAACCACGTATATCTGTGAATTGTTGGCACCGTAGCGTAAAGCGAACGCACTCGGCTAGTTATCGAGAGATCTGGGGTTCGATCCCAGCAGTGTCGGATGAACAATTTTTCAGTTGCTATTCGTTGTTTATAAAAATAACGTAGACAGAGCGATGACATCATATATTTATCGAATTGTTATGTTTTCCCTTATGATTAGTGGGTAAAAGTTGAGCATGTAGAAATAACATCGTTTGTTTAGTGTTTTTTTAGAAACATCTTGTTGCTTTGCTGTCCCATAAAAATCATGCTTGACTAGTTGATTCTAGAGCCATGTCTTCCTTGTATGTGCATTGATAAAATTGTATCTTTTAATTCAGACTACTCTGACTGTCCTTCTTGTAGCTTTTTTTTTAATTTTCTTTTTTCAATAAAGATATTTTCCGAGAAAAGAAGAAGGAACTATGGCAAACATTATTCTGTTTTCCAAAAATTTGCTGACAGGAATGTAGACATTATGAATATCCCCTGTCTTTGCCACGTAATTCACAATTTTTCTCACAATGAACTTGAAGTATTAGCATTTGGTATAGAAAATTGAATATTAAAATTATTTGCGAGATTTCCAAACAGAGCAACAAAATCAAAACATTCGAAATAATGTTGAGTTTTTTAGAAATGGGGTATCGGGACGTTTTGCGGACCCGTAACTAAGTGGTTAACATTAGTATTTTTTATGACTACAATACTTGTGATATTAAAATAGAATAAATCGGCAATGCTTATTCATAATTAGATATGTTATTTTAAGATCTGTTATAGTTTCGCTGAGCATTTGGCTCGGCTTCATCAGGACAAATGGAGTGTGAACATTTAAATCATTGTGGCGTCATCAGCGTTCTGACAATCACGGATTTTGGTGAGTTGTTCCCACGCGCTTGAAAGAAATGTAGTAGATGTCAAGTCGATAATTCGTCTAGTGTTTCAGTATATGCGAAAAGTTTCCTATACATTGAGTTTGATAGTCAAATCAGGTATATCAATAAGTTTAGCGCTTTAAAACCAAAATTTATAGTTATTTTCATGACAATGTTGGTCTATGACTTCTTCAGTTCACAGTTCCATATTGTGTTCCTTCACACGGAAGCCTAAAACACTGCTAGTTTGTCCTACATATGAAAATCCACGTTCACAAGAGGTCAAATAAATTCCGAAAAAGAACATACATAGTCCTTCGATGCGTAAAAATTCTCTTTGTTTATAGGTTTCAAAATAACTCAGACATTAAAACTTTTCAGAATTTTTGAAATTCTGAAGCAAATCTGAGGGGCAAATGGGATAACCGCCCGATTCTCTCATACTGGGAGGTCTAATGGTGTGAGCGGGCAGACAAATTTCGGCTTCCTAAATTTTTGGATAGCTTTGTCCATAACGAAAGGGCTATATTCTCTGTGTGCTACAATTCCTTTAAGAAAATCAAGGGGTTTTTTTTGTTTCCAAGGAATCTTCATTTTTTCTGAAAGGAATCCTCATTTGAGCAGATATGTATTGTACGATATACTTATGTGTAGAAAGCACTGATATTTTTGTTTCCATGAGTAATTTTCACTTTGCATGTGGGTAAAGGAGACAGCAAATGGTTTGCGATATACTGTTGCACTGTAGGATCCTTCAGATTGTGACACAAGGACATCAAGGAATGGTAAGCAGCTATTGTTTTTAGCCTCATAAGTGAACTGTATATGAAGATCAATTGAATTGACAAATTTAACGAATTTGATTGTTTTTGAATTAACACCATTCCATAGAACAATGAC
This sequence comes from Macrothele yani, assembly GCA_039090855.1. Taxonomy (NCBI): domain Eukaryota; kingdom Metazoa; phylum Arthropoda; class Arachnida; order Araneae; family Macrothelidae; genus Macrothele; species Macrothele yani. The sequence continues at coordinate 75,077,711 of CM077026.1, forward strand.
AACATCTACATATCGAATCCACAAGTCGGTTGAACAAGCTGGAAGAGTTTCTCCTCAAAGCGAGGCATGTAGACTTCACATAAAATGGGCGACAGTGGGCTACCCATGGCAAGGCCTTTTGTCTGTTGGAAAAATCTTCCACGAAAAAGGAACAGTTCTGTCTGATGCAAATTTTCACTAGTCTCAAAATTTCTTCTACTTCCGGTTGCTTGTAATGATGTTCAACACGACTTGCTTTCAATGTTTCAAAAGCTCCATTCCGTGGGATACTTGTGAACATACAATAGATTTCACATCTACTGATAACATGAAAACTGATCATTATATGGATGTTGACTTAGCCCGTTGACAAACTAAATGAATTTTTACATCTGCTTTGTTCAAAGTCGTTAAGGTGGATAGTTTCGAAGATAGAAACTTGGCCAACGTATGTGCAGCTGAGCTGACATGGCTACCTATTTAGGACGGAAAGGGACGCCAGACTTATGTATAATCTTCGGAAGTACATAGAAACGCGAACAACGGTCAAGTCAAGGCTTCAGATAACTTTGTGAGCTTTGGTTAAGAGTAACACAACTTGTTACCACTTTTTTCTTTTTTTAGTTGTTTCTCCGATGGATCATTTTTTATTTCTTATAGGGTACCCCGGAAATAAGTTTTTCGAGAATAACAACTTGTCGTCCCTTATCGGCTTTAGTAATGATAATATTACGGTTTCAGCGTAATTCCTTTAGTGCATTCTACATGTATTACTTCTTGTTCAGATTGGGTTTAGACGTTGGAAAGGAATTGGACATTATTATTTGACTGGCACGATGTCTAACAGTTTCTTTTTCTTTAATGTTTAGATCTTTTATTTTTTTTATCAGGGACTCCTCAAACTACGCAACGATATTTGATATTGGAAAATTTTTCGAAACGGCAAAATTAGATTGTAACGTAAAATCCGTTTTTAAACGTTTTTTCAAAGTACACCAGACCGTGCACACTCAAGAGCGTATGACGTATACAAACCCGACTACTTAAATAATAAGGAAATTGATTATGCTTATAGCAAAAGTCTAAAGGCTGGACATAAGAAAGATGATATAGACAGAAACTGTAAGAAATCGTATAATTCTACGATAAAAAAATCAACTAGTAAGACAAAGAGATACCCAGCATCCATTCCATATGCCCCAGGCTTTACATAGTGGTTGAATAATTTATTACGTAAGTACAACATTTCGGCATCAATAAAGTCACCGAGCCTGTTATTACATACAATATCAAGCTGCAAAGAGAGACTGTGTGAGAAAAGAAAAAGCGGGTGTGTACGCCATACCGTTGGTGTGCCCTAATAACATAGAAAATATATACAGGGTGTCTATAAATGAAGTGTACAACTTCAATATGCTATTAAAAATACCATAGAAAAAAACTTACTTTAAATGCCAAGAGACGTGGCAAGTGTTAAAGTTTGTTAAGTCAGATGATAGATGGCGCCAGGTATCTCATGTAATGAAAATTCTCGTCAAACACGAAATACAACAGACATGGCTTCCCCAATGAGAAAGCAGCGTGTGTGTTTTGTTTGCGGAATCAAAATCTTTAACAACAGTTCATCATAAGTTCAGAACGAAGTACAAGAGACAGCCGCTGACACGAAGGAGCATCGAACAATGGGTAGCATCGAACAATGGGTAAACAAATTCAAAGCAACAGGAAGTGTCTTGAAAGGCAAAAGCACTGGAATACCTTATATTTCGGACGAATAGGTGGAATACGTGCGTAACTTATCTAAGGAGCCCGAAAAAGTCCGTCCGGGTAGCCAGTCGTGAACTCGAAACTCCGCGAGAACCGGTTCACAAGGTTCTGCATATTATACGTCTACGCCTATATGCATATAAAATGCAGTTAGTGCAAAAACGTCAACCAAATGATCAACCACGTTGAAAAGCATTTGCGGTAGACATGCTTAATAGCATTGACGAAACCCCACACTTCTTTCACGGATATGTTTCAGCGGGGTATCGTTCACTTGATCGAAAGATCACTTGACCGAAAATCAGTTTGTCAAAAATCACCTGATCGTAAGGTACATTTCACGGAAGGGTCACTTGACCGAAAAGTTCATTTCACCGAAAGGTCACTTCACCTAAAAATTAATTTCATCGAAAGGTCTTTTGATCGAAATGTTCATTTCAGCGAATGATTACTTCGCCTAAAAGTTCATTAGATCGAAAGATCATTTCACCGAATAGTCAGTTTATCGAAACCGTGGAATTTTCAGTACGAAATAGCAATACAATATCCGTTTATTGGCATGGACGTACAAATATTAAAAAAATATTGTCAGTAAACGGATATTGCATTGCTATTTCTTACTGATTTTGTTTTTGTTTTTGGCGTAATCTACCAGAAGTTTCATTTTATGACTTAGAATTTTGTTGTTAGAGATTTGTTGGAGTGTGATGCGAGTTTTTGAAAAACTGGCCACCTAAACGTTATGGGATTGCATAAAAAATGCACTTTCGATTTCTACAAAACACCTCGCCGTAGGTAGGTCTTTTGAAATATAACATTAATTACAAGGCTTTTTTTAGTAAATTTTAATCTGGGCTTTTTTAGTAAATTTTAATCGTCCGAGCTCATACACATAAGGTTTACACAGCAAATCAAGAAAATGTTCCACTTTTACTCAACACAAAACATTAATTATTTGACCATGGGCCTAAATTTTAACCCTCCGAATTCATATTTATAAGCATTACATAAAATTTAAAGTAAAATATGTTGCTTTCACTCAAGCCAAAAACATAAATTTTAAGGCCTTAGGATTGGATCTGGGCATTTTTAACAAATTTAGTCCTTCGTGCTAATATATAAATATAAATGAGGTTTCCTTAAGGAATCCAGTTAATAATGTTCCCCTACAACTCAACCAAAACGATAATTTTTAGGTCCTAGGCCTAGATATAGGCTTTGTAGAAATTTTAATTCTCCGTGCTCATGTTCATCGCTGATTTTAAAGCTGATTGTTTGTGTCCGAGTAAATGTACAGAAGTATTAACTTGACCTTATGATTATGATCCTGGATTGGAGGTCCTAGATGCTGAAACACAGATGATTTAAATTATCTGAAAATGCCTAAACCAAAGCTTAGGGACTTAAACTTAATTACTTTTGTTTTATAATTAATTCTTTGCGTTCTTCGTGATACGGATAAACCAACAGTGCAGTTTGAGTATGATCCCTTAAAGTTTCAGTGGTCTGTCTTCCGAACTGGAACCATGCTTCAGCAGATTCTGTAACGAAATTCAAAATTTTCGGTAAACTGACCCTTCGGCGAAATGACCTTTCGATGAAACGAACTTTTAGATAAAAAGGCTTTTCAATGAAATGAACTTTTCGATCAAGTGACTCTTCGGTGGAATGTACCTTTCGATCAAGTGACGTTTCGGTGAAATGAAAGTTTCGATCAAGTGATCTTTCGGTGAAACCATCTTTTCGGTGAAGTGATTTTCGGTCAAATGACCCTTCGGTGAAGTAATCGTCGGGAAAATGAACCAGACCCGTTTCAGCGATGAGTCGACATTCCCTGTTTCTGCCAGAGTGAATAAACATAACCGCCGAATCTGGGACATGGAGAATCCCCATGAGGTCGTAGCAGACGAGAGAGACAGCCCGAGGGTTAATGTATGGGCTGGCCTAATGGAAGACAAAGTGACAGGACCCTTTCTTATCGATGAACCAACCGTTACTGGGCCGCCCCGGTGGCGCAGTGGTCTAAGCGATTGCCTCTGATCATTCGTCCGAAAGGGGTCCGGGTTCTAATCCCGGTGAGGCATGGATGTTGTGTTTGTCTTACGGCACTGGCTCTCTCCCTTCCCTGGAACCAGTGACCCTAAATTAGGGACGGGCGACTGCTTATAGCCCATTGAGTTGCTCACGGTGGTCGTTAAACCTACAAAAAAAAAAAAAAAAAAAAACATCAACCGTTACTGGCATAACGTATACCTGGTTAGAACAATTCGCAATTCCACAACCCCTGGGTATTCAAAACAGAATTAACAGCAAGATGGAGCACCTTCGCACTGGTCTTTGGATGTAAGCAGATATCTAGACCACCATTTTCCAGGGCGTTGGAATGGATGGGGGGATCCGACGGCATGGCCGCTCCGTTCTCCTGATATCACTTAATGCGAATTTTTTCTTTGGGTCTTTATCAAGGACATTGTATACAAGAAAAAGGTTACATCTATCACAGAGCTCAAAGAGCGCATTACTACAACCTTCCTGCTTGTTACACCTGACATTCTGCAGCGTACGTGGCTGGAACTGGACTATCGGTTAGACATCCTGCGAGCAACCAAAGGAGCACATGTGGATAACTACTGACATTTAAGAAAAAACTTTCACTGTTACCATGTGTTTTGACATAAAAAAAAAGTAAGTTGTTATTTATTGTATTTTTTTTTCAATAGCATACTGAAGTTGTATACTTCATTTATGGACACCTTGTATATCGGAATGACAAAGTGATTTTTAGATACTAGATGTGAAGAACATATGCAAAGTGTCAACCAAGACATGTAGAATACAGTCCTCGCTAGAAAAGTCATGCATTGCTCGGCCGCTCCTGTATGGAATATTAATAAGGGAAAAAATCGAAATCTTCTCCAACAATGCAATGATATGGTCTTTATCAAACTATCAATGGTTTGGTATGCGTTATTAAAAGATGGAAAGGCATCACACAACACACCGTATAATTGCGTGATAAAAATTCATGTAATACTGTTCGTGATGTCACTCGCGTTGTTTTCAAAAAATCATGTCTGTTTTTTTACGTGTTCTGATTCCCTGCATTTTATGTCAGCAATTGCTTTGAGAGAACCTCTGAGTGGAGTGCGAAAGCTTGGCGAAACTTTATGCGTATTACACAAGTAAAAAAAAACAAAAACAGATTTACTATGCTATAAGCGCTTTTTGAGCGTCCGTTTTTAAATTTCGTTCGGATTAAAATCGGAAAGGTTAGATATTGTTCATTATCCTAAAAGATTTCTGTGGTTAACATTGTTCAGAGATGGTGAACAAACACTGAGTTTCTGTCAAAGCAGTCAAAGTATCTATTTTAAACCTAAGCGAATAGCAATCGTGTGTTTTGTATGCAATCAAGAAAATAGACTTGAAGATTATTCCTGTACTCAGAATATTATGTGTATTTTGTACATCATTTCGAGTTCATACTGACAGAGAGTATCCATTTTCTGGAAATCAAAAAAGTTATGTGTTCTGAAGTACAAAGTATAAAGCGCGCTTTAAAAGAAAAATTTTGGTGTAGATTTTTTGGGAGTAAAGTGAACTCAAAATACCTGAATTCTACAAATGAATATAATTCATAAAAGAAACCATGTTAACATATATTCCACAGCAACTGATACTTGAAATATGGTGCCGTTATGAAACAACTCAGTTTTATTATTTTCATGTTGTAAAATTTGTTTATGATAAATTTACCGATGCGGAGTACAAAAAAAATGTGATAAATTTATTGATGTAGATAATTTTGTAGATGTAAAAGTGAACAATGACAATTTGTATAACAAGATTTGGTTACCTTCCAATATTATGAAAGAAGTGAAAATATTAGATATATATCTGTATCAAAAGCAGAAATTGTTTTGCAACAAACGAATTTACAGAACCGCTGAAGCTGGTGAGAAAAATCTTTGGCAATTAAAATCGGTATTTTGTACAAAGATAAATTTTGATATGACTTGTGCAGAATTTTTGAATTTTATAAGCTAACCAGCGTTGACATTAAATGCATCAAATAATAAAAATTCCTCTTGGAAACTAAAGAAGGACAGGAAATTAACTATTTTTTTTTCTGATTACTGTACCTATTATCCTCATTTATGGCTGTGGTTATCAAAACTTACAGGTATTACAAATTCAGAACGTTTATAAAAAAAGGTGGTAACTTCTTTCTGTTTTTTTTTCTTGGAAATTAACAACCACCATAAGCAACTCTGAAGACTATATAAGCTGTAGCCCGTCCCTGATGTGCGACAGCTGGTTCGGGGAGGGGGAGCGCTGCCCAGGCCCATTTCGAGCAAATGGCCAGTGGCCAGTGCCTTAAACCACAACGTCACCTCTGCCACGGCTCTGCTTGCACTTACTGAAAAGTAAAATTTATATTTATCATTTAGTGTAATTTGGAAAATATAAACGAGAGAGAGAGAGAGAGAGAGAGAGAGAGTATTATTGTAAGTCTTTAGGTAAGAAAATGATGTCTTTTATAGTTCTAAGTCATGGTTGTTATTATTTTACTGGAAAGGTTGGTACTGTCTACTTATATGGGATTTTTTGCCAAGCTGTTTAGCGCGTCTTTTGTAAAAAAACCACGTGCTCATTGCATCACTTTGTCATCCCGTCCGTCTATGGACACCATATCTCGGGCAACTATTAGTTTGTTTTCAAAAATTATTTTTGCATTGGAAAGCTTGAAATGTGAGAACGACGATACTGACTTTCCGGTGTTTTTATGATGCGTAACTTCGCCACTAGAGGGCGTAAATGCAGATGCTACCGCATGCAAAGTATATTTTATTCCACGTTCATGTAAATACTTCTAAATATCCGATTGAAAAAAATTCTTCCTTTCGATACCAATTATAACGAAGTCTATTTTGGGTACAGTTTCTTTATCAAATAATGTATTGATTTTCCGCTAGGGGCACAAAGGTGAATTGCGATTTCCTCAATATATCTGCTTTTAAAAACTGCTATTTGAAAAATTCCTCCTGCATCGGATAGAGTTCCTGGTGGGAAATGTTCTGTGTATAATAATTTCTAATATCCGGTAAAGAATGTTTTGACCACTAAGGACGCAAGTGTCTTTTGTTTCTGATGTATTTGCAACAGAATATGTGTTTCTAGGCACTCGATTTAAAAAATTCTTATGTGAATCGATACCGCTCACTACCAAAAGTCTTTAGAGAATACTTTTGCTTAAAATCGTGCATAATTTTTCAGACAGGGGCTGTAGATGTATATCTTATTTTTGTTAGTATGTGTGCTTCTAAAGTCCGATTTGCCAAAAACCGTTTCTTTATTGGAGGCCGTTTCTGGTGCAAAATGTTTTGCATATACAAGGGAGAGTCAACTGAAAACCTTAAATAATTTTTTTCTCGCAGTTTATTGAACAAAAGTGTACACACCTGCATCATTTTTCAATATAATCTCCGCCGCCCCGGTGGCGCAGTAGTCTAAGTGATGGCCTCTGATCATTCGTCCGAAAGGGGTCCAGGTTCGAATCCCAATGAGGCATGGATGTTGTGCTTGTCTTACGGCACTGGCTCTCTCCCTTCCCTGGAACCAGTGACCCTAAATTAGGGACGGGCGACTGCTTATAGCCCATTGAGTTGCTCACGGTGGTCGTTAAACCTACAAAAAAAAAAAAACATCAACCGTTACTGGCATAACGTATACCTGGTTAGAACAATTCGCAATTCCACAACCCCTGGGTATTCAAAACAGAATTAACAGCAAGATGGAGCACCTTCGCACTGGTCTTTGGATGTAAGCAGATATCTAGACCACCATTTTCCAGGGCGTTGGAATGGATGGGGGGGGGATCCGACGGCATGGCCGCTCCGTTCTCCTGATATCACTTAATGCGAATTTTTTCTTTGGGTCTTTATCAAGGACATTGTATACAAGAAAAAGGTTACATCTATCACAGAGCTCAAAGAGCGCATTACTACAGCCTTCCTGCTTGTTACACCTGACATTCTGCAGCGTACGTGGCTGGAACTGGACTATCGGTTAGACATCCTGCGAGCAACCAAAGGAGCACATGTGGATAACTACTGACATTTAAGAAAAAAACTTTCACTGTTACCATGTGTTTTGACATAAAAAAAAAGTAAGTTGTTATTTATTGTATTTTTTTTTTCAATAGCATACTGAAGTTGTATACTTCATTTATGGACACCTTGTATATCGGAATGACAAAGTGATTTTTAGATACTAGATGTGAAGAACATATGCAAAGTGTCAACCAAGACATGTAGAATACAGTCCTCGCTAGAAAAGTCATGCATTGCTCGGCCGCTCCTGTATGGAATATTAATAAGGGAAAAAATCGAAATCTTCTCCAACAATGCAATGATATGGTCTTTATCAAACTATCAATGGTTTGGTATGCGTTATTAAAAGATGGAAAGGCATCACACAACACACCGTATAATTGCGTGATAAAAATTCATGTAATACTGTTCGTGATGTCACTCGCGTTGTTTTCAAAAAATCATGTCTGTTTTTTTACGTGTTCTGATTCCCTGCATTTTATGTCAGCAATTGCTTTGAGAGAACCTCTGAGTGGAGTGCGAAAGCTTGGCGAAACTTTATGCGTATTACACAAGTAAAAAAAAACAAAAACAGATTTACTATGCTATAAGCGCTTTTTGAGCGTCCGTTTTTAAATTTCGTTCGGATTAAAATCGGAAAGGTTAGATATTGTTCATTATCCTAAAAGATTTCTGTGGTTAACATTGTTCAGAGATGGTGAACAAACACTGAGTTTCTGTCAAAGCAGTCAAAGTATCTATTTTAAACCTAAGCGAATAGCAATCGTGTGTTTTGTATGCAATCAAGAAAATAGACTTGAAGATTATTCCTGTACTCAGAATATTATGTGTATTTTGTACATCATTTCGAGTTCATACTGACAGAGAGTATCCATTTTCTGGAAATCAAAAAAGTTATGTGTTCTGAAGTACAAAGTATAAAGCGCGCTTTAAAAGAAAAATTTTGGTGTAGATTTTTTGGGAGTAAAGTGAACTCAAAATACCTGAATTCTACAAATGAATATAATTCATAAAAGAAACCATGTTAACATATATTCCACAGCAACTGATACTTGAAATATGGTGCCGTTATGAAACAACTCAGTTTTATTATTTTCATGTTGTAAAATTTGTTTATGATAAATTTACCGATGCGGAGTACAAAAAAAATGTGATAAATTTATTGATGTAGATAATTTTGTAGATGTAAAAGTGAACAATGACAATTTGTATAACAAGATTTGGTTACCTTCCAATATTATGAAAGAAGTGAAAATATTAGATATATATCTGTATCAAAAGCAGAAATTGTTTTGCAACAAACGAATTTACAGAACCGCTGAAGCTGGTGAGAAAAATCTTTGGCAATTAAAATCGGTATTTTGTACAAAGATAAATTTTGATATGACTTGTGCAGAATTTTTGAATTTTATAAGCTAACCAGCGTTGACATTAAATGCATCAAATAATAAAAATTCCTCTTGGAAACTAAAGAAGGACAGGAAATTAACTATTTTTTTTCTGATTACTGTACCTATTATCCTCATTTATGGCTGTGGTTATCAAAACTTACAGGTATTACAAATTCAGAACGTTTATAAAAAAAGGTGGTAACTTCTTTCTGTTTTTTTTTCTTGGAAATTAACAACCACCATAAGCAACTCTGAAGACTATATAAGCTGTAGCCCGTCCCTGATGTGCGACAGCTGGTTCGGGGAGGGGGAGCGCTGCCCAGGCCCATTTCGAGCAAATGGCCAGTGGCCAGTGCCTTAAACCACAACGTCACCTCTGCCACGGCTCTGCTTGCACTTACTGAAAAGTAAAATTTATATTTATCATTTAGTGTAATTTGGAAAATATAAACGAGAGAGAGAGAGAGAGAGAGAGTATTATTGTAAGTCTTTAGGTAAGAAAATGATGTCTTTTATAGTTCTAAGTCATGGTTGTTATTATTTTACTGGAAAGGTTGGTACTGTCTACTTATATGGGATTTTTTGCCAAGCTGTTTAGCGCGTCTTTTGTAAAAAAAAAACCACGTGCTCATTGCATCACTTTGTCATCCCGTCCGTCTATGGACACCATATCTCGGGCAACTATTAGTTTGTTTTCAAAAATTATTTTTGCATTGGAAAGCTTGAAATGTGAGAACGACGATACTGACTTTCCGGTGTTTTTATGATGCGTAACTTCGCCACTAGAGGGCGTAAATGCAGATGCTACCGCATGCAAAGTATATTTTATTCCACGTTCATGTAAATACTTCTAAATATCCGATTGAAAAAAAATTCTTCCTTTCGATACCAATTATAACGAAGTCTATTTTGGGTACAGTTTCTTTATCAAATAATGTATTGATTTTCCGCTAGGGGCACAAAGGTGAATTGCGATTTCCTCAATATATCTGCTTTTAAAAACTGCTATTTGAAAAATTCCTCCTGCATCGGATAGAGTTCCTGGTGGGAAATGTTCTGTGTATAATAATTTCTAATATCCGGTAAAGAATGTTTTGACCACTAAGGACGCAAGTGTCTTTTGTTTCTGATGTATTTGCAACAGAATATGTGTTTCTAGGCACTCGATTTAAAAAATTCTTATGTGAATCGATACCGCTCACTACCAAAAGTCTTTAGAGAATACTTTTGCTTAAAATCGTGCATAATTTTTCAGACAGGGGCTGTAGATGTATATCTTATTTTTGTTAGTATGTGTGCTTCTAAAGTCCGATTTGCCAAAAACCGTTTCTTTATTGGAGGCCGTTTCTGGTGCAAAATGTTTTGCATATACAAGGGAGAGTCAACTGAAAACCTTAAATAATTTTTTTCTCGCAGTTTATTGAACAAAAGTGTACACACCTGCATCATTTTTCAATATAATCTCCGCCGCCCCGGTGGCGCAGTAGTCTAAGTGATGGCCTCTGATCATTCGTCCGAAAGGGGTCCAGGTTCGAATCCCAATGAGGCATGGATGTTGTGCTTGTCTTACGGCACTGGCTCTCTCCCTTCCCTGGAACCAGTGACCCTAAATTAGGGACGGGCGACTGCTTATAGCCCATTGAGTTGCTCACGGTGGTCGTTAAACCTACAAAAAAAAAAAAAAAACATCAACCGTTACTGGCATAACGTATACCTGGTTAGAACAATTCGCAATTCCACAACCCCTGGGTATTCAAAACAGAATTAACAGCAAGATGGAGCACCTTCGCACTGGTCTTTGGATGTAAGCAGATATCTAGACCACCATTTTCCAGGGCGTTGGAATGGATGGGGGGGATCCGACGGCATGGCCGCTCCGTTCTCCTGATATCACTTAATGCGAATTTTTTCTTTGGGTCTTTATCAAGGACATTGTATACAAGAAAAAGGTTACATCTATCACAGAGCTCAAAGAGCGCATTACTACAGCCTTCCTGCTTGTTACACCTGACATTCTGCAGCGTACGTGGCTGGAACTGGACTATCGGTTAGACATCCTGCGAGCAACCAAAGGAGCACATGTGGATAACTACTGACATTTAAGAAAAAAACTTTCACTGTTACCATGTGTTTTGACATAAAAAAAAAGTAAGTTGTTATTTATTGTATTTTTTTTTCAATAGCATACTGAAGTTGTATACTTCATTTATGGACACCTTGTATATCGGAATGACAAAGTGATTTTTAGATACTAGATGTGAAGAACATATGCAAAGTGTCAACCAAGACATGTAGAATACAGTCCTCGCTAGAAAAGTCATGCATTGCTCGGCCGCTCCTGTATGGAATATTAATAAGGGAAAAAATCGAAATCTTCTCCAACAATGCAATGATATGGTCTTTATCAAACTATCAATGGTTTGGTATGCGTTATTAAAAGATGGAAAGGCATCACACAACACACCGTATAATTGCGTGATAAAAATTCATGTAATACTGTTCGTGATGTCACTCGCGTTGTTTTCAAAAAATCATGTCTGTTTTTTTACGTGTTCTGATTCCCTGCATTTTATGTCAGCAATTGCTTTGAGAGAACCTCTGAGTGGAGTGCGAAAGCTTGGCGAAACTTTATGCGTATTACACAAGTAAAAAAAAACAAAAACAGATTTACTATGCTATAAGCGCTTTTTGAGCGTCCGTTTTTAAATTTCGTTCGGATTAAAATCGGAAAGGTTAGATATTGTTCATTATCCTAAAAGATTTCTGTGGTTAACATTGTTCAGAGATGGTGAACAAACACTGAGTTTCTGTCAAAGCAGTCAAAGTATCTATTTTAAACCTAAGCGAATAGCAATCGTGTGTTTTGTATGCAATCAAGAAAATAGACTTGAAGATTATTCCTGTACTCAGAATATTATGTGTATTTTGTACATCATTTCGAGTTCATACTGACAGAGAGTATCCATTTTCTGGAAATCAAAAAAGTTATGTGTTCTGAAGTACAAAGTATAAAGCGCGCTTTAAAAGAAAAATTTTGGTGTAGATTTTTTGGGAGTAAAGTGAACTCAAAATACCTGAATTCTACAAATGAATATAATTCATAAAAGAAACCATGTTAACATATATTCCACAGCAACTGATACTTGAAATATGGTGCCGTTATGAAACAACTCAGTTTTATTATTTTCATGTTGTAAAATTTGTTTATGATAAATTTACCGATGCGGAGTACAAAAAAAATGTGATAAATTTATTGATGTAGATAATTTTGTAGATGTAAAAGTGAACAATGACAATTTGTATAACAAGATTTGGTTACCTTCCAATATTATGAAAGAAGTGAAAATATTAGATATATATCTGTATCAAAAGCAGAAATTGTTTTGCAACAAACGAATTTACAGAACCGCTGAAGCTGGTGAGAAAAATCTTTGGCAATTAAAATCGGTATTTTGTACAAAGATAAATTTTGATATGACTTGTGCAGAATTTTTGAATTTTATAAGCTAACCAGCGTTGACATTAAATGCATCAAATAATAAAAATTCCTCTTGGAAACTAAAGAAGGACAGGAAATTAACTATTTTTTTTTTCTGATTACTGTACCTATTATCCTCATTTATGGCTGTGGTTATCAAAACTTACAGGTATTACAAATTCAGAACGTTTATAAAAAAAGGTGGTAACTTCTTTCTGTTTTTTTCTTGGAAATTAACAACCACCATAAGCAACTCTGAAGACTATATAAGCTGTAGCCCGTCCCTGATGTGCGACAGCTGGTTCGGGGAGGGGGAGCGCTGCCCAGGCCCATTTCGAGCAAATGGCCAGTGGCCAGTGCCTTAAACCACAACGTCACCTCTGCCACGGCTCTGCTTGCACTTACTGAAAAGTAAAATTTATATTTATCATTTAGTGTAATTTGGAAAATATAAACGAGAGAGAGAGAGAGAGAGAGAGTATTATTGTAAGTCTTTAGGTAAGAAAATGATGTCTTTTATAGTTCTAAGTCATGGTTGTTATTATTTTACTGGAAAGGTTGGTACTGTCTACTTATATGGGATTTTTTGCCAAGCTGTTTAGCGCGTCTTTTGTAAAAAAAAAACCACGTGCTCATTGCATCACTTTGTCATCCCGTCCGTCTATGGACACCATATCTCGGGCAACTATTAGTTTGTTTTCAAAAATTATTTTTGCATTGGAAAGCTTGAAATGTGAGAACGACGATACTGACTTTCCGGTGTTTTTATGATGCGTAACTTCGCCACTAGAGGGCGTAAATGCAGATGCTACCGCATGCAAAGTATATTTTATTCCACGTTCATGTAAATACTTCTAAATATCCGATTGAAAAAAAATTCTTCCTTTCGATACCAATTATAACGAAGTCTATTTTGGGTACAGTTTCTTTATCAAATAATGTATTGATTTTCCGCTAGGGGCACAAAGGTGAATTGCGATTTCCTCAATATATCTGCTTTTAAAAACTGCTATTTGAAAAATTCCTCCTGCATCGGATAGAGTTCCTGGTGGGAAATGTTCTGTGTATAATAATTTCTAATATCCGGTAAAGAATGTTTTGACCACTAAGGACGCAAGTGTCTTTTGTTTCTGATGTATTTGCAACAGAATATGTGTTTCTAGGCACTCGATTTAAAAAATTCTTATGTGAATCGATACCGCTCACTACCAAAAGTCTTTAGAGAATACTTTTGCTTAAAATCGTGCATAATTTTTCAGACAGGGGCTGTAGATGTATATCTTATTTTTGTTAGTATGTGTGCTTCTAAAGTCCGATTTGCCAAAAACCGTTTCTTTATTGGAGGCCGTTTCTGGTGCAAAATGTTTTGCATATACAAGGGAGAGTCAACTGAAAACCTTAAATAATTTTTTTCTCGCAGTTTATTGAACAAAAGTGTACACACCTGCATCATTTTTCAATATAATCTCCGCCGCCCCGGTGGCGCAGTAGTCTAAGTGATGGCCTCTGATCATTCGTCCGAAAGGGGTCCAGGTTCGAATCCCAATGAGGCATGGATGTTGTGCTTGTCTTACGGCACTGGCTCTCTCCCTTCCCTGGAACCAGTGACCCTAAATTAGGGACGGGCGACTGCTTATAGCCCATTGAGTTGCTCACGGCGGTCGTTAAACCTCCAATCAAAAAAAAAAAAAAAAAAAAACCTCCAATCCAAAAAAAAAAAAAAAAAAATGTAATCTCCATTTTGTGCAATACAAGTCCTCCAGCGCTTACAAAGCGCATAGATTCCTATAGAAAAAAATCTTTCAGTCACATGTGCAGCCACTCATGCACCACCTGCTGCACCTCTTCAACGGACCTGAAAGTCTTTTCTCCCATCGCAACTTTGAGTGGTCCAAAGATGTGGTAATTACTTGGGGGCAAAGTATGGTGAATACGGGGGATGTGGAAGACACTGAAAGTGCATATCTTATATGGTTGCAACCGCTGCACGGGCAGTATGTACCGAGCGTTGTCATGCTTCAACAAGATGCAAGTATTCAGAAGTCCACGTCGTTTGGATTTGATGGCGGGTCGAAGATGGTTCCTCATGAGATCTTCATACGTGTCACTGGTTACAGTGTTCCTCCTGGGCATGTAGTTCTCCAAATTTACGCCTCGTTCATTCCAAAAGAGAGTCAGTATAACCTTCCTTGCAGTTGGCTGCGTGCGGTACTTCTTCGGTTTTCGTGAGAAGGGATGGCACCATTACCTGTTTGCTATCTTGGTTTCTGGCTGAAGACAGTGACCCCAGGTTTTATATCCAGTAACGATTCTCTGTAGGAAGCCATTACTTTCTGTCTCAAAACGCCGTAAAAGTTCTTGACAGGCATCAAAGACGTCGTTGTTTCAATTCATGAGTCAGCTGGCTGGGCACGCACTTTGCAGACACTTTGTTGAACTGGAGCACATCATGCATGATGTGGTGCACTGAACCATGACTGATGTTCAAAAGTGCGGATATTTCATCCACCGTCACTCGGCGATTTTCCATCACAATCCCTTCAACTGCTATATTGGACTCTGGTGTCACCACTCTATGTGCCGGACCCTGTCCAGAAGAATCTGCCGCAGAACTCGCGCCGTTTTGGAACTTCCAAGCCCATTCGTACACTTGTTGGAGTAACAGACATGCATCAAAATACTGCAACTTCATTCGACGATGAATTCCGAAAGATTTCACGCCTTCACTTCTCAAAAACCGGATGACAGAACGCTGCTCCTCTTTGGTACATGTCTCAAGTGGGGCGACAAAATTTACACTGCTACTGTGACGTCACAAAGCTTGTTTGCTCCGTGCTGCCACATGTAAGAAAATCTTTTGGTAATTGGTAAAAATAATGCCAAGTTACAGGACGATGACACTGTATTTTGAATTTTTATCACACTTTTACGGTTTTCATTTCACTCGTGATAGTTTTAAATTTTTGTTAATGCACAAGTGTGCCAGTAGAGGGCGTAAATTCATGTTTCCGCTTACAACACTTTGCAGCAATATCCGCGGGACTAAAAATCAGATTGAAAAAGTAATTTTCGGTCAGACACTACCAACTATGAAAACATTATGAGTGTATTTCGTTCTCAAATTAATGCACAACTTCCCGGCTAGGAACGCAAATGTTTAATCTGCTTTTTCTATACATCCGCTATTTGATGACCGATTTAAAAAATTCTCTTAACATGGGATGCCCTTTACTTTGTTGAACACTTTGCTTGTACTTCTGGAGCATTTTGTAGTCCAGAGTTCGGTCGCTATAGATAGAGAATGAACGATGCGCACCCAGATATTAAATTCACAGCAGATTATGAGTCCGAAGGTGCATTACCTTTTCTGGATGTACTAGTAAGAAGATTACCCACTGGTGCTCTTAGCACAGAGGTCTACTACAAACCTACCCATGTGGACAACCCCATATTCCCTGACTCAGCAGGCCCGGCCGCACGCAAATATGCCCTTTTTAAGTACAGAGCAAAGCGAGCTTTCGAACTCTCACCGAACAAGGCCAAATGCGAGGAGGAGATCCGTAGCATTAGAAACCTAGCGGCTGCAGCGGGATACGACATGATCACAATCGACCAAATAGTCAGAAAGGCTGCAAAAACTGCTCTCCCACAGCCTCGTGCCAACCCCACGGCACAGCCAGCCCGGTTCGTGGGTTCGATTCCCTACATTCTTAGGCTAACGTATTTCCTGAAGAACGCTCTCCGAAGACTAGGTTATGATATCGGCGTGACAGCTCCTAGACCTTTGTCAGGTATCCTCTCAGCAGACCAGCGCGCATCATCTTCTACGCTCACTGAAGCCGGAGTCTATGCTATTCCTTTGGATTATCCTGACGCATCCGTTAAGTCCTACATCGGGATGACAAAAAGATCCTTCCAGATCCGTTTTTCTGAACACCAAAGGGACGTTAAGGCCGGAAAGCTTACGACGGCACTAGCCCGTGATGTTGCATCTGAAAGGGCAGTTCCCAGATGGGGAGATTTTAAGAAACTAGCACCTTACGTCAGTGCAAGAGCTACTGCGCTTCGCGAAACCATTGAGATCATCACGCGACGGAATGTGTGTAACAAGATGTAACCACGAGCTTTCCTTTCATATGGCACATGCTTCTAGAAGTTACACGTGACCACCCGGCCCTGGGATCAAACAACCCGTGACATCGTGCAAGTGTTTTACTTATTTTGAATTTAATTATATTCTTAGAAATACATTTGTTTCAGTTGCTTCTGCGATCTTTAACTACTTAATGCCTGACGAAGCTACCCGGAGGTAGTGAAAGCTAGCATCTTTTGATTCCCTTATTTTCTACGCCTAATAAACGGAGTTCACTTTTTACTTTTTACTTTTTATTTTTACTTTTTATTTTTATTGTCTTCCACAAATGTTGGGGAGCATTACCATTTTTAAATAATGAACAACTTTCCCTCTAGGTGTTGTAAATGTCAAAACCTTTTTCTCACTATCTCTGTATCCAAGAGACATATACGTTTAAAAAAATCATGCCGCGCCGGTGGCGCTTGGGTCTAAGCGATGGCTTCTGATCATTCATACGAGATAGGTCCGGGTTCGAATCCCGGTGAAGTACGAATGTTGTGTTTGTTTTACGGCACTGGTTCTCTCCTTTCTTGGATCCAGTGGCCCTAAATTAGACAGGCGACTCCTTACCTGTATAACCCACTGAGTTGCTCACGGTGGTTGTTAAACCTCAAATAAAAAAAAAAAGCACACACAAACACACAAAAAAAAACTTGTCACCAAATTTTCGGTTGTAGTGAGCACGTCCTTTGAATCTGTTCTGACACGAATTAAATTTGTCAGAGCTGTTCAAATTCAATGGAACCGGTTCGGAAAACGATCAACCGGTTTCCACAATCGATTAAACATTCAAAAATAGAAACATCTACTTAGTTCCACCAGCGGCTAAAAAGCATGTTACGAAGATTAACAAATGGCGCACAAAAAGTTTCTCATAGCACAAGGAAGGTATCAGAGACATAGAGATTTTGAAATCGAACAGTTAAAAGAAGAAACATAGAAAAGAAAACATAATATAAGTCTACTTCTGCTAGCAAAGAATTTTGCATAATGGAAAAGTTGAAAACAGGCGAAAAATGTTCTTCATGGAAAAAGCTATGTTAAGGAAAAATAACTCTTCAAATACGTCTCTCGGAAGCAGAGATAGCGAAGAAAAAGAGTTTCGATCTTTACGCACTTAGGGGGAAATTTTTGCCTTATTTAAAGAGCTAGTTATCGAGAGTTCTGTAGCTCAATTCCACGGCGGCGGCTGAAAGCAATTTTTCGGTTGCTATGTGTTTCTGCAACGTGGAAAGAGCGATGTATTTATTTATTTACTGACGCCACGTATTTGGAGGGTTTTCACCTTGGATCTCGCCCTTTGGATTTAACTGCTATAATATATATAGCCAGTGCCGTTAATGCCCACCAGATGGAGACGTCTCAGTAGCTGAGCTCATCTTACCGATTTATGATGTCAGAAGCTGACTTAAAACTGCACATAGCACCGTGGATTGTTGGCCACCGTGGTGTAAAGTTAACGCGCTTGGCTAGTTTTCGAGAGTTCCGTGATTCAATTCCACGGCGGCGGCTGAAAACAATTTTTCGGTTGCTATGTGCTTCTGGAACGTGGAAAGAGGGATATATTTATTTATTTATTTAAAGAGGATAATCTATAGTAGCGAATGGCACACAGTAGAAAAAGAAATTTCTCAGTAGTGTTTATGGAAGATGTGATACAGCTGTAAACTGTATTACAGAAACACCACCTGCCGACAGAAATGTGAACTACAAAATTCCTCATATACTAGCATAAAGTGTTCTACAAAGTAAATGGCATCCGGTGTTGAAAGAAATTTTTAAATCGGACATGTAGAAGCAGAGATATTGAGGAAAATATATTAAGCTTTTGCGGCCCCTACCGACGAAAATGTGCATTGTTTCGGGAACAAAATACGCACACAGAGTTTGCTTAGTTAAGGTGGACGTCAAGTAATTTTGCTTTTTATACTTCCATTGGAAAAACTTCTGTACATATTTTATTCACAATTAATGCGTTCCCAAGAATGACAATTTGAACATCGATTAAAATAGCTTCATTTTATAACTTGGAATACTTAATATTTTCTAAAACATAACCATAATTATGCAGTCCAACATTTGTTTGTTTACTGACGTCATCAAAGTAGAGGTCGCGCCATCTTTTTTCTGGTTTCAACACCACCAAAGGAAAAGTTATTAATTTTTAATATAATTATCGTCATGTTTTGGAAAATATTAAGTATTCCAAGTTATTAAAATGAAGATATTTTAATCGATGTTCAAATTTTCATCCTTGGGAGCGCATTAATTGTGAAGAAAATGTGTACAGAAATTTTTCCATTGGAAGTATAGGAAGCAAAAGAACTTGACGTCCACCTTAATATCTGACCGAAGAAAAAAGTTTTTCAATCGGGTTTTTGCCCCAAAGATATCGCTGTAAACGAAAACGTAAACTTACGCCCTCTGGTGGCAGACTTGTGCGTTAAGAAAAATTTGAAACTTTATGGGAAAATTTTTTCTGCGGAAACGCTCTCCAACAAAGAAATAATTTTTCAAATCGGACTCTTAGAAGCAAAGTTATGGACAAAAATAAGCCATGAATGAAAAACCATGCATTATTTTAAGAAGACAGCATTCTCAAAAGGCTTTTCGATGTGAGCAGTATCGGTCCACGAAAGAATTTTTTCAGTCGAGTTTCCATGAGCTCAGATTTTACTGCAAATACATCAGAAGCAGATATTAAAACTTACGCCCCCTGGTGGCCAAACCCTTTTTTACCAAATTTAAAAAAATATATGCAAAGCATTTCCTATCAGGAGCTGTATGGGATACAGGAAGAATTTTTCAAATCAGAGTTTTACAAGCAGAGATATGGAGGAACACGCAATTTGCCTTTACGCCCCCTAGCGGAAAGTCTATGGATTACTCGAAAATTTTGAAATTATATGAAAAAAAAAAAAACATTTCGCATCGGAAGCGCTATCCAACAAAGAAGGAATTTTTAAAATCGGACTCTTAGAAGCAGAGCCATTGACAAAAATAAGATATACATCTACGCCTCTTGACGGAGAAACCATGCATTATTTAAGAATAAAATATTCCGAAAAGGTTTAACGACGTAAGTAGTATCGGCCCACGAAAGAACGTTGGAAATTGAGATTTTAGAAGCTTAGATTTTGCTGCAAATGCGTCAGAAGCAGATATCAAAACTTACGCCACTTGGTGGCGAAACCATTTTTTACCAAAAATTAGAAATTATATGGAAACGATTTCGCATCAGGAGCTGTATTCGTTGCAGAAAGAAGTTTTCAAATTCGAATTTTAGAAGCAGAGATATCGGTGAAAATGCAATGTACTTTTACGCCCCTTAGAGGAAAATCTATGCGTAACTTGAAAAAGTGACTATGCTTAAAATAATCTTCGACATAAATGGAATCGAATGATAAAAGAAGTTTTTCAATCCGATGTTTACAAGCAAATATGTGGAATAAAATGTATTTTGAATTCGACATCATCTGAATTAATGCCCTTTACTGTGCATCGTATAAAAATGAAACGAAGGATCATCATTCTATTGTGCATCGAATAAAAAATGAAATGAAGATCATCACTCTATTGTGCATCAATAAAAAATGAAATGAAATGAAGATCATATTGTGCATCAATAAAAAATGAAATGAAATGAAGATCATATTGTGCATCAATAAAAAATGAAATGAAGGATCATCATTCGTACATTTCAAGCTTTCCAATGCAAAAACGATTTTTCAAATAGGACTAATAGTTGCAGAGATATGGTGTCTACAGGCGGACGGACGGACAAACCGATAACATAAGCACGATCTTTTTTTACAAAAGACGTGCTAAAAAAACTAACAATTCTTTTTCTTTAGCGTTGCATTTCCAATGAAGACTACTTTTCGCATATTTTCAACTTTTTCATTACGCAAAATTCCTCTGCTGAGGGGTTAGAGTTATATCACTACAATTCTTCTTCTAACTGTTGAATTTGAAAATCCCTTTGTTTCTCATATTTTCCTTCTGCTATGAGAAACTTTTTGTGCACCATTCGTTACTTTTCGTAACATAGTTTTTTTCCGCTAGTAGGAGTAAGTAGCTATTTCTATTTCTGAATATTTTATCGATTGTAGAAACCTATTTGATTTTTTTCTCTAAGCGGTTCCATTGACTATGAGTAATTTGAAAATATCTATCTTAAATATCTATCTTTATTTCAATACGCATTTATTTATGAATTTTACGTTACAGTTTTCTAGCTCTCTAAACTCCAGCAGTTTTTCACATAATTTTCTTTGTTTAAGCGCGATTCGTCGAGCGCACCGTTTTTTTCTCCTCATTGATCGTCATCTGCTAATGCTGCCGAGATAAGTAAGCAGACAGTTACTTGCTTTGCTTTGCTTTGCCAAGAGGAAAATATGCACAACGCATGCGAACCACCCCGTGCATCTGCTTTTCTGAAGCTTGGGTCGCAGAAAGAGCAGTCTGTGTCTATGTCTAGCCAAAGCCAACTGGTAACTTGGTTTCTCTACGGCGCATGCGCCTACGCGACCACGTACTTCTTTTCGTGACCACTAAACAGAAAATATGTTTATTAAAGTCCCTCTGTTTCTCCCTCACTGTTTTTCGCGGATAGTGAGGAATTTAGATACTATTACAATTATTATATGATGATATTGGTATGCGTAGATAAAAAAGTAATTTCTCGTACGTTTTTCACTGGGCGTCATATTTTAATTTGTGTTGAGTCATCGCAATTTCGATAGAGCTGTTTTGCAGGCAGATAATACGGTTTTAGCCCAAGCAGGCAAAAAATTAGTCTTTCGTTACGTGTCTTACTATAACTGATACAATGCTTGTAAATTTTATTAATACGTCTCGGTGATATCTCACATTGTGTAGCTGCACTTAGAGTTATTGGAATTTATGTGAGCTCATTTTCCGATTAACGCCACCATGTGAAATGAAATATACTTTTGAAATAAATGCACGCCGTCCTAGTAATAACATTTTCGCCGTAAATATATGGTGTGAAGTGAAACATATTTTTGCACTAAATTTATGACATGCATATAGTCAAATTTTTGGTTGTAAACATTCGTTGGTGAACTGAAGCAGATTCCTACAATAAGCTAACGAGAGAAAGTAAACAAAATATAGCTGCAAAGCTGCGTTATGAAGTGAAACCTATTGTTTCAGAAAACGAACGACATGAAATGCAGTTCTTTTTCATCTGGAAGTTGGAACTTGAACATTTGCAGTTTCATTAAATGAATAGAACTTCAAACAAAGATCACGCCTAGCAGAACGATCAAAGGAATGTCATTATTCCTTATATTACTCAGTTTTCTAATTTGAGCAACAGGATTCGAATGCGCATGCGCATTTATACTAGATGACTACCATTGTTCACAGGAAAGTACTAACATGATTAAAATACGATTGCAATGGGAAACTCCAATGTGATAAAGATTTAAACTCGAAGAGTTTTCAGTCCGCCGAAAGGAAGGCTTCGTGTTGCAAGTTATTTCGCAAATCACATTAACATAGCATTACGGTTGAAATTGCAGGCTAAGTCTTGACGTAGTTTAAGTGTATTTTTCATGATAATTTGAAGCTTGTGGATCGGAATATTCTCCGCCAACCCAGATAATTCGCGACCTCTAAGGAAGCTACTAACGCTTGCCTCCCCATCCTACATCTTTTATGAAGGATGCTGGCAACCAAAATGCATTATCCAACTCTTAACAGAATGCTGCAGCTTGTTTTTATTTACTGCTAGTAATTTTCCGCCAGAGTGAAATAGCGAACAGCCGCTGGAGAGCAGGATTACGTAGTTTTAATATGGGTGGCGGAGAGGCATGTAGATTAATTTCGATAATTGGGTTTAAATTGCGCTGCACCACCGAGGTTTCTGACTTTAAAGGTTAAACGTGTACTGTGCACTGATAAGTCGTTGCGAAAAGCAAAATGTTTCACTAGGATGCTAAAAGTAGATAACGTGGGAATGAAACAGAATGTAACATTTAATGTACATGGTCTCTTCATAATCCCAGGTGCAAATGGCTCTGGCAAAGTTATGAGACATATTTAATTTTGAATGGATTCGCACATAAACGCCATTTCACACCTAGTCTTTATTTAGCATTTCCATGAAAAGCGATTTTAATCCCATTTGACAAAAGTCACAAGCTTACTGGAGAAACATGCTGTACGCAAAACATATGTTGAGAAAATGCTTTTGTTTTCTCTGTGTAGAAACACAGAACCTACTGAATTCAACGCTTTCTCAAAACAGCAACACAAGTGCACATCAGTGTAACTAACCCCCTTGTTGAAAAAAAGGTATAAAAAGGTATTCCATTCCTTGAAAGCAATTAGTGGAAGGGAAGTCTTTTATCCAATTCTTAAAAGTGTCGGTTTCCAAACTACAGTCTGAGCAGCTCCGGTTCCCGAGTGGTCCGAGGCTCTGTCTTCTGACGATAGACTAGGGTTCCAGTCCTGGGTAAGATATGGACCCTGCACTTATCCGTTGAAGTTGGGTCTGCACCTCTACGGAAACAGAAGACCGAAATTTGGATGGAGGGCCGCTCGTAGATCTTTGAGTTGCTCATGGGGGTCATACTTCCCGCCCTGCCCTGAAGAAACAACAACTATGTTTTTCGGCTACGATTTGTCTGGTGCACAAAACCGACATCTAATCGGAATAAAAAAAATCTTAAAGCCTTGACCAACTGAAAGAAAAGTACGTTGTTTGATATAAACACGTACGTTAAGTTATATGTTTAAAATTATATTGTTTATATTTTTATAATTTACCTCATTTATGGCTTCATTTTTCTTGAAGTTAAATCAGTTAATTCTATGCTCTCATCTGCTATCCATATTGTGAGTAAACACGTAAAATAAAATAGTGTGCCAAGCAGAAAAGCATCAGTGCCACACCTCACTAATCTCAAAATATTTTTTTTATTCTAAATATACATGTGTGTATGTGAAGTGTATGTAATATAACTCTGTGAGTTTTTAAAAATGAAGTGAAAAGACAGTCAAACCTTGATTTAACGACCTTCAAGGGACCTACAGTCTTGTACGTAAAATCGCGAAATTCTTTAAATCGAGGAAGCCTTTCGAATGAAAATTTCAAATTAAGCTAGTGTTCATAACAGAATACGTAAGCAGCTAAGTTCTCTTTGTTTCAGTGACATTTAAGTTATGTACAGTACTTTTAATTACGAATTTATTATCAAAAATGTTATAATACGTACACATTTACTTTGCATATTAAATACATAATTCATAGATATTAGACATATTAAATATATAATTCATGACATGATGCTACATTTGATGCATAATAAATTTCGATTCGATGCTACATATATTCAATATATTCATTATATGTAGCATCAAAATTCAAGCGTACTTTAAAATTGCAAGAAAAATACGATAGTTGATTTTCTTCTCGAACATTTAGCTTCTTAAATAATGATTTCAGTGTCCAAGACTGCATGAAACATAAAGTCAATTAGTACTGATTAACTTATAGAAACAGAATATATGTTGATTGACATTTTACACTGAAGAAAAGAAATGCTTTAGGGGAGATTGCTTATGTTTTTTCTGAACGTTTAGCTTTATAAATTGCAGCTTCTATTTTATGAAGTGCATGAAAAACATCATTAATATCGAAGGACATCAAGTACTTTTTATCACGTTCTATGCTTTTACCAGCATCACTAAAGCAGCTAACTTTCAGTTCTGCTTCATCTTCTTTATCAGAATCTGATGCATTTAGTTCGATCTGTTCATCGAAAACATCATCAAAGGAATGCATTTGTGCTAACTTCTAACGTGAAAAAGCTGGTTAATATAGTTTTGTGGTTTACAAAGTAAAAAAAATTCGCTAAATTGAGGAAATGTGTTCGTTAAATCGGGAAACTCCAAGCATTAATTTCAATGTGGTTCCTTCGGGACTATAAAAAATGTACGCAAAATCGCGAAATTCGTTAAATCTCAGTCCGTTAAATAGGGATATTACTTTTAATTATTTTAGTGTGTTGAAAATCTTTTTGGATGATTTCGCGCAGCTGCATGTATCAAAAAGCAGAAATTATTGATTAAGAATTCGTTGATTACACAGGAGGGTAGTTTTTCCAAGGATCACGCTTACATACGGTGTTTTTACGGGTGCTTCGGCCGGCAACCTCGTTACGAATCTGATATGTCCTTCTCTTATGAAGTTGATTTATAACAAATAGTTGTTTTCTAGATGCAAATCACGAAAGTACACGTCCAAAGTTTTTGATGAACGCCCAGAGTTTTTGATGAACGATAAGTTAGTTCTTTCTTTTGGATAAGAATGGACCAAAGTACCGGAGACGTAAAATCTGAAATGTGTTTTTACAGCAGTGGGACGTTAGCTAATTTAAAATAGTTCTCTCAGTAGGGATACTAGTTGATGGATTAGAAGTAATAAAATCCAAATATCGGATGTGCGGTAATACATATACACTCATATCCACACAAAAACGAACACCTAAAAGGAATCGAGCTACGACTTTGAATTTCACGGAATCTGTTCATTAGGCAATACAGAAATAATGTTCGTCACGAAATTCCCTTCGTTTATCTCGGTGTCATATGTACCGGGTGCGTCGATGTAGCTACTAGTCGGTGTGACAAACTCTGGCTTGGATCACCCGCTGTATGCGCGGAGGCATCGAATCAAATAATGTGTGAATGGTGACCTGTGGAATAGCCATCTAGACTGTGTTGACCCGCGTCCAAAGTTCATCAAGAGTTGATAGCGAACGGTCGTACTGCTGCACCTATCGTATGAGCATGTCCCAGATATTTTCTACGGGTGACAAATCCGACGATCTAGCCAGCCACGGCAGAAGTGAAAAGTTGCTGTCCCTGAAGAAGGCGCGCGTTGACGTTGCAACATGCGATGTAGCATTGCCCTGCTGAAATATATCTCCTGGGACATCCTGCAGGAATGGGAGGGCGAGTGGCTATAGAATGCCTCAGACGTAACCGGCACTCGTTATGATGGTACGGACTCTCACGAGAGGGGATCTGCTTTCGTACCCGATAGCACCCCAGGCTACAATACTTCGCGTTGGTACAGTATGCCAGGTGCGAAAACACTCTTTCCGACGACTCTCCCCCTGTCGCCCGAGGATACAGATGCGACCATCATTTTCGCCTAAACAGAAGCGCGTTTTGTCCGACAACATGATATTGTGCCATTCGTCACGCCACTCCTTTCATTCGATGCACCACTGCAGCCTGGTACTCTGTTGCTATAATGTCAAAGGTAGCTTAAGGAGGGTTCAAAGAGACTGCAGTTCTAAATGTAATAACCGGCGACGTAGTGTTACAGCTGACAAGGGAGAATGAGGCACAGTTCTCCACTGCTGCGCCAACGCCGTTCATGATGCAGAGCCGTCATTCAAAGACATCCTCATGAGATGACGGTTGTTGTAAATGTTGTCCCTCGGCGTTGTCCGTGTACGACGTCCAGAATCTTCTCTTCGTGTTTTACACCCTTCTTCGTGCGTTCCCCTGCACACTCTTGCCACAACGGACACACTGCGACCGACAATCTTCCGGAGGAAACATATGACCGGCAATCTCCCGGAGGAAACATATGACCGGCAATCTCCCGGAGAGCAACATTGCAGTCTCTCATGCCGGGAATGCGACCCCTGTCGAACTCGCTGATGTGTCTGTACGACTGTCGTACACGATGACGAGGAATTCATACCCACTACTGACCTAGCACTGACATACTGACCGAGCTGCGCGGTGCTTATAACAGAAAAACGGCATATTTCCAGTCTGTGACGTTGTGTGATCTGATTTACCTAAACGCGGTACGCATGCACCTATGACGCCGAAATGCTAATCATTTCTGCGATACTGCCTGATTAGCATATCCCGTAAAAATCTAAGTCGTAACTGGACTTCTTTCAGGAGTTTTGAGTTTTATGAACATGAATGTATAACGTGAATCTCCTCACATTTAGTTTAGAAACATTGGCCTCAACGAACGGAGGAAAGGAAAAAATAAGGAGAAAAAAAAACGAAGAGTAGAGCGATAAAACAAGCATTGACCTTGCACGATTTAAAGAATAATGAACCAGGCTTTAATGTTAAAATATATTTATCAATATAAAATACAAGAGACGATTAAGTAACATGACCTTTATCTTAATGTTTTACCAGTGGTTCTCGAACTGTTTTCTTCTTATTAGGTTGAAGGATCATAGGCTTATATTTTCAGGTTTGTGGAACCACAGTCGTATCTACGTGCTTTAATTATTACTTTAAATGTAACGAAATAGTTAAATTAACATATGTTGTTTGAATAAAATAATATTTGAACTCCCATGTGTAATGCAAAAAAATTGCAAAAACTCATAATAACATATAAACTTATACAATTATGTTAAAACTGAAACTTAACGGAGAGAAAAATTTTTGTTGTTGTTGTTCTGTTTGATATTGGTAAATGCAGAAAATCCATATTTACAAAGATATGCAGTCGAAAGCTGCAACAGAAGTTTTACAGTCGTTTTTATAATTTTTCGGATAACAATTTACAATGAACAAAGCGGAGGTAGTACAACGTGTTTAAATTCAATGCTGAGTCATAAAGAATATTTTTCTCTCTTGCAGGGTGATACATCAATAAAGAAGTAATAAGGAAAGAAGTTATTCATAATTTCTTGCAAAGCTACCAGGATTAGAGGTCGATTTTCTTCGTATTTTTTATTGGCAACCAGAGGAGATATTTTTAGATTCCCTTCAAAGACACGTGCAAGACATAACAAAATATTTTTGTGGAGTACCGTAAATTTGTGATTCGAACTCAGGGCATTTCTCTTTTGTTCCCGAATGCTAGTGTCGACCTTATCCCAGACTGAAAAAATGCCAACAAAATATTCTAATTTGGACTGCATGATTCACACAATGCTCTCTATTTTAGTAAACTCTTCATTTCGTCTCTTAATCTTAAAAATGTGTGTCAGTACACTTGAAAGTCATGTGACTTCGATGTGGCGGATTGTAGTGATATGTTGCAGAGTCCATTTTTCAATACTTAATTCAAAACGAGTTTTAAATCATCTCCTATTGTTTTGGCAACCAGAGTTTTCATATGGAGAAAAAATGAATGCGCACAAAATCTTAAGTTTCATTTGCTTCAAAAGTTAAACAAAAACTTCTAAACACTCAGTCCTTTAGGACGCATTATTCGCGTAAACTTCGGTACAGTTATCCATGATGTAATTCAAGTTGTAAAATAAGAAGTCAAATTTTGGAAACAGCTTAAATTTTTGTTATTTGGAGTTCTTTGCAGCATATTTGTTTTTCCAGTTATACTTCCACCCAGTGGTGTAGTACTACTTGAAGAAGTACAGGAACGCGCGGTGCCTTTACGTCTTTAATACCTTTCCTTTCTTATCCCCCCTATTCCGCCTCTGCCCTATTTACTTTCTGATATTTATCGTATTGTTGCCAGAAGAACGGATCACGGATGGACAACCGAAATTTTAGACTGGATTCCAAGGAACAGAAAAAGATCCAGAAGACCACGAGGGAGATGGATGGTCGAAATTCGAAAGCATGTGTGAGTAACATGGAGTAGAGTGGCTCACGACAGTTGTGGAAGAAACTTGGGGAGACCTTTATCCAACAGTGGATTGATAATGGTTGACCATGATGATGTTTTGTAGTATACGAAAGTATATTGATCGGTCGAAATCAGACTTCCGGATTTACACGTTTTAGCATCCAAGAAACAAAAATTCATCATTTTGGTAAGAAAACACTGAAAAGTCAGGCCACAACTTGGGGTAGTTTTGGGGTGCAAAAACTAAAAAACTTGCTCACTGCGTGACGTCATAAGTCTAGTGCTGTCACTTGTTGAGCCATCTGTTCTTTAATTAGGGGGTTTAACGACCTCTGGTTCCAGAGAAAGGGGCGAACCAGTACTGTAGGGCAAGGACACCGTCCATGGTTTACCGAGAAGCCAGTTCTTAGACCACTGTGCCACCGAACAGGCGTTTTGTTTTTCGGAATGGCGACCACTATGAGCAATTCTTCGAACTACAAGTAATTACCCGTCCTTACTTTGGGGTTACTTTTTCCAGGGAAAGAACAAAGTCAACGCAGTCAGAAAAACACCACTCATGATTCATCTGGAACTCGAACATCAGTCCCATCTTGGTCTAACGATCAAAAGCCAGGACCTCCTACCACTCGATTACCGGGGCGCCCACCAATATTCACGGTTACGTGAGGTAAAGTAAAAGTTCCACTTATCTACAAATAGGAAAAACCTTTCGGTCTTTGGCTGATTTCCTAGTAACAAAATATTTCCCGTTAGTCAGCACTAGCATTCCTTTTCAACCGCTTGTTCCAGCGTATGTCGTAAGCTGAATTTCTTCACAAATTCATCTTTTAGAACTGTTAACAGCTACTCCCCATTGCATTGCTTTCTATTGTTTCAATACAATGAAATATTTTGACTTTTTTCGGATTTCTTATACTTGCTATTTGTGTAACAAAAAGGAGAGAGGAAGATAGTGTAAAACAGTCACTCAACTATCGTGATGCATTTCAGAGGCTTTCATTGGTTTCTTTTGTATTCAAATTACTTCTGTTCCCTTTTCAGGAAGGGAAATATTTTTTCTTACTTCCAATCCTTTAATTAAAATGGAGTTAATCCTTTTCAGGAGTTGCCAATGTTCAGTAATTTCTCATAACTTATTCACTTAATCTTCTGATTCATCGCTTGTATTAGTTGAGAGATGTCCAGAGCTATTTTACTTTCGACAGATATCCTCCTTTCTTTAAAATGACAAAACACTCTTACACATTTAATCAGTAAGAAGGTTCGCGAAAACTACATCGATGCTGTCTCTAAAAGAGATGTTACGGTACTAACAGAAATGATGATTTTTACTAGCAGGAAGGAAAGGGTTCCTGTGTTTTACACGTATTCCACTATTTCCCCTAGCTTCATTAGGACGACCTTTCGATATTTTTTCAATATTCTCTGGAATTGGATCGTCTGATGTTTGGAAGACGAGTTCCCTCCAAAATCAAAGCTAAACTGGTCACTGCTTTGAAGGCCGAATGGTGGAAAATATCGTGTGACAATTATAAAAAAAACACTGGTGGAGACGAAGATTAGAGGCCGTCATAAGGGTGAAAACAAAGTTTCAGTAAACAATATTAAATTTTCTATAAATGAAGATTGATTTTAGACATATAGAAGTTAATTGTAGGGCAGTGGGCAGTATATATTCCTGCTCAATAATAAATAAATAAATATTCATTAGGTTGTCCCAATTTGACGTGGCCATATGCTGACGGGCATAAAAGTTGGCCTTGGAAGAAACGCTGTCGATTGGAAAGAGGGGGGGGGGGTTATTACGTTATTTACATACAAATTACATTATCTCTTGGGAGAAACACTTTATTTTGGAAGTAAACACTATTTTCACAGCATTTTCACAGCATGGAGCTCTTCCAGAAGATTTTTTCAGTATATGTTCTGAATTTTTGTGAAAACATTTCGCTTAAAGTTCAAGACTGTTCTGTTTTGCTCGCTACTCAATGTAATAGATATTAAAGAAACAGTGCTAGTATGATGCAGTAATACATGAGTATTGACAGCAGCATCCATTGGCAATATACAAATGACGAAGCAGTATTGATTACCAGCTATTGAAGTTTAGCAAGCTTATGTGTAATGCCAAGAAATGCATGTTTAAAATGTAAAACATAGGGCACTAATTGAAATTTAGTGAAAGCAAGAACTATGGCCGCCAATATTCACGACCGTACGGTCACAGTCTACAGAAATTTTACACTATTCGATGTCATACTGGATCGCTTAATCGCCTCTAAACGAGCGGAACATGTTTAAAAGACGATGAAAAGTTCTAGGGAGCCGTAGAAGCATTGCTTGTAGATTATGAAATAGACTTAGTAAGCTGGAACAAATACATGTATGCACGAAGCATTTTCGAGTTACCAGGGACTACTTTGAAAAGTAATGGAGCAATATTACCAAAATATGGTATTCGGTGTGTACAAAAGTTCCACCCGTTTCTCATGATGCAAATGCCAAGTAAAAACATTAAGTAACAAGTGCAATAACAGATGGCGCGTGTAATAGCCAAAATGTTTTGAGGAGTAGGCTATAAAATGGCACCAAGTACGCAGGTGCATCTCATTCGTGAACAAGTCACACAAGGGTTAACATGTCAAACAATAAGGATCACATTACGTATTGTTTACTTTACGAGTTCGATAAAGGCAACAATGCAGCTGAAGTCTGCCGCAGGATTTGTGAGGTGTATGGCGATGTTGCTGTAAGCGAAAGCATATGTCGCCTTTGGTTCCAAAAATTCTTTGAACGAGACAGAAGCTGCAGAGATCGGCCACGTTCTGGATATTCATAAGAGATTTCTGAAGAGAATCTCAAGCAAGCCATACCAAATGGCTATCATGTAACCGTTGAAGAATTATCAAAAAGGTTTTTGTACACAGAACAACAGTAGAAAGAATGATGCATGAGCTTGGGTTTTTCACAACATTCGACCAATGGGTACCACATGACCTATCTGCAAGAAATTTTTCGGACAGAATGAACGCCTGTTTTTCTTTGCTTGACCATCAGAGAAATGAACCTTTCTTGGAATGATTAGTTACGGGATGATGAAAAGTTGGTTCTTGGCAGCAATGTAAAGCGCCAAACGACATTGCATGCCGAGTTGGACAGCTTGCTCTATCGACATCAAGGGGAGGATTGCTTCCGAGAAAGGTCTTGTTAAGTGTAATGTATGATAGGATGTCAAGGGAGTAATCCACTGGAAGCTGCTTGCACATAATCAAACGATAAATGCTGACCTGTACTCCCAACTGTTGGAAAGACTGAAAGAAAAGTTGAAATCTAAACGTCCAGGACTAGATAATAGCAAAGGCGTTATCTTGCAACATGAAAACGCAAGACCCTATACAGCTTCAGCCACTCAGGGATAATTACTGGGCACTGGACGTCAGATGGGAAGTATTTTCTCACTCTCGTATTCCCCAGATCTTGCACCTCTTGCACCGTATTCCCCAGATCTTGCACCTACCTTTTTCGATCTCTTCAGAACAACTTCGCTTGAAAAACCTTCGATGAAGCTGATGATGTTGAAACTGCATTAGAAAAACATTTTTGACTCCAAAACGGAGGAATTCTACAGAATGGGAATTCAATTACTACCAGAAAGATAGCAAGATGTCATAGGTGACAATGGCAATTATGTAAAAGAATAAAGAAGTTATTTATTCAAAAAAATTCGTTCTTCTCCTCTATTAAAAAAATGGGTAGAATTTTTGCACATAC
The DNA here is from genome assembly GCA_039090855.1 of Macrothele yani. Classification (NCBI taxonomy): domain Eukaryota; kingdom Metazoa; phylum Arthropoda; class Arachnida; order Araneae; family Macrothelidae; genus Macrothele; species Macrothele yani. The sequence goes on from CM077026.1 coordinate 75,109,968, forward strand.
CTAATAGATATGTATTTTAAGCATAGAACTTAGCGAAAGCTCTTGAACGTTGCTTTGTTAATTTTTCCTTCCTCAATGTGACAACCGGTTGATAAGAAGCACCAATCGGTTCCATTTTTTCTTTTGATATTACAAAAGCATTTGGATATTATTTTTCTGGATTTTGTGTTGTTTCGATAACCTGGTTGGAGAACAGTTATTCATGACGTAGAGCTATTCCACTCTCGCTCTAACACTAAAAAGAAAAAAATATCGCAGAGCAGTATTGTTCGGACTTTCTCGATCCATTCATTGCACAGCTCAATGAAAATGCAACACTGAATACACTGAATACTAACTTTAAACGAAATAGCACCACGGCCCACACTGCTCGCTCTTCGATAGCACTACTTGAAGATGTCATTGGGATCGAATAATTTCAAGGGGACTTTAGCCTCAACAATCACCCAGCTTTTCATCGCTCGACTGTTACTTCTTGGGCGGGAAAAATGAGAAATATACAAGGACAGCCCGAAAACAATTCAGCAACCGAAAACAAGTGACAAATAGTTACATTATGCATTCAAAATGGCGTACCTCCCTTCAATACTTGCTGTAAAGTCAAAAGTATGAACCTAAAAGCTGTAAAAAGTAATGAAGTCAAAATATAAAGTATTATTAAAATGAAAATATGTGTATTTTCCATTAAATACAAACTTGCATGTTCACTGCGCAGGGAATTTCTGAACGTACTGCTTTTAGGAGATTAGTTTCTTCTTCACATTTTCTTAACTTGAAGCTTAGTTTAATGTTATTTTCGTGTTCGATTTTATTAGTAATGCTAAAGTTGTAGACTGAGTTTTTCAAAACGGAACCTGAGGCTGAACTGTGATGTGTAATTTACCCATGAGTCAAATACTCCTCTAACAAGGAATCACAGATGTTCTTATTTATCCAATGGAGAATGTTCCTCATACATATTTTCTTCCTTCCAAAAAACACGCGCACCATGATATCAATCTTAAAAACTCTGTGCTACGCCAAAAGTAGAGATTACATTAAAAATTTTTGCTAGCTAATGCATTATTTCTAACCAACATAGTCATTCTACAGTGCTTATTGTCAGCAGTGTTAACTTTCCGGAAATGAAATCAACCATCGGTCTGAAACACACACTGTTTTCAGGTGATGTAATACAAGTCTATTCTACATATGATACACAGCTTTCCAAAAAACTTGTGCCATCTTATGGTTATCCAATAACGTGGGTTAAAAATCACAACCGAATTCTGGTTGAGCCTAGACTCAGAATTCCAATAATGTTGTGCGGCTGTTCTACATATTGTTAGGACCCCCCCCCCCTGGCTATTAATTCTGGAATTAATGGGCGTGGTGGGTGTATGAAATTAATTAGCTATTAATTAAGTTCGAGGCTTTATTGGGGTTAAAAAGCGAAAAGAACAGAGAAATTTTTATCTGGGGTTAGGAAAGAAAAGAGACGAAGAATTCTCACTCTGGCTGGGGGTCGGAGTTTGAGCGCTTTGACGTCGTAAATCGTAGATCGCAGCTGACGTTTAGTCTAAACAACCGGGAAGCAGGAACGTTTCGAAGCGAGACATTGCGGGCCACTTGAAGAACTAAATGAAGATGGAGGACCAGAGGGTAAGCGAATAATCGTAAATTCGTCGATTTTTTAGAGTATTTTCGAGTACAATTGCTCTCTTTTTGTGTGGTCCGGGCGGTAAGCAAGATTGCGCGCTTCTCGTTGAAAATAAGGAAGAAATTTCAGTTGCCTGTACGACCTCCGATGTTAAAGACGAGATGTCTTTGGGCTGCTATGTTATTTGAAAAAAAATTAAGCAGCAAAACCTCCTGCTCTTTGTAAGAAACGGAGATCATCAGCAACTCGAGGTGTTTGGATAGGCCAGATTGCCATTAAAACAGCGGAATCCGCGTGATATAGCAGCAGTTCCTGTGCTGTGAGCCGAATGGAAATCAGCGACCTGTTGGCCCAGTAAAAAGTGAAGCTTCGGAGAAATTCAGAAGTCGGCGAGTTGACGTTCGTCGCTCCAAAGAGAAGCGAAGCCAAGTAAACGAAACTCGGTCTGGAAACACCAAGGACAACGGTGTGGAATCAACATCACAATCTTCCTCTTCTGGATGCAGCAAAGGAGGCAAGATCATCTTACGAGCCGAAGCGAAGCATTATTAAAAAAGAGCATGTGTGTGAGTTTGTGAAATCTTCAGCGTAAAAGGAAGTGTGTTGGTGTATCAATTTACAGGTGAAATCGCTAATGGGATTTATTCTTGTCAGCCCCATGTAAGTAAAAACATTTTTTTACTGTTGTTACATCTGGTGCGCAGATAGTAGAGGAACTGTTAGGCACGTATAAGCCGATCAAGATTACAGTTTAAAGTGAACTGAACTGTGGAATTTAAGTACGCAAAAACTTTATTACGGGAAAAAAATCTGTCAAAGATGATCCATCACTTAAGATCAGCAGACAACTAATTGTTGTACGTATTTGTGCCATTTTTATTTTGATAGCCAATTAAATGTTTATGTCTAGTGCAGTCAGGGAATTTGCAGGATATATTATATATGTGTGCGAATGTGATTGGTTTTAATTGTTTAAGTGTGTGCCCATACATTATAATCTTCGCTCCAAGGACAACATCGAATTACCGTGGAAAAGAAATTTAACAATTGCTCGGCCACGGTCGTTACACTGGTGGCCACGGTTACAACAATATTTTCAAAACTTTACATGCAAGCTAACATGAATAATTTTAAACATGAATCCCGACACGTCTAACTTTTGCGTGTTTATGGCTTTTCGTGGAAGCTAACCCTTTAAATAACTGACATTCATTTGTGCTGCAAATACACAGCAAATAGTATGAGAAACAAGGCAGGTAGAAATATGTAAAACGCAAACACCATATTTTACCGGTTGAGTTATCATGGCGAAAACGTTAAAACACAATATGTTTCCCTTTGTTTTCCATACATATTTTCAGAGTACGAAATTCCGACCTTCTCTCCCACCGCATAAACTTTCAATACATTCTCATATGGCCGGCCCGGTGGCTCAGTGGTCAAAGCGGGGGCTTATGACCATTCGCCCGAGAAGGGTCCGGGTTCGAATCCCGGTGAGGCATATATGTTGTCTTTGTCTTACGGCACTGACCCTCTCCCTTCCCTGGAGTTAGTGACCCTAAATTGGGGACGGGCGACTCTTATAACCCATTGAGTTGCTCACGGTGGTCGTTAAACCTCTAATAAAAAAAAAGTTCTGCGGAATTTCATTGAACAATTTCACGTTTAAAGAAATCATCTTACTGCTACCGAATTGAATCAGTATGAATTCTACTTTATGAAACGTCTTGACAAAAGAATATGACATTTGCGCCATTGAAATGCAGATATCTTTTAAGAATGGGACATGCTAACTACGCGAACTACAAAATATGAAATTAAATAGAGAATACCAGAATTCCGGCTCGACAAAGGCGGTTTACCTTTCCGTTTCTGCTGAAAAGTAAAAGAAAAATATGAAATGATTTCAAGAGCTTTTGGTCGCTCAGTGCGGACTGCCTTTAACTTGCATTGGAAAAACCGAACGACTTCTAATAGGCCGTAATCTCCATATGAAAGAGTCGTGTTGATTTATGTAAATACTGTTCTGGGGAAGATTAAATCGCAAAGTCTGCGCAAAAATTGAATTCCTTGGAGAAATGCCAAACTTCAGAATATATAAAAGCTGTAATTTGGAGTGATTTGTTGATGATAATCCTTATGGAATTAGCATTTTAAAGCAGATTATAAAACACGAAATCTTAAAGTGGAAAATGATTCTACTCGTATTCATACAAATATACACTTTTTTCGTTTGCTTGTACGAAAAATATGTATAATGTACCTACAGGTAAAATATCATCGAAGCTAATTCACGACTGCTAGCAGCTAATGATCAAACAATTAAAAGGAATGTTTATGGTGAAGATACCATTGAGAACCAACTGAATATTAAAGCATTTCTTTAAAAAGTAAGTGCAAAATTGTGTTGTGAATGAAACCAACGCTTGACTGCACTACGCATTAGCCAATCGGCTACATGATGTTTCTGTATATGATTTTGTCAGAACACTCTCCATTTAGAAATTATTTCCTGTTTGTCCAGAAAGTGTACCGCGACACGTTTGTAATAAATATGAGGATATGTACCCTTAAACCTATTTTACTGTTTTTTTCTTTGCTTGGAGGTTTGACAGCCACTTTGAGCAACTCGATGGACTACTATAAGCAGTTATCCGTCCCTAATTTAGGACCACTTGTTCCAGAGATGGACCGTAAGAAAAACACGACATCCATGCCTCTCTGGGATTCGAACCCGGACCCACCTTGCAGGAATGGCGAGAAGCCAACGGTTACGCCACGGCGGCATATATAAACTTTCACACACATGTTCAAATATATTCAGCCTGTAGCTGAGAAAAATGAAGCCGCACTTTTCAGCAACGTATTACACCATAATTAAATTGTCTGGTCAAAGAAAAGAAAAGGACCAGAGATCTTCATTTTTACAAAAAAATAAAAAAATAAAAAAATAAAAGAGGGACTAGAAATAAAAATGGAGTAGTTCAAAAAGTAGCGAAAGCTACGAGTCTAACGTATGAACTAAGAATTACATGTTGGTGTTCTGAACGTGCTTGTTTATCGGGGAAATCTAAGATTACGACAAACGACATTGTTTTTTAAATATCTGGGAATAGAGCGAATTATGCTTTTCAGAAAGAGAGCATTATCGAATGAAAACCAGGAAGGTTTACTTAGGAAGGGGACCTAACTAACTCTGTGGGCATCTAAGGTTATAAGACGTCTCCTCTCCCTATTTGAAGCCATTATTTCAAGGGAAGTGACAGGGTTGGCAGTTGGCACACCCCCTCGCCGCCTGATCCAATAATCAGGCCAATCTTGGATGATTAGCCAGAAGACCGCGCCTCTGACTACAAGGTTACTTCTGCTTTCACTTTTCTCGAACAGTTACTATTGCTCTGCGGAGCAAAATAAAACAAGTAACTAAATGAGTCTGTAAAAAGAAAAAACATTCATTATGATAATATCTTCCGTCTTGGCTGAAACATACAGTTTCTTGTAAAGACTTTTTCGCAGATGCAACAATGCTCACATGTGAACTTTCAGGAAAATAAAACGAAGAATGAACAGCACCGACGCACTGGAACGTTTTTTGGATTATCGGTTGAATTTAATGAGAAAAAATTAATTAAAAGTTATTGCTCCAACTTTTGTGAAAATATGTTGGCTAATGGAAAACTCAGACATGTATAAGAAGAGGCACACGACTCTGGAAATGTGTATGTATTTCTAAACTTGAAATGCGTTGCAAAAACATTGAGAATTTATCCCATATGATATTCAGTCACAAAACTCCGTATCTTCGCTCTCTTTCTCTCCCGCCCGATGTATGGGTTGCCTTCAAAGTGAAAACAGAAAAGGTCGGAATTATTTCTGAGCAAACTCAATCCAATGCACCTTCCTCGCATCGATCCCTACATGAAAATCCATTTGGTGCCCTCCCTGTTCCACAGAAAAACTGATTTGATGACATTCGAGTCTGAATCTTGCATGAGGGACCCTTGCGAATGTTCTTTCCTTAGTATAGGAGGGAAGAGAGGTCTCATGGGGGGGGGGATGGCTTTCTTACAAGCTAGGGTGAAAACTCAGTTTACAGTTCAAACAAAACAAATGTAATCACTGGTAGAAAACGTCTCTTAGGAATTTAATTTTAACTGCGTTGTGTTGAACATGAACATTGTGGAAATAAATTGTCGATTTATATGTCTTCCAAATAATGGGTTCAGAGATATGTTTTTGTGAAAGTTTTGGTAAATCTTTAATGCAGTATCACAAGAAAGCTACGGAGACAAAAAATGCTTTCTAGAGGAAACTTCAGGGCAATTCTAAATCAAATAATTCAACTTCCCTCTATTTTTTACTTATACACTAATGTAACAGTGGGAAAATTTTTCCTTTAATAAAGGAATACATGTTTCAAATTAGCGGTTGTAGTGCGTCACTGTTTTCCACTAAAATTGACAGACAAACGAAAATACGATATTGCCAGTGCCGTATATTCTGGGCTAGCTAGGCTAGCTGCGAAACCCAGAGAATGCACAAATAAAAGTCAATTAGATGTACACAAATAAAAGTCAATTAGATGCACATAAATAAACGTCAATTATCAATGGTATTAAGATAATTATCGTCAATTATCAATGGTATTGTCGATGCTTTTTCTGCAAAAAAAAAAAAAAAAATGTGTGGATTCGCTTCTTTTAACGAAGAGAGTCTGGCGAGGAAAGACCAACGAGGCTCCTAGTGGAAAGGGCGATGGTGTGATCGTGACGCAACCAGCTCTACTGGTCTTCACTGTGTGATTCGAGGACTTTGATAAGACCGCGGGCTAGCGTTTTCTATGACAACATGAAGGAGCGGGTGAAGGGTGAATGGGCCATTGCTTTGGGCAAGGGTTCGCTCAGAAAAGAGAAGACTTATGACTTTAGGACTACCATTAGTCACTTGCACACTTCGTCCCGTAACAGCACGTGTTTCGCGAGAGTTGTTTCAGTTGTGTGCAGTGTCAATGAATTGAAATCAGTGATAGCATATATTAAATTCGTGCCTGTGTTGAATTCGAAATGCTCTGATAAATTTTGTGAAAACTTTCCTCAACCTCTACTGTAAGTTAAACAACCTTATGCCTCAATATTTGATACAGTTCGATTCATGGGCGGCGGAAGGCAGGACACGCTGTAGTACCCAGGCTTTGTCTTTTCAGGTAAAAAAAAAAAAAACTTGTGAGGGGAGGAGGGGATTCCAGAGTGTCCGGACCCCCTCTGGAATTTCATGGTCCTCTCACTGGGGGTCGACCTACAAATCGTCCTAAAAATATCTGGTTCACTTATAATTTATCGTTTTTTCACGAAGATTTCCTGCAGACCACCACCACCACGATTTGCAGTTTTCTAGAAAACGCTTTAAGCACAATTTTGAAAATTGATTTCGAACAAATAAGTTGAAAAGTTAACTCAGCGATCTGTTTTTCTCTTTAAAAAATCATTATAGAATTCTTTAAATTTCCTTAAAGCAATAATCAGGGCGGGTTTCTCTCTCTCCTTACTTTTTTGAAATTGTTTTCGCTCTCGAAGAAGTTGGAACCCCCGGAAAATATTAAATTCAGCCGCCCATGGTTCGACTCAAAAATGAACTAAAGGGTTTTTATTCCCTTTATGAATGCAAAAAGAAATGAGTAAGATGCATTATTTGTTACATGAAATTGAATAAACTGGACATTGTGTTTAGTGAGGTGTACAAATTAGCAGACCTAATATTAAAGTTTCCATCAACACCTGCAACTACTGAAAGACGTTTTTCTGCATTAAAAAGAATCAAGACATATCTTAGAGCTACACAAGGACATGTACACTTGAGAAACTTGGCTGTTTTGTCAATAAAGAACATTCTTTTTAAATATGAAAAAGTACTCAAAAGAAACTTTTTATGAAAGAGTAACACTCAAGTTCACACAAAAGGAAGGAGTAATGGAGTTCATGTACAAATAAAGTATTCAAAAGTTAAAATGTTAAAATCATAATCCTCATAATTATTTAGTATTATGTTAGCAACAGCATGTACCGAAAATTTAGAAAAAAATTTACTTCTAATTATACAGTATAACAACTAGAAAACAGACTTCGCAATTTTTATGAAAACAGTACTTGGGAGGGGAGGGCGTGTGATAGCCCAGGTCTTGGACCCAAGATACGCCACTGGATATTGCATAATTTAAATCGACACAGAAAGGTTTTTATCTCTCTGTGATGCGAATATAGTGATTTTCAAAGCTCGAAGATTTAAAATAACAAATTCTACAATAAGTATCTCGTATTCCATTTACATTTCAGAAAATGTCGCATCTTGTGTGAAACATCACGCTCCCTTCATGCTTTCTATGTCACAGAAAAATTCTCTGTTTATATCACGAAACGACCTCTGGCATATAGCATGAGCACGCCTCCAAAGCGCAATGCGTACGAAAGTACTGTACATATTGAACTTTCTAAGTGTTTGGCGAAAAATCACATACACGTTCCTCTGAGTTAATCCGGGAGTGCTTTGTTAAAAGAAAAACAAACACCTGAAGCAGACCTGGAAAAATCACAATTCAAAAGTATTTAAAACCACAACTTGGCGTTCGAATAAGAGATACAGCCAGAACTAGTTTTCCCTTAAAGTAGTTATAATAAGCGGAAAATCAGTTTTTCCTTAACATTGTACAAATATTTTTAAACATACACTAATAAAAAATAAAATATTACTTTGCAAATGTACACTAATAAGAAATAAAATATTACTTGGCAAATGTACACTTGCGAACACCCATACATACACAAGCCGCTCATACAAAAAAGAAAGTCACTTACATGCGGATTTAAATATGAGTAGATACTTAAATCAGCTGGGATTTGAGGTGTGAAACTTAGTAGAGTAATTCAATATCGCAGTCGAAAGTTGAGATCCTCTTTCGTGGCATGTTTCCTAAGTCTCGTTTGGTATCCTCTGCGTCGCCACACTAGAGCCTGCAGAGTGTGGTCACCTGAAGCTGTCCCACAGAAAATAAAATCTCCGTAATGGATTAATAAAACATACCTGGATCTGGAATGGGTCAATTTATAACAGAGAAAAGGAACGGGGGCCTAAAAGAAAAATTTCAGCTTTGGAGGACCTTGGTGTTTTGGCAATTGATGCCCAGATGACTATCTTGGTTCATTTTTCTATTTTTGTTGTTGTTGTTGTTGTGATTTGATAAAGTGATACTTATTATTCAGTTTCTGACTTAAATCAATTATATAACACTGCGCCATCTAACCCAATAACTCTAGTTCATGTTAATGCATGTTCACTAAGCAATAAGATAAACTTGTTAAAAAGTCTTATACATTTATTTGATTTTACAGTTGATGTTTTTTTGTTTTACAGAAACATGGTTCTGCGACTATGTACTTCCAGTTCAAATTCTAAATTATAATCTTCATCATTTGAACAGAGCATATTCCAAGGGGAGGAGCAGCTATATATATTCATAACATAAGATTTTTTTCTTTGGTACCAGAACTTACAATCACCAATCAAAATATGGAACTCATGGTTATACAGGATAAATTATATACGTATATTAGCTGTTTGCTATAGGACACCTAATTCAGATGTTTAGGAATTCTTTAATTTATTTGAGCCCTTTCTAGACTTTGCTAATTCCTCCCATAAAGAAACCATCCTGGTTGGAGACTTCAATACAGATCTTTCTCAAAAGAACTCTACTGTTGATCACTTCAATTTTTTACTTATGTCCTCACACTTTGCTAAAATATCACTTATCCAACTAGAATTACAGATAACAGTTCATTTATTCTTGATTTATGTATTACAAATACTAAAAAAGAATTGACTATCTCATGAGCATTAACATATACAATAAGTGACCACTTACCAAGTTTTGTTTTCTACCAACAATATAATATGAAATCAGTGCCTACTGATATCGTGGTGATTAGAAGGATCACAAAATCGAATCTTGAAACATTTAAAAACAAACTTTCGTTGGTTAATTGATCTTGGTTGGAGAATGAGCAGGATGCTAATGACGCATGTAAAAAAAAAATTGCATTATTTATAGATCTTTATGACTAAGTATTTTCTAAGAACATAATTTTTACTAGTGGCAATTCGAAAAAAAAGTTTCTCAAACCTTGAATGTCTACTAACATTTTAAATAAAATAAAGAAAAAAACTTATTTTCTGAATTTTTGAAATCGAGAGAGTCCATTGATTACTTGAACTTTAAAACCTATAGGAATAGTCTAACCTCTTATATAAAATCAATAAAAAGGAACTATTTTCATCGGTTATTTTCATTACAGACTTCCAAAAAAACCTGGAAGGGACTGCACCAATTATTAGGAAGAAACATGTGCAATGAAAAAAATATGTACTGTTATTACTGATGATAACGGGATAAAAGTAACTGAACCAATTTTAATTGCTAATATGTTTAATCACGATTTCATAACTAGAGCTTATAACATTAAACACTCTAATAAAATAACTGGTGGAGATTTGATTTCTTATCATAATGATTCAAATACTTCAAATACTTTTTTATTACTGATCTAACACATCAGGAAATAATAGCAGAACTACAAAATTTAAAAATTTATTCTTCACCAGGTATAGATGAAATACACCCCAGGGTATTTCATTACACGGCAGAAGTTCTGGCTGAGCCTTTGTATATAATTTTTAATTTGATCTTTCTGTTGGGCGTTTTTCCAACAGACCTTAAGACTTCCATGATATTTCCTAAACATAAATCAGGGAAATCAGACAATATTAACAACTATCAATGAACTGCTAATATTTCAGTCTTTGCCAAGATACTAGAGAAACTAATTTTTAATAGATTAACAACATATTTGATAAAATACAATATCATTCACAGAAATCAATACCGTTTTCAATCAGGAAGGTCTACTGAAATGGCTATTCTGTTTCTCCAGAAATACTTGCAAAACTTTAATGAAAAAAAAAATTACACTGGCACTATTTCTGGATTTTTCAAAGGCATTTGACTGCCTTAATCATCCCATCTTATTAAAAAAACTCTAAGAGGATTTCTAGCAGACCTTTTTAAAAGTTACTTAACCGATAGACTCCAATTGACTAAAATTACAAATTATTACTCAACACAAGAAAATAATTATTATGGGTGTTCCTCAAGGATCAAATTTTGGCCCAATTTTATTTAACATATATATTAATGATATCTTCTCAGTTTCTTCGGTTACAAAAGAATTTTATATGCAGATGATGTACTTCTTCTTGAAGGTCAAGATATTTCGCAAATAATTGATTACTTCAATACAGTAAAAAGTAAATTTCAAGACTTGTTTATTAATAATGAATTGAGCCTTAATACATCTGAAACTAAAGCAATATTTTTTACTGGCCCAACTGCGAATTTAGACAATCAGCAGGATTTAATTATTCCCTTTAATGATGTACCAATATCTATAGTTGATCATTATACTTACTTAGTTGTATTTATTAAGAATGCTATGAAATGGGACATACACAACGATAAAATAGCTCGTAAGTTGTTTAGAATTATAGGAATTATTGGTAGTGGGTTTAATAGTCTTACTATGAAAACCATTAAATTGCTATACTATTCATTAGTACACACTCGTTTAATTTACTGTCTTTCTTGTTGGGGATCAACAACGCAGCGTAATCGCAGGAAACTTCAGGTGCTTCAGTGTAAAATTATTAGATTTCTAGGACTGAAGTTAAATCAACGTTTGATACCTACCACAGGTTCACAAAATTATGCTCAAATTAGTCTTGATTGTTATAAATATAATATTTTGAACATTAACCAGTTGTATTTACGTTCTCTAGGTACTAATATGTTCAAAAGAATTAAATTGGGATTTACTGATGATATCATAGACATTCATCAGGAAACTCATGAATATGATACGAGATATAGACATATGTTACAACCATGTTTTCGGAAAAAATCAACAAACAAAACTGAATATTTGATATGAAGGGCCAAAATTTTGGAATGACTTACCCAGGGAAATTCATGACATTAATAACTATAGCTTATTTAAGAAAAGAATCACTACCTACTTACTTGCCCACTAATATTGGAAAAAAAAGGGAAAATAAAAAAAAAAGGAAAAGAAGGTAAAAAAAGAAAAGAAAAAAAAGGGAAAAGAACAGAGTGAAGGGTATAAGGGTAATGAAGAAAAAGAAAACATAAAAGAAAAGAAAAATAAAGGGTTTTGGTTGTAATGGGGAAGGCGGAATGGAAGTATGAAGGGATGGGGAGAAATCACTCATAAGACACAATAGATAAATTATTGCTATACCATTGAGACTGAATATGTGAGGGTTATATTCAACTAAAAGTTTCTAAAGATGATCCCCACATTATTTATAAATACTAAATGTAATTGCATGACTTTGTTTGATTACATAATTACAAACACTACTATTTGTTGTCTTTATGTTGCTTTCAACACACTAAGGCACCATTATTATGCATTCACTACTATCTACTAATATATTTAACATTATGTTTAGTAGATGTTAGCTATTTTATTTCTTGACTTGTGCTTTTTATGAAGGGAGATCAGGACTTGTCAGGTCACTTCTGGCCTTTTTCTGATCTCCCTAGCTGTTATACTGTATATACTAATTTGTTACTTCAAAAGAGTATTTTACATGTGTATGATAACAGCTAAATCAATAAATTGAACTGAATTGAAAAAAAAAAACAACATTGCCAGCCTTTGTGCACGACGGGCAGGTTATAGCCATTACAGGCCCACTTGTAGTTTAAAGGTTGTTCCGCAAGGAGCTTAACTAGACTCACCGCCTCGGATGCCAGAGCAGTAAGAGGGTGTCGCAACACTTTTTGGGTGTTGCATTTAATTAAATATCGGAGTGCGATGTGAAACATGCAATACCAAATGATCGATAATTTCAAATTCAGCGAGTTCCTCTCTCTTTTTCATTCTCTTCTCTCCATTTGCCGTATATCATTCTTTGATGGGGAGCCCTGTGCTGAAGAAGCCAGAGTTACTCAAAGTAAGTTCTGAAGATCTTTAAATGAAAGTGCCAAACTTTATCTACCAAAAGAAATCTTTTACAAATTTTTGATCCGTTTTACACATGTTTAAATTCTACGTCTCTGGTGGAAAATTAATGAATAACTGGCCGTGGGATTAAATGTTTGACACAAGTATTAAAGAACTACTTTTTTTCTGGCGATAAACTGTTTCCACAAAGAAAAATATAATTCGGCAGTTTGATGACTTCGATTGCTAGAAGTTATGTATCAAAGAACTTACAGGTCCAACAGTAGTTGTTTTTAAAATCAAACATAAAAGTACTTGTTACTTGGGTTACGAAATCTGTTTCAATGTTGTTTCTTTCCCAAACTGCAGCTTTTGTGATGAGGAACACCCAATCAGTATAGAAAAACTAAATGTGCCAAGGTAAATAACTTTTCCCTACAACTTTTTTGTGGGTCCAACATCTGCTGAACACACAGAAGTCTAGGAAAAATATCTCAACATGTAAGTGTTATGTCAAAAAATGTTCAAAAAATTACTTAACTGTAAGTGTTACATTTAAGAGATTTTCTCTTTTAACATAGAACTGTAAAGTGACTATTTAAGCATATTTCCTTTTCTTTTTCTTTTTCTATGTACGAAAAAAAGAGAGAAAAAGAAAGGAACAGAGATTTTCAAACTATTGGCGGTGACTTGTCTCATGGTGAGAGATGAGTTTTATGGTTTGATGATAAAAGTGCAAAATGAGAGAAACCGCGTCCAACACAGGACGAAGTCAGAGTTGTTGACAGACAGATAATTCGAATCGTTTGCATGTGCCCTGCTGTTAACACATTCAACAACATATCTAGGTGAATAAGATCTGTCCGATGGATAATAAGTACCAGTAACATTGATGTCAACTGGCTTTTATGAACTTGCTGTTTCTTATGATTTGACCTGACACAAGACAGAGATCCTGTATATTACTTTCAGAGTCATGCCAACATGTCGCCTACTGCATCTTAGCTTGCAGTGTTCTGACACTTTACTTAATGTTTACTACCTTGTAGTTTGATGCACAATATGGCTTTATATTGCTGTCTACCTGGAGCTTATTGCACCCCACCTTGCATTTTTTGTACGTCTTTTTTAAAACAAGTTAGTAAAATCATGCAATGCATTGATTATGATACGCTTTCCAACATACTAGAAATCATAAAATGGCTGTGGAATAAATCTCACTCCTACGCCCTGACCTTTGATCCCATTTCGATGATATTCAACAGAACTGGTTCAGTATACCTCCGAAATAACATGATAAAGTTTTGTCGCCATCGAAGCAATTTTACGTAAGTTATAATGCATAAGGGCTATGGAATAGACCCTGCTTCTGTGTCCTAACCTTTGACTCATTTCGCCCATTTTCAATAGGATTCGTCCCCAGGCAGGCCCCTACAACATACTAACATTTCATCCAAATCGAAGCATTTTTACGTAAGTTATGACGCATAATGGCGATGGAAGTGATTCCGCTTCTATGTCCTGACCTTTGACCCTCATTTCGCCAATTTTCAATAGGGTTTGTTCCCAGGTGATCACCTACCACATACTAATATTTAATCGAAATCGAACCTTTTTTACGTTAGTTATGACGCATAAAACAGTGGAATGAATCCCGTTCCTATGTCCTCACCTTTGATCCTATTTCGTTCACTTTCAATAGGGTTTCCCTTCCACATACTAAAATTTCATCGAAATCGAACCATTTTTACGCACGTTATGGCGCATAAAGGCAATGGAATGCATCCCGCTCTTATGTCCTGACCTTAGACCCCAATTCACCCATTTTGAATAGGGTTCGTCTCCAGGTGGTCCCCTACCACATTGTAAAATTTAATTGAAATCGAACCATATTTTACGCAAGTTATGACGCATAAGTGCAATGGAATGGATCCCGCTCCTACGTCCTGACCTTTGACTCCATTTGTCCCATTTTCAATAAGGTTCGTCCCCAGGTGGTCCCCTACCACATACTAAAATTTCATCGAAATCGAATCATTTTTATGCCAGTTATCGTGCGGACGAACATAGCTGGAGCATATACGCTTCTTCAACCTTCGGTTGGAAAGCGTAAAAAAAATGGTGCTTATGTTACCGGTTTGTCCGTCCGCCTGTACCCACGATATCTCTGCAACTATTAGTCCGATTTAAAAAATTCTTTTTGCATTGGGAAGCTTGAAATATGCTATTGATGATCCTTTATTTCATTTTTTTTACGAAGTACAATTTTGCCGCTAGTGGGCGTAAATGCAGATGATGTCGAATTCAAAAATACGTTTTATTCCACATATTTGCTTCTAAACATCCGATTGAAAAATTTCTTTTATCTTTCGATTCCATTTATGTCGAGTATTTTAGATATAGTTACTTTTTCAAATCACGCACAGATTTTCCGCTAGGGGGCGTAAAAGTAAATTACATTTTTTCCGATAACTCTTCTTCTAAAACACCGATTTTAAATTTTTTTTTTAGCGGATACAACTTCTGATGGAAATTTTTTTGGATATAATTTGACATTTTTGGTAAAGAATCCTTTAGCTACCAGGGGGCGTAAGTGTTAATTTTTGCTTCTGATATCATCATCATCATCATCGTCAACCATTATCAATCCACTGCAGGACGAAGGTCTCCCCAAGTTTCCTTCACAACGGTCTGTCTTGTGCCAGTCTCCTCCATGTCACTCCTGCATACTTTCGAATTTCATCCACCCATCTCCCATGTGGTCTTCTTCTGGGTCTTTCCCTGTCCCTTGGAATCCAATCTAAAATTTCGGCTGTCCATCGATGGTCTGTCCTTCTGGCAGTATGTCCAGCCCATTGCCATTTCAGGGATTTAACTCTGATCATGATGTCTTCCACTCTTGTCATTTTCCGGATCCACGAGTTCCTCTTCTTATCTCACCTGGCTACACCAAGCATGCACCTCTCCATGCTACTTTGAGTTGTCTGCAGCCTTTGTATGTCTCTTTTAGTTAAGGTCCACGTCTCTGCACCATACGTAAGCACTGGAAGGATGCATAGATCAAACACTTTTCTTTTAAGACATAATGGCATATTGCTCTTGAAAATTATGCTGTTTCTTCCAAAAGCTCTCCAGGCAAGTTTTGTACGCCGATTAATTTCTTCATCAATGCGACCCTTACTTGATATCTGATGTCCAAGATAAACGTACGTGTCTGTTTTCTCCAGCTTTTCTCCATCAATCAATAAATCTTCATTTCTTGTAAAAGCATTGAACATCACTTTTGTCTTCTGGAAGTTCATTTTTAATCCCACTTCTTTACTCTTGTAAGCAAGTTTCTGGATCATACTCTGCAGCTCTGATTGGGTAGTTGCAAAAATGACTACATCATCAGCAAAACAAAGGTGGGTTAGATAATCTCCATTAATCTTTATCCATTTGTTTTCCCAGCTCAGCGACTGAAAGACACCCTCCAATATAGCATCATTAAAGAGCTTCGGAGATATGGTGTCACCTTGTCTCACTCCCTTTCCTACTTTTATGTGTGCTGTATTCTCAAACAGCCGAATCTTGGCACCTGCATTTTCATAGATGTTGTTAATAATATTAATGTATGCATCTTCAATAAAACAGGATTTCAGAGCCATTGTAACTGCTGATGGTTTCACCGAATCAAAAGCTTTTTATAATCGATAAAAGCCATGCACAATGGAAGTTCATATTCCCTCGCTCTTTCAATTAGTTCTCCCAGTACGTGGATATGATCTATTGTGCTGTAGCCACTCCTGAATCCAGCTTGTTCTCTCGGTTGATCCATGTCCAGTGTCCCCTTCAAGCGATGTGAGAGAACTTTAGTGAAGATTTTATAAACCACAGGTAGGAGGCTGATAGGTCTGTAGTTCCTGAGACCCTCAATGTCACCTTTTTTATGTAGCAAGATCATTGTAGCGTTGTTCCAATCCTCAGGAATCTTCCCTTCATTAAGGCATCGAGTGAAATTTTGGGTGAGTACTGTTTTGATTTCTCCACTTGCTTCTTGTATGATGTCTACAGTAATTCCATCTTCTCCTGGAGCTTTTCCCCGCTTCATGTTCTTGATTTCATGTGCAACTTCTGCTGGGAGGAGTGAAAAAACTCTGGTACTGGTACCTTTCATGATGTCTGGAGTACATGTATCATCCCTTTCATATAATTTGGAGTAGAAATCTTTCACTCTTGTCAAAATTTCGCCTCTATTTCTTGTTACAGAACCATCTTCTTTTCTCAGTGCCATAATCTGTTTTCTTCCCTTATTGAGATGTCCCTTTGCTATCTTTAGGCTTTGGTTGTTTTCAGTTGCTTTCCTCACTAGTTCACAGTTGAATTTCCTTACGTCTTCAGTGATACTTTTTCGTACTGTCTTGCACAGCTCTATATATTCCACTTTGGAAGTCACATCTTCTTTAGTTGTCCTCATCTCTCTTCTTTTTTGCATCAACATTTTGGTTTTTCCTGATAATTTGTTCACATGCAACTTGTTCTTAGACCCAGCTAATTTTGTTGCTGTTTCCATAAGAGCTTTGGTTACTTTTCTGTTAACTTCAGAGATGTCCACTTCTTCCGATGTTAGACCTTCTAAAGCTGAGAATCTGTTCTTCAGTTCCAACTTGAAGGTATTATGGTGTTTTTTAAGGCTGGTTATGTCAATACATTTTGTTTGTCTTATGAGCTTGCCACGTTCAAGTTTAGTGTTGAGATGCATCTTACATCTCAGCAATCTATGGTCACTACCTGTGTTGAACTTGTTTAGCACACTGCAGTCTTCTATGACGAATTTTTTGTTTCACATAATAAAAACAATTTCACTTGTCGTTCCATTTGGATGTCTCCATGTCCATTTCCTGTGCGGCTTTTTCTTGAAAAAGGACTTCAAGATGAAAAACCCTTCTGTCTCTGCAAACTCCACGAGAGTATTTCCACGCTGGTTTCTGTTGCCGTGACCGAATTTACCTACCGAAGTTTCATTCTGTTGCCGTTGCCCTATTTTTGCATTGAAATCTCCCATAATTATATTCAAATGCTGCTTACCTTTATTATTTAGATGACGAATTTCCTCATAAAATTCTTCAATTTCTTCTTCAGAATGACTTGTGGTGGGTACATAAGTTTGAATTATCTGAGCCTGGTATCTTCTCGAGAGTTGGATAACGAGTCCTTCAACTCTGTCATAGGAACTTTCAACTTCTACAACTTTATCCTTCAGTTTCTTGTTTATTGTAAATCCAACACCACTAGTTCTGCCAGTATTTGTCCCACGATAGTAGAAGAGATGTCCCTTTTTCAGTTCAATGAGATCTTCTCTTTTTCTTCTTAACTCACTTAGCCCGACGATGTCCTACTTGATCTTTTGTAGTTCCTCTTCCAATTCAAGAAGCCTTGAATCAGAAGATAGGGAGCGTCCATTATACGTAGCCAAGGTCAGCATCAGATGGCAGCCTAGTCCGGTGCTCCGTGGATTCTTAGCACCCTCTGCCTTCATGTCGCACTGGCCGCTGTCTTGGCCAGGTACATTCCAGCTGCCGGAGACTGAGGGCCAAGATTTAAGTTGTGGAGTCATTTTGGAGGGGTTTGGCCATAACTCACCAGGCTGGCCAAGCGGGTTGGTGAGTTTGGGATAGCATTTCCTCTAATCCCGATGGTATAGTTATACCGCTATTGGAGGTCGTCAGAGCCCTTTTAGTGGGAACAGGATGCACCACGAGAAGGCGGGGTTGACATTTGTGAAGGAGAGGCTGTGATGTTACGCATCACCTGACCTTCTGATGTATTTGCCATAAAATCTGAGCTTCTAAAATATCGATTGAAAAAATTATTTCGTGGCCTGATGCCACTCACATCGATAAACCCTTTCGCAATATTTTCTTCTTAAAATATTCCACAGTTTCTCCGCCAGGGGGCGTAGATGTATATCTTATTTTTGTCAATATCTCTATTTCTAGGACTCCGATTTGAAAAATTCCTTCTATATTGGATAGTGTTTCCAGTGTTACATGTTTTTCATATAATTTCAACATTTTCAAATAATTCATAGACTTTCTGCTAATGGGCGTAAAGGTAAATTGCTTTCCCCCTATATCTCTGCTTCTAAATCCCCGATTTGAAAAATTCTTTTTGCACAGGATACCGCTGCTGATGGGAAATCCTTTGCACATAATTTCTAATCTTTGTAAAAAATGGTTTGGCCACCACGTGGCGTATGTCTCAATTTCCGTTTCTGATGTATTTGCAGCAAAATATGAGCTTCTAAAATTTCGATTGAAAAAAGTGGTTTGTTGACCGATACTACTCATGCCGGCAAACCTTTTGAACATCTTCTTCTTAAAATAATGCATGGTTTCTACGCCAGGGGGCGTAGATGTATATCTTATTTTTGTCAATATCTCTACTTCTCGGAGTCCGATTTGAAATATTCCTTTTTTATTGGATAGTGTTTCCGATGCGAAATGCTTTCTCTATAAATTCAAAATTTTCAAGTAAATCATAGACTTTGCGCTAGGGGGCACAGGTAAATTGCGTTTTCTGCGTTATTTCTGCTTCTAAAACTCCGATTTGAAAACTTCTTCCTGTATCTCATACAAGACCTGGTGGAAAATATTTTTCACATAATTTCTAATGTTTGGTAAAGAATGGTTTGGCCACCAGGGGGCATAAGTGTTAATTTCTGCTTCTGATGCATTTGTAGCAAAATCAGGGCTCCTGAAAACTCGACTAAATTTTTTTTTCTTGGACCGATAGTGCTCATATGGAAAACACTTTTGAGGATACTTTCTTCCTAAAATAATGCATGGTTTTCCCAAAATGGGACATAAAGTCATATCTTATTTTTGTCGATATCTCTTTTTCTAAGAGTCCGATTTGAAAAATTATTTCTATGTTGGAGAGCGTTTCCTGTGCGAAATGTTTCTCATATAAACTCATGATTTTCTTAAAGCACAAGTCTGCAACCAAAGGGTGTAAGCTCACGATTCCGTTTACAGCAATATCTGAGGGATTAAAAACCCGATTGACACACTTCTTTCTTCCGTCAGATATTATTGTGTTCCATACCGGTTCCATTGACTTTGAATAGCTTTAATACATTAATTTGCGTCAGAACGGATTCAAAAGACGTGCTTATTACACCCGAAAATTCGGTGTCATCTTTCTTGTTTATTGTTTCAAACTGGCTTTCAAGTTACTGCCATCCTGAGACTCTCTTTAACTGAAGTTATTGTCTGCGGAAGTCATCTATCATCTGGGTTTGGGCTTGATGCCTTCTGAATCTCAGCTTCCTATCTGCGCTGTACTACGTACTGTATAGCTTGTACTTCCATGCATACTGTCCCTCAGTTTGAAATTGGAGTCCTGTGCCATTAGATCTGCTGTCTGTGATTACCGATCCTAATGTGAGCTCAGGCTGAAGAATCGCCGTTCTTAAGAACTTTTGTAGAAAGCAACTCGTGCATTTTCCAATATCGGAAATCAGATTGCTTACAATGGTCGTGAATCTCAGGGTTGGCTCATGGCCCAGAGGCGAAACTTTCTATACAATTATATGGCTGGGTGGTAGGTTGCTTTACTGGCGCAAGGGTATTAGTGTGCTAAAGAACGCCAGGCACCAGGGTTGCTGACAAAAATAAAAAAAGGAACAACAAAATTAAAAAAAAAGGCAAGATAACAGAAAACAATAACGAACTGTGGTAAGGGCCGACTCAAAAACAAAGTACTAGCCAAACCAAAAAAATCAATACCCAAATAAAGGACCACACAAACGAAACGTTATACTGGTAGCTTGAAAGACGATCCATGGGTTCTGATACATCTTATAAAGAAGGAAACATACTCTTTCACGAGTAAAACGACCGAAAATACACGAAAACCATTCACAACAGTGAAAGTTCAACTACGCATCTCACACATATAGGAAATGTCGTCACAGAGCAAATGGAGGTGAGTGAAACGACAATACTTAGTATGGAGACGTGCGAGTACTACTTCTTTCCTATAGTTCTGGTGTAAACGTATAAAGCAAGGTGTAATAACTGGCTTGATGCAGTGCAGTGGAAAGATAGCGATACCCAACGAGGATAAAGTACTCTGAGCAGAATCAGTGACTCGTTTCCTGAATCCCAGCATGGTTGGCAAACCAGCATAAATGGATCTGAAAACCCACCTCTTGTTAAATACGGACAGCGTTTCTTACACGGCACAGGGGACATTCCGCGCCCTCCGCAGCGGAGAGACTGTGCAAAGCAGTCTAGCGAGTCAATGAATCATCCACTGTACGTGACAAAGTGCGAGGTATATAACATGCACCTCTGATGAAAACACTGTGGCCTCAGGTGGAATTCACTCGACGCAGACGTCATCTACACAGCCAGCAGCGGACCGCAAAACTCCACCGAACTTCGAGCCGTCTATGAATATCGGAACACAATCGAAGTAAAACAACTGGTGTTTCCCATAGAGCTACTATACACCAACACAGGGGTAGAGGTGTTAGAATACGGAGAAAAGTTGCATCAACTTGAACGTAAAGAGACTGCCAGGATTCCTGAATCCTCTGGTCTCCCTGACTGATCAAAGACAGGTCGATTCCTGTACCTGTGTACAATTGGCTGGTCCTTTACCCTTTGCAAGATATGTGGGATAATAGCTGATGTGGAGTAATACACTGGTGTACAAAAATTAAGGACGAAGAGGATAAATTAGCATAACAGCGGAAAGAGCAGGCAGAACGGACCGAAAGACCACTCAGGAGATAGACTAGGGTCAGGTACGGTAGGGCATGCGCATATATGCAGCATGACGTAGGGGGAGGAGTGTCGGAAGAGTATAAAGCACACGGGCAGTGTACGCTAAGAAATTCGGTGAAAGCTATTGCACAGTGTACATCAGTTTGAACGACGTCGTGTTGCTGCCATCGTGTGATATGGCCAACAAGCAATCCAGTAGACGACATCTGAATGACTTTACCCGAGGTCGCGTCATTGGGAAGTTGGAAGAAGGTCAAAGTGTGACTAGTGGGGCCGAGGAGTTCGTGATAGCTCACAGCATCGTTTCACGAGCTTGGCGAGCATTTCAAACGACAGGAACAGCTGTCCGAGAGTTTAGCAGTGGTCGTTCACAAGCAACCACGGCGGCGGACGACCGGTATATTGTCCTACAGGCGAGAAGAGACAGACGGCAGACAGCGGGAGAAATCTCAAGGCACATACAACAGACAAGTGGACGTCCGTTATCACGTTTTACCGTGGCCAGGAGGCTGCACAAAGGTAGTCTATTTGCATGACGACCAGTACGGTGTGTGCCATTAACGCCTGCTCATCGGAGATGGCGGTTTCTGTGGTGTCAGGAACACAAGAACTGAACACATCAGCAATGGGCTCGAGTTCTCTTTACGGATGAAAGCCGATTTAGTCTGACGAGCGATTCTGGACGTATACACATTTGGAGAGAGCAGAGAACACGCAATCACACCTCCATCGTAATCGAAAGGGACCGGTTTGGAGGTGGCGGAGTTCTCGTTTGGGGCGGTATCATGCTTGGTAGCCGTACTGACCTCCACATATTCCAAGGAAGTTCAGTCACTGGTGTCCGCTATTGTACCGAGGTTCTCCTGCCTCACGTGCGTCTGTTTAGAGTTGCTGTGGGTCCTGAGTACCTCTTCATGGACGACAAGGCTCATCGTACAGTGGCTGTCGCAGATCTGTTGGAGAGTGAAGATATTCAACGCATGGATTGGCCCGCAAGGTCCCCGGACCTAAATCCAATCGAACACGTGTGGGACCTTCGGGAGACGCTTGGCAGCATGTCACCAGCCTCCGGCAACGATTCCGCAGCTGCGATTGGTGCGACAAGAGACCGCGATGCCTCAACAGCTCCTTGACAACTTCGTCCTCAGCATGGACAGACGTTGTAAATCCTGCAACGTAGTCAGGGGTGATAATATCCCCTACTAAAGACCGGATTTTTCTTGGTAGCCGCCTGTCACATGGACGTTTCTGTCTTCTGTCCAGTTGTGCTCGAAGCTACCTTTTCAATAAAGTGCCTTTGTATCATTTGGATTCCTTGTTTGGACGGTTTTGCTCACTTGTCCCATATTCTTACATCTTGGGGATCTTATGGTATGATTTGAGTCGATGTGGAGCCTTTCTGCACAACGTTACATTCGAAAAACCGTCTCGTCCTTAATTTTTGCACGCCAGTGCATTTATTTTGCTTGATAATTGTTTATGGCTCAAACCTGTTTATGTCCAACATGAACTTTAGTGTAAAGCACTAATCTGATTAGAGACTAAAGCTTAAAATCTACTGAAGTAAATGGTTTCAGTGTAAAGCACTAATCCCATTAGAGACTAAAGCTTAAAATCTACTGAAGTAAATGGTTTCACTGTAAAGCTTACTGAATTAGCTGAATCGCTTTAATTGAATTCCGGATAGCTTCACTTCTACACAGCTGGTACTTACTGAATATGAATCAACTAATTAAACACTAGAAAACACAACGACCAAAAGATTTCAGAGAAATCTTACTTACAGATTTCCGCCTTTTATTTCATGTTCATCAAGAAGGATTATTATGTATGGCCTACGACAATCAACTATCTTGGAAACAGAATATATCAACTGAAACTACAGTAAATCATCTGATTCCAATATACAGGCACGTCGTTCGTTGATTAATTTTATATGGATATTGACACAGAACATAAGGTTTACTTAACACAGGTTACGCACGGAAGCAGTTTTGAGCATCAAATAATCAACATGACTTCAGTAACATATGTAAAGTAACACAGCGTAATACATTTTTTGATAAAACTATTTGAGTTCAGACTGCTTTCCTATCACTAAGACAGCATTGCCTCGAGGATGGATAGTCACATTGTCTCTCGAAAACTGATCACATTCGTTCTTATCTCTTACCTTCAACTAAGAAATTGCACTTTGACGTACTGCCAAGATTGACAAAACACAAAATCATCGAGAAAGTAAATGTAGCATTCGGACAGCAAAACGCTTAAAGAAAATATACTCAAGTTTACATAAGAAGATAGGAAAGAAAAAATGGGATTAAATTAAAGTATACTTCACAGATGAATGCAGGTAATAAACCGCATTCATCTGTGACTTATAATTATAAGTGGCTCTTGTTAGCAGTCATGCACTACCAGGCAGAAATCTGCCATACAAAAGAGTAGACAAAGCAATTTTTAAGGTATACAGTTACTTTATTTTCCTGAAAGGAAATGTTCTCTCTCTTTTATGTAAACTCCACTTACAACGAATCCTGACAGCGGCATTGTGCTTCTTCCGATATCATTCTTCACTTACTAGGACATGAGTTGCAAGTGTAATTGGGATTGAAGCACAAAAGGAGAGAGAGAGAGAGAGATATATCCCTTATCTCTCTTTCGCTTTGTTTCTGTCACATTCCCTAGTGGATGTGAAGGGTGGTCAGAATATGAAAGCCGACATAAGCTCCTCTCGGATCCGATGGATTGTTGGGAGGCAAGGATTGATTTTTCTCTTATATTGAAGTCTCTTCATAACTTTAAGTCTTATCATGTGTCAAAGCATTTTCATTCCAACGGGCATGATGGCTCAAAAATTATAAATGTAATTGCTCTGGCTGTAATGCACAACTGCCTAGGATTCGAACCTGCTTTCAAACCTTCGGGGTTTTTTTTAAATAATTAGAGAAATAATGACAATACATTGAATATTTTCCCCATGTTTTTGGAATTTTTTTACTGAGTCTTCCGTTTCCTTAGAAATTTGATATGAACGATCCTACAGAAATAGGATACTATATACTTTTCAAGCCATCAAATAATACTAGAAACAAGTATAACGTTAAAACTTTTAGTAACGGATACAGTTTGGTTTTAAAAATAGTGTAGGATTGGAATTTGGTTCGGAACTTACTTTCCTTTTTTTTCTTTGGGACAAAATGCTGCCGATATATCTCAAGAGCTATGAGTTCCTTTTTATCAAGAGCATAAACATTCTTTTTTTTTTTTTTTTGGTCAACGAAAACGTTACAATTTGGTCTATATTGTCATCGGTCGAACTTTTTCATCTTTTAAACTGCCTTTTATGTTTGGCTTACATTCAGATGGTCTGATAACATCTTCTGCAAGTATGTTCTTTAAGCCAAATAAGAAAGAATGGCATATAATTGAAGTTTGTGTGTGTAAGGTAGGAATGGGAGTTGTTCGTCAAGCTGTTCTTTTGACTTCGACTACTAGTGTAAGTTCTTTTCAGATCAGTTTCAATCATTATTTTCATAGCTGTGTCATTCTTTGTCCCTTTCTTTAAATTTCTTGAGCAAAAGAAAACATGCTCTGTAAAAATTAAGTGGTGTGAATTCAAGGAAAATTCCTAACACTAACGTGCAGCAAAGTTGCCAGTAGATCTCCGATTTTCAGCGAAATTTTTGTTCTGAAACGTTTACGTTTCTAATAACGGAAACATTCAGTATTTTGATAAATATCTCATTGTCACAATACACGTTTTTTTCTTTTTTTGAGAAATGTCATTGAGGGTTGATTTATTTTCAAGCAGAAATTTAGAAAATAAATAAACCCGCAATAAATTTAGAAAACAAATAAATAAACCCCTAGGTATTTTCTTTGTTGCACACATATTTCTCGTGTTTCCAAAAGTTTCGACTTCCACATTTTCAATCTCTGCATAGAAACTTCCTTCAATTTGGGAAATCTCTGTTTCCACGTACTTTCATTCTCTTCATGTAGCTCGCTGAAGCGAGGAAGTTAGATTAGGTGGTTGTTACGACGATCCTTGAGCATGTCGCTTACGCGCTTTGCAAGACTTGGTGAGTTTACGCAGTAGATTTTCCTTGGGAAGTGAAAAAAAGTCCTTCCTCACCATTAGTGGAGTTGAACTCGTGATGGTTTGTATGTGAGTACGAAACGCTGCTGAATAAGCCAGTAATACGTTCAACGTATGGTCACGTTTAATGTAGAGTGCAGGAAATTGGAGTCGTGCAGATGATGAAATGTTTTTCGCTATAAATGCGGGTTAATTAGTCATTTTATTTTCCTAAGGAGCTTATTGTTTTTCTGAATAGATTTTTAATCATTTTATTTTTTCTATAGCAATACTTATCATAAATCGTGTTCTTTTTCACCATTGTTTTTCAAAGCAACAGGATATTTTAGAACAATTTTTTTAACTGCTAGTGACTTTCAATTATGTTTAAGAAAAGAGGAAATGTACTACTTCATAGTATTATTTACAAAACCCTTAAATATGAAATTAGATATTGATAGCTGTAATACATTAGCTTTGTGTTAAGAAGTCCACAGACAGATTCATGGATATCACACACTCAGTCTCTTGCACGACACTTCAAGCACTTAGCTTATTATGGTAACATAATTATCCACCACCTGAGGGAGGGGGCAGGAATATCCGTTGCCACAGTTACATTGATATCATACTATCCACAATATCCGGTCTTGCTACAGAACCTTAAAAGCAGGTCGACCAACAGAAGAGAGTACACAAGCGGTGCCACCAAAAAAGCTTAAGCAGGGCTTCGCGGTTACAACTTCCGATGTTACGAATGATAAGTGATTCAGCAAAAATGGTGAACTGATAACCTCATATCAAATTCTCGTTTCCAGCGAACCGCTCTTTTTTTTTTTCGGTAGGTAATTTCCCCTTAACGGAGAGAAAAAGTAAGAACAATTTTTTCGGTTAATATAGGTAAGAAATCAAGGACAGATTTCTGAAAATTCAGATTTTTTTTGGTAACACATCTTAAAAAACGGTAATTTTCCGTTATGAACCAGAGAAAGATACTTCTGTCAATTCACGTGTGAAAAATCCGGGAAATTCAGGTTTTCCCCGACATTTCAAGGAAAGGTTGAATTATTCCTATGCTTTGTTACGTCAAGGGAAGAGTAACGGAAAATGGCCAGTAAATTTCAGATTTTTTTTTACATTGTAGTCATAGATTAAAATGTAGAGGAGTAATCAAATAAAATTAGGAGAGATAGTTTTATGTACAGTATGTGTGAATTGGTTTCAGAAATATGTAAAAAGATATTAAAAGATGGAACATTCTCACCGAAAACAGAGCCGTGTTCTGTTCAGGATGACCGATGTCCCGGGACTTTAAAAATCAGGTTTCTCCAGAAATTCTGACTTACAATGCTTTTTCAGCTTCCCTGGGAAAAATGCGATAGCAGCGCCTTCTGAGATCAAAACGAAACCCAATCAGAGCAGTGAAAGTAATATTTTTTTGAATGAACGGGGAAAGGAAAGGATTTCGGTTCAATGAACCCGGCGTGGGTGGCCAGAGGTGACTTAACCTACATGCATCTCTTATAAGACTTTAGAAATTTTACAGAAAAGGATGTGGACATTCCTCCTCCTTCGGCGAGGGATTAACTTGGCTCCAATGCATGCTTGCTACTGAAATTTTAACTGGGAAACGTGGAACCGCAAAGGGCAAACGAAAAGGAGAAAGAAAGGCATTTGAGCATTTTCAAAGAATTATTTACAGAACTGACAGAAAGTTTACAGTTAAAATCATTTTCAACAATTCTGAAGAGGACCGAAACATCAAGTTGACATATAACATCTGCCCTACAAAATAATGTGACTTTTCTCCACATGTCCCTTTTTTACCTGGCAAAGCTCTTTTTTGCCAAATGAGAGTATATATATAAATATATATATATATATATATATATCGTTGTCAGACATTATCAATCCACTGCTGGATGAAAGTCTCCCCGAGTTTCTTCCACAAAGGTCTGTCTTGAGCCGGTCTCTTCCATGTTACTAACATATGCTTTCGAATTTCATCCGTCCATCTCCCATGTCGTCTTCTTCTGGGTCTTTTCCTGTCCCTTGGAATCCAGTCTAAAATTTCGATTGTCCATCGTTGCCATTTCAGGGATTTTGCTGTGATCATGATGTCTTCCGCTCTTGTCATTTTTCTCATCCACGAGTTCCTCTTCTTATCTCTTCTGGTTACACACATCTTTCTTGGTTGCACACATGTATATAGTGTATTTCTCGCGGTGCACCCTGTTCCCAGTAAAGGGGTTCTGACGACCGACAAGTAGCGGTATGACTATACCACCGGGATTAAAGGGAATGCTTTCCCACACTCACCAACCCACTTGGGCAGCGTGATGAGTTATGGCCAAAACCCATCAAAAGATGACTTTACAACGTAAATTTTGGCCTTCAGTCTCCGGCAGCTGGAATGTGCATGGCCAAGGCAGAATTCAGTGCGATATGAAGGCAGAGGTACTAAGAATCACCGAAGGACCGGACTAAACTGCCATCTGATGCTGACCTTAGCTACGTTTAACGGACGATTTCTATCTTCTGATTCAAGCCTCCTTGAATTGGAGGGAGAACTCCAAAGGATCAAGAGGAACATCGTCTGGGTAAGTTAGATAAGAAGAAAAGGAGAAGATCTCATTGAGCTGAAAAGCGGACATCTCTTCTACTATCGTGGGGCAGATATTGGCAGAACTAGTGGTGTTGGATTATAATAAACAAGCAACTGGAAGACATCGTTCTAGAAATTGAGGTTCCTCAGAGAGAGCTGCGTGACTCGATATCCAACTCTCAAAAAGATACTAGGCTCAGATTATTCAAGCTTACGCGCCCACCACAAGCCATCTTGCGGAAGAAGTTGAAGAATTCTACGAAGAAATTCGGCATCTAAATAATCAAGGCAAGCAGCATTTGAAGATCATTATGGGTAATTTCAATGTGAAAATAGGACAACACCAACAGAATGAAACTTCGGTAGGTAAATTCAGGCATAGGGAACAGAAACCAGCGTGGAAATACTCTCGTAGAGTTTGCAGAGGCAGAAAGGTTTTTCATCGTGAACTAATTTTTCAAGAAAAAAAAACACATACGAAATGGACATGGCAGCATCCTAATGAAATGACAAGTGAAACTGATTTTATTATATGTAAAAAGGAATTTGTTATTGAAGACTGCATTGTGCTGAACAGGTTCAACACAGGAAGTGATTATAGAATGGTGAGATGTAAGATGCACCTCAACACTAAACTCAAACATGGATAGCTCATAAAACTAGCAAAATGTATTGACATGACCAACCTTAAAAACCATCATCATACTTTCAAATTTATCTAACATCAGAAGAAGTAGGCATCTTTGAAGTTAACAGCAAACTAACCAAGGTTCTTATGGAAACAGCAATAAAATATGTGGTACTAAGAACAAGTTGCATATGAAAAAAATACCAGGAAAGCAAAATGCTGATACAAAAGAGAAGGGAGATGAGGAAAAATAAAGCAGACGTCACTTCCAAAGTGCAATACATAGAGCTATGCAAGAGAGTAGAAAAAGTATCAATGAAGACGTTAGGAAATTCAACTGTGAACTAGTACGAAAAACAACTGAAACCAACCAAAGCCTTATGAGAGCAAAGGAGCATCTGAGTAAGGGAAGAAAAGAGTTTATAGCACTGAGAAAAAAAGATGGCTCTGTAACAAGAAATAAAAGCGAAATTTTCACAAGTGTGAAAATTTTCTAGTCAGAACTATATGAAAGAGATAATACATCTACTCTAGACAGTATGAAAGGTAGCAGTACCAAAGTCCCTCCATTCCTCCCTGCAAAAGTTACACGTGCGAGTAAGAACATGAAACAGGGGAAAGCTCCAGGAAAAGATGGAATTAACGTGAACATTATACAAGAAGCAAGTGGAGAAATTGAAACTAGACTCGTCCAAGTTTTCTCTAGATGTCTCAATGAAGGGAAGATTGCTGAGGATTGGAAAAATGCTACAATGATCCTGCTACATAAAAAAGGTGACATTGAGGATTTCAGGAACTGCACACCCATCAGCCTCCTATCAGTGGTTTATAAAATATTCATTAAGATTTTCCACATCGCTTGAAGGTAACACTGGACATGGCCCGATGGAGGAAACAAGCTGGATTCAGGAGTGTCTACAGCACTATAGATCATATCCAGTCTACAGCACTATAGATCATATCTGTGAAACCATCAGCAGTTACAATAGCTTTGAAATCTTGGGGTATTGAATATGTATACATTAGCATTATTAGGACCATCTATGAAAATCAAAGTGCAAAAGTTCAGTTATTTGAGGATACAGCACCCATAAATATTGGAAAGAGAGTGAGTCAAGGTGACACCATATCTTCCAAACTATTTAATGCCGCATTGCAAAATATGTTTCAATCACTGAACTGAGAAAACAAAGGGAAAAGATTAATGGAGATATTTTAACTCACCGTAGTTTTGCTGATGACGTAGCCATTTTTGCAACAACTCCTTCAGGACTGCAGAGAATGATCCAGGAACTTGCTGACAAGAGTAAAGAAGTGCCATTAAAAATTAACTTTCAGAAGACAAAACTGATGTACAATGCTTTTGCAAGAAATGAAGATTTATCAATTGATGGGCAAAATCTGAAGATAACCGATACCTACATTTGCTTTGGACAGCAAATATCAAGCAAAGACCACATTGATGAAGAAATTAATCGACGTATAAAACTTGGTTGGAGAGCTTTTGGAAGAACCACTACAGTTTTTAAGATCAATATGAAATTGAATCTTAAAAGAAAAGTGTTTAATCAATTCATCTTTCCAGGGCTTACGTGCGGAGCAGAGATGTGGACCTTAACTAAAAAACACAGACTAAGAGTGCAGACAACTGAAAGAGCATGGAGAGATGTATGCTTGGTGTAACCATGAGAGATAAGAAGAGGAATTCATGGATAAGGAAAATGACAAGAGTGGAAGACATAATAATCAGAGTAAACTCCCTGAAATGGCAATGGGCTGGACATATTGACAGAAGAACAGACCACCGATGGACAACTGAAATTCTAGACTGGATTCCAAGGGACAAGAAAAGACCCAAAATGAAGACCACATGGGAGATGGGCGGATGAAATTCGAAAGCATGCAGGAGTGACGTGAAAGAAACTGGCTCAAGACAGACCGTTGTGGAAGAAACTTGCGGAGACCTTCATCTAGCAGTGGATTGATAATGGTTGACAATGATGATGATGATATAGAATGTGCATATTTTTTTCAACAGTGCAATAACCTTTCAATTAATTTTACACACATGCATCTTCTTTTTTTTTTCGAAGATTAGCACACACAGATTTTCTTGTGAGTGTTGTGAGTGATTTTCTTGTGAGTGAAGCATTAGCATACACAGATTTTCATGTGAGTGAAGCATGCAGGAGTGACATGAAAGAGACTGGCTCAAGACAGACCGTTGTGGAAGAAACTTGCGGAGACCTTCATCCAGCAGTGGATTGATAATGGTTGACAATGATGATGATGATATAGAATGTGCATATTGTTTTTCAACAGTGCAATAACCTTTCAATTAATTTAACACACATGCATCTTCTTTTTTTTTTTTTTTCGAAGATTAGCATACACAGATTTTCTTGTGAGTGTTGGTAAAGAAAATTGGAAAAAGATAAGTAAATGCTGATAATAATATTTTTTTCAGCTCTTAGGAAATAGAAAATTTGGGGGAAACTCACTATATATATATATATATGTAGTGAGTTTCCAATGAATCCACTTCGGG
The DNA here is from genome assembly GCA_039090855.1 of Macrothele yani. Taxonomy (NCBI): domain Eukaryota; kingdom Metazoa; phylum Arthropoda; class Arachnida; order Araneae; family Macrothelidae; genus Macrothele; species Macrothele yani. The sequence continues at coordinate 75,141,315 of CM077026.1, forward strand.
GTGGTGGGGAGGGGGGTAATTAGGGTGATACTATGATACTAACACATGAAAGCGAAATTCGCCACCACTACATATCATCATCAGCATCATTGGTGTTCTGTCTCTTAACAGGTCCAACGGTAACTCAACAAGTTCTCTTCCTCCAGTTTCCTCTGCCCTTGCTTCCTCCTTCAATACTTAATAATTTCCTGTGCTCATGATATCATCAAGCATGTCGTCTCCTTCCTCTTGGTCGCTTTCCTACAATTTTCCCTTTTATCATTCTTTTCAATAGGCTGTCTCCTCTTAACACACGTCCTATCCAATTATATTTTCTTTTTCTTATGGTCTTTAGAATATTCCTTTCTTCTTCAACTCTTTGCAAAACTTCATCATTGGTAATTTTTTCCATTCTTCTCCATAATCACATTTCAAATGCCTCCAACATTTTAGCTTCTTTCTTCCCGATTGTCCACGTTTCTGGCCCATATAGAGTTGCACTCCAAATATAGCACTTAATAAGCCTCTTTTGAAAATATTTATTCATTTTATTACTAAACAATTTTTTCTTGTTATAAAATGCATATTTTCCTTTATTATTTCTTTCTTTTATTTCCGTGTCACATTTTCCATTTTCTTGGATTATGCTATCGAGGTATTTGTATAGTGTCACGTGCTCTACATTATATCCATTCAACATCACCTCAAGATGCTGTAGTTCATCTTCAGTATTAGCTAATATTGCTTGGTCATCTGGAAATCTAATACTTTGTATTGTTCTTCCTCCAATACTGATTCCTCTTTTCTCTTCATCAAATGCTTCTTTTATCACTTCTTCTGTAAAAATATTGAAGAGTATTGGTAACAGACAGCATCTTTGTCTTACACCACTGCCAATCACACATGTTTTTAGTTTTTCCTACTTTTGTATTTATTATGGTGGTCTGGTTCATGTATAATTCAGCTATTGACCTCCGGTCTTTCCAATCTAATCCTATTTTACTTAGTACTTCTATCAGCTTTTCCCAATTCACTATGTCAAATGCCTTTTCTAGGTCTATGAAACATATATAAACTTTTTTGTTTATTTCTATATTCCTTTCGCATACGGTCCTCATCACTCTGATTGCATCCCTAGTTGCTTTATCCTTCCTGAGTCCATACTGATCATTACCCCCAAATACTCCGCTGTGCTATACAGTCGTCGATTCAATATTCTAAGCAGTACTTTAGAAGCATGCAAAAGTATGCTTATAGTTCTATAATCACTGCACTTAGTAGAATAACTTTTCTTTTCAATTGGTATAAGAATACTCTGTGCGAAATCTTTAGGCCATTCTCCTGTTTTGTAAATAAGGTTGCATAATTTCCGTATTTCTTTTCTACCTTTGTCATTTAGTTGTTTAAATATTTCACTAGGTATTCCATCCACTGCTTCCATCTTTCCACTTTTTAATTCCTTAATTGCTGTTTCAATAAGTTTTCAGTTTGATCATATCACCCTGTTTAGTATTTCAGGACCCTTATCATCTATTTGGTATTTCGCTTTACTCTTCTAATTCAATTTTTTCTCGCCTCACATTTTTCGCTAGAGATCTTCAATATATTCCTTCCATTTTTCACCTTGCATTTCAATATCATAAATTAATTTTCCTTGATTGTTTTCTATGGGCAAATTTCTTATGCTTTTCTTTTTGATTTTTTGCAAGTTATTTTGTTTTTTCAAACATTTTATCATATCGCCCTCTTTTATCTATTACTACAACTTCTTTGCATTCTTCGTTTAGCCATTCCTCTCTTGTTTTATCAGTTTATCTTCTCAATTCATTGTTTAATGCTTTGTATTTCCTTTCTCTCTCTCCAGCGTTTACGTTTTTCCATCTTTTCTTTCATCCATTTTTCTTATCATCTCAATTGTAATCCATGGCTTCTTAATTCCTTTCCCTTCCACGAAACATATTTCTTCAACAGCTGTTTCATATATCAAATTTTTCAATTGATTCCATTTTGCATTAGCGTCAAAGGTCTCTTCAGGTGTATCTTCTTTGTTTCTCATTTTATTCTCCAGTTCTTCTCTGAATTTCTAGCCAGTATCTCCTTTGAGATTTCCTAGGTTTCAACTTTTCTTGATTTTTCCTTTATTTATTTTCTTTAATCGTATTCTTGATTCCGTAACAACTAGTTTATGGTATGAATCAATATCAGCTCCTGGATAAGTTTATATTCTTTTACATTGTTTCTATACCTGTTTTGTACTAATATATAATGAATTTGGTGTCTTGCGATATCACCTGGCATTTTGCATGTATATCTTCTTCTCTTTGGAAGTTTAAACCAAGTATTTCAAATAATTAGTTTGTGTCTTTTACAAAATTCGACAAGTCTTTCTCCTCTCTCATTCTTATTTCCAGGACCATATTCTCCTGTTAATCCTTTCTCTACCTACTCATCTACTATTGCATTCCTGTCTCCCATCCACATGGTACACTTTTTAGTTCTGTCTTCTTCCATTATCTCTTCTATTTGACAATATATCTGTTCTACTTCATTTTCATCAAGGTCGTTTGTAGGCATATATACCTGTATAATCATTATATCTACTGGCTTTGCTTTCAGTTTGATCATAATCACCCTGTCATTTTCATAATTTGTTTTTTCCACCGAGATTTTAACCTTTTCATTCAAAACAAATGTCACTCCATTTTTTTCTCGGGTTCTGCAGGAATATATAATTCTATATCCATCACTTTCAATATCCCCTATATCTTCATATCTAAATTCACTTTGACCAATTACATCTAGTTCATTCCTCTCCATTTTTTTCTTCAAGTTCTCTAGTTTTCTATCTCTTAACATTGTTCTTACGTTCCAAGTTGCCATTCGTATAGCTTCTGTCTTATTCTCTTCTGATCGCCTTATCTTATTCCTTTTTCCTCGACACTTTGGATCCACCGTCATTGTCCATATGAGGGTTTCACAGGGTAACAACCTGAGAAGCTACATATCTTCTCCTGCCGGGAATGATATCCATTGTCTGCCGATAGACCCCGTTTTTGCCAGTTGTGGAAACTATATTTGCTGACTTTACAATATTTCTTGGAAAAAATACTGAGGAGGTTTTCCGTTGCCTTCCTCAGGAGGCCATTATGGTATGGTCCCAAACCTGGGAGAGTAGCAGACTCCCACTGCAAGATAGAAAATAAAGTATATAGAAAAGATTCACCACTAGCTCTCGAATACTCTAATAGCATTGGGGGAAGGAGCAAGAAGAAAGAAGTAAGAAGAAGGAGAGTAGGGACCAACCTACAGGTAATATAGCAGACGTATATTACATGAAGTAAGGCAATAATAAAATAAGTTTTCCGAAAAGATAAAACACCAAATGTAAGAAATACGAAAGTGTCCTGCCTCGTTAACGCGGTTGTCAGGAAACTAATGAAGAAAGGGAACTTCTCCAAACAAGCGCTATGAAAAGGGGAGATGATTTTAACTTGCAATATATTAAAATGGTTATTAATGTTTGCTCTAGTAAAAAGCCATACTCCTCTGGGTACAATTCGTCGTTTGTCCATACCTTTAAATTATCGCTGTGAATTTAAAAAGTTTAAAATAACTCAAAAGAGAGAAGAATAGGAACTGGAGAAAGAGGCGGGAGTTTCGACGTGAAGACACAGCAAGAAGTGTAAACTGTTTTCAGGGTAAATCTGTAGTCTTGACAAGGAATAACTAGCTATGGATTTTAAATTAATTGTTTGTTGTATTTTAAGTTTCTGATATTTGTATGCTTAACTTGTTTGATTCAGTTTTTAGCTAAATTTTCTTTGGTAACTTTGTAGAACATATATTTAATTCTTTGAATAATTAATTAACAGTAAACGGTTAGAGATAAAAATCAGCATGAGAGATAAGAGATTTAGGTTATTCCATCAGTTTATTCTTTCACTCCTAAAGTGATGTACAATGTGATTCCCAGGTCTTCACAAAAGATTCAGTTCAATGTCAGAAATAATGTATTATGCACACTGAAGAGCAATTGATTTAGAGACAGCTGGCGTTATGCAAATGCGGCGCTGTGGGTGGCCCTGTAAACAAGAACGACATGACGTATGCAGCGATCCGACAATATAAGGCGTGATGCGACGAGAATCAGTAAGAGTCGGACGCAGTATGGGTAAGACGAAGGATCTAAGCGCATTTGATCATGGGCAAATTGTCGGGGCCCGACGAATGGGTCACTCCATCTCGGAAGTCGTGCAGGCACTAGGATTTTCACGAGACACTGTGTCACGGGTGCACCGTGAGTACATCGAATCCGATAAAACCATTCCTGCAAGGGCCAACTGCCGTGGACAACAGCGTGTGGATGAGCGGGGTCATCGTCGGCTAGCTCGCATTGTAACAGCGCATAGACGGGCCACAGTGCAAGAAATCACTCTGCAATTTAACGCTGGTGCACAAAAACGTGTAAGGAACCACACCATCCAGAACCATCTCCTCGCTTTGGGGTACAGAAGCCATAGTCCCACGAATGTACCGCTGCTGACCGCACATCACAGGGTGCAAAGATTAGCATGGGCACGGGAACATCGCCACTGGACCCTAGACATGTGGAAAAATGTCACCTGGACTGATGAGTCGAGATTCACGTTGGTACATGTGGATAGCAGGATACGAGTACGACGCAAACCACATGAAGCGATGGAACCTTCTTGCCAGCAAGGTACTCTTCCAGCTGGTGGGGGTGGAATTCTCGTCTGGGGACTGTAACGTGGACTGAAATGGGACCCCTCGTACGTGTGACATCGTCCCTCACAGGTCAACGTTACCGGGATATCCTGGACGACCATTTGCTCCCGTTTGTGCGTCTTCAACATCCCACTGAGGACCTCATCCTGCAACAAGACAATGCACCGTGCCATCGCTCTCGTATTGTACCTGAATGGTTGGATGAACACTCCACCAACGTGACCTCGCTTCCTTGGCCAGCTAGGTCACCTGACCTCAATCCCATCGAGCACATCTGGAATTCCATCGAGAGAGATGATCGAGGCTCTGACCCCCCTTCATCAAATCTTCGGGAACTATGGGAGCATGTTCAGGGGTCGTGGATCCGTATGGCTTCCCAACGCTTCCGGTGTCTTGTCGAGTCCATGCCGAGACGAATTGCCGCCGTCATCAGGGCGAAAGGTGGTGCTACAAGTTACTAGACAGGTATCTCTAACTCAATTGCTCTTCAGTATATATATCTCAACGCTCGCAATCTCTTCAACTCCACGTACATAGACCTCTCTCTCTCTCTCTCTCTCACTGTATTACATATTCAATGTCGAAATTTTTATCTTGCTGTAACTACTGTTCGCGTTCTCAATTAGTAAAAGTTCTTCGGGGAAGTAATGTATCATTCAGTGAGAAAACCTTTAGCAGAGAAGTAACCAGTGACTGTAAAGCTACTGCTACAACTGCATTCTTGAAAAAGTAGCTTACTACAGCTGCAACTACGTTTTCTGAAAAGTAGTTATCTACACTACTTTTTTTATCTTTAGATTTAAACTAAGGTACATTCTACAACTTTGTATTAATGGTACATGTACATTCTTACATATGGCACTGAGAGTAAACTACCAAGATAAATTACCCGAATAATTTATCTTTGCATTTACCTATTTTTGCTGCAGTCAAAATATGTAAAAATACCTGTAGAGAGGTGTATCTTTTAGGCATTACACGTTAAGTTATTCATCATCGTTTTGAGGGGGTGGTAGGGGCAACTCCAAGGGCTATAAGTAGTCGCCCGTCCCTACTTTGGGGCTACTGGTTCCAGGGAGAAAAGTGAACCAGTTATTTAAGGCAAACAAATGACCCATGTCTCACGCGGGATCGAACCGGACATATCTAAGACGAAGGACCGGAAATCAGCACTACGTCACCTGGGCAGCTTATCCATCATCTAGCTTTTAGTTTCCTGTGCATACGCATACATTCTTGTCTACAACGCCGCCCCGGTGGCCAAGTGGCCTGAGGCTTGGAGTTCGGATCAGTCGTCTGAGAAAGGCCTAGGCTGGTGTCTTTGTTTGATGGCAAAGACTCTCTCACCTCCCTGAAACTAGCGGCTCTAAACAGGGAAAAGGCAAAACTGCATTTAGCCCTCAGATTTGCTCATAGAAGTAGTTAAACCCAGAGACAAACAAAAACGCTGCATTTACCCAATGGATTTTAAGCAGGATGTTGTACTTCAAAGTGAAATATGTATTAGATGCATATTTCTGAACAAAATGGAAAATGGGAAGACAATAATTTCTTTCTCTCCCTGCGAGCGATATACGAAATAAAGCATCAGCACACAGTGATGCTTTATTAAACAGCTTGTAGGTGGAAGAACAATTTTCTCCAAATTTCCTGAGAGGAAATATTTACTCCACATTTCCACAAATGTGTATCTGGTTAGGGTCCCACCACTTATGTGATTATTTCAAATACTAAATATATACGTTCAGCAGTGGAAAGGGTATAAGGAAAACAAAAAGGTGACTCCGAGTTTTTGGCTGAAATGAGCATGTCTTTTGAATCCTTTCCGATGCGAATAAAATGTTTCAAAGTGATTTATATCCAATGGAACCGGTTCAAAAAAATCAACCGGATTTAAAAAATCGATAAAAATCCTGAAAAAGGAACGGCTACTTACTCCCACTAGCAGATGAAAAGTACGTTAAGAAAATTGGCAAAATGCCCACAAAAAGTTTGGCATAGCGCAAGGAAGATATCAAAGACAAAGGCTTTTTCAAATACAACAGTTAGAAAAAGCAATATAGAACAGTTCAAAAAAGCAATATGGAACAGTTAGAAAAACAATATAGAGGAAAACATGATATAAATCTACTCCCCTCAGCGGAATAATTTTGCATATAAGAAAAACTGATAATGTGCGAAAAGTATTCTCCAAGCAAAAGCTATGTTAAGGAAGAAGAATTTTTTAAATACGTTTCTTGGGAGAACAGGAAGCGAGAAAAAGGTTTTGACATTTACGTTCCCTAACAAAAAAGCTGAGAATTATTTAAAGATGATAATGTTCTCCATCATTTTTGCAGCAAATGGCATACCGTAAAAAAAGAAATTTTTCAATAATGTTCTTAGAAGGAGATATACAGAAAAAAACTTTAGTACAGAAACACCACCTAGCGGAAGAACTGTTAACTACAAAATTTAAACAAGCATAGGCAAAATGTTCTATAAGGTTCAATGAGTTCTATAAGGTATACGGTGTACAAAGTGTTCTGTAAGGTATACGGTGTACAAAGTGTTCTGTAAGGTATACGGCGTTAAAAAATTTGAAATCCAGCATTTAAAAGCAAAGATATGGCGAAAAACAGATTTAATAAATGTGCACCTAGCTAGGAAATTGTGCATAATTTTGATTTGAAATATACTCAAAATGACTTCCTTTGTAGTAAGCAGTATCTGAGCGAAAAATAATTTTTTCAATCGAGTTTTTAGTCGCACAGATATTGCTGAAAATATGCTGTCAACGGAAACGTGATCTTACGCCCTCTATTGCACCCTTGTGCGTTAAAATATTGGAAATTATTTGTAAAACATTTCACACTAGAAACGCTTTCCGACAATGAAAGAATTTTTCAAACTGGGCATTTAGGAGTAGAGACATGGACAAAAATAGGATACACATCTACGCCCTCTGGCGGAAACACTATGCTCTATTTTAAGCAGAAAGTATTCTCAAAAGGATTGTCGTGGTGAGCGCTATTTGATCACATAAGAATTTTTCAGAAGCGCAAATATTGCTTCAAATAAATAAATAATAAAAAAACAACAACATCAGAACCAGAAATATACTCTTACACCACCTAGTGGGAAAACCGTTCTTTACCAAAAATTAGAAAATTATGTGCATAACATTCTCTTCCATGAGCTTTTTTCGATGTAAAAAGAAATTTTAAATAGGGTTTTTAAAAGCAGATATATCGGGGAAATCGCGATTTAAATTTACACTCCGTAGCAGGGAAACAATGTATCATTTGAAAATAAAACAATTATAGACTATATAAATTTTTTGACAAAAATGAAAAAACAGGCTGTCAAAATACGATGAATATTACGATCACGAACACCAAGGGGTCGGCTAGTAAAAGATGACATTTATTTACAATTTAAAAGATATACACAGCACCAAGAGGTTAAAAATCAGTGACAAGATCTTTCGGGGCTTCTGAAGCACCCATCTTCAGGTCAAGTGACACAGAATGAAACGTGTAATGAACACTTATATACAAGTTGAAAGTAGACCATCATGCCCTGCGACGTGACTCATCAGAAAAGGCAATCCTTTCCCAATCAGCAGAGGCCCAATTCCGTTACTGCCGTGCAAACGTAAGCCTTTTCTGCCGATGCACCTTCGTTAGCACAGGTGCAGTGACCATCCGTCTGCATCGGAGCCACATACACAGCAGGGTTTGCTGAACTGTCATTTTAGACACGCTTCCGGTAGCCCCCTGGTTCATTCGTCCAAATGAATTGCTCCACTGTAGCGTGTCCATCGGCCCTCACGCACTGTCGAAACCGACGTTCACCTCTCACATCGATGGCACGTGGTGCTCTGCAGTTTGCACGTCGCTTATTTGCAATGAGGCCATTTCTCAAATCACGATACACTTTAACCACAGCAGAACGCGAACAGTTCACAAGGTGTGCTGCTTCGTAAATACTGCCACCCTTAGCCCGAAAGCCGATAATCATCCCTTTTTTTGCAAATCAGATAAATCGCTTCTTTTATCCATGACTACAACGAGGGATATGTTTTCAGAATTCTTCCAGCACACCTTGTATACCTTCCAAGCCAGCTCACGAGACGTGCCTTCTTTCATTGGCTGCACGCTGTTAACATCAAAAGTAGGAGGTGGTCACAATAATGTGATTGAACTGTGTGCATATATATACAGTCGTGGCCAAAAATCCTGCACCAGTAGACCGAAAGTCAATTTCTTATGTTTGAAGTCAAGTTATACAGCGTAATGGTAAAGTCAGGAATACATATTATACAGTGCATCATTTTAAAGGAAATTTTATGTTGAATTCAAATTTTTTACAGAATGTTATTACCAGTAATAAAAGTGAAGTTACAAGCAAAAATGTGCAACTGAGGAAACACAAATCCAGTTCTGAAAAAGCGTTCGCGCACCTTTTCTCCCCCATAGCTTTTTCCGACGTCCGCTAGTGAGATATAAAATAATGTAGAATCGTCCTCCGACTTAGAACGCAGCTGCTTGTATTAAGTTGACCGAAGTTTATGCAGAATTCCTGGTGATATTTGAATTTCGGAATATCAAATACCCGAAAATTGGTCCTGCCTCTTCAAAATAGGGCAAGAATTACTTTGCATGAACTTGGATTAAGTAATCGTGAAATTGCTGTTAAATGTGGCTTTGATCATTCCACTGTCTTGCGCACCATTAAAAGAGTTGCAAAATGGATGTCTGGGAAACAGAAAAAGAACAGGTCGACCAAGGCTGTGTACTGAACGTGATGATCGCATGCTGATTCGTCGTACCTTAAAATCAATGTTTAAAACAGCCACTGATTTAAACAAATTAGTAAAATTATGCAATGCATTGATTATAATACGCTTTCCAACATACCAGAAATCATTACTCAAGTTATGAGGATAATGGCTGTGGAATAAATCTCAGTCCTGTGCCCTGACCTTTGATCCCATTTCGATTATATTCAACAGAACTGGTTCAGTGTACCTCCGAAATAACATGATAAAGTTTTATCGCAATCGAAGCATTTTTACGTAAGTTATGATGTATAATTGGGGTCAAAGGATGGGACACAGGAGCTGGAATAGATCCAGCTCCTGTGTCCTATCCTTTAACCCCATTTCGCCCATTTTCAAAAGGATTTGTCCCCAGGCAAGCCATTACAACATACTAACATTTTATTCAAATCGAAGCATATTTATGCAAGTTATGACGCATAACGGCGATGGAAGTGATTCCGCTCTTATGTCCCGAACTTTGACCCCATTTTGCCCATTTTTAATAGGGTTTGTTCCCAGGTAGTCCCCTACCACCTACTAAAATTTCATCAAAATCGAACCTTTCTCACGTTAGTTATGACGCATAAAAGCAGTGGAATGGATCCCGCTCCCATGTCCTGACCTTTGACCCCATTTCGTTCACTTTCATTAGGGTTCCTTCCCAGGTGTTCCCCTGCCACATACTAAAATTTCATCGAAATCGAACGATTTTTACGCGAGTTATCGTGCGGACGGATATACGCACACAACGCGTGACATAATGAGGCAGATGGGAATCGCGACCATCTGCTCCCAAGAGTGTGACGTCATAAATTTTAATAGTATCCACACACAACACGTGACCGAATGAGACAGATGGCGTGACCGCGCGCCAACATCACATCCGCGAGATTGTGACGTTATAAGATTTCTAAGCATGGGTAACATTAATGAGACGACGCCATGACACTAAAAACGTGGTAATTCGGGGTGGTTATTTAGCCCACTAAACGAATTTTCCTAAAGTCGAGATCAAGCTAAATCGATTTCTAGTACCAGAAAATGGTAGGTTAACGACTTTCATCAAAATCCTTAGAGCCGTTTTCAAAATAAAATTTACATACATACAAGAAGTGCTCCTTTAATAATATGGGATAAGGGCGATGGCATGAATCCCGATCCTATGTCCTGACCTTTGACTCCATTTCGTCCATTTTCAATAGGGTTCGTCCCCAGGTAGTCCCCGACGACATACTACAATTTCATCGAAATCGAACCGTATTTACGCAAGTTATGACGCATAAGAGCAATGGAATGCATCCCGCTCCTAACCTTCGATCCCACTTCACCCTATTTGAATAGGGTTTCTTCCCAGGTGGTTCCCTACCACATATAAAAAGTTCATCGACATCTAACCATATTTACGCAAGTTACGACGCATGAGGGCAATGAAATGGATCCAGCTCCTATGTCGTGACCTTTGATCCCATTTCGTCCATTTTGAATATAGTTCGTCCCGAGGTGGTCCCCTACCACATACTAAAACTTCATCGAAATCGAACCATTTTCACGCGAGTTATCGTACCGACTGGCAGACGGACAGATGGACGGACAAAGCTGGAGCATATACGCTTCTCCAACCTACGGTTGGAGAAGCGTATATGCTGGAAAGCGTAAAAAATGATTAGGAGAATGAAGTACGCATTATTGCATCTGAACGTACAGTTCGTCGTAGACTACAAGAAAATTGACTGACTGCACGAAAAGCTGCACGAAAACCTTTTCTTACTGAACAACAACGGCTCAAAGGAATTGCTTGGGCCAAGGCACACAAGAATTGGACTGGGTATAATGGAAAAATGTTATTTTCAGTGATGAAGCAACTGTTACTATTTCCGCTAATAATGGAAATAATTATGTACGTCGTCGGGATGGTGAAAGATATAGGGCATGCTGCACCCATCCAAAAATCAAGCACACACATTCGGTGACGTTATGGTCCTGTATTTCAGCCAGTGGTGCTGGCCGTCGGCACATTGTTAATGGCACATTGAATGGATCAAAATATGTGGGTATTTTGGAGTCCAAACTGCTGCTATCTGCACAAGAAATGGGTTTGTGGAATTTTATCTTTCAGGACGATAACGCGCCATGTTATCGGTCAAAGTTTGTTGACGAGTGGTTTAACCGAAAATTAAAAGGAAAATTCAGTGGCCCGCAAGGTTACCGGATCTTCATCCCATAGAGAATCTGTGGGTGAGATTGTTGCAAAAGATCCGTCAACAAGGACCGTATGGCACCGTATTATCACCAATGGACAACTGGAGAAGCCCATTAGTTCCATGCCGAGAAGGTGCACTTTGTTACTAAGAAACCGTGGTTATCGAATTAAATATTAAAGCGTATTTTGCCTATTGGTAAGTTATTTCAAGTGTACTGTACAGTAATTACGTACTGTACATTAATTTTACGTTAAATGCATTGTACACTAATTTCCCAAATGCCCCTATTTTTTGCTTTTTATGACTAGACACTGTACTTTTGCTTGTAACTTCGCTTTTATTACTGATAATAACATTCTGTAAACATATTTAAATGCAGCATAAAATTTCCTTTAAATTGATGTATGATATGTTTTCTTGACTTTACCATTACGTTGTATAAGTTGACTTCAAGCATCAAAAATTGACTTTCGGTCTAATGGTGCAGGACTTTCGGCCACGATTGTATATATTGGGGAGGGAGAAGGGAGGTTGGAAGTCTAACGGCCACCGTGAGCAACTCAGTGGGATAGTCCCTAATTTAGGGACACTAGTTCCAAGGAAGGTTGACAGCCAGTGCCGTAACACATACACAACATCGATGCCTCACCGGGATTCGAACCGGGACCCAAATCGCACGACTGATCAGAAGCCTGCGCTTAGACCGCTGAGCCATCGGAGCGACTCAATCACATGGAATAAATATTTTTTGAATGCGATAGCATCTGCTTTTATGCCCTCTAGCGGCGAAGTTATGCATCGTAAAAAAAACAAAAACCAGGAAACAAGGATTATCGTTCTCACATTTCAAGCTTCCCAATGCAAAAGTAATTTTTCAAATCGGACTAATAATTGCAGACATATGGTATCCACAAATAGACGGATGGATGGGTGAAGTGATAGTGTAAGCACATTTTTTTTTGCAAAAGAAGTGCCAAAAATTGTTAACTGTTTGGCTCTATTGACAATGTGAGGCAAGTGAGGCACGTGAATATATTAATAGGTAGGAAACACTGAAACTATGTTCCAATAAATAACGCTTCAGGAAATATCACGTGATTTAAGGAATTATATTTCATTTTGTTATTAATTTTCGCTACAAGCTACTTTATTTTGTTGCATGCTACTGCTACAACTACATTTTTCAATTTGTAGCGGTGCTACATACAACCCTATTCTAAAAGTAGCGTGCTACTTCCGATCACTGGAGGTAACAAATTCACAAAAGAAAACAAAAACTCAAAAGGAAGGCTATTTAAAGGGATGCGTCACACTACACCATTGTCGACAGCTCACTCATAAACACTTACTTAATTGCACCCGTTCGTTGACACTTTTCAAAATATTTTTTTTGAAAAACACCAAAGTTTGTTATGTTTTCAAATGATGCAAGGTAGCTTCAAGGGCGTATGCCATATAATAATACTGTTACTCACGTTCATTCATAACTGTGTCGATAATGACCAGCCGACAAAGTATCATATTGTTTCACTATTTATTTCCGATACTCCAGTGTATATTCACATTTATATCAATTCTATTTGTTATATAATAAAAATGCTGTATTAAAGAACCGTGTAAGCCATTACAACAGTTTTATATTGCCATTCAAATTGTCCGCAGTGAACTAAGTGTATACCAACACTAAGGCTCAATATCCTTAAAGTCTATCACGCTATTACATGAAAATCTGACTACAGTAATGTTTCGAAATTATTACAATACACATGTATAATTAATTGTTCCTTATCCACTGAATTCAAAAAGATACTCAACTGTAGTTTGCGTTCACTATTTCACCTGCCTACAATAAGTTGAGATGTAGACACAGTGCAAGCAGTACTTCCCTAAAACCGATTCCACACAATAAACAGTTGAAAGGTCAAATAGAAAATATGTACACTTTAGAAGTCTTATAAAAAAAATATTAATTTTCCTTAATCAAACCGTGCCAACCAGTCAGTCTTCCGTGCATATTTCGGAGCATTTATCTATGTCCATTTTCAACGAATTATTTACTCCTCAGTTGTGAAGTTCCTGACTGTAATTGAAGTAATCGCTAGGTGTTCTTCATGAAAGTCCTCACTATGATGTTTGTTGTCCACTTGTCCTGTCCAAACTATTGCAGTGCCATCTTGTGGTTAAAAGTCGCATTCAATGCTCAAATTATTATTGTGATTTCCGGTTAATTTCTTCATTCCTTTTGAATCCCAGTATTCTTTTTCTTTAGATATTAAGAAACGCCACGAATAGGGTAGTTTTAAAGGGGATTGTTCATTACAGTTATAGCTTTTTGCGTTTTCAATCATCACACTCTCCGACACCAGAATCTTCTTATGCGAAATGTGTGAAGTAAACACCTTAGCCTCCTCCCGTATGGGTGTAGAATTCTGAATTAAACAGTATCTAATAAGTGATGTCTTCTGACTAGCTTGCCTCCTAGGAAGATTCTGGTGTCGGAGAGTGTTATGATTGAGACCACAAAAAGCTATAACTGTAATAAACAAGCCCCTTTGGAACTACCCTATGCGTGGCGTTTCTTAATAGCTAAAGAAAAAGGATACTGGGACTCAAAAGGAATGAAGAAATTAACCGGAAATTACAATAATAATTTGAGCCTTGAATACGACTTTTATCCACAAGATGGCACTGCAATAGCGGGGACAGAACAAGTCGACAACAAACATCATAGTGAGGACTCTCATGAAGAACACCTAACGATTACTTCAATTACAGTTGGGAACTTCACAACTGAGGAGTGAATAATCTGTTGAAAATGGACATAGATAAATGCTCCGAAAGATGTACGGAAGACTGCGGTGGATGGTGACTGGTTGGCAAGGTTTGATTAAGGAAATGAATATTTTATTATAAGACTTTTAAAGTGCACATATTTTCTATTTGACCTTTCAACTGTTTATTGTGTGGAATCGGTTTTAGTGAAGTACTGCTTGCACTGTGTCTATATCTCAACTTATTATGGGGAGGTGAAATAGTGCACGCAAACTACAGTTGATTAAGTATCTTTCTGAATTCAGTGGATAAGGAACAATAATGACTATATGTGCATTGTAATAATTTCGAAACATTACTGTAGTCAGACTTTCATGTAATAGCGTGATAGACTTTAAGAATATTGAGCCTTAGTGTTGTTATACACCTAGTTCACTGCGGACAATTTGAATGGCAATACATAACTGTTTTAATGGCTTACATGATTCTTTAACACAGCATTTTCATTATATAACAAATGGAATTGATTTTAATGCGAATATACACTGGAGTATCGGAAATAAATAGTGAAACAATATGATACTTTGTCGGCTGGTCATTATCGACACAGTTATGAATGAACGTGAGTAACAGTATTATTATACGGCATACGCCGTTGAAGCTACGAATAAGTCACCACGTATGTATATACTTTCATGTGTTCGCCTTATTGTGAGGTAAACTTTATAAAATGTAAATGAGAATATGTTGCAAGATAATTTGAGGTTCCCTCCTCACTGTCTGAGCCAGCTGTTTCACTGACAGTATTTCTTTCTACGTGTTTTTACGGATGCTGCTCTATTATCATACCCGGATCTCACACATTGACTGATGACAAGGGCTGAAGCATCTTAACCAATAAGTGCAATCTACCTTATATGAGACATTATCCGAAAGTATTTTTTTGATTTTGCGATATTTTTATTTTCCCGTCCACGCGTGCGATTTGCCTTTTCGTCAAAATTCCTGAGTGTAATCACTTAAGGTTTTTTGAGTTCGTGACCAAAGTCTCGGATTTGAAAGGATCAATTTTTTTCGAGGGAAACGAAATGTGATTTCCATCTAAGAATTATTCCTAAGCACTCAGTTCTTCACGACATATGAGAAAAACAGGGATGTTTAGGAATTAAAAATCAAATTCATATGAAGTTCTTTCTTTTCTTTAGATCATTATAGGTCTTCGAATACAAAACTACAGGGGTTTATCAAAATAATGAAAACACTTAACTGTGTGTGAAGAACGTTTTATTAATAAGCCGTAGGCCAACCTCTGGCTTTCAGAACAGAAGCAGTTCGACTTGGAATAGACTTATACAAGTCATGTACATACGATAATAGAATTTGGAATCATTCTTCCTTTAAAATATGTCCCAACTGCACCACTGATGTTGGAGGTGGAAAGTGTGATCTGACTGTTCACTCCAGAGATTCACACAAATGTGCAATAGCATTGAACTGGCCAGGATAGCTGCTACTGTACTGCATCCTGATGCTTCGCAAACCACAACTTGATACATTTCACCCGATGCCCGGGTGCATCATCTGTTTGAAAGCAAGGACTGTCATCGTGGAACAATGCCAGAAACATTGAATGCAGGTGATCCCCAAAAATATATTCATACGTTACAGATGGGACATGTCCTTGCAGAATAACCAACGGTCCTAAGGAATGTCATGATATGGCTCCCCATAGTATCAGGGGTCAACCTCCATGTTTCACAGACAGAGTGGTACGCTTCTGCAAGTTTTCGCGAGATGTATCCCTTACTAATGGTGGGAAACAATGTAAAGCACGGTGCATCAGACCAGGTGACTCTTTGCCAGTCATTAGTCTCCCAGGTTTTATGTGTTGTGCACCACTTTACACGTTTGGTTGCATTGATGTTGGTAATCAGAGGTTTGTGAATTTCAGCACGGCCATAACAACAGGCACAGTAGTGTTCCAACGAACTGTTATGACCAAATTGGGATCAATCCGACTTGTTCAACTCTGATGCAACTTGCGGTGCCGTGGTCTTGTGCTCCCGCTGTAGAATTCGTGCCAGCGATCTTTTATTGCTATCCGACATGTTTGTACTGCGTCCACAATTCGCACGTTTGGAAGTAACACCGTGTATTTCTTGATAGGTAGTCATATTTTTCGATACAGTTCTTCGTGTTACACATGCTATTCCTGCCATTCTAGTTACTGAAGCTCCTTCCTGACGCGTATCAATTTTCATGCCTTTTTTTAGTTCACTGAGATCTGACATTGTCGACAGTTGCTGTGCAACAGCTGTTTCTTTTGCGACTGTGGCAGTGCTACGTGATAACCGATATTGTACTTCACCCCTTTATATCGTACACATAGTGGGTGATGTAATCCCTCTGATTTGCATACGGCGCTTTGCGTGTACTCTATCGCAGTCGGTGTTTCCATTATTTTAATAAACCTTTGTATAATCGTATGGATAATGTAGAACAGCATTTCTTACAATGAGTGTCATTTTCGGACCCCGAACCGTGTGTGGTCGGCTTCTCCTAAATTCCTTTGCTCTTTCGAGCTACAAAGCTACCATTCGAGGCGGTTTAAAAAACAAGCATTTCTTATGTCAGCTATTGTCACTCTCTAACTTTAGTACCTTAACAATTCCTATAGGTACTGTTGTCGCCTGTTTCTCGTGTGCCATTGGCGACTGCATATAATTTCTGGCGCCTGGTAGGTCTTGGACTCGAATGCGCTCTCATCAGAAAGAGGACTTGTCACCCAGATTAGCGCGCATTGTTCTTGAACCACGTGAGCTAAGATTCATCCACCAAAGGATGGATATTTATTTGTTCGTTTGCGTATTTCAACGGGCATCATGTTCCAAAAATTTGGAAAAGGAAATCAAATTGTCCGAAACGAAGTTTTTTAATTGTAAATACAGGAATAAATAAATTAAAATATAAATACATGGATGTAATTTAAAATATCTAACGAAACTCGACAAGTTCATGATAACTGCACTTGAATACAAAATATCTTCGTTAAGAATAAGTTACGCTGCAGCTATCGCGCCTGAAGAGTACAAATGTAATTCGTGCGTTAACGCAGAGCATTCCCTCGGTTCACACATTAAATTCCGTGAACTCACCGCAGGGTAAAGGTTTCTGCGCTTCAGACAAGGGAAAGTTTGACAGGCTGATGCACGCACCACACATGCACACAAAGCGATTTCCATTCATTAATAAATTAGAAAAACAAAATGTTAAAAGCGCACGAAATCTGCCAAGCATTATAGGGGTTGCACTTCTTACATTTTTCAGATCTTGTGAGTACAAAACTCAGCGATATTTGTACTGCAGATGGCCACTTTTCCCTTGCAACAGGCATTTTAACCGAAAACATTTCTGCAATTTTTGTTAAGAGATTTCTACTTTTAAAGGTTTAATTTCGTGAGCCGAGGTGAAAAGTTGTGCCATGAGCTTTCAGAAAAAGCAGGCTTTAATGGAAATGCTATAACCCTTTTCTCTAACACTTGATATGGAATGATAATACGCGAGGTTCGGAAAGCAGCGGGGGCCAAACAGAACGTGAAATTGTTTTTGTTCCTGACAGAAACAAAACAATCTGCCCGGGTCTTTATCTCAGCAGACAGTTCATCCATTCTGGAGACACCATTGGAATCTAGCAGAGGCTTCAGTATGGGAAGTGAAAGTTCTTAATGGGATCTATGTCAGCAGCAGCTGTTCGTGTTGTCATTAAGAGGTTTTGCTCCCCTAGAACCTCAAAGTACAAAACGGGCTTGACAGACGGTCGATCACCATAACATTCTTTCTTATTCCCCTGCACATCCCTAACAGCAGGCGTTCCATGTTAGTTTCGCAGAAGCTTCATCATGTGCAATGTTGCAAGGTTCTTCGTTTTTATTATTCTTGAGGAAAACAAATCTCTGGAAGAGGGGCTATGAGCACAAGTCGAACAGATTCCTCGAAGCCATACACGAAATACTGTGTAAGCCAACACATACAAAAACAATTCAGTTTTTCAGCAAGATGCGATCATGAAACACAAAGATTATAGTACACAACACTATGGACTATGTCAGGGCCCTCTCTTACAATAGGCAAGAAGGCAGCTGCCTAGGGACGCCATTTCAATGTGGCAGGGGATTTTATTCATATGTCGATTTATCACCATCCAGTTTTTAATATGTATTATCTTTAAAAAATAAATGAATGATATTCATAAAATGATAATCATCCAAAGTAAGCCTTTTCTTTTTACAATATTTTTTCTGGATGTCGCTTAGTGAAGTTATACGATAACAGCTTTTCCACTTCTTCCCAGTGAAGGTAGATATCTTTTCCACCGGCTTTATAAATGAAATGCGAATAATAGAGAAGAAATGTGCAGTCAATAAACCAAAACGACAGAGAAAAGTTTTCTGGGTTGACTGAACAGCAGAACATCGCAGATTTGCTAATTAGCAGAATTACAGTTCCCATACTTTTCATTGGAAAGTACGGCAGATCGTTTGATTAATGTAAATCTAAAAATGTTCCTTATCAGAGGATGACAATTATAGAAGCAGGAAGATCACGATATAGGAATATATTGTGAAAACTGTAACATTCTGTAAAGGAATATTTTTTTGCTCGTTTGAGTTTTCTACTACAGCTACAAGTAGTGCGATTAATGATAAACCTTCAGGTACATTTCCAATATTTTATGCAATCCTAATCACGAAAGCATTGTACACTGCCATTTAAAAATAAGTATACTGTAGGCAGCATTCGGAGAAGTTTAAAATATTAGACATAAGACTTAAATTTATATATTTGGTAACTTATATGCATTTCTTTTAAATTTTAGTTTCCTGCCATTAAGAATTGGTAAATATAAAAAACATATATATTTTGACGATTAAAAACCACGCATATTTTTCAGTCAAAAATACTATTAGGGGTCACCAAGTCAATCTTTACCTAGTGCCGCCAAGCCAGTATTTGCAAAGTACAAAGGTCAAATAGGGGCACCCGTGTAATCACACTTATTTTCAACGACAATAATCTAAATGCTCAGCATGGTCATAGAAATGTCCTGTGCGGTGTAACGGCAGCATGCTGGAACAGAACTCTGGAGTTGCAGGTTCGCTTCTTGTTCCAGGGCGATGTAATTTTTAAGTTTTCTGAACGATGTCAACATCGAAAACTCACGTCATTTACTTACCGACAATGTTGCATAAGGAAACAGGTTGTGTGATTCCAAACAGTAATTAACTACGATTATGTACAGGGTGAGTCAAAAGTCATAGGACACCCTTCTATTTCAAAAACGGGAGGGAAAATGAAATATATGAATACCCCAGCAAAGAGTCAGTGAGGGGGTCTATCTTGTAGGCTATTTCCGGAACATGGCCGCCAGCCTGAAATCCGCCATATTGAATAAAGCTCAAAATTTTTAAATGGTAAGGGGGTCGGTAATGTTGCATATCAAACAAGACCGGAATTTTCTCAGAAATTGATTGCCGTAATGAGATTTGACATATGTGTTGTGGTTCCCAAGTTATCAACACAGAAAGTTGAAATAACAACCTCTAAAGTGCCCTGTGATGCGCAGCTATTTGATGAGTTTAATGTGTTGTCCCTATTGTTGAGCCCAGAGCTGAAGGTGCTTGATCCAGTCGTTATGCACCCACACGAGAATATCAGAAGAAATGCGGTTACAGGCCTCCAGGATACGTTGTTGAAGGTGGTGTTTGTCGCGGATTTTCTCAGCATACACCAGGTGTTTCAGATGACTCCACAGATAAAAGTCGAGTGGTGTGAGGCCGGGGAATCTGGATGGCCATTCCACAGGACCACGCCGGCCAATCCAATGACCAGGGAATTGAACATCTAGCCATTGACGAACAGTTGCTCCGTAGTGTGGTGGAGCCCCATCGTGATGGAAATAACATGGAAATCTGCCATCTTCATTCAGAAGGGAAAAGAACACCGCTTCCTGTAGCATTTATATGTAACGCTGAGCATTTAGGTTATTGTCGATGAAAATGGGTCCGATTACCATTACACCATAAGCTTTACGTTACCAACGACATTGGATGGTTCTGTCCAGTGAGGGTTCCTGTTACTCCATTACCTCTGGTTCTGATGGTTAACCTCACGACTGACATGAAAATTGGCCTCATCACTGAAAAAAGAAACCCTATGCGAATGAGGGATCCCCTTGATGTTGGTCTAAAGCCCAGGTGCAGAACTCGACTCGTCTATCAGGGTTATCTTCTGATAGTTGCTACTGCATCTGGATCTTAAACGGATGCCAGTGAGCTGTGTGAAGAATCTGTACAATGGCTGACTGGCTGATACCACATTCTTCTGCGAGACATTATGAGCTACGCTGTGGACTCTTTGCAAAGGATGCCAAAAGCATTGGTGAGGTTTCCCGTCGGTAGTAGTTTTCGGAGGACCACTACGTGGCTTGTCGTCCACAGTCCCTGTTTCTCGGAATTTGGATATCAGGTATGTGACAGTGCTGTGTGAAATTGGTGGCCTTTCTGGGTGTCGGTTGTTGAATTCTGCGGCTATGATACGGCAGATGCGTTCCCCAGACATTAGGAGCACCTCAATCATCTCCTCTTTCGCCAATGCAACCTTCAGTTACTTACAACAATCAATCGTTATTTCAAATTTCTGTGTTGATAACTTGTGAACTACAACACATATGTCAAATCTGATTATTGCAATCAATTTCTGAGAAAATTCTGGTCTTATTTGACATGCAACATGAACCCCTTACCTTTTAAAAAATTTGACCTCAATCCAATATGGTGGATTTCAAGATGGTGGACATGTTACGGGAATAGCCTAAAAGATAGGCCTCCTCACCGATTCCTTTCGGGGGTATTCAGATATTTCATTATACCCCTGTTTCTGAAATACGAGGGTGTCCTGTGACTTTTGACTCACCCTGTAGTTTACTGTGTTTCTTGCAATGTGATGAAAAAGTGAAAGCGCATTAGTAATTACGCTCTTTATTGCACCTGTTCTTACACATTTCAATTCTTTGTGAACATGGAATTTTATTCAAGGCCCCCGTGCGCCAATTTTCTCCGTAATTCATATTTTCCTTTTCTGTTTTTCAGAAATCTTATTTATTTATATATTTATTTGGGCACTTCAATGTCCATATAGCCCAAATATAGAAAAAGTGTAACTAAAAGCTGGTTGGCGTGTCGCCCTACGGTGCCGTCTCTTTTTTTACTGGCACTAGTAGCCCCAAGTAAGAGATGGCGGATAGCTTATAGCCTTAAAAACTGATTGAACTCCGATACGGAGGCACATATACACAAATATAAAATCATTCTTTGCTGTAGTTGTCTACTGAAAGTATATGAATATGGTGGATGTATATGTACCTATATTCACTGAAATCATTTCTATGATCTTAGTAGTTGTAGATGAGCAACTGTCCCCCAAGCAGAGGTGACTTCTGACCATTCGTCTCAGTTGGGCTCGGGTTCTGGAAGATCGAAAAACATGACCGGGGGTTTTTCGATTGTCCTGACTCTAGCCCTTCCCTGGAATCAGTGGACCTACATAAGAGACGGGAGACTGCTTATGGCTCATAGAGCTGTTCCTGGTAAAAACTGGAAAAAAAGGATGAGAGAAACACGGAACGCTTTGGAACACCACTAGACTGGTACAATTGTAGAGCAAAATAAGGATTACCTTTTGGCGGTCTAATAACCGTTTGTGAAAGTCAGTGGTCAGTCACATCAGGAATTCTTTTGTTAATATTATTATAATTATTATTATTAATATTATTTTTATTTTTATTGTTTTTACAGTGCCATCGGATAACTGATCATTCAATTATCCTGGCCTTTTCTAATCGTTGTAAGAACATTCCTCTATATCTAGCAGAATGATTTCTTTTCTGCTTAAGTATGCATTATCTGATTTTGGTATGGACAGACGTGTGTCCTTTACAAAAGTCCTTGAAGATTTAAATAACTCTTTTGTCCCTTTTTCAGTTCATTCAATTTCCTTTGAGCAAAGCACCAAGTTTTCATATTTAGAAGAGTTGCTTCGTAGACGCGTAATCATTTCATATGGCTCCGTCACCTCATTTCATGTGACCTTGTAATACATCACGCAATGCAGAAATTTATTCGAATTAGCAACGTGGTACTTTAACTCCTGACTTAATATACAAGGTCGAGTCACATTATTGTGACCACCACCTAATAACCACAGTAACCGCCGTGAGCAGTGCGAACAGCAGCTACATGGACTGGGAGTGACTCAATAAGGTGCTGGAAGGTGTTCACAGGTATGTGGAGGCATGCTGACTACATTGCATCTGACACCTGCTGGAGGGTGCGTGGTGGAGGATCCATAGAGCAAACAACACGATCGAGGTGGTCCCACAGATGCTCAATTGGGTTTACGTCTTGGGAATAGGGGGCCAGAGAAGTACTTTGAAGTCTTCGTCGTGTTCGTCCAACCACTCTCCGACATTTATAGCTGTGTGACATGTCGCATTGTCGTTCCGAAAGATCCTATCAGCCCCAGGGAAGACAATCAGAATGTATTATTGTACGTGGTCTGCAAGGATGGATTCATAAAGAAATCGGTCCATAGTGCCTTCCACAGGTATGAGTGGACCCAGAGAATGCCACGAAAACATTCCGCTGATCATAACGCTTCCCCCACCAGCTTGTGTTCTGCCAACAATGGTTGAAGAGTGTTTGTTCTCCCATGTTTCTCGCCTTATACGCCAACGTCCATCCGTTCGATGAAGCAGAAAACGTTACTCACCGAAGGAGGCAATCCTTTGCCAATCAGCGGAGGTCCAATTCCGATACTGCCGTGCAAATGTAAGCCTTTTCTACCGATGCATCTTCGTTAGCATAGATGCAGCGACCATCCGTCTGCATCGGAGCCCCATATGCTGCAGGGTTCGCTGAACTGTCGTTTTATACACACTACCGGTAGACCTCTGGTTCATTCGGCCAGTGAGTTGCTCCTAGTGGGCCGATCGGCCCTCACGCACCTTCAAAGCCGACGTTCACCTCTCACATCAGAGGCACGCGGTGCTCCGCAGTTTTTACGTCGCTTATTTGCAGTGGTGCCATTTCTCCAATCAAAATACACTTTAACCACAGCAGCACGTGAACAGTTCACAAACTGCGCTGTTTCAGAAATACTGCCACCCTTGGCACGAAAGCCGATAATCATCCCTTTTTGCAAATCTGATAAATCACTCATTTTATCCATGACAGCAACGCGTGATATGTTTTCAGACTGCCTACAGCACACCTTATTACCCTCCAAGACAGTTCACGACACGTGCCTTCTTTCATTTATTACGCGTTGTTGACGTCAAAAGTAAGAGGTGGTCACAATAATGTGATTGGACTGTGTATATTTTTGGCATCTCCGATGCCGTTTCTCAGCACATTTTTGCCATTTCCTTCTTGTTATTCTGGTATATGAGACATTTGTGTGTGTGTGTGTGTGTGTGTGTGTGTGTGTGTGTGTGTGTGTGTGTGTGTGTTCCACCACCCAGATTTTATAGAATACACAAAATTTGGCTTTGAGGCAGTTCGCGAAATGTCCATGAAACAGGGCAATTGGATCAATACAAGAAAAAATGAATGAAAAGGTCAGCACAAAACTAAGATCAGGCAATGTGCAACGCCATCATCAGTTGATAGCATCGGCCATAGATTACAATGCTCACAGATATTTGGTCTAAATTATGAAGGCCGTCTTCCCTCTCCGGCTTAAGGGTAAAGGTGTATATAAAAACCAGAGCAATGCAAACAAGATTAGAAAAAAGAAATGTTCATTATACAAGAGAGCGGCTGATAGCCTGGAAAACAGATAAGCAAATAAAGATGTATGAAAATCATAAAGTACTCGAAGTATGAAAAGAAAAATGACACTAACTTTTGATTGTAATGAGCAGATCTTTTGAATCCCTTCCGACGCGAATAAAACTTATCAAAGTTATTCAAAATCAATGGAACCGGTGAGAAAAAAATCAACCGGATTTCCACAATCGATAAGACATTCAGAAATAGAAAGAGCGACATACTTCCAGCAGCTGCCAAAAAGTATATTACGAAATGATGCACAAAAAGTTCCTCATAGCAGAAGAAAAGGCATCAGAGACAAACAGATTTTCAAATTGAATAGTTAAAAGAAGAAATACAGTAAGGAACATGTTATAGCGCAGAAGTACTAACAGTACCACCAGTCTCTTCAGACCATCTTTGAAGTAATTCAGGTCAATTGAACCTCCTGTCTGCAAAGCTTAGCTTTCTGAGCAATCTGTCCTGCCTGGGTTTTTGAAGTGGATCTGGGCCTTCCACTGCGACGCATATTTTAAAATCACCAGTGTCTTTTACTTTCTTTAGTAGCCTAATAACTGTACATTGATTACATCCCTCTCTTTCAGCGAGTTGCCTTGAATAATATCCCTCTTCATGCAGAAAATAAATTTTCTTTACTCTGTTCGCTGTGGACAATTCCGCAGTTTTAACTATCATTGAGAATGTAGACAAATTATACCCTAATAACAACAAGAAGCTATCACTACAATGCTCTAGCAGCTCTGCGTCAACCCTTATAAAGGATAGAGTAGAATTAGGTTAGCATTAGGAAGCAGCCAATCAGATAAAATAATCATGTTTCGAATATCTATTTGCAAATGCAAATCATACCTTCTTGAGGAGTCACTCCAACAAATAAAAGTCGACGAGGATGATATTTCTAATCCATTAATATGCACAAATAAACATGTACACGAAGACACTGACGCCCACAGAAACATTAGTACAAATATATCACAAACTTCTTATTCAATTCTCTCTTTGCAATTACGCATCTGTCAATGTTCACACTTTGTCTCCTTCTCCCTCAAGGAGGCTCAACCGGAACCCAAGCACGACAGTTGTTCTTTTTTTTTGATTGGAGGTTTAACGACCACCGTGAGCAACTCAATGGGCTATAAGCAGTCGCCCGTCCCTAATTTAGGGTCACTGGTTCCAGGGAAGGGAGAGAGCCAGTGCCGTAAGACAAACACAACATCCATGCCTCACCGGGATTCGAACCCGGACCCCTTTCGGACGAATGATCAGAGGTCATCGCCTTAGATCACTCGGCCACCGG
Source organism: Macrothele yani (assembly GCA_039090855.1). Taxonomy (NCBI): domain Eukaryota; kingdom Metazoa; phylum Arthropoda; class Arachnida; order Araneae; family Macrothelidae; genus Macrothele; species Macrothele yani. The sequence continues at coordinate 75,167,001 of CM077026.1, forward strand.
GGCGGCCACGACAGTTGTGGTTCTTGCGTCACTCACTAACAATGAACAATCGCCAGCGGCTGAGCAACTCAATGGGCTATAAGCAGTCGCCCGTCCCTAATTTAGGGTCACTGGTTCCGGAAGTTACGGTTCTTGCGTCACTCACTAACAATAAACAATTGCCAGCGGTTGGATTCGCTACCTCATCAGAGCACGGCAGTTACGGTTCTTGCGTCACTCACTAACAATAAGCAATTGCCAGCGGCGAAGCTACCTCATCAGAGCACGGCAGTTACGGTTCTTGCGTCACTCACTAACAATGAACAATCGCCAGCGGCTGGCTACCTCATCAGAGCACGGCAGTTACGGTTCTTGCGTCACTCACTAACAATAAGCAATTGCCAGCGGCGAAGCTACCTCATCAGAGCACGGCAGTTACGGTTCTTGCGTCACTCACTAACAATAAACAATTGCCAGCGGCTGAAGCTACCTCATCAGGGAACGGCAGTTGCGGTTCTTGCGTCACTCACAAAAAACAAACAATTGCCAGCGGTTGGGCTACCTCATCAGAGCACGGCAGTTACGGTTCTTGCGTCACTCACTAACAATAAGCAATTGCCAGCGGCGAAGCTACCTCATCAGAGCACGGCAGTTACGGTTCTTGCGTCACTCACTAACAATAAACAATTGCCAGCGGCGAAGCTACCTCATCAGGGAACGGCAGTTGCGGTTTTTGCGTCACTCACAAAAAACAAACAATTGCCAGCGGTTGGGCTACCTCATCAGAGCACGGCAGTTACGGTTCTTGCGTCACTCACTAACAATAAACAATTGCCAGCGGTTGGGCTACCTCATCAGAGCACGGCAGTTACGGTTCTTGCGTCACTCACTAACAATAAACAATTGCCAGCGGTTGGGCTACCTCATCAGAGCACGGCAGTTACGGTTCTTGCGTCACTCACTAACAATAAGCAATTGCCAGCGGTTGGGCTACCTCATCAGAGCACGGCAGTTACGGTTCTTGCGTCACTCACTAACAATAAACAATTGCCAGCGGTTGGGCTACCTCATCAGAGCACGGCAGTTACGGTTCTTGCGTCACTCACTAACAATAAACAATTGCCAGCGGTTGGGCTACCTCATCAGAGCACGGCAGTTACGGTTCTTGCGTCACTCACTAACAATAAGCAATTGCAAGCGGCGAAGCTACCTCATCAGAGCACGGCAGTTACGGTTCTTGCGTCACTCACTAACAATAAACAATTGCCAGCGGCGAAGCTACCTCATCAGGGAACGGCAGTTGCGGTTTTTGCGTCACTCACAAAAAACAAACAATTGCCAGCGGTTGGGCTACCTCATCAGAGCACGGCAGTTACGGTTCTTGCGTCACTCACTAACAATAAGCAATTGCCAGCGGCGAAGCTACCTCATCAGAGCACGGCAGTTACGGTTCTTGCGTCACTCACTAACAATAAACAATTGCCAGCCGTTGGGCTGCCTCATCAGAGCACGGCGGTTGCTGTTTTTGCGTCACTCACTAAGAATAAACAATTGCCAGTGGCTGGGATACCTCATCCGGGCACGGCAGTTGCGGTTCTTGCGTCACTCACTAACAATAAACAATTGCCAGCGGCTGGGCTACCTCTGATAAGTCCAAGTTCCAAAAAATGTGTATGATTGGCTGTAACAACTGATACGCAAGTAACGTGAATTGCAATGTGTTTGTCAAACCACATATTTTATGTCATGCCTTAAGGACAGAAGTTGCTACAGGAAAAACTAAGACATTTTTGAAATCTCCATTAAGTTTCACATCTAGTGACATATTAACTACGTTCAAAAAGTTCCGGAATTTTTTATATTAAAAAAGAATGAGTGCAGAAAATACCTATTTATGCGGTGTTCCTTTCGAAATAGTTACCCTGTGCAACTATGCATTTTTGCCAGCGCTCTTATAAAGATGTAAATGCAGATTGCAAGCCTCCTTTTGCCACATCCTCCAGTGCCTCAGTCGCAGCTCGTTGCACTTCTTCGGAACTTGAGAAACGTCGCCCCTTAAACAAATTCTTCATCCCTGGGAAAAAGGAAAAAGTCACACGGAGCGAGATCAGGGGAATAAGCTGGTTGTGGAAGAACGGGAATGTGATGTTTCGACACCCGGAGGGATCTATGAGCCTGCGGATTATCGTGATGTTGCACCCACGAGTTGGTCTTCCAAAGATCGGGTCGCTTGCGTCTCACTGATTCTCGGAGACGTTTCAGGACGTTGATGTACTCTTCTTTAGTGACTGTACGACCATGTTGAAGGAATTTCGTGTGTACGACACCCTTGCAATTGAAGAAAACTGTTAACAAGACCTTTCCTTTGGAGCGGTCAACCTTGAACTTTTTTGGTCGTGGTGACGACGGTGATTTCCACACTTTTGACTGTCCGTTAAATTGGGGTTCGTACAGAAAGCACCAGGTCTCATCGCCAGTGATCAATCGATTCAAGAGATCGGGATCTGAATCCACTGCATCGATGTTATCCCGCAAACTTGCATGCGCCCATCCATTTTTTCTTGTGTCAGGTTCTTAGGAACAACTTGTTGGCACATGTGGTGCATGCCCAAATTCTCTGTTAAAATGGCATGGCAACTTCCAATTGAGATGCCGGCAACCTCTGCAATCGCTGTTACAGTTTTTCGATGGTCATTTTTCACAGTTTCTTTGACAATGGCGATTTGTTCATCCGTTGTGGATGTTGAAGGTCGTCCTGACCTCTCATCATCCTTGATATTCTGTCGCCCGTATTCGAATCGTCGATGCCACTCATAAACTCTAGTTTGACTCATCGCACTCTCACCGTGCGCTGACTTAATCATTTGAAAAGTCTCAGCGAAAGGTTTTCTAAGCAGAACACAAGTTTTACACTTGAACGCTGCTCAAAATTCGACATCGTTGTCCTCGCGACGGAGAGCCTCGAATGCCTGTAATCACGGGACTATGCACATACGTTGTACGTGTTGGATCTGGATCAAACCGGTTCTAGCTGGTCGGTCACAGCATGTTCTTCGCTTGCTCAGCGGGGAATGACGTAATTCACTGACATTTGGCAAATATTCATAAAGTTCCGGAATTTTTTGAACGTAGTAGTATAAACGATAAAATAACTAAGAAAATTAGTTAGTTAAACAAAGAGTTAAACTTAAAAATTCACTGTTTTTGCAAGTGATGCAACACTTTTGCCCACCACTGTATATCGTTGGATCAAAATGCTTCCTGAAGATGTTTAATGCGATCAGTTCATTTTGACTTCTTGGGTTGGCAGTATATACTCTGAAATATCGTTTGGATGGTGACTCTTCGCAGTCATTCTTAGAATCAATGGCAATCTCACCTATAATTGAAGAATTATATTTTCTTATATTATGGCTTTTTAATACAGTGTTGATCCTCGGTATGCCACAAGAGGGTTTTCTCTTGTTCATGTGACCAAACTTCTGGCATACTATGAAGTTGGTTTTGTCTAACCCAAATGAAAAGGCAAACATCAGTCAAAAGAAAAAAAAAGTCAACAAAAATTATGATTTTTTAAATTCAAAAACTTTGCATTTCATTAAGAAAACTAATCACTAAAAAATACAATAACACCGTATCGACAGCTAAGTGAAATTACTAGAAATGCCAAATCCATTGTGGTGACACCTCCATGTAGCGAAAGGATTTTTGATGCAAGCAAACTAGACGGAGTGTGTTTCTTGTTCAGGGCTCATTACATCAAACAGTATCTGAAAGACTATGCAGACAAATTCTCTTTCCATATCATAATCATACAACTTTATAACTCTTCTTAAGAAATCGTAATTCGATACTGGGTGAACGCCTATGGTATATCTGTTCAGCATGTCTATATCGAGTTTTATACAAAATATTAAGAAACACCTGAGACCATGGCACCCAGTGTTGCAAACTAAAAGAATTGGCTTTTTGTGTGGGATCGTAAAAACTGCATTGACTTTAGTTACATCGAAGAAATATGTATTAAAAAAAGCGCGTCAAATGTAATGCATGGAACTTTTTGTTTTAAATGGGATACATAAGTTTTTACCCTTTGTTTACCTCGTACAAAATTTGTCATTTTAATCACTCTACGCCAGTAGGCAGATAAACGAAATACGTAAAACTTCCTCACAACATCGCACAATTTAGACCACGTCACACTTTTGCCCAGAAAAATATTTCCCTTGTTTGCTACACAGTAAATAAATAGACAGAACACAATTTCTGAAAATGTCAAACATTTGATATATGCTATTGTTTTCCTATTGGCTGAAGCAATGTGCTCTATAGATATTCAGCTATTATTTGTGATGACGTCTATTGAAAACAGAAAATAATCGGAATTAGATCAGATCATATGTAGAGTATTTTAGGAAGGGAGTGTCTGACCCCAGGTCTTAAACAACACTTAGAAATAGGAAGCTACGAGATTTGGGCTAGAGTGCCAGATAGGAAAGTGACACCGAAGCGAGGTAGAAAGGGTGAGGAAGAAGCCCTAATTTATTACCGGGGGCCAGAACCCGGGCCCTACGGCTTAACGTACCCATCGGACGCACGGCGGATATTTAGTGGTTCCAGCGTTCGTACCTACCTGGGATCGAACGTCTTCTAGGTCGTCTGGTCTTCTCCGTTACAGTCACGAACCTTGACTACTAGGCCACCCGCGGCTAAAAATTAATCAGAAATCTTGCAAGAAGATTAATATACTTTCTGTATTAAACAATGTACTGAACTTTACTGTTTAAGAAATGCTATAAATTTTTGAAACATATTCCTGTTATTTTTTTTAGTAAGTCCAAACCTCTACCACGTAATTTAACAGACATTTGCCAGCACAAGCAGGGAATACTTTTCACAGTTAATCACAATCACAAAACAAACGGACCACCTTACCTGAAACTGAACCTAGCTCCAAACAAATATTTAGCTATTATCTTAACTGCGAGACTGCTGGGCTGATAACAAATAAATAAATACATAAATAACACATATGAAGCAATCCTATAACTCATTGGAAATATGGACCCCAAAGTTAAGACTTCACAAAACTAATCTATTGTGTGCTGTAAGAAAACCCTTCTACATGAATGTTGCACAGAATGTGTTATCGAATTTCGAAATTGCGATCCTCTGATACATCTCTTCATGGTGAATGTGGATTTTGCTATCAAAAATATCATTGCTGCAAAAATTAAAAGCAATGCCCATGATTACATTTGTTACAAGCAAATACTTTTAATAACAAAATTTCTGCGAAAGTCTCTGAGGAGTAATTTTTTTTTCGAATGACGGGTTTAGCTGTCATTGTATGACAGATGTTCATACACGGACATTTTTGCGCTTAAAGCTGTGAGCACTCGCTAATATGTGCAGGCACATCTTACGGTCTTCCAAAATATCATAAAGAAGAAGGTAAGAAAAAGTAGCGCATTTAGGATTCATGAGCATGAAGAGAAAACGACATAAACTGTAACAATAAAGCTTTTCCTTTACTTTATTCGTTTTTTTTATCTAATTTGATCTTTTAGGCTGCACGTTCGAATCAGATTCACAAGGTAAGTGTGTTAATCCGTTTCTGATCGAGACCGTCATTATTCGGAACATTATCATTACAAATACCCAAAATTTCAGAATTTGTATTCTGTGTAGCTAAAATACAATATATTAGCCCAGGACAAACCACTACATGATTTTACAATGTATTAAGGATAATTCAGTTGTATTTTATTACACGAAAGATGACACCGAATTTTTGGTTGTAATGAGCACGTTTTTTGAATCCTTTCTGAAGCGAATTAAATTTATCAAAGTTGTTCAAAGTCAATGTAACCGGTTACAAAAATCGACAGGACATCTACAATTGATAAAACATCCTCAAATAGAAACAGTGTTTTACAACAGCGGATAAAAAGTATGTTACAAAAATTAACAAATGGCGCACATAAAGTTTCTACTAAGAGAAGGAAGGTATTGGAGACAAACAGATTTTTAAATCGAACTGTTAAAAAAAAACGAAATATTGAAGGAAACATGATATAACTCTACGCCTTCCAGCGGAAGAATTTTGCATATTGAAAAAGTTCAAAATAGGAGAAAAATATTCTTCATGGAAAAAGCTATGGTATGTATGCTAAGGAAAAAAAAACTTTTCAAATACGTCTCCCGGAAGCAGAGATAGCAAAACTAAGGTTTTGACTTTTAAGCCCCTAGCGGGATCTGTGCATTATTTAAAGATGATAATGATCCGCATCCCTATTGTAGCAAATAGCATACAGTAAAAAAAAAAAAATTCTCAATAGGGTTTTTAGAAACGGAGATACAGCTGCAAACAGAAGTACACAAACACCACCTAACGAGTAAACTGTGAACTATAAAACTCCTCAAATACTAACTTAGAGTGTTCCACAAGGGTTAATGACATCCGGTGTTGAAATAATTTTTTAAATCGCATATTTAGAAGCATAGATATCAAGAAAAACAGATTAAACGTTGGCGCCCCTAGCGGCGAAATTGTGCATTGTTTTGGGAGCAAAATTCACACAGCGATTTCATAGTTAATTTTTTTATATCGGCTTTTTAGTCTGCAAACATTACTGTAAACGGAAACATGAACTTACGCCTTATAGTGGCAAACTTGTGCGTTAAGAAAAATTAGAAATATGTGAAAAACATTTCGCTCCGGAAGCGCTCTCCAACAAAGAAATAATTTTTCAAATCGGATTCTTACAAGCAAAGATATCGACAAAAATATGATACACATCAACGCCATCTGGCGGGAAAACTATGCGCTATTTTAAACAGGAGGATTCTGAAAAGGTTTTCCGTTGTGAGCAGTATCCGTCCACGAAAGAATTTTTTCAGTCGAATTCTCGTAAGCTTAGGGCTGCAAATACGTCAGAAGCCGAAACAGATACTTATGCCCCCTGGTGGACAAACCATTCTTTATCAAAAATTAGAAATTGTAAAGAAAAAATATTTTCCATGAGGAGCTGTTTCCGATGGAGAAAGAATTTTTCAAATCGGAGTGTTAGAAGCAGAGATATCGAGAAAACGCAATTTACCTTTACGTCTCCTAACGGAAAATCTATGCATTACTTGAAAAAGGAACTGTGCCCGAAATAGTCTTCGTTATAAATGGCAGCGAAAGGAAGAAATGATTTTTCAATCGGGTATTTAAAGCAAAAAAATGCAATAAAATGTATTTTGAATTCGATAACATCTGCGTTTACGCCCTCTACCCGCAAAGTTGTGCATCGGTAAAAAACCGGAATGCAAGGATCATCATCCCCACATTTCAAGCTTCCAATGCAAAAAGGACTTTTAAAATCGGAGTAATATTTGCAGTGATATGGTGCCCACAGGTAGACAGACGGAAGGACAAACCGATAACATAAGCATCTTTTTTTACAAAAAAAATGTGCTAAAAAAGTGTAGGGTTGAAATTTGTCTAGTTGTGCATCAACTTTTTTTTTAAGTTATTTTACAATTAGATATGCTTTTGTTTCAAATCGTATGTCAGAGAATCTCATAGGAATTCAACAGTAAAGTAAGAATTAGATTTTGGCACCACAGTTACCCTATCATACTCTGTGGGGTATTATAAGTAGTTTTTCTGCATTCAGTAGTAAATGTAATTTGCATATGAAATTTATTACTACACTGACGGAAAAAAATCCCAACACCACGAAAAAATAGTTGTAGATTAATGAAATGGCGGCAATACATTTGTATAGGTAACATATTTAATCGATTAAAGTTTCAAGATCACAGCTTAATGTAAGCGCGAGAAGAGCCATTTTAAATGTGAAATGCTGGTACATTAATAACCGGTGTAACCGCCAGAATGTTGAATGCAAGCACGCAAACGTTCATTCATTGTGTCGTATATACAGGTGCTGGATGTCAGTTTGTGGGATGGAGTTTCATGCCTGTTGCACTTGGTCGGTCAATACAGGGACGGTTAATGCTGGTTGGGGGTGACGCTGGAGTTGTCGTCCAATGATGTCCCATACGTGCTCGATTGGTGAAAGATCTGGTTATCTAGCAGGCCACGGAAACATGTCGACACTCTGTAGAGCATGTTGGGTTACAACAGCGGTATGCGGGCGAGCGTTATCCTGTTGGAAAACACCCCTGGAATGCTGTTCATGAATGGCAGCACAACAGGTTGAATCACCAGACAGACGTACAAGTGTGCCGTCAGGGTGCGTGGGATAACCACGAGAGTGCTCCTGCTGTCATAGGAAATTGCTCCCTAGACCATAACTCCAGGTGTAGGTCCAGTGTGTCTCGGCCGCAGACAGGTTGGTTGCAGGCGCTCACCTGGCGTCCTTCTAACCAACACACGGCCATCACTGGCACCCAGGCAGAAACGGCTTTCATCAGAAAACACAACAAATCTCCACTCCGTCCTCCAATGAGCTCTAACTTGACACCACTGAAGTCTCAAACGGCAGTGGTTTGGAGTAAGTGGAATGCACGATACAGGGCGTCTGGCTCGGAGCTGTCCTTCAAGTAACCGATTTGTAACAGTTCGTTGTGTCACTGTGGTAGCAACTGCAGCTCGAATTGCTGCCGCAGACGCGGTACGATGCGCCACGGCCATACGCCGTACACGGCGGTCTTCCCTCTCAGTAGTGCCACGTGGCTGGCCGGAACCCGGTCTTCTTGAGGCAGTACCTTCCCTTGACCACCGCTGCCAACAATCATGCACAGTGGCTACATTCCTGCCAAGTCGTTCTGCAATATTGCGGAACGAAAATCCACCTTCTCGTAGCCCTATTACCCGACCTCGTTCAAACTCCGTCAGCTGTTGATAATGGCTTCTTCGTCTTCTTAAAGGCATTCTTGACTAACACCAACACACTATGTCGAATCTCAACGATAACTAACGCTCACGAACGTTACAGCGCGTATTTACAGCAAACCTGCTTTGCATGTTCCGAGGGGCGCTACTAGCGCCGCACGTATGCGCCGAGCGCGAAATTTGCATAGACGTCATCTTACAGATGTACTCTCACCGCCTACCAACTGTCGTTTATCTAACACAACCCCGTCTTGGTGTTGGGATTTTTTTCCGTCAGTGTAGTTCGGCGCAGTTTATCATCATAGAAATCGTCTCTGATTCTAGAAAGCTAAAGCTGTTTTGTTGCGTCGTCTGCTAGATTCATTTCCGGAGCGGAAGCGTCATAAAATCGGGGAAAATATGACACCTATTATTGCATGGCGTTCTAAAAGACAGGATAGCTTTAAACAAAAAAATATATATTAAACAAGGTGTACTGAATTATAATTTGACAAAAACAAATGAAACATATATATACCTTTTAACATTGGAGAACTGATAATTACTGACTTTTGTGTTACGAAAGATAGAATATCAAGTTCAAATGTAACATCTCCATTGACATTTTTTCCTAGCTAATAGCAACACAAGTTTTCGCATTAAAAAATACAGATCAGTATTTTTTCCCCTTTTCATCCTATTAATTTGGAGGCGTAGAGACTCCGGAGTTTCTGAGAAAATTATGTCATTGTGAAGTGTTTCCATAAACCCTTCGCAGAGAGCTGTCTGTTCTTTGTACCGTCTAGAGGACAAGCTCTGCCCCCCCCTCCCCCACTCCCCGCGTGCAAGTGGTTTTCTTCTTCCCCTTTCTCCTCCTCTTCTAACGTTTCTCCACAACAAGGGAAACATTTTCTCAGATGCTAATCTGGGAGGCTGAACGTCCTGCTAATTAGCGTGGGTAATGAGGTCAGGCGGCAGTTTGCCTTTGTTCGACCCTTACCTCCAGCACCCCACAACCTCAATGGAGTCAGCCAATCAAAAGAATCGATCGAACACCTCGGTCACCCTCAACGCATTCCATTGCACGCGCGGGAAAAGCCACCAGCCAGCTTCCCTCATCCGGGCCCCATTCATAACTTCTCCCACGGGAATTCACTTTGTCTCGTCTTTGCCGCAATAAAAACATTTGGATTGGGATTGACGGTACACATCGCAATTTGCACGAAGCTCTCTCGGGAAACTTCATTTCTTCATTTTTGGACCTCAGCAATATCATACATAGACTCTGCTTCCATATCTAAAAATCCACATCTTTCCTCTTGAGAGAATTGCTAGATCAAGAGGTTAACTATTGAACCAACCCAGGACTACGAGGGTTGCCGCGAAATTAAATGTTTGTTTAGTTAGGTTTTTTTCTCGTTTATACTCTCCTCCTTGATAACATGATTCTGTCCACCGCTGGACGGAGTAGTTCCTGCTTCCTATTTTTCTCTGTGCTCAGCACTTGAGCTTCATTCGTCGTTTCCTACAAGATCTAGTCTAATCATTTGGCTCGAACTTCATTTTTTCTCTGTTCCAATTCAGTGTTGCATCCTACTAGACGATCTTTCTTTCGGTTTTGGCGACCTGTCCAGTCAGTATTGCAGAAAGTTTTTCCGGGGGGGGGGATTAAAAGTTTCTAAGGGGATAAAACTTGTTGACTGATTATATACATATAATTACAATTTTGTTATTTATGTATACACTGGTGTGCAAAAATTAAGAACGAAGAGGAGAAATTACCATGACAGCGGAATGAGCAAGCAGAACGGACCGAAGGACCACTCAGGAGATAGACCAGGGTCCGTTACGGTAGGGCATGTGCATATATGCAGCATGACGTAGGGGAGGGGGTATCGGAAGGGTATAAAGCACACGGGAGGTGTACGCTCAGCAATTCGGTGAAAGCTATTGCACGGTGTACATCGGTTTGAACGACGTCGAGTTGCTGCCACCGTGTGATATGGCCAACAGGCAATCCAGTAGACGACATCTGGATGACTTTACCCGAGGTCGCGTCATTGGGAAGTTGGAAGAAGGTCGAAGTGTGACTAGTGTGGCCGAGGAGTTCGGGATCGCTCATAGCATCGACAGGAACAGCTATCCGACAGTTTAGCAGTGGTCATCCACGAGCAACCACGGCGGCGGACGACCGGTATATTGTCCTACAGGCGAGAAGAAACAAACGGCAGACAGCGGGATAAATCGCAAGGCACATGCAACAGACAACTGGACGTCCGTTATCGCGTTTTACCGTGGCAGGAGGCTGCACAAAGGTGGTCTATTTGCACGACGACCAGTACGGTGTGTGCTATTAACGCCTGCTCATCGGAGATGGCGGTTTCTGTGGTGTCAGGAACACAAGAACTGGACACATCAGCAATGGGGTCGAGTTTTCTTTACGGATGAGAGCTTATTTAGTCTGACGAGCGATTCTAGACGTATACACATCTGGAGAGAGCAAGGAACACGCAATCCCACCTCCAACATGATCGAAAGGGATCAGTTTGGAGGTGGGGGAGTTCTCATTTAGGGCGGTATGATGCTTGGTAGCCGTACTGACCTCCACATCTTCCAAGGAAGTTCAGTCACTGTTGTCCGCTATTGTGTCGAGGTTCTCCTGCCTCACGTACGTCTGTTTAGAGGTGCTGTGGGTCCTGAGTTCCTCTTCATGGACGACAACGCTACACCTCGTCGTACAGTGGCTGTCGCAGAGCTGTTGGAGAGTGAAAATATTCAACGCATGGATTGGCCCGCAAGGTCCCCGGACCTAAATCCAATCGAACACGTGCGGGACCTTTTCGGGTGACGCTTGGCAGCACGTCACCAGTCGCCAGCAACTATTCCGCAGCTGCGATTGGCGCTACAAGAGGAATGGGCCGCGATGCCTCAATAGCTCCTTGACAACCTCGTCCTCAACATGGACAGACGTTGCAAATCCTGCAACGCAGTCAGGGGTGATAATATCCCCTACTAAAGACTGGATTTTTCTTGGCAGCCGCCTATCACATGGACGTTTCTGTTTTCTGTCCAGTTGTGCTCGAAGCTACCTTTTCAATAAAGTGCCTTTGTATCCTTTGGATTCCTTGTTTGGACGGTTTTGCTCACTTGTCCCATATTCTTACATTTTGGGGATCTTATGGTATGATTTGAGTCGATGTGGAGCACTTCTGCGCGACGTTACATTCGAAAAACCGTCTCGTCCTTAATTTTTGCACGCCAGTGTATATTAATATATACAAAAATTTTTGAATAGTGCAGATTCCAAGAAATTTACACATACAAGTGATTCAGTAATGGACTATGGATTTCACCATGGGGTTTTGTAAAATATTGAGAACTCTAGTAAAGGCTGTGCTGGAGAAAACTGCCACTCCCCATTGGCCATTAGGAGTGGTAAAAATGTCCTCGCCTTAGTACAAGCGTGTTTCTGGTTATTAAGGAATCATTACAGTGTTATCTGAAAACGTATGGTGTAAACCATTCCCCTGCCATTTGGTTTCAGCTCCTTTAGATAATTTAGATTAGCAAATAGTAATAAAAACTCAAAAACTAACTAACCATTTCAATAGCAGCTTGAGGTGCCTCGTTTTTTTTGTTTTCTATTGTTATAGTGTAAATCACCGCCGCCCGGAAAAAAAAAGACCTTATTACGGGGACAATTTCTATTAATTTGCTATTGTTAAAAATTAGGTAGCAAATATTTTGTTGTATTGGAAACACTAAACGTCATGTTAGCTACACTGAGGCTTAACCGTATACATGAAAAGTCAGCATCCAGAGAACAGAAATAAAACTGAATGCCAACTTCCAAAATATGTGTTAAAAGTTTATGTATGGACACGTTCTGGAAGATTTAGTTTTGTAATTCGATTAAAAAAAATAATTTCGGCAGGAACAAGGAAGAATGATTAACGAACAGTTGCTCTCAGTATTAACACCCTCCCAACACCAATTTCAATTAGTAAATAAAAAAATAAAACTGGATTTACATTTATAAGGCGATGCTCTTCCTCATATTTTTAAACGGCATTTCTTTTAGGTCTTTAACAGAAATGTCTTAGCTCTTTACTTTCCGGTAACTAACACTACCCACACCTCTATTCTCCTGTTCTCATCCAGTTGAGACACTGGATTTTAACACGTTGATATGAAATTCTGTTTTCATTCGGTATCTTCTTTTCTGTTGGCTTTAATGCACTTTAAGACAGTGTTGGAGTGACAGTGATCTCAGACAGTGTTGGAGTGACAGGGGGCGTGGAAGTACGTCATGAACCGCGCACGTTTGTGAATTTTTGCTGAAATCGACGGTATGGGCTATATGCCGATATTATGAAACCGCCGGATTATAATATATGACCCGGCCATTTCACAATATACATTCATGTTTGTGCAGAGCCAAGTCCTCTGATCAAGGTTTGCAAAGATCTTAGCATAACGCGCAAGTAAAAAGAAGAGCTATAAAGTTTTAATCAATAAATTTGTTAAACTTCATAAACAATTCCAACAATATAAAAATATATTAAGCACTACAGCAGAAATATTTGCACATATATATGCCGCTATTCTCGCAAAAGCTGCAAAGTAGAAAAGTAGGAAGCGCACTTACCACACGATGCCTTGTGCTCCTGATCCTATAGGTTTGAGGTTTTGATACCTCTTGAGGATAGTGAACTTTGTGTCCCCCACTTCGACTGTATAGAAGAGGGTGGAGAGTTTGCTCATGTTTTCAGGTGATTGCGAAGTTGGGCTCTGGTCGGGATGTACTGGCATCAGGGGTAGGGCACATCCACGATATCAACTGACCACAACTAAAGAACAGGCGAGTGTAAGGAGCTACGGTTGAACTACCGGACACTATGTCTTCATCCTTTACACAACTCTGAAATTTAATCCAAAAGATACATATATAAATCGCTATCGTAGAAAAACTTTTAGTGCAGCATTTTATCAGATGCAGTGACTTCTTAGAATTATTGCTTAATATTCCTCTCTCTAGATATTTATCCATCTCATGTACCGTAGAGCTTCTTTAACCATTTTTGGTTTCAAAATATTTCCTTTCTCCGTCTCCTTGCAACAAGTAAATAATCGAGTAAAACACAAACTTGGTTTAGGATTCTCGTTGCCGATGACGCGATGCCTTGAAAATTGTTTTATGTTTCCCATTGTTTGGTAGCTTCAGAAAAACATACTTTAAGGTTTTTCAACTAGTTACAAAGATCGCTTTTTTATTATTATTTGGCGTCAAATGTTCGCAGTGTACTTTTTATCAAAGCGGATCTATAAATTTCTTATTCGATATGTGTGTAAGCAAAAACGATTTAGGGTTAAAAAAGAAAGATAGCATTTTATCATCTCGTTTAAAAAACGAAAGAGAACCCTGATACAATGCAGCAGCTAATGTGAGATGAAGCAATTATGATCGACAATTTGCTTTATAAATACCTTTTCTAATGTCAATCTACTACAGATCATAAAAGAAGGACTTGGATATAAAAACTTCATCATTACGTATAGACATGTAATTACATATAAAAAAAAAGAAGAAAGTATAGCTGAAAAAAAGAATAGCTACAGATCTACAAAGCAAGCAAGGAAACACTTTTAGCAGTGAACTTGCCCGTTTAGAGATGGAACCAAGGACTTTGAGAGAGCATGAACTGGCTCAAAAGCTACGGTACTGGACTCTGCTATGAGGTTAAAATTCCACGTCCTGCATCTATACAAATTTTAAGATGCCACTGTCAGGAAAGTAAGTGTCCAAACCCCTCCCAAAATTTTTACAGGAATTTTTCTTTCTTTCTTCCTTTTTTTTTTCTTGATTATTTTCATACAGTCATTTCAAAATATGCACTTTTTATGACATAACTGCATACAGTGTTTGCGCATCGCTTTTCTGCTTAAGTTTGTAAGATTAATAAAATCATCTGTAGTGATTGCAATTGAATTCGAATATACGTAAATTATGTTTCATCCTCCATTTTTTCTCTGATCATTACACTTTTTATGTAGGTTGACTTCTCATCTTTCTCTCTGTCTCTCGACTCATCTGAGAATACAGAGGATTCTATGCAGTAGGGACTGTAAAGTATCGCCAGATAAAGTTAATTTACCGAAAGCCTCATTTGGAGAATTTGTGATTCGCACAATAGTAAATACCCTTGGGAACTACTGGCCTCTAGCTAGCAGTTATGGGTCACTTCTGGATAAAATCTGCCGCTCACGGTACGGTAGGGCAGCGCCATCAGTTGGCAGCCCCATAGAATAGCGTTGATGGCCTTGTCGCACCGCTGTGAATTATGAGCCTCCAAGGTAGTGAGTGTCACGAGTGGTCCGAAACGGAAAACCGTAGCAACACCAACGCGAAGTACAAGCAGTGAGACTGCCCGTGCGCAGAAGCAACACGTGCACAGAAGCAACACGTGCACAGAATATCGGGCTATAAATTAGTTTATATCAACGCCACTGCCATCGTGTAATTTTAGTGGATGTTTAAAAAAAGCCATAGGGAGACGAATTAATTTCCTTATGAACTGTTGCTTTGACAAAAATTACAAAGTAAATAATTAATCATTTGTAAGAAAGAGTCCATCACTTCCTTGTACCTACAGAAAACCCATTTCAAAGTGAAATTCCTTCACTAATACATGGAGAATCGAGAACACAAACAGTCATTAAACACACCCACTCCATTCCCCCGAGTGACAAGAAATAATTTCTGAAAACTTAGTAAATATGTTGACTGATCCTTCGTTAACATACACTAAACCGCTTCAAACGAAAGTCCTCCGAAGACGTTACAAAATCGTTTTGTTGGAAGAAAAAATTTGAATTATATAAAATGGGTATTTCTGAAAAAAAAATCCGATGTAAATCTATTACAAAATGATTTGAAAAAAAAATGAAGCATCTTTATGTGAATGTACTGTACCCATCCATTGGGTGAGTACACGAGATTGGAGAAATTCGCTGCCAAAAATAACCACAAACAAAAGAAAATGTCTTTCCTATGCAGAACAACTGTAGTTCAGATTGTGGAAAAGTGATGCAATGCTAAAAATATAACAGAATGGGACATGAATACGTAAATATATTAATTAAACAATCGTCTTTCGAGACCACAGGGACTGCACAAAACTTTGGAAAACGTCTTTAAGTTCCAAGTAGTGTCACGAGTGTTGAAAATGAATGAAGTCCTTTCAACGTAATAGACAAAAACAAAAAACTTTACGCTAAAAAATAAATTTATGAATTATGTAAAACAGATATGTATGAAAAATAACTCGCCATTTAACATAAAATTAAAAACTGAACCCTTCGTTTTACGTAGTGCAGGAAAGAGGCTCACTATCTGCTTTATAACCAAACTGTCGTCTGTTTGATGCTATACTGATGCACTGAGCGTTTTTTTAGATCGGTTGAGAAAAGTTCCTCAGCGTCGTGACGTCACGAAGTAAAATTCCCTGTGGAGAAAAATATCATCGACCGAGTCGTGACGTCATTCAACATGGCCGACTCATTCTACCACGTGAAGAGAAAAAATAGCGCTGTCCGGGTAACGTCGAAGAGTTGTGATGTCGTCGCTTTTGCCACTACTGGGCAATTGGCAGACCAGATTCGGCAAACCATGTGTTACGTCACGTGATTGCATAACTGCCGGCTGCAACTACTGGGATCTGGAGGGCCACATTAAGCTACCCACCTGTTGGCATGTGCTTGCAGTACCGCATAAGGGCAGCTTGTAGAAGCCACTGCCTGTGATGGATAACTAATGGCCCTGTTGTGGCATATGACAACTGAGGAGGGTGCCTGCTGTTGGCCATGTGTTGGCCGCCGGCACATTTTATTAACTTTTGGGCACCCATAATGCTGGGCCGCTGCTGGTTGCCAGCGCTGGATTCAAATCTCTCCCAGCAAGACTG
Organism: Macrothele yani; assembly: GCA_039090855.1. Taxonomy (NCBI): domain Eukaryota; kingdom Metazoa; phylum Arthropoda; class Arachnida; order Araneae; family Macrothelidae; genus Macrothele; species Macrothele yani. The sequence goes on from CM077026.1 coordinate 75,183,771, forward strand.
TTTTTGTTGGGTCAGAAAAAAAAGAAGGAAGTAAAGCTAAAAGAAAGAATAGCCGCAGACCTTATGTGGTGTGAGAATGGGAACGAGAACAGATCCAGCAATATTAACACCAGCCGACATTACTGCAGCTCATGTCACTTGTGAACAAGGATTCGACCTAAGAATCTGAATTATTAAAGGTTCTGGGTTGGTCTCGGTCTCAACGGCAAATAAACGATCCTTTACGATGATGAAGAAGGTTAAATCTGTTTTGAGGGACAAAACTGGACAGCAATGACTGAATGGTTTGGTTTTTCTGTCAAAGCATTCCAACGTATCTCTGAGTACATACGAAGTCTTCGGTGTAGTACCTCTCCACTCAAGGCATCCCATTTTGCTCTCCAGTGAGATACTTTTACAGTCATGAAAATGTTTTCCAAAAGATAATAAAAAGACACACACACACACACACACACACACACACACACACACACATTTACCATGGACATTATACAAGAAGTAAGTGGAGAAATAGAAACTATACTCGCTCAAGTGTTCACTAGATGTCTCAATGAAGAGAAGATTCCTGAGGATTGGAACAATGCTACAATTACCCTACTATATAAAAAAGATGACATTAAGGATCTCAGGAACTACAGGCCCATTAGCCTCCTATCGGTGGTTTATGAAATCTTCGTTAAGGTCCTTTCACATCGCTTGAAGATAACACTGGACGTGGCTCAACCAAGAGAACAAGCTGGATTCAGGAGTGGCTACAGCACTATAGATCATATCCATGTACTGAGAGAACTAATTAAAAGAACGAGGGAATAGGAACTCCCATTATGTTTGACTTTCATTGATTATGAAAAGGCCTTTGATTCCGTGAAACCATCAGCAGTTACAATGGCTTTGAAATCCTGCGGTATTGAAGATGCATACGTTAGCATTATTAATAACATTTATGAAAATGCGAATGCAAATGTTTGACTTTTTGAGGATACAGCACCAATAAAAATTGGAAAGGGAAGGAGACAAGGTGACACCATATCTCCCAAAATCTTTAATGCCACACGGCAAAATATCTTTCAGTCATTGAGCTGGGAAAACAAAGTGATAAAATTAATGGATATTATTTAATTCGCCTTCGGTTTGCTGATGACATGGTCATTTTTACAGCTGCCCCTTCAGAGCTGCAGTGTGTGATCCAGGAACTTGCTGACAAGATTAAAGAAGTGGAATTAAAACTGAACTTTCGGAAGGTAAAACTGGTGTATAATGCTTTTAGAAGAAATGAAGGTTTATCGATTGATGGAGACGAGCTGGAGATAACAAATACCTACATTTACAATGGGCAGTAGATATCAAGCGAGGGTCACATTGATGAGGAAATTAATCGGCTTAAAAAGCTTAGCTGGAGAGCTTTTGGAAGAAACACTACAATTTTTAAGCGCAATATGTCTTAAAATAAAAGTGCTTAATCAATGCTTCCTCCGGAGCTTACATAAGGAGCAGAAACGTGGACCTTAATTAAAACACACATACAAACACTACAAACAACTGGAAGTAGCATGGAGAGATGCATGCTTGGTGTAACCAGAAATGATAAGAAGAGAAATTCGTTAATAAGGAAAATGACAAGAGCGGAAGATGTGGTCAGAGTAAAATGCCTGAAATGGCAACGGGCTGGACTTATTGCCAGAAGGACGGACCAACGATGGGCATTCGAAATTTTAGACTGGAATCCAAGGGACAGGTCCCAGAAGAAGACCACGTAGAAAATGGGTGGATGAAATTCGAAAATATGAGGGAGTTACATGGAGGAGACTGGCTCAAGGCAGACCTTTCTGGAAGAAATTTGGGGAGACCTTCATCTAGCAGTGGGTTGATAATGGTTGACAATGATGATATGTATATATACAGATACTGTATATGAGATAGTATACAGGACCCATCCTCCCCGAAGTAGAATACTGGTTACTGTCAAATCTGAAAGGTGCTTCTATCTGAATATTTATGGAGTGGTGAAGAAACATCAGCGCTCCCTAATCGAGTCCCCAAACCCTAGCAAGATTTTTTAAGCATTCGTACAAAAAACTTCGACGGATGTATGGAAGCAGAAGCTAAAAAAAAATTTCGAATCATGTTTTCATAGATCCACCGCAAACAAATCAATAAAAATTAAATCTAAGTTCCTTCAAATCGTGATATAACCAGGTTCGATTCTGTTTTGAAGTACTTCATTGCTGTTTATTTGCGACGAAGTTCTTACTTTCATGCATATATAAATTACTTATTTATTTATATACGACAACGTTGCACTTAAATCCAGTAAGACGTTTTTGCGTCCGCGCGTGTTTGTGTGAGTGTGTGTCATATTTTCAGTGAAAGGACTACTAAATGAAGTTTTGAATATATAAAGGTTAATTTTTTTCAGAACAAAAAATGCAAACTTTTACGGTGCATGGACAGAAAATAAACACACAGAAACAAGAAAACTTACCTGTTGCGCAATTCCGTTGTACGAGCTTAAAAATGATAGTGGAGTGCCTGAAACTGTTGAGGTAAATGGTTCGACGGAAATAAATCTACATATCTGCCTTTCTGCGTTAACTTTTTGTCAAAAATACCACAAGAAGAGTAAAAGGTGTTTTTTCTTATCATTTAACTGATAAGTACATCGAACTAATATCGTTTGAAGTGTGTTGCTGGCGTTATCACTACCGAAGTATCCACTCGCAACCCAGAGTTGTTGACTTTCTGCTCTACCAAAACAGATAACAAAACTGAGGTGAAATTAGCTTTGAGAATACTTCAGAATCTATTTTTGCTCGCTGACACAGCTTTTACGAGTACAAGTTATCAGATTATGTTTCCGAAACAAAAGTCATGCAACATCTTGAAAATCTTAGGAAACACTTTTCTCACAGGTGTTCATACGAATGTGTTAGACCATCAGGAACGATGAGCATGCGATGATGAAAATTTGTTTTGAAATTGGACTCCCTGCATGGTAGCTACGAGTGTTTGTGTAACCACGGAATGATAGGCGGACGAAGAGCTGTTGTGTGGGCAAATAATGACAAATTGTGTGTGTGTGTGTGTGTGGTGCTGACTTTGTCAATGTTATCTGCACTGTTAAAAACTTTGTGGTAGGTTACATGAAACAGTGGTGCTACACTAGCTGCACCACTTTCTGAGAAAAATACCCTATTGTGTGGTGCAAATAAAACCTAACATAATGGTGCAATTCGACATTACGTTGTGGCACAAGGTTGCACCACATTACGGTGTAAAGTTGCACCATGTTGTTGGGGTTTTTTTGCACCACACAGTGGTGAACCTTTTCTCTGAAAGTGGTGCAGCTGATGTAGCACCACGTTTGGGTGCAACCTGCCACAAAATGTTTAACAGTGTGCATTGACAAAGTGATAAGAACCTGTCATCACTAAAAATTCAATTACCATCTCATTTTCTCGGAATATAAAACAATTCAGCCTGCCACCCAAAACACAGACATTTGATGCACGGAACTTTAGTGTTTGTCAGACCAGTTTTGCTGTACCTAGGCTATTCAGAGCTGTCAGACCAGTTTTGCTGCGCATAGGCTCTTCAGAGCTCTAGCGATAATCAACGCCATTAGAGAATTTGCTAAATTTCTCTTTATAAACCCTGAAAATCCTCCATTCGACTAGAAATTATTTTTATTTTACATTTTTTGGATTAAGCATTTCCCCCACCGGTGGCATAGAGCAGAAAACCCGCTGTGCAGATGCCCTCAAACGATTGCAAGACGTTATTTTTTGTTGATGATTTCATCACATAATGTTTACTGAGATTTTCTTGTGAGACATAGGGGAGTCTTCACTATAAATTTAAGGGCACCCCTACTATCGAGTTGCAGGTAGCCCCGGCAGATTGTCTACTGTACTCTCGCTTGCACAACAGGGTCCCAGCGGTAGCCCATGCCCGCACAGAATTTTTTGAATTCTTGGTTCTAAACTTCCCCACAACTGGGGATATAAACATTGAGCAGTCAAAAGTGCAATTATTATACCCCCCCCCCCCCCCGTAGTATGTTTGTGGACAGTTGCTCTATGCGATTAGCCGTTACTCTAATAAACGGAAGAACGTAAAGAAACTATGTATATCAGTGTATACGAAAAAGATTCGTGGAAATGTAGGTATTCTTAAATATACTGTATAGTGTATGATTACATCCGTATTAGAAATTTGTTCAGGTTCAGTTCACAGCGTAAGTCACCATATCTTTTAAAGCTATTTTTTAGTTTTAGTTTTTATTAAAACATTTTGCACAATTGCTGTATATTCCAATTTGGTTTACCGGCGAATCATCAGGTGGCGAATTTTTATCAATAGCGTTTCAAGTAGCCTCCACGTTATGGATTGAATCGTCTAGGCACTGAATTGTTGCTCGCCGGAGCTATACCGACCCAAATTTCGCGTTACACATTTTATCTGAAAGTATTCGTCTGTTTTTTCGTTTTTGATTTGGAGGTTTAACGACCACCGTGAGCGACTTGATGGATGGGCACTCGCCATCAAGTTGCTCACGGTGGTCGTTAAACCTCCAAATAAAAAAACAAAACAAAAGCAGTCCCCCGTCCCTAATTTCGGGTCACTGGTTCCAATGAAGGGAGAGAGCCAGTGCCGGAAGATAAACACTACATCCATGCCCCATCGGGATTTGATCACAAAGCCAACTCGGACGACTGGTGAGAAGCCATCGCTTAGACCACTACGCTACCGGTATTCGTCTGTAGGTGAAAAGATTTTTTCTGCATTTGTAAATTTAGAAAATACTTTTGAAAGAGTAAATATAGGCTTCTGGAAGATCTGGAAAAATTAGGGTAACAAACGGAATTTACTAGAATGCAAAAAAGCTATGAGCGGCGGTAACAAAGTATGTGTATGTGTAAATGGTGTGTGGGGAATATTTCTTATTTAATATTCTTTTTGAGTTTCTGTTCTTATCAAATTATGTTACTTCTCCGTTATATTTCTTTCTGAAACGCTGGTCAAATCTTTCGAATTTCTTCATGCCTTTTGGCAATTGCTCTTAGTGAGTCAGAGGTAAATAAAAAGCAACGCCCAGTGCAAAGAAGTTCGGGTATGCACTTAAGGCGATATACTGCCTGAAGCATTAGCGCATGTATCTTGATGATTCGTAAGTCGAACATGTATTAAAGTACTATCTACGAGGTTTGCAATGAGATTCAGTCTACGAGGCTGTCATAGTTGTTTATAGCGCTTGAACTAGCTGTTTGCTGTATATTAAGCTTCTGATAGTTGTAGGTTAAATATGGTTAACTCAGTTCTTAGCTAAATTTTTTTTTGTAAAAGATATGTTCAAACTTTTTGAAAAAAAAGTAACTTCCATCTTGATTGAAGTCTTGCACTTTGTTTCTATTACAAGAGACTTCCATAACAAATCCAACGACTTTTTTCTTTCACTCAGTGAAAAGCCAAATTCACTCATACAATATTATTTTCAGATCTCCACATAGAATTCAATCCAATGACAGCAATAGTCTTTCACATATATCTCAACAAGCTTTATATCAACATGTTACGGTCTAGTCATAATTTCAACAACTCTACTTACATCTCGGCAGCTACCAAACTTCACCCTACTACATTAAACATTTTCATTTTATCTTGCTGTGATCTACTGTCACATTACTTTTGTCTGGACGGCATAAGTAATGTGCCGTTCAGTGAAGAACGGAAAACAGAGCTCAAAAGGAAATTTTCATGAGAAAACAGAGCTCAAAAGGAAAGATAATTAGAGGAATATGCCACATGTTCAGTGAGGTGTCTAAATTATGCTGTGGTTCTCAAAGCTGAGTTGCACGTCAACAACCAGCTGAATGAAAGAGTGTACTGGATATTCTGTAAGTCCCATTTCTTTCTATATCGTTTCCTGTAACCGTTAGATGCCATTTAAGTGTCAGAGGTAAGCATTTACTGTTTGAGTGACTAGACCCGGAGTTCGCAGCATATAGCTCGTGAGCCAGATATGGATTTTTGGGAATCTAAATATGGCTCTTTTGGTACCTGAAGGAATGGAAAAATTTGCAAACTTTCAGCTTCTACTTCGACGTAATTCTACTTCAACGAAAAATACCATTTACTCTCCAACGTGAGAGACGGGAACTTAAAAATATTAAACCCTTGACGATGACCGAAAACCTTATTTTCCAATATTTGTATATTTGTGAGTGATTGCGGGAAGCACGGCTGCGACCCATCGTTCAAACTCGTTTTCTCTCCGGTGCAGACAGCTCTGCACCAGTTATACCTTTGCGCAACTTCTGTGATTTGGGACGCAAATTGGAAGAACATGATCAAGAACGCAGTAAATTAATTTCAGATCACAGAAAAACTGAACTTAAAACATTACTCATATCGGCGAAATTGTTTTAGAGACATGGAACAATTTTCCTGAATCATATTCTTCTTCGAAGAAGTACGCACATGGCGTATTGACTATATTTGGTTCAACTTATTGCTGTGAGCAAACGTTTTCCAGCATGAATTTGATAAAAAGCAAACTGAGAAGTTAACTCACAGATGAGAGTCTCCAGGCTTGTCTGAAGATGAAAATATCGCAGTATCAACCGAACATTGAAAATTTAGCGAGCGAGATGCTGGGACAGATTATCAAAATTTAGCGAGCGAGATGCTTGTTAAAATTGTAACATTTTTTTTATTTTTCGCTTCGAATATATTTGTGACGAACGAGCTGAAAAACCAGCGACAGCGAAAATCGAACTCTGAATATTTCTTCTTTCGTTGTTTTTGCTTGCCCTGTGTTTTTTCATTTAAAAGACAGTCGCTATCGATACTCTGTTAACTACGCAGGTCTGTTTCCTCCTGCTTTAAAGTGCAGACTTTGTGAAACTTCGACTCTGCTATATATTTTAATTCGAAGCGGAATAATACAAAATATGTATAATCAAGATCTACATTAAATATTGTGCATACATTTTCGCAAATTTTGCCTGTGTCAGCCGGGAGCTGCAGTGGACGCCACAGTCCACATTGCCGTCATACATGGCTCTTCTAAAAGTAAATAATGTATATTTTATGTTTTTTGGCCTTTCTTAAGTGCCGAGTTGCCGACGTCTGGACTAAGCATTTAAAACACTAATACACTATAACGAAGTAAATTTCTCCGTCATTTTTGGTCTACGCCGGGATTCGAACTAGAGGCCGCTTATTCCGGAACAAGTCGCTCTACCAACTGAGCTACGCAGACGATTATTCTGATTCCTATCTGCCTTTATGTCGTGTGCGTCCTTCTGGCAGGTACGTCACACCTCCCCCCCCCCCGAAAGAGGGCCGGGGCATGGCCCACGGGTCAGCCGTGACCATGAATCGTTGCAGGCAGCCATCCACTGTAGAACGTGCTCTTGAGAACCCCCAGTCAATCTGCTGTGTGGAATGCAACCTTACACACATTTATTTTTCGAAGCGCTGGAGAAGGGATTCTCTTATTTTTCCTATCTCGCGGTGTGGAAATAACATCACACCATTACGAGATTTTGAACAGTCGGGTCATCCGGATAGTTCGGGCGCCATTATAACGAAGTAAATTTCTCCGTCATTTTTGGTCTACGCCGGGATTCGAACCCGAGGCCGCTTATTCCGGAACAAGTCGCTCTACTAACTGAGCTACGCAGACGATTATTCTGATTCCTATCTGCCTTTATGTCGTGTGCGTCCTTCTGGCAGGTACGTCACAACACTATAGGTGTTTTATCAAACTGGATTTCCACTGGTGCAGGACTCAAACAATATTATGTAATACGGCCATGGCTGTTTAATATATTTCTGAAAACGTGCATGCATAATAGCGAAACAGACCGAACCGTTTATGTCTTGGAAATTTCCGTGTGTGCAGGTTGATGTTTCCTGATGACACAGTTCTGTTGGAGGAGAGCAAATGCGAGTTGCTGAGTATGAATTTTATATGAAATTCAAACTAATTGTGAATAAGAGAGAAACCAAAGTTATGGTTTCTGAGCGATGAACTGTAAGTACTGAATGCCATATGAGTTTAAATTGTGTAGAGTTAGACCAGATAAATGAGTTTATGAACTTAGGAAGTATGTTTGACATGGAAAACAGATTTGATAGTGAAATCAGTAGGTGAGTGAATTCAGTTTTCTGCCTTAACAGGATTTCACAAATGGGACTGACGGGTCTTTGGATAGATCCCGAATAGCTGCGCATGAAAGTGTAATTGTTCTTACTCTGATATACCGTAATTGTACCTAGGAACTACTGAACAGATATAGGAGTCGGTTGTACGCTGAAGAAATGCGTTACTTACTGATTCTTTGGGGCAAGATTCGTTCTGATCATGTGCGGAACGAAGACATGTTGCAGATACGTAATGCGAAGCAAAACGTTGCAAATAAGGTGGAGACAAATATTCTTAGATGGGGTGGTTATGCTGAAAGTATGTGTGAGGAGCTGCTAATGAAAATAATTTATTCAGCCCAATTGGCAGAAAAGGATGGTACAGGAAAGCTGAGGAAATCATGGGGAACCCGATTTAGGAAAACCTGAAAGAGAATGAGATAATTGCCATGCAAGGTAAAAGATCTTGCGTGAGACGTGTTATGAACGACAGTGAAGCTTTAGTTGTGAGCCAAGGTCGCTGTAAACGAAGGCATTTGACACACCAACCATAAATAAAACTTAACACCATTCAGAATTTGGTTTGGCGAACGGTCTTGCTTAGAAGTGGTGACCTATGAATTTCAGACAGAATAGCTTTTTATTATGTATATTCAGAGACGGTATTTCCGCAACATTTCAGAACTGCGCATATTCTGTTTGAAATACTGCGCAGTTGTGTCGATGGGCATAGTTCTCTATCCGCTGATCTCTTCCGAGAAGGCAAAGTCAGATTTAGTATTAAATGCATTTTATTGTTTTTGACTGAACAAAAATGCAGACGAAGCTTTAAATGTACACAAAGCTTCAATCTCAATCTATGGCAGTTAAATTCCATTGAGAATATGGTGACCTCCCTTCCACAGCTTTCAAAATAAGGTGAAAGCACAATGGGGTTCCAAAATACCAATCGACCGGCTGTTTTTATCCTCCATCGGAGCCTTTCACTGGAAAATCAATGTGTGAAGCGGCTATACAAGAGCGAGCGAGATTTTCTTTGGAAAAGTAAAATGCCTATGCCTTCAAAGAAATGTTCGTGCTTCTGCTCCTTTTTCTTAAAATTTTTTCAGAAGCCACAGCTTCTATTCTTTCCTTAAACGGTTTCTCACCTTCTTCCCTGTCGTTGTGGCCCCAAAGCATTCCTCAATAGGTTTGCACAAGGCTGCCAACAGAAACTACCGACAGACCTTTATCACAAAATTTACTGAAAAGAGTTTTTCGTTTTCCACTCTCTCGCCATGAAGCTTTTCTTTTCTTTTTCATGTTTCGCTTTTTATTTTGTTTTATTATTATTATTTATTTTTGAGAGCAAGAAATTTCCAGACCGTTTTCGTTTGAATGAAAATTAAAAAAAATACTCACAACAAAACGGTACTAGGTTATATAACAAAACAAACGAACCCCCAAATGGTAGAAACTATTTCCTCCTTGGAAATTGTTCATCACGTGTCGCATCAAATGTTAAAGAAAGATTCTTGATAATTGTTATCAAAACTTTTGTCAATTAGTGTTTTTTAGATTAGAGCTTTGTATTAAGGTTGGTCGTTTGGTTTGTATGGTTTTCAGGCACAAGGATCAGGGTGGCGCTAAACACAGCAATTTGCGAAAAATTGAAATAGGCCCATCCATACTTTGTTGATCAGATCAGATCATATGTAGAGGATTTTAGGAAGGGAGTGTCTGACCCCAGGTCTTAAATAACCCTTAGAAATAGGAAGCTAAGAGATTTGGGCTAGAGCACCCGATAGGAAAGTGACACGGAAACGAGGTAGAAAGGGGGAGGAAAACGCCCTTATTTATTACCGGGGGTGGAGAAGTACCCGGGTCCGACGGCTTGACGTGCCCATCCGACGCACGACGGGTATTTAGGAGAAAGTATTGATAATAAAGAAGGTGGCTTATATACAAGCTGGGTTCTTTTTAGAAATAGGAAACGTTGGTAGTGCAACACAGGGCTTCATATTTTTTTCATGAAAGTCTTTAATGAAATGCAAATTTTCCCTTTCCTTAGACTTCTCTCTTCTTACTATGTAAATAGACAGAGCAAGCACCTTTCGTTTTTCAAGAAAAATTAAAGTTGAAAGTAGATACTACTCCATTCGCCGCTATCTTTCGTGTAATGAAAATTTCTTTCACGGTAGACATCACTGATTTTGTTTAGCATAAGAAGAAGCTGAAAAATATTTAATCTCTAATATATACAAGAGTTACAGCAAGAATAGACTGCGAAGAATGGGAAAACACCCATCTCACTAGGAAAATTTATTGGACTTATGGAGACAATTCTGCATTGCTACAACTTCATAAATATCATGTTTCACAATCTCTTGAACAGTGGTGTAAATTACGCATTCTGCACCCGGGACAAAGCTCAAAATATTTCCCCTCCCCTCCCATCTATCTTGCATATCATCATCAACAACAACCATTATCAGTCCACTGCTGGATGAAGGTCTAGCCAGTTTCTTCCACGTCTTCAGCCAGACTCCTCCATACCACTCCGACATGCAAATTTCATCCAGCCATCTCTCACAGGCTCCCATTCATGGGTCTATTCTGGTCTCTTGGTTGTCCAAAAGTGGTCAGTTTTTCATGTCCAACATGCCCAGCCTATTGTCATTTAGGGGATTTTACTTTGATCATGATGTTTTCAACTCCCGACATTTTCTTGATCCATTAGTTCCTCTTCCTATCTTTTTCGTTTATACAAAGCATGCACATCTCCATGCTCTTTCAGTAGTTTGTAGTCTCTGAATATATTTTTTGGTTAAAGTCAATGTCTGCGATCAATATAGGGTTCATACAAGAGAAAAAGTTGTGTTAAAAACTTGGGAAGACCAGCAGTGGATTGATAATGATTTTTGTTGTTGTTGTTGATGATGATGATGATGATGATATACTACTAATTTAATGATGATACATTACTAATTTAACGGTGTATATTAGCATATACGTGTATACATAAACATACCTTGCCGAGCAAAATAAAAATTACACCCCAATATTTCCTCTATCCAGAAGGCAGAATCAAACTGTTACAGTTTGTATGGCTTTTCCCAACTACTTCGGACTTCGACCTTAGGTACCACAGCAAATGGACAGAATGGAGCTGGTAGTCGAAGCTCGCAATGTCAGTAATGATGGAATAGCCCCCAGAGAGTGTTCAAGACTGTGAATGTCATCCTTATCTTGTAACGTACGTCTAACCTCTCCTTAAATTTTTAATGTGAGAAACTAACATCACCTAAGCATTTTAATTCACCCAAACCAAAGCTACCAATACTGAAGAAACATACACTGTTTTCCATAAATTGAGCAACAAATGGAAAATTCCTGATAACTCAAAAAGTATGCAACCGATTCCGATGAAATTTGGTGGTAAGTTTTATCAGATCAAATGTAGCAAAAAAGCGGAAGAACGTGTGATACAAAGCATTTACATTTTGTATGAGTGATTGAAATATGAAAATACAGAAATATAGGTATCAAGATGAAATAGGGAAAGGTACTTCAATACGGAGTGTGGTTACCCCGAACAACAATGCAGGCCCGACAGCGATGTTTCATGCTGTTAATTACGGTGTCGAGCAGTTCCGGAGGCAGCTGCGTCCATTGCTTGAGCTAAGCAATGCGGAGCCCCGACAGAGTTGGGGAGGGAGAGGGATTACAGCAACACGCCTCCCGAGAGCATTCCAGACATGCTCAATGGGATTCAGATCGGGAGAGCCTGCTGGCCACTCCATACGGACTCCTGTTCTAGGTATTGGTGCACGAGGCGAGCTGTGTGAGGGGGGGGACTCGTTATCCGCCTGCAGTACAGATGTATCGCCAATTGCGGCCGCAGACGGACGAACAATAAGGATGTCGTCTCTATATCTCTGAGCATTGAGGTTTCCATGTGGCAACACATAGAGGTCTGTACGGCAGCCAAAAGATATGCCTTCCCACACCAGAACACTATTATCACCATAGGGTGTCCCTTTCCTGGATATTAGAAGGAAAGGGACACCCTATGGTGATAATAGTGACTCATCAATGAACAGAACAGACCTCCACTGATTTTGGGTCCAGTTCACATGCATTCGTGTCCAATTGATACGTTCCCTCCGGTGGCGGGGGTGAGGAGCATGCATAATATCGGTCGCCTAGCATACAGTCCTCCTGCATGTAACCTTCTACGTACCGTCGAAATTGATACCGTCCGTCCGGTGGCAGCAGCACTCACAGATCTGAGATGAGTCGGTGCAGCCGTCCTGTAACGCCGTGCTGAAAGCTGCAAATACCGGTCATCCGCGGAGGTCGTCGCCCTTGGCCTGCCTTCGCTGTACCTTCGGGAAGCTACACCCGTGGCTTGGAACAGCTGCCACATCCTGTTGACCACAGAACGATCGACGTTGAGCCATCTTGCAACTCCCGCCAGCCGTTGCGCTGCTTCGAGTGGGTCTATCGCTCTGTAGCGTAACTCCGCTGGTAAATACGCCTCGAAGCCATGTTAACAAAATCGTTATCTCGAAATATTGTCATTCACTGCCGCACATGAATTGTCGACTCCCTCCGAAACAGCTGATTTTAAGCTCTTGCGCATTTGGATAAGCGCTGCCAGCGCCACTCATTTGCCTTCCATACATCGATGCTGTATGCCTTCGCCCATAACATATGAAAATTTCATGCAATTTGAACTATATTTTGCCTAATTACCGCGATTTTTCGGTTTGTTGTTTAATTTATGGAAATCAGTGTATTATAAACAAATTCTATAAATAGATAAACGGCAAAGTGAGGCGCGAAAGAAACTGTGACAGAAGCAGGGGCAAAACTTTCAATTCCACTTTAAATCGGATTGTAAGCAGTGAAGTTTGCGCGCTCTCTCTTGGGTTATGACCGGGGCAGCCGCCTCGCATTCCCGGCCTTAGTTACGTCTCTGCTCTCGAAACCTCATGCACACGTCTAGACTTTTTACCATGTTTTAGCTGCCAAAAAAAGAAAGAAAGGGGAGTCGTCTTATGCGCTAGTATATACGGTAGATAACGCTAAAACATTTCGTATCCCCCATTTCAGCGAAATCTGGTATTTCAGGGATGCTCCTAAGCATGGTTTCCATTTGTTCTTCAAGATATTTGTTTCAGATGAAAAAGAATTTGCCTGGAAAATTTGGATGTGTGGGAGCATTGGGTTTTATTGTTATCACCGAACGTTTTTCTGCCTTTAAAAGGGTTGATCGCAGCATACATCATGTAAAGCTTTTAAGTTGAGTACAACCTATTTTTATTGGCTATCCATGACCAATAATGACAGGTTTCACAGTAATTCAATATTTGATTTCACCAAATCACTAACAATAATGTCAAATCTTGAATTTTTTATTTGTATGTTCAGTTGTTTACTTTAACTATTATGTGTTTCTGTTAAAGCTTTCAGAATAATGTTATTGCATCTGTCAATCTAACATAGAATTTTTATTTTATCAAATACGAACAATTTTATTTAATGTTTTTATTTATTTAAGAATCCTTACTTTAACAACAACAACAAGAAAATAGAAAACCCCAAGAATAAATAGGGTGCCAAAACAGCTGCTTAATCTGTTGATTGTTTTAGCAAGAAGATACTGTACGAAATGGATATAGAAAAAAATAGGAGATTAACCAAACTGAGACACACCAGTGGTTCCAGTTACTACAGCAAAGTCATTTACTGTTTGCTTTATCAAAAATCGAACTTCAATCCACTGAGTTTCTGTATTGCTGTACCAGCAAAGAAAAACATTTTGGTCACAAAGAGGCGACAAAAAAAGGGTTTTTCAATCTCAAACCTAATAGCAAAAATATGGTTGTGAAACATACATTTAGCTCAATTAGTGGAAACCACTCTGCATTATTAAAAAAAGAGGAAAATGTATATGAATATTTGAGATGGAGACGAGCATTCGATACAAAAACGAGCATTCATTCGACATTTTAGAAAGTTGTGGCTTGAAAGGGAAACATGCGTTTACTCCTCCTGTCGGAATAATAGAATATTAGGAAAAAGTAGAAAGTGTACAAGAAATATTTTTCATAGTGGATACTTTCTGTCTTAAAACAGAATTTTAGATATAAGATTTTTATATCATAATAAACAGCGACGTGCATTCACTCATATAGCTGCACGATTGTGCACCGATGGATCATCGTTCTGGTAGTTAAATCATCCAGCGGGAACAGACCTTTTCGAATCCAACTAATAGTTGCCGAGATACAAGGCTCACAGGGAGACGGACAGAAGAATATTTCGAATTAGCACGAATGTTTACATACTTCGTGTGTTATAAGACTTGTTTAAAACTTACAAGAAGTATTCTTATAGCTTCATAACTTTACTGTCTTATATGTTATGTACTTTCATAACTTTACTGTCTTTATGCTATGTATTTTCATTTTTTCTGTCAGTACAGCTTTACATTTAGACATCGAAATCAGCACATCTCTGTTTATATGAATTATCTCACCTGATGACTTCGTCACAACATATATTCTCTGATTATCGTTTTTGTCCATTAAGTCTAAATGCCCGATAACTAACTTATTTAACTTCTCCCACTTCGACCTCATGGTAAACAATTTTTTATTAAGGTTCTGTAGTACTCTCACTTTTCGATATTCATTGTCCACTTGAGAAAAAAGAAAGACGAGACATTCAGTTTCAATAAAAGAAGATGAGATATAGTCGTTAAAAAGAAGATGGCTGTTTTAGCTTTTCTTTCAGATACCCTTGCCTACTAACAAGCAACGCTCATTCCGATAATCTCTTCACAGCTAATGAGAGAGATGAAAACTTTATTCACCAAATTTCCTTCTTTTACTGTCAACTAAGTCAGTGACGATGACGCTGTTGACCATAGACCGTAGGGTCGATAATCAGCTCCCCTCACTTCAAAATTTAGACACCTTAATTCCAGGCTTCATGGAATTTGCTTGCATCTGCATATTTGTAGTAATCTCCGAAAAATCATGCATTTGAATGACAAACGAAGGAAACTTTTCTTATTTTTAAGGGGGGGGGTGAGGTTAATGAACAACCTGAGCAACACTAAGGACTACAAGCAGTCGTTTATCCCTTATTAAGGGTCAGTGCTGGCAGGGGAAGGAGAGAGCCAGTGCCATTAGACAAAAGCATCGGTCACCGGGAATGCCGAAGACGTTTAAAGTTTGTGAACTCCCATTTGATAAAAATATTCTGAGCGGCCAGCCAAGAAATTTTCGAAAACATGCAGAACCATCCCAGCAAAAACAATCTTGCTGGCCCAACACTATGTTGCCGCTGCCGAACCTTCAATAAAATAACCAGGCGGCCAACAGTTCAGGCCAGCAGTTGCCATCCTCATCAGTTGTCATATGTCACAAAAGGGGCCATCAGTTATCCATCACAGGCATTAGCTGCCACAAGTGGCCCTTCAGCGGCTCTGCAAGCACGTGCCATAAATGATGGCTAGCCTATTGTGGTCCGCTAGTTTCCCGGCAGTGGCAGCCGGCATATACGTGACGTAACTGATGGCTTGCCGAATCTTGTCCGCCAATTTCCCAGTAGTAGCCATAAAAAGATAAAAGATAGCCGCAGTTTCCTTACGTACCAAATATTTCCTATAAACTCAAGAACGCGCTCATAAAGATGAACCTCGGTGTCGGCATAAGATCTCCGACACCTTTATATGCTATGCTTAAGCGAAATACTGACGAGCTTCCATTTTCCAACGAAGCAGGTGTTTATGCCGTCCCTCTACAATATACGGATGGCTCCACGCGATACTACATTGGGATGACTAAACGTTCATTTAGAATTAGGGTCAACGAGCATAAGAGTGACATAAAGAACGGCAAATTAACCACGGCCCTATCCAGAGAAGTCCAGTTCAAGTCCGCCGGTCCTATGTGGGATGACATAAAGAAATTAGCTGCCTACTCTAATCCTAAATCCACTGCCATTCGGGAAACATTGGAGATCATTACCAACGATGAGGCCTGCAATGATAGCGTCTCGCTAAAATTACCACCAATTAGGAACCAATTCTTCAAATAATGAATGTCTTTTGTTTTCCTCCAAGGATTCCGAGTGCAATGCGAACGTGATGTCTCGTGTTTTTATTGAATAATTACGTTCGCATCTCTTTGTTTATTGTCAAGTCAACTCACCGCGTTCAAATTGTTGAAACGATCTATTATCCAGTTTGCAGTTCGCTATCTACCTTCCTTGAGAAAGCCATCTGGTTGATGTGCGAAAGCTTGGAAACCTTGATTTTATATACGCCAAAAAATTCGGATAACTAGTATAGTTGTACTATCTTGTATATAGTTGGTGTACAGTTCCTTGCGTTATTATTTAAATAAGTACACAAATTAATTTAATAAAGGATGACAAAAAGAAAATAGGAAAAAGAAAACATGGAACGAGTTACAAAAGCAAGTTTTTTCAATCGGTTTCTAGAATCTGTAAAACAGCCACAAGTAGATTATTACGTCCACTAGCGGAAGAAATGCACTTCACGAAAAATCTCAAATTGTATAAAAAGTGTTCCCCATGACGAAAGACATCCGAGGCAAAATTAAATTTTCAAATCGAACAATTAGAGGAAGAGATGTGGAAAAAAACTTTGCGCCTCATAACGGCAGAGTGGTGTGTTATGGGAACAAAATGGGCACAAAAAGCCTGTCTTCGTAGTCAAGGGTATTTTTCAAACGGATTTTTAGAATCGGAGGCAAATAGAAATATACATGTACACCCCTAGCAGGGAAAATTGTTTATTATTTGAAGATGTTCGCAATCTTTTCCATCGCGAATGGTACAAAAGTTTTCGAATAGGGTATTCAGAAGCGAGGAGATACAGTGCAGCCAGAAATGCCTACTTATGCACGCTAGCGTTAGCAGTGTTCATTATGAAAAATCCAATAGAAAATGCAAAATGTCTCACGAAGTGAATGATTTCCGATGTTGAAACAGTTTTTCAGATTGGACTTTTAGAAGCGGAAATATCGAAAAAAGTAAGATACACGAAGGTGGTTAAAGGCTGACCTGAACTTTTTATCGTAACACTCTATGATCTGTATCGATTGAAACAGAATTCGTACGACAAATACGTGTGAGCCTTCCCATTACGATAGTAGTGGTTTCGTCCCCGTAAAGTGTGTGTAAGGTGCATACTGCATAGTGGGAAGCATGGAATTGGTTGAAGTGATAGTTAATGTGGAACGACGTTGGGCCATTAAACTTCTTGTGAAGTTTAAAGATACTAAAAGTTGTTCCATACTCAATTTGAAATTTTGCGAAGATTACAAGCATACATTAGTGTTTAAAATTGTGAAAACTTCTAGGAAAACTTTTATTTCTAAGGTTTGATGGTTCATAAAATCAATATTTTTTAGAATAATATCTTAAAATTATATATCATTAGAAAGATCATTCAATGCAGACTGTAATGTAACAAAGTGTGTTGAATTATATTTATTTAACAAAAAGTTATAGCCAGATAACTAGAAAAGGAAAACACAACTGCTTATGTAACAAGTGGATTTCCTTAACTCAAAACTGACCAATGAGACTCATTGTTCTGAGAGCCAGTCAGGTGTTATTATGACACACGATGGAACTAGTAAGGAGTTATTATGAGTCAGCTCTCATTTCCAGGTATCAAAGCTAACAATATAAATCCTATTCAGTTGTGTAAGTGTCATCAAGTTGGCCACTGGATTTTCACTGCCCCAAGTGCCAACCGTGAACAATCACTGAAAACAACACGACGCCACTGGACACTATACCACGTTGATCGGACCCGACACCATTGCAACCGGTGCCGGCGATGCTCGCTGGTCAGCAATAGGCGGCTGAATGGCCTCCTCGAATGTTGTGCCGGTGCCAGAAGTCCTCTAGCAACGGACCGGATGGACACTTTCGTACCTGTAGACGACGCAACATGGCCAATACTGGTTGACAGCTACTGATTCGGTTGTGTTCACGTGGCTCTCCCAACCGCTGGATCCTCGTATTCTGTCGTTGCCCTCGGCCGTCCACTACCTGCGTACCGCTGGGATGTGCTCTCCTCAACCAACATCGTCCGATTGCCGCGTCGCTCCGACCCAAATGCTTGGCGATGCGCCGACTTGACCAACCGGCCTTTCTCAGCCCAATCATATAGCCTCTCTCAAACTCGCTCATTTGTTCGTATTGTGCACGGATCCAACGTCGAGGCATCCTCACAGCCCGTGGAGGCTAATGCAGCTACAATCCGCTGTAAAATTGGTCCCTGCGTGCGAGCTTTGCTCTTGATAAACCCACCTCGATAAGCCGTTCCCAAGCGCCGTGGCGGGCCGCTATTTAGTCATTGGTATTTAGTTTTTAATCATTTGCAAATTTGGCCCTGAGGTACTTGCACGCGAAGTTTCATCAGGATCGAACAACTTTCTCGGGGTGCTTCGGGAGTTTTTTTTGTTTTTTTTTTTGCAATGAGTGTATATACAGTACATACATAAAGAAGTGGGCTTAAAAATGGGCTTACAGAAAGCAAAACTGATGTGTAATGCTTATTCAAGAACCTCAGATTTAGCAATTAATTAGCAATTCTCTGTTGAAAATTTAGCGACTGATGAGATTTAACGTTTGATGAGTAGATTTAGCGAGGATTTTTAGAAGTAGACGATGCCTACATTTATCTTGGACAACAGGCTCCAGCAGGGGCCACATCGAAGAAGAAATTAATTGGCGTACAAAATTTGGTTGGAAGCTTTTGCAAGAAACGGTACAATTTTCACATGTTCAATTTTCCATTATGTCTTAATAGGAAAGTGTTCTATCTATTTCTGTAACCTTCCAGTTCTTCCTTATTAATTAGAGTCATGTCCTTAACCAAAAAGAATCCAGGGTTTGCAAACTACTGAAAGAAGCCTGGTGATGTGCGTGTTTGGCATAGCCAGAAAAAATGGGAAGAGGAACTCATGGAACAGGTAAACGACAGAAGTTGATAACATCATGATAAAAAAAATCCTTGAAACGGCAATACTAGATTTCAAGTGGCAGGAAAACACCCAGAAGAAGAACATGTGGACGATAGGTAGATGAAATTCGTGAGCGTGTTGGAGAGAGAAAGATGGGGCACAATTTTTTTCTGGGTTGTCACGGGTGCAGAAATGCCTAGTTACTCCTCTGGTTTCCTAAGCATTCATAGCGTCTATAAAATTAGTCAGAAAAATTAAACTACCAAACACAGATTTGATTGCTTTTCAATCGCCCTCGTAGGCCTTTGAACATTTATGTACATACAGGAGAGAAAAGAAACTTTACTTCGCCCGAAGCATGCCAACTAACACACGCGCATGGGCTGAAAAAACTACAACTCGCAACATCTGTCCCGTCCCGATGGCCAAGTGGGCAGCCGACACACTGGACTCAACCATTGGTCAATGATATTTGCAACCGTATCGCCTCTTCTTCTAAAACAATTGGAAAAAATTATTTTTGCACCACATACCATTCATCACAATGAACATTTTCGACTTCAGATAATGTATAGTTTTCTGACAGGGAGCACAGATCTCTCTGCTTCAAAGAGTTCTATTTGAAAGGTTCCTTTTGCATAGGATGTTGTGCAGCGCAAGAAATAAGTCTGTTATACCTTCTTCCTTTCTCTGATGCCAGTTCTGCATCTAGTGATTGCAAATGCAAGTAGCTATTTGAATCCATATCTTCATTGCTAAAATTCCGATTGAAAAAGAAAAAGTTTAACTTTCCCTTTTACTGTTTTTGATTTAGCATCTGTTTTCGAAAACGTAGAACAAGAACGTAATTAGGTACTTAAATTTCACGCCTCGTAAAGGAAGCCAGAAATTTAAAAACAAAAATATCCCGTCTAAAAGAAACCAGTGGGTTCAACTACGTTAGGGTAAGATTAGAAAATATAGATGCTTACCCTTTCAGTTATTCGTCAGCTGTAATTTTTGACTTGTCAGGGACGAATGCATATTTGGATTTCTGCTTATATGACTTCTCAAGCCAATAAATATTTTATAAATACTATATTTGATAACATGAAAAAACGAGCTCATAGCATGCGAAGATTTACTAATTTCCTATCTTGGTAAATGCTCAGATACTGAATGCTATCAGCAAAAGAGCAATTAACACAATTTTGCGCTGTAGCCTCAAGTTGAATGCAATTTCGCATTTCTGTTTTTAAAAAAACACAACTTAAAAAGACAAGCATTTCCAATGATTCACAAACTTAGGATTTTGAATGCTTGATGTTTCTTCACTCCTTTACCCACTGAAATAGTTTTTTCTGATGCGCGGTTTGAAATAATTTTTTCTGATGATCCAAATGGACAGGTTTTTAACTAATTTAAAAATTCATAAAATAAACAATTTCTACGGGAAAGGAAAAATATATTTTTATCCTTTGAAGACGTGCCATATATGAAACGATGTGACGTTTCAATTTAAATCTGAAAGGAAGCAAAGAAGGACTTTAAAGTAATTCCAGGCATACAAACAACTGTGACGAATGGCCACTCTTGGAATAACGGTAATCCTGCTACTCAAAAGGACTCAGTTAAACAAAAGATCCCTTTGTTGGTCGATCGATGATAACACACTGAGCGACGCCTCTTTCAGTCTATTTTTAGGACATTCTTTTTTTTTTTTTTTTCTCGGGTATGCGTGCAGCATTGTAATCAGTTACATTTAAGTTTTATGTAGTTAAATGGTGTATAAAAAATTCATTTTTACTACATTTCAGAAGTGCGAACAACAGAATTTTAAATGCATTTTAAATAACTGCACATATTCGTTGATAACTTATATCAAAATGTCAGCTATTAAGAGATGTAATGAAGGTTTTTATGAAATTTAAAAGAAATTTCTATGAACAGTATGAAGTTTGAAGTGTTCTTGAAAATCAGTTTACGATGCAATTCCAAAGTATCTCATACGCAGGTAGAAAGCACCAAGTTGTTCTACATTCTACAGCATTGAAAAAATCCCATCCTAAAGGAAACGGAGTGGTCTAAATTGCAGCTCAAGGAAAATGTAAAATAAGAAAAAGAAATATCTAATACTTAATATTTTAATGCAAGAAAACAATACATTGTGAAATTAAAAGTTACAGAAAGAGTACAAAACACACATATTCATCCATCAAGAGGGAAAAGGAGGAACACTATAGGACAGAAATTGGACTAAAAGGATTATGTTAGGTAAACCAATAAAATAAATATAAAATAAACACAATAAAATTTTACCATAATGAACAATCAAAAACTCTTTAAATGATGCAAAGGCATGTTATGCTGTACAAGCTTCACCTTAACAGGCTGTATTCATTATAGTTGCAGACATGGGCGCCGGCAGTATGCCGGATCTTGGAATTTATCCAAATAAGTAAAAGCTTTAAATCAGAGCTTCTACTCAGCAAATACTAGATAAATAAGTTTCTCTTCCTTTTTGGAAAAACAACTAGAGGCACCAATGGCTGCAATACCAGGCAATAGAAGTCTCAGTAAGAAAACACAGTATCTACTGCGTATGGAATTCTCGTCATCATTTACATCCCTCCCTGTTTTTGTTAACACTTTCAATTTAATAGTTTTCGTAGTCACATTGAATGTTTCTTTAGCACCGAGGTTTCCAGTGATGAAACATCTTTATCAGTCTTGTGTTGTTTTCAGTTGGCACACACAGCAGAATACTGAAGACATGCTGTGTTAGAGGCACATCTATCCCAGAAACTGTATCCACATTAGGCAGTCTTGATGATGAACGCACGAGATGCAACTTATAGACCTCTGTCACTGCACTAGCATTTTATCAAAACTTTAGAAGGAAATGTAGGGTAAATAATCGAAAAATAAAATGAACACTAAAGTCCTTGAGAAGAAAGGAAAACATTAAATGCGCCCGCTTCTCAAATTTCAATGCCTGTACCATATATTCTATTTTAACTTAACTTTTGAGTTTCTTTTTCTATGTAAATTTGAGTTCGTTCTCTTAGACATTTTCAAATCTTAATGTTATGTCCTTTCCCTCTAACGAGAATGATGTTGGCAACACACTGAGGTCGCCACAAGTGACGTATGTGTGGCCATGATAAGAACGATAGATAAAAAAACAATGCGGCGGTTGTTTAAGGGTATTGATGATAGACGTGCTGTTATACTGCGATTGGATGTTAAATCCCTGATACTGTATTGAGTACGCCAATAAACCGGATGTGAGTGTGGAGTACAAACCATGCAAGCAAAATAAACGTATTTGTAAGTACTACAATATTCCTCTTTTTTGTAATGTGTAGTATTACATTGACTTTAGCACACATAACGTAATTACTGACGTAAGGACTAAGTTAAAGCGGAAAGACGATTACGTTATATTGGGGCCCGAGCTTTCCTGTGGACCGCAGCCTGTTTTTTGTAGCAAATTATCATTAGGACGCAGCAAGAAGTGCAATATATTAAAACATACGAGCAGGCGTGTAATACGGCCTTGCCGGCATCTATGGACAATATCAGACGCCAGCAGCTTTATGAAGCTTGTGGGTCCAATCTTTCACTTGATGACTACAATGATGTTGCATGTCATGTACCCGGCAGTTCAACCCCAAATCTGAATGCCAATGTCACTCCTGATATGCATAGAGAGCTCAGCCGGGAGCAAAATTATACAGCCACCTCTACGACTAGGCGGTGTAAAAATTTTCCCACTATGTACCTCAGGCCGGCTCAATTATTTTTAATGGTACAGGTGGTTCTCTAAAATTCCTGGAAGATATTGAGGACCATTTCGACCTCTACAATATCCCAGAAAATTACCAAATTCAGATTGTCGGAACCTGCATGACAGATGCAGCTAAAACTTGGTACCGGCAATGGCGCACAATAAATCAGGAAAACTGTTATGCTCAATTTCGAGCCGACTTTATTGAGGTTTTCCTTTACGGACTTAATAAAGCGGACATTGCTCAGAAGCTGTTTTCAGGCGGCAGCGTACAAATGATAGCCTTGTCTCTTTCGCCTTGGAAACAGCTGGGCTATATCGGTTGTGGAACCAGAATGCCTCTGACACAGACATACAGGACACCCTCTTGCAGCAGCTCAATCCATTTTTACAAGCTTTTCTGGAGGTTCGTAAACCCAGGACAATTCAGGAGGGCCTTAGAATGATACGAACTTTTCAGGAACGCCACGGATTTGCTGCTCAAAATTCTGCTGCAGGACAGAGCCCACATAGATATTCTGAGCACCAGTTGGTACCACAGTACAGGAGTCAATCAAAACCGCCTCAGCAAAGGTATATTCCTCCTCAACGTCGTGAACCAGCTCAACAACAAGCCCATCAGTGGCGGCTCGTGGCAACTGAAACAGGTGGGGCCAGTAGCCGAAGTCAAACAATGAAATACAAAAAGCTGTCATTATTAGGCCAACTATTCAGACCCCCCACCCCCATCCCCCAATATTCATTTACTCTGCCTCTGTTTACCCCCTTGACTCAATAATGCCCAAATCGGGCAGGAATGTGTCAACTATTACATATATTGCACACGAAAAAAATTTCCTCAGAAAAGAATGCATAACTATTAACAGAAAAATGTTAAAACTCCTTCAATAAATTTTTTAACTTAAAACATATGAGCATTAATTTATGTTAGTTGTGCTTTGTGTTTCTTCAGATTTCTCAACTGAGGAATAATCACAGGATTCACAGGATAAAAAAATGTAGTGAAAAAATAATAACTCCAAATATATGCAGGGAGGGAATGTTTCATGAATTTCGTACCATATAGAATGAGTACCATATTACCATTTGCATTATTTGAAAGGTTTAACCTTTTTTTTAAAGAACTTGTGAAACCTAAAAACATATATGTACTCATGTGCAAATTATACTTACAGGCTTTCTCATTTATTTATTTATTTTTAACATAGAAAATCATCTTAGTTAAAACTGAAATTAGTTCTGCAAAGCGCTTTGTAAACTTCATACTCTTGGAAACTCAAATTCTTGGGCTGATAAGCACCGAGTTTTTTTAAGTGAAGCTTTTCGGCTCAAATTCTTGGGCTGGTGAGTACTGTGTTGTTTTAAGTGAAGCTCAAACTAAAACTTCTTGGGGTGATAAGCACTGAGTTTTTTTAGGTGAAGCTTTTCTTCGAGATTTAAAGCAAAAAACGGAGATTTTAATATCCACTCCTTCATTGTACTCGACAAGCAAAAAAGTCACGACACAAAGAAAAGAACAACACATCACCGAGAGAGACACATACAGAAAACAGAAAAAACAACTAACTGAACTTTGCTACGACATTTGAAATCCTCCCGCCACCCTTGAGCTTGGTCGCGGTAAGCTTTTCTGTCAACCCACGGCGTTAAGGAAATGTATACTCTCCCGGCAAATCAAATTAGCGCGGAGAAAGATTCACAGCTTTTTTTTGCACACGCGGTTAAGGCAGTGTTTTATGTAGGTCATCACACTGAATGAGACGGGGAGGAAATTGTCTCCTCTTCGCTTGCGTAGTGATGTTACTGGGGCCTGTTGGAGCTGACCCCAATAACCTTACACTCTGAACGTGAACGCTTTCCTCAGGGAATAGTTTTTCGTTTTTGAAGGAAACTTTTCCCTTAGGTAAAGGTTCTTGTAGGGAAAGGTTTATCACCATGCAGTTAAGAGAAAGAATAAGAATCAGGGCAAAAAAATATTCTAGAAATAGAAATTTTTAGGTGGGGCCCGGTCCCTGTGGCCCCTAAAGACGAACCGCCCCTGAAGCCTATCATAGGGAATCAACTCCTATGAATAGGCAATATCCTCCAGACAATTATTCCCCCAGGTATCAGCAATTCCAAAATCATGATGCATCTCGTGACCATTCAGGCAACCTTAAGCGCACTGATGGCACATTTATTGTCGGAAATCAGCAATATCACTCCAATGCTGCAAATTCAAGATTTCAACAAGACTCTCGTCACGCTGTTGCAAATTCCAGAAACCAAACTCCTTTAAACTACAGACGGAGGTAGGAGCCAGGTGTTCGCTACCTCCCATGCCTGGTAAAAGTGATCTACAGTCGATTTTCTTAACCATTCAAGCTCCTCTTTTACCTGATGTGTTACTTACTTTGGGTCACTTAATTGTGCAAACAAAGATTGACTCTGGATCGGACATTTCTGCGTTGAATATACATTTTTGTTCTGTTTCTTTTTCATATATTTCTGTTAAACACGCCTCGCAAAGCCTGCGGGGCTGCCAACAATGCTGTTTTTTTCGTAGCAGGTTTTGTGACCCTACCTATCCATAAAGGGTCAGCTAAGCTCTCACATAAAGTTTTAGTTTTAAATGATTTACCTCTTGACTGTCTGTTGGGCTTAGATTTCATCTAGTCCTTTCATTTAACATTTAACTTTGAGCATAAAGTTATTTCTATGCCGGAACCAGTTGTTGAGATTCCTCAGGATCCTGATTTCACAACCACTCTCCTCAGTGAAAGACTTTCACCAGAGCAGAAATTATTATTGTCACAATTGTTGCACAAAAGACCTGGTTTGTTCTCAGAACAACTAGGATTCGCTCAGGTAGTCTATCATACAGTTGAGACTGGTAGAGCTCAACCTATAGCTATAAAAAATCCCTACTAATTTATCTTGGTCGAAAAATCTCTACTAATTTATCTTGGTCAAAAAATCTCTACTAATTATGTGCGCCACAACGTAAGGTCGAGATACACAGGCAAATTAACCAGATGTTATAAGCTGGAATTATTAAAGAGTCTACTAGTACCTGGTCGGCATCTGCTTTCTCAGTTTCTAAAAAAGAAATGGGGAATCTTGCTTTGTCGGCGATTACCGCAAATTAAATAATGTCACGACAAGCACAAATTACACTCTTCCGGTAATTAGTGACATTTTGCAAAATGTATCTTCAACTAAATGGCTTTCTACTTTGGATATCGCCAGCGGCTTGGGCAGGTAGAGCTATACATCCGGACTCTGTTGATAAAACCGGGTTTGTTACACCTTTTAGGGCCTATGAATTCCTTCGAATACTATTTGGTCTTGCCTATGCACCGGCAACCTTTCAGCGTCTTATGAATACTGTTTTAAAGCCTGCGCTTGGGCCTAATGTTCACGTCTATGTAGACGATGTCATTATTTCCTTTGATACTTTTGAGGAACATTTACATCTTCTCGATACTGTTTTTGAATTGTTGCATTCTGCTGGGCTTACCTTGAAACCTGCCAAAAGGCAATTTGCAAGGGACGAATTAATTTATCTTGATCAAAAAATCTCTACTAATGTTCTCCTAACTGATGATAGAAAGATTCGGACCATAGCAGAGTTTTATAGGCCTAAAACGGCAAATGAGGTCTCGCTTTCTTGGTACGACTGGTTGGTACCAACAATTTGTTCCTGGGTATGCAACCTTATGTGAACCTTTGTATGCCTTGAAACGCAAATTTAAGAAATTTATTTGGATGCCAGAGGCTGAAAGTGCATTTGTTACATTGAAAGCTGCTTTAATGTCGTCCCTAGTCTTAACGTCTACTAATCACGCTAAATCCTTTGATATTTTCACAGACGCTTCAGGAGTTGGTGTTGAGGCAGTTTTATAACAGAATGGCCAACCAACTGCGTACGCTTCTCATACATTATTTAAGGCAGAACGCAACTACTCTGCCACCGAAAGAGAGTGTATTGCGATATTTTTGCGTTAAAGAAATTTCGCTGTTAACTAAATCAAATTCAGGTAAATGTGATTACAGATCCTTCTGCCTTACAGTATTTACATACTGCAAAAATCTTTCCCACAGGCTCCTTAAATGGACTCTCCAACTCTAGGAGTACAACATCAAAATTTCTTATCAGCCTGGTAAACATAACCAGCTGCCCGATGCCTTGTCTAGTTGCCCATGCAGTGAGGTTCCTACGGAGCTCCTTGAAGAGCCTGTTTATCTCTTCCTACTATCTGAAATTACTTCTCGTGAGGAGATTATTGCAGAACTACCTAATGATCTTGGTGAAATTTATAACTACTTGTTATAAGGTGTTCCTGATTCAAATGACACCTCCTTAGCGGGGCGGTTTAAAAATCTTGAAATAATTGATGGCCTTCTGTACTGTACTGAAAGCTTTTCCTCTCGGGCGTAGTATCGTCCTTCTATACCTCAGACTCTCCGCATGGCTCTGTTACACGAGTTCATAACATTCCTCTTGCCTGTCATTTAGGCATACTAAAAACTCGTGCTAAGCTTCGAGACGTAGCCTACTGGCCGAACATGTATCAAAGTACCCTCGCATACATTCAATCTTGTGACTGTTGTCAAAGATATTAATTTAAAAAAAATAACAGACCGGCCGGTCATCTGATTTCTAGCACTAGCAAATATGTTCTAGATGTCTTATCTGTATATTTACTGGGACCATACCCTATGTCCCATAAGACTAAATCTCGTTACATTTTAGTGTTTACTGATACGTTCTCCAAGTGGGTGGAAGTATCTTTCTTAAATCTGCTACTGCAGACTCAATTTGTGATATCCTAATTCATAATATATTTACTAGATTTGGGGTCCCTAATTATTTAATATATGATAATGGTGCTCAGTTTATTTCTGACATTTTTAATAGAATGTGTGCTACAAATCAAACATAAATTCATCTCTCCTTATCATGCTCAGTCAAATCCCGCCGAGAGGGTTAACCGTTTTTTAATTAAAATGATTGCTACTTATGTCAAGTATACCACGAGCGTTGGGACGAACATTTGAATATATTTTGTTACGCTCTTCGCTCGTCGGTGCATGAAAGCTCTAAGCTTACTCCGGCTGAAATATTCTTGGGTCGTAAGATACGTACCCCTTTCGAAAATCTAACTAGCATAATTGATGAAAACAATCAACGACCAACTTCAGACTGTGTCCGTATTTTGGCAGCTAAAGCCCAAACCGCAATGATGAATTCTCAGGCAGCACAAGCTCGGAACTATAGCAAGAAACGTAGGGAACCTGATTTGAAGGTTGGGGATTGGGCCCTACTTGAATCTCACTTCCAATACCCGGTAGCTCATACCTTAGTTAGAAACTTTGCTCCCTTATATGAAGGGCCTTTCGAAGTTATAAAAGCATATAATAATAACGTGGTTTTGAAGAAAGAAAATGGTGAAAGTGTATACGCTCATGTGCAGCAATGTAGAAAATATTTCACAAGAGATATAGATGCAATTATTGCCCCGAAAGCACGTGCTCTTCATCAATCACAACCTCATGACACTGAGGAAAGTATTAATGTAACTCCGTATTTTGCTTCGTCTGAGGAAAATTCCAGATTTTAACTGTTTCTGACTCTGCAACGCTAATGTCTCAACCTTCATTGCATGCTGATATTGTTCCTTTTACAAGGACAGTTATTCATCCTCCCCCTAATTCGCCAGCATTTCCGAGCCTCAATGTCTCTTCACCTGTAGCTCAATCTTCAAGTTCTTCTCAGTCCTCAAGTAAGACGTGGTTCTTTATCTTCACCACATTCAATATATGGTTCAAGCATTGTTGAAGTCTCGTCTCCACCAATTCATTTTCATTCTGCTGCAACAGGGATTAAAAAGACCCATCCATGAGATATCTTCATCATCTGATACTATAATTTATGTTCCTGCCATTAAACACCTGTCACGGGCGTTTTCATCATCTGTGGTGGCGATTAAAGGCCCACTCCATAAAATATCTCGTTCGACAGACTCTAGAAGTTCCACTAAGGGTGTCAAACGCCTGGCATCAGCTCATTCATCTTCTACTTTCTCTGGTCCTGTTTCTACAGTAAATACAGGCCAGCCGATTCATGTAAATACCCAGCATTCACACATGGTTCATGAAGTGAATAGAAGTCAGCCTCTAGCAGTGTCTCAACAAACTGTCTCATCGCCTTCTTCAGTGGGATCATGTCTTCCTTCTTCATCTCGACCTTTGCCAATTCCATCTTCAACACACCCGAAACGACGTCTTTCTTCAGGTGAGCAACCAACTTGCCGC
Organism: Macrothele yani; assembly: GCA_039090855.1. Lineage (NCBI taxonomy): Eukaryota > Metazoa > Arthropoda > Arachnida > Araneae > Macrothelidae > Macrothele > Macrothele yani. The sequence goes on from CM077026.1 coordinate 75,212,985, forward strand.
AAAAAGCCTTTGTATTTTCCTGGCTTTCGTCCCTGGTAGCTGCGATATAGAAGGACGTCTCCGCAACCTTCATCGACAAGTCTTCCTCGTCGACGAAAACGCAGACATGTCTTCACCCCAGATCCAAAGCCAGCCGAACGGCCAGCAGTTCCCGCAGCACCAGATCCTGTGTTCCGGTCGTCTACTCCTGGTCATCGGCGCCATTCTTCGCAATCATCCCGGAGACAGTGTTTCTACCCGGCACCTGTCAAGCCGCTGCTTCCTCAGTGCCAGCTTGGATCCAGTCCTGACCAGGTGAGCTATCGATAAGTTAAACGGTCAGCAACAAACGTCTTGTTGTCTCCTCGGCAGCCACCAAAAACATTCCTGCCAAAGATGGTTTTCTGTCGTAACTAGTAGCCTGTATTAAATGATTTTTTGTTTTTTTTGTTCACGCATACATTAATACTTTGGTGTGGTGTCACCCAAAAATTTGTGTTTATCAATATACTGAAAAAAATCATTCTCCTTGGACTTTTTCTTCAATCAAGAAAATTATGGTTTTATGATTAGAAAATTATGGTTAGTGGTTTGTTTTATCAACAACCTATTGTTTACGTTCTATGTTCACATGTTCAAGTTCAGCTAACGAAATGTGAAATTTTGTCTTCCCTGAAAACCTCTCAGGAATGACAAGTGGCTTTTTTCTGCATCATTTTTTTTTGTTTCAATTTGCTGTATTTGTGTTTGCATTTGTAATCTCCGAAATTGTCTCTAGACGTATTTATACTTTGATGGGTTTTGTAGTGAAAATAAATGTTCGCACGATGCGACGATAAAATTTGCCACGTTACAAGTGTACGATGCTGCGTTGTTTTAGTGTGATGAGTTCTATAGATAGCACTTATTTGATGCCATGATTACAGGTCTTCTTGTTGAAGTGTGATTCTTCAAAGTGATATTTTTGGTAATGATAGCACGTATTTGATGCCATAATTACGTGCCTTTTTGTTGAGACGTGATTCTTCAAAGTGATATTTTTTGCTAATGTGCCATGATTTGATGCCACGATTACGTGCCTTCTTGTTGAGATGTGATTCTTCAAAGTGATAATTTTGGTGATGGCAGCACTTATTTGATGCCCTGATTGCGTACCTTTATGTTGAGATGTGATTCTTCAAAGGGATATTTTTAGTGATAAAGTTTAATACGTCTTGCCCCTATTATATTATATATAATGATGTCTTCACAATGTGAAAATCTTACAAGACTAATGCTGAAGGAATACTTTTTCATTTCACGTAGTTAAAATCAACCGCTGGCTTATCGTCGACAAGGTTCTTCATAAGACTGTGATATCTAAGTTCTTATCTGAATGAATTGAATGAATGCGCAATTTGTGAGAAAGGGAGACCTCTCCAAAATTAGGTAGTTTTTGGCTTCTCAAAAATAAGAAAACGTTAAGAAGGGGATGATGTAACGTGTATTCTATTTTAACTTTCTTTTTAAGTTTCTTTTTCTGTGTAAATTTCAGTTCGTTCTTTTAGACATTTTCAAATTTTAACGTTATGCCTTTTCCCTCAAACGAGAATGATGTTGGCAACACACTGAGGTCGCCACAAGTGATGTATGTGTGACCGGATAAGAACAATAGATAAAAAAAACAATGCGGCAGTTGTTTAAGCGGATTGATGTTATTGATGATAGACGTGCTGTTATACTACGATTGGATGTTAAATCACTGATACTGTATTGAGTACGCCAATAAACCGGATGTGAGTGTGGAGTACAAACCCTGCAAGCAAAATAAACGTATTTGTAAGCACTACAATTGACCTTTTTCTTGTAATGCGTATGAGTATCTTCTGATATTACATTGACTTTAGCACGCATAACGTAATTATTGACGTGAGGACTAAGTTACAGCGGAAAGATGATTAGGTTATATTCCATCCTTTTTATCCCAACATGGATTCTAATTTTTATTAGCACAATAAGAAGTAAATGCAGAAGGTGTTTTCGAGGGGTCAGATTCCTTTGAAACTTTTCTGAGGTACTGTAATTAATTAAATTTTACCATTTCAAAATGCGTGTTAATCACACTATCACGTTTTGCTCAGAAGAAAATAATATTCAACACTTTCAATATTTGTTATTTTTTAGTGCTTTGAACAATATCAACGAGAACGATTTCTTTCAAAACATTGAAAAGGACTTAACTGAAGCTCTAAATATGTCTTAGTCCTGTTTTGCTTAACTCTTGTGCCCTATCTTCCTCAGTCTCTTCCGTTAAGTTTGATATGCTGTTCTCTATAATTACCCATAAACGAATCCATCGTTTTAGTCAACCTCTTCTTACCTAACCTCGATTACGTTTTCTCAATGCTTAAACAGATTTTGATGTCGATAAAATTTGTTTTTACTCATTTTTGCCTTTTGTACTTTTCGCTGAACAAAAGATGTTCAATAAGTAACTAAAGTAGAATACAGAAAGACAAATCCAGATTCTGCAAAATGCTTAAAAAACACGGAAAGGTAAGAAGCGATAACTGGTTCGTTAAGTTAGCTATTAGTTCTGGTGACGGAAAGATTATTATCCAGTAGTATGAAAATACTTGGTTCGCATCATGAGAAAGACAAGCAGCGCCAAAAGGTAGTTACTACTAACTGATTTGCATTTATTAACTACTCTGTCTCGAATTGTATTTCATAACTTATGCAATAAAATGTCCTAATATAAATTTCCTTACAGCTCTGCTCATCCTGGTTGAAAGGGATACCATTAACCTTGTAATGTTAAATGAGCGTTGTTCATTAATTAATTAACATCCTCAGCTAAATGTTTTGAACATAGAACATACTAAGTAACTATATTATAATAAACTACCAATATGAAAATAATAAGCACTTACGTAAACTTGAACTCATTTTATTTTCCATGAAGTAGAAACGAACAGGAAGTTGCTTTAACCAATACACTTTAGTTCGCAATCATCAAGTCACAGTTCATCAGATGACACTTAACAACAAACTCATAAATTTTTCACAAACATAAATATCTTCAACATACATCAACTGCGCAATTTTCGTATCTCCACAATCTTTTTTATCTCTCCATATATATTTACAACACGCTTTTCATATCTCCACCCACATCTCTTAACTTTTTATTTACATGCGTTGCCAAAACGTACAATTTGTACAAGTCGTGCGGTGAAAATCATGCCGTTCTGTAAGAAAATACTTGACTGAGAAGTATACCGAAATTTACATGAGATACAGATACTCAAAAAGAAGGTTAAATTAAATTTATACGTAGGTCAAAAATTTATTAATCCATGTTTTTCTTTCTTTTTTCGAATGAAGGTTTAACGACCACCGAGAGCAACTTGATGGGTTATAATCAGTCGCCCGTCCCTAATTTAGGGCCAATGGTTTCAGGGAAGAGAGAGAACTAGTACCGTGAAACAAACGGGATTCGAACCCTGGACCTTCTCGGACTAATGCTCATAAGCCAGCGCTTAGACCACTGCGCCAGCGGGGCTAAACATATTTTGCTACATATTGTCTACCAAAGAATCATTAATGAATAACTAAATTAAGAAATACATAAAGTAAAGTTAAGCACCAGTAATTATGTTATCTCAAAATATTTGCACATTAATCCAGCATAAAATATACATGATGTGGGTTGATATACAACATCAGTAATGTTGTGTACCTATTACTTTGGGGCCGAGGTTCTATCAGGGTTCTGGACTTTGATGAAAAAGTGTTTATATAAAGAGAGACTGCATAAAAGAATTCTAAATCCCACGAGAAATTATCATATTTTATTTATAAGCTACTGCCTAAATTTTAAGATTGCTGAAATGGTCGTGCTATAACGGCATGACCATATTACTTTCCAATAAGAAATCTTTAAAAAAACTTCGATTTTGATTTTGTTTTCAAGCTGGATGATAACTGGGCTGCTAGTAAAGAAAAACATATTACCCGTAAGAGTATTTCAATCACCTGGCAAGTTTTACCAATCATAACGTATTGTTTTTATACTTAGAGTATCTTGCTTCTTGATTTCGCAGGTCTTTCTTCTGACACACTTTGTTTTCTACGACATATATTGTAACTTGAAAGTGCCTTAAAACACATGATATAACGAAGTAAATTTCTCCGTCATTTTTATCCGCGCCGGGGTTCAAACCCGGATCAGCTCATTCCGGAATAAGTCACTCTACCAATTGAGCTACGCGGACGTTTTATTCTGATTCTTATCTGCCTTTATGTCGTGTGCGTCCTTCTGGCAGGTACGTCACATCTCTTTTTACGTTACAATGAAACGGCAGATTTTTTTGTTTGTAGGAACGACAACAGTATGTCACACATATGGTATGAATTTTAAATTTTCAGTTTCGAAAAGAGAGAGAGAGAGAGAGAGAGAGAGAGAGAGAGAGAGAGAGAGAGAGATAAAATATTGAGACTCACCTTACGCTCACTATAATGAATTGAACAACACTCTATTTTTTTGAAAGTTAGTGCTTATCCAATAAAAACTCTTTCGCCCAAGACATGTATCTTTAAAAGTTTTATCATTCCTGAAATGGAATTGAATTCTGTAGGAAAGGTTCATGCGTTTGGGTCGATAATTTCGGAACAAAACTCTGACAGTATTAATCAGTGCGACATGTTTTAGCAGTCCCCTAGAAGCGTGACTCTGCATCTCTTGATCAAATCACGACCAACGCTAATTAATCATTACAGAATTTTTTTATTTCTCTTTTTTCCGCCGCTTGTGGGTTTTTCTAAAGATGCAATTTGTGAGAATCGTTAATCTGTCGAAGAAAAGAAAACTGAAAAAAAGAAAAAAAGGAAACAAATGAGAGGAAGAGAAAGACGGATTGCTCCAGCCTGCAAATTCTAATGAAAATATTACTTTCTCATGAGACATGCAGAAAAAAGAAAAAGGGGTGTTTCTCCAGCAGAAGGAGAGAAAGTCTCTATTTTGAAATATTTTTAAAAGCATATACCATCTTAAGTGAGTTTTGAGAAACGAAAACTGTAGAGGCAAAACAGCATGCAAGCGAGCAGCCATCAACACAAAGAGGAGGTGAGATTTGAAATAAACATTTATATGCTAAGCAGTGCTACTTCTGTCTAACAAAGGAAACTTACGAATGAACAAATTAACTGTAGCTATCAAACATAACAATATCATGAAACCTCTCGAACACAAACCTTTTTCTCTTGGAGCAAGTGTAGTAGAATATCGCTTAGTTTTGATAAGTGTTAGTGGGCGCAGACTTTTTATGTGCGTGGATGTCCAGCCCGAAACGCAAAGTTGAGCAAGAGAAGCTCATGTGAGGTCAGACCAAAAGAAAAATCATCAGCATTCAGAGGAAAATTAAAATATGAAATATCCCAGAATCACGGGGATCAAATGAATACAATACAGAACAAGGACAACGCTACACGTCAAAAAAGCATAAAACTAGCAGTTTTTAAATATTTTCAGTTTTGCCTTCACGGCAACAACTGAGCAAATGAAGTAACAAACTATTTCGCGGGTCTCCTTAGTGTATGGATGAATGGAGTTACTTGGTGGTGGAGTGGTCTTGGGTGTGGACATTTGACTCATTGTAATAATGGGAGGGGGGGGGGGTAAATTTTGGATGAGACACGAATATTGTGTTTGCCCTTATAACACTAATTCTGTCCTTTCCCGGAACCAGTGCCTTGTACTATGAACGAGCTGCTTTATCCAGACTCAGATGATTAGAATGGTTGTAAAACCCCAAAAACCTCAAATACACACTCACACAGAGGAAATTGGTTATTTACGTAAGTGATGCTTCAGTACAGTACGGCAAAATTGTCAAACTCATTCCCTACGCTGGCTAGATGTGATTCGAATGTTGTCAAGAGAAACATAGTTCCTAATGTGACACCGTACTCGTCGATATTTTGTGTGCGTACTTCCGGTACTTATACAAAAGTGTGTTTTTCGTGCTATTTTTTCATATGAATGAATGAAATACGTACCCAGCGTAACCAAGGTGTCTTTAAGATTGTGGCGATGCCGTTACAGAATCGCTGGCCGTATGTTTGACACTCCTACAGTACATAGTTGAATATAATCTGTATAAGAAGATCTGACTCAAGGAAAAAACTATTATAAAATCTATGAATTCTGAGTTGTTGTTTTTTTCATGCTACATTGCTTTTTTTTGGAGGTTTAACGACCACCGTGAGCACCTCAATGGGCTATAAGCAGTCGCACGTCCCTAACTTAGGGTTACTGGCTGCAAGGAAGGGAAAGATCCAGAACCGTAAGACACACACAACATCCATACATCACCGGGATTTGAACCCGGGCCCATCTCGGACGAATGATCAGAAGACATCGTTAGACCACTTCGCCACAGGGGCGGCCATTACTTTTCTGCATCCTCAGAAAAGTTTTAATGGATTTCAAAAGGAAGATTCTCTATGACTGCCTCGTCACTTTGAAGTGAAACCAAGTTGCCAAGTTCCTTTTTGGCCTCGGCTGCTGACAGGGTTTGAGAAACCAAACTGCCTCTGAATAAGAAGAGGCAGTCTGGTTTGGCGCTGCGGTCTAAGCGCTGGCGTCTGACCATTTGCCCAACATGGATCCGGGTTTGAATTCCTGTCAGGCATGGATGTTGTGTTTGTCTTACGGCACAGGTTCGGGACAAGCAAATGCTTATAGCACATCGAAGTGCCCACGGTAGTCGTTAAACCCCAATAGAAATAAAAATGCAGCATGCAGGAATCAAAAGTGGAGAGAATTGTTTGCCTCTCTGACTCTCAGAAAATGTGTAGAAATTATGTAGAAATTATATGAACTGCTTCAGTTGTCTTTTATAGTGATCAGGACATGCACTTCCTCCACAGCTGGAAAACCTTAAATTACACTGTAAATGCACCGAACAGATGAACAACTGACAGACTGAATGTACCTGTGCAAGGTTTATAGAGAAGAAAGAACTGAATTTTGTTTGTTTGCATTCATCATAGGTACTAGCATTTTCGTGCAGAATTACCAGAATGTCTTGATTCTCTTCTTTTGACTTTTAACACTCATTCCAACAAAAACGATGAAATTGTGCATCATGGAAAACAATGCTTTTTTTATTCATCTTGGGAGCTCTTGTTAAATCTCAGCAGCTGTTTTCGTTCATTGTTTCATTTCTTTTTTTGCACCGTTTTCCAAAGCCTGTGCGTCAATTAAACCATTTATATCATTGTGAGCTACGAGTCTACATTTCTGGCTGTAAGATCGATTTAAAACCCTGATCCGTAACGCGGCTTGCAGCGAAACATAGCAGCATTGGAACAAAGCCTTCATCTTTTCGAACTCGACAGTTTGAGAGAAAGACAGGAAATTAATGGAAGGAAGACATGAAGAATTGTTCGAAAGGAACCCCTGAGCGCGAAGACACGAACATTTTTTTGCGCTACCTCTGCGAGAATTTCCGTGAGAATCCATATTTCGATTCGACCTATGAGGAAGGAGAAACACATTCGTCAAATAGTTTTCTTTTGACACCCAGCTCCAGAAGCATTTCATACTTTCATCAATCCTGACGCCATTTGGTTGACAGTAAAACTCTCCCTTTTCGTACTATTATTTCCCCTATATATGTACACTATATTGACAAAAGTTACTGGGCACCTAGAAGAGAAACAAAACAGAGCATTTATTTACTTTCATTAGTACGGTGTTGGCCCACCTTTGGCCTTAATGCATGCACTGAGCCTTCGAGACATGCTTTCGACAAGGTTTTGGAGCACAGCGATAGGTATGCGCTTCCATTCAGTGCATAATGCTGCCGCTAACTGTTGTTTAGTAGTAGGCATTGGTTCCAAACTTCTTATGGTTTGCTCTAGTTTATCCCATAGGTGCTCTATGGGATTACGATTAAGGCTCTGTGCTGGCCAGTCCACACACGATACGAAATTATCGTCAAACCACGCCGTAACAGTCCTTGCTTCATGGCTCGGTGCGTTTTCCTACTGGTACTAACAAGGCTCGGTTCCATAGTATTGACACAGAGTTGGTAGGGCATAATTGTCCAGAATATCGAAGAAGACGTGCTGGTTAACAGGTTTGTCCACGATAACCGAAGGGCCCGGACCATACCACGAAAAACACCCCCTCACGAGTACACTGCCAGCTCCAAACGTGACCGTAGGAACAGTACACTGTGGTAAATAGCGTTCCCTTGGCTGCCGCCATACCCACACACGGCCATCAGACGGCTGGATTGTGTACCTGGATTCATCAGTCCATAGGACACGTTTCCATTGATCTACGGTCCACGATAAATGTTCTTTACACCATGTTAAACGACGAGTAGCATTAGGACACGTTTCCATAGGACACGTTTCCATTGATCTACGGTCCACGATAAATGTTCTTTACACCATGTTAAACGACGAGTAGCATTCCGAGTAGAGATGAAAGACTTATGAGCAGCCGCACGACCACGGTAACCCATGGAATGAATTTCCCTGCGAATGGTAAGTGTGCATACCGTTGTTCCAGCATTTTTACTCACCTGTACACTGAGGACTTGTGAAGTACTCCGTCGATAAGCTGTAACGACTCTCCTGAGGCATCGATGTCCTCTATCACTGATTTTCTTTGGTCTGCTGGTAAGTTTTGCTGCTTCAGGCACGCCATGTGTCTTCCACGTATTCAGTACATCCCAAACAGTTGACTTCGGTATGCTTAAACATCTCTTGGTTTCTCTTATGGACAACCGACTAATATAACACCCAATAATCTTTCCTTTCTCAAAGTCAGTTCTCTCCCGCCACGACATTTTCACTCAACCTCACAGTGCAATATGATCGCTGTCAGCTGCAGGCTTGCTTTTATACCGTTTGCAGCTGTTCCGCGCATTTTAACAACGCAGCGGATCCGTTCATTTGTTTTTGAAGGGGTGTATGGCGACTTTTGTGAATATAGTGTATATATTCCCCGCTGATAATCATAGAATTTCAAGGAAACTCTTCGAGTCTAAGGTTTCACATGTATTAAATTCACATAAATAGTGACTGCGCTCTGTGTTTCCTCCACATCCTTTCAAATTTACGACACGGCTTAGTATATTTAAGTCCCCATATTTTTCAGAAGCGATATGTGTTGACGATGAACTACTAGTTTGTTTTACGTAATTTAGTTTAGTTCAACTTCTTTGAGACAGCTGTTATCTTTAGTTGTCATTTATGTAATTGCACCAGCTCGAGCATTCGTTTCCATAGTTACACAGTAGTGGTAAACCTGATGAACTATCGATCTAGGCCAGCGGTTCCTAACCAGGGATTCGGTGTGCGCGAAAAAATTTTAGTATTGGTGAAAAAGAAATACCTTTGTCAACAGTGTAGGAGACAAGTCAAATATAGTGAAAATAATTCAACACTATGAAGAAGATAGTGCGATTTTCTTCGTTATTTGACCTTGAGAGAAGGCCGCGTCTGTCGTTTTTTATTTTGATGAGTGGTGAGGATTCCTCTTCCTCCTCAAAAGTGTGTGACGATCCGCGTGCTCGGTAAGCCCGGTGAGCATTGAACAATGAAAGAGTGAGTTCTTTCCGCTGTTCTATACAAGCTATACGGTAGTTGTATTGATCTGATTTATTGTTCAACCGTGTATTATCAAATATGGAAAAACCGATACAGTAAATACAGTATATACACTCATCTTCAAAAAAATAGTTGCACCCAGAAGAAAGCAATCGACAGCAATGATACTTGGTGGGTATGTTTGACATTGTGAGACATGCAAATGATTGAAGTATCACGCGCGGCCGCGCATATGACGCCAGCAAGGAGGTGTCGTAGCGCTGTGTCTGACGGGTTATATAAGGTCGTCCCGTTGAGCGTGCTTACCATTCTGACTCGCATTGTTTTGTTAGTTGCATCCTTTGCAAGTAAAGCATGCCTAGGAGAAAAGTTCGGAAGCAATTCGAGCAGTTGGAGGAGTTCAACTGGGGCCGCATCATCGGGCTCCGGGAAGCGGGTTGGTCTTATTGCCGTATTGCGCGCCATACCGGTTGTGCAGATATCACCATAGCACGCTGTTGGCAGCAGTGGATAGAAGAAGGCACGCAACAACAGCAGGAAGGGTCTAGGAGAACTAGACGAACCACGGAAAGAGAGCACCGACGACGGGTTGTCCGACATGCGCCGAGTGACCAAAAAGCCACAATTGCGAATATTCAGCGAGCAGTGGTGCCCTCCATGCATTGTACGATTATTGCCAGCACCATTGACAGACGGCTGCATGACGTAGGACTACACGCACGCAGACCGTTACGATGACTACCCTTAACACCATTGCAACGTCGCCAAAGACTGCAACGGTGTCGTGCCGGACTGTCGTGGAGTCACTCAGAATGGTAGCGGGTGATCTTCGGTGACGAGCCCAGTTTTTGTCTTGGAGGAGATGTACAACGAATCCGTGTGTGGGGGCACCGTGGCCTGCGCGAAGATGAGCGGTTTGTTGTCGAGCGTCACACGTCCAATAGGCCTGCTGTCATAGTGTGGGGTACAATTTCCTACGATGCCAGATCACTTTTAAGGTTCATTACTGGCACTTTGACAGCCCAACGTTACGTTAATGAGGTCCTGCAACCAGTGTCCCTACCCTTTCCGAACGCTCTCTCGGGTGCAATTCTCCAACAGAACAACTCTCGTCCGCATACTACTGCTGTCTCGAGAGCTTGTCTTCAAGGCACTGATACTCTGCCATGGCCAGCCGCATCGCCGGACCTGTCGTTGATTGAAAATGATTCAAGCTGCATGAGATGATTCAAGCTGCATGAGATGGCTTATCGCAGGACACCATTAGGAACCTGTACAACTCCATGGAGAGACGTCTGACATGCTGTGTGAGCAAACATGGCTGCTCGATGCCATACTGAGAGACTCTACTTATTGGCGTGTAGGTCAATAAATACTTCCCATATCAGTCTCAGTGTTTAATTATATATGGTTCCTGGTAACTTTTACCTTCCTCCCGAACAGCATTGCAATCCGACACGTCTTTCAGGGTGCAACTAGTTTTTCGACGATGAGTGTATATTGAAAACCGGTACAGTAAAAAAGATTAAACATAATGTGAAAAGTGATCTATCGCCATGTAATTTTCATTACACGCTTTACACATTGATGAAGAACAGTGAAAAGACACAATCTTCAGTTCCACATACAAGTAAAAAGAGAAAATAGTGTAATGAATACATGAGGAATGGATTTTCATTTATACGAAACTAGCAGGGGTGCCCAGTATTTCCCGAGTAAATATTTGGGTGGAATTTTATGAATGAAAAATATATTCTGGTAATTTTCCCGTTAATACCAAATTTGGTGATTCTAAATTTGAAACTGCAGAACTTTTTTTTTATACCAAATTTGGTGGTTCTAAATTGAAAACTGTAGAACTTTTTTTCGAAAATTTTGTATGGTCTACGGTCTAAGTCAGAGTATTATGAGATACTATACCAAATTTAGTTGTTCTAAATTGAAAACTGCAGAACTTTTAACGAAAATTTTGAATGGGAGGCCCCTTCATCCCTCCCTCTGGCTCCGACCACTTCTAAAGACTGTCTACGGTGTAAGTCAGAGTATCATGAGATAGTATAACAAATTTGGTGGTTGTAAACTGAAAAATGTAGACTTTTTACAAACATTTTGTATGGGGGCCCTTTGACCTCCGGGCTCCGACCCCTTCCTAAAACCGTGTACTCTCTAAGTTAGAGTACCATGAGATAGTATACCAAATTTGGTGGTTCTAAATTGAAACCTGTAGAAATTTTAACTAAAATAACAAAAATTTTGAAATTTTTGCACCCCCCCGCCACGGCTCCGATCCCTTCCAAAACCCTTCTACGGTCTACGTTAGAGTACCATAAGATAGTGTACCACATTTGGTGGTTCTAAGTTGAAAACTGTAGATTTGTATAGCGGACAAACAAACAAACATACAAACAAACAAATATACAAACTTTCACTTTTACGTATCTAGATTACCAGATTTTTCTCTCAATTTTTCTAAGTCTTGAAAATCCCTTCCCAGAACATAGAAAAACACTTTTTATTGAAGAGTTACTAATTGCTCACTAATTAGTGATCTCACTAAATTACCATGTAAAAGAATATGCCCTGTGAGAAATTGTTGTGTGCTTCGAGAATTTTATATGATTCTACAGCCTCTAACTGTTTTATGGTAATGGCGCTTCGACCAAAGACGAAGTAATAGAAAATATTTACTATTTGCACTTCTGGAAAACTTTTCGCGTCACCTTCGAAGATACTTACATTCAGCACATAGGGAACTTTTCGTTCAATCTCATTAATTTTTTCCAAATTTTTGTACTCGAAAGTTAAACTTTCAAAGTAAGACATAATCATTTCAACGGGGACTAGTTGTCCTTCACTTACGTTACTCAGGCTCGTTGCCATGAAGAAAGTCACGTGTCTGCTGCATCCTCATAAGCAGTAGAAGCCACGAAAGAATGCGAACGGCGGTTTTTTCTTTGACTTGTCACTAAAATCATTACTGCTCGGCTCTCTTTTGTCATAGATAAATGTTTCATACACCTAAACCTTCCTCAACAAATGCTCTATAGAATGGTGAAAACCGCATCAAAATCCGTGCAGAGATTCTCGAGATTAGCCCGAACAAACAGACAGACACCTACCTGGGACTTTATTTTATACTATGTATAGATGAGAACTGTACTAAACCCCAGTGCGTAGTGTGTGGGGAAGTATTATCCAATGGTAGCATGAAACCCTCTTTACTCTTGTGGCATTTACAAATAACACCCGACAGTTATAAAAACAAGGAACACAAATTTTTCAGTGCCTATCAGAACATCAGAATGAAACAACGTACTTGTCGTGAGCTAAGAAAGATAACGAAAATACGGTTGAAGCCATATACCGCATTAGTTATCGTATTGCTAAATGTGGTCAACATCATACCATTGCTGAGAATTTATTTTTTCTCGTATAAAAGATGCCGTTCTGTGTATGCTCAGAGAGGAACATGTTCGAAAAATGAACACTTTCCCTCTTTCGAACAATACTATTTCTCGGAGAATTCAGGATACGTCTGACAATGTTGAGGCGACAATAATAGATAAAATTGATTTAATATCATCCTTTGTCAGAGCGCACAATAGGTGAGGATATATTTAATGCAATTGATTGTGATTTCAAAGAAGAGAACAATAATTGGTCCAATTGTTGTGGACTATGCACTGACGGAGGCAAGTCTATGTCAGGTTTTTAGTCCGGATTTGTGCTCATGTCATGCAGGTAGCCCCTAATATAACATGGTGTCACTTTTGCATCCCCCAAGCCACAGGCAAATCCTTGCATCTAAGCCCCTTCCTGGTGAATCAAAAGTCATTCTTGATGAAGCTGTGTAAGTGGTTAATTTTAAAAAGCCAAAGTACACAAACTCGATGCTTTTTAAAGCATTGTGTGAAGAAATGATGAGTCTTCATTCTATCCTGCTGCTTCCTACAGAAGTAAGGTGGCTCTCTGGAGTTAGAGTTCTTGCCCGGATGCTCGAAGTTAGAAACGAGGTCTCCCTTTTTTAAAGACCATCCTTTCCAACTTGCTCCCAGGTTACACGACTGGAACTGACTTCAGGGTCTTGCATGCTTGTCAGGTATTTTCTTACAAGTAAAGAAATTAGATTTGGCACTTCAGAAAAGCTCGGAAACGATCTTCAATGTTTCATACAAAACTGATTTTATGATAAAAAAGAATTAGATTTTTGGAGGTCATGTATTGAAAGAGGCCAGCCTGAGGTATTTGAAACTCTGCATAGTTTCATATCTGAGAACAAGCTGCACCTCTCCCAGGAAATCAGCGAGAAAATTCTTGAACACTTGAAAGGGCTAAAATCATCTTTCAAGAAGTACTTCCCAAAACCTAGAGAAGACAACAACTAAATTGAAAATCCCTTTACAATATTTTAAAGCAGTGAGATTATCACCAACAAAAAAGAAAAATTGATCGAGCTTTCAACTGATACTACTGTTAAGAGCTGAATTCAGAGAAAGATCCCTTATTAGCTTTTGGGCAGATATCAGCAGAGAACATGAATAGCTAACCTACAAGGCGCTTCCGTTTCTGATGCCGTTTACAAATACGGATCTGGGAGAAAGCGCTTTCTCTTCTTATATCTTCATAAAAATTAAATGACGTAGTGAGATTAATGCATCTCCACATTTGAGATTATATCTTGCATCACTGGAACTTGATTTCAAAAAACTATGTGTTTCAAAACAGCTAAAGAATCGCACTAAACATTTGATGTGTATTGTGTGTTTTATAAAAAAAAATGATTTCAATTTCAAATGTGTTAATTTTTATTATAATTTTGATTTTTGAATGTAAAAATATATGCGCTGTTTGTTCAACTTTTTCCTACATTATTTTTATTCTCATGATTGGCCCATTCATTTCCTGTTACAATCTATAAATTCTATATTTATTACAAGCATTTTGCTGATATTAGGGTACAATTATACAATTATGTACAAATTGTACAAAATATCAGCATTTTGCTGATATTAGGGGTACGATTTATGGAAGTAGGTTACCAAGGGGTACGCGAGTGAAAATGATTGGGATCCGCTGATCTAGACGACAAAGGGCAGCGACATTACAAAAACGAGCAGAGTCCGAAGCAATTAAAAGTTTCAACAATTTTCCGGAATGCATGAAATAAGATGGTTAATACATGGAACAGAAGATTTACGCAGTTGGTATGCAGTTTTCAGTTAATGCCCTCGTTTCCCGTCAGAATTCATTAGAGCCACAATTTGGTTTCACTGCAATATATAATCAACTTCGTGCCGTACCTTAAAAGTATTTAAATTAAGCAATTTGAAGAAAACGAGGATTTTAGAACCCTTTTGTGACTTAGGAGCAGGTATAGTGATCAAACCAGACAGTCTGTCCAGAAAGTTGATTTTTTAAATTTGGCATATCTTCAGAAACGAATGTAGCTGCATATTTCTACCAGGTGGATATATATAGTTCACTTCCATGCATTTTGCACAATTCAAAACGGGCTTATGCGATTGTTCCAATGCCGATTCCTTCAATGTTATTATACGGAAGGCTGATTGGGCCGTCCCGGTGGCACAGTGTTCTGAGCGATGGCTGCTGATCAATCGTCCGAAATGGGTCCTGGTTCGAATCCCGTGAGGCCATGATGTTGCGTTTGTTTTACGGCGCTGGCTCTCTTCCTTTCCTGGAGCCAGTGGCTTTAAATTAGGAACGGGCGACTGCTTGTAGCCCACTGAGTTGCTAACGATGATCGTTAAACCTCCAATAAGAAAAAGCAAAAGGAGGCTGATTCTCATACAGTCCAGCATACCCAGGAATTCAAATATTCAAATATGTGCCTGAAAAACTTAACTACTTCCTCTATTCAAAGAAAATAGCATAATCCAAATCGGTTATGCCCGATTCTGACTCAACAGATTTCAACCTAATTAACCTCAGATATTAAGTACATTGACCGTCAGACTGTGCGTGCTTGCAAAACTATACTTTTTGTTTTAGCCAAAACACACCCGCGCGCGAGCGCAAAACCATTGAACTTAGCTGTTTCCGAATACAATACATTTAGTTTCCAAACTGGTTCCAATATCAGCACAATCAGACAGAAGATAGCTAGCTAAAAAGAAACTAATGAAAGGAATTTCTTTGCCCACGAAAATACTCATGAAAAAAGAGAGATTATTTTATCATTTTTGGACCGCTTTGGGCGAGTTGCCATTTCGACCAATCGACGTAAACCAAAGCATATATGCGCCTTGGACGAAAACGTACCATTGGACCAATCGGACAGTTAACAGATTCATGTCTTTGGGCAAATTGTTTGTCTTCTTTGGACGTATCGGTATTAGACCGATCCGCACTGGACTAATCGACAAGTGAGCCAGTTGTCATCTCCTTTCAGAAACATGCAGTAAGTAATTATTCTGATAAGAACACGAACTCCAGCTGCCCAGAGAGAAAAGATAATTGCATTTTTATCTTTTACACTGTCATTTTCTGTTTGTGCGTTTCCAGGCATAAGCATTTCTAACCAAGCACAAAATTACGTATGCACTTATTGAGTCATATACAGAGACATCGATCAGCGTAATGCAAGTGCAGAATCATCAACCATTGGTAAAGTGTAGATGATAGAACAAAAAGCCATGTTTTCATTGCTGTGGAAAGCAAATTAACTACGTGTGTAATGTTGGCGTCGAATAAAGAACATTCATTCTGTGAAGCAGATATCAACAAGCAGCATTGGTTTGATGCCACGATTTTGATAATTCAGTTTTCAGCTGTTTAACTGTAAGACAAGAAAATCTTTCAAGTAGTCTACGAAATTCTCCGTGGTGTTATGCATGACGGATAATTTTGCGTGATTTTAGTTAAATGAAAAACTTATGAGATTAATTCAGTCAGTAAGTAATTTAATCAGAAAAGACATCAAGCGTCGTCACCGAGTAGTTTGTTGCCAAACTCATTCACTTGGTAATATCAAAGTGATCGGTTTGAAAACAGGGCCGCGTCGCCTCCGTGACTAGGCGCTGACTTATGATCTGTCTTTCGTGAAGGGTCTGGGTTCGAATCCCGGTGAAGCATTGATGTTGTGCTTGTCTTACAACCCTGACTCTCTCCCTTCCCTGGAACCAGAGGCCCTAAATTAGGAACGGCCGACTTCTTACAGCCAATTGAGTTGCTCACGGTGGTCGTTAAACCCTCAATAAAAAAAACAGGGCCGTAGCTTGGGGCCGCCAGGATAGGATCAGCCTCCTCTGAAAAGTTCTGAGCCTCCCCTAGGAAATGGCATTAGCTAATGCCATATTTGGAAGAAAAATAAAGAAAAGAATTTCAGTATCACACTTAAAAACTGCCCCGGTAGACAACTGAATTACCAGACTGGACCAAAGGGCAAAAATGGCATGATGGTATAGTGTTATATATGTCGATCTCACTGAAAGGAAAACCTGTAAATCAGTTGGTTTAAGAACATGTCCGCACAGAAGCTTGTTTAAGATACAATAATACAACTTGCAGATCAATTTGTGTCTTTATATACTGAAGAGCAATTGAATTAGAGATACCTGTCTAGTAACGTGTAGCACCACCTTTCGCCCTGATGACGGCGGCGATTCGTCTCGGCATGGACTCGACAGGACACCGTATGCGTTGGGAAGCCATACGGATCCACGACCCATGAACAAGCTCACACAGTTCACAAAGATTTGATGGAGGGGGTCAGAGCTTCGAACATCTCTCTCGATGGCATCCCAGATGTGCTCGATGGGATTGAGGTCAGGTGACCTAGCTGGCCAAGGAAGCGATGTCACGTCGGTGGAGTGTTCATCCAACCATTCGGATACAATTCGGGAGTGATGGCACGGTGCATTGTCTTGTTGCAGGTTGAGGTGCCCAGTGGGATGTTGAAGACGCACAAACGGGAGCAAATGGTCATCCAGGATATCCCGGTAAGGTTGACCTGTGAGGGGCGATGTCACATGTATCAGGGGTCCCATTTCAGTCCACGTAAACAGTTCCCAGTCCCCATACGAGAATGCCACCCCCGCCAGCTTGAAGAGTACCCTGCTGGCAAGAAGGATCCATCGCTTCATGTGGTTTGCGCCGTACTCGTATCCTGCCATCCGCATGTATCAACATGAATCTCGACTCATCAGTCCAGGCAACATTTTTCCACATGTCTAAGGTACAGTGGTGATGTTTCCGCGCCTATGCTGATCTTTGCACCCTGTGATGTGCGGTCAGCAGCGGTACCCTCGTGGGACGATAGCTTCTGTACCCCATAGCGAGGTGATGATTCTGGATGGTGTGGCTGCTTACACGTTTTTGTGCACCAGCGTTAAATTTCCGAGTGATTTCTTGCAATGTGGCCCGTCTATCTGCTGTTACAATGCGAGCTAGCCGACGATGACCCCGCTCATCCACACGCTGTTGTCCACGGCAGTTGGCCCTTGTAGGGATGGTTTTACCAGATTCGATGTACTCACGGTGCACCCGTTACACAGTGGCTCGTGAAAATCCCAGTGCCAGCACGACTTCCGAGATGGAGTGACCCATTCGTCGGACCCCGACAATTTGCCCACGATCAAATGCGCTTAGATCCTTAGTCTTACCCATACTGCGCCCGACTCTTACTGATTCCCGTCGCATCATTCCTATATCGTCGGATCGCTGCTAAAGTCATGTCGTTTCTGTTTATAGGACCGCCCACAGTGCCACATTTGCATAAAGCCAGCTGTCTCTAATTCAATTGCTCTTCAGTGTATATTGTTGCAATAGTACACGGTATGCTAGTCCATTCCCCGTATTTATTAGGATTACTCATTTTTGAAGCGTTTTGAGTTCAGTGAGATCTGTCGAAAAAATTTGATGCCAAATAAATATTAACATTAAAACGCAAAATTATGAATTAAATGAGCATAAACATTGAAAAGCAAGACAGACACTTCAAATTGCGTCACTCTGCGTAATGGAAAACCAATACATCTAATCGGCATAATTCTACCTAGTCATGGCACGAAAGGAGGACGCAATAGAAAGCCAATACAGGTAATCGGCATAATTTTACCTAGTCATGGCACGAAAGGAGGACGCAATAGAAAACCAATACATGTAATCGGCATAATTCTACATACTCATGGCGCGAAAGGAGGAGAATCTACGTATCTCAAAAGTTTAGACACAACAGAAATACAAAAAAAATACCATTATTAGACATGTATGGTATTTTCAGACTCCTATATCAGCTGTAAAACATGTTTTTCCGTTGAATAAATTAGTTTCTGTAGATTTTCCAGTTAATGAAGCTTTCGGTTAGCAGTTAATTAACTATTCATCGTATAAAAATTTATCAATATATTATCTTCCTTCGTTCTTGAATGATTTTCCTTTGGAGTTCTTAAAGACATTCCGTCAGAATTATTTTTACAAACTCGCCTAGTCTAGACGAAACAAATAATATAAAGGATACTTTTGTCAGATTTCAACCAAATTCACTATAAACATTTTTTAACAAAGCTTGGAAATATCAGATTTTGTCTTTATATGCTAAGCAGCTTTTGAGTTATTTCATTCTTAAAAAGCAAAAGAAATATCCCGAAACTGCATTCACTTTTTGTGATATTACGGGCATCAAAAGAAAAAGTACGCTCGGGATATACATATATATCCTTGAAACAGTTTTGCTGTGCTTAACATTTTTCAATAAATACTGCTATAATATAATATTGTAACCTATAATATAGATTAAGATTAATTTGTGAAAGTACCAAAAATTTTCTAGCCTCCTCTGCATGATTTTTAGCCTCTCCTAGAATTTAACAGTAGCTACGGCCCTGTATGAAAACAACGCATTTCGTTAATAGCTGCGTAAATGAAGCTAGCACGTCCAAGCACCAGCTAAACTCTAAATAAAGTCACTTTATTTTCTAATATTGATTGTGGACCAGATAATTTGGTACCATGATCTGGACCAAATACTCTACCGTTGTTTTCCGTCCAAGAGTAAGTTGCATTCATGGGCAATGACTACGACCATGCTCAGGTGCTGAAGCATGCGCTGTTTTCTGCGTGGTCAACCAAAATTATCCTTTGGTAACAATCTGCATATCGCGAAAATTTGCCAGTTGTAACAATTTGTAAATGGAATAAGACGTTTCTATCAGTTAACATCAGCCATAGATCTCTAACAATCAAAATTGATGTATCCAAAACACGCTTTTTATGTTGAATATATTATTTTAGTATAAAGAAATTCTGTAATACATCAGTTACAATTTTATGCTGAATTCATAACAACAAACATTTTTCAGATCTACTGAGAAATGAAACATCATTAAGAAAAATATGGAGAAAAACAAAAAGTCGCCCTGATGGCAGAAGGGTACGAGACCTTGCTTACTAATCGTTCGACCGAGATGAGTCCAAGCCCAAATCCCGGGTAAGGCAAGGGTGGTACGTTTGTCTTACCGTACTGGCTCTCTCCCTTCTCTGGAACAAGTAGTTTCAAATTAGGGACATGCGACTGCTTATATCTTCCAGTGAGTTGATCACGATGGTCGTTAAACAACCAAATAAAAACAAAAAAACATCTTTTGCCCGTAACATATTCAAACTTACTTCCGAGCATGATGACTGAATGAAAAACTGCCACTATTTCAAAAATGTTCAAATAATTTACTGCATAACGATCAATAATAAGACACTTTTATTTATTCTTTTATTTTTTAAAAGAAAATTTGTATACAACCGCCATTTTTCTTAGTTGTTGTTTTTTACGGCATGCCCTCAGATTTACAAAACTCTACACTATGATTGTTTTAAATAATGAGTCCATGACAACGACTAAGGGAAATCTGAAATATGCTGAAAACAATTCATTGCAATGCTGTACAACATATTAATATTTCTAATCGTGCGTTGCACTTAATTACTTTGCTTTATCAATTTTATAATCACTAAATTTTTCCACATTAGCTTGGTTCACATTAACGAAGCTGTGTAAAATCAGATGTTTGGTTTGTGCTAAACAAAAGTTTGTAAAAGATGACATGCAATGGAAACTGTTACGTTTTGAAGATACCTGCAGTGATGGGCTAATGCTTTGAGCAGTTGATATGTGGGCTTTCTTTCAATAGCGAAAGACATCTTGTCTCAGCATAGTTAATATCAATAGAGAAAGACAGAGTGAAAAGCCTGCAATGAAGATTCAGCTTTTTCAGGCTCAGCGCTTGTAATTAGGTTAACGAGGCGAAGATTTACGTATCATTAGGCGGACATTAGCGGCGAGGGAAAAGTTTTAAAAAAGGACATCCTGCATCAAATCCCTTTGAAATGCGGGATACGTTGTGACATAATTATCCAAACGTCGATGATTAAGGACATTAAACATCTTAAGGCCTGAATTACTAATGGTTCAAGAAAATACCACATTTTTCT
Source organism: Macrothele yani (assembly GCA_039090855.1). Lineage (NCBI taxonomy): Eukaryota > Metazoa > Arthropoda > Arachnida > Araneae > Macrothelidae > Macrothele > Macrothele yani. Next base: position 75,234,018 of record CM077026.1, read on the forward strand.
CCTATATGAAAAATTACTCTTCGCACTTTATTCATTTATATGAATTTTATGCACAGTGTCTCGTATGAAATTACTAAAGAGTTTGTCTGCGTAAAGGCTAAGGAAGAACTTCAACTTCCTGTTCTTCGGCCTAACATTCCATAATGTATATACTAAACAAAAGCGAAGCCATTTCCGATTTCTCCTTTGTGATGTGTTCTCTATTTGACTTCACTAGGATAGATCCAAAAATATTGGAAAGAGATAGACTGGCAAACGTAATGCTAGCGGTTCTGAAACGACGGTGATAATTTGAACGGACAGCGCCATCTATAAATGGGATGGGGGGTAGGGGTGGTGGGGGGGGAGAGTTGGAAGTGAACAAATGCCTATTAGAAAGCAAGAATGTTTGGTTCAATTCATAATATATAAATTAGGTAGAAAGAATGTTCGGTAGCACCCGAGAACTTTCTAGATCAAATTGTAATTAGCGAGTGATCATATCTGAGAAAAACCACACAAGACGAGTAAGCAGGAAATTACGAGACTGTATCGCTGCCGGTCATATACACAGAGCAGAGAAATAAAAAAAGAGAAAGAAAACTACTAAAACGGAAAATTTCGCGTCATACACACTTAAATCTTAAAGATATTAATATATCAAAATTTTAAAGATTTAGAACTGAAATTCTCGCACAAACACGTCAGCTCACTAGTTACTCCGTACAATGGCGGCTTTCTATGTATGCCTGAATTAGTATGCTCTTTGCGAGTCTATTCTGCTGAAATGGCTTTGGGTAGGTCGCAACTTTATAATCATACCAAAGTGCTAATCCTACACCAGAGTACAGAATAGTTTTCCTACTTAGTGTGTTTGCATACTCTGTAATTCCATCTGCCTTCAGAAACATGAGGTTAGTTGAATCAGCTAATCTCATCTACTCTTATTATGACATATCTGGGCGTGAATGCGTGCGTGGATACACACGAGGACTAGAGATCTTTGCAGCGTTGCTGTAACGTAATCTGAAGAAAACAATGAGACATTGTGATGCATATACATACAAGAAAAAAAAAACCAGAAAGATTTCGCTCCATGCCACCGGAGTACGAACAAAGTGAGCATCACAGGCAGCTAGACTCTGCGTTCAAATAGCTTGGTAAAGGATGAAGAGCTGTAACCCTGTGCTCATTAATTTCAGCGAAAGTTAACTTTAATAACCACCTTTGATATCATCTTACAAATTAAAATCATTAATCCCTTAGTGTCCTTGAGGAGGCACTGAGTCCATCCCTTTTCTAATTTTCTGTCAGCCATGTTTATGAGGGAAGCAAGGACCACTCTCTCAATGCTTCTGAAGTTTGTAAGAAACAGTACTAGTGTCTGTTCTGCCTGCACCCGCTGTTCAGTTTACATTATGTTATTTTTCTGGATATCATTTCAAAGCTTTGTTTCGAGTTCTAGAGATTCATCCCCTTTTTGAGAAGGTTGTGAAACGAACAATGGTTCACACATAAAAGAAAGACACACGTGCAAAGTAAGTTGCCAATGAATGGGTGAGAAAGGGAAAAAGTGACATGGAGTTTTGTAACGTACCAGGAGATGTGACGTACCTGCCAGAAGGACGCACACGACATAAAGGCAGATAGGAATCAGAATAAAATGTCCGCGTAGCTTAATTGGTAGAGCAACTTATTCCGGAATGAGTGGACCCGGGTTCAAACCCCGGCGCGGATAAAAATGACGGAGAAATTTACTTCGTTATAATGGCGCCCGAACTATCCGGATGACCCGGCCGTTCAAAATCTCGCATTGGTGTGATGTTATTTCCACACCGCGAGATAGGAAAAATAAGAGAATCCTTTCTCCAGCACTTCGAAAAAAAAAAAAAATAAGGGGGAGATGATGTAACGTACCAGGAGATGTGACGTACCTGCCAGAAGGACGCACACGACATAAAGGCAGATAGGAATCAGAATAATCGTCCGCGTAGCTTAATTGGTAGAGCAACTTATTCCGGAATGAGTGGACCCGAGTTCGAACCCCGGCGCGGATAAAAATGACGGAGAAATTTACTTCGTTATAGTTTAACCTATGGTCGCAGGGGGATCTCGCAAAGCGAACAAGGCAAAACCCGCGGTTTTCTGAGAGAAAGGAGGAAAAATCGAAAGGAAAAGTTTTGTAGATTGAAGATAACCGAATGAGCAGCCCTGTAACAGAACAAGGTGCGTGGTTTGAATTCATGAATTTTCTTATCTGTGTTGTAGAAACACTTCTACACTGAAAAGAGCGTCACAAGTTAAGAGCCAGATTGTTTAAATAATGGAATGTTCTCCGATGCTGACGCTAAGCATCGAGGACTCCTCTTTATGGAGAGCAGATTACGAAAAAATCTAAGTGCCTGGTACCATAGATTGTGTTTTCCTTTATTAAAAGAGGGAAATGCATATATATATATATATATATATATAAAACCAGTTTGTTTAACACAAATGTGAATAACTCACAGTGTTAATTTCAGAGAAAATATAGGCAAAGTAAGGAATTCCAAAGTTTTGATAAACAGGAATGTCCGAGCCCATAAAGTGATTGGTGCGGCTCTTGTTCTGCCGCTCACAAAATGTGTATCGGACGACTGAGCTTCTTGTAATGTGACAGGTTACTGCGCGAAGACACACACGAGCTGCTAGCTTCCCTGCATTTTTTCCATTACAGCACAGGAAAATGATGTAAAGTGCAAAACTGCACGTTTCTGAAAAAAGAAGAAAAGAAGTGAATAAAATCGGTAGGTGTTATGTTGTTAATGTGACGAACTGCTCTTTTCTGCACAGCTTCAAGAAGTTTTAGAACTGATTCAATAAAACCTAAATGTAAGAATAACATCCAAAATAGACACTGGATGCAAGACTTGGAGATCTGGAGGCGTACATAGTGTTAAAAAAGTAAAACTAGACACCAGTAATTCCTTATAGCCCCAAAAAGGAATCCACCTTTTTTTCAAGGATATTTAGAATCACAAGAAATGTGCTTATCACTTGTTCAATACGATTCCATTTAGACCAATAATACACGATAATAGAAAAGTCAAGCAACAGAAAGACATGGGGAAGCTTTTTGATTCGGGAAGAGGAGAAAAATATTGATTTCGTTTCCTGCACACAACGAAATAATTGGGGTTTGCGAGAGCTACGCTCTCTAATATTGCCCTTACTCCATGGACAAATGAGGAGCGCGCAACAAAACCAAGCATGTACATCAGATCGAGATTTGCAGTAGGCAGAAAAAACGTTCATTTTGCTATGCGCAATGAATTTCTTACTGTTCAACTATCAGCTACTTTCCTTTTGATGCTCTAAACACGTCTATGGATGTGATTCAGATCAAAAATGTTTTAAAATCAAAATATTAAACTTTTTGTTATTGACATGTTTGTTTTTGATCACATGCCCGAGCGACTTGTTGGATTTTGCTTGAACATATTCTGAATTTAATCTACCTATCTGTTCAATAATCAACCTGCCTTTAATAATCAACCTATTATCTAACAAAAATCTCAAGGTTTGAAAGAAAAAGCTGATGGAGAAAGAAAAACATTTTTACTTTTCAGTTGATGTTTTTTTCTTTTCTTTTTTTTTATAATTTTTGTTCATTATTTACCAAAGTTGCTGTCACATGTTGGTATGTCTTTATTTTGCTCAATTTATTACAAATTAACAAAAATAATAAGAGGTGGTATAAAAAATGCTTGACTGCGAAGAACGAATCTTTTTGAAAATTAGAAAACAAGTACACTAATAAAAATCAAATATGTAGACCATAGTCGTCCTCCAGGCAGACACGTTGTTTCTGATGTTCACATGGACTAATAATGCATCACATGAGCGAATGTTATAGCACAAGAACCGAGTGTTCTGATGTTTGGAACCCATGAAAACCTTTGGAAGCATCTGGTGCACCATTGCGTTCTTTCTTAACTTTTTCTTTCACACTTTCTCTTTTGGTTCTTTTCCTTTGTTCTTTTGAACCTTTCTTCGCCATTACTAAACCATTTCCGACCACTTCCACATCTCTAAAACTATGACAAACGCACGAAAATAATCATCACGTTTGAACAGAACACGTCGACTGTCTGAAAACGTGAATGCCGCTGCGTCACTCTTATATCGGCTTCGTCACGTGACCGAATTTTGGAGCTCTGATTGGTTCACTCGATATGTTTGATTTTGCTTGAGCCTGCAACTGGGACATGTCCGTGTTTGCTTGAATCTCGCCTTTTTCGCCAATACAATGAGTAGCAGCGGTTTGGTTTGGGTCGGCTTATGATACAGAAACGGGATCAGACCATCATCCTTTATCATATCCAATGCTGGCTTGATAATTCACATTTTTGTGACATGTTTGTTTTTGCTTGCGCGCTCCTCAAATGTTCTTAGCATTACAACTCGAGGAAGAAGCAACTGATGTGAAAGATTATGCAGCGTTTCAGTGGACTATGGACCAATTGCTTTGTTAGGTTTCATTCGCAAAAACGAAAGCGAGAGAGTTACTAAGTGGTTTGTTTGACTACGACGTACTCAAGTCTTAATTCGAAATATACACTCTTCATTCCTTTCTACGGATAAATATATCGTTTTTCTCAACAAAGTATTGGACTTATGTATATACTGTACTAGTGCTTCACTTAATTGTAAGGAAATGGTTATATAACGTCTTTCTCTTGAAGGTTGCGTGTTATCACTATATCCGTCCGTGAGTCTGTGCTAACATAAGCACACCTAACAAAAAATTAGTCGTCACCCCTGGCCGAACTGACCTAATAACAGGAGACGGCGCCTCTTGTCTTGATAACACCATGAATCCGCTGTGGTAGGGACACCACGAGGTTGTGGATGTATTGAACATCGATTCGCAGCCACTCGTGCGCCAATTGTCCTGATGCTCTTCCAGAGTACGTGGGTGTCTATTCCGGCGTTTCACCTTCTGTTCCAAATGAGCCCACAGATTTTCAACAGGATTTAAATCTGAGGATTTGGCGTGCCAGTCGAGTTGAGACAGTGTTGATGATTGTTCGTCGTGCCACTCAGACACAGTTTTAGCCCTGTGAACACGGCAATTGTCGTCTTGGAAGACAAGAGTGGCAATGTTATGCTGCTCCTGGAAATGTAGGGCAAAGGGCAACACTTCGTCGTTCAAAATGTAGAGGTACGCATGCTGGTTCGAATTCATTGTCACTGCCACGAAAGAGCCAATTTCATGGTATAAAAAACATCCCCAAAACATCACAGAACCCTCAGACAAATTACTCATTTCCAATCCTCAACGCCGTGTTCTACCACTCAGGGTCCGGTGGCGCAGTGGTCTAATCGATGGTTTCTGATCATTCGTCCGGAAGGGGTCCGGGTTCGAATCCAAATGAGACATGGATGTTATGATTGTCTTATGGCACTGGCTCTCTTCTCTGGAACCAGTGGCTCAAAATTAGGGACGGGCAACTGCTTATAGCCCATTGAGTTGCTCACGGTGGTCGTTAAACCTACTATAAAAAAGTCCTCTACAGCAAAGTTTTGGTGCCTCTTAGCCCATTGACAACGTGCGACTTTGTGACTTTCTGTTAAAAGAGGCCTCTTCCGTGGTACTCTTCTCCAGACGTCCATCGCATGCAGTTCTCATTGCAATGTCCTTTCAGAAATTGGTTGGAGTGGACTTTCATTGACTGTTTGGAAACCGATCTGTAGTTACTAGGCATGAAACATGGCGGCGATCCCTGTTAGTGAGAATCGTTTTCCGACCACAGTTATGTCGCCGATTTTCAGTTGATTGCAAACTACACCACTGTTTGTAGACCCGCTAGACAGTACATACACTTCGATGCACCAACAAATTGGGCGACTTCATTCACTTTGTGTCCGTGGGCACGGCCAAATACGATGGCTCCTGTTTGCCACTGAGTAACGTTTGTCTTACCACCCATATTGCAGACTAAACTCAATACACACGTTGCTCTTCACCACTGCACGAGACAGAAAAGATCATGAGGACTACCTGAGTGTTATTTATCTCCCAAAAATGCTATCACGGAGCCCTCTGTGCCACCGGTAACTTCCTACTGTCATTCCCGTTAGGGGTGACTAATTTTTGTCCGGCGTGCTTATCTCTGCACTGATTTGTCCAATTTAAAAATAAATAATTATTTTCTGCATTGGAAAGCTTGAGTTGTCAGAACGAAGATCCACACATTTTTATCTTCTTATAAAACACAATCTGCCCACTAAAAGCACATATACTGAATTCAAGAAACATTTTATTCCATATTGCTTCCAAAAATCTGATTGAAAAAATTCTTTATTTGTTCCTACAAATACCTTATACCAAGAAAACCATTTTGAGTACAGTTTCCGTTTCAAAAATGCATAACTTTTCCTCTAGGTGCAATAATGTATATTTTATTTTTCTCGATGTTTCTGCTTCTAAATATTCGATTTGAAAAACATTTTCTGACTTCGATAGCGTTCATGGTAAAAGCTATTTTGCATATAGTTTCAGACTTTTCGTAACACACAGTTTTACCCCTAGCGTAAGTGTATGTTTCTATTTGCAAACCGTATCTATGCTTCTAAAAACCCAAAACCCGACAGAAAATTTTCGTTTGAGGAAGGAATGAATCTCACCCCCCCCCCTCCCCCACACACACAAATGCCCGCGCGGAAGAAAGCATATTTTTATCATTTGCTGCTCAAAATAATGCACACTTTTTTCCACTAGGGAAGCAAATGGATTTTATTTTTCTGTCATTTCCCAATTTTCTAAGAGTACACTTTGAAAAATTTTTCTTGTGCAAGAAAGCGTCCGTTATGGAGAAATATTCATAATTTTTTTTCTGATTCAATCAGTTCTACTACCATTCAGGGTAGAAAATATAAATCAGCATCCGAAGACGTAGCTTTAGTTTTGAAACATCCATTCAAATAATTTCTTTTGCAAAGTACGGTAACCACTGTAACACATATTTACATACATTATCTGCTTCTAATGATAAATACCTTTTCTACTAGACTCGCAAGTTTCACTTGCGAACAAACTTCCGTTTCTGAAAGTCCAACATAAAAGATAGCATTTGTTGCTTGATAGATTTCTTCATGAGCAACAAATTGCGTTAATTTTCTGCTAAGGTAATTCAGTTTGCTGATAAGGATACAAATTGATAATTTTGTCTGCAATTGTTTGTATGCTAGTACAAGAGTCATTTAAAAATTTTTTTCTATTTTAATGGGGCTGATTTCTCTATCTCTTAGTTATAAGATTTCATATGTCAATAAACGTTCTACGATCGATGCATTTCTTATGACCACATATTATTTTAATTCAAAAGACGTGCTCATAACTACCGAAAATTCAGTTTCAGTGTGATCTTACTTTTATTACTATCTGTAAGAGGCACGTAAAATACACTTTTTACAGAACAAACAAAAGAAAAAAACGAAGTACCACAAGAAAGTCGTTCGATCCTGATGAAATACCGCGTGCAAGTACCTCAAGGATAAATATGCAAATGATTAAAACATAACGACCAATGACTAAATATTTGCCCGCCACGGCGCTTGGGATCGGCTTATAGAGGAGGGTATATCAAGAGCCAAGCTCGTACGCAGGAACAATTTTGACAGCGGATTTCGGTTGCATTAACCTGCACGGACTGTGAGGAGATGCCGCGACGTTGGATCCGTGCACCATACGAGCAGCTGAGCGAGTTTGAGAGAGGACGTATAATTGAGCTGAGAGAGGCCGGTTGGTCAAACCGCCGTATAGCCAGGCTTTTAGGTCGGAACGATGCTGCAATCATACTATGTTGGCGCCAACGGGTCTAGAAGTTCACAACCGAGCGGCACATGGGCAGCAGACGGCCTAGGGCAACGGCACAACGCGAAGATCGAACAATTGTAACAGCCGCACGAACAGAACCGAATTCGTCGATTTCAACCATTCGTGACCGTGTTGCGTCGTTTACAGGTACGGAAATGTCCATTCGGACTGTTGCCAGACAACTTGCGGCACGGGCACTGCATTCGAGAAGGCGGCCATTCCGCCGCCTACCACTGACCAGCCAGCATCACCGGTACCGGTAGCAATGGTGTCGGGTCCGATCAACGTGTGATAGTGTCCAGTGGCGTCGTATTGTCTTCAGTGACGAGTCATGGGTTGCACTTGGCGCAGATGACCAGCACATACGTGTCTGGAGATGAGCCGGGCAGCTCGCGGCGGATCCTGCCTTTACTGTAGAACGACACACCGCTCGCAAATCGGGTGAGACCGTCTCGGGAGCCATTTTCTATGATAGCCGGACACACTAGGTAATCCTCCGTACCATCCTCTCAGCTCAAAGGTACCTCGATGACATTCTACGACCTGTTGTGTCGCCCTTCCTGTCACAGCATTACCCAGAAATTTTTCAACAAGATAATGCTCTGCCACACACGGCACGTTTCTCCTAGGCTTTCTTCCGTAATGTCGACACTCATCCATGGCCAGCCCGGTCGCCCCACCTCTCACCGACCGAACATATTTGGGACATGATGGGACACCACCTAAGTCCATCCCGGAATGTCGGCAAATTGGCCTTCAATTTGGATACCCAATGGTATGCTGTACCTCAGGAGAGTATCCGTGAACTATATGGGTCTATCCCACGCCGGGTAACCGTTTGTATCTGAGCCAGAGGTGGTGGTACAGCGTACCAACGTTTTTTAAACAACTTTTGCTCCCAACTGGTATGGAATTGCAGTCATCTCCTTTTCTGTACATGTACATTGCACTTACCGATGTTTATCCCGATTGGATGATTCCTTCTGGGTGCTTTGTCCTCCCCCCCCCTTTTTTTTTCTTTGGTAAAACGTGTATTCAAAACTGATCCCTAGTCTGTTCTTTGTTCGCGGTTAATTAGTACTCAAATGAAAGTTTTTATTGCTATGCTAGCTTTCCAGGATTCATAGATCACATTTAATAAGAAGTATGCCAAGCCATTTGCGAATTTTAGAGATGTTTCCTGTCCGAAGATGTAAAAAGAAATTGTGTCTGTTGCCATTTTTATTTATTTTGTTTTCAGAGGGAAAAGGCGCTTAATTTCAGACTAATGTACTCATCCTTCAAATTTAAAATATTCATAATTTCTGCTACCATACGTAAATTACGTTTACTTCAATGCATGAGCCATGACTTTTGGAGAATGTAAAACAGATGTAGGAAAGTGGTTACACTTAATGGTAGTAAACAAATCATTTGTACGCGATGCAAACAAATTATGAAATTGATTTCCACTCTGCAACATACCGAAATATCTTAGTATTCCTATTTATTGTGATATTAGGGTTGAGGGCACTTTTTTCAATACATCTCAAGTCTCGACAAATCCTAGTGTAAATTTAAAATCTAAATATCTGTGTTTATTATATTATCCATTGAACTTTTGATGGACTACGTGTATCGGTGAACCTACAGAACAAATGCCTTGTGCCTCTAAACGAAGTGCGACAAACATTATCATATACTCATCTCTAGGAATTGATTACGTTGCTGCCCAACAAAATTCGAAACAGCCAGGCAGAAAAATATGAAACGCCTCGCAAGCTTCATTCTTCTTAAAATGGAAAGGTCAGGCAACACAGCCAGCAAGCTACGCAGTATTCTTTGGAATGACATATGTACTACATCCCGCTTCTTACCCTCTATAGTCGAATATTTATCTTCTTCGAACTCACTCATTTGATGCCACGTCATTAATTCTGGCACATTAGACAATATTGCAACGGACGATAATCCGATAGTTCACGGAGTGTTCCTATTTTTAACCGAAACGATCTTTTAATTCCTCATCGCTCTTTCCAGACACGCCAAAACTGGGAACACAAAATATATTTCGTAATTTTTGCTCGATAGAAATGAGGTACGAAGATAGAGGAACGGCCTTCCTCTTTGAATAATGAGCACATTTTGCAGCAGTAAAATCAATATGGAAGAGATGGTCTTTTTTACGCTTTCCAACCGTAGGTTGAAGAAGCGTATATGCTCCAGCTTTGTCCGTCCGTCTGTCCGTCTCCTGTCGGTACGATAACTCACGTAAAAATGGTTCAATTTCGATGAAATTTTAGTATGTGGTAGGGGACCACCAGGAGTCGAACCCTATTGAAAATGGGTGAAGTGGGGTCAAAGGTCACGCTATAAGAGCAGGATCCATTCAATAGCCCTTATGCGTCCTAACTTGCGTAAATATGGTTCGATTTCGATGAAATTTTAGTATGTGGTAGGGGACCACCAGGGGACGAACCCTATGGAAAATGGGAGAAGTGGGGTCAAAGGTCACGCCATAAGAGCGGGATCCGTTTCATTGCCTTTATACGTCATAACATGCGTAAATATGGTTCGATTTCGATGAAATTTTAGTATGTGGTAGGGAACCACCTGGGCACGAACCCTGTTGAAAATGGGCGAAATGGGGTCAAAGGTCAGGCAGGACATGAGAGCGGGATTTGTTCCATTGCCCTTATGCGTCATAACTTGCGTAAAAATGGTTCGATTTCGATGAAATTTTAGTATGTCGTAAGGGACCACATGGGGACGTACCCTATTGAAAATGGGATCAAAGGTAAGGACATAAAAGCGGCATCCATTCCATTGCCTTTATGCGTCATAACATGCGTAAAAATGGTTCGATTTCGATGAAATTTTAGTATGTGGTAGGGAGCCACTGGGGACGAACCCTATTGAAAATGGGCGAAATGGGGTCAAAGGACAGGACACTGGAGTGGGATCCATTCCATTGCCCTTGTGCATCATAACTTACCAAAAAATGTTTCGATTGCGACAAAACGTTATCATGTTGTTCCGGAGGTATAGTGAACCGGTTCTGTTGAATATCAACGAAATGGGGTCAAAGGTCATTGCACAAAAGCAAGATTCATTCCACAGCCAAAATTCTCATAACTTGCGTAAAACTGCTTCTATTGTGACAAAACTTTAGTATGTTATTCTTGAGGTGTACTGAACCGGTTCTGTTGAATATAATCGAAATGGGGTCAAAGGTCAAGACACAGGAGCGAGATTTATTCCACAGCCATTATCCTCATAACTTGAGTAATAATTTCTGGTATGTTGGAAAGCGTATCATAATCAATGCATTGCATTATTTTACTAACTTGTTATTGTTGTTGTTGTTCCGATTTGTTTAGGAGAAGAAAGGAGTTTCTACAAAGTGAAACAAAATTCCTGGCTTCATTTAAAATAAATTTACGTGCGTATGTGTGGCTATTTATTTCTCTGTTTACTGTTTCTAGTAGTACACGCGTACAGAAAATATAAGATCTTCTTTAGTCTATAAAATAAATATTGTACGATCTATGTCCGATAGTTCCAGGATTGAGGTAATAAAGAATATTAAAAAGTACCATACTCACAATTAAGGCTGAGCACCTTCAAAATACAGCCGTTTTGAATCAACACACAGTTTCCAGCGTTTCTGAAGATCCTGAAAACAGTTCTGGAAGGCACTTTCCGGGATGTGCGCAAGTTGTTTTGTCACCGCTGTTTGGATAGATGTAATTCCTGCCCGATATTGTCCTTTTAGTACCCATTTTATCTTGGGGAAGAGTCCTCAGGCTTAGGTTTGTGTATCAAACTGCAGACACAATGTTTCGTCTCCTTCAATAATTCTGGAGCAAAAATCACGATCTTCACCTGCAGTGCCCAGCAGATCAGGACAAATCGATGAAAGAGCCTCCTTTTGGTCATCATTCAGAATGCGAGGTACCAATCTGGCATTAAGTTTTCGTTTTCCCAGATCCTTCCGTAAAATCTCATGACAGAAGACTTACTAATGCCCACTGACTTAGCCAAAAGTCTCATTGTAATTCGGCGATCTCTGAACTGATTCCGCACTTCTTTTAATTTTTTCCGCTGTCCTCACACTGGACGGACGCCCATATCTCGGGTCATCATCAAAGGTTTCCCGCCCGTCACGAAAGGTATATGCCATTCGAAAGCTCTGATGCGGGATGATGCCGTGTCTCCATACGCTTCTTTTACCCTTCTGTAAGTTTCAGTAGCTCATTTACCAAGTTTCCAACGAAAACGGATGTTTACTCTGCTCTTCCATGTCTAAAAAAAATGGAACGAGAGCGCTTCCTATGACTCAATTAATGCCCGTCTACCGCTTGTGAGTATCGATTTAAACAGGTAACAGGTTTTCAACTGTTCGGTGATTGGCTAAGGACTGTTGTCTTCTGGCATACACGTGATATTTTTATCCCACTATTGTTTCGACAGTTACGCGGTCATTTCTAGAACTTATTGAATGCAGGTTGTATATCACATAAAAAATACGCGTTTAATTTCCTTCAAATTAATACGCCCTGAATGCAGCCGAATTTTGACATCAATGCCACAGCTTTTGGGAACATGCTTTTTTAAGCTCATGAGAACTTATCTCCAGATTTTCTATAGTGATACTATAGTTAATATTACCCTTACTAAATAATGTTTACAAATTGAAGGGGACTGATATAGCCAGGTTAGGTGTAGAGTCCGAGGGAGACAGGACAGAAGGTGAAGCTAGGTGTAGTCGGAGGAAACGGAGACAGGTACAGTCTGAAACTGCCAAGACAGGTGACTACTCAGTTCTGTGCTTCTCCCAAAGATTTTCTAAAAATAATTGCCTAGTTGAGTTAACTTAAACATCTTCTCGTTAATAAAGCCTAGCTCTTAGTCTCTTAAATTTCTTCTTTTAAATCTTCGCCCAGTTATTCTTTCAGCGCTCATATTCAATAAATTATCTTGCACACAACTTCTTTTCTTCTCTCTCTCCCGCTTTTAGCTCGTTTTTCGAGGGAAAAAAATTAAAAAAAGACAATGACTTCTGTAATGTTATGAGAGACGATTTTTCTCCTATGAGCGAAGAAAGACAGGACTTCTCTCCGGTGCATATTGAGTTCGATATGCATATGCTATTGAACTCAAAACACTTTTACATATATATATATATATATTCGTAAATATGCGGGAGTGACATGGAGGAGACTGGCACAAGACAGACCGTTGTGGAGGAAACTTGGGGAGACCTTCGTCCAGCAGTGGATTGATAATGGTTGACAATGATGATGATGATGATATATATATATATATAATTGCTTCTGAGATTCGGATTAAAACAGTTCTTTTTACCTTCGATGTTTTTTAGCACGAAACTTATTCTGCGTTTCTTCTTCAAAATAATGTGCAGTTTTCCCGCTACATGAGCAAATGCATATTGTATTTTTTCCAATGTCTCTATTCTAAACGTTCTATTTGAAAAATTCTTTTTACACTGTATTGAGTTTCAAGGAAAAAGTAGAACATTATATTTATCGAATGATCTGTAACGTACCAGGAGATGTGATGTACCTGCCAGCAGGAAGCACACGACATAAAGGCAGATAGGAATCAGAACAAATGTCCGCGTAGCTTAATTGGCAGAGCAACTTATTCCGGAATGAGTGGACCCGGGTTCGAATCCTGGCGCGGATAAAAATGACGGAGAAATTTACTTCGTTATAATGGCGCCCGAGCTATCCGGATGACCCGACCGTTCAAAATCTCGCATTGGTGTGATGTTATTTCCACACCGCGAGATAGGAAAAATAAGAGAATCCTTTCTCCAGCACTTCGAAAAATAAAAAAAAAATAAAAAAAAAATAAGGGGGAGATGATGTAACGTACCAGGAGATGTGACGTACCTGCCAGCAGGACGCACACGACATAAAGGCAGATAGGAATCAGAATAAATGTCCGCGTAGCTCAATTGGTAGAGTGACTTATTCCGGAATGAGGGGATCCGGGTTCGAATCCTGGCGTGGACAGAAATGACGGAGAAATTTACTTCGTTATAGATCTGTTGTTAGCTTTGAAAGTGTCGTTAATCTCTTGAAGGGTGAAATTCAAGCAATGTTCACAATCCTCAGTATTGTCCAATGTTATGTCTGTGTGCAAATTTTCCCCAAAAATGGGATTTATATTTTTCAAACAATTCTTGTGCATTGGGTGGTGAAACAAAGATAAGAATGTATGCAAATAAATCTCGTAGTTGTCGAGGCATGCTGCAAACTGATGCTTCATCTAAGGTTTTCTCCCATATTTCATCATTCTTAATTAAACCTTTCTGCAATGCAGCTTCTTGGAAGATATCATATGGAATGTCATTGACTGTTCTTAAATCTGTAAAGCTTTTCTCTCCAGACACATAAAATAGCAGTAGTCTCGAACAATATCTTTTTGAATCAGAGCTAAGGGTGACTGAATACATTCTTCCAATCACATTATCTCCACCACGCTTTCGTTGAATCCATTGTCTTTCTTTTTGATTGAACACATAATGTCTTGGCATGTCGTTATATGAAATGGATCGCGCATCTTCATTGCCCTCATTTAGTTTGAACCATGCTGTCAGCATTGTATCTCTTTGAGCATTATGAACAACTGCATTTCGATGATTCGATCATTGTTTAAACGCTCCGGATTAAAGGTAATGTTCTGCTCTTCAGGAAGGTGAACAGGTAATCTAACTATTGTATGAGAATGCTGCTGCATAACATAACCAAGTATTCGCCACATTGCCTCAGGTGCGCTAACGTATCGGGAATCAACATGATTTTTTACTTCGTCGTATTTGGTGTTGAGCTCTGTTATATGCACATTTGCACAGTCATGATCTTTGTATACGTAACTTGAAAAAGTATTTCACGCTTTTCAAAATCCAGCTGTTATAAATAATTTTACCACGTACAGTTGTGGTTGCACCAGTGTTTCTACGGCGATATAAAGAATACCCACCTTTGTTAGCTACTATTTCATTTTGGAAAGATTTCGGAAAATGCTTGGTACATTTACCATCTTCCATACAGGGTAACTTGTGATTATTTCACCACACGGACAATTGACATGTGCTTCGAAACAGTTGCATGTAAAACTGGTAAATGCTCTTTATCTGGTAGTTCTGCCGATATAATTTGGTCAGTTTTCTCAGGCAATGTTGGTTTGTCCTCTTCTTTCAAAATCAAGAGTATATGAGCATGGGAAGCCCTCTTTTTTAAGGGAATTCGATTACATGAAAGGTGGCCACCCTAACTCCAAAAATATGCTTTTTGGTTATATCATCCATTATTTCTTTCAATTTTAATTGGAAGACAACTAAATCTGGACGGTTTTCTACCAATTGACCGTTCAAGTTTTCAGTAATTTCTTCCCATTTCGGGTAGCAAGTCATAGTAAGAAAAAGATCAAGCTTGGCATACTATCTGACTATCGTCATTGCATCCTGATAATTTTGCACTATATTTCGTGGACTACCTTGAAATGAAGTTGGCAAAATAAGAGCTTTTCCATTAAGAAACTCATCATCTCCAGCATTCTGAATTTGATCCATCAGACCTTTATACTTTTCGACACTTAACTGAGACTGATTTTGTCGTATGTAATTCAATGTATTAGCTTCCATTTTTATATACGCATCAACATTGTATTGCTGCGTAAGCTTTCCTTCGCTTAATAATGGATTAAATTCGTCAAGGATCAAAAGACGATGTTGATAGTATTGCATTTGTGTAACCCTTGACCGTGGCTTTGTACATTATCCTTGTGACGTACCGCATCTCTGACGTCATGTGAGTATGATTTGGATGAGATGACGTCACACCAGCAGCTGTGTTTTTTGTTGCTATGACAACAAAACAAAGTGACATAGCGTGAACTGTGTGCGTGTAGGTCATGACGTTACCTGCGCGTAAACACGAAAAGCTAATCGTGACGTCACAAACATTTGTTTTTTGGTCGTTGCTATGACGACTTAAAAAGTGATCCAGGTCGCCTTTTGTAAAGATATAAGGATGAGCACGGTTTCAGCATATTTAGCACGTCTTTGTAAAAAGATCGTATTTATGTTATCACTTTGTCCGTCCATCTGACTGCCTATGGACACCATATCGCTGCAACTATTGGTCCGATTTTAAAAATTCTTTTTGCATTGGGAAGCTTGAAATGTGAGAATGATTTCGGTTTATTTTACAATGCACGATTTCGCCGCTCGAGGGCGTAAATGCAGATGATATCGAATTCAAAATACATTTTATTCCATACATTTTGCTACTAGATATCCTATTGAATTTCTTTCTTTCTTTTTATTTTTTTTTTTTTGCCTTTCGATACCATTTGTATTGAGCACTATTTTAGATAAGCCACTTTTTCAAATAAGGAATGGATTTTTCGCTAGGGGTCTTAAAGAGAAATTGTGTTTTATCCGATATCTCTGTTCCTAAATCTCCGATTTAAAAAATTCTTTGTGCACCGGATTCAGTTCCTGGTGGAGAATGTTTTGCAAATATTTTCTAATTTCTGGTGAAGAATGGTTTGGCTGCCAGGGAGCATAAGCGTTTATTTCTGCTTCCAATGTATTTGCAGCAAAATCGGAGCTTCTAAAAACTCGATTGAAAAAATCTTTTTTTCGATCGATATCGCTCACCTCAAAAACTTTAGCGGCATATTTTCTACTAATGCATGACTTCTCTGCCAATGGGCGTATATGTATATATTATTTTTGTTAACATGTCTGCTTCTAAAAGTCCGATTTGAAAAATTGTTTCTTCATTGGAAAGCGTTTCCACTGCAAACTGTTTTTCATATATTTTCAAAATTTTAAAGTAATACATAGATTTCCGCTAGGGGGCGTAAAGGTAAATAACATTTGCTCTGATATCTCTGCTTCTAAAACTCCTATTTAAAAATTCTTCCTGCATCGAATACAGCTTCTGATGGAAAATGTGTTGCATATAATTTCTAGTTCTTGGTAAAGAATGGTTTGGCCAACAGTGTTTTAAGAGTTTATTTCTGCTTCTTATGTATTTGCACCAAAATCTGAGGTTTTGAAAACTCGATTGAAAAAAATCATTCGTGTACCGTTACCGCTCATCTCGAAAAAGATCTTCGAAATAATTTGTTCTTAAAATAATGCATGGCTTCTCCATACAGGAGTGTACACGTATATTTTATTTTTGTGGATATTTCTGAGTAAGATTTGAAAAATTCTTTCTTTGTTGGAGTGAAAAATGTTTCGGTTATCATTTCGAATTTTTCTTAACGCACAAGTCTGTCACTAAAATGCGCAAGTTCACGTTTTCATTTATAGAAATATCTGCAGGACTAAGAAACAGATTAAAAAAAAACAACCCTTTTCGGTCAGATACTACTATCTATGACAACTTTTTGTGGGTATTTTCTTCTCAGAATAATGCACAATTTTTCCGCTAGGCTGCATCAATATTACTGAATTCAAAAAGTTCGTTCGTGTACTGTAAAATTTTATTTTAGCTGTGGACTAAAAAACTCCTCAAATACAAACCTGTTTTCCTCAATATCATCATCATCATGATCATCATTGTCAACCATTATCATGCCACTACTGGACGAAGGTCTCCCCAAGTTTCTTCCACTACGGTCTGTCTTGTGCCAGTCTCCTCCATGTTACTCCCGCATACTTTCGAATTTCATCCACCAATCTCACATGTGGTCTTCTGGGTCTTTTCTTTTCCCTTGGAATACAGTCTAAAATTTCGGCTGTCCATCGATGGTCAGTCCTTCTGGCAATATGTCCAGCCCATTGCCATTTCAGGGATTTTACTCTGATCATGATGTCTTCCACTCTTGTCATTTTTCTGATCCACGAGTTCCTCTTCTTATTTCCCCTGATTACACCAAGCATGCATCTCTCCAGGCTACTTTGAGTTGTCTGTAGTCTTTGTATGCCTCTTTTAGTTAAGGTCCACGTCTCTGCACCATACGTAAGTACTGGAAGGATGCATTGATCAAATATTTTTTTTTTTAAGGCATAATTGCATATTGCCTTTGAAAATTATACTGTTTCTTCCAAAAGCTCTCCAGGCATCAATGTGACCCTCATTTGATATCTACTGTCCAAGATTAATGTAGGTATTGGTTATCTAGAGCTTTTTCCCATGAATCGATAAATCTTAATTTTTTGTAAAAGCATTGTACATTACTTTTGTCATCTGAAAGTTCATTTTTAATCCCACTTCTTTACTCTTGTCAGCAAGTTTTTGGATCATACTCTGCAGCTCTGAAGGGGCAGCTGCAAAAATGACTATGTCATCAGCAAACCGAAGGTGAATTAAATAATATCCATGAATTTTATCACTTTGTTTTCCCATCTCAATGACTGAAAGATATTTTGCTATGTGGCATTAAAGAGTTTGGGAGATATAGTGTCATCTTGTCTCACTCCCTTTCCAATTTTCATTAATGCTGTATTCTCAAACAGCCGAATCTTTGCACTTGCATTTTCATAGATGTTATTAATAATATTAAGGTATGCATCTTCAATACCGTAGGACTTGAAAGCCAGTGTAACTGCTGATGGTTTCGCCGATTCAAAGGCCTTTTCATAATAATTGATAAACGCCATGCATAATGGAAGTTCATATTCCCTCGCTCTTTCAATGAGTTCTCTCAGTACGTGGATATGATCTATAGGGCTATAGCCACTCCTGAATCCAGCTTGTTTTCTCGGTTGATCTATGTCAAGTGTCTCCTTCAAGTGGGGGAAAGAACTTTAGTGAAGATTTTATAAACCACTGATAGGAGGCTGATAGGTCTGTACTTCCTGAGATCCTCAATGTCACATTTTTTATGTAGCAGGATCATTATAGCATTGTTCCAATCCTCAGGAATCTTCCCTTCATTAAGGCATCGAGCGAAAACTTGGGCGAGTACTGTTTCAATTTATCCACTTGCTTCTTGTATGATGTCTACGGTAATTCCATCTTCTCCTGGATCTTTTCCGCAATATATTTGCTTCTAAACATGCGATTGAAGAAAATGTTTCAACACCGCATGCCATGTACTTTGTGAAGCACATTAGGTTTGTGTTTGAGATGTTTTTTAGTTCACAGCTCTATCCCTAGGTGGTGTTTATGTATTTTTGTTTGCAGCTGTATCTCCGCTTCTAAAAACCTATTGAGGAATTTCTTTTTTATCATATGCCATTCGCTACAATAAATATGGGGAACATCATCCTCTTAAAATAATGCACAGATTTCCCCCTAGGTGCATAAAGTATCTCTCCTTCTCAAAACCTAAAATCGTTTTCTCGCTATCTCTGCTTCGAGGAGACGTACCTGAATAGTTCTGTTTCCTTAGCATAGCTTTTTCCATGAATAGTTTTCGCATGTTTTAAAATTTTCCATTATGCAAAATTCTTCCTCTGGGAGGCGTAAAGTTCTATCATGTTTCCTTCTAATTTCTTCTTCTAACTGTTCGATTTGAAAATTTCTGTCTCTGATACTTTGGTCTACTATGAGAAACATTGTACGTCATTTATTAACTTTCGTAACATTCTTTTTGCTGCTAATGGAAATAAGGAGCTTTTACTATTTCTGGATATTTATTGATTGTTGAAATCCTGTTGATTTTTTCTAACAGGTTCCACTGACTTTGAATAACTTTGATAAATTTTATTCGCGTCGAAAATAATTCAAAAAGACGTGCTCATTACAACCGAAGATTCGGTGTCATCTTTCTTGTTTCTACTATGACTGTATCGTGCGGTATAACATGGTCAAACTTATTTTTCTGAATTTTCACGCGAAATTTCCTTGAATATAGTTTAAGAAAACTGATGAATTACCCTGAGTTAGCAAAAATTACAGCTATCACCCCTCCACAGCCAGCTTCGAATGTTCAAAGAAAACAAAACTTCACAGCTTGCATGAGTTCCCTCAGCTTCTAGCACGTTTTCCCACCTAGTTGTCATGATGTGAGAGGCTTATGAAGACGAAACATGGAAAAAATTGAGATGCGATGGAATTTCAAATACGAATGGTAGGTAGTCTGTGGCCTGAGGTTCTGTGCGTCCATTTCAGACGGAGCATGTTTAGCTAACAGTGCGCGCAGAACTATGGTAAAGGATTCAATGAGTGGAAAAATGCAGAAAATTAGCAGTGCAATATTCCAACGGCGAACGGAAACGGTCAGTGACCGCACTTACCGAGAAGCAAGTGCAAAGAAAGGCTGGTATGAACGAACCGCCGAACTAACGCGAACGGTATAATTACCCAGTACAATGCGGGACACAACAGACAAATTTCTACCTGGACAGTACATTGGGACATTACGTCAACAGGTGTACAGTCACCATTCACCATATTGTTCTAACTGCTAGACCAAAACAAATGATTCTGTCTTGATGTCAGTGCATCGACAACAGGACGATCATTACTGTCAGATGTTTAGTTGGTTTGATGTATGCTGCATCCAATGGACGGCAATTCCGCATTTGGAGAAAATAGGATAAGGAATGTGTGGGGAGTCTTCTGTTGGGACGCAACAAGTACTCTTGTGCCAATTGGTGTCCACGGGAATGCTTATGTTATGACTATAACTGTATATAATTTATAACATTTCTGAGAATCACGCGCTCCGTCAGCGATGATGTGTTAAGCAGAACAATACCGAATGCGTGCATGCATCGGTTACACATCGGGCACATACTGGTGATTTTCGTGTACTGTGTTTACCCAAATTATTTAGATTTGAAAACCCAGAAGCATCTTTTCAAAGTCTTAAAGTCTAAAGAACGAGATTTCAGGAGTTTCAGTTCCTCACCCCTATCAATCCTTCATTATGGAATGTTATACAGCCTGCGCGATTGAACATCTCTCCGGATGTTTTCCGACGTTTGGTCGATCCCACCCCACAATGAATTGTTACGGTTCTGTATGTCAAGGTTTTGACTGGTTATGAGTACTAGGCCAATTATCAGATTTGGTTTTTTGTAACAGTAGTTTTGGCGCTGATGCTAAGCCAAGGGCAAAGGAAACGGAAGCTATGGTCTTTTCAGATCTTCTTCCGTTTGCTCTTTCAAGAGTGCCATATATAATCCATTAGAAGGCTAAACAGAGCACACGATGCAGGCTCGTATGGGAATCCATGTCGCTAAGTATGGATAAATAAGTGATTATCTGAGCAATGGGATTTGGTTGAAATGTTTTAAGTAAATGTAACATGCATATAATTCAATTATCTGATGATTATTTGATGTCTTTTTTCTGGCTGAGTTATCTGATGAAATGAAAATGCTCGGTTTTTGATTCAATATCTATAATGAATTAGCTTTATTTGCTTTCCGCTAAGCTAATTATAATGAATAAGCTCTTTCTACCAGCTAGCTAATGATAATAATGAAGCTTTCCTACTGAGCTAAGTATAATGCTTCTGCTACTGAATGATATGCTTGTACTAAGCTTCAAATAGTGAATTCAAATGGTTGTTGTTACTAGTTAATTAAGAACATGAATAAAGTCTCCTGCTAGTAGTGTAGTAATAGTATTGAACAAACTTATAACTGGTAGTAATGTTGTAGCAGTAATTAGAATGAATAAAGTCTTAACGCTGGTTGTTAATGGTAATAAACTAATGACATAAACCTAACAGCCAGACAGAGGTCTGACAAAAACTATGAATTGAGAAAGACGTACTTACTACAAAGCTCTTTTATTATGTAACTCTTGATCATCCAAAGCACACACACAACTCGTTTCACAAAAATGAAGAATCAAACTAATCACATAGAACGAAACTCTCTCCTTCACAACAACAACGCTCCTCTAGTATAACAACAAAAACTCTCCCTTCAATAACAAACGCTCTCCTTATAACAACAAAATCTCTCTCTTCAATAACAAACGCTCTCCTTATAACAACAAAATATCTCCTTCGCTATCGATGAACGCGCCTATATATACTAGCTACCACCACGTCATGACTTACACTCATTGCCAGATCTCATTCATCGGGTGAAATAATATTTCGTTCAGTAAGAAGATAATTTACATAGTAAAATAAAATAACCAGAGATAGTAAAATCAAAAGGAAAGTGAATATAAAGTATACGTTACATATCTTCCTCGGTTTTTGATTCGATATATTACATTATCTCTTGCGATACACCCGTTCTTACTCACTTTCATCCAATACTCTAATTTTAAGGAATTGTGTTTCTGGATTCCCTGTGCCTTTAAATGCTCGGTAAAATGCGGACGCTGCTGCAGCTCCGACGAACTCGAGGGATTTGGAGAGCTTTCACTTCACAAAGCTCATTGAAGACTCTCGTTGGAGAAATCCTTTTTAGTTCGAATAACATTTCCTCTGAGTCCAATATCATTGCAATCAGCTACTCAGGGAGTCTTTGTCCTCGTACTAAAATGTAATAGAGTACTCTCAGGTTAATTAGAATGCGGAAGAGCTCTCTCGTTCACCTGTGCACTGAGGGTTTCGAATAACTGAAGTGTATAGATAAACGCCTGCGATGAAAACCCAGATTGCATCTCTGGCAAAAATGTTTGGTTTGAGATTCATCAGTCACTGCATAATTTCTGTCTTGGGAATCATTAAATTAACGGTGGTTTGAATTTCGGGATTCAGATTCTTTGCCATCGATTTTTTTAACCGTGTAGAAAAGTAAGCTAATTTTTTTAAATGTTTTATTGATGACTGATAATAATCTATGTATAGACCACAGTCAACAACTGCTATAAAAAACATTCTTCCATTTTAGTGCTGGAAGACTCACTTTTCTGAACACAAATGACCCTTCTAATACTAAACTTTTAGCTGTGGTCTGTAGTTCAGGAGAAAAAACTGAGAGGTTCATAACCAAGAACAGTAAGAAATTATTTGTTCCTATCATTATGTAAATAAAGCGTGGACTGATTCGATAGGTCAAATGTCCCACCGGATCGCTAATTTCAATCTCGTCAGAAGAGTAAAGATGTGACACTTCATGAGGCTTACGTTACTGTGACACAGATTTTGCCTAAGTGGCAAAACCACTAAGGCGAAATCTGTGATTTGCGACACGTTGAGGATAAGGGGCAGGAGCCACTAATACGATCATTTCGATATGCTCAGTGCTAATATTTTGAAAAACAAAACAAAACTTACCTGGTTATGTGAGAAGTTGTGCTCCGCACCAATTTTTACTGGTTCGAATATGACCCGAATATTAAAGCATTTAATATGTACACACTTTGGTGCCTTCCTCCAACGCAGAGTAGAAACACGATGAAGCATATACTTTAATTTCAAATTAAATACAAAAATATTTCATACTGATTATAACTTTTGTGCCAATTAATGAGCACACACGCTACATTTAAATTTAGCTAGTATTTTGACGGGTGAAAGATTCAAAAGCAAATTTTTCTTTTGTTTTCACTTGATTGGATCCATATTAACACTGCTGGAAGTGGATATAATTGCGCAATATATGGGGTATCTAGTAATATCCTACAATATATTATGATCTGAAACAGTTTCAGGGTCCAGTTCCACCTTTGACTGCTCGTCATCGGACATTACGCCTCACGTGGTACGGACAACATCAATACTACTGAACATTTGCAGAGTGGTGCAGTGTCATGTGGTCAGATGAATTCCGTTTTCAGCTGTACTGAGCTGACGGGAAGGTGTGGGTGTGGCGCCGACAGGATCAGGTCGTGTCTCCGTAGTGCCATGTCGGCCCTTTTCAATGCAGTAGTGGCTCTGTGATTGTTTCGGAGCCTTCTCATGGAACACATCAGAACCTAATGTGTCATTCACGAGCACTTATATTTCAGAACTTAGGGCGTCTGGAGAAGTCCTTAACCGCTGCGTGCTACCAGCATGTGCTGGCTTACCACCGACACGCCTTCATGGCCTCCACGCATTCTGCGGCTGATGGTATGTTCCAGAAGAGCAATCTGCCTCTCTACCGGGCCGTAACTACCCATGCATAGCTAGAGGAAGACTGATCTGAGTTTGGAACCCTCCGGTGGCATCCAAGATCCCCGGATATAAACCCTGTGGAAGATCTCTGGGATGCCGTGGGCCGGAGCATCAGATACGTTGTCCACAACTCCGTTCGAGACCGACATCTTGGGAGGTTTTGTGGACAATGCTGCAACAGGCATGGCTTGTATTACTTCCGGAAAACCCTCGAGCATCTGGTGGAGTCCATGCCTCGGCGTGTACAGGCTGTTACTTTTGTTAAAAAATGAAAAACCAAAACCGTATAATTTCTGGAACATATACCTTTCCTTTATTTTTCCACGTAATCGCCAAGTTTTAGTAAACACTTGTTAGAACGAGAAACCGGGTTTTCAATATCGAGAAAGTAAAAATTCGTTCCGAGTTCATGAAGACATGTTTTCACAGCTTCCTTGACTTTATCGTTATTTGCGAAATGCTTGCTCCCAAGGTCCTTTTCATTTTGGGGAACAAGTGGTAAATCAGGACTGTATGGGAGAAGCGTCCAAACTTGCCACTTGAAATTGCGAAGGCGGTCCTGCATGGTGGCAGCTTTGTGTGGGGTTGCGTTGCCGTGTAACAGAATGATTCTTTTTGATAATTTTCCTCGTCTTCGATCCTTAATTGCTTTCCTTAATTTATTCAATGCCTCGCAGTACATTGCAGTTTTTATCGTACACCTTTTTTCATAAACTATGTGTACACCGGCCCTTCGCAGTCAAAAAAGACCGTTGCCATCACTTTTCCGGCAGACAGCACGACTTAAACATTTTTTGCAGTTGGTGGTGAGCAGGTTTTTTTCCACACCATGGAAAGCAATTTGATTTTCGGTGCGAAGTGACGCACCCACGTCTCATCGTCGGTAACGAAGCGCTGGAAAAAATCTGTGCTTTCTTCAGAATAACGTTTCAGGAACGCAAGACAGGACGCGAATCGCTGATTTATGTGCTGTTCCGTTAAAGACCATGGAACCAATCTTGCGCACACATTTCTGAAAATGCAGGTGCTCGTGAATGATAGCGAGAACATTACCATATGACACGCCCAAAACTTTGAAAATTTCATGAAATTTATGCAGTGGTTATGACTAATCAACTTTTCGACGTGCGAAATGTTATCAACTGTCATCGAAGTCGAAGGTCTGTCTCTCTGCCCGGTTCAACTGTCAAATTCGTACGTCTTTCTTCAACGTGTCTAATTGTCTGGCGAGACATTGCCTCTTCTCCATAAACAGCCAGCACTTCACGATGGATTTCAGTTGGATTCAAACGTTTTGCCCATAAGAAACGCACTGCTCCGCGAACTTCCAATTTCGAGTAACACTCCACCTGCTGCGCCATTACAAACGACCGTTAACAAGTAAACTGCGCAACACAATTGTGCCACACTCCTTCCACAAGCAGATGACAAAACGTATGACGTCCTTCCGCAGCTGCTTTCTTTCTTACTTACCATTTTCTCTAGTCGCCGCTATTTGAAACTTATATTTTGATATGTTCTCGTATATAGGATGAAAGGTCGGGTTATGCGCATACATAACATATCCTTTCTACGATAAATGTCTACGCCGACTTCTCGCGGTGCATCCTGTTCCCACTAAAGTGGCTCTTACAACCTCCACATGGTGGTATACTTAACCCATACCACCAGGATTTGAAAAAATGTGGGTATGTCTGATACCACAGGCAGTTGAGGACAACGTGGTGGTTAATGGCATTTCTCCCCTTCCAAATGATTCCAAAACTCAAAACTTGGCTCACATTTACCTGGTCAAGGCAGCGCCCAGTGCGACATGAAGACAGAGGTTGCTAACAACCTCTGTCTTCATGTCACACTGGCGACTCACAGGAAAGTGGCCCTTCAGACAAGAATAAGTACCTACTCACTACAATTAAATTTCCACTGATAAAACCATGATACTAACATGTCATTATATTCATTAGTCAGCGCTCTGATTTCTTCCTTTCTAAAGTTCACTGGACATGGTTACAGAGGCTATTCATACAAGAATGAAATCCTACTCACTGCGCTTAAACTTCTACTATGTTGGGATACCTAGCTTTTGTTTGCTCAATTATCTAAACACACTGGGAGAAATGTTAACTGTCCTACCCTTTCCGCTTTGTATCACATTTTAATTTTTGGTCTACAACACAACACACATTCTTTTTCAGTTTTTTTTTCAGGGTCTTCCTTCAGGAAATTGAGAGCATCTATAACTGCACATATAGAAGTGTATGAATGAAACAATGTAACATGTCGGTGTTGTAAGGTTAGGGAAACTTTTTGTAGAACCCCTGTGATAATTCTGCTGCAGCACAAAAGAATGACCTTGATGTCATAGATTTTAGTAGCTTATGAGTAACAAATGCAGGTCGTGTTTTCGAAGACATATGACAGATATTCAGTTGGAATTTTATAGCATCAAAACGTTCCAAAAATATTCAATGCTCTATCCAAATGCTGTAGTCATCTAGTTCCACTAAATCTGGTGGAAATCAGCTGTCTAATTTTCAAAGACTTGCACGCTTCTTTCTGCTAAAACATATTTGAAAGGATGTTATAACAAAACACGAAAGCTTAAAATAAATTCTGCCACATTATATAATGCGCTTTAAAAGCTTTCAGTATGCATTTAAATTCTATCCATTATCACTGTCGGTTGTTCATCGACAATCCTTTACCCTACACCAGTTCAACTGCCTTGCATTGTTGCTCACACATCATAAAAAAAATACAAAAGCTTTTCAAATGGATTAGGAACAAGTTGAAGTAAAATGATGCATGCATGCATCAAGTAAAGCTAAATACACGGTCTTGTTAAGTGAACAGATACTTAAAAAATTTATTGAAAGTTTACATCTTCTGCAAAACACTTGTAAATAATTAGCTGTTAAATAATTAGTTGTTAGTAGCTTAGTCCGTAGAGTCATCACACGTTATGGGGAAACATGTGGCGTCATTAATGTAACAAGCAAGATGTTGAAGATATGCATTTGAGATGAACGTATGAATGCTTTACAAGCTGTATCCGTTAAGTATGTTCGCTCAACATCCACATTTTTTACGATGTCCATTTCGTACGGCCATGTAACTCAAGTGAATGGTAGATAATTTTTGCCTCATAGTAATCCGAATGGAATCAGTCTGTCGATTTCTTTGCATTGCTGCAGTGACAATAAAACTTTCCAGATGTAATCAGTGCTTATTTAGAACTTGTGCAGAAATTTATTTTCTGATTAATATTCATGCATCTTGATGGAATTAATTTTGAAAACTACCTCTTCCAGTAATAAATGTTGACTGCTTACAGTAAGACACAAGAGTAAGTTTATATTTTTTTTACAAAGTCATGCATTTTGTCTGTTCTAAAATCGTACCAGAGCCAACTAAAAGTCTTCAACTACTGCTGCTGGAATGCACGTGACCACCGATCATGATAATATTTTCTATCACGGACCTTTTGGATTCATATTCTTTCCTTTTGTTTGGTTGGAGTTCGGAACCGATGTAGTACCGACACTTGTCAATGGAATTTATTTGATTACCATTCACAAACGCAAAAGTAACTTAGGTTACGGCTTTTTTCAGCTGACTCTTCCGAGAAAGCAAGGGTATAGGATGGAAAACTTACTGCACCCAAGGTCTGATTGAAAGTCCTATGTGAAACAATGCTATCGTAATTTATTTACTGCATAATTCCTATTGCAAGCTTTGACCACAGGTTAGAAATTTAAGCTACCTCTCAGCTTAAGGAACTAGAAAACGTTGGTCATCTCTATAGCCAATAAATCTGAAAATATACGTTCCCGAATTTTGCTTGTAAAACTGTATGTGTGTTTTCACCCGAATACAATATTTAATAAGACAAAAAACGACGAAATTGCTATTTTTTCTTAGTACGAAAGATTAATTTTTGCGCCTGCTTGACACACAGTAGGATTGCAGCTACAATGACTACGTGATTTCGAATTTAATAGTAAATGCGTAATACTTACTTCACCGGCCCTTCTCTATACTGCGTCTAACACTAAAATAATTAATACACGAATAGCATTCAATGTGTTCTTACCAAGAGGGTGACATGATGACTCATGGATGTTAATAGTAGTTTGACAGGAGATAGGCCCGTGTTCCAGTTCCAGGTAAGACATGGTTAATGTGTTGGTCTAAAGGCAATGGCTCTTTCTCTTTCTAAGAACCATTTGCCTCTAAATTAGGGATAGGTGACTGGTTATATCCTTACGAGTTTACAAATGACGGTCGTAAAATCCGAAAAAAAAAAAAAAAAGATGTTATGAAAATGACGTAGCAACAACTGGATATCAATACCAGCAGTTGACTTTTTACAGTTAGTAATGGGAAAGAAAAATTATAAATTGCATTGGGTAGTGATTAAATTTTCAGTGTAAGAAGGAATTGCGTTACCAATATTCGGGAAATCCTGGAGTTCCTCACTTGAGGAACAGAGACTCATGAGCGCGCTGAAATTACAGGAGACTACTTTGAACACTCATGGTACAATATTGAAGGAATATTCTGCCAATATGTTAAACTTAAAACTTGCTTATGCCTCTTTTATGTTGTGGTCACCTTCCGTAGAAAGATAGGAACAATGACTGAACTTTGTTGGAGCTGCATATTGAATATATACTAACAGTTCCATATAAATATATGGAACTGCTAGTACGCATATTAATTATATACTGTACTAACAGTTCAATTTCAAATATATATGCTTTGTCTTTCTTTAAACAAATTATCAAAGGTGTGAAAAAAACATTACATGTGATGACACCATCATTATGTATCTATGCTTTAAATCATCCATGGGTAGATAACACCGCTAATGTTCACCCCATTATGCATATAAAAACATACGTATGCTTTCTCTGCAAGAGTATTTTTTTCAACTGCGTAGTTTTACAGTGAAAACTCGGGCATTACATCACGTTTTCTCTAGGCTGAGGTTTCGCTGGAATATGATCCCACTGACATTAGATTGGATGAAATTTTACTGGAATGCAGTCCTTCAATATTAAACTGATATTCTGCTGTCCCACTTCACCGTAAGTTCAGATCTTGCTAGAAGTTGGTACCAGTGACGTTAGACTGACGTTAACTTCCTCATAAGGCGTTTACATTCTAAATATTTTTGTGAAGTATGGCTAACCTGTTTTATCTAAGTTGAATACTTGCACAACGCATGTTCCATGTAGTTATATAGCTTTTCTTTACATCGCAGTACTTTTGTGATCTTCTTCTCCAGCTATTATCATCCAATGCTGAACTAAACATCCCCTCATTTTGTGTGATTTCAATCAATCCTGGGGTTTTTCATCCAACTGCTGCTTTCGTTTATCATCAGTTTTATTCCTTTTTTCCAGTTAGCGGGCTCTAAAGTGTTGATCTGTCAGCCCATTTATCTTCAATCATCCAAAAGATGCTTATCTCTACTTTGCGAGCTGAAGATACGTCAGTACATCTCAAATTCATTATTTTTAAAATCACTACCCCGCCAACTCCTCATCTTCCATCTCTAAATTTTATTATAGCAAATTACGTTAAAGGAAATAAATATTATATGCAATCTTTTTGCAAAATCCTTGAGTTTTCGAAATAATGATATTAAAAAACTTTTGTACCCATTCCGTTCACAATATCACATAAATGCTTAAGAACCACCACTAAAAGTATTGCTTAAATCTTTAGTTTTGAAATACTTGACACTTTATAACGCACACAAGTTATTCTGATGTTACAGATAACGTTCTACTAATTCTCCTTACATCTGTGCATTTTGATGGGCGTAGTGGTCACCAATCAGTCGTCTACGGGTGTTTTACATTTAAAAAAGCCGCCCCGGTGGTGCAGTGGTCTAAGGCGTTGGCCTCTGATCATTCGTCCGAAGGGGTCCGGGTTCGAATCCCGGTCAGGCATGGATGTTGTGTTTGTCTTACGGCACTGGCTCTCTCCCTTCCCTGGAACCAGTGACCCTAAATTAGGGACGGGCGACTGCTTATAGCCCATTGAGTTGCTCACGGTGGTCGTTAAACCTCCAATCAAAAAAAAAAAAAAAAAAAAACATTTAAAAAAATCACTCCATTTATACACAGTTGAGTCATATTATTGTGACCATCTCCTACTTTTGAGGTCAACACCGCGTAGCCAATGAAAGAAGGCACGTGTTGGGGGGTATATAAGGGGTGCTGTAGGCATCCTGAAAACATATCACTCTTTGCATGGATAAAAGGAGCGATTTATCAGATTTGCAAAAAGGGATGATAATCGGCTTTCGGGCCAAGGGTGACAGTATTTCTGAAACAGCGCAGTTTGTGAATTGTTCGCATGCTGCTGTGGTTAAAGTGCATCGTGATTGGAGAAATGGCCTCATGCATTGGGCAGTGATTATTCAAGCGACGTGCAAACTGCGGAGCACCACGTGCCCTTGATGTGAGAGGGGAACGTCGGCTTCGAAGGTGCGTGAGGGCCGATCGACATGTTACAGTGGAGCAACTCACAGGTCGAATGTACCAGGGGGCTACCGGAAGTGTGTCTAAAACAACAATTTGCAGCCCCGGTGGCGCAGTGGTCTAAGCGAAGGCTTCTGATCATTCGTCCGCGATGGATCCGGGTTCGAATCCCTGTGAGGCATGGATGTTGTGTTTGTCTTACAGCGCTGGCTCTCTCCCTTCACTGGAACTAGTGGCCCTAAATTAAGGACGGACGACTGCTTATAGCCCATTGAGTTGCTCACGGTGGTCGTTAAAACTCCAATAAAGAAAACCGACAGTTCAGCGAACCCTGCTGTGTATGGGGCTTCGATGCAGACGGATGGTCACTGCACCTATGCTAACGAAGGTGCATCATCAGAAAAGGCACGGCGGCATCGGAATTGGACCTCTGCTGATTGGCAAAGGATTGCCTTCTCCGATGATTCCCGTTTTCTGCTTCATCGAACGGATGGACGTTGGCGTATAAGGTGATAAACATCGGAGAACAAACACTCTTCAACCATTGCTGGAAGAACACAAGATGGTGGGGGCAGCGTTATGGTCTGGGGAATTGTTCGCGCGCTGCTGTGGTTAAAGTGCATCGTGATTGGAGAAATGGCCTCATGCATTGGGCAGTGATTATTCAAGCGACGTGCAAACTGCGGAGCACCACATGCCCTTGATGTGAGAGGGGAACGTCGGCTTCGAAGGTGCGTGAGGGCCGATCGACATGTTACAGTGGAGCAACTCACAGGTCGAATGTACCAGGGGGCTACCGGAAGTGTGTCTAAAACAACAATTCGCAGCCCCGGTGGCGCAGTGGTCTAAGCGAAGGCTTCTGATCATTCGTCCGCGATGGATCCGGGTTCGAATCCCTGTGAGGCATGGATGTTGTGTTTGTCTTACAGCGCTGGCTCTCTCCCTTCACTGGAACTAGTGGCCCTAAATTAAGGACGGACGACTGCTTATAGCCCATTGAGTTGCTCACGGTGGTCGTTAAAACTCCAATAAAGAAAACCGACAGTTCAGCGAACCCTGCTGTGTATGGGGCTTCGATGCAGACGGATGGTCACTGCACCTATGCTAACGAAGGTGCATCATCAGAAAAGGCACGGCGGCATCGGAATTGGACCTCTGCTGATTGGCAAAGGATTTCCTTCTCCGATGATTCCCGTTTTCTGCTTCATCGAACGGATGGACGTTGGCGTATAAGGTGATAAACATCGGAGAACAAACACTCTTCAACCATTGCTGGAAGAACACAAGATGGTGGGGGCAGCGTTATGGTCTGGGGAATTTGGGGCATTCCCTGCGTCCATTCATACCTGTGGAAGGCACTATGGACAGGATTCGTTACGAATCCATCCTTGCAGACCAGGTACACCCAAACATGCTGATTGTGTTCCATGGGGCGGATGGGATCTTCCAGCACAACAATGCGACGTGTCACACAACTACAAATACCTGAGAGTGATTGAAAGAGCACGATGAAGACTTCACAGTACGTCTCTGGTGCCCTATTCTCCAGACGTAAACCTAATTCAGCATCTGTGGGACTACCTCGATCTTGTTGTTTGCTCTACGGATCCTCCACCACGCACCCTCCAACAGCTGTCACTGCAGTCAGCATGGCTCCCCATACTTGTGAACACCTTCCAGCACCTTATCGTGTCACTCCCCATCTAGCTGCTGTCCGCGCTGCACACGGCGGTTACTCTGGATGTTAGCTGGTGGTCACAATAATGTGACTCGACCATGCATATACCGTGTTCTTTACAAAACACATTTCATTGGCATATAATGTTCAAACCAGTCACTATAAATGGATTTCTTAAGTATACTGCTTTAAAACAGAGGTTAGAAAAAAGCTTTCTGTGAGTAACTTCCTAGGAGGTACCAAAGCAATGTCCATAGGGGAAGGCTGAGAACC
Organism: Macrothele yani; assembly: GCA_039090855.1. Lineage (NCBI taxonomy): Eukaryota > Metazoa > Arthropoda > Arachnida > Araneae > Macrothelidae > Macrothele > Macrothele yani. The sequence continues at coordinate 75,266,290 of CM077026.1, forward strand.
ATTGCGGCTACTTATGGGCAATGCTGAACAAAACGCCTAGCTCTTCTGAAAAGGAATGCTGCCAAAGAAATATATGCTGCACGGAATAAGTTTAAAAACTGGCGTCCATCGGTATACAAGTGTACAGGTAAGTGAGTTGTGTAATCAATAGCTGTCTAAAAACTAAAGATTATTTTGACTATGTTTTGCTTTCGCTTGCTAAATCTTATCAAACGCAAGTACGCATCAGAAAAAAACTGCAACATAAAGATAATTTTATCATTGTTACACTTGATAATTCCATAAAAAGGCATTCTATGTGGAAGTGACGATATGACGAAATAGGGATGAACACGTATAGCATTCCGCAGGGTGATTGGCGCTGGAGATTATGAAAATATGTGAATCGCATAGGTCTCGGTAACAGGTACCCAATGAGGAAAGAAACTGCAGTCAATTTTTTTCTTCTGAAATAGAAGTCCTGCCAAATGCAAAGATGCATTTGAAATTTACCCAGCGGGAATATTGTGCTTCCGGAAAACATCCGAAATGCATGCAAAATCTTGATTACGATTCCAGTTGTATGATACGAAAGGAAGTTTTCCAGTTCCTCTTCTAGAAAAGAAAATAAGGTGCTGAATACAAATTCAGATTGCGCCACTTAGCTAAAAATATGCGTGTCATATACATATACACATTACAGATCATTATCCCGTTTTGCGGATATCTTATATATACAAACAGTGTTTGACAAGTCGAAATAATATTTACGAAGACATAGTGCTAATGAAAAACTAAGAAAGTATGCACAGAGTACGTATGTAAAAACATGCTATAAAAAAACCTGTTTCCAGCTTATACGTTTTAAATACAACGATCTGTTCGTTATCGCTCATAAATATGTTAACTTCTTTTTTATGTTTATCCCTAGCTGCATGGGAGGAATCTATCCAAAATCCATACAAAAAAGTGAATTACTAGCCGAAGGTATCTGCAGAAGATATCGCAATCAAAACTATTGATCTGTTCATACAGATCAAGAGTTTTGATTGCGAACACGTGACAAGTAAGTGTACGTTTCCTAACAACATATGAAGTTGTCTGAGATAAATTAATGTAGCGTTTCACAGGGGAAGGCACTCCCGAAGTACGAGTGATACGAAAGTCGAGTCTCTTGGTGTGCTTGACTTTCGTACATGTACCCCTAAATTGCTTTTCGCACACCAAATAAGGATTTTTGTCCATTAGCGGGCGTATAATTATTATTGAAAACTAGTACACAGTGGGAAAAACGAGAACTTGCTCAATAAATCTTCGAAGGGTACGGAGTTCAATTAAATATCTTTAACTAATCGATAGTTGGGGTATGACTTAAAATCGCTTTAAACGCAGGGATATAAGTTCAAGGAAAATAACATAACTTCATAGAAAACTTTCCAGCTTATGAATGAACTCAACTTGAGTGTCGGCACTAAAGCTGTGGACAATTAATTTATTCACAATTTATATCCACTGAAGATCTGACAAACAAAGGGATTCGCAATGAAGATTTGGGGTGGAGGATGTAACGACAACCGCTAGCAACTCAATAGACTATAAAAAGTTACCCATCTTTGATTTATGGCTACTGGTTCCAGGGGAAGAAGAAAGCCAGTGCCGTAAGGCAAACACAACATCCATGCTTCACCAGATTCGAACCCGGACCCATCTTGGACGAATGGTCAGCAGCCAGCGCTCAGACAGCTGCATCATCGGAGTGGCAATGAAGAAAATGAATGAAGCCTTCACGTACTTTGAACAGTTCTTTAGCTTCATGAAAGAATACCTACGTATGTTCAAAATCCCGAAAGAAGTCCGTACATCTGACAAGGATACAACTTACTAGAAACTCTTCCGTCATGAAGAAAAGAAAAAGGTTTGTGTTCAACTCTTTCTTGGCAATTTTTTCAAAGACGTTTTTAAGGACTCCATTAGCAACTACTTCTTCCCAACCTAAAATTGCATTATTTTTTTATGTGTTTCTCTACTAAATGTAAAAAAAAAAAAAGAAAAAGACGACAAACTGAAATAACTAGAATTTGAGGCAAAAATAATTTCAAAAAGTTCATTTGTATTACTTCATTTGAATCCCAACCGAAATATTTGTTGGTGGATACGGGTAAATTTTGCCCTCGTATCGTCTCCCTGATGTTTAGCAACCCTACCAGGTGGACGAAAAGTGGAAAAATTATAACGTCAAGTGTTAATTTGTGATTCTCCGTGAGTTGAACGATGTGGACATCGTAGCTTGCACTAAACATTGAAAACCGAGTTTTTACATGTTGTCAAGGTTACAAGTGCTTGTAAAATCCTAGTTTTGCCACCCCGGAGGCGCAGTGGTCTAAGCGCTGACTTCTGACCATTCGTCTCAGGTGGGTACGGGTTCGAATCACGGTGAGGCATGGATGTTGTGTTTGTCTTACGGTACTGGTTTTCACCCTGCCCTAGAACCAGTGACCCTAAATTTGGGACGAATGACTGCTTATAGCCCATTGAGTTGCTCACTGTGATCGTTAACCCCTCTCTCCCCACCAAAAATATTCCGCGAGTTTTACTCGCCATTCTTTTACATCAATTAAAATTATGCCTGATACTCGTCAGTGCGTTTCTGGGAAAGTACGCAATTGTTTTTGTTGCATTCAAGTTCTGCAAATACTATTTCAAGTTCTTTTTGTTGCTCATAAATGGAAAATTGTATAGGTCCATAAAGGTGCACTAGAAAAGGAAACCCTCTTATGTGTCTATTGATCTACTTCGTTACATTCGACGTTCGTACTACTAAGTTTTTACTAACTCTTTATGCGAAAGTATAGATGATTTTCCACGTATACAAAATATATCTTACATACGTTGATCAAGCTAAATATTCCGTGAGGTCCTTCCGAAGACCCCATGAGTAGCACTGAAACAAGAAACTGCAAAATGCGCAGTAGCGAGTATACCCGAAAAGATTACACAAGGGCTACACAGAAACATTAAAACAAGATTTAATTTGATGAGAAAGGCATCTGATTCTGGAAGAAATCAATTATTATTTTTTTACAGTACGTTCCAGATTAACTTTAGTGAAAATATCATGTTATAAAGCAAATAGATAGATGTGAACACTGTGATGGCGTATCGAGTGCAGCTACAGCGCCTTAATTATAAACAAATGGTCTTCTAATCGCAATTTTCGACCATTATTTGTACACAGATGCATTTCTCTTTTAAATCACTGTACTATTAAAACACAAAATCACATTCGATCGAGTTTAAAAAGAAATGTTTTGACTTCCGAAATCTCTAAGACTTGTCTGTTTCATCAGACGAAGTCCGTAACGAACTATCAGATGCTGCGAAGAATGCTTTTTAAATAATACTATTTCATGAAGATCAACTGTTACATTGCGATAACAAAATCCACAATTAGTCCTATATCAGATGATATGAGAGCTCTCCTGAAAAGAACTTGCGATGCACAACTAGGGGTTGAGACTGTCAGCTATGCGGATTTGCGGCTATACAACGTGCTGAGAAATAGAATATGCGCAGAAAATTTATTTCAGTGAAAATTAAAAAAAAATCAGATTCATATGTATTGCAGTTGGAGCGAGCACTGGTTAATCTAAAAAAGTATCATTCCCTATTTAAAAAAAGAATAACAAAGAAATAAACATTGAAAATTAAATATAGTTAACGCTCACAGTAACTGTACTACTTTCTGTTTCTCTCAAAATGAAGAAGCAAAGATATCTGGAATTTGATGGTTACCAGAGACCAACGTAATCAACTTTAAGTACTTCAATGAATCAACTTTTAAGTGCTATAATTAAAAGCTGGATACTTCTCTTTGCTAAATGCGAAATACAGCCATTGTTTTTTTAGAGGAACTGGTTGGAATATGGAATGCATGCACTAAAATCAAACATCCTGCTCTAAATTTCTGTTTTATTTGCTGAACTGTTCATTTTTTTCACTACTTGCTAATTTTTTTTTTTTTTTGCTAAACTGCATACTAGAACGCAGTACGTTTCGTAAATCATGTTTCAATGAAAGATTTGTATGCAATCAGTGTTGACTACATTTTTATATATCATTCTCTTTTTTTTTCTTTTACTTTTTTTTTTTTGCGGAATTCATGGAGACGGAAAATGATCAACCACCTTACCTCTTCAGTCTTGAATCCCTCTCCTGAACTGACCAAGAATAGATGCTGCGTACTTGTGGGGAAAGCAACTAATTGGGGATTCAGAATCTTGTTTGAGCATTTCCGCCAGTATGTGCCACAACCATCTCCTGATTACTGGTTTGCTCGTACTCCCTCTCAGCTTTCATTCCACTAGAAGATGCAATTCTCCTCCTTGCCGGCTTCATCCACTCTGCATCTCGCTCTTTTCCCTCTCCACCTGACTGCGACCTCGCCCGAAAATGAATGGGATTCACAGTACTACAGCGCCATCTGTCGGCTATCTGGACTATGCAGAAATGGCGGTATCGATCCATGCGGTAAAATGAATGACGTGACGCTTCATCTGACCTTGCTCCTTCCTCTCTCCTGCGATTTCTTCTTCTTCTTCTTCTTCTTCTTCTTCTCCACTTCTTAATGTTTGTTTGCCTCGTTCTTTTTATTAATTGCTTTCTACCTCATAGAATTTTATCCTCTTGTAGGCGTAGTTGCGAGAAAGAAAATCACTTCCATTATTTTTACTGGTTACGAATAGAACGATTTCGCCAGCTCAAATTTGTAGTTTCTTTAAATCACTAGCATCTTTCCTGTCACCACAGTAGGTGTTATTTCTCTTCACGACCATTTGTAGCACGTCTTAGGGAGGGCATTTTCAATGATTTTGGGAGCTTACAGAGTCACAGCAAGGTATTCCCGAAAAATTCACGGGCATTTCATAATCTATAAACGAAAAGTTTATAGCTCCGGTGATCAATTTTCAACTCACAGTTTCAATAAATGCAAGATTGACGATTGCCTAAAATAGCTTTTTTTATCCACAGATTCACTAAACGAAAAATTCCTGATTGCTGTGACTAGTCTTAAACCCACAGTTTAATTAAATGAATCCAATGTAAGTTACCTAGACCAGTCATTATAATCTCCAGTTTCGGTATGTGAGAAATTGACGGCTGCTGAGATAAGGTTTGAACTGCAGCCAGAATCGACATGTATGATTTCTTAAACTGAAGTTGCGTTTTTTAGTTAATCATTTATATTAACCGGTGTCGATGCAAGAAAGTTTAAAAATTAACCAATGGCTAAACGTACTACTTCAAAACAGGAATGGGAACAAGACAAAATGCTGCTTTTAAACTGGGTAGTCTACATTGATCTTTTTGAGTTTAGCTTCCCTGTACCCATGAGACCTTACAAAGTTCAAAGAAACGGTAAACAGTAGGAATCATTGCTTGGGTGCATTTACTTTTTTTACCCCTAAATATCAATTCCTTTTGTCTGTGTCGAATTACTAACAATAATCCATATCGATTTCAAAAATGTTTTATACAACGTCGATTTCAAAAATGTTTTATACAATGTCGAAGCTAGGCGTATTATTTCCAAATAACGTTCTACTTGGACATTTCGATTATAAACAGTCCTGAATCCTAACACACAGACTATGTAGAATCAAGATCTGATTTCTCTTATGCACTCATCGAAATTAGAAATGTTCTCAGGTTATACCAGGCAACCTCAATTCACGTTTATTTTGCTTTCCACATTCGTGGCATGTAATAACCAAGTGGTACTGCATTAAATTGATACCTGAAACCACACATTTAGTTGAATATTTTCGTGTAGGTTTTTAAAAAGGAATTTTTTTATAGCCCCGTCAGAAGTATGCACGGGCTGGGTCGGGGCTTTTGTAGCTTAGAGAACAAAGCAACTGGCTGGACCGGGCTTTTCTCCAGACTCTTACTACCGGGCTGGGGAAGTCGTGTTTCCCGATTTCCTGGTCTGTTTTGCTGGATTTAATTACTTCCATGACATAGCGCAAGGCGTAATCACAGAGGCATGGAGAGGCACCCACAGTGTTTTTACCATCTATAGGTATGAATATGGTAAAACTATTTTGTGGCTTGTTGACGACAAAAACATTCGACCTCCAGCGAGTGCGTGTGCTGTGTTGAGGGGGGGACGCCGGGTATCAGCAGTGGTGTGTGTGTGTGTGACAGTGGGACTACATCGATTGCTTCTCCTATTCCTAATCCGTTTAGTATGTGGTAGGGGACCACCCGCGCACGAACCCTATTGAAAATGGGCGAAGCAGGGTCAAAGGTCAGGACATAGGAGCGGGATCCATTCCATTGCTCTTATGCGTAATAATTTGCGTAACAATGGTTCGATTTCGATGAAAGTTTAGTATGAGGTAGGGAATAACCTGGGAACGATCCCTGTTAAAAATGGGTGAAATTGGGTCAAAGGTCAGGACATAGGAGCTGGATCCATTCCAATGCATTTATGCGTCATAACTTGCGTAAAAATGGTTCGATTTCGATGAAATTCTAGTATGTGATAAGGAACCACTTGGGGACAAACCCTATTAAAAATGGGTGAAATAGGGTCCAAGGTGAGGACATAGGAGCTGGATCCATTCCATTGCCTTTATGCGTCATAACTTGCGTAAAAATTGTTCGATTTCAATGAAATTTTAGTATGTGGTAGGGAACCACCTGGGCAAGAGCCCTATTGAAAATGGGCGAAATGGGGTCAAAGGTCAGGCAGGGCATAAGAGCGGGATTTATTCCATTGCCGTTATCAGTCATAACTTGCGTAAAAATGGTTCGATTTCGATGAAATTTTAGTATGTGGTAAGGGACCACATGGGGACGTACCCTATTGAAAATGGGCGAAATGGAATCAAAGGTAAGGACATAAAAGCGGCATCCGTTCCATTGCCTTTATGCGTCATAACATGCGTAAAAATGGTTCGATTTCGATGAAATTTTAGTATGTGGTAGGGAGCCACTGGGGACGAAACCTATTGAAAATGGGCGAAATGGGGTCAAAGGTCAGGACACTGGAGTGGGATCCATTCCATTGCCCTTGTGCATCATAACTTACCTAAAATGCTTGGATTGCGACAAAACTTTATCATGTTGTTCCGGAGGTATGTGAACTGGTTCTATTGAATATCAACGAAATGGGGTCAAAGGTCATTGCACAAAAGCCAGATTTATTCCACAGCCATTATTCTCATAATTTGTTTAAAACTGCTTCTATTGCAACAAAACTTTATCATATTGTTCCGGAGGTATAGTGAACCGGTTCTGTTGAATATAATCGAAATGGGGTCAAAGGTCAGGACACAGGAGCGAGATTTATTCCACAGCCATTATCCACATAACTTGAGTAATAATTTCTGGTATGTTGGAAAGCGTATCATAATCAATGCATTGCATGATTTTACTAACTTGTTTTGTCTCTTTAAAGGTTATATTCTTCGATAATTGCTAAAGTTTGGTTAATATCTTCAGGCTTACATTCAACTTGATATTTTGAATAATATATCATTTCATTATTCAATTGTCACAATTAATAAAATACGATAGAAAGACAAAATAATGCAAAATGGCACATGATGGATTGCGCCGGGCCAGAATAATAGCTGAAATTTACGGGCGCAACCGGGCTGTCTAATATCTGAAACAGGCAGCGCCAGGCCTTAAACGCACGAGTTTGACCCGAGCAGGACTCACCAGATAAGACCCGTACTAAGTCCCTTAACTTGCACACAGCGGAAAGAGTCGATTTTTTAACAATACCATATGTCTGTCTACGAATACCTTGCTTGTTACATAATTACTGATACTTGAAGTGAACCAGGTGATGTGGAAACAAAGTAGACTTTTAAGAACTATGTTGTCTCCATCGCTGATTGGTTTGAAAAACTGAACCAGTGAATAGAATGAAATGTGATGCTTCTTGGCACAGCCAGAATAAAAAATCAGCACATATAAAGAAAAAAAGAATATTTAGAGAGTTCGCAAGGCAGAGCTTCCGAGGACGAATGCTACTGTGAAAAACAAGAAGAATCAGGGTTAGTTAATCAGAGTAAGATGAAAGATAAGAAAGTTGAGTTGCAAACATGAATCTTTTTAGAAAGTTAGGAAAATATTCTGAAACTGCAGAGAATGTTGAAAAAAACCCCAGCAGAAATAAAGTTCTAAGTTGTATGAAGAACAGAACCAATGAAATGTATGGAAGCCTACTGAGTTAAGTGAAAGATGGGGTGAATACTTCTGTGAGTTATTAAAACATGTTAGCAAAAATAATTTTGAATTCTAAACAAATGATGTAGCAGAGAGAGAGAGAGGGAAGAAACATAGCGGGGTCTAATGGGATGAGGTATGTAAAGCTATGAAACCTCTTCAAAATGGTTCGGCTTCGGGAGTAGATGGCACAACTGCTGTGTTGTTAAGCTATGGTGGTAACTGTGTAATTGACTGGTTGACGGAAATTTGACTGTTCTGGGAGTTACGAATGGTCCCTCACGATTGTGTAGGGATGCTATCATTGTGCCTTTGTATAAAGGTTAACGTGATCAGACTGAATGCAAGAGCCATCGTGGCATCAGCATGCTGATGTGCACCAAGGAAAGGGTTTGGAAAGGCCATTATCAATGCGGTTTTACATCTAAGAATTATAATGAATTAGCTTTGTCTATCTTTTTGCTAAGCTAATTATTATGAATGAATAATGCTCTACGCTTCAAAATAATGAATTCCCAAAAGGGTGTTGTTACTCGTTAATTATGAACTTAAACAAAGTCTCAACGCTGGTTATTTATATTAAGTAATCAAAGTCATAAACCTAACAGCCAGACAGAGGTCTGACAAAACTAAGAATTGAGAAAGACTGAACTTACAGAACAACTTGTTTATTATGATGACTCCTGGTCAACTAAGGCACTCATATATCACTACTACATAACAACACACTGCAACGCAACGCAACACACCACCAACAACACCAACCACCCTCAACTCCAACGCAACAACAACTACAACGCAACTACACAACTACAACGCAACAACACACCACTCCTCTCGATGAACGCGCCTATATACGAGCTACCACCACGTCATGACTTACACTCATTGCCAGATCTCATTCAGCGGGTGAAATAATATTCCGTTCAGTAGGAAGATAATTTACATAGTAAAATAAAATAACCAGAGATAGTAAAATCAAAAGGAAAGTGAATATAGAGTATACGTTACATCATCTCCCCCTTAATTTTTCTTCTTTTTTTTTTCTTTTTTTTTTTTTTTTTTTTTTTTGGTGTCCGAAAAACCTATCAATTTTGGAGTGTAAGTCTTACATTTCGATGATTGACGTTTCTCGATCTTTTTTTTGATTTGTTGTTTGGTGGTAGCCGTATTTACATTATCAACTTGGCATAACAATTTACGAATCTGTATTCGATTGTGAAATTTGTAGTGTAGAACAAACCAAACCTGCATCGGCATACTTTCCTTTTATTCTGCCTAGCAGGAATCACTTTTTTAATTTCAAATTACGTGCGCCTCATTGGTTGAAATACATAACAACTGTATCAGCAGCGAAGATTGCCTGAAGCTGCCTAACAGTAACAATTTTATTATTTTCATTTCAAATTACGTTTGCCTCAGTCGTTGAAATACAGAACAACTGTATCAGCAGCAAAATTTGCCTGAAGCTGCCTAACAGTAACAATTTTATTATTTTCATTTCAAATTACGTTTGCCTCATGCGTTGAAATACAGAACAACTGTATCAGCAGCAAAATTTACCTGGAGCTGCCTAACAGTAACAATTTTATTATTTTCATTTCAAATTACGTTTGCCTCATGCGTTGAAATACAGAACAACTGTATCAGCAGCGAAATTTACCTGGAGCTGCCTAACAGTAACAATTTTATTATTTTACCCCTAAGCACATAGATATATACAAAAAAAGTGGATTAGTAGATGGACATAGAAGAAATATAAAAAAAAACACACATATATACACAAAAAGAATGCATAGGCCCACACGAAAAAAAGAAATTCTGACACGCCAACTGGTCGAGCAGGAAAAACAATAAACTGAGAAAAGAACCTGTCCACGAGAACTTACTTATCTCGAGGACGCATAAAAAATTCTAGTGCGAAAACGTTTTCCAGGCCTAATGGGACTGGGGAAATCAGGTGGCTTGGATCTCTTCCGGGACGGTAATGGAACATCGGTCTGTTGTCGGTCAGGAATCTGGCGGTCTGGAAATCCCTGCGGCTGAGAAGAACGGTCAGAAGTCTGGCGGTCCGGAATCCCTTGCGGCTGAGAAGAACGGTCAGGAGTCTGGCGGTCTGGAAATCCCTGCGGCTGAGAAGAACGGTCAGGAACGTCAGAAGTCTGGCGGTCCGGAAATCCCTGCTGCGGCTGATAGGAACGGGCTCCCCCAGGCTTTGGATATGAAGTCCCTTGATGCTGGGGCCCGTTGTGTCCTTCCAGTATCTTTTTGGAGGGACGTGTCTCCGGCCACATCGCTTGTTTTCGTTTACGCCCACGGGGCATGATAGTAGTAGCAGGCATCGGCCCTGTTTGCCCTGAACGGAGGTTCCAGGGGCGAAACCCGGGCGGATGCAAAGATTTCTGCCTTCGTCGCTGTTGCGGCGAAGCAGATTGGGGAGACAAGTGACGTTTGCGCCCAGCTTTTGGTGGTGCTGGACGGTGTGGAATATTAAATGTTGGATTCATAACTGACAAATCCGAAATGTCCGACGCCTCTGAGTCGCTGCTATAATTCAGCGGTCGTGCAGGGCGATGTTTGGATTTGCCTATAGGAATACTTTCCGATGAGGTATTCAAAGAAGAAGTATCCCGCGTTGGTGCAGAGGTAGCCGGAAACGGCGCAGCAATAGTCTTGGCAATGGTTGGAGGGAAAGGAACGATACTAGTATTCGACGAACGCGAATCGAGCCTTGGTCTCACGGGAGAATCAGGTTGCGGTTGTAGAAACTCGTCTGGAGGGGGAGGGTGAAGGAAAAATCACTGGTGATTCGTCAAAAATGTTCGGTGGGTCGTCCACAATTTCTGGCGGTTGAACATGAGATATAGATTCTTGAGTCTGTGGAACAGAAGGTTGAGTAGGATTGATAATGAACTCGATATCCCGTTCGTGATACTTGCGACATTGATCAACATGTACATATTGAAAATTGTTGTTCGGTTTCTCCAGAACAATATTATTTTCAAAGACATTTGCCACCCGATATGGACCTTCGTAGCTGGGTGCAAATTTCTTCACTAAAGTATGCGAAACAGAAGACTGGAAGTGCGTTTCCACGAGAGTGAGATCTCCAACGACAAGATCTGGTTCCCTACGCCTAGAATTATAATATCGTGCTTGAGCCGCTTGTGCTCCTAGCATTGCAACACGAGCTTTTTCTGCCATAATGTGTACTGATTGCGGAGTTGGTCGCTGGTTTAGTTCGTCGATAATCCCCGTTAAATTTTCAAAAGGGGTTTTAATTTTGCGACCCAGAAAAAGTTCTGCAGGAGTAATTTTAGTAGACTCGTGGACAGACGAGCGGAGGGCGAACGCAAAAAGTTCTAAATGTTCATCCCATCTTTCATGGTGGTCCATTACGAAAGTCGCAATCATTTTCACTAGCGTTCGGTTAACGCGTTCTGCAGGATTACTCTGGGGATGATATGGGGAAATGAATTTATGTTTAATGTGTAATCTCGCACACAGTCTTTCAAAAATGTCAGAAATAAATTGAGGACCATTATCCGAAACTACTTTATTAGGTGCACCATATCTAGAAAATACTTCATTAACTAAGACATTACAAATAATCTCAGCCGTAGCGGCTTTAATGGGAAAAACTTCAACCCATTTAGAAAAATTATCAGTTAGTACTAAAACATAACGAGCTTTATTTTTAACAGATAATGGATAAGGTCCCAATAAATCTATGGAAATAATATCAAATACATGAGAACTTGAACTAGATTTCAAGTTACCGGCCGGTCTTACATTACGGTAATTATTAATCTGACACAAGTGACATGATTGAACGTATGCGAGCACACTGTGGTACATGCCAGGCCAATAGGCAACATCCCGCAATTTACAACGGGTCTTGCGAATACCTAAATGGCCTGCAAGAGGTTTGTCATGAAATTCATTTAAAAGAGCCATTCTAAGGGTTCGCGGAATACATGGGCGAAACTCTGCCCTAGTAGTCCGAGACTTTGTATAATAAAGAAGACCCTCTATTACTTCAAAATGTTGTGACCTTCCAGCCAGAGAAGGATCACTTGGTAGGGACGAACCCGCAAGCAAAAAATTGTAAATATCCCCAAAATCTGGATCATTTATTAATTCTGCCATTATCTGCTCTCTGGATGTGATATCAGCTATCAGAAGTAAAGGCTGACATCCAGGAGTAGTTTCGGTGGGGACCCCACTAATCGGAACGCGAGATAATGCGTCCGGTAATTGATTCTTATTACCTGGCTGATACGAAATTTTGATATTGCTCTCTTGTAACTTCAGAGCCCACTTCATAAGTCTTTGAGATAGGTGTTTAGCAGAATTCAAATACTGAAGGGCAGAATGATCCGTAATTATGTTAACTGTCAATTCGTTAAGATAACATTGAAATTTATTCAGTGCATACACAACAGCAAGACATTCACGTTCCGTAGCTGAATAATTGCGTTCAGCTTTGGCTAAAGTACGAGACGCAAAAGCTATTGGATGCCCAGCTTGTGACAAAACGCAACCAAGACCAACTCCGGATGCATCAGTATAAATATCAAATTCTTTAGAATGATCCGGGAAAGCCAACACCGGAGGCTGAGTCAATGCAGACTTCAGTGTTTCGAATGCAGCGTTAGCTTCAGGTGTCCAAATAAACTTCTTGTATTTACGCTTTAAAGCATACAATGGCTCACATATTGTAGCATAAGCGGGGACGAACTGCTGATACCATCCGGTCATTCCCAGAAAGCGGGATAGTTCTTTTGCTGTTTTAGGCCGAGGAAAGTCAGCAATAGGCCTAATTTTTTCATTATCAGTGAATAAGCCGTGGGGAGTAATTTTCAACCCCAGATATACAATCTCGTCCCTCGCTATCTGGCATTTACTAGGTTTTAACGTCAAGCCAGCATTGTATATAAGTTGGAACACCTGTTTGAGCAGAGAAAGGTGCTCGTCAAAAGTCTCTGATGTGATAATAATATCATCCAAATAGACATGCACATGGGGACCCAGGACAGGTCTGAGAACCGTGTCCATAAGCTTTTGGAAAGTAGCAGGTGCAGAAGCTAAACCAAAAGGCATACGTAAATATTCATAGGCCCCAAAAGGAGTCACAAAGCCTGTTTTATCGACCGAGTCCGGATGTACTGCCACCTGCCAATATCCACTTGCCAAATCCAAAGTTGACATCCATTTGGTTGACGACAAGTCATTTAGAATATGTGACATGACAGGTAGGGGATAATTGATTGTTTTTGTGACTTGGTTGAGTTTGCGAAAATCTGTCACGAAACGAAATTCATTTGGTTGTTTCTTTGGAACCAAGAAGGCAGGAGCCGCCCAGGCGCTTGTTGATTCCCTGATTATGCCCTGCTTAATCATTTCCGCAATTTGACGTTGCATTTCCTGTTTTTTATGTGGAGCACAAGGGTAAGGTTTCGTCGCAATGGGTTTCGAACCATCAGTGTCAATAACATGATAAACCACCTGTATGAAACCAGGTTGATCCGAAAATAAACCAGGGCTTTCCTGTAAAAGGAGAGAAAGCTGGTCTCGTTGCCCCTCATTCAATTGGTCACTCAACAATAAACTCGTAATATCTACAGGAACCGTTGGAATCATTTCGACAGGTTCCGGAAAGGAAATCACATGTTGTACAAAATTCAAAGTTATTTGAAACTTGTTAATAAAGTCCATACCCATGAGACATTTCACGGGTAGCTCGTCTATAAGCAGGAAAGAATGTATAAACCGAGCTTTTCCCAGCCCTAAAGATAATGTGACAGTTCCTGAAATACTGAAGATTTCGTTATTTGCACCTCGCAAATACAGCGTTGCAGGCTGAACATGTATTGCAGAAAAAACATCATTGCAAAACTTTGTATTTAGGGCTGATATCTCAGACCCAGTGTCGAACTTTGTCTCGACAATAATGTCTTCAAGTGTCAAGAATACATCAGGCAACTGAGGAGTTTGAACAGTCACTAATATTGTTTTAGGGTCAGAATGTTTGGTATCAGGAAGCAGGACCGACCCTTCGTCTACTTCCTGTGGAAGTTTAAAGGAATTCTGGTGGTGTTATCATGTGGTCGGAAACCTCGACCCTGCCGGGTATCGGGAAAATTTTCACGATAAGGAAAATTGCGTGCACCCTGCGTCGGGAACTCCGCGTGTCTGTTGACATTTTCATATTCGTTACGTCTGCCCTCAACACGGGCAGAAAAATTATTATTGCCCTGAGCATGATAACGTTCCGAATGCTGCTGAGTGGAACGGGGTCGAGCATACTGTGCATTATGACGATATCCCGAAGCTTGTTCAGAAACTCGTTGCTGGTTCGCCACTCTTCTGTGTGGTGGAACGTATGAAGCTTGGGTGGGCACGTGTGTATGCTCGCGCTGAAAGTTTTGTCTATTATGCCGCTGAGGGTTTTCGGAATAAGCCTCGCGGGGTGCCCGAGCATGGTGAGTTGCAGCATGTTTGCCATGTCGCTCTTCATACGTGCGTATGAGGCGAAGGCATTCATGAATAGTGGTAGGGTGTCGAACCTCAAGAAAATCTTGCAAGAATGGGTCGAGCTGCTGTACGAGGGTATCCAACATGTCAACATGACTGGCATGTGGATCCCATAGATTATATAGGCGTGTAGTTTCCAACGCAAATGCAACAGGGCTATCATTGGGACCCTGCTGACGAGAAAACAGCTGTTGAGCAAGGCTAGCTCGACTGAGGCCGAAAGGAAAGACCTCCAAGAATTCTGCACGGAAATTCTCATAATGAGAATCCGGGTTCGACCCTCGCCACTGCCGATACCAGGTCTTGGCGGTATCTCTCAAGCAAGTTCCGGCAATTTGGACCTTGCAGTCTTCCGGAATATTATATAAATCAAAATGGTCTTCCAGATCTTCGAGGAACTTTAAAGACCCCTCCAAACCATTGAAATGAATTGTTCCTGCATGCGGCACGAAATGGGCAAGCATTCTGCTTCGCTGAGAGGATTGAATTCCCTCAGCTACGACCCGCGACTCAGAGTGATAAGAAGCTGGTGCATTCCGAAATGGTGAAGAATGCGTGGGTATGTGTAGATTATTCATATCCAAGTCAGAGCCACAGGCTTCGTACAAATTGTCCAAAAACACCATTACCCTCGAGACTTGCCGGATGGTGGAAATTTGCAGTTGTCTCAGGTAAGGAAGCCATGGGTAATAATAGTCAGGATCTCGTGTTCGAGAAAAGTTCGGGCGCCAATTATAATGAATTAGCTTTGTCTATCTTTTTGCTAAGCTAATTATTATGAATGAATAATGCTCTACGCTTCAAAATAATGAATTCCCAAAAGGGTGTTGTTACTCGTTAATTATGAACTTAAACAAAGTCTCAACGCTGGTTATTTATATTAAGTAATCAAAGTCATAAACCTAACAGCCAGACAGAGGTCTGACAAAACTAAGAATTGAGAAAGACTGAACTTACAGAACAACTTGTTTATTATGATGACTCCTGGTCAACTAAGGCACTCATATATCACTACTACATAACAACACACTGCAACGCAACGCAACACACCACCAACAACACCAACCACCCTCAACTCCAACGCAACAACAACTACAACGCAACTACACAACTACAACGCAACAACACACCACTCCTCTCGATGAACGCGCCTATATACGAGCTACCACCACGTCATGACTTACACTCATTGCCAGATCTCATTCAGCGGGTGAAATAATATTCCGTTCAGTAGGAAGATAATTTACATAGTAAAATAAAATAACCAGAGATAGTAAAATCAAAAGGAAAGTGAATATAGAGTATACGTTACAGAATGTGTGGAATTTACAAGATGGTTTTGTGTCTGATAGGGGTTGCATTAACCAAACATTTGTATTACGTATGATCACTGAAAAGTATCTGTCTGATGATAAGGACGAGATTACTGCCATTGCAAATTTGAGAAACCTTATGACCGAGTAAATAGGATGCTTCCGTGGAAAGTATTCAATAATAATTACAGTATGACTGGGAGTCTACCAAAAAGTGGAAGAGTCATATATGTTGGCAAAAGAACATGTGCACGTGAATGGTGTTTTAACGAAATGGCGTCCTTTTTCTACAGCAGTGGGAAAGACTGCGAAATGGATTGTATTTTTTGATGACATATTATGAAAAATAATCATCATGTAGCTCTGTCATAGTTACCGACGGAGACCCGTAGCTGCTTAGTTTATTTGGCGGTACCACATGGTACCATTAAGTAAGTTAATTAAAATAAGCTTACTTTGTTCTAATTAAGTAGATATTGAACATTTAATATCGAAGATCGTAGCTCAGCACTATAACGTCATAACTCCAACACATAATAGATTATTCATCAAAATCCTTACGCCACGCGAATGAGGTGGCTGAAAATAAAGGTAATAAAACCACGAAATGCAATAAAACGTTATTTTTTAAAAGAAGATAAATTGCAGTAAAAAATACACTGCTGGCCGCACAAAAAGCAACACCAAGAAGGAAGCATCCGATTGTCCTGAAATTTGCAACATGCGTCGCCCGCGAGAGGACATACAAACGATTAGTATTGCAGGGCATATGCAAATCATATGCTCCCGGTACGCCACCCAAGGTACTATAAAAAGGGTGCACAGAAGGCGGGGTGTAAGTACTGGAATTGTGTTGTGCTGCCGGACCTGTGCGTGGGAAGCTTCCTGATGCCTCGTCGCAGAATACGGCAGTCATTCCAGCACGTTTCGGAGTTCGACAGAGGACGAATAGTGGCTTATCGCGACAGCAGTTTATCGTACCGAGACATCGGCGCCCGTGTGGGACGACATCCAGCCATAGTGAGGTGATAATGGATTCGGTGGGTGCAGAAGGGACGGATGGAACGACGTGAACGATTGTCCCAGCCGCAGCACACCACCTAACAAGAGGACCGGCATGTTGTGCGACAGGAATTGACGCCTCTCACCGGCACATCACGAACGTTAGCGCAGGAATTAGGGTGTGTTGCGCAACAACCTGGGTCAGCAAGTACCGTTCGACGTCGTCTGCAGGAGCGGGAACTTGTCACACGGCACCAATTGCTCCAATTACCATTGACGTTACACCACCGGCGAGTGCGGCGGTAGTGGGCCGTTTAACGCCGCTCCTAGACTACGGAATGGCACGACATTGTCTTCTCCGACGAATACCGCTTCTGCCCGCAACACTACAATGGTCGAATCCGCGTGTGGCGACACCGCGGCGAGAGACTGTATGACGCCTGCATTATGCATCGTCATGCCGGTCCGTCGCCTGGCGTTATGGTTTGGGGCGCAATTGCATATGACAACCGCACCCCTCTGGTAAGCATCGCCGGTACACTCAACAGCCACCGCTACATATCCGACGTCTTGGAGCCTCTAGTGCTCCCTTACCTGTAGGACTTGCCAGCGGTCACGTTTCAATAAGACAAAGTGCGCTCGCACGTGGCACAAATCGTGCAACAATTCTTCACGGCCCACCAGGTGTCACTTCTGTCGTGGCCCGCCTGTTCTCTCGATATGTCGCCCATCGAACACGTCTGGTCGCTGATCGGCAACCGAGTGGCCCGGCAAGCACCACCCGCGGCTACGCCTGATGAACTGTGGCAACATGTGGAAGCAGCCTGGACTGACATACCCCAAGCCCACATCCAAAGCCTCTTTCGTTCGATGCCGCGGCGTGTAGCGGCCGTTATTGCCAGCCATGGGGGCCACACGAACTATTGATGTCTGCGTGTTCCGCAAGTCGCACGGGCCTGTAAGCTCAATCGTTTCATCTTTGTATCTATTGTTATGTGTCCAGAAAATCTGGCTTTGCTATCTCGTGTCCTTCTTGGTGTTGCATTTTGGGTGGCCAGCAGTGTATAAATGAAATGCAAAAAAGTTCTTTAAAACCCATGTAATGTGAAGCAGATTCCAGGTCGAGAAGAAAATACATAAAACATTCCAAATGCTTCGAACCAATCAGACACACTATTCTCCGCCCAGAGCCAGGCGAGTTTCGGTCACATTAACTCGTGACCATCTTCAGTGACAACTGATGTAATTGCTGCTTCCAACAGCCGTTCTCTCTGTGTTCGAACATGCGCTCAGTCGCAGCAGCACTCCACGCCGAAGTACGTCATTACGAATATTCAACTATTCCCGCCATCTGTTGAAAATATTTTGTACAAACTCTTTCGGTTTCACTATTTAAATTTATTATGTTTAATATTCTGTCCTTTTTCTGGTTTTACAAGATATTTCCATGCATGTGGCAATTTTATGGGAGTGTTAATATAGTAATTATGATTTTTCGTTTTTTTCAATCATAACGGCTTCAGATAATAGTGTTTGTCTATGGTATGGTGCGAGGTAATGATGTTAGTATTTATCCAATTAGGTTCTGTGCTATTATTTATACCATGTCGTATTAATGATGTTTTGATTTGACCTTTTTTTCCAGTTATCAAAGGTGCTCTTTTAATATAATGTTTAAATTCCTTTTTGTACTGCCGATGTATACGATATTATTACTGTGCGACGTTTTTGCTGGGGAATTGGTATTTAGTAAACTCCAGCTCGTTCAAGGATCGATGTGGGATTATTGTCATGTGTTAATAAACTTGGTATATTTTTAACGGTTTTAGCGATTCTAGGGTTTATTTTATGGTTTCTGTCTTTAGTAATTCCGGTAATGAATGGACAATATGGAATTTTGCTGCAATATCTATGAGCTTCAGGCTTGTTAGTAAAGCTTGTTGGTTGGTTATAACTTTATGTCAATATTCGACATATACACTGATCGTCAAAAGAATAGTTGCACCCAGAAGGACTTGTCGGATTGCAATGTTATTCGGGAGGATGGTAAAGGATACCAGAAACAATAAATGATTAAACATTGACACTGATATGGGCAATATTTATTAAGCTACGCGCCAATAAATAGTGTCCCTCAGTGCGGCGTTGGGCCGCATGTTTCCTCCCACAGCATACCAGATGTCTCGGCATGGAGTTGTACAGGTTCCAAATGGTGTCCAGCTTGAATCTTCTCACGCAGTTCCTGCAGATTTTGCGGTAGGGGTGGAGTGTAAATAGCGCATCCGAAAGCACAGTTTTTCAATCGGCGATACGTCTGGCGATGTCGCTGGCCATGGCAGAGTGTCAATGTCTTGAAGACAAGCTCTCGAGACAGAAGAAGCATGCGTACGAGAGTTGTCTTGTTGGAAAATCGTATCTGAGTGAGCGTTCGGAAAAGGTAAGGCCACTGGTTTCAGAACCTTATTAACGTAATGTTGGGCTGTCAAGGTACCTGTACTGAACACCAAAGATGATCTGGCTTCGTAGGCAATTGCACCCCACACCATGACACCAGGTCTTCTGGACACGTGACGCTCGACAACAATTGGCGCTGACCACGCTGCCTCCACACACGTATTCAGTGGTCGCTCCTCCAAGACAAAAGCGGGACTGGTCACTGAAGATAACTCGCTGCCATTTTGAGTGGCTCCATGACAATCTGGCACGACATCATTGCGGTCTTTGGCGACAATGCAATTGTGTTAAGGGCAGTCGTCGTAAAGGTCAGCGTGAGTGTAGTCCGTCATGCAGCCGTCTGCCAATGGTGCTGGCATAAAACGGACGATGCATGGAGGGCACCACTGCTCGCTGAATATCCCCAATCGTGGCTGTTGGGTCATTCCGCGCATGTTGAACAACCTTTCTATCTTCTCTCTCCGTGTTTCGTCTAGGTCTCCTATCGCTGCTGCGTGTCTTGTTCTATCCACTGCCGCCAATAGCGTACTATGGTGATATCCGCACGACTGGTATGGCGCGCAATACGGTGATAAGGCCATCCGGCTTCCCGGAGCACGACGTTGCGGCCTCTCTCGAACTCCTCCAACTGCTCAAATTGCTACCGAACTTTTTTCCTAGGCATGCTTCACTTGCAAAGGATGTAATCAACACAACAGCACGAGTCACAATGGCAAGCACTTACAACGGGACAACCTTATATAGCCGGTCAGACACAGCACTACGATCCCTCCTTGCTTATCTCACATGCGCGGCCGAGCGTGCTACTTGAATAATATGAATGTCTCACGATATCTAACCTGCCCACCAAGTTTCATTCCTGTCGGTTGCTTCCTTCTGGGAGCAACTATTTTTTTGACGATGAGTGGATTTTGAAGATGAGGTGTTTATTATAACCAAAATTAGCTGTAAGATTTTTAATTCCATTTGATCATTTGGATTTAGCAGAAGAGTTAGATGAGTGGGTTATTGCCCTTTCAATATAATAACGAAAAGTTGCAATTTTATATTTCTATGGGTGATGGGAATCTCTAGGAATAATGAAAGGTACATGTGTTGGTTTCCTGTATAATTCATAATCAACTATTGAATTACTATTTATTAATTTGATATCTAGAAAAGGGAGCTGTTTGTTACTTTCATGTTCTGTGGTTAATTTAATTGTTGGATATGACTGAGTGAATTTACTGACGAAGATTTGTAAACCTGAGTCAGAATGCCAAAATATCATCAACATACGTATTTTAAATATAAATGAGGCAATTTTTCATTATCATCTTGCACCAATATTTTATTGTCAGTATCTTGTAATCAGTTTCAACGATGAAACAAGATAAAGGTGACCCCATAGGCGCTCCAGTATTCTGTTTATAAACTGTCTTGTTTTATTGGAAGTAATTATCGTTGTTAATAAACTTTAATATTGATACTGTACTATTGATTTCCCATAATGGGATATTATATTCTAAAAGCTTGTTTTCGTTAAGGGCAATTGCGAATTCTGTAGGTGTATTTGAATACAGTGAAACTATATCTAAACTAAACATTCTGTTACCTTCAAAGAGTCTATTCTTATTTATTGCTTCTATGACTTTTGAATTTTGGACATTACATTTGTGACTATTGTAAACTACTTTAATAGGGCTAATATAAAGTTAACAGTTAGCACCAAATCCTTTGCAACTAGTGGTCTAATTGGGCTACTTTTTTACGTATTTTTAACTTTGCAAATATTATAGAGACTTCTGCACCTACAAAATGTATTTTTAACTCACCAAAATACTTGGAATTTTAAAAATACATAAAGAAAATGGAAGAAACAAAAAACACACTTTTCTTGATATCAAATTAATAAATAGTAATTCAATAGTTGATTATGAAGTATACAGGAAACCAACACATTCCTAAGATTCCCATCGCCAATGGAATTATAAAATTGCAGCTTTTCTTTATTATATTGAAGGCGCAATAACCCACTCATCTAACTCTTCTGCTAAATCCAAGTAATCAAATAGAATTATAGATTTTGCAGCTAACTTTGGTTAAAATAAACATCTGATCATCAAAATGTATAAAGAATGTAGACAAAAAGTTGTAACCAACAAACAAGTGTTCGTAAACAGCCTGAAGTTCATAGATATTGAGGCAAAATTCCATATTGTCCTGTCATTACCGGAATTAGTAAAGACGGAAGCCATAAAATATACCCTAGAATCGCTAAAACCATTAAAAATATAACAAGTTTATTAACACATGACAATAATCCCACATGAATCCTTGAACGAGCTGGAGTTTACCAAATACCAATTCCCCAGCAAAAACGTTGCACAATAATAATATCGTATACATTGACAGTACAAAAAGGAAATTAAATATTAGATTAAACAAGTTAGTAAAATCATGCAATGCATTTTATGATACGCTTTCCAATATACTAGAAATCATTACTCAAGCTATTACTCAAGTTATGAGAAAAATTGCTGTAGAATAAATCTCACCCCTGTGCCCTGACATTTGATCCATTTGGATGATATTCAACAGAACTGGTTAAGTATATCTCCGAAATAACATGATAAAGTTTTGTCGCAATCGAAGCAATTTTACGTAAGTTATGATGCATAAGCGCTATGGAATACATCCCGCTCCTGTGTCCTAACCTTTCACCCCATTTCGCCCATTTTCAATAGGATTCGTCCCCAGGAAGGTCCCTACAACATACCAACATTTCATCCAAATCGAAACATTTTTACGTAAGTTATGACTCATAATGGCGATGGAAGTGCTTCCGCTCCTATGTCCTGACCTTTGACCCCCATTTCGCCAATTTTCTATAGAGTTTGTTCCCAAGTGGTCCCCTACCACATACTAAAATTTAATCGAAATCGAACCTTTTTTACGTGAGTTATGACGCATAAGAGCAGTGGAATGGATCCCGCTCTTATGTCCTGACCTTTGATCCCATTTCGTTCACTTTCAATAGGGTTCCTTCCCAGGTGTTCCCCTACCACATACTAAAATTTCATCGAAATCGAACGATTTTTACGCAAGTTATAATGCGGACGAACATACGCACACAACGCGTGACGTAATGAGGCAGATGGGAATCGCGGCCATCTGCTAGCAAGGTGTGACGTCATAAAACTTTAATAGGATCCACAAACAACGCGTGACGTAATGAGATAGATGGCATGACCGCGCGCCAATATCTAAAGGTGCGAGGCCATGACACCACACTGCAAACTTCGCAATTCGGGGTGGTTATTTAACCCACTAAAATCTTTTTCTTAAAGTGGAGATCAAGCTAAATCGATTTCTAGTACCAGAAAACGGTAGGTTAACGACTTTCATCAAAATCCTCAGAAGAGCCGTTTTCAAAATAAAATTTACATACATACAAGAATTGCTCCTTTAAGGTGAACGTCAAGTAATTTTGCTTCCTGTACTTCGAATGGAAAACCTTCTGTACACATTTTCTTCCCAACTAATGCGTTCCCAAGGATGAAAATTTGAACATCGATTAACAAATCTTCATTTTATAACTTGCAATACTTAATATTATCTAAAACATAACCATAATTATGCAATCCAACATTTGTTTGTCTACTGACGTCATGAAAGTACAGGCGGCGCCATCTTTTTCTAGACAATTAATGCATTCACAAGGATGAAAATTTGAACATCGATTAAAATAGCTTCATTTTATAACTTGAAATACTTAATATTTTCTAAAACATAACCATAATTATGCAATCCAACATTAGTTTGTGTACTGACGTCATGAAAATACAGGTCGCGCCATCTTTTTTCTGGACAATTTATGCATTCACAAGAATGAAAATTTGAACATCGATTAAAATAGCTTCATTTTATAACTTGGAATACTTAATATTTTCTAAAACATACCCATAATTATGCAATCCAACATTTGTTTGTCTACTGACGTCATCAAAGTACGGGTCGCGCCATCCTTTTTCTGGTTTCAACACCACCAATGGAAAAGTTATTGATTTTTAATGTAATTATGGTTATGTTTTAGAAAATATTAAGTTGTAATAAAGTTATTTTAATCGATGTTCAAATTTTCATCCTTGGGAACACATTAATTGTGAAGGAAATGTGCACAAAAGTTTTTCCATTGGAAGTATAGTAAGCAAAATTACTTAACGTCCACCTTAATAATATGGTATAAGAGCGATGGAATGGATCGCATTCCTATGTCCTGAACTTTGACCCCATTTCGTCCACATTCAATAGGGTTCGTCCGCAGGTGGTCCCCTACCACATACTGAAATTTCATCGAAATCGAACCATTTTTACGCACGGTATGACGCATAAGGGCAATGGAATGCATCCCGCTCTTATGTCCTAACCTTTGACCCCACTTCACCCATTTTGAATAAGATTCGTCCCCAGTCGGTCCCCTACCACATACTAAAATTTAATTGAAATCGAACCATATTTACGCAAGTTATGACGCATTAGGGCAATGGAATGATCCCGCTCCTACATCGTGCCCTTTGACCCCATCTGTCCCATTTTCAATAGGGTTCGTCCCCAGGTGGTCTCCTACCACATAGTAAACTTTCATTGAAATCGAACCATATTTACGCAAGTTATGACGCATAAGGGCAATAGAAGGATCCCGCTCCTACGTCGTGACCTTTGACCCCATTTCTCCCATTTTCAATAGGGTTCGTCCCATGGTATTCCCATACCACATACTAAAATTTCATCGGAATCGAACCATTTTTACGCCAGTTATCGTGCGGACGGGCAAAGTTGGAGCATATACGCTTTTTCAGCCTACGGTTGGAAAGCGTAAAAAAGCATCTTGATAACTGGAGAAAAAGGTCAAATCAAAACATGATTAATGCGACATTGTACAAATAATAGCACAGAACCTGATTGGATAAATACTAACATCATTAGCTCTCACCATAACCATAGACAAACACTATTATCTGAATCCGTTATGATTGAGAAAATGAAAATTCATAATTACTATATTATCACTCCCATAGAATTGCCACATTCAGTTATCTTGTAAAACACGAAAAAAAAACCAGAAAATTAAACATAATAAATTTAAATAGTGTAACCGAGAGAGTTTGTGCAAAACATCTTCAACAGACGACTGGAATAGTTGAATATTCGTAATGACGTACTTCGGCGTGGAGTGCCGCTGCGACTGAGCGCATGTTCGAGCACAGAAGAGAACGGCTGTTGGAAGCAGAAATTACATCAGTTGCGCACTGAAGATGGTCAGGAGTTAATGTGACTGTAACTCGTCTTGCTCTCGGCGGAGGATAGTGTTTCTGCTTGGTACGAATCATCTGGAACATTCTATGTATTTTCTTCTCGACCTAGAATGTGCCTCACATTACATGGTTTTTAAAGAACTTCTTCGCATTTTATTTGTATTTTATACTGCAATTTAGATTCTTTTAAGAATAACGTTTTATTGCATTTTGTGGTTTTGTTCCCTTTGTGTTTCAACTATATCATTCCTTTCCTTTGAGTTTCAACATGTGTTCAACTACATCGTTATTTTCAACCACCTCATTCCTCTGTCGTAATGATTTTAATGAATAATCTACTATGTGTTGGGCTTATGGTTCTATGTTGTTCAGCTACAAATTTTGTTATTAAATGTGCAACATCTACTTAATCAGAACAAAGTAAGCTTATTTTAATTTACTTAGTGGTATCATGTGATACCAGAGAATAAACTAAGCAGCTAGGATCTCCGTCATTAACTACGACAATATAACGTGTGAAACAGAGATATATGATGAATTCTTTTTATAATATATAGTCAAAAATGCAATATACACTGCTGACCACCCAAAATGTAATACCAAGAAATAAGCATCCGATTGGCCTGAAATTCGCAGCATGCGTCGCCCGCGAGAGGACATGCAAACGATTAGCATTGCAGGGCATATGCAAATCATGTGCGCCCGGCACGCCACCAAAAACACTATAAGAAGGGTGCACAGAAGGCGGGGTGTAAGTAGTGGAAGTGTGTTGTGCTGCCGGACCTGTGCGTGGGAAGCTTCCTAATGCCTCGTCGCAGAATACGGCAGTCATTCCAGCACGTTTCGGACTTCGACAGAGGACTAATAGTGGCTTATCGTGACAGCGGTTTATTGTACCGAGACATCGGCGCCCGTGTGGGACGACATCCAGCCACAGTGAGGCGAGTATGGATTCGGTGGGTGCAAGAGGGACGGACGGACCGACGTGAACGATTGCCGCAGCCGCGGAACACCACCGAACGACAGGACCGCCATGCTGTGCGTGGGGCATTGACGGCTGGCACCGCCACATCACGAACGTTAGCGCAGGAATTAGGGTGTGTTGCGCAACAACCTGGGTCAGCACGCACAGTTCGACGTCGTCTGCAGGAGCGGGGACTTATCGCACGGCCCCCATTGCTCCGATTTCCATTGACGTTACACCACCGGCGAGTGCGGCGGCAGTGGGTCGTTGAACGCCGTACCAGGACTACGAAATTGCACGACATTGTCTTCTCCGACGAATCCCGCTTCTGCGTGGAACACCACGATTGTCGGATCCGCGTGTGGCGGCATCGCGGCGAAAGACTGTATGACGCCTGCATTATGCATCGCCATACCGGTCCGTCGCCTGGCGTTATGGTTTGGGGCGCAATTGGATATGACACCCGTACCCCTCTGGTACGCATCGCCGGTACACTCAACAGCCACCGCTACATCTCCGACGTTTTGGAGCCTGTAGTCCTCCCAGGACCTGCAGGACCTGCCAGCGGCCACGTTTCAACAGGACAATGCGCTCTCGCACGTGGCACGCAGCGTTCAACAATTCTCCACGGGCCACCATGTGTCACTGCTGCCGCGGCCCGCCTGTTCTCCTGATATGTCGCCCATCGAACACGTCTGGTCGCTCATCGGCAACCGAGTGGCCCGGCAAGCACCACCCGCGGCTACGCCTGATGAACTGTGGCAACGTGTATATAAGCAGCCTGGACCGACATACCCCAAGCTTACATCCAAAACCTCTTTCGTTGGATGCCGCGGCGTGTAGTGGCCGTTATTGCCAGCCATGGGGGCCACACGAACTATTGATGTCTGCGTGTTCCGTAAGTCGCACGGGCCTGTAACCTGAATCGTTTCATCTTTGTATCTGTTGTTGTGTGTCCAGTAAATATGGCTTTGCTACCTCGTGTTCTTCTTGAGGTTGCATTTTGGGTAGCCAGGAGTGTATTTACCCGTTCATGTCACATTCTGTTACATTTTTAACGTTGTAACTTTCCTTTCCGCTGTCTGAAACTACATTTGTTTTAAAGAGGAAAGATATTAAATTTTATTTCCCGTTATTTTTAAAAGCGAATTCCCCCAGTCTTGTGTATTCAACCCATGGATGAGTACATTATATCCACATAGCGTTGCTTTTTTTTTTTTTTTCAAATAATTGATAAATTTTGTACGCGTATAATTCTTTTTTTTTCTTCCGACAAACGTTTTTTTAATGTTTTTCCAGGCCTGTTTTTTCAAGCGGTTTAGAATTATTTCTTGTTATTCATGGGAATGGAGTGGGTGTATTTCATGGCTGTAATCTAATATTTCATGGCTTAATCTGATATCTTCATCGACGTGGCATTTCATTAGAAAATTAATTCGCCTCTCTTCATAAGGCTTTTGTTTTTCCTAATATCCAGTAAAATAAAACGATAGCGATAGTGTTGTCTTCAACTAACTGGTGCCACGAGAACCACCGCACGTGTTACTTCTGCGCATTCGCAGTCCCGTTGCTTACACCTTTTGTTGGGGTTGCATCGGTTGCTAGCTACGGACCACTAGTGGCACTTGCTTGGAAGCCCGCAATTCACGGCGATGCTTCAGGGCCATCAATTGCTGCTAACTGATGGCGATGCCACCAACGGACCGCTACCAGGCCGTGAGCGGCAGATTTCAGCCAGCAGTGACCCATCACTGCCAGCTGGTGGCCACCAATGACCCATCACTGCCAGCTGGTGGCCAGCAGTTTTCCAACACTTGTGTTTAGCTGGGTTAGTAAACGTAAAAAAGGGATGATGCTTTCAGAGTACGGCTTGGAAAAATTCAGTTCAAGGTTAAACGCTATTTCGGCGACAGAGAACAAATGAATAATTAGCTCTTCATACCTACGACGTATTCGGAAAGGTCACAGAGGTTGCGCGTACCAGTATAGTGCTTTACATACCTCCATTCACTGTTTCAGACAATTCCATGCATTCATATGAGATGGTCCACAACTCTGTGCGCTGGTTAGCTGCGCCTAATAGTTTATGCAGCTAAGTAAAGTATTTACAAAAGATAGTACAGTGTATAACTTTGTTTTTGAGTTTAAATGTTTAGCAAATTTATTCACACTCTGTTCATTCCTATTTTTTATGCTCCTCAAAGTAAGAAATTACGCCCCTGGTGTGACCATCCTGGAAGGGCAACACTCCCCCTGCCCTCCCGTTAGCTACGGCCCTGGGAAAAACCTTCTGATAATGTGAGGAACTAAGATGTGGTACAAATGTGTAATGTGAAGCCAAATGTTATTAGTAAGGTGCAGGTAAATATTCCGAAGTGGTTTGTCCATGTTGGAAAAATGAGTAGCGAGATGCTAAGAGAATTTATTCAGCCCAAGTGGCAGTAAAGGAAGATAGAGGAATACCAAGGAAATCATGAGAGGACGAGGTCAGGAATGTCTGCTTGTGGAACTGATAATGAATATGAAGTACAAAAGGTCTTGTGTGAGACGCGTGATATTGGGTTGGTGCGAATGAAATGTCCGGCAAAGGACCAGCACACGTGGACGGCGAGAACGGAAATGTACGACAACTTACCTAGGCACAATAATACCAATCGGCATCGACACAGCTGCCATCTATCCGCCAAAGCCATGTTCCCGGAACGAAAAAAGTCTTGTGGCTGGGACCCGAAGAAGTCATCAACTGCACATTGAACCTCTTTGTATGTCGTGAACTGTTTCTCGGATAGGAAGTGATCCAGGCGACGAAACAGATCTGTCGGAGACAAGTTCGGGCAATAGGCTGGATGAAGCAATGCTTTATAGCCCAAGGCACTTAGTATCAGCATCGTTCGTTGTGCGACATGAGGGCGAGCGTTGTCCTGTAGCAGAAGAACACCATGTCTGTTGACCAAAGCTGGTTGTTTCTGCCGCTATTTCCGGTCCATCTGGTGTAATTCAGCACAATAACTTTCCGCAGTGATGGTTTGGCCTCTTGCCAAGAAACTACGATGAATTATTCCGGCTGTGGACCACCAGACAAGAAGCATTATCTTCTTGGTGTGTAGGGGTCGCTTAGGATGCTGTCCAGAAGGCTGTGCCTTGCTTAACCATTGTGTAGATTGTTTCCGATTATCATAAAAGACCCACTTCTCGTCGCAGGTGACGATTCGATGCAGTAGCGGTTCCTGCTTATTCCTGGCAAGCAGCGACGTGCAGACTTCCAAACACCTAGTCTTGTCGGCAGTTGTCAACTCATGCGGCAGCCATATAAGCCATCGCTTAGACCACTCCGCCACCGGGGCATCGTGAGGGTACCCTCAATTCACATTGCATAGATTTGTCTGCAGCTTGCGCAAGTCAAAACAGACATTGGATCTCAGCAAACTACCATGGTGTCTATGACAAATAAGTTGTAGGTGAAAACATCTACGAGGTACGATAAAATGCTTCGGAAATATCATGTCACAAAGTTATGGTTATTGGTACTCCTTCTCCCGCTAGATGGCGCCAAACTGAACTTTTGGGAACAAGTTGTTATATCGTCTGTCATTTTCTGCTGATTAAATTTGTTTCCAAACGGTGTTGAGTAAAAACAAGTACCAAGTGATCTGCAGATATTTGAGTGAGGGACTCGATAAACAAAATGTTTGAGTCACATTTTGTTTCAAGTTCGATAGGAAAACGTTCAAGACACATTGTTCAAAGTTGAAAGGCACAAGTGGATTCTACTGTTCAAACGTCGCGTACGAACATTCTAGCTAGTAATCAAAGTTACAGTTCAAGGATTTAATTTTGCTGCCGTTACCGAAAGACATACATAAACTTATTTGAAAAACTCAACTAGTTCCTTGAAAAGTCCATTATACCCATTGCTTCAAGGAAGCCATTTTAATATTGCAATGCGCAAAAAGCTTCGGCTAGTCATTTTTAAAAACATACACCCTGATACTTCACATTTTCATCCAAAAAGTATATCTGGTTTAGTTCCTGTCAGCCATTTGCCTTACGAGTCGAGAAAGTCAGAGGACCATCGTTTTATGCAAGGGTCATTGACCTTTCCCTCGCGTTTTGAAGAGAGTACGTTTGTCTATGCTGTCGCACATAATCTTTATAAGATACACCCACAAATCAGAAAGAATTCCAATCTGCAACACCACCCTGAAATTTTGGAAGGTGCAGTATGCGCCTAGCTTTCCTGTTGAAAAGAATCTACTTAAGATAGAGCTACACTACTGTTTGTGAAAACTACAACACCATGAAGAACTGCTGGCATTCGTTTGAAATTTACAGGATATGTACAATAGGTTTGGACATGCAAAGGATTAAAATATCAGTGAAAATGCGCGTGCTGTTTCAGAACAGCGCCCTCTGAACTGTCCGGTCTTGGGTATACGTAGCTGGCTCAAATGAGATATTGTAATTGGTGAAGAACCGACATTGAGTTCAAAGTGTGTTTCTTGTGTCTCACTATTCTCCGTCGCCGAAGAAAGTCGCATTATGAACACCTGACGGACTTTGAGCGAGGAAGGATTGTTGGGATGAGAGAAGCTCCATTTTCCTGCTGCGAAATTGCCATTCATAGGGGACGAAACGTCAGCATACGTGATGCGAACGTGACGTCAGTGGAAAGATGAGGCTGGGACGCACAGGAATGCAGAAACGGACCACAAAAGCGCACGACTGCACTGGATGACAGAAATATCTAATGCATGGCCATGTCCTATCGCACAGCGACATTAACGGTGTTAACGCAGCAGTGGAGCACTATCACAGGTCAGGTTTTGTTCTCCTGCACAATTCGACGTTGTCTGCTTAACAGAGGACTTGTCGTTAGAAGCCCATTGCTGCGCATTCCTTTGACCTTCAACCACAGACGCCTCAGGCTACAATGTAGTCTCTGAACACAGATATTGGCGCTCTGATGGCAATAGGTCGTGTTTTCTGACGAGCTACGATTCAACTTGATGCACCATGATGGTTGCATACGTGTTCGAATACACATCGTGGTGAACGGCACCTAGCAGCGTCATACCGGCCCAAGACCAAGCGTTGGGATGCCATTGTGTTCAATTTGCATTCCCGCCTGATACTAATTGAGGAAACCCTCAACGCCGCCCTGGTGGTGCAGTGGTCTAAGCGATGGCTTGTCACCATTCGTCCGGGAGGGCTGGGAGTTCGAAACCCAGTGCGGCATGGATGTTGTGTTTGTCTTACGGCACTGGATCTCTGCTTTCTCTGGAGCCAGTGGCCCTAAATTAGGAACAGGCGACTGCTTATAGCCCATTGAGTTGCTCACGGTAGTCGTTAAACCTTCAATCAAAAAACAAGAAAAAAAGGAAAGAAACCTCAACGGCCAGAGATACATCTGGGATATTTTAAAAGCAGAGGTGATACCCTTCCTTCACAGTTGTCCTGGCGCTCTATTTCAGCGGGACAATGCTGGGCCATATGTCGCCCGGAATGTCCTAGACCTCTTCCATGCACTGCAGGTAACGCTTCTTTCCTGGCCTGCACGTTCTTCGAATATGTTCTCGATCAACCATGTCTGAGACATGGTAGTTAAGTGACTGACCAGTCAAGAACTAGTCACCACAAATAAACTGAGGTCTCGTATAGAAGCAGCCTGGCAGATATATCCAGGACATTATCAAAAACTTTTTCCATTCAATGTCACGCCATGTAGAGACTGTTATATTGTTGCTCAAGGTGCCTTCATATGATACTGAGTTTTGAACCGAAAAAAAATCATATATATTAGTTCTACGAGTGCAATCAGTTATCTCCTGTAACATGAGGAATCTCAGACACAAATTTAATTTCATTTGAATAGCGCGATTCTTTCTTGGTGTTGAAATTTTCACAAACAGTAAGTACATTCCGTTAGCTTCTGTCCATCACATCATTTTAAAAATGACGTGTGTCAAACATTCAAATTTATTTTTGTCACACGGTAAGCATCTTGTGTGCGTATTATATTAAAACAGCTTTGTTGCTGATATAATTGGATGCTAGAATTCTGAACCATCGAGGTTAATTTTTTCCATTTATTACGCACGATCGAGTCACATTATTGTGACCACCAGCTAATATCCAGAGTAACCACAGTGTGCCGCACGGACAGCAGCTAGACGGACTGGGAGTGACTCAATAAGGTACTGGAGGGTGTTCACAGGAATGTGGAGCCATGCTGACTGCAGTGCATCTGACAGCTGCTGGAGGGTGCATGGTGGAGGATCCATAGACAGAACAACACGATCGAGGTGGTCCCAAACATTCTCAATTCGGTTTAAGTCTGGGGAATTAGGGGGCCAGGGAAGTTTTTTAAAGTCTTTATGGTGCTCTTCCAACCATTCTCGGACATTTCTAGCTGTGTGACACGTCGCATTGTCGTTCTGGAAAATCCCATCGGCCCCAGGGAAGACAATCAGTATGTATGGGTGTACGTGGTCGGTCCATAGTAACGAATTCGGTCATAGTAACGATAATAACGAATTCGGTTCATAGTGCCTTCCACAGGTATGAGTGAATCCAGAGAATGCCACGAAAACATTCCCCAGACCATAACGCTGTCCCCCGTAGTCTTGTGTGCTTCCAGCCTGGTTCATTCGGCCAGTGAGTTGCTCCACTGAATCTTGTCGATCGGCCCTCACGCACCTTCGAAGTCGACTTTCACCTCTCACGTCAATTGCAAGTGGTGCTCTTGAGTTTCCACTTCGCTTATTCGCAATTCTGCCATTTCTCCAATCACGATACACTTTAACCACAGCAGCACGCGAACAGTTCACAAACTGCGCTATTTCAGAAATACTTCCACCCTTGGGCAGAAAGCCGATAATCATCCCTTTTTGCAAATCTGATAAATCGGTTCTTTTATCCATGACAGCAACGAGTGACATGTTTTCAGATTGCCTACAGCACACCTTGTATATCCCCCTAGCCAGCTCACGACACGTAACTTCTTTCATTGGCTACGCGCTGTTGACGTTAAAAGTAGGAGGTGGTCAAAATAATGTGACTCGACTGTGTATAAAGTCACATGACAGATTCACGCTACGCGGTTTCGATACGTTTCTCACAAGCTTCGCTGTTCGTATCATTATCGTGTGACTCACGTGAGAGAAAACTTTTCGAGTGAATCATTCGCATCTTGCATTGGAAATACTGATTGTGAAACCGTTTTCAGTTTTTTTAAATGTAACAGTTTCTTCTAGCACTGCACAGGGTAAACAAAATCCGCACTCAATGCAATTTATTATTAGTATGGAAGTTGTTGTTTGTTTGTTTGGAGGTTTAACGATCACCGTAGAGCAATTCAATGGGCTATAAGCAGTCGCCCGTCCCTAACTTAGGGCGATTGATTCTAGAGAATGGAAAGAGCCAGTGTCGTAAGACAAACCCTACATCCATGTCTCACCGATATTCGAACACGGATCCACCTCAGACGAATGATCAGAACCGCTTAGATTACTGCACCACCTGGGTGGCATTGTAGTAGTTCAGACTGTAGCAATATTTATTAAAACAGAATTTCAGGATGTAATATCAGAACAAATCCCAGTTCCTCGAAGTGGAAAATTATAACTGGTTGAAAGCACAAGAGCATATCGCCAAAGCTGACGTACACCGCATAGCCGCCAAAGAAAGCGGCTATGCATTATCATCACCTGCCTTATATGATATTGGTCCTTCACGTGCCACAAAACCAGCGCTTACCCTGCGAGGCATGAACTGCCAGTATAAGATTTCTAAGGGTGTCTTGTGGTATCTTGTACCAAGTCACCACCAGATCCTTTAATTTTTGTAAGTTACGTGGTTGAGCCTCTTCATATCGGATTTGCTGTTCTAACACAAAACACAGATGCTCGATTGGATTGATATTTCGGGAATTTGGAGGCAAAGGCAGTATCTGGAATTTTTTCTCATGTTCCGCGAACTATTCTCGAACAATCCGGGCAGTGTGGCATGGCACATTATCTTTCTGAAAGAAGGCATTGCTAGAAGGGAATACCGTTACCATGAAAGAATGTACTTGGTCTGCAATGTTGTTTCGATAGGCGGTAGACGTCATAGTTTCCTGCACATGAATGACTGGACTCAAGGATTCCCATTAGAACATTACCCAAAGCATTACCCTTCAATGGCTTATTTTCGTCCCACGGTCCATTCTGGTGCCAACACTTACCCGGGTACAAGACGCATATGTACTCGACCGTCCACATGGTGCCAACACTTACCCGGCACGGGTACAAGACGCATACGTACTCGACCGTCCACGTGGTGCCAACACTTACCTGGCACGGGTACAAGGCCCATACGTACTCGACCGTCCACATGGTGCAATAAGAAACATTTGGAGCACCCTGCGGCTACATAACTCCTTTTTCAGGAGGATTCGATTACTCCCGTCACCAGAATTCAAATTACGGACGAGTTGCGCGTGAGTATCCCTTGTGTTGGCTCCTACCACACGGGACAGCCTTCGCTCACCTATAGCATCAATGAGCCGTGGTCGGCCCATAGCTTGTCAGCGGTTCGTAGGTTTTTCCTCCTCGGACCAGTATTTGAAGGTACTAACCGCGGCTGACCGTTAGCGCACCACAAGCCTTGCCTTTTTGGAAATGATCTGACTCAGTCGTCTGGCCATTACAATTTGGCCTTTGTCAAACTCGCTTAAGTTCACTGCCTTTTCCATTTCAAGAACAAGAATAACAGTGATTAACAGAGCTCATTATCAGGTGTCATTTATAACATTTTGTGATCTTCATATACGGTGTCGTTTGTCTGCAGTTGCTTTGTTTTGTATAAAGATACTCTGGTCATTATGTGTTTTGATTGAGGTTTCTGAGATAGTCAACGTTTTATAGAGTGACACTGTTGCTGACGTCTGGAATACTTGTAAAACCGTTTATGAAATATCTAGTTTAAGGAGGGAATTTTATTTGCTTCGCGAACTATGTGCTTAGCGTGTGAACGAACTTTTATGTACTATACGACACCACACAGACATGTTCTTAGAGCATTAAGATAAGCTCAAAGCAATGGGTTGGGATCTATGAGACACCCACCTTGCAGTAATATTACTATGGGATTTACATTCATCTCGGGATACTCGTATTACCTAATTAGAGGCGAGACTTGACAAAGATGATACATCAGGCCCTGTAAAGTCAACGCGCGTTGGTGAGCATGAGAGGAAGAAAGAAAGCGGAGCACATCAAACTCAAATGCATTTAGATCATCAGGATGTTCATTATACAATAGCAATTAGTGCTGCACTTATTGCCGTGGAAGAAATATTGTAAATGAAAGTTGTGACTAGAGGAAAAGAAATAACAACAAGTAAGGACGTAACTGAAATACAGGTGATGCAAACTATCCAGGGCAATCTAAATGTGGGACGAATACTGTAATTGGGAAGGCAAGTAAACAATGTAAATTTATAAAGCAAGAACATGACCCTGTTATCCTTATTACTTTGTCCCTTGTTTCGGGCGCATCATGTCATGTGACTAATTCAAAAGAATGTTTTTAAAATATAGACAATATAATTCGAGAGAAATTTTTACTACAGCTGATGAAAGTCATAAGGAATCTTTAGAAAGGCTCCGGATATATTAGCTGCAGCAGGAAATTGGATGTAAATAAAATTCTTGTGAAGACCATATTATGTGATCTTGCACTTGAAACTAACCTGCGTTCAGTCAGAATTACTTTTAAAGAAAATAAATGCTTAATCAAATATGGTGAAAGTGCTTTATCTAAGGGTGTAACAGATGTCGGGGCTTTATGTAAGCTGTTAACGGTGGGAGAATTTAAAGTATATATACTTGCATACACCGCGAATTCTATTCTGAGAGATACATGTACCTACACAAATTTATCACATAGGAAACTGGGGAATAAGAACACACAGAATCCGTTAAGGCTAATGTTGAGGAAGACTTGGTGAATGGAATTATTCTATCAAGTGTAAGAAAACCGATTTCTGTGAAATTTGTATAAAGGCTAAATAAATGGTACAGACGCCATTTAGAAAGAAAAATACCTCCAGGGTCAAAAGAGCTCTTGATTTAGTTCACAGCGATATTTGTAGACCAATCCCTTTAATTTCTCCCGGAAAGAAGAAATACTTCCTTACCTTTGGTGATGACTGTCCTCGGTTTTTACACCTGTATTTGATATTGCGTAAAAGTGAAGTATTGAGTAGGTTTATGGAATTCATGTTGTTGTTTCTAATAAGTTTAAAAGAAAACCTCGAGCTCTTATAACTGATAATAGTGAGGAATTCACGAGCATAGAGTTTGAGTAATTTTATCTAGAAATAACATAAAGAATCAAACAAATGCAGTGTTTTGTCTCCAACAAAATGGAATCGCAGAGAGGAAGTTTTATTCCATCAAACACAGAAAATAAGAAAGTAATAATAGTTTTAAAAAAAGTTAAGAAAATCTATATTCCCATGAGCATAGATCATAGAAAGAAATCGAATACAGAGGAAGAGGCAGAAGTGGTGGAAAGGAAGAGAGCATACCACAAAACAGTGGGAGCTTTTTATTTTATTTATTCAGACTTGAATCGATTGCAGCCAGCCTGTTGGAATGAAGGGTCCAAAATCTAAGGTAAAAAGGATTGGTGTGCTTTACAAAAAGTTCATCATTACCTCAAGGCAACAATTTGACCTTAAGCTCAAATTTGCAGCAAATAACAACTCACAGCTTTTGCTGTAAGTGATCATGCAAGTAATAGGAATTCTCAACAAGGGGATTTGTTACTGAAACTGTTCAAAACACAGTCGCTCGGTTAAGCAAGAAGCAACAGTGTGTTACTTGATGAACTCCAAAAAGTGAATATTTGACTGCAGGGAATTTATTTCAAGAGATCATACAAGTGAAATTAATACTTAACGATCTGAGTAACCGACAAATAAGACCTTATACAATATATGAGGATAACCAAGAATGCATAAGCATGGTTAGATAGGAAACATTTTCTACAAGAAATAAGCATTTGGATGTGAATGTCCATATTTTGAAAAAGCAATTTAAAGAAAAGGTCATACAGGTGAAGCATAAACGAAGCAAACATATGCTGGAAGACAGTATGACCGAACCCTTAGATCGAGAGATGTTTGAATCCCATTGAACAAGTTTGGAACTCCAGATCACCTAGTCAACCATAGGGTGCAGACGAGAGAGAGACTTCGGGCTTACGAGTCGAAAAACTCTTAGACCTTACTCCCGTGCTTTGAAGAAAGAACTGTTTTTTATACATGATATAAATTATCTTGGCAGTTTTTCAACACAGGCTTGCGACTTGGAGATATTTTCGATCTACCACTATATCGTATGGTTATGAAACCCGCAGTCTGCATTCAACTTTGCTGTACAGAGGAAGCTTCTTATATGGAGATATATGATACCAAAATTAATAATACACTGCTGGACAATTGCTAAGGACGGATGACAATAGCAACGATAGCAACCATAAAATGGAAGGCAGGAAAATGTGTATATTAGCATAAGTGCGGGATACAGTAAGACGTGTTGTGCGTATGCAAATTTTGGATTGCCGAACTTGTTCGTGACGTCATAGCGCTGATAAGAGATATAAAGGATTTGACGCGTATTGACCGTTGTTGTTCAAACGCAAAGTTAAAATGGAAAGAATCAATTGACGAACGTGTAATTTTCAGTATGTCTTCCCGACATCACCTAGATGATTTTACGCGTGGCCGTATTATTGGTTAGATTGAAGAAGGGCGAAAAATAACAGATGTTGCCAGGGAGTTCGACGTCAGCCACAGTGTTGTTTCAAGGCTTTGGAAATCATTTCAAACAAATGGAGAGTGTAGCAAACGTCACGGGGGAGGTCGTGTTCGCAGTACGAAACCTGCAGAAGATCGGTACATAGTGCTATCAACAAAAAGACACCGGCGCAGCACAGCTAGTGAGGTAGCAAATCAGTTTATGGCTGCTACTGGCAAGCAGATCTCCCGAAAAACTGTTATAATGAATAACCTTTTTTCCCAACAACTAGCTAATTATAATGAATAAAGCTCTTTCTACTGAGCTAAGTATAATGCTTCTGCTACTGAATTATATGCTTGTACTAAACTTCAAATAGTGAATTCAAATGGTTGTTGTTACTAGTTAATTAAGAACATGAATAAAGTCTCCTGCTAGTAGTGTAGTAATAGTATTGAACAAACTTGTAACTGGTAGTAATGTTGTAGCAGTAATTAAGATGAATAAAGTCTTATGCTAGTTGTTACTAGTAATATTAATTGAAATAAACCTAACAGCCAGACAGAGGTCTGACAGTACTATGAACTGAGAAAGACGTACTTACGTAAAACCTTTTATTATGAACTTCTACTGGTATCATCACACACAGCTACTCAAATAACAATAATAAAGAATCAACCTAATCACATAGAACGAAGCTCTCCCTATCCAACAGCAAACGCTCTGGCTATACAACAACAAACGCTCTCCCTATAACAACAAAAGCTCTCCTTGGCTATCATTGAACGCGCCTATTTATACTGGCTACCACCACGTCATGACTTACACTCATTGTCAGATCTTATTCAGCGGGTGAAATAACATCTCGTTCAGCAAGAAGATAATTTACATAGTAAAATAAAATAACCAGAGATAGTAAAATCAAAAGGAAAGTGAATATAGAGTATACGTTACACTGTCGCCAGACGTTTGCATGAAGGAGGACTATACGCCCGCCGTCCTGTTGTGTGCATCCCATTGTCCAGACGTCACCGTACCACCCGTTTGCAATGGTGCCATCAACATCGCAATTGGACTGATAACGACTGGTCTGCTGTCCTCTTCTCAGATGAGAGTAGATACAGTCTATCGTCTGATTGTCGACGACAACTGATCTGGCGTGATAGTGGTACTGCATATTGTCCAGCAAACATACAGGAAAGGGACCGATATCCGACATATAGTGTCATGGTATGGGCTGGCATCATGATCAATGGCCGTACGTCCCTCTACGTGCTTCCAACTAGGACTATGACTGGCTAACGATACATTAATGATGTTCTGCTACCTCATGTTCGCATGTTCCGTGGTGCTGTTGGTGATAGATTCATTTTCATGGACGACAACGCAACATGCCATCGAACAATCGCTATCCAGGAGTGTCTTGAGAGCGAGGATATTCAACGCCTCGTATGGCCAGCACGTGCTCCAGATCTGAATCCCATTGAAAATGTGTGGGATGCTTTGGGGAGGAGTCTTGCTGGTCGTCAATGCCCTCCAATAAACAAGGACATTCGTGCACTGACAGAGGAATGGGATAAATTACCCCAACAGCTGCTTGATAATATGTGCAAACCATGACACGTCGTGTGGAATCTTGCATCGCCCTCCATGGTGGCCATCTCCCGTATTGACATCTTACGCCGGAACGCCTGCGGACGGTAATTGCATTTTTTCACGTTTACGTATTCTGCACAAAATGGCCTGTTTGTCCCTTGAACACGTTCCAAAGCCTTCTGGATTTCAAAGCACAATAAATTGTCTTTCTTGTAATGTCCTGGCATTCTGACATTAATTTATTTCACTTGACATCCAACCACACTTACTTTTTTATGCGCTATATAGCCGTTTATGATCCGTCCTTAGCAATTGTCCAGCAGTGTATATGGACAGAAACTGGTGGAAACTATGGGTTTTGCTCCAGTTTCTGTCCATATATTATTTATAAAAATTATTTTTTTCATAGTATTCCAATTTTCTGTGCTCTATTTGTGTTGTAAGCATCTTATATGTGGGAGTTATATTTAAACCAATTTATTACTAGTTACTGGACACACGAGTTTTGAGTAATCAAGAAACGTTTTTTACTTTTGCTTAATATGAAGCCATTATGAAAGACTCAAGATACGGCGTTCCTCTGCGGTCTGTAGCACAACCTTCAGTGTTGGAAACGTTATCGTCCGCTAGTTCCAAGATGGGTAGAACAGTGAGCTTCGATATATCAGCACTCAAGGGAATTATTTAGGAAAAGATATAATGATTTATTATGAAAGCTAAAAGAAATGTGGATTTTAATACATTACTAAAACTTTTCGACAACATCCCACAGACTGGGATGGTAAACACTGTGCAGCTGCAGCATGATACTAGGGATGGTACGAAGAAATGGTAAAAGCCTGAGTGGCCTAACAAAGTCTACGTCGGAAGGCTTTAGTGCCTCAGTCCTGTGTCTTCTGGACATGAAGCTAACTCACACATTCGTACAGACAGATTGCAGCACAAATATTTTAACCTACATTACCATTCGAATATGGGCAACATTCCTTGGCTGTGCACAATTCCAGACGATAGTACCCTTGATGTGATAATCCATTAAACTAATAAGGATAACTGGAGATATACGCTGAAGAGCATATGAATTAAAGACACCTGTCTAATAACGTGTAGCACCACCTTTTGCCCTGATGACGGCGGCGATTCGTCTCGGTATGGACTCGATAAGACACCGGATACGTTGGGAAGCCATACGGATCCACGACCCCTGAACAAGCTCCCACAGTTCACGAAGATTTGATGGATAGGGGTTAGAGCCTCGAACATCTCTCTCGATGACATCCCAGATGTGCTCGATGGGATTGAAGTCAGGTGACTTTGATGGCCCGAGGTGACGTCGGTGGAGTGTTCACCCAACCATTCGGATACAATTCGGGAGCGATGGCACGGTGCATTGTCTTGTTGCAGGATGAGGTCCCCAGTGGGATGTTGAAGACGCACAAACGGGAGCAAATGGTCGTCCAGGATATTCCGGTAACGTTGATCTGTGAGGGACGATGTCACACGTACCAGGAGTCCTATTTCAGTCCACGTAAACAGTCCCCAGACGAGAATGCCACCCCCACCAGCTTGAAGAGTACCCTGCTGGCAAGAAGGATCCATCGCTTCATGTGGTTTGCGCCGTATTCGCATCCTGTCATCCGCATGTACCAACGTGAATCTCGACTCATCAGTCCAGGCAACATTTTCCCACATGTCTAAGGTGCAGTGGCGGTGTTCCCGCGCCCATGCTAATCTTTGCACCGTGTGATGTGCGGTCAGCAATGGTACCCCCGTGGGACGAAAGTTTTCGTATCCCATAGCGAGGAGATGCTTCTGGATGGTGTGGCTGCTTACACGTTTTTGTGCACCAGCGTTAAATTGCCGAGTGATTTCTTGCACTGTGGCCCGTCTATCCGGTGTTACAATGCAAGCCAGCCGACGATGACCCCGCTCTTCTACACATTGTTGTCCCCGGCATTTGGCCCTTGCAGGGATGGTTTTACCGGATTCGAAGTACTCATGGTGCACCGTGACACAGTGGCTCATGAAAATCCCAGTGCCTGCACGACTTCCGAGATGGAGTGACCCATTCGTCGGACCTTGACAATTTGTCCACGATGAAATGAGCTTAGATCCTTCGTCTTACCCATACTGCGTCCGACTCTTATTGATTCTCGTCGCATCACTCTGTCGGATCGCTGCATACGTCATGTCGTTTCCGTTTACATGGCCGCCCACAGCGCCACATTTGCGTAACGCTAGCTGTCTCTAATTCAATTGCTCTTCAGTGTATGTCCTCTAGAAAGAATTTGGCCTTTTTAGTGGACAAAACTAAAGATCGACCAACTAAAGCTCCTTGAGACGAACAAAGCGCCCAAAGGAAATTAAGTTCGTCGTTCCTTGGGACTGACAACATTCGTTACCTCTAACGACGCAGAAATGTTTGGAATTCACGCTTCCGAGAAATTTTAATCGCGTTGGCATTCTGAATCTCATGCTTAGTTCAACGTGACACCGTTTTGATACCGTCCACTGTAGATTCGGTATACCTCAAGTAGGCCACGTATTTTTAAATGCCAACACGTCCTGCAAGGTTGTGTCTCGGAACGTCAACATATCCAGTCAACTGTGTCGCGAGATGTCATAAAATTCAAAGAAACAATTTTGCATGTTGACTCTATTTAGTCTTTACACTATTAAAACCAAACACTTAGGTCCTAATTTGCTTGACGCTTTTTATCATTTTTATACCATAGGGAGAGTAAAGCTTAATATTATACCTATGGTTGTATAAATACATGTAGTTTAATATTTTAAGATTTAATGACTCTAATAGAAGTCGAAACCTATGTAAGATTGGGATCATAATTTTGAGCAACTGCCTCTTCCGTAGGAAGAGGCAGTTGCTCAAAATTATAATACGCAGTTGCTATATTTAACTTACCGCATTGGTCCTCTTCCGTAGGAAGAGGACCAATGCGGTAAGTTAAATATAATACCTATGGGTAATTGAAAAACTTCGTGCTAAATGGTATGATCAAACGTCCAAAGCTGTCAAAATGCACGGTTGAAAAGTTGAAAAACTTGCATTTAAAAATGGATGTTTATTGACAAATTAAAAAGATACAGATAAAATCAACTACATAGGCGAGCACTTTCGAAACTATTTTAGTCACATCACCAGGTCTAATTCTGCAAAAGGATTGTTAAAGGAATTTATATACAGTCATATAATAATATAATTGGTGTTGCCAAACTGAGAATGGCATGTTAATTATATGCAAATGGGACTTACGTATCTGGAGATTCACCAGGTGAAGCATTTAGCTGGTTCAACAGTAGGATCCAAGGGCAAGGTGTAGTTACAGACAAGTCGTCATTACAAGAACTAGAGGAAAAACGTGTTATATACAAACTTTCAGCATGCAACAAAGAATATTTATCAGGTGCAGAGGCAATTAGTGTGGTACGACTCCTGTCTGGGAAATGTTCACCTTGCGCAACTCTGCGGGCTAAGGCAGAAGAAGTAGAGCCAATACGTACTGTGCATTTGTTCTCTGCCACCCGTACTTCCACCGAACCAAACGTAGGATAGAGTCTATATAGGAGGTGTCCTCAGAGTCCGGTGAATTGGACACAAGTGGAATGTTATAAACACCATGTCTATGTAATGGGTGAATCTTGTCTCGGTCGTTTGTCAGTAAATTAAATACATTATAGGTGCGTATTCCAAAAGAAATGCGAAACTTAGTACAGGCATTCCCAAGAATGTTCACAATGGTTGGGGTGAAATGAATCCTACCCACAAATCACACTCACTTTGTAACGCCGTAAAGTGGAGGCGGTTCATTCTTCTGTCAAGGCAATATATGTCGTCGTAGGAGTAACCAAACGTGGAAGCAACCGTCAAAATCTTCTGAAATTCAGCACGCTGTAGAGAAGGGTTTGCAGAGTGGCAATGGGAGCGTTTAAGTAGAAATCTAAACGCAGCTAACTTATGGCTCCATGGGTGTGAAGAGTCACAAGGAATAAGGACGGGACACGCAGATGGCTTCCTGTACACAAAGTATTGTAATCCTGTAGAACTGTGTGAAATAAGGAAGTCTAAAAAAGGGAGGGAGCCCTGTTGCTCCAACTCAATGGTTAACTTAATCGTAGGATACTATGAAGATAAAAAATCTGTAAAGTAAAGGAATGTAGTTGTTCAACAAGAAAGGACCAGAAAACCCGAATGTCATCTACATAACGAATATACCGAAGGGGTTTGAAAGAAAATACTGAAAAGCGGTATTTTCTAATTCTTGCTAAAGAAACTCTGTAAGAACAGGAGAAAGAGGGGCCATAAGTGTCCCCCCTTCTGTTGGTAGATGACA
This sequence comes from Macrothele yani, assembly GCA_039090855.1. Lineage (NCBI taxonomy): Eukaryota > Metazoa > Arthropoda > Arachnida > Araneae > Macrothelidae > Macrothele > Macrothele yani. Next base: position 75,309,811 of record CM077026.1, read on the forward strand.
TTATTAAATTTTAAAAGGATCGTGAGGCCACAAGCTGCAAAGCTGACATTATGACCTCTACTTCAAGAGGGGAAAGCCCAATGTAATTGGAAAGCTTCCTTTCGATAATGCTATGAACGGAAGGTATTGGAACATGTGAAAATAAAGACTCCACATCCAATGAAACCATAATAAATGTGCCTTGAAAAGGGAATGCTCTAATGTTATCCAGAGCTTGAGTAGAGCTTCTGATAGAATGTGGGAAAAATCTGGTCAGAGGAGTCAAAGACTTCGATAAAGCTGACTCAAGGGGACGAGAAAGGCTATTATTTGCACTTGAAACCAGGGGACAAACAGGATAACCTGGTTTATGTAACTTGATTTTACCAAATACAAGCGGTATACTGGGTCCTGGAGGTGGATGCATTTTTGCAGAGATTGCCTGGGGTAAACAGCTTTGACCTTTTAGTCTGGTGATGGCTGAAATTAAGGCCTTGGTCGGGTCTTTAGGGACAACTTATGAGGAATCGTTTGGATAGCTGCATGCATTTTGGTGTTATAGTCACTGGAATCCATGATTACCATTTGTTGTGATTTATCAGCACTGATAACTGCGAGAGAAGGGTTTCGAGCAATTGCTTTAAGCTGACTTCTCTCATAGTGCAGGCAAGAAGACTCTGAAGGAGAAGATTGTGAAGAATAAGACCTGAAAGGTTGAGAGTCATGTCTAGCAAATACCTTGGCAATGGAGTGTCTAACAGGATCTTGATGAGTTTCCGGCAAGGCCCTAACTACACGTTCAACCTGGGTAACGGTGCTCACATATCTCCCAGAGCAGACCGGGAAAGAAAATTTATATCCGTGAGATAAGGCCTTAATCTGTGGTTGAATCAAGGGAGTTGAGCTCATGTTGATAAACGGAAGTGAAGTGGATAAGGCTGAAGGTCCAGGTTTTAACGTACTTGAATAGTAGTGAGGAACTTCGTTAGCCGAGACCAACAGACGGAGTTTCTGAATATGAGTAGCCTGAATGTGTTGTATGGCAGAGGTTTACTGACCTGCTCGAACCAATCGAGCTAGCAGGATTTTCTAAAATATTGGGAAAGAACTTTCTATGGGCGAATTACATCTGGCTTTCTTAATGAACTGCAAATACCTGCAGGTAATTCCCTAGTTTCTTAAACTTCCTTGTCAACCTCGTTCTCGATGAGACTTCCGATTGTTTACTGTTGCGGTAATCAAACGCCTTCATGTGGAGATCAGGGCTAAACGTGGATATTTGGATTACCTTAACCGCAGGACCTACTTGGCATACCAAATATTTGTCAATCGCACAGAGTCTGTCACGTTCGCAAGATCAATGATTCTTATCAGCAGCATGATTGCTTCTGCCATACAAAGCATTCAGGCTACCCATATTTACAAACTCCGTCTGTTGGTCTCAGCTAGCGAGGTTCCTCGCTGCTATTTAAGTACGTTAAAACCTGAACCTTCAGCCTTATCCACTTCACTTCCGTTTATCAACCTGAGCTCTACTCCCTTGACTCAACCACAGATTAAGGCTTTATCTCACGGATTAAATTTTCTTTCCCGGTCTGCTGTGGGAGATATGTGAGCACCGTTACCAATGTTGAACGTGTAGTTAGGGCCTTGCCGGAAACTCATCAAGATCCTGTTAGACACGCCGTTGCCAAGGTATTTGCTAGACATGACTCTCAACCCTTCAGGTCTCATTCTTCACAATCTTCTCGTTCAGAATCTTCTTGCCTGCCCTATGAGAGAAGTCAGTTTAAAGCAATTGCCCGAAACTCTTCTCTCGCAATTATCAGTGCTGATAAATCACAACAAATGGTAATCATGGATTCCAGTGACTATAACATCAAAATGCGTGCAGCTATCCAAACGATTCTTCACAAGGTTGTCTCTCAAGACTCGACCAATGCCTTGAGTTTAGCCATCACCAGACTGAAAGGTCAGGGCTGTTTACCCCAGGCAATCTCTGGAAAAATGCATCCACTTCCTGGACCCAGTATACAGCTTGCATTTGGTAAAATCAAGTTACATAAACCAGGTTATCCTGTTCGTCCCCTGGTTTCAAGAGCAAATAGCCCTTCTCGTCCCCTTGAGTCAGCTTTAGCGAACTTTTTGGCTCCTCTCACCAGATCTTCCCCACATTCTATCAGAAGCTCTACTCAAGCTCTGGATATCATTAGAGCATTCTCTTTTCAAGGCAAGTTTATTATGGCTTCATTGGATGTGGAGTCTTTATTTCCAAGTGTTCCAATACCTTACCTTCATAGCAATATCGAGAGGAAGTTTTCCACTTACCCTGGGGTTTCAGCTCTTGAAGTAGAGGTCATAATGTCATCTTTACAGCTTGTAGCATGACGCTCCTTTTTTAAAGTTAATAATGTGATCTACCAACAGAAAGGGAAACACCTATGGGCTCCCCCTTTCTCCTGTTCTTTCAGAGTTTCTTTTGCAAGAATTAGAAAATACCACTCTTTCAGTTTTTCCTTTCAAACCCCTTTTGTATATCCGTTATGTAGATGACATTCTGGTTGTTTGGTCCTTTTCTGCTGAACAACAAAATTCCTTTACAGATTTTTTATTCTCACAGTATCCTACGATTAACTTAACCACTGATGTGGAGCAACAGGGCTCCCTCCCTTTTTTAGACTTCCTTCTTTCACACAGTTCTACAGGTTTACAGTATTCTGTGTACAGGAAGCCATCTGCGTCTCCCGTCCTTATTCTTCGTGACTCTTCACACCCATGGAGCCATAAGTTAGTTGCGTTTAGATTTCTGCTTAAACGCTCTAATTCCCAATCTTCGAACCCTTCTCTACAGCGTGCTGAATTTCAGAAGATTTTGACGGTTGCTTCCATGTTTGGTTAGTTCTACGACGACATATATTGCCTGGAAAAGAGAATGAACCGCCTCCACTTCACGGCGTTACAAAGGGAGTCACACACTGTGCGATATGTGGGTAACATTGATTACAGCTCAACCATTTTCAATATTCTTGGGAATGCCTGTGCTAAGTTTCACATTTCTTTTGGAATACGCACCTATGATTTATTTAATTTACTACGCAAGGACCGAGACAAGATTCACCCATTACGTAGATAATGGTGTTTATAATATCCCACTCGTGTCTAATTCACCGCACTCTGAGGACACCTCCTATGTAGGCTACGTTCAGTGGAAGTCCGGTTGGCAGAGTAGAAATACGCGGTTCTACATTTTCTGCCTTAGCCCTCACAGTTGCGCAAGGTGAACATTTCCCAGACTGGAGTCGTACCTACACCATGGTCGTACCACACTAACTGCCTCTGCACCTGATAAACATTCTTTGTTGCTTGCTGAAAGTTTGTGTATAACACGTTTTTCCACCAGTTGTTGTAATGACGACTTACCTGTAACTTTACCTCACCCTTGGATCCTACTGTTGAACGAGATAAATGCTTGACCTGGTGAATCTCCAGATACGTAAGTTCCATTTGCATATAATTATTTGTAACATGCCATTCTGAGTTTGGTAACACCAATTATATTATTCTATGATTGTATATAAATTCCTGTGACCATCCTTTCGCGCAATTGGGCCCGATGATGAGGCTGAAGTAGTTTCAAAAGCGTTCGCCTATGTATTTGATTTTATCTCTACCTTTTTAACATAAATAAATATCAATTTTTAAATGCAAGTTTTTTAACTTTTCAGTCGTGCATTCGACAGCTTTCGACTTTTAATCATATCTATGTGTACTCGTTAATTGGAACCTAGAATCCGTAACACAAAGAGTTTGGGGCTTGCGCTCTGAACAGCTCAATCATTGGATGAAAATGAATTTTATTCTCATGTTTTCTAATTTTTTAATTTGATGTCGTGTCTTTGAGGTTCTAATTTAGGACCACTTGTAACGTACCAGGAGATGTGACGTACCTGCCCGAAGGACGCACACGACATAAAGGCAGATAGGAATCAGAATAAAACGTCAGCGTAGCTCAATTGGTAGAGCAACTTATTCCGGAATGAGGGGACCCGGGTTCGAATCCCGGCGCGAATAAAAATGACGGAGAAATTTACTTCGTTATAATGGCGCCCGAACTATCCGGATGACCCAGCCGTTCAAAATCTCGCAATGGTGTGATGTTCTTTCCACACCGCGAGATAGGAAAAATAAGAGAATCCTTTCTCCAGCACTTCGAAAAAAAAAAAATAAGGGGGAGATGATGTAACGTACCAGGAGATGTGACGTACCTGCCAGAAGGACGCACACGACATAAAGGCAGATAGGAATCAGAATAAAACGTCCGCGTAGCTCAATTGGTAGAGCAACTTATTCCGGAATGAGGGGACCCGGGTTCGAATCCTGGCGCGGATAAAAATGACGGAGAAATTTACTTCGTTATACACTGTCTCCGCTCAAGAAAGAGAATACGGTCAGTCAAGACAATCGCTTATGTATTTCTTCCTTGGGATTCGAACCCAAGGAAGAAAAGTCTGTGCTTCATCAGAAGTCAGTAACTCCTGCGCAGATCACTCACCCCCTGAGTGACAATTCATCTACCATTCTTCCCGATGTTATCTTCTCGTTGTGCAGTGTCCATACTGCTAGTGGAAATTTTTAATATCCAACGTAAATGTAAATGTAAAAACATTAGCATCCGCGCGCATAACAAAGCAAAAATTATTTGCTTTTCTTTCATCTTTTATTATTTTCAGTAACTTGCTTTCATGAAATTGTATGAGGAAAAATGTAAAGATATTTCATACAGAATTTCAGTTGTAAAGTGTTTATTTGCAGTATTTATTTTGATTTGTTAAAAGTTTTTGCGCAAAGTTTATCCCAAATCGGAGTTATTTTACTTGTATGAAGGATTAACAGAGTTGTCTTAATGATGAAGGAAATTTCTGTTCCGTCCCCTTAAATTTGCACTAAAATGGTGGTTACCGTATCCGGAACGTCACCGTTCATGATAATTTTTCGGCCTCTATTTATTCTTAAATGATCAGCTTTTTATTTTCTTGGTCGCAGTTATTTCCAGGATGCAAAATGAAAGCGCTGCATACTCTTTTGCTTAACTCGTCGTTTTATTCTTTTCCAGCTTCCGCTAAATCTCATTTACACTACTGTAAATGCATTATTACTAGACAAGAGTGAAAAAACGAAATGATTTTTTCAACAGAAAAAGCATGATCTAATTTTATTTCCGTCTCGGAGAACTCTCGCTTTGCCGTTGCCGTGTTTCATTATTTTGTGGAATGTGAAATAACGTATCTTGTTGGAGGAGGTGGGATTCCATAAATCCCTGTTTATTCCTAACCTCACCGATTTAAGAGGTTTCGGTAAATATTAACATTTAGCATATTGAAATGGTCGTTATAGGTCTTCTTTTATCCTCTAATTCAACTTCCTTCCACCTACTGTTTAAACGTGACGTTTTAGATCACGTAGCACTTCATTCGGTAAAAGGGGAATGCGACGCAAATTTGTCTTTGTAGAATTAAACAGTTCCGTACTTATATCAATAATTCGTTCTTAGGCGACGATAGAGAGTCAGGTAGATAGAAAAATTTATCAGTCGTGCACACGAAGGCGGAGTTCTCGAACTGTTGATTGCAGGAGTTGGTGATTTCAAGATGCTGTTGTGAACATGAAATTCGAATTGAGAACAGCAGTTTTCGAGAATACCTGTACATCACAAAATGTCACGAAGTTTACTATCCTTCCTCTTCGAAATAGTTACGTTGAGTACTGCTATATAGGATACAGTGATGCTGTCATTACTGGAAACAAGAGCAATTCTCATTTCTTTTGTCAGAGTATCAAGTTCTTAATATAATTTCCCCTGAATCTCGAATATCCGTCGGAAATTTTTATTGTGATTTTGGAGAGTCTCCACTGCAATACTCAGAACTGTTACAGCAAAGTGATCTCCAAAGGATCACTTAGCTGTAATAGTTTCGACTACTTTTGTTAGTCTGAAGTGAAAAATTTTAGATACTGCGATGAAATTAAATTGCTAACAGGGCACTCTTATGGACGACCAGGATATTGTTTGTATCTCACAGAAGTTTGACGACCATATTAAATTGGGAAACTATCTTCATTTATGTGTTTTTGACAAAACATCTTATTCTGAAACAGGCCATTTGTCTAAAAAAGGTTTATAACGCTTGAAACAGAATATATTCTTTGCTTTTTAAACTTCCTTGCCTTCTGATGTCACCAGAAAAAGAAAGCATATAATTAGCTCTATGTTAGTACATTGCACTCCCAAAACTTACGAATCACACCTCGTATGCGAGTATTGTAATGAGATTTGCAAATGGATATAAAGTGTATTTCGTCAGTGAGACAAACATGCCCAAGGCATGCTTAATGATAAAAGAGAGCGAAGAGGTTTTTCGTGGCTGGATAACTAGACGTTAAGCAGAATAACAATAGGAACTCAAGCGTGTGCACGAAATCGGGATTCATAAATTCTACACTGAACTCTATTTGAGAACGCAGACATCTGTACCAGTACATTTGCCCAAACTTCCTTTTTTATCCTCCTCATCTAAACAATTGGAGCATCTAATTGTGTAAATGATGATTAATTGTCTTTAGTGGAAATATCCTCCTATCGGGTAGCGCCTATGACTTACTGTACATGATGCCTAGGTATACGAACATATACACTATATTGACAAAAGTCACCGGACACCCCTTCGAAAGCAAATGAACCGATCCGATACGCTGTTAAGATGCGCCGTACATACAGCTGCAAAGCGTATAAAAACAAGCCTGCAGCTGACAGCGATCATATTGCACTGTGAGGTTGAGTGAAAATGTCGTGGCGGGAGAGAACTGGCTTTGAGAAAAGAAAGATTGTTGGGTGTTATATTAGTCGGTTGTCCATAAGAGAAACCGAGAGGCGTTTAAACATACCCAAGTCAACTGTTTTGGATATACTGAATAAGTGGAGGACACATGGCGTGCCTGAAGCAGCAAAACGTACCGGCCGACCGACGAAAATCAATGATAGAGGACGTCAAACCCTCAGAAGAGTCGTTACCGCTAATCGAGGGAGTACTGCACAGGACCTCAGTGTACATATGAGTAAAAATGCTGGAACCTTGGTATGTACACGTGCCATTCGCAGAGAACTTCATTCCTTGGGTTACCGTGGTCGTGCGCTGCTCATAAGTCTTTTATCTCCACTCGCAATGCTACTCGATGTTTAGCATGGTGTATAGAATATTTATCGTGGACCGTAGATCAATGGAAACGTTCCCTATGGACTGATGAATCTAGATACACGATCTATCAGTCTGATGGCCGTGTGTGGGTATGGCGGCAGCCGAGGGAATGCTATTTACCACAGTGTATGGTTCCAACAGTCAAGTTTGGAGCTGGCGGTGTACTTGTGTGGGGGTGTTTTTCGTGGTATGGTCCCTGCCCATTGGTTATCGTGGACAAACCTGTTAACCAGCACGTCTATCTCGATATTCTCGACAATTATGCCCTACCAACTCTGTGGCAATACTATGGAACCGAGCCTTGTTGGTACCAACAGGAAAATGCACCGAGCTTTGTTGGTACCAGCAGGAAAATGCACCGAGCCATGAAGCAAGGACTGTTACGGTGTGGTTTGACGATAATTCCGTATCGTTTGTGGACTGACCAGTACAGAGCCCTGATCTTAATCCCATAGAGCATCTATCTATGGGATGAATTCGAGCGCCGCATAAGAAGTTTGGAACCAAAGCCTACTACTAAGCAACAGTTAGCTGCAGCATTATGTACTGAATAGAAGCGCATACCTATCACTATGTTCCAAAACTTTGTCAAAAGCATGTCTCGAAGGGTCAGTGCATGCATTAAGGCCAAGGGTGGACCGACACCGTACTAATGTATGTCAATAAATACTGTGTTTGTGTTTCTCTTCTAGGTGTCCGGTGACTTTTGTCAATATAGTGTAAATCGTTTCCTTGTACTCTAATTGGTGTTATCCAAATGACGGAGCCATTTCATGATATTACCCCAAAAATATTTATTCTTTGGAAAACTGAAAATATCTCTTAATAAACAATAAGGGAAAAACTTACTACATAAGCAGTACAAAAGAGAAATAAAGAATTCGTTTGGTAGTAATTCTTCTTCCTAATTGGAAGGATTGGAAAAATAAGGAAAAAAGCAGGACTAATACAAGACAAATGTTACATGAAACTGAGAAACACAAAACGGAATTGTTTTCTTAATTGATACCCGGATATGTGCACAGTATAAAATATTGTCTTTGAAAAGACTTGCGAAATAAACTTAAAAAAAAGCCTTGTTAGCTCTCAAATGTGTGTGGAAAAATTCTGAAAATAACTAAAAGGTCACCTTTAGTATATACGTGTACAAAATGGTCACTTCAGCAGAACCGCTCAAATTAGTCAAAGCTGCAAAATGATCAGAGACTGAATGAAATGTGCAAACATCTAGCAACAATATTTATTAATTCATCAGAAATAGGAAGGTAAATCTAATAAACACGTAGATTGAAATGAAAGTGCTAAAGAAGACATAGCTAGAATAAAATAGTGCAGATTTACCTTCAGTTTTCTTTATGTCCCGTGATTCTGGATGTGTATTGAATAACTGTCAGATTGAGCCATGGTCAGTACTGTATTTCAGTAGTGTCACGATTGTCAAGATCAGAAAACAGTTGAAACTCTTTTACCTCGCTATCTGTATAGGGGAGCTTGAAAGGAGACTTAATTTCCAGACAATTTACGATTTAACACACTTTCTTTTCCGAAATGGTTTCATTTTTTTAATGGCGGTTTGCGTTTCTTTCTTCTCCTAAGTGGTGACTTGCCCTACTTCCTTTTCCTAAGTGCTTTCTTTCTTTTATTTAGTGGTTTATTTCTTTTCCTAAGTAATGGGTTACCTTTCTGCCTTTTCCTAAGTGTCCGTATTCGAATAACACATTACACATAATATATGAATATTTACATGTCAGGTAACTGATGCCCTCCACTGGTTACTTCTACCGAGTGAACTCTTTTTTAGTTTCAAGCATAAAATATTCTGCATGATTGATTAAATTTTGTAAATTAAAGTGATCTTCCTAAAGAATTAGAAGGTTTTCACTTTTTCTATTGTAGAAATCCGTTTTTCTTGCAGACACGAGCAGTAGCAACCAAAAAAGAAAAACTCAAAATTAATACCCTATTTTGAAATACTCAGCATGTAAACGAAAGCGCAATGCTCATCGTTTTCTTCCTTGAAAAAAAATGCTGACGGCCACGATGGCCTTGAACAAAAATGCCGACGGCCTCGAAAGAAATGAGTAGTTGTCCAGTGTTCAAGAGGTTAGGGTACCAGTCTTTGGTGGAAAGTATGACTTTCCGTCTAGTGTGAAACACATACTAAGTACTTGTTCTTCGGTTGGTGTCCTTTGTCTCTTTCATTTCTAGAGAAAGTAGCCGCAGATGTAACCACCAATCCTTCGGTACTCATTTAAGCCTTGAAATGACTGATTTGACCTTTCCAATAGACATGCGAACGGAATGACAAACAAAAAATTAAGCAGAATCGTTTCTTTCCGCAATATGATCTCTGTGGGTAGCTTTCGTTAAATATATTTGTCCAGAACGTTCACATTTTGAAATTGTGTTTTAGTTATGTTTATAATCATCTATACCCCTCTCATCCTGATTATCCCTCTAACCTGGTTGGTCCTTGTTTTTCAGTTTTTTCACTTGAAAACTGGAATATTAACTAAATTGGAACCGATGTTTCCGGATTATATTTGTAAGAAAAATTGCAATCAATATTCTAAAGAAATTTCAAAATGCTTCATTCAGCTTTTCTCAGTGTGAATGAGGTTTACTGTCGATGCATAGAGCAGTGTAAGAAAAAAGCAATAACTTATCGTGAGAAACAAACGTTTTTGGAATAAGAGACCCCTGAAAAATTTTATGATTAAGAAAAGAACACGATTTCAGCGATATTTGTAACAATTTGCTTGTATTCATGTTGCAAATATATAGATATCATTGGTTTGTGTTCATGAGCTTGCACGTTATTCGTGTTAAAACAATGACAACAGGCTTAGTTAAATTGAATGTAATGGAACATAAACTAGCAAAACAGGTATCTCCAAATAAGTAATATGTCAAAATTTTTCCGCCTTCCTCCTTTGCAGAAAAATGAGAAGCCATACAATTTAAAATTGGAGTAGAAACAGCTCTGCTATGTATGAATGATATTGATAAAAATGTGAAGAGGGCAATAGGTGTTTTAACGCCAAAGGTTGAAAAAATTTTGGATCTGTTTCTGAACAATGATTTTACAGTGAAAGAAATTATGTATGCATCACTTCGAATTTCCGCTCATTTGGAATCCTTTTTCTCATGATTAGAGAAATTGTAAAGTTTCCCCTCTTACATGTATGACTTTGCAGATGTACACACCTCGCGAAAGGTTAAGCTCGAAACACAAGAGTAGAAACAACAAAAGAAACAGCATAGACTTGTGTGAATGTCAAAAAACATGCTGGATTCATGACAGCAGTATTATGCAAATCAAGATTATAAATGGAACACTTTCCATCCGAGACTATCAGAGCGAAGAGAAATGTTTCAAAAAAAAAACATTTCTCTTCGCTTTTAAAGCAGTTTTATTTTCAAGACAACAAACAAGTAAACTTATTAATATACCATTACTTCTTGACAAGAAATCAATTGAAATAGCAAATGAGTTTACTTAGTTAGGTATTAAACTTAATAATGATTTAAAATGGAATAAACACATTGATAATCTCTTGAATAAATTATCAAAAAATATAGGAATTGTAAGTCATGTTCTGACAAATCTTACTGTCAAAACATTAAAATTAATATATTTCACTTTAGTTCACACACACACCTTAATTACTGTATATTAACATGGGGTCAAACAAATCAATCTAATATTAAAAAATTACAAATACTTCAAAACAAGTATATTAGATTATTAGATTTAAAATATAGTTGTAATAATGTTATTTTTCTCAATCATGTAAACATACATATACAAGAGTTGATCCTAACAAATATAACATAATGACTATTAAACAACTATATAATTTTAACTTGAGTAAAATCATGTACAAAAGAATAAAAAATAATATAGAGCAGGAATTAATTAAAATATCTACATATACGCATCAATATAATACAAGAAATCAACATGCACTTATACCAGTGCTCCCTAAAACTTTAACTATGAAACAAAGTTTAAATTATTGTGGGCCTGCGTTTTGGAATTCATTGCCCAGAGAACTGACATTGATTAATAACTTCAACCCCTATAAGAAAAAATTAAAAGCATTCCTATTAAGCTAACTATTTAAGGGAATAACAGGGTGGATTGGGGGAGAGAAAGAGTTATACTAATGGCTGGTGGTGTACATTGCTGTACTTGACTTGTAAATTTCCTTCAGGGAGCTCCGGGCTAGACAGGACTCAATGAGGCCTTTTCCTGGAGCTTCCTTGCTGTTATTTTATAACTGTCAATAATTGTTATCATTATTCAATAACTTGTAACAACAGAAATAATAAAATGAAATGAAATCAATCGGGATATCTCTCGAACAGAACAATGGAGGATCATTGGTAGGTTAGAATCTCAACAATTTATTACGAAGTTAGTGCGGTACTTAGATATCAACCCTTTGTGAACCTAAGGCTATGGAAATTATTTTAGACAAGACCAACAATTATTAGAGACCTGATCCGGGGCATTCAAGGGTGACCACACTTCCAAAATGACCGCCACATTTCACCATTGGCCAGTTAGAATGAGAAAGCTGCAGCACCCAATCTGCGTTCGGACATCATCGAAGCCACAGGAAACCAGGTATTCATATCTGTTGTGATCACATGGCTGCATAACTGTGGACTCTGTGCCCGTAGACATGCTGCACGAGTGCCTTAGGAAGACATATATCCATCTCTGCTGTGACCACAAAGCTCCATAACTGTATGCACTATCCCCTTAGACTTTCTGTGTGTGCGCCGTTATTCGACAACCACAGGCACACCCGCTTTAGAGGAATCCCAGTAATGTCGACCGGATATCGGAACTGTGTGTGTACACGGACAAGTATTTCTTTCTGGAATCGGACGGTACATGTGCATTAGTCTGGCAAGACACAAGAACTCAGCACACGTTTAGTAACATAATCAAAGAAAGTGTTTTATGTGGTGGCAAAGTGGCTGTGTTGGCTGGTTTTTCATTGGGTGACAGCATGAACTTCCGTGTATTTTATGGAAGTTCTGTGACTGCCTTAAAATATCAGGATGAAGGATGATGCTTCCAAATCCTATGTAAGGCTGCATGCCTGTGCAGCTGGCAAATATTTTATAAAGTAGATTCAACACTTAGTTAAATACCAAAAAAGTCCATCTCGAGGTTCAAAATTTGCGCCTAACTGGATGGCCTGCATTATTTACAGGTTCCAGTCCCACTGAACAAATGTGAGGTTTGTCTACTTTGCTCTGCATCTTTTTCTCCGAACCCTCCGAAATAGCTTTCATTCGTCAGTAGAGATTAATACCTTTTCCAGTCGAAGAATCATCTTATTGAGATATGACTTGCCGGTGCCAAGTTCATTATTTCCACAGGCTGTCACATTCCGTATTGACAATATGCTTCATATACCAAACACCCACCCTAATTTGGGGTTGTGTTTTTGAAGCATGTGTTTGTCCGTTCACATGCATCTGTGTTGTCTCGTATTTACGGAGCGCATTGCTTATACATCATTGTTCTACACTATGAAATTTGTCATATATGTGTTAATTACTTTTTGAACTACCTATCCCCCTTCCTTGTTTTGCGCATAACTTTTGCCAGGAAGTGTAAGCCTTATTAATAATAGAAACTTAGCACATGTACTAGGCATTATTTCAACTTTTATTTGCTTGTAAATTCAACATACTCTCGCTAATCCGGCAATTCCTTGCACAGAGGGGTGCCGGATTAGCGAGAGTGCATAAAAATGCAATTTAATTCATTAAATTTTATGTTACAATTACAAGTTTACTATGTGTAGTAGATAGGTATTTAAAAAAACATAAATAAGTGATAAGCATATGATAATGATGAAAGAACACGATCAGTACGTACTATATTGTCTCATTTACAACAATGAAATTATATTTTCATATTATCAATACAGTACAGTACAATATGTATGTGTACGTACTATACATAGTAAAAGAAACGTACAATTGCAATACAGCACAGATGAAATCTTACATTTTCTACTCAGTGTGGTCACTTCGAAAAACATGTAACACATTTTTGTCTGCTTTAATGATGATGCTTTTTGTAATATTCTTAATTAGTTTGAGGATCCTTCCTACTTTAATTTTAAATTGAATTACATGAACGTTGTTAGTGCCAATTCAAAACAACACATAACATTAAAATTGAAAATTTCACTCGTATATGAAGTATAATGCATTTCAGTCTGATATTAACACGATTTCTGCAACCAAAAACCACGCAAGGAGAAGGAGTCCGAATTATGGATAGGCCGGATTATCAAGGGCCGGATTAGCGAGAGTCTACTGTACGACACTGGCGTGTTTTAATTGGACACTGAAATATTCTGTATAATTTGCGCGCTATTATATATTCATTGTGTGTCTAGCATTTCTTTTTTTTTCTTTGCACAGACACGCAGTGCTAGGAGTTTAGCCACTGCCATGTATTGAATTGTGTTAATTCAGATTTCTTTCGCTCATTTTGTTATATTTTGCGGTTTTCTCTGCAAAATATAATAAAACGAACGTAAGAAATCCTAAGTGAATTTGAAGTATATAAGAAAATTAGAAGTAAGATTCCACAAGCATCAAAAGGTTGCTCGTGTCCTTGAAATACAACATTGTTTATTTCGCCATTTTCCTGAGGCTAACACACAAAAATTACTCTGTAAATACTTGCAAAACTTGCTGTAATTTCCGTTTGCAATGAGAGTGGTTTTGCAGAAGTGAAATTCTTCCCCTCTTATTATTAAACAGAAAGTGAATCAGAAGCATATATGAAAATTGACATCACAATTTCATAATGACATACGTAAATTGTGAGTTCATAGAAAATAGTAAAGCTACACTAGTAATCCGATTTATTGGCTTAAAAATATATGTATAAATAAAAGTTTCCAAGCTTTCGCATATCAACCAGATGGCTTTTTCTTTCTTTTTTTTTTTTTTTCTTCCTTGCTTTTTCAAGGAAGACAGAGTAAAACTGCATCTCTTCTATCTTCCTTGAAAAAGCCATCTGGTTGATGTGCGAAAGCTTGGAAACGTTTATTTATATATTCTTACGCCAAAAACTCAGATTACTCGTATAGTTTTGCTATTTTCTACATAGTTGGTGTATAGTTCCTCGTTATTAATTTGTGAATTTATGCTAAAGTATTCTATGATATAATCTAAGTAGAAACTGGAACACCATTAAACAGCGGTCCGATCTGATTAAATCTGTGGTAATGCTAAGAAGGTATCTGGGGATACATTGTTAAGTTTTCAGGAAAGTTAATTTATTATCGAAGAAAAAGTAACATTGTTTGTGACCGAATAGAATTGAAATTGCTTTTACACCAAACATTTGAAATTTCTCGATCTGATTTTTGATTTGTTGAATTAATAGACTAATGCCAAGAGAACACATCTTTTGACGTGAAAGTCACAAAACTCGAAAGTCGACTGACAATCAACCTATAACGGAGCAGAATGTTGTTCCGCGACATTTTTGAACGAGTTGGTCAAGTGCTGCTTACAGTCCATCGATAGTGGACACAAAGGAAAGAGAAAAGTTAAGAGGTCTGAGGCTCGGGCACAGGATCTTCTAGCACGGTCGAAACACACAAAGACATATCCTACTAATGGCCTTGGCCCAAAGGCCAGGGCCATTAGTAGTATTGTGTTTCTTGCGACACTTAGCACATAATTCGCAATTGTTTGCTACAAAAAAGGCTGACATCTCGAATCTCACGAAACTGTCTATGTCTGACTTTTGTTCATTGTCATGAGCGTCTATAGCGCTGCTGGGTACTTCTCAAGTAAAGCAGAGCCTGTTGTGATGAAAGCAGTTTTCTTACGGCGAGAGTAATGGACGATGAAAGATTAGTAGGAGCCCGAGAGAAAAAGAGAGAGACAGAGTGACAGAGACAAAGACAGACAGACAGACAGACAGACAGAGAGTGCGTGTAGAGGGTACATGGTAGTTGCAAAGAAAAATTAATTATTTTTTGGTAAACATATCGCAAACTTCCGGTATGATAAATAATGAAAATGCCATGTTCCAACAACAGAAGAATGTCAGTCATCATATCGCCAGCGGTACCCAATTGGCTGTGCAACACGTGAAGGTCCTTCCATCACCTGTGAGATCGCCTGATCTGCCCCCAGTAGAGCATGTCTATCGTATATGGAAGGATCCTGAACTTTAATTTGATTATTTTACTTTCAGCTCTTCAGATGAGAACTGAAGTGCAGCATGTTTCAAATAACAGCGTAAGATCACACCCAACCATCTGACAGAATGCACTCCACTGTCAGCGTGTGCATATTAATTTCGCATGTAACGTCCCTCGTTTGGAGATGTTACATACAAAATTAATTTTCATAAAGGTAAGAATGTCTTCTTTATATAGCAAGCTATATTTTTCTAATTATTTCACAATTTAAGGGTTTATCTTATAATCATCTTTTACATCGTCATCGATTCAATTTTAGTTAAAATAGGATCACTTTATCACGGATAGGTGGACATTTACCTTGATATGAAAGGAAGTATACATAAAATGTGAGGACTGTTTCATGATGTTTTCTGATTAAACTTTGGAATTCCTTTTTAGGTCAGATATTAGTTATACGATACATATTCCCCTGCGTGACATGAGTATTTGCTATTATAATATTTTTAATGTAACAATACACAAAACCTACGCAATCCTTAACACATGCTTTATCTGAAATGACTTCATTATGATGATTCGACAGCAATTTGGATGCATGCTAGAAAGTTCTGCGTGTACTGAGAGATTGACCATTTATGTACTGAGTGCTAGAGAAGACAATGAAAGTTGCAACGAATACAATGGATGCAGTTTTAACTACCAGTCAAGTTATTGTTTTTTGTCAGACGTAATTCTTGATTTTTCTCTGTAACACGTCCGCTGAAGTCCTACCGAATGTTAAATGCTTAAAAATACTTTCATGGTTTTTGAAGACTGAAAATTCCCTCGCATCTACACTTCATCTTGTGTTAAATTACTCTCTAATGTGCCTGGTATCGGAGACCTCACTTTCAATCCCCGAGCACATTTAAAGGCGTTTAGTTAAACTGACGTCTTCGGAGTGGAAAACAAAAGTTAGTTCTTTGCTTGTGATATTTCTAGGAAAGTTCTTCCATTTTGACTGAACTTCAGTATCTGCTGAAAACAGAAGATCTTTTGGTTTTAGAAGATACCAATGTGTGACGGTAATTGAAGTCAGTTTCTTTTGGGGGAAGGTGCGGCGGTGAAAGGCTACCATAAGAAACTCTATGAGCAGACAGCCAGTGCCCTAAAGCAGTGTCCTGCAACATTTTTCTACTCGCGGCACACCATAAATTATCCATGACTCACACGGCACACCAAAATGTTAATCACCTCAAAAACGTATGATATGACATTACTAATATAAATACGTAATGTAATCAACCTATTATTATTGTATTCTGTTATTATTAAACAGAAATCGACTCGTGCATTTATTAAAAATTTATGAACTTTAATTCACGGTAGAAAATACAAGAAAATACACTTTTCTATTACTATTAATGTAAATAATTCTACTCATATCTTCAGTGCGATACTTGCGCCTGCTTAGCTGCGCACAAGCGGCTGATCCGTGGCGGTATCGTTGACAATGCAAGTCTCATTTCTTCATCAAACAGATTTGAGTCCCTCCCTCTTAGATGTTTTAATTTCAGTCAAGGTCGAGAAGCCCAGTTCACACAAATATGCAGTTGAAAATGGCAATAACACATTAACCGAAATCTCGGTGATAGCCGGGGATTCGCTTTTTATTGTCAACCAAAATATGTCTAAAGGCACTTCGAGAAGTTTTAATTTCAATGTTCTGTCTGCTTTTAAATCTGCGAGTTCCTCTTGTATATAAATCAGAAAAGGTTTTGAATTCGCAACCAATGGATCACGAACCCAGTCGAAATCTTGAACACTCTGTCCAAAATACTTCTTGAACTGCTGCTACAAGATTTCTAAATGTTCTTTAATTAAGTCCATCACCACTTTATTACCGTCAGCAAATGGCCATACAGTAGGGAACATCTCAAACGACCCGTTAATTTAGTAGTAATAGAAAATAGCAAGGCTGACTAGCAATAACAATTTTCGGACTACTTCAGAGCACAGCTGTGATAGAACTGAAATAATTGTAAGACGCGGGACCTATACTCTTCAAACGGAAGGAGAGACACATATACCGACTTACTGAAAATAAAGTCTAACAATGGGTGGTTGCGTCGGTACAGGAAAAAAGTAATGAAGTTGAAGAAGAACTAGCAAACAGGGACAAATACCAAAACAACGTAATAAAACAATAAAAGACAGGGAAAGTTTTGCTAATCCCCGCACTTTTAGGGAAAAGCGTGCACAGAATATGCTGCAAGTGTAACAAAGAAGCCGCATAGCACAGCGATAGACGCCAGAAATACAAATATATCAATAAGCAAAACTACGATATAACAGCTGTGAGTAAATTATTAACATTTATTTTCTTAGAATACATAAAAATTCGCGACATATAATAAAGAATAAACAAGCATCATCTTATTTAATCAGTGCAGCGGAAGAGAATGAAATACATACAAGCATATGAAACTAGGATAAAATTAAAAAATAAAACTCGACAATTAATTTCTTACAATAGGATAATAGGTAAAAGTTCGTGTCACACCTTTCTCCTTTGGGGGATACACTGGTTACGATGTGCACCCCCCCCCTCCAAGGCAAAAACATGACCCATGCCGTATCCGGAACTCGAGCTCGCACCCACCTTGGATAAATGGTCAGAAGCCAACACTAAGAACACTGTGCCACCGGGGCGGCAAATTGATGTCTTCAACTGTCTTTAATTAATTTAATTAAATGTGTCAGTGGGTAAGATTTACAGTATATCTAACATGCCTTCAACAGATGAATGTTCCAATATGTCTGTTAAATGATTTGTAGAATACACTTATCTGAAGTGATTCATAATATCCTCTCTGAGCTTTAATGACCTCTCATCGAGATCCGAAATTCCTAAAGTCGGTTGCTGAAAGTGACTGCTTTCATAGCAAAATCCACAACTACTGGTATGAGTAACTTTATCTATTTTCTTGGACTAAAGCTACAAAATGGATCGAATGTGATAATTGCAGATGTGAGTATTGCGGACTTAATATTTTTTACACATGTTTATTCTTCTCATAGAAAATCTGATTTGTTCGCGGTCATTAACAACAGCGAATAATAGAAACCTTCTGCGTGTAATATCAACGACAGAGAACCCATATCATTAAAATATGGTTTACTTCGAGCTAATTGCAAATACTTCGAATTAAGTTTGTGTCACGCAGCTGTTCTTTCACTGAAATCAAGAATGCTAAAAATGCTACTAAAGAGAATTTAATTGACAAGACATTGTACTTGGATACTTTTCAGTTTCGAATATAGCGCGAATTTTCCCTTTACAGTCCCAAAAAGTTCACAAAATCTTATTTGTTAGTAAGAAAAAGACGGGAAGGACAATTCACTATAACAAATAATTCTTTTGAATATAAACATAGATCCTTGTTTTGTGAAGAAAGGCGTTTTACCGTATTAAAACATGTTAATGAACAACCGTCGTGTGGTAATCTGTTTTTATTTTTTTTGAGTAATTTACTCCACTGATGAATCAGGGTCAAGGGTTTTCGACAAATGCTGATAAGTATTAAGGAAATAGCTAAAGACGGTTACAACCAAAATTGCAATCAGCAGAAGATATAAATTTACTTCTGAAGGAATGGATGATGCCCTGATACTAAAAGAAATGAATACGCTTTTCTTAAACTTAGTAACTATGTAAGTGATTACGAGGAACTGTACACCAATTAGACTTAAAATAGTATAACTATATTAGTAATCCGAATATCTTGACGTAGATTATAAATCAAATTTCCAAGCTTTCGCACATCAACCAGATAGATGGCTTTTTCAAGGAAGGTAGAAAACAAAATAGTAACAATGTTTAAGAAAAGTGGATTTTTTAAAAACGTAATAATTAATTGTATGTTCAGACGCCTTTGCAGAAATTTCAGTTCCTTGCACAGAAAGGAAGCTGGGAAGCTGAGTGTTCTCTATATATAAGGATTTCCATAGCAAACGCTCGATTATATCACCAACAGTAAGTGCAAATTACTCTCTGTTATTCTGTATGCAAATTATCTGTGCAAGTTTTTTTTCTTTATTTATTTTTAAAATTGTGCATTATAAATATGAAAGTTGATACGTTTGTATCGACGCCCTCACATTGTGATCAAATTTAGGCACTAGGGTTTGCCCCTTTCCTCAGTGTGCTGGGTGCTATATGAGGCGTGAGCGAGTAAGGTATGCTTCAATTATGTAAAACTGGTAATACTTGCTCGATACAGGAGGAAAGTTCTAAATGTACATCATAGTTCACCGGGTTCTAACCAAGAAGAAGCAAGCAAAGTGTGCGAAATCATGGATTTAATGTGTAACGCAAAAGATTTTGTAAACGTTAACAAAGGATATATTGGAATATTCCAGAAATGCTACTTACCTTTGAGGCCCGCTTCTGAAAATCATGTTGCATTTCACACACGTTATTTGGTCCAGGTCGCTCTCCCTGTCCTTCAAACTGTGCCTAGCTCTCCCTGTCCTTCAGGTCAAGGAAAATGGAAGTCCACAAACAACCTCTGGCCTCCTCACTAGCACTAAGTTTTAACGGACTCGCGAATTTGTTCTTCTCTTCCTCTTCAAGTTGTTCTAGGAATGGTTGCAAAAGGATTCATGTGAACCAGGAATATGACACTGCATAAATGATGCAGATATGGACACCGTTGGTGCCAAAAAACCTGAAGAGGAAGAAAGAGAAGAACAAATCAGCGAGTCATTCAAACACAGCACCCTTTGTTTATAACTTTGTTAGAGTGTATGAATTAATAAGATTTGAATGTAATAATTTTATAACTAATAGGAAAATTTGAACTGTTACTAGAAAATATCTCAGTATTTTACAAAAAGAAACAGACATTGTGATTTCATTAAATAATGAGCAGTATAGTCATTAATAAATTAATAACGAGGAACTATACACGAACTATGTATAATAATAATTACAGTAGTAATCCGAGTTTATTGGCGTTTAATAAAAATTAGTTCTCGAAGCTCTCGTACATCAAACAGATGGCTTTTTCAAGGAAGGTAGACAGAAACTGCAATCTGAATAGCAGAACGCCTTAACAATTTGAACGCGGTGAGTTGACTTGATAATGAATATATACGACGTAATATATTTATTTAATGACACAAGGCATCACGTTGGATGTGCACGTGGTATCCTGGTACGAAAAAGCTGTTACTTGAAGAACTGGCTCCACATTCGCGGCAACTCAAGTAAGACGCTATCATTTCAAGTATCACTGTTGGTAATGGTCTCAAAGGTTTCTCTAATGGCTGTACATTTAGGGGTAGAGTAGGTAGCTGATTTCTTTATATCATCCCATTTGGGAGCAGCGGACTTGAATTTGACTTCTCTGGATAGGGCCGTGTTTGCTTTACCGTATTTACTGTATTTCGCTCAGAATCAGAGTCACCAAGCATAAAAGAGACACAAAATACAGTAAAGTAACCACAGCGCTATCCAGAGAAGTCAAAGTCAAGTCCACTGCTCGTATATAGGGTGATATAAAGAAATTAGTTACCTACTGTACCACTAAATCTACAGCCATTCGAGAAACCTTGGAGATCATTACCAACAGTGACTCTTGCAATGATAGGGTCTCTCTGGAGTTGGCCGAATTTGGAACCAGTTCTTCGAGTTAACTCCTTTTTCCTACCATGATACCGCGTGCACAACCAACGTGATGCCTCTTGTCTTTCAATGTACTTATTTATTGTCAAGTCTTTGCGTTCAAATTGGTGAAGTGTTCTATTATTCAGATTGCAGTTCCTGTCTACCTCCTTGAAAAAGCCATTTTGTTGACGTGCAAAAAGCTTGAAAAACTTATTTTTATTCTACGCCAATAAATTCGGTCTACTAGTATAGTTATACTAATTTCTACGTAGTTGGTATATAGTTCCTCGTTATTAATTTGTTTTATCATTCTCCGAGCGATATAGAACGCATTTAAACTTTTCAGACAGCTTAGACTCATACTGGAGAAGGAACACTCCCACCTCGACTTGCAAGACATCGGGCCTAAACCATAAGTTTCCCAACTTTAAAACATCAATAAAAGAATGATGGTTTGAAAACAAAAGGATAAAATTTCTTCGCCAAACTCTATCAAGGACAGAGAACCTGAAAAGAAAGGTGGTCATGTCGTTGGAAACCAAGGGCTGCACCCTGTATATGAATTTGCACAGATTTTGCGACCAGATCACCTTAAACAATTTCATCCTACGTGTAGATATGTTAGTCAAAAGACTCCAATCTGCCTTATCCTCCCGACACAATAAAAAATCTGGATTACTTGAACTTTTTCCCAGATTCCAAAATCTAAAGATTTTGCCATTGCATTCGTCAATATTTCCAGCCGGGTGCTTTCCCTAGATGAAACAAAAGTTGCGGAGCTTGGACCAAAATTCTGCTTCCGAACCAGATAGAACCCAAAAGATGCGTCATTCCTGAATTTGAAAGCGTAATATCGCGAGTTCCGGAAGACGCCAAAGACGAACTACTACGCCAGTTCGGTTCTTTTAAATTACGATCTTGGTAGAATCACACCAAATTCCTAAGAAATTTAAAATTCCGAGGCCTATTTTGATCCTTAGAAATGACCCGTCCATAATGTAGACTCTAAAGGACAAATCTGGCCAGATAGCGATTATGGACGCAGAAGACTACAATAAAATTCTTGAACATTTTATCACCGATTCTGGATCTGTAGCCCTTCGAAGAAACCCTCTAAATTCTTGGATAGCACAAGTACAAATAGCTGCTCGATTACCCGCTATTCCAGATGATCTCAAGACAGCCGCTAAACTATCACCAGGCACTTAGATCCCAAAGCTCTTCGGAAGCCTTAAGAGCCATAAGCTCGGAAATCCATTGAAATTCATCGTATCGAGGACGACTGCACCAACGTGCCATTTAGAGAAAGCACTATCCAGATTGCTGCGTAGTTTCCTTCCTGAATCGCACCACTCTGGATTTTATCACAAAATTCAAGCAACTAACTTTCCTACCAACCGACATTATCGAGCAGCTTCGATGTGGTTTCCTTTGTCCTACAATCTCCGTGCCAGAAGCCATCAGAACATTAAAGGAAGCCACATCTAATTCACAAGTTTATACGCAAGAGTCATGCCTCTGCATCTTCAAGTTAACAGGCTTGATCTCCGATACTAACTTCTATAGTTTCCATGGACGAATCTATAAATAGACTAATGGCGCTAAGATGGGATCCTCACTTTCACCGTCCTTGCAGAAGCTATATTTCGCCCAAATGAGAACAATATATTCTCCAGCATTTTGCGGTTTTCTCTGCAAAATATATACCACCTGGCTGCGTTAAGCTGACGACACAGTTTCCGTGTGATCTCACGATCAGTTATACCATGATATAGCTTTTGTATACATCCTACGATCAATTATAGCATGGAGCTTGAACACAACAGTGCCTTACCCTATCTGAATGTTTTACTGAGAAAATCGCCTGACAACCACCTCTGTACATAAGTCTACTATAAACCCAAGTTCGTCCCCAACCTGATGCTTTCTAGTTCTGTCCCGCAGAATAAAAACAGCTACTTTTTGTTCTCGAATTAGAAGAGCCTTCGCCGTCTCCTCCGATGCCCATTCTAGGTAACACGAAATTGAACACATCATCGAATTGGCCACTGACGTAAGATATTCATTGAATCGGATACATAACTTTATCCAAAATGCGAAAGTAAAACGTTCTAATCTTCCAATGCCGCAGCTTCGCTACCTGGACGCAATTCCCTACAAACCAAATGTGTCTTACACACTCAAGAACGCCCTCAAGAAGATGAACTACGGTGTCGGCATAAGGTCTCCTTCATCTTTATATATTGTAATAAAGAGATATACTGACAAACCCCTTCTTTCTTTTTTATAGCGAGGCAGGTGTTTATGCGATTCCCCTACAATATCCAGATGACTCCAGACGATACTACATTGGAATGGCCAAGCGTTCGTTTAGAATCAGCGTCAACGAGCATTAGAAGGATACGAAATACAGTAAAGTAACCTCAGCGCTATCCAGAGAGGTCAGATTCAAGGATGATATAAAAAATCAGCTACCTACTCTACCCCTAAATGTACAGACATTCGAGAAACCTTTGAAATCATTATCAGCAGTGATACTTTCAATGATAGCGTCTCTCAGAAGTTGGCACAAATTCGGAACTAGTTCTTCAAGTAGCGCCTTTTTTCTACCGGGATACTACATTCACAAACAACGTGTCTTTAAATGAATATTACGTGGAATCTATTTATAGTCAAGCCAAGTCAAGTCACCGCGTTAAAATTGTTGAAGCCTTGTACTATTCAGATCATAGTTTCTCTCTGTCTTCCTTGAAAAAAGCCATTTGGTTGATGTGCGAAAGCTTGGAAAACTGTTTTTTATTCTACGCCAATAAATTCGGATTACTAGTATAGTTATACTATTTTGTCATTAATATTTGTAAATCTCAGTGAAGTGCAAATTTTCGATAATCCGATTTTTTCAATTATCAATTATCCGTGCAATCCTTCACATCACACAAGAGAGGAGGGTAAGCAGACCAACATGTTTTCGTAGCAGCTTTCTTAAAAGCTAACGATTTAATTTTTCTTCTAAACCTGGAATTTATTTTGATGATTCTACTGTTTTCAATAAGTGATTAATTTTGATATTTAACTTTAACATTCTTGTACACGTGATCTTCAGATGTAACGTCTCTTGAAAATGCTGATGTTAAGCCTAAACTATGAAATTTTGTCATCATTTAGTGTGTTCTTAATATACTGGTGCACAAAACCTAAGGATGGGCTATGTTCTTACACGTATAAGAAAAAACAATACATGACCGCAGCCAAATGGGGAAATAATTATATTGCCAACATACGAACACATAAAAAGACACAAATTATTTTTTATAAATGACGCACAAATTACATACATGGTAATCAGTGTTTACGCAAAAGTTACAAATTTCCGAAGGACATAGTTGCAGAATGGATGTATAGTGCTTACCGATAACCAGTTGGAGAGGCATTTCAGTGTGGAATATGTCCACCCCGAACTGCGATGCAGCTTTCACAACGTCGTGGAAAGCTGAGCACCAAGGCATTCAGGATTCCTGAGGCAAATTGCCCCACTCCTCACTCACAGCAAGGATGAAGCACTTTTGTTTTCTGGAGGAGGGTTTCGAGCACGAATGCGTCCCAAACGTTGTTGATGGGATTAAGGTCTGGGAAGCGTGCTGGGAAGTCGATGCGAAGAATACCCTCGGTCTCCAGAAGTATCTGTACTGCTCTCGTACGATGCAGTATCGCGTTGTCATCCATGAACAGAAAGTCTTCGCCAACACCACCACGGAATAATCGAACATGACGTAGAAGAACTTCGTTGCAATATTATTCGCCGGTCATAGTCCAATTTTACAGCACCTGTAGCTGGGTACGTCCATTAATCATGATGCTGCCCCACACCATGACCCCGTTACCGCCATATCTGTCCCTTTCTTGCACATTATCGCGCTGGTACATAGTACCACTTCAACGCCAGATCGACTGACGTCTAGAATCCGGAGACAGACTGAAACGACTGTCATCTGTGAACGATACATTGGCTTGGCGCATTCATGGCATGTCCAATTTCTGTGGATATGACTCCACTGAAAACGTGCTCTACTTTGAGCTGTGGATAGTGGGATGCAGAATACAGGTCTTCAAGCATTATATACGTAAGTCTCAAACGTCTTGCCACAGTTTGTTCAGCGTTTTTGTGCTAGAATGAAGGTGACTCGCAAGCTAACCAGCTGTAGTGCGCTGATTAAGGTTTGCTGTTACAACTAAAAATCTGTTTTCATTCGTGGTAGTACAGCAATGACGACCTCCTAGCATGCGTCTGGAACACATTCCATTGGTTTGAAACGCTGCCTAGAGCCTGGGTACCATGCAATGCTGGATTCCAAATTCCCTGGCAGCATCACTCTCTCGGCGGCCTTCATCAAGCTTCCCTGTAATTCTTCCCCGAGTGAAATAATCTACATGATGCCTTTGAGGCAGCGTAAATTTCTCGTTCCAACCTTTATGCCTTCACGTCCAGATTTTCCTTCAAACACATGTCGCCTACAGCTCCCTTTTCTCTTTCATCCAATTAAGTGATACCACGGCCTCTGTGGTATTACTTAAATGGATAACGAGAAAAGGCAGTTATGCAAATTGCCACAAGCTGTTCCGTCAGATTATGTGGTTGTACTCTTTCGAAATAGTGTTCGTCCTTAAGCTTTTGACTCCTGGGTATATTACTGTGCTTCAGATATAAACTGAAGAATGCCTCTAGCCATATACACTGAAGAGCCAAAGCACTATGACTACCTCCTAATATGATGTTGGTTCTTCATGTGCCACCAAAGCATATCTTACCCGGTGAGGAATGGATATTACAAGATTTCTGAAGGGGTCGTATCGTATCAACACATAATCAGCAGATCATGTTGACAAAGGACTTAGTTTGGTAGCACACAGTACTTGCAAAATTGCTAGTTACGGATGTAATTAGTTGAGAAAATTTACGCATCGGAGTCCAGTTGTTCTGCTATGTTCCGACATTTACTTAAACAAAATGACATAGTGAACCGGGAAATGGCACTCATTTTAAATAGAGATCCACAGAAATGGTTATCAATATACTGGTGTGAACATGGGTAGGAACCCACTGGACAATGGGAAAATATTAAGCTGATTCAAACTATTTATTTTCTGACACGTATCGAGGTTAAGGTGCGAGGTTAGATCAAATGTTCTTTTAGCTAGACAGATACATGTACATTCCTGTAAAGCAAGTACGTTGATCAATAAACAGAAACAATGGAATTAAGAAATGGTAAACACTGAAGACAAAGAGCATGCATTCACCAAGTAAATTATTTGTAAATCATTATGTTGAGAACCAGCGAACAGTAGCACTGTATTAACTAATCTTATATTGTACAGTAGTTATATTAACTTTAACGGGGTTTAATTTCGCTCTACTTATTCTTAACTGGTACTACTGTATTTATTGTGCGTTTTTACAAAGCATTATAAAGGGAAAATGTACGGTTTTCATTGCTCTCCACATACAGGAACATCATCGATGCTGCTCGACATAGGTAGTGACACGCAAGGAAGTATATGTCAGAGTGCCATGTAAAGTGGTGGCTATGTGTTGACAGTTTGGCTATCTAAATTATTGTAGCTGCGAACCAGTCACGTGATTGATGAGGAGATGAAGGAGCAAATCGGCTCGTCCTAGCAAAGTGTAATCGCCCTCACCTGGGAATGTGGCTCACGGCATCAGAGTGATCTCCATGGCGAAATCCCGTGCAACGTGTGAAATGTTCTGGGCGACGTCATCCGGAGTCTTACCATCACACTGACTCCTTACTAGAAGCTTCATCATAGGGCTACGTACGGCTAGTTGGACATTGCGTCTCATCGGGATACAAAAAAACTGTTCACCCAATGTGGCGACAGTGGTTAGAGGAAGGTAACTTGCGTTGCTGTAGTAAGATTGGTGAACGTTGGCTGACGTCAAAACGCCTCAATCACCGCATTCGACAACAAGCCATATCTGTCCCGCAACCCTCAGCCGACGACATTCGACGAGGCGCACTGAGAGATATGGACATCCCCTTATCGGCACCAACTGTGAATCGAAGACTGGCTGAGGAGGGCGTATCTTCTTCTCAATCATTGTGATGACTGCCACCCATCACAGTACATTGTCGCACAAGTTCGCAGTAGTGTCGTACCAGACATACGTGACAGGACGAAGGGAACCATCACTTATTTAGCGACGGCTCTTGCTTCTATCTCAGCGCTGATGATTGCCGATTGAAAGTTTGGAGGCGACATAGCCATATCTTGTTGCCATCCGTGAACGTCATAGAGCTCCTCATCTTGGTGCCGTGGTCTGGGATACTATCAGTTTCAACAGCCGTTCACCGCTCCTGCGCATAGTGGATACAATGTCAGCAGAGCGATACGTTGATGAGATGCTTCATCCTATTTTGCTGCCATATCTCCGTGGTATCCATGATTCAAAGTTTCAGCAAGGTAACGTCCTCCCGAGACTATGCCGACATCAGCAGACAGTCCTACATCAGCAGATGTGCTGCCCAGCCTAGCGAGCAAATTTATCAAAAAGTACTCCCATTATATTACACAAAGCACCGCCCAAACTAGGATGTCAGTGCTCGTAGCTGAGGCAGGTCAGTTGATTCACTTGTGCCCGAAAAGAAACTCAAAACTTCACAAACTCAGGTTCACCAGTCTATGTTTAAAAAGTTTCAGTTGTAAATAAGAAAGGTGTTACTACAGTATATTAAGAAAAATTCACCACTTCTACATCAGAGCACAGTACTGCGGGTGCAGATAGTTTTTAGCATCGTTCGACACTTTACGGCTAATGTAGGTTCGATATTTTCTAGTGCTGAATTACTGAAAGACAGCAGTTTAATACAATTGCTGATGAAAGATAAAAGCTGATTTTTTGTTTGATAATTTAAACATCCTAAATCTGTTCATAAAATTATTTTAAGCGCGAAAATTTAGCAACAGAAAATGTGTTTCAGATTTTGACATCTAATTGTATGATTTTGTTGAACATCAAGTGTTTAAGGTCACAGCATTCCAATTATTTCATGATTCGTATGCGAACTACGTTTGTAAATGAGTTATCGCTCATCCACCTCCAAGGTATTTTCAAAAAGATACTCACCCATACACATAGGCATTTAGGAGCAATTCTATCTTAAGTCGTAATGTTTTTGTGGGTTCATTTGTTGTACCTGCCGTACAAGTCCATTAAATTTCGTATGAAGTTTCAAACAGATTATTTTTACTAACAAGGGAAGTCTTTCAACTGTCACTCCCCAAAATTGAAGAAACTTGGCCAGAAGATAGTACGAAGAGCAAAAACCAATGGGTGTGTTTCCGTTTTGGCCCAAATGAACTGACAACGGTGAACGACTGGTCTGAAAAAGGCGTTAGAGCACAAGTGGGAAAAATCATCTAACACGTGTTCCGGTGCGTTATATGTGATTCAAAATAAGCTTATGTCATACACAAAGCAACAAAAACCTTTATTACAGGTGTAAATGAACATTTGTGTCATTAAACACATGACCGAAGCAAAGTAATTTGGAACAATGAGAACAACGCAAGATACCAAAGTTTTCACAGTACTGAAAATTGTCATTGATATCTGAAAAACAAATACGTTGACCATTATCAAAAGAAGCGTCCCCACTTTCACAGTATCCAATTTTTATCCACTGATATAACAACATGTTGTTGAATTTTTCTGACTGCCATTGATTGTTGATGATTTCTCCACTTGTGCTCTATGGCCATTTTCAGACCGCTCGTTCACCTTTGTCAGTTCATTTGGGCCAAAACGAAAATGCGCTCATTGATTTTTGCCTTTAGTGCTATCTCCTGGCCAAGTTTCTTCAATTTTGAAGAGTGGCAGTTGTAAGGTTTCCCTTGTAAGGAGGGAAGAATTCAAATCTAAACTAACGCCATTTCCAAAATTTAAAGAAATACTCATATTGGAACATTACGTGACTTTTACTTTCTCAAAGCTCCATTATTAGAATGTGTTGTAACAGTTCAAAACTTACTTTTCAAAACTCCTTTACTTTTTCAAAACTTCATTATTAGAATGTGTTGTAACAGTTCAAAACTCACACTTCCTGTTCTTGATATAATTGAACTTTAAAAATATGATTTGCAAACAACACATGGAAAATACTCTTTTATGAACTTCTAAACTAAAGTCAGAAATTTTACAGATCTCATTCATTTATTCAATGGTTCATCAAGTACTTTTTCCTTTTATTTGTTTTCATTTCTTTTCTTTTTTCTGCAAAGATAAGGTTCCTGTCGCAGTAATATTTGGACGCACTCGAAACAAAACTTTAAAAAATCAAGAGCAAATGTAAAGTGAAAGTAATTTTTGAAATTTCAAAGCTGTGTTAATATATTTTGAATGTTTCCTTGAGAATTTCTGCTTTAGCGAATGACTTAATTAAGCTGTTAAAGTTCACCTGTCCTTCTGCTCCATTCTTTTCGAGAAGAACAGCAAACAGAGAACGTCGTTCTTTTGACAGTTTTTAACTAACTTCAACTTAATGCGAACACGTTCTCAGGTAATTAATGTGATCATTAATATGAAGTAGTTCTCCGATGACTGCGAAGCGGTTCTCAGTTTGATTACTTTTAACTTTTTGTGATCATTATATCTACTTCTAACTTCCTAAAAATCCTTTCACAAAAAAGCAGCTGAAACTGCAATAGTCAGCAGCAGTTTGTAAATTAAACCGACGTTGAGATAGGCTTCGTGTTGACAATAGTTAGGCATGAAACTTAAAACAGAAATGCAATTCTTGGACTTAACCTTTTAGTTCATGGAAACTAATGTGAACATAGTTGCATGAACTAATGTTAGCAAAGGTAAAGTCCAAGAATTACATTTCTGAACCGGGTTACGAAATCTCTTCCGTTAATGTCACAACAATTATAATCTGCCTGACATAATACAGTACAAACAAGCAGATTTAATTTTGTTGCTGCCCATGGTATTACATCAGAAACTATTTTCCTATCTTGCAATCTAAGTTCTGACTGATTTATGACAACTACTGTCATCAAGTTAGAAACAGTGCATTATGTGTTTTTTTTAATCCGATAGAATTTAAACTGGTAAGGTTTCATCACACCTTCCTTTCTGGTCGCGTGTTCTCCTAAAACAAAGTGGTTTGGAAAATCTTAAAATGAAACAGCTTTTCAGTGGAGTGCGGTGTGCTGCTAACTTAACAGCACTTGAAAAAAAAAAGAGGCTTTAGTTTTGTTATTTAAATGTTAGATAAATTTATTTTATGCTTATATTTCTATTTGTATTGTTTCGGTGGGAACGTTCCGGTGCCGCCCCGGTGGCGCAGTGGTCTAAGCGGTGGCCTCTGATCATTCGTCCGAAAGGGGTCTGGGTTCGAATCCCGTGAGGCATGGGTGTTGTGTTTGCCTTACGGCACTGGCTCTTTCCCTTCCCTGGAACCAGTGGCCCTAAATTAGGGACTGGCGACTGCTTATAGCCCATTGAGTTACTCACGGTGGTCGTTAAACCTCCAATGCCGCCCCGATGGCGCAGTGGTCTAAGGCGCTGGCCTCTGATCATTCGTCCGTAAGGGGTCCGGGTTCGAAACCCGGTCAGGCAAGGCATGGATGTTGTGTTTGTCTTACGGCACTGGCTCTCTCCCTTCCCTGGAACCAGTGACCCTAAATTAGGGACGGGCGACTGCTTATAGCCCATTGAGTTGCTCACGGTGGTCGTTAAACCTCCAATAAAAAAATAAAAAATAAACCTCCAATCAAAAAAAAAAACCGTTCCGGAGCAGACTCCTCTCCCCTCCCAATCCAACATAAAACTGCTCTGCCATAATTACTGTCGTGCCCTGTCTACCAACTCTTGCCTGAGAACAATTCATGTGCATTCAAATATTTTCATTTAACACTAACAGATGGCGCCACTTATCACGATTCTCTCCAGTAATGTAGCCTTAACTGATAAAGTAATTCATTTAACATCACACCGTCTGCAAATTTCCACGACAGAATACAAAAATTACAGAGAAAGAAAGCATTCGTATGATTGGAAGAGCATAAACACTAAACAAGTATCTCATATTCAGTGCAGAAAACGTAGGGTGTAAGGTATATTTAACCCACTGAGAAATGTGGCTCCAGTTCTACAATGATTTTTTTTTTTTTTAAATTCGTGCTTGAGATGTGGCTCCACTTCTACGGTGATTTTGATTTCTTTTTTCATTCCGTTCTATGTCCGTTAAACACTCATGTTGACTAACAGCAGATTTTTAACGCATTTTGTAAAGAAATAGTGAATGTAAATCTAGTGACTTAACGGAAAAACTCGCTCCCCAGCAAAAATATCTTCAAAGCCCTCTTGCGAAAATCTATTACTTTCAGTTGCTAAAACTGTCCAATTCTGTATTATTAACTAGGCTTTACGAGGGGTTACCATAATTCAGATTTTTAGAAATATATTGACCTTTCGGTACTTTTCGTAAAACAAAAATGATTGCACTTTATTAGGTATAACACAAATGTGCACGTTGTAATTAAAGTGATTAGCCAAGTTTTATACAAATACACAATGCAATAAAATACTTTTCCCAAGTGAATCATATGCAAATTTTATTCTTTTAGGAAACTAAGGCCATCCTCTTTGAAACGCCTCACAATCACACACATTAAAACCCGTAATTGCCGTGTGACAGTGTCTGAGGGCATTTTCCGCTTTATATATAACATAAGTGAGCAAATTAATAAGTAACAATTAAGAATTGTGACACACACACACATACACACACAAAGAAAAACTGATTATTCACCCATGAATATAAAAAACACATTTAACATCATGCCACAATATTTTGCAAGTAGGAAAAACAAAGTCCCAGATAAGAACAACTTTTAGTTCATTATATTCAGAAGGATTCGTAGTTATGTGTAAACGACTGTAATACATAACTCCATATCTTCATTGGTATAAAAATTTCATTCAGTGAACTGATGATTCTTTCACATTATCTTGTTAATATGCATGTAAAGGTACAAAGGTACTATTGGCGTGGCTGTGAAAAAGGGCCTTAAGTTAGACGCTACGCTACGAGCGGGGTAGCCTGGACCTCAGCCCACCCAACTTTTCTTTGAAAGCCCACCCTTTAGCTTCCCCTCCACCCCCTTCCTCCCCCCAAAAAATACACTGGTGTGCAAAACTTAAGGACGAGCCAGGTTTTGACCTGTTGGCCATAGCGTCGCACAGGAGCGGCCTGGATACGTGAAATTCCTACCATAGGAACTTCATTACTTACCGAAATGATGACGGAAACAACACTGACACAACTGCTGCAGATAAAGGATATAGTGTAACTTTATTCAGAATTGGCTACATAGCACTGGGTGCCCTGATACTGATGCATCACTGCCAAAAACGGTACGAAGGGAAGAGGAGGTCCTCAATAGGGGATGTGATCACACCTAACGTCGATGCATGATTTGCACCGTCTGTCCATACTTCGCTCAAACCATAGGAGCTCCATTACATACCGAAATGATGACGGAAACAACATCGATACAACTGCAGGTACTAAAGGATATACTGGAACTTTATTTAGAATTGGCTACATAGCACTGGGTGCCATGATACAGATGCAATAATGCCAAAGACAGTACGAAGGGAAGAGGAGATCCTCAATAGGAGATATGATCACCCCTAACGTCGATGCATGATTTGCACCGTCTGTCCATACTTCGCTCAAACCATAGGAGCTCCATTACTTACCGAAATGATGACGGAAACAACATCGATACAACTGCAGGTACTAAAGGATATACTGGAACTTTATTTAGAATTGGCTACATAGCACTGGGTGCCATGATACAGATGCAATAATGCCAAAGACAGTACGAAAGGAAGAGGAGGTCCTCAATAGGGGATGCGATCACACCTAACGTCGATGCATGATTTGCACCGTCTGTCCATACTTCGCTCAAACCATAGGAGCTCCATTACTCACCGAAATGATGACGGAAACAACATCGATACAACTGCAGGTACTAAAGTATGGTGGAACTTTATTCAGAATTGACTACATAGCACTGAGTGCCATGATACAGATGCATCACTGCCAAACATGGTACGAAGAAAATATGAGGTCCTCAGTAGGAAATACACTATCTACCGAGAAATAATTGGACACCCCTGCAATCGACGATATCTGCTGTCCTGATAAACGTCACGGCCCCCGCCGTTAAATATCATGTGGGAAACAACAACGGAACCAGTCGCATGCAAGATGCCACGCTGTTCGGAGCTCTCTGATTTTGAGAAAGGTGTAATCGTCGGGTATCACAGAAATGACCGATCCATACGTGACATATCCAGCGAGCTGAAGTACCCAAAATCTACAGTGGCCTACGTGATTCGCAAGTGGAAGATGAGAGGTGACTGTCGGAGTGTGCCCCGACCTGGCAGATCCACAAAACTGGGAGTAAGAGGCCGGCCGGTGCTGGCCAGAGAAATTTGAAAGAACCGCACCAAATCGATGGGCCACATCCGCGAAGAGTTTCAACAGGCATCTGGGAGTGTTCTTTCGATGAATACCATCCGTAAAGAAGCCCATCTGCTCGATTATCATGGACGTGCTGCCGCCCACAAGCCTTTGATCACCAAGTCCAATAGCGCGGCTCGGCTAACGTGGTGCAAAGAACGTTGACAGTGGACCGTTGAACAGTGGAAACAGGTTCTCTGGAGCGACGAATCAAGGTTCACTCTTTACCGTTCGGACGGCAGGGTTTGGGTTTGGCGTTTGCCTGGAGAACGCCTCCTGCCGGAATGTATTGTGCCAACTGTGAAGTTCAGCGGCGGTGAAATTATGCTATGGGGGTGTTTCTCCTGGTATGGCATGGGACCCTTGGTCGCAATTCCTGGTAGACTCAAAGCCGAGACCTACTGCACCATTTTGGATGACCATGCGCTTCCTACGTTGTGGTAGTTTTATGGGGTAGACCCATGTTACTTTCAGGATGACAATGCCACCTGTCATGTTGCGAGGTCCACCATGGCTTGGTATAGTGACAATGGGGTTAATCGAATGGACTGGTCGGCGCAGAGCCCGGACCTTAACCCTATCGAGCACCTCTGGGACGAGTTGGAGCGTCGACTTAAGGGGTACCCCCACCGTCCAAAATCGGTGAAGGAACTGACCTGTCTTCTCCAAGCCGAGTGGAAGAAAATACCGCTAGCCGTCGTACAACGCCTATTTGAGAGTATGCCCCGGAGGGTCGCAGCTGTAATCGCCACTCGTGGAGGCTCCATCAACTATTGAAGGTGAATAAACTTCGTTTCCCTTTGCTATCACAGGTGTACAATTACTTGTTGGTAGATAGTGTATGATCACCCCTAACGTTGGCGCATGATTTGCAGCGTCTGTCCATACTTCGTTTAAACCATAGGAACTCCATTACTTACCAAAATGCTGAAGAAATCAACACCGACATTACTGCAGACACTAAAGATAAGGTGTAACTTTATTCAGAATTGTCTACATAGCACTGGGAGCCATGATACAAATGCATCACTGCCAAAGACGGTACGAAGGGAAGAGGAGATCCTCAGTAGGGGATATGATCACTCGACACAACTGCAGACACTAAAATATATAGTAGAAAATTTATTCAGAATTGGCTACATAGCACTGGATGCCATGATACAAAATCATCACTGCCAAGGGGGGTACGAAGGGAAGAGAAGGTCTTAAGTATGGGATATGATCACCCCTAACGTAGATGCATGATTTTCATCGTTTGTCAATACTTCGCACTAGGTTGTAAATGAGTTCTTGTGGTAACATCACCTATTCTTCCGCCAGCGCCTCTTCAGCTGTTGAACAGTTTTACAGCTGTGGTAGAAAATACCCTAAGTGAACAAAAAGTAGAGATTGACATAATCAAGCATGGAGATGTAACTTTAGCTTGCAGCAGGTATCCATCTGATGAAGCTAATTTTTCACAAAGGCTTACAAGGAGTTTGTGAAAAATTAGCGTTATCAGCGGTAACGGTCTCTTTGGTTGACATGACCCATCATTATACAGGATAAATAATGATGGGTGATTACAAGGGATACGATTTATTGTGCATAATGGGTTGTGTCAACCAAAGGGACCGTTTTCGCTGACCAAAATGGAAGACTATTTTCAGAGAAATTGTATACAGTGAAACAAAGCTGGTGTAACAATTTCTCGTGCATGGATTTGTAATTCGCCGACATTAGATTGTGTTTATTGTCACAGATGCTGTCTTTCCTCTACCAAAGTTACTAAGCCTTCCTGTGCAAAATGAATACGAGACTGGCGCCACATATCCAGTGAAATAACACCGCATGGAGGAGGGCAGTCCCATATTCAGTCGTGTGTGATTCCTGAGCAACGGTTGCAGGGAAAGAGCATTAGCAGAAGAAATGGAAGAGTTTGTTAAGAAAGAGGCAAACTTCTGGAAACAAGTACTTGACAGAGTAAAGTCAATGCTATTCCGACTTTGTCATTGCGTAAATTGCCGGTTCGAGGTCATAGGGAACACAAAGCAAGTAAAAATCGCAAAACATTTCTGTCCATTGTGAGCCTGCTTTCCCGATACAACCCTGTGCTACACAAATTGATAAGCATTCCACAAGGAACGACAAAATATCTGTGACCAAATATTCCGAACGAGTAAAATGCCACGTTTTCAAGCAAGGTTAAGGAAACCATAATAGCTGATATTAAGAAATGCATTTTGTTTGCTATCATAATGGACACAACTCAAAATATCAGCAAAAAGGATCAACTGAGCCAAATATTTCGATATGTATCTTTTGTAATGGGAGAAAATTCAAAACCCAAGATCATAGTCATCGAGGAAAAGTTTTTGCGATTTACAGAAGTGGAGGAGTCTTCAGCGTTTGGTCTTAAAAAATTAATTATGGACACTCTGAAAACGTGTGCGTTAGACATTTGAAGTCTGAGAAGTCAGTGTTATGATGGTGTTGCTACTACGAGTGACTTGAACGCGAGGACCCAACCAAGAACTTCAGAGAAACAGCTTCCCACAACTTAAATTCGGTACCCAGTGATGCGATGAAGGATGTAAATAACTGAAGTGAGAAAGTTCTTTGGTAAGGCAGGAAAAATTTAAGCCTTCTTTGCGGAAAACATCAAACAATAGAAAATGTTTTCATCATTTAATGAAGAATCAAAGGTGACAATAAAAGGATTATGGTCAACAAGACAGTCTTCAAGACATGATTTTTATTGGCACACCGCTATCGCTACTAAGATATTCTGAAGGCACTCACTAATATCATTCTTGTAGGTAAGAAAACCCAAGAAATAGCTGCTGCAGCTGAATTGATAGCACAGATGGAAAGATTTAATTTATGGTAGTTCAACTAGGTATGAAGTTCCAATGGTTAATCTGAACTTAAATGTATGAACTTCTGTAGGTACCAAGCAATATGAGAAGACAAAATTAACAAATTAGACAAAGTTAGAGAAGTTACATTAGCAAACTTCATTCCTCCAATAATAAAAGGTGTCCATTCATATAACTGCCGAGCAGTCATTTGGACTATGTATAGATGCTGCAAGCTTGGTCCACCGATCGGTTTGTGTTGCTATTGAAAACGTTGGAACCAGTTGATTACCGTTTTAAGATCAACGTCTGTTTTGCAAAGCTATACAGGGCCACAGCACAGTTGAAGCGGAGCTTTGACGGTTTGAATGAAATTGCCACTCTGCTTTGCATTCTAGATCCACAAACACTGAATACAATCAGCGACGAAGAACTGTATAGGGTTCGAAGGAAAGTCCTTATTCAGGGCAATAACAGCGGAAGAAAGGGTCCGAGTGGTACACAAGTTAGGTCTATGTATAGGAAAGGGACGATGGCCGATTCAATGAAAGCAATTGGAGCGCCCCTAGAGGCAAAGGTCAGAAGTTAGGAAACCTAACTCGCGAACAACGCGAGATAGAAAGAAAATTCCAACTACAAAGTTGTAGCACATCGTGTAATTAGTAGGAAACGACATATGGTGCGCACGAATTATGTACATGAACGGATCAAAATGCTGTTAATTCGAAATCGGTAAAGCGGAAGAATAAGACAGAAAAATAATGGCACGAGACAGAAGCTGTGAAGGCTTATTTATAATACTGAAAAATGCTTACAGAAGATACGCCTACTTACAAGCACAACGCACATCTGCGCGAAGTTAATGTACAGCCGGTTCGAAGTGGTCACCGTCTGTTACAATGCACATTCCAAGGCGTGTAAGAATAGCTTCTCGTACATTATCTAGCATGGCAGGTGTCACTGTGTTACAGGCGCACACAATGCGGTGTCGTAAATCTTCCAGACTAGTAGGTTCTGTAGCATACGCGTGTTCCTTCAAGTAACCCAACAGGAAGAAGTCCAAATGGGTTAAGTCCGGTTATCGCGGAGGCTATTCCCCCGTACCGCCATAACCAAATATCTGGTGTCTGAATGTTTCAGCCAGGAAACTCAGTACATTGGCTGCCATGTGTGGTGGTGCACCATCATGTTGGTGCCACATGCGCAGCAGATCTTTGAGAGGAAGATTATCCAGAAAGTCAGATATCGGCCCCGTAAAAGCTGTAGGTACCGCTGACCTGTTAATGTCCCATCACAGAAAATAGTGTGTTTCGCCAAATACCGCACCAAATGTTAGTTGCCCAACGTCGTTGATGTCGAGCAGCTCTTCCCATAGATGCGTTGCTCAGAGCCCACTAATGGGTTTTATGCCGATTGACTATTCCGTACCGTGTAAAACGGGGGACTCATCTGTCCACAAGATATCGGGCAAGAAGTTTGGATAACCTCCAACGTGTTATGTACAAAGTTGCAGAAATCGAAGCGCCTTCCCTGGTCTCGATCCACCAAACCTTGCACTAGCTGGACGTGGTACGAGTGAGCTCCATGCTCGTTCAGGATTTGCTAAACACGTTGTGCTGTTAATCCGCATGCTTCGGCGTCTGCTGTGGTACCAATATTGGTATTGGAAAGGACATATCCCAGGACAGCCTCAGGATGCACTGTAACACCCGAACCCGTAGGTCTTCCCGATCGCGGACGTGCCTGCATACTTCCGGTCTCTCGGAGGTGGCGAACACAGTTGTTAATAGTCGCTGCAGTTGGATGTTGTCCAGTCGGAAAACGCTCGGCATACCGCTTTGAAGCTTCGTGGGCATTGCGATGACATTCGCCATAAAGTATGACCATTTCACAGTACTCAGCTTTCGAGTAGCCTGCCATCAGTGTTTGCAACGTGTACCTTGACTGACGTTCAAGTCCCCAGCCTCGGCATTTAATCTCCCCGACCGGCTTCTGCGGCACTATCAATATTTACATACGCATTGGAAGCCCAGTATTTTGCATTGCCTAACCATCCAGTGACCGCGTGCACTTTATCGGGATTTTGACCCGACTATGTACATAATTCGTGCGCACCATATGTCGTTTCCTACTAATTGGACGATGTACTACATCTTTGTACTTGGAATTTCGTTTCTACCTCGCGTTGTTAGCGAGTTAGGTTTCCTAACTTCTTACCTTTGCCGCTAGGGGAGCTCTAATCGCTGTCATTCGATCGGCCATCGTCCATTTCCTATACATAGACCTAACTTGTGTACCACTCGGACCCTTTCTTCCGCAGTTATTGCCCTGAATTAGGACTTTCCTTTGAACCCTGTATAGTGCAGCAGAAATTCTCTCAAATCAGTACAGTTGCGATATTATACCCCATTGTTTCCAGCGAAACTACTTTCCTTTCGGTGTTGTCTGAAGGACGATACTTCCAAAAAGGTTACCAACGAAAGGAAGCGTACAGCTGTTATTGATTTAAAAC
Organism: Macrothele yani; assembly: GCA_039090855.1. Classification (NCBI taxonomy): domain Eukaryota; kingdom Metazoa; phylum Arthropoda; class Arachnida; order Araneae; family Macrothelidae; genus Macrothele; species Macrothele yani. The sequence goes on from CM077026.1 coordinate 75,348,806, forward strand.
CATGTACTGTACTTTCATGCAGTTTTCCTTAAGGTTTCTCCGCTTCCTTTTTGTTTTTTGACGATTCCTGTGTTCGTGGCCACAGCTGAACGTTCTTCCGCAAAACTAAAACTCATCTGAACATATTTACGAAGCGCAATGGCGGAAGAACGGCTTAGAACGGTTTAGGCCTGTCTTTATAGTTTGTTGAGAATCAATGTGCATGGAAATCAAACGTTTCTCAGATGATTGACGCCTTTGCACAACAGAAAATAAGATTTTTCCTTTGGTGTTGATCCGAATATTGGTGAGTAGGCAACCTTATGTTCCGCATTTTATACTTCGGATTGCATGATGAGCTACCGGTATAGTATTCAGGAAAATGCCGTATATAAAATGAAATTCGCGGCATACTTGACATAACTGTACCGTATTTATATGCAAGTATAAACAATATGCAAGGTGTTCTTCACAGTGGGGGCCATGTAATAGAAATCAAGCTTTGGGAAAATAACTTTTAGAAGCAGAGATAGCAGCAAACAGTTTGTGCATGTGTAGCCGCTGGACCAAGAACGAATCATCATTGAAAGTGAATAATGTTCACAATCTTCACCACAGTGAATGGCATACAGTGCAAACAGAAGTGGTGGTACAGTAGTAAACAATGTTTTATACTAACGCCACTTAATCTGACACATACACACACACACACACACACACACAATTGAAATCAAACTTTTAGAAAGAGTTATCTGGGTATTCATGTAAACTATGAATTTTTTTTCTGATTCAAGTTTTTGCATCGGAGAAAGACTAAAACGTATCGATCTTCGCTCTCAGAGTTCTAGCTTTTAATGCAGAAAGAGGCATTCAAATCTGACTGATAGGTGTAAAAACTGGTGTCTACAGATGGATGGAAGGGAGGTCATATTGATACATCTAGACACGTACTTTTATTCAAAAGGCATGCTGCAAAAGGTAAACATGTGGCTTGTCTCAGGTCAATATCAGTTAATGATCCATTATTAAACATTGCACTTACTGAAAGATACAGAAAAATATCCATGTCTGGCAAGTTCCAATGGTTAATCTGAACATTAATGTATTTTATAAAGTTCTCATTCTTCTGAAGATCATCCAGAGAAAAATGTAATCTTTTTTTAACTGCAATGCCATCTTTCATTTCTCCAACCCCAAACTGGAGGGATAATATTATGTTCTCTAGCGTAATGTGCACAGTTTAACAAAAAGTTTCAGCTCCTATCACATTAAAGTACATTATGACGTGCTGAAGCCAGAACACACATAAAACGGAAACCTGTCCAAAAAGGAAATTCTTTTTGGTCCGGAAATGAAAGGTCGATAATTAAGTATTATTTAACCTGCCTAACGCGGAAACGGAATGGAAAGAGAGTAAATGAAGCTTTAGCAACGTAAAGTCCCAGTTGTTCCCAAGCCGTCAAGTATTTTAATTTAGTATGAAACATTACACGTTAAAGTGCAATGATGAATTCACGCGAAACAGATTTGCTTGAGGTTGAAGATAACATTACTAAACACAGAGAGATTGCTTTTTGTTTGTTTACACAAATACACACTGAAGCACGTCCATTGTTTGGTGTCTTTTTAAGCACGTTCACTGTTTGGCGTCTTCTTAAGCACGTAGCGTGACTCAGGTTTAGTTCATGTGACCACCGCTGCTCTCTTTGCTGAATGCAAAGTCCAAAGTCTTCGCAGCTGGCCATTTTGCACGGATTTCAGAGTCACGCCTAGATTTAATTCTCCTATATTTAACAAATGAGGTGATCATTCACAGCCTTATCTTGTAGTGAATTACATTCGTTCGTTTGCCTCTTCCCATGGCGCCAAAGAAGAACGTTCTCGACTTGGATACATAAGTTAAAGTTTTTGAAATGCACAAAAAAGAAAGTGCGAGTGTCAAGCACTTAGCATAGAACTTCAATGTCGGAAAAACAGAAATTTATGATTTTTTAATGAGAAAAGATGAGATAACAGTGCACTGATGTAAAGAACGAAGAGGGAAAAAATGCGACAACCCGGGTATGAAGAATTGAGTAAGATTGTCTTTACTGGTTCGTTAGTGCATGCTGTAAACACGACCAAGAGATATAGCCAAAAACTTGGAAAAGAGTTTCATGCTTGTAATGGATGGTTGAAGAAAGTTTTCGAAAGAGGCACAACAAGGAAACTTGTGGCGAAACGGCAGAAGTCAACGACAAAACAGTTTTGGATTGGATACAGAAACCATTAACACTAGTTAGAGGCTATGAACCTTAAAACATTGCTAATGGTGATGAAATGAGTTTTTTATTTTTTTTATTTTTTTTATTTTGAGACTGCCGAATAAATATTTGTATTTGAATGGTGAAACCTGTACTGGAGGAAAAAGGTCTAACGGATACCTTTGAGTTTTTCTTTGTGATTTTATATCTGAAGACATGGAAAAATATTTGTGATTGTGTGTGTGTGTGTGTGTGTGTGTGTGTGGTTGTAGTTGTGTGTGTGCGTGCGTGCGCGCGCGCGCGTGTGTGTGTGTGTGTGTGTGTGTGGCAAAGCCGTTAAACCAAAATGTTTCTATAACTTCAATTTAAAAAAACTTCCCGCTAAAAGGAACAGAACATGAAAGCATAGATGACAGCTCAAATTATGGCCGAGTGGAAAAAAGTTTTAATTCAAAAATGAAAATGCAAAACAGAGATGTTCTTTTGTTTTGGGTTAATGCAGTATGCCATCCTCATCTTGAGCAATCATATGTAAAACTTGCATGGCCAGCAGCCAATGGATCAAGAAATGGATCAGTGCGTCAAAATTCATTATCGAAAACTTATTACTCAGTCGCTTCTTGCGAATAAGGAATCAGCCTCCTCATCTGGCGAACTAACTAAATCCTAAAGTGTTATTGATGCTATTGGATGGCTTGCAAAAGCATCACACGAGGTGCCCCCGGAAACGATTAAATCGTGAGTCAAGCAAGTACAATTTTCTTTGGAGGACTTACCAGGCGTGTGCGGTGAAAGCACCAATGATTTGCCTGCAGCAATAAACAGAGCTAATATTTCTAACCATAAATGCCAAGGATTACACAGATGATAAATCCAAAGGATAAATGCAAAGGATTATGTAAACATTAACAGCAACGCTGCGACCGAGCTTTGTGAGACCTCGACGAAATTATTGGGCGACATCTAGTTGAAGAAAAAGCAATAGCAGTGAGGATGATAAAATACAGATAGTCAACCTATAAACTCCAACTAGGATAAAAACGTATCACCAAGCATTGTAAAATGCACTGAGTGGTCACTTTATTATGACCACCTGACAGTTTAAAGCTAATGAGCTATGGCTGCACGCTGTTGCCGCCAGAGGGCGAGGCTTGTGTAAAAAGAGAAAGCTTAGTGTAAAAAATCCCTTCTACTACTGTCGCAACGACAGTAGTAGAAGGGATTTTTGCGTGACGAGATGGGTAAAAAATGCGATTTGGCGGACTTTCAACGTGGGATGATTGTAGGGGCTCGGAGCCACGGAGCGAGTATCACCAAAACCGCTGCATTCGTGAAATGTTCCAGAGCAGCTGTTGTTAAAGTGTTTAAAGACTGGACTGCCAGCCAAAAAACTGGGTCTCTACGTGCAACGTGTGGTCGTCATTGACTAGTGAATGCTCGGGCGGAACGGAGAGTATCCAGACCGGCAACAGACAACATAAGGGCAACAGTGCAGCAAATTACAGACCATCTTAATCAAGGATCCCATCAAAGGATCTCTGCACGCACTGTTCGCCGTACACTGCATCGCATTCTGAAAGGCGTCCCCCGGTGGCGCAGTGGTCTAAGCGCTGGCTTATAATCATTCGTCCGAGATGGGTTCGGGTTCGAATCCCGTGAGGCATGGATGTTGTATTTGTCTTACGGCACTGGTTCTCTCCCTTCCCTGGAAACAATGACCCTGAATTAGGGACGGGCGACTGCTTATAGCCCATTGATTTGCTCATGGTGGTCGTTAAACCTCCAATTAAAAAAATATTATTGCAGATAATTTAAGGAAGGATTTGAAACAAGTTTCCGAACAAGATTCAAAGATATCTCCTTTTGAGTCGAAAGATGGCTTTATTTTGAGGAGGGAGGTTTTGGTAAACCGGTTAGTTGACAATATCGGGGAAGAGAGATATTTGCTCACGGTTCCAGAGAAGTACAGCGACCACCTCAACTCATTGTGCAACGAAGATATATCAGCTCACCTTAGTGTAACGAAAGCAAAGATGGGTGCGATAGATAGATACGTTTTCTGACCAAAATGCTGCAAAGAAGTAGAAGAATAGATGCGTGCTTGTGTACTTGCGACCATTGCTAGAGGACACAAAAATCGAATGACGAAAAAGAAGCTTACATGAAACGGGTACAGAGAGTGTTTAGAAAAATAAATGTTGACATTGCGGATCCTTACAGACTACACTATTCGGAAGGCGATATATACACTATATTGACAAAAGTAATCATACACCCCTCCAATAGCAAATGAACGCATCCGCTGCGTTGTTAAGATGCGCGGTACAGCTGCAAACGGAATAAAAAGAAGCCTGAAGCGCAGTTGACCGTTATCATATCGCACTGTGAGGTTGAGGGAAAATGTCGCGGCGGGAGAGAACTGACTTTGGTAAAGGAAAGATTGGGTGTTATATTAGTGGGTTGTTTAAAAGAGAAATCGAGAGGTATTTAAACACACGAACGTCAACTGTTTTGGATGTACTGAATAAGTGGAAAACCCATGGCGTGCCTGAAGCACCAAAACGTACCGGCAAACCAAAGAAAATGAGTGATAGAGGACGTCGAATCCTCAGGAGAGTCGTTACAGCTAATCGAGGGAGAACCGCACAAGATCTCAGTGTACATGTGAGTAAAAATGCTGGAACCTCCGTACGATACGTACCATTCGCAGAGAACTTCATTCCATGAGTTACTGTGGTCGTGCAGCTGCTGATTATGGCGACAGCCGGCGGAACGCTATTTACCACAATGTACTGTTTCTACGGTCACGTTTGGAGCTGGCAGTGTATTCGTGTGGCGGTGTTTTTCGTCGTATGGTCCCGGCCCATTAGTTATCGGGGACGAACCTGTTACCTAGCGCGTCTACCTCGATATTTAGGACAACTATGCCCTACCAACTCTGTGGCAATACTATGGAACCAAGCCTTGTTGATACCAGCAGAATAATGCACTGAGCCATAAAGCAAGGACTGTTATGGCGTGGTTTGACGATAATTCCGTATCATGTGTGGACTGGCCAGCACAGAGCACTGATCGTAATCCCATAGAAAACCTATGGGATAAATAAGAGCACCGCATAAGAAGTTTGGAACCAAGGCCTACTACTACGCGGCAGCATTATGTACTGAATAGAAACGCATACCCGTGGCTGTGTTCCAAAACCTTATCGAAAGCATGTCTCGAAGGCTCAGTGCATGCATTAAGGCCAAATGTGGACCGACACCGTACTAATTCATACCAAGAAATGCTATGTTATGTTTCTCTTATAGGTGTCCGGGGACTTTTGTCAGTATACAATATATATATATACACTGAAGTGCCAGAAAAACTGGTACAGACGAGCTTATGCAAAATACATAGCAACGTCGCCTATGCGCGTACTCGGTTGCGTCCGCCAGTGCGGGTATAAAGCGGCAGACATCCTTGTCAGCTGTCAGAGCTGTTTTCGGCATGAGAATGACAAGTAATAACGATTTAAACGATTTTCACCGCGGTGTCACAGTTGGCGCTTGTGAGATGACCCATAGTATTCCAGTGGTAGAAACGAAGTTCGGATTTTCACGGACGGCCATTGCAAAGGTGTACCGTGACTACAAGAATTCCGGCAAAACCTCCTACCTACGATACCAGTGTGGCCGTAAAAAGACATTGGGTGAACGTGACCATTGTCGGCTGTCAAGAATCGTTTTACGCGATAGGCGTGCAACACTCTCGCAGGTATCATCGGAATTCAATGTTGGAGCCTCAACAAGCATCAGCGTCCGGACTGTGCAACGTACCCTGCACGACATGGGCTTTGGGAGCCGACGGCCAACTCGAGTCCCCTTGATGGGTGCACGACACATAGCTATGCGCCTCGCTTGGGCACGGCAACACTGCCACTGGACAGTTGATGACTGAAAGCTAGTAGCCTGGTATGACGAGTCGCGTTTCCAACTGTATCGGGCAGATGGAAGGATTCGTGTGTGACGCAAACCCCATGAAGCCATGGATCCCGCCTGTCAACAAGGAACTGTACCGGCTGGTGGGGGAGGGGGGGGTCCGTAATGGGATGAGGTGTGCTTAGCTGGACTTCACTGGGACCCCTGTACGTCTACAATCGTCTGTGACCGGCCAACGCTATGTGCGCATCCTTTCTCACGAGGTACACCAGTTCATGTCCTGCATTCATGCTGGTGGGTTGGGCCTGTTCCAACAGACAATGCACCTCCACACAAATGTCGAGACGCCACATTATGGTTATCTGAGTTAGGGGTGTTGCCATCCCAATCAAGTCCCCAGATCTGAACGTTATAGAACACATTTGGGATGCCATGCAACACGCTTTCGAACACAGGAATCCGAGAACTCGGAATACACCCGAATTGTGAAACGCTCTGCAGGAAGTATGGTGTGATTTGCCTACAGAATATTTCCAGAAGCTAGTGGAGTCCATGCCTCGTCGTATTTCTGCAGTCCTGTGCTCCCGTGGGGGACCTACCAAGTATTAGACTGGTGTACCTGTTTTTCTGGCACTTCTGTATACATCATCATTCATCATTGTCAACCATTATCAATCCACTGCCGGGCAAAGGTCTTCCCAAGTTTCTTCCACAACGGGCCTGTCTTGTGCCAGTCTCCTCCATGTTACTCCCGCATACTTTCCAATTTCATCCACCCATCTGCCATGTGGTCTTCTTCTGGGTCTTTTCCTGTTCCTTGGAATCCAATCTAAAATTTCGGCTGTCCATCGATGGTCTGTCCTTCTGGTAGTATGTCCAGCCCATTGCCATTTCAGGGATTTAACTCTGATCATGATGTCTTCCACTCTTGTCATTTTTCGGATTCACGAGTTCCTCTTCTTATCTCTCCTGGTTACACCAAGCATGCACCTCTCCATGCACTTTTGAGTTGTCTGCAGCCTTTGTATGTCTCTTTTAGTTAAGGTCCACGTCTCTGCACCATACGTAAGCACTGGAAGGATGCTTTGATCAAACACTTTTCTTTTAAGACATAATGGCATATTGCTCTTGAAAATTATGCTGTTTCTTCCAAAAGCTCTCCAGGCAAGTTTTGTACGCCGATTAATTTCTTCATCAATGTGACCCTCACTTGATATCTGCTGTCCAAGATAAACGCGCGTGTCTGTTATCTCCAGCTTTTCTCCATCAATCGATAAATCTTCATTTCTTGTAAATGCATTGAACATCACTTTTGTCTTCTGAAAGTTCATTTTTAATCCCACTTCTTTACTCTTGTCAGCAAGTTCCTGGATCATACTCTGCAGCTCTGATGGGGTAGTTGGAAAAATGACTACGTCATCAGCAAAACGAAGGTGGGTTAGATAGTCTCCATTAATCTTTATCCCTTTGTTTTCCCAGTTCAGTGATCAAGAGACATCTTCCAATGTGGCATTACAGAGCTTCAGAGATATGGTGTCAGCTAGTCTCACTCATTTTCCAATTTTTATGTGTGTTGTATTTTCAAACAGCCGAATCTTTGCACTTGCACACACATATATATATATATATATATATATATATATAAAGACAACATGAGAAAAGAAAAGTAAAAAAAAGGTTTGGCTTCTATATATTGAAATATAAGCCAAACCTTGCAAAACAAACTTGTACCCGAGCAAGCAAAAAACCAATTTTTCAACCAAGAGAAACACAGGGATTGCAGATCATGTGGCAGAGTTTATTCAAGGCTTCGTCAGGGGCAATCACGAAGAAAATCTCTCACATGTACTGAATGGAAACATAGACCATAAAAGTGTGAGTTTCTCTTTATTCGGTTTGTTACAAAGGACAAAATTAAAATTAAGGATTGATTCAACTGTCTAAAACGGGAGAAAAAAACACATCTAGCTAACCGAATAACCATTACACAACGCACACTCAACCAAAGACCAGTTCAAGAGAATTAATGCCAAATACATTACAAAGGAAAAACGAACACCCATTACAAAACAAAACTGGAGAAACCAACCATTAACTGATGAAAAATACGTAGAACATTGCTTGAAAAAAAGTTTGCATATTTACAAGCATGGCGCAGTGGTCTAAGCGATGGCTTCTGATCATTCGTCCGAAAGCGGTCCGGGTTCAAATCCCAGTGAAGCATGGATGTTGTGTTTGTCTTACGGCACTGGCTCTCTCCGTTTCCTGGAAGCAGTGACCCTAAATTAGGGACGGACCACTGTTTACAGCCCATTGAGTTGCTCACAGTGGTCGTTAAACCTTCAATGAAAAATAAAAAATTTACAAGCATTGTTCTAATAGTCTTAAGTTTGAAAGACAGGCACAAGCCAAAAGAGCATGAGAATTAAATTAAACTAAAAAACGGGCTTATATTAATAGAAACAAAAAAGCCCGTTTTCGGATCTAAGGATGTCCGACAAACATAAAAAACCACTGAAACCGAATTTCAAACCTCTAAGGAGAAAGAGCAAAACCCAAGACTCACACAACAAAAAACAGTGCAAAAGAATTCATGCTACGGATATTACCAAAAAAATAATAATAATAATAATAACGACGAACATCCATTACACCACTGAACTAGATGTAACAATCACAAATTGATAAAAATTACGTAGAACATTGCTTGACAAAAAGTTTATCTATTTACAAAATATTGTTCGAATTAGTAATAAGGTTGAAAGTCGGGCATAAGTCTAAAATTGCAAGAGTGCAACATGTAACCAAAAAAACGTGGTTATCGTAACAAAGGAGCCCGAACGCGGACCAAAGCACGCCAGAAAAAACTAAAAAAACCGGGCAAACCGAAATTCAAACCTTTAGAGAATGTTTGTGACGACATGTGGTCACCTCCAATTTTTTTGAACATGTAATACCCTATTTAGTCCCTCTCCTTTGATTCAAAAAAAGTTTGTAATTAAAAAATATACAAAAATTATATAAAACTCTTATAAAAAAAAATATATATATATATATAACAAACAAGGGATGTAAGGTCAGGTGATGCGTAACATCACAGCCTCTCCTTGCCAAATGTCAACCCCGCCTTCTCGTGGTGCATCCTGTTCCCACTAAAGGGGCTCTGGCGACTGCCAATAGCGGTACAACTATACCATCGGGATTAGAGGAAATGCTATCCCACACTCCCCAACCCGCTTGGCCAACGAGGTGAGTTATGGCCAAACCCCTCCAAAATGACTCCACAACTTAAATCTTGGCCCTCAGTCTCCGGCAGCTGGATTGTACCTAACCAAAGCAGCGGCCAGTGCGACATGAAGGCAGAGGGTGCTAAGAATCCCCGGAGAACCGGACTAGGCTGCCATCTTCTGCTGTCCTTGGCTAGGTATAATGAACGCTCCCTATCTTCTGATTCAAGGCTTCTGGTATTGGAAGAGGAACTACAAAGAATCAAGTGGGACATCGTCGGGCTAAGTGAGGTAAGGAGAAAAGGAGAAGATCTCATTGAACTGAAAAGTGGGCATCTCTTCTACTATCGTGGAACAGATACTGGCAGAACTAGTGGTGTTGGATTTATAATAAACAAGAAACTGAAAGATAAAGTTGTAGAAGTTGAAAGTTCCTCTGACAGAGCTGCACGACTCGTTATCCAACTCTCGAGAAGACACCAGACTCAGATTATTCAAACTTATGCACCCACCACAAGTCATCCTTAAGAAGAAATTGAAGAATTTTATGAGGAAATTCGTCATCTAAATAAAAAAGGTAAGCAGCACTTGAAGATAATAATGGGAGATTTCAATGCAAAAATAGATCAACGACAACAGAATGAAACTTCAGTAGGTAAATTCGGTCATGGCAACAGAAACCAGCGTGGAAATACTCTCGTTGAGTTTGCAGAGGCAGAAGGGTTTTTCATCTTGAACTCCTTTTTCAAGAAAAAGCCGCACAGGAAATGGACATGGAGACATCCAAATGGGACGACAAGTGAAATTGATTTTATTATGTGTAACAAAAAATTCGTCATAGAAGACTGCAGTGTACTAAACAAGTTCAATACAGGTAGTGAGCATAGATTGGTGAGATGTAAGGTGCACCTCAACACTAAACTCGAACGTGGCAAGCTCATAAGACAAACAAAATGTATTGACATAACCAACCTTTAAAACACCATAATACCTTCAAGTTGGAACTGAAGAACAGATTCTCTGCTTTAGAAGGCCTAACATCGGAAGAAGTGGATATTTTTGAAGTTAACAGAAAAGTAACCAAAGATCTTACGGAAACAGCAACAAAATTAGCTGGGTCTAAGAACAAGTTGCATGTGAACAAATTATCAGGAAAAACCAAAATGTTGATGCAAAGGACAAGAGAGATGAGGACAACTAAAGAAGATGTGACTTCCAAAGTGGAATACATAGAGCTATGCAAGACAGTACGAAAAAGTATCACTGAAGACGTAAGGAAAATCCAACTGTGAACTAGTGAGGAAAGCAACTGAAAACAACCAAAGCCTAAAGACAGCAAAAGGACATCTCAGTAAAGGAAGAAAACAGATTACGGCACTGAGAAAAGAAGATGGTTCTGTAACAAGAAATAGAGGCGAATTTTGACAAGAGTGAAAGATTTCTACTCCAAGTTATATGAAAGGGAAGATGCATGTACTCCAGACATCATGGAAGGTACCAGTACTAGAGTTCTTCCAGTCCTCCCAGCAGAAGTTTCACATGCAATCAAGAACATGAAGCGTGGAAAAGCTCCAGGAGATGATGGAATTACTATAGACGTCATACAAGAAGCAAGTGGAGAAATTGAAACAGTACTCGCCCAAATTTTCACTTGAGAATCTCAGGAACTACAGACCTATCAGCCTCCTATCAGTGGTTTGTAAAATCTTCTCTAAAGTTCTTTCACACCGTTTGAAGCTAACACTGGACATGGCTCAACCGAGAGAACAAGCTGGATTCAGGAGTGGCTGCAGCATAATAGATCATATCCACGTACTGAGAGAACTAATTGAAAGAGCGAGGGAATATGAACTTCCTCTGTGCATGGCTTTTATCGATTATGAAAAAGCCTTTGATTCGGTGAAACCATCAGCAGTTACAATGGCTCTGAAATCCTGCGGTATTGAAGATGCATACATTTATATTATTAATAACATCTATGAAAATGCAAGTGCAAAGATTCGGCTGTTTGAAAATACAACACATCATAAAAATTGGAAAAGGAGTGAGACAAGGTGACACCATATCTCCGAAGCTCTTTAATGTCACATTGGAAAATGTCTTTCAATCACTGAACTGGGAAAACAGAGGGATAAAGATTAATGGAGATTATCTAACCCACCTTCGTTTTGCTGATGACATAGTCATTTTTGCAACTATGGGCTGGGCATACTGCCAGAAGGACAGACCATCGATGGACAGCCGAAATTTTAGATTGGATTCCAAGGAACAGGAAAAGACCCAGAAGAAGACCACATGGGAGATGGGTGGATGAAATTCGAAAGAATGCAGGAGTGACATGGAGGAGACTGGCACAGGACAGACCGTTGTGGAGGAAACTTGGGGAGACCTTCGTTCAGCAGTGGATTGAAAATGGTTGACAATGATGATGATATAAATAAAAAAACGGATCAAAAATAGTAATATTTAATAATTAAAGGTTTGGGAAGGCTTCTGTTATTTAGGTTTTTAAATAATTTTAAACCTTCTGGGTACAGAGATAAAAAAATTCTCTATTCTCAGGGGGAATGTTTTTAGTATTTTTGGTTGCAGCTGAAACTTTGAAACATCTTCTATAGTAAATCGTTTCCAGGACTTGATTAACTTCTCTGGAAGGTTCTACGGCTGTCCGCTAGATGGCGTTGCCACGGGTTTTTTCTTTTAGACTCAGTGGTTGGAGCAGCGTGTTGCTGGATAAAGAGCTACAAGTCCTGCTTCGGTTTTGGTAAGTTCGTACTTTTTATTATGAATTATTTTTTTAATTATTTTAATTTGTGTTCTTCCTCTACCTCTTTAAAGGTTTGAATTTCGGTTTGGCCTGTATTTTTAGTTTTTCCGGGCGTACTTTGGTCCGTTTTCGGGCTCCTTTGTTAGCGTAACCATGTTTTTTGGTTACATGTTGCACTCCTGCTCCTTTAGGCCCATGCCCTTTTTTCAACCTTAATTACTAATTCGAACAATATTTTGTAAATAGATAAACTTTTTTTCAAGTAATGTTCTACGTAATTTTTATATATTTGTAGTTGTTACATCTAGTTCAGTGGTGTAATGGATGTTCGTCATTATTTTTTTGGTAATGTCCTTAGCATGAATTCTTTTGCACTGTTTTTTGTTGTGTGAGTCTTGGGTTTTGCGCTTTCACCTTAGAGGTTTGAAATTCGGTTCGGTGTTTTTTTATGTTTGTCGCACATCCTTAGATCCGAAAACGGCTTTTTTATTTCGATAAGAACGTCTTTTGGTTTAATATAATTATCATGCTCTTTTGTGCCTGTCTTTTAAACTTAAAACTATTAGAACAATGCTTGTATATACGCAAACTCTTTCAAGCAATGCTTTACGTATTTTTTATCAGTTAATGGTTGTTTTCTCTAGTTTTGTTTTGTAATGGGTGTTCGTTTTTCCTTTGTAATGTATTTGGCATTAATTCTCTTGAACTGGTCTTTGGTTGAGCGTGCGTTGTGTAATGGTTATTCGGTTAGCTAGATGTGTTTTTTTCTCCCGTTTTAGACAGTTGAATAAATCTTTAATTTCAATTTTGTCCTTTGTAACAAACCGAAAAAGCAGAAATTCACACTTTTATGGTCTGTTTCCATTCAGTACATGTGAGAGATTTTCTTCGTGATTGCCCCTGACGAAGCCTTGAATAAACTCTGCCACATGATCTGCAATCCCTGTGTTTCTCTTGGTTGAAAAATTGTTTTTTGCTTGCTCAGGTACAAGTTTGTTTTGCAAGGTTTGGCTCATTTACTATTACGTTTTTATTTTAATATTTAAAAGAAAAAATTTAGTTTACTTTTCTCATATTGTCCTTGTATGTTTTGATTTTTCTTTTATGCAGCCTTGGAATTTCAAAGTTGGTTTTAAATTTTGTATCATTTTATTGGTAATTTTTTTTTTGTTGACTGGAGGTTTAACGACTACCGTGAGCAACTCAATGTGCTATAAGCAGTAGTCCGTCCCTAATTAAGGGCCACTGGTTCCAGGGAAGGGAGGGAGCCAGTGCTGTAAAACAAACAACAACATCCATGCCTCACCGGGATTAGAACCCGGACCCCTTCCGGACGAATCATCATATGCCCTTGGTTAGACCACTGCGCCACCGGGTCGGCTGTTGGTCATTTGTTCTAACATATATATATATATATATATATATATATATATATATATAATTACCTATGCTATGTGCCTATTATCGAAATTTCTAGATGTTGTTGCGCTGTATTTAGAAGACGTGTCTCCTTTTTTTAGTACTTTGAAAGAACATTTAAAACATCTTGGGCACGTCCTTAGCACGTTAAAACAAGTTGGTCTCAACATAGAGCCATATAAGTGGAAATGAGACGGTAATGCAAATGTAAATAAAGCCGTACAAATATAAATCCTTTAAAGTAATTGGAGTGGATAAGAAATCAACAGATTTTGTGGACAGAAGAATGCGAAGCTGCATTCGAAACGCTAAAAAATGTTCTCGCAGGTAAGCCAGAACTATACGCATCTGAATTTAATAGTGAGTTTTTTCTTTCAAAATGATGATTTGGATTTAGAAATGGTCCAGATCGCCGAAGAAGAAACAGAACATTTATTGTTGTACTTTTCAGCAGGAAGTTCTCAGATGTAGAGAAACGCTGTGGTACTATTGGAAAATAATGTCCAGCTGTCGCGTGTGTGTAAAGGAGCTACATTGCTACTTGGATGAAAAAAATAAGTTCAAACTGTAATACAAGCAGATCCTAATCCATTAGTTTGGTTTTATGTAAATATCAGTTCGAATCCAAGGTTTATGCATTGGGCGTTAAGACTACAGCCATATAATTATGAAAAAGTCTATCCTAAAAGAAGTCTACATAAGAATACGGATAATCACATACATCAGCAACTTGATGTTTTCAATTTTAAAAATAATAACTTTATCTTGATGGCATTCTTAAAATTTGCATTTTTTCCGTATTCATTCTTGCAACCCTTCTTATGTCAGTTTTGTGCTTCATTAACAAATGTAATCTTTCACTGTAAAAAGGAAAACTGAATGTAATATTTAATTGTACTTCGCCATTCTTTTTCAACACTGGCGAAATATCTTAGGGATACCCTAGCAGCATTCTGATTTTGATTCAGGAGCTTTTCTCTCAGACTCTCATCGTGAAAATCTCTCCGGAGGGAGAAGGAATTAACTTGTTGTTATGTCACAAAATAAAAAAGTAAAAAACAACAAGTTGAATAGGCCGTAACGAACAGAGGAGAACCACGCAAAACATATAGCAGGTTGCTATGGAAATCTGTGAGACAGGAACTAACTAATAGTACCTTTCCGCGCAGTTTTTCCGCCATGTTGCTATGCGGTCGCCCGTAATGAGAACTGATAAATGGAGAGCGAGAAAAAGAAAGAAACAGAAAAGAGCAGAAGGATATCATTCAGCTCTTAGTTATGAGAGTATATTGTAGAAGTAACCAACGTGCGATGGTGTAAAGTCGTTCATAATGTAAATTGTTTTAAATTTGTGTTATTTGAAACATTAAAATACTTCGTTCATCAAAAGATAACCTTAATGAACTGGATACGTCACAATCACTATGGTGACTAAAGAGCACAGAAGAAAAGCAAAATTCGGATGTCCTGAATAAACAAAATACTTTACTCCTCTTGCAGGAATTTTTCTTTTTCTCTTTTTATTATTTTTATTTTTTTGTTCCTTGCAGAGATGCTGTAATTTCTTCATTGTGAAAAGTATTAAAGCATAATAGCGTTCTTTAGTTCGTTTTCTTCCGGTATATGCAGTCGTTACCTCAGGGTACATAAAGATGCGCTATTTCTTTCCATTGTGTGATGAAATGCAGCATGAAAACGACATTCTTTGTGAAGTGAAAAAGATATAAAAGCAGCATTCTTTCTTTTCCCTTCTTAAATTTGAAGCAAAAGCTATGTTCTTTTTTTGTAAAGAAGTATAAAAATAAAATGCGATGGATTTCAAAATGCATTCTATTCTTTATTTAACTGCAGTTCTTTTCAACTAATATTAGTCGTCACCTCACTGCATACTTACAAATATTTTTTCCTTCTTTTGCGTCAAGAAATTCAATAAAAATTTTCAAAATTTTAAATTGCTTCTTAATTACTTATTTGGTTGACTTCCTGTTGCTTCTCAGCTAAACTTTTACTCATCATTTACGTCAATGTGATCTTTTATATCTTCCAGAGACTGGAGTTTTTCAAAATATCCAAAACCAAACACCCACTTCATCTTATAATCATTTTCGTTGTGCATTTGTGAGCGCTCTTTACTTCTCTCCTGCTGTAAAATTCGGTAGATGTTAAGTATTAAAAGGTTTCGCAATGTATCTTTTGCTTTCTTCCTTTAAGTGTCCTTCCGCAGAAGATCTTTCTCCGAACATTTTTTATACAAAAATTGTGTTTTCTTTTGGATTGCAAAATTTAGAACTGTGTCAAAATGCGTCCGTTTTGTTTTTTCTTCCAGTTTTCTTCATCCTACAGTGCAGTTTAATTTTTCTAAATTCCTAAACGAAGTTGATTGTTGCTTTCTTTCTTCCTTTGTTTCATACAGTAGATCCGGCTGGGTAATTGTAAAAGTCTCCAAGTGGTACAAAGCTATGTTTTGCATTCTTAGTAGTTCGAACTGAAAGGAGTAAAAAATACCCCTCAATATGGAGAAAAATGTAAATATGGAGAAAATTTAAGTATGGAGATAAATCTAAATATGGATAAGTTCTTTTGCTTAACTATCCTTTAAATTTCTATGGGAAAGAAGAACATAATTCTTTTACGTATTAAGCACTAAGATTTGATGTCATGTTCAACGAAGAACTATTTCTTTCTCTAGTGCTCAGTAAAATTTCGATGTTCGAGTATGATTTTTCATTTCTTGATATTTTTGAAATTTCAAATTATTAAGTTTGTGAAGCTCTTGAGCACCTTCATTTAGTGCTACTACAAAGAGCTGTATCAAAGTAATAAAATCTGAAACAAAAGTAGCATATCATTTTGCAGCTGCCATATATTTGTTTAATACTCTTGTGCGAGTTCCAAATTATAACATACACTGAAGAGCAATTGAATTAGAGATACTTGTCTAGTGACGTGTAGCACCACCTTTCACCCTGATGACGGCGGCGATTCTTCTCGGCATGGACTCGACAAGACACCGGAAGCGTTGAGAAGCCATACGGATCCACGACCCCTGAACAAGCTTCCACAGTTCACGAAGATTTGATGGAGGGGGGGGGGTCACAGCCTCGAACATCTCTCTCGATGGCATCCCAAATGTGCTCGATGGGATTGATATCAGGTGGCCAAGCTGGCCAAGGAAGCGAGGTCACGTCGGTGGAGTGTTCATCCAACCATTCGGATACAATTCGGGAGCTGCATTGTGTTGTTGCAGGCTGAGGTCTCCCTAGTGGAATGTTGAAGACGCACAAACAGGAGCAAATGGTCGTCCAGGATATCCCGGTAACGTTGACCTGTGAGGGACGATGTCACGCGTACCAGGGGTCCCATTTCAGTCCACGTAAAGAGTCCCCAGACGAGAATGCCACCCCCACCAGCTTAAACAGTACCCTGCTGGCAAGAAGGATACATCGCTTCCTGTGGTTTGCGTCGTACTCGTATCCTGCCATCCGCATATACCAACGTAAATCTCGACTCATTAGTCCAGGCAACATTTTTCCACATGTCTAGGGTCCAGTGGCGATGTTCCCACGCCCATGCTAATCTTTGCACCCTGTGATGTGCGGTCAGCCGCGGTACCCTCGTAGGACGACGGCTTCTGTCCCCATAGCGAGTAGATGGTTCTGGATGGTGTGGCTGCTTACACGTTTTTGTGCACCAGCGTTAAATTACCGAGTGATTTCTTGCACTGCGACCCGTCTATCCGTTGTTACAATGCAAGCTAGCCGACGATGACCCCGCTGATCCACAAACTGTTGTACAGGGCAGTTGGCCCTTGCAGAGATGGTTTCACCGGATTCGATGCACTCACGGTGCACCCGTGAGACAGTGGCTTGTGAAAATCGCAGTGCCTGCACGAATTGTCGGGCCCGACGAATGACCCATTCGTCGGGCCCCGACAATGTGCCCACAATCAAATGCGCTTAGATACTTCGTCTTATCCATACTGCGTCCGACTCTTACTGATTCCCGTCGCATCACTCCTTATATTGTCTGATCGCTGCATACGTCATGTCGTTTCCGTTTACAGGTCAGCCCACAGCGCCACATTTGTATAACGCCAGCTGTTTGTAATTCAATTGCTCTTCAGTGTATAGCTCGTGAAACTTGATGCTTGAATGATGGTGCTATCTCATATCTTTGATCGTGTGGCATCGTATAAACGCTTTTTAAATAGACACAATTTTAGTCAAGCACGTTACGTCCTTGTGTGCCTGACTTAAGTTACGAGGTGCATGCGCACTCAATTTCGTTGCACTATTTGTTAAAATTTGAAGTATAAAAATCGCTGTTAAATTGTGGAACGCATTTCCGCAGTTGAATTAAACCGGGAACGCCCCCCCCCCCCAGTTTTGAGCGTAAAATTTCTAACTTGTCCGTAGCAAAACCAGCAAGGTCTTATAAATTGGTTTACATTTAGTATATTTCCTTTCGTGTTACATAAATTTAGAATGGTTTATTTGGTCTGTACACAGCGTGCTGGTAAACGCGTAATTATTCTAATAAGATCCGTTCGTAGAGAAAAGCTAATGGATTCTTCTCTAAAATCCATTAACGTGCTTGCGTGCACTTTTGTGCAATACGTGACTTGCACGGTAATGTTTACCTAACAATTTAATCTAGGTGTCATATCTTTGAAGTGGTAGCTGCAATCCAGGAGCCATTACTTTAAACTTTTGTTCCTCTTTGTTGAAGTAAAAGTCTCCTAAAGTACAAATCTAAACATTTCGGTGTACTGCTTTAGAATTTTTCATTTGACTGTTTCGTCTGAGATGAAAATTTAACTGGCTTTCAGAGAAGCAAGAACACTGGTTCATTGCGTCGTCACCTAGTTTATTCGGGATACCACATGTCATATATTGTTGTCATATTCTCCGGTATTCTTATATAGCTAATTTGTAGATGAATAAATGAGATTGGCAACACCCATCACCCCGGTGGTTGTTGTGATCTATAATGGCTGTTTGTCTTACTGAGTGATAACTAAGATGTTATTACACCACATGCGTTTGTTAATGACACCATGGAGAAAAGGACTTTTATTGAACCCAGAATTCGATGACGAAATGAAAATACTTGGGTACACCAACGAGTCTGTAAGGTTAAGACAAATGGATGCCTAATGTTGTACATACACGTATTAGTCCAAAGACCTTCCAAAAAAAAGAGTACGCCGCCCCGGTGGCGCAGTGGTCTAAGCGATGGCCTCTGATCATTCGTCCGAACGGGGTCCGGGTTCGAATCCCGGTGAGGCATGGATGTTGTGTTTGTCTTACGGCACTGGCTCTCTCCCTTCCCTGGAACCAGTGACCCTAAATTAGGGACGGGCGACTGCTTATAGCCCATTGAGTTGCTCACGGTGGTCGTTAAACCTCCAATCAAAAAAAAAAAAAAAAAAAAAAAAAAAAAAAAAGAGTACAGTGAATTTTGCTTAACTACTTTCATTAAAGGTTCTTAGTTTTAAAAAAGTTTTGTGTAAAAGCTCCTATGGCTTTCTTACATGTTTTCTTTTCTTTCTGAAACACGCGCGAAAATGTTTTACGTGATGTATTTCTAAAGGAGAAA
Source organism: Macrothele yani (assembly GCA_039090855.1). Taxonomy (NCBI): domain Eukaryota; kingdom Metazoa; phylum Arthropoda; class Arachnida; order Araneae; family Macrothelidae; genus Macrothele; species Macrothele yani. The sequence continues at coordinate 75,367,959 of CM077026.1, forward strand.
CATTGATATGATATGAAATCATGATAAAAAACCTTCACCTGTTTGTCTTTGAGATACAATTTTTGGTGTAATATGTCTCTTAAGTATGAATTCATGTGAAATGCTGCTGAAATAAACTTTTTCATGACGTAAAATTCTTTTTGGGATGGGTGAAAGTTCTCTCATGTAACCTATGTCTAAGGCCAAACTTTGCAAAGTCCCAGTGGTCGAGCGATCAGAGGAGCGATCTTCTGACCAGTCACCTGAGTAGGGTCTGGCCGCAAGTCCCGGATGAGGCATAAGTAATGTGCCTCTCATTCGGCAGTGTCTCTCGCTCTCCCTTTCCTGAAAATGGCCTGCTGCCCATTTCCCTAGATGCCATCGGTGGTCTTTAAAAATAGTGGAAAAAAAACTGTACGGGAAATGACAGCAATGTGCTTTCGCCTACAGCGTAAAATACTGGGAAAATTGCCAGTGTTTGAGCCCTGTGACATGTGAAAAACATGTTAAAAACATGTGTTATATTAATATCTGTGGCATCGCAGCATGTGGACCCGCATTCCCATCCCCCCTACCAAAAAAAAACTACGCGTGTTCCATTGATGATTCCTTCAAATATGGTGCGAATGTTAGCGAATCATCCAAACTTGCAGATATGTCTCTGTTATTGCACCGAACAACGATTGCGATTGTGCTCCTTCCTGAAATGAAATTCGCCAAAAAAGACACTATTTTGTAAAAAAAAAAAAAAAAAAAAACAATGTTAAAATCAACACGAAACAACACAAAATATTTTCTGATTTTTTTCCTGATGTTAGCATATATCCTTCCAAATTTGTACTCGTTTTACATATTTCTCATGGAAAACAGCTAACAACTTAGGAGAAAATTCTTGTCTTCAGTTATGTATGACTAATATATTTCCATCTACGCTTGAATGTTTATTTCGGAAGCACTTCTATCTACAAGCAAAGTAGGGTAATGTATCATCCAGTTCCATTTCTCGAGGATCTGTTTAACGAGAAGCATCTTTAAACGGTGGTCGTCCGAACAAAATGAATGCCAGTGATCGTTTAGATCTTAAAACTTCCATGCAGAGAACGAAATTCCAGGACCCCGGGGATATGCCGTTAAGTTAACAATAATGTCTGCGATATTCAGATCTCAATGGACTGTGTGCAACTTTAACTCAGGTGGTAATATCCCTAGGCATTTCTTCTAAGTGGTTTTGTATATGTTTCAATACTACATTTATACTTAATAAATCACATTTTTCTTTGCCTTTTGTTCTTTCTTGGTATAGAGAAAAGTCTGAGAACAGGCTACTTTAATACGTGTAGTGATGTCTGCAGTCTTTATATTTTCTTTGATCAACGTGCTTTTTACCTTGACCTTTTCCGTTCATACCAGTCATTTACCTCTCCAAAACTTCCTTGGGTTGCATACAGATTTGGCAAAATTTGCATAAAATGGTCTACCAGATTGAACTAGTCGACCATTTTATGTTAATAGGATGGCACGACATTCGTTGTCGCATGTCGCTGCTCCTCTACAAGTAAGTGAATGGGGAAGCTCCCAGCAGTAGTTTGGAATACATTGCTGAAGGTCCTATAGGACAGTAACGTGACCGGACTGACCTGGAGCTTAGAGAGATTGTAAGTGCCAGGATCATCAAAGTTGCGTACTTGTGGATTGCGGAAAAATATAAAAAGTTGTACTAAGCAAAAAGTGGCTGAAGCAGCCAAAAAACGGTAGTGAGCAAATAACATAGGTGGGTGGCCAGATTTTGGAGGGCCAACACACGAGCAATGATGAATCAAATAGCAAAGGATCTGAATAAGAGAAAATGCCAAATGGTGTTCCTGCAAACGACTGCGTTAAAAAAAGCAGACGACCTGTCTGAAGTCTGAAGTCACTGCGTCTGAAACGAACAAGGCAAAACGTCTCCAGTAGGTTCGAGTGCACCGGACGTGGAACCTGAAAGATTAGAAAAAGTCATGTAGTCTGATCAATCGTGGTTTTTAACTGCACCATTTTGAAGGGAGGGACCGGGGACTGAGAATTTTGGAGGAACCAGCAGGAGAGCATTGATTAATTTTGCATAGTCACAACTCTTCAGACAGGTGGACACAGTGTAATGTTGTAGTCCATTGTTTCCATGGGTGACTTCAGTCCCCTTGATTGAAGTGAGCCCTCGCCTGAATGCTGAATCCTAAGTAAACATCCTCGCTGAACAAGTTCTTCCACCTGGAAAATTAAAATAAATTCTGACAAAATGCACGCGATACTGTTTACCAAAAGAGAAAACGACAACTACCGACATAAAAAAATTATTTTTAATAGAAAAAACATTCCTTTGATACACTAGGTGAAATATCGTGGTCTAACCCAGAACAAAAATTCTAAATGGAACAAACACATGACTAATACACTGTTCGCCACCCAAAATGCAACACCAAGAAGGACGCATCCGATTGGCCTGAAATTTGCAGCATGCGTCGCCCGCGAGAGGACATGCAAACGATTAGCATTGCAGGGCATATGCAAATCATGTGCGCCTGGCACGCCACCAAGAAGCACTATAAGAACGGTGCACAGAAGGTGGGGTATAAGTAGTGGAAGTGTGTTGTGCTGCCGGATCTGTGCGTGGGAAGCTTCCTGAAGCCTCGTCGCAGCATACGGCAGTCATTGCAGCACGTTTCGGAGTTCGACAGAGGACGAATAGTGGCTTATCGCGTCTGCGGTTTATCGTAACGAGACATCGGCGCCCGTGTGGGACGACATCCAGCCACAGTGAGGCGAGTATGGATTCGGTGGGTGCAGGAGGGACGGACGGACCGACGTGAGCGATTGCCGCAACCGCGGCACACCACCGAACGAGAGGACCGAAATGTTGTGAAGCGGGCATTGACGGCTCGCACCGCCACATCACGAACGTTAGCGCAGGAAGTAGGGTGTGTTGCGCAACAACCTGTGTCAGCACGTACCGTTCGACGTCATCTGCAGGAGCGGGGACTTGTCGTACGGCGCCCATTGCTCCAATTACCATTGACGTTACACCACCGGTGAGTGCGGCGGCAGTAGGCCGTTGAACGCCGCACCTGGACTGCGAATTGGCACGACATTGTCTTCTCCGACGAATCCCGCTTCTGCCTGCAACACCACGATGGTCGGATCCGCGTGTGACGGCACCGCGGCGAGAGACTGTATGACGCCTGCATTATGCATCGCCATACCGGTCCGTCGCCTGGCGTTATGGTTTGGGGCGCAATTGGATATGACACCCGCAACCCTCTTGTGCGCATCGCCGGTACACTCAACATCCGCCGCTACATCTCCGACGTTTTGGAGCCTGTAGTCCTCCCTTACCTGCAGGACCTGTAAGCGGCCACGTTTCAACAGGACAATGCGCTCTCTCACGTGGCACGCAGCGTTCAACAATTCTTCACGGGCCACCATGTGTCACTGCTGCCGCGGCCCGCCTGTTCTCCCGATATGTCGCCCATCGAACACGTCTGGTCGCTGATCGGAAACCGAGTGGCCCGGCAAGCACCACCCGCGGCTACGCCTGATGAACTGTGGCAACGTGTGGAAGCAGCCTGGACCAACATACCCCAAGCTCACATCCAAAGCCTCTTTCGTTAGATGCCGCGGCGTGTAGCGGCCGTTATTGCCAGCCATGGGGGCCACACGAACTATTGATGTCTGCGTGTTCCGCAAGTCGCACGGGCCTGTAAGCTCAATCGTTTCATCTTTGTATCTGTTGTTATGTGTCCAGTAAATCTGGCTTTGCTATCTTGTGTCCTTCTTGGTGTTGCATTTTGGATGGCCAGCAGTGTATTATAGGGAAACTCAAAAGGCTATGTGCCTGTGCGGTTCTCATAATTAAAACAAATAATTGAGATAAATGTAAACCGCTGTTATGTGGAGCCTACTTTGGCACAATTCTAACTTGTGGGAGTGCTGTATTGAACGAAAATTAACGAATCGTTAAATCAGAGATCTTCATACATAATACTAACAATGAGCTGACGAAAAGATACTATGAAAAAGCTGAAACTCATCCCAATCTCCCGGTGAAAGAAGCGTTAAATTAATGCACTAACGTCATTCAAAAGTACAAAGGGCTAAGAACATATGCTGGACACCGTACCAGAAAACCTCTTGCTAAAAAAAAGTCTTGCAAACCCGGTAGTAAATTGAGATTAAATTTCTGAAGAGAAAAATTCTTTGCAACTGAAACTTCTTCTCTCTAAGTCCAGAAACACTCAGAAAAAAAGTAGCTAGGCTTTTTGACTTTTATATCTTTTCCTACTTTCCTATCGAGAGCCTCGATGTTCCATTAAATTTCCTTTCCGTTACTAGGCTCAAAAGCCTAAAACAGGCATTGCTAATCTAGTCTACCTTTTGTGTGAGTGAACCCTATACAATAACAGTTGTGATGGTGGTGATCCTGATGGGATTTGTAGCCCAAGTCTGCAGTTTGAATCCAGGTTCCTGTCACTATCCACTGACAGAACATGGATGCGATATGGATATTGACAGGTTTATCCATGTTCTTGTCACTAAAAAATCCACTTAAAACATGGTTAGATCCTGGCTAGTGAAAGATGTTGAACTTCATTTGAATATTTGCCGTGCCTCGGACGAGCACGTTAAGCCCACAGACCCCGGGTACTTGCCTCCCGGCTGTAAATTAAGGACTTCTGTTTCTCTTCCACCCCTCCCGCGAACCTACGGGAGTGTACTTTGATGTTGTTTGACGTCAGTCGCTCTTGAGACGCATTCTAGTGGCTATATCTACTGTTCTCTCTTTGTCTACCTACTGTCCTATCGAGAGCAGGTAGACTCCACCTAGCCGCCCCGGTGGAGCAGTGGTCTAAGCGATGGCCTCTGATCATTCGTCCGAACGGGGTCTGGGTTCGAATCCCGGCGAGGCATGGATGTTGTGTTTGTCTTACGGCACTGGCTCTCTCCCTTCCCTGGAACCAGTGACCCTAAATTAGGGACGGGCGACTGCTTATAGCCCATTGAGTTGCTCACGGTGGTCGTTAAAAATCCAATCAAAAAAAAAAAAAAAAAAAAAAAAAAAGACTCCACCTATCTACTTCCGTTTCCATCTCTTACCAAAAAGGCGGCTGTATAGAGGTAGCTGGATTGGAGTCTTTTTTTTTTTTTTTGATTGGAGGTTTAACGACCACCGTGAGCAACTCAATGGGCTATAAGCAGTCGCCCGTCCCTATTTTAGGGTCACTGGTTCCAGGGAAGGGAGAGAGCCAGTGCCGTAAGACAAACACAACATCCATGCCTGACCGGGATTCGAACCCGGGTCCCTTACGGACGAATGATCAGAGGCCAGCGCCTTAGACCACTGCGCCACCGGGGCGGCGATTGGAGTCAAAACCTTTTCTGTGGACCGAAGTCCTACAAAATATGGGTTGTTGAGTTGTATTACGGGTGTTCAAATTTGACCTCGACTTTTGTTTCTGACTTTTTTTTTTAGTTTGAAAAATCGCGGGTATTATTATTGCGCGTTTGGCAAAACTGGTATCTCTCGCTACCAGAACGCCACTAGTTTCGTTAATTTTCGTCTCCATGACAAGTTGACAACTCCCGCATTGCAGAAAGAGAAATGGCCAGTGAAGGTGTTTCGACTTCGGTGCAGCAGAGAATAATTATCAAATTTCTTTGCAATGAAGGTGTGAGTGGCAGTAGAGTTCCCCAGAGACTTCAAACACAGTTTGGTGATTCGTGTCTGTTCCGTTCCTCCTTCTTCGAATGGTGTAAAGCGTTCAAGAAAGGTAGACAAAGCATCGGCCACGAACCGAACAAGGCACGACCGGCAACTGCTGTTAACGACGCCATGAGTGTGCGCGTAAATGAGTTCATACGGAACAACAGGACGATTACTCTAAGTGATCTGAGCTCTGCACTGAACATCAGCGTCGGCAGCGTACATACCATCATCCATGATAAGTTACACTTCCGCAAAGTGTGTGCCAGATGGATTCCGAAGCAGCTGTCTGACGAGCAGAAAGCCAGCAGGTTGAAAATTGCAAACACGTTGTTCCGAAGACATCAGAGAGAAGGAGACAACTTTCTCGGACATGTGGTGACAGTGGATGAGACATGGATTCGTCACCATACGCCAGAAAGCAAACGTGTAAACATGGAGTGGAAACACAGTGATTCGCCCCCACCCACAAAATTCAAGATCAGGGCATCAGCCACGAAGGTGATGGCTACGGTGGTTTGGGACATTAACGGTATTACTTGTATTCTTACGGATTTCCTAAAAGATCGTCAAACAATCACTGCCACCTATTACAGTGATCTCCTCAAGAACTCCCTTAAGGCAGGACTGAGAAAGAAGAGACCAAGACTCCTCAACAGTGGAGTATGCCTTCTCCAAGACAACGCCAGACCCCACATTGCTAAAGTGACTAAGGCAACGTTAAAGAAATCGGGATTGAACGTTGTACAACACCCTCCGTGCAGCCCGGAAATGTCTCAATGTGACTACCAACTGTTCTGCCCGTTAAAAGAACTTTTAGGAGGGCAAAAGTTCAGATCAAATGAAGAGGTGAAAAGTGTCGTCCTGAGATGGTTTAAACAACAGAGTAAAGAATTCTACGAAACTGGGATCAGGAAGCTTCCAGAACGCTGGAAAAGATGTATGGACTACGACGGAGATTGCTTCGAAAAGTAAGTGATGTAACATCAGCTGTATGGTAATATCTGATTAAAAAAAAGTCCAAGACGAATTTGAATTCCCCTCATACATGGTGCTCACTGGTTGACGAGCAGGATACCGTCATTCACATTCAGTAAGAGCATTAAACGGTATTGCCTCTGGTGCTGTCATTGGCTTATAAATCTCTAGAAAGAATCTCGGCATGCTACACTGAGTACTCACTGTAGTCACAGATAACTAAAATATCGCACAAGGAACAAGTACCTGTTGTTGACCCCTAAAAGGAGAAAGCGGCACAAGAACAGCCCCAGCAAAACTCTCTGTCCCTCCTGGACGAAAGAATCATGATTTCAGTCAAAAATGCTTTTTCCTCTGGAAAACTTAAAAAAAATAGACAAAAGGGTTCAAAAATCGCTAAAGAGAAGTTCCGTGCAAGAAGTTTTAAGCAAAAAGAAGAAAACCTGCAGCCCTCAAGCAAAAAAGTTAAGGTGGAACAAAATAAGTTTAACTTGAAAGGAGCATCGCTGAGGCTCTGCCCTGAGATCAATGAAGGATAGAAGAACAAAGGAATCAAAACTCGGAACATAATAGGATTGGTGCATTCAGGGGATTAGCTTAAGAAAATGGTGACTGTTTTTCCCGAAGATCGAATTCATTCCAACCAGGTAGTATTAGGTTGGGCTAGATGAGTTCTAAAAGCCTCTTCCCATTTGCCTAAGGTAACCACCAATAGGGCTGACAGGAACATCAGCAGGCTCCTCAGAGCTGGCCCAAGCAGCAGCAGAGAAAGGAGCGCTGATAATCCGCCTCAGCAGGCAGTTTTGTAGCCTCACCAGGCATACTTATGCACAGGTTCTGTCACAGCCGGTTCCTGTTGCAACGCCAGCTGCTGCAACGACTCAAGCTCCTCCAAACTTCAACTCCATAAATGAAGAGAAAAAAAGTAGGAGGTGGTTGAATGTTTCTCAGTATGAAGTGAGAATGGTTCTCCCTTATCAGAAGGACTAAAAAAGGCCCTCTTCAGGGCCAGAACAAATGTTTCAAGAAGGAGCTCCCAACTTCGTACTCAGGCTCTAGAATTTGTCGTTAGGTCCTAGAAATCTCTCAAATTATAAAACTGGGTAGAGTAACCCAACAGCTAACTAGGATTAAATAAACTAGTAATTCCAAACCTTCCGTAGTTGGTAAAGAGAAAAAATGGGATGTGTATTGGTTAAAGTGGAGGAAATACTAGAAAACATTTTCTAAGCCCAAAAAAGTTAGAAATTCCCGGTGCTCTTACGTTCGCATCTGCAATTCTGCACTTGGCGAGCATTATTGGTGAAAAGCGAAAAAAAAAATGAAAATAAAATAATTAATACAGATATTTGACGTGAACCAGGAACATCAAACAGAGGTCATCGCTCTTTCCACGTTTATAAGTGAGTCACGGAAAAATTCTCATTGGCCGCCACCGGGAATCGAACCCGTGGTCTTCCAGTTACGCGCCGGATCTGCTTCTACTTCACCACAGCGGCCTCGAATTCCGCCAGACTCACACACTAACTGCCAAGCCAATTTGGCAGGTTGCTTCTTGGAACCCCGCAGAATGCTGGGGATTCACCAAAGATGGTAAGCAGCAACTGAACAATTAATTAGAAGGTGAAATTCTTTGGTGAATCCCAGCATTGTGCGGGGCCCCAAGAAGCAACCTGCCAAATTGGCTTGGCAGTTAGTGTGTGAGTCTGGAGGAAATCGAGGCCGCTGTGGTACAGTGGAAGCATATCCGGCGCGTAACTGGAAGACCTGGGTTCGATTCCCGGTGGCGGCCAATGAGAATTTTTCCGTGACTCACTTATAAACGTGGAAAGAGCGATGACCTCTGTTTGATGAAAATAAAATAGCTCCTTTAAGGGCCTACTGTGATGCTTGTCACGGGACAATCTTTTTCTTTGTTTTCCTCCCAGGTTTCCCCTTTCCTTGCCACTTTCTCCCTTTCCTTTGCTGGACATTCTTGAAGTTTGAACGCCAGTTGCAGTCAGGTAAATACGTAGAATAGATTATAACTTCCGCCTTTAACGGGGATTTCTGTGTACTTCTAAAAACACTAATTTTTCATTGCTTTTACTTTCGAATGTCTCCTATCAGAGCATACTGCTCCTCCCTCCCTCCCTTACTCTTCCTGTTTTTAAAAGATTCATCGAGTTGCAGAATATTGGGGCTTAACCTATTTGAGAGTCTTCTTCTTCGTCGTCGGTTCTTCCCACTGAAAGGGGGAAAGAGGAACTGCTTTAAGACTTGGTACAGTTTGTGCTTGTTGTTTCTGTGTAATTCTCTGCGATGTATTTAGGTTTTGTCACTTTTAAGGTTCCGTCGTTTCTGGGTCTTCTGACCGTTCACGGAGCGGAATGCTTCGAAGTTTGCAGAGAGAGATGACAGTAGTAATGGCTGCTAAGTACACTACTGTTTGTTAAAATTATAACACACAGAAAGGTTCGGGCTATTCAAATAAATTTTTTATAACAGATTCCTCGCATGTTACAGGTGATAGCTGATCGCATTTCTAGAACTATACAATATTTTTTCTCTTCAAAACTTAGTATCGTGTGTAGTCACCTTCAGTACAGCAGCAATAACACCCTCTACACGACGTGACGTTGAACGGAAGAGGTTTTCAATATCGTCGTGGTGAATAGCTTGCCAGGCTGCTTCTATGCGAGACCAAAGTTCATTTGTTGTGAATGCCGGAGGCGTTTGACGGGCCAGTCGCTTAACTATCATGTCCTAGACATGTTTGATCGGAGATATATTCGGCGAACTTGCTAACTAGGGAAGATGCGGTATCTGTCGCGCATGGAAAGGTCTTGGACATTCCGGGTCACATGCGGCCGAGCATTGTTCTGCTGGAATATAGCTCCAGGACAACTCTGAAGGAAGGATATCACCCCTGCCTCAAAAACATCCCTGATGTATCTCTGGTTTCTGAAGGTTCCCTCAAATCGTATCAGACGAGATCGCTAATTGAACCCAATGCTGGCCCAAACCATGACGCTTAGAGTTGGGAAAATGGGCCGGTATGACGCTGCAAGGTGCCATTCACCAAGATGCCTTCCAACACATATGAGACCATTACGGTTCATCAATATGAACCGTGACTCGTCAGAAAACATGGCCTGTTACCAATCAGAGCTCCAATGTCTGTGCTGGAGACTTCACAGCAGCCTGAGGCGTCTGTGGTTGAGGATCAAAGGAATGCGCAGCAATGGGCTGCTAGCGATCAGTCCTCTGTTAAGCAGACAACGTCGAACTGTGCTGGAGAACAAAGCCTGAACTTGTGACAGCACTCGACTACTTTACTAGCACCGTGGATGTCACTGTGCGATCGACCACTGCCATGCGGTAGAGGTGTCTCTCATCCAGCGCAGTTGTGTGATTTTGTGGTCCATTTCCGGGATTTCTGTGCATCCGAGCCTCATCTGTTCACCGACGTCACGTTCGCATCACGTGCACTAGCGTTACGTCCCTTACGAGGGGTGATTTCGCGGTAGGAAAATCCAGCTTCTATCTCAACAATCCTTCCTCGCTCAAAGTCCGTCATGTGTTCATAATGCGACCTTCTTTGGAGAGGGGACATAGTGAGATACAGGAAACACCATTTTGACTCAATGTCGGCTCTTAACTGATTGCAACATCTGGTTTGAGTCAGCTCTTTATTCTCAAGACCGGACAGTTCAGAAGGCGCTGCTTCGAAATCGCATGAACAGTTTCACTGATATTTCAAAGATTTGCATGTCCCGATCAGAGTTAGAAACGGGACAAAAATTTTGGACCTGGACCCGAATGTCACATGATTGGACCCGACCAGGACAAATCTGCTTTAAACTATTGTATAATATATATGCAGGACGTTTAAAAATGTATTATAAGAACGCATAATTTACTCACTTAGAGGAAGAACTGAAAGTCCTTCATTTGCAAAACATAACATAACTGTTTCAAACACATTTGTGAGTGTCAAAAAGTCCCTGCGCAGTAATGTTAAGGCTGTCCCACCAAAGTTTGATGGCGATACAATCAATTTTGTTGAATTAATCAACTTGTATGTCAAATTTCAGTTTTTGCTGTTTTCTTGATAACATATCAAGTTTCAGAATATGATGGCAGCCCCGACTTTCACAAGTTTATGATGAGTTAAAAGTTTCCGAAATGTGAATCTTGTTTTCGTCATTGGCCCAACCCCTAGAAGAAAGAGACACTTTTCCTTCATTTATATTGCACAACAAATCTTTTTTCAGTCCGCGGGCACCAGTATCTAGCACAAAATTCCACAGTGCGCATTTGTTTTGAAAACATAAAAAAAAAAATTGCCTTTTAAAAATAAAACAGAAATAAACCCCGGTGTAATTGGGTCAGGAACACCTTGACCCGACTCGTTTGACCAGCTAGAAATTGTCGACCCGTTTCCATCTCTGGTCCCAATCTCTTTACATGCAGTGAAGAGCAGTTGAATTAGAGATATCTGTCTAGTAACGTGTACATCACCTTTCTCCCTGATGACGGCGGCGATTCATCTCGGCATGGACTCGACAAGACACCGGAAGTGTTGGGAAGCCATACGACTCCACGACCCCGGAACAAGCTCCCACAGTTCACGAAGATTTGATGGAGGGGGTCAGAGCCTCGAATATCACTCTCGATGGCATCCCAGATGTGCACGATGGGATTTAGGTCAGGTGACCTAGCTGGCGAAGGAAGCGAGGTCACGTCGGTGGAGTGTTTATCCAACCATTCGGATACAATTCGGGAGCTGCACTGTCTTGCTGCAGGATGAGGTCCCAAGTGGGATGTTGAAGACGCACAAACGGGAGCAAATGGTCGTCCAGGATATCCCGGTAACGTTGACCTGTGAGGGACGATGTCACGCATACCAGGGGTCCCATTTCAGTCCACGTAAAGAGTCCCCAGACGAGAATGCCACCCCCACCAGCTTGAAGAGTACCTTGCTGGCAAGAAGGATACATCGCTTCATGAGGTTTGCGTCGTACTCGTATCCTGCCATCCGCATATACCAACGTCAATCTCGACTGATTAGTCCAGGCAACATTTTTCCACATGTCTAGGGTCCAGTGGCGATGTTCCCGCGCCCATGCTAATCTTTGCACCCTTTGATGTGCGGTCAGCCGCGGTACCCTCGTAGGACGACGGCTTCTGTTCCCCATAGCGAGTAGATGGTTCTGGATGGTGTCGCTGCTTACGCGTTTTTGTGCACCAGCGTTAAATTGCCGAGTGATTTCTTGCACTGTGGCCCGTCTATCCGCTGTTACAATGCGAGCTAGCCGACGATGACCCCGCTCATCCACACACTGTTGTCCACGGCAGTTGGCCCTTGTAGGGATGGTTTTACCAGATTCGATGTACTCACGGTGCACCAGTGACACAGTGGCTCGTTAAAATCCCAGTGCCTGCACGACTTCCGAGATGGAGTGACCCATTCGTTGGGCCCCGACAATTTGCCCACGATCAAATGCGCTTAGATCCTTCGTCTTACTCATATTGCGTCCGACTCTTACTGATTCCCGTCGCATCACTCCTTATATTGTCGGATCATTGCATACTTCATGTCGTTTCCGTTTACAGGGCCGCCCGCAGCGCCACATTTGTATAACGCCAGCTGTCTCTAATTCAATTGCTCTTCAGTGTATACTGTAAGCTAATACGAGCGGTCCCTCATGGTGTTGCAAATTTCATAAACAGCAGTGTATGCTAGGATAGCTAATAACATTTTTCTTAATGAAAAATCGGATACTTCTACAACACCAATTCTTCCGCACTTTGCTTTTATTATTTTCTGCCAGGGCACTCTGTTCGCCTTCTAATAATTTTATTTCTGAATATAAATGGGGCAGGAACGCAACAACTAAACCTATTCAGGGATTTGCCATTCGACTCAAAGTTTTTCCAACGATGCGCACTCAATATCGAAGCGCTGATGAATACTTCCGGCAAAAAAATCACCATGCCACAATCCCCACACTCTCTGGGAGTTGTTTTAAGAACCAGAGTGGTAAGCGGGTCAAAACGTTTGGACCCGGACGTCACATAATTGGACCCGACCCGGACCCAGACGTTACGTTACTGAACCTGACCTGGACCCGACTCGAATGTTTCCCGAACAAATCTGCTTTCAACTATAAATTCGAAACTCGATTTGTAATTATACATAATCGTATATATACTCAGGGTCTGGTTCATTTGCCCGACGTTTACTTCACCGAAGGGTCACTTGACCGAAAATCACTTCACCGAAAAAATTGTTTCACCGAAAGATCACTTGATCGAAGCGTTCATTTCACCGAAGGGTCACTTGATCGAAAAGTACATTTCACCGAAGGGTCACTTGATCGAAAAGTTCATTTCACCGAAAGGTCTCTTTACCTAAAAGTTCATTTCATCGAAAATATACTCAGGGTTTTCATAAAGTCTCTCCGCAGTGGGTAACGTAAGTTATATGGTCATAGGTTATATCATCATCATCATCGTCAACCATTATCAATCCACTGCTGGACGAAGGTCTCCCCAAGTTTCCTCCACAACAGTCTATCTTGTGCCAGTCTCCTCCATGTCACTCCCGCATATTTACGAATTTCATCCACCCATCTCCCATGTGGTCTTTTTCTGGGTCTTTTGCTGTCCCTTGGAATCCAATCTAAAATTTCGGCTGTCCATCTATGGTCTGTCCTTCTGGCAGTATGTCCAGCCCATTGCCATTTCAGTGATTTAACTCTGATCATGATGTCTCCTACTCTCGTCATCATTTTCAGATCCACGAGTTCCTCTCTTCTTATCTCTCCTGGTTATACCAAGCATGCACCTCTCCATGCATCTTTGAGTTGTCTGCAGCCTTTGTATGTCTCTTTTAGTTAAGGTCCACGTCTCTGCACCATACGTAAGCACTGGAAGGATGCATTGATCAAACACTTTTCTTTTAAGACATAATGGCATATTGCTCTTGAAAATTATGCTGTTTCTTCCAAAAGCTCTCCAGGCAAGTTTTGTACGCCGATTAATTTCTTCATCAATGTGACCCTCACTTGATATCTGCTGTCCAAGATAAACATACGTATCTGTTATCTCCAGTTTTTCTCCATCAATCGATAAATCTTCATTTCTTGTAAAAGCATTGAACATCACTTTTGTCTTCTGAAAGTTCATTTTTAATCCCACTTCTTTACTCTTGTCAGCAAGTTCCTGGATCATACTCTGCAGCTCTGATGGGGTAGTTGCAAAAATGACTACGTCATCAGCAAAACGAAGGTGGGTTAGATAATCTCCATTAATCTTTATCCCTTTGTTTTCCCAGTTCAGTGATTGAAAGACATTTTCCAATGTGGCATTAAAGAGCTTCGGAGATATGGTGTCACCTTGTCTCACTCCCTTTCCAATTTTTATGTGTGTTGTATTTTCAAACAGCCGAATCTTTGCACTTGCATTTTCATAGATGTTATTAATAATATTAATGTATGCATCTTCAATACCGCAGGATTTCAGAGCCGTGGTAACTGCTGATGGTTTCACCGAATCAAAGGCTTTTTCATAATCGATAAAAGCCATGCACAATGGAAGTTCATATTCCTCGCTCTTTCAATTAGTTCTCTCAGTACGTGGATATGATCTATTGTGCTGTAGCCACTCCTGAATCCAGCTTGTTCTCTCGGTTGAGCCATGTCCAGTGTTACCTTCAAGCGGTGAGAAAGAACTTTAGTGAAGATTTTATAAACCACTGATAGGAGGCTGATAGGTCTGTAGTTCCTGAGATCCTCAATGTCACCTTTTTTATGTAGCAGGATCATTGTAGCATTGTTCCAATCCTCAGGAATCTTCCCTTCATTAAGGCATCGAGTGAAAATTTGGGCGAGTACTGTTTCAATTTCTCCACTTGCTTCTTGTATGATGTCTATAGTAATTCCATCTTCTCCTGGAGCTTTCCCCCGCTTCATGTTCTTGATTGCAAGAGCAACTTCTGCTGGGAGGACTGGAAGAACTTTGGTACCTTTCATGATGTCTGGAGTACATGTATCATTTTGGAGTAGAAATCTTTCACTCTTGTCAAAATTTCGCCTCTATTTCTTGTTATAGAACCATCTTCTTTTCTCAGAGCCATAATCTGTTTTCTTCCCTTACTGAGATGTCCCTTTGCTATCTTTAGGCTTTGGTTGTTTTCAATTGCTTTCCTTATTAGCTCACAGTTGAATTTCCTTACGTCTTCAGTGATACTTTTTCGTGCTGTCTTGCATAGCTCTATATATTCCACTTTGGAAGTCACATCTTCTTTAGTTGTCCTCATCTCTCTTCTTTTTTGCATCAACATTTTTGTTTTTCCTGATAATTTGTTCACATGCAACTTGTTCTTAGACCCAGCTAATTTTGTTGCTGTTTCCATAAGAGCTTTGGTTACTTTTCTGTTAACTTCCGAAATATCCACTTCTTCTGATGTTAGGCCTTCTAAAGCAGAGAATCTGTTCTTCAGTTCCAACTTGAAAGTATTATGGTGTTTTTAAGGTTGGTTATGTCAATACATTTTGTTTGTCTTATGAGCTTGCCACGTTCGAGTTTAGTGTTGAGGTGCATCTTACATCTCACCAATCTATGGTCACTACCTGTGTTGAACTTGTTCAGCACACTGCAGTCTTCGATGACGAATTTTTTGTTACACATAATAAAATCAATTTCACTTGTCGTCCCAATTGGATGTCTCCATGTCCATTTCCTGTGTGGCTTTTTCTTGAAAAAGGAGTTCAAGATGAAAAATCCTTCAGCCTCTGCAAACTCAACGAGAGTATTTCCACGCTGGTTTCTGTTGCCATGACCGAATTTACCTACTGAAGTTTCATTCTGTTGCCGGTGCCCTATTTTTGCATTGAAATCTCCCATAATTATCTTCAAGTGCTGCTTACCTTTATTATTTAGATGACGAATTTCCTCATAAAATTCTTCAATTTCTTCTTCAGGATGACTTGTGGTGGGTGCATAAGTTTGAATAATCTGAGCCTGGTATCTTCTCGAGAGTTGGATAATGAGTCGTGCAGCTCTGTCAGAGGAACTTTCAACTTCTACCACTTTATCCTTCAGTTTCTTGTTTATTATAAATCCAACACCACTAGTTCTGCCAGTATCTGTCCCACGATAATAGAAGTGATGTCCACTTTTCAGTTCAATGAGATCTTCTCCTTTTCTCCTTACCTCACTTAGCCCCACGATGTCCCACTTGATCCTTTGTAGTTCCTCTTCCAATTCAAGGAGCCTTGAATTAGAAGATGAGGGAGCGTCCGTTATAGGTAGCCAAGGTCAGCATCAAATGGCAGCCTAGTCCGGTCCTCCGGGGATTCTTAGCACCCTCTGCCTTCATGTCGCACTGGCCGCTGCCTTGGCCAGGTACATTCCAGCTGCCGGAGACTGAGGGCCAAGATTTAAGTTGTGGAGTCATTTTGGAGGTGTTTGGCCATAACTCACCACGCTGGCCAAGCGGGTTGGTGAGTGTGGGATAGCATTTCCTCTGATCCCGATGGTATAGTTATACCGCTATTGGCGGTCGTCAGAGCCCCTTTAGTGGGAACAGGATGCACCACGAGAAGGCGGGGTTGACATTTGTCAAGGAGAGGCTGTGATGTTACGCATCACCTGACCTTACATCCCCATAGGTTATATAGAAATTGCATAAATGTATTACGTAAACGTATAATTTACTCAAGTGTTGAAACTGTCGTCCTTCACATAACCTAATAGTTTTACACATGTTTCAAATATACCTGCGAGAGTCGAAAAGTTCCTCCGCAATAATATTAAGGCTGTCTCACTTAATTTTGATGGTGCTACAGTCAAAAAGTTTTAATTACGTAACTTGTATGTTTAATTTCAGTTTCTGATGTTTCTTGATAACATATTAAGCTTCAGAATATGCCTCACAGCAACACCAATTTTCATCAGCTTCTTATGAGTTGAAAGTTTCCAAAATGTGGATATTGATTTCATCATTGCCTTCCTGAAGGACGGAACACTCATGAAAACAACATTCACATTTTGGAAACTTTCAACTCATCAGAAGCTGGTGAAAATTGGTGTTGCTGTAAAACAAATTCTGGTTTCTTAATGAGATGAAACAACTTCTAGCACCCATTCTTCCCCATTTTGTTTTCAACAAGAACATATTTACAAATTTGGAAGACGTTAATCCGTTTATTGGTGTAAATATGACATGGATGTTAAGTCCGACGTCTTCCTGGAGCGGGGATCGAATCTGCGACTCCCGGAGAGCCCCGAGGGAGACGCGGATTCGATTCCAGCTCCAGGAAGACGGAATTTTCAAGTCTTCGGATAATATCTGACTTAACATCCATGTCATATTTACACCGCCGCCCCAGTGGCGCAGTGGTCTAAGCGATGGCCTCTGATCATTCGTCACAAAGGGTTACGGGTTCGAATCCCGGTGAGGCATGAGATTGTGTTTGTCTTGCGGCACTGGCTCTCTTCCTTCCCTGGAACCAGTGACCCTAAATTAGGAATGGGCGACTGCTTATAGCCCACTGAGGTTCTCACGGTGGTCGTGAAACTTCCAATAAAAATATATATATATACACTGCCGGAAAGTGAAAAAAGAACACCAAGAAGGAGACGTCTGATACCAACGAAATTTATACAGCATAATAACGGAATACAGAGGATAACGTGATCAAAACATTATGGCAAAATACAGCTGTGTTTGCTGGTAAACTGAAAAATAACATTTCCATGTACAATGGTTAGTACGAGGTTGAACCGTCATGAACTGCGTCACACTGTGCAATTCTGGCATGGGGTCTTCTGTCGTACAGATGTTGCATGTAAGTTTGGGGTATTGAGTTCCAAGCATCCTCAACATGGACGCATAAATCGGGGATGGTCGTGGCTGGCCGTGGAGACCGGATAAGTCGTTGTCCCATAAAATCCCACACGTGCTCAATGAGGGACAAATCCGGTGAACGTGCAGGCCATGGAAATTGTCTCACACCCTGAAGTGCATGTTGCGTTGCACGTGCCTTGGGTGGGCGCGCGTTACTTGCTGGAAAACACCACGATGGACCGACCTTACAAATGACACAACAACGGGCTGAATGATGTTGTTAATGTAGGAGGTGCTGTTTAACGTACCCCGAACAAACACTAGTTGTGTACGGGAGTGATAGCTGATCGCTCCCCATACCATGAGACCAGGTGTAGGCCCTGTGTGTCGCTGGTGGATGCAAGAACGGTGGAGACGCTCCCCTGTCCGTCTGCGAACATGCATACGGCCATTGGAGGCTCCCAAGCAGAATCTGTTTTCATCGCTGAACACGACAGATCGTCATTGCGTTCTCCAGTGCAGACGTTGGCGACACCACTGCAGCCGTTCCTGACGTTGGGCTGGAGTCAGAAGTACACATGCCAGAGGGACACGTGCACGTAGTCCTGCATCCAGTAGACGGTTGCGGATTGTTCGCACAGTCACCTCAGGTGCAACGGCAACTCGGATTTGCGTCGCAGTGGATGCTCTGCTTGACAAAGCCGCTGTTCTTATGCGTCGATCAGTCCGCTCATCAGTCCGTCTGTGACTCCCGGTTCCACGTCTCCTCGTCTGGGAATGTTCCTCGGACCACCTACGCCACCATCGTACCACCACCAATACTTCCCGTCCAATTCGCTCCGCAATACGACGATACGACCAACCGGGCTCGCGGAGTCTGACTAGACGGCCTCGCTCAAAGTCCAATAACTGCTGAAATCGTACACGTCTTCAATGTCCAGCCATTGCGGCTTCTTCAGGGTCTTCGCACGTGTCCGTACGCCAACGACTGATTACATTCACTTCGCCGTACTCCTTAAATACTACAGACGATAATTTTCATATTATGCCGTGCTGTGGCGTAAGCTCTCACTGGTTGGTCCCGAAATTAACATCACACCTACGTAAACTTGACCCCATTAACATATGTAAATTTCATGATCGTCTGCCACTTCTTGGTGTTCTTTTTTTACTTTCCGCCAGTGTATTTGCACCAATAAACGGATTCACATCTTTCAAATTCATATTGTACACTGGTGTAATCGCGTATTTCATTCATTGAAGAACGTATTTGTTGCGCTCGACGCCTTTTCCAATTTCCTTAATATAAAATTCATCCATATTAACAAATAAGGCATTTAATTTCCACACGACATGCAAGGAACGGGATGTCAGCTCGTCAAACAAAAACCTTTGAATGCTTAATACTAAAGATCTGATGTGAAAAGTAACTCTTAGTCTTACAATGTGAGACGTGGAGTGTGAATGAATGAATCACGAGAGAAGCAGGCGACAGGTGTTGTAACGTATACTCTAGATTCAGTTTCTTTTTGATTTTACTATCACTTGTTATTTTATTTTCCTATGCAAATTATCTTCTCACTTAACGAGAATGAATTATATGTGGCAACGCTGATATATATATGTGGCAACGAGTGTAAGTCATGACGTGGTGGTATGCAATATATATAGGC
The DNA here is from genome assembly GCA_039090855.1 of Macrothele yani. Classification (NCBI taxonomy): domain Eukaryota; kingdom Metazoa; phylum Arthropoda; class Arachnida; order Araneae; family Macrothelidae; genus Macrothele; species Macrothele yani. The sequence goes on from CM077026.1 coordinate 75,387,160, forward strand.
GCGCTCAAGCATACCAAAGAGGTTCGTTTTATATGTGATAGGTTCTTCCTGATTATTGATATGCGATTCACCTACGTTTCTACGATATTACGATAGTACGAAAGTTCGGGCTATCAGTAGTTGTGTTATTTTGGAGTGTGTATTTGAGTAATACCAGGAGCTCCCCAATAAAAGGTTAAAAGTGAGTACGTTTTCTTAGTTCATTTTATTGTCAGACCTGTGTCTGACCGTTAAGTCTATTTCATTGAGTGTTCTCGTTAAGTTCAGGGTATATTGTGTTTACCGCTCTAATAAGGAGCCTTCAAGGTACTAATGTACTAAAACCGAAGTTATATTACTGATATTCAAGATAATGAGGAACGCTGAGTAAAAATAAATTCCATATTCTTGGAATTTATTGCACGTGCGTGTCTTACCTAAACAAACTCTAGCACTTTGAAGATTAAGCACACTTTAGCTACGTCAAGTAACCTTTCAATAACCCTAACGTGACTTAACGTAAGCTTTCCTGCACTACACGTCCAGCAGGAGAATTTTATTCATTATAATTGGCGCCCGAACATTTCTTGAACACGAGGTATTGACACTTATTGACTATGTCTTCATTACCTGAGAAAACTTCACTATTTTAACCTGAATCAAGTTTCGGTGGAGGTGGGGTTATTTTCGACAATTTGCAGGAAGCCTGTGGGTCTAACCTTGATGTCAATGATTTGCACGTACCCAGGCATTCCTCACAATTTCGTCATTCACCAGCTTCATATCACTCTGAGTCGCGGGTCGTACCTGAGGTATTTCAATCCTCTCACAGAGGCAAAATGCTTGCACATTTCGTGCCGCATGAGGGAGCAATTACTTTCAATGGTTTGGAGGGGTCCTTGAAATTTCTCGAGGATTTGGAGGATCATTTCGACTTATACAATATTCCTCAAGATTGCAAAGTGCAAATAGCAGGCACTTGCTTGAAATATGCCGCTAAGACCTGGTATCGGCAGTGGAGAGTATCGAACCCGGATTCTCATTATGAGAATTTCCGAGCGGAATTTTTAGAAGTCTTTCCTTTCGGCCTCAGTCGAGCTGGCCTTGCACAACAACGTTTTTCTCGTAAGCAAGGACCTAACGATAGCCCTGTTGCGCTTGCTTTAGAAACAACAGGTTTGCATAAATTATGGGATCCACATGCCAGTCATGTCGACATGTTGGACACCCTATTGCAACAGCTCAATCCATTTCTACAGGATTTTATTGAGGTCCGACACCCTGCTGCAATACATAAATGCCTTCGCCTCATTCGAACGTATGAGGAGCGACACGGCAAACATGGACCAACTAAACATGCTCGGGAACCCCGGGAGGCTTATCACGAAAATCCTCAGCAGCATAATAGGCCTGATGACTCAACACGAGCGTACACAGGTGCAAGTCCAAGCATCATACGTACCACCGCATAGAAGAGTGGTACACCAACCGCTAGTTTCTAAACAATTTTCTGGGTACAGTACAAATGCACAGTATGCTCGACCCCGTTCCAATCCGCAGAATTCGGGACATTTTTATGCTAAGGGCAATAATGATTTTTCTGCCCGTGCTGAGGGAAGAAATAATAGAAGTGGAAATTTCAACAGTAATGCGGAGTTCCCGCAGCAGTTTTCACGAAGTTTTTCTGAGCGTGAAAATTTTACCGATACCAGGCAGGGCCGAGGTTTCAGACCGCATGAAAATACAACCAGGAATCCTTTAAACTTCCAAAGGAAGTAGACCAAGGGTTGGCACTGCTTCCTGATACCGAGAATTCTGACCCTAAAATAGTATTATTGACTGTCCAAACTCCTCAGTTGCCTCATGTGTTATTGACAATTGAAGATATTATTGTCGAGACAAAGTTCGACACTGGTTCTGAAATATCAGCCCTAAATACGAAGTTTTGCACTGAAAGTTTTCCAGCAATACACGTCAAGCCTGCGACGCAGTATTTGCGAGGTGCAAATAACGAAATATTCAGTATCACAGAAACTGTCACATTATCTCTAGGGCTGGGAAAGGCTCGTTTTACGCATTCTTTCCTGCTCATAGACGACCTACCTGTTAAATGTCTAGCATAGATTTTATCAATACTTTTAAAGTTACCATGAATTTCGAACAACATGTTATTTCCTTTCCGGAACCTGTCGAAGTGATTCGTAAAGATCCTATAGACATAACGAATTTGTTACTGAGTAAACAACTGAATGAGAGGCAACGAAACCAGCTTTCTCAACTTTTGAATGAAAGACCTGGTTTATTTTCCGACCAACTTGGTTCCACACAGGTGGTTTATCACGCCATTGACACTGATGGTTCGAAACCGATAGCGACGAAACCTTACCCTTGTGCTCCCCATAAAAAAATGAAATGCAACGTCAAATTTCAGAGATGATTAAACAGGGCATAATAAGGGAATCAACAAGCGCGTGGGCCGCACCTGCTTTTCTTGTTCCAAAGAAACAACCCAACGAATTTCGTTTCGTGACAGATTTCCGCAAGCTAAACCAAGTCACGAAAGCGATAAATTATCCACTACCTGTCATGTCGCATATTTTGCATGACCTATCATGGATGTCAACCTTGGATTTGGCGAGTGGATATTGGCAGGTTGTGGTACATCCAGACTCCGTAGATAAAACAGGCTTTGTGACTCCTTTTGGGGCTTATGAATACCTGCGTATGCCCTTTGGACTAGCTTCTGCACCTGCTACTTTCCAAAAGCTTATGGATACGGTTCTCAGACCTGTTCTAGGTCCCCATGTGCATGTATATTTGGATGACATTATTATTATATCCGAGACTTTTGACGAGCACCTTTCTCTGCTCAAACAGGTGTTCCAACTCATATACAATGCTGGCTTGACGTTAAAACCTAGTAAATGCCAGATAGCGAAGGACGAGATTGTACATCTGGTGTTGAAAATCACTCCCCACGGCTTATTTACGGATGATGAAAAATCACGCCTATAGTTGACTTTCCACGGCCAAAAACAGCCAAAGAACTATCACGCTTTCTGGGAATGACCGGATGGTATCAGCAGTTCGTCCCTGCTTATGCTACAATCTGTGAGCGATTGTATGCTTTGAAACGTAAATACAAGAAGTTTGTTTGGACACCTGAGGCTAACGCAGCATTTGAAGCACTAAAATCTGCGTTGACTCAGAATTCCTGTATTAGCTTTCCCAGATCATACTAAGGAATTTGATATTTACACTGACGCATCCGGAGTTGGTCTTGGTTGCGTTTTGTCACAAGCTGGGCATCCAATAGCTTATGCGTCCTGTACTTTAGCCAAAGCTGAACGCAATTATTCAGCTACGGAACGCGAATGTCTTGCTGTAGTGCATGCTCTTGAAAAATTTCAATGTTATCTCTTAATATAATGTTAATATAATCACGGATCATTCTGCCCTTCAGTATTTGAATTCTGCTAAGCACCTCTCTAACAGACTTATGAAGGGGCTCTGAAGTTACAAGAGAGCAATATCAAAATTTCGGTACCAGCCAGGTCATAAGAATCAATTACCGGATGCATTATCTCGCGTCCCGATTAGTGGGGTTCCCACAGAAACTACTCCTGGATGTCAGCCTTTACTTTTAATAGCTAATATAACATCCAGAGAGCAGATAATGGCAGAATTAGTAAATGATCCAGATTTTGGGGAAACCTATAATTTTTTGCTTGCGGGTTCACCACAACAAAGTGACTCTTCTCTGGCTGGGAGGTCACAGCACCTTGAAGTCATGGAGGGTCTTCTTTACTATACGAAATCTAGGACTACTAGGGCAGAGTTTCGCCCATGTATTCAATGAACCCTTAGAATGGCCCTTTTAAACGAATTTCATGACAAACCTATTGCAGGCCATTTAGGTATTCGCAAGACCCGTTGTCAATTGCGGGATGTTGCCTATTGGCCTGGCATGTACCAAAGTGTGCTCGCATACGTTCAATCATGTCACTTGTGTCAGATTTATAACTACCGTACTGTAAGACCGCGCCGGTCAGTTGAAATCTAGTTCAAGTTCTCGTGTTTTTGACATTATTTCAATAGATTTATTGGGACCTTATCCTTTATCTGTTAAAAACAAAGCTCGTTACGTTTTAGTATTAACCGATAATTTCTCCAAATGGGTCGAGGTCTTTCCCATTAAAGCCGCTACGGCGGAAGATATTTGTAATGTATTAATTAACGAAGTATTTTCTAGATATGGTGCACCTAATCAAGTAGTTTTGGATAATGGTCCCCAATTTATTTCTGACTATTTTGAAAGAATGTGTGCGAGATTACACATTAAGCATAAATTCATTTCCCCATATCATCCCCAGAGTAATCCCGTGGAACGAGTAAACCGCACGCTAGGTAAAATGACCGCTACATTTGTCATGGATCATCACGAGCGGTGGGACGAGCATCTTGAGCTTTTTTCGTTCGCCCTCCGCTCGTCTGTTCACGAATCTTCTAAGTTTACTCCCGCAGAACATTTTTTGGGTCGAAAAATTAAGACCCCTTTTGAAAATTTAACGGGGATTATCGACGAACTAAACCAGCGACCAACTCCGCAATCAGTACGAATCATGGCAGAGAAAGCTCGTGTTGCAATGGTAGGAGCACAAGCGGCTCAAGCAAGATAGTATAATACTAGGCGTAGGGAACCAGATCTTGTCGTTGGAGATCTAACTCTCTTGAAGACACACTTCCAGTCTTCTGTTTCTCATACTTTAGTAAAGAAATTTGCACCCAGCTACGAAGGTCCATATCGGGTGGCAAATGTGCATGAAAATAACATTATCCTTGAAAAACCTGACAATCAATTTCAATACGTACACGTTGCTCAGTGTCGCAAGTATCATGAACGAAATATAGATTTTATAATCAACCCTACTCAACCTTCTGTTCCACAGACTCAAGAGTCTATATCTCACGATCAACCTCCAGAAATTTTGGACGAACCAACAAGCATTTTTGAAGAATCTCCAGTGATTTTTTCTTCACCCACCCCTCCACAAGACTGGCTTCCAAGAACGCAACCTGATTCTACCATAAGACGAAGGCTCGAATCCAGTTCTTCAAATTCTAGTATCATTCCCTTCCCTCCAACCATTGCCAAGACTATTGCTGCACCATTTTCTGATAACTCTGCACCAACACAAGCTCCTACTTCCTTGAATACCTCTTCAGAGAGTATTCCAATAGGCAGAAATAAACATCGCCCTGCACGACCACTAACTTACAGCAGCGACTCAGAGTCATCACATATTTCTGATTTACCAGATATAGACAATAGTTTGACGATTCCTAAACGTCAGTCACATATTACAAACCGTCCAGCAACACCAAAAGCTGGTCGAAAACGCAACTTGTCGCCCCAATCTGCTTCGCCGCAACAGCGACGAAGGCAGAGATCCTTGCATCCGCCCGGGTTTCGCTCCTGGAACTTACGCTCAGGGCAAACAGGGCCGATGCCTGCTTCTACTGTCATGCCAAAAAGTGGAAAGAGAAAACAAGCGATGTAGCCGGAGCCACGTCCCTTCACAAGAATGCTGGAAGGACAACACGGGCCCCAGCACAAAGGGACAACATATCGAAAGCCTGGGGGAGCCCGCTCCTGTCAGACGCAGGGAATTCCTGACCGACAGACTTCAGCCGTTCCTGACCGTTCCTGTCAGACGCAGAGAATTCCTGACCGACAGACTTCAGCCGTTCCTGACCGTTCCTGTCAGACGCAGGGAATTCCTGACCGACAGTCTTCAGCCGTTCCTCACCGTTCCTGTCAGACGCAGAGAATTCCTGACCGACAGACTTCAGCCGTTCCTGTCAGACTCAGGGAATTCCTGACCGACAGACTTCAGAATTTCTTGACCGACAGACTACAGATGTTCCAGATCCATTCAAGTCGCAGAAAAGATCGGCGCCACCAGAATTTACCAGTCCGATTAGGCCTGGAAAAAGATATCGTACTAGGGTTTTTTATGCGTCCTCGAGATAAGTAAGTTCTCGTGGACAGGTTATTTTCTCATTATGTTGTTTTTCCTGCACGACCAGTTGGCGTGACAGAATTTTTTTTTCCGTGTGGGCCTACGCATTCTTTTTGTGATATATGTAGTTTTTATATATATATATATATATATATATATATATATATATATATATATATATATATTCTATGTCCGTCTACTAATCCGAATTTTTATATATATATATATATATATATATATATATATATGTGTGTGTGTGTGTGTTAGGTCAGGTGATGCGTAACATCACAGCCTCTCCTTGACAAATGTCAACCCCGCCTTCTCGTGGTGCATCCTGTTCCCACTAAAGGGGCTCTGACGACTGCCAATAGCGGTACAACTATACCATCGGGATCAGAGGAAATGCTATCCCACACTCACCAACCCGCTTGGCCAGCGTGGTGAGTTATGGCCAAACCCCTCCAAAATGACTCCACAACTTAAATCTTGGCCCTCAGTCTCCGGCAGCTGGAATGTACCTGGCCAAGGCAGCGGCCAGTGCGACATGAAGGCAGAGGGTGCTAAGAATCCCCGGAGGACCGGACTAGGCTGCCATCTGATGCTGACCTTGGCAACGTACAATGGACGATCCCTATCTTCTCCCTATCTTCTGATTCAAGGCTTCTTGAATTGGAAGAGGAACTACAAAGGATCAAGTGGGACATTGTGGGGCTAAGTGAGGTAAGGAGAAAAGGAGAAGATCTCATCGAACTGAAAAGTGGACATCTCTTCTACTATCGTGGGACAGATACTGGCAGAACTAGTGGTGTTGGATTTATAATAAACAAGAAACTGAAGGATAAAGTGGTAGAAGTTGAAAGATCCTCTGACAGAGCTGCACGACTCGTTATCCAACTATCGAGAAGATACCAGGCTCAGATTATTCAAACTTATGCACCCACCACAAGTCATCCTGAAGAAGAAATTGAAGAATTTTATGAGGAAATTTGTCATCTAAATAATAAAGGTAAGCAGCACTTGAAAATAATTATGGGAGATTTCAATGCAAAAATAGGGCAACGGCAACAGAATGAAACTTCAGTAGGTAAATTCGGTCACAGCAACAGAAACCAGCGTGGAAATACTCTCGTTGAGTTTGCAGAGGCAGAAGGGTTTTTCATCTTGAACTCCTTCTTCAAGAAAAAGCCACACAGGAAATGGACATGGAGACATCCAAATGGGATGACAAGTGAAATTGATTTTATTATGTGTAACAAAAAATTCGTCATCGAAGACTGCAGTGTGCTGAACAAGTTCAACACAGGTAGTGACCATAGATTGGTGAGATGTAAGATGCACCTCAACACTAAACTCGAACGTGGCAAGCTCATAAGACAAACAAAATGTATTGACATAACCAACCTTAAAAAACACCATAATACTTTCAAGTTGGAACTGAAGAACAGATTCTCTGCTTTTAGAAGGCCTAACATCAGAAGAAGTGGATATTTCGGAAGTTAACAGAAAAGTAACCAAAGCTCTTATGGAAACAGCAACAAAATTAGCTGGGTCTAAGAACAAGTTGCATGTGAACAAATTATCAGGAAAAACAAAAATGTTGATGCAAAAAAAAGAAGAGAGATGAGGACAACTAAAGAAGATGTGACTTCCAAAGTGGAATATATATAGAGCTATGCAAGACAGTACGAAAAAGTATCACTGAAGACGTAAGAAAATTCAACTGTGAACTAGTGAGGAAAGCAATTGAAAACAACCAAAGCCTAAAGATAGCAAAGGGATATCTCAGTAAGGGAAGAAAACAGATTATGGCACTGAGAAAAGAAGATGGTTCTGTAACAAGAAATAGAGGCGAAATTTTGACAAGAGTGAAAGATTTCTACTCCAAATTATATGAAAGGGATGATACATGCACTCCAGACATCATGAAAGATACCAGTACCAGAGTTCCTCCAATCCTTCCAGCAGAAGTTGCACATGCAATCAAGAACATGAAGCGGGGAAAAGCTCCAGAAGATGGAATTACTGTAGACATCATACAAGAAGCAAGTGGAGAAATCGAAACAGTACTCGTCCAAATTTTCACTCGATGCCTTAATGAAGGAAAGATTCCTGAAGATTGGAACACCGCAACAATGATCCTGCTACATAAGAAAGGTGACATTGAGGATCTCGGAAACTACAGACCTATCAGCCTCCTATCAGTAGTTTATAAAATCTTCACTAAAGTTCTTTCACACCGCTTGAAGGTAGCACTGGACATGGCTCAACCGAGAGAACAAGCTGGATTCAGGAGTGGCTACAGCACAATAGATCATATCCATGTGCTGAGAGAACTAATTGAAAGAGCAAAAGAATATGAACTTCCATTGTGCATGGCTTTTATCGATTATGAAAAAGCCTTTGATTCGGTGAAACCATCAGCAGTTACAATGGCTCTGAAAACCTGCGGTATTGAAGATGCATACATTAATATTATTAATAACATCTATGAAAATGCAAGTGCAAAGATTAGGCTGTTTGAAAATACAACACACATAAAAATTGGAAAGGGAGTGAGACAAGGTGACACCATATCTCCGAAGCTCTTTAATGACACATTGGAGGGTGTTTTTCAGTCGCTGAGCTGGGAAAACAAGGGGATAAAGATTAATGGAGATTATCTAACCCACCTTCGTTTTGCTGATGACGTAGTCATTTTTGCAACTAGCCCATCAGAGCTGCAGAGTATGTTCCAGGAACTTGCTGACAAGAGTAAAGAAGTGGGATTAAAAATGAACTTTCAGAAGACAAAAGTGATGTTCAATGCTTTTACAAGAAATGAAGATTTATCGATTGATGGAGAAAAAGCTGGAGATAACAGAACACGTACGTTTATCTTGGACAGCAGATATCAAGTGAGGTTCACATTGATGAAGAAATTAATCGGCGTACAAAACTTGCCTGGAGAGCTTTTGGAAGAAACAGCATAATTTTCAAGAGCAATATGCCATTATGTCTTAAAAGAAAAGTGTTTGATCAATGCATCCTTCCAGTGCTTACGTATGGTGCAGAGACGTGGACCTTAACTAAAAGAGACATACAAAGGCTGCAGACAACTCAAAGATGCATGGAGAGGTGCATACTTGGTGTAACCAGGAGAGATAAGAAGAGGAACTCGTGGATCCGAAAAATGACAAGAGTGGAAGACATCATGATCAGAGTTAAATCCCTGAAATGGCAATGGGCTGGACATACTGCCAGAAGGACAGATCATCGATGGACAGCCGAAATTTTAGATTGGATTCCAAGGGACAGGAAAAGACCCAGAAGAAGACCACATGGGAGATGGGTGGATGAAATTCGAAAGTATGCAGGGTGACATGGAGGAGACTGGCACAAGACAGACCGTTGTGGAGGAAACTTGGGGAGACCTTCGTCCAGCAGTGGATTGATAATGGTTGACAATGATGATGATGATGATGATGTGTGTGTTAGGGGTAAAATAGTGAAAATTGTTACTGTTAGGCAGCTACAGGCACTCTTCGCTGCTGAAACAGTTTGTTTGTAATCAACGATAAATATATATAGAGTTGAAAATATGAGGAAGTAAAATGAAATCAAAAAGTGATTCCTGCTGGGCAGAATAAAAATAAGGTACGCCGATGCAGGTTTGTTCTGTACACGTATAAAAAGTGATTCCTGCTGGGCAGAATAAAAATAAGGTACGCAGATGCAGGTTTGTTCTGTACACGTATAAAAAGTGATTCCTGCTGGGCAGAATAAAAATAAGGTATGCCGATGCAGGTTTGTTCTGTACACGTATAAAAAGTGTTTCCTGCTTCACAGACGACAATAGCTGCGGACACAGGTTTACTGAATTTGTTATGACAAGCTTGAAGTTGTAAATACTGCTGCCACAAAAAAAAAAAAAAAGTTGGACGATAAACGTCAGTCAGCGAAATGTAAGACTACACACAAAATTTGATAGGTTTTTCAAAAAAAAAAAAATATATATATATATATATAGGGGGAGATGATGTAACGTATACTCTAGATTCAGTTTCTTTTTGATTTTACTATCACTTGTTATTTTATTTTCCTATGCAAATTATCTTCTCACTTAACGAGATGTTGTTTCTCCCGCTGAATTATATGTGGCAACGAGTGTAAGTCATGACGTGGTGGTATGCAGTATATATAGGCGCGCTCAAGTATACCAAAGAGCTTCGTTTTATATGTGATAGGTTCTTCCTGATTATTGATATGCGATTTACCTACGTTTCTACGATATTACGATATTACGAAAGTTCGGGCTATCAGTAGTTGTGTTATTTTGGAGTGTGTATTTGAGTAATACCAGGAGCTCCCCAATAAAAGGTTAAAAGTGAGTACGTTTTCTTAGTTCATTTTATTGTCAGACCTCTGTCTGGCCGTTAATTCTATTTCATTGAGTGTTCTCGTTAAGTTCAGGGTATATTGTGTTTACCGCTCTAATAAGGAGCCTTCAAGGTACTAATGTACTAAAACCGAAGTTATATTACTGATATTAAAGATAATGAGGAACGCTGAGTAAAAATAAATTCCATATTCTTGGAATTTATTGCACGTGCGTGTCTTACCTAAACAAACTCTAGCACTTTGAAGATTAAGCACACTTTAGCTACGTCAAGTAACCTTTCAATAACCCTAACGTGACTTAACGTAAGCTTTCCTGCACTGCACGTTCAGCCGGAGAATTTTATTCATTATAGTGTTGGTCTGCACCTTGCTTCGGACAATCGCACTGAAAACAAACGCAAAGGAAGTATCGTTTTATGATATGGTATCGTCGGTCAGTGGAAATCTTCTTTGCTTTAAGAAGGAGGCGGCAATTATTTTTGTACGACAAATCATTTTTTCACTCCGCTGGCCCAAAATTCCACACTACGCACTTTTCTTTGAAATTTTTTTTTACTTTTCAAAAATAAAACGAAAATAAAATCGAGTCGAAATTGGGTCAGGAACACCCTGACCGGACCCGTTTGACCCGCAGACCTGTGATCCGTTTCCATCTCTGTTAGATGAAGATTTTTGCCTGATTCATAGATCACCTAAGTTCCCAGACATGAATCCTACGGAGCATTTGTGGGATCAAGTGGAACGGGACATTAGACTTTTCAGTTTAATGCTTTCGATCTGCGTGAGTTGGGAGGTGCTCTTTGACATGACATAATTTCCAGGAACATTACCAAAACCTAGTTGAATTAAAACAGTAGTTAATTACTGCTACTCCGAAGGCCGACAGTTTCGTAAGACATCATTAGATAAGTGGTTCTAATACACCCAGTGTATAGGCTCCATAGTTTGGATAGGGCCAAGTTATGTCATCCACTATTACCAGCTGGTAAGACACACTGATTTAAAACTTTTGTTTTCAGATGTTTGACGTACAAGTCTTTTCGTACGTCTACGTTATTTTAAACACATAACCATAGGATGAAATACACTGGCGGAAAAAAATCCCAACACCCAGAAGTGGTTGTGTTAGATAAACGACAGTTGGTAGGCGGTGAGAATACATCTGTAAGATGACGTCTATGCAAATTTCGCGCTGGGCCCACACGTGTGGCGCTAGTTGCGCTCCTCGGAACCTCGGAACATGCAAAGCAGGTTTGCTGTAAATACGCGCTGTAACGTTCGTGAGCGTTAGTTATCGTTGAGATTCGGCGTAGGGTGTTGATGTTAGTCAAGAATGCCTTTAAGAAAATTTTTTTACTTTTTTTACTTTAAGACGAAGAAGCCATTAGCAACAGCTGACGGAGTTTGAACGAGGTCTTGTAATAGGGCTACGAGAAGGTGGATTTTCTTTCCGCAATATTGCAGAACGACTTGGCAGGAATGTAGCCACTGTGCATGATTGTTGGCAGCGGTGGTCAAGGGAAGGTACTGCCTCAAGAAGACCGGGTTCCGGCCGGCCACGTGGCACTACTGAGAGGGAAGACCGCCGTGTACGGCGAATGGCCGTGGCGCATCGTACCGCGTCTGCGGCAGCAATTCGAGCTGCAGTTGCCACCACAGTGACACAACGAACTGTTACAAATCGGTTACTTGAAGGACAGCTCCGAGCAGACGCCCTGTAGCGTGCATTTCACTTACTCTAAACCACTGCCGTTTGTGACGTCAGTGGTGTCAAGCTAGAGCTCATTGGAGGACGGAGTGGAGATCTGTTGTGTTTTCTGATGAAAGCCGGTTCTGCCTGGGTGCCAGTGATGGCCGTGTGTTGGTTAGAAGGAATCCAGGTGAGCGCCTGCAACCAACCTGTCTGCGGCCGAGACACACTGGACCTACACTTGGAGTTATGGTCTGGGGAGCAATTTCCTATGACAGCAGGAGCACTCTCGTGGTTATCCCACGCACCCTGACGGCACAGTTGTACGTCGGTCTGGTGATTCAATCTGTTGTGCTGCCATTCATGAACAGCATTCCAGGGGTGTTTTCCAACAGGATAACGCTCGCCCGCATACCGCTGTTGTAACCCAACATACTCTACAGAGTGTCGACATGTTGCCGTGGCCTGCTAGATCACCAGATCTTTCACCAATCGAGCACGTATGGGACATCATTGGACGACAACTCCAGCGTCACCCACCAACCAGCATTAACCGTCCCTGTATTGACCGACCAAGTGCAACAGTCATGGAACTCTATCCCACAAACTGACATCCAGCACCTGTACGACACAATGCATGAACGTTTGCGTGCTTGCATTCAACATTCTGGTGGTTACACCGGTTATTAATGTACCACGATTTCACATTTAAAGTGGCTCTTCTCGCGCTTACAATAAGCTGTGATCTTGAATCCATAATCGATTAAATATGTTACCTATACAAATGTATTGCCGCCATTTCATTCCTCTACAACTATTTTTTCGTGGTGTTGGGATTTTTTTCCGTCAGTGTAGTTCCTAAATTAAACCTTAACGGCCTGACGAAACATGTAAACAACAGAAGTCAAACTTACGGAAAAGATGCTTTATTCAGGATGTAGCACTTCCATAACAAATCATAACATCACATAGGGTATTGAATAAACGCTCCACACACCACACAGCTCTTAACACAACGCTCTACAACACAACGCTCAACTTGCAACACTTCTCCAAGCAACGCTCGCTTTAACAACGCTTGCCAAGCAACAGTTTAGTCGTCGTTTTTATTCTTATCTTATATCAGGCATACGTCACGTTCATTCAACCTCAATTATGTTGCCAAAAGTATTCGTTTGAGAGAAAAGATATACTGCCGGAAAGTGAAAGAAGTACACCAAGAAGGAGACGTCTGATACCAACGAAATTTACACAGCACAATAACGGAATACAGAGAATAACGTGACCAAAACATTATGGTAAAATACAGCTGTATTTGCTGGTAAACTGAAAAATAACATTTCCATGTAACATGTTTAGTACGAGGTTGAACCGCCATGAACTGCGTCACACTGTGCAATTCTGACATGGAGTCTGTCGTACAGATGTTGGATGTAAGTTTGGGGTATTGAGTTCCAAGCATCCTCAACCTGGACGCGTAAATCAGGGATGGTCGTGGCTCGCTGTGAAGACCGGATAAGTCGTTGTCCCATAAAATCCCACACGTGCTCAATGGGGGACAAATCCGGTGAACGTGCAGGCCATGGAAGTTGTCTCATACCCTGAAGCGCACGTTGCGTTGCACGTGCCGTGTGTTGGCGTGCGTTATCTTGCTGGAAAACACCACGATGAACCGACCTTACAAATGGCACAACAACGGGCTGAATGATGTTGTTGATGTAGGAGGTGTTGTTTAACGTACCCGGTACAAACACTAGTTGTGTACGGGAGTGATAGCTGATCGCTCCCAACACCAGGAGACCAGGTGTAGGCACTGTGTGTCGCTGGCGGATGCAAGAAAGGTGGAGACGCTCCCCTGTGCGTCTGCGAACATGCATACGGCCATTGGAGGCTCCCAAGCAAAATCTGCTTTCATCGCAGAACACGAAAGATCGCCATTGCGTTCTCCAGTGCAGACGTTGGCGACACCACTGCAGCCGTTCCTGGCGGTGGGCTGGAGTCAGATGCACACATGCCAGAGGCACACGTGCACGTAGTCCTGCATCCAGTAGACGGTTGCGGATTGTTCGCACAGTCACCTCAGTTGCAACGGCAACTCGGATTTGCGTCGCAGTGGATGTTCTGCTTGACAACGCCGCTCTTCTTATGCGTCGATCGGTCCGCTCATCAGCCCGTCTGTGACTCCTGGTTCCACGTCTTCTCGTGTGGGAATGTTCCTCAGACCATCTACGCCACCATCGTACCACCACCGATACTTCCCTTCCAATTCGCTCCGCAATACGACGATACGACCACCTGGCCTCGCGGAGTCTGACTAGACGACCTCGCTCAAAGTCTGATAACTGCTGAAATCGTACACGCCTTCCATGTCCAGGCATTGTAGCTTCTTCGGGGTCTTCGCACGTGTCCGTACGCCAACGACTGATTACATTCACTTCGCTGTACTCCTTAAATACCACGACGATAATTTGCATATTATGCCGTGCTGTGGCGTAAGCGCTCACCGGTTGGTCTCGAAATTAGCATCACGCCTACGTAAACTCGAACTCAGTAACATATGGAAATTTCATGATCGTCCGCCAATTCCTTCTTGGTGTTCTTTTTTCACCTTCCGCCTGTGTATCACGTTAAGAGTGATGTATAACTGAGAATAAACTCAAGATTCACATAGGGAAAGAAACTAATAGGTAAATGAACTGATCTAGAGATTGAAAAAACATTATTGTCGGCACCTCGCAGACATTGCTGGGATGGCTATACACAAGCATCTGGAAAGGTAGCAGCACATAAATCAAACTTTAACGCAGAAATGTCATATCCAGAATCAATTTTAGTCGACACCACTATTTTACCCAAGGTCACAAGAATATCAGGTAATAGCGGAGCTTGAATTGTTAAAAAAAGAGATTTGAGGTCTTCAGAAAAACGAGGAGATAGACTCGACCCATCTATCTCCTGCTGAATTTTAAATTGTCGTGAAACCTTTTAGTATTTCTTGATTGATTTTGCAGATTTGCCGAAGCGCCAGAACGTGCAGAGTTATAGTAACGTGCAGGAGAGGCAGCATTAATATCATTAGGTCTGCCTTGCCCCCCCAGCACGGTGTTTTGGATATGTCTTGTCAACCGGTTAGTAATTATCCCGTGGACGAGAAACTTGGTTATTATCCTGGTTCCCATAATGGTCAGGATGTCGCACCTCTGCTGCCCGACGATGCGGCGGCACATATCTAGACTGCTGATAGGCGTTCTCCACCATTGACTGATAAGCAGCCTGCCTAGGCTGATTGAAAAATTGTCCTTGAAGAAAGTTCTGTTTTGGCTGCTGATACCTAGTTGTTTGAATATGAGGTTCATGGTACTGCGTAGGTTGTCGGTACTGTTGGACCTGTGAATATTGTCTTTTACTGTGGCGTTCTTCATAGACTCGAATGAGTTTTAGGCACTCGTGAATGGAGACAGGACGTCGAACTTCCAAAACATCCTGCAGGAAGGGATCCAGCTGCTGTAGTAAGGTGTCACAAATATCAGACTCGACTGCAGCGGAATCCCATAATTTGTAAAGTCGAACTGTTTCCAGAGCGAACGAGACTGGACTATCTGACGCTCGCTGTCGCCTGGGAAACAGTTGTTGTGCAAGGCTGGCCTTATTGGTGCCAAAGGGAAAGACATCCAAAAATGCAGCTCGGAATTGCGGATATGAGCCCTCTGGGTTCATTCGAAGCCACTGTCTGTACCAGACCTCTGCCGTATCTTGCAAACATGTGCCAGCAATAGGTATCTGACAATCTTCAGTAACATTATATAGATCAAAATGATCATCAAGTTCCTCCAGAAACCTAAGCGATCCGACGTTTCTCCTGAATACAATAGAACCCGCATGGGGTACGTAATGAGCAAGAATTTTGCTCTTTCTCACGGGGGGGTAAATTGCTGTTGAGGCACTGCAGTCGAAGTACGCGGTACATAAGTTTCGTACCTCGCGTATTCGCTGTTTGGTAAGTCGAAACCGTTGGCCTCGTACAGAGCAATAGGTGAATTATTTGGAACTCTATAACGCTGAGTGTGTAGATTGCCTGTTGTAGAAATATGAGCCTCATGATCCTGTCTATAACAGTCATAGAAGAGACCAATAGAATCCGTAAAGTTTTTCATTTTCCGTTACTTCTACTATGAATCTGTTCGACTGAAGTTCGGGCGCCAATATGACGTAGAAGTCTTTTCGTACTTCTACGTTATTTTAAACACATAACCATAAGATGAAATAGTTCCTAAATTAAACCTTAACGGCCAGACGAAACATGTAAACAACAGAAGTCAAACTTACGGAAAAGATGCTTTATTCAGGATGTAGCACTTCCATAACAAATCATAACATCACATAGGGTATTGCATTAAACGCTCCACACACCACACAGCTCTTAACACAACGCTCTACAACACAACGCTCAACTTGCAACACTTCTCTAAGCAACGCTCGCTTTAACAACGCTCGCCAAGCAACAGTTTAGTCGTCGTTTTTGTCTCTCGGTTCTTATCTTATATCAGGCATACGTCACGTTCATTCAACCTCAATTATGTTACCAACAGTATTCGTTTGAGAGAAAAGATATTACGTTAAGTGAAGTATAACTGATAATAAACTCAAGATTTACATTGGGAAAGAAACTAAAAAGGAAGGTTAATTTAGAATATACGTCACAGATGTAATGACAATTTCTCGCTTAAAAAAAATAGGACAACTTCGATTACGTAAAATGTACCTAAACGATACAATAAATATTAAAATTCACAAGCGTAAATGGTGGAATCTTCCTGTCATAATGACATCAATTAGTACAGATATCTGGTTGTTATATTTATACGCATTGAACACGAGAAACAATGGCAATTTATCTGGAACAATTTCGTGTAGGAAATAATGCAGAGATTCTGCATCTTCACTTACAGACATTCAATTCATCGAAAAACAAAATATAAATAAAATAGATCCTAGCGGCCTTTCCGGGGTGACCGAGTGGTGTCTTTTCATTTAATAGTAATCTGAACTTCGGAATTATCAAATTCTTCCACTTTTGATCCCCAACCAACGAATTTCACCCTCCAGCGTACCTAGTCCTTAGTTCTTCAGGATTTTATCCAACTTCTCCTGCATGATCTTTCGAAGAAAGCGCCATATGCTTATCTTTGGTTTATACTGTATTAGGTATGTGCAAACGTTCTACTCATTTTTCAAGGAGAGAAGTAAAACATTTTTTAGTAAATAATATCTTTATTCTTTTACATAATTGGCATTATTATCCTATGACCTCTTGCCATTTATGTGGTAGTAATTGGACTCCCTTCTGTAGAATATCTCCATTTTGCAGTCAAAAAACCTTTGTAATGCAGTTTCGACATCTTCAACTTCATCGAAGGTTTTTCCAGCAAAGTTGTTCTGAAGAGATCGAAAAAAAGATGGTGGTCCGTAGGTGCACGGTCTGGGAAATAAGAAGGGTGAGGGAACATTTCCCTTCCAATGTACATTAATTTTTTCTGAGTGGCTAAAGTTGTATGGAGTCACGTTGTCGTGCTGGAAGATGACGCCTTTGCAATTAGACACAGCTGGACTCTTAGATTTCAATTTTTCTTTCAGCCTTTCCAACTGGCAGCAGTACAGGTCAGCATTTATCGTTTGATTAGGTGCAAGCAGCTACCAGTGGATTACCCCTTGAAATTCCACCATACACTTAACAGGACTTTTCTCGGATGGAGTCCTCCACTTGAACTTGTTGGAGCTCTCCAACTCAGCATACAGTTCTTTGACGCTTTACATTTCTGTACAGGACTCACTTTTCATCATCCGTAACTAATCGCTCCAAGATAGGTTCATTTTTGTAACGCGCAAGCAAAGAAAGACAGGCGGTTATTCTGTCTGATCGATTTCTTGCGGATTAGTCATGTTGCGCCCACTTGTCGAACTTTGTGATAAACCCAAGTCTGTGCAAACTTATTTCTGCTGTTGCTTTGTGTACAGAAAACCTTTTGCACACTTGGTGCCATTTTATAGCGTAATCTTCGAAGCATTTTGGTCATCACACGCGAGATATAGCAATAGTATTAAACTTGTTACTTATTTTTCTTTTACTTGGAATTTGCATCTTGAAAAACGGGTAGAACTTTTGTAAGCACCTAACGTATATTTATATTTTTGGGGGTTAGCCGATCATGCTTTTAATTGGGATCTTATACCACAATTCTATTCAGTTCCCACAACATTAATGCAATTCAGTTGGAGAAGATTTTGCTTTCATAGGACAAACTAAACTCCATTTTAGCGGTTAATTAATTGGCAATTAAAATGATACAGGAAGCTTTTGAACATTTAGTCGTCTGTAAAGAATTACATAATGTATTAAAAACCATACCTGGAAACGAAGCTCTCATATCCCAAGGACCTGATTAACAATTAAACAGAATTATTCTTGATATATTGTTTTCTTTCCATTTTTAGTTCAATATTGACCGCGAAGCCAGCTGTAGGACATCATAAACGTGGGGCTAAGATATTTTTTCATACCAAAATTCTCTAACTAATTTAACCATTACATAAAACGGAATGCTGATCTGCAATCATATGCCATATCACTGGCCACAGTAGGTAGACTTTCTTTTTCTTTCTTCCCTTCCCCTTCTTCATCTTAATCTTCCGCTTTTTTTTTTTTTTTTTGCTTTTGTAGAACACTCATCCGAATTCTTGCGGGACATGGTTACAACGAAAACATATTAAGTGAATAATGTACAAGAGTACATCGATATTCTTCCTGAATTTGGACATCTTGTATTTAGCATGTTTCATTACTTTGAACATTTTAAGGTGCAAATAAAAGACGAGTGATTTCAAGTGCTGTAATTTGGTGGAACCAATGAAGCTTTCGTTGCGGCGTTCCAATAAATCTATTATATGTTCTCTTACTATTACCAAGCAAAAAAAAAAGACAAGAAGTAACACATACAAGACAACCTACCAATAAATATCACTTCATCCCCCGCGCTTTCCAGAACAAAAATAATACTCTAACACTTAATTTTTTCTGTAGTGTAGACACAGACGTGAGATACGACGGGTCCTGAATCTGTAAGAGAAAAATTTGTGTGCCAGTTACAATATGAAAAAAAATCGAATGATTAAACTTTCACTTGGATCTTTTGAAATGCTCATAACAATGGACTTTTCCTTTTTTTAGTTTTGAGATAAGGCTATTTGCAATCATGCTCTTACTCTGATCCTGTAAATTTGAGCATGCTCATCAAAACATGTATTTCAGTGCCGTCTCTCTGAAATCGGAGTATGTTGCACTTTATCATCGTCTGGAATGCTCAGTAAAGTCGCAGAAAACTGAACATGAGCACGGTCGACTTTATGGGATACATATCAAAACGAACGGTCCAAACTTCTGCAGTGGCTGATTTTCCAGCAATGGAAAAAGGACAGTTGTCACAAAGAAGTACCTTTGATGAAGTCAAAATTAATTTTCGCCGATTTCTAATCTGCTTCCATTTTGTTTTACGCTTTTTTTAAATCTGGAAAAAATCTGAATTTCAATATCATCATTAATTTGAATATACAAAAGCCTTGAAATCACTGTATATTTTCTTTAACAATGCTTACACTGCAATGGCGTAGAGATGAGTGATGCGAAAATAGAAACTCATTAGTCTCGTTCGTGCTGAGAGCCTCGCGTTTAAAAACCGCTAGCACATTGCTGTAAAATACAGGCCTACGACACTTGCTTCATGCTGGCTCTATATAACTATCTGTAAAGTACGAGTATATTTGAAGTAGAAAATAGGCGGATATTTGAAAGGGATAATCGGTGAGCATTTGCTAAGAAAGAACTGTAAATATCTGAAAAAGAATGACAGGCGTCTAAACTTGAATAATGGCAATATTTTGAAGTGGAAGAACTGTATATATTTGAAAAGGAAGAAATGTGAAATTTCTTAAAGGGCAAGGTTAGATAACTACTTGGCTATGAGGAACGATAAATATTAGAAAAAAAAACCACACTAAATGTTTAAAGAGGGAGTTCGATGGATACCTGAAGAAGTTGAAAGTTTAATTTGAAGAGGCAGCACCTTAAATATTTGAAGAGAATGATTGAGAAGTGTGTATGAAAAAAAAATGGTGATATTTGAAACACAGGAAACATTAAAGACGAAACAGAGCAAGTATTTAAAGAGAAAGAACAATTAAGTACCTGAAGAGGTAGATTATTAAAATTTGAAATGGAATGGAAAATATTTTTGAACTGGCGTAATACTGAACGAGAATGTTATTATTCATGTGAATATATCACGTAAGTAACGCAAATTTAAGAGAGAAAGGAATGTCACAAACTAAAATAGTTATTCCCACCCTTTTACATATTTACAGAGTGTTTATTTTAACAAATGGACTTAGCTCTGAGTATCCGTATGCTGTATGCGCGTAGTTTATTTGATCCGCAGAGGATTATGATTACTTTTGATCAGATAAACATCACTTTTTGTAGTTTGAATCGTGGGAAACGAATGTTCATTGTGTGAGTGTGTGGGCAGTGCTGAAACAGAAAACAGGAAGTTTGCTGATCAAGCAAGATGATTCTTACTCCTAAAGAAATCAGTTTCGTTTTGGAGCATTAATTTGGCAAGAGATGGCACATGTACTAAAATGCTTTCCTAGAAGTATCTCCAAATGACAAAGGGCCTATCAAAGCTACGACTGATAGCATATGGAGTTCCGATATTCTGGTTCTACGTGGGATATAGAGTGTATCTGCAATCACACGGATCTGAAAGATGACTGGCTACTTCGTCCGTTTGCTGCAGTGCCCTATAAATCATTACAAAACTGTTCCAACAGAAGAACGCGTGTTTCAGTCATTTAAAAGAAAACTACACAATTATTTTATCTGCGAGCACACGGTCTTCATGCGATACACGAATGGCGATGGACCAATTATGCTTCTTTCTGTGCTACGTTTGCTGGTTTAAGGCGTTTACTGAAATAAAAATATTTTATTGCTGGATAAAACTTTCTTTACTGATGAAACATGGTTTTATCTAACAGTTATTTTCACTGCTAGGGTACCAGATTATGGAGGTCTGGAACATTTATGCTCATGATAAAAGTTTATTCTACGTTCTCTGAAAACTGGCATTTGTTGGCCGCGGTCACTTTGCAGGATCGGATAGTCTTTGAAGACAATTTCACAGCATTAACTACACTAATAATCCGAAATCTCTTGGAGTAGAATAAAAATAAAAATTTCCAAGCTTTCGCACATTAACCAGATGGCTTTTCAGGCGATACTACATCGGAATGACCAAACGTTCGTTTGGAATTAGAATCAGCGAATATAAAGGGACGCAAAAGACGAAAAAATAACAACCGCTCTATCAAGCGAAGTCAAATTCAAGTCCGCCGATCATATGTGGAATGATGTAAAGAAAGTAGCCTCATAGTCCACACCCAAATCTACTGCCATTCGCGAAACCTACGTAATTTGGATCAGCAGAGAGGCTTACAATGATAGCGTCTCCCTGGAGTTGCCACGTCTTTGGGATCAAGTCTTCAAATAATGCTGCGTTTTCTACCATGGTATCACCTGCCCAAACCAACGTGACTTCGTATCTTCGAATTATCACGTTTTCGTCTATTCATTTATTGTCTAGTCAAGTCACCGCGTTCAAATTGTTGAAAGTTCTATTATCCAGTTTGCAGTTAGCTGTCTACCTTCCTTGAAAAAAGCAATCTGGATTGATGTGCGAAGGCTCGAAAATCTTTATTTCTATTCTACGCCAAGATATTTCGTATTATTAGTGTAGTTATACTATATTGAGTATAATTGGTGTACAGTTCCTACTTATTAATTACTTGTTGCACTCTCCGAGCAATATGGAACACCTTTAAATTATTTCTACAGCTGAAACTCAAACTGGACAAGAAACGGTCTCATCTTGACTTCCTAACCGCTTGCAAGACACTCGGCTTGATCCCAAAGTTCCTTAATTTTAAGACGTCAATAAAAGGATAATGGTTCGAGAAAAAAAAGGGACATATTTCTTCGCCAGACCTTGTCAAGGATAGCGAACTTGAAAAGAAAGGACGTCATGTCATTAGAAATCAAGTGCTATAACATGTATGTGAAGTTGCATAGGCTTTACGACCCTACTACCTTCAACAACCTTACCCTGCAGGTGGACATGTTAGTCGAAAGACTCCAGTCTTCCTTTTCCTCCAGGCACAGCAAGAAACTGGATTACCTGAAATCTTCCCAGACTCATAAACCTAAAGATCTCACCATTCCCTTCGTCAATATTTCTAACCGAATGCTCTACCGAGAGGAAACTAAAGTTTTGGAACTTGGACCATCGAGACCGAACCTAAAAAGCGTCGTTTCTGAGTTTGAGATCGTAACATCGCGAGTTCCAGAAGACTTCAAAGACGAACTGCGCCAACTGTGTTGCTCAAGGTTAAAATCGTGGCACAATCAGAAGCAATCGTTTAATAATTTCAAAATTCCAAGGACGATTTCCAACCTTAGAAATGACCACTCTATTATGTTGATGCTAACGGAAAAATCCGGCCAGATAGCGATAATGGACGCAGCGGACTATAATAAAAACCTAAAAGAATTTATACCCGATTCTGGATCTACAATCTTACGAAGAAATCCTCTAAATTCTTGGATTGCACAGGTGCAAAGAGCTTCAAGGATAACCGCTATTTCGGATGATCTCAAGAAAGCCGGAAAATTACCGCCTGGCCCTCAGATCCCAAAATTCTTCGGAAGACTTAAACACCACAAGCCTGACAATCCATTGAGACCGATCGTGTGCAGAAGATCCGCACCGACGTACCATCCAGAGAAAGCATTATCCAATTTCTTAACTAATCATCTACCAGAGTCGGACTTTATAATAACTTCAACTCCAGATTTTATCACGAAAACTAAGTAGTTCACTGTTCAATAACGCGACATTATCGGCAGTTTCGGTGTAGTTTCGCTCTATCCATCCATCCCGTACCGGAAGCCATCAGAACAATGAAAGAGGCAATATCTAATTCATCAGTTTTTTTGGCAGGAGTCTTGCCTCAGCATCTTCAACTTAATGGACTTGGTCTCAAATTCCAACTACTTCAGTTTCCAAGGGCAAATGTATAAACAGGTAAATGGCGCTCCGATGGGATCTTCGCTTTCAGCCGTCCTCGAGAAAGCAATACTTCGCCCCATTGAGCAACATACACTGACGGAAAATAAATCCCAACACCAAGAAGGGGTTGTGTTAGATAAACGACAGTTGGTAGGCGGTGAGAGTACATCTGTAAGATGACTTCTATGCAAATTTCGCGCTCGGCGCATACGTGTGGCGCACGTAGCGCCCCTCGGAACATGCAAAGCAGGTTTGCTGTAAATACGCGCTGTAACGTTCGTGAGCGTTAGTTATCGTTGAGATTCGACGTAGTGTGTGGACGTTAGTCAAGAATGCCTTTAAGAAGACGAAGAAGCAATTATCAACAGCTCACGGAGTTTGAACGAGGTCGTGTAATAGGGCTACGAGAAGGTGGATTTTCTTTCCGCAATATTGCAGAACGACTTGGCAGGAATGTAGCCGCTGTGCATGATTGTTGGCAGCGGTGGTCAAGGGAAGGTACTGCCTCAAGAAGACCGGGTTCCGGCCGGCCACGTGGCACTACTGAGAGGGAAGGCCGCCGTGTACGTCGTATGGCCGTGGCGCATCGTACTGCGTCTGCGGCAGCAATTCGAGCTGCAGTTGCCACCACAGTGACACAACGAACTGTTACAAATCGGTTACTTGAAGGACAGCTCCAGAGCCAGACGCCCTGTAGCGTGCATTTCACTTACTCCAAACCACTGCCGTTTGTGACGTCAGTGGTGTCAAGCTAGAGCTCATTGGAGGACGGAGTGGAGATCTGTTGTGTTTTCTGATGAAAGCCGGTTCTGCCTGGGTGCCAGTGATGGCCGTGTGTTGGTTAGAAGGAATCCAGGTGAGCGCCTGCAACCAACCTGTCTGCGGCCGAGACACACTGGACCTACACATGGAGTTATGGTTTGGGGAGCAATTTCCTATGACAGCAGGAGCACTCTCGCGGTTATCCAACGCACCCTGACGGTACAGTTGTACGTCGGTCTGGTGATTCAACCTGTTGTGCTGCCATTCATGAACAGCATTCCAGGGGTTGTTTTCCAACAGGATAACGCTCACCCGCATACCGCTGTTGTAACCCAACATGTTCTACAGAGTGTCGACATGTTGCTGTGGCCTGCTAGATCATCAGATCTTTCTCCAATCGATCACGTATGGGACATCATTGGACGACAACTCTAGCGTCACCCCTAACCAGCATTAACCGTCCCTGTATTGACCGACCAAGTGCAACAGTCATGGAACTCCATCCCACAAACTGACATCCAGCACCTGTACGACACAATGCATGAACATTTGCATGCTTGCATTCAACATTCTGGCGGTTACACCGGTTATTAATGTACCAGCATTTCACATTTAATATGGCTCTTCTCGCGCTTACATTAAGCTGTGATCTTGAAACCTTAATCGATTACATATGTTAGCTATACAAATGTACTGCCGCCATTTCATTCCTTTACAACTATTTTTTCGTGGTGTTGGGATTTTTTTCCGTCAGTGCATATTCACCAACATCACCCCAAGGCCTACCGCCTGGCTACGATATGCCGACGACGTATTTTTCGTTTGGCCTGGTCACACTGAAGGGAAACTTTCCCGATTTTCCTCGATAAAATCAATTATATACATCCTACGATCAATTTCACTATGGAGCTTGAACACAATGGTACTTTACCCTAACTCGTCGTCTCAGTGAGCAATTCGCATGACAACCGCCCTCATTCGGAAGTCCATTATAAACCCACACCCGTTCCTAACTTGATGCTCCGCAGTTCATTTGGCCTTGATGATTACAAGACGGCCTTCTTCCGTTCTCTTGAATTAGAAGAGCCTCCGCTGTCTCATCCGACGTTCGTTCAAGACAATGCGAACTGAAAAACATCGTCGAATTAGCCACTGAGGCTGGATATTCCTCGAACCAGATGCATAACTTTATCGAAAAAGCCAGAACCAGCAGTGTTAATATTTGTATGCCGCGGCTGGATATTCCTTGAACCAGATGCATAACTTTATCGAAAAAGCCAGAACCAGCCGTGTTAATATTTGTATGCCGCAGCTTCGCTACCTGGGCGCTATTCCCTACATACCAAATGTTTCCTATCAACTCAAAAACGCGATCAAAAGGATGAACTTAAGTGTAGGCATAAGGTCTACGGCATCTTTATAAACGATGCTTAAGAGAAACATTGACAAGGCCCCTATGCTCAATGAGGCGGGTGTTTATGTCCTCCAGCTGCAATATCCGGGCAGCTCAAGGCGATACTACATAGGAATGACCAAATGTTCGTTTGGAATTAGAATCAGCGAACATAAAAGGGTTGCAAAAGACAAAACAATAACCACTGTCCTATAAAGAGAAGTCAAGTTCAAGTCCGCCGATCCTATGTAAAGAAATTAGCTTCATACACCACACCCAAATCTACTGCCATTCGCGAAACCTTGGAAATCTTGACCAGCAGCGAGGCTTGCAATGATAGAATTTCTCCGGAGTTGCCACATATTTGGAATCAATTCTTCAAATAATGCTGCGTTTTCTACCATGGTACCACGTGCCCAACCAACGTGGCTTCATTTCTTCGAATTATCACGTTCGCGCCTATTCATTTATTGTCTAGTCAAGTCACCGCATTCAGATTGTTGAAAGTTCTATTATCCAGTTTTGCAGTTAGCTGTTTACCTTCCTTGAAAAATCCATCTGGTTGATGTGCGAAAGCTTGGAAATTTTTATTTCTATTCTACGCCAAGAGATTTCGGATTATTAGTGTAGTTATACTATTTTGAATATAATTGGTGTACAGTTCCTACTTATTAATAATGTTCTCACTACAAAAAAGATTGAAAATCAACATCTTAGAGACCACTGCAACCATTATCCAAGAACTAGACTTGGGGTTGCTCAAATTATGCATTGACAAAAAGAAAGAAAATGCCTGCAGGATGAAGATTGGAAGAACTATACATCATTTATTACAAATTGCGTTTGGGTTTTGAGTTTCTGTTATGATGAAGTTTCATATTTTATCGTTATTGTTATAGATATTGTGAAGTAAACCACATACGGTGTTTTAGCCCTGTAAAACGAACATCCTGTGTAATATAAAAATAAAGGAGGAACGAATCGAAATCTTAAATTCAACTCTTTGAACGAGCAAGACAGAAAGCAAATCAACAGAAATTTAAAAAATTACAGACACCGGAAGTTATATTATATAGTGGACACACACCCATACACACGAGAGCAAAATGCAACATCCTGTAAATGTATCGGTTACCTCTAATATGGGTGAACGTACACTTTATGCGCATAGATAACACAGGGGGAAAATGGGAGTAATTTCACGTATGATTCATTAGAAGCTTTAAGTTGTACTACCGTTTCATCAAGGAAGCCAGGCATTTTTCGGCTTCGGTTTCCAAAAGAAACTTTTTTACAGAATTTAAAAGTGAAAGGAACACGTTTTTACATTTAAAGTCTCAAACATCTCCGTTGCAGATCACTGTTCAACACACATTTTGTTTCCTGTACGAAAGTCGGTGCTTCTTGAAAAGTTCTGCCAGCTGAATCTGAATCTGCAATCCGTTTCGTTCTATCACGTAACATTTCTGAGAAAACAATGATTACTGTATTTCTGGTATTGGACAATCGTCGGCGGGTGCTCTTAAAACAAGAGTTCCTGTGATGGACTTTGTTCAGTGCTGTTATGGCAGCATACCATGAGTCATCATGCTCTAAGACCAGCATGCGCTATTCACAAACTCCTTCAGTCACAGTCAGTTGTTTGTAAATGAAACATGTCACGAAAGTGCATTGATTCTCCCTATTGCTTTGCTATGTGTGTGTGCTGAGTTTACACCGAAGGAGGCCATTTACACGAGTGATAAAACAAGCCTATGAATTTTATTTCGGATGTAAGGTTGGTGACGAAGACAAAGGTTTTGCACCACATTCATGTTGTGTGAACTGTGTTGTGAATCTCAGAGCATGGTTGAAAGGACAAGTGCGTCATATGCCATTTGCCGTACTTGCTGTATGGAGGGAACAGACAGATTGTTACTTTTGTTGAACGAAAGTAGCCGGATTTTCCCAAAAAACAAACAAACTTTCTATTGCTTATCCTAATGTTCCTTCAGTCATAAGACCGATGCCGCTTTCATAGGAACTACCAGTGCCATAACCTTCAATACTTGCTGATGTACATATTAAAAGTAGTGATGAAGAAGAAATGGCTGCATGTGAACAAGATGAAGAAGTTGACAGTGTATGCTCCTCAAATCCTCATATGATCACACAAGGAGAACTTAATGATCCGGCAAGAAATCTATCTGTCAAAGGAACAGTCTGAACTATTAGCGTCTCGACTCCAGGAATGGCATCTTTTTGCTCCAGAAACGAAGGTGACATACTTTAGGTTTCGTTACAATGAGTACATGCTGTTTTTCAGTAGAAGTGGTGACCTATGTTACTGTAACAACATTTATGGGTTGTTTGAAGCTCTTGGTATCGTGCATAAACCTGAGGAATGGAGATTGTTTGTAGATTCCTCCAAAACCAGCTTGAAATGCGTCTTGTTACACAATAGTAACGTGTATCCATTTGTGGCACATTCACTTACTTTAAAGAAAACGTACGCCAATATGAAAATTCTATTAGAAAAAATCACCTATGAAGCCTACCCAGTGGAACATCTGTGCTGACTTAAAAGTAATAGAGATATTTTTTGGTTTGTAGGGTGGATACACAAAATACTGCTGTTTCCTCTGCGAATGGGATAGCAGGGAAAAAGGGAATCACTATGTGGTGAAACAGTGGCCACCTCGTAAAAATCTAACACCTGGCGAAAAGAACGTGAAAGTTATTACATTAATAAATGCTGAAAAATGTACTGTTACCACGCTCCACATTAAGCTGGTGTTAATGAAGATATCTGTAAAAGCTCTGAAAAGTAATGAGGCTGCGTTTCAGCACTTGTAACAGAGGTTTCCTACACTGAACATTGTTAAGCTAAAGGAGGGAATATTCAATAGTCCTGACATTAGATAACTAATGCAACATGCTGCATTCAAGGCCACTCTCCATGAAATTGAATTTGCTGCATCGATATCTTTAAAAGAAGTGACACAACAGTTTTTAGGCAATGTAAAGTCACTGGCTTACAAAGATATTGTGTCTACAATGGTGATGGCTTACCACGACTTGAGGTGCAATATGTTAATCAAACCTTATTTCATGGACTCCCACATTGACTTCTTTCCACACAACTTGGGCTCCGTGAGTGATGAACACGGAGCAAGTTTCGGCCAGGAAATTTCGACAATAGAAGACAGATATAAGGGTAAATGGAATCGTACAATACTCGCAGATTACTGTAGGGATTTAGTCAGGGAAACAGTACGAACTTCAAACAAACCGAAATCAGAAGCTCGGGAGTTTCAGGGAGAGTCAGATACGTTTCGTTATGTCACTTCTATTTCTATTATGTGTGTTATTATGAATATTTTTGATGTTATGTTTCTCAAAAAGTAACGTTACGTGATACAAAAAGACTAAAAACGGATTCAGGATCAGCACGAAAATGTCTATTGAAATCTTATTTTAAACATGAAAACTATTAAAACTTGTCGGACAGTGTTATGTATGGAAGGGTTTTTAAACTACGGAAACAATAACATTCTGAAAGAAAAATCGAATTTTACGCCACCTTGTGTTAAAGAAATTAAGCAAATTAGTATTTAGCACTAACTGGGCACTAATTGCTCCTGTAGAAGAATTCTGACTCCCCTGTGGCGCAGTAGTCTAAGCGCTGGTTTCTGACCATTCGTCCGAGATGTGTCCGTGTTCGAATCTCGGTGAGGCATAAATGCTGTGTTTATCTTACGGCACTAGTTCTTTTCCTTCCCTGAAGACAGTGGCCCTAAATTATTGTTTTTTTTTCTGTGTGTGATTCGAGGTTTAACGAACACCGTGAGCAACTCAATGGGCTATAAGCAGTCGCCCGTCCCATATTTAGGGCCACTGGTTCCAGGGAAGGGAGAGAGCCAGTGCCGTAAGACAAACACAACATCCATGCCTCACGGGATTCGATCCCGTACCCTTCACGGGATCGAATCCCGTGAGGCATGGATGTCACTTAGACCACTGCGCCACAAGCAATCACTTAGACCACTGCGCCACCGGGGCGGCGGCCCTGAAATAGGGACGGGCGACTGCTTCAAACCAGTTGAGTTACTCATGATGGTTGTTAAACCCCCAAACAACAGAAATAAATAAAAAAGTGTAATTCCAGTGATGTGAAATTCTGGCATGTGTAACTGATTTAAATATTACTTACTTGCTTAATTTTGTGGCACTAATCACCACTAATTGAGCCGAAAGTGGAAATTTCAATTTTTCGGTAAGTGGTCAGCCAGACTGAACACTTTGAACTTAAGCAGTTGTGGTAGAACTATTATCAAAAACAACCGCAAAACGTTGCTTATAAGAAAAGCTATTCGATATCATCATCATCATCATTGTCAACTATTATCAATCCACTGCTGGACGAAGGTCTCCCAAGTTTCTCCACAACGGTCTGTCTTGTGCCAGTCTCCTCCATGTCACCCCTGCATACTTTCGAATTTCATCCACCCATCTCCCATGTGGTCTTCTTCTGGGTCTTTTCCTGTCCCTTGGAATCCAATCTAAAATTTCGGCTGTCCATCGATGATCTGTCCTTCTGGCAGTATGTCCAGCCCATTGCCATTTCAGGGTTTTAACTCCTGATCATGATGTCTTCCACTCTTGTCATTTTTCGGATCCACGAGTTCCTCTTCTTATCTCTCTTGGTTACACCAAGTATGCACCTCTCCATGCTTCTTTGAGTTGTCTGCAGCCTTTGTATGTCTTCTTTTAGTTAAGGTCCATGTCTCTGCACCATACGTAAGCACTGGAAGGATGCATTGATCAAACACTTTTCTTTTAAGACATAATGGCATATTGCTCTTGAAAATTATGCTGTTTCTTCCAAAAGCTCTCCAGGCAAGTTTTGTACGCCGATTAATTTCTTCATCAATGTGACCCTCACTTGATATCTGCTGTCCAAGATAAACGTACGTATCTGTTATCTCCAGCTTTTCTCCATCAATCGATAAATCTTCATTTCTTGTAAAAGCATTGAACATCACTTTTGTCTTCTGAAAGTTCATTTTTAATCCCACTTCTTTACTCTTGTCAGCAAGTTCCTGGATCATACTCTGCAGCTCTGATGGGGTAGTTGCAAAAATGACTACGTCATCAGCAAAACGAAGGTGGGTTAGATAATCTCCATTAATCTTTATCTCCTTGTTTTCCCAGCTCAGCGACTGAAAAACACCCTCCAATGTGGCATTAAAGAGCTTCGGAGATATGGTGTCGCCTTGTCTCACCCCCCCTTTCCAATTTTTACGTGTTGTATTTTCAAACAGCCTAATCTTCGCACTTGCATTTTCATAGATGTTATTAATAATATTAATGTATGCATCTTCAATACCGCAGGTTTTCAGAGCCATTGTAACTGCTGATGGTTTCACCGAATCAAAGGCTTTTTCATAATCGATAAAAGTCATGCACAATGTAAGCTCATATTCCCTCGCTCTTTCACTCGCATTAGTTCTCTCAGCACGTGGATATGATCTATTGTGCTGTAGCCACTCCTGAATCCAGCTTGTTCTCTCGGTTGAGCCATGTCCAGTGTTACCTTCAAGCGGTGTGAAAGAACTTTAGTGAATATTTTATAAACTACTGATAGGAGGCTGATAGGTCTGTAGTTTCCGAGATCCTCAATGTCACCTTTCTTATGTAGCAGGATCATTGTAGCGGTGTTCCAATCCTCAGGAATCTTTCCTTCATTAAGGCATCGAGTGAAAATTTGGGCGAGTACTGTTTCGATTTCTCCACTTGCTTCTTGTATGATGTCTACAGTAATTCCATCTTCTCCTGGAGCTTTTCCTTCGCTTCATGTTCTTGATTGCATGTGCAACTTCTTGTTGGAAGGACTGGAGGAACTCTTGGTACTGGTATCTTTCATGATGTCTGGAGTGCATATATCATCCCTTTCATATAATTTGGAGTAGAAATCTTTCACTCTTGTCAAAAATTTCGCCTCTATTTCTTGTTACAGAACCATCTTCTTTTCTCAGTGCCATAATCTGTTTTCTTCCCTTACTGGGATGTCCCTTTGCTATCTTTAGGCTTTGGATGTTTTCAATTGCTTTCCTCACTAGTTCACAGTTGAATTTTCTACGTCTTCAGTGATACTTTTTCTTACTGTCTTGCATAGCTCTATATATTCCACTTTGGAAGTCACATCTTCTTTAGTTGTCCTCATCTCTTCTTTTTGCATCAACATTTTGGTTTTTCCTGATAATTTGTTCACATGCAACTTGTTCTTAGACCCAGCTAATTTTGTTGCTGTTTCCATAAGAGCTTTGGTTACTTTTCTGTTAACTTCAGAGATGTCCACTTCTTCCGATGTTAGGCCTTCTAAAGCAGAGAACCTGTTCTTCAGTTCTAACTTGAAGGTATTATGGTGTTTTTTAAGGTTGGTTATGTCAATAGATTTTGTTTGTCTTATGAGCTTGCCTAAGCGTTCAAGTTTAGTGTTGGGGTGCATCTTACATCTCACCAATCTATGGTCACTACCTGTGTTGAACTTGTTCAGCACACTGCAGTCCTCTATGACGAATTTTTTGTTACACATAATAAAATCAATTTCACTTGTCGCCCCATTTGGATGTCTCCATGTCCATTTCCTGTGTGGCTTTTTCTTTGAAGAAGGAGTTCAAATGAAAAACCCTTCTGCCTCTGCAAACTCAACGAGAGTATTTCCACGCTGGTTTCTGTTGCCGTGACCGAATTTACCTACTGAAGTTTCATTCTGTTGCCGTTGCCCTATTTTTGCATTGAAATCTCCCCATAATTATTTTCAAGTGCTGCTTACCTTATATATATATATATATATATATATATAAGGACGAATGTCCAATCCTTGTGCTCCTGTGCGAATTTCCAGTTCGCACAGGAGCACAAGGATTGGACAGTCGATAATTGGAAACAAATTATGTGGTCCGATGAATCACGTTTTCAGTTGCACTATGCCGATGGCCGAGTGAGAATTTGGCGGAAACAGCACGAAAGCATGGACCCCAAATGCATTGCTAAAACCCTTCAAGCTGGAGGAGGCAACGTTATGGTTTAGGGAATGTTGTCCTGGCATGCTTTGGGCCCTTTAACTCGTGTTGATCAACGTCTGACTGGCACATCATATCTAAACATCGTTGCGGACCAAGTGCATTCTGTCATGCGGATGGTTTATTCCAATCGTGATGACTGCTTTCAACAAGATAATGCGTCCTGTCATAGTGCTCGTATTGTACAGGATTGGTTTCAGGAACATGCCGGTGAGTTTACTTTGCTTAGGTGGCCCCCACAATCTCCAGATCTCAACCCCATTGAGAATTTGTGGGATGAAGTTGAACGAGCCATCAGACAGCTGGATCCACAATCCTGCAATCTCACACTCCTGGAAAGTGCTACTCATCAAGCATGGTCTCAGATTCCACAAACCACCTACCAACATCTCGTGGAGTCCATGCCACGAAGAATCGGCGCAGTATTAAAGGCAAAAGGTGGCCCAACGAAGTACTGAGTGGGTGGTCATAATAAAGTGGCCACTCAGTGTATGCATTCATCGTCAAAAAATAGTTGTACTTAGAAGGAAGCAACCGATAGGAATGAAACTTGGTGGGTAGGTTTGACATCTGCCCACCAAGTTTCATTCCCGTCGGTAGGTTTGACATCGTGCAACATGCAAATGATTCAAGTATCACGCTCGGCAGCGCATGTAACTCAAAAAGGGTGGGAGGGGGTTCGTAGCTCTGTGCCTGACCGGCTATATATGGTCGTCCCATTACTCGTGCTTGCCATGCTGACTCGTGCTGTTGTGCTGATTGGTCTTCACAAGTGAAGTATGCTTCGGATAAAAGTTCGGAAGCAATTCGAATAGTTGGAGGAGTTCGAGATGGGCCGCGTTGTCGGGCTCCGTGAAGAGGATGGTCTTATCGCCGTATAGCATGCTGTTGGCGGCAATGGATAGAACAAAGCATGCAGCAACGACGGGAAGGGTCTGGAAGACCTAGACAAATCCACGCAGAGGGAGGACCGACGGGCTGTTCGACATGAGCGGAGTGACACAACAGCCACGGTTTCGGATATTCAGCGAGCAGTGGTGCCTTCCATGCATCGTCCGATTAGTGCCAGCACCATTGGCAGACGGCTGCACGACGTAGGACTACACGCACGCAGCATCGTCGCCAAAGACTGCATGGGTGTCGTGCCAGACTATCACGGAGCCACTCAGAATGGCAGAGGGTGATCTTCAGTGACGAGTCCCGCTTTGTTTTGGAGGAGATGACCAACGAATCCGTGTGAGGAGACACCGTGGTCAGCGCCAAGATGAACGGTTTGTTGTCGAGCGTCACACGTCCAGAAGGCCTGGTGTCATGGTGTGGGGAGCAATTGCCTAAGATGCGAGATCTTCTTTGGTGTTCATTACAGGCACTTGGACAGCCCAACGTTACGTTAATGAGGTCCTACATTCAGTGACCCTACCTTTTCTGAACGCTCACTCCAGTGCGATTTTATAACAGGACAACGCTCGTCAGCATACTGCTGCTGTCTCGAAAGCTTGCCTTCAAGGCACTGACACTCTGCCATGACCAGCCGCATCGCCAGACCTATCGTCAATTGAAAATATGTGGGGTGCTAATGGACGCACTATGCACACTCCTCCCCTACCGCACAATCTGCAGGAACTGCGTGAGAAGATTCAAGCTGCATGGGAATGTCTTATCGCAGGACACCATTAAGAACCTGTACAACTCCGTGCCGAGACGTCTGGCATGCTGTGTGAGCAAATATGGCGGCTCAACGCCATACTAAGAGATGCTACTTATTGGCTTGTAGCTCAATAAATATTGATCATAGCAGTCTCAATGTTTACTAATTTATTGTTCCTGGTAGCCTTTACCTTCCTCCAGAATAGCATCGCAATCCGGTATGTTCCTGAAACCAAATCCTGTACAACTCTGTGTGCAAATAGTTTTTCGACGATGAGTGTATATATAAGACAGCGAAATAAAACATACATTCACATCTGGAGTAGAAGAAATGTGCGTTATTTAAAGTAGTTAATATGCGCAGCATTATTCAAAAAGAATGTTATCCGTTGCGAAAAGAATTTACCGGCCCCGTGTCCCAGTGGTGAGAGGCATACGTTTCTGGCTAGTCGCAGGAAATGAGTTTCGGTTCGAGTACCGGTTGTGGCATGGCGGGTGGGTTTGTTTGCTTCATACCCTTTGCTGGAGTCACTGTGCCCAAATTAGGGATGGGAGACTGCTTATAACCTTGAGTTATTTATGGCCGTAGTTAAACCCCATCCCCCCACCCAAATTTTATTTCAATCGAATTCTTAGAACCAGAGATTTTAATTTGAGTTATGCCTCTCGAGGCAGTGTTCGGTATTCGGTGCAAAATATCTTATCAAGGCATGTGGGGAAAGAACAACAATATTTCAAAGTGGACATGAACAAACGAAGATATCGAGGAAAACGAATGCAGTCGTACCTTTTGTAGAATTACATCAAATAACGCTCTTTCAATACAGTGCTCTTTTTCTTCTTTTTCTTTTCTTTACAAGGACAGTAGTTTATTTCATTTTATTTTTATTTTCGAGTTTATCCGGAATATGTGGTTGATAAGGTACCCGTTAATAATATTTAAAACAAAACTGCAACACATTACTTAAGCACGACACAAAATTCAATATTATAACACAACGTAACATCTTAAAATTTCTTAAGGATATCTATTCCGTCCGCTGGAAACTGGAGCACTCGAGAAAGTCAAATAACTAAGGAAAATAATAATACTATACATATATCTCAACTGGACATAGTACTGAATGGATGATTTGCTGTCTACAGAGCCTCTGAAAGGGTGCCTGGCGAGCGACAAGAAAGATGATATATAATTTACTGGCTACGTGTCTTATGTCCTGAACAATACGCTTCAGCATCCTGCATTCCAGAAAGAAGTGTTCACCAGCTCAGACAATGGAAAAATTCTGTTGCATCTCAAGTTGAGTCAGTTGATGAATAATGTCCGTTTAAGTGCACAAAGTATATTAAATCCATCTATCAGATAAACAAGTACGTTACAAAAATGACAGAAAAAAGTGAGGGAAATGGGAAGACATCAGCATCAAAAATCTTCAATAAGTCTTTGAAAGGGAAAACGGACATTATCCGGTGTATAGAAAGCCGTCGTGAAAGGCAATCTAACGTTGCTTTTAGTCAGAATTTTGCTGGTTCCACCATCACAGCAATTATGAAAAATGGGGGGGACTGTTATGGCATCTACTTCACTGTCTGCAACTAGAGTCACTCGCATGCGTAATATAGAAATCGAAGAAATAGAAAAACTACTTACTTACCTTTCGGTTTGATGAATTAAGACAAGTGAATATTTATATCAGTCGGGGTATAATAATGGAACAAAAGCAGACTCCATATTTTCATCTTACAAAATGAAATATAAAAGGATAATCTGAACAACCTTTTTAATCCAGTCAACGTTGGTTCAAAGAATTTGAGTGTCGAGCTAACATTCACAGCATCACCGTTTCTGGAGAAGCTGCTTATGCAGATAAGGAATCAACCACAGTGTTCCTAAAAACTTTTAACGATATTATAGTTTCAAAAAGGCCTCCACCTCGGCTGATCTTCAACTTTTATGACAAATGATTGTTCTGGAATTTTTTTTTCAAAAACGTTTGTTTCGAAAGACAAAAAAAAAAGACATCTGGCTACAAAGTTCTGAAGAACCGTCTAGTCTAGTATTACTTTTATGAGGAAATACTGCTGCTGAATGCAAAGGTTGTGAACGCTATTTCAAAGTCCTTTTTACAGGTAACTTGGATGGCATATTAGAAAGCTTAGATGGCAGCAACATTATTTCAAAAGTTAACACTTTTGTCCAAATATAAAAACGTATTGCGATCAAAATGATTGGAAGCAAAAGCTTTGTTGCCAAACAAAACTCCTGCAAATTCATGAAACTTTGCTGATTTTTTCTTTTTTTCAATGGGGGTTTAACGACCACCGTGAGCAACTCAGTGGGCTATATGCAGTCGCCCATCCCTAATTTAGTGTCACTGTTTCCAGAGAAGGGAGAGAGCCAGTGCCGTAAGACAAACACAGCATCCATGACTCACCGGGATCCGAACCCGGACCCATCTCGATCGAATGATCAGAAACCATCGCTAAGACCACTGCGCCATCGGGGCGGTTAGATGATCTTCAGACATGCATTCCAGTTGAAGTTATTTTCACACCTCTAAGTACTATATCGGTGCTTCAACCGATGGATCAAGGAGTAATTGCAAACTTCAAAGGGTATTATGTTAGAAGAATTTTCAAGTAACTCTTGAAAAGCATATTTTGGGAAAGAATACAACTTAAAATACGCTGTTTAAAATGTCAGCCCTGAGAATGAGATCAGAAAAAGTGCTGTATAGACTGCTGGAAAGTTTTATTAATGAGTGTTTTAGACAAAAACTCCGTTACTGAAATACCATCTCCGGTTACGGAAATTACAAGAATTACCAAGAAAATGGATTTTTGGAAATGGACGAAGCGTTTGTTATGCAATTGCTCGAAACTCACCACTAAGACTTTTTGAATCAAGATCTTTATCAGCAATTATCACTAGCTCATAATAAGTATTTGCGAAAACTTTTTCGGCGAACTAGAAACAGAAAAAGACCTCAATGAAAAAATCAAACAAGATAGGACTTGCAGACAGTACAAGATAAAATTTGAGTGAGAACGATCCTGATTTCAAACGATCTGGTTATCTGTAGGGTGAATTATTAAATGCTTTATCAATTTACATTGAATTGATAAAAGAGAAGCAGAAAAGTATAACTTCAGATAATTTTCAAAGACCTTCCGACAGTAACATGTAACATATTTGTTTGAAACTTTTGAATTTTATTAGAAGTTTACGAAGTAAATAATAAACTACATAATTTTAGATAAAAAATATCCGCAAACTATACCAACTTCACAACCCTTTATTTTGAACTGTTGTTAAAAATTAATAAATCATATACGTATGTATGGAGAAACTTCCTTTCGCAATACTATGTAGTGCGCAGAGTGCTTGTTAAGTGCTGTTTCATCTAACGCTGCTTCTCTTAATGCTCTTTCATTTAACTCTCGGATTTCAGGAACGCATACTGAGCGCTAAACGAGGTATGCCTGCTTACATGATTTATGCTGCTATATGCAAGGTCAGGTGATGCGCAAACATATAGCCTTGAAAAATGCCAACTCCGCCTTCTTGCAGTGCATTCTTCTCTCTCTAAAGGGCTCTGACGACCAACAAATAGCGGTATAACTATACCACCGGGATTAAAGGAAATGCTATCCCACTCCCAGCGACCCGCTTGGCCAGCATGTTGAGTTATGACTATATCCCCCCCCCCCCCAAAAAAAAAAAGAAAAAAACAAAGATGATTGTACAACTTACATTCTGGCCTTCAGTCTCCGGCAGCTGGAATGTACCTGGCCATGAAGGCAGAGGGTGCTAAGAATCACCGGAGGGCCGGACTAGGCTGTCATCTGATGCTGACCTTGGCTACGTTTAACGGATGATCTCTATCTTCTTATTCAAGGCTTCTTGAATTGAAAGAGGAATTCCAAAGGATCAAGTGGGACATCGTCGGGCTAAGTGAGGTAAGAAGAAAGGGAAAAGAACTTACTGAACTGAAAAGTGAACATCTGTTCTAATATCGTGGGATAGAAACTGGCAGAACTAGTGGTGGTGTATTTATAATAAACAAGAAACTAAAGGACAATGTTCTAGAAGTTGAAAGTTCTTCGGACAGAGCTGAGCGACTCGTTATGCAACTCTCAAAAATGTACCAGGATCAGATTATTCAAGCTTACGCACCCACTACAAGTCATCCTGAGGTAGAAGGTGAAGAATTTTACGAAACAAATAGGTATTTAAATAATAAAGGCAAGCAGCACTTGAAGATCATTATGGGGGATTTCAATGCAAAAATAAGGAAACAGCAACAGAATGAAACTTCGATAGGTAAATTCCGACATGGGAACAGAAACAGCGTGGGAATACTCTCGTAGAATTTGCAGAGGCAGAAAGGTTTATCATCATGAAATCTTTTTTCAAGGAAGAACCCCATAGGAAATGGACATGGAAGGAATGGCAAGTGAAAGGGATTTTATTTTCTGTAACAAGAAATTTTCCCTTGAAGACTGCAGTGTGCTGAACAGGTTCATCACAGGGAGTGATAATAGAATGGTGAGATGTAAGATTAAACTCGAACGTGGCAAGTTCATAAAACAAACGAAATGTGTTGACATGACTAACTTTAAAAAGCATCATATTACCTTCAAATTGGAATTGAGGAACAGATTCTCTGCTCTAGAAGATCTAATATCACAAGAAGTAGACATCTCTGAAGTTAACAGAAAATTAACAAGGCTCTTATGGAAACAGCAGCAAAAATAGGTGGTACTAAGAGCAAGTTGCATATGAGGAAAATATCAGAAAAACCAAAAATGCTGATACAAAAGAGAATGCAGATGAAGACAAATAAAGATGTCACTTCAAAAGTGCTAAAATGATCCTGCTACATGAAAAAGGTGATATTGAAGATCTCAAGAACTATAGGCTCATCAGCTTCCTATCAGTGGTTTATAAAATCTTCACTAAGGTTCTTTCACATAGCTTGAAGATAACACTGGACATGGTTCAACAGAGAGAACAAGCTGGATTCAGGAGTGGCTACAGCGCTATAAGATCATATCTATTTGCTGAGAGAACTAATTGAAAGAAGGAGGGAATACGAACTCCCATTATGCATGGCTTTCATCGATTACGAAAAGACTTTTGATTCCGTGAAACCATCAGCATTTACAATTTCTCTGTAATCCTGTGGTACTGAAGATGCATACATCAGTAGTGTTAGTAACATCTATAAAAATGCAAGTACAAAGGTTCGGTTATTTGAGGACACATTACCCATAAAAATTGGAAAGGGAGTGAGACAAAGTGACACCATATCTTCCAAACTCTTTAATGTCACATTGCAAAATGTCTTTCAAGCATTGAATTAGGAAAACAAAGGGATGAAGATAAATGGAGTTTTTTTTAACTCACCGTTGTTTTGCCGGGGACGTAGTAATTTCTGCAACTGCCCCTTCAGTGCTTCAGAGTATGTTCCTGAAACTAGCTGACAAGAGTAAAGAAGTGGAATTAGAACTGAACTTTCAGAACACAAAACTAAGTAAAATGCCTTTACAAGAAATGAAGATTTATTGATTGATAGGGAAAAGCTGGATTCCTACATTTTCCTTTGACAGCAGATATAAAGGAAAGGTTACATTGATGAAGAAATTAATCGGCGCATTAAACTTGGTTGGAGAGCGTTTGGAAGAAACAGTGCAATTTTTAAGAGCAATATGCCATTATGTCTTAAAAGAAAAGGGCTTAATCAATGCATCCAGTTTTTACATATGGTGCAGAGGCGTGGATGTTAACTAAAAAAGACATACAAAGGCTGCAGATAACTGAAGGAAGCATGGGGAGATGCATGCTTGGTGCAACCAGGAAATATAAGGAAAGGAGCTCGTAGATAAGGCAAATGACAAGAGTGGAAAACATCATGATCGGAGCAAAATCCCTGAAATGGCAATAGGCTGGACGTATTGCCAGAAGGACGGACCACCGATTCACAACCGAAATTTTAGACTGGATTCCAAAGGACAGGAAAAGACCCAGAAGAAGACCACATGGAAGATGGGTGGATGAAATTCGAAAGCATGAGGGAGTAATATGGAGGAGACCGTCGTAAGGTAGACCGTTGTGGAAGAAACTTGGGGAGACTTTTATCCAGCAGTGGATTGATAATAAGGGTTGATGATTATGATGGTGCATTGGGTATTTAATTTTTTCTTTAATCCCATTTATAGGAGCAATGATATCAAATAAATTGACTGTGGAGGTAAAATAGTCATGTGCATTTGCGTTTCTGGTTTTACACACACACACACGCAGAATAAAAAATAAAACTACGATCTTTGTTCTCGTAGTTCAAACTATTTACTTAAAAAGGGTTTTCCCTTTGAGTATTAAATCGGACGAATGGTACAAAGGTATCATGCTCGTAGGGATGATAAAGAACATTTTTCGTGGACCGTAAAGAACATTTTTCGTGGACCGTAGATCAATGGAAACGGGTCCTATGGACTGATTAATCCAGATGCACGATCCATCAGTCTGATGGCTGTGTGTGGGTATGGCACCAGCTGGGGGAACGCTATTTACCACAGTGTACTGTTCCTACTGTCAAGTTTGGAGCTGGCAGTGTACTCGTGTGGGGGTGTTTTTCGTGGTATGGTCCCGGCCCATGGGTTATCGTGGACAAACCTGTTAACCAGCACGTCTACCGCGATATTCTGGACAATTATGCTCTACAAACTCTGTAGCAATACTATGGAACCGAGCCTAGTTGGAACCAGCAGGATAATGCACATAGATATAAAGCAAGAACTGTTACAGCTTGGTTTGACGATAATTCCGTATTGTGTGTGGACTGGCCGGCACAGAGCCCTGATCTTAATTCCATACAGCACCTATGGGATGAATAGGAGCGCCGCATAGGAAGTTTGGAATCAAGGCCTACTACTAAGCCACAATTAGCGGCAGCATTATGTACTGAATGGAAGTGCATAGCTATCGCTGTGTTCCAAAACCTTGTCGAAAGCATGTCTCGAAGGGCCAGAGCATGCATTAATTCCAAAGGTGGACTGACACCGTACTAATGTATGTCAATAAATTCTATGTTGTGTTTCTTTTCTAGGTGTCCGGTGACTTTTGGCAATATAGTGTAGATATATATCACAGCTACCCCCGGGAGTGAGGCAGTCGTGATATACTGTATATAAATCTTTCATATGAGTATAAGTACAAATAAGTCGTATTGAACTAAAATAAGAATACCGAAATAACTGTCTTTCATATTAAATTAAAATATTTATTTTTTCGGTAAATTAAAAAAGGAAATCTGAAAATACGTAGTTAGCTAAAATGAACTTTATTTGCTTTTTTTTTTTTTTTTGCAGATGTTTTAACAATGTCTAAAATGTCTAAGTGTGCAGCAATTTTGT
This sequence comes from Macrothele yani, assembly GCA_039090855.1. NCBI lineage: Eukaryota > Metazoa > Arthropoda > Arachnida > Araneae > Macrothelidae > Macrothele > Macrothele yani. The sequence continues at coordinate 75,428,694 of CM077026.1, forward strand.
TTTCAATAGTTACGATATTTTTATTTGAAAGCCATTCTTGTTTCGTATTTGATCAAAAGAAACTTTTTTATGATTTTAAGTTGGAAAAACGACTTTACCTGCAAGTCACTGTTGCATATAGTGGAAATTTGAAAAGGAGGGGTGCACCTTATCGACGCTTCAAAATCTATGAAATGAAAAAATGGAAATCATAAGTTTCAAAACCTTTTTGGATTACAAGCTTAATAGTACGAAAAGAAAAGAAGTTTATTTTTAGCCAGCATAAAAGTCCAGAAAATTCTAAAATTGCTACAGGAATATTCAAAAATATTCTTAAAGCTATTAGTCGATTTGGTGGACAGCAAACCTAGAAATGTTGTATCCTATAAACTTTTATGATTGATTTGTACTCCCAATGGGCCTTGAACAAATTCAAATAGCTTGTAGAGTCCACATCATTGGGCAACTACAGCAATATCCATAAATTCAAGATGGCCGCCCAAAATAGTGTAAATTTAATTATCCTGCCTTCTAATGCACCTAGAAAGGTCATTTTTGTTTTAAATCTATTCAGATTTTCAGCAGGCCTTTGACTTTACATCATTTACGAACAAAAGAAAACATGGTGGCCATATCACAAGATAGCCGCCCTGCAAAGTATAATGTACATGTGAGACTTTACGAATCATACAGGCATATTGAGTTTAATTTAAAAAATGATACTAACTAAAATGTAAATACAAAATCAGTATTTATTCTGAATTAAACACAAAAAAGCATTTGTTATTGTAAATAATAATAATGCATTTACTCCCACTCATCATCCAAGTAATCAGATTCAGCAGATTCATCCTGATTGCAATCCTCATGACAGTCCTCATCATCAGGACAATCAACATCGACACCTGGTCCATATCTTCAGACTCGTCTTGATCAAGCCCATCAGCGGAACATCCTTCGTTCGTTGCTACAGAATTTACTGTGTTAGTGAATGGATTTATGCATCCTTCTTTGCTGGAGCAGTAGCAATAAGATGTGCACGAAAAACGTTCTTTTTGGCATCCGCAAGCCTCACTGCCACACATCTTACCTTGTGCTTTACACAGACATTTCAGTGTATCTGGCGGAGCTGTGTCACCATTAACAGTAACAGGAGTGAGGATTTCATCCTTTAAATTGCACCCGAATTTAGTGATATCACCTGATTCATCTGGGGCCGTATGCCGGTTTTTTCCACAGCATCACCTGAAGATGGGCCCGAAGAACATTCTGCAGCATATTGGGGGATGTTGGAGGTAATGCCATGATTTTAGGAGTTTTATTTTCTTCTTGTTAGTGAAGAGTTCGAATCTAGCAGACTCCAGCGATGTCCCTGGCAATTGATCGTATAAGGCGGTGAAAGTAGGCTGTAGCAGCCTCCATTAAAGCCTCCAATGTAGCGTCAACTTCTCCCAGCACATCGGCTAACCCATTAAATTCCCCAGCAAGCAACGTTTTCAGTGCAGTGGCCTAACCTTTACCGAATGGATACGAAGTCGCGTCACAGCCGCTGAGAGCATGCATGCCAAGTAGCTGCAGACATTTTGGTCCAAGTTTAGCACAGGTGCCATTGATATCTAGCACAGTTCCATCCCATCGCTCCATCTGCACTCTGGAATCCAGATGTTCCCGATATACCCAATAGACAAGTAGAATAAACACATCTGTGTCGTCACTCACAACATGGATAACACCGTTATCACGGCTTGCAGCGTCAAGGACATAGGATATGATGGATACGTCCGCCTCATCATGACTAAAGGTAGCATCATCAGAAGGCCCATTGTTTTGATGAGACTACTAACAGGGGAATGAAGCCCATTAGGGAGCCCATCGTTGTAGTTATTTGTCATCTGTTCTCCTATTGTCAATGAATCGGCCACATTCACCTCAGTGGTGGCAACTTCTTCTGTGACTGGATTGTACAAATGAGGTCGGTTATCTTCCAATGGATGATGGTACTTGTTTGACCTCTACAGCAATACGAGCACGATCTTCCGCATCCAAGACACGCTTGTGTTTCAGCTCCTCAGTGTGTTGTTTCTGTACAGATTGATGTGATGGATCAGCAGAGTAGATGTTGTCCATGCGGTCTGCAAGATGTACAATTATAGGGAACGTGTCAATCCACACAGTCACGAATTCAGCAGACAAGGTCATGTCTTTCAGAGCTCCCTTGCCAAGTTTTATGGCAGTTTGCTCGCCAAACTGGTTACCCTATACAGCATTCCAATATCCATCGTGATGACGGCAGACAAATGCACCAAATTGTACAGTACGTCTGTCAGAGTTTCTGCGGGTAGTGCACGTATCTCAAGTAGGTATTGAGATACATAACGTGCATACTGCACGTGACCAGCAAGGAAGAAATACTTGAGCATGCGCTCCAGGTCAGTAGCTTCTGATGGGAGTCCTCATCCCTTTCCGCTCTCTCAAATTGGTGAACGAGTAGCGTTGGCCGAAGAAAGTTGTCTACAAAATGTCGACCAGTGGAATGTTGACATGCTGTTTCCAGATAATGTTGTATTTTCTCAAATGTCTTCGGTCCAGTTGACAAAAAAAAAACAAAAAAAAAAAACGCTGCAATTTAGCCACTGATACGCCACGGAAAGATCTCATTGCGTTCATCCATGACTTACCAGTCAATCCCCCGTATGCTGAGGCAACATACACATCCAAACGCGATCCTTTTATGAGCATCGCAATGCATCCAACAAATGACATGATTATATGCATTCCACCAGGATGGATAATAATACAGCACACTTGTGTAGTTACTGCGAAGAGATGCATGTCAATGGACACGTGTGCGTATGTCATTCCCATATCGAGCAGTGACTGTTGAATATATGTGAGAATGGTGAAGATGGGGTCTGGGTGGGAGGGTGGCGCATCTATCAAATGCCCGAACATGTAGGCACTTGCAAGTAGCAATTTGCCCCTTTTCTGGCTAGCTGATTGTTGAAACCATTCCACTCCACAGCTTCTTGGCCTTTACTCAGACTGTTTAGCCATTGTGTGCCCATCTCTTGCGAAGCTACCAGACTTGCCTGTCTAGCACAGATCTCGGTACGAAGCACTCCGTAGTTTCTGTTGTTTGGCACATCTGGGGGATTCACACTTTTAGGACCAGTGTAGTGCACAATTGGGACGGCCTTGGTTACGCCCACATGCCTCGCCTAACGGGAATTGAGACGAGGAATTGTGAGACTACTGATACCATTCTTAGGCATACTGTGCTCTCCGGGACCAGCTAGATGCTGCTGAAAGTCTGTTGCCATGGCATGGATTTCCCGACGACCATTTGGAGTAGACACCAGCAAGTCAAAGTTGTCATACAAACCAAAGACGATTCCTACTGTACGACTAAGACCCATCATCCGATGTAGAGCTGCAACGTTGTCGCCTGCGTACCTGGCTGTCGACTTTCGGAATCGCAGTACCTCGTCATATGACACAGTGTATCCATGTTCATGTAAAACATAAATTAGATCACTGCTCCCAAATTAATGATGTAGTTTTGCGCCCAGGCCCAATATAGTTTAATTTCGTTTGTTGGTGATTCTACATTATATACACTGCTGGACAACTGCTAAGGACGTATCATAAACGGCTATATAGCGCATAAAAAGTAAGTGTGGTTGGATGCCAAGTGAAATAAAATAATGCCAGAATGCCAGGACATTACAAGAAAGACAATTTATTGTGCTCTGAAATCCAGAAGGCTTTAGAACGTGTTCAAGGGACAAACAGGCCGTTTTGGGAAGAATACGTAAACCTGAAAAAAATGCAATTACCGTCCGCAGGCGTTCCGGCGTAATATGTCAATACGGGATATGGCCACCATGGAGGGCGATGCAAGATTCCACACGTCGTGTCATGCTTTGCACAACATTATCAAGCAGCTGTTGGGGTAATTTATCCCAGTCCTCTGTCAGTGCACGAATGTCCTTGTTTATTGGAGGGCATTGACTACCAGCAAGACTCCTCCCCAAAGCATCCCACACATTTTCAATGGAATTCAGATCTGGAGAACATGCTGGCCATACGAAGCGTTGAATATCCTTGCTCTCAAGACACTCCTGGACAACGACTGTTCGATGACATGTTGCGTTGTCGTCCATGAAAATGAATCTATCACCAACAGCACCACGGAACATGCAAACATGAGGTAGCAGAACATCATTAATGTATCGTTGGCCAGTCATAGTCCCAGTTGGAAGCACATAGAGGGACGTACGGCCATTGATCATGATGCCATCCCATACCATGACACTACATGTTGGATATCGGTCCCTTCCCTGTATGTTTGCTGGACAATATGCAGTAACACTATCACGCCAGGTCAGTTGTCGTCGACAATCAGACGATAGACTGTATCTACTCTCATCTGAGAAGAGGACAGCAGACCAGTCGTTATCAGTCCAATTGCGATGTTGATGGCACCATTGCAAACGGGCGGTACGGTGACGTCTGGACAATGGGATGCACACAACAGCATGGCGGGCATATAGTCCTCCTTCATGCAAACGTCTGGCGACAGTTTTTCGGGAGATCCGCTTGCCAGTAGCAGCCATAAACTGATTTGCTACCTCACTAGCTGTGCTGCGCCGGTGTCTTTTTGTTGATAGCACTATGTACCGATGTTCTGCAGGTGTCGTACTGCGAACACGACCTCCCCTGTGACGTTTGCTACACTCTCCATTTGTTTGAAATCATTTCCAAAGCCTTGAAACAACACTGCGGCTGACGTCGAACTCCCTGGCAACATCTGTTATTTTTCGCCCTTCTTCAATCTTGCCAATAATACGGCCACGCGTAAAATCATCTAGGTGATGTCGGGAAGACATACTGAAAATTGCAAGTTCGTCAATTGATTCTTTCCCTTTCAACTTTGCGTTTAAACAACAACGGTCAATACGCGTCAAATCCTTTATATCTCTTATCAGCGCTATGACGTCACGAACAAGTTAGGCAATCCAAAATTTGCATACGCACAACACGTCTTACTGTATCCCGCACTTATGCTAATTTCCACATTTTCCTGCCTTCCATTTCATGGGTTTTTTTTTTTTTTTTTTTTTTGATTGGAGGTTTAACGACCACCGTGAGCAACTCAATGGGCTATAAGCAGTCGCCCGTCCCTAATTTAGGGTCACTGGTTCCAGGGAAGGGAGAGAGCCAGTGCCGTAAGACAAACACAACATCCATGCCTGACCGGGATTCGAACCCGGACCCCTTACGGACGAATGATCAGAGGCCAACGCCTTAGACCACTGCGCCAACGGGGCGGCCCATTTCATGGTTGCTATCGTTGCTATTGTCATCCGTCCTTAGCAATTGTCCGGCAGTGTAGTTTGTGACAGACTCACTGACGCTTTGGTGGTCTCACCATTTGACACTAGCTTTGAGATAAACCTGAGTAGTGTAGCACTCGTGTGTTCCTTCATTTTCACGAATGTGAAATCACCTATATCATGCTCTTTTAGGTTTAATGAAATGGCATTTGCTTTGTTTTTCATCTTTCTCACGTAGGCATCTTCATTCTCTTCATCTACATTATCCAACTTCATCACCTTTATAATTTTACCTACAAGTTCTTTGAAGCCCACAATGGATGCACAACCCTCCATACGAAGGAGAATAACTTCATCACCCAAATGGGTAACAAGTTTTGTAAACATTTGTTCTCTTGTTAGTTGGCCACCATAACTGAGGTACATGTCGGGCAATTCAGGGAATTCCATGTGCCCACTTTTCCATTTGCATATAACTCCTCTACTAACAATGTCATGGTTTGATCATCAATGTCCGGCTGCTATGCAAAGGAATTTTCTTGAATTCGTCATGACAACGGAGGTGATACTGTCCTCCCTTGAACGGTGGAGCATCGCCAGCACCCTTTTCTCTCACTGTACAACTCTGTCCCACCTATCTGGATGTTTTGGTTCAATAGGGGCGCAGGTTTCGGCACAAAACGAACATTGTTTTTGGAAGTCAAATTGTGTGACCTGTGATCTTCTCACTATAGGGATTGGTGTTTCATCAGTGTCGGCTGAAATTTCCTTTTCCTTTTCTTTGCAACTGCTTTAACATTAGCCTTAGATGTGAATGAACAATAACAGCTTTTATGGAGTTGAACTGTTGACCTCTCTTCTTGTAACCTGCATCCCAAGATAACCTGCATTCTGTTGCGTGTCTCATCATCACGTCTTTCCACTGCATGCTCAATTATCTTCCTCATGCCCTGTTCCTTGAATTGCTGTAAAGGTCCACCACTATCGCAGGTAGGCAGACACTTGCCACGCTGAGCACCAGCCATTGCATTCCAAAAAAATGAAAATATTTCTGTATTAGCATAACGTATGCACTACTTTCTTTAATTAGTATTTGCTAGATTGCCACATTAGAAAAATCGAAACCATGTGAAATGTAGTGTTATATATTTTTTTATATACAGACAAGTGTGATATTTACACATAAATGATTTGCACGTAACCTATCGGTGGCCATCTTGTAATATAGCTGCCATGTTTTCTTTTGTTCGTAAATGATGTAAAATGAAATGCCTGCTGAAAACCTGAATAGATTTAAAACAAAAATGACCTTTCTGGGTGCATTTGAAGGCAAGATAATGAAATTTATACTATTTTTTTTGGGCGGCCATCTTGGATTTATGGATATTGCTAAGCAACTACTGCAATATCCATAAATCCAAGATGGCCGCCCCCCAAAAATACCTTTTTGAATTGTTCAAGGACCCCTTGGGAGTACAAATCAATCATAAAAGTTTACAGGATAAAACATTTCTAGGCTCAGTGGACAACACATAGAAATGACAAATCGACTATATTGAAATGTTTTCCAAACATTTCAATAGCTTTAAGAATGAGATCATTTGAAAATATGTACTCTAAAGCATTTCATGGGTTCATATCAGGTTTAACATAAGTCTAAAGAATTTCAGTTTCGCCGCACAAGTCTGAAACTGTTATAGCAGATTCTTTCTGTGCAATATCTGACAATTTTATTTATAAGTCGATACAATATTTCACTTGTATGTCTCTGCTTCGTGTCAATCAGTAATGAACGTCATTTAAAAGTTGAGAAATCTCGTTATGCATATTCATGTGTTCGGATCGTTTCCCTGTTTTGGATATCTTTGTATCCAAAGCAGTGAAGTACAAAAAATTTTTTTATTTATTTTCGTCATATCTGATCCGTATTTTGGTACGAATAAATTCCTTTCTTCTTACGTGGTCTGTATATATGCCCAACAGCTGGAAATACCCCAACAGCTGGAAGTTCTGTTTCGCAATCTATTTCCACGACAATTGTTTTAGCTTAAACTAACATGCCTTTAAAATTGCCATGTGTTCTACATTCTTTTGAATAACCATATATTTGTTTTAACATTTTTACTATTATTGGTATACCTAGAAGATATTTTGCATTAATTTGTTGCTAACATTAATTTTTGTTGAAATATTGTACCAATCATTCAGGAGCAAATGAAATTGCATTCTGTTTTTTTTTTTTTTTCAATAAAGATTGGCTAAATTTCTTGTGTAACTGTCTCTGAAGTATCGTTTGAACGATAATATAATTCATGATAGATTGCATCCAAATTAAACCTCAGTCTTCAATACCCTTATTATCGGTCCTACTTTCCCTATCTTGCTTCAGAGAGCAGTTTTGCCGTCAATGTTGGGAGCTCTTTCTTAAAATTTATCAACGGTAAGTTGATGTACAGTATAAATTGAAAAGAGAGCATATATTTCTTGAACAGTGTTGAAAAAGTTAACAATTTCTAAAAAAACCTTTTCGGCATTATTTACGACCAAATTTAAACTATGAGCAACTCACAGTACATGAAATGCCTTAGGGTTTAAAGCCAAATTTTGTTTTTGTTTTTTGAAGTTCATTGTGTTTTTCCTTCCTGTTGGCCCCATTGTCGTAGCCTTAGTCCTTTACCGTGGTATCCGTTATTGAACAAAAATATGCATTTTTTCTCTGATTTCAAGTCGTTTTCTGTTGAATTATATTTACTAAAAATTAACGTGCCCCTTAGCTTTGTGATTTCTCACAGTAAAACTTTTCTTAACTTCTCCCACGTCTCCAGTATTAATTTATTTCTCATAAAATTTGATAGGGGTTTTTTGCCGCTCCCCGAAATCTTTCGTCCTGGTGCACCCCAGTTGGTGCGCCCGTTGTAACAAAACTCAGTAAAGCACACGATTTCAGGAACTTCTGAACAGTACGTGGCCACGCCCTTTATTTCATAGTGCACCTTCATTCAAGGGCATAATTTGCCATTGGTTTTCTAAAAAGCATTACGAAAGCTGAAGGACTGCTGTAATGTTTTGTGAGTAATTGTGTAAACGGATATTATTTAAATAATCAAATTCAACTCACAAAACGTATGCACGTAAATTTTCTTCAGTCGTTCTTCTCATGAAAAGCAAAATAGATAAAAAAAGTCCCATGAAAGAGTGGGAAATCTTTCGTTCTTATAAGTGCCACAAATAGGACTCCACCCGGTGCAACAATTTAAATGAATCCTTTTATGGATTTCAGACTGATTGCAGACATTTCGACACTTTTTCACCGTGAAATCTTTTTTTTTCCTTAAAATATCGCGTAAAGTCTGATAACGGCTGATCTATCCTTAATGACGGCTTGCTTCCTTGAATGACATGAAAACTTAGTGGGAAACCAAAGTTAAGGTTCCAGTCACGGCTAAATTGTGGACATATGGAAACCTACTCGATAACAGAAAAGAAGTGCTGAAAATGGATCATTGTAGAGTTACATCTGTTTCAAGACTTAGAAGCGTACAAACCAGTCTATCTGGAAGTAATCTAAAACAAACTCGTGCAGGTGCATGAAACACAAAGTTATTTCCTTAGGTACGGAGGTTCGACGTTTTATCACAAACAAACAAAATGCAAACTGTACGCTTTTTCTGCATTGCGGACAAGTACCTATGAAAACTAATAATGAACAAAAGACGACGGTCAAGTAAAATGAAAATAAACATATCTTTGTAAAGAAATGGGGTTTGCTGATAAAGCCCTATTTATCATAACAGGTGGAGGAAATTTCTTCTGCTAACGCGAGTACTGGTACCAGCAGGACGACGTTAACACTACAAAACCCTTTACGTCACATCTTCCATATTCTTGCACACAGGGCCGCAAGTCTTCTTAACCAACCGCAGACAAGACATGAACAATAGCTTTTACACGATCTCAGAAATAAAATCCAACGATCTCCAGGTCCGGAGGTGGAGCACATAAATTTACAGAAGTTTCATGATTTCGTAGATGCAATGTACAGCGCTTAAGGGAAATGTCCTGGAGCAACTATTAGACACCCCTACCTAAGAGTGGCGGTGAGCCATCATGCATAAAATGCATGCGTAATGGATGAAACGTGTAAGTCGTCCCGCAACCGTACAAAACGACACAGCGAAATGCAAGTACGCGAGGTTTTTGATGTGTCCAGGTAGCCTGTACGAGCCCATGAGTAGTTTCTTACAATGTCGGTCAGGTGTTGGTGGGAAAACAATATCGGCGATCACCTGAAGGTGTTGGATGGGTGTTGATCTCCTTCCATCCACTCTGTCTATGGAAAATCATCATTCCATTCTTCTCGACACTCGCTTCGTCTGTCATCAGAATGTTCTGTGGAAAAGTGTGATCACTGCAAACATACGCGTGATTCATTGAGGAAAGATAGGTCTTAGAAGAGTCTAAAAGTGACAAAATCTGCGGCCGGTGGATGTAATATGGGTGGTACGTGTTTCCTTGCCTCATTTTCCACACGAAGTTATATGACATTCTTACTAATGTTGGTATACTGCTGGTACGACAGGCGGATTAGTTGCCATCGGGGAGCCAGCAGGCTTTCTCTGAGAAGTGAGTTTATTGGTGTTAAACGCAAACAGGTGTGGTCGGGTTTCCGCACGAGGAGCGCCTGCGTTATTCAGCTTCAGTGAATTTAAACAGTCCTTTTGAGGGCTTTAGCTCCCACCAGTCCAGTCCCCACCCCGTCGTCGTGGGGCCGGTCCCCCTAGTCATCATGAGTGGGCCAAGTGCAGGGACAGAAGAATAGACTCCACTCTGTTCGGTCCTCCAGAACCTAATCACGGGGAACGGAGGCACAAAAACTCTGTGAGCACAGGTACAGAGGTTTTCTTGGAGCTGTTCCGTGAAAAAACGTGCTCATTGATGGCTCCAACACCTGGATATCACACAACGTGAGGGACCTCATGCGCCTGATCTTGGATCGAATGTTGGAATTGGTAACGAAGCAGTCGCTGCAAATAGAACAACTGAGAAGACGCCTGGAAGAGAGAGAGAGAGAACGGAGCGTTCAAGAAGAAGGTAAGAAGACGTACGCCAAGGCCGTCGGGAGGAGACTAACTACCGTCGTGCCGAAAAGATCTCAGCCATCTCACTCTTACTCCTCTACCCGATGGATCCTGCCAAATCCTCGGTGGAGGTGAAGGAACTGGCGATGGAAGTTTTCGTCCCAGAGGCTCTAGGGACAAGAATCAGAGTAGTTAAAAAGATGTCAAATGGTAGTGTGCTGATCGAATGCACGGAGGCGGATGGGGTAAGTATATTTCTTCAAAGTTTTGATGACTTTCTCTAACTGAAGAATCACTTCGTTCCGAAAAAGCCAACAAGGAGACCTCCCAAGCTGATCGCGTATGGAATTGAGAACGACAAACAGGATCTGGTTCATAAACAGCTGACCAGCTAAAATGGGCTGAAGGATCCATATAGTTTCAGGGTTATCTTCCCCATCAAAGGGACGAGGGGGAAGTCCCACTGGGTGTTCGAAATGGCCACAGTGGACTTCTGAACCTTTGCGAAAAGAGGGAAGGCCAACCTTGGTTGGCAGGGCACTCCTGCAAGGAATTTCTGCAGGAAACCCGTTGCTTCCGCTGCAACGGGGTTGGCCATCACAGAGCCGAGTGCAAGGCAGAGTCTGAGTCTGGTGCCCGATGCGGCCAGGCGGGCCACAGGCACCGGGCTTGCCAAAACGATGAAAAGTGCAAACCAAAAGTTCCATCTAAAGCTCGACACTGCACATTCCAGCATGGACCCAGACTACCCGAGTCTGAAAAGGGAAATTGAGATACTCCGTACCCGAATCAACTATGGCTAACCGCCGTGCGACTGAGTAAGCAAGAAAGACGGGACTGCGTTCCTAAGCGAATTGTAACACGCGTATTATGCGTCCTTTGTACCTGTACTTTTTCCACAGAATTGTGAGACGTTGCTTTAATGTGATTATTTCTTTGTTTGTCTTTTACTGTTTGACATGGATTGTAGGCCACGTGCCTAAATAAAAAGATTCGCATAGCGAGCCAATCTCACAGGGAAGTATCGGTGGGGTACACTGTCCAACGTGTACGACCTCCCCAGTTTGCACCACCTGTCGGTGGGTCCGAATCTGCGGTTCCTTGATCGGGATTGTTACCTAACGTTTACGGAGAGTAAACGTGCAGAGTGAGTTCCATCAATCCCTGCAGAGTCCGCATTTGGAGGGAGCAGGATGATGACTCATCAACGTACTGCTAGTGCTCACTATATACCTACTGCGTACTATTGTCAGGATGTCTTCTGTTTCGGGAGTGGAGAAAAGACTTTTATACCCTCTCTAACAGCAACAAAAGTAAGTTCCTGATTAAAAGCAGTCATGTTCCCTCAATAGAGAATAAATACAAAGGATTAGAAGACGATCAGGATGGTGTCTGCGTAGATGCCAGTATATGTAAAGACGCGCTGTAGTTGCACCATTCTCTGGGTACTCAGTATAAGTGTAAGTATCATGACATCTCAAATGGCTAAACTTGCGATAATTGGATGCGCTCTCAGTTTTATCAGATTGTAATGTCTGATTTCAGCTTTGTGTGTTTGGCGCCGACCATTACTTGGTGATACATATAAGTTTGCTCCATAAGAAATCACGTGACGTAAGTCGAAATCCCATACCTAGGGTGGAATAACAGCTGGTAAACGAAACTCCACATACAGGGCGGGCAGTGCGCCTTTCCAAATACTGAATGAGAAAGATGACAAAAAATTCCTCGAGTAGCATGAGAGTCTTACTTCAAAAAAAATATCAAATCTAACAGGAAAACTTGGTATTCGAAATGCTCGGAAAAAGCATAGTAAATTTTGTTACAACAACTGAATACAATGTTAATTTTTAAAATAGGATTAAAATCGCAAAAACACTTGCAGATGTATTGTTACGCCTTATAGTGAGATAAGTATACCTAAATAATGATATTGATTTCTGTCAGAGGTTTCCAGCGTTAAAGATAACTTTCCCAATTTGACCTGTAGAAGCTGAGGTAATGTAAAATGAAAGATCTGAACTTATGCCACCTAACGGGAGAAGTCTGCATTAAGAAAAATGGAAAGGGCACTGTGTAAACTACAGTCATGATTGGTGCAACTGAAATGAAAAGGAATTTTTCCAGTTGGACTTTTAAAAATTCCACCATGTTTTCAAATGAAATTGTAACATGACGAAACCCAGTGGAATCATAGCGTACCTGGGGAAAGCAGATTGTATGTTGTATTATCATGGTTGAAGTTAGCCGATCTTAAAGGAATTTTTAAAATTAGACATTTAAAAACAGGAATATCGTTACTCTTAAAAATCTTAATTTGCGTCATCTAGCAGGAATATTTTTGCAACGGAATTAGGAAATGCATGGGAAATTGTGCTTTTTATCTCAGATGTCAGATGAGATAAAAGTTGTGTAAATGAGATAAAGTGAGATAAAGAGTTGTAAACTTATTTCTGCTGTTCACAATATCTACAATTCCATAAAGCGGATTGCAGAAATTTTCACGAGGAGCTACTGGATAAACTTTTTGTGTATTTTCTGCTTAGCAGAACGTCGAGTTTTTCAGATCGCACTCAAGAAAACGGAGACACTATGCCAAACACAAACATTAATTGCATTATCTCGCAAAATGTAAAATTTTCCCATCTAGTGTGAAAATTAGACTTTTTGCAAAACAGAAGATACACGAAATTTTTTCCAGTAACTCCCCACGAAAAGTTTTTCCAGTAGTTCCACAGGACAAATTTTCCAATCCGATTTATAGAATTGTCGATATTGTGCACAACATAAATAAGTTTACAACACCTAGTGGAGAAGATGTGCATCACGGAAATTCGATAGCACATTGATCATTATTCTCTTCCTATAGTTAGTACTGATCGGTGCTAAAAGCACTTTTTGAGTTTGACTTGTAGATACAAAGGTATCGTTTGTACACGCAGATGGAAGATTAAATCGATACCGTAAGTACGTTCTTTTTCTCCAAAGAAAGTAGTAAAAGCTTCACCTTCGTAACGATGTCTCTTTAGTTAATGTGACTTAGTTTAGAGATCTATAGGAAAATGCTCAAAAGCCGAAAACACTGACAAGAAGCATAGACGTTCTCTGCCGCTCCGTTTAGTTTTTTGAAAAGTCCTGCTATATTTTTAAAACTGCATCAGGATCGGCACCTCTACGAGATGCCTCTATTATAATACTACTGTACTTCCGATCTTGTCAATGTCTTCTTAAAGATATCCTCCAGATTAAAAGGCCTTATATCGTCACGAGAATAAAGTAATACATATTCAGGCAGCGAATCTAACTTCGCAAAGCTAGTACACTCATAGCAGGTATGTGAAAGACTAAGGCAAAAATAATTTATAAAGCTTTCTTTATATGTGAAATATTCAGAACTGAAAAAATGTCTTACTTCTAAAAAGAAATAACTAAACATAAGTCATAATTGAAACCAACCAGGAGAAAACATTGTAGCTCGAGTACTCTCTACAAACCATACGCCATGTTATTATAATTTTTTACGCTTTCCGAAAATAGGTTGAAGAAGCGTATATGCTCCAGCTGTTTCCGTCCGTCCGTCTGTCTGTTGGCACGATAACTCACGTGAAAATGCTTCAATTTCGATGAAATTTTAGTATTTGGTAGGGGACCCCTGGGGACGAACCATATTGGAAATGGGACAAATAGGGTTAAAGGTCACGACATAGGAGCGCGATACATTCTATTGCCCTTATGGGTCATAACGTGCGTAAAAATGGTTCGATTTCGATGAAATTTTAGTATGTGGTAGGGGACCATCTGGAGAGGAACCCTATTGAAAATGGGACAAATGGGGTCAAAGGTCAGGACATAGCATCGGGATCTATTCCATCGCCCTTATCCCACACTATTAAAATAGACGTCAAGTAATTTTGCTTCCTATATTTCCAATGGAAAACTTTTCTACACATTTCCTTCAGAATTAATGTGTTCCCAAGGATGGAAATTTGAACATCGATTAAAATAACTTCATATTAAACCTTGAAATACTTAACATTTTTTAAAATATAACCATAATTATGTTAAAAAACAATAACGTTTCCTTTGGTGGTGTTGAAGCCAGAAAAAAGATGGCGCGACCTGTACTTTGATGACGTCAGTAGACAAATAAATGTTGGATTGCATAATTAACTATTCCAAGTTATAAAATGAAGCTATTTTAATCGATGTTCAAATTTTCATCCTTGGAAACGCATTAATTGTGAAGAAAATGTGTACAGAAGTTTTTCCATTGGAAGTATAGGAAGCAAGATTACTTGACGTCCACCTTAAAGGAGCAATTCTTGTATCTATGAAAATTTTATTTTGAAAACGGCTCTAAGGATTTTGATGAAAGTCGTTAACCTACCGTTTTCTGGTACTAGAAATCGATTTAGCTTAATCTCGACTTTAGGAAAATTCGTTTAGTGGGTTGAATAACTACCCCGAATTAAAACATTTTTAGTGTCATGGCGTCGTTTCATTAATGTTACCAATGCTTAGAAATCTTATGACGTCAAAATCTCGCGTTTGAGAATGTTGGCGCGCGGTCACGCCATCTGTTTCATTACGTCACGCATTGTGTGTGGATCCTGTTAAAGTTTGATGACGTCACACTCTTGCGAACAAACCGCGGGTGGCCGAGTGGGTAACATTCGTGACTGTCACGGGAAGGGCCTCAGGTTCGATCCCAGGCAGGTACGAACGCTCGATCCACTAAATACCCGCCGTGCGTCGGATGGGCACGTTAAGCCGTCGGACCCCGGGTACTGACCCCCCGGTAATAAATAAGGGAGTCTTCCTCCCCTTTCTACTTCGCTTCCGTGTCACTTTCCTATCGGGCGCTCTAGCCCAAATATCCTAGTTTCCTATTTCTAAGGGTTGTTTAAGACCTAGGGTCCGACACACCCTTCCTAAAATTCTCTACATATGATCAAGATCAAGAACTCTTGCGAGCAGATGGTCACGATTCCCATCTGCCTCATTATGTCACGCGTTGTGTGCGTATGCCCGTCCGCACGATAACTCGCGTAAAAATTGTTCGATTTCGATGACATTTTAGTATGTGGTAGGGGACCACCTGGGAAGGAACCCTCTTGAAAGTGAACGAAATGGTGTCAAAAGTCAGGACATAGGAGCGCGATCCATTCCACTGCTCTTGTGCGTCATAACTAATGTAAAAAAGGTTCGATTTCGATGAAACTTTAGTATGTGGAAAAGGACTACCTGGGGACAAACCCTATTGAAAATAGGCGAAATTGAGTCAAATGTCAGGACATAGGAGAGGAATCACTTCCATCACCATTATGCGTCATAACTTACGTAAAAATGCTTCGATTTGGATGAAATGTTAGTATGTTGTAGGGGCCTGCCTGGGGACGAATCCTGTTGGAAATGGGAGAAATGGGGACAAAGGTGAGGACACAGGAGTGGGATCTATCCCATAGCCCTTATGCATCATAACTTACGTAAAAATGCTTCTATTGCGACAAAACTTTATCATGTTATTTCGGAGGTACACTGAACTGGTTCTGTTGAATATCATGGAAGTGGGATCAAAGGTCAGACCACAGGAGCGAGATTTATTCCACAGCCGTTATCCTCTTAACTTGTGTAACGTACTAGGAGATGTGACGTACCTGCCAGAAGGACGCACACGACATAAAGGCAGATAGGAATCAGAATAAAACGTCCGCGTAGCTCAATTGGTAGAGTGACTTATTCCGGAATGAGGGGATCCGGGTTCGAATCCGGGCTTGGACAGAAATGACGGAGAAATTTCTTTCGTTATACTTGAGTAATAACTTGAGTAATGATTTCTGCCACGTTGGAAAGCGTATTATAATCAATTCATTGCATGATTTTACTAACTTGTTTCTTAAGTATTTGGAATTTTCATTCAAATAGAATTGCATTCTGGAATTTTTGTCTATAATGTAATATATGAGGGTATAACGTTTTCCCCCACCAAGATGCGCAGATATAAAATACATGGGAATTACACAAAGGAAAATTTGAAAATGCATCGCTTAAATGTTTGGAGCCAATGTTAACGTAGAATTTAAAAATGTTTACCGAAAAACAAAACAAAAAAACACTCATTAAATGGTCGAAAAAAAAAAAATTTAACTCGCTGTCAGCTTGTTTTAACGACATAACTGTAATAGTACAACTGATTAATACACCAAGTATATAAGGTTAAAGTTGTATTTCGTTTAATTGACGTAAGAAACAAAATACAATTTGCCGAGCTTTCGCACATTTACGGATGGCTTTGTCAAGGCTAAAAGTGTAAATAGACGCAAATGGGAACGATTACAATTTAAATATGAGAATAATTACACAAGACATAAAGAATGATTAAATATGTGCAACGTCGTGCTGTGAATGTGAAGTCACATTCACATTTCGAATATTAAAAGTTAAAAAGGAGAAAAAGCAGAAAGTAATGTTACTTAATCCTATTAATCAGAGTGTAATAATCAGAATCGTATGCATGTTTTTGTTTTAGCTCGAAATGTTAGGTGATCTAATAAATAACACGCTCTTTGAAGGGATTTGAGAAACGCCATTAAAAGCTGTTTATGACATGAATTAAATATTCAAGCAAGAGAGGAATAGTTTTGCAAATCCCTGTCGATTTCTAATTTATTTCTAATAAAAAGTAAAAGGTTCAGTTTTTAGCAATTTATGCAAGCAAGTGCTAACACGAAATAAATTGATTAGATGTATTCAACAATAAATTCTAACAAGAATATTGGCATAAAAAAAAAGAAATGGCCCCATTAAATGAATGCATGATAAAACATGGAATGAAAAATGATGCTATTAATAATGACAAGAGGAACATAAATTTTTCAGGTGTTTTTGTCTAAGCATTACAAAAGAAAACGCTTGTTATCAATAATGTCATAACAGAAAAGCTTGGTTGTTAAACTGAGCTAAGTTGCATCAAAACTAAAAATATTTTTTTTGATGAACTAATTCATGGGATTTCGTAGTAATAACTTAAGACATTCTACATGCGTAATACAGCATTAGAAGAAAATTCCGTTGTGTAAGAAAAGCGTAACATGTATTTGAAATGTTCCTAACTATAAAGGGATATTTTTGAAAACCTGCCGAATGCCCGATCGTCATCCAAAATAAGGATGGGGAAAGAGACTCAATGTTTCCTCGAATCTTGACGCGTGAAAAATAATTCTACGAATTTTTCAAAAGAAATATAACGTGCTCCTGACAACGGCTGCACTCAAAAGTGACTGCAAAAATATGGTTAAAATATAGTGATAGGGTCGCTCCAGGGGCGTAGACGTCTAAACCCTGGCTTTTGACCCATTCGTCCAAGATGTGTCCGGGTTCGAATCCCGATGAGATATAGATGTGTTTGTCATACGTCACTGGCTCTCTTCCTTCCCTGGAACCAGTAGCTCTAAATTAGGGACGGGCAACTTCCTATAACACTTGGAATAGCTCACAGTGGTCGTTAATTCCGCCCCCCTCAAAAATAGTGAGAGGATATGGAAGGATGCCTATTCTGTGCCAAAATATTAAACTTTTGTCACACACACACACACAAAATGCACGTTATGACCACTACTCCTGATGGAACAAACAGTTTTGAGAATCTCTGCTGATTTCTGATTTTTAATTTATTTCTGCATAAAACATAAAATACTGAATTTTCAGCAATATATATGAAAACAAAGGCTACAATGAAGTTCTTTGCTAGATAAAAAATGGATTATCCCCGCAGAATAAAGTAAAAATACAAAACTTTGTGGCGAAAACCAAGATTTTGTAGTTAAGTACATAGCTTGTTCCAAAACAACCGAGAATCTTTTATAAAAAATGTGCAATACTGTGTTTGACCTTGGCACGAGTCTCGAAAAAACGGTAGTCGTTGTAGTAACCATAGCAACCGGCCTCATCTATTGACATTCAGTTTATACAAGTGTCTGTCATAAATCCCGAGCCACCCCACACATCACCCAACGTTCGGACGTTGGTCCTGGATGCGATCTGAGTTTTATTGGGGCCACTTCTAGCAACGTCCACCTAATATTTCGTTTTTTTTATGACCATTATGTTCTCCTTTACACAAGTACAATAAATATCTTTCTTACTAGTGTACACATTGCTACACATGTAACAAGCACACATGTAGTAATTTGTGACACATCACAATTCGCCAAATGTTTGACTACAAAATTCTATTGATGTATGTATACAGAGATACAAAGGAAAAATACCAGTATACTGTTCATATATAGATTTTTTTTGTGTTTACACATATAACATATAGCCATAACGCCATAACATTACCATTCTTGAGTGTCATATAATGTGTTGTGGGCTTCATACATGTGAGTCAATTGTATGTATCCACATTAGCCTGGACTAGTGGACAGATCGATTGTAACGTATACTCACGATTAACTTTCCTTTTGATTTTTACTATCTCTGGTTATTTTATTTTACTATGTAAATTATCTTCTTACTGAACGAGATGTTATTTCACCCGCTGAATGAGATCTGGCAATGAGTGTAAGTCATGACGTGGTGGTAGCCAGTATAAATATGCGCGTTCAACGATACGTAGGAGAGCGATTGTTTATATGGAAAGAGCTTTTTGTTGATGTGCGTAGGGAGAGCTTCGTTCTATGTGATTAGGTTTTTTCTTCATTATTGTGATACGATTAGTGTGTGTGTGTTGGACGATTCAAGAGTTTATCTAATAAAAGAGTTTTAAGTAAGTACGTCTTTCTCAGTTCATAGTACTGTCAGACCTCCGTCTGGCTGTTAGATTTATTTCATTTAGTGTTATTAGTAACAACCAGCATAAGTCTTTATTCATCTTAATTACTACTACAACATTACTACCAGTTATAAGCTTGTTCATTATTATTACTACACTACTAGCAGGAAAGTTTATTCATGATATAATTAACAAACAACAAGCGTTAGAACAAGCATTAGCTTAGAAGAAGCTGATATTCATTATAATTAGCTTAGTAAAAATTATATTCATTATAATTGACACCCGAACTTTTCTCGGACACGAGTTCTTGACAATTATTACCCATGTCTTCACTACCTGAGACAACTTCAATTTTTCACCCTAAAGCCAGTTGCGATGGTGATGGTGGTTTTTTTGACAATTTGCAAGAAGCCTGTGGGTCTCACTTTGATATGAATGATTTACACGTACCCAGGCATTCTTCACAATTTCGTAATTCACCAGCTTCCTATTACTCTGAGTCGCGGGTCGTACCTGAGGGAGTTCAATCCTCTCAGCGAAGCAGAATGCTTGCCCATTTCGTGCCGCATGCAGGAACAATTCAATTCAATGGTTTGGAGGGGTCCTTAAAATTCCTCGAAGATTTGGAAGATCATTTTGATCTATACAATATTCCTGAAGACTGCAAAGTACAAATCGCAGGCACTTGCTTGAAGGATACCGCTAAGACCTGGTATCGGCAGTGGAGAGTGTCGAACCCGGATTCTCATTATGAGAATTTCCGAGCAGAATTTTTGGAGGTCTTTCCTTTCGGCCTCAGTCGAGCTAGCCTTGCACAACAACTTTTTTCTCGTCAGCAAGGACCCAACGATAGCCCTGTTGCATTTGCGTTGGAAACAACACGCTTATATAACTTATGGGATCCACATGCCAGTCATGTCGACATGTTGGATACCCTATTGCAGCAGCTCGACCCATTTCTACAAGATTTTCTTGAGGTTCGACACCCTGCTACAATTCATGAATGCCTTCGCCTCATACGAACGTATGAAGAGCAACATGGCAAACATGGTACAACTCACCATGCTCGGGCACCCCGCGAGGCTTATTACGAAAACCCTCAGCGGCATAATAGGCACAATAACTTTCAGCGCGAGCATACACAAGTGCACGCCCAAGCTTCATACGTTCCACCACACAGAAGAGTGGCAAACCAACCGCGAGTTTCTGAACAATCTTCGGGATATCGTACAAATGCACAGTATGCTCGACCCCGTTCCAATCCGCAGCGTTCGGAACGTTTTCATGCTCAGGGCATTGATTATTTTTCTGCCCGTGCTGAGGGAAGAAGTAATAGATATGAAAATGGCAACAGACACGCGGAGTTCCCGACGCAGGTTTCACGCAGGTTTCACGCAGTTTTCCTCATCGTGAAAATTTTCCCGATACCCGGAAGGGTCGCGGTTTCAGACCGCATGATAATCCAACCAGGAATCCTTTAAACTTCCAGAGGAAGTAGACCAAGGGTCGGTCCTGCTTCCTGATACCAAGCATTCTGACCCTAAAACAGTATTAGTGACTGTCCAAACTCCTCAGTTGCCTGATGTATTCTTGACAATTGAAGATATTATTGTCGAGACAAAGTTCGACACTGGTTCTGAAATATCAGCCCTAAATACGAAGTTTTGCACTGACAATTTTCCTGCAATACACGTTCAGCCTGTGCCGCAGTATTTGCGAGGTGCAAATAACGAAATCTTCAGTATCACAGGAACTGTCACATTATCTCTAGGGCTGGGAAAGGCTCGCTTTACGCATTCTTTCCTGCTTATAGACGAACTACCTGTTAAATGACTAATGGGAATGGACTTTATTAATACGTTTCAAATAACTCTGAATTTCGTACAACATGTGATTTCCTTTCCGGAACCTGTCGAAATGATTCCTAAGGTTCCTGTAGATATAACGAGCTTGTTATTGAGTAACCAATTGAATGAGAGGCAACGAGACCAGCTTTCTCTCCTTTTACAGGAAAGCCCTGGTTTATTTTCGGATCAACCTGGTTTCACACAGGTGGTTTATCATGTCATTGACACTGATGGTTCGAAACCGACAGCCACGAAACCTTACCCTTGTGCTCCCCATAAGAAACAGGAAATGAAACGTCAAATTTCTGAAATGATTAAACAGGGCATAATAAGGGAATCAACAAGCGCCTGGTCTGCTCCTGCCTTTTTGGTTCCAAAGAAACAACCCAATGAATTTCGTTTCGTGACAGATTTCCGCAAGCTCAACCAAGTCACAAAAACGATCAATTATCCGCTACCTGTCATGTCGCATATTTTGCATGACCTGTCATCAACTACATGGATGTCAACCTTGGATTTGGCGAGTTGATATTGGCAGGTGGCGGTACATCCGGACTCTGTCGATAAAACAGGCCTTGTAACTCCTTTTGGGGCTTATGAATACCTGCGTATGCCCTTTGGACTAGCTTCTTCACCTGCTACTTTCCAAAAGCTTATGGATACGGTTCTCAGACCTGTTCTGGATCCCCATGTGCATGTATATTTGGATGACATTATTATTACATCCGAGACTTTTGACGAGCACCTTTCTCTGCTCAAACAGGTGTTCCAACTCATATACAATGCTGGCTTGACGTTAAAACCTAGTAAATGCCAGATAGCGAGGGACGAGATTGTATATCTGGGGTTGAAAATCACTCCCCACGGCTTATTTACGGATAATGAAAAAATTAGGCCTATTGTTGACTTTCCTCGGCCTAAAGCAGCAACAGAACTATCACGCTTTCTGGGAATGACCGGATGGTATCAGCAGTTCGTCCCCGCTTATGCTACAATCTGTGAGCCATTGTATGCTTTGAAACGTAAATACAAGAAGTTTGTTTGGACACCTGAGGCTAACGCTGCATTCGAAATACTGAAGTCTGCGTTGACTCAGCCTCCTGTGTTGGCTTTCCCGGATCATACTAAGGAATTTGATATTTATACTGACGCATCCGGAGTTGGTCTTGGTTGCGTTTTGTCACAAGGTGGGCATCCAATAGCTTTTGCGTCTCGTACTTTAGCCAAAGCTGAACGCAATTATTCAGCTACGGAACGTGAATGTCTTGCTGTTATGTATGCTCTTGACAAATGTCAATGTTATCTTAACGAATTGACAGTTAACATAATTACGGATCATTCTGCCCTTCAGTATTTAAATTCTTCTAAGCACCTATCTCAAAGTCTTATGAAGTGGTCTCTGAAGTTACAAGAGAGCAATATCAAAATTTCGTATCAGCCAGGTCATAAGAATCAATTACCGGACGCATTGTCTCGCGTTCCGATTAATGGGGCCCCACAGAAACTACTCCTGGATGTCAGCCTTTACTTCTAATAGCTGATATAACATCCAGAAAGCAGATAATGGCAGAATTAATAAGTGATCCAGACTTCGGGGATATCTATAATTTTTTGCTTGCGGGTTCGCCCCTACAAAGTGATCCTTCTCTGGCTGGAAGGTCACAGCTTTTTGAAGTCATAGAGGGTCTGCTTTACTATACGAAATCTAGGACTACTAGGGCAGAGTTTCGCCCATGTATTCCGCGAACCCTTAGAATGGCCCTTTAAACGAATTTCATGACAAACAGCGAGACTAAACATTCAGCATAAATTCATGCAGGCCATTTAGGTATTCGCAAGACCCGTTGTAAATTGCGGGATGTTGCCTATTGGCCTGGCATGTACCAAAGTGTGCTCGCATACGTTCAATCATGTCAGTTGTGTCAGATTAATAATTACCGTAATGTAAGACCGGCCGGTCATTTGAAATCTAGTTCAAGTTCTCATGTTTTTGACATTATTTCAATAGATTTATTGGGACCTTATCCTTTATCTGTTAAAAACAAAGCTCGTTACGTTTTAGTATTAACTGATAATTTTTCTAAATGGGTTGAAGTTTTTCCCATTAAAGCCGCTACGGCAGACGTTATTTGTAATGTATTAATTAATGAAGTATTCTCTAGATATGGTGCACTTAATAAAGTAGTTTCGGATAATGGTCCCCAATTTATTTCTGACATTTTTGAAAGAATGTGTGCGAGACTACACATTAAGCATAAATTCATTTCCCCATATCATCCCCAGAGTAATCCTGCGGAACGAGTAAACCGTACGCTTGTTAAAATGATTGCTACTTTTGTCATGGATCATCATGAGCTTTTTTCGTTCGCCCTCCGCTCGTCTGTTCACGAATCTACTAAAATTACTCCTGCAGAACTTTTTCTGGGTCGCAAAATTAAAACCCTTTTTGAAAATTTAACGGGGATTATCGACGAACTAAACCAGCGACCAACTCCGCAATCAGTACGAATCATGGCAGAAAAAGCTCGTGTTGCTATGCTAGGAGCACAAGCGGCTCAAGCAAATATTATAATACTAGGCGTAGGGAACCAGATCTTGTCGTTGGAGATCTCACTCTCGTGGAAACGCACTTCCAGTCTTCTGTTTCTCATACTTTAGTGAAGAAATTTGCACCCAGCTACGAAGGTCCATATCGGGTGGCAAATGTGTTTGAAAACAACATTGTTCTTGAAAAACCTGACAATCAATTTCAATACGTACACGTTGCTCAGTGTCGCAAGTATCATGAACGAAATATCGATTTTATAATCAACCCTATTCAACCTTCTGTTCCACAGTATAATGAATATAGCTTTTAACTAAGCTAATTATCGTGAATATAGCTTCCTTCAATTATAATGTAATGAATTCAGCTTCTTCTAAGCTAACGCTTCTTCTAATGGTTGTTGTGTTATTAATTATGAATAAACTTTCCTGCTAGTAGTGTAGTAATAATATTGAACAAGCTTAGAACTGGTAGTAATGTTGTAGTAGTAATTAAGATGAATAAAGTCTTATGCTGGTTGTTACTAATAACACTAAATGAAATAAATCTAACAGCCAGACAGAGGTCTGACAGTACTATGAACTGAGAAAGACGAACTTACAACAAATTCTTTATTAGTGAGACTTCACGCTCTCACATAAACGAACTCTCTTCATACAGCACCAGCTTTCTGACACATAAACCACAGCTAACTTCGTGCAACAACAAACGCTCTCTCTATACAACAACAAACGCTCTCTTCCTCATAAACAAACGCTCTCTCTATACAACAACAAACGCTCTCCCTACGTATCGTTGAACGCGCCTATTTATACTGGCTACCACCACGTCATGACTTACACTCATTGCCAGATCTCATTCAGCGGGTGAAATAACATCTCGGTCAGTAAGAAGATAATTTACATAGGAAAATAAAATAACCAGAGATAGTAAAAATCAAAAGGAAAGTGAGTCGAAAGTATACGTTACATCATCTCCCCCTTAATTTGTTTTTTTTCTCTTTTTGTTTTTCGAAAAACCTATCAATTTTGGAGTGTAAGTCTTACATTTCGTTGATTGACGTTTCTCGACCTCTTTTTTGTTTTGTTGTTTGGTGGCAGCAGTATGTACAATCTCAAACTTGGCATGACAAAATCAAGAAATCTGTATTCGTCTGTGAAACACTTTATATACTTGAACAAAACAAACCTGCATCGGCATACCTTCCTTTTATTCTGCCTAGCAGGAATCACTTTTTTAATTTCAAATTACGTTCTCATTATTCGTTGAATACACACCAACTGTATCAGCAGCGAAGATTGCCTGTAGCTACCTAACAGTAACAATTTTATTATTTTACCCCTGAGCACATAGATATATATAAAAAAATTTGGATTAGTAGATGGACATAGAAGAAATATATATAAAAAACACATATATACACAAAAAAGAATGCATAGGCCCACACGAAAAAAGAAATTCTGACACGCCAACTGGTCGTGCAGGAAAAACAACAAACGGAGAAAAGAACCTGTCCACGAGAACTTACTTATCTCGAGGACGCATAAAAAACTATAGTACGATAACGTTTTCCAGGCCTAATCGGACTGGTAAATTCAGGTGGCGTAGTGCGTTTCAACGATTTGAATGGATCTGGAACATCTGTATTCTGTCGGTCAAGAAATCCCGGCGGCTGACAGGAACGGTCAGGAACGGCTGAAATCCGTCTGTCAGGAACGGCTGAAGTCTGGCGGTCCGGAAATCCCTGCGGCTGACAGGAACGGGCTCCCCAGGCTTTTGATATGTAGTCGCTTTGTGCTGGAGCCCGTGTTGTCCTTCCAGCATTCTTTTGGACGGACGTAGCTCCGGCCACATCGTTTGTTTTCGTTTTCGCCCTCGTGGCATGAGAGTAGCAGCAGGCATCGGCCCTGTTTGCCCTGAGCGTAGGTTCCAGGGGCGAAACCCGGGCGGATGCAAGGATTGGGGAGACAAGTTACGTTTTCGACCAGCTTTTGTCCATAACTGATAAAGCAGAAATATCCGAAGCCTCTGAGTCGCTGCTGTAAGTTAGTGGTCGTGCAGGGCGATGTTTATTTCTGCCTATAGGAATACTTTCTGACGAGGTATTCAAGGAAATAAGAGCTTGTGTTGGTGCAGAGTTATCAGGAAACTGCGCAGCAATAGTCTTGGCAATGGTTGGAGGGAAAGGAACGATACTAGTATTTGAAGAACTTGATTCGAGCCTTGGTCTCATGGGAGAATCACATTGCGTGTTTGGAAACTCGTCTTGAGGAGGGGAGGGTGAAGAAAAAATCACTGGAGATTCTTCAAAAATGTTTGTTGGTTCGTCCAAAATTTCTGGAGGTTGATCGTGAGATATAGACTCTTGAGTCTGTGGAACAGAAGGTTGAGTAGGGTTGATTATAAAATCGATATTTCGTTCATGATACTTGAGACACTGAGCGACGTGTACGTATTGAAATTGATTGTCAGGTTTTTCAAGAACAATGTTATTTTCAAACACATTTGCCACCCGATATGGACCTTCGTAGCTGGGTGCAAATTTCTTTACTAAAGTATGAGAAACAGAAGACTGGAAGTGCGTTTCCAAGAGAGTGAGATCTCCAACGACAAGATCTGGTTCCCTACGCCTAGTATTATAATATCTTGCTTGAGCCGCTTGTGCTCCTAGCATTGCAACACGAGCTTTTTCTGCCATGTTTCGTACTGATTGCGGAGTTGGTAGCTCGTTTAGTTCGTCGATAATCCCCGTTAAATTTTCAAAAGGGGTTTTAATTTTGCGACCCAGAAAAAGTTCTGCAGGAGTAATTTTAGTAGATTCGTGGACAGACGAGCGGAGGGCGAACGCAAAAGCTCCAGATGGTCATCCCATCGTTCGTGATGATCCATGACAAATGTAGCAATCATTTTCACTTGCGTGCGGTTTACGCGTTCCGCAGGATTATTCTGGGGATGATATGGGGAAATGAATTTATGCTTAATGTGTAGTCTTGCACACATTCTTTCAAAAATGTCAGAAATAAATTGAGGACCATTATCCGAAACTACTTTATTAGGTGCACCATATCTAGAGAATACTTCATTAATTAATACATTACAAATAACGTTTGCCGTAGCGGCTTTAATGGGAAAAACTTCAACCCATTTAGAAAAATTATCCGTTAGTACTAAAACGGAACGAGCTTTGTTTTTAACAGATAAAGGATAAGGTCCCAATAAATCTATTGAAATAATGTGAAAAACATGAGAACTTGAACTAGATTTCAAGTGACCGGCCGGTCTTACATTACGGTAATTATTAATCTGACACAAGTGACATGATTGAACGTATGCGAGCACACTTTGGTACATGCCAGGCCAATAGGCAACATCCCGCAATTTACAACGGGTCTTGCGAATACCTAAATGGCCTGCAAGAGGTTTGTCACGAAATTCGTTTAAAAGGGCCATTCTAAGGGTTCGCGGAATACAAGGGCGAAACTCTGCCCTAGTAGTCCTAGATTTCGTATAGTAAAGAAGACCCTCTATGACTTCAAAATGCTGTGACCTTCCAGCCAGAGAAGGATCACTTTGTAGGGGCGAACCCGCAAACAAAAAATTATAGATATCCCCAAAATCTGGATCATTTATTAATTCTGCCATTATCTGCTCTCTGGATGTTATATCAGCTATTAGAAGTAAAGGCTGACATCCAGGAGTAGTTTCTGTGGGGACCCCATTAATCGGAACGCGAGACAATGCGTCCGGTAATTGATTCTTATGACCTGGCTGATACGAAATTTTGATATTGCTCTCTTGTAACTTCAGAGACCACTTCATAAGACTTTGAGATAGGTGCTTAGAAGAATCTAAATACTGAAGGGCAGAATGATCCGTAATTATGTTAACTGTCAATTCGTTAAGATAACATTGACATTTGTCAAGAGCATACATAACAGCAAGACATTCACGTTCCGTAGCTGAATAATTGCGTTCAGCTTTGGCTAAAGTACGAGACGCAAAAGCTATTGGATGCCCACCTTGTGACAAAACGCAACCAAGACCAACTCCGGATGCGTCAGTATAAATATCAAATTCCTTAGTATGATCCGGGAAAGCCAACACAGGAGGCTGAGTCAACGCAGACTTCAGTGTTTCGAATGCAGCGTTAGCCTCAGGTGTCCAAACAAACTTCTTGTATTTACGTTTCAAAGCATACAATGACTCACAGATTGTAGCATAAGCGGGGACGAACTGCTGATACCATCCGGTCATTCCCAGAAAGCGTGATAGTTCTGTTGCTGTTTTAGGCCGAGGAAAGTCAACAATAGGCCTAATTTTTTCATTATCCTTAAATAAGCCGTGGGGAGTGATTTTCAACCCCAGATATACAATCTCGTCCCTCGCTATCTGGCATTTACTAGGTTTTAACGTCAAGCCAGCATTGTATATGAGTTGGAACACCTGTTTGAGCAGAGAAAGGTGCTCGTCAAAAGTCTCGGATGTAATAATAATGTCATCCAAATATACATGCACATATGGATTCAGAACAGGTCTGAGAACCGTATCCATAAGCTTTTGGAAAGTAGCAGGTGCGGAAGCTAATCCAAAGGGCATACGCAGGTATTCATAAGCCCCAAAAGGAGTCACAAAGCCTGTTTTATCGACAGAGTCCGGATGCACCGCCACCTGCCAATATCCACTCGCCAAATCCAAGGTTGACATCCATTTAGTTGACGACAGGTCATGTAAAATATGCGACATGACAGGTAGCGGATAATTGATCGTTTTTGTGACTTGGTTGAGCTTGCGGAAATCTGTCACGAAACGAAATTCATTGGGTTGTTTCTTTGGAACCAAAAAGGCAGGAGCAGACCAGGCGCTTGTTGATTCCCTTATTATGCCCTGTTTAATCATTTCAGAAATTTGACGTTGCATTTCCTGTTTCTTATGGGGAGCACAAGGGTAAGGTTTCGTGGCTGTCGGTTTCGAACCATCAGTGTCAATGACATGATAAACCACCTGTGTGAAACCAGGTTGATCCGAAAATAAACCAGGGCTTTCCTGTAAAAGGAGAGAAAGCTGGTCTCGTTGCCTCTCATTCAATTGGTTACTCAATAACAAGCTCGTTATATCTACAGGAATCTTAGGAATCATTTCGACAGGTTCCGGAAAGGAAATCACATGTTTTACGAAATTCAGAGTTATTTGAAACGTATTAATAAAGTCCATTCCCATTAGTCATTTAACAGGTAGTTCGTCTATAAGCAGGAAAGAATGCGTAAAGCGAGCCTTTCCCAGCCCTAGAGATAATGTGACAGTTCCTGTGATACTGAAGATTTCGTTATTTGCACCTCGCAAATACTGCGGCACAAGCTGAACGTGTATTGCAGGAAAATTGTCAGTGCAAAACTTCGTATTTAGGGCTGATATTTCAGAACCAGTATCGAACTTTGTCTCGACAATAATATCTTCAATTGTCAAGAATACATCAGGCAACTGAGGAGTTTGGACAGTCACTAATACTGTTTTAGGGTCAGAATGCTTGGTATCAGGAAGCAGGACCGACCTTTGGTCTACTTCCTTTGGAAGTTTAAAGGATTCCTGGTTGGATTATCTTGCGGTCTGAAACCTCGACCCTGCCGGGTATCGGGAAAATTTTCACGATGAGGAAAACTGCGTGAAACCTGCGTCGGGAACTCCGCGTGTCTGTTGCCATTTTCATATCTATTACTTCTTCCCTCAGCACGGGCAGAAAAATAATCATTGCCCTGAGCATGAAAACGTTCCGAATGCTGTGGATTGGAACGGGGTCGAGCATACTGTGCATTTGTACGATATCCCGAAGATTGTTCAGAAATTCGCGGTTGGTTTGACACTCTTCTGTGTGGTGGAACGTATGAAGCTTGGGTGTGCACTTGTGTATGCTCGCGCTGAAAGTTATTATGCCTATTATGCCGCTGAGGGTTTTCGAAATAAGCCTCGCGAGGTGCCCGAGCATGGTGAGTTGAACCATGTTTGCCATGTCGCTCTTCATACGTTCGTATGAGGCGAAGGCATTCATGTATTGTAGCAGGGTGTCGAACCTCAAGAAAATCTTGTAAAAATGGGTCGAGCTGCTGCAATAGGGTATCCAACATGTCGACATGACTGGCATGGGGATCCCATAAGTTATATAAGCGTGTTGTTTCCTACGCAAATGCAACAGGGCTATCGTTGGGTCCTTGCTGACGAGAAAAAGTTGTTGTGCAAGGCTAGCTCGACTGAGGCCTAAAGGAAAGACCTCCAAAAATTCTGCTCGGAAATTATCATAATGAGAATCTGGGTTAGACACTCTCCACTGCCGATACCAGGTCTTAGCGGTATCCTTCAAGCAAGTGCCTGCTATTTGTACTTTGCAGTCTTCAGGAATATTGTATAGATCAAAATGATCTTCCAAATCTTCGAGGAACTTTAAGGACCCCTCCAAACTATTAAGAAGAATTGTTCCTGCATGCGGCACGAAATGGGCAAGCATTCTGCTTCGCTGAGAGGATTGAACTCCCTCAGGTACGACCCGCGACTCAGAGTAATAGGAAGCTGGTGAATTACGAAATTGTGAAGAATGCCTGGGTACGTGTAGATCATTCATATCAAAGTGACACCCACAGGCTTCTTGCAGATGGTCGAGATTAATCCCATCACCACCGAAACTTGTCTTAGGGTGAAATATTGAAGTTGTCTCAGGTAGTGAAGGCATGGGTAATAATTGTCAAGATCTCGTGTTCGAGAAAAGTTCGAGTGCCAATTATAATTAATATAGGTTTTAACTAAGCTAATTATCGTGAATATAGCTTCCTTCAATTATAATGTAATGAATTCAGCTTCTTCTAAGCTAACGCTTCTTCTAATGGTTGTTGTGTTATTAATTATGAATAAACCTTCCTGCTAGTAGTGTAGTAATAATATTGAACAAGCTTATAACTGGTAGTAATGTTGTAGTAGTAATGAAGATGAATAAAGTCTTATGCTGTTTGTTACTAATAACACTAAATGAAATAAATCTAACAGTCAGACAGAGGTCTGACAGTACTATGAACTGAGAAAAACGTACTTACAACAAATTCTTTATTAGTGAGACTTCTCGCTCTCACATAAACGAACTCTCTTTATAGAGCACCAGCTTTCTGACACATAAACCACAGTTCACTTCGTACAACAACAAACGCTCTCTCTATATAACAACAAACGCTCTCTTCCTCATAAACAAACGCCCTCTATATACAACAACAAACGCTCTCCCTGCGTATCGTTGAACGCGCCTATTTATACTGGCTACCACTACGTCATGACTTACACTCATTGCCAGATCTCATTCAGCGGGTGAAATAACATCTCGTTCAGTAAGAAGATAATTTACATAGGAAAATAAAATAACCAGAGATAGTAAAAATCAAAAGGACAGTGAATCGAGAGGATACGTTACAACAGACTCAAGAGTCTATATCTCACGATCAACCACCAGAAATTTTGGACGAACTAACAAATATTTTTGAAGAATCTGCAGTGATTTTTTCTTCACCCTCCCCTCCTCAAGACGGGTTTCCAAACTTTCAACCTGATCCTCCCATGAGACCAAGGCTCGAATCAAGTTCTTCAAATACTAGTATCGTTCCTTTCCCTCCAACCATTGCCAAGACTATTGCTGCACCATTTCCTGATAACTCTGCACCAACACAAGCTAATACTTCCTTGAATACCTCGTCAGAGAGTATTCCTATAGGCAGAAATAAATATTGCCCTGCACGACCACTAAATTACAGCAGCGACTCAGAGGCTTCAGATATTTCGGATTTATCAGTTATGAACAATAATTTGACTATTCCTAAAAGTCAAACACCAATTACAAACCGTCCAGTAACACCAAAAGCTGGTCGAAAACGTAACTTGTCTCCCCAATCTGCTTCGCCGCAACAGCGACGAAGGCAGAGATCCTTGCATCCGCCCGGGTTTCGCC
Source organism: Macrothele yani (assembly GCA_039090855.1). NCBI lineage: Eukaryota > Metazoa > Arthropoda > Arachnida > Araneae > Macrothelidae > Macrothele > Macrothele yani. The sequence goes on from CM077026.1 coordinate 75,460,233, forward strand.
CCTGGAACCTACGCTCAGGGCAAACAGGGCCGATGCCTGCTGCTACTCTCATGCCACGAGGGCGAAAGCGAAAACAAACGATGTGGCCGGAGCCACGTCCGTCCAAAAGAATGCTGGAAGGACAACACGGGCCCCAGTACAAAGGGACTACATATCAAAAGCCTGGGGGAGCCCGTTCCTGTCAACCGCAGGGATTTCCGGACCGCCAGACTTCAGCCGTTCCTGACCGACGGATTTCAGCTGTTCCTGACCGACGGATTTCAGCCGTTCCTGACCGTTCCTGTCAGCCGCCGGGATTTCTTGACCGACAGAATACAGATGTTCCGGATCCATTCAAATCCTTGAAACGCTCACCACCTCCTGAATTTACCAGTCCGATTAGGCCTGGAAAACGTTATCGTACTAGAGATTTTTATGCGTCCTCGAGATAAGTAAGTTCTCGTGCACAGGTACTTTTCTCCGTTTGTTGTTTTTCCTGCACGACCAGTTGGCGTGTCAGAATTTCTTTTTTTCTTGTGGGCCTATGCATTCTTTTTTGTGTATATATGTGTTTTTTTTATATTTCTTCTATGTCCATCTACTAATCCAAATTTTTTTATGTATCTATGTGCTTAGGGGTAAAATAATAAAATTGTTACTGTTAGGCAGCTCCAGGCAATCTTCGCTGCTGATACAGTTGGTGTGTATTCAACGAATAATGAGAACGTAATTTGAAATTAAAAAAGTGATTCCTGCTAGGCAGAATAAAAGGAAGGTATGCCGATGCAGGTTTGTTTTGTTAAAGTATACAAAGTTTTTCACAGACGAATACAGATTTCTTGATTTTGTCATGCCAAGTTTGAGATTGTACATACTGCTGCCACCAAACAACAAAACAAAAAAAGAGGTCGATAAACGTCAATCAACGAAGTGTACGACTTACACTCCAAAATTGATAGGTTTTTCGAAAAACAAAAAAACAAAAAATTAAGGGGGAGATGATGTAACGTATACTCTCGACTCACTTTCCTTTTGATTTTTACTATCTCTGGTTATTTTATTTTACTATGTAAATTATCTTCTTACTGAACGAGATGTTATTTCACCCGCTGAATGAGATCTGGCAATGAGTGTAAGTCATGACGTGGTGGTAGCCAGTATAAATAGGCGCGTTCAACGATACGTAGGAGAGCGTTTGTTTATATGAAAAGAGCTTTATGTTGATGTGCGTAGGGAGAGCTTCGTTCTATGTGATTAGGTTTTTCTTCATTTTTGTGATACGATTAGTGTGTGTGTGTTGGGTGATTCAAGAGTTTATCTAATAAAAGAGTTTTAAGTAAGTACGTCTTTCTCAGTTCATAGTACTGTCAGACCTCTGTCTGGCTGTTAGGTTTATTTCATTTAGTGTTATTAGTAACAACCAGCATGAGACTTTATTCATCTTAATTACTACTACAACATTACTACCAGTTATAAGCTTGTTCATTATTATTACTACACTACTAGCAGGAAAGTTTATTCATGATATAATTAACAAACAATAAGCATAAGAAGAAGCATTAGCTTAGAAGAAGCTGAATTCATTATAATTAGCTTATTAGTTAAAAGCTATATTCATTATACGATTTGGGTTTATCTTTGCACGCCACAAACCACAACCACCCTTAACAACAAAATTGATTCTCTTTTTTTTCCGGCCATAAAATTAAATAATTCTCTTGCACTTCAACAACCTTTTTTTAATCTCTCTAAACATTTTATTACACTTTCGGAGTTATAATATTTTTTCCTACTCAGTATATCTATACTTTTTTCTTTGTTTCTAATGGTGACTCTGTTGGAAAAATTAATTAAATTTAAAATTATCATTAGTTAATTTAATAAAAAAAAATTCCTTCATAACACCCCTAGCAAGCGTTTTCGCGCTGTGAGTTTCGGAAAAAATGAATGTGAAAGAGGAACAAAGATGCGCCACAAAATGTTACTGTCCACTTAAGAAGTCTCTCGGAGAGACTTTCCGTCTTATGCGATAGGTTTATAAAGATGAATGCGTAGGAAGATCAACAATTTACAGATGGCATAAATAATTTATGGATGGTCGTGAGTCGGCGGCTTTAATCGCGCATGGAGGAATACCTTCAACAAGTGTTACAGGAGTAAACATCAACACATTAGGTGTTATTATACGGGAAGACAGACACACACACACACACACCTATCAGTTAGGGATATTGAAAATATGGTTCACATTTCAAAATGGTCAACTCACAGAATTTTAACCGTGCACTTGGACATGAAACGAGTTTGTTGAACTTGGGTTCCCCATTTGTTTTCATGTACGGTCCAATGCAAGGCCGCACACGGTCAGTTCTTTCATTTCTTATTTGGAGAAAAGGAATATTAAGTTGATGCCCAACCTGCATGTCTTCCAGACTTGTCACCATGTGACTTTTGGTTGTTCCTCATTTTAAAATCATTTTAAAAAGACATTTGCGGGGACGACAGTGTGAGACTGATCAACAATTTATAACAGCTGCGCAGAGGTGTTTCAACATCATTTCAGAAAAGGAATGAATTCCAGAAGACATTTAGAAAGTGAGAGGAACGTTGGGACACCTGTATTCGATCCAATGGACTGTATTTCGAAAAGGATGACCATTTCTTTGATAATTAAGGTACGCATATGTTTTTTATAAAAACATTCTCAGTTGTTTTGGACAACCCTTCTACGTGGAAAGTAAGATTTTTTAAAGTTTTCAGGAATGGCCACATATGAGTGAAGCCGCTGAACCTTATACAAAACGTGCCACTGCACCGTGGCCTAGAGATGAGTTCGGGCTCAATTTTAGACGTCGGGGTCCACCCCAAAGGACTACGGCCCAGCCCACTTTCATGTGTAGGCCAGCCCGCTTACATGTGTTTGCTAAGCCCGGGTTCTCAAAACATTTTTCTTAGCAAGGCTTTGCATTACATTATGCACAGGCCAAAGCTATGGCCCAATCAAGGATTAGTTTAAAAATCATTAGTTTAAAAAATTTTACTTCGGTTAATCGATTTCATAATATTAATATGTTCTTCGAAACGCTATGCATAAAAGTAAATGTTCTAAAATGTGGTCTAGGAAATAAATAAATAATCGATGCATATACCGTTCAACTATACCAGGGGAATCAGTGATTTGGCCGAAAACTGAAGATAAGAAAATGTTTTAGAAACACAAAATATTCCATTCGTTATTTCTTTTGGATTTCTAGATTTACTTTTATTTTGAATAAATTGCATTACAAAACGTACAACTCTTTCCAGATAGTCGCACGTGTTTTAAATTTTGACTCGAGAATGCTAAACTTTGCAATATAATTTACATATATACTAACTGGTAAAGATAGTTTGCAGTGATGTAGTAGAGTATAAAAAGAAACATGTAAGAAAATTTCCAAAAAAAAAAAAAAAAGTATGGACATTCCAGACCAGATTATTCTTCATTTTATAACATTAGCAAAGCTTTGCATTTAATAGTGTAATAACCACGATATTATTCTAGATGTGTGCAGCTTCCAGCAACTTCCTCGTGAAAATTGCTTACTGTTTAAGCCATTCGAAACTCCTCAAAAAAAAAGAATTGCATCTAATGCTTCAGCGCCTAATCTTGATCTTCTTTCCTCTAAAACTTGACCTACCTGCAGCAGTAAACACTCTCTTGCTGGCAGAACTACTGGCTGGTATACATAGTACACGTCTCGCAATGGCAGCTAGCTTAGGAAATTAAAAATTATTTCACGACGGTAACAAATCCGCAGCTTCAAGATGTGTTTCGCTCATGCGCAATTCCACATACTTACAAATTTCATCTGGATCAGGATCATGAATTTCAAACACATCTTCCAATCTTCAAATAAACCAGCTGATTTTTTTCCGGAAAAAAAAATCCTAAAAATGAAAAACATTATTGCTGAAGAAATCGAGCTGCAGATCTAGAAGTGGCACCACCTTAACACTAGAAATTCTTTAATTTTTGGTAACCAGTTTATAACAATAATATCCAGGGAATTATTTTTTAATTACAGTTTTCCGTGAAGGTAACTTATAAACAATAAAATTGGATATATATAAACAGTTCAGTAATAAAATTCAACATGTGGAAGGCCATGCCCGGCCTCGGCCTGAGCCTGGGTTTTTCGGTTCTTAATGAATTCCGAGCCTGCCAGAGCCCCGGGCCCGGTTTCCGTAGACGAGCCCGAGCCCAACCTCATCTTCACAGTGGTCCAGTAGTCTACGACGGGGAATGGGTTTCTCTGACTCCTCACTTTGCTGGGTCAAGCCTCAAAAACTAGTAGGACACAGGTAGTGTGCCGATCAATACAGCGTTGATTCTTTCCTTTTCCAGGAACAAGAAGGATGGGATGGTTCGCTCTAGCCAAATCAAAAAATAAGAAAATAAGAAGAACACAAGAAAGCAGAGAATGCAGACGACTGTGGTAGCTACAACCAAAGCATATTACCAGGACAATGATACGCACCCACCCCACAGGGCAGAATTGGGTATCATTGCCAACCTCATCCACATCTTTGCTTGACCAGATATCACGAAGAGCAGAGGTTGACATGGTGCCAGAGAAAGAAAAGTGGATAAAATGCGAAAGGTCTTCAGGTCAATGAGTGCTATTTGCAATCACATTTTTTGATTCCGGGATTAACGAGCCTCGTGAACATATAAGGGTAAGACAACGAGTCGTAACCTTCGGAACAAAATGTCGGCGCCATTTATGTATGATTCAATAACTTGATTTCAGTATTTAAAAACTGGTTATGGAATTTTGGTTGTCATTTATCACCTGCGTTAGGAGTCAGTGGAAAATATATTTTTACTTTAAAAATAATGAAATAGAAGTTACTATGATGCAAATTCATATTTGAATTTCAGTTTACTTGATGTTAAAATTTGTCTCTAACAGTATCAGTCCGTTAAAATTATCGGCCTGGAGAAGAAGTAGCACAAAGAAAGTAGTTCCCAACATCGTTTATGTTATGGTTTCTATGTTGACATCATAACATCGGGCAAAAGTAGTACTGCAGCCGTTGGTCGACGCATGACTTTGCAACGAGCTGCAGCATCCGGACCTGTGTCTCCTTCGCCGTCGCATCCTCCATCAGACACTCCTTCGATTGGTATTTCACTCCCCCTCACCCCTCAATCGGGGGAAGCTCATGCTCAACCGTCTGATTCTCCTAGTGGGTCCACTGTTTTTAGCCATTTCAGAGTACCTGACAACCCTGATGCTACCTCTATATTCCCTCGGGACAGCGGAAAACGTCGTAGGACCCATAATACTCGTGCCAAGAAAACCCGAACAACGGCTGATTGCTCTGACCGCAGCGATCGCTCAGTCAGCTTGACTGCATCAGATGCTTCTGTTGAGCCTGATACTGATACCGATACTGGCTCTGCAGACCCAATTTTCTCACATGAATTTCACCAATTTCTGGAAACTCATTCTCTTCTTCAAACCCCTGTCACTGGGTATATTCTATACAATTTTCTTACAGGTCCCGTCACAATAAACAGTCGAAAAATTTTTTATCCTCTTACAATACAAATCTGCTTGATGTTCTTCTACAACTGCAAGCCATCCGATCTCATCTTCAAGCAGTACCCCGTATGACCTTTGGTGATCTACGTTGGATAACGAAATTCGTTCGTCGTCCGGACCTCCTTCGTACAGCAGCAGATGATACTCTCCAGCCGCCGTCTGACATATCTGTTCAAGATAGTGACCTTCAACTGTAGGGGATTTAGCTCCCCACTAGCCAATGCGCTAGCATATGAAGATATCACCCCTACAGATGTTGACATTGTTCTTTTACAAGAGACTAATTGTCTCTCATCCACGCTCTTCCACCGCTGGCGTCAATGGGATTTTACATTCTACCACGCCTTTCGACTATCCCAACATGGTGACACGGCGATAGGCGTTCGTTCACGCTTTCGCCGAATTGTCTCTTCCCTCCGGGTTCAGAACCTATGTCGAGATGTGTTACAACGCCTTTCCTTCATTTATGTTGGTCAGCCGTACTTGATATTTAACATCTATGTACCCTGGTCATCCACTAAACTGCCACAGCTGGTCAGATCTTTGCGAACCGCCCTTCAATCTGCGTCACCGTCCGATCACATTGCGAACGGTGGTGACTTTAACTGCACTTTACAACCTGATCTCGACCGCACTCCGTCTGTCAACGAGCATCGTCTTTGTCTGGTGGAGCAGCTCCGATCCATTGTGGCAGATTTTGATCTCCACGAGGTTTTCCGTCAGCTTCATCCAACGTCAACCTCCCACACGTGGCAGGCAGCAACCATCTCTACTCTTTTTTCAGCCAGATTGGATCGTGTTTACGTCACTTCACCTTTCTTCCTGTCATAACAGACTGTATACATTCTCCTACGGCATCCTCGGACCTCTGTGCCATCGTTACCACCATAGGATCCTCGTCTCGGCAATGTCCGGGATATCGTTCTTGGACTCTTCAGTGATCCTTTCTTGAAGATCCAGAGTTCTGCACTGCAGTACGGGAACTCTTTCAAAGTTTCCTTCCGGGTATTGCTACTGCCACGTGTGCTCTTACATATTGGCTCACAGTGAAATTTCATCTTCTTCACTTTTTGAAGTGCTATTCTTTCCGTGCTAATACATCACGCATCACGGAAGAAAGCAACCTCTGACAAATATTAACTCACTTCGGCGTTGGTTACCCGCAGTATGCGGCATATCATGCCGACTTACGTGCTCTACTTGAACCACGAGCTCGTCAGTCCATCCTCCGCCTTCGACTACAGCATTTAACACCAGAGGAATGCTCCTACGATTTTCTTTCCTCTCTTGAGACAAGCATCGTTCTTTTCATTACCTCCGACTTCTCCGGCTACCTGATGGCCGTGTTTCCTCAGATCCGGATATCCTCTGCTCACAAGTTCGCCACTATTTCGTCAACAAATACAATGAAATCCCTCCTCCTTTCTCAACTGCAACTGCCTCCTTACTTTCCTCTCTACCTGAGGTTCATTCGCATCTTTCTGCCTATCTTTTACAACCTCCTACTTTTTCTGAGCTTAGGACCGTCCTTCGTTTTCAGAATCCCCGTGCCGTCCCTGGTCCTGACGGCCTCTCTCTCTTGACGACTTCCCTCTTACCTTTTACATTACTTTCTTCTTTGCCCTACATCATTTCCTCTTTGCTGCATTTTCTACTGCTCTTACCTCTTCCTCTCTTCCGAGGGGTTTCACTGTGGCACATGTCGTAATTTTCCCTAAGAAAGGCGACCTCCTTGACTTGGGGAATTGGCGTCCAATCTCCCTTCTCAATCTAGATTACAAACTATATACTAAACTCCTTTCTCGCAGACTCAATCTGTCCTCCCATTTCTTCTTTCTACCGACCAAACCTACACGGTCCCTGGTCGGTCTGTCGCCTCTAACTTACATCTTCTTCGTGACCTCTCTCATCTCGCTCATACTAACTCAGAATCGCTAGCGCTCCTTAGTTTAGATCAGCGCGGAGCATTCGACGATAATATCTCTCCCTCTTATCTTTTTTTGACTCTTCTTGCTTTTCGCTCCCCCCTCGCCTTTGTTACTACCATCATTAACCTCTCTCAGGACGCGGTTCTCTATGTCAGGACGGTCGCGTTTCTTACAGCTCCTATCTGTTTCAACCGTGGAATCCGTCAAGGCTGTCCTTTCTCAGGGCAATTGTTTGCTATTGCCTCTGAGCCATTCCTGCGTACAGTTCATGATGCTTTTCTCGCCGTACTTCTTCCTCTGACTGCAAATCACTTATTCGGCGTATGCGGACGACGCCACAATATACATTCGGGACAATGTTCAGTTTGACATCCTCTCAGAATGTAACGCACTCTACTCGTCCTGTTCCGGCGCAAGCCTTAACACTACTAAAAGTACAGGTCTCTGGTGCGGTGGCTGTACCGCCCAGTCCGACAACCCATGGGGAGCCTCTTGGACAGCCACCTCGCAAAAGTTCCTGATCGTACATCTTGATGTTCCCTTGGCTGCGAGGAATGCCACCTGGAATTCACCCTACCCTCGTCTGAATCGCCCAGCCGCCTTCTGGAGGAGCGCACTGTTCTGCATATCTTATGTTACTCGACCAAGGATTGCTCGTTCTTACCTCCTCTCGACATGCCTTTACACTTGGACAGTCCTCAAGCTACCACTCTTTTACCTTAAGGAGATTACCAGAATTGTGTCCAAAGTCATCTGGACACACCATCACTGGGTTCAAGTTTCAACACTCTGTCGCGCGATCTCTACAGGAGGGATTTCCCTTACAGATGTTGTGCTTGCTCTTTTACAGAGCTCATAGAGTGATCTCCTTCCTCCGTATCATGACAGCCTCACCGAATCCAACTACAGTCACCATGGATGTGATGGTTTCTCGCAGAATTCCAGGATTTACTTTTATTACACTTGTGATGATGGATCACTTTACTCTTCTTCGCTCTCGCCTTTCCCCCATCTATACAGAAGCGCTTTCTTTTCTTCACTCTCTACCTCTTCTTCGTGTCCCTCCAGCCTCTACTACTGAACTCTTAGCCCAACCACTTTTCTATTTTAACTTGTACAATACTCTAGAGGACGTGTTTTCCGGTCTTTGTTGATGTTATTGTCTTTAGGACAATAACATCAACAAAGACCCGAAAACACGTGTGTGAAATGTTTCTCATCGCCAGCGAGGAATGCCAAGGTAAGCATTGTTCTCTAGAGTATTGTACAAGTTATTTTGAAATATTGCACGTAAAAGAGAATAGTAGAATGATTAGAGCTATCTAATAGTCAGAATTAGAACTACTAATAGGAATTGATTCACTTTTCTATTGTTATGTCATCCATTCTCCTGATGCCCCTCACTTCACCGACCTCTCATGGACCTTCTCACCCCTGATCTCCTGTGGAAACATTTCTCTGATATCTCTCATATGCTTCCTAGTACTCCTGCTTCTCTGACATCCGTACAGCTATTGTCACACTTTATCCTGACCTAGCTTCCCCTACTGGCCTGTCTCTCGTTCCATCCGCTTCCCTCCCCTCCCCTTCTTTCTCACTTACTATCTCTCTTTCTATCCGCTTCTCTCGCCCTCCCCTTCTTTCTCGCTCTACTCTCCCACTTTCCAGTTTCTCTGTCTCTTCCCTCTATCGCTTCCTTCGTGCTCCATTATCATCTGTACCACTTCCGATTTCAGATGTTCCACCCACAATTTTACCTTGCGTGTGGTCGACGGTTTCATCTTTGCTATCGACGCAGATGGAAGCAATATCCATTGGTTGTTTCAGAGTCATCACCGGCCGGTACCAGCCACGCTCTATCGTATGCCCCTCATCACTTCTCCAACCTGCGTTTTCTGTCACATGCCTGCAGATGTACCCCATGTTTATCTCTTCTGTCCGGTGCTTCTGCCACTCTATCATCTTGCATTCACTAGGGTGCAACATCTGTGCACCCTCAACCTATCATTTGGAGCTTACAATACCCTGTATAGCTCGTATCAACCCCCTACTCCGTTACCTGCAACAAACGCATATGTGTTCATCCTAGCCCGCCATGTCACACATCTTTATTTACCATCAACAGCTACGATATGTTCCAGTGACACCCACCATCTTCCAGGTGGGGGATACAATGTGCTGTATCTTTCGCAACAGGCTTCTGTTGCGATTGCGCTTCGCATATGCGTCTGCCTCAACTGACTCCCAGAAACGTCGCTTTTTCCGGGTTTGGTCACCACATCGAACCTGGTTTACTGATCCCTCAGTTCATCTACAACTCCTTCTTTGAGAACTGTTCTCTACCTGTACTACTCGGCTGAATGCCTGTTCCAGCTTTCTCTACCTTAACAGAACTTTGTCGGTTACTGTGTATTTCCAGGTTCTATCATTCATGTTTTTGTGACATGCCATGATCTACACGCCTGCTATCTACACTGAAGGGCAATTGAATTAGAGACGGCTGGCGTTATGCAAATGTGACGCTGTGGGCGGTCCGGTAAACGGAAACGACATGACGTACGCAGCGATCCGACAATACAAGGAGTGATGCGAAGGGAATCAGTAAGAGTCGGTCGCAGTATGGGTAAGACGAAGGATCTAAGCGTATTTAATTGTGGGCAAATTGTCGGGGCCCGACGGATGGATCAGTCCTGGGATTTTCACGAGCCACTGTGTCACGGGTGCACCGTGAGTACATCGAATCCGGGAAAGCCATTCCTGCAAGGTCCAACTGCCGTCTGCTTATAGCCCATTGAGTTGCTCACGGCGGTCGTTAAACCTCAAACCAACTGCCGTAGACAACAGCGTCTGGATGAACGGGGTCATCGTCAGCTAGCTCGCATTTTAACATCGGATAGACGGACCACAGTGCACATCACAGGGTGCTGACCGCACATCACAGGGTGCAAAGATTAGCATGGGCGCGGAAACATCGCCACTGGACCCTGAACATGTGGAAAATGTTGCCTGGACTTATGAGTCGAGATTCACGTTGGTACATACGGGTGGCAGGATACGAGTACAGCACAAACCACATGAAGCGATGAATCTTTCTTGCCAGCAGGGTACTTTTCAAGATGGTGGGGGTGGCATTCTAGTCTAGGGACTGTTTACGTGGACTGAAATGGGACCCCTGATACGTGTGACATCGTCCCTCACAGGTCAATGTTACCGAGATATCCTGGACGACCATTTGCTCCCGTTTGTGCGTCTTCAACATCCCACTGAGGACCCCATCTTGCAATAAGACCACCGTGCCATCGCTCCCGAATTGTATCCGAATGGTTGGATGAACACTCCACCGACGTGACCTCGCTTCCTTGGCCAGCTAGGTTACCTGACCTCAATCCCATCGAGCACATCTGAGATGCCATCGAGAGATAAGTTCGAGGCTCTGACGCACCCCTCCCCCCATCCATCAAACCTTCGAGAACTGTGGGAGCTTGTTCAGGGGTCGTGGATCCGTATGGCTTCCCAACGCTTCCGGTGTCTTGTCGAGTCCATGCCGAGACGAATCGCCGCCGTCATCAGGCCGAAAGGTGGTGCTACACGTTACTAGACAGGTATTTCTGCTCATCAGTGTATGAAGTGCGTTTATCCGTTTATGTATTTATTGTTCCTGCGTTTGTGCACACATGTTGTACATCATCATCATCATCATCATTGTCAACCATTATCAATCCACTGCTGGACGAAGGTCTCCCCAAGTTTCCTCCACAACGGTCTGTCTTGTGCCAGTCTCCTCCATGTCACTCCCGCATACTTTCGAATTTCATCCACCCATCTTCCATGTGGTCTTCTTCTTCGTCTTTTCCTGTCCCTTGGAATCCAATCTAAAATTTCGGCTGTCCATCGATGGTCTGTCCTTCTGGCAGTATGTCCAGCCCATTGCCATTTCAGGAATTTAACTCTGATCATGATGTCTTCCACTCTTGTCATTTTTAGGATCCACGAGTTCCTCTTCTTATCTCTCCTGGTTACACCAAGCATGCACCTCTCCATGCTGCTTTGGGTTGTCTGCAGCCTTTGTATGTCTTTTTTAGTTAAGGTCCACGTCTCTGCACCATACGTAAGCACTGGAAAAATGCATTGATCAAACACTTTTCTTTTAAGACATAATAGCTTATTGCTCTTGGAAATTGTGCTGTTTCTTCCAAAAGCTCTCCAGGCAAGTTTTGTACGCCGAATAATTTCTTCATCAATGTGACCCTCACTTGATATCTGCTGGCCAAGATAAACGTACGTGCCTGTTACCTCCAGCTTTTCTCCATCAATCGATAGATCTTCATTTCTTGTAAAAGCATTGTACATCACTTTTGTCTTCTGAAAGTTCATTTTTAATCCCACTTCTTTACTCTTGTCAGCAAGTTCCTGGATCATACTCTGAAGCTCTGATCGGGTAGTTGCAAAAATGACTATGTCTTCAGCAAAACGAAGGTGGGTTAGATAATCTCCATTAATCTTTATCCTTTTGTTTTCCCAGTTCAGTGATTGAAAGACATTTTCTAATGTGGCATTAAAGAGCTTCGGAGATATGGTGTCACCTTGTCTCACTCCTTTTCCAATTTTTATGTGTGTTGTATTTTCAAACAGCCGAATCTTTGCACTTGCATTTTCAAAGATGTTATTAATAATATTAATGTACGCATCTTCAATACCGCAGGATTTCAGAGCCACTGTAACTGCTGATGGTTTCACCGAATCAAAGCCTTTTTCATAATTGATAAAAGCCATGCACAATGGAAGTTCATATTCCCTCGCTCTTTCAATTAGTTCTCTCAGTACGTGGATATGATCTATTGTGCTGTAGCCACTCCTGAATCCAGCTTGTTCTCTCGGTTGAGTCATGTCCAGTGTCACCTTCAAGCGGTGTGATAGAACTTTAGTGAAGATTTTATAAACCATTGAGAGGAGGCTGATAGGTCTGTAGTTCCTGAAATCCTCAATGTCACCTTTTTTATGTAGCAAGATCATTGTAGCGTTGTTCCAATCCTCAGGAATCTTCCCTTCATTAAGGCATCGAGTGAAAATTTGTGTGAGTACTGTTTCGATTTCTCCACTTGCTTCTTGTATGATGTCTACAGTAATTCCATCTTCTCCTGGAGCTTTTCCCCGCTTCATGTTCTTGATTGCATGTGCAACTTCTGCTGGGAGGACTGGGAGAACTCTGGTACTGGTACCTTTCATGATATCTGGAGTACATGTATCATCCCTTTCATATACACTGCCGGACAATTGCTAAGGACGAATGACAATAGCAACGATAGCAACCATAAAATGGAAGGCAGGAAAATGTGGAAATTAGCATAAGTGCGGGACACAGTAAGACGTGTTGTGCGTATGCAAATTTTGGATTGCCGAACTTGTTCGTGACGTCATAGCGCTGATAAGAGACATAAAGGATTTGACGCGTATTGACCGTTGTTGTTCAAACGCAAAGTTGAAAGGGAAAGAATCAATTGACGAACTTGCAATTTTTAGTATGTCTTCCCGACATCACCTAGATGATTTTACGCGTGGCCGTATTATTGGCAAGATTGAAGAAAGGCGAAAAAGAACAGATGTTGCCAGGGAGTTCGACGTCAGCCACAGTGTTGTTTCAAGGCTTTGGAAATCATTTCAGACAAATGGAGAGTGTAGCAAACGTCACGGGGGAGGTCGTGTTCGCAGTAAGACACCTGCAGAAGATCGGTACATAGTGCTATCAACAAAAAGACACCGGCGCAGCACAGCTAGTGAGGTAGCAAATCAGTTTATGGCTGCTACTGGCAAGCGGATCTCCCGAAAACCTGTCGCCAGACGTTTGCATGAAGGAGGACTATACGCCCGCCGTCCTGTTGTGTGCATCCCATTGTCTAGACGTCACCGTACCGCCCGTTTGCAATGGTGCCATCAACATCGCAATTGGACTGATAACGACTGGTCTGCTGTCCTCTTCTCAGATGAGAGTAGATACAGTCTATCGTCTGATTGTCGACGACAACTGATCTGGCGTGATAGTGGTACTGCATATTGTCCAGCAAACATACAGGAAAGGGACCGATATCCAACATGTAGTGTCATGGTATGGGGTGGCATCATGATCAATGGTCGTACGTCCCTCTATGTGCTTCCAACTGGGACTATGACTGGCCAACGACACATTAATGATGTTCTGCTACCTCATGTTCGCATGTTCCGTGGTGCTGTCGGTGATAGATTCATATTCATGGTCGACAACGCAACATGTAATCGAACATTCGCTGTCCAGGAGTGTCTTGAGAGCAAGGATATTCAACGCCTCGTAAGGCCAGCACGTTCTCCAGGTCTGAATCCCATTGAAAATGTGTGGGATGCTTTGGGGAGGAGTCTTGCTGGTCGCCAATGCCCTCCAATAAACAAGGACACCCTCATCCGTGCACTGACAGAGGAATGGGATAAATTACCCCAACAGCTGCTTGATAATGTTGTGCAAAGCATGACACGACGTGTGGAATCTTGCATCGCCCTCCATGGTGGCCATATCCCGTATTGACATCTTACGCCGGAACACCTGCGGACGGTAATTGCATATTTTTCACGTTTACGTATTCTGCACAAAATGGCCTGTTTGTCCCTTGAACACGTTCCAAAGCCTTCTGGATTTCAGAGCACAATAAATTGTCTTTCTTGTAATGTTCTGGCATTCTGACATTATTTTATTTCACTTGGCATCCAACCACACTTACTTTTTTATGCGCTATATAGCCGTTTATGATCCGTCCTTAGCAATTGTCCAGCAGTGTAGTTTGGAGTAGAAATCTTTCACTCTTGTCAAAATTTCGCCTCTATTTCTTGTTACAGAACCATCTTCTTTTCTCAGTGCCATAATCTGTTTTCTTCCCATACTGAGATGTCCCTTTGCTATCTTTAGGCTTTGGTTGTTTTCATTGCTTTCCTCACTAGTTCACAGCTGAATTTCCTTACGTCTTTATTGCCATTGTATATAGTACATCAGCATCTGTACATTTTTCATCTTAACTGTACATATGTCGTCAATTATGTTTCTGTTGGCACTGTAAATACAGGCCATTTGTACCCTCTTTCCTGGTTTTCTCAATAAAGAATTTTGAAAGCTGTACTTTTGGATAGCGACGGAAACGGACCATTCCGTTGGTTTATGATCATTCGTCCGAGATAGTCTGGGTTCTATAGTACTGAATATGAGGCATATGTGGCTTATTTGTCTTACAGCACCGGTTCTCTTCTTTTCCTGGAACTAGTGGCTCTAAGTTAGGGACTGGTAACTACTTATAGCCATTTGAGTTACTTACTCGTTAAACTCCGAAAAAAAGTTTCATTTTCATGAACTTCTCCTCCTTGTAAGTTACATTTTCGTACTGTCTTGCATAGCTCTATATATTCCACTTTGGAAGTCACATCTTCTTTAGTTGTCCTCATCTCTCTTCTTTTTTGCATCAACATTTTGGTTTTTCCTGATAATTTGTTCACATGCAACTTGTCCTTAGACCCAGCTAATTTTGTTGCTGTTTCCATAAGAGCTTTGGTTACTTTTCTGTTAACTTCCGAAATATCCACTTCTTCCGATGTTAGGCCTTCATTTCTTGTAAAAGCATTGTACATCATGTTGTACATATTACTCCTTATATATATATTTGCGCTACATCTTTTTCTTATTTAAACTTATTCATGTCAGTTTTGCAGTTTATGCCCCATTATTGGGAGCACATTTACAGTTGATTTTCTCACGATTGAACTCTGTTTTGTGATTATATTAGTTCTTTGCATTATGCTTCGTTTCTTATCTGAATTTCTAGTATTTGCTTTTTCGCACCTTATGTTACTGTGTTATTTGTTTTTTGTACATAGATCACTTCTGATTGCACATTTTACGTTTTTCTGTCGTGCTATAGTATACTGCAATTGTTGTCAATCCCTATACAATACATGTATATAGAAATACCTCCTTTACTTTGCCGTTTGTAATTTACTTGTATCACTTGCATCTTGTAATGTTCTTATCTGTGGCATTCGCCACAAGGTTTATACCATTGTACTCTACTTATTCCTGTCATCATGTTGTCTTTTGCACTTTCTATATGACATCAATCATTTTGTTACCGCACATGTTGTACATATCATTTTAATATTTCTTGCTCATTTGATATTAGCCTCTCATAGGCACCTACCCAGTGCATCACTACATTGTACATAGTATTATAACCATACCTTTATCTTTGTTGCAGCTTTCTACTTGAACTGCTCATATTTTTTCTTGCACTGTGTATCTCTCGTGCATTACTCATGCACCATTGTTGCTAGTCACTTCTGCAGTTCAACTTATATCTGTGATGACATTCATCTATTATGTTTATTGCCATTGTATATAGTACTTCAGCATCTGTACATTTTTCATCTTAACTGTACATATGTCGTCAATTATGTTTCTGTTGGCACTGTAAATACAGGCCATTTGTACCCTCTTTCCTGGTTTTCTCAATAAAGAATTTTGAAAGCTGTACTTTTGGATAGCGACGGAAACGGACCATTCCGTTGGTTTATGATCATTCGTCCGAGATAGTCCTGGGTTCTATAGTACTGGATATGAGGCATATGTGGCTTTTTTGTCTAACAGCACCGGTTCTCTTCTTTTCCTGGAACTAGTGGCTGTAAGTTAGGGACTGGCAACTACTTATAGCCATTTGAGTTATTTACTCGTTAAACTCCGAAAAAAAAAGTTTCATTTTCATGAACTTCTCCTCCTTGTAAGTTACCTATATCCGCCCATGACCACAATGCGGCGGACGAATATTTAAGCCGAGAGGATTTTAGAACATGAATCGGCAGCAGTAATAATGCTAACTTTTTTTTCATTGGAGGTTTAATGACCACCGTGGGCAATTCAATGGGCTATAAGCAGTCGTCCGTCCCTAATTTAGGGTCACTGGTTCCAGGGAAGGGAGAGAACCAGTGCCGTAAGACAAACACAATAGCCATGCCTCACCGGTATTCGGACCCGGACCCCTTTCGGACGAACGATCAGAAGCCATCGCTTAGACCACTTAGCAAAGCTAACTTCAGTAATTATTCATGTTAAGAAAATTTTCTCATTTACGAAAATCGTTAAATATGGCCCACCTTCACAAGTCTTAGAAATGATTCTGCGTGTTTTTCTTCTGATTTTATGAATAAAGTCAAAGACGCATGTAAAATGTCATAAAATACTGTCTAGTTTATGGCCCGGCCTTATCATTATTTTTTTACTCGTCTGTCGTAGCTCTTCATTTCCTCGCGTCTTTGGGTCCCGTGTTATTCTAGTTTGACGTAACAGGCTTTCCGTGTGGCTTAATGTTGAGAATACTTTTTGTCCATGACTGTGAAACGATTAAATCTCTCCAGGTAATAATTACCGCCGCACTGTGATCCTAAAAAATTTAATGACTGTTTTTTCGAGTATGAATAAATAAACGGCAAGTAATGCCAAAGGAATTTTTTTTTTCTTGGCAGAAACCCAACATTTCTCGCTCGCGTTGCGCTTGTTAGACGAAGGCTACTTTTCCCGCAACATGGCTTCCGCCGATTTCTCTTTCTCTCGCAGCTTTCGCATTGGGAATATAGGGAAATGGAACGTTCCGTGACGTCACGCGAAACTTGCACCCTCCATCAACCCTTCGTTCGACTGGTAGCCACCTGGGGTCGTTGTTGCTGCTGCATGTGTGATTTGGCGGCAGACAGTAAGCTCTTCGTGTGGGGGATATGGATTCCATTGAGTGGGTTACCCCGACGGAAACCGTGGAACTCGGCCACGATCCCTACAAGCTACAGAACATACTGATGCGACCTTAGGAATCAGGACCTGAAATTTTGGGTGGATGAGTGTGTGTGTGTTTGCATCGTGAAAATGGGGCCGCCGTTGGAGTTGTGAACGGGAAACTATGCCTCTTCAACAAATACGGGTGACTCCTGCTGATAGGAAAAACGCCAGTGAAAAAGAGAAGGTCAAACATGACACCAAGGTAAGTAGTTTCGTCTCTGCCAAATCTCAAAGAAATAAAATTTTCAACAGTACTGAGATCAGTGCATGTGCTGCGCCAACTTTTCACTTTTTAAAACCAATGATTTTGAAGAGGATCTTAGATGTGTTGCTCTGGTCAGTACTTCATCCATTATAGCTAAAAGAAGGAAAAGAACTGAATAACTTAGTAAATGTATTTCAGATATAAGAAGCCAGCGTTATCGTCCGAGAACATCAGCATCAGTAATGAGGAAATGTGTGACTTCACAAAGCCATTCAATTACTTTCTGCTAGCTGTCTGTATAGGAAAGCTATCTCCTGCCCATACCTGTATCATTCCTTCTTCTCTCTCTCTTTTGACCAAGGGAGAAATTTCATCTTGTTCCTTCACAGGTCTGACTTTTTCGTGATGGAAGGGCAATCATTTGAAAGCTATTCGGAAATAGGAAAACCTAACTATTTTGAACATGCTACCTATTCTGTCTATGAAAACATATATGTAAAATAGTTTTTGCCATTTGTAATCTACTCAGTTTAAATAACTCCGGTACAGTAACGTTACGAAAAATCAAAATTTATCAGATCAGAAGTTCAAAGTTCATAATACTTTATATTTCATGCTACTCAATAATATTTCAATAATTATTTTTGGCAAGACAGGTATTTTTTATGTATGTTCTTAATGATTTTTTCGGAGTACCACTACACAGTTGGCACATTACATTTCATCACATAACCTTTAAAATTGAATTTAGCATGTTTATCGGAAAAGCGCGCACGTGTTTCGAAAGCTGAGAAATATCTGTCAAACGACTCATTCATTCATTCTGGAAAGGTATCTAATCATGCACTGACGCGGTTTCAACTAATTACAGTCTGAGCCAAACAAAAAAAAATTAAATGTCAAGTTGGTGTTTAATCTGCTCACTAGAAGATAAAAATAAACCTACACCACAGTTTATTTCAAATATTCGAACACCACATCCGAGAGTACAAATGTGATACTACGTAGCAGACATTGCTACATGACAACCGAGGGAATCTCTGATGTTACATCAAACATTAAGTAAACTTCGTCCATTACACGAGCATCGTTATATATCTGGAGTCCCCAAAAGTTTCACTTAAAAAGAGGTAGTAAAAAAAAAAAAAAAAGTGGCTCCTAATTTAAATATTTCCCAAAAATATTACGTTAGTCCTACACCATCTGGAACTATATTTTAGCGCAAATTTAGTAAGTGCCACCACGCTTCAAGTCCAGATATGGTTTCTTATGAGTACGTGAATTCGGATCAACAGATCAAAATCATCATCAAGATACCAATAAGACATTAACAGAGCAAACACTACTTAAAAGTAAGTTAATAGTTATTAACTCAAGTCAGTCACTGCGTACTACTCAATTAATCAGACACAGATTTATATCCAGCACACACACACACAAAAAAAAGAACTTACAGAAAAATGCGGTTAAAGATAAATACGATTAAGTAAAGTCGAGACCTGTTTACATGGCTCAAACTTGGCCAGCAACGTAATTAATAACTGGGAATATGTTATCCTATGATGCATGTATACCGTATCGTTTTCAGTCGGTGTCGCATATTACATGCTAGGAAATATCTCGGGCAGTCTGTTGCAAAGAACATTTCTTTCTTTCTCTCAACGTTCCTGCGAAGCATCACGGATCCGGAACAAGCATCGAATGTATTTACAGTTTCATACAGGAAGTTTATTCCATATCACAGCACGCACACTTGCATTGCATGTAGAGACGATGATAACTGACATAAGCACTATGAAGATACCACACCAATACTGCTCGGAGAGACAACTTCTGTAGCTCACACAGTAAACACTCTAAACACGTGTTTCTAAAAATGCTTCATCTTCTTCCCTGTTGCTGATCAAAGGTGTCACTGCTTTCTTAGCACAGCCCTTACATGCGGGAGGAAGGACATTCTGCTCCGGCGGTTCCCTCCGGCAAGCATCACTTTACTCAGCAAGTTTAGCTACTCCTTCCCTATCGCTACAGCTGTGGAAAACTTCTGAGAAGAAACCCCTTTTCCGATAGTCATGCACTCTGATTCCTCTCCTCCGAGAGCATTTCCAAGCTCTGCCAGGACTTACTTCCAAAACTTGAAGTTTACCGCTTCTAGAGTTCTGCAACAGATTAATGGGCATTCTTTGGAAACATCGAGATCTTCATCTTTTCAGTTCAATGTCAGTTTCTTTCAAACACCATCTGTTTATTTCTGCATGCACGATGATACATAATTTACTGCAATCGCCAGATGCTTTTAACTTCAAGTCGCACATTCTTTCCATCACAGGAATTCGTGTAATTTGATCCTTTCGTTGTCGCGCGGGTTTTTCATAATGCTTATGTCAGTAATTTGAGTGCATAACTATCTGAAACACACTACATTTTTGAATTCTTGCAAAAGGTTCCAATCACCACCTGCGTTTTTCGCAAGATTTCTTGTTTTCAATTTCAGCCTATTATTTATAATTTAATTTTAGTGAATTTTATGTCCCTGAAAAGTAATGTTCGCAACAATAATATTTATTACCCTACCATGTTCCTACATATCGCTACGTTGATACATTTTTATTTAGGAAGCACACGGTAGTTCCTAAACTAAAATGATGAAAACTAAACGATGCAGTGGCGTATATTCGAGGCTAGCTGCGAAACCCAGAGAATGCACAGATAAAACTGAATTAAATATACACAAATAAAAGTCAATTATCAACGGTACTAAAATATGTCGATGTTTTCGGTGCGAAAAAAACCGCGTGCGGATTCACTTCTTTGACCGAGTCTGGCGAGCGAAAACCAACGGCATAACGCAAGCAGCTCTTCCACAGTCTTCGCAGTTCTGATGCGAAAGCATTTTGTACCATCGCCTGCTAGCGTTTCCATGACAACATGAATCAGCTGGTAGAGGGCAATGGGCCATTGCTTTGAGAAACGGTTCGCTCAGAATAGAGAAGACTTAGCCTATCTCAGGCACTCCTATACTCCCGCCCATGAGAGTGTTTCGCGAGAGTTGCTTCAGTTTGTGTGAAATGTCAATGAATTAAAATCAGAGGTATTATATCTTAAATTCTTGGCTTTGTTGGATTCGAACTGTTTTGATAAATTTTGTGAAAGCTCCCCTGAACATCTACTATCAGAGCTTAAAGAGCTCTATGCTTCAAATTTGGATACAGATCGACTAAAAAATGAACTGAAGGTGTTTTATTCACTTGATGAATACAAAAACAAATCAGTAAGAGACATTACGTGTTACATAAAGTTGAATACAGTAAATTGGACATAGTGTTTAGTGCGATGTACAAATTGGCAGACCTCATATTAAACTTTCCATCAACAACTGCAACTGCAGAAAGAAGTTCTTCAGCATTAAAAAGAATCAAGATATATTTTAGAGCTACACAAAACTTGGCTATTTTGTCAGTAGAGAAAAACATTATTTTTAAATATGAAAAAGTACTCGGAAGAAACATTTTATGAAAACGTAACACTCAAGTTCACACAAAAGGAAAGAAGAATGGGGTTCATGCACAAATAAAGTATTCAAAAGAATAGAGTTCATAAATAAATGTTAAAATCCTAATCCTCATAATTATCTGATATCATGTTAGCAATGGCATTTACCTAAAATTTAAAAACAAAGTTACTTCTATTACTTAGCAATTAAAAATTAAACTTCGCAATAAAAAAAACAGTACTGGGGGGATGGGAAGGGGGGAGTCCAGTTCTTGTTCTGGGACCCAAGATACGCCACTGAAACGATGATATGTGGTTCCTAAACTAAACGATGATATTTTAGGCACATGTTTTTAATAAAAAGATATCGGTTCATACAATTTCACACTTTTCTCTAAGAACATAGGCTTTAGAACTACATCTATTTTTTTCTATGTGCCTAAAATATCATCTGCAGATGCATTTCAGACATAACATCGATACAATACGTCTAGCAGAAATTGAAAAGCTTATGTTTATTTTGCACATGAGGAGGATGCTAATAATCTGTGTAGAAACATATTTCATGAGCACATGTATTAGAAAAAATGAATTTCGTTTTGTTTCTCTGAGAGAAAGCACTGTATCCTTAGATATTTCTTCAATTCTTCTGAGAAGGACTGCTGGGCTTGAAAACCGATCTGCAACATGATCCAATTGAAAAGATGTTCTACCCAGTTACATAAAAAATGCATATTGTATAAAATATTTATTTAAACTTCATGGTCTAGATTATAAATGGGAACATATATCAAAATATAAAATTATGAAAACTTAATTAGCATATGTTGAAAGATAAGTAATTTCTTTCTTATCCGGAACTTTTGAACGCAGAACGACGTATTATGTTATATTCCAGTATCTCAGAAGTTGGTAGAAATAATTTTCCTCTCATCTGGAACGTTTGAACATAGAGTGACGAATTTATCTTGTACTTGGGGATTCAGATGTAGATCGAGTGAGAAGGTAAGCAAGACACAGTACATGAAGGAAACGAAGGATATGACATAAACACGGAGAAAAGCAGACAGAATGAAATGAGAGGCAAGAAAGAGATGACAAACGAAGATACTAGATAAACGCAGTGGGATGTAGACAATAGAAGGGGAGATAATATGAGAGAGAGAGAGAGAGAGAGAGATGAAAAACGGCCAAACAGATGTTACATAGAGACGAGGGGTGGGAATAAAAGTTTCGGGAGAATATAGATGTAAGAACAATGCATAAAAAGAAAACGTTAGAGGACGTAATAAGAAAGCAGGGAAAAGATGAAGGAAATAAAAGAGATGAGTGCAAATATACAGAAAAACTGGGGCTTACGAAACAAACGCTCATACACTCACACATGCAGAGAGAGAGAGAGAAAAGAGAGAGAGAATCGCAATGTTATTAATAAGCATGCTTTTTCTGTTTATCTCATCATTCTGCTGCATCAAAACGTGATATTTCCTTTTTGCTTCATGTATTTCAGTCCGGTTGGGATAATTCCGTGCTCAAACTGTATCACTCATCCGGAACCAGAATTTACATGTTCACTATTCAAGAAAGAGTTGCGAAACAAGAAAGGAGAAAAAGCGAAATGCAGTAACTCGAATAGCACTGAAGATATGATGTTTCCAGGTGGGGTTGTGTGAGTTTGAAAATTATGTGAAGATCTATAAATAGTGGCAATCGTCTAATATGAAAGTTATGTGGTGCAAATTCGTATTACTGCTGAAGGGTTAAGTGGCCCTAATGATTTACACGGAAAGAAAGAGAGAGAGAGAGAGTATCAGTTCAAGGGAATACTGAATGACATGAGTAACAATTTGTACATGAAATTGCTAAATAACATGGTTTGCGAATCACCCTGTGGTGGAAATTATTGGAGTTACCTTTTTAAGGCCAGGACTGCTTTGAAACAGCTATCAGTTGTGTCTTCTTTATTCTACAACGTGCAATTCTTTGAATTCTTAGAGAGGTTTTCCTCCTCAGGTGGTTTATCTAACGATTTATTCCTGCATTTTTCTTTGTTTCTCGTGTCAATTAAAAAATTCATATATTCCTGGAAGCACTTGAAACATCAGATCCTGGATTACATGTAATGCACAAGTTCGTATTGCTTCAGCAGAGTTGCATAGCTTACAGGTTAGGACTTCTGGTTTCATATACGCTGTGAGATTTCAATGCAAAAATAGGGCAACGGCAACAGAATGAAACTTCAGTAGGTAAATTCGGTCACGGCAACAGAAACCGGAGTGGAAATACTCTCGTTGAGTTTGCAGAGGCAGAAGGGTTTTTCATCTTGAACTCCTTCTTCAAGAAAAAGCCACACAGGAAATGGACATGGAGACATCCAAATGGGACGACAAGTGAAATTGATTTTATTATGTGTAACAAAAAATTCGTCATAGAAGACTGCAGTGTGCTAAACAAGTTCAACACAGGTAGTGACCATAGATTGGTGAGATGTAAGATGCACCTCAACACTAAACTTGAACGTGGCAAGCTCATAAGACAAACAAAATGTATTGACATAACCAACCTTAAAAAACACCATAATACCTTCAAGTTGGAACTGAAGAACAGGTTCTCTGCTTTAGAAGGCCTAACAACGGAAGAAGTGGACATCTCTGAAGTTAACAGAAAAGTAACCAAAGCTCTTATGGAAACAGCAACAAAATTAGCTGGGTCTAAGAACAAGTTGCATGTAAATAAATTATCAGGAAAAACGAAAATGTTGATGCAAAAAAGAAGAGAGATGAGGACAACTAAAGAAGATGTGACTTCCAAAGTGGAATATATAGAGCTATGCAAGACAGTACGAAAAAGTATCACTGAAGACGTAAGAAAATTCAACTGTGAACTAGTGAGGAAAGCAATTGAAAACAACCAAAGCCTAAAGGTAGCAAAGGGGCATCTCAGTAAGGGAAGAAAACAGATTATGGCACTGAGAAAAGAAGATGGTTCTGTAACAAGAAATAGAGGCGAAATTTTGACAAGAGTGAAAGATTTCTACTCCAAATTATATGAAAGGGATGATACATGCACTCCAGACATCATGAAAGATGCCAGTACCAGAGTTCCTCCAGTCCTTCCAGCAGAAGTTGCACATGCAATCAAGAACATTAAGCGGGGAAAAGCTCCAGGAGAAGATGGAATTACTGTAGACATCATACAAGAAGCAAGTGGAGAAATCGAAACAGTACTCGCCCAAATTTTCACTCGATGCCTTAATGAAGGAAAGATTCCTGAGGATTGGAACAACGCTATAATGATCCTGCTACATAAGAAAGGTGACATTGAGGATCTCGGAAACTACAGACCTATCAGCCTCCTATCAGTAGTTTATAAAATCTTCACTAAAGTTCTTTCACACCGCTTGAAGGTAACACTGGACATGGCTCAACCGAGAGAACAAGCTGGATTCAGGAGTGGCTACAGCACAATAGATCATATCCATGTGCTGAGAGAACTAATTGAAAGAGCGAGGGAATATGAACTTCCATTGTGCATGGCTTTTATCGATTATGAAAAAGCCTTTGATTCGGTGAAACCATCAGCAGTTACAATGGCTCTGAAAACCTGCGGTATTGAAGATGCATACATTAATATTATTAATAACATCTATGAAAATGCAAGTGCAAAGATTAGGCTGTTTGAAAATACAACACACATAAAAATTGGAAAGGGAGTGAGACAAGGTGACACCATATCTCCGAAGCTCTTTAATGCCACATTGGAGGGTGTTTTTCAGTCACTGAACTGGGAAAACAAAGGGATAAAGATTAATGGAGATTATCTAACCCACCTTCGTTTTGCTGATGACGTAGTCATTTTTGCAACTAGCCCATCAGAGCTGCAGAGTATGATCCAGGAACTTGCTGACAAGAGTAAAGAAGTGGGATTAAGAATGAACTTTCAGAAGACAAAAGTGATGTTCAATGCTTTTACAAGAAATGAAGATTTATCGATTGATGGAGAAAAGCTGGAGATAACAGACACGTACGTTTATCTTGGACAGCAGATATCAAGTGAGGGTCACATTGATGAAGAAATTAATCGGCGTACAAAACTTGCCTGGAGAGCTTTTGGAAGAAACAGCATAATTTTCAAGAGCAATATGCCATTATGTCTTAAAAGAAAAGTGTTTGATCAATGCATCCTTCCAGTGCTTACGTATGGTGCAGAGACGTGGACCTTAACTAAAAGAGACATACAAAGGCTGCAGACAACTCAAAGAAGCATGGAGAGGTGCATACTTGGTGTAACCAGGAGAGATAAGAAGAGGAACTCGTGGATCCGAAAAATGACAAGAGTGGAAGACATCATGATCAGAGTTAAATCCCTGAAATGGCAATGGGCTGGACATACTGCCAGAAGGACAGATCATCGATGGACAGCCGAAATTTTAGATTGGATTCCAAGGGACAGGAAAAGACCCAGAAGAAGACCACATGGGAGATGGGTGGATGAAATTCGAAAGTATGCAGGGGTGACATGGAGGAGACTGGCACAAGACAGACCGTTGTGGAGGAAACTTGGGGAGACCTTCGTCCAGCAGTGGATTGATAATGGTTGACAATGATGATGATGATGATGATACGCTGTGTGATCGACGTGCGTATTTGCGGTGAAGGTAATCACATTCAGTTATAAGCAAACGAATGAACGGGGGACTGGTCAATGAAGTGTGGTTCTATGTTAATTCTTCCAATAGACTTACACTTTATTTTTTTCATGTTTGTTATTTACATTTGAATTCGTGAGTACTATGTAGAAAGTTCTCAATCAAGCATTGTTTCCTTCCTGTCAGCATGCGAATCTGTTGTTAACTCGTGAACATCTTAAATATAAATTAGAAATCGAGAAGAAATCATTTCCATCTCTATTTTCTTGTCTATTTTTGAATTGTACCTACGAATATACTTCCTATGTTGAATTTGGGCACGTGGTATCTGTTGTACGATGCGATGTACTTAGGAGTTATACAACGGAAAATTAAAGGAAGTCGTTTTCCATTATGGTTAAGCAAAGAACTGTCCTTCTTGGTAATCAAACAAACAAAAGTAAACAAAAATGAAAAAGATGAAACTAGTCATGAAGGTAAAAAGAAAAGATAAAAATGATCGGTTCCCTATGCGGGAAAGGGAGTACAGCAAATTAATCACTGAAATACAAAGCAAAGAAAAGATTACGAAAGGAAATCTTACAGAGAAAAGATTCCTCGCAGTGACTGTTTCACGGGAAAAAGTGTTAAAACAATTCGTTTTGAAAACTTGAATATCATCATGCTAGAAGTTAAATAAAAAAATATCACTTGTAGGTAATTTTAAAGTTGCACTATGTCAGTTTGAAAATATCTAGTACATTACCCAAATTGTCGGCAAATGCATGCTAGTGATTAATTTGCTGTACTCCTTTTCCCGCATACTTTAAAAAATCAGCTTTTCAATAACGATATTTTGAGAAAACTAGATTTTGACATTTTATAGAAGTTGTGGCTTTGTGATATGGGCATGTGATCGTATGTCGCACTAAAACAGAAGCGTCAGTTTCTCCACCTGACATTTTGAAACGCGTCTTTGGAAACAAATTTCTGACACTTCTTCATTGTATAAGCATCAATTTAATCGCACGAATTTTCTGCAGGGTGGAAATTTCTGCGTATGAAAGAACAGCACTGCATTTATTGCAACACTGTATGATAGCAGAGTTAAAGCAATCCTCCGAACACTATATCGCGGGACTAGGGCAGTGATTTTTCCAGGTATATGTGATTTTACCGTGGTTAGGAAGTGAACTTAATTAAGCCTGTTGTCCCGGATTACAGCCAATTCAGTATAAACAAGCTATGTAACCTCTTAAAAGCAAAATAACGACGACAACGACAAAAATCTATTATTTTAATACTTTCATACATTTCTTTTGAAACCTTTCAGTAAGGATACTCTGCCTCGCATTTCAAAATTTTCATTTTTCCGACACATAATTTTTCTCGATGTGTATGAAGTTGAAGCTAAACTTACCGAGGGAGTCAATCCCACAGGATAAAACGTTAAGACGTTACACCATAGATAACATGATGAAGACAGAAGACAATAATAGTTGAAAGTTTATGATTAAAACTGTAACTTAAAAGTACTAAAAACTCGTTTTTTGGTATGGCAAAAAGAATAAATGCCGTAACTTGAGCACGAGTCAATAATTATTCGCAACGTCCCCTTGCTTTTCAACGCACTTGGTTCAGCATCACTCAAGCTTCGTTATGCCATCAGTAAAATTACTTTACCGTGCATGCCCCACTTCCTACATTTCTTCGTCCGTCGAAAATCCACGTCTTCTTAACGTGCCTTTGACTGGACCAAACAAGTTATCTCGTCGCAAGGGACGAGAACAGAACTATACAGTGGATGTTGTAATACCTCAAAGTACATTTACTGGAGGGTTTAAACAGTGTGAGCAACACCAGGAGGACGAGCATTGTCATTCAGCAACAAAATGCCCTTCTGACATCCTCAAAATCATCCTTGGAGTTTGCTTCGAATTGCGAGCGTCAGATCGTCACATACAATCTCATTGTAACGAACACTGTTTACTGTTGAGGTTCACTCCTCAAAATTTTCCAGTATTTGTCCAAGTGCTTCCCAAGAAATAGTGAGCAACTCTTTTATACAATAACAATATATACTTTTCCTGCTTTTGGTTGAGTTTTGAAGGTTACCTTTTTTTTACTATTGATCCCGAATGTTCCCATTCTAAATTCTTAAGTGTACTCCCTAGCCTGTAATCCATGATTCGTCCCAAGTAATGATTCCTTTTAAAAAGGCATCAAGTTTGTTACCGTAGAGGTCCTAAAGGCGTTCACAGATAATTAAATTGCGTTTGTGCATTCCAGTGCGAGTTACTGGCATCTACCTTGAACAGAAGTTACGAAATTTAAGTCCATTGCGAATGATTTATTAGGCATCATCAACGAATGATTTATGAAGCATAAGCAACGAATGATTTATTAGCCATAATTTTCATATGATTTACCACTTAAAAGACAAAGAACGGATTTGTTCAACATTGTCATCATCAGTAGACATAAACGGGCGTCCCGTTTCTTCATGTGTTATACCTTGAACTTGGAAATCCATTCCTTTAATGAATTTCAGCTCATGATTCGCCTTCTACCCACGTAGAAAAAAATAGCATTACTGCCTGGTATTCTCCTTCGGTGCACATGGAAAGAAGATTGGCCACATTAAAGTCACAAAAACAGCACAAGAACTCATCGATTGAGGTCAATTTTCGACCGCAGTGACAACAGCTGTACCCGGTGTTACATGGGTGCTCAACAAGCAGTTTCTAAATCACAGTAAAATTGTGTAAATTTATTGCTTCCACCAGAAGTAAAGGTTCCTTTCCTTAATTAAATATCTAACTGTGTGAGAAAGTCAGTTTTCGTAGAACAGTATATTACGTGAATAAGAATAACTTTAACTGAAACGTTCCTTAGCTTTTTCTTGATGCTTCCGATAGCTAAACACAAAAATTTCGGAATCACACGTTTATTGACTAAACGGCCAGCTAAACGACAAATCGGTACTCAAACTTCAGCGTCTTTATTTCATTCAAAACTGGTCACTTGAAAGATTAGCACATTTAGTTCTGTTACTCGTATCCTGAAA
Source organism: Macrothele yani (assembly GCA_039090855.1). Taxonomy (NCBI): domain Eukaryota; kingdom Metazoa; phylum Arthropoda; class Arachnida; order Araneae; family Macrothelidae; genus Macrothele; species Macrothele yani. The sequence goes on from CM077026.1 coordinate 75,488,954, forward strand.
CTCTCTTCAAATATAGAAAACTTATTATTATTAAATAGAAGTCATCGCTCTTTCCACGTTTATAAGCGAGTCACGGAAAAATTATCATCGGCCGCCACCGGGAATCGAACCCATGGTCTTCCAGTTACGCGCTGGACAAAATTCCACTGCACCACAGCAGCCTCGAAATTCTCCAGACTCACAAACGGCAAACATGGCAGGTTGCTTCTTTGGAGCCCCACACAATGCTGGGGATTCACCAAAGATGAACAGCAGCAACTGAACTGTGTATTTATCATTCATTCGCCTTCTAGTTATTTGTTCAGATGCTGCTGTTCATCTGTGGTGAATCCCCAGCACTGTGCGGGTCTCCAAAGAAGCAAACTGCCATGTGTGGTTTGGCAGTTTGTCGTTTGTGAGTCTGGAGAATTTCGAGGCTGCTGTGGTGCAGTGGAAGCATATCCGACGCATAACTGGAAGACCATGGGTTCGATTCCCGGTGGCGGCCGATGAGAATTTTTCCGTGACTTCCTTATAAACGTGGAAAGAGCGATTACTTCTATTTAATGTTCCTAATCCACGTCAATTGTGTATTTATCATAGAAGACTTGGCAACATGTTAATGCTGTGATCTCAAAGCAATAATGCACTGCTTGACAGAGAAAATGCCACACCACGAAGATGTAAACGCAGCGCCATAAAAATTGCAGGGTGGATGCACACGTACGAGTCACGCAAATGATTGCATTTGCAGGAGAATTGCACGAACGGGGCGCGGGATATAATCGGACAACCAGCCCGTGAGGCCATCAGTCGAGACGTCACAACCGCAAGAAGTGAGTGGTTCTGCTCTAACCATGTCTGGAGAACGAAAAAGGTATGTGAATGCCGTTAAGACGCCGTCGTACGCGATTTCGTAGAACAGATGAGTTCACGAGAGCTATCATCGTAGGCCTTCGTACCGCCAGATGGTCCTATTATTGCGGAAGAAACGCAACGTGAAGCCAAAACCGTCGGTCGCATTTGGAGACAGTGGTTCCAGGAAGATTCAGTGCAACGTCGTAGGTGGACCGGAGCAGGGAGACGGACGTCCGAGCGCACCGATCGTCGCATCCGACGTCATGTCTTAGCTGACCCACAGGCTACAACGGGCGACATTTTGCTAAATGTACGGGAGTCTTGAATGCTCCGATATCGACGCGGACAGTGTCGCGCCGATTGGCTGTGTCTTGTTTGCTGTCCAGACGTCCGTTGCGAAGCTACTCTTAACAGCGAGCCATCGTCGTCACCGCTTGGCGTATTGTCACCTCAGAGCTGCGTGGGGTGCCGAGTGGAACAGTGTGGTGTTCAGCGACAAATCGCGGTTCTGTTTCACCACGGATGATTGCCGTGTTAGAGTCTGGAGGCTACGTGGCCAGCGGGCATATTCCTTCGCCATTGTGGAGCGCCACACGGCCCAGCAACTTGGGATCATGGTGTGGGGTGCTATCAGCGTCAACAGCGCTCACAACTGGTACGTATTACGGGCACATTGACGACACGCCGCTATGTTGACGAGGTGCTGCGGCCCGTGGGACTACCTTATTTGCAGGGCATCCCAAATGCTATTTTTCAACAGGGAAACGCCCGGCCGCATACTGCTCGGATCAGCCTAAATGCTTTACACGGTGTGTGAATGCCTCCGTGGCCAGCACGATCCCCCGACCTCTCGCCCATCGAGCATCTGTGGCACATGATTGGACGTCGGTTGAGTACCCTCCCACCCCCGCAAAATGAAGATGAACTGTGGACTCGGATCAACACCACATGGTCCACGATACCCCAGGACTGTATTCTGACTCTCATTGTCTCGATGCAACGTCGTATTCAACGCTGTATCGCCCAAAATGGGGCAACACACCTTATTGTTTATCCTGTATATTCGGCCACTGATGCTTAGTCTGTATGTCACAATTAAATCATTTGTTCTGGACCTACTTGGCTATCTGTGTGTGCAGTTTGGTCTGTTTTCGAGCATTCCTTCATGGTGTGGTATTTTCTGTCAGGCAATGTATAACAATCAACTTCTAACAAATTCGACCCTCAAAACGTGAGACTCAGAGCATTTAACTAGCAACTCAAAACAATAAGTGAAAGAGCGGAATACATCCGACAAAAAGCAACACTTTGACCGAAATTAACAGGAAAACATCTGATTAAAGCCAGCTAGAACACTCCACAGGTCGAAAGCCAAAAACATATATTGCAAAACATAATTTTATCTCTGATGAACTCATGCGTCATTCTACACCCGACCTCAGTTCAGGTTGGTACCAGATATTTATTCGAGAGAGAAATGTAGCGTTAAGTTAGAAACTGTTTAAGGAGAATGAACTACAATTTATGTACATAGACACAGGAACTAAAGAGGAAAGTTATATTAGAGTATACGTTACACCTTCCTCAATAGATCCCTTTCCTTTAAGTAATAAGCAATAAGGTACTTAGGTCTTATATTGACAGGATATTGTTTTAATGCGAGAAATTTAAGCTAGTAAATAGCACACAACTGTGCCACTTATCTCCTATTAAAATAGACATGCGGAATGCTAGTTTCAAAGTTCATTTCCATTGAAAAATATATCTGATGTCCCCATACACTTTATTATATCTACTAGATACTGTTAATAAAAATAATTATTATTTTGTTTGGCAGATAGTTGTGAAAATCATGGTTTTCTGGAAAGAATATATACCGATGGCTTCAATACTATAGTATGGTTAAATAATTTACCGATGCTTCAGTACCATAATGTAGGGTTTACTAATTTTTTTAATGTAGGCTTAATGACAAATGTGATGAACTCAATGGGCTATAAGTCCCTAATTTAGGGCCACTGACTCCAGGGAAGGGAGAGCCAGTGCCGTAAGGCAAACACAACATCCATGCCTCACTGGATTCGAACCCGGACCCATCACGGACGAGTGGCCAGAAGCCATCGCTTAGACCACTGCGTCACTAATTGCCGAAAACTAATTGCCAAACAACAAATACTTTTTTAATTTACTGTGCCAGTTTGCTTTCGGTTTCTTTGTAACAGCGGACTTAGAAAATATCGCCTTTACGCTTTTTGTTATTTTCATTTTAGGTAAATGCGGTCTTTATGCTAAATTTCTTTTCTACATTGAAATCATTTTCGTTACTTTAAGAAACAATTTTATTTTAAGAAACGAGATGCAGCCGACTTTCTTCCAGTTGATTTTCATAGGGCTCAGTGATTCTTTTTCTGTTGATAGTTTAGGAGTTCTTCAAACGTCCGTATCTCACCAGATTGATCGATTATCCTTTCAGCCCAAATTAATATTTCTGGACATGTTCGGCCTCAATTTGGAACTTGATTTATTGCCTTTTGATCCACCTGATTGAACGCTACATTTCAATATTATTCCTGACTGTTACAATCGATATTTAATATACTTTTTCCCGAGAGATTCAGAATGGTTTTTCTTCCCTTCTGATCGCATTTTTTGTTGCAACTATTTGTAGCTGTTTCACTAAAATATTTGTACACAAACTGTACCATGGATAATCCATCATGATTTGTATAAATGATGGCATTTCTTTGAAAAATCAATCATCTTTTTTTTTTTTCCAATGTCAAAGACACATCATAAAAGATTTGTAACGATGGTGGTGGGATTTGGCAAGTAATAAATGCATCAGGAAAAAATAAAGGCTTTCGGGCGTTGTGTCTAAGAAGGCAAGGATACATTTCTCTTTCAGACACAACGCTTTCTCCGCAAGTACAGAAAATAATTATTATGGTGTAAAGTGTTTTACTGAATTTGAAATGCAGCTACGTGAACTAAGGTGAGCTTGTGCTCCACCACAGTTTCGAGAATCCCATAGCGTATTTTATCCCGGAACAAACAAAACACGATCGGTACTTTGCCACAATACATATGTATTCATAATCACAGACTTCAAAAATAATAATACTGTTGCGTTTGAATTACTTTTCTGTAGTTATTTATTCCTGAATATTCACACTATGACAAAAACTCTAAATTATATTTCACTAGTAACGAAAACAAGAATATATTAATCATAGGACCAAAAGGTTCCTAATCAACACTGTCTCCATTTTATGTTACAGTGTATTAAGTTTTTGCACTCTTTAACCTGTCTTAAACTTACCGGTAGCATCTTCGCAAACGAACGGATGCGTGAAGGTAGAAGACGATAAACGCAAGGACGCTAACCAACAAAAATTAATAATCGCACCTACCGAAAAATGAATTAACGGAGACGAAAGCCTGGTTTCATGCAGCACACTCCTCTGCTTCAGTCATTTAAGATTTGCTTTAAATGCAGAGCGTTAATGCAGTGCTCCCACTTCCGCGAGTATGGAAAAGCAATGTAGCAATACTTCGTAGTCAAATCTACACGAGATCTATAAACCGATGCAAACAGTGTTTGAAAATGAGACAACGTGCCGCGCTTAAGAATTTGAGTGGTTTTGTTATTTTCAAAATGGTACAAATTACTGTCAAAAATAACGAATTCATTGGCTCCCTTTAAAACAAATATTCGGCATCTGAAATATAAAATTCCTTATATGGCTAAAAGGCAGGAATTTCGTTTTCTCCAAGCCAGGTCAATTTTAACTATTAAAGACAAATGTTTAAAGCTCATCTTACTAATTTTATCCATTGCGTTCATAGAGGAACAGCCATGGATGGAATTTAGACCTAGAAAGAGCCATATTCAGTAGCAACTCTTAGGTAAACACAACATTATGCAAGTGCAATAAGCACATTCATCAGATGCTCAGTTATTTGAAATTTTTAACTTATTAAGATAAAAAGACAGTCTTAAAAAGTAAGAGATGTAACTATGTCGAAATAACTAAGCAAAATATTGTTGGTGGTGATACCAGAAATCCCATTACCGGAGTTCTGCCATTAGGAGTGACGGAATAAATGCTTTTGATACGGAAGAAACCTCCTTCGAAAGCAATAAGTTACCTATCTCTGTAAATAAACTGTCCTAGAAATGTTTGTACATTCATTTTCGATACTTCTTACTGTGGCTTCGAAAAACTCACCCCAATGGATGTGGGCTTCAGAGGAACCTTGAAGCTTTTCATCAACAGTTCAGTGATATTCCTATTCCTAAACTTTCAGGAGCGATTGGTGAAGTGTGATTTGCTAATGATACCACACTGCGCCGTGGTGTTGTTCGCAAAGAAAGATGTTTATTTCGTATGTCCTATGTACGATTTTTCTTGAGTTTTCCATGTGCCAAATAAATACGAAATCTATTCTGGCCATATCGGTAGGTTGACTGGTGTCTCTATTTTAATGAGTTCTGCGGGAACTCCGTTAGTTCCCTAGTATTTTGGGAAATGACATCTTCTGTGTCTCGTTTTGTGAAGTAATGTAAGATTTGCTCTTTGTTTGCATATGTTTTCTACTGAAAAGGTGTTTGTATCGACGAGCAGTACTAGTGCTGAGATTAGTGTGTATATGTGGTTCGTGAGCGTGTTTTAATTCGATTTTCCCCGGAAAGTTGAAAACCGCATGTCTAAAAGGTCACGGCGGCGTTCTCCGTGCCATACATTTATCGTTACCGTTAATTATGCTGTATGGAAAGCGGTATGGGAGAAGATAATGCAATGTAGAGTAAAAACCTTACCATAGTAAAATCCGCTTATGTTTTATGTCTTGAATGATACAACGCTGCGCTGTGTAATCGCAAGTTGAAACTATTGTCTTGGTCCATAAATTCAGTTAATAGAGATATCTGATAGTCTAAGGAAAAGAGCATCCTTAAATTTGCTGAGCTTGGCACTGAGCGTAACTTTCCTGGTAGTAAGAAGGATGCGTACTTCAGTGCGTACATGAAGTGAAACTGCCAGGGCCGACTTCTGATAACTCCCATGCATTCGCACATCGAATTTTAGATGGGATAGGGAAAACCCTGAAAGACCTTCCCTGGGAGTTAAGCATCTATAGATATCAACAGAAAAGCAATGGATGATATCAAACTCACGCCGGAAAGACAACATTTACAATATAAATTTACAAGCATATTAGCACAGTTTAACTTGCTATTGGCAAAAAAAAAAAAAAAAAAAATGTGTATGGTGCCACACAAAAAAAAAAAAAAAAAAAAAAAGCAAAAAACTAAAAAACTTAGAACTCTTGCCTTTGCGTGTGCAAATATATTTTTACACAGCAGTTTCTACGACAGTGGGAAAACTTTCAGTTAGCTGACGAGGAGGCAACAAGGTATTTGTCAAGTTATCGCAATTTTGCCACGCTGGCAGTAAAAAGTAATTGTCGATGAGTGCTATTGAAGTGCAAAAATGTCTGAGCACTACCACAAAAATTTTTCTTATATCAAGTCAGTCTCTTTCATCGTAAAAAAGTTATGTGATACATATCACTGAGTATTTGATAAAATGTTCCAAGTAAATAGTCATTCTACAGAGCAAGGCTCTATGCAGCAAAAGTTTCTGAGCGTTGACAAAGTCAATTGTAATAAAAAAAAAATTAACAATTTACCTTTTAGTGGCGAAAAAAATTTACGTAGCAATACGCTTGAGTGGTTGTCTGGGCGACAATGGTGAACTCGAAGCTTTACGTTTCAAAGGCCCACGTCGAGAATAATCACTGGATCGCAGGAATATGCCAGGTTTCCTTATTGACCGGAAGAAGAGGGACGTCAGGTGACTCAAGAAGGTTCCAGGCTGACTCAAGACGCTTCCAGGCTGACTCAAGAAGGTTCCAGGCTGACTCAAGAAGGTTCCAGGCTGACTCAAGAAGGTTCCAGGCTGACTCAAGAAGGTTCCAGGCTGACTCAAGAAGGTTCCAGGCTGACTCAAGAAGGTTCCAGGCTGACGTGGAGACGATTCAGGAATCTGTGACGACTGTAGATCAGGCCATTTCTTTGGCGGGCGAAGAAGCGGCGTTAAGGAAGACGGACGCTTCCGTGGACGGTGAAGGATAGTCGATGCAGGAATTGGCCCCATCCGTCCCAAGCGGGGATTTCAAGGACGGAATCCAAGTAGATACAATGGCTGAACTCGTCGTCGGGGTTGTGAACTGATAGTTGAAACTGCACTGTACGTGTGCAGAAGAGGAGGGGAAAATTCAGGCGGCGGACGCTCGTTTGTTCCTGAGAATAGAGTTTTGTTTTGTTTTTATTGAAGGTTTGACCACCGTGAACCACTCAATGGGGTATAAGCAGTCGCCTGTCCCTAATTTAGGGCCACTAACTCCAGGAAAGGGAGAAAGGGAGAGAGCCAGTGCCGTAAGACAACATAACACCGATGCCTTACCGGGATTCGAACCCAGACCCATCTCGGACGAACAGAACAACCAGCGAGCGAAAAAGTATACATTTTCTCAAAATCTGGATCATTCGGCAGCTCAGAAATTATCTGCTCCCTTGAAGTGATTTCACAGATTAGAAATAGGAAGGGAGGTTCAGTATCCCCCTGGCCGCCAGAACTGATCTGACAGCGAGACAGTGCGTCTGGTAGTTGGTTAAACTTGCCAGGTCGATACTGAATCTGGACCTTGAACTCTTGAAGTTTAAGTGTCCACTTCAGAAGGCTACTGGAAAGATTCTTGGCAAAATTTAAGTACTGTAATGCCGAATGAACCGTGATGACATTGACAGTTAAGTGACTGAGATATCATCTAAATTTTGTAACTGCAAACAAAATAGCTAAGCATTCTCGCTCAGTAGCAGAGTAATTACGTTCTGCTTTGTTAAGTGTTCGAGAGGCATATGCAATAGCTGTCGTCGCTGGGATAATACAGCACCCAGGCAAACATCTGAAGTATCAGTGTTAATATCAAACATTTCTGCATGGCTAGGAAAGGCTAACACAGGTGGTGACACTAAAGCATATTTTAGAGTGGTAAAAGTAGTCTCTGCCTCCGTGTACCAAACAAAGTGTCTAAACTTTCGCTTTAAAGCATATAAGGGTTCGCATAGAATAGCGCACCCCGGAACGAACTGTTGATACCACCCAGTAATGCCCAAGAACCGAGACTTAGGCCTGAGGAAATCAGAAATTGGTTTGACATTTGAATCGTCAGTTAGAAGCCCACTGGGGGGTAATTTTTAGTCCTGTCCAATTTGACATTTGGTAAGTTTGAATGTCAAACTCACATTATGTAAAAGTTCAAAAACTTAGTCCAATAGAGACAGATGCTCTTCAAAATATTCGGAGGAAATAATAATGTAGTCCAGATAGACATAGGCCCGAGCACATGACGCATGGCTGAGTCCATAAGGTGCTGGAAGGTTCCGGGCGCATATGCCAACCCAGAAGGCATTCTCAGGAATTCATACACTCCAAACGGGGTAATGAATACAGTTTTTCCACTGAATCAGGGAGGACAGCGGCCCGTTAAGAGCCGCTAGCTAATGCGAAAGTTTTTAACCAGTTTGTTGATGATGAATCCTGAAGAATACCGCTTATTATGCTTGACGGGTATTTGAGAACTTTAGTCACAGAATTCACCTTCCAATAATCTACCAGAAATCGATACTACTCAAATTGGTTCTAGGAACAAGAAAAGCAGGTGCTGCCCAACGGCTAAGAGATTCTTTGATAATACCCGAATGGAGCATGTCCTGAATTTGTTTTTGCAACTCAGCTTTTTTCTGATTCGGACAGGGATAAGGATTACATGCTATGGAACTGTCCTCCTCCGTATCAATGGTGTGACACACCACCTGAGAGAACGCTGGTTTTTCTGAAAATAGCCCTGGTTGGCTGTTTAAAACCTGACCAAGTTGGCTCTTGTGCTCAGGAAACAATCTCGGGCTCACAAGAACTGAAGAAAAATCAATAGGTTCTTCTGGGTTGGGAGGATTAACCTCAGGCATTAGGATTAGCCCATGCTCAAAGTCAAACGTAAGTTTAAATACAGGGTAATTCAAAATGATTGTCCCGATTACAAATAACAATAACGTGTTTATGAAGATAAATAGGCAGCTGATATCTCTACGCAAGAAAGAAGGAAGGTTAGAATTTTATTGGAAACTACTGCTGTGTTGCTATGGTGACGTAGGAAATCGAGCTGCCCGTGCGCAAATCAGTGAGAAGAAATGGCGACCGTAGCAGAAAAGGCTTTTTGCGTTCTGAAGTTTGAAAAAGTCTCATTCTGCTATTTTCTTTTTGTGGGGATATGTCAAAGACCATGTGCATGTGCTACCTTTGCCAAGAACTCTGCAAGAACTAAAGATGCGCACTCAGCTTGCTCAGGCATCAGTACTACGGACATGCTTTATAATGTATGGCGTGAAATGGATTACCATTTAGATGTTTTTAGCGTGACCCAGGAGAGTCACATAGAACATTTGTAAGGTATGGAAACAAAATTCTAAACTTCCTCCTTTATTGTGCAACAATGTGATCCCTGTATCCATGTTCATAAACCAGGTATTTTCATTTGTAAGCGGGGCAATCATTTGGAATTACCCTGTATTTCAATAAAATCCACGGCCAGAAGGCAATCAACGGGTAAATCTTGAAGCAAGAGAAATGTATGTGAAAGATGAACCTTGCCAATCTTGGCAGGTAAATGGACTGAGCCAGAAATTGAAAAACTATTACTGTCGGCACCTCGCAGACATTGACGGGAGGGTTCGACACAAGCATTTGGAGAGGTAGCAGTACAGAAATCAAAATTTAATGCAGAAATGTTAGATTCGGAATCATTCTTTGTGGATACTACCACTTGACCTAAAGTGATAAGAATATCAGGCAACTGCGGCGCTTGAATGGTTAAGAATAAATGCTTGAGGTCTTCAGAGAGGCAAGGAGATAGACTAAACCCATCTACCCCCTACGGAAGTTTAACGTTGGTTGAACTTGATTAGCAGAATGCCTTGATCGATCCTGAACGTTAAACGAAGTAAATTTCTTCGTCATTTTTGTCCACGCCGGGGCTCGAACCCGGGTCCTCTCATTCCGGAATAAGTCGCTCTACCAATTGAGCTACGCGGACGTTCGTTATCGCTGCTATCTGCCTTTTATGTCGTGGGCACGTCACATCTCCCCCCCCCGAAATAGGGCCGGGGGCATGGCCCACGGGTCAGCCGCGACCATGAATCGTCGTAGGCAGCCATCCGGTGTAGAACGTGCTTGAAAACTCCCAGTCAATCTAGTGTGTGGAATGCAACGTCACACACATTTTTCATTTTTCGAAGCGCTGAAGAAGGGATTCTTCTTATCTTTCCTATCTCGCGGTATGGAAAGAACATCACATCATTGCAAGATCTTGAACAGCCGGGTCATCCGGAAAGTTCGGGCGCCATTATAACGAAGTAAATTTCTCCGTCATTTTTGTCCACGCCGGGGCTCGAACCCGGGTCCCCTCATTCCGGAATAAGTCGCTCTACCAATTGAGCTACGCGGACGTTCGTATCGCTGCCATCTGCCTTTATGTCGTGTGCGTCCTGCTGGGCAGGCATGCCACAAACGTTATTTTCAGGAGCACTAAAGCGTGCTGAGTTGTGATAACGTGCAGGATAGGAAGTATGAGCATCACTAGGCCATTCCTGCCCCCCAACACAGTGTTCCGGATATGTTTGGTCCACCGGGTAATTATTATCCCGGGGACGAGAAACTCGTCTGCTATTCTGATTCACAGATGGAAAGTCAGGATGTCGCACCTCTGGTGCCCGCCGATGCGGCGGCACATATCCAGTCTGCTGATAGTAATTATCGACTCTCGATTGATAAGCAACCTGTCTGGGCTGATTAAAACATTGTCCTTGTGGTAGAAAGTTCTGCCTAGGCTGCTACTAACTCTGTCGTTGATGATTAAGTTCTTGGAGCTGCCTGGGTTGGCGGTATTCTTAGACCTGAGGTAAGGGATTGTTCTGTGAAGACTGCCCTGTGCTGTGACGTTCCTCAAAAGCTCGGATGAGTTTCAGGCACTCGTGTACTGCGACAGGACGTCGAACTTCCAAAACATCGTGCAGGAAGGGGTCTAGCTGCTGTAGTAAAGTGTCAATAAGTCAGAATCGATTGCAGCGGGATCCCAAAATTTATACAGCCTAACTGTGTCCAGAGCAAACGAGACTGGGCGATCTGACGCCCGCTGTTGCCGGGAAAACAGCTGTTGAACAAGGCCGGCCTTATTTGTGCCAAAGGGAAATACTTCCAAGAATTCAGCCCTAAATTGAAGATAAGAGTCCCCTCGGCTTATCCTACGCCACTGTCGGTACCAGAACTTGGCAGTGCCTTGTAAACATGTGCAAGCAATAGGCACTTGACAATCCTCAGAAATATTATATACACTGAAGAGCAATTGAATTAGAGATACCTGTCTGGTAACGTGTAGCACCACTTTTCGCCCTGATGACGGCGAGGATTCGTCTCGGCATGGACTCGACAAGGCACCGGAAGCGTTGGGAAGCCATACGGATCCACGACCCCTGAACAAGTTCCCACAGTTCACGAAGATTTGATGGAGGGGGTCAGAGCCTCGAACATCTCTCTCGATGGCATCCCGGATGTACTCGATGGGATTGAGGTCAGATGACCCAGCTGGCCAAGGAAGCAAGGTCACGTCGGTGGAGTGTTCATCCAACCATTTGGATACAATTCAGGAGCGATGGCACGGTGCATTGTCTTGTTGCAGAATGAGGTCCCCAGTGGGATGTTGAAGACGAACAAACGGGAGCAAATGGTCGTCCAGAATATCCCGGTAACGTTGATCTGTGAGGGACGATGTCACACGTACCAGGGGTCCCATTTCAGTCCACGTAAACAGTCCTCAGACGAGAAGGCCATCCCCACCAGCTTGAAAAATATCCTGATGGCAAGAAGGATCCATCGCTTCATGTGGTTTGCGCCGTACTTGTATCCCGCCATCCGCATGTACCAACATGAATCTCGACTCATCAGTCCAGGCAACATTTTTCCACATGTCTAGGGTCCAGTGGCGATGTTCTCGCGCCCATGCTGATCTTTGCACCCTGTGATGTGCCGTCAGCAGCGGTACCCTGGTGGACGATGGCTTCTGTACCCCATAGCGAGGAGATGGTTCTGGATGTGTGGCTGCTTACACGTTTTTGTGCACCAGCGTTAAAATACCGAGTGATTTCTTGCACTGTGGCCCGTCTATCCGCTGTTACAATGCGAGCTGGCCGACGATGACCCCGCTCATCCACACGCTGTTGTCCACGGCAGTTGGCCCTTGTAGGGATGGTTTTACCAGATTCGATGTACTCATGATGCACCCGTGCCACCGTGGCTCGTGAAAATCCTAGTGCTTGCACGACTTCCGAGAGGGAGTGACCCATTCGTCGGGCCCCGACAATTTGCCCACGATCAAATGCGCTTAGATCTTTCGTCTTACCCATACTGCGTATGACTCTTACTGATACCCGTCGCATCACTCCTTATATTGTCGGATCGCTGCATATGTCATGTCGTTTCCGTTTACATGGCCGCCCACAGCGCCACATATGCATAACGCCAGCTGTCTCTAATTCAATTGCTCTTCAGTGTAAATCGAACTGATCTTCGAGGTCTTTAAGAAACCTATGCAACCCGACGTTTCCCTTGAATACAACTGAACCCGCATGGGGTACATAATGAGCAAAAAATTTGCTCCGTCTTGCTGGGAGTGCTGGGGTGAATTGCTGCAGAAGAACTGCAGTTGAAATTCGCGGAACATAGTTTTCGTACGTTTCGTATTCATTGTCTGATAAATCTGAGCCGCAAGTCTCGTACAGTGGTACAGGATAATTATTAGGTACCGTATAATTCTGAGTGCGTGGAGTATTTGCTGGGGTGTTATTAGGCACAACATAATGTCTGGGTTGGTCAAATAGACCAAGGGGATCCGTGACGTTTGCAGTAGCAATTTCTGACTTCCTCTATGCTTCTGTTCGAAATGGTTTGGGCGATAATATAGTTTAACACTTTTTACGTTATGTAAGATTTGTTATGTTAAAGTTCAAATGTCCGGCTGAATAGATGTTGAATTAAGGGCAAATGTGATGCACTAATTGTACCGGATAGCTCACTTTAAATTAAGGCTTTTAGGGCCCAGACGAAATATATACAGAAAGTCATTTCACTTACGGAAACTTTTATTGGTCCAGTAACTTTAGACGTCATCACAAACATATCACCGTGAGGTACACACACAACTTCACATACGTTAATTAGCTGTCGTACAATAAAACTCGGCAACGATCTAACATCTCCGCACTCAAACAACTGCGTCATCAAATATATATCTTTTCTCGTTCTTATCACCCAGTGACGTATGGATGGTGGAGAGAACAAACTCAAATTTACATAGGAAAAGGATTCAAAAAGTAGGAACTGTACACCAAATTATACTCAACATAGTATAACTATATACTAAAATCCGAAAATTTCTTGGCGTAGAAAAAAAATCAAAATTTCCAAGCTTTCGCACATCAACCAGATGGCTTTCTCAAGGAAGGTAGACAGCTAACTGCAAACTGGATAATAGAACGTTTCAACGCTTTAAACGCGGTGACTTGACTAGACAATAAATGATTAGGAGCAAACGTGCTAGCCGGGTCATCCGGAAAAGAAACGGGTCACGTTGGTTGGGCACGCAGTACTATGGTAGAAAACTCAGCATAATTTGAAGAATTCATTCCAAATACGTGGCAACTCCAGAGAGACGCTATTGTTGCAAGTCTAAAAATGACAGTTAAAATAGAATATACGTCACAATACGTAATAACGGCAAACCTAATTCACGTATAACAATGCTCCATTGTAATAATATCAGTAGAAACAAATATGCGAAAGTTAGCAAAAGATGATCTTGACACTCCGGATAATCATAACGGAAATCTTAACGTTCCGCCGACTAACGACGTTTTCGATAATTCTGTGCCCCTTACATTATATTAACAGCTTGGTGGGGCCATTTTCCTTTAATAACTAATAGCCAACAGCACAATACCTCTGTCCAGAAAGCGATGCTCGTGGAGGAATGGTTTGATGAGACGTGTGTGAAAGAACTTGACTGGCCTGCACAGACTCTGATCTGAACCCCACGGAACATCTTGGGGTGAATTGGAAAGCCGACAGCGAGCCACATCGAATTGCCTGAGATCTGTGACCGACCTGACTGATGCTCTTGTTGCTGAATTTAAGGTAATGCCAGCAATCTGGTGGAAAGCTTCCCCATCACAGTGGAAACCGTTATAGCAGCAAAGTGTCGACCAACTCGATATTAATTTATTTCCTATTACCAGAAATTTGTGAATATGCAAGCGTCCCAATACTTTTGATCAGATAGTGTATTTCTGTTTTAGACTCTGCAGTCAGCAGTATCCAGAACAAAATAAAACAGAAAAGTTAATTTTATATCACCAAGCGGAAAAATTTGCAACAGAAATCCCTTGGAAAACCTTGATTGTAGTTACAGAGTTAGAATGAGAAAAGAATTTTTCAAATAGGTTTTTCAAAAGAGTTGATATAGTTCTAAACACCAGAACACACACTACGACACCTCCTAGAGGAATATTAATGCGTTTTGAAAATGAGAAAATCTGTGCTTCCGATGTAAAAGCAATATTTCCAATCTGAGAGTTACAAACGAAGATATCGTTGATCTACAAATTTAGGCTACCCAGCCTAAACATATTGCATCGGCAAGACGTTTTCAAACGCATAGTATATATTTCTCCTAACAGCTACTATCCGTACTGGAAAAAAAGAATAACAGATAACTTTCAGAAGTGGAGATACAGTGACCAATAGCAAAGACCGTTTACGCACACCCGCAGAAATGCACTTTACCATCACCTAGTGGCAAAAAGGTGCATCGTGTAACACTTGGTGAAGTTTGCTCATCACTTCAGCTACCGAATGGAAAACTTATTTTTCTTGACCTTTAGAAGTGTAATTATTCAGTAAATTGAATATAGTTTTCAGCCACCTAGCGGGAAAATTGTCAAATCAGAAATTAGAAAGCGCATTTACCCTCATGTTCATAGTTAGATCTGTCTCAACCAAAAATAACTTTTCGAATCGAATGTATCTCTGATGAGATGTGGTACCTACCAGATGGATGGACGGACACACTAATAATACACTGGCGTGACAAAATTAAGGACGAGACGGTTTTTCGAATGTAACGTCGTGCAGAAGTGCTCCACATCGACTCAAATCATACCATAAGATCCCCAAGATGTAAGAATATGGGACAAGTGAGCAAAACCGTCCAAACAAGGAATCCAAAGGATACAAAGGCACTTTATTGAAAAGGTAGCTTCGAGCACAACTGGACAGAAGACAGAAACGTCCATGTGACAGGTGGCTGCCAAGAAAAGTCCAGTTTTTAGTAGGGGATATGATCACCCCTGACTGCGTTGCTAAATTTACAACGTCTGTCCATACTGAGGACGAGGTTGTCAAGGAGCTGTTCAGGCATCGCGGCCCATTCCTCTTGTAGCGCCAATCGCAGCTGCGGAATCGTTGCAGGCGGCTGGTGACGTGCTGCCAAGCGTCTCCCGAGAAAGTCCCACACGTGTTTGATTGGATTTAGGTCCGGGAACCTTGCGGGCCAATCCATGTGTTGAATATCTTCACAACAGCTCTGCGACAGCCACTGTACGGTGAGATGTAGCGTTGTCGTCCATGAAGAGGAACTCAGGACCCACAGCACCTCTGTACAGACGCACGTGAAACAGGAGAACCTCGGTACAATAAAGGACACCAGTGACTGAACCTCCTTCGAAGATGTTGAGGTCAGTACGGCTACTAAGCATGATACCGCCCCAAACGAGAACTCCGCCACCTCTAAACCAGTCCCTTACGATGATGTTGGAGGTATGATTGCGTGTTCGCTGCTCTCTCCCGATGTGTATACGTCCAGAATCGCTCGTCAGACTAAATCGGCTCTCATCCGTAAAGAGAGCTCGACCGCATTGCTGTGTGTCCAGTTCTTGTGTTCCTGGCACCACAGAAACCGCCGTCTCCGATGAACAGGTGGTAATGGCATACACCGTACTGGTCGTCGTGCCATTAAAACCACCTTTGTGCAGCCTCCTGGCCACGGTAAAACGCTATAGCGGACGTCCAGTTGTGTGTTGCATGTGCCATGCAATTTCTCCCGCTGTCAGCCGTCTGTCTCTTCTCGCCTGTAGGACAATATTCCGGTCGTACGCCACCGTGGTTGCTCGTGGACGACCACTGCTAAACTCTCGGACAGCTGTTCCTGTCGTTTGAATTTCTCTCTAATATCGTGAAACGATGCTGTGAGCGACCCCCAACTCCTCGGCTACACTAGTCACACTTCGACCTTTTTCCAACTTCCCAATGACGCGACCTCTAGTAAAGTCATCCAGATGTCGTCTACTCGATTGCCTGTTGGCCATATCACACGGTGGCAGCAACTCGACGTCGTTCAAACCGATGTACACCGTGTAATAGCTTTCACCGAATTGCTGAGCGTACACCGCCCGTGTGCTTTATACCCTTCCGATACCCCTCCCCCTACGTCATGCTGCATATATGCGCATGCCCTACCGTACCGGACCCTAGTCTCTATCTCCTGAGTGGTCTTTCGGTCCGTTCTGCCTGCTCGTTCCGCTGTTATGCTAATTTCTCTACTTCGTCCTTAAGTTTTGCACCCCAGTGCAGTTGATAAAGTCATCGATACTTGTGTGGACCTCCTCGACAGAAGTGAAGTGTGTATCAGTCAGGTGATGTTGCAGGGAGCGAAATGGGTGATAATCCGACGGGGCAAAGTCTAGAGAATACGCCGGGTGGGAGAAAATCTCCCATTCGAGGTCGGTGATCGTGTTTAAAGTCGTTTTCGCGGTGTGAGGACGCGCGTTATCCTGAAGCAACAGGACCGACCTTCTGCCCTTCCCGGTGTATGGCCTTTTCGCCTCCACTGCATCACTCACACGAGTGAGTTGCTGACAATAACACTCAGCATTGACCGCTTCACCAGGTTTGAGAAACTCATAGCGTACGATACTCGCTGATCCCACCATATGCACAGCAACAACTTCCTGGCATGAATAAACCACCGCTGGAACCACTTCTTACACGTATTGTAGGACACAGCAACCTCACCCAAAGCAGCACAGATCATTTGCTGGGCTTCCGCGGCACTTGTTTTCAGCTGAAACGTCAGCAGAAGGCAGTGCCTCAAATGTTGCTTCTCGAACGCCATTGCTTTCACCGTCAACTTTCGTCCCTTCTGTCACTACAGCTGTGAGCTGTTACGGTTTCCTAGAAAAGTGTTGGATAGCGCTGCAATCAGCCATTATCGCACACAGCTATTTGCATTTGCCGACGTTCTGTGATATCTTGCGGTTAGGTGCCGAGGATTAAGTTGCTCACCTAATATGTAAGAAGGAGAGAGGAAGGATCGTATGGGAATTTTGCTTAGAAAACTCTCAGAGGTCCCAAGTGTTTGTGTTATAACTCTGCTTCTTCAAAGCAAAAGGGTAATTCACATAAATATGGGTGACGTAAAACGAACATGATGTGTTTCTTGGGAAAAAAAAATAATGAAAATAAGAAAAAGACGAAAACCCTTTTTATAATAAGCATTAATACAAGAACAATTTTAATTTACAAATAAATTTATCGTAAATTGAACATCGAGAACTCAAAGAATCAAGACATGTGTTTGCAGTTTACTTATTACAATTTATGAATTCTGGAAAGAGAGTAAGACAATTTTCGTTTGACACGTTATCCCTGTTCCCTGCTGTAGACGACCATACAAGGTTTTTGTGAATAAGATGACTGTTTATTTTCCATTTCCTTCAGGATTGTGACCCCGATGGCAGATTGAAATAGCTGATTGCGCCCAATGATTTTATTTCTTTCATTCCCTCAGGGGTCTCTTATGGTTTTCTGATGACACTTTCTTCATAACAGAGCGTTCCTGTCAAAGGGAATACGCTCGTCTGGTTTCACTTTCTGTTGTGACATGAGTGTTGAATTGATTGAAGGTGCGATCAAGTCGTTCCGGAATCTTAACCAATTCGGCTCTTGAACACAAAAAGAAAAAAATTCTACTGTTTATCAGAAAGGTTTTCTGCTGCTTAATAATCTGATTTCCTCGAACTGAATAAAGCTCATTTGTTTTACCTCGAAACGTTTTTAAATGATCAGCGCAGCTACAACTGTAAAACGTTGCCTTACATTTAAAACTTATTAAATAGTCTTAGACTAGCAATGATACTAAGATTTCAAGGCAGCTTGATCGCACCTTCAATCAGTTCAATACTCACGTCACAACGTAAGGTAAAACTCAGGATCTCCTCTCACTCGATCAACCACAAGTAAGACCTCTCTTGATTCGTTATGTACTCATCAACTGCCGTCATTCATAACGACATACTTAAGCTTCATCTGTCCCTCCAGTGCTGATTCTCTGCACTAATGTAAACAAATACTGTTGTAAAAGCAAAGGATTACGACATACAGAGGTGTGCATAAGTCTTGCAACACCTGCGTCGACATGGTTGTCAACGTCTTTCAATAGCAGTAAAACTTATACAAAAAGAGCTACACCAACCTATATTATATTCCGAATGAAAGGAAAATTCATGTAGATTTCAAATCAAAAAACAGATTTCCAATATCATGTTCAGTTGGAATTCCGCAAAGACTTGTGTGGTACCACACAAACATACCGCGTCAGGTTGAAATAAAGACTGGATCAAGAACTCAGTTGTATTAACCTATTAAAGGCCGAATATTTCTAAGTAATCGCAGCTTAGTGGTTTCGAACTGTTATTGGTTACTTTCTAATTCTCTGTGTGACTATGTAAAGGCACAAACCTCATTCACACGCCAGTGACGATGGCGCACAAGACTTTGTGTGTTGTTGACCGTTGCACCATCATAACGTTGCATGGGGAAGGCTTTTCTCTCCGCCAAATTACTTTAAAAGTGAATTATCAACATTCTACAGTATCCAGGATCATCCAGTGTCATAAAGAAACGTGATCCGTCGCTCATCGTAAACGCAGTTGACGACCACCATATTCATCAGAAAGAGACAATAAAGTGCTTAAGTGACTTAGCCACGCAAATCGGATGCTCACATCTCCGGAGCTGGCAAGATACTGGTCCGAGAGTACTTCAGTGACCTGTTCTGCCTCGGCAGAACAGGTCACTGAAGTCTTCGGCTACTAACATTGGGACTCAGAGGCCGTAAAGCAAAGAAGAAACCGCTATTGTCAGAACGCCAGGAAAATGCTCAGCTACCCTGGGCTAAGCAGCATCGACATTGGTCGACGGCTGACTGGGAAAAAGTGTTATTTAGTGATCAGTCGACATTTTCCATTGCTTCAAATAATGGTACCTCATATGTTAGGAGGTATCCTGGCGAAGACTTCAAGCCAGCGCGCGCCAAGCGAACTATTAAGTACCCAGCATCTGTCATGATTTAATCTTGTATGGCTGCATCTGGCATTGGGAGACTGTGCGTTGTTGACGGAATGATGAATGCAAGCAAGTACATTGGTGTCTTAACCGATGAAATGCTTCCTAGTGCTGCTGACTTATTCCCACGGGGTGACTGTGCTGCAAGACAACACCCCTTTCCATCGAGCGAAGACCGTGAAAAACTGGTACATAACCAGAGATGTGCGTCGTCTTGACTGGCCTGCGAAATCTTCTGTCTTAAACCCCATCGAGAACTTGCGGAGGAAACTAAGTGTGGAAATATTGAAGAAGAAGCCAAGAAATTAACAAGAGTAAATTGAAAGCATAAATCACGTATGGTATCGTGTAATTCTGTTGACTTAGTGAAAAATCTTGTCTATATGATGCCTAAGAGGTGTGCTCTAGTGCTCAAGAATGAGGGCTATCGTATCACATATTCACCTGCATTGAGTTTCAGTAAGTGTATGAAAAAGTCCATTCTATTCATTTTCAGTTACTTTTTAGTATAATTTCAAATGTATCGGTAAATAACTAATACGTTACCATTCTCCTTAAGAAACAGTAAATAGATATATGAAACATGTCCTGCATTTTTGTCTCATAAGTTTTGTAATGTTATAAAGTGCTTAAATGTGAGATCAGATTTGAAATATACATGAACTTTCCTTTCGTTTGGTATATAGTTTTAGTTTCGTACCTCTTTTTTTTATACTTTATTTCTATCCAAAGATGCTGACAACCATATCGAGTCAGATGTTTCAAGACTTATGAACACCTCTGTATATTAAAAATACAATGTGCAAGGCATCAAGTACAACGCTTTATTTATTATAGGCTCTACATACGTTTAATTTGCTTGCAGGAATCGCTATTCTTTTCATGTAATTCAAATAGTGTTGTAGTTTAATTCACACACTTAGATAACATTTAGCACAGAGCAGTGTCCACTGGTTATCCACAGTATCTACGTTTACTGGAATTTTTGATTCAAGTGCTCAATTTAGATCTAGAAAGCCAGGAACAGCGAATCAGTTACAAATTCGGCTTGTTCTGTATAAGCGCCAACTCCCACTCAATTAGCAATTAGAAATTCCAACTGGTTCCGTGCTGTTGTGCTGGTATCATATTTTCCGCACAGAATCGTTATTTACTCTAAGAAAAGGCATCCAAGTTTCTCTGTTTGATTTAGGTAACAAAGTGCTTAAGGTGATATTCTCTGCATTGAAATCGCAAGTAGGTACTTAGCAAAACATTAATATATGAAAACTGTCTTTTATCATAAAAAAAGGTTCATATTTTCACTTTACATCTGCGCAAGTTGGAATTCTGCGTAATTTACTAGGTTTAAATAAACGTTGAATTGAATGGAAGGAAAATAAGAACATTATTAAAGGCAATCTTTTGTTCCTTCAGTATCACTATGCAGAGCCTTAATTTATTCCGTATTCTGTGCATTGTCCACGTTTCCCTATTGTTTCTAATAATTATTCATGCTTCAGATCTTTAAGATCCATGATAAATACAGCACACGAAATTATTTCTTTGACGTATAGATATGAAATAACTTTGTGTACCGTAAATTTCCTCCAGTTTCTGGTAAATCTCAATTAACTTCGGCGCAGTCGTTTGTAATCTTAGAAATAATGTTTGCCTTCCCGAAATGTCACGGAAAATGAGGAAAATCTGGACTTGTGTCGATGAGGAATTCGAAAGCGATTGCGTCTTTAAATCCACGCAATCTTGTGCAATTTTGTCATTAGCAGATATTTTCCTTTAAGATAACCAAATTTTGTAGAACACGGTCTTGGTTTTTAAAGGAGAAAACCTTGAATTCTGCTGAATATTTTTCAAATCGACGGTAATATCTTTGTTTATATTATGGGTTAACATGGGTGCATCACTGTTTTATTTCTTTTAAACAGCCATCAAGACAGAGACATGTGTATAAACTAGGATGCATTTCCAAAGCCGAATTTTTATCCTTTTTTCATTCTTGAACCCTTCACCCTTAACTTTAAACCGTAAAGAAATTGCTTAGGCTCCCATTTTCCTTCTTGAACTTAATTTTTGAATGTAATCCTATTTAATTATACATGTTTTATGAACGAAATACGGGATTACACAATATAATACAAATTTTGAAAATGATAATCCGATTTTTGATGTAAATGTGACAAGGATGGTAAGTCAGATAATATCGATGAAATAATATGACGATGAAATTTTCAAGTTTTCGGATATTATCTGACTTGTAATCCTTGTCACATTTACACCAAAAATCGGATTGTCATCTTCAAAATTTGTAGACATGTTTTATACTACATACTGAGAAAGTCAAAATGATGTCAGTGATTAGAAACATTTATGTTAAAACAAAATTAAGCACAAATATATGAAATTTTCACTATTCAAAACAGCCACTAAAACATTTTTTTTTATTTTTTTCAGAAAGCTTAATGTGTGCACTATGTGATGCCCCACACTCATCCAAACGATACTCTCCTTCCTCCCAAAGAGATAGCAAGGATTTGCGCTCGGTCGCTGATGGTATTCTCTCCTTCCTCCCAAAGATATAGCAAGGTCTTGCGCTCGGTCGTTGATGGTATTCTCTCCTTCCTCCCAAAGAGATAGCAAGGTCTTGCGCTCGGTCGTTGATGGTATTCTCTCCTTCCTCCCAAAGAGATAGCAAGGTCTTGCGCTCGGTCGTTGATGGTATTCTCTCCTTGCTCCCAAAGAGATAGCAAGGTCTTGCGCTCGGTCGTTGATGGTATTCTCTTCTTCCTCCCAAAGAGATAGCAAGGTCTTGCGCTCGGTCGTTGATGGTATTCTCTCCTTCCTCCCAAAGAGATAGCAAGGTCTTGCGCTCGGTCGTTGATGGTATTCTCTCCTTCCTCCCAAAGAGATAGCAAGGTCTTGCGCTCGGTCGTTGATGGTATTCTCTCCTTCCACCCAAAGAGATAGCAAGGTCTTGCGCTCGGTCGTTGATGGTATTCTCTCCTTCCTCCCAAAGATATAGCAAGGTCTTGCGCTCGGTTGTTGATGGTATTCTCTCCTTCCACCCAAAGAGATAGCAAGGTCTTGCGCTCGGTCGTTGATGATATTCTCTCCTTCCTCCCAAAGAGATAGCAAGGTCTTGCGCTCGGTCGTTGATGGTATTCTCTCCTTCCTCCCAAAGAGATAGCAAGTCTTGCGCTCGGTCGTTGATGGTATACTCTCCTTCCTCCCAAAGAGATAGCAAGGTCTTGCGCTCGATCGTTGATGGTATTCTCTCCTTCCTCCCAAAGGGATAGCAAGGTCTTGCGCTCGGTCGTTGATGGTATTCTCTCCTTCCTCCCAAAGAGATAGCAAGGTCTTGCGCTCGGTCGTTGATGGTATTCTCTCCTTGCTCCCAAAGAGATAGCAAGGTCTTGCGCTCGGTCGTTGATGGTATTCTCTTCTTCCTCCCAAAGAGATAGCAAGGTCTTGCGCTCGGTCGTTGATGGTATTCTCTCCTTCCTCCCAAAGAGATAGCAAGGTCTTGCGCTCGGTCGTTGATGGTATTCTCTCCTTCCTCCCAAAGAGATAGCAAGGTCTTGCGCTCGGTCGTTGATGGTATTCTCTCCTTCCACCCAAAGAGATAGCAAGGTCTTGCGCTCGGTCGTTGATGGTATTCTCTCCTTCCTCCCAAAGATATAGCAAGGTCTTGCGCTCGGTTGTTGATGGTATTCTCTCCTTCCACCCAAAGAGATAGCAAGGTCTTGCGCTCGGTCGTTGATGATATTCTCTCCTTCCTCCCAAAGAGATAGCAAGGTCTTGCGCTCGGTCGTTGATGGTATTCTCTCCTTCCTCCCAAAGAGATAGCAAGTCTTGCGCTCGGTCGTTGATGGTATACTCTCCTTCCTCCCAAAGAGATAGCAAGGTCTTGCGCTCGGTCGTTGATGGTATTCTCTCCTTCCACCCAAAGAGATAGCAAGGTCTTGCGCTCGGCCGTTGATGGTATTCTCTCCTTCCTCCCAAAGAGATAGCAAGGTCTTGCGCTCGGTCGTTGATGGTATTCTCTCCTTCCTCCCAAAGAGATAGCAAGGTCTTGCGCTCGGTCGTTGATGGTATTCTCTCCTTCCTCCCAAAGAGATAGCAAGGTCTTGCGCTCGGTCGTTGATGGTATTCTCTCCTTCCTCCCAAAGAGATAGCAAGTCTTGCGCTCGGTCGTTGATGGTATACTCTTCTTCCTCCCAAAGAGATAGCAAGGTCTTGCGCTCGGTCGTTGATGGTATTCTCTCCTTCCTCCTAAAGAGATAGCAAGGTCTTGCGCTCGGTAGTTGATGGCCTGACAAATGAAAACCCACTGCTGGCAATGTTTCATCCTCCTCCATGACGGTCGTTATGCTCGTGCTTTAACGTATAGAGGAGCACTACGTCGTTCGGTGTAATGGCTCGCAAGAATTGTAAACGGTACGGCAAGAGTGAAATCGCCACACAGTTTTCTGTGGTACATATGACCTCCTTCCTAATATGATGTTGGACCTCCGCGTGGCGCCAAAACAGCTCTTACCCGGCTACGGATAGATGGTACAAGATTTTGGAAAGGTGTTTTGTGGTATCTGGTACCAATACATCACAAGCACATCCTTTAACTCTTGTAAGTTGCGTGGTTGAGCCGCTGTAGATTTAATTTGCTGTTCCAATACAAACTACAGATGATCGATTGGATTGATATCTTGTGAATTTTGAGGCCAGGGTTATACCTGGAAGACTTCCTCATGTTTTGTAAGCTGTTTTAGAACAATCCAGTCATTGTGATCTGGCTCATTATCTTTCTGAAAGAAGGCACTACTAAAGGACAATACCGTTGTCATGAAATGATGTACATGGTCTCCAGTGATGTTTAGGTAGGTGATAGACTTATCGTTTCTTGCAAATATACGATTGGACCCAGGGTTTTCCCACAGAACGTTGCCCAAAGCATTGTACTCCTTCCACCGGTTTGTTTTCATCCCACAGTGCAACCTGGGGCCAACATTTCCTCAGGAAAATCGACGCACACGTATCCTACTGTCCCCATGGTGCCACAGGAAAACGAGATTCATCGGACCAGATGACGTTCTCTCAATGATTCAGAGTCCAGTTTTGATGATCGGGTACGCATTGCACGGGCTTAGCATGGACACTTACAGTGTCATGCCGCAACGCAACCCCATTTTCAACAGAGTTCGAAGTACTGTGTGTTGTGACATATTACTCATGTCACCAACATTCATATTACCGGCGAATTGCGACCCGGTATTCTTCCTGTTGTCTTGTACCATAAGGGATAGCATTAGCTCACCTCTAGCATCGATGAGCCGCGGTCGGCCCACACCTTGCCGTTGGTAAGTAGTTTTCCTCCTCCCCTGACCACTTTCTAAAGGTAATAACCACAGCTGACCTTTAGCATCTCACAAGCCTTGCCGTCTCAAAAATGCTCTGATCCAGTCGTCTGACCATTACAATTTAGCCTTTGTTAAACTTGCGGAAGTCCACTTCATTTCTAATCTGAAGAATTAAAATTATACTGATTAACATAGATCAGTATCCCTTATTTATACCGTTTCATGACCTGTACACGCGCAATCGTTTTTCTGCAGTTGTTTCGATTTGCATGATCACGTGCTGGTCATAATATTTTGACTTTTCGGTGTACACTGAAGAGCAATTGAATTCGAAACAGCTGGTGTTATGCAAATGCAGCGCTGTGGGCAGCCCTGTGAACGGAAACGACATGAGTATGCAGCGATCCGACAATATAAGCAGTGATGTGACGGAAATCAGTAAGAGTCGGGCGCAGTATCGATAAGACGAAGGATCTAAGCGCATTTGATCGTGGGCAAATTGTCGAGTCCCGACGAATGGGTCACTCCATCTCGGAAGTCGTGCAGGCTCTGGAATTTTCACGAGCCACTGTGTCACTGGTGCACCATGAGTATATCGAATCCAGTATAACCATCCCTGCAAGAGCCAACTGCCGCCGACAACAACGTGTGGATGAGCGGGGTCATCGTCGGCTAGCTCGCATTGTAACAGCGGATAGACGGTCCACAGTGCAAGAAATCACTCGGCAATTTAACGCTGGTGCACAGAAACGTGTAAGCAGCCACACCATCCAGAACCATCTCCTCGCTATGGGGTACAGAAGCAACGTCTCACGAGGGTACCGCTGCTGACCGCACATCACAGGGTGCAAAGATTAGCATGGGCGTGGGAACATCGCCACTGGACCCTAGACATGTGGGAAAATGTTGCCTGGACTGATGAGTCGAGATTCACGTTGGTACATGCGGATTTCAGGAGGATACGAGTACGGCGCAAACCACATGAAGCGATGGATCTTTCTTACCAGCAGGGTACTCTTCAAGCTGGTGGGGGTGTCATTCTTGTCTGTGGACTTTGTAAGTGGACTGAAATGGGAACCCTGGTACGTATGACATCGTCCCTCACAGGTCAACGTTACCGGGATATTATAGACGACCATTTGCTCCCGTTTGTGCGTCTTCAACATCGCACTGGGGACTTCATCCTGCAACAAGACAGTGCACCGTGCCATCGCTTCCGAATTGTATCCGAATGTTTGGATGAACACTCCACCGACGTGACCTCGGGTCATCTAGGTCACCTGACTTCAATCCCATCGAGCACATCTGGGATGTCATCGAGAGAGATGTTCAAGGCTCTGACCCTCCTCCATCAAATCTTCGTGAACTGTGGGAGCTTGTTCATGGGTCGTAGCTCCGTATGGCCTTCCTAACGCTTCCGGTGTCTTGTCGAGTCCATGCCAAGGCAAATCGCCGCCGTCATCAGGTCGAATGGTGGTGCTACACTTTGCTTGACAGGTATCTCTAATTCAATTGCTCTTCAGTGTATACAATACTCACTGAGGACGCAGTTTATGAAGTACCCCAACCCTCGTTGCATAAATGACCCAGTTCGTCAGTCCCACACGTAAGACTGCATGTCAACATGGTGCGCGGCATAAATCAGGCAGACGATCTTGTCTTGCAGAAGTTAGCATTAAGTTGAGGGTCGGAATGGAAAAAACGAGTGATCTGAGCGACTTTGAACGTAGCATCAGAGCTGGCACCAGTCATGCCGGTTAGAGCACCAGCCGAGTGGCCGTTCTCTTGAGTTTTTGTGGCACAACTTTACCTTGGATTGTTCATGAATGGTATGACTCGCAAAAACGTTTCATCCATCTGAGATCCTGTGGACGAAAACAGCGGGAAAGGAGAGTGGCGAGAAGCGTGCAAGTGAATAGACGAGCCGCAAACGAGCAAATCGCTTCAGAAATTATGATTGGTGTGCCGAGAGTCAGCTTTTAAAGCACCACGTATCGGAGCATGACTCCAATGGGCTACAACAGACAACAACTATCTCACCACTGACTCCTCTGATTCACCAACTGTTTACCTCTGCAAGATTACAACTGCTGGAAGATTTTTGCATGTCGCATCACCATTCAGAGAAGGCAAACTTTCGCTACCGGTGCGCGTGAAAAGCAAACGGCCGCTTGGATGATGCCCAAACACGCACGCCTGGTGTCAACTATAATGCCACTTTCAAAGTAGCTCAGATAAATCATTTTTGCCATTCCGACTCTCAATGGAATGCTAATTAACGCTCGACTAACAATTCTGCCTGATTTATATATTATGTAACGTACACACACAAGCAATTAAAATTTGCGCACCAAGAAGGAAGCATTGGATTGAATTGAAGCTTTATGGACGTAATGATATAGATGAATGATACACATGATGGCAAAAACAGAACTGCAGGACAATTACAGAGGGATCTGTGACATGCAGTCCGGTCATCTTCAATAGCGCGTCACACTGCTTCGTGCGGCGATACATGATGCAATACGGTCTGGCATAGAGGCGAACAGACGCATGATATTGTCCTGCGGCAGACTGGCCCACACGTGTTGGACGGTGTACTCCAAATCCCGGATAGTGCAGCACGGCGGCAGCTGGCGTTTCAAATGGTCCCACACGCATGCTCGATAGGGGACATGTCCGGGGAGCGGGAAGGCAATGGAAGCGTCTGGACATGACGTAGACAGTCCTGGGCAACCCGAGCCGTATGCAGGCGTTCATTATCCTGCTGGTATAGCGCACCTGGGATCCCAGCCAAAAATGAGGGCACATGGGGCCGTAAGATGTCATCCACATATCTCTGGCCCGTCAATGATCCACGTACCACTACTAGAGCTGATCGGCTATCGTACGCAATGCCTCTCCAGACCATAATGTCTGCAGTGGGGGAGGTGTGGTGCTCGATAGTGAGGTTGGGGTTGTGTCGTTAACCCGGGGACCTCCACACCCGGACACGATGATCATCTGCCTCTAAAACGACGCGGCACTCATCGCTAAACACCACACGTCGCCTGTCTGTGGTGTTCCACGTCGCCTGTCTGTGGTGTTCCACGTCGCCTGTCTGTGGTGTTCCACGTCGCTTTGGCTTAGCTCCACTGCAAACGGAGCCGGCGATGTTCCGGTGTTAATGTCAGCACACGTAAGTGACGCTGGGATCGCAGATTCGCTTCCGCGAGGCGTCGGGAAATGGTTCGTGGACCCACAGGAGCCGCTACATCTGCCTGTATAGTGAATCGGGTCCCCGTCGGATCCGTTCATGCCTAGGGCACGATCCGTCGATTCTCTCTACCGGTGGTCCTCCTGATCCGTCCGGAGCCGCTCCGCCATGTATCAGTGCATCACGTGTCCACTGCTCCCAACACAGTCGGACGGTATGGTCAGAACGATATATATGGCGGGCTATATGGCGGGCTATATGGCGGGCTAAACTGCGCTGCGACCACCCTGCGGTATTCAGCCCGATAATCAGGCCTCTCTCAAAGTCCTTAAGTTGCGTAAATCGACGTCTCTGACGTCTATCCGGGATTCTTGTCACTCTGCACTCTTGCTGCTTGCGTCGGCCGGTGCTTTTCACTTTCATGGGGCGTCGACTACACGCCGGTTTATGAGGCTGCCAGTTCGTGCTTGTAGCGCCACCACAAGGTGTGCGGTCATGCGCAATCGCACCAAACGTGGTTCATTTGCATACCAGCAAGCACTCTAGCTATTTGCAAAGTTTTGCGTTTGTAGCATGTTTTCTTCTAGGTGCGCAAACTTCATTGTGGTTGAGTTTATATTCTATTTTAACTTTCCTTTTGAGTTTCGTTTTCTATATGAATTTAAGTTCGTTCTCTTAGACATTTTCAAACTTTAACGTTATGTCTTTTCCCTCAAATGAGAATGATGTTGGCAACACACTGAGGTCGCCACAAGTGACGTATGTGTGGCCGGATAAGAACGCTAGATAAAAAGGACGATGCAGCAATTGCTTTGTTGTGTGGAGATATAAGATCGTTACTACTGTAAACATCTTGACTAAGATATGTGAAGTGGTGTGTTTTGGATTTCGTCTAATGTTGCTGGACGAATAAAAAGTTGGTGTAAGTTGGACTTCTGTATATGTTTCGTCTGGTGTTTGTCAAAGCCTCACTCTAACGTCAGCTATCCGGCATAATCAGTTGCATCGCATTTACCCTTAGTTTAACATCTATTCAGCCGGAAATCTTACATAACGTAAAAAATGTTAGGTTATAAGCACAAAGAGCTCACGTACCGTTTCACGTGTCGCGCTGACGGACTGAGCCATTTATATGACGAGGGTAGGTGTACCTAATAAATTGGCATCTCAGTGTATAATAAAGTCTTACTCTAATTTATGTGCGTATGTGTGCGTTTACGTATCACTGTACGATGCGTAAAAACATTAATTTTCTGAAATTTTCAGGTCTTACCACCTTAGAAAATTCCTTCTGTATTATAACATTTTTGCAGCACCATCGCATTTTAATGTCTTTTTTCCCTAATTTTATTAAATATCACTGTACATTTCTCATTACCTCATAGGCGTCCAGATCAGAGCCGATTTCATTCACGCTTTACCGTGACAGGCAGCAGCTTTTCTGCAACCAAGCCCAGAACGTGAGTTTGTCGGTAAACTTTTCAAAGCTCTAAATGCGAAGTAAAATCTTTCGACTTACTTTCCGTCTCACGCTGAAATACAAATGTTTATGCAGTGAACTGATATTTGAAAACAACAATACAGGAGAGAGGGGACATAGAGAGAAAAAAGTTACGACTACAGGTGAAGTTTTCGCTCCGTCTAACTTCCGGTTTCGGAAATTTTGGTCTACTTTCCAATCTGATATACAAAAATTTATGGAATAAAATGATGTTAATAAAACAATACAGGAGAAAAGAAACATTTTCATGTTGCAATGTTATAGAGATAGTCACTGAATTTTCGTGGAAATTCATTTTATTTAAAGTACTCCTAACAGTTATATACATTTCGCAAAACGAAGGTTGACTAAATATTGGACGGAGACATTTTTTTCCCAGAGGAATGAAGTTTGACCCTCTTATTTCAGTAACGGAACTTGATTCGAGGTGAACAAACATTAGCTTACATGATATTTGACATAAAATGTTTACGGAGAGTCCATTGGAGACTTACTGTTAGCATATTATTTTATATAACTAAGAACAACGGTTTAATGTACACACATTTATTTATCTCTGCGTCATCATACGAAATTTTGTTATTAACGTTATACCGGAAATGGTAAGAGTTTCTGTTTTCTTTTGGAAAGAAATTGCAAAAAAATATGAATGCAGATGTCTCTCTTTGTACGCTACTTTAGTTTATTCTGTTTCGCTACTACCTGATTACATGAATTGAGGCTAAAACTGCATAATTTAAAAATGGACGAAGCTGTAAGATATAATAATATACAGTAGCAGCCAAAATTGTGGAAACCTTTTGGAAAAAGTGTATTTTTGAGGTTTGATGGCTCATAACACCACTTTTGTCGGAGTAATACCATAAAATTATATATCAATGGAAAGATAATTTCATCAACAATGTAATGCAACAAAGCTTATTCAATTATCTG
Organism: Macrothele yani; assembly: GCA_039090855.1. Lineage (NCBI taxonomy): Eukaryota > Metazoa > Arthropoda > Arachnida > Araneae > Macrothelidae > Macrothele > Macrothele yani. The sequence goes on from CM077026.1 coordinate 75,519,344, forward strand.
TATTCTATGAAACGTTATAGCCAAATAACTAGAAAAGGGAAGCACAACTTGCTTAGGTTGATATGAAGTAGCTTTCCTTCATTTGAATGTAGCCAATGAGCATGAGTGTTTAGAGAGCCAATCACGTGGCATCTTGTTTTGGCAATAAGCCAATCAGGTCACAGTAGGATTCAGCTATTGATGTTATGTATTGGTGCTGAGAGGAGGACATTTGTCAGTGTGTTATGTGATTGCTATCAAGTTGGTTGGGGTTTTTTGTGTTCTCTCATTTAGTGAGCTTGTAAAACGTAATAAAATTAAAGAAATGGCGCAAAGAGTTGACTGATCACCCAGAAAGCGATGTAAAGTAGTACTATTAAGTGAACAAGGCTTCAGTTATGAAGAAGTTGGTGGAAACTTAACCAAAGGTTGCATTTCTAAATTTTTTGAAGAGGTATAAGGAGACTCAGTCACTACAAAACTAGACTGGAAAAGGCAGGAAACGGTTAACAACAGCAAGTGATGATATAATAATTAAAAGACTGTGCCTAGGTGACAGAAGAAAATCATCTGGGTGTATACAAGATGGATGCAATGTGAAGTTGAGTGCAGGGACTGTTCGGCGCAGACTACAGAAATTTGGTCAAAAAGCTAGAATTCCACGAAAAAAGCCATTTTTACCTCTCAAACAAAGGTTGAAAAGATTAAACTGGCCTAAAACCCATGTTAACTGGGCAGCGGAACAATGGGACAGTATTATTTGGAGTGATGAGATCAAAATATCACTGTTTGGTAGTGATGCCATAAAATACGTAAGGAGAAGAATCGGAGATTTGCATCCTGATTGCATTACATGTACCGTGAAACACCCAGTTAGTGTTATGATCTGGGGTTGTATGTCATCAAAAGGTGTGGGCAGAATTTGCGTGGGAATATAAATTGCCAAAAATTCATTAATGAAGTACTTGAGCCCAAACTGAAGCCTTCCGCACGTGATCTTTTCTAAGATAATGAAGCATTTATATTTCAACAAAATTCAGCTGCATGTCATGTTGCTGCTGTGTGCAAAAAGTGGTTTCAAGATAATCATATTCCACTGCTGGAATGGCACCTGAGAATAGCCAGACCTTAACCCCATCGAAAATCTATGGAGCCGACTAAAGAAACTTGTTAGTCAGAAGCAACCCAGCAATAAAACTGAATTAATAGAAGCAATACTTCAATATTGGTTTCACATTATAACTGCTACAGAACTAAAGAGCTTGGTTAACTCTATGGGAAGGCATTGTAAGGCTGTAATTAACACTAAAGGTTACCCAACTAAGTATTAACTGACATGGTGAGAATTTTTGTATATCTCATTTTTTCTGTGTTTCACTTTTCTTCTTTATAAATGCTGTTCTAATACAAAATTCTTCATACAAGTTATTGCATTACATATTCTGATGAAATTATCTTTCCATTGATGTATACGCTTATGACAGTGCCCCCAAAACATGAGCCATCAAACCTCAAAAATACACTATTTCCAAAAGGTTTCCACGATTTTGGCCACTACTGTATATGCATATAAGTCGCTTGACGGTAGATAGAGATGTTTCATAATCATAACAGATCTACGTACAACACAAATTATCACACTCGAACGCAAGTCCTTGCTCAGGGCAAATGCATTTCTTTACAAATTTGTTGGTACCTAATTATTATTTTTTTTAATATTTTATTTGGATGTATGCTAGTAAACTATCCGATCCGGACACTTGCCTATCCACAAACTACTTCCTCAGTGAACTCACTTGTAACACTTGCTATCCGATACAAGCTACTTGTGCAATACTTCTCAATGAACTCACTTGTGGCAACTTGCCTATCCCTAAACTACTCGCTCAATGAACTCACTAGTAAATTGTAAATTGCGGGCTACTTCTGAGAGGGTAAATCTGCTCCTAAAAATTCTCCTTCAGGGTAATGCACATTGACGCCCATCAATCATTCATTATATTAATGAGAACTTTAATGTTTTATTCCTGCCAGCAAACTCAGAAACTAACCGGCGTTAAAATAATTTTTCTAATCGGACCTGCAAAACTTGAAGCATTGTGGAATTAAAATCCTAAAATAAAAAATCTAACCTCCCCCTCCCACAAAAAAAAGCCACCGGAAAAGCCTTTGATTATAACTGCTATAGGACGATCGCATTTTAGAGATATCATGTCAACGTGTACATACATTTACATCGTCCGCCAGAAATATACACTCATTGTCATAAAAATCCGCGCACCAAAAAAAAAAAAAAAAAACATGCGATTAAAGCGAAACTCGGCGAACAGCTACGGGGAGGGCAGACATGGAAATGATTAAAGTTTCATACGATTCCGCATGCTCGCGCGTCCAAGACCAGCGCTGCAATCGCAATCCTTGGTGCTTACAAAGCACCGCGCAGGGGACTCCACATTCGTGCCGAATTGCATGGTAAGAGTCAGGCGCGTTCTCTAAACGATAGACATGCCGAGGAGCCATCGTAGATGTGCATACGGGCAACAGACGGAGTTTGAGCAAGGCCGTATCGTCGGGATAAGAGAGGCAGGGTGGCCGGCGTCCGAATCAGCCGCCATTTGGGCCGGTCGGACAGTACGGTGTGATCGTGTTGCGAGCAATGGACACTGGAAGGCACTCAGACACGGCAGACTGGCTCTGGACTATCCAGAAACACCACCAGCAGAGAGGACCGTGGGATCATGAAAGCGGCACGCTCAGATGAAACGACGTCCTTGTCCAATATCCAGAGACATATGGCGGCTGTAGAAGGGACTCCTGTCTCCGCCAGAACCATTTCTAGACGCCTGACAAAGGCGAATCTGCACTCTCGACGGCCTTTAGATTTTCTGCCATTAACACCTGACCATCGTCGGCGTCGATTGTAGTAGTGTCAGCAGCGAGCAACGTGGAATGTTTCATACTGGCGACGTATAGGGTTCAGCGATGAATCCCGCTTCTGTATGGGAACGGATGACCACCGTGTCAGAATGTGGAGGACCGCAGAGTGTGTCAGAGTGTGCGTTACAATCCCAACCTTACTGTACAGCGGCACACGTTCCGAACTGCAGGCGTGATGGTCTGGGAAGCCATCGCGTATGACAGCCGAACTTCCCTCGCAGTGATATGAGGGACGTTGACAGCCCAACGCTAAGTACAGGAGATCCTGCGGTCCCATGTGCTGCCTTTCCTGCCGGGGCAGCCCGGTGCCAGTTTCCAACAAGATAACGCCCGTCCTCACACGCCTTGGGTTTCCCAGGACTGTCTACGTCATGATTCGACGCTTCCGTGGCCTGCCAGATCGTCTGATCTTTTATCCATCGAGCACGTGTGGGACCAGATGGGACGCCAGCTTTCTCCATGTTCCAGTATTCGTGATTTAGAGCGTCAGTTGCAAGAAGTATGGGCCAATCTGTCCCAGGAAAACATACGGAGTCCTTTTGACTACATGCCGGCCAGTATCACTGCATGTATCCGAGCACGAGGCGGTCCGACACGGTACTAACGCTGACCGGTATGTGTACCGTATGTACGCGGGAAATCGTCCTGCTGCTGTGATATTGTAATCATTTCTGTCCTTGGTGTGTACCATCTCACTACTAAAATCCCATTTCAATCCGACGCTTCCTTCTTGGTGCACGGATTTTTATGACAATAAGTGTGCATGTAGCTATGTAGCGGCAAAATTTTATTTTGTGAAAAGCGGGCGCTTAACTATTAGAAAATCAAGTAATATTTAAAAAAGAAACTGTGTGCAAAACAGCCTTCGTTGTAGAAGGTATCGAATGGAGAAAAATTATTTCATTGAACTTTTATAAGCAATGATAGGGAATGCAGTATATTTCCAATTCAATAGCACTTTGAATGCACCGAAAAAAAGACTAAAAGACGAGGATCATCATTCTCCCAGTTCAAGCTTACTAGTGCAAATAGAATTTTTCAAATTCGATTAACAGGTGCAGAGATACGGTGTTTACAATCGGACTGATGGACATATTAGCAATATAAACACGTACAACATTCTTTTGATGTATTACGGGAATTATGAATGACATACTCAGAAAATTTTTAGATAGGTTCGTTGCATATTATGATTTATTTTGCTGTCATCAGTGGTTATAATTATTATTTAAAAGCCAGCTTTCTTCATTAATGCAAAAATCTCTGTTGCGATTTTGTACGAGTCATCAGCAGTTATTTTGGTTTCAGAAGTTGGTGCAGCTATTATTTCTTAATATTTAGAAAGCACGGAACTGTATGAAGAATTCCTAGAAACTTTGCCGGTTTCAGTAAAGCCAAGAAGGTGCCTCTCTTCATAAGTAGCAGAAGGTTTATTATATATTTAATCAACCAGCGAACAAATAAACCCACGTTCTTTAAGTTGGTTACAATTACCACGAAGGAGGTATGATTCATTCCTTACAGTACATGATTGCGTGAGCTGTAACTTGTAAATCATCAATGCCTTTTCGAGTGGATGATGCCAGGTTGCAAAAGAGTTTTTAAATCATAAAAGTATAAATAGCGAGAAGCAGATTTTTTGTAGATACATGTAAAACGCAAATGCTATCATAACAGTTGAATACCTTCTGGAGTGAATCCTCAAAAAAATGTCACTTGTTTAAAAACAAAGTATCAAGATTCTGTGCGATCTGCGTTACAACATTAAACTCGGAATGGCTCGAGAAACTCACTGACAATGTTTCAGACTCTTTTTGAATCATCATAGCATTTTGCAAATTGTAATACATTTTCCGATTTGCTGCAAGAGGACAACTTAAACGTAGATTTTAAAATGTTTTTGACACCCGAAACAGGATTGAATTTTCTTTTTGTTATTATTTATTAGTTCATTTATTTTCACAAATTTAAGAGCTTGAGGTGTCTGCTACATTTAGTGTACAAAGAAGCGTGTATAATCACAGCGAACCTGAACCAGTGCATTGTTTACCAGTTAACACTGCTGTTACCAATTTTCTCTGGAGTGCCTAAATTAGATTTAAGCTCTTCAAAAGACTGAATTTTATCCTGTCTACCGAAATTCTAAGAATTTCAGTATTTTTGCATTTCTTTTATAGCGTTCAAGAGGTATCCTTCGAGGACTTACTTCTTCGTAAAGGTGTTTGGGGTAATTCTCCATGGGCATTTTAGATTAATTTGGATACAGCCGTTGGATTTCGACACTTCATCCCTGTTTATTGCACACACCATGTACGCGAATAATGAAAGTGCCTGGAAAATGCTTTATATTTACAACAGCACCTTTGTTGACTAAAAATTCCTTTGAAATTTTCTGTCTACTGTAGCTGTAAGCCTTGTTCGTTTTATCGTGGGCGATTGGATGAACAGTTTCGGGCTAAACCGCAACGCGGCATCCGTAAACGAAAGGAAAAGGATTTTTGTTTGTGCTAGAGTTTACACAATCAAAATCTTTTTTTATTAAAACAGACGTACAAAAAAGCACATTTTGAAAACCCTGCTGTATAATATACATAAATTGGCATGCGTTTGGTTTCCTGCAGGAACTAATAAAAACTCAATAAAGGAAGCCAATGTATGATAAACCTAGAACTCAGCGCTGAAATTTTGTGTTATGCTTAAAATATTTTAAGAGCCAGACGTCAAAAACGAAAATGAACTTAATAAAGGCTAAAAAGACCTCTAATATTCATAAGCAAACAATGCGTCGGCTTGCTGTTTTGAAAACAGTTCTTTCGAATTAGCTGGATAGAATATACTATATAAAAATGAAGTGGTGGTTTCATAAAAGCCAATGTCAGAAAAAGAAACCTTAACGTTGCGAATAGTTATATTAATGAAAGCTTCTTTTGCGAGTAGTTATATGAAAATTTGCGAAAATATCTGTGTATCATGCAGCAGTTCTCTTAATAATTTGGTTATAAACTGAAGTTATAATGAATTAGCTTTATTTTGCTTTCCGCTAAGCTAATTAATATGAATGATGCTCTTCCTACCAGCTAGCTAATGATATACTTGTACTAAGCTTCAAAATAGTGAATTCAAAAGGTTGTTGTTACTAGTTAATTACGAAAATGAATAAAGTCTTAACGCTGGTTATTTATGGTAATACACTAATGTTATAAACCTAACAGCCAGACAGAGGTCTGACAAAAACTATGAATTGAGAAAGACTAACTTACGGCAACTTTTTTATTATAAGACTCTTGGTCATCTAAAGCACACACACAACTTGTTTTACAATAATGAAGAATCTCTTCTCATAACAACAACGCTCTCCGTAAACAACAACGCTCTCTCATAACAACAACAAAAGCTCTCCCTAAGTCTCGATGAACGCGCCTATATACTAGCTACCACCACGTCATGACTTACACTCATTGCCAGATCTCATTCAGCGGGTGAAATAATATTTCGTTCAGTAAGAAGATAATTTACATAGTAAAATAAAATAACCAGAGATAGTAAAATCAAAAGGAAAGTGAATATAGAGTATACGTTACAAAGTTACTGTTTCAGAAAATGAGGCCAACCTTCTCAGTACTAAAATACACTGTTTGGAGAATGATAGTGAAAACTAGTTTGAAATTACAATTTTTAAAAGAATGCATTGAATGAGAAACATTATGAAACCTAATTTATGTATCTAAGAAGACACCTTATTTGCTTAACAAGTAAAGAGACGCTGCGTTAATTGGAAACTATTAATAAGCGTAAAGCAGGAAGATTTTGTAGAAAATTGCATGTGCTTAATTGTGATTCATTAATATTTAATAACTCAAAAGTAGTTTACCTCTTGCACTTCTCAAGCAGTTAAAATTAAAAGTCAATAAGTTGGGAGCGATGCTTGTTGTTGTGATACTTCGTAGATAACAAATCAAGTGCGCAAACAAGATGTCGTTCTTTCTAGATATCTAGGATAACTGTCCATCTTCGTTGATGACAAATTACGTAACTCATAAGCTTTTGCAAAATATCATGAACATGTATTTAAAAGCACAAAGGAATATTTTTCATGCACTGAATATATTCATGATATTTATTTAACATAACGGTGACAAACCCGATCACAGCCTGAACAAAATGGCGAATTTACAATGTTGGCGTCTTCCACACACATCGTCAATGTTTCGAGTTCCAATTCCGTCCTTATGTTTAGGAGAGCGTTAGATCACGCTTTCTATCATATTTCAGAGTCTTGTTACTCTTCTATAGTCCAAATCGACTTAAGAGTGTACTACATTGAAGAGCAATTGAATTAGAGATGCCTGTCTAGTAACGTGTAGCACCACCTTTCGCCCTGATACCATCGGTGATTCGTCTCGCCATGGACTCGACAAGACACCGGAAGCGTTGGGAAGCCATACGGATCCACGACCCCTGAACAAGCTCCTACAGTTCACGAAGATTTGATGGAGGTCAGAGCCTCGAACATATCTCTCGATGGCATCCCAGATGTGCTCGATGGGATTGAGGTCAGGTGACCTAGCTGGCCAAGGAAGCGAGGTCACGTCAGTGGAGTGTTCATCCAACCATTCGGATATAATTCCGGAGCGATGGCACGGTACATTGTCTTGTTGCAGGATAAGCTCTCCAGTGGGATGTTGAAGACGCACAAACGGTAGCAAATGGTCCTACAGGATATCCTGGTAACTTGGACTTGTGAGGGACGATGTTACACGTACCAGGGGTCCCATTTCAGTCCACGTAAACAGTCCCCAGACGAGAATGCCACCCCCACCAGCTAAAAGAGTACCCTGCTGGCAAGAAGTTTCCATCACTTCATGTAGTTTGCGCCGTACTCGTATCCTGCCATCCGCATGTACCAACGTGAATCTAGTCCCGGCAACATTTTTCACACGTCTAGGGTCCAGTGGCGATGTTCCCACGCCCATGTTAATCTTTGCACCCGGTGATGTGCGGTCAGCAGCGGTACCCTCGTGGTACGATGGCTTCTGTATCCCATAGCGAGGAGATGATTCTGGATGGTGTGGCTGCGCACACGTTTTTGTGCACCAGCGTCAAATTGCTGAGTGATTTCTTGCACTGTGGCCCGTCTATCCGCTGTTACAATGCGAGCTAGCTGACGTTGACCCCGCTCATCCACACGCTGTTGTCCACGGCAGTTGGCCCTTGCAGGGATGGTTTTACCGGATTCGATGTACTCACAGTGCCCGGTCGGAAGCGTTACCGAACCAGAGAAGCGGGATTTGTGATTTTGGCTGAGATTTTAGTTGCGTTGCGACAGCGAAACGTGAGCGCAGCTCACCCCGCGAGAGAGGACCCAAATCCCCTCTCGCAAAAAAAAAAAAAAAAATATTTTTGGTTTTTTCTTTTGTTTACAAAGAGTGTTTTGGTGCAGTCAAAAACACTGGCTCTGGACATAGAATAAGAACGCCCTTGACAGGGCGAAGTCCTAACCAGACCACAGACTCGTTTGTAGCGCTTTTGCGAGTGCGTTGACGTCGTGCCGGTTCGACCCGTGATAGGACTCTTTGATCCGTCACTGGGCCAAAGCTCGCGTGCCCGGGTTTTCTGAGTGTTAACTTGAGTGGGAGAACCCCAGGGTGCTCACTCAGTACTCAGAAAAAGCTTTGTTTTGTCTCTCTCACAGAGATGCAGACCTACCAAAAGGGAGTTGTGTCAAAGGGGATCACCCCTGAAACCGTCTTGAAAACAAGGCAAACACACTTTTTTCCACCATGGTGCAACCCTCGGAGGTCCAGGCAATGGAAATTTCATCTCCTAAACCCGGAACCTCCTGGTCACGAAAGGCCTCACCGGTGGTGACCTCGGAGCTCAATCTGAAAGCGAATCGGGGGGTTGAGACTACTCTAGTAGGTACCACTGGGGAGTTTCTTAGCCTGGTGGATAACTGTGTTTGAAGTTTGAGTGATTTTGGGCTCACTACCCAAGACGATAAGCAAGGCTGCGGCGAGCAAGATCACGGCGGCGTTGAACAAAATTCAACTCGCCTGCAAACAGCAAAGGCTGCTGACCTCAAAGCTAGAGGGCAAGCTTGAGGAGATGGAGGAGCGCCAAAGCTCCTCTGCAGGACCCAAGACCTACGCCGCCGCAGCCAAAATGGGTGCCATGAAGACGCAAGGGTCTGTTCCGGCACCCAAGATAAAGAAGGTGGTACCAGACAGGAGACATGTGCTCCTGATCTATCCCACCGACGAGGGAAAGACGCCTGATGACGTAAAACAAACACTCCTATCCGCAGTGCAGCCAGCAAAACTGCAAATAGGAGTCAAAGGTGTACGTAAAGTACGGAATGGGGGAGTATCGGTTGAGTGTTCGAAGCGCGATGACATCGCCAAGCTGGAAGGCGAGCTGCGGAGCAATCTCCTGACCAAGGATTGCACTCACTCTAAACCCCCCAAAAGCGACTCCCGCGCCTAATCGTTTATGGCGTCGACGGGGAGGTCTCGCGTGAGGACTTCGAGGCCGGAGTAAAGGAGCAACACCCGGACCTCGAAGGGGACATCTCGGCAAAATTCGCCATCAAGGCTAAAGGGGGTAAGGCCCACTGGGTGGTGGAGGCCGAACACATGGCCTACAAGTTGCTGATCAAGCGAGGAAGACTAAACTTAGGTTGGTCAATCCTGCGCTTGAAGGAGTTTGTTAGGGAAGTCCGATGCTTCCCTTACAACGGCTTCGGGCATTTCAGGAGTGGTTGCAAGGAAGCAGAGGACAAGTGTGGACAGTGCGGTGAGACAGGTCACCGGCACAAAGACTGCACTGCTGCTCCTAAGTGCAATAACTGCACTTCCGCGAACAAGCGGTTTAAACTGAAGCTATAAACAGCCCATTCTAGCTTCAGCAAGACTTGTCCCTCTCTGATCAGAAAGTTGGAGCAGCAGAGAAGCCGAATTAATTATGGGTGATCGGCAAAGGACAAGCACCGGTCTAAGAGTGCTCCAACTCAACGCTCACCATGCGAGAGCCGCAACAGGGCAGATTCACAGAACTGGCAGTGAAGTCGCTGCGAAAATCCTGCTGTTGCAGGAACCGTACCACACCCATGGTAGGGTAGTGGGGTTTCCCAACTCCTCACGGAGGTACTACTCTCGGTGAGAAAAACCAATGGTAACCACAGTCGTTCTTGACCCAGATCTTGGGAGCTGGAGCTTGAATGCACATCCAATGCGGTGGCATTGGGCATTAAGAGCACTAATAGAAAAATCTTGCTTGTTAACCGCATACTGTTCACCGTCAGGTGTTCTCTCAGACGTGCTAAACACTCTCTCTCGGTTGCTGGATTATCACCCGCAACACCAGACTATCATTGCAGGCGATTTTAACGTGAAAAGTCCCCTCTGGGGAGACCAAGATGAAGATGGGCGAGTTAGTGAATTCCTAGACTTCGTCATTTCGTCAGATCGGACGATCAGGAACGACCCTAACAGTGTCCCCACGTTCTTTTTTTTTTTTTGATTGGAGGATTAACGACCACCGTGAGCAACTCAATGGGCTATAAGCAGTCGCCTGTCCCTAATTTAGGGTCACTGGTTCCAAGGAAGGGAGAGAGCCAGTGCCGTAATACAAACACAACATCCATGCCTCACCGGGATTCGAACCCGGACCCCGTTCGGACGAATAATCAGAGGCCATCGCTTAGACCACTGCGCCACCGGGGCGGCGAACCCCACGTTCCAAGCTGCCACTGAGACGTCGTGGGTTCGACCTCACCCTCACGAGGACATCGGTCCTCAACCTCCTCCAGAACTGGCAGGTACTGGACGATGTGAGTTGCAGCGACCACCTTGCTATAACCTTCACGATAGGGTTTGAGAAAGTTGGGGAAAAGGCCAAGTCTAGGTTCGACGCCCGGAACCTCAGATCGTCGGAACTCCAGGGCCGACTATCAGATCTGCTAAGAGACAGATGTGCAGCAGATCTCGATGAGGTAGAAGACCTTAACGAATATCTCGGTAAACTAACCAAAGAGATAGTAGCGACTTGTGAAGGTTGCAGGAAAGCGGGGGTAGGGCAAGACCCCTGCTTCCCTGGTGGTCGGAAAATCTGAGCCTTCTTCGAGGGAAGGCCAGACGCAGCAGACGAAGAATGCAACGCAAGAGATTTGACCCAGACAGGAGGGAACGCCTGAAAAGGGAATATAATCTCTCCAACGCTATATACCGCAAAGCAATCGAAGAGAGAACACTGGAGATAGTTGTGTGAGGCCAGCCCTGTCGGTAATCTCTTTGGGATACCGTACAAGGTGGCAAAGAGCTCGCTCACCGGCCCACTGTTACTGGCATCCGTAAGAACAGAGAGTGGCACCAACACCGCCACTCTGCAAGACACGGTGGAAGTGCTCTTAAACCACCACTTCCCGGCCGATGAGGAGAAGGGGGACTTCCCGGATCAAATATCGATCGAAGAACGCTGCGCAGAGATCCACCAGACACGGTTGATGACCTGCCTTTCACGGAGGCGGAGGTGGGTGCTGCAGTCTACAGCCTGAAAAAAGGCAAGGCACGAGGCATAGATGGGTTGGACCTCTCGGTCATCAGAGAGGTGTTTCTAGCCAACCCGGGGTCCTTCGTTGCCCTATTGAATAAATGCCTGGAACGAGGTTGTTTCTCATCAATGTGGAAGACTGCGCTGCTCGTCCTCTTCAGCAAAGAAAACAAGAGCCGAGCAGACCCCGCAGCCTATAGGCCGATTTGCCTATTAACAGCATGGAGTAAGGTGCTGGAAAAGGTCCTTGTTATCTGAGCAACCCATTACCTAGTCGGCCAAGGTAAGCTCTCCAGCCGCCAATTCGGTTTCACGCCGGAGAGGTGTACCGGCCAGGCGCTGGTCAGCCTTACTAAGCAGGTAAAGCAAAATCGTGCACAGCGAAAGCACACCTGCCCCGTCTCGTTGGAAGTGCGGAGCGCCTTCAGCAGCGTCTGGTGGCCACTGGTGTTAGACGGTCTGAAAAGACTTGGCATCTCCAGAAATCTGTTCCTGCTAATAAGCAATTTTCTCTCGCATAGAAGAGTAGAGTTTGAGGTCGGAGATAAGATCTGCAGCAGGGAGTACACCAAAGGGTGCCCGCAGGGCTCTTGCTCGGGCCCCTTGTGGTGAAATGTGGTTGCAGGTACGGCACTTGCACTTCCACTGGAAGACGGGGTGCAGCTGCAGGCCTACGCAGATGACCTCATACTTATCGTATCCGCATCTGGCAGGCACGTGATTGAGCGGAAGGTACACACCGCTCTCTCACAGCTCGATAGTTGGAGCAAAGAGTGTAAGCTCTGCTTCGCTCTCGAAAAGACGACACTCATGCTAATAGACAAGAAGGGGAGTTGGTCACTTCACCAAAGTGTCGCTTCAATGGGCATACGATTAAAGCAGTGTGAGAGAGATGCGGTACCTAGGAGTCATCCTTGACACCAGATTGTCGGGACTGCCGCATCTTTGCTACTTGAAGGATAGATGCACCAGCATTCTGAATAAGATCAACGGAATGCGGCTGACTGGGCCAGCTACAAAGGTGCTCTATAAGCGAGGGGTAGAGCGCATATTAACATATGCGTGTCCCGCCTGGTGGTCAGACACCGTGAGAATGAGAAATAGTATAAACCAAATTCAGCGCAGAGCGCTACTGGGCATGACGAGGTGCTTCCGCACGACCTCCACAGCAGCGCTTCAAGTGCTGGCTGGGTGTGAACCGGCGGACCTGGTCGTAGTGAAGGAAGCAGTTATGCAGACCTTCCGCTACGGGGACGATGTTTGTTTCCTAGGACACCAGTACCGGTCGTCCGAGGTGGAACTTCTGAGAATGGACTGGACTTGCCACCCAGCCAATGACATTGTCTGACCTGGGATAAAGCTCTCCCCACAGGACAGGGGAAGGTACTGTTCACGGACGGTTCGAAAATAGGTGGTAGTGTTGGCGCAGGTTTCTTCGTGATCTCGGATGCCAACGAGACGCAAGCGGAACGAGTGAAACTATCGCCCAATTCCTCTGTCTTTCAGGCAGAGTTACTGGCGATCAGAGAAGCACTGCGCTGGGTGCTGTCTATCAATAGCGAAGGGGCTTATAGCATATTCTCTGATAGCCAAGCGGCCCTGAAGCGCTTGGTCAGTTCGGGAGTAAAACTCCTCTTGTCAGAGAGATAAAAGCGCTATTCAAGTCAACGGAGAGCATGAGGGTTACCTTCTACTGGATCCAAAGTCATGTCGGTACAGTTAGAAATGAACGTGCAGACCTGCTAGCGAAAGAAGCTGCTTGTAAAGAGGGCATAGATTTTCAGATGCGAATGCCGTTGCAAAGCGTGCGGACGCAACTGAAAAGAGCCACATTAGTGGAGTGGCAACAGAGATGGGATGAGGATACGGGCAGAAGAACACGCCGTATATTCCCCCGAATTTCGATAAGGCGCATTGAGAGTAATGGTTTTCTTAACCAGGTACTAACCGGACACGGCGTGTCGCCGGAGTACTTCCGCAGATTTGCGGTTAGGAAGCGAGTGTGCATGTGTGGTACCCAGACTGCAGATGTCGCACACATGATTCTACAATGTGCTTCTCTGTAAGGGAAGAGAACAATTTTAGTGCCAGACTTGGCAAAGACGAGGATTTCTCGATCCTGCTCGCGTACCTAAGAGCGCGACAGGAGATCATCGAGATGGTTAATCACCTCAAAGAGGAGCAGACGGTCTACCTAATTGAGGGGTGACCGAAGAAGAAAGAAGATAGAAGAGGGATGAAGAATCAGAAGAGGAACTGATGACTCGAGCCCAGAGTCATCACCACAGAACTGACCCTAGTCCTGTGGCAGAGCGAGTATAAATGTAAATAGTGTAAATATTTGTGAGAAGGCTCATTGAGCAAAGGATGTATTTCTTACGTGGAGATGGGTTCCTCAGTGTAAATAAATATGCATGTATCATTTTTGTTTGAATAAAGGGCAGTCGCCCCAAACAGTTCGCACCAGCAATCGATTCTCCCTGACAGGGGTAGATAATTTTTATCTAGCCCTTACCCAAATGGCACGCACACCCGGGTCATGACGGAGAGGTGAGAAGTGCCGGCCCACGGGGGTAGCAGCAAGCTGCAGGTCTACGGACCGCTTCTGTCCGGATGAGGGAATGTCGGATCCTGGAAGGATTACTCGCAACGCCGTCACTTTTATTTTCGAAGAGAGTTCCTTTAACCCTGTGGAGTCTGCAATTGGACGATACAGGTTAGTGGTCATCAGCTAGCCTTTACTCACAATGCACCCGTGACACAGTGGCTCGTGAAAATCCCAGTGCCTGCACGATTTCCGAGATGGAGTGACCCATTCTTCGGGCCCGACAATTTGCCCACGATCAAATGCGTTTAGATCCTTCGTCTTACCCATACTGCGTCCAACTCTTACTGATTCCCATCGCATTACTCCTTATATTGTGGGATCGCTGCATACGTCATGTCGTTTCTGTTTATAGGGCCGCCCACAGCGCCACATTTGCATAACGCCAGCTGTCTCTAATTCAATTGCTCTTCAGTGTATTATGGAACTTACGGAAAAGCTACTTCCGCTACGAAAAGTTGTCCCTAGCGTTTAGATCGAAGAACAGCAGAATAATTCCTCAGAATTATGATTTTTGTTTGCTCTGCAGTTTATTAAGAAAAACTGTGTCAAGAGCCCCGCAGTTTCGGCCACTTACGGCTAGGATGGGAAATGTAGCTTTCTGGAGGTGGAGGGGAAGAGATGGGAGAAATAGAAGACTTCTCCCATTATTCGCAACAGAAAGACAACAAGTTGACAATTGTTGAAATGCGAGGGTGAGGTGTGCTTAAGCAGCCGTAGCGGGGAAACTGTTTTTCGAAATACCGACATAAATGCAGGTAAGGGTCAATAAAATCAGGTAAGGGTCAATAAGGAAATAATTCTTTCCAAAACGAACACAGCTGCAGTGGGGTGTGGCGCTCACTGATACCGTTCGTTCCTGCGTTACCCCCGAGACGCTGTGAGACGGCTACCCAATCTTCCACAATAGTACACTCTTAAATTGATTAGAAGTCTAGCTAGGCTTGGCTGAATTTGTCTCCAAAGAATGAATCGCTATGAGTCTCGATGCTTAGAACAGAAAATGCAGAACAAATGTGTGGAATTCGAAGGTTATATGTAGAATAAATACGTTATTTCATTCTTGTACTATGCATAACATTATGTGACAGAAAAGGTTCGTAGACTGTGTAACTGATTACAGCTCACCTTAGAAAAGATGTGCTAAAGTTTATTTCTCCTTTTGGAAAGCCCACAACTCAAATGCGTCAAGTTTGGATTTTTTAATGTAATGAAACATTTCACGAGAGATCCATCTACCTACTGTATATCTGATGCATATGTTTTTGTTATGCCATTATTTGTGAATCACTTGCCCTATATTTGATCTATGCTTTATCTTTTGATGTATTAACAACTTTTTCTCCCCAATTGCCTGTCGCAGTCGCTGAGCATCGACCGCTAACGTCAGTCAGATGAAAGTAGCAAGTCGGCGCGACTAATTGTCAAGGCATCCTGTCTTCCGTAACAGAGCGCGAAACGTGATGAACTACTTTGCGCGCTCACGTCGAAACATCCCTTTCCTGCTTTCTAGGACAGCTGTTTTGCTTTCTGTCTCTGGCTCTCTCTAGTTTGGCCCTTCTCCCATTTTCCCCCTAATTCTTCTTCTTCGCATCTAAGGAACGGAATCATGCGGTTCTACCAAAACATGACATTAATTTTTACGAATTTTTGATCTTACTGATGTGACAGAAACGACATCTTTAAATTATCGATTTTACAGAAGTCAGCCAAAAAAATAATCCTCTATTCTGGAATTCGAATTTAAAATTTCGTTTTTGCAGGCATTTCCAATATGTTCCATAAATTTCAAAAATTTTCTGTGGAACGATTTTCATAGTGGTTTGTGTAGGCATATGTTTTTATATTTCTAACTTTTACCCACTCAAAGGACACATCTGAGTCTTTTTTTATCACGTCTTTTCAATAAACCACCTGTGCCAGTTCTACGCCTGTAGATAAGATATATGTGCACCGACGAATAGGATTTAAAAAATTATTTTAAAATCGGATAGTGTTAACTATTGAAATGATGGTGCTCGTACTTTTAAATTTCTGTGGTGTACTGTTATCCCGCTGGGTGACAGAAAAGTATTTCCTCGTTTTGTGCACTATCTACACTTCCAAGCGAATTTCCCCGTAGAAAAATATCATTTTGGAGTTGGAAAAATTATTTATTCTCCCACCAATTTAAGCTACGTACAAAACTTTCCGTGCATTCTTTTTGCTAACTACGATACGCAGTGATATCGTTAAATGCCTCAAGTGTACAGTACTGTTCAAAGGAACTGCAACACTTCATATAAATTTGTCTTCTTCATTCTCCAGGTCTATGATGCTTGCAAGCGGCAATTACAGAAACGCATGACATTTCACGTCATCACACTCTTCGCAGAGGTGCGTCGATAATGCAACATCATCTTCTGCTACGTAATTCACGTTGGATAGTGTGCAAGGCAGACCCGTTGAGCAAGGAGCCCAGAAGTGTGTGTGGAAGTTGCTTTGAGTTCAGAGAGGTTATTTACACTCCACGTAACTTTTCACATGCGTTGTAATCAATCTACAGTATTTTGCCTGACGTTGAAACAACAAGCTGTGTAGCCCGGAAAGCAGAGGTTGGACGAGAAGAGTGTCTACTGCAGCTGAAAACAGACTTTTGAAACGCTGAATTCTGAAAATTTAATAGCGTGCTACACTCATATACCTGGAAAATGGATGACAATGACATGTAGGCGCAAGCACTGTAACCATTAGAAGACGATGACGCGAAGCTAAACTGAAAGCCCGTCGTCTCAAAAAGACGCCACACGCCACGTCTGAAAAAGTACATTTGGCGGCTGGAATGCTCCAAGGTACCGTTACATCCGTCTGCAGAACAATGGAAGCCGGTTATTTTCTCGGATGAGTCGAAATCCAACGTTAACAACTCAGGTGGCCAGCAGTTTGTAAAAAGAAAGCAAGGTGAGAAATCCATCGTAATTTTACAATTCTCGCAGTGAAATTTGGTTCGAGGCTTGATTTCATACCATGGTATTGGCCGGCTATATTGTATGCACTGGTCAGTGAATGCACAGACATAGAGGAACATCCTATAATCCAGCTTATTGCCAATAAATTCTGGCACTGGAGAAATTGGGGAGTTCATTTTTTAAAACGATCAGGCACGCTACCACAGAAGAGAAACCGTATGTTTAACTTGCATTTTTGTATTATGTTATGTAATATATCTTAGTGTTGCTAAATAAATGGTTTCTCCGCAGTTTCATTATGTATTTTTCAAAATAAGAGAAACATTGGTTGTGCTGGTAGTCTGCTATCACATTATCAGACCCAGACCTCAGCACCTCGAAAATTATTGAAAGCCCATGGGCAAGGCCGTTGTAGATAGGAAGCTGCAAACACTTCTTGAGCTTCAGGAAGCACTCATCACTGTTTAGTATCATAATTTATCGACAGATTACATCAAAGGTTTGAATTTATCCTCGTCGTTGTCGTGCAGTCATTAAACGAAGGAAAAGGGGGTGGACAAGACATTCCCCGATGACATTCCCTGATGATAACATTCCCCGATGCTTTTCTCGTTGCTTAGGTTCCTGTCAAAATTTCTGAGGACTCCTAATTCGCTTCAACAAAGTTATTTCCTTCTTTTTGTGAACACTCAGATGTTCGTACTTTTCCCTTCCTTCTGCCAAAAAAGGGAAAATTACAAACATTTTTACTTCATGAAATTTGTGATTGCTGATTGTTCTTGCATTCTTTTTCCAAGTAAGTATTGTTCACACCAAACTATTACAACAATTTCCATCCATATATTATGCTTCACATGTAGACCGTTACTTCTAATGCGAGTGATGCAGTTTTTCAGCACTTCTGTATATTTGAGAGAAGTTACCAAAATGCATATTTTCATTTGGCAACATATCTCTCTTCGTGGTTTGACAACAAGACAATAATATCGAACAATTTCTTATAAAAAAGTATTATTATTTTGACAAGCGGACTGTAAATTCGAGTAATTTCTTATGAAAAGTCAGAGTGCAGCTGCTGTACGCAGAATTTTATGTTGCACATGGGTAACACTGATCCAGTTTTATGCGAAAATTTTACCGTGTCTAAAGCGTGTGCAACTTGGTTCATAAGAATGCTGACTCCCGAAATAATAAAAAGCTCTGTGGATATTAATAGACGTTATCTTGCATCGTGTATTAAGACGCCTCACGTGTCAGTACTGACGTGCACAAAGTTTGGTTCTATAACTAAGACTTCGAAACAAAGAGAGACACCATGCAGTAAAATGACGACTTTCTTATGAGCGGACAAATTTTACTGTATAGCCAATCATCAGCCAAGAAGGCCATGGCAACGATTTTTGTGGATGCCAAAAGACTGTTCCGGATTGGCGATCTATTGTCAAGCATAATTAACGCCTCATTCAAATGAGTTGGATAAATAATTCAGGAACAATGCCTTAGAAACCTGAGAGCAACTTCTCTGTAATAATATTCACACGCATGTACGTCTAAAGAGTCTTAGTGTACAATCGAGAAATATTTGTTTCTGTAGTCTTACATTCTCCACATTCTCCAGAACTTGCTCCTAGTGTCATTTTTCTTCCACTCGCATTATGTATAAATTTACTGAAATCACTGGGTACAACGTAGAAAAGAAATGGTATGAAATTGCCAGAATATACACTGCTGGCCACCCAAAACGCAACACCAAGAACGACACAAGATAGCAGAGCCAGATTTACTGGACACATAACAACAGATACAAAGATGAAACGATTGAGCTTACAGGCCAGTGCGACTTGAGGAACACGCAGACATCAATAGTTCGTGTGGCCCCCATGGCTGGCAATAACGGCCGCTACACGCCGCGGCATCGAACGAAAGATGCTTTGGATGTGGGCTTGGGGTGTGTCAGTCCAGGCTGCTTCCACACGTTGCCACAGTTCATCAGGCGTAGCCGCGGGTGGTGCTTGCGGGTCACTCGGCTGCTGATCAGCTACCAGAAATGTTCGATGGCGAACATATCGGGAGAACATGCGGGCCACGGCATCAGTGTGACCTGGTGGGCCGTGAAGAATTGTTGCATGATGCGTGCCAAGTGCGGGCATGATTTGTCCTGTTGAAACGTGGCTCCTGGCAGGTCCTGCAGGTAAGGGAAGACTACAGGCTCCACAAAACGTCGGAGATGTAGCGGTGGCTATTGAGTGTACCGGCGATGCGTACCAGAGTGGTGCGGGTATCATATCTAATTGCGCTCCAAACCATAACACCAGGCGACGGACCGGTTTGGCGATGCATAATGCAGGCGTCATACATTCTGTCGCCGCGGTTCCGCCACATGCGGGTCTGACCATCTTGGTGTTGCAGGCAGAAGCGGGATTCCACGGAGAAGACAATGTCGTGTCATTCCGTAGTCCAGGTGCGGCTTTCAACGTCCCACTGCCGCCGCACTCGCCGGTGGTGCAACGTCAATGGTAATCGTAACAATGGGCGCTGTGCGACAAGTCCCCGCTCCTGCAAACGACGTCGAACGGTACGTGCTGACATTGGTTGTAGCGCAACACACCCTAATTTCTGCGCTAACGTTCGTGATGTGGTGATGCAAGCCGTCAATACCCGCCGCACAACATGCCGGTCCCCTAGTTCAGTGGTGTGCCGCGGCTGCGGCAATCGTTCACGTGGGTCCGTTCGTCCCTCCTGCACCCACCGAATCCATACTCGCCTTACTGCGGCTGGATGTCGTCCCACACGGGCGCCGATGTCTCGGTACGATAAACCGCTGTCGCGATAAGCCACTATTCGTCCTCTGTCGAACTCCGAAGCGTGCTGGAATGACTGCCGTATTCTGTTACGAGGCAACAGGAAGCTTTCCACGCACAGGCCCGGCACACAACACACTTCCAGTACTTACACCCCGCCTTCTGTGCAACCTCCTTATAGTGCTTCTCGGTGGCGTGCCGGGCGCATATGATTTGCATATGCCCTGCAACGCTAATCGGTCGCATATCCTCTCGCGGGCGTCGCATGGTGCGAATTTCAGGTCAAACGGATGCTTCCGTCTTGGTGTTGCATTTTGGGTGGCCAGCAGTGTATATATATATATATATATCATCATCAGGTGATGCGTAACATCACAGCCTCTCCTTGACAAATGTCAACCCCGCCTTCTCGTGGTGCATCCTGTTCCCACTAAAGGGGCTCTGACGACCGCCCATAGCGGTATAACTATACCATCGGGATCAGAGGAAATTCTATCCCACACTCACCAACCCGCTTGGCCAGCGTGGTGAGTTATGGCCAAACCCCTCCAAAATGATTCCACAACTTAAATCTTGGCCCTCAGTCTCCGGCAGCTGGAATGTACCTGGCCAAGGCAGCGGCCAGTGCGACATGAAGGCAGAGGGTGCTAAGAATCCCCGGAGGACCGGACTAGGCTGCCATCTGATGCTGACCTTGGCTACTTACAATGGACGCTCCCTATCTTCTGATTCAAGGCTTCTTGAATTGGAAGAGGAACTACAAAGGATCAAGTGGGACATCGTGGGGCTAAGTGAGGTAAGGAGAAAAGGAGAAGATCTCATCGAACTGAAAAGTGGACATCTCTTCTACTATCGTGGGACAGATACTGGCAGAACTAGTGGTGTTGGATTTATAATAAACAAGAAACTGAAGGATAAAGTTGTAGAAGTTGAAAGTTCCTCTGACAGAGCTGCACGACTTGTTATCCAACTCTCGAAAAGATACCAGGCTCAGATTATTCAAACTTATGCACCCACCACAAGTCATCCTGAAGAAGAAATTGAAGAATTTTATGAGGAAATTTGTCATCTAAATAATAAAGGTAAGCAGCACTTGAAAATAATTATGGGAGATTTCAATGCAAAAATAGGGCAACGGCAACAGAATGAAACTTCAGTAGGTAAATTCGGTCATGGCAACAGAAACCAGCGTGGAAATACTCTCGTTGAGTTTGCAGAGGCAGAAGGGTTTTTCATCTTGAACTCCTTCTTCAAGAAAAAGCCACACAGGAAATGGACATGGTGACATCCAAATGGGACGACAAGTGAAATTGATTTTATTATGTGTAACAAAAAATTCGTCATAGAAGACTGCAGTGTGCTAAACAAGTTCAACACAGGTAGTGACCATAGATTGGTGAGATGTAAGATGCACCTCAACACTAAACTTGAACGTGGCAAGCTCATAAGACAAACAAAATCTATTGACATAACCAACCTTAAAAAACACCATAATACCTTCAAGTTAGAACTGAAGAACAGGTTCTCTGCTTTAGAAGGCCTAACATCGGAAGAAGTGGACATCTCTGAAGTTAACAGAAAAGTAACCAAAGCTCTTATGGAAACAGCAACAAAATTAGCTGGGTCTAAGAACAAGTTGCATGTGAACAAATTATCAGGAAAAACCAAAATGTTGATGCAAAAAAGAAGAGTGATGAGGACAACTAAAGAAGATGTGACTTCCAAAGTGGAATATATAGAGCTATGCAAGACAGTAAGAAAAAGTATCACTGAAGACGTAAGGAAATTCAACTGTGAACTAGTGAGGAAAGCAATTGAAAACAACCAAAGCCTAAAGATAGCAAAGGGACATCTCAGTAAGGGAAGAAAACAGATTATGGCACTGAGAAAAGAAGATGGTTCTGTAACAAGAAATAGAGGCGAAATTTTGACAAGAGTGAAAGATTTCTACTCCAAATTATATAAAAGGGATGATATATGCACTCCAGACATCATGAAAGATACCAGTACCAGAGTTCCTCCAGTCCTTCCAGCAGAAGTTGCACATGCAATCAAGAACATGAAGCGAGGAAAAGCTCCAGGAGAAGATGGAATTACTGTAGACATCATAAAAGAAGCAAGTGGAGAAATCGAAACAGTACTCGCCCAAATTTTCACTCGATGCCTTAATGAAGGAAAGATTCCTGAGAATTGGAACACCGCTACAATGATCCTGCTACATAAGAAAGGTGACATTGAGGATCTCGGAAACTACAGACCTATCAGGCTCCTATCAGTAGTTTATAAAATCTTCACTAAAGTTCTTTCACACCGCTTGAAGGTAGCACTAGACATGGCTCAACCGAGAGAACAAGCTGGATTCAGGAGTGGCTACAGCACAATAGATCATATCCACGTGCTGAGAGAACTAATTGAAAGAGCGAGGGAATATGAACTTCCATTGTGCATGGCTTTTATCGATTATGAAAAAGCCTTTGATTCGGTGAAACCATCAGCAGTTACAATGGCTCTGAAAACCTGCGGTATTGAAGATGCATACATTAATATTATTAATAACATCTATGAAAATGCGAGTGCAAAGATTAGGCTGTTTGAAAATACAACACACGTAAAAATTGGAAAGGGAGTGAGACAAGGTGACACCATATCTCCGAAGCTCTTTAATGCCACATTGGAGGGTGTTTTTCAGTCGCTGAGCTGGGAAAACAAGGGGATAAAGATTAATGGAGATTATCTAACCCACCTTCGTTTTGCTGATGACGTAGTCATTTTTGCAACTACCCCATCAGAGCTGCAGAGTATGATCCAGGAACTTTCTGACAAGAGTAAAGAAGTGGGATTAAAAATGAACTTTCAGAAGACAAAAGTGATGTTCAATGCTTTTACAAGGAATGAAGATTTATCGATTGATGGAGAAAAGCTGGAGATAACAGACACGTACGTTTATCTTGGACAGCAGATATCAAGTGAGGGTCACATTGATGAAGAAATTAATCGGCGTACAAAACTTGCCTGGAGAGCTTTTGGAAGAAACAGCATAATTTTCAAGAGCAATATGCCATTATGTCTTAAAAGAAAAGTGTTTGATCAATGCATCCTTCCAGTGCTTACGTATGGTGCAGAGACGTGGACCTTAACTAAAAGAGACATACAAAGGCTGCAGACAACTCAAAGAAGCATGCAGAGGTGCATGCTTGGTGTAACCAGGAGAGATTAGAAGAGGAACTCGTGGATCCGAAAAATGACAAGAGTGGAAGACATCATGATCAGAGTTAAATCCCTGAAATGGCAATGGGCTGGACATACTGCCAGAAGGAGAGATCATCGATGGACAGCCGAAATTTTAGATTGGATTCCAAGGGACAGGAAAAGACCCAGAAGAAGACCACATAGGAGATGGGTGGATGAAATTCGAAAGTATGCAGGGGTGACATGGAGGAGACTGGCACAAGACAGACCGTTGTGGAGGAAACTTGGGGAGACCTTCGTCCAGCAGTGGATTGATAATGGTTGACAATGATGATGATGATGATGATATCATCATCATCATGATATCATCATCATCATCATCATTGTCAACCATTATCAATCATGATATCAGCATCATCATCATCATTGTGAACCATTATCAATCCACTGCTGGACGAAGGTCTCCCCAAGTTTCCTCCACAACGGTCTGTCTTGTGCCAGTCTCCTCCATGTCACACCTGCATACTTTCGAATTTCATCCACCTATCTCCCATGTGGTCTTCTTCTGGGTCTTTTCCTGTCCCTTGGAATCCAATTTAAATTTTCGGCTGTCCATCGATGATCTGTCCTTCTGGCAGTATGTCCAGCGCATTGCCATTTCAGGGATTTAACTCTGATCATGATGTCTTCCACTCTTGTCGTTTTTCGGATCCACGAGTTCCTCTTCTTATCTCTCCTGGTTACACCAAGTATGCACCTCTCCATGCTCCTTTGAGTTTTCTGCAGCCTTTGTATGTCTCTTTTAGTTAAGGTCCACGTCTCTGCACCATACGTAAGCACTGGAAGGATGCATTGATCAAACACTTTTCTTTTAAGACATAATGGCATATTGCTCTTGAAAATTATGCTGTTTCTTCCAAAAGCTCTCCAGGCAAGTTTTGTACGCCGATTAATTTCTTCATCAATGTGACCTTCACTTGATATCTGCTGTCCAAGATAAACGTACGTGTCTGTTATCTCCAGCTTTTCTCCATCAATCGATAAATCTTCATTTCTTGTAAAAGCATTGAACATCACTTTTGTCTTCTGAAAGTTCATTTTTAATCCCACTTCTTTACTCTTGTCAGCAAGTTCCTGGATCATACTCTGCAGCTCTGATGGGGTAGTTGCAAAAATGACTACGTCATCAGTAAAACGAAGGTGGGTTAGATAATCTCCATTAATCTTTATCCCTTTGTTTTTCCAGCTCAGCGACTGAAAAACACCCTCCAATGTGGCATTAAAGAGCTTCGGAGATATGGTGTCACCTTGTCTCACTCCCTTTCCAATTTTTATGTGTGTTGTATTTTCAAACAGCCGATACTTTGCACTTGCATTTTCATAGATGTTATTAATAATATTAATGTATGCATCTTCAATACCGCAGGTTTTCAGAGCCATTGTAACTGCTGATGGTTTCACGGAATCAAAGGCTTTTTCATAATCGATAAAAGCCATGCACAATGGAAGTTTATATTCCCTCGCTCTTTCAATTAGTTCTCTCAGTACGTGGATATGATCTATTGTGCTGTAGCCACTCCTGAATCCAGCTTGTTCTCTCGGTTGAGCCATGTCCAGTGTTACTTTCAAGCGGTGTGAAAGAACTTTAGTGAAGATTTTATAAACCACTGATAGGAGGCTGATAGGTCTGTAGTTTCCGAGATCCTCAATGTCACCTTTCTTATGTAGCAGGATCATTGTAGCGGTGTTCCAATCCTCAGGAATCTTTCCTTCATTAAGGCATCGAGTGAAAATTTGGGCGAGTACTGTTTCGATTTCTCCACTTGCTTCTTTTATGATGTCTACAGTAATTCCATCTTCTCCTGGAGCTTTTCCTCGCTTCATGTTCTTGATTGCATGTGCAACTTCTGCTGGAAGGACTGGAGGAACTCTGGTACTGGTATCTTTCATGATGTCTGGAGTGCATGTATCATTCCTTTCATATAATTTGGAGTAGAAATCTTTCACTCTTGTCAAACTTTCGCCTCTATTTCTTGTTACAGAACCATCTTCTTTTCTCAGTGCCATAATCTGTTTTCTTCCCTTACTGAGATGTCCCTTTGCTATCTTTAGGCTTTGGTTGTTTTCAATTGCTTTCCTCACTAGTTCACAGTTGAATTTTCTTACGTCTTCAGTGATACTTTTTCTTACTGTCTTGCATAGTTCTATATATTCCACTTTGGAAGTCACATCTTCTTTAGTTGTCCTCATCTCTCTTCTTTTTTGCATCAACATTTTCGTTTTTCCTGATAATTTGTTTACATGCAACTTGTTCTTAGACCCAGCTAATTTTGTTGCTGTTTCCATAAGAGCTTTGGTTACTTTTCTGTTAACTTCAGAGATGTCCACTTCTTCCGATGTTAGGCCTTCTAAAGCAGAGAACCTGTTCTTCAGTTCCAACTTGAAGGTATTATGGTGTTTTTTAAGGTTGGTTATGTCAATAGATTTTGTTTGTCTTATGAGCTTGCCACGTTCAAGTTTAGTGTTGAGGTGCATCTTACATCTCACCAATCTATGGTCACTACCTGTGTGAACTTGTTTAGCACACTGCAGTCTTCTATGACGAATTTTTTGTTACACATAATAAAATCAATTTCACTTGTCGTCCCATTTGGATGTCTCCATGTCCATTTCCTGTGTGGCTTTTTCTTGAAGAAGGAGTTTAAGATGAAAAACCCTTCTGCCTCTGCAAACTCAACGAGAGTATTTCCACGCTGGTTTCTGTTGCCGTGACCGAATTTACCTACTGAAGTTTCATTCTGTTGCCGTTGCCCTATTTTTGCATTGAAATCTCCCATAATTATTTTCAAGTGCTGCTTACCTTTATTATTTAGATGACAAATTTCCTCATAAAATTCTTCAATTTCTTCTTCAGGATGACTTGTGGTGGGTGCATAAGTTTGAATAATCTGAGCCTGGTATCTTCTCGATAGTTGGATAACGAGTCGTGCAGCTCTGTCAGAGGAACTTTCAACTTCTACCACTTTATCCTTCAGTTTCTTGTTTATTATAAATCCAACACCACTAGTTCTGCCAGTATCTGTCCCACGATAGTAGAAGAGATGTCCACTTTTCAGTTCGATGAGATCTTCTCCTTTTCTCCTTACCTCACTTAGCCCCACGATGTCCCACTTGATCCTTTGTAGTTCCTCTTCCAATTCAAGAAGCCTTGAATAAGAAGATAGGGAGCGTCCGTTATACGTTGTCAAGGTCAGCATCAGATGGCAGCCTAGTCCGGTCCTCCGGGGATTCTTAGCACCCTCTGCCTTCATGTCGCACTGCCGCTGCCTTGGTCAGGTACATTCCAGCTGCCGGAGACTGAGGGCCAAGATTTAAGTTGTGGAATCATTTTGGAGGGGTTTGGCCATAACTCACCACGCTGGCCAAGCGGGTTGGTGAGTGTATATATATATATATATATATATATATATAATGCCATTATGTCTTAAAAGAAAAGTGTTTGATCAATGCATCCTTCCAGTGCTTACGTATGGTGCAGAGACGTGGACCTTAACTAAAAGAGACATACAAAGGCTGCAGACAACTCAAAGCAGCATGGAGAGGTGCATACTTGGTGTAACCAGGAGAGATAAGAAGAGGAACACGTGGATCCGAAAAATGACAAGAGTGGAAGACATCATGCTCAGAGTTAAATTCCTGAAATGGCAATGGGCTGGATATACTGCCAGAAGGACAGATCATCGATGGACAGCCGAAATTTTAGATTGGATTCCAAGGGACAGGAAAAGACCCAGAAGAAGACCACATGGGAGATGGGTGGATGAAATTCGAAAGTATGCAGGGGTGACATGGAGGAGACTGGCCCAAGACAGACCGTTGTGGAGGAAACTTGGGGAGACCTTCGTCCAGCAGTGGATTGATAATGGTTGACAATGATGATGATGATGATATATGTATATCACAAGTTCTTTGAGCATAGAAATAGTTTTAATAATTCTTGTACTTTACAATCAAGTTGTTTTCATATTCTGTGTTGCTTTTTATAAAAAAGATGCTACATTTCGTAATCGTCATATCCTGTTTTTTATGCCTAAAGCATTATTTTTACATTTGTAGAAAATAGAAAATATCGTATGCTAAATGTAGCGCAAGTGAACACTACTTTCGCAGCATTTTGTGAGTTTCACGAAAAAATATGTAAGCCAAGTGATTTCAAGCACTACTTTGTGGTTCAAGTGCCAAAACTTGGGAGATATTGCGGTGTAAGTGTCGGATATTGCATATTGTGGTGTAACGTTAAATCGAAAATTTTAACAGCATACAGTCTTGTTGTGTGTGTGTGAGAGAGAGAGAGAGAGAGAGAGCGTGTGTTTGTGTTCTGAAAGAATTTCGGTTTGTCCTTTTGCACTGTTACGTACATAGAGCAGTTGGTTATGAAGTTGAAAATTCTTTTTGCCATTCTATTGTGCATCGACATTCGTTTCCTACGTAGTGCTTACATGTCGGCATACTCGTATAACGTGAAAAATCAAAGGAACGTAATATAATAGGTGCAAATGATTCCGCCGAATTTCTTTCTAGTCTTTCGGTTAAAAACAATTTTGAGAATTTTAAAAGTTCCACGTGCTTCTGTAGTTTCCTACTTTAGTTTATTGACTGAGATTCCCATGCGTTTGTGGCAACGCGAAATGAAACCAACTCTCCTGCCAAGTGGGTTTCTGTTGCCAAGGTTGATGGATGTAAAACACGGTACCCAAAATAAACACTCGCGTTGTTTGCTCCGTCGCCCGAATGAAAGACATGAGCATAATAAACAGCAATACCACATATAAACGAATTCTAAAACGTAAAAAAATCAATTTCTCTCTCTTCGCGTACTACATTTCTTATAATGTTTAAGCATGTTTTCTCTTTTCGCAAGCATATGTCATGGATGCATCGCAGCTCATTCTTTCACAGCATATATTTTATTTTCTATGCCTTAAAAGCTTTCCATTGAAAAACAAATGGAAAGATATACTTTTAAAAGCTCTGCGAAAGTTGATGTCTGCGAAAAAAAAAGCTCGATATACGACGACTGATAAAAAAACATGGAGACTGATTTTATGAAGGCCATGATATAGAACTGACTCTAAGTTTAAACCATTTAAAATACATTGCGTCAGCACTACATATTTCTCCGCTACTGGGACTGCTCGCTGGAGGCATCTTTCAAATGAAGTTGGTCAGTCATACATAAATATCTAGAAATAGAGTAGTTCCCCTAACAATTCATTCTTCAATGTTGAGTATCTGGAAGTATGTGTAATAGCGCTTCATTATTTAAGATTGAACACGTTGGAGTGGATTCATAGAAATTCATCTTTCAGCATTGGAGTGGGTCTCATACAATTCAACAATCAGGGTTAAATTCCTAGCAGTATGTTTCACAATAGTTAATCTCTCTAGTTTGAATGCCTTTTCTTGAGTTCTTTTTTTTTTTTTTTTTTTTTTGAGGTTTAACGACCACCGTGAGCAACTCAATGGGCTATAAGCAGTCGCCCGTCCCTAATTTAGGGTCACTGGTTCCAGGGAAGGGAGAGATCCAGTGCCGTAAGACAAACACAACATCCATGCCTCACGGGATTCGAACCCGGACCCCTTACGGACGAATGATCAGAGGCTGACGCCTTAGACCACTGCGCCACCGGGGCGGCTTTCTTGAGTTCATAGCAATTGTTATTTTAGGGTGGAATCCTTAGAAAAGTCTTACAGCATTTCCTCGTTCAGAGAAATATATCTTAGGGTAAAGTCCTTCAAATTGTTGCGTAATACGGCAGACATTGCGGACAAACAATTTCACACAAAACAAAATTTTTTGTTTCGTAAAAAGTGTTGTCAGATGTATCGTATTTACGATTTTCCAAAAACCCTGAGGTATTCCCGAACTCAAAGAATTCTGCGAAAAACTTCAGCTTGAGGAGTCCAATACAGCAACTTTAACAATGTGCAAAAGATTCTTAGTACGTAATCAATTAGATTGTTTTAGCCCAAACATGAACACTCTTCCCTATCGGAACAATGCGAACTGGCATGAAAACAAGAGTAAGAATTGCTTAAAACGATGTTCGCTCAATCCTTACATAAAACAGCAAACTACGAGGGTTGTCCCGAAAGTAACGCAAAAGTGGGCATACTTTTTATTAACTGACAGAGGTCGTTCAAATTGCGCATGTTGGTACAGTAACCCTTCCTCTGTACAAAGGTACTACTCAACATAGTCTCCAGCTCAAGCGATGCATTTGAGCCATCGTTGAACCCAACTCTCGAATCCTCTTAAAAAAAATCAGGTGGGAACTGTTGTACCCACTTCTGTACAGCTACTTTCACCTCGTTTGTGTCATCAAATCGTTGGCTCTGGAGACTTTCCTTCATTGGACCGAACAGGTGGAAGTCGGAGGGCGCCAGATCTAGGATATACGGTGGATGGGGACCACCGTCCAGCCTAATTTGCTGATCGCCTAATTTGTTGCCAAAGATGTGTGTGGTCTCGCATTGTCATTGTGAATATGGATCCTTTTCAGATTCTTGTTCTGTATCTTCCTCCTTATGGCTTCTCTAATCTTCTTGAGTGTCTCAATATAGCGCTCGCTGGTCACGGTACGTCCACGTTCCAGAAAATCAAGGAGAATGACACCCCTGTCATGCCCCAAAACAGTCACCATGACTTTTTGTGCTGATCGCTGGCTCTTGAACTTCTTAATCCTGAGTGAAGAGGTGTGACGCCATTCCATGGAAAGATACTTCGTTTCCGGATTGTAAAGATACGCCCACTTCCTCCCCTGTCACCAGATTGAAAACAAAAACGTGTCTTCATTAGCTTCAAACGCTTCCAGAAGATCAGAGCAGACTTCCACCCATTTATCCTTCGAATCGGGTGTCAACTGCCGAGGTACCCACTTTGCACACAATTTCCGATACCCTAAGTCTTCCATGATCTTCTGTATGGCATTGTGACCACAGTCCAGTTATGCAACGAGCTCACGGATTGTCACTCGCCTCTTCGCGCGAATCAATTCATCCACTCACTGACGATTCGTGTCAGTGGTCGCAGATGATGGACTCAAAATGCCTGGTTTGTCTTTAATGCTAATTTCTCCTTCTTTAAACTCCTTCATACATCTGTGAACATTGCTCTTCTCAATGGTGTCATCTCAAACATTGTATAGCCTTCTGTGAATGTCGGACAGCCTGCACCCTTCCTTCGTCAATAACTCAAGATGGCACGTTGCTTCTGCTTGGAATCCATTATTTACCTGCAATGAAGAAGGGTTACTATAGAGGGAGAGTTGCTCTACCAATATGTGCAATTTGAACGACCTTTGTCAGTTAATAACAAGTTAGTAAAATCATGCAATGCATTGATTATAATACGCTTTCCAACATTGCAGAAATCATTACTCAAGTTATCACTCAAGTTATGAGAATAATGTCTGTGGAATAAATCTCGGTCCTGTGCCCTGACCTTTGATCCCATTTCGATGATATTCAACAGAACCGGCTTGGTATACCTCCGAAATAGCATGATAAAGTTTTGTTGCAATCGAAGCATTTTTACGTAAGTTATGATGCATAAGGGCTATGGAATAGATCCCGCTCCTGTGTCCTAACCTTTGACCCCATTTCGCCCATTTTCAAAAGGTTTGTCGCTAGGTGGTCCCCTAACACATACTAAAATTTCATCGAAATCGAACGGTTGTTACGCGAGTTATCGTGCTGACGGACATACGCACACAGCTCGTGACGTAATGAGGCAGATGGGAATCGCGACCATCTGCCCGCCGCAAGAGTATGACGTCATATATCTTTAATAGGATCCACACACAACGCGTGACGTAAAGAGACAGATGGCGTGACCGAGCGCCAACATTCTCAAACGCGAGTTGTGACGTCATAAAATTTCTAAGCATTGGTAACATTAATGGAACAACGCCATCACTAAAAACGTTATAATTCGGGGTGGTTATTTAACCCACTAAACGAATTCTTCTAAAGTCGAGATCAAGCTAAATCGATTTCTAGTACCAGAAAACGGTAGGTTAACGACTTTCATCAAAATTCTTAGAGCCGTTTTCAAAATAAAATGTACATACATACATACAAGAATTGCTACTTTAAGATGGACGTCAAGTAACTTTGCTTCCTATCCAATGGAAAAACTTTTGTACACATTTTCTTCACAATTAATGCGTTCCCAAGGATGAAAATTTGAACATCGATTAAAATAGCTTCATTTTATAACTTTCAGTACTTAATATTTTCTAAAAGCATAACCATAATTATGCAATTCAACATTTGTTTGTCTGCTGACGTCATGAAAATACAGGTCGCGCCATCTTTTTTCTGGACAATTAATGCGTTCACAAGGATGAAAATTTGAACATCGATTCAAATAGCTTCATTTCATAACTTGGAATACTTAATATTTTCTAAACCATGCCCGTAATTATGCAATCCAACAATTTTTTGTCCACTGACGTCATCAAAGTACAGGTCGCGCCATCTTTTCTCTGGTTTCAACACCACCAAAGGAAAAGTTATTGATCTTTAATATAATTATGGTTATGTTTTAGAAAATATCAAGTTTTCCAAGTTATAATATTAAGTTATTTTAATCGATGTTCAAATTTTCATCCTTGGGAACACATTAATTGTGAAGGAAATGTGTACAAAAGTTTTTCCATTGGAAGTGTAGGAAGCAAAATTACTTGACGTCCACCTTAATAATACGGGATAAGGACAATGCAATGGATCGCAATCCTATGTCCGCCGCCCCGGTGGCGCAGTGGTCTAAGCGATGGCTTCTGATCATTCGTCCGAACGGGTTCCGGGTTCGAATCCCGGTGAGGCATGGATGTTGTGTTTGTCTTACGGCCCTAGCTCTCTCCCTTCCCTGGAACCAGTGACCCTAAATTAGGGACGGGCGACTGCTTACAGCCCATTGAGTTGCTCTCGGTGGTCGTTAAACCTCCAATCAAAAAATAAATATCCTATGTCCTGACCTTTGACCACATTTAATCCATTTTCAATGGGGTTCGTCCTCACGTGGTCCCCTACTACATAATGAAATTTCATCGAAATCGAAACATTTTTACGCGCGTTATGACACATAAGGGCAATGGAATGCATCCCGATCTTAAGTCCTGACCTTTGACCTCACTTCACCCATTTTGAACAGGGTTCGTCCCCAGGCGGTCTCCTACCACATAGTAAACTTTCATTGAAATCGAACCATATTTACGCAAGTTATGACGCATAAGGGTAATGAAATGGATCGCAATCCTATGTCCTGACCTTTGACTACATTTCGTCCATTTTCAAGAGAGTTCGTCCCCGGGTGGTCCCCTACCACATACTAAAATTTCATCGAAATCGACCGATTTTTACGCCTGTTATCGTGCGGACGGACGGACAAAGCTGGAGCATATACGCTTCTTCAACTTACGGTTGGAAAGCGTAAAAAACGTTATGCCGACTTTTGCATTACTTTCGGTACAACCCTCATGACGACCTGAGTGTTGACTTTTATCGGGTGTCCCAAAATATACCTACCAAGAGTAAAGCCATATGACTGAGGAATGAAAAAACCAGAAAGAGAAATCTAGGTGTGTAGGAATCTTTATTGCCAGGAATTTATATGATAATATATTCAATGTGTGTGCCTTCGACTGCAATGATATTATGTAATCGTAGTACGAAATTGGAGACCACTCAGTCCACGAGGTCAATGGAAGTGGTGCAGATTTCATGTTCAATAGCTGTTCGGAGATCTTCCAATGCCTGTGGGTTGGACCGGTACACCTGGTCTTAATATAACCTTATAAGAAATAGTCGCACAAATGCAGATCAGGAGAATAGGGTCTAATCAACTCCGATGACATAGCGTTTGCGATAGTCCAAGGCAGTGACACGTTCGCCGAAATGTTCGTGGAGAAGTGTAGATCTGTTGTGAGAATGCGATGAATACTGCTGCGTGTCAGCCCTAACTGTTGCGCAGCCCGTCATTTAGACTTTTTCGGTGTCAAATATTTCGCACATCCTTCCAACATTGGTTTCCGTCCTTGATGTGGATGACCTATCACTATGTGTCTGATTGTTCAACACTGGCCCCGTTATGCGAAATTTGGTGACGATGTTCCTTACAGTGTGTCTATCTGGTCCGACTTTGATCCTGAGCTTCTTCCGGAGTGTCCTCCTCACCTTTTCCTGACTCCTCGATGATCTACAATACTCTTCCACAATGAAGATATGCTGCTCTGTGGTGTACGTTGTCATTTTCTCGACTTCTGCAAAGAAACAGAAACACTGGTATATCACAAATTCTAACCACCTCTGAGTACAATGTTACATCTTCTTTACATTCTCTCCAGTCGTTGTGGTGTTATCTCCTTTTAAACTTTGTAGGTATCTTTTGAGGCACCCGGTATGTTACCCATTGTGTCTGTTAGGGTGGTTGTCACCTGTTGACTTCGAAACCAGTAATATCTTCACACCGTAGAACAAAATTTTGCATTATGAACTGTAAAGTCTTACTTAATCCTTTTCGGACGGGACTAGTATGTAGTCTGCTTAACAGATTTGCTTTTTTTTTTTTTTTTTTTTTTTTTTTTTGATTGGAGGTTTAACGACCACCGTGAGCAACTCAATGGGCTATAAGCAGTCGCCCGTCCCTAATTTAGGGTCACTGGTTCCAGGGAAGGGAAAGAACCAGTGCCGTAAGACAAACACAACATCCATGCCTCACCGGGATTCGAACCCGGACCCCGTTCGGACGAATGATCAGAGGCCATCGCTTAGACCACTGCGCCACCGGGGCGGCACAGACAGATTTGCTTTAAATCGAAGCTTAGTGATTTCATTTGTTTCAGAATATGGGGACTTTTTTAGTTGAGGTTCAAATAGGGCAGCAGTACGGTGTTTATCCTATTGTTCACGTTAGTAGTTTCAGTTTCACGTCAATTCCCTTTTAATTATTTAAATATTTGTTTTTGTTGTTGTGAGCAACTAAGGGCAATAAGCAGTCGCTTGTCCCAAATTTACAGCATCTTGTTTCAGGCAGGGGAAGGAGCCATCATCATCAGAAGAACACACCGCCCATGCCTCATATGGTACTCGAACCTGAGCCCCATCGGACGAACGGCAAGAAGCCAGCTCTTAGACTACTGCGCCACCTGATCAGCCGACAACTAAATTTAAGTCAGCATAACTGTTATCTCCACAGGAATTTCCTATCATTCATATTCTTGCACTTTTTTAATTTTTTTCGTTAAGTTCACTGAGACCAAGGCTGTTAAAGTTCAGAAGTTTTCCCTCGGTACAGTTTGCTTTTCATTAATCAACGTTTTGGTAGTTCGGATTTTCACCGACTGCATGTTTGAACTTATCCGAAAAAAAAAAAAAAAAGAGCGCGTGCGCGTATATACTTAGTCTACGTAACGGATTTGCTTTAAATCGAAGCTCATTTTGTTTGTTTCGGAATATGGGCACTTTCCGTCTATCCGCCTATCTATAGACACGATACCTTCGTATTTAGAACTCGCATTAATAAAATTTTGTTGTATGTCATTCCGTTAAGAATAACAATTTTGACTGATGCACTTGGGAATTTTTATGTTGCTCAGTCTTCACACTAAGTGGCGTAGTGTATGCCTTTTAGCACGTCATATGTAAAAAAAAAGAGATCGTGCTTATGTTAACACTTTGTCCGTCCTTCCGACTGTCTCCTCTTTCTGCTCCTCTAGAAATTAATACCCATTGGCTTTTCCTCCATCGCCGCCTTCCTGTTCCCTCCGTTCTTTTCCGAATGTCTCTTCTCGATTCCCCTCTTTGCCCTTTCTGTGCTCGGGAGGCTGATGTCTCCCATGTCTATCAACACTGTGTTATATTACTCCCAATGCTGAACTTGGCATTTACTATCGCCCAATGTTCCATTACAGCAGATCTTACATTTGATGCATATCGGACTCTTCTGCTACAGAACTATCCCCCAGTCAAGCTCCCATCAGTCTGTGCCTATATTTTTATTTTAGCGAAGCATGTAATCTACGTGTTTCATCAACGCTGCAGATATTTGACTACTCCTCTGACTGTGCATGAAGCTTCTACGGCATTATTATGCCATTTCCGCGACCGTCTGACATCTCGACTTCGGCTAGAGTATTCTGTTGCAGTTACTCAGCGTCGGGAGAGCCAGTTCCTTGCCACCTGGTCACCGGCTGCCTCATGGTTTACCAGCTCGCCAGCGTCATTGTACCTGACGGTCGGCAGATTTGGTATTTGACATTTTTGAATCAGAACTGCATATGTAAATCTCAACATTCTGTTTTCAAGATCTTTGCACAGCTTGGAAATTTACCGCATGGGTTTTTTTTCTAAAGGGCTGTCCGTGTTTACACAGCAAATTGTTTTTTGTGACACTCATCTTGTATTTTTTTTTTCTTACATTGTCGTTCAAGTTAGTTCGTCTTTAGTTTACATTTTGAGTATAAATATTGCAGTTAGTCATTAGCATAGTACTGTATAAACATAGATATTGTTTCTGCAGTGTAGTTTTTTGTAATTTTGTTCTATTTTGTTTCCCGAACATGTTTGCACTGTGCTGTATAATTGTACATAGTTTTCAAAATATTGCGGAACAAGTAATCCATCTTATTTGCATCAGAATGTCCAAGTTTAGTTATTTCCTGTTATTAAACATTCCAATGATTTGTCTGATAATCAGTTTTTTTAAATTGCATAGTACTGTACATCCTTGTAAATATGTTGTGTTAAAACTCACTGTCATATCGTACCTTCTTTCAAGAGACATGTTGACTAATGATTCTTACTGTATTTATTTTTGCACAAGTTAGTCAATTGCATGGTGTTGTACTCATGAGTAATATATTTTGAAAAATATTTTTACCTATTTTGTTCTTTTTTGTGTGAGGTGATGCTTGGTACTATCATTCTTCTATCACTACATATGGATAGTGAGAATATGTTAAAGCTTTATTCATCGTGTGTTTTCTTATTATACTTACATTTTCTATCTGGTCAACAGAATAGTGTTACATTTCTGTATATGGTCCGATTTTGATTTGTAACATGTTGACACTGTGCTGTATATCTGTACATTGTTTTTGAATATTGCCGAACAGGTAATATATTATATTTACACCAGGAAGTCCAAGTTTTGTTCTTCTCCTGATATTCATCATTTCATTGATTTGTCTTATGATCAGTTTGTCAATTGCTCTGTACTGTACATTCTTGTAACTATGATGTGTTACACCTTACTGTCTTATTGTATTTTTTTTTTTTTTTTTTTTTTGCAAGAGAAATGTTGTCTCCTGAAGCTCTCAATTTTCTTGAACAAGTTTGTTAATCGCACAGCAATGCACTTATGAGCAATAAGTTTTTTGTTAAAATCCTTCCTCAATGCCCAGACATGCTTGTCGCTGTTCATTTATCACGAGCTGTAATTTTGCTCCATTTTTCAACTTGTGCACTATGCTGTATATTTTTATATAGGTTTTAGTAGTTTAACGATCTTTGATCGTATTTTATTTGTATTTAGACGTCCTTATTAGTTCGTCTCCTGATTTCTACCTTGAATAAAGATATTTTGAAACCTTCCGACTGTGGGCGCCATATCTCTGCAACTATTAGTCTGATTTGAAAAATTCTCTTTGCATTGGTAAGCTCGAAATGTGAGAATGATGATCGTTGTAACCTTTTTTTTTTTTTTTGCAATGCACACTTTGTTGCTAGAGGGCGTAAAGACAGCTGATATCGAATTCAAAATACATTTTATTCCATAAATTTCCTTCTATATATCCGATTGAGAAAAAAAATATTTTTCCTTTCGATGCCATTTATATCGAACAAGTTTTAGGCACAGTTTCGTTTTCATGTAATACATAGATTTTCCGCTAGGAGTTGTTCAGCCCCCCCCGATATCTCTGCTTCTAAAACTCCGATTTAAAAAAAAAATTCGCAACGAATACATCTTGTGATGGGTAGTATATTGCATATCATTTCTAAATTTCGGTAAAGAATAGTTTCGCCACCAGAGGACGTAAGTTTTTATTTATGCTTCTAATGTATTCGCAGGAAAATCTGAGCTTCTGAAAACTAGATCGAAAAAAATATTTCGTGGAGAGATACTGCTCACCTCAGAAAACGTTTCAGATGTATTTTTTCCTTAAAAATAAATACCTTCATTGATAAAGCATGGTTGTTTCGCTAGGGGGCGTAGATATATATCTTATTTTTGTCTGTATCTGTGCTTCTAAGAGTACGATTTGAAAAATTCTTTCTTTGTTAGAGAACTCTTTTGGTGTGAAATGTTTCTGATATAATTAAAAAAAAATTTTAATGCACAAGTGCGCCGTCATAGGGCGCAAGTTTCCGTTTCCGTTTACAGCGATATCTGCGGAACTAAAACCCCGAGTGACAAAATTCTTTTTCGGTCAGATACTACTAACTATGTAAACTCTTTGTGTTTATTTTCTTCCCAAAATAATGTTTTTTCTCAATACATCTCCTTCTAAATGTGCGATTGAAAAAAATCTTTCATAAATATGTCTTGTTTTAACTGTTTAATTGGAAAGTCTCTTTGTCGTCTCTGTTACCTTTCTCCTGCTCTGAGAAATTTTTGTACGCCTTGTGGAACACTTTAGATTTGTATTTGAGGAGTGTTTTAGTTCACAGTTCTGTCGCTAGATGGCATTTGTGTAATTTCGCTTGCAGCTCTATTGCCACTTCTAAAAACCATATTGAGAAATTTCTTTTTTACTGTATGCCATTCACTACAATAAATATGGGGAATATTATTCTCTTTAAATAATGCACAGATTTCCCGCTAGAGGGCATAAAGATGAAAACCCATTTCTCGCGATCTCTGCTTGTGGGAAACGTATTTCAAAAGTTCTTCTTCCTTAACATAGCTTTTTCCGTGAAGAATATTTTTCGCTTATTTTCAACTTTCCCATTATCCAAAATTCTTTCGGTAGGAGGTGTAAAGCTATATATATCATGTTTTCTTCTTCATGTCTTGTTTTAACTGTTTAATTGGAAAGTCTCTTTGTCGTCTCTGATACCTTTCTTCTGCTTTGAGAAACTTTTTGTACGCCATTTGTTAACCTTCATAACATACTTTTTAGTCGTTGGTGGAAGTATGTAGCTGTTTCTATTTCTGGATGTTTTATCGATTGTAGAATTCCGGTTGACTTTTTCTAAACGGTTCCATTGACTATATGAATGATTTTGATAAATTTTATTCCGTTGGAAAGGAATTAAAAGACTTTCTTATTACAACCAGAAATTTGGTGTCATGTTTCTTGTTATGTTCGGCAGCACATACCTACGTCTAACATTCCGATTGGAAAAATTTGTTCTACATTCCAGAACTAGAACTACGAGGAACTGTTTTCAGTAAATTTTCTTTACATAATGCAAATGTTTTCCTCTGTGTGGTGCAAGCACGTATTTCTGCCAGGTGAAGTAAACACATGCTTGTAATTGGCTCTAAATATTCATGCCTAAATTTATATTTGAAAAGCTTATTTTACGTTATTTTAAAGAAACCAGATTGTGAATACTCAAGAAACGCATAGAGAATAATAAATTCGGTTGTTTTGTGGTGTAATAAGCACAAAGATTCGCCAAGCTTTCGCACTCCACTTGGAGGCTTTTTCAAAACAACGGTAGACATAAAAATGCAGGGAATAAGAACACCTGAGGAACAAAGATCATGTTTTTTTAAAATAACGTGGGTGACATCACGAGCATATTACATAAGTTTTTATCACGCAATTATACGGTGGGCAGCGATGTGTTTCTATCTTTTAATAACGAATGCCAAACCATTGGTAGTTCAGCAGAGACCATATCATTGCATGCTAGTTTGCTGGAGAGGATTTCGACTGCATCTCTTATGGCAGTCTCTTTAAAATTTGTGTACGGGGCAATTCTTCTAATACTATTCCATACAGGAGCTGCCGATGAATGCATGACTTCTCTGGCGGGGGTTGTATTCTGCATGCCCCGGTTGACACTTCGAACGTGTTCTTTACATCTAGGGTCCAAGAATCTCTTTGTCATTCCGATATATATCTTTTCCGTGTTGTCAGGATATACCAGTGGGATAGCGTACACTCCCGCCTTTTCTTTCTCACACTGTCACTCCTTGCGGCTTGATATTATATGTGATAACGGGGCGAAGGCGGGTGTGTAATCTATATCGTTGTTATATCCTGACCACACGGATATACCAACGATATATCGTCACATTGCCTATTTTATCTATCAGCTCGATGGAGCCCCATGTCACTACCACTGTGATGTAAGAAATTTCCTTAACAGGCGGTAGCCACATCGATGGATAGGACGTGCAGCTAACGCTGATCAACAACTTCTACGGTGGCCCCCAAGGTCACCGGACATCACACCCTGGGATTTTTCCTATGGGGGTACGTGAATGACACTGCCTACAAACCACCACTCCTCCAAGATCTGGGTGAATTGAAAAATCGCATTCACGCTGCGGTGCAAACCACTGATGAAAACATGAAAGAACGCATTGACATTTGTAGAGTAACGAAGGGAGCTAACATTGAGCTTCTGTGACAGCCAGCTTCA
The DNA here is from genome assembly GCA_039090855.1 of Macrothele yani. Lineage (NCBI taxonomy): Eukaryota > Metazoa > Arthropoda > Arachnida > Araneae > Macrothelidae > Macrothele > Macrothele yani. The sequence goes on from CM077026.1 coordinate 75,559,012, forward strand.
TGTAACTCACTAACAATTAAGCTTGGAGAGTTTCATTATATATGTATGAAATTATATCTTGTTTTGACAATTTATGAAATATATATAACAATGTAAAATCGTTCAAATCATTTTGAAACACCCTGTATATATGAAAAAATACAGATCTGAAGAATATTAAAACATCATAAAAAATGTGTAAATGAAGAACCATATAAAAATAAAAGTATAAAAAAGGCAATAACTGGGAAAATTAGAAATTTCTGTAGAAGCGGAGATACACGGTCGTATCTGAATAATATGACCACCTACCTAATTATGGGAATAACCACCATGGGCCCGTATGGCAGCTGCAAGACGACGTGGCATGGACGCAGTGAGGCCCTGGAGGTTGCCCGAGGCACACGTGCTCATTCGGACGGCCGCATAGCACGAAGGTCCCGGAGATGATGACGTGACGTGGTTGTGGGTGGCACGTCGAACCTGTTGATCCAAATAGTCCCAAAAATGCTCTATAGAATTGAGGTCGGGCGATTTCGCCCGCCAAAGGAGAACGGAGACAACGCTGTCGTGTTGGAACCACTCAGGCACTCCTTAGCGACATGGCACGGCTCACTGTCCTGTTGGTAGACACCATCACCACCAGGCTAAACGTCCAACAATGAAGGGATTCATGTGGTCAGTGAGGATAGACAGGTAGCCATCGGCGTTCAGGGACCCATCCAGTGGTACCAGCGGTCCCATATCATACCAGGAAAACATCCCTCAGACATGCACACTGCCACCGCCGCCTGTACTTAACCGACAAACGTGTCCGGATGTTGGTTCTCGTGTGTCTGACGTCATATCCGCCACCACCCGTCACTTTTGTGGAGTAGAAGCTAGGATTCGTCGGAGAAGGCAATCTTTTTCCACTCTTCCACTGTATAATGACGAAGTCCAATGGGTTAAGATCCAGAGAAGGCAATCTTTATCCACTCTTCCGCTGTCCAATAACGGTAGTCCCATGCGAGCTGCAGTTGTCGTTGCCAATGGACCTAGGTTAACATGGGCGTCCTGGCGCAGCGTCGACTCTGAAGACCCATGCGTAACAGGGTTCGCTCTACTGTTATCGGGTTCACGTACTTGAGTGCCCCAGTGTTCATTTGCGTGGTCAACTGCTGCATTGTTGCGCGTTGATTGTCCTTAACCAGTCAACGGAGGCGACGTCCTCCTTTGGGACCGAGAGCCTTTGGAGCTCCACAGTTATGACGTCGGTCGGGGTACCAGCGGTCCATTCTTGGTACACACTTACTACAGCACCTCGCGAACAGCCCACAGTACACCTTATTACAGCAACTGTTTATGAGATGCTTCCACCTTTGGCGCTGTAGCCGACGATCATTCCGTTTTGAATGTCCGTCAAATCACTATCTCTGCCCATTATGCTCACGTGACGCACTATCTTCTATCCTGGCGGGCCGCTTATATTTCCGTGCGGTCGACCATGTCACGTGCACTCTGTGACGCGCGTGAGCGGGTACTCTGTGATTCCGGGGGTGGTCATATTATTCCCATACGAATATTTATACACTATACTGACAAAAGTCACATGACACACATGACACCCCTTCAAAAGCAAATGAACGGATCCACTCCGTTGTTAATATGCGCGGTACAGCTGCAACGGTATAAAAACAAGTCTGCAGCTGACCGCGATCATATCGCGCTGTGAGGTTGAGTGAAAATGTCGCGGCGAGAGAGAACTGACTTTGAGAAAGGGCAGATCGTTGGGTGTTATATTAGTGGGTTTCCCATAAGAGAAACCGAGAGGCGTTTAAACATGCATGCCGAAGTCAACTGTTCTGGATGTACTGAATAAGGAGAAAACACATGGCGTACCCGAAGCAGCAAAACGTGCCGGCAGACCAAAGAAAATCAGTAATAGAGGACGTCGAATCCTCAGAAGAGTCGTTACAGCTAATCGCGGAGTACTGCACAAGACCTCAGTGTACAGGTGAGTAAAAATGCTGGAACCTCATTATTTACACATACCATTCCCAGAGAACTTCATTCCATGGGTTACCGTGGTTGAGCGACTGCTCATAGGGCTTTCATCTCCACTCAGAATGCTACTCGTCGTTTATCGTTTAGCATGGCCTAAAGAACATTTTTCGTCGACCGTAGATCAATGGAAACGGATCGTATGGACTGATGAATCCAGATACACGATCCATCAGTCTGATGGCCGTGTATGGGTATGGCTGCATCTGGAAGAACGCAATTTACCCCAGTGTACTGTTCGTACGGTAACGTTTGGAGCTGGCAGTTTACTCGTGTGGGGGTGTTTTTCGTAGTATGGTCCTGGTTCATTGGTTATCGTGGACAAACCTGTTAACCAGCACGTCTACCTCGATATTCTAGACAATTATGCCCTACCAACTCTGTGGCAATACTATGGAACCGAGCCTTGTTGGTACCAGCGGGATAATACGCCGAGTCATAAAGCAAAGACTGTTACGGCTTTTTTGACGATAATTCCGTATCGTGTGTAGAATGGCCAGCACAGAGCCCTGATGTTAATTCCATAGAGCACCCACGGGAAGAATTAGCGCGCTGTATAGGCAACCAAGGCCTATTACTAAGCAACAGTTAGCAGCAGCATTATGTACTAAATGGAAGCGCATACCTATCGCTGTGTTCCAAAACCTTGTCGAAATCATGTCTCGAAGGGTCAGTGCATTCATTAAGGCTAATGGTGGACCGACACCGTATTAATGTATGCCAATAAATGCTATGTTGTGTTTCTCCTCTAGATGTCAGGTAACTTTTGTCAGTATAGTGCATTTATATATACAGGGTGATCAGAATCGACCGCACAATAAACCTGCCGGACGATTCTTCGTGGAGAAGGAAGCCGAAACCCGTTGTCCGTTGTCCGATCGGACGTCGCATTCCGGAGATATACTCGCTAAACGTTTCGTGAGGTCACATCCGGTAGTGCACCATGCTCGTTGAAGAGCGACGTGGAAAGTTGTACAGACACACGTATCACAAGGCAATCAAGCCGCCGCGGTGGCGCAGGGATCTAAGGCGATGGCTTCTGATCATTTGTCCGAAAGGGCTTCGGGTTCAAATGACGGTGAAGCATGGATGTTGTGTTTGTTCTACGGCACTGACTTGTCCCTTCCCTGGAACCAGTGGTCCTACATTCAGGACGGGCAACTACTTATAGCCCACTGAGTTTCTCACGGTGGTCGTTTAACCTCCAATTAAAAAAATAAAGAAAAATAAAAAGGCAATCAACATTTAAAAATGTGGCACGGGGTGGGTATGCAAATTCGAAGGACATGGTGGCGTGAAATCATCAGTTGTACGCTTGCGCGATACAGCACGTAGGGATAAAACGGGTTGGCGACGGTGGCAGGTAAGTTTATACTGCGTTGGTACATTTGACAGTAGTGTGGGTAACGATATGTCGTACAGTTTGAAAAAGTATTGTGACATGTATATTCCATTGGGGGAATGCCATGTTTCAGCATTGCGTGCAGCAAGGGCCTACAGCAAGCGATACCCAGCACGACGGCACCCTGACGCCCAGGTCATACGGCGGCTTGACACTCGAATGCGCGACACAGGCAATGTCGCACCACGTCCAAATGTAGACAGTAACGCTGGACCCTCTGTGAGAACACCATCCCCCGAAGACGTCATACTAGAGTTCATAGAGGAGGAGCCAACGACCAGCAGCCGTGCGATCGTGCGACTGTTCGGTGTGCACAAAAGTACCATACTTGCCGTTCTACACGGCGAAGACCTGAATCCATATCAGATCACACGGGTGCAAGGTCTATTACCACAGGATTATCTTGGAAGACAGGCATACTGTGAGTGGCTGCTACAGCAACATGATGCCGATAATAGTTTCATCCGCCGGATCTTTTGGACTGATGAAGCAAGGTTTACACGGCAGGGTATCTGCAACACCCATAATAGTCATGTTTGGGCATTGAACAATGCACACGCAACACGTGAACACGCTCACTAGGTCCGGTGGCGTGTTAATATCTGGTGTGCCGCCCCAGTGGCACAGTGGTCTAAGCGATGGCCTCTGATCATTCGTCCGTAAGGGGCCCGGGTTCGAATCCCGGTGAGGCATGGATGTTGTGTTTGTCTTATGGCACTGGCTCTCTCCCTTCCATGGAACTAGTGACCCAAAATTAGGGACGGGCGACTGCTTATAGCCCATTGAGTTGCTCACGGTAGTCGTTAAACCTCCAATCAAAAAAAAAAAAAATACGGTGTGGTATTGTGGGCGATATCCTAGTGGGACTACATCTTCTTCCCGAACGTGTCACAGCTGCCAACTACATGGTATTCCTACGTGATGTTCTGCCGGACTTACTGGAAAACGTACCATTGGCTGTTCTCAGCAATCTATGGTTCCAGCATGATGGAGCACCGGCGCATTACGCTGCAAATGTTCGACAGTGGCTGGATACGGAATATCCTGTTCGGTGGCTTGGCCGTGGTTAACCTGCCGCATGGTCCGCTAGATCGCCGGATCTTCACCCATTGGACTTCTTCCTTGGACAGTGGAAGAGTGAGAAAAGGTTGCCTTCTTTAGATTCTTTGGATCTTAACCCACTGGACTTCGTCATTGGACAGTGGAAGAATGGAAAAAGATTGCCTTCTCCGATGAATCGATGCTTCTACTCCACAGAAGTGACGTGCTGTGGCGGATATGACGTCAGACACACGATAACCAACACCCGGACATGCTTGTCGGTCAAATACAGTTCGGCGGTGGCAGTGCGCATGTCTGGGGAATGTTTTCCTGGCATGATCTGCGACTGCTGGTACCACTGGTTGGGTCCCTGAACGCCGATGGCTACCTGTCTATCATCGCTGACCACATGAAGCCCTTCATTGTTGGACGTTTAGGCTGGTGGTGATGGTGTCTACCAACAGGACAGTGAGCCGTGCCATGTCGCTAAGGAGTGCCTGACTGGTTCCAGGAAAACGACAGTGATGTCTCCGTTCTCCTTTGACCGGCGAAATCACCCGACCTCAATCCATTAGAGCCCTTTTGGGACTATTTGGATCAACAGGTTTGACGTGCCTACCCACAACCACGTCATCATCTCCGGGACCTCCGTGCTATGCTGCAGTCCGAATGAGCACGTGTGCCTTGGGCAACCTTCAAGGGCCTCACTGCGTCCATGCCACGTCGACTTACAGCTGTCATCCGTGCCCATGATGGTTTTTGGTCATATTATCCTGATACGACCGTGTATCTCTTCCTCTGGGGTCGTTGAAAGGAACCGGTGTATCGACGGCCTGTCAACAGCCTGCCCGACCTATTGGCCACCTTACACGCGGCCATCACAACTATAACCCCTGCTATGCTGCAACGCGTGCAGATGTCTATTCCTCGGCGGGCTGGCCCCCTGTTCCGCACTACAGGGGGTCATTTTGAACACATGCTGTAATCTGACACGAATCCACGTGCGTGTTTTATCATTTGTGTTGTAGTGGTACACATCAATAAATTACATGTTTTCTGTCAAAGTGATTGAACAAGTTATTTCTTATGTCTGTATTCTTACCGGATGTGACGTCACGAACTGTCGGCGCGTATGTCTCCGGAATGCGAAGTCCGATCGGACGACGGACAACGGTTTTCGGCTTCTTTCTCCACGAGAAATCGCCCGGTAGGTTTATGGTGCGGTCGATTCTAATCACCCTGTATATATACACTGGCGGAAAGTGAAAAAAGAACACCAAGAAGGAATTGGCGGACGATCATAAAATTTTCATATGTTAATGGGGACGAATTTACGTATAGGTGTGATGTTAATTTCGGGACCAACCGCTGAGCACTTACGCCACAGCACGGCATAATATGCAAATTATCGTCGGTGGTATTTAAGGAGTACGGTGAAGTGAATGTAATTAGTCATCGGCGTACGGACACATGCGAAGACCCTGAAGAAGCTGCAATGCCTGGACATGGAAGACGTGTACGATTTCAGCAGTTATCGGACTTTGAGGGAGGTCGTCTAGTCGGACTCCGCGAGGCCCGGGTGGTCGTATCGTCGTATTGCGGAGCGAATTGGACGGGAAGTATCGGTGGTGGTACGATGGTGGCATAGGTGGTCCAAGGAACATTCCCACGCGAGGAGACGTGGAACCGGGAGTCACAGACAGACTGATGAGCGGACCGATCGACGCATAAGAAGAGCGGCGTTGTCAAGCAGAACATCCACTGCTACGCAAATCCGAGTTGCCGTTGCACCTGAGGTGACTGTGCGAACAATCCGCAACCGTCTACTGGATGCAGGACTACGTGCACGTGTGCCTCTGGCATGTGTACCTCTGACTCCAGCCCACCGTAAGGAACGGCTGCAATGGTGTCGCCAACGTCTACACTGGAGAACGCAATGGCGATCTATCGTGTTCAGCGATGAAAGCAGATTCTGCTTAGGGGCCTCCGATGGCCGTATGCGTATTCGCAGACGCACAGGGGAGCGTCTCCACCCTTCTTGCATCCACCAGCGACACACAGGGCCTATACCTGCTCTCCTGGTGTGGGGAGCGATCAGCTATCGCTCCCGTACAAAACTAGTGTTTGTACCGGGTACGTTAAACAGCACCTCCTACATCAACAGCATCATTCAGCACGTTGTTGTGCCATTTGTAAGGTCGGTTCATCGTGGTGTTTTCCAGCAAGATAACGCACACCCACACACGGCACGTGCAACGCAACATGTACTTCAGGGTGTGAGACAACTTCCATGGCCTGCACATTCACCGGATTTGTCCCCCTTTGAGCACGTGTGGGATTTTATGGGACCACAACTTATCCGGTCTCAACGGCCAGCCACGACCATCCCCGATTTTCGCGTCCAGGTTGAGGATGCTTGGAACTCAATACCCCAAACTTGCATCCAACATCTGTACGACAGACTCCATGCCAGAATTGCACAGTGTGACGCAGTTCGTGGCGGTTCAACCTCGTACTAACCATTTTACATGGTGATGTTATTTTTCAGTTTACCAGCAAATACAGCTGTATTTTGCCATAATGTTTTGATCACGTTATCCTCTGTATTCCGTTATTATACTGTATAAATTTCGTTGGTATCAGACGTCTCCTTCTTGGTGTTCTTTTTTCACTTTCCGCCAGTGTATATATATATATATATCATCATAATCATTGTCAACCATTATCAATCCACTGCTAAATGAAGGTCTCCCCAAGTTTCTTCCAGAACGGTCTGTCTTGTCCCAGTCTCCTCGATGTTACTTCCGCATATAAGCAGTATGCGGGAAGTATATATACATATATATATTTTTTTTTCTTTGCTGCTTTTGCGCGTTTGGGTTTTCAGGTCTGAAATTTCTCAAATTATTTTTGTTCGTTCATGATGTTTGTTTACAGTTATATATATGCACTTAACATAAATACATTACGATAATAGACTTCTTAACGTACGTACTCTACGTTTAGACCTTTCTAGTAATTCTCATCTCATTAACTCCTTTTCTAGTACCCATATGTTGGATCGTCTGTTTTATTTATTTAATTTACAAATCAACGTTGTTTCAGATTTGAGCAAAGCGTTGATCGCTGGTTCCTTGATATCGCATGTGAAAAACAGTACTTCTTTCTGATGTCGTTTTGCTCGAAATATTGCAGGTAAAGCATTCAGGGCATCTGGAGAACAAGAATAATAATAATAATAATAATAAAACTACAAGGACTGTATAACACAGGAAATACTTGCAATGTGAGATACAAATTTTCTTCCACCTTTTTTTGTATTTATGACATGAATTTTAATAAGAGCTTTGAAATACTTAGTTTGTCAACTTAAGAGCACTACAATGATTTGTGCATAGTATGTATAACATATTTCACCATTTCACACGAATGTTACGTTTTCAAATACCAGACAAAAGACTATGCGCAGTGAGTAGCATGAGCAAATACACTGCTGTCAAAACTTGAGGACGAACATGAAATCTTACGATTCCTGAGAGTTATGTGGCTAAACGAGCTCGCTAACGTATGCACACGGGTGAAATGTGACGTTTGAAGACACTCCACGAGGCGCATTCGCATGCAAATTTGCTGTGAGCACGTTATAAGTGCCGAAGCATATATAGGCAGGAGGCAGACTCATGTCTCATATGATTTAATTCTACAATATTTTTAATACGTCTTTTGTAAAAAAAAGTACGTGCTTATGTTATCACTTTCCGTCCGTCCGTCCGTCTGTGGACGTCATATCTCTGCAACTATTAGACGAATCTGGAAATGTCTTGTTGCATTGGAAAGCTTCCTTTTTTTTTTTTTTTTTTTTTTTGATTGGAGGTTTAACGACCACCGTGAGCAACTCAATGGGCTATAAGCAGTCGCCCGTCCCTAATTTAGGGTCACTGGTTCCAGGGAAGGGAGAGAACTAGTGCCGTAAGACAAAAACAACATCCATGCCTGACCGGGATTCGAACCCGGACCCCTTAAGGACGAATGATCAGACGCCAACGCCTTAGACCACTGCGCCACCGGGGCGGCCATTGGAAAGCTTCAAACGTGACAGCGATGATCCTTGCATTCCAGGGTTTTCCTATTTCACCGCTAGAGGGCATAAATGCAGATGCTATGGAATTCAAAATACGCTTTATGTTTTATCATGGCTCCTAAATATCCGACTGAAAAAAATATTTCTTCCATTTCAGGTACTATTTATTTTTCAAGAAGTTCACAGATTTTTCAGCTAGGTGGTGCCAATTCCTATTTTCCCTACATTTCTGCTTCTAAAAGTCCCATTTAGAAAATTCTTTTTGCATCGGATAGAGCTCGTGGGGGAAGAGTTTCGGCATATAACTTCTAGTTTTGGAAAAATAACGGTTTTCCCACTAGGGAGCGTAACTGTATATTTCTATTTCTGATGTATTTGTAGCAATAGCTTCACATCTAAACACTCAATTCCAAAAATTCTTTTGTAATCAGATACCAGTCTCCACGAAGAGCATTTAGGGAATACCTATTGCTTAAAAGAATGTATAGCTTTTCCGCCAGGGTAAGTAATTGTATGTCTTACTTTTCTTAATATCTCTGCTTCTAATAGTCGGATCTGAAAAATTCATTCTTTGTTGGAGAGTGTTTTTTTTTCTTTTCGAAATGCTTTGCACATAATTTCAAATTTTTCTTAACGCACAAGTTCGCCGCTAGAGGGCATAATTTCCTGTTTTCGTTTACAACATATTTACAGCAATATCTGCAAAAATAGTTTCTTGGTCAGGTACTACTGAAAACATTTTGTGTGAATTTCGTGCCGAAAGTAATGCACCAACGTTTAAACGTGTTTCTCGATATCTCTGCTTCTAAAAGTACAATATGAAAAATTATTTTCATACCGGATACCATTGACCACGTGGGGAACTTTGCATGTACTCTCGTGAAGCTTTTAGTTTGCAGTTTTAGGCGTACGTTGTGTTGTTGTGTATTGATGTTTGCAACCGTATCACCGCTTCTATAAATCCTTTTGATAAATTTCTTTTTCAACTGTATGCCATTAGCTGCAGCAAAGATAGGGATGTCATGATCTTTAAATTATGCACAGTTTCCCAGTTAGGGAATGTAAATGTCAATTTTTTTTTCTCTGCCTCTGCTTCCGATGTTTTTGAAAAATCGCTTTCCCTTAGCATAGATTTTACTATGAAGAATACTTTTAGCATAGTTTCTGCTTTTCCATTTTGTAAAATTCTGCAACTAGGGGCATAAACGTACGTCTGTTTAAAATAATTAATTCGTTTCCAAAAATCCCTTAGGAAGTTCCTTTTTTTGGGGGGTAGGATACTCATCGCTATGAAGAGTATTTTTAATTTTCTTCGTTAAATAACACACAGCTTTTCCGCTAAAGGGTGTAAAGTTATTACATGTTTTTTCTCTCTGTTTCTCTTTGTAACTATTCAGTTTTAAATCACCTTTGCATTCAAAATTTTCCTTCCGCTATGAAAAAATTTTGGGGCACAATTTCTTAATTTTCATATCATACATTTTTTGTGTTTAAGTAGCTATTTCTCTTTCTGGACATTTCGTTGCTTGTAGAAATCCATTTTTTTCGCCGGTTCCGTTGGCTATGAGTAACGTTATTCCGTTACGTATTTTAAATTATGCGCAGATTTTCCCTAGGTGGTGTAAATGTACTTTTTTTCTTGCTGAATTTTTAGATTCTCTAAATTAAATTACAAATACGTTTCAATTTAAATACTTAATGATCGTAATCTAAGTACCCCTATTCAACGCTGTCTGGAGAGATATTTAGCAATCCAAATGCAACCAAATTTGGTATAGTGACATTTCAGGACATGCGGACGACATTTCCGTAAAAAAAGAAAGTACCAAAACTCACCGCTTTGGCACTCGTGGTATTGCAAGCAACTAAAACCCAGTTTCATTTGTTTTGGGTATAAAAGTGGCCGCAGTACATGTGTTGCAACCAAGTTTTGGGTATAAAAGTGACCGCAGTACATGTGTTGCAGCCAAGTTTTGGGTATAAAAGTGGCAGCAGTATATGTGTTGCAGCCAAGTTTTGGGTATAAAAGTAGCCGCAGTACATGTGTTGCAGCCAAGTTTTGGGTATAAAAGTGGCCGCAGTACATGTGTTGCAGCCACGTTTTGGGTATAAAAGTGGCCGCAGTACATATGTTGCAGCCAAGTTTTGGGTATAAAAGTGGCCGCAGTACATGTGTTGCAGCCAAGTTTTGGGTATAAAAGTGGCCGCAGTACATGTGTTGCAGCCAAGTTTTGGGTATAAAAGTGGCCGCAGTACATGTGTTGCAGCCACGTTTTGGGTATAAAAGTGGCCGCAGTACATGTGTTGCAGCCAAGTTTTGGGTATAAAAGTGGCCGCAGTACATGTGTTGCAGCCAAGTTTTGGGTATAAAAGTGGCCGCAGTACATGTGTTGCAGCCAAGTTTTGGGTATAAAAGTGGCCGCAGTACATGTGTTGCAGCCAAGTTTTGGGTATAAAAGTGGCCGCAGTACATGTGTTGCAGCCACGTTTTGGGTATAAAAGTGGCCGCAGTACATGTGTTGCAGCCAAGTTTTGGGTATAAAAGTGGCCGCAGTACATGTGTTGCAGCCAAGTTTTGGGTATAAAAGTGGCCACAGTACATGTGTTGCAGCCAAGTTTTGGGTATAAAAGTGGTCGCAGTACATGTGTTGCAGCCAAGTTTTGGGTATAAAAGTGGCCGCAGTACATGTGTTGCAGCCAAGTTTTGGGTATAAAAGTGGTCGCAGTACATGTGTTGCAGCCAAGTTTTGGGTATAAAAGTGGCCGCAGTACATGTGTTGTAGCCAAGTTTTGGGTATAAAAGTGGCCGCAGTACATGTGTTGCAGCCAAGTTTTGGGTATAAAAGTGGCCGCAGTACATGTGTTGTAGCCAAGTTTTGGGTATAAAAGTGGCCGCAGTACATGTGTTGCAGCCAAGTTTTGGGTATAAAAGTGGCCGCAGTACATGTGTTGCAGCCAAGTTTTGGGTATAAAAGTAGCCGCAGTACATGTGTTGCAGCCACGTTTTGGGTATAAAAGTGGCCGCAGTACATGTGTTGCAGCCAAGTTTTGGGTATAAAAGTGGCCGCAGTACATGTGTTGCAGCCAAGTTTTGGGTATAAAAGTGGCCGCAGTACATGTGTTGCAGCCAAGTTTTGGGTATAAAAGTGGCCGCAGTACATGTGTTGCAGCCACGTTTTGGGTATAAAAGTGGCCGCAGTACATGTGTTGCAGCCAAGTTTTGGGTATAAAAGTGGCCGCAGTACATGTGTTGCAGCCAAGTTTTGGGTATAAAAGTGGCCGCAGTACATGTGTTGCAGCCAAGTTTTGGGTATAAAAGTGGCCGCAGTACATGTGTTGTAGCCAAGTTTTGGGTATAAAAGTGGCCGCAGTACATGTGTTGCAGCCAAGTTTTGGGTATAAAAGTGGTCGCAGTACATGTGTTGCAGCCAAGTTTTGGGTATAAAAGTGGCCGCAGTACATGTGTTGCAGCCAAGTTTTGGGTATAAAAGTGGCCGCAGTACATGTGTTGCAGCCAAGTTTTGGGTATAAAAGTGGCCGCAGTACATGTGTTGCAGCCAAGTTTTGGGTATAAAAGTGGCCGCAGTACATGTGTTGCAGCCAAGTTTTGGGTATAAAAGTGGCCGCAGTACATGTGTTGCAGCCAAGTTTTGGGTATAAAAGTGGCCGCAGTACATGTGTTGCAGCCACGTTTTGGGTATAAAAGTGGCCGCAGTACATGTGTTGCAGCCAAGTTTTGGGTATAAAAGTGGCCGCAGTACATGTGTTGCAGCCAAGTTTTGGGTATAAAAGTGGCCGCAGTACATGTGTTGCAGCCAAGTTTTGGGTATAAAAGTGGCCGCAGTACATGTGTTGCAGCCAAGTTTTGGGTATAAAAGTGGCCGCAGTACATGTGTTGCAGCCACGTTTTGGGTATAAAAGTGGCCGCAGTACATGTGTTGCAGCCACGTTTTGGGTATAAAAGTGGCCGCAGTACATGTGTTGCAGCCACGTTTTGGGTATAAAAGTGGCCGCAGTACATGTGTTGCAGCCAAGTTTTGGGTATAAAAGTGGCCGCAGTACATGTGTTGCAGCCAAGTTTTGGGTATAAAAGTGGCCGCAGTACATGTGTTGCAGCCAAGTTTTGGGTATAAAAGTGGCCGCAGTACATGTGTTGCAGCCACGTTTTGGGTATAAAAGTGGCAGCAGTACATGTGTTGCAGCCAAGTTTTGGGTATAAAAGTGGCCGCAGTACATGTGTTGCAGCCAAGTTTTGGGTATAAAAGTGGCCGCAGTACATGTGTTGCAGCCAAGTTTTGGGTATAAAAGTGGTCGCAGTACATGTGTTGCAGCCAAGTTTTGGGTATAAAAGTGGCCGCAGTACATGTGTTGCAGCCAAGTTTTGGGTATAAAAGTGGCCGCAGTACATGTGTTGCAGCCAAGTTTTGGGTATAAAAGTGGCCGCAGTACATGTGTTGCAGCCAAGTTTTGGGTATAAAAGTGGCCGCAGTACATGTGTTGCAGCCAAGTTTTGGGTATAAAAGTGGCCGCAGTACATGTGTTGCAGCCAAGTTTTGGGTATAAAAGTGGCCGCAGTACATGTGTTGCAGCCAAGTTTTGGGTATAAAAGTGGCCGCAGTACATGTGTTGCAGCCAAGTTTTGGGTATAAAAGTGGCCGCAGTACATGTGTTGCAGCCAAGTTTTGGGTATAAAAGTGGCCGCAGTACATGTGTTGCAGCCAAGTTTTGGGTATAAAAGTGGCCGCAGTACATGTGTTGCAGCCAAGTTTTGGGTATAAAAGTGGCCGCAGTACATGTGTTGCAGCCAAGTTTTGGGTATAAAAGTGGCCGCAGTACATGTGTTGCAGCCAAGTTTTGGGTATAAAAGTGGCCGCAGTACATGTGTTGCACCAAGTTTTGGGTATAAAAGTGGCCGCAGTACATGTGTTGCAGCCACGTTTTGGGTATAAAAGTGGCCGCAGTACATGTGTTGCAGCCACGTTTTGGGTATAAAAGTGGCCGCAGTACATGTGTTGCAGCCAAGTTTTGGGTATAAAAGTGGCCGCAGTACATGTGTTGCAGCCAAGTTTTGGGTATAAAAGTGGCCGCAGTACATGTGTTGCAGCCAAGTTTTGGGTATAAAAGTGGCCGCAGTACATGTGTTGCAGCCAAGTTTTGGGTATAAAAGTGCAGTACATGTGTTGCAGCCAAGGTATAAAAGTGGCCGCAGTACATGTGTTGCAGCCAAGTTTTGGGCATAAAAGTGGCCGCAGTACATGTGTTGCAGCCAAGTTTTGGGCATAAAAGTGGCCGCAGCAAATGAATGTCATTCTTATCAGCTGCGATACCCATCACCATGCCGGAACGTGCATTTCTTGTGAAGCTCTTTTATGATAACAGCGGCAATGCTGCGGCTGCAATTCGGGAATTTCGCCGTCGTAAGAAATTGCGCCGAGGACCATCGACTCCTCAAACTCTCAGTAGAATTATAACTTGATTCCAGAAAACAGGACATCTGGGAGTTAAACCCGGCCTAGAGCTCCAACCTGTCACTTCACAAGTTGTTGAAGTTGCCACATCTGTTGTTGAACAGTCAATGAATAATGTTGTAAGCTCCAGTAGTGCACATGCAGTGTCATGGCATTTGAATTTATCATATGGCACAGTGTGGAAGGTACTAAGAAAGTTGGTGCATTGTTATCCGTATAACATCAGACACAACAACCAGATGTTAGCTACCGACAGGGAAACCCGACCGACCATTGCCTTGGCCTTCCTTGCCAGAATGGAAGTGGACGAGTCTTGTCCACGGAAGATCTTGTGGAGCGACGAAGAACATTTTCACCTCAGTAGATCAGTGAGCACCCATAACTGTCGCATTTAGAACACAGAAAACCCTCATGTTTTACAGAAGATTCCACTGTACTCGCCTAAAAGTTACAGTCTGGTGTGGATTCAATGCCACATTTATCCTTGGGCTATTCTTCTTTGAAGAGGATCATTTCAATGGCCCTGTGGCACGCTATGTTACGGCCCACAGATTGGAGATACCGAGAGATTATCAACAGTTTTTTCGTACCGCAACTGCAACAGCGATAATGCCTTCAGTCAACCACTTTCATGCAAGATGGACCGTCTCCACAAACGCTGTGTACAGCAGTTTCTGCGACAACATTTCACCGAGAATAAAGTTATTAGTTATACGTTTCCTACGGTAGCCACCTCGTTCTCCTGAACTTAATCCTTGTGATTTCTGGTTGTGAGGAAACTTAAAGGTTTTGGTTTATCAAGCACATGTTGCAACTTTGGCAGCCTTCAAAGACAGTATCACACTGCAGGTGAGAAGCATCACAAAGAATGAGTTACGGTCCGCCGTTGAACACAGTGTTTATCGCCTTCAGGTTTTACAACTTCAGAATAAGGAGCACATTGAACAGTATTCCTTGCATCGCTAAGATCAGTATCTCTGTATAGCACGAGTTTCTTGTACAAACAAAATATTTGTTGCTTGGAACGCCATAGGTGCCATATTGGTGAGTTTTGGCACTATATATATATATATATATTTTTTTTTTTTTACGGAAAGGTCTTCCGCATGCTCTGAAATGGTATCAGACCAAATTTGGTTGCATTTGGACAGCCTAATATCTCTCCAGATAGTGTTGAATACGAGTACTTTAATTACGATCACCCTGTATGTCTAAATGTGTTTTTCTAGTCGGAAACGGTTCAAAAGACTTTTCATTTCGACAGAAAATTCGGTGTCATCTTTCTTCTTCATATGTTTCAAAAAAGGAGCCGGGAAACTAAATGCCTGAATTAAAAAACTGAAGTATCACAGACATTATATGGATGATTTTACACGAGGCCAAATTATCGGCAAGCTGGAAAAAGGCCAGGCTCTGCCTGATGTCGCCAGAGAATTTAAGTAGCGCACATCATTGTGTCTCGTCTTTTGCCAGCATTCAGGAGAGACAGTTCCGTTCCTAAATTTTTTTTGGAGGTTGTTTCAGGTATTCGAGCAAACGCGATGACATTTATTACCTTTACATAATGGCAAAACGGAGTCGGAAAATTACTGTTGGCCAGCTGGCTAATCACCTTCGAGCAAGCACAGATGTGCGAATTTCACGCTAAACCGTGTCAAGATGTCTAAATGCAGCTGGACTATTGATACTTTCGGAAGCTTGTGCGCTGTGTACCATTTTCCAGGACAGCCTCCCATCAGTGGTGTATATCTCACCGTGACTTAAGATCAATGGGCAAAGGTAATGTTCACAGTTGAAAGTGTTTTAATCTTTTATCGGATTCGAAGCGGCAGTTGATCTGGAGGCGAAGATGGGAATGCCTATGATGTCAGGAACATCGTTGAACGTGAAATATGTGGTTGTCGTGGCCCCGAATTGTGGACTGGTATCATGGTCAATGGACGTATCAAATTACACGTAGGACAATCACTGGGCAGAGGTACTACAGTGACATAAATGTTCGTCTGTTCCGTTGTGCTGTGGCTGCAGATTTATTTATACGGACGAAATCACCCGTCCTCACCGCACGGTAACTGTGGATGAAGTATTGGCTAGCGAGATATCTGTCGGACGGAGTGGCCATCGCGCCCTCCTGATTTCAATCCAATCGAACATGCATCAGTCACTCGGAAATGCATTATGAGAAGAAATCCCCTACCATAAATCATTCCAGCCCATATCAGAGCTCCTCAGTAAGAGTGGAACAATATATCCCACGAGCTCCTAAGCCACTTGGTGCTAATCATGACACACTGGTGCCATACATGCATTGCGATGGTAGAGGGGCACTCTTATTGAAGACTTCACCCTGTAGTCTGTTTATTCAGTGCTAAATGAAGAGCGTCATTGGACGACAGGTGCGCGAGTATCTCCCTCGCAACATTTTCTTCTCTTCCGATTTCTGTTAGCCATTACTTAAGATTGCCGCTCCGGTGGCGCAGTTGTTCTCTTCCGATTTCTGTTACACATTACTTAACATTGCCGCCCCGGTGGCGCAGTTGTTCTCTTCCGATTTCTGTTACACATTACTTAACATTGCCGCTCCGGTGGCGCAGTTGTCTAAGCGATGGCTTCTGGTCATTCGTCCGAGAAGGGTCCGGGTTCGAATCCCGGTGAGGCATGTATGTTGTGTTTGTCTTACGGCCCTGGATCTCTCTCTTCCCTGGAACCAGTGACCCTAAATTAGGAACGGGCTACTGCTTATAGTCCATTGAGTTGCTCACGGTGGTCGTTAAACCTCCAATCAAAAAAAAAATTACTTAAGATCGTTGATGGCATGCGTTTCAATTTGCTGTTACTTTTACCATGGACAGTTGCACCTAGAGCTGTAAAACCGCATTTTCGGATTATGCTTGGTCAAAATGTACCTCGTCCTTAAGTTTTCGACATCAGTGCATTACGAAACATCTATTTTTTTTATTTTAGTTTCGGTATTTAACGACTACCGTGCGCAACTTGATGCGCTATAAACAATTTCCCGTCCCTAATTTAGTGCCACTGGTTCCAGGGAAGGGGGAGAGTCAGTGTCGCAAGACAAGCATAACATCCATGCTGCACTGGAATTTGAACTGGGGCGCATTTAGGCCAAATGATCAGAAGTCAGCGCTTAGATCACTGCGGTACCGGAACAGCATCGAAGCAATCAGCATTTTTTTTATTTAGGAAAACATGAAAATATAAAAATATGCACGCGAGAAAGGGATTTACATTTTGTTTCAAAGTACCACTTCAAAACTTAATTAAAGGCATCTTTTGCATACAATTTTTAAATTGCAGTTTGCGAATTCTGCGAATTTATTAAGTGCACAATAGGTGATTAAATACAGTAAATTAATCGTAACGTTCGATTCTATTAAACGGGTTTAAAATTTTTAAAGCCGCCCCGGTGGCGCAGTGGTCTAAGCGATGGCCTCTGATCATTCGTCCGAACAGGCTCCGGGTTCGAATCCCGGTGAGGCATGGATGTTGTGTTTGTCTTACGGCACTGGCTCTTTCCCTTCCCTGGAACCAGTGACCCTAAATTAGGAACGGGCGACTGCTTATAGCCCATTGAGTTGCTCACGGTGGTCGTTAAACCTCCAACCAAAAAAAAAAAAAAAATTTAAGAAATTCTGATACAGTAAGTGTCTCAGAAAAAGAAAAATAAACCAGATAAATCAGCAGACGAAACGAAGTTTGAAAAAATTTAGAGAATTCGGAGAAATCTACAGGCCAAGGTTTGGGACACTCAATGGACATCAGTCACGCGATTTGCGTGGACCAGTGGCCCTAAATTAGGGATGGGCGACGCGCTCAGGAGAATGTTAGCTGGAACAATTTTTAAAGACAGATGGATCCAGAAACAATTTTCTGGTTCCATTTGCCTTTCCATCTCCTAAGCGCAAGTCGCCTAATCACGTGAACCTTTGCTGAAGCTCGTGCGGAAACACTTCCGATTGAGCACAGATTAATTTTTGCAATTACGATTTAGATTATGCTCGAAAGTTGGATATGAATCGTACATTAATTTAGCTTCATGACCCATCGTGAGATTAAAAACATGCAAATTGAGTATCTGCATTCGAATAGTGTCAGTTTTTTATTTTCCCTTGAACGAAATAAATCAACTATGACAGTCATAAAAAAAATGTGCCTCAGAAGATTCTTGGAGATGAGAGAGCGGAGGTCCTTGTGTATTTCGACTGGTCAAAACCTCATTTCATTCCCTACGTTTTCAAGAGTGGAAAAGTTGAGGTGCGATTTATTTATGGTTTAAGATATCCGCTAATGTTAATTTTAGGCTCTTTAATTAACCTCTCCGTAGATTCCCCAGCTGCTAAAAGTGCTGAACTTCCAGCTACATAAAACTTTTACACCTCCATGTCATTTAAATTAGAAATTTGACAATGAATTATTTGATATAATGAGCAAGTCTTTTTAATTCTTTGCGACTCAAAAATAATTTTCAAAGCAGATTCTTAGAAATGGAGAAAATTAGCAACAAAGAAAATGCATTTGCCTCAACCAGCGATAAAACTGCTCACCATATGAATTACGTAATGTGTGCTGTATAATTCATAGCAAATCAAGCTAGTTACAAAAAGTATTTTTCTACCGGATTCATATAATCGGTAGGCACAAAGCGGCATTTACTCCCACTAGCGGCAGAAATGTGAGTTGTAAAAAATTACAAATTGCACGCAAAAAGTTTCTCATTGCGGAATGTAAGCGAAGCAAATGAACGTTTTTTAATCAAACAATTAAACGCACAGACATGGAGGAAAACGAAATATAAATTTACGTCTTCTAACGGGAAAACTGGATATTATTTAAGGAAAAATAATAATGGACGCGAAATGTTGCTCATCGTAATGGTTATCGCACGAAGAAAAGATTTTTTTAATTGGAATTTTAGCACGACTTTTGTGAAATTTTCATTGAAAAAATCTTTGTACGTTCTGATGTTATCATCTTGTCCGGCCGTCTGTCCGTCTGTGGACACCATATCTCTGCAACTATTTGAACGATTTAAAAATTTCTTTTTTTGCATTTGCAAGTTTGAAATGTGAAAAAGAGGACCCTTGCTTTCTGGTGTTTTTCGATCAATAACTTCGTCGCTAGAAGGTGTAAATGCCGACACTTTCGGTTTCAGAACAGAGTTTATTCCATATAATTGCTTTTAAATATGCCATTAAAAATTCTTTCTTCCTTTCGATACCATTTATAACGAAGATTATTCTTGGTGCAGTTTGTTTTTCAAGTAGCTAGGGCACGTAAAATCAAATTGCTATTTCCGGATATCTCCGATTTTAAAAGTCCGATTTGGAAAATTCTTTTTGCTGCAGATAGAACTCCTGGTGGAAAATGTTCTGTTGGCACGATAACTCACGTAAAAATTGTTCGATTTCAATGAAATTTTAGTATGTGGTAGGGGACCGCCTGGGGACGAACTCTATTGAAAATGATTCAAGTGGGGTCAAATATCGGGACATAGGAGCGGGATGCATTCCATTGCCGTTATGCGTCATAACGTGCGTACAAATGGTTCGATTTTGATGAAATTTTAGTATGTAGTAGGGGACCACCTGGGGAGGAAACCTATTTAAAATAGGACAAATGGGGTCAAAGGTCAGGACACAGGATCTGGATCCATTCCATCGCCCTTATCGCATACTATTAAGGGACGTCAAGTAATTTTGCTTCTTATATTTCCAATGGAAAAACTTTTGTACACATTTCCTTCACAATTAGTGTGTACCCAAGGATGGAAATTTGAACATCGATTAAAATAACTTCACATTATAAATAATAACGAGGAACTGTACACCAATCACACTTAAAATAGTATAACTATATTAGTAATCCGAATTTCTTGGCGTAGTTTACAAATCAAGGCTTCCAAGCTTTCGCACATCAACCAGATGGCTTTCTCAAGGAAGGTAGACAGCAAACTGCAAACTGAATAATAGAACGCTTCAACAATTTGAACGATGAGACTTGACTTGACAACAAACTAGCAGATTCCAAGTAATTATTCATCCAAAGACTCGAGGCGTCATGCTCGTTAACACGCGGAATCATAGAAGAAAACGAAATGCATTCATTATTTGAAGAACTGGTTCCAAACTCGTGGCAACTCCAGCGAGAGGCTGTCATTGCATGATTTACTGTTGGTGATGATCTCTAAAGTTTTGCAAATGGCGGTAGATTTTGGGGTGGAGTAGGAGGCTAATTTCTTTACGTCATCCCACATAGGAGTAGCGGACTTCATATTATACCTTGGAATACTTAATAGGAGTATTATAACTTGGAATACTTACATAGGAGTAGTGGACTTCATATTATAACTTGGAATACTTAACATTTTCTAAAACATAACCATAATTATATTAAAAAGCAACGTTTCCTTTGGTGGTGTTGAAAATAGTAAAAAAATCGCACGACCTGTACTTTGATGACGTTAGTAAACAAATAAATGTTGGATTGTATAATTATGCTTATGTTTTAGAAATTAAAGTATTTCAAGTTATAAAATGAAGCTACTTTAATCTGTGTTCAAATTTTCATCCTTCAGAACGCATTAATTGTGAAGAAAAGGTGTACAGAAATTTTTCCACTGGAAATATAGGAAGCAAAATTACTTGACGTCCACCTTAAAGGAGCAATTCTTGTATGTATGTAAATTTTATTTTGAAAACGGCTCTAATAATTTTGATGAAAGTCGTTAACCTACCGTTTTCTGGTACTAGAGATCGATTTAGCATGATCTCGACTTTAGGAAAATTTGCTTAGTGGGTTAAATAACCAACCCGAATTACCACGTTTTTAGTGTCATGGCGTCGTCCCATTAATGTTACCCATGCTTAGAAATCTTATGACGTCACGATCTGGCGATTGAGATGCTGGCGCGCGGTCACGCCATCTGTCTCATGACGTCACGCGTTGTGTGTGGATCCTATTAAAGTTTTATGGCGTCACACTCTTTCGAGCCGATAGTCGCGATTCCCATCTGCCTCATTACGTCACACGCTGTGTGCTTATGTCCGTCCGCACGATAACTCGCGTAACAATCGTTCGATTTCGATGAAATTTTAGTATGTGGTAGGGGACCACCTGGGAAGGAACCCTATTGAAAGCGAACGAAATGGGGTCAAAGGTCAGGACATAGGACGTTAGTTATGCTCTTATGCGTCATAACTAACGTAAAACAGGTTCGATTTCGATGAAATTTTAGTATGTGGCAGTGGACCACCTGGGGACAAACCCTATTGAAAATGGGCGAAATGGCGTCACAGGTCAGGACATAGGAGTGCAATCACTTCCATCGCCATTATGCGTCATATCTTGCATACATCGATTTGGATGAAATGTTAGTATCTTGTAGGGACCTGCCTAGGGACGAATCCTGTTGAAATGGGCGAAATGGGGGTCAAAGTTTAGGACACCGGAACGGGATCTATTAAATAGACCTTATGCATCATAACTTACGTAAAAATGATTCGATTGCGACAGAACTTTATCATGTTATTTCGGAGATATAGTGAACCGGTTCTGTTGAATATCATCGAAATGAGATCAAATGTCAGGGCCCAGGACCGAGATTTATTCCACAGCCATTGTTCTCATAACTTGAGTGATAACTTGAGTAATGATTTCTGGTATGTTTGAAAGCGTATTATAATCAATGCATTGCATGATTTTAATAACTTTTTATATTTCAATTATGGCGCTAAGTGATGTTGGCCTGTATTTATATTTGAAATCGTATCTCCGCTTCAAAAATTCCTGTGGATAAACTTCTTTTTTTTCAATGCCTACAGTAAAAAAGCTGAATTTTATCAGTTTTAAATTACTCGCAGTCTTTCCGATAAATGTCAAAGCTTTTTTCTCCCTACCTCTCCTCCCAAGAGCTTTATTTGAAAATTTATTTTGCCGTACCATAACTTTTACCATGAAAAACACTTTTTTCATGATTTATACTTTTCCATTATTTAAAAGTCTGCAGCCGGGGGGTTCTTCTGCGTATATTTCAATTTGAAAGAATTAATTTGATTTCAAATACCCCTTAGAAATATCTTTTTTGGTAGCATACTCTCTGTTACGAAGGGTATTTTAAGCCCAGTTTCTTCTTTAAGTAAAATAAAACTGTTCCGTTATAGGAGGTAAAGTTTTTCTCTGTACCTTTTCGCCGAACTGTTGGATTTGTAAACACCATTGCCTCTGATACTTTCCATCCGCTGTGAAAACCTTTTTGTGCAGAATTTGTTAATTTTCGTAACATTTTTTAGCCGCTAGCGGGTGTAAGTAGCTAATTCTATTTGTTTGTTTTTTATCGATTGTAGAAATCTGGCGAATTTTTTTAACCAGTTCGATTGATTGTGAATAACGTCATTCACATCACGTATTTTAAAATATGCGCAATTTTTCTCTTGGTGGTGTAAGTGTGTTTCCTTTTTGCTGAATTTTTAGTTTACCTGGTAAACAGCTTTGAAATATATTTTTAGTGTCGGAAAATATTGAAATATATTTTGAAATATATTTTTAGTGATGGTCTTTTGACATGATCTTTACAACCGAAAAGTCGGTGCCATCTTTCTGGTTTAAATTGAAGATACTCTTTGAAATACAAATACACACTGTGCATTAGGAAAAAGTGCAATACACACTGTGCATACTTTGCATTAGGAAAAAGTAAAAAGTCTATGCAACGTATTCGTTTTTTAATACAACTTTTAGAAGTTGTTGTAAAACGAAAAAAATATAAAAAGAAAAAGTCTAAT
This sequence comes from Macrothele yani, assembly GCA_039090855.1. Lineage (NCBI taxonomy): Eukaryota > Metazoa > Arthropoda > Arachnida > Araneae > Macrothelidae > Macrothele > Macrothele yani. The sequence continues at coordinate 75,581,824 of CM077026.1, forward strand.
GCGAAAACTGTGCATTGCTTAAAATAGGCAATGCTTGCATCGTTACCATAGCAAATAAATAGAGTACAAATAGAATTCTTCAACAGCGTTTTCAGAAGCGGAAATACAATTTCAAACAGAACGGCACACAAACACTACCTAGCAGTACAGCGGGGCAATATGAAAAATTCAGAATTATATGAGAAATGCTTCTCAAGTAAGTGGTATGCGATGTAATAAAAAAATTCGAATGGGACTTTCAGAGGAAAAGTATCAAGAAAAATGGAATATGTACGTTCGAATTCTAGCGGAAAAGATAGAGATTACTTTGGACAACAAATGTAAAAAAAATGTGTTCCTTACTGAAGCATATCTGATCGATAAATAATGTTCTCGATCGGAATTTTATACACGTAGATACGCCGGCAAATGTGTTGAAAACAGAAATATGCACTTACGACAGCTAGTGGCAAAACTGTGTCGTAGCAAAATGCAATTTATATGCAAAACGTTTTCCACTATGGATGCTATTCAATGAAGAAAGTATTTTTCCTAGTCGAACCTTTGGAAGAAGAGGTATCAGGGAAAATGTGATACACTCTTGTTCACCCCTACAGGAAGAACAGCATATTGTTCATAGCAGGAAACATACGTGGTATGATTAAAAGTTTTCCATAGTTAGTAATATTTAACAACGAAATCATTTTTGAATTGCACTTTTTGGAAATATAGATACGGGTGCAAATATGTTGCACACATACACTTACGCTACCTACTGGCGAGACTGCTGTTGCAAAAAATTAGAAAATATTTGCAAAACAATTTTCACCGTGAACGCTATCCGACGTGAAACGAACTTTTCAAATCGGACTTTCAGAAGCAGAGAGAGCGAGAAAAATACGATATATATTTACGCATTCTATGGAAAGACCGTGCATTATTAGAAAAAATAACTCCATGTATAATGGTTTTCTTGGTAAAAGGCATGGAAGGAAAAACTTTTAATCAATGATATGGAGTAAACTATATTTTTAATTCAATAGCTTCTGTATGTACCACTTCTAGCGGAGAAGTAATGCACTGACTTCTGGCCATTCTTCCTAGATGGGAACGAGTGCCGGTGGGGCGTGGATTCCAGTCGAGATTTGCAGAAACCATGAAAAAAAGAGTTTTGTGTGGGGATTTCTTTTATCCTCTCGTGAAGCGATAACAGATCTGACTGTATTCCCTGAAAAAGGAGATAATTTTAGCACCCCAGCTGTAAAGAAAAACTTCTCTGTGGAGATTAAGGAAGGTAGAAACGAGAGCCTTCTGAATTTGTTTTAGCGTTCTGCTATATGAAACCAGAAGATACTCAACTATGATGAAAAGTCGTTAATCCCGGTGTTACCTGTGATGCAGATTTTTTTTTCAGCACATGGAAATTTGGGTGCCTGAATAATACACCCACAGTTCTCATTGCACATGCCTGGGTCTAGGATTGATCTACAGGAAAGTAAGGAGTGAAGGGTTCTGGAGCCTTTCCGAGAAGACCTTAGCAAGACTGCGATAGAGTCTGCATCGGGTGTGTAGACGAAGATTCATTCGCGATGTGCTGGAAAGTAATGAAAATCGTGACATCCAAGTGCCTTCTCCTGAAGTTAACGAAAGCTTAGTGGAAGAAATGCCGCAATATGGTGCCTTTATAGCAATGTTTAAGATCAGCATTGGTGTCTTAGTTTCCCTGAAGTGCGTTTCGGTGTGCCAAGAAATAGAACCTTGTATTAAATATTTAGTTGACGCTTTCAAGCTACTCAGTCATAATTTGTGATCGTCGTTGTTTAGTGCTTTGTGGAATATTGTTCGTTTGTTTTGTGATTCAACTTGGACACACTTATTTATAATCGTCGGACGTCGTGGAAACAAAACTCAAGAGTACCGGATTCAGTTTGAAGAAATCTCGAAAAAGGAGGAAACTGTGTTTTTACTGTCAGATCGAATAATTTGTTTCAAATTTTTTAGTTTGTTTGATGATTTATCTATTTTATTGGGAACATTTCAGGTATGCATCTTCCTGAAAGTCCACATGTTGTTGAACGGTTGTGATGTGCAACGAGCTTTATTTGAATTTGTCACTGAGTGAGGATTTATTACACAAATTTATATTTTTCCTGTCTGAAAAATGATTTTAATTGTATGTTCAACATAGCGGCGTGCTCAGAAATATTTTTCGAGGGGAGGGTGGTTATAAAATTTATTTTTATGCAACTAAATGTGGTATGCGTGCCTTTTTAAAATGTACGCGACATCTCCGCAAAAAATATTCAAATAAATATTGCTGGAAATTATTATTAATATTCCCATTACCTATATTCTTATCACCACATAATGGCTGACCACTTATATTTTGCCATTTATCTGTGCAGAAAACAATAATACTACACTACTAGCTGTTAAATGGTTAAAAGATAGAAGTAATTTTAAAAGGAAATAAAAATTTTCCTTCTAGTGAAACATTCTTTATTTGTATAATGGCGTTTTTTTTCATTGTACATTAAGACTAACAAATCCATTATGCTGATGACACTCATTTCGGCGAATATTTTTTGATTTGATTCGTCTGTTATGTTACTTTTACTTATTATTACTTGAGTCGTATTTCCAGTCTTCTGGGTTTTTTTTTTTTTTTTTGCTAGAACATCTAAACCTTCTTCAGCTTTCTGTGTGTATTCTCGATAAATGTGAAGTAATGCATTGAGTTTTAGTTCTGATATGGTATTACGTAGATATGATTTTAAGAGACGCAGTGTTGAACACGAACGCTCACTTTCTGAAGTTGCCACTAGTAGAGAGTATCTAGCATGTGAAACAATGCTTTTATATCGGGTAACACCTCACTGTAGTACAGTTTTAAAGCATTAAATGCATCTTTTGGCCAGTGCTCCTTTTCTTTGCGGGCAATCATTTTCTTTGCGTACCACAGTTTTAATTCTGCTATTAGTTCTTCTTGGAAGCCATTCAAGTCGCCTGTATAAAATTCAGTTAATGTTTTAAAACCATCAATATCTTGAAAAGATGGTGGCACATTGGAATTTGTTGGAAAATGACAGGGATCCTGATAAAACCGATTTATGTGCGAGAAATATATTTTCCAAAGCACTAATAAATGTCTAAAAATGGTACATAAATTAAAATCCTGCGATAGCATTCTGGGTTTTTTTTTTTTTTTTGATTGGAGGTTTAACGACCACCATGAGCAACTCAGTAGGCTATAAGCAGTCGCCCGTCCCTAATTTAGGGTCACTGGTTCCAGGGAAGGGAGAGAACCAGTGCCGTAAGACACACACAACATCCATGCCTCACCGGGATTCGAACCCGGACCCCTTTCGGACGAATGATCAGAGGCCATCGCTTAGACCACTGCCTTCAAAATAAACCTTTATTAGTCTAAAAGCAAGGTACATGTGATACGCTTCAGTTACATGAGACTGTATTAAAAGAGACGAGGCCAAGAAGCCTCAACACAAAAGAAAGGAGTAAAGAAAACTGGTAACATCAGAACAAGATTAAAATATATACAGATAAAAAAGGAACACAGAAAACAAAAACAAAAAACTCACACATTACAAAACCCAAACCCCAGAGTGAGGGAAAAAAACACATTCCAAAAACTTGTACATAGCAGCGCGAACACAAAGGTGACAGGTAAAAAACACAACAACAATACAACAGAACACAAATTGACTGACACTGCAAGACAGCGACAGGAGAAACAAAACTGTACTTCTGAAAACATGCAGCAGCGGCCAAAACATTAGTACAAGAAGAACAAAAAAAAAAAAAAACCGTGCACATAAAGAGGGGTGTTAACCAACCGCTATAACTAAAAACGAAATACGAAGTGACGCATGTATGTCAGAAGGAACACTGTACAGAAGAATACATGATAATAAGGGGAAAAACCGCTGCATCACACAAAATAAATGTAGCCAAAAAGGCACACTCGGTTCACAAAAAAAATCGCACTTAATTCAAATTTCATACTCCAAACAAGAAGTCGCGCGTTGACAAACCGCGAATCACGCGGAAACAAGATCGCATAGCATCATAACACATTGAAAACAACACAAAGTACGTCCAGTCGTGCACGGCAACAGAAGGCTGTGCCGAGAAAAAGTACAATATTACAGGAAAAACCCAGACAGGAGAAGCACGAAGCAAGACGTAGAACCCTAGTTGAGTGCAAAGAAACACAAAAACGAAAACACAAAAAGTGCACTTAAAACATAATCAAAGACAAAACTGCCTCAACTGACTACTTCACTACACACGTAGTCACATACAGTCAAGAAAAAAACACAAGAGGCACAGTAAAAAAAGCACAAGGCAAATAGTGCGTTGACCAACTCCATGTGTCAACGTAACCCAATAGACAAGATACGCACGAGTAGCACACTGTATAGAAAACGAGAGATAAGGCTGAGTACTCAATGAAAAAAACACAACGAGACCAGCAGGGCCACACTAAGTAATTCAAAGTTCATAAAAAAAAAACAAAGCAAGACAAGTGAACATGAAACACAGTGCATGAGAAAAAAAAAGGCTCTCTAAACTGAGGAGCCAACTGAAACACGAAAGTTGAACATGCCCAAACAAGTAAAAAACAAGATTATCACATTAGCAGTATAGGTAAAATGCAATCACAGTATTAAAAAACTCACACAGGAGGAGAGCGAGTAGGACAGCCGCCATCCGAACAACTAAACAAAACACGTGCAAAAAGCAAAAGCAATTACAAATACACGGGAATACCACATACAGGAAACACAGTACAAAAAAGAAGATCAGGAACAACAACAAAGAAACAAGCACAAAAGAAACACAACACGCCAAAAAAACTTTGCAAAACTAGACAACACAGACTAGCCCAACGGAAAACAACAACAACCAACAAGCATCACACTAATACCAAACAATAACACTGATCACAAAGAATTGGTGGCCAACCAGTACAACAAAACACCACAACAAGAAATGCGTCGAATAACAATTGTGGCCGACGAAAACATAGAAAGCAAGCACACAATAATACATAGACAAACAACTCAACAAAAATACCGACACAAAAAAAACAATAACCGATTGCACAGCACCACCAAGAACCAGAAAAAAATACACACAGAACACAGGAACACAAATGCTCACGGACTCCGGACAGAAAAAAGTCAAAGCAACTAGCTGTAAAACATCCAATCATAGCGCAAAACGCCAAGAAAATTCAGACAAAGAGGCCGAGGCCGCTAGTAAGAGGAAAAGTATAGAAAAGCACTATTCAAGAAAGAATATACCGACCAGTAGAATGAGCACAGGGGAAAAAAACAACAAAAAGACCGGAATCTCAAGGAAGCAAAACAGTACAACATTACCAAAGGGCCATCAAAAACAAGAAAAGGAAAACGGTAAAAAATTTAAAAGGAAAAACAACAGGATCAGAGGGAAAGAATGAATACAAGGGGAAAAAACCTGCAGCTCAATCAAAAACAGAACAAGACAACAACCCGGAAAAGCAAAAACAAAGCGAAGAAAACAGTACACCAAAACAAAAACAAGAAAAAAACTGATCAAACGAATTGAATCAACCCATGCTCAACCCGAAACCATGGGAGGTTGGGGGACCAGATCGAGAAGAAAGCAGGAACTGCCTGCCGAGCCAGAGCTACCTCGTACTCAAGTTGGATGACGGACTTGATCGAGGAACGAAACCTACGGCACAGAAAAACTCTCGCAGGATGATATCGACGAAGAGCAGGCCGATCAACACTGGTATGATAGTATAAATAAATAGTCAGTTTGGCCTGCAAAATTAAAAATGCGCAAACTGGATTGTGAACAGCAGCGGAAGGATGATGACGGCGAAGAAAATATTAATGTGAAACAGAGTGAAAGGAAGGACAGACCTTGGAGAGAAGAGCAAACATCAATGAAAAAAGAGGCTGTAAAACTAAACAGGAGTCATATGCGTGATGAACATCACCGAACGTTGAACAGAAAAAACACAAGGGAGAAGACAGGCGACCAAAACGATGAAGAGTTCGTTGTGTGAGCAAGCGACGATGAAGATGTAGCCAATGAATATCAGTTGCTTTTGGGGAAGCCAGGGAAATGTGTGAATCGATCCATGTCTGAGAGGTTTCATCAGGTGGCACAAAAGGAATAGCGAGAGGTGCTCTAAAATAAGTAAGAAAGGGGCGGTACAAGAGTTTTGCAGTAACTTGATGCACCAGAAAGGGAACATCATTCAAATAAATCAGAAAAGGAAGGCAAGGGGACGCCGAAGAAGAAACAATTAACCCAAAAGAATTCACGAGGGACGGGTAAAGGCGTTGAAGCTGAAAATGAAGCAACCGGAGTTGGGCGCGATGTAAGGGAGTGTCAGCAAGAGGGGGTCGATTTGGGAAAGATACTTCCAGCGGAGAGAAGCATCTACAAGTTGGGATACCTGTACCACGCCACTGGCGAACCAGGTGGAGAAGCACAAGTACAATGAAGAGGGAGAACGGAGTGCAGAAGAGTAAAAGAGAGGTTCCGCAAGCAGATCATTAGTTGAGGTAGGTGGGAGACGGACGGGACATAAGGAATGCCTGAGGGAAAAAACGGTGCGATAAGTATCGGGAAAGTGATCTGGAATGAGGGGGAACAGATCCATACGGAGGAGTAGCAAGAGTGAAAAACGGACTGCGAGGGAAAGGTAAAGTATCAACAATAGTAATCGATGAAATCTGAGGATGAGAAAAAGAACGGAGAAAGGTCTGAAGATGAATAGCATTAGATTTTTGAAAAAGATCTGGGAGGGCAAGACCTCCAAAGGACAGAGGATGGACGAGAGTAGAACGATGAACCCAGTGAACTTTATTCCAGATGAAATCAGTAATCAAACGTTGAGCGGATTGGAGAAAAATGGGCGAGGGAAAATAAGCGAACCACGAATGTGTCAGAATGGGAAGAAGAAAGGAAGAAACCAGATGTGCTCTGCTAAAAAAGGACAAAACAGGTTTGAACCGGCAAAAAGGAGCAAGACGGCGATTGAGCTGCTGAGCCAAAGGAATCCATGTGGCATCAGCAACCGCCACGGGATTTCCAACGTACACACTAAGAAGTTTAATGACCGAGGATGACCAACGGGCACCCCAACAGCGATCACCGTGTGCCACCCACGATCCGGCCCACAGACCGACAGATTTAGACATATTAAGTTCGGAACCGGAAATTGAAGCATACTCACGATAAGCAGAAAGGACAACACCGAAAAAACGTTCAGTGCGAAAAAAGAGAGTGAGGTCATCAGCATATGCAGACAACACTATGCGGTGGTGACGAGTAGGAGCAATACTGCGAGGAATCACAGAAAACAAACGAGAACGCAGACAAATTAAGAGAGGTTCAAATGCAAGCGTAAAAAGTTGACCCGAAAGGGGACAACCCTGCCGGATCCCGTTGTCAAAGGGGATGGTAGCTGTCATGAATGTGGAAGTGCGAATACGGAAAGAAGAGTGAGAGTAAAGATTTATAAGAGCTTGACAGAAAAGAGTAGGAAAGCCAAAATGACGAAGAACAGCAAAGAGATAAGAGTAATTAATGGAGTCAAAAGCTTGTTTCTGATCAATATTAAAAATTGCGAGAGGTTCGGAAAGATGGGAAGCAAGAAAATATAAGTTGCGAATGGTGAAAATGTTGGTAGTAATCGAACGGGAGGGAATAGTGTAAGTTTGATCGGGGTGGATTAAATGCTGCAAGACGGGATTGAGGCGAAAAGCGAGAATTTTAGCAAAGGTTTTGTAGTCAGTATTAAGAATAGAGATAGGACGCCAGTTAGAAAAAAGACCAAGGTTTCCGGTTTTGGGGATGAGACGGAGAATAGCAAAAGTGAAATCAGAAGACTGAAAATTTGAAGAAGTAAAAACGGCATTAAAACAAGCATCCAGAAGCGGGAGGAGAGAAGGAAGAAACTTCTTATAAAATAAGAGCGGAAGACCGTCCGCGCCAGGGGAAGAGCGGTCATTCAGACTGGAAATTGCAGAGCGGACTTCAGGAGGAGAGATAGGAGAAACAAGAGAATCAAAAAAACAATGTGGAACCTGAGGGAGGGCATGAAGAACAGGGGAGGTATCTGCAGGAGAAAGGAGTCGGTGTTGAAATCGATCAGAATAATGGGAAAAAGTAAGTTCACAGATACGATAAGGGTCGGTAACTGTAGATCCGTCAGGTAGTGAAAGAAAAAGAAATTGTGTTGCTTTTAACATGATATTCCTCAAGGGACTTCAAACTAGAAAAGAGGTCGTCGTGAAACCGCAAGTGAGTGAATTTCAGACGAGTAAGGGCTGTTAAAGCAAAAGTAAAGAGAATACGACGAAGTTGAGCTTGAAACACGGGAAAAGAAGGATCAGAAGGAGAAATAGTCTGCAATTTACGACGGAGAACATCAATATCTTGAAAGCGAGAAGTACGGGAAGAGAAAGAAAACTGACGTGCGAAAGAAATAATCGAAATTTTCGTGGAAAGCCACAGAGCCACTGGGTCGTCAGACGAAGAAAGTTGTTGCACAGAAGACGAGATCATAGAGCGAATTTCAGCACAGAAAACAGGATCAGTTAAAACTGAATCGTCGAGCGACCAGACTGGGGAAAGGGGAACAGAGGAAGAATGCAAAAAAGTTTTAAAAGAACGGGGCGATGATCTGACGAAACGGAAGGATGATGAGTAATTTCAACTAGAGAGGAATGGAGAAAACTGGAAACATAGAATCTATCTAGGCGTGCTGCGACACAGCGTGAAGCAGCCGGGGGGACCAGGAAAATACCTTGGACCGGGGATGGAGGGAACGGAATGCATCAATCAAATCAAAATTAACAACGAGTTGAGTGAGATTGGAAACAAGGTCGGAACGGCTTTCGGTTGAATCATCTCGGTCAAAACCGGGTTGCAAAGTGCAATTGAAATCGCCTGCAACAATGACTGTATCATTTCGATGGAGGGTCGAAAGGATAGAAGAAAGATGTTGGAGGAGAGTTTCTGCATCCGTAGCAGATTGCGGAATATGGATATTGAAAACATGAATACGTTTAGAACAAAAACAAAAAGAAATATGTTGAAAAGAACCCAGCAGACTCTGTGACTCAACAAGAACAGAAAGGGAAGAATGAAAACGCCCATGAAACGCTATAGCGGTACCAGACCTGAGATGGGTCCGGTAATTATGATAAAAAATGTACGGCCAGCGTCTCCAGCGGGAACACCCGGCATCCAAGGAACAGTTCGTCTCCTGGAGGAGGATATTAGCCCCCAGGTAACGAACGTCCTCGTAAACCAAAGCATTCGCAGCAGAAGACGCAAGCCCTCTACAATTAAAGCTAAGTAGTGTTAACAAGGACATCACTGGTAGGTTGCATTCAGCCTTCCAGTTCAACCCTCAAAATCTTGAGTAAGTATCCCAGACGGCGAGCATATTGCTCAGTCCCGCCAGGCAAAGTAACATTAGTTATAAATGCATGGAACTGGTTTAGCTGTGCAATCATTTCAGGCAGCAAGTGAAGCTTACTCTTAATGCAAGGTAGTGTGATCAACTTTGCCTTACGCGGGCGAGTGGTCAATGCATACAGATCAGATAAGGTAAGAGGGTGCAAAGGCACCGCAAGTTCTTCAAACATAGTAGAAATGTCAAGAAGTGTAGGAGAAGGAGAATCATCGTCAGAGTCAACCATTGCAGTGTCATCAGGATCAGGGGCGACCGTGTCCATAACATCATCATCCTGGAGACATGCGAATCGGTTCGAAACTAGTAATTCAGAATTTGGCTCATGATGGCTAGGTGAACCCGAGGTAGAATAGGCTGGTTTCTTCGACCGAAGACGTTGAGACGAACGGGAAGAGCGAGTAGAAACACCAGGTGAGCTGGGGTGTTTACGTTGTGATTTAGGTGCAGACACTTCCAGCGATGGAAAATCCTCATTGGAGGGCTCCAAACCATCCAGTACGACGACAGGAACCGGGAGGGAAGGAACGACTGGAGAAACAGCAGGCAGGCAAAATTGATGAAGGTAGAATGTGAGCAGGTGCCTCAGCGGCCTGCACAACATCCGCAGGGGCAGCGGCCACCGGAACTGTAGTAGCTAATGAAGAATCAGATCTAGCACCAGGAGTAGCATGAGGACAAGCAGAAGCGAGATGGCCTCCCCCTTTAAAGCGGAAGCACTGAACCCCTGCAAAAAGATTAAAAATGTACGTCTGGGTATCAGTGACTAATTCCAGAGTTGCAGGGCGTTCCGCAATTGACTGAGAAGTTGGAAAAATAACCCGGTACTGGCGGCGCCCACCCTGCACATGTTTCAGGGGGAATCACGGGCTGTAGCGGGAAGAATCTTGGTCACTCCCACAACACGACCCATCGGGTTGAGGGCATCAATCAACAGAGAATCAGGAACAGCCGTTGGTACTGGAGAGAGGGTCACCGTAACTGGTCTTTGGGCTGCAGCGATAGGTTGTAGATGAAAGGACCCAATATCAACCCCATGAACTATAATTAAATCTACTGCTTGCTGGTGGGTGAAGTGAACAACCACCCTCCACCCAAGCGAATAATCGACACAATGCTGTCGGCTGAAACGACCTTCGACACAGCATGCAGATACTGGGGGAGAGGGGTGTCACGCAAAGCAGGAATGAAAACATTTAATAAAAAGGCAGACGACAACTGCTTACCTTGCGGTGAATCACTTGGAAGAATAATTTTCAACGCCGAAGCTACACGTTTGAAATGTGGTGCAGAATCACTAGAAATATATGAGGTACTTCCCACAGCTTGTGCGAACGACGTTGAATTAGAACTAGCAGAACCAGGAATATTAGACGCAGCAGGCACACGGGTGGCCATAAGCACAGACTCTGGAAGTCCAGTAGCACTAGTCGACACAACATTCCCCGAAGAAGGCACAGAACTACGAAGCGAAGACATATCAGCATTCGACGAAGCAGCTGTAGACGACGATGACTTATTCACATTGGTAGTGGACATTCTCGACCACTGGCCCACCAAAACTCATGCGTCGTAACTGACGACACACGAAAATGAAAAAAAAAAAAAAATGAGCACCCACTCGGCACTCAGCCTCACTTCTCGTGAAGCGAGGTTACGAAACACTGCAACCAAAACACAAAACGACGAAATACCACAAAAAGAACAAGTAAGCAAACGAACGTTGACTTCTACGCAGGAGCCGAAAAAAATGCGACTTGTCTGTTCAACGACCGCCCTGAATGGCCGACAACCCAGAATGGCCGCCACCGGGGCGGCCATTCTGGGTTGTCTGTGTTTATGTTACAGCGTTGGTTTTGTTCGGATGTGATTCTTGGTATTTTAATCAAAACTCCTTGCTTTTCAGCGTGCTGTTGAGTAATCTGAAATAAGTTATGGAATTCAAATTTGGTATTGCCTCGAACAGCTTTAAGATCACTTATGGTATCTTCAGCTATATTTATGTCTTCTCTGAGATCAATATTTGTTCTTTGTAAAATTTTGCAAAGTACTACAGTGAAACTTAAAACTTTATTAATCACCAACAAGGAAATAATGAATTCCGCCTGCTTCACGGCGTACATGAGCTGATTAGCAGTTGAAGAAGATTCTGTGTCGGGCCATTTGGTTATTTTATATAAGGCAAGTAACACGGCATCATGAAGTTCTACAAGAGCAGCGACAGAGTTATACTGTTCAAGCCAATGGGTTGAACAAAGCTGCTTCAGTTTTACATGCTTGGCAGTATGGCAGACTTCATCAATGCAGGCTTTCAACATATTTTGTCTTTGGGGCAATTGGAAAAAATCATAAATTCTTCCTTTCCTACAGCTGCCAAGCAACATCGTACTGGTATTATTTGGCAGGAATTGGAAACAGCTAAATATCAAAAATAGGCAGCACACTGAACAAACAACGCCGATGGGTATAGGTTTTTTAATACGTGTGATTGCAACCCCTTCACTTTCACACTCGTGGCAGGAGCACCATCATATCCTTGGCCTCTGATTTCTCACAAGTCAATTCCGTACGATTTTAGTTTCGCAAGAATTGTGTGAGCCATTCCTTTTGCCGTGATGTCTTCAACTGGATGAAGGGACAACTTTTCAATTATACATGCATCAGCATTCACGCATCGGACGCGTAAAGATAACTGCTCTGTTGTAGCAATATGAGTAGCTTCATCACCTGGATCGAAAACAAATTGTTTAAATTAAGTTTTGTTACCAGCTTGTTCACCATCGATGATCTGATTTTGCATTTTGGCGCTTGTATACAAAGCATTGCCTTTGCTACATTTTAAAGCTTTTGTGAACAAATCGTCTGCTTCAGCTCGAAATCGTAACAGAGAGCGAAAGTTTCCATCATTTTCTATCGGCTGTTCTTTCTGTAACTTTACCAGAATCCCTATGTTTCCTCAGTGGGATGTCTTGTCTTCCACATTCAAGAACTGCTTCTAGTTAACGTTCATCAATTTGACGTTTTGCCTCTTTGTTTAGCTGAATATCAATAGAGTCCTGTACACCATTAGCCATATCTAACAGAATTTCCGCTGTTTTTACACTGTTATGGTGATATTTGCAATTTTCACTTTCCGTGAAGCATTGGATCGATATTTTCCATATATTGAATTTTACGTTACACAGTTGCCGTAATAACTCATGATGTCCTTGTCTGCTAAAACACAAAGCACAGCATTTACAATATGCATCATCTTCAAGTTGTGAATACGACAACCATTTCCATTTATTCAGCCACTTAAATTGAAAACGCAAATTCCTTGGACCAGATGTCGGGTTTGGAGCCCATAATATCTTCAGTTTCCAACTTTCGTGCATTATCTAAACTTTGTTGCACGTAATGTTTAATATTATATATTGATGCTGATGAAGCAGAATTTTTTTCTTGAATTGAACTGCTACCTTTTCCCGATAGCCCGACCAACCTTTGTGCATTCTGTAAATCTAGATCACATGACGATGGAACACAAAGTTTTTCAGCAGAAGTACCGTCCCTCTCATTGTCAGATATCACTGTCTCATTTCGAGTGCGGTTTGTTTCCAAGCGTGGCTTTTTACTAAAAAAATTCGGCAAAGAATCATACTCAGGGTGCTGACTTTTTGGCATCTTAAACTTAAGGTCACCCCCTCACACACATGTAAAAGTAGAGAAGCTAATTAGTTGCAATCAAAAGATTCTTCAAAATGACAGACACCCCATAACAACGACAAAATGCTGCCCTGTCAGGAACACCGCGTGCTGCGCGAGTCAACACCCAAGAACCAAGAAGCCAGTTCTCTCTAATTTCCAAAGCGCGTCAGACAGATTTTTCCCCCGGTGCAGCAGCCTGAAAATTAGACGCCACCTATTGATGATGCAGGGCAACCGCAGACGTTGCAACAGAATCTTTCAGTATACCCATGTTGATAGCTTTTCATTACAATGGGACATTTTGGCCCTTGGCTCCTTGCTGCTTCCTTGTCTTCATGGAGAAAACAAGTTCAATAACAGCCATATGACAATTCCCAATACTACAAAACTTTGCCTTTTAAAATCGCGTTTTTGAAATATCGCAAGCTTCCAAATTTTGGGGTGGTACCCCCCCCTCCTCCCTGCACCAGGTATCTCACGTAATATATCTGAACCGTGAACGTAAATATTGTTGTATCAGTTAATACAAGGAGGAATTTACAGACTTTTCACATATTAGATTTGTGCAGAAAATCTAATATGTGAAACGTCTATATTTTGCGTTTTGGTTGGGCCTCGAAATACCAGACAGCATGCACGTTAATTAACCTCATTTTTATATTTGACTTGAGAATGCAATAATTTGTTGTGATTGAAGAATGCCATTTAATATCAGCTTAAGTTTTACTTGATAACATTTATATTGAGAGCATTATAATTTTCGTTGCAACCCAAAGAAAAACAGATATCATTTTGTGAATTTTTCTTAAATATTAGTAAATATCTTAATTTTTATTAAATGGTTAGTTAGATACTATTTTGCTGCTCCAAGTTAGGATATTTTGCAATCTAATGCTAATTTAAGATTGCAACTTCTCTAACTGTTGCTTTATATGATGTGCTATAGGATGTGGAAGTAAGCACTTCTGCCTTTTTTCGAAGCGAGCATTTAAGCATTTACTGTAGCAAGAGGTAGGGAACAGTCATTGGTATTCCCATCAGCCTGAGAAAACACATCAGTGCAAAACTTAACCCTATCAGTAATATCGACTTGACATAAGATTTTGCTTTGCAGAGCTGACCTCTGAAACTCAGAAATCAGCTTAGTGACTTATTTGTACGTATTTTGCAAAATTTTGAAAGACCAGCACTACCCTCACTCATACTTTTAAATTTTTTGATGCAGTAAACATCACAAGCAGCATTACAAGAAATGTAACCGAAAGAAATACTCTGAAGAAAAACACTGTTGGTTGAATGTGACTGATTAATTTAGAAATCTGAAGAGAACGTTTTGAAACACAACATTTTTCCGTTTTCCGAAGGTAGGCCAAATAATAAGGGTAAATCAGTAAGTAAGGTTATTTAAGTAAATAAATAGAGAAGGTTATTTACTGTATTGTCGACATCAACGAAAAGCGCGTCTTGCTAATTTATTGGCGCGGAATTAAATTGAGAATTTCAGGTTTCTGGCGAAAACGGTGGAAACTTCAAATTCCTTTCTTTAGGTAAATCGGTTAAAGTTTCATTTTCTTTCCTGGGAAAATAATGAAATGAATGGAAGTGCAGAAATTACTATTCCAATTACCTCATGTTCTTCAGAACAAAGTTATTAATTTGGGATAAGTTATTTATTTCATTTATCAGTGCTCGATTGTGCGTTGAAGACGTTGATGCAAAATTTCACTTTCTTTGTCGTTATTGCAATGTCTACTATCCACACTAAACGAAAAATGGTTCCATACCATGAAGCGTTTTTACTATCACTTAATGATTTAAATTTTCATACGTGCTGTACAACATCGTCATATACTTAATACACACAAGTCAACGCTCTATCCACGTTTATAAGTGAGTCACGGACAAATTCTCATCTGCCGCCACCAGGAATTGAACCCAGGGTCTTCCAGTTACGCGCCGGACATGCTACCACTGCACCACAGTGGCCTCGAATTACCCAGACTCACATACGACTAACTGCCAAACCACAAGACAGGTTGCTTCTTGGAGCCCCGCAAAATTCTGGGGATTCACCAAAGTTGGTAAGCACCAACTGAACAATTATTCATTCGCATCCTAGTTATTTGTTCAGTTGCTGCTTATCATCTTTGGTGAATCCCCAGAATTTTGCGGGGCTCCAAGAAGCAACCTGCCTTGTGGTTTGGCAGTTAGTCGTATGTGAGTCTGGGTAATTCGATGCCACTGTGGTGCAGTGGTAGCATGCCCGGCGCGTAACTGGAAGACCCTGGGTTCAATTCCTGGTGGCGGCAGATGAGAACTTTTCCGTGACTCACTTATAAACGTAGAAAGAGCGATGCCTTCTGCTTGATCGTCATATAAGTTTCACGCCACTGTTATTTCGTGCATCAGAATTTGTTAGACACGGGATTGCCAAATATATCATTTTAAGCTGCCACGCATCAAAGTGAGTTTTCAAGATCATCACTTTTCTGCCGATGCTTTTTCGTAATCGAATTCTGTTCCAATGTTCGCTTATCATCTTTTGTCAAAATCCTTTAATAGTATTCTTCCTTCCTGGAAGCTTCATTTATTGAATTTATTTTCCAGGAGATTAATCTTGGTTATGTTTAGCAAATTCTTAATTCGACAGCAAATTGCTTTAGCTAAACTAACCATATTATCTGTGGAATGTATTTACAGTTGTTTTTAAGCAGAGCTTAAATGAGAAACGTACATTGTATTTTAATCTGTCTGTCTGTACATGCAGTGTCATCGTTTCTGTATCTAAGAGAGATACAGAAACGCAATTTGCTTTTTTGATCATTAGTTTTCATAACACGAAGACACGATGCAAAGTTCTCGTGCATTTTGGGAGTGAATGGTTTTTTTACCCGCGGCATCGTAGATTATATGTTCATTTGTCAGATTAATCACAGAGAAATCATTAAAAATTAATTTTGAATCAAATAGACTTAAACTTTCCATAGACGTGCGGTTCTAATCCCAAATATTGTTCTCTAACGCACGCATGTTAAAATGTTTGTTAATATTGTACCCACTTTCGTGAGTACAGAAAACAGCAATTAGTGTTTCATCAAGTTGATTTGTTATTTTTGCCGGTAATGGTGAGAAAAAATCGTGATACTTAGTACAAGGCAGAGATTTAGTTTTAGTTACCGAAGAAGAAAATGCTCTCGTTAGTTTCACGAGATTATGGGTTTGTCTATGGAGATTCTGTGCCATAGAATGGCACAGAATCTCCATAAGAAACCGCAGTATACGAAGAATTTCAGGAAGGCACAGTAGGAATTATACAACATGATAAAGACTTTTATTACTTAAGTACTAATACAGGTGGAAGAAAAATATGCATAGCGCCAGGGGCGTAGCTAAAGCGTTTATAATGGGGGGGGGTTACAGATGAAAATTACCGAATTCTTCCAGTTAAATTAGATCGACTTAATTTCATGTGGGGCATGCTGTAAATTTTGAATTTTGGAATAGTTGATTATCATAAATTAATTTTATTAAAAATCCTTGTCGTCTGAAAAAATTAATGTCATTAACTATGACTTGTCTCACTTCACTGGCCAACAAATTAATAAATTCATTCTGAGAGTCAGATACGTAACATGATACGTCCTTAATCTCTTTTCATCTAACCATTTCTTCATTATCAAGCAATGTCGAGAAATTAAGTATACGATTTGACGAAAATTTCCATTTTCATCTGAGCTATTCCCGCAAAGTGCAATTCCTTGCGTGGTCAATGTTCTGGCAACATGAAATAAAATATCTAAAACATAAGTAATAAATCCTCTATCATGTTCTTCTTGAAAATTACACTAGCCTTTTATTTTGGTCTAAAAGAATATCGACGTCAGGACGACGAAATTTTCAAGTTTTCGGATATTATCTGACTTAACATCCATGTCATACAGCATTTACACCAATAAACAGACTCACATCTTCCGTATATATCGACGTGCTTATCTTTTTGCGAATAATGGCGAAAATCAAATAGCGTAGCTTCGTGAGCTTTAGAAAAGAAATGCTGGGATAATTTCCTCAATTTATCTTTAACAACACTCTTCATTTTGTGCCATTACCTTGCACCCATTTCATTACAAGTAGAATTTGATTTCTCCCTGTCTGGACCTTCAGGGAAAAGAAAACAGACAAAGCAATGAACAGTATCTACGCTGAAGAGCAATTGAATTAGAGACAGCTGGCGTTATGCAAATGTGGCGCTGTGGGCGGCCTTGTATACGGAAAGGACATGACGTATGCAGCGATCCGACAATATAAGGAGTGATGCGACGGGAATCAGTAAGAGTCGGACGCAGTATGGGTAAGACGAAGGATCTAAGCGCATTTGATCGTGGGAAAATTGTCGAGGCCCGACGAGTGGGTCACTCCATCTCGGAAGTCGTGCTGTCACTTGGATTTTCCCGAGCCACTGTGTCACGGGTGCATCGTGAGTACATCGAGTCCGGTAAAACCATCCCTGCATGGGCTAACTGCCGTGGACAACAGCGTGTGGATGAGCGGGATAATCGTCGGGTAGCTCGCATTGTAACAATGGATAGACTGGCCAAGCAAGAAATCACTCGGCAATTTAACGCTGGTGCACGAAAACGTGTAAGCAGCCACACCATCCACAACCATCTCCTCGCTATGGGGTACTGAAGCCATCGTCCCACGAGGGTACCGCTGCTGACCGCACATCACCGGGTGCAAAGATTAGCATGGGCGCGGGAATATCGCCACTGTACCCTAGACATGTGGGAAAATGTTGCCTGGACTGATGAGTCGAGATTCACGTTGGTACATGCGGATGGCAGGATACGAGTACGGCGCAAACCACATGAAGCGATGGATCCTTCTTGCCAGCAGGGTACTCTTCAAGCTGGTGGGGGTGGCATTCTCATCTGAGGACTGTTTACGTGGACTGAAATGGGTCCCCTGGTACGTGTGACATCGTCCCTCACAGGTCAACGTTACCGGAATATCCGGGACGACCATTTGCTCCCGTTTGTGCGTCTTCAACATCCCACTGGGGATCTCATCCTGCAACAAGACAATGCACCGTGCCATCGCTCTTGAATTGTATCCGAATGGTTGGATGAACACTCCACCGACGTGACCTCGCTTCCTTGGCCAGCTAGGTCACCAGACCTCAATCCCATCGAGCACATCTGGGATGCCATCGCGAGAGATGTTCGAGGCTTTGACATCCCTCCATCAAATCTTCGTGAACTGTGAGAGCTTGTTCAGGGGTCGTGGATTCGTATGGCTCCCCAACGCTTGCGGTGTCTTGTCGATTCCATGCCTAGACGAATCGCCGCCGTCATCAGGACGAAAGGTGGTGCTACATGTTACTAGACAGGTATCTCTAATTCAATTGCTCTTCAGTGTATAACAGTGTTACATTCTAAATGAGGATATTGTTAATACCATGAAGGAGAAAAACGGTTCTGTTTGGCAGCAGGAATAAAAAGTTTGAAGGAAAAACTGCGAAGTTAGATTGATGTGGTCCAGTAAAAATTTAATATTTTCTCTCAGCATCTGTTTTGATTTGTTTTCTCATACCAGCATCAAGTTTGACTTTGCTGCAGTTGTTTAAACTATCATGAACTTTTCCTGCGTTTTTTGATCGATTTGATAACGCATCTTTACTAGAAGTTAATATTTTGCTACACTGCTTATGAGTAATTTCTGTAATCTCCAAAATTTCAACTAAATTTGAATCAGGGTTAATTATTTCCCTGTCTTGACATTTTTGCAATTATTTCCTTACAGGCATCGTAATAATTTAGAAAAATTTGAAACTGACCTATACAGTTTGTCCACTCTACAGAAAATGTCAAAACGGGTAGCTGATTTTCAGGTTCTGTACTGTCGATACCAGTATCTTCCACCACGTTCTCATTTAGCACATTTGATTTTATGTAACTGTTAGAAATTTCCCGGTTGATTTGACTGAAAATTACAGTCTCTCCTTTTTCCGTCGGTCTATCCATGGATAATGGTATTTTTAAAGTGGTCTCTACATGCTGTCTTTTCCTTTTTGCAGTTGCTTCGAAAGGGTTTGCAGGAGATCCAATACATTTCACTTTCACTGGTTGTTTATCGTGGCAAAGTTCTTCATGCTTTATCTTGTAATCCATATCGAATTGCTTTGTACATTGCAAACATTCGACTTTGTACCTGTTATGCCTTTTCGTTCCATTTTACACTTCTTCTGCGAAGTTAACCAACTATCAACGCATCAGTTGAAATCGCCCCTATTCTGTCTCATTTGTTTCCATTCATTGGTTACATGAGGAAGATAAGAGGACAGACAACATGAATCATTCTCTTTTGTTTGAACGCTACAGACGGCTGGAGGCAGTTTCTACTTAGATTCATTCAGAACGTCGCCACGGCAGAGAACTTATTCTGAAGTCCGAGGTCTAAGCATATCCCGCATCACATAAACCGTACAATTACTGTCGAGTGTCAGGCTACGCAGTGATGTTGTTTATGACATGTCAATCAGAGCACAATACATCCGATGGGTACCATTAGGGCGGTCACTAGGTCCGACTTATCTTTTTATATAAAGGTTGACAGCCAGTGAGTCCAGTGAACCATGTGTTTTTACTTTGTCTCCATCCGTCTCTGAGACCCTGGTCATGCTGACATTACAAGCAAATTCTCAAAAGGAAAATACGTAGAGTTGGTTTGGTCACAAAAGCAACTTTCATTTTTCTCAACTGTGTCTGTGGTTAAGCAGCAGAGAAATAATGATTTTTTTAAGCCAGAATTTATAATGATAGTTTGCGTGGATTTTAATAAAAAATTGTTTGTCTACAAAGTTCGGCAATTTTTGTCAGAGCTGATTTACTGAATAGAAATCAAAATACAGAATTTATGGCTACGCCCCTGCACACAGAAGTTTTCGGGGACTACGTGGAAAAGCATTGGTTGAATATTTCTAGAATAACAGATACAAGCCTGAAACAACCATTCTCTGTCCAGTGTTCCCAGCTTTTCTTACAGTCCAATTTTTGAGCTAGGCAATGTGAGCATAAATTAGTATTTGGCGTGATAATTGTGTTTATAGGAGTTGGGTAAGAAACACCGTCTTTGGATGAGATTGAGTTAGGTATCACAGGGAATTCCTCTATATTTTGCCAC
Organism: Macrothele yani; assembly: GCA_039090855.1. Lineage (NCBI taxonomy): Eukaryota > Metazoa > Arthropoda > Arachnida > Araneae > Macrothelidae > Macrothele > Macrothele yani. The sequence goes on from CM077026.1 coordinate 75,602,183, forward strand.
AGTTTTAGTATTATGTGGCGTAAATATTTATTGGTGTGTTACAATGCCTTTACCATTCAGTGAAAAACCTGAAAAATTATTTTTGTTTCTTACAGAGATTGGCATTATAAACGTTTCCAAGTTTTTCTCAATATAATATTTTGTTTTATTTTATTTTATTTTATTTCGTTTTATTTTTGCCAGAAGATATTAGCAAGTAATATACTTTGCTCTAAAAGCACAAGAAATTTTTGTATATGAAAACGATGTTACCGTTTCCAGGTGCAATATCGAGGAAACATTTTCAATTTAAATCTTTTTGTGGCTGAGTAATGCCGTGGAACTATCTTACTTTATACCTTTTTTGTCATGGCCCTAGTACTCTTCTGTGTCAGTGATAAAAGTTCACGGCATCATTATTCATCGTTACAAACTTTGACAAAATCCGTGGTGTAGAATTCCTTGCAAATACAGTCATCCGAAATGAACGCAAAATGTTTCATGCGCAAAGGCAAACATATTTCCATTTTTGCGAGCTTTGTAAGCGACATTTTCGTACAACTCACTATTTTTCAATTTGATACTGAAACAGGGTCATCACATCGAAACCAATTTTCCTAACATTTTCACGGGGTGGATTTAGCCTTGGTTTAAATCACGCGACGGACGGGAAGGAGGGGGAGGGATATATGACACCTTTACCTGATTACAAAGAGGTGTCTATTTATTTTCAATATAATGCAGACCTTCGAACACAAAGGTCATAAATGTTTTCTATTGTGAATCCCCTGTACCTTTACGTTGACACACATAGATACGGCATTGAGATTATGATACGACACAGCTCATGAATCTAAACACAAAAGCCATGGAACTACAGCTCTTTATTGATCTCTTAGATGCTTTTTTTAATGCATTATTTGTTTCCTGACACGCTGATTGCGAAAGTGATGGTCTTCGATATCGTCATAGCAATAAAAACAACTCTTTCGACTTCTAATAGCACAGAAGATAAATTAGTAAATTTCGACCACAAGAATTACTTTGTTCATCTTCTCGTTCAATACTTTATTTCTAAACAATCACGTTAGATGTTTCATAAAATCAGCGGGATATGCAGAAGGAGCAGCTAGTAACAGTTGTATCCTCTGGAGTTTCATCGTTTAACTGAACTTCTTGCGTGTTAAAATATGTTAAAGATTATTATACGAACCGTTCAAAGAACATCTGACGAATGTTCTTTCCAACTTCCACTTTCACATTATTCCATCCAAGTCAATTCGACTTGAAGGTACATGGCCATAGATTTGTCATCACCATGTTCTGTTACGTATTTGAATCAGAGCGCGCGTCTATGGCATTAGTTGCCTTTTCTTTTTCGGCTTCTGTTTTTTTAAATGATCAAAGAAGATACTGGAAAAGTTTTACGCTCTCTCAGATTGGGAAATATTGTTCAAACACACGCTTTCAGCTGGTTGCTATCATTTCTTTCGATAGAAACTTCTATTAATAACAGACCGTAAAAGTCGATCTTAAACTAGTGCTGAAGGTTTGTTTCACGTGCTGTATGCTTATTTTAAGTTACTCTCGCAGCCAACATACCACGTAGAAAAATGTTTTCCGAAACTTACGTCGAATGGAAACAAGAGCATTTATTAGCCCCATTCTGATATCTTAAAGCAAATGCAACCTTCATAGTCGGCCCACTCTTAGCTGTTGTGACATTCGTAACCGTTCTAGGCATGCTTTCCAGGAGATCTTGGTAGGTCTGTACCGGAATTTTCCTCTTCACGAAATATGAAATTAAAGGAAACTGGAGGCTATTGTTTTATAGTAAAATGGAAAACTCAAATTTTTATATTACCGGAACAACAAAAACTAAATATAATGGGTCAGGGCAATTTCAGTTCAATAAAAGTCATTAGTTATCTTTTCTGGGTGTAAAATAATTTGGAAATACGGAAAACTGTTACCATAAGCAAAGCTTGTTCAAAGCCACTTTTTAGGGAATAACCATTCAAGACAGAATGATGATTACCATAAAAATGAAATTCCAATCTCTCAGTGTTACAGTATAAATCACAATATGCGGTATAAGTTGCTTATAAGTAAAGTAGCTTCAGGTGACAAAAGAGAATTATATTTACAATTTCATTCGCTACAATGATTTCTTTACCTTGGGTTTTTGGGGATTTTGTATCATTGATACAGACTGTTGAAATGACCGTTAAGTAAGTATCATGATCATCATAAACAAGTTGAAGCTGATCATGAGAATGTTCTTTATTGGCAGTTGAATGTTACAATCAATTCCATGTGAAAACATGTCGACAACGGTTCCAATACTATGAGTGTTGTCCTAAAGCTAATGTCTCTTTGCACATAAGTCCTATGTCAGTTGAGATATTTTAACGTAATTTGGTACAACAATTCATTTAAATATTTCTTGAATGTAATTCTGCTACTCAAAATAGTCTCCCATTGTAATCAAGTTGAGGCTAAGATATATGAAAAGTTTACAAACATGCTGTTGTTCGGCCCAGGGTCTCACAGACAATTTAACTTCATATGTGGCGTCAAAACGTTTACCATAGGGTCATTGGGACGAAACAGTACTGGGATCGAACTTTATAGATCGTAATCTCTTGATGTCGTTGCTGTCGTGGACAAACCCCAGGTTTGCGTTGTAGAAATTTTTAACTAGTAGATCCATTATTCACCATCGTCGAAATGCAACAGAGCTTATTTCTTTTATGGTTTTCGTCTTCAAGCTTATTGCATCAGTTTGCTTATCTTGATAGCTGAAGGTTGCATTTGCTTTAAGATATCAGAAATCCTACATATTAAGTGTTAGGTGATCGAGCTTCTTGTGGTACGATGCGCTGCCATTCCGATTGACTTGAGACGGACTGCATAGAATAACAGACTAAGTTGTCACTGTCTATAAAATTTACCGACAAACATAGAATTTATATGCAGTCGGGAGTTTTTCTGAGGGAAAATATTATCTGAGTCAATAGAGTAATTCCAGTCTCTTTGAAGCATTTTGTCATAGAAATATTGTGGCATAAGTGAAAGAAATATCCAGATGACGAACACACTGAAAACCACTTCTTGTAAAAGTTTATGAAGTAGATAACCTTCCTTTTGAGTTTCTGTTTTCTTATGTAAATTTATTTACTTGGATGAATATGAAGGACACATTACTTCTCCGTACAGATTTTACTAGTTAACAACGTTGTTGAAATATATGTGATCGACTATTGCTATTATTGGACTAAATTTTGTGTGAAGATCTGAGAATCATATTGTATCAGAGGATTTGATCTTTCAATGAGTGAAAGAATAAAGCAATGGATTGATTATGTAGCAGATAACCAGAAAAGTATTTGCCATTTTCTGAGACTGAGACAAAGTATAACACATAGGTAGTAGAAAAGCAATTTATTCATCAAAAAATTACCACGGACATTAACAACCTTCTGCCAACGTGTTAACAACTTATATACACTATGTTGACAAACGTCACCGTACACCTAGAAGAGAAACACAACATAGCATTTATTGGCATACATTAGTACGGTGTCGGTCCACCATTGGCCTTAATGAATGCACTGACCCTTCGAGACATGCTTTCGACAAGATTTTGGAACACAGCGATAGGTATGCGCTTCCATTCAATACATAATGCTGCCGCTAACTGTTGCTTAGTAGTAGGCCTTGGTTTCAAACTTCTGATGCGGCGCACTAATTCATCTCATAAGTGCTCTATGGGATTCAGATCAGGGTTCTGTGCAAGCCAGTCTGCACACGATACGGAATTATCGTCAAACCACACCGTAACAGTCCTTGCTTTATGGCTCGGTGCGTTATCCTGCTGGTACCAACATGGCTCGGTTCCATAGTATTGCCACAGAGTTGGTAGGGCATAATTGTCAAGAATATGAAGGTAGACATTCTAGTTAACAGGTTTGTCCACGATAACTAATGGGTCGGGACCATACCACGAAAAACACCACCACACGAGTACACTGCCAGCTCCAAACTTGACCGTAGAAATAGTACACTGTGGTAAATAGCGTTCCCCCGGCTGCCACCATACCCACACACGGCCATCAGACTGATGGATCGTGTATCTGGATTCATCAGTCAATAGGAACCGTTTCCATTGATCTACGGTCCGCGATAAATGTTCTTTACACCATGCTAAACGATAAACGACGAATCACATTCCGAGTGGAGGTGAATGGCTTATGAGCAGCCGCACGACCACGGTAACCCATGGAATGAAGTTCTATGCGAATGGTAAGTGTACATACCGAGTTTTCAGTATTATTAGTTACCTGTACACTCACGTCTTGTGCTGTACTCCGTCGATTAGCTGTAACGACTCTCCTGAGGCTTCGACGTCCTCTATCACTGATTTTCTTTGGTCTATCAGTACGCTTTGCTGCTTCAGGCACACCACCACTTATTCAGTACATCAAAACAGTTCACTTGGGTGTGTATGTTTAAACGTCTCTCGGTTTCTCTTATGGACAACTAACTAATTAAACACCCTACAATCTTTCCTTTCTCAAAGACAGTTGTCTCCCGCCGCGACAATTTCACTCAATTTCACAGTGCGATATGATCACGGTCAGCTGAAGGCTTGCTTTTATATCATTTGCAGTTGTACCGCGCATCTTAATAACGCAGCGAATCCGTTCATTTGCTTTTGAAAGGATATCCGGTGACTTTTGTCAATATAGTGTATACCCCTGCGATAAAATGCCTACGAAAGCGTGTAACTCATCAGAGTTGAAGAAGTTGTGTCCACGGAAATTATTGTCGAGTAAAAGAAACAAGTTTGTGTCTGAATGAGAGATATGTAGTAAGTTGTATGACATAAAATCTCCCAACCAAGTTCTTTGATAGTGTTTCTGATCAATGAAACGGAATGAGCATGAGCGTTATCTTGAAGGAGCAGAACTCCCGTTCTGTTGACCAGTGTTGCTTCCTTCTTTTTCAGGTCCTCATGCACACGTTGCAGTTGTTCACAGTATACTGCAGCAGTGATCCTTTGGCCGCTTTGCAAGAGTTCATAATGAACAGCACCACTGCTGTCCACCATACACACAGCAGAATTTTACGCGGATGCAGTGCTGGCTTGGATATGTGAGGAATTGAGTCACTGGTGGACAACCAATGTCTGAAACGTTTTGGGGTGCTGTACTGGCCCCATTTCTGATCAAATGTGAGTACCCTATCCTAAAATGGTTCCTTGTCATAGCGAGGCATCAATGCAAGACAAGCTGAGACACGTTGCTGTTTGTTCACTGCAGACAATTCATTGGGAGACAAATTAGATAATCTGTATTCCTTACTTATTGCATGCAAATGTCTTCGGACGTTTTCCTCACTAACACCAAATAACTGGGCAAGTTCCTGGCATACTTGACTACTGTCCTGCTCAGTGGCAACTTTCAAGGCTTCTGCTCAGTGGCAACTTTCAAGGCTGACTGGGCGCCCACTACTAGTCTTGTCATGAAGGGATTAATTTCCGTCTCTGAACTTTCGAAAGAAATTCCCAGTTGTGCTTTCCTTCAGAGCATCTGCCCCGAATGCTAAGCAAATGCGGCGAGTTGTGTCGGCAGCAATTGAGCCGAGTATAAATTCGTACAGCAAACACCCATGAATAATCTCCACTGTTACCGCCATTGTAATCACACGTCTTTCCACTACCAAACTGCATATTCATCTGACTCATATTTTCAGGGCATCTTTGGATTTCAGCTGACCATATACCGCGGGTGGAATGCCATCTCTCCAGAAATTCAATCATTACAAGGTGTTCCTTTTGCTCCCTCGAAAAACGGCAAATACCTTTGTGGTTACATGATAAGTCTCTTATCTCTTATGTTGATTATTTGCTTTGGTGTCTGGCAATTAACAGTTAATCACTTATTCAGATTTATGTTCCACGAAGGAATCTCTGAGAAACTTCAAGAAATGAGTTAAGCAGTTACTCTGCAACACTTAGAAACTTAAAATACAGCAAACAATTACCTTAAACACTTTAAGGTTTATTTTATTTGCACACTGACAGAAGGAAAGTTCCGACTTTTTTATATCATCTTGCTTCGTGTGACTTTTAGTTTCTGGGTTGCTCTCTATTTCGGTAAAAGTGCACGTATAACTTCATCATATGTTAAGATTGGAAGCATCCACTGAGAGCAACTTTCATGAGAAACCTAATTAACCTAATTGTTCTTTCATGAGAAACCTAATTAATAAGATTAATAGGTATAACGAACAATTTTGAAAATCTTGGCACTCAATGTGTGACAAAATGTTTAGAAACTGTAAGATATTGCGTCAAAAGAGGACGGGGAAAAAATAGGAAATTCTGTAACATATTTATCTTGCTAATTCACTTTATCATATAGAAAGTCTGTAGAACTACGTGTCGTTCAGTCGTCTGCAGCTGTCGCCACATAGCGCACATACACGCCTCCTGAATAAAGTCATTAATTTCGTATTCTATTGGACGCATTCCAAACTTACTCGGAACAGAGCTGCCGTTTTCTTCGAAATTGTTTTGGATCTCTGGAATGCAGAAAGGTCGGCCATGTTTTACCTGGCTCTTTAATTATAGAATTCCGCTTTCGGGTAAGAAGCGAGTGAGATTTGTTCTGGCGTAATGGAAGCGTGGCCTTTTACATTATCCTGTACAGAATTTGCTGCCAAATGAGCTGTGTACACAGTCCTAACTCGAGAGAAGAGCGAAGTATCGCGATACTATCTTGTAAGTAACGATACTTAGAAAACGGAAGTAGGCGTGAAGTCATTTGCCTTTCACGGGAATCAAGCGAAGAATTTAATGGTGGCAAAGAGTTTCAGAATAGGCTAGAATATATAAGATTTCTCACGAGAACACTGTTCATTCATGAATCTTAACCTTTCTCATCATTCAGTAATGAAGGAGAAAATAAGAAACGACCATACTTTCACACGCAATAAAGGCAACAAACAGCCGAGCCGCTCAATATTCAAATCGCTTTAATCGCACTCTGCCGAAATACCGATTCGGTTCAGTGATACCCCAAACGGAAAAGAATTACAGATGTGTTTCCTCTTGTAAAAATACCAGGAATTCATTCGCAGTTCATAGGCAGAACTTTTCAGTAACATGAAATGCTGCACAAAATTAATGAGAATATGTTGAAAACTTAAAATTTTGTTAACATATGTAATTGATCAAGATGTCCCCTTCTGGATAATTAGTTCCAGTGTGCGTTGATGCAATGAGCTCAACCACCGACCCCTATGACTAAAAGCCAAACTTGTTTATGGCGTCATTATAATATGGTCTCTTGCTCGTTTTCCGTGCTTCTCTATCAACGAGAATACAAATTGTCTGAACAAACAAAACAGATTATTTCTACACGTTGTTTTTCTTTATGGTATTTCACGCGCTAGAATAACTGAATTTGAGATAAAAATAGAATTAGCTTGATTAATGATATGATTCAGATCTCCTTAAAACTGTGCTATATCATGAATTCAGTCAGGTTTGCTTCACAAAGTACATTAAGTAAGAACTGCATGTGAATATCTGCTGTTCTGTCTGTTCCAACCATATATGATTCTGTGTATTCGCGTCGGCAGATATGTACTGGAGACAAACATGCGGTCTACTTAGGATAGCCTCGTGAACGATTAGTTAGGTTTTCAGCTCCAGAGGCTTCAAATGAATTATTTTGGTATTGTTAGAAGTGCGCCGGAAACTCCTCTCACATAAGTGTCAACTGCGTGTATCCTTCAGTTTTTGTAGAATCTTCAAAATGTTAAAAAAATTTAGTCTCACTGCAATGTTACAATTGTTTCATGGTAATCTATAAAGCTGTTACACTACAACTGGATACAATTTATGATTCAGTAACAAACACGTTTGGATACTTAAGTGAAACCTTTAGGATTATGTAATGAAGTTTTTGGGGTACTGCAATGAAACTCTTCTGATACTGTAATGAAGCCTTTGAGGTAGTGCATTGAAGTCTTTTGAATATCTCATTGAAACCTTTGAATACCCTAGTCAGATTCGAATACGGAAATCTTCGTGGCAATTCAGAACATTCTTTCTAATTCACGGTCAAGATATAAATGTGCTCGTCTGTGGTGAGGGTCTCTTCTTCGTAGTCAATTTCAACATGTCTTATGTTTCTGAAACCATTGTTTTTTCTAGCTTGAATCAAAACTTAAAACAAAGTCGCTGCACTTTCGAATCACCCCCTGAAAATTGCAGACCTCATTGTGCACTTCTGTACTGAATACCATCTGGAAAATGACTAACTCAGCATGAAAGCTACAACTTGTTAATATACATACCGTCTAGCGGGTATAACGTGCACTATCAACTGTAGTGTTGTTTTATATGTGCATTACTTATCAAGGGACTTTCCTAAATGTATGTCAAGGCAGGGATTAACTGAGGAAAATTAGTGTATTACAGTGTTCAAAAGACAATACTTAAACGACTGCAAATAATCAAAAATGTTTGTGCTGCCTGCAATACCTTCATAATTTTCTTATGAAGCTATTCATTTGCATACACCCTACGTAGGGCTGTGAATATCATATTAATAAATATTTTGCGGTGGAAATGACATCTACTGTTCCCAGAAATCATGAGAAACATCATACAGACAAGAAAGATGAGGGAGGGGAAAACAAAGCGAGCACTCACCCAAACAACTGTGTATGTCTTTATAGACTACATTATGGCCTGTTTTTCTCTGTGAAGTATTACCAAATCCAATTCCTATCTGTAATATATGATATTATGGATGGCTTCATCTCCCCACAGATGGAATTTTTTCCATATTCACATTTTTGCTTACGCAGATTTCTTGAAATCTCCAGAAATTGTACTTGCCAAGAATGATCCACGCAGGAATAAGAAAGACTAAAAGGTCACAGCTTCAGGATGTTTCGAAGATAAACGAAACACACACTTATTCCCCTTATCAAAATACGCATTTCTTCTTGTACGGTTTGAAATCATTTCTTCTTGCAGTGAAAAATAGTCTTAAGTTGGCAAGCAGTTGTGGTGAAACTTATCTTCGTGAAGTCACCATTGTAGCGATAAATATGTCATTCCGACCTACGATTATGTGCCAAATCATTGTGACCACCCGTTTCCACGAGTATTCCATAGCTTGAAACAACAACGTCATCGACCGGAGAGTAATATAGGCAGGATGATCGAGAAATAACTTCCAATCATCATTGGCGGCGGATTAGGCCGCCAAATGACCATTTGACAGGGGGTTCGTGAATCGGTATCTCCCGTTGTCACTTCATTCTCCCGACCAGAGGGCGTTGTTTGGAACAAGAGTTTGAATGAAAAGATAACGTATTGGAGAACAGATACAAGTGAAAATGACAAGGTACGCATGGTGATTAGATTTCTTTGTGCAGGAAAAACACAGGCAGCGGAGCTCCATCGCAAACTGCAAGAAGACCATTGTTCTCGGATCATGAGCTTTCGGAGCGTGTCAGAATGGTGTTCAAAATTCGCACGCAGACGCAATGCGTTGACGAATGAGAAGCGCAGTGGGAGGCTTTCAACATACGAGTAAACAACAGACAATAACTTAGTGTGCGTGGAGGCTCTGGTGCAAAAGGACAGATGGGCGCCTTTGTATCAAATTGCTGCTAATGCAAATATTTCTTTCGGTGCCACTCTCCACTTCATTCAACTTTATCGACGCCCGTAACACCGAGTCAAAAAATGTTTAAAAGTGGGTCGTCAGTTTCACTTGAATCATTTCTCTAGGACGTTGCCTTTTATTCAAACGCCTGTGCAAACAACGCTCTCTAGTCCGGAGAATACAATGACGTTTTGAAGACACAGATTTACATATCCCAAATCCGCCGCTAAATGTAATTTAAAGTTATTTAGTAATCAGTCCTCGAATATAGACTGAATATAGACTAGAAAGGAAGGGCATGTCAGTTCGCCAGTGTAAAGCCCGAAATGGAAGAACCTATCGGAGTTTGATGGTGAAATGATTTTCAGGGCAAGACAGGCGATGGCCATCTTCTCAGCAAGTTCAGGTTTTATTAGCTGTTCCAGAAATGCCGTAGTGAAAGTATAGTGCGAATGATCCGAAGAGAGACACATCTACCCAGCGTGTCGGAAACGCGAGACCACCACTGATTGACACTCGAGGTGAATACCGGTTGGTACACACTGTCGGGGACAACAGACCGCCTACAATCATTGAATTAATGACAGACTGCAACAAAGGCGCACAGAGCAACATTTCCACGCTCAGAATCCTGCTTAAGTTGTTGCGAATGGCCTAAGGAGTCGGCGGCTCGTTTATGTGCCTATGTTGGCAGACAGCCATCGACAGAGCCGCCTGCTGTAGGCACGGAAGCACCATACCTGACCACTGAATGACTGGAAAATAGTCGACTGGCTCGATGAGTCCAGTATCCAGATCAAATATTCCGACAGATTGATCTGTATTCAATGCCGCGGGGCTGAAGAACTGCAAACAGACTTAACGTTTGGACAGAAACAAGCCGGTTAGGGCGGTATCATGGCATAGGGATTGTTCTTATGGACATCATTGACATCACTCATTCCCGTTTAACACAATCTCAACGCCAGATCTTATCGAGGCTTTGTTTCGGACCAAGTGCAGTGTTACATCGTGACCGATTATCTGGGTAGCACTGGACTCTTTCTGAGACTTACACTCACTCAGTCTCTCACTCAGTCTCTCTCTCTCTCTCTCTCTCTAACACACACACACACACACACACACGCCCCGCATTGTGCAGAAATGGAACGAGAATCACGCCGAAGCATTTCCTTCGCTCCTCTGGTCAGCAATTTGCTCTGATTTGAATCTCATTGAACATTTCTGGGATGCAGTGGTATGAAGCATTCGGTGATTCACGCAAGTGCTTCTCTTCGTCGCCGAACTCCGGAACATCATTCTGTCCAGCTGATCCAGTTTGCCGAACCGAAGAACGCCTTCCGCTGTATAGTGAGTCGATGCCACACCAAATGAAAGCGGTCATCGCCACGAAAGGCGGCCCAACACGCTGTTATGTAGATGGTCAATACGCAAATGATGAATTGTTAGCTTTTTTTTCCAGCTGATTATTATTTTTTTCAAGTCTGATTTTGTCTCTAACACGCTGCACCTTAGAGGATCCTGTTTTGTCAAAGATTTGAACTCTCCAATGGTGGAGAAAATTCCATCGTTATTTAATGTTGGTTCTCTCACTCCATGAGCTGGTCGTATGCCAGGTCACAGTTACATATCTTTGTATTTGAACTTATTTTTACTTCCTGCTCATTTTTTACTCCTCCCAATTGTGGTATAAAACTACCACTACTAGTTATCTGGCAAATTTCTGTTGTGAATATCTCTGTGTTCTGGAAAAAGCAAAATACAAAGGTTGAATCCTCCAGGAGAAGGTTCCAACTGTAGAGTTTTCGATATGTATAATTATATAGACGCTAGTGAACTTCATAGCATTCGAAAAATAACTGAAACACGAGTCGATTTTTCATTTTAAATTTCAAACCAAAAGATTTTGAATTTGAAACAGTGCTTACATTATGTAATTTGACGATAGAAATTGCATCTGTCCTGTTTTAAAGAGGCGGAAGGAGGTAAACGAAGAATACTTTCCAATAATCAAAAGATGAAAGAAGAGAAATAAATTTCAATTCTGATTTCTATTGAATTTAGTTAGTAGTTAATCGTTTCGAAAACTTGTTTTATAAATGAAATATTTGAGATGACCTATAATATGGAGAACATGGGGCAGAAAATTTGCCGTAATATTCAACTGCCCCATTTTGCACGACCTTTCAGCAAATTTGTTGGCTGTTGTGTTTTCGAGTAAAGCAATTTCTGGATGATCATCCACCTCGCGACTTACGGCGTAATGATCGGATGTGAGGCCGCCATATAAAATATATATTTATTTTTCACATCCGCTCAATGAAGTTCGATTTCATTAACCGACTGCTAATGACCTAAAAGCTGGGAGGGCAGACACAGGAAATGATCGCGCTATTTCTGCCTAAATGAGGCTGCGGCATTAATGTTGTTAATGACGGTGACGCTTCGAATATCTTCTAAACAAGGTTTTGTTTCGTGTTCCCCGATGTGTTGTTGGTCGTAATAATCGGCGGAGTAGCGCGCCGCATTCTTTGTTTCACAACCGCGATATCATGCTGTGCAATCAGAATACGTTACTTCACTTAGTTCGGAGGCAACACATTGACGCTCTGCAGCAACTGCAGGCTTCGTGTCTTCTTTTTTCCTCTTTCGTCATAACGTGCAGCTGCCGAGTATTCCTTTTACAAAGAAGGCATACTTGCACATTCTGTTTTATTATCCACGCATTTTTCCCCTCTGCTGCCAATGTATGGATATATTTATGCTGCATAACAGTAAAAACAAATTATATATTTTCTACTGTGACCCTTTTCAGTCATTAATGTAGCGCATCGAAACATAAAGAATGTGCCTCTGACACTGGTCACTGACCACAAAACAGAACTTCTTGCACGGAAAGCATATGTGCGTGCCGCAGACAGACATGAAATGGGTAATGTTCAATTTTAGTTCATAACTTTCTCTGTACGCGATGACATTAACTTTAGCGTCCGCAAATCCTACAGCGCTCAATAAAAAACAAAACTGAAAGATCCACGAATTACTTGTAATGAGTACATTTTCTAAATACAAAAATCAAATTTGATTATGTGCAAAATTAAAAAATAATATAGAACTTTTTCAACCGAGATATTTCGCCTATGAATATAAATTAAACGTACGCTTTCCTGAGGTGTGTTCCACGTTGTTGCCTGCTACCTGAAAAGATGCCAACATTTGAGAAAAACCAAGAAAATATTGCTCGTGTTTGGCTCTGTTATTATGCAAAATTAAAAAAGACACATTTCCCCCGGGAAAAAATATAACAGAAGGGATTTACTGAGCAGAAAAACTGTGACACAGAAAAACAAATATTCAGTGAAAATATCGGTCGTGCCTGCATACATCAGATCGGACCGATGTTTTTCCAATATTGTTCCTGGGAATACAAAAAGGTATAATGGAGTACATAAACAAAAAGAGGGCGTTAAACAAGTTCCAGGTATGAATATGATGCAATAATACATAAATGATGACAGCAGTTGTCAATATTGTGTCACGTTTTTATCTTTGGTGTGCACAAAAAGTAAACTGCCAGGATGGCGCAGTGGTGTAAGCTCTGGATTCTGACCATTGGACCGAGATGGGTCCGGGTTCGAATCCTGGTGAGGCATGAATTTCGGATTTTTTTTACGACTGCTTATATCCCTTCTAGTTGCCCTCGGTGTTCGTTAAACCACAAAAAAAAAGTAAATAAAATGAATATATATATATAACATTTCATGAAGAAACCGAGATGTCCGGCAAAAAGAATCATTCTGCCCTTAGAAAAGATTTGGCCCTCAGCACCCATAATTCTTGCCCTTAGAATTCAAGATGGCAGCCGATTTTTTGAAAAAATCGGCTGAAATCAGGTAATACCTTTCTTAACTGATATCAATGTTTGAGGATGCTTCCCACATATTTTTGGGTTGATGCTTACGAATTTTCCTAATAAAAACTGCTTGGGTTTGAATTTTGAGAATAATGGCTTAAATCAGAGATATTGCGTTTCTTAACTGATTTTAGTGTTTGAGGATCGCTTTTTACAATTGCGAATTATGCACGTAAAACATCATTCGGTTTAAAAATGGTTCAGATTCAAGTTTTCGCCCACTGTAAAACACATTGGACCTAAAAATAAATTTATTTGAACTTTCAGTGCTTTGCATAATTTACAACTACTTGAAACGTTTCGCACCCAGTCTGTTAATGGGATGTTTTGGGGGATTGTCAGAACTAACAGAAACATAATCTTTTCAATTTCATTTTTATTTAATCTTATTTAACTCTTAAAATAGAAAAATTGCAGGAACATAAAATGAACAATATTACCCAGAATACGAATTTAAACTTGAACTCATATAAACTTTATTTTAATTACCCTTGATTCTTGTCAGCATCCACACTTGCAGCGCTTTACTGACACTTGTGAAATTTTGGAATACGCGGAAAGTGCCAGATGAATTTTGATTCTTATATGAATCATACAACACAGAATTTTTCACCCAGTGTGACATAACATCGTACCTGGCATGCGGTGGTATTTTCGCAATTATGTACTTATGCAGTTCAATAGCTCAATAGCTTATGAATTTACATGGCTGCGAGTGCATTACTGAACATGCAGGTTTAGTTTTACGGTTGGTCCGTCTATGGGAAAAATAAAATTTATTTTCCTTTCCTTTTGATAATTTAAATATTTAAAAAATGAGCCAAAAAAAATCTGAGTAGGTGTGTCACGAGAACGGAGGAAACGCAAAAATGTACCGTGAAGTGAAAATAGTTCAGTAACACTAACATAAAACATGCAATCAAAAAATGTAGTTACGTTTTCGAGCTTTGTGTGTGTTGGATTTCCGTCTACGCATTTGATTAATTTTGCCTGTTCTAACACCGTTTCGACTTTCTTTCGCGCCGAATATCATCAAAATAGGAATTCAACAGGTACAGTTTAGTTTCAGAGGGTTCGAAAACTTATTTTGTATTGTGTTCATGCATGAGCCTATTATATTATTCATGCATTAGCCTTTAGTAAGATTTCACTAAACTGTGACATGATCATCTACCTTTTTCATATATTGAATTTCGTCAAACTGAGCTTTCGACTACTATGTAAAAGTACTTTGTAAAAACTGAGCGTAGTTTGGCAGTGCTTTCTCACATAATTTCCCCAAACTGACGAACAAATTCACAGTGTATTCGTTTTCTTATTTCAAAAAACACTGAAATACGCACACGTCGGAATATTCACTTCAGTTATTGAAGCAAATAATTATTCAATCACTTTTGTATTTTTAATCAAATATAGGTGTATTTTGCGGTGAAAAGTTTGTGTGCTTTTTTTGTGTTAATGTTTTACGACTACGATGAAGAACTCTAAGGGTCATAAAAAATCTTCCGTCCCAAATGCGAGGTCGCTTGTTCAGGGTAAGGGACATATCCGGCGCCGTGGAACACCACACCCCCTAAGCGTCATCCTGCGATCAAGCCTAATCCCAGCTCGAACAGAAACTCAGGTCTTGAATCACTAGGCCATTTGGGAGGGTTCTTTGGAACCTTTTTGATTTCAAGAACTATTCCTTACTTTGGATTTTTCTTAGCTCTTCGCAACTTCAGCCATTTTGTGAATATTTATTGTTGAACATCTGTCCATGGTTATACAAAAGAAACACGGAATCGTCAACAATGGAGCAATTATGTTTTTGTTACCCCTGAAAGTCTGCTATGTAGTTTTGACTTTGAGCCCCTCGACTGAGGCTCCAGGGTGCAGAGATAAGGGTAACAATGTTTCAGGCCAAAGCACTTTGACATTCACATTAATATTTTATACTAAACAATAGAGTGTTAGAAAAAACAATAGACGGCATGGGCTACAGAGGTTTACATTTTTCCGAAGTTTCGTGTGCCTTCAGTGCTCATCTGTAAGGTCGAAATTACTTCTAATCTGCACAACATCATAAGATGCCGGAAATGAATTGAATTGACCAATTTAATGTTAGATTGTTGTCTGGCTTGGAGGGAAAATTCTAAAGAAAGTAAGTTTTTTCTTTTTCTTCTCTTTCAGTAAAATGAAGCAATTTTCTGAAAAAAATTGTTTCAGGATTTAGAAACCAATATGAGTATTGGGAAGGAACTTGTCAAATCAATATGATTAATTCGATTTTTGAACGCACACGCATTTTCATTTTTTGATGTGTTCTGATTTAAGAAAGCTTTGGTATTGCAAAGCTAGCAGCAATAAATTCTGATCATTTTACATCAAAAGGCAGATTTCAGACTTTCCTGAAATGATATCATTTTTCACGCATGTTCATGGTAAAACAAATAATGTAAGAGTGAGGGAACGCGTTTTCAGAACTCGGTAACAATTTTGGCGCATTGTTTGATATTCGATATTCGATTCAAATTCTGAGTGGAGTAGCATTCCAAAGTGAACAGAAGTCTTCAAATCTTTAAAGTTGGAGTAAAATGGAAAAATTAAAATTTTGTGCTTATTCAATAGCTTTCCTGCTTAAAATAACGGAATTCTAATATACAGTATAAAAGGCTAAGTTGCGACGAGGTGGATCACTTTTTAAGTCGTCATAGCAACAATCGAGAGACAAATGTTTGTGACGTCACGCTTAACCTTCTGTGCAGGTGACGTCATCACCCACACTCGCACAGTGAACGCGTACCACTTTGTTTTGTTGTCATAACAACAAAGAACACAGCTGCTGCTGGTGAGACATCATCTCATCCAAATCATTCTCACATGACGTCAAAGATGCGATACGTCCCACGGTCAACTCTTTAGAAACAGGAAAACTACGTCAGGAATTTTGGCTCTTCTTTTCATAACTTTGATCTGTTTTATTACGCTGTTTAACAGAAAAAGACGAACATTTATATTCCGGTGTTCACGCCGTGTTATCCGTAACTGTTCCTGTTTAATGTTTTGTTTTCGTCTTTTTTCTTTCCTTCGAAGTTAGAGGGTTGTTTTCGAGTGCGATGCAACTGGATACATACAGTTCTAGGTCGTAAGATGTTTTACAAGATTATTATTATTTCATGCATTTTCCTCCTAAAAATATTTAATGGTCCTAAATATTTATTAAATTTATTAATTTTAATATGTACTTGCGACGACGTGGATCACTTTTATTTTAGTAAGGCAAGGACGAATGTTAATGTCCTTCGCGAACTTGACTGTTGTTTTATGCCTCGCCTATGCCACTCCAAAACATTTTCCTCTTTCATTAGATGAAGAGATTGAAGATAAACGCCGCAAAGTGGATTACGATCGAGCAAGGTGAGAACAACGCACTGCAGTCGAAAGACAAGGGGAACATGCCAAAACAAAAGAGACAAAAATACATTGCAGTTGAAAGAAATTCTGAAATTCGACGTTTGCGTGATCGTCGTACTAATATGGTGCCGGAACATATTGAAGCTGAATCTCAGCGCATGAGAAATTTTCACATTGCAGAGACATAAAATATAACCCCCGAACGAAGGAATAAACGCTGCTGCGGTCGCGAAAGTCAGAGGAGATTAACGAAACGACAACAACAAACAAATGATACACGTCATGTGACTCTAAACGTTATAGACGATGAAAAGACTGTAGCGAGGCACTCATGTGTCACTCTTGAGAAAATATGTGAATTTTGTAAAGCCAAAAACTTTGCCGGAGAGAGACCTTCAGATGCTAAATTTCTTAAATGTTGCTCAAAAGGAGCAGTAAAATTAGACCCCATTCGCACTTCCCGATTAATTAAACAACTTAAGAAATCTCAGCATGAGCGTTCAAAAATTTTATTGTTAACATATACGGTCGATTAATAGTTTTCTTGCATTTACATCGATGGGAGCACAAATGGCTCCTCCACCAGGTTGTGGGCCTTATTGTTTTAGAATACATGGATCAATCTATCATCGTACAGGAACATTGCATCCTGATAATGGTGAACAGTGGAAACACACGCAATTGTACATATTGGATCCTGATGAAGCTGTTCCCCAAAGAGTGCAAATGCGAGAAAATAGTGGATTCAATAAAGATCTGTTACAAACGCTGAGTACATTCATGACAGAAAATAATCCATTTGTGGAAGCATATAAAATGCTTTATGAAATCGAGCAACTGAGTACTCAAGATGCTCAAATGAATAATGCTGTTCCTTCTAATGTATCATTGGCTATTATTCAAGATCGTAGAAATGATCAAAGGCGTTATAATGCTTCAAGTTCTAATTAGGTTGCCATTATATTTGAAAATGCAGGTAGTGAACCTCTACCCGAACGTGACTTATTGATTCATTGACGTGCAAGTACAAGCACTAACAGTAGAAAAACAGAAAGAAGCAGCATTCTCGATCCAAATTTAAATCTTTTAGTTTATCCTCTTTTCTTCCCATATGGTGATCAAAGTTGGGCCATTGACATTCCATTGCAACATAGACCAACGTCTTTACTAAGTGTTGTTAACCAATGTACAAAGCCACGGTCAAGGGTTACACAAATGCAGTACTATGAACATCGTCTTTCGATCCGTGACGAATTCAGTGCATTATTAAGGGCAGAAAAGCTTGCGCAGCAATACATTGTTGATGAATATGTAAAGATGGAAGCTAATAGACTGAATTACATAAGAAAAAATCAGTCTCAGTTAAGGGTCTAAAAGTATAAAGGTCTGATGGACCAAATTTAAAATGCTGGAGATGATGAGTTTCTTCCTGGAAAAGCACTTATTTTGCCATCATCATTTCAAGGTAGTCCACGAAATACAGTATGATGCAAAATTATCAGGATGGAATGGCGATAGTCAGAAAGTATGGCAAGCCTGATATTTTCCTTACTATGACTTGCAACCCGAAATGGGAAGAAATTACTAAAAACCTGAACTGTTAATCTTTCGAAAACCGTCCAGATTTAGTTGCAAGAGCTTCCAACTGAAGTTGAAAGAATTAATGGACGATATAACCAAAAGGCATTTTTGGAGTTCCGGTGGCCAAAGTTCATGCAATCAAATTCCAAAAAAGAGGGTTTCCCCAGGCTCATATGCTCTTGATTTTGAAAGAAGAGGACAAACCAACATTGCCTCAGGAAATTGACCAAATTATATCTGCAGAACTACCAGATAAAGAGTATTTACCAGTTTTACATGCAACGGTTGCGAAACACATGGTTCATGGACCGTGTGATGAAATTAATCACAATTCACTCTGTATGGAAGATGGCAAATGTACCAAGCAATTTTCGAAGTCTTTCCAAAATGAAACAGTAGCTAGAAAAGGCGGGTATCCTTTATATCGTTACAGAAAGAATAGTGCGACCACAACTGTACGCGTTAAAATTATTGATAACAGCTGATTGTCCCTTATAATTCGTATCTTTTGTTAAAGTACAATTGCCACATTAATGTCGAGGTGTAATCTGCTGTGAAAAGCGTGAAATATCTTTTCAAGTACGTAAACAAAGGGCACCACTGAAAATGTGCGCATAACAGAGCACAACACCAAATACGACGAAGTAAAAAGTCATGTTGATTCCCGATACGTTAGCGCACCTGAAGCAATGTGGCGAATACTTGGTTATGATATGCATCAGCAATCTCATACAATGGTTAGATTACCTGTTCACCTTCCTGAAGAACAGAACATTTCCTTTAATTAGGAACGTTTAAACGATGATCTAAATGCAGTTATTCATAATGCTTGTAACGTACCAGGAGATGTGACGTACCTGCCAGAAGGACGCACACGACATAAAGGCAGATAGCAATTAGAATCAATGTCCGCGTAGCTCAACTGGTAGAGTGACTTATTCCAGAATGAGGGGATCGGGTTCGAACCCCGGCGCGGATAAAAATGACGGAGAAATTTACTTCGTTATAATGGCGCCCGAACTATCCGGATGACCCGACCGTTCAAAATCTCGCATTGGTGTGATGTTATTTCCACACCGCGAGATAGGAAAAATATGAGCAGCACTTCGAAAGAAAAAAAAAAAAGAAAAAGAAGGGGGAGATGATGTAACGTACCAGGAGATGTGACGTACCTGCCAGAAGGACGCACACGAGGGAGATGATGTAACGTACCAGGAGATGTGACGTACCTGCCAGAAGGACGCACACGACATAAAGGCAGTTAGGAATCAGAATAAAATGTCCGCGTAGCTTAATTGGTAGAGCAACTTGTTCCGGAATAAGCGGCCTCGGGTTCGAATCCCGGCGTAGACCAAAAATGACGGAGAAATTCACTTCGTTATAATGGCGCCCGAACTATCCGGATGACCCGACCGTTCAAAATCTCGCATTGGTGTGATGTTATTTCCACACCGCGAGATAGGAAAAATATGAGCAGCACTTCGAAAGAAAAAAAGAAAAATAAGTGGGAGATGATGTAACGTACCAGGAGATGTGACGTACCTGCCAGAAGGACGCACACGACATAAAGGCAGATAGGGATCAGAATAAATGTCCGCGTAGCTTAATTGGTAGAGCAACTTGTTCCGGAATGAGTGGACCCGGGTTCGAACCCCGGCGCGGATAAAAATAACGGAGAAATTCACTTCGTTATATGCTCAAAGAGATACAATGCTGACAGCATGGTTCAAACTAAATGAGGGCAATGAAGATGCGCAATCCATTTCATATAACGACATGCCAAGACATTATGTGTTCAATCACAAAGAAAGACAATGGATTCAACGAAAGCGTGGTGGAGATAATGTGATTGGAAGAATGTATTCAGTCAACCTTGGCTCTGATCCAGAAAGATATTGTTTGGGACTATCGCTACTTCATGTGTCTGGTGTGAAAATCTTTACAGATCTAAGAACAGTCAATGGAATTCTATATGATACCTTCCAAGAAGCTGCATTGCAGAAATTTTTAATTAATACTGATGAAATATGGGAGAAAACCTTAGATGAAGCATCGGTTTGCAGCATGCCTCGACAACTACGAGATTTATTTGCATACATTCTTATCTTTCTTTTACCACCCAATACAGAAAAATCGTTTGAAAAATATAGATCCCATCTTTGGGGAAATTTTACACACAGACATGACATTGGACATACTGAGGATGTGAACAGTGCTTGAATTTGACCCGTCAAGAGATTAACGACACTATCAAAGCTAACAACCGATCATGCGATAAATATAATCTTCCAGTTCCACCAAGTAACATTCCTCAAAATCCGGATGTTTATTTCGACAGTGCTGCAGAACGACAAAAAGCTTCAGAAATGGCAAGTAATTTAAATGCAGAGCAAAAAGCAGCATATGACGGTATTATATGTCAGCAACCACTAATGATGATCTTCCTCATAGATGTTTTTTCCTTGATGGCCCGGGTGGCGCAGGAAAAACTTATTTCTATAAAACTGTTCTCAGCACTATCCGTGTAGAAGGAAACATAGCTTTGCCTGTTGTGTCCACAGGAGTCTCTGCTAATCTGTTAGAAGGTGGCAAAACATACTTTAACCAATTTAAGTTAGTGCCACCTGTGAAAACACAAATATGTCCGTGTACCCCCACTAAGAAGTAAGTCGCTTTCCCAACTGAGCTACGTGGACAGAATGTCTCGCTGCAGATTTGTCGTCTTGGCACATGTTTTCACCTCTGTAGTACGTTACACACTTTTAAATGAAACGTCTGCGTCGAATATGAAGATTAATTCCAACGACGCTGAAATCATTCGATCTGCGAAAGCCATCATTTGGTACGAAGCTACAATGGCCCCGGCACTGCTTTACTTGCAATTGACCGAATACTGGTAGAACCGAAATACTCGAAGACAGCATTAGATTCAACCAATTATGGGAGAAGTTTGAGATTTTAAGACTCAAAAAGGTATCTCTACTATTCAGTGAATGGCTTTTACGAATTGTTCATGGTGCCCATGAAACAGCTTATGGCCTACCAGAGGAAATGATAGAGACAACTACACATATTTTATATTATGGTGATATAGCCAAAAAAATATTTGGTGAGAACTTGAAAATTTCTGATTTTAAAACATTTGCGAAGAAAGTCATTCTGTGTCCCAAAAACTCTAATGATGAAAAATTAATTGAGAATGTTCGTGATCTCTTAAAGGGGACAGCAAGCACATACTTAAGCTTTGATTCAATTGATGCCTATAACGAAGAAAATACTGAACAGCATTATCCTATAGAGTTTTTAAATGAGCAAACTCCATCAGGAATGCCACTTCACAGACTGAATTTGAAGATTGGACTTATTATCATGCTCTTGAGAAACCTTAATACAGAACGAGGTTTATGCAATGGAACAAGACTGATAATTAAAGAACTAAAACCGAATTAGATCATTGAAGAAGTACTCACAGGCTCAGCATGTGGTAAAACTGTTATTCCGCTAATTGACCTCGCACCTACTGATATAAACCTCCCATTCATATCAAGACGACGATAATTTCCTGTAAAACTCTCCTTTGTTATGACCTGACCATTAATAAGTGTCAAGGTCAAACACTGGAGAAAGTAGGCATCTACCTTCCTGAACCAGTGTTTAGCCATGGACAACTTTATGTTGCATTGTCAAGAGTTCGGCGGTTTGATGATGTCACAGTTGAAGTAGTCCATTTGCCAGAACAAGGAAAACTACTTCCAGATTCCGAAAAGATATTTGCAAAAGTATCGTGTGCAATGATATTTTCCAATGTCGTAATAAATGCTTGAATAGCAATAAGTGATTTCTAGAACCCGTTGTAACGGGCTTTACAGCTAGTTCGAAATATATTTCTTCAACAATGTTATGACTCTTCAGCTTTATTCAAATTTCAGTCATCTTCAATTTACCTTCGAGTTGAGATCTTCTGAAGTAAGCTTACTGCAGGAAACAAATTATAAGGGGAACAGAAAATAGCCATTCTCTTGGCCAAAAGGCTGTTAAATTAATTAGTCTCTGCTATATCGCGGAATTTCTCCAGAAAATGTATTTAAATCATCTCTCTCTCTCTCTCTCTCTCTCTCTCTCTCTCTCTCTCTCTCTCTCTTGCTTTTAAAAATTATTACAGCAATCGTATACTTAAAGGCACACATTCTGTGCCCGAAATTTTTACATCTTTACTTTGATTTGTGCTTCACATTTTTACTTGTAATCTGCCCAGAATGTGAGGCGGAAGAACTCAAAACGCATCCAGGGTATTTAATATCTTGTTTTGATGACTTCTACACAAAAAATACTGATGTGAGATAAAGCTGCTCGTGTTGCGTAGTGGTCTGAGCTCTGGCTTCTGACCATTCGTCCGAGATGGGTCTGGGTTAGAACCCCGGTGAGTCATGGATGTTGTGTTTTTTTAGGGAAGATATTCTATGGAAAGGTTCTTTTTTCCTTCCCTTGAACCAGTGTTCCCTAAATTAGGGACGGGCGACTGTTTATAGCCAATCGTGTTGCTCACAATGGTAGTTAACCCCCAAACTAAAAACAAAATGAGGTGAGATAAAAAGATTTGAAAATTTCCGGGATACACGAAGTTGTCAGTAAACTCGGTAGATCACAGTTTTCAGTTTCATGAAATATCTGGCCTGGAAATACTGTTCAGGGATGACCTACGTAAGAAAGTAGATGGTTGTGTAATGTTTCTATAAATTTTTCTTCGTTTTGATTTATAGCAGCAGCAGTGTCTTATCAAAGCAGTGTTTCAAGCCTTCGTCAAAAGTAAAAAAATCAGTATTATTTGTGAAAACAGAAATCAAACATTATATTGTTTCATGTTAAGATAGTATGCACTAACGGGCATTTACGAAGTGTGACCATAACTTTCCGAGCCGAAACAATTCATGGTAAACACCGGTTTTTAAGAAGCTATAACAAGTAAGACAAAGTGTTCAAAGTGATCAATATTCCAGCCGTCCAGAATATTGGAATCAATCCAGATTTTAAAAAATGACTTAAATGTCGAGAAATTACCATTGACTCAAAATGTTAAGAAATTGCCACTATCTGTCAAGTTCGGAATGTAGAAAAGGAACAGTGAATGCGTAGAAAAACATTGTTACCCAGATTTTGACCTACAGTTGGAGAATGAGGAAAGGCTGTCTAGCGAAATCATCCATAACTCCAGTGTATTTTAAGGTGGGAAAGAAATATTGACAGTTTACCTCTCGAAATATTTTTAGTTAAAATAGGGGAAAAAAGAACAATTCCCTTGCTTCCAAAAAACAGCTTATTTGGAAACACATTATTTTTTCCGATGGGAAGTTTTAATGGCAACAGAAATATTATTTCGGTTCTGTGTCCATTCTTTTTAAGCTGACTCGTCAGTGCGAGAGTATTTTTGTTATCCGTTTTCGTTTGAGAAAAGTGTTTATGAAGAGTGAAAGAGGTTTCTCCATTATCCAAGCCATTTTCTTCGTATATACACGTATTTCAAGATAAATAAACACCTGAAAATATGAACCTTAGCTGCAGAAATAGTTTGGTGGATTTTTCTCATCACCTGGACAAAGAGTGTACATGCATCAAACGTGTAACCAAAGCGGCAGAGCTGCAACGACTGATCCTGCAGCTGTAATGCTGCCGCTTTGATCACATTTGGGTTTCCAACTTTTCCTCGAAAATCCTTTGATGCCGCTTGATCAAAAATGGGTTTTTCACTTTTCTCCGAAAGCCCCCTCCCCCTTTTTTTGTGCAGTTCTATACCAGTTTTGCTTTGTTTTCTGTTGTCCACGTGTGATTCCTGTGTCCATGTCGCCTGCTCTGCAAGAAGTAAACTGCTACATTTTTACTCTGCAAAACAGTACCGTTATTTTATATATGTTTGTTTTTTTGCCATTTAGTGTTGTAGATATCGAACATTAACTGATAAACACTGGGTGATTTTCTTGTAAATTTTTGGATATTATTTGTATTGTTTACAAAGAATAAATTCGAGAAGTAGTAATTAACTGTACAAAGTATCGGCTGAAGAAGACTGTTCTGAATACCACTTTTTCATCCTCGCGCGCGGCTGGGTGCGAATGGGCATTTCTTGGGTGCGAATGGGCATTTCTCGTTCTTCAGTCTTCCAAATTGGTTGGTGATTTCTTCTCAATCATTTTCATAGATACTTAAAACAATAAAAGTGCGAATGCGAGATCTTATTTATTTAAAGATCTTTCGGCTACACTTTAGACTTCGACCCCCATCGTCAGCTTCAGCTATCGTGCCAATGGAATGCCAGGAAAAACGTGGCGCTGCAGCTACTTCGGCCTTTTCTCCCGCGCTGTGTGTGTTAGGTAATCGCTGTTTGTTGAGTGCGTGAGCCGTGAATCCCGTATATTTACTTCTGTTCGCCCTGTTCTAAGCGATACGTGGCTTGTGTTTTTTTCAGCGTGCGTAGATGAAGAAACATGCATTGCATGGTGTGAGCGGAAAGGATTGCTTCCAACCGAAAGAAGATGTTGTTCCGCAGGTCATCCAATGAGTTTGCGAGTGGATATGTGTCATCGTTTAGGATATTTCAGGTGTAGGAAGAATCACGTTACAGGGAAAAGTGAGCAGTGTTCCCGTTTACTTGGGACGTGGTTTGAAGCTACTTGTATTCCTCTTGATAAGGTGATGACTCTTTTGTATTGTTTCGCCAAAGGATTGTCCTACGATGATGCAATTGAGGAATCTTCCCAGAGTGGGGTTTCCACATCCTCTGCGACAGTCAGTGATTATTATCAGTCTTGCAGAGAACTAGTCGCAGAGTTTATGGTAGCTTACGAACAACACGAAGGACAGCTTGGAGGCCCTGGTGTCATCGTAGAAGTGGATGAGGCGAAGGTTGGGAAGCGGAAGTATAATCGTGGTCGTCTCGTTCAGGGTACCTGGATCCTTGGCATTTTTGAACGAGATTCGAAACGATCCAGGGTTGAGATCTGCCAGCAGAATAACCGCTCTGCTCACACATTACTGCCGCTCATCCAGAAACATGTTCAACCTCGAAGTACTGTAATGACGTATCAGTGGGCTGCGTACCGCAATCTCCCATCCTGTGGTTTACAACATCTGTCACTAAACCACTCACTCAATTCCGTCGATCCAACTATTGGGGCGCATACGCAAGGTGTTGAGAGCAATTGGCGGCCCCTCAAACGCACACTATCTAATGGAATTCCCAAAGACCACTTGGCCGACCACATTCTGGAAGATTTATTACGACGAAATTGTCGTCTTTCCTCTGAACACTTATTTGAGGTGGTGATTGTTATCATCAAACAGCTCTTTCCTCGTACGTAATGTTTTCCACTTAAATATTCGTACTAGATAGACAGGTTCTCAATGAGAAGGAAACACTTCTTTTCCGTCGTTATAAATATTTAACAACACCTGAACTACTCGCATTCCATAAAGTCATATTACAAAATAAACCCATTCCTTTCAAAAATACCCCCGTCGCATATTTCGTATCCCTAGCACTCCTCCCGCACAACACACACACACATTACGTAATGCACGCAGCGAAGGAGCAAAAAACGCCGACGCAGCTGCAGCGCCACCTATTGCGAAAAGTTTCTCCCGGCATTCCAGCAGCGCGTTAGCTGAAGCAGACGATTGGGGGCTGAAGATTAAAGTGCATCCAAGCAAGAAGAGAAACAATCTGCTTTCAAATCAGCTTTGCTTTGGAAACCACTTTCTCAGTGACGTAAATACGAAACTTTGGAAAAACTTCAGAGAGGAAACCTGGTAACACTTCACTAGTGCCGTACAACTTCTGCACTATTCTTGGTAGTTATTTTAGGATTACAACCTTTTTTATTGGTTAGGGTTCCACAGCTTTACCCAATAATGAAGAGACCATAAATGTTTGCAGTTGATCTTGAACAGTACAACGCCCTGCTAACGTTACGCGATTGAAGTTTGCTAATATAGTAGTCACTTGTCAACGGCAAATTTGTCTGCCACGAATCCGATTATACACCAAAACTTTTCTGTACACACCCTTCCCTAAAACGACCGCAAAGCTTAGGTATACGGTGATCGACAGTCATACGCTAAACGATACCTAAAATATTTATCGCCAGATTCAGGTTCTATCAAACTGGCTCTGCTGCCGTATTTAATCTCAGGATGTTTGAATGAATTTTTCGTGTTTCCTAACATAAAAATAGCTTGAACTATGTGCGAAAAAACGTTTAGATAAAAATTCTTTCATTATGCACTCATCGTCAAAAACATATTTGCACCCAAAAGGACGTGCCGGATTGCAATGCTATTCGGGAGGAAGGTAAAGGTTACCTGGAACCAAGGTTATTTAACACACAAGGTTATGCTCGTAAGACCCCTGTAAATCTCTCCCTTCGGGGAACTGCGGAGGAGGAGGTCTGATGACGTCGCAGTCTTACAAAGACTCCGGACGTTACCTTCGAGCGGATGTCAAAGCAGTCGCAAATGTCATTTGACTCTTGTTCAAAGCGCTGTCTTTCCTTGTTTCTTGAATAATTTAGTGTACATGTACCATAAGTAGAACAGCTTGGTTTGTTTGCAAATAGTTTATTTTTTCGTGATGCCTTCAAGTTCCTGTGCTGTTGCAGATTACAAGAATAACTACCGAAATACTAAAGGATCGCTGATCACATACCATAGATTTCCGAAAGTGACTGAGCTCTGCAAGTTATGGAAATCGCGCTGTAAACGAAGTGATGCTTTTATAATCCAGAATGCTACTATTTCCTCCAAACATTTTGCCCAAGGAGACTATGAAAGGGATATGCAAAATGAATTATTAGGGTTGCCGCAGAAAAAGAAATTGCGCAAAGATGCTATTCCAACTCTAAACCTTCCTGGAAATGAAAATGCCGTAAAAGCAGACCTCAGTAGGAATTTGCGGTATGAACAAAGAGAAAGCAAAAATGTTGCAAGAGAAATAATATTGGGACAAGAAAGTAATATTCCGATGCCCGGCTGTAACGATTTGAGAGAGGCTGAAGCAAAGTGAAGACGTTAAAATACATTTAAGGCAAAAATATTGAATCCCTTACAGAAGAAAACGCCGGAAAAAGTGCAGAAATAAAGAACTTGAAAACATCTATATGCTAGCTAAACAACCAAATGCGGATTTTGCGACGCCGAAAGAGTATTTCAAACATAAAGGAAGGAATTTGGGGCGTAGTCAGCCACAAAGAAGAGGATCTGATATTGAAAAAATCAAAACAATTTTATCGACGATTTTCACTGAAGGACTAATAAAAATGTTGTTAGGTAGGGAAAAAGTTAAATGGAATGTCGGCCATATAAGTGCTTCAATTTCTTTTCGAGCAGTTTCCAGAAAAGTGTACAATTATTTACGCAAACAAGTGAAAATACCTCTGCCAGGACTTTCCACCCAACGCCGATGGATTAGTAAAATCAGCTGCTCCCCTGGTTTTCCAAAATCATTTTTGAGACCCATGGAACTGGAAGGGAATAAGATGACTGAAACCGAAAGGACATGTGTTATTTCCATCGATGAAATGAAAGTTTCAGAAAGAATGTGCTATGACGTCAAAACAGATAGTATTATAGGTCCACATAACTATGTCACAGTTTGCATGGCACGAGGCCTGATAAAACCTTGGAAACAAGTCGCGTTTTATGATTTTGATATCAAGCATACTGAAATAGCAAATGTCTTTCAAAAAATAATAGAAGAATTAGAAAAACTGGCTTTCAGAATTGCAGCACTGGCATCCGACCTGGGTCTAATTAATCAGAGACTGTGGAAAGATTTGAGCATTTTGCCAGATAATAATTTTTTGAAAATCCCGATAATCCCGAGAGAAAGGTGTATGTTTTTGCAGACATACCTCACATGGTAAAACTACTCAGAAACCATATTTTGGATAGTGGTATTTTAATGAACACATCGATCATTAATAGCCAACTCTTTAAATGCATTTTGGAAAAGGATAGCGGTGAATTAAAATTGCAGTCCAAAGTCACATCAAAGCACTTGGATGTAAAAGGATCCGAAAGACCAATCGTCAAATATGCTACGCAATTATTGTCAGAGACAGCGGGAAACGCTTTAAAATATTTATTTCCTAACGAATGTGTTACTGCCGATTTTATAATTCCTATCGATTGATTTTTTGATATGATGAATTCCTACACTGACGGAAAAAATCCCAACACCAAGAAGGGGTTGTGTTAGATAAACGACAGTTAGTAGGCGGTGAGAGTACATCTGTAAGATGACGTCTATGCAAATTTCGCGCTCGGCGCATACGTGTGGCGCTAGTAGCGCCCCTCGGAACATGCAAAGCAGGTTTGCTGTAAATACGCGCTGTAACGTTCGTGAGCGTTAGTTATCGTTGAGATTCGACGTAGTGTATTGATGTTAGTCAAGAATGCCTTTAAGAAGACGAAGAAGCCATTATCAACAGCTCACGGAGTTTGAACGAGGTCGTGTAATAGGGCTACGAGAAGGTGGATTTTCTTTCCGCAATAATGCAGAACGACTTGGCAGGAATGTAGCCACTGTGCATGACTGTTGGCAGCGGTGGTCAAGGGAAGGTACTGCCTCAAGAAGACCGGTTTCCGGCAGGCCACGAGGCACTACTGAGAGGGAAGACCGCCGTGTAAGGCGTATGGCTGTGGCGCATCGTACGGCGTCTGCGGCAGCAATTCGAGCTGCAGTTGCCACCACAGTGACACAACGAACTGTTACAAATCGATTACTTGAAGGACAGCTCCGAGCCAGACGCCCTGTAGCGTGCATTCCACTTACTCCAAACCACTGCCGTTTGCGACGTCAGTGGTGTCAAGCTAGAGCTCATTGGAGCACGGAGTGGAGATCTGTTGTGTTTTCTGATGAAAGCCGGTTCTGCCTGGGTGCCAGTGATGGCCGTGTGTTGGTTAGAAGGTGGCCAGGTGAGCGCCTGCAACCAACCTGTCTGCGGCCGAGACACACTGGACCTACACCTGGAGTTATGGTCTGGGGAGCAATTTCCTATGACAGCAGGAGCACTCTCGTGGTTATCCCACGCACCCTGACGGCACAGTTGTACGTCGGTCTGGTGATTCAACCTGTTGTGCTGCCATTCATGAAGAGCATTCCAGGGGGTGTTTTCCAACAGGATAACGCTCGCCCGCATACCGCTGTTGTAACTCAACATGCTCTACAGATTGTCGACATGTTGCCGTGGCCTGCTAGATCACCAGATCTTTCACCAATCGAGCACGTATGGGACATCATTTGACGACAACTTCAGCGTCACCCCAACCAGAATTAACCGTCCCTGTATTGACCGACTAAGTGCAACAGGCATGGAACTCCATCCCACAAACTGACATCCAGCACTTGTACGACACAATGCATGAACATTTGCGTGCTTGCATTCAACATTCTGGCGGTTACACCGGTTATTAATGTACCAGCATTTTACATTTAAAATGGCTCTTCTCGCGCTTACAATAAGCTGTGATCTCGAAACCTTAATCGATTAAATATGTTACCTATACAAATGTATTGCCGCCATTTCATTCCTCTACAACTATTTTTTCGTGGTGTTGGGATTTTTTTCCGTCAGTGTATTTACCGTTTGATAATAAACCTTATAGATCAGGGCTTGGAAATTTTGGACCACAGTTTGATCTCTTAAAGGAAGCATACTCATTTTTTTCTGGAATGCGTGTTGTTGGCAAGAAAACATTTCTTTCCTTTCAAAAAGGAATTTTAGTAAGTATTAAATATGTGCTAGCCTTATTCAACGAATTAAAGGGGAAATGTGATTTACGCTATTTGTTAACACAGAGGCTAAATCAAGATGTTCTGGAAAGTTTTTCTCCCAAGTGCGTTCGTTTGACTGCACATACGACCATCCAACAGCGTTAGAAGTTAAGCATCGAATGAAATTGCTGCTGATTGGTAATTCAATTGGAAATACCGCGACAAAAACAAACGTTCTGCTCTTGGAAGAAGAAAAATTCATTACAAGTGCTGATTTTTCTTCAGCATCTCTGTATGCAGATGAATCAGAAAATAAGCTCTATGATATTTCTCAGTTACTATAAAATGATTGTGATATCACTTCAAGTACAACCACTGATGTTGTATCACGAAGCCCTCAGGTACGTTGCTAGATACGTAGCTTTTAAATGCAAAGATTCCTGCAGAGTTTTAGGACAGAATCAGCGCTTAAATCTATCAACAAACGGTGGTCAACTACCCGACTGGATAAGTACCATCAGCAGGGGAGGACTTATGCATCCATCGGATGAATGGATGACCATTGTCGACAGCATTGAGCGGATGTTTCTCCAAATCCATGGCGAACATGAAATTAAAAAAAATATAAATATTACGAGAAATGTATCAGAGGTAATAGAAAAAAAATCCTCTAAAATTCAGCCGAGGCATTAAACTTTTCATCAAAGCACGTACTATGATTCGAATGAGGCACATCAGTTCGCAACAGAAAGAGGAAAAAAATAGGAAACGCAAGCTTCTGAAGATAAAAACTACATGAAGAAAGGAATTTTTTCAGGTATGTTATTTCAGACATTTGTTTATTTATAGCATTTTGCATAAGAAATATTTTTTAATTTTTTCTGAGACCATGCTGATACTTAGTGATAATCAAATTCTAAGACAAATAATTATAAATTCATTTATTACAGAACTAAATTTATGAAGTGTTTACGCTAATGCATTGCTTCTAGCAACAAACTGCCTGCGTGTCAATAGACAGCGCACAACTCTCGTGTTCGCGGTGTTCTCTTCTAAGACCGGTGACGTCAGACGGAATGCTCTGCAGGAAAGCCCTTCCCGTATGAGCAAACCGAGCAGTCTACTAACCTTGACCTGGAACAATAAATGATTAAACATTGAGACTGTTATGGGCAATATTTATTGAGCTATACGCCAATAAGTAGTGTCTTACACAGCATGCCAGACGTCTCGGCATGGAGTTGTACAGGTTCCTAATGGTGTCTTACGATATGCCATCCCACTCAGCTCGAATTTTCTCACGCAGTTCCTGCAGATTATGCGGTAGGGGTGGAATGTGGATAGCGCACGGCATCGCCAGTGCTATGGCCAGGCGCAGGTTTGGCGATGCGGCTGGCCATGAGAGAGTGTCAGTGCCTTGAAGGCAAGCTCTCGAGACAACAGCAGTATGCGGGCGAACGTTATCCTGTTGGAATATTGCACCGGAGTGAGCGTTCAGAAAAGGTAGGGCCAATGAATGGTTGCAGGACCTCATTAATGTAAGGTTGGGCTGTCAAAGTGCCTGTAATGAACACCAAAGGTGATCAGGCATCGTAGGTATTGCACCCTACAGCATGACACCAAGCCTTCTGAACATGCGAAGCTCGACAAGAAACCGTTCATCTTGGCGCTGGTCACGGTGCCTCCACACGCGGATTTGTAGGTCGTCTCCTCCACAACAAAAGCGGGACTCGTCACTGAAGATCACCCGCTGTATTCTGAGTGGCTTCATGACAGTCTGCACGACACTAATGCAGTCATTTAGGACGATGCAATGGTGTTAGAGGCAGTCGTCGTAACGGTCTCCGTGCATGTATTTCGTCATGCAGCCGTCTACCAATAGTGCTGGCACTAATCAGACGATACATGGACGGTAACACTGCTCGCTGAGTATCCGCAATCGTGGTTGTTGGGTCACTCCGTGTATGTCTGACTAAACGTCGAGTCGGTCTTCTCTCTCCGTGGTTCGTCAAGGTCTTCCAGACCCTTCCTGTTGCTGCTGCGTGCCTTTGTCTATCCACTGTCGCCAACAACGTGCTATGGTGATATCCACACTAGAGGTATGGCGCAAAGTACGGCGATAAGACCATCCTGCTTCCCGGAGCCCGACAACGCGGCCTCTCTCGAACTCCTTCAACCGCTCGAATTGCTTCCTAACTTTTCTCGGAGGCATACTTCACTTGCAAAGGATGCAACCAATACAATAGCATGAGTCAGAATGCCAAGCGCGCAATGGCACGACCTTATATAGCCGGTCAGGCACAGCGCTACGACCCCTCCTTGCTTGCGTCACATGTGCGGCTGAGCGTTGTACTTGAATCATTTGCATGTCTCACGATGTCAACCCTACCTAATAAGTTTAATTCCTGTCGATTGCTTTCTTCTGGGTGCAACTATTTTTTTGACGATGAGTGTAAATTTTTAAGAGAATAACCGAAGCACACGCTATGTATACTAAATGAAAATCGTAAAACATGTAGATTTTGTGTAAATCTATAAATCAACAAATGAAATTCAGTGACTAAGCATTTTTGAAATGCTTTTACTTAAAAATCAATTATTACAAAGTTCTCATTCCGTTCCGTGCACTACTACTCGAAGCATTGATCTGCAAATTTTTATTTAAAACTATCTGTATTATATTATTTTCAACATATGCTGCGCATTTTCCGTTACTCTGATGTTTTTATTTTAATTCTGTCATAGGTGAAAACAGTGTTTGAGGGCTTGCAAATGGTTAAATTGTAACTTCAGTTCCCCTATACCTGTGCACCCGTGATTGTATGAGCACAAACGGCGAATTTGCGAAGTACTATTGCGTATTCAGCGTCGTTTTCGTGAATTTCTGTGTATGCACATCAACCAAGGAAGAATCAAGGTCCTTAGAGCTAAATACCGACGTTGAAAGCTCTGCGGCAGAAAATCTTCCTGATTATAAAGAACCATGAATGGGAAGCATACGGTGCACAACAATATTTAAAGTACTTTAAAGGGTAAAAATTTTCAAGGGACGTTTGTGATCTAAACTTTTGAAGATTGAATTGTTTTGGTCGATAATGATTTTCGAAGTTTCGAGGTAGCACGCAGAAGTGAATTCAATAAAATGTATTGCAACAACTGTGCCTCTTATATTGGGGAAAAGCGGGGGGGGGGGGTGAGAAGTTCTAAAGAAGGAAATCTGACTGAATGATAGTGCCTTACATATGCCCCAAATTGTCACTACGCCAATGTGAGAAAAGAAAGATGGTGAAATAATAAGGGTAAAGATCTTAGTCTGGCTAACTGCTTCCTTTTTTTATTCCATGTGGACTGACATCTTGAAGCTTTGAAGTCGGCATTTGTGCAAAGCAGATGACAAGACTATATTGCTCTGCACAGTTGATAGTCAGTCAAGAGTAATGCAGCTTCGTACTTGATAGATAAATCTTTATTTCTTGGAAGCAGACTTTGCAGTAATTATTCCACGACGAGTTCGAAAAAATACACTCATGGAAAATGAAATTTGCGCAACAAGAAGGAAGCTTCGGATTGAACTGAAATTTTATGGACGTAATGATACAGATGAACGGTACACATGATGGCAAAAACAGAGCTGCAGGACAATTACAGAGGGATGTGTGACACGCAGTCCGGTCATTTTCAATGGCACTTCGCACCGCCTCGTGCTGCAATACGGTCCGGCATGGAGGCGAACAGACGCCTGGTGTTGTCCTGCGGCAGACTGTCCCACACGTGTTGGACAGCGTGATCCAAATCCGGGATAGTGCTGCACGGCGGCAGCTGACGTTTCAACTGGTCCCACACATGCATGATAGGGGACATGTCCGGGGAGCGGGCAGGCCATGGAAGTGTCTGGATATGAGTAGGCAGTCCTGGGCAACCCAAACCGTGTGCGGGCTGGCATTATCCTTCTGGTATAGCGTACCTGGAATCCCGGCCATGAATGGGAACACATGGGGCAGTAGGATCTCATCCACATACCGGTGACCCGTCAATGATTTACGTACCACTACTAGAGCTGATAGGCTATCGTAGGCAACGGCTCGCCAGACCATAATGCCTGTAGTGGGGGAGGGTGTGGCGCTCGATAGCGAAATTGGGATTGTGCCGGTGACCCGGGGACTTCCACACTCGGACACGATGATCATCTGTCACCAAAACGAAACGGCACTCATCGCTAGGCACCACACATCGCTAGTCTGTGGCGTTCCACGTCGCTCTGGTTTGGCACCACTGCACACGGAGCCGCGGATGTTCTAGTGTTAATGGCAGCACCCGTAAGGGGCGCTGGGATCTCAGAGTCGTTTCCGCGAGGCATCGGGAAATAGTTCGTAGGCCCACAGGAGCCGCTACATCTGCCTGTATAGTGGATCGGGTCCCCGTGTGATCCATTCGTGCCTAGCGCACGATCCGTCTATCCTCTCTACCGGTGGTCCTCCTGATCCGTCCGGAGCCACTCCGTCGTGTGGCAGTGCTGTCACGTGTCCACTGCTCCCAACATAGTCGGACGGTATGGTCAGAGCGATCCACGTGGCGGGCTATACGGCACGCCGACTACCCTGCGGTTTTCAGCCCGTTGATCAGGCCTCTCTCAAAGTCCGTAAGTTGCGTAAATCAACGTCTCTAGCATCTGCCCGGGATTCTTGTCACTCTTCACTGTTGCTTGCGTCGGCCGGTGCTTTTCCCTTTCATGGGGCATCGACTACACGCCGTTTTATAAGGCTGCCGGTCGTGCTTGCAGCGCTACTACCGGGTGTGCGGTCATGCGCCCTCGCACAAAAATTGGATCATTTGCATTCCAGCACGCACTCTAGCTATTTGCCTAGTTTCGTGGTTGTAGCATGTTTTCTTCTAGGTGCGCAAATTTCGTTGTCCGTGAGTGTATTTAAACCAAGTGCAATGAGAACCATCATATGTCAAATAGTTCGGGATGCGTTAAGGGAAGGACATTTTTATAATTTTATTCTTTGCAAAAAAAGACCTGTATTTTTTTAAAAACTGCCTTTAACAAGTGTTCCTGATGCAAATAAGAAATATGCTTGAGATGGAGTTTAAAGAGGAGATGACTTAACCGTGCAAATGTTGTAGTTGAAATACCATGTCTTGAGTTGTAACTTCAATGAACTTAAAATGTTCAAATTTATATACTTAGGATGCGCGTAGCACATCTTTAGTAAAACTGTAAATTCTTTAGATGAAATCGAAAGGATGTGTTTACTGCTAAAAAATTAAGAAAACAAGTCGACGGAATTATCTTCGAGTAGCACGAACAGAAAATGGAAGTACTCAGTAAATCATAAGATGTAAATGAGCTATATTCTTCTTACTATTTTGAAGCAAAAAGTGCTTTGTTATTGGATGTCATGGTTCTTTCTCAAAGCAGAAGATCAAACGTTTAAGTGTTGATTTATTTCACAAAATTAATTTAAAATTTATAAGATTCACATTTTGTATTTACATCATAGCATTCTCAACCATGATAAAATGCGTATATATTTCGATCTCAGCAGCCGAAATCGCCGTCAGCACGAAATACATACTTCACGCGTTTTGAATTTGTGGTGTTGTACAGCACTGCTCTGCCACCCCGGTCCCATTATCAATCGTCAGAGATGGGTCCGGGTTCGAGTCCCATGTGAGGCATGAATGGTGTTTGTCTTACGACACTGGTTCTAACCCTTCCCTGGAATCAGTGACCCTACAATAAGGACAGACTGCTGTTCCTAATGTAGAGTAACTGGTTCCAGGGAACGGACTCATGAAGAACCTGTTGTTCTTCATGAGTATCTACAATGCTCACCAAAAACATCAGGCTCTTTTTTTTTCTTTTTTTTTATTGGTGGTTTAACGACCACCGTGACCAACTCAATGGGCTATAAGCAGTCACCCGTCCCTAATTTAGGGTCACTGATTCCAGGGAAGGGGGAGAGCCAGTGCCGTAAGACAAACACTACATCCATGCCTCACCGGGATTCGAACCCGGACCCCTTTCGGACGAATGATCAGAGGCCATCGCTTAGACCACTGCGCCACCGGGGCGGCCATCAAGCTCTTCGTGAGCATTATAGATACGTTATTCAGCAACAAATTTGGGTTATATTTGAAATTAAGACTTCATGCCATTTTGAACATTGTTACGTGCCTGCCCAGCAGGACGCACACGATATAAAGGCAGATAGCAGCGATACGAACGTCCGCGTAGCTCAATTGGTAGAGCTACTTATTTCGGAATTGTCATGGCGAAAATTTTAACCTCTGGTGAATTTCAGAGAGACCAGATCAATCTTTCTGTTGGTTTATCGGAGATTAAATAATGCAAAAAATTTTCTCCCATGACATACGTTAGAAGAAAATTCCTGGTTGAAAGGCAGGGGAATTCATGCGCAAAATTCGCTTGTCTTAATCACAACCAGGAAAACAAAATTTCATGTTGGAGAAAGAAAAAAAAAGAGAAAAAGAATAATATTTGATTTAACTGACTTTGGGGTTTTGAAAATAATTATTTTATCTGTTCTTTTATCGCGATAGGAAAAGGCGAGTAGGTGTGCAGCTCAGAGAATCAATATTAATTTTAGTTTCACATCACGGAACGAGAGAAAAAAGAAAATTAAAATTAGTGATTTTCTGCAGGGCAAGAATTCGCCATTTTTGCGTTCCTGTTTCCAAGCGTCGTGAGGAAGTCGCACAAAAGTGTAACATCTTTTCGTCTTTTGGGTAAGGAATTCAGCAACAGAATCTATTTTTAGACCTCAGGGTCAAAAGCGGGGTCCCTACGTGTGAAGGTCAGTGTGTCACCCTTATCTTGCGAGGGAGTGAAATTCCGTTGGGAAGCTGTGAGTTGCTAGGATGAAGTTTCGACCAATGAGAGGGGTCAGCGGTTTCAAGCACCCCAGAGTTTTATCCGTTGAGAGAAGTCACTTTTGTGCTGTTCTTCTTGCTGGCCGGCAGAGAGAGAGAGGACGGCGGAGTTTTTCTCCTAGCCTTTTGGTGGGAGAGTACCCACAGGAAAAAAGTGGTTTTTCCTGACTGCCTTTGCTGACCACCAGTCCACCACAAGGGGACACTCTGGATCTGGGCTGCCTATTGAAAATTTTGACGATGTAGAACGCAGTTAAAGCGGCATTCCGCCGGCCGGGAACCTCACCCTGAAAAACTAAATGGCGGAAGGCTGAAGGCTGGGACAATGTCGTTAGTGGAAAGTTCTTGGCTGAAGGGGGACATGCATTCTCCCTTATGGAAATCCCGGAAAGAGTGGGCCCAGCCTCTACAGCTTCCCCTTCTGTTGCTACTCCGAAAAGGAGGCCTGCTTCAAAGGCCGAAGGAAAGAAAAAATAAATAAATAAATAAATAAATAAAGGTTCCATCTCATCCCGAAGTTTCGAAAATGGTTACCTCGGCTATTAACCGTTTAAGGAAGGGAACTGGGAGGAAGAAAAGAAAGAAATACTAACGAGACTGGTTGTGCCAGGACTGTAAGCTGTGGTGAAAAAAAAAAAAAAAAAAAAAAAGAACGCCAGCTCGAAGGTAATGTTTTAGTTCATATCTTTCTGTATTGATATATAACATCCCACGCAGGGTACCTAAACTTCGAGCTGAGCATAAGAAACAAAAAGAAAAAGAGCAGGTTTTTTTTTTGCCTCTGATTATGGCTGTGTTGTCGTTCAGCTTTCAAAATTAAAATTTATTAGTTACTCAGGTATGAATTCAGAAAAAAGAAAGAAAGAAAAAAAGAGAGGGGAGTTGAAAATGCTTTCATTTATGTTTTTTTTTTTTTTGTGTTGTCATGTCTGGTAGTTTAGCAACTTCCCAGGCCAGTAAATTTTAATGTATCGGAAAAATTTAGTTTAATAGTTGGGCACAGTAAATTTTGGTGCATCGATAATAGTTTAGTTGGGCATGTGATAATCGAAAAGCAGTGTTATTGTGATGTCGTGGGTGATTAAATAATAGTAAACATTTCTCTCTAGTCTTTTACAGCGTTGAGTTATTTTCTTTTTGAGTGAAGATAAATTATGGGATGATTTATATTGGAATTTTGGGGAACATATTATAGTGTGATGAAATTGGAAACCTAAAGTGCTGTTTACATTCTTGGAGTGTTGAGTGTCGAAACTGAGATGGTAGGAGTGTTAATTGAGGACCAGTATTTTACATGCTCCAGATGAGTGTTAATCTCCCATTGGAAAGCGGTGATCTTAGGGCAAACCGGGAACTTGTCCTAGGGCAGAGGGCTCTGAGTAGGGAATTTTCACCAGGATGCGATATGTGCAGAATAGAAGTTAAAGTATTTTTTGTTCTCAAGTTTAGTATGTCACAAAAAGAATGAACATCATGGGTTGAGAAGACACACTTTTGCTCACCAGTTCCAGTATTAATTGTTCTTTTCTTTGGCCTAATTTTTCTTGTTTTTACTATAAGGTTAAAAGTCTAAATGTAATTTTAATTTTCAATAAGGTGAAAATACGTAGTGGGTTATGTAAATGGTCAGTGTTATTGTCTGCAGTGGACCTGCGCATTGCCATGGTGCAGAAGAATTTCCTTGCTAGTGATTTTTCCTGGGATATATGTGGAGAGAGATAAGTGATTTTTCCTGGGATATATGTGGATATAGAGATAAGTGAAATTTCCTGGGATATATGTATATATAGAGATAAGTGAATTTTCCTGGGATATATGTGGATATACAGATAAGTGAATTTTCCTGGGATATATGTGGATATAGAGATAAGTGGATTTTCCTGAGATATAGAGAGATAAGTGAACTTTCCTGGGATATATGTGGATATTGTGATTTAGGATTTCTTGGGATATATAGAGAGATAAGTGAATTTTCCTGGGATATATGTGGATATTGTGATTTAGGATTTCTTGGGATATATAGAGAGATAAGTGAATTTTTCCTGGGATATAGTATTGTTGGTTCTGGGCCGGATGTGCCTGGAGTATTTAGGGTTGAAGTACGACAGGCTCTTGCAGGTGTGGTTGATCAAGGTGGGATCATGCATTGGTTCGAAAAGGGAGGTCCTTGAGGACGTGGTTTTGGGGGAAAACTTGTCTTCAAACCCCCCAGTAGTTTCGCTGCTCACGGAGATATGTACTGCCAGCGAGGGTCGGTCGAGCGTTGCTTCAATAATTGGCGAGATCATGTTAGAGGAAATTCTGTGCCTGATGATGATGTGTCGCACTTGAGCATTTTTTTCCTTTCCTTTTGCATAGGCTGAAAGTGGATTCACGACCCAATTTCACGCCTTCAGCCTGACTGGTATTTTCTTCCTGTGTTGGTTCTCAAAACCCAGGGTAGTGTCTGAACTGAGAGTATTTGCCTCACCGCTACCTCAGTAATTCACTGCAGGTGTTAAATTTAAGTTTGTTTGGTGATTTAAAGTATCTAAATTTATTTGTTTATGATTTGCTGTAGTGCTAGGGATGTAAATCCTAAATTCTGGTTGTTAGTGTTAGTGAACTTGATATTTGGTTTGGAAATTTAGTTAATTGGTATTTTGAGCTTTTGTTTACAGTATAGAGTTATTAAGTATCTTGAGCTATTATGTGAAGTGCAGAGTGAGGTGATTTTTATGAGCAAGCTAGTGCAAGAAGATTGTTTGAATTTCTGAATTATGTTGATGTTATGAGTAGTGATAATTCTTAAGTTAGTGAGGTTTCTTTATAAGTGAAGTGGGTTCATTCAGGGTAGTTCTATAGGTTATGTAATGTTAATTAATGCTTGTGCTCAGTGTAAATTCTGTTTTAAGGATAATTTACTTGGTTTGTTTACTTGCTGATAGTAGATTTGTTAAAGTATAATTTGTGGCTCTTAAAATAACTGTAAATTTAAATTGAAGTCTTCGAAGCTGGTCTGGGAGATTGCGGAGTTTGCTAAGATTGTTTAGGTGCTGTAAATTTAAATCAATAAGTGTAAAATTGTAAATTTGTCATTGAGCTAACTAGGTGAGAGAGAAGAGAGTACGTTTCAAAAGAACAGAACTTGTCCACCTGGTGGAATTCAAAAGAATACAGTAATTTTTTTTGTGTGTAAGCTATGTGAATCGTAGTGGAATTTTGGATGCATACAGTGTGTAAACCATGTGAATCATAGTATGATTTTGAAGGCATAAATTAAAAGCCTAGTGTTCAAATCAACTGTGTTGAAATATGTCAGGCTGTGCTGTTCATAAGGCCAGTGGCCAAATAGAAATAGAAAGAAAATTGAGATTCTGTTTTTATACTGCTGTGTTTAAGCAAACAAGAAAAAAAGGAAATACCATCTGTTTGTCCACTAAATTAACTTATTAAGTTTTTAAAGAAAAATAATAAATACAGGCAGTAGCCTTTCAAAAAAAGTTCAAAATTAGTGCAGTGTGAAAATTTTTGTGTGCTGTTGTCTTCCATGACTTGGTCCCATGTACCCCACCTTAGCTTGACTAAGGCTATCGATCCGAATCCTGGTTTTATAAGGTATTTCATAACTGCAATTTTTGTCCTATCCTTTTTAAATTGATTTTCACCGCCTCCACAAGTTGTTATTGAACGAGTACATTTTATCCTATGACTTATAGTGACACATTTTCATACACATGCAACAATATTCACTCATTTTTGCACTTTCAGGTGACTCAACTCTGCTTGAACACAAACAACGCAAACTTTCCAATAACTTCTTGTGGAATGTAAATTTTAGATGCATTTGTGTTTAGGATGTTCATAGCCTTTTCTAGTACTTAGAAAATATTTTTGTTTCGAAATGCATCCACCCATCTCCCAAATTTAAAATTTTCTATAATTTCCATAGAAATTTCAATACCAGCATAAATATAGTAACGCTTTTAATTTAATAAATAACAATCAATTCAATAAACAAAATAAATGATGAGATTTTTTTTTCACCATAACAGAATGAGGGGACCCGGGTTCGAGCCCGGCGTGGACAAAAATGACGGAGAAATTTACTTCGTCATAATGGCGCCCAAACTTTCCGGATGACCCGGCCGCAAGATCTCGCAATGGTGTGATGTTCTTTCCACACCGCGAGATAGGAAAAATCAGAGAATCCCTTCTCCAGCGCTTCGAAAAATATATGTGTGTGACGTTGCATTCCACAGACTAAATTGACTGGCAGTTCTCAAGTACGTTCTACAGCGGATGGCTGCCTGCAACGATTCATGGTCACAGCTGACCCGTGGGCCATGCCTCCGACCTTCTTTCGGGGGGGGGGGATGTGACGTGCCTGCACAGCAGGGCGCACACGACATAAAGGCAGATAGCAGCGATAACGAACGTTCGCGTAGCTCGATTGGTAGAGCGACTTATTCCGGGATGAGGGGACCCGGGTTCGAGCCCCGGCGTGGACAAAAATGACGGAGAAATTTACTTCGTTATAACATGTTTGCAATGTATAGAGGTGATCCACAGGATTTCCTTGATTTACTTTGTGTCCTTATTTGGGCTTTGAAATTTATAAGTTGTATTCTAATGGTGTTTTTATTTGTTATTCATTCGGTTATTAAAACCAGTTCTAGTTAGTTTAGATGGTTAGAGGAATGTGCGAATGCTCTCCTTCATATACATGGTCGTATCAAATAATATGACCACCCCCGGAATCACAGTGTACCCGCCCAGGCGCGTCGCAGACTGCACGTGACAAGGTCGACCACACGGAGATAATATAAGTGGTCGGCCAGGATAGATAAGCCATAGTGCGTTGCGTGAGCTCAATGGGCAGGGGAAGTGATTTGACGGACGTTCAAATAACTTTAAAATGAGCTCAATGGGCGGTGGAAGCGTCGCTGAAACAGCAGACTTAGTGGGCTTTTCGCGAGGCACTGTAGTAAGGGTGTACCAAGAATGGACCGCTGGCACACCGAGTACTTCCCGAGGTCATAACTGTGGAGCTCCAAAGACCATCGACCCCAGAGGAAAACGTCGCCTTGGTCAACTGGTAACGGGCAATCGACGCGCAACAATACAGCAGCTGATCACGCAAATGAAAGCTGGGACACCCAGGTACGTGTTCCCGATAACAGTCTAGCGAACCCAGTTACGCATGAGTCTTCAGAGTCGACGCTGCGCTAGGGAGCCCATGCTAATCCAGGACTATCGGCAACGACGCCTGCAGTTCGCATGAGGCTACCGTCATTGGATAGTGGCAGAATGAAAAACGTTTGCCTTCTCTGATGAACCGAGGCTTCTACTCCACATAAGTGACGGGCGGTGGCAGATGCAGCGTCAGACACCCGAAAACCAACACCCGGACACGCTGGTCGGTCACGTAAAGGCCAACGGTGGCAGTGTGCATGTCTAGGGGATGTTTTCCTGATATGACCTGGGGCAGCTGGTACCGCTGGATGGGTCTCTGAACGCCAATGTTTACCTGTCATCCTCGCTGACCACATGCGTCCCTTCATGTTGGACGTCTACACTGGTGGTGATGGTGTCTACCAACAGGACAATGCCGTGCCACGTCGTTAAGAGGGTACGTGACTGGTTACAGGAACACGACAGCGATGTCTCCGTTCTCCCTTGGCCGGCGAAATCGCCCGACCTCAATCCCATAGAGCCCATTTCGGACTATTTGGATCGACAGGTTCGACGTGCCGACCCACAACCACGTCATCTCCGGGACTTCCATGCTCTGCTGCAGCCCGTCCCGTGTGTCTGGAGCAAGCTTCCAGTGCCTCATCGCGTCCATGCCACGCCGTTTCGCCGCTGTCATCCGGGTAAAGGGTAGTTATTCCCATTATTAGGTAGGAGGTCATATTATTCTGATACAACTATGTATATTCCAAAGGCTGATGTTCGGTACCTAAGAGGTTTGTGAGAATCGTTTAGAATGGTGAATGGGATGTGATGTAAGTATTTATATTCAGTAAATTCATGCGTCTTGATAAGTGAAATACCAAGAATTGGCAATAGTACGCATATTACGGGGATTTCCAGTTATGTATTTTCTGGAGGATAGATCACAGATAAGTTTTGGATCAATTTGGAAATGCCTTTCACTGGGTATCGTAAGATTAAAATGTCATCTACACTGGTTTCCATAAATGTACGAAAAAACAGGATATATAAAAAAATACTTGGTGAAATTTCATGAAAATCGATGAAAAGATGCATTAAGTTGTAAATTATAGGTTTGGCAAAAAACAAATCATGGAAAAATTATTTAATATCAGAAAAATGGACTATGCCGGAACATCTAAAAAAACAGGGTACCGGAACTCAATGGAGAAGTTGCTTCAATATGATGTGTGGTCATATCTAACAGCAATACAGGCCCGACAGCGATTTTCAATGCTCATTATGATGATGTCAATTAACTCAGAAGGCAGTAATTCCCATTACTCCTGCAAAGCAGTAGCAAGCCTCTGTAGGGTATCGGGACGCAGATTGAGGGAAGAAAC
This sequence comes from Macrothele yani, assembly GCA_039090855.1. Classification (NCBI taxonomy): domain Eukaryota; kingdom Metazoa; phylum Arthropoda; class Arachnida; order Araneae; family Macrothelidae; genus Macrothele; species Macrothele yani. Next base: position 75,645,947 of record CM077026.1, read on the forward strand.
ACGTCTCCCCAGAGCATCCCAAACATGATCAGTGTGATTTATGTCCGGAGATCGAGCTGGCCATTCCATACGGACAATGGTTTTATCTTCAAGGTATTGCTCCACGAGACGTGCTCTGTGTAGTCTCGCATCATCTTTATGTAGGAGAAACATTTCTCCTATTGCACCTGCATAAGGACGTACATATGGATGCAGGATATCATCTCTATATCTCTGTGCAATCAGGTTACCACGTGGCAGGACATATAGAGATTTTTTCGACCTCCTAGATAGATGCCAGCCCAAATACACTCACATTTCCTGTACCATAACGATCACTTTCATGGATGTAACTGGGATGATAGCGGGTTCCTGGCTCCCTCCAGATCAAATAACGTCTGGAATCGCTCTGTAAACTATATCTCGATTCGTCAGGGAAGAGTAAAGACCTCCATTCACTTTCACTCCTGCTAACATGCATGCGTGCCCAAATCAACCCCTCACCTCCTATGCCGTGAGGTGAGGGGCACACAAATTGCTGGTCGTCGATCATACAGACCTCCTCCATGAAGCCGGCTGCGTATACAGTTGAAGATAATTTCAGCCTTCTGGTACCGGCAGCAAGGGCATATCTGAGCTGGGTTGTTGCTGATGTCCTTTGTCTTTGTGCGGTTAACTGCAAATAACGGTCGTCAACGGCAGTGTCTCTCTAGGCCTTCCTTGACTGTATCTTCTAGACACTGAATCTGTTCTTATAAATGCATTCCACAAACTATCGATTACAGAAGGACTCACTTTCAACCATCTGGCCACATCTGTTTGACTTTGGTCTGCCTCTAGGCGTCGAATGGCTCGCCATCGCAACTCTTCTGGTAAATGATGTCTCAAACTCATTCCTTCACAATGGCTATCTCCGATTTTTCCGATCGCAATTTTAAACACGAAATCCTACCACCCTGTAAAACGCGCGTTTTTATAACAGTGCTTGGTGAAGTCGTACGATTTTAGCGTCACTACTTTACATATGATATTCTGAACCGGCAGTGGTTTTTATGTCACATATGCAAATTTGGTGCAATTCCGATTTTTTTGGCTGAGTTCTCGCAAATTTTGTTTTTTCCTTAATTTTTGAAAACCAGTGTATATACCAAATGCAGAGAGCAGAAGATTTTTATGGAGTGATTCAGCATTTTATTTTCTGTTTGCTGCATGATTTCTGCAGCTAGTAGACTAGAAAATGACATGACAGGTTTTATATTGAATCTGCAGTATTACTGTCCGACAGTCGAAAATTGTAGTTTCTTTTTTCTTGATCCTGAAGTTTTCTTTTGACAGTAAAACTGTTTTAAGAGGAATATGTGCGGGAGATAATGTAGGAGTATAACGGAAATACGAGCGCATAGAGATATACGGTATGTAGCTGAAGAAAAGGATTTAATGAGGTTCAATCAGCGACAGACCTAAGCGTTGGCTTCTAACTGTTCGTCCGAGTGGGACAGGGTTCAAGTATAAGTCCTGCATGAGACACGGGTGCTGTGCTTTTCTTACTGCACTGGGTTCTCTCCCTTCCCTGGAACCACTGGCCCAAAATTAGCGGCAGGAGACTGGTTATAGTGCTTTGAGTTGATAACGAGGAAACGTTATCAATTTCCTCGTTATCAATTTGTTTTTGCCGTTCTCCGAGCTATGTAGAACACCTACAAAATGTTTAGACGTCTTCGACTTAAACTGGAGAAAGAACGCTCCCACCTCGACTTTTTAACTGCCTGCAAAACACCGGGCCCAATCCTAAAGTTCATCAACTTTAAATCAACTGTTAAGGGATCCTGGTTTGATAATAAAAAGGATAAATTCCTTCGTCAGGCTCTGTCACGTATAGTAAACCTGAAAAGGAAGGACGTCATGTCATTGGAGACCAAGTGCTGCGCCCTGTATACGAAATTACACGAATTGTGCGACCTGATCACCTTCAACATCTTGACCCTCCGTGTAGATACGTTAGTTGAAAAAATCCAATCTTCCTTATCCTCCACGCACAACAAAAAACTGGATTATTTGAGATCTTCCCAGACTCCGAAAGCTAAATATTTCGCCATTTCATTCATCAATATTTCCAGCCGGACCCTTTCCCAAGATGAAACAAAAGTTTTGGAGATTTGACCAAAATTCTGCTTCCGAACCAGATCGTACCCAAAAAGCATCGTTTCCGAATTCGAAAGCGTAATATCACGAGTTCCGAACGACTCAAAAGATGAACTACGCCAGCTATGTTCTTCTAAATTACGATCTAAAGAGAAGTAGTAAAAACGATCCTACTAAAATACCTAATAAATTTATAATTCCGAGGCCAGTTTCGATCCTTAGAAATGATCTGTCCATAATTTTGAATCTAACGGAAAAATCTGGCCAGATAGCAGTTATGGACGCAGCGAACTACAATAAAAAACTTGAAGATTTTATCACTGACTCTGGCTCTATAGCCCTTCAAAGGAACCCTCTAAATTCTTGGATTGCGCAGGTACAAAGAGTGGTCCAATTACCTGCTATTCCAGACGATCTCAGGAAAGCCACCAGACTACCACCAGGACCTCAGATCCCAAAGCTCTTCGGAAGACTCAAGCACCATAAGCTCGGAAACCCACTGAGACCCTTCGTATCCAGGAAGCCTGCACGAACGTACCATTTAGAGAAAGTACTATCCAAATTCCTGCGTAGTTTTCTTCCTGAATCGGACTTTAAATTTTATAACGAAAGCCAAGCAACCAGGCGACATTATTGGCAGCTTCGACGTGGTTTCCCTTTACCCTTCAATCCCCGTTCCGGAAGCCATCAGGACATTAAAGGAGGCCATATCAAATTCAGCATTTTATACGCAGGAGGCATGCTTCAGCATCTTCAAATTAATAGACTTGTTCAGTAATGCTAGTTTCTACAGTTTCCAAGGACAAGTATATAAGCCGAATAATGGCGCTCCGATGGGAACCTCACTTTCACCCGTCCTTGCAGAAGCAATATTTCGCTCAATTGAACGGAATATATTCTCCAGCATTACCCTACGGCCTACCACTTGGCTGCGTTATGCAGACGACGTATTTTTGGTATGGCGTCACGGAAAAGAGACTCTTCCGATGTTCCTTGATAAAATCAATGATATGCATCCTACGATCGATTTCACGATGGAGCTTGAACACAACAACGCTTTACCTTATCTGGATGTTTTATTGAGGAAATCTCCTGAAAACCGGCTCGGTACACAAGTCTGCTACAAGCCCACGTCCGTCCCCAACCTGATACTCCGCAGCTCTTTTTGTCCAGCTGAATACAAAACAACTATCTTCAGTTCTCGAATTCGAAGAGCCTTCGCTGTTTCCTCCTATACCCATTCTAGACAACACGAAATTTAAGCGTCATCAAGTTAGCCACTGATGCAGGATATTCGTTGAATCAGATACGTGACTTTATCCAAACAGCCAGGGTCAAACATTCTAATCTTCCTGTGCCGCAGATACGTTATTTAGGCTCAATTTCCTACATACCAAATGTGTCTTAAAAACTCAAAAACGCCCTGATGAAGATGAACTACGGCGTCGTCATAAGGTCTCCTGCATCTTTCTATACTATGCTAAAGAGAAGTAGTAAAAAACCACCTCTCTCCTGCGAAGCAGGTGTTTATGCGATCCCCATACAGTATCCGGACGCCTCTAAACGATACTACATTGGAATGACCAAGCGTTCGTTTGGAATCAGAGTCAACGAACATAAAAGAGACACAAAATACGGTAAATTAGCCATGGCACTATCCAGAGAAGTGAAATTCAAGTCCGCTACTCATATGTGGGACGATATAAAGGAATTAGCTACCTACTCTACCCCTAAAGGTACAGACATTCGGGAAACCTTGGAGATCATTACCAACAGCGTTACATGCAATGATTTCGTCTCACTCGAGTTGCCACGAATTTGGAACCAATTCTTCAAGTAAAGCCTTCTGCCTACCAGGATACTGCGCGTGCAACCAACGTGATGCGTCATATCTTTAAATGAATCGTCGTATCTATTGTTGGCAAGTCACGTTTCCGCGTTCAAATTGTTAATGCGTTCTATTTTTCAGTTGCAGTTTCTGTATAACTTCCTTGAAAAAGCCATCTGGTTGATGTGCGAAAGTTTGGAAACGCTAATGTGTCTGCCTTCTACGCCAATAAATTGGATCACTAGTACAGTGTTACTATTTAGTGCTTTGAGTTGCTGACAGTGGTCGTTAAACCACGATAAAAAACCAGAGACAAGGTAGAAAATTTCCCGTAGGTAGTCTGTTGAATTTTCATGCTGAGAACTTTGTTCAAGTCCGATGGGTTAACGATAAGAGGTGCGGCTTTCTGTGTAATCGACCGACTTGGGCCAGAGTGAGTTTATTTTCTCTAGAACCTGTACCCGTAAAGCAGGGACAAGCTACTCGTTAGAGTCTTAAATGCTTACAGGAGCATTAAACTCCGGAAAGAAAACTCGCTGGGTTGCATATGTGTGAAATGGTTGTCCTATAGCTTATCACTCTTCGGTAAGCTAAAAAAAACCTAAAAAAAAAAAAACGATTTGTATGGAAAATAAATATAAAACTGCGATTTTACGTGATTGGGAAACAGCTATATGTAAAGTCGAAGGTTAATCAACCAGGTCAAAAGCCTACCTCTGTTAATTCGCGAACAAGCAATCCTTATATCTAATATTTAATGAAATGATGTAATTATCAGAGCAAGTGAGGAAGTTTCCATCATCATAGAAAAAGAAAAAGAAAACCCTTAATGTAATCTCTTAGCATGAAAACCATCAGTAGTTCCCTATGTTCAGTTCCCTATGTTCCAACTGTTATTAACTACGTACTAATTCTGAGTGCGAAAGAGTCGCATTTTTCTGCAAATTGCCTTTTCTTTGCAGTAAATGCTGATAAATCATGATATGCAATATTTTACTTGGAGTTTCCCGGTGTACTGAGTGTCTTTCAAAACCATGGCAGAGAGAGAGTGTTTATGTCGGATCACGAAATCGGGGGGGGGGGATGACAGAATCAATAAAGAGCTATATCAGATAATGGCATAACAAATCAGTTGTGTAATGAGGAAGTGGGACTAACATATTGATTTCCTGGAACACAGCATGTTAAACGGACATAAAGATATATAGGGAATAAAGAACTGAGAGAACCCCCTACATATATCATAAGGCACTTCTACAAGTCTAAAGAAACTGCAATTATTCTAGGCAATCAGATTTTATGCATATTCATGCCTAGATGTACTTATTGCACAAGCTGAAGAATTGATGGGAAACTTTACAGCGAAACGATAGTCACATGTGAAGTAAATAAACGATCTCTACATAACCGAATACGTAGATTCTTTTACGTCCTTGAAATCTTTCTATATATGAATATCTAGTTATTGAATTCTTCGTTGCAAAACAAAAAATGCATTTCCTTCTCCATGTACGCATTACTTTTAGAAATTTATGTAAAATCTGGTAGACAATGGCGTTTCTGCGACTGTAAATACACTCCTGGCCACCCAAAATGCAACGCCAAGAAGGACACGAGAAAGCAAAGCCAGATTTACTGGACACATAACAACAGATACAAAGATGAAACGATTGGGCTTACAGGCCCGTGCGACTTGCGGAACACGCAGACATCAATAGTTCGTGTGGCCCCAGTGGCTGGCAATAACGGCCGCTACACGCCGCGGAATCGAACGAAAGAGGCTCTGGATGTGGGCTTAGATGTATATCTGTCCAGGCTGCTTCCACACGTTTCCACAGTTCATCAGACGTAGCCGCGGGTGGCGCTTTCCGGGCCACTTGGTTGCCGATCAGCGACCAAACGTGTTCGATGGGCGACATATCGGGAGAACAGGCTGGCCACGGTAGCAGTGACACCCGGTAGGCCGTGAAGAATAGTTGCACGATGTGTGTCACGTGCGGGCTCGCATTGTCCTGTTGAATCATGGCCGCTGGCAGGTCCTGCAGGTAATGGAGCACCACAGGCTCCAAAACGTCGAAGATGTAGCGGTGGCTGCTGAGTGTACCGGCGATGCATACCAGAGGGGTGCGGGTGTCATATCCAATTGCACCCCAAACCATAACGCCAGGCGACGGACCGGTATGGCGATGCATAGTGCAGGCGTCATACAGCCTCCGCCGCGGCGCCGTCACATGCGGATCCGACCATCGTAGTGTTTCAGACAGAAGCGGGATTCGTCGGAGAAGACAATGCCGTGTCATTCCGTAGTCCAGGTGCGGCGTTTAACGGCCCACTACCGCCGCACTCGCCGGTAGTGTAACGTCAATGGTAATCGGAGCAATGGGCGCCGTGTGATAAGTCCCCGCTGCTGCAGACGACGTCGAACGGTACGTGCTGACACAGGTTGTTGCGCAACACACCCTAATTCCTGCGCTAACGTTCGTGATGGGGCGGTGTAAGCTGTCAATGCCCGCCGCATAACATGCCGGTCCTCTCGTTCGGTGGTGTGCTGCGGCTGCGGCTGCGGTAATCGCTCACGTCGGTCCGTCCGTCCCTACTGCACCCACCGAATCCATACTCACCTCACTGTGGCTGGATGTCGTCCCACACGGGCGCCGATGTTTCGGTATGGTAAACCGCTGTCACGATAACGCACTATTCTTTCTCTGTCGAACTCCGAAACGTGCTGGAATGACTGCCGTATTCTGCGACGAGGCATCAGGAAGCTTCTCACGCACAGGTCCGGCAGCGCAACACACTTCCACTACTTACACCCCGCCTTCTGTGCACCCTTTTTATAGTGCTTCTTGGCGGCGTACCGGGCGCACATGATTTGCATATGCCCTTCAATGCTAATCGTTTGCATGTCTTTTCGCGGGCGACGCATGCTGCGAATTTTAGGCCAATCGGATGCTTCCTTTTTGGTGTTCCATTTTTGGTGGCCAGCAGCTAGTGTATGTTACAATGATTCACGACTTTATTTCAAGGTTTTATTTTTAGAGTAATAAAAATGGCTGTGCATTTTCAAAAGTCTTTTTCTTATATCTTTGCTTGTTTTTTAGTTCTCGTTTTCGTTTTATTAAAGTGATTTAATATTCCAGTCAAAAGGATATCAGAATTTCCTTTTAAATTATCCATTAATGTTTCATACGAGCAGGTAAGAAACTACTATTGACTTACCACATTTTTTCAGCTTTCATGTCACAGTGCTGAGAACATAAATTCGTGGATGACAAATCCCAGCTCCTTTGCCTGGAGTAAGCTTTCCTTTTTCTTTGTTTTTCGTATGTATACATTGACTTTGGAACACTCTTTCGGAAACCCAAATTCAATCGCTTTTTATTGATTACCTCAATTGCAGGGGTAGGTTTTTCTCCCATAAATTGCACACAAGCTTTCCCTTTTCACCCATTCATTATAAATTTCATTTACCAAAATTTTCAGATTCAGCGATTGGCGTCGCATGTGCTTTAAATTGCACAACCAATGTGGCGTATGTATCAAATCTATCTTTTCTTTTTGAGTTTCCGTTTTATGTTAATTATGTTACTTGTCTGTTAGATTTCCTCCTGAACGGCACGTCGACTTCCTTGAAGATACTTTTACATTTTTTCAACGACTGACAGTGAGTCGAATGTAAATAAAAAGCCTATTCCGAGAGTAAAGTGCAAGTGTGGTAGTACGACGAAACATGATTACTGATTGCATTTAGGCTTTCATATTGTCTGGAGGATTCGTACACAAGTTTAGTCTACAAGATTGATAATGTGATTCAGTCTTCAAGCTTTAGCAGTTATACAAAGAGAATGTGTTGACGTTTTAGTGAAACTGTACTTCAACTGACGGCAATGAAATAAAAGAAAATTTGTATTATTACTTAAGTTTCCTTTCTCATTCGGACTCTAGCCGCGTAATTAAGTACCGTTATCTGTAAAGAGTACACCAAACGATACGAATTCAGTACGCTTATACCCGAAGAGTGGCATAGATCGATCGTTTAATAGCCCAGTAAATAAAGGACTTGACAAATTAGGTAAAAGCTGAATTTTTGCAGGCTGGTAGAACTCCTCGGGCTAAGCATTTTCACAAAAGTTCCCACCCCTCCGCCGCTTACTTTCCCCCTACACCCCCATAAAGGGGGAAATTTGGTCTAATACTAATCTACTCCTAACTCCCGAAATAATTGGCGTACAGCGATAATTGCTTTTTTAATTTATTCCTCTTGATATGATCTATAAATTTTGTTGTATTCATTTTCACTATATCTCCTACAGTTTTGCTGCAATTTTTGAAAACCCGCAAAATAGCACCTTTTTTCTCGACATTTTACCCAATAATTGCAATTACCGCTTCACAGAGCCAAAATTTCCGAAAAAGGTTACAAAATATATATATAGTTGTAACAAACTTCATTACCTTTACAACGATATATTATTTATCTTAATACGCTTTATAGTTTACCTTCTGTGGTACCGAAACTGCGAATGCATTGTAGCCACAAAATGACAAAAAATCGGGCAAAACATGCAATAATTTTGCGGGGAGTATAATTTTCAACGATAGGTAAAAAATAAAAAAAGGAAAGAAAACTCAGCTTCGCACCTGCGAAAAAGTCACCAACTCTTGCCTGTTTGCTTCACCCCCCCCCTTCCTCCCGAGGGGTGGGACTAATGATCATTATGTGCAAATGAATTGTTGAATTGAAATATTACAATGCCATTTTTTCTTCTTTATACAATGCGTATAAAGTAAGAATTTAGTTCCATGCACTGGTGCTGTTTCTACAATTTCAAAATAATTAAAAAAAAAGCATTTTCATTTTCAAATTTCTTAAATGAACTACGATTAAAATTTCGTAAAACTGTAATTAAAAAAGAAAAGGCTACAAACAAAAGCGGTGATGATTAAGTTTATAACTTTTAAAATGATATATATTTTGTCTTACATTGCTTCTGTGGTTCTTTTGAATATCGCACAGTTGTGGCAGAATTATCATAAATCAATATCAATGTCGTCACTCATATCAGGCTTGTTTGTGCATGACAGTCCACTGCAACGTCCACACATAGCAGAACACGCGAATCCGGCTCTTCGGCAGCTGCAGGAAATCATACATTCTTTCTTACAGCTGCATGAAATTAAACACAAAAGTTCATCTGGTGCCCCTGGTAAAGTAATCGCAATTAGCTTTAGTCTTCCTCCCTCTAACTTCCATCCCCAGTTGGTGGGGTCAAGTTTGTTCCCTGACCACATTTGAACTTGAAGGTATACCCGCAATAAATGCTGTCGAGTTGCTGCTACTGTAGGTGGAAGTTTCCCCAATTCAAAGTTTGATCTCAGTGATAGTTTAGCAATTGATTTTTTTGTAATAAAAGTATCTGGCATCATCTAAATTACTGTTTGCTCAAACCATATAAATCCAAAAGGAAGCTTTCTCCATTTTGAAAGATTTCATCTTTTGAAATGCGGTTGAAAGCCGTTGCTTGTGACTGAGCCTCCTGAGAATTTTTTATCAGGTTAACTGCCTTTTGTTTCCCAAGTCCGTAAATTGCAGACGTTGTATCACACCCTGTAATGGCCTGCGTGAATAACAGACATTTGCGTACATGGCTGTAAATAGATATCAGTTTTTCAATGCTGTAAAATATTGGAGGTATTGCAGCAGTGCCCGGTTTGAGAAAGTACAAAGATTTTGTTTCTTCTGGCGCCAGTGCAATTAATAAGACGATAAGGTCTGTATCCGTGCCTACGGTGACTACAGTAGGGTTGTAACGTACCAGGAGATGTGACGTACCTGCCAGAAGGACGCACACGACATAAAGGCAGATAGCAATTAGAATACATGTCCGCGTAGCTTAATTGGTAGAGCAACTTATTCCGGAATGAGTGGACCCGGGTTCGAACCCCGGCGCGGATAAAAATGACGGAGAAATTCACTTCGTTATAGGGTTTAGTTTCAACATTTCTATAGAGGTTTGAACTATATCTACATCAGCATCGTTATTAGCCGCGAGAACCGTGATATTAGTGGCAGAGAGGAATTTTTCTTTTAATGCTGCAATTATTCTTTTCTTATTGTGGGGATTGGACAGAAAATCAGTCTGCGCTGTGGTGCACTCCATGTTATTTGTAAATATAATGTTCGCTGACGTCCTTTTAGCAGATCTTCTTGTTTGTTCTTCCTGCTTTGTTGTTGGCGTTTCAGGGTATCCATCAAAGACAACGTAGCAATTTTACCATAATGGGAAAGTACATGAGATATATAATTTTGCAGAATTTGATAAAATGTTGTGCGCTTAGGCCAAGTTACTGAATGAAGGAGATACCCTTCATCTATTATAACAGCTGCACCAGTAGATATATCCTCCTGTTCAACAATACCACCAACGAAAGATTTAGTTATGGAGGATTTTGTACCTTTTCGCACTGACACTTCGTCAAATAAAGATGGTGGACGAGATGCTAGTTCATATCTGAAGTATGATTTCAATTTCAAAGGACTGTCACAAACACAAATAACTCTGTTGAACAATTGTTGCGTACTTATTGAAACTTGGTAGTGTCGTAAATCATTTTCTGTATGTCCTCCCTAATAATTTCTGCTGCTGCTTCAACAACTCTTCTTCGTTCACAAACGTTATCTTTCTTTCTCTCGTTGTACCATTGATCAGTCAACAATTTATGATTAACATCTGTCATACATACAATATTCTTCTTCCCAGAAATATTTGTTATTACTATCCTGTCTCCGAAATGTTGTAACAGTCGTTGCTTCAAATATTTATCAGTAATGGTTGTAGAAAGGTCATGATCTTTCATGATATTTTGTAAATCCTTTAGGATGTATTGGCATCCATCTGTTTTCTCAATATAGTCACACAAGAATGAGAAAGCAGTTTCAGTGCTCTGATCTTGCGGCCGACCAGGTGCTCTAAAGAGCTTTATTTTTCTGAATTTTCTGTAGCACTCGGAATGATATCGGGCTTCAACTGCTACTAGGTCAATAACCCCGAGAATTTTCGACTTCACATTTCTCCCCCATTCATCGTTACGGTGTTCACAGAAAGTTAAAATTTTATCTTTCATTTCTAGAGTCGATACCATATGGATCGCTTTTCTGTATTTGAGAGGAAGCTTAATATTCAGAGTGGCTTCCTTTTCACAGAATAAGCACTAATTTTTAAAGTCAAAAGTTTGTGGAAAACTTCGTAAAAGTGGATTTGAAAACGCTGATGCTAACGAAATACTTGCAGCATGTGAAGCCTTAATACTACTTTCTCGCGTGTAATTCAGCCGGCAAGTCTGGTGAACCATAATAGAAGTAACATTCTCTAATTTTTTATTTTCATGCAAACTGTCTTTTCTTTTCAGGCTAGAATCAATTATCCTTTTTAAACCTTTGGTGACAACTACTGATTCTCCCTCACAGAGATGGTTATCGCAAATCATGCATTTGTCCATTTTTTATTCCGTTAGGTAAAGCAATAAGGGAATGCATTAAGAATTTGGTTAACTTTTTAGAGGCTAAAAAACGATCAACTTACATTTCGTTCGTTGTCTCAGCGAACCTTCCGTGCGGACATCTTGCCCATCCGATTATCTAATTCTATTTGCTTTTGTAGCATATGTGCGGACAGTAGGGGAGTTTTAGGAATGCATTTTATTCTCCCCACGTGTCAAATAAATAAACAAATTGCGTGAGTCAATGCCTCTTATCTCTCTATCAGCACTATGTTCTTCCCGCGACAAAATCTTCGTAACAGAAGTGCCTAAAGTGGTTCCAACTAAAATCTCTGCCTTATGTTTCCAATGGTAAAACTTCTTTACACATTATCTTCGCAATTAAGGATGAAAATTTGCACATCGATAAAATTTACTTTAAGTTATAGCATGGGATAGAAGTTATAGCATGGGATAGTAAATTCTTGCTAAAACATAACCATAATTATATTAAAAATCGATAATTTTTTTAGTAATGTTCAGACCTGTTAATAAACGGCGCAACCTGTACATTAATGACGTCAGTAGACAAAAAAATGTTGGATTTCTAAATTATGGTTATGTTTTAGCAAGTATTAGGTATCTCATACTATAACTTAAAGTTAGTTTTATCGATGTGCAAATTTTCATTCTTGGGAATACATTAATTGAGAAGAAAATATGTAAAGAAGTTTTACCATTGGAAACATAAAGCAGAAATTTTAGGTGGAACCACCTTAAGGCTGACATGGTTTAGATACAGTGTAAGTGAAACTATATATTGCTATAAGACAAATAATATATTGTTGTAAAGGTTATAAAATTTGCTACAACTTTTATTTTGGAGCCTTTTTCTGAGATTTTGGCTCTGTGAATCGGTAATTGGAGTTTATCGGAAAAATGTCGAGAGAAAAATGTGCTATTTTGCGGGTTTTCGCAAATTGCTGCAAAACTATTGGAGATATAGTAAAAATGAATAGAACAAAATTTATAGACCATATCAAGAGGAATAAATTTAAAAAAAATTATCGCTGTACGCCAATTATTTCGGGAGTTACGAGTGGATTAGTCTTAGACCTCATTTCCCCCAGTTTATGGGGGCGTAGAGGGGGAAGCAAGCGGGGGAGGGGCGGGGACTTTTGTGAAAATGCTAAGCCCTATGAGTTCTAGCAGCCTGCGAAAATTCAGCTTTTACCTAATTTGTTCCGGGTTTGACCCAATTTTGGCCTTTATTTACTGGGCTATATATAAGTAGCGTAATACAGTATATACGCAGGTATAAGTCGCCAAGATTTCGCTTTCCTCTGAGAGGCATTTTTAAGGCAGTGGTTAGACATAAAATGCAGAGAATTAGAATGCGTAAGAAGCAAATAATTTTTTTTTTTCAAAAACAGCGTGAAGGGCATCACGTGCTTCATTATGTTTTATTTATCGCGTGACTATACGATGTGTTGCGGCTTCTTTCCAACCCTTAGTGATGCATGTCAAAACATTGGTAGTTCCATAGACAGCATCACTGCATGCCAGCGTGCTGGAGAGGATTTCAATTGTCTCCCTGATGGCTGTCTCTTTAGAGGTTGTGCAACGGGCAACTCTTCTGATATTATTACAGACCGAAGCGGCTAAACACCGCATGACTTCCCTGACAAGTGACGTGCAATGTGTTCTTTACATCCAGGGACTAAGGAACGCTTTGTCATTCCGATACAGAGTGATTCAGAGGTGTTGGTCATGAATGAAAACATGAGTATTACTCATGGAAATAAACATAAAAGTCTTGGTCAACATAGACTTGAAACAAACCGTATCCGAGAAAACTGACATTTTGTTGCAGGGTTGCAAAGAGTAATAGTTGTTTTTCTTCCACCTGTCCGATATTTCCATAGTTTTCGCACCTCTTGGGAAAGAACTCGGGAGAACTGAATTGTTTGAGGGGCCAGTTAGATCCCAAACTGGCTCCTCCCTGAAAGTGCTTCCGTGGTGGTTTGTTTTCTCTTCCCCCAAGAGAAAAAACAAACCACCACAGTTCTTAGGGTAAAACAGCATATACGGACAATACTTTGAGCTCCTAGGGGAACAGTGAAGGGTGTGGGTTGAAGGTCCTACTTTGACCCTAAAAACAAGCACCTCTGAGATGTCTCCCGAGGAACCTTGGCAAATCAATGGGACACCAAGGTGCACGAAAGTCTATGGCGACACACAACAGCGACATGTTCTGTGATACTAACCGGGTTCACGCAAAAACCTCAGCATCAGTACAGAGAGCTCCTCCTAACACATTACAGAAGACATGAAAATGCTGCAGCGACGGCATTGCGGTTCAGCGAACGCACACCGTCTGCTTGGCATCAGTTAACACGTGAGAGCCCCAAAGTGTACATTATGGGCAATATGAAAGTGTTTTCCGTACGGCTGTTATTAAAGGCTGCTATGACTGGCGCTTTCACAAATGCAGAGTTAGCTGACATTCATTTGATGTATGGTCGGGCAAATGGAAATGCAGCTCGCAGCCCGTATATACACCGAGGCCTATGCAAACCGAAGGTATCCCGATCGTCGCATGTTTGTGCGGGTCCAACAACGAGTAAGAGAGCATGGGCCATCTCAGTTTGCTACACCTGCTGGGAGGCCAAGAACTACCGGAGTTTCTGGACTGGGCAAGCGAATGTTACGAAAAATAGAAAAAGACCAGACAACGAGCAGCAGAAGAATTGCTTTCTCGAGAATAGGAATCAAAGAACCATCTGAGGAGTTCTGCATGACAATCGGTTGCCCCTTTACCATATCCAGTGAGTGCAATCCCTAGATGTGAGGGACATTCCACCGAGAGTGGCATTCTTCCGGTGTCTGCTACATCGATGCGCGCGTAATCGGCGCTTTCTCCGTAATGTTTTATTCACTGATGAGGCCATTTCACCCGACATGGCATTTTCAACTTCCATGACTGTCATGTGTGGGCAGCTGAAAATTCCCACGCCATCCAATAATCACGTCACCAGGTTCGACTCTCAATTAACGTGTGGGTTGGTGTTTTTGCTGATAGTCTCATGGAACCATTTATGCTTCCCAACAGGATCACAGGTAATTTTTAGCTGCGCTTCCTTCAGCATAACTTGCAGCAGTTACTGGAAGATGTTCCCCTTAGTACATGTGCAACAATGTGCATTTTCGTCGCACGATGAGGCACGATCTCAATGCAACTTTTGGAGATCGATTAATAGGTCGGGGAGACCCCCGCTTGTGGCCTCCCTTCCTACTCACCTCACCTGAACCCATTGGATTTCTGCATTTGTGGCTATTTGAAAGGTCGGGAATATGCAGTCTCCGTGGGCAACATAGATGAATTGCAGATAAGAGTCGAAACTGCTTGTGCAAAACAAAGGCATGCTTGAACAAATGCGCGTCTCGCTGAGGAAACTGGATACCTGCATCGAAGCAAACGGGGGGACATTTTGAACATTTGTTGCGAAGCACCCTACATGTATGTGACACTTGTACGTGCTGTTTGCCATTTTACCATCATGCGGGGTTACCAGATATAACGTTGATTTCTCCCCACAGTTTACTTGTTTGCCTAGATCCTGCGGGACACATCTGAAAGGAATTTATTTTCGGGGTAAGAGTTGGGACCCTCAACCCACCCCGTCCCCTAAGTCATCCCCTTCACTGTCCTCTAGGAGTTCAAAGTATTGCCTATGTGTGGTGTTTCACTCGAAGAATTGTTTTTTTTTTTTTTCTCTTGGGAAGAAGTCTAAGGGGCACTTTCGGGAAGGGGTGAGTTTGGGGGGAACTGGTCCCTCAAACAATTCAGCCCTCCTCATTTCTTCCCCAGAGGTGCAAAAACTATCGAACAGCAGGCAGATGGGGGTAAAGCAACTTTATATTACCCCTTGCAACCCTGCAAAAAATGTCAATTACCTCCGAAACGGTTTGTTTCCGGACCTATGCTGACTAAGACTTTTTTCTTCCAATGGGCACTACCCGTGTTTCTATTCATGACCAACACTTCTGAATCACCCTGTATTAACTCCCTTGTGTTATCAAGGGAAAATAATGGTATAGAGTACACACCAGCGTATTTATCCCTACATTGTCTCTTATACAGTTAGATATTATACGTGATAAAGGTGTCAGTGACTTTACAGCCAGAGTAATGTTAAATTTTTTCAATCAATGTGTAAAGCTTGGGATATACGTGACGGATCCTGCTTACCTCATTGTCGTTTTTGTTGAGTTTTATGCTATCCTTTATACTTCTGCGTATTCTGTTTATCATATATCTACTTTTATATCCTGCGTTTTTACCTTTTTAGCACGTCTTTTGTAAAACAAGATCGTGCTTATGTTACCGGTTTGTCCGTCCGCCTGTACCCACGATATCTCTGCAACTATTAGTCCGATTTGGAAAATTATTTTTGCATTGGGTAGCTTGAAATATGCGAATGATGATCCTTTATTTCGTTTTTTTTACGTTGTACAATTTTGCCGCTAGGGGCCGTAAATGCAGATGATGTCGAATTCAAAAATACGTTTTATTCCACATATTTGCTTCTAAACATCCGATCGAAAAATTTTTTTACCTTTCGATTCCATTTATGTCGAAGAGTATTTCAGATATAGTTACTTTTTCAAATTACGCATAGATTTTCCGCTAGAGGGCATAAAAGTAAATTACATTTTTCCCGATAACTCTTCTTCTAAAACTCCGATTTGAAATTTTTTCTTCAGCGGATACATCTCTTGATGGAAAATCTTTTGCATATAATTTCAAATTTTTAGTAAACAATACTTTAGCCACCAGGGGGCGTAAGTGTTCATTTTTGCTTCTGATGTATTTGCCATAAATGCTGAGCTTCTAAAATATCGACTGAAAAAATTCCTTCCTGGACTGATGTCACTCACATCGATAAACATTTTCGGAATATTTTCTTCTTAAAATATACCACAGTTTCTCCGCCAGGGGGCGTAAATTTATATCTAATGTTTGTCATTATCTCTACTACTAGGCGTCCGATTTGAAAAATTCCTTATTTGTTGGATAGTGTTTCCAGTGTGACATGTTTTTCATATAATTTCAAAATTTTCAAGTAATTCATAGACTTTCCGCTAGGGGGCGTAGGGGTAAATTGTGTTTCCCCCTATATCTCTGCTTCTAAATCTCTGATTTGAGAAATTCTTTCTGCACCGGATACAGCTCCTGATGGGAAATCGTTTGCACATAATTTCTAATTTTTGTAAAAAAAATAGTTTGGCCACCAGGGGCGTAAATCTTAATTTCCGCTTCTGATGTATTTGCGGCAAAATATGAGCTTCTAAATTCTTGATTAAAAAAATTCGTTGTTTGTAGAGAGATACACTATCTACCAACAAGTAATTGGACACCTGTGATAGCAAAGGAAAACGAAGTTTATTCACCTTCAATAGTTGACGGAGCCTCCACTAGCGGCGCTTACAGCTACGACCCTCCGGGACATACTCTAACCCAGGCGTTGTACGATGGCTAGCGGTATATTCTTCCACTCGGCTTGGAGAAGACAGGTCAGTTCCTTCGCCGATTTCGGACAGTGGGGGCACCCCTTAAGTCGACGCTCGAACTCGTCCCAGAGGTGCTCGATCGGTTTAAGGTCCGGGCTCTGCGCAGGCCAGTCCATTCGATTAACCCCATTGTCACCATACTAATCCATGGTGGACCTCGCAACATGACAGGTGGCAGTGTCATCCGAAAAGTAACATGGGTCCACCCCGTAAAACTGCCACAACGTAGGAAGCGCATGGTCGTCCAAAATGGTGCAGTAGGTTTCGGCGTTGAGTCTATCAGGAATTGCAACCAAAGGCCCCGTGCCATACTAGGAGAAACACCCCCATAGCATAATTCCACCGCCGCCGAACTTCACAGTTGGCACAATACATTCCGGCAGGAGGCGTTCTCCAGGCAAACGCCAAACCCAGACCCTGCCATCCGAACGGTAGAGGGTGAACCTTGATTCGTCGTTCCAGAGAACCTGTTTCCACTGTTCAACGGTCCACTGTCGACGTTCTTTGCACCACGTTAACCGAGCAGTGCTATTGGACTTGGTGATCAAAGGCTTGTGGGCGGTAGCACGTCCATGATAACCGAGTAGATGGGCTTCCTCACGGATGGTATTCATCAAAATAACACTCCCGGATGCCTATTGAAACTTTTCGCGGATGTGGCCTATCGATTTGTTGTGGTTCTTCCGAATTTCTTTGGCGAGCACCCGTCGGTCTCTAACGCCCAGTTTTGTGCGTCTGCCGGGTCGGGGCTCATTACGACAGTTACCTCTCATCTTCCACTTGCCAATCACATAGGCCACTGTCGATTTTGGGCACTCCAACTTGCTGTATATGTCACGTATGGATCGGCCATTTCTGTGATACCAGACGATTACACCTTTCTCGAAATCAGAGAGCTCTGAACTGCGTGGCATCTTGCATGCGACTGGTTGCGTTGTTGTTTCCCACACGATATTTAACGGCGGCGGCCGTGACGTGTATCAGGACCGCAGATATCGTCGATTGCAGGGGTGTCCAATTACTTGTTGGTAGATAGTGTAGTACTCATGACGACAAACCTTTTAGAAACATTTTCTTTTTAAAATAATGCATGATTTCTATGCCAGGGGGCGTAGATGTATATCTTATTTTTGTCAATATCTCTACTTCTAGGAGTCCAATTTGAAAAATTCCTTCTTTGTTGGATAGTGTTTCCAGTGTGATATGTTTTTCATATAATTTCAAAATTTTCAATTAATTCATAGACTTTCCGCTAGGGGGAGTGGTGGTAAATTGCTTTCTCCCTATATCTCTGCTTCTAAATCTCCGATTTGAAAAATTCTTTCTGCACCGGATACATCTCCTGAGGGGAAATCCTTTGCACATAATTTCTAATTTTTGAAAAAAAATGGTTTGTCCATCAGGTTGCGTAAGCCTCAATTTCCGCTTCTGATGTATTTGCAGCAAGATATGAGCTTCTAAAATCTCGATTGCAAAAAAAAGTGGTTTGTTCACCGATACTAATGTCGACAAACCTTTTATGAACATATTCTTCTTGAAATAATGCATGGCGTCTACGCCAGGGGCGTAGATGTATATCATATTTTTGTCAATATCTCTAGTTCTAAGAGTCCGATTTGAAAAATGCATACTTCGTTGGATAGTGTTTCCGATGCGAAATGTTTTTGATATAAATTCCAAATTTTCAAGTAAATCATAGACCTTCCGCTAGGGGACACAAGGGTAAATGAGAATACTTTCTTCGTAAAATAATGCATGGTTTTCTCACCAGGGGACGCAAACTCAAATCTTATTTCTGTCGATATCTTTGTTTCTAAGAGTCCGATTTGAAAAATCCTTTCTGTGTTGGAGAACGTTTCCGGTGCGAAATGTTTCTCTTGGCCACCCCGGTGGCGCAGTGGTCTAAGCGATGGCCTCTGATCATTCGTCCGAAAGGGGTCCGGGTTCGAATTCCGGTGAGGCATGGATGTTGTGTTTGTCTTACGGCACTGGCTTTTTCCCTTCCCTGGAACCAGTGATCCGAAATTAGGGACGGGCGACTGCTTATAGCCCATTGAGTTGCTCACGGTGGCCGTTAAACCTCCAATCAAAAAAAAAATGTTTCTCATATAAATTCATGTTTTTCTTAACGCACAAGTCTGTAACCAAAGGGGGTAAGCTCACAATTACGTTTACAGCAATATCTAAAGGATTAAAATCCCGACTGGAAAACTTCTTTCTTCCGTCAGATACTATTGTTTTTCATACCGGTTCCATTGACTTTGAATAGCTTTTTGATAAATATAATTTGCGTCAAAACGGATTCAAAAGACGTGCTTATTACACCCGAAAATTCGGTGTCATCTTTCACGTTTGTAGATATCCTCGATTTCTTTCATATTTAAGCTGTCGGGCTTGCACACATTATACGCAGTGCAGAACTATGTTTTAAATGCAGCGAAATTCTCACGAGAGCGAAGAACTGACGTTCAATTATTTCTAATGCAATATACACTGATGGAAAAAAATTCCCAACACCAAGAAGGGGTTGTGTTAGAAAAACGACAGTTGGTTGGCAGTGAGAGTAAATTTGCAAGATGAGGTCTATGAAAATTTCGCGCTCGGCGCATACGTGTGGCCCCTCGGAACATGCAAAGCAGGTTTGCTGTAAATACGCGCTGTAACGTTCGTGAGCGTTAGTTATCGTTGAGATTCGACGTAGGGTGTTGATGTTAGTCAAGAATGCCTTTAAGAAGACGAAGAAGCCATTATCAACAGCTCACGGAGTTTAAACGAGGTCGTGTAATAGGGCTACGAGAAGGTGGATTTTCTTTCCGCAATATTGCAGAACGACTTGGCAGGAATATAACCACTGTGCATGATTGTTGGCACCGGTGGTTAAGGGAAGGTACTGCCTCAAGAAGACCGGGTTCCGGCCTGCCACGTGGCACTACTGAGAGGGAAGACTGCCGTGTACGGCGTATGGCCGTGGCGAATCGTACCGCGTCTGCGGCAGCAATTTGAGCTTCAGTTGCCACCACAGTGACACAACGAACTGTTACAAATCGGTTGCTTGAAGGAAAGCTCCGACCCAGACGCCCTGTAGCGTGCATTCCACTTACTCCAAACCACTGCCGTTTGCGACGGTAGTGGTGTCAAGCTAGAGCTCATTGGAGGACAGAGTGGAGATCTGTTGTGTTTTCTGATGAAAGCCGGTTCTGTCTGGGTGCCAGTGATGGCCGTGTGTTGGTCAGAAGGAGGCCAGGTGAGCGCCTACAACCAACTTGTCTGCGGCCGAGACACACTGGACCTACACCTGGAGTTATGGTCTGGGGAGCAATTTCGTATGAGAGCAGGAGCACTCTCGTGGTTATCCCACGCACCCTGACGGCACAGTTGTACGTCGGTCTGGTGATTCAACCCGTTGTGCTGCCATTCATGAAGAGCATTCCAGGAAGTGTTTTCCAACAGGATAACGCTCGCCCGCATACCGCTGTTGTAACCCAACAAGCTCTAGAGAGTGTTGACATGTTGCCGTGGCCTGCTAGATTACCAAATCTTTCACCAATCGAGCACGTATGGGACATCATTGGACGACAACTCCAGCGTCACCCCCAACCAGCATTAACCGTCCCTGTATTGACCGACCAAGTGCAACAGGCATGGAACTCCATCCCACAAACTGACATCCAGCACCTGTACGACACAATGCATGAACGTTTGCGTGCTTGCATTCAACATTCTGGCGGTTACACCGGTTATTAATGTACCAGCATTTCACATTTAAAATGGCTCTTCTCGCGCTTACAATAAGCTGTGATCTAGAAACCTTAATAGATTAAATATGTTACCTATACAAATGTATTGCCGCCATTTCATTCCTCTACAACTGTTTTTTCGTGGTGTTGGGATTTTTTTTCGTCAGTGTATTTTAAACATTTGCTTTTTTTCTGTACAGATGGATGGAGGCGAAGGGCATCTACTGGAGAACTGTTATTCGTGTGGCGATAACTATTTAACGCAGAGGAGACTGTAATTTATGTCTGACCACTACCTTGAAAAAGCCTTCCAGTTGAGAGCTACAGCTTGCAGCAATTTGTATATACAGTATTACTCATTATATAAGCGGATATACACCTTCCTATAAGTAACTGAACTTAAGTGCTGTTGGTCATTTCAATAACTGTTGTTTCAGCAAGTTAATCTAGAAAATACACAAACCTGAAATATTTAAAACATTATAACAAACCACTGTCTTCACTGAACATATGAATTCCTAATTCAGTTTATTCCCTATCATCAATGAAAGGGAGTCTTTTCTCACAAGAAGAGAAAAATGGCGTTAATTTCTTTTAACGCGGTGCACCGGATGACTCAGAAGTCCGTTCAAGTTTCAAAACTTTGTAAATAAAGGAGCAATTGTGTGTATTGCAGTGAGGTTTGCACAAAAGGCATCAGCTAGTGAGGATTTTGTTTTTGACAACAGAAAAACTTTTAGGTCAAGTAGTCGTCGACGGAGGGTGATTACGGCTAAACCGTTTGTAAATACAGTGAAAATCAATGAAAATACATACATTGCATTAATTTGAAGGTCACAACAATAATCTTTCAGCATGTCCTCCAGCACAGAGTATTACAGCATTCAAGCGTATGACAATTCCAGTGACCTCCGAATGCAGCGTATCCGAGTGAATGCAACAGGCTTTGCCGCGAATGGCTTCCTTTAATTGTAGCAGTGTGGAAATCTTGTATGGTACGCTCTGAACTTTAAATAAACCCACAACCAGAAATCCACCGGTTCCAGATCTGCAGACGGAGTTGGCCACTGGGTGCTGCAGTGCCTGCAGTCTGTACACCAAATGTGGTGACAAAAAAATTCTCTACTGCACGTGCGATGTGAGCTCGCTCAGCATCCTGCGTAAACGTGACTGGCATCGCGTTTTACGCAGCAGTTCCAAGTAGAGTTTGGCATTTAGTGAGCAAGACTTCGAGCCGTTTCTGAGGAACGGTTCCTCAAAGAAAAAAGTCCCAAGAAGTCCCAAGAAATACGGATGCAGTAAATCAACACCACACCGTAACTCGTGGTGAAAGCAGTAGTTCCTCTGTGTACGGATGTTGATTATTTTGTGCCCATACTCCGCAATTAAACGTGTTGACAGATCCATGTAACGAAAGTAACCTTCCTCTGTCCACAACACATTGAACAACACTGGGGATCCACATTGATCTTTTCCAGAGCCATTTGGCAAATTACTCCTGCTATGTGGTATCCGCGAGTAACAGCTGATGTAAAGTTTACAGTTTGTGTGGGTACATATTTAACACAGCGTGAAGGATACGATTTGCCGATGCTCTCGGTATGTCCAAACATCTTTCCGCTTCATGAGCACTGTTTGTTCCACTTGTCGTTTGAGATGCTAATTCGTCCATTTCAGATGATACAGCGATCAAACGGGGCCGCTTTAACCCTGGTCTACCACGTCGGGGGCGATACAGCAAACTTTCGCTTTCCTCAGATTGTCTCAGAAGACACTAAAAACTTGCAAAAGTGATAGGACCTTGCCTGTTCTTTAGTCCTTTCTGTATTCGGAACTCCCGCTGATATTCTGTTGCCGATTCTCCGCTTGCATAAAAAAGCTTCACTAACAGTGCTTTATCAGCAAAGTTAACATCGTCGAAACACTCCTTTTCAACACCGTTTTCAATAAAGATAGGTATGAAGGCAATTCTCCAACAGTTAATAGCTGCAGAGTATCCCTTAATATTTACATATTTTGCTTGGTTTGCATGCATATTTTGCTTCTTGTGCCATTTTCTGACTACACGTTTTATGTTGCGAAACAAAATTCCCTTATTAGCTGTTGCTTTTCGTGTGAATTGTACTATAATGCATTCAATTGTTTTGTT
This sequence comes from Macrothele yani, assembly GCA_039090855.1. Classification (NCBI taxonomy): domain Eukaryota; kingdom Metazoa; phylum Arthropoda; class Arachnida; order Araneae; family Macrothelidae; genus Macrothele; species Macrothele yani. The sequence goes on from CM077026.1 coordinate 75,668,835, forward strand.
TTGTTTTATTGTAAAGTTTTGACATTTAAACGGACTTTTGAGCCAACCGGTATTTGGAATATTTACCTTTTCTGTACACAGAAGTGAAGCTGAGTAGAATCTACTGGCGAACTGTTAAATCGTGTTGCTATAACTGTTTAACAAAGTCATCGCCACACGATTTAATAGTTCATACTTTTAAAAGACCATACAATTTAACAGACTACATGAATGCGTTGTAAAGTTTGAGAATGGCGCATATGTTGTCGAAGACACTATCTAGGAACAAATCGTACTTCAAAACAATGCTGTTGCTGCTGCCATGTAAGGCTAACAGAACTCAGTGAGGTATTTATTGGTTCTCTCCTCGGAGTCCCCAAATGTAGTTCCCAGTGATTTCCACCTTTTGGGTAGAAGAAACATTGACAAAGAAGTACTTTCATTCGAACAGAGAAATCTAACAAACGGTGCACGAATGGTAGCGCATGTAACCTGAGAAGATTTCAGGGATGCAATTCTTGCGTTAGTTTAGCGATGTGGAGCATGCGTTGCAAGGAGAGGGGACAGCGTGGGAAACTGAATGTATCTTTTGGCCAACTCATGAATAACACATTTCTTCTTTCCACGTTAGTGTTCACATTACAATAAACTTTGTACAAATCATCCGCTGACTCTGTACTTTAACAAAACCGAGCATCGCAGAAGCGCAGTCGTAAGTCCGTTAAAGGTGGAGAGTATTAATATTCTGAGTGCATCTCTTTCAAACACTTTAAACACTTTTTAGCATGTGCTCGTATTAAAAAGAAAGAATTAAAAGAAAGGACGCGTGTTAACGTTTTGAATCTCTCCGTTTGACTGCAGACACAATATATGTGCACCTATTAGTCTGATTTGAAAATTTCCTTTGGGAGTCATAAAAAGTTCGTGGTTGAGAATATTTTTCATATCGTTTCCAATTTTGTGTAACGCGCAGTTGAGATACATTAGATTCAAAATGCATATTTCTGTTTCCAGTATATTTGCAGCAATATCTCCGCTCCTCAAAACTTGATGGAAAAAATTTTTCCGGTCATATATCACTAACCACTCAAAACATTTTGCCCCTATTTGCTGTTCAAATTAATTATGAGTACTTCGAAGGGATCCGTAAAAGTATATCATATTTTTTACATATCTCTGCTTTTAACAGTGCGGTTTGAAAATCTACACTGCTGGTCACCCAAAATGCAACACCAAGAAGGAAGCATCCGATTGGCCTGAAATTCGCTGCATGCGTCGCCCGCGAGAGGACATCCAAACGATTAGCATTGCAGGGCATATGCAAATCATGTGCGCCCGGCACGCCACCGAGAAGCACTATAAGAAGGTTGCATAGAAGGCGGGGTGTAAGTAGTGGAAGTGTGTTGTGCTGCCGGACTTGTTCGTGCGAAGATTTCCTGATGCCTCGTCGCTGAATACGGCAGTCATTCCAGCACGTTTCGGAGTTCGACAGAGGACGAAATGTGGCATATGGCGACTGCGGTTTATCGTACCAAGACATCGGTGCCCGTGTGGGATGACATCCAGCCACAATGAGGTGAGTATCGATTCGGTGGGTGCAGGAGGGACGGACGAACCGACGTGAGCGATTGCCGCAGCCGCGGCACACCACCGAACGAAAGGACCACCATGCTGTGCGGCGGGCTTTGATGGCTCGCACCGACACATCACGAACGTTAGCGCAGGCATTAGAGTGTGTTGCGCAACAACCTGTGTCAGCACGTACCGTTCGACGTCGTCTGCAGGAGCGGGGACTTGTCGTACGGCGCCCATTGCTTCGATTACCATTTACGTTACACCACCGGCAAATGCGGCGGCAGTGGGCCGTTGAATGCCGCACCTGGACTACGGAATGGCACGACATTGTCTTCTCCGACGAAAACCGCTTCTACCTGCAACACCACGATGGTCAGATCCGCGTGTGGCGGCACCGAGGCGAGAGACTGTATGACGCCTGCATTATGCATCGCTATACCGGTCCGTCGCCTGGCGTTATGGTTTGGAGAGCAATTGGATATGACACCCGCATTCCTCTGGTACGCATCGCCGGTACACTCAACAGTCCTCCCTTATCTGCAGGACCTGCCAGCGGCCACGTTTCAACAAGACAATGCGCGCCCGCACGTGGCACGCATCGTGCAACAATTCTTCCCGGCCGCTGGAAGGTCCTGCGGCCGTGAAGGCGGGCCACGGCAGCAGGTGTCACTGCTGCCGTTGCCCGCCTGTTCTGCTGATATTCGCCCATCGAACACGTCTGGTCGCTGATCGGCAACCGAGTGGCCCGGCAAGCACCACCCGCGGCTACGCCTGATGAACTGTGGCAACATGTGGAAGCAGCCTGGACCGACATACGCCAAGCCCACATCCAAAGCCTCTTTCGTTCGATGCCGCGGCGTGTAGCGACCGTTATTGCCAGTCATGGGGGCCACACGAACTATTAATGTCTGCGTGTTCCGCAAGTCGTACTGGCCTGTAAGCTCAATCGTTTCATCTTTGTATCTGTTGTTATGTGTCCAGTAAATCGGGTTTTGCTATCTCGTGTCCTTCTTGGTGTTGCATTTTAGGTGGCCAGCAGTGTATTTTGTGTCGGTTGGTGTGCCTGGTGAACAATGTTTTGCATACCATTTCTGCAGTAGTTTCCTTTCTCGCACAGTTTTATCACTAGAAGTCGTTAAGTGCATATTTCTGTTTGCAGCATGCTCATAGCGGTAACTTCGCGTCTACAAATCCGATTGAAAAGTTCCTTTTCTGTAAGATACCGCTTACCTCGAAGATATTTTATGCTCACTTCCTGTACAAAGTATCATAATACTCAATTTCCCAGCGCAAATCTTACATATATTCTGTTTGTCTTGACATCTGTGCCTCTGGAAGTCCAGTTTGAAAAACTCTCTTAACATCGGATACCATTCACTTCATGGAACATTTTACATGTTCTTTTCGATTTATAATAATTCGTAGTTCTAACGCTGGGTAATGTTAGTGTGCATTTCAATTTGAATGTTTGCATCTAATTATTTTATTGAAAATATTCTTTTTATACTGTACGCCACTCGCTCGTGTGAAGGCTGTTAACATTATCATCTTCAAATAATGCACAGTTTTCCCGCTAAGGGACCTGAATGCAAAATCCTTCTTCTTGCTGTCTCTGTTTCTAGAAGCCGTATTTGAATTGTTTTTCTGTCGCATAGCTTTTGCTATAAGAAGCGTAAATTACATTTTTCCTTTTTCTTGCTTCAGAATTACGCCACAAAGGACGTCATGTTTTTTTGCTTTTTTTTATTGGAGGTTTAATGACTACCAGTGAGCTATGACCAGTCGCCTGTCCCTAATTTAGGGCCACTGACTCCAGGGAAGGGACAGAGCCAGTACCTTAAGACAAACACAATATTCATGACTCAGCGGGAACTCGAACCCGGGTCCCTTTCGGACGAATGTTCAGAAGTAATCGCTTAGACCACTGCGCAACCGGGGCGGCGTGGACGTCAGCGATTTATTCTACATGAAAGTGTCTCCGATCTAAAAATCTCTTGAAAAAAATGCCCTCTTGGTAAAATACCTTTTACTATGAAGAGCAGTTTTGGGCGATTTTGTTTTTTCAAATGACGCTCAGTTTTTCCGGTTTGGTTCGTAAAGTTATATCACGTTGTAATCTATATTAATCTCCTAATTGTTCGATTTAAAAAATTCATTTTGCCTCAGATATTTTCCACTATGGAGAACATTTCGTGTGCTATTTGTGATTTTTCGTAACGCACAATTACGCTGCTAGTGGGCGTAAATATATATTTGTGCTTGTAGACATTTTCGAGATTCTAGAAATCCTATTGAAAAAAAAAAAAAATTTTTTTGCAACTAGTTCCACTCACGATGAAGACAACTGCTCATATTGTGTATTTTAAATAATGTGCAGTTTTTCCGCTAGGGGACATAAATATTTCCTCTTGCACGCTGGTATTTTTATTTTTGTAAAACTCTGCTTCGCATTATATCCGATAACTCGATGTCATCTTTTTTTCCTTTCCTTTTCTTTTGTTTTCTTCTCATGAGATGTTGTATCGACGACATGCTCCCAGCTTTCTTTTTCAGGTATCAATATTTGGTTGCAGTGGACCAAATATATGGTTTAAAAAAAAAAAAAAACTAAACGAGCCACTTTCAGCACGTGCAGTCGTTTTCGCTAAAAGGAAATTTTTCGAGAATCTGAACCAAGTGATTATTTTAACTTTTAATGGCCCAGATAATAAATAATAATAAAAAAGAGCGATAGTGCGTTTTGTGATTTTTTGCACAGGTAATATTTAGCGCCCAGTTTTTAAGTCTGTAAAGATTGAATGTTTTTAGATCGTTTTCGTTCGTGTATTGAAATGTACTACTTAGGATTTAACACAATACTTATTTACACCGTTGAGCCATTACATTATGACCACCTACCTAATAAGCTGTAGGTAGGTGGTCATGATGTAACCTACCCCTTTAACCCGCAAAACAGCGGCCACTCAGCGAGGCATCGACTCGATGAGGTGGCGATAGGTATCCTGGGGTATCTGGTACCATAATGTCAACAGCAGGCTCTGCAGTTCCCGTACATTTCGGGGTGGTGGTGATTTAACGAACCCACTTTACCATGTCGAACAACAAATGTCCGATTGGGTTCATGTCACGTGAATTTGGAGGCCAGGGAATTAATAGAAAGTCACCAGCATGTTCCGCGAACCATTCCTTGACGATTCTGGCAGTGTGGCATGGCTCATTATCCTGTTGGTAATGGCCATTACCAGCAGGGAACACAGCTGACATGCATAGATGAACTTGATTTACAACGATGTTCAGATACCTGACAGCTGTCAGGGATTATGCTGTTGGGATAATGGGGCCTAAAGTGTCTCAAGAAAGCACTGTCCACAGCATAACACCGCCGTCGTCGGCCTGTTTCCGCCCAACAATGCAACCAGGTGCCATAACCTCCGTTGATAAACGGCGTATCCGCGCTCGGCCACCTACGTGATGCACCAGGAATCCTGATTCGTTAGACCAGGCCACTTTCTTCCAATCATTCACGGTCGAATCTCGATGATCTTGGGTCCATTTCATGCGTTGTTGGTGAGGACGTGCAGTGAGCATGGGGACCCGGCTGCGTCCTCGGCTACGAAAGCCCATGCGCAGAATGCTGCTGTGACCCATTTTCCTTGATCACCACTGTTGTAGCTGCGGGTGACTTGTCGGACTGAGGCCCTGCGGTCGCTGCGAACAATGCGCGACAGTCTCCGCTCCCTTCTGGCATCAGTGAGCTGAAGACGACACACGACTGAACGACGGTTCGTAGTTTGGTCATCTGTGCACCACTTTTGATACGTACTCACTACATTGGCACGCGAACAACCCCCAAACAGTGTCATTTCCGAGATCATAGTTCCGATGCGCAGCGCCATCACAATTTGTTCTTTATCAAACTCCGATAAATCGCCAGCTTTTCCCATTCTGACACCAAATACTGTACTAACCGAAAAGCAGTCCTTGGGCTGTATATACACTGCTCTGTGAACTTCACCTGCGCCACCGTTTCGGTCTCCAGGCGCGCTCATTTTTCTAGGATGGGGGTGGTCTATAACCTAATGGCTCATCGGTCGACATACGTAAGCACTACGGTCTCAAAGGGACTAACATAGAAAGAAAGAGCAAGAAATAGAACTACAATAGTTTATATGCTTTCTGGTTTTCGAATTACACTCGCATTCACAATTCTTCTTTGAACAGCTCACAGAGCTTCGGTGGCTTATTCACTACATATATATCGTGTAGGTAGGACCATTCCTTTATACACTTATGACCATCTGACAGTTTTAAGCAAATGAGCTATGACTGCACGCTGTTGCCGCCAGAGGGCGAGGCTAGTATAAAAAGGGAAAGCCTAGCGCTTGCGACAGTAGTAGAAGTGATTTTTAGGTGACGAGATGGGTAAAAAAAATGCGATTTTACGGACTTTCAACGATGGATGATTGTAGGAGCTCGGAGCCATGGAGCGAGTATCACCAAAACCGCCGCATTCGTGAAATGTTCCAGAGCAGCTGTTGTTAAAGTGTTTCAAGACTGGACTGCCAGCCAAAAAACTGGGTCTCTACGTGCAACGTGTGGTCGTCATCGACTAGTGACTGCTCGGGCGGAACGGAGAGGTATCCAGACCGGCAACAGACGACAGAAGGGCAACAGTGTAACAAATTACAGACCATCTTAATCAAGTATCTCTTCAAATGATCTCTGCACGCACTGTTCGCCGTACACTGCATCGGACTGGATATGGCAGCCAAAGGCCTGTTCGAACACCTTTGCTGTCTGCAGTTAACAAGAGAAAACGTCTCCAGTTCGCACAGGATCACAAGGATCGGACAGTTGATAATTGGAAACAAATTATGTGGTCCAATGAATCACGTTTTCAGTTGCACCATGCCGATGGCCGAGTGAGAATTTGGCGGAAACAGCACGAAAGCATGGACCCCTAATGCATTGCTGCAAACCTTCAAGCTGGTGGAGCGTTATGGTTTGGGGAATGTTTTCTTGGCATGCTTTGGGCCCTTTAATTCGTGTTGATCAAAGTCTAACTGGCACATCATATCTAAACATCGTTGCGGACCAAGTGCATCCTGTCATGTGGATGGTTTATCCCAATAGCGATGGCTACTTTCCAACAAGATAATGCGTCCTGTCAATAGTGTTCGTATTGTACAGGATTGGTTTCAGAAACATGCCGATGAGTTTACTTTGCTTAGGTGGCCTCCACATTCTCCAGATCTCAACCCCATTGAGAATTTTATGGTATGAAGTTGAACGAGCCATCAGACAGCTGGATTCCACAACCCTGCAATCTCACTCTCCTGGAAAGTGCTATTCATCAAGCATGGTCTCAGATTCCACAAACCACCTATCAACATCTCGTGGAGTCCATGCCACGAAAAATCGATGCAGTATTAAAGGCAAAAAATGGTCGAACGAAGTACTGAGGGGGTGGTCATAATAAAGTAGCCACTCAGTGTATAGACGTCAAGATAACATGCGTCAAAATACAATCAGTAAAGCACCATTTTCATCGTACAACCATACGTTTTTACTTTTATTTACTTTTGACTCACCCTCAAATGTTGCGAAAAAGTATAAGGTGATACTCCTTTAACTCTCGACATGCCGTTCGGAAGGAAAATATAACAAAGTATCATAATTCTCATAAAAATAGAAATTCAAAAAGGATGACTAAATTAGAGATATGTGCGTCACTAATCTGATGCCACCTTATGGAGAATTAACCAAGTTTTAATGTACACATTATTAATTTCAAGAGTCCAGTGAGAAATTTAAAAGATTATTTTATGTTGCTGAGGTCAAACCTGAAAATATTGCTAATGCTATTTTCCATGTGAGAAACTTCTTTGTAAGTTTGATAACATGGGCATCGCAGCAGCGTTATCAAGCAGCCATGAAGCGAACTTGAATTCCACGTCACTTTTGCTAGATATTTTGAGCACGTCTTTTGTAAAAAAAGATCCTGCTTATGTTACCGGTTTGTCCGTCCGTCTGTACCCACGATATCTCTGCAACTATTAGTCCGATTTGAAAAATTCTTCTTGGATTGGGAAGCTTGAAATATGCGAATGATGATCCTTTATTTCGTTTTTTTTACGATGTACAATTTTACCGCTAGAGAGGGTAAATGCAGATGAAGTCGAATTCAAAAATACGTTTTCATTCCACATATTTGCTTCTAAACATCCGATTGAAAAAATTATTTTATCTTTCGATTCCATTTATGTCGAACAGTATTTTAAATATAGTTACCTTTTTCAAATTACGCATAGATTTTCCGCTAGGGGGTGGAAAAGTAAATTACATTTTCCCCGATAACTCTTCTTCTAAAACTCCGATTCGAAAAATATTTACTTCAGCGGATGCACCACGAGATGGAAAATCTTTTGCATCTTTTGGTAAAGAATATTTTTAGCCACCAGGGGGCGTAAGTGTTAATTTTTGCTTCTTATGTATTTGCCATAAAATCCAAGCTTCTAAAATATCGATTGAAAAAATTATTTTGTAGACTGATGCCACTCACATCGATAAACCTTTATGGAATATTTTCTTATTAAAATATTCCATAGTTTCTCCGCCAGGGGGCGTAGATGTTTATTTTATTTTTGTCAATATATCTACTTCTAGCAGTCCGATTTGAAACATTCCTTCTTTGTTGGATAGTGTTTTCAGTGTGACATGTTTTTCATATAATTTCAAAATTTTCAAGTAATTCATAGACTTTCCGCTCGGGGGCGTAGAGGTAAATTGGTTTTCCCCTATATCTCTGCTTCTAAATCTCCAATTTGAAAAATTCTTTCTGCACCAGATACAGCTCCTGATGGGAAATCGTTTGCATATAATTTCTAATTTTTGTAAAAAAAAAATAGATTGGCCGCCAGGGGCCGTAAACCATAATTTCCGCTTCTGATTCATTTGCAGCAAAATTTGAGCTTTTAAATTCTCGATTGAAAAAAACGTCGTTTGTAGACCGATGTTACTCATGTCGACAAACGTTTTAAAAACACTTTCTCTTTAAAATAATGCATGGTTTCTCCCCCAGGGGGCGTCGATTCATATCTTATTTTAGTCAATATCTCTACTTCTAGGAGTCCGATTTGAAAAATTCCTTCTTTGTTGGATAGTGTTTCCAGTGTAACATGTTTTTCATATAATTTCAAAATTTTCAATCAATTCGTAGACTTTCCGCTAAGGGGCGTAAAGGAAAATTGCTTTCCCCCTTACATTTCTGATTCTAAATCTCCTATTTGAAAAATTCTTTCTGCACCGGATACAGCTCCTGATGGGAAATCCTTTGCACGTGATTAATAATTTTTGTAAAAAATAGTTTGGTCACCTGGTGGCGTAACTCTTAATTTCCTCTTCTGGTGTATTTGCAGCAAAATATGAGCTTCCAAAATCTCGATTGAAAATAAAGTCGTTTGTTGACCGATACTACTCATGTCGACAATCGTTTTAGGAACATTTTCTTCTTGAAATAATGCATGGTTTCTACGCCAGTGGGCGTAGATGTATATCTTATTTTTGTCAATATCTCTTTTTCTAGGAGACCGATTTGAAAAATTTCTTCTTTGTTGGATGGTGTTTCCATTGCGAAATGTTTTTCCTATAAATTCAAAATTTTCAAGTAAATCATACACTTTCCGCTATGGGGCACAAAGGTAAATTGCGTTTTCTGCGTTATTTCTGCTTCTAAAACTCCGATTTGAAAAATTCTTCCTGTATCGCATACAAGACCTCATGGAAAATATTTTTCACATAATTTCTAATATTTGGTAAAGAATGGTTTGGCCACCAGGGGGCATAAGTGTTAATTTCTTCTTCTGATGTATTTGTAGCAAAATCTGGGCTCCTAAAAACACGACTAATTTTTTTTTCTTGAACCGATACCGCTCATATGGAAAAACCTATTAGAATACTTTCTTCCTAAAATAATGCATGGTTTTCCCACCAGGGCACGTAAAGTCACATCTGATTTTTGTCGATATCTCTGTTTCTAAGAGTCCGATTTGAAAAATTATTTCTATGTTGGAAAGCGTTTGCGGTGTGAAATGTTTCTTATATAAATTCATATTTTTCTTAACGCACAAGTCTGCAATCATAGGGAGTAAGCTCATGATTCCGTTTACAGCAATATCTGAGGAATTAGAAACCCGATTGAAAAGCGTCTTTCTTCCGTCAGATACTATTGTTTTCCATACCGGTTCCATTGACTTTGAATAGCTTTGATAAATTTAATTTGCGTCAGAACGGATTCAAAAGACGTGCTTATTACACCCGAAAATTCGGTTTCATCTTTCTTGTTAAGAATCTGACGACTCTTCTCCTTAATCCGATACTGTTATCTGAAGAAGTGTGAGGAGTCGATTTCATAGTCGTTTGAAGATATCAGCAGTGATTGGGTCTGGTGTTCTCACTGTAGGACTTCTGATGCATCAATGACCGAACATCACCTTTTTTTTTTTTTTTTTCCCTGGAAATTTTTAGCATTGTAGAGCAACGATATTACAATAGAAGGAATCTTTGCTTTCAGATTCGCTTATAGATTCCTGAGACTTTTGTAATGTACACTTGCTGATGTTTTCTTGTTCTTGCACGACGCAGAAACATCGTACTCAACCTTACAAAGTTTCACCGAAGAGTTGCGACTGTTATGACCTGATCTCTTAATGGATGCCTTTGTGTTTGTTTCTACGGAAAGAACCGAGAGAGTCGATGCTATTCTGTTTGAAACGACTAACTTTTTTTTGCCCTATCCAGATCCTGAAGTCATTTTATAGGCTAGAATTCGTATTTTCTCATTAAAAATCTACAAGGGACATCCTGAAAGTAATGCCTCCTCCTTAATAACTTTTGAAATTTTGAAGTGATTTTAATGAAACTGCACTGACATAAAATATGATATCTTAACAATGTGGGAACAAATTCGTTTCAGAATCGGAAATAAAGATCCTGAATGACAGAGAAAAGCAGCGAGTCGTAATAGAATTCCTGGAAAAACAGGAATGTGAGGCTCCAGAAATTAACAGAAGACTCCTGCAGTGTACGAAGTTGCCACTATCCATATCAGTAATATCCGAAGATGCATAATGAGGTTTCGAGAGGGAGAAAGTTCAGTGTTGGACAAACAACGGAGTGGAAGACCAGCAACTGCAGTGACAGATGCCAACAGGCAACGAGTGAAAGACCTCTTCACAGCTGATCATCGTGTCACCATCCAGGAGCTGCAACAATAAATAGTGCTCACTATTTGCAGATATTGAAGAAGCTAAATGAAGCTATCAGAAGGAAAAGACGTGACATTCCATTTCATAGACACCATGATAACGCACGTCCCCATACCTCAATGGACGTCACAGGCTATTGCCAAAATGGGGTGGACAGTGATGCATAACCTCCGTACGGTCCTGATTTGGCTCCCTCAGACTTTTTCCTGTTTGCACCTTTAAAAACACCCTTCGTGGGGAACGTTTCGTCGATGTGACAGACGCTAAACTGGTTGTGAACTCATGGGTGAAACGACACCTTCAGAAATGGTTTCAAAGTAGATTTTACCAATAGGTTCAAAATGGCGGAATGTATAAAAAGCCCTTAACACCATTGCATCGTTGCCAAAGACTGCAATGATGTCGTGCCATACTGTCATGGAGCCACTCAGAATGGCAGCGGGTGATCTTCAGTGACGAGTCCCGCTTTTGTCTTGGGGGAGACGGCCAACGAATCCGTGTGTGGAGGCACCGTGGTCAGCACCAAGATAAACGGTTTGTTGTCGAGCTTCATATGTTCAGAAGGCCTGGTGTCATGGCGTGGGGTGCAATTGCCTACGATGTCAGATCACCTTTCACGTTCATTACAGGCACTTTGACAGGCCAACCTTACGTTAATGAGGTCCTGTAACCAGTGGCCCTACCTTTTCTGAACGCTCACTCCGGTGCGACTTTCCAACAGAACAAAGCTCGTCCGCATGCTTCTGGTGTCTCGAGAGCTTGCCTTCAAGGTACTGACACTCTGCCATGGACAGCCGCATCGCCAGACCTATCGCCGATTCAAAAAATGTGGGGTGCTATTGGACGCGCTATTCACACTCTACCTCTACCGCACAGTCTGCAGGAGTGCGTGAGAAGGTTCAAGCTGCATGGGGTGGCTTATCGCAGAACATCATTAGGAACCTGTACAACTCCATGCCGAGGCGTCTTACATGCTGTGTGAGCAAACGTGGCGGTCCGACGTCATACTGAGAGACACTAATTATTGGCATCTAGGTCAATAAATATTGCTCATATCAGTCTCAATATTTAAACAATTATTGTTTCTGGTAACTTTTATTTTTCTCCCGAATAACATTACAATCCGACACGTCCTTCTGGGTGCAACTATCTTTTTTTATGTTTGACGTAGAACGTATATATACACTGGCGTGCAAATCTTAAGGACGGACACTAGTGCCGCAGATTATAGCCGCACAGTGAAACACACAAGCTTGAAGCGATTTGCATAACGCAAGCGGATCAGGAGAAAGACGATGCGTATGCAAATTTCCGAAATGTGATGTCGCAGGACACTTGACAGCGCTGAAATGAATATAAGGAGCATCTCGCAGCAAGGCAGGAAACGGAAAGCGAAAGCGTGAGGCGTTGTAAAGAGGTTCGAGTGGTTTGTTAGTTTGTCGCAGACGAGAAAATGCCCACGAGGAGACATTTAGATGGCTTTACACATGGTCGAATAATCGGAAAGCTGGAAGAAGGGCGAACCGTAACGAGTGTCGCCGACGAGTTCGGCGTGTCCCATAGCAATGTTTCACGTGCGTGGAAGACATTCCAAACGACAGGAACATCTGTTAAAAAGGTCGGTGGTGGTCGGCCATGGAAAACAACAGCAAGAGATGACCGATATGTAGTCCTACAGGCCAAACGTGATCGACGCCAGAAAGCGACAATGCCGCGAAGCAAATGCAAATGACCACATAACGCGCATTATCGCGGTTCACCGTTGCCAGAGGTCTACATAAAGGTGAACTATTTGCCCTAAGGCCTGAACTTTGCATCCCATTAAAGCCTACCCATCGTAGACATCGATTACAATGGTGTAAGGACCACAAGAATTGGACCATAGAGCAATGAGGTACGGTACTCTTCAATCATAGAGTCATTTCAGTACCACGAGCGATTCAGGACGTTAGCTGATTTGGAGAGAGGTGGGAACACGTTATCGACCGGCTAACATTACCGAAAGAGATCGGCATGACGGTGTTGGTTTGCTCGTCTGGGGAGGCGTTACGCTAAATTGTCGTACTGAGCTCCACATTTTCGAAGGAGGTTCCGTAACCGCAAACCGCTACTGTGATGAGGTACTCCTTCTCCATATACGCCTATTCCGAGGGGCCATTGGTTTCCGAGTTCGTGTTTATGGACGATAACACGAGGTCCAACATCGTACATGTGCACTAGCTGAGCTGTTGGAAAGTTAAGATATCACTCGTATGGATTGGCCTGTGTACTCCCTGGATCTAAATCCCATATGACATGTGTGGGACGCTCTGGAGAGACGTCTTGCAGCACGCCCACATCCGCTGGAAAATGTCCATCAGCTAAACGTGCACTACGACAGGAATGAGCAAAGTTGCCCCAAGAACTCGTCGACAGCCTCGTGTTAAGTATGGCCAGACGCTGAAACGCAGCCATTCCTGTTAGTGGGCATCATATTCTTTACTGACGACCACCTCTTTGCTGCAACCCATATGTGAAAAGTATGGCTCTGCACCATGGTGTGTACTACTTTACGGTCATTTCTTAGTAAAGTAACAGTGTACACTTTTGTATTAATTTTAGCACATGTTTTTCTTCATTCCCCCGTTTGATATATACTGAGGTCTCTGGTATGACATTCATCTATCCAGGCTGCTTCATTGGGAAGCTACGGCGAAAAAACCGAACTGACCTTAAGTTTTGCACGTCCGTGTATATAAGGCCTTTGATTCCGTGAAACAAATCAAACAATTGTTTTGAAATCCTGCGGTATTGCAGTGGCATACATTAGCATTATTAATAACATCTTTGAAAATGCAAGTTCAAAGTTCGGCCATTTGAGGATACAGCACCAATAGATGTCGGAAAATGAGTGAGGCAAGGTGACACCATATATCTCAACCAATAGATGTCGGAAAATGAGTGAGACAAGGGGACACCATATATCTCAACCAATAGATGTCGGAAAATGAGTGAGACAATGGGACATAATATATCTCAAATTCCTTAATACACCTTTGTAGAATGACTTTCAATAATTGAAGTAGGAAAACAAAGGACGAAGATTAATGGAGATTATTTAACTCAACTTCGTTTTGCTGACGACGTTGTCATTGACAAGAGTAAAGAAGTGGGATTAAAAATAAACTTTTAGAAGATAAAACTGATATACAATGCTTTTACAAGAAATGAAGATTTATCGATTGATGGGGAAAAGGTGGAGATAACCGATGCCTACATTTACCTTGGGCAGCAGATATCAAGTGAGGGCCACGTTGATGAAAAAATTAATCGGCGTGTAATACTTGGATGGAGTGCTTTTGGAAGAAACAGTACAATTCTTAAGAGCAGTATGTCATTATGTCTTAAAAGAAAAGTGTTTAATCAATGCATCCATCCAGTTCTTACATATGGAGCAGAGACGTGGACGTTAACTAAAAAAGACGTACAAAGGCTGCACATAACTGAAAGAAGCAGGGGAAGATGCATGTTTGATGCAAGCAGGAAATATAAGAAAAGGAACTCGTGGAAAATGAAAATGACAAGAGTGGAAAACATCGTCATCGAAGTAAAATCCCTGAAATGGCAATGGGCTGGACGTATTGCCAGAAGGACGGACCACCCATTGACAGCCAAAATTTTAGACTGGATTCCAAGGGACAGGAAAAGACCCAGAAGAAGACCACATGGGAGATGGGTGGATGAAATTCGAAAGCATGCTGGAGTGATATGGATAAGACTGGCTCAAGATAGACCGTTGTGGAAGAAATTATGGAGAGAAATTTATCCAACAGTGGATTGATAATGGTCAGCAATGATGATAATGATGATATACTGTATATATCATCATCGTTATCAACCATTATCAATCCACTGCTTTATGAAGATCTTCCCAAGTTTCTTCCACAACGGTCTGTCTTGCGACATAGACCTCAAAAGAGACATTCAGAGACTACAGACAACTGAAAAAGCATGGAGAAATGCAAGATTGGCAAAAACTAGCAAAGTAGGAACAAGAACTCATGGATCAGGAAAATGACAAGAGTTGATGACATAATGATCAGGGTTAAAACAACTCTCAAATGGCAATGGACAGGGCAGGGCGTATTGACAGAAAAATTATCCACTGATGACAACTGAAATACTTGACTGAATTCCAAGGGACAGGAAAAGACCCAGGAGAGGACCACGTGAGAGATGACAATGAATTTCGAAAGCATGCTGGAGTGATATTGAGGAGGCTGGCTCAAGACAGAAAATTGTAGAAGAGACTTGATGAGACCTTCATCCAGCAGTGGATTGATGCAGGTTGATGATGATGATGATGATACGAAGGTTTTGAACTGGTGAACTTTGTTTAGGAAATATTTTAAGTTGTATGTTTAAAAGACAAGGATCTGAAATCTGGAAGAAAACATCATTGAAAAATTGCGGCATGGGACATCGATTATTTTAACTTTTAATCGCCTAAACATAAAAAGTAAGACAAAAGGGTTGATATATTGCTTTCTTTCCTTATTGAATTAAACGTCCTTCCTGCAGCGATTTTAGGAAAAGATTCGTTTCGTGAAACGAATAAATTTTGTGTGTCGATGTTCCACTGGTAGAAGGTTTAAGGATAAAGTAAACTCTGAATTTATCTTTTCGCACGAAGTGGTATTTAGCGTTCCTATGAAGATATCTTTCTTTTCCCCTTCCCATGGGAGCACTACAGCAAGCTTCTGCATTCCAGTGGGTGTGATTAATTCGCGGGTCATTGATTGATTATCATGCTGGCTTCGCCTCTATCGGCGTCAACCAAATCCTGGCAGGCTCCTATCTGGGCAATCATTCAGCATATCCCCCAGGAGAATGGTTTGAAGAGGTACAAAAGGGAGTTCTCTGAGGAACGAGCTCTGATGTGGCTTATCTGTAATTTATCTCACGATTTCAGTGCATTCACTCCGGAAACTAAACTTCCTACTAGTTATATCTTCCCTCTGCAAAGATCGGTTACTCGTTCCTTCATGGAACCGGACGTTACTTACGTACGTTCCTTCACACACCCGTATGAAGCAAACGAACGTTACCTACATACAGTACCTCCACTTTGCACAGGGTAGAGGTGTCATTCATTCGAACGCAGCGGATAATCTTCGAAAGGAGCTTTCACTTCATTCACCAGACAGAAAAAATGAGACAAAGTCATTTTTGATGTTTTGCACATATAATCACCGAAATGTGGTAGTCACTAACTGATGGCACGCAGAATGCAACCTCTCTGCACTTAATAAAATAAAAAAATGATGCATGTATACTATTGATAACTTCTATGAGATCAAATGAAGTCAAGCTATGTACGTAAATTAAATATTATACAAATGATTCGTATTCACAAAGTAATACTAAGATTTTATTTATTTCACCGGAGATTGTATTGCATTGAGCGGATATTTTAAGTTCCAAGTACATACAGTATGTTCAATGCAGATGATGTTGAAGGTGCAGATCAAGTTTTCGAATCCATCACAGAGCTTCAGTGATGCAATGATTCTCGTGAAGCAGTGCACCTCAAGTAAGAACATACATCCCGTGCATCCATTGATCTAAATACACTGCTGGCCACCCAAAATGCAACACCAAGAAGGACACGAGATAGCAAAGCCAGATTTACTGGACACATAACAACAGATACAAAGATGAAACGATTGAGCTTACAGGCCCGTGCGACTAGCGGAACACGCAGACATCAATAGTTCGTGTGGCCCCCATGACTGGCAATAACGGTCGCTACACGCCGCGGCATCGAACGAAAGAGGCTTTGGATGTGGGCTTGGGTGTATCTGTCCAGGCTGCTTCCACACGTTGCCACAGTTCATCAGGCGTAGCCGCGGGTGGTGCTTGCCGGGCCACTCGGTTGCCGATCAACGACCAGACGTGTTCGATGGGCAACATATCGGGAGAACAGGCGGGCCACGGCGGCAGTGACACCTGGTGAGCCGTGAAGAATTTTTGCACGATGCGTGCCACGTGCGGGCGAGCATTGTCCTGTTGAAACGTGGCCGCTGGCATGTCCTGCAGGTAAGGGAGGACTACAGGCTCCAAAACGTCGGAGATGTAGCGGTGGCTGTTGAGCGTACCGGCGATGCGTACCAGAGGGGTTCGGGTGTCATATCCAATTGCGCCCCAAACCATAACGCCAGGCGACGAATCGGTATGGCGATGCATGATGCAGGCGTTATACAGTCACTCACCGCGGTTCCGCCACACGCGAATCCGACCATCGTGGTGTTGCAGGCAGAAGCGGGATTCGTCGGAGAAGACAATGGTGTGCCATTCCGTAGACCAGGTGCGGCGTTTAATGGTTCACTGTCGCCGCACTCGGCGGTGGTGTTACGTCAATGGTAATCGGAGCAATGGGCGCCGTGCGACAAGTCCCCGCTCCTGCAGACGACGTTAAACGGTACGTGCTGACACAGGTTGTTGCGCAACACACCCTAATTCCTGCACTAACGTTCGTGATGTGGCGGTGCGAGCCGTCAATGCGGTTATGTGCCGCGGCTGCGGCAATCGCTCACATCGGTCCTACCGTCCCTCCGGCACCCACCGAATCCATACTCGCCTCACTGTGTCTGGATGTCGTCCCACACGGGCGCCGATGTTTCGGTACGATAAACCGCTGTCGCGATAAGCCACTATTCGTCCTCTGTCGAACTCCGAAACCTGCTGGAATGACTGCCGTATTCTGCGACGAGGCATAAAGAAACTTCCCACGCGCAGGTCCGTCAGCACAACACACTTCCACTACTTACACCCCGCCTTTCTGTGCACCCTTCTTATAGTGCTTCTCGGTGGCATGCCGGGCACACATGATTTGCATATGCCCTGTAATGCTAATCGTTTGCATGTCCTATCGCGGGCGACACATGCTGCGAATTTCAGGCCAATCGGATGCTGCCTTCTTGGTGTTGCATTTTGGGTGGCCAGCAGTGTAGATCTAGAAGTTGATTGTCCGGTGCATAATCCATTGATCTAGAAGTTGATTATTCTGTGTATAATCTGGGGATCTAGAATTTTTCGTTCAATGTGTAATCCAGGAATCTAGAAAATGACTGTCCGTCCGTCCGCGATGTACCATATTCGACGGATGCTCGCCATATCTTGAGATGACGTCTAATGCGGATCGCGGTTTGGAACTAAATTATCGGAATGCATATTTTGAGACACGTATACTGGAGATATGTCTTTTGCAATCGATCCGTTCCAAAACACCTAATCGAATGAGTGAACGAAAGCATCCTTTCACAGCACGAAATATACCTCCTAATTGACCAACGATATTGTCAGAAGACATGTGATTCATCCATTCGCAGATCATTTGTTGACCCCCAGATTAGAGAATCTCGTAGCGCAAGGGACCGATAGAATCTCGTAGTGCAAAAACGTATTACTCCTTTGAAAATGAGATAGATTTTTTGTCATGGAATTCAAAGTGCTAGCACGAACAAAGATACATCGTGTGGAATGACAGTCATGCATGTGATTAGTGGTTCAATTATAGATTTTGACCTACTACCGTCACTGAATGCAATATAAAAATAATTATTGTTATTATGTGAGGGCAGCGCACAATACTTTTAAACGCCAAGAGAGATGTAACTACGAGGTAGTATTTTTCCTGAAACAATAATGTAAAAATGTATTTTTCACTTAATTGATAACCGGACATACTCGAAGCAAATTATATACAAGCATACGCATATGATATGCCAGTTTATTACGTACGTCTGCTCTCGTCACATAAATGGCTCATTCGAACGCGTAAGACTCCATGTAAGAGCGATGTGAGGTATGAATCAGGCAGACGAACTGGTCGAGTATCAGCGTTCGGTTGAGAGTCTGAGTGGGCATAACGAGTGATCTGAGCGACTTTGAACGTGGCATGATGGTTAACGCCGGGCGTCCGAGTTCGAGATTTTTCCGAGTGACTGTTCGCCTATGTCTGTCACGCACACCCGGAGCAAGGGTGCGCGCGAGACAGAGGCGAATGGTACAACACGCAAGAAAATTAAAACGATAGGCAATCCTTTGGACAAAACCGCTGGTAGATCAAATGGGTCGAAAGAGAGTGACGGGAATAGTGCTAACGAACAGACTGGCCACAACCCGGCAAATCATTTTGGAGTCCAACATTAGTGAGCCAAGGGTCATCTCTGAACGCACCACGTATCGGACAATATCGTGGAATAAGCTACAACATCCAGGGACTATGTCGAATGCCGAATTTTCAGCATCAAAAGACGAAAGCAGGCCTTCAATGGGTGTAAGAGCATCAACACTAGACCGTTAAAGACTGTAAAAAAGTTCACCAGGGCGGTGGAATCAAGGTTCCATCTGCACTATGCGGATGGTGAAATCCGAATTTGTCGCAAGCAACATGAGCCCATGGAACCATCCTGTCAAGTACCATAGTACATGACAGTGGCAGCGGTGTGATGGTCTCAAATATGTTTTCCTGATACGCATTGTGCCCCTGACACCCATTGATGGACATTTGAACGTAAATCTGAAAAATGTTGCAGGCGAAATTCATCCTTTCATGACTACGGTTTATACTCAAGCAGAAGTAGTCGTCCAGAAGTAGTCGTCCAGAAATAACTGATATGTGCGAGCGTGTGACGCATGATCATGAAAGGTACTGTTCCGGGTTGACCTCTGTTATATTGGGTAGTCATCTGTTGAACAAGTCTGCGTCTGTTGACCTGTGCGAGTCGTCGGTCCCGGTGCTCACCTCTCACATCAACCTTCCGCTGTCCTGTGCGGTTTTGCTTCGGGTCGTTGTTTGACCATTTTCACGCCAGTTCTGATACACTTTAGCTACGGCTGCTCGCGAACAACCCACCAGTTCAGCCGTTTGGCGTATCGAGTCACCCGCTCTCCGAACTCTCACAATCTGTCCTTTCTCAAAGTCCGATAAAACCTTCCATTTGTCTATCACACTCCGAATTTTACTACCTGCTGCTCCACTCACACCTTATGTATGCTACATCGGTCAACTAATCGCGCCCTCTAAGAAATCATGTGGTCAACTGGCCACATCCCATTTTGATAGAGGTGGTCATAATTCACTGATCACTCTGTGTACGTATCAGAAAAATAATTAATCACATCTCCTTCGTGATTTGTAATGTTGTGTGCCAGGTTTATCCACAGAGTTGGAAAAAACTGGAAGATCGCTCCTTTGGGATGTCACTTGTTAAACATTCAGCATAAGTGTCGATCCAGTGAGATAAATACTATTCAGTAATTGATTAAGAAAACGCGTTTAAAAAGTTTATTTCGTTTCTTGTCTTTCGAAAGAAAAGGGTAGAGAAGTCTCACTACTAGTTCGTACATGGAAAACTTAGAAAATTTCTCCTTCCCTTGTTAAATACTGCTAGTTCCAAAGAAAGGAGTGAACTACAAGCGCAGAATTCATGTATTACTGGGAGTCTGAAACCCAGTTTTATTATGTGGAAGGCCAGTGTCATTACTGCAGGGCCTAAGCGATGGCTTCTGATCATTCGCGCGAAACGGGTCCGGGTTCGAATCCCAGTGAGGCACGGAGGTTGTGTTTGTCGTACGGCACTGGATCTCTCCCTTCCCTGGAACCAGTGGCCCTAAATTAGGGACGGGCGACTGCTTATAGTCCATTGAGTTGCTCGCGGTGGTCGTTTAACCTCCAATAAAAAAAACCCTGCAAGACTGAGCTACTTGATTGTAATCAACTACGTTTTTATTTCAAAGAATAACCTTCAATCAAGCTTCCTGCAACGCGATTCTTTTCTCTGTGTAGATTTCCAAAATCCTGAATCTACGTTTGCTGTGATTTGCTTAAGATTGATTTGAATCGCTTTGACATTTAAAAATCCCACAAAAGAAAGAAAAGAACACAAACTGTTAGTGGTGGAGAAACGTGTTAACGCAGTTTTAATACTTAAACTTAAAAAAAGAAACAAATTGTAATGCTGTGTGTAGCCTACTAAAATAGGTTAAGGGCTATGTGAAGTTAATATTTCTGAATTAGCAGATATTTTATAAGGAGACTACTGTATTTCTTGAACTCAAAAAATTAAGTGGAAAACTATGAATATTTAAAAAACTAATGAATGCAGTCAGCAAACTGTTTTATTATTGCAAAAAAAAACTATCCTTTTTTTCTGTTTAAGAAATTCGAATTTCATTTTATGTTTCACACCTTCAATACCTTTGTTGAAATCTAGCGAATTAAGTAGTAGAGAAATTCAGCAGAAACTCTCGGGCTAGACAGCATAGGAGGTGAGAAAGACAGGTTGATATTCTCGGATTAAAGTAAAACATTTAATTCGAAAAAAAAAAAAAAAACCTGATGACTACGCAGGGTACATCAGTACGGCATACTCTCCTTCCTTTCTCATATTGAGCTACGCATTACGGAATAATGGTGGTGACGCGTTACCTTTTCGATAGTGTTTCCTGTATCCTACGATAAGAAGTATAGGAGGTAATTCATTATAATGAAATTGTATTGAAATTGTATTTTATTATCATGTTAAGCTTCTAAAATCACTATAAAGCTGAGAGTTTCATTCCTCTACAGGAATTTTTCATGTTGTTCCTCTCGTAGGGTTTTTTTTCTTTTTGGCATTTTTTAGCACAAATCTCTGTATTTTTATTTTCAAAAACTTTATTTTTTTCTAGAAAAGTGTAAAACACAACCACAAAAAACTTTGACTCACGACATTAATATTCGAAGGGTGCGACGTAGATGAAAAACTGGCGTTCATTCTTGTTCCAAACATAGCTTGAAGGTAGAAATAAATAAAATTAACCCGCCAAATAATATTAAAACAGTTTTCCACATGCAGTAAGTAATTTTTAAAACAAACGTGAAAAAAGCAATAAAATCTGAAGGAGGGGGATGATTTGCAACCAAAAAGACACCGTGCAACCCAATCCTGAAAAGGTGTCAGTGAAAGTATGCCCTGTCGGTTAGAGATTATCTGACTGCTCATGCATTCTCCTCTGCTTCGCGCGTAAGCGCCGTCGGTCAACACAACTTGCAGTGTTTCATACCCATTACCGAAAGTGAAAACACATACGCATTACCTTGTTCACTGTCTTCGCAAAGCAGACCATCGCTTCATATCTTCCGACTGTCAATACTGAATGAACGACTTCGTAGGTAATTTTTATCACATTGCTGTTTGATATTTGAATACGTTATTACTTTTTAATTTAAAACTCTGTTCAGTGGTAACTATGTTCAGTGATACGGCTCTACGATTCTACTACACCGCACGCTCCGCCCCTGCGGTGTAGTAGAATCGTAGAGCCGTCGGGTATCTTCATGTAGTATTTCCACGCTTCCTGCATATGTTTTGCAGGGCGGACCTTGCATCCGCTGGTCGTCGGTAACCTTGAAAATGACATCCAGCCAGGTTTGAAACATTTTCTATTGGCAACAAATTCGGTGACATGGCTTGTCACGACAGCATGTCGACACCACGTAAACATTCTCAGGAACCGTTTACGGAATGTGGACTAACAATGTTTTGCTGAAACACAGTACCAACCACTCCTGTTCCTAAGGAGATAGCTGTGGATTCCAGGATACAGACAACATAACACCGAGCTGTTTAATTACCATTGAGATACACTAGAAATGTTCAGCTACCATATGTGACCGCCCCGAAGACTATGACCTTTTCCCGTTGTGTTGAGACCAGTCGGCGATGACTCCGTGTTGACTTCCTCCTTTCCAGACCTGTATCCGGCAAATCATCTGATCCTAGAAAGAAACAGCGTTCATGACTGCACCCCGTAAGGTGCCATTCTGTATTCCATCTGACAGATCCCATTACTAAAAATCATGAGTAACATGCGACCCAATGGTACCGTCACGCAAACTTGACCCCACCAGTCAGGGAGAAATGATTCGCCCTGAAATAGGGCGTGGCTATACATATATATGTTGAAGGTCTGCCTCTCAATTAAACGTACCGAATGTGGAATAGGGCTTCTGTATGCTCCAGTTCAACCCGACGGATGTGCATGCCATTTCGTAACTACTTTTGCCAGTACTAAACACTTGGTACTGTAGCTCCACAGTTTTATGCTCTAACATACGGCGGGTGGATCATTCTTCTCTTGTCCCCTGTCGAAATCGCAAATTCTGTTCCTTGTCGAAATCGAAATTCCGTTCCCTGTCAAAATCGCTTACCTATCTATAAAGACGGTACCAACTGATGATTATCCTGGATCGGTCACGGAAGTTAACATGATAATAGAATGCAATTTCAATACAATTTCATTATAGTGCATTACCTCCTACACTTCTTATCGTAGGATACAGGAAACACTATCAAAAAGGTCCCACGTCACAAGTAGCCTACACGTTTGCTGTTTTACCAGGCACCGTCGCTGCGAGATTGGTGTGATACTGGAATAATTTTAGGAGGTACCAACTGGTGCAACATTTTGCCGAGTAGCCTACACGTTTGCTGTTTTACCTGGCACCGTCGCTGCGAGATTGGGGGGTGATACTGGAATAATTTCTATAACTCGATACAACATTTACACCTGCTGATCTGTAAACCAATCGCCAAGCCGCTTCTGAGTGCTGCAGTTTTAGTAGCGGTGTGTATTCAGTTAAAATAATGAAATTAATTTTAGATGTATGCTGGCGATTATTTTGCTATTTACAGCAGAAGTGAGCTACAGTCGAATTTGAGAGAGCAGATAGTCTTGAGACTAGATGGTACTCATCCAGTGTGCTAGAAGAAATGAGAGGTACTGTATATCACAATACAGCCACATGTGTAGAAAGTAAGTTGACGTATTGTTACCCTGTTTAATTTGCAACATTTTACATGGGCCTTTCACGTATTAAAACCGAGTAGTGCTAAATAAGATAAATATTTGAAGAACATCTTTTGTATTTTTTCAAAAACTGCTTTAATTTCTACACGTTTTAACGTGTGGAAATTAAAGCACTTTTGAAAAAATATTGAAGTTTGTTCAGAACAATAAATTGTCGTATAAAAGCTGCTTCAGTTTTGCAAAATAAATGCACCAATATGTCGACTTTCACTTGTTAAACATGCGCTGAAATGTGGATATTCTTTAATGTACTGCATATTGTTGTCCTAGGTCTAAGTTAAATACACTGGTGTGCAAAAATTAAGGACGAAGAGGAGAAATTAGCATAACAGCGGAACGAGCAGGCAGAACGGACCGAAAGATCACTCAGGAGATAGACTAGGGTCCGGTACGGTAGGGTATGCGCATATATGCAGTATGACGGGGGGGGGGGTCGGAAGGATATAAAGCACACGAGCGGTGTACGCTCAGTAATTCGGGGAAAACTATTGTACGGTGTACATCAGTTTGAACGACGTCGAGTTGCTGCCACCGTGTGATATGGCCAACAGGGAATCCAGTAGACGACATCTAGATGGCTTTACCCGAGGTAGCGTCATTGGGAAGTTTGAAGAAGGTCGAAGGTGACTAGTGTGGCCGAGGAGTTCGGGATCGCTCACAGCATCGTTTCACGAGTTTGGAGAGCATTCAAACGACAGGAACAGCTGTCCGAGAGTTTAGCAGTGGTCGTCCACGAGCAACCACGGCGGCGAACGACCGGTATATTGTTCTACAGGTAAGAAGAGACAGACGGCAGACAGCGGGAGAAATCGCAAGGCACATGCAACAGACAACTGGACGTCCGTTATCGCGTTTTACCGTGGCTAGGAGGCTGCACAAAGGTAGTCTATTTGCACGACGACCAGTACGGTGTGTGCCATTAATTACTGCTCATCGGAGACGGCTGTTTCTGTGGTGCCAGGAACACAAGAACTGAACACATCAGCAATGGGGTCGAGTTCTCTTTACAGATGAGAGCCGATTTAGTCTGACGATCGAGTCTGGACGTATACACATCTGGAGAGAGCAGGGAACACGCAATCACACCTCCAACTTCATCGAAAGGGACCGGTTGGGAGGTGGCGGAGTTCTCGTTTGGGGCGGTATCATGCTTAGTAGCCGTACTGACCTCCACATCTTCCAAGGATGTTCAGTTGTTGGTGTCCGCTATTGTACCGAGGTTCTCCTGCCTCACGTGCGTCTGTTTAGAGGTGCTGTGGGTCCTGAGTTCCTCTTCATGGACGTCAACGCTACACCTCATCGTACAGTGGCTGTCGCAGAGCTGTTGGAGAATGAAGATATTCAACGCATGGATTGTCCTGCAAGGTCCCCGGACCTAAATCCGATCGAACACGCGTGGGACCTTCTCGGAAGACGCTTGGCAGCACATTACCAGCCGCCAGCAACGATTCCACAGCTGCGATTGGCGCTACAAGAGGAATGGGCCGCGATGCCTCAACAGCTCCTTGACAACCTCGTCCTCAGCATGGACAGACGTTGTAAATGCTGCAAGGCAGTCAGAAGTGATCATATCCCCTACTAAAAACTGGATTTTCCTGGGCAGCCACCTGTCAAATGGACGTTTCTCTCTCCTGTCCAGTTGTGCTCGAAGCTACCTTTTCAATAAAGTGCATTTGCATCCTTTGGATTTCTTGTTTGGACGGATTTGCTCACTTGTCCAATATTCTTACATCTTGGGGATCTTATGGTAGGATTTGAGCCGATGTGGAGCACTTCTGTACGACGTTACATTCGAAAAACCGTCTCGTCCTTAATTTTTGCACGCCAGTGTATATCCTTTTTTCTGATTGGGGGTTTAACGACCACCGTAAGCAACTCGATGGGTTATAAGCAGTCGCTGGTCTCTAATTTAGGGCCACTGGTTCCAGGGAAGGGAGAGAACCCGTGCCGTAAGACAAACACAACATCCATTCCTCACCGGGATCCGAACCCATCCCGGACGAATGGTCAGAAGCCATCGCTTAGACCACTGCGCCACCTGGGTGGCAAATGTCTCTTACAGACTAAGAATATCCGATCAATTAAGTTCACTTGTGTCCCATTTCTCCACAGTGGAGTAACGCAGGGTGTGGCGAACTAATTTACTTTTACGCAAAATCTTTCATAGGATTCGTACATAACTGTTCTCTGATTATTATAGTTATTGAAAATTGGTTATTTTAAACCGGAGTTTTGCAAAGCATATTGATATGCTGTGTCACAGAACTATGCTTTCAGCGTTTTTCAAAAGTAATTTGTGGTTTCTACGGTTTTTGAATTTAGTCTGCGCCACAATTCAACATGATTGCATCGCATCTTCCAAACTTTCGAGGTCCAAACACTATTACGTGTGTGTGCAACACTTCTGAAAATTCCTTTTTTAATTGTACATGTTTTAATCTGCAGCAGAAATGAAGCTCTCTACCTGTCACTAATAACAGTGCCTAATCCACGCAGTAACGCAAACACTAACAGAAAGCGAATTGATTCGGTACATAATTCCTTTCGCGAGGTATTATTTCTAATGAAAAATAAACTCGCTTGTGTTTGTTCATTATTATACTCGCAATGAATGTATACACAGTTGATGATGGTTTTCATCAGTTTTCTAATGGTCCTGAGAGCACTGTGCATCCCTCTGTTTAAGGGCCGCGTTATGTGTTTTACAATGCTGGTGTTTATTTTTTCATTCCAATTGGCACCAATTTCTTCTATGCTTTCTCTTGCTCTGTTGACTTTATCGTATGGTAATCAAAAGCAAGCAGTTTTTGTTTTTCACAAAAATTAAAGTATCAGAGTGTCTTACATAAACACAAACACAAAACGTGTTGTTGTAAGACTCGTGCATTTCTTTTCGTGCATGGAAAAGTAGGTCATGTTGACAGAGAAACTATATCATTCAGGCTGATGTAGTCAATGAAAAATTGTACTTAAGTACACGCACTCCGTGAATTAAATAACAATACTATGAACACGCACTCCGTGAATTAAATAACAATACTATGAACACGCACTCAAGGTGAGGTAGCATTAGAATCTCAGCTTACCATCCTGAAAATGTTCGGAAAGCTAATTTAGCGTCTTTCTTTTAAGATGAACCCGCGATGCAGAAATCAGAAACACAATGAAAATTGAGACGTCGGTCATTGTTGTACCTGACTTTTCTTTAGCATTTCCATGTGCTTTGTTTTTACCAATTTTATGTAGGCTGACGAGAAGAAAACAATTTCGGTGTCCTCCGGAAAGTGTTGTCTCTTGTTCTTAATTTGGAGAGGTTGGTTCCATGGAGGAAAGACAGCCTGTGCTATATGGATACAAGCATACCAGCAGCTTTAAAACTACTGATCTTGAATGAGCTCAAGAAGATAATGTGAATCAACTTTTATGGAATCATTTAAAGGAAATAATATATGAATTAGAAGATGGCACAAGAGCGATATTTTTAGAGGGAGAAGAATAGAAAAGAAAATTGTGTGAGGAATTAAGATGTATTGCAGTTGCGTAATGTGAAGCAAAATGTTGTTAGCAAGATGGAGACTAATATGCTTCGGTGGTTTGGTCATGTTGAAAGAATGAGTGATGAGATGCTTACTAAGAAAGTCGTTTTAGCCGAAGTGGCAAGAAGGAAAGGCAGATGAAGGCCAAGGAAGTCATGGGAGGATCAGATTCAGGAATATCGGAATGAGAAAAAGTTTATGAGTATAAAGTATAGAAAATCTTGTGTACGTCGTGTGATGGATGTCAGTGAAGCCCAAGTTGTATGTCAAGATCGCTCGAAATGGAGAAGTTTGATACGGCAGCAGTAAGTAAAAATTATCTGGTGGTTTGTATTTCTTTGTGGAGCTAACCTCTGAATCTCAGAGAACAGCTTAATGATATGTATGATGCATGTAGAAGCTAAAGAAATATCACCACTCTGTAAACAGTTGTCAACCAAATGTTTATCTGATTTTCTTTCACTCTTCTAAATGAGGCTAAGGAAATTGTTTCCAAATTAACTCAAACATGGAAACCAGTTTTTTCCTTGAAAACTAGAGGATCTGAAAATCTCATTCACTCCTACTTGTAGCTTTGTGAAAAGAAAAAGAAAAAGGCTAAACAAATATTATCGCTAATTTTGTTTTAGAACACAATAGATATTCCAACTTTAATTTTATCCAGGAGCCCAAGGAAAACGAAGGTTCTTTCTTAGGATGCAGCATATGACTGTGACTGAGGCAAGAAAAGTCTGATTTCTGTATCTAAATGATACGTTGATAAACCAGTGGAAACCAGGCAACTGTAGCCAGTAACCAGTCTGTATATGAACTTCCGGCTAACAGAGCGTATATATCAATTTTGCATTATTTAACTCTATTCATTATTTATGAAAACAAGTATTTTCATGTAGTTTCTGTACACTGCGTCTGCATTTCGTTTTCAAAAATCGTATGAGAACCAGTTCTTATGTAACACTAAGGGTCTCTAGGCAAAAATAATCTAAGTATTTTCGATATAAACAATGGTAATGAGGAACGCATCTGTCATATAAAGTGCTGGTTTCCTGTATTATTTTTCTTGCCTTCCATTTCCTAATCAAAAAGTTGTGCAATATTTTATTGTTTGTTATTAAGCACTGATTATTTGTAATCTCACTTTCAGGAGTTAGTACGATAGCATTACATTTGATTGCAATGTCCTGGAACAACATAAAACGTGATAATCGTCTGAGTGCAAACATATATTTTTCATCACTATGCATTCATATTCGTTTTCACGGTAATCATCTAGAGTTTGTGCTAATTGATACCCCTTTAAACTGTAAAAATAGCTTCTAAAGCTCCTTCTCGTAAAATAAAATCGAAGCGAATTTTTTTAGTAATACGATTCTAATTTTTTGCCATTTGAAGTTATCGAAAATTTACCCTGTGCCAACTGCTTCATAACCAAAAGTTGTGAATAAGTTTACGAAGGTTATATACTTATGAAACGAGCTTTCCCTTCAAGAACCAATTTCCTTCATGGACACAACAGTAGTATTTAAGAAAAGGAAATGCCAGGAATTTGAAAGCGAACGTTAGAAGAAGTGCACTGCGCAAAATAATGTTTACTAGCCGGCTGCGACAATGGCAATGAACATTGCACATGTTAATTTGTTTTCCTGTTCTAAAGAGTTTTTCGTAAGGAAAAGAGTTTAATGAGCTTTCAGAACATATGTACTCAGCACCGCAAAATAAATCATTAGAAATTATGACGGCCTTTTCCTGCCTGGTACAAAACAAAAACAGATCGATGTGATATCCCTATGTGTCGTGTTCTACTCGACCAAAACGAACAACACTTAATGGTCCTCAGAAACTGGACTTTCCTGGTCAAAAGTACAAAATCACCTGAGCAGTATATTTCCTGGTCTGTTTCCTTACCTGGCGTTTGTTATTGCAACTTGATGCTCGTTCAATTAAGATTTGCGCTTCTAAACTGAGAGGCAGGTACGCGCGTGTGTAATGATGTAGCTTGCGACATTCGACAGAGCTAACTAAATCTCCTTTGATCCTAACATTTTACAGCGCTTCGTAAATATAGCCATACTCGTACATTCGACATGTTTTGTTTGCTTGATTATTTGTGGGTTTAACAACCACCTTCAGCAACTTAATGGGTTATGAGCAATTCGCCGTCCCTAGTTTAGGGCCACTGGTTCCAGAGAAGGGACAAAGCAAGAGCCGTAAGACAAACACAGCATCCATGCCACGCCAGAATTTGAACCCGGGCCCATCTGGTACGATTCGATGCATTGGTGTATGCTTCTCTTGCTTTCGGGGCTTCAAAAATAATACGTAGCACTGCACCGCTAATGAGCAGGTTTCACGATATCGTACAATATCTTCTAGAAATATCCTTCAACGTGCGACACGGAAAAAGAGTTGAATGATCACACACGTGCGGGAAAACTTGTAGTGTAATAAAATTTTCTTGCTTACTAACCGTTGTCTCACTCGCACCCGTGTTTTTCAGCACGTCTTTTGTAAAAAGCTGTATCATTTTGTCCGGCCGTCCGTCTGTAGGCACCATATTTCTGCGATTCGAAAAATTCTTTTTGTATTGGAAAGTTTAAAATGTAAGAACGATGATCCCTGCTTTCAGGATTTTTCCGATACATAACTTCGCCGTGAGATGACGTAAATGCAGATGTTGTCGCATTCAAAATACACTTTATTCAATATATTTGTTCCTAAATATCGGATTGAAACCATTCTTTCTTCCTTTAGATGCCATTTATAACGAAGACTATTTTGAGTCAAGTTCCGTTTTTACGTGAGGCATAGATTTTTTTTTCCAGGAGGCGCAAAAGTAAATTCTGATTTCCCCGATATATCTATCTGCTTCTAAACGTCCTATTTGAAAAGTACTTTCTTCATCGGATTCAGCTCCTGGAGGGAAATGATCTATTTATTTAATTTTTTGTAGAGAATAATTTGGCCGTCAAGGTGCGTAAGTGTTTATTTTCGTCTCTGATATATTTGCAGCAAAATCTGAGCTTTTGAATACTCGGTTGAAAATATTCTTCCATGAACCGGTACAACTCATCTCGGAAAGCCTTTCGAAAATACCTTATGCTTAAAACGGTGAACAGTTTTTCCTCTAAGGGGTGTAAATGTATATGTTATTTTTGTCGATATCTCTGCTTCTAAGAGTCGGATTTCAAAAATGCTTCTTTATGGGAGAGCGTTTCCGGTGCAAAATATTTCTCATGTTATTTCAAATTCTTAACGCATAAAGTGTGTCACTAGAGGGCGTAAATTTACATTTCCGTTTACAGCATGTTTGCTGCAATATCTCAGGGATTAAAGAACCGATTGAAAAATTATTTTTCGATAAGATGCTACTAAGTATAAAAACATTTTGTGCGTATTTCCTTCCCAAAATAACGCACAGCTACGCCACTAGGGTGCGCAAATATTTAATCTGTTTTCCTCGATACCTCTGCTTCTAAATGTCCCATTTAAAATTCTTTTAACCCCATTTATTTTGTGGAACACTTTAAGTTTGTACCTGAGAAGCTTTTATTGTAGTTTGCAGTTCTGTCCCTAGGTGGCGTTTGTGTACTTCTCTTTGCAGCTGTATCTCCGCTTCTAAGGAACTTATTGAGGAATTTCTTTTGAAGCAGGTGTTGGTCTAACTCCGCGGATAGAATGCGGCACCTTACGGACGACCGCCTCTGACAAAAATAGGTTCTAATTGAAATCATTATAGCGTTAAAAATACGCGCTGCACACTAACCGTGTTAGCATATTCGTAAACAGCATGGGGTCCAATTCGCGTACTGCGCAATACATCGTGCTCACGATGCTCCCCTCGCTTTCTGTGAGCGCAAAAGATGATGCCATATTTCTAGGGGTGCCGCCGTGTTTGACTTAGTCTATCTCGGCAACCGTGAGCGCAACACGACTGTGCGTGGTATCGTTTTAAAGCTCTCGACGAGATCTATTCAAATATACGAAGAACATTTCGGCAACTATCTCGGCAACCGTTAGCGCAACACAACTGTGCGTTGTATCGTTTTACAGCTCTCGACGAGATCTGTTCAAATATACGAAGAACAGTTCGGCAACTAACTCGGCAACCGTGAGTGCAACACGACTGTGCGTGGTATCGTTTTAAAGCTCTCGACGAGATCTATTCAAATATACGAAGAACATATCGGCAACTGTCTCGGCAACCGTGAGCCCAACACGACTGTGCGTGGTATCGTTTTAAAGCTCTCGACGAGATCTATTCAAATATACGAAGAACATTTCGGCAACTATCTCGGCAACCGTTAGCGCAACACAACTGTGCGTTGTATCGTTTTACAGCTCTCGACGAGATCTGTTCAAATATACGAAGAACAGTTCGGCAACTAACTCGGCAACCGTGAGTGCAACACGACTGTGCGTGGTATCGTTTTAAAGCTCTCGACGAGATCTATTCAAATATACGAAGAACATTTCGGCAACTATCTCGGCAACCGTGAGCGCAACACGACTGTGCGTGGTATCCTTTTACAGCTCTCGACGAGATCTATTCAAATATACGAAGAACATTTCAGCAATTATCTCGGTAACCGTGAGCGCAACACGACTGTGCGTGGTATCGTTTCAAAGCTCTCGACGAGATCTATTCAGATATACGAAGAA
The DNA here is from genome assembly GCA_039090855.1 of Macrothele yani. Classification (NCBI taxonomy): domain Eukaryota; kingdom Metazoa; phylum Arthropoda; class Arachnida; order Araneae; family Macrothelidae; genus Macrothele; species Macrothele yani. The sequence continues at coordinate 75,700,747 of CM077026.1, forward strand.
GATTTCACAGTGGTTTGAATTAAACATTTGAAAAATTGTTTTCTTGTAAACCGGTGAACACTTTTGACAATATCGGGGTTTATCTGTAGAACCGTGAGTTTAAAACGACTGTGCGTGGTATAGTTTTAAAGCTCTCGACGAGATCTATTCAAACATATAAAGGACATAACGCAGTGATTTAAACTAAAATAAAAAAAAATGTTTTCGTGTAAACGGGTTAATATTTTCGACAATGCCGCGGAATTCGCAGAATGCACGCAAGCAAAAGCACGCAAGCAAAGGCAAGAGCGTGTGATGAGGAATGTAAGGAGCCCAAGAACACAGAGCACCAGGTTGGATAATTCGTGTATCGATTTGCTTTGTGTTCGAATAGATATCCAGCATTATTTGTAAACATTATGTAAGCTACTTTTCATATCATTGACCTGTATTGGCTATAACAAATTAAACGCTTTGAAACCATACTCGACCAGTTCATTTTAACTTTCCGATCTGCAAGTCGTAGTCCTACGTCCCAAACTGACGGCTCAATCAGAACTGAGCCTACCTGTATTGTTTTAGTCTATGCCACTTGCTACAATAAATATGAGGAATATTATCCTCTTTAAATAATGCACAGCTTTCCCTCTGGGAAGCATAAAGATCAAAACCTTTTTCTCGCTGTCTCTGTAAAGCTCTTTTTCCTTAGCATAGCTTTTGCCGTGAACAATACTTTTCGCATGTTTCAACTTGTCCATTATGCAAAATTCTTCCACTAAAAGTCGTAGAGTTATATCATATTTCCTTCTATATTTCTTCTTTTAACTGTTAGATTTGAAAATGTCTTTGTTTTCGATACCTTTCTTCTGTTATGGGAAAATTTTGCGCACCACTTGTTAATTTACGTAGCATACGTTTTAGCCATTAGTGGAAGTAGGTAGCTGTTTCTATTTCTGGATGCTTTGCCGATTGTAGAAATCTTCTCTTTTTTCTAACCGTTTCCCTTGACTATGAATAGCTTTTATCACTTTTATTTGCGTCGGAAGGAATTCTAAAGACGTGCTCATTACAATAGAAAGTTCGGTGTCATCTTTCTTGTTAACTTTTCACGTGATTTCGTGTTTATTGGAAACTCTTGTCTGTGACAAACAACCCTCTGATTGATTATCTAAAATGAATCGAAAATGAAAAACGATTCCAAAATTCAGTACATCCTCTTTGTCGGGAAAAAAAGATGAAAAATATTGCTGTTGAAGTGAAATTAGAGATTTTTAAAAATTCGCGAAAAACGTTAATAATAAATCCATGTCTTCCGTGTGTGTATTACATTTGCTATCTGATGCGGAGATAATTACTGATCAAGATGCTGACAAAAACTATAGAAATCTTATTTGTTTGCGTTTCTTAGGCTTTGTTTCTAAACTTTGATGGACTATTACACCACTGTTTTTGATTTTGAACAACAAAAATAACATTTTGAAAATTTGGGAGTAAACTGAGGCTCAAGCAAAAGAACGGCTTTGTTATTTTTTCTTTTATTTTACTGGACTTTTCAATAAAAAATAATTAAATTTTGAAAAAAATTCAAAGCAAATACGCTTTATATACGGTGAGTGTTTTAGGCCTTGAGAAGTTTTCCTGGGGGGAAGTATGAACCCCTGAAGGCCGCCCCGGTGGCGCAGTGGTCTAAGGCGTTGGCCTCTGATCATTCGTCCGTAAGGGGTCAGGGTTCGAATCCCGGTCAGGCATGGATGTTGTGTTTGTCTTACGGCACTGGTTCTCTCCCTATCCTGGAACCAGTGACCCCCAAATTAGGGACGGGCGACTGCTTATAGCCCATTTGAGTTGCTCACGGTGGTCGTTAAACCTCCAATCAAAAAAAAAAAAAAAAAAAAAAAAAAAAAAGAACCCCTGAAGTGACTTTCTTAACTCTTAAGTCCTGCTGCATATAGGTTTTCCCCTTCCACACACATGTCCTTCGAGGAATGGTGCCACCAGTTGCTAGATTTTGATGCAAAGATGATAATGACCGAAATGTTTGGACGAGAGAGAAGAACTACCAGAAGAGGAAGGGGGAATGGAATCAAGAGTAAATGACAAAGGCTGTTGAAGAGAGACGTTCCAGGCTTTTTTCAAGAAGTTGACTAAACCATTCTGACAAGAAGGGAAAAATTACTTTTTAAAAGTCTCTGTTTTAACATGGAAAATAAAGCTGATGATAGTGATTTTAATTTAGACCTTGCAGTCAGATTCCCATGAAATTATGCAAATTATTTAGCAGTATTATCTTGTTACAGAGAGCTCTCCACCTACTGATGCTTTATTTAAAAGAATGGTTACCCAGCGTTTAAACTTTGTGTCCAGATAAAGGACAGTCACGCTGATACTTCTGTTGCTCATTCTTACCTGTTAGTGGAGATCTAGTTACCAGTCACGATGATTTCACAGTACTACGATTTTCAACTATTCAAATCAAAGATGAAGAAATTGCATCTGGCAATGTCCTAGTGGCATCCTAAAAATTTGGTACTGGTACTATGCACAGTAATTTGCTTCTCATTGCACTCAGGACAACAATAAACAAGAAATGTGACACCGAATTCTCAGACAAAATGAGCAAGTAGTTTACAAAACGTATCAACGCTAAACAAATTTCAGTGCTTATGTTCTGTGTTTTAAACTGTGCAGTAGATACTTTTGAAGGGGAAAAAGGGGTGGAGAAAAAAAAAGAAAAGAAACGAGTTTGACGCATCCTAGCTGGAAAATGTTCCTTTAGAGAAGTTGAAAATATTCGGAAAATCGTGATCAGGGTTATAATAATTAGGACTTGAAATAAATTAGCGCACATTCAGTTTCACATTATGAGCGCAGATTTGGTTCTAAATTTAATTATATGCTGATACTTCCTTAGCTGTGAAATACAGCATCTTAAAAATTAGATTGTGTGCTGAATACTTAGATAGTATGCTGAGTACTTAGACAGTACGTTAAGTATTTAGATATATGTGGAATACTTAGACAGTATGGTAAATGCTTATAGATTATGCTACTGTAAATGCTTAGACAGTATTCTAAATACAGTATAACCATGGCTAAAGATACCCGCTAATATTTTTTTTCTTATTCCGACAATTGAGTACGACGGTTAAACTGAAAATATACTTCTCTATGTCTGTTATTCGGAACATTTTGCACCAGAAAAGGCTCAGAAATGCGTGAAATATTTTAATCGTTATTTCAGCAATCGGATGCGATAAAGCAAAACCCGTTTCGATATTAGCCTTTTAGACGCGTAGTTAAAGTTCCAAAAGTGAACAAACGTTTACATCAGCTCATAAAAATATGCATTTGCGCTAATTGGAGGTAAAAATTTGCATGATGTTTTTTTTTTTTTTTTTTTACCAAAAACTGTTCGTGCAACAAATGAACATATTTGGCAGAACTTTTTCACCAAAACAGTGTTGCTTATAATTCCAACAATCGAATGGAGAAAACATTTTTTCACTCCTCCCTTGTGAAGTGTAAATATGCTACCAACTGTAATAATACGTTTATGCTACCAAGTAAAAAACTGCTTCCCACAGACTGGAAAATTTTTAAACGTGGTTTAAAATTAATTATTTCAATCCGACTTGTAGATGCTGAGCATTAGTGTCTAACTGCAAGCGGAGAGACTGACAAAGTGACAGTATACATCAACATGCACTTCTTTTTTATCCTTTTACCGGCTAGAACGAACGTGGGATTAACAAATTGAGCTCAATATATTCACCGACTTAGGAGTGGATCAAACATAGCAGGAAAATGTGAACCTCTTCATCTGAAAGAGTTGATTTCACCTTAGATTTATTATTCAAAGTAAGTGATCATTGAGGGGTACGATTGACAATAATTATTTCTGGCTTTGTTCAATGTTAAAACAGCATAACAAAAGTGACGAACATAAGAAAGGAGAGAGTGTTTGAGTCACTTGTTACTACCCAGTAACATGATGTCTGTATCAAGACGACTATCCATTCCTCTTCGTGCCTTAGGTTACAGAGCAGAGAATAAAGGACTAAAAGGCAACAGGTATCACCCGTGACAGGTTTATAGTCGGTACTGCTGAGATGCAAGTTGGAAAATAATTGTTTTACCGTAGCTTTTGTAAAACCTGGCTACTAACTATATGAACATTTTGCTTTGGATAGCGCAGAAAATTTTTGGAAACAGTCGATTCTCGTATACCGGCCGCTTAAAGGTAAAAGCATGGAAACGAAAAAAAAATACTGATCATGAGATTCATCCCTGATAATAATAAATAAAGGGTGTGTTTGTGCTGCAGTTTCGTTTCTTTCCCTTCCCTGATACGAGAAATAAGACCACATAAAGGAAATGGAGATTTCTAAAACTTCAACAAAAGCTTACGGAGGCTCAGAGACTTAGTGGCTGAAGCAAAATGGAGGACATCTACAGAGTGAGCAAAACTTTCCCATACTCTAGATTTAGGAATTTTTTTCTGCCATTTACACTTTCGTCTACTTACCTCAGTGCCAATATGCGTCGTCTATGGGATTCTCAGAACAAATGTTTGTCCCGCATAAGGTGCTAGAATTGTTCACCTCCTTGCTCAAAGCATATGCTTACACAGCAGCACATGTTCTGAAATACGCTCTCTATCATTAAAGAGGATATTTCCATTATGCAGTGAATAATGTATAATTTCCCAGATGATATGGATTAATTATCTGTATATATCCTTTCTTTCAAGTACATATAAACAGAAAAAGATCTAGAGTAAATTAACCCGGGGATCGAAGAGGCCAGAGCCCTTCTAAGCTGATGCGGTTGTCGAAGAAACGCTTCAGAAGTAGCACTGATGTGTTTGCAATGTCGCATGTCACTCCATCTGGCCGAAACCATGAGATACGTTTCTTTTCTTACAGAACACCCACAAACTGAAAAACATTACAGGTGACGGTGATGTCCAAAAACAGTGGACCCACTATTATCCGTGGGTACACCACACACTGATCTTCTGAGAATGTAATGGAACTTCATGCCGAATATGGGGATTTGCCGCAGACCAGTATCACATGTTTTGTGAGTTCACATATCTATCCAAATAAAACTAGGTTTTATCTGTAAAACAATATACACTGTCAAGAATGCTCTTCCTTCGTGTAAAATTCCAAAATCAGCGACAATAACCTACGCTCTTATCCTTATCAAATGGTTTCGGCTCATGAACCACCTTCACTCGATAAGCAAGGAGACTCAAAATTTTTGTAGCTGTGCAAATGGAACCATAAACAAAAGTTGAACCTGTTGTTACAGCAGCCGAATGGATTTTTTAATTTTATTTTGGTATCTGTCGAAGACGCTATTGAACATCATTAAGGATTTCTGTGGTTAATGTTCTCGGCCAGCTACGTTTGTGTCTGTCATAAATACTGCCACTTGCGCGAAATCGACGGATTGAATTGTTCATAATCAATTTGCTAGTTGCACTCTACTGGCAAATCTTTAAGTAAATGCAGAAAAGCATTGCTCATAAGACCATGCTGCAAAATAAACTTCTAACGAAGTAAATTTCTCCGTCATTTTAGTCAACGCCGGGTATCGAACCCGAGTCCACTTATTACGGAGCAAGTCGCTCTACCAACTGAGCTACGCAGACGTTCGTTCTAGCTGCTATCTGCCTTTTGTCGTGTGCGTCTTGCGGGGCAGGCACGTCACAAACTCTTTGGTCGCACGTGAGTCCTATCCTCTGTCCATTTAGCGACTGAAGGCGCGAGTTTTCAAATTTCCATAAAATGGCATGCAAGTCTCAGCTACACTTTCGGTCTTCATATGGCGTCAAATGGCTCTACAGTCAGGCCACGTGTGGTATATGACCTAGAAGAGTTCTTGCACTGAGTCATTGCAACGATTTATTTCATACGTATTTCAAAATGTTTGAAAATTTTTTGAAGTTGGGGCACCGTTTTCTTACCCTAAATAACTTTGAAACTCAATTGTCTACACTCCTTCCTTGAAAAATTAAAATTTTAATTTGTGTGCTGTTTTCACCAGGGCTTCTTCTGGAACTTTAGTTACTTAAATGTTGTGTCATTGGGTACCTAAGCAGCATGAAAAAATTATGTTCCTTCGTCACCAGGAAAAACGTGAGCAACAGATTTTGATATTTCATTATGCCCACCGTTTGAAGTTTGCGATTTCTCGATACACACCACGGTGCAATTCTCGATATATACTGTACCTCTGAGATTTCTCGATGCATACCATATCACCACTTTTCCCGTTCTATTCGTGCCAAAACTGGTTTGACGCGTACCAAATGGCCACTGGTATACTGAAAACCATTACATGTCGTTGTTTGCCCAATTTCCATGAGCTGAAGAAGATACATAGATACGTTTACACTGAAGGAGATCACACATTTACAAGAAGAGGAATTCATAAAGGGATACGCTTACACTGAAAGAGATCACGGTACATGGATGACTGCCAGACCTAAAAAAGAAAAAAATTCTGAAGGTGTACGAAATCCTGTCCGACATTTGGAAAGAGGAACTGGTTAAAAATGCTGCGTATTTCTAAGATCACTGGAACTGTCTTTTGTATTATTCAATATTTTCTTTCATATGTTTTGCTGCTGTGTTGAAAATTAAAAAAACAATTAAAAAACAGCAAAATTGTGTTGAGAATAAAAAAAAACACCTTTAACAGCAAAATGAATATTATCCGTGAAGCTAACGTGATGGGTTCATGCAGTTCTTCGATGCTTTTCAGCAGCATAAAATTTTGATCAGCATGTGCTAAATAGTTTTGTATTTAGTGAATACATCTTTCCACTTATTTTAGTTAATCTGTTCTATGAACCACAAAAATGTTTAAGTGATTCTCCAAATCTGCATTTCAGTGCTTCGTATTTCGTGTAAGATGTGCTTTTCGAAAACTTTTCTCGCAAGCCAAAAGCTATTGAAAAATTCCTATTCTCGGAGAAAGATCTCTTATACATCCTGTGTTACATAGCGACATAGCATGGAAAGTATAATATTATTACTGTAAGAAAATATCATTCTACCAGTTCAAGAAGACAAAGGAGCTCTTTTCCTTCGTTTGTCCTGCCCCTACGTTTCTCTCAAAAGTGTGTGTTGTATTGTGCTGCCGTCTATTGGATCTATTTCTTGTACATGGAACTCTGAAGGTTTGGGCATAATTATTGTCGTTTAGCTTTAAAGAAATGCCTTTCTTTGAATCTGGTGATGTTTTCACTTATGTAAATTTTCCTCAAGTTTCGCATATAAAAACAACAGAAAAAAAAACAAGAAGATGACACAGAACTTTCCGTTGTAATGAGCGCATCTATTGAATCCTTTCCGACACGAAAAATGTGTATCAAAGCAGATTTTTAGGAAATCTAAAAGTTCAGCAAAAAAGAAAAGAAAATCACCTTGGGAAAACTGCGCATAATTTGAAATACGTAATGTGATTAGGGGTATTCATAGTAAAATCCACCGGATTCCTACAATCGATAAAAGTTTCCAGAAATAGGAATAGCTACGTTATGTTAAGAAAATTAACAAATTGTACTCAATTTTTTTGATCGAGATTTTACGCTTACTGTGAGCAACTCAATGGGCAGTCGTCCGTCCCGTATTTAGGGCCACTGGTTTCAGGGAAGGGAGAGAGCCAGCATCTAGGCCTCCGCGGGATTGGAACCCAAACCCTTCTCGGACGGATGGTCATAAGCCAGAGCTTAGACCACTGCGCCACCAGGACGGCCCCAAAAAGTAGCAAAAGGAGGATGTTAGAGACTAAGGGATTCTTTTTATTGGAGGTTTAACGACCACCGTGAGTAACTCAATTGGCTATAAGCAGTCGCCCTTCCCTAATTTAGGGTCACTGGTTCCAGGGAAGGGAGAAAGCCAGTGCCGTAAGACAAACACAACATCCATGCCTCACCGGGATTCAAACCTGTACCCCTTTTGGACAAATGATCAGAGGCTTTCGCTCAGATCACTGCGCCATCGGGGCGGCTAAGGGATTTTCAAATCGAACAGTTAGAAGAAGGGATACAGTAGAAAAACTTATATAACTTTACGCCCCTAGCGGAAGAGCTTTGTTTTACATAAAAAGCAAAATCAGTTAAAAATACTCTTTATTGTGAAGAGAATCCTACCAAAACGGATATTTCAAAGAAATTTTTAAAATCGAATTAACTCTTTAAAATAGAAATATTAGTTGACGCCCACTGAAGGAAGAATTTTGAAAAACGGAAAAGTAGAAAATATGCAAAAAGAATTCTTCGAAGCAAAAACTATTTCAAGAAAAAAATAATTCTCAGATATGTTTCCTAGAAGCAGAAACAGCGAAAAAAAGATTTTGACATTTACGCTCCATAACAGGAAAATTGTGCGTTATTTAAAAAGGATAATGTTTCCAACCTTTACTGCAGCGAATGGCATACATTAAAAAACAAATCAATAGGATTTCTAGAAGCCAAGATACAGTTGCAAATAAACACTGAAGAGCAATTGAATTAGAGATACATGTCTAGCAACGTGTAGCATCACCTTCCGCCCTGATGACGGCGGCGATTCGTCTCGGCATGGACTTGACAAGACACCGGAAGCGTTGGGAAGCCATACGGATCCACGACCCCTGAACAAGCTCCCACAGTTCACGAAGTTTGATGGAGGGGTGTCAGAGCCCCGAACACCTATCTCGATGGCATCCCAGATGTGCTAGATGGGATTGAGGTCAGGTGACCTAGCTGGCCAAAGAAGCGAGGTCACGTCGGTGGAGTGTTCATCCAACCATTCGGATACAATTCGGGAGCGATGGTGCGGTGCACTGTCTTAATGCCACCCCCAACAGTTTAAAGAGTACCCTGCTGGGAAGAAGAATCCATCGCTTCATGTGGTTTGTGCCGTACTCGTATCCTGCCATCCGCATGTACCAACGTGAATCTCGACTCATCAGCCCAGGCAACATTTTTCCACATGTCTAAGGTGCAGTGGCGATGTTCCCGCGCCCATGCTGATCTTTGCACCCGGTGATGTGCGGTCAGCAGCGGTTGTGGGACGATGGCTTCTGTACCCCATAGCGAGGAGATGGTTCTGGGTGGTGTGACTGCTTGCACGTTTTTGTGCACCATCGTTAAATTGCCGAGTGATTTCTTGCACTGTGGCCCGTATATCCGCTGTTACAATGCGAGCTAGTCGACGATGACCCCACTCATCCACACGCTGTTGTTCATGGCAGTTGGCCCTTGCAGGGATGCTTTTACCGGATTCGATGTACTCACGGTGCTCCCGTGACACAGTGGCTCGTGAAAATCCCAGTGCCTGCATGACTTCCGAGATGGAGTGACCCATTCGTCGGGCCCCGACAATTTGCCTACGATCAAATGCGCTTAGATCCTTCGTCTTACCCATACTACGTCCGACTCTTACTGATTCCCGTCGCATCACTCCTTATATTGTCGGATCGCTGCATACGTCATGTCGTTTCCGTTTACAGGGCCGCCCACAGCGCCACATTTGCATAACGCCAGCTGTCTCTAATTCAATTGCTCTTCAGTGTAAATACACACTAACACCATCTTGCGCCAAAACTGTGAAATACAAAAAACCCACTAGTATATGCAAAATGTTTCGCTAGGTGAATGATATCCACTGTTAATGGGATCGATTTTAATCGAACTTTTAGAAGCAGCGATTTCGAGAAAAAGAGATTAAATATATCCACCCCCGTGGCGGAGAAACTATGCATTCTTTTAAGCAAAAGATATTCTCAAAAAGTTTCTTGAGGTGAGCTGTGTCTGATCACAAAAGAAGTTTTCTGTCGAGTTTTCAAAAGCACAGTTTTTGCTGCAAATACATCAGACACAGAAATATACCCTTATTCTTCCTAGTGGAAGAAACCGTTATATTTACAAAAAATAAGATATTGTATGCAGAAAATTTCCCACCAGGACCTCTATTCGATACAAAAAATAATTTTTCAACCCGGGCTTTAGAAGCAGAGATGTCGGGGGAATCGCAGTTTACCTTTACGCCTCCTAGCAAACACTGTGAGTGGTAGGATTGGTTTTATTGGTTGATGGATTGATGTCGGGTATTTAAATTGTGTTATTTCTGATTTCCTGTTTCATCTCCTTTTGCTACGATATATCCAAAGCATAACTCCACTTTAAATCACTTATCACAATCACATTTTTAAAAGCACAACACTTTATTACATAAAAACGACATGTAGAAACACCGGGCTCTGCGCTACACAATCACGACAATCTCTCTCTACGGAGAAGAACATCGAAGTGATGCTCTTACGTCACACGCAGTCTGTGCAATGCGATGTGCATCTGGCGCCGTCTATTAAGTCAAATAGTACATAGAAGATTGGGAAATACAAAATTTGCAACAAAAATGCTATGCACAACTTGAAAAAGAAACTGCTCCCGGAATAATCTTCGTTATAAATGGTATCGAAGGGAAGAAATAATTTTTTCAGTTGGATATTCAGAAGCAATGATATGGAATAAAATGCGTTTCGAATTCGATAGCATCTGCATTTACGGTCTTTACCGGTGAGGTTATACATCAGAAAAAAACTGGAAAACAAGCATCATCGTTCTCACATTTCGAGTTTCGCAATGAAAAAAGAATCATGAAAGAAATACGGGATTACGCCATATAATACAAATTTTGAAGATGACAATCCGATTTTTGTCGTAAATGTGACAAGGATGGTAAGTCAGATAATATCCGAAAACTTGAAAATTTTCATCGTCCTGGAGCGGGACTCGAACCCGCGTCTCCCAGAAAACGCCCGGGTATGCTAACTACTACACCACCCAGAACGACAAAGTTTCAACTTTACGATCGATTTGAATATAACCATCACAGGATTCGCTAGTCGAAGCAACCGGCATTTATGTTTAGCGAATATGGAGGTTAAGAATCTTATCCCGTGTTTGCCCGGAGAAGCAGATAAATCATGAAAGAAATACGGGATTACGCCATATAATACAAATTTTGAAGATGAAAATCAGATTTTTGGCGTAAATGTGACAAGGATGGTAAGTCAGATAATATCCGAAAATTTGAAAATTCGAATATTATCTGACTTACCATCCTTGTGATGGTTATATTCAAATTGATCGGAAACTTGAAATTTGGTCGTTCTGGGTGGTGTAGTGGTTAGCATACCCGGGCGTTTTCTGGGAGACGCGGGTTCGAGTCCCGCTCCAGGACGATGAAAATTTTCAAGTTTCCTGATACTATCTGACTTACCATCCTTGTCACATTTACGCCAAAAATCGGATTGTCATCTTCAAAATTTGAAAAAGAATTTTCCAAATCGGGCTAATAGTGTAAAAATATGGTATGGACGGACGGACGGACAAAGTGCAGGACAATGTAAATTCTAGATCATTTTTGTGATCCTTGATTTAGTATGTTAAGTTTCTGTTCCATCGGATGCAAAATTCTTCACCACTCGTGAGCAGATTCTTCCTGAACAGAAATCTAAAGGAACTTGCATTTTCAGATCAAAGCTCAAAACTGGATTTGTATCATTTATATAATTTAATTATTGCTTAAAAAGTAAGTTTTGTTTTTCTGAGGAGATTTCAAAATACTTCTTATATCATTTTAACAGCAAAGTACACAATGACATAGCTTAAATTATGCCGCCATACATTTCTATCGAAACAACAGTTCAGTTTACATTGTGGTCAGTTTAGGTTGCATTTTCTTTTTCTTCTTTCTTCCTTTTTTTTTTTTTTTATTTTTTGCCTGTACGTTTTAAACGACCATTTTTGTCATAATAATGTACCTTATTATCACGTCATCAAACCAGATTATTGTATCGAAATTCCACATTTCAGGCGAGAAAATGTTTGTACTCTTTGCTAGTCATCACTTTGTGTTTTGCTTCCAAAAATGGTTTGAGATACATTTTAAGAGATTTTTAATAAGAAGCTCGGCATGCCACTATGTTGTCTGCAATTGTGACAGAAATGGCGCTAAACGTGGTGGTATATAAAGAAAACGAGATTAATTTCAACACTGCAAATTTATATGAATACGAGGGTGATAACAAAAGTTCTGCACACATTAACCTAAAACGGAAGCGGATGATGCAATCGGGAAAATGATTGCGTCATGTCAAGGTCGGACTCTCAACAGCGCAGTGGTGTCAGAACGACGCTCTATCACTTGCTATGTGGACATGGGAGGGTTTTGAAATGGAAGCCTGCAGCTCCTCAGGTCGAGTCACAGCGTTAGACCAACGCTCGTACGTGAAAATAGAAACTCTGTGGGGAAAAACTCCGATACAGATCCATACTGCCTTGCAAGAAGTTTGTGGGGAAGGAACTCTTGATCAAAGCACAATTTCTCGCTGGGCATTGCGCATTCGGGAGGGCCGAAGCAGCATCGAAGATGTTCACCGCTCAGGCCGATCTCAAACAGCGACAGACAAAACATCTGTCACCACTGTTGCAACGTTTGTCGAAGAAAATCGCCGTTTGACAGTGGAGGAGATTGTTCATCAGGCAAATTTGTCCACCATGCCTGTTCACCTGATTTTGACCGACTCACTGAGAAAAAGAAAAATCGCCGTGCGCTGGGTGGGTGCTCCATCAACTCACCCCCGAGCAGAAGGCAGCCAGAGTGAGCATCGTACAGGATCACCTGTACGATGCTCACTCTGTTGCCTTCCTGAAAAAAATTGTTTGAATAGGTGAGACTTGGACCCGTGATTTTAAGCCGGAATTCAAGTCACAATCAGCGGAATGGAGGCATCCAAGTTCTCCACGGCCCCCAAAGTGTCGTCGGCAACAATCCAAAGTGAAGCAAATGATGATTTTTTGCGTACAATGCCCAGGATGTTGTGGTCTCTCATCTAGGGCCGGTAGGGCAAAATGTCAACATACAATATTATCGTGCCTTTCTGAGGAAAAAGTTGAGACCCAAAATTCGTCAAAATCGCCCCATCTTGTTGGAAGCGGGAGCGATCTTTCTGCATGTAACGCATCGTGCCATGGTGCAGCGTCGGTACGGGGACTTTTGTTGAAATATGGCTGGGAAACTTTATCCCACCCACCACCATACAGCCCTGATCTCAGTCCATCCGACTTTGATTTTTTCCCAAAGTTAAAAAATCGTCTCCGTGTCATCCGCTGCGAATCGCTGGACGAACTGTCATTGGACGTGACCCGAGTAATACGACAACTGAACAAAGATGGCGTTCTACGGGGCATCCAGGACCTACTTCAGCGTTGGAAACTGTCATTAGCAGCGGAGGGGAGCACATTGAACGGCAAAAAGGTAAGTTTTCTCCGTCACTTCACACTTTTCTCAAAAATGGACAGTGTGCAGAACTTTTGTTAGGACCCTCGTAATTTAAAAAAATTACAAAATGCTTCATAAAACATAATGATGGTTTAATCACCTAAAAAGTAGAGTATAATGGGCGGAGTGCCCTGGAATTTAAAATGTGATTGCAGTGAAAATCGCTCATTGTAGAACAATTGTATACGAAAAACAATTACCCTATCAGCCGCAAATTCATCAGCGACATGAGTCCTTACATTGAAATAATAATAAAGTTCAAACTGTGAAGTCCAAGCTTATTTGCCTAAATATGAAGTAATTCCGAAAAGAAAATAAGTAAAACAGCAATGTCTCTTTACCTCTCTTCGATACCACGACTTTTTAAATTTACCCAGGGCTTCCAGCAAAGGTCTACCACAGAACGCGAAAGTGTAGGTTTATTAATTCCAAGTAAAGATGTATTTTAGAATAAATAAATCGATTTTCTTATTCATTTTTTCATTCGTACATCAGTTACGAATGAATTATGTTGTTCACTTTACGTAATTCTTTGATTTGTAGAAATTTCAACGTTACACACAGATTTTATTACTTTCTATTCTTTCATTTAAGTAAGATTGTAACTTTAAGAAGTTATTGGTTTATTTTTACATTTTTCGTTGCTTAGGGTAACTTAAATAACTCACTGAATTGTTTTATATAATCTGCTGATTTGCATTAATATTGATATTGCATATAGATTTTACTGTGTTCTCTCCTTTCACCTAAATGAAATTGTAACTTACGTGACAGTGCTTGACTCCTGAGAGGTTAACATCTCTACTAGGTCTCGGAGAGGTTTTATTTCTCAAACCACTGCGGTTGGATTCAGGTATTCGTTGTCCCCAAACCTGATAAGGCGAGATGGGCCGTACGCCCGATCTTCTTCTTCCACCGGCATTACCTATTGCCCTCTGCTGTTATTTAATTCACTGGAGTACATAAATGATTTCTTTCTATGTTTTTTTCATCACCCGGCTGTCGACGGCTGACGAAAAGAAACATGTAAAGAATTAGAGTATCTGGCGTTGACTGCCATGCCACGTTCGGGGTTGCTTATATGTTACCTCAGACCCATTATGAGGTAAAGGCGCACTCCACAGCATCTTTACTAGCTCTCTGCTATAAAAATCATGTTGTGAAACATATCATGCGGTCACTACAGAAGCGGTCGGTTTTATGGACAGGTGCAAGTGTACATATTAAAGTGGCCATGAATGTACACTGTCATGATATATATATACATTTTAAAACTTTATTACGGAAATGTTGGAAAATTACCGATTTATTTATTTCACCAATATTTAGCGCTCTTTTGACGCTGAAACTGCGGTGTTCATCCTTTGGTTTGCAAGACTATTGGCGTGCGGTTTGTCTTGGTGTTCGTGCTTGAAAGTCTGTATTTTTCAATAGTTCTGTTAAAACACTGTCACTCCCTCTGTCTGTGCTTTTACAGGCTGTTGTATCTCTTTCTACCTCACTCTCTCTATCTTTCACAGTTGGTCTTTCTCTTTCTCTCTCATGCCTATTGTTAATATCTGTCACGAAGATGCCCCGTTTTCTCCCTCACTACTAGAATGTTTCTTCATCTCTTCTCCCTCTCTTTCTGTTTTCTGTCTGTTTGCCTTTCACTGACTATCTTTCTATATGCTCTGCCTTGCCTCTCCTCTCCTATCTAATTAATTTACTCTTTACCCTCTTCTTTCTTTCTCTTTCTCTCTGCCTGTCATTCTCACATACGCATACAAACCTGCGCTGGATCTTTCTCACTTCAGCCATTCCACAGCCATTTAAAATTTTACAGCCATTTTTAATTTTAAATAACAGCTAATATTGGCCAACTAAAAAAATCACCCACTAAAAATGCTTTTTGCAACTGGCCACTTGTTGATCGAAAGCGCTAAGCTTTCCTCTATCTGACTTTGACTTTTTCCTTTCATTCTTTATTATTTGCAGACGTAAGCCTATCGTCTCACTTTCATTTCTCTCACTCACTTTCTGTGTTCTGCTCTTACATAACACTTTGCCTCTTTCTCAGTCTTGATGAGTGATTCTCATATGTGCATTTCTCTTTTTCTAAGTTTTTCTAACTTCCTCTCTCTTCTTCACAGACTCTCAGTCCCTAAATTATTTCTTTCTTCTTTCTATTTAATTACTTCTTTCTTTTTCTTTGTCTGAAATCACTTCTTTTTCTTTGTTTCGAATCACTTCTTTTTCTCTGTGTGTTCTATTCTAAAATATCACTCTGCCTCTTTCTCAGTCTCTGTGATTGATTCTCATATACGCATTTTCTTTTTTTTTCTGAGCCTTTCTTGGTTCTCCTGCCTTATTAATCCACTCTCAGTTCCTCAACCACTCTTTTTCTTTTGTCTTTCTCTCGTGCGTTACATATTTTCATTCGGATGCCAGAATTGTGAATTTGTACTCTACTGTCCCGACACTGAAATATGAAAAAAAAAATTCTGAAGTTCCTGCATACATACTCCTTTGATGAGTTCGTGTGCGACTCCAGTTTGCGTTATTGAATCAATTAAATCTCACAGTGTGATTTCACCACGCTTGCGCTTGCAGTTTTCTTTTTTGTAGCAAATGCGGTGAGGACAGGGAGTTGGGGAAACAGTTATGGGCGTTTCCGTTTCGCACATCGTCTGAGCTTTCCTCGGAGCGCACTAGAGGGCGCACCGGTTTGTTGTCGTTTTGCCGCAACCTCATCACCACTATCAAGAGATGAGTTAGAGAGCAGACTGGATTTTGCATCTATCTTTTGGTGCGGGAGAAAGAGAGAGAGAGAGAGAGAGAGACCGCGCGCGAGGGAGAGTAAATGTGTGAAACAGAGCGTAGGGAGCAAGGTGAACGCGGGCTCTAAGAGAAGCCTTCTTCTTTCAGCAATAGAGGATATCCCAAGTGTTGACTGTTTCCTAAGAATCATGATCATGTACTCTGGTGCGAGAGTTCGAGCCAGCTGCTACTGCTGGGTGATCGATCCGGGAACATGGCGGAGATTTGTGTGACGCATTAGCCAGTAGGGCCCTCACCTGGATCCATGCTGCCGACAGAAAGGTAAGAAAGCCCCGTACATCCTAAACAGCATTTTTTGAGAGATGTATATATACTTTGTAGATTCCTTTGATAGCGTTTTATTTCATTCACTTAGAGATGATCATGATCGCAAGATTTCTCACAAGCAGTTGGGACACACTAGCAGGTTGAAATGCTTCAGGTTCAACAATCAGTGTTCATTCACTTCCTATCTGTTTTATTTACTCTCCTTTTTTAAGACACTACTGTTTCTTTTGAATTTTGCCATAAGCAAAATTCATGACAATTTCAATATCAAATGAGTCCGTTTGCGAAAAAGATAATTATTCATCGCTTATGTCAGAAATTTACTTATTATTTGTAATAGATACGAAAACTGCCCGCGAAGAAATATTCTAAAGGCGATTCTTTTATCAACGATTCCCCTTCTTGTTTCTAGGGATGTGTGTATACCCCGTCAATTCGTTTAGCAACTATTTCTTCCTTGGGAACGGGTTTCCGTATTCAAAGTTACTGTAACTCAGCCATATTTTTCCCGAAGTAGTAAGAGAACTTAGAAATATCCCAAAACCAATTATTTCGTTTATTATAGGATTACTAGTTAGGCTGTCTTTCATGATACAAGATTTACTCGGATTTCCATGTTTGCATGCTACAGTCGGAACGTTAACCTGGAATTGTATGTAAACGAGCTATAGCAAAATTATCGTTGTGAATTGCATTTACACATGCAAAATGTAAACTGCTGCAATAGACTATTTCTAATATCACGTTATAGATTTGTGTTTGGAATACTGATTAACAAAGTGTCACAACTAAAACGCAATGCAAATCGTACCGTATACAACCACGAGTGAAAGAGTACTTTCACGACCTCATGTCATATTACTACAGTTTAATGATTTGTAGAGTGTTTGTTTTGTAATGGATATAGGTCATTCAGTAACCGAGCTGTCATTATGATTACTTCGCGCTCCGATGACTTTGGTTCCAATCCTGGATAACATACTGCAGTTTTCGTTCTTAGGTTCTAGTTCTTTTACTTCCTCAGAAACTGTTTGGTTTTGTTTTAAATTTAGGCTGATTGTAGTTATATCTCCAATTAAAATGATGCTAAATAACAACAAATGTGATAAATGAATGCAATAAATAAGTTAATTCAAATCACAAGAAATAAAAGCTTTACATTTGTTTTATCTGTACAGCATTCAGTAGCGTACTGTACATTCCGGTAACCTGTTTTGTGATGCGGAAGCTTAATCTTATCTTTCGCTGATGTGATTGGCATCGGCAGGGGGGCATTTCCTCCCAGAATTTGGTGAGGTTAGATTTTTATCAGTTTGATTACATATATTGATTATTGAACGATATGTTGTTCCGTTCAGTAATGAATATACATAAAAAAAATTCCATTTTGATTATATATCTTATCTATAACACAAAATCAAATTTATAAAATTGTTATTTGATCTCCGAGCCACCCCGTAAAAGAATGTTGGCGTCTGTTATAGCTGATGCTATTTGTCCTTCCAAAAGCTGATATTAATTTCAGGTTCGAAATATTGCGTTCATTGTCATTCTTTGGCCACACGATGTCAGCCATTGACAGTTGAAATCATGAACTGCTGTGAGGAAAATAATGCACTCAGGTCTCTCTTTTCCTCGAGCGTGTATTTTAAAATATACTAACAACATTCCTTAATGTACACATACATGTATAGCCCAATGATGAACTATAATAACAACTGGTATTTTGAATATGCCGTATGTGAAACTGATAGGTTTCATATATATATCTTTCCTCAATGCTGTGTTTGCACGTGCAAAATTTATAGGTTGTTCTGAAGCAGTATTTCTTTGTATTTTCTTTATTAAACAGTGAATGTTTTGTAAGGTTCTTGTTTCGAATAGAAGTTGAACACTTCTTCAACTGTAGCAAGCGGTATTTTACGATATATTTGGAAATTACTGTTATCATTAAACTTCTGAACATTCTGCCTATCCCATTACGCGAACCCTTAGTATCAGCAGATGAAAGATATAAAAGACCAATGTGCTGAAATAGCATTATTTCTGAAATTATTGAGAAAATTAATGCCTTAATTTGGAAATCTTTGCCGCCCCGGTGGCACAGTGGTCTAAGCGATGGCTTCTGATCGCTCGTCCGAAAGGGATCCGGGTTCGAATCCCGGTGAGGCATCGATGTTGTGTTTGTCTTACGGCACTGGCTCTCTCCCTTCCCTGGAACCAGGGGCCCTGAATTAGAAATGGGCGACTGCTTGTAGCCCATTGAGTTGCTCACGGTGGTCGTTAAACCTCCAACCTAAAAAAAAAGAATCTGCAATTTTAACTCTTTGCACGGTCAAACGGAAAAAAATAAACTGTTTCTTATTTATTTTTTCCGTTTTAATGCGGTAAAACATGGACGCTCTAGGTGGTGCAACCATGAGTACATAATGTACTTACCTATAGCGGAGTATTTTCACTAAAAGCATTTCTTACAAACATTTTCATTTGATGAATAGTTATTAAAATTGGATACTAAAACCAACTGATTTTGTATTTCCCGTATATATTCATTTGAAAAACGATATATATACACATCGTACACTAATCCGTTTGTATTATATTTTATTCAAAGGAAATAAATAACATTTACAAAAAAAGCATTAGTTGTTATGGGTTTTAAAATAGGCAGTTATGTACGTAGGTCATCCTTAAATCAAAACTCTAGGAATCATGCGAATTTTGTTCTTATGCAAAAAATTTAGCTGTTTTATTTAATGTTATTAGAAGCTACGTTATTTCAAAATCACATGACCTAAGGGGGTGCAAATGCGTTGCCTTGCACCTTACTGCCAACATCTATGAAGTAGTTTTGGAAACATAAAAGCCATATTAGAAAGTTCAAAATCTTCGTGCAATTCCTGGTTGTCAGGTAATCCTTCTCATTATATGGGTCAGACTTTGGACAAAATAGCTGCTACAGCTCACAGGGCAGCTTTTTTTTTAAAAGAAAGCTGAATAACGAAATATGTTGGATGCATTCTTTACTGTACTTTCTTTAAAAAAAAAGCTGAATACGAAATCATGTCGGATGGATTCATTACTGGACTTAGAAGCCAGTACAGTGGCTGCATGTGTGCGAGACATATCATGCAAATAGTAGAAACTAATTTTGGACAGCTGCTTTTGGAATTTCTCATAACTGAAAGTAAACTGTTACGCTAATTGGAGAAGAGAGACATACATATTGTTACTCAGATTATTACGAAATCTTCAACTTCTAAGAGTGTTAAAACACGCTTCCTGTAACGGACTGAACTCGCTTTATCATCTCTAAGAGCAATTTCCTTAACTCTTTCTCTCTGTCTCCAGTGAAATAGGATCCGATAACAAAAACGTTTTTTTTTTCCTTTTCATGGCATGCACTGGCGTATTGAACATGTAGGAAACAGTGGTTCATGTGACATTTTTCGTTGCGAACAATATGGATTTGGTAGGTGTATACCTTGGGATGGTTGTACACGTGTGCTAACTTTCGAAGTGCTTCTTGTGTTAGTCATTCTTGTCACGATTAGTGTAAAAGGGAAGTGTTCGAAGCTCGGAAAAAAACTGAACTGATTGAACTAGTGCAGAGAACGGTATGAAAAAAGTGTGATATCCTAGAAATATTCGGAATCCCAGCGGTCTTCTTGTCATGATACTAAAATATAAAAGCAGCTTTCTAAAAGTAATTACTAAAGGAGTGTTCAGATAAAAAAAATAAGTGGGGAAGCATATGAGAGATTATGGATGATGCTTGCTGAAATGTGAAATAAAATATTATCCAAACATTATTGGAACTATATCGGAATTTTTCCACTGAACGGAAGAAGCAGATAATTTATTTGCATACTCTGTGGCAAAATTTTTGCGGAAAGAGAGTTGTACCAAATGATAACGGATAAGAAACTTAAGTTCCCTTTTCAAAATCTGATGAGAACCTCGGATCAAAGAGTCACTTTCCAGAACTATCTAGTGCAAAAGAAACTATTAAATTCGAGACTTAAAATGCGTATTTCACTGATGAAGCACAGCAGCAGGTGTAGCTGGTGTTTAAATCTTCGAAGGAAAACAGACTGTGTAAAGTTTTCCCAGAGTATGAAATAAAAATATGTAAGAATATTTGGCAGATTATACCAGTTTTTTTAATACACTTGGAAGTAGGGCATTTTCGTTCAAAGCCAAGCATACAATGGTGCCAAATTTTTCTAAACTTAATACCACTATGCTGCTTTTCCGTTCACGTGACAGGAACTACACACATGTGCAGACTTTTCGTTGTTAAGTTGGAAAAACACAATTTTAACAAAATGAGAACATCTCAAAAAAATGTTGAGGAAAAGACTCTAGTCCTAAGCAGAACTTAAAGGATCCCCTCTAGGGAAAATAGTGTAGTATAGTAAATTATTAATTTATGGCTTCAAACAAATTAATACTACAGTATATTAGCATATTGAAGAAAAAACAGGTTTGATTTTTGGGTTTTAGGTAAAAACATAAAAAAATGTGTAAATATTAAGAATTTCAAAACGCCTTTGGTAGATGTCGCGCGGTCTAACAGTTGTGCCAACCTCCCCTTTATATACAGAAACCAAAACACCCGGCACGTTACGTAATATACTGCAGAAATACGCATTTGCGCCACCTCATATTAAAACTTTGAGTTCAGCAAAGAAAGAATGTCATCTATCGGATGAGAAATAAATTCCCCAGTGCATCTTGTGAAAATTTCCGAAGTTGTGCTGAACATAATAAATTTATGCCTCGTGTGTCGGGAAAATATCCGTATGATTAGCACAAACGGAAGAAGAAAGGATTTTTCAAATCCTTTTTGTAGATGCGAAGACATCGTCTTTACAGATCGACAAAGTCGTGATATAAAATATAAGTACCCACCTTTTTTTTCCAAAAGCATGTGTTAACAAATAAAAATTGCAATTCTTAAATACTGAAGTAAACTGCTTCATATATACACACACTGAAATAAAAGATTTTCATAGCATGAAATGGAAGTGTATCGGCTGCTCAGTAGAACGGAAGAAAATGTGAACTTCAGATATTTTATTGAAGATAATAAATAATCCCAATAAATGCAAATAAATAAATTATTACAAAGCGTATTCAAAATGTGATTCTCAACACATGAAAGACTCCTGTGAGCTGCGGGTTAACAAAGAGACGAACCGAGGTCTTTGTCTGTTGTTGCTTAGTTTCTAACTCCTGATGAATGATAAAATGGTATTTAAATCTCGTTGTTTCTGCTGTTATACCCTAGTCTTGATCAGTCCCTATGCAGCATAATCACATGGAGTTATGTTAGATAATCTAGCTGGCATTTCAATTGTCCCACGACGTGCTGAAGTCCAAGAATTCCCGTACTTTATATCCAAAATGTGATGGAGCACCAGTTTTTTGCCAAATGAGGCAAATAGAAAGTCCAGTAAAGTGGTGTGTTAAATTTGAGAGTTCAGGCAACACTGTTTCAAACTGGAGATCAAGATTTTTTATAATTGGGAGTTTAACGACCACTGTGAGCAACTCAATGGGCTATAAAGCAGTAGCCCGTCCCTAATTTAGAGTCACTGGTTCCACGGAAGGGACTATGCCGTAAGACGAACAAAATATCCGTGCCTCACCTGTATTCGAACCCGGACCCAACTCAGACGAATGGTCAATATCAAATGCTTAGACCGATGCGCCACCGGGACGGCGAAAATAATCTCAGCGGTGACATTCTCCTGTAAAGAGAAAAGGACCTACAGTTTCATGCTGGCAAATGCTAACTAACCCAAATCTTTACTGCAAAAACATTAAGTTCATGTTGTAGGATCTCTGGTAGGTTCTTATCAATCCAGTGTGCACAATTATGTTGGTTGACAAGCCCGTTTGTTTTGAAAGTAGCTTCATCTGTCCATAACATATTATTTACTACATCATTCGGATTTGTTTCATGCGTTATCTGCAGCCACTCACAAAATTCAATTTACTAATATGGATATGTGAAAATGTGGAATATTGTTTGACGCGATAGGCAGAGCAAATGTTCATTAAATAATGTCGAGGAAATCGCAGAAAACGAAAACAAACAAAGAGTCACACAAACAAAGAAAATTTGAAACTAAAGGATATCTAGGCAGTTTTCTCCACACCTGTGTTTAGGGTAAACTGTCTTTCGTCCTACTCTATATAAATAATCAGCAGTAATTAAATTTCTAGACAAAATGACGCGAGTGAAATGATTTTTTTAAATGTTCAAAACATTTCGAATAGTTCACCAGTTCATTTTTATTACAAGACGTTTACGAAACAAGAGTTTAAAAGCTGTACTGTGATATTCACAGTGAAAGAAATGCTCACATTCCATACGAGAAATTAAATATTTTGAAAATAAGGCAAAGCAATACTTTTAGCAGCAGCAATCATCTGATTGTTGTTCTTTTGTTTACCGAATAAACAGTGAGTGGAAATACCAATCAGGAAGTGCGTGAAAGCTTCTAGCGACTGGAAACGGTGAAATCCCGCTTGATAATGGATTGGATTGGAACAGGACATTGCAATCGTAACTGAAATGTTAGGAAAATACCATTCACGAAACATTTCATTAGAGAAGGACCTGTAGCGGACGCTGGTATGGATGTCCAGGCTTGGGTGAATCAACTTAATTTTACAAGTGGTTTTGTTACTGATGATTCAAACACGTACGTATTTTACCGTTCTAAATCAGTTCGTTATATATGGTAACATAGTTCACAAGTTCATTTTCCTCACAAGATATTTACAAAACAAGAGTTTAAAAGATATATTGTGATATTCACAGTGAAGGGTTTAATATAATTTCCCATATGCAAAGAATATTCCCATTTACGTGGCATATCTTATAAAATTTGGGCCTATTTTTCTCATTATTTACTAGATTTGCATTTTGCATTATGTGTAACTAAACTTCAACTTCTTTTGTATGGTTGAAATCCTGTAAGTTTTCTTTTACGTTCTTGAAAACCATCTTCTCGAAAACATTTGAGAAAACATATCGCCATAAGCTCGGATGAATGTTTTGCTCACACGTCGTGTTAAGCGTGAGTTAAAAGTACTTTCATTGCCTGGAGTGAGGCAGGTTGTTACGAAAGTAAACGTACTAAATTTACTTATTTCAGTTATTTCAATGATAGCATCACATCATTTATAAAATATATGTTTTCATTTTACGAAGGTAACGAGTCACTACATGGAATCTGAGTGCCTACGAAACTGAAATTTCTTTCGAAGTTCAAACCCTATGTTCAGGTCTCCATTAATTTTGGTAGACGCAAGTTCGGTGCTATATTTCTTCTCCAAAGATGCACCATTCTGTATCCTACCTTACCTAGCCCAAGATTTATTCTGCAAAGTTCTCGATTTCGCAGTCCCTAAATTATGATAAACGTTTCGTTTCCCTGACTATAGGAATTGGCAGACACCAAAAAACACAGCCCACATCCTGTGCTCGCTCGTACTTATGTACGACTGATATCTGGACGCGGATAAGGTTTACACTGTGAGTGAAATATGCATGAACTAACTTCAAGAAACTATATTCCAGATAAATTCAAGTGGCATCGGACGCAGCCTTTCCAAACAAAATTATTAAAAATTTTTATTTTGTTGGGACAGAATCAGGGGTACGAAAATCAGCGGTCCGCCGGCCTTCGCCGAGTTTCAGTAGGTGAGGATCCCGGCTGTTTTAAAAAGTTACCACTCTCGTGAACTGCCAAAAGTATCTCTGAAGTTCTCCATTGTTTATTCTTATTCTTATTATTATTTGATTGGGGGTTTAACGACCACCGTGAGTAACCCTATGTGCTATAAGCAGTCACCAGTCCCTATTTTAGGAGACACTGGTTTCTTCCATTTCCTTCCAGGAAAGAGAAGGAACCAGTGCCGTAAGACAAACACAATATCCATACCTTACCGTTATACACAGTCGAGTCACATTATTGTGACGACCTCCTACTGTTGACGTCAACAGCGCGTAACCAATGAAAGAAGGCACGTGTCGTGAGCTGGCTTGGAGGGTACATAAGGTGCGCTGTAGGCATTCTGAAAGCATATCACTTGTTGTTGTCATGGATAAAAGGAGCGATTAACCAGATTTGCAAAAAGGGATGATTATCGGCTTTCGTGCCAAGGGTGGCAGTATTTCTGAAACAGCGCAGTTTGTGAGCAGTTCGCGTGCTGCTGTGGTTAAAGTGTATCGTGATTGGAGAACCACTGAGAATAAGCGAAGTGGAAACTGCTGAGCACCACGTGCCATTGATGTGAGAGGTGGACGTCGGCTTCGAAGGTGCGTGAGGGCCAATTGACATGCTGCAGTGGAGCAACTCACTGGCCGAATGAACCAGGGGCTACCGGAAGTGTGTCCAAATGGTCACTGCACCTATGCTAATGAAGGTATATCCGCAGAAAAGGCTTACATTTGCACGTCAGTATCGGAATTGGACCTTCGCTAACTGGCGAAAGTTACCTTCTCCGATGAATCATGTTTTCTGCTTCATCGAACGGATGGACGTTGGCTTATAAGACGAGAAACATCGGCGAACAAACACTCTTCAACCATTTCTGGAAGAACAGAAGCTGGTGGGAGCAGCATTGTGATTTGGGGAATGTTTTCGTGGCATTCTCTGGTTCCACTGATGCCTGTGGAAAGCACTATGCACCGAATTCGTTATGAATCCATCCTTGCAGACCAGGTACACACATACATGTTGATTGTCTTCCCTGTAGCGGATGGGATCTTCGAGCACGACAATGCGACGTGTCACACTGCTAGAAAAGTCCGAGAGTGGTTGGAAGAGCACGATGAAGACTTCAAAGAACTTCTCTGGCCCCCTAATTCTCCAGACTTAAACGCCATTGAGCATCTGTGGGACCTCCTCGATCGTGTTGTTGGCTCTATGGATCCTCCACCACGCACCATCCAGCAGCTATCAGATGAACTGCAGTCAGCATGGAAAACCTTCCAGCACCTTACTGAGTCACTCCCAGCCCGTCTAGCTGCTGTCCGCGCTGCACACGCCGGTTACTCTGATTATTAAGTGGTGGTCCCAGTAATGTGAATCGACCATGTAATTATTATGTAATGTAATTAGAATTAATATCATGAGCAAAGTGTTTTGAAAGCTAGGCGTAAGAAAACATTAGAATATTTATTAGGATTTTGTCTGAGAAGTTCACACAGTGTTATATATTAAACAATATTGATCAGTGACGCAATGTAATCGCTGTAAGGCCATTTCCTAGTTACAACAGAAAGCCAAACAGCAGAGGATGTTGACGAATGACAGCGCTCAACGATTCAGCTCTTCCTCCCTCTCTTACACACACACACACAGCAGGCATTTCAATAACTAACTGGGGTCGAATTCTGAAAACAATTCTCAGAATTCGACCTTAGTTTGACCATTAATCATTGGTTGAACATAGGGTCGGGTAGATGGCACACACAGTGATAAGCATAATTGGGTACTGCACTACTCTGGGTTTCAGAAATCATTAAAGGTATGTAACTTTTCAGTACACTGTGCAAACATTTGTGTATATTGCATACCATAATATTTTATGTAGTCATAAAAGAGGGCAGTGTCTTGCTGGCATCGTGTGGGACTGGGGAAATGTTTTGGAGGACAGGTTCAATGTTATCATGGACGGGTTTGTTGTCTGTTTCTCCGCCCTCGCTGACGAGTGGAAATTTTCTGATTTCCACAATCCCGGGAAGAATGTATTGCATGAAGTTACAACATTTATAGTCGGTAAGAATATATTAGAGTTTTGTTTTCTGCCACTATGAATGTTTTAACAGGAAGTATAACGCATCACTGATACAGCAAGAAATGAAAATCCGTTTTATAAAGTCTGTCAGCTGTATATGCCAGAGCTCAGTTAGAATGGTCCATTTTTTAGCACGTCTTTTGTAAAAAAAGATCGTGCTTATGTTACCGGTTTGTCCGTCCGTCCGTCCGTCCGTCTGTACCCACGATATCTCTGCAACTATTAGTCCGATTTGAAAAAATTCTTTTTGCATTGGGAAAATTGAAATATGCGAATGATGATCCTTTATTTCGTTTTTTTTTACGATGCACAATTTTGCCGCTAGGGGCGTAAATGCAGATGATGTCGAATTCAAAAATACGTTTTATTCCACATATTTGCTTCTAAACATCCGATTAAAAAAATATTTTATCTTTCGATCCCATTTATGTCGAAGAGTATTGTAGATACAGTTACTTTTTCATATTACGCATAGATTTTTCACTAGAGGGCGTAAAAGTAAATTACATTTTTTCCGATAACTCTTCTTGTAAACCTCCGATTTAAAAACTTTTTTCTTCAGAGGATACATCACCTGATGGAAAATCTTTTGCATATAATTTCAAATTTTTGGTAAAGAATTATTTAGCCACCAGGGGGCGTAAGCTTTAATTTTCGCTTTTCATGTATTTGCCATAAAATCTGAGCTAGTAAAATATCGATTGAAAAAAATCTTTTGTGGACTGATGCCACTCATATCGATAAACATTTTCGGAGTTTTTTCTTCTTAAAATATTCCACAGTTTCTCCGCCAGGGGGCGTAGATGTATATCTTATTTTTGTCAATATCTCTACTTCTAGGAGTCCGATTTGAAAAATTCCTTCTTTGTTGGATAGTGTTTCCACTGTGACATGTTTTTCATATAATTTCAAAATTTTCAAGTAATTTATAGACTTTCCGCTAGGGGGCGTAGAGGTAAATTGTGTTTCCCTCTATATCTCTGCTTCTAAATCTCCGATTTGAAAACTTCTTTCTGCACCGGATACAGCTCCTAGTGGGAAATCGTTTGCACATAATTTCTAATTTTTGTAAAATAGTGGTTTGGCCAAATCTTAATTTTCCGCTTCTGATGTGTTTGCAGCAAAATATGAGCTTCTAAATTCTTGATTGAAAAAATTCGTCGTTTGTAGACAGATAGTACTCATATCGACAAACATTTTAGGAATATTTTCTTTTTAAAATAATGCATGGTTTCTACGTCAGGAGGCGTAGATGTATATCTTATTTTTGGCAATATCTCTACTTCTAAAAGTCCGATTTGAAAAATTCCTTCTTTGTTGGATAGTGTTTCAGGTGTGACATGTTTTTCATATAATTTTAAAAAGTTTCAATTAATTCACAGACTTTCTGCTAGGGGGCGTAATGGTAAAATGCATTCCCCCTGTATCTCTGCTTCTAAATCTTCGATTTGAAAAATTCTTTCTGCACCGGATACAGTTCCTGATGGCAAATCCTTTGCACACAATTTCTAATTTTTGAAAAAATGGTTTGGCCACCAGGTAGCGTAAGTCTCAATTTCTGCTTCTGATGTATTTGCAGCAAAATATGAGCTTCTAAAATTTCGATTGAAAAAAAAGTGGTTTGTTCACCGATACTACTCATGTCGACAAACCTTTAAGGAACATTTTATTTTTGAAATAATGCATGGCTTCTACGCCAGGGGCCTAGATGTATAGCTTATTTTTGTCAATATCTCTACTTCTAGGAATCCAATTTGAAAAATTCCTTCTTTGTTGGATAGTGTTTCCGATGCAAAATGTTTTTCTTATAACTTCAAGTTTTCAAGTAAAACATAGAGTTTCCGCTAGGGGGCACAAAGGTAAATTGCGTTTTCTGTGTTATTTCTGCTTCTAAAACTCCGATTTGAAAAATTCTTCCTCTATCACATACAAGACCTGATGGAAAATGTTTTTCACATAATTTCTAATGTTTGGTAAAGAATGGTTTGGCCACCAGGGGGCATATGGGTTAATTTTTGTTTCTGATGTATTTGTAGCAAAATCTGGGCTTCTGAAAAATCGACTAATTTCTTTTTCTTGGACCGATAGTGCTCATACGGAAAGATCTTTTGAGAATACTTTCTTCCTAAAATAATGCATGGTGTTCCCACCAGGGGACGTAAAGTCAAATCTTATTTTTGTCGATATCTCTGTTTCTAAGAGTCCGATTTGAAAAATCCTTTCTATGTTGGAGAACGTTTCCGGTGCGAAATGTTTCTCATATAAATTCATGTTTTTCTTAACGCACAAGTCTGCAACCAAAGGGCGTAAGCTCACAATTCCGTTTACAGCAATATCTGAGGGATTAAAAACCCGATAGAAAATCTTCTTTCTTCCGTCAGATATTATTGTTTTCCATACCGGTTCCATTGACTTTGAATAGCTTTGATAAATTTAATTCGCGTCAAAACGGATTCAAAAGACGTGCATATTACACCCGAAAATTCGGTGTCATCTTTCTTGGGTTTTTTTCTCGACATTGCTATGCCTGCTGCAAATATTGAACTTTATTACATGGTATGACACTGAAACGCAGCAAAAATGAAAAGTACAGTTTCTAAAACACAAAAATATATAAAAAATTTATATAAAAAGTGTTTATTTTTAAAGTAAAGTCCGAAGCCCGAAGGGAAGATGTGTGTTAGTAACATACTATCTGGCCCTGAACTGGGACACCGAAAGGGATAAGACCTAGACAGAGGTGGTGACTTTTGATAAAAAGAACTGAAAGTTGAGAGTGAAAACCAAGAGCAAAAGAAATTACAACGGGAGAAAAACGAAACGCCCCTCATATTTTTTTACATGTGCAACACTAGGGGATTACAAAGTAGTTCCCCTATTAATGCGTTACGTGTTCCTGTAGAAATCTCTCTCAAAATTCACTTCAAAATTTGAAAGGAAAGTGGAAATCCTAGTTTTGAACATTTGTGAATAACAAGTCATTCGTTAAACATTTGTATTTTAAGCAGAAAAAAATTTAACAGAAAAGGTTTGAGTGCGATTTAAACTTTCCTAGTTTTACGTTTGCAATGAGTTTATATGAATGAGTGTGTCCTCAGTTGTTTTTTTGGGTTTTTTTTTGTTTTTCATATTTTGAATTTAACCTTTTTCTAGCAGAAATTTAACAATCTTAAAATCAAATTTAACCATAATTAAATGAATAGGATGTTTACAAATAGATGCTTATAATCCTCGAACACACTCTGTTAAAGAAAAGAAAAAGAGAGCACTGTCATTGAAACACAGTTGAGAGAGAGAGTTCAAGGTGAATCATTTAGTTCCTTAGTCCTTAGACGCCGAAGTAGTTTGGTTTGAACCTTTCCAGTTTTCTTTGGAATACAAAAAAGAAACTAGATTGATGTTTTTAAGGTGACGTATGATTATACTGACTAGAGAGTGCATGTTGAACAGATCATTCTTTTTTTATTCTGTGTTTTTATCCTTTGTCAAAAATGGTTAACAATATTGATAGTACAGGAAGTTGACGTTTCGAGTTTTGGCGAAATTTAGAAAAAGAATGTCTCGGACCATTTGCTCCAACTAGTTGTCGGAGGTGGGGCCTTATATAGACCAGAACCTTCATGGTCTAATATGCAGCAGAGCCTCCGTGGAGATGGAGATTTTTCAGAAGAAAGCTTCTATATCGTTGGATATTTGTGTAGAGCAGAAGATCCATAGAAACCGAGTCTTGTGTAAAACAAAGCTTTCATGAAGATTGTCTCGTGTAGAACAGTTTTCTTGGAGGTGGAGCTTTGTGCAGAATAGAAATTTTTTTGTAAGTTATGAGGTCTGAAGGAAATTTTTTGTGTAAGTTATGAGGTCTGAAATTTTTTTTTGTGTAAGTTATAGTTAGAGAGAAACTAACCATCGGCCATCGTCATCCTCAAGAGTGATGTAAATTTCATTAAAGTTACACAAACGTGACGATTCCTTTTCACAGAAGTTTGTGCTCATAGAATGTGATGAGAGACGAGGAGGAAAGAAAAAGATCAATGTAGGAGACATTATGAAAGGAAAAAACAAGAACGCTTGTTTGAAGATAATGCCAAAAATAACTCAAATGGGCAAAGATAGACTTGAAAGATTCCGAAAAGTATCTTTCCACTCGGGTCTTTCGGCGTAAAACTTCTCGATGCAAAACGAAATAACAGAAATGAAATACCTAGTATAAGCGTTTACACTTTTCCGTTCCTTTTCATGTTCCTCGACTGTAACATTTGTCTCCCGGTGGCCAAATGGTCAGAGGTGCAAGTTTCTGGCTAGTCGTCCGAGCTGGGCCAGGTGTTTGAGACCTGGATGAGTCATGGATAGGGTGCTTTTCCTATGGCGCTGTCTCTCTACCTTCCCTTCAATAAGTGGCCCTAAATTAGGGGCGGCCGACTGCTTATAACCCTTATAGAGGTAGTTTAACACGGAAACAAAAAACCATCTATAAAATTCCGTAAAAAAAATATCATTTTTAATAAATCAAAGACGTTTTAACGGACTATGAAAATAATTATTTTTTAGCAGTTTTCAAAGCATGACTGAGATTTAGCATTTGTGTTTTTGTGAAAACACAAGTTTGTCCGTGGCGCGGATCAAATCCGGACCCTTCACTCCGGAGTAAGTTGTTCTCCCGACTAAGCTACAAGGAAGGAATATATCGTTGCATATTTGTCATCTTGACTAGTGATTCACCTTTGTAGTACGTCATATCATCTCCCTCTTAATTGTTTGTTTTTTTATTTTGAAGCGAAGCAGGAATTTTTTTAAAATTCCAGATAATATGTAAAACAAAAATCACACATTTTTCAAAGAACCCAACGGCCAATAGATCCATTTTTACGTTCTAGTGCCAATGTGAAAACACAAGTTTGTCCGTGACAGGGATCGAACTGCGCCCCCTCACTCCAAAGTAAGTTGCTCTCCCAACTAAGCTACACGGACGGAATAAAGGAATATATCGCTGCATATTGGTCATCCTGACAGGTAAATCACATCTGTATTATGTCACATTTTCTAAATCATAAGAGGATTAAATAGATAACAAAGTCATACATGTATAAATCCGTGAATTGATGTACATCGAAAAACACTTATAACGAAGTAAATTTCTCCGTCATTTTTGGTCCACGCCGGGTTTCGAACCCGAGTTCAATTACTCCTGAACAAGTGGCTCTACCAACTGAGCTACACAGACGTTCGTACTCGCTGCTATCTGCCTTTGTGTCGTGTGCGTCCTGCGGGGCAGGCACGTCACATATCCCCCCCTCCGAAAGAGGGCCGGGGGTATGGCTCGCGGGTCAGCCGTGACCACGAATCGTTGCAGGTAGCCATCCGCTGTAGAACGTGCACTTGAGAGCTCCCATTCAGTCTGGTGTGTGGAATGCAACGTCACACACATTTATTTTTCGAAGCGCTGAAGAAGAGATTCTCTTATTTTTCTTATCTCGCGGTGTGGAAACAACACCACACCATTGCGAGATCTTTAACGGCCGGGTCATCCGGGAAGTTCGGGCGTCACTATAACGAAATAAATTTCTCCGTCATTTTTGGTCCACGCCGGGGGTCGAACCCGAGTTCTCTTATTCCGGAACAAGTCGCTCTACCAACTGAGCTACGCAGACGTTCGTTCTCGCTGCTATCTGCCTTTATGTCGTGTGCGTCCTGCGGGGCAGGCACGTCACACAATTTATTGTGCCAAGCTTTCGCCTTCCAATGGGAGGAGGCCTTATTAAAGCAAACTTAAACTAGAATAGCTATCCGTTTGGAGTTTAAAAATCAGATGATAACACGAGTATAAAACATAAACGTAATGCATCACAAACACGTGAATTGGCATTAACCAATTACATAGTCTAATACTTACGCAAAGTAACATGTAACATCAAGTCATATATTATACTAGCATCTGAAAATGGAGGTCCACGGTGATGGCAGCTCAATGGATACCCAATCATTGCATACGTGGCTTCTTGTGACTATTTCAAGGACTTCCTGATCACAGTTCCCTTATAAGTAGTGCATGGGGCCAATATTTTTATTTCATTCCATATATATAATCGCTGTAAATTACCTCCTTCGCTAAAGCAGTCGTTCCTCTTCCTTCTTTTACGTCTCTCATATGCTCTTTATGTCGCACACATGAGGATATTTTCGTCACTTCGATGTAGGACTTTAAAGAGGAATCCGGAAATTTTAATCGATTCGCATACACCCCTGCAGCATAGTCCACGTCTGTTTTCTTGTTATTTGTTGTTAAAGTTTTACCCATAGTTTTTCGTGGCTTCAACGCTATCTCAATACCATGCTTCCTCAATAAATTCCTGATATAGAATGGGAAGTGGAGAACGTACGAAATGCTGTCTGCAAATTTCATGCTTATCTCTGTGTTGTTCTTTAATAGGCTTCTTTTCACTTTTTGGAATATCCATGATCTGAACACAACAGTTTTGTAATACCTTGGGCATGAGGGACGAATGATGTTAGGTATAGCTGTAGGTTTATAGTATACTTGAATATCCAACGAATGTTTAATATTTCTGGACAATAACATCCAGGAAAGGCAACTTTCCATTTTCTTCTGTTTGCATAGTGAAGGTAATATTTCGGTTTGCACTGCTGATTGCGGAGAAGAAATTATTAAGTTCATGTCTCCCATGTGTCCAGACGAAGAAAATGTCGTCGTATACGTTGACAAAATTTGCAGGCAGCATTTCGTATATTCCACGATTCTCATTTTTGTCAGGAATTTACTGAGGAAGCGTGGTGTTGAGATAGCGTTCAAGCCACCAAAAACTATGGGTAAGATTTTAACAACAAATAACAAGAAAACAGGCGTGCACTGTACTGCAGTGGTGCATGCGATTCCATTAAAATTCCCGGATTCTTCTATAAAGTCCTACATCGGAATGACGAAAAGATATTTATGTGTGCGACATAAAGATCATATGAGAGACGTAAAGAAGGAAGGGGAACGATTGCTTTAGCGAAGGAGGCAATTTACAGCGATTATATATAGGACGAAATAAAAATATTGGCCCCATTCACTGCTTATAAGGGAACTGTGATCAGGGAGTCCATTGAGACAGTCACAAGAAGCGACGTGTGCAATGATGGGATATCCATTGAGCTGCCATCACCGTAGATCTCCATTTTCAGATGCTAGTATAAAATATAACTTGATGTTACATGTTGCTTTGCGTGAGTATCAGACTATGCAATTGGTAAATGTCATTTCACGTGTTTGTGATGCATTATTTTTATATTTAATACTCGTGCTATTATATGTTTTTAGTACGTCTTTTGTAAAAAAAGATCGTGCTTATGTTATCGGTTTGTCCGTCCGTCCGTCCGTCCGCCTGTACCCACGATATCTCTGCAACTATTAATCCGATTTGAAAAAATTCTTTTTGCATTGGGAAGCTTGAAATATACGAATGTTGATCTTTTATTTCGTTTTTTTTACGATATAAGATTTCGCCGCTAGAGGGCGTAAATGCAGATGATGTCGAATTCAAAAATACGTTTGAATCCATATATTTGCTTTTAAACATCCGATTGAAAAAATCTTTTATCGTTCGATTCCATTTATGTCGAAGAGTATTTTAGATGTAGTTACTTTTTCAAATTACGCATAGATTTTCCGCTACGGGGCGCAAAAGTAAATTACATTTTTCCCGATAACTCTTCTTCTAAAACTCCGATCGGAAAATCTTTTTCTTCAGCAGATACACCTCCTGATGGAAAATATTTTGCATATAATTTCAAATTTTTGGTAAAGAATACTTTGGCCACCAGGAGGCGTAAGTGTTAATTTTTGCTTCTGATATATTTAGCATAAAATCTGAGCTTCTAAAATATCGATTGAAAATTTTTTTCGTGGACTGATGCCACTCACATCGATAAACTTTTTCGGAATATTTTCTTCTTAAAATTTTCCACAGTTTCTCCGCCAGGGGGCGTAAATGTATATCTTATTTTCGTCAATTTCTCTACTTCTTAGAAGTCCGATTTGAAAAATTTCTTCTTTGTTGGATAATGTTTTCAGTGTGACATGTTTTTCATATAATTTCAAAATTTTCAAGTATTTCACAGACTTTTCGCTAGGGGCGTAGAGGTAAATTGCGTTTCCCCCTAAAACTCTGCTTCTAAAACTCCGATTTGAAAAATTCTTTCTGCACCGGATACAGCTGCTGATGGGAAATCGTTTGCACATAATTTCAAAATTATGTGAAAAAATGGTTTTACCACTAGTTGGCGTAAATCTTAATTTCCGCTGCTGATGTGTTTGCAGCAACATATGAGCTTCTAAAATCTTGATTAAAAAAAGGTCGTTTGTAGACAGATAGTACTCATGTCGACAAACCGTTTAGAAACATTTTCTTCTTAAAATAATGCATGGGTTCTACGACAGTGGGCGTAGATGTATATCTTATTTTTGTCAATATCTCTACTTCTAGGAGTCCGATTTGGAAAATTCCTTCTTTGTTGGATAGTGTTTCTAGTGTGACATACTGTTCATATAATTTGAAAATTTTCAAGTAATTCATAAACTTTCGGCTAGGGGGCGTATAGGTAAATTGCTTTGCCCCCTATATTTCTGCTTCTAAATCTCCGATTTGAAAATTTCTTTCTGCACCGGATACAGCTCCGGATAAGAACTCCTTTGCACATAATTTCAAATTTTTGTAAAAAATGGTTTGGCCACCAGGTGGCGTAAGTCTTAATTTCCGCTTCTGATGTATTTGCAGCAAAATATGAACTTCTAAAATCTCGATTGAAAAAAAAGTTATTTGTTGACCGATACTACTCATGTCGACAAACCTTTTAGGAACATTTTCTTCTTGAAATAATGCATAGTTTCTACACCAGGGGCGTAGATGTATATCTTATTTTTGTCAATATCTCTACTTCCAGTACTCCGATTTGGAAAATTCTTTCTTTGTTGGATAGTGTTTCCGATGCGAAATGTTTTTCCTAAAAATTAAAAATCTGCTCGTAAATCATAGACTTTCCGCTAGGGGGCACAAAGGCAAATTGCGTTTTCTGCGTTATTTCTGGTTCTAAAACTGCGATTTGAAAAAATCTTCCTGTATTGCATACAAGACCTGATGGAAAACATTTTTCTCATAATTTCTAATGTTTGGTAAAGAATAGTTTGGCCACCAAGGGGCATAAGCGTTAATTTCTGCTTCTGATGTATTTGGAGCAAAATCTGGGCTCCTGAAAACTCGACTAATTTTTTTTTCTTGGACCGATAATGCTCATACGGAAAAATCTTTTGAGAATACTTTCTTCCTAAAATAATGCATGGTTTTCCCACCAGGGGACGTAATGTTACAATTTATTTTTGTCGATATCTCTGTTTCTAGTGGTCCGATTTGAAAAATTCTTTCTGTTTTGGAGAGCGTTTGCGGTGCGAAATGTTTCTCATACATATTCATGTTTTTCTTAACACACAAGTCTGCAACCAGAGGGCGTAAACTCACGATTCCGTGGACAGCCATATCTGAGGGATTAAAAACCCGATTGAAAAACTTCTTTCTTCCATTAGATACTATTGTTTTCCATACCGGCTCCATTGACTTTGAATAGCTTTGATAAATTTAATTGGCGTCAGAACGGATTCAAAAGACGTGCTTATTACACCCGAAGATTCGGTGTCATCTTTCTTGTTTGAACTCCAAACGTTTCGCTTTTCTAGTGTAAGTTCACCTTGATAAAGCCTCCCGTTGGACGGCGAAAGCTTGGCACAATAAGGTATATTTTTTGCTATACACGTATTCACGGATTTGTGTGACTTTATGATCTACTTAATTATTTAGTAGTGTACTTAATTATATATTTTTGGATTGTTTGCTAAGATCCCTCATAAGAGGGATACTCTGAATTTAGTACATTCCTTCTTGTGTCACTTAAGCAGACCTGCCAACTGTTACGTTACGATTTTATCGTATTAGTACGATAAATCATGCTGCAGTACGCAAATACAATTTTGCAGCCAAAAATACAATTTTTTTTAAACAGCTTTTCCCCCATTTTTTTCCTTTTCAGACAGAAGCCTTGTAATAGAATCGCGTCGACGGGCGACGTATGTCGCAGATTTATTTTGGTCCTGCAGTCAAAAGTGACATCCTCAGAACCCTATTAAACCATCTTGCAGACTCCCTATCATAGATGTAAGTTTTCCGCCTTTCAAAATTTCCGAAAACGGAAGTTAGGCGATGTGAGGATTTCTTCCGTAATCGTATTTTGTTTTCTCGCGAAGGACGATGTACGTCGCAGATTTATTTTGTACTCATCCCCGTAGAAGAATCGGGCCGACGTACATCGCAGATTTATTTTGTACTCATCCCCATAGAAGAATCGGGCCGACGTACATCGCAGATTTATTTTGTACTCATCCTCGTAGCAGAATACCGGCGACGGCCGACGTACATCGCAGATTTATTTTGTACTCATCCCCGTAGTAGAATAGCGTCGACGACCGACGTACATCGCAGGTTTATTTTGTACTCATCCCCGTAGCAGAATAGCGCCTACGGTCGACGTTCATCGCAGATTTATTTGCTACTAATCTTCGTAGCAGAATCGCGGCGACGGCATATGCATATCGCAGATTTATTTTGGTCCTGCAGACAAAAACGACATCCACAGAACCCGATTAAACCATCTTGCAGACCTCCTAAGATGCAAGTTTTCCGCCTCGTAAAATTTTCCGAAAACGGAAGTTAGGCGGAGTGAGGATTTCTCCCGTAATCGTAATTTTTTTCCTAGTGGTTAACAACATAAAAGTGTTTGCTGATTAGATTTAATTAGTTTCTCAGTAAAATTTTGATGTAGGGACAACTCCCTACATTCTCATCATCAAGAATTTATATAGCTGAAATAGGCTTCAAAAATTATCAGCATGCGTCTTGTTACGATTTTTCTACCTGAGTGTCACGTTTTTTGGTTTTGAGAGGTTTGCAGGTATGCTCATCAGTGTTCTCGGGTCTCATGTTCAGGAATCGCTTTCTCTTAACCACTGTCACTTCGTGCTAGTGACTCGGAGCAAATATATTTCACGAAAACGGTTAATATCCATTGAGATTTTTACCATCCCCAAAATTTGCCTACGACGTTTTCTTGAACTTGGACCAACCAGAAATCTGTCGAGATACAATTAGCTCTGATGGCCTTTAAGAAAGAAACAGGAACCATTAAATTTAGCGCGTTAGGAAAGTTAAAATTTTAGAGTACAATTTAATTCGGTTCTGTGTGAATAACGTTACGTTACTCTGGTAAATGAACCAGCCTGTAGGTCTGTGTTGAGAAGTAAAGGAAAGTGAAAAGGACCAATAGTATTACGCTAACAAAGACGGTTGCATGCTTAGCGAATGAATAAGGTCTGTCATCAAAGGGAATGCAACGTCGCGTGAGGTTATTGCGTGCTCTTTGTGAGGAAACGGAATGCATTTCGAAGAGAGAAACAGATGGCAACATTATCTGCTCAAACTGAATCCAGTGAAGCGGTGTTTTGGGAAATCGAATTTTGAACGTTCTGCTGAAGCAAAATGAATTAAAAAAGCTTTCTGCATTAAACTGATAAGAAATTCAAGGTTGTGAACAACTCGTAGCAATTTTGCGAAGCTTCTTCCAAAACAGTACCTCATAATCTGCCAGTACAACACCGAAAATCAAGTGGAAAAAGTTTGATAATAAATACATGAAATATATCACTGAAATTGTAAAATCTCTTTTTTGTGTTGAAGGTTTAACGACCACCGTGAGCAACTCGACGACTATAAGTAAGTCACTCTTTCCTGATTTAGGGCCACTGGTTCCTGGGAAGGGAGAGATCCAGTGCCGTAAGACAAACACAACTTCCATTCCCCACCGGGATTCGGGCCCAGACCGATCTCGGACGAATGGTCAAAAGCCAGCGTTTAGACCACTGCGCAACAGGAGTGGCACGAAACCTGTGGAAGTTATTGTCTTGAATTTCTGTAATGTGTGTAATTTCAGATAAATTTAGTTCTAAGTTTCGGATAGTGCTAAAGAACTTCTACATTATTTTGAGGAGAGTATGTCATGTTAAACATTAATTATTTGAAACACTGAAGTTCATGCTGTATTAAATCAACAGAACACATATAGAGGAGATTATGTCAGTGCTTTTTCTCATTCTGACCAAAATGAAATGCATTAAATCTGCGAATTTCCCTTAGTGTGCCTGAACTAAGTAAATTTTAATAATTATGCCAAGGATTCGTGCATGCTCTGCTTTTCTTTTCTTTTTTTTATGCATCATCAGCATTATTAACTGCCAGACTTGTTTATGTTAAAAAAATTATATTATTACGAATTTTCATGGCTTTTCTTCTCTTTTTTATTCTGGTTAGAGGTCGATATAGTCAGTGTCAAAGCGACCCAGATTCGCGTTGACAATTCTAGGTCAAGTGATCGATAAGCGGCAGCCGCTTGGACTGATTCGTATGTCTGATCTCGACATTGCTTCCAAGGATACTTGGAAAGCAGGTGTAGGATAGACATGTAATACTTTCTTTTCAATGGATTTAAAAACTTTTGATTTCACTTTAAAGAACTGACACGAAGAACATAAAAAATTAAAAAGTGCGTCGCTAGTCAAAAGTCAGGAGAACCGAATCGGTAAATTAAAATTTGAAGTATATTAATGCCACCGGTCATCAAGCATTAAGATTTTTTGGAAAATGCTCATCTCTTGATAATATTTGTAATGTTCGAGCAGATAGATAGCTTTAATGAAATCCCCGATTGTTTCTAGGTGAAGCAATCAATTCCAGTTTTTGGTGTCTTTTCTTTCAAAGCAATCGTCAGCTTCAATGTAGAAGCGAAAATGTTGCCTTACCTTGGTTCAATGTTAGATTTATACTAGAGATTTGTTTATAGAATTAAAGTGCATGCATGTGCCAGTCCATTTAAGATACATTTGAAATTCTGCTCAACATCATGTTTTTCCAAGGTGACATAGTCGTTGCCGGAATTTCTGTTTGGAAGTTGGCAGTTGCTCACAGTATAAAATTAGGTAGCAAAGCTTCCAAGTAAATCGATAAGTTGACAAAGATCAACAATGACAAAGAAAGAAAAAAGGGAATGAAGGAGATAAAAAATGAAAAGCTCCCACGGGGAACAAGTCAGCAAAACTTAAATGCTGGTTAAATATCGGACTGTGGGGCACACTTTTCCCGTATTCTTTCATACATATACATAATTTAATTTGTTTTATCACTCCAATGCAACTGCATGTAACTTCTAGATTTGTTCAAAGCTTTTCAGTAAACAAGCAAAGCTCTTTAGTTGTTTTTTGCAGTAAACATTTGGCATACGTAAACTTTCGCACGGTATATCTATTTGCCTTGATCACAAGTACAAACCTAACTGGAAGGATCAGAAAGGTTTTTAAACTGCACAATAATGACTTCTGTGATCTAGTTCCGTCATTGGTGATCCAGGTAACAGAAGTCAGTAGTCTAATTACGAAGACTGCTATGCCTAAACTCAAATCCATGTTGAGAGATAAATGTTATGCTCCTTCTTATGGCATTTGGCTTAATCTCTTGCAAAGGCTAATAACCTAATAATAAAAGAATAACTTTTAGGCTTATGTTTTCATTGGGACCGTTAGGCACGTGGAAAGGAAGAAGACTCAGAAAAACAGAAATTATAACAACATGCGCCCACAGTTGCAGAAGAAGGGTTTTCTATCTTGTAAACTGGTTTCCAAAGTCAAACTGTGTTTATTTCAAATGCAACATTTCATAGCAAGCTGGAGATACTTTACTTGAGATACAGAAACTGGCACTATTCCGACTGCCTTTGAAGGTAGTTAGCTTTGGTTCTTGATTTAATTGAAGAACACTGATTTCCGATCACTACTACTTTTAATGACAATTAGTAATGAACAAAAATGATTGAACATGTTACTATAATTCACTAGCAGACTGTCTGAAGTAATTTTATCTTATATCCAGCGAATTTGCTATCTATTCCTGGTGAAGGCAACCTTTTGCTGTGAGAAAGCTTGCATTCTCTGTATGAATGTTTAGATCAATAATAGTTCCCGAATCTGTTTAGGTAACAGTTTTTTTTTATTGAAGGTTTAACGACCACCGTGAGCAACTCAATGGGCTATAAGTAGTCGCCCGTCCCTAATTTAGGGCCACTGGTTCTAGGTAAGGGAGAGAGTTAGTGCCATAAGACAAACACGACATCCATGCCTCACCGGGATTCGAACCCGGACCCCTCTCGGACGAATGGTCATGAGTCATCGCTTAGACCACTGCGCCACCGGATTGGCCTAACAGTTTTGGCGAAAGATGTTTCCCATGTGATATATCCTAATAACGGTGGAATATACACTTGGATAATGGAAGACTTTCCTCATTTGTTGAGTTGTGACTACTGTTTGTGTCACCTAAGAATCTTGGATTTGTTGCACCGCTTGTGATGTCCATAATAATCAAATCATATGAAACATATCTCCGTGTGCGTGTGTGTGGAGGTGAGGAAACGAAAATGTGCGTAATTCTTTGCTTAGCAAATTTAATATGCCCTAGAACGTATAAGCAAAAATTTTAAATTTCTGTGGTTTACAAATAACATACACAAGGGAAGCAACTTACTTTCTCTGAGGTGTATGTCACTGCAGTCTCACGGTGGCGCCATAGGACTTCAGTTCTTTTGCTGCTCTGAGGTCTCTCTCTAGTCTTAGCTTATGTTTTCTTTTTCTGCTCCGTTTAAGCAGCGAATCCGTGAGAACTCAGTCTTGAAATACTTTGATAAATGCTGAAGAAATATGCCGACATAAATCCAGAAATCGTCATATGACGTCATAGTTTTAGTGAGGATTAATATCGCTTAGCTCTGCCTGCTTTTTCAAAGGGCAGACAAATTCCTTCGTTTAATTATTGAGCGCTTCAAGAACATTTCAGTTCAGCATCTGAAATGTTCTGAAGCCCTCGATAACTAAACGAAGAAATTTGTCTGCCAACTCATTTGTTCGCAGCTCTCTTCTTCTTTCTAAATCTTTGTTCTCGAGTGTATGTTCACATGGGTATTTAATACTTCCATGCGCATCCTAGGTTAGGGGACGCTCGTTCCCTAAACATGGGTGAAGGAAGAAAGACGGTGTGTAAGAACGAAACATAATAAATACGTTTTACTGGATTTGGACCCACGCCCATTAACACAGAAGTCTTCCATCATCCCTATGCTGCTAAATGTTTGAATTTGGAATTTAAGGAAATAACTGCTGACTGCAGAGGAAGACATTTGATCTCCATAGCGTTTTTAAACGATGTTGATGAGAACTCTTGCTGGTTGCCAATACTCTCACTTGAAATCAAAACCATAATAATGAGTTACCGTAACGCTGTTTAAATTGTGCGCAAAATGCACATTCAGTTCAGCGCTCAGCAAAGCCGTGATGCTTCCTTTACGATCATTTAGAAGCTTTTACTACCAAATCGCGAATCTCCAGCAGAGATATTCGCCACTCAAGGTTTCGCTTGGGGAGTCTTTCATTGAACGGCATTTACACTGTGATCACTGAATTATTACCACCTACCTAATACATCGTAGGTTCTCCTATCGCCCTCAGTAAAACAGCTATCCGACGTGGCATCGATTCAAGAAGACGCCGGAAACAGTTGGGAGGTATGGCCAACTAAGTTTGCAATGCGGCCTTCAGTGCACGTATGGAGGTGATTGATGTATGCAGACGCCTGATATGCCGTTCCATAGTGTCACACAAGTGTTCTATTGGATTGATATCGGGAGAGTTCGGAGGTTAATCGATATTCTGGAAGTCTGAACTGTGTTCCTCAAACCATTTCTGTACAACATTGGACCTGCAGATCGGCGCATTGTCACCTTGGAAGACCTTGTCGCCATTCGGGAAAAAGTGAAACATTGCTAGCTGTGCAGTGTCAGCATGCAATTCACGATAGTAAACACCAGTCATACGTTGTTTCACATGGACCACGGGTCAATGTTCCTGCCAGGTGAACATGCTCCATACCATGCAACTATGCTTTTACCGCACCACCAAATCACGGTCCGCCGATACCCATTTTGTGTTTAGATAAGTGTCGCGTTAATTGCTTTGTCCATTCATTTACTCGTATTACACCAGAACAATGATCCCGCACCCCTTATTCGAAAACCACAATTTTTAGTTGCTTAGATTAATGGGTAATTACTACTGTGGAGCAGTTACACATTTTAAAATGCTCAAATATTACGATCATGATTCTATACACCATAAATTTTGTCTAACTATATAGAAAATATGCGAATTGTTGTACATATATGGATACTTGATATTTGTTGGAAGTCATTGAGGTACACAAATGTATGCGGTCAAGCACGGTTTCTGTCATCCTTCGCACGTGGGTACCGGAACCAAACGCACGTAAGTAACAGGCGATGTGTCGGTAGCAGTATTAGAAAAGTAAACTTCCTCGACAAATAAAAATGTTTCCAATGTGGTACAACACCCTGAGATTAGGTACAACGCCACCCTGTGATTATTGTGCAACCCAACTTACGTCCTCCTTTCGCCCTCAGTAAAACAGCTATGGGGTCAATAGAGCCTGCGGCTCTTATTGACCTAATTGGGTAGCTATTGTTTTAACAGGTCTCCATGTTTTGATAAAGTTTATTTCCCGCTACAAATGTAAGGACAGAGAATGGTAACAGAATACCAAAGAAAACATTTCCTTTTTCCTTTACTTGAACTGTGTTAACGCTGTCTTAATCAGTTCTGCGTTTCATCACTGCATTATATCTATTGTACAATACATTGTACCCAGCACAATGATTTATTCATAGAAGTGATATTCTTAATATTTTTTATTCTGTCTTCGTCTTAATTAAATGCTATGTAATTCACTAAAAGGACTCTGGCATTCAAGTATACAGGGTAAGTAATTTTTCCTATCGCAGCAAATGTATAGAATTATCTTGTTAGTCGGTTCGTGTAGAAATGTTGCACTACTGCGAACGATAAGATGTTCATGCCCTTGTACATCTTTATACAATTGTTCGTAATTTTCATCGTAATTCGATTGGATATAATTCCGTTGAAATTATTGGATGAAATGTTTCATTAAGGTAATTTATTAAATGTGATTTTTTGAATTGCTCTGGTGTGCACTTGTGGTCCAGATTTAGCTGAAAAAACTCAAAGGTTGCAATAAAGTTATAAAACTTAAGCATTGAATTCTATACTCAAGTAAATGCTATCTACCCCCCCCGCCCGTCAGTATATTACGCCCGGTATGCTTGTCATTAGCATCGTGAATATACTTTGACGCTGTTTCCGAAATTCTGAACGCACTTTTTAAAGCATGTTTGTTCGTGAAAGTTGCTCTGTCTTGGAACAGTAGTAGTATGCTTTGTGCTTTTAGGGGGAAAAAAGAAACATTCTTAATATGTATCCTATCCTTATTGCTCACGATGATAAGTTGGTGTATGCATTTCCACTATGTTTTCAGGTGGCTAAAATGAAGGGAAATCCCTAGGACCAGTGACCTTAAATTAGGGACGGGCAACTGCTTATAGCCCATTGAGTTGCTCACGGTGGTCATTAAACTTCCAATTAAAAAAAACGTGAAGAGAAAACTAATTTTTCTACTATGATTCCAATTCCGCGGATTATTTTTAATTGCACCTTCTTTCTTTCGAATAAGGCTTGTCATAGAACGGAAAACATTGCATTTTAGCAAAATTACTTCGTGTCTACTGACATATCAAAATTATTTCACCTCTACTCTGTTCACCAAACAACAAAGGGAACTGAGGGTTCAGAATTCTGCATGAATAATTTGTAATGGATTTATGCGAAATCACATAAAAGCTCATTGAAGTAAAGAACTTGACTCCAACACCTCTCAAGCCACGGAAGGTTTGCAATTTGCTATTGATATCATTTCTGATAGGGAAACATTCCTTCTGAAATTATTCAAATATTGACTTTTGAAGATATCGTCTCAAAATAACTCAACTTAAATTTCATGGGTGACTTCTTCATATTACTGAAGCATTGACGTGCACGGATAAAACACAAAAGTGTGTGAAAACAAAGCGGCTGGCAAA
The DNA here is from genome assembly GCA_039090855.1 of Macrothele yani. NCBI lineage: Eukaryota > Metazoa > Arthropoda > Arachnida > Araneae > Macrothelidae > Macrothele > Macrothele yani. Next base: position 75,745,128 of record CM077026.1, read on the forward strand.
TTCTCACAAACTTCTGAAAAAAAATAATCAGCACTGAATTGCGGAATAAGAATTAGTTAATTTGCGGGACGTTCTTGATCCTATAGTACTCTGAGTGTTGGAAACACATTTCAAATTCCAGTGTTTGAAATCTTCCAAAATTGCTTAATCTCTCTCTCTCTCTCATTTTTTTATCATTTCCGTTTAAAGGAGTCTTTTGCCTGTAACATGTTTACTTAACTTTGGGAACGAAAATAGTAATGGAAAACCAGAAGGTATTTGCATAACATAAATCGCAGTTAGATCTAGCGAGTATTAAAAGGAATTCTAATCCATCATGAAGAATCGTCGGACGAAATTCAAAACGTCCATCACTTACAGCAATGTTTTCTCACCAGAAATCATTGAACAGTCTCGGAAATATGGTTCCAACTGCAGGTACACTGTGTGGACAAAAGTGATTGTGCACCCACACGCAAGCGCAATGGCGTGCTCCCGCAGCACAGACGAGGTCGATAAGGTAAAGAAAGGCAACGGGAATACGCTCAGATCAATCGCTGATAAAATGGCTAAAATTGCAGCAATTCACCTCACCCTGGAAGACCCACGAAACAGCAACCCAGGGCCCGGAGGGTGCTGCAAAGAAAGATCGGGAAAACCAGGTCCCGACCTATGCACGTCCATAGCACATGAGTTCCAGATGGCCACAGATGTTATGGTCTCCACCAAGACACTTCGAAGAGAGGCCCATGCACTCAGGTATCGTGGCCGAGCATCCGCCCGTAAACCTCTTATCACAAATACCAATAAAGCCACGCGGCTACGATGGGGTCAACAGCACAAAAGTTGGACATTGGAGTAATGCTGGTAGGTGTTACGGAGCTACGAATCCTGCTTCACATACTCCGATCAGATGGACGCGTCTTGGTTTTTCTGTTACAAGGAGAACGTCTGCTTTCGGAGTGTGCATTGCTGACTGTGAAGCACGGAGGTGATGGAGTATGGTATGGAGCTGTTCGAGCAGGTACGGTGTGGTTCCAGTGGTTGTTATTCATGGCAACATGAACTCTGTGTGCTGTATAGGGATATCCTGGATAACTCAATGTTCCCAAAGTTGTAGCAGTTCTATGGACGCGACGATTGTTTCTTCCAGGGTGACAATGCCACTTGTCATATTTCCAGGGCTACAATATAGTGGTACGAGGAAAATCAGGACTTGTGGATGGACTGGCGTGCTCAGAGCCCATACCTCAATCCCATTGAACACCTATGGGACGAAATTGAATGAGGGGTGAGGTCTAGACTAACACGAGCTTCTTCACTGGCAGAGTTGGTCAATATACTCGAGGCGGAACATCCCGCTCTCCCTACTCCATGGACTTGTGGACAATTTAACTCAACATGTGGCTTTTGTAATCTCTGCAAATGGAGGACCTACGCGCTACTGATGCAAATGCAATACTGTTTTTATATTTACTGACAGTGTCCAATCACTTTTGTCCACATGGTGTATAAGATGCGGAAATAATATTTTTTAATCAGAAGACTTCTAAAATTCTAAAAACATAGATACAAAACATTGTCCATCTGCATCACCCTTCACAGAAATTAAAAAGTGCGCGATGACCAATGTCTACAGCTAGTCCGATGCCCGTGCTTTTTTTTTTTTTTTTTTTTGAAAGATTGGCTGAAGCCGAGTCAATACCTAATGTAATGTGCAAAAGAACCACTTGCACCCCATCCATATGCAAAGGAACCCCGAAGAAGATGATGGAAACAATTTCAGAAAATTCCTGTCTGCAATAAGTTTACTTTTGACCAATTTTACCACACGTGTAAATACTGGTTCATATTTTTGCCATGAGAGTTTCTCTGGACTCGCAGCATTGCTATAAACATTACCTTTGGAATCACAGTATTTCATCTATGGTTCCTAGCATCTTGTCTTTCCTGGTAGATCTGGAACACAGATTCCTTTTTATGTCTTCCTGAGAACTTTGTTATTTTGCATGTACGCAAAAAAAAAAAAAAAAAAAAAAAAAAAATGTCGGCCAAACATTTGACAAAATATTTGAAAAACAAAAAGGTGTATATATATTCTTTCAATTAACATTGTAATAAAAGAGATTTATTTTTTTCAGATTCAGCAGCCTCGTTCTTTCCGCTGAATTTATTACAAGCCTTTAATGTTTGGTTGAAGGATGTAACCATCGAACGATGCTGTTTTTTTCTTTGCGTTGTCGCTTAAGGAGAGGTGTTTTCAATTTATCAAAGTTATGTTGGTTAGGATTTTACCAGTGTCACTACAAAAACTGTAAGAGTGAGGGAGTAGTGTGTAAAAGTTGTGACCAGATACAAAGTACAGACAAAGAGAAGTCGCGCCGGACTCATGAGAAAAGGAAAAAAATAATGCTGATATCAGAGACGTTTCGCAGCAGAGACAACTTACCAATGAGGTCATCGATTCAAGAGCCTTTGGGTGACGGACATGGAAACATCTACAGCTACTGGTAGCCCACTTATTTCATAAATAATGAATCTAATAGGTTATGTTTATTACGTAATACCTGTCCCTTTAAGGAAGGAAAAGATACAGATCTTTACAAATGTAGTATATAGCTTGAGCGTTCTCCTCAGAAATGTACAGATTTGTATTAGAAATTTAGAAATATACTAAGTTATTTTAAAATAAATTATTTTGTTTATATGAAATTCATACAAAGTGGCAATGCATTATTCAGACCAGTATTATTTTGTTTACAACGAAAACTGCGTGTTCATTTTAGATTTCGCAAAGAATCATAAATACGAAGGAAATTTATGTGATATTTCTGTTGAGTTCAAATTCGGTCACACAAAGGCGGAAACATTTATATAAATGCATAAGAAGTGTGTTGTGGTGGCGCTAATACTAGTAGTTCGTGTTCAATATGATAGTAGCTGCCGAAAAAGTTGTTCTGCGGATATCCGCCTTAAAGATGAAATAAGTCGCGGTCACCCATCCAGCAGAAAGGATAATCATCTAAAAGAATCTAATTGGAAACAGACTCACGATAGGCGGTGAAAGAAGCTACAAAAACGAAAAAGGAGAAAGAAAAAAAGAAAGATGAAGTTGCATTATCAACCTACTAAGAGATCTAATCGCTGTGTGACGAAAGAACTATTAATTTTGAAACCAATTTGTGATATATATCTGATATATCTGTGCTTAAAAAAATTAATTCCATGTGATAACCGACGATGACATGTTCATTGAAAATGGTTTGGTCTGGTATCGGGTCTCATTTACTGCAATCCGACGGGTAGTAAAAAAGGAAAGAAACGTTGCACCAAATGGAACTTTTTTTACCAAATGCTGTTCGGAAAACTGCCAGCATTTGTAAACCAAACAGACGGCTGCTGGTTGAAACCTTTTGGATCCTGCTGAAAAAACAGAACTGTTTCAGCAAAAACTGCCAGCATTTAAAAACCAAACAGACGGCTGCTGCTTGAAACCTTGTGGATCCTGGTGAAAAAACAAAACTGTTTCAGCAAAACTGCCAGCATTTAAAAACCAAACAGACGGCTGCTGGTTGAAACCTTTTGGATCCTGCTGAAAAAACAGAACTGTTTCAGCAAAACTGCCAGCATTTAAAAACCAAACAGACGGCTTCTGCTTGAAACCTTGTGGATCCTGCTGAAAAACCAGAACTGTTTCAGCAAAACTGCCAGCATTTAAAAACCAAACAGACGGCTGCTGCTTGAAAATTTGTGGATCTTGGTGAAAAAACAGAACTGTTTCAGCAAAACTGCCAGCATTTAAAAACCAAACAGACGGCTGCTGCTTGAAACCTTGTGGATTCTGCTGAAAAAACAGAACTGTTTCAGCAAAACTTCCAGCATTTAAAAACCAAACAGACGGCTGCTGCTTGAAACCTTGTGGATCCTGCTGAAAAAACAGAACTGTTTCAGCAAAACTTCCAGCATTTAAAAACCAAACAGACGGCTGCTGGTTGAAACCTTTTTGGATCCTGCTGAAAAAACAGAACTGTTTCAGCAAAACTGCCAGCATTTAAAAACCAAACAGACGGCTGCTGCTTGAAACCTTGTGGATCCTGCTGAAAAAACACAACTGTTTCAGCAAAACTGCCAGCATTTAAAAACCAAACAGACGGCTGCTGCTTGAAACCTTGTGGATCCTGCTGAAAAACAGAACTGTTTCAGCAAAACTGCCAGCATTTAAAAACCAAATAGACGGCTGCTGCTTGAAACCTTTTGGATCCTGCTGAAAAAACAGAACTGTTTCAGCAAAACTGCCAGCATTTAAAAACCAAACAGACGGCTTCTGCTTGAAACCTTGTGGATCCTGCTGAAAAAACAGAACTGTTTCAGTAAAACTGCCAGCATTTAAAAACCAAACAGACGGCTGCTGGTTGAAACCTTTTGGATCCTGCTGAAAAAACAGAACTGTTTCAGCAAAACTGCCAGCATTTAAAAACCAAACAGACGGCTTCTGCTTGAAACCTTGTGGATCCTGCTGAAAAACCAGAACTGTTTCAGCAAAACTGCCAGCATTTAAAAACCAAACAGACGGCTGCTGCTTGAAAATTTGTGGATCCTGGTGAAAAAACAGAACTGTTTCAGCAAAACTTCCAGCATTTAAAAACCAAACAGACGGCTGCTGGTTGAAACCTTTTTGGATCCTGCTGAAAAAACAGAACTGTTTCAGCAAAACTGCCAACATTTAAAAACAAACAGACGGCTGCTGCTTGAAACCTTGTGGATCCTGCTGAAAAACAGAACTGTTTCAGCAAAACTGCCAGCATTTAAAAACCAAACAGACGGCTTCTGCTTGAAACCTTGTGGATCCTGCTGAAAAAAACAGAACTGTTTCAGCAAAACAGCCAGCATTTAAAAACCAAACAGACGGCTTCTGCTTGAAACCTTGTGGATCCTGCTGAAAAAACAGAACTGTTTCAGCAAAACTGCCAGCATTTAAAAACCAAACAGACGGCTTCTGCTTGAAACCTTGTGGATCCTGCTGAAAAAACAGAACTGTTTCAGCAAAACTGCCAGCATTTAAAAACCAAACAGACGGCTGCTGGTTGAAACCTTTTGGATCCTGCTGAAAAAACAGAACTGTTTCAGCAAAACTGCCAGCATTTAAAAACCAAACAGACGGCTGCTGCTTGAAACCTTGTGGATCCTGCTGAAAAAACAGAACTGTTTCAGTAAAACTACCAGCATTTGAAAACCAAACAGACGGCTGCTGCTTGAAACCTTGTGGATCCTGCTGAAAAAACAGAACTGTTTCAGCAAAACTGCCAGCATTTAAAAACCAAACAGACGGCTGCTGCTTGAAACCTTGTGGATCCTGGTGAAAAAACAAAACTGTTTCAGCAGCGACGGTGTTCCTCATCAACTGTGTTCAGTAGACTAGTGGTACTTAAGTAATTCGAAAGGCTCAACAATTGGGCGCATCAGGACCTCAGGGAAATATAATTTGAAAACACATCCAAAATTGCAGCTTGTTATATTTGCAAATATAAAACGAAAAGCATATTTCCGTATTTCTAGAAAGGAATTATCCTTAATGCGCATCATCATGTAATTAATAGCAGTGCATCTAAATGCATTTGAAGCCTTGAACGCATCGATATTTTCTCGATTTAAAACACTCGAACGGTGTGATTCTTGAAAAACATACCAAATAAAGCCTGCTATTGCATCTGTCTATTCCCTGGTTAAATTCTAAAAATACTTGCTAGATGTCGTGGCTGAAATTCCAATCTGGAAACATGAGATGCTTATTTTTTACATCACTCGCATTCAATTTTTTCCGGCGGATATCCGCGAGCAGATGTAATAACTCCAGCTTAATACCTTGAAAACTATGAATCTGTAATTTATCTCGAAACGATAAAAACCTGTCTTGTTGGTAAAGTGGCTAAAGCTGGAACTGTTAGTGGCATACGCAAGATCATTTTTCTTGTACATTTCAAAATGAGGCACATAACAGTCGAGTTTGCAGGATTGCTGGGTGAATGCCGGAAACAAAACAATTTTATCTTGAAGGAATGTTCAGAAGACTGGTAAGAAGTTTAAAGAATATTTTGTTATTGATGCCTGATATTCATGTTTTTTATTCCTATTGAGAAAATTTGATAAAATCCTTAAAAACCAAAAAAAAGATTTACTATTGGAAAATTAAGAAAGATATACAACAAAGCAGTTATTAAGTATTTTCACTTAGCACTGGGAAAAATAAATATTTCCAGTACTGCAAATATTGTTCTCTGGTAAAAGCCATACATAGTTCATGACGTACGCCATCTTTCTAATCTTCCAGATTAATTGTCTCTTATTCTCATGTAAATGTTCATTTTTGTTCTGAATGCCACATCTGAAGCTCTGTGAGTTTTTTCTTCCTTTTGGAACAGCCTGGCAGTGAATATAGTCACGACGCGATTCAGTAGTAAACAGTTGAGATATAACTGGCTAGGGAATTGTACCATTTCCACGACTTTATTTAATTTTAACATTAGTGAAGTTTAGCGATTTTTAGTCTTAACGTTTGCGAAACATCTTGAATAAAGAATTCGAAATGTATCGGCTGTCTCAAAGTACTTTATTACATCCTAATTCCGTTTAATATAAGAGATATAAAGATTCCTTTGAACCGTAAGTATTATGTAATAAGATTCAATTCTAGAAACCTATTCTGAAAATGACAGGAACTAAATTTTAGGAATCACCGTTTCGAGCTCAACCCCTGGTATGATAATAATTTAGCTATTGTTAAAATTTTTGGTATTTCATTTGTGTAGACACATTCCTTATAAACCGCACGAATATTTTATATCAAGTAAACCATCTAATTAGAACAACCATCTAATTAGAACCAAGGATACGTCTAGTCGAATTGCTATCGTAAGGTCTTAAACAGTCGTACTTTCGCTGTGGTTTGCATACTAGGAACTAAAAATTGTAGATTTGACGCCTTTTTCGTAAAAATCATTAAGACCTTTACATCCAGAAATAGCAACATTTCTGTATTCTACAAGGTTTCTAATAATGCAGTACGTCTTGGCTCCTGGCCAGACTTTGGGAGGATCTAGCCTTTTGTCTCATTAACCACACCCAAGAATATATCGCTGAACGATATTAGGCCTTATAAAACACGAATAAGCAAAAGCATTGACGTAAGTGTTCTTGGTTTTCTGCGGTTGCCAAAAGTAATGTAATTTGACCCATCCCATTCTGCATGGAACGTCACTATTTCTAATATTGTTTTACAGAAAAGTAATCTTTTGAATGCTGTTATTCCCTATTTTACGCAATCAGTTTCGTCTTTAAAACTGCAGCGATCACATAGCAAAAATTGAATTTAAATTACATCGTATGTAAACACATGTCACGCGTTTTCTAGATACAGAAAAACATTGTGACTGGTTTCAATATTGTTGTGATATAATCATGCGTCAAGCTTATGAGTTACGAAGAGTGTGGACACCAGTCTCGTAAGTATGACTGAACGTAAAACAGAGTAAACGGAAATATTTACGTAGTACAAATACAAAACGGTTTTCCTAATCAATTAGTTCCTTGTGTTTGGGTTGAAGGTTTAACGACCACCTTGAGCAACTCAATGGGCTATAAACAGTCTCCCGTCCCTAATTTAGGGTCACTGGTTCCAGGGAAGGGAGAGATCCAGTGCAGTAACACAAACACAACATCCATATCTCACCGGGATTCGAACCCCGACCCTTCTCGGACGAATGATCAGAAGCCATCGCTGAGACCACTGCGCCACCGGGCGGCTCTCTTAGTTTCGTTTTAATCTTAATCTGATTTAATCCCTCAACCACTGGATGATAGCCTGATATTCACTCTCATATTTGCGACATACACTTAGGGGTACTGTATTTTTTTAAATATTGATCTGAAACTTGACCCAAAATTAACACGAAAATAACACTTATTTTTGCTCCAAAGAGGCGGTAAATACATACTGAAAAAACGCACTGTTGTCCTGAAATATTGTTTTGATCAGTGCCTAAATAAGAGCATTTCTTTATCTGACTAGTATTTTATTGAAACTCTTATCAATGTGTAAGCACTTTTACCTTAAAACAAGCTGAACCCAGTCGATTCTATCGCAAAATAATGCTAGTCACTGGCTTCAAGATGATTTCCGCTCCATTCATTTTGCTGAATTTCTTTTATCTGGTAACTTTATTGGTATATCTCGCAGGACATTAGGGTTAGTGGACAGAGAGGGACAGAAGGTTATCATTAGAAATCTAGAAATAATGACACATACTCTGTTTTCTCACATGCGGGAGTGACAACCATAAAAAGATTTAACGTAAGAATGGCAAACTGAAAGACTTCGCAAGTTTCATCTTGGAAGTATTCAACGTAGAAGAATTAGCTGTGTAGAAATGTATATGTCCAATTACAATCACTGAAAGACTCAGTCGAGAGAAAAAGGCTGGTTGCAGAAACAGTAGCGGCGTTTAACAGTGATAAACCGTTATCAATTCTTGGGCAGTAAACCTTGGACAATAACAATTGCGAGAATGTTCGCCAAGCGTCTTTTAATGCGCTTTAGTCTTTCTTTCAAATGGTTTGGTACGAGACATTTGTTTCCCCGCTAAAAAGAGGGGGCGAGAAAGGTTTAATCTTTGTAAACCGTACCCTCCCTGCTCCCTGGATCGGCGTAGGTCTTTTGTTGAAGCAGGAATTGTGCCTATTTCCTGTTATTTAATCGATCTGCTTGCTCGCTATCAATCCACTTCAGAAGGAAATCAATAAATGATGTGCTGCTGATGGGAAGCAACGGGAATCTCAAACATGGCTTCTTGTTTTGCAAGGGTTAATAGCTTCCTGTTCTGCAGTATTGTTTTCCATTGAACTATTCTTGTGAAACTATAGTTTTCAGGTATCTATGCACTGGGGACTGGCATAGTTTGATTTTCACTCTTTTGTGCGGCTTTACAGTGTAACGAATATCCCTGCTTCTCCCAGGATCTCCTGTTTCGTGATGTCGGGCATTTTTCTTTGAATCGGTAAATAGTGGCCTATCCTTTATCCTCAATAACTGAACTTCGGATTCTCATCTTGTTATCTTAATAACTTATATTTAATTTCTGATTAGGAGCATAAAGGTTCCATCTTATATGATTGCTGGCTTATATTAGCTGGAGATGAAATTCATAAGATTTCTTTAAATTCACTGGTCACAAAAAGTTAACGATATTGCATAAAATGAAGGATGGGTGTATCTCACTCAGGTAACACGCGGAGAAATAACATCAGTGAGGCCACGTAACATAAACGATGAAGAGTGTATTTATAAAAACAATTTGTGGTATAATTTCTGCCCACAATAAAGTAGCACTGCAATATAGGCAAAATGTTAAATTCGGAGAATGTCCATACCTCTGGATTTTAGTACCCATTAACACTTCTTCTGCGTCGAAGGACGTCTTGACATCTACGAGGCATACTTGCAATGACATTATTTATAAGCATCCGGGGCAACACTTTACGGATGTCTACCAGTGTACTGGGGTATAGAACGTGGTCACCCAGACGTCGCTGTACAGCGTTTCAAAGGTTCTAAATAGGATTAAGGTCAGCAGACCTCGGAAGGAGCTGTAGCGATTCAATCCCATGATTTTCCATCTCCTGAAGCATGCTCTAGGCACAGTGACTGGTTGCACTGTCATCCAGAAAACGGAATGCATGTCCATTAGCAGCGTGAAACAGTGTCAAAATGGACACAATGATCTCGTTTCGGTAAACTGAGGTATTTTATGTTTCTTTAACAAACATACAAGGCAGTAGGGCTATTCAAGCACACTTCTGCCAGAACTGACTGCCGCTGGTAAGGGTGAAAAGACTGCATATAGTGTGGTTGGAATCGTGTGCCGGATTTGCTGTACACTAGTCCTCGTTGAGTACCAGGATAAAGAGCGAAAAGGAATTCGTCTGTGTAAAGTACATGGTCCCACTCTGTATTCTACGACATATATTGTTGGACCCAGGTTCATTTTTGACGACGGTGAGCTGATATCAATGATATACATCTCAGTAGCCTCCTTGCTCTCAGTCCGTACTCGTGAAGACAGTTTCGTACCATTTTAGTGCATACTTTGACACCAAAAGCAGCTCTAAGTGATCCCCGGAGTTGGCTACTGGAGATATTACGCCTTCTCAGAGCCCTTAGTGCTAGGTAACGATCTTGCCACCTGGTGGTTATCCTCGGGAGACCACTCCTGGGTCGATCGGCGACATTTCCATGCCGTAGAAATCTTGTTTATAGCCGACATAGTACACTTTGCGAAATTCCCAAAGCAGCAGCCACATCGATCTGCCGTACACCTGCCTGCAACATGCTGAGAGCCCTATTTCTGTTGTCAATGCTTAAACGTCGTCTGGACATCATTTCAGGCTAATCCCATACTGAAGGGAATGCATTCACCAAACGTCTAGACCAAGCGGTGAAACTTCTGTCAGGTGCTTTTATCGGAGTACACATGCCCCGTACTGTGTTGTCATGATGCTAATTCTGGCGCTCTTCGGCCAAACATGGCTTTTGCGCCATAAAACTCCACCAACCAACCAATGGTGCTAATTTACATATGACGTAGCTTACCGAAGCTGATAACTGATCTCCAGTAGTCGCTAAATTTGTCTCAGCACGCTAAATTTTATATCACCACGTTTTCCCTTCGAAAACGCAATATTCCTAACTTTTTGTGACCAATGTATATCCGTGACGAGTTACTGAAATATGCTACCAAGAAATGGGAGAAGAATATCTAAACGCAGGAATTTGGTAACTAAACCTAGGGAACACTTTCAACTTTCAAATGAATGCATACAGTGTGATCCAAAACTCTGGAAACCCAAATTTTATTTACAGTTATGGAACACAGATAAGACACATATTGTCAGATGCATGACGCGAAGTGCCATACCATATGCGTTCAGGTAGGGTGATATATTTGTGTTAACAATTATATATTGTGCGCACTTAAAAAGACTTCAACCTTCTCGTCTTGCCTTCAAATTGATTTTTCTCTTGCCTAAACAGAAAAATCAGGTTAGCTACGGTTTTTCTGGAATTTCTGGCATTATTACTTGTGATGTGTGGAATTCTGCACGATGCCGCTGCAAGCAACCTTACCCAGCAAAAACACAAGTTTTAGGAAACTGCTGGCCACCAGCTGGCAGTGATGGGTCACTTCTTGCTGAAATCTGCCGCTCACAGCCCGGTAGCGGTCCGTTGGTGGTAGCGCCATCAGTTGGCAGCCATTGATGGCCCTGCAGCATCGCCGTGAATTGCTGGCCACCACGTAAGGGCCAATAGTGGCCCGTTGCTGGCAACCGATGAAACCCCAACACCAGGGGAAAGCAACGGGACTGCGCAAGCGCAGAAGCAACACGTGCTGTGTCTCTCGTGGTACCAGTTAGTTGAAGACGACGCTATCGCCATCGTATTAATTTAGTGGATGTTAAAGAAAAAAAAAGCAAATGTAGAGAAGCGAATTAATTTTCTAATGAAATGCCACGTCGACAAATATATCAGATTAAGCCATGAAATACAAGATTACAGCCATAAAATACACCCACTCCATTCTCATGAATAACAAGAAATAATTTCTGTGTAATCTTTCGTTTTAACATTCACTAAACATCTTGAAACAAAAGTCCTGAAAAAACATTAAAAAAGCGTTATGTTGGAAAAAAAGAAGAACTATACGCGTACAAAATTTATCAATTATTTGAAAAAAAATCAACGTTATGTGGATATAATGTACTCATCCATGGGTTGAATACACAAGACTGGAGTAATTCGCTTCTAAAAATATCGATAAGTAAAATAAAATATCTTTCCTCTTTAAAACAAATGTAGCTTCGGACAGCGGAAAGGAAAGATACAACGTTAAAAATGTAACAGAATGTGACATGAACGGGTAAATATATTAATTCAGCAATCGCCTTTCCAGACGACAAGGACAGCTCGAAACTTTGGAAAGCGCTTTTAAGTTGGAACACTCGTTGAAAAAGTGAATTTCCATTAAGGTAAAAAAAAATCGTATGTTGAAAAAATTAATTTATGAATTATATGAAACTTATATTTATAAAAAAGTACATCGCAGTATTGTAAAATTAAATAGAGAACCATTCGTTACACATTCCGCAGAAAAGGTCAGCTTCAAGCCATTCTCATGCGTGCCAAAACAGTCCAGTTGGTAGAGCGCCCGCTTCCTACTCTGACAGTCCTTGGTTCGTTTCCAAACAGGTGTTTTTCCGGACCTGTTGAGAAAATTTCCCTAGCGCAGTGCTATACTTCGGAAATTTCGTAAGTATAAAAAAGTAGTTGTAGCTTTGGGAAACTAAGGTTTTCATTTTTTTTAATGGCTACTACTCGGGAATTGGCGGACAAGGTTCGGCAAGCCATCAGTTACGTCACGTGATTGCCTACTGCCACTGCCTGTAAACTAGCGGACCACATTAGGCTAGCCATCATTTATGGTACGTGCTTGCAGGGCCGCTGAAGGGCTACTTATGGCAGCTACTGCCTGTGATGGACAACTGATGGCCCTTTTGTGACACATGACAACTGATGGGGGTGGCAACTGCTGGCCTGAACTGCTGGCCCTTCTGTTGGCCGCCCGGACATTTTATTGACGGTTCGGCAGCGGCAACATAATGCTGTGCCATTGCTGGCCCAGCAAGATTGTTTTTGGTGGGTAGTATGGGTAAAAATTCAGCAGTTCAAAGGAAAGATGTTTTTCAACTGGGACATCTCATATCATTTGCCGATTTTAAGTAAAAGCGGATGTGTCGTTTTCACCTGCAATTACACCTAAAATCGTAAATTTCTTCTGCAGAAAATCATGTTCTAATAAGTGACATAACCAGGTAACTGAAACCATTTCCCCCTCGATTACATAGAATATGCGATTTGAAACATCGATCTGGGATATGCTGCTAAAGCCAGAATTTGCCAGCCTTCATCTAGTAGTTTCAAATGCTGGATCCAATGACAAGTTCCATACAACAAGTTAATAGGAAGCGAAGTGGCGTAGGGATTTCCTGGGACCGCTAGATAATTCCCATGGCGTCTGCTAAACATTCGGCAAATATACACTGAGTGATTACTGAGTTATGCCGACCTACCTAATACTTCGTAGGGTCTCCTATCTGCCCTTAGTACAGCAGCTATCCGACTTGGTATCGAATCTGTATAAGATGCCGGAAGCAGTCGGGAGGTATGGCCAACCAACCTGTATGTTATGCTGCATTCAGTGCAGGTGTGGCCAACCAAGCTGTATGTTATGCTGCATTTAATGCAGGTATGGAGGTGATTGATGTATCCAGATACCTGAAAAACTGTTCCATAATGTCCCACAAGTGCTCTGTGGGATTCATATCGCGAGAATTCGGAGGCCAGTCGATGTACTGGAAGTCACAACTGTGTCCGTCAAACCATTCAGCATAACATTGGACCTGCGGCTTGGAGCATTGTCATGTTGAAAGACACCGTCACCGTTTGGGAAAAATTACAACATTGCTGAATGTGCAGAGTCAGTAAGCAATTCACGATAGTAGGCACTAGTCATACGTTGTTCTACATTCACCAAGGGCCCAAGTTCCTGGCAGATTAGCGTGTCCCACACCATACAACATCCTCCACCGGCTTGCAGTGTGTAGACCTTGTCGGATAGGTCGAATACCTCATGTTGTTTGCGCCAAATGCGTTGACGACCATCTGCGAAGTGGAATGAGAAACGCGACTCATCAAACCAGCCATTTTTTCCCAGTCATCCGACGTCCAACTTGCATGATCGTTGCATTAGACGAGTCTTTTGTGCCGATGAACAGTGGTTAGGAAAAGATGCCATTGCGATCGTTTGTTCTTACAGCCCATACGTGCGAGCGTGCGGTGCATTGTCACGACAGATACTGTTTCGGGTTGAACTCTATCATATAGGGTAGTCAACTGTTGAACGGTGCCTGTACAAGTGCGTCGGACCCGGTGCTCACCTCTGATATCAACCTTTCGCTGTCCTATGGAGTTCTGCCTGCGAATCGTAGTTTGACCATTTTCACGCCAATCCTAGTACACTTTAACTAACGCGGCTTGCGAACAACCCACCAGTTCAGCCATTTTGGGAAATCGAGGCACTCACTCTCCGAGCTCCCACAATCTGTCCTTTTTCAAAGTCCGATAAATCCTTCCGTTTACCCATAACGCTCCGAAAATTTACTATCTACCCCTCCACTCACACCTTATATATGCTACGTCTGTCGGCTAATCGTGCCCTCTCGGAAATCTTCTGGTCAAAGGGCCGCATCCACTTTTGATGGGGGTGGTCATTATTCAATGATCAAACGAGGGCTACCAGGCGCTGGTTGACCTCAGAGTCATTTCTGCAGCGCAGTCTTCGTTGGCAAATTTTACACGATACGCTGCTTTTGTTTCTGCAGAAGATACCTTCAGAAATAAATGTTTACAAGAAAAATAAACGCGCTGTTTGTCCAGCAACATGATGCCTCCGTTTGTGAATGATTTATCCATATAGCTAGTGTTATCTTGCATGTATACATTATACCAAGTAATTTGTTCTCTGACATTGTATTTTTCAGCGTCATCTTCAAGCAATGTGAATGGACGCTTGAGTGTCCGAACTTCTATATCCTCCTATGCATAGACAGAGAAATAGGTGAGTTGGTCAGGCACCAAAGGACGGAGTTCTTGTCGCGTGAACACACCACGAGAAAGCCCACTTTCCCCAGTATTTTACTGAAAAAAACTTTTCCAATCAGATACTACTAAGTTCCAGATCATTTTGTGCACATTTAGTACCAAAAACAGTCCACAGTTTTTCCGCTGGAAGTCGCAAATATGTTTAATCGGGTTTTGACAATAATGCTTCTAAATATCCGGTTAAAAAAGGTCTAGGTCGTATACCATTTCTTTTCTGGAACACGTTGACTGTATTCTTTGATTTTTCTAGTTCACAGTTCTGCCGCTACGTGGTGTTTGCCTGTATTTCTGTTCAATGCTGTATCTCCGCTTCTAAAAGTCTTATTGGAAATTTTCTGTTTTTACTGCATATCATTCTCTGCAATAAAGGTGGGGAATATTTTTTTAAAATAATGTACAGTTTTCCCGCTAGTGGGCAGCAACGTAAAAACATTTTTCTCTCTATCTGTGCTTCCAAGAGACGCATTTGAAAAATTATTTTACCTTATCTTACGGTTTTCAGTGAAGAATACTTTTAGCGTGTATTTTTACATCTACATTATAAAAAATTCCTCCGCTAGGGGGCGTAAATTTATATCATGTTTTCCTTTCTATCTCTTCTTCTAATTGGTTGAATGAAAATTCCTTTGTCTCTGATATCTCCTTTATAGCTAAGAGAAACTTTTTTGTGCACAATATATTAATTTTTTTAGGTCTTTCAGCCGCTAGTGAACCTTTTTTATTCTATATATTTTATCGATTGTATTATAGAACTATGGTTGTTGTTTTTTATTTCTTTTTTTTTTTTGTTATTTTGTTTTCGTAATGGGTTCCATTGACTATGAATAATTTTGAAAAATTTAACTCGTGTCGGAAAGGATTCGAAAGACATGTGCTCATTACAACCTAAAATTCGGTGTAATCTTTTTGTTTATTATAATGAGATAGTTTTTTACAACATATGATGGTACAATGGTTCACGGTATGGCATAATTTCATATAATCTTTTCTTATGGGTGAATCTAAGCAAGAACAGTGTACTTTCAAATGGCTGAGCACAGGATAATAATAAAAACAACTAGCCTTTTGTTAATGTCAACTCATTTTTTTAAATGGGAAAGTGAAATCGCAATCAGAAAAGAAAGTTGTGTGGTTTTCTTGATCAGAAAGTGGAAAGGGCAATATGCAATGGTATTAATGCGTGGCAAATGTCTTTCGCTATCGTCCACCGGAAGAAAGATTTCCTGTAACCCTCGGCAGCTTCAAAGGAAATTAAGGTCGTCCATCAACATTTATGGTTTCCAAAAGATGATGCCCGATTTCTTTATAGAAAGAAGCCTGTGGTTGTTGTGCGTCGGAATTTTCCACAGGCTTGTGTGCGTCAGCTCCCCGTTCTCTATTTCTCTGCTCTTTTCACACCCTTTCTCTGCATCTGTCATCTCCACACGACTGAAGAATAAAGAAATGACAACTCTGTGAGAATAATCACGTGAACTGACAAAATCGGGCAACGGCTGCTGTCTCTTCTCTCCCTCTGGTAAATTTCATACGTATTTTGACATCTGAGATCATAAGTAGAATTAATATCGCGAATAACGAAAATGCTATATCTGATAATGGAACTACAACGAATGGCAGCGGTAAGATCGCAAATTTACACCAAAAAAATAAATGCAATACATTTTATAACAAATTTTGAAGATGACAATCTGATTTTTGGCGAAAATGTGACAAGGATGGTAAGTCAGATAATATCCGAACACTTGAAAATTTTTATATCGTTTGCAGAATTAAAAAAATAGGAACAATTTTAGGAAGCTCTCAAACGAATACGAGCTAAAAAATACTGAAGATTCAGCAATGTCATACACAGATCTCAGTTTTTAATCGATTTATTTTTGCTAATCATTGCTGATGAAATAAAACTTAACTTGATGATCACAGATGTAGAACTCACTCCAAAGATCCGGGTGTACATACGCAAAACTTCACATTTCCAAGGGCACTACGGGTGGAATTATTGCTCAGAATGACATCGAATATGATGTAACGGCTCTTGAGGCGATGAAATTTCCTTTCACGGAAAAAAGAAATACTTACAAAACTTGCTTCCATGGCGATAAGTGGCGTTTTGTTACAGTACAGAAAAATGAAAAAAAAATACAGTTGGGGTTACACAACAACTACAGTAGTGGTTAACAACCACTTTGTGGTTACACAACAACATGCTCAGTATGCTATCCTTCCTTTTTCTGCAACATGCCGAAATCGCAAAGTAGCATGTTCAATCACAGACTGAAGTGTTTCATTAGACATGTTGTAGATATGGCGCATAATGCCTGCCTTGAGGTCGACCAAGTTTGCAATATGATCACAATAGGTAATGTTCTCTAGATGTCTCCAAAACCAAAAGTGGGTATTATACATGATCAGAACGCCACTGAAGAATTACAATCCATGATTAGAACCCATCGAAAAGACTTTCGGAACTAAATTTTGTTTTATCGTCAAACAATATTCCATCGCCTCATGAGTAGGCCTACTCACATACAATTTGAAGTCATTTTGAGCAATAGTTCCACCAGTGACGTCCTTAGAAATTGAACTTTAATTACTGACACCCGGTGTTTTATTTGCCCACGGATTTAAATCCTTACTTTTTCTTAAAGTACTGATCACCTGTTTGTTGAAAAGTCGCTGCCTGGTTAATAAAACTCAAGTAATCTAAAACGAGTTTACAACTCGTTGCTGCTCTTGAAATGACGTTATTTCAAAAATGTTATAACATTTTTGAATTTCTGTCTTCAGCACTTCTACAATAATGATATCTGCTGTATATAGAAAGGCTCCAGTCAAAAATCTGATTCTCGCTACTTAATACCCACGCCAATCAAAATGCGAACGCCAACGCACTAAACACTTTCATGTTAGAAATGTTCTGTTGACATAAGGAACACGGGCATCCTTATAATCATAAATGTTTGTTGCAGTATTTTGTTTTTACAGTGAGGCGATTTTAATTTCCTGTATAACCAAAAAGTCTACATGCATCATGTTTCAGCTTTGAAAGACTTAAGAGTGCTGTTTCCTTCCTATTTTGACCACTGTAGGGCCAGACATATCAATTCTTAGATAATACCTTTTGTTTCCCGCCGTATAGCGAGCTACCGCCTCGCCTTTACTATACAATCTATCTATCAAGGCGTCCTTGTGTAGAAGAATAATTACCTCGACAAACTCAGTCCAGTACACGGAAATAAAAACAACAACAAGACTTTATTATTCCGATAACATTTGCTTCACGGGTTTCCGATGATTTTCCGCTCAGGTTCCCGTGCTGACCACGTGCTACCTTTCCACAATTCTTTCCGCGATACCCGGTGGACGAAGGAATCCTCCTTCCCGTTCACCACGCTGCACGTCTGCGATAACCGCAGTCCTTCCGTCAGAAACCGGTGTCCAAACCAGGCCCCTCTCTCCTTGACGACCGAAGCTTAACTGTCTCACTTAATCCTCCTCGCCCTTTCTGTCCTCTATCACGCATGCGCAAGAAAAACTGGTTTTCCCGGTCAGCACGTGAAATACCTGAACTCAGGAATGTCGTCGGATACCCGCAGGGGATTACAACCTTGCACGTATACAAAAGCAGTATTACAACTTGTTTAACAGAAGCACTCGAGCAGCTGACTCTTCAAGGTCAGATGCCCCAGGTGTTCATGCACCCCTCTCTTAATCCCCCATAGGATTAAAGTCGTACCACGTGGGTGGTGAAGAATATCAGTTCTTATCTGAAACAACAAAATGGCGGAATGAAACGTCCGTCCGCACGTATTCATCACAATATTAAAAGTACATAAATTCATAATTGACAGTTCGATTGCGGGCGACCCTTACAACCACATTTAGAAATATCCTGATACGTTTAAAAATATATATATTTCCTGACAGTCTCAGCCATATGCAGTCTCAACCCTGGTGTGAGCATGGGTCCATATTGCCATACGACATCTGTTGTATAAACAGTGATACGTAGTACCTTTTCATAGACTCATCATATTAGTTATGTTGTGTTTCCCGATGCACCATCCATTAGTAGTTCGTACTCACTGCACAACGAGAAATCCCTGCATTTCTTGAATTGAAACATGTATGAGAAGCCATTATGTGACGTTAATTATGTGATTGACTTCTCTGCATTTACAGATTATTCAATAAATGGAAATGTTTCCACCAAAAATGGTTCTTCGCTTTTCTTAGGATTTTATTTGCAGAAGGCATGCGTGTTTCTTGGAGACACAATATTCGTGTCCGTAAAGCATGCAGTTTGAGAAAGAAGATATATCAGAGTGCAAGATTCGAGCTACGTAGGGAAGAGGACGATTACACAACATGAACGTCTCAGAAACCTTCCATTTTCAAATTAACGCGTGGATCAGAAGCCATGGCACGACGTACGTTTTGCAATCGACCCTCTGCTGCCTTCACAACGTATTCCAATGATTGAAAAAGGCTTCCCCCGAGATGGTTCTTCAGTTGGTAGAACAGGAAGATATTTTAGATTGCGAGCGCTGAGCTATATATGGGTTAGAGAGGCCGCACTGATGAATGAATACAATTAGTAACATGACAGATGCATCAATCACAGTAATGTTTCCAGCAATAAATAAATGAAAAGGAAGAAATAAAAAATAAAAGGAGCTTAACAGTTTATGTTAAGGAACTAGCAGAAGAACTATCTAAACAGAAACAGGAGGTAAGAATATAATTTTAAAAATTTGATTCTGTAACAACTTAACCCATTTTTTTTCTAATCCTTTTATTTTTATTTTTTGGAGGGTTTTTTTTTGATTGAAGGTTTAACGACCACCGTGAGCAACTCAATGGGCTATAAGCAGTCGCCCGTCCCTAATTTAGGGTCACTGGTTCCAGGAAAGGGAGAGAGCCAGTGCCGTAAGACAAGCACAACATCCATGCCTCACCCGGATTCGAACCTGAACCTCTTACGGATGAATAATCACAGGCCATCGCTTAGACCACTGCGCCACCGGGGCGGCCTTTTCGGATGTTTAACGACCACCGTGAGCAATCGATGGGCTACATGATGAGATAAAAGTTAACTTGATTATCACAGATGCCCCGTTCCTAATTCCCTAATTTAGGGTTTTCATTTTTCTGAACTTTTGTGCAAATATGTGTAAGTTTCGTTTTTCCTTTTTATGTAGTAAGATCCAGAAAGTGAATATTAATTACAGCGGAATGTGTTGCCAAGTTTAATTGTAAACAGCGAAAAAGAAAAGTTTCTGTTCATTTAAATTATAGGTTTCAGAGTTTCAACTCAAAACTTCTGAAGTAACATTATATCTACTGTCATCCGACTTTAGTTAAACTGAGTGATCACTGAATACAAACAGTTCTCTATTTCTGTTTAATTTTACGAGAACTCCTTGCAAAACTGAAACAGAAAATGTTTCCTTAGTTCTGACTGTGACTTTAAATAGAATATTTTGGCTGACATTTCTGGGTTACTAGAAAACCTGAATTCGTGTAAGAGTTCCGTACAGCTCGCATCGCTCGTTCCAGATCTAGTTTTCTTAAACGCATACCAGTGCTGTGTTCTAGTTTTCTTAAACGCATACTAGTACTGTGTAGAGTTTTATGAATAATTCTGAGAAATTACATTTCTCGTCTGCTTATGTAGTTCTATGTACACTATTATATGCGTGAATGTGATATTAAACGAGTCTGGTCATAGAATAGCACTGAAGTCAAGATCCATTCAATGGCGTTGTATGATGGAAGTACCCACCAAAAACGTTAGTGCGAGATACCTAAGCGAGTGAGCAGTGTGTTTTGTATCAACGAAAACTTCTCACAATTATCTTCTCCCGTCTTAAAATGCATGCCACTATCGTCGACTAGTTAGCCGTGTGCTTGTGTTTTTAACAAGCTCGAGCAAAACATCTGATATTTCAAAACCACGTGTACCATCGCATTGTTGACAGGTTTTTCCTGACTGCGGTTTTTGGATATTCTTCATATGTAATTAGATGTACCAATATGTGTGACGTACCTGCCAGCAGGACCCACACGATATAAAGGCAGATAGTAGTCAGAACAAACGTCCGCGTAGCTCAATTGGTAGAGCAACTTATTCCGGAATGAGGGGATCCGGGTTCGAATCCTGGCGTGGACAGAAATGACGGAGAAATTTACTTCGTAATAATGGCGCCCGAACTATCCGGATGACCCGACCGTTCAAAATCTCGCATTGGTGTGATGTTCTTTCCACACCGCGAGATAGGAAAAATCAGAGAATCCCATCTCCAGCGCTTCGAAAAATAAATGTGTGTGACGTTGCATTCCACACACCAGATTGACTGGGAGTTCTCAAATGCACGTTCTACAGTGGATGGCTGCCTGCAACGATTCATGGTCACGGCTGACCCGTGGGCCATGCCCCCGGCCCTCTTTCGGGGGAGGGGGATGTGACGTACCTGCCAGCAGGACGCACGACATAAAGGCAGATAGTAGACAGAACAAACGTCCGCGTAGCTCAATTGGTAGAGTGACTTATTCCGGAATGAGGGGATCCGGGTTCGAATCCTGGCGTGGACAGAAATGACGGAGAAATTTACTTCGTTATATATGTTTGAACTGATTTTGGCATCACTCAGAAAGGAAGTCCTCTTCTGTAGACTTATCAAGACTATATAATAGGCGATGCTGAGAAAGCATAAATAGTTTTAGGAAGAGCACTACTGAAATTCGGAACTCTGCTCTGCTTTTTGTAGTATAAGAGTCGGCACGTCAGCACAATCAACTTTTAGGGAGATATATTTCGACTGAAGAGTTTGAACATTAACGAAAATGTTTTGGGGTAAAAATATTATGAAGAACTACGGGAATTTCCTCGCTAACCAACCAGCTAGAATATTTTCTCCCCAGTTAACAAAATTTTGTGTAGCATCATAAATCGATAGTATGTCCTATTTTTTATTTCAATCGTTAGTTTTGTTTTGCTCTCCTTTCGTAGTAAACCTATGTGCAAAATCCTTTTCTTCGTTTTTAGTACGTCAGAAAAATGGTACACGTGCTTACAGTACTACCATACATATATAAATGCCTCCCCGTGTATAACTAGAATTTAAAACTTATATTTTGCACTTAATAGCAGTGACAATGGGAGTAACATTTCATGTATTATAAATTTTTTTATGTTGCATAATTTTCTCATTAGGCGGCGAAAAGGTGATTTTGTGTTTGACATCGTATCTGCATTTCGAACAGTCGGATGCGAAAAAAATCTGGATTTATGAACAACGCATTCTATATTCCTTCTTTTCTTTTCGCAAAACTTTATCGCTAGGTAGCGTGAATGCATATTTCTGCGAGTTGATGTAAAATTATATATGCATTTGACACTACATCTCCGCTTTTAAAAGCCGAAGCATCTGGTAATTAAAAGCCGTTTACATCTGGTAATTGTAAATACTATCAAAATTCTCCATGCAGCTATGAACATTTTTTATAAGGTCCATTCGGTGGCGTAAATTTTGTCTTTAACTCAATGATATGCCTCTTATAAAAATTTATTTTCAACATCGTCTACAACATCTTACCCAACGTCACTACAATTCACATATCGTTTGTCCTCCCACATACATCGCTTTTTCTTTAGGCAACGCACAATGTATCCAGAAATCTAATTTAAATACTTCATTTTGCATCTGGTTGTTTGAACTGTGGCCAAACTTTTCCACGCATTTCCCAGTTTTTCTGTTGCAACACTTCCCCGCTGTCCGCGTAATTTTACACATTTCATCAAACGATACCTCGGTTTCAACTCTTCGGATCAAAAATAATCTTTTAACGTTCCAAACTCTTATTGCCATCAGCATCTTCCATATGCCTTCCCATTTTCTACATCCACGACGTTCTTACTGATGGGAAGAGGAGGAGGTAACAGTAATTTTGAATTTACAATTACATTTGCTCTTTAAAGCCTTGTTTTTAAATTTCAAATTTTACTAATATCTCTGTTTTAAAATTTTTTGAACTTTTCTATTGCAGGCTATCATACTTAGTCCCAAAATGCTTATCAGAATGTCACGTGGAAGGAGGGAAGGAGCACCCCCCCCCCCCCCTCCCTGAGAATAGCAGTCAATTGTAATGATTTTGGATAAAGACGGTATCCGTAAATTAGTAACAATCCACTTGTTCCGGCATGGAACAGCTGAGGTGAACATTTGCGGGTGGCTCGGAAATTTACATCGCGCGATTGATGTACACTTGTCCCAGACATTTGGGGAGGGAAGTGTTACTTGTAATTAAACAAGATGTAACCTGTCTGCGTGTGTGTATGTGTGTGTATACATATATGTAATCGTTATCAACCGTTATCAATCCACTGCTGAATGAAGGTCACCCCAAACTTCTTTCACAACTTTTTATCTCCCCCATGTCACTCAGACATGCTTTCGGATTTGATTTACTCATTTATCTCGTGGTCTTCTTCTGGGTCTTTTTCTTTTCCTTGGAATCTAATCTAGTATTTCAGTTGTCCGACGGTTGTCTATTCTTCTAGCATTATGTCCAGCTCATTGCCATTTCATGGATTTTACCTTGAATATGATGTCATTAACTCTTGTCATTTTTCTGATCCATGAGTTCCTCTTCCTATCTTTTCTGGTTATATTAAGCATGCACCTCTTCATGTTTCTTTCAGTAGTTTGCAGACTTTAGATGTCCTTTTTAATTAAAGACTATGTCTCTAATCCATAAATAAGAACTGAAAAGATGCTTTCATTGAACATCTTTTAAGACATATTAGTAAATTGCTCTCCAAAATTGTTATTTCTGCCAAATTCTCTCTAGTCAAGTTTCATGCACCTCTTAATTTCTTCTTCGATGTCGCCCTTGCTTAGTATCTGTTGTCCAAGGTAAATGCAGACATTCATTACTTCTAGAAATGCTTTATCAATCGCTATAACTTCAGTTCTCGTAAAAGCATTGCACATCAATTTCTTTTCCTGTAAGTTCATTTCTAAGCTCACTTCATTACTCTTGTCAGTAAATTTTTGGACCATACTTCGTAGCTCCGAGGAGGTACTTGAAAACAATTGCTACGTCGTCAGCTAAACCAAAGTGGGTTTAATAATCTCCATTAATTTTTATCCATTTCCAGTTCAAATGATTGAAAAACATTCTGCAATGGGTTATTGAAGAATTTGGGTAATATAGTGTCACTTTGTTTTACATTTACCCTTCCCATTTTTATATGTGCTGTGTCCTTAAACAGTCGAATCTTTGCACTTGCATTCTCATAGATTTTATTAATAATATATTAATAATGCATCTTCAATACCGCAAGATTTCAAAGACTATGATACAGAATCAGATTTCTTACTCATTCGCCCTTTCAATTAATTATTTCTGTGCACGTATATGGTTTTTAGACTATAATCACTCCTGAATCTTGCCTGATCCCTTGGTTGAGCCATATTCAGTGTTTCCTTCAAGCTATGTGTTAGAACCATAGTGAAGATTTTATAAACTACTAATAGAGGGCTGATGGGACTGTAGTTCCTGAGATCCTCAGTGTTACCTTTACTATTTAGCAGGATCATTGTAGAATTGTTCCAATAATCAGGAATCTTCCCGTTATTGAGATATCTAGTGAAAGCTTGGGCAAGTATAGTTTATACTTTTCTACTGGTTCTTTGTATAATGTTCATGGTAATTCAATCTTCCCCTGGTGCTCTTTACATTTTCGTGTTATTTATATCTGAAATAGAATATCCTCCCTTTCACATAGTTTAATGTAGAACTCATTAAGTCTAGTCAAATTTCGCTTCTATACCTTGTTACAGTACCATCTTTTTTTCTAGTGCCAAAATCTGTTTCCTTCTATTACTCAGATGTTCCTTTGCTACCTTCAGTCTTTGATTGCTTTCAATTGGTTTTCTCACTAGTTCACAATTGTTTTCCCTTATGTCTTCAGTGATACTTTTCGCATTGTTTTGCATAATTTTTATACACTTCATTTTGAAAGTTTTTAAGAGGGTTTAACGACCACCGTGAGCAACTTAGTCAGCTATAAGCAGTCGCCGGTCCCTGATTTTGGCTCTAGGGAAAGAGGAGAGCCAATGCCGTAAGAAAAACGCACACCATCCATACCTCACCCGAGATTCGAACACGGACAAATGATTAGAATTCAGCACTTAGACCACTGCGCCACCGGGCGGCACTTTGACAGTTACATTTCTTTTGTTTATCTTCATCTTCCTTCTTTTTTGTATCAACAGTTTCGTTTGTTATGATGTATATTTATAAATATATACTCGTACCATTTATATTTTATTGCCATCAAATTTTTATTGCTATTTCCATATAAGTCTAGGTTAGATTTCTGTTAACTTTAGAGATGACTACTTCTTCCGCTGTTATATCTCCTGGTGCTGAGAATCGCTCTCATTTACGATTTGAAATATTTTTTATGACAAAGCTTCATATGTCAATACCTTTCATTTGTTTTATTAGCTTCCAACTTTCACGTTTTGTGTAAAAGTACATCTTACATTTTGTTGTACAACTTTCACGTTTTGTGTAAAGTACATCTTACATTAAAAGTACATCTTACCATTCTATAACCACTTCCTGTACTAAACATGTTAAGCCCAGTGAATCCCTTAATGATAATTTTTTTATTACACACAATAAAATCAATTTCATTTGTCACCGCATTCGGAAGCCTCCATGTCCATTTCCTATGGCTTTATTTCTTGTGGAAAAAGGAGTTCATGATAAAAAAAAAACCCTTTTGCCTCGCAAATCCTACAAGGGTATTTCCGCACTGATGTACGTTGTCATGACCGAATTTATCTACTGAAGTTTCATTCTGATGCTGTTGCATTATTTTCGCATTAAAATCTCCCATAGTGGTACTTACTCTTTTTATTCAGAAGCAGAATTTTCCCGTAAAACTCTTTGATTTCTTCATCAGGATGATTAGTGGTGGGTGTGTAAACTTGAATGATTTGAATCTGGTGTCTTTACGAGAGCTGTATAACTAGTAATGCAGCTCTGTATGAGGAATTTTCGACTTCTAGAACTTTATTCTTCAGTTTTTGTTAATTATAAATCCAACACTACTAGTTCTGCCAGTATCTGTTTCACGGTAATTGAAGAGATGTCCACGTTTCAGTTCTATGAGATCCTCTCCTTTTCTTCTAATTACGCTCAGCCTGACGACATATTTCAAATAGTGAGAACAATTATCTTCTGATTCAAGGCTCCTTGAATTGGGATTCTTTCTCCAATTCAAGGACCCTTGAATCAGAAGATAAAGTTCGTCCCTTGTACACCGACGAGCCACTACATTATGACCACCTACCTAATAAGCTGTTGGATCCCCTTTAGCCAGCAAAACAGCGGGCACTTGGCAAGGTTTCGATTCGATGAGGTGGAGATAGGTATCCTGGGTTATCTGGTACCATAATGTCAACAGCAGATCCTCCAGTTCCCGTACATTTTGGGGTGGTGGAGATTTAGCGTGAACCCTCTTTTCCATATCGAACCAGAAATTTTCGATTGGGTTCATGTCAGGTGAATTTGGAGGCCAGGGTATTAACAGAAAGTCCCCGACATGTTCCTCGAACCACTCCTGGACGATTCTGGCAGCGTGGCATGGCGCATTATCCTGTTGGTAATGTCCATCACCAGCAGGAAACACAGTTGTCATGAATGGGTGAACTTGGTTCTCAACGATGTTCAGATACCTCACAGCTGTAAGGGATTGTGTTACTGGGATAATGGGGCCTAAAGCGTTCCAAGAAAACATCGCCGACAGCATAACACCACTGCCGCCGCAGCCGGCCTGTTTCCACCCAACAGTGCATACAGGTGCCATAGCTTCCGTTGGTAATCGGCATATCCGCGCTCGGCTGTCTACGTGATGCACCAGGAATCTTGATTCTTCAGACCTGACCACTTTCTTTCAATTATCGACGGTCCAATCTCGATTATCTTGGGCCCTATTTCATGCGTTGTTGGCGATGACGTGCAGTGCGCATGGGGAACCGGCTGCGTCTTCTGCTACGCAGACCCATGCGCAGAACGTTGAAATGAACTGTGTGCTGCGACTCATTTCCCTGATCACTACTGTTGTAGTTGCGTGTAACGTGCCACACTGTGGCCCTACGGTCGCTGTGAACAATGCCCGACAGTCTCCGCTCTCCGCAGTGGCGGCCCGTCAGATGAGGCAAGTGAGGCGCCGCCTCACCTGAAATTCCGCAGAATGAGAAGTGAAAAAAAACAACTTCGGTCAGTAACAAAGATATAAGAACTTTGCAGGATAAATGAAACACTGAAATTTACATTGTGATTCATGAATTAGGTTAAAAAAAGGCTTTCAAGAAGAGGAATGAATCATTATTTTTGCAAAGCAGCTGCATGTTTTAAGCGCTTAGAGGCGACCGGCTGAATCGTCTCGATGAGAAGCCGGCTTTGGGAACTGGGGATCAGAGAAGAGCCCTACAGAGTGAACCCCCCACCCCCACGGTCCGAGGTCTACCTAAGGAGGTGCCGGACTTCCAGTAAGAGAAAGGAAAATTCTGAAGCGACCCTCCATTTCGCTTAAACTGGAATCGCATCTCTGCTGTTATTGGAGAACCCAAGGATTGTGTATCCAATGGGCGCGGGAAAATGAGCAGATGACCTTGGTAAAAAGTGGTTTTACAGGCGATGACGCCGTTCGCCTCTATATGCTTTGGAGTAGGATGATTTCTACGTAGCTTTAACTATTCGTCAGAGTGTATTTGAGTCTAACTTTTTGTAGTGTGTTTTCAATCCTCTCTTCTGCTGGTGTTGGCCAGTTCATAGTAATGTTGAGTTTTTCTTCTTTTTTAGTTTGTTATTGTTACTAAACAGCATATTTTGATGTTGGTTGGAAAATATGAATGGCCCAACAAACGACGTGATTTGTGTTCTGGAAGAAATTCCTTTTAAACACTGGAAAGATAAAAGGGATGTTCTCATATCTGGAAGACTGACACCTAGAATAAGTTCAATATCTAAAGATAAGAAGTGCGGAAAATCGTTTTTTAGGTCTTTCAATAAATCATGGTACGAGATTTTCCCCTGGCTTTCTGGTAGCTATTACAAGCAAACTCTCTTTTGCTGGCCATGTTTACTTTTGAGCAATAAGAAAAATGTGTGAAATACAACGGGTTATTTTGATCTGAAAAACTTTTCTCGTAGTGCAAAATTGCACGAAAGCTCTAAAGAGCATATAACTAATCACGTAGGTCTGAAACGAATGGAAAAAAATATAAACACTATTTCTGATATGCTCAAAGAAAATGCTGCTCTTCATAAAGCTAAGTTTAATGAAACTGTCAGACTAAATAGGCTTTTTATGGAACATATAATCGATTTAGTTGTCGTTCTAAGCAAGCAAGAACTGCCTTTTCGAGGACATGATGAATCTATTTCCTCATTAAATAAAGGTAATTTCAAGGAGATGTTCCATTTGTTGCTTCGTAGGAGCACCCCAGAATTAAAAGCACATTTTGAAGAAATACGAAACTTATTTTCTGGACAATCTAAAACGATACAGAATGATTTACTGGAGTGTATTCATGAATATATAAACGAATGTGTTAAAAGCGAAATTAATGAGTCAAAATTTGTTTCAGTGCAAGTTGATGATACAACTCATATTACTCAAAAATCACAGTGTTCAATAAGTGTCAGATACATATTGGACTCAAATTGTGAAGTAGTTGAGCGCTTCCTTGGTTTTTATGATATCCGCACTGACAGGACTGCTGTGGCACTGTATGATCTGCTAGCATCGGTTTTGGAGGAGTTTGATTTTAAATCAAAGTTAGTAGGCCAGTGTTATGATGGTGCAAGCGTTATTGCTAGAGAGTTGAGCGGTCTGCAGAAATGAGTCAAGCTAGAAGCCCCGCAAGCTTTGTTTACCCACTGTTTCGCCCACCGCCTTAACCTTGTCCTACCTACAACAGGGGTGCAAAAGTATTGTAAAATGTCGCATATATTTCGCAACTGTATCCAGCATGCCCTCATTTTTTCATAAATCTGCCAAGAGAACCCACGTAGCAGATTCAGTTGTTGGGAAACGGATTCCTCAAATAGCGGTAACACGTTGGGCATCACGTTCGCAAATTTTGCGTTTAATTGTAAGCGAATGGGGCAAACTAAAGAATGTGTTTGAAAACATAATGAATGACCCGGAATCAACGGCAGAATCAATCAACGGAGCCATAGGATATTTGAAATATTTCACTAATTTTGAATTTGCTTTTTTATCACTGATTTTTGATGACATTTTTGGAATTACGGATGTACTGTTTGATGTTTTACAAAAAAAGACTTTAGATATTAGTTATTGCCAAAGACAAATTAAACAATGTTGCGAACGAATAAATAAGAAAAGGAATGTAACCACTTACTTGAAACATTTCAGTGAAGCAATTAGTTTGAGTGGAGGTCCTAAATGTCGCCAAAAGAAACATTTGACTGAAGAAGAAGTGGAAAACTATTACAAAATTTTGTTTTACGAAATCGTTGACAGCATAATAGTCCAAATAAATACCAGATTTGAAGATATGGGAAAGCTCGAGTGTCTGCAGCTAGTTGACAGCTCAAAATACCATAGTTATTCAGAGTCATTTCCATCCAGTGCCCTTAACACTCTCAAAAAATGTATCCAAACATTTTTACAGACACACAACGACTAAAAAACGAATTAGATTTTTTATATAATAATCACAACTTCAGGGAACTCAGTGTTCAGAAAACCTTGAAAACAATGAAAGAAAACGAGCTGAAAGATGTGTTACCAGAAGCCTACAAATTATTTTCTCTTGTATTGACACTGGCGTCAACAAGTTCTTCTGCTGAAAGGAGTTTTTTCTTGTTTGAAGAGAATTAAGACTTACCTCCGTAATACAACGGCACAAGATCGTTTTTTTTTTTTTTATTGGAGTTTTAACGACCACCGTGAGCAACTCAGTGGACTATAAGCAGTCGCCCGTCCCTAATTTAGGGTCACTGGTTCCAGGGAAGGGAGAGAACCAGTGCCGTAAGACAAACACAACATCCATGCCTCACCGGGATTCGAACCCGGACCCCGTTCGGACGAATGATCAGAGGCCAGCGCCTTAGACCACTGCGCCACCGGGGCGGCCAAGATCGTTTGTCTTCACTCGCTAAAATTTCAATCGAGAGAGAATTGCTGAACCATCTAATGTCCACTCAACCATATTATGATCTGATCATAGACAAATTTGCAGCCAGAAAGGATCGCAGAATTGAACTTATTTATAAAACATAAACTGAAAGCATTCTGTTCGAGACCAAAGCAAATTAATATCGTATTCCTCTGTTTTTAATTCCAGGTTTAAATTACCTAATACTTTTTTTATATAGAAATGTGCTTCCTTAACTTGACTTCTCCTGTACATAGTTATCACGAGCCTGGACTTCAGTTTGTGACCCGTGCTAAATGCACCTTCACTAATATGCCAATCGAACTGTGACTTTTATTCAAGCTCAAGAAACACTTCGTGAGAAAAAATTTCTATTCAAATGATTTACTTTGAATTTTTAAAGAAGTGGATCTCCGACTGGCGTTGGGATGTGAATGACGCATTGACTAGCTAAAGAAACCGCACAAATTGCGTATATTCGCTCAAGTGTATTACATAAAAGAATACAGGTGAAATATTTATTTCTTTGTTGTAAAATTATCGAATAATTGTTTTCATAAAAATATTGTTGCAAAAGTAGCGTATATTACACACACACATATATATATAGTGGTATATGCACATTTTCCCTCTAAAAGTTTTGTATTTTTTCGTGAAGAAAGACTCCCCACGCCGTGTTTCATATATTTCTATAATTTTATTCCATTACTGTTGAATAATATTTGTATATAAGGGCTAAATGGCATGGGCTGAAGCCCTAAGTGATGGATGGGGTTTACAGCTGTTTATAACAAGGCGCCTACCCGAGACCAATGGCTTAACGAGACTTCCGAATCTCAGTGGATTTTAATGATTCAGCCGACTCGAACCCAGGACTTCAAAGATATCCGATGGGTGATACTGCCTTTGACATGAAACTTTTTCAGGGGGGGGGGAGTTCTGCACTTCTGCTGTATAACTGTGTATAAGTACATGTAACAATTTGGGGGGGCGCTTCGAAAAATATTTTTCTATTGGTACGTACGCACATCTTGAACATTAATACAAAACGAAGCTAATTTTATAAAATGAAGAAAATGCAATAAATTATAGTTGTTTTAATAAAAATTTAATAAAGCAACTTCTTTGGCCGCTTTGCTTTACTTTCTCTTCTATTATCAAGAAATTACATTGATATTATGTATCAATGTAATTTATTTGTATTACATTGTAAGTTAAAAGAAAAGTGTTTGATCAATGCATCCTTCCAGTGCTTACGTATGGTGCAGAGACGTGGACCTTAACTAAAAGAGACATACAAAGGCTGCAGACAACTCAAAGAAGCATGGAGAGGTGCATGCTTGGTATAACCAGGAGAGATAAGAAGAGGAACTCGTGGATCCGAAAAATGACGAGAGTGGAAGACATCATGATCAGAGTTAAATCCCTGAAATGGTAATGGGCTGGACATACTGCCAGAAGGACAGACCATAGATGGACAGCCGAAATTTTAGATTGGATTCCAAGGGACAGGAAAAGACCCAGAAAAAGACCACATGGGAGATGGGTGGATGAAATTCGTAAATATGCGGGAGTGACATGGAGGAGACTGGCACAAGACAGACCGTTGTGGAAGAAACTTGGGGAGACCTTCGTCCAGCAGTGGATTGATAATGGTTGACAATGATGATGATGATGACATTGTAAGTTATGTAAAAATCAATGAATTTAAATAGGGAAATTATCTATAAAACGTACTTAGAAAAAGCTAACTGTCTCGCCTACTTAGGGGGTGCAAACCACGACCCCCCCCCCCCCCGGCTACGCCACTGATATATATATATATATATGCGTATAACGTTATACGAATTTATATATTTTTCAATAACATATGTTTTACTGTTTTACATTTACATCAAGACCGTTCGCCTCACCAGCATTTTACACCACGAGCCGCCACTGGCTCTCCGTTGGCATCAATGAGCTGCGGACGACACATGGCTCGACGACGGTTCGTCGTTTGACCATCTGTGCACCAATTTTGATACGTACTCACTACAGCGGCACGTGAAAAACCCACAAGCCGCGCCGTTTCCTAGATCGTAGTTATGAGGTACCGTGTCATCCCAATTTGTGATTTATCAAACTCCAATAAATCGGCAGCTTTTCCTATTATGACTCCGAACACTCTACTAACCGAAAGGCTACTAACTCGTGTTGTATATATACTGCTCTGTGAACTTCACCTGCGCCACCGTTTGGTCTTCAGGCGCACTCATTTGTCTAGGCTGGGGTGGTCATAATGGAATGACTCATCCGTGTATGTTGCCACGCTCAACATCAGATGTGAGCTTAATCCAGTCGTCTGGTAATCCTAAGTTCTTCTACCTTCATGTCGCACTGGCCGCTTTCTTGGCCAGGTATCAATTGA
This sequence comes from Macrothele yani, assembly GCA_039090855.1. NCBI lineage: Eukaryota > Metazoa > Arthropoda > Arachnida > Araneae > Macrothelidae > Macrothele > Macrothele yani. The sequence goes on from CM077026.1 coordinate 75,777,496, forward strand.
AGTTATCTAAAAAGAGTTCGCACGTATGTGTTGAAGAAGAAATATGTTTAATGTAACCGTGTTTGTTTTCCCATTTTATTCTTCTGTGTTTGAATAAACCGTTTTTGTTTTCAATGTCAAGACCGAAAGTAAGAAAATCCATGCTTGTTTACTTAATCACAAGCAAATTCTACACACACAGCGGTGCCCAAAAGTGCGGACACTTCTTGAAAATTTCATGTTTGCAACGAAATGCAAATGTTTAAAATCAATTGAAAGGTATTTTAATGCTGAATTCTATAAAAAAAAACAGTATCTGCAGTACAGAAAAGTTCTGCTTACTTTAGTCCAAAAAAAAAAACAAAAAAAAAAAAAAAACAGGGGTGATTCATTTAAAAGTGGAGTGTGCGTGCAAACTCTACTGGCCAATCACAGTCCTTGTTCTGGGGACCATCAAATGGTAGTGGCTGCGATACATCATGTGTCAAGTTGGGGAAAGTTAGGTTTGTTGTTTGTTCTGTAGAAAAGGGTTATCTGTGTAAATGAAGCGCAATTGGAGATTGTGTGCGTACTTTTAGTATATCTTGAAATTTAAAGTGTAAATAATAAATAGAGCAATGGCACCGAAGAAAAGAGTAGATTGAACACCCGCGAAAAGAAGCAGGATTGTTGTATTACGTGAATCGGTTCTTTCCTATGCTGAAATTTCAAGGCAAGTAGGTGGGGCAGTGGCGACATCTGGAGTATGAAAGTTATGTTTGCTTTATCAGGAAACAAAGTCACTAAAAACCAAAGCAGAAAAAGGTCGAAAAAAGTACACAAACTTTATTAATGACAGAAGAACAAAAAAGCTGTGTCTCAAGGACAGAAGAATTTCATCTGAGTCCATCATAGGTGAACTGGGCGTAACTGGTGTTTCTATCAGTTCAAGAACAATAAGGAAGGCACTATCAGATATGAGACTAATAGGTAGGATTCCTAGAAAAAAGCCATATCTGAATCTACAGCAACACAAGAAATTACTACAGTGGACAAAAGAACACAATGAATAGACGAAAGAACAGTTGAACCAAGTTATTTGGAGTGACGAAAGTCAAATATCCTTATTTGGTAGTCATGGGCGAACATATGTGAGATGTCGAGTAGGAGAAGAGCTACATCCTAACTTCATGGAGGCAAATGTAAAGACCCTAACAAGCGTTATGATTTGACCATGTACGGCAGCAGATGGTGCTAGCCGCCTTCATGTAATCGATGACTCGCCGAACGCGGGAAGATACATTGACACCATCATGGAACCAAAAGTACAACCTGCCATCAGGAATCTCTTTCCCAACAATGCATTATTTCTTTCTCAGCAGGATTTAGCTCCCTGCCACGCAGAACAAATATGCAGACAGTGGTTCACAGCAGAGGGCATTCCATTATTGACCTGGCCAGGAAACAGCCCTGACCTGAACTCAATAGAGAATTCGTGACACCGTTTGAAAATCTCTTGTACAAATGAAGCGTCCATCAAATTAAGACAATTAATTGTGGCTATTATTGCTTGGCGACACCACGTAATAGCGAAGGCAGAGCTTCAAGCACTTGTTGGCTCAATGAGATGTCGCTGTGCTGATGTTTAAATAAAGACTATCGTACTAAATAAATACTACTAGCATATTTCAATCATAAGTATCTGATATCATTTTATCGGATTGTAGTGTAGATTTATTATGATTGCAGTATTCGCAGCATAACTTTTTTTGTACAGCAGGTATTTGAATTCTGTTTGTCGTATTGAATTCAGCATTAAATTCTTTTTTAACTGATGTATAAATATTTGCATTTAGTGAAATTTCCTATAAGCCTGCAAAGTTGCAACTACATACAAGTTGAGGAGTACATGTGCCCCAGTCTACATGAAATTCTGTGCACCGTTCCGTTATACCTACCCGTATAATTGACATCCGAACTTCTGCCGAACCAGCTGTTCCACCACAGGCCCAGACGAAATGTCGGAACTCAATACATTCGTTCTCTTCTATTAAAAAGCGTGGCCAAGCAGTCAAAGTAAAATACTGAACTGTTGTCGTCGTTCCTTAAAAAGTTTGATTGTTATCACGGTGGCGTGAAGAAATTTACAGATGAAGAGATGAAGTAACGTGAAGAAATTTACAGATGAAGAGATGAAGTAACATGAAGAAATTTACTGATGAAGAAAACTGTTTTTCCACAATCAGTGACAATTTTCTCAAGCATCACAGGAACTATTAATAAGCTTACTGATCCAGCTGCACATACTTATTTACACAGTACAGGATTACAATTCGTGTGAATCGATAAAATAACTTCATTCCACGGTGAACCTTACTGTAATTTTTCCCAGAGGAAAGTGGGAGAACAAAAAAGAGAATCCACATAGAATCAAAATATACAGCAAAAAATAAGGGTCGGATTGTGTAAGGAGACCTCACAAATTTATTCTCTTCCCTCCCAACATCTGTTTCAGTCCCTTTCCTCCTGTTCGTAATTCTGTAACTCGTGCATCGAACGAGAGAGTTCCTCTTCCGTATGAAAGAAAAAAATCTGGAGTGCTGTGAGGGTGCAACCGCTCTCCGGTAGCTCCTGCATGCTTCCTCCCTCCCCCTCCTGTATAAGAAGCCTTGTTGGATAATATCTCCCCCTCAGAGTCTATCTCATTGTCGGTTATTGTCCTTTAACAAGATGTGTCATCGCGGTGATTGATCCCTTCACGTACACGTGGGGCGTCGTTTCGCCGCGGTAAGACACACCGTGTGAAGTGAGAGTTTGCAGCCCAGCAAATGAAAGGATATTGTTCTGTTATACAATTCCCTAGAGAAAAAAGAATGTATATAAAAGTCCCGTCCCTCAATAGCACTTATCTATCCCAACTTTTTTAATTGAAGTAAATGCTAGAACATGAGATTTACGGCACTCTACCACTGACTAGCAGGCAAACATATCAAAACTTCGAGATTCTCTTTCGATCGAGAGCACTTTCCCTCACCTCATGTTTTTATGTTTGCTGGTCTTTCAAGTTTTCTCCCTATTTCTTTCTGTATAAAACATATCTCAGCATCTATAAGGCGGATTCGAGAAATTATTTTTGCATCAGACAGCGCTATCATGAGAATGAAGACTCGTGCACTTTCAAATTTCCCTAGTGCACAGTTTTCGTTTTCAGTGAAGGGAAAATTGTACGTTATGGAAATTGTTTTACATAATGCCACATCTCTTAAACTCGAACTGCAAAACATATTGTATTCGATAGCTACAGCTGTGTGCAAGACTTCTGACTCATTTTTTGCGATGAACAATGCACAGTTTGTCCACCAGGTAGCACAAATATACATTTCTCAGAGATTACGTAAATGCATATTTGCATTTGACAATTTACCTTCGCATCTCAAAGACATTCTGGAAATTTTTTTCTGCATCCAATAATTGTAATCACGCGGAAAATGTGTCATGCATTTTTGAAAGTTTGTTATTTCGATGTCAAATATTTCATCTGGATGGCATAAATTTAGGTCATTAGTTCAGCGATATCACCATTTGAAACTGTCGGACAGTAAAAGTTCTTCCGGAATCGGTTGATTCGGTTATGGGCAAAATATTGCACGTGATTTCCAGAAGCAAAGATTTTTAATTTTCCTGCATACTATTTAAATATTCATTTAAATAGTATGCAGGAAAATTAAATCCCATACTTCCGTTGCTTTTAATTTTTTATGCATGATTTTTTAGATAGTTGGAGTAAATGTTTAATTTTTTGTTCGGCGATAGCAGATCTTAAGCTTTTAGGATTGCAAAAAAATCTTTTAGCATCGACGAGTTATCATGATCAACATTCTTTGCATTATTCTAATTTTCCAGAACTGCGAGTATCCCTCTAGGGAGCGTAATAATGTACTTTCATTTGTCGCTATATCTGAGTTTCTAATTATTAAAAAAAAACATATATTACAATGCTATAACCACAATAAATATTTTCCATCGATTTTCCAGACTTTGCAATGTAATATGTTTTGCTAGGTAGTGTAAAATCCATTCATTATAGAATCCTACTGACTGTAGAATTCAAAATAAATAAAAGTTTGAGAGTTTTGTAAGAAAAGGTGCTTGTTAAACCTGAGAATTTGGTGTCATCCTTATTGTAATGACCATTTTAAACGTTTTTTCCGAAATATTTTAAGATTTTTTTTTAGGTAATTTAACGAAAACCGTGAGCAACTCTGTGTAAAAGCTGTCGTCCTTTCCAAATTTGGCGCAGTGGTCTAAACGATGGCCTCTGATCACTTGTCCGAGATGGGTCCGAGTTCGAATCCCGGTGAGGCATGGATGTTGTGTTTGTCATGCGGCACTGGCTCTCTCCCTTCCCTGGAGCTAGTGGCTCTAAATTAGTGACGGGAGACTGCTTTTAGTCCATTGAGTTACTCACGGTGGTCGTTAAACCTCCAATCAAAAAACAAATTAGTTAATTACCAGTGGCCCTAAATTAGGGACGGGAGACTGCTTATAGCCCATTGAGTTACTCACGGTGGTCGTGAGTAACTATTTCGTCCAAAAACTAATTTTAATTTAATCTATTTCGTCCAAAACTAATTGATTCATTAGCTTTAAAACCTAAATCTGTTTTTCAGATTAGGCTTTCGGTAATTAAGGATCATGTCGTCGTTTTTGTTTTAAATTAGTGTATTTCCTTCTTCTTTTGTTAATGGTAAGACGGTCGTTATCGAAAATTGCTGACACCAACGTTCTGGGAAATGAAAGAAATTGTGCAACCCCGAATCCTAGATAAGTAGCGCGTATTTACTTTATCAGTTGTGTGTGTGTGTATTCATTTCCATTCTGTCGCCATCAGCAAAACTCGTTGCGAGACGTGATATAGTAGGTGGAATTCCTTCAAATCATATCCGAAAAATGTCAGTTCATCATATGTCTTTGACAACGATGTAATGACAATGGAAAAACAGAAGACATTTCAGCATACCTAAGCACTAAACATGAAGCAGAGTACAAGCCGCTTATAAGGAGGAGTTTGTAACTGACGGAAGTCCTCGCTGAATCCGTTTTATAGTGAAAACTCTCACAACGTAAAAATCTGCATGTGATCATATGGATATACGTTTATATTATACACCCGTAAAAATTGGATGCACTTGGAAGTTTTAATTAATTAACTACAGTAGTACAAATAAAATAAGTACTTACATGAATTCATGTTAGCAGCGAATCCAAAAGCAGACATAGTGCGGAAATATTTTTTTAAAATAGAAGGCGACAAGGGAAAAGTCAATGAAATTTTGCGCACATTAAAATCGGCAAAACTTGTATGTTGGCTACATTTTTTTAATGATATCTTGGGACCTCAACTTTATAGGCAGACAACATTGATATGTTATGTGCCTTAAATGCAGTTGAAAGATTTTATTCAGCAGTTGAAACATTCCAGAGAGGCAAATGAATTTCTTCATCATTTCAGTCTCTGCTTTAGAGTATGCAAAACACCGATGATGTAGAAAATGGTTCGAAAAATATTAAATTTAAAGGAATTGCACTAACACCTGTTAATTCAGTATATCTGTTTGAACAAGAGAGCAAAACATTCTTGAAAAACTACACTCATGTGTATACAACAGACTATCATGAGTCGGAGATATTGTAGTGTGTCAAGGTCCTTGACACAAGGTTGTGGCCAACAGAAAAATCAGCACTTGAGAATGTTGGTGATGATTTGATGGAAGTACTGTATGACCATTTTTCAGAACTTTTGAAGAACTCCGCAAAATATACTCTCCTGCAGGAATGGTGAGATTTTAAATTTTTTTGGCTGCGAAATTTGCAGCACTTAAAACAAGGTAGTTTTTCGGCATGCGTAATGAAAAATTATGCACCAACTTGTGCTTAATCATCAACATCTTGAGAGTGCTGCCGACGATCAATGCAAAAGTAGGAAGAGCTTTCTCTGCAATGAAACGTGTTAAAACAGATTTTAGAAATCGGATAGATACAAAGACTGGATGGTCTTCTTCGAATTACTTTAGAAGGCCCAGAACTCAAGGACTTCAACCCACAGTCATCCTGTGATTTTTTTTAATAATAAAGAAAGGAATCCAAATGTGAAAACATATGGCAATGGCACTAAACGTCCACATTAATCAGATACACATTCTGAATGAAGTTCTGGAAAAACTGCTACGCAAAAGCAAGAAACTGCTATTTAAATTATTTTTTGCATAGCAGTTTTTAGCAGAATTGCTACACAATTTTTTTTTGAGAAATTTCATCCTGCACCCGTCTTCTTTTTACCTAGGATTTTAACTCTCCTGAAGCGATACACCCAAGGCATTCATAGTTGCGCAAGAGACTCTCTCCACTATCACTCCCTCTTAGTGTAGGTGGTGGAGAGAGTCTCTTGCACAAGTCGCTTGTTCAGCATTTGATATACTCCTCCACATTGCATTTCTGTCAACATTCTTCCAATAACACACCCAGATTCCCCTGCCGTGTAGCAATTTCGTTCTGAATGCCATCATTTCTATTCTTCCATTCCAGAAAAGAGTGCAGCAGACTTTCTGTGCCTCGTATTTTTTTTAAACGTTTCTTATTTGCTTGCTAAAAGTGATCAACTTAGCTTTTCTTTCTCTCGTTAAATCCGAAGATTTCGTTAAATTTGGTTCGTTAAAAACGATCAAATTAGCTTTGAATGAACATTGTAATAAACGAAAGTTCCTATTTTGCTCGTTGAATCTGGGATCTTGCGAAATACGGGCTCGTTATAAGCGATTTCCACTGTATTCAAGCTTTGCTTGACTGTGTATGAATGGACTAATTTGAAAAAACGGACATCACTATTTCAAATCAGTGTTCGTTTAAATAATAACTTTCATTTTTTGAGTTAGATACATTCGAGTCGGTGCCGTCCTTCCGATGTTGCACAGGAGTTACAGAAAAAGGTTCACATATTGCTATACATGCACCAAAAGATAGAGGAACATTACGACAGATACAACTTCTACTTTCGTAGTGAAGAAATTCATTGTCTCAGTTTTTTCGAACACCAAAATGCTACAGTTCTTTCTGCCATCATTGACACTCTTAAACAAGCAGGTCAATTATCGAAGCAGTAGTAGAGGAAAATATGAGTACGGGGGGATAGTGATCGTGATAATCCAAAGGGTAAGTTGAAAGTTTTGCAATATTTGAATCACTTACCTTTACGACGAAAGCTGACTAGCATTCAAAGTATAGGACATCGTGTTGCACCGTCTTTAGCCATCTGTCTGCGAGTTCTTCGATTCCGCGGCGGTAACAGTTCTTGTCCTTCGAGAAAAAGAACTCCTTCACCTCAGCTGCCACCTCCTCCTGGTTGTTGAAGTGCCGCCCGCGTAGGAAGTAGGCCATGGACCGGAACAAGTATGTATCCGACGGGACAAGGTTCGGACTATATGATGGGTGTGGCATCAGTTCGATGTCCTCAAGTTCCTGGAGTTTTGCCCGGGTCGTTCGCGCAGTATGAGGTCGAGCGTTGTCTTGCTGCAGGAGGGCGAACATTCTGTTCAACAGTACCGGGTGCTTCTCCTCCAAAACGGAATACATCCGCTCCAGCTATTCAGAGTAGAGGTTGGGGTTGATGGTCCGACAGTCTCAAAAAATTGGCAATGGATTATCCCATGGAAATTCCACCAGAAGCAGAGCATCATCTTGTGCTCGAAGCGCCCACGTTTGCAACAGGTTCTGCAAGCTGGCCCAGGCTCAACGACTGCTTTTGTGTGTTCGGATTACGGAAATAGACCCACTTTTCATCGCACGTAACAATCCTATTGATGAAACGTACATTGCGCAGGTTTTCTAGGAGTTTCGTGCAGACTTCCACTCGGCGCTTTGCTTCAACTGGCGTCAGTTCGTGAGAGACAGTGCGGCAGCTCCTGAAAGTGACGAACCACGATGGTCTGTAATATGCCCAGCTCGCTTGATAATCTCCGAGTGCTGGTTGTCGAATTCGCCTCTACGGCTTGGCGCACGGCCTCCGAATCCACGGTTCGCGGCCTTCTTGAGCTTGACTGATCGTTGAGGTTTCTCCCATCTGAGCGAAACTTCTTGAACTATCTGGTTGCGGTGCTGTAGTCCACGGAACCTTCCCCTTTCGCATAACAAATGTTTCGTGTTGCTTGAGTAGCGTTATGGCTGAGTTCAAACTCGTAAAACAAAAGTTCCCCAATTAGCCGGTTGTGGCTGTTCATCTTTTGGGCGTCCCAACCATAGACAGCACGACGACATGCAATGCTGTTCACAGCAACGACTACCACTTCATATCCCTTTCAACTGATTGAAGAGCGCGACTTAAACTAGTTTAAATACGTGACATACCCGCCGCAGCAGATGCGTTTGTAAAAATATTGCAAAACTTTCGACTCACCCACTGTAATTCCATAGTGTTGACGAAAGTTCGATAGATAACAAAAAGATGACACTGAATTTTCGGTTGCAATGAGCACTTCTTTTGGATCCGTTCTGATGCGAATTAAATTTATCAAAGTTATTCAAACTCAATGCAACCGGTTAGAACAAATATCACAACCGGACTTCTACAATCGATAAAACGTCCAGAAATAGAACCAGCTACTTACTTCGACTAGCAGCTAAAAAAATGCTACGAAAATTAACAAATGACGCACAAAGTGTTTCTCATAGCAGAAGGAAGGTATCGGAAACAAAGAGATCTTCAAATCGAACAGTTAAAAGAAGAAATATAGAAGGAAACATGACATAACTCTACGCTTTTTAGCGAAATAATTTTGCATAATGGAAAAAACGCGTTCTAGCGGAAGAATTTTGCATGAGTTAAAAAATAGGCAAAAAACTTTCTTCATGGAAAAAGCTATGCTAAGGAAAAAGAACTTTTCAGATACGTCACCCGGAATTGGAGAAAGTGAGAAAAAAAGTATGGAACTTTACACCCCTAGCGAGAAATTTGTGCATTATTTAAAGGGGATAATGCAATATTTAGCGAATGGCATACTGTGAAAAAGAAATTTCTCAATAGCGTTTTTAGAAGCGGAGATGCAGCTGCAAACAGAAGTACACAAACACCACCTGGCTACAAAACTGCAGACCACAAAACTCCTCAAATTCTGACATTAAAGTGCTCCAGCAGGTTATGGCCTCTAATGTTGAAATAATTTTTTAAATCGCAGATTTAGGAACACAGATATTAACAAAACCAGATTAAACGTTGGCGCCCCTAACGGCGAAATTGTACATTATTTTGGGAAAAAAATTCGCACAAAGGCTTTTCATAGTTAGTAATACCTGGCCAAAAAACAATTTTTTACATCGAGTTTTTGTACACGGAAACGTGAACTTACGCCCTCTAGTGACAACCTTGTGCGTTAAGAAAAGTTTAACAATATATGCAAAAGATTTCACAGCAGAAACGCTTTCTAAGAAAGAAAGAATTTTTCAAATCGGACTTTTACAATCAGAGATATCGACAAAAACAAGATAAACATGGCGGAAAACTACGCATTATTTTAAGAATAAAGTATTCTGAAAATATCTTTCGAGGTGAGCGGTATAGGTCCACTGAAGAAGTTTTTCAATTGAGTTTTCGAAATTTCATATTTTGCTGCAAATATATCAGAAACAGAAATAAACACTTAAGCCCCCTGGTGTCCAAACCATTTTCTATCAAAAATTAAAAATTATGATGTTAAAAGAGATTTCCCATTAGAAGCTGTATCCGATGCAGGAAGAAATTTTCAAATCGGAGTTTTAGAAGCCGAGAGATACGGGAAAACCGAATTTACCTTTACGCCCCTAGCGGAAAATCTATGTATTACTTGAAAAATTTGAAACTGTATGAGAAACATTTCGCACCGGAAACGCTATCGAACAAAGAAATATTTTTTTTCAAATCAGACTCTTAGAAGCCCAGATATCGACAAAAATAAGATAAACATCTGCGCTTCATGGCGGAAAACTACGCATTATTTTAAGAATAAAGTATTCTGAAAATATTTTTCGAGGTGAGCGGTATAGGTCCACGAAATAATTTTTGCATTCTAGTTTACGGAAGCTTAAATTTCGCTGGAAATACATTAGAAGCTGAAATAGACACTTGCGCTCCCTAGTGGCCAAACCATTATCAAAATTAAAAATTACGTGATAAACATTTCCCATGAGGAGCTGTTTCTGACGCAGGAAAAAAAATTTTGAATCGGAGTTTTAGAAGTAGAGATATCGGGGAAAACGTAATTTACCTTTACGCGCTCTAGTGGAAAAATCTACGGATTACTTAAAGAAACTGTGCCTAAAATAGGCTTGTTATAAATGGCATCGAAAGGAAGAAACATTCTTTCAATAGAATGTTTAGAAGCAAATACATGCAATACAACATAACTTGAATTCGATAGCATCTGCATTTACACACTCTAGGTGCGAAGTTGTGCATCGGAAAAAACCGGAATGCAAGAATCATCATTCTCACATTTCAAGCTTCTCAATGCAAATAGAATTTTTCAAAGCGGATTAATACATAGTACCAGAGTAATGGTGTCCACAGACGGACTGAAGGACAAACCGATAACATAAGCACGATCTTTAATACGAAAGACGTGTTAAAAATGAATGTACGCAATTTCCAACTTGTGTTCAGATGTCATTAAAAAATTTAATGGAAATCAAAATTCTTTAAATCGCCACCATAGAGAAATTCAGTGCATCAAAGTAATGTTAGATACAAACGCAAGAATAAGCTGAGATTTTTTGTTTTTAATTGTAAAACGAAATGAAATTGTAAATGCTCCAGCAATTGCATTATTCAGTTCTCAAAGCCTGAATTGATAGTGTGTTTAGTTGTTTTGATCATCCTTGCTGGCTTATAGATTCTGACTCAAAAATACAAAATGTAACAAACTGATCCCTGCACGTCTTTTATAGATTTTACACAGAACTTTAATGAAGTCCACACTACAAAATAATTTATATTTTTTAAACGACAAAAAATTGTAAATTATAAAGAATTGGAATAACGAAAAGTACGCATTGAGGACAGATTGCACATCAAATCCAATGTGTTTTTTTTATATCTAAAGAATTAACAAAAGTTTCCCAAAAATTCCGGGATCTTTTTTTCCTTAGCCAATAGTTTGGATTTGATTTTAGCATTAGACTGTAAGAAATAAGAGCAATTACAGACCATTTGAAAATAAGGTTGATGAAGGGGCTAAAATATGCCTTTTTTTACTTCGCCGATGCTTATCAAAAAGTAAATATTAAGAATTACAGATGTTCCACAATAGGAAAAATAAGTTTTTTCCTCTCTCCAGGTTTTGTTAACACCTTATTCATGTATTGTTATCATGGGCAGTACTTTTCATTATTTGTGGATACAGATTTCGCTTAGTTATATTGTAACTAGAGTAACAGAGATATACTGAGACCACGACCATGTGATATCTATATATACAATGTCTGCTTTCTTTTGTGCCGTCTAAAAAGCTCTTTATCGTTATAAATAAATTTGATGTTCTGTGCACTGAACTGAACGCGGCAGGCCAGTCCATTTTGTTTCTGTTTGTTGCACTATTTTTAGTTGGCGAGCACGGCCTGTTTTCTCTCGGTGACAAATCTATCTGCCTTTTGTCGGAGTCCAGTGTCCGCCATGTTAAATGGAGCTCTTCGTCGAAAGCATTTAAGTAACTGCATCTGGCAATTCTCCTGTTGCTGGCAGAAAATCGATAGAACGTCCGCTTTTGACCAAAGCACGCGAGGGGTTTGGTTTCGCCATTTCCCTCCAACCAATAAAGGCCTTTCTAATAGAGCTTTATGTTGCACTCATTAGAAACTTGCTTGTCTGCCCTTTTATCGGAAGCTGCAGCTGTAGTACTGTATTCTGCGTCGTGATGAAATCAAGCGGCACGTGTTGGTTGTTTCTCTTGCACGACTTCTCTTCTAACAGCAGACTGTGCACTTTCTGCTTCTTTAAACTGGCTCATTAACTGAATTCGAGGTACAAGCCGCTCGTTAGACGCTGCAATTAAGTCGCAGCTCTCATTCATGCTGATCAACAACTTATGCATGTGTGATACGAAAGATTTTCCAATCTACAGCTATTGACAGAATTCTGTAGATTGTCTCTTAGTTATAAATATGAAATTAGAGACAGGACACTCCAAGTGCTTTGAAGCTTTCGCTGTGAAACGTACCTGACTGCCAATTAATAATAGGCAAATCCTTTATAGTTCTCGTGAAGATTTACAATCTTACAATTTGACACTTTCGCTGCCAGCGGGCGCAAGCGCTAGCAGAAAATTCGTTGTAAGGGTCCTTGCTGGCGCCAGCGACTTCAAATTGTTAATGGGTTTCGGTTTTTGTTTTGTATTACTTCCGCTAGGTGATGCAACTTCTACGTGTTTTGAAGTATTAGGTTGCTAGGCAACACAGTGCAGGTGTTGTAACGCAGATGGCCTGGGGATAAGAAGTCGCACGCGACTTCCGTGGCCTGGGAATGTGCTGTTATTTTATTTTATTTTTATACATTTCGTAAAACATCAGGTTTATTTCGGAAATTTTTGATGTTTTAAATATTCAGCTATACATACACTGCTGGTTACCCAAAATGCAACACCAAGAAGGACACGAGATAGCAAAGCCAGATTCACTGGACACATAATAACAGATACAAAGATGAAACGATTGAGCTTACAGTGCGACTTGAGGAACACACAGACATCAAAAGTTCGTGTGGCCCCTATGGCTGGCAATAACGGCACGCTACACGCCGCGGCATCGAACGAAAGAGGCTTTGAAATTGGGCTTGGGGTATGTCGGTCCAGGCTGCTTCCACACGTTGCCACAGTTCGTCAGGCGTAGCCGCGGGTGGTGCTAGGCGGGCCACATATCGGGAGAACCGGCGGGCCACGGCAGCAGTGACACCTGGTGGGCCGTGAAGAATTGTTGCACGATGTGTGCCACGTGGGGGCGCGCATTGTGCTGTTGAAACGTGGCCGCTGGCAGGTCCTGCAGGTAAGGGAGAACTACAGGCTTCAAAACGTCGGAGATGTAGCGGTGGCTGTTGAGTGTACCGGCGATGCGTACCAGAGGGGTGCAGGTGTCAAATCCCTTTGCGTCCCAAACCATAACGCCAGGCGACGGACCCGTATGGCGATGCATAATGCAGGCGTCATACACTTTTTCGCCGCGGTGTCGCCACACGCGAATCCGACCATCCTGGTGTTGCAGGCAGAAGCGGGATTCGTCGGAGAAGACAATGCCGTGCCATTCCGTAGTCCAGGTACGGCGTTTAACGGTCCACTGCCACCGCACTCGCCGGTGGTGTAACGTCAATGATAATCGGAGCAATGGGCGCCGTGCTACAAGTCCCCGCTTCTACAGACGACGTCGAACTATACGTGCTGACACAGGTTGTTGCGCAACACACCCTAATTCCTGCGTTAACGTTCGTGATGTGGCGATGCGAGCCGTCAATGCCCGCCGCACAACATGCCGGTCCTCTCGTTCGGTGGTGTGCTGCGGCAATCGCTCACGTCGGTCCGTCCGTCCCTCCTGCACCCACCGAATCCATACTCGCCTCACTGTGGCTGGATATCGTCCCACACGGGCGCCGATGTCTCGTTACGATAAACCGCTGTCGCGATAAGCCACTATTCGTCATCTGTCGAACTCCGAAACGTGCTGTAATGACTACCGTATTCTGCGACTAGCGACCAGGAAGCTTCCCATGCACAGGTCCGGCAGCACAACACACTTCCACTACTTGCACCCCGCTTTCTGTGCACCCTTCTTATAGCACTTCTCGGTGGCGTGCCGGGCGCACATGATTTGCATGTGCCCTGCAGTGCTAATCGTTTGGATGTCCTCTCGCGGGCGACGCATGCAGCGAATTTCAGGCCAATCGGATGCTTTCGTCTTGGTGTTGTCTTTTAGGTGGCCAGCAGTGTATATAAAGATCTTAATAACTACTTAATTATGCACTTAAAGCACTTCTGAAATACTTTGTACATATTGCAACTAATTGTTTATGTCATATAACCTTCACAAAGCATTTCTTTAGTTAATTATTGTCTTTAATTTATACTCGTTTTTGTGTTGTCAGAAGTTGTGGAGTAGGGGGTTTTAGAATCAAGTTTTCTTTCAAGAATCTGAGTTTTAAATAATTAATATTTCCTTTTTTAATTGCAATGTAAGAATTTGGAATACTTTTGCATTGCTATTCAGGTTTAAATTCTCTCTCAGGCGAACTTGGCATTTCGTTATTGCTGAACATTATTTCTAATTATTATGTCACTCACAACTTGAGTTTTCTATAATCTTCTTCTTTCTGTTAAATAGTAACAGATGAAGAGCATGGGTCGGGCCAGGAAAGTTTTGGATGCAAGCTAAATTGTTAACTAAAGCTAGGTCATACAACTCTGCGGAGGTCATGACATATATATATAATTTAAAAAAAATATATATTTAAAAAAAAAAAAAGTTTTGGTGGGCTTATTACTTGCATCTATGGCTTTGCAGAGACCCATTTCCAACTGGGTCTTTGTGGAAGTGAGAAAGTGCAGAGTTTTTGCTGGTCCTTGATAAAGCCAAGGCTCAGTATTCTCGACACTTTCTACATTCAGTTGTTTTATTTTATTTTTTATTTTTTTCTCTTTTTACTCACACCGGTAGATACATAACTTTTTCTATGTTGTACTTGGTATGAGTCAAAAAAATTTTTTTTGCTTCGGTCTCTTCTTAATAGAATATATATATATATGTGTGTGTGTGTGTGTGTGTGTGTGTGTGTGTGTTTGTATTATATTTTGTTTTTATGGAAAGTAGCATGTAAAAAAATATGAGGCATAAATGTTATCCCGTTTGGAAAAAATAAGTAAAATTAACAAAAGGAAAGTTACACTCGGTGCAGGCGCCTTGAACATTTCAATTAATTTGGTTTTTGTTATTTTGTATTCCTTTCACTAGATTTACCCATGTTTTTGAAGCATTAGATTACTACGCAACATGCTGAAGAAATACAGCGTAAACCAAATGGCCATGGAAGTCGCTAGCGACTTCTATGGCCCATGGGTATACTATTATTATTTTTCATAGATTTCGTAGATTTTTGTGTATATTTTCGAAATTTTCATGATACATTACAAATAGTTTTTTTTTTCGTTAACGTAAAATATAGAGTACACATTTGATGCGGGGCTACTCATAACTTATAAATTTTTATACCATATTTGTGGGCCTTTCCGGGAATGTATTGCCTAAGACCAAGTCTTCCTCTAAATAGCCCAAGACTTTCATCGACAGAAATTTTTTTCCCCGGCTGTTTCAATTTATTCATGTTGCACAGCAGTATCTCCATAAGCCTTTTGACCTTATACTAAGTGCGATCGTTCCCTGGATCTTGAGAACTGTCAGCGAAGTGCCATAACTTCAGTAGGAGTTGAAACCTGTTTCTGCTGAAAGTGTCAGGGTGCAATTCGGTTTTGGAACAACACATGAGTGGATGGACCAATAATCTGTAATCTTCGGAAATCTAACCACGCCTATCCAAATAAACAGACCAAGATTTTTTTTCATTTCACTTACAGATGTTGGCAGACATTGTTTCATCCTCGAATGTGGTGATAGGATACCGCCTTGAATGACTTGATGTGCATTTTTATTTGTTTCAGTAACCATTAGAAGGTAAATATCAGTCACTAGATAGTGGAAAATGTCAATAGCTGTAAGGGGGTCTAAATTCATTACATCGGGACATATACCTGAGGGTGCTGTCAATGAAATTTCCTTTTGCTTTGACGAATCAGCTGACCCCCAAATTATCTGCTGCTGTTCGTGCTGTACGGGATTCACGTCTAAACACCGATGTTCTTCCATTGTTTGCAAGAAATCACAATCATCATCATCTTCTTCAGTACTGATTTCATAATCTGGATCAGAATCAGATGCAGAAGAAATTTCAAAACCGGAAAGACTTAATTTGCGATCACTTGTGTCCGATTCAACAGAATCTGTTGTTGTTGGACCAACAGTTGGATCATCTATAGCAGAAAGATCTGTAGCGGGGTTAATAATTCCAGGTGGACCAGCAGTGGGATCAGGTATCCATGGAGAAGAAAGCCTGACAACGGATTCTAATTTTCACCTTTTGGAGTTAAACTTTTTGCTATTTATGGAGTCAGCCATCCTCACGCTTTGATTACAAGAGCAGTTATGGGATTTTTGTCGAACTACAAATTAGTGCGGTTGGGGAGAATAACGAAAAAAAAAAAAAAAAAGGTGCATGTCTGTTAACATCCCGAAATCTGTTACGTTCAAGTGAAGTAAGTGCTGTCTAATGGGAAAAACATTTATAGCCCAAAAGGGAAGGAAGGAGGCTTCTTTTCCTACAGCATTTGTTTATATAAACTGCATCCGAGCAGAGGAATATTGTTAGTAAGAGAAAAGTGTTCACACAGTTTTCTCTTATTTTGCTTCCACCAGCCACCCTGCGCTAAGGAATCAGTGTGTGGAACCACCTAAGCGGGAATTGCCTTCCCCCAGTAGGGTATTGTACACTATCTACCAACAAGTAATTCGCCACCTGTGATAGCAACGGAAAACGAAGTTTATTCACCTTCAATAGTTTGTGGAGCCTCCACGAGCGGCGATTACAGCTGCTACCTTCCGGGGCATACTCTCAACCAGGCATTGTACGACGGCTAGCGGTGTTTTCTTCCACTCGGGTTGGTGAAGACAGGTCAGTTCCTTCACCGATTTCGGACGGTGGGGGCACCCCTTAAGTCGACTCTCCAACTCGTCCCAGAGGCGCTCGATAGCGTTAAGGTCCGGGCTCTGCGCAGGCCAGTCCATTCGATTAACCCCATTGTCACCATACCAAGCCATGGTGGACCTCGCAACATGACAGGTGGCATTGTCATCCTGAAAGTAACATGGGTCCACCCCGTAAAATTGCCACAACGTAGGAATCGCATTGTCATCCAAAATGATGCAGTAGGTCTTGGCGTTGAGTCTACCAGGAATTGCGACCAAGGGTCCCGTGCCATACAAGAAGAAACACCCCCATAGCATAATTCCACCGACGCCGAACTACATTCCGGAAGGAGGCGTTCTCCATGCAAACGCCAAACCCAGACCCTGCCATCCGAACGGTAGAGGGTGAACCTTGATTCGTCGCTCCACAGAACCTGTTTCCACTGTTCAACGGTCCACTGTCGACATTCTTTGCACCACGTTAGCCAAGCAGCGCTATTGGACTTGGTGATCAAAGGCTTGTGGGCGGCAGCACGTCCATGATAACCGAGCAGATGGGCTTCCTTACGGATGGTATTCATTGAAAGAACACTCCCGGATACCTGTTGAAACTCCTCGCGGATGTGGCCCATCGATTTGGTGCGGTTCTTCCGAATTTCTCTGGCCAGCACCCGTCGGTCTCTAACTCCCAGTTTTGTGGGTCTGCCGGGTAGGGCACATTCCGACAGTCACCTCTCATCTTCCACTTTCCAATCACGTAGGCCACTGTCGATTTTGGGTATTTCACCTCGTTGGACATGTCACGTATGGATCGGCAATTTCTGTGATACCCGACGATTACACCTTTCTCGAAATCAGAGAGCTCTGAACTGCGTGGCATCTTGCATGCGACTGGTTGCGATGTTGTTTCCCACACGATATTTAACGGCGGCGGCCGTGACGTGTATCAAGACCGCAGAAATAATCGATTGCAGATGTGTCCAATTACTTGTTGGTAGACAGTGTATTTCCATTGTTTCCGACCGACGCGGTGTCCCAGCTCAACCTTCGCTAGACACAACACACTAACACAAAGAAAGGAAAGAGGGAGGAGCACTCATTATTCATAGACTTTTTACAATTCCTTTTTTACGCTTTCCAACCGTAGGTTGAAGAAGCGTATATGCTCCAGCTTTGTCCGTCTGTCTGTCCTTCTGTCCGTCCGCACGATGACTCGCGTAAAAATGGTTCGATTTCGATGAAATTTTAGTATGTGGTAGGGGACCACCTGGGGACAAACAATATTGAAAAAGGGCAAAATGGGTTCAAAGATCAGGACATAAGAGCGGCATGCATTCCATTGCCCTTATGCATCATAACTTGCGTAAAAATGGTTCGATTTCGATGAAATTGTAGTATGGTAGGGGACAACCTCTATTGAAATTGGGCGAAATGAGGTCAAAGGTCAGGACATAGGAGCGGGATCCATTCCATCACCCTTATGCGGCATAACTTACGTAAAAATGTTTCGATTGAGACAATACTTTATCATGTTGTTCAGGAAGTATACGTAACCGGTTATGCTTAAATATCATCGAAATGGGGTCAAAGGTCAGGACATAGGAGCTAGATTTATTCATAACTTGAGTAATGATTTCTGGTATGTTGGAAAGCGTATCATAATCAATGCATTGCATGATTTTACTGGGTTTTACTAACTTGTTTACACAAACTTGTATGAAGTTGCCCGCACCTGCATGGCCTATACAACTTCACGGTTAACTTTTGGGCCACGTCAGTCGCACGCAACTTCTGCATGTTTTGCTATAAATGGACTTGTGGTCAGCCAACTAGTAGGTGGTATAAATATTTTGGGAATCCCATTACTGGAACTTCAGATATTTACTTCTGTTTATCTGGCCCCCAGGGCGATTTCTACAGAAGGCGCGTGCACCCGCTGGCAGCGAAAGTGTTAAGTTTACTTACGCTCCCGAACTGAAAGCTACTTCATATTGATTACTACATCTTTTAAGGGAAAAAAAAGCGCAGGAAAAGTAACAGCGAATTATCGGCTGTAATAGGCACTTCCTTTGCAAACCGTAAAACACAATACGGTGTTTCTTGGCACACTTTTTTAAAAGTTTGAACTATGAAAGCAGTAGTTTCTCCGACATAAAAATTTAGTCCTTTGTATCTAGTAGGAATTTTTTTACTCAGAGAAGCTGGAAAATAGGTGAAAAATTATATTTGTGGTGATAGCAATCAGTGGAAAAAGAAATCTTAAGCATCTGACGGGATTCTTTCATACATAGTATGGATAATGGCTAGTTGTACATATTGTTACGCAGTGGCAAACATAAAGTTTCGTGACATTAGAACTTCTGCAGACAACATCTACAAAAATATCTACTAAAGACACTAACTTATTACCGCTTGTCAATGCCAAAAAAAATTCGAGATAATTACGGAGTATTAGGCAGTTATTCACTGGAACTTCTTTTTGCACAGGTTCCAAAAGTTTAAAAGCTGGGTTTGGTAATATTATCACGGATATTCTTATATCCGTGATAATATTACCAAACCCAGCTTTAAGAATATGATGTTGGTATAGTAGAGATATACACGTGCCTTAAATGAAACAAGTTAGTAAAATCATGCAATTGATTGAATATGATACGCTTTCCAACATACCAGAAATCATTACTCAAGTTATGAGGATGGATAATGGCTGTAGAATAAATCTCGCTCCTATGACCCGACCTTTGACCCCATTTCAATGGTATTCAACAGAACCGGTAAAGTATACTTCCGGAACAACATGAAACGTTTTGTCTCAATTGAAGCATTTTTACGTAAATTAAAACGCATAAGGGCAATGGAATGGATCCCAATCCTACATCCTGACCTTTGACCCCATTTCACCCATTTTCGTCCCCAGATGGTCCCCTACCTCATACTAAATTTTCATCGAAATCGAATAATTTTTACGCAAGTTATGACGCATAAGGGCAATGGAATGCATCCCGCTCCTATGTCCTGACCTTTGACCCCACTTCACCCATTTTCAATACGGTTGGTCCCCAGGTGGTCCTCTACGACATACTAAAATTTCATCGAAATCGAACCATATTTACGCATGTTATGACGCATAAGGGCAATGGAATGCATCCCGCTCCTATATCATGACCTATGACCCCATTTGTACCATTTTCAATAGGGTTCGTCCCCAGTTGATTCCCTATCATATACTAAAATTTCATCGAAATCGAAACAATTTTCACGCGAGTTATCGTGCGGACAGACGGACGGACGGACAAAGCTGGAGCATATACGCTTCTTCAACCTACGGTTGGAAAGCGTAAAAAAAACAACAGAAAAACGTTCAAGGCCAGAACGTTTATTTTTATTAAAAAATATTTTATTTTTATAAAAATATGTGTTTATTTTTTATTTATATTAAACATCGTTTTTACTAAAAAATATATTTAAAAAAAATATGTAAAAATATATATATTTAAAAAAATACGTAATTTTTTATTAAAAAAATATTTTTATTTTTTTAATTATATATATATATATATATATATATCAAAAATATTATTTTTTATTTTACCTCTTCTCTCGTTGCAGGCTTGAAAAGTTACATGCTGCTCTGGTAGTCGAGTGGTCAGAGCAGTAGGCAAGACTCTTAGTCAGAAATTGTCCCGGGTCGGAGTTGCGGATAAAACATGGGTTTTGTATTTATATTATGTTGCCGCCTTTGTCTCCCTTCCAATAACCAGTGGTCTAAATTCGGGACGGGCGACTGTTTTACGAACAGGCGACTATTTAGCTTTGCTCCTTTTGATCGTTTAACCCCATGAAAAACCACACACACACAAATACAAAATTTGTAGCACTTTCCAAATCAACGTCGAACATTCAGTACTGTTCCGTGCCGTGCAGATCTCTGTGGTATAGGATCACGTTTTCCGGGAACCAGGAAGGGGGCGGATATCGCTTAGCTTGAGAGAAAGAAATACCATTTTCTATACAGCAGATGTTTCGAAAGAAACACTGTGACTGAGCTATGACAAGTTGGAAGTAACATGCCAAGACAGAGAGGCAACAAAAATCTACTTCTTTGCTATTAAAAGAATTATTTGACGTAGCAAATGGACAGAAACCTTGATTTTTTTAACATGCAGCAAAAACGTAGTGTTTCCCAAAACTGAAATTTTACAACGCCATCAGCACTACGGCGTATTACACTTCAGTTAGTGTTTAAATCGCTTGAATTGCCCAATGCGTATCGTAAAATGTATCGCATAAACAATCCCATGCCTGCCCTGGGTTATTGACATCCATAGTGCGAATAATCCACGGTATATGATTGTTTTACAATTATATACTTACGCATAGAGAAACGTGAAAATATTTAATGTCAGAGAAGAGTTTCAACTTTTGGAGTAGCCGTTCTGGTAATGGGAAGAAATTTTTATTTAAGATCAAACTGTGTTTAAGGCTCCATCATTTACGTAAGGGCTATTTATTGCATAATTTTGAAGACTGCGTTAGAATTTTTTAGTTCAGCATGGCTCTCATAAAGTTTAAGAACTTTACAGCGTAGACCAGACAGAGAGAAATAAATATAAGTTCAGCGTTATGACAAAAAGAGAATGAAGCAAACTGCAAGTGGGGAAACATATCTGGTTTTACAAGAAATGAAACACCCATTAGAAATGTAGATCTCATTGCGCTTGTTTTTCACTTTGTTGAAGTTTCTACGGTTAAATAAAATACCACGAGAAAGAAAGCGAAACCCCTTTCAATGGAAGGATTGTTTTATAGAAATTTGCACTGCTGAACATGGAAATACAACACCGCGGACGATATAACGTATGTACATATGCAAATATTCAAAATTTCGCAGCAATGGGCGTTGTGGGCACAGACTGAACAAGTTAAAAGACAGCACACGTACGGGCTTGCATCATATTTAAGCAGACGGTTTGGGTCGAGAGTCTTCGTCTTAAACGTTTCTAATATGCCGCGGATATTCTGTTGGGACATCTGTGTTCAGTTTACTGACAGAGTGGTAGATAGTCGCCAATATGAGAGAGAGGTTGCGTCTCAGCTTACGAGAACATTCCGCACGGGTGCGACACAATGCGCGCAGAATGTAATGTTGTGTGACCCAATGGAAAGGAAGTGAACATTCCGCACAGGTGCGACACAATGCGCGCAGAATGTAATGTTGTGTGACCCAATGGAAAGGAAGTGAACATTCCGCAAGGGTGCGACACAATGCGCGCAGAATGTAATGTTGTGTGACCCAATGGAAAGGAAGTGAACATTCCGCACGGGTGCGACACAATGCGCGCAGAATGTAATGTTGTGTGACCCAATGGAAAGGAAGTGAACATTCCGCAAGGGTGCGACACAATGCGCGCAGAATGTAATGTTGTGTGACCCAATGGAAAGGAAGTGAACATTCCGCAAGGGTGCGACACAATGCGTGCAGAATGTAATGTTGTGTGACCCAATGGAAAGGAAGTGAACATTCCGCACAGGTGCGACACAATGCGCGCAGAATGTAATGTTGTGTGACCCAATGGAAAGGAAGGGAACCAAGATGACGTAAAGATTTACTTCGTAGAGAAGCTGTTTGAGACTCACCTCTTTGACCGTGCTAGAATTTCATTTGAGACTTGCTACGCTTAGAGAGGTGTTCATCCAAACGATGGGACGACGTTTTACATAACGTGCTAATACTGGCGGGAAGCGTACTCCGGAACCTGCCATTGCTTCCTCCCCACAGGTCCTCTCGTCGGGTATAGCGCAAATAGACGACGCGAGACTGGAAGGAAATAGAGTCTATTCATGTAAGAGTCCAGGTTCTATTTCGGCTTGCAGGATGGCTGCACTTTCGTATTCCTCCATTGTTATCAACGGTATGCCAAATCATTTATCAGCCACTATTTAACGTACTGCTGTGGCACACTAGTGAAATCCGATTCGGCTGCACGACATCTTTTGTCCACATTCCTGGCAGTGTGACGGAAACACCCTAAGTCGATTTCATCGTCATCCCGTCATTCGACCTCTCCTTGCCACCGTAACGGAGACGATTCTGCAGCTGAAGAAATCCCTTTCGTACCCTGCCATTGTTACCTAGGACAGCGTCTAGGATATGGTCGTTCTCCCGTAACCGGCAAATTACTCAGACTTCCTATATTCCGCAGTGTTTTAAAAATTAATACATTTTTGTAGTATTACGTGCCGTGCAAGCCTATTTTGTCCATTAGCTACGGAATGGTTCAGAAAGAAATAATGGCAAAGTCCCTGAAACCATGAATTTTTACTGTTTTCAATAAAGTAATTTAAATTTAATGGAGAAAACAGTTGTATCTGAAAATTTAATAAGCACATATTTTATAACAACTACGGTGAATGCTGATTTTGAGTTTCCATCTAGAATCATTGCGCAGGTTAGAAATTCTGATAACGTCCAGAAATGTCCTGCATTACTTACAGGGTATTCAAAATTACCTTCCCGATTTTAAAGATTTTTACTAAAATAATAAATGTGGAAGCTTTACTGAGAAAGTAAAACTATTCTTAAATAAAAAGAGTTCAGTGTATGTCCTATTTGCATGCAAACGCAAAGACGTTATTCATTTTTCATCCATGCATTAAGTAGAATATCATTTGTTTATATGGCTTTGAATATCCTTGTTAAATTGTCAATTATGGGCTGCAATAGAGAAACAAAAATTTCATTTCGGATGAAACCCCGAAATCAAAAACTCGCAAACTTGAACCTTGGAGACGAGATTATTACGAAATAAATTATCCGCTTCTGGTTCAAAAATTACGTAGCTTACCATTCAAAAATGCTGTAGCATCACGAGTATAGTGGCTAGAAGGGTAAGAAACTATATCACGTGATTACAAGGAAAAAATGGTTTACTCTAAAAAAACAGGAACATCAGTCCTAATTCTAATGCATCGAAGTAAACGATAACATTAATCTTTTCTCTGCTAAGGAAATGAACCGCCGATTCCTCGTACAAAATATACAAAATACTTTACGGCTATTTCAGACATGTTGGACGAAAGAGAGGATTTTAGCTGTAGTGTTTGTCCACTATTAAATAGTTGTAGCTTGCATGGACAATGAATAAGACTTTTCTCAGAATTCTCCATATTATTAGGTGCGATAAATTAAGTTCGCAACCAGTGCAGCTTGCCCACTTTGGGTTTTCTTTTTTAATTTAGGAAGAAGGGTTTCTATGTATACTTATTAGTTGGAACATCTAGCCGTCATCGACTATTTCTACTAGCCATCCTCAACTATTTCTTTTACAGAGACAAAAAATTGCGTCGGATAGAAGTTCTAAGGAGAAACGATCTGCATGTAGTTTCACCTTTTGGTGAAGAACTGTTTTGCAGCTGGAGAACGTAAATTTATTTGTACGTTTCCGATGTATTTACAGCAGTTTCTGGGCTTCTGAAAACTGGATTGAAAAAGTTCATGGTCACATATATTTTCTGCATAAAATAATCCACAGTTTTCCGTCATGTGGCATAGATGTATATCAAAGTTTTCTTGGTTCCTCTTCTTCTAACTTTCCGACTTGAAAACGTCTTTCTTTGTTGGACAACGTATCTCATGCGGAATAATTAGCATATACAGTAGTTTCAAATTAATCCTTGTCGCGCAAGTTCGCCACTAAAGGTCA
Organism: Macrothele yani; assembly: GCA_039090855.1. NCBI lineage: Eukaryota > Metazoa > Arthropoda > Arachnida > Araneae > Macrothelidae > Macrothele > Macrothele yani. The sequence continues at coordinate 75,801,954 of CM077026.1, forward strand.
GAAGTCACGTTTCCGTTTACAGCATATTGGCAGCAATATCTACGCGTCAAAAAACCCATTTGAAAAAACCCGTTTTCTATCAGATACTGCTAAACAGGAAAACATTTTGTGCTCATTTCCTGCCCAAAGTAATATGCAATTTTCCAGCTAAGGACGCAATGTTTTGATTTGTTTTTTTCGATACCTCTGCTTCTAAAAGTGCGATTTAAAAAACCCTTTGCAGCACCGGATACCTTTCACCGTGTGGAACAATTTGCACGCACTCGTGGATTGTTTGTTGTTTACAGTTCTGGCGCTAGGTGGTGTTAGTACGTATTTCTGTTTGCAACTGTATCACCTCTTCTAAGAATTCCTTGAATAATTTTTTTTTTTTTCAATGTATGCACTTCGCTAGAGCGAATATTGAGAACATTACCATCTTTAAATAATGTGCAGTTTTCCGCTAGGGGGCGTCGATGTCAACAAAATTTTCGCTATATCTGCTGGAAAAATTATTTTTCTTTAAAATATTATTTTTCGGGAAGAATAATTTTCGCATATTTTCTGGTTTTCCATTATTCAAATTTCTTCCACCAGATGACGCAGCATATATTTCTATCTGAAAATGTTAATTCGATTCTAAAAATCTCTTAGAAATTTTTGTTGATAGGGTATTTTTCCTTTGAAGAGTATTTTTCACCCGTTTTCTTCTTTAAGTAACACAGAGCTTTTTCGCTAGGGAGCGTAAAGTTACATCACGTTGTACTTTATATCTCTTGTTCTAATTATTCAATTTGGAAATCCTTTTTGCTCCTGATATATTCCACTATGAATGTGTGTTTTTTTGTTTGTTTGTTTTTTCTTTTGCGTAGTTTGTAAATTTTCGTAACACTTCACAGCTGCTGGTATTTTTATTTGTGGATGTTTTATGGATTATAAAGGTCCGGGTGGTTTTCTTTCTTATTTTTTTTCAAATCGGCTCTATTTACTATGAGTATCCTCTCTCGCACTGCGTGTGTTAAATTATGCGAGTTTTTCCGCAGGTGGTGAAAACACATTCTTGTTTTCGTTGATCTTTTAAGTTTTATAAAAATTTGCGTTGAATATTTGTTTCGTGTCTGAAAGGATTCAAAAGACGTTTTGATTTCAGCCGAATATTCCGTGTCATCTTTCTTGTTTGCCTTGTTAAACTGTGGGCAACGTAGCGCAAGTGTCACATGAATCATTTCTCTGTTTTTCCGAATTGGCTTCTACGAAAGTGCTTTCTTTTTCTGAAATTATTTTCCGGACATCCACTGTCTTGGAAAGGAGTGTTACCAGGAGATTTTTTGTCTTAAATTATTGTAAATTCCTCCGAACCTACCTATAGTTTAACAGGATCTTGTGCACTTAGTAACAACCCCTGGGAATGCAGAGAAATATTTGAGTTCTATTAAATTTTCCTGTGATTCACATCAAGCAGGGTTTCTTTACTTTCACATTCGCTTCGGTCGATATTTAATGACCTCAGAATAGAACTTTTAATCATTTTCCGTCTTGCCTGGTCTCAAAGATTTCAATGATTTACTCAAACACTCGTGCCAAAAACTGATTTATTCAGCAATCAGTAAGTGCCTTGGAGGTAAAAATTTTGCGTCAGCATATCGCATGCTTTCTGCCATTTGAAATATAATTACTTTCTGTTTATGTACTGCTTAGTCATTCTGCTGAAAGTGGAGAGGAAATGAATGAATGAGTTTACCAACAAAGCTCGGCAGATTTTCAACACTTTAGGAAACCAACTTTTATTGAAATTAGCAGTTCTGGAAGTCAACATATTCCGAGAGTAAGCATATATATATATATTTGTTGGTCTAATGGAATATATATTGAGCCGAGGGTGGCTTAGTGGTTAGCAAGTCAGACTGTCAATGGAAGGTCCCCAGGTTCAGTCCTGGGCTGAGCTTCCAGAGATGGTGTGATTTGCTAACAATCGCTGAATATCCGCCGTGCATCGGACGAGTACGTTAAATGACGGCCCCCGGGTTGGACCCCCCCCCGGTTACGTTGGGTATCCACTCCTACTCCCTCCCTGACTTTCTCCCACCCCTCTATGAGCAACACGTACTTGTACGGTGGCGCCATCTACTGTGTTATCTCTCACTTACAAACTATTCTGTCAAAGTCGCTAGACTTGCTCTCACTCCTTCCGTTTCTGTGCCCTGCCCAAAAGGCGGACCCGCTGTAGGTGGTTTGGGCCTAAACCTTCTCTGTAGATAGAAATACTACATGAAAATGCCTGGCTGTCTCTCACAAGATGGAATATACATTCCATTAGACTACCAAATCCTCAAAAACGGCATACGAAAGCTGACAGCGTTCAAAGTATAGACCACCGTCTTTAGCCATCCGTCTGCCAGTTCTTCGATTCCGCGGCGGTAACAGTTCTTTTCCTACGAGGCGAAGATCTCCTTCACCCCAGCTGCCACCTCCTTCTGGTCGTTGAACTGTCGCCCGCGAAGGAAGAGGGTCATGTACCAGAACACGTAATAATCCGACGGGGCAAGGTCCGGATTATATGCTAGGTGTGGCATCAGTTCCATGCCCTGGAGTTTTGCCCGAGTTGTTCGCGCGGTATGAGGCCTAGCGTTGTCCTGCAGTAGCAAAGCGCGCTTTCTGGCGGGTAATTCTCCTCTAAAACGTCATACATCCGCTCCAGCTGTTCATAATAGAGGTTGGTGTTGATGGTCCCACCGTCTGGAACAAATTCGAAATTCCACCAGACGCAGAGCATCACCTTGTGCTCGAAGTGTCCACGTTTGGCAATAGGTTCTGGAAGCTGGCCGGGGCTCAACCACTGCCGTTGTGTGTTAGGATTACGGAAACAGACCCACTTTTCATCGCACGTAACAATTATCGGTTTTCTAGGAGCTTAGTGTACATTTCCACTCGGTAGTTTGCTTCAGCTGGCGTCAGTTCGTGAGGGACAAAGCGGCAGCTCCTGTAGACCTTGCAGAGCTCCTGAAGGTCATGGTGGCCTGTGATTTGCCCAGTTCGCTTGATAATCCCCGAGTGGTGGTTGTCGGATTTGCCTCTACGGCCTGGCGCTCGGCCTCCGAGTCTAAGGTTTGCAGCCTACCTGACCTTGGTGGATCGTCGAGGTTTCTGTAACCTGAGAGATATTTCTTGAACCATCTGGTTGCGGTGCTGTGGTCCACGGAACCTTCCCGTTTCGCATGACAAATGTTTCGTGTTGCTTGAGCAGCGTTATGTCAGAGTTCAAACTCGTAAAGCAAAAGTTCCCTAATTAGCCGCCGGTTGTGGATGTTCATCTTTTAGGCGTCCCAACCACAGACAGAACGACGACATGCACTGCTGTTCACAGCAACGACTACCACTTTATATACCTTTCGACTGATTGCTGAGCGCGACTTGAACTAGTTTAAACACGTGACATACCCACCGCAGCACATACGTTTATGCAAATATTGCAAACTTTCGACTCACCCTCTGTATATATACATATAATGGTCGATCAGAAAAAATGGTTAGTAGATGAAAGGAAAACTCACCACCAAGAAGTGTTTGTATCATGTGACAAAGGATCAAAGGATGTGAAGCACTATTTCTCAACGAAATCACAGTGACGATTCAGACATTTGTCGGACCACATGACCAGCTGGTCCATATCGGACCGAAAAAAATCATGTCCCTGCTGATATAGCCTATCTGTTGCAGCTGTTTTCATGTCCTCGCCACACGTGAAACGTGTACCAGACAGAGTGCTGTTTCAGAGCAGGAAACAGGTGAAAGGCACATGGAGCCAAATCCAGGCTACTGACTGGGTGTTTCCACACCTCCCACTGGAATTTGTGGAGCAAGTGCTGCGTGGTGTTTGCGGTGTGTGGCCTCGCGTTATCGTGAAGGAGAATGATACCATCGCCCAGCAAACATGGTCGTTTTCGTCGGACGCTGTCGTGCAATTTTTTCAGCGTAGCACATTACTGATCAGCGTTGATGGTGCGTCCATGCTCTATGAAGTCCATCAAAAGCCACCCAAGGAATCCCAGAAAACGGATGCCATGATTTTTCCAGCAGGCACATCCTCTCGGCGGTGAAGCAGCATGTCTCCATTGCATGGAAGCTCTCTTGCTGGTGGGAGCGAAGTTGTGGAGCCACATCTCGTCCCCAGTCATAATACAAGAAAGCTCTGTCTCCGTCTTCAGCGTAACGCAGCAGGAGCGTCAAACATGTCATTATTCGTGCTGCTTTTTGATCGACGGATAATGAACGTGGCACTCATCTGGCACAAACCTTGGAGTACTGTAACACATCCACCACAAGATGTTGAACAACGCCATAGTTCACTACTCGCTCGGACACAGTATTGCAAATAGTTACCCTTTGGTCATCTTGAATCATTTCGTCCACACGTGCAGTGTTGATCTCTGTCGTCGATGAACTTAGACGTCCACTGTTTGTGCGATGTCGGTTTCCCATATATCATTCCTGACGGATTTAAACGAACTGCACCACTTCGCCGCGTGTTGTCAAGACATCAGGTTGCCATCATAAACTTGGACGAGCTGCAGATGAATTTCAGCTGCGGGCACGTTCTTGGGCCGTAACAACCTTATCACTGCTTTCAGTTCGACCTAAGACCACGTTCCCAACCGCGTCGCTATTTCAAAATGTCACTGCGCATCTCACGCTGTGCACAGGAGTTCGCAGAGGTGCCTGGAGCACTAGCGCCATCTTTCGAACGTACGTGCCATCTATGCCACTCGTACGACATCCCGCATTTAATTTATAGAAGGTGTAACCGTTTTTTCCTAATCGACCTACGTATACATTATCAATCTACTGCTGGATGAAAGTCTCCCCAAATTTCTTCCACAACGGTCTGACTAGACCCAGTCTCCTCTATGTCACTGAGGCATGCTTTCAAATTTCATCCACCTATCTCCCATGTGGTCTTCATCTGGGTCTTTTCCTGTACCTTGGTATCCAGTCAAAAAATTCGGTTGCCCTTCGGCGGACCTTGCTTCTGGCAATATGTCCAGCCTATTGCCGTTTCAGGATTTTACTCTGATCATGATGTCTTCCACTATCGTCATTTTCTTGATACATGAGTTTTATTTTTATTTTTCCTTTTCATACCAAGCACACATCTCTCTATGCTCCTTTCAGTTGTGTCTGTATGTCTTTTTTTAGTTAAGGTGCATGTCGCTTTCCGTTACTAAGAACAACTAGAAGGTTGCACTGATTAAACAGTTTTCTTTAAGACAAACAGATGTATGGTGGGCATAAGTGTATAGTCTGACATAAAGGTATATGTATATAGTATGTGCAAATGTATATGGTAGAAGCGGAATGGCTTTGTGGAATTGTTGGTTACTTGGCCATGAATTTTCTATTTAAGAATTTTCTACTGAAGTACCTTACCTGTTCCATAGTTTCCGGAAGTGATTGAGATTTTCGAGATGCCTAAAACAAGTCCGTAACTATATTGAACAAAACGGATAGGTGTTATTTAAAGGTCATCTTCTAGCCGTACGGTATAGTGGGAATCTCGCAATGTTACTTGTTATTAATGCTGCATTATGACCAAATATAATAGTACGATATTTGAAAAATGTACTTGCTTATGTTATCCATTCGTATTTCCATCCGCAGAATTCATGTTTCTGTTAGGTTTAAAATATTCTTTGTGTTTCGAATCGCGCTAAGGATCAGGACAGTGATTTTCTGTTTTTCACAGTTTTTCGCTGTGAGGCTTAAACCTTCAACCGGTGGAAACGAATTAACTCGGGGTTAGAAAACTGGGCTGACATTGGTTCGAACGAAGGTAGTCGCTGCCTAAGAAGTGGACCGAACGCGACTGGAATGAGTAAACCTTCGTATCATAAAATATTGTTTACCCCTCAGCTTACTGTAGTTATTCAAATTTGTTAGTTAAAGTAATGATTGACACTAATCCTTTCTGACTAATTACCTACTAAATGCGTTGTAACAATGTCGACGAACCTAAGATAAGAGAGAGATGATATTTGTGTCACTTGTTTCTACTGAATGGCATGGTAGGGACTAGCCTTTCCCGTCATGTCTGTGGTCATGGATCAGAAAACAAAGAATTACGTGGTAGTGCTGACCACCGATGACAGGTTTATGGTCGGTACTGCTGGGGTAACAGAGGGAAAAGAATTGTTTCCAGCAGCTTTCGAAGAAACTCAGCTTCTATGTAAGCATTTCTTCTTGTGGGAGCAGAAATTTTGGGTATCATTTGGTTCAGATACATCGGTCATTTAAAGGATAAAACGTGTTTATACAGTATGCTTAGCATGGCATCTGAATTTCTCAAATTTAGACAGGGAAGTATTTTTGGCATTCGAGAGCTGAAATTGCGACTAAAAGTCATCCACTCCTTATAACTTTACAGAGGTTCTTCATTCACCTGATTCAAAACCGTCAAAAGAAAACTCTGCAGCTGACAAACACCATTCATGACTGACCGACTTTTTAGACATTTTGTGGTAGGCCTACAAGAACGTAATATTTTTTGACAATGTGCCAACTTGCACAATGCATCTTAAAGCTTACATATTTGCAAGTATTTCCTGCCATCTACCTTTCGCTATCTCAAAACCACACTGCATCACATCCTCTTTAAGCCTCAAAAGCGTCCTGTTTCATAGGTTCCACAACAAATGCCCTGTTGGGAGATTAAAACAAATTAGATATTTTCATCCGGGATGAGCAAAGTTGTATCACGTGAATGGTGTGGGACTTCAACCAAAAGGATTTTTTTGTATTTGGCGGTTTAACGACCACTGTGAGCAACTCGGTGGGCTATAAGTTAAGTAGTCACTCGTCCCTAATTTGGGGCCACTAGTTCCAGGGAAGGGAGAAAGCCAGTGCTGTAAGACAAACACAACGTCCATGCCTCACCGGCATCCGAACCCGGACTCATCTCGGGCGAATGTTCAAAAGCCAGCACTTAGACCACTGCGCCACCAAAATAATAGTTGCCTTCGCATATTCTAGCAGCACGTTTTTCTCCTCCGCGCGCGAGTCTGGTATGTCATAATTTCTAATAAGATTTTTGTAACCTCTTCATAGCCTGAAATACATCCTGTACCTTAGGCTGCCCAGCAGAAGTTCCGTTCTTAAGCAAAAACAGACAAGCATCAGGAACAGAGATAGGTGTTGTGTTACAAGAATTTGAAGCTATAGAGCAACATTCTGAAGTATGATATTTAAAAAAAAAAAAAAGAAAAAGTAAAAAAAAATGGAAGAAAGAAAAAAAGAGAAATTGAGAGAGCTGAGCAACTGCAGCACTGAGACTTAAGAGGCGCAGTCAATAAGTTCATATCAACGTAAGGAGGTACTTTAACTACAAGTTTATACAGAGGTTGATTCACGTTTATAGTGACAAAGTAAAATGCGCGTCATATGCAAATCGTATGTGTAACGATTACGTAATCACGTTTATCGTGCATTAGCAGCCTTCCGCTTTAAGAGCATTTGTAATTTTGCTTTCGTAGTGTTAAGATGCCTTCACGAGTGATTCCGTTCTGGGACGGGTATATAGTTGCCCTTTCCGAAGAAGGTAATTTGTATACAGCAATCAGAAAAAGGTGCAACGAAAATAGTTGTGTGATTTCTAAAAATGGCATATGTCAAGTAATATAGCGTGCGAAAGAAAACTTTGCGTCTTGCTCGAGTGGTATACAAACGCCACCAAGAAAACACCCTTAACCAAAGAGGACCGCTCAGGTGGTGCTAAAAGTCAGGTGTCTTGTAAACAAAGGCAATCCTACAACGCAAAGAAGCATTGCAGAACATGTAGGTGTCTCACATGCAACTGTAAACCGCATTATTAAATCTGAGCTACACTTAGAAAATCGGTTTAAGCCTAACGTCCACAAGCTTCTTCCGTGCCACATTTCGTAGTGGATGACGAACTGCAGGATACTGTATGAGAGACACCTAGCAAGGGACAGGTGTGGCCACTTTGGATGAAGCATGGATATATAATACCTTAGTGACACAAACAAATTCCGGGCAATATACTATTAAGAAAAAGGCACCAAGGCATACCCGGAAATGCAAAGCAAGTTTCTCACGTGGATTTTTGGTTGTGGCAGCATATTGCTATAATGGCAAGTTAAAGCTGCGAATAACGCAAAATTTAATGCAGCTTATTATCAGACAAATAGTCTTGATCCAATTTTCCGCGAAGAAATTTCATCTTTATGCGGTGCTATGGCTTCAAATGTATGGATCCAGCAAAATAAGATTTCCAGCCATACAACTAAGTCAACAGTGGCATATGTGCGGAAGATGGAAACTGAGACCGGGATTCACGCTATACTATTCTCCTTAATTCCTGTCAAATCCCCAGATACCTCTCCCATGGATTACTGCTGCTTCGTGTTATTTAAACAAGTCCTCAAATGTAGACGACGGAAAAGAATTGACGGCCTTAAGAAAACTTGCGAAGAAGAGTGGCCGCGAATTGATCTTGCCTGTCTGCAAAGGAGCCTGCTACAGTGGAAGTTGCGCTGCAGAAGTATAGTAAGGGAACATGATAGGCACACAGAATACAACAGAAGTTAGCGTGACTTCATGGTATTTGATAACTGTATAATCCTGCAAACTTTGTAACTACTGTATAAACGTGAAACAACCTCTGTAATATCACGGCTGAAGAAATGCACATAGAATAGAATAAAAGCAACTTTCTTACCACAATGAAAAAGGGCAGAGGAACAAGTGACCTCCACAGAAGTGCTTTGGCTGCGTTTTGAGATTTCAAAAGATAATTCTCACATGTTACCCATCAAAAAGTCATACAGTCCCTCTGGACTTATCACCTGAACTTGTTGGCTAAGTCATGAGAGGCAATGTGAACGAAAGCACAAAGAATGTTGTCTAAAGAAACGCACCTTTTTTCCGGTAAAGCGCCACCCTACATAACAGAGATAACATCCCAGTTTTTGCGCTGATGTGGCAATAAATCATTATGGCACTCATCAAGTCCTTTTGACTTAGTACCCAAAAAGTTCCTACGTTTTCGTGAAATGAAGAAATAATTTATGGTCTACACTTTTTAACTGCTAATGACGTTACCTGAGGGCTGGTTTATTGCTGTACTGTAGCCTCAAATAATATGAAGGTTATTTCAGATGAACACGTTCCTAGGGATGCAAGTTGTGTGTGTGCGAGATTTTTACCAATTAAAAAAAAGAAACAATGTTGGCAGGACAAACATTATTCATGTCTTGACTGGGTTTGAACACAAGACCATCATTACGAGAGGCTACATTCTGCTTTTCGGGGAATAACGCAAACACTAAGGTACAAAACAATGGCGATGTAAACAGTCAAGATGATTTTAACGTATAACGAAGTGAATTTCTCCGTCATTTTTATCCGCGCCAGGATTCGAACCCGGGTCCACTCATTCCGGAATAAGTTGCTCTACCAATTAAGCTACGCGGACATTTTATTCTGATTCCTATCTGCCTTTATGTCATGTGCGTCCTTCTGGCAGGTACGTCACATCTCCTGGTACGTTAGAAACGTGATATGATTTTAAGCAGACATTGTCTTTAAAGTTCAAGCATGGTAATTGCAGCCCAATCGAGGATGCACTGACAAGTCGATCAGTTGAATTAATAGCAGTCTGATGAAAGTGCAAACAGAAACTAATTCTAGCACAATAGTTAGTGGTTTAACGGAGAAACCCAACCTTACCCGTTTCCCTTTCCATCTCCTTTTGAAATTAATGTGATGACAAAACTTGGAAAGTGGTTCCATACGAAGACATTTTTACTTCATTGTATTCATATCAATCTCAGTAATTGCATCACGTAAAATAAATGTATTTTTCTTTTCCGGCAGTCACAAGGATTTGGCCAAATCACCAGGTGAGCACTGCACCTAAAGTACGTTTTGCTATGTATCTTTTGTAATATGCTGGTTAAGTCTATTTCGAAATGAGAAGTTCGAATGACACGATAAAATCTGATGTATTTTCATTTTCAAAGTAAGTTCTGCATTTCAGAAAAATCGCCTTGCTTTGGCCAGTCAACGGCGTCATTTTACGTGTTTCATCAGAACAACGTGTGTTTTGCTCGGATTACGGCTGTGAAATTCTAGGAACTTGCTTGGTGTTGGGGGAGAGAAACGATATTCTTTATCGTCTCTGTATCTCGAACCGTCTGACTCCCATTTATTCCGATGTTTATATCATCAGCCGCACGAAAAGGATTCCGTAGGTTGTCATTGAGGACGGAACAGTTAGATATGTAATATGAAGATATGTTTTTTTTTCAGATTTCTGAGAAATGCCGCTCAATTTTCGCGCGTAATAAGCAAGCCTTTTAAAACAAAAAGTAGAATAAAGCCATGATCAAACATTTTTTAGAATATGAAATCTTATCGCTCATGGTTTATGATAATTAACAAAATATTGTTCACAGAGAAACAGAGAATAGATTCGAATGTAAAAAAATTAGATTTCTTTCAGTCCACCGTTTAGAAAAAGAGATGTGGTTTCAAACAGAAACATGTATTTACGTCCCGTAGCGACAATTAGGTATCCAGTGTAGAAATTGTTGTTCAATGGGTATTTTGGAAGAAAGTATTTGATTTCAAATAACTGCATAGGCGTAACCACTGGGGGTTGGAGGGGGGGGTCAGGGGCCCCCTGATTTTCAGTCGGGGATCTTCACATATATATATATATAATGTGTGTATGTGTGATCGGACCCCCCCCCCCCCGCAATTTTGAAACATGGTTACGCCACTGAATAACTGTATGAATTTGTGCCCCTAGTAACCGTATTACGCATTAGGGAAAAGCGTAAAATGTGAGCGAAAGGTTTCTTATGATGGAGCCGACACAAAAAATGTCTCAAATCGAACATTTAGGAGCAGAGACATTCAGGGAAATATTATAGAACATATCTTTACGCCCTCTTTTCTGGAAGACAATGTATTTTTTGAGGCAGAAAATACAGTAAATTCTTGCTAATCCGGTATCTGAATTATCCGGCCTCTGGCTCCTGCCGTGACGTAAAAGAGGCAGAGTTACGCGTTCTTGTGAAGTCAGGAGCCTGGGTTACCTTTAGACCATTTGTTGCTACCAAGGCGGAGCTGTGACGGCACGCCGGCCGGCCACGTGTGAAAGGTTTTGCATATCTGCTAAGCCTATGTTTTTTCATAATTTTTGTATTATGCCTAAATTGATCATACCGAGATCTTCTGCATTACCTTGTTTCCACTAGCTGCTTTGTATATATCTTTGTTGTGACTGATAAAAAAAAATGAAAAAAAAAAAAACAGACACGTGCAGTACCGACGTAATGCTAGTAAAGCAATTGCGTGACAAAGCGTGCCGTCAAAGAGCATCTTCATTCAAGCACAAAGAAAATCCGTGACATGTTTTGAAGTGACCGCACTGAGTAGAAAATGAAAGATCTCATCTGTGCTGTATTACAATTGTACATTTTTTTACTGCATACATATTGTACTTTACTGAACTGATATGAAAAGATCATTTCATTGTTGTAAATTGGACAGTATAGTACGTTGTGATCGTGTTTTTTTTACGTTAACATATGCTTGTCTCTTATTTATGTTTTTAAATACATATGTACTAGATGCAGTAAACTTGTGACATTAAATTTAATGCAGAATTGAACTAAGTTTTTATGTACTCTCAGTAATCCGGCACTCTCGCTAATCTGGCACCCCTCTATGCAAGAAATTAGTAAGAGTCTAGACTCTTACACTAGCTAGTGTACATGCAAAACGTTTGTCAGAGTAAAAGGTATCTGACCAAAAAATATTATAATCGGATTTTAGAGGCAGTAAAATGGAATAAATATTGAGTCATATGCGTTATGCTTATTAAAGGATATATTGTCCACCGGGAAAAGAACAAAATATAGGATGGATAACCGATCTGTAGTTCAAGCTACCCTCCAACGAAAAAATAATTTTTCGATTTTGACTAATAACTGTAGATATGGTGTCCAGAGTAAAATGTGGGGACATAACGATAGTGATAGTACGAGCATTTATAAACTTCGTGTATCAAAATACATACAAAAGTTGTCATTTATGATTTTGAACATTCTCCCACTGGGGATGTTTGTACCATTTTTAATTTTAATACACCGAAGCAGTTCTGGATAGGAAGTTGTTTTCTTAATTTACGTATAATATGCCCGAATTCTTCGAATTTTGATTCTTAAATGACATCCAAGAAGCTTAAACCGAAAAAAGCGGCAAGAGAGCGAACAAGGAAGATGACACCACATTTTCGGATGTAATGAGCACGTCTTTTGAATCCGTTCTGGCGCGAATTAAATTTATCAAAGCTATTCAAAGTCAATGGAACCGATTTGGAAAGCAATCAACTGGTTCCAACAATCGATAAAACATCCAGAAATAGAAACATATATTTAGTTCCACCAGCGGTTAAAAAGCATATTACGAAATTTAACAAATGGCGAACAAAAAGTTTCACATACTACAAGGAAGCTTCCAGAGACAAAGAGATTTTCAAATCTAGCAGTTAAAATGAGAAATATAGAAGGAAACATAATATAAGTCTACATCTGCTAGCTAAAAAAATTGCGCAAAACGGATAAGTTGAAAATAGGTGAAAAATATTCGTCCTGGAAAAAGCTATGCTAAGGAAAAATAACTTTTCAAATACGTCCTCTGGGAGCAGATATTGCGAAAAAAAAAGGTTTCGACCTTTACGCAGCTAGCTGAAAATCTTTACGTTATTTAAAGAGGATAATGCTCTGTTGTAGCGAATGGCATACAGTAAAGAAGAAATTAGCGTTTTTAGAAGGGGCGATACAGCTGCAAACTGCCGAAACACCACCTATCAACAGAACTGTGAACTACAAAATTCCTTATATACTAGCCAAAGTGTTCTACAAGGGAAATGGCATCCGGTGTTGAAAGAATTTTTTCATTCGTGCATGTGAAAGCAGAGATATTGAGAAAGACAGAATAAGCATTTGCGCTCCTAGCGGCGAAACGGTGCACTATTTTCGAAAGAAAGTACACGCATGGAGTTTGAACAGTTAGTGGTATCTGACCGAAGAAAGCAGTTTTTGAATTGGGTTTTTAGTCCCGCAGATGTTTCTGTGAACGGAAACGTGAACTTTCGCCCTCTGGTGATGCACTAAGAAAAGTTTGAAATTATATGCGAAACATCTCCCCACGGAAATGCTCTCTAACAAAGATGTCATTTTTCAAATCGGACTCATAGAAGCAGAGATATCGACAAAAATAAGTTATGACTTTACGCCCCCTGGTGGAAAAAGCATGCATTATTTTAAAACGAAAGTATTGCTAAAAGGTTTTTCGATGTGAGCGGTATCGGTCTACGGAAACCTTTTTCAATCGAGTTTTCAGGAGCTCAGATTTTGATGCAAATACATCAGACGCAGAAATTAACACTTACTCTCCCTGGTGGCTAAACCATTCTTTATCAAATATTAGAAATTATATTCAAATCATTTCCTATCAGGAGCTGTATCCGGTGCAGAAAGAATTTTTTAAATCAGAATTTTAGAAGCAGAGATATAGAGGAAAACGCAATTTACCTTTACGCTCCCTAACGGAAAGTCTATGCTTTACTTGAAATTTTTTAAATTATATGAGAAACATTTTGCACCGGAAACGCTATCTAACAAAGAATAATTTTTTTAAATCCGACTTTTAGAAGCAGAGATATTGACCGAAATAAGATATACGTCTACGACCCCTGGCGGAGGAACCATGCATTATGTTAAGAAGAAAATATTATGAAATGTTTTTTACGAAAGGACAAAGAATGTTGTCTAAAGAAGCGCAGTAATAGTTGCAGACATGCTCACGAAAGAATTTTTTCAATCGGTCATTTAGAAGCTCAGATTTTACTGCAAATACCTATGAAACCAAAATTAATGCTTACGCCCCCTGATGGCCAAACTATATTTTACAAAAAATTATAAATTACAATCAAAACACTTCCCACCAGGAGCTGTATCCGGTGCAGGGAGAATTTTTTAAATCGGAGCTTTAGAAGCAGAGATGCATGGGAAAGCGCAATTTAGCTATACTCTCCCTGGTGGAAAGTCAATGAATTACTTGAAAATTTTGAAATTTCATGAAAAACATGTCGCACTGGAAGCTCTATCCAACAAAGAAAAAAACCATGCATTATTTTAAGAAGAAAATATTTGTCGACGTGAGTAATATCGGTTCACGGAAGAATTTTTTCAATCGACATTTTAGAAACTCAGATTTTGCTGCAAATACATCAGAAACAGAAATCAACACTTACGCCCCCTGATGGCCAAATCGTTTTACAGTAAAAATTTGAATTTCTATGGAAAGTATGTCCCATCAGGAGTTGTATCCGCTGAAGAAACGGTTTTTCAAATCGGAGCTTTAGAAGCAGAAACATCGGGGAAACGCAATTTACTTTTACGCCGCCTAGCGGAGAATCTACGCGTAACTTGAAAAAGTGACTATATCTAAAATAGTCTTCTGCATAAATGGAATCGAAAGGTAAAATAATTTTTTTTTGAATTGGATGTTTAGAAGCAAATATATGGAAAAAAATGTTTCTTGAATTCGATATCATCTGCATTTACGCCCTCTAGCGGCGAAATTGTGTATCGTAAAGAAAAACGAAATAAAGGATCATCATTCTCACATTTTAAACTTTTAAGGCAAAACTAATTTTTCAAATCGGACTAATAGTTGCAGAGATATCGTGTCTACAGACGGACGGACAAACCGATAACATAAGCATGATCTTTTTTTACAAAAGACGTGCTAAAAAAGAAGAGGAGTTGTTTCTGAAGATGCTCCAGTCAGAAGGATTCTTCGAACATCAATAGAATGTTTCAAAAGATAGTGTGTGTGCTTATGTGTATTCCAAGAATTTACTTTGCGTTATTCGCATGTGACACGTTGAATTTGATTTGCGTCATTGCCACTTGCCCGCCAGCGAAGCAGATTTCGTTTGAGTTCGATCAACAACTGTCAGCTCTTCATGTCTTAAAGGTGATTTGTATATTTTATGAAAAGAATAATACCTATTTTCTCTCAAGAGTTTCCGCGAGACTAGGAAAATGAGCCTTCACTGAAAATTTGAAATTATTTTTTCAGAATAGGAGGAGGAAGGACAGATCCTCAGTTTGTTTAACAGTGTCATTTCGCAGTCTTGGTGAGTACGTTGGCTTGGAAATAGGTAATACGAGTTATAATTGCTTAAACAACAACAAAAAGCTAAAATGCAACTATATCATGTCAGTGGATAGAAACGCTTCAAAAACATTTCGCAGATTTTTGAAACATAATACTTTTAGGAAAAGAGATTTGTTTTTAACACAAGTGTAGAACTTCAAGATCCATTTAATATTATCACTTTTTAATATAGCATGCAAGAATGCTGTAGTTTAAAAAGTATCTGTAGTTTCTTCCAGCGTAAAGTTGTAATTGTATTTACAATCTATGCTGTTATGATGCATAAGTGGCATACATACATGACTATAATTAATACATTTTCTCCCTTTTTGATGGAAAGGTTTTTTTTTTGGTTTTTTTAATGTAAATATACATACAGTGAGGTATATATCAATTCTAACCTTCCTTTTTGAGTTCCTTTTTCTTATGCAAATTTTGCTACTTCCCACTTCTAATTTCATTTTAAATGCCACATTAAAGCCATCAAGCTATGGAGATTAATTAAGTTTACGATAGCTGTAAGATTTAGTGTTTAATTATGTGTCTTTGCTTGTTCGCAGTGAACTTCGTTGCACATAAATTTTAAATTAACCAAACGGGCAGTTGTTAGAATCATCATGAAAAAATAGATTTACACTCATCCAACAGTTTTATTCCTTCCTTCCATGAAAGCTTAAATTCACCAATACAGAAATCTTTGCACAATAATTGATCCAACGATAGAAATAGTTTGCAACATATAACTTATCAAACTTTATATCAACATTTTATGATATATCAATCTGCGCGTTATCTCTAATTAATCTGCACTCTTTACAGTCTGCCCCTACGATCTACACGGACTATCTTCTTTGTGCTACAATCCATGTTTTCGTTTTACCGTGCTGTGGCCCAGCTTCAGCGTTGCCCAATGTATAAGGTTCTGGGTAAAGTAATGTGTCGTTCAGGGAGAAAACGTTTGACGAAAAGTAACTAAATTTACACAAGAAAACAGAAACTCAAAAGGAAAGCTGTATAGAGTTATGCGTCACAAAGTTTCTTAATACATTTTTGGCAACAACTGACAGCAAGTCACAGTGTAAATAAAAAGCCACACCAGGTGTAAAAGAGGTTTGTTGCCGGCGAGTGGCCTAGTGGGCAAAGTTCGTGACTGCCACGGAAAGGACCTCAGGTTCGATCCACTAAATATCCGCCGTGCGTCGGATGGGCACGTTAAGCCGTCGGACCCCGGGGACTGTCCCCCGGTAATAAATAAGGGCGTCTTCCTCCCCCTTTCTACTTCGCTTCCGTGTCACTTTCCTATCGGGCATTCTAGCCCAGATCTCCTAGCTTCCTATTTCTCAGGGTTGTTTAAGACCTAGGGTCAGACACTCCCTTCCTAAAATCCTTTACATATGATCAGATCAGAAAAGAGGTTTGCGAGAGAGACGAGATTTGCTTCTAGTTAAACTGTACGTATTATCTCCATTACTTCGTGTACGAGTGTTACTTTTTATTCTCATGTGGTATTAGCCTTCAGTGTGTTTATATTGTCTTAATATTACTAAGTGTGACAAGTGTTAATCGGTCTTGAGAACAAATTCCGCTACTATCGTCTACTGAAGCAAGCTGCAAATAAAGTGATGTCAACGAAAGCTTAGTAAAGACGAAGAAGCTACCGCTTCAGACCACTCGGTTACCGGGGCAGTGAATTCGTCTTTTTCAGTATGCCCTGTCCTACGGATAATTCTGATTTACCCTGTTCTATGGATAATTCAGTGGCAGTGAATTCGTCTTTTTCAGTATGTCCTGTTAAGTCCTACAGATAATTCTTTATAGTTTTTTAACAAACCTCATGACATTCGAAGAAAATTAAACTTCGTCCTATAGCAATGATATGTCTGATTGTGGGTGTCACATCTCTGCACCTGATTTTCCGATTTAAGAAAATCCGTTTTCCGTTGTGTGGCTTCAACTATGAGCATTAGTATCCATGTCTCTTCTTGTTCTTTCGATGCCGAACCTTGTCGCTAGGAAGCGAAATGCACGCGGCTGTCTATCTCGATATTTATTTCATTATTTACCATTTCTTCTAAAAATACAATTGAAAAAAATAATTCTTCTTCGGATAATTTTCATTATGTCAAACTTTTGGGTACGTTAGCTGCTTCAGATAAAGAGGGTTAACCAAAATTTATTTGATAAACATTTTATTTTGATTTCGCATATCTCATTTTAACAATTTATTTAGGGTGTGCTGAAAGATAGGTGTATTCTGAATTCATTCAATGCCATTTATTGTTGCCAGCAGTACTGCATTTGATATTACGTCATTCCAAACACTGCGTCAGCTCTGTCCATGTCTGAACCATGGGGGCAACGACGTGTTGAAGATCGCAAGAAGTATCCTTGGTATTCAGACGTTTGTCACTTTAAGTCGCAGCGTTTATGGCAACTACAGCAGCAGTACTGGAACTCAAATGAATGGGCGTGTAAATATTGAAACAGTTGATCATCATCTTCAGCACTTTGCTACTCCCCCTTCCTTCCGTAGAACAGTGTTTGAAAGAGTCCAACAGCAAGTGAAATATTTCCATGCAAAGGAGAAAATTTGACAACACAAATAATATTCATCTTTCGTTTATACATTCCAAAATATTTCATAATGATGTGATATATCTCTCTATTCTAAAAAAGTAACTGCCGCCGCTGCTGCTGCCGCTATTTTAGAAATTTCGCGACACTCTTGCTTTCCTAGCTCGCAGCGCAAAACGTATGGAACACAAAAATATGAAATTTACATCGTTTGTAGAGAATTGTTTGGAAAACACGCTGAAATAAACCGTTACTCGATTCTGACGATACTTCAAGAGCTATTGTATTTCAAACTTAAGGTAAGCAAAAAAGTGCTATCAGGTCGTGTTCCGGACACACTAACAGCAACAGAACCACGAAACTTTGTAGGCATGTAGTGCCATGACTGAATTTTTGCACCTCGTCGCCCTTTTTTTTAATTTCGATTTATTTTACGAGAAATTATATTTCTAAATTTCACAAAATTCTCTATTTCGCGATGGGATCCATTTAAAAAAACGGATATATGACAAACTATAAATCATAACGCATTGCAATTTTTACCGTATAAACTTTCAACTATCATCCCTTTTTTTTAGAAAAAAAAATAAGAAAAAGTCATTTTCTGATTTTTAAGCATTTTTTAAAAGACGCAAAGGAAAGAAACGAACGGCTTGTCTGTCTTCACGATAGCCACAGAAGAAAGTTCTGGTCCCGTGACCTGCTGCCATGGTGACGCAGAGAATTTGTTATGCATATGTTTTGTTGGTAAAGCTATCTCAGTTGTTTAAGGTGGACGTCAAGTAATTTTGCTTCCTATACTTCCAATGGAAAACTTTCTGTGCACATTTTCTTCACAACTACTGCGTTCGCAACGATGAAAATTTGAACATCGATTATAATAGCTTCATTTTATAAATTTTAATACTTAATATTTTCTAAAACATAACCATAATTATGCAATTCAACATTTGTTTGTCTACTGACGTCATCAAAGTACAGGTCGCGCCATCTTTCTTTGGTTCCAACACCACCAAAGGAAAAGTTATTGATTTTTAATATAATTATGGTTATGTTTTAGAAAATATTAAGTATTATAAGTTCCAATATGAAGTTACTTTAATCGATGATCAAATTTTCATCCTTGAGAACACACTGATTGTGAAGGAAATGTGTACAAAAGTTTTTCCATTGTAAGTATAGGAAGCAAAATGGACCTTATTCATGTGACGTCAGAAGCGGATTTCTGAGGACCAACATGGCTGCTGATTCAATGTTTTCTCTATTTGATTATCCCTTACTGTTGGCTAATTTTTACAATCTTAACGTCATGGAGTCTGCCAACGGATTAATAGAGCTACAGGGCGAAAAAGAAGAACTTAATTTCTTAGAAGAACAAATCAAGGTTGCAAAAACATAACAAGATAATTTCGTGTTGGATGTTTATTTCGCATGACGCAGGAGAGCATCGCCGTTAGTCATCATGAAGTTTTTAATGTAGCATTTTTCGTACACTGTATATTAAATTTTCATGTTCTTATTATCAGACATTGGCGAAATATCTGAAACATAAACATGGGTACCTTGCTTTGCAAAACAAAAAGATTTAGAAGCTCAGACAAATGCGTAATAAGGAAACAAACTAGGGTTCGCACGATAGGCAATGTGCTTAAAAATTAAATGAATACGTAACATTAAATTAAAGAGAAATTATAGATATGTTTGTTTTATTCTTTGAGGAAAGTAGAATTTATTTCGTAATTTACCGATCCAAATATTCCATCAACTATCTCCTACCTTTCTTTCTTTCTTCTTTTTTTTTTGAAATGGATATTCGAAGGAATACTACGAGGTTTCTTTTTTTTTTTTTTTTTGATTGGAGGTTTAACGACCACCGTGAGCAACTCAATGGGCTATAAGCAGTCGCCCGTCCCTAATTTAGGGTCACTGGTTCCAGGGAAGGGAGAGAGCCAGTGCCGTAAGACAAACACAACATCCATGCCTGACCGGGATTCGAACCCGGACCCCTTACGGACGAATGATCAGAGGCCAGCGCCTTAGACCACTGCGCCACCGGGGCGGCCTACGAGGTTTCAACTGCCTTTGATGCGTAGTGTAATAATATCCAAAATCTTTTTCGTTAAAGTGGACAGATCATATTGGAGAGTGCACATTTTGGATGGAAATCACCGCGTTTCATTTTATACAGCCATTCCTTTAACAATCTCTTCTTTTTCAGTGGAAAATTAAGGAATGTTTTTCTTTCCTCTATACAATTGAGGTTGCAGGTTTTATTAGCACAACCATACGATGAGCGAAAGTTAGACATGTCATAAATAAATTTACGAAAATCGCAATTTTCCTGAACGCCTGCAACGTAACGTCATGTTAAGCAATGGGAAAGCGCATGTAAAGAAACAGTTGTTGGCCCGCGGCCACGGAAAAGCCTTCCCATGATGCAGTGCGAGGTGAATAAGGTCCATTACTTGACGTCCACCTTAACGGTTTAGCATAACGGTTTACGGAAATGCTTTTTGGACCGCTTTTGTTTTCCTTAGTGGTAAATTTAGTAAGTGCTATAAGTTCAAACGACAAAAGTCCGACCTTCCAAAAATTAACGACAGTAAAAAATCTCTGAAACTTCGGAATAACAAGCTTTATTTGCTTAGACATGCAATAAAAATTGAAATTTATATGAATTTTCCAGTTTCTATTTCATGTGATATACTTGGAGATCGGGCTGCAGGGCCCGAGCGCTACTCAGGAAACGAGCTTAGCGAGCCTAGAGGCGCAGCTCCTAGTGAAATTTAAAAAAATCACCAGCAATACATTTTTGAATTACATTTTGATAGGAAGCTTCGGTTATAAGAATAGTGTTTTAAAATGTAAAACGCTTAAGTTTTTTGCAGTTTTTAAATATGAAAATCACCTGAACTTTTGTCATTCTAAATAATACCGATAGTTAGTAATGTGAAATTAGTTTATTCAATACACCATGGCAAAACTGCAATTGTTAAAATACGTTGATAGGTAACTCTGCGAAAAAGTGAGATTTTTCGTTAGGTTTCGGTATTCATAAGTTCTTTTGCGCTACATAAACTGAAAGAATAGTGTTTCAGTAATTTCCTTTTCCCTGAACTTGCAAACTTTTATTTTGTTTGATTATTTATTTATTTATTTATTTATTTACTTTGTTTTTGGACTGCAGCCGCTTGAATTAACATATAAGATTATAAATAATCACCGTCCCTGATTTCGGACCGTTGGTTTCAGAGAGCAACGTTAAGAGGCCAATGTTGAAGCACAAACCTGCCCCCTATGTCTCATCTGGGATGGGGCCCGGCTTGGACGATTGGCTAGAGCAGAGGTAGGCAACTCGGCACTTAAGAAGGGCCAAAAAAGTCGTAAAATACACGTTCTTTAATTTTAAATGACCCGTGAATGGCGGCAATGCGACAATGCAGTAGCGACCTTTATATCGTTGAGTTGTTGGTTAGAAATTTGTTTTGCCATTCTAGCTGTCCGGTCCTTAATGGTTTTCACAGAAAGGGGAACGCCATGTATTTTCTTTACGGCACAATTTTTAAAATCGGAAAAGAGATATTTTGCAACTTTTAAAAAACACTCTTTTATATTCACAGTCATTAAAAGGCTTACCTCGTTTCACAATCTCCTGAGCGACAATAAAACTCGCAGATGTAACGTGATTGGCAGTCTTTACCCAGTTGTTTAGCATCCATGTATTTCGTTGATTTTTCACTGCAGTTTTTCAGCCACTTTCCTTCTAGACTCCCACACTGGATAGTCATGCGCAAACTTTTTATATTTTATATTGAAATGTCTTTCTGAATTTGATTTTTTGTTGTTAGAAAGCTTGTCTTTACAAATTAAACAGATCGGCAATCCATCGGAGTTTTTGACAAAAGCAAACAACATTGTCCACTCTTCGTTAAAATCCTTATAGTCGTCATCAGTTTTTTTTATCTTCCTCTTTGAACACATTTTGGTTTTGATATTTAGCAAAAGCAATAAAACACTTTGCCCGAAAACATGCGTGTCGCGACGGAGATTTCACAACTACTAGTACGAAAGATCAACTACCACCGATGGACTTGTGACGGTGAAGCGTGATAGGTACATTTTTCGGTGCACCTGAACTCAACTCTCTTGCCAAATGTGGGATTTGAAGCCGAGCAATGGCGCACCGGCCGGCGAGTAGAACGCTCTGTTGCTCCTCCGAAATTAACTTTGAGCTAAGCCGTGGAGTTGCGTAGAAGTGTAACGTCCTCACCGGAGAGAGAGAGAGAGAGAATGAGCTTAAACGATGGGTCGCGGCCGTGCAGCCCGCAATCACTCACAGCACAAATATTGAAAAATAAGGTTTTCGATCATCGTCAAGGGTTTAATATTTTTAGGTTCCTGTCTCTCACGTTGGAAAATATATATTATTGAAAAATAAGGTTTTCGGTCATCGTCAAGGGTTTAATATTTTTAGGTTCCTGTCTCTCACGTTGGAGAGTAAATGGGATTGTTCGTTGAAGTAGAATTACGTCGAAGCTGAAACTTTGCTAATTTTCCCATTCTTTCAAGTATCAAAAGAGCCACATTCAGATTCCCAAAGAGCCATATGTCGCCGACCCTGGGTCTAGAGGCAGCAGCCCTGGTGAACATTTAGGAATTTCACGAAGGCTTACAGTGATGAAATAGATAACAGTTTGACCTGTAAAGTTTTTAAGATCAATGATGTTTTTAAGATCTCTTTAAGGTTATAAGTTCTTAAGATCTCTTTAAGATTATAAGTTCTTAAGATCTCTTTAAGATTATAAGTTCTTAAGATCTCTTTGCTATATGAAAGCTACGCATTACAAATGCCGATATGTGACACTATATTATTATACCTTTAGGCTATTTGTGAGTTTCTGTTCAGTTTAAGTGCTATTTTGCGGCAGGAGTGTTATGTTACGTGTTCGTTTAATTAGGTATAGTTATAATCTTGTATCTTGTGAATTTGTGTGTATGTAAAAAATACTTTCACGTTTATTATAGCCCTTTCGTCTTATTGTGAAGATGAATTACGAAATATTATTTTTTCCAGATCTGATAGAATCTGCGTAACTTGGCAAAAAATCGTATTCTTTGAGCTTAGTACCCTCAACGGAATTCACAATGAATTCCGCTAGTGAAAGAAAAACCCAAATTAGTGTCCTTGTAATTTTAGGACGTTTACGTTCGACAGATGTGCTCGTTGCAATCGGGAATTCTGTATTGTCTTCATGGTTTTGCTATTGCTTTGAGTTTTTTAAGATGATTAGGCCAAAGTGAATTTTTAGTTGCTATTCAGAGAACAAAGTTAATTTCTCATGTAAATCAAAAAGGTTTTCTCGAAGAGAAACCCATGCGTTCAGAGGAAGATCGATATGCGTTAACTAATAAAGCGTGGCTTCTGATTGTCTAAACCTAGCTGTTACTACTAAAGATGTAAAATCATGCATTTTCGTACTTTCCGATGCATGATGCTATTCATTGTTCACCCCAATATTTAATCGTTGCGTTTGATAAACAAGCGTTTTCAGCGTCTCACAGGGATATATATTGTTATCTTTCGTTTTGATTTGTATGTGAACTGTTCTAATGGCGTAACGCTTAATGAGGGAGACTACTGTTTAAAACTAGCACAGCAACTTCCTTTGTTAGTAACATGTGAACGAATACAAAGGCAATACATTAATTTTGTAGCGTCTCTGTTGGATTCCAAAGATTCGTCATGTTATCTTCATAAACTTAAAGTCAGAATTTTGAGCCATACAATTAAGTGAACGAGTGTTAACTCAACGGAGTGGGCCGAGAATGTTATGAGTTACCGACTGATGCCCCAGTTCTGCCTGACATTCGACAACATTCACGGTAAAACACGTAAAAAATGCGTAGCAATTTGTGTGGGTCACAGTCGATCTGAGTGGACTCTCGTTACACAGTGTGAAATCCATCCGCACATACGGGAGTAATTCCAGTATAATAAATTACTGATGCCAATACTGCCGTATACATGGTAAAATGAATGGATAAGGGGATGGCAAGATAATTCAAAGCCATGTGGTGCGTGTATTGTTGTACTGGCCAATTACAGCAAAAGTAAGATGTCCAAGAGAAATGGGTTAATCCCCATCCAGGAAGCTGATTTTTGACGTCATACTTTGAGAACAGAGAAAAATATAATAATAAAAAAGTGTCAGAGTAATTCCAAATATTAACATTAGTGAACCATAATTTTGAAATCCGAAATTCGGGTGAAGGTCTAGAAAAAGAGAAAGATAGGATATCGGGCAAGAGTAGTAAGTCTTGGAAAACTATCCACGAGTTGAAAGAAACGGAAAACTTTGCATCTAGGAGTAACGTGACAAAGTGTGTTCAAAAGAAAGAATAAGGTAAAGGTTCTTAATCTTTTGTACTTGAATTGCCCCTTTAACAAAATCCGGATTAGTTGGCAAAAGAAATTTAAAAAATGACGTATTGGTACCATTTCAGTATTTTGTTTTCATGTGCCAACAAAGGAAATAGGCACATACTTGATAGAGGTGCAAGGCAAAAGTACCAGAAGTTAAAAAGAAGAATATTAATTCTAATGAAAATGAACTAAGAGAAACCTCAATTTGTTAATAAAGCGTTTAAACGGAAAAAAATAATCAAATGTTTTAAATAAAAAATGGAAATGTATGTACGATGTTTCATTTTTAATACTGTAAGAATTGAGTCTTAAGTTTCCGGCACCTCCTGAACCGAGTTCAATAACCCTTGATTAAGAACTCTGAACTAAAGGAAATTCAATATGTTCAAGCACTAAAGCTAGTTAGTGTCCATGTACAAGAACAACAACAAGATACTTGCTGCACATTTTTTGGGAAAAATGCATGCCACTAATGTTTTGGAGAAACACTCGAAATCTATCATCGGTCTCTGCACTGACGTCTAAGGTTATTTCTAATTTAACTACCGTGTTGGCATGAACGTGTTCGGGTGAGAACTCCACCTCGAGTCTTTTCATTGCCTTTTTGCAACGCCCAAAGAGACGCAGAAAGTCTATGTGATCATCTATCGATCGAGTCCTCCAAGGAGCCATTCACAGTCGCCCGATTTTCAGCTCTCCACCCTCGATCATTTTCCTTTGCGTGTAATCAGTTTAACATCATTCTTCTCGTCGCCTAGAGTTTCTTATCACGCACAGTCGTGTTGTGCTAATGGAGATCCCACGGGGCACATACGGACTTCACGGGAAGAACTTTTGTCAGGGTGGATCTAAACCTGATGAATCAGTGATTGAAATCATTTAGGAGCTTCTTCTTCTCCTCATCATGTTATACCATGCATTTCGGTGAAGAAAAGAAGAACGTGCCGTCGCTGTAACCACGTTCCATTTCTAGCAGTGCATCATTTTAACTGAATTAGAGGGTGCTTACAGGTACGAAAAACAAAAACGAAATGAAAGTTCATTGCATAATTGTTTGGAACTTTTGTCTTTTGTCAGGCTGGATCTTAACCTCTGATAATCAGTGATTGAAAATGAAAACGTTCGCGAAATCTCTAACTTAAATTTTGTATAATACTTTCTTATCTTACAAACAGAAATATGGAGAAACGGAGTTACTTCGGCAAGCACATAACTATGTTATGATTTCTAAGAACCGCTCACCGAATTTTCGTAGAACTTTTGCTTCCCGTGGAAGGCCGGGGTGCTCTCATGGGACTGATATTAAAAGTGTTTTAAGTGACATTGAACAGGAAGAAATGGAAGACGATGATGGGGAAAAAGAAAACATACGTATAGTGGAAACTAATGAATACCTTAAAAGATTGCGTTTTCAAAGAGTAACCTCATCATGCACTTTCCGAAGTAATGATTTTCCACAAAAAATCGAACTTTATGGCGAAATAACTAAACGTCATGAAGCAAACTGGCATCAGAGATAATTTTTTGAAACTCTGATAAAAATAATCAGGTGTCAAATTGCTGACTTTCTTCGGCTGTGGAAGATCGAAGAAAAATACATATGTCTGAAGTTAATTCCGTTGATTCAGAAAAATGTGCCGTCATTTTTTTAAATATTTTTGTTAAATACTGGTTAGGTGACTGTATGACAAGTTTTCTTAGTAACTTTGTTAAGCATTTTATCCAAGGTTATCCTCCGTTCCGATTACTTTTAGTCAATTATACGAGCAGATTGAGAGGTTTAGAGTCTGTGCTGGTGCTATTTTTTATTGATTTTTGCAGTAACAAATGTATATCAGAAAGGTTTCCGTTCACAGGTTCTTCTAGGCCCAAACTGCTTAACATTAAATACCTCACACCTTATTTAACAGAAATGTGTGGCATTCAAAATATTTATTGATCCGTTGCTGCATTTCACAGAATTTTGGTGTACTTTTGTAGATATTCAGTCATACCCTGAAAATGCTCATGCTATCTTGTTTTTACAATCAAATAATTAATTAAAATGAAGTAAAAATAGCGGAAGAATGCGTTATACGTACAATTTGCTAACATATTGTACGGGAGCAAAGCACTCTATCTGCATGATCGTTAACAGAATTAAAGGAACTTTTGTACTCGACAGATGCAGCGAGTCATCTGACTAGAATTTCCTGTACAGTTCAGTCTGGAATCTTTTTCATTACAGTTTCGGTCTTCTGAGAAGAACAATAATTGGAAGACATGCTAGATTGCAGAGCCACTCTTTTCCATGAGTTCCACTTTATTTCCATCTCTGTTTATGGAATGAGTCATATGACCAAGTGACTCCCTTGCTTCTTTGCGAGAGCATAGTCTTCAAACTGATGACTTTCTTCGGCTGTGGAAGATCGGGGATTTCAATCAGTTTTGCAGTCCGGTAAATCCAAAAATGCCATGCAGTTCGAACTTAGTCATCTCCTTTTAGGCACCTCAAAGCTTACTAAAATATCCAAAGGTATACCGGTGGACGAGCGGCTACGAAGCTCGCTTCTCAAGCAGATGTTCCGGGTGTGAGATCCTGGTTGTTTCCCATCTTTCAACCCATTGATGATGAATTAGGTCGCATAACTATTTTTAGACGTCAATGTTGAAATGGGAGGAGCTGTTCTATTATTCTACCAGAAACGACTATGCTTTGAAAAGTTTAGGATCTTCACTTTACCTGTGTTTCTCCTCATTTCTGTTTATTTGTTTCTGATTCCTGAGTAATTTACTTTCTGAGCAAATTGGAGCCTGACTGCCCGTTCAAATACACTATCTACCAACAAGTAATTGGACACCTGTGATAGCAAAGAAAAACGAAGTTTATTCACCTTCAATAGTTGGGAAAGCCTCCACGAGCGGCGATTACAGCTGCGACCTTCCGGGGCATACTCTCAACCAGGCATTGTACGACGGCTACCGGTATTTTCTTCCACTCGGCTTGGAGAAGACAGGTCAGTTCCTTCACCGATTTCGGGCGGTGGGGGCACCCCTTAAGTCGACGCTCCAACTCGTCCCAGAGGTGCTCGATAGGGTTAAGGTCCAGGCTCTGCGCAGGCCAGTCCATTCGATTAACCCCATTGTCACCATACCAAGCCATGGTGGACCTCACAATATGACAGGTGGCATTGACATCCTGAAAGTAACATGGGTCCACCCCGTAAAATTGCCACAACGGAGGAAGCGCATGGTCATCCAAAATGGTGCAGTAGGTCTCGGCGTCGAGCCTACCAGGAATTGCGACCAAGGGTCCCGTGCCATGCCAGGAGAAATACCCCCATAGCATAATTCCAGCGCCGCCGAACTTCACAGTTGCACAATACATTCCGGCAGGAGGCGTTCTCCAGGCAGACGACAAACCCACACCCTGCCATCCGAACGGTAGAGGGTGAACCTTGATTCGTCACTCCAGAGAACCTGTTTCCACTGTTCAACGGTCCACTGTCGACGTTCTTTGCACCACGTTAGCCGAGCAGCGCTATTGGACTTGGTGATCAAAGGCTTGTGGGCGGCAGCTCGTCCATGATAACCGAGCAGATGGGCTTCCTTACGGATGGTATTCATCGAAAGAACACTCCCGGATGTCTGTTGAAACTCCACACGGATGTGGCCCATCGATTTGGTGCGGTTCTTCCGAATTTCTCTAGCCAGCACCCGTTGGTCTCTAACTCCCAGTTTTGTGGGTCTGCCGGGTCGGGGCACATTCCGACAGTCACCTCTCATCTTCCACTTGCCAATCACGTAGGCCACTGTCGATTTTGGGTACTTCAGCTCGCTGGATATGTCACGTATGGATCGGCCATTTCTGTGATACCCGACGATTACACCTTTCTCGAAATCAGAAAGCTCCGAACTGCGTGACATCTTGCATGCGACTGGTTTGCGTTGTTGTTTCCCACATGATATTTAACGGCGGCGGCCAGGACCGCAGATATCGTGTATCAGGACCGCAGATATCGTCGAATGCAGGGTGTCCAATTACTTGTTGGTAGATAGTGTACATATGTATAAAAAAAAAGTTCAGCGTTCATTTTTCTTCGTGCTATCTACTGGTTTATAAGTTAATTTTAGTGAGGATATTTCGGCAACAGCGATGTATCCGTAACATAATAGTTGTAATCATTTCATTTTGCCTAGTGGACGGGCTCATTAATAGATTAAAATAAATGACTATGCTTGTCTATGAAGTCCTACGAAAATTCTAAGTGCGGTCGATTTCGAGTCTTTGAACAACAGATTCTGTTCATCCAGAAGTATGCGTTAATTGTCGTTAAGATATAGAGGAATAAAATTCTTAAATTTCTGTTGACGTGAAACCTTACGCAAACAACTTTGAATGGTAAGTTTTCTGTGGATGAATCATAGGCACTCACATAGGGGGACAAGAGGGGGCATTTACCCTCCTGGAAATTTGGTCCTGCCCTTCCTGTCTTTGAAAGGCATTACAGAGATTTTCGTGATAACACTTTTTCTGATAACTCATTTCTTTTGTAGGATTTCTGGATGCACGTTTATGTAGAAAAATAGGAAAAACTTGGAAATTTACAGTAGAAAGTAATGAGGAAATCTTCCAATGCGTATTGGCGAACAGCGTGGGAAAATATGAAAATCGAAGAAATTAAAATTATATCATCCTCTGCAGCAGCTACTCACTGCTAGGCAAAGATCTCTCGAAGTTTTCCGCTGGTAGTTTTTCATTCTGGATGACCAAATGAGCAGGCTCGGGGGTATCGCAGTGCATGTGACACAAGTGGGCAAAATGATCAAAAGAACGACAGAAATTTCCTTATTGTCCTAAAATACAGTCGTTTAATTTCATTTATCCATTCTTTCGTGTAAGTTTTGGGTCTTCTGCTTTCGTACTAAATTTACGTGTTGAGAATGTGGCAAAAACGGTTAAATAACAAGAAGGTACTGGGTAGTTTGCATATGGTATTTATGTATGTTATTCGTAGTCACAAGTTCTGTTTGCCCCCACCCCCTTCCTGGAAACTAAGCTATGGTCCCCCATGGGATGAATATTCAGTTCTTATAAGGTAGACCAATCTACAGATTTTAGCCAGTAGCTGTACGGTAAGTATCGAGTGAATTCATGTTACTAAGGGAGAGGAATGGCAAACAGTACTTTGATAGATCTAATTACATATGTGCTAGTTTTGGGGCCTGATATATGCAGCGACATAATAGTTAGTTACCGAATTTCTTAACCCAAACCCTCCTCCGATATGTTTCCAACAGCACCGAATTAGAGAAACCATTTGTGGCTCTTAGCTTGGTATTCAACTTCTCTTTCCTAAAAATGCCTGGGGTTTCTTTTTCTCAGCATTTGGTGCTCAAAAGGTATAATGTAAATATGTTGTGCAAGTTGCTAAGTTGCGTGCTGTTTCTGTCTTTGTGTGTTTAACATCCATCGAAGACATACGATGTGGCCTTTCTGTTCTTCGTAATATATCTAACAACTAAAATCTGCTTTTAGGTGATTTGCACTAATTGACGCTATCATTGAAACTGACAACGATCATTGAAGTGTCCATGGTTAAAAACGCGTTGAAAGTACATGTGATGCAACTAAGACAGAAAGAATCGAATGGATGGTATTAATATCCAGGAAGAAGTGCAAAAGGAAGGAAGAGGATTTAAATACCAATGATCAGTGTAGGGGAGGTGGAATGCAGGAAAAGGAAATTGAGTAACAGAGTGTGAGAGGATGTAATAAAACTGGAAGAAAGCATCTGATGTACTCGGTTATAGAAGATTGATTGAGACTGAAAAGCAAAGTTGTATAATGCAAGATTTGGCCAATGACAAGATTTGTGGAGAATTAGCACTGTGATTATATGGATTTAAGGGTTCATCAGAAAGAAGTCAGATAATAAGATCAACTATTAAAGTGACAGAGATTTCAAAAGGTTAAAAGAGGAATAATGAAAAACAAAAATCCTGAGAAGAAATGATATTCGTTTTCTCATCATGAAGCTACTAAGAAAAACGAACGAAACAGAGAAAGACCAAAAATGATATGGTGGAAAAATGTAAACAACTTTAGAAAGCGGAATAACTTATTTAAAATATTAGATCACACACAGAGAGAGGATGCAACTGGTGTATTCCGTGAAAAAAGTTGTTAGTGATGTTGTGAAAGAAGGTTGTTAGTGATGTTGAAAATTAAGTCTTCTTAAAGGATATTAAGATCAGGAATTATGTGCAATTCTAAAACTTAGCCAATGAGATATAAAGAGCAAGGGGGATTTGCAAACATGAAATTGTAGATGAGGTGGATGTGCTGTGTCTCTGAGAAGAATGGAATTGGGAATAAAAAATAAGAACAGTTAAGATGATTGAAACTGCAAAGAACTGGATCGTGATAGCATGGATATTTAACTAAGATGTAGTAAATGAATCGTGCATGGCAAGTTGGCTTATGAAAATGGAGCCATCAAGAAGACAGAGCACAGAAAGATCTAAATTAGGTATCATGTTATGAAAGTGACATATAGGAAAATAAGCTGTAAAACACTGGGAGCGTTTGAATTTAGTTATACTTCGTGAGATATTGGCATTTAACTGTCTCTGATTTTTATTTTACTGCTATGTCTCTCTAGTCGAATTTGCCACATCACTAACAACTTTTTTCACAACATCACTAATAACCTTTTTCACAACATCACTGACAACCTTTTTTCACAACATCACTAACAACCTTTTTTCACAACATCACTAACAATCTTTTTTCAAAACATCACTAACAACCTTTTTCACAACGCAATTTAATCTGATATATTTAATTGGGAGGTTTAACGACCACCGTGTGCAGCTCAATGGGCTATAAGACGTAGTCCGTCCCTAATCTTGGCCTACTTGATCCAGGGAGTGCAGAGAGCTAGTGCCACAGGAAAAACACACCATCCATGCCGCATCTGGGATTCAAACCTGGTATAACCCGGTATGGGTATCCGACGAATAACCGGAAGCCGGCGCTTAGACCACTGTCCCACCGGAGCAGCAATCTGATTCTCAGTTCCCTCTTTTAAATAAACACAGAAAACACAAATGGAATTATTTGTCTAACACAACAAAATGGATTAATAATTGGCGAAATTTAATTGCATTATGTATTTTTCTATTAAAATAGGGAGGGAGGCACAAGCAGAAATATAAATAACTCAGAGTAGAATGCCTGTTGTCACGAGCGAAGTCAGCAGATGGAAAGAAAAACATTGTTAAAGTATCTAGAAATAAATGAGAACTGAAAAAGTAACTAGTATACAGTAAATGTAGCGTCATACTTCCGAAGTGCACAAGTAGAAAAGAATTATTCTGGAGTAATGCTGAAGTTTCGACACTGAAGCATCAAGTGTCGCAGTTAGCCAGGCATTCTATGAAGTTACTCAAAATGGGGTTTGGCGGAAATATCGCTTAACATGGTCAACGATTTTACAGCCCGCATTCTTGCTAACTCAATAAAGAGAACGTTGTCAACGACAGAACTCTCATTTCAGAAATTTGATGCAGATAATTTTACGCAAATGCTGGACCCGCATACTTGGAATCTGCTAAATAGCTTCTACAATTAGAGGGGACGGGTAATTATAGAAAAAAAGGGGAGATTCGGTCGATAGAACACTCTCAGCTAAATTCTTAACTTGAACTTTCCAGCACAATAATTGTGTCACCAACCTGCAGGAAAATTCCAGTATAGAAGGGCAAACGAAGAAGGCTACGAATTGTTTCATGACGTTAACTCCATAAAGCTTAATGTGTCGGATTCCTGAAACAGACTGTTTAAGATACGAGAGAAAGACGTCTAGTGGTGATGATTTACAGTTGCTAACGTTAGCCCGATAGCATTTTTTCAATTAAAATAGCTCATGTGTAACAGAAATACGAGTACATTGAAGTGGTTTCATACTTTAAAAAATTATCTATCATAGCATAAGAGAGGATAGTGTGTGTACATGTATCAATCCCGTAAGTTCTGTTGTGACATGTACCCGGATTTTACTGTCACTTTGAGTTCTGTATTCTTACTTAAATTCTGTTTATTCTCATTAAATATTTTTCTGAACTTTACGTCATTGATTCGTGTTCGATGAATTTGAGTTTGGCAATCTTGACAACAGGTCAGAAATTAATGACGTATGTTTGAATCGGGAGATAAGAACCAATGTTTGAATGTTTCGGAAGCACTGGTTTTTGGAGGACTTTTTCCCGATTTCACTATGTTTCTGTACTTTTGGATTCCTCAGTTGAGTGTTCTGATCAGTATATGCTCAGGAAATATTGTATGCCTTGTGACGAAGTAAATTTC
The DNA here is from genome assembly GCA_039090855.1 of Macrothele yani. Lineage (NCBI taxonomy): Eukaryota > Metazoa > Arthropoda > Arachnida > Araneae > Macrothelidae > Macrothele > Macrothele yani. The sequence goes on from CM077026.1 coordinate 75,834,530, forward strand.
TTCATAAATTTTATGCCAGCGGTGGGATTCGAACCCACAACTCTCGGCTCCGGAGCTCCGAGTGCTGTCCACTGTACTACACTAGCATGTGCTCTCACTGCTATCTGTCTTTATCACATGTGCGTCCTGCAGGGCAGGGACGTCACAGCCTAAGTAATCTTCGTTGAACTACTTTCATGAAAGTCAATGTTTATACGTTTCGTTAAAGATTTCCAAATTGACCTTTACTATTTGGTTTTCGTTTACCATTTCAAATCTAACTCACAAGCGAGCAAAAGTTGTATGCTCTTTAATGTAGTAAGCAGAGACTATACACCGAAGAGCCATTACATCATGACCACCTACCTAATAAGCTGTAGGAATCCATTTAGTCCGCAAAACAGCTGCCACTCGCCCCGTCATCGATTCGATGAGGTGGAGATAGGTATCCTGGGATATCTGGCACCATAATGTCAACAGGAGGAGCTCCAGTTCCCATACATTTCAGGGTGGTGTTGATTTAGCGCAAACCCGCTTTTCCAAGTCGAATCACAAATGTTAAATTGGGTTCATGTCAGGTGAATTTGGAGGCCAGGTCATTAACAGAAAGTCACCTGCGTGCTCCTCGAATTACTCCTTGACGATTCTGGCAGTGTGGCATGACGCATTATCATGTTGGTAATGGCCATCACCAGCAGGAAACACAGTTGCAATGAATGGGTGAACTTGGCCAGCAACAATGTTCAGATACCTGACAGCTGTCAGGGGTTGTGATATTGGCATAATGGGGCCTAAAGTGTTGCACGAAAACATCTCTCACAGCATAACACCGCCGCTGCCGGCCTGTTTCCGCCTAACAGTGCATCAATGTGCTATAGCCTTCGTTGGTAATCGGCGTATCAGCGCTCAGTCGTCTATGTGATGCGCCCGGAATTTTGATTCATCAGACCAGCCCACTTTCTTCCAATCATCCACGGCCCAATCTCGATGATCTTGGGCCCATTTCCTGCGTTGTTGGCGATGACGTGCTGTGAGCATGGGAACCCGGCTGCGTCTTCGGCTACGCAAGCCCATGCGCAGAAAGCTGCGAGTAACTGCGTGCTGTGACACATCGCCCTGATCACCACTGTTGTTGCTGCGGGTGATTTGTCGCACTGTGGCCTGCGGTCGCTGTGAACAATGCACAACAGTCTCCGCTCTCCTTTGGTATCAATGAGCTGCGGACGAGACACGGCTGGACGACGTTTCGTCGTTTGGCCATCTGTGCACCACTTTTGATACGCACTCACTTCAGCGGCACGTGAACAACCCACAAGCCGCACCCTTACCGAGATCGTAGTTCCGAGGCACCGGGCCATCACAATTTGTCCTTTATCACACTCTGATAAATTAGCTGCTTTTGCCATTCCGACTCCAAACACTCTACTAACCAAAAGACGGTCCTCGGGTTGTATATATACTGCTCTATGAACTTTACTGGCGCCACCGCTCTGTCTCCAGGCGCGCTCATTTATCTAGGCTTTGGGTGGTCTATAACGTAACCCTTTTACGTTATGCGAGATTTGTTGTTATGCTAAGTTTCAAGTGTCCGGCTGAAGAAATGTTGAACTAAGTGTGAATGTGATGCACTAGTTGCACCGGATAGCTCACTTTAAATTAAGGCTTTTAGGGTCAGACGAAACGTAAACAGAAAGCAGAATCACTTACCTAAACTTTTTTTCTTTATTGGTCCAGCACAGCCCTTTCACTTTAAGTAACTTGAGGCAACACCACTACGTCGTCTATTTATGAAATCACCTAACTTAATTCAGCGTGATCCTAGAACATCTACAACATATCACAGCGAGTTTCGCCCGCACACCACACATGCAGCTAATGCTTAGTCATATTATATATCTCTCGTCTTGTTCTTATCATAAGCACACGTCACTCTCACAGACCACAAGTGTTGCCAACAGTATTCATGTGAGAGAGAAGATATCACGTTTAGGTTGAAAGGTGCTAAAGAGAATTAACTCAAATTTACATAGAAAAAGGTGCTAAAAATGAAAGTTAAATTAGAGTATACGTCAAAGGTCATAGTGTAGTGGCTCATCGGCGTATATACAGTACTTATATGAGATTTGTTCAAGACGGACTGTGAATCTTATTGAAGGTCTAAAAAATTGTGGCAAAGTATATGCCAATCAGATGTCGTGCATTGAGTGAAATGCTAATAAACACATTAAAACCATAATGTGTCCTGCATTGAGTGAACTGCTAATGAACACGTTAAAGCCGTAATGTGATTCCTTTTCAATGTCTAACTGTATTTTTTGAAGTTTATATATGCTAATTAAGACTTCCAGCTGTAACGAAAAGTGAAGCTTTAGGGTTCAACTTAACATAATTCCATAAGCAGTTTTACAGTGATATCGACTTACTATGGCAAGTTTAAGCCTTTAGTCGATAAGTTGTTTAGTGCTTTACCGGAACGTATAACGTTAGGACAGTAGTTGTAACCTACAAAAATTATATTATTTAACAACTAGCGGAGGTATACGGAGTTACCCGGGTTTAAAAAAATACATGAATTAGCTTCTGGGCGAGGGCTTTCTGAACATTTTTCTTGGATTTTGGATTGATTTATCCAACAGATTTTCTATGTTTTGCTGTCATTCTGAAATTCACGCTGTTGAGGGGTCTCGTCTTCTTTTAATAATTTTACTTTCTTGTATTTTGGATTGATCAGATATGTCCTGTTAAAATTATGTAAAAAGCATAGAAGTTCATAGCAATTAACTGAATTTCATTTGGTTGTTAGACAAATCCTATTTTTTCCTTTTTTTTTTGCAGAAATTATATCAAAATATAATATTTTAAAATTAACAGGCGCCTTCATGCACCGAACATACATAATTTATCACAAAGTGTCAAAGGGATCAGAAGGAAGTAGGGTGTCCAGGTTTCATTGTAGTCTATATTTTCCGCAGGGTCCAAGATAGTAACTATGCAAAATTTGGTGCAGATAAGTCAAAGATTTCAGGAGTTAGAAAACTTACAGACATACATTTATTTTTTATATATATACAGAAGATTATTCTACACAGTGTAATAAGATAGAGGAGAGAGCATGTTCTTGTACCAATACCATAACAGCAGTTGTTTAATTAATGAAATTAATTTCTTTCCTAGTAAATATTTTGTCGAGGCCCGCACTTTCAGCTTCCACTGTATAGGGATTACTGCAACAATCAAAGAAAGAGCCTCAGGTTTTGTATTGCTTAATTAACAAACTGAAGAAGCTTATTCGTAATCCTAGATAATATTTTGCACTGGGCCATATCAGCTTTATCGGCCTCGCAGGGATTACTGTTCGCATCAAGATAAGGCCCTCGAATTTTTCTCAATTTAATTAAGTATTTAGTAGTTTATTTACATATCTTAGAGGCGCTTCTTCTGTGTATGCAAATCATGTTGCATCGCTCAAAGAAATTTTAAAGAAGGATTTATCTTTCTCCAGTGTAAGCAGAATAAAACTTCAGAATTTGTTTCTCTGCGGAAAAAAGCAGACCGCCACAGTGTTTAGATGGAAGCTTGATCTTGAATACACTGTATAGGTACGAGTCTCGCATGTTCCATAGCATTCTCTCACGACTGCGCTAAGTGGTGAAGGCGTTGTCTCAGCCAGCAAAGACTTACGTCCTTCTTGTTCATGTGCATATCTCAACGCTTTTCGTCTGTGCTTTTTTTGTTGCTTATGCATTTACGCTTTCTCTGTCTCTGACTCTGTCTATCTGTCTCTCTCTGTCTCTCTCTCCCTTTTTCTGCAACTATTGCAACTTAGAGTATAACGCGAAATTTATTAGACAGTGGTTTTCCGTCGCTCTCATAATCAGAGAAAATCCACTTAATTGATAATAACAGGCCTTATCCTAAACTCACAATATCAGTATCTATAACGTTAAATAAAAAGGTAGGAAATAGTTTTTCATAGACATTTTCGAAAACAGCTCAATGAAATTTCAGACTGGCTTTGAGGGTCTGATCCAGCGAAGAATTTTTACCGTTGGCCGTGCTTGGTATTCTGAACTTAAGAAAACTGTTTGGAATACTCAAGAGTACTATGACTTGAACACTTCAACCAAAACATATAGTAAGTGCGAAATTCGATGTTCTAGTCGTGTGATTTTTTAATTTCATATATTTATTGCGTTACCCACTAAAATTGACGCTCTTTCGGATAACTTACGAAGAATGGACATGAAACTGCATGGTAAAAAAAATAGTTTAAAAACGTTCATTAATGCTGTGTGGTAACAAAACAAGAAATACCATTCAGTGGCCAAGTTCAGAGTCTTTAATAGGGAGAATTATATTGAGTTTCTTATTGCAAATGCCAAATTTGATTCCCCATTAAAGGAATAACTAGTGTCTTCTATAATTTTTCTTCCCCATTAAAGAAGTAATTAACTTCTTCTATAGTTTTTCTTGGTACTTTAGTAAGCATTCAAAATGATTTAATAAATTTCGTTGCTCGTGTATCGAGAAATGAAATTTTCAACGAAATTCAGAAACAGATTTTGTGGCAATATCACGCTGGATCATACGTCAGAAGTAAGTAACAAATCTCAGCTACATCTGTGTTTTTTTTTTCAGTCTTACAGAAAGCAATCGTAAAACGATTTCTCGGATTTGATGACATTGCTCATATAAAACTGTAGTAGGTCTGTTTAATCAAGTAAATCAAATTGTAAATGAGTGTAAATGTGAGAGTAAATTTAATTCCTCAGATTTATGATGGAGCATTGAAGGGTCACGAATAACCACCTTAGTGGACTTCCAAGCAAAGTTTTATAAATGTAACCTAAGAACAAAGCAGTCTTCAAGCATAACTAGACTCATGTATTTCGCTTAGTGCTGAAACAGTTACTAGAATGCAACAAGAGCTTAAAATATTTTTAGCGGTCGTAAATCTTTGACTACTTTTTTCTCATTTTCCTAAAATATTTCACAAACTTTCAGCATTCACTTCCAGAAAACTACTATCATTAACTTCTCCTCTATGGAATTTTGTCTCCAGACTAGTCCACATAGCCAATAGTAACAGAGAAATAGTGATGATTTTTTTTATAATGTTTAACAAAGTGGAGACTTCGATCAGTTAACTGCGATAACTAGAGGTTTTGCAAATTTTTTGAATGATTTCGGAAACATATTAATCGTCATGGTTTTATCTAACTACTTGTCTTTATATACGCATTATTTAGTATACTTCAATCCGAAAATTATATTTTGTATTGCAGTTTTAAAATAACCGAGTTCCAACGGCAATTGCAAACAAAAAATTACAAATTCTGAAGCGTTGTCGTCCGTTGATGGCACTGCAGAGGAGTGCTGAGATGGGCCGAGCCCGAGCCCGAAAGCCCGAACCGGACTCGTGCTGCATGATATTTACTACGGTTCCGGCTCGGGCGGGTTCTGACTCAGAGAGAGAGAGAGAGAGAGGGGAGATGATAATCTTCTTTTTTTTAATATAATTCTGTATGATTTAGAATACGAGACTATTTATACACTTTCTAATTGATAAAGAGAACTTTTCAGCAACTGGGTCTAGGCTGGGAGTACTCGTAGGGATTCTGGAGGGATATTTGTTCCGGGCTTGGGCTTCATCTTTTTTACTCTCGATCTTTATAGTAGATTGCAGCGCCTCCCGATCTTTCCGGCTGTCCGGAACATTTCAGGAAGAAATGAATGGTAAGAAAAATAAAACCCGTTTAACTGTACTATAGAAACAGACAGAGGTCCCTTCCTTACTCCCCAGTTGAGAAAGACACCGTATTATTGCAGGAAGTGAAGAGAGTGGAAGTCTGGAAGTGGATATTCTTTTAATTAATGCCTAAACAGGCTAATAATCGTTTTCGGTCTCGTTCCGGACCGGGCTCTATCATTCAATATAGAATTCGGGCTCGGGCGAGCTCAGGCTGACATACTTCGGGCTCGGGCTCTAACAGTTGAGCCCGAACTCAGCACTGATATATAGCAGTCGCAGGTGCTTCGAGTAAAAGGAAGTGGTTGAACAATGAATCAGAGAAAGATATCATTGTAAGTGTATTTATTTCATTGATAATTTTAATAATCGAACTACAATTAGATTTCTATCATTCGAAAGCAATGCAGTATCTTTAACGTTTTGTACGAATCTTGAAAATATTCATAATCAGTACTTGTACAATCGGTTACGTGGTGCTACAGCAGAAATATCTGGAAAATGTTTAAGTATATTCATGATGGCACTTCTATTCTTCACGTGTGTTTTTTTATTAAAAGCTTGACGAGTCAGTTTAGAGCTGGTGATAATTTTTTAATAACAACTGTACAAGAATTTATAATATAATCTCAACGTCGCTTCATCCTCAGAGTCGTCCGTCCAATGACTTTTTTTTCCGTTGCTTTCCTTCCATCGATGCAAAGTCAGAAAGAAACTCATAACCCCGGTTCGTTTGGGCGCTTCCAACGGAATCGGAATGTTTCTTCCTTTTCTATCGCATGCTCTGTTCTAAAAATCGTTAAACTTGAAAACATTCCCCGTATGCATTTCTGTTGGATCAGACCAACCATCATCTGCAGGATTTCTTCTTAAAGTGATGCGAAATCACTTTTTCAGGGTGAGTGATGTGAAACAAATTCCACATCATTTTAAGAAATTGAAATTCAGGACACTGTAAGTGCACAGTTTGTTTTGCTGAATTTTCGATATCTAATTTTTTAAATCAAAACGTTTTTTCTGTATATATTACTCTAGGAAAATTTCTCAGTTGTGTAAGGAAGCAGATAGGAATTTACTTGTTTAAAGTTCACATAATGAATAGTGCCTTCTTTGATTTATTCAAACAGTTCCTGAAATTGTGCATACCTTACTCCGAGTAAAACTGAGATATCCCATGGGAGATACAGGGTGGAGATTAATGCATAAATCCACCTTTGACAAAGCATACCTTTCTGGGTGAGCAATACAGAGAACTTCACGTTTCATTTATGCATGCACAGAACTTCACATTTCATTTATCATCGTTTCTATGAATACTTCAGCAGTAAAATTGAATAAATGATTAACAGGTGCAAATCTTGTATTGCCATCGCAAAGCAAAACAAGAAAGATGACACCAAATTTTGGGTTGTAATAAGCACGTCTTTTAAATCCTTTCCGATGCGAATAAATTTTTCGAAGTTATTCAAACTCAACGGAACCGCTTAGAAAAATAAAATCAATTGGATTTCTACAATCGATAAAACATCCAGGAATGGAAACAATTTCCTACCTGCGCCAGCGGCTGAAAAGTATATTACGAAAATTAAAAATAGCGCACAAAAAGAGTCTCATGTATTAGAGACAAAGAAATTTTCAAGTCGCAAAGTTAAAAGAAGAAACCTAGAAGAAAGCACGTTATAATATATAAAAGAACGCCTTCTAGAAAAAGAATTTTGCAAAATAGAAAAGTTCATAAATGGGTGAAAATTATTCTTCATCGCAAAAGCTATGCTAAAGAAAAATAACTTTTCAAATGCGTCTCGTGGAAGCAGAGATGGCGAGAAAAAGGTTTTATCCTTTGCGCCCCCTAGCGGGAAAGCTATGCATTATTTCAAAAGGATAATGGTTCCCATCTTTATTGTAGCGAATGGCATACAGTAAAAAAAGAAATTTCTTAATAGGGTTTTTAGAAGCGGAGATACAGCTACAAACAGAAGTACAAAAACACCGCCTAGCGACAGAACTGTGAACTGCTAAGCTCCTCAAATACAACCCTAAAGTGTTTCACAAGGTAAATACTGTAGTATCCGGTGTAAAAATAATTTTTTAAAGAGCACATTTAGAAGCAGAGATATTAAACATTTCCGCCCTCCAGCGGCGAAATTGAGGATTATTTTGGAAAGAAAATCAACCCAAATAGTTTTCATAGTTAGCAGTATCTGACCGAAAATAATTTTTTCAATCGGTTTTTAGTCCTGCGGATATTGCCGTAAACGGAAATGTGAAGTTACACCTTCAGTGGACACGCGCATTAAGAAACATTTGAAATTATATGAGAAACATTTAGCACCTGAAATGCTCTGCAAAAAAAGAAAGAAGCTTTGAAATCAGACTCATAGCAGCAGAGATATCAACAAAAATAAGATATCCATCTACGCCCCCTGGCGTAAAAACTGTGCATTATTTTAAGCAAGGGGTATTCACAAAATGTTTTCCGAGGTGAGCGGTATCGGTCCACGAAATAATTTTTTCAATCGAGTTTTCGAAAGCTCTGATTTTGCTGCAAATACGTCATAAACAGAAATACACACTTACAACCCCTGGTGAACAAACCATTCTTTACCAAAAACTAGAAATTACATGCAAAATATTTCCCATTGGGAGCTGTATCTAATGCAGGCAGAATTTTTCAAATCGGACTATAAGAAACAGAGATATCGGGGAAACGCAATTTATCTTTACGCCCCTAGAGGAAACTCTATGCATTACTTTAAATAGTCTTCGACATAAATGACGTCGAAAGGAAAAATAATTTTTCAATCGGATATTTAGAAGCAAATATATGGAATGCAATGCATTTTGAATTCCATATCATGTGCATGTACGCCCTCAAGCGGGCGAAGTTGTACATCGGAAAAACCGGAAGGCAAAGATCATCATTCCCACATTTCAAGCTTTTCAATGCAAACAGAATTTTTCAATTCGGACGAATAGTTGCAGAGATTTGGTGTCTACAGGCAGTCCATGTCGGACGGACGAACGAAGTGATAACATAAATATGATCTTTTTTTTTACTAGAGGCGTGCTTTAAAAAAATCGAATTTTCATTGCTGAAACCTTGCAAGTCCAAACAATCAGCTAATCTCATTATAAAACAAAAATATACAGGAACAGAAAAATTTTACACCGGAAAATAAAGTCAAGCAAAAATTAAGAAATATGTAGTATATTATAATATTATGTCCATATTTATTTATTGTCTAGCATTTTTTCTATGTGTGAAATCTGAATTATGAGATCTTTTTTCGTTGTATCCGACAATTCATTCGTTCCTGATAATACCGTCGTACTGATCAGATGAGTTACTATAAGAGATGTGTGTCCCAGATATTGCGTTTGACATGCGCATAACGAGAGACTACCCTGATTTTTAGTCTGTTTAAACTATAGATATTAGAAAATGTTACATTTTGTCATTCTTCTATCATAATCAGGCTCACTCCGGTCATGCTTACGTTACAGATTATTGGAAAAGCAATTAAAGAATGATGTTTAACGGAGCAGCAGAAATAGGACAATAAATGGAAAATGCAAATGTTTGCATTGGAGCACAAAGAAAAGTTTCACCGCATGTGTCTTCCTATTTCCCAATGATTTAATTGCTACTACCATAAAGGATAAACTCAAGCTAGCTTCTTTGATCGAATATTTACGACCTATCCCGTAATGCATAAAATTGCTGGAACGGTCCTTTTACGACGTCGACGGCAGTTATTTTCGTCACAAAAAATATTTCGCTGGATCATCGTTGTTCTGTCATAAAACAATGAAAGGAAATATTGAGACCGAGTTGTTTGCGTTGATAAGCATTTTATCAGCTGTACGGGAGTGAGCATAATTATACATAATATAGAGCGCAATATATTGAAAAGTTATGAAACTTAATTTCATGTTAAATCTATAAAAGTAAATACATAGCAAAAAATAAAAAACAAAGATATGATATACTTATTTTTTATTTTTTCTTATGTATTCCGCTTTCTGAGATAAAAAGTTTGTTGCGACTGGAATTTTTGAGCTGGGGAATACATCAAGGTGGCCTTATATTACAAAAACAGAATACATTAACAGTTCATTAGTCAAAGTTTCATGTTATTGCGCAGAAATAGATATTTGCACCTGAGAAAAAGGATTTAAGAAAGAAGTCTCCACATCATGATTTCGGATACGTTGGAAAATCAGTTTCAATGACTAGGAGCTTATGGTTTAAATTACTTGAAGTACAAACGTTTTAGAAAATGCTAAAGGGAATGACACAAAAATGCATTCTATCGCCACCTTGTGCACGGGTCGTTATATCACTTGCGGTTTTATACGACTTTATTCACTTTCCAGACGGTGATAAGTGCAGAACCGTACAAGGAAATCTTCCATTTGTAGAGGATAAGTTGCAAAAAAATCACATCAATTTTTGTTTAAAGCATGCTGCAACAGCTTCAGGAACACAGCATATTTTAATGAGAAGGAAGACGCAGCATATTTTAATGACAAAGAACACACAGCATATTTTAATGACTGTTTCTTGAAAAGATGTTTTACCAAAAGCTGCAATGGATGGGTGTTTTCTATTATTTGAATGTGGCCAAATGTATGTGGACACCTTTTAATTCTGGCAGACGTAGACATTCTTGACAACCACGAAGTTCAGGTAATAAAACTGCGCTTTAATATCCAAATATATTCAGTTCAAAACGCCAAAAGTAGTCAACACACCACCTTTCTCCGAGAACCGTTTACTGCTGTGAATTCCAGCACTACGGTAAAAAGCTTTAAAAATTGCAGTGAAACCAGATTTCCAGTGGATGTTCTGAAGATGGACAAATTATCGCAGTAACTGCTTGTGACTGCCACTAAAGGACAGTTTTTGGTTTGCTTCCAGCGACGGCAAAAGTATTGGACTAGATGCTGAAGAAAACTGCTTCAAAGGAAGCATGGTGACCAGTTAAATAAACTAAGCAAAAGTGCAGAAGCACTTTTCCGGTCAACAGAGGCGACGTTCTCCTCTGGGATCGAAGGTCTTTGGGGTTTCACAGTTGTAAAGTCGGGAGGTACTCGGTGTGCCAGCGGTCCATTCTTGGTACACCCTTACTACAGCACCTCGCGAAAAGCACACGAAGACTACTGTTTCTGAGATGCTTCCACCCTTAGCGAAATAACCGACAATCATTCCTTTTTGAACGTCCGTCAAATCCCTACCTCTGCTTGTTGTGCTCACGTGCCGAACTATGGCTCATCTGTCCTGGCCGGAGGCGTTTATCTTCGTGTGGTCGACCTTGTCACGTGCACTCTGTGACGCGCCTGGGAGGGTACACTGTGATTTCGGAGTTGGTCATATTATTCCCATACGACTATGCATGTGTCATAAGGTTTGTTTCATTTCCCGCATTCTTTCATGGTGTGGCATTTTCTAAGTCGAGTATTGAACAGTACATAAAGTACGTAATGCTAAGCAATGGATTCTTGCAAATTTTTAGGGTTTAACGATCACCATAAGTAACTCTGAAGGCTATAAGTAGTTGCCCGTCCCTTATTTAGGGTAACTGGTTCCAGGGAAGAGGAAGACTCAGCTCCGTAAGACAAATGCACCAAACGCGGACGTCGAACCCGGGTCAGTGTTGAACAGCTAGTCGGAAACCTACGCCTCTGACCAGTTGGCCATCAGAACGGCTGTTATTGCATTGTCTGTCCTACTTTTGTTAGAAACAAACAACATTAATAAAGCGTCTCTAGGTCAGAAAGCAGTTTATGACACCAAGCACCAAAATAACTGAGACGCCGACATAAATCAGGCGAAGAGTATTCCACAGAGAGAAAACAAAAAAGAAATGGTCCTTCGACTGTAAGAAAAAACTAGGTTGACAGTATGTCTCATCCTCTTGCCAAGAGTCCCAGTGCGGGATGTCGGTTTTGAAGACTAAGTCACTTACGGACACATTCCCCTCCTATCAGTTGACTGAGAAGTTCGGTATTTACTATGCTATATTTGCTTTTTGTCTGCCATTTTATATTCATTCTGATTCATCCCATGATATAATTTTCCACAGAAATTATTGCGCTATTTTAACTTGCACAGAATTGCTAACAGTGTACAGGAATTTTGCAGTAACGCTGATAAGTAGATTCAAAAACAGAAACGGTGGCGAAGAAGTATTTAGCAAACTGGATTTATACCAATGTATCACCAAAAGCAACACAATTAAAAAAATGTTTTGTCTAAATTTATATTTGAAAGGAAATACCAAGTAGATAATGTATATATAAACACAGCAAAATGTGTGTAGTTAACAAATATGCATTGCGTTGTCACTTTATTTGGTTCACCCTGCTGGTGTTACAAAATAACGAAAGGAACGCTCATGTACTCATGCTTCGCTTCACTATCGTGAGAAAGAATGCACTGAAAACAATTTTACCTTCACTTAACCTACTTGAAGCGCCGAAGTAGGACCTTAGTTACGCAAATTGGAAGAATATAGGAGTTCAAACTATTAAGACTAACTTTTGAAGTATACGCTTTTCAGCAGAGTTGTCAAAAAATGCCCACCCACGCTTTCATACGCATCGATATGGACAATGACTTCCCTGCCGGCTTCTTCGGTTTAGTTGGAATTTAGGAACAGGGTATGTGCTGCAGAAAAATTGGCCGAGTGCCTGGTTCCCTAATTCCTGATACGTGATAGTGATATCTTCTGGAAACTTAAATGTATATATCATAGTGCGATATATTATATTTAAGTTTCCAGAAGATTTTTTGTAGTTCATTTGAAATCCCGGAAACTTCAGTTACACCTGTGTTTGTCGTTGGTAATGAACGCCATTACTATGAAAGCTCCAGTTCCTATGTTTCTTCCTTAGTTGATCGGGCACAATAATGATCATAAGCAGGGTAAGAGATTAGCTCCAAATGCTTTCTGAAGTTTTACCAAGTTCCTGAAACGGTTTCAGAGATGAATGTGTCCTGGATGACGTATGACGATAAAAACAAATACCACATATTCTAAACATGTGCTCTTGAATATTGTTCGGAGCACTTTAATTCTCACTTATGAATCTAGCCGCTTCCCTGGTCTTCACATTTGCAGTTCTCCTCGCCATTACAGGCTGACATAAAAAACTGAGCAGCTGAAACCGTAATAACTACTACTTGATGGTCGTTTTGTCATGTTAATTCTGACAAAGGTGGTTCTATACTGACAATCACTCTCAACATCCATGCTTATTCTACCCATCTGGATTGAGAACTTATTGGAAATGTATCATATGATAAATGAGAACTTATTGGAAATGTATATGTAGCTTGTGGAAAATAAAATGTGATATTTCGCAGACTGTACAGCTGGTAGGTAATTTAGGAATTAATAGATGGCTCAATGTGACTTGTGATACGCAAATTTAAAGCGTTAAGGACTTATTGACTATAAAGCACTAGTCATTTCATTAGTGGCAACAGTTTCAAGGATACTGTGCTACAGTGATAAAGACAATGGAACAGAGCCAGATTCGCGCTATTTTCTTATATGAGTTTAATTTGTGCACCGTCCATCGGAGGCAGCTCGCTGTATCATTACAGAATTTGAGCAAGTCGCAGTTAGTGTGAACGCAAAACACAATGCTGGATTGCTAAATTTCGGTCCGGCGATATCAGCCTTGAAAATGTACCACGCGGTAGATCACAAGGAGCTATCGATGATGCCGAGTTGGAGGCCTTAATTGAATCCGATACACATCATACGGTCCGATCTAAAACCCCGCTTACACTAAGCAACCATTTCCCGACATTTAAAGACATAAGCAGAGAAGAGCAGACAGCAAAGTGAAGAAAATGGATAAATTGGTCCTATAGGAGTTAAAGGAACAACATAAAACACGAGATTTGTTATCTACTTTTCTTTGCTTATCCGCAACCAAACGACGGATATTTTGAGTCTCCTCGTCACGTGTGATGAGAAATGCTTGTATGAAAATCGACGACGTTCGGCGCAATAGCTGGACCACTGTGAAGCTTGAAGCACACCCCTAAGCCGGTACTCCATCCCAGGAAGACTATGGTAAGTGTTCGGTAGTTCACAACTGGTGTGATCCACTATCCCTCCCTATAACCGAGTCATACCATCGTGTTGGACAGATATTGTCAAACTTGACATTATGCCCAGGGGTTAATTTGGGCCGGCACTCACCAGGGCGCGCTCTAATACTTCTTCATTTTTGGCGAATATTTAAATATTATCCGGAGCGCACGGAAGCTCCCAAATACACATTTCTTTTGCACACAGAACACACGTGTGAGATCGCGCAGTCAAAATCAATCCTCTTTTCGCTAAAGGCTTTGAACATGCAGTTTCAGTCACTAATTCTACCTATGATAAGAAATAGTAACGGGCAAACTTTGCTGATTCCAATAATTGTGGCTTCTGCATATTGGTCTCATCCCGATCTTAGGGCTCCTGCATTTTTTTTGTTGGAAATTAAGCCTTGATTATGCATTAATCAATCACCATGGGCCCATACTTCTCGATAATAACGTGGGATCTCACGTTGCACTCCAGACGATTCAAAAGCTTCACCAGCTGAGGAACGAAACTTTACTTCATCCGCATTATTCCCCTCATCTGTCCCCTACGGACTGATGACTATAAAGCACTAGTCATTTCATTAGTGGTAATTAGTGACATTAGTGCTTCTTGAAGTACCTGAACGCCTTATTACGGTATAAATCGTTTCCTAATCAAATATCAGTTGAAACAGCATTCCCGAAGCTCCACATTTTTCACATGGCATACTCGTTGGCAAAAGTTTGTTGTTGATTACTTTGATGAATCAAGTTTATTTTGCACTGTATTTTAGGTGTTTGAAGCTTCCATCAATATTCCGATAGTTTCATGAGCAACAACCTAACGTATGTTATAGAAACTACAATCCAAATAGCTATAGCTTCTAAGCATGATATATTTCTTTCTCAAAATATAAATGTTCTTCCTTTATTCATGATTTATCTAATGAAGAGTACTGCTTGGCATTTCGCAACACAACAACACCTGCGAATGGTTTCCAATTTGAACTTATTTTTCATGGGATATAAATAAATATTTATAAATGAGAATTAAACACGTAATTTCATCCAGATTTACAGACTACACGTTATTATTTGATACATTAGAAATGTTGAAAATGGAAGGTACTGAAAACTCAACTCAACTCGAAATCTCTACGAATGTCAAGTGAATGAACTACTTAAATTCCCCCTTCTTTTAATTACTTTGAATGAAAGTGAAGAATTAAATTGGTTGGACGTGTTAAATAGAGGTTTAATTGTTATTTCTAATTTAACATTTCCGCTTCAAAACTCATGATATTTCTGAAGGAACACCTCATTTGTCTAGAAAACAAGATACTATATGCCGAATGTAGTTTATGTGACATTCCGCAGATTTTGTAACGCCTGTACGAACTCTTATTTGGCAGCAGATAAATTCTATTAAAGCTGAGGTTGACTATTGATAGATTATGATCTTTTCCTGATATTGCCACTAGGGTTGCATATGACGTGTCCTTGTTCGATTCGAACCAGACAGCATTCAAGAGTCTTCAAAGGATATCTCTTAGATAACAAAAGAATATTGGATGGCGTTGTTTTCATTCCCAATGGCATCTTCATATCTTCAGAGTTTTTGCCACCCCTCAAAATTTATGCCGGCTAACCGCGAAGAACGGATACATTTAATAAGAGAAAACACATATATTACTCGAGTTCCAATAGTAAATCATGCGGACCGTGAAACGAGTTATTTAATATCGTGAAAAATTTTTGATAGTTTAGCAGCTGCTGCGGCATTGAAATCGTAGAACAGCTGAGCACACATACCTAATTTTATTGGTTGTTGGTTCCTCGGAAATGAGGTATCAAAACCGCAAAACAAGCACAACACAGAATTTTTCATTTAAATATTACATTTCTAAAAGGACCATTTGAAATCAGTCAACTGTTACGTCAGCCTCTTTTTCAAATTAATGCGTTTTTAAATCTGGCATCAAAACGAAAGGTTTTCTGCAATGACAGGCTACAGTAAATCAGTTGCTTTCTGATTATTGCAATTACGCAGAAATTGTTAGAGCCACAGGCAATGCGTTGAACTGCGATATTCTCTATTCCGAAACTAGAAAGGAGAATGTCCTTGTTCAGAGAATCTGCCTGACCGAGTTGGCAACAACATGCTTGATGACGTCACCAGCCCGCTGTAAATGAACGACGCAGCGCCAGAGCAAATAAGTCTCTATGTTATAGATGCTGTTGCTATGGAAACATTGTGGGAGAAACTGTTTCCGAGGTGATTGGCTATTGGGAAATACCTTGACAGGTTGACGGTTCGTTGGTCTGCACGTGACATGCAAGTGTCCTTGTCAGCTGGTTCGATTTTTGACGGCTCCTGTGTTTCAGCTGATCCTCTGAAAAAACGTGCGCGCTCGCTTTGTGCGTCTCGCAAATAACATTTTTCTCACACCGGTGGCGCAGTGGTCTAAGCGATGGCTTCTGATCATTCGTCCGAGATGGGGTTCGAATCCCGGTGAGGCATGGATGTTGTGTTTGTCTTACAGCACTGGCTCTCGCTCCCTTCCCTGGAACCAGTGGCCCTAAATTAGAGACGGGCGACTGCTTATAGTCCATTGAGTTGCTCACTGTTGTCCTTAAAATTCCAATAAAAAAAATTATGTTTTCAGAAACTTTGAGCTTTTTAATGGAAACGTAAAACGCATTGCTTGACCCAAAGCAGATTAGGTTTTGTTGTTGAGCACGACGCTATTATATTGATCAGAATCGAAATAAACAGAATCGAGTGTTTCAAAAATTTCCTGGAATGCAGGCGCTGCGCTGCCTCAATAGTGCACATGGGCATAAAACATTTAACACGGGCAATTCCTCCCCCACTCCCAAAAAACGTGAATAAATTATATCCAGTTCACACAAATGCCTTCTACATGAACTGGATATCATGCCTGCCTGGTGTTTTGTGATGTTTTTTTTTTTTTTTTTTTTTTTTTGATTGGAGGTTTAGCAACTCAATGAGCTATAAGCAGTCGCCCGTCCCTAATGTAGGGTCACTGGTTCCAGGGAAGGGAAAGAGCCAGTGCCGTAAGACAAGCACAACATCCATGCCTCACCGGGATTCGAACCCGGACCCCTTACGGACGAATGGTCAGAGGCCATCGCTTAGACTATGTTCATATTTGTGAACTATTGGTAGCTGAATGATATCCCTACTTAAAGTGACAGAGTCTGTTACGAGGCGACAGAGGCCTCTACTAGCGCTGTCTGAAAATATGTGCAGATTCCTATGTGACAGGATTCAGTTTCATGAAACTGCAGTGTTTTGGGTAGTAAATCGAGAGATGTGTGTTCGATTCTGTCACATGCGGTTTTAAAGTTTTCTCAGAAGTGGACACGTGTATGAAAGTTAATTGCTACCACAAAATAACTCCTTTTGTGAATGAAGACATTGTTTTTGGAAGAATTCGGCGATTGAAAGGAAGAACAGAAACTGCGATTCCAATTGTTCGTTTGTCCACCCACGAGCGGATATGCTTACCTTACACAGTGCTGTAAATAGTGCGGGCCGAAGCCCAAAGTGAGCCGCCCCAGTGGCGCAGTGGTCTAAGCGATGGCCTCTGATCATTCGTCCGAACGGGGTCCGGGTTCGAATCCCGATGAGGCATGGATGTTGTGTTTGTCTTACGGCACTGGCTGTCTCCCTTCCCTGGAACCAGTGACCCTAAATTAGGGACAGGCGACTGCTTATAGCCCATTGGGTTGCTCACGGTGGTCGTTAAACCTCCAATAAAAAAAAAAAAAAAAAAAAGAAGCCCAAAGTGATGGGGGTGAGATATACACTTGTTTGTAAATAAGAGTGCCTATCCCCCACTAATGAATTAATATTGGCAGCAGCGGGGATCGAACTGTGGACCATTAATATCACATTTCATACGTAATATCGTGGTTATAGATTTTCTTTTCGGTTTTGTTTATTTTCTTTTCCAGAAAGGAAACGAGCTGATGCTGTTCTCATTGTCGTATGAAAGTGATGATGGAATACATAAATTTTCCATTCCTATTTGTCTGTACATGCAGTATCTTGGGAACTCATGAAAACTTTTCTTTTATAACTTTTGCACGGAATAGAGGGAAGTTGCCCTGTTTTTGCATGTCCATGTCTTGAATTTCTCAGTTCCGGCAATAAAGAGGAGGGTGGTTCCACGTGAAACAAGAAAGGTGACATCAAATTTTTGGTTGTATTGAATAAGTCTTTTGAATCCTTTCTGACGCGAATTAAATTTATCAAAGTTATTCATTGTCAATGAAATCGGTTAGAAAAACAATCAACTGGGTTTCTACAACGGATAAAACATCCAGAGATAGAAGCAGCTACTTACTTTCACTAGCGGCTAAAAAGTATGTTACCAAAATTAACAAATGGCGCACAAAAAGTTTTCCATATCACAATCAGAGACAAAGAGATTTTCAAATGAAACCGTTAAAAGAAGAAATATACATGTAGAAGGTAACATGAGACAACTCTACGCCTTCTAGCAGAATTCTGCATAATGGAAAGGTTGAAAATAGGCGAAAAATATTCTTCATGGAAAAACCTATGCTAAGAATAAAGAACTTTCCAAATATGTCGTCTGGAGGCAGAGATAGCGAGAAAAAGGTTTCGACCTTTACGCTTCCTAGCGGGAAATCTGTGTGTTATTTAAGGAGGATAATGCTCTACATCTGTATTGCAGCAAATGGCCTACAGTATAGAAGGAATTTCTCAATAGGGTTTTTAGAAGCGGAAATACATTTGCAAACTGAAGTACACAAACACCACCTAGCGACAGAACTATGAACTGTAAAACTCCTCATATAAACTAAAGTGCTCTATAAGGTAAATGGCATCCGGTGTTGGAAGAATATTTTCAATCGCACATGTAGAAGCAGAGATATTGAGAAAAACAGTGCAAGGATCATCATTCCCACATTTCGAGCTTCCCAATGCAAGTACAATTTTTCAAATTGGACTAATAGTTGCAGAGATATGGTGTCCACAAACGGACGGGCCGACGGACGAACAAACCGGTACGATCTTTTTTACAAAAGACGTGCCTGCCGTTCGTCCGTCGGTCCTTTATGAAAAAGCCCATTTTTGTAAATACTTTACAAAAATGGGCTTTTTCATTAGTACTGGAAAGCGAGATTTTTTTCGCTGCCGCCCGTTGATGTTATTATTAAACAATAATAAAATATTTAGTTTTTTCGCTTCCTCGTAAGGGTTATTCACGATTTATTGCAATGGGGATATTTCAGTATTATGCAAATGACGAACTTTGGATTATCGGTTGCTGTGCGGTTATGAGAAATAAATGAACTAAAGAATAAACGCGTGGACGCGGCGGTACAGAAACAAAATAAATCACGTAGCATTTATTCGCGTGCTACAACATATTGCCATTTACTGGGTCGACAAAGAAAACAGAGTAAGTTAAGATTAATATGATTCATCGAATGCATTTGTGGTTATTTGAGTTTCCTTGTTTGCTAATTTTATCTCTTGGATTGTACTGTACAGTGGTAAAATACGTTTTGCAGTTCACTAGAAAAAATGTTTGCGTAACGTCACTTTTTAATGGAAACGTCTTTTTATTAGGAACAGTAGTTCCACTACAAAATAATCTTTCTCACGTGTTTGTGGTTCTCCGTGTTTTTGTGTGTATTACGGAAAATAAGTCTGATACTTTTTCACCTTTTGAAAAATTCCGTTTTGTATCAGACGCAACAAACTTTGATGAAACATTTTCTCCTATTTTCCGCTGTAGCTGAAGTCATGTTTTATGACAAAAATTTTGAGAGATGTCAAAAATCCTTTACTGTAATATTTCTCACTCCAATAAATGTCTGATTAATTATTACTACGTTTTACATTATCGCACTTCCTTTTATTCAAAAGATGTACTCATTTTACCCAAATTCCCATTTTATCCTTGTTTATGTGCACTTTTACCGTTGGCTTAAAAGATTATTTTATTCAATAGAATAAACATTTTCGAAATGAACTAGCGAGATGAAAACAACAACAACAAAAAAAGAAGAAGAAGGAAAGATAGTAAATGAACAGCAACACTGAATCCTTGCTTAAAATGTATAAATATGTATTTTGCTTTTATTCTAAGGCCCCTTCCTATTAGCAGCTTTTACTATTTCACAATATTATTAAAAAATATGGCAACCGATCCGCAGAAATTGTTTGGGCTACGGTTATTTAGCAACCATTTCCATAACCTCTCTTTATTTGTCTTTGACATTTGATGCAGTAGGACCGGTACCTACGTAAATGATTGCTGAGGGAAACGAATGAAAAATAAAGTGTAATGAACAAGTAGATGAGATCAGCAAATGTTTGCGAGAACGTAAAAAGCTCCTAATACCAATGAAAACTATTAAATCGAAAACAAATGCCGTCTCTTGCGCGATACACTTTAATGATAAAAAACTATGTACAATTAAGATAGATATATTTAAGAACTTTCAACGCCACAACGGCGTCATCCTCAGAAATGAAAACACTTTTTATTATGAAAATTTAATACTAGGACAAGCCGCCAACGGTAACCGATAACTCGGGTACAGTTGGCAAATTTTGAGCGCGCCTCCACGTTGGTTGTGATCAGGTTGCATGTAAACAAAGCGGAAAAACACATTCGGATCAGGAACCACGTTTCTCATTTTGTATCGCGAAAGACAGACACACATACACAAACTTCCTTTTATTATTTTAGTTTAAGCAAGTGTTGAGCTAACAGACGCAGTCTTTCCATTTCTTCTTTTTTCAATTCAAACGATTTTTTTTAAATTAATGTTAGTGAGCCGACTTTCGTGAAACCGACTTTCGTGAAAGGGCCATCTGGTTTTAATTGAAATTTCCCTATGACACGGAATTTCGGGAATCGGAAACGTCAAAACCTGACCATGGACAATGTCCAATTGCATGGCAAAAATCACGGTGACCTGATGTGTCATGTCGTAGCTATGCCCGAACAACTAATTGTCCCGAGTCTCGTATAGAGAGAGGATTTTTTCAATTATTATTAAAATTGGTCAGTTGTTTAATGGTCATTATTTTTGTACCATATAACGTAATCGTCTTTTCGTACCGCTACGTTATTTTAAAAAAATCACCATACGATGAAATAGTTCCTAAATTAAACCTTAATGGCCAGACGAAACATTTAGAACAGAATTCAAACTTACGGAAAAGAAGCTTTATTTCAGATGTTTTCACTTCAGATTTTACATCACAAATCAGTATCAACGCTCCACATTAAACACACCACACCACGCCACACGAGCAACTGTTTTCTCGTAGCTTTTATCTCTCGTTCTTATGTAATAACAGGCATACGTCACGTTCATTCAACCTCAATTATGTTGCCAACAGTGTTCGTTTGAGAGAAAAAATATCACGTTAAGTGTGAAGTATAACTGAGAACAAACTCAAGATTTACATAGGGAAATAAACTAAAAAGGAAAGTTAATTTAGAATATACGTCACAACGACACAACCAATTACCATGATACCAACCCCATGTCACTCACCGTGTCCTCCTCTTTCTCTGTGGCAAGTGTCACCGCGATCGGCTGAATCCAGCTTTCGTGCGATTTTCTGCGGAGCCTATAAGGTAAATTTTGACTGGTATGCCAATAAAAATTCGGATACCTAGATGAAAATATACCCTCGTTTTCCATGCAAAAATAACAGGCACCCATGCGCTCTCTAAATCCGTTTTCGGGTGAAAGTTCCCACTATGTAAAAATACGCACGCGTGATTATATGCACATATGTTTATATTGTATATCCATAACAATTGGATATACTTGAAAGGTTTAATTAATAAACTTCATTAGTATTATAATTAGTTAACTGAATCTTTCACGGATATTCAACTTGACGGCCACATGAGGCTGACCGCTGTTAAACTACACAACAAACATGAAGCAGTAGCAGAACGAATCCTCCCTGTGCAACGTTCACTTGGAGAGTGAAAGGGGTAAGGTCCACAATTCCAGAAATTGTTATTTGCTGTTTCCACTACGGTAACATTCCCATTCCATTACTCTCCTTCCTGAAATTGTCGCCCCGTAATCCATATACATGTTGTAAACCCCATTCATCGTTATTTGTTTAGGAGTAGGTGGCCTGTTTTCAACTCTGCTGAGGTGATGATACACCCAAGCTATAAGCCCTTGAAGTGGGCGGTAAAGAAAGTTTTGCACAAATTGCTTTTTGATCATTTGGTGTATTCTCTTCTCATTGCTTTTCTATGCACATTCTTCTACTCTCACCCAAGGACTCTCCTGCACTGTTGCAATTTCTTCCTGTATGCAATCATTTCTATTCCTCGATTCCAGCATAGTGCGCAGCAGATTTTCTCGGACTCGTTAAATATAGAATTACATTAAACTTCGTTACGGTGCTTGTTAAAAGTGATCATCCTAGCTTTTATTTTCCTCTCTAAATCCGGAGACTTTATTCAATTTTGGTCGTTAAAAAAGGATCAAATTAACTTTGAATTAACATTATACGAAAAAAATGTTCCTGTTTTTCTTGCTAAATACGAGTTCGTTATAAGCGGGCTCTACTGTATGTTATAAGTTTGTTATAACCGGGCTCTACTGCTAAATACGAGTTTGTCATAAGCGGGCTCTACTGTATTTTGTACTTATACAGTAGTTGCGATGTTTTCCGTTTTTATGTATTCTAAAGATATCATCACTGCACTGCTCAAGATAGAGAGTACATAAAAATCGGATGTTTTTGTGGTTAATATGTTCGGGACAACATAATAATTCACATCATAATAGCATAACAATTCACACTATACACTGGTCAAAATAATGAGGTGATCATGTGACCTTGGCGACATTATGCAAGCCAGTCGTGTGATGTCTTACCTAAACACTGAAAACGTGAGTCGAGTTTGATGTAGGCAGCCGAATCGTGCATATCCGTATGCGAATTAGCGTCTGTGCCGTCAGAAGTGCATAATCGTCGTGTGTGACGTCAGAATGAATAAATCGCAGATTGGGATAAAAACGAAGGTTTTCCTGGAGCTCCCTTATTCTTTCGCGCTTATTGTAAGATTTCGTTTCTTGAAATATTTATTTCAATCGATGTCGCAACAGCATGATTAATCGGAATCAACAACGTGAAGAGCTTTTGGCAGCCTGGAAGCAGGTCAGACACAGTGGGTTGGTAGCAGAAGCCATTGGAATGCCATTTCCCGACTGTGGACACGATTCCAGGATACGGCAAGGGTTCAATGAAGGCAAGGTCAAGGCCGTCCACGAGCAACTACAGCAAGGGATGACCGTTATCTATTGTTAACAGCCCATCGGAACAGGAAGCAAAATGCTCCTTAGCTTCAGAAAGAGCTTCTCGTGTCAACAGGACGCAGATTATCACCTCAAAATATGTGCAATTTTCTTCGCCAAGGTAGCTTTTATGCACATAGACTAATGGTTTGTGTTCCTTTAACTGTACGACACCTTACGGCTAGAAGAAACTGGACTGAGGAACATTGCGTTTAAGGACACAGCGAGTGAAGTCAAGTTCTCTTCTCATACATGTTGAGATTCAGTCTGGACTCTGACGATCGACGAGTTCTTATCTGGGAAGAGGGAGCCCGACACACGAAGTTACCCAGCTTTTGTGCAAAAAACATCACATTACGACGGACATGCGTTTATGATATGGGCAGGCATGGGTATCGGTGGACGTACAGACATGTACGTGATCTTAAACGGCAGTCTGACGGCCCAGTGACATAGAGACGAGATTCTCAGGCCTATTGTCATGCAGTATGCTGCAGTCATCGGTGATTCGTTCCTTTTCATGGACGATAACGCTTGATCTCATACATGCTTCAAGAGGGGGAAATCTAGCATGCAGAGTGACCAGCATACAGAGTGACTGAAATCCAATTGAGCATGCCTGGGACGCACTTGGCAGAACATTGCAGCTCTGCCGGCAGCTCCATTGACTCTTCGTGAACTGGAGACTGCCCTCATTAAGGAGTGACGAAGATACCCTCAAAACCTCCTCGATAAACTCATCAATTCCGTACCACACAGGTGTACAGTGGTCTTAGCCGTTCGAGTGGAACCACACACCATAGTAGAAGTCAGTTACACCTACAAAAAGTCATTTTTTTCTTGCTGTACAGATTTGCGTATTGTTGTATAGCATATCCCATCATGTGCATTAAATGACAATATTGCATAAAAATTCGCTAACGTGCTTTTTCTTACCCATATTACTGAATACTTTACTGTATCTTACATAAAAATAGTATTTTGCGTTCAACAACTTCAGCCACACATGATTTTCTAACAATATCTCTTGCTCCCATAATTATTTTGAGCAGTGTTATAACATACCAGTTCAGAACACAATAATTCAGTGCAGTAAAAATTAAAGTATACTGATTACGTCTTAAACGATATACCTGGGCAGCGCCGGATGCAGTTCAGTAAATTAGGGAATAAGGTAAAAATATTGCGGTTTTTCTGAGATGTCCACATTTTCGATACAGTAAAGATTTACCAATCTCAGATTGGCCAATTTTCCAGCATCACTGTTACAAATCTTTGATTATGCTCTGTCTATTCGTAACTTCAGAAGCGCTCGTCAATCGGAAAGCGGGATGATTATTCATCACCATTTGAGTCACTTTCTGAATCGTGCTTTCGTCTATAAAATTTTGTAACTTCGTCTTCATAAATTTGTTGCAGCACTTTTTAAAATCTCCATAACATTTCCCTTAACTTAAAAAAATGTTGTACTATATATTTATTACTGCCTTTTTTGTTGAAGTACAAAATACTTCTACAATAAAACCTACAACTTTAATACGATACAAACGAAACCAGTCCAACTAATTTGCTGTCAAACCTTGTCATTGTTTTGTGTAAACCCCATAATGTCCTCATACTAAGTGATTGCCAGTAGTAGTAACTGCAAATATTAATACATTGTCATACGCAGAACTTATTCATTTAACTTTTTATAAAACGACGCATTTCATTACAGGGAAAAAACACAAATTTTTGCCTTTTCTTCTTTGTTGAATAAGAAACGCCATTAGAATATTCTTAATTTTTTCTGTGCAACAAAGTGGGTAATCTGATGACGTTTAAAAAACTAGCTCGTAGTTAGTTGCCTGTACATTTACGTGGAGTAACAACAAGTTCGTTAAAATGAAAACAAAAAAGGATTTCCGCATCCACGATTTGATCTGAAATTTGCATCATACCTGCGCGTCACGAAGTTCTACTGTTACGGTACCAGTTGCCAGTTCAACTATTCAACTGCCACTGAATTGTAATGCGAATATCCTCTCATTCAGAGCGTTTCTTACTTAGCCACTTTAAACTGCAGTTCGACCTCTGTTGATATGTAGTTTTACCCCTGTTTAAGTGAATTTTGACTCAAACATTGACCGCAACTGATTATTAGTTATGGATTTAATTATTGCAGCTTGAAAGCTAGTTGACCAATGTTTAACAGTCTCAGTGTGTGTGTCAAACACTGTTATTTCAATTCGCGTTGTTACGCCCAATTTCTCTTTTTTGTCTGTGAGGACATTTCAGTTCAGATTTGAAGTGTCATGTATCAACGACATGTGAGTCTCAGATTCCCTAAAAAATCAAGAAATATGTAGATAAAGAAATTAAAAGTAATTGCAAAATGCTGGTAGAATTGAGAAACCATCTGTCGTGCATATTAAGACACGTCTAATTCTAAAAGTATGTGATCTATCTTATATTTTAGAAACTTGGCTTACATATTAGATATGAGTTTTAAATGGTCCGTATACGTGTGAATTAACTGTGTGCATGCACCAGTAAAACTAATGAAGTTATGATAGTCTAATGAAATTGATCAATGATGGTGGAAGGTATTTCAGTGGACTGATTACCCGTATGTTTCTTTATATTATAGTTCTGACATGATCAGTATGACTAGCCCGTCTAACGTTTCGTTGAAAACGTATGCCAAGGACCTTTACACAGTTTGCTCTCGTCAAAACAGCAATATTCAGAATCACATCAAGGTAAGAAAACATTATGTAATCTCTGAGAAGGAAGACCACATCGTTGTTGGTGATGACCATGTTTAAAGTCACATTCTCTTCATCCTGATTACTTCAACGTAAAGATTGGCATTTGAGACGTGAGATTACGAATGTGAAAAGTAAAAAAAAAAATCTTCCTTCTTTACTCGTGCTGGAACAAAAATCTGAAACCGTAAAAATTTATATTAAGAATTATTCCCGCATCTTCACTAAAGCTCCACTCCAAGACGAAATAAATAGATATATGGGTGACACGCACTAAGGGATACACGGATTGGAAAGAATACTTGCGTGAAAAGGATGAAACAAATTGAGAACGAAAATAAGAACAAGAAAGATGACACCGAATTATCGGGTGTAATGACCGTCTTTTGAAATGTTTTTGACACGAAAAATATATTTCAAGGCAGATTAGTTTTAAAAGAAAACATGCGTGTACGTCTCCTAGAGAAAATCTGCGCATAATTTAAAATGCGAAATGTAAGCAGCGTTTTTCATAGTGTATTGAACAATTTACAAAAGTAAAAATTTCAATCGGATTTCTACACAACCAGTAAAATAGCCACTAATAGAAGTATCTACTTTGTGCCACAAGTAGCTGAAATATGTGCCACGAAAAATTACAAATGGTGCATAAAGCATTTCACATAACGAAAGGTATCCAGTGCAAACAGAATTTTTCAAGTTGGTTTCTTAGAAACGAAGATATAGTCAGTCTGATACAAATAAAAATTAACACTTACCACCCCCTCCCCAGTGGCAAAACTATGTTGCACAAAATTTGGCAAATACATGAAAAGTATTCCTCACCACAAACACTCTCAGTAGCAAAAGAATTTCTTAAATCGAACTTCTAGAAGCGATGATATCATCATTTCAGAGATTTATGTTAAACTAACATTTTTTGAGGGAAAAAAGTACACATATATGCTTTGCGCTGAAATGGAGTCTGGTTGAGAAGTAATCTTTTCAGTTAGAAATTTTAGAAGCGAAGACACGACTGCAAACTTGTTAAAAACAAAATTTTGTACTTACGCCGTTTGGTGACAAAGAATGTTTTCACAAGATATTGCAAACGCATGCAAAATATTAATCGTCGTAATCTGTATCTAAAGAAAAAAGTTAAATCTAATTATTAAAAGCAGAGATTTCGGGAAAAATACTCTATACCGTGCATTTACAGTCCTTAGCAGGGATATCAAAACTAGAAACTGCACGTAAAATAGCATTCGTGGTAAAAGGTATAGGAAGAAAAAAATAAAAAATTTTTTATCTTTTTTTAAGCTATTTTATAGAGTAAAATGTATTTTGAATTTAATTGCATGTATATTTACGCCCCCTAACAGCGAGTTTATGCGTCAGAAAAAGACCAAAGCACATGGGTCATTGTTCTCACAGTTCAGGTTTTCGACTGCGAAAAGAATTTTTTTAAAACGGACTGATAGTTGTAGAGAAATGGTGTTCACACATATGGATGTAGGAACATAGTGATACTAAAAGTACGTACTTCTTTTCCAAAAGACTTGCTGAAAAAGCAACAACGGCGCACGCTTCTGTCTGTACGCATGCATACACGTTTAACAACAACAATAATAATTCATGGTTCACTGCTTAAGAAAGACCGTCCAAGTCTTTAGCGGTCTCGATCTTGAAAAAGTGTGCCAGTATCCAATATATTCAAACATGGTCGTACCTCCGCAATATACTCATGCAGTAGAATTCGACAATATTTATGACGTTATGTATGAGTGTTATTTTAAACAAAATTGTCTTAGATCAGAGCACACTGCTCTGCATAAATGTCTAAAGTAATAAATCTTTCATAGAACTCTAAATACAGCCAAATTGGTGATTAAACTGATAGAGTTTGAAAAACAAATCGGAACTCTTGTGGTCTTTTTTTTTTCTTTGTAAAGGAACAATGATATTATTATTTTTAAATTTGAAAAATTCAGTACAGTACGCAATTAATTTTCTATACGCAAGAGAGAAATGTGGCTGAACTCATTTTCTTGGACGATAAGAATAACGATACCAAAGTCTTTGTAGTGCCTTTATAATTATTTGAATGTTGTAGTTAGGGTGATTAACTAAGTAGCTAATGTTGTTAAATATCTTTCTCCATGTCACTTCTCCATGATTTCAAATTTCATCCACCTATCTCCCATGTGGCCTTTTTCTTGGTGTTTTTCTATCCCTTGGAATCCGGTCTAAAATTTCGGTTGCCCAACGGTGATCCGCGTTTTTTGAAATATTTACAGCCCATTGCCATTTAAGGAATTTTACTCTCATCATGAGGCCTTCCATTCTGTCATTTTCCCTATCCACGAGTTCCTCTTCTTATCTTTCCCGGTCACACCAATTTTGAAGTCTTCATCTTACTCTTCCAACCACTCTCGGACATTCTAGCTTTGTGACACGCCGCATTGCCGGGCTGGAGGATCCCATCCGCCTCAGGGAAGACAATCAGCGTGTATGGGTGTACGTGGTCTTCAAGGATGGATTCATAACGAATTCGGCCCATAGTGCCTTTCACAGGTATGAGCGGAAACAGCGAATGCCACGAAAACATTCCCCAGATCCTAACACTGACCACACCAGCTTGTGTTCTTCCAGCAATGGTTGAAGAGAGTTTGTTCTCCGATGTTTCTCGTTTTATACGCCAACGTCCATCCGTTCGATGAAGCAAGAAACGTGAATTCTCCGATGAGAAGGCAATCTTTTGCCAATCAGCGGAGGTCCAATTCCGATACTGCCTTGCAAATGTAAGCATTTCTGCCGATGCACCTTCGTTAGCATAGATACAGTGACCATCCGTCTGGCAGCAGGGTTCGCTGAACTGTCGTTTTAGACACAATTCCGATAGCCTCCAGGTTCATTCGGCGAGTGAGTTGTACCACTGTAACGTGTCGATCGGCTCACGCACCTTCGCAGCCGACGTTCACCTCTCTCATCAATGGCACGTGGTGCTCCACAGTTTCCGCGTTGCTTATTCGCAGTGGTGCCATTTCTCCAATCACGATACACTTTAAGCACAGCAGCAACACGCGAACAGCTCACAAACTGCGCTGTTTCAGAAATACTGCCACCCTTGGCCCGAAAGCCGATAATCATCCGTTCCTGCAAATCTGATAAATCCCTTCTTTTATCCATGACAGCAACGAGTGTTATGTTTTCAGAATGCCTACAGCATACCTTATATATTCTCCAAGCCAGCTCCTGGCACGTGCTTTTTGTCATTGTCTACGTGCTGTTGACGTAAAAAGTAAGAAGTGGTCACAATAATGTGACTCGACTGTGCATGTATATATCGGTCGTTCGTCCTTCTGTCAATAAATAAATAAATAAATAAATATATATATATATATCATCATCATCATCATTGTCAACCATTATCAATCCACTGCTGGACGAAGGTCTCCCAAAGTTTCTTCCACAACGATCTGTCTTGTGCCAGTCTCCTCCATGTTACTCCCGCATACTTTCCAATTTCATCCACCCATTTCCCATGTGGTCTTCTTCTGGGTCTTTTACTGTCCCTTGGAATCCAATCTAAAATTTCAGCTGTCCATCGATGGTCTGTCTTTCTGGAAGTACGTCTAGTCCTCTGCCATTTCAGGGATTTAACTCTGATCATGATGTCTTCCATTCTTGTCATTTTTCAGATCCACGAGTTCCTCTGCCTATCTCTCCTTTTTACACCAATCAAGCACCTCTCCATGCTTCTTTGAGTTGTCTGCAGCCTTTGTATGTCTCTTTTCGTTAAGGTCCACGTCTCTGCACCATACGTAAGCACTGGAAGGATGCATTGATCAAACACTTTTGTTTTAAGACATAATGGCATATTGCTCTTGAAAACTATGCTGTTTCTTCCAAAAGCTCTCCAGGCAAGTTTTGTACGCCGATTAATTTCTTCATCAATGTGACCCTCACTTGATATCTGCTGTCCAAGAAAAACGTACGTGTCTGTGATCTCTAACTTTTCTCCGTCAATCGATAAATCTTCATTTCTTGTAAAAGCATTGTACATCACTTTTGTCTTCTGAAAGTTCATCTTTAATACCACTTCTTTACTCTTGTCAGCAAGTTCCTGGATCATACTCTGTAGCTCTGATGGGGTAGTTGCAAAAATGGCTACGTCATCAACAAAACGAAGGTGGGTTAGATAATCTCCATTAATCTTTATCCCTTTGTTTTCCCAGTCCAGTGATCGAAAGACATTTTTCAATGTGGCATTAAAGAGTTTCGGAGATATGGTGTCACCTTGTCTCACTCCTTTTCCAATTTTTATGTGTGTTGTATTTTCAAACAGCCGAATCTTTTCACTTGCATTTTCATAGATGTTATTAATAATATTAATGTATGTATCTTCAATACAGCAGGATTTCAATCAAATGACTTTTCGTAATCGATAAAAGCCATGCACAATGGAAGTTTATATTCCCTCGCTCTTTCAGTTAGTTCTCTCAGTACGTGGATATGATCTATTGTGCTGTAGCCACTCCTGAACCCAACTTGTTCTCTCGGTTGAGCCATGTCCAGTGTTACCTTCAAGTGGTGTGAAAGAACTTTAGTGAAGATTTTATAAACCACTGATAGGAGGCTGATAGGTCTGTAGTTCCTGAGATCCTCAATGTCACCTTTTTTATGTAGCAGGATCATTGTAGCGGTGTTCCAAACCTCAGGAATCTTCCCTTCATTAAGGCATCGAGTGAATTTGGGCGAGTACTGTTTCAATTTCTTCACTTGCTTCTTGTATGATGTCTACAGTAATTCCATCTTCTCCTGGAGCTTTTCCCCGCTTCATGTTCTGGATTGCATGTGCAACTTCTGCTGGGAGGACTGTAAGAACCTTTCATGATGTCTGGAGTACATGTATCATCCCTTTCATATAATGTGAAGTAGAAATCTTCCACTCTTGTCAAAATTTTGCCTCTATTTCTTTTTACAGAACCATCTCCTTTTCTCAGTGCCATAATCTGTCTTCTCCCCTTACTGAGATGTCCCTTTGCTATCTTTAGGCTTTGGTTGTTTTAAATTGCTTTCCTCACTAGTTCACAGTTGAATTTCCTTACGTCTTCAGTGATACTTTTTCGTACTGTCTTGCATATCTCTATATATTCCACTTTGGAAGGCACATCTTCTTTAGTTGTCCTCATCTCTCTTCTTTTTTCATCGACATTTTGGCTTTTCCTGATATTTTGTTCACATGCAATTTGTTCTTAGACCCAGCTAATTTTGTTGCTGTGTCTATAAGAGCTTTGGTTACTTTTCTGTTAACTTCAGAAATATCCACTTCTTCCGATGTTAGGCCTTCTAAAGCAGAAAATATGTTCTTCAGTTCCAACTTGAAGATATTACGGTGTTTTTGAAGGTTGGTTATGTCAATACATTTTGTTTGTCTTATGAGCTTGCCACGTTCGAGTTTAGTGTTGAGGTGCATCTTACATCTCACCAATCTATGGTCACTACCTGTGTTGAACTTGTTTAGCACACTGCAGTCTTCGATGACGAATTTTTTGTTATACATAATAAAATCAATTTCACTTGTCGTCCCATTTTTTTTCTATTGGAGGTTTAACGACCACCGTGAGCAACTCAATGGGCTATAAGCAGTCGCCCGTCCCTAATTTAGGGTCACTGGTTCCAGGGAAGGGAGAGAGCCAGTGCCATAAGACAAACACAACGTCCATGCCTCACCGGGATTCGAACCCGGACCCCTTACGGACGAATGATCAGAGGCCAGCGCCTTAGACCACTACGCCACCGGGGCGGCCGTCCCATTTGGATGTCTCCATGTCCATTTCCTGTGTGGCTTTTTCTTGAAAAAGGAGTTCATGAGGAAAAGTCCTTCTGCCTCTGCAAACTCTACGAGAGTATTTCCACGCTGGTTTCTGTTTCCGTGACCGAATTTACCTACTGAAGTTTCATTCTGTAGCTGTTGCCCTATTTTAGCATTGAAATCTCCCATAATTATCTTGGAGTGCTGCTTACCTTTATTATTTAGATGACGAATTTCTTCATAAAACTCTTCAATTTCTTTTTCAGGATGACTTGTGGTGGGTGCATAAGTTTGAATAATCTGAGCCTGGTATCTTCTCGAGAGTTGGATAACAAGTCGTGCAGCTCTGTTAGAAGAACTTTCAACTTCTACAACTTTATCCTTCAGTTTCTTGTTTATTATAAATCCAACACCACTAGTTCTGCCAGTATCTGTCCCACGATAGTAGAAGAGATGTCCACTTTTAAGTCAATGAGATCTTCTCCTTTTCTCCTTACCTCACTTAGCCCGACGATGTCCCACTTGATCCTTTTTAGTTCTTCTTCCAATTAAAGGAGCCTTGCATCAGAAGATAGGGAGGGTCCATTGTAAGTTGCCAAGGTCAGCATCAAATGGCAGCCTAGTCCGGACCTGCCTTCATGTCGCACTGGCCGCTGCCTTTGCCAGGTACATTCCAGCTGCCGGAGACTGAGGGCCAAGATTTACGTTGTGGAGTCATTTTGGAGGGTTTGGCCATAACTCACCACGCTGGCCAAGCGGGTTGGTGAGTGTGGAATAGCATTTCCTCTGATCCCGATGGTATGGCCGCCCCGGTGGCGCAGTGGTCTAAGCGATGGCCTCTGATCATTCGTCCGAAAGGGGTCCGGGTTCGAATCCCGGTGAGGCATGGATGTTGTGTTTGTCTTACGGCACAGGCTCTCTCCCTTCCCTGGAACCAGTGACCCTAAATTACGGACGGGCGACTGCTTATAGCCCATTGAGTTGCTCACGGTGGTCGTTAAACCTCCAATCAAAAAAAAAAAAAATCCCGATGGTATAGTTATACCGCTATTAGCGTTCGTCAGAGCCCTTTTAGTGGGAACAGGATGCACCACGAGAAGGCGTGGTTGACATTTGTCAAGGAGAGACTGTATTATGTTCCGCATCACCTGACCTTACATCCCATATATATCTATATATATTGCCTGAAGGACGGAAGATCGATGAACAACCGAAATCTTAGACGGGATCCAAAGGACAGGAAATGACCCAGAATAAGACCCAATCGGAGATGGGTGGATGAAATTCAAAAGCATGTGGGAGTGACATGGATGAGACTGGCTCAAGACAGACCGTTGTGGATGAAACTTGGGGAGACCTTCATGTAGCAGTGGATTGATAATGGTTGGCAATGATGACACACACACACACACACACACACACACATTATGTGCAGCTGTTCCCAGTCTCCCCGTTTTCAGCTACACATATTGCTGGGCCCATATTTCTGCGTGAAAAGCGCGCCAGCGGCGACTGGATACTGCGAAGGCGTGGAACACACGGGGTTGATGACGTGCATTTGAAGCGGAGCTACATTGTGTTACCACGTGAGCAGATTATTGAGGTCGATAAACGTGGTGTTCGGGTGTTTCTACTCCACGATTTAAAAATAGAATAAGCGTGACAGCAGCAGCGGGAGAAATTTGTGCAGTTGAAGGCGAGGAAAGAATGGAAATCAGTACTGCACGACAATGTTTCCGGCAATTCAATGCTGGGGGGGGGGGGGCACCAGTTTCGAAGACAATATTAATATCACACTTCTTAATAAACGCCGGCTTTGCACGATCGTAAAAAAAGATAGGATTTAAAAACTATGACAATTAAAATATCGTTTAATTAAAATCATAGATAATAACGCATTAGATCTTTCAAACCCGCTTCGGGTTCATCTTCAGATACATATACATTTAATGGAAAAATGTTATTTGGAGGAAATATATACGTTATGTGTGAGTTGTTACGGCGCATGTCATAACACATGCGCAATAAGAGTTTATGTCGTAGTCCGTAGATCTCTTGATCGAACAACCAGTCCCGTAAATTAAGCTATGCCCACATGATTAGCCCTAGAGAGCAGCATTTTCCAAGGTGTTGGAATATTACATGGAAAGTCATCATTACAGCATCTAGATGCGTTGCTGTATATAAACATGCTTTCTGTAAATATGTGAGTAAATCTAGAGGGTTGTGTAGCCAAAACAGTAAGGTCTTCCCAAATTCGGTAATCTGTTCCTTTGGTTAACTAAACGGGAAAGGGGAGTCGCAATAGACCCTGTTTTTAGATTGTATTTATGTTCAGTCAATCTTATTTTAACTGATCGTAAGGTGGATCCCACATAAATCTGATCGGGGTCATCCGGGTCCACCGCTTTTAGTGGAATACTGTAGATACCGTATTTATCCACTGTTTCTACAGCGTCACGATCATTTTTAATAATGGAAAGAATATTAGTTGTTTTAATCCCGAATGCGATATTAAAACGCCTGCAAATGTTTTTTTAATGGATGTAAGTTCAGGCACTAAGGATCCTATAAACCTAGGTTCAGTGTGATTGTGGAGTAGCGTGGTGAACGGTGGTCTGTATTTTACGTAATAAGTTGTAAGTTGTTGACTGTTGTTTCCGAGTAGCCATGATTTCTGGCGATCATCCGAATCTTCGATAGCTCAGTTTCCAATAGCGTATCTCTGGAGAAGTAGTTAAGTGCACGTTGTAACATGTAATGGATAGATGAAAGTTTGTATTTTATTGTGTGGGCAGAAATAATTGTTACACTGGTGTGCAAAAATTAAGGACGAAGCGGAGAGATTAGCATAACAGCGGAATGAGCAGGCAGAACGGACTAAAAGACCACTTAGGAGATAGACTAGGGTCCATTACGGTAGGGCATGCGCATATATGCAGCATGACCATGACGTAGGGGGGTGTTGTCGAAAGGGTATAAATCACACGGGCAGCGTACGCTCAGCAATTCGGTGAAAGCTATTGCACGGTGTACATCGGTTTGAACGTCGTCGACTTGCTGCTGCCGTGTGATATGGCTAACAGGCAATCCAGTAGACGACATCAGGATAACTTTACCCGAGGTCGCGTCATTGGGAATTTGGAAGAAAGTCGAAGTGTGACTAGTGTGGCTGAGGAGTTCGGGATCGCTCACAGCATCGTTTCACGAGCTTGGAGAGCATTTCAAGCGACAGAAACAGCTGTCCGAGAGTTTAGCAGTGGTCGTCCACGAGCAACCACTGCGGCGGACGACCGGTATATTGTCCTACAGGCGAGAAGAGACAGACGGCAGACAGCGGGAGAAATCTCAAGGCATATGCAACAGTCAACTGTGTGTGCCATTAACGCCTGCTAATCGGAGACGGTGGTTTCTGTGGTGCCAGGAACACAAGAACTGGACACATCAGCAATGGGGTCGAGTTCTCTTTACGAATGAGAGCCGATTCAGTCTCACGAGTGAATCTGGACGTGTACACATCTGGAGAGAGCAGGGAACACGCAATCACACCTCCAATATCATCGAAAGGGACCTGCCTGGAGGTGGCGTAGTGCTCGTTTGGGGCGGTATCATGCTTGGTAGCCGTACCGACCTCCACATCTTCCAAGGAAGTTCAGTCACTGGTGTCCGCTATTTTACCGAGGTTCCCCTGCCTCACGTGCGTCTGTTTAGAGGTGCTGTGGGTCCTGAGTTTCTCTTCATCGACGACAACGCTACACCTCATCGTACAGTGACTGTCGCAGACCTGTTGGAGATTGAAGATATTCAACGCATGGATAGGTCCGCAAAGTCCCCGGACCTAAATCCAATCGAACATGTGTGGTACCTTCTCCGGAGACGTTTGGCAGCACTTCATCAGCCGCCAGCAACGATTCCGCAGCTCCGATTGGCGATACAAGGGGAATGAGCCGCGATTAGCGCTACAAGAGGAATGGGCCGCGATTGGCGCTACAAGAGGAATGGGCCGCGATTGGCGCTATAAGAGGAATGGGCCGCGACGCCTCAACAGCTCTTTGACAACCTCGTCCTCAATATGGACAAACGATGTAAATCCTGCAACGCAGTCAGGGGTGATCATATCCTTCACTAAAGACTAGATTTTTCTTGGCAGCCGCCTGTCACATGGACGTTTCTGTCTTCTGTCCAGTTGTGCTCGAAGTTACCTTTACAATAAAGTGCCTTTGTATCCTTTGAATTCCTTGTTTGGACAGTTTTGCTCACTTGTCCCATATTCTTACATCTTGGGGATCTTATGGTATGATTTGAGTCAATGCGGAACACTTCTGCACGACGTTACATTCGAAAAACCGTCTCGTCCTTAATTTTTGCACGCCAGTGTATTATGGAAACACTTAAAGTGGGTTTTGGAAATACAGATGTAGCGATTGAATGTTTAATAAGATCTCGTTGAAGGTTGATATCCAGGAAAGGCAAAGTCAATTGGTCCTCGATATCAACTGAGAATTTAATAGTTGGGTACTGACTGGATAAATAAGTAAAGCGAAGACAAGCCGAGGTCAAGACATCCAACAAGCACTAACGCTTACACCTTGGTCGAATCTGTGACAGCGAACCTTGATACCAGTACAGGACAGTTGAAAACTGAGGTGGGGTCTTTTCAATATACCACCGCTCGTCACCAGAACCAGTATAGTTCCTCTTTCAGGCGCAATTGAATGGTTCCCCAGGAATTGTCACCAAGCAGGTGGAACAAGGGGTGCTTTCTGCCGCAGAGTTTTGTCAAATCAGCAAGATGACAGGTTTCGGCGTCGAATCGTCGCAGGCGATGAAAAGTGGATATTCCTACGTTATTCTAGCACCGGTATCCAGTGGATGAGGCCATGCCAGGTAACACACAGCCAGTGGTGTAAAGAGGGTGGTTCAAAAGCAAAGTCCTGTTGCGTATCTAGTTGAATTGTGTTGGTCTTGTGTACTGGGAACTAGTGCCAGATGGCCAGACTGTGGACGGGAATCTCTATGCTGAGCAACTGAAGATGGTCGATGATACTCTGCACCAACGCTACCTAGTGCCCATCAACAGTGAGCGGGCGTTGTTGAAAATCAGACCTCCAGAGTGCCCGCCGAAAACTACAGGAATTGAGGTGGGTTGAGATTCTACCCCATCCTCCATGCAATCCGGAACTTCACCCATCCTACTACAACTTGTTTAACTCCATGGCCTGTTTCCTACAAGGACGGCACTTCGCTTCAGTGGTGAAATTGGAATCTGGCATTAGAGAGTTTCTGTTCTCGAAACCTGCCGAGTGGTGTCGTAGTTCGATTGAAAGTTGGCAAAGAACTATAGAAAAAAGTTACTTGTACTTTGCTGAATGAGATGTGGCTTTTGTGCATCATTAAATTTTCAGCTTAAAACGGGACGAACTTTTGACTCATTTTGATATAAATACTTTTAAATTTCCTTTTGATATCAGCAACTTTTTTCAATATTAGTTGATCAATTTCCCTTTTTGTGTAAAGTCTTGATATTAATTTTGGATTTTTCAAGGCATATTTTAAACTAAGGACGGCCTTCCCCGTATTTGCAGTTTCTTGTTCTGTATTATCTTCGCTAACAATATTTTTTAACGATTTTAGAGCTACGTACGTAACTCTTTTGAAGTAGTATCACTCCGATTAATTTTGGTCCGTTGAAGAGATTCGGAAAACATTCGAACCAAAGGTGTTTATCAATCAAAGATTCACTAAAAATGATCAAAGAGTATACGAAACACGCAGCTGCGAGTCTGAAAGAGAATCGCACGTGTTCGAAAAGTGGTTTTCGCGAGTTCGAAAGCTGGTTTCCGCGAGTTCGAAAACGGATTGCACGTATGCACACTGCACATTTACATCTGTGAAACCTGAAAGCCTTTGGAGTGAGTTACGTGCATTCGAAATTTGTCTCGCTGAAGTAGCGTACTTCGTAAAATGTTAATTTTATTTCGAGTTTCTTGTCTTACTGGTACTTCTACTAATTCTCCTAAAATTTCCAAGCAGTGTGCTTCAGATAATTCTCATCCACATATGCGCTGCACACGTCAACTCTGACAGTTGACTTGTTATGAATATTCTGTCTTATGTTACACCCTGCATACATTTACCACTTGTCCAACTGAATGACAATTCTTTAGTGCCTCGGCTTCTGCATCGCCATTGAAAGTGGACATTCCTAACACCGTATGAAACCTTGTGTTTTGTACGTTTCCGTCTCCAACCTGAATCACTTGCTCGTCGTGGTGTCCTTCATCAGTACGAGTTGGATTCAACATCAAATTTTCTATTACTATTTTCATATTGCGCACAGTATGAAGTAAACTGCCTTAAAAGAAAAGAAAATCAAAACGAATTTGTCATCTGGCAGTACGGTCTCGAGCCTCATATACTGCTGGCCAAAACTTAAAAACGACATTTTGACCAATCAAATCGGAAAAAGCGGTTTTCATTCGTAAATGGTGTCGATGGTAATAGAAATAGCAAAATTAAACCTGCGACATCAAAAATCATGTGTAATGTAGAGATAAAAAAATAGATATCGAAACAGAACAAATTGGTATGAAATAGATACAGGCTCACCTGTGATCCAATGGCATTCTTCCATCAGCACTGCATAAACAGACAACAAGGCGAAGTCCTTAGTAGGATATATGTCCAGTCCATCGATGGGATATGTACAGGTGGTTTAAGAGCTCTTGGGGTAAATTGTCCCACTCCTCCTGGAAACCCCTGATAAGTGCTGGAATGGTTTCAAGTGGAGGATTTCTTTGCGTAGCACGTGTACCCAGACGGTCCCATGTATATTCAATCTTACCGAGATCACGAGAGAGGCCGTTAGCCACTCCATCTGGCGGATATCTTCATTATCCAATACTTCATTCACCTCTACAGTACGCTGTTGACAGGCATTATGATCCATAAAAATGAAATCTGTACCCACAGCACCACAGAACAGATGAACGTGGCGAAAAAAACCATCATTGCATTACCGCTGCCCTGTGATTGTACCATGATCCATCTGCAGTTTGGTACGTATAGTGACTGTTATACTGTCTCACACCATGACGCCGGGACCGTCCGCCATATCTGTCACGTTCAACGATATTCCTGTCATCATAGACAGTCCCACGTTCTCTCCGTATCAATTCTCACTTGGAATTGAAAGTTTAAAGCGGCTTTCATCTATTCGCATTACCTTGGGCAACTGATCTGAGGACCAGTCAACGTGAGACATACACGACTGATGACGGGTTATGTAATGCGACCTGGATAATGGTAGACAGGATACGTTTTTCTGGGCATATATAGTCCTGTTACATTAAGACGTCTCGATACTATTTGGAGTAAATTCACGCTCCTGTGCTTGCTGACGATTTGCCGACTGGCCAGCCGTACGTTTCCAACTTTATTTTGCCATTATGTCCAAATAAATGTCATCCCGCTGACTCGTACAGCGGGGACGACCTCCAGAAAAACACCTGGCAGCGGTTCTGTCTCTCACGAAAGCCGCGACACAGTACTCATGCTACTCGAAACTTTCTGGGGCCGTCGGTCAAAATCTTCGAGCTCAGCGGTAATTCAACCTAAAGTAAAATAATCCATATGATGTCTGCGAGACATCCTTTTGTTGCCTCAGTTATACAGTTTATCACTCCGTCATGGAAGCACATGAAAAGTAGACATATGACAGGCTACCCGCTCTTCTGCTTATATACATCCTCGGGAGCTGTCACGTGTTCGCAGCAAATTTGCATTCCGGTTACGCATCATGTAATGTCTTTGCACATAACATCGAACTCGTGTGCATATATTATTTAGTGCCGCCCCGGTGGCGCAGTGGTCTAAGCGCTGGCCTCTGATCGTTCGTCCGAAAGGGTCCGGGTTCGAATCCCGGTAAGGCATGGATGTTGTGTTTGTCTTACGGCACTGGCTCTCTCCCTTCCCTGGAACCAGTGACCCAAAATTAGGGACGGGCGACTGCTTATAGCCCATTGAGTTGCTCACTGTGGTCGTTAAACCTCCAATAAAAAAAATATATATATATTGGTAATATTAGCAAGTTCTTTTTTTTTTTTAGGTTAGAGGTTTAACAAACACCGTGAGCAACTCAACGAGCTATAAGCAGTCACCCGTCCCTAATTTTGGGTCACTGGTTCCAGGGAAGGGAGACAGCCAGCGCCGTAAGACAAACACAACATCCATGCCTCCCTGGGATTCGAACCCGGACCCCTTTTGGACGAATGGACAGAAGCTATCGCTTAGACCATTGTGCCACCGGGGCTACAGCAAGCTCTTTCATCCCCATGATGATCTGCAATAGTAGGATTTCATCTTGCTCCTTAAGCTTTGGACAGCAATGTATATAGTGAAAAATGTGGTGCAACATATATCCAAGGGCTTTTGTTTCACATCTCGATTTATTTGTTTGATCAGAGATTCGAAGATATCCATGAGGGTCAAAAGAGACACTCATTGTTCATTTAATACCCTTAATACTATAGAAAAGAGCTAACCGGTGTCGGACGAGCAAGCTCAACATTGGTGTCTCGCTCCAGATATGGAACTCAGACCCAGCAGTACAAGAACTCCTAACGTGGGTCTTAGACCACTCGACCACTTGACAGCCCAGCAGCACGTGGAGATTTCTTAAGATCTCGGAAATTATTCAGGCATGATTATTACTTATTCATCTTGTAGAAAGAGAATTGTTTGCCTTTCTTCATCACTCTTAGAAGGTAAAGATGCCGATAAAAAGTGTCTGTTCGTATGCGTTGATATTTACCTGTTAAGTCAAGAACTGAACTATTCTAGAATTCAAATATCTTGTCTGTGATCAGATGAAAAGGTGTTTTAATGGAATTTTATTATTATATCACACTGTAAATAAGACGATCCGGTGTATTCGAAATCGTTGAAGTTTGTGTGAATAGCCATCTAGTTTATCATAAATAAAGTTATCTACGTTTAGTATACAAATATAGTGGAAAATATTTATTTATTTCGAGAAGTTCTGGTTCGAAATTATTTTGGTTTTCTCGTGTAAAAAGTACGCAAATTGTCAAAATTTCAATCATATATACTCGAATAAGCTGCTGTATTTCATAATGAACCGTAATACTTTTCATAATAATACCCACTTAGTATATCATTTACCTTTTCAATTTTCCGCACTTTATAAATTTCAACAGGTTAATAGGTTTTCCTTATCTCTCATTATTGACAATGTACAAAGTTCAAAATGCCTATATTTTAGTATATGTCCGTTTATTTAGTGGCGTGTTACAGTACGTACAAGTTGAGAAGTTTCCATATTCCAGTGGAAAACCTCTGTCCTGGGAGAATTTCCGAGACAGTGGTTCGAGTGTTTGCAGTGCTTTTCAAGGTAGTGTTGAGTTATTGTTTTTTTAATTTACTTTATTAATTGAAATAATTTATTCAGTATATTTTATTTATATCATATTATAGGCAGATGTTAAACATATCTATAAACACTGCCTTGAAGAAGCCTCCTAGTTGAAAGCGAAAGCTGAGCGACTTGTATACATGGTGGAAAGAAACAACCGCATAAACACCCCAGGAAGTGATTTCTTGGGTCAATTTAAGCATAAAATGCTCTGTGACATTTTTTGATTTAGGGCTCAGTTTTCCAGATATAAGCCCCCAAAGGTGCGTTACGTGACGTCCGGAATCGCCTGTTTTTGAGGCTTCAAGCACAACCTGAGTGGCATGCAGGGAAGCGTGTGGCAGATGCCTAATGCTGCAATCGCTGTACAACAGCAGTCATCCAGCCTGTTTACAAAGTCGTGTTACGTCCCCAATTGTCGAGACGAACGGAATTGGTCGCCCTGTTGCACGACCTCGGAGAGCACTGCGATATGTAAATCAGTCGTGATGACTGCTGAGGTACTGAACTTGCAGAATCAGTCATCCGCAACGAGCTTTCCTGCATGACACTTGGGTTCTGCTTGAAGCCTCCAGAACAGGCGATTCCGGACGTGACGTCACGCACCTTTGGGGGCGTGACGTCACGTCCGGAATCTGGAAAACTAAGCCCCAAAACAAAACATTTCGTAGAACATTTTAAGCTTGAATTGACCCAAGGAATCGCCCCTGCGGTGTTTATGCGGTCGTTTTTTTCCACCCTGTATACTGTATAACCCACTAAATAGAATTGATACTCTATTACGTTATTAATCGGATTGATCCTATGCAAGCGTTTTGAACTTGCATAGCTTGGTGTATTCTAAATTAATATGATTAATCTTATTAAAATAACATTATAAATCGAAGTGAAATGCCACCCACAAAAGTCTGTATAGCATAATATAATCTACGAAATAGCAACTTTTAGTGTTAAAAATCGCCGATTTTCATTGTCACAAATAATCTTCAGTGTTATTTTTTCTTTGAAATTATTTCAAAAGCTGCTGGGAGTTGAATGAGTCTCTAAATAGGCATTTCATAGATAAAAGGGGTCCCTCTACGTGTATAAATGTCCCCTAATATTGAAATAGAAGCCCATTTCAACCTAAAAGTTTCTATAAATATGTTTTGGCGTTTCTGAATGAAAAAATAAATATGTTTTGTTTACTTCCTTATATCTATTCGTGTAGGATTTTCACACAGAATCTGCAAATGGAACCGAAGTTGAAACTGCAGGTTTTTCGGTTTTCAGTATGTGGTCCAGCTTCAAGTGAAGGCCCCAGTAGAGCAGCAATAAAAGATGGGCAACGTTACTCAATAGCTGAAACAACTTTACTCAACACCGATACATGATAAGCCGCAATTAACTCACTAATTGCTGAAATTTTACTGAGGCTTTAGGTGAAATATAACGTCATGAGCGGTAAATCAAGTATTTTAATTGTACTTCAAATACACGAAATTAGATATATCCACTGCAGTAGCAAATTATTAGAAACACTCAATAGCAATCAGAAACGTGTCATCGTCACTTAAATATTCAACTGTGACATTGAAATGGCTTTATAAAAAGCTCAGTGCAAAGGATTCAGACATGCACAAAGCATAGATTGCTGCAATATGAGAATGACTCGTGATTTCAGTTTCATTTTGAAAGAGGCATGATGGGGGCTTTTGGCCGGTAGATGCAAGCAAATCAAAAACGGCCAACCTTCTCGGCTATGCAGGAACAACTGTATCCCATGGAGTTGTGCACAAAGAACAAAACAAGCAGTCAGCGGATTTCTGCAGGCGGAAACTACTGGTTGATATCTAAGGGAAACAGCGGCTGAAGAGGATTACCTGAGATAATAGATAAGCCCCTTTGCGTCAAGTAACTACGCAGTACAGCAGCCATACCAAGAGGAGAATTTCAGCATATGTAGTCTTCAGCATGATATTGGCGCCATTGGGCTATAACGGCAGACGTTCCCTTGATGTACCACTCGTTTCTTCTAAAAATCAAACTGACAAATTCGTTTGCAGTAAGCACAGGCAAAACTGTACCCTAGAGAACTGCAAAAAAGTCCGATGAATCACATTTGTAGTTAACACACGCTTATGGATGGCAGTGTGGAGTCAACAACATGAATAGATTAATCTGAGCTCACTAGCGTTAACTGTACAAGCTAGTGGAGACGGTGTAAAGGTCTTGGGTTTGCTTTTATGTATGGCAATCTTTTTGATACCTCTGGAAAAGCACTTGGAGGCCACGAGGTATCATAACATTGCTACAGACCAGGCGCACCCGTACTTGTGCTGGTGTTTCCTGATGGAAAGACTGCTTCCTTCAGGAAAGTACACCACTCCACAACACTTGGATCGTCACATTGTGTTTCCAAGAGCACGACAGTAACTTTAAAGTGCTAGGATATCCCTCTTCACAATCTCCAGCTATTAACCCAATCGAGCACCTGTGAAATAAGGTTATGAGACTATTCGTAACAGAAATCCTCCTCCAGCGGACATTCGACAACTGATGGACGCTGTCACATTCGCTTGGCTGAACATCCCTGTAGAATGACATCAGCACCTCGTCAAAACCTTGCCACATCGAATAGAGGCTGTTTTGAAGTCCAGTGGCAACCCAACAGGCTGTTAGGTAGGTGTTCCTAATAGTTTTCTACTTCAGAGAAATAAAAGCTTCGTAGCAAAATGTAACATTGGGCAGGTCCAAACTTCTTGCAGTTGCACGATGAAAACGATCTCCTTAGTCTCCGTATCTCATGGAAAAAACACACACTCAACAAAATGCTTGAAATAATCCTCAGGAAAGAAAACTAAAACAAAAATGCGTGATGCCACCTTCTGTTTTCTCTTCTGGTCTGCTAAAAGTTGCATTTCTGTTAACTAGAGGAACGTTCATGACCAAACGTATGCTACACCGAATTTTCTGTAGCTCGTTTCACTTAGCACCTGGTTTGTTCGTTCAAGAGATTTTTAAGCCTGACAACCGATATTTTTTCCTATGGAAATACTGTCCCATTACTGTTCAACGT
Source organism: Macrothele yani (assembly GCA_039090855.1). Classification (NCBI taxonomy): domain Eukaryota; kingdom Metazoa; phylum Arthropoda; class Arachnida; order Araneae; family Macrothelidae; genus Macrothele; species Macrothele yani. The sequence goes on from CM077026.1 coordinate 75,878,736, forward strand.
ACACCCTGGTAACTTTGATGCACTTTTCATCTCTTTTTTCTACCTGTGTTAGTTCTCGTCAATGAAAGCGTTCTTTAAATCCTGTAAACTAAGCCTCACCATGTGAATTTTTGACGTTATTCTCCATCTCTGAAATATGGGCCACACTTTCCCTGATGATGAAGGGCTCTGGGTGCCATAGAATGAACCTTCATAGACTGTAACTCGATACTAGGGAATATTGGTACTTCTTCCTTCGTTAAAAATTCAGTCACTTCATGTGAATACTTTTCTCACGTAATAAATTAACCTGCTGAATTCCAGCAGCAATACATCCGAAAGTCGTTTTGTCGTTTTAACTCCGAAAACTAATGAGGTAATACTGACAAGAACTGTCAAAATCCATGAGTTGTCGCATCATTCTCAGGCTCAGAACTTACTGAACGTCCATCATAGTGTTTTCGAGTTTTTACACTTTTGGCAGGTAAGTGTAGTCAACGCTTCTATTCCTTTATATTCTTATAAATGCTTGTCTAGGATCTAAATCAATCGCTACTGATGTCCGAAAAACAAATGTTACCTAAATAAAAAAAATATCTGAAATTTGAAATTTTAGACGTCACAATTATTGAATTTTGAAATTTGAAAAAAATATCTGAAATTTAAAAACTAACATGTGACAATTTATTGAATTTTGCCGAACACTTTCGCGTTAAAAAGAGTTTTAATTGGGCGAATTAATTCAAAATGTAGTGACATCTCCGTCTCGAGTTTTAAACTTCCTATTTGCGAGTAGAAACGAAAAATATTATGTGATTTGATTGTTAATTAAACCCTATTAATTTTTTTTCAAATGCGTTATGCTTCTTTAGAAATGCATCCAAAATTCTGGGATATACGTTTAACATTTCTGATTCACTCCGTTTACATTGCGTGGATACCAACTAGCAGATCAGACAGCGGCATGATGTAACGGAAATTACATTTTATTAGCTCTTGTGAGCATTGCAGAATTGAAGTTCTGTTTCTTTCGATTTACTTTTTCAGAAAATAATACCGCCCACTCTGGATGAAGATTTGAAAAGTATTGCAGATACTTTTCAAATCTTCATCCAGAGATACTGAGAAAGTGAACTTCTAATGTTCAGACGACTTTCGGTTTACAAAATACTTCCACTAAAACGCACTGTTGTCAGACGAAGATAAATTTGTTATTATTGGTTGCAAATTTCCGGTATAATGCAATGATTCTTTTGAAAGCGTTTCTGATAATCGCCATATTATTCCAAAAGGAGATTTGGCTAATTTGAGCACGGCGCTAACTTACTCTGTGATGTTGTTCTCAACCAGGCTGACATTCAAAGCGCATCGTGGTTTCTTCTTGTCTATGCATTTTAAACTTTCTCCGCTAATGTAGCTAATACTCATTTGCAAAGAACCATCAGTTCCTTGAAGACTTTACCCAAGCAAACTTTTCAACGTCTGAACAAGATGTCTAGACTGCTGTGATTTAAGTTACGTACGCGAACTACTTTCCTTTAGGAATCCAAACGACAGAAATTCTTACATTTAGGAACAAACATCGTCTGTTCCATGGATTAGTGTTTTCCGGTATAGGAAAAGCAAAGTTCTTGCGAAATCGCTTAAGTCTTAGATTGCGTTTAATTTACATTAAAGGATCAAGAGATAGGTATGTTCTTAAAACTGTAAACATTCTGAGAATAAAGGCGCAAACATGCTTGAATTATTTCACAAAATGTTTGCGCCTTTATGTTTGCGTGTAAAAAATGAATCTCAGGTAAGAAAATATAGTTCATATTCTTTCTTTCCCTTTTTTCTGAGAAAAAGGTCATACCGAAAGTACTATGTGGAAAATGTTTTGTCATCAAAAGGTATGTGCGAAGGGCATTGCTGATATTTCTCTGTGCCCATTCACTAGCTCTCTTCTTCGGGAAAAAGGTTATATTTTTCTTCAGCAAAAATAAACGCCAAGACCTACTATTCATTTTGAGTTCTTCTTCAACTTTCTGAGTAATGAATCGACGGTGTGCTCGCATGTCATTCACCTTTTAGCAAGTACATACCTCCGTCCAGCTGTCTGTAAGGATAGCATTTCTGCATCAGTACGACAGATCCCAAGAGTTCCTGTCCGAACCGAATACCAGTATGTTCATGAGCGTGATGGTTTGTGCACTTCCGAAATTCTGTGCTGCATATTCTTTGAGTTAGACTCACTCCTAACAAACGAATTTTAAAACGACTGGATAAATACAAACTTTCATGAAATTTTAAAAATTTACAGCTCATGTTAAACGTTGTATTTAAAATTGAAACGCATGTATTAGGTGTGCAACTTAATTCTCGGCCTCTAAACGCAAACAATCATAGAACGTCGGCAAATGCAAATAGCTGTGTGCGATAATGGCTGATTGCAGCGCCATCCAACAGCTTTCCAGGCAACCGTAATCGCTCACAGCTGCAGTGACAGAAGGGACGAAAGTTGACGGTTAAAGCAATGTCATTCGAGAAGCAACATTTGAGGCACTGCCTCCTGTTCGCATTTCAGCTGAAAAATTGTGCCGCAGAAGCCGAGCAAATTATTTGTGCTGCTTTGGGCGAGGCTGCTGTTCCTACAGTACGTGTAAGAAGTGGTTCGAGGGGTTTAAGCAGGGAAATTTCGATCTCCGTGATGTAGAATATTCGGGATAGCCACAGAAATTTGACGATGAGGAACTGGAACAACTGTTGGACGCAGATCCTTGTCGCACACAATCAGAGCTCGCCCAGGAACTCGGAGTAACACGGCTATAGCCATTGCAAAGCGCCTGCACAAGCTCAGATGGATTCACAAGGAGTGCCGTTGGGTGCCCCACCAACTCACAGCTGCGAAAAAGTCTAGGCGCTACGATGTTGCTGTGTTCTTGCTCTCCCGATTCGAGAAGAAGGATTTCCTCCACAAGATTTTGACCTGTGATGAAAAGTGGATCCTCTACGATAATCCTAAGCGGCGTAATTCGTGTGTTTATCCAGGCCAGCCTACCACCAGTACCGCCAAACCGAATATTCATTCCAGGAAGTTGTTGCCGTGCATTTGATGGAATCAGCGCAGTGTCGTACACTATGAGTTGCTCAGACCTGGTGAAACGGTCAATGCTGAGCGTTATTGTCAGCAACTCATTCGTGTGAGTAACGCAATGGAGGCGAAAAGGCCATACACCGGCAATGGCAGAAGGTCGGTCCTATTGCTTCAGGATAACGCGCGTCCTTACACCGCGAAAACGTCTTTAAACACGATAACCGACCTGGGATCGCGGATTTCGTCCCACCCGGCGTATTCTCCAGACTTCACCCCGTCGGATTCTCACCTCTTTCGCTCCCTGCAACATCACCTGAGTGATACGCGCTTCACTTCTGTCAAGGAGGTCCACACAAGTATTGATTACTTTATCAACTCGAAACAGCTTTCTTTTTACCGCAGTGGCATTAGACAGTTCCCTGACCGATGGTTCAAATGTATCCAACACGACGGGGATTATTTCCCTGATTAGGTACGTATTCGATTTGCTATAATTTGCTGTCAACGTGTCGTGCCTGTTCCCGAAAATTAAGTTGCACACCTAATAACATACTTTTCCAGTTCCTATCCAGCACTGCCTCGTTCATTTTCAACATGCCTTCTGAAATCTGCGTTTTCAACTCAGTAATGCTGTTGAGCATTAGAGGTATGTAAACAATGCCCTCAACATAACCTCATAAAGCCAAATCCGGAGGTGTGGTGTCAAGTCCGGTGACCTCGGAGGCCATGGGATAAGGCCCCGCTCCATTCGCTCGAAAGTGTTATAGCTGAAGTAATATCTACTAAGTTGATTTGATTATCATATCTTTTTGTTTTTTCTTTATACACTGTAGTTATTGTAGTGTGGTAATGGGATGAGATTCGTGAAAAAGCTCTCCAATGGTGCCATACAGAGGTTGTAGTTAGGGGTTTAGTGGTAGGAGTATTATTGTTTATTGTTTCTGAATTGTTGTTTTCTGTTTCTTTTCTTTCTTCCTCCCTTTTTTTTTTTTTTTTTTTGAGCATTTTTTCATTCTAGATTAGTTCCTACAGTCGAATTAGGAACTTTGTGGTCACCAGCTGGAATGGAGGCGTTTAATCCTTTTGAAGTTGCTTTATTGAATACTGCAATTTTGTTGTCTTCTCCAATCAGATTAACAGGAGTCCATCAGTGTTTGTTGTTTAATTATATTGAGGAGGAGTATAAGTCTTTAGGGGTGATGATGATGATGATATCATCACCCCTAAAGACGTATACGCTCCCACCATCGTATTGCTTTAGGGGTGATACGGGGTTTAGAATTATATTTTTTGTTTCTTCAAGCTTTCGAGTATTTCATGGCTACTTTTAGAATTAGAGACTCTGTGTTTAAGTCGTTTTTTTTTTTTGTGGCTACAGGGTTACATGGTCTTAATGTCAGTTTTTTTTTTAAGTTCAATTTTTTTTTAGTGGTGATATGGGTACGGGTGGCATCTTTCTAGAAAGCATCATTTGTGTTTGAGGCTACGGTTTGGCACTGACATTTTTTCGATGTAATTTAACTGGGTTTTTTTTCGGTGGTTTATTGGCGGGGAGAGAGGAGTTATAAAAGAAGTATAGAGTACAGTTGATTTCGAATTAACAAGGGAAAATTTATGTAGTTGTAATAATATTAAGGGTTATTTTGATAGTTGCTGTTTATTTGTTATTAGAAAATTCGGAGAATTCTGTCAGAAATGTATTTGTTATTAGAAAATTCGGAGAATTCTGTCAGAAATGTATTTGTTATTAGAAAATTCGGAGAATTCTGTCTCTGCTTATGAGGATGAATTTGATCAGATAATGGGCTCTAGGGTTGAGGTTTCTTCTTATGATTTTTTTATAATTTCTATTTTGTTTTTACTTTTTGATGTAGAGCATAGATTCCTTTAATTCCTTTACCGTGAGTTACTGTGAGAAATCGAGATGTTAGTGTTTGGTATATTTTTTATTATTCTATATTGAGATCTGGTTTATGAATATTATAATGAATTTTTAGAATGAGAAGAATACAAATACACTAATCTGCCACAAGTATAATAAGCTTTAAGTAATTTCAACGTTAATGAACAGAAGTAAGGATCAGTCAATTTTTGATTTGCAATCAGAATGTAATGAAATCATACTGATTAGTAAGGAGGAGCTGCTAACTCTTCAGCAGTTGAAAGCTACTCAAGCTTTCAACTGTTGAAGTGGTTAGCGGTTTGTTTTTGACTCAAATTTTGGAATGAGAAGTGAATTCAGGGTAAAAAGGAAAACCAGTCCTCTTTATCTTCAGTAAGATACTCATAGTAGAGCAATAATGAAAGAATACGGGAGGGGGACAGAGATGAATATGGAAAGAACTACTGTGTAAGGGATAGGTGATTCATGAAGTCTGGGGTTTTTCTTGAGAGGTGAAGAAAATAAAATGTTCCCTGGCCTCTTGATGATTCTAAAGAGGAAATACCTATTTTATGAATAAATGAACCTTGATTAAGATATTAAAGGGGATATTATAGGATATTATATGTATAAATCATAGGGAGATAGATTATCCTAATTCTTTAAGTTCTTTGGTTTTGAAGTGAAAAAGAAGGCCTGAGCAAAGTCCTAAAATGATGGAAAGACAGACTGAAAGTTTTAAAAGTGGGGGAAGAATGAAAATTTGAACGGAGAGTTGGTCATAAAAGGGAAATCCCAAGAATTACAGAGTGGAGTTATGAAAGCAATTGCTGTGATTATAAAATTATCTAGGAGATAAAGTTTATTTGTCTAACATTTTATTTATTACGAACTTGGTGGATATATTAAATATTCTTGGTGAGTAAGAAGCAGTTAGGCCAATAAAAAATATTGTGATAAAAATGATAAATGCATTTAAGGATTTGGAGAAGAGGCCTAAAAAGGCTATTCTAGAAGTAGAGCGTTTTTAACTGCTATATGCTCATTTTCACTCAATTCCACGTCTACGGTTTAAAAGTGAGTATCCGTAGCAGGATCTTTCACACTACTGGCTGAGAAACTTGAAGCTTTCTCGTCACCTTTCAACAGTGTCCGCTGACACACATGGTCTTCCACCACGCGTTTCTTACCGAGAATCTCAACAAACAATTTTTACTACACATGCACAGTTCCTACTCTGAACCATAGTCGTCTACTTTGTTTCGTCTAACCACAACAAGCACTTTGCCTTCTGCTGCCCCACTGAAATCAACCATTTTGCTTGCTCGACTAACACCACCTCGTGGTCTACGCATGAAACAATCATTCCTCAAGAAACTGGAAAAAACAACGAACATATTAATGTGGGCTTCACAGATGCAGCTTGGCGGTATGCTGTGTAAAATAATGGCAAATCTGTTCCCAAAGTTGCAATTGCTCTGCATTTCTTCCATTCAAAGACGAGAACTATGAGCAAAACTTTCTAGATCTGTATGACGCACAGTTTGGCCGCTGTGTGCTTTAAATATCTATTTTTTCAAAAATGTGTATTTGTATTTGGTGCTGTGCCTCTTCAAAAAAAAAAAAAACGATGTGATTTCTTCCTTTTCCTTCCCCCTTTTTTTTTTTTTTTTTTTTCGTTCGACAAATGCTCCTGCTAATATGCTTAGATTTTTAGTTTAACGACATTTCGACTTCAGTTACGATTAAAATAATTATTTTAACATAGGCTTGCTTCAGCCATATCGAATATAATGAACTTAGTGTCTAATGTTCCGTATCCACTATTTTCCTGATAGACAACGTCACGCTGTATTGCATTTGAAAAAATTTGAAAAAATATGTCTACGCCTTTAAAATTCCCATTTCAATATTTCTGTTTGCTTCCTAATGCTGCAAGCATGAATGTAATTTTCCACGCATTCTCTGACTCTCCGTATGAAAGATTTTCCAGCGAGATGACATAAATTTAGATTTTTACTTTAATGGTACATTATTTTCTACCAGTCGGATCATAAAACCCTTTCAACACCTGTTAGTTGTAACCATCGTTAACATTATTCATGTACCACTTGGCTTTATTGTACAATGAAAGACTTTTACTTTTAACACTGTATGAGCACTTCTGAAAGTTGCATTTGAAAACTAATTTCTGAACTGTATTACTTCAACCACGGCAATGAATTTCCACACAATCTCCAGCTGTTCCGATTCAAAATTTTCCATTCCGTGGCGCAAAATTTGACATTACGTTTGAAAACTACTAGTTCCATTATTTGAAAAATATTTTGAAATTGCACCAGTCTACTAGAGTTAAGGCTTATGTCGGTCGGAGGAACTATATTTTCTTTGTTTCGCATGTAGCTTCCTCTTCAGAAAGCTTCATCTCCTTGGAGCGCTAATCGAATCCGCAAATTCCAATTTCTTTAAGAGCCGGAATGCTTCATCTCTCTGGAGCTGGAATCGAAACCGCGTCTACCGATTTACGTTCGAGCGTGCTTTTTTTACCCCACTCAGCACAACGAAGTTCTGTGCGACTGAAGCTAAGCAGCTGTAGCTTAGATTAGAAATCTAAATGCCATTCGTATTTGCATGAGTCGAAGCCTTCCATGTATTTATAAAGAATTTTATTTCTTCAAGGATTCGTTTCCCATTGATATTTTATATGTCCCCTAAAGCACTTAACTTGTGATCTATACTATATCCATACCTGGACTGATGCAAATCTGAACGGTATTCAGATTTACAAACACATTTGCATAGTTTCAGTTTCTGGAAACTTTGTTGCCTTGGGTAGTGTAACGACAGCATCCTCGAACGGAAATCGAAAGATGAAGGTTTGATTCTCGTTTCAAGGTGCAGAAATAGTCGTTTTCTGAAGAGGTGACTAAATGGGAAACAGTGAAATACGGCACGTTTGTGTCAATAAGGATTTTTATGTTGTCTTCCATGTATTTGTGAAGAATTATTTCTGCAGGGTCATTCGCTTCCCACTGAGATTTAGGATGTTCTCCGAAGCTATGGAATTTGTGACTTACTCTATATGATCAAAAATGTCCGGACATCCCTTTTGAGTAGTGGATTTTTCCATATGCGTCAAAAGGTAATCAAAAGTTATCGTCTTTCGAGGACGTTTATTCAGGTGAAGTACCCATGGTAAAGATCAAGTTTTCGTGAAAGATTTTTAAAAGAACTAGACAAACAAAAGGCGATTGACAGCATTGGAGACGCACGGGAAGAGGTTTTGCATGAAGGAAACCAGAAAATTACTTAACTTGATGCCAATGATTCTTGTTACTTTGAAATTGAACTGTTTATTTCAAGGCGTGAGACTGTTGATATAGCAAGAATAGTTGGATTTAAAGATGTAGATGAGAGCACGGCGATATGTGGCTTCCATTCCAACACGGGGGCATGTCACTAAAGATCCTTTCGAACTGGTGAAAGACTTGAATGAAAAAGGTGACGAACCCTCTGTTGTTGAACCTGTTAAACATTTTCAACAAAGCTGAGAACTGAATTTTTCAAATACATCGACACTGCAAATTATTATGAATAAATAACTTCCGTATTTCGGTGTAACTAATTATTTATTTCTCTATTAGACGAGCTTTCACATTTCAACGGAGGGCTTTTTCAAGGCTTCATACAACTGTTAAAAATAAGTTACATGATTTGAAATATAAACAAAAGATAAACATAACAAGCATTAAGACAATGTCATGAATCTACTTCCGCGTGCGTCAAACGCAATTGTATGTTATGCATTCTTTATGCGGTCACATGTTTGATTTTAAATTTCTTAATACAATCAATAAAATGTTAATAAATAATAACCTTCTACACATTTAAACTTTTTTCCATAAATTTGGAAAGATACACTTTCATTACATACACTGGTGTGCAAAAATTAAGGACGAAAAGGAGAAATTAGCATAACAGCGGAACGAGAAGGCAGAGTTGACCGAAAGACCACTCAGGAGATAAACAAGGGTCCGGTACGGTAGGGCATGCGCATATATGCAGCATGACGTAGGGGGGGCGGAGTGTCGGAAGGGTATAAAGCACACGGGCGGTGTGCGCTCAACAATTCGGTGAAAGCTATTGCACGGTGTACATCGGTTTGAACGACGTCGATTTGCTGCCACCGTGTGATACGGCCAACAGGCAATCCCGTAGACGACATCTGGATGACTTTACCCGAGGTCGCGTCATTGGGAATTTGGAAGAAGGTCGAAGAGTGACTAGTGTGGCCGAGGAGTTCGGTTTCGCTCACAGCATCGTTTCACGAGCTTGGAGAACATTTCAAACGACAGGAACAGCTGTTCGAGATTTTATCAGTAGACGTCCACGAGCAACCACGGCGGCGGACGACCGGTATATTTTCCTACAGGCGAGAAGAGACAGACGGCAGACAGCGGGAGAAATCGCAAGGCACATGCAACAGACAACTGGACGTCCGTTATCGCGTTTTACCGTGGCCAAGAGGCTGCACAAATGTGGTCTATTTGCACGACGACCAGTACGCTGTGTGCCATTAACGCCTGCTCATCGGAGACGGCGGTTTCTGTGGTGCCAGGAACACAAGAACTGGACACATCAGCAATGGGGTCGAGTTCTCTTTACGGATGAGAGCTGATTTAGTCTGACGAGCGATTCTGGACGAATACACATCTGGAGGGAGCAGGGAACACGCAATCACACCTCCAACATCATTGAAAGGGACCGGTTTGGAGGTGGCGGAGTTCTCGTTTGGGACGGTATCATACTTTGTAGCCGTACGGACCTCCGCTATTTCATACTTTGTAGCCGTACGGACCTCCGCTATTTCATACTTTGTAGCCGTACGGACCTCCGCTATTGTACCGAGGCTCTCCTGCCTCACGTGCGTCTGTTTAGAGGTGCTGTGGGTCCTGAGTTCCTCTTCATGGGCGACAACGCTACACCTCATCGTACAGTGGCTATCGCAGAGCTGTTGGAGAGTGAAAATATTCAACGCATGGATTAGCCCGCAAGGTCCCCAGACCTAAATCTAATCGAACACGTGTGGGGCCTTCTCGGGAGACGCTTGGCAGCACGTCACCAGCCGCCAGCAACGATTCCGCAGCTACGATTGGCGCTACAAGAGGAATGGGCCGCGATGCCTCAACAGCTCCTTGACAACCTCGTCCTCAGCATGGACAGACGTTGTAAATCCTGCAACGCAGTCAGGGTGATCATATCCTCTACTAAAAACTGGATTTTTATCGGCAGCCGCCTGTCACATGGACGTTTCTGTCTTTTGGCCAGTTGTGCTCGAAGCTACCTTTTCAATAAAGTGCCTTTGTATCCTTTGGATTCCTTGTTTGGACGGTTTTGCTCACTTGTCCCATATTCTTACATCTTGGGGATCTTATGGTATGGTTTGAGTCGATGTGGAGCATTTCTGCACGACGTTACATTCGAAAAACCGTCTCGTCCTTAATTTTTGTACGCCAGTGTATATTCGTCATAGACATAATTTTAAATTATTCTCTTTTTGCCGATTCATATCTCGTAGTGCAAGCTATGTTGCAACGCACTTTGTTTCATTCCAACTAGGTCTCGCCCCTTCAAGTAGTACATCTCTTGTTAGGGCTGAAACAGGCTGTTCATTCTTCAAATTCCTTTTGTGTTCTTGTATGCGAACCTTAACTGACCGTTTTGTTAGACCAATATATAATTTTGCGTTTCCATCTGTGTATTTTAGGGGTCTGAGTAAATTCCCACTTTCTCCCATATTTTTCCTCTATCGTGGGAGCTTTTATAGCTTCGCAATGAGTCATTTATTGATCCTGCTGTGCGGATCTCAACATTACATTGGAATTTCTTCAATAAATATTTGAAGAAAAAGGTAATTCTTCATACATAAGGTATTGCCCCTACGAATTTCAATTTCTTATCATTCGGCGTTATTTCCTCTCTCTCTCTCACTCTATTTATTTGTTTTAATATCGTCTCTATAGTTTCCCGACTGTATCCCGCTTATAACACTTCATTTATCACGTTTTTAATTTCTTTCGTACGAAGGGATTCATTCGAACATACCAAGAACGCTCTATGAAATCTTGTCCGAAAGGCTGTCATCTTGAATGCCCATGGGACGTATGAACTTGGGCTCATGAAATTATTCACGGTCATCGGCTTGTAATACACCTCTGTGTTAACTTTTTTATCATTCCTTATACTTATCATTACATCCAGGAACACTATCTTACCTTCTTTCTCAACTTCCATCTCAAACTTTATGTTGCTATTTAAGGAGTTCATCCTAGTCAAACATTTATCCAGTTCAGTACTCCCATGGGGCCAAATGAACAATACATCATCTACATATCTCACCCATATGGACGGTTTTTTGTCAAAAGTACGAAATATTTTGTCCTCTAATGGTCTTAGAATTGCTTCTGCTAATATCCCTGACAGAGGTGAACGCATGGCTGCTGCTATTATTTGTTTATAAACCTGATTCTTATGTGTGAAGTAGTTGTAGTCGGTAACTACATTCATTGCACTCTCGATGCTTGTAAGAGCATTGTCTGTGTAGTCTTCCGAATTTCTAACCTAGTCCTTCAGGTTTTTCTTAGCACATAGTACTAATTAATAATGATAACATTTACAGTCATCCCATTGGTACATTATACCAAGAAGATCTTCCCGCAGATCAAAGTGCAAAATACTAATACCGGCCAATTTGCGACTAACTCACATTCGCCGTCTCGGTAACCGATTAATCAGAAGCTCGGGTGACTGACGACTCGTCCAGATTAATCATGGGAGGTATGTTCGTCCTACGGCACAGGTAAAGTCACTGGAACCAAGTACTTTAAGCTTAGGGTGGGAAGCTTAGATGCCCACGGAAATCATTAATCTCCGAAATGAAAAACAAATATTCATGTATAGCAGCGTTAATGCTGATTTCTCTCACTACGCTACCCTCCTAAATGACACATGGAAGTGTTGATAACACAGGATAAAAATGCACCAACATCCTTTAAGAAGTTGGGCAATAGCCTCGGCCTCCTTTTGACAAAAAAGTTTCCAAATCGTTACGTCATCCGGATTTACCAGAGTTTACTGGAGGCTTTGACCATAGGAGGTGGCATTCTAGCCAGCAAAGTGTGTCAGACATTATGAATGTATTTGTGACGTTCTGCACAGTGCAGAAGCCTCCTCCAGAGGCTTCTCGGTTGGCATGCAAATTCGAAAATATTTATGCAAATAGTAAAAACAAGATTATAAGTCCAAATCATCCCTGTGTTTGATCTTGGGGTTCTACCAAAGTGCCTGTTGGTATTTACCTGAGAAACATGATCAAATACCCCTGTCAGCGCTTTGTCGACTGATAATGGTATCATCAAATGTTAGTCACTTTTTTTACTATCGATTACTTTTTGTGCATCACATTTAATGCTGTGCGTGCGTCGTTAACCTATAATTATCAGGACTTTTAAACAAAAGCTTAATTCAAAAGCTAAAGATATTAGTAAGTAATCTCACGTAGATTGAACTGCTGATTATGGAATAATATGAAAAAGTGATAAAACTCTTCGTTGCGTCCCTAACGAACTGTGGTGCTACACACTTTTTTTTTAAACTGAAGCGTTACAAACAACAATCCACTGATTCGAAGGCTGCATTCAAGTCAAGCCATGATATCGTGACAGTCAGACTTTTTATTTAATTTATTTTATGATAAACTGTGATTTATAATTTAAAGAAATGTTAAATCCTTCACCGAAACACATGCATTAGTGGCATACAAGGCTAACTCAGATAATAGCTTTTCTTTTTTACTAAATAGCCATAAAAGTGTTCTCCATCACTAATTTACACTGGATCAGAACTCGTAGTCCCAACAGAATTTCAGATACAGACAGTACCAACGTATTAATGCTAATAACAAGCTATTATACCCACATTCAGCGCTGTAGTTACTGTGGGCATTTAGTGAGTCTATGACTGATAAATATAAGAACAGTGTCCTTGTCAGATATTATTTATTTTTTTGTTTTTTGTTTCGTGTTTTGCGTTCTCTTGGCTGTTCAACGATAATTATGTCATTCTTTGCTTGTTGCCATTTTCTTTATTTTCTTTTCAGCGTCTTTCTTTTTAATTTGTAAAATAAAGACATGTATGTCTGATGACATCCAAATGAAGAACATTCAATTTCCTGGCATTCGCGGTTCATTAGGGGAAAAGGCCCTGAGATCCTTCATTAAACAAACGATTACGGAGTGTTTTACAAAAACGAGCATTCTTTTCAGATAAATTATGCTTAACATTCCTACTGAGGAATCCCTAAATGATTTGGCTTAAAAATTGAAAACATTTTAATGAGTAAACAACGTCAAAAATCAATTACGCGTTAAACTCTTTCATGAAGAATAATGCATCGTAAGAAGCTAAAACAGAAAGAAGAAGGGAAGAAACTAAAGCATGTGTTGATAATTCATCAACGTGAGATGTACAAAAACATCTTCAGTTTTTTCCATTAACTTTCCTTTTGTATAAAACACTCTTTTCTGAGAAATTCATTTATAGCAAATTCCACATTTCATACTGACAGTTTTGAGTGCACAAAGATAAAAAGCACTGAAAAAAGTAAGTGAAGCATTTTCTCTTTAAAACTCAATTCATTAATTTGGTTGAATCGATACCTGGACTTATGCGAAGTGAAAAAGTGTCTACTTTATTTGGTTTTTAAATTTGCATAATTTCAAACGCATTTGTTGATTAGCTGATGCAGAAAGTACCAACGTAGGTAAGACAAGGACACTGTTCTTATATTTATCAGTCACAGACTCACTAAATGCCCAGAGTAACTACAGCGCTGAATGTGGGTATAATAGCTTGTTATTAGCATTAAGCAAGATTGATATAGACTGAGATTGCTGCACTCAGGTGGATTAAATGGAATCAGCTGAAATTCAGTGCAGACACAGATCATCAGTTCGACGAGACATGACTTAATGTCTTAACACCTGGCAGCATTTGGCAACAACAGAATAAAGGAATACATAACGTCTGTCACTACATCGCGTAAGCTTTATGATTTGTTACATAGTCAGCAACTGTATAAGTGCTAGAATGTATAAGTAACTGTATAGAACTGTATAAGTGCTTGATGGTGTCCAAAATTTTCTCGAACGAGACTACATTCACTTAGTCTCACGGCACATTTTTATTAGGCATACAGATAAGTTTTAAAGCGTTTTAAGACAACGCAACATGTAATTTGAGAGAAAACCACAATACCTTTACGAATCAAAATATGCGCCGTCATTATCTATCACCTTCCGCCATCGGTCGGGCAGCTGACGGATTCCAGCCATGAAGAATACTTCGTCGTGTAACGCGATGAAGTCGTCCACCCATTTTTTCACATCGTCACATGTCCGGAACCGTACAGCAGACAAACCATGTTGCATCGATCGGAAAAAATGATAGTCTGAAGGGGCTATGTTGGGACTATACGCCGGGTGCTCCAAAACTTCCCAGCCACGAGTCAATAACGTTTCCTCGACCAATTTCGCGACATGCTGCCTAGCGTTGTCGTTCAGTAATTTCACGGGACTCAATCCTTTGCCTGTGAATTGACGTTTCCGACAGATTTCTTGGTTCAATCTCAGCAATTGTTTCTTGTAGCGATCAGCAGTAACAGTTTGAACTTGTTCCCATCGTTCTTAATAGAGCACACCCTTCATATTCCACCAGATGCACAGCAGAACTTTCTCGGAGTGAATATTGCTTTTCGGTGTCAAAGTCGTTGCTTCACCGGGGTCTACCCAGTTTTTTTGCTTTTGGAATTTTCCTACTTTATCCACTTTTCATCACCCGTAACGATTTTCCACAGGAAAGACTTTCTGTGTTGTTTATTCAACAGATTCAAACACTTCATGACACGCTCATCCTTGTTCCTCTGGTTCAGGTCATGTGGCACCCATTTTCCTTCCTTCTGAATCTTTCCCATTACGCGTAAACGATTGTAAATTGTTTGTTGAGTTACCCCCACTTGTTCAGCTAGTAATTTTTGCGTTTGAGACGAATCTTCATCCAGCAGTGCTTGCAGTTCCTCATGTGCAACCTTCTATGGGGCACCGCTACGTTATCTATCGCTAACATCAAAACCACCTGTTTTAAACCGTCTAAACCAAAACTCACACGTGCTTTTCCATACAATATTCTCCCCCAGAACAGAACAGATCGATGCACATACTTTTGCAGCACTTTTTCCTTGATGAAATTCGTTACGAATGCAGTATCGAATAAATGCAGTATCGCTTTCCATCTTTCACCTACCGATGTGCAAGTGCGCTTGACTGTTGGGCAAACTTCTGTGTAACATTTTATACTATGGACCAGTTACGGTCATATAACAATAACTCGAGGGAATGTCGGATATGTAAATTAGCGGTATACGTCACACAAAAAAACGCTTTAAAACTTATTTGTACACCTAATGAGAAGGAGCTTGCAGCGACGATCCAGAATGTCACACACTTATTCGTTGCTCGAGGACTCAGAAATCTTGAAGATCATGGAAGCATTTCAGTTCCTCGTAGAGACAGTATGCAGATGGCATCAGCAGTATGTGCGCTGGTATAATCCAGCACCTGCTGGAAGATGGTATTCCATATTTTCTCTTTTTTTTTTTCATAATTTTTTTCTTTTTCGTGGCAAAGTAAGCAACTCGTAAGATGCCATGGGCGTTTCTCCTGCCTGTCGCAGTGCTTGTTAGGAATAACAAAGGCGACCTGTTGTTATAACTAATGATATTCCAAAGGCACCCTGCTGTCAAAGCGTATGGATCTCGAGTAGAAAAGCTGGATCCATCCTTCGCCCACCTCTCCACAAACATGGATGCTTCGGTTGTCAGCACTTGGACTCAACCGAGAATCGTCGCTGAACAGAGGGTGCTGCGAATCCTTCTAGCAGTAAGCTATACACCGACATTAATGCATCCGATCATGACCGTGGATTGGGATCAAATTCATCGGATGCAATAGAAATCGTGGACGGAACTCTGTCTGAGTTGTGATGGGGACGTCCACTGGTGCAGCCACAATTAGTTAAGCAATTGTTATTGTTGTCATTGCGCCCGCAGCTTTCTGCAGACGAATACGGTGATCTAACCATGCCGAAGTTTGTATGACAATATCGGTTTCCCCTGAAAATATTGTAGATTCAGTCTTTCGACCATGAGTGCCAACAGCATCGTGACTGCCCACATGTTCCGAGATACCTCAGACAGACCGACAGGCCTCATAGGATCCCGCAATTTGACTGGGATTAAATCCACTGCTAATAATGTTTACAACAAGGTCACAGAGACATCTTCCACGTTTTCGATGTAAAAAAGCGCCCTTCCTATAAAATCATTATCATAGACCCCTACCATATCTGAAGCATGTGAATTTGCCGTTCTGGGTTTTCCCTTTTAACTCTTCCAGATACCACTCGGTAGACTCGGATAGCGAATGATTTACGTACATCGTGTTCCTGCATTCGCATAATATATGAGTATATACGTATATTCCAGATCGTCCACGCCTTCTAGGTGGGACATTTTTAGTGTCGAACAGCGCATGCACTTGATTAAAGTGACGAATAATCTACGGTTAAGTTGATGAAGGATCTGTGTGTCTTTGGCTATATATCTGACGATTGAACTCCTAATGCAGACATACACTGTGTGATAATTCAATTACGACCACCTACCTAATACTTCGTAGGCTCTCCTTTCGTCCTCAGTACAGCAGCTATCCGGTGTGGCATTGATTCAATAAGTTACCGGAAGCAGTTGAGAGGTGCGGCCAACAAATCTGTGTGTAATGCGGCCTTCAATGCAGGTATGGAGGCGATTGGTGTATTTAGACGCCTGATATGCCATTCCATAGTATTCCACAAATGATCTATGGGATTGATATCGGGTCAGTTCGAAAGCCAGTCGATATGCTGGAAGTATGAACTGTGTTCCTCAAACCATTCCTGCGCAACATTGACCTATGGCTCGGTACATTGTCGCATTGGAAGACACCGTCACCATTCGGGAAAAAGTGCAATATGGCTAAATGTACAGAGTCAGCAAGCAATTCACGAGAGTAGGCACCAGTCATACGTTGTTACACATGCACCAGGGGTCAAGTTCCTGCCAGGCAAACATACCTCACACCATACAACCCCTCTATCGGCTAGCATTGTGGCGACCCTGCGGGATGGATCGAGTGTCCCATGTTGTTTGAGCCAAATATGCACACGACTATTCACGGAGTGGAGCAAACAACGTGATTCGTCAGATTAGCACACTTTTTTTCCAGTCATCCAACATCCAACTTGCATGATCTTTGTACCAGGCGAGTGATTTGTGCCGATGAACCGTGGTTAGCAGAGGATGTCGTTGGGGTCGTCTGCAGTCATAGACCATACGTGCGAACGTGGAGCTCATGGTCATGATAGATGCTGTTCAGGGTTGACCTCTGTTATATTGGGTAGTCAACTGTTTAACAGAACAGTGTCTCTTGGCCTGTAGGAGTTGTCGGAGCGGCGGTCACCTCTCTCATCAACCTTTCGCTGTCCTGTGCAGTTTTGTCTCCGAGTCGTTGTTTGAGCTTTTTCACGCCAGTCCTGATACACTGTAACTACGGCGACTCGCGGGGCATCTAACAGTTCAGCCGTTTGAGAAATCGAGGCATCCGCTTCCCCGAGCTCCCAGAATCTGTCCTGTCTGAAAGGCCGACAAATGCTTCACTTTCCCCGTCGCGCTCTGAATTTTACTACCAACGTCTCCACTCATTATCTTATGTACGCTGCATCAGTCGACTAATGGCGCTTTCTCGATAACCATATGGTCAAAGGACCTCATCCACTTTTGATACGGGTGGTCATAATTCAATGATCACTCGGTGTACATATTTGTACTTGTAGATTAAACTGACGGAGAATCTATTTTATTCGGTGTTCTGTATCTTCACAGGTTTATCTCTTGACTTAACTGATGCAGTTATTAGTATTTGGTTTTGATTTGTTAGTGTCGGTTGGTGAATCTTTACCTAGCACAGAATCTCATATGTGTTTTCTCTATGTACTTTGTTAATAAAAATTGGAACACTATGTTGAGACAATGAGAGAAGACGGGTATCGTCAGTGATGCGGTTTTGAGCAACAAAGGGTTGAGATAGGATCATAGTGTCACGGCTTTAATGTACGAGGTAACTGTGGCCGAAAAACGATTCTCACCAACATGGACCGTCGCCATATTTTATGCCTAGTAACTGCAAATCGGTTTCAAAAAGGCAACAACTGTTCCAAACAGTCAATGAAAGTCCATTCCAACCAATTTCCGAAAGGACATTGCGACGAGAACTGCATGCAATGGACATCTGGAGCAGAGAAGCACGGAAGCAAAAAACAACAAGTCACTAAGTTGAACGTTATCAATGGGCTCAGAGGCATCAAAACTTTACTGTGGAGGAATGGAAACGAGTAATTTAGTCTGATGAGTCTCGTTTTTGTTTGTACGGCAATGATGGGAGGCGACGAGTGCATCGCCGGCCCAGTGAAGCTTTTAAACCGGATTGTGTCGAATGTGTTGCTCAAGCTGGAAGAGGTCCTGTGATGTTTTGGGGATGTTTTTCGTACCACGAAATGGACTGTGTCTGAGTGGTGTCGTTGCAGTGGCGCCTCCGCATTTTGAAGGACGAAGTGTTGCCCTGTGCCCTACATCTCCAGCAGCAGCATCCCATTGCCGCTCCTGTCTTCCAAGACGACAATTGCCGTGTGCACAGGGCTAAATCTGTGTCCGAGTGGTACGACGAACAATCAGCAACACTGTGTCACCTCGACTGGCCCGCCAAATCCCCAGATTTAAATCCTATTGAAAATCTGCGGGATCATTTGGAAAAGAAGGTGAAACGCCGGAATAGACACCCACGTACTCTGTCGGAACGTCGGGACCAATTGACACACGAGTGGCTGCAAATCGATGTTCAATACAACCACAACCTTGTGTAGTCCCTATCACACCGGATTCATGGTGTTATGAAGACAAGAGGCGCCGTCACCTGTTATTAGGTAAGTTCTGACAGGGGTGACTAATTTTTTGTTCGGTGTGCTTATTATTACACATGTAACTCGTATATCAAGATGCATGTTTCTACGCTCACTAGTATAACTATCGAAACATATCAATCCTACGGAATTATTTTCAACCGAATCACACTATACGTTATCTTCAGAATGTTTTCGATGGTGTTTCTTAAGGAAATTTTTCCGTGATGGTACATACTGAATATACATAGAAACATATGGAAAAACAACTCACACCTCTTGTAAAATACAGGGTGATTCAAAAGTTCGGTGCAAAAGTAAAATGCGATTTAAAAATATCTATGGGTGTGAGAGACATGCGGTTTGCATATTAATATTCACCGAGGTACGGGATTGGGTATGGCATCATGAAAAAATATAGTTCAAAATCTCGACAATAGAAGGCGCTGCTGCACAGAATGCTACATAAGTGACGTAACATTACTCGCACAAAGGTATGACATAAAACCCATTAGGGAGAAATGCAGTCACATTTTCAATGTGCGAAAATAATAAAGGTTCGTGCGGTCATTCTGATTGCCAAACCACACGGTTTTATTTAGCTAATAATTTACATATAACGTGAAATCAGGCATGCATTAGCACCGAACATCTATTGAGCAGGCATAATGCACACGAATGGTCTCCTAGATCTCCAGATCTCACGCCCGCTGATTTCTCGTTGTGAGGCTGCTTGAAATCCCGTGTCTATAGAGGAAATCTCCAGACCTTACCATCGCTGAAGGACGCCATACGACAGGAGGTGTCAGCCATTATCGTTGACATGTTCAATGCTGAATGAGGTGTAATGCCACGATTGCGCGCAGTACTGGAATGTGGTGGTGGACACATTGAGGACTTGCATCTGTAGATCATGCTGAAATAAAGTAAGTTTCACTAATTTAACGTAGATCTCATTTCACAATTCTCGCCTCTCGTTGTTTTCTCTGCAGCAGTGCCCTCTATTGTCGAGATTTTGAACTATGTTTTTTTTTTCTTAATGTCATACAAATTCCCGTACCTCGGTGAATATTAATCTGAAACCACATGTCTCTCCGACCCATAAATCTTTTTTAATCGCAGTTTACTTTTGCACCGAACTTTTGAATCACCCTGTATATAAATATTTTGTCTCATGCAGTTTTAGTATACTCTCCCGCCTACGAGGTGTGACAATTTAATTCCCAGAAAGGTCGCGTAATGTAGGCATTGTGGCGATGCAGACAGAATCACGTGACCATGCGTGTCATGGCATATTTCAGGTAGTGCATGCGTAAACTGCAGGCAATCGTTATTGAGCAGTTGCGAAAGCAATGCAAGTCTGTGTTCGAGTTTTGAGGTAAAAATGAGTGATAGAAATTCTGAGCAGCGCACTAGCATAAATTTCTGAGTGAAGATCGGTAAGAATGCTACTGAAACTTTAGAGCTGTTCAAAGTGGCGTGTGGTGAGGATGCTATGAAGACGTCAAGTGTCTTCGAGTACCATAAGAGCCAGAAATAGCACGCATGTCACGCTCGCCGTTCAATCCCATGCCTGTGTGTTTTTTAGATCCCAAGGGGATAGATAGTTCATCACGAATTCATTTAACAGGGGCAAACGGTCAACCAACAATGCTATTTAGCGGTGTTAAATAGGTTACGGGATTCTGTTTGAAGGAAAGGAGCTGAACTGTGGCCTGACAATGTTTCAAGACATGATGCGCTCAGTGTTCGCGATTTCCTCACTAAGAATTCAAATACCAAACTAGATCATCCACCTTATTCACCTGACGTAGCCACTTGTGATTTCTGGCTTTTTCCAAAACTAAAAACTGCGATGAAAGATGAAGATTTTTAGACATTTCTGACCTACAGCGTACCTGACAAAGGAACTACATTGTAGAAATAGGTATGTTTCCAGCAATGACAACAGTGTGTAACTAAATACAGAGCTGCGAAAAGCGATTTCTTCGAATGTCACAGTAGCTGCTAATGCACAGGTCAGCGCCATTTTTTCTGCAGGTGCATTCCGGGAATTGTCACACCTCGTGTCTGTACTTGCCTTTCGTAACTGGAAGCCGTTGGAAATCACCTTCTTAACATCTGTTAAGCAGTTGTACTTACATTCCATGTCTGCTTAGCATTGCTCTTAATATCCTCCGCTAATTCAAATGAAAAAAAGTTCTTACATTAAAGGCAGAGTGAAATTTAGGATCAGGAGAGAACGGAAGTATAGCAGAGGTGGTATTATTATTATTATCTTTTTAGGAAACTTTCCCCTCTTTAAAAGCCATTTTACAAACACGCATTTTCATTGGTTTCTGTTGCCATTTGGGCAGAGTCTGTATTTCAAATCATCAATATTAATAGTTCTTCTCCTGACGTCGATGCTGGATATTGGAGAGCATAGCTAAATCACTTCATCAACTACGGAACCAGATGTTGAACATGCGTGGAAAATGAATCGTTCTTCATTTTGCATAATTTTTAAATCTTCTTCAAATGATTTAGACATGCACTATGTGCAGTTGCACATATTACTCCTTTCTCTAATTGCATTTTTTTGGGACATTGAGGACTTTTTTTATGTCAAACGGAGTCGAAGCGCAGTATTCAGTAAAATAGAAAACGACGTCAAGTGTTGTAACCGATTTCTCATACCATAATGGGCGCGTCATTTGAAAAATTCTCAAATATGTGCGAAAGGTATTTCGAAATATTTTTTAAATGTGCGATTAGCAAAAAATGTCATAACAAAAGGAAGAGTGTTGTCACCAATTTCTTAGACATAATAGGCGCGTCATTTGAAAAATTCTCAAATATGTGCGAAAGGTATTTCGAAATATTTTTTAAATGTGCGATTAGCAAAAAATGTCATAACAAAAGGAAGAGTGTTGTCACCAATTTCTTAGACATAATAGGCGCGTCATTTGAAAAATTCTCAAATATGTGCGAAAGGTATTTCGAAATATTTTTTAAATGTGCGATTAGCAAAAAATGTCATAACAAAAGGAAGAGTGTTGTCACCAATTTCTTAGACATAATAGGCGCGTCATTTGAAAAATTCTCAAATATGTGCGAAAGGTATTTCGAAATATTTTTTAAATGTGCGATTAGCAAGAAATGTCATAACAAAAGGAAGAGTGTTGTCACCAATTTCTTAGACATAATAGGCGCGTCATTTGAAAAATTCTCAAATATGTGCGAAAGGTATTTCGAAATATTTTTTAAATGTGCGATTAGCAAAAAATGTCATAACAAAAGGAAGAGTGTTGTCACCAATTTCTTAGACATAATAGGCGCGTCATTTGAAAAATTCTCAAATATGTGCGAAAGGTATTTCGAAATATTTTTTAAATGTGCGATTAGCAAGAAATGTCATAACAAAAGGAAGAGTGTTGTCACCAATTTCTTAGACATAATAGGCGCGTCATTTGAAAAATTCTCAAATATGTGCGAAAGGTATTTCGAAATATTTTTTAAATGTGCGATTAGCACAAAATGTCATAACAAAAGGAAGAGTGTTGTCACCAATTTCTTAGACATAATAGGCGCGTCATTTGAAAAATTCTCAAATATGTGCGAAAGGTATTTCGAAATATTTTTTAAATGTGCGATTAGCAAAAAATGTCATAACAAAAGGAAGAGTGTTGTCACCAATTTCTTAGACATAATAGGCGCGTCATTTGAAAAATTCTCAAATATGTGCGAAAGGTATTTCGAAATATTTTTTAAATGTGCGATTAGCAAAAAATGTCATAACAAAAGGAAGAGTGTTGTCACCAATTTCTTAGACATAATAGGCGCGTCATTTGAAAAATTCTCAAATATGTGCGAAAGGTATTTCGAAATATTTTTTAAATGTGCGATTAGCAAAAAATGTCATAACAAAAGGAAGAGTGTTGTCACCAATTTCTTAGACATAATAGGCGCGTCATTTGAAAAATTCTCAAATATGTGCGAAAGGTATTTCGAAATATTTTTTAAATGTGCGATTAGCAAAAAATGTCATAACAAAAGGAAGAGTGTTGTCACCAATTTCTTAGACATAATAGGCGCGTCATTTGAAAAATTCTCAAATATGTGCGAAAGGTATTTCGAAATATTTTTTAAATGTGCGATTAGCAAGAAATGTCATAACAAAAGGAAGAGTGTTGTCACCAATTTCTTAGACATAATAGGCGCGTCATTTGAAAAATTCTCAAATATGTGCGAAAGGTATTTCGAAATATTTTTTAAATGTGCGATTAGCAAGAAATGTCATAACAAAAGGAAGAGTGTTGTCACCAATTTCTTAGACATAATAGGCGCGTCATTTGAAAAATTCTCAAATATGTGCGAAAGGTATTTCGAAATATTTTTTAAATGTGCGATTAGCAAGAAATGTCATAACAAAAGGAAGAGTGTTGTCACCAATTTCTTAGACATAATAGGCGCGTCATTTGAAAAATTCTCAAATATGTGCGAAAGGTATTTCGAAATATTTTTTAAATGTGCGATTAGCAAAAAATGTCATAACAAAAGGAAGAGTGTTGTCACCAATTTCTTAGACATAATAGGCGCGTCATTTGAAAAATTCTCAAATATGTGCGAAAGGTATTTCGAAATATTTTTTAAATGTGCGATTAGCAAAAAATGTCATAACAAAAGGAAGAGTGTTGTCACCAATTTCTTAGACATAATAGGCGCGTCATTTGAAAAATTCTCAAATATGTGCGAAAGGTATTTCGAAATATTTTTTAAATGTGCGATTAGCAAGAAATGTCATAACAAAAGGAAGAGTGTTGTCACCAATTTCTTAGACATAATAGGCGCGTCATTTGAAAAATTCTCAAATATGTGCGAAAGGTATTTCGAAATATTTTTTAAATGTGCGATTAGCAAAAAATGTCATAACAAAAGGAAGAGTGTTGTCACCAATTTCTTAGACATAATAGGCGCCTCATTTGAAAAATTCTCAAATATGTGCGAAAGGTATTTCGAAATATTTTTTAAATGTGCGATTAGCAAAAAATGTCATAACAAAAGGAAGAGTGTTGTCACCAATTTCTTAGACATAATAGGCGCGTCATTTGAAAAATTCTCAAATATGTGCGAAAGGTATTTCGAAATATTTTTTAAATGTGCGATTAGCAAAAAATGTCATAACAAAAGGAAGAGTGTTGTCACCAATTTCTTAGACATAATAGGCGCGTCATTTGAAAAGTTCTCAAATATGTGCGAAAGGTATTTCGAAATATTTTTTAAATGTGCGATTAGCAAAAAATGTCATAACAAAAGGAAGAGTGTTGTCACCAATTTCTTAGACATAATAGGCGCGTCATTTGAAAAATTCTCAAATATGTGCGAAAGGTATTTCGAAATATTTTTTAAATGTGCGATTAGCAAGAAATGTCATAACAAAAGGAAGAGTGTTGTCACCAATTTCTTAGACATAATAGGCGCGTCATTTGAAAAATTCTCAAATATGTGCGAAAGGTATTTCGAAATATTTTTTAAATGTGCGATTAGCAAAAAATGTCATAACAAAAGGAAGAGTGTTGTCACCAATTTCTTAGACATAATAGGCGCGTCATTTGAAAAATTCTCAAATATGTGCGAAAGGTATTTCGAAATATTTTTTAAATGTGCGATTAGCAAAAAATGTCATAACAAAAGGAAGAGTGTTGTCACCAATTTCTTAGACATAATAGGCGCGTCATTTGAAAAATTCTCAAATATGTGCGAAAGGTATTTCGAAATATTTTTTAAATGTGCGATTAGCAAGAAATGTCATAACAAAAGGAAGAGTGTTGTCACCAATTTCTTAGACATAATAGGCGCGTCATTTGAAAAATTCTCAAATATGTGCGAAAGGTATTTCGAAATATTTTTTAAATGTGCGATTAGCAAAAAATGTCATAACAAAAGGAAGAGTGTTGTCACCAATTTCTTAGACATAATAGGCGCGTCATTTGAAAAATTCTCAAATATGTGCGAAAGGTATTTCGAAATATTTTTTAAATGTGCGATTAGCAAAAAATGTCATAACAAAAGGAAGAGTGTTGTCACCAATTTCTTAGACATAATAGGCGCGTCATTTGAAAAATTCTCAAATATGTGCGAAAGGTATTTCGAAATATTTTTTAAATGTGCGATTAGCAAAAAATGTCATAACAAAAGGAAGAGTGTTGTCACCAATTTCTTAGACATAATAGGCGCGTCATTTGAAAAATTCTCAAATATGTGCGAAAGGTATTTCGAAATATTTTTTAAATGTGCGATTAGCAAAAAATGTCATAACAAAAGGAAGAGTGTTGTCACCAATTTCTTAGACATAATAGGCGCGTCATTTGAAAAATTCTCAAATTTGTGCGAAAGGTATTTCGAAATATTTTTTAAATGTGCGATTAGCAAAAAATGTCATAACAAAAGGAAGAGTGTTGTCACCAATTTCTTAGACATAATAGGCGCGTCATTTGAAAAATTCTCAAATATGTGCGAAAGGTATTTCGAAATATTTTTTAAATGTGCGATTAGCAAAAAATGTCATAACAAAAGGAAGAGTGTTGTCACCAATTTCTTAGACATAATAGGCGCGTCATTTGAAAAATTCTCAAATATGTGCGAAAGGTATTTCGAAATATTTTTTAAATCTGCGATTAGCAAAAAATGTCATAACAAAAGGAAGAGTGTTGTCACCAATTTCTTAGACATAATAGGCGCGTCATTTGAAAAATTCTCAAATATGTGCGAAAGGTATTTCGAAATATTTTTTAAATGTGCGATTAGCAAGAAATGTCATAACAAAAGGAAGAGTGTTGTCACCAATTTCTTAGACATAATAGGCGCGTCATTTGAAAAATTCTCAAATATGTGCGAAAGGTATTTCGAAATATTTTTTAAATGTGCGATTAGCACAAAATGTCATAACAAAAGGAAGAGTGTTGTCACCAATTTCTTAGACATAATAGGCGCGTCATTTGAAAAATTCTCAAATATGTGCGAAAGGTATTTCGAAATATTTTTTAAATGTGCGATTAGCAAGAAATGTCATAACAAAAGGAAGAGTGTTGTCACCAATTTCTTAGACATAATAGGCGCGTCATTTGAAAAATTCTCAAATATGTGCGAAAGGTATTTCGAAATATTTTTTAAATGTGCGATTAGCAAGAAATGTCATAACAAAAGGAAGAGTGTTGTCACCAATTTCTTAGACATAATAGGCGCGTCATTTGAAAAATTCTCAAATATGTGCGAAAGGTATTTCGAAATATTTTTTAAATGTGCGATTAGCAAAAAATGTCATAACAAAAGGAAGAGTGTTGTCACCAATTTCTTAGACATAATAGGCGCGTCATTTGAAAAATTCTCAAATATGTGCGAAAGGTATTTCGAAATATTTTTTAAATGTGCGATTAGCAAGAAATGTCATAACAAAAGGAAGAGTGTTGTCACCAATTTCTTAGACATAATAGGCGCGTCATTTGAAAAATTCTCAAATATGTGCGAAAGGTATTTCGAAATATTTTTTAAATGTGCGATTAGCAAAAAATGTCATAACAAAAGGAAGAGTGTTGTCACCAATTTCTTAGACATAATAGGCGCGTCATTTGAAAAATTCTCAAATATGTGCGAAAGGTATTTCGAAATATTTTTTAAATGTGCGATTAGCAAAAAATGTCATAACAAAAGGAAGAGTGTTGTCACCAATTTCTTAGACATAATAGGCGCGTCATTTGAAAAATTCTCAAATATGTGCGAAAGGTATTTCGAAATATTTTTTAAATGTGCGATTAGCAAAAAATGTCATAACAAAAGGAAGAGTGTTGTCACCAATTTCTTAGACATAATAGGCGCGTCATTTGAAAAATTCTCAAATATGTGCGAAAGGTATTTCGAAATATTTTTTAAATGTGCGATTAGCAAAAAATGTCATAACAAAAGGAAGAGTGTTGTCACCAATTTCTTAGACATAATAGGCGCGTCATTTGAAAAATTCTCAAATATGTGCGAAAGGTATTTCGAAATATTTTTTAAATGTGCGATTAGCAAAAAATGTCATAACAAAAGGAAGAGTGTTGTCACCAATTTCTTAGACATAATAGGCGCGTCATTTGAAAAATTCTCAAATATGTGCGAAAGGTATTTCGAAATATTTTTTAAATGTGCGATTAGCAAAAAATGTCATAACAAAAGGAAGAGTGTTGTCACCAATTTCTTAGACATAATAGGCGCGTCATTTGAAAAATTCTCAAATATGTGCGAAAGGTATTTCGAAATATTTTTTAAATGTGCGATTAGCAAAAAATGTCATAACAAAAGGAAGAGTGTTGTCACCAATTTCTTAGACATAATAGGCGCGTCATTTGAAAAATTCTCAAATATGTGCGAAAGGTATTTCGAAATATTTTTTAAATGTGCGATTAGCAAAAAATGTCATAACAAAAGGAAGAGTGTTGTCACCAATTTCTTAGACATAATAGGCGCGTCATTTGAAAAATTCTCAAATATGTGCGAAAGGTATTTCGAAATATTTTTTAAATGTGCGATTAGCAAAAAATGTCATAACAAAAGGAAGAGTGTTGTCACCAATTTCTTAGACATAATAGGCGCGTCATTTGAAAAATTCTCAAATATGTGCGAAAGGTATTTCGAAATATTTTTTAAATGTGCGATTAGCAAAAAATGTCATAACAAAAGGAAGAGTGTTGTCACCAATTTCTTAGACATAATAGGCGCGTCATTTGAAAAATTCTCAAATATGTGCGAAAGGTATTTCGAAATATTTTTTAAATGTGCGATTAGCAAAAAATGTCATAACAAAAGGAAGAGTGTTGTCACCAATTTCTTAGACATAATAGGCGCGTCATTTGAAAAATTCTCAAATATGTGCGAAAGGTATTTCGAAATATTTTTTAAATGTGCGATTAGCAAAAAATGTCATAACAAAAGGAAGAGTGTTGTCACCAATTTCTTAGACATAATAGGCGCGTCATTTGAAAAATTCTCAAATATGTGCGAAAGGTATTTCGAAATATTTTTTAAATGTGCGATTAGCAAAAAATGTCATAACAAAAGGAAGAGTGTTGTCACCAATTTCTTAGACATAATAGGCGCGTCATTTGAAAAATTCTCAAATATGTGCGAAAGGTATTTCGAAATATTTTTTAAATGTGCGATTAGCAAAAAATGTCATAACAAAAGGAAGAGTGTTGTCACCAATTTCTTAGACATAATAGGCGCGTCATTTGAAAAATTCACAAATATGTGCGAAAGGTATTTCGAAATATTTTTTAAACGTGCGATTAGCAAGAAATGTCATAACAAAAGGAAGAGTGTTGTCACCAATTTCTTAGACATAATAGGCGCGTCATTTGAAAAATTCACAAATATGTGCGAAAGGTATTTCGAAATATTTTTTAAACGTGCGATTAGCAAAAAATGTCATAACAAAAGGAAGAGTGTTGTCACCAATTTCTTAGACATAATAGGCGCGTCATTTGAAAAATTCACAAATATGTGCGAAAGGTATTTCGAAATATTTTTTAAACGTGCGATTAGCAAGAAATGTCATAACAAAAGGAAGAGTGTTGTCACCAATTTCTTAGGAATAATGGGCGCGTCGTTTGAAAAATTCACAAATATGTGCGAAAGGTATTTCGAAATATTTTTTAAATGTGCGATCAGCACGAAAACTAAATATTCACCCATAAGGACACCTTTTGGCCATAAAACCTCGAAAAATGCATGCGAAGTCGTGATTTTTGGTGAAGATATCGAATGTGAAAAGAATTTTGAAAACGGGGCTTTTAGTGGCGCAGTAATTGTTTCATAACGTAGAACTCGGTTACAGCATTAGCCTAAGTACAGTGATGTACGTTTAAGAAGTGTGGTTGTAACCATCGGTAACTTAGGGTAAAACGGACTGCAGTGACACAGAGTAGAAAGATGGTCTCACTTAGTATACTGTGTAAACCCAAATTCGCGACTTAAGATGTAGATTTTCGAAAAACGAAAAATAGCGTAACTACAGATATTTGCGTAAATCAGTATAGCAATGAAATCGCATTATCAAGTTGAAAATTGTATCACAGCATATTGGTAACTTTCTATAAATAAACGGAAAATATTTTCAGAAACGACCAAAAGTTAATGATGCTTTATTATTTATGACGGGGTTGAAAAAATTATAATTCTCTTTTCCTTCCTAACTGCAGACCGGCATTTATTTCCAAGGTTGTGTTCTTCTATATCAGCAAGTTTTGGAAGTTTTCGTTCATCGCTTTTTATTATTCTGTAGAATCTCAGTACTACACTGGTGTGCAAAAATTAAGGACGAAGGGGAGAAATTAGCATAACAGCGGAACGAGCAGGCAGAACGGGCCGAAAGACCACTCAGGAGATAGACTAGGGTTCGGTACGGTAGGGCATGCGCATATATGTAGCATCGCGGGGGGGGGGTCGGAACAGTATAAAGCACACGGGCGGTGTACGCTCAGCAATTCGGTGAAAGCTATTGCACGGTGTACATCGGGTTGAACGACGTCGAGTTGCTGCCACCGTGTGATATGGCCAACAGAAAATCCAGTAGACGACATCTGGTTGACGTTACCCGAGGTCACGTCATTGGCTAGTTGGAAGAAGGTCGAAGTGTGACTTGTGTGGCCGAGGTGTTCGGAATCGCTCACAGCATCGTTTCACGAGCTTGGAGAGCATTTCAAACGACAGGAACAGCTGTCCGAGAGTTTAGCAGTGGTCGTCCACGAGCAACCACGGCGGCGGACGACCTGTATATTGTCCTACAGGTGAGAAGAGACAGACGGCAGACAGCGGGAGAAATCGCAACGCGTTTTACCGTGTCCAGGAGGCTGCACAAAGGTGGTCTATTTGCACGACGACCAGTACGGTGTGTGCCATTAACGCCTGCTCATCGGAGACAGCGGTTTCTGTGGTGCGAGGAAAACAAGAACTGTACACATCAGCAATGGGGTCGAGTTCTCTTTACGGATGAGAGCCGATTTAGTCTGACGAGCGATTCTGGACGTATACACATCTGGAGAGAGCAGGGAACACGCAACCACACCTCCAACATCATCGAAAGGGACCGATTTGGAGGTGCGGAGTTCTCGTTTGGGGCGATATCATGCTTGGTAACCGTACTGACCTCCACATCTTCCGAAGAGGTTCAGTCACTGGTGTCCGCTATTGTACCGAGGTTCTCCTGCCTCACGTGCGATAGTTTAGAGATGCTGGGAGTCCTGAGTTCCTCTTCATAGACGACAACGCTACACCTATTGTACAATGGCTGTCGCAGAGCTGTTGGAGAGTGAAGATATTCAACGCATGGATTGGCCCGCAAGGTCCCCGGACCAACATCCAATCGAACACGTGTGGGACCTACTCGGGAGACGCTTGGCAGCACGTCACCAGCCGTCAGCAACGATTCCGCAGGTGCGATTGGCGCTACAAGAGGAATGGGCCGCGATGCCTCAACAGCTCCTTGACAACCTCGTCTTCAGCATGGAGAGACGTTGTAAATCCTGCAACGCAGTCAGGGATGATCATATCCCCTACAAAAGACTGGATTTGTCTTGGCAGCCGCCTTTCACATGGAAGTTTCTGTCTTCTGTCCAGTTGTGCTCGAAGCTACTTTTTCAATAAAGTGCCTTTGTATCCTTTTGGATGCCTTGTTTGGACGCTTTTGCTCACTTGTCCCATATTCTTACATCTTGGGGATGTTATGGTATGATTTGAGTCGATGTGGAGCACTTCTGCACGACGTTACATTCGAAAAACCGTCTCGTCCTTAATTTTTGCACGCCAGTGTATTACGTTATAAAGCTTTCGAGGCACCTTTTTGCTCTGAGGGGCTGAATGCACCCTTCCGCATTTTTTACTTCATCATTTTTGCTATCAATTTTTTTATATGTTTCAATTTCTTGAATGATCTGAAAACCCATTTAGGACTTTGCAGTCAAGCCATACTATATACATTTTCAAATTAATCTAAATGTTTCATGTTTAAAATTAATATCTCATTTTTTAAATTGATTAAAATACGTCTAAATGAACTTTTCGGCAATTTGTTAAACTGATTGTTGAGGAGTATGGCATCATCACCTGCATCTGTTGCTACTTACTCCAAAGATGAAAAGCCCTACCAGATGAAAACCCGTGCACTTTTTTTTCCCTGTGATTGACTCTATTCATGGCTTAAACAACAATGAAGTATGCAAACTTATGACGAAGTCTTCCCTTTCTTCCTGTTTTCGGGGCATTTCACGATTTTATCAATATCAGCTTGAGGTACTTACATTTTAATCTTCGGATAGCGTCACGATTTATGGCTTAATTTGATGGTATAGTTTGGAAGAAGAAACATTTTTCCTGCTGGTTGCCGTTCAGTGTACTGTGACGTGCCTGCACCGCAAGACGCACATGAGATAAAGGCAGATAGCAGTGAGAGCATACGTCCGCGTAGCTCAGTTGGGAGACCGACTTACTCCGGAGCAAGGGGACCCGATTTCGATGCCCGGCGCGGACAAACTTGTACGTTATATTGGTGTTCGAACTTCCCGGATGACCCGGCTGTTAAGTTTCATGCAATGATGTGATGTTCTTTCCATACGGCGAGACAGGAAAAATGAGAAACTCTTCCTCAGTGCTTCGAAAAAATAAATCAGTGTGACGCTACGTTCCACACACCAAATTGTCTGGGACTTCTCAAAGGCACGTTCTTCGTGGGATGACAGCCTACAGCGACACATGGTCCCGACTGACCCATGGGCCATTCCCCCGGCCCTTTTTCGGGGGGGGGACATGTGAGGTGCCTCCACCGCAGGACGCACGTCAGATAAAGGCAGTGAGAGCTCATGCCCGCGTAGCTCAGTTGGGAGCAGGGCCTGATTTCCGCACATGCACAGGGCCTCAGAATTGGGAGGAGCATCCAAACTACCTTAATAATAACATAAATTTTCGGAATCAAAATATGTTTTTCGTTATAACACGAAGTTACTATACAGTTTGGTTTCAAAATTTCGGATGAGATTTTAGAAACCAAATTCTTACTATTTCGTATAATTAAGCTCAAGCGTTGTGTGATCGGCCAGTGTAACATCTTAATCTGACCCTTATTTGTAACAATCAAAATGCAATGGGAACAGCCTATATTCGGAGCAATATGATATATTATACATGAAAAACATTTCAGCAAACATGTAGAATTTACTGAAAAATATTTTTATTATTAATATTAATCTTGCGAAAACAAAAATTGTGAATCAGTATTCATAATGATGTAGGGTTTATTTTTACATAAATAAAAATGCAAAAAAGTTTAATTGACACTACTGTATTTAAAGACTGTTGTAATAATCTCCATAGAGTGTTACAATAATTTATCTTACAATGGGTTCATCATTTCCATTAAATTTATAGTAAACTAGGTGTTTTAAATTATATCTCTGGGAGGATAGTTATTTGTTTCCGTAAATGTTACTATAAAACAAAAAAATAATTCCAGAGTAATTAATGTTACAGCTCTAAGCTCTGTGGGGGCGAGGAAGTACAATAAGTGTGAATCCTCATCTATTACATGCCACATTGGCTGTAAAGTTGACGAGCATGTGGGATGCTTTTTATTGTTTTTACTGCTAGAAAAACTGCTTGCAAGAAAAATATTTACCAGTAAATATTCTTTTACGACTGTTTGACTGAAAAGTTTAATCGAGGGGGCCCCGGATATATGACGTGCACAGGTCCTCGACTGACCTAAGTCGGGTCCTGGTTGGGAGAGCGCCTTTCTCCGGAGCGAGGGGATCCGGAATCGAAGACCGGCGCGGAAAACGTTGTTCGTTATAGTACACACCGGATTAAGTGGCCTAATTGTTTTATTTCTCATGGAATTTTATGAACAACGAAATTCAATCGAAAGAACTGTATGTGGCATTTTAAGTTAGCTTTCCAAGATTTAAGTTCCAAACAATAACACCAGAAAAGAAACCGAAAGTAATGAATGACGTGATTTAAAAACAGTGGTTGATATTTCTTGCTAGTCTTATGACAAAGGCTGTTAAAGTATTTCCGCTAACGGTACTTTTTTCTCTTAGGACCAAAATACTACTATATGCTAGTCTCTTGACGTCATAGCCGAGATTCTTGGAAACGAGAGGCAAGTTTGTCTGCATATTGTTACGCCATCTAGCGGAAGAACAGTACATCTGAAATATCGACAAGGTTTTAAATGTCGCTGGCACCTTTCCGAAATCGCGACAGAAATTATCATTTTGCTACAAAAACTCACCACAGAATTGCCAAAACACGAATGCCAAAAATGTGATAATAAACAGCTAATTTCTCTAAATACCAAAATATCGTCAGCATTTAAAAGAATTTGGCTTTTCTTTCTGGCATCGATAAAAGTAATCCCATGGTCCCGTATTTTGGGCTAGCAATGTATCATTTATAGCAGTTTTGTATAACAGCCTTTTGTATTCCATTCTTTAGAGTAGATTTCTTTCCCCTTTACTTTTTAAAATCCAAACTAAACTTTTGAAATTTGCATTTAGCCTGTCAGCCATTGTCTTTTAGAACCTGTAAAGTTGTTTTAACGGTAGAAAGAGATGTGATACCGTGCTCATTTAGACTTTTTCTGTTTTTAAAAAGGGAGTGGTTGGTGCTTTCTGTGTTGATTGGCTTAGCAAAACGAAACGGTCAGGGAAAAAATGCATTTCAACCAAAATTAAATTTGAAAAATAGGTAATGTCTCAACCCACTCTGCATTCTAATAAACTTTACGAGTTACAACAGTATGAGACTTTTCTCTTATTGACAGGGTAAGCATACATTTTGAGTGTTAGTTTGTTTAAAGAAAGAAAAATTATTGATTGATATAGCAAAAAGAGACTGTTAGATATGGAAACTTGCATTTCATTAAGAAAATTCAATCAAAAATGTGAAGCTACTCACCTGCAATGCTGAAAATAAGGCCTTTAGTTAAAACGAGCAAGTAGAATTTAATGTGGATGGAAGTCGATTATTATTCTTCCAGCTGGAACGCTGAAACTTGGAGAGATTTGTACTAAAACTTTCGAGAAAAAGCGGTTTTTCTCTTTGTCGGTGAAAACCGGCAAAAATAGACCTCAAACTACTAAATCCTCGTACTCCTCAAGAATTTTTGCACTGCAGATATTTTCAGCGCAAAAGCTTCGAAGTCAAAATAGTAAAATAGAAAAAGAACACCAATGGACAACAACAAAAGCTAGAAGACTTCTATTGCAGTTGGAAATGGATATACAAGAAATGTTTCACACGTATTCCGACAAACTGCTTCTCTTAGCAAAGGTATTTAGTTTTATTAAAGTGAGAAATATGAAAATCCATTTGTTTTCTATTCTTGAATTGCATTCGAAGCATAAATTTTAATGTAGCCAATACATTGTACTAGTGCTTTTATAGGAAAGAAGAGAAATAAACCAAAACGGTCACAAGCATTTTTTCAGCTATTGCTCCCACAATACCAAAATTGCTACAAAACGAAAATTCTCAACTTAAACACTTAATATCAGTGTTGTGCACTTTATTCATCAAAACTGAACCTATCTTATGTTAGAGCAACTTTTTGCAGTCAGACTGTTAAAAACGGATATAGGATCTAAATAAAATTCTAAGTAACACTTACTCAGAGGGAAGATTATACATGATAAAAGGCTAAAAGATGGCAAGACTCAGTTTTGGCGTAATTATTTTTGTCGCATGCAGAGCGGTTATTTGAAAACGGACTTTTAGATCCGGATATATAGTGCTAAATGCAAATTTACATTTACACCAGAGCCAGAAATTCACGTTTGCGCAACATAACGGAAAACTCTGCATCATGCAAAACAAAAAAATCATAGTACGTTTTGCTCATAGTTTTAGCTATAGAACATCCAAGGAGAGACATGTTTACAAAATCTTGCAAAAAATCTGTACTTCACAGAAATTCGGAAGTGCGTGAATCATGATTCTTATAAAAACAACGGTCCGATACCAAACTATTTTTTATTGATACTTATCCATCCAAAGATAAGGTGTTTACAGACAGACGGACCAGCAGTTGGACAAGGTGATACAATAAGAGCGAATACTTTTTTCAAAAAACGTGCCAATAATATTACACATTATGGATTTTCTAGGAATTAAACGTCTTCTTCGATTGCACTAAGCAAGAAAAACACCATTGTGTAAATGATGCGGTGCACGAAGAAATAGTAATCCAACCGGTCAGCAGTTTACCAAGCAACTGAAAGCGTATGAATACTAAAAGCACCTTGTCGCACCTGTGGCGCAGTGGTCTAAGGCCTGGCTTAAGGCCTTTCGTGCGAGATGGGTTTGAATCCCGGGGAGGTATGGATATTACGTTTGTCTTTCGGCACTGGCTCTCTCCCTTCCCTGGAGTCAGTGGACCTAAATTGGAATCAGTCGCTCATGGTGGTCGTTAAAATCCCAATAAAAAAATTAAGTGTTTTTTCTTAAACACATTATTTGCGGTTTTATAAAAAAATTCAAAACGGTTACGGAAATAGTTTATCTAGTTATTTGACTAGGCTTTTGTACTGTGGCATGGATTAGAAGAGGCATTTCGTTATGTAATGTAAATTCAGCCTCAATGATGAAGGCAACTAACTATATCAATCAAACATTAGGAAAAAAAGCACTACTAAAGTTAAAGCATGAATTCTGTCTCTGAAATATCGCTCTGGATACGCCTTGGAGACGCCATGCAGCATAAATAACCGATGTCTCTCGATTCGAGCAGGCATAATCTATAATAAAGGATGAGAGAACTTTCAAGAGTTTAGAGCGTACATACAAAGGGAGTGGGTGGTTCAATAAGCTTGAAACCTTACATTCCAGTGTCTTTTGTGAAAATGTCTTTTGTTTTGAAAATGTTGAACCATTTGTTTTGCACGTGGTCCTGAGTAGAGTCTAGGCAATTATCACATCTTTTTTCAAGATGTGTTGGTCTTTTTTTCAAGATGTGCATTATTTTTGAAAGCCACACCTCTCCCTGCGGCTTTTTGTTTTGTTTTGCTGTAGCGACCAGCATTCTCCCCTTCCAAATTTGGTGCTACGAGTTCTGGGAATGGGACACACCATTCATGCCTCATTCGAGATTCGAACCCAGGTCTAACTCGGACGACTGATCGGAAGCCACTCGGTCACCGCGGGGGTCTGAGACTTCCTGAGACATTCAATCACATTTGGTACATGCCGAGTGGAGGTGTTCTTTTAAATTCCGAAAGAAAAAACCCGCTTGGTGCGAGCTCTGTAGAAATCGAAGCAAGAAGGAAGGTTGATGAGACCCACGTTTCCGGACAGCAACCGGAGAAACGCAGCTTACCTAGGTTTTCTGCTTTTCTGACGTAAACACTCTTGACATCTGTTTCGAATACATTCTTTAGCCTTTTAGTGTAAATGTGTTTCCACACTAGCAGTTTTATCGCCTTAGCAACTTGTACAGCTCTTATCGTTGATTTTCCGTGAAAAAGCTTCGACCATTCCAAACATCTCTTCTGTGGTATTTTCGACTAGATGACCGAGGTGAGGACCATTTCCACTTACTAAAGCCTCACTTAAACAGTGCTTATTATTGCTTAACCGGGACAAAAAGTGGTGCATAATCTTCAGAAACTTTAACCATACTTTCTTTTATAGGGTACTTCCTGCTATAGTTAAAAACTGAATCACATCACACTGTTTCACATTTGTAGTCTTCCCCGCTATTATTAACTGATGTAAGAAATTTAGTTGCTGAAATACGCCTAACAGCCTTTTTGTTTTTATTCTGCCAATGGATGTGATTCCTTATTAACAAGCACTGCCAACATCCATTTATTAAATTTAGGATGAGAACTTATTGAGCACTCTCTGTTGAAAGAATTTCTATATTTTCTGTCACCATTCCCGAGATGAAGAAGCTCTTTGTGTTTCTATGAAAATAAAGAGCAACAAAATCTGCAATTACGAATATGTTCTTAACCTGCATGTAGGGAGCAAGAATGATCAATTTTTTACCTAACTATGCCATGTGATAAAAATTAATCTGGAGCAACCATGGATGATCTTCACAGACACTTGGGTCCGATTATATTCATTAACGCACACTTAAATTAAATCTCCTTTTTAAAAGAGAAATTGTCACGACTGAGGAAAATTGCAAGCGTGATTTTCCAGAATTGCCTAAAAATTGGTCAAACAGAAACTTCCGAGAGGTATTATCCTAAACTTGCCATTGGTAAAGCATTGAGTAATATTAACTTGACCACTGCTAAATCTATAGAATCCGATAGAAACCACTACTGTCTCAGATTATAGATATACTACAATTCCCCATCGCGCTAAAATCTGGAACAGGCAGAAGTTTTTTCATTTAAAGACCTCATTGAAGAACTAAGTTCTGCGTCGTCCATTTGACTTATCGATTACCAACTTCATGCAGCTGAAAAACTTTCTTCGAGCGGATTGCTGTTCAGAACAAGACAGAGCAGTTTAGATTGGAGAACTTTGTAAATCTTTTGGGTCTGTATATCTAACCTCGCAGTTCTTTATCAAAAATATATCACCAGATGTCGTTTGGGTTAAGAAGCCTTAGTGTAAAAAGGCAGCATATGCATATCGAAGTGTTCATATGCAACAAGAATAAATAGAATTCTTCAAACATTTTCTTTAAATTTGGTCTGCTTAACATAAGGAAAAAATACAAACCCATAAATGGGCTACATTTGCACTGTTCAAGATTTTGTCTGCCGTTTTATTCATATTTTTACGTTTTTGTTTTCAATTGTTCCCAGACCTCAATGTACTGTCGGATAAAAAAATGGAATTTTAGGATTCAGCAAAAAAATCCCGGCGAAAATGAAAATTCCACAATCGAAGGTTATTGTTATTTTTTTTTTATTTTTTTTTTTGGTATGGGGGTTTAACGCGCACAGTGAGCAATTCCGTAGGCTATAAG
Source organism: Macrothele yani (assembly GCA_039090855.1). NCBI lineage: Eukaryota > Metazoa > Arthropoda > Arachnida > Araneae > Macrothelidae > Macrothele > Macrothele yani. The sequence goes on from CM077026.1 coordinate 75,916,776, forward strand.
AAGTCGCCCTTACCTAATTTAGAGGCACTGGTTCCTCGGAAGGGAGAGTGCCAGTGCGGTAAGACAAAAAACATCCATGCCGTAACGGAATCCGAAACCGGACTCACCTTGGACGAATAGTCACAAGCCAACGCTTGGACCACTGCGCCACCAGGGCGGCATCGAAATTTAGAATGCATAGTATGATAAAAAATCGAAATAAAAAGCGAAACAAGAAAGATGACATCGAATTTTCGGTTGTAGTGAGCACGTCTTTTGTATCCTTTCTGATACGAATTAAATTTATCAAAGTTATCCAAAGTCAATGCAACCGGTTAGGAAAAAAACACAATCGGATTTTTACAATTGATGAAACATCCGGCTAAAAAGAATGTTACGAAGATCAACAAATGGCGCACAACAAGTTTCTCATAGCAGAAAGCAGGTATCGGAGACAAAAGGATTTTCAAATGAACAGTTAAAAGAAGAAGTATAGAAGGAAACATGATACAACTCTACGCTTTCTATTTTGCATAATGAGAAAGCTGAAAAATAAGCGAAAAATATTCTTCTGTGCTAAGAACTTTTCTGATACGTCTCCCGGAAGTGGAGATAGCGAGAAAGAAAGTATTGACCTTTACGCATCCTAGCGGGAAATCTCAGCATAATTGAAAGAGGGTAATGCACCACATCTCTACTGTGGCGAGTGGCATACTGTGAAAAAGAAATTTCTCAATAGGGTTTTTAAAAGCGGAGATACAGCTACAAACAGAAGTACACCTAGCTACAGAACTGTGAACCACAAAACACCTGAAATGCTGTAATTCAAGTGTTCCACAAGGTTAATGGCATCCAGCGTAGAAATAATTTTTTAAATGCACATTTAGAAACAGAGATATTAAGAAAAACAGATTAAACGTTGGCGCCACCTAGCGGCGAAATTGTGCATTATTTGGGGAAGAAAATATACACAAAGAATTTTCATAGTTAGTAGATCTGACAGAAAAAGAATTTTTTAATCGTGTTTTCTGTCCCGCAGATATTGCTGTAAGCCAAAATGTTAGCTTACGCCTTCTAGTTGCAAACTCGTGCTTTAAGAAAAATTGAAATTTTATGGGAAAGATTTCACAGCGGAAACGCTCTCCAACCAAGAACGAATTTTTCAAATCGGATTCTTACGAGCAAAGATATCGACAAAAATAAGTTATACATCTACGCCCCCTGGCGGAAAACTATGCATTATTTTAAGAATAAAATAATCTGAAACGATTTTTCAAGGTTTACAAAAGAATTATTTCAATCGAGTTTTCGGAAGCTCAGTTTTTACTGCAAATATACTCCCTGACAGAGAAAATGCCGCACCACGAGGACGTGAACGCATCGCCATGCAAATCCCAGGGTGGGTGACCACGTACAAGTTATGCAAATGATTGCATTTGCATTCCAATCGCACGAACGGTAAGCGGGATAAAATCGGTCGAGATGTCGTCACGGCCTCGAGAAGTGAGTGGTTCTGCTGTAACCGTGTCTGGAGAACGAACAAGTGATGTCAATGCCGTTAAGATGCCGTCGTACGCTATTTCGTCGAACAGATGAGTTCACGAGAGGTGTCATCGTAGGCCTTCGTACCGCCGGATGGTCCTTGCGTCGTACTGCGGAAGAAACTCAACGTGATGACCTAACCGTCGGTAGCATTTGGAGACAGTGGTCCCAGGCAGGATTCTGTTCAACGTCGTAGGGGGACCGGAGCACGGAGACGGACGTCCGAGCGCACCCATCGTCGCTTCCGACGTCATTCCGTAGCGGGCCCACAGGCCACAACGAGCAACATTTTGCGGAGTGTACGGGGAATGTGGGATGCTCTGATATCCACGCGAACAGTGTCTCGCAGATTGGCTGCGTCTGGTTTACTGTCCAGCCGTCCGTTACGAAGGTTACCCTTAACAGCAAACCACCGTCGTCACCGCTTGGCGTGGTGTCGCTCCAGAGCTGCGTGGAGTGCCGAATGGAACAGTGTGGTGTTCAGCGACAAATCGCGGTTCTGTTTCACCACGGATGATCGCCGTATAAGATTCTGGATGTGACGTGGCCAACGGGCTGATTCCTCTGCCATTGGGGAGCGTCACACGATCCGGCAACGTGGAATCATGGTGTGGGGTGCGATCAGCGCGAACAGCCGCTCACCACTGGTACGTATTACGGGCACATTGACAGCACGCTGCTATGTTGTCGAGGTGCTGTGGCCCGTGGCACTACCGTACCTACAGTTCATCCTAAACGCCATTTTCCAACAAGATAACGCCCGGCCGTATACCGCTCAAATCAACTTGAATACTTTACACGGTGTGCGGACGCTTCCGTGGCTAGCACGATCCCCCGGCCTCTCTCCCATCGAGCATCTGTGGCACACGATTGGACGTCGGTTGAGTACTCTCCTACCCCTGCAAAATGAAGATGAACTGTGGACTCGGATCAACACCACATGGTTCACGATACACCAGGATTCTATTCGGACTTTCACTGCCTCGATGCCACGTCGGATTCAACGCCGTATCGGCCAAAATGGGGGCCACACTCCTTATAGATCATCCTGTGTATTCGGCCACTGGAGCCTAGTCTGTATGTGACAATTAAATCATTTGATTAGGACCTACTTGGTTATCTGTGTGTGCAGTTTGGTCTGTTTTCGAGCATTCCTTCATGGTGTGGCATTTTCTCTGTCAGACACTGTATATCAAAAGCAGGAATAAACACTTACGCCCCTTTGTGGATAAACTATTTTTTACAAAAATTAGAAATTATGTGCAAAATATTTCCCATGAAGAGCTGTTTCCGATTCAGGAAGAAATTTTCAAATCGGAGTTTTAGAAGCAGAGATATCGAGGAAAACGCAATTTACCTTTACGTGCCCTAGCGGAAAATCTATGCAATACTTGAAAAAGAAACTGTGCTAAATATAGCCTTCGTTAATAAATGGCATCGGAAAGAAGGAACAATTTTTTCAATCGAATATTCTAGTTATCTGATTGAAAAGCAAATATATATATGCAATAAAATATATTTGAATTCCACATCATCTGCATTTGCGCTCTCAGCGGCGAAGTTTTGCATCAAATAAAAACGGAATAGAATGATCATCATTCTCGCATTTAAAGCTTACTAAAGCAAGAAGAAGTTTTCAAATCGGACAAATACACTGACGGGGAAAAAAATCCCAACACCAAGAAGGGGTTGTGTTAGATAAACGACAGTAGGTAGGCGGTGAGAGTACATCTGTAAGATGACGTCTATGCAAATTTTGCGCTGGGCGCATACGTGTGGCGCTAGTAGCGCCCCTCGGAACATGCAAAGCAGGTTTGCTGTAAATACGCGCTGTAATGTTCGTGAGCGTTAGTTATCGTTGAGATTCGACGTAAGGTGTTGATGTTAGTCAAGAATGTCTTTAAGAAGACGAAGAAGCCATTATCAATAGCTCACGGAGTTTGAACGAGTTCGTGCAATAGGGCTACGAGAAGGTGGATTTTCTTTCCGCAATATTGCAGAACGACTTGGCAGGAATGTAGCCATTGTGCATGATTGTTTCCAGCGGTGGTCAAGGGAAGGTACTGCCTCAAGAAGACCGGGTTCCGGCCGGCCACGTGGCACTACTGAGAGGGAAAACCGCCGTGTACGGCGTATGGCCGTGGCGCATCGTACCGCGTCTGCGGCAGCAATTCGAGCTGCAGTTGCCACCACAGTGTCACAACGAACTGTTACAAAGCGGTTACTTGAAGGACAGCTCCGAGCCAGACGCCCTGTAGCGTGCATTCCACTTACTCCAAACCACTGCCGTTTGCGACGTCAGTGGTGTCAAGATAGAGCTCATTAGAGGACGGAGTGGAGATCTGTTGTGTTTTCTGATGAAAGCCGGTTCTGCCTGGGTGCCAGTGATGGCCGTGTGTTGATTAGAAGGAGGCCAGGTGAGCGCCGGCAACCAACCTGTCTGCGGCCGAGACACACTGGACCTACACCTGGAGCTATGGTCTGGGGAGCAATTTCCTATGACAGCAGGAGCCCTCTCGTGGTTATCCCACGCACCCTGACGGCACAGTTGTACGTCGGTCTGGTGATTCAACCTGTTGTGCTGCCATTCATGAACAGCATTCCAGGGGGTGTTTTCCATCAGGATAACGCTCGCCCGCATACCGCTGTTGTAACCCAACATGCTCTACAGAGAGTCGAAATGTTGCCGTGGCCTGCTAGATCACCAGATCTTTCACCAATCGAGCACGTATGGGACATCATTGGACGACAACTCCAGCGTCACCCCCAACCAGCATTAACCGTCCCTGTATTGACCGACCAAGTGCAACAGGTATGGAACTCCATCCCACAAACTGACATCCAGCACCTGTACGACACAATGCATGAACGTTTGCGTGCTTGCATTCAACATTCTGGAGGTTACACCGGTTATTAATGTACCAGCATTTCACATTTAAAATGGCTCTTCTCGCACTTACATTAAGCTGTGATCTTGAAACCTTAATCGATTAAATATGTTACCTATACAAATGTATTGCCGCCATTTCATTCCTCTACAACTATTTTTTCGTGGTGTTGGGATTTTTTTCCCATCAGTGTAGTTCTAGAGATATGGTGTTCACAGAGGGACGGGCGGACAGACAAGCCGATAACATAAGCACGATCTTTTTGCAAAAGACGTGCTAAAAAAGGAAAGAATCACAAATGATTCACTCGCACCAGAAATACGAGCTGTTAGTCCAAACCGTGTGTTCAGTGTTTAAGGTCTAATTCTTTCAATCAAACGCTTTAATGGGCGTTATTGGAACTGCTTGGAAAACATTTGCAGAGTCTTTAAGTCGTCCTTAGAAATGTCAGTACAATCCATGCATACATCAAACTATAGTAAGAGTGACTCAACATGTTTTACGCATCAAAAATTGTATCAGTTACTAATAAAGAATAGAATGTGATTATTGCGTTCTTTTATATCACCGAAAAAGGTTTTGCTGACGTTTATCGGAAAGTCTTCGAAGTTTATCCTGAAAGTCTGACAAACGTAGTGCGTTTTGCTGAGTGTGTTGATACCGTGAAGAAAGCGATTCGTTGATACAAGCAGTGATGTATTCAGACACCTTCTCGGGTGTGCTTAGCCCCTGAAAACCTATGAATGCTCCCCCTCCCCCGTAGGTTTGTGGGAGATCTCCCCTTATATTTTGTCTAATTGTGTTCGTTTGTATGTAACTGAATATTTAGAGAAATTATTTTTAAAAATTAAGAAAGTGAGGGAAAATATTATAATAATGAAAAAAAAAAAAAAAACATCCACATGAACTTCAATCTGAAATTTCTATCATCCTTCAACAATACATTAAACAGTCCTCACTGAGGGGGCAATTTTTCAAGCACTGACAACTCAGACTACTTCCAGAATGGAAACCTAAGTCCACACAGTAGAGTGCTTGCACTGCAATACTTCATCATATTTTGGAAGCTGGCATTCAGTTTTTTTCCAGTCTTATGGACGCCGAGTTTCCACGTATACGGTTAAGATTCAGTGTAGCTAACGTGACGTTAGTGCTTCCAATACAACAAAATATTTGCTATCTAATTTTCACCAATAGCAAATTATTTGAAATTGTTCCCATAATAAGGCTGCTTTTTTTCTGGCGGTGGTGATTTACACTCTGAGAAAAAAAAATCGAGTCACCTCAAACTGGCATCGAAAGGGTTAGTTAGTTTTTGTTTTTTTCTTACTATTTGCTAATTTAAATAATCTAAAGAGGCTGAAACCAAGTGGCAGGAAATGGCTTACACCATACGTTTTCAGGTAACACTGTGATGATTCCTTAATAATCAGAAACACACTTGTAGTAAGGCGAGGACATTTTTACCACTCCTAATGTCTTGGGGAGACTTTCTGCAGCACAGACTTACCTTTATTAGCGTCCTTAATATTTTACACCACCCCATGGTGAAATCCGTAGTTCATTACTGAATTAAAGCAAAGGTATAACATTTTTACATTTTTTATTAATCACTTGTATGTGTAGATTTCTTGGAATCTGCATTTGCGATATAAGAGCATAAGAAAATGTTTGTACTCAATTTAAACTTTTTACACTGAAGATCAAGTGAATTTCAGATACCTGTCTACTAACGTGTAGCACCACCTTTCAGCCTGATGACGGCAGCGATTCGTCTCGGCATGGACTCGACAAGACACCGGAAGCGTTGGGAAGCCATACGGATCCACGACCCCTGAACAATCTCCCACAGTTCACGAAGATTTGATGGAGGGGGTCAGAGCCTCGAACATCTCTCTCGTTGACATCCCAAATGTGCTCGATGGGATTGAGGTCAGGTGACCTAGCTGGCCAAGGAAGCGAGGTCACGTCGGTGGAGTGTTCATCCAACCATTCGGATACAATTCGGGTGCGATGGTACGGTGCATTGTCTTGTTGCAGGATGAGGTCCCCAGTGGGATGTTCAAGACCCACAAACGGGAGCAAATGGTCGTCCAGGATATCCCGGTAACGTTGACCTGTGAGGGACGATGTCACACGTACCACGGGTCCCATTTCAGTCCACATAAACAGTCCCCAGACGAGAATGCCACCCCCACCAGCTTGAAGAGTACCCTGCTGGCAAGAAGGATCCATCGCTTCATGTGGTTTGCGCCGTACTCGTATCCTGCTATCCACATGTACCAACGTGAATCTCGATTCATCAGTCCAGGCAACATTTTTCCACATGTCTAGGGTCCAGTGGTGATGTTCCCGCGCCCATGCTAATCTTTGCACCCTGTGATGTGCGGTCAGCAGCGGTACCCTCGTGGGACAGTGGCTTCTGTACCCCATAGCGAGGAGATGGTTCTGGATGGTGTGGCTGCTTGCAGGTTTTTGTGCACCAGCGTTAAATTGTCGAGTGATTTCTTGCACTGTGGCCCGTCTATCCGCTGTCACAATGCGAGCTAGCCGACGATTACCTCGCTCATCCACACGCTGTTGTCCACGGCAGTTGGCCCTTGCTGGGATGGTTTTACCGGATTCGATGTACTCACGGTGCACCCATAACACAGTGGCTCGTAAAAATCCCAGTGCCTGCACGACTTCCGAGATGGAGTGACCCATTCGTCGGGCCCCGATAATTTGCCCACGATCAAATGCGCTTAGATCCTTTGTCTTAACCATACTGCGTCCGACTCTTACTGATTCCCGTCGCATCACTCCTTATATTGTCGGATCGCTGCATACGTCATGTCGTTTCCGTTTACAGGGCCGCCCACAGCTCCACGTTTGCATAGCGCCAGTTGTCTCTAATTCAATTGCTCTTCCGTGTATATGTATTAATACATATATAACTAAAAAAACTGTGATTATATGTATATAATCAGTCAACAAGTTTTAGCCCCTTCGAAATTCGTAATCCGCCCCCCCCCCCGGAAAAAACTTTCTTAATGCAACAGTGGATACGAGAATGATTCTCGTCAAAGAAGTCTACGAAATACTCGTACCAAAGTTATTTCCAAACTATTGTTCATGAACGATAGACAGTGGATGAAATCTCAGCATCTTCAGGCACGTGACTTCAAATGAAGACATAAAAATAAGTAGAGTTTTGGCGAGAAAGCTTCAAAGGAAGCTTCTTAATGCCTTGTTGAATTTTTTTTAACTAATTGATGTTTATCTCACCCATACTCATTAAAACTTGTGCCAAGTGCCAGTTTTGGTTACTCACAACAATGGAAGATAAACTTTTTGACAAGAGATTTCCAAGACGACGAGCTGCTAGTTTTGTTATTTAGTAATGAGCAGCTGCAAAGAATGCTTCGTTGCAAATTTGACTGTTTAGAAGAGAAGATGGTAAAATAATGCAAGAAACTTGTGGTAAACTGTGTTGAAATCTGGCATAAGTTTCGTTCTTGTCCTGTTAATATTTTTGTGAGAAAAAATTGTATTTTGTGCCTTGAATGAAACTTTTAAATTTAATCCTTGTAAGTTAAATGGACCTGGGCATATCGAAATGCATAGTAGGAATTAATTTTCTCACTGAGGAGTCAATACTTTTCATTTCAAATTCGAAATCAGTTTATTTGTTAATGTGTTATTTTTGTTCATTCAACATTCACTTTTTTGAGGTCTGATAACTTATGACTATCTAATTAAATGATTGCTTGCCCGCTATGCAATTCTCATGGGAAATGAAAAGATATGCTAAGTTCGTTTCTTCACGCTAATCAAAGGTTTTCAGAAAATGATGAACGGAGTAATTTAGAAGCATCTGAAAATTATTCGTTATAAAGGCATCAATTCGTATCAATGCTCATGCTGCGCATATAAAGAAAATTGAAGAACGTATAAGGGAATTTCTGTAAGGGGAACGGAGGTTTTAACGGGAAATGTCTTGGAATAAAGAGACCCAACATTGTTTTTTTGTTTTTTTTTTCGTCCTTTTCTTTCAGTCTTTTATCTGAACCAATCAAAGCGAACAAAGTGTAGGGGGAGGGATAAAAACTCATCAGTTCAAAGTAAGAGATATTCGAGTAAATTCCGGAGAGTGGCAACGCTTTTAAGTTGTTGCACGTGATGCCGGAGCGCCTGCAAGAAAGACATCACGGAATTCGACTCTTGAACAGAAAAAAAGCTGGTTGGGAACTTTTTTACTTCTTTCTGTAGTGATAGAAAGAAAAACAGTTATCATTTATAAAATGATGTTCCGGAATTTCACTGCAAGGAAAGCTCATCCATGCATGTGAGTTCTACAGTGTCTTCTGAATATAACTCATTGGTATTTTATTTACCCCGCTACTATTCTGTACCATTTGAATAAAGAACTATTCACAAGAGCAGCATTATTTTTATTTCTGCCCTCGGACATTTCCTTCAAAGTAGAAAAGAATTTTTAGCAGAAGAATCTTCTACTTCACAGCCGATGATAGTGGAAGTAATTTTACTTTCTCCTGAAACCACACTTAAGCAATAGAGGCAGTTTAAGAATTCTGCCATCAGAAGGTTTTCTAACAACAACTTTTCATCCATTTAACAGAACTTTTTACTTGATGATTCAATCGTGATACTTTTTGAAATGAGTTTTTTTCGGGGGGGATGCAGAAACATAAAGAAGTAAGCAAACGTTTTTCACAAACTGAAATGGTAGATGATCATTTAATATTGTTGTTGTTATTTTCCCTGTCACTCACTAGCTTCATTTAAATATATGTAGCTTTCCACTGCTTTTACACAAAGATTGTGTTCATGATCTGCCACAACAGGATTCTTCTTGTACTCACACGATTCATGATTCATTTAGTGAAACTGCATGTTTGATTATCCAAACGCGATGTCTTTTAGTATGGATTTGGGAAGAAAATGAATGTTTTAGTTATACGTTTGTATATACACGGAGGCCTTTCAATTCATTCTTAGCTGGAGTACAATATAATAATGCATAAATGTTCAGAGTGCTTGTCTGCATTCTATCTTTTTTTTACTTTTTCGTTATTAAAACAATAAGGCAGTCAGTCACTCGATATCAGTTGTTGAAATGCAGCAAGTTGATTTACTACGTCATTTGTCATTGGCGGTGAAAAAAATTGAGCGTGAAAGACCGGTAGTTATAAATGCCTAATGAAAGGAGGAACTGCACAGTTCAATATTTACGCACGTATGGTTCGAGTTTGTGGAGGTTCTCTTCATCTCATTTCATCACGGCGGTTCTGCAACGCCCGTGAAGTCGCTGAAAATGTTCTAAAAACAATAAAGAGCTCCAGAAAGGCACGCTTTCTTTTTCAGTGGGACATGATAAAAATTTGTATTACCAAAGATTCACATGGATTATATATTAAGGTCCTGACCTTCCAGAATTCAGACCTTTGCACGAAGTCGATTGGACACAGTTCTTAACATCACCGTGCTTGAAGCACAGAGGCCAGCTCAACAGTGAGTAGTCTGGTTGCCATCTCCCTATCCCCTCTCGTTGTTAAGACCAAATATCGGTCCTGCTGTGGTGTTGCGACCCTTCGGTGGCCCGAAACTGGTCCTAAAGACACATTCCCATATTTCTGATATTGTCATTATAGCCTGGAGATGACCGTTCCAGAGACATTGTTCCCACTGGTTGTTTCATCTTTTGTCTGTCCTGCTAACATCCTGCCGATGGCTGTCCACCTCTCCGAACATTTCGAGCGAGTCCGGGTGTTTGCATGCACGTTCTAAAACACTTCTTAGTTACTAATGTTAATATGAAAATTGCTGAGTACGATATGTCGAACGCCGTATCTTTCCTCTCTTTTATAGCGTTCCTTAATGTAAGTTTCGTTTTGTGTGCGATCGTGTATTCACTCGCCATTCGTTTTGTTTATATTCTTGATATGGAATGATGTCTCTCAGTACCGAATTTCGTCCTTTAGATACCTTGAATCCGTTCTTTTTCATGCGGATTCTCTTGCCAAACATGATCAAAGTGCACGAAAGGGAGGTAAAACATTGTCTGTTTGAATTCAATGCGCATTTCCCCAAAGTCAGTGGGAAAAACCAGCATTCAAGAAAAAATTACATCGGGAATTAAAGATTAGCATTTTTAAAATTTAATAGTGGTAACAAATATTTTAATGATTTAAATAGAACATGTCAAGTTTAACTTGTGTTTAATGAAATCTTTGTCGTGAAATTGAAATTCCAATGTCTCATTTAATGTGAATGTTCCTTTTCATAGACATTTTGGCCTTAATAAAATGGTTGTAACATGTATTCATTCATCTTAATTTCCAATCTGCTCAATTATTTTGTTCCGTGTCGTGTAAAGTGATTCAGTAGGCTCCATGAGCGAGTTGAGCTTTACCTCACCACTATTTTAAGCTTCGTTTAGATTTAGAATCGTAGGAAGAGAAGTTTCGAGGCAGTTTGAAATTAATTCCGTGCAACCTAGGTAAGGAAACTTTTTCGCAGGATACAGCACTGATCCAGCAACCGAGATGACGTTGTGTTTCATTTAGGAACAGAGTGATTTGAATGAAACACCCAGGAGAATCAGAATCAGTGAATTGCTTGAAGAGAAGGAATCGTTCAATAACGCCATAATGGACGCAACTGAAATTACTCCTTACTAAATTCGATCCATTTTCTAGCTATTTTTGCTATTATTTGATTGGCTGCGCTGTTTCTTTTCAACAGTTATTTGAATTTCCGATCTCAATTAATGCATGAGAATGAGAAACAAGTTAGTAAAATCATGCAATGCATTGATTATGATACGCTTTCCAACATACTAGAAATCATAAAATGGCTGTAGAATAAATCTCACTCCTACGCCCTGACCTTTGATCCCATTTCGATGATATTCAACAGAACTGGTTCAGTATACCTCCGAAATAACATGATAAAGTTTTGTTGCAATCGAAGCAATTTTACGTAAGTTATGATGCATAAGAGCTATGGAATAGACCTCGCTTCTGTGTCCTAACCTTTGACCCATTTCGCCCATTTTCAATAGGATTCGTCCCCAGGCGCAGGCGCTTACAACATACTAACATTTCATCCAAATAGAAACATTTTTACGTAAGTTATGACGCATAATGGCGATGGAAGTGATTCCGCTCCTTTGTCCTGACCTTTGACCCTCATTTCGCCAATTTTCAATAGGGTTTGTCCCCAGGTGATCCTCTACCACATACTAACATTTAATCGAAATCGAACCTTTTTTACGTTAGTAATGACGCATAAGAACAGTGGAATGGACCCCGCTCCTATGTCCTCACCTTTGACCCCATTTCGTTCACTTTCAATAGGGTTCCTTCCCAGGTGATTCCCTTCCACATACTAAAATTTCATCGAAATCGAACGATTTTTACGCGAGTTATCGTGAAGACGATCATACGCACACAACGCGTGACGTAATGAAGCAGATGGGAATCGCGGCCATCTGCTAGCAAAAGTGTGACGTCATAAAACTTTAATAGGATCCGCACATTTGGTTGACTGCTGACGTCATGAAAATACAGGTAGCGCCATCTTTTTCTTCCCAATTAATGCGTTCCCAAGGATGAAAATTTGAACATCGATTAAAATAGCTTCATTTTATAACTTGGAATACCTAATATTTTCTAAAACATAACCATAATTATGCAATCCAACATTTGTTTGTCTACTGACGTCATTAAAGTACAAGTCGCGCCGTTCTTTTTCTGGTTTCAACACCACCAAAGGAAAAGTTACTGATTTTTAATATAATTATGGTTATGTTTTAGAAAATATTAAGTATTCCAAGTTATTTTAAGAAGTTATTTTAATCGATGTTCAAATTTTCATCCTTGGGAAGACATTAATTGTGAAGAAAATGTGTACAAAAGTTTTTCCATTGGAAGTATAGGAAGCAAAATTACTTGACGTCCACCTTAATAATATGGGATAAGGGCGATGGAATGGAACGCAATCCTATGTCCTGACCTTTGACCCCATTTCGTCCATTTTCAATAGGGTTCGTCCCCATGTGGTCCTCTACCACATATTGAAATTTCATCGAAATCGAACCATTTCTACGCACGTTATGGCGCATAAAGGCAATGGAATGCATCCCGCTCTTATGTCCTGACCTTTGACCCCAATTCACCCATTTTGAATAGGGTTCGTCTCCAGGTAGTCTCCTACCACATTGTAAAATTTCATTGAAATCGAACCATATTTACGCAAGTTATGACGTATAAGTGCAATGGAATGGATCCCGCTCCTACGTCGTGACCTTTGACCCCATTTGTCCCATTTTTATCGAAATCGAACCATTTTTACACCAGTTATCGTGCGGACGGACGGACAAAGCTGGAGCATATACGCTTCTTCAACCTACGGGTGGAAAGCGTAAACAAAAAACAGACCACGAAAATTACCAGTTTCGAAATAAGAGTGTACAACGCTGTATCACCTCTTGTAGCGTCTGGAAATGAGTTTTAGCCATCCGGAATTTTTTTGTTTTGTATTACTTTCCGTCATTAGGCCAAGATGTCTTCATCTTGTCATTCTGGTTCGTCCACATCTGAACGGTGTCCTCTCCTGCGTAATTTTATTTATCTGTATCTTTATTTGGGTTTTGATCTCTAACCTCTTCTCTCAAAAAATTTATCTCATCTGACCATCTCTGTTTGAATCTACCATGTTTTTGTGTCCCAGTGCAAGATTCAGCACAGTTATTCAGCTAGACCAGTTTTTCTCAAACTGTGGTCAGTAATACTACTGACCTTAGATTAGTAACACTACTGACCACAGTTTGAACCAGGGAATCCGCGGAAGCGATCATAGCTCAAGATTTATACGAACAGCTAAAAAGTGTAATGTTGACTAACGAATCCTTCTATGTCAAATATCTTTCACCAATAAAACTGCCAAGTGTGCTCTGTTGTGAGAGTAATTTAGTGTATCATAACTCCATCCACGCTCGCGTTGTTTCAAGTTGAGATGGTTTAATCGTCGTCAGACCTTAAAAATTCCCTCATTTCCGTCATCACATCTTTAAAATTTCCTATCAGTATCCATCAAGCCGCGTCGCTTGACAAGTAGCACACCAAATAAAAAAATTCATTGATATCTTTAGAAATTCAAGTGCATGAAAATGTAGAAAATGCATGAAAAACCATTTATGAAATTATACTTAATTTTTTAAGTTTCTCTAAAGTTAACATACATTATTTTAGTTATATGAGTTACATAGTACATTGTTTTAATCACAATTTCTCGATTTTTATACACTTCTTTAATTTTTAAAATATAAATAAATTTTTAGTGTGGTACACCACACGTAAACCGATGCGCCCCGATGAATAGTCAGGTTGTTCCCGTGTGCATTGAATACTCATCTAGTGCTCCACAGCTGAAAAATGTTAGAGAAATACAGAACTGAACGATGTCTTACCCACCTTCCTTTTGAGTTTGTTGACTTTTCCTTTTTGATTTCAGTAATCGGACATGTGTAGCTTGTTCTTTAGATTGTTATCTTACGTAGATCTTTTTCTGTCCAGAGTTATACCCAACATTCTTCCCATCTTTCTTCTTTCTAATTTTTATTTGTCTGGATTACCTCCCATTTTATGCCTGTATTCCTGCCTCATGTTAAGATTGGAAGTATTCATTAATTGAAAAAATAAAATAAAACGCAAATGATGTTGGAATGGTTTAAATTGAAGTTTCAGTGTATGATAAGTGAAGGTCATATTTCCTAATTGTTACGCTCAAACTGTAAATCACTGCCGATTATTTGCAGCTGAAATCCGCGAATGAACTAAATTTATGTTACCCGTTCCGAAACTATACTTTCTCGTACTGAGAGCTTCCCTTTCGTAGGAATCTTGAGATTTTTTCGTCGGGTTCCTTTCACCGTGAAGAACATGATTAAATATATCTTAGATCAGATAATTTTCACCATGAGGAACATTCATTCTGCGCGTAATTTCTAGTTTTTCGTAATGTTACAGTTCTGCCTCTAAAAACCTTAAATGCATATTTCTATTTGTAACCGCATCTCTGCTTGTTAACATCCGATCGAAACAATTCTTTTTGTGCCCGACGCAATTTACTGGGGAGAACGTCTGTGTTAAATAATGAACAATTCCCAGAACGGCGAGTAAAAATGTATTTTATTTCCCTGATGATCTCTGTATCTAAAAGACGGTTAGAAAAACTTTGTTTTTGTCAGATAGCGTTTACTGTGAAAAATACAGTTACGGAAAAATTAATAGCAACTCTGGAAATGTCTGACGTTTTTGAGTTTTCAGTGTTGCTACAAAAGTAAATCTGCAGATAATACTCACAATATATATATATATATATACTTAAGAGCAAAACTGAAGACTAAGGAAAAAATTTTAGAATTTAAAACGAAGGGTGCAAAATAACCTGAAAATCAAAACGCGCAACGCAGCAGTTTTGAAAATTCAGAATTCACATTCTATAAAGAAGATACCTAAGCAAAAAAAATACATATATAATTTTGACTCACACCTAATACAACATAGAAAAGGTTATGTATCTACCTGTGTGAGTAAAAGGAGAAAAGATAAAAAAATAAAATAAAACAACTGAATGTAGAAGGTGTCGAGAATACTGAGCCTTGGCTTTATCAAGGACTTAAAGCACATTTCATGCAGAAACCAAGTCAGTTTACAGAATGGGAATATCTTTAACAGAACTCAAGTTTTGAACAGAAATGTGCTGCGAAACAGAAATCATGGCAAAGCAACATGTTCAAATTCAAATACAATTACGTACCTAATATTTCGTCTGGTTACCTTTAGATTTAACAACGGCTGCATACCCGTTGGGCATGGAGTCAACCAACTTACACAACATATCGCATGAAATACAATTGTGCCAAACGACATTAATTGCGTTAATCAGTTCCACTTTATTTGTGGGGTGGCGTTCGTGCACATTTCTTTTCAGAATGCGCCAGAAATTCTCAATCGGGTTCAAATCTGGCTAATTACCTGGCCAAGGAAGAAGAACAACATTGCCTATAGATGTCACATAAGCTTTAATGATTTTTTCCCGGTGGCATGGGCCCAAATCGTCCTGGAAGATGTATAGCTGACCCTGGAACAAATCACGTCCTGAAGGCACCAACTTGTCCTAGAGAATACTTTTGTACACCTGTGCATTAACAGTACTCTCATTTACACATGGATTCTGCCCACTCCAGCAGCAGCAAAACATCTCCGAATCACAACACTGCATGGATACTTTCTTGTCTTATGTGTGCAAGAGGGATGCAACGCCTCGCTATTTCGTCGAAACACTCGGCAGCCCGCGTCGCTACCGTCGATATTCAATTTTGTCTCATCACTAAACAACACCTGATGCCACCTATCAGTGTTCCACTCCTTACGTTCCTTTGCCCTTTCTAAACGTTTCTTGCATTTTACATTGGTTAGTAATGTCTTCTTTACCATCCTATGAAACGTCAGGCCCATAGAACGTAACCTGTTACTCACTGTTCGAGGACAAACAACAGTGCCACAGCTGTACCGCAATTCTTTGGCAAGACCTGTTGAGGAGGCCAACCTGTCACGCAGACATAACCGTTTCAACGCGTTGTCACTTCTAGGGGTTGTTTTCATTTTTCGGCCACATTTATCCAGTCTGCCATTCTTGATTCCACGCATATCACGGATCTTTGCCAGCTGCCGTCCAACTGTACTCTTGTGCACCCCAGTTATCCGGGCAATTTCTGCTTTGCTTTTGCCGAATTCTCTTAGTCACCATGCGCGAAGCTTTTCGTATTGAAATATCACCTAATCTTCTCTTAACTGCAACACAGTTTGCACAGAATAAACGAAATGCACTCTAAACTTCAGATTTGCACTGCAGTCCACAGTAGTAACGACTACACACTCACCAATACAAACGAACTACCTACGCGCACTGCGGAAACGTCTGGAATAACCCCACGCACATCGCTTGCCCTTTAGTTGCTATTAATTTTTCCGTAACTGTATTTTGTGTACGTTTTTTTATATTTCCATGATACACAGTTTGGCTGATAGGAGGTGGAGATGCATATTTCCATTTGAAATTTTAGCATTTCCTCTAAAATGATCAGTATGACCAAAATTTACGTATATTTTATAATTCTAATGATGCACTGTTTGCCCCGGTTGCCGAGTGGTTTGGCGTGCTGGCTTCTAATCATTCTTCAAATGTCATCCCGGGCTGTAGGCCTGAATTAGGCATCCGTGGTGTGTATGTCTGACGGCGCTGGCTCTGCTCCCTCTCTATGATCAGAGTCCTAAATTAGGGACGGGAGACCGACTATACCCCTATGATTTACTCATACAGGTCATTAATCTCCCCCCCAAAAAAATAGCACACTATGTTTCCTCGAGAGACGTAAAAGCGGCCGACAAAAAACATCTGCGACGGATATCATTCTTCATAACAAACATGATTCTTTCATTTTCTTCCTCCAGCAACGTACGATTTTTCTCAAGGAGGCGCAAATATAAATTCCGATTTGCGACCGTGTCTCTGTTTCTAAAAGTCTAATGGAAAGAATTATTTTGCTTCTCTTTGCATCAGACCGCTTTCAGTAGGAAGAACATTTTGTTATATCAAAAATGCTTAGTTATAAGACATTATATGCTAATAAATGTTCGATATATCACAACACTGGTCACAAAAAGTTAGGGATATTGCGGTTTCGACGGGAAAATGTGGTGATATGTATATTTAGCGTCTACTGGAGACCGTTATCAGCGTGGCTAGTTACCTCATATGTAAATTAGCATAATGAATAATAAATACACAGTTGACGTGGATTAGGAACATCAAATAGAAGTCATCACTCATTCCACGTTTAAAAGCAACCTGCCAGGTGGTTGGCAGTGTGTATGTGAGTCTGGAGAATTTCAAGGCCGCTGTGGAGCAGTGGAAGCATGTCCAGCGCGAAACTGGTTCGATTCCCGGTGGCGGCCGATGAGAATTTTTCCGTGACTCACTTATAAACATGGAAAGAGTGATGACTTCTATTTGATGTTAGCAAAATGAAAACGAAGCACGTGGCATGGGACGGAAAACCGACTTTACCCTATGATTTACTATAAAAGTACCCTGGAGAAATAGAAAACAGGTCGTTTCACAGCTTGGTCTAGATGTTTTCTGAATTTATTGCCTTCAGAGTGAGATTAACCTGAAATGATGTCCAGACGACGTTTAAGCATGGACAACAGAAATAGGGCTCTCATCATGTTACAGACAGGTGTACGGCAGATCGATGTGGCTGCTGCTTTAGGAGTTTTTCAAAGTGTACTATGTCGGCTATAAACAAGATTTCTACGGCATAGAATTGTTGCTGATCGACCCAGGAGTGGTCATCCGAGGATAACCACCAGGTGGAAAGATCGCTACCTGACAGTAAGTGCTAAGAGAAGGCCTAGTAGCACGAGTAACCAACTCCGAGAATCACTTCAAACTGCTTCTGGGGTCACAGTATGGACAAGAGCAAGAATGTCGCTGAGCTGTATAGTATTGACATCAGCTCACTATCGTCAAAGATCTACCTGGGTCCAACAGTACATGGCATGGAATACGGAGTGGCACCAAGTACGTTTCACAAAGGAATCCCGTTTCGCTTTTGATTCTGATGCTCGAAGAGAACACGTGTGGAGGAGATCCCTCACATCAATGCAACCACACTATGTGCAGCTCCCTTACCAGCGGCAGTATGTTCTGGCCTGGGCAAGTATGTGTGTTCAATGGCTGTACTTCCTTGTGTGTTTGTCAAGGCAGCATTGTGCTGAAACGAGATCATTGTACAAATTGTGACACTGCTTCACGCTGCTATTGGACATGCATTCCGTTTTCTCGATAACAATGCAACCAGTCACCGTGATTGAAGCGTGCTTCAGGAGCTGGAAAGGCATGAGATTGAATCGTTACAGCTGCCTTCGGTGTCTCCTGACCTTTACCCTATTGAGAAAATTTGGGATGCTGTACAGCGACGTCTGGATAACGAGGTTTCATACCCCAGTATACTGCCGCCCCGATGGCGCAGTGATCTAATAACTGGCTCATGACCTTTTGTCCGAAAGGGTCTAGGTTAGAATCCCCGTGAATCATGGATGTCGTATTTGTCTTGCGGCTCCAGCAGGGATGGGTTTTTTTGTCTCCGTCCGTGGAACCAGTGACACTAAATTAGGAACGGACGGCTGCTCATAGCCCATTGAGTCCATTGAGTTGCTCACGGTGGGTGTTAAACCTCCAAAAAAAAAGTAACGGTACACTGGCAGATCTCCATAACGTGTTGCCTGTA
This sequence comes from Macrothele yani, assembly GCA_039090855.1. Lineage (NCBI taxonomy): Eukaryota > Metazoa > Arthropoda > Arachnida > Araneae > Macrothelidae > Macrothele > Macrothele yani. Next base: position 75,935,550 of record CM077026.1, read on the forward strand.
ATATGGGACGAGTTGCCCCCGACACTCATCAGTAATGACGTTGCAAGTATGCCTCGTAGGTTTCAAGACGTATTTTGACTCAAAAGGTGGTGTTACCGGGTATTGAAATCCAGAGGTATGGACATTCTCTGAATTTACCATTCTATCTATATTGCAGCGCTGCTTTTTTGTGTGCAGAAATTGCATAATAGATTGTTTTTGTAAAAGCAAGTTTTATCGTTTGTGTCACGTAGCCTCACTTATATTTATTGCAGTGCGTGTTACTTGAGTCTGATACATACGCCCTTCATTTCATTCAATATCCCTAACTTTTTGTGACCAGTGTGTATTATATATAATTACACATTCTTTTGAGTCAAAAGATGTGCTCTACGAACCAAACATTTGATGCCACATATCTTGATTTTTATGTTTCGGAAAGTGAGAATCTCTTCAAAGTGACCCCATATTAAATCAACCGAAGACTTTCAATGCAGTGTGGTGGTAGTATGTTTTCATTACCGGTCATAGTACATGACATAGAATCAACCCAGCTACACTTCCAGTTGCATGTTTATGGCATTCGAACCTGCCGAGAATCTCCTGGGTGAGTCAGCAATAACGTGACTTATAGGAACGCGGCATTCTACGTAGTGTTGTGAATAAAAGGAATACACATATACGTGTATCTAGGTAATACCGAAGTTTACGTAGCATTAAAAATTCTGCGTAACTACGTATTCAGCATATTTGTTAAACTACTCACTTGAAAGGTATGCGAAACTGATGTATTAATACTAAAATAACAACATATGAAGAGAATCAGAATACCTCTACAAATCATTTAGATGATTAGAAAACTTCTGGGATTCATTTTTGTGCTGCAGTTTTCAATGAAAATGTTATTTAAACCGATAAATGAAGGTCATATTCGACATCAAAAATAAACCATGGGCTCCAGCTTTTTTTATGTGATTCTTTGATTTCGTCGTTTAACGAGCGTCATGAGGAACTCCAAGAGTTATAAGTGATGGACCGCCCCCTAATTTTGGGCCTCTGGTTCCAGGGAAGAGACAGATTCCTCCGGCAAGTACACCAAACATGCCTCATCTGGGAACCCAGCTCGGATCCACCTCGGCTAAGTAATCCGAGGCCCGCTCCTCAGACCATTCGACCACCGAAGCGGCGTACTTCAAAAATTTGATTTCCTTTCTGTAAGCCGTTTGGCTTTATATCAGTGCCTATCTTCCTACTGGCAGAAGATTAAATTAAAAATGTAACAGATTCATCGAAAAAAAAAGGATTTCCTTCCCCAGCGCAAGCATAATATTTGAATAAAAGAAAGAAGTTGCAGCACTTTTGCTGGAAAGCTGGAATTGTTATTTGTTCCCTTTTACGTCCGAATGGGGACACAGAACAAACTACAATTGAATGTTACAATATGTTAGCTGTAGTCTGGTAAGTACACGAAGAGGAAAGATATTTGAAATCTGTAATGATTTATTTTGATCTCTGCATAAAGTAACAATTGAAATGGAAGAGCAAACAATGGAAAGTAAAGAAGGAACACATTTGCGAGTTCACTTTAATCTGTTTTTATATTTTTGTCGACTTTGACAAGTCTCCTATGAAGCAAAATGCAAACTCGCGTTCAAACTAAATAAAACCTTTGATTTTTAACTTTGGGACAGATTGATGTAAAAATATCTATATATAATAGGCACAGTATATTATGAAACGGTAACACATTAAATCTGAGTTTGTGTTTTTGTGTAAAGGCAAAAAAATACCAACAGAAAAACTTTTCTGTTACATTTCCGAATGAAAAATGCAAAAAATTTCTGTAGCACAAGAAACGATTCTCATTTTGCAGAAATATTTTTTGAAATAAAGTTGTGAAATTTTAGATGTGTAAATGCTGTGAAATTTTCAGACTAAACAAATAGAACCTCCACCATTATGATCATCTAAGTTAGCAAATCATGTATGAACACATCAGCTGTGTTGAAGAAAGAAAGCTCTGGGTGCCTTGCGGCTAAACCTAGTATTCGTCAACATTTGAAATAATGATTTTCAAAAAACTGAACAAAATCTGTAGAGAAGTGTCTGAACCATCTGCACCTATTTCGCTCCTCTGGTCATCAAGTCTTACATAAGCATCTTCGTCAATATTATAATAGTTGCTGGTGGCAGCAACGTATCTATACAGTATATGTTTTCTGACGAGGAATCATTCCACACATAGCAGTCTAGGGGCTGTGACGTCTTTACTAATCATAACGAAGACTCATTTATGACTATTATCAATTTAACAATACATAACATTTAATTAAATAAACATCAAAATACACTTCTTTATGCCCTGTCGTCCTTCCTACAGATCACAAGTCAGTAAAATCATGCAATGCATTGATTATAATACGCTTTCCAACATACCAGAAATCATTACTCAAGTCATCACTCAAGTTATGAGGATAGTAGCTGTAGAATAAACCTCGGTCCTGTGCCCTGACCTTGGACCCCATTTTGATGATAATCAACAGAACCGGTTCAGTGTACCTCCGAAATAACATGATAAAGTTTTGTCGCAATGGAAGCATTTTTACGTACGTTATGATGCATGAGGGCTATGGAATAGATCCCGCTCCTGTGTCCTAACCTTTGACCCCATTTCGCCCATTTTCAACAGGATTTGTCCCCAGGCAGGCTCCTACAACATACTAACATTTCATCGAAATCGAAGATTTTTCACGTAAGTTATGACGCATGATGGTGATGAAAGTTGTTCCCCTCCTATGTCCTGACCTTTGACCCCATTTCGCCCATTTTCAATAGGGTTTGTCCCCAGGGGGTCCCCTACCACATACGAAATTTTAATCGAAATCGAACCTTTTTTACGTTAGTTATGACGCAGAAGAGCAGTGGAATGGATCTCGCTCCTATGTCCTGACCTTTGACCCCATTTCGTTCACTTTAAATAGGGTTCCTTCCCAGGTGTTCCCCTTCCCCATACTAAAAGTTCATCGAATTGGGACGATTTTTACGCGAGTTATCGTGCGGACGGGCATACGCACACAACGCGTGACGTAATGAGGCAGATGGGAATCGCGACCATCTGCTCGAAAGAGTGTGACGTCATAAAACTTTAATAGGATCCACACACAACGCGTGAAGTAATGAGACAGACGGCGTGACCGCGCGCCAACATTTCAATCTCGAGATTGTGACGTCATAAGATTTCTAAGCATGAGCAACATTAATGGGACGACGCCATGACACTAATAAAAACGTGGTAATTCGGGGTGGTTATTTAACGCACTAAATGAATTTTCCTAAAGTCGAGATCAAGCTAAATAGATTTCTAGTACCAGAAAACGGTAGGTTAACGACTTTCATCAAAATCCTTAGAGCCGTTTTCAAAATAAAATTTACATACTTACAAGAATTGCCCCTTTAATAGTAGAATTGCTCCTTAATGGATCCCGATCCTATGTCCTGACTTTTGACCCCATTTCGTCCATTTTCAGTAGGGTTTGTTCCCAGGTGGTCCCCTACCACATACTAAAATTTCATCGAAATCGAACCGTCTTTACGCGAGTTATCGTGCCAACAGACAGACGGACGGACGGACAAAGCTGGAGCATATACGCTTCTTCAACCTACGGTTGGAAAGCGTAAAAAACAACTCTCTCTCCGTCTGCTGTCTCGAACTCAATGCTCTCACGTAAAGTCTGACGTCAGCTATGGCGTCAGCTCTGACGTCACTATGACTGGGAACGGCACAGCTAGCTCCTTCCCCCTCCAGAGCTTTTCTCGATGATATATTCTAAGAATGTTCATAGAGAAAATTAGGTAAGTCCAAAAATGTTAGGATTTAGATGCAATTTACAATAAGATTTACCTAAAATAAAAATATAAACATTTTAAAATAATACCGCAAGCACGGCAACACAAAACTGGATCTTGTCCCTTGAATAGCTGGTGATAGCAAACGAATGCGACTCAAACTGGCAGCATTTTTATGTAGTGTCCCTCGACGATGTACAACTTTGTAGTTATTCGGTTGTAGAATCAAGGCCTATCTCATGAGTCTAGGGTTAGTACTGGAGTGTGTACGAAGCCACACTAAAGGATTGTGATCTGTCTGTAACTTGAACATAGTTTGTCCGTCAAGATAACAATGCAATTTTTTTACAGCATATACAATGACAGCACATTCTTTTTTGGTAGTACAATACCATTTCTCAACTTCCGTGAATTTTTTGCTCAGATACAACACCGGGTATTCTTCTCCTTGATCACTGATCTGAGAGAGTACGATACCCATTCCGGAATCTGAAGCATCACATTGGAGAAGAAATTATCTATTATAGTCAGGAGTGTGTAGCACAGGTTTACTACAAAGCTTATCTTTCAACGCTTGAAAGGCTATTTCACACTGAGGGGTCCACAATTCTTTTTTCTTAGTTTTGCCTTTTAACACTTCGGATACGGAGCGGCAGTGGTCGAAAACATGGGAATATATTGGCGGTAATATCCACCCAGTCCAAGAAAAGCTCTTACGTCAGTTTTTGTAGTAGGAGTAGGGAACTCACGAATAGTTTTCACTTTCAGATTTCCAGGGGTTCTGGTGCCTTGTCTTACTAGATGTCCCAGATATTTCACCTGAGCTCGAGCGAATTTACACTTCGAAGGCTTGGGTGTGTGCCTGAGATGTCGATTTCGAAAGTTATGATCGTTGACAAAATAAACTGGTACTTTTTGAAACCTCCGCCATTCTAAGGAGATAATTAAAGGGTTTTGACTCTTCAGAATTTTTAGGTACCAATGGTGTTTCTCAAGTCTCACCCGAATGAATCCTGATTTATCTTCTTCCTTCTGCAGAGTTCCAACAATCACAGGGTAGCATGGGTCAAAGTTCTTCCCAAATTCATACTGGCATGTGCTCGATTTCCATGCGAAAATATAAGCCAGGACGAAAACCTTCATACTGAGCTCTCATCTCATCAGGTATAGTTTCAAATTCTTGTTGATTCAACTTCGTTTGTTCATCAGCTTCAGTTTACAGATCAACATGATAAGATTTCACATTTTCTTCTTCATACTGTAAGTTAAACAGGGCTTTCAACTTTCACTTCTTCTTCAATCTTTTTTCTTGAAGTGTGAGCTCCTCCTTCGCATGTGCTTCTGCTCTTTTACTTCCGTCATCTTCCTGATTACTGTTAGGATCAAATTTCACTTCCTCAACCTCAGAGTTTCCTGGGTTGGCATTCCCATCAGAGTCGTATTCTTCAAAATCACCATAAAGTTCATCACTTTCAATGAGTTTTTTCTGCAGCTTCTTTTTGCTGCTCCATTTTCCTGTCACAAAACAATCTTTCACAGCTTCTATTGCCTCATTGTTTTCCCAATTTCTGGGTACAAAAAGCCACAATTTTGAGCAATCTAATCCATTCAAATGTCGGCTCTTTCCCTTTTCTTTTTCATGCTTGGCAATATGAAACAAACCACATGATTCTTCAGCATCTGACTCTGAATCTGCAATACTACGATTCTTCAGCTTTCTGTCACCATAAACAAGTGTATGTAGATTCACAGCTTCTTGCTGTCTTTATAAAATGCACTTGCTACATTTTGCACCAATTTCTCTTTCCGCTTTGTGTGACCTATCTTTTCGGATAAATCTTCATTACCTTCTTCATGATCACCGCCTGTATCATTGTCTGCTTCTAAGTGATGTCCTGTTAGTTGTTCTTCTAATCTGAAGTCCTCAGCAAAATGTACCGTTTTTTGCTTTTTCATAGGTGATTCCATAGGGCGACAAGATATGCTATTTTTTTTTCTTCTCTGCTTCATCATCTTCACTTTGACTCTGTACAGTAGCAAATGTATCAGAATCTATTTCTAAAACCGAACATATTAGATCGAGATCATTTTGTATAGCTGGCAATAATACACCATCTTCGTCGCTCGGATCAGTCTCTATTAACGACACGTCAACATTACTAAGTGAGCTCTCATTTTTTTTTCTCTTCAAGCTCTTTTCCACTACTTTCTGGAACATTAGACTGTTTCTCCAAAATCTTCTGTGGCATAGTCTGCACGGCATTTAATTCATGATGAACTAATTTTTTATCGTGCTTAATCGGATCTAATAACGCAGCAGTACGATTTCCCAGTAAGTATCGGCCCGGGTCACGCTCATTTCTGATTACAGCTGCTTCTGTGACGGTGTGACCAAAATCTCCTCTGTCAGTTGCACCTGAGCTAATTGTAAGCAGGTTGGTGCCCCTTCAAGGGGCTGCTGAACCCAAACATGTTCTCCTGCTAACATCTTAGATGTGATATGCTTCTGACAAACAATATCAATAGTCGCTCCAGAATCTCGTAAAATAGGCATTTTAAACCCATTTTCTTTGTCTGTAGTGGTAAACGGTGTCAACAGTTCATCCTCCGTCAGTTCTGAAATTCTATTTACAGTTGCAGAAACTGCTTCTGGACTTTTTTTAATTTGGACATTGAGGTCTAAGATGGTAATACGCTCCACATTCAGAACATTGTAATCACCTCCGGCGTTCAAAATTTTCAAAATTCCTAGTTCTAAAAACATTAAGTTCACCATGAGCTCCATCTCTTTGAGCTGTGATAGGCTCACTTCTACTGTTATTATCGTACGAACTTTTTGTTCGATATTTGGACACATTTTTCTCTTTTTGCTGAATGTTTACTGAATAATTTTTCATACTTCCCCGGACATTGTCGTAGTCATCCAACATCTCCGCAAGTTTGGACGATGACGAAATCTTATTCCATTCATCAATAAAATGCTCCCGTACTTCTACTGGTACTCGACGTTTCATCTGATCGGTCACCATTAGATCCAACAGCTGTTCCAAAGTACAAATTTGAAGACCTGTAATCTATTTAGTGCAATAATTTCGAAGTTCATAGCTAAAATCACGCCACAACTCTGCTTTCTTTTGATGTTTCACAAACATTTGCCTAATTTTTCTGAACTTAGCTTAAATCTTTTCAACAACAAAAGTTTTTACATATTCATAATTGTCTGCCTCTTTTTCCGGTTCTCTGGCTATAAGCTGATTAATCTCATACGGCAATAATCCCTTCAAATGCGAAACCCAATCTGTTTTTTTATTTGTGTTTTACGCACTTGCCTTTCGAACAAAACCAAATATAGACTTATGTCGCCTTCCTTAGGATCAAAATTTGGTATCAGACTATTTAGATCATTTTTTTTGGATTGGAGGTTTAACGACCACCGTGAGCAACTCAATGGGCTATAAGCAGTCGCCCGTCCCTAATTTAGGGTCACTGGTTCCAGGAAAGTAAGAGAGCCAGTGCCGTAAGACAAACACAACATCCATGCCTCACCGGGATTCGAACCCGGACCCCTTACGGACGAATGATCAGAGGCCATCGCTTAGACCACTGCGCCACCGGGGCGGCAGATCAATTTTAGGCCTTCCTATCATTCCTCCTACAGTTTGTTCTGAAACATTACCTTGTGTTTTACTTGCAGCTTCATTTCGTCGTAATTCTAATTCAAATTCTCTTTCCTCTTTTCTCTGCTGTTCTTCTATTTCTTCTTTCCCTTTCCGTTAGTCTATTTCTTCTTTCCCTTTCCCTTTCCGTTAGTCTATTTCTTCTTTCCTTTTCCGTTCGTCTATTTCTTCTTTCCTTTTCTGTTTGTCTATTTCTTCTTTCCTTTTCTGTTTGTCTATTTCTTCTTTCCTTTTCCGTTCGTCTATTTCTTCTTTCCTTTTCTGTTCGTCTATTTCTTCTTTCCTTTTCCGTTCGTCTATTTCTTCTTTCCTTTTCCGTTCCTTGAGTTCATCTTCATCTATTCTCACACTTATAATTGTGGCTGATAATTGTTTCAAGAACTCTTCTTCATACTCTTGACTTCTTAAAATTATTTTTTTCAAATACACTATCTATAGTCGGGAGATACTTTCTCACCTAACTCTTCTGCCAAAAGTCGTAAGTCTTCTTTTTTTGCCTTCGCCAAAAATGCCATTTTGCGACAATAAATAGTAAACTTAGATTTAGTGAACTTATCAACCTACTAGAATTTGTAATTCTAATGATTAGTACTGGCGTACAAAATTTCTTCAATACCGGTACACTGCAACTTTTATACTGTCGTATATATATGTATTTTCAAGATTCACTTTTTATTTGTACTGACACATACCCAAGGAACACTTTAGCTTTCGTATGTTACCAGTGTTCTAAATTAAAAAGGAACTATTTTGAAGGTGAAAAGCAAATCTATATTTCATACCAATAGCACTGACGTCTTCAATCCGTAGTTTTAAAGCACATATGTAGAGCTGATCGAACATCTGGTCATAGCTTGGCCTATCCGCTGTTCGAAAATTTCGCAGTTATTTCAAAGATGGCATCCGAAATTCTTTTTTCCATGAAGGAAAACAATAGACTGTCGAATCCCACTACGCTGGCATCATATATACACATTAAAGCTGTGACGTCTTTACTAATCATAACGAAGACTCATTTATGACTATTATCAATTTAACAACACATAACATTTCATTAAATAAACATCAAAATACACTTCTTTATGCTCTGTAGTCCTTATTACAAATCAAAACAACAACTCTCTCTCCACGCTCTCCACTCGGTCTGCTGGCGTCTGCTGTCTCGAACTCAATGCTCTCACGTAAATTCTGACGTCAGCTATGGCGTTAGCTCTGACGTCAGTATGCAGGACTGGGAACGGTACAGGGCAAGGAAGGATGGTAGAATACAGATTGGTATAGCGTACCTACTTAGGAGGTCCTATTTGGTGCCGTATCATGCCGTACAAAAATAAAACATATTATACCCCCCCCCCCCATACCAGGGTTGCGTCGCTGAGCATGAATGCGTTGCAATACAGCGAGAATTAGAAGAAGCAATTTGGGATTCCGCTGACTGGCCGGAAACCAGGCAACACGCACTCACAATAATGAGCAGAAGGACTTAGCACCAACACAACTTTTAATTATATTCTTAACAGCAGCTTGGATACGAATTCAACAGAAGAAATAACCTGAACCATTATTAATTAGATGTCTTAATCTGACCCTTCATCACTTATGACCAGATGAACCATTCTGCGCAAGAGTTCACACATCATCTGCCCGGCGTTACTTTTAATCGCCTCGGGTGACTCTCGGAGACGAGACTCTCTTACAGTTAGCAAACAAAAATGTACTTACATGCCTTCATGGTAATCCGTTGGCATTTTGCGCTAATTTAGCGCTTTGGAAAAACACACACACACACACACACACACACACACACCAATAATCACGGTGGGATGACGCACTCTCCTTGTATCACCTGTGTGAGCCAATCTGTCTGATGGCCTAGGAATCTTTCTCCCCAGGAGATAGCGTCGATTCCACTCTTATTTTTCTTCTTCTTACCGATTGCGAGGGGAAGAGGGAGGCGGAGCACAGGAACGGTCCCTTCTAGACCCGTGCAGGCTGCTGGTCTCCAGAGCGCTCTTCGCGCTGTGCACTCGTTTCGGTTTGACGAAGTACGCAGGTCCGATACACGTCTTTGCACTAAAATCGGACGGCCGTGGTTTCACCTCTCTATAGTTTCTGTTTCTCCACAAGGCTGCGGAATGTCGCAGCTCGTTTCTGCCGCTATTCTACTTTATCCTCTTTGGCTGGTCATTTCAGGCCTGGCGTCAACTATTCGCCTTCGCTCCTTCTGTTTTCTGGCAGCACGGCATTCCGAGCGAAAATATCAGCGGCTCTCCGCTCCAGCATGTGTATCCGGTCTCCTCTGTTGCTAAGAGCCCTCCTTCTTTCTCGTCCATGATCTCAGACTCGTAAAGCTGTCTGTCTCTGCACAACGTTGCTGAATCTGGATGTCATCTGGCCTTTCTCATGATGTTTGTCTCCCATCTAACTGTAGATTTTTGACCGGCCCCTTAACAAGCGCGCTGCCTTATCTGTACTCAGCAACTTCGCACCCCAAAGTGCGTTTTCCGAAGTTTCTACCAGAGAAAACCACTACAAGGGAATTCGGTTAACGCCGAGAGAGCGAAGACAATGATATGTATTAAGAGGCCCGAATGGGGAAATAAGGCATCCAAAACGTCTTACTTGTCTTTTCAAAAATTGCTGCTTCACCCAGCTCATTTTTGACCCTGCGTAACAATATATTGTTCTTACTAAGTTCTTGGTCAAAGAAATTAGTTACTCAATAAGCGACATATCTATGCAATTACGCTGCTGAATGTTTAATTCCAGCGAGTTGTTGTACCGTCGCACTAGGGACAGCATATCCGAAACTTGCTTGGCAAAACTTTTCCCGAGCACTGGTTGGGGCACGGTTTCACGGCTTCATCGCTCACCAGACTTAGCTTCAGTGAATTTTTTGGGGGAGAAAGGGGCTACACGTCAAGAATGTTGTGTATCAGGTGTTTTATGGCAATGTGGCTAGCTTTCGACAGCAAATCAGAACTGCTGGTGAATTCATTAACGGTTAGTTTGTTGTTGGCTCCTAGATGAGTACTTCTTGTGCCACTTGATATGCTAATTTGCAGCGACAGATCTCTGTCCCAAGACCAGCAGTTTTGGGTAGATTCTGAACCACAGCAGGTGTTTGGTGACAGCAAAGCACGAGCTAAGGACTCTACTACCTCAAGTCGTGAGTTCTAACATGTGGGTCACCGCTATTCCTGATTTGGTGGCACAGAATATGCTCCAATGTACGTTTCTAGTAAACAGAATACCACCTTGACTTGCTAAGCTCAGGTAAAAGAGAACTTACTGAACCTCTTAATAAAAAGAAAGAGTGAGTGGCCATGCCATTTAAATCATAAAGCTTTAACGGTGTCAAGCGACCATGCTGTTACTTTTGAAAAAGAAACCGTTTGCAGTGTTTCTAAAAACATGAAATCAGGCTTCCTAACCAAAATCTACTGCGGACGTGACGCAGTTTCCTAATTACCAACCTCTTGTCTCTGCGGTAGGCTACAGATGGGGGTTCGATTCCTCGTTTGCGGCCGTCGAATTCGATGGATTTTCAGAGTGTAACGCGAATGTGTGGTGGGTTCTCGAAAATCGTCTCTGCACGCCATGAGTTGATTGCCCCTATATTCGGCCCCTGCAGCCGAAAACTATCTAGAAGGCTACATTATAATCACAGTGAATCCCTATGAAAACACCATGTCCGAGCAAAACTCTACAAGCCCACTGAATGATGTGATGGGGGAAAACGAAATCTACCAAAGGAAATCCTGGTTAGAAACTTTGTCTGGCTGATTGTCTGTAAAATGATTGTTTTTGCTGACTGCTTGTCTAGATAATGGTTATTCTTATGGCTATCTTTGGCTCTAATATAAGAGTTTGTCCGTCTGTGTAAACTTTCCACAGCAAGGAGTTCCAATGGCAAATTTAGACATTTCGTAAAAGACCCGATAGTAATATGCCACATTCTAGTAGCTTGTCTCTATAGTCTTCTTATGTACAGTGGTAGGCAAAACAATTGCATCACCTGTAAAAACCGACAATTTTTAAGCTTAACTCTTTCTTTAACTAACTAATTTTCATAGTTATTTCATCGTTTATGTATCATTAGCGAAATTTAATGGACATTTCAAAAATGTCTTAGTTTTTCCTGTAGCTACTTCTGTTCTTAAGATATGACATAAAATATGGGGTTTGACAAAGACATCTTGATGATATGATATTTGAAGAAGTTTTAGGAAGGGAGTGTCTGACCCCAGGTCTAAAACTGCCCTTAGAAATGAGAAGCTTGGAGATCTGAGAAAATGAACTCAATAGGAAAGACAAACAGAAAAATGTAGTGAAAGGAGAGAGTGATTCGCGACACAACTCTGTGTGGAAGGGGGAAAAGGGAACGAAGCACCGCGCAACATCACAAAGAACCACAACACCAACCAGCCTCCCGATGCACCAAGAAGGTGTGACTGAAACTCAACGATACCAATTTCAAATGTCCAAGCAGAATCCATTTTCGCCATCTCGATGCCAATCTGAAAAAGAAGGGTGAGGTGGTCTGTCTAACCCAGACATTAAAATTCACATTAGCTGCGTATCAGTTGTTACAGCTAATTATAGACATTCTTTTACCTGATTGGCTGCTTCCTAATGCTATCCTAATCCTACCCCAGCCTTTATAAGTGTTGATGCAGAGCTACCAGGGCTTTGCAGTGGTCGCTTCTTGTTGTTTTTAGGGTATACTTTGTGTATATTATCAATAATGGTTAAAACTGCGGAATTTTCCACAGCGGACAGAGTAAAAATAGTAGTTCTGCATGAAGAGAGATATTCTTCGAAGCAAATCGCTGAAAGAGTGGACTGTATTCAATCTATAGTTATTAGGCTACTAAAGACAGTAAAAGACACTGGTGATATTAAAAACATACGTCGCAGTGGAAGGGCTAGATCCACTACAGCCAGGCAGGAGAGAGCGCTTAGAAAGACAAGCTTGGCACACCTGAAGGCTCAATTCACCTGAATAGCTTCAAAGATAGTCTGAAGTGACTGATGTTACTGTTAGTACATCTACTATTAGGATGAGTCTGCTTCAGTATGACTTACGTGGCTGCAAAGGCAGGCGTACACCACTGTTAACTGCAAATCAAAAACAGCATAGATTTCAGTATATCATGTCTCATGGATAACCAAGCAATGGGAAAATGTTCTTTTCTGTGATGAATCAGAATCTTGCCTTAATGGGAATCAGAGTAGTGTCTAAGTAAGGAGATTCAAATATAAAGAAGTCCATCCAAGTTGCTTAGTGACTTCTGTTAAGCATCCGATGAAGGTCATGGTTTGGAGCTGCATGTGCGCACATGCGAGAACCTCCATTTGGTCGATGGTACGATAAATGCCCAGAAATACATCTGGATATTGAAAACAAGATGCTACCTACCATCATCTAGAAGGCGTTTTCACGGCAATTTTATTTTTCAAGATGACAATGCTTCCTGTCATCATACTTAAGTAGTGAAAAAAGTGATTTCAGGAAATAAAATGTTCAGCATCTTGATTGGCCACAACAGTCACCGGACTTAAACCCGAGCAAAAATTTGTGATTCAAAGTGTCGTATGAACTATCAAAAAAGAAGCCAGCAACCAAAATTCAACTCACTGAAAATGTAATTCAAATTTGGAATTGCATTGTTCAACCCAATCTTTTACAAAACCTTGTTCACAGCATGCTATCAAGATACAAAGCTGTGATTAAAGCTAAAGTTTGGGCAATGAAATATTAGGTACATTTTATAATTTTACTTCATTATGTTTCTGTCTTTAAATGTTATTTCATTCCTTATGAATTACAAAAACGATTTGTTGCTGTAAACCTAAGTATTGGACTTGGTAATTTCGACTTGGTCATGTTTTTTGTAATGTATCTTAAGAACAGAAGTAGCTACAGGAAAAACTAAGACAGTTTTGAAATCTTCATTATATTTTGCATCTAATGACATATAAATGATGAAATAACTATGAAAATTAGTTAGTTAAACAAAGAGTTAAACTTAAAAATTCACTGTTTTTGCAGGTGATGCAATGCTTTTGCACACCACTGTGTATAGCATAATGAGCAAAAGTTGCGTAGAATACCAAGTGAAGACTTAAGGTGAAAAAATGGTTCTTTTTCATTCCGGCTGATCCTGAGAATAGAAAGACAGAGATCGTCGATGACAGTAGTAAAAATTATTTAATATTCATTGGTGCAAAATCTGCGATTGTATGTGCGCGTGTGCAACAGTTGCGCACGCCCATCATTTTGTTCGAACTGAAGCTCGTAAGTCAACCGGTAACCGCGTAACTGAATGACAGTCGATGTTGAGCGTTGCGCATGATGTATGGCTTTTGGGATCTAGAAAAAGGGAAACGTGTTGTAAGGATTAATGAATTAGAGTTTCACTATGTTTCATTGTGACAGCTGAAAATGGGGAATGTCACATGCGCTCCTGGAACGTTTAACATTTGAAGCAGGAGGATGCAATGTCCCTATCTGACACTGCATCTAGACCGACTATATCATATTATGTTTGTATACCCGACAATAGTACACTGCAGATGCTATGTGGAAATGCTAGTGAAATGTCTCCAATCTTCGACACGATATGCCGTTGATGTATAGATAAATGAGAACAAAGTATTTGAAATGAAGCGTTCCAGAACATTAATCCGACAGTAAGTAAACCTGCTGAACATTTTATGTATGAGCTGAAACACTGGACCTGAACAACTCCACCTCTTTTATCAAGCTAGTGAAGGCGTACTTTGAGAAATAACGAAGCATTCCTGAAGAACAACAAACATTTGCAGGAGGTATACTTAATAGTATCACAAAGCTGACATCATAGCGAAAGATGTATTATATGTATGAGTTACCAAGATTGTCAACAAAAGCTGTAACCACTAAAGCCAAACGGCCTTTAGCCTTTGGCATTGCAACGGAATCATTATGCCCTAGAATACGTTTTTCAGATTTTTTTATAATTGACTAAAATTTCTGATTGTCGGGTAAGTAGTAGCTTCAAAGATGAGTGAGTGAACGGAGGGTTCAGTCAATGTCGTGCAAGCAGTAGCAAATGGTGTTCACTGCTCAGTGCGGTAATCTTAGGAACAGCACAAGTGGCCGTGTGAGCAGTGTGGAATCGCGTTTAGTGCCATCACAGTGACTTCCTAAATAAACATTATTAATATTTGTGAATAATACTTTTAGTACCACAACTGTGTGAGAATTGGGGAATGGTGTTCAGTGTCGTCGGCGTAGGAAGAATGTCGTGTTCACTGCTAAAAGCTGCAAGATTGCCTTTGCGTGATGAGAGAATTAGCGGAATGTATACGTATGAGGTGCGGCAGAGAGATTTGAGCCAGTTCCCACCTACTGTTTTATTTGCTGAGCAGATCGTCCTCTGTTGTGTTTCATGTGACTACAGATGTATCTCTTGATTTCCTGACCTTTAATTATTATTTTGTTTCGTTCAGAAACCCAGGCAAGTGCTATGTTTAAAAAGATAGCGGAAGCAAAGAAAACCTTGATCTGATGATAGAGTCATTATTACGTAGGTAGGATAGCCACCAGTTGCCTTGGTTGTTACGTTTGTTTACCGTTGCAGCGTCGATATTCACACACTTTCAGACAAACAATTTGAAATATGAAGTTACTATCTAAAGAACACGCTTCCGTTATGTGTTTTTCAAGGTGGTAAAATGTTATTGTTGTGTGTGCTAATACAGTCCCGTTCGTAATTCATAGCGCTGGAAATTTACTGTAGATCGCATAAATTTAACGACATGTCTGTACGCAAGAATATTAGTGAATGATTGGTACAAGGGCAATAATATTCCGCGGAAAAATAGAAGAGATGGTTTCGCCCACGTTTCTGTTTTATCGCAGTGCGATGGACAACACGCTGATAAAATACATGTCTGCCATTAGCAGTCTTTCATTGGAGCCTGTTAGTGGTCTGGTAAGGCTGACATTCATTCTTAGCACGCAACCACATCAAGTGAAGGACCGAAGTGCCTTTCTGCTGACCAGTGACATTCCTCTGGAATCAATAAGACCCCAACAGAAGCATCCATAGGCTAATGACATAAATCAAGGAGCTGCTTTATTGCATAGCGTCTCAAAGGTTAAGAAGACGTTGTATCCGCTATTTTTTATTGTTTTTATTTTTATTTTGAAAGCTTACTATAAAACCTTGCTCAAAAAAATATAGTTAATTATGCTTTTCTACCAAAACACTACTTTCGAAAACACTACTGAGAGAAAGAGATTCAATAAGCAAGAAAAAGAAATTAAATACTATTCAGTGTGTGTGTGTGTGTGTGTGTGTGTGTGTGTGTGTGTGTTGTGATTCGTAACTTTCATTTATGCAACTGGCAAGACAATTGGCTGTGCACGATATGATAGATGTTTGGCACGTCTACTGGATCAGAAAAGAAAAGTAAAACAAAATAAAGATTCTGTACCAATTTTCTAAGATGCTTGGACCTAGAACTCAATTCTGTGGAGATAAACTGCACGAAGACATGACAATGGAAAAGGGAGCTACTGTCATGAACATTATGATAACAGGAAGACCTATTGAAAAAAAAACATTTTCTAATATCAGCGTGAATTGGACATAGAAGATGAACATTCTTCGATGAGCATGTGAGGTTAGAGTGTATTGCTTGTCCTTAGTTCATACAGCCAAAAAAAGAAGCAAGAAAAAGAGCAAGCGTCGTTAGTACTACAAAACAACGTACGACGCTTACTGAGGTTCGAACCCAGCCACAGCAGTACAGGAAAGCTAATTGCATTCTTGTGCTGCTCCTCCATTGGAGGTTGTAAGTAAGTGCATGCGTTGGGTATTTATTGATTGCCAACATTCCTGATTTCAAAAACCTTTCTTCAAGTCAGAAAGAAAGCCAGAGCCAATGATTAATTATCAAGCACTTATCTATCATTGGCAACTCGAACCCAGGGGCGTCAGGATTTCATGGTCTTCATGCAGTGGCGCCCATATCAGCACCTTTAGGGGGGCTAAGAAAAATCCTTACCTCCTCCAAGGCTGTCAAACATTTTAGTAAATGTACAAGATACTAAAATACAACAAAAATATTTGATACAATCAATCATTTCGTCTATTTTAGTGTTTTAAATTTACCAAAAATGTGGTTATACCAATGGCTATGGGGGGGGGCTCGAGATATACCCCCCCATGGGCGCCCTTGTCTTCATGCAGTTAGCTCTTTCAGGACCAGAGGACGTTAGTTTGTTAACCGTTAAGCTACAAGGCAAACCGCCTGAAACGACCTGACCGTCCCAGATTACCGTCTGGCAAGTTTTCCTACGATATCTCACGGGTGCTTATTGATTTCAGTGATTATCTCACATTTTCTTTACCTGTTGCTACAACGGTGAAATTGCTCTTCCCCCTCCACATTATTCACTTTTTTGTTTTGAAACAAGTACGCTTAAAAGCTTTTATCTTCTTTTTTTTTATATTTTGACTAGCAAAAGGCCAGGTGTTCCCCGTGTTTAACGAAAAATACATGAACAACCTTCTGGGCCAGCGTTCTCTGAATTTTCAGGAAATTATGAATAGCGTTTCTTTTCATGATAATTAACACAGCAAACAGACATCGCTGAATTGACTGTTTCACACGTAATATCAATCACATAAAACAAACTTAAAAATTTCCACGCTTTGGAGCGGGAATCGAGCCCGTATCTCCCGATTACCGTTCGAGCATGATATCAGTTACACTATCCAGGACGACGAAGTCACAAGTATCTTGAGTGTTAGAGCCTCGGAATATTCTCGGACCGCATACTTAATCGAAGCAAATTGTGCTGCCATCTAGCGTTGGTAAGCAAATCTAACGGATGTAATGGATAGCATGCTCGAACGGTAATCGGGAGATACGGCTTCGATTCCCGCTCCAGAACGATGAAATTTTCAAGTTTTCTAATGTGATTGATATTACGTGTGAAACAGTAAGTGCAGTCAATTCAGCGATGTCTGATTGCTGTGTTAATTATCATAAAGTTTTAGCCACGTATTATGAGAAAAATATTTCTTCCACATTATATATAGCATTTCTTTTATTTGTTTGTTTGAGGTTTTAACAACCACCGCAAGCAACTAAACTAGCTATAAGCAATCGCCTGTTTCTAATTTAGGGACACTGGTTACAGGGAAGGGAGAGAGCCAGCGCCGTAAGACAAACACAACATCCACGCCTCGGTTTGGATTCAAACCTGGACCCACTTGGGCTAAGGGTCCGATGCCAGCGCTTAGACCACTGCGCCACTGGTGCTGCTAAGATGTATTACCAATAGAAACATTTAATTGAAATATGTTTTAGTAAGAAAAAGAGAGGAAATCTGTACTTTAACAAATCCGTCCCTCTCATTCAGATGCATTTCTTTCCTTTTGCATTGCGAAAGTAGTTTTTTTTTAATATATTAAAACTATTTACGCACTTATATTATTGCACATTAACACATTAGCAGGACCCCGCGCAGTACTTAAATGAACGCTAAGAAATGAACACATAATTATAATATATGTAATTAAATAAGCGCTAAGAAATGCACAGAAATCATGGCAACTAATCACCATACACTTCAAGAAAACGAATACATTTGACTTGCGTGATTAGTTTAAACATTTCAAAATTAAATCCAGCAGCCAAAGTCGTTAAGGTGGATTTGGATAAATTGTGAATACTGTGAAATTTTGCTCGTATGCTCAAATTCGTCGTTGGCAAAGGGCAACGTATGTACGTATGTGGACTTCATAACAATGTCTATTATATACCAGGTGTTTCATAGACATTGTAACCGGAATTTATTTCCTCAGAGATTGGTCGTAGGCATATACTACTTCCAACGCGAAAAAGTATCAGAATAAAGCGTAAAATTCTATCGTGGCAGCTACAATGGATGGTATTTGCATAAAAAAATCTAAATTTTTATGCCGCCCCGCAGCGAACAATATCCATTTTGAAAAAGTTTCACGGCGTGCTAAATAATCTAAAGAAAGTAACCACGTCTGTTTAGCTGCAAAAGTCACAGGTATAAGCGATGTGAATTACGAAGATATGTCGTGTAAAGCCCTGTGTTCTGTGGAATTACAGCACATTTTTCTGCGATGTGCATGATATTTGACAGTCACTGTAGCGTTTTTGTTTCACTTACACGGAAATCAATAGCGGAAGGCATTGAGGATCTGTTAAAAGTGAGTTCTTGAACGTCAGGGCAAATTTTAATTACCCATTCACATGATCTCATGCAAATTTGTAAAATGCCATACGACTTTACTGGTACTTAAACTTGCTATCTTCCCTAAAATGCCATACGACTTCACTGGTACTTAAACTTGCTATCTCATTGTATCAGCTTGAGGAGATAATGGCTGGATACAGTTGCGCTGAGTACTTCTAGATAGCGATGAATTGTCTACAGTGAGTGCAACTGCAACGCTACAGCAACTGTCAAACATCATTCACATAGCGTATAACGTGATCCACTAAATACAGAGCTGTACGCGACACATATTCGTAACACCACTAAATACAGAGCTGTCCGCGATGCATGTTCGTAGTTAATGTCTCAGTGACTTTTGCAGCTAGAAAAACGTAGTTGCTTTCTGTAGACTAATTAGCACGCCGCCCAACTTTTCCCTAGTGGAAATTCTTAGCTGCGAGAGCGGTTTGGAAATGTATGTTTTCTGTTCTTATGAAAATACAAGGCACGGTAATTAACTATCACAACAGAATTCGACGTTTCTTTCTGATACTTTTTCCATTGGGAGTATATGTATATCTCCGACCAACCGCTGAGGAATAAACCCCTGTTACAATGTTTATGAAGCACCCAATATATTATTATAAATCTGACAGATTTGCAATGAAAACTGCAGACATCAATAAATATTTTTATATTTTAGTATGAGCTGCGTAACTTTTTGATCACCCTCTATTGTGCAATGTAGTAACCCTCTGTAAATTTACTTTTTTATCCATGTACACCATGATAAAGATTCGCAAAACATTCTGAATTATGATTCACACGAAGTCATTTGTGATTCTATTTATAGTTTTCGTGGAAAATAGCCTTGGCGCAAATTGGTGCGCGAAAAAAATTAATACTACATTCAAAAAAAGAAGTTACCCCCCCCCCCTTCCCTCATGTACGATTTTGCAAGAAGATGTAATTGGAATCACTTTGTGTCTTATCACCACACAGTCGAAGTTTTCCGTTTCGTAGGACAAGATCCGATACCAAGTGCATTGCGTGAAGGAAATCCATTACTCAGTTCTTTCTTGTCCGTGATCGAAAATTGGCCATTTTAATGTCAGGGCTGTGACATCGGTGCGGTCGGTCGATTCGGCAGTGCTCAGCACTGGATGAATTTCTTACGCTACAAATGTTTTCGAGCTTCTAAGGTCTTCCGTCATTGTTCTGAAAAAACAAAACCCAGTAAAATAGAATGAAGAGCTTCAGATCATTTATGTTTTATTTTAAAGGTAAACGTGTGGCCTCGCAATAACTGAAGACTCATCAGTGGGCAGCTAAATCTAATTTAGGAGATTCTGAGTTCTGTATCGTTAGCAAGGTAATTCCTCTCATGATTGATTACGTCGTGAATAATGATTCAGGAAAGGATTGCGAAGATTACATCAAGGTCTTCACAGGAAAATCGAAAGGCTCCGTGGTATTTCGAACACTATAACTGTATTAGATGGGTCAATGCTCTGCTACATTTTAGCTTCAAGGTATCATTCCACGGGATTCATATGTTTCATGGCTTTTTCTATAAAAATATGATGAAGGCATATTTTTATACTACATGTTGAATTTCAATATTTTGGTATGTAATCAGAGCAACTACTACTTCCGTTTTAAACTCTTAGGAGTTTGATTTGGTAGCATTATTTCCGATAATGTAATGAATATTCAGGTCACGTGTTACAGTCACGAAATCATTTAAAATTATTTTAGTTTAGTAACTATATATATAGTTATTTTTTTCTAAGCGACTGCCCAACAAACGTCAAATTTTAAATTTGTGCGTGACATCACTCTCACAGTAAGTAGCCGTGAATTTGTCCCTGCTTTTGAAGCATTCGTTTATTCTTGCTAGGAAGATCCTTCACTGCTACTCTTTCATAGTACCTTGCCTTTTCCTCTTTTCTTGCGAATTTCCACTGAGCAAAATTTTAGAACACAGCGAAATCTATCAAAAATTCCGAAATTCAACATTTTTATGTCATTACATTTAATAATAATGAGAAAGAAACTGATTATCCCACCTTGATAATCAGTTCCTTTCTTGAACGCATTAACACTTTTTCATTAATGCAACTCGTTATGTACCCCACTTGTCTACAGTAATATCTAATTTAAAGTATCCCTTTGAGCATTTTGCTTTTACGTTTCTAATAACCATGTATGAAGAAATGGTTCCCCGGCACGTTAACTTTGTAGCGGCATGTGTCTTCCATTTGTACGCCATAGCCAAAGACCTTGAACCTGTGCCTGCTCTTCCATAACGGAGTGGCAGGCTAATTCTCTCTATCTGTTTTTACGAGTATTTTTCCTCTCACTGTACAATAACACAACGGTATGTGTTAGTGTACAGTGAGAGAGTAAACGGGTATTTCTCTCTTCGTTCCCTGTCTAGCTGGGAGGTTGAAGCCAAAGACAGCAACTACCACTCATGTAGTTGGAAGATATTTTTTTTCATTCATGGTTATCAGAAACTTAAGAGCAAATATAAATAACAGGAATTCGCAGTAGGGATCTCATGTTTCTCATCTCTCACATCCTGTAGCACTTCTGAGAATTTAGTATTGTTCCAGAAAACAGGATTAAACGTGTTATCAAAAATAGCATTCGTGGTTTTCACACGGGCAGTTGAAATTAAAAACATAATTGTTTTTATTTCTTCTTTCCAGCACGTTTCTACTTCATTCTGCTATTTATTTGTACTTTTTTCAGGAACATTCCTCTATAGGAAATGGCTGTTTAATATTTTTCACTTTATTTTAGTTCAGTTAATGCTTGATGTCATATTTGTTCTTATCACCCCTTTTGTTGTATTTTTCTGTTTCTTACCATCAGATGCACTTACTTGTTTTTCTTGCTGCCACCAGTCTAGATTGGGGTAAGGTCTAGACGCCTTATGGAGATCACTTTATTCGAGACAGAGGCGTATTTGAAGACTTCCAAGCTGGTGTAGAAATGAGCCGAAGATATTTAACAAATAACAAATAAATTTATTATCCACCACTTAGGGTAGAATGAAGGTTGGGTTTTACACCTTACACTAAACACACAAAAGAATTTTAGGTGACAATAGAGCTTGAGCTGAGCAAACAGAAATATAGTGCTTCCTTGTTAGCACCGTTTAGTTCTTACAAGAGTTCAGTGAAGTCACATTCAGTTCTTGTCTGAGCTCATAAGTTATGCATTAATAGCATTATGCAGCACTTTGGAAACAAGATATGAGATTATCGGATCTCAGATATAATGGATCTAGACCTCGGCCTGATCCCTTGGAACACAATATAGATAGTTATTAACCGCAGTTAGTTGAAATCTATCCCTAGCTAACTCGACCGCAGGCGAGCGCTTTTCTTACGGCAAAATCATCCCACGCGATGACCTTACGTCCTGCTCTGGTGAAAACTACACGAGAAGAGAGCGCCAAAAAACTAACTTCCTGAGTTCTCCCCAAACTTTTTGAGCCCCAGCGAGCGCTTAGCCAATCGCGAAGACGCATTCGACCCCCTTAGCTGGGTATCCTTCACTCTCCGCGTCCTCCTTCTCACGGTTTACATCCGCAGGATGGCTGCTCTTCGAAGAATTCCATGCTAAAAGTTCTGAGAATTCATGGGTTCCTTATGACCTTGTGAACTGGCACCAAGATAGCTGTGCTCCTCCCTTCCTCGCTTTTCACATCAAAATGGCGTTCCATTGCCTACTTCTGATTTTCCCACGTTTACTTTTTTAACATTCAGCAGTTCCTATATTCCTGTGCGCCACTGGCATTTGTTCCAATTCTTTTTTTCCTAACGGTTTTCACATCATCACCCTTGATCACACAAATCAGTTTTTTCACCTAAGTATAACATCGGTATTTCATGTTGTAAAAACTGTGCTTACGAGATTGACTTCATAATCAGTATCACCTTATCAGAACGACTATTAATCGCAAATAAATAAGTAATGAAGATAGAAAATTCGGGATTTTTTTTTCTCATTTTTATATTAGCTCATTAAATTGCTGAAAATAACTTAAAATGTTATGAAATTAGGAAAAAATGACTTTCAAAATAAGCAGGCAGTTCAGATAACGATCTAAATATGTTACGAGCTATTTGTCGAAGGTCTTACATCGATGGGTAGGAGAGTGCAAAATTTTGGGGTGCTGTCTTTAGCCCAGAAATTGCGGCACTTGCATGATTTTCATTCCGAAATTATAGCCAATAAATTTGGATCAGAGAAACCGGAAACTGTCTCACCGAAATCGTTAAATGTACTGTACTTTTAGCAAAATGGTAGAAAACTACTGTATTCAATCTTAAATTGCGTTTATTACATAAAATAATTTATATTTGATGTAACAAAAGTCAACAACATCCATGATATTCAAGGAGTCAAAAATTCGTTTACTTTCGATCTGAAATCGTTAAAATTCTTATTTTGTTCTTTTTGAAAATGTGTTGAACCTCTCTCTGGATTAATGAAGTATTCGAGACAAAATCACCATCTTTCTTATAGTTTGTTTGGCTGGCTAATACATTCTCTTCATGTATGTTGCTTTAATGAAATATCATTGTTAGTTCTTGTCGTGAAGTACGCATCTTAACCTATGAGACATTTCTGGTTAAACGTCCTAATCTATCGGAAATCTATGTGACATTAATCTTTCTGTGCACCACCTCTGTTCGTCCAAAACATAAGCTCAACCTATTTCTGATGAGTGGAAATTTATTCAAATTACTGCCCATATAGAGACTTGCGCATGTCGCCCTTTGTTTAAGAAAATGACGTGATGTAAGTAATTTTCATAACTACCAGGGATATTTAAATTTGAAATTCTACATAGCTATGACTTTCACATGTTAATTACTGTTGCAGCCTGTTATTGCTAATATAGGGTAGATACGACCATGGGCGAATTCTATGCAATTAGCTTTAAAAAATTGCAAATCGAATGATGCAAACAAAGTACGTTCTAAAAACCTTGTTTTAAATTCTAAATCTTTTTTTCTCAGAGATGATAGAGGTGTTTGTACTATCTGTGGGAAGGCTGAGTTTCTCTTCGTGGAAGATGGTGGATCCGTCGTCGGGACGTTCGACGTTCATATCAAGACGTTCTGTGCACCACTATCGATATCCATTTCACTTGCAAGAGCTTCTTATAATGCACCCCACGGAGATGCCAAAATCCCCTATTAATACATCTCTGATAGCTTTGTAAAAGCAAAAGCGATACCAAGACACTGAACAGCTTTCGATGAACTACAGTGGTGGACAAAAGTATTGGCACACTGACTATGTTTGAAACAAAATTGTGAAAAAATAGTTAGAAAACAGCAATTTTTCTCAAAACGAAAACCATGTATGCATAGTTAAGATAAAGAAGGTATGTTACAACAATTTAAACAAAAGTTTAAAAGAATATATTCTTAGAAAGTCGAAGGTTCCTACGCATCAAAACAAAGGACAATAGTATTAGCACAGTGGAACATAAAACAACAAAAATATTTCTAGTAATCTTTTATAGTGAACCCCTGGTTTGTAATAACAGCTCTTAGTCTCTTTTGCATTGAATGCACTGATTTTTGCATCGTTTCAGAGGAAATGTTTTCCCATTCGTCAGGGAGAAGTCTTTTCAAATGCTCCATGTTCAGTATCTCATGTTTTTTTCATTCTATCGTCAAGTTTTTTCCATAAATGATCGATAAGATTCAAATCAGGGGATTGTGGGGGTGGGGGTGTTTAAGCGTGCGGAGCCTACGATAAAGTAACCATTGATGGAAAATATGAACCGTGTGTTTAAGGTCATTTAATATGAACCGTATGAACCGTGTGTTTAGGGTCACCGGAAGTAAAAGTCACTCCCCAAATTTAGTTTATTCGTACTTTGCTGCAGATTTTCCTAGAGAAAATTCAAATACACCATTTTGTCCATTGTACCATCTATGAATACAAATTTCCCCACACCAGCAGCCGACATGCAACCCCACACCATCACTTCACGACCCCCATGCTTTACTATGGCTTGAATATCCCTTCTCTTGCAGCTCTGTTTTGGGTTTTCTCCAAACGAAATTCTTCTCATTGCAGCTCATTAGAGTGAATTTACTTTCGTCTGAAAACAACACTTTAGACCAAAAAGTCTTACCTTTATGTTAATTAGGTTTTGCTAAGGCAAGCCTTTTCTTTCGATCAATTTTTCTGATGTACCGCTTTCTTCTGGCTGCTCTCGCTCTGTAACCGGTACGATGAAGGACTCTACGGACAGTTTTGGGATGAACTACTTTCTTTTTCAAGTCTTTCTTTAGCATTGTTGCAACTTCAGTTGACGACATTTTTGGATTTTTCACGACGAAACGGATTACCTTTCGCTTTTTTGGGGGGATTCGACTTCCGCGGGTTGCCACATCTGGGTTTATTTTTCAACGTGCGGGTCGACTTAAAACAATTAAACGATTAATTACATTTCTAACAGTGAATAGACTCTTTTGAAATATTTTTCCCATTTCTAAATATGATATGTTAAGATTGTCCAAACGTATGATGATTTTTCTTTCCTGTATTGTTGTTTCAGCGCCTTTGCTACCCATTTCGGTAGTAGCAGTAAATAGATCGAAATAACATTAATTTTCACGCCTGATAAGGATAGAAGAGACTTCAAGTTTTATATATCTACCATATTGGGTACGTGACATGACGTAAGCGAATATTTATTTGCATAAATACCATCACTCACTGTGCCAATACTTTTTTTTGTCCATGCAAATCTTGTGTCTGCAAATACTTTCGAAGTTTTCAAACGCTAAAATTATATAAACAATATTTTTCTTCAGCGTCATTACGTGACGAGCAACATCTAATTATAATTATAATAATTATTATACCACCAGTTCATTGGGCTACAAGTGTTTTTACTATAAATTTTATACAGTAACTTTAGGAATCGGCTGTGTTCCAATAATTTTATCAACCATATAACAAAATGCTATACTGCTTTTTGTCATTATCAGATCTTTCGGGAAACTTAGAACCAACAGTCTAACTTTGCCCCTTTTCCAACTACTAGCTGAGACTTCCCCTGGAAAATCTATGTAACTCCATAAGAAGTGAAACTGTGTTACCGCCCCGGTGGCGCAGTGGTCTAAGCGATGGCCTCTGATCATTCGTCCGGAAGGGGTCCGGGTTCGAATCCCGGTGAGGCATGTATGTTGTGTTTGTCTTACGGCACTGGCTCTCTCCCTTCCCTGGAACCAGTGACCCTAAATTAGGGACGGGCGACTGCTTATAGCCCATTGAGTTGCTCACGGTGGTCGTTAAATCTCCAATCAAAAAAAACTGTGTTCGTTTAACAAACCTACGTGTGTTTTAGGGACTGGGTTGTTAATCACGAAAATTTAATATCTTGCTGTTACATGCCTAAACATCAAGAGCATGACAGTGATGCAAAGCTTCAGCCATTCATAGAGCTGTAAAACAAACTGCTGAGAGCATTACGACGGCGTGTTTAGGACCTCTGGTTTGCGCAACACACTGCTGCTGGTGGCAGCAGCTATGACGTCGTATGGCGTGATTCTATATCTTGAGATGCTTTATTTCATAGCAGCGAAATATTTTTCTTGGAATGATCATGTCTTCCTTTCTTTTTTCGTATTTTACAGGAGACGTTCAGCCCCGGGTCCCCCACATGCCCCCATATGGACCGACGTCGATCTTCGCAGCCGTCGACGGTCTCCAGTTCAGCGGGAGGAGCAGACATCTGCCGCATATGTCACTGCGAGGGCGACCCCGACCTACCCCTCATCTCTCCTTGCTACTGCGCCGGTAGTCTCCGATATGTCCACCAGTCCTGCCTGCAGCAATGGATCAAGAGCTCTGATACTCGATGTTGCGAACTGTGCAAGTTCGAGTTCATCATGCACACGAAAATCAAGCCCTTCAGGAAGGTACTCATTCTGCCGCGCTCCTGTGTGTGTGTGAGTGTGTGGGTGTGTGTGTGCGTGGAAGTGTCTTGGTTCTTCACATCAGTGTGGTTGTGTGGGCTGCACATATGAGGTGCAAGCTACGATCATTGTGGTCTTTAGCTTACGCATTCACACCAGAGACGAAAACAAAGTGTGCCAAAAGAGCAATTCATATGCTCATTGTTTGAGGCATAGAATGAAAAAATTTGCTGTCGTCTATTTGGCTGTTCTTCAGAAAATTTATTGAAGAACATATCTCCCTAATGTGGGAATCGAATCCACATCTCTATATTTCCGTCCAGATATGTTAATCCGTCACACCATTGATTTTCAAGCAAACAAAATTTTCAAGATTCCTCATGAGTTGGCTGCATGGATGACACAGTCAATTGCGATATTTTGATACCAAAAACAATTGCATTACACACTGCCACACACTTGTAAAATTAACTTCTTATTAAATTCGACGTTATTTCTAATAAACAGCTGTTTCTGTTGATGTTGCCTTAATTTGTTTGTCTAATCTGGGAAAGAATGCCATATCTAAATTCCAAGAATTTAGCTCGAACGGAAAGCGTCGTATAGCTTGATTACACCTTTGGAAATTGTGTATAAATTAAGGCAGTGTAGAGTGCATTCCAGCAGTTGAGAAAAACATTTCCAGTCAGAACCGGAGAAGAGTGCAGAAGAAGATGCACATAAAAGGTGGCATTTCATCATCTGTGACTATAACAGACGTATGCTGCTTCCACAATCGCCCGACATCGTGTGATATTTGTTTCGAGTACGCAAAGTGCCGAAAATGTGATTTCACGTGCTGAAATTTCTGGACCCTTGTGCTCTTGAAAATGACACTGAATAGTTCACAATTGGAGTTATCTCAGTGTTGCTTCCATACTGTTTTGTTGTAACTGCCGACAGTACTTATGAAGAGTAAAATTCCTTGTTAGCGTTTCGCAAATAACATAGTAATAAGGATGTTAAACGCGAGAAAGTGTTAATCGTTCATGTTTTATATTCATTTAATAATGGTAACTGATTTTGTTAATCATGACATGGTTCTACTAGTCTTAAGACTATACTTTTGGTCTTAAAAATAGGAAGTATTTCTGTCATGCCACATAAATCGGAATGCTGCTGAGCATTTTTGAAGGTATCCGAAAAGAAATGGAACATTAAAAATAAATAAATAACTATTTGAACTTCCTTTGAAGAAAGTGTTCCTCATTTGCAATGTTTTTTTTCCTTCTGATATTTGTGACGTGCCTGCCCCGCATGACGATAAAGGCTGATGCTCGTAACCGTGAGAGCACATGCCAGTGTAGTATAGTGGATAGCACTCGGAGCTCCGGACCCGAGAGTTGCAGGTTCGAATCCTGCCCTTGGTATGAAAATGATGAAGAAATTTACTTCGTCATATGTTCCCCAAGAAATAAAACATATGAAAGTTAAATTATCTATTGCAGTTTAAGTTGTGACATATAAATACATGCTAGGACTGAACTTCTAAAATGACTAAACTTGAGATAACACACTTACAACATTTATATAATAAGATCGCTAGTTATGCTCAACATCATCTGATCTGAAAATCTTCAGTCGTCAAAATCATTGTCACTGAGTTTATCGTTACTTCCACATTTCTGTGGAAGGC
The DNA here is from genome assembly GCA_039090855.1 of Macrothele yani. NCBI lineage: Eukaryota > Metazoa > Arthropoda > Arachnida > Araneae > Macrothelidae > Macrothele > Macrothele yani. The sequence continues at coordinate 75,963,945 of CM077026.1, forward strand.
CCAACAGGTTATCTGTTAAGCATTTACATGGTGATATATATCTGTTCTTCGCACATGAATATAGAATGGAATCTGGAGGACGTAGCATTTTGCATAGAACGGGGGCTTTTTGTTCTTCCCCCATGTTCCGTTGAATGATGGAATTATTGATCATCTTGGTTCCAGATCATATCCTTGTAGTTGATTCTCTTCCTTGCAGTATAAGAGAATTTCTTATGGACGGTAATTTTCCCCAAATTCATCAGTTTCATAAAATTCACAGACGAGCAACCTACAATTCTAATTATACTAGTTCTGAGTTGATAAACTTGGTAAATGAATACTTCCAATTTTTTTCAGTACTTATTCAGAAATTTTTTCTTGTGTTCTTAGTGAAGTAATTGCCAAATGGACGTCTTCAGACGGTGTACTAGTTACTATGCAGCATAAAGTTTTTTCTTTCCCTGAAAAGTGCCTGTGTAATCATATCCCTAGAAGATGTAAAATGCAGGCAATGCCGATTCCTTAAAGGAACTTACTTATAAGAGTATTTCTGCAGTTGACATAATATTTTTGAAGTACTAATAAAGTTACATGCACGAGAAGCTTTGGTTACCTTCGTATGGCAAAAATCCAAACATCTGTCATTTTTATGGCATGAAAAATTATTTCCATATTTACCACATCTTGAGTGCTACGAATACAGTCCAAAGAATAATGTGAGGGGCAACTTCTGCACCCTGCGTCACTAGTCTTTTTTGAATATTTGTGTGTGCACGCGCGGGTGTGTGTGTACTTTTTAACATTTCCAGATGTGTCAAGAAAGTCAAATGAATGGACCAATCTATTGTGGTAACTGGCATGATTAGAAAAACACATGTGCCAGTTATTTGCTTCCGCACTTCTTGCAATGTTTCATTTAAAACGATCTAGGTTGGAACACAGTCGGGAAAAATTTCATCATTGCGTCATCATTCGTCCTTTCGTCTTGTTGCAAATTATGTGCTCTCAATATTCAAAGTAGTAGAATTCGCTAGGCTTCCGGTCTTTGTTGATATCAGATTCCTAAAAAATTGCACTGTTTGGCTGAATACGTTTTGCGTTATTGTAGGAGAGGAAGTCTGTCTTGTAAGTAGGATAAGTTCTGTACTGGGCTATTCAGCATGCTGTGCTATGGATTGTGATTCATCGTTGTCGTGACGTTCTTCATAACAAGTCATCAGAGTTGCATGAATTATTCCCTTGTCATAAGTGTGATCTCAATTAAGTTCAAATTACCTGAAGCACAGTGGATAAACTTCTCTTTTACAAGTTTAGGTTGTACATATTCTCTTCTATTATCTTTCATTCGGCGTAGAACTTCATTCACTAAAGTTGTTTCAAGCTGGAGAACATTATAGTTGTACGATGATTCCAAACCATGCATAAGCTGCACCAGACATTAATTGCAAGTTTTTAGAATATATCGTTAGGCTAACAGCAACATGGTGTGTAAGTTAATGTTTGCGTTTTGACTTTACTGAAGTTAATGTTCCGTGTGAGATCTGCCGTTCTGTGGATCACTCATACACAACAGTTCTTGAGAAAGCAGCAGCTTCCTCGTTCGAAATTTTGTTTTCAAAGTGAAAGCTACCAAACCTTGAAATGTTTTCAAATCCTTAGTCACCTACACACCATTTGAAAACCGATAACGCGTTTTGTGGTATTTCTTCTGAAGCTTGGTTTCATGCAATGGAATTTGTAAATTTTCACTTTTCCTATGTCAGGATGGTTTCCCGCAGTAAATTAGTAGCCTCTACAACACTTGTTTTTAAATTTATGTTAAAGATTACTTCTGCATGTGGAAGCACGTCGTAGTTAACTAATTTCAAAGAAATGCGCTGTAAAGAGATTTTGGAGACAGGGCAGCAGAATACTACGTCCATGTTGAAAAGTTCAATTTCAATAAGTACTTTCAAGAATTTTCTCTGTATCAAATCTTCCTCTAAAATCTTTGGAATAATACATTTCCTTGTAGTGTCTCTCTGCGTCTGCCATTTTGACAACCTTACCTAATAAAAGCCTCTCTGGTGAATAGTCGATGAATTCTACCTGACTTGCATATTAGATGATGTTTCAAGATATTTTGCTGCGCTTTGCAAGACATTGTGTATCTTTTTTCACACCATTCTGTGTTATCATCATCATCATCATTGTCAACCATTATCAATCCACTGCTGGACGAAGGTCTCCCCAAGTTTCCTCCACAACGGTCTGTCTTGTGCCAGTCTCCTCCATGTCACTCCCGCATATTTACGAATTTCATCCACCCATCTCCCATGTGGTCTTTTTCTGGGTCTTTTCCTGTCCCTTGGAATCCAATCTAAAATTTCGGCTGTCCATCTATGGTCTGTCCTTCTGGCAGTATGTCCAGCCCATTGCCATTTCAGGGATTTAACTCTGATCATGATGTCTTCCACTCTCGTCATTTTTCGGATCCACGAGTTCCTCTTCTTATCTCTCCTGGTTATACCAAGCCTGCACCTCTCCATGCTTCTTTGAGTTGTCTGCAGCCTTTGTATGTCTCTTTTAGTTAAGGTCCACGTCTCTGCACCATACGTAAGCACTGGAAGGATGCATTGATCAAACACTTTTCTTTTAAGACATAATGGCATATTGCTCTTGAAAATTATGCTGTTTCTTCCAAAAGCTCTCCAGGCAAGTTTTGTACTCCGATTAATTTCTGTGTTATATGCTATGTTATATGCATGAGTGCTCAACCTCAATTTTTATCAGCCATTTTCACTCAACTGAACAACATCATGGATCTTCTTACTCACACCTTCAGTGGAAACAGTGTGCAGAAGGACGTCTGTTATATTCAGGTCTATTGGAAGAGAAGCAAGCGTTTTTGCTGTTGTTGTAGTCTATTAGCTGTACTTTGGGATCTTGGACAGTAAATGTCCCTCCTGCTTACTTAGCTCTTACCAACATCTTCATGATCTCTCATTGATTTTTTTTTTTTTTTTTTTTGCATCTCGCCTGTACTTTGTCAGGATTACTTTTGTGTGGGTGAGTGTGTATGCACTTCTTGTAACAAGACTGACGACACTTTGCAATATATTAGTTCACTTCTTCCTGCAGCCGCACAGTCCAAATATTTTTCAAGGTGTTTATAATCACTGTCTTCGCACTCATTTTGAATACTTACAGCACCAAAAAGTTTTTGTGTAGATTTTAAATTCTTAACTAAATTCCCGTTTTGCTGGCATTACACAACATCACCACGCGACTACTTGTGTAATGCACACACCGACTTGATTTATCGCTCAAGCGCTTGCGTTTGTTCGACGATAGTGGATGTACTTACATTATACTGTCAAACGTTCCTACGTAAACTAGGAAAAATGAAATAAATGAAGGCTTCTAAACACAGTGCCTGAATTGCATGCTTTTCCTGTTGTACATACAACACAAGAAAACTTAAAAATTGCATCGCCCTTGAGTGGGAATCGAACCAGCATCTCACGATTTCCGTTTGGACATGTTATCCGTTATATTACCTAGAACAACGAAGTTCCAAGCATCTGAAGATGCAGAATCTGAATCACCTCAGGTTTCTACCAGTTGAAGCCAATTCTGTTCCTCGTAGCGTAATTAAGTAAATCAGATATGGAAGAAATATTCTTCACAATATATGAATTAGGAGAATTCGAATTCGTGCAGAAATAGTCCAAAGTAATCGAGGTAGTTGCCTTCAATGCACGATCTTAAATTTAAGATCGTGCATTGAAGGCAACTACCTCGATTACTTTGGACAATATATGAAACAACTGCAAGATCCTTAACACAGCAATCAGAAATGCCTGAATTGTCTAGTTTTATCCAGGACAACAGATAGCATGCTTAAACGAAAATTGGAAGATGTTTGTTCGATTTCCGCGGCAGAGCGATGTAATTTTCAAGTTTTTTTATGTGATGAATGTTGCATGTTGAGCAGTACAGCTTGGCAATTCAGGTAATTCTGATTGCTGGGTTAAGAATCCTGTAGTTTTTTATTCTATTTGTGAAGAATATTTCTTCTATAACTTTCATAATCTAACTTTTTTCTCACTACCACGCAGCGCAATTTTTCTATAAATGCTTCCCTACTAACACTTATGTGAATGATTTCAAGTTCTGTGCTTTGGTGTCTAATGAAATAATGCAATGTCTTAACATTATGCACTTACAATATCTCCCTGCGCAAGCTGTTTTTTTTTGTTATTGTTTTTTTTGAAGAATACAACAATCTTAGATCGAAAGGCTGAAAAAGAAGCACCCTAAGCTTTGTCGAAACACATGAATTTACAAACTGGACGAGATGCAGGGCCAACAAAAAAAAAACTAGTTAGTAGTGTCTATCATCAGGCTCAAACGAATGATCAGCAAATGATTTAAGCCATGCTTTTGAATTACTGTATTTGCATTACATGGCCATTTTCTGATGTTTCTAAAGCAAGTGGAAAAAGTTTTTTTGAGAGAAAATGTTTTTTTTTTTTTTTGTACTTATGTTGCTGTCTTGGTAACTTTATTTGCTTCCATTGTTGGAAATTGAGCAAACCAGAGAAGCATGAGAAAGAAGAAGCATTGAGAGAAGTATGATAAAAGCCGCAGCCATTTTAGTATTTAATTTATTTTGAAGATAAATTAGCCAAATATTTTTTTTTGTTAGGAGGCAGTTCTACTTAGCATTAGTTTATTCTCATAAAAATTAGCATTAGTTTATTCTCATGAAAATTCTCGTAATCAAATAGCTGCTGATTTTAAAAATATATATATTTGATAAAATTTCATAAAATAAATTTTTATAAATAAATAAATTAAATACAAATTAGCGTTAGTTTATTCTCATGAAAATTTTCGTAATCAAATAGCTGCTGATGTTGAAAAAATATATATTTGATAAAATTTCATAAATAAATTTTTGAACCCTATACTGTATGTATGTGCCTCGATGACTTTAATAGATTATTCGCGCATGTGTCGTGACAAGATTTCTGTGCAATACTTTGCTGACCAAAAATCCTCAGCCTCATGAGTGAGACATTCACGGCAATAATGAAATGCCACTGACTGATATTTTGGAGACGATTAATCCAATTAATAATGATACAAAGACCCCAACATTGTGTAACGTTTGTGTGTGGCTGACTTACTAAACACTACATGTATCAATCCTCAAAAACTTTACCTACAGTGAAACAGGGGTCACTCAAGTAACGAAGTCAAGTAACGAACTGTAAGTAACTACTTCTTGAACTTGTTCTACAAGTTCAAGAAGTAGTTACTTATAGTTCTTTCTTTTTTTTTCGGTAAACACTCCGTATAGCAAGGTGAAAGATTCACACTAAATTAGTCGTAGACTGGTAATTACATGATGCACAACACTAAATCCACTCGTTACTTATGCAGAATCAGTACGATACAACCTCCAAATGCTTTAGCGTTATTAACTTTAATTATATCGTCATAAAACCATCATCTACCCCCACACTGCTGCTGCATAGCCATTATATATCTCTCGTCTTGTTCTTATCACAACAAGCATACATCACTCTCACAGACCTCAAGTGTTGCCAACCGTATTCGTGTGAGAGAGAAGATATCACGTTTAGTTTGAAAAATGGTAAGGAGAACGAACTGAAATTTACATAGAAAACGGAACTAAAAAAGAAAGTTAAATTAGAGTATACGTCACAATTGCATGATGAATAAAAATATGTGGGCACAACAATAGCAGATGTCATGCACAGTTTTCTTTGTCATAAAGTCAAAGGCCTGAGCTCTGACTTTTTGACAAAGGAAACTGTAAGCGGAAAGGGTACGTAACGTGACCATGACGTTATGCAGGAGTCTCTACTTGCTAGTGAGCGGCTTCCATGCCTCGTAGAGATATCCCGATTGCACCACAATAGCAGTAAATATAATTATTCCCTTAGCGCAGACGGCAGCTGTTGAAAGCTTGTGTTGGGGCTGCTGATCAGTAGTGCGTCTCCCTAGAACTCCCCAGACATGCTGCATGAGATTACGATCCGGAGACCTAGTAGGCTTCTGCATCCTGTGGATATCGTCACTCTCCACGTAATCCTCGACTAGATGAGCCCCATGAGGAGGAATCATTATCGTCCATAAGAGGTAACTCTGAACCTCCAGAGCCTTACACGTGGACCAAGGATCTCCTCTATGTATTAATATCTTTCCGTGTGCCCGGTGGAACCTTCAAACAGATGCAGCATCGTACGGCAATCAAGCATTATACTTCATTACCCCAGACTACTTTCTTCTCCATGGTTGTCTTGTTCTGGGATATTTTCGAGGATGGTTCCGCATTCAACGTTCTATCCAGATGTGCAGACGTCAAACGTCTATAGTCTGACTGAAACAGGACTCAGCCATGAATATAATATGTTTCCACTGCTGTTCGGTTCAGTGTGATGCTGCCTGCATCACGTCTTTTCAGCTCTTCATTGAGAGCAGGTGAAGGAAGGGCAAATAATTGGTTTTCTAACATGCAGACTCCTCGCACAAAATCGTATAGATAGTTTTCCTTGGCTCTATCGTCGTCTATCCCTAATTTAGGACAACGCATTCCCGGAAAAAGAGGGAGCCACTGTTGTAAGACAACATCCATACTTCTCTCGAGATTGGAGCATGGAGTCTCCTCGAACGAATAACTGGAAGCCAGCACCTCGTACCACGCGGCCAATGGGGCGGCGACGAATGATTAGAAGGCAGCGCATTGTACCACTCGACCATAACTCGACTTGTTGTGTTTCCCGAAATCACCGAAGCACGATTCAAGCCCTGAGTAACGATCTAATATTTTTCTTCATTTTCAGATGTGATGTTCTATGTGCTGCATAAATAAAACAATGTTGTCTTCTACGAGGCATTTGTGCGTTATAGATCAGAAAATATTCAGTGGTCATTGTCTTCCCAATGAAATTTAAAGAAATGCCGTCAATTCAGCAGGATCTGCAAGAAAGATCGCAAAGCACTACGATATATTTTCAATTATCGGTCATTGTCTTTGAAACGTTCAGCAATCCATTACTTTATGACGTAGGGATACCGAGATTAGCTATCATCTGTGCAGTACCCCTCAGATAATTAGAAAATTGAATCGTTCCAAATCTTCAATCGAACTCGCACCTCTGAATTTTCTTTACGAGCACCTTCAGTTGCACCATCTAGCACACTGCCATTCCGAGCTGCTGACGAGTTGTCACGTGGATGGAATTAATTCTGGCATCTCTAAGCCATTAAGTACCATCTTTCCGTACCGGTCGTGTGATACGTATATTAATTCTTCATTAAATTTGTGCGATGTTTAGCAACACTTTGTAGCATTTACACTGGAGAATAACGGGGCAAGAGTTTTCAGCCTGCTGTAGAGGTCAAATTATTGCCATAGGAAAAGTCATTGCGGACCACAAAGCCGATCATTTTTCCATACCTAATAACGTTTTCATAGTAAGTGAATCTCTGAGGGAAGAGCAGTTAATATTAACGAGTTGTTGATTATGCGCAAAAGTAATACTGTTTTCTTCTTGTGTTTCAGTGGGAAAAGCTGGAGATGTCGCCTGTAGAACAACGGAAGGTGTTGTGTTCTATTACTTTTCACGTGGTTGCCATCACATGCGTCGTGTGGTCGTTGTACGTCCTCATCGACCGAACTGCCGAAGAGATGCGGACGGGCTTTCTCGAGTGGCCCTTTTGGACCAAGCTCATCGTCGTGGCCATCGGATTCACGGGTGGCCTAGTGTTTATGTATGTACAGTGCAAGATGTATGTGCAACTTTTCAAGCGCTGGCGCGCTTTCAATCGCATCATCTACGTACAGAACGCTCCAGAAAAGGCCGCCATCTTGGCGGCGGAACTGGGTTCCGTCCTCAAGATGGATATGCCAGACCAGGAAAAGCGGTTCTCTCCAGACGAGGAGTTCCACAGCTGTCAGAGTGGCAGCAGCGAAAATGTGAACGCCGTTGAACAGCAGCCGCCGGAAAGGGACCCTGCGGTCGTCGTGGTGGTGTCCAGCATGACGACCTCCCCGACATCGACAACCCTCAGTTTGGCCACCACCATCACCACAACAACAACTACTTCCAGCGCCTCGACTAGAACCACTATTACAATCACTGAGAACATGTTCGGAGACTTCCCACTCAGGGACACAGTGCTTGTGACCCAGCAACCCCCTATACTAGTAAAAGAAGCAGTCTTCGAAGACGAAGACAACCTCACTGAAATCGTAGTACCCCAACAGCAGACTGCCAGCTGAGGGTGAATGACAAAAGTCTCCACTAAAAGGAAATTTAAAACAACTTTTTAGCCAATTATAAAATTACATTTGTTAAGACGGTTGATGAAGAACGCACAGTGTGCCAGGGTTTTCTATACGCTGCGGGGTTTTCATGTATTTCTGTTCCGAATACACCAATTGCAACAGATGAGATGTATTAAGTGAGAGATTATTTTTATTGCTGTATTTATTTGAAAGAATTTCATTGCATTCCATTTTCAATGTATTTATTGCCAAAATTCTATTGTTCCTTACTCAATAACTGGTGTCCTGTCTTCTGTATTTCCTCGTTCCCCCAAAAATGGGAATGTTCATAAGGTAAATATTTTAGGAAATAGATATTTTACATAGTAATACTAAATCTCTGTTTTAATTGCTTTTATTGAGTAACTGTCCTTTTAGCTGTGCGCATCCTGTTTCATGCCTAGGAACTGAATTTAGAATTTTTCAAAAAATTGCTTTGTTTCCCTAAAAATGTGTTTCGGCAAATTTAACTGAAAACTTAAGAATTTTTTCGCAGTATTTCCACTCCGAATATTTAGCGGAACTGATGAGAATTTTCAGCTTTAGTGTGACTATGCCGAAATAAATAATTCTATAAGCTTTGTTAAACCTGTTAAGTTATTTTAGAGGAATCCCACTCTCGGGAGGTCTTGTGTTGAAAGAATGGGATATCTGGATGTCGGATTTTTGTGCAAATAAGACTGCATCATTATTTTTCTTCCGGTTTTTAGTAAGTTAAACAACCTTCATGAACGTCGGAAGCTAGAAGAGTTGCGCCTTGAGTCATTGTCTAGAGAAAAAGGGAGAAAATCAAATTCTGCAGGATAAGAACCACGTGTCTGTCTCATTTGGGGCACAAGAAACTGGCGTTTTCATCATTCGGCTGTACAGGATCCAGCTGGGTCCAAAGGCTTTGTTTAGCAGAAGGTCGCATTTAAGAAATGCTACAAATCCTCATTCTTTTACCATACAAATATTTAAGAATGATATCATTTATTCCGCAAAAGTTTGTTCTTGAGAGAAGGGGGGAGCGCAAATGTCGGATTTTCACATATACGAGGGGATGCTGATAAGTTTTCAGCCTCACCAAGAAGGAAATGGGTTAGAGCCATGAAACTTAGACTATTCCACATATTCACCCCGAAGTTCAACACATTTGGCACAGCGTTTCTGGAGTTTCTTTAACCCTTACAAAAAACATTCTGAAGTCTGATCACTCAAATACTGCTCTGCTGCTGATATCACCTCCGAATCATTCAAAAAATGCTTCTCTTTCAAACTCTTTTTAAGGTTTGGGAACAGGAAATAGTTCCATGGAGTAAGGTTTGGTGAGTAGGGTGGATGGTCTATGCACTTAAACCCCAGATCCCTCAAAGCATTCATTGGCTTGCCATCCTTGGGAGCCGGCTCATTGTCTTGCAAAAAAAAAAACACCTTTCCGCAGTATTCGTTGCCTTTTTTCCATCAACACCTCCTTTAATCGGCACAGCAAGGTGGCATAGTATTCAGCATTTATTGTTTGGCCCTTCGGGGGATAGTTAGTCAGTAAAACGCCTTCCGAATCCCAAAAAAACCGTTGCCATGACCTTTCCTGCGTATCTTTGAGTCTTGAATTTCTTTGGCAGTGGAGGACACGTTTTATCAGCAGTTACAAGTCGCTGTAAAACATTATCACCAGATCTCTCAAAATGCTGCAAAACCAATTTGAAAGTGGCCACTCGTTTTCGTTTCTAATCTGCGTTCAAACATGTGGGCACCCACTTCGCTGACAATTTCTGCATATCCAAGTGCTCATGAATTATGAACTTAGCACGTTCTATGGATATTTCCAGTGTCTCAGCTATCGTTTTAGCGGAGATTCGCCAATCTGACAAAATCAAGTCATGAGCGCGATCAACAATTTCGGGTGTTGTCACTGTTGAAAGCCTCCAGATCTTGCTGCATCTTCAATCTCAAAGTCTCCACGCTGAAAGTTGGCACACCATTTCTTCACAGTAGAAGATGAAAGGCACTTGTCACTTTATGTTTGCGTCGCATACTCATATATTTCATTTGCAGTTATCTTCTGCAGGGACAAAAATTTCATCACAGCCCGGAGTTCCGCATTCGAAAATTCAACACTTTGCGCTGACATGATTCAGTTCAGGACGTCAAACATGTGCAAAAAGAAAGAGCCATTAGTCTGAAAATTAGCACTTCACTATACAAAAGAACTCTTTCGAGTTGCAGTAAGAAAATAATGCTACAATTACAGGAAGTGAATTAGGCCGAGAAATTTTCAACATCACTCGTACAGAGCAAAGTGAATAGGAAAACTGATTTTGCAGCATATTAGTTTTAATTCTTAAGTATTTCTCTGGATCACACCGTGATGAGACTAGAAGGAGAACGCAACACTTAGCTATACTAAACAGCAAGGTATTTCCCATTGTACTGCTGTCATGTGTTGTGAAAAGACCTGTTCATTGTTGTTTTACACTAATGATATGAGTTGATCTGTTGTTTCTTGAGTGGCAGCTCTTTTCTGGAATATTATAGTACAGCAGAACATAAACGTTTTATAGTGAAAGTGAAATAACACAAATTTATACAATACATCAATATTTACACAACGCAACTAGTGATATTTACTCTTTAAGCAATATTAATACTTGCCCTTTACCTTAGTTTACGAGCATGAAGCTCTTATGTTTTAAAATGTGGCATACTCCCTGTTTAGCTTTAAAATTTACTGATATGAAATATTTGAAACATGTAGGGATGAAAGTAAAATTTGGGGAGGTGTATGGCTACCTTGCTATATGACGAACGAAGTCATGTTGTTAAATTCGCCCCTAAGAAAAGACTATAAAATCATAGAATTTTCCTGCATTTTGAACCGCTTTCGATCCATTGTGTATTGCGAACTATATGAAGAACAACGCTAACAAGCAATCACTTGGGTGATTGGATTCTGATCGTAAGGTTTTAAATTAGTCAAGATATTAACTAGCCCTGAGAAAAGAAAATCTCAAGGCTACCATTGTTTAGCAGCAATTGACCCTGGTGGTAGTGCTTTAATTAAATTTTCAAGCATATCACTGATTTTGTAATTGTTTGTTTTTACTTCCTATCTGAAAGATGGGCACCTATGCCTTATGTTCTCTTTTTCCATCACAAATAATGACGTTACAAAAAAGAAAGCACCAAAGTGGATTCAGTATTCTTATAATACTAAGAACGTTAGATACTTCGACCACACCTCATTTGTAAGAATATATTATTTCGAATTTCGGCGGCTCTGGTTGATAATCTTCTCGTGACGTGCGATAAGGAAAAGTTTACCATATTATATTTACTCATCATCAATTTTACTCAATAAAACAGCATTATTATAAAATTCCTTAAAACGCATTTCTCAAAACTTTAAAATCAAATGCATTAGAAACAATCAAGCCATGTTCTAAACTGTTTCAGAAAGTGTTGTTCCGTTTTAGTGACCTTCTGTTGAACAAACTACTTTAAAATGTTTTACTGGACAAGTGCTTTCGGTTGACGAGCTTACGTTTGCAGAATCAGAGTCCGTTTCTTCTAGTGAATTGCTTTGTAAATAAAATTACTTACACAATTTTTTTATTGTCAAGCTACACAATTTTTTTATTGTCAAGCTACACAATTTTTTTATTGTCAAGCTACACAATTTGGCCATAAATTGGATATTTCAGCGTATTTTTGAACCGATTCGCTAATATTTGAATTTCTGCCATTCTTGGCGTGAAGTTCTGTCCAAACTCTATACCAAAAAGTGAGATAAAAAATCGTTTCTTTATTTATACTCCATCTGTTGAAATTGTTGCCGTTTCATTGGGAATACTCTAAATCCATCGTTTCAGGAAAGTTGTGTTACTCCCTATGCGGAAATGGCGGCAAGAAAAACGCATCACACTGTATCTTATGAATTAAAATTTTCCCTTTTGTACGATGTCAGATTTGGAAAAATCTTGTGAATATTGTCTTATAATGTCATAGTGTTGGTTATGAATGTTCATTCAATATAGCATACAAATATAGTTCTTTAACGAAGACATCTTTCAGGTGAATGACGTATGAATTGAAAATAATCTTAACTGATTAATTTGCAGAGAATTTCATGCTGCCATATATTCAATTTCTGTAATAAACAAAATCTTCGTTCTTCACAAATGAAGGGCTGAACTAAGTAGATATATGAACTACTGTACGATATGTGTATTATTTATCAATGTTTGTTTATGTCGCTAATACGTACATGTAACGAATCTACATGCACATTTGCATTGTGTATTTACAAAAATTTTCATGTGGTGAGAAGGAATATGGATGTATATGTATGAATATATATGTATATTTTTCATCTCATCAGATGGAACCTTTAAGTCTGTTAAACTGCTTTAATTTTTTATAACAATTCACAATTTCTTTTACTGAAATTTAAACACAAATTATCCATTAGAAGCTTGTCACAACAAGCAAAGTTTTATTTAGAGATAACGAAAGTGGCGTTATTTTACCTCACATACACTAAAGGATGTTTGTATATTGGGCTATTCCAAGAATACTTCCACGATTTTTTAAATAAAATTTCATAAAACAAAGTTTTCAAAAATGTTCCGACAATAAAAAAAAACGTTGCTCCTTTTTGAAGAAGCCATCAGCTGATCTTAGGACGAAACAGAAAAAAGGAAACTTCGTTTGTTGCTTAAACTAAATTTGTATCATACATTTCACCAGCAGTGATTCGGAATTTTGTGGAACTGCATATTAGAGAAGACTGGCTAGGCATTTAATATGTAGATGTCTCTCAAAATGTAAAGCTTGAAATTTAAGCCTTCAGTTATGCCGCCAAACTAGGAGTAGAAATTAATATGGGAATGCGTTTAGTTATAGAACTGATCCTATTCGATAACTTTTACTATCATTAATGTGCAAATAAAGAGTAAGTTTTACTTTAAAAATAACGTGTTTTATAATATGAATAAAGCTAGTTGGTAGAACCATGTGTGAATCAGACAGACGCTGCCAGTCGTTTTTTCAAAAAAATTTAAAATTTAAAGCGTATATTTGCATAGAGCTCACTACCTACAACGTACCTTCAATATGCACTTTTTATTTAAATATCGTGTTCTTAGGAAAATTGTTGTACATCCAACTAAAGAAGAACTAGTGGTCTCATTGTCGTCAATAAGACCCATGGGTAGGTTCCGTAGTTGGAATGACGAACATTCCACAAATTCGTGAAATTTCACTTGCCATGTTTCAGAAAAGTTTGGTTCCGAAATGAGAACTCATATTTGGAACCTACCCATTTCATATATATTAATATATTTTTTTAAAGAAATACACTATATAGATGTGCATGTTTCTTCACATTGGTGTGTGAGCTCTTATTTTTACCTCTTGCAGAATATTCATGACTATTCATAGGTATACAAAATCGCAAACGCGTGAAAAATATTTTTATTTTATTTCATTTTTATACACTAACACACAGAAGATAACTGCAATGCTTTGTAACATCTTTATTTCTTCCATTTTTCAGATTTTACAAATCATTACTGCAAAATGGAGGTTTTCTATGCTTAGTTACTGATTAACATACATTACTTACAGCAGTGTACATCCTTTTCACTTTTCCAGTTTTTCAGATAAGTACAGCATACGTCAGTTTCCATTTTTTTCTTTTTTTATTACCTGAGTTTTTATAACCTTATTCCAGTTCTTTTGCTTATTCCTTATTATTGTATTTTTTTTTTTGAGATTACTAAAAACTGGAATCTGTCGATTTCTGTTATATGTAAGATATATTTGTGATCTGTATTTTCTACGTCGTGACAAAAGTACGAAAACTGCAAACTTCTCTGGTCTTGTAAATATCAGTTATTGATAATAGAGGGCACACGGATGGACAAAAGTGACCTTTGATGTGACAAGTAAAAGTGAACATTTTCTTGTGTGAATATATAAGAATTCAGACATCAACAGTGTTATCTCTCCTGGTCACAAAAACTTGTTGTTTCTAATTCATGGAATGGCATTGCGCATGCACGAAAGGATGTATGGGTCGCTGAGAAATGTGTTTGTAATTGTAAGTATCGCTGGATGTACATAGAGTATAGTGTAGATCAAGTAATGAACATGAAATTACTTTAACTGCTTCTGCTCTGTTTAGATCAAAGCTGTCCTAAATATTGATCGCAGATAACTACCTATTCTTAAGCCACGAAAGTAAGACACTGCTTGAAGTATAAAATTACGGAAAAAAACGAAAGCAAATTAATATCTCGCTTTTAACAAAAGATAAGAAATTAAGTTCTCAGTTTCTTAATATTCTGCACAACTTTGTCTTATCCGACAATTACGGTTCTTGCGAAACAAGATTTTACGGCAAGGAATTAAGTACTATCAAAGATATAACGCTCTCATGAATTCTATTAAATGTTTTAATCAGTACACCGCATTTATTAACTCCTTCTTTTTTTTTTCAGCTTTCAGCTGAACAGTCTGCTGGATGAAGGCTTAGTTTTTTTAACAAATGGCATATTTGCTTCACAGTTCAGTATTGATTCAACTGCGCTTTTTTTATGTTTCAGGATTTTCTTACCTTTTTTTTTATGTTTAACGATTCTGAGGCCTCCATTAGCATCTCAAGGTTTATTTCGTCTCTAATTTGGGACTACTGGTTCCGATTAGGGAGCAGAGCCAATACTGTGGAACACCGCTCGTACCTCACCCGGGACTCAGGAGGGAGAAACTCTGACGATCAGTCAGAAGTTCACGTTTGTAACCACTTAGCCACCGGAGCTCCTTCAAATATTACCGAACACTTGAGCTCCAAGTTTTTGAATACTAAAATAATTCTTTTGACTACTGATTTTCTGTGAGTCTGTGTGTGTGAATTGTATTGGGTGTCCATTTTCTTGTTTTGTCTCTGGCAGTTTAAGGCGGTTCCACTTAAAATCCCGGCCTTATGCTTTCAATGGTAAAACTTCTTCACATATTTTCTTCGCAATTAATGTATTCTCAAAGATGAAAATTTGTACATCGATAAAACAAACTTTAAGTTATACCATGGGATACTTAATGCTTGCTAAAACATAATTATAATTAAACAATCCAAAATTTGTTTGTCTACTGACGTCATCAATGTGCGGGTCTCGCGATCTATTAACAGGTCTGACCATTACTCAAAGAAAAATGATTGATTTTTAATATAATTATGGTTATATTTTAGCAGGTATTAAGTATCCCATGCTATAACTTAAGATTAGTTTTATCGATGTGCAAATTTTCATCCTTGGGAATACATTAATTGCGAAGAAAATATATAAAGAAGTTTTACCATTGGAAACATAAGGCAGAGATTTTAGGTGGAACCACCTTAACGACCCCAGTGAGCGTCTAAGGTCAGAAGGAGTCACCCGTCCCTAATTTAGGGTCATGGAACCACAGAAGAAGAAACATAGCACCCTTGTATAAAGATCTTTATACCCCATTTTGGATGTCGCACGGTAACTTAAAGAAACTGGCGTCTGCAGTAAAAAAGACGTGGTAGTTAATACTATCAAAATAAAATAAAATAATCTTTTTTATTTTTAGGAGGAGTGGTGACTTAACGACCACTGTGCGCAACTCGATTGATTATATGCAGTCTCCCGTCCATAATTTATGGCCACTGGTTCCAGGGAAGAAGAAAGAGAGGTACATCATAGGAGAGGTATACCATCCATGTACCGCTCCGGAATGGAGCCCAGCCAGGGGCGGATTTCCAGCTAGGTGCATTAGGCGCGCGCCTAGGGCCTCGCTATTTCAGGGGCCCCGAAAACATATAATTGAATTTTCAGTTTTGGTTTTCACGGACCAAAGCAAATCAATCCTTAAAGCGACTACTTTGTATTGTCAATTGATATTTTACTTTCTCATATTAATAATACCATATTTTTTCTTGATGTTGCTGATATTCCGAATTTTCGAGTTCTTATCGATGTACTAATTTTGAAAGGAACGGTTAAAATAATTTTGATTTCCTTTTAGTGGTTGGTAAAGGAAGGTATTCACGCTTTCCACACTTTTCATTGTTTAAAGCGAATTCTTAACTGGCCTGCTGTGCTATAAATTGCTTTCATGCTACTTCCAGCCAAAGGAACACATCTGTGTTGGAACTTTCCCACCTTCTTCCCGAGTTGCGATGAGGAGTATACTTGTAAAAAACTTTCCTGATGATCGGGCGTGTTTGCTGTTAATAGTTTTTTCCCTTCGTGTTAGGATAATCAATGAAGAGAGAAATATTCTTCACAGGATAACTCTTCCTTAGGACAATCAAGTTCTTTCTCGGCCCTAATCCCACTGAACCATCTTAAACGAAAAGAGTTATTAATATTTAGGCTGGAAAAATAAAGAAATTTGAGAATATCACACTATCTTATTTAATAGTGTTAAAAGTAATTTATATGGTAGTGCAACAGCATTTCCTCATTACTTTCTGCTCCCTTGGTTTAATACTGATAATTATCAAGTATTCTCACCTTTTCTATTCCTTAAATCGACTTAAAACTAGTTTTTGAAAAAGCAATAAAAAGTTTCAATGATACTCTTACTCAAAAACCTGCAGTTTTCTACTTTTCCATTTTCAAACTGGATCTTTTGCATTTAATTTGTATGCTTCTGCTTCTGATAACTGCAGTGCAAGTATAAATGGGATACTGGTATTTAAAGTGCCAAACCTAACATCCATTAATCCCCTATTAGCCTCAAAATTATGTTTATGATAACTGCAGTGCATGGAGTACATGGGATATTAAAAGTGCCAAACTTAATAGCCATTGATTTCCTATTAGCCGCAAAAATAATTTTTGAAATATCTCTGAAATCAAAAAGTTCGATGTGCACGGACAGACAAAATTATTACACTAGCACTGTTTCTTACAGAACGTTCTAATAATAGGAAGCGATACCATTTTAAAAAAGTGTAAAAACCTTTTTCTTGACTCCCCCCCCCCCCTTTTTTTTTTTTTTTTTTGTTAATCTTACGGATGAAAATTTCTGAAGGGATAAGAAGGGGGAGGGGGCCCCTGAACCTTTTAGCGCCTAGGGCCCCAAAAGATCTAAAGTCTCTTCTGAGCCCAGCCCCGTTTCAGATAAATGACCAGGGCCAACGCTTTGTACCAGGGCGGCTATTGTCATTTGAAACAAACGACAAAAGGTATGTGTAAAAACATTCCTCGCAAAGAGAGCTACAAATATTCTAGGCACCAGTTTTGAAAAAGTCGGCAGCAGAGCTTTTCGAACATGAGCGTGGCTTGTATTTGCGGAGTTTGATTTTCCTCACGGTCCATCTGTGACGTTCTTTTGTTTGATGTCACTCGCATTTGGTGCAGCCATGACAAAATAGACTGCCAATTAAAAATATTTCGTAATGACATCTGGTTAATGATTTACAATTTCACCTGTCATTGAGTAAGGAAGAAATAGTTTGGCATTTATTTTGAATGCCAAAGTCAATAATTCGGTGACTTTGAATAAAACCCCTAATTTAACTAACCATATCTTTATTTTTTTTTTTACATCTCCTTCATCTTTTTAGTTGCTTTTTCAATCACCTGGCCTCACATCATTATCAGCTATTATTAAAAACACAAATACCGTTTTTCTATGAATTGATTTTTTTTATTTTGTTTTCGAGATTAACGACCACCAAAAGCAATTCTAATGGCTATAAGTAGTGGTCTCTTACCCCTAATTTGGAACCATTGGTTCCAGGAAAAAGACAGAGCCAGCGCCATCCAACAAGAACACCACTCCTGTATCATTCGGAACTTGAACTCGGGCCCATCTGAGACGACTGTTCCGAAGAAGCCCCCTCCTAAGACCACTCGGTCTCCGGGGTGGAGAAATGAGGGTTTCCTGCCTTCTCACACTTCTATGCCTGAAATCTAATACCGGTATGAGCATGGGGCTTTTGTTTGTCGCTATTTCTGTTTTTTTCCATAATACCACTACCTAAAATTATGAAAGAGAAACTCCTTCTAACCCAAGATGTTTGGGAAGATCCCCCCCATCTACATAAAAAAAACGATCTCAGATGCTTCGTTCTGTTTTGTTTTTAGTGCAAAGGGGACTTTTCGTTGTGAAACAAATTGTCAGTTTCTTTGACAAAAAACGATATGATATAATTTCTTCTGGATATCTCCGGTCAACATACACACCTGACGATGCAGTTCACTACATTTTTTTTTCGTCGAAAAACGTTTAGAATTCTTCTTTCGTGATTTTAAGTCATCTTTAAGTGAGTACATCTTTCTATTTGTACTGCTAGATTTTTAAAAATGGATCTTCGTTGATGTTGCACTTGCAAACGTATGAATGGATATCTTTTACGTTCTATATTGGATGACAGCATGTTATATGGTTATCTGTTCCATCGTACTAGAACAACAAATAAACGATGTATATCCTTCCCTTCCTTCTCATTATATCGAAACTTTGAAAAGCTCGCGTAATCCGGAAGTTCTTAACAAATTATTTCATCGCTTGTCTCCAAATGTCTACCAATAATCCCTCCTGCGAAGATGAACTTTATTTAGTTCATGTATAAAATGAATGCACGTGAGATTAATCCTGCACTTGTTCCGCTCTCAGTTGAAAACTTATTCTTGAACTTTAGTGCTGATTTTACGTTCTTTTCCAGTTTGTAGGTACTAGGTACTGTTGTAGGTACATGGCCGATCTCTTGGCCGATCTCTTGGGCACATTACTATGAAGTGAAAGGCTGCCTGTTGCTTTACTCACATTTTGCGATCTACGAGTGATTATTTCACGTATGAAGCAAATTATTTGCGACGATATTATTCTGTATCTAAAATTTACCAACCAGTGAAAACGTTTGTGCCGCCCCGGTGACCGAGTGCTCTGAGGCGCTGTCTTCTGATCAGTTATTTGAGCTGGGCCTGGGTTCGAGGCCGGGATGAGGGCTGGGTGGCGTGTTTGTCTGACGGCGCTGACTCTCTCTCTCTCTCTCTCCCCTGGAACCAGCTGCAACAAATTAGGGGGACGAGCGACTGTTTATAGCCCTCGAAGATCTCATGGTGGTTGTTCAACTCCGAAAGAAGAAAAGAAATTGTTATCAGAACTGGAAGGAATTGCTGACAATAATCTTTAGAAGAGGAGTTCAGTGTTGATGGATCACTATCCTGTATAAACCAAATTATTTATATGTTTATTTCGGAGTTTAACTACCCTACCACGGTGGCATCCCTAATTTGTAGCAGCTGGTTCCAGGAGAAGGGGAGAACAATTGGTTTTCCCTTTCGTAGATTTTCATTTCAGTTGTACATTATTATATTCATTTTATATATTTCGGTAGGCTGAATAACTTCTTTTCATGCAGAGTGATTGGGCCCGTGGTCAGGTGGTGCATCTGTTGTGGATCATTCTTGTCCTTTTTTCTGTTGTTTGCATAGTCATTCCATCCGACAGTAATACTTCTTCCTGTGTGCTTTCCGGGTAGCATCATGTTCCTATCTCTATTGCTTTGTGTCATTTCTCCGTACATATTCGTACCACCGAAATATTGTGTCTTGGAAGCCACTTTTATTCTTATCCCTTCATTTTTGTTTCTTATTCTAGCTTTCTGGTGTCGTGCGCGTAACATCCCCCCCCCACACACACACCCCTTCAAATTTTTCTGATATTTAGCTTGAACAGAGACATTCGTAAAGTTCTCAATTTCTCAATTCTTCAACTTGTTGAATGAAATATCTGAATCGAGTTGATTTTAATGGGTTATCTATTTAGTTCCAGGGTAATTGTAAAGCTGCTTAACTACAGTTTTGAACCTTCAACATAGCTTCTTAAATTGATGTTCGCCATGACTGTGGTTCCACACTGGTGTGAAATCTTACCTGAACGCCAGAAGGCAACTCATTCTTTCCATTTCACTTCAAACAGCCTAACGATCATTTTCACAGTTGCTTCATTTATTTCTAAACAGTCTGATGTTTCACACTTCAGTATTGGCTTCCATCAATCCATGTCCATATTTATATCGTTCTGCAGACTGTCAGCACGATGAGATATTTTATATTTAAGAGAAAACTAGGGGCTGTGACAGGTAGTGTTTGCTGTTTTGCTAAAAAAGTAATGAGGTGCTTCTTTTATCTCAGAACTGCAGTAATCGAAATTGTTAATATGCTTGTACAGATATATAAGTAGTGTATGGCCATGATGCTTTCGAATATCAATGATTTTAGACTCAAACATTTCGCTATTGCTGCACTCGATTAGAGGGTAATTGCGTAATCGGCATACAATAATTTATATTACAAAAATCAGAGGAAATCCTAATGTATTATCATATCTAAAATGGAGTTTTCGTGTTTATGCAGTGTCGTACTTTGTGGTACTTAATAATGAAATAGCAATGTTCAGGATAGGTGAACATATTATTTAGATTTCTACGCATTTTTTATCAAACAGTAATCACGCTGTGATCTAAATGGACACCAAATTATGGAATTATATCTGTATCTATAAATAATGCGAACGTATTTAGTTTTTTACGACCACTGAATACCTTCTGGGAGATCGGTCTGAAATAAAATTATGCAAACTTTCCTTGAAATATAATGAGCTAATATGTAAAGTTTATCTATAAACCGTTGTTCTGTAAGTTGTAAAACAAAACAAAGGAAGAAAGCTGTTGAAATGTTATTTTCATAGACACCACCGTCTTCAGAGAACTCATGCTCTCTCCCCTGAAAAAAATCCCGGATGTGAAAAACCTGTTACGTATCAAGAGGCAAGGAATAAAATAAGCTAGAAATAAACCAGAGTTTCAATAAACAAACGAAAAAATTGCTTAACAGTGAGATAGAATAGGATTAGTTCGAAATTTCACAAAGAACGTATTTGACCTGTCACTGATTTTTTAACGTGTAGAACGTGATTTCTTAAGTCACCGGTATCTGAATAACAAAATATGACATTCAAGCTATTACTGAGATCATTCACTACTGTGTTAGCTACACAAGCATTTTTTACAACATTTTAGGTAAAACAAAGTACGATTTGGAAATAAGGACAAAATGGTATATTACCTAGTCAGTATTTGAGAAACTGGCAACTTCGATCCATTTCATCATTGGTTTGCTGGCAAAATATTGTTAGGTTAACAGAATAACGTACTAGACTCTGAGACGGTTGCCTTTGTGGGAATATCATTCACTGCATAAAATGGCTCAACTGGAGAGTTTTCAAGCATTAAATCTCCTGTACCTCTGGGAAAGGGTCCTTCGGGCAAATTCTGTTTCTAAATATGAATTGTTTACTATTCACAGAAATAAGAGCGTTTGTTCAATAGTACGTAAGCATTTATCAAAGTTTCCCCGTCTTTTTTTCTCATACATTGTAAATTTTTGTAAAGAAAAATATTGTAAATTTGTTATTGTATCTTGTAGAACAAGGAAGATGAAAATGAAATTTCAGAAACAAAATTGCAACCGTTGGACCCGGTTTTATCATCATGAACGAAAGTACTTAACATTTGAAGAAAAGCTCAAGCTCATCCAATATCTGCACTTAACATTGTATTCTAGTCATGTTATATATTATAATGAACTGGGTGTTTTACATAAGTTTGTGAACAAAATAAAAACAAAAAAGCAAGTCTTCGATCTAAAGAAGGCCGTGAATTTATCTGTTGATGTTGTCACTTCGAAACTCAGAGTTCAGTTTGCTTTGCCTCAATTGAAAAGTTTCTTTTTAAATTTTTCGTATTATCTACTAGCGTGCTTTAGAGATCGGTTTGAATCACTAAAAATATAGAAATGTTTTTAGAAGCATGCTATATCTATTTTAGTGTACCTGACATAAAGGCCACCATGTATACATTGTTACCACATTCTACATAAATAGGAGTACTTAGCGTATTTATCTTATTGTTGTAATACATACGCTAAAACAATACTGAACGTGCAGGTTCTTATTATAAAACCAGTGAAGTGTATTAGGTCCACTTTGAAATCAATTCGAGAAATATTTCCCGTGTGTAGTAGTTACTCTTCTGTAAATGAATTCCTACTATTAAAAACACAGTTTTGCCGTCTTTACACGATTTAAAATATTACGGTTAAAATGATATATACATGAGCACTTTCAAGTCCACTGTGGACCCGTCATCAGATGCTGTACGGGTCCACAGTGGACTTGAAAGTGCTCATGTATATATCATTTTAACCGTAATATTTTAAATCGTGTAAAGACGGCAAAACTGTGTTTTTAATATCCTTCAGCACGATAAATCGACTTCCTATGGAATTCCTACTAGTCGTGGTGCTACGTTAGGCTATTTACAGAACGAATTAATAACGAATGATTCGAATACATGATCTTCAGTAAAAGGAAATTTTTCGTATGATGGAACACGAAAAAAAGATACAAAACTGAATAAACCTTCCATTTTAAAGTTTAGTCCAGGTGTGAAATTAAAAACAATTAAGATGTAAGAACTTCCCTTTATGCTACAATAGCTATACGTACTGTAAACGTTTACAAGAAGTGACAAAAGATTATTTGTGTATATGTGTCGGCAGGGTTTCAACAAGGATCCATGTGTGTGTGTTTGCAGGCGTTGAAACAGATAACCATTTGTAACCTGCTTTATTTGAAGTGGGTTTGAACATGTAAATGCATGTTGACGCTTAAATCTCTCCGGTTATCTACGTCTAGTGACAAGGATTGAATTTGAAGCGCCACTGAGAAATCCCGAGCTATTACAGATAGGCCTGAGCAGTATTTCGGGGAACGGCCAGTCATATATCTAACAGTATGTTTTGAGTTTATGAAATGCAGAAAATGAAGACTGCTTTCTGTCTTTTTATGCCATGTTAGAAACGATATATGTCCATTGAGCATACCATTGTCAGCAACGAAAATGTGTAGAAGCTTCGAACAAATTATACCAATAAACTGCCGCCACAAACTATGTGTTGCATATAATACATACGTAATACGGCGCTGTAAATTTTACATGAAGTCTATGTATGTTATGTGGCTTAACATCTAAAATAACTCTACATTGAGCGTTAACATCTCTTATTTGATTTAAAAAATTAAATAATGTAATTATATTATATTCTAACTTATATTTCCGTACTAATAAGTAATGAGAATATCTTTTAAAACCTGGATATTTGACGTACCCCAAACATCTAGTTCTTTCTTGTCCAAGATTTCATTTTGAACTGCATGTTCTTCCCTTTTCACAGATGAAACTGGGAAACAATTAATGACAACATCCACCGCTAAATTTAAGGTTACTTCTAAGAACTGTTGTGAATACCTCAGTATGTAAGACTTAATTCTCTGTTTAAAATAAAAAACTTTTGAATTTAGAACATCGAAAAGTAAAGCGATTCGACATCTAAGGTGAAGTATTCATTTTTCAGTTTTTCTGTTTATTTATTGATAAAAGTCTCTTTATGCACATAATGTTTTATGAAAATTAAAACAGAAGCTTCTATTACTTGCGGCGGAGAACCAGAATGACAGGGAAGTTAGTAAAAAATCAAGTCACATCAAAAATATTTATTAATTGGAAATATTTATTCATTTTAAGAAATTGGGTTAGAAACTCGATTAGTTTTGATTGGAAAAAGTTGATGGCTCTGTAAAAAACATAGGTTATCATGATTACAACTCCTGTTTTCTGTCCGTATTTTTAAAATTCCAAGATTGTTAACTCGTAATAATCCGAAAATTTCACAGGGTAAAATTTACTTTTTTCCGTGAAATACCCTCTTGTAGGTATTACAAATTTTCAATATCTCCTGAAGATACTCCTTCATATAATGTTTGGAAAGATATTTTAAATTCGCTGATATTCGTTCGCATTAATTCTGATGATACAATTCTTTTTAGCATCTTAAGTATCATTATATCTCTTCCATGTGAATACTGATTTCGTTCTGGAAGAATATAAAATTCCGATAAGTGAAGACAACTTAGCTCCTAATTTCCAAGCTTTATCAAAACGTACTTCGCAATGAAAAGTGCCAAAAGTGTTGCGATAGGGAATGGTAGACACGCCTGAAACCCGGTAATTTTCTTCCTTCGGGCATTTGATGGTCGGAATCAAACAATCAGTTAGCGGATTTTCTCAATTATTTCCTCTTTTTGATGAGTTTAGAGGTCTCTTATTTCGGGAGTAATCCGTAGCATATTACTCAAAAGCCCGGTAACTACTGGAAAGAATATTAACTGAGTTTAGTGTCTTTCTCATAAGCACTTTTTTTATTCGCGCTTTTACCCTACTTAAATTTTAATCTGACCCATTTACTACTAAGCCAAGCCATTGAAATTAAATAAATGTTTTAAACAAGTGATCTTCGATGAAGTGACACTCCGATCTTCGCAACATAGATTCGTTCAAGTTTCTATTTCCATACCATCCGCGCAATAAATGTTGTTCTGGATGCTTCGATTATCACATTGACGTAATTATTCATAAGGAAAAGGATTTTGGGGGATAATTTCAAGCAGTTACAAATAATATTAGTAACTTACTCCTGTAGAGATGCATTTTTAATACTCCGGCATATGCATTCCAGTTAATTTTGTGTATTTTTGTTCCTGCTTTGTTTTATGTTTTGCACTCCGAAAAAGAGAAATTAAATTTAAGAAACTAAAAATATTCCGACTGTTCCAAGCGATTTTAAGCTTAGAAATTTCAGCAAAAATATGCTGATTTCATATCCAATTTGCTGTGATTTTTGAAAAAGAAAGGTGACATAAGATTTCGTTGAACTTACAAAACACTGCACGAAAAGTAAAATTTCTTGTAGTTCCGTAATCAACTCTTTCGCCTTCAACATATACACGGTCGAGTCACATTATTTTGGCCACCAGCTAATATCCAGAGTAACCGCCATGTGCAGCGCAGACAGCAACTAGACGGGCTGGGGGGACTCAATAAGGTGCTGGAAGGTGTTCACAGGTATGTGGAGCCATGCTGTATGCAATGCATCTGACAGCTGCTGGAGGGTGCGTGGCCTAGGATCCATAGAGCGAATAACACGATCGAGGTGGTCCCACAGATGCTCAATTGTGTTTAAGTCTGGGGAATTAAGGGACCATGGAAGTACTTTGAAGTTTTTATCGTGCTCTTCCAACCACTTTCGGACATTTCTAGCTGTGTGGCACGTCGTATTGTCGTGCTGGAAGATCTCATCCGCTTCAAGGAAGACAATCAGCACGTATGGGTGTACGTGGTCTGCAAGAATGGATTCATAACGAATTCGGTCCATAGTGCCTTCTACAGGTATGAGTGGAACCAGAAAATGCCACGAAAACATTCCCCATACCATAACGCTGCGCCCACTAGCTTGTTTTTTCCAGCAATGGTTGAAGATAGTTTGTTCTCCGATGTTTCTCGCTTTATACTCCGACGTCCATCCGTTCGATGAAGCAGAAAACGTGACTCATCGGAGAAGGCGATCTTTTGCCAGTCAGCGGAGGTCCAATTCCTATACTGCCGTGCAAATGTAAGCCTTTTCTGCCGATGCACCTTCGTTAGCATAGGTGCAGTCACCATCCGTCTGCATCGGAGCCTCATACGCAGTAGGGTTCGCTGAACTGTCGTTTTTGACACAATTTCGGTTTCCCCCTGGTTCATTCGGCCAATGAGGTGCTCCATTGTAGCATGTCGATCGGCCCTCACGCACCTTCGTAGCCGACGTTCACCTCTCACATCAATGGCACGTGGCGCTCCACAGTTTTCACATCGCTTATTCGCAATGGTGCCATTTCTCCAATCACGATACACTTTAACCACAGCAGCACGCGAACAGTTCACACACAAACTGCGCTGTTTCAGAAATGCTGCCAGCCTTGTCCCGAAAGCCGATAATCATCCCTTTTTGCAAATCTGATAAATCGCTCCTTTTGTCCATGACAGCAATGGGGGACATGTTTTCAGAATGCCTACAGCACACGTTATGTGCCCTCCAAGCCAGCTCACGATACGTTCCTTCTTTCATTGGCTACGCGCTGTTGACATCAAAAGTAGGAGGTGGTCACAATAATTTGACTCGACTGTGTATAATTCCGTTGCAATTAGCTGAGCTTGTTTTTATAAAGTGTTTCTGCAAACGGTATCAAATTTTGTCGATTAATTGAAATAGGTTGTCAAGTATGAGCTGTAGGAGGACAATACATTACTGAAATAAATGCGGTTTATATTTGAATAGGCGTATTTCCTACCCTCTGTGCTTATGTTGCACTTTTCTGGTGTATATGGGTAGACTCCTTTGAAGCCAAAAATCGGTTGTCAATTATATGAGCTGAGCAATTTTCTTTGCAAGCTTTTGAAGCTTTCGCTTTTAATTAGAAGCAATTTGTGTGTAGAGAAACTGAAATCGTGATGTGAAAAGCTGAATAATGAATACGCATCTTTTATGAAAATGCTAATACATGAATTTTATATGAAAGAAGCTGTTTTATTATACAAACATTTCTGTTCTTTCGAAAAATAAAATGTACTTGCTGAAAATGTCTTCCTTCTTTTACACTGTTCTTAATCAAAGTAATACATTACGCGCAATTTTTTTCCGTAAATACATTTATTCTTCCAAAACAGAGCTGAAATAAATTCACATCTCAAGTTTCATAATATTTCAGAAGCCAAAAATACGATTATATCAGCACTTTTGGCAGAAGGACTGGGTACGACTAAAGAGCGTCCTTTCCAGTATGATTCGCGCAGAAAAATTAGCTCGAAGTATGATATCAAAGAAAAGTTTCCGAACAGTTTGCATCCCGTTCTGTATGCCAACACTGAAATCACAGAAAGCAGATCAGAATTTTCTCATAGGTTATGGAAAACCGAATGTTTCCTACTCAGCGAAATATACCGACAATAACGACTTGAATATTTCAGAATTTGAATCTGCATCTGAGAACAAACATAAGATTTCTGGGCCTGAAGTACAGTTGTATTCAATATTTAGCAGCATTTCTGTAATTTCATTGACAAAAGTAGCCGACAAGGCCCCATTCCTTTGAATTCTCCGTGAGATATTGCAGAAATGTTATTTGAATATTGCAATAATGCTATCGATTTCAAACCTGAATTTTTTGGTTAAATTCAGAGACCTGCTGAAATTAACTTGAAAATCTACTGCTTACCTCGATTGTGATTTTTTTATCCTACATAATCAGGAAAAACGCGCAAATAATATTATTTATTGCTGGACTTCTGTGTTGCCGTAGGGTAGAAAACCTCACGTTTCTTGAAGCTTTCAGTTTTTGTATTCTTCGATTTCATTGTACAGAAGCAAAACTTATTGCAGGCAGGTTGTCTAAGCAAGAAGACAGATAAATTATTACAGTTAAAGAAAGGGTAAAGAAAAATGCTTCGGCCGCCGCGATGGCCGAATGGTCTGAAGCGCTGGCTTCTGGCTGGACTCGGGTTTGGGTCCCGGATGAGCCATGGATAGTGTCATCGCACAGTGTTATCTCTCTCCATTTCCTATGAACCAGTGGCCCTAAATTAGGGACCGGCGACTGCTTATATCCAGTTAAGTTACTCATGGTAGTCGCTTAACCTCGAAACGAAAACAAATATAAAAAATCGCTTGGCAAGGATAGAGGAAGCAAACATTCACAAGCCTTTTGAAAAAACAACATTCCAATCAGAAAAATAAAGAATCGGATGGTTATACGTCAATTCGTCGCCGACTCAGTTCGTCGAGTGCAAATTCATTGCGCGTCAATTCGTCACAGTTACCAATTCATCGCGCGTCAATTCGTAGTAGTTACCAATTCATCGCAGGCAAATTCATTGCAGGCAAATTCATCGCGAGCAAATTCGTCGACTACTCACTTAGTCGTGGACGAATTCGTCGTATTTCGACCCCCTCAGTGAAATACTTTGTAGTTTGTAAAGAGGTTTTTGAGCTCTCCAACCTGAAAAAGTCCTGTGGGAGATGATTGGTGGGTTAGTCCAAACCGTTATGATTTTGAATGTTGTATAACTTGTGGATCTTTCATGTTCCCTGTGACATGTCTCCTCCTTCCCGGGGCCCCAGTGAAGTCTTTTGAGGGATATAGTGGTTCAGGAGGGTGGGAGACCCTGTCCCTCGGTTGCTCGTGCAGTATTAAATTTAACTCTTGAACACTGCATTGATTTACTCTTAGTGTACTTTACATTGTTCTGCAGGTCCATGACACCTCGGGGATCGCAGGACAGAGATTTGTATAAGCCTAACTGAAGTTATTTGTCCGCATTTTTCTTGTTTACTGTTGTTTCGAGTAGCAGACTCTACTTGTGGGTATGCCCTTTGCTTTGGTTAGAGGGGGAGGGGGGCTGTCCCCAAATGACGTAATTTTATATTCTGGATTGCTAGAGTCGGTCAGTTTTCCTGGGATGTTCCCCCCGTGAAGCTTCCTCGAGGTTCGCGAGTTTTGGGGGTCTCCCCCCAAAAACGTTTAAATGGACGCAGAGCTGTAAACATTGGCATGTCTCCTCCTATATGACGATTCTGTACACACCACGAATTTTCAGGAGGGTGGGGTGAATTTATCCCCTCCTATATGACGATTCTGTACACACCACGAATTTTCAGGAGGGTGGGGTGAATTTATCCCCTCCCGCCAGTTTTTTAAGAGCGTAGACAAGGTGTTCAAAGTACGTTATGCTCGCAATTTCCTTGCTACATGTTGTGTTGAGTGGCAGACTCTACTTGTGGGTATGCCCTTCCCTCAGAAATTTGGTGAAGTCTATAACAGGGATCCGAGGTGCTTGGTTTGGAGGGGGGTTCTGCCCCCAACTTCCGCAATTTTATATTCTGGACTGCTAGAGTAGGTCAGTGTATCCGGGATGTTCCCAAATACACTGACTGACTCCAGTGACACTGACCAACGGAAGTTGAGGCACGGTCCCCAACCCAAGCACCTCGGATCCCTCTTGCAGACTTCAAATTTCTGAGGGAAATGCATACCCACAAGCAGTCTGCCACTCAACAAAACATGAAACATGGAAGTAGGGAGCAAATAACTTACCTTGAACACCTTGTCTCCGCTCTTAGATACCTCGGGGGAGGGGTGAATTCACCCCAACCTTCTGAAAATTCGTGGTCGTGTACAAAATCATCATATACAGCACAGCACCAATGTTTACAGTTCTACGTCCATTTTAACAGTTTAGGAGGAGCTCCCCAAAGTTCGCGGTCGCTTCAAGGGGAACAAACATCCCGGGTGCACTAACCGACTCTAACGGTTCAGAATATAAAATTACGGAAGTTGGGGGCAAGGCCTCCCCAACCCAACACCTCGGACACCTGTTACAGACTTCACCAAATTTCTGAGGGAAGGGCATACCCACAAGTATAGTCTGCTGCTCAACGCATCATGAAGCATGGAAATTGAGAGAATAACATAACTTACCTTGAACACCTTGTCTCCGCTCTTAGAAACCTGGGGGGAGGGGGGAATTCACCCCACCCTCCTGAAAATTCGTGGTCGTGCACAGAATCATCATATAAAGCATGGTGCCAATGTTTACAGCTCTACGTCCATTTTAATATTTTGGGGGTAAGCTCCCCCATAGCTCGCGGACGCTTCAGGGAGAACACCCCGGATGAACTTCCCGACTCTAGCGGTCCAGAATATAAAATTACGGAAGTTGGGGTCATCCCCCATCCCCAACCAAAGCACCTCGGATCACTCTTGCAGACTTTACCAAATTTCTGAGAGAAGGGCATACCCACAAGTAGAGTCTGCTACTCGATACAACAGTAAACACGAAAAATGCGGATAAATCAATTTTGTTAGGCTTATACAAATCTCCGTCCTGCGATCCCCGAGGTGCCCGAAGACACCTAATTCCCCTGAGGTTCCATGGACCTGCAGAACAATGTAAAGTACACTGAGAATAAATCAATACAACGTACAAAAATTGAATTTAATACTGCAAGAGCAACCGAAGGACAGGTTCCTTCTAAGCTGTGCTCGCACGCGGCCGCGAGATTGAAATATCTTCCGCGCATTAAGCATTTTAGATTAAAATTTCCAAATCCCTAATTCATTTTCGTAAATCGGAAATCAATTACCTGCAAGTATAATAATCAATAAATAAAATTCGGGCTCTCAAACGTCAGAACAACACTTTTCTTAAATGCCGTTCGCCTCCTTCTAAGTTCGTCTCATTGTCCTCTTCATTCTCAAAGGCTTCTTGCAAAGTAGCCTCGTGCTAGCAGATAGGGAACGCGAGAATGCGGATTAGTGGTTTTCCCACGTCGAAAAAGAGGCAGATATTGAGTCTTTTCTCAAAACAACACATCAGCTGCAGCCTCATAAATGGTAAACAATATTTTCCGAGTACTCTCCATGATGGCGGAGTCATAAATTCCCACGGTCGAGTCTTCGATTTGGGAGGGAAAATTGAGAGACGTTTTATTCCTAGAAAGGACTGTCAGATCAGAACGATTTTGCACTTGTTATATTCGAACTAATTATTTTACATTTAGTTTTTATTTTGTTTCTTATTCTCCTTGGTATTTCGACATGCAAAGAAACTGTGCATTATGCGTGAACATTCTTTTCCTATTTTCCAGTGTTGAAGTAATTCTGAGCTCCTCACCTTTTATAAAATAAAAATTGTAATTAATGACATGTTTTTAATATTTTTTTAATTTGAAATCAGTTGTGGAAAGAACGGTGATAAAAATGGGGGGATTAGAAAAAATAACGGTTCCAATCCAAGTTCCAACTTCTACTGCATTAGTAAGAGAAGCTGAGAAAATAATTTTTTCCCAAGTGGTTTGAAGCCTGCCCAGCCCATGGCCGCTTAGAGCGAATATTGGACAGGGGCCTCTACCTTCCTGAACCACTATGCCCCTCATAAAGACTTCACCGGGGCTCCGGGAAGGAGGAGACATGTCACATGGAACATGAAAGATCCACAAGTTATACAACATTCAAAATCGTAACGTCAGCCCACCCCCCCAACCATCCTCCCGAAGGACTTTTTCAGGTTGGAGAGCTCAAAGACCTCTTACAAACTCCAAAGTATTTCACTCAGGAGGTCGAAATACGACGAATTCGTCCACGACTAAGTGAGTAGTCGACGAATTTGCTCGCGATGAATTGGTAACTGCGTCGAAATGACGCGCGATGAATTGGTAACTGCGTCGAAATGACGCGCGATGAATTGGTAACTGCGTCGAAATGACGCGCGATGAATTTGCACTGGACAAACTGAGTCGGCGACGAATTGACGCGCGATAAATGGTCGCTTGACGAATTGATGGGACACCGAATTGGACTATTAAGTAAAACTCGTGGTGACATATTTTTATACGAGAATATAAAAAGTTGGCATGTATTACCTTTGAATATCCCCATGGTGAACGCAGTCAAGCTTTTCGCTTTTTCATATCAAAACAGGAATCAAATGGCGGCCACAAGTACAATTGCAGAGCGTTACTTGAAGTTTGTTAAAATAACTGTTTTCGTTTTTGTATTGCCAAACAGAAGAATTCCTTAAAATATTTAAGTAAATCTATTTTATTGCGTGAATCGTTTAGAAATTTGCAAAAAATCAATGCACTGCCTTGCTATTTATTCCGAAGACACAACTAATGTCTTATTTGTGGCCACGATGGTAACGATAGTATCCAGAATATAATAAATATAACGTTCTTCATGCATTCTTTATACACCTACTATTCTTGCATTTTGTCCAGCAAGACGGTCTCCAGTTATTGCAATGAATTCCCAAGGTTGAGTGAGGACATACGGAAAAGTCCACTTCCGCCCAGAATATTATTCGACACGATTGAGTTTCATCGAATAGCCCAGGGTAAGTTCTTGAAGTTTGTGAAGCGTTCCTTGAACAAAATGCACTTAGTCAGAGAGAGGTGAACGGAACCGTCCAGGAGATTGCGAACTCTGCTACTATGAATATGACGCAACATCGGAAGCTCCTGGTCATTGACAAGCATGTAGCATTCCTAGAAAATTAATTTTCCGAGAAGACTCGTCAGAGGATCCAGTTAACTGCCCGTGAACTCACCTCTCTACCACTGTGAACAGTGGGAGCTAGCTACGATGGGTTTAATACTACATGGATTACCAATATCTTTTCTATTGCCCATTGGTGGTAAAGAACATATAGTTCAGTTTGCAAGCCCACACGACACATGTCCGATTCCATCGCAGCTTTCATTTTAAGTCACTACACAGTCCTTCATTGCAGAGGTTCGAGTCTCTGCAATGAAGTGCTTTGATTTTCTTTGATTGTTCTGGAACGGCTGGCAATGAAGCATATGAGCTACAGAAAAGTATTATCGTCATCTTATCTAGCTCGGCAGGCTAAACTAAACCTATCCTTTTCCTGCTGAGTTGTTTCTGCTTTCATGTTTTTCTCCCTTCTGAATTTTTTGTTGTTGTTGTTGTTGCCATGAAGCGCACATTTTGCAATTTTCTCGAAATGCATGGGGACTTCCTTATGCACACACCGGCCACTCAATTAGAAACCGTTATGCATATGTACGTAAATATATCTTATAGATATATATACAAAATACGTGGTCAAGTGCGTTACCACGTAATCTAGGCAATTATTTAAGATCGCTTCTCCTCAGTAATCGTCAGTAGTTTTGATCACAATGGAAAATACAAAGGATCTTTTGGAGTTCGATAAAGGCCTTATAATGAGTGCCTGAAGCGACGGATGAAGCGACGATTTTGAAAACAACAGATTTAACTGGTTTCTCAAAAGGTGAGATGTTCCGGATCTTTAATCAGGGGGAAATAACCCACATTTTTGTCCAAGAAGCGTAACTGTGGCGCGACAACAATCTGTCAAAAACGAGATCGCCATCATCTGAGAGATTGCCATCATACGGAGACACAGCACTTTTTGTGTGCAGCAATTGACTGAATCATTCAATGAAGGCTGTTCCCGACCCATATCGTAGTGAACTTTATCTAACTGGTGAGAGCTTGAACTTAAATGGATCGGTATTGAAAGTCACATGCCTGTAGGGAGACCACTGCTTTTAGGGAAGAACCGGACAGTTCGTGTCAGGAACACTACGACTGGAAGACGGGAAAGAAATCATGTGGTTCGACGAGTCTGTACTGACGGTAGTCAAAGAGTTTAGCGAGATCGTTCATGAAACAATAGCCCCATTTTACCTTGTAAACATCACTGAAGGTTACGGAAGTGGTGTCATGGTAAGGGGCACGTTCTGTTGCTAAGGAAAGGGTCTGCTGATATGTCTGGAAGGTCGGGTGTCCTTAAAGAATTATCTGAACATTGTTGCCGATCAAATCCATTCTGCCATGTTGGCTTTTTATCCAGTAGGTGACGGTGATTTCATGGACGACAATGCTTCTGTCCATCGTGCAAAATGTGTTCATCAGTGGTTCAGCGAGCAGGAGAACGACTTCCACCATCTTGCTTGGCCACCATAAAGCCTGGATCTGAACCCCATTGATGAAGTACGCAACATGTTAGAAAAACAGATCAGGGAACAAAGTCCTCTCCCGTCAAATCGGAGCCAGTTTGAGGACTGTCTGGTGAGCTCTTGGTATGCTGTAGACGTAGATGCACCTTGTGGAATCTATGCCAAAATCGCACTTGTGCTGTAATTCGGGCTAAAGGAGGTCCAACCCGGTACTGATTAAAAGTTTCTAATTCATTGGCCGATAGGTGTTGAACTTGTTGGTAAGGAAAGGGTCCCCTGATATCAATTCGAGCTCCAACGCTGTTAAAGTCCGTCTGATCGGCCGGGGTTCTCACTTGTTGTCTTGGCTTGACTTTTAAAAAGAATTGCTGCTGCAGCGTATTTTGAAATTCAGAATCATAAGTGCAGATTTCTGTCCTCCTAATATATATTTGAGCTGTTGTATACTAACATATAATTGGGCTCCTGTCTAGTAATATACACAGACATAAGTAAATAGGCAGCTGTCGTAATGTCATTTTTGCTACGTAGTGGAGTCTATATTGCATTGCATGCTCGAATTCCTTTTAATATATTTCACAGGACGTCAGTGAGTAGATTCCCTTTAATATATTTAAAAGAAGCGAACATGCGACGACCCAAGGGAGCCAAGGAACTTAGCAACTTTCAGAGAGGACGAATCGTGGGGCAAACGGATCAGCGACAGATTGCTACAAACCTAAACATTTCTCTTGCACCAGTTAATGGAGTGTTAGTGGAATTCAAAAACGCAAGAGAGGAAGCACTAACGTCACGTACGGGTCGTCATGGGCCGTCACAGATGTGTCTTCGAGCTGTCTAGTGTTCTGTGGAAACCAATCCTTGTAGCAAGCCACTGAGATTGCAAAACAGTTCCAAGTAAGTCCCAGAACTGTCAGTGGTATCTTCACCGACTTGGCTATCATGGAAGAGCGGATCGACGTAAACCTCTTTTGCGAGAAGCAAATATTCGTCTCAGATTGTTATGGTCGACAGACATGATTGAGATACCCTTAGCATTTTGGCACACTGTCATATTCTCTGATGAGTCCCGATTTGCATAATTTTCAAATAGTGGAAGGGCCCGGGTGTGGCGATTGCTCAGCCACGAGTTCAGCTTGAAGCACCTGCAGCCAACTGTGAAACATGGCTGTTTTTCAGTCATGATATGGGGATTCATATGTATGACTGGTCGTTCAGTCCTCATAGAATGTGAAGGCAACATCAATGCCCAAAAATACATAACCATCCTTGAGAGGGGCCTGCTACTAATATTCGCCAGTGGTCAGATGTCAAAGGCTACCTTCCTTGTTCATGGAGGATGGCGTTTCATATCATAAAGCAAAACGTACCCAAACATGACACGAACAAAACGTCATGCAGAAACTGTCGTCGCTAAGGCAAATCCTGATACAAATCCAATTAAACACCTGTGGGACATATTGGATGAAAACTTACGACATATGTCACAGAAACCAACCAACAAGGCACACCTGCTGGCCTTGTTACGTGAATCGCGGGCTCAAATTCCACAGAACACCATTGCTGATCTCATTTCACACAATGCCTGACAGGGTTAAAGCCCAACGTACTGCAAAGGGTATATCTACCAAATATTAAATTCAGCTACAACTATATTCCATGCGGACAGAAAAATGTTGCTGACGTACAATTGAGCCGTGAGGGTGGAAAGGGAGGACTACCAAAGGTGCCTGAATGTCGTAGGAAATGGCTCCCTAGACCGTCACTCCCGGTGTGCGAGCTGTGTGCCATTCCACGGTAAAGGCAGGATCGGCGCGCTGAGGGGCTTGTCTGCAGACACGTATGTGTTGGTCATGGGCGCCAGGTGAAACGCGTAACACATCACTGAAGACAACACGACGCCGCTGGACACTATTGTACATTGATTGGGCTCGACACCACTGCAACCGGTTCGATGGGTGAATGCTGTTGAGAATGGCCGGGAATGAAGGCATAGATGATGGATTTCGCAGTGGAGTTCCTAAATTGACCAGAGATGAGCGACACATAGAATAAGGATTCTTGAACGCACATGCAGGTTTCATTTATCCTTAAATGCTGCGTATGTTGTTATATCACCATTAAGTGCCTGTGTACCGTAGACTCAGTGACCTACTGGGGAACTGAAAAATCTGTGCAAGATGAATTCAAGACCATTCCGAATGGCAATCCACATATTATGCGAGTGCTTCTTGCCATCACACATCTGTGTTACGGTGATACCGCTAGTAAAATAATAAAATAATCGATAACTTCGAACACTAAATTTTGTGTGAATCTGCTTGATTAAAGGAGAAACTGCTTGAATTTATGTTGCCTTGGAAATTTCAGCAGTCTGTATGCTATGACAGCAGGCGGGCTTTTCGTTAACAGTACTATCTCTTTGAAAGATACAATTATGGACATATAAACTACGTAGCCCAGGTACTAAATTCCACGGAATCGCTTTTGATGAGAACCGATATAGAAAATTCTAATACATTTATGGAGTTTTCGCTTGTGCTCGTAAAATTTAATTCAGAACTACAGTATTAAAATTTCGTTAGAAAGGGACGTAAGAGATGCGTAGAAAATCCAGCTCACAAAGCTAGATATTAATGCGGAAACTTTTGCAGTCGCCATAAGTCTTAGTGGTTAGGCTACATGATTAAAATCCAAAGATTTCAGAGGTTGATACCTTGGGAAAAAATTGGCACTTTATAAATATACATCCCGTCACAGTCACACAGTGTCCAATGTCCATCTCCATTTTTCTATCAACCTGTTATTTCTATTTTTGGAATAACACAGTTTAAGAAGATTCGACCCTTAAAACAAAACGTTTTGTAAAAAAACTCCTCCAGGAGTCAGTTTCTGAGTCATTTAGTTTGTCAACGACGTTCCCCAGACCTCACGTGATTTCCGTGAATTGTGTCAAGAAACTTTGTACCACACCAAAATTAAAAATCTGGATTTTTATGTGTTTCGACGAACCTCTACTAGAATTTAAAGCTATGGAGTGAAGCCCGTCCAAATGTGGGTCACAAGTTCCAAGATTGGTACAGTACCAGTATCTCAGGACAAACACACCACCCACACCTCGTTCGGTGCACGAACCCTAGCACAGCTCAGATGATTATCAAGAACAGACGTCTTTTAACACTCGCCTACCGAGTCTGTTAGGAAACTGGATGTGAAACACCATACCAGGTCATCAATAAGAATTTGGATCTGAAGCACCATACCAGGTATGAGTTGGAATGTGGATGTGAAGCATCATACCACCAGTCACCAGTAGGAATTTGGAAGTGAAGCACCATATCAGGTCATCCGTAGGAACCTATCAAGTTGTAAAGAAAGTTTCCGAAAAAAATCGTATGTGGCGTGTGTAATGCAAGATACTGCGAGCCTGCGGCAACGTAAACATCCCAGAGTGCTGTGCGCGAAAGAATGGTTTCTAAGGACAGAACTGCGCTGTTGTGGTGAAGATTAGTTGCACGTGGCAACGATACCATGGCGATATTGAAGGAAGGTGTGCGTGCAATATTTCTCTATCAATATTTGAATGGCGTGAAAGTTACGGAAGCACTTGGAAAGTTGCGAAACGCGTTTGGTGACGATATTATCGGACAGAGTAGTTGCTATGAATGGTACAGGAAATTCGAAACTGGTGCACGGGATCTGTCTAATGCGCCCAGAAATGGCAGACCTTGTAAGGTTGAAGATGATACACTGCAACACGTGCTATCCACCAAGCCTGATGCAACACTACGGGAACTGGCAGAGGAACTGATGACCTCCCATACCACTATAAACATCCGACTTCGAAAGTTGGGATATTCGTGTAAACTGTGGATGATGTATGGGAATCATCATTACAGACAAAGCATGAGTACCCTATGCTTTGTCTGACCAGAAACGCATACAACGCTACTCCATTGCTGTTGCTCTGCGTGAAAGAGAAAAACGTGAAGGCTTTTTGCATCGTCGGTGACGAGTGACGAAAAATGGGTCACGTGCGCGAATGTTATGCGACAAAGTGCATAGATCAAGCAGGGACATCTACAGAAGGTCGCTAAGCCATCCCTACATGGACGGAAGGTGATGCTGAGTAGCTGGTGGGATTGTCGCGATGTGATTCACTATGAACTCTTACCGCAAACAATACCATCACAGGGGATGCTTACATCCAACAGTTGGACCGTGCCCAACTGTTGGATGCCCAGCGTTAATGGAGTTGTTTTTCACCAGGATAACCCTCATCCACATGCCGCTCACGCGGGTTAGAATCTTCGTGTACATTAGTATTCAAAACACACAATGATGCTGTCCTTTGCATGATTTAAATCTTGATAAAGCTAAAATCATCAAGTTAAAAACTTTATCTACAGATAAAATACAATATATTACGAAACATTAAAATTCCACAAGATCTTTCTGACCAGCATCTGGTCCATCATCAGGTACTGCATAACAGCTGGTTACAGGGAATTTATTATTTATAGCAAGTTAATTAAAACGTTATGACGCGTGATCATTGCTCTGCGCAAAGTCAGAGAACGTACCCATGGTAACACAGTAATCAGAATCAAATCACATTCGGGGGTCCCCGGGCGGACTGTGCCACCACATCGACCCCGGACCTTCCAATAAGGGTCTTTCATCGTTCATGGATGGTAATCATCATTACAGCAAACAACCCCATATTTATAAATAAAAAGGATCTCAGTAAATAATGTAGTTCGTTTGTAGTGGGTCTTGCCAATATGTATGAGTCACACCAGGAGAGATTATGTTTGCCATGCCGCCCCGGTGGCGCAGTGGTCTAAGCGATGGCCTCTGATCATTCGTCTGAAAGGGGTCCGGGTTCGAATCCCGGTGAGGCATGGATGTTGTGTTTGTCTTACGGCACTGGCTCTCTCCCTTCCCTAGAACCAGTGACCCTAAATTAGGGACGGGCGACTGCTTATAGCCCATTGAGTTGCTCACGGTGGTCGTTAAACCTCCAATCAAAATAAAAAAAAATGTTTGCCATCGTTAACTAAACTTGACAATGCAGTTTTAGGTGATCCAGTTCTCATATCATTAAAACATACATAAAGATGTCCATCCTGCTCGCCCCTTGGTTTCTGGCTTTGATAGTCCCTCTAGACCCTCAGAGAAAGTTCTGTGAACTTATCTTACTCCACTTACTGCCTTATTCCAGGTATTCCATTTCCAATTCTGTACAAGCTTTAAAACGCATCCGGGCATTTCAGGCATCTGGTGTTCCTTTCTTTCTGGCCTCCCTAGATGTTATTTCTTTATATCCTAATGTCCTGTTTTAGCAGTTCATGATCCCATTGCGTCTAAATTAACCGCTTTGGGCGATGTCCCTCCTTCAGAAATTCAAGCAGTTTCATGTGCCGTTCGCCTTATCTCTAAGCTCACATACTTTCGTCATCTACCAGAAAACCGACGGAACCCTTACGGGGCCTTCGCTTTCGGCGGTTTTGGCCGAGTTGATTATGCAAACCATTGAAGATGAAGTGTTGTCTTATTGTAGTATGGACCCCATTTTATATTTGCGTTATATCGATGACATTTTACTTTTTGGCCTCATTCATATAGTGATTTAGATGCCTTTGCCATGCGCGTGTCTCTGCGGTTCCCAACCATTAATCTCACCATTGAAGTTGAACAATCTAAAACTCTTCCATACTTGGATTTTCTACTATGTCGTAACCAATATAATCAGAGAATTACTTATTCTGTGTACCTTAAGCTTTCATTTGTTCCGGCATTTATTCCTATGAATTGCCCTCATCCTATGAAACCCAAATTGGTGGCATTACATTCTATAATTCGCAGAGCCTACATGCATTCGTCCAGTGTGTGCTCTAGACAGCTAGAATTGCTGTGCATCCGTTCAGTTGCGGACAAATTTGGATATCCTGGAGATTGTGTGACCAAGTTGGTCAAAAAAATCAAGAAGTCGGCACTCTCCACAATGAAACGTGAGGACTATGTTAATAAAACATTCCTGGGAACTGTGACTTATATTCCTATGATTACTCATAACTTGTGAAATAATTGCAAAAAGCATAATCCAGATTTTGGCGATAGAACACAGAATATATTTTCTATGATCCGAAGGGATTAGGACTCTACTGCGACTATGAACAAATACGCAGTGTATTGCACACCGCTGAAGGCAAGTAAGCCAATTGATGTTAATAGATTTTACATCGGCTCCACTGCACGTACGCTTGAAACTAGATTATCCAAACACAAATATAATGTAAGAACTGAATCACTTAACCCTTTAACCGGCTGGAACGAATTAACTCGGGGTCAGCAAAATGGGCTGAAATCAGCTCAAACGAATATATTCGCTGTCTAAGAACATGTGGGTCGAATATATATTCGCTGTCTAAGAACTCCCCGTCAGAAGGCGTTGCTTTCCGCTTAGTTTTATTTTTCAAAGTGGTCATTCAGGGGGATGATTAACACTAATCCTTACTGCCTGATTACTACCAAAATGGGCTATACAATGCCGATGAATCTAAGAAAGGAGAGAGAAAATATTTGAGTCACTTGTTCCTACCCAGTGGCATGATGTCTATGTCAGGAGACATCATCCTTCCCCTTTGCACCCTGGGTAACGGTGCAGAGAATGAAGAACTAGAAGGGATGGCTTATCACTTGTGGCAGGTTTATTAGCCATACTAATGAGATGAGAAGGAGTTATAAATTGTTTAGTTGTAGATTTTGGCCAAATAAAGCATTTGACGTGCCGTTCAGAAAGAACAACCCGGTTTTTATATGAACATTTCTGTTTAAAGAGTGCAGAAAAGTTTGAGTACCATTTGGTTAAGATACATTGGCCGCTTAAAGGGTTAAAACTGCATTATCACGTTTAGTTAACGAAGGCACACTTACGCCCTCCTGGTGGGACTCTTACATATAGGCCAGAGCTACTACCAAACGAACTACATTGTTTACTAAGAGCCTTTTTTACGCTTTCCAACCGTAGGTTGAAGAAGCGTATATGCTCCGGCTTTGTCCGTCCGTCCGTCCGCACGATAACTGGCGTAACAATGGTTCGATTTCGATGAAATTTCAGTATGTGGTAGGGGACCACCATGGGACGAACCCTATTGAAAATGGGACAAATGGGGTCAAAGGTCACGACGTAGGAGCGGGATCCTTCCATTGCTCTTATGCGTCATAACTTGCGTAAATATGGTTTGATTTCAATGAAAGTTTACTATGTGGTAGGGGACCACCTGGGGACAAACCCTATTGAAAATGGGACAGATGGGGTCAAAGGTCACGACGTAGGAGTTGGATCATTACATTGACCTTATGCGTCATAACTTGCGTTATGGTTCGATTTCAGTTAAATTTTAATATGTGGTAGGGGACCGCCAGGGGACGAATCTTATTTAAAATGGGTGAAGTGGGGTCAAAGGTTAGGACATAAGAGCGGGATGCATTGCATTGCCCTTATTCGTCATAACGTGCGTAAAAATAGTTCGATTCCGATGAAATTTTAGTATGTGGTAGGGGAACACCTGGGAAGGAACCCTATTGAAAGTGAAGGAAATGGGGTCAAAGGTCAGGACATACCACTGCTCTTATGAGTCATAACTAACGTAAAAAAGGTTCGATTTCGACTAAATTTTAGTATGTGGTAGGAGACCACCTGGGGACAAACCCTATTGAAAATTGGCGAAATGTGGGTCAAAGGTCAGGACATAGGAGCGGAATCACTTCCATCTCCATTATGAGTCATAACTTACGTAAAAATGTTTCGATTTGGATGAAGTGTTGGTATGTTATAAGGACCTGTCTGTGGACGAATGCTATTGAAAATGGGCGAAATGGGGTAAAGGTTAGGACACAGGAGCGGGATCTATTCCATAGCGCTTATGCATCATAACTTCCGTAAAATTGCTTCAATTGCGACAAAACTTCATCATGGTTTTTCGGAGATATACTGAACCAGTTCTGTTGAATATCATCCAAATGGATCAAAGGTCAGGGCACAGGGGTGAGATTTATTCCACAGCCATTTTCCTCATAACTTGAGTAATAGCTTGAGTAATGATTTCTAGTATATTGGAAAGCGTATCATAATCAATGCATTGCATGATTTTACTAACTTGTTATTTATAAATGTGAGGGCGTTTGCTGTAATGATGATTCCCCATTTCCATCCATGAACCATGGAAGGCCCTTATTGGAAGGTCCGGGGTCGATGTGGTGGCACAGTCCGCACGGGGACTCCCGAATGGGATTTGATTCCGATTACTGTGTTACCATGAGTACGTCCTCTGACCTTGCGCAGAGCAATGATCACGTGTCATATATATACGTTTTAATTAACTTGCTATAAATAATGAATTCCCTGTAACCAGCTGTTGTGCAGCACCTGATGATGGATCATATGTTTGTCAGAAAGATCTTGTGCAATTTTAATGTTTCGTAATATATTACATTTTATCTGTAAATAAAGTTTTTAACTTGATTATTTTAGCTCTATCAAGTTTTAAATTGTGCAAAGGACAACGGTATTGTGTGTTTTGAACACCTGTCGCGTTACGGACCCAGTAAAAATTGCATGAGCTGGAATGGGAAATACTGTCGCACCTACTTTATTTCCCGGAGTTTTTCCCCGTCTGACTTTCATCTCTTCCGGTCTTTGTCAAATTTTCTCGGTGAGAAAAACTTTGCTAATTCCGATGATGTGAAACCTTGCATGAATGACTTCAACTCCCGCTCACTAGACTTCTATCGCAATGGGACATTTCAACTCGTAGATCGGTGGAACAAGGCCGTCAGTATGAATGGGGACTACCTGAACGATTAGGTTCAGTGTTTTGTTCGATTTTTTAAGCTTGAAATACAGGCTTCTCTATTTTCCGGATACTTTCTTTACAACCTGATAGATGTGAAGCATCATACCGGGCCATCAGTAGGAATCTAAATGTGAAGCACCATACCAGATTATCGGTAGGAATTATGAACAGCCATAGCTTTACCAGCTATGCATTCTCTAACAGGCTGCGACACTACCAGCAAAGTCAGTACAAAGTTGGCAGCTTTGAAAACGTCAGAAGCTTGTGCCGAAAACCTGTTACTTGATTTTGGAAAGGACACTGATTGGGGACATGGAAAATAGAGCAGAAGAGTATTTAGTACGTGCACTTGGATCAAGTTTATATGCAATGGATGAATTGCGTTCCCATCAGTATCATCGAAAAAGAGTTCGAAACCTTCAAGATTTAGCTCCTCCTACATCTATCCGCCTTCACATAAAAAGAAGCTACATACAATGCTATAAATGGATTCATGCTTTACAAATGTTTGTAGAGCTCAATCCATTAGAT
The DNA here is from genome assembly GCA_039090855.1 of Macrothele yani. Classification (NCBI taxonomy): domain Eukaryota; kingdom Metazoa; phylum Arthropoda; class Arachnida; order Araneae; family Macrothelidae; genus Macrothele; species Macrothele yani. Next base: position 76,007,123 of record CM077026.1, read on the forward strand.
TACGGTTACAAAGAAAAATGGAGGAAATATAATTCCACAAGTGACAGAGGATCAATCGTAACCTGAATATGTCCCTAAGCCCTGCAATTGTGAGAAGTGCTTAAGAGAATGTGTGTGCCCCTGTAGAAGATTGAAAATTATGTGTTGTGACTTTTGCAAATGCAAAGAAAGTTCTTTAGACAACTGTAAAAATCCCTATATGTAATCTAGTTGAAATGATACAATCTTGTTTTATACCACGTTATACTTTATTATCTACTACATTTTACCGAGCTCAGAATTCAGTAATAAATAAACATTTGTTTTCGTTTATATACCAAGAGCTTTGCTGTTTCCCTCATTTTTACAGCCGTTTTACTCAGAAAACCATAATTTTGTCTCTTATTAATGAAATACACTTCATCTAAAACACTGGTTTTTATCAATAAATGTGTAAAAAACCTGATTTGTGTGCCTTCTAAAAAGGAAACAAATGAGCTTTGTATAAATAAAATCGGAAGACTGGGAGCGGAGAATCGCATAAACTAAAATTCATTGTTATGGCGGCCACACGACCATGATCTGGACCATGTGACTAACTTTTTTAAACATTTCTATAGGTGTGTTATGAGATCCAGCAATAAAACTTAGGGGGCACAGAAGTGTATACGGGACATGAGCTAGCTCCTAGACTACAGGAATAAAGAACAGCACTAATAGGCGCTCAGGAAGAATCATGGACCATGAAGTAGTGCTAGAATATCAAAAGTTATTCGAAGGGAAGAAGAATAGACCTCCATTGCCTACGACACCTGATGGAAGATTTTTCGTTATTTAAGGAAATATCACAAACTAAAGTTTTGTGGACACTATTCCGCACCACGATTTCACATGATATTTCACAACAGAATAATGCTTTGTCAAGTGCTACATGAGTTTCTCAGAGTGTGGTCGTTTCTACGTAACACGCGTGGTGTGTTTACGCACACGTTCGGTTGCCCACGCACGATGCGTGCGTGGGCAACCGCAAATTTCTTCATGTTCAGCAAACTTGAAGAAATTTTACAGGTCAATACTAGCCATCAGTTCGTCTCACTGTCCCAAGGTACAACGGATGGTTGTCATAGAAAAAAATAGCTTGAATTCCAACAACGCATTTAAGTTGTTTCGTTTCATCTGGCTTAAAAATGGCCATTCTTTCCTGTGCTAACAGAACTAGCAATGTCACACGTTGAGTACTAATCATCATCATCATCATCATCTCTGATTTCAGCTAAAAGAATTCCAGTGGCAGCATAATTGTCAAAAATTGTGGGTGGTTTCAGTGAGGAGTGTTGCACTTTTTGATTAGAGAACAAACATGGCAGATTTTTTAGATGCAAGTAAATTGCAAAGCAGGAAGAAAATAAATATTTTTCCGAAGCAGATGCACGCTTCTTTCGACTGTCGATTTACCTGTTTTTCTTATTCTATTTCTTCGTTTCTTACAGTTTTTTTTATTGGAGGTTTAATGACCACCGTGAGCAACTCAATGGGCTATAAGCAGTCGCCTGTCCCTAATTTAGGGTCACTGGTTCCAGGGAAGGGAGAGAACCAGTGCCGTAAGACAAACACAACATCCATGCCTCGCCGGGATTCGAACCCGGACCCGGTTCGGACGAATGATCAGAGGTCATCGCTTAGACCACTGCGCCACCGGGGCGGCTCTTACAGTTCTGACGACTCTCCTTCAATGACGTTTGCTTGATTTCGAACTCAAAGACATGCATATTTTCTACTTCTTGTCTTAAGGTTTGCTATTCCAAATTATGTCAGATAACCAGCATCTGCCTAGCCAAAAAGTTACGTTGCTTAAGAAACATCCATTCAACAGATATTTATTATAAGAATAATATTGGGTTTGTATATAAGTTCTACCCGTTTTTGTAGGCTACAAAGAAAGGAAGAGATCACAACAAATAACGTACCTAGGATTTCACATAATTGCTATCATTATGTATGACCTCTTGTCATCTGTCTATAAGTAGGTGAATCCGACGCAGGAAAAAGTCCTGTGTTTTAGAGTAAAAAAAGTCTAGTAATGCAGTTTTCACATCGTTCACATCATCGAAGGTTTAGAGAGCAAAGGCGTTCTGTAATGATCGAAAAAGGTGGTAGTACGTAGATTCCAGGTCAGGGGAATACGCCGGGTGAGATAATATTTCCCAGCCAAAGACCAGTAATTTTTGCCGAGTGATTAAAGCAGCATGAGATCTGGAATTATCATGATGAAAGATCACGCCTTTGCGATTGACGAGTGCTGACCACTTCGATGTCAGTTGTTCTCGGAATCTGTCCAACTGTTGGCAGTAGATGACAGCATTTCTCGTTCGGTTAGGTGCCAACACCTCCCAGAGGATTATTCCCGGGACATCCCACCAAGCACTCAACAAAACCTTTTGGGATGCAATCCTCCTTTTGAGGTTGATAGAGCAGGTTCCGCACCTTGGCACACAGTCCGTCGAAGCTTTATATTACGGTACAGTACCCATACCTGTCACAAATCGTCCCAAAAACTGTTCATTTCTGTAACGAGAAAGCAAAGAAACAGAGGTACGGATTCTCTCCTCTCGTTGCTTTGCAGAAAGCTGGTGCGGAACACAGTTATCGAACTTAGTGATGAACCCAAACGCATGCATCCGTCTTTCAATCGTTGTTCTGTGTACTATAATGTAAACGTCTTTTCGTACTGATACGTTATTTTAAAAACATAACTAAACCTTAACGGCCAGACGAAACATTTGAAACAGAAGTCAAACTTACGGAAATTGGCTTTTATTTCTCCAGCACAGGTTATAGTACTTCAGGACAGTATAGAAATCACATAACACAAATCAACACTCCACGCTCCACATTTCACTTTCCACCACTCACCACCCAAGCAACTGTTGTATCGTAGTTTATATCTCTCGTTCTTATCTCATAACAGGCATACGTCACATTCATTCAACCTCAATTGTGTTGCCAACAGTATTCGTTTGAGAGAAAATATATCACGTTAAGTATGAAGTATAACTGAGAACAAACTCAAGATTTACATAGGGAAAGAAACTAAAAAGGAAAGTTAATTTAGAATATACGTCACAGTACCGACAATGTTTCCGCTAATTCCTGAACGGTTGAATGTGGGTCATTTGTTATGGCTTGGTCCACATCCTCGTCAGAAACCACGGATGGACGTCCAGGACGGGGTTAATATTTACAGCTTCTGTCTCAGTCCCGGAATTTCCGAAACCAACGGTGACATGTGCTATCATCAGCTGCATCCTCTCCATACACTTGACAGATGTTGTGGCAAGCCACGGCTGCATTACTGCTTTTATCGAACTCGTACAGTAAACAAGGTTTAATCTGCTCCTTATCGCATGCCATGTTACACCGTCCGTGATATCCGTTGTGAATGACTTACTCGGGCAAACCTAATACCTCTATATACTCTACAGGCTCCACGCTTTATTGACCAAAAATTGGTCATCGCAGCGTCATCTGTGACGTAACTACTCCGATAGCTATTTGCATCTATTACAAGAACGTGTAGAACTTTTGCACACACCCAATAGAAAACGAAATTACAAATGGAGATACATTTCCCGGAATAAAAATTCTTTCTAAGGCAAGAACAAATGACATTTTAAGCAGTTTTTCCTATAGAAAATGCAATCATAAATACTCTGTTGTACGGGTACACACATAAGGCCACTGAGAAATTTTTTTATGTTTATTGCCTGTTTAAAATGATACATTGGTACTGCACTTTTCAACGTACAAATGTTCCACATTTTTCAGGAAGAATGTTGCGGTCTTTAGGATAGGAGAGACTGTTTCTCAAAGAAATACGTGAAGAGAAAAACTACGAAAGAGATACGTAGAGAGAGAATTCTGAAATTTGTTAAAACGCAAATTGCAGAGTTGATAAAAATATTTGAGGTAACTGAACATTAATCTCAGAACTGTACAAACGTTGACCCTCTGTTTTCAGTTTTACAGAGCTCTGATTTCTTGAGCTGAGACGCTTGGATTCCCAGTGTGGGTAAGTTACGTTATTGATATTTCGTTCATTTTGAAGACACTCTCTGTTTCTCCTTTCCTGGAACTAGTGGCAATCAATTAGAGACGGATAACTGTTTCTAACCTTAGATGTTGGAAAGGATAGTGAAACTAAAAGTGAAATATCGAATAATCTGCTAAGCTGCCTGATCCAAATTTGCACGTGCTGCAATCCACGTGCAAAATCTTCCAGCAAGTTTGATCGTTTTTTGATATCTATGATCCTGGTTCGAGTAGGAAGAGCAGCGCTCTCAACTTCATTGGTTGTGTGTTCGGTCGATTTTTTAGCATTAGCAGAACCCTGCAACAGCAGTGTTATAGCGATTTAACTGGGAGATTTCATATGTCGTCACCAAAAAACTGAATTTAAAGAGATTGTGCCAGTGGAATTTTAGAAAGAAAACCATTTTCCTTTTCTTCACTTATAACTAAGCAATGTGGTAAAAATGCATATGAAGTTTAAAAAAGGGAAAAAGAGCTTTTACGTGTTAAGTTCTCTTGTTAACTTTAGCCACTCCTCAAGGGATGAAATATTTGCTTTCCGATACTTCAAAAACAGAGCGTACTCCCATTCGTCTGGTATAACATGGTATCAGAAAGAGATAAAGTGGATAAAAAAGTAGTTTTTGAAAACAAGAAATTAGCTTCAATAATAATCAGCGAACTACAGTAGAAATTGGATATAATGTCTTTGCCGTAAACCATATTTATGCTATCAGCGCTCAAAATTCAACACGCACTTTCTTTCTGAACTATCCGTCAAAATCAACACATCCTTCTTTCAGCTGCGTAGAAGATGCGCCCGTAGACTCCGCGGCACGGAATCTCACAAGATTCAAGAGCCCGACAAAGATTCAGCTCTTCGGACAGCAGGATCAGACACGAGAGATAGACCAACTGAATGTCCCTTGAGCTGGGAACGAACAAACTAGAAAACTTTCGGAAAAATGCGAGTCAGGCGTATTAAATGTCGTTGTGAGTCAAGTACATAACTCTGAAGAATTCTCTGGCGAGAAAATAAAGAAAGCAACTTTTGTGAAATAATTATAAAAACTTTTGATTTGTGATAACAGTTCAATTGCAAGCAATTTACCCGACTTCTGCACCTCATTTCCGTTATATCTGACCGAACCTGTAACGAGAGCTTCAGCTGAAAGATCGATTTTGAAACTGAAACTGATAAAAAAAAAACTACCTATTGAAAATGATGAATGCCTTAGCAGTGCTAAGCATTGAACATGAAAAAAGCAACAAAGAAATGATGTATACTTTAATAATAAATCCTTCTTTACGAAGAAACGACGCCATGAAACTCAAAATCGCATATAGCTGCGATACTTCTAATAATTTCAACGTAGAGTATTTGCATATACCAGGTTAGTGGCATTCACATTATTAAATCGTAGATTAAAAGTAACATATTCTAGAGGTTCCCAATGAATTTTTTAAACTTAGTGCCCAAAGTAATCAAGGTAGTTGCCTTCAATGCACGATCTTAATAACAAGAGTCACTCACACTACAAATTTAAATTCGTTGGCTGAATTTAAAGGTTTTTTTGTATAAGAACTTTCGGGTTTCCCTACAACCCATCATCAGATACAGAAGAAGGAATAAGTTTAAATAAAGTGTTACGTGAACATAATATAGATATCAGATATTAATATGACATAAGTCATGTAGCATCAAATTGTCAAACGACGTGGCATGTATCATGAAATAAAGGAAATAAAGAAAATAGAATGCAGTTATACATAAAATACTGCATTGTAAAAATAAAGGAAGGTTAGTAGGTAACTAAATTAATTGTATTGTCCTCATCAGGAGATACAGCAAGGAGCACTATAGCAGAAATCGAGATTAAGTGATTTCGTCCTCAGTTTGCCTCGTATTCGGACCTGTAAATAGTTTCCAGATTGTAGGTACAGATACTGGAACATTGTCATTACAGCCTAACTGTCTCTGAGTAGCAATTACAAGGCTCTCAATGAACAGCAATGAAGAGACAGGACTAGGTGTTACGATGATGGAAGCATCATTCCAAATTGGATAGTGCAGGCCATCGCAACACGAGTCGAGACAAAGCAGAATTTTTAAGTCCATTCTTTACGGCGTATTTACGTTTATTCAGTCTTGTTGGTAGTGTACGTTTTGTAGATCCTACATATTTACTATCGGGAGTGTCAGCATCAATACTTTTTAAGGGGATGCTGTCAACGCCAAATTTGTTTAGCTTTGTTACCTGGTCTCGATCTTTTTTAATTAACTGGAAAATGTTTGTACTACGTATTCCGAATTCCAGGTGAAAGTTTCTGCAAATGGCTTTGAGAATAGGTGTTATGGTTGAATAATAATCTATGGCACCTATATATCTACGAGGTTGTTGGTCCCTCTGGAGAGTAGTTGAGTTTTCTTGGTGGAGCTTCTTAAGAGCTTTTTTTATGATAAAGGTGGGAAAGCCATGGTTGAGGGTGATGTTGAATATTTTGTTAATTTCACATTTACGTCTGCTGAAACTAGATAAATGCGTGATGGCTCTGCGTAGAAGGAAAGAGATTGAGGAGAGTTTATAGCTTTTTGGATGTGCTGAAGAAGCCGGGATCAATGTAGGTACGGAAGTGGGTTTCCTATATACAAGTGACAGCATCTCGTTCAAGCATAAAATCCAGGAATGGCAATTTACCTTCACTTTCCAGTTCAATGGAGAATTTCATGGTCGGGATTTGGGATGATAAGTGTTCAGCAAAAGATCTTAGGTCAGCTGGTTTGTGATCCCAGAAGAGAAGTACATCATCAACATATCTTATGTAAAAGCACGGAGGTTGTTGGTATTCTTATAGCACTTTATTTTCTATGTGCTGTAGTAGAATTTCCGCTAGAATCGGAGATAGTGGTGATTCCATTGGGGCGCCCTCAGTTTGGCGATAAATAATGCTGTCGAATTGAAAATATGATCTGTTTTGAACTAGTTTTAAGGCTGTAATGATGGATTGGATCGTTTCTGGTTCGTATTTTAGTTCAAGTAGTTTTATCTGAATGATGTCATGTACAGTTTTGATCGGAACATTAGGGAACAAAGAAATGACATCGAGAGAAGCCATAATAAAGGTTGAGTTATTTGCATTAAAGGATTTGATCTTGTTAATAGCTTGTACTGTGCCTTTAACAGAGTAGAGTGAATTATTAACTAGTGATTGAAGGAAATTAGTTAGTGCCTTCTCTATAGGTCTGGTAGGTTCTGCAAATCCAGATACTAGCGGCCGTAATGGGTGTCCGGGTTTATGAGTCTTTAGTTTACCAAAATGTTCAGGAACTCGTGCATCTGGAGGGCAGTATAAGCATTGTGAAATGGCCGTTGGAAGGCTTGAGATTTTCTACAACTATGGCTTTCCCACCTTTATCATAAAAAAGCTCTTAAGGAGCTCCACCAAGAAAACTCAGCTACTCTCCAGAGGGACCAACAACCTCGTAGATATATAGGAGCCATTTTATTATTAAACCATAACACCTGTTCTCAAAGTCATTTGCAGAAACTTTCACCTGGAATTCGGAATACGTAGTACAAACATTTTCCAGTTAATTAAAAAAGATCGAGGCCAGGTAACAAAGCTAAACAAATTTGGCGTTGACAGCATCCCCTTAAAAAGTATTGATGCTGACACTCCCGATAGTAAATATATAGGATCTACAAAACGTACACTAGCAATAAGACTGAATGAACATAAATACGCCGTAAAGAATGGACTTAAAAATTCTGCATTGTCTTGACTCGTGTGAGATGGCCTGCACTATCCAATTTGGAAAGACGCTTCCATCATCGTAACACCTAGTGCTGTCTCTTCATTGGTCTGAGAGCCTTGAAATTGCTACTCAGAGACATTTATGCTGTAATGACAATGTTCCAGTATCTGTAATGACAAAGCTGTAATGACAATGTTCCAGTATCTGTACCTACAATCTGGAAACTATTTACAGTTCCGAATACGAGGCAAACTGAGGACGAAATCACTTAATCTCGATTTCTGCTATAGTGCTCCTTGTTGTATCTCCTGATGAGAACAACACAATTAATTTAGTTACCTACTAACCTTCCTTTATTTTTACAATGCAGTATTTTATGTATAACTGCATTCTATTTTCTTTATTTTCTTTATTTCATGATACATGCCACGTCGTTTGACAATTTGATGCCACGTGACTTATGTCATATTAATATCTGATATCTATATTATGTTCACGTAACACTTTATTTAAACTTATTCTGTATCTGATGATGGGTTCTAGGGAAACCCGAAAGTTCTTATACAATAAAATCTTTAAATTCAGCTAACGAATTTAAATTTGTATTGTGAGTGACTCTTGTTATTAAGATCGTGCATTGAAGGCAACAACTTCGATTACTTTGGACTATTTCTGCACGAATTTGAATTCTCCGAAAATTAATGTATTTTTAACACGTAGTGTAAGTGCTGATTTTTGTTTCAAATATTTTCTTGTTTTATGATCCCAAAATGAATTCTTTCAATGAAATTACGCTAAATTGTGGTCCCTAATGCAAGTATTTATTAGCTTCATTAAAATTGTAAAGATATATTGTAAAACTGCTGTAAAACATTACCCTCCATTGAGTATTTCATGATATTACATTTAACAGGTCTTTGCTACGAGATCTAAGATTTTTTTTTGCTTTCGCTCCTAAATATAAGGGCACCCAATCATGGAGCCACGGAAAGCAGCAGGTTGTCTACTCGACTGCTTCGGTCCCAAGAAATGACTGTTACGGATAATATTTGACACCACTGGTTATAATAAATAAATTCTGTCACTCTACATGCAAACTTGGGTATTGCAGTTCAATCGTTTTTGTTTCAGTTTTTACAATTTTGTGAAGTAAATTCTCGGAACCATCTCGGAACCATACTACACGTAGATCTCCCGGCTGTCAATTTCTGTGTATTCTTAAAATGAGAAAAGAAAGTAATGCCGCCATTACAAGCACAGGGAGTAGACATCTTAATGCAAGCATGATCTATACTGTTTGTTCCTCCAAATAGTTCCATCAAATTGCAACTCGTGTGTCAAAAGGATCACCTTAAATTTACAATTAAGATACCGCTACTTCACATTCATGACATACACTGAGATGTCAATTTATTAAGTTCACCTGCCCACGTCACTTAAAAGGCTCTCTCCAACATGTAACACGGCACGTGAGAGCCGTGTGCGCTATCAATCAGACAAGACAGCTGGTCCAGAATGAGTTAGCGTTCGATTTAGGATCGGAATGAGCAAAACGAGTGATCTGGGGCGACTTTAGACGTGGATTGTTATTTGGAGGCGGCGTGCTTGTTCTGAAATCTCTCAAACGGTCGTCCTCCTGGGATTTTCACTCACAACGATAGTAAGAGTTTACACTTAATGGTATGACACGCAAAATACTTCCAGCAATTGGGGATCTTGTGGACGAAAACAACTGGTCAACAAGAAGGGTCAAAAGAGATTTGAGAGAATCGTACAAGAGAACAGACGGGCAAGAACCCGCCAAATACTGCGGAATTGTACGCTGATGTGCCGAAGATCACCTCCGAACGCACCATGTGTCGTACGATGTTACGAATGAGCTACAACAGTTGACGACCATTTCAGGTGCCGACGTTGTCGACGCAGTATGCGAAAGCGGGCTTCTACACTATAAAAAAATGTAGTTTTTACGGAAAATTGTTGTAAATAGTTGCAGAAAAATTCCGTTATCATATTCAACAGCTTAAAACTGTACAATCTACCGTTACGGGGATGACACCATCAGCAGGAGCGGAACAGGGAAACTGCGCATGCTCATTAAGCGCATGAATTGAATAACCGCCAGATTGATTTGTGTGTTTGCGCCATCTACCGCGCTCTCCGGACGTAGAATTCTTAAGTCGGAATATCTCATCGAAGGAATGTAGGGGCGGTTTTTTTTTTTTGTTTTTTTTTTTTGTTTGTTTTTTAATGACACATAGGAGTGTATTTTTGTCGCGGTGCCTCATAGATAGGGTTCCCACTCCTCAATTATTTGTATTTTTTTCAAAGCAACGGTAAATTTCTTCACAAAAATAATCAGTTTGCATGATTCAGAATGGCTAAGTGCTTCATATTTTTTATTTTGTGTGTATTTATATAAATATAATTTTTGATTTAGATGGAAAAAATGAACAATGACAAAGCTACGGCAATTAAGAGTGACGTGATCAGTGTTGAATATTGTAGTGCTGAAGAAGCAGTTTTGAAAGTAAGAGCTACATAGAAAACTTAAATTAGGCTATGGAATAGTATTAGGCATTGAGATGTTTAACGATTTGAACCAACTACACGTGTGTATTAAAAGAAGAAGCGGCTACTTAGAGCTAATTCAATCAGATGAACTTTTACCAGATTGTAGGATAAAAAAAGATTTTCAATAACAAGGCTGTGGCTTCCATTTTGTTTCGGCATATAACTCTAAGTGTAGGGAGAAATCAATAAAAATCTTTTAAGGCCTATGGGTCAGATATTGGAATACACAGCTAATTTCTGCAAATAATACGGCATAAAACTGTAAGAATTACGGTACTGTTCCTTTACTGTTCTTTTCTAAAACTGTTATTTTTTCAGTATAATGAGGCTGGCAACCTCGTTAATGGTCAAAAACCGTAAAATTAACAGTCAATGTTTTTACAGTGCAGTGGACACAGAAGCATCGATAGTAGACCGTTAAGGACTGGAAAATAGTCGCATGGAAGGACAAGTCAAGACTCCATCTGCATCATGTGGATGGAAGGATCCTGATTTATTCAAGCAGACATGAGGCTCTAAACTATACTATTCTGATCATGACTACAACAATCGCATGCAAACAGAATTATTCAAACATGACTTTCAGAAGCAGAGATATCATACTTCTAAAAAATTAAATTGGTCACATCTAAAACTATTTGCGAATCCGATCCGAAGGAATTTAAATGTCTTCCAGCTAAGAATCGTAATCGACGCAATCCAGCGGGAACATTTCGCATAAAAAACGGCTGAAAAATACATGATAATGCAGCTGTCAAATGTCAAAATGGTATTTTCAATTCGACCTTCAGAGATGCAGGGTACGAGCCAAATATATTCCACCAGATATAATGGAAATATGTGTCATAGAAATTCAAAAGCTAGTGCATAACAGTTGGCATTAAAGCGCTATCTATTACAAAACTATTTTTCAAAACTCTTCTTGGAGTATCTACCTCCCCATCTTTCTAGGCAGATATCGTAAGGTGAGATGGGCAGGTAGACATATACACTGAGTACTCATTGAATTACGACCACCTCTATGCGAAGTGAGTTACACCTGATAATAGTGTAAAGAGGTGTAGTGCCTGACCGGAAAGCTAATGGGATACATATATGATTCTGGTGGTTCATGTGAGAGAGAAGTTACGGACGTGATGGGTGAAACTAAGGATTTATCATCGTAGTTTACGAAAGGCCAAATTGTGGGCGTACCAGGGATTGGTGGGTACATTTTGGAAACGGCGACACTTATTTGCTGTTGGAGGACTTCTGTGGCTAAATTGTACCAGGAGTGGTGTCAAATAGGTGATACAACCAACCTGCGACAAAACTATGAAAGGCAACAAGAGGCAAAAAATTCCATATTTCAACGACGAGTGCGCCCCTCTATGTAGTGCAGTCGTCGTAACAGAGTTTTGCAGTTGACTGCCCAATGCAATGTGGGTCAACCAGAAACCATATGCCCCAGCGACTATTGTTGGCTTGATTTATTTTAAGTATTGTGGTAGACGCCAACTTATCAGAAGAATCGTTTGCAGGTTCCTGTCGTTGGAGCAGGGAAGCAATAAACAAGTAGTTAAAAATTGAACATTTTGGCAGATGTTTCTTTTTGCACATATCTTTATTCATCAGATGGGGGGAAAGGGAAATATTGGAATAATAGTTGATCTGATCGGATAGTAAATACTTCCAGCGGGAGTTGGATGTTATGGACGGCCTTCTCCACGCTTTTCCCGCCAAATCTGTTCCTATCTTATGTGGCTACAAGCCCGCGTGTAAATCTCTTTCTACCTCGTCGCTTGTTCTGCTTTGCCTCCGAGCAAAATCCTTCCTACTTTTTCTTCGAGATCGCCGTGAAGACTCTTCTCTGGCTCATTCCCTTACACGTTCTGTTCTTGACGTAAGAAGAAATTCTTAATTGCTTGGTCCTTTGTACCCGTCGGCTCTGAGGGAGATTCTGGTGACGGCTGGGGAAGAAATGAGGGTATCATTTTGTCCGTGGGAGGGGGTCCGACGAGAGAATGACCTTTCTCCGAAATGGATCTGTGCTGGGCGTCTTTCTGACTGGGGAGGAAATTTCTCACTGTCGTTGCCCCCACAAAATGACAAAAGTTGCAATTTAAATATAGATTGAATATTTCCATATAACACTATGCTTCGCCACGCGTTGGCATGGATGGGCTACAAGAGCAGATGGCCTATACACCACCTTCTCCTAACAACAGTCCATTGGTGTAAACGGCTTTCCTGGTGCCAACAGTACGTGGATTGTGTTACAGGGCTTGGTGCTGAGTTTTATTACAGCGCCCTGTGTGAAGGGTTCGTTGGTGCTTCCTTTGCAGTAAGTTCGGTGTCGGTGGTTTAATCCGTAATTCTCCCAACTGGAGCAGATAAAAACAATACAAAGCATAGAAAAGTGAGTCGACTGAGGCTAAATTTTGCAGTGAGGAAAACTTTTCTTCAGATGTTACGGGGAATGTGACCAAGCTTTTGTCGGTCATTTTCGCGCTTTCATTCTTTTAGTCGTCCGCCGGTGTCCTCCTCGCCGCAATTTTCCTTATCTCTTCCCGGCCATCCAAACTTCTCCTTCCGTTTCCTCTATATCGGCCTCAATTCCGTCCACCTTTCCTTTTGCCCCGAAGCATACTGCACCCCCGCTAAAGCTCTCTTGTTTCGTCGACCTTCTCTCACCGCGATCCCTTAGGCCACCCTCAAAGATCCCTTTTCCCCGAAAAACACAAGATTCCTTGATTACCCTTTGCTACGACGCGTGGGAAAAAGATATTTTGCCTGTTGTTGCAATTCTCATTCAAATGGCGGGAAATGAAAGAAAATGAATACGATTCGCTATTTCTAAAAATGGCTACAGAATATCGCTTCTGATAAATATGGAAGCCTCGGTTACAATTTTACTGTGGAAGATTGGAAGCAGGTGTTCTGGTCCGATGAATCACAATTTGTACTCCATTCTGCCGGTGGGCGAGTAAGTATTTAGGTTCATCAGCATGAGGCTATGAATTCCTCATGCATGGCATGAAATGTCTAGGCCGGTGAGAAAGGTTGTGTGTTATGGAGCATGTTTATCTGGTGTGAAATCGGACTTTCAGTGCATATGGACCAACGTATGAACGTCGACTACTAATTGGAGCAGCTTGCGGACCATGTACACCGTACAGTGTTGCATCTCCACAAACTGGGGGATAGGTTCTTTTTGGATGATTATACTCTATGTCATTGAGCCCGCCTTATGCAGGAACGGTTCGGATAACACATTGCTAATATGCGACATTTCAACGTGCCCTCAAGCTCTCTTAATCATAACTTGATTGGACATCTGTGAAATGTTGTCCATCGTCAAGTGAAGCAGTTGAACACACCACCTCACGCCATACCGGAATTGTAGACAGCAATACAAACAACTTAATTACAGATCCCCACACAACTGTACTGGCAAATTCGTGGAGTCAATGCTACGGTGGATGGCGGCTGTTTCCCCAGAAGAAGGAGACCCCACGATGTTTTAGGTACGTGATCGTAATTTAGTGAGTACTCATGGTATAAAGTGACACTGTGAGACTGTTCCTTTCTTTCAAAGAAGAGTTTCCTGAAAATCAAATAAAACTGCATTTCCTTTTGTTTATACACTATATGGAACAAAATAAAGTTGATCAGAGAAAGAGAACATCATTTCTCTCCAATTTATTCCATCATTATATTTCAATCATTTCGAAATTTTACTGGTCTTTTCCTTATGTTCCCTGTTTTTCTAAGTGCTCTTCTTCTAAATCCGTTTATTGGAATCTTCCTTCTCATGTAAATTAAGAATGGGCAATTCGCCTTAGAAGTCCATGGAACTCATTGAATTTTAAAGAAATTCACAATTGACCAGTGCGAACATGAAACAGTACTTCTTCGCACCACGCGATGAAAGGTGTATGTAAACAGACTGGACAAAAAATTATAAATATACACTTTATTCTTTATAATGGAGTTATATCACCACCTGATTTAATTACAGATTCAATTTTAATTGGCATGCTATCAATATGTCTCAATATCACATGCGTATCAAGTTTATTCTACCCCATGCTCAAAAGATCCCTTAATTCCGTCAAATTTGCAGGGTGTTTATGTTTTCGTCTTTACTCCCCTTTCTAACATGTCCCAGATTTTTTCATTCACATTTAGATCGGGTGAATTTGCAGGCCAATTGATGTGTGGAACGTTTCTTTGATGTTCTTCAAGCGAATCCAGCACAGTTCTAGCTCAATGGACACAAAAGTTATCATCTTGAAACACAGGATCCACTATGTGCCCTTCTTGTTCCAGAAACGGGACAAATGGCAATACTGCATTATTTAAAAGATACACATAATCCATAGATTTGGCCGCCACGGTGGCTTTGTGATCTAAGCGCTGGCTTACAACCATTCGTCCGTGAAGGGTCCGGGTTCGAGCCCGGTGAGGCACGGATATTGTGTTTGTCTTACTGCACTAGCTCTCTCCCTTCCTTGGAAGCAGTGGCCCTAAATCAGGGATGGAAGACTGCTTATAGCCCATTGAGTTGCTCACTTCGATCGTTAAACCTTCAATCGAAAACAATAATCCATAGATTTCATACGAGTAGACACCTCAACAAATGGTCCAACTCCAGTACCCCAAAATATGACACTTTCACCTCCTTTTTGCACAGCTCTTCTGGGTTAAATACTTCTCCAGTCTTCCGCATGACCCTCGAGGAACGTCATTGAAATACAAGCAGAGTCCGAATTGGTCGGACCATATAATTCGTCTCCAATATTCAATGGTCCAGTTACGATGCTGTTTTGCCCAAGTAAGGCGATTTTCCTTCTGGACAGTTGTTAACTTCAGATGTATCCGGGCAACACGACTCAAAATGTCCCAACCATGCAGTTCTCTTCTCTCCGTAGCGTTCGTTCTGAGACTGGTTTTTTACTGAGTCCAACACTGTACTGTTGAAGCAATTCTTGACGAGTCTGGAAACATTTAGAAGTCGCTAATCGTCCCAAATACCAGCGATCCCGATTTGTCATCACAGAGCTTCTGCCGCAGTTGCTCCGCGTACAGTGATAGTTTCCACACTGCTTCCACTGCAAACGGACACTACTGGCTGTTGACTCGGACAGCCCAAAAAAACTTCGCCACCTTTTGCAAGAAATGACCATGTTCTCGGCCAAAAATGGTGGGTACCTTTTGCCACTCAGTAACGTCCCCTTTACGACCACTAGTTGCACCTGCAAAAAGAAATATCGAATGCTACAGATGCTTTAAACACACACCTCAGACATCCACTGTCATAACCCAGAAGTTTCATTCTTCATATTTATACAACTCGTTGCGTTCATCAATTTTATGCATATGTGCGTGTTTCAATCAGTATTCCGTAATTTATTTGTCCAAACTGTTTATATTTTGCAAGATTTAAATTCGATATAAATTAACTTTTCCTCAAGGAAACTGTCATATTTACGCAATTTTTCTTTTGAAGAATTTTCCATTTAATTTAATTTCCACATCCTGTAGGAAAAGCTGCAAATACAATGGTATAATTTGTCTATGTATATAAACTGATGCTTCAGGGTTTCTGTTCAATAATTCAACAAATGCTCCGCATTTGATTGCTTCTAAAGACAATTTTATGAGTCCGGAAAAAAAAACATAGTTTTCTACAAAAGCTCAGCTATTGAATGAATTAATTATTTTTCCTTAACTCAATTATTTTAACATCTGTGGAAGAATAAGTTCGAATTAAATCGGAATTTTATGGGTGACACATGTAAGAGCTGTCCAAAAAATTATTTCATGTATCACTTAGGCTAAGAAGCATTTCTCGCTTACGCAAACAAAAAAATCTTTTCAAAATAACAAATAGAAGTTCAATAACATTCCTTGCTTTCGCAATGGCACAGAAATCTGAAGAAGTCATAAAAATATTGTTTAAATTCAGTAGTTTCCTCCATTCAGTGCAAAGTTTTTAAAGTAACTCCAAAAATATCACAGCTACTAAATTTAAGTTTTCTGGAACGTTTAAAGTTGCAAAACATTTTATTTTTTTTCAACTGAAAGAAGTTTTCATACACCAGATCAAAATGTTGATTACTGTGAAATGTTCCGGAGGGAACTTCCACAGTAATCAACAGTTTATGACAAAAAGATGACACCGAATTCTCGGGTAATGAGCACGTTTTCTGAATCCTTCCCGATACAAAAATTATTTTTCAAAGAGGATTCCTAGAAATAGTAACAATCAGTAACTAATGAAGTGCATTGAAAAACTGCGCATTATTTAAAGTACATAATGTACGCGCTGATCTTCAGGGTAAACTGCCTCAGTTAACAAAATAATTTTTTCTCTCGGATTTATAGAGCTTATAAAATTTAGCTCTATAAATCCAAGTGAAACATAAAAATCATGTAACATAAAATCATGTAAAAACATAAAAATCATGTAAAATATCTGCAAGTAGAAATAGTTACTCAACTCTATTAGCAGAAAGTTAAAAAAAAATCAAAAATTGCAGACAAAATCTTCCACATACCTAAAAATATTCGAAACGAAAGGAATTTTTCACATCGAAGAACTTGAAGAAGAAATAGGGTTTGGGGGAAGAAAAGAAAACTTCACTCACCCTGGCGAGAAAAATGTGCTTCATTTGAAGAAGAAAATGGGCGCAAAATGTTCTTCATAGAGAATGGCATCCTACCAAAAAAGGGATCTTTTGGTTAGACTTTAACAGTCGGAAGAAGTCTTGAAAATAGAAATATACACTGACACCCCTTGATGGTAGAATTGGAAATTATGAAAAAGCTAATTTAGCACTAATTAGGAAGCCTATTATTTGCCGAAAGTACTGAAAAGCCTCATTTTAAAGGAACGGAATTGTTTTCAAGATTCCATTATTTAACTGTCGTCGGTGAATTTCTGTCTGAAAAAGAAAATCGACACCGTGAGTTTTTTTAAAAAGAAAAAAAAAGAATTAGTTCATTATATTTCGGTTTTCTGAAAGAAAATTTTTATCCCACGGATCCTTGCAGAAAAATTTCTCATAAAAACTGAAGGTTTTCTGTCGTCTTCTACTTGACTCAAAAAATTTTCAGGGAGATTATTTTCCTACAAAATGGAAGAGCCTATCTTTTTCCAGCAACTTCTGACATTTGTAATTTACATTAAGAGACTTTTCCAGGATGAATAACTCTGCTCTTTTCTATGCGACAAACATTTCAATTATTTGCTATTTACCTTCAAGAACCCAGGGGAAATTACTTTCTTACAAAAAACAGAAGCCTGTACAAATAAAAAAGGAACTTGTTTTCTTGCTTTTTAGCTTGTGCATGAGAACTTTTTCGCAAAAATCTGCAGTTTCAAAGGAGAAGAAATTTTACAAACAGTTGTTCGATAAACGAAAAGAAAAGATTTTGTTTTCTCAATTTATATAAAACCAATGCTGTGTCAATTGCAGAAGCAATTCATTTTCATTAAATTAAAGACAGAAAAATCCAAGAATTTTCTTACTGGGAATCGAGCATCAGTAAAAGCAGTAGCTGTTTATTTGGAAAAACGGAAGACGTTGCCCAAATTCGTGCTTATGATTTTGATAAATAGTTGAAAGATGATCTTTCCATGAAAGACAAAGTTTCTTCTGCAGGTTCTAGATTCGAATCTCAGTTAGGATGTGGATTTCAAGCTCTTTCTGGAGGCACTGGTCGTGCCCGATTTACTATAATTAGTTACCGTAGATCAGGGTGGGCTACTTGTACTGGCAATAGGTCAATGCATATTATGGACTTTATGTCACCAAAAAAGAAAAAAACATTTCAGTTAAACTCAAAAGTGGGGTTTCTAACTGGGATTAGCTTCCCTGATGTTAGGGAGGGGGAAAGAGGAAAATCCGTGTGCTGAGCACATATAAAATTTTCCGGTGTCACGTCAATTCGTCGCGTGCGTCAATTCGTCGACTACGTCAATTCGTCGCCTGCGTCAATTCGTCGCGCGTCAATTCGTCGACTACGACAATTCGTCGCGCGTCAATTCGTCGCATGCGTCAATTCGTCGACCACGACGATTCGTCGCGCGTCAATTCGTCGACCACGACGATTCGTCGCGCGTCAATTCGTCGCCGACAAATTCGTCGACTACGTCAATTCGTCGCGTTTACAGATTTTTGTTACATACAAAACGAATGCAGATTTCGAACGTCTTGCTCCCTGATCAAATTTATTAAGTTTGGACACGCAGACAGGATAGGAATATTACGTTTTTCTTTGGCACTAAAAATATTAGACGGTAAACGGTTTTTGGAACGGAGCAGGGCCCGGTTGGTCAGAGCCCCCCATATGCAAAATTTTCGTAAGATCTACAGTTTTCAATTCAGAATCACCAAATCAGGTATCCTATCTCATAGTACTCTAACTTAGACGGTTGTCAGTTTTTGGAACGGGTCAAGGCCCGGGGAGTCAGAGCTCCCCCCCCCCCTACATAAAATTTTTTCGTAAAATCTAGTTTTCATTTCAGAACCATCAAATTTAGTATCATGAAACTCTAACTTAGACGCTAGACGGTTTTTGGTAGAGGTTGGTGCCCGCGGGTTCGGAGCCCCCCCTCATAAAAAATTTCGTAAAATCTACAGTTTTCATCTTAGAACCACCAAATTTGGTATACTATCTTATGGTACTCTAACTTAGTCGGCAGACCGTTTTTGGAACGGGTCAAGGCACAGGGGGGGGGAGGGTCAGAGCCCCTCACATACAAAATTTTCTTAAAAACTACAGTTTTCAATTCAGAACCACCTAATCTGGTATACTATCTCATGGTACTCTAACTTAGACGCTAGACGGTTTTTGGAAGGGGTTGGAGCCCGGGGGGTCAGACCCCCCCCCCAAATAAAAACTTTTTCGTAAAATCTACAGTTTTCAATTTAGAACCACCAAATTTGGTATACTATCTCATGGTACTCTAACTTAGACGCTAGACGTTTTTGGAAGGGGTTGGAGCCCGCGGGGTCAGGCCCCCCCCCCTTCATAAAAAATTTCGTAAAATCTACAGTTTTTATCTTAGAACCACCAAATTTGGTATACTATCTAATGGTACTCTAACTTAGTCGGCAGACCGTTTTTGGAACGGGTCAAGGCCCGAGGGGGTCAGAGCCCCCCACATACAAAATTTTCTTAAAAACTACAGTTTTCAATTCAGAACCCCTTATCTGGTATACTATCTCATGGTACTCTAACTTAGACGCTAGACGGTTTTTGGAAGGGGTTGGAGCCCGGGGGTCACATTCCCCAAATAAAAACTTTTTCGTAAATACTACAGTTTTCAATTTAGAACCCCCAAATTTGGTATACTATCTCATGGTACTCTATCTTAGACGCTAGAAGGTTTTTTGAAGGGGTTGCAGCCGCGGGGTCGGGCCTACCCCCACCTCATAAAAATTTCGTAAAATCTACAGTTTTTATCTTAGAACCACCAAATTTGGTATACTATCTAATGGTACTCTAACTTAGTCGGCAGACCGTTTTTGGAACGGGTCAAGGCCCGAGGGGGTCACAGCCCCCCACATACAAAATTTTCTTAAAAACTACAGTTTTCAATTCAGAACCACCTAATCTGGTATACTATCTCATGGTACTCTAATTTAGACGCTAGACGGTTTTTGGAAGAGGTTGGAGCCCGGGGGTCAGACCCCCCGAATAAAAACTTTTTCGTAAATACGACAGTTTTCAATTTAGAACCACCAAATTTGGTATACTATCTCATGGTACTCTATCTTAGACGCTAGAAGGTTTTTTGAAGGGGTTGCAGCCCGGGGGTCTACCCCCCTCATAAAAATTTCGTAAAATCTACAGTTTTCATATTAGAACCACGAAATTTGGTATACTATCTTATGGTACTCTAACTTAGACGGCAGACTGTTTTTGGAACGGGTCAAGGCCCGGGGGTCAGAGCCCTTACCCACATACAAAATTTTCTTAAAAACTACAGTTTTCAATTCAGAACCACCTAATCTGGTATACTATCTCATGGTACTCTAACTTAGACGCTAGACGGTTTTTGGAAGGGGTTGGAGACCGGGGGCCAGACCCCCCTCTGAATAATTCTTTTTTTGTAAAATCTACAGTTTTCAATTTAGAACCACCAAATTTGGTATACTATCTCATGGTACTCTAACTTAGACACTAGACCGTTTTTGGAACGGAGTTGCAAGGCCCGGGGGTCTGAGCCCCTACATACAAAATTTTCTTAAAAACTACAGTTTTCAATTCAGAACCACCAAATCTGGTATACTATCTCATGGTACTCTAACTTAGACGCCAGACGGGTTTTGGAATGGGTTGGGCACGGGGTCAGACCACTACCCCCCGAATAAAAACTTTTTCGTAAAATCTAAAGTTTTCAATTTAGAGCTACCAAATTTGGTATACTATATAATGGTGTTCTAAATTAAACGGTAGACGGTTTTCAGAACTGGTCGGGGCCAGGGTGGTTATCCCCCCCCCCCCTACACACAAACTTTCGTAAAATCTATAGTTTTCAATTTAGAACCACCAAATTTTGTATATTATCTCATGGTACTCTAACTTAGACGGTAGAAGGTTTTTGGAACGGATCAAGGCCCGGGGGTAAGACCCCCTCCCCCCACATACAAAATTTTCTTAAAATCTTTATTTTTCAATTCAGAACCACTAAATTTTGTGTCATGAAACTAACTTAGCGGGAGACGGTAAGTGAAAGCGCAACATTATTAACTTGATTTGTTATGCAAACCTTATAAATACGACCACAGCGAATAAAAGTTACTAAAGAGTCATTGTAAGTAATATTTTTTGACCGAGTGCAAGTGCAATTTACGAAATGTCAACAGGTCAAAATATCTAAAGTAACAATGAAATTTGGAATATTTCTTTTTTCTTTCTTTTTATTTCAGTTTTGACACTTGTATTAAGTTTTAAAAACATATATTTCTCCTGTCGTATACCTTCATTCTGCTTTAAACAGAATTTCTTACCATGTTTTGGGTATTTTGTTTCGTGTGGTTGCAGTTTTTTTAATGTTTTAGGCATTTCATTTTGTGTGGTTACTTCTTTTTATGTTTTGGGCATTTCACTTTGCATGGGTGTTTTTGTTATGTTTTTGTTCTTTTCTTTTCTGTGGTGGTTGTAATGTCGACAGGATGAAAAGGGGAAACTGTGGACAGTCACGATGCCTACTTGCTTCTAATTTTTTTTTCAAATACAGCACATGATTTTGTATTGAGTTATACCACTTACTCATTAAGCGACTACAGGTTTCTTTAATTATGAACGTTTTCTTAGAGCCTTTTGTTTCCTCTATCTAGCTTTTTCGGTTCCGCAATTTATTTTTTTGG
The DNA here is from genome assembly GCA_039090855.1 of Macrothele yani. Classification (NCBI taxonomy): domain Eukaryota; kingdom Metazoa; phylum Arthropoda; class Arachnida; order Araneae; family Macrothelidae; genus Macrothele; species Macrothele yani. Next base: position 76,028,867 of record CM077026.1, read on the forward strand.
TTTTAGAATATTTTCCTTATTATTAATCTATTTTCTCATGCAAACTCTTTATGTGAGGTATGTTTATTCTATCGAAGTATTTTGCAATTATACGTGGTTGGTTGGTTAGTTGGTTGGTTGGTTGATGGTTTATGGTGCAAGGCCCTCAAAGGGCCAAAGAGCACCTTAGAACGTAAATAGGGTATTCTTAAGAGTAAAAAACGGAACTTTTTACGAAAATTTTGCATGGGGCTACCTTGAACCTGGCCCCGACACCTTCCAAAAACCGTCTACCGTCTAAGTTAAATAACCATAAGTAGTATACCAAATCTGGTTGTCCTAAATTGAAAACTGTAGATTTTACGAAATTTTTATGAGGAGAGGAGGGGCTCTCACCCCGGGGTTCCAGCCCCTTCCAAAAACCGTCTACCGTCTAAGTTAGAGTTTCATGATACCAAATTTGGTGGTTCTGAATTGAAAACTGTAGTTTTTAAGAAAATGTTGTATGTCTCTGTGTGTGTGTGCGGGGCGGGGGGGCTCCTACCCCCAGGGCCTTGATCCGTCCCAAAGACCGTCGACCGTCTAAGTTAAAGTACCATGAGATAGTATACCAAATTTGGTGGTTCTAAATTGAAAACTGCAGAATTTACGCGGCATTTTTATGGGGGGGGGCTCTTACCCCCGGGCTCCAACCCCTTCCAAAAACCGTCTAGCGTCTAAGTTAAAGTACCATGAGATAGTATGCCAAATTTGGTGGTTCTAAATTGAAAACTGTAGATTTTGCGAATTTTTATATGAAGGGGGGCTTTACCCATCGGGCTGCAACACCTTCAAAAAATCGTCGAGCGTCTAAGTTAGAGTACCATGCGATAGTATACCAGATTTAGTGGTTCTGAATTGAAAACTGCAGTTTTTAAGAAAATTTTGTATGTTAGGGCTCTGACCCCCGGGCCTTGATCCGTTCCAAAAACGGTCTACTGTCTAAGTTAGAGTACCATGAAATAGTATACCAAATTTGGTTGTTCTAAATTGAAAACTGTAGATTTTACGAAAAAGTGTTTATTCGAGGGGGGGTCTGACCCCCCGGGCTCCAACCCCTTCCAAAAACCGTCTAGCGTCTAAGTTACAGTACCATGAGATAGTATACCAGATTAGGTGGTTCTGAATTGAAAACTGTAGTTTTTAAGAAAAGTTTGTATGTGGGTGGCTCTGATCCCCCGTGCCTTGATCCGTTCCAAAAACGGTCTACTGTCTAAGTTAGAGTACCATGAGATAGTATACCAAATTTGGTTGTTCTAAATTGAAAACTGTAGATTTTACGAAAAAGTGTTTATTCGAGGAAGGGTCTGACCCCCGGGCTCCAACCCCTTCCAAAAACCATCTAGCGTCTAAGTTAGAGTACCATGAAATAGTATACCAAATTTGGTTGTTCTAAATTGAAAACTGTAGATTTTACGAAAAAGTGTTTATTCGAGGGGGGGGTCTGACCCCCGGGCTCCAACCCCTTCCAAAAACCGTCTAGCGTCTAAGTTAGAGTACCATGAGATAGTATACCAGATTAGGTGGTTCTGAATTGAAAACTTTTAAGAAAATTTTGTATGTGGGGGCTCTCACCCCCGGGCCTTGACCCGTTCCAAAAACGGTCTGCCGTCTAAGTTAGAGTACCATAAGATAGTATACCAAATTTGGTGGTTCTAAGATAAAAACTGTCGATTTTACGAAATTTTCTAGGGGGGGCTCCGACCCCGCGGGCTCCAACTCCTTCCAAAACCGTCTAGCGTCTAAGTTAGAGTTTCATGATACCAAATTTGATGGTTCTGAAATGAAAACTAGATTTTACGAAAATTTTGTATGTAGGGGGAGCTCTGACTCCCCGGGCCCCTTGACCCGTTCCAAAAACCGACAACCGTCTAAGTTAGAGTACCATGAGATAGTATACCAAATTTGGTTGTTCTAAATTGAAAACTGTAGATTTTACGAAAAAGTGTTTATTCGAGGGGGTCTGAACCCCCGGGCTGCAACCCCTTCCAAAAACCGTCTAGCGTCTAAGTTAGAGTACCATGAGATAGTATACCAAATTTGGTGGTTCTAAATTGAAAACTGTAGATTTTGCGAATTTTTATATGAGGGGGCCTTACCCCCCGGGCTGCAACCCCTTCAAAAAAATCGTCTAGCGTCTAAGTTACAGTACCATGAGATAGTATACCAGATTAGGTGGTTCTGAATTGAAAACTGTAGTTTTTAAGAAAATTTTGTATGTGGGGGCTCTGACCCCCGGGCCTTGACCCGTTCCAAAAACGGTCTGCCGTCTAAGTTAGAGTACCATAAGATAGTATACCAAATTTGGTGGTTCTAAAATGAAAACTGTAGATTTTACGAAATTTTTTATGAGGGGGGAGCTCCGACCCCGCGGGCTCCAACCCTTTCAAAAAAGCGTGTAGCGTCTAAGTTAGAGTACCATGAGATAGTATACCAAATTTGGTGGTTCTAAGTTGAAAACTGTAGATTTTACGAAAAAGTGTTTATTGGGGGGTCTGACCCCCCGGGCTCCAACCCCTTCCCAAAACCGTCTAGCGTCTAAGTTAGAGTACCATGAGATAGTATACCAGATTAGGTGGTTCTGAATTGAAAACTGTAGTTTTTAAGAAAATTTTGTATGTGGGGGGCTCTCACCCCCCGCGCCTTGACCCGTTCCAAAAACGGTCTGCCGTCTAAGTTAGAGTACCATAAGATAGTATACCAAATTTGGTGGTTCTAAGATGAAAACTGTCGATTTTACGAAATTTTCTATGAGGGGGCTCCGACCCCGCGGGCTCCAACCCCTTCCAAAAACCGTCTAGCGTCTAAGTTAGAGTTTCATGATACCAAATTTGATGGTTCTGAAATGAAAACTAGATTTTACGAAAATTTTGTATGTACGGGGGAGGGGTGGGAGCTCCGACTCCCCGGGCCTTGACCCGTTCCAAAAACCGACAACCGTCTAAGTTAGAGTAGTATGAGATAGGATACCTGATTTGGTGGTTCTGAATTGAAAACTGTAGATCACTTCCGGTGATCACGGCACTTTGCCCAGCGGTGGCGTTGTCACGTTGCCCTCCGGGTCGACGTCAACCGTTGGCGGCGTATCGTTTTCCTCCCCTGACGTCACTATTACAGCTCTTGCCCCAGCTGCTTCTCATATAGTGACAGTTGACGTCATGGACACTATGGATGACGGTGCTCCTCTGCCTTCAATGGATGGCGATGCTCCTCTGCCTTCAATGGATGGCGGTGCTCCTCTACCTTCAACCTCCACTTCTACTGCTCCTCGTTCCTATTCTTCAGCGGTAACTTCCCAAAGGCTTCAGCCCAAGTCTAATTCCATGCGAGCGGAAGCCGCAGCTTTAAAACCTCATGTCCGTCGCTTTGGTAATGAGGTTGTGCTCGAAATTCCAGTGGATTCTCCAGCAGGTACCTCTTTCACCACGGCTACTGAGTTGGGTGTGTGCTTTGAGGCGCTGCCAGACACACCACTCAAAATGTACTCAACTGCTCTAAAACAAAAGTTCTCTCCGTCAGCGATACGTCATATGTCGCGCAGAGGGCCGAGTGTCATTGTTTATTTTTTTCATGCGGCAGATGCTACCTCTGTCTTACAGACTGGGCTGGTTGTTGGTGATCACCAATTATTTCCTGAGCCTGTCGCCCAGAGACCAGTAACGGTCTCGATGTACCCAGTACATCCTGAAGTCACAGATGCTATGCTTTGTGCTTTTCTTATGCAATCCGGTCGTGTTGTGGGTAACATTACCACACACTCCGCTGCTCCAAAGGACGAGGATGATCGTTCGATTGAAAGTGCCCGACGAGTTGCGCGAGTAGTATTCTCTTCGGATGAACATATCAAGTCTTTTCCTACTCTCTTCACTGTAAAATGCGGAGATCAAATCCGACGCATCGACGTTTTAACCTCCTTTCATTGTCAGACTTGTAAGGCGTATGGCCATCAACGTAGTGAGTGCTTCCGCCGCCCTGCTGTACCTCAGTCTTCGGGACCAAAAGTCACTCGTGACAGCCCTGTGTCGTCCACCCCTACCGTTTCTAAGGAGGTGTCTTCAGAACTTCATCAACCTGCTCTGCCATCGGGCCTTTCTCCACGGGGTCCTGCCCCACAATTGTTGACAGAGGACTTTCCTCATCTGGTACCGACAGCTCCGCCCACGTTCCTTGCAGCTCCAGCTGACCTGACTGCTGACCTTCATCTTCCTTCGGATGAAGACACTCCAAGTACAGTTACTGACATGGACTGCCCTACTGCTAGTGACACTTCTGGCAATCACTCTGACCCTACAACTACCAGCAAGCCTGCTCGACGGGAGTCCTGGAGTGCTCCGCAGACTCCGCTCCCTCCTCGCATCGGTGCTGCAAGAGGTCGTTCTGTTGACTCATCTTCCCGCTCCTCCTCTCAACGTCTTACTTCGCCACGAACAAGTCGACACCCTGCTGTGATTCCAGGTTCTAAGACTCCACCCCAGTGCTTTCCCTAGATTCTTTTCTCCGATACCTAGCTGAAGCGAAGGCGGATATACCGGTAGGTCCGCTTTCTCTTCATAAAATATATGAAGTATTATGCTCTCATAAACATCCTAGATTCTTTAATCAGTTTGTTGCACGTCATTTGCTTGATCTTCCTACTGTTCTAACCCAAGTTTCTAGTGTGATATCTGTGTATCGAAATCTTGTGCTTTCCTATCCCGATCTCAAATTTAGTGTTGACAGAATGAAGAAGCAAGCGAAGAAAATAACAGATTCCAGCGCACGTGCGTGTCGACCTGGGAAGGACCTACCGATTCAAGGTGGTCACACTTAACTGCAGAGGGTTCTCTGCTTCTCCTAGAAATGCTCTAGTGTATGAGGACTTGGCGCCTCTACACGCAGATCTTCTCTTGCTCCAAGAGACCAATTGCTCTGCTACCACTTTGTTCTCTCGTTGGCGGGCTTGGCCCTACGATTTTCACCATGCTTATCGAGTTGGACGGAATGGTGGCCTTGCACTTGGGATCCATCACCGCCTACTCCCTCTGATTTCGACGCCAGTGATTCGTGCCTTACATGTAGACAACCTCCAAGTCGCTGTCTTTTGCATTGAAAACGTGACCTATCATGTTTTTAACATATATGTCCCCTGTGATGAACGTCTGTTACCTGATCTTCTCTCCACACTCCGTACAGAGCTGTCATGCATCCCACCGTCTGAATATATTCTCATCGGCGGAGATTTCAATTGTACGTTGTTGCCGGCCCTTGACCGCAATTCAACCGTTGGAGAATACCGCAGACAACGTGTATTACAGATTTCCCAGCTAGTTGATGATTTTCAATTGGTTGATGCGTTCCGGCATCTACACCGGTCGGAAATCTCTTTTACCTGGCGCTCTTCCATCCATGGCAGCACTACGGCAGCACGGTTGGATAAATTTTATGTTTCGACTGCTCTTCTCCCGTCGATCGCAGCTGCTGCCCATCATCCTTCCGCCGCTTCAGACCACAGTATTGTCAGTCTGTCGGTGTGTGTTTCGCCTTCACCTTCAAGGACTCAACGAGTATGGACTTTTCGGACTCGCTCCTGGATGATCAACAATTTTGTGTTGCTGTGCGTGAGTTCCTCCGAAGACGTCAGCCCCTTCTTGATACTACGTCCGACGCGATGCAACTGTGGCTCAGTGTCAAACATGACTTGGTCCTTTTTGTACGGCGCTACTCCCATGCCTCTCGGAATGAGAGCGATATGAAAATTGCGAATCTACGTGCTCTATTGTCGATGCTCTCTCTTGATGATCCGCAATACCCCGGCTATCTGGCAGATCTTCACGCTTTGCTTCTTCCTCGCGCATCCGATGCAGCCTGCAGGATGCATTTCTTGCATCTCTCCCCTACAGCTGATTCTCACGATTACTTAACCGCCTTGGAATCTCAACATCGTTCTGCTACATCTTTGCGTCATCTTCGCCTCCAGGATGGTTCCATCACTTCGAACCCATCGAAGCTATGCACTTTCACCAGACAGTATTTCATCGCCAAGTACAGTGCGGTAACGCAGTCTTCATCCTCATTAGCTTCTCCTCTTCTCTCCTCTCTTCCTCAGGTCCCCTCTACTTTATCTACTTCTTTACTCTCTCCTTTCTCTCTTCGCGAACTCCGCGAGGCGTTCGCTACTCTCAATCCTCATGCCGCTCCTGGACCTGACGGCCTTCCTCTGTCCTTTTATCGTGCTTTTCTACCGTGCCTTCTGCCTTTTCTGTCTGCGTGTTTCTCGTCTGCTTTTTCCTCTCCTGCGTTACCGCCCGACTTTACTTTGGCACACACCATCCTCCTTCCTAAGAAGGGTGACCTCTTGGATCTTGGAAACTGGCGCCCTATCTCCATCCTAAACACTGACTATAAGTTCTATACAAAACTCTTATCCCGTCGCCTTAATTCTGTTCTCTCTTTCGTTATTTCTCCTGACCAGACATACACTGTGCCTGGTCGGACTATTTCCACTAACGTTTCTCTTCTCCTTCATCTTCACTTCCTCGCTCGCTCTTTTTCTGAACCTCTTGCCTTTCTCAATCTGGATCAAAAGTCCGCTTTTGATAACGTTTCTCATTTTTATCTCTCTGCTGTCCTTTCACAATTTGGCTTTCCTCCTACCTTTTCTTCCGCACTCTTGGCCCTTTATCAGGGCGCCAGTTTCCATGTTCGAGCGGCCACATTTCTAACCGCTCCAATTCCGTTTAAGCGAGGCATCCGGCAAGGATGTCCGCTCTCCGGCCAGCTATTCGCTCTCGCTTTTGAGCCTTTCCTGTTAGCAGCCCGAAGATCACTCCTGGATGTCCTACCGCCGACAGTGGCTAGTACTCGTCATCATCGAATAATTTTCACCGCCTATGCTGATGATGTGACCTTTTGCGTCCGGGATGAATCTCAATTTGATCGCCTGTATTCTGTATATCAACAGTATGTTGCATTATCTGGAGCAGCTCTGAATGCCACTAAAAGTACTGGCTTATGGTGCGGGGCATGGGCTGCCCGCACCGATGCTCCTTGGGGTGCGCAGTGGACAGCCACTACACAGAAGATCCTCGGTGCGTATGTCGGATTGCCCTTGGCTTCTGCATCTGCCACCTGGACTGCTCTTCTTCCCCGGATACAACGGACTGCTGCCTACTGGAGTAAGGCCCGCCCTTTCACATCGTTCCGTCAACGAGCAGCCGTTGTTCGTCGACAACTTATCTCTCTATGCGAATACTCTTGGATGTCGACGGTTGTGCCCGTGTCACAAATGATGACCATCACTCGCCTCTCAACTTCCGTCATCTGGTCTTCACATCACTGGGTTAAACCTGCCACGCTTCATCTGCCAGCCTCTTTGGGTGGCATCCAGCTTCCTGATCCAGCTTTCCTTTATAAAACACATCGTATTATTCATTTCATTCGCCTTGCCACTTCAACTGTTCCGTCCCTTACCACTACCTTGAATGTTCTAGCTTCTTTCCGTGACCCATCCTTCACCTTCCTACTGTTTCTGAAGATGGATGCATACTCTCTTCTCCCGTCCCACCTCCCTCCTGTCCTGCGAGAGGGCCTTTCTCTCTTTCGTTCGCTTCCTCTTCTCCGTTCATTTCCTTCTTCAACTCTTGATCTCCTAGATGAACCTCTCTTCTTCTCTTCTCTTATTCACCCTCCTAACCTCCCTTACTTTTACTTTCCTCATTGGATCCGCTCTGGTGTGATAACTGTCCGTTCTCTCGTAACTTCTGATCTAACCTGGAGACCTCTTTCTTCATTGTTTCTATCTCCAACCATTACTCTTGCTAACGAATATCTTCTTCTTCGCACAGCGCTTTGGAGCCTCTTTCCACTCCTCGCTTCACCTGATGGTCTCTTCTCGGTCCCCTCTGCTCCTCTTTCCCTACCGTTCTTTCTCCTCATTCGTAGCTCCCCGGTTCTAGTTACTTCTCTCTCCTCCTCTTCTCTTTATTGGCTTCTTCTTTCCCCTCCCGCACTTCCACTTTCTGTTCATTCTGCTCCTCCTTCTCTTCTCCCAGCCATCTGGACAGCATCTACCTCTGCCCTTTCCTCCCCTCTTGAACTCAATGTCCATTGGCAATTTCTTCACCTTCGTCTCCCCGCCCCATCAGTACTGTTTCGCATGACCCTTCTCACCTCTCCGCAGTGCTCCTTTTGCACTGAAGTCAGCGACGTCCAACATCAATACCTATTCTGCCCCGTTCTCCTGCCAGTCCTAAACACAGCATTTCGTCTTGCTGATCGAATTTGTGCTCGATCGTTACCGTTTCTTGCATATGCTTGGCTACTCCAAACTAAGCATCCACCTACTCACTTGCCTCCTGTGTGCCGTTACATTTTTCTTCTTGTGAAGTTCACTGTCTATGCTTTCCATCTTCAACAACGCTTCCCTGCTCTTATTCCACCTCCTCAGGAGGCAAGTGCTATCATTCGGAGACGCTTCCTAGCACGGTTAACCACTCGCCTCCAAATGGAGCACTCTCGTGCTGCCTCAACAAACACCGATAGCGTTTTTCAATCCACTTGGGCCCAATCGGCTGGGTGGTTCCATATCCACAATTTGCAGTTACATCTCAACCTATAAGTGGGATTTTTGTTGTCGCCCACGTTCACTGTAACAAATCATGTTTTTACGTATTAATTTTGGTGCTTCGCTATTTGTGATTTTTCTGTTTTAATGTGCCATTGAAGATAGCTCACCATGTTTCCCATGTTCTCTTCGATGATGTTGGGTTTTATGTTGTTGTATATAATTCTTCCTTCTGCACAGTTTACTGCCCACGCAATGTCCCCTTCATTATGTTGAATATTTTTTTAAAATATTAGTCACTGTGTGTATAATATAATGTAACAAGATGCCCTTCTGAGTACATTTAGCGTTATTTCCCCTTGTCACTGAATACTTCTGTACATATGTTGTAAATTTTGAATGTAGCATCACTGTTGCATTTCTGTGAATTAGTACCTAATGTTTAATCTTTAGTATGGTAGTAATGCTTAATTGGAATTTGTGCATAGTATAGAATCATGTCTTGCCCTGTCTACAATACTGTAGGTAAACATTTTCGTTTGTATCGCTCGTGCTTTATTGTCTGCCTCTTCTTCGCCCTACGTGGCGAAATAATTTTTTTTATGATTTTAACAATATTTTGTTTTATGTTTCACTGGAACTTTCCAGCTGATGTATATACCGCTGTATTTATTGGCAGAATTCCATTGTCATGTACATAGAAATGTTATTTTACTGAAGAATAAAGGCAATTTTGAAATGTAGATTATTTAGTGTATGGGGGCTCTGACCAACCGGGCCCCTGACCTGTTCCAAAACCGTCTAAGTTAGAGTACCATGAGATAATATACCAAATTTGGTAGTTCTAAATTGAAAACTATATCTTACGGCAATTCTGTAGGGAGGGGGGCTCTAACCCCCCCCCCCCCCCCCTCTGCAACCGCTTCCCAAAACCGTCTACAGTCTAAGTTAGAATACCACGAGATAGTACACCAGATTTGGTGGTTCTGAATTGAAAACTGTAGATTTTACGAAAATTTTGTATATGGGGGGCTCTGACCAACCGGGCCCTGCCCCGTTCCAAAAACCGTTTACCGTCTAATATTTTTAGTGCCAAAGAAAAACGTAATATTCCTATCCTGTCTGCGTGTCCAAACTTTATAAATTTGATGAGGGAGCAAGACGTTCGAAATCGTACGTTTTCCTGCATTCGTTTTGTATGTAACCAAAATCTGTAAACGCGACGAATTGACGTAGTCAACGAATTTGTCCGCGACGAATTGACACAGTCGACGAATTGACGCGCGACGAATTGACGCAGTCGACGAATTGACGCGCGACGAATTAACGTGCGACGAATTGACGCAGTCGACGAATTGACGCGCGACGAATTGACGTAGGCGACGAATTGACGCGCGACGAATCGTCGCAGTCGACGAATTGACGCAGTCGACGAATTGACGCACGCGACGAATTGACGTAGAACCAAATTTTCCTGTTTCGAAATCTTAGAAAACCTCCAATTGCATTGTTCAGAACACCAGCGGCAAGTGAAAAATTTACATATGCTGTAGAAAAAGAAAAAGTAAATGGCCCTTTTCTGGAAAGGTGTTTTGGTCTGTACTTGGTGTTTTTTATGGAGTTCTTTTTTTTCCTCGGTGTTTTTTTTTTTTTCTCTGTGAAGGTTCCCCTAAGCTGAGATCTTCTTCTCCCTTTTTTCCTTTCTGGCATGAACGTGAAGCCGGAGATGGGAGAGATATGACATCACCCCAGTAAGATGACAATATGGTAGGTGAGCTTATAATTTCTTTTCTTACAAGAACAGCACATGCACCTAAAACTCTAATTTTATATTTTCTGCACTTTTTTTTATTTCTTTCCTGTCGGAACACTCTGTTCTCGCTTCTGGAAATTCCATTTTAGCACATCTTTTGTAAAAAAAAATCGTGTTTACGTTATCGGTTTGTTCGTCCGTCCGTCCGTCTGTGGACACAATGTCTAGTAACCATTTGCCCGATTTGAAAAATTCTGTTTGCATTGGGAAGCTTGGGAAACTTGAAATGTGAGAATGATGGTCCTAGCATTGTGTTTTTTTTTTTTTTTTTTCCGATGAACAACTTCGCCGCTAGAGGGCGTAAATGCAGATGATATCGAATTCAAAATACATTTTATTCTATATATTTGCTTCTAAATATCCGATTGACAAAGTACTTTTACCTTTCGATGCCATTTATATTGAACAGAATTTTAGGTACTGTCTCTTTTTCAAGTAATACATATATTTTCCGCTAGTAGCATAATAATAAATTACCTTTTTCCTTATTTCTCTGCTTCTAAAACTCCAATTTGAAAAGTTCTTCTTGCATCGGATACAGCTCCTGGTCGGAAATATTTTGCATGCAATTTCTAATTTTTAATAAAAAATGGTTTGGCCACCAGGAAGTATAAGCATTTTTTTTTTTTTTTTTCTGTTTCTGATTCATTTGCAGCAAAATCTGAGCTTTTGAAAGCTCGATTGAAAAACTTCTTTCGTGGAGCGATACGCTTTCTCGGAAAACGTTTAAGGAATAATTTTTCTTAAAATAATGCATAGTTTTTTCGCCAGGAGGCATAGACGTATATCCTACTTTTGTCGATATCTCCCCAGCAAAAACACAAGTGCTCGGAAACTGCTGGCAGCCAACTGGCAGTGATGGGTCACTGCTGGCTGAAATCTGCCGCTCACGGCCCGGTAGCGGTCCGTTGGTGGCAGCGCTATCAGTTGGTGAGCCATTGATGGCTCTGCAGCATCGCCGTGAATTGTGGGCCTGCAAGCAAGTGCCACTAGTGGCCCGTTGCTGGCAACCAATGCAACCCCAACAGCAGGTGGAAGTAACGGGACTGCGTACGCGCAGAAGCAACACTTGCTGTGTCTCACATGGTATCAGTTAGTTGAAATCGACGCTGTCGCCATCGTGTTACTTTAGTGGATGTTAAGAAAAAAATGCATATGTAGAGAGGCGAATTAATTTCGTAATGAAATGTCGCGTCGACGAAGATTCAGATTACAGCCATGAAATGCACCCACTCCATTCCCATGAGTAACAATTCATGGAATGGAGTGGGTGAATAACAAGAAAAAATTTGAAACAGCTTGAAACGAATGTCCTGAAAAACCATTAAAAAAACGTTTGTTGAAAAAAAGAATTATACGCGTACAAAATTTATTAATTATTTGAAAAAAAAAAGCAATGCTATGTGGATATAATGTACTCATCCATGGGTTGAATACACAAGACTGTGAAGAATTCGCTTCTAAAAACAACGAGAAGTAAAATAAAATATCTTTCCTCTTTAAAACAAATGTAGCTTCGGACAACGGAAAGGAAAGATACAACGTTAAAAATGTAACAGAATGTGACATGAACCCGGGTAAATATATATTAATTCAACAATCTCCTTTCAAGACGATAAGGACAGTACAAAACTTTGGAAAGCGACTCTAAGTATGTACACTCCTTGAAAATGAGTGAAGTTCCCTTAAGGTAAAAAAAAAACTATCGTTACGTTGAAAAAATAAATTTATGAATTATATGAAACTGACTTTTATGAAAAATACCTTGCAATATTGTAAAATGAAAGCGGGAACCATTCGATTACACATTCCGCACGGAACAGACAGTTTCAAGCACACGACATGCGTGGCAAATTAGTCCGGTCGGTAGAGAGCTCAGCTCACACACCAATACAAACGGGCGTTTTTCCGGTCTGTTGAGAAAATTTCCCCATCGCAGTGTTATAATTCACAGGTTTCGTAAGGACAGAAAAAAAGTTGTAGGTTTGGGAAACTGCGGGTTGTCCTTGATTTTTTTTTATGGCTACTACTGGGAAATTGGCGGACAAGATTCGGCAAGCCACCAGTTACGTCACGTCGTTGCTGGCTGCCACTACCGGCAAACTAGCCGACCACATTAGGCTAGCCATCATTTCTGGCACGTGCTTGCAGCGCCGCAGAAGGGCCACTTATGGCAGCTACTGCTTGTGATGGATAACTGATGGCCCTGTTGTGGCATATGACGACTGATAGGGTGCCAACTGTTGGCCAGCTGTTGGCCTGAACTGCTGGCCCTTCTGTTGGCCGCCCGGACATTTTGTTGACGGTGCGGAAGCGGCAACATAGTACTGGGCCAGCAAGACTGTTTTTGCTGGGTCTGCTTCTAAAAGTTCAGTTTGAAAAATTGTTTTTCGTTGAGGAGCGTTTCCGCTGCGAAATGTTTCTCATATGATTTCAAAATTTCCAAATAACGAATAAATCATCCGTTAGGGGACGTTAAGGTATCTTGCGTTTTCCCCGATATCTCTGCTTCTAAAACTCCGATTCAGAAACTTTTTCCTGCAGCGGATACAGCACCTGATCGGAAATGTTTTTCATATAATTTCTAATTTTTGGTAAAGAATTATTTGGCCAACAGCGTTTATTTCTGCTTCTGATGTATTTGCAGCAAAATCTGAGCTTCTGAAAACTGGATTGAAAAAATTATTTCGTGGATCCATACAACTCTCCTTGGAAAACCTCTCCAGAATATTTTCTTCTCAAAACAATGTTTACTTTTTCCGCAGGGGCGTAGACATGTAACTTATTTTTGTCGATTACTTTACTTCTAAGAGTCCGATTTGAAAAATCATTCATTTATTGGAAAGCATTTCTGGTGCGAATTTTTTTTTTATTGGAGGTTTAACGACCACCGTGAGCAACTCAATGGGCTATAAGCAGTCGCCCGTCCCTAATTTAGGGCCACTGGTTCCAGGGAAGGGTGAGAGCCAGTGCCGTAAGACAAGCACGGCATCCATGCCTCACCGGGATTCGAACCCGGACCCTTTTCGGACGAATGATCAGAAGCCATCGCTTAGACCACTGCGCTACGGGGTGGAAGGTGCGAAATGTTTCTCATATATTTTAAATTTTCTTGGGGCACAAATGTGCCACTTCAGCAATATCTGCAGGACTAAAAACCCGATTAAAATTTTATTTTTCGGTCAGATACTACTAATTATGAAAACTCTTTATATGTATTTTCTTCCCAAAATAACACACAATTTCGCAGCTAGAGGGTGCCTATGTTTAATCTGTTTTTCTCAATATCTCTGCTTCTACATGAGCGATTAAAAAACACATTTCAACACTGGATGTCGTTCACTTTGTGGAATACTTTAAGTTTTTATTGAAGAGTTTTCAAGTACATAGTTCCGTCGCTAGATGGTGTTTGTGTACTTCTGTTTGCAGTTGTATCTCCGCTTCTAAAAACCCTTGAGAAATTCCTTTTTTTACTGGATACCATTCACTACAATATAAATGTGGAGCATTATCGTCTTTAAATAATGCACAGAATTCCAGCTAGGGGACATAAAGGTCAAAGCTTTTTTCTCACTATCTCAGCTTCCGGAAGAAGTATTTGCTCTTCTTCCTTAGCATAGCTTTCTTCCATGAAGAATATTTTTCGCCTGTTTTCAACTTTTTCATTATTCTTCCGTTAGAAGTTGAATAACTTTGATAAATTTTATTCGCTTCGGAACGGATTCAAAAGACGTGTTCATTACATCCGAAAATTCGGAGTCACTTTTCTTGTTTTCCTTTATAAAAGGCACGGTTGGCTATAAGAACGAATAGACTAAACCTTCTCAACGATCGTCGAGTCGAATCTAGCTTTAGGAGATTTGGGAGAGCATCATAAAACCCCAAACTTAAAAAAATATGAAAAGCAGAGGACCATAGATTCAATCTTTTTTCCGTAGCTTCCTGTGGGTAAGAGGTGTAGTGCAGGGAACAAATTGTTTAGTATTGAGAAAAACATGAAAACTCATCTCAACATATCAACTAAAGAAAACTTTAATCCTTTTAACATTTTACAACAAGGGTAGCCTTTATATTTAAAATAATAACCGAATGAAATACTGAAGGGAAAACAAGCAAAGGCAGGGCAACCACCACATAAATTAATGAAATCATGACGTTCTGAGCATGAGAATATATGTGGCTCACATAGAATACAAAATCCCAGCAGCTGGAGAAAGTTTTGCCTTGGCCACTTTGAGAGAAAAAAGCTTTTCACATGACTTTCCGTTTTTAGTAAGATCTATTTTCCTTGTACAAACATGTTTCCTACTAGATGTTTTGCAAAAAAAAAGAATGTGGCTGCAGTATCATTGTGTTCATGTATCTCATCATCATCATCATTGTCAACCATTATCAATCCACTGCTGGACGAAGGTCTCCCCAAGTTTCCTCCACAACGGTCTGTCTTGTGCCAGTCTCCTCCATGTCACCCCTGCATACTTTCGAATTTCATCCACCCATCTCCCATGTGGTCTTCTTCTGGGTCTTTTCCTGTCCCTTGGAATCCAATCTAAAATTTCGGCTGTCCATCGATGATCTGTCCTTTTGGCAGAATGTCCAGCCCATTGCCATTTCAGGGATTTAACTCTGATCATGATGTCTTCCACTCTTGTCATTTTTCGGATCCACGAGTTCCTCTTCTTATCTCTCCTGGTAACACCAAGCATGCACCTCCCCATACTGCTTTGAATTGTCTGCAGCCTTTGTATGTCTCTTTTAGTTAAGGTCCACGTCTCTGCACCATACGTAAGCACTGGAAGGATGCATTGATCAAACACTTTTCTTTTAAGACATAATGGCATATTGCTCTTGAAAATTATGCTGTTTCTTCCAAAAGCTCTCCAGGCAAGTTTTGTACGCCGATTAATTTCTTCATCAATGTGACCCTCACTTGATATCTGCTGTCCAAGATAAACGTACGTGTCTGTTATCTCCAGCTTTTCTCCATCAATCGATAAATCTTCATTTCTTGTAAAAGCATTGAACATCCCTTTTGTCTTCTGAAAGTTCATTTTTAATCCCACTTCTTTACTCTTGTCAGCAAGTTCCTGGATCATACTCTGCAGCTCTGATGGGGTAGTTGCAAAAATGACTACGTCATCAGCAAAACGAAGGTGGGTTAGATAATCTCCATTAATCTTTATCCCCTTGTTTTCCCAGCTCAGTGACTGAAAAACACTCTCCAATGCGGCATTAAAGAGCTTCGGAGATATGGTGTCACCTTGTCTCACTCCCTTTCCAATTTTTACGTGTGTTGTATTTTCAAACAGCTGAATCTTTGCACTTGTATTTTCATAGATGTTATTAATAATATTAATGTATGCATCTTCAATACCGCAGGTTTTCAGAGCCATTGTAACTGCTGATGGTTTCACCGAATCAAAGGCTTTTTCATAATCGATAAAAGCCATGCACAATGGAAGTTCATATTCCCTCGCTCTTTCAATTAGTTCTCTCAGTACGTGGATATGATCTATTGTGCTGTACCCACTCCTGAATCCAGCTTGTTCTCTCGGTTGAGCCATGTCCAGTGTTACCTTCAAGCGGTGTGAAAGAACTTTAGTGAAGATTTTATAAACTACTGATAGGAGGCTGATAGGTCTGTAGTTTCCGAGATCCTCAATGTCACCTTTCTTATGTAGCAGGATCATTGTAGCGGTGTTCCAATCCTCAAGAATCTTTCCTTCATTAAGGCATCGAGTGAAAATTTGGGCGAGTACTGTTTCGATTTCTCCACTTGCTTCTTGTATGATGTCTACAGTAATTCCATCTTCTCCTGGAGCTTTTCCCCGCTTCATGTTCTTGATTGCATGTGCAACTTCTGCTGGAAGGACTGGAGGAACTCTGGTACTGGTATCTTTCATGATGTCTGGAGTGCATGTATCATCCCTTTCATATAATTTGGAGTAGAAATCTTTCACTCTTGTCAAAATTTCGCCTCTATTTCTTGTTACAGAACCATCTTCTTTTCTCAGTGCCATAATCTGTT
Organism: Macrothele yani; assembly: GCA_039090855.1. Classification (NCBI taxonomy): domain Eukaryota; kingdom Metazoa; phylum Arthropoda; class Arachnida; order Araneae; family Macrothelidae; genus Macrothele; species Macrothele yani. The sequence goes on from CM077026.1 coordinate 76,045,268, forward strand.
TTCTTCCCTTACTGAGATGTCCCTTTGCTATTTTTAGGCTTTGGTTGTTTTCAATTGCTTTCCTCACTAGTTCACAGTTGAATTTTCTTACGTCTTCAGTGATACTTTTTCTTACTGTCTTGCATAGCTCTATATATTCCACTTTGGAAGTCACATCTTCTTTAGTTGTCCTCATCTCTCTTCTTTTTTGCATCAACATTTTCGTTTTTCCTGATAATTTGTTTACATGCAACTTGTTCTTAGACCCAGCTAATTTTGTTGCTGTTTCCATAAGAGCTTTGGTTACTTTTCTGTTAACTTCAGAGATGTCCACTTCTTCCGATGTTAGGCCTTCTAAAGCAGAGAACCTGTTCTTCAGTTCCAACTTGAAGGTATTATGGTGTTTTTTAAGGTTGGTTATGTCAATAGATTTTGTTTGTCTTATGAGCTTGCCACGTTCAAGTTTAGTGTTGAGGTGCATCTTACATCTCACCAATCTATGGTCACTACCTGTGTTGAACTTGTTTAGCACACTGCAGTCTTCTATGACGAATTTTTTGTTACACATAATAAAATCAATTTCACTTGTCGTCCCATTTGGATGTCTCGATGTCCATTTCCTGTGTGGCTTTTTCTTGAAGAAGGAGTTCAAGATGAAAAACCGTTCTGCCTCTGCAAACTCAACGAGAGTATTTCCACGCTGGTTTCTGTTGCCGTGACCGAATTTACCTACTGAAGTTTCATTCTGTTGCCGTTGCCCTATTTTTGCATTGAAATCTCCCATAATTATTTTCAAGTGCTGCTTGCCTTTATTATTTAGATGACAAATTTCCTCATAAAATTCTTCAATTTCTTCTTCAGAATGACTTGTGGTTGGTGCATAAGTTTGAATAATCTGAGCCTGGTATCTTTTCGAGAGTTGGATAACAAGTCGTGCAGCTCTGTCAGAGGAACTTTCAACTTCTACAACTTTATCCTTCAGTTTCTTGTTTATTATAAATCCAACACCACTAGTTCTGCCAGTATCTGTCCCACGATAGTAGAAGAGATGTCCACTTTTCAGTTCGATGAGATCTTCTCCTTTTCTCCTTACCTCACTTAGCCCGACGATGTCCCACTTGATCCTTTGTAGTTCCTCTTCCAATTCAAGAAGCCTTGAATCAGAAGATAGGGAGCGTCCATTATACGTAGCCAAGGTCAACATCAAATGGCAGCCTAGTACTGTCCTCCGGGGATTCTTAGCACCCTCTGCCTTCATGTCGCACTGGCCGCTGCCTTGGCCAGGTACATTCCAGCTGCCGGAGACTGAGGGCCAAGATTTAAGTTGTGGAATCATTTTGGAGGGGTTTGGCCATAACTCACCACGCTGGCCAAGCGGGTGAGTTCATGTATCTATCAGTCTATAAATACAGTTTTTCCCTCGTTTATAAATCGGATATGAATCAATGGTACTCCAAGCGCTAGGCACGTGAAAGATGATTGGCATTGCTCAGAATTTCTGTGATGCACAGTTTTACAGCCAGATAGCTTAGTGTTGTGTGTGTGTGTGTGTGTGTGTGTGTGTGTGTGTGTGTGTGTTTGTGTTTAAGAGAGAGAGAGAGAGCACGACGTGTTATATCTAAACTTGTGAAAGTCTGATGCAAAAGTCAGTCTTATTTTGCATAATTGAAACTATGATGGAACACTTTGATGCATTTTCTGATCTCCACCATTTATTTAGTCTTCTACCGTTGGATTGCAAAGATCTGTATTTTCACGCTGTACCATTTATACATGTTTACGTTTTGTACGATATCTCTTATTTCAAAAGAATGGTTTGAAAATTGTTTTCCGTATCTAATAGCTGCAGTCATCGCCACAAGTTTTCATGACATTTTCGGCTTTTTCTGATTCAAAATGCTGACCTTTGGTGGCCTACGTTTACGCTCTTATTTCGAAGAAACTACAGGGCATACTGCTCGGACTGGAAAAATTTACTTGACGCTAACTAAACATGTGATCAATATTTTTCGCATGCTTTTTTTCTTTGGAAACTAGCTTTCCACTTGGAGGCGTAATAGAGTATTTTCATTTGACGTTAAAAATATGTTACTAAACATCTTATTTGATGTTACACACCTATGTTACTAAACATCTTATTTGATGTTACACACCTATGTTACTAAGCATCCAACTCATAGCTCCAATTTTTCACGTAAGTTTCAGTTTTCGGATGAAAAATATCTCGCTGGACGGGGTAAATTCTATAAATTTTTAGAAAGCTGATCGCGCACGCACTTTTGAAAGTTACCTTAAAACACCATCAGCCAGGTGCCGATGCATGGTGGGGAGTGTGTGTCTTTTCCCATTGCTATTTTTATTGCATATTTCCTTTTGTGTCCAAGCAATTATTTTGAGCACAAAAATGGTATCGCTGAGCATGAAAAAAAAAAAATTAAAACGGCATGCTGCAGATTTTCACAATGGCTATGTACGTTTTCAAGTATAACTTTTAAGAGTTCTTCATTTAAGAATTAAAAACATGATAAAATCATAAGCTTATAAAGTTCAAAATTGATATTTATTTTACATTAGTTTTTTTTCTATTCGCTCTAACTTTTTTCTCTTTAGATGTTGAATAAAAAAATGTATATATTGTTTTAAATCAAGGTTTAAGAATGTGAATTTCCATTTTCCAGCGTTGATAGAAATTGCTCTTTCTATCACATATAAAAATGTCATTTAATTTGAAAGTATCAAATTAATAATAAACACCCATGAGCACGAACCTAATGAACATAGCGTGAACTACAACATTCATTCACGGGTTAAAACTAATTCCCTGTGGAATTCTCAGAAAGAGAGCGCATTACAAAAAGAAAGAAAAACTAACAAAAAAACGTTTTCCCTCCATGTAATTCGAGCTTAAGACCAGTGGTTTGTTAGTTGTAAAAGTAGTCATTCCAAATTATCATGCACGAAATCGAAAACTCTATTGAAAACCTACCGTTGAACAGAAATCTTAGACTTTGTAGCCGGAACCTAATAATCGTAATATGCATATCTCTGAATGATCACTGAAATATAACCTATACCTAATACTTCATAAGAGCTCCTTTCTTCCTCAGTACAGCAGCTATCCGACGTGGCATCGTTTCAATAAGATGCCGGAAGCAGTTGGGAGGTATGGCTAACCGAGCTGTGTGTAGCGCGGCCTTTAATGCAGGTATGAAGGTGTTTCAATAAGATGCCGGAAGCAGTTGGGAGGTATGGCTAACCGAGCTGTGTGTAACGCGGCCGTTAATGCAGGTATGAAGGTGATTGGTCTATCTAGGCTCCTGATATGCCGTTCCATAGTGTCGCACAAGTGCTCTATGGGATTCTTATCGGAAGAGTTCGGAGGCCAAAATGGTTATCCTGAACTGTGTTCCTCAGACCATTCCTGCGCAACATTGGACCTGTTGCTTGCCGCATTGTCATCTTGTGAAACACCGGCATCATTCGGGTAAAAGTGCAACATTGGACCTGTTGCTTGGCGCATTGTCATCTTGTGAAACACCGTCACCATTCGGGTAAAAGTGCAACATTGGACCTGTTGCTTGGCGCATTGTCATCTTGTGAAACACCGTCACCATTCGGGTAAAAGTGCAACATTGGACCTGTTGCTTGGCGCATTGTCATCTTGTGAAACACCGTCACCATTCGGGTAAAAGGGGAACATTGGACCTGTTGCTTGGCGCATTGTCATCTTGTGAAACACCGTCATCATTCGGGCAAAAGTGCAACATTGGGCCTGTTGCTTGGCGCATTGTCATTTGTGAAACACCGTCACCATTCGGGCAAAAGTGCAACATTGGACCTGTTGCTTTGCGTATTGTCATCTTGTGAAACACCGTCACCATTCGGGTAAAAGTGGAACATTGGACCTGTTGCTTGGCTCATTGTCATCTTGTGAAACACCGTCACCATTCGGGTAAAAGTGCAACATTGGACCTGTTGCTTGGCGCATTGTCATCTTGTGAAGCACCGTCACCATTCGGGCAAAAGTGCAACATTGGACCTGTTGCTTGGCGCATTGTCATCTTGTGAAACACCGTCACCATTCGGGTAAAAGTGGAACATTGGACCTGTTGCTTGGCGCATTGTCATCTTGTGAAACACCGTCACCATTCGGGTAAAAGTGCAACATTGGACCTGTTGCTTTGCGTATTGTCATCTTGTGAAACACCGTCACCATTCGGGTTAAAGTGGAACATTGGACCTGTTGCTTGGCGCATTGTCATCTTGTGAAACACCGTCACCATTCGGGTAACAGTGCAACATTGGACCTGTTGCTTGGCGCATTGTCATCTTGTGGAACACCGTCACCATTCGGGTTAAAGTGGAACATTGGACCTGTTGCTTGGCGCATTGTCATCTTGTGAAACACCGTCACCATTCGGGTAAAAGTGCAACATTGGACCTGTTGCTTGGCGCATTGTCATCTTGTGGAACACCGTCACCATTCGGGTTAAAGTAAACCATTGCTGGGTGTACAGAATTAGCAAGCAATTCAAGACAGTGGGCACCTGTTTCACATGCACAAGGGATCCAAGTTACTGCAAAATATACATATCCCATACCATGCAACCGCCTCCACCGGTTTGCACTGAAGGAACCATGCAGGATGGATCGAGTGGCTCATGTTGTGTGCGCCAAATACATACACGACCATCAACGGAGTGAAGCAAAAACACCGCGACTCGCCAGACCAGCACATTTTTTTCTAGTCATCCGACGTCCAACTTGCATAATCTTTGCATCAGGCGAGTCTTTTGCGTCGATAAACCGTGATTATAAGAGTTTATTGTTGGTGTCGTGTGCTGGTATAGCCATACGTGCATGACAGATACTGTTATGGATCCACCTCTGTTGTATTTCGTAGTCAACTGTCAAACAGTACTGCATCTGTTGGTCTGCACGAGTTGTCGGACCCGGCGCACACCTCTCACATCAACCTTTCGCTGTCCTGTGAAGTTTTGCCTCCGGGTCTTTGTTTGATCATTTTTACGCGAGGCTTGATACACTTTAACTACGGCGGCTCGAGAACAACCCACCAGTTCAGCCGTTGGGGTAATCGAGGTACCCGCTCTCGGAACTTCCACAATTCGTCCTTTCTCAAAGTTCGATAAATCCTTCCGTTAGCCCATCACGCTCCGAATTTTACTACCTACTGCTCCACTCACACCTTATACATGATACGTCGGTCGACTAATTGTGCCTTCTCGGAAATAACGTGGTCAACGGGCAGGATCAACTTTTGAAAGGCGTGGTCATAATTCAGTGATCACTTGGTGTATATACATAAGTATGTGTCACACTGCAGAAGATACTAACAGGAGTGCAAAACATAGCTAAAGTGCATTTGGAATAAACAACATTATTTTCAAGAAAAATTTATCATTGTGTCTTTAAATCAAAGCTACTTATGGCTCAGATACATAGACCCTAACTAAGATCTACAGCAGCTGCGTACAGCTGAAATAAGCATGAAGAGACGCATGCTTGGTGTGATCAAGAAAGATAAGAAACGAAGTTCATGGATCAGGAAAATGACTAGAATGAATGACACCATGATCAGATGAATGCCCTTAAGCGGCAATGGGCTGGACATACTACCAGAAGGACAGACATCGATAGACAGCCGAAATTTTAGGTTGGATTCCAAGGGACAGGAAAAGACCCAGAAGAAGACCACATGGGAGATGGGTGGATGAAATTCGAAAGTATGCGGGAGTAACATGGAGGAGACTGGGAGAGACCTTCGTCCAGCAGTGGATTGATAATGGTTGACAATGATGATGATGATGATGATGATATATGATAACTCTTTTTTTTTTCTTTTTTTTTTAAACAAATTCGTTCAAAACTCCTTCCCCTTTCAAAATATTTTGTATCCGCTACTCCACTAGCACAATAAGTTTGAAACTTTTGCTAAAAGACCTTCTTGGGTTTCGTATATATACTACATTACCGTTAATATCCGGACACCTGCATGTCTCCATGTGATTTTTATTTACAGAAAATTCAATATTGTGTGCTGAAACCTTTGGCCATTGCAACGGCAACGGCCTCTAGCTTTCGAGGAATGCTCTCCACCAGTTTTTTTGTGCATGTGCTCCGACATGTTTCACCAATCGGCCTTGAGAGTAGTGACCAGTTCCGCTTCTTTTATTTGGTGATCTCTTCTTCCACGCACCCGACGATCCAATTCGTCCCAGAGATTCTCTGTAGGGTTCAGGTCAGGACTCTGGGCTGGCCAGTCCAACTTTTCAAAGCTCTTGTACTCAGACCAATCTGTGACAACGCGAACAGTATGACACAGTGGGATGTCGTGCTGATAGAGGTGCGGGAATTCCCCAAAGTACTGGCACGACGTTGGTAGTGAATTATTTTGTAGGACGTGTAGGTAGATCTCAGCATTCGTGGTTTTGTCGAAAACAACTAATGAGCTCAAGCTGAAACAACGCTCCACAGCAACACGCGGCTTCCACCAAACTCTATTGTTGGGACGATGCCATCCATAAAGTACTTTCTTCCAGAATCCGCCACACCCAGGAACGACAATCACACTGTTATATCATGACTTACAGTGACTCATCAGTCCAACGCACGGTTTTTTATTGGTCTATATTCCAAGATCGAAGTTCATTACGCTACGCTAATTGGTATGTGGAAGTTATTTGCTTCTTGTGGATGGCATCTCTATAGTGGCAACCCATGATTTGCAGCTTCCTGAGCACTGTACTGATGCTAACATTAGTCCCAATGGTCACCCACTGGGTCTGCGAGATTTGCAATTTGAGACGATGCTGATTTACATTCAGAGCGGACAGTCCTTTGCAAAGCTCTCCTGTCACGTTCTGCTAGTTTCGGAGGTTCACAGAGCCGTTTCATCCCTGGTCCGCTGTATTTGCATATCACATCACCAATCGTTGACCTAGGGATCTTCAATGCCCTTAAAGTGTCACATACGGAGCGATTTCTTTTGTAGCACGCTGTTATCGATCCTCAGTGGAGGTTAGTTAACTCTATCGATGGAGGAAGTGAAAAGGAGAAGTGTTTTACATCAAGAACAGAGAAAATGTACTTATATCTGCAAATTAAGATATGTATCTTACCTTAAACTCATTCAGAAAGGAGAAGTGTTTTACATCAAGAAGAGAGAAACTGTGGCTTATATCCGCAAATTAGGATATGTATCAATCCTTTAACTCATTCAGAAGTTATTGTAGCATAAAGATGAACTCACCAAAGATCCCGTAGTTCACTAATCCTCATATACGTACATATGTATGTGTCATTTCTACAAGATTAATATTTAATTACTTCGTTTCTGAAAAGAAAAACAGTGTTCCCGGTATCACAGTTCGTACTGTGTTAAATTATAAAGACAAACTTTTGAAATAGCATTTTGATGAGGAAACAACGGTACTCTAAAAAATGTTCACATTCATTATTCTCTTCTATATTATTCACAAGTAGTAACTCAAACGATGAAAGATTTCCGTCTTTAGCACGATTTAATGATCATTAAATCGTGCTAAAGACGGAAATCTTTCATCGTTTCAGTGATTAATGTCGCACGAGTCTTCAATATTTGTTGCTCAAGTAGTAACGAAATTTATTGCTACTTTTTTTCACTACTTTTCTTGTTACGAGTGACAAATTTTACTATGACAGCAAAGAAGGAATCAAGGAATTCTAACCTCCTTGGAAGGAATAGTTTGCCAAACTCAACTTGACCTTCAGAAGAACTTTACAATGCTAGGTCGTAGGTCCCGATCATAGGTAGAGCATAAAATTGGGGATGACTTAGTGACGACACTAAGAGACATCTCTGAGGGGTAGGAACCAAGGAGGTTAGAATAAGATAAGTTGAGATGCCCTTGTTAATGAAGCAGTACCACTTTGCGTGAAGCCTATAACCGCGAGCGACGGCCGTTAAAGTGTGGGGAAGCTGATGGTTTTCAAGGCTATTGTAATGTATTTTGTGTTGGCCGAATCGCTTTCTTTCGTTACAAATGTTTCTAATTTTGCATCGTAACTTACTGCCAATGTGTGAGAAAATGCTGAAATTATAAATTCTTAATTGTTTTGAGGCTCCTTCCGATTTTTATTTTAAATTGAAATGCACGAACGTTAGTGCGAATTCTAAACGAAACATAACAATAAAATTGAAAACTCCACTCGTGTAAGAAGTATATATCATTCCCGTCTGATATTAACACGATTTCTGCAACCCAAAACCACGCAATTCCAAAATATGCACAGTTTGAAATTACATAGCTATCATGTAAACAACGTCAAATTCCCACACCTTTCGGCTTCACGTTAAGAGACTCACGGCATCTCATCTCTTGAAGAATTATTCTAACCTCCTTCGTAGGAACAGTCATAAAACTGAAAACTCTCAGTAAGCAATCAAAGGGAATGTTCGAGTTCGACCCTCTTGTAAACAGTGGCGTAACTAGTACAACGTGCCCCCCCCGCGCAAGATTTAAGTCAGCGCCTCTAAGCACAGTAATTTCCCCAGGATTTCAAGCACGATGAAGGAAGCGTTTTCGCGAGGGTGAATGGGAAAGGGGGGGGGTCAGGAAGTCAGGGAGAGTGCCTGTAAAAGTAATGTTAGTATCTAGAGCTCTGTAGTTTTAACTTTTTAAGTAATAGATTTAACAATACATGTAATTGTGTTGCACAAAACTAAAATAAATCACTTGAAGAAATCACCCTCTTGTACATCGCAGATCTGCGGCTGCTATGAATAAACGTTTTGGCGCATGTCGTGTACCTAATCCTAGGCGACAGACTGACTGTTTCCACACATCCTCCATGGAGAATCTTCACGTGGCCTCACGCTTTTCATCAGCAGCGCAGAGAGAGGGTGATCGGAGAACGATCGTATGACAACCCGGAGCTAAAGGGCCGAATAGCTTCCAGTGTTTCAAAAGTGAAATATTTTTTTTTTTTTTTTTTTTTTTTTTTTTGATTGGAGGTTTAACGACCACCGTGAGCAATTCAAATGGGCTATAAGCAGTCGCCCGTCCCTAATTTAGGGTCACTGGTTCCAGGGAAGGGAGAGAGCCAGTGCCGTAAGACAAACACATCATCCATGCCTGACCGGGATTCGAACCCGGACCCCTTAGGGACGAATGATCAGAGGCCAACGCCTTAGACCACTGCGCCACCGGGGCGACCAAAAGTGAAATACATTGCAGGATATTTATTTAGGCAAAGCTAAATGTACCTTAAAAGAAAAGTATGAACCTCTGGGTTAATTATTTGTTTGTTTGTTTGTCTTTGTGCTTGTTCGAATTTTTTTCAAAAAGCTATAATTGGAAGCTGCAGTACGCCCATTGGTTACTTTCTCCCCCCCCAGCTGCGGGTTCTGAGGGGGTGGTAGTTACGCCAGTGCTTGTAAATCCATTCATTCAGTAAGCGCGTAAACGTTGCATTTGCATTCTTGGGTTTTATCAAAAGTTGGCTCAATCTCTTTGCCTGGGTTTACCTCCTAGCTTCATATTTCACGATTCCTAATCTTCCTATCAGTACTGAAACAAAACATCTTCAAAACATCTTGGAAACTGCATCTTGGAACAAAACATCTTGGAAACTGCCCAAAGATGTTTTGTTTCAATACTGATTACTTCTAATCAGTACTGAAACAAAACATCTTTGGGCAGTTTCCAATAATTATTCTAAATAAAAAATCGAAACAACAAAAGGAAATTGTATTACTATGTATGCTTCTAGTACAGGAGGCAAAAGCCTTTCGACTTCAAAATCATCCTATCGACCTTAAAAACTTCATTTCTATCCAGTGTTAAGCCAGTTCTTTTTCGTAGTAGTTATGAGATGTGTGTATGCACAGATTGTTCATTTATTTATTATTTTTATTCATTAATATATTTATTTACTATTCACTACTAATGGAACCTATTATGCATTTATTTACTATTCACTACTAACGGAACCTATGTGTTCTTAATTTACTATTACATGCCTGCAAGCTTTTCTTTTTTATTTCTTTTCAGTAATTTACTTGGTTTCCTAAAAATGTGTCTGAGCATTCATTATTCACTACTAACAGAACCTATGTGTTCTTAATTTACTATTACAGCATCCACTACACATTAATACATCATTTAGTACAATCGACGTTACTTACACCGATGAGACATTATATTACGACTACCTAATAAGCTGTAGCCCGCAAAACAGCGGCTACTTGGCGAGGCATCAATTCGATGAGGTAGTGATAGGTATCCTGGGGTATCTGGTACCATAATGCTAACAGCAGGTCATCCAGTTCACGTACATTTTGGGGTGGTGGTGATTTAGCGCGAACCCGCTTTTCCAAGTCGAACCACAAATATTCGATAGGGTTCATGTCAGGTAAATTAAACCAAAGTCACCAGCATGTACACGTCCACACAGCAAATGATAGCGCGTCGTTCTGACACCAATGCGTTGCTGAGAGTCTGACTTTGACATGACGCAACCGTTTTCCCTATTGCATCATCCGCTTCCGTTTTAGATTAACGTGTGCAGAACTTTTGTTATGACCATCGTATTTCCATGTCAGTCTCATAAAAACAAAAAGAAAATTGTCCAGGTCTTCCCTTGAAAAGAAATAATGAATTTGGAAAATTTGTGACACACGCCGTGATGTTTGACGAAGCCTCTGTAGATCGTAAGAACTTTGATTATATCAATTGCCCAATAAAGATAAATAGTTCATAGTTATAACTGATATCAAAGTTTGTAAAGTACTAAAAATACTCTCAGTATTATCCATTTTTGGACCATACAGCACTCCAATGTAAACAAAAACATGTTCTCAAAATCCCTTCGCTTTGGAAAGACATCAAGTTTTGGATAAGAAAGAATTTCATCAGTCCGATTACAAGTAGCGGTATGTCATGAACAACTAAAGCATTCGCTTAAGCCATCTTGAGAGAAAATTCTGAATCAGAAAAAGCTGGAAAACACATATAAAATTGGAGTCGTGATTTCCCTTTATTCTCTGTAAAACGTTCTAAACGTTTCCCAATGTACTCGGAATTCTCAGTTTTCTCTAATCGAATATAGTGCTGCTGCTATATATTTTTATTTGTCGTAGACTTCTCCGATTTGTACAACTTTTTGGGGGAGACCTGCTTATATTTACAGTATCTAGAGAATCTCAATTCCGAAGATGTATCCTGGTGCCCAAATTTCGCCGAAATTATGTGAATTCAACAGTGAACTGAATTTGAGGATCGCGAAATACTGTAAATCAGCACGCACGTTTAGGGTGAACCGAAAATGTAAGCATATTTATATTTTTGTGAACATCGTTGCGCTGTCTTCAAAGCGGAGGCGGATGTCTCAGATTTGCGCTTTAAATGAGCACTCATTCATTGCGTAGTATTTATTCCCTGTCTGTTATTGATTGAAATCATTAGTCTCAAGAACAATCGATCGATCGTCGTCGTGCAGAGTGGACGAAACAGATTTCACTGGTGACTAGTCAAGTGCAATTGCGCCACGTATTAAATGTGTTGAGGGTGTCTCGTAGTCTAGCATTCTCGTCACGAATCTAATTACCCAGAGAAACAATGTCAGGAAGAAACGTTTGGAGGTATATATACTCCCTCAGAAAAGACCATCTATTCATTTTGGCCATTTTCCAGGTCATGAAAGTGTTCCATAACAAATGTGCACTTTCACTCACTGTTCTTCCCTTTCTCTCTCTCTCACTCTCTCTCCTGCTCTCTCTCCTTCTTGCTGATTGTCTCACGCCACACACATGTATATATATTCAAATATTGCCGTTTCCCTAATTTCCGACACACACAAGATCTCGACTCTCTCGCTTTAGCCAATCAGAATTCTCTCAGTTCAGAAAAACGAAAGTCTTGTATAAATAACGGCAACAATGCAAACGAGACATGAGAGTTGGATATGAAGCTAAAATCATTAATTTTGTTTTTAGCCGCCTTTCCCGTCATAAGAGCTTAACGTGGTAGAAACTATTCTCAACTCTTCCGGAGCGAAATGAAAGAAAAAAAAACCTCCCACATGTAGGTTTACAGCTTGCGATGAAAACTTGAAGTAACAGTAACAACAACGTTATTCAACAAGATAAATGGAAATGCCATGAATCTCGTTACCAGGATACTACGCATTTGTCTTTGAGCTTTCTTACGAATAAAAGTTATTTGTTAGATGTTCGTAATACTTGTCCATTTACGATTGTTGAACTACTTGGTGCGGTCAAGCTTTATATCCAGAAATCGTCGGAATGAATGCTTTTTAAACTTTTCCAAGCTTCGGCTTTGTCTAAAGGTTTTTTTGTTCCATTTAACTTAAATTTACATTTATTTTCCATCTAGGAACAGGCCGAAGCCTTTGTACTCACAATCTTGCATTGCTGCTCCTGTCTGAAATCTTCCTAATAGACTGCGTATTGCGAATGTTTTTGTCTTTCGGTTTAATCTAGATTAGTAATCAACAAGTGAATTGGTCAAAATTGTTATATGGATTAAACGCACACATAATATGTGTCCGTTTAATCCTAAAGAGTTTATCTCTGATCTCTGTTGAGTTCAGTACAATTCGTAGCATCACCGATCTGCATAGTCTCACTCACACGAGGTGGCAAACGCTGTACGAATTTCCACAATGAAGAAAAAAAGTGGTGGGCCAAATATGTACAAAATAACGACAGACGAACTGCTTCACAGGAAATCAAAGGAAACTTATTCTCTGTTTCTCTTCAGTCATCTCTGTCTTTGGTTGTTTTTTTTCTTTCTAAATTCCCTTTTGTGTTTTTTTCAACTCATCCAACAGTCTTGCTCTTTTCCGCAGTGAGTGTTTCATATAATTATCGTACAGCCAGTCTCCCATCTTCCCTTCTGACTAGGTATAACCTGAGTATTTCCATGCCATTAACATACCGTGTACTAATGCCTGTTTTTTTTTCTTAGGTTGCTGCTGTGATATTCGTGTATTTCTTTCTCTATGCTTCGGAGTTATATCTAACACAATTCTTTCCGTCTTGCTTTGTGTAACTTGCATTTTATAGGAATATTTCCCATTTAGTGTCTATGTCTCTCCGGCATGTATCAAAATCATTAGAGCGAACTGACTGAACGCTTTCTTTTTGAGAGAAATCGAATGTTGTTCCTATATAATAAATATTTTTCCAAAAGGATCCTAAGATTGTTGAGATCTCCTTATTTTCTCTTTTCCGGCCTTTATTTTAAATTATTTATCCTATTTATTAATATAATTGAAGCAGCTTACTTCTTCCGTAGATAGGTGTTCAGACTTCTATAATTTACCTTCAGAGTAATTGTAACCGTTTCAGTGCATCTTTTTCACATTACCTTTCTTTTTATTCTTCATTTTCTTTTCAGACCTGTATTTCTTCTTTTCACATGTTAATCATTTAGGTCGTCATTATAGCTCAGGTAGTTAAACGTTTTGTTGTTTGTTTGGGTGCTTTTATAGTGCTAATTATAAACTTTTAGGGCATATTTCCGAACTACAGCAACTGATGATGAAGAGTCTCCTTTTTTATTCCTTTTACCAGTTTGATAATTTCTGTTTTAGCCAATGCTTAAAGTGAACGGGGTCGTTCCTGTGTCCAAGTGGTCAGCAGCGTAGGTTTCTGAGTAATTGTCTGAAATGGTTCGCTTCCCGAATGAGATATGGGGGGTGGCATGGTTGTCTTGCGGTGCTATCCTTTCCTGTAACCAGTGACCCTAAAATAAGGACGGGTGAATGTTTATTGCCTTTGGAGTTTCTCATGTTGGTCGTTAAAACTTGTATTAAAAATGAGTGAAAACCGTGAGAAACGCCAATCTCATAAGAAAGGAGAACGGCACTAATTAAATTCCAAGAAGTTATTATAATCGAAGACATGCAAAGATTAAAATAGAAAAATGTGCTGCTAGATTAAACGAAGATTTTTTTCTATTTAACTTTGCAGTTTTTAGGCGTTTTGTTTCCTTACAGAGATAAAATGTGTGCTTCAGACTCTGAGTTACAGGTGATTCTAAAATTCTAGTTTTCTATTCGTGTCATTCTCTATAATATCCTGCAAGAATGGGGAAGTGGAATCTTTTGCTGTTAACATTGTTGGTGTGGGCATCTTTTGAATATTATGATGGTTACTTTAACAGATTAGGTAGGACAACATTCAATGAAATCTAAATTTATATACGAATATAAACAAAGGACCACCGGAATAGCGCAGTTGGTTAAGTCGCTGTGCATTGTGTCCGAATCCGGGTCGTGTCGGCCATCCAGTCTGCAATTTTTCCGGGGTTTTCCGCAGACTCTCCGTGTTTGGGGACGCGAATGTGCCACTCATCTGGTAAACCCAGGCTTCCTCTCCAGTCGGCCTGGGTTTACCAGATGAGTGGCGAGGCGCTGGTAGTACAACAATAAAAGAAAATTGTGATCTGATGCCTCATGGCACCACACACCTACGGGAATCTTCCCATGTTTCATCCCTGAAACGAGTTGCTCCAAATTAGAAACGGACGACTGCTAATAGATCCCAGAGATGCACATGAATAGTGGTCGTTGAACACCGAATGAAGAAAAAAAGCAATTAGAAGGTAGTGCATCTCCCCCCCCCCCTTTTTTTTTTTGAAGGTGAAGCGTATCAATTCTGGAATTGCAATTGTAAAAGCAGAGTCAATTGACACTCTTGTGGCGTAGCTGGAAACTTGCAGATAATGACGAAGCTTACGATGAATTATGATAACGTTGATGACAGTAGAGAGAGAAAGGTGGATTCAGAAGAACATACAGCACTTACATGTACTGAGAGAGCATATTGAAAGAACGAAGAATTTGAAATCCCATTATGTAAGGTTTTGATTCATTCTGAATTGTCTCTTTATTTAGTGAAACCGTCGGGAGTTATGTCTTTGAAATCCTGCAGTATTGAAGATGCATAAGTTAATAAATATACTATTACATCTCTGAAATTAAGTGCAAAGATTTGAATGTTCGAAGACGAAGAATATATAAAAAATGAAAAGGCAGTGAGATAAGTTGACACCATATCTCCCAAACTCTTCAATACCGCATTGCAGAATTCCTTTCAGTCACTGAACTGAGAAGACAAGGGGATAAAGATTGAAGGACAATATTTAACACATTTTCGTTTTGCTGACGACGTAGTGATATTTGTAATTATCCCCTCAGAGCTACGGAGTATGATCCAGGAACTGACAAGAGTAAAGAAAGGGATTAAAGATGAACTTACAGAAAACGAAATTGGCGGGGCAAATCTACGAGAACCATCCAGCAAGAAGGTACCGTTGGAAAATAAAACAAAACAAAATTGTTAACTAATTTTTTATGTGTGATGAATTCTACATACCTTAATCTACTTTTCAACATATTCACCGTGGATGTTAAGGCATTTGTCATATCATGGCACAAGTTCCTGGATACCCTCCTCATAGAAGTCTGCGACCGGGGTTTTGAGCCATAGCTCAACCGTCGTCTTCAGGCCATAGCCATCATCGAACCACTGGACGGCAAGAAATCGTTTTAAGTGGAGAAACAAATGATAGTCACTGGGCACCAAATCTGGGCTGTACAGGGGTTGGACCAGCTGCTCCCATCCAGATTTGGTGACCAGGTTTTGCGTCATATTCGCAGCATGAGGCCTTGGGTTTTCGTGGAGAACAACAACACCCTTTATCAGCATGCCGCACCGTTTGTTTTGAATATCAGGAGGCAACTTTCTCAGCGTCTCACAATAAACAGCCACGTTTACTGTCGTGCCTTTAGGCAGGAATTTCACTAACAAAATCCTTTCCTGTTCAAAAAGACAGTGCATATTGCCTTCCTTGTTGACATTGTCTGTTTGAATTTCATGGCTGTAGGCGAGCCCGTATGTTTCAATTGCAAAGACTGCTATTTCGATTCAGGTTTGATGTGAAAGACCCAAGTCGCATATTCTGTCACTGTACGACTTAAAAAATCATCGCCTTGCTCCGCGTACCGCCCTGAAAATTTCAAAGCAGATCCCATGCGCTTCGTTTTGTGCTCTTCTGTCAACATCTTTGGTACCCATGCGCAAACATTTTACTGTACTGAAGCTTTTCTGTAATGATTTCGAAACTTCACAGAAATGTTCTGAAAAATCAGGCATTGTGAAGAGTCGGTTCTTTCTAATGTTTTCAATCAGTCTCTCCACCAAATCGTCTGTGACCAGAGAAGGCCTACTAGCATTTGCCAATTCTTCATGAACGCTTTTCGTTCCTTCATTAGCCCTCCACGTGGCAGGAGATTTAAAAGAGTCAATGCGAAATTTTTTCGCATGTATATCAGCAAACACCCCTAAAAACGTCCGTCTTTCTGTAGTATACGTCGTCGTTAATATGCGCATATATGCATTCTCGCCACTATGAGCTAGCCTGAAAACGTTTTCGACGCAGTACTGAGTTCTCGCGCTTTTGAACAGGTTTCCGATTAACGTATTATTGCGTCGTCGCCGCTTTGGGCACAGAAATCTCCGAACGCATGTGTGCGTGCTTGCCACCTGAAGGGTTAAACATAAGAACCCACTTCCGCACCATTCCTTCACTCATTGCGTTTTGTCCGTAAATTTCGCAGATTTGCCGATGATTTTCACTTGGTCTGGCATTTCTCACATTCAGAAACCTTATTACAGATCGGACTTCGCCGTCGGCCGGCCGTTCTTAAACATTACTAACGCACAGCACAAACCTTTAACATAAGCACAACTTCACAAAATGGCGTCAGGGTGTGACTAATGGATGAGGCAATACAACTGCGCATGCGCGACTCTGAAGCGAATACTTGCGCTGGAGTGATGCGTAAACCGTATTTACCTTCTGGATGGCGCTTGTATAAGTAACTAATGCCTGCATTTACCTTGTTCAGCAGATAGCAAGCGAGGGATCAAAATAGAAATTAAAAGGCGTGTTAAACTTGGCTCGAGAGCATATGGAAGAAACAGTACAATTTTTAAGAGCAATTTATCTTTATATCTTAAAAGAAAAATGTTTAATCAGACCATCATTCCAGTGCTTACGTATGGATCACATACATGGACGCAGAGGCTGAGGACAACACGCAGCAGCATGAAGAGATGCATGCTTGGTAAGATAGACGCCAGGAAAGATAAGAAGAGGAACTCATGGATCAGGAAAATGACTACGCGGAAGACATCATGATCAAAATAAAGATCCTCAAGTGGCATGGACTGGACATATTGCTAGAAGAACTGACCACGTTGGACAACTGAAACGTTAGACTGGATACAAAGGAAGAGTAAAAGAAGAAACATGTGTGAATGAAATTTGAAAGCATTCAGGTGTCATACTGCATGCCTTCGAATTGTCATACGGAAGAGAATTGATCCGGACAAAGACTTGGGGAGATCTTCATCCAGCAGTTGATTAATAATGGTTGCAGATCATGATTAGAGTGAATGTTACGCATGTTTTATTTTTTCTTAGAAGACGATGATGATACCACCACAGTATTCTCCAATAAATTGATTTACTAGAAGAAAGTTTTCCCCCTAATGTTTTCCAAGCAATTTTTTATTGGGGACGATGTTAATGCCGAAATTCTCGACGTTTTTGTTATATATATAACCATTACGATTTCTCATCGTTATTTACAAAGAACTTTTTCCTAAAGGTTTGCAAAGCAGCATTTTCCTGATAATAATACCTCTTTATCTGGGTGGCCTTTTTACTCTGTACCCTCCTATTTTCAAAATGGATGGTGATAGTATTAAAGTGTTTTACAGTATGACATTCCAAAGACTTAGGAGGTAACGTTCCTACCTCATGTTAAAACTTCAATTCTACTAGCATTGTAAACAAGTTACAACTCGTTTGGTTCTCGAAAGAATAAAGTAGATCCAAATCGAAGGTTGCAACCCACATCTTTTGGGCGGTGTTTCGGAGTTTTTCGGAGTTTAAATCAATGTTTAAAACGTGTATATGTAGCTTAGAGAATACTTCTTCGTTCTTCTATTCGCTCACTTTAAAGAAACAGGAGTCACTCAAATGAAGTTCAAGGAAGAGTTACTTACAATTCTTTTATTCCATAAATATCTCATAAGTACTTCACTCGGATATTCCAATATTCATGAAGAACTACTGTAATTCGCAAAAGTACTAATAATTTACTCTGACTGACGCCAGTTAGTAAACACCACAGTAGTTTTACGAGACTCTAACACGAAATACACATTATTGCGACCACCTCCTACTTTTGACGTCAACAGCACGTAGCCAATGAAAGAAGGCACGTGTCGTAAGCTGGCTTGGAAGGCATATAAAGTGTGCTGTGGGCATTCTGAACACACATCACTCGATTCTGTCATGGATAAAAAGAGCGATTTATCAGATTTGCAAAAAGAGGTGATTATTGGCTTTCGGGCCAAGAGTGGCAGTATTTCTGGAACAGTGCAGTCTGTGAACTGTTAGCATGCTGCTATGGTTAAAGTGTATCGTGATTGGAGAAATGGCACTATTGCGAATAAGCGAGTGGAAACTGCGGAGAACCACGTGCCATTGATGTGAGAGGTGAACGTCGGCTGCGAAGGAGCGTGAGGGCCGGTCGACACGCTACAGTGGAGTAACTCACTGGCCGAATGAAACAGGGTGGCTACCGGGATTATGTCTAAAACGACAGTTCGCCGAACTCTGCTCCGTATGAAGCTCCGAGGCAGACGGATGGTCACTGCACCTATACTGACGAAGGTGCGTCGGCAGAAATGGCTTACATGCACGGTAGTATCGGAATTGGACCTTCGCTGATTGACAAAGTATTGCCTTCTCCGATGAGTCACGTTTTCTGCTCATGGAACGGATGGACGTTGGCGTATAAGGCGAGAAACGTCGGAGAACAAATACTCTTTAACTATTGCTGGAAGAACACAAGCTGGTGGGGGCAGCGTTATGGTCTGGATAATGTTTTCGTAGCATTCCCTGGGTCCACTCATACCTGTGGAAAGCACTATGGACCGAATTCGTTATGAATCCATCCCTGCAGACCACTTACACCAGTACATGCTGATTGCCTTCCTTGTGGAGGATGGGATCTTCCAGCACGACAGTGCGACGTGTCACACAGCTACAAATGTCCGAAAGTGCTTAGAGGAGCACGATGAAGACTTCAACGTACTTCCCTGGCCCCCTAATTCCCCAGAAGTTAACTCAATTGAGCATCTGTGGGACCACCTTAATCGTGTTGTTCGTTCTATGGATTCTCCACCACGCACCCTCCACGAGCTGTCAGATGCACTGCAGTCAGCATGACTCCACATACCTGTGAACACTTTCCAGCACTTTATTGAGTCATCCCCAGCCTGTCTAGCTGCTGTCCACGCTGCACACGGCGGTTACCCTGGATATTAGCTGATGGTCACAATAATGTGACTCGACCGTGTATATACATTTACACACCCTATAGATCGACATACACTATCTGCATGAAACATATAGCTTACAGATTAAGATAGTTTCCACGACTACCACACCAAACTTTGTCTACTAGCTCCAGATAATATATGTCGTCTTTACGTTGTCAAATATGTACACGTTATTCACTCTTGACCTCAGAACTGCTGCCAACATAACCTTCAGGGAGTGAGAAAATATAACATTAGGGTTGAAACGCTAAAAGCGAACGAACTCAAAATTTACATAGAGAAAGACAGGTAAAAATGAAAATTAAATTCAAGTATACGTCATAGACGAAAACGCGTATTTTTAGGTAACGTCATAAATCCTTGAACGATTGTGCTGAGTTGTTGTAATGGATGACGATGACACTATACAGCAACCTTTCAAAGAAGCAATTTTTACGCCGTCCTGATGGCCGAGTGGTACGAGACGCTGGGTTCTCCCCATTAGTCCGAGATGAGTACGGGTTCAAATACCAAGTGAGGCATGGATGGTGTTTTGTCACGGCACTCTCTCTACCCCCTCCTTAGAATCAGTGGCCCCAATTTAGGAAAGGACAACTGCCTACTCCCCCAATCTAACACCACCACCACAAAAAAAATAATTTTCACTTAGACGTTTTCATAAAAATTTTGAAACAATAATTTTTCACCAATGCGAGCAAATTTGGAATCCTGTTTTCATATTTTCAGAAGGGCTATGAGAACCTGAACACAAGGAGGGGACGTATGCTTGCGGTGATTAAAAACTTTTGCATTTCCTGAAAGAAAAATATTGTTATGTTGAAATTTGCGTGCGATTCAAATTCGTACCTCATGAACCTGCAATGTAAAATATAATTTGGTAACACGCATCTTTACAGACGTTTCGGATATACACTGACGGAAAAAAATCCCAACACCAAGAAGAGGTTGTGTTAGATAAACGACAGTTGGTAGGCGGTGAGAGTACATCTGTAAGATGACGTCTATGCAAATTTCGCGCTCGGCGCATACGTGTGGCGCTAGTAGCGCCCCTCGGAACATGCAAAGCAGGTTTGCTGTAAATACGCGCTGTAACGTTCGTGAGCGTTAGTTATCGTTGAGATTCGACGTAGGGTGTTGATGTTAGTCAAGAATGCCTTTAAGAAGACGAAGAAGCCATTATCAACAGCTCACGGAGTTTGAACGAGGTCGTGTAATAGGGCTACGAGAAGGTGGATTTTCTTTCCGCAATATTACAGAACGACTTGGCAGCAATGTAGCCACTGTGCATGATTGTTGGCAGCGGTGATCAAGGGAAGGTACTGCCTCAAGAAGACCGGGTTCCGGCCGGCCACGTGGCACTACTGAGAAGGAAGACCGCCGTGAACGACGTATGGCTGAGGCGCATCGTACCGCGTCTGCGGCAGCAATTCAAGCTGCAGTTGCCACCACAGTGACACAACGAACTGTTACAAATCGGTTACTTAAAGGACAGCTCCGAGCCAGATGCCCTGTAGCGTGCATTCCACTTACTCCAAACCATTCCCGTTTGCGACGTCAGTGGTGTCAAGCTAGAGCTCATAGCTCATTGGAGGACGGAGTGGAGATCTGTTGTGTTTTCTGATGAAAGCCGGTTCAGCCAGGGTGCCAATGATGGCCGTGTGTTGGTTAGAAGGAGGCCAGGTGAGCGCTTCCAACCAACCTGTCTGCGGCCGAGACACACTGGACATACACCTGGAGTTATGGTCTGGGGAGCAATTTCCTATGACAGCAGGAGCACTCTCGTGGTTATCCCACGCACCCTGACGGCACAGTTGTACGTCGGTCTGGTGATTCAACCTGTTGTGCTGCCATTCATGAACAGCATTCCAGGGGGTGTTTTCCAACAGGATAACGTTCTCCCGCATACCGCTGTTGTAACCCAACATGCTCTACAGAGTGTCGACATGTTGCCGTGGCCTGCTAAATCACCAGATCTTTCACCAATCGAGCACCTATGGGACATCATTGGACGACAGCTCCAGCGTCACCCCCAACCAGCATTAACCGTCCCTGTATTGACGGACCAAGTGCAACAGGCATGGAACTCCATCCCACAAACTGACATCCAGCACCTGTACGACACAATGCATGAACGTTTGCGTGCTTGCATTCAACATTCTGGCGGTTACACCGGTTATTAATGTACCAGCATTTCACATTTAAAATGGCTCTTCTCGCGCTTACAATAAGCTATGATCTTGAAACCTTAATCGATTAAATATGTTACCTATACAAATGTATTGCCGCCATTTCATTCCTCTACAACTATTTTTTCGTGGTGTTGGGATTTTTTCCGTCAGTGTATATCGTTTTCCAATTGTCAAATGTCAAATCTAAATTTGGCTAAATTTCGTAAACTGAGGTGTTCAAATCGAAATCTTGAATGGAAACGTACGGTTTCGAACGAGGCTTTTGGTTAAGCGGAGTGGTAATACGTACATTATTTGTAGCAATAAGCAAGTTTCGCATGGCTTTTAATCATGCACGTCTTTCAAAAGGAATATAAGTATGTATACAAGAGGTTGCGCGTGTTTTGTTATGGAAGCTGAAACAAATAAATTTATAGAATCGCGCTAGAAAAGTGGCATCACATGGCACATTAAATCATTAAGAAATAATTCGAGATTTAAGCGTTTCCGAAGCAAAGGTAAATACTAATGCATCATGGAGAACTCAGTCTGCCGTCTGACCTTTGAACTATCAAGATGAACGTTTGCCAAGAAACTGATGAATACGAAGAAGTGTGTATGTGGCACGGCCTGAATCTTGAATTATGAAAAATTCATAAAAGTAGAACTCAATCGAGAACATGTGTGAAAGGTAAACACACGTAAAAATAGATCGCTTTGCTAAAGACTAGGTAAGTACGAATGGTTTTTTTGTGTTTAATGCTTTTTGGGATACTTCACTCATGGAGCATAGGTAAGTAAATGAAGTTACACGGGAGCATAAAACATTTTAACAGAGAGAATATTGAACGCAGTACAAATTTACTGGATGACAATATTGTTCTTTAATACTCGTATAGCCGATCTCAAACTCTGCCGAAGTCATCATGAAAATTGTGGGATGTTTCCCATGTTCATCTATTATTAAACTGTATTTTTCTGGTTTGGAAGTAACACCGTGTAATACTTTGGAGTTACTTTCAGCATCACTTGTTTATCACTTGAAAGGATTATGAGAACCAAATTTTGTAGCAAAGGTACATTGTGCAGTTATTTTTGGTACATATACACTAAACAGCAATTGAATTAGAGACAGTTGGCGTTATGAAAATGTGGCGCTGTGGGAGGCCCTGTAAATGGAAACGACATGACGTATGCAGCGATCCGACAATATAAGGAGTGATGCGACGGGAATCAGTAAGAGTCGGACGCAGTATGGGTAAGACGAAGGATCTAAGCCCATTTGATCGTGGGCAAATTGTCGGGGCCCGACGAATGGGTCACTCCATCTTGGAAGTCGTGCAGGCACTGGGATTTTCACGAGCCACTGAGTCACGGGTGCACAGTGAGTACATCGAATCCGGTAAAATGATCCCTGCAAGGGCCAACTGCCGTGGACAACTGCGTGTGGATAAGCTGGGTCATAGTAGGCTAGCTCGCATTGTAACAGCGGATAGACGAGCTACAGTGCAAGACATCACTCGGCAATTTAACGGTGGTGCACAAAAACGTGTAAGCAGCCACACCATCCCGAACCAAATCGTCGCTATGGGGTACAGAAGCAATCGTCCCACGAAGGTACCGCTGCTGACCGCACATCACAGGTTGCAAAGATTAGCATGCGCGCGGGAACATCACCACTGGACCCCAGACATGTGGAAAAATGTTGCCGAAACTGATGAGTCGAGATTCACGTTGGTACATGCGGATGGCAGGATATGAGTACGGCGCAAACCACATGAAGCGATGGATCTTTCTTGCCAACAGGGTACTCTTCAAGCTGCTGGGAGTGGGTTCTCGTCTGGAGACTGTTTACGTGAACTTAAATGGGACCCCTGATACGTGTGACATCGTCCCTCACAGGTCAACGTTACCGGGATATCCTAGACGAGCATTTGCTCCCGTTTGTGCGTCTTCAAAATCCCACTGGGGACCTCATCCTGCAACAACACAATGCAGCTCCCGAATTGCATCCGAATGGTTGGATGAACACTCCACCGACGTGACCTCACTTCCTTGGCCAGCTAGGTCACCTGACCTCAATCCCATCGAGCACATCTAGGATGCTATCGAGAGAGATGTTCGCGGCTCTGAACCCCTCGATCAAATCTTCGTGAACTGTGGGAGCTTGTTCAGGGGTGAGGAATCCGTATGGCTTCCCAACGCTTCCGGTGTCTTGTCGAGTCCATACCGACACGAATCGCCGCCGTCATCAGGGCGAAAGGTGGTGCTACACGTTACTAGACACGTATCACAAATTCAATTGCTCTTCAGTGTATAGACAGCACATCATCGAACGCAAGCGCTTCGCTGATGCTGAGGACAGTTCGTTTCTTTTACAAGATTTTAAAAGCTGCCATATGCTAAGTGTCACAGCACCCTTCAAAACATGCATGGTGCTGTGATACCATACATGTTTTGCAACTTAGTGTTTTTCACTCTTAAGGAACAATCCCTAGCCTATGTTAGGACCAGCCTCCTTCTTCTGAAACAGGTTTTTGGAAAGGTGTAGGGAAGAAAGGATTTTGCTTCGGGCCTCTTGGCATCGGCGGGGGCTTGCGCAGTGGGGGATTTCTCCACGGCGTGTTGCGCAGTGAATGGCTTTGTTTACCTCGGGGCGTCCATGGCGCTTGACATTGGCGTGCTTCCCGAGTGCGGCGGGTATCAGCCGCTACAGGGTTCGACCTCGCGACAGGCGGACCACGGGTCGGCGGGTATCAGCAGCTACAGGGTTCGACCTCGCGTCAGGCGGACCACGGGTAGGCGGGTATCAGCTGCCACAGGGTTCGACCTCGTGACAGGCGAACCACAGGTAGGCGGGTATCAGCAGCTACAGGGTTCGACCTCGCGGCAGGAGGACCACGGGTCGGCGGGTATCAGCTGCCACAGGTTTCGACCTCGTGACAGGCGAACCACGGGTAGGCGGGTATCAGCAGCTACAGGGTTCGACCTCGTGGCAGGAGGACCACGGGTCGGCCTTACTACTAAGATACTTGAGGCAGGGCCGTAACCAAGGGGTCTTACCGACCCCCCCCCCTCCCCCGAAATCCCGATCACCTTTACGCAACTGAACTTCAACAAATCATGTTTTTATTTTTATTTTTTCATTTATTTATTTGTAACGGGGCAGGAAAAATGCATATATCTACTTGTTAAATTTTACTTGTACCACAGTACTTAGGTGATCTCCACTATATATGCAAGTATTTCATGAATGACCTCGGCCACTCGATCAACAATCCCACTAACCTGACGACCGTAGCCGTCAGGGAAAATTCCTTAGCGTCTTTGCCCTTAGAGGAAAAGAGAGTGTCCACCAAATGTTCTGGGCTCCTGGTCTAAAGCGCGATTTCACCCAGCTCCCTCGTCATCAGTCAATCCGGTCGGTGCATTTGCTGCAAGATGGTCTCCGGGGGTCTCATAAATCACCAAATGACACCCCTTTCGGACGTCCCGCTCCTGGGCAAGCTCAGCAAGCTGGGTGCGTTACAGAAACGCCTCCCTTCCTCTCTCCAAAGAATATCTAACTGATAAGAAGGTAAGGCTCAGCGAGACGTAACTAGCGCCACTATATTATGCGGCAAAGAATTACTACACAGAAGCCAACATTACAGGCTGATGCCGCAGGATGCCGAGCAGACTGAGTTAGACTGAGCATGCGTGTTTGTGTTCAAAGAATATAAACGCTTGTTTGTGTTGGCGTTTTGTTCAAAGGTTTTGTTGTTCTCATTTAGATCTGCGTTTATATTACAGCCATGAAATACACCCACTCCATTCCGATGAGTAACAATTCATGGAATGGAGTGGATGAATAACAAGAACAAATTTGAAACCATTTGAAACAAATATCCTGGAAAACCATTAAAACAACGTTTGCTGGAAAAAAAAGCTATCGTTACGTTGAAAAAATTAATTTATCAATTATATGAAACTGACTTTTATGAAAAATACCTCGTAATATTGTAAAATGAAAGAGGGAAGCATTCGATTACACAATGCATACCAAACAGACAGCTTTAAGCATACACTCAATCGTGGCGAGTTAGTCCGGTCGGTAGAGAGCTCAGCTATCACGCCAGCGCCCCAGGTTCGAACCTACTCAGTTACGAACGGATGTTTTTCCGATCTGTTGAGAAAATTTCTCCAGCGCAGTGCGTTTAATTTACAAACTTCGGAAGGGTAGAAAAAAAAATTGTAGCTTTGGGAAACTGCGGTTGTCTTTGCTTTTTTTTTTTTTTTTTATTATTATGGCTGCTACTGGGAAACCAGCCTCAGCATTTTTGACATTTAAGGTATATTGTAAATATGAAATTCATGCCAAGCAACCTGGTATTACTACGGTGCTTAAAGTGAGAATAAAACTGCTAAAATTTCCTTAAAATAATATTAATTGCTAATGTATATATTTGTTTCACCAAAAGAAGGGACAGGAGGGATACTCAGAAAAGAACAACAAAAAAAAATGCTTTAGTAGACCCAATGAGACCGAAGGAAACAGTCGCAGATCAAAGCTTAGCTTCCTTCCCGTGAAATAGGCTTCCCGTCCCGTGTCTCCTACGCTTTTTGCGCCTGAATGTTAACTTTCCCGCATTACATGGTGGCGCTGCTGTCGCCTGTTTTACATTATCTCTACGAGAGTTGAGCTTCTTCACGCGAAGCGTTTATATTCTTTGCTCTCTCTCTCTCTCTCTCTCTCTCATGAATCCGGAAGAGATCTCCTGCTCCATGTTATACAACAAAGCGAGTCACCCCTATCTTTTCTTGAACTGACCTCTCCAACTTACTTTTAGATGCGGGTTGCATTCCAACTCGCCACAGTAAGATCAGGATAAATGGTAAAATGGACATTACTAAGTATTTCAAAAAACACCGGCTTGATCCTGATATTGCTACAACGCAGGTGTGTTATATATACGTTAAATGTTTTAATGTTAGCCTTAAAATTTAAAACTTTCTATGGATACGTATTGTAATTGTTATTGCTTGTATCAAAACATTGGTATAACATATTTTTAAGTCATTAAGAAACAGTTATCTAAAGAAATTACCTCCCATTGTGTTTGATCTATGTTTATTGCAATTTTATACGCGAAAATTTTGCAAGTAATGTAAATTTATGAAAAAAATTTTACAATGAATCCCAAAAATGGGTGGGGAAGGGAAGGGTAGGTATAGCTTTTTGAATTGTAAACTTGAAAAAAAAATAGTTTCCGTTCAATCATCAAAAGGAATGAGTACCTCACCGAAAAAAAAAATTTAATCCCCTCCCGCCCCCGGAAAACATTCCTGGCTACGGCCTTGACTTAAGGAGCTATGCATTGAAGCCACTCAAAAGCCCTTCTTGTGCCGCGGATGGCTTAGTGGTCAACGTTCGGGACTGTTGCAGAAAAGTCTTAAGATTGATACCCCCCCCCCGACGAGTTTCCTGAGGCAGCAGATACCCTCAGATAATTCGACGAGTTGTAGCTTGTAAACGCTGGAAATCTCCCGATCGGACCCGAAATTCTTTATATTTTAGGTTTTAAGCACTCACCCCCCCCCTCCCCCGACAAGTTTCTGGGTTTGCACTTACTCGCAGAGAATTTGTTTAGTTGTAGTTCCTAGGAAAATATCGTAAATAAGAAAATACGAAATTACGGACATTTTATGTGTGTCAGATAACCAATCTCGGGGAGACGTAGCCACAGAGCAGCCCAGAACGCAATTTTTATACTGCCCCTTAAAACAGTCCATCAGTGGAATCCGAACTTTCCTCTTGTATTTGTAAGGTTTGCAGAAAATATTTTACACATCAAATTATTAATATTGCGGTATTACTCAGGCAGAAAAAATATTAGGACTAACGTTTAGGCCCTTCTAAAAGTTTTCATTCCGTCATTCCCATATTTGCGTTATGTAGGTGAGGTGGCCAAGAAACCGCAATTTTTATATGACCCCTAACGCTTTTTTGGCCAGCAGCCTGTGACCAGTTGTCCGAACACCGTTTGTAACAGACATAAAAACTTATCAGTCGACCACATATTTATCCCGTGAGCATTTTTTCTGTGGGTATATTTTCTGTCGGCGTTTTTTCCGTGGGCATTCTTTCCTCATACCAGGTACGAGCGCTCGAACCACTAAATATCCGCCATCCGTACAGAGCCGGATTTAGACATTCTCAGGCTCTAAGCGCAGTTCGAAGTAGAGGCCCCTTTTATTAGGAATATCAAATTGGCTGGAATGCATGTCGGAGTGTTATAAAATAAACATCTTAGTAGCAGGGCTGTTAGAAAACTAGGGCTGGGTCATTCCTTCGAAGAAACTTTGCCGCCACGGATCCCCTCAGCGGCGACAGATGACCTGTTTCTGACGTCACTGTGTTGGAACTCCGGTTGGAACCGCGAAGCTGTCGCGAACGCTACATTCTTTCCTTTGCTTTTTCGTGGATAAGTATTCAGCTCTTGGAACTTGCTTTTCAAGAAATCGTTCAGTTAGTTTACGATGAAATACTGATAACAATATCGAGTTGTGTTGTGGCTACTTGTGAGAACCATTACGAAAAAACTGAAGGTCAGTATATTGTGTACCATGCATTTCCTTTGAAAAATCCATGATGAAGGAATGGCTGAACAAGTGCTGTAGGTCAAACTCTATGAATGTAGCGAATGCTAGAATTTGCAGTGAACATTTTCATTCTTCAGATTACGAAAATTATTTAAAAAATCGCCTACTTCGACTCCCGGAGAAAAAAATACTGAAACAAAACGGAGTGCCTGTTCTGAATCTGCCGAAATGTCGAAAAAAAAACGGATACTGTGTCACTCCACGAAGTAATAGAAAGCACAAACGAGATATTTTAAATAGTGCTTTCCATTGGATGGATATTTTAAGTCTGAAAAAGATTTGTGTGCAAGAAACGCAGGATCTATGTTATGAAGTTGATTAAACATCAGAGGATATCAGTTGTTCTTCCTGTATCAAAATAACTGAGGAAAATAGATTGCTACTTGAAAATGTTGGATCACTTAAAAAATAAATTGAAATTTTAATATTCGAGGGAACCAAAGCGTTAAAAATGAAAGCCAACGGAAGACGACCGCGACTATTGTAGAAAAAAAAAACGACTACGCAACGACTATTGTAGAAAAACAGAGTTCTGAATACAAAGCTGAACATTATTGATTTAAAGAATAAAAAACTTAAGAATGGAAGAACGTATTAAAAGTGCACTAACCATTTAATATACAGTATAAGTGCATATATAGCAGTAATTCAGAATGCAAAGGCATCTGATGTTTAACCAAAGTGGGGCCACTATACAAAAATACATATTCATTAATTCATAGATTTTTAACAATGGTATACAAAGGAATAAGGACATTCTGTTATCTTTCTGGTTCTTTTAAAATTTCGCGCATTAAAAGTTCGTAATATGAATGTAGTACATTAGTAGCTTTACGTGAAAAAAAAATACTGATTTTGAAAGATGTCGAAGACTCACTACAAAAACACCGCAAATAAAGTTTAAGGAAAAACGAAAAAGAAAAGCATACGAAAAAATTTGCGATTTCATTATTGCTGTTCGAAATTTAAGAAATTAAACAGAGAAGGAAACATGAAAAAAAAAATACTTTTTCACTTCAGGTGATCTATTTGCGTAACTCGCAGATCAAATATATTTTAATGCACACGTCTGTTGGATGGTGCAAGTTGTTGACAAGAAAACTTATGACCTGAAAATTTAAACGTATTGTGTGTGTATAACGAAAATTTTCATTTGTCTTTAACAAATACCCCCGTCTTTTCTCTTACTTTTTATTTAAGTCTGTTAAATGCCCAGAATTAATCATTTGTTATATTTCTTTGCAAGAGCCACTGAATCCCTCACTGTCAGCTCCGTTCCAACATACTGACGTCACACGCTGGCGTTCGTAGATCGGATCCGCGTGTCCGAAGCCTATGACCCAGCCCTTGTATTCTAACAGCCCTGTCTTAGTAGTACGATCGCAATTTCAAACTATTTTATTTCGCGCTTTCGTTTAGGAAAAAGTATCGATTATGTCATTATAATTGAAAGAATTTGTTAAGTATGATTCTGTAAACATGAATGAGATAACTTTTCTTGCCCTAATAAATTTCTTAATATTTTTTTTTACGCTCTTCAAAACTGAAACGGACCTTTCGCCGCTGGCATTCGTTACTGGCATTGTCAAAAAAAATCAATATTGTTTCGACATTTGGAAATGTTGATCGCAGTCCATCGTTAAGGCACTGATACATATCCGTGGGATTGCTGACCAGTTTAGGACATTAGGGCACCGGACTTTTGGGCACCCGGACTTTTGGGCACCGGACATTTTGGCACCGGACATTTTGGCACAAATCTTGAGGGGACGTACAAAAATTGCCGTTTCCTGGCGCTGTGAGGGGAATTGAATGGAGAAAACGTTTCCAGTAAGACAAACGACAATTATAATTGAATTTAAAAAATATTACAATGCACAAATTTTGAAGATGACAATACCGTTTTTTTTTTTTTTGGTGTAAATATGACAAGCATAATATCCAAAAACTTGACAATTTCGTCGTCCTGGATCGGGATTACCTAGCTCATAATCATGAATATGGATTACATCATATTCATGATTACATAGCACCAAGGGTGCCCATGGGGGAGAGCCCCTCCCCCCCCCCCGTTAATATAGCCAAATTTTTGATAAATTTAAAACACTAAAATAGACGAAACCTTTACTCATACGGGCGCCACTGCATAGCACATTTCTTAGGTTTCAACGAAACAAAACAATATACACCAGAACTCATACTATGTTCGGAAAAGGACGACAAGGAGGGATTTTTTTTATAACGCCTCACTTTTACTTAGGCACTAAATATTTACATAACATGTCAAGTTATTAATATTTCTCTTTTACTTAATTAGGCACTAAATTACTATGCCTCATTCGTAGGCCCTTTTGACAGCCTTTATTTCTACCGATGCCATATTCATAACGTTTACGTATCAACTCAAGGTAATAATATTGCGCTTTCACTTAAGCACTAAATATTAATTCATAGGCCCTAGGCCTTTTTAACAGTTTTTGTTCTATCGATGTCACATTCATAACAAGTACGTACAACTCATGTTAATAATATCCTGCCTTTACTTTTTCACTAAAAATTTTCTCACAGGCCCTAGGCCCAGGCCTTTTTAACAGTTTTTGCTGCACCGATGTCACATTCACAACAATTACGTATCAAGTCAAGGTAATAATATTGCGCTTTTACTTAAGCATTAAATATTATTTCACAGGCCCTAGTAGGCCTAGGCCTTTTCAACAGTTTTTATTCTAACCATGTCACATTCATAACAATTACGTATCAAAGCAAGTTAAAAATATTCCGTTTTTACTTAAGCACTAAATATTATTTCATAGGCCCTAGGTCTAGGCCTTTTTAACAGTTTCTGTTCGAGCGATGTCACATTCATACAGTTTCTGTTCGAGCGATGTCACATTCATAACAGTTACGTACCAACTCAAGTTAACAATATCCTGCCTTTACTTTTTCATTCAAAATTTTCTCACAAGGCCTAGGTCTAGGTCTTTTTAACAGTTTCTGTTCTATCCATGTCAAATTCATAACAATTACGTATCAACTCAAGTTAATTATATTCTGCTTTTACTTAAGCACTAAATATCATTTCACAGGCCCTAGGCCTAGGCTTTTATTACAGTTTCTGTTGGAGCGATGCCACATCCATAACAATTACGTATCAAATCAAGTTAATAATATCCTGCCTTTACTTTTTCACTAAAAATTTTCTCACAGGGCCTAGGCCTTTTTAAAAGTTTTTGTTCTATTCATGTCACATTCATAACAATTACGTATCAACTGAAGTTGGATCCACGAAAACTCCCACACTTTCTCGTACTGCTCAGCAAAGGGCGGAAAGCTCGCACACCGAAAAACTCCTATACACCTTCTCATGTAAGGGGATGAACACGAATTGCGTTTCATTCCGAGATCTTGTCAGACGGGTACGGAGAACTGGCCACCGGAAAACTGGACACATTGCAATTTCAGTGCCATAAAATTGTTCTGCATAAACAAATTTCGTGTGGCTATATTCCCCACCACTTGAGTAATTATTGTTCATAATTTTTTGTTTTTTAATGTTTCATTTTCAGTAAGAAATTTAGACATTTCCATGATTTTCGGAGCTAAGACTAAACGGAGAACTGGCCACCGGAAAACTGGACACATTGCAATTTCAGTACCATAAAATTGTTCTGCATGAACAAATTTCGTGTGGCTATATTCCCCACTACTTGAGTATCTATTGTTCATATTTTTTTGTTTTTTAATGTATCATTTTCAGTAAGAAATTTAGACATTTCCATGATTTTCGGGGCCCTATCAAAATTGCGTTCTGGGCTGCTCCGTGGCAAGGTCTCCCCGAGATTGGTTATCGGACACACATAAAATGTCCGTAATTTCGTATTTTCTTATTTACGAGATTTTTCTATAAACTATAACAAAACAAATTCTCTGCGAGTATGAGCAAACACCAGGAAACTTGTCGGGTGCGTGTGTGGGGGCGGGGGGGGTCTTAAAACCTAAACTATGAAATATAAAGAATTTCTGGTCCGATCGGGAGATTTTCAGCGTTTACAAGCTGCAACTCGTCGAATTATCTGAGGGCATCTGCTGCCTGAGGAAACTAGTCGGGGGGGGGGGGGGGGTTGATACCAAAATCGTAAAATATCAAAAATTTCTCTTCCGATCGGGAGATCTTCAGCATTTACAAATTGCAACTCGACAAATTAATTTTCTCAGCGCATGTCCACTCTCTGGAAACCTGTCGGCGAGGGGGTGGGGGGTGGGAGTTAATACCAAAAGTGTAAAATATGAACAATTTCTCGTCCGATCGGGAGATTTTCAGTATTTACAGGCTGCAACTCGACAAATTTTCTGAGCGCATGTGCCTACTCAGCAAAACCGTCCGGGGCGGGAGCGGGAGCGGGGGGGGGGGGGTAATTTCAAAAGTGTAACAACATATGAAGAATTTCTCGTTCGATCGGCAGATTTTTGGCATTCACAAGCTACAACTCGACCCATTGTTTGAGGGTATGTGCCTACTCAGCAAACTTGTGTGGGAAGGGGGGGGGCATACCAAAAGTGTAAAATATGAAGAATTTCTCGTCCGATCGGGAGATTTTCAGCATTTAGCAGTTACAACTCGACACGTTATCTGAAGGCATGTGAATGATGAAAATCTCCGGGTAGGAAAAGATAAGTACATGCCTTCAAATAATGTGTCGAGTTGTAGGGCTGAAAGAAAATCTCCCGATTGTACGAGAAAATTTTCCTCCCCATTGGTTTTACTGAGTAAGCACATGCCCGGAGTTAATGTCTCTAGTTGTAGTTTGTAAACGACTAAAATCTCCCGGTCGGAAGAGAAATTCTTCATAATTCATATTTTACACTTTTGGCAATCTCCCCCCCCCCCCCGACAGGTTTGCCGAGTAAGCACATGCCTTCAGATAATGTGTCGAGTTCTAGTTTGTAAATGCTGAATATCTCCCGATCGGACGAGACATTTTTCATATTTTACACTTTTGATATACCCCCCCCCCCCACACACACACCCGACAGGTTTGCTGAGTAGGCACGTGCCCGTAAATATTTAGTGCCTAAGTAACTTACGGCGAACATTTTCTCGGTCAAACTCTTGTTATTGGGCCAAGAAACGGCAATTGTTATACTGCCCCTTAAACATTTGTGCCCAAATGTCCGCTCCGTCTTTCAGACAGAAAATCGTAAATATGTCTCAATTTCTTAATGATTATGAGATATGAGTGAAAACATTTTTGTGCACACCACTTGCTGAAGTAGGGAGAAATATACGAACACTATAATTTTTAACGCAGCGCAATTTCATTGCTTTTAAAGGGAATGTGCCAAAATGTCCGGGTGCCCAAATATCCGGTGCCCAAATGTCCGGTGCCCAAATGTCCGAACCCCATTGCTGACACCTTCCTCCTTGATGAATTTTAAAAACTTAAAAATTTCGTTTTGTACCTGATCTATATCAATTCCCCGTTTGTATGTTTTCATCGGTTTTAAAGCAGATACCCGCACTTTGTCACTTGTCATTTGAATGTTGTAAAAAACAGCAAACATGCCTAATAAGTATTCATAGACTTCTACTCTACGGTGAATTTCAGAGGTTAACGTGTCACATATAACGTAAGCGGTTTATGTTCTCTACCTCGCAGAACAGTTTCATTTTCTGTGGTCTCATCAAAAAAGATTTTCTCTTCTGTCGACATTTTTCATTTCTAAATCTGTGGTTGTAAGTCAAAGATTTGGCGTCGGCTTCTTTGGATTCAAAATTACTTCTCAAACTTATGATGATTGCTTTTAATGATTTTAGCGAGTTCACAGCTTTCAAAAGATTCATTTTAGGATCCTGCAAATATTTGCTTGTTGCGTTTAATCTTTGCAACACCGTATTCCAACATATGGGGTTAATAGAGCTGTTTCATACTGCTGGAATTGTTTTAGCAGCCCTTTCGCTTCAAACCAACATTCTTGTTTTTCATCTTTGCATGATTCAATTTCTGTCAACGGCGTTTTGTATGTTCACAAAACTGTTCTTTAATGCCAATGTAGGATCAGCTCTAGCTGACCACCTTGTCACTTAACTTTTTCAATGATAAGGAGTCAGATATCAAATAAGCACCTAGAATGATCCAGCCTCTTGTTGACTTTGAAAAGAAGTATGCAAGATGTCTACAAAATAGAAATATCTCACTTCATCTAGACTGGAACTGGATGTCGAACTTCCATTTAATGAGCGACTTGCACAAGGAATGTAAAATGCAGTGGGACTCTGGCTTCTTATTCTGAGTTGCAGCCCTGTATATTTTCCTGACATATTTGCTGCGTTGTCATATGCTTGTCCCTTTACACTTTTTAATGACAAGAGATATATTGCCTAATTCCTTTAGTACAATTTCTTCTGAGTATGCAGCCTTATGCTCGTCGATTGCAACAAATCCAAAAAATCGTTCTTTGATTTCTTCCTTTGGCGCAACATACTTTAATTCAATATAAAAAAAATAAGCTGATCTTCGTGCTTATGTCCGATGTGGAATCTATTACAATCGAAGAGTATGTGGAATCTTTCCCTTCTTCAGCAATTTGATTTCTCACTTTGTCTGCCATTAAGTGATGAACTCGATTAATAATTAATTTTTCCTTGCCAATAATTTCCGTGCGTTTGTAAATGGCTCTTCAAAAATTCATAAAATTCACTCAGATATTCTACGTAGATTAGAAAGTTTCCCATTCTTTCAGACTGAATATTATCGCTGCTTCCCCTAAATTCCAATCCTAATTTACTCAATAATTTCACCGTTGCAATAATCCATTTTGAAACTTCTTTCAAATAGTTTTGTTCTGCACATATTTGCTTTGCCAATTCGGTGTCGATGCGTCCTATTATTGAACATCTATTTTTATAAGAACACATGATTTAGATATGGTCGAGACTATGCTCATGTTCAGTTTCCGTTTAGAAATATTTCTCCAGTCATTTAATTACGTTATTGCATACTATACCTGTCGTGAAATGTGTGCCAACAAAGCAATATACTGATTTGCTGGCGTCAGAAGAAATTAACTATTCCCG
This sequence comes from Macrothele yani, assembly GCA_039090855.1. Lineage (NCBI taxonomy): Eukaryota > Metazoa > Arthropoda > Arachnida > Araneae > Macrothelidae > Macrothele > Macrothele yani. The sequence goes on from CM077026.1 coordinate 76,080,579, forward strand.
TTTCTTTTTGGTTCCATCACTTTTAATGCAACAGAAGTGAGATTCATTAAAGCTTCTTCAATATTGCCGGTCGCGATCTTTATACACGACTTTCAAACATTCAGTATTACCGACATTTTGTGGTTTATTAATCAAATGAAACTCAATCATTTTGTTATTCGAATCTATATCATTTGGTCATAATGCAATAATCATTTGTTTGCACGCCCATAATTGTAGTATCAGATTCGATGCTTAGATTAGTACTTACTTTGATTTTCATTTCCTTTGGATTTACAGATGCAGTCGAGGCACAAATTGTTTTTTCATTTCCTCTTTGGTAATCCAATTTGTTTTCTTCGCTGCCTTCTACAAGTAGTTCCTCATATATACTGTATACACTATGTTGACAAAAGTCACCGGACACCTAGAAAAGAAACACAACATAGCATTTATTGACATACATTAGTGCGGTGTCGGTCCACCTTTGGCCTTAATGCATGCACTGACCCTTCCACACATGCTTTCCACAAGGTTTAGGGACACAGCGATAGGTATGCGTTTCCATTCAGTACATAATGCTGCCGCTAACTGTTGCTTAGTAGTAGGCCTTGGTTCCAAACTTCTTATGCGGCGCTCTAATTCATATCATAAGTGTTCTATGGAATTAAGATCAGTGCTCTGTGCTGGCCAGTCCACACGTGATACGGAATTATCGTCAAACCACGCCGTAACAGTCCTTGCTTTATGACTCGGTGTATTATCCTGCTGGTACCAACAAGGCTCGGTTTCATAGTATTGTCACAGAGTTGGTAGGGCATAATTGTCTAGAATATCAAGGTAGACGTGCTGGTTAGTAGGTTTGTCCACGATAACCAATGGGCCGGGACAATACCACGAAAAACACCCCCACACGAGTACACTGCCATCCCCAAACTTGATCGTAGGAACAGCACACTGTGGTAAATAGCGTTCCCCCTGCTTCCACCATACCCACACGGCCATCAGACTGATGGATCGTGTATCTGGATTCATCAGTTCATAGGATCCGTTTCCATTGATCTACGGTCCACGATAAATGTTCTTTACACCATGCTAAACGACAAGCAGCATTCCGAGTAGAGATGAAAGGCTTGTGAGCAGCCGCACGACCACAATAACCCATGGAATGAAGTTCTCTGCGAATGGTACGTGTACGTACCGAGGTTTCAGCATTTTTACTCACCTGTATACTGAGGTCTTGGGCAGTACTCCGTCTATTAGCTGTAACGACACTCCTGAGGCTTCGACGACCTCTATCACTGATTTTCTTCGATGTGCCTGTACATTTTGCTGCTTGACGCATGCCATTTGTCTTTCACTTATTGAGCACATCCAAAACAGTTGACTTGGATATGTTTAAACGCCTCTCGGTTTCTCTTATGGACAACCCACGAATATAACACCCAACAATCTTTCCTTTCTCAAAGTCAATTCTCTCCCACCGCGATATTTTCGCTCAACCTCACAGTGCGAAATGATGGCGGTCAGCTGAAGGCTTGTTTTTATATCGTTTGCAGCTGTACCGCGCATCTTAACAAAGCAGTGGATCCGTTCATTTGCTTTTGAAGGGTGTCCGGTGACTTTTGTCAATATAGTGTGTATACATGTTCGAGTCACATTATTGTGACCAATAGTAAATATCCGGAGTAACCGCCGTGTGCAGCGCGGACAGCAGCTGGACGGGCTGGGAGGGACTCAATAAGATGCTGGAAGGTGTTCACAGGTATGTGGAGCTATGCTGACTGCAATGCATCTAACAACTGCTGGAGGGTGCGTGGTGAAGGATCCATAGAGCGAACAACACGATCGAGGTGGTCCTACAGATATTCAATTGGATTTACGTTTGGGAAATTAGCGGGCTAGAGAAGTACTTTGAAGTCTTCATCGTGATCTTCCAACCACTCTCGGACATTTTTAGCGGTGTGACACGTCGCATTGTTGTGGTGGAAGATCCCATCCGCCACAAGGAAGGCAATCAGCATGTATAGGTGTACGTGGTCTGCAAGGATGGATTCATAAATTCGGTCCATAGAGCCTTCCACAGTATGAGTGAACTCATTGAATGTCACAAAAACATTCCTCAGGCCATAACGCTGCCCCCCCCTTTAGCCTGTGTTCTTCCAGAAATGGATAAAGAGTGTTCATTTTCCGATGTTTCTCGCCTTATACGCCAACGCCCATCCGTTCGATGAAGCAGAAAACGTGACTCATCTGAGAAGGCAATCTTTTTCCAATCAGCGGAGGTCCAATTCCAATCCTGCCGTGCAAATGTAAGCCTTTTCTGCCGGCGCACCTTCGTTAACATGGGTGCAGTGACCATTCGTCTGCATTGGAGCCCCATACGCAGCAGGGTTCGGTGAACTGTCGTTTTAGACCCACTTCCAGTAGCCCTTGGCTCATTTGGCCAGTGAGTTGCTCCACTGTAGTGTGTCGATCGGACCTCACGCACCTTTGCAGCCGACGTTCACCTCTCACATCAATGGCACGTGATTCTCGCAGTTTTCACGGCGCTTATTCACAATGGTGCCATTTCTCCAATCTATACACTTTAACCACCGCAGCAGTCGAACAGGTCACAAACTGCCCTGTTTCAGAAATATATCCGCCCTTGGCCCGAAAGCCGATGATCATCCCTCTTTGCAAATCTGATAATCGCTCCTTTTATCCATGACAGCAACGAGTGATATGTTTTCACAGAATACCGGCAGCATGCCTTATACACTGAGTGGCCACTTTATTATAACCAACTGACAGTTTTAAGCAAATGAGCTATGACTTCACGCTGTTGCCGCCTGAGGGCGAGGATAGCATAAAAAGGGAAAGCTTAGTGCTTGCGACAGTAGTAGTAGTGATCTTGGGGTGACGAGATGGGTAAAAAATGCGATTTGAAGGACTTTCAACGTGGGATGATTGTAGGAGCTCGGAGCCATGGAGCGAGTATCACCGAATCCGCCGCATTCGTGAAATGTTCCAGAGCAGCTGTTGTTAAAGTGTTTTAAGACTGGACTGTCAGCCAAAAAACTGCGTCTCTACGTGCAACGTGTGGTTGTCATCAACTAGTGACTGCTCAGGCGGAAAGGAGAGTGTCCAGACTGGTAACAGACAACAGAAGGGCAACAGTGCAGAAAATTACAGACCACCTTAATCAAGGATTCCTTCAAATGATCTCTGCACGCACTGTTCGCCGTTCACTGCATCGGATGGAATATGGCAGCCGAAGGCCTGTTCGAACACCTTTGCTGTCGCCAGTTAGCAAGAGCAAACGTCTCCAGTTCGCACAGGAGCACAAGGATTGGACAGTCGATAATTGGAAACAAATTATGTGGTCCGATGAATCACGTTTTCAGTTGCACCAGGTCGATGGCCGAGTGATAATTTGGCGGAAACAGCACGAAAGCATGGACTCCCAATGCATTGCCGTTCAAGCTGGTGGAGGCAACGTTATGGTTTGAGGAATGTTTTCCTGGCATGCTTTGGGCCCTTTAATTCGTGTTGATCAACGTCTGACTGGCACATCATATCTAAACATCGTTGCGGACCAAGTGCATCCTGTCATGTGAATGGTTTATCCCAATGGCGATGGATACTTTCAGCAAGATACTTTTGCTATAGTGCTCGTATTATACAGGATTGGTTTCAGGAACATGCCGGTGAGTTTACTTTGCTTAGGTGGCCCCCATAATCTCCAGATCTCAACCCCATTGAGAATTTGTGGGATGAAGTTGAACGAGCCATCAGACAGCTGGATCCACAACCCTGCAACCTCACACTCCTGGAAAGTGCTATTCATCAAGCATGGTCTTAGATTCCACAAACCACCTGTCAACATCTCGTATATTCCATGCCACGAAGAATCTACGCAGTATCAAAGGCAAAAGGTGGCCCAACGAAGTACTGAGGAGGTGGTCATAATAAAGTGGCCACTCAGTGTATAGCATCCGAGCCAGCTCACGACACGTGCATATATATATACATATAAACATATATACACGTGTCGTGTATATATGTATATGACGACCACATGTTGCACGAAGTCACATTATTGTGACGACCTCCTACTTTTAACGTCAACAGCGCGTACCAATGAAAGAAGGCACGCGTCGTGAGCTGGCTTGGAGGGTGTATAAGGTGTGCTGTACACATTCTGAAAACATAACACTCGTTGCTGCCATGGATAAAAAGAGCGATTTATCAGATTTGCAAAAAGGGGTGATTATTGGCTTTCGGGCCAAGGGTGGCAGTATTTCTCAAAAAGTGCAGTCTGTGAACTGTTAGCGTACTGCTGTGGTTAAAGTGTATCGTGATTGGAGAAATGGCACTATTGCGAATAAGCGAGTGGAAACTGCGGAGAACCACGTGCCATTGATGTGAGAGGTGAACGTCGGCTGCGAAGGAGCGCGAGGGCCGGTCTACACGCTACAGTGGATTAACTCACTGGCCGAATGAAACAGGGTGGCTACCGGGATTATGTCTAAAACGACAGTTCGCCGAACTCTGCTCCGTATAAAGCTCCGAGGCAGACGGATGGTCACTGCACCTATACTGACGAAGGTGCATCGGCAGAAATGGCTTACATGCACGGTAGTATCGGAATTGGACCTTCGCTGATTGACAAAGTATTGCCTTCTCCGATGAGCCACGTTTTCTGCTCATGGAACGGATGGACGTTGGCGTATAAGGCGAGAAACGTCGGAGAACAAACACTCTTTAACTATTGCTGGAAGAACACAAGCCGGTGGGGCCAGCGTTATGGTCTGGATAATGTTTTCGTGACATTCCCTGGGTCCACTCATACCTGTGGAAAGCCCTATGGACCGAATTCGTTATGAATCCATCGTTGCATCCATGCATGCTGATTGTCTTCCGTGTGGTGGGTGGGATCTTCCAGCACAACAATGCCACGTGTCACACAGCTAGAAATGTGAGAAAGTGGTTAAAAGAGCACGATGAAGACTTCAAAGTACTTCCCTGGCTCCTTAATTCCCCAGACTTAAAGCCAATTGAGCAACTGTGGGACCACCTCGCTCGTGTTGTTCGCTCTATGGATCCTCCACTAAGCACCCTCCAGCAGCTGTCAGATTCACAGCAATCAGAACACCTTCCAGCACCTTACTGAGTCACTCCCAGCTCGTCTAACCGCTTTCCGCGCTGCACACGGCGGTTCGTCTGGATATTAGCTGGTGGTCACAATAATGTGACTCGACCGTGTCATCATCATCATCATCATTGTCAACCATTATCAATCCACTGCTGCACGAAGGTCTCCTCAAGTTTCTACCACAACGGTCTATCTTGTGCAAGTCTCCTCCATGTTACTCCCGCACACTATTGAATTTCATCCACCCATCTCCCATGTGGTCTTATTCTGGGTCTTTTCCTGTCCCTTGGAATCCAGTCTGAAATTTCAGCTGTCCATCGATGGTCTATCCTTCTGGCAATATATCCAGCCCATTGCCATTTCAGGGATTTAACTCTGATCATGATGTCTTCCACTCTTGTCATTTTTCTGATCCACTTGTTCCTCTTCTTATCTCTCTTTGTTACATCAAGCATGCATCTCTCCATGCCTCTTTGAGTTGTCTGCAGTCTTTCCATGTCTGTTTTAGTTAAGGTCTACGCCTCTGCACCATACGTAAGCACTGGAAGGATGCATTGATCAAACACTTTTCTTTTAAGACATGGCATATTGCTCTTATACTGTTTCTTCCAAAAGATCTCCAGGCAAATTTTATACGCCGATTAATTTATTCATCAATGTGACCCTCACTTAATATCTGCTGTCCAAGATAGATGTAGGTATTGGTTATCTCCAGCTTTTCCCCATCAATCGATAAATCTTCATTTCTTGTAAAAGCATTGTACATTACTTTTGTCTTGTGAAAGTTCATTTTTAATCCTACTTCTTTACTGTTGTCAGCAAGTTCCTGGATCACACTCTGCAGCTCTGATGGGGTATTGTAAAAATGACGACGTCATCAGCAAAACGAAGGTGAGTTAGATAATTTTTATTAATCTTTACCACTTTGTTTTCCCAGTTCAGTGATTGAAATACATTTTCCAATTAGGCATTAAAGAGTTTGGGAGATATAGTGTCGCCTTGTCTCACTCCCTTTCCAATTTGTATGGGTATTCTCAAATAGCCGAATCTTTGCACTTGCATTTTCATAGATGTTATTAATAATATTAATGCATGCATCTTCAATACTGCAGGATTTTAAAGCCATTGTAACTGCTGATGGTTTCACCGAATCAAAGGCCTTTTCATTATCGATAAAAGCCATGCTTAATGGAAGTTCATTTTCCCTCGCTCTTTCAATTAGTTCTCTCAGTACGTGGATATGATCTATTGTGCTGTAGCCACTCCCGAATCCAGCTTGTTCTCTCGGTTGAGCCATGTCCAGTGTTACCTTCAAGCGGTGTGAAAGAACTTTAGTGAAGATTTTAAAAACCACTGATAGGAGGCTGATAGGTCTGTTGTTCGTGAGGTCCTCAATGTCACCTTTTTTATGTAGCAGGATCATTGTAGCATTGTTCCAGTTCTCAGGAATCTTCCCTTCATATATGTTTTAAAATTAACGAAAAGAAAGTAAAAATCTTTTAATCGGGTGTTATGTATTTCACGGCTCTTTTTCTCCGGTAAATACACAGGTTTAAGCGACTCAATACAGCACACGTGGTTGCTAAGTGACTGCATACGGGGACATCACCTAATTTCAGTGGCGACTTCTCCATGTGGGACGTGAGGATCATCCTACACTTTATATTTACACCAAAAATGTAATATTTGAAAAGACAAATTCGAGAAACATGGAAGGAAAAACGAATCATCACAATCATGCGGTGCTTGATGATTGTGTGTGAAAACTAAGAGAGAGAGAGAGAATGAGCATTTCCACCTGCGTTCTTGAATACCAACTCTATGCCCACTGAGTAGACAGGTAGCTGGTCCGAGTGTATACGGAGAGGGAAACATGAAACTGTTTCCTGAGAGGGAAACATAACTGAGGACGTCTCAAGCCATCCTACGAGCTACTGCATGTCGCTTACTCTCGTCCCCATACCCGATAGCCCATCTCCTGAAATACGCGGCAACAAGATGTTATCACGTAACGCCTACGACCATCGCGCTTCTGAAGTGTGAGCTCTACGAGGAAAATAAGTGCTTGTGTACCGTTATGTTTATTGAAGTTTCAACGCGGGCTTTATTTTGTTTCTTAATTTCAGTATATTTACTTTTGTGCTATGTTACCTGGTTCTAAAGAATGGCGAGTCCAGCTCCAAAAAAGGTCGATGTAAGTAATGCTTGTGACTATATTATTGAACAGCTATTCCAAAAGCCATTTAGCACGCTGTCCTATGACAACTTGAGAAAAACAAAAAAAAGAAAATGGCGACCTATTCCTGCCCTACCTAACTTGATCCAATTCCTCAGCACGGAGGTAGGCTACTGAAACTGAGTTTTTTAGTCTGTAAATATTCCGCAAATAAGGTGGCTGTGTGAGTGTAAAAATTAAACAAATTATACTGTTTCGGCGTGTTCATTGTTTTGTATACAAAAGAATGTTTAGAACAGTGAAGAAGCTATTGACTTTGTGACGTACTACAGAGGTGAAAACATGTGTCAAGACGACAAATCTGCAGCGAGACGTTCTGTCAAAGTACCTCAGTTGGGAGAGCGTCTTACTCCGGAGTGAGGGGACATGAATTCGATGACCGTCGCAGACAAACGTGTTGTTTCACAACTTAAGTGATTAGGAGAATGGTTTTAAGTAAACATTATCAATAAACTAAGAAACGGTTTGCCGTAGCCATTCCTTTCTAAGAATTTGAAAAATCTGAAGCAAAAATATTGTTCTGTCTTAAGCAAAGCCTGTAAAGCAGATAAAAAAAACCACAATGCCATGGCGAAAAGAAATCGTTGTTAGCAGACGGAACATGCTTTTTATCACATAAAGAACTGCCTTTCGGGGCTCATGACGAAAAGGAAAACTCCCAATAAAGACAATTGTAGGGAACTGGAACAATTTATGGCAGAAAGAGACCCCTGTTTAAAAAGCCACTTGAAAAATGCCAGCGGCCACGTTTTAACAGGACAATGTGCGCCCGCACGTGGCACACATCGTGCAACCATTCTTCACGGCCCACCAGGTGTCACTGCTGCCGTGGCCCACCTGTTCTCCCGATATGTCGCCCATCGAACACATCTGGTTGCTGATCGGCAACCGAGTGGCCCGGCAAGCACCACCCCTTGCTACGCCTGATGAGCTGTGGCAACGTGTGGAAGCAGCCTGGACCGACATACCCGTAGCCTACATCCAAAGCCTCTTTCGTTCGATGCCGCGGCGTGTAGCGGCCGTTATCGCCAGCCATGGAGACCACACGAACTCTTGATGTCTGCGTGCGCCGCAAGTTGCACGGGCCTTTAAGCTCAATCATTTCATCTTTTTATCTGTTGTTATGTGTCCAGTAAATGTGGCTTTGCTATCTCGTGTCCTTCTTGGTATTGCATTTTGGGTGGCCAGCAGTGTACTATCAAATAGAAAAATACATTAAAGTAACCTCCGAGAAATACGCATTTGCGCTCAAGGTCTGTCTGTACTGACCGGTATTCCTTTTTTTTTCATCAGTCACAAGGTGTGGGTCGACCACGGCTGATCGATGCTGCAGGTGAGCGAAGGCTATCCCGTAAGGTACGAGCCAACAGAAGGGATACTGTGACGCAACTCACCGGAAATATGACGGAACAACACACAGGCCATGGAACTCTGCTGAACGTGGGCTGTGCCGCCCCGGTGGCGCAGTGGTGTAAGCGATGGCTCATGACGATTCATCGGAGAAGGCTCCGGGTTCGAATCCCGGGGGGGGGGGGTATGGATGTTGTGTTTGTCTTACGGCCCGGGCTCTCACCCTACCCTGGAACCAGTGGCCCTAAATTAGGGACGGGCGACTACTTATAGCCCATTGTGTTGCTCATGGTGGGCGTTAAACCTTCAATAAAAAAAGAACGTGGGGCTGCGCAGCCGCAGGCCCCTCCGAGTGCCCATGCTAACCTCGGTTCACCGTTGAAAGCATATACATTAGTCATGTGAGTATCAAAACTGGATCTTGTATGATTGGAAGAAGGTCGTCTGGTCCGATGAATCTCGTTTCTGATTTCACCATGAGGGCTCAGGTACGTGTGCGTCATTTACCAGGAAAGGATGTATCGACCCTGAGTCAAATCATTCATGTGCAGAAAACTATGACGCACCTACCTAAATATGATTGCACAGCAGGTGCATTCTTTCATGGCAACGGTTTTTTCCTCTAGCAGTACCTTCTTACTCCAGGATAATGTACTCCGCCATATCGCTGGGAATATTCTTGAATAGTTCGCTGAACATGGGAAAGACTTCCAGTTCAAAATGTTTTGGTTCTTAGGTGTATGAAATAGAAGTAGGTAGTCCGATCTAAACCGCATTTGTGGGAGGAATTCCTCAGAGAAATGGCAGGCCTCTGAGCAGGAGCTGAATGGGACGACAAACCAGGCCGGGAATGCAAATCTTGTGGTCCATTACGAAAACACATGTATTATACTTACACGGAAACATCAAATAAATTCCCTCATGAACGTAAATTCTGCTAGATCTTACATGAAAGAGAAATGCCGAAATATTTATTGTAAAATGAATTCAGTCATGAACAAATTCAACAACAATTTAATGGTGAAAGAATGTAAAAAATACGCTTATGATTGAATGTAGCATCAAACCAAGCTTAAAATAGGTGGGTTGTACCAGACAATTATTTTCCTTTGAAAGGTATGGTTTTCATTAAAAAAAATAGAAAGAAAACAATCATGAATCTCTTGTAAACCCCATTTCCAACCGTTAAAGTCCTACTGTTAAATGACGCAAAGGAACAGTTAGTCACTTAGGACAACACTCACACCAACTAAATCATCATGAAGATCATTCTGAAATGTGTGCACCTGCCACAAAGCATTTTTTTCCACGCAATTAATTTTTATATTCATTTGGTCATTGATCGCTTGCTGCACAATAGTATTGGTATATCCAACCTGAGTAGACGCCTTTTTTTTTAAAGTCTACCCATTATTTTGACCCGTGAGAAACACGTTTTGGCCCATGAACCAGTACTGGTAAATCGTTTCTTTTAAGATAAATGTGGGTTTTCCGATTATCTCTGCTTGAGAATATCCTTATTCTCTGCGCATAAGAATATCTTTATTCTCTGTGCAGCATGAGAATATCCTTATTCTCTGCGCATAAGAATATATTTATTCTCTGTGCATAAGAATATATTTTTTCTCTGTGCAGCATGATAATATCTTTATTCCATGTGCATAAGAATATCTTTATTCCTTGTGCATAAGGATATCCTTATTCTCTGTGCAACATGAAAATATATTTATTCCATGTGCATAAGAATATCTTTATTCCATGTGCATAAGAATATCTTTATTCTCTGTGCATAAGAATATCCTTATTCTCTGTGCAGCATGATAATATCTTTATTCCATGTGCATAAGAATATCTTTATTCCTTGTGCACAAGAATATCTTTATTCTCTGTGCATAAAAATATCTTTATTCTCTGTGCATAAAAATATCTTTATTCTCTGTGCATAAAAATATCTTTATTCTCTGTGCAGCATGATAATGTCTTTATTCCATGTGCATAAGAATATCTTTATTCCATGTGCATAGGAATATCTTTATTCTCTGTGCATAAGAAAATCGGGATGATGCGTCCTCATAATGGGTACTTGTTTCTCCTTCAAAGCTACAAAAAAAATTATGGGGTTGCCCGGTGGCGCAGTGGTCTAAGCACTGGGTTGTGACCGTTTCTCCGAGATAGGTCCAGATGCGAATCCAGGTGAGGCATGGATGTTGTATTTGTCTTACGGCACTGGCTCTCTCTCCCTTCCCTGGAGCCAGTGGCCCTAAATTGGGGACGGGCGACTGCTTATAGTCCATCGAGTTGTTCACGGTGGTCCAAACAAACAAACAAAAATGATGGTAGGGCTTACTAAGGTCTCTGGGAAACAAGTCCAACTAGTTATGTCTAACTGCAGTTAGGTTTTGCTTAATTAATTCATAAACAGCGTGCTTGGTCCGGAGGCACTTTTCTCGCATAAGTACTGGAAAGTTTGTAATGCCATTTCCGAGCAAACGCCCGATTTAACGATTATTTATTCATAAGTGCCAAAATAATTATTTGTTCGTTCCAAGAAAAAAGAAAGAAAAAAAAAACAAAAACAGGGAAAAAGAATGCGAGACAGTAGGCCATTTCTCATGTCTTCCACCGGAAAATCTCTCGGTGTTCAGATGGGCCAATCCGCCTCTATCTCTGCGTTACATTCCATTTGCTACTGAGGTGATTCAGCTCAGTAGAGAATCTTTGTTTCCCCTGAGAAAGCCTGCCGTTGTTTGCAATAAGTGAGGAAACTGTATGATGAAAGTCTGAAACGGGCCCAGCACTCCCAATGTTTAGGTCTGGGCCGGGCAATCCGAATTAAGGTAGACCTCAAATTTGCTCCATCTTCAGGAAAACTTGTGCATCGTAAATACACTGTTGAAAATAGTTAAGGAGCATGTGACTTTGGCGTCACTATGCAAGCCAATCGGGTGATATCTTACCGAAACGTGCAAAACGCAAATCGAGTGAGACGCAGACAGCCGCATCATACATATCCTTATGCAAATTAGCGTCTGTGATGTCAGAATACATAAATCACAGAATAGAATAGAAACGAAGGTTTATCGAGAGCTCCCTTATTCTTTCGTTTTCTGAAGTCTTCGGCCCTCAACAGCATCATTTACCGGAATTAACGGCGTGGTGAGCTATTGGAAGGCTGGAAGGAGGTCCGGCACAGTGGGTGATAGCAGAAGCCATTGGTGTATCGCGAAGTGTCATTTTCAGAGACTGTGGGCACAATCTCAGGATACGGGAAATGTTCGAAGAGGGCAAGATCAAGGCCGTCCACGAACAACTACAAAAAGGAACGACTGTTACTATTGTTAAAAGCCTGTCGGAACAGGCAAAGTTCAAGTGAGAGTTTCTCACGTCAACAGGGCGTAAGTTGTCAACTCAAACTTTCCACAATCTGCTTCACCAAGGTGGCTCTTATGCACGTAGATCAGTGGTGTGTGTTCCTTTAGCCTCATGACAACGTATGGCCTGTAGAAACTAAGCGGAAGAACATCGCGGTTGAGGACACAATGAGTGGAGTCAAGTTCTGTTCTCTGACGAGTCGACTTTCAGTCTAGAGTCTAAACATGCCCACACAACACACATTTTTGTGCCCTAAAAGTTAGTCTAGAGAATAACACTGCCCACACAACACACATTTCGGTGCCCTAAAAATTAGACCTATTCTTGGATATTTTGCGGGCGCTTATTCTAAAAATTGGCATCAGTTTTTCTCTATCAGCTATATCTTTGTAGATACGGCATATGCTGAATTGACCGGTGGTCCATCAAAATTCTGAATCCTTTATCGCATAATTTACTATGTTTGATAATATTTGGACAAATATTGATGCTATTAATATTACATATTATTAAAACAACTACATATTACTAAATCAGTTAATTTCAACCCATACCCTCAGAAATGGTTTGAAATGAACATATTACTAAATCAGTTTGATGGATCCATTTTCCTCGGAAGGCCTCTTTGCGGAACTCTATGTTGTTGTCCTTGGAGAAGAAGGACAGCAAATCCTTTCTCTGCTACGATAAAACGCAATGTTGGTTCCAGAATGAAGTAAATTCTTTCCATTCAAGCTGAAAGCCAGCAATTTAGATGACTCCCTTGAAAGGTTCAGATGCCTGATGAGATCACTCGGTACATTTTCATTAAAGCGTTGAACACTTGATGAAGTTCGTACAAAATCACTGTCACTTTCTACAGTTCTGTTATCTTGTATGTCACCAAACATACGTGCCTCATCATCCTCTGGAAGCTGTGGTAGTAGGCTGAAAGACAGAACAGGTACCTCATTTTAGTGTAAAGGAGGTCATCTTTTTGAATCTGGTCAAAATATGGCCACTAGCTTCGATTATTTCGATTGATGCCATTCATGTTAACAAGGCAAAAATAAGAGTCATCATGGTTTCTTGGTTCCCTCCAAAACACTGGTACTCCAAATTTCAGGCAACTCTTCTTTCCATTTGTCCATTGCCGCAAATGCCCAGTGCAGGTTTTGCGTACAATATGGGGATCCCAAGAATTATCTTGGACTCCAAACTAGACATTAAAAAAAAAAAAAATATATATATATATATATATATATATATATATATATATATGCCCTCTTCACAAATTCAGAAATAGGTTTCCAACTTTCATTTAGGGTGTACTCGCTAGAAATGAAGCAAACGACATCTGGATTCAAGCTGCTTCTTCGTGAGGAAGCCACGGCCTCTACTAAATCTGCAAACATAAATTGATCACATTACATTCTTCAGTTGTATAGTTGTTCAAAAACTCACAATTAAACTAACAGACACTGACTTTATAATCATATATTCATCATCATCATCATTGTCAACCATTATCAATCCACTGCTGGACGAAGGTCTCCCCAAGTTTCCTCCACAACGGTCTGTCTTGTGCCAGTCTCCTCCATGTCACCCCTGCATACTTTCGAATTTCATCCACCCATCTCCCATGTGGTCTTCTTCTGGGTCTTTTCCTGTCCCTTGGGATCCAATCTAAAATTTCGGCTGTCCATCGATGATCTGTCCTTCTGGCAGTATGTCCAGCCCATTGCCATTTCAGGGATTTAACTCTGATCATGATGTCTTCCACTCTTGTCATTTTTCAGATCCACGAGTTCCTCTTCTTATCTCTCCTGGTTACACCAAGTATGCACCTCTCCATGCTTCTTTGAGTTGTCTGCAGCCTTTGTATGTCTCTTTTAGTTAAGGTCCACGTCTCTGCACCATACGTAAGCACTGGAAGGATGCATTGATCAAACACTTTTCTTTTAAGACATAATGGCATATTGCTCTTGAAAATTATGCTATTTCTTCCAAAAGCTCTCCAGGCAAGTTTTGTACGCCGATTAATTTCTTCATCAATGTGACCCTCACTTGATATCTGCTGTCCAAGATAAACGTACGTATCTGTTATCTCAAGCTTTTCTCCATCAATCGATAAATCTTCATTTCTTGTAAAAGCATTGAACATCACTTTTGTCTTCTGAAAGTTCATTTTTAATCCCACTTCTTTACTCTTGTCAGCAAGTTCCTGGATCATACTCTGCAGCTCTGATGGGCTAGTTGCAAAAATGACTACGTCATCAGCAAAACGAAGGTGGGTTAGATAATCTCCATTAATCTTTATCCCCTTGTTTTCCCAGCTCAGTGACTGAAAAACACCCTCCAATGTGGCATTAAAGAGCTTCGGAGATATGGTGTCACCTTGTCTCACTCCCTTTCCAATTTTTATGTGTGTTGTATTTTCAAACAGCCTAATCTTTGCACTTGCATTTTCATAGATGTTATTAATAATATTAATGTATGCATCTTCAATACCGCAGGTTTTCAGAGCCATTGTAACTGCTGATGGTTTCACCGAATCAAAGGCTTTTTCATAATCGATAAAAGCCATGCACAATGGAAGTTCATATTCCCTCGCTCTTTCAATTAGTTCTCTCAGCACATGGATATGATCTATTGTGCTGTAGCCACTCCTGAATCCAGCTTGTTCTCTCGGTTGAGCCATGTCCAGTGTTACCTTCAAGCGGTGTGAAAGAACTTTAGTGAAGATTTTATAAACTACTGATAGGAGGCTGATAGGTCTGTAGTTTCCGAGATCCTCAATGTCACCTTTCTTATGTAGCAGGATCATTGTAGCGGTGTTCCAATCCTCAGGAATCTTTCCTTCATTAAGGCATTGAGTGAAAATTTGGGCGAGTACTGTTTCGATTTCTCCACTTGCTTCTTGTATGATGTCTACAGTAATTCCATCTTCTCCTGGAGCTTTCCCCCGCTTCATGTTCTTGATTGCATGTGCAACTTCTGCTGGAAGGACTGGAGGAACTCTGGTACTGGTATCTTTCATGATGTCTGGAGTGCATGTATCATCCCTTTCATATAATTTGGAATAGAAATCTTTCACTCTTGTCAAAATTTCGCCTCTATTTCTTGTTACAGAACCATCTTCTTTTCTCAGTGCCATAATCTGTTTTCTTCCCTTACTGAGATGTCCCTTTGCTATCTTTAGGCTTTGGTTGTTTTCAATTGCTTTCCTCACTAGTTCACAGTTGAATTTTCTTACGTCTTCAGTGATACTTTTTCGTACTGTCTTGCATAGCTCTATATATTCCACTTTGGAAGTCACATCTTCTTTAGTTGTCCTCATCTCTCTTCTTTTTTGCATCAACATTTTCGTTTTTCCTGATAATTTATTTACATGCAACTTGTTCTTAGACCCAGCTAATTTTGTTGCTGTTTCCATAAGAGCTTTGGTTACTTTTCTGTTAACTTCAGAGATGTCCACTTCTTCCGATGTTAGGCCTTCTAAAGCAGAGAATCTGTTCTTCAGTTCCAATTTGAAGGTATTATGGTGTTTTTTAAGGTTGGTTATGTCAATAGATTTTGTTTGTCTTATGAGCTTGCCACGTTCAAGTTTAGTGTTGAGGTGCATCTTACATCTCACCAATCTATGGTCACTGCCTGTGTTGAACTTGTTTAGCACACTGCAGTCTTCTATGACGAATTTTTTGTTACACATAATAAAATCCATTTCACTTGTCGTCCCATTTGGATGTCTCCATGTCCATTTCCTGTGTGGCTTTTTCTTGAAAAAGGAGTTCAAGATGAAAAATCCTTCTGCCTCTGCAAACTCTACGAGAGTATTTCCACGCTGGTTTCTGTTGCCGTGACCGAATTTACCAACTGAAGTTTCATTCTGTTGCCGTTGCCCTATTTTTGCATTGAAATCTCCCATAATTATTTTCAAGTGCTGCTTACCTTTATTATTTAGATGACAAATTTCCTCATAAAATTCTTCAATTTCTTCTTCAGGATGACTTGTGGTGGGTGCATAAGTTTGAATAATCTGAGCCTGGTATCTTTTCGAGAGTTGGATAACAAGCCGTGCAGCTCTGTCAGAGGAACTTTCAACTTCTACAACTTTATCCTTCAGTTTCTTGTTTATTATAAATCCAACACCACTAGTTCTGCCAGTATCTGTCCCACGATAGTAGAAGAGATGTCCACTTTTCAGTTCGATGAGATCTTCTCCTTTTCTCCTTACCTCACTTAGCCCCACGATGTCCCACTTGATCCTTTGTAGTTCCTCTTCCAATTCAAGAAGCCTTGAATCAGAAGATAGGGAGCGTCCATTGTACGTTGCCAAGGTCAGCATCAGATGGCAGCCTAGTCCGGTCCTCCGGGGATTCTTAGCACCCTCTGCCTTCATGTCGCACTGGCCGCTGCCTTGGTCAGGTACATTCCAGCTGCCGGAGACTGAGGGCCAAGATTTAAGTTGTGGAGTCAAGATTTAAGTTGTGAATCATATATTACATTGATATATATTGAAATTATTGTAGTTTCTATTCACGTAATTCCCTGAGCAACGCAACACAGACTCCGTCTATATTCATCCGATTCCACTCGCTAACTGCCTATTTCTGTTCTTAGCGAACTTCACTTCACTGCATCGTCGCCAAAGTTGGCATAACTACATATGCCAGGGAACCACATTGTTCCTTTATTACCCTGAACAATCACTAATTAAAAACGTACACTTTATTATATTTCTGCAAGTCAGCGTCTAAGGTGGATATGCCGTATCTCCAAAATTAGAACTCATACGACCAAACCAATGCCGTTTTTGGAATCAGCGCCCCAAGTGTACCCCAAAATAGGTCTAACTTACAAAGCACCAGAAAGAAATGGTTTGTTGTTGTTGGACACTGTGAGCTGAAGTCATGTGTGAGGAATGTAAAAACGAAGTGGGAATGCTTTAAGAACTGTGTTGTCACTGCTGCTGAAGAGGTCTGTAGCACCACAATAATGGGTAACATAAGAGGTGATGCTCGGTGGAATAGCGAGATTGAAGAGGCAGTAAACAGAAAGAAGGAAGCATATTTGGGGATGTTTCAAGGTAGTGTTTCTGAGGATGCATATCGCTGTAAGAAGCTTGAGCCAGCTAAGCTGGTTCGCTAGAGTAAGGCAAAAGGTAGGAAGGAAAAGGCGGAAAGGCATGAATTGGCTTTTTTGTAAAATAGAAAAACTTTCTGGAAGTACATAACACTCGGGAAAAATAGGGGAAACAAAATTGTAAGTTGTGTGAAGAATAGGATCGGGGAAATGATATGGGAGCCCAATGAGTTAAGTGAAAGATGGGATGATTACTTCTGTGAGTTATTAGGTCAAGAAAGCAAAGGTGATTCTGAGGCAGAAACAGATAATGCCACAGTGATAGATGTTGGCACATGAGGGATCTCTAGAAAAGAGGTATGTAAAGCTCTAAAATATCTCTCCAGAATGGTAAGGCTCCGGGAGTCAATGGCATAACTGCTGAGATGTTGAAATATGATGGTGACTCTGCAAGTGACTGTTTAACTGAAATTCGTCAGTTGTACTGGGAGTTATGAATGGTCGTTCGGGATTGGAAGGATGCTATCATTGTGCACTTGTATAAGGGAAAATGTGATCAGACTGAGTGCAAGAACTATCGTGGTATTAGCTTACTGAGTGTGCCAGGGAAAGTGTTTGGTAAAGTCATTATTGAAAAAGTACGATGTCTTGCATCAGAGAAAGTGTGGGATGTTCAGAGTGGTTTTATGCCTGGTAAAGGCTGCACTAGCCAAATTTTTGCTTTACGCATAATGATTGAAAAATATCTGGCTGTTGGTAAGAATGTTTTTGCTGCCTTCGTAGATTTAGAGAAAGCTTACAACCGAGTAAATAGAACACTTTTGTGGAAGGTATGGAATGAATATGTATAATGAATATAGCTTTTCTTCAATTATGAATTATAATGGATTCAACGCTTCTTCTAATGCTTGTTCAAATGGTTGTTGTTTTGTTAATTATATCATGAATAAACTTTCCTGCTAGTAGTGTAGTAATAATAATGAACAAGCTTTTAACTGCTAGTAATGTTGTAGTAGTAATTAAGATGAATAAAGTCTTATGCTGGTTGTTAATAATAATCAACTAATGAAATAAACCTAACAGCCAGACAGAGATCTGACAAAACTATGAACTGAGAAAAACGTACTTACAACAAATTCTTTATTAATGAAACTTCTGGCTCTCACATAAACGAAGATCTCTTTATACAACAACAGCTTTCTGACACATAAACCACAGCTCACTTCGTACAACAACAGCTCACTTTTACAACAACAGCTCACTTTTATAACAACAGCTCTCCCTACGCACATCAACAAAAAGCTCTCCCTAGGTATCGTTGAACGCGCCTATTTATACTGGCTACCACCACGTCATGACTTACACTCATTGCCAGATCTCATTCAGCGGGAGAAATAACATCTCGTTCAGTAAGAAGATAATTTACATAGGAAAATAAAATAACCAGAGATAGTAAAATCAAAAGGAAAGTGAATCTAGAGTATACGTTACATATGGTGTTACTGGGAATCTACTTAATAGTGTAAAAGTCATGTATGCTGACAGCAGAGCCTGTGTACGAGTGAATGGTGTTTTATTAAAATGGTTTTCTACTGGATCAGGAGTCAAACAAGGTTGAGTAATGTCACCATGCCTGTTTAATACGTGTATTTATGGATGTGTGCATGCGAGATGCCAAAATACACTGGCGGAAAGTGAAAAAAGAACACCAAGAAGGAGACGTCTAATACCAACGAAATTTATACAGCATAATAACGGAATACAGAGGATAACGTGATAAAAACATTATGGCAAAATACAGCTGTATTTGCTGGTAAACTGAAAAATAACATTTCCATGTAACATAGTTAGTACGAAGTTGAGCCGCCATGAACTGCGTCACACTGTGCAATTCTGGCATGGATTCTGTCGTACAGATGTTGGATGTAAGTTTGGGTATTGAGCTCCAAGCATCCTCAACCTGGACGCGTGAATCGGGGATGGTTGTGGCTGGCCGTGGAGACCGGATTAGTCGTTGTCCCATAAAATCCCACACGTGCTCAATGGGGGCAAATCCGGTGAACGTGCTGGCCATGGAAGTTGTCTCCCACCCTGAAGTGCATGTTGCGTTGCACGTGCCGTGAAAACAACACGATGGACCGACCTTACAAATGGCAAAACAACGGGCTAAATGATGTTGTTGGTAGGAGGTACTGTTTAACGTACCCGGTTCAAACACTAGTTGTGTATGGGAGCGTTATCTGATCTCTCCCCACACCAAGAGACAAGGTGTAGGCCCTGTGTGTCGCTGGCGGATGCAAGAAGGGTGGAGATGCTCCCCTGTGCGTCTGCGAACACGCATACGGCCATCGGAGGCTCCCAAGCAGAATCTGCTTTCATCGCTGAACACGACAGATCGCCATTGCGTTCTCCAGTGCAGACGTTGGCGACACCACTGCAGCCGTTCCTGACGGTGGGCTGGAGTCAGAGGTACATGCCAGAGGCACACGTGCACGTAGTCTTGCATCCAGTAGACGGTTGCGGATTGTTCGCACAGTCACTTCAGGTGCAAAGGCGGCTCGGATTTGCGTTGCAGTCGATGTTCTGCTTGACAACGCCGCTCTTCTTATGCGTCGATCGGTCCGCTCATCAGTCCGACTGTGACTCCCTGTTCCATGTCTTATCGTGTGGGAATGTTCCTCGGACCATCTACGCCACCATCGTACCACCACCGATGCGTCCCGTCCAATTCGCTCCACAATACGACGATACGACCACCCGGCCTCGCGGAGTCCAACTAGACGACCTCTCTCAAAGTCCGATAACTGCTGAAATCGTACACGTCTTCCATGTCCAGGCATTGCAAAACTTCTTTATGGTCTTCGCACGTGCCCGTACGCCGACGACTGATTACATTCAGTTCGCCGTATTCTTTAAATACCACCGACGATGATTTGCATATTATGCCGTGCTGTGGCGTAAGCGTTCACCAGTTGGTCCCAAAATTAACATCACACCTACGTAAGCTCGACCCCATTAACATATGTAAATTTCATGTTCGTCCGCCAATTCTTTCTTGGTGTTATTTTTTCACTTTCCGCCAGTGTAGATAATACTGGTTTGTGTTTGTTGGTAATATCCGTATGTGCAGATTTCTGTATGCTGATGACACAGTCCTGTTGGCAGAGACCAAAAGTAAGTTGCAGAGTATGTTGTCCCGGATGTACGAAGTCTGCATGAAATTCAAACTGAGTAATAAGGGAGAAACCAAAGTTATGGTTTTTGAGAGAGGAACTGTTAGCACTGAGTGTAACATAAGTCTAAATGGCACAGTGATTGACCAGGTGAATGATTTTGTGCATTTAGGAAGCATGTTTGACAGAGAGATCAAATTAGCTGGTGAAATTAGTAAGCAAGTGAATTCTGCATTGAAAGTCATAGATGCTTTAGGAGGTTTTCACAGAAATTATGGGCTCTCAAGAGAGTCCTGCATGACTGTGTATGAAAGAGTAATCGTTCCTACTATGATGCATGGCAGTGAAACCTGGGCATTGCAGAAGAAACATAGAAGTCGTTTGTGTGCTGGACTACAGTCGTTGTTGACTTCGTGCTCGTATTTTGTTCCGTTTGTGATAATTTCCGAGTCTACAGCTCCCCTAATTTTGTTTGGCAGCGTGTGTGAAGGTGCCGTCCTACTTCTGATCCATTTACCAGGTCGGTAAGTGCCCTTTCTGTGTTGTATTCCTCATTTTCCTGCTTTGGTCGAGTTGGCCAGAGCTCGTAATCTTATCGCCATTGCAAATGGCAACTTCCGGGGGTAGCGGAGCTTCTATCCTCACTGGAAGTGATTCTTTATCCCTATCAGCTGCTCAGCAGCAATCCGCCAATGGAGGGTTTCCTTTGATAAGCCCCTCCTCATCGCAGCGTGACAAAGTTGCTTCGCCCATGGAGCTATCTCCTTCCCATCTGACGAAGAGTGGTGAACCATTGCCTTCCCCTGTGCCTTCTGACGACGCCATGGACGTCACACTTCCACCAGCCACTTTCGCGTCATCACAACGCGCACCAGGTGTGTCGTATGCTGCCGTCACCTCAGGTGCGTCAACTTCTTCTTCTTCTCACCAGCCTCCTTCTTCAAAGAGCTCTTATCAGATGACGTATGGTACACATCAGATCTACGTGGATGTTCCGACTACTTGCCTTCAAGGTCAGCTTTTTCTTGACAAAATCGGGCTCGGTGGATTTTTTCGCAGCCTCCCCAACACAAAGCTGACGGCGTAAAGCGCTGCCCTTCGACAAATTGTTCCAAAAGAAGCTGTTGCTCACGTGGTTAGAAGAACCAGTCAAGTAATTGCTTATCTTGCGACTCCTGCCTTCGCTCTTTGAGTTCTGACCGAAGGCATTTCCATCGGCGATCGCCATCTCCTTGCGACCCCACTCACACAAGCACCTACTATAGTCAGTTTCGCCCCTGTTCCTCCGGAAGTATCCGACGACCTATTGCTCTCCGTCGTTCAGGATTGTGGATGTACTGTCGGATCGGTCATCACGTACTCCTCCTTTCCGGGAGTCCCTGAGGACCGTTATCTCTTAGGATTTCGCCGTAACGTACGTGTGATCTTTCCCTCGGAGGAAGCCATGTTACATGTTACATAGGTACTCAATGTAAGCTGTGACATTCATATTAGGCGCATTGGCATCACTGTGGGCACCCTTTGTTCGGTGTGTACTAGTCACCCTGGTGAGCTATGCCCTCATCGGGCAGCTACTGCCACCAAATCTTCAGTACAGCCTACTCAACGTTCAACTGGACCCCCGGCATCTTCATCTGGCGCCTCTCACCAGCGGCAGTCAAGTTATTCTGAAAGTATGCATAAAGCCGTTGGTCAATGCGTGACATCGTTGCAACCTTCCACTTCCAACTCAGCTTCTACACTCCAAACATGCCCACAGCAGGAGAATTCTTCGACCGGAGACCAATTGAACTCTCCTCTGTTTTCTAAAATTACTCCACAGCACCCTTCAGAGCCCGATAATGGGGTCGATGCGCCTGATGCCTTCACAGTACCAGACAATCCTGCCTTTAGTCCCGAGCAACAGAGGGTACGCTCGAAGCGTCGTCGGACTACTCGACGTCGTAATAAGAAGACACGCACATCTCCCACCTTTCAAGGAGGACGTGATCGCTCGGAAAGTCGTTCACTCGCATCTGACGCTTCTAGCATCTCCATCTCCGACTCTGACGACAGCACAGTGGTCCCACTTACTCTAGAGGATTTCATACAACAACTGGAAGATTCCTCACTACCACAGACACCAATTTCTGGTGCGGAGTTATACTCCTATCTCATCGGTCCTCATAGTAAAACCATGTCTCATGATTTTCTGCAATCCTATCTCACGGAGCTTGCAGCAACTATGACGCAAGTGGCGGTTGTTCGATCTCACCTCCAGGCCTTACCATCCACATCGTTCGGCGAAAGCGGATGTCTCAAGAATGTCTGCGATCGTCTCTCTCGGCTCCAACGAGCAGTTGACAAGCTCCTTGAACCGCCGTCGGACATTTACGTTAAAGATAACGACACTGAACTGTAGGGGGTTTGGTTCCCCTCTGGCGAACTCGCTTGCTCGTGAGGATCTCCATCACCTCACAGCAGACATTCTTCTGCTCCAAGAGACAAATTGCCTGTCTACCACGCCCTTCAATCGATGGCGTACGTGGAACTATGAGTTCCACCACGCTTTCCGACACTCTACAATCGGCGGTCTGGCCATCTGCATCCGCATTCAGTTCCGTCAAGTTCTATCTTCAGTGACGGTGCAGCATCTCTGCCGTGACTTGCTACAGCGCCTTACCTTTGTTTTGGACGAGCGTCGCTATGTCGTTTTCAACATCTACGTCCCATGCACACTTAACATCACACCCTCCTTTTCATGGCCCTCCGTTCAGCTCTTCAGTCAACGTTGCCGTCGGATCACGTGTTGATCGGCGGCGATTTTAATTGCACGCTTGACCCTGATCTTGATCGTGCTCCAATTCATAAGGAAACTCGCTTACGTCTTGTGGAGCAATTACACTCCCTCATCACGGAGTTTGGTCTTCGGGACGTATTTAGTCAAATTTATCCTACAACGGTCTCCCATACGTGGAGGTCCTCAGCTGCCACCTCGTCATCTTCCTCTAGACTTGACCGTTTCTACGCAACCACTGCCCTTCTGCCCGTGGTCACGGATGTCAGCATCTATCCACCGCTTCTTCTGACCATTGTGCCGTTGTGGCCACCTTCACCTCTTCTTTCCGTCAACGCTCCGAGTTTCACTCCTGGACATTAGATACCTCTCTCCTGGAAGACCAGGCTTTGTGTTCGAACGTCCGGAATCTCCTTCACTCTTATCACCCTGGACTGTCCACTGCATCCTGTGCACTAAGTTACTGGCTGAATGTCAAGACACACCTGCTCCACTTTCTCAAGGGCCACTCGTTTACAGTTGCCAATCTGCGCACCATGGAAAAACGCAATCTCCGACAAGTTCTCACCCAGCTTGGAGCATCTCACCCCTCTATCCAGCATATTTGGTAGACCTCCGTGCTCTTCTGGAACCTCGATCCCGACAGGCCATTTTACGACTTCGTCTCCAGCACTTGTCTCCCGAAGACTGTTCTTTTGAGTTCTTGTCTTCGTTAGAGGATCAGTGCCGTTTTTCTCATCGACTCCGTGTGCTGCGTCTGCCTGACGGTCATGTGGCTTCGGACCCAGATGTGCTTTGCTCCCATGTTCGTCAATACTTCTCCGACAAGTACAGTGATACCCCTCCACCTTCTGCTTCTGCGTGTAATACTTTACTTTCTTCTCTCCCTCAAGTCCCCTCTCACCTCTCCGCTTCTCTTCTGCAGCCTATCTTTCCACCTGAACTTAGGACTGCACTTTCCTCTCTCAATCCCCGAGCCATCCCTGGTCCTGGCGGCCTCCCTGTATCATTTTATCTTATCTTTTTACCTTTTCTCTTTCCTTTCTTTCTCGCTGCTTACTCTTCTGCTTTTGCATCTATATCCCTTCCGAGGGGCTTCACTGTTGCTCACATGGTACATTTCCCTAAGAAGGGCGACCTCCTTGACCTGGGGAACTGGCGTCCGATTTCACTAATAAATCTTGATTACAAACTGTTCACTAAAATTCTCTCTCGCCGCATAAATCAAGTTCTTCCGTATCTTCTCTCTTCCGACCAGTCCTACACGGTACCTGGTCGTTCTATCGCTACTAACCTTCACCTCCTTCGTGATCTTCTGTATCTTGCCCGGACTAATTCTGAATCTCTTGCCCTACTAAATTCAGACCAACGTGCAGCTTTTGATAATATCTCCCATTCATTTCTCTCAACTACTTTACACGCTTTTGGCTTTCTTTCTGTCTTCGTTACCACTATTCTTGCTCTCTATCGCGACGCCGTCTTTCAGGTCAAGACAGCCGCCTTTCTGACAGCACCCGTTTCTTTCCGTACTGGAATACAATAGGGGTGTCCGCTTTCTGGGCAATTATTCGCTCTGGTGTTCGAGCCTTTCGTACGCACAGTACATCGTGCATTTCTTGCGGCTCTTCCTCCTCCCACGGCAAGCACCAGGCACTTCTCTATAACCTACTCCGCCTACGCCGACGACGCGACTTTCTGCGTCCGGATGGAGTCGCAATTTAATACCCTCGCTCATGTATATGCACTCTACTCTTCTTGTTCCTCAGCAATGCTCAACACTACCAAGAGTGCCGGCCTGTGGTGTGGTGCCTGGGAGTACAGGACGGACTCCCCATGGGGCGCCTCCTGGACTGCCTCTTCTCAGAAATTTCTTGGTGTACACCTGGGAGCCCCCATAGCTGCCCGAAACAACACGTGGGCTGCTCTTCGCAATTGCCTTGCTCGATCGACTGCCTTCTGGCGGAAAGCTCAGTTCAGCGCCTCTTACGTCACCCGGGCACGCCTTGCTCGTACATATCTTCTGTCTCCATGTCTTCATGTGTGGGCAGCTGCTTGCATGCCAGTTTACTATCTTGCTGAAGTCACACCGATCATTTCTACTATGATCTAGTCAGCTCATCATTGGATACAAGTCTCAACTCTAAGTCGTCCGATCTCCACTGGTGGTATGGCGCTCCTGGATGTTCGCCAGTTCTACAAAGCACACGGATAGTATCCCTTCTGCGTCTACTCTGCGAACCAAGATCCGCAGCCTCTCTTCTCCGAGACGTCATGATTTCTCCCCGGAACCCCCGCTTCAAATTCACAAGTTTTCTACTGATGGATCGCTTTTCTCTCCTCCGCTCTCGTCTTTCCCCCGTTTATTCGGAGGCGCTTTCCTTTCTTCGCTCTCTGCCACTACTCCGTGCCTCACCAGCTTCCACCTCAGAACTTATAACTGAACCCCTCTTCTACTCCTCCATCCTCCATCCTCCTAACGCACCGTATTTCACTGACCTTTCCTGGCTCCCCACTGGGATCGTATCCGTCCGAGACTTACTTTCCTCCGATCTAACATGGAAACCCTTTTCCGACCTCTCTCCTTTCCTTCTACGCACCTCTGCCTCTCTTGCACTCTATAATTCTCTCCGCTCCTCGATCATTACTCTTTTTCCTGCTCTCGCTTCTCCGGCTGGCCTCTTTCTCGTTTCTTCTGCTTCTCTTCCCCTTCCTTTTTTTCTTCTTGTTCATGGCTCATTTCTTCCGATCTCCAGTTTCACTGTCCGTACTCTCTATCATTTTCTCCTTCAGGATCCATCGCCACCCGCACCCCAGCTCATTTCAGGAGTGCTGCCCGCCGCTCTTCCGAGTGTGTGGTCGGCAACAGCTTCACCCATCTCGTCACCAGATGAAAGGAATATTCACTGGCTCTTCCTTCACCGCCGCCTGCCAGTGCCGGCCACGTTATTTCGGATGACGCTGGCAGCCGCACCCACCTGAATCTTCTGTTCTGAGCACGCTGATGTTCTACACATCTACCAGTACTGCCCGGCGATCCTTCCTTTACTACACCTAGGCTTTACCGTTGCCCAGTGTATCTGGGCCAAAGAGCTGCCTTTTTCTTCGTACAGTACGTTGCTGGTTTCTTGTTCGCCACCGGTACCTTTATCTGAGCCATGCGCATACATCTTTGTAATCGCAAAGCATGTGATTTACTGCTTCTATCTGCAACTCCGTCATACCTCTAATGTGCCTACGCTCCTTCAAGCAGGAGATACCCTCTGTGCGCAATTCCGCAACCGGCTGACCTCCAGGCTCCGATTGGCGTTTACCGCTGCCCGGGCCACTGACCAGAGCTTGCAGTTCCTGAGTGTATGGTCACCATTACACCGCTGGTTTTCCGGGCCTTCCGCGGACCTACATCTTCTGATTTCACTTCCATCCTGTACGTCGGGACCTTCCCTGCTTTGATCTTTGTGATGAACCCTGCGCTGGCTCACCGGATCCGAAGAGTGTCTCCCTAAGCTTGTCAGACTTAGTTCTTCTGTACATTCGTCATATTCCCACCTCCAGTTTATCTTTTTACTGTTAGTGTTTGCAGTGTTTTCACGTGCACTTACTTTGTGGTGCCCTCTTCTGAATAAGTGATCTTTGCAGTGATTTCTTCTGTGTGCCTCACATTGTACGTGTATATTCACTGTTTTTATTTCGTCATATATCTTCTGCTCATTCGTTCGTCATATTGCTCATATAAATTGTATATACACATCCTGTATATATTTCGCTGTTCATTCTGTACATATACATATTCCTTGGTACTGTGTATGCTCCGTTTCGGAGCCGTCCTACAAGCTCATTTTTTACTGTCTGCATCATGCATATCTCAGTCACGCACTTTTTGTACACATCTTGTACATAATACGCATTTTCAATTGCATCATTATGTTCTGCGTCATTTGTATTTATTCTCATTGCCTTGTATGTATGTCTCACTTGCTGCACATAGTTCGTTCCCTGTTCCTATATGGCTTCACGCGCATCTGTATATACTTCGCCTAAATTGTACATTTATTCAGTCTCACGTATATCTTTTCGATTACCACACCCTGCACTGTTGCACTTATGTTGTATCATCGCTCATCTATCTCACTAGCACTGTTTTATATATACACCTCTCATACTGTAACTTGCGCATTCGCTGTATAATACACCTCTCATATTGTAAATAGCGCACTTCTTGTATACATACTACGGTAATTATGTTTTGTAGTCAGCTCATCTATTTCACTTGCATTGTATATACCCGTTGCATAATGTAAATTGCACACACTTTGTATATATCTGACTCCTGTTATCATGATTTCAGGCATTGTAAGGGCACATGTCGCCTACCGCCTTCGTTCCCTGTAAATTTCGCTCAGAATAAAACATTTTGAAAGTTTGTGTGCTGGAGAAATGCGATACTTATTGTGGCAAGACACGTTCTGATCATGTGAGGAATGAAGATGTGTTTCAGTTGTGTGATGTGAAGCAAAGTATTATAAGCAAGGTGGTGACTAATATTCTTCGGTGGTTTGGATATGTTGAAGAATGAGTGATGAGATGCTTACTAAGAATTTTTTTAGCCCAAGTGGCAGAAAAGAAAAGCAGAGGAAGGCCAAGGAAATCATGGGAGGATCAGATTCAGGAGTGTTTGCATGAGAGAAAGATTATGAGTATGAAGTTTAAAAGGTCTTGTGTACGTCGGGTAATGGATGTCAGTGAAACCGGCGTAGTGCGTCAAGATCGCTGCAAATGGAAAAGTTTGATATGGCAACAGTAAATAAATAATCAGTTAAAAATTTATCTGGAAGTTCTCATTTCTCAGAGAACAGCTAAGTGATATGTATGTATGTATGTATGTTTTCTGGGCATTCTCATAATTACCGGTATTCCATGCACATAAGTTTTTGAATCGACTTATACCTACTCGTTGCTGACGATGTATCATGTCTACTGGAAGCCTGACAGATAGACGAGCAAATGGGGGAACAAGGGATTTTGCAGAAGTTCTAATCAATGAAAGAAAAATTTGTGTGAACGAGTGAGCCATGTTTATCGGATCACTCCAAACAATCCATCTGTCAGGAAATATAGTATACACTATACAGGCATTTCCATATCCTTCTAATTTTTTTTTGATTGAAGGTTTAACAACCACCATGAGCAACTCAATGGACTATAAGCAGTCGCCCGTTCCTAATTTAGGGCCACTGGTTTCAGGGAAAGGAGAGATCCAGTGCCCTAAGACAAACACGAGATATTTATTCAACGTATGTAGTATGGGAACCATGGATACGAATCTTTGTGACGAGTTACTATTTCATCGCAATTTTAGCTTGCTTACGTTGTTTTTCTTTCTTTCTTTTTTTTCCTTTTTGTTTATTGTCATGAGGCTGTTTATGAATTTTAGTTTGTAACCTGACAAGGAATCTCTCTCTCTCCCTTTGTCATATTTTAAACTATAATTATAAAAATGGTGTGTTTCTACTACCCTCTTAGGAATTCGCTCAGAGGACTCCCTCGATTTCCCAGAAATACAAACACTAAATTTAACAAAAAATTCATTTTATATAATAAAATTTCTGTGATTTGGAAAAGTTCAGGTACGTTTGTCCAAGTTCCCTAAAATCTCAGGCGGTTGCATCGGCCGTAGGTTCTACCAGCTTAAATATGGGGGCGGGGCTGAAGGATGGACTCAAAGAAAAGTTGGGTAGGCTGAAGCCCACCCCGGAAAACCCATAAATCGTCGCGCTTGTGCATACTGTGACGTGCCTGCACCGCAGGACGCACATGAGATAAAGGCAGATAGCAGCGAGAGCATACGTCCGCGTAGCTCAGTTGGAAGAGCGACTTTTTCCGGAATGAAGGATCCGCGTTCGATGCCCGGCGTGGACTAAAATTGACGGAAAATTTTACTTCTTCATACCACGGATGACCTCGTTACTATTTTCATATGTGGCTTGATAGTGAATACACGTCGCTACCGTGATAGGTGAATATCTCTACATGTGAACGAGCTTCATCACTCCGTAGTATGCATTCCGAGAATGCGAAATTCTACAGGTGGCTCATGCAGTAGGCCTTATAAACTACGACAAAACCCCTCTGGTTGGAAATATTGGATTCCTCAGTCATTTTAATAATGGCGGCCTTTGTCATCTAAAATAGCGAGCACGGTGTACTGTGACATCTGCAGCAAGTGATAGTGTGGAACAGTGGTCGTCAACCTGGTTCCTACCGCCCACTAGTGGGTGGTGGGGGTTTTTAGCCGTTGTCTTGTTTTGTAGCATTACATGATAGTGTCATACAGGTTTTTGAAAGTAATAATGAGGCTGGTCTCTGTTCACAATTAAAAACAGCAAAGAATGATGCCTTTTATTTGGCAGACATTTTCAAGAGATTTAATGAAATTAATTTGCAGCTTCAAGGAGCCAATATAACTCTTAGTTGCAAAAATATTGTGTAATTATTTATCGGAAAACTTGATCTTCTCGGTCATAATCCTTTGAAGAGAGAATTTCATCAGTTTCCCAAATTGTCATCTATAAAATATGAAGTAGCTCCAGAGGAGATGGAAAGGTTCAGTAGCCACCTCAACGAACTTAAATTGGATATGGAAAAACGATTTAAAGATATTTTGAACTTGAAGGTGGATGATAAATCCTTTACTGCAAATTTTGCTGAGGTTGATATAACTTGCCAAGAAAAACTATTAGATCTTAAATATGATGAAGAAAGCAAATATAATTTCGATAGTGGTGGATACCAAAACTCTGGCAAAATAAAGAAATGCCTGCATTATATCCAAATATGTAGAGAATGGTATTTAATTTATTGATACCTTTCTCTACCACATATCTTGTAGAATCAGGCTTTAGTGCTGTTAATCATATTATCACCAAACAAAGAAACCGTCTGAATATGACCGAAACAGGAGACCTTCGTTTGTTCCTTACGAAAATCGAACAATATATCAAGTACTTAGCGTTGCAAGATCAGCCTCAAGGATCTCATTAATCATTAATTCAAGGTAATTTCAATAAACTTTATTGTTTTTACATTTAACTTTCATTTTCTTCAATATAAGCAGTTCCTGCACTAGTAGGCGCGGTATCGATTGAAATGCAGAAATTCATTAAATTGAAATTATCTATGTATAAATATACATAAAGAATAAATGAACAAAAAATTTTAAATACATATTTTTTAAAAAACCCTCCCCTCTAAAAATTACTTTGCACTAGCGCTAAATTGAGTTACTGCGGCATCGGTGGACGGTAAGGAAATATTACCATCAACAAAGATACAAAAGTGGGCAGGTATTAAAAGGTTGACTACCCCGGGTGTAGAATGTGAAAACCATCTGTCACTGGATGTCGTAGGTGATATAATACTCATATCATTCATTCGCAGGTCCAACTGCCGCTTGACATGGCTACGGGAACGTTGCAGTATTACCAGTAATCCTATTCGTTGCGTCGGCAAGCGCATTTCGCATTCAACTCTAATTCTTGGGTTGTTTCTTTTCTTTCCGTTTTTCAATTTTTGTTTCAAAGTTTAACGACAACCATGAGTAACTCATGGGACTGTAAGCAGTTACCCGTGCCTAATTTGTGGTAACTATTTCCAGGTAAGGGAGAGATCCAGCGTCGTAAGAAAAAACACTCACCACGTGCCTCATCCGGGACTCGAACCAGTGTCCATCTTGGACAAATGAACCGAAGAAGAGAGCAAATATGGGATGTATACCATTAGGTCGTGATGAATAGTCCCCCCTCCCTCTTCGAACTATTTACGTACAATACCTTCTATAATAATAAAATTACCGAGTCTGTATCTCTGGCAGTGGTATACAGAAGAAACTACTGAATGTAAAGTCTCGAAATTTGGCAGAAACCTGCAGAAGAACATAGGACTGTGCATCTCGAAGCCGTTTCTTGAAATTCAAATTTGCAAAATTTGAATCAATTTATTTATTTTTAAAGCATTCATCCATTGTTAAAATTTGACTTTGTTATATGCTGTGCCATGAACATGATCATACAACAAAAGTCAATTTAATAATCTGCGTAACGCTTTTTTTAGTAACACAGCAATGTTTCATTTCCCTTTGCAACATTATGTCATAAATGTAACAATATGTCATTGAACTATTATAACAATACTAGGTGAAAGCCCGTCAATAATGACGGGGGAAAATAAAATTTATGATACAGAAATTATTGGCATTTATTTATTGTGGTTTTGAGTTCCACGTCAATAGATGGCGACGTTGGCCCACAGCTTTCTGAAAATTTCCCGAGCAGTCGATTATGGAATTGGATACGACGGGCTGTCTGTTTGTTATGTGTTTTGTATAAAACCTTTAGTCCCTATTACGTCACCACTTCCTGGTACACAACATTTTTCGTATGCACTGACTGTAAACCCTGTAACAATTTCCCCTCTTCTTTTCCGTGAACTACATGTATTTTTATCTTGACGTCGTCAGATCGTCGTACTCTTAACGTTGCTCCATACAGATGGCTAAACACCGTTTCAAGTAGTGAACCAAAATTTCTGATGTAAAGTTTTCGTATCTCTAAAGAGTTGACCGTGTGACGTAACGTATCTCTGACGTCATGTGAGAATGATTTGGATTAGATGACGTCACACCAGCAGCTATGTTCTTTGTTGCTATGACAACAAAACAAAGGGATTTTCCCCTTGATCTGTGCGCGTGTAGGTGATGACGTCACCTACACGAAAAGCTAAGCAGGACGTCACAAACCCTTGTTTCTCGGTTGTTGCTATGACGACTTAAAAAGCGGCATGGAGGAGGAGGACTCTACCAAATTATACATATTAGGATTTTGAGGACCTCATACCAAATGTAATAGAAAGAATAATATCAATAGCTTTTCTCAAAATATTTGGGCTGCGCTTCCAATGTGTTACGTGTATCCTTCCACCGCAGTTGCCGAAGGGTTGGTTTGCATTTTTGACCGCGGTTATCTGTGCATTAGCACGCACTATAAATACCTGCGAGCAATTTCTACGGGAAGATTTTGATTTGATTTCTTGAATCATTGATTCGGATTTGACATAGCATGTGTGATTTACAATTTGAAATCTGAACTTGCTGTTTACTGCACGTTAAACTTCCAAAATATTACGTGTGTCTTCCTTTGCAGTTGCGGGTGGATTTGTTTAAGTTTCAAAACGTGCCTCACATTGCGTTACTACGCACTCCAAGCTAGGAAGAATTTGACAAGATTTATGATTTGAAATTTGATCTTGCTGTTTACTGTATTACACTTCCGAAGTGTTGCATGTAACCTTCAGCAGTAGTTGTGGGAGGGTTGGTTTACGTTTCAAATAGCGGCTCTCGGTGTGTTGTTACGCGCTATAAGTACACTGGCGTGCAAAAAATAAGAAAGAGACGGTTTTTCGAATGTAACGTCGTGCAGAAGTGCTCCACATCTACTCAAATCATACCATAAGATCCCCAAGATGTAAGAATATGGGACGGGTGAGCAAAACCGTCCAAACAAGGAATCCGAAGGATACAAAGGCACTTTATTAATAAGGTAGCTTCGAGCACAGCTGGACAGAAGACAGAAACGTCCATGTGACAGGCGGCTGCCAAGATAAACTCAGTCTTTAGTAGGGGATATAATCACCCCTTGCTGCGTTGCAGGATTTACAACGTCTGTCAATGCTGAGGACGAGGTTGTCAAGGAGCTATTAAGGCATCGCGGCCCATTCCTCTTGTAGCGCCAATCGCAGCTGCGGAATCGTTGCTGGCGGCTGGTGATGTGCTGCCAAGCGTCTCTCGAGAAGGTGCCACACGTGTTCGATTGGATTTAGGTCCGGGGACCTTGCGGGCCAATCCATGCGTTGAATATCTTCACTCTCCAACAGCTCTGCGACAGCCACTGTACGTTGAGGTGTAGCGTTGTCGTCCATGAAGAGGAACTCAGGACCCACAGCACCTCTAAACAGACGCACGTGAAGCTGGAGAACCTCAGCACAATAGCTGACACCAGTGACTAAACCTCCTTGGAAGATGTGGAGTTCAGTACTGCTACCAAGAATGATACCGCCCCAAACGAGAACTCCGCCAACTCCAAACCACTCCCTTTCGATGATGTTGGAGGTGTGATTGCGTGTTCCGTGCTCTCTCCAGATGTGTATACGTTCAGAATCGCTCGTCAGTCTAAATCGGCTTTCATCCGTAAAGAGAAATCGTCCCAATTGCTGATGTGTCCAGTTCTTGTGTTCCTGGCACCACAGAAACCGCCGTCTCCGATGCACAGGCGCTTAATGGCACACACCGTTCTGATCGTCGTGAAAATAGACCAGCTTTTTGCAGCCTCGTGGCCACGGTAAAACGCGATAACGGACGTCCAGTTATCTCTTGCATGTGCCTTGCGATTTCTCCCGCTGTATGCCGTCTGTCTGTTCTCGCCTGTAGGACTACATACCGGTCGTCCGCCCCCGTGGTTGCTCGTGGACGACCACTGCTAAACTCTCGGACAGCTGTTCCTGTCTTTTGGAATACTCTCCAAGCTCGTAAAACGATGCTGTGAGTGATCCCGAACTCCTCGGCCACACTAGTCACACTTCGAATTTCTTCCAACTTCCTAATGACGCGACCTCGGGTAAAGTCATCCAGATGTCGTCTACTGGATCGCCTGTTGGCCATATCACACGGTGGCAGCAACTCGACGTCGTTCAAACCGATGTACACCGTGCAATAGCCTTCACCGAATTCCTGAGCGTACACCGTTTCGTGTGCTTTATACATTTCCGACGCCCCCCCCCCTCCGCCATGCTTCATACTTGCGCATGCCCTACCGTACTGGACCCTAGTCTATCTCCTGGGTGATCTTTCGGTCCGTTCTGCCTGCTCGTACCGCTGTTATGCTAATTTCTCCTCTTGGTCCTTAATTTTTGCACACCAGTTTAGTTCAAATGCTAAAAAAAAAGTAACGTGGTTCTTTGAGAGAGGAAATATATTTCAATGAAATGCAAATACACTGATTTCCATAAATTAAGCAACGAATAGAAAAATCGTGATAACTCAAAAAGTATGCAATCAATTCGGATGAAATTTGGTGGTAAGCTTTATCAGACCAAATGTAACAAAAACACGTAAGAACATGTGATACAAAGCATTTACATTTTTATGAGGGATGAAAACATGAAAATACAGAAATACAGGTATCAAGATGAAATAGGAAAAGGTACTTCAATACGGAGTGTGGTTACCCCGAACAGCAATACAGGCCCAACAGTGATGTTCCATGCTGTTAATTATGGTGTCGAGCAGTTCCGGGGGTAGCTGCGTCCATATTGCTCGAGAAAAGCAGTGCGCAGCCCCTACAGGGTTCTGGGAGGGGCTTGAAAACCAGAAGCACACCTCCAGAGAGCATCGTAGACATGTTCAATGGGATTCAGATCGACAGAGCATGCTGGCAACTCCATGCGGACTATAGTCTGCAGTTCCAGGTACTGGTGCACGAGGTGAGCTGTGGGAGGGGGGCGTTATCCGCCTGCAGTATAAATGTATCGCCAATTGCGGTCGCATACGGACGAACAATAAGGATATCGTCTTTATATCTCTGAGCATTGAGCTTTCCATGTAGCAACACATAGAGGTCGGTACGGCCTCCTAACAATATGCCTGTCCACACCAGAATGCTACCACTACCACAGGTGTCCCTTTCCTGAATATTAAAGGGAAAATAGCCAGTTACCGGCCTCTCCCCAGGTGAAAACTTTGCGAGAATCACTCTGTAAAGAGTATTGCGACTCATCAGTGAACAGAACGGGCCTCCACTGATTTTGAGACCAGTTCACAAGAATACGTGTCCAATTGAAACGTTCCCACGGTTGCGGGGGTGAGGGCACGCATGATACCGGTCGCTGAGCATACAGTCCTCCTGCATGTAACCTTCTGCGTACCGTCGAAGATGATACCGTCCGTACGGTGGCTGCCGTCTTCTTCCGCCGTGCCGAAAGCCGCAAATACCGGTCATCAGCGGAGGTCGTCTCCTTTGGCCTACCTTCGCTGTACCTTCGAGAAGCTGCACCCGTGGTTTGGAACTGCTGCCACATCCTGCTGACCACAGTACGATCGACGTTGAGCTATCTTGTAACGTCCGCCGGCCGTTGCCCTGCTTCGAGTCGGCCTATAGCTCTGTGGCGTAACTCCGCTGGTAAATGACGTCTCGAAGCCATGTTAACAAAATCGTTATCTCGAAATCTTGTCATTCATCGCCGCACATGAATTGGCAACTTCATCCGAAGCAGCTGGTTTTAAGCTCTTGCGTATCTGCATTAATCGCTGCCAGCGCTACTCATATGCCTTCCGTACATCGATGCTGTATGCCTTCGCCCATAACATATGCAAATTTCGTGCAATTTGAACTACACTATCCACCAACAAGTAATTGGACACCTGTGATAGCAAAGGAAAACGAAGTTTATTCACCTTCAATAGTTGGTGGAGCCTCCACGAGCGGAGATTACAGCTGCGACCCTCCGGGGCATACTCTCAACTAGGCGTTGTACGACGGCTAGCGGTATTTTCTTCCACTCGGCTTGGAGAAGACAGGTCAGTTCCTTCACCTATTTCGGACGGTGGGGGCACCCCTTAAGTCGACGCTCCAACTCCTCCCAGAGGTGCTGGATAGGGTTAAGGTCCGGGCTCTGCGCAAGCCAGTCCATTCGATTAACCCCATTGTCACCATACCAAGCCATGGTGGACCTCGCAACATGACAGGTGGCATTGTCATCCTGAAAGTAACATGGGTCCACCCCGTAAAACTGCCACAACGTAGGAAGCGTATGGTCATCCAAAATGGTGCAGTAGGTCTGGGCGTTGAGTCTACCAGGAATTGCGACCAAGGGTCCCGTGCCATACCCGGAATTGCGACCAAGGGCCCCGTGCCATACCCGAAGAAACACCCCCATAGCATAATTCCACCGCCGCCGAACTTCACAGTTGGCACAATACATTCCGGCAGGAGGCGTTCTCCAGGTAGACGCCAAACCCAGACCCTGCCATCCGAACGGTAGAGAATGAACCTTGATTCGTCGCTCCAGAGAACCTGTTTCCACTGTTCAATAGACTACTGTCGACGTTCTTTGCACCACGTTAGCCGAGCAGCGCTATTGCACTTGGTGATCAAAGGCTTGTGGGCGGCAGCACGTCTATGATAACCGAGCAGATGTGCTTCCTTACGGATGGTATTCATTGAAAGAACACTCCCGGATGCCTGTTGAAACTCCTCGCGGATGTAGCCCATCGATTTGGTGCGGTTCTTCCGAATTTCTCTGGCCAGCACCCGTCGGTCTCTAACTCCCAGTTTTGTGGGTCTGCCGGGTCCGGACACATTCCGACTGTCATCTCTCATCTTCCACTTGCCAATCACGTAGGCCACTGTCGATTTTGGGTATTTCACCTCGCTGGATATGTCACGTATGGATCGGCCATTTCTGTGATACCCGACGATTACACCTTTCTCGAAATCAGAGAGGTACGAACTGCGTGGCATCTTGCATGCGACTGGTTGCGTTGTTGTTTCCCGCACGATATTTAACGGCGGCGGCCGTGACGTGTATCAGGACTGCAGATATCGTCGATTGCAGGGGTTTTCGAATTACTTGTTGGTAGATAGTGTATATTTCGCTCAATTATCACGATTTTTCTGTTTGTTGCTTAATTTATGGAAACCAGTGTAGAATACAAGAAATGAAATTTCTGAAAATGTGAATTTCCTTGCATTTCCTTTCTTCAAAACTTAACAATGCTATTCCTCCGTTCGCGCATTCGCCTACCTCAGCTTAACTATCTATTTATTTTATCTTGACATAATCTGGATCCACCACCGTTGTGCAATGGAACACGACTGACTGCCGAGAAACTCATGTACTGTAAAATGTTACCAGAGTTAGCATCATGACTGACATGTTGCAGGAGACGGTGCTTTTATTCCACGCATTCCAAACGTCCCATCTGACGTTCCATTTTAGCTAAAACGTCTCATCTTTGCCATGACTATCAAAAAGCACAGGGCCAATCGTTAAAAGTTTTCGAACCCAAGCTTCAAACTCGTGCCTTTTCCTCTATGTTAACTTCTTCGGCGTTGGCAAAAGTGAAAACCTCTTTATCCTGGCTCCAAATGGAGAAACATTCAACGTTGGTATATAGAGGCTCTTCAAGGATAACTGTACTTGCGCTTCGGAAGAACTGTATCACAACACAATGGATACATGGCGATGTCTCAATTTTTTTCAAATTTCCGATGTCCACAGTCAATAAAGGCTACTGGTTTCAGAAAACTATGCCAGGGCACAAATAGATTTCATCTTTCTTTTTTTTTAATTCCTATCTTTCTTGATTACACTAGTCAACATGTTTAAACTTTGATTTCATAACATGGGTGAAATAAGGTGTTTTTAACTAATTTCGGGGTGCTGAATTCAAATATCACTGTAAAAACTCTCTATCACGTATAGTTTTTGTGTATGAGCATATGCTATATTTCCACATACATATACACTGAAGTGCCAGAAAAAACTGGTACAGACGAGCTTATGCAAAATATATAGCAACGTCACCTATGTGCATACTCATATAAAGCGATAGACATCCTTGCAAGCTGTCAAAGCTGTTTTCGTCATGAGAATGACAAGTAATAACGATTTAAGCGACTTTCAACACGGTGTCATAGTTGGCGCTCGTGAGATGGGCCATAGGATTTCGGAGGTAGAAACGAAGTTAGGATTTTCACGGACGATTATTGCAAGGGTGTACCATGACTACAA
Source organism: Macrothele yani (assembly GCA_039090855.1). Lineage (NCBI taxonomy): Eukaryota > Metazoa > Arthropoda > Arachnida > Araneae > Macrothelidae > Macrothele > Macrothele yani. The sequence goes on from CM077026.1 coordinate 76,118,507, forward strand.
GAATTCCGGCAAAACCTCCAACCAACGACACCAGTGTGGCCGTAAAAAGACATTGGATGAACGTGACCATCGTTGGCTGTCAAGAATCGTTTCACGCGATAGGCGTATAACACTCTCGCAGGTATAATCGGAATTCAATGCTGGAGCCTCAACAAGCATCAGCGTCCGTACTGTGCAACGTACCCTGCACGATATGGGCTTTGGGAGCCGACGCCCAACTCGAGTCCCCTTGATGGGTGCATGACACAGAGCTATGCGCCTCGCTTGAGCACGGCAACACCGCCACTGCACACTTGATGACTGGAAACAAGTAGCCTGGTCTGACGAGTCGCGTTTCCAACTGTATCGGGCAGATGGAAGGATTCGTGTGTTGCGCAAACCCCATGAATCCATGGATCCCGCCTGTCAACAGGGAACTGTACCGGCTGGTAGGGGGTCCGTAATGGTATGGGGTGTGTTTAGCTGGACTTCACTGGGATCCCTGGTACGTCTACAAACGTCTGTGACCAGCCAACACTATGTGCGAATCCTTTCTGATGAGGTACACCCGTTCATGTCCTGCATTCATGCTGATGGATTGGGCCTGTTCCAACAGGACAATGCACCTCCACACAAGTGTCGGGACGCCATATTATGGTTAGAGGAGCATTCATCTGAGTTTGGCGTGTTATCATTCCCACCCAAGTCCCCAGATATGAACGTGATAGAACACATTTCGGATGCCATGCAACGCTCTATCGAACACAGGAATCCGAGATCTCGGAATACACCCGATTTGTGGAACGCTATGCAGGAAGTATGGTGTGCATTGCCTATACAACATATTTTCAGAAGCTAGTGAAGTCCATGCCCCGTCGTATTTCTGCAGTCCTGCGCTCACCTACCAAGTATTAGACTGGTGTACCAGTTTTCCTGGCACTTCAGTGTATATATAATACAATGTAAGATGTACATATCACAGCTTCACATTGTAATGAATTGCAGCATTTATGTGTCTTGTTAGCTATAGAATTAGTGTTACCAAGTATAAAATATCATATTCATTTGTGTATATCGCTGCATATGAGACAGCAAAAAGAAAAGGAAATAGAGTAAACAATATTAACACAAATGTAAATGTATACTCACATACTCGTATACCCGTACAAGTAGTTCATTTTTTTCTCTTATGTGTCGTGTTCTCTTTCTTCTGCAAAAACCAGCTGTAATCACTCATGATTGAAGCATCCCACTTGCTTTGATACCTCTCCTCCGTCGTTCAGATATCTAGGTGGAACCCTCCTCCTTCTTCATCGCTGACTGCTCTTAGGTTGTCAGGAAAGAAGCCCTGACAACCTAAGATGCGAATGGAGGAAATGTATTTTTAAGGACATCTGTCACCCAAGGTTTTTATAGTTCTTGAGAAGGTTGTGAATCAGCTGTTTGTAGTTGTCCTCTTTGTGATTACCCAGAAATCCCTTGACCACAGATGTGAAAGACTGCCATGCTGCAAACACCGTACTGTTTTAGCTCTTCGGTAAAAACAGAATCACGCAGTAGTTTCCTTATCTGAGGACCAACGAAGGTGCCTTCTTTGAGTTTTGCATCACTTAATTACGGAAATGTTAGCTTTAAATGAAAGAAACCTGGGCCATATTTGTCCATAGCCTTTACAAAGTTTCTCATCAGCCCTAGTTTGATATAAAGTGGTGGAAGCAGCATATCAGACTGATTAACTAGGGTGAAAATCTTTCAAATACGAGGAGACAAAGTCATCGCTCTTTCCACGTTTTTCTTGCTGAGCCCATGCCTACGTATTTGTGAAGTCAGATGCTGACAGATAAATACACGTAGTGCCGTAGATTGTTGGCACCGTAGCGTAAGACGAACGCACTCGGCTAGTTATCGAGAGATCTGGGACTCGATCCCAGCGGTGTGGAAATACAAGTTTTCAATTACTGTGTGTTAATTAAAGAAAAACGTAAAAAGAGCAATGATTTTGGAATTACTAGGGACTTGTAACGAACGTTACTCTCTCCAGGAATAAAAACATCTCGTTTAGGCCAACTGGATTCTGTATTATCTGGCTTTCAAAGGAAATATCAAGACTATCAACTTCGTCTATCACAAATAACAGCAATATTTAACGTCTGATCTTTTTGCGGGGGGGGGGGTGAAAACCACCGTGAGCAACTCAGTGGTCTACAAGCAGTTGCTCGCCTCTAATTGAGGGTCACTTGTTCCAAGGAAGGGAGATAGCCGGGGTCGTTAGACGAACTCAACGTCTATGCCTCACAGGATTCGAACCCGGGTCAGAAGCCGACGCTTAAATCACTACGCCTCCAGAGCGGCTTGCCAAAAGGTTAACAACTGCACACTCAGATAATGTTCTAATGAGAACAGGGGCAAGAGCAAGAGATATCCTACTACTATATTCATTCCGCTAGAATTCTTTTTTATTCCTTTTTTTCCCTCGGTTTGACGAAACTTGTTAGTAATTTTGAGAACAATAAAGCACTCAAAATGAAATTTTAATTTAATTTTAATTTACTTTGGACCAGTAAGTAAGTGAATATGTGACGTACCACGAGTTGACGCATGAATCAAAACGGCGGCAAGTTGCAGCGATAAGCCTTCGTCGGTGTAGTCTAATCGGTAGAACAGTCGACTCCGGAAAAGACAGATATGGGTGCGAATCCCATCACCAGTAAAAGGGCCCTCGCCTATATCAAGGGGCGGAGATATATGTGACATACCACTAAGGTGACGCAAGAGTCAAAGTGGAAAATTTCAGCGGTAAGCCATTGTCGGTGTTCTTCAGTCGGGAGAAAGACTCGGGAGCAAAGAGGCGTACATTCATATCTGCCAACGGCAGAAAAAGTGTTTTGTTTTCACAATGCAGTTTCCATTAGTTTTTGTTTTTTTTTTCTTGTTTTTTTTTCCTATTCAGTTTACATTGGATTCTTTCATCTTGAAATACATGTAATTATTGAATAAATGCAATATGTTTGGTCACACAAAGAATAACAAAAGTTTGGGGGACGCAAGGCTGATGGCCAGCCTAGGGCGCCATACACCCTAGCACCGGCCCTGATTGTAATCAAATACAAAACATTGAAGGATGCAGTGTAATGATGAATTCACATGGAACAGATTTGTCTGAGGTTGAAGATAACATAATTAAACAGAGAGGGATTGCTTTTGGGTTGCTTGCGAAAACACACACTGCAGCACATCTCCTGGCTGGCTTCTGTTGAAACACATAGCTCGACTCATGTTTACACCATGTGGCAGCGTTTCTCTCTTAGCTGAATGCAAAGTCATCCACAGCTGGCTGTTTCGTACGGTTTTCAACGAGACGCTCATGTTAAATTCTCGATCACTTATTCCATGAAATGATCATTCACAGCCTTCGCTTTTTGTGAATGGCGTTCTTTCATTTGGTTTTTGCTATGGCACAAAAGGAGAACGTCCTCGATTTGACAGAAAAGTTCAGTGTCAGAAAAACACAAATTAATTACATTTAAAGCAAAAAGACGAGATAACAGATAAGTGACTTAAAGTAACAGTTCATCGAGAGAAAAATGCGAAAAATCAGAAATGAAGAGTTGAATAAGATTGTCTGGGAGTGGTTTGTGAGTGAGAGAGAGAGAGAAATTTGCCAATGCAGGTCCTATGTTGCAAGTACAAGCAAGAAATGTACCCCCCCCCCCCCGCAAAAAAAAAAAAAAACTTGGAAAATAGTACCATGCTTCTAATGGATAGAGGGGTTTGGAATGAGGAATAATTTCTTTCAAGGGGGTTTGTGTTGAAGCAGCACATCAACGAGAAAATAGTTTTAGATTAAATACGAAAATTATCAACACTCGTTGAAGGCCAGAACCTCGACTCATTGCTATTGGGGTTGAAACGGGTTGTTTTTTCGGGCACTGCAGAATGAAAGTTTGTGTTTAAAAGACGGAACCTGTACAGGTGGAAAGTGTTTTGAGGAACGTCTTACAGTTTTTTTTTTTTTTTGTGCGCTTAGTTCTGGGTAGATGAAAAAGCATTAATGATTGGTGAAGCCGCCAAACTAGGATGCTTCAGTAACTTAGATTTAAAGAAGCTTCCCGTTGAGTGGATATGGAACCAGAAAGCCTGGACGACAGTTCAAATTACGACGCAATGGCTAACAAGTTTTAATTCAAAGATGAATAGCAAAAACAAACATGTTCTCATCTTGACCTATCAAAAGTAAAAATTTGCGTGGTTTACACCAACCACAACCGTAATTTGTCTGCCGATTAATTAAAGGATCATTCAGTACGTCAAAATTCATCATTGGATACTTATTATAGCCGCTTCTTGCGAATATAGAATCTGCAAAATCTTCTAACGAACCAACAAATCCATAACTGTTCTTGACAGTGGCGATCCCCCCGCATGGGGATAACTGGTTTTCCAGTTATTTGGGGAGTGGCGCCCCCACGGCCCGAGCTGACCTTGTGACGGAACATCTTGCTTTTTCGTCTTGTACGATTACATCACCGAAGGTACAGCTGTTCATCCAGCCGCTGGGGGATGGCGTCCCCACGGCCCGAGCCGACATGTGCTATATGTGATGATTTTCACATTTTTTATGTTTTTTGTTTTTTCACTTGAAACGCACCCGCCTCAGTTGTAGGTTGCTGAGGTGTGTGATTGTGCGCCAACTCAGGATTTTAGTTTCTCGTTTTTTTCCTGTCTTCTCCATTTTATGTTCCCTTATTTGGTTTTCCGAGCTGGTTAGCTAGACCTGTCTGCACGTTTGCCGTGTGCGGTGACCCGTAAGGTGGAAAAGAGGATGCTGGAGGCTCAGGTTTCTGGAGGCCAGGGTGTTGTTGTCGCCAGTTGCCAACACTCCTCTTTGCCCCCTGCTTCACCCTAAACGGGCGGCTAGGAACTAACCCACTCCTAGTCAATGAGGTCTGTGGCCAAGTGGAGCCCAGACCTCTAAAGGCTTGTCGTTTCGTACGACAGGGTGAGTCTGTGGATAGGGTGGGCATGCCAAAGGGGTGTTCCCCAGGCATGGTAAAGTCTGACTGCACGCCGAGTGCATGTCTGCCCTATCAGCTTGCTTTATCCGCTTCCTATCCCTAGAGCCGTGTCCTGCATCCACTTTGGCTTGCGGACCCGGTTCTCCCTTGTTGGGCTTGATTGTGGGTGGGGAAGTCGGCGGATCAATTCTGTTTCCCACGAACCAACAACCAAAAGAGGTATGGAGGAAGGCTTAGCTCCTTCCGCTAAAAAGCATGTGCCTGATTGTTCGAATGTTCGTTTTTTATTTTTTGTACACTCATTGGACTCTTCGAAGCCTTTGAGTGACAAAAGTCCATTTTGAATAAATAAATAACTTCAATCCATAGCAAGCTCTCCTAAGAGCGTAAAGAAGCTCCGATCTGGAGATCTTCTGGTAGAAATGTCCACTGTGGCCTACCGTTTCCACTTATTAACACTACCACGCTGCTTGAGACTCCGATCAAAATAACACCTCATGGATACCTAAATTCATCTCGAGGTGTTGACACCTCTCAGGACCTCATTGAGTGTACTGAGGAAGAATTACTTGAAGAACTGAGGAGTCAACACGTTATGGGTGTGCGGCGTATTCTATTCAGGCGGAATGGGCAGTCCGTTCCATCCCGCAACATCATTTTGACATTTGACAGCCCTTCCCTGCCTACGTTCATCAAGGCAGAGTGTCTTCACCTTGAGGTACGTCCGTACATCCCTAACCCTTTGAGATGTTTTAGGTGTCAGTCGTACGGCCATTCTCAGCAGTCGTGCAGGAGCAATCCTAGGTGTGGACGCTGTGGCGCCACAGATAATCTTTTGCCGGAATGTGTGGCCGAGGCCGAGTTTTGTGTGAACTGCAAGGGTTCACACGCAGCATCAGCCAAAGATTGTCCCAAATGGAAGGAGGAGAAGGAAATCCAAAGGCTGAAAACGGTTGAGAATATTTCCTATCCTGAGGCCAGAAGGAGAGTAGTTCCTGTTGCTTCTGATCGGCGATCATATGCATCAGTGGTGGTTGCCAAATCTACAATCGGCATTCAAACCGACATTCAGATCCCTCCTAAATGTCCCTACTAGCTCGACGATATCATCGCAGCCGGACTGTAGGCACTCCAGTCTCGAGCTAGGGGTCTGAAAGCGGCACCCACCACTTTTCTGAAGCACACTCATCCCACCACCAGCAAGGGAACTCAGGCCACTTCTTCTGGGAAAAGCACCAAAGCCAAAGACAACAAGAACGTTTCTTCTCCTCAAAAATCTCAGCAAACGACTCAACGGAGGGCGCATCCTGTTAAGACACTTGGGACAAAGCATACTCCCATCTTGGCCCCTAGTCACACACCCCCAGATCTGAGGGAACCCTCATCAGAGGAGATGGAGCTTAACCTCGTTTGAACATTTCCTTTTCTTCATCTCACTTTTAACCATGGCTTCAATCATTCAGTGGATCTGTCGAAGTTTTCGGACGAGCTCTGATGACGTGAAACATCTACTTTCGTTGTACTCTCCGGTGTGCTTTTGTTTACAGGAAACAAAACTTAAACCATCAGACCTGCTTTCAGTTCGAGGCTACAGTGCGTATCGGACAGATAAAGTATCGGGAGATATCGCGTGTGGGGGAGTTGCTAGTCTTGTCTCTCACAGTGTTCCGGTGTCTTCCGCTGTGATATCCACAACTTTGTAGGCCGTGGCGGTTCGAATATCTGTGCCTGTACCTCTTACTGTCTGCAGTGTCTATCTGCCGCCGGACGAGAACGTGAGCGTCTCTGTTCTGGAGAGCTTGGTTGATCAGCTGCCTTCACCCTGTCTTGGTGAATTCAATGCCCATCATCATTTGTAGGGTAGTGTCAGCATCAGCACGAGAGGTCGTCGCATAGGGTCTCTTCTGTTCTCGGCCTCTTTGTGCCTTTTTATCACCGGTGCTGACACGTACTTCAATGAGCCGACAAGACCCTTCAGTGCGATCGATTTGACCTTGGGATCACCATCGGTTATTGCTGATTGGTCGTGGACAGTGTGTAACGACCTCCACGGGAGCGACCATTTTTCAGTTGTGCTCTCGCATCATGCAAACATGCCCTCTTCTGCCTCCTGCCCTCCTCGGGGGAGGATGGAGCGTGCGAGATGGGAGGTCTTCACATCGTCAGCAGTGATATCTTCTGCCATGGTGACCCAAGAGTCAATCGACGCAGCTGTTCTTGAAGTCACAAATTACATTCTACAGGCAGCTGATCGTTCTATACCAAAAACATCTACGACGCTCCCCAGAAGCCCGAAGCTTTGGTGGACCCCTGAATGTGCAGCGGCTAGGAGAGCTCAACATAAGGCCTGGTCTACGTTTCGGTGTTATCCAACCGATGCCAATCTTGTTACATTCAAACGAGCAAAATACTATGCTCGGTTGGTGCGTCGACATAGCAAGAGGGAGTCTTGGATCCAGTATGTTTCATCTCTCACTTCACGTGCCAGTTCGAAAAGTGTGTGGGACAAGATTCGTAAGATCCGGGGTAACTACAGCTCTCACCAGATCTCCATTCTCGAGAGTAACGGTTGAACATATGTTGAAGTCGGGGAGATTGCTGATTGTTTGGGGTAGGCGTTTGCCTCCGTGTCGAGTGACCTGGCGTATCCTTCTTCTTTTCAAAGAATTAAATCCACTGTGGAACGCCAGAGAATCTCCTTTGAGCCTTTCCACGACACTGGATATAACTCCCCTTCAGCATGGTTGAACTCAGGGTGGCTCTGCATCAGTCCGGCGCTATATCTGTCGGTCCCGATGGTATCCACTATGACATGCTCCGTCATCTCTCGCAGTCGTCTCTCGATAATCTCTTAATCTTATACAATCGTATTTGGTCGGAGCACAGTTTCCCGGAATCTTGGTAAAAAGCTTTTGTTCTGCCTTTTCCCAAAATTGACAAGGATCCCAAGTCTCCCTCTAGTTATCGTCCAGTTGCTCTCACTAGCTGTCTGTGTAAAGTTCTTGAACGCATGGTTAATTACCGGTTAGTTCATTTTTTAGAACATCATCAAGTACTTTCAGCATCACAAAGCACCTTTCGCCGTCATCGTTCACCTCACGATCATTTCCTGCACCTTGACACATCTGTGCGCGAGGCGTTCGTGCGTAGGCAGCACTGGTTTCTATATTTTTTGATATTGATAAAGCCTATGATCGAGCGTGGTGGCACGGTATTATCCGTGGCCTCTACGCATGCGGATTGCGAGGAAATCTTCCAAACTTCATTGTAAATTTTCTTCGCAATCAGGTGTTCCAGGTGCGCCTGGGTACGACGCTCTCGGCACCGTTCCATCAAGAACAAGGTATTCCTCAAGGTTGCATTTTATCTGTCACATTGTTCATCCTCCGCATTAATTGTCTTTTCACAAATCTTCCTCCTGCGGTTTCGGCTACTGTTTCTGTTGACGACTTGCACATTTTCTGCACGTCATCAAGCATGAATTTTATTGAAAGGCAGTTGCAGTCTGCGATTAACCAGATCTTTAAAGCGGTGAATAGCAATGGTTTCGTTGTTTCTCCCGACAAGACAGCGTGTGTCCATTTCTGCCGGAGGCGCGGCCTCCATCCTGACCCAGAGCTGTATTTAGACCGTGCAGCCATACCAGTTTTGCCCGAGACAAAGTTTCTTGGATTGACGGTTGACCGTGCGCTTACATTCCGTGCGCACGTTCAGCGGCTAAAAACTTCCTGTCTGCGGGCTCTATCTATTCTTAAGATCCTTTTCGAGAGTCTCGTGAGGTGCAGACAGGGTATCTTTGTTTCGCATTTACCATTCGTTAATACGGTCGAAACTGGATTATGGTTGTATCGGGCATGGCTCTGCTCGTCGTTCCGTTCTCCGGCCTTTGGATACTATTCACCATCAAGTGCTGCGTCTTTGTACGGGCGCATTTCGAACATATCCGATTCCCAGCCTTTACGCTGACGCAAACGAACCATCGCTTGAATTACGCCGTCTGCAGCTGTCTGTTCAATTCTACTTGAAACTTAGATCTCTTCCAGACCATCCTTTATAAGATGCAGTTTTTCATCCCCAGCATGCTCGTTTATTTGAGAACAGGCCCTCGTGCATTCCCACCTTTGGTCTTCGTATGGCGGCCGTAGCTCGTGATGCAGGGCTCGACTTGTCTCTTGTTGGAGCGACCAGGTTCGTTGGGGACTCGCCGTGGCAGCCTCTTGAGGTTGTCATTGATCTCAACTTTACTTCTTTTGATGTCCTCAATCCCTGCCTCTGTGTCCCACCAGCTCTTCGCTGAGCATCGTGCCCTTAATTCTGACTACACTCCTATTTTTACTGATGGCTCCAAGATGCATGGAGTAGTTGGATCCACTGCTGTCTGTGTAGATGACGTTTCAGTACCGCGGATACCAGCTGAGGCCACGGTGTTTTCGGCGGAGATGCATGCTGTGTATCTCGTCCTTCTCCATTTTCAGTAGAGTTCTCATCATCGTGCTATGTCTATACGGATTCCTTAAGTGTCTTGCAGTCTTTGTCATCTGCAGATTGCCGTGACCATCCTTTTCTCTTGGATGTGAGACAGTTACTTCGTCGTTTGCTCGAGGCCGGTTTTCGGGTTCAGTTTTGCTGGATTCCTGGGCATGTTGGAATCTCGGGTAACGAGTGTGCTGATGCGGCTGTTAGATCTGCTTCCTCTTTGGCCGTCACACCCTTGCCCTGTTTCACCGGGACTTCCGCTTTGTTGTTCACGACTATAACAAGCGAACGTGGCAGGGTCTGTGGGACCAAGAGGTGGAAAATAAACTGCATCGTATTAAACCTGGTCTTGGAATCTGGAAATCCTGATATCGTCGGAACCGTAGGGAGTAAGTGGTGCTTGCGCGTCTCCGCATTGGGCATTGTCATTTCACTCACCGCTTTTTTGCGCTTTCCAATCGTAGGTTGAAGAAGCGTATATGCTCCAGCTTTGTCCGTCCGTCCGCACGATAACTGGCGTAAAAATGGTTCGATTTCGATGAAATTTTAGTATGTGGTAGGGGACCACCTAGGGACGAACCCTATTGAAAATGGGACAAATGGGGTCAAAGGTCACGACGTATGAGTGGGATCCATTCCATTGCACTTATACGTCATAACTTGCGTAAATATGGTTCGATTTCAATGAAATTTTACAATGTGGTAGGGGACCACCTGGAGACGAACCCTATTCAAAATGGGTGAATTGGGGTCAAAGGTCAGAACATAAGAGCGGGATGCATTTCATTGCCTTTATGCGCCATAACGTGCGTAAAAATGGTTCGATTTCGATGAAATTTTATTATGCGGTAGGGAACCACCTGGGAACGAACCCTATTGAAAATGGACGAAATGGGGTCAAAGGTCAGGACATAGGATTGCGATCCATTCCATCGCCCTTATCCCATATTATTGAGGTGGACGTCAAGTAATTTTGCTTCCTATACTTCCAATGGAAAAACTTTTGTACACATTTCCTTCACAATTAATGTGTTCCCAAGGATGAAAATTTGAACATCGATTAAAATAACTTCTTAATATAACTTGGAATACTTAATATTTTCTAAAACATAACCATAATTATATTAAAAACAATGTTTCCTTTGGTGGTGTTGAAATCAGAAAAAAGATGGCGCGACCTGTACTTTGATGATGTCAGTGGACAAATAAGTGTTGGATTGCATAATTATGGTTATGTTTTAGAAAATATTAGGTATTCCAAGTTATAAAATGAGGCTATTTTAATCGATGTTCAAATTTTCATCCTTGGGAACGCATTAATTGGGAAGAAAAAAGATGGCGCGACCTCTATTTTCATGACGTCAGCAGTCAAACAAATGTGCGGATCCTATTAAAGTTTTATGACGTCACAACTTTGCTAGCAGGTGGCCGCGATTCCCATCTGCCTCATTACGTCACGCGTTGTGTGCGTATGTTCGTCTGCACGATAACTCGCGTAAAAATCGTTCGATTTAGATGAAATTTTAGTATGTGGAAGGGAATCACCTGGGAAGGAACCCTATTGAAAGTGAACGAAATGGGGTCAAAGGTGAGGACATAGGTGCGGGATCCATTCCGATGTTCTTATGCGTCCTAATTAACGTAAAAAAGGTTCGATTTCGATTACATATTAGTATGTGATAGGGGATCGACTGGGGACAAATCTATTGAAAATTGGCGAAATGAGGGTCAAAGGTCAGGACATAGGAGCGGAATCACTTCCATCGCCATTATGCGTCATAACTTACGTAAAAATGGTTCGATTTGGATGAAATGTTAGTATGTTGTAGGGGCCTGCCTGGGGACGAATCCTATTGAAAATGGGCGAAATGTGTCAAAGGTTAGGACACAGAAGCGGGGTCTATTCCATAGCCCTTATACATCATAACTTGCGTAAAATTGCTTTAATTGCGACAAAACTTTATCATGTTATTTCGGAGGTATACTGAACCAGTTATTTTTTTTTAATTGGAGGTTTTTTTTTGTTTTTTTAATTGGAGGTTTAACGACCACCGTGAGCAACTCAATGAGCTATAAGCTGTCGCCCGTCCCTGATTTAGGGTCACTGGTTCCAGGGAAGGGAGAGAGCCAGTGCCGTAAGACGAACACAACATACATGCCTCACCGGGATTCGAACCCGGACCCCTTTCAGACGAATGATAAGAGGCCATCGCTTAGACCACTGCGCCACCGGGGTGGCTGAACCAGTTCTGTTGAATATCATCGAAATGTGATCAAAGGTCAGGGCGTATGAGTGAGATTTATTCCACAGATATTTTATCATTTCTAGTATGTTGGAAAGCGTATCATAATCAATGCATTGCATGAATTTACTGACTTGTTGCTGTGTGGCGACACTGCGCCGATGTGTGAGACGTGCAATTGCCGACTCACCGTCACGCATCTTCTGTGTAGCTGTGTTCTTTTTCGTGATGTACGTTTTCATTTCTTTCATTCTCATTTGTTGACAGCGGACGCCGCTGCGCTGCAGCGGCTCCTAGGTGACAACTGCGATACCGTCGCTGTCTTTTCATTTTTTAAACAAATTGACTTTTTTAAACGTACATAGATTTTAGCCCTATTATCATTCTCATTTCTCAGTTTTACTGAATCAGCTAGATTTTAATCATTGTACCACGTTTTTAATACTGTTTGTTTCATTGTCTTTTTAGCCGTTCCATCATTCTGATTTTTCAGTTTTACTCCATCAGCCATATTTTAAGCTTGATACCACGTTTTTTAATACTGTTTGTTTGTCATGTGTCTGGCGCTCTTTGGCCAAACATGGCCCTTGCGCCATAAAAATCAACCAACCAGTGGCGATCCATAAACGGCAACGGAAGCTTTTTTTTTTTTTTTTTTTTTTGACTGGGGATTTAACGACCACCATGAGCAACTCAATGGGCTACAAGCAGTCGCCGTTCCTAATTTAGAGCCACTTGTTCCAGAGAAGGGAGAGAGCCAGTGCATTAAGACAAACACAACATCCATACCTCATCGGGATTCGAACCCGGACCCATCTCGGACGAATGGTCAGAAGCCATCGTATGGACCACTGCGCCACCAGGACGGCGCAGTATGTTAACATCAACGTTTACTGTTTGAAGATCCTTTCAACACAAGTTTACGAATCATTAGTGTTTTTGTATTGAGGCAATAATTAACAACAAAATTACTTCTGTTGCTGGGAAGCTACAGACAACGTACGTTCTCTGAGAGAGTCTGTCGAACCCTTTATATCTTTATTATGCATTTTATTGCGATAACTGAATTCAGAATTTGTTATGGTTTCTTCGCTTTTAGTGAGAACGGAAATCTAAATGTGCCAGAAATTTATTTATTTCGTTTTCAAGAGTACGTATCTTTAATTAAATAATTACGAAAAAATCTCTTGAAAAAATTGGAAATGCCCAGAATTTCAAACATTTCAGTGCAATTTATAAAGTGAGGGGTACTAAAGAATGCAAAAATTATTTTTTATATAATTACTTTCAAATAAAAAATATTTTTGCTGTAGATGAAACAGAGTTTCCAAAACTGCAGCTCAAGAATTGGTGTAACTGTAAATAAAAGCAGATCTCGTTCACCAAAAAAGGAAAGAAGAAGTACATATAAAAAGCAGCAACCCAAAATTTCTTACATGCATTAACGTGATCTCTAATGCATTAACGTGCACAATCTATTTCGAGTTTCTATCCCAAACTATTGATAGAATATTTCATTAGATTGCATTGATTATGCAATTGCAACTGCAGTTGGCAAAAGCAGACTGAGATACAGGATATCAGCCCAAAGAGATGGGGCTTAAAGTTAAAAGTCCAGAAAGGGAAAATGGCTGCATCAACAGGCCTGGATTTATGAAAGGCAAAAGGGGCGTTTGGCTCGAACACTCAGCCAAAAGGAACCGCTTTGCACAAAAACGTAATAATTAAAGCATTACTTTATTTCATTGAAATAAAAAAAAATGTGGCAAACAACTGTTAACGATGACCTATTTCTTAATTTTGTTTAATAATGCTGCTATTTAATTTTAAATTTCGGAATTTCGGGGGGGGGGGGGGGTTGCTCTGTGTTTGCTCTTCGAAAGACGGAGTTTGCTGCTACTATTGTACTTGGATGTCCAGTCAACTTGACGGGTTTCCAGCAAGAATGGCTTTGACTCGAAAAAAGCAGATAAAAAAATGAAAACTCATGAAAAACGCCAAGACCACAGAGATTCTGTGTTGAAGTATGATCTTCGATGAAAATAATCTTGTCATATTGAAAGGAGTTAGAAAAGTAAGTGCAGGAAAAAAAGAAATACTGAACGGAAGTATTGCGCCGTGTTGATGTCGTGACAATCTTTCTAGTTGAGTGAGGTCTCGCATTAGGGGTAGTGAAGAGATCGTTGGATCCATGCATAATGGGAATTTTTTTTGGTGTTATGTAACTTGCTGCTCAATTTGATAAATTTCTGATGTGTCACCTTAGAGAATTTTTCAAGTCCTAAGCAGTCATATTTATCACCAACCATCTACGAAAAAATTGTTCTACTTATGGCAAAATTTGTTAAGAATTATATTGTGAAAGAACTTAAAACTGTCAAATATTTCTCAGTTTCCGTAATTTCAACACCAGACCTGGCTTATGTTGACCAGCTGACAATCATTGTGCGATACGTTGTTTCTGGGAAGCCGGTGGAAAGGTTTTTAACTTTCCTGCAGTCTGGCTCTCACTAGGCTAAACACCGGCTCCAGCTCTGCTAGAATTTCTAGAAAAAAAGCTGGAGCATATACGCTTCTTCAACCTACGGTTGGAAAGCGTAAAAAGAAAGGCATTCATTTTGAAGACTGCAGAGGACGGTCATATGACAATGCTTCCAATATGTCATGTTACTACAAAAGAATGCCAGCCAGAGTTAATGAGAATAATCCAGCAGTAGTTTTCGTTCCTGTGCTGCTCACTCATTGAATCTTGTTGGACAGGCTGCTGCCTCTTGCTTTGCTGAAGCTATTAGTTATTTTGGCTTCATACAAAAGTTACACAATTTTTACTGCGTCAATACAGAGACGGGCAGTTATAATGAATTATTTGAAAGGAACGAACGGATAAGTTCCTGTCAGACATTCGGTGGTCAACAAGAGCTGATGCTACTGAAACCCTCCTAGATGGATGCAATCACATCCAAAATGCCCTCAGAGATATTGTAAGTGACTTGGAGCAAACACCTGAATCACGACATAAAGCTCAGACATTGGCAGACAAAATGTACTGACTTGAAACTGCGCTGATGGCCAAGGTCTGGAATTTAATTCTTGTGCGGTTTAACATTTACAAATAAAGCTGTTCAAGGGGTTGAAGTTTCCCTAAAGAAAGTGGTGGGTCTAACTGGTTTTCTGGAAAAGTTTCTGGAATCACTTTGGGATAGGCATGAAAGGTTAGAACTGGATGCTAGGAACCTTTGTGGCAACACAGACTACAAAGCAACTACAGGCAGATCAAGAAAGAGAAACCAAAGTTATGATGCGAATGCAACTTCAGTCTCCGAAGTTGTCCTTTCTTCGAGAGAGAAATTCAGATGTGGTACGTTCAATATAATTTTAGATCAGTTGTCTGTTGCTTTAAAAGAACGCAGGTAGCTTTCCAATCAGTGTATGATACGTTCAAAGTCATAGTCAGCGTATGCAGTCTACCTGATGCAGAGATAAGAACTGAAGCTGAGAAACTTATCACTGCGTGGAACTTACCCTGTGATTTCAGTAATGTGTTCATAGAGGAAATTGTCCAGTTTTCAGCTTTTACAAAGCTCAGGTCATGCCCTACTTCATCTCAATAGGCGGTTTTACTCCATGATGAAGAACTCTTCGAATATACGTATTTGAGCATGATGGTCACTAGTTGTTCGAGAGAGAGATCATTCAGCAAATCGGCACTTATAAAGAATTATTTGAAAATCACGATGACCCATGAAATAAGTGCTTTGTGCCTACTGGATGTAGAGAGCAGTTTTCAAAAGATGATTCACTAAGAATTTTTTACATGTTTACTGCAGAAAGAAAGACTTTCTGCGGATATTGTGCTTTTTCTTTGTATGCATAACTTGTCAGTTCCAATAACATGCAGTAAAATGGCCGTGATGTGTAAATTTGGTGAATTGTCCTTTTCGATGCGTATTTTAATTTCTGAGTTCGAGGGACCCACCGAATTTGAAGTGCCCCTATCTAAATCCGGGCCTGTGTATCAAAAACAGTGTTTCGCTCAACAGAGCATTTGCTATGAAGGTTCTTTCCTGAAGCTGTTAAAGTTGTAAACAAACTTTGCTGATTTAGTATAACATGGTTTTATTCTACAAAATTATTTGAGTACTAGGACAAGCCGCCAATGGTAACCGATAACTCAGGTACAGTTGGCAAATTTTGAGCGAAGCTATTGCAAAATAAAAGTTCATTAAGGCGTCTATTATAACAAATTCTCAAAAACGAAAGCGTAAAATTTATGACTTCCAGAACAAAAGTACGAAATATTCTAAAAAGGAATTGCTTAAAATTTATCATGAACTACTTTCCTTTGCGCTTTCACGTTGGTTGTGATCAGGTTGCATGTAAACAAAGCTGAAAGACACACTCGGATCGGGAACCACGTTTTTTCATTTTGTATCGCCAAAGACAAACACAAACATACATACACAAACTTCCTATTATTATTATTATAGACTAAGCATGTGTTGAGCCAACAGACTTAGTCTTTCCATTTCTTTGTTTTTCAGTTCAAACGATTTTTTTTAATTAATGTTAGTGAGCCGACTTTAGTGAAACGGTTTAAATAAAGGGCCATCTAGTTTTAATTAAAATTCCTCAATGACGCGGAATTTCGGGAATCGGAAGGCGTCAAAACCTGACCATGGACGATGTCCAATCTCATGCCAAAAATCACGGTGATCGGATGTGTCGTGTCGTAGCATTGCCCAAACAACTAATTATCCCGAATCTCGTATAGAGAGTGGATTTTTTCAATTATTATTAAAATTGGTCACATTTTTAATGGTCATTATTTTTATACGACACGACCAATCACCTTTATACCAACTCCATGTCACTCCCCATGTCCTTCCCTTTCTCTGTGGCAAGTGTCACCGCGATCGGATGAAGATCTTTGGAGGAGATAAGTAACAAACGACCTTTTCTCAAAGCCCGAAAAATCTCCTAAAAATGCAAGTTTTTGGACAATTATTCCTCAATGATGCGGAATTTCGGGAAACAGAAGGCGTCAAAACCTGACCATGGACGATGTCCAATCGCATGCAAAAAACCACGGTGATCGGATGTGTTGTCTCGTACCTATGGCCGAACAACTAATTGTCTCGAGTCTCGTAAAGAGAGCTCCACTAGGCCTTCGGCCTCATTTCGCTCAATATATATATATATAATGGTCATTATATTTATACGACACGACCAATCACCATGATCGTGTCATATAAAAATAATGACCATTATATAAATATATTGTGTAACAAACAATTCGTCATCGAAGACTGCAGTGTGCTAAACAATTTCAACACAGGTAGTGACCATAGATTGGTGAGATGTAAGATGCACCTCAACACTAAACTCGGACGTGGCAAGCTCATAAGACAAACAAAATGTATTGACATAACCAACTTTTAAAAACACCGTAATATCTTCAAGTTGGAACTGAAGAACAGATTTTCTGCTTTAGAAGGCCTAACATCGGAAGAAGTGGATATTTCTGAAGTTAACAGAAAAGTAACCAAAGCTCTTATGGAAACAGCAACAAAATTAGCTGGGTCTAAGAACAAGTTGCATGTGCACAAATTATCAGAAAAAACCAAAATGTTGATGCAAAAAAGAAGAGAGATGAGGACAACTAAAGAAGAGAGATGAGGACAACTAAAGAAGAGGTGACTTCCAAAGTGGAATATATATAGCTATGCAAGACAGTACGAAAAAGTATCACTGAAGACGTAAGGAAATTCAACAGTGAACTAGTGAGGAAAGCAACTGAAAACAACCAAAGCCTAAAAACAGCAAAGGGGCATCTCAGTAAGGGAAGAAAACAGATTATGGCACTCGAAAAAGAAGATGGTACTGTAACAAGAAATAGAGGATAAATTTTGACAAGAGTGAAAGATTTCTACTCCAAATTATATGAAAGGGATGATACATGTACTCCAGACATCACGAAAGGTACCAGTACCAGAGTTCTTCCAGTCCTCCCAGCAGAAGTTGCACATGCAATCAAGAACATGAAGCGAGGGAAAGCTTCAGGAGAAGATGGAATTACTGTAGACATCATACAAGAAGCAAGTGGAGAAATTGAAACAGTACTCGCCCAAGTTTTCACTCGATGCCTTAATGAAGGCAAGATTCCTGAGGATTGGAACAACGCTACAATGATCCTGCTACATAAAAAAGGTGACATTGAAGATCTCCGGAACTACAGACCTATCAGCCTCCTTTCAGTGGTTTATAAAATCTTCACTAAAGTTCTTTCACACCGCTTGAAGGTAACACTGGACATGGCTCAACCGAGAGAACAAGCTGGATTCAGGAGTGGCTACAGCACTATAGATCATATCCACGTACTGAGAGAACTACCTGAAAGAGCGAGGGAATATGAATTTCCATTGTGCATAGCTTTTATCGATTATGAAAAGGCCTTTGATTCGGTGAAACCATCAGCAGTTACAATGGCTTTGAAATCCTGCGGTATCGAAGATGCATACATTAATATTATTAATAACATTTTTGAAAATACAAGTGCAAAGATTCGGCTGTTTGAAAACACAACACGCATAAAAATTGGAAAGGGAGAAAGACAGGGTGACACCATATCTCCCAAGCTCTTTGCCACATTGGAAAATGTGTTTCAATCACTGAACTGGGAAAACAAAGGGATAAAGATTAATGGAGATTTATATAATTCAAGACTACACGCTTGTGATATTGATTAAGAATAAATTATCAACGTTTATTCACAATTAAAAGCTTTATTAGCATCGACTATAGTTTCGCAGAGCTTCTGGCTCGGCTTCATCAGGACGAATGGAGCGTAAACATTCAAATCATTGTGACATCATCACAGTTCTGACGGTCACGGTTTTTGGCGAGTTGTTTCCACGCGCTTGAAAGAAATGGAGTCGACGTCATGTCGTTGACAAGCAGTGAAGAGTTCCGGTATATGTGAAAAGCTTCTAATACATTAAGCTTGATCGTTGAATCAGGTTTATCAATGAGCGTAGTGTTTCCAATCAGAAATTTATGGTTCTTTTCGTGACAATGCTGGGCTATAGACGACTTCTTCAGTTCACAATTCCGTACGTAGGTTAGGTCTTGTGCTCCTTCACACGGAAATTTAATGCCCTGCGGGTTTGTCCTATATATGAAAGTCCACATTCACAAGGTATCTGATAAATTCCCCAGGAATTTATGTCTTCGACGTAATCTTTTGATCCGAAAAAATTTATCTTGTTTATGGGTTTGAAAATAACTTTAAAATTAAAACTCTTGAGAATTTTTGAAATTCCAAAGCAAATCTGTGCAGCAAATGGTATAACCGCCCAATTCTGTCGTATTGGGTTATCTACCGTCGTTAGTGAGCAGACATGCTTCGGTTTCCTAAATTTTTGGATGGCTTTATCTATAACGGAATGTGTATATCCTCTGTGTACTGCAATTCGTTTAAGGAAATCAAGCTCTTTCTGCAAGGAATATCCTCAGCTGAGCATATATGTATTGCACGATATACGTATGTGTAGAAGGCCGAAATTTTTTGTTTCCATGGGTGATTTGATTTTGCATGTGGAGGTAAGGAAACAGCAAATGGTTTTTGGTAAACTGTTGTACTAAAGCAACCTTCAGAGCGTGACACAAGGACATCCAGGAATGGTAAGCAGCCATTATTTTCAGTCTCACATGTGAACTGTATATGAGGATCAATTGAATTGAGAAGTTCAACTAATTTAGGTATTTCCGAATTCCTGCCATTCCAGAAGACAAAGGTATCATCTACATATCGAATCCACAGGTCGAATGTAACGAGCTGAAATAGTTTGTCCTCAAAGTGACGCATGTAGACTTCGCATAAAAGTGGCGACAGCGGGCTACCCATTGCAAGGCCTTCATTCTGTTGGAAATATCTTCCGCGAAAACGGAAACTGTTTTGTTTGATACAGATTTCCACTAATATCAAAATTTCTTCAACTTCCGGTTGGCTGAAATGATGTTCAATGAGACTTGCTTTCAATGATTCGATGGCTCCATTCATTGGGATACTTGTGAACATGGATTTCACATCGAAGGATAACATGAACTGGTCGTTGTATGGATGTCGTTTAAGCCGATTGACAAATTCAATGGAATTTTTTACAACAGTTTTGTTTGAAGAAGTCGCTAAGGTGGATAGTTTCGAAGATAGAAATTTGGCCAACTTATGTGTAGCAGAGCCGATATTGCTGACAATGGGACGAAAGGGGACGCCAATCTTGTGTATCTTCGGAAGTGCATAGAAACGCGGACAACGGGCATATGAGGGTTTTAGACAACTTTGTGAGCTTTGGTCAAGGGTAACGCAACTTGTTACCACTTTTCGAACTTCTTTTAAATGTTTCTCCGCCGGATCATTTTTTATTTCTTCATACGGTCCCTCGGAAATAAGTTTTTCGACCTCTGCTTCATAATGTTTTTTGTCTAGAATAACAACTTGTCCTCCTTTATCTGCTTTAGTAATGATGATATCAGAATTTGACTGTAATTCTTTTAGAGCTTTATACTCTTCCTTGTTGAGATTAGGTTTAAATGGTTGAAAGGAATTTGATGTTATTACTCGGCTGACACAATGTCCAATTGTTTCCTTTTCATCAATGCTTAGATCGCTTTTTGTCAGGGACTCTTCAACTGATGCAACGACATTGGATACCGGTATCTTTTTTGAAATTGCGAAATTTGAATTGTAACGTAAAATACCTTTTTGAATTTCGCTCTGGTTAAAATCAGAAAGGTTAGATATTACTTCGTTATCCGTAAAGATTTCCTCAATTTGAGAAGTAGAATTTTCTTTATTGTTGCTATTATTTGATAATTTTTCAAATTTTCGTTCTAATGTACTTTTATGAGTGAACGACATATTGGAACTCCTAGACCAAGTTTTGCCGTCTAGGTCCGAAAATTCTGGTATTATTTTAGCCAGTAATAGGCCTTCTACACATACGTATATCGTGCAATACATATATGCTCAGCTGAGGATTCCTTGCAGAAAGAGCTTGATTTCCTTAAACGAATTGCAGTACACAGAGGTTATACACATTCCGTTATAGATAAAGCCATCCAAAAATTTAGGAAACCGAAGCATGTCTGCTCACTAACGCCGGTAGATAACCCATTACGACAGAATTGGGCGGTTATACCATTTGCTCCACAGATTTGCTTTGGAATTTCAAAAATTCTCAAGAGTTTAAATTTTAAAGTTATTTTCAAACCCATAAACAAGATAAATTTTTTCGGATCAAAAGATTACGTCGAAGACATAAATTCCTGGGGAATTTATCAGATACCTTGTGTATGTGGACTTTCATATATAGGACAAACCCGCAGGGCATTAAATTTCCGTGTGAAGGAGCACAAGACCTACGTACGGAATTGTGAACTGAAGAAGTCGTCTATAGCCCAGCATTGTCACGAAAAGAACCATAAATTTCTGTTTGGAAACACTACGCTTATTGATAAACCTGATTCAACGATCAAGCTTAATGTATTAGAAGCTTTTCACATATACCGGAACTCTTCACTGCTTGTCAACGACATGACGTCGACTCCATTTCTTTCAAGCGCGTGGAAACAACTCGCCAAAAACCATGACCGTCAGAACTCTGATGATGTCACAATGATTTGAATGTTTACGCTCCATTCGTCCTGATGAAGCCGAGCCAGAAGCTCTGCGAAACTATAGTCGATGCTAATAAAGCTTTTAATTGTGAATAAACATTGATAATTTATTTTTATTTAATGGAGATTATCTAACTCACCTTCGTTTTGCTGATGACGTAGTCATTTTTGCAACTACCCCAATCAGAGCTGCAGAGTATGATCCAGGAACTTGCTGACAAGAGTAAAGAAGAGGGATTGAAAATGAACTTTCAGAAGACAAAAGTGATGTACAATGCTTTTACAAAAAATGAAGATTTATCGATTGATGGAGAAAAGCTGAAGATAACAGATACGTACGTTTATCTTGGACAGCAGATATCAAGTGAGGGTCACATTGATGAAGAAATTAATCAGCGTATAAAACTTGCCTTTAGAGCTTTTGGGAGAAACAGCATAATTTTCAAGAGCAATATGCCATTGTGTCTTAAAAGTAAAGTATTTGATCAATGCATCCTTCCAGTGCTTACGTATGGTGCAGAGACGTGGACTTTAACTAAAAGAGACATACAAAGGCTGCAGACAACTCAAAAAGCATGGAGAGGTGCATGCTTGGTGTAACCAGGAGAGATAAGAAGAGGAACTCGTGGATCCGAAAAATGACAAGAGTGGAAAACATCATGATCAGAGTTAAATCTCTGAAATGGCAATAGGCTGGACATACTGCCAGAAGGACAGACCATCGATCGACAGCCGAAATTTTAGATTGGATTCCAAGGGACAGGAAGAGGCCCAGAAGAAGACCACATGGTGGATGGGTGGATGAAATTCGAAAGTATGCGGGAGTACTTTTACTTGGTACTTGTACCAATGGCGGGGTACTTGACCCAGCACCGCGACCTAAGGTCTATTGTGCATCCCCAGCCCTAATCTCGAAAGAAACCAGATACACGAGCAAAAGCAAGAATGCTCTTGACTGGTACTAAAGAGATATCACTTGGTCTCAAGTTGTGAGTACCAAAGTGGTCAAGCTTGAGTGCTGCAAAAAAGTCACAGTCACAAAAAAATGCAAGAAAGTCTCCTCTTCCAGATGGCATCCTCTACAAAGTGAATCCTCTTTCATCCCAATCAAATTAAGGTGCTTGTTAAGACGACAGTGTCCTGTAAGTAGACCAACAATCAGTCCAATATCCTTTTTTAGCAGTTTAGGGAGTTCCTTAGCCCTGTGAGGCAAGGGTCCTTGATTAAGTTCCTTTGCCTGCCTCTGGCCCCTGGTAGCATGCTAGAGGTCAAGCTGCTTAGTCCTCAGCAGTCTTTTAGTTAGTCCTCAGCAGCCTTTTAGTTAGTCCTCTGGCCACACCAGAGGCGAGCCCTAATGCAGGCTCTGGACCATAAAAAGCCTGCTCTGCCCCCTCTTTAGCAAGAAGGTCAGCTTTCTCATTACCTTCAAAACCCCTATGTCCTGGAACCCAGAACAGTGTTGCACTTTGTTCCGGTTTGCCAGTTCAGTTAGGGTCTGAAGGCAGTTCCAAACAATTTTGGATGAAATGCGGCATTGACAAAGTGCCAGTAAAGCCGCCTGGCTGTCTGAACAAATCTTGATACGCACATTGTGATACCCTTTTGATCAGACATTATGAGGCGCATGCTAGAATAGCATATACCTCAGCTTGGAACACGGTAGCATGCCTTCCAATGCTTTGGCATGAACCATAACCTCTGGATAGGCAATATTCCCCTGTTCCAACTCCTACGTTTGTCCTGGAGCCATCAGTAAACCAAACAGTTTCACCGCTGCACCCAGGGACAAAGGACATTTCCCATTCCCTGCGACTGGGAAAGTTCACACTGAATGTTTTATCAAAATGATATTTTACTAGCATGTTGTCGGTTCCCATTTGAAAAACGGATTCCTTGCAAAAATATTCCTGAATAGGCTTGGTATGGCTGCCAACCCACAATGAGGGTCTCCACATGCCATTGCAGCATAATCTATATGCCCCCATAATGGCCTCACCCTCAATATGAAGGTGAAGTGGCAGAATATCAAGAAGCAACTCCAATGCAGCTGTTGGAGTAATTTTAATTGTTCCTGATATACCTATGCAGGCCAGCCTTTGTAACTTGTTAATTTCAGCCTGCACCGTGCAGAAGTTAACTCTGCGCCACCACACCGTTGAGCCATAAGTGACCATAGTATATATCCAGTGCAAGATCCTCGGTTTGAGATCCCAGGATTTGCCAATAGCACCTCTACATGACCAGAACACTTTCTTGGCTATGGCAATACAGTAATCTAGGTGCTGTTTCCAGGTTAAGCTTCCGTCCAAAATGACTCCCAGATACTTAACCTGTGTATTGAGAAGAACTGTTTTCCCAAAGAGAGTAATATCTCCAAGGTCTCCAAGATTCATCTTTCTAGTGAAAGGCACAAGGATGGTTTTGTCAGGGTTTACTGATAGACCAACCTTCCTTGCACCAATCCTCAACAAGTCCCAGTGTTCTTTGCATTACGCTCGAGACTGTTTTAGGGAATTTTCCTTGACAATTAAGGCCACGTCATCTGCATAGCCAAAACAGTCGCAACCAGACCCCTCCAGGATCCCTAGCAGTTCATCCACCACCAGGCACCCCAACAGGGGAGAGCAAACTCCTCCCTGAGGGCAGATCCGGCAGGTGGAGACCGACAGAGTCTCCCCGAGTAGCGAGACCACGACCGTTCTGCTTGTGAGCATGGCCTTAATCTATTGACAACAGGTTCTATCATCACCATGTCTTTCCACAGCTCCCACAATGGTCTTCGTAGAGACCCTGTCAAAGGCAGCTTCAATATCAAGGGAAGTGGCTAATGACACCTCCTTAAATTCTAGTGCCTTCTCCAGGCAACAAACAATGCCATGGAGAGCTGCTTCTGTTGATTTGCCTTGTTGATAGGCAAACTGAAATTTTGAGAGGGGTTTAGGAAGTAAAACCACATCTATAATATGCCTATCCACCATCCTCTCAAGAGCCTTGAGAAAGAAAGATGTTAGACTAATAGGTCTAAAGGCCTTTGCCTCTTGGTAATTTGACTTACCTGGCTTGGGAGTAAATATTACCTTAGCCTGTCTCCAAGCACTTGATATATAACCAAGAGCAAGGCAGGCCCGATAAATTTTTCACAAGAGTGGAGTATCTCCAGTCCTTGCTGCATCAAGATGGGAACAATTCCATCACATCCAGGTGATTTAAATGGTTCAAAAGAATTAATGGACCACTTAATCCTAGAATAATTGACCACCTCCCTGAAACCCTCCAGTCCTCCTTTTTTGCACTTCAGTGCTCAAGGCCAGCTGTTCGTACGCCAGTGGGGTCAATTATACTTGAATCTGGAAAGTGTACACCTAGCATTTCTGTTAGTGTTTCTTTACCAGTTTTTTTGTGAAGCTCCCATCAACCAATCTGATGGTGTTCAAGCAATTTGCATTGTCTTTAGCCATGATTTTCATAAATCTGGCAGTACTGGGAGTATCTGAAATACTTCCACAGAAATCTCTCCAAGACGCTCTTTTTGCCTCTCTAATTGCTTTGTTGTACTGTGTGAGGGTTGTCTTATATACCGTCCACTCACCAGTACGTTTGGATTTATTAAAAAGCCTTCTAGTTTTGTCTCTAAGACTGCTAAGCTGTTTATTCCACCAAGGAACTTGCCTTGGTAAGCTAGCAGTCTTGGCCTGACAGTTTTGGTGGTAAAATTCGAGAATAGACCGTTGCAACTGGTCAACGGCTAACTCGAGACATGGAATTTAACATATTGGAGGCATGGAATTTAACATATTGGAGGCATGGAATTTAACACCGAGCGCATGTTAAATTCCATGCCTCCAATATGTGCCGCCAGATCTTCCCTGAAGCCAATCCAATTGGTTCTTCTGGGATTTCTGACTTGCACCA
This sequence comes from Macrothele yani, assembly GCA_039090855.1. Classification (NCBI taxonomy): domain Eukaryota; kingdom Metazoa; phylum Arthropoda; class Arachnida; order Araneae; family Macrothelidae; genus Macrothele; species Macrothele yani. Next base: position 76,143,807 of record CM077026.1, read on the forward strand.
GCTGTTGTCTTACATCGGCAACTGGAAAGCAAATATATCTATGATCAGACAATGAAGATTCACTAGACACATGCCATTTAATAATGCGGTTAAACATGTTAGCACTACAGAGAGTGAGGTCAATGACTTCACTTCTATTAGAAACAATAAAAGTGGGCTCATTGCCTCGATTGAGAATATAAAGTTTAGTACTTACCAAATATTCCAAAAGGTTGTCCCCTCGTCTGTTGCAGTCGCTGCTCCCCCACATGATATGGTGAGCATTGGCATCACAGCAGATGATGAGGCGTTTTCCATCTGACTCACAGAAGTGGACAATGTCTCTTACCTCCTGAGAAGGAGGTGGTTCAGGTTCATCAAATGGTAAGTATGCAGAGACGGCAAACAGCTTTTCTCTGCCACTATCAGATGACATAAAAAGTTTAATCACAGTTGTGTCCCCTGTGGTAAACTCAGGAAGTGGCATAGCATGATGTCTTTTGCTCACCAGTATACAGGTCCTTGGTCTCCTACTTGATGTATTATAGAAGACGGTAAAGCCTGCTCCTTGTAAGCCCAGGATCTTTCCATTATGTATCCATGGCTCTTGAATGAAAGCCAGATCAACATCCTCCGCAGCCAGTCTGCAGCACAAAGCAGCAGATGCAGGCCGACTACGGTGAAGATTGATCTGGATACATTTCATGCAGTTCTCCATTGTGAGATAGGCATGGAGACTAAGTGGTAGAAGGATCAGCCGGGTCATAATCCACCCTATGGGTGCTGGAAGCCAGCTCCACACCTTCATGGACCCCAGCCAGGCCGATCACATCCTCTTCAGTCCCCCCCCCTAAGAACTATATCTGAGTCCTTCCCCCAGACCATGGCCAGGGGAAGACAATGCAGTTGTTTCTGGCTCCACAACTGAAGAATGAGGCTCTTCCATTTCTGTGTCCTCCTTTGAAGTACTAGGACCCTGAGGGTCATGTAGTACTTTAAATTGACCCTCATCGACCCCAGTGTTGGCAGTGAACCTGGCTTCAGCAATGGCTTTAGCCGATTCCTTGTCTACCTGGAAAATCCACCTGACGGCCTTAGGATCTTGTACCCGATCCAACACCCTCCAGGTGTTTGTATGCAAACTGCTGTTGTAGGCACACAACCTCCTGCAGAGGACGTTTGGATCCTTGATCCAAATATCCCTTGTCCTAAAGGCAACCTTGATCGGTTTTGGAAGAACACTGGCCCTCATCACCTTGAGCCTAGTGCCCCTCAAAACTTTATCATTTTTTTCAAAGGCTGATGTTAGCCATTGCCCTGTTCCCATGTTCTCAAAAGGTAAACAAGAGCTCTAGAGTTCAGGGAAGAGCTCTTGATGCGTGGTAGAGACTCTCCTACTTGAGAACCATCCACCCGCCTCAAAAGCTCCTCCTGAATAGTCCCAACCTCACTGTCATCAAGCCACTCGTTCGGGAAGTTTTCCTTCACGATGGCCATCCTAACAGTGGAGACAGCCTCACCATAAGTGCTGGGACAAGACCGGTCCCTACTCCTTTTGGTTGGCTTCCTCACATCTGGAGAAGGGGTAGAGAGAACAGATCTCTTCCTCTTGCCTTTCTTGTCTACCACCGGTGGAGAAGTATCTACAGATGTGGGTCCCACTGAACTCGACTCCTTGTCAGTTTGACCGTTCATCTGCCTTGCTAACTTCCTCCTGATGTTGCGCTTAGCAGTCTTGCTAAGTCGCAACCTTTCGTTGCTGCTACCAGCCTCACTAGCAACCACAGACTCTTTTGGCAACCCGGTATTACCTGCTGCCTGCAGATGCCTTTTTTGCTTTTGCGAAACAACTTCCCCGCCTTAGCCTGAGAGGTGTTCCAAGAGCAACTGGGCCTCACCTCAGGATCAACAGATCCCGGCCTTGGCTGGGAAGATGCTGCTTTTTTAGGTTGGGTACTGACTAAGTCAGACCCTAACCCAGGGTTTGTTGTATCCAAGAAGGTTTCCATATTTGGCCCCACGAAACTGGAGGGAAAAAAAGGTCACCACCCGGTAATCCTCCTATCCCGGGTGGAAGGCTAATTACGACAGGGTTTCGCCTGGTGCCCTGAAAGGATCGTTAATGATACTGATATTTTACTACCTCAGTACCATTCAGCCCTCAGCACGATACCTCACACCTTGGCTTAGATAGACCAGAGCCTCAGTTAGCCAGTATGTTTCGGACGTTCCAAAAAGAGGAGCTACTGTGAATCACAGCACCTAATCCACCCGTTTCCACAACCCCACGACGAGGACGTTGAGGTTGGTTTTCGTGTATTCGAAAAAAATGACAATAGTAGAAGAGGAACTCGTGGATACGAAAAATGACAACAGTAGAAGAGGAACTCGTGGATCCGAAAAATGACAAGAGTAGAAGACATCATGATCAGAGTTAAATCCCTGAAATGGCAATGGGCTAGACATACTGCCAGAAGGACAGACCATCGATGGACAGCCGAAACTTTAGATTGGATTTCAAGGGACAGGAAAAGACCCAGAAGAAGACCACATGGGAGATGGGTGGATGAAATTCGAAAATTTGCGGGAGTAAAATGGAGGAGACTGGCACAAGACAAACCGTTGTGGAAGATGTTTGGAGAGACCTTCGTCCAGCAGTGGATTGATAATGGTTGACAATGATGATGATGATGATGATGACATAAATATATATCAAAATATTGAGGGGGCAGTGCCCACTCAATATTTTTTACCCTGTTTAAATAAGTTCTTGTTTTTGTGTGAGTATGTCATTTTCGAAATGCTCGAGTTGAAATATTTTTTCATAGAAAAAATGCTTTTCCATGCTATTGAGGCTATCGTACGCTGTGCTAATTGCAAAAAATAACATTTCTTTCCTTTATAGAATTGTCTTATTCTTTATAAAATGGACCAAGCTCCAACTTATGAGGGCAAAGAAATAATAAATAACAATTTAAGTAAACTCTTTTTTTCTCATTTTTAGTATTGCTCATTTGAAAAGAACCTTGGTTGCCAGCCCCATATTGTGTTTGACATGTTCTCGTGATATATACACTGCTGGCCACCCAAAATGCAACACCAAGAAGGACACTAGATAGCAAAGCCAGATTTACTGGACACATAACAACAGATACAAAGATGAAACGATTGAGCTTACAGGCCCGTGCGACTTGCGGAACACGCAGACATCAATAGTTCGTGTGGCCCCCATTGCTGGCAATAACGGCCGCTACACGCCGCGGCATCGTACGAAAGAGGCTTTGGATGTGGGCTTGGGGTATGTCGGTCCAGGCTGCTTCCACACGTAGCCACAGTTTATCAGGAGTAGCCGCGGGTGGTGCTTACCGGGCCACTCGGTTGCCGATCAGCGACCAGACGTGTTCGATGGGCGACATATCGGGAGAACAGGGAGACCACGGCAGCAGTGACACCTGGTGGGCCGTGAGGAATTGTTACAAGATGCGTACTACGTGCGGCGAGCATTGTCCTGTTGAAACGTGGCCGCTGGCAGGTCCTTCAGGTAAGGGAGGACTACAGGCTCCAAAACGTCTGAGATGCAGCGGTGGCTGTTGAGTGTACCGGCGATGCGTACCAGAGGGGTGCGGGTGTCATATCCAATTGCGCCCCAAACCATAACGCCAGGCTACGGACCGGTATGGCGATGCATAATGCAGGCGTCATACAGTCTCTCGCTGCGGTGCCGCGGATCCGACCATCGTGGTGTTGCAGGCAGAAGCGGGATTCGTCGGAGAAGACAATGTCGTGCCATTCCGTAGTCCAGGTGCGGCGTTCAACGTCCCACTGCTGCCGCACTCGCCGGTGGTGTTACGTCAATGGTAATTGGAGTAATGGGAGCCATGCGACAAGTCCCCGCTCCTGCAGACGATGTCAAACGTTACGTGCTGACACAGTTTGTTGCGCAACACACCCTAATTCCTGCGCTAACGTTCGTGATGTGGCGGTGCGAGCCGTCAATGATCGCCGCACAACATGCCGGTCCTCTTGTTCGGTGGTGTGCTGCGGCTGCGGCAATCGCTCACGTCGGTCCGTCCGTCCCTCCTGCACCCACCGAATTCATACTCACCTCACTGTGGCTGGATGTCGTCCCACACGGGCGCCGATGTCTCGGTACGATAAACCGCTGTCGCGATAAGTCACTATTCGTCCTCTGTCGAACTCCGAAACTACCGTATTCTGCGACGAGGCATCAGGAAGCTTCCCACGCACTTGTCCGGCAGCACAACACACTTTCACTATTTACACCCCGCCTTCTGTGCACCATTCTTATAGTGCTTCTCGGTGACCTGCCGGGCGCACATGATTTGCATATGCACTGCAATGCTAATCGTTTGCATGTCCGCTCGCGGGCGACGCATGATGCGAATTTCAGGCCAATCGGATGCTTCCTTCTTGGTGTTGCATTTTGGGTGGCCAGCAGTGCATATATTTTTTTTTATTGGAGGTCGCCCGTCCCTAATTTAGGGTCACTGGTTCCAGGGAAGGAAGAGAGCCAGTGCCGTAAGACAAACACAACATCCATGCCTCACCGGGATTCGAACCTTACCCCTTTCAGAAGAATGATCACGAGCCATCACTAAGACCACTGCGCCACCGGGGCGGCCTCATGATATGTGACAAATGTTTAAGACAATTATCAAAACTAAAATGAATAAATAAAAATATAGAAACGAATAATCTCTAGAGCCTTTATTTATCTATTTTTTGCGCTTCTGTTCTTTTGAGTGATCGCGCTAATTTCTCATTTTCTTTTTTTTTTTTATTGGAGTTTTAACGACCACCGTGAGCAACTCAATGAATGGACTATAAGCAGTCGCTTGTCCCTAATTTAGGGTCACTGGTTCCAGGGAAGGGGGAGAGAGCCAGTGCCGTAAGACAAACACAACATCCATGCCTCACCGGGATTTGAACCCGGACCCCGTTCGGACGAATGATCAGAGGCCATCGCTTAGACCACTGCGCCACCGGGGCAGCTCTCAGTTTCTTATAAACGTTTGAAAATAAAATCTCTCTGGATATTTTTATAAAATCACAAGCTGAATTATATTTTTTTAATATTAATATTCAGCAAAAGAATATTTCTGTTGCGTTGTTCATTTGCTGATGAACAATTACAATTATATTTTAAAATATACGTCGAATCTCGTAGTTTATAGCGGTGTACCTTATGTTGCCTATCATAGCTTCCGCTAAATTTTCGAGATAAGTTTGATTTTTTGTTTGATTTTATAGAAAAAGTGTATAGATTTAAAAATTTTAGGGTGCCAAGATGGCGGCCAAATATCTATTTTTTCATGTCTTATGCATTTTTTCATAGAATGTATTAATATGGGTGTCAAATTATATGTTAATATGTTGGGTCAAAAATTAATAATATCATATACAAAATTACACTTCGTTTGTATTTTTTACGGAAAATCAAATTTTTACAGCAAATAATGAATTTCAGTTTTTTTTTATATGAATAAATGCTTTTCCTTCAAAACATTTGATAACAATACCTATTGGAAAAATACAATTTTCAATTTTGTTTATCCTGTAACTTGTTAGCTATCTTGTTCACTATCACTGTTGCTTTCACAATGGTAATCAGGAATAATTGCACAGTCACTACATTTACAGAGTGATGTACAACGAAGTGAGTTCTTAAGACATGAACACTTTCCTCCAGTGCACGAAAGCTTGCATGCGCATTTGACAAGTTTAATTATACCTAACGCCGCTGGTAATTCAAAACTTTTAATAGGTGCCAGAGAACCATGTTCATTTGCTTCCCATCCATTGTCAGTACGATTTGGTATATCGAACTGTGGACTTCTATAACCTTTTCCAATCAAAGAAATTATATTCGCCCGGAGTATATGGGGCTTTGAAGTCCCAACAGTTCGTGGCAACTTCTCTCCCTCCACACTCTTCGCAGAGAACAGGTGCCATCTTAACTTTGCGATAGAGTTCATTTGGCCGTCTTTTATATACGTCATACAGATGAATTTTTCAAAAATTCGTAATTGGGATAATGAATCATTCGGTTTCTCTCCCAGCTGTTGAAACGCTGCTAGTGTATCACTTTCACGAGGAAGACTTAGGTAAACTTTTATGCATTTCTCTTTACAGAAGCAAAAGAAATTCCTCCCCAATCTCCTCCGGTGAATGCGTGTAAACCAACAAGGCTCTAGCTTCGCCAATAGTATATATAGCATCGTTCTCGAATATTGAGTTTTCTTTTTCGGTTTACTTTTCCGGTGATAAAATAGATTTCGCCTTCAACTGAGTAAATGGAGACTAAATCCATCATTAAACCAAAAAAATCAGTGTCTGGTGAAGCACATCAAGTTCTAACTTTTCATTTCCACGCATAAAGATATCCAGCGCGTGGAGTGACATCGAAGTAGCGGCTTCTTCATGTGTGTGCTCAATTAACTGTGAGCTTCTTCATGTGCGTACTCAATTAACTGTGAGCTGAAGAGATCCATGTGTGTGCTCAATTAACTGTGAACTGAAGAGATCCATGTGTGTGCCCAATTAACTGTGAGCTGAAGAGATCTGGTTTCCGTAGCCAACTACAATATTGACGTCACTATGAGCAAAACTATTTAAAACTGCTTTTCCAAGGTACTCTGTTAACTGAGACTTCGTTTCATTATATGATAAAAAAAATTTCATGGAAACTAATTTAACGATCGAATCATCCTTGACAATGAATTTGTTAGGAGTTGTCAGACCCAACCTTTTCCGACGGGTTTGTGTTTTCAATGATTTGTCGATCTATCTGTCAAAAATTAACCTTGTTTCATCATAACCAGTAATCATACTTAGAATAACTTCTATGAAGGCCTTTGCGAAGTCTGCACAGGTGTTAATTGACTATGTTTTTTTTTCATAGAATGCACTACAGCCAATAACACATACCATGTTTTTCGGCAGAGTACAGTACATGAAGAAGTTGCTTGGAAATAACATGGTGATACTTGACTGACTGTTGAAGAATTAGCGTAATTTTCTATAACAGTTGCAAACGAACTCTTGCCAGATCGAATGTGCAGATACCCATCGGAAGAAAACCAAGCTCTTGGAATTCAAGAAAACTCATAGTTTCTAACTGCATCCTGAATGCTTGATAACATTTCAAGTCTCGACTTCATGACAATTAGAAAACGAGCAAGAAGCTGTCTATCTTCTCTTAACTTTCTTAACTTATCCCCAATCCTCAATTTAGTCTTCACGTTGCAGTTGCTGAATTACTTCAGCTTCATTTTCTTCATTGGATCCCAGATAGGTATTGTAGCTTTGTCGCAGTCTAACCTGGTTTCTATAAATTTACTGTACTATGTTTCTCCTTTCTTGTCGCGAAGTAGAATATCATCTTTGTACGCTTATATTCATAAGCACAGCATCATTTTGGACAGGACTACCTTCACAGTGTTCAACTTTCCTTAATAGTTCTGCATTCTTAAAAATCCTTATTGACATATTTTTTGGTAGCTGATGGTGCCTAAGAGAGGTTTGCGTGTTACTTTGGGATCAGTATTATTGTTTGAAGTCATTGACAATACGTGAAATATCTGGTGCACACAAAAAGTTACGGTTCAGTGCTTCTTCATTATACACTGCCGGACAATTGCTAAGGACGGATGACAATAGCAACGATAGCAACCATAAACTGGAAGGCAAGAAAATGTGGAAATTAGCATAAGTGCGGGATACAGTAAGACGTGTTGTGCGTATGCAAATTTTGGATTGCCGAACTTGTTCGTGACGTCATAGCGCTGATAAGAGATATAAAGGATTTGACGCGTATTGACCGTTGTTGTTCAAACGCAAAGTTGAAAGGGAAAGAATCAATTGACGAACTTGCAATTTTCAGTAGGTCTTCCCGACATCACCTAGATGATTTTACGCGTAGCCGTATTATTGGCAAGATTGAAGAAGGGCGAAAAATAACAGATGTTGCCAGGCAGTTCGACGTCAGCCACAGTGTTGTTTCAAGGCTTTGGAAATCATTTCAAACAAATGGAGAGTGTAGCAAACGTCACGGGGGAGGTCGTGTTCGCAGTACGACACCTGCAGAAGATCGGTACATAGTGCTATCAACAAAACGACACCGGCGCAGCACAGCTAGTGAGGTAGCAAATCCGTTTATGGCTGCTACTGGCAAGCGGATCTCCCGAAAAACTGTCGCCAGACGTTTGCATGAAGGTGGACTATACGCCCGCCGTCCTGTTGTGTGCATCCCATTGTCCAGACGTCACCGTACCGCCCGTTTGCAATGGTGAAATCAACATTGCAATTGGACTGATAACGACTGGTCTGCTGTCCTCTTCTCAGATGAGAGTAGATACAGTCTATCGTATGATTGTCGATGACAACTGATCTGGCGTGATGGTGGTACTGCATATTGTCCAGCAAACATACAGGAAAGGGACCAATATCCGACATGTAGTGTCATGGTATGGGCTGGCATCATGATCAATGGCCGTACGTCCCTCTATGTGCTTCCTACTTGGACTATGACTGGCCAACGATACATTAATTATGTTCTGCTACCTCATGTTCGCATGTTCCGTGGTGCTGTCGGTGATAGATTCATTTTCATGGACGACAACGCAACATGTCTTCGAACAGTCGCTGTCCAGGAGTGTCTTGAGAGCGAGGATATTCAACGCCTCGTATGGCCAGCACGTTCTCCAGATCTGAATCCCATTGAAAATGTGTGGGGTGCTTTGGGGAGGAGTCTTGCTGGTTGCCAATGCACTCCCATAAATAAGGACACCCTCATCCGTGCACTGACAGAGGCATCGGATAAATTACCCCAACAGCTGCTTGATAATGTTGTGCAAAGCATGACACGACGTGTGGAGTCTTGCATCGCCCTCCATGGTGGCCATATCCCGTATTGCCATCTTACGCCGGAACGCCTGCGGACGGTAATTGCATTTTTTTCACGTTTACGTATTCTGCACAAAATGGCCTGTTTGTCCCTTGAACACGTTCCAAAGCCTTCTGGATTTCAGAGCACAATAAATTGTCTTTCTTGTAATGTCCTGGCATTCTGACATTATTTTATTTCATTTGGCATCCAACCACACTTACTTTTTTATGCGCTATATAGCCGTTTATGATCCGTCCTTAGCAATTGTCCAGCAGTGTATTTCAGTCGAACTATACCGCCAGTAGCCTTTAGATATTTAACTTTTTGCTCCAAATTTTGATCGACAAACAGGTTCGTAAATGGTATTCCTGTTTTTTTAACAGCGAAGCCTCCTTCTTTCAAGAAATCCCATGCTTCTGGCGGTGTGGTTTTCAGCTCCTTCATCTGTGCTAAGTAGACAGGTATCATCCGTGTGTATCGGAATAAATCATGTGCAAAGTAATATTTCACTTGCTCTTCCAATGACGCTAAATGTAATTCCCAATCTCCTTGACGAGTTGCACGAATAAAGCGCATCAGAGATTCGAACTGGTTTAAGTATTGAAGCAAGAATTTCGCCAACTCGCCTTTGCATTGATTCATACGTTTTAGACAAGTATCAACAATTGATACACAAATATCTTCAAACAGCAACATTGCTTCTGTAAGGTACTGGTTCAGTTTTTCTTGCAAGGTGCAACACTTATCCTTCAGTAAGTCAATATCAAGTGACTCCGGTAAGGTTTCAAATAGAAGTTCATATCATGCAAAAGAAATAGTCATATGAAATTCTATTCCTCGATTACAGTGTTTTCCACCAAATATCTGTCAAAAAGTAGCTGGTGAGAACACAACTTTTTCAGCGCATATTAAATCGAGCCTACTTCCTTCAATATACTTGCCAAGGGCATGTAAAGAAGCAAACCAAACAGGAAGTTTGCCAACCCACAATATCCAGCTCGTATTTTGAAGTGTTAACGCTATTTCCATTGGACGTTCGTATAAGTCCATATCCATTGTTAGTATAGCTTTTCTAGTTGGCACATTAACTAGTATGGTAATGTTCTCAGCCATACACACATAACAGTGTAGAGAGTATTGTAATCTGTTGGTGGCAACCTCATCAAGGGTGCCACAGCTGCACTATTTATTTTCTTAATCTGTTTGAAGCTGGAGAAGAATTGAATTTGATGAAGCCCAAGTTGGCATTAACACTTTTTTTGAGACAAACAGGTCAGTGTCCTCGCTCTCAACTAAGATAAAATTGCCTTCGTCTAGTGAACTGATACTTGAAGTTTGACGGTGTGCATAGCAAGAAAAGAAGAACGCAAAGTCCTGTACTTTATACTTTTTTATGATGTTATCGAACATCTCGTGGACATTTTAAAAGAAAATGTTTTATTTGAAATCTTAGGCAAAGTCTTACATGGTACACTTAAGTTCATTGAAGAAAGTTTATTAGGAATAACTAAAGGTCCATTCAACTCAATTTTACTTTCGTTTTCTTCTTGATTAATTACCAATAGTTTTCTTCTTGATTAATTACCAATAGTTTTCTTCTTGATTAATTACCAATAGTTTTCTTCTTGATTAATCACCAATAGATGAAGAGTTCGCTGTCCATCAGTGGTGTTTTCCTGGAAATTAATGTTATCTATTGCAAAAGTAACATCTTCTCCTTCCTGGATAAATGGGGGAATGCAGAAGCCACCAGTTAGCATCATCCTGTTACATACAGCAGAAGCAATCCTTTTTTCAAGCTTAACTGTTTCCTTGTATGTACTTCCGACTTGTAAATTAGATATTGTTTCGATGAGAGTTTTACTCCTCGTTTGCTTATGAATCATTAGTGATATACCTGTTGATAATGGTGTTTCTTTTCTCGATTAAAAACTTGCATTTGATTTTAGTTGGTGCGATATTCGTCGGTCACTTTTAAAGCTGTTGATGATTTGCTGAGACAATAGCTTTGGCAATCTCTCAATGTCATTGCTGCGATTTTCCGTAAGTTACCAGTTTTTGTTCCACCAATTAACCACTTTGAAAAAGAATAAAGTTTTACTGGGAGTTTAAAATCTGTAAACGAACCTGTGAACTTCCAGTTGCTGTTGCTACTGATTTCATGTCGCAGAATGGATGCCGCCTTCGACAGACATTTGACATCTTCGTCACTTTCATGTTCTTCAAGATCTTCTACGGATTGCGACAATGTTTTCGTAGCAATTACGTGTGTAATCTCGTTGGCTCTAAGCGGTCTTACAAATGCAGCTTCTGGAATATGCTGCGCAATAATCCCCTTTTAAGTGTCTCTTATGTACACCTGACCCATCAGCTCCACATTCTACTATTAATCTGTTGTATTCCTCGTTAACTTGATATATACTAACAACACTGGCACCGAGGGAACACTTAACGATGTTTATTATATCCAAGTCTGCGATGTAATATGCACTTTTAGTTTGCACGTCGTGTACTTTTCCCTTCTGTTGGCATTTCCTTTCCTCATGTCTAAAATAGGCAAGATGATAAGCAATATCCATAGTTACACCATCAAGTGGTCCGTTGATCATCGCTAATGCTGACTGGAGATCACTGTAGTCAGTGTTTTCTTTGATGAACAAGCTTTTTCTCTCATGGATATACACTGCTGGCCAACCAAAATTCAACACCAAGAAAGAAGCATCCGATTGGCCTGAAATTCTCAGCATGCGTCGCTTGCGAGAGGGCATGCAAACAATTAGCATTGCAGGGCATATGCAAATCATGTGCGCCAGGCACGCCACCGAGAAGCACTATAAGAAGGGTGCACAGAAGGCGGGGTGTAAGTAGTGGAAGTGTGTTGTGCTGCCGGACCTGTGCGTGGGAAGCTTCCTGATGCCTCGTCTCAGAATACGCCAGTCATTCCAGCACGTTTCGGAGTTCGACAGAGGATGAATAGTGGCTTATCGCGACAGCGGTTTATCGTGCCGAGACATCGGCGCCCGTGTGGGACGACATGCAGCCACAGTGAGAAGAGTATGAATTCGGTAGGTGCAAGAGGGACGGACGGACCGACGTGAGCGATTGCCGCAGATGCGGCACACCACCGTGCAAGAGGACCGGCATGTTGTGCGGCGATCATTGACGGCTCGCACCGCCACATCACGAACGCTAGCGCAGGAATTAGGGTGTGTTGCGCAACAACCTGTGTCAGCACGTACCGTTCGACGTCGTCTGCAGGAGCGGGGACTTGTCACACGGCGCCCATTACTCCGATTACCATTGACGTTACACCACCGGCAAGTGCGGCGGCAGTAGGCCGTTGAACGCCGCACCTGGACTACGGAATGGCGCGACATTGTCTTCTCCGACGAATCCCGCTTCTGCCTGCAACACCACAATGGTCGGATCCGCGTGTGGCGGCACCGCGGCGAGAGACTGTATGACGTCTGCATTATGCATCGCCATACTGGTCCGTCGCCTGGCGTTATGGTTTGGGGCGCAATTGGATATGACACCCACACCCCTCTGGTACGCATCGCCGGTACACTCAACAGCCACCGCTACATCTCGGACGTTTTGGAGGCTGTAGTCCTCCCTTACCTGCAGGACCTGCCAGTGGTCACGTTTCAACAGGACAATGCGCGCCCGCACGTAGTGCGCATCGTGCAACAACTCTTCACGGCCCACCAGGTGTCACTGCTGCCGTTGTCTCCCAGTTCTTCCGATATGGCACCCATAGAACACGTCTGGTCGCTGATCGGCAACCGAGTGGCCCGGCAAGCACCACCCGCGGCTACTCCTGAGGAACTGTGGCAACGTGTGGAAGCAGCCTAGACCAACATACCCCAAGCCCACATCCAAAGCCTCTTTCGTTCGATGCTGCGGCGTATAGCGGCCGTTATTGCCAGCCATGGGGACCACACAAACTATTGATGTCTGCGTGTTCCGCAAGTTGCACGGGCCTGTAAGCTCAATCGTTTCATCTTTGTATCTGTTGTTATGTGTCCAGTAAATCTGGCTTTGCTATCTCGTGTCCTTCTTGGTGTTGCATTTTGGGTGGCCAGCAGTGTAGTTGATACAAAGAACAGTTCTCCTATATTAGGCTGTTCACATTTAAAAATGCATCGCCTTTCTCTGATAGGTAACATATTATACCTCTTACTTCTGTGGCTCTCACTTCCATTTTCACACTTTGAGGACTTTGACGGCGACCCCTTTTAGCAGGTAGAGTTGCTGAAGCCCAAAATCTCTTCTCTGCTCTTTGCAATTTCCGGCTATGGACCACATCTTTGTAGCACGCACTATGGTATATAGTTTGTTGCAGCAGAAAATTTTCTTCCGATATTTCTGTGATTTTTTCACAGAGGGGTGAAAATTGGGATTCTCCATAGCTTGTTCGCCTGTTAGCGTAGTCTTTTAGCTTTAGTAGATCATATCTTCCAGGTTTCTTACATCAGTTATTTTCCTTTAAACATAAAATACAGTTTATCTTGACAATGTAGATTCTCAATACTTCAAACGTAATATTCCGGATTCACATTCAATCTGTCACCTAAAACAAAAAAGAAAACTGTCTTTATATCACATTTTATACATCTTTTAAGTTCAAATTTAATTCTCTTAACATAAACAAAATCACAAAATATAAAAAAACACATTAAAAAATGAGATATTGATCACAAAATAATAAGAAAAATAATAAACACATCAAATGTCAGGCATGTTGGACGCCAACTTGAATAAAAGATGCAGAATCATAAAATAAAAAATGGCACCCTAAATTTCTCAAAACTACATACAGAGAGCTACGTAATCGTGAAAAAAAATCAAACTTAGCACGAAAATCCAGCGGGATAACATTCGATACCCTACAATTATCTTTTTTCATTTTTTTTAATTCGTCCTGACAATGGAAGAGGCGTGCCCTCTCCCATGTCTGATCTCTTCACGCCTGCCGCCCCCTCCCCCGAATAATTTGGCGAATTTGGTACCCCTGATATATATCATCATCATTGTCAACCATTATCAATCCACTGCTGGACGAAGGTCTCCCCAAGTTTCCTCCACAACGGTCTGTCTTGTGCCAGTCTCCTACATGTCACTCCCGCATACTTTCGAATTTCATCCACCCATCTTCCATGTGGTCTTCTTCTGGGTCTTTTCCTGTCCCTTGGAATCCAATCTAAAATTTCAGCTGTCCATCGATGGTCTGTTCTTCTGACAGTATGTCCAGCCCATTGCCATTTCAGGGATTTTACTCTGATCATGATGTCTTCCACTCTTGTCATTTTTCTGACCCACGAGTTCCTCTTCTTATCTCTCCTGGTTACACCAAGCATGCACCTCTGCATGCTTCTTTGAGTTGTCTGCAGCCTTTGTATGTCTCTTTTAGTTAAGGTCCACGTCTCTGCACCATACGTGAGCACTGGAAGGATGCATTGATCAAACACTTTTCTTTTAAGACATAATGGCATATTGCTCTTGAAAATTATGCTGTTTCTTCCAAAAGCTCTCCAGGCAATTATGCTGTTTCTTCCTGATATATATATATATATATATATATATGTATATATATTTTTTTCTTGAGTTAGAATGAGGCCTACCTGCCCAGAATATGGCGGCCCAACGCGAATTCTCACGGTATCTCGGTGTTCTAGTCCCTGCCTAGTTCTTGATGCGATTGGATGGTTTGAAAACGCACCACGCGAGTGTCACCGGAAAAGATTAAGGTGTTTCAAGAAACAAAATTTCTTTTCAGTTACTTAGCATGTGAGGTGAAAGCACCAATGATCAGCAGGCCGCACTAAACGGAACCAATTTTCTGAACGTCAGCACAAAGGATTATGAAAACATCGACAGCAAATATGCGACCGAGCCTCGTAATGAAGATCTCGACAAATTGTTGAGCGACATCAAATTGAAGAGAGAAACCATAGCAGTGAGGATGTTGAAATAGAGTAGATGATGAATGCAGAAACTACATCTAGGATGAAAAAAAACAAATCATCAAGTATTGCGAAATATTTGGGATATTCAAGATTTTACACTTCTGCAACTTGACTGAATTATTTCAGTTAATGAGCAGCGTACGTGCTCTCACTGAGCGTCATAATATTAACGTGCTTAATATTTAATGTTACTGTACTGAAATCAAAGTTAACATTAAACTTGCGAAATCTCTGTAAAAATTCCTCTAATACGGTAAAATGCTTTTCTTTAGTGGCTGAAGAAATAAAAATATCATCCTGGAAACATATGACTGATAGTAAACCTTGTAAGATTTGTTCCATAATTGACTGGAAGATAGCAGAAGCAGAGTAGATGCCTGTTAAAAGTCTGGTTGGACGAACTAAGCCCATGTGAGTGTTTAATGTAAGCAATTCTTGTGATGCTTCATCCAGCTCAATTTGTTGGTAAGCTTGTGATAAATCTAGTTTGTAAAATACTTGCCACCACTAAGAGTAGCAAACAAATCCTGCTGTGTTGGTAGGGGATACTGATTCGGATCCATGCATCTGTGTACAGTGGTCTTAACCTGACAGTACCATCTTTCTTTGGTATTGCCACAACAGGTGTTGACAATGCTGAATGTTCAACAAAATGCCAAACTCCTCTTTTTTTGCAAAATCTCATCAGCCACAGCAGCTTTCAACGAGTAAGGAAAAGGTCTAGTTTTACAGAAAATCGGAGAAAATTATTTGTTTACTTTCAAGGAAGCCTTGAAATGTCTGATTGGCGATGTGCCTTTCTGAAAAAGGTAAGCGTAATTCCGTTTTATAGACTCCACATTAGAGATGTTTCTCTTTTGTTGGGAACTTAGTGCAAAAATACTTTGCCATTCAAGATTAAAATGTGCCAACCAATTCTTTCCAAATAGGGATGGTCTATTTCCCTTCACAACAACAATGAGTGATTTGCAACATTGTGACTTATAAGTGAGTGGTAGAGTCACTTCTCCAACAATATCGATCGAACTCTGATTATAATCTTTCAGCAACATAGATGTAGGTGGAACTTCAACATGTGGTAAATTAATTTTCATCAACTGCTCCGAGACAGTGGATACATCAGCAGCAGTATCAAGCTCCATCTCGATAAATTTGTCATCAATTTGAATAGGAACAGTGTACTTACATTTTCGGTTAGCTGATTTAGCGGCCTTGCCTTGAAATAATTCTAAGACATTAAGTGTAAGATCATCAACTTCAACCGTATTTGCTGATGAAGATTTTGTTTTGTTAGCCTTAGCTAAACAAACCGGTGCAATATGTCCAATTTTCGAACAGAAATGACACTTAGCATTATATACATTCCGTTGGGTCATGAAATGTACCACATCTAAAGCATTTAGAGGGTTTGCCACCAGGAGGCTCATTCTTAGCCGTATTTTTTGAAGGAAAATGAGTTTTCTTTTGAACTTTATTTACCACTGGGGTAAACGTTTTCATGCTTGTTGCATCATGGTCAGCAACCTCCATTGCCAATGTAATTTCGACAGCCTCTGAGAGCTTCAAATCCTTTTTCGTAAGCAAAGGTTTCTGCGCCATTTCACTAGTCAAAGCGCATACAAAATGATCGCGTATGGCCTCTTTCAGAAAAGCTCCAAACTTACACGTTCAGGTTAAACGTCTTAATTCCACCAAATAATCCGAAGTTAATTTATTAGAATTTTGATTCCTGCGATGGAATCTAGATCTCTCTGCAATGACAATTGGTTTGGGTTTGTATTGGTCTCCCAACGTCTGTGTAAGTTCCTTGTACGTACAC
This sequence comes from Macrothele yani, assembly GCA_039090855.1. Classification (NCBI taxonomy): domain Eukaryota; kingdom Metazoa; phylum Arthropoda; class Arachnida; order Araneae; family Macrothelidae; genus Macrothele; species Macrothele yani. The sequence continues at coordinate 76,160,482 of CM077026.1, forward strand.
TGACTTGGTAGCCTAGGCAAAAGCAAATTTCGTAACAATTTGTATGTTTTTGATCCAATCACAGAAATTAATACTGACACCTTTTTTTCTTCCGTAACATCGTTAGCAACAAAATACTGTTCTAACTGTTCAAAATACTGTTCTAACTGTTCAATAAAGTCATCATTCTGCTCACCAAAAACACTTAACTGGTCGATTAAACCTGCAAAATGTGGTAGTAGAGTACACGGGAAGAAGTAATTACTCACCATCCCGACCTCTTCACCATATGTAATATCCTTACGATTAATCCAAGAAACATCCTAAGACAGGATACACTAAACTCATTTATTACTGCACAAAAACTAGATTGGGAACAACAGCGGCACCGTACAACAAATTCAATACACTTCATTCTGCCATAGAACATGGCTGCTCCCGGTTACGGATACATATCAATTGACTGGTTAAAAGCTACATTTTAATTTTGTAGAGTAAAAATATTTGAAGCCAGAAAATTATTATACATTGGGTGGGCAGAGGCCATGGAATACGTTATGTTATCTGTATGATAAAGGATATTCCAAGCCCAGTAACTTCACTTAAAGAAACAGTTTAATGAAAAAATGTGCTGAACAAAGGGTACAGAGTTCTCAATAGAATCTACCAAATGCAACCAAATTTAGCATCAACCAGTTATTTAATTGCAAGAAAGTGGATGGTGAAAAAGAGGAGATTTATTCCCCATCCTATAAATAATTCAGTTAAATCCGGTCAAAACAGAAATGAAATAACACCCCGATTATTGAGATGACTTTGTTCTATATATGCTTCGGCATGTCTGCCATTAAGGTGGTTCCTCCTAAAATCTCTGCCTTATGTTTCCAATGGTAACACTTCTTTACATATTTTCTTCACAATTAATGTATTCCCGAGGATGAAAATTTGCACATTGATAAAACAAACTTTACTTTATGGCATGGGATACTTAATACTTGTTAGAATATAACCATAATTATATTAAAAATCAATTATTTTTCTTTGAGTATGTTCAGACCTGTTAATAGATGGCGCAACCTGTACATTGATGACGTCACTAACAAATTTTGAATTGCTTAATCATGGTTATGTTTTTGCAAGTATTAAGTATCCCATGCTATAACTTGAAGTTACTTTTATCGATGTGCAAATTTCCATCCTTGGGAATACATTAATTGCGAAGAAAATATGTAAAGAAATTTTACAGTTGGAAACAAGGCAGATATTTCAGATTAGATCAGATCAGATGTAGAGGATTTTAGGAAGGAAGTGTCTTACCCCAGGTCTTAAACAACCCTTAGAAATAGGAAGCTAGGAGATTTTGGGCGAGAATGCCCGATAGGAAAGTGACACGGAAGCGAGGTAGAAAGGGGGAGGGAGACGCCCTTATTTATTATATTACCGAGGCCCTGACGTCTTAACGCGCCCATCCGAGGCACGACGAATATTTAACGGTTCTAGCGTTCGTACCTGCTGGGATCGAACCCGAGGTCTTCTCCATGGCAGTCACGAACGTTGACCAATAGGCCACCCACAGCATTAAGGCATAGATTTTAGGTGGAACCACCTTAATATTGCTTGACTTCTAACTATGGTTACCATATTTCCTTGTGACAAAAACGGGACAAAAAAAGTAAGACGATAAAAAAAGTTTAATTATTTAAACATATTGAGCTTACCATTATTCTTCAGTTAATAGTGACAGAACCCATACAAAAATTTAGGTACACTTAGCGGGGGACTGTATTTCACTACGATCGTACCGTTAATATTTCTCCGATGAAGTAATCTTACGCAGCAAACTTCGGTCTTTCAACACCTTATCATAAAACTGCTCACACTCCATGACACGATTTTGTCTTACAACTCTCATTGTCTCAACACTTAATCTAGTGTCAGGTGCCAGCTACCAGCCAGCGCAGGTTCAAAATTGTTCTTAAAATAATCTGGAGGGTTTTAACTTGGTGAAGGTCTCGTTCGGTTGATGAACACTCTAAGGCATTTCGAAGCTACAATATTTGAAACACACAGCGCAGCAAACGTACACACTCACCACAAAACACAGATTCCAACATAAAAAACGAACTAAACTTTTTATTTACAGCGTGAAAAGTAGAAGATGGCAATAGCAGCGTTGCCAACAACTAAAATATAAGTTATTTATAAAATGTATAAATTGGTCTGGACTTGACATCTTCCCACCTTGAGTTGGCGGGAGTCAAGTCAACACATCCCTCTAGGACAAGTCCATTATAAGTCAAGCTTCATTGGCATCTTAATCACACGTCCACGTCGTGAGCACTGTTTATCTGTCACATCTGGTGGTCCTTGTGGATGTTCTTGTGCCTTGAGGTCAGTCGCCCAAGTTACGGACACCTCTAGTGGATACAGTCTCTGAGCAAAATTTAGCAATTCAATCCTGCAGGTTTGTCGACGAACTAGTCTGGTCACTCCATCCTTGCCTGGTATCAGTTCGAGGACTCGACCCAACGGCCAGTTGACACGTTTTACGTTGTCGGTACTAATGAGAACGACATCTCCAGGACAAATCTGCCGGATCTGTGATTTCGGTGCTCGTTGGATCGGTAGTCCTGAGTACTCAGATCGAAATCTTTTGCGCAAATCATTCCTGATTTTCATTCTGTACTTCTGCCTCTTGTTGAAGGCGGCTTCACCTATAATGTCAACATCTGGAATATCAGAGACATGTATGTCTCTCAGGAACATAGCTGGAGACAAAGGCACAGGCTCTCCATCAGCCGAATCGCCTTCTTTCCTTGAAAATGTTTCCAATTTCACATCGTAACTTGTTGCCAATGTATGAGAAAATGCTGAATTTATAAAATTCTTAATTATTTTTTGGCTCCCTCCCATTTTCATTTTAAATTGAAGTACACGCGCTTTGGTTCGAATTCTAAACAAAACATAACGTTAAAATCGTAAACTTTACTCGTCTAAAAAGTATAAAACATTCCATTTGATATTAACACGGTTTCTGCAACCAAAAACCATGCAATTCCAAAATACAAACAGATGAAATTACATAGGTAAATTCCCAAACCGAGCGGCTTCACGGTTAAGAGACCAGGGTATCTCCAGAAGCATTATTCTAACTTCCTTGCATCTACCCCAGCATCTAGTTCGGATTTAAGCTTATTTAAATTTCTGGTGAAAGCAGTACAAAAAACCTTTCTGAGCTTCTGTGAATTTCGTAAGTTTTCCATATTTACCATTTCAAAAGATTTACCTTATTCAGAACCTCAGTCCTGTCTCAGACGCCACTATAGGTGCCAGCTACCAGTCAGCGCAGGTTTGAAATTGTTTTTAAAATAATATGGAGGGTTTTACCTTGGTGAAGGTCTCGTTCGGTTGATGAACACTCGAAGGCCTTTCGAAGCTACAATATATGTAACACACAGCGCAGCAAACGCACACACTCACCACAAAACACAGATTCCAACATCAAAAACGAACTAAACTTTATATTTACATCGTAAAAAGTAGAAGAGAACTCAAGAGAGTAATAGTAACGTTGCCAACAACTAAAAATAAATTATTTACAAAATGTATAATTGGTCTGGATTTCTCCTTTGACTAAAGTTACCAGATTTTTGAGAACAAAATTGAGCATAAAATGGCACGCTGTCCTCAATTTCAATGCAAAATTGAGGACAATTTCGCTTTAAAATGAGGACACAATTGAGGACATTACCTGGTACATCACGGTACAAGCAAATATTAGCAAAAAATGTTATCAATTGTCCTGTTTCATGGAAAAATATACGATGAATCTGAAGGATGATTTTCATGTGAAATAAGTTTAAAGAGTACTATCATGCAGAATATTCCTTCTGATAAATTATAAATGTTACACATAGGGGGCAGCACATGAAAACAAAGCTACATTTTGGCTCTGTACTGAAATTTCATCGTGATTCTGTACCAGAAAAACTATCTGAATTCAGAAAATTACTATACACTGAGCGGTGAGAAATCATGGAACACATGTGTTATCTCTAAAAGAAAGAATATTCCAAGTCCAATAACTCCAATGCCAGCCCGGTGGTGCAGTGGTCTAAGCGATGGCTTCTTATCATTTGTCCGAAAGCTCTCCGGGTTCGAATCCTGGTGAGGCATGGATGTTGTGTTTGTCTTACGGCACTGGCTCTCTCCCTTCCCTGGAACCCGTGACCCTAAATTAGGGACGGGCGACTTCTTATAGCCTATTGAGTTGCTCACGGTGGTCGTCGTTAAACCTTTAATAAAAAAAATAATAATAACTTCACTTGAAGAAACAGTTTAATGAAAAAATGTATTGAACAAAAGTTGTGGAACTCTCAATGGTATCTAACAAATGTAAACAAAATTGAGCATTAGTTACTTATTTAATTGCAAAAGCGTGGATGCCGAAAAATATAAGATATTTTTCCCCATCCTATAAATATTTTAGTTCAACCCAGTTAAAACAGAAACGAAATAACACCACGATAATTGAGAGGACTTTGTTCGATGCTTCGGAATGTCTCCCATTAGTATTGTATGATTTCTAACTTAATTCAAGGGAAAATTCACCGGCTTCCGAAACTAGTTATCTATACCTTTATGAGTCCACTTTCTTGCAATTAAATCAGTAATTGATGATAAATTTGATTAAATTTAACTGATTCAGTTGAGTTCTACGACTTTCGTGTAGCACATTTTTTTTCCTATTTCAATGTTTTTAGGAAATTTCAAAAAATGAGGACAAAAAATAAGTAACTGAGGGCATTTGACGTCCTCAATCAGTATTTACGAAATTGAAGACGAAGCATTGAAATTGAGGACTATCCCTAGAAAATGAAAACGTCTGGTCACCTGACCTTTGACCACAGACAGTTCATAACAGAAAATATTCTCTCAATGGGTGCTGTACTTCCTGGAAGACAAAGAATAAACTCTACAATATTACAAAAGTTCTGAGAGTCTAGGCGTTTTTCGCTTATTTCAGAAAAAATTGTTCCTAACTATCAGATACAGGAACGTTTTCTAGGCGTTTTTGCTCATTTCAGAAAAAAATTTGCTTGACCAATCATCATCATTGTCAACCATTATCAATCCAGTGCTGGACGAATGTTTTTTTTTTTTGATTGGAGGTTTAACGACCACCGTGAGCAACTCAATGGGCTATAAGCAGTCGCCCGTCCCTAATTTAGGGTCACTGGTTCCAGGGAAGGGAGAGAGCCAGTGCCGTAAGACAAACACAACATCCATGCCTCACCGGGATTCGAACCCGGACCCCTTACGGACGAATGATCAGAGGCCAACGCCTTAGACCACTGCGCCACCGGGGCTGGACGAATGTATCCCCAAGTTTCTTCCACAACGATCCGTCTTGTGCCAGTCTCCTCCATGTCACTCCCGCATACTTTCGAATTTCATCCACCCATCTCCCACGTGACCTTCTTCTGGGTCTTTTCCTGTCCCTTGAAATCCAATCTAAAATTTTGGCTGTCCATCGATGGTCTGTCCTTCTGGCAGTATGTCCAGCCCATTGCCATTTCAGGGATTTTACTCTGATCATGATGTCTTCCACTCTTGTCATTTTTCGGATCCACGAGCTCCTCTTCTTATCTTTCCTGGTTACACCAAGCATGCACCTCTCCATGCTGCTTTGAGTTGTCTGCAGCCTTTGTATGTCTCTTTTAGTTAAGGTCCACGTCTCTGCACCATACGTAGGCACTAGAAGAATGCATTGATCAAACACTTTTCTTTTAAGACATAATGGCATATTGCTCTTGAAAATTATGCTGTTTCTTCCTAAAGATCTCCAGGCAAGTTTTATACGCCGATTAATTTCTTCATCAATGGGACCCTCACTTGATATCTGCTGTCCAAGATAAACGTACGTATCTGTTATCTCTAGCTTTTCTCCATCAATCGACAAATCTTCATTTCTTGTAAAAGCATTGTACATCACTTTTGTCTTCTGAAAGTTCATCTTTAATGCCACTTCGTTACTCTTGTCAGCAAGTTCCTGGATCATACTCTGCAGCTCTGATGGGGTAGTTGCAAAAATGACTACGTCATCAGCAAAACGAAGGTGGGTTAGATAATCTCCATTAATCTTTATACCCTTGTTTTTCCAGCTCAGCAACTGAAAAACACCCTCCAATGTGGCATTAAAGAGCTTTGGAGATATGGTGTCACCTTGTCTCACTCCCTTTCCAATTTTTACGTGTGTTGTATTTTCAAACAGCCTAATCTTTGCACTTGTATTTTCATAGATGTTATTAATAATATTAATGTATGCATCTTCAATACCGCAGGATTTCAGAGCCATTGCAACTGCTGATGGTTTCGCCGAATCAAAAGCCTTTTCATAATCGATAAAAGCCATGCACAATGGAAGTTCATATTCCCTCGCTCTTTCAATTAGTTCTCTGAGTACGTGGATATGATCTATAGTACTGTAGCCATTCCTGAATCCAGCTTGTTCTCTCGGTTGAGCCATGTCCAGTGTTACCTTCAAGCTGTGCGAAAGAACTTTAGTGAAGATTTTATAAATTACTGATAGGAGGCCGATAGGTCTGTAGTTCTTGAGATCCTCAATATCACCATTTTTATGTAGCAGGATCATTGTAGCGGTGTTCCAATCCTCAGGAATCTTCCCTTCATTAAGGCATCGAGTGAAAATTTGGGCAAGTACTGTTTCAATTTCTCCACTTGCTTCCTGTATGATGTTTACAGTAATTCCATCTTCTCCTGGAGCTTTCCCCCGCTTCATGTTATTGATTGCATGTGCAACTTCTGCTGGGAGGACGGGAAGAACTCTGGTACTGGTACCTTTCATGATGTCTGGAGTACATGTATCATCCCTTTCATATATTTTGGAAGAGAAATCTTTCACTCTTGTCAAAATTTCGCCTCTATTTCTTGTTACAGGACCATCTTTTTTTCCGAGTGCCATAATCTGTTTTCTTCCCTTACTGAGATGTCCCTTTGCTATCTTTAGGCTTTGGTTGTTTTCAATTGCTTTGCTCACTAGTTCACAGTTGAATTTCCTTACGTCTTCAGTGATACTTTTTCGTACTGTCTTGCATAGCTCTATATATTCCACTTTGGAAGTCACATCTTCTTCAGTTGTCCTCATCTCTCTTCTTTTTTGCATCAACATTTTGGTTTTTCCTGATAATTTGTTCACATGCAACTTCTTCTTAGACCCAGCTAATTTTGTTGCTGTTTCCACAAGAGCTTTGGTTACTTTTCTGTTAACTTCAGAAATATCCACTTCTTCCGATGTTATGCCTTCTAAAGCAGAGAACCTGTTCTTCAGTTCCAACTTGAAGGTATTATCGTGTTTTTTAAGGTTGGTTATGTCAATAGATTTTGTTTGTCTTATGAGCTTGCCACGTTCAAGTTTAGTGTTGAGGTGAATCTTACATCTCCCCAATCTATGGTCACTACCTGCGTTGAACTTGTTTAGCACACTGCAGTCTTCTATGACAAATTTTTTGTTACACATAATAAAATCAATTTCACTTCTCGTCCCATTTGGAGGTCTCCATGTTCATTTTCTGTGTGGCTTTTTCTTTGAAAATTTAGTTCATGATGAAAAACCCTTCTGCCTCTGCAAACTCTACGAGAGTATTTCCACGCTGGTTTCTGCTGCCGTGACCGAATTTATCTACTGAAGTTTCATTATGTTGCTTTTGCCCTATTTTTGCATTGAAATCTCCCTTAATTTTCTTCAAGTGCTGCTTGCCTTTATTTAGATGAAGAATTTCCTACTAAAAATTTTCAATTTCTTCTTCAGGATGACTTGTGGTGGGTGCATAAGTTTAAATAATCTGAGCCTGGTATCTTCTCGAGAGTTGGATAACGTGTCGTGCAGCTCTGTCAGAGGAACTTTCAATTTCTACAACTTTATCCTTCAGTTTCTTGTTTATTTTAAATCCAACACCACTAGTTCTGCCAGTATCTGTCCCACGATAGAAGAAGAGATGTCCACTTTTCAGTTTAATGAGTTCTTCTCCTTTTCTCCTTACCTCACTTAGCCCGACGATATCCCACTTGATCCTTTGTAGTTCCTCTTCCAATTCAAGAAGCCTTGAATTTATCTACTGAAGTTTCATTATGTTGCTGATAGGGAGCGTCCATTGCAAGTAGCCAAGGTCAGCATCAAATGGTAGCCTAGTCCGGTCCTCCGGTGATCACAGGCGGAGATAGAGCCTATTGCTTGGGAGGGGGAGGGGGCACGATAAAGATGTCGGGTTAAGAGGGGGGATTGTTGTGATCCTTAATCCCAGAAGACAAAAGTCTTTTTTTTTTTTTTGATTGGAGGTTTAACGACCACCGTGAGCAACTCAATGGGCTATAAGCAGTCGCCCGTCCCTAATTTAGGGTCACTGGTTCCAGGGAAAGGAGAGAGCCTGTGCCGTAAGACAAACACCACATCCATGCCTCCCGGGATTCGAACCCGGACCCCGTTCGGACGAATGATCACAAGCCATCGCTTAGACCACTGCGCCACCGGGGCGGCGAAGACAAAAGTCATGCCAAGACCTGCAATTGTCAACAGTACAAAAACGATACGATTGACGATGACCTGTGACATCGTACCAATAAGAACCATCGTAGCATATATTTTTATATTTAGGATTAAAAGTTTGGAGTGGCAGCTACACTGGCGGAAAGTGAAAAAAGAACACCAAGAAGGTGACGTCTGATACAAACGAAATTTATACAGCATAATAACGGAATACAGAGGATAACGTAATCAAAACATTATGGCAAAATACAGCTGTATCTGCTGGTAAACTGAAAAATAACATTTCCATGTAACATGGTTAGTACGAGGTTGAACCGCCATGAGCTGCGACACACTGTGCAATTCTGGCATGGAGTCTGTCGTGCAGATGTTGGATGTAAGTTTGGGGTATTGAGTTCCAAGCATCCTCAACCTGGACGCGTAAATCGGGGATGGCCGTGGCTGGCCATGGAGACCGGATAAGTCGTTGTCCCACAAAATCCCACACGTGCTCAACGGGGTCAAATCCGATGAACGTGCAGGCCATGGCAGTTGTCTCACACCCTGAAGTGCATGTTGCGTTGCACGTGCCGTGTGTGGGCGTATGTTATCTTGCTGGAAAACACCACAATGGACCGACCTTACAAATGGCACAACAACGGGCTGAATGATGTTGTTGATGTAGGAGGTGCTGTTTAACGTACCCGGTACCAACATTAGTTGTGTACGGGAGCGATAGCTGATCGCTCCCCACACATGGAGACCAGGTGTAGGCCCTGTGTGTCGCTGGCGGATGCAAGAAGGGTGGAGACGCTCCCCTGTGCGTCTGCGAACATGCATACGGCCATCGGAGGCTTCCAAGCAGAATCTGCTTTCATCGCTGAACACGACAGAACGCCATTGTGTTCTCCAGTGCAGACGTTGGCGACACCAATGCAGCCGTTCCTGACGGTGGGCTGGAGCCAGAGGTACACATGTCAGAGGCACACGTGCACGTAGTCCTGTATCCAGTCGACGGTTGCGGATTGTTCGCACAGTCCCCTCAGGGGCAACGGCAGCTCAGATTTGCGTCGCAGTGGATGTTCTGCTTGACAACGCCGCTCTTATCATGCGTCGATCGGTCCGCTGATCAGTCCGTCTGTGACTCCCGGTTCCACGACTTCTCGTGTGGGAATGTTCCTCGGAACATCTACGCCACCATCGTACCACCACCGATACTTCCCGTCCAATTCGCTCCGCAATACGACGATACGACCACCCGGCCTCGCGGTGTCCGACTAGACGACCTCGCTCAAAGTCCGATAACTGCTCAAATCGTACACGTCTTCCATGACCAGGCATTGCAGCTTCTTCAGGGTATTCGCACGTGTGTGTACGTCGACGACTGATTACATTCACTTCGCCGTACTCCTTAAATACCACCGACGATAATTTGCATATTATGCCGTGCTGTGGCGTAAGCGCTCACCGGTTGGTCCCGATATTAACATCACTTCTATGTAAACTCGACCCCATTAACATATGTAAATTTCATGATCGTCCGCCAATTCCTTCTTGGTGTTCTTTTTTCACTTTCCGCCAGTGTATTTTGTAACGGTGAAAATTACATGTAACATTTTAACTAAGAGGTAGATGATTTAAATAAAAACAATGAATTATTTATATTTGTTTTAAATTATTCAATCCATAAAAAAATTATATTAACACAGTCAGACTATAATACCAATAAAAATCGCTTACAGAATGAGCCTGGCTCTGAATCAGTGGTTAGTGCACAAACTATTATTGCAAAACAATCTTTCGTTTTTCACATTTCGAGTTATATTTGCCAATCAAGGCATCTGGGTCCAAATCTTGAACTATATCTGATTCTGAAAATAAAATCACCGAGTTAAATAATCGTTCCTGGCTCATAGTGCATCTTAACCAATTATTGATACGACGCATTGCCGAGAACGACCGTTCACAAGTAGCACTGTTAGATGGCAAAGTTAAACAGATCTTGAGGAGTTTCCGTATATTCAGATAAAGATCCATGTGCTTGTTCAAAATATTTTCTTTCATATCTTTAAGAACACTTTTAAGGGGCCTGTACTTTAAACTGACACCCGAGCTTTCCATCACGTTTCTCAATACAGACATTTCTGCTTTCTGCATTGCGTGATTTTTTCTTGACACAGAATAGGTGTCAATAAAGAACTTGGAACCTTCCTCGTTTAAACGAAGGAACTCCTCACTGGACTCTGCGACTTGAAGAGCATCACCAGTAAATCTTCTCCTCATTTCTTCCAGCAAAATGTCCAAAACAGGGTAAAATAAATTGCATCTGTAATTTCGTTTCAATTGAGATTCAGCATTTCTGATTTCTTCAACTTTTGCACTTACTCCTTCGTTCCTCATTCTTTGACCGACAGATGACAACACAGCATAATGATCTAGCTTTTTCGAAATCATTCGGGGCCGTTTTTGTTTTTGAACCTCCCAATCTTCTACTTCCATTTCACGTGTAACAGGTATTATGTCGAGTTCACAGTCTTTTCCGAAAATTTTCGCTTCTCCCCATTTTTGATCCCAAGATACTTCTCTTTTTTTTCGAATCAAGTTCTTTAATTACCCCACTGGCTGTCTTAGCACATTGTGCGATACAAGTGTCCACTCTCTGCAATGCTTTACTCAGGATATTGATAAGAGACAGGTATTCAGAAAAAACAACCATGCAAACAATGAAATCAAGTGATTTTATAGACATTAGGAGACCTCTTGCTTCGGCCGATTTAGAATGTCTCATGTCTGCCGCTGTATCGCTTAATACAGCCACAATCGCCATGTAGTTTCGCTTGACAGACAGCACAGTTGTGGCCCTACAAGACCAGCGCTTGTCGCTCAATTTATTTATTTCGTGAGGTCCTGGAGTTTTGATATTTATTTATTTTTGCACAGCTCGGAACATGGCATGAGTGTCCGGACATGAGAAGTACTCATACAATGACTGCATAACGTTGAAAAAATTAGAGCTCAAATCATTGTCCTTGCAAGCAGCCACCAGAACCAGGTTGACCTTGTGTGCCAAGCAATGCACATATATCGCAGAAGAGTGATTTTCTCTTATAATTTTCTGCAGTCCGTTTTTAACTCCAGACATGACACTGGCGTATGACTGGCCAACCATCAGGGCATTAACTCCAATGCCATTAAGAAAGGTCAGAATAATATTTGCTAACGAATCTGCAGTTCTTGACAGCGATACATCCTCCATTGTCAGTATTATTTCTTTTAACTCTTGGCAGTAAAGATATCGTATACAAATGCATAGCTGTTGAACCCTATGGGATTTGGCCTCATCGACCATGAGTGAAAAGAACCCAGTTTCGTTTTTCTCGTTCACAATTGTTTTCAAGACTTCTTCTCTGACAATTTGTAACAATGCATTCTGTATAAAAGGACTCTTAAAATTATGGTAACGTTCATACTTGTCTTTAAATTTTTCGTTATATTCACAAAAAAGTTTACACAACTCTAAAGAATTGCCCTTGTTGTGGGATTCACTGGACTCGTCATGGCCGCGAAGTGCCAAGCCCTGCTTTGCCAGATACAGAAGAACATACAACACCTTTTTTAAATATTCACGGTTTTCACTCACAAGTTCTTTATGAGAGAGACGCACATATTTTCGTAGCTACTGTCTCTGTCGGTTTACTAAAATTAACCCATTTCGACATAGAAAATGAGTGCGCTGCACTAACTGCATGTTTTTTCAACTTTTCACCTGCTTTTTTTCCAATTTTTCATTCCTTTTTCTGTGTATAAACCCTTTTTGTTGCTTGAAGGAAATTGCCTACATGCATAACAGAACGCAACATCTTTTTTCACACTATATTCTAGCCATTCAAACTTTTTAAAATACGAAGCTGTAAAGCACGCTTAGTGCCTGAGAAGTCTGGAAGCGGATACTGTAGTAAGACTGGGCGAGATAGACCGCTCTGCAAATCACCCAGATCGTCTATGAACTCAACAGAACTACATCAGGCTGGAACTACATGGTTCCTGTTTACGAAGATCTCGTTCTCGTAGCACTTCACTTTCACATGTTGAAGTTTGTGAACTACGCATAGAAGGTGTTTGCGCGTCATTTGACTTTGAAAAGAAAAAACGCATGTCTCTAAAGCACTTACACATGATTAATTTCTTAAAATGTAGATACTAAATACAAGCACATAGCACAATAATATTTTAGCACAATCAAAAACAACAGCGTAAGACTGAGACCACGCACACCAGCAGTCAAATACTCTGCTAAGAATAACACATCGGAGGAGCTTCGTACTAGCGTCTCGCGACAGCGATATCCACATGCATCGAGTTATCTCATTGGCAGCAATAAAACCGGCACCCACCAATTGGCGACCGGCACTGAAACGGCACTTGTTTTTTTTTTTTTGATTCGAGGTTTAACGACCACCGTGAGCAACTCAATGGGCTATAAGCAGTCGCCCGTCCCTAATTTAGGGTCACTGGTTCCAGAAAAGGGAGAGAGCCAGTGCCGTAAGACAAACACAACATCCATGCCAGACCGGGATTCGAGCCCGGACCCCTTACGGACGAATGATCAGAGGCCAGCGCCTTAGACCACTGCGCCACCGGGGCGGCACCACTTGTTGTTTACAGACGCTAGTGTTCATATACGTCGTCGAAGTCGTGACACAGGTTGTTAACATCTTAGTTAACATTAGTTTCTTCATTGGTGGCTGTCGGTACAAATCGAACAATTTAACCTGCTTGCAGTATACATCCAAATTTAAAAATGGCTATTCTTCTACAAACGGGCGCATTCCTCATTTCTCACAGCTAAGACAGTGAAACGCTAGAACAGCTCCCCGAGCAATCTACTGTTTTCGATCTGGCAATGCATCTGTTGTTGTTTACATTCGAATGCAAACATTATGGGTGGTTATCTTTGCATTCTGTTCTTATTTTTTTATTCATCATGATGACTAACGTTGGTTTCATCAAAAAAATATTTCGTGTACTAAATGAAAACTATAACTGAGATGTTGAAAAAGAACTAAAAAAAATGAACGATCTTACCGCCAAAGAATATAAACGCTTCGCGTGAAGAAGCTCAACTCTCGTAGAGATAATGTAAAACAGGCGACAGCAGCGCCACCATGTAATGCGGCAGCAGATGCTCTGCGGGAAAGTTAACATTCAGGCGCAAAAAGCGTAGGAGACACGGGACGGGAAGCCTATTGCACGGAAAGGAAGCTAAGCTTCAGTAGCAAAACAAAGGAATGGGTTCCCACAAAACGTAAACATTAGGTACCCAGCAAAAACAGTCTTGCTGGGATAGCACTGTCCGCCAATTTCCCAGTAGTAGCCATAATAATAAAAAAGAAAAAAAAAAAAAAGCAAAGACAACCGCAGTTTCCCAAAGCTACAATTTTTTTTTTCTACCCTTCCGAAGTTTGTAAATTAAACGCACTGCGCTGAAGAAATTTTCTCAACACATCTGAAAAACATTCGTTCGTATCTGAGTAGGTTCGAACCTGGGCCGTTGGCGTGATAGCTGAGCTCTCTACCGACCGGACTAATTTGTCACAATCGAGTATATGCTTAAAGCTGTCTGTTTGGTATGCAATGTGTAATCGAATGCTTCCCTCTTTCATTTTACAATATTACGAGGTATTTTTCATAAAAGTTAGTTTCATATAATTGATAAATTAATTTTTTCAACGTAACGATAGCTTTTTTCAGCAAACGTTGTTTTAATGGTTTTCCAGGATATTTGTTTCAAACGGTTTCAAATTTGTTCTTGTTATTCATCCACTCCATTCCATGAATTGTTATTCATGGGAATGGAGTGGGTGTGTTTCATGGCTGTAATATAAACGCAGATCTAGATGAGAACAACAAAACCTTTGAACAAAACGCCAACACAAACAAGCGTTTATATTCTTTAAACACAAACACGCATGCTCAGTCTAACTCAGTCTGCTCGGCATCCTGCGGCATCAGCCTGTAATGTTGGCTTCTGTGTAGTAATTCTTTGCCGCATAATATAGTGGCGCTAGTTAGGTCTCGCTGAGCCTTACCTTCTTATAGTTAGATATTCTTTGTTACCGCTATATACGTTGGGAGTTGGGAGACTGATAAAAAATTATACTTTCGTATTTACAGTAAGTATTTTAATTCGTACTGAGAAATATATAGCAAAAGACAATTAAAGAAGAAAAGCAGCGATATTTATTGCCATTCGTGATTCTTTATTATTTCAAGGGTGGGTAGCGAACCGTATCTTTCACACCATGATATGCATTTTTTTCTATCTCGTACGTCATCGTTAACGAGACTATACAATTTTTTTTTTTTTTTTTTTTTTTATTGAAGGTTTAACGACCACCGTGAGCAACTCAATGGGCTATGAGCAGTCGCCCGTCCCTAATTTAGGGTCACTGGTTCCAGGGAAGGGAGAGAGCCAGTGCCGTAAGACAAGCACAACATCCATGCCTGACCGGGATTCGAACCCGGACCCCGTTCGGACGAATGATCATAGGCCATCGCCTTAGGCCACTGCGCCACCGGGGCGGCGAACGAGACTATACAAATTCCATTGAGGCATTATAAAATACAACAGACCAATTCAACGACAACTTTTAACGACAACAGACCAATTCAACGACAATTTTAATACTATCGAAGGGTAATATGGACGGACAACTTAATATTTACTGAGCTTTGCCAGATCGAAAACAGTAGATTGCTCGCGGAGCTGTTCTAGCGTTCCGCTGTAAACAACAAGTGCCGTTTCAGTGCCGGTCGCCAATTGGTGGGTGCCGGTTTTATGGTTCTATTGCTGCCAATGAGATAACTCGATACATGTGGATATCGCTGTCGCGAGACGCTAATGAGCTTCGTGAAGGGAAGGGAGGTCGAAAAAGGCTCGCTCGAGACGGAGAGGCGCAGCCGTTTATCCAATCAATGACGGGCAGATCATCTGTCCGATTCCCACTTTGATTGGCAGTGCCAGGATTGGTGGTTGCTGTGAGCCAGATGTCATAGCGACTGGATTACACCGGATTAGATAGAAAGTTGACGTTTTGCTATACATAGGAGTGCATTTTGACTTTTTGAGACAGCTTTATTTGTCTTTGGCACAATTGTTGTGAAATGTGTGAGGGCGACAACTGTTGGTTGTTTATATTTTGTTCAGAGACCGGTTCACATTCAATAATTGTCTTGGTTAAAGATATAGACCATCTTTGTTGTAGAAAAATTCATTAATTTCTCTTGCAACGTTGGGGGGGGGGCAATGCCTTCCCATGGCGCCCCCCCCGTAACTCCGCCCATGTCGGTGATTCTTAGCACCCTCTGCCTTCATGTCGCACTGGCCGCTGCCTTGGCCAGGTACATTCCAGCTGCCGGAGACTGAGGGCCAAGATTTAAGTTGTGGAGTCATTTTGGAGGAGTTGACCATAACTCACCACGCTGACCAAGCGGGTTGGTGAGTGTCGGATGGCATTTCTTCTAATCCCGATGGTATAGCTATAATGCTACTGGCGGTCGCTTGACCAATATACAAATATATTTATAGTTTTTATTAAAAACGGGACAAAATTTACATTTTTATCAAAACGATGGGACGGTCTCGAAATATGAAAAAAACGGTACTCTCCCGTTCAGAACGGTACGTATGGTAAGCCTACTTCTAACTCAATAGAAGGAAACATTCATCCGCTTCAGAAACTAGTTCCATACCTTTATGAGTCCACTTTCGTGTAATAAAATAAGTAATTGATGCTAAATTTGGTTGCATTTGATAGATTCAATTGAGTTCTACGACTTTTTTTAGCACATTTCTTCCTATTTCAATTTTTTAAGGACATTTCAAAAATTGAGAGCAAAAATAAGAAATAGAGGACATTTGACATTCTCAATCAATTTTTGCGGAACCGAAGGCGAAGCATTGAACTTGAGGACTGCCCAGGGACGGCGCCAGAAAATTTTCAACGGGAGGGGCGCTTCAAAATCTGGGGGGGATTATGATTCATATATAGATATATAATAAAAGTCAAGAATTTTCAAAAACCGCCGTTGCTTACCTTAAACAAAGCTATTCTGGTGTTTATTTAAAGCCGAATCATTTTCAAGAGCTTTTTTTCAATTATTGTAACCTTGCTGAGCGAAGGTGAACTCATGTTTTTCGTCTTCCGATGAAAACATTCTACACGGAAGACCAAAGGCGGAATCTCTCTTTATACTATATGCAAGCCATGGAAACATGTTATACTAATATGTCTGGAAGCTTCTTTGTTCTTTACTGTATTTTTTTTGTGGGAACTGCTTTAATATACGCTGTTTGGGTTGATCCGAAAGTGAAGTTGCTATATCAAGCTCTCCGAGTTCAACATTTTTTGTCTTGCGACCATGTAGTCCGTCCAGTGTTTTATTTTAACAAACATTGCGTTTGTAAAAAAATTCCATTGAATCACTATACAAGCACTTAAAGAATCCTCGTTGATTTCTAATGATTCACCACACGCTGTTGATGAAATTGTATATAGCCGTCTGATAATCATTATCCGCTTTGTAGACACTATCGCTTAATTTACTTTTCTTCTTCTGATTAACCCTTGTTCAAAAAAATCATGAGTTGGTCGTTTTACGGACATGTTATTTCAAAGTTTGGTTTGGGAAGAAATACCCCACTTTCATGTATCACGCACAATACGTGAATAAAAATGAATCAAGCAGGGAAAATGAAACTTTTCACCAGAACGAGAAAGAGAACGAGTGTAACTACTAACTAGTCAAGAGAAATTTCGCTCACTGTCTGCTGTTTTCGACGATCATGATAACGACCACTACTTGTCATAGACTGAGAGAGCGCTAGGGCGGTCATGGGATTGGCAGAGTGATGCTCATTGGCATGAGTCACTTCCGGCAGGTTTTCGACCTCTGTGTGAGAAAGCGGAAGCGCAACATATAAGTAAGGTTGCCGGTCTGAGTCATGGATCGTGATTGGAGGAACATAATTGCATAATTCTACCCTTCTCCCATTGCCACAGAAGACCATACAGCTCCGATAGTAAAGTGTACTACATTTTTTTCATTTATCCAACAAATTCTGAGAGAGGGAAGGGGGGCTGATGGGGGCTAACCCCAGCCCACCCGGTGGCACCGTCCGTGGGACTGTCGCCAGAAAATGAGGACGTCTGGTTACCTTATCATACGTACATACATAGTATATACACTGGTTTGCAAAAATTAAGGACGGAGAAGAAAAATTAGCATAACAGCGGAACGAGCACGCAGAACGGACCGAACGACCACTCAGGAGATAGACTAGGGTCCGGTACGGTAGGGCATGCGCATATATGTAGCATGACGTAAGGAAGGGGGTGTCAGAAGGGTAAAAAACTCACGGGCGGTGTACGCTCAGCAATTCGCAGGGCCGCGGGTAGCCTAGTGGGCAACGTTCGTGACTGCCGCGGAACGGACCTCAGTTTCGATCCCAGTCAGGTACGAACGCTCGATCCTCTAAATATCCGCCATGCGTCGGATGGGCACGTTAAGCCGTCGGACCACGGGTACTGGCCCCCCAGTAATAAATAAGGGCGTCTTCCTCCCCCTTTCTATTTCGCTTCCGTGTCACTTTCCTATCGGGCACTCCAGCCCACATCTCCTAGCTTCCTATTTCTAAGGGTTGTTTAAGACCTGGGGTCAGACACTCCCTTCCTAAAATCCTCTACATATGATCACGATCATGCTCAGCAATTCGTGAACATATGATCACGATCATGCTCAGCAATTCGTGTACATCGGTTTGAACGACGTCGAGTTGCTGCCACCGTGTGATATGGCCAACAGACAATCTAGTAGGCGACATCTGGATGACTTTACCCGAGGTCGCGTCATTAGGAGTTGAAAGAAGGTCGAACTGTGACTAGTGTGGTCGAGAAGTTCGGGATCACTCACAGCATCGTTTCCCGAGCTTTCAGAGCATTTCAAATGACAGGAACAGCTGTCCGAGAGTTTAGCAGTGGTCGTCCACGAGCAACCGCGGCGGCGGATGACAGGTACATTGTCCTACAGGCGAGAAGAGAGAGACGGCAGACAGTGGGAGAAATCGCAAGGCACGTGCAACAGACAACTGTACGTCCGTTATCGCGTTTTACCGTAGACAGGAGGCTGCACAAAGGTGGTCTATTTGCACGACGACCAGTACGGTGTGTGCCATTAACGCCTGCTCATCGGAAACGGCGGTTTCTGTGGTGCCAGGAACACCAGAACTGGACACATCAGAAATGGGGTCGAGTTCTCTTTACGGATGAGAGCCGATTTAGTCTGACGAGCGATTCTGGACGTATACACATCTGGAGAGAGCAGGTAACACGCAATCACACCTCCAACATCATCGAAAGGGACCGGTTTGGAGGTGGCGGAGTTCTCGCTTGAGGCGGTATCATACTTGGTAGCCGTACTGACCTCCACATCTTCCAAGGCAGTTCAGTCACTGGTGTCCGCTATTGTACCGAGGTTCTCCTGCCTCACGTGCGTCTGTTTAGAGGTGCTGTATGTCCTGGAGTTCCTCTTCATGGACGACAATGCTACACCTCATCGTACAGTGGCTGTCGCAGAGCTGTTGGAGAGTGAAGATATTCAACGCATGGATTGGCCCGCAAGGTCTCGGGACCTAAATCCAATCGAACACGTGTGGGACCTTCTCGGGAGACGCTTGGCAGCACGTCACCAGCCGCCAGCAACGATTCCGCAGCTGCGATTGGTGCTACAAGAGGAATGGGCCGTGATGCCTCAACAGCTCCTTGACAACCTCGTTCTCAGTATGGACAGTGGTTTTAAATCCTGCAACGCAGTCAGGGGTGATCATATCCCCTACTAATGACTGGATTTTTCCTGGCAGCCGCCTGTCGCATGGACGTTTCTGTCTTCTGTTCAGTTGTGCTCGAAGCTACCTTTTCAATAAAGTGCCTTTGTATCCTTTGGATTCTTTGTTTGGACCGTTTTGCTCATTTGTCCCATATTCTCACATCTTGGGGATCTTATGGTATGATTTGAGTCGATGTGGATATCGCTTTAAATTCGTACCCTACCGCGACTCAAACCCCGTCAAGGGGGAGGGTCTGGACCCGAGGACACCCGCCTTTGACTATGCCTCTGATACTCCACAGTCTTCGGTTAAAGTTTGTCGCTGGTCTTTAGTCCCAAATTCAGTAAGTTAATAAAGGCCACAAACAGTCTATGTCCAGGGGAAAAAAAAAAAAAAAGTGTTTGGCGCATGTCGAAAGTCCAGTCGAGTCCGAAAACATACGTGTAGTTCCACGTTGATTACTAGCAATCTGTCAAAGTGGAGGTGAGTTCAAAAGTTCGGGTTATATTTTACGAGAAATACGTATAAGATTATAAAAAATATAATATTTCTTATTTCATTTAGCATTTTCTATGTCGTTTCGCATGCTGGGTCGAAATATCGATTGATCTGTCTGTTAAATTTATCTGCTAGCAGCATTTATGTTCCTTCAAATAGTTGTAAACAAACAGCTGGTACACAGTAAAAATTTCATTACTGTGCTCGTTTTAGACTATTTTCGGAAGTTCACATTACTTGTCGGTTGAAAATTTCATGTACTTTTGCATTATATTTTATTTTGTAAAAGAAGTTTCAGCCATTTGGATGCTTTTCTTCTCCGACCTATATGTGTGGTAATCAAACATGACATTTTATAAGGAAGTTACTAATCTTACTCGAAAATATCCACATCATAAGCGGTAGGAATATTAAGTGAAGTCAATGGATAGAGATAGCGATTATTATGGAGCGTTAGTAATTTCTTGTGGAAACTCTGGTTTTAAGAATTGCACATAATGAAATTAGTATGTTATTATTTTACGAAGCAGGATCTTTTTCATGTTGCCCAAAGTTAACAGAAACAAAACTCGTCCACTAATATATATATAGATCCTGCATGCTGTTGAAGAAATCACGACTTTTGCATTTTAATAACTGTACCCCTAGTTGTAGCATGTGGCCAGTAATCAGGATGATAGCTTCTCCTAGTTAGAGTCTGGTGTAAAATAAGTGATTTATGTTTTTTTTTTTTGTCAGCATTTGCCTCTTCCATGAAGTCAATAGTCCAAAGTCAGGGGCTAGTAACTACACCTGGCCTTTGGTGTCTATAGTTAATATTGAACTACCCCTAAAAAGAAAAAAAAAAAAAAAAAATCAGTTGGGAGTTTCAAATTCTGAGAATTTTTAGATATGACCAGTTTGTGTATATTAATGATGTTTAAGCTTTAAATGTTCAAGGTGAAGTAGATTTCATTGGAAAATATGGCAGCAGAAATATTGAATTGCCAGAAACATTTATTATACTTTTTAACCTTTTTCGAAAACAAGGCTTCTGAATTTTTGCTTCAAAAAATGTTTTTTTCACACTGTAAATTTCACTAAATTATGGGTTTTACACAGGAATAAAAGAAATTACTTACAGTCAAATTTTCTTGTAGCACCCCTACCGTTCCTCAGGACTACATTATAGTAGGTGTTGCCATTCATTAGCTAAATTCATTTCCAACCTTTAATATCATTTAATGTACCTCTTCTTCTCTCAATTTCCAGTCCTGACAATTTTCTCTTGCAAAAGTGCTGTTGATGTGTCAGAACTTCTACAGAGTCCCAAAGCACTTTATGTCCTGTATTTTGAACATGTCTGTCCAAACCTGTTTTGTTTGCCAAATTTCTAATTGCAGCTTTGAGTTCTGCTAATCTGATCTTAAGTTGCACCCATGTAGGGGGCTTAAGCTCCCTGCAAGGAGATTAAGAGCAATGTAAGTCACAGATTAAACATTCAAAAATATCATTTTACATGTTCAAAAAATTGCATAGTGTCTGACATAGTGCCTTTTATTACATGGTGTCTTCTTCCCATAGCCTTAAAAAGATTAAGAGTGACTTATATCACAAATTAAACATCCAAAACTATCATTTTACATGTTCAAAAAATTACATAGTGTCTGACATAGTGCCTTCTATTACATGGTGTCTTCTTCCCATAGCCTTAAAGAGATTAAGAGCGACTTATGTCACAAATTAAACATCCAAAAATATCATTTACATGTTCAAAAAATTACATAGTGTCTGACATAGGGTCTTCTATTTTGTCTCTACTTCAAACTTCATCCACAACCTTCCTAATTCCTTTTCTCCTTGTAATAATCTGTATACTCTTGATGTAGAATCTTTGTTTCCCTCTGTACCATATTTTGATTCCTACATGCTCCTCATGAAGAAATTGGTTCTTCATTTTGAACCCCCCCGGTCCTCTTATCAAAGATCTTTATGATTGTTTCCACACTATTCATCAACACAGTTGTTTTGTTTTCAACAAAATTGTGTATAGGCGACAATCTGGTCTCCCCATGGGCTCACCTCTTTCCCCTCTGCTTGCTGAAATCTACATGCAACATATTGAAGTTTCCATCATTCCTCTACACCCTTTTCAGCCTTTCCTATGGTTAAGATATGTAGACGACATTTTCATTAGCTGGCCACATTCCGAGTCTGAACTACAGATACTGATCAACTCCATTACGGAAAAATTTCCTTCCATTAAGCTCACTATATCTAAGGAAGTAAATCACAAAATTGATTTCCTGGATGTATCTATCTGCAGAAACGCTGATCTCTCCATTACTCGTTCCGTCTATCGAAAACCTTCTGCGGCCACTAACATCATTCCCTACAAATCTTGCACCCTGCATCTCTACAAGCTTGCAGCATTGAAGTCCTACATCCACAGGGCTCATATCATTTGCAACAACCAACTCTCTCTTCAAGAAGAACTCTCCAAAATTTCTACAATAGCCCTCTCCCATGGTTTCCCTGCTGTTACAGTCAACTCCCTCATAAAGAAATATGAAAACCATTCGAAAATCGAATGCCTCCTTCCTCACAAGAAAGAAGACCTGAAATTCTGTGCTTCTGTTCCTTACCATCCTTCCTATGCTTATAAGTTACAGATTCTTTTTAGAAGTTTTGGTTACCATCTTGCCATTAAATCTACCCCAAACATCTTGAAACTTCTACAAAGGGATAGGGACAAAATTGAAAGCCTGAACCTCCCAGGAGTTTACTGCATTCCTATCTCTTCTTCTACTGGGGATAACTTATACATTGGAAGCACATACAGGAGCATTAACCATAGAATTTTAGAACATAGAAAAGATGTTTCGAAAGCCAATCCCAATACTGCCTTGTCTATTTTGACAATGGAAGACACATCTGCAGTTCCCCACTGGAACGAAGCAAAACGAATTGCTTCTTTTGACAATCGTTTTGCCCTCCGTTACCGTGAAAGCATAGAAATTATTTTCATCTCAATGACTTGCAACTCCGAATCTCCTCTCTACATTCCGTTGATCTGGAGATCAATTCTAAGTTTTGGCAACAAAAATAGGAAAAATTCAAATGTAGAATCTGGCAACAATCTTAGTCCTCCATTGGCGTGATGAAGACCTAAGATAAGGTCGAAAGCTTCCAACTTACGAACTTTTTGTAAAAGTTTTCAGTTAACGTAACTAGCGTGATCAAGTTACCTTTATTTGTTAATATTGTTACGTGTTTTGCCCATCATCGTCATCGTCATGAGATTAAGAGTGATGTATGTCACAACTGTATATAAACTATAGGTGCACATTATATAGGTACACCCACTGTGTACATATCCAGGGGCCACACTGCCAATCGCCATCCTCGCAATTTGCGAAAAAAAAAAATCGTTTTGGCAATAGAAAAAGAGCTTTGGCAGTTACCTTTTTGTACCTTTTTTTCGCAATAAAAAATTTCATTTGGAAAATAAATTATCAAAAACTTTTTAAAAGTAAGCACGACCCCTGCGTATCTATATCTCCTGGTTACACCAAGCATGCACCTCTCCATGCAAACAACTTAAAGAAGCATGGAGAGGTGCATGCTTGGTGTAACCAGAAGATATAAGAAGAGTAACTCGTGAATCCGAAAAATGACAAGAGTTGAAGGCATCATGATCAGAGTTAAATCCCTGAAATGGCAATGGGCTGGACATTCTGCCAGAAGGACACACCATCGATGGACAGCCGAAATTTTAGATTGGATTCCAAGGAACAGGAAAAGACCTAGAAGAAGACCACATGGGAAATCGGTGGATGAAATTCGAAAGTATGTGGGAGTAACATGAAGGAGACTGGCACAAGACAGACCGTTGTGGAAGAGGCTTGGAGAGACCTTCATCCAGCAGTGGATTGATAATGGTTGACGATGATGATTTATATATATGCACACACATTGTGTACGTATATATATAGAGAGAGCCCCCTCCAGCAAGAATTCCTGAGTGCACCACTATCTTAAGCTGGGCTTTTTTGCACACCCTGCTTTTATTTCTTGGACAGGTAAATTTTGTCAGCACATGCCAAACTGGGCATGTAATATTTTATATATTTTTCAAACCCTGAATGTGTAGCAAAACTTTTGATTCTTGTTTGCTACCCTGTAAATCAACCAACCAAAATTTTACAACAAAAGCTGTAGTGACCATATTATTCCCCTATGACTGTGATTAATTTCAATGTGATAACGTTCATAAAGAAGGTAGCATTTTGCTCAAATGGTATAGGACAAAAGTGAAGTTATCAAATTTAAAGTGATGGAGGAAATTTCATGAAGATGGTAGGTTTAATCTATGTGGATTTATTTCACTGATGACCAGGTGTGTGCAAAAGTGCAAACATACAAACAAGACTGAAGGTAGAACAACATTGTATCACACCATCCTGACGTAGGGAATGAATGTCAGGGAGGTCATTCCATCTGAAATCAACGAGGGGTCTGGACCTTGATATCTGAAAGATATCTCAAATTTCAATGATTTGTGGCTTATAGTTTGTACCTATAAAGCACACAAAATATATAAATTTTCAAGATTTTTTGGGTCAGCAGTTTTTTCTATTTCTGATTTTCAAAAAAATCAAAAAATGCCAAATTTTGCAAGAATGTCATTCACAAAATAATAATAATGATAGAGGGCTCATCTATAGCTCTTTTTAAAGCTCTTTTTATGGACTTTAATTTGATATGCAACATGACCCACTTTGAAGCATAATTTTTTTTGGACACATTTTTGAAATTTTTTGATTTTGAAAATCTCAAAAAGCACCCCTTTTGAATTAAAAAACACCCCACACATCAATCTTACACATGTTAGCTAGAGGTGTGCCAAGTTTGAAGATGGAGAAATGATGGGTTTTTGAGAAATCAAATTTTGAAGAGTAGTATATAGGCAATTATTATCGATAGTTACTGAGCTAGTTATTAAAGTATTCAGCTGAATAATTGGAAATATTGGCTATGGATAGTTTCTCATCACTGCATGGCAGCTATTCTAATAATGTGCAGATACATATAGTAACTGTGATAATTTAAAATAAAAAGCTATTACCTGATATGCTAAATCATCTGGATGAGTTGTTCAAAATGAAGCAGAGTGGCAGTTAAACATTTTAAAACTCAAAACATGTTTCAGTTTTTATTTGCTCTTATACTGTACTATTTACACAGTTCATATCATTTATGGTCGTGCAGTCCAGTTGCAAAAAATATTTACAGTAAATAATTATTAGCCAATATACTCCTATTTTACAAGTTACAGATTTTCAAATTCTGTGTTCTTTCTTTTAAATAAGTTGATGTGAATCTACTTTGCTTGTAACTTTTTCTCTGAAATAGCTGTTGAAGCTGACATTTCTTCTTATGTGTGTTTACATTCTTCCTATTGCTGTGCAGATATCTACTTTTCTCAAGAGAGTATCAGCTGAAACATCTAGAATATCAATTTGAGGTTTGGGATAGTAAAATGATGGAGCTGGTCCTTTAGGTTGAAAAAAGCTAACTTTGTAATCATTTGATTCATGATTCTTAGCAAGAATACAAGCAAACCACCAAAAACAATCATAAACAACTGCAATGAATCCAGGCTCGACTTCTTGAAACTCAGTTGTACTTTTTGAAGTTACAGGTGCCTCTATGGATTTTTGAGTACTGAAAGAATATGGTTTTGTCACCATTTGTGAGTCAGACAGTGGAATGACTGCATGAATCTTCTGTATTCCGTATACTGTTTGTGACTCATCAAAACACGAAGACAGTCTTTTCTCATTTTCATAGTACTCATCGTTTGTGCAGTACATGAAATTTATGCCTGGTATGTTTTCTTTTGCAAAATCATAAAGATGTGTGGAGGAGTAATCATTATGTGGTCTTCATATGGTCTTTGCAATAGCAACATCTAACAGGAAGTGACATGACAAGTGTAAATAAAAAGCGAGTATGGGATTATTCTGCATGTTGTGTCTGGAATAGTATTGGCATTACCTGTTTCTTTCCGTTTGATGTTGTTCTTGCATGTTACTGCATGTCAGCACTTTCATTGCTCTTTATCATAACTACATGTAACTTCCTTATAATATATATATTGTAAATGGTGTTCTTGCAAAATTTAGCATTTTTTGCCATTTTTGAAATCAGAAATAAAGAAACTGCTGACTCAAAAAAATCTTAAAAGTTAGATTTTTCTTATACTCCATAGGTACAAACTAGAAACCAAAATCATTGAAATCTGAGACATCAAGGTCCAAAAATATGTTTTTATTTGTTGATTTGACATGGAATGACCCAGTGCAACATAAAACTATTAGAAAAAAATTAGTTATAAAAGTAATTTCTTAGTCATCAATACAGGAAATATCTTAAAGTTGTCAGAAATTCATCAGCAAATTTCTTCCAAATTGAGTACAGCCAACTTTTAAGACATCCTAATCACCAAATTGTCATTTACCAATTGATAAGCTGTGTCACAACTGGCAAATTTGGTGATTAACAGCATGACCCATGCCCTTGTATATTGTAAGAAGTGCCTAGTTGGCATGAGATTAACAGACTAACCAACCATCACTCAATGAAATATACACTGAAGTGCCAAAAGTCATGGGATACGTACCTAGTATTGTGTAGGATCTTCTCTAGCCCGGTGAAGTGTAGCAGCTCGACATGGCATCGATTCCACAAGTGGCCGTAAGATTTCTGGAGAGATGTTGAGCCGCCATCTGAATAGCAGCCCACATTTCCCTGGCATTTGGAGGTGCAGGATCTTGGATGCGAATGGGCCTTTTCGTCACGTCCCATAAGTGCTCTATTGGGTTCATGTCAAGCGGAAGTGGTGGCCACACCATCTGTCAGAACTGTCCAGAATGCTGCTCAAACCAATTTTGGACAACTTGGGCCTGATGACATGGTGCATTGTCTGCCTGCAAAATCCCATCATTGTTGGGGTACATGAAGGGCTGCAAATGGTCACCCAGCACCAGCAGAGCAACAAAGCAATTACCGGTTAATGACATGTTTACGAAGACCAGAGGACCCAAACTGTGCCATGTAAAGACACCCCACACGTGTATGAAACCACCTTCAGCTGGCACAGTGCCTTGTTGACAGCTTGGGTTCATGGCCTCATGGGGTCTGCACCACACCCAAACCCAGTAGTAGACAAAAACCCAAAATTTTCAGGTGCCAGCTCCATTTTTTCAAGAGCCAATCGATTTTTTTAAAGAGATATGAAGAGAAAACCACGCACTATCTAAAAAAACCCGACACATTCAGAATTGTGAACTTCATCAGTCCAAATTAATATACTTCTTACATATTGTTCAAACAATTCAGTGTAAAATCTGTAACTTAAATTAGGGAACATATTATATACTTGAATTAAAAGTTGCACTTCAAAATAGGTTTTCATTGCAAACATTTCAGTTTTGCCTTCTGGTGTACCACATTCAATAACAGCACCAATGAATAAATACACTCATAAGCACCTCATGTGAAATCAGTGCAATGGCTAAAAGTTGCCCTTCCCCCCTACACACACATATCTTTAGTGTCATGCCAAGGTAGGGAGATTAAGTGCTGACCACCTGGGGTCTCGGTTTTGACCACAGACAGTTGTGACACTTCTGTGGAACACGTCTCATTTGCATATATGCTCTTTAAAGAGTGAAAATGCCTTTTTTCCTATAAAAAAAAGATGTAAAGTTTTATCTATGACTGTTTTGATATATGAAAAGCTGAAAACAGATAGAAAAAACCTCAGGACTACAGTTCTGCCCCTCCCAAGGTCAAGATTTTAGGCAGGCATTAAAGAGCTTCACTCCATGCCACACTTCTCCTCTGGGCACCAAACTCCCCTATTGCTGGCGTGACATTCAAACGTGACACTTGAGAGTAAGTGTGTGTGTGCACCTTAAGAACATTCTGATGCACACTCAAAATGAGTGCAGGCACCTCTTTTGGACTGCACTGCGGAACTTCAGCCTGAATCACTACTGACAAGATCTCTGCCGAATGCATAACTCTGCTGGCGGTGGTACCAAAAATTTTTGTTAGCAACTTCATCATTTTGATTGTACGTTAATTAGTGTATAATAAAAGCGCAAACATAAAAAATCCATATACTGAATTTGTTGTTTTACTAAAGATATGCTTCCTAATAGAAATTCAAATTTTGAGAATGGAATTTGAAATAACATTTTCAGAACGAAATTTGGAAACTCGGGCGCCAGGTGAAAATTTTCATTCGCCGTGGCGACTGGGTGCCTTATATTTGTCTACCGCTGCCCAAACCCTACCATCAGATCAAAACAACTGGAAGCGTGACTCATCGGACCATGCCACATGTTGCCAGTTTTCCAGGGTCCAGTTACCGTGTTCACGACCCCAGGTGAGGCGCTATGACAGATGTCATGGTGTTAACAAAGGCACTCTGGTGGGTCTTCTGCTCCCATACCCCAATGGATGCTAAATTACTCTGTACTGACCTGATGGATATGTCTCTGGTACTTCCTGCATTGAATGTGGATGTTATTTGAACCAGTGTCACTTGTCTGTTAGCATGGACAATCCTGGTCAGACACTGCTGGTCACAGTCATTCAACAACTGTGGTCGGGCACTGTGCTGTCCATGGTGGGTGGTAATGCGTTCCATGAGATATTCTTGGTACACACGTGTCACCGTGGATTGAGGAATGTTGAATGTTCGTACAACTTCAGAAATTGAATATCCCATCCATCTGGCTCCCACTACCATGCGGTGTTCAAACTCCGATAATTCATGTTGGCTTGCCATAATCCTACTGATGGTTGTTCAACCTGACTCATGAGATTACACCTCACAACTGATAAAAATTGTAACGTGCGTCGAAGCCTATATGTGATGGCAGCGCCAGTTAAAAAAATGCATACTACTATCCTATTATTTTTGCCACTTCAGTGTAAACAAGCAAGCTTCAGTGTCATTATCGGCACACTGGTGTCATATTTTGTACTGTCTTCCATGCAGCTGTCCTTCAGGAAACTCAAAAATTACATTGCCCTGGAATGGGAATGCTTGAGCATGTTACTGTTACATAACCCAGGACCATGAAACTCTAAGCAGATATAGCTTTGGAATTTGAAAAATGTTCCACATGTGTGCTAGTCAAAACAATTGAATGCTTTTCACAGCATTGATAATCGTTATATCATCTATGTATGGATATAGGTAACATATCTCCAGTGTTTGAGATCATATATATCAATGGTAAGTGATCCCTTCAAAATTGCATTGCCCTGAAAAGATCTAAGCTTGGATAAAATACCATCCTCGAGATCCTGGGCAGTTAAAAAAAAAAAATCTAGTTGCCTGCTCCAGGCAACTAAATTTAAAAATATTAGAAAAGAATGTCCTACTACAAGAAAAAAGATAGTTGACGCATGTCACTTTTCAATTAATGGCTAATCATTGGAAACTGTGTTATTGTTATGGAGTGAAAAGGCCAGAAATTGGAACCAAATGTTAGTGAGCAGCGGGATGCACGCCTCTGATGGAACTAACCTCCGGTGTTTAATGACAAAGGGGGAAAACTTCAACGATATGAACATGGCAGAATTACTAAACTTTTCAAATACCAATTTCATCATCATCATCTTAAAACTTGAGATACCCACTTTTATGAGCATTTTGAATATGGACCCTTGAAACGGACATGCAAAACATGTAAAAAAAGTTCATGTTTTTTAACTTAAAGGTTCTGATTTGTTGTCTTAAAAGATAACTTTTCCTAGGCATCCAACCTTTACTATCTGGGCACGTAAATAATTTCTGTGCACGCCGAGCTAGAAAATAACTTTTCAGATAGTTTTCAGCCCTGAAGCTGCACCTCTTGGTTTATGTTTCAGCATTTCTACTACACTAATTAGTGCACATCTAGAATGGTGACATGTATATAAATATACAGTCAACTCCTGATTATCCGCGACAGTGGGCAGCATGAGTTTCGTGGTTAATAAAATTTGTGGGTAACCCAAACTTTTACAATAAAAATAAATTAATCTACAAATTACATGCATAACATAGTGCTATGCTTTATTCAGACTAGTAGTTATTATTGCAAGCATAATATATACTGAAAAATTACCTGTTTAAATCTTAAAATAAACAGTTACTTGCTTCTATTTTTTTATTGCAAAACATATTTGTTTGATTCGGGTCTTCAGTCAGCGCAAAACCAGCTTATCAGCTAATAACGCATCATCTTGTCCTTCAAGGTACTCAAACAGGCCATCGACATGTTGCAATGCTGATTCATGATTCACCCATAGCTGTGAAATCTCCTTCTCATCTTCTTCACTTCCTTCATTTTCATCTGCTGTTCCTCTAACTTTATTAATTATCTGTTTGTCAGTTTAATGTTCAAATCCAGGGTCATGAATGTTGCAGCCTAGCCGTATGGGGATATTAGTTTCATCAACATTTTCTCCTGCGGGAACCGATTTCACTAATTCGGTTAGTTCTATGATGTTAGCACTTGGATTTTCTTCACTTCAGAAGCGCAATTTCCATCAGACAGAAGTTTTCTCCACAACCTACTGACAGTGATGGGCTCAACTAAATCCCAGGCACATGCCACATCATAGATAGTCAAGAATCGATTAGACTTGCTAGAAAATCTTTCAAGTCACATCCTTCTTCAATTCTTTTTGTAATAAAAAAAATATTACTGCGACTAAAAAATCACCTATATTTTAGCGATTTTAAATATTTTGAAGTTATCGATGAGTTTTCTCCTTATGCCATATGCAGATACCTGGAGACAACATGCAGAAAGTTTTATCACAAACAGAGAGAACTTTCTTGTAAAGGACTCATGTTACAAATTTGGAAGATGTGAATCCATTTATTGGTGTAAATATGACATGGGTGTTAAGTCAGATAATATCCGAAAACTTGAAAATTTCTTCGTCCTGGATCGGGATGACGAAATGTTTTGAGGTCTTGGGTTATGTAACTACAGTCCCAATCCAGGACGATGAAATTTTCAAGTTTTCGGATATTATCTGACTAAACATCCATGTCATATTTACACCAATAAACGGATTCACATCTTCCAAATTTGTATTGTACAATGGTGTAATCCCATATTTCATTCATTGAAGGACTCATGTTTTTCATCAAAAATGACATTTTAGCATGTTATTGGAAACTTAGAATATCATATGGGTGAAGCTCACATACTTGGGTTGTCGCTAAGGATATTAAGAAGTTCTTCTGTGTATATATAAAAGGTGTATAGTGCAGCGATAAAATGTGTATACAATGCACAAAACTTCTAAGCAAAGTGGCCACTAGCTTTTGACCATCCACTGGCCACTGACCACTTGGAACAATCACCAGTTATTATCTTTACTTGAAGACTAATACTTGTTTGTGTCACTATGAACCCACTTTGTTTGCATTCCAATACCCATTCATTTAGGCACTTATTTAGTTGCAGAAAGAAAGCAGATCATCCTCTTGCAGCATTTTTTTGATCTTGGCATGTATTCCAATGCTGATTTATTTTTTTCATTCCCAAACTTGCTTCTCATTTAGGCAAAAATCACAAGCAGCAACATATTCTTCTGCCTTAAACTTAGTTCACAACTTTAAACTTAAGTCATGCATCATAAATAAACTTCTTTCCTTTTCTACTTTCACTGCACTCAATTTAAGACCACTTGCAATATGTCAGGGTATGAAAAAGGTGAAGCTAAATCCAAATGCTGTCTCTGTACTTTGACAACAACTACTGCATAAGCAATCATAAGAAGAGGCTTGGTGTGAAAAATGCTGGGGATGGCTGATTCATTGCACTCCTCAATGGTGAAGCGTCTCACTGTGTCCCATACCAAATGTCAGGCGACATGTTCAAAGTCTCACTAAAGTAAATAGGGGATTACTTCTGTTTTGAGAGCAAGGAATTCCGTGGTCTCGCTTTGAAATGGTATTAGATTTTGCACTTATATTAGCTACAACTATTCCCATAGGACTGGATGTTCATTTCTTGAAATTGTGCGCTGGATGCACAAATGTTTCATTAATTAATTATATTTTAAACTAAAACTTTTGCTTCATATTCGAGTATATATATGTTGAGTTTGCTGAAGGTTAACATTATGTAGTCTACATTCTGATTCCCAATCGCACATAACTGGTTTAAGTGGTGTGCATACCAAAGTAGGGGTGCATATAATATCTCTGCATTAAAAACAAATATTTTGTCTTTATTCAGATTTCTGACCAGATCTGTCTTTAATTCTGTATCTGACTTCCAGGATTTGTTCACTTCCCCTTATTTCTACCAGATGCCTTATTTGTTAAACAGAAATCTGTTTCACTGTTGTCTATGTCCATCTCTGTTTTGCCACAAGTGTGGTTGACACTCATGTAAATTGGAAAGTCTCCTGCAATCCTCCTGGGCACACACATAACTCTTGAACATTCACATAAAGCACATTTCTTCTGCAATTCAAATTTGTAACAGAAGTTTTTTCAGTTCCTCAAAAATGAGTTGAAAACAAAATGTTTTCAACAGTAAGAAAAGAGAAAAGGCGATGACTATTGAAGAAAGTGAAAAAGAATTAAGTATTGGCTGTTTAGTAAAAATGTATGGTTGTGGAAGAACCCATATAAATGATTAATAGATCTTCAGAATGGTGTCCGATGGAGAAATTATGTGGCGGAAATTAAAAGGTTGAGAAATTGGAAAGTAATGCACTAATGAAGTGCGTTTTGAATGGTTTGCTCATTGCTGACAAAATACACCTGTCTCTGGGTCATTATTGTGCTAAAATGCTTTAAATTTTGCAGGAAAGATGGGCATCATTAATGGCTAGAGAAGTTTAGATATCAGCTTGGAATTGTTTTCCACACAGTATGCAAAAAATTTGCTGATGCTCCAGTGGAAGCAAAAGAAACATGGAGAAACATTGTGAAGAACTTCATTTCTGAATATGAAGATCTGGATATTTTTAATGGTGGTGAAACTGGTCTGCTTTTTACTTTACCTGATCAAACATTGTTGGTGAAAGGTAAACTGCCTGTAAAGACAGGCTAACACTTTAACCCTGCTGTTCTCCTCAACAATAGTACACACTCATACTCTTTTGGGTAATAATGACCTGATGTGGTGTGATGTTGAAGATGGTATTGAAAAAAATTGTGCATGAAATTTAATTGTTTAATATAAAATGA
Source organism: Macrothele yani (assembly GCA_039090855.1). Classification (NCBI taxonomy): domain Eukaryota; kingdom Metazoa; phylum Arthropoda; class Arachnida; order Araneae; family Macrothelidae; genus Macrothele; species Macrothele yani. The sequence continues at coordinate 76,193,656 of CM077026.1, forward strand.
AGATTATTCATGTAAATTGTTAAACAAAATTTGTATAACATTGACATTGGTCAAAATACAAGCAAATACTAATAATGACTAATGATGTTTTTGAACACAAAACATTGCTAATGCCTCTTATGATTTGGGCAATTATGTAACATGATCTTTACAAACATGTCTGTTACAATTTGAACATGTCATAGGAGTTCTGTTGTCACAACCTGATGAGTAAAATTTGCATTTCACCTGTTTGCAAATTTGGTTGCAGCCACTAGCGCTTGGTATATTTGCTCATTTCATGGCAGCCTTTTTCTAGCTTCAATATGTGGAGTAACAAGAAGTCTTCTCAGTTCCTTAAGAAATATTCTTCTTTTATAAGGAATATTTCTGTTCTACTCTGTATTCTGTCCACAGCATAGTTAGGAGTTGTATCAATAATATTGTAAAATACAATTATTGGTCAATGATTAGTTTTCTCTTGCATTTATTCAATAAGCTTATACAGCTTCTCAACTGGCCCTGTCATTGCATTTTTGTTTTTTTATCTTCTCTGTTACTTCCTTATTCTTATGCATTGTGCTCATCAGAACAGCATTTTTATTCTTTGAAATATAAGATACTGCTGTGGCATCTTTTGTAAAATAGAATTTTCAACAGTGAGCATCTTCTTTTGTTGATATATTAGGGAATACAGTCTTGTTTTTTCTGATTGTCCTCAACATTTTAACATTTCTCTTGAGAAGTGCTTGACCCCCCATAGAAGAAAGTACCCGATCAGGCTGCGACAGATATCATGGTGCCACAAAATAATCTGCGGGACTGTCACTGGGCAGCCAATAACTGTGTACAAAAAGCAAAAATTTGCGCAATCAGAAGTCTAATTTTTTTTAAGTTAAAAAATATGATGAACTTTTCTTTACATGTTTTGCATTTCCATTTTAAAGGTATGTATTGTTGCTTTTTTTATTGAAGGTTTAACTACCACCGTGAACAATTCAATGGGCTATAAGCAGTCACCCATCCCAAATTTAAAGCCACTGGTTCCAGGGAAGGGAGAGATACAGTGCCCTAAGACAAACATAACATCCATGCGTTACCGGGATTCGAACCCGAACCCTTCGCGGAGTAATGGCCCTAAGCCAGCGTTTAGACCACTGTGCCACCTAGGTGCCAAGGTCTGTGTTCAAAACGTTTAATGCACAAAAGTGTGTATCTGAAGTTTTAAGATGATGATGCTGAAATTAGTATGAAATGGTATGATGGTGAAATTGGTATTTGAGAAATTTAGTGATTCTGCCATGTTCTTTTTATTTAAATTTTTGCCATTTGTCACTAAACACTGGAGGTTAGTTCCATCAGAGGCATGCTTTTCATCGCTTACTATAAACAATATTTACAGCAAAATTATGTATGTTTCCAATATCTACTAGACCTAGAGCATAATATATATATATATATTTTTTTTGATTGGAGGTTTAACGACCACCGTGAGGAACTCAATAGGCTATAAGCAGTCGCCCGTCCCTAATTTAGGGTCACTGGTTCCAGGGAAGGGAGAGAGCCAGTGCCGTAAGACAAACACAACATCCATGCCTCACCGGGATTCGAACCCGGACCCCTTTCGGACGAATGATCAAAGGCCATCGCTTAGACCACTGCACCACCGGGGCGGCCATAATATAATTAAAGTTATATTCTTCTGTCCTTGTCATTGACAACAGTAATACAACTTCTGGTAATTCTTAGTGAAATAAAACATGGCATGCGACAACTGTCTTTTTTCTTGTAGTAAGAAATTTTATTCCAAACTCTTTCATTTTTGTTGCCCTGTCCAGGCAACTAGATTACATTTTTACATGTCCAGGCCAATAATTTACACGCCCCGGGCATCTCGAGCATGGTGTTTTTCAAGCCCTGAACCTCTATTGTCTATTTTGGCATCACGCATGCACACATTCATAAATACACTGTTGTTCAAAATTAAGAGAATTTGCATATTTTGTTGAATTTCTAAAAAACTAATGGACACCTTTTAATGAAATTTGGTATGGATACACAGTTATATAAAGGAAAAAATTATACCATACAACAGTCATGGTACACACTCATGATCGTCAGTAAGGCTCATCAGCGCAAGAATGTCCAAAATCCATGTTGCGAACATAAAATCACTCTAATATGGGGTATGGTCCCCTCGCACAGTCATACGGCTTCACAGTGCGACGTCGTACTGGAAACGAGGCAGTTGATGAGTCCCACTCCTGCAGCAATGCAGCTTTCAGCTCCTAGATGATTCTCGGAGGGGGATGGCGAGCTGCAATTGCCTTGCCAAGAGTGCTTCAGACATGTTCAATAGGGTTTAGGTCTGGGCGATCTGGCTGGCCAGTCCATCCGGCGAATATCCTCACTTTCAAGATAATCGTCGACCAGGTGAGCCCTATGTGGATGAGCGTTGTCGTCCATAAAAAGGAACCGAGGGCCAACTGCGCCCCTGAAAAGTCAAACATAGAGCTGTAAGATCTCATCCCTATACCTCTCAGCAGTCAGGGAGCCTTTGTCAAACACATGGAGAGGTGTGCAGCCATCCAACATGATGCCTGCCCATACCATGACACCTCCGCTGCCATAGCGGTCCCTTTCTCGGATGTTGGAGGAAAGGTATCAGGTCCCAGGTTCTCTCCAGATGAAGGCACTTCGAGAATCAGTGTCCAGGTTGAATCGCGACTCGTCTGCGAAGAGAACGTTACCCCACTAAAATCTGGTCCAAGGCTGATGTTGTCTGCACCATGCTAAATGCGCTCTCTTGTGTGCTGAAGTGAGCGGGACGCAAACAGCGGGCCTTCTGGCAAAAAGCCCTCTCTCATGAAGCCTTCGGGAAACAGTAACCCTTGAAACTCGAGTTCCAGTGATGGCATGCAGCTCATGAGATAGCTGTGCAGCTGTAGCAGTCCTGTGGCGCCTCGCTGAAAGTGCCAAATAACGATCTTCATTGGCTGTCGTGGCTCTTGAATGATCTTGCCTGGGCCTTCTCCATATGGATCCGCTATCCTTAAACTGTTTCCACAAATTGCAGATGACACTGGGCGTTACATTGAGCTCTGTAGCAACCTGCACTTGTGATTGCCCTGCCTCCAATCTACTGACGATTCTCCACCTCATTCCGTCATCAATACGTTCATGGCAACTCATTTTACCTGATTGCTTATGAAATTGAACCAACTCCTGCAAGAAACACAACGAATGTCGCTGAGGTGTACAAGTGAACTAATCGCGGAAAAAGCCACGCATGCTTTTCATGCCCTCCGCTGTCACAGCTCCACACACACGCATGTGTAGGCTTACGTATTCGACACTGCAAATTTGCATTCTTATTCAGCGGCATAATTTGTACCTTTGGTTCTGTACTTTTTGTGAAAATTGATAAAATGTGCAAATTCTCTTAATTTTGAACACCAGTGTATATTAAACAACCATGGTGACATTACCCAACCTTGTCTGACTCCTGCACCAATAGAAAACCATTTTGAGAGAGCACCATTCACTTGTATGTGTGCTCTACTGCCAGCATACATAATTTTCACACTATCAAGCAGACTCCCAGTTATACCATGATTTATGTAAGACCTTCCACAGAAGTATTATCTTTGTAGTTAGATGATATATAAAGAATTATCATATATAAGAATGATGATTCTTATAGATATATATCATGTAAGTACAATATATTTAATCCTCATTATAAAGTACATAGCTAATATATTAATTAGCTAAAACTACAATTTTGTATCCTGTTTACTTGTCACAAACTTTCTCAAAATCTATGAAGGCAGCAAAAACTTTTTTGCCAACTGACAGTTATCATATGTAATGCAGAAATTTGGTTATTGCAGCTATTAATCAATCATAAAACCACTCTGTACATCCCACACTCTACCTTGCAACATCCCCAAATATGCTTCCTTGTTACTCTATCCTGCTTCTTTGGTACCTTATTAATAATGACCTTTTTAAACACTTTCCCTCGCACACTCAGCAAGCAGATATGATAGTTCTTGCATTCAGTGTAATAAATAACCTTTTCCCTGAACCTCCTTGGTTCTCGTGTATCATATGTGATACAATGGTTTCACAATTTTAAAAAAATGCCCAATGGCAGAAAATCTTCCAAAACCGGTTGTATCACATGTAAAACTATGTAAAATACTCTGCTAAATTTTTTCTTATCGTCAATAAATGGCAGCACAAGTCAATTTTCGTGACTTGTAGTTGCGTCTTGTAAGAAAAGCACGATATCTTCACATGGTCCTGGTAAGTGTTTTATAACTACTTAATTAAAAAAGTTATATCTATTTAAGTATATACATTTCATTTTGGTAAGTTAGTTATTTAAAGTAAATAAGTTTAATTTCATCATTAGGTAGTAGTAACTTCTTAAACATTTTTGCATCACTGGTGATACAATGGTTTCCAATCCTGTTGGAAAAATTTGTGAGTTATTTTTAGCGGGTGTATACACTGGTATTTACAAAATATTTTCTACAATCTATGTAATATTTAATAAACATAATTTAAGAGAAAATTTCAAGTAATGATGTTAACTCATGTCACTTGTGTTAATGTCATTACTTGACATTTTCACTTATAATAATAATATTCAATTTTTCTGATGAATCCTGAAATGATAACAAACCACTTCCTAAACGTAGGATTATTCGTACATCTATGCCACATGGATTGAGCAGGAAATAAGCGTGTAAGACACATGCCTGAGATGACTGGAGACAGCATCCACAGAAGTAGATGCTGAAATTCAAAGTGCAATGAGTTAAATACAGTATGGTGTTCAGACTGAAAAGTGTTCATGTGTCTCAATGGCTCCAAACATTCTTTCAAATTGTTCCATATTAAATTATGATATATTTTAATATTGCATAATATAACTTGAAAATTGATTAATTAAACCAGTAATTTTCGAATTCTTAAATATTACAATTACAGCATCTCGGTCCTGATGTATCACATGCGATACAATCCTCCCCTCCCCTCTCCTTTCCATGAAAAATTAAAGATTTTCTTTTTCAGTTTACAATGAAGTAAACATAAATTTTCAAACCTGTTTTAAAAAATCAAATGTTTAACTTCATCGCTGGTCTGAGGAGGTTATAGAAAGGAACAATGAAATCATCCCTCTATTCCTGAGGGGCTATTCCTAACCCTGAGCACAACTGGCAAATTTTTGTTAGCCAGTTAATTACAGTCACATCTCACCAGTTATGACAGCCAGCTACTCCTAAAGCCCTACCATTTTGAAGAGATTTTAGAGCTGTACAAACCTTTTCCCTCGAGATGTCTCCTGTTTCCTTCTCTCACTGTAGCATCTTCTGCTTCTGCCTGAAAATCACTTTTGCTATCATGTTCTAATAACTCAAAGAAATATTCATCTGATGTTCCACTTAACTCATTAGGGTTACACACAGCTTAGAATTTTATTTCCCTATTTTTCCTATGCCTTGTATAGTTCCAGAATATTTACCTATCTTCCCAAAATGCCAATGCATCCTTTCCACCTTATCCTTCTTATCTTTTGCCTTACTCTAATGAACCAGCTTTGCTGTTTCATGATTCTTACAGCAGTATTCACTTGCAGAGACTCTACCTTGCAACATCCCCAAATATGCTTCCTTGTTACTCTATCCTGCTTCTTTAATCTTACTGTTCCACCAAGTACCACATTTAATGCTACACACTGTACAAGAGTACTATGGGGACAAAAGTGATTGGACATCGCCATGCAGGCACAATGGTGTGCTTCTGCAGCAAACACATGGTCAATACGGTACATAAATGGCTACAGGAGTACATTCAAATCAATCGCTGATAAAATGGCTAGCAGGAGAGAGCTCTCCAAGTTTGAAAAGGGTGTTATAATAGGCTGCGTAATTACAGGTATGAACATAAGAGGCATTGCTGATGTCAGACAGGTCACTAAGTCGACTGTCCTTTGTTATCAACAAGTGGAAGAAGATAGGGCATTGCCGGAATTCACTTCATCCTGGAAGACCCATGAAACTGCAATCTAGGGACCGGAAAGTGCTGCAGAGAGATATAAAAAAACAACAAAAAAATAAATAAAAATAAAACAGGTCCCAACCAATGCACACCGTAGCACATGAGTTCCAGATGACCACAAATGTTATGGTCTCCACCAAGACACTTCGAAGAGAGGCCCATGCACTCGGGTATCATGGCTAAGCAGCCACCCATAAACCTCTCATCACAAAGACCAATAAAGCCACGTAGCTACGATGGAGTCAACAGCACAAAAATTGGACATCGGAGCAATGGTGGCAGGTGTTATGAAACAAGAAATCCCATTTCACATTATTCCGATCAGATGGACGTATCTGGGTTTGGCGGTTACCTGGAATATTTTTGCATCCGGTGTGTACAGTGCCGACTGTGAAGCACAGAAGCAGTGGAGTTATGGTATGGGGCTGAGCCGGTATGGTGTTAGGTCCACAGCTTGTTATTTGTGGCAACATGAAATCAGAGGTATCCTGGATAACTCAATGCTCCCAACGTTGTGGCAGTTCTATGGACACTATGATTGTTTCTTCCAGGGTGAAAATGCCACTTGTCATGTTTCCAGGGCTACAAAGGAGTGCTATCAGGAAAATCAGGTCTTTCAGATGGACTGGCTTGTTCAGAGCCCTGACCTCAATCCTACTGAACACTTGTGAAGTTGACTTGAATCATGGGTAAGGTGTAGATCAATACAGCCTTCTTCGCTGACAGAGTTGATTGAAATTTTTACTGGCAAGGCAAAATGGAGGAATATCTAGCTCTCCCTACACCACGGACTTATGAACAGTTTACTGGGATGAGTGGTTGCTGTGATCTTTGCAAATGAAGGATCTACCCACTACTGATGTAAATACAACACTGTTTTTTTTATTAATGTACAATGTCCAATCACTTTTGTCCACATAGCGTACCACAGACCTCTTCAGTTACAGTGACTTATTTAAGTGAAACACACTTGAATAAGTGTTTGATCTTTAAAAATATTTCACTACATGGATCATTGTGTTACTTTGATTCTATGATTTGTGAAGTAATTTGCTTGTGTCAAAAAAGTAACATCTAATTAGGGACAAAAATAAAGTGTTTTTTTCTTTCACATTTAAAAACTATTTGTTATTATTTAATGCCATACCCAAACACCAAATCCATTTTCATTAAAAAAGTAATGAGTGGGCCGGCCATGTGTAGAACTTCCTTATCTGCTGTTTAAAGAAGGAAAGTGTGATAGTGTGGCTACTTTGTCAAAAATTGCCTTTTTATTGAGCAAAATCTACCTATCTTTGAGGTGCATGAGGCTACTCTTAGAGCAGTACACTTGACATGTTATGCATTTTGATTTATTTGAAAGATGTTCCACACACTCAAGCCAAAGTCCACCAAATCAGGGAATTTATCATGTGAGCTATAAAACTTTTTTGAAAGCATATTCAGTTATTTCTTTGTTTGGTTTCCAAATGTGTTTTTGTTCATTCTTAAACTAGCATATATTCTTTAGTTTGTTGTTTGAATGATTTCAGGAATAGACAGAGATGAAGTAAAATTACGCACCTAGAATCTGGAACCATTGATTATTCATCATGTTTCCTCCACCAAATTCATACTTTCCACCACCCGTTAATAGTAATGCCCCTCAAGGAGCAGTGCCTCCAGGAGGAACAGTTCCTCAGAAAACAGCAGATTTTAATCAGGTATCTAATTCTAATTTCTTGTGTCATGTGTGTGTGTGTGTGTGTGGTTTTTATCTATCAGTTGACTGCAGGGACCATACCCTAGACTCTTGCTAATCTGGCCATTCCTTGCACAGAGGGGTGTCAGATTAGCAAGAATGCCAGATTACTGAGAGTGCATAAAAATTTAGTTTCATTAAATTTAGTTACAAGTTTACTGTATGTACTGTATTACATATGTATTTAAAAAAAAAGCATAAGACATGAGCATGTGGTAATGGTAAAAGAACACAATCATAATGTACTATACTGTCTCATTTACAACAATGAAATGATTTTTTCATATCAGTACTGTAAAGCACAATATGTATATGTGTGTAGTAAAATAAACATGCAATTCTAATACATCACAGATGAAATCTTGCATTTTCTACTCAGTGCAGTCACTTTGAAACATGTCACGGATTTTTGTCTGCTTGAATGAAGATGCTCTTCAACGGCATGCTTTGTCATGCAATTGCAGTACTAGCATTATGTTAGTACTGCACATGTCTGTTTTTTTTTTTTTTTTTAGTGACAACAAAGTTACACTGCCAGAAAGTGAAAAAAAAACCCATTGAAAATTGCAGCTGCATCCATGAGATTTATGTCATAGCAACAGCTTGTTATGAAAGGAAAGTGATCACACATGTAAAATGATTCAATGTTTATTTTACCTTTAATGTGTATTACAGTGTACAGAAGGCACATTTTAATAAAGTGTTGCACCTCCTCCAGCAGCAGTACAAGCTTTCAATTTGGCATGCAGTCAATCGTAAAAATGCTGGATATCACGCTTAATGATAGCTTTCTGTGCACTTTCAACTTGGACGAGTAATTCAGTGATGGTGGCTGCCTGCCAGATCTGTGGAAGAGTCTTTGTCCGATCCAGTCCCAGACATGCTCGATTGGAGACAAGTCCTTAGAGCATGCTGGCCAAGGGAATTGATGCACAGCCTGAAGAGTATGTTGAGTTGTCCGAGCAGAGTGCGAGCAGACATTATCCTGCTGGAATATCGCATCGGGGATCACACTAAAAAATTACAGGACGACCGACTGCACAATGTTGCTGACATACATGCTGCTATTCAGTGTACTTCGTACAAACGCCAAACTTATGTACAAGAGTGATAGCTAATCACTTCCCACACCATGATGCCCGGTGTGGGGCCAGTATGTCGTTGGTGGATGCATGATGACAGAAGCCGTTCACCTTGTCACCTTCAGACGCGTGCATGGCCATCAGATGCTTTTAAGCAGAATCGGCTTTCATCACTAAAGACCACCAACCACCATTCTTCTTTCCAATGAACTCGTTCTTGACACCACCACAAACGTGCTTGATGGTGACCAGGGGTCAGTGGTAACTGTGCCAATGGCCCACATGCCCATAGTCTTCCTTCCAACAAATGATTCTGTATCGTTCTGGTAGACGACACCCTTGTATGACAGAGGATCGAATTTGTGATACAGTAGCCATTCTCTGCCAATGCCGCCCTACTCAGCTAGTTGACAAACACCTGGAAGAGTGAGGATAACACAGGATGAAGTGTCCCATAAGATCTTTGGACCTGAACCTGATAGAGCATGTCTTGGATGCCATGGGAAGAGCAATTGCAAGCCAGCAGCCCCTTCTAGAACCCTCCCAGGACTCCCAACCAGGCCTCCACAAATTGAAAAAAACCTGGTAGCCTGCAAAAGTTTTCAGTGGCCAGCCATATCTTTTCAAGTACAGAACATATTTATGAGTCCACCCCCACCCCCGAGAATCGCTGTTCATGCGATTCTTCCAGCATAAATAGTGTGGGACTAGGCTTAACTTTCATTGACTAGACTGTTTTTTGTTTTGTTTTTACTGTTACAAAACATATCCAAAAAGTTTTACAAAAATCAGTCTACAGAATTTATTTATTTTCAGTCCCTTTTGTAAAATACAAATGGCAAAAGGAACAGGTCTCGGGTGTAGATATGAAACACCTGCATCGTTTTCCTTAGATTCTCGAAAGCATTATTGAAAAAAATCTGATGGAAGGAAAAATCGCATAAACATGAAGTTATTTTTTCACAGATTGAGGATTCGTTGTAGATCAATAGCAGATTTTTTTTAGCTGTAGCTCATTGCATGGCAGAAAAGATATACTAATAAAACTGCTGAAACCATAGTTTCTAGTGGCAAACATATTTGTGGACCCCTAGTTACAAGTATAAATTACTGTATATGCTTTTACATAAATTACATATGTTTATTTATGTGGAAATCAGAAATTATATAAAGTAGACTGTACTGTTTCAGTAAGTGATCTTAGAATGTTTCCAAAATGCTGAATAAATGTTAATAAGAAATTGTACAACAATATCATCATCATCATTGTCAACCATTATCAATCCACTGCTGGACGAAGGTCTCCCCAAGTTTCCTCCACAACGGTCTGTCTTGTGCCAGTCTCCTCCATGTCACTCCCGCATACTTTCGAATTTCATCCACCCATCTTCTGTGTGGTCTTCTTCTGGGTCTTTTCCTGTCCCTTGGAATCCAATCTAAAATTTCGGCTGTCCATCGATGGTCTGCCCTTCTGGCAGTATGTCCAGCCCATTGCCATTTCAGGGATTTAACTCTGATCATGATGTCTTCAACTCTTGTCATTTTTCGGATCCACGTGTTCCTCTTCTTATCTCTCCTGGTTACACCAAGCATGCACCTCTCCATGTTGCTTTGAGTTGTCTGCAGCCTTTGTATGTCTCTTTTAGCTAAGGTCCACGTCTCTGCACCATACGTAAGCACTGGAAGGATGCATTGATCAAACACTTTTCTTTTAAGACATAATGGCATATTGCTCTTGAAAATTATGCTGTTTCTTCCAAAAGCTCTCCAGGCAAGTTTTGTACGCCGATTAATTTCTTCATCAATGTGACCCTCACTTGATATCTGCTGTCCAAGATAAACGTACGTGTCTGTTATCTCCAGCTTTTCTCCATCAATCGATAAATCTTCATTTCTTGTAAAAGCATTGTACATCACTTTTGTCTTCTGAAAGTTCATTTTTAATCCCACTTCTTTACTCTTGTCAGCAAGTTCCTGAATCATACTCTGTAGCTCTGATGGGGTAGTTGCAAAAATGACTATGTCATCAGCAAAACGAAGGTGGGTTAGATAATCTCCATTAATCTTTATCCCTTTGTTTTCCCAGTTCAGTGATTGAAAGACATTTTCCAATGTGGCATTAAAGAGCTTCGGAGATATGGTGTCACCTTGTCTCACTCCTTTTCCAATTTTTATGTGTGTTGTATTTTCAAACAGCCGAATCTTTGCACTTGCATTTTCATAGATGTTATTAATAATATTAATGTATGCATCTTCAATACCGCAGGATTTCAGAGCCATTGTAACTGCTGATGGTTTCACCGAATCAAAGGCTTTTTCATAATCGATAAAAGCCATGCACAATGGAAGTTCATATTCCCTCGCTCTTTCAATTAGTTCTCTCAGTACGTGGATATGATCTATTGTGCTGTAGCCACTCCTGAATCCAGCTTGTTCTCTCGGTTGAGCCATGTCCAGTGTCATCTTCAAGCAGTGTGAAAGAACTTTAGTGAAGATTTTATAAACCACTGATAGGAGGCTGATAGGTCTGTAGTTCCTGAGATCCTCAATGTCACCTTTTTTATGTAGCAAGATCATTGTAGCGTTGTTCCAATCCTCAGGAATTTTCCCTTCATTAAGGCATCGAGTGAAAATTTGGGCGAGTACTGTTTCGATTTCTCCACTTGCTTCTTGTATGATGTCTACAGTAATTCCATCTTCTCCTGGAGCTTTTTCCCGCTTCATGTTCTTGATTGCATGTGCAACTTCTGCTGGAAGGACTGTAAGAACTCTGGTACTGGTACCTTTCATGATGTCTGGAGTACATGTATCATCCCTTTCATATAATTTGGAGTAGAAATCTTTCACTCTTGTCAAAATTTCGCCTCTATTTCTTGTTACAGAACCATCTTCTTTTCTCAGTGCCATAATCTGTTTTTTTTCCCTTACTGAGATGTCCCTTTGCTATCTTTAGGCTTTGGTCGTTTTCAATTGCTTTCCTTACTAGTTCACAGTTGAATTTCCTTATGTCTTCAGTGATACTTTTTCGTACTGTCTTGCATAGCTCTATATATACCACTTTAGAAGTCACATCTTCCTTAGTTGTCCTCATCACTCTTCTTTTTTGCATCAACATTTTGGTTTTTCCTGATAATTTGTTCACATGCAATTTGTTCTTAGACCCAGCTAATTTTGTTGCTGTTTCCATAAGAGCTTTGGTTACTTTTCTGTTAACTTCAGAAATATCAACTTCTTCCGATGTTAGGCCTTCTAAAGCAGAGAACCTGTTCTTCAGTTCCAATTTGAAGGTATTATGGTGTTTTTTAAGGTTGGTTATGTCAATACATTTTGTTTGTCTTATGAGCTTGCTACGTTCGAGTTTAGTGTTGAGGTGCATCTTACATCTCACCAATCTATGGTCACTGCCTGTGTTGAACTTGTTTAGCACACTGCAGTCTTCTATGACGAATTTTTTGTTACATATAATAAAATCAATTTCACTTGTCGTCCCATTTGGATGTCTCCATGTCCATTTCCTGTGTGGCTTTTTCTTGAAAAAGGAGTTCAAGATGAAAAACCCTTCTGCCTCTGCAAACTCTACGAGAGTATTTCCACGCTGGTTTCTGTTGCCGTGACCGAATTTACCTACTGAAGTTTCATTCTGTTGCCGTTGCCCTATTTTTGCATTGAAATCTCCCATAATTATCTTCAAGTGCTGCTTACCTTTATTATTTAGATCACGAATTTCCTCATAAAATTCTTCAATTTCTTCTTCAGCATGACTTGTGGTGGGTGCATAAGTTTGAATAATCTGAGCCTGGTATCTTCTCGAGAGTTGGATAACGAGTCGTGCAGCTCTGTCAGAGGAACTTTCAACTTCTACAACTTTATCCTTGAGTTTCTTGTTTATTATAAATCCAACACCACTAGTTCTGCCAGTATCTGTCCCACGATAGTAGAAGAGATGTCCACTTTTCAGTTCACTGAGATCTTCTCCTTTTCTCACTTAGCCCGACGATGTCCCACTTGATCCTTTGTAGTTCCTCTTCCAATTCAAGAAGCCTTGAATCAGAAGATAGGGAGCGTCCATTATTCGTAGCCAAGGTCAGCATCAGATGGCAGCCTAGTCCGGCCGTCCGGGGATTCTTAGCACCCTCTGCCTTCATGTCTGGCCGCTGCCTTGGCCAGGTACATTCCAGCTGCCGGAGACTGAGGGCCAAGATTTAAGTTGTGGAGTCATTTTAGAGGGGTTTGGCCATAACTCACCACGCTGGCCAAGCGGGTTGGTGAGTGTGGGATAGCATTTCCTGTGAATTCAAATGTTGCATTTGGTAACTTCAAATGTTCACAGTAAATAGGGATTTTAAAAAAAATGTCAATAAGAATTTATGTCGCATACACAAGTTTCAAGAAATTGTAAACGAAAATTGCATTAACACATTCTCAAATGTTTGTACAGTAGTAGTATGCCTTATAAAGGACATCCCATTAGGGGGAAAAATAATTTCTTTTAACATTCTATTTCTGATGTAGTTCTTCAAATTCTGTGTTTCCTAATTTTTGCTTCTTAACTACTGGCATATGTCCTTGTGTGTGTCTAGATTTTTTAGGTTCAAAGAACCACCTATTAATAGCTTTCTGTGGTTTATAGTCTTTAAGTGGAGGGCCATTCAAGTGAATCATCATTAGATCATTCAAAGTTGATGCTTCCATGGATGTTCTGTTGTTTGTTTTTATCAAATTCATGTGACTGAAACCACGTTCACATGATGCAGTACATGTTGGTAGAACTGCAACAATTTCTAGTAGGTGGCCAAGAACTGGAAATCTCTCCTGGTTAGATAGTGTTTTTTTTGGAGTAAATCTGCAAACCTCGCCCTAAAACTTTAAATTCATACCACTCACTCATTAGAGACTTCATTTTAGTTTCATGAGGTTTCATTATGGAAGGAAATATGTCTTTGAAAGTGCTTGGCAAGAACTTCAATTTCACTGTTCCCAAAATCTTCCAGGTTTTCTTTTGGCCAGACAAAGGTGTCACACACTGAAGAAGCTTTTTGTAAGTAGTCTCAGAAATCGTTCCTGAAGGTACGTTATCCCATCGCTGATCATTTTGTACTTGTCTGACTCAAAGCTTTTACTGTCAATGTTTGTAAGTTGAATGCCTAAGTAGTTTCCACCGATAGTTGTCACACTTGTGAACTGGCTTTCATATGAGGCAGGCCTAGATTCCAAGTTCTTAAGTTCTTTTAGTGATCTTTTAATGTATAGCTCAACTTGGCTTAAAAGTAACTGCTGTTTTTGAAAAATCAATGAAACTTCTTTAAATATTAGCAAAAAAATGTAGTAAAAAGTGCAGCATTGCAACAAATCTGAAACTTTTCATTTTCTTTTTTTACAATTCCTCTGGCTACAGCAGCATCATCCCCCTTTTCATTTGATACATCTTCTAAATGAGCTATAACAACATTATAATTCTTTACTAATTTAGTAAGAGCACCTGCTTTGCTTGAAACCCACTGAACCTTGTGTAGATACTGAAATTTCAGAATCTTTGACTCCAGAATTTTAGCAATACTGTTTAACTGTCCCATTCATTTAGGTGAGTTCCGGTAAAACTTGTACAGCTTTTTGAGAACAGTATCTAATTCATCTAGATATTTAACATTTGTTATTGAGCTCAGAACACTCAAATTTAATTTATGAGCAACACAGTGTTGGGAAACATCTGGGATGTTTCTCTTTATTTTAGTAGTTAGCCCATTTTCTTTCCCAATCATGTTTGCTGCGCCATCTGTACCAAGCCCGACCAACCACTGTCCTAACCAATTGATTTCCAAATTTCTCATTTCTTCATCCAAGACCTTGTAGTATCCTTCAGCAGTAGATGACTGAAGAGGTACTACTGACAGGAACACTTCTTTCACTTTCTTGTCTTTAACATAGCGAATATAAATAAGTAACTCTTCTACTGTGGACTTATCAGTTAATGCATCAAGAAAGATAGTTGCATGGTTGTTACACTGTTTAACTTCTGCAATTAGTGCTTGCCTAACCTCATCTGCAATATGAACTCTTTACACCTCATATTCTGATATTGTTCAAGACTCACATTTACATCAAATTTATTTAATAACACAATCAGATTTGAAAAATCTGTAAATGGCTTATTATATTTTGCCACATAATATGCAGTGTTGAAGAGCTTTTCAAGATGGTTAAACATTTTTTCATCCATCTTTTTGTGACACACTGCTAATGGTGTACACTCTGGTTTTTCTACAGCAAGATCATGCTCAATGCAGTTTCTGTGCATTTTTGATAGCTGGTGTTTCTTGAAAGTCTCAATTTCGAAAGGCCACTGGAAACCACGAACAAATTTTGAGTTTTTATCTGAAATATTAGGATATTTTGCATGAAGCTTTATCGTTTTCAAACACTAACCATGGAAATTCTTCACACCATTTTTTCTGAAATTTTCTCTTGCCATCTGTCTTATTTTCACTTGTAGTCTTTTGAGGCAATCCAAGTTTGTTTTTCTGAGGCACTTGTTCAATTTGGCCTTTGTCATCATTTTGCGGAGTTCCAAATGGCGGTCACTTCTGAAAAATGCAAATAGACTCTTTTGTTCCATCATAAAAACAACCTGAGCATGAAAAAACTGTGCCTCGAAGTGAGCTGAGTAAGTCAAGCACTTTTAATTTGAAGCAAATAGCACCAAATATTTTTTAAGTGGCATGAAGCTGGTTATAAATTTTTATTATCACAGTCGGAATCCTTCCAAAGTATCGGAACAGCCAATACCCATGCCTGTGACCGTCACATGCATGAGTGTTGGCACCCGAAGTCCAGTGGGACAAAAGATGGCACACCTGTAACAGGGAGGGAGATGACACCAAAGAATGATGACACTCTCAATCTCTTGTTCTTTCTGCTGTGTTACGACAGTGTTTTACGCAAAAAAAAAAAAAAAAAAAAAAAAACTTTCAACTTCAAAGATCTGCATAAGTCTGAGTGCTTAAAAGTAATAGAGTTGATGAAGGAAGTGAATTTCCTAATTGCATACCTGCCAACTAATTTTAGCGAAAATCTAGAAAACTGCTGAAAAACATCCTGAAGATATTTCAAAAATCAAGAACAGCATATGGTGCAAAAGTCAATTTATGAGTGCATTATAAATACTTAAAAATTACGGAGAAAAGCATTTTTAGCTTTTTCAAATAAATAATTAACACACACGCAGATATATATATATACAGAGCTGTATAAATATATACCGAGATGCGAACGTTTGAAAAGGAGTTCCAGAAATCAACGCATGTTCTTTACGTAATCTTACCGTCATAAATTTACTTACAAAAAAACCTTGTACCTCGTCCTCCCTTTGAAGCACTAAGGGTAATGCAATAAATGTATAGGTGCATAAAGCAAATAGAGTTCGCACGCTTCTCTATGATTAAAATAAAACGGTCCTTTTACTTTGCCATTCCATGCCCCCATTCCCACCAAGGTAAAAAAAAAAGAAAAAGAAAAGAACAATGTGTTCCGAGATGGCTACCTGCGCTATGCGTAGCGGATTGAGGCTATGTCGTTACAGCCGAAACTCTTAACTAGCAATGACACAAGTTCTGATGATATCCCACTTCAGAAGATGGAGAGCTTTGGTTTACTTTAACAGTGCACAAAAAAAAGTACGGAGTTGTTTACAAAAGTATTGTGTACTCAGAAATTAAAGTGATAAAGCAAAGCTATTACATTTTTATGCAGAATTACGTAATCACTAAAACACTTTTTTCTTTACATTAAACGAAAAAGAGAATCTATACGGTTTATTTCCATATCGAACTCTCGTAACGTAATTATGTTTTCAACCTGTTAAGTAGGTCAAGAAAGTTGCGACTGGGACAGAAGTTCCTTTATCACAAATATTTTGTTTCATGCAGCATAGCAGCCAGCAAGCATGCGTTCCCAGTTTAAGATTCGTTCAGCGCAAAGGATTCTGGGGCCCCCTACCCTTCCTAGATCGCGACAGAGAACAACAAGGAGAAAGCCTTACCCACCGGTCACGTGATGTGTGGTGGGGATAGGCAGATAAGAGAGATACTGCAATTCGTGCGGCCGCACCCACGCCTCTCTGTTTACTGATTTACGTAAAAGATAAAAACACAAACATTCCAAAATTTGCTTCATTACATTAAAAAAATAAATAATAATAACTACTTATTAAAACTTCTGAAAACATAGTCGCCAGCCAAAATGTTTTGGTCACCATTGGCGACCTGGCGACCGCATTTGTGGAGCCCTGCTCCCAACACACCTTTTTGGAGGAGTGCATTTCCTGCTCCAAACTTTGCTTGTAGCCTTGTAAACATCATGAGGGCTCATTGTGCAAGCTGTAACACTGTTTGAGGTAATTGCTGCATCACTTTGGACTGCCATGCTGTCGTGCATGTGCTTCCTCCTCATACAGTGATGGCATTGCTTTGTTGTGTATTGCTGCTTTATTGATATAAATATATACACACAGTATGTCCATACCAACTGTCATTAAACTCTGGCTAGTGGACTGTGTTATCCATGATTTTGTGTTTGTCACATTAATTTTGGACACCAGTGTACACAATGAACATGAAAGTAATTTCAGAATCTTTAAGTGAAATGTTCAAGACTCTTAGTAGCCAAAATGTGCTGGTCTTCTCATGTGATGCATAAACGGACATTGTAAATCTTAGTTTCTTCAACATTGAATACTTGCAGGTATTTCAGAAAATGGAGGAAAAGAATAAAACTAAGGATGTCATCTGTTTATAATATCTAAGGACAGAAATTTAGGCAAAACAAAGAAAACATAGTCATTTTATTGTGATTTGTGCAAATTATATATACTATTGCACTTGAGAAAATATTTTTCCACTGAGGCAATGCATTACTCAATCAGTGTTCAAGAGCTGAGCTGGACCTGTTTGCTCTGATGCCACAAAGCAGTTCTAAGGCTTTCTCGTTGAGACAGTTTTGTCTATGCTTACTACATGCCTGAATGTCATACAAATATAGATGTGTGATATGACGATGAAAACATCTGACGTACCTGTGTTCATAAATCAAAGTGTAAAAATTTCACTAAGTACTAAAAGTCACTGCACAATGATAATGTTAATAAAATGTGGGGTATTCAACTTTTTTAGCACTTAGAGTAAGAAAGACACCTGGTGAGGATAGAAATATTTAAAGAATATCAGGACATGAGATAGCATGTGCAAAAACAAACATAAGGGATGTAATCCTTTCTCATTGACAAATGGTTTTGTTCTTATTTATATGTATTATGGCAGGAAGTGATGCGGTTGATGTGACATAGCATATTAATGTGGAAGAAATTATGAAATTACAATAGCAGTAGATTTGCAGAAGTCTAATTCATAAGTTGATTCATTGCAAATTGAAAAGTTTTTGTTTTTGCTTGTTGGATTGTAAGAATATTCGTTTAGGAAAATCCTAAGCTTTATTTGTTGAATTCCTTTAGCATGTTTTTTTCTCTCTCTATGGAATTGTTTGTAAGGTAATAAAAGAATTGTTTTATGTTTGATGAAATAAATGATTTTTTAATATTGTTTTTTAATCTGTCCAGGCATTTATATTCACTTTTTGACTTTTTAGACTATGCAACAGATGCAAGGTATGAAAATAGATGACATGTCAACCAACAAATTCCCAGGACCTTCTCCTTCTGGACACTCTTTGCCAGCTATAGACAGTGCAAACTACAACAGTTCTCATAATTTGCCATCTTCTGTAGTAGCTCATCATTCTCAAAATATGAATAGGACTGCATCAACCACAAATGTTACATACAGCCCTCAGCTGAGGGCAACCTATCCATACAGTCCCCAGGGAAGCACTGCCAGTAATACCTCTCCAGCACCTCATTCTGTGCCTTGTGTTAAAACATATTCATCTTCTGGTTATATGCCTGCTCATAATGGTTCATCTTATACCAGTACTGATAGTAGAAATGGCATGCCCAATGGTGACTTTCCTGATTCACAGCTAATTCAAGCTCATTCACAGACTACTGGTCCTCCAGTACCTTCTGTACCAGCTGCAAAGCAAAACTCAGATTTAAATTTTCATTCTAACAGGCCTGCAAAGTCAAATATGTCAGTGTTGCACAGTCAGCCTACTGTTCCCACTGAGCAGAGTTCCTATGGATCTTGTAGCACCACAAGTGGACAGATACGTTATATCCCCCTGGTGCTCCTGGTGGATCAACAGCATATCGCCCTTCTGCTGGTCTGGGTGTTGCAACATCTCCAGGTGCATATGGTCTTCACAGTATCCCAGGCTCTCCAATTATGCCAACACCAAACAACCAGTTTGGTGCTTCTCACAAGCCAATATCTCAGAGCTTGCCACCTAGTGCACCTGGTGTAAGAGCACCAAATAGTGCTTCTGGTATTCCTAGTAGGCCAACAGCATTCAATTCGCATGGTGCCCCTAGTGGGCCATCACTGAATTGCCCTCCAGGTGTCCCTAGTGGATCAATGCCATACAGCCCACCTGGTGCTTCTACTGGATCACTGCCATATAGCCAACCTGGTGCTCCTAGTGGATTAGTGCAGTACAACCTACCTGGTGCCCTACCCCATGCAGTTAGTGGGCCAGTATCTTCCAGCACGTCTAGTTCTCTTAGTGGACCAACACATTTTGGTCCTCCTGGTGCTGTCAGTGGACCACTGGCTTATAGTCCACCTGGTGGATCCAGTGGAGCAGCACCGCACAGTCCACCCAGCTCTTCCAGTGGACCTGTATCTGGTGGCACACCTTACAGTCCTCATGGTGCTCCTGCTAGTGGACCAGTTCCATACAACCCATCAGGTTTTCCAAGAGGACCAGCACCCTACAGTGTACCTGGGCCTCCTAGTGGGCAAGTGCCGTATAGCCCTCTTAGTTCACCTAGTGGGCCAGCTGCATTTGGTCCTCAAGGTGTTTCCCAAGGACAATCATCTTTTCAGCAGCAACAGAGGAAGTTAGAGTTAGACCAAATGCCAAGTGCAGTAAGTTTTTCACTATTTTTCCACCCTTCTCGTTTTATTTGTTACTGAATGTGAGGGAGGAAATTTTGTTGATGAAGAAAATGCATTTCTTAAGGATACACATCTCATAACATGTCAAGTTTTAAAGATTGGCTGCTTTTCCTGTTTTTAACTCTATCTTTTATGCTTAGTATCAGCTAGAAGTGAACTGGGTTATCCACCCCTTACTACATCAGTGTGGGAGAGCATTCGTCATATGCCAATATTCTAATTATACTGCTCATATTGGGTTATTAGAGCAGCTTTTGTGAGACACAGGCTTCACCTTGTGAAAGAAAGTTTCACAGTTAATTGACTTGATTGGGCTGTAGTTTCTTTGTCACTAGCTCACGGTTTGAAAACCTTTTTAAAATGAAGAGCCAAAAAGTGTACGAAAAGTCAAATTAAAAAAGCTGCAACTATATTTTTTGTGTAAAAAATCAAACATAATTTGTTTATTTTTGTAAGCATATTCAAATTAATTCAATAAATCTGCATTATAAGAACTAAATTTTATTTAGTTAATCCAATTACTGATCGAAATCTAAATTATTTGACTAAGTGTTTGACAGAGTGAGCCAGCAGGCACTGCGACCTTGGTGGCAGAGTGTTGGCACGGAATTCTCAGGTAAGTATGTGTGTGCTAATAATATTTTTTTGTTCCACAAATTTTCTTAAAATGCTCATAACTACAAGAATCTTTGCAACTCATTTCACTTCTCAATCTTTCTCTTTTATATCATTAAGGTTTTGAAAGGAAGGAAGCATAAAAAATTGAGATTTAAAAAAAATAATCTAAATACAACAGAGCCACAGGTTTCGGGCTAAGAGCCACCAGTTCCTGACTTGTACAATAGCTGATTGTTATTTATGCCAGGAAGAAGTACAACTGATGCCATATTTCTTTTGGGACAACCTGTGGAAAAATTTCTGAGACATGCCATTACATGTAATGATTTATTGATCTGTAGAAAACATGTGAGAGAGTATCTGGGTGAAAAATACAAAATTTGCATGTAGTAAATAATGCCAGAGAAATATGTGCAGTTGGTGAACAAAGTGTATGGGAGTAGGGAATACTAAGTTGTTTGAAGTAAATAGTGCCAGAGAAATATGTGCAGTTGGTGAAGGAAGAGTAAGGGTTTTGTACCAGTTCTGGAAGAAAAGTGATTTATACCAGTGCTGTAAAAGTAGTAACAAAATAGCCAGAAAGCTGAAGATCAGCATTAGGAGATAAAAATTTGAAGATAAGGAGAGCCAAAACTAGTATAGGTATTATTATAAAGTGAAAATCTGTGTTTCTTGTGTTAATACCAAAGCAGAAGTAATCAAAGGAATAAGATGATTTAAGCATTTGTTATCAGTATTGCGTGTTGAGAAAGATTGAGATTTGAAAGAAGTAACTGAAAGAAAACAGATTAGAGTAATTATAAGAAAACGTCAGTTGTGATTTGTGCCAGAGTGATAGTGAGGAAGAAAAATGAAGTTTTCAGGAATGTCTTACACAGTGCAACAATTAAGTAATGAGATTGAATTTTAAAAAAATGGAAAGGCAGGAAAACTGACGTGAATATGTTTTATTCGAAGTACATCCCTCCTGCGTTAATACAAGAAGTGGCATGATTAGCCAATGAAAGGACTTGCAGGCGCCATCTTTTGGTAGGGAGTGTAGAGTTGGTGTCACAGTTCATTGTATGTCTTCAATGTCTTGAAAAAAAAATTCTTTTTAAAGGTAGCTTTAATTTAGAGAATAGAAAGTAGTCACATGGTGACAAATCTGAAGAATAGGGGGATGTTAGATTACACACACTTGCTTTCTTGCCAGAAATTACTGTACATGGACTGCTCTGTGTGCTGGGGCATTATTGTGAAGAAGGAACTGAAGGAACTATTGCCCATATTTTTACTTAGGTCTGACACAAACAGTCCTCTTCCACAATTGTTCCAAAATGGATGTGTAAGCGTGATGCAGAATTCCCTTGCTGTTATAAAAGCACACAAGCATTGTCTTGATTTTGGACTTCTTTCCTTTGGGTGACTGTGACGACTTCCATTGAGCACTCTGTTCCTTTTTTCAGGATCATAATGAAAACACCATGTCTCATAATCTGCCAGAATGCTTTGGAGAAAATTTTGCATTGTTTCTGCGGCCTCCAGGATGTCTTTTGCTTACTCCACTTGTGCAAGTTTCAGTCGTCTGACAAACATGTGGAACAAAATGAGCACACATTTTTTTCCTCTGAAATCTTGCACTAATGTATGACAAATCATCTCTTTGTTAACACCAAGCCCACATTCCAATGTCCTCAAAGTCACACAACAATCACTTTTTATCCTTTCGCAAACTTTCGGAATGAGTTAGATGTGTGCACAGTAATCGGGCATCTGGGCTTTTCTCCATTTTCCAAATATTTCCAGCCATCCTTGAAATGTGCATACCATCAGAATATCTGTGCACAAGATAGGCAATTATCCCCATACACATCATACAGTAATTCAACTGTCTCAGGTACAGTTTTATTGATTTTCGAACATAACTGAATATTTGTTCTTCACCTCCATGACAGAGCAGTGGCAATGTTCTTCCACCAAAAGACATCATGCACAGCATAAATAATAATGTGTACAATTCTCACGCAAACACTGTTGCCACTTCATAGCTGATAAATTACTCATAAAAAACGAAAACAGAGAAAACATGCCTTCCTGACCCCCGTGTGTTTTACCAGGATTTAAAAAAAAAAAAAATGGTCTCATTTCTTAATTGCTACACTAAGTGTATCTGGCAATACTATGTCATGCTGGTACTTGGCCGATGAGAAGTTGTATAGAAAAATGAATTAAACCATCCAGAAACGAAGATCCTGAGATTTATATGTGCCCATAGCAGAAAAAGTGGAAACAGAATTGGAGATGGTAAGAGCAAAAATTAAAGTGGCAGATTTCAAAGGAGGCACCAAAAGCAAGATTGTACTGGTGTAGATATTGACAAGGAATGCAAAATGCATGTAATTTGGTGTTTCAGATGCTGAGGTACCAGAAAAACAGCAGAAGATGACATAAGAGAACTCACAGTGACTGTTCAGTGAAGAAAAACAATTAAAAAACTGAGGTAACACAGGACCAAACTAAGTATATGAAGAAATATTTTCAACAGCAACTCATCCCCCCCCAAGTACGACTAATAGTGCTGCATAAGAAATAATCTCAGGTTTGGTTTTGCATTAATGTTTGAATCTTTTCCTCTGCAAGAAGGAAGTCAGAACAGTTTATTAATATTATTATTATGGATGTTTTTGTGGTATATACCAAGGAAGTTATTTGTTTTGAGGAAAACTAAGAAACTTACTTTCCAATTTTCTTAATACTTTCTGGATGGTAGTTTCATATCAAGGCTTCAAAAATGTTATGTGCCCCAGCTAGGCATCTGCAGAAAGAATTTTCTTGGCCAGGTACTCAATGAAGGAAGCTCAGGAAAATTTACCTTTTGAAGCAACAACTTACAAGCCTCCTCTCTTTCTTTTTTTTTCTTTTTTAAGTTTAAAAGTTTGTTTTTTTAGTGATTAAGTACTCACTTTGTTAACTGTAACCAACATTTGTAGCAAAACAACATATTTCTCCAGAAGATAATTTAAGAACTGATATTATCTTGACCATGACAATCTGCAGCAGTAATACAGCTTCCATTATATTCTATGAAATGAAAAACTACGGATGAACAACCATTTTTTTCTTTTTGCAGCAAACTCCCCATTCCAACATGTTTTTTTTTTTTGTTTTTTTTCGGATCTATCCATGGATATTTTCAGTGAAGGAAAAATATTCCTCATAAATACATGGGAACTTTACTATCAATAGAATATGCACTGCAGTCAGATAAGGAATACTGAACTTGCTTGTAGTTCTTACTGATCATCCATGTAACATTTCTCAGAAAACTTGAAAATTTCATCATAGGAACTGAACCCACATCTTCCAGTTTCCATTGTTAGGCTAAGTTGCTTGGAACTCCATTGTCCTGGGTGGTGTAACGAACAGCATACTCGAACAGAAATCAGAAAATGTGGGTTCGATTTCCAGTCCAAGGTGACAGAATTTTTATGTTTTCTGAGGGATGTTACCTTTTGCAGGTGCAGGAACAAAGCTTTGTTTCTCTGTAAAAGCGATCACTGGGATTTAGGTTTCACTGTAATATTATCAGTGTCCTAGGAAAACAAAAGTTAAAAAAGAGCACAGAAATGGTATAGGCATAGATGCCAACCAGTGTGGATTTCCCATAATATAACGAATTTTTGGTTGGAATTACAGAAGTATTAACATGATGATGAAATTATGAAAAATTGCCATTTGATTTTTCTGCTTCAGAAACAGGTATGAGATTCTTCCATGAAATTCTGCTTTTTCATCATTTTAGTTGTTCTACAGATTGATGCTGTATAAGTAGAATTTGAGTGGAGATTACTTAGGGGTTGCTTTCCGTTGACAGACGGAATTTTGTCTTTGAAAGGAAGTTTGACAGACTGAAGATTTCTCCCATAATCTTAATTTTTTTTTTCACAATGTTGCCACTGTCCAGTATTGTTATTAATTTTTTTTTTTTTTGCACAAATGCTTGCATTTCAGCTTGAAAATATAAGCATTTGTAAATTCTGTTTTTCATGATGTTTCTTCTGCCCTCCATTGCTATTAAATATCATTTGATTTCATGTGTGTGTGTGTGTTCAGTTTGAAAATTGAGGAAAAATTTCTGAAAACAAGTCTGACGGAGCGCGAATTTCTCTTGTAATCATTTTTTTTTTTTTTAAATGATGATTCCACTGTCCTGTATTGTTGTTAAATATTATTTCCCCCTCTTAAATGTTTGCATTTAAGCTTTATAAGGGAGGGAAAGTTTTCTGAAAGAGAAGTGGCAAAGTTAAATTTGTAAGAATTGATGCATGGTATTCAAAAGTATTCATATTCTCAAAGTTATACCATTTATCTGAAATAGTGAAAACTTTTTTATTTTGCCCTCACAGACCTCAACTGAAGGTTAAATATTATTTCCCCTTAAATGTGCCTGTCCAACATGACGGACAGGGCTCGATTTCGACTGGTAGTTAGTAGCAAATTGCTAGTAAGCAAATGCATTTTGCTAGTGATGAAAAGTGGTTCTAGCAAAAGTTGCTAGGGGAAAAATTTTGAATGTTCTGGAGTGAACTTTTAAAGCACCACTGCATCGCACGTGTGGAAAATTTTAGATACAAAAAGGAACGAATGTTTCTTGAAAAGTGCAAACATCATAAAAACATTTTGGCTCTAGTAGAAATATTCAGTATATTTCCCTTATCTACTTCTGCATGTGAGGTTGGGTTCAGTTTCATGAAGAGAATGCAGGGTGATTGGAGGGGCTATTTAAACTTACAAACATTGAATGCTCTCGTGAGTATTGAGGTTGAAGGTCCGTCCAAAGACAAGTTTGAGCCCAGGCCTGCTGTTTTAAAGTGGTATGATGAAAAGACCCGAAACTGAGGTCATGAACCATACGGGAAATAATTAAGATTTTGGACAGTGTTCTTGAATTATGTGAATAAAGTTAAATAAAAAGAAATGTTTTTTTTAAATATTTGCATTCAAATTAAATTGTTAGAATTAATCTGTCAGGTCATGAAAAGGGTGAGTCATACCTAAATATTTGTAATCTTTTCAGCATTACAATGTGACAGTTACAGGGGTGAAATCAAAATTTGTCATGATTGACTAATAAAGGGGGTCATGTTAAAGTTTCTTTTGTATAATCTCTCTATTCTAAAAAAAGTAACTGCTGCTGTTGCTGCCGCTGTTTTAGAATTTCATGACACTCTTGCTTTCCTAGCTCGCAGCGCAAAACGTATTGAACACAAAAATAGGAAATTTACATCGTTTGTAGAAAATTGTTTGGAGAACACGCTGTAACAAACCGCTTTTCGATTCTGGAGATCCTTTAAGAGCTATTGTATTTCAAAATTAAAGTAAGCAGAAAAGTGCTATCAGGTCGGTTTCCGGACACACTAACAGCAACAGAACCACGAAACTTTGTAGGCATGTAGTGCCATGACCGAATTTTTGCACCTCGTCGCCCGTTTTTTGAATCTGGATTTAGTTTACCAGAAATTAAATTTCTAAATTTCACAAAATTCTCTATTTCACGATGGGATCCATTTAAAAAACGGATATATGGCAAACTATAAATCATAATGCGTTGCAATTTTTACAGCATAAACTTACAACTATCATCAATTATGTACAAAAAATAATAAGAAAAAGTCATTTTCTGATTTTTAAGCATTTTTTAAAGACGCAAAGGAAAGAAACGAACGGCTCGTCTGTCTTCATGATAACAACAGAGGAACGTTCTGGTCCTGTGACCTGCTGCCATGATGATGCAGAGAATTTGTTATGCATATGCTTTGTTGGTAAAGCTATCTCAGTTTTTTAAGGTGGACATCAAGTAATTTTGCTTCCTATACTTCCAATGGAAAAACTTCTGTACACATTTTCTTCACAATTAATGCGTTCCCAACGATGAAAATTTGAACATCGATTAAAATAGCTTCATTTTATAACTTGGAATACTTAATATTTTCTAAAACAAAACCATAATTATGCAATCCAACATTTGTTTGTCTACTGACGTCATCAAAGTACAGGTCGCGCCATCTTTTTTCTGGTTCCAACACCACCAAAGGAGAAGTTATTGATTTTTAATATAATTATGGTTATGTTTTAGAAAATAGTAAGTATTCCAAGTTATAATATGAAGTTATTTTAATCCATGTTCAAATTTTCATCCTTGGGAACACACTAATTGTGAAGGAAATGTGTACAAAAGTTTTTCCATTGGAAGTATAGGAAGCAAAATTACTTGACGTACACCTTAACGGTTAACGGTTTACGGAAATGCTTTTTGGACCGCTTTTGTTTTCCTTAGTGGTAAATTTAATAAGTGCTATAAGTTCAAACGACAAAAGTCCGACCTTCCAAAAATTAACGACAGTAAAAAAAAACTCTGAAACTTCACAATAGCAAGTCTTATTTGCTTAGACATGCAATAAAAATTGAAATTTATATGAATTTTCCAGTTTCTATTTCATGTGATATACTCGGAGATCGGGCTGTAGGGCCCAAGTGCTACTCTGGAAATGAACGTAGCGAGCCTAGAGGCGCAGCCCCTAGTGTTAATAAACTTTTGCTAGTAGATAATGCAATTTTCTAGTAAAAATTAAGGCCACTAGCAAGTGTTGCTACAGCTAAAAAAAAAGAAAAAAAACTAAATCAAGGCCTGATGATGGGGGAAATTATAGTCATACATGAGCATCAAAACCTATTTGACTGTACAAACTGTGGACTACAAGCTTAAAACACAGGGCAAGTGTACAGTTCAGTTTTTCAGTACTGCATGTTATTATATAGGAGAAGCAGTTGATGCCAACTTTGTCAAAATCTGAGGGCATTAAAAGGGAGAGAAAAGAAAAAATCTATAAGATTTCTGAAAGTAATCTTTTAGATTTTTCCTGTAGACATCATTTTTAATTCTACCACTAGCAGACTGTTGTTTAACGCATTTAAAAAAAAAAAAATCTGTGATAATTGTTGTGAGGACTACAATTTGTTGTTATACTAGATACCCCAATTTGCCACTGTGTACTGGATTACTGAAAATTATTGAACACATGCTTATTACTGAATGCAACTTTCAGAGGTTAGCATCTATGGGTATAGGTTTTGTGCATGCCCTCCATATGCTGGCATTTTTTTTTTTTTAATTATTCTGATGATGATGCCTTGTTGCTATGCTTGCTTCCCAAGCAGAGGTTATGTGTGTGGTATTTAGTTGTTGTTGTTGGATAACTTGTTTTTTCTTTGCTTTTTGGGTGCAAACAACTTGCTGATGAAGTCACTTCTTTTGTATTTTGCTGAAAATAATTTTCAATTTGATCTTACACACCACAATCATTATATTGATATTTTGCAACAGAGAATGGTGTATATGTTCCACTGTGAGTTGTTAGGTGTGAAAATTCAGTTTGCCTAAGTTTTAAGTAGCTAAATAAAATGTGATTGGTTTATGATTTTGATTAAGATGGAAACTTGCAGACAGGGATCATATTTGAGCATTTTTGTGAAAGTAAAACAGCTAAAAAGAATCAGTGAAAATTAGATTTCTCATTGAAATGGATGGAAGAAAAAACAAACTGAAAAGGGGATATGAAATTTTACAAGTTTTTTAATGGAAATATATTGTAAAGTAACAGAAATTGTGACATTTCCTGGACACCTGGACACTGGAAAAAGTGCAACAATAGAAAGCGAGATGTTAATGCCTTTGTAATCAAGTATCTGATGTTATTACTACTAACATACATTTAGGGGTAACCTGTTTATCTCTGAATCTTTCTTTTTGTTTATATTTCATGTTTCATCCATTGTTCAAAAATATCATCTTTTTCTTTCAATATTTATTTGTGCTTATATTTTGTATCTCACCTTTTGTAATTAATAGTTGAATAGAACCCATATTTTAATGGAAAGTGTTATTCTTTGGAATGTCTGCAATAATAGACATACATATTATTTCTCCTAATTATTAAATTGTTCGGCAAAATCTTATACTGACAGAAATTCTCAACACATCTTTGTTTCGGAAACTAATGTTGATGATGTGCTGCTTGTTTTATAGCCTTTAAAAGTTCCAGTCTCCATGCTGCATATATGTGTATTGATTGCTTAGTAATTTATATTGAACGAAAATCTTTTTATGCTGAATATAACAGGTTCCGCACAGAACCTGGAAATCCTGGAAAGTCCTGGAAACTGAAAATTTTAAATCTGGGCCTGGCAGTTCCTCTTATGTAGTCCTAGAAAATTGTGTTATTTTGTGTAAAGTTCTTGAAATCAAGAGACTTCGTTTTGTTTTGTTTTTCCTGTAAAACTCAATAGGTAACTCCTACCATCATAGCTACCTTCTTTTCATGTTGTAAACTGGGCGATGAAAGGTCCAACAGCCAGAGCCCAGGCTGTCGTGCCCGAATTCCTGCATGCGTCACGATGCACTCACTGACTGGCTAAAAGAGTATTCAGAGGATCTAGCAGTGTTGGGGGTGGGGGGGTGGGGGTGGCTCTCTGTTAAAACTACCAGGTCTCCATCATTGAAGCCAAAGTGTCAAGCAGTGGCCATCTGGGCTTAGTAACCAATCCCCACCCAGCACACACTGTTTTACGTTGGGTACTTCCGTCTTCGCCTGAGCTCCATTTTTTTTTTTATTGTTTGTTCATGTTCACTTGTTTATGTTTTTATTCCATTACTCACATTTGTTACGTTGTTCATTTAACAGTGCGGTTGTGGTTTGTTGTTTGACCACTGGTTGCAGATTATTTTATTCCTTCTTTCGGAGTATGGCTGGAAAACATATATATTCCAAGAAGTTTGATTAGAGAACAGTTTATTTTCAGGTTGGCTGTTACCCAATACCAATAACAAATCTAGAGCTTGTTGTAAATTGTGCATGAAAAACTTTGAAATTTTCGACATGGGTTATCTGAATTGAAAGGCGACATCATCATCATCATCATTGTCAACCATTATCAATCCACTGCTGGACGAAGGTCTCCCCAAGTTTCCTCCACAACGGTCTGTCTTGTGCCAGTCTCCTCCATGTCACCCCTGCATACTTTCGAATTTCATCCACCCATCTCCTATGTGGTCTTCTTCTGGGTCTTTTCCTGCCCTTGGAATCCAATCTAAAATTTCGGCTGTCCATCGATGATCTGTTCTTCTGGCAGTATGTCCAGCCCATTGCCATTTCAGGGATTTAACTCTGATCATGATGTCTTCCACTCTTGTCATTTTTCGGATCCACGAGTTCCTCTTCTTATCTCTCCTGGTTACACCAAGCATGCACCTCTGCATGCTTCTTTGAGTTGTCTGCAGCCTTTGTATGTCTCTTTTAGTTAAGGTCCACGTCTCTGCACCATACGTAAGCACTGGAAGGATGCATTGATCAAACACTTTTCTTTTAAGACATAATGGCATATTGCTCTTGAAAATTATGCTGTTTCTTCCAAAAGCTTTCCAGGCAAGTTTTGTACGCCGATTAATTTCTACATCAATGTGACCCTCACTTGATATCTGCTGTCCAAGATAAACGTACGTGTCTGTTATCTCCAGCTTTTCTCCATCAATCGATAAATCTGCCATCAATCGATAACAGACACGTACGTTTATCTTGCTGTCCAAGATAAACGTACGTGTCTGTTATCTCCAGCTTTTCTCCATCAGGCGACATACTGAGACATAAATCTAAAGTATTAACTAAAAGTCATTCAACATAACTATAAGGTGGTTTTTTTTTTTTTTTTTTTTTTTTTTGGTGTATTGTCTACTAAGTAAAATGAAAAGGCAACAATAATAAACTCACTGTGCAGATAAAAAAAAAAAAAGGGAATCAGTGGGTGATATACGTAGAATCAATCTGAGCTATTTCACTGTTATTGAGATAAATTTCTTCTTCCTATATTAATTATTTTAATAAACTAATGTATTTATATTATGCAAGGGGATGAAATATGCAAACGTGGAAAATGATGTAGGGCCTATATTAGTTCTGGAAAAAGTTTTGGACCCTGCTGTACAAATCCTGCAAAAGTAACAATTTCCCAAATGAAAATAATGTGAAAGTAAAATTGTTATTTTGTTTCATTTTTAAAAGTGTATTTGTAACTTCTGGATTTAAATGTATTAACTGATATTCCTAATGACCGTATTATTTCAAAGGTTCAGGTTCGAGAAGAAGATAAGAAATGTAGAAGTGGATATTATCCAACAGACACGAAGTGTATGCCTCCTCCACATGTTACTACAAATTTCATAGCTCAAGATAGAGGTGAAGCTTTTACACAAATTTTTATATTCATACATAAACTAATTTCTTAAAAAAATAGTTCTAAATGTTTTGAGTCATTTCAACTTGACATAAACTTACATACTGCGACGGTCCAACCTGCAATTATATCTTTGCCCAGCCCAAGCTAGCTCAAAAACCGCTGCAGGAAGGACTTTTGTAAATTAGTTGATATTCTTAAATTAAGTAAGTAGCGACAGTGCACAGAAACTTGAACACAAAATTCATTTTAACTGTGTAATAGATTCTCATTCAACTCAACTACAGATTTGTTAAATCAATAACCTCTCATTTTTAATTTCAAAATTCAAATGTGTTTACCTTAAAAAAGATGATAGTCGACATCAGCAACAATGTAGCCTAACTGAACAACGATCATCTAGCAAGAAAGTACTCATTCTGAGCAGTCAACTGCATAGAACATTTCTCAGCTCCATTCAGCATAGACACCTTGGCTCGGCCCACACGGCATCAGTGAATCGTCACATGCAACTGAATGTATAGGAATAGTCCAGTGGAAAATGGTTACCAAGAATCAGTCCAATGTAAGTCACTGTACAGCTCAGGCAGTATCTGGCATAGACCCCACGGCTCGGTCCAGATGGCATTGTTGAATCGTCACATACAGCTGAACATGTAGGAATAGGCCAGTGCAAAATGTGAGTCAGTCTGATGTAAGTCACTGTACAGCTCTGGTGATATCTGGCATAGACACCATGGCTCGGCTCAGATGGCATCAGTGAATCAACACATGTATATTCTCCTCTTGACTTCATTGTCCCACAGGCGCATAATAGAGCTGAGTTTGGGCTCAATTTTCGGAACCCGAGCCTGTCCGAGCCCGTGGTATATCAGCCCGAGCCCATCTGAGCTCGAATTTTATATTGCAAGATAGAGCCCGGGCCCGAACGAGCCCGAAAATTGGCTAACCTGTTCAACTATCAATAAAAAAACTTCTCCTTCTCCACACTTACTTCCACTCTCTTCTCCTCCTGCAATTAACCAAAATATTTCTCAAATAGGGAATGGTTGGAAGGGACCTCTATCTATTTTTACAGTGTAACTGGATGATTTTCTTTGAACGTTCGTTTCCACCTGAAGTGCTTCGGGCGGCCGGGCATCCAAAATGACCGGGCGGTGCTGCAATTGTATGTTGCTCAAATAATGCTAATATTATCGTGCCTTAATGCGCTACAATATATACGTTTCTAAATAGAATTAGCAGGGAGCTACTGCGTGGAGATAGGGGTTAAATGATGGTCGGCATGCTATCAACTATCCAATATGTATAGTTCTTGAAAAAGCTTTTTCTTCTCTGCAGAAACACACTAATGCACAGCCTATGGCATTTTTTTACCCAAGCCCGGAATAAATAGCCATCTCGAATGCCTGCTCCCTAACCAGAACCAGTTGCCAAATAATTCCATTTGCTGATTATAAAGTGTCTCATGTGCTAAATCATATAACATCACATTTATATATAAAAAAAAAATTCTCTAGCTCTCCTTTTGTCTAAGAGCCCGAGCCCGAACTGCAGTAAATATTCTACAGCCCGAGCTCGATTCGGGCCTGGGCTCTGCTTCTGGCTTTCGGGCTCGGGCTCGGGCTCAGCCCATCTTAGCTCTAGTGCATAACCCTATAAATCAGGTGAGCCATCTAATCAGTAGTCATGACTTTCATGACCAGGCCAGTCGTTCCGGCAACACTTCTTACAACTGCCATGTTAAAAGCAATAGAAAAGAAAAGGCAGAGGCCACAGCCTCTAGCAACAAGGCAATCCGACGATAGAGAAAATGCCACAAAAGAAGCCATGAGTCCTGGCTATGTGTTCTTTTATCTTATGTCCAAATAAAGAGTTCAGCATACACACTCCAACCATATAGAAATGCCCATGAAAGGACAGTAAAATGAAGAAGAAGTACTCCAAAGAAACATCTCAAGGCCTTTAGATTCCTCTTATGCTCCTTCCTATCAGATTGCCCATAATGTGCTATACCCCCTTCCATGAAAGTGAGTTTACCCAAGTAAACTAAAAAAAAAAAAAAAAAAATTCTTACTGTCACATTATGAGTGGAATCATTTAACTCCTACTCTGTTAATTTAATTATCATTAGTTCCTAGCAAAAACAACAACAACAACAAAAAAAAAAAAACAGTTTACAATGAGTTATTTAATTTACTATTAATTCTGTTAATAAAAAAAATACAAGTTACTGTTAATATTTCACTTATAAACTTTGTTACAACCCCTGTCATGCTACTAACTATTCAACGGAACCCCTCTCACAATATCCCATTCAATAACATACACACAATCACACAACATTAGTACCTCCCCATTGTAACAATAGGATCTCAAAACCACACATACACACACACAACAAAAACAATAAACCAACTAGAAACAACAATGAATGACACACCAATGATCACACTTTGAAGAAGTGGTGCACCACATAAATACATACAAGATGAATGCAAAGTTCTTGACTGCCTCTGTTCAAAACAAAACTATTCAACAATGAATAGGTCGCAAACCTGTTAACTTCCTGCAGTCCACTCTCGGTCGTCGAGGTTCAAGGGAAATACTCTGCTGACCTTCTCCACTCAAAGACACAGACTCAGAACAAACAGAATTCCTCTCACTAGTCCTCAAACTACTATCAGAATGTCTGCCTCTCGCAGAAAAGGAACCAGGAACCAAATTTCGAGCGGAACCTGGTGAAACTTCATGACCTATGGAACCCTCAACAGAGATTTGATTCTCTGATGGAGGAAAAGCAGAAAGTGACTGAGTTGTCTCTTGACAAGAAAACTCCTTCCCTGGAGTTCAAACTGTAGAATCCAACTCGACAAAAGGCTTTAAGTTACACACTTTATGCAATCCCTTTGGTTCACCCTCAAGAGTCATACACCAAAGACAACACTGCACTAACAACGAAAGATCCTTCCCAACGCGGGAAAATCTTAGCAATCTCATGCCGATCTGCACCCAAACGTGGATGTGTTTTTAACACTTTCTGTCCAATCTGGAATCTCACATCCTGACTGTGCTGATCATATCTATCTTTCCATCTTGTTTGCCATTTTCTAGCCCTTCCATAGGTTTTCTTACAAGTGCCCTCCTTGACCTGCTTGGCATATACCTTACGCAACTGACCCTTTTGAGTCAAACCAATCTTTGCCCCTTCTGTCAACCGACCAATCTCCGACCGTTTCACTTTCTTCTTAGAGGCCACAGGACCTGCCTCCATCGTCTGGGCACATGTTTCGATATGCAAAGAAATCCGGGATATTATATCCAATCCGACAACTATATCAATTGTCAATTCAGACACAACCAAAAAATCATGCTGAAAACAATGTCCAGAAATCTCTATCGCACACCTAACAAGACCCTCTGGTTTACAAATGTTGCCATTGACAGTAACCAAATTGGGCAAAACCTGGGAGCTTCCCTGATCACTGAAGGTCGAATACAGCTTTTGATAAGTTTGCAAACTAATCACTGAGTGTATTAAACCTGTATCCAAATAACTCCTGAACTCCTTTCCATCCAAAGTGATCTCCGGGTTAAGGTACATAGTAAGTACGCCATTGACAAACAGGGACTATCACGACACTCTGTAGTTCCAAATGGGGAGTTTCCCTGATGTGTATCACGAAGTGAACAAGAAGCCTGAAAATATCCCACCTTCCCACATCAGAAACACCAACCACCAGAAATCCTTTCCTGAAGCCTTGCCATTGGAATTAGGGTTAATCCGTTCCATTGATACTCTTTCTGCTGTCCTTGACAAACCCTCTTGTTGCCGTTGAAGAATCTCAATGACTTCTAACATTATATGACCCACAAAAAACACAGAACACCCTAAGTGATGCTAGAAGCTGGCCCAACAATACAATCACAATTTCCTCCTCCTCAGCACCAGGCTGCCATCTCAAATAGAGCTCACAGAATCTCCACACAACCTGTTCCACATGTTCCCCCTCTTGAAGTTGCAGAGAATTCAGCTCTCGTATAAGGGCACCTTTTGTGTGATACAGGGAATACTGCTTCTCAAGCACCTTCTGAAATTTTGGCCAAGAAGAAACCTGTTGAGAACTTTGCACATATCTCCACCATGCAAATGCATTTCCCTGAAGACATGCAGTAACTAACCCTATAAGATTTTGATCCGGAACACCATATGCCTGAAATTCCTGTTCCACATTGCGCTGGTAAACAAAAACACTTTCTCCTCTGGTTGCCCTTAGAATCTAACCTTCAGCTTAACACAAAGACCTCAAAAATATACCTGCTCCCTAAAATACAACTGAGCAAAATGAAAGCAGAACGTAAACACAGTATTGAAAATCAAAATGATGTAATATTCCCACATGTTTGCAATTTTTCAGTCTCACAGGAGTAGACAAACAAACACACATTAACCCTATACCGCGAGAGGAGCTCCCGAGCAGCCAATTATACATATAAGAAATAACAACCAAGTTAAGTTCCATTAACTTTTAAAATCAAAATTTTGACAAAGCACTGTCGTGCATCAGCATTTACTTTTAAACACCTCGGCTCAGCACAGACGTCATCGGTGAATCATCACATGCAACTGAACATATAGGAATAGTCCAGTGGAAAATGGTTACCAAGAGTCAGTCCGATGTAAGTCAATGTACAGCTCTGGCGGTATTTGGCATAGACACCACGGCTCAGCTCAGATGGCATGAGTGAATCAACACACATATATTCTCCTTTTGACTTCATTCTCCTACAGGTGAATAACCCTATATATCAGGTCAGCCATCTAATCAGTAGTCATAACTTTCATGACAGGCCAGTCATTCCGGCAACATTTCTTACAACCGTCATGTTAAAAGCAATGGAAAAAAAAAGACAGAAGCCACAGCCTCTAGCAACAAGGCAATCCGACGATAGAGCAAATTCCACAAAAGAAGCCATGAGTCCTGGTTACGTGTTCTTTTATCTTTCATCCAAACAAAGAGTTTAGCATATGCACTCCAACCACATGCAATTGCCAATGAAAGGACGGTAAAATGAAGATGCACTCCAAAGAAACATCTCTAGGCCTTTAGATTCTTCTTGCGCTCCTGTCAGATTATAGTGTTCTCCCTGGAGCTATTTTACAGCTGGGTGGTAAGAAATTTTAGCTGGATGGTACTTTAAACGACCCCTTCCTCAACAAAAAAAAAAAAAAAAGAAAAAAAAAAAAGAACGGATGTTGTTTTGCTTAACATGATTGTACTTATTACATATTAACTGATAAATCATGCTCAACACAGATTTCAGTCGTTTTCACCAATATTTATGGTGTATGTGGGAGTAAGTTTTCCACTCTTACTATTATGTGTCGTGAAAACATTCATTAAAGAAAATTTAGCTGGGCGGCAGAGAAAATTAGCTGAGTGGGCCGCCCAGTAAAAAGGCTCTAGGGAGAACACTAAGATTACCCGTAATGTGACAATACACATCACTAAGTTATTTTCTGAGATTCAAAAGTTAGCTTCTCAAAGATTCCTCATCTGCCAAATTACAGTTTAATACTGATGGGGTGCTAGATTTCAATTACTGTTTAGGTATCAAATGTCTCAGTTTACAGCATACTTGGCAAACATTTTGAGCTTCACTGACATACATCACACACCTCACACGAGATCTTCAAAATCTTTTGTAATTCATACCCATTTTTTTTTTTTTTTTGCTCATGCATATATTCCTGAATTTGGTCCTCCCATGATTTCCTTGACCTCCTCTTACCTTTCATTCCTGCCACTAGGGTTGAATAAAAACTTTTAGCTTCTCATCACTCATTCTTTCAACATGACCAAAACATCTCAGAATATTTGTTTCCACTCCATTAACAACATTTTATTTCACATTACTTATCTGCAACAGGACAGTGTCATCAGCAACCTGTACATACAGAAATTATCAAGGCATAAGCAAGTTTTTTCTGTCTTAGCATCACACACATGCATGCAGCCATAAATACATTGAACAGCTATAGTGACATTTTACAACCTTGTCTGATTCATGTACCAGTGGAAAGCTATTTTGATAAAACACCACTCGTACACATGCTGTATTGCCAGGGTATATAGCTTTCATACTTTTGAGCAAGATACTAAGTTATACCATAATTATTCAGGACCTTCCACAGAAGTATCTAGTTTGCTCAGTCATAAGCTTTCTCTAAATCTGTAAAGACAGCAAAAACTTTCTTACCAACAAAAAGATACATTTCAATTATCATGCTGATGCAAAAATTTGGTCAGTGTAACCCTCAGCAGGCATAAAACCACTCTGTACTTTTCACATCTTCTCTGATGTAGGACTTTGTACCTTATAAATTGTCTGATTAGTAATTGAGACCAACTGACATCACGTGTGTAACTCAGTCAAATTTCTGTCTTGCAGGATTACTTGGGTTAAACATTTTTAAAATTATAATTCAGGCTGTTATGCCTTTTTCCTTGTGTCTTGAAACATTCTTCACTGGTAAGTAAATAGTTAGTTGCATTTGTGTCGTATTCTCAGGATTCATCCTAGAACTAAACAAGAAAGACGACACCGAATTTTCGGTTGCAACGAGCACGTTTTTTGAGTCCATTGTGACATGAATTAAACGTATCAAAGCTATTTAAAGTCAATGTAGTTGATTAGGAAGACAATCAACTGGTTTCTATTAGGGGTACGCAAAAGTTTTCGGCGCCCCCACTAACGGGCTCTGTAGGGGTCTAACCGGCTGGCGACCCATGCTGTCAGTTCGTACATGAAGCAAATCGTGGCAGTCTATAAAGTTCATTTACGGCACTGCATTTGTTATTCATGCTTAATTTAGGGAAAAGTGCGAGTGAAGCATATGGTTCAATTAAAAAAAAAAAAAAATCGGAAACTACTTACCAACAAAAAACATTAAAAAATTTGTGTTATTTTGAATATTTCACAACAGCACAAGTTGAGGCATGCATAAGAAATATTAAATCAACGTCTGTGGGACCAGATGATATACATCCAAGGGCTATTAAAAGGGTTTCCAAAATAATTTCTAAACCTCTCAGTCATACATTTAATGTGATTATTGAATTTGGCAAAATACCTGAAGAATTAAAAATAACAAAAATAACTCCAAAACATAAGACTGGGTCCAGAGATAATATAAATAATTACAGACCAATTTCTAACTTATCTTTTATTGCTAAGGTTTTGGAAAAACTATTATATACAAGATTAGGAAACTTTTTTGAGAAATATCATGTTATCAATAAAAATCAGTATGGGCTTCAAAAGGAAAAATCAACAGAAATAGCCATTTTGACATTTCAGAATATCATATTAAATAATAGAAAAAGGGGATTAGTAACCATTGCAATATTCCTGGACCTTGCAAAGGCATTTGATATGGTCGATCATGGAATACTTTTGAATAAGCTCTATGATAATGGAATAAGAAATCAATATTAAAATTTATTAGAAGACTACTTACTTAATATGTGCAGATTAATAAAATGAAATTGCAGAAATTACTTAATGAAATAGGAGTACCACAGGGTTCAGTCCTGGGACCATTACTTTTTTAATTTATATAAATGACATTTCTAACATTGAACCTATGAGGATTTTATTTTATTTGCTGATGATACCACGGTTCTGATTACTGGTGCAGATATAAATGAGGCAAAAATAAAATGTAATAAATTATTGAAAAATTGATGGAATGGCTGGACACAAATTTTCTGTGTTTGAATATTGAAAAAACTAAAATTATGATTTTTAAACAGGGATATAGACAGATTGTTGAGCCACCATCTATTTGTGTGGAGAAGTGTAACCTTGAAATAGTAAATAATATTAAATATTTAGGAATAATAATCGAGGATAATCTAAAATGGAATATAAATATTAAAAATATTGCAAACAAAATTTCGGGTATCGGGTTTAATTACAAGAATTTCAAAAAATTTAACAATTAAAACATTAAAAATGTTGTACTACAGTCTGATTTATCTATATTTGACTTATTGTTTATTAGTATGGGGGCAAACTACTAGGACTAATTTACATAAATTACAATAATTACAAAATTGGATGGTCAGAATTTTAAATAATTATAGGGGAATTAACTTGAATATGGGGGTATGGATAAATTCTTATGGATTTTTAGATATTGAGAAATTATTGCTATTTAGATTATTAATATTCATGTATAAAAAAATAAAAGAAAATAGGCATCAACATTCAATTCAACTGAACACTGTAGGTCACGACTATCAAACAAGGGATAGAAATGTGTTTTTGTTACCAATGCCTAACACTTTAACCCAAAAAAGATTTATTGATTACCAGGAATTGATGTTATGGAATAACCTACCTTGTTAATTAACACATATTAATAATTATAATTATTTTCGAAAGCAACTAAAAAATATTTGCTAACAAATTAAAATATAAAATTCTATGGTAAAATTTATTAATCAGACCACATATGAGTAAATTTTATATGTGCAGGACGTTTGACTTGACTACGTACTTTAGGGGAATTAGGATTCACTCAGGCTATATATATATATATATATATATATATACTTAAGAGCAAAACTGAAGACCAAGGAAAAAATTTTAGAATTCAAAACGAAGGGCGCAAAACAACCTGAAAATCAAAACGCGCAACGCAGCAGTTTTGAAAATTCAGAATTCACATACTATAAAGATACCTAAGCAAAAAAATACATATATATTTTGACTCACACCCAGTACAACATAGAAAAGGTTATGTATCTACCTGTGTGAGTAAAAGGAGAAAAGAAAAAAAAATAAAATAAAACAACTGAACGCAGAAGGCGTCGAGAACACTGAGCCTTGGCCTTATCAAGGACCAGCAAAAATCTCTGCATTTTCTCACTTCCACAAAGACCTAGTTGGAAATGGGTTTCTGCAAGGCCATAGATGCAAGCAATATTCCCACCTAAAATAGTTTCAAAATATATATATAAGTCATGTCCTCCGTAGAGTAGCATGACCTAGCACTAGTTAACAATTTCGCTTGCATCCATTAACCCTTCATGGCCCGACCCATGCTCTTCATCTGTTACTATTAAACAGAGAGAAGAAGATTAAAGAGAACTCAAGCTGTGAGAGTGACATAATAAATAGAAATGATTTTCAGCTATAACGAAATTCCAAGTTCGTTTGAGAGAGAATTTAAACCTGAAAAACAAATTTTACATTGCAATTAAAAAGGAAATGTTAATTTATAACGAACAGATTTTTGAAAGAAAACTTGAGTCTAAAACCCCCTACTCTACAACTTATGACAGCACGAAAACGAGAATAAATTAAAGATAATAATTAACTAAAGAAAACTTTGTGAAAGTTATATACCTTAAACAGTTAGTTGCAATATGTACAAAGTATTTCAGCAGTGCTTTAAGTGCATAATTAATTAGTTATTAAGAACTTAACTACTTTGAAAAAACAGCGCATAGACAGCGCATAGAAAAGGAACAAGCTTAGCCATCTTCTGTTCCTAGGTACCACAAAAGACGCTCAAAGTTACAAAGAAAAGTAAGAGTTAAAACCCGCATAAATGTTAACAGACAAACCAATGCTTAAAAGCTGAAAAGCTAAAAAACGACAGAGAAAAGGTACATGAAGTACAAACATTGAACTTATAAAACCTAGAACCCAAAAACAAGGAAGAGCTTACCTCTTGAGTTGCAAAAACTTTTCTCTCACAAGAGGAGAACATGGCTGACCTTCTTCCGCCACTCCCTAGATGCTGGGGGGCAGTGAGGGTGGGGCTGATGGCCTCCTCATACAGCAAGAAACCAATGCGCGGAGATTTTAACCAGAGAAAAAATATATAAACTTAAGACTGTGGATCTGTATGATCAGAATGAGCAGAATTAACTCTCCAGAATACATGAGAAATATTATAAAATACACGAGCAGTTTATTTAATAATCTTTGCATGTATTAAATCACTTTAGTGAGCTTCTATAGATTAATCAGACTCTTATTAATTTTAATGTTGGTTTTACTATTTTTAGTATAGCTATCCTAGTGATGAATAACTAGTTTTCTTTTTTATTTGTTTTTATTTTCTTTTATAAACAGATTTTTAAGCTTTTTTTGTGATTTTGTTTATATTATTTAATTTTTTTTGTTTTAATAGGACCGTCATATCCATAGCACTAAGGTTCCTTTAGGTAGTTAATAGGCATCCTCTAGCCAACTTCCTTACGGCTTTGATTGGTCAGAATCATATTATTAACTGTGTAGAAAATTAAAGCAGATCTGCCAACCTTCTATTATTCAGAATAATTTTTCTTAAAGTTCTTTTGATGAAAGAAGAAGGAATTTCGTTCTCTAGAAAACTTTCTAATAGTATATTAATGTGGTAATTGAAGTCCAAATTGTTGCTGCAAATCCTTGAAATTCTTAGGACCTGAGAAATTAGTACATTCTCAATTACTTTGGTTGAAATGTTATTATTCCAGTGTAGATATTTAATTACTTTGAAAGGAAAATTAACTCTTTTATCAAAGAGGCTAATAGATGGGTTACCTCTGTTGAGCTTAATGCTTAAGTCTAGGAACTCAAGTTCCTGATTACTGTGGTTGGTTTTACATAAGTTAAGAGAGCTAGGGATAGATATTATCAAAATCACTCTCTATAACTTCGGAATTATTGATACACAGCAGATCATCAATATATCTAAAAGTGTAAAGGTAGTTATCTGAGCAGGTGGGGTGATTTTTAATGAATTTATATTCCTTAAAGAACAGGAATAGATTAGCGATATTCGTGGACGTTGATGTTCCCATTGGAATACCGTTCACTTGCTTATAGAGAGTATTATTATATAAGATATGGTTATTTTATGCAGCAATTGAGATAAGAGTTCCAAGTTCCTACATCAACAAATTGGTTAAGTTTAAATTCTGCATACAGCTCTTTAAAGGTAGTGATTATATCTGATAGAGGCAGATTAGTATATAGGTTTTCAAAATCATAACTATTAATATCTAGGGGACACACTTTGAGTATAGTAGAAATTACTTCTGCATTATTATTAATTATCCAAAAATCTCTGTACATCAAGTTAGAACAGTTTCTAATGTGTTTCAAAACCTTCTTTAAGACATCTTCAAAAGCAAGACCTATTTTCTTTTTATGACTCCTTACTCCACTAGCTATGAACCCGAACTTCACAGGATCCTTATGAAACTTAACCGTTGCAAAAAGAAATGGAAATTCAGGCCCATATCTTCTAGTTTGCGGAATTTTAAGTTTCTTGAAGAATGCCTTAAACCGATTTTCTAACTGCTTGGTAGAATAACTTACGGGCTCGTATGTTACTCTATTATTGAGTTCCATAGTTAACAATTCAAAATAGAACTTCTTACAGATAATTGCAAAATTATTGCTAGCTTTATCCGTAGTGGTAAAAATAAATTGGTCTTGTAGTTTGGAGAGTGACCTTTTAGCTTCTCCAGAGAAAAGAGATTTCTGTCGAAACAAAAGTCCAGACCTGCCAACTCACCGGTGAAGCTATTGATTATATTATATTTCCATTCTGCGAAGGCCTCAATAGGCTGATTGTACGTTAAACTGGTTTTTACGATGTACTTATTTACATCTTGAGTGAAGCTCTCAAGAATCCTTTCTTTGGAAATTGTGAAGGAAGGTCTGAAATTAGAGCCATACTCTAATAAATTCCTAAGCTTTTCCAGTTAGAAAATCGGTTTAAGGTATTCTTCAAGAAACTTAAAATTCCGCAAACTAGAAGATATGGGCCTGAATTTCCATTTCTTTTTGCAACGGTTAAGTTTCATAAGGATCCTGTGAAGTTCGGGTTCATAGCTAGTGGAGTAAGGAGTCATAAAAAGAAAATAGGTCTTGCTTTTGAAGATGTCTTAAAGAAGGTTTTGAAACACATTAGAAACTGTTCTAACTTGATGTACAGAGATTTTTGGATAATTAATAATAATGCAGAAGTAATTTCTACTATACTCAAAGTGTGTCCCCTAGATATTAATAGTTATGATTTTGAAAACCTATATACTAATCTGCCTCTATCAGATATAATCACTACCTTTAAAGAGCTGTATGCAGAATTTAAACTTAACCAATTTGTTGATGTAGGAACTTGGAACTCTTATCTCAATTGCTGCATAAAAAATAACCATATCTTATATAATAATACTCTCTATAAGCAAGTGAACGGTATTCCAATGGGAACATCGACGTCCACGAATATCGCTAATCTATTCCTGTTCTTTAAGGAATATAAATTCATTAAAAATCACCCCACCTGCTCAGATAACTACCTTTACACTTTTAGATATATTGATGATCTGCTGTGTATCAATAATTCCGAAGTTATAGAGAGTGATTTTGATAATATCTATCCTAGCTCTCTTAACTTATGTAAAACCAACCACAGTAATCAGGAACTTGAGTTCCTAGACTTAAGCATTAAGCTCAACAGAGGTAACCCATCTATTAGCCTCTTTGATAAAAGAGTTAATTTTCCTTTCAAAGTAATTAAATATCTACACTGGAATAATAACATTTCAACCAAAGTAATTGAGAATGTACTAATTTCTCAGGTCCTAAGAATTTCAAGGATTTGCAGCAACAATTTGGACTTCAATTACCACATTAATATACTATTAGAAAGTTTTCTAGAGAACGAAATTCCTTCTTCTTTCATCAAAAGAACTTTAAGAAAAATTATTCTGAATAATAGAGTAAGGTTGGCAGATCTGCTTTAATTTTCTACACAGTTAATAATATGATTCTGACCAATCAAAGCCGTAAGGAAGTTGGCTAGAGGATGCCTATTAACTACCTAAAGGAACCTTAGTGCTATGGATATGACGGTCCTATTAAAACAAAAAAATTAAATAATATAAACAAAATCACAAAAAAAGCTTAAAAATCTGTTTATAAAAGAAAATAAAAACAAATAAAAAAGAAAACTAGTTATTCATCACTAGGATAGCTATACTAAAAATAGTAAAACCAACATTAAAATTAATAAGATTCTGATTAATCTATAGAAGCTCACTAAGGTGATTTAATACATGCAAAGATTATTAAATAAACTGCTCGTGTATTTTATAATATTTCTCATGTATTCTGGAGAGTTAATTCTGCTCATTCTGATCATACAGATCCACAGTCTTAAGTTTATATATTTTTTTCTCTGGTTAAAATCTCCGCGCATTGGTTTCTTGCTGTATGAGGAGGCCATCAGCTCCACCCTCACTGCCCCAGCATCTAGGGAGTGGCGGAAGAGGTCAGCCATGTTCTCCTCTTGTG
The DNA here is from genome assembly GCA_039090855.1 of Macrothele yani. NCBI lineage: Eukaryota > Metazoa > Arthropoda > Arachnida > Araneae > Macrothelidae > Macrothele > Macrothele yani. The sequence goes on from CM077026.1 coordinate 76,237,845, forward strand.
AGGAGAAAGTTTTTGCAACTCAAGAGGTAAGCTCTCTTCCTTGTTTTTGGGTTCTAGGTTTTATAAGTTCAATGTTTGTACTTCATGTACCTTTTCTCTGTCGTTTTTTAGCTTTTCAGCTTTTAAGCATTGGTTTGTCTGTTAACATTTATGCGGGTTTTAACTCTTACTTTTCTTTGTAACTTTGAGCGTCTTTTGTGGTACCTAGGAACAGAAGATGGCTAAGCTTGTTCCTTTTCTATGCGCTGTCTATGCGCTGTTTTTTCAAAGTAGTTAAGTTCTTAATAACTAATTAATTATGCACTTAAAGCACTGCTGAAATACTTTGTACATATTGCAACTAACTGTTTAAGGTATATAACTTTCACAAAGTTTTCTTTAGTTAATTATTATCTTTAATTTATTCTCGTTTTCGTGCTGTCATAAGTTGTAGAGTAGAGGGTTTTAGACTCAAGTTTTCTTTCAAAAATCTGTTCGTTATAAATTAACATTTCCTTTTTTAATTGCAATGTAAAATTTGTTTTTCAGGTTTAAATTCTCTCTCAAACGAACTTGGAATTTCGTTATAGCTGAAAATCATTTCTATTTATTATGTCACTCTCACAGCTTGAGTTCTCTTTAATCTTCTTCTCTCTGTTTAATAGTAACAGATGAAGAGCATGGGTCGGGCCATGAAGGTTAATGGATGCAAGCGAAATTGTTAACTAGTGCTAGGTCATGCTACTCTACGGAGGACATGACTTATATATATATTTTTGAAACTATTTTAGGTGGGAATATTGCTTTGCATCTATGGCCTTGCAGAAACCCATTTCCAACTAGGTCTTTGTGGAAGTGAGAAAATGCAGAGTTTTTGCTGGTCCTTGATAAGGCCAAGGCTCAGTGTTCTCGACGCCTTCATGCGTTCAGTTGTTTTATTTTATTTTTTCTTTTTCTCCTTTACTCACACAGGTAGATACATAACCTTTTCTATGTTGTACTGGGTGTGAGTCAAAATTATATATGTATTTTTTTGCTTAGGTATCTTTATAGTATATATATATATATATATATATATATATATATATAGCCTTTTACTCAATTTCCTGTTCTGTGGTTACCCTGTACATAAGTATTCACATTATATATGTTGCTTTTCTTAATACTATATGTTATAAAATTAATTTTGAAATGTAACATAGTCAAATGTAAACCCATAATGAAATAAATGAAATGAAATGAAATATGTCAGGCATATGGTAAAACGGTTATGGGTGAGCGGCCGTGTCAAGAATAGTTTGCCAGGTTTCAGAAAGGTGATTTGAGCTTGGAAGACAAGCCACGTGCAAATAAACTGCAGGAACTCGCAGACGATGAGCTGGAATCGCTGTTGCAAGAGGATGCCACACAATCGACGACACAACTGGTGAAATGTTTGAAAGTGGCTCAATCGACAGTGATACAGCATCTACAGGCCTTGGGGAAGATCCAGAAGATTGGTAAGTAAGTTCCGCATACTTTAACGGAGCGTAATGTTGGTCAATGATTAGGCATCTGTATGTCATTGCTGAAGAAGTTTCAAGGGAAGAATTTCTTGTGGAAGGTTGTCACAGGGGATGAGAAATGGGCCTATTGCGACAACCCTGTACGCAAGTGATCCTGGGTTGACCCTGGCCAGCCATCAATATTCACTGCAAAATAGGATATCCCCGGGAAAAAGGTGCTGTTGTGTGTGGGGTGGGATATGTATGTAGTGCTGTACTGATTGTTCCTTTCTCCTTAAACCGGGTGAAACAATCACTGCACGATGACATAGCGACCAGTTGATGAAACTGAACACCGCAATTGAGCAAAAACTGCCATAGACAGGTAAAGGATGCCGCCCAGTCATCCTGTTACACCACATGTCGGTGCCACCATGAAATCAACCCTTGAACAGTTACACTGGGAAGTTTTATCGCCCCCGGCTTACTCCCCGGACATTGCACCCTTAGACTTCCATCTATTTCGCTCTATGCAACATGCCCTAGCCCAATAGTGGTTCACCACAGTTCCAGAGGTGGAAAATTTCATTACTGCATTCTTCAGCTCAAAACTTGAGTTCTTCTATCACAGGGGCATTCAGTTGTTGCCTGAAAATTGGCAAAAGACCATTGATGCTAACAGCCAATATTTCGTTGAATAACTGTGTACTGGTTTCCTGATTGTTCCTTTCTCCTTAAAACAGCGGAAACTTTTGCATACCCCAACACAATCGATAAAACATCCAGAAATAGAAACATCTACTTCAGGAAAGGCAATCCTATGACACCTGTGTCACTGGGTGGCACGCCGGCCTGAAAACATTAACATTAAATACAAATTTTGTTTTTTGAAAACAAATGATTTTTTGACAAAATGTCTGTAGTGCATTCTTGCAGGTAACTGAGCTGTAACAAGAAAATTAAGTGTCCTCCAAAGGAGTAGTAAATCAACTTCATTTATTTAATCGCTTTATGCATTAATTCCTGAAAGACGTGTCACACGCACACAATTATTATTATTATTTTTATCATTTTCCTCATATGCACTTCCATCATGGGACATCCACACTTGCTTCGGCTCAAGCCTTCTTCTCTCCGGCTCCCTCCACCTTTGCGGAAGAGAGCGAAAGTGAATCAGACAGAAAGATGCACATGAATTGGTGAGTTCCCATGAAAACTGAAAGTAACCTTGAACAATAAAGTTCAGGGTTCATTAAGGTGGGCCCAGTTGGCCCAAACCCCCCCCCCCCCACATGGTCTTTTTCAAAATTAAATTTGTTTTTGCTTCTGCAATATTCTAAATTTAATCATCAGCACCCAATATAATATTTTCTTTTACAATTAATAGCAATCAGAATGATGACTAGGTTCTCTTTCTTACCTTCTTCTCAAAGGTGATGGTTTACCGATTTTATTATTTAGCAACACAAAACAAACCTTTCAGATCAGCTGACAAAGCAACTGATCTGAAATAAGAAAATTAAACCAATAATCCTGTAATTAATAAATGGCTGCATATAAATAGCTTTCCACTATAAAGAATAACTATAGAATAGACCAACACTATCTATTCATACTATAAAGGAAAAAAAAATAGAAAAACAGAATATAACATACCTTAGCTTCTTACTAAAATATTATCTTCAAATAAAATTTGCCTGAAATATTATTTGTGTGTGGCATGCAAACTGCAGTGGTTTTTGGCTATTTACAAAGATTGCCTGAAAATTAAACAATGGTACAGATAATAAAGTATTTTTTACTTTGTTTTTCACTAGAACCTCAAAAGCAGGCTAAAATTAATAATATAGTAATTGTGTTCCACACAATTTTCAAATATTTTCAAACCTCCAAGTTTTTCTGAGAAACAGCCACATTTAAAATAATGTAATCTCAGGGGTTTTAGCCGGAAACAAAACTACTAATCTACAGGAAATTTTGATCCATGCTGTGATCTTAAAAATGTATAAACTTTAAAAAGTTTTGTGGCTTTCTCTACCCCAATATTTCATAACTTATTCCAAACTAGTTGAAACATAGAGAAAATTCTCTCAATGTTTCAAATAAAATCTCTCTCATTGCAGATTAAGTTGGTGAATGTAAGCATACAAAAAGGTTACAAAATCCTGCAGGCAATTTTGAATTTGAACCCTTTTCAGACTTTTTTGCCACAATTTTATGGAAGAAAACTGGCTGATGACACTTTCTTTCATCAGTGATGTTGGATAATAATAGTCTGTGTCATTAATTTTGAAAGCTGTAAGCAGGCAAATAATCAGGGTGAAATTTGGATATCCACCCTTCTGCAATACTCTCCTGTTTTTGGTTAAGTTTTGGACCTCTCTGTTTTGGATCCATGAGATTTGCTAGAAAGTGTGGTGCAAGAATTGCTTGTTCAAACCTTTCTTGAAAATCTAGGTGGTAGGGCTGAAGGATTTCTTTTTGCAGTAAATCCAGCCATATTTCAACAGCAACTGAAATAGATGTGTCTCTCTGAAGTGTATCCAGTGTGGATAACTGATTTTCCAGATTCATAGCTTCACAGTAAATGCCCATGTTATCCAAGATTTTTGAAATAGATTAATCAAAATTCCTCAATATGCTTTAAAGATATTTCTCTGTATTTGTGATAATTGTTCACAAATGTTTTAACACAGTCAGGATGAGAGTCCCATCTAGTTTCGTTAGGTAGTTGTGGCATTAAGCCATACCATCCATGTGGTTGATGTACATTACGAAATTTTTTGCACTTCCACTATCTGCTTTAAAACATTTTTTGGTGGAAACATCTTTTTCTACCAAATTTAACAGATGTGCTGAGCATCCATTTGTTACGAGAGTTGGATATTTTTCATTTAAAATTTTCCACATTTTTATAATTTTGCATTCACTGTCAGTTGCAACAGCAAAAACAGGTTTTCCAAATTTTTCTTTGCATTCCTTTATGGCCGCCTCTAATTTGGAAGCACAATATTTTGCTGTTTTCTTTTTCTGTTTCAGTATCATCATCATACAGCAAAAAACTGTCTGTTAGGTATGGACACTAATAGCTTGGACTGGCTCATTCTTCACACTGGACCAGCCATCTATGGTGAGAGTCAAACTGCCTAATTTTATGTTTTCTGAAAGCTGAGATTCAATTTCTTGTGCTGCAGTATCTAACAGCTTTCCACCAATGGCTTTTGCTGAGGGTGGTTGATAACCAGGTCTCAGTGCTTCAATCATAATTTTAAACTGATCCAGTTCTGCATCACTGAATGGTATGTTAGGAACATAAAAAAATAAATCAGCCACTGCTTTTTCAAGAGATTCCTTTTGCCCTTTTAAGGCAGAATGTATTCACTGATTGTTGCTTCTTTATTTTTACAACAGTAATGGATGATGTTGTTGAAACTGATGAGGAAGTGCTCATACTAGATGTACTTGGACCAGGGATGGGAGAGCAATCTGCCTTGATCACTGGCTTGAGAAACTGTTGGAAGGTAACGCAGGTTCATGATGAACAGATACAACTTCATCACTTAAAACTTCAGATACAATCCTTTGAGCAGAACAGTTCCTTAAATGGGACTTTATATACTCTATTTTGCAACTAATTGTACAATTGCAGTGTTTGCATTTGCACTCTCCATGACTTTTCAGCTGTCTTACAAATTAAATCAGGTTCAAATTGAAATTGTCTTAGTCTTAAAACTCACCTACCTACCTATTCTGTTAATGTTGCTTTTATGGTATTTGCAAAAAGTTTCATGATGAAATGCTAATTAAAAAAAACCCATGCAAATAAGAGGTTGCACACTAGACACTTACATACATATCACTAATCTGTTCTCTGATATTCAGAGGTTAGCTCCACACAGAAAGAACTCACTGTTACTGTATCAGTCGTCTCCAATTACAGTGATCTCAGCACACAGCTCGAGCTTCGTTGACATCCATCACACGCTACATACAAGGCCTCTTGTACTTCATACTCATTATTTTTTTCTCATTCAGACATTCCCAAATTTGCTCCTTCCATGATTTCCTTGGCCTTCCTCTGCCTTTTTTTCGTGCCACTTGGGCTGAATAAATCCTCTTAGTAAGCATCTCATCACTCATTCTTTCAACATGGCCAAACCACCTAAGAATATTAGTCACCACCTCACTAACAATATTTTGTCTCGCATTACACATCTGCAGCACATCTTCATTCCTCACATGATCAGAGCATGTCTGACCCCCCCTGTGAGTAGCACATCTCCCCAGCACCCAAACAACCTCTGTCTTTTCTGCAGTTCCCAGGTTTCACTGCCATACATCAGAGTAGTAACAATTACATTTCATATACAGCCATTCAGGACTTTCTTGAGAAACCATCATTTCTGTGAAATCCTCTTAAAGAAGATAGCTATGACTTTTAATGAAGAGTTCACTCGCCTACTAATTCCACCATCTAATTTGTTCTCTGTCCAACATGCTTCCCAAATATACAAACTCGCTTACCTGATCAATGACAGGGCTATTTAGACTTATCTTGCATTCAGTACTAATAGTTCCGTGCTCAAAAACCATAACTTTGGGTTTTCCCTTATTTATACTCAGTTTGAAATTCATACAAACTTCGTACATCCGGGCGAGCATACTCTGCAACTCGCTTTCGCTCTCTGCCAACAGGTTTGTGTCATCAGCATATAGCAATCTATACACATGGACATTACCAAGACATAAACCACTGTGGTCCATCTTGGTATCACACATGCACACATCCATAAATATATATAAATATATTAAACAGCCATAATGACTTTACGCAACCCTGTCTGATTCCTGCTTCAATAGAAAACTATTTTGATACACCACCATTTACTCGTACACTTGCTCCACTCCCAGCATACATGGCTTTCACACTGTTGAGTAGATTCCCAGTGATACCATATTTATTCAGTACCTTCCACAGAAGAGTCCTATTTACTTGGTCATAAGTTTTCTCTAAATCGATAAAGGCAGCAAAAACTTTCTTACCAACAGACAGATACATTTTAATCATCAAATGTAATGCAAAAATTTGGTTAGTGCAGCCCTTACCAGGCATAAAGCCACTCTGCACATGCCACACTTTCTCTGATGTAAGACCCTGTACCTTATCAATAACAATATTTCCAAATACTTTCCCTAGCACACTCAGCTGTACCTTATCAATAACAATATTTCCAAATACTTTCCCTGGCGCACTCAGCTGTACCTTATCAATAACAATATTTCCAAATACTTTCCCTGGCGCACTCAGCAAACTGATACCACAAAAGTTCTTGCATTCAGTCTGATCACCCTTTCCCTTATGCAAGAGAACAACGATAGCATCCCTCCAATCCTGAGGGACCACTCCTAACTCCAGCACAACTGGTCAATTTTAGTTAACCAGTCAATTACAGAGTCACCACCATATTTCAACATAGCAGCAGTTATGCCATCAACTCCCTGAGCCTTACCATTCTGAAGAAATTTTAGAGCTTTACACACCTCTTCTCTTGAGATCCCTTATATACATCCATCTCTCACTGTGACATCTTCTTCTGTCTCAGAATCACCATTGCTTTCATGCTCTAATAAATCACAGAAGTATTAACCCCATCTTTCACTTAACTCATTGGGCTACCATATAATTTCTCTGTTCCTATTCTTCACACAACTTAAAACTTTATTTCCTTTATTTTTCCTGTGTCTTATGTACTTACAGAAAGGCTTCTATCTTTCCAAAAAGCCGAGTCTTGGAAGCCGTAAAGCAAACTTTAAGTGGCACCACTAGTTGAAAAAGGTACCCCATCCCTGATCTACTTAGTTCCACCAGCAACTAAAAGCATGTTACAAAAATTAACAAATGGAGCACAAAAAGTTTCTCCTAGCACAAGGAAGGTATCAGAGACAGATATTTTAAAATTGAACAGTTAAAAGAAGAAATACAGAAGGAAACATGATTCAAGTCTACATCTGCTAGTAGAAGAATTTTGCATAATGGAAAATTTGAAAATAGGCGAAAAATATTCTTCATGGAAGAAGCTATGCTAAGGAAAAATGACTTTTCAAATATGTCTCACGGAATCGGAGATAGCGAAAAAAGAAAAGTTTCAATCTTTACTCAACTGGTGGGAAATCTTTGCATTATTTAAAGAGGATAATGCTCTCTCTCTCTGTTGTAATGAATGGCATACTGTAAAAAGAAAATTTTCAATAGTGTTTTTTAGAAGTGGTGATACAGCTGCAAACTGAAGCACACAAACACCACTTACCGACAGAACTATGAACTACAAAATTCCTCGTGTACTAACCTAAAGTGTTCTACAAGGTAAATGACATCTGGTGTTGAAAGAATTATTTTAAATTGCACATGTAGAAGCAGAGATATTGAGAAAAACAGATTACTGAAGAAAGAAGTTTTTCAGTCGGGTTTTTAGTCCTGTAAGATATTGCTATAAATGGAAACGTGAGCTTATACCCCCGGGTGGCAAATTTGTGCATTAAGAAAAATTTTAAATTATATGAGAAACATTTCTCAGTGAAAACACTCTCCAACAAAGAAGGAACTTTTCAAATCAGACTTTTAGAAGCAAAGAAATCAACAAAAATAAGATATGCATCTATGCTCCTGGCAGAAAAACCATGCATTATTTTAAGGAGAAAGTATTCTCAAAAGGTTTTCTGATGTGAGTGGTATTGGTCCATGAAATAATTTTTTCAATTAAGTTTCCAAAAGATCAGATTTTGCTGCAAATACATCAGAAGCAGAAATTAACACTTACACCCCCTGGTGGCCAAACCATTCTTTACCAAAAATTGGAAATTATGTGCAAAACATTTCTCATCAAGAGCTGTATGCGATAGAGGTAGAATTTTTCAAATCGGAGTTTTAAAAGCTGAGATATCGGGAAAAAGCACAATTTATCTCAACACCCCCTAGTGAAAAGTCTATGAATTACTTGAAAATTTTGAAATTATGTGAAAAAAAATTTGCACCGGAAACACTATCCAACAAAGAAGGAATTTTTCAAATCGATCTTTTGTAAGCAAAAATGAGATATATCTATATTTATATTGACAAAAATGAGATATATCTCTACGCCCCTGGTGGAGAAACCATGCATTATTTTAAGAAGGAAGTATTTCAAAAAGGTTTATTGACATGAGTGATATCTGTCCACGAAAGATTTTTTTCAATCAAGATTTCAGAAGCTCAGATTTTGCTGCAAATACATCACAAGCAGAAATTCACACTTATGCCCCATGGTGGTCAAGCCATTCTTTACTAAATATTAGAAATTATATGCAAATAATTTCTCATTAGGAGCTGTATCTGATGCAGAAAGATTTTTTCAAATCGTAACTTTAGAAGCAGAGATATCGGGGAAAACGCAGTTTACTTTTATGCCCCCTAGCGTAAAATCTATGCATAACTTGAAAAAGTGACTACCTAAAATAGTCTTCAACATAAATGGAAGCAAAGGGTAAAATATTTTTTTCAATCTGATATTTAGAAGCAAATATATGGAATAAAATATATTTTAAATTCGATATCATCTGCATTTACACCCTATAGTGGCAAAATTGTGCATCGTAAAAATAAAAAAAATAAAAAAATGAAGGAGGATCATCATTTGCACATTTTAAGCTTCCCAGTGTGGGAAGAATTTTTCAAATCAGATAAATAGTTGCAGAGAATTGGTGTCCACAGACAGACAGATGGACAGACAAGCCAGTAACATAAGCATGATCTTTTTTACAAAAGACGTGCTAAAAAAGGCAAGGTGCTTGTTATGAAAAAAAAAAAAAAAAAAGGCAGCTTTTACTTTCAAAGAGTATTAGGGTGTACATCAATCTTAGGAATACAAGACCTTACAACCAGCGTTAATTCACCGGAAAAGTTAAACAGTAATTCACTGTGGATATTAAAATATTTTTATTATTAATATATATATTGTTATCAGTCAGTACATTTAATTTCATAAAATATTCTTTCAACTTCAGCATTTGAAATTGCTAAGGTACATGCAGCGTTTAACAGTTTCTGTATTAATAGGAATATTCTACCCAAAGTTTCTTCTGATACACATATACTGTATAATGTTCATATAAGATATATCATCATCATCATCATCAACAACAACCATTATCAATCCACTGCTGGATGAAGGTCTCCCCAAATTTCTTCCACAATTGTCTGTCTTGGGCCTGTCTTCTCCATGTCACTATAGCATACTTTCGAATTTCATCCTTCCATCTCCCATGGGGTCTTCTTCTGGGTCTTTTCCTGTCCCTCAGAATTCAGTGTAAAATTTCAGTTGTTCAACGGTGGTCCGTTCTTCTGGCAACATGTCCAGCCCATTGCCATTTCAGTATATTCTCTCTGGTCATGATGTCGTCCACTCCCGTCATTTTCCTTACCCAAAAGTTCCTTTTCTTATCTTTCCTGGTTACACCAAGCATGCATCTCTCCATGCTGCTTTGAGTTGTCTGCAGTCTTTGTATATCTGTTTTAGTTAAGGTCCATGTCTCGGCTCCATACGTAAGCACTGGCAGGATGTATTGATTAAACACTTTTCTTTTGAGACATACTGGCATACTGCTCTTAAAAATTGTACAGTTTCTTCCAAAAGCTCTCCATCCAAGTTTTATACATCGATTAATTTCTTCATCAATGTGACCCTCACTCGATATCTGCTGCCCAAGATAAATGTAGGAATCGGTTGTCTTGAGCGTTTCTCCATCAATCGGCAAATCTTTGTTTCTTGTAAAAGCATTGTACATCACTTTTGTCTTCTGAAAGTTCATTTTTAATCCCGCTTCTTTACTCTTGTCAGCAAGTTCTTGGATCATACTCTGCAGCTCTGAAGAGGTAGTTGCAAAGATGATTACATCATCAGCAAAACGAAGGTGAGTTAAGTAAACTCCATTAATCTTTATCTCTTTGTTTTCCCAGTTCAATGATTGAAAGCCATTTTGCAATGTGGCATTAAAAAGCTTGAGAGATATATAGCGTTCATTTAATATATAGTTTCTTCATATAATATGAGAAACAGTACACAATATAGCAACTGTATGGTTGCCAAATATGTACAATAAAGATTATAACCACGTAATGAAGTTCAACACAGAAATGTGTTAGAAGAACTAATTGAAAGTTTCTTCTGATTTTGAAATAATTGAACATATTTTTGGAACTGACAAATTACTACTCTCAGTATCAGTTTCAGATAGAAATATTGATTTGTTTTCATCCCACTCTAATACTGAATCATCATCTAGGTTGAAGTGCTCAGCGATCCCCATTACTTCAGCAATGCCATGAAGGTGTAGGGTGGTTTCTGACCCTGCTAAGATACCAAGATTTGTAATAACAGACTGGTTTTCTAATTGTCTAGAAATTATTTCATGCAAATGATCAATAAATGCATGTGCATCTCTTGCAAATGGGCAGTTAGGGGTAGGGTGGTCATTTTAGGCTTAAGGGCAGGCAGGGTGGGATTTTTTTAATTAAAGGGCAGGCAGGGTTCAGCACCCTTCTAAAAACAGATAGAATGAACCCTGATATTGCAATACTGCATTTACCCAGTTGATGAATTAGTTTTTGTTTGTAGGTTTTGTGAAAATTAAATGTTCTCCCATTTGCGTTGTTATTATTTGGTTGCAAATAAGACCTGAGCTGTTAACTGTGTTGTTGCTATTTCTCTGGTGATATGTATTATGGAATTCATAAAGTAGCATTATTTTTCTTATTGTTACGCAACATGCATTGGAAAACAATACAGCATTAAGTAAAATAGACCCTTATGTTTTGTTACCTAATAGTTTCAGTAAAGTTATGCAACATCTTCAGAGAGAATGTCTGCTTTGCATGTTAAGCACAACAGGTTTACTGAAGCCTTGGTCTGGATCTCAGGTGAGGCATGGGTACAGGTATGTTTGTTTTACAGTGCTGGCTCTTTCCTTTGCCTGGAATCGGTGGCTCTAAATTAGGGACAGGTGATTGCATATAGCTCTTAAAGTTGCTCATAGTAGTAATTAAACCCAAGAAAAAAAAAAGGCATTGGCTAATTTTTAGCACATATTATCGGTTTGTCCATCCATCTGTCTGCCTGTTTGTGAACACCATATCTCTGCAACTAATAGTCAGATTTAAAAAAAATTCTTTTTGCATTGGAAAACCTGAAATGTGCAAATGATGATCTTTGTCTTCGTGTTTTTTCACGATGCAGAAAAGTTGCTCTAGAGAGTGTAAATGCAGATGATATTGAATTCAAAATACATTTTATTTCATATATTTGCTTCTAAATATCCAGTTGAAAAAATTATTTTACCTTTCGATTCAATTTATGTCGAAGACTATTTTAGAGATAACCACTTTTTCAAATTCCACAAAGATTTTCTGCTTGGGGGATGTAAAAGTAAACTGCGTTTTTCTCAATATCTCTGCTTCTAAAACTCCGATTTGAAAAATTCTTTCTGCAGCGTATACAGCTTCCGATGGGAAATCTTTTGCATATAATTTCTAATTTTTGGTTAAAAACTGTTTGGTGACCAGGGGCGTAAGTGTTAATTTCTGCTTCTGTTGCATTTGCAGCAAAATCTGAGCTTCTAAAATCTTGATTGAAAAAATTCTTTTGTGGATTTTGTTTTTTTGACCACTCACATCGATAAACCTTTTTGGAATATTTTCTTCTTAAAATAAGGCATGGTTTTTCTGCCAGGTAGTGTAAATGTGTAATGGGCGTAGAGGGAAATTGTGTTTTCCTCAATATATGTGCTTCTGAAACTCTGATTTAAAAAATTCTACCTCTATTGCATACAGCTCCTGATGGGAAATGTTTCACATATAATTTCTAATTTTTGGTAAAGAAGGGTTTGGCCACTAGGTTGTGTAAGTGTTAATTTCTGCTTCTGATATATTTGCAGCAAAATCTGAGCTTTCTGAAAACTCAATTGAAAAAATTCGTTCTTGGACCGATACTGCTCACATCAAAAAAACCTTTTGAAAATACTTTCTTCTTCAAATAATACACAGGTATTAAAATAATTAAATTTAACTTACCACATGATTGGATACTTACTTGGTTAGTTGAGATGTTGAAAGACATTCTTTTTTATTATATTAGTCTTTTCTTAATAAGTTTTAACCTAAAATATGGGTAGATGAGATACCCAGCAAGATCAATTGTGAATGCGGCTAGTAGAATCATAACCTAGGTTTCGGTGCTTCTCTTGGCACCATTGTCGGCGTTGTTCTATCATGTTTCTGCACACTTCAAGGAATTGCAAATGGTGAATATTTATCCTGATCTCAGTTTCACCAGCAACATCGATGTGCAGGCATGCTTGCAGAGTTATTATTTTGTCATATATGAAAGATTCTCTCTTCAGTTGTCATATATGAGAGATATTAGTTTGTTATATATGAGAGTTGTCATATATGAGATCTGTTAGTTTGTCACATCTAAGAGATTCTCATGTATGACAAACTAACAACTGCGCATGCACGCCTGCACATTAATATTGCTGGTAAAATAGAGATGAGGATAAATACTCGCCATTCGCAATTCTTTGAAGTGTGTGGGAGCACGTTAGAAGAACGCTGACAATAGTGCCAAGAGAAGCACCGAAAACCTAGGTTACGATTCTATTAGCCGCATTTGTGATTTATTTTACTGTGTACCTCATCTACCCATATTTTAGATTAAAATTTATTAAAAAAAGGCATTAAAAAAAACATCTTTGAACATCTCTACTAACCAAGTAAGTATCCAACCATGTGGTTTTAAGACAAGTTAAATTAAAATTTTTATTAATAGTAACAATTTTTTCCCTAAAACCAACTATTATTTTTGTTACAATAGATATAATAAAATATTACTGTTTGACCCTTCTAAATATTTATCTTTTTAATATCAAGCAAAGACAAAATACACATGGTTCCCATCACGAATCGGCAAAAAAAAAAAAAAAAATTGTGCTATAAAAATAGTGTTTGTACCACAATGTTTGTAGCGTAAGTATATATTTTTCACATATTAATTTACTTGAAAATGTTAATTCTGGCATGATATTTGCGGTCTCATGAAACTTGATGTTTATCTGTAGTTTAAATATATTTTTATCATCAGCATTGACCAATCTCAATCCACCGTTGGATGAAGGTGTCTTCACAACTCCATATCTTGAGCAGTTCTTTTCCAGGTCACTCCTGCATATTTTTTCATTTCACCCAGCCATCTCTCATGCTGTCTTCTTTTAGGTGTTTTCCTGTATTTGGGTATCCAGTGTAATATTGGTATCCAGTTTAATATTGCTAATTAATTGCTTTTTTTTATGGCCAAGTACAAAAAAATTATTTCAAGTGTTTTGCTGGTGATTTGTTGGCAACAGTCCTTTTAGCAACCAGGCATTTGCAGCTGTTGCCAATTGCGAGAGTTTTTATTGTTCTTTCTTTATTTTTGCCATGGGAAAGCTTCTTCCAGTGGGGAACTTCAACCTGAGTCGGTCACATGATGTGATCGTTTGGGCTGAGAAAAGCAACAGGTTGATGAGGGGAGAAGTGCATATTCTTTTAAAAAGGCTGTGTTCTTTTGATGATGTGAGCGAATGCTTGTTTTATTTTGTGTTTGTGACATACTAGTGCTCATCAGTGCTTTTTCTTTGTGTGTGTGTGATGATAAGAAACTTGCCAGATTTCTTATGCAATCATTGAAAAAGGTAATGAGATATTTGATGTCCGCAATATCTGAAATGTTTGTGGTGATTCAACAAAGATTTATGGCGTATAAATTTGTTAGCTGCAGTAATTAGAAAAAATGTTTGTTTGCAGAACTTACTGCCTAAGGACTGTCCGGCATATTGTTTGACATATTAGTTATTCACTTTTCATTCATTCAGCGTATCTGTGCATTATCTATTCTTCTCAATTTTGTATTTACTTTTGAGTTATTAAATGTTGCTGTCCTTTTTGTTGGTTAAAAAATGCTCTCTAGAGGAAGTTTTTATGTACTCGCCCACTTTTTAACTGTTCTTCCATCTAGAGGTCGAACTCGATTGGTTTCATCCTGTGCATGGCGTCTTGGAACAGATTCAGGGCAGAAGGCTACCAGCAATGTAACAGTATGTTAGTTGTCCAACGGTGGTCAGTTCTTCTATCTGCATGTCCAGTAGAGCTGAGACGGGCTGTAGAATATTTACTGTGGTTCGGGATCGGGCGAGCTCGGTCTCTTAGAGAGGAGGAGTGCGAGAGAAATTTTTTTATACATAAATCTGATTTTATATGATTTAGCACATGAGGCACTTTATAATCGGTAAATGGAATTCTTCGGCAACTGGTTCTGGCCAGGAAGCGGGCATTCGAGATGGCTATTTATTCCGGGCTTGGGTATAAAAATGCCATAGGTGGCACATTAATGTGTTTCTGCAGAGAAGAAAAAGCTTTTTCAAGAACTATAGATATTGGACAGTTAATAGCATGCCGACGATAATTTACACCTTATCTCCACGCAGTAGCTCCCTGCTGATTCTATTTTGCAACGTACATATTGTAGCGCATTATGGCGCGACAATATTAGCATTATTGAGTAACATACAATTGCAGCACCTCCCGGTCATTTTGGATGCCCTGCCGCCCGAAGCACTTCTGGTAGAAACGAACGGTCAAAGAAAATCATCCAGTTACACTGTAAAAATAGATAGAGGTCCTTTCCAACCATTCCCTATTTGAGAAATATTTACATTGGTTAATTGTAGGAGGAGAAGAGAGTGGAAGTGTGGAAAAGGAGATGTTTTTTTTTATTAGTGGTTGAGCAGGTTAGCCAGTTTTCGGGCTCTATCTTGCAATATAAAATTTGGGCTCGGATGGGCTCGAGCTGATATACCACGGGCTCGGGCTCCAAAATTTGAGCCCGAACTCAGCTCTAATGTCCAGCCCGTTGCCACTTTAGGGGCTTTATTTTGATCATGTTGTCATTGACTCTCGTTGTTTTCCTGATCCATGAGTTCCATTTCCTATCATTCTTGCTTACATCGAGTACTGTCTCCTTACTTATTTGACTTGTTCATAGCGTTTCTTTTTTTTTTTTTTTTTGTTTTTTCATTTAGCTAAGGTCGTTTTCTCTGATCCATAAGTAAAAACTGGAAGGATGCATTGATTGAATGCTTTTCTTGGAAGACATGATGTTAAATTGTACTGTTGGTTAAGTGCACACCAGCCACATTTTATAGACTTATTGATTTCTTCTTCAGTGTGGTCCTCACTTGATAACTGCTGTATGATTTGAGTTGTGAAATCAGGGGATGAATATATGTATAATGTGGGTATAAAACTGATAATTATTTATTCACAGGGTGAAAACAAAAATATGATTGTACATTTTCAAAGTTTTTTCTTTTATGATATTCAGATATTTTTTTGTTTAAGCAGGCATAAAAATATTAATAATTGTTACTATATTTATGTTTCATTATCATGAATGTTAATGATAGAATAAAAGGAAATAAATTATGATGCTACAGGAGTAGGTAGTTTATGCTAGACATTCAATATGCTGTGCCTTTTCCTTTCTTTTTTTGTTTGCTTATGTTAATAAGCTAATTTTACATTAATTGCTGTCTTATTATAAAAACTGAAAAGTCCTGCATTTTTAGTCACAGTTATGAATATTTCGATATTATTATTCCAGGAGTTTGTAGTCCACGATTTATGCGGTCAACCTTGTACTGTCTTCCAAATTCACCTGATATCCTCAAGCAGACTGCAGTACCATTTGCCATTGTAGTCAACCCTATGGCAGCTGTATGTAGTGAAGAAGTAAGTTATGAAAATTTTTTTTGCTTGACAAACCATTCATATCATGTAAAAATTTGCTGCAGAAGTTTTCTTTTTAATAGAAGCATTCCGGACTCACTAGTCTACTTGTAGACAAGCATTTTATGGTCATTCCCCATATTGTGTGACAGACAAGCTTATATACTTCTAATATTTCTGGATAGCTTTGCTGCTCACTTCTTGTGTCCCCCAAGGTCTTCTGACATGATGATGATGATGATATACATATATATACACTGGTGTGCAAAAATTAAGGACGAAGAGGAGAAATTAGCATAACAGCGGAATGAGCTGGCAGAACGGACTGAAAGATTACTCAGGAGATAGACTAGGGTCCGGTACGGTAGGGCATGCGCATATATCCAGCATGACGTAGGAAGGGGGAGTGTCGGAAGAGTATAAAGCACACGGGCAGTGTACGCTCAGCAATTCGGTGAAAGCTATTGCAGGGTGTACATCGGTTTGAACGATGTCGAGTTGCTGCCACCGTGTAATATGGCCAACAGGCAATCCAGTCGACGACATCTGGATGTCTTTACCTGAGGTTGCGTCATTGGGAGGTTGGAAGAAGGTCGAAGTGTGGCCGAGGAGTTCGGGATCGCTCACAGCATCGTTTCACGAGCTTGGAGAGCACTTCAAACGACAGGAACAGCTGTACTAGAGTTTAGCAGTAGTTGTCCACGAGCAACCATGGCGGCGTACGACTGGTATATTGTCCTACAGGTGAGAAGAGACAGACGGCAGACAGCGGGAGAAATCGCAAGGCACATGCAACAGACAACTGGACGTCCGTTATCGCGTTTTACCATGGCCAGAAGGCTGCACAAAGGTGGTCTATAAGCACGACGACCAGTACGGTGTGTGTCATTAACGCCTGCTCATCGGAGACTGCGGTTTCTGTGGTGCCAGCAACACAAGAACTGGACACATCAGCAATGGGGTTGAGTTCTCTATACGGATGAGAGCCGATTTAGTCTGACGAGCGATTCTGAACGTATGCACATCTGGAGAGAGCAGGGAACACGCAATCACACCTTCAACATCATCGAAAGGGCCCGGTTTGGAGGTGGCGGAGTTCTCGTTTGGGGTGGTATCATGCTTGGTAGCCGTACTGACCTCCACATCTTCCAAGGAGGTTCAGTCACTAGTGTCCGCTATTGTACCAAGGTTCTCCTGCTTCACGAACGTCTGTTTAGAGGTGCTGTGGGTCCTGAGTTCCTCTTCATGGACGCATACAGTGGCTGTCGCAGAGCTGTTGGAGAGTGAAGATATTCAACGCATGGATTGGCCCGCAAGGTCCCCGGACCTAAATCCAATCGAACACGTGTGGGACCTTCTCGGGAGACCCTCGGCATCGCGTCACCAGTCGCCAGCAACGATTCAGCAGCTGCGATTGGCGCTACAAGAGGAATGGGCTGTGATGCCTCAACATCTCCTTGACAACCTCGTCCTCAGCATGGACAGACATTGTAAATCCTGCAACGCAGTCAGGGGTGATCATATCCCCTACTAAAGACTGGATTTTTCTTGGCAGCCGCCTGTCATATGGACGTTTCTGTCTTCTGTCCGGTTGTGCTCGAAGCTACCTTTTCAATAAAGTGCCTTTGTATCCTTTGGATTCCTTGTTTGGATGGTTTTGCTCACTTGTCCCATATTCTTACATCTTGGGGATCTTATGGTATGATTTGAGTTGATGTGGAGCACTTCTGCACGACGCTACATTCGAAAAACCATCTCGTCCTTAATTTTTGCACGCCAGTATATATATATATGTATGTAAGATCAGGTGATGCGCAACATCACAGCCTCACCTTGACAAATGTCAACCCCGCCTTCTCGTGGTGCATCCTGTTCCCACTAAAGGGGCTCTGGCCCCGCACGGGGATAACTGGTTTTCCAGTGTTTTGGGGAGTGGCGCCCCCACGGCCCGAGCTGATCTTGTGTTGGATCAATTTTTCATTTCGTCTTGAACGATTATATAACCGAAGGGACAGCTGTTCATCCAGCTGCTGGGGGATGGCGTCCTGACTGCCAGACGGCCCAAGCCTACATGTGCTATATGTGATAATTTTCACATTTTTTATGTTTTTTGTTTTTTTCACTTGACACGCTCCCGCCTCAGTTGTAGGCTGCTGAGGTTGTGATTATGTGCCAGCTCTGGATTTTAGTTTCTCTTTTTCTTTTCTGTCATCTCAGTTTTCTGTTCCTTTCTTCGTTTTTCCGAGCTGGTTAGCTAGACCTACCTGCATGTTTGCCGTGTGCGGTGACCCGTAAGGTGGAAAAGGGGATGCTGGAGGCTGAGGTTTCTGGAGGCCTGGGTGTTGTCGCCAGTTGCCAACACTCCTCTTTGCCCCCTGCTTCACCCTAAACGGGCAGCTGGGAACTAACCCACTCCTAGTCAATGAGGTCTGTGGCCGAGTGGAGCCCAGAGCTCTAACGACTTGTCGTTTCGCACGACAGGGTGAGTCTGGGGATAGGGTGGGCATGCCAAAAAGGGGTGTTCCCCAGGCATGGGAAAGTCTGGGTGCACACCGAGCGCATGTCTGCCCTATCAACTTGCTGTATCCGCTTCCTATCCCTAGAGCCGTGTCCTGCGTCCACTTGGGCTTGCGGACCTCCGGTTCTCCCTCGTTGGGCTCGATTGTGGGTGGGGAAGTCGGCGGATGAATTCTAAAAAATTTTCATAGCTCTCAATTTTGTTTCCCACGAACCAACAACCAAAAGAGGTATGGAGGAAGGCTCATCCCCTTCCACAAAAAAACATATTCCTGATTGCTCGAATGCTCGTTTCTTTTTGTGCACTCATTGGACCCTTCAAAGCCTTTGAGTGCCAAAAGTCCATTTTGGATAAATAAAGCACTTCAATCCATAGCAAGCTCTCCTAAGAGCGTAAAGAAGCTCCGATCTGGAGATCTTCTGGTAGAAATGTCCACTGTGGCCTACCGTTCCCACTTATTAACACTACCACGCTGCTTGAGACTCCGATCAAAATAACACCTCATGGATACCTAAATTCATCTCGAGGTGTTGACTCCTCTCAGGACCTCATTGAGTGCACTGAGGAAGAATTACTTGAAGAACTGAGGAGTCAACACGTTATGGGTGTGCGGCGTATTCTATTCAGGCGGAATGGGCAGTCCGTTCCATCCCGCAACATCATTTTGACATTTGACAGCCCTTCCCTGCCTACGTCCATCAAGGCAGAGTGTCTTCACCTTGAGGTACGTCCGTACATCCCTAACCCTTTGAGATGTTTTAGGTGTCAGTCGTACGGCCATTCTCAGCAGTCGTGCAGGAGCAATCCTAGGTGTGGACGCTGTGGTGCCACAGAGCATCTTTTGTCAGAATGTGTGGCCGAGGCCGAGTTTTGTGTGAACTGTAAGGGTTCACACGCAGCATCAGCCAAAGATTGTCCCAAGTGGAAGGAGGAGAAGGAAATCCAAAGGCTCAAAACGGTGGAAAATATTTCCTATCCTGAGGCCAGAAGAAGAGTAGTTCCTGTTACATCTGATCGGCGATCATACGCTTCAGTGGTGGTTGCCAAATCTACGGTTGCCATTCAGACCGACATTCAGATCCCCCTAAATGTCCATACAATGTAGACGAAATCATCGCAGCCGGACTGGAGGCACTCCAGTCTCGGGCTAGGGGTCTGAAAGCGCCACCAACCACTTCGCTGAAGCAGACTCATTCCACCACCAGCAAGGGAACTCAGGCCACTTCTTCTAGCAAGAAAACCAAAGCCCAGGATAAAAAAGCATTTCTTCTCCTCCAAAATCTGAGCAAACGACTCAACGTCGTGCACCTCCCGTTAAGACACTTGGAACAAAGCATGCTCCCATCTTGGCCCCTGGTCACACGCCTCCAGATCTGGGGGAACCCCTATCAGAGGTGATGGAGCCTGACTTTGTTTGATCATTTTCATTTTCACTTCACTTTTAATCATGGCTTCAATCATTCAGTGGAACTGTCAAGGTTTTCGGACGAGTTTTGATGAAGTGAAACATCTGCTTTCGTTGTATTCTCCGGTGTGCTTTTGTTTACACGAAACAAAACTTAAACCATCGGACCTGCTTTCAGTTCGAGGCTACAGTGCGTATCGGACAGATAATGCATTGGGAGACATCGCCTGTGGGGGAGTCGCTATTCTTGTCTCTCACAGTGTTCCGGTGTCTTCCGTTGCGATATCCACAACTATGCTGGCCGTGGCGGTTCATATATCTGTGCCTGTGTCTCTTACTGTCTGCAGTGTCTATCTGCCGCTGGACGAGAACGTAAGCATCTCTGTTCTGGAGAGATTGGTTGATCAGCTGCCTTCACCCTTTCTTTTACTGGGTGACTTCAATGCTCATCATCATTTGTGGGGTAGTGTCAGCATCAACACAAGAGGTCGTCGCATAGAGTCTTTTCTGTCCTCGGCCTCTTTGTGCCTTTTTAATACCGGTGGTGACATGTACTTCCACGAGCCGACAAGATCTTTCAGTGCGATCGATTTGACCTTGGGATCACCATCGATTATTGCTGACTGGTCGTGGACGGTGTGTAACGACCTCCACGGGAGTGACCACTTTCCAATTGTCCTCTCGCATCATGCGAACATGCTATCTTATGCTTTCCGCCCTCCTCAGTGGAGGATGGAACGTGCGAGATGGGAGGTCTTCACATCGTCCACAGCGATATCTTCTGCAATGGTGACCCAAGAGTCCATCGACGCAGCGGTTCTTGAAGTCACAAATTGTATTCTTCAGGCAGCTGATCTTTCTATACCAAAAACATCAACGACACTCTCCAGAAGTCCGAAGCCTTGGTGGACCCCTGAATGCGCAGCGGCTAGGAGAGCTCAACATAAGGCCTGGTCTACGTTTCGGCGTTATCCAACCGATGCTAATCTCGTTACATTCAAACGAGCAAAATCCTATGCTCAGTTGGTGCGTCGATGTAGCAAGAGGGAGTCTTGGATCCAGTACGTTTCATTTCTCCCTTCACGTGCCAGTTCGAAAAGTGTGTGGGACAAGATTCGTAAGATCCGGGGTAACTACAGCTCTCACCAGATCTCCATTCTCGAGAGTAACAGCTGCACATATGCTGAAGTCGGGGAGATTGCTGATTGTTTGGGGGAGGCGTTTGCCTCCGTGTCGAGTGACCTGGCGTATCCTTCCTCTTTTCAGAGGATTAAATCCACTGCGGAACGCCAGAAAGTCTCCTTTGCGCCTTTTAGCGACACAAGTTATAACTCCCCCTTCGGCATAGTTGAACCACGGGTGGCTCTGCATCGGTCCGGCACTACAACTGTCGGTCCCGATGGCATCCACTATGACATGCTCCGTCATCTCTCGCAGTCGTCTCTCAAGAATCTGTTAATCTTATACGATCGTATTTGGTCGGAGCACAGTTTCCCAGAATCTTGGCGAAAAGCTTTTGTTCTGCCTTTTCCCAAACCCGGCAAGGATCCCAAGTCTCCCTCTAGTTATTGTCCAATTGCTCTCGCTAGCTGTCTGTGTAAAGTTCTTGAACGCATGGTAAATTCCCGGTTAGTTCATTTTTTAGAATATCATCAAGTACTTTCACCATCACAAAGCGGGTTTCGCAGTCATCGTTCACCTCACGATCATCTCCTGTACCTTGAGACATCTGTGCGTGAGGCGTTCGTGCGTAGGCAGCACTTGGTTTCTGTATTTTTATATTGAAAAGGCTTATGATCGAGTGTGGCGGCACGGTATTATCCGTGACCTCCACGCGTGCGGATTGCGAGGAAACCTTCCAACCTTCATCGTTAATTTTCTTCGCAATCGGGTGTTCCAGGTGCGCCTGGGTACGACGCTCTCTGCACCGTTCCATCAAGAACAAGGTGTTCCTCAAGGTTGCATTTTATCTGTCACATTGTTCATCCTCCGCATTAATTGTCTTTTCACAAATCTTCCTCCTGCGGTTTCGGCTACTGTTTATGTTGATGACTTACACATTTTCTGCTCGTCATCAAGCATGCATTTTATTGAAAGGCAGTTGCAGTCTGCAATTAATCAGATCTTTAAAGCGGCGAATAGCAATGGTTTCATTCTTTCTCCCGACAAGACAGGGTGTGTCCATTTCTGCCGGAGGCGTGGCCTCCATCCTGACCCAGAGCTGCATTTAGACCGTGCAGCCATACCAGTTTTGCCAGAGACCAAGTTCCTTGGTTTGACCGTCGACCGTGCGCATACGTTCCGTGCGCACGTTCGGCGGCTCAAGATTTCCTGTCTGCGGGCTGTATCTATTCTTAAGATCCTTTCGAGAGTCTCGTGGGGCGCAGACAGGATGTCTTTGTTTCGAATTTACCATTCATTAATATGGTCAAAACTGGATTATGGTTGTGTTGTGTATGGCTCTGCTCGTTGTTCCGTTCTCCGGCCTTTGGACACTATTCACTATCAAGCACTGCGTCTTTGTTTGAGAGCATTTTGAACATCTCCGATTCCCAGCCTTTACGCTGACGCGAACGAACCATCACTTGAATTACGCCGTCTGCAGCTGTCTATTCAATTCTACTTGAAACTTAGATCTCTTCCAGACCATCCTTTATACGATGCAGTTTTTCATTCCCAGCATGCTCGTTTATTCGAGAACCGGTCCTCATGCATTTCAACCTTCGGTCTTCGTGTGGCGGCCGTAGCCCGTGATGTAGGGCTCGACTTGTCACTTGTTGGAGAGACCAGGGGCTTTGGGGATCCTCCATTTCACCAATTTGATGTCATGATTGATACCACCTTTACATCTTTCGATAAATCCTTAACCCCTGCGTCAGTGTACCAGCAGCTCTTCGCTGAGCACCGTGCCCTCAATTCTGAATACACTCACATTTTCACTGATGGCTCCAAGATGCATGGAGTCGTTGGATCCGCGGTGGTTTGTATTGATGACGTCTCTGTTGCG
Organism: Macrothele yani; assembly: GCA_039090855.1. Taxonomy (NCBI): domain Eukaryota; kingdom Metazoa; phylum Arthropoda; class Arachnida; order Araneae; family Macrothelidae; genus Macrothele; species Macrothele yani. The sequence goes on from CM077026.1 coordinate 76,261,089, forward strand.
CGGATCCCAGCTGAGGCCACGGTGTTTTCGGTGGAGATGCATGCTGTGTATCTTGCACTACTTCATGTTCAGTTGGGCTCTCATCAACAGGCTGCGGTGTACACTGATTCTTTAAGTGTTGTACAGTCATTGTCATCGTTGGACTGTTGTGACCACCCTTTTCTTTTTCACGTACGAAGACTTCTTCGTTTTTGCTTGAGGCCGGTGTCCAGTTACAATTTTGTTGGATTCCTGGGCATGTTGGAATCTCGGGTAACGAGTGTGCTGATGCGGCTGCTAGATCTGCTTCCTCTTTGGTCGTCACACCATTGCCACTGTTTCACCGGGATTTCCGCTTTCTTGTTCGCGACCATATCAAGCGAACGTGGCAAGGTCTGTGGGACCAAGAGGTAGAAAATAAACTGCATCGTATTAAAATTAATCTTGAAATTTGGAAATCCTCATATCGTTGGAACCGTAGGAAGTGGTGCTTGCGCATCTCCGCATTGGTCATTGTCGTTTCACTCACCACTTTTTGCTGTGTGGCGACACTGCGCCGATGTGTGAGACGTGCAATTGCCGACTCACCGTCACTCATCTTCTGTGTACCTGTGTTCATTTTCGTGATGTACGTTTTCATTTCTTTCATTCTCATTTGTTGACCGAGGAGGCCGCTACACTGCAGCGGCTCCTAAATGACCACTGCAATACTGTTGCTGTTTTTTCATTTTTTAAACAAATTGACTATTTTAAACGCATCTAGATTTTAGCCCTATCATCATACTCATTTCTCAGTTTTACTGAATCAGCTAGATTTTAATCATTGTATCATGCTTTTAATACTGTTTGTTTCATTATCTTTTTTAGCCCTTCCATCATTCTCATTTTTCAGTTTTACATGATCAGTCAGATTTTAAGCTTTTTACCACGTTTTTAATACTGTTTGTTTGTCTTGTGTCTGGCGCTCTTTGGCCAAACATGGCCCTTGCGCCATAAAAATTGACCAACCAACCAGCCAACCAAAGGGGCTCTGGCGACCGCCAATAGCAGTATAACTATACCATCGGGATTAGAGGAAATGCTATCCACACTCACCAACCCGCTTGTCCAGCGTGGTGAGTTATGGCCAAACCCCTCCAAAATGACTCCACAACTTAAATCTTGGCCCTCAGTTTCCGGCAGCTGGAATGTACCTGGCCAATGCAGCGGCCAGTGCGACATGAAGGCAGAGGGTGCTAAGAATCCCCAGAGGACCGGACTAGGCTGCCATCTGATGCTGACCTTGGCTATGTATAATGGCCGCTCCCTATCTTACGTGTTGGAAATTCGTTTCAGAGTAGTCGGCTTCCTTTTTAACTGCTGTTCGATTTATTTATAGCTGGAGTGAGAATTTAACTTCTATTAAATGGTGTGAACAACAGTTGGATATGATAGGTCACATAATTGTTGATTAGAATAACTATTTGTGAGAAATTTGCGCAGGTGTCCTTGAGCATCAGTCGGACAAAAAAAATTGGTGGCCCAGGATTAATTGTGGAGATAGACAAAACATTATTTTCAAAAAAATCTAATACAGGTCGTGTGCTTCCAAAGCAGTGGATTTTCGGAGGAATTTGTCGTTCTACTAATGACTGTTTTTTAGTGAAAGTGCCAGACAGAAGTGCAAAAACCCTCTTGATGGAAATATGTACAACTTTGTCGACCCGGAGAATGAAGCCCTTACTGAAACAATAAAAAGATTGTGGGGATCAGCTAAATGGAGAAACAAAGGTCATCGCAAAACTGCTGGACAGCATATCAATTTGTACTTAGCTGAGTTCATGTGGAGACATCATTTAGCTTCATCAGACCCATTTGATTCATTTTAAATTGTATTAAAACTTCTAGGCCCCCCAAATTAATTTGTAGGTTTCAGGCCACTAATAATGATTGTATGTTGCAATATATTTTCTTCATAAATTGTATTTACCAAAAAAAAAACAACTCATCATGTCGTTCATTACAGCTAAATTCTAAAAAGAAATAACCATTCATGTGGCTCCATCTATCGACAATTGTGACATTTACTGATACATTTCTACTGGTGCCCGGCTAATGCATTAGTACTGTTTAGTGTTTATAAAGTTTGAGAGGAAATAGTGATGGTCTTTGCATATCCTGGTATTGGGAGTCGGACGTAATTCTGTTACCATGTGTATAAAATGTCTGCTGAATTGTAGGATTGCTTGACATGAATATGAAAGGTAAGTGGCCTATAGTAATTATATTGGTATTGGCTTGCATGTTTTATATACAGTGCTGGCCACCAGAAATGCAACACCAAGAAGGACATAAAATAGCAAAGCCAGATTTACTGGACACCTAACAACAGATACAAAGATGAAACGATTGAGCCTACAGGCACATGCGACTTGCTGAACATGCTGACATCAATAGTTCGTGTGGCCCCCATGGCTGGCAATAATGGCCTCTACACGCCGTGGCATCTAACGAAAGAGGCTTTGGATGTGGGCTTTTGAAGTATGTCGGTCCAGGCTGCTTCCATACGTTGCCACAATTCATCAGGCGTAGCCGCGGGTGGTGCTTGCCGGGCCACTCGGTTGCCGATCAGCGACCAGACGTGTTCGATGGGCGACATATCGGAAGAACAGGCGGGTCACAGCAGCAGTGACACCTGGTGACACCAGTCGTCCCACACGGGCGCCGATGTCTCAGTACGATAAACCGCTGTCACGATAAGTCACTATTCGCCCTCTGTCGAACTCCGAAACGTGCTGGAATGACTGCCGTATTCTGCGACGAGGCATCAGGAAGCTTCCCACGCACATGTCCGGCAGCACAACACACTTCCACTACTTACACCCCGCCTTCTGTGCACCCTTTTTATAGTCCTTCTCGGTGGCGTGCTGGGCGCACATGATTTGCATATGCCCTGCAATGCTAATCGTTTGCATATCCTCTCGCGGGTGACGCATGCTGCAAATTTCAGGCCAATCGGATGTTTCCTTCTTGGTGTTGCATTTTGGGTGGCCAGCAGTGTAGTATGGAAGGATGAATATGAATATTCTCCTGACATATCATTATGCAGAGATTATGCTTGTTTGAAATACTGGTCATCTTCAGTTTATTCTTTATTTACTTTTTTTTTTTTTTTCGTTCTTTTAGAATGAACCACCTTTGTGCATGTTTAGAGAAGAAGGCCCGTTGCGTTGTAAAAGATGCAAGGCCTACATGTGCTCTTTCATGACTTTTGGTGAAGGAGGAAGGTGTTTTCAGTGTGCATTTTGCAAAGTTGCTACAGAAGGTAAACCAGAGTTCATACAGTGTTAATTTTTGGTACTTGCATAATTTGCTTTTTTTTTTTTTTGGTTTTTCATAAATTTCATTTTTAGAATGATTTTGTCAATGTAACATGCAATACTATGCTTTGTAAAAAAAAAATAATCTTGTATTTCAATGGATTAGTTTTATATAATTTTCAATATTTTTAATGGATGTGTGTGTGTGCAAGTAAGCTGTACTAGAAATTCATTTTTTAAAATAAAAACACGATTTTGGCTTTTTGTTTCTATATTTGCTCATGAAGACACTTTGGGTTATAAGTGAACAAAGTTTGATAACTCCAGCAGAAAATGTGTACATTAGTTAGCTGACATGGGAGCATTTAATACAATTGACATATTATAATGATTCCCATTAAGAAGTAGTAAGTTCAACACACCATTTGAGTCATAAAAACATGTTATATGAACTCATTGATGTACTGTACTCTCACAGCAATTAGTGAATTATGGGTGACCAGTAACCAGGAATAGTCCGGAGCCACAATGGTGAGCAAAAGTATTGCATCACCTGCAAAAACTATGAATTTTTAACTTTTTTTAACTAACTAATTTTGAAGATGACAATCCAATTTTTGGCGTAAATGTGACAAGGATGGTAAGTCAGATAATATCCGAAAACTTGAAAATTTTCATCGTCCTGGAGCGGGACTCGAACCCGCATTTCCCAGAAAACGCCTGGGTATGCTAACCACTACACCACCCAGAATGACCAAGTTTCAAGTTTCTGATCAATTTGAATATAACCATCACAGGATTCACTAGTTGCAGCACCCGGCATTCATGTTTAGCGAATCTGGAGGTTAAGAATCATATCCCGTGTTTGCCCGGAGATGGCTATATTCAAATTGATCAGAAACTTGAAACTTGGTCGTTCTGGGTGGTGTAGTGGTTAGCATACCCAAGCGTTTTCTGGGAGATGCGGGTTCGAGTCCCGCTCCAGGACGATGAAAATTTTCAAGATTTCAAATATTATCTGACTTACCATCCTTGTCACATTTATGCCAAAAATTGGATTGTCATCTTCAAAATTTGTATTATATGGCGCAATCCCATATTTCTTTCATGATAACTAATTTTCATAGTTATTTCATTGTTTATATGTCATTAGATGCAAAATGTATTGGATATTTCAAAAATGTCTTAGTTTTTCCCGTAGCTACTTCTGTTCTTAATATGTGACATAAAATATGGGGTTTGACAAACACATTGAAATTCATGTTAGCTGTGTATCAGTTGTTACAGCCAATCATAGACGTTCTTTTACCTGATTGACTGCTTCCTAATGCTATCCTAATCCTACTCCAGCCTTTATCAGTGTTGACGCAGAGCTACTTGAGCATTGTAGTGGTCTCTTCTTGTTGTTATTAGGGTGCAACTAGACGAAACACGTCGAAATCGACGGTTATTATTATTATTATTTTTTTTAAAGAATAAACTAGTATGCAACAACAAATATAAACTTTTTGATTGACAAATTCATTCAACCACTTCAGTAAAGACAATAGTCCAGGTTTGTGACTTTTTTTTTGACCGAAGGTTTAACAACCACCTTGAGCAACTCAATGCGCTGTAAGCAGTCGACCATCCCTAATTTAGGGTCACTGGTTCCAGGGAAGGGAGGGAGCCAGTGCCGTAAGACAAGCACAACATTTATGCCTCACCAGGATTCAAAGCCGGACCCTTCACGAACGAATCATCATATACAGTAGCGAACAAAAGTATTTGGCGAAACACTTTTTTGACCATAATTTTTTTCTGCTGGATCAAATGGGGTCATTTTGGGATATGATATGTGTTGATTCGTGGGTTACAATGCCGCGTAGTTTGTATTTTGCTCAGAGCGAATTTGTCGTTCGAAATGGGCCATATTCAAGAGTCGCCAATTATTACCCATTTGTTTGCTGCATGTATTAATGTTTTTCTTGTGATTTTTGTGGGTTTTGTGATGTGTAGTGTGATAATAAGTCAATCTTAGGTTTTCAGAAATGGCTAAAAAGGCGGAGATCCCTGTTGGAGCTCGCCAGGCGGCCGTGAACATGATGGAATCCGGAATGTGTGTCACCGACATTGTGAGAGCCCTGAAGATCCGACACCAGTCCATTTCAGCTATCCTGCAACGTTATAAGAAGACTGGGACCGTCGAGAACAGTCCGCGATGTTGAAGGCCTCATTCCACTACGCTGCATCAGGATAGACGCATCCTCCGTCGATCTCGTGCTGATCCCACTTTGACTGCTGTGGACATCGCCACTGAATTCCGCTTCAGTGACGACCTGAACGTGAGCTGAATGACCATCTCCTGTCGTCTCATTGCTGGTGGATTGAATGGAAGATGCCCCGCCAAGAAACCACTCATCGGAGTCAAGAATCGATGAGCCAGAGTTGCGTTCGCGCGCCGTCATCAACACTGGACCACGGCGGACTGGAGTAAGGTGCTTTTCACCGACGAGAGCAAGTTCAACTTGTTTGGAAGTGATGGCATCTGATACGTATGACGCCCGTGTGGCCAGAGATTCAACCCCCAGTTCATTCAGCCGACTGTCAAGCACGGAGGAGGATCGCTCATGGTTTACGCCGCCTTCTCTCGCAATGAAATGGGCCCCATCATCAAGATTGACGGAATAATGACCGGCCAGAGCTACACGAACATGCTCATCAACGATGTCTTCCCATGGGCAAACCAGAACATGCCACCCGCATGGATCGTGCAGCAAGACAACGACCCGAAGCACACCTCCAGAGTAGCGAAGGCAGTCTTCCAGCAGCAACAGTTCACACTTCTAGACTGGCCAAGCCAATCTCCAGACCTCAACCCCATTGAGCACATGTGGGAGGAGCTGGAGAGGCGATGGGCGAAGAAAACCTGCCGGAATAGGGCCCAGAAGTTTGATCAGCTGTCTGCAGAATGGGCGCGAATTCCGCAGGTCACCGTCGAGAAGCTAGTGGACTCGATGCCTTCCCATTGTGCAGCTGTTATTAAGTCTCGTGGTTATCCTACTAAGTATTCGTTATTGTTTTGTCGTTTTCTCGTACTTGTTTTCTGTTATTGTTGCATTAAATGAATGTGATACACACCTACTTTGTTGGCCAATTTGTATGATCTTTGCGATTAAGCTTGGTACCTGATTTGTGTTAAGGTTTCCGATCCATCTGCATATGAGCCATGTTTACTACTGAATAACACATATTATATCCCAAAATGACCCAATTTGGTCCAGCAGAAAAAATATTATGATCAAAAAAGTGTTTCGCCAAATACTTTTGGTCTCTGAATTGCAGTTTTTGGTGAACAAAATTTCAATGCTCTCTTGGAAATGCAGAAATGCCTTGTTGATGAATGGGGCAACGTTTTTGGTTTCTTTCCAAATGGGAACTGCAGATGTGTCTTCAAGGGTTAGTGCAGATAAAGCTGTCTTTGGAAGACCATTGGAAACATCTTTTTTTGTGTTCAAGTCTTGTTTTGATGCTTCGGTATGTGCTTCCAATGTACACTGAGAGACCAGAGGAAGCTGAAATGGGAATAGCATAAACTCCAGGGGTGTCCAAGGGTGAGACAAGATCCCTGTCTTTAAGCAGGCACATTATTGCAGAAGGGTTTGATTTCACTGTAAGAGTGTAACCCATAGTTTTGAAAAGTTTACACATCTTATAAGAGAAAGATCCATGGAAAGGGATGGAATCAATGAATATTGGTTTTTCCATTATTGTTGGTGAGAGAGCAGACAGGTTTTTCAAGTGGGAATTTTGGAGGAATTTTTGAATTGTAGAAGATGGGAACTGATGGGCTTCAGCGATTTTCTTTATGGTGTCAATTTCTTCATTGAAAGAAGATTCAGTGTTGCAGACAATCCTGGCACGATTGACATAAGTTTTAAAGGCTGCAAATTTGTGAGCAGTTGGGAAGTGGGATGAAAATGGGATTATGTTTGCTATTGCAAAGGGTTTTCTGTAGACAGATCTGTTGAGATGATTCCCTTTCCTTGCCAGATGGACATCCAAAAAGTCAATGCCTTGCTGTGATTTTTCATTGATGGGAACTTTAGGGAAATCTTTTCAAGAAGAGATTCAAGGTCAGTTCTATTGTGTGGCTGAATTACAAAAATATCATCAACATATCAAAGCCAAATGGAAGGTTGTAGATTGTGTTCCATGTCTACGTTTTTTCGATATGTTGCATGAAAACTTCAGACAGAAGCGAAGAGAGAGGTGAACCCATTGGAAGTCCTTCTTGCTGACAGTAGTATTTGTTATTGAACTTGAAACAATTAAGATCTCTCAGAGTTTGAAGGCAGTCATACAGGTCTTCTGTTAGTGGGCCAGAGAGTGATTGGCTTTCTTTCAGCAATTGTACTAGCAGCATATGAGAGTGGAAAAGAGGGACTGAAGGGAAGGGAGAGACTACATCCAGAGTGAACATTTTGTCAGAGGGTTCAGTGCTAGGAGGGAGTTTTCTAATGAACTCTTTAGTGAAGGAAATTGACAAAGGATGGCTGGAGGTGAGATGTTTACATTTTTCCACAATCCTCCTTTCAAGGTTACGGGTGGGAGAGAAAGTATATTCCACAAGTGGTCGAAGAGGGAAACCAGTTTTATGAAGTTTAATCTGGAAGAATAAGCGTGGAGTTCAGAAATATGGTGGTGATGTAAAATCTCCAAGAAAGGTCTTTAGAGTGGGTTTCTTGTTGAGTCTTTCAACTGCAGTTTTAATTTTGGGGGTGGTATCAGATTTTAGGGATGTAAGGTCAGGTGATGCGTAACATCACAGCCTCTCCTTGACAAATGTCAACCCCGCCTTCTCGTGGTGCATCCTGTTCCCACTAAAGGGGCTCTAACGACCGCCAATAGCGGTATAACTATACCATCGGGATTAGAGGAAATGCTATCCCACACTCACCAACCCGCTTGGCCAGCATGGTGAGTTATGATCAAACCCCTCCAAAATGACTCCACAACCTAAATCTTGGCCCTCAGTCTCCGGCAGCTGAAATGTACCTGGCCAAGGCAGCGGCCAGTGCGACATGAAGGCAGAGGGTGCTAAAAATCTCCGGAGGACCGGACTAGGCTGCCATCTGATGCTGACCTTGGCTATGTATAATGGACGCTCCCTATCTTCTGATTCAAGGCTTCTTGAATTGGAAAAAGAACTACAAAGGATCAAGTGGGACATCGTCGGGCTAAGTGAGGTAAGGAGAAAAGGAGAAGATCTCATTGAACTGAAAAGTGGACATCTCTTCTACTATCGTGGAACAGATACTGTCAGAACTCGTGGTGTTGGATTTATAATAAACAAGAAACTGAAGGATAAAGTTGTAGAAGTTGAAAGTTCCTCTGACAGAGCTGCACGACTCGTTATCCAACTCTCGAGAAGATACCAAGCTCAGATTATTCAAACTTATGCATCCACCACAAGTCATCCTGAAGAAGAAATTGAAGATTTTTATGAGGAAATTCATCATCTAAATAATAAAGGTAAGCAGCACTTGAAGATAATTATGGGAGATTTCAATGCAAAAATAGAGCAACGGCAACAGAATGAAACTTCAGTAGATAAATTCGGTCACGGCAACAGAAACCAGCGTGAAAATACTCTCGTTGAGTTTGCAGAGGCAGAAGGGTTTTTCATCTTGAACTCCTTTTTCAAGAAAAAGCCACACAGGAAATGAATATGGAGTCATCCAAATGGGACGACAAGTGAAATTGATTTTATTATGTGTAACAAAAAATTCGTCATAGAAGACTGCAGTGTGCTAAACAAGTTCAACACAGGTAGTGACCATAGATTGGTGAGATGTAAGATGCACCTCAACACTAAACTCGAACGTGGCAAGCTCATAAGACAAACAAAATGTATTGACACAACCAACCTTAAAAAACATCACAATACCTTCAAGTTGGAACTGAAGAACAGATTTTCTGCTTTAGAAGGCCTAACATAGGAAGAAGTGGATATTTCTGAAGTTAACAGAGAAGTAACCAAAACTTTTGTGGAAACAGCAACAAAATTAGCTGGGTCTAAGAACAAGTTGCATGTGAACAAATTATCAGGAAAAACCAAAATGTTGATGCAAAAAAGAAGAGAGATGAGGACAACTAAAGAAGATGTGACTTCCAAAGTGGAATATATAGAGCTATGCAAGACAGTACAAAAAAGTATCACTGAAGACGTAAGGAAATTCAACTGTGAACTAGTGAGGAAAGCAATTGAAAAAAACCAAAGTCTAAAGATAGCAAAGGAACATCTCAGTAAAGGAAGAAAACAGATTATGGCACTGAGAAAAGAAGATGGTTCTGTAACAAGAAATAGAGGCGAAATTTTGAGAAGAGTGAAAGATTTCTACTTCAAATTATATGAAAGGGATGATACATGTACTCCAGACATCATGAAAGGTACCAGTACCAGAGTTCTTCCAGTCCTCCCAGCAGAAGTTGCACATTCAATCAAGAACATGAAGCGGGAAATGCTCCAGGAGAAGATGGAATTACTGTAGACATCATACAAGAAGCAAGTGGAGAAATCGAAACAGTACTCGCCCAAATTTTCACTCGATGCCTTAACAAAGGGAAGTTTCCTGAGGATTGGGACAACACTACAATGATCCTGCTACATAAAAAAGGTGACATTGAGGATCTCGGGAAGTACAGACCTATCAGCCTCCTATCAGTGGTTTATAAAATCTTTACTAAAGTTCTTTCACACCGCTTGAAGGTAACACTGGACATGGCTCAACCGTGAGAACAAGCTAGATTCAGGAGTGGCTACACCACAATAAATCATATCCACATACTGAGAGAACTAATTGAAAGAGCGAGGAATATGAACTTCCATTGTGCATCATGGCTTTTATCGATTATGGAAAAGCCTTTGATTCGGTGAAACCATCAGCAGTTACAATGGCTCTGAAATCCTGTGGTATTGAAGATGTATACATTAATATTATTAATAACATATATGAAAATGCAAGTGCAAAGATTCGGCTGTTTGAAAATACAACACCCACAAAAATTGGAAAGGGAGTGAGACAAGGTGACACCATATCTCCGAAGCTCTTTAATGCCACATTGGAGGGCGTCTTTCAGTCGCTGAGCTGGGAAAACAAGGGATAAAGATTAATGGATATTATCTAACCCACCTTCGTTTTGCTGATGACATAATCATTTTTGCAACTACCCCATCAGAGCTGCAGAGTATGATCCAGGAACTTGCTGACAAGAGTAAAGAAGTGGGATTAAAAATGAACTTTCAGAAGACAAAAGTGTTGTTCAATGCTTTTACAAAAAATGAAGATTTATCGATTGATGGAGAAAAGCTGGAGATAACAGACAGGTATGTTTATCTTGGACAGCAGATATCAAGTGAGCGTCACATTGATGAAGAAATTAATCGGCGTATAAAACTTGCCTGGAGAGCTTTTGGAAGAAACGGCATAATTTTCAAGAGCGATATGCCATTATGTCTTAAAAGAAAAGTGTTTGATCAATGCATCCTTCCAGTGCTTACGTATGGTGCAGAGACGTGGACCTTAACTAAAAGAGACATACAAAGGCTGCAGACAACTGAAAGAAACATGGGGAGGTGCATGCTTGATGTAAGCAGGAGAGATAAGAAGAGGAACTCTTGGATCCGAAAAATGACAAGAGTGGAAGACATCATGATCAGAGTTAAATCCCTGAAATGGCAATGGGCTGGACATACTGCCAGAAGGACAGACCATCAATGGACAGCCGAAATTTTAGATTGGATTCCAAGGGAGAGGAAAAGACCCAGAAGAAGACCACATTGGAGATGGGTGGATGAAATTCGAAAGTATGCAAGAGTGACATGGAGGAGACTGGTACAAGACAGGCCGTTGTGGAGGGAACTTGGGGCGACCTTCGTCCAACAGTGGATTGATAATAGTTGACAATGATGATGATGATGATCAGATTTTAGGGCTTTGCAATTTGAAATTGAGAGGAATGATTCAGCTTTTTCATTTAGAACAGTTTTGGAGATAATGACAGGGCAGCCAGTTTTATCAGCTTTACAGATTGCAAGATTCTTTTCATTCATTAGATTGCTGATTTCTTTGAAGGATGAGGAATACTGCAGGGGTTTCTTTTCACTTTTGCAGGATAGAGTGCTGCCTTGGCACGAAGGATTGGTTGAGCTTCTGGTTTAGTACGGTGAACTGCTGCTTCTAGCATGGAGATCGTGGCTTTTAGATTTAGATTAGTTTCAGGAGTGAATTTTGGTCCAAGTGAAACGAAGGCTTCCAGTTTCAGAGGAAGTGAAGTATCCGAGAGATTCACGAAGTGGGGGCGGCAATGGACTTGCAGCTGCGATAGGAGTAGGTTTGGCGGGACACTGTTGAGTAGAAACTGAAATTTCTTGCAGTGTTTTGAGGTATCATTTTCAGTCACTGTAGCAACAATTTCGGAGATGTGTATCATAAAGATAACTAGCAAAGATGAATGGGTTTGGAAACTTAGAGCTTGGTATTTGGAATAGCAAAGGAGTTTGTTTTTAGCGATGTTTCCGAGGAGGTTGTGGATTGCGGCTCGGAGCAATTTTCCCTTGGTTTCTTGGAGGATTTTAGAACAGGGTCCAGAAAAAATAGGTTTACATACTTGAAAAACTTGATGGAAGACCATTGAAGATTTGCAGTTCAACAGAAACGATAGTTGGCAAAGGTATTTTGCCACATGTACGCGGTGATTACGGAAACATGCCCAGTCCTGATCTAGTTGATAACCGTTTTAAACCACGAATCATCATAAGCCAGTGCTTAGACCTCTGCGCCACCGAGGTGGCCAGGTTCTTGATGAGCATCATGACTGCAGCCTTTTTCAGTCGTAAAATGTGAGGCGGAAGTCCACTCATCTCGACCGTGTGTAAAATTTCAACTGTATAGCGCAGTCTTTTACTCTCATCCTCAGTCACAACTGTGTTGTAAATGTCGTTGGAATGAGATTCGCATTGTGAATACTCTTCACCCGTCGGAATCGACAGTTTTTTTTTTGTTTTTTTTTTTTAAAGAATAACCTCATATGAAACAACAAATGTGAACTTTATTTGGTTTAACGACCACCGTGAGCAAGTCAATGGGCTATAAGCAGTCACCCGTAATATTTTCACTAACGATCTACGGAATGTTTATTTACATCTTTACATAATGGGAAATGTCTTACCTATGCGAATAAACTGGATCAAATGAATATTAAATTGTATATATACATCACACAGTCCAATGGCATAACGCAACCAGGTCTTCTAGAGTGTTCGCTGTTCTGATGAGAAGAACTTTGATATGAATGCCTGCTAGCATTGCTTTGCGCTACAGTTCGCTCAGAAAAGAGAAGACTTCGGACTTTGGACTATATCAGTCCCTCCATGCTTCTGCCTTCAACAGTGCTTGAGTCAACCGCAGGCGATCGAATGTCAACCGCGCGCTTCTCCCATATATTTTACATGGGAACTTTTCCGCCCCACAAAGCCCGAACCGTTGCCCCAATCTCGTTTTTTATTTTGGTCTGGCACATCTACATGGTAAGACCTTTATTTTGATACCTCAACCATATCTTTACGTTCAGCCGTTCTCTCAAAATAAGACTCACGGTAAAAAGCCTTATAGAATTAATATATAGATTTGTGTACATTCTCAATAATAGTTAAAACTGCAAAATTGTCCACAGTGAAACAGAGTAAAAATAATTGTTCTGCATGAAGAGGGATATTCTTCAAGGTAAATCGCTGAAAGAGAGGGATGTAATCAATCTACATTTATCAGGCTACTAAAGAAAGTAAAAGACACTGGTGATATTGAAAATATGCATCGCAGTGGAAGTCCCAAATCCACTACAACCAGGAAGGACAGAGTGCTCAGAAAGCTATGCTTGGCAGACAGGAGGCTCAATTCACCTGAACTGCTTCACAGATGGTCTGAAGTGACTGATGTTACTGTTAGTACATCTGTTGATATGAGGAGGATACTTCACTATGACTTACGTGCTGCGAATGCAGGCGTAAACAACGGTTAACTGCAAATCAAAGACAACATTGACTTCAGTGGGCAAAACAGCATGTCTCATGGATAACCAAGCAATGGGAAAATGTTCTTTTCTGTGATGAATCAGAATCTTGCTTTAATGGGAATCAGAGTAGTGCCAATGTAAGGAGATTCAAGCATGAAGAATTCCATCCAAGTTGCTTAGTGACTTCTGTTAAGCATCCGGTGAAGGTCATGGTTTGGAGCTGCATGTGTGCACATGGTGTTGCGAACCTCCATATTGTCGATGGTACAATAAATGCCCAGAAATACCTCTGGATGTTAGAAAACAAAATGCTGCCATCATCTAGAAGATTTTATGACAGCAATTTTATTTTTCCAGGTGACAATGTTTCCTGTCATTGTACTAAAGTACAGTAAAAAAGTGGTTTCAAGGAAAAAATGTTCAGCATCTTGATTAGCCACCACAGTTACCGGATTTAAACCCGATTGAAAATTTGTGGTTCAAAGTGTTGTGTAAACTATCAAAAAAGAAGCCAACAACCAAAATTCAACTCATTGAGAATGTAATTCAAATTTCGAATCATATTGTTCAACCCAATCTTTTACAAAACCTTGTTCACACTATTCCAGCAAGATGCAAAGCTGTGATTAAAGCTAAAGGCTGGGCAACAAAATATTAGGTATATTTTATAATTTTGATTCATTAAATTTCTGTATTTAAATGTTATTCCATTCCTTATGAATTGCAAAAACAATTTATTGCTGTAAACATAAGTATTGGATAAATGATTATTTTCATAATAATTTCAACTTGGTCATGATTTTTGTAATGTATCTTAAGAATAGAAGCAACTACAGGAAAAACTAAGACATTTTTGAAGTCAGCATTAAATTTTGCATCTGATGACATATAAATGATGAGATAACTATGAAAATTAGTTAGTTAAAGAAAGAGTTAAACTTAAAAATTCACTGTTTTTTGCAGGTGATGCAATACTTTTGCACACCACTGTAGCAATATGTCCATTCACTGGTTGAAAATGTTTGGGATCACAAATGGCCATTCTAGACAACTGCTAGTTATGCTATAAACCATTTCAGCATATCAAAGTGTGAGAAAATTTGTCAAAATATAAGGACATTAATTGGCACTAGTACGTGAACCACAGAAGTGACCTCAAGCACACAACCTTGCTGGCACTTGCCATTAAAGTGAGGAGTTAGCATAATTTTTCACACAAACGGCCTGCGAGCCTGCACTTCATGTAAAATCAGAACTCCTGTGACTTTCGTGTGCTTGAAATAGAGGAGTAGAAAGCATGCTTCTGGTTGGCAGCTAATGCTGCTGAGTGCCTGTATCAACTTATGTCTGTATTTCAAGTAGATGGTATGATACATCATCATGGCTTCAGTGCTAGTGTCACCATGGCTATGTATCAGTCATGATTTGGGACATTGTGCTCACCTACTCCTAAAATTTATTTCTTTAGTGTTTGTTTTATCTTAATGCAGGAAAATTTAAATACTAGCTGAAATAAAAACTTCAAATGGAAAGGTTCTAGAGAAGGCAAAGCAATAACTTCATTTCTTAAGTGCATTGTTTCAACTTCCAAAATGAATAAAGATTGCCAAAGAGAAATGGAAAAATCCACAGTTGCAGCCTGAAGCAAATGTTAGTGTCCTTAATTTGCTGTCTTTGCACAAATACTTTCATCTGCCACTACTATGGGAGAAATTATATTGAATTCTGCCTCTGGTGCTCCTAACTCTGAGCATCAGCCTCCAAGAAACATGCAAAGTTGGAAGAGATTGGTTGCATTACAATACCAACTCCAAATGCATGCATTGCACATAAGCCAAGAATCAGGGTTGCAAAGAAGTTTTGTTTCAAGTTGCTATGCACTTAAACTTGGTGGCAAAGCTCAATAGTTATTAATAATCTTTGATACAGTTACTTGTGTTACACCTACTACTCGTATTTCTGCACTTCTAGTTACTGAAGTTCATGCAAGATGCACACCAATGATCGTGTCTTTTTTTGAGGTCACTGTGATCTGACATTGTTGACAATTACTCCACAACACTTGCGTCACCTGCAATTTTGGTACTGCTGTGCCAAGCAGACATTGCGCTGCACCCCTGTATATACTTCACATGACACATGCCATCGTCTTTGTGATTTGCATGCAGCGAATCCTTGTCTGTACTCCAGTCACAGTCAGTGCAGTGGTGGCTCATGGTAGGAAAAATAGGTGAAGAGCTACAAGAGCAATGTGAAAAGATATCTGCTGTCTTCAGTGAAAATCAGTTAATGAGAACTTACCTATTTTTTTATACGTATATTAGATCAATTCTTCTTCCCTTTAAAGCTGGAAATTTGTCGATTATGTCATCATAATATGGCTGTTTTTTCGTGACATCAAGAAAATGTCTTTCTGAATAGAAATATTTGCCAAAGAAGCAAGTTTATCTGGAGAAATAGTGTTTCTTGAGTAAGTTTGTATTCTTTTAAGGCAAGAAAAATTTCTTTCCACTGAAACACTTGCAGATGCAATTGTTAAAATCAGGGAAACCAATACAGTATATAAGATTCTGTAAAAATGTCTTTATCTCCATGAAGCACTCAAAGAAGTTCATGAGTCGATATATTCCTTAAATTTTCATCAGCATATACAAGACTCAGTTCATTTTTAAGGCGCTTGTGTTTAGTAAACATTTTTCCGTAAAAATGTTGAAGATTTTCAGAAGCGTGAGAGCGAAAGCATGGATTAAATTGGTCGAATTTGGTTGTGTCAGCAAGACAGGCAAATTGAAGTTCAAGTTTCTCACAGTCTTATATCCATTTTCATAATAATGTGGTACAACATTTCAAAATACAATTGTCTATAATTTTGAAAAATTGTTTCTTGTGTAAGAGCAGCATATTCCCGTATAGATCTGCTTATTTCTGTGATTTTGCTAGCTTTTCCAAACAGTGTTTCAAATACCTCATCGAAAGCTCAAAATTTCATAAGTTTTTTTTTAATTTGAGTAACACAGTAGTTTATGTCTAGTGATTTGTTCTGCAAAATTTCGAATAATACACTGCTGGCCACCCAAAATGCAACACCAAGAAGGACACGAGATAGCAATGCCAGATTTACTGGACACATAACAACAGATACAAATATGAAACGATTGAGCTTACAGGCCCGTGCGACTTGCAGAACACGCAGACACCAATAGTTTGTGTGGCCCCCATGGCTGGCAATAACGGCCGCTACACGCTGCGGCATCGAACGAAAGAGACTTTGGATGTAGGTTTGGGGCATGTTGGTCCAGGCTGCTTCCACACGCTGCCACAGTTCATCAGGCGTAGCCGCGGCTGGTGCTTGCCGGGCCACTCGGTTGCCGATCAGCGACCAGACGTGTTCAATGGGCAACATATCGGGAGAACATGCGGGCCACGGCAGCAGTGACACCTGGTGGGCCGTGAAGAATTGTTGCACGATGCGTGCCACGTGCGGGCACTCATTGTCCTGTTGAAACGTGGCCGCTGGCAGGTCCTGCAAGTAAGGGAGGACTACAGGCTCCAAAACGTCGGAGATGTAGCGGTGTCTGTTGAGTGTACCGGCGATGCGTACCAGAGGAGTGCGGGCATCATATCCAATTGCGCCTCAAACCATAACGCCGGGCGACGGACTGGTATGGCGAAGCATAACGCAGGCGTCATACAGTCTCTCGCCGCGGTGCCGCCACACTCGGATATGACCATTGTGGTGTTGCAGGCAGAAGCGGGATTCGTCGGAGAAGACAATGTCATGCCATTCCGTAGACCAGGTGTGGCGTTCAATGACCCACTGCCACCGCACTCGCCGGTGGTGTAACGTCAATGGTAATCGGAGCAATGGGCGCCGTGCGACAAGTCCCCGCTCCTGCAAACGATGTCAAAAGGTATGTGCTGACACAGGCTGTTGCGCAACACACCAGAATTCCTGCGCTAATGTTCGTGATGTGGCGGTGCGAGCCGTCAATGCCCGCCGCACAACATGCCAGTCCTCTCGTTCAGTGGTGTGCCGCGGCTGCAGCAATCACTCACGTTGGTCCGTCTGTCCCTCCTGCACCCACCGAATCCATACTCGCCTCACTATGGCTGGATGTCGTCCCACACGGGCCCCGATGTCTCGGTATGATAAACCGCTGTCGCGATAAGCCACTATTCGTCCTCTGTCGAACTCCGAAACGTGCTGGAATGACTGCCGTATTCTGCGACGAGTCATCAGGAAGCTTCCCATGCACAGGTCCGGCAGCACAGCACACTTCCACTACTTACACCCCGCCTTCTGTGCACCCTTCTCATAGTGCTTCTCGGTGGCGTGCCGGGCGCACATGATTTGCATATGCTTTGCAATGCTAATCGTTTGCATGTCCTCTCGCGGGCGACGCATGCTGCGAATTTCAGGCCAATCGGATGATTCCTTCTTGGTATTGCTTATTGTGTGGCCAGCTGTGTAGATCGGAGAAGCCAAATATTTAATTAAATACTATTGCCAAAAATGTAAATTCAAAAGTGCTCATATCATTTAAAAATCCTTCTGCAAGTTGAATTGATTTTTTGTCTGATTGGTCACTATTTGTGAGAAATTTTAATACTTCCTTCAATTCATCCCAATCGTCAACTATTACACTTACTAACTTCGAAGAGGATGACCATTGAGTTTCTGTTGTGGTTGGCATGCATTTTGCGGTTGTTGATGTGAGTGTATTGTTTTTTCACCAGTGGTGAAAAAACAAAGAGTGGTGAAAAAACAAAGGAATTACACTGAGGCTTGCAAAAATATTCGACGCTTAGAAATTTTAGAAAAACTCTGCTGTAATACAAGATTCAAACGATATACAAAGCAATAACAAAAAACAGCTTGAGAAGTTTTATGCTTCATTTTTTTCTGGAGCCCAGTCAAGTGTCCAGACATTACGCTTGCCCCATCGTAACATTACCCTATTGACTTGTGTTGATAATCAAACTGTTCCAAAATTTTGTCTAGCATTTTGTATAAAGCTTCTGACGTTCTATCTTCACTCACATCATGGAAACCCAAAAATCGCTCAACCAATACACCTTCCGAATCAACAGATCTTATTATTAAAGATCACTCGGAAGTCTGGTTATGTCTTCCCATCTACTTGAATAGAAAAGCATTAAACTTCATTTATTTCATTTTTGACGTGATCGTTTATATATTCAGAAATACATTCAATTAATTCGTTTTGAATAACTTTTGAGTCACCTGTGAAGACATTTTTTACTGTTTCGTATTGATTTTGAATTTTTAAAGGACTTCTTGATATCAACAGTGAAAGCAATTCCTTGAATTTCTACGATTTATCGAGTCAGTGCCTTCGTCATGGTCACGGAATGCTAGTTCTTGTTTACTCAAATACAGTACTGCATCAATCAATGTCTGCAGGAAAAGTCTGTTTAAACAAACACTTTTGTTGAAATGCATTTCAAAAGCCTAGCATTCTCCCTCAGGGAATCGGCAATGGTGTTCTGATTCTTTTCAAAATTATTTAGCATTAATTCGCATTTCAGGTGTTCGCTAGAATCACCACGTTTGTAAAGTGACCGTTTTATATTTAAGAAATCTGAAAATTGTCTTTATTCCACGCCAAATTTTATTACTAAAAAATAAGCAGGGCCAACAAAAAAAAAAAAAATGTAACACATAAGGTATACAAAGCCATTTATATTCAGTAAACCAACAATTTTTAAAATTAATATTGTAAGATTTACTGCTCTTCTTGATTTCTTTCTTGGCGACAATTGTCAGTGAATCCGTCGGTCGTCATTGAAGTAAAATGTCTCTTTTGTTTTCATCTTTCCACCGATTGAACGGAGTTTGCAATAAATTACAGACAATGTCGTTCACAGGATACATACTGAAAACTAAAACTATCACTATCAGGTAAACTGTACATGAAACTAAAGTAACTAATGAAGTTTTTAAAAAACCATCACAAAACATGAAAAAACAAATCTCTTTCGGAAAGTATGTACCAAAACACGGCAATGGCAATCCGTCCCGTTCCACTGCGATGTCTTCGGAAGGTCACGACTGCAGGTGCAGAGCCTTGGCGTCTCAACCTAAAACACTTCACTTGCACGGCAGATAGGGGTGAGTGACATCACAGTTACCATGGCAACTCGGACGAAAAGCAGACTTCTAAGCATTCTCATTTCAGCTTTTCACTTGAACTGGTTTGCGTATAAGGACTTGTTTTCCGTATTGAACGCGCATTGTGAATTGATATCTAATCAAAATGTTGGGTATTTTGGCACTCAATAAAGGAAAGAAGAAAAGAATATATTATACGAAATTATTAAATAAAACCTTATTTCTAATGAAATAGGTGAAGAGGCACTTCACCTACTTCATCTGAAAAGCCGCCACTGAGTCAGTGTTTCCGTTATTTTGGTAATCCCCTGTACATTGTGGAGGTATCTTTTGATAAATAAAAAGGTTTTTTTTTTGACTGTATATATGTATTGTTAGCACCGAATTTGTTTTAATTTATGTTAACAGAAAAACAACAACATTGGCTACAGAAGGAAAGAAAAAAAATGGCTAAAGGAAGGAAAAATTGGCTAAGACATGGCTAAAGACAAAAAAAAAAAAAAAAAAAAAAAAAAAAAAAAGAGAGTGCAGAGCAAGTTCTGAATCTGACATGCTGACTTTAAGTGAAGCTAAAGAGAAAAAAGTTCCGTGCAGAAGAAGTGAATGCATGGTCTTGAGTATTGGGTAAAAGAGGATAAGTTAGTGTATGAGTAATTTTAAATAAAAAAATGAACAACAACAAATTTTCATATAGTATGTCCATTTACACTGAAGAGCAATTGAATTAGAGATACATGTCTAGTAACATGTAGCACCACCTTTCGCCCTGATGACGGTGGCGATTCGTCTCTGCATAGACTCGACAAGACACCGGAAGCATTGGGAAGCCATACGGATCCGCGACCCCTGAACAAGCTCCCACAGTTCACGAAGATTTGATGGAGGAAGGTCAGAGCCTCGAACATCTCTCATGATGGCATCCCAGATGTGCTCGATGGGATTGAGGTCAGGTGACCTAGCTGGCCAAGGAAGCAATTGCACGGTGCATTGTCTTGTTGCAGGATTAGGTCCCCAGTGGGATGTTGAAGACGCACAAATAAGAGCAAATGGTCGTCCAGGATATCCCGGTAACATTGACCTGTGAGGGACGATGTCACACGTACCAGGGGTCCCATTTCAGTCGACATAAACAGTCCCCAGACAAGAATGCCACCCCCATAAGCTTGAAGAGTACCCTGCTGGCAAGAAGGATCCATCGCTTCATGTGGTTTGTGCCGTACTCATATCCTGCCATCCGCATGTACCAATGTGAATCTCGACTCATCAGTCCAGGCAACATTTCCCGCCATGTCTAAGATCCAGTGGTGATGTTCCCGCGCCCATGCTAATCTTTGCAACCTGTGATGTGCGGTCAGCAGCGGTATCCTCGTAGGATGATGGCTTCTGTACCCCATAGCGAGGAGATGGTTCTGGATGGTGTGGCTGCTTACACGTTTTTGTGAAACAGCGTTAAATTGCCGAGTGATTTCTTGCACTGTGGCCCGTCTATCCGCTGTTACAATGCGAGCTAGCCGACGATGACTCCGCTCATCCACACGCTGTTTTCTACGGCAATTGGCACTTGCAGGGATGGTTTTACCGGATTCGATGTACTCATGGTGCACCCGTGACACGGCTCGTGAAAATCCCAGTGCCTGCACGACTTCCAAGATGGAGTGACCCATTCGTCGGGCCTCGACAATTTGCCCACGATCAAACGCGCTTAGATCCTTCGTCTTACCCATACTACATCCGATTCTTACTGATTTCCGTCGCATCACTCCTTATATTGTCGGATCACTGCATACGTCATGCCGTTTCCGTTTACAGGGCCGCCCACGGCGCCATATTTGCATAACGCCAGCTGTCTCTAATTCAATTGTTCTTCGGTGTATACTGAAGCTTAATTTGATATGTAAGTTTCTCAGAATCATAAAGGTCCCTGTTGCAGGGTAGCCACGTGATCGGGAATACCTGGAAAACCGGGAAAACACGGAATTTTATAATAGGTTTAAAAACCAGGAGAAATCAGGAAAAATATTAAATTTCTTTTAAAAAACCTGGAAAAAGTTTTTACATTCTGGAATTTATTGTACGGAGCGGGGGTAAGGGGTGTCACAATGAAAGATCGACGAAGCTGTAGGGAGCCGCCCCGGTGGCGCAGTGGTCTAAGCGATGGCCTCTGATCATTCGTCCGTAAGGGGTCTGGGTTCGAATCCCGGTGAGGCATGGATGTTGTGTTTGTCTTACGGCACTCTCTCCCTTCCCTGGAACCAGTGACCCTAAATTAGGGACGGGCGACTGCTTATAGCCCATTGAGTTGCTCACGGTGGTCGTTAAACCTCCAATCAAAAAAAAAAAGAAAAAAAGAAGAAGCTGTAGGGAGGGGGGAGTCATTTTGTTGAGAAGGTTGTTGAGAAGGTCAAAGCTTACTGACTGTGCTCTCTCTGTTTTTGGCAACCAGCCAATGGAAGCGTACGTACAGCACTTGCCGCATGCTCCCCCATCTCTGTCGGAGAAGAAAGGAGATAGTGGAGTCAGTCACCCACCACCATTGTTTCAAGACTATGTATAAAAAAAAAAAAAATGCAAAAACTGACTTTGTGAAATCTTCACGAAACTGGCTGAGTTTTTTATTTTAGGTCTGTTGCTATTACCATGAATTGGTAATAGCAACAGACCTTCCAAATTTTGCTGGAATCGGTTACAAACTTTT
The DNA here is from genome assembly GCA_039090855.1 of Macrothele yani. NCBI lineage: Eukaryota > Metazoa > Arthropoda > Arachnida > Araneae > Macrothelidae > Macrothele > Macrothele yani. The sequence goes on from CM077026.1 coordinate 76,283,251, forward strand.
TGAATTAGCCATGCAAATTTTTAATCGTCAGTAAACAGAAATGGTATGCACAGAAATGGTTAATAAAATTTTGAGGGCTAATTGAAACAGTTTTTAACCGATTCTGGTAAAATTTGGAGGTCATATTCTGATTAACGGTTTATGGTTTCATTAAAATTTCAGTCAGTTTCATAAAATATTTGCACAAGGATATGTTTTTTACTTTTTTATCCAAGTCTAGTGGAAACCCTGGCCCATCTGACAGAGATCCCTCCGTGCGTTCAAGATTTTTGCTGAAGAAAATTTGAAAATGCTAAAATATTTTTAAAGATTTTAGCTGAAAAGCTAGTCTTATTTGTCAGATTAAACACTGCTGAGCTTTCTTTATTTGTCTGGAGATAAAAATATATAAAAAAAAGGGCATTTAAAAATGAGTTTCTTTATTTAGTAAGATAGTTTTTTTTCCCCGCCTTCATCGGACTTCTGGGCGACTGACTTTTCTGTCGAAAATTCCTCTTCTGGATCAACATCTGTGATGTGCGGATTATACTGTGACCCCCGCAATGTCACTGTCTGCGGATTATATGAAGAAAAAAAAATTGTGTGAATTTTATGGTGTGTGGATTATACGCTGGTGCGGATAATACGACAAAAATTATTATACGTATTTAGTCACATAATAAAGCTATGAAACCCGTAGGCATTTCCAGTGATTAAAGACGCAGTTTATGACGCCACATTTCTGCTCTCCCCTTCATTCCAACCACTTGGCTTTGTACGATTTACAGCTTCCCCCTCCTTCCAGTCTACAAACGGTGACATTGTTCCGAACAGTCTGTTCGGGATTTTAATCTGCTCTTTTGCATTCTTCTCCTTCCTCTTGGACAATGCAGGCAAAGCATGCTGTGTGGTTCCCCCACCCCTGTCATTCCAAACAAAAGTCATGCAGTTGGAATAGAAACATGAAACTTAGATTCAAAATGAAACATTTTTGGGTCTAGGGGAAAACAGCGGCATGAGGCAGAGAGGCTGGAAAAATAAATAGCTAAATTACTCGCAAGCATTTTTTAATTTTTTTTGGTTGCCGTTCGTTGATATTTTACTATATGTATAAACAGGGCAAGCGTAAAGCATGTGTGAAGTGTGCTACCTCACAGGGCGGCATTCTCTAGGAGGCAGCAAAATTACCTTTTTTTTTTAACAGCTGCGAAGCGTAAAAAGGAGAAAGCAGCCTCTCCTATTTGTAAAAGACTTCTTTCATCCAATATTAAAAATATGCAGAAAGAAAAGAGTCGGGTTGTTTATCCTTTTAATGTTGCTTATATGAAAGGAAGCGATGGGATCATGCGCGCTTGTCCACAGCAGACGTAGGTGCGTTCTCGCCCTTGCGAGCGAGTTGAAAGGGGAAGGGGGTAGCAAACAGTTCATTTATGAAGGAGATGATGAGCTTATTGAAGATCTAATGATGCGTTACAAAGTTGAATTTTACTTCCACCTTTTATACATTATAACAACTTTGCAAGAAAGATTCATACAATTGAAATTTCACTGTGATACCCTTGCTTTTCTTTGTATTGGTTTGATGCGAATGAAATGTCAGGCGCGAACGAACAGTGGAGAACCACCCACAGATGTTGGGGTATTATGTCACAGAGTTACTATAAATAGCTACCACGTATGTGAAGAACAAGGTTCAGGCGTGCTTTGTTTGGACGTAACGTGGCTTGCAAAGGAAATATGCAGATGCCGGATTTGAGAGTCATCTTCCTGTATGATTTTTTTTTTTTGTTGATTGGAGGTTAAACGACCACCGTGAGCAACTCAATGGGCTATGAGCAGTCGCCTGTCCCTAATTTAGGGTCACTGGTTCCAGGGAAGAGAGAGAGAGAGCCAGTGCTGTAAGACAAACACAACATCCATGCCTGACCGGGATTCGAACCCAGACCCCTTTTGGACGAATGATCAGAGGCCATCGCTTAGACCACTGCACCACTGGGGTGGCCTGTATGAATTTAAACTGGGCCACTCTGCTGGAATTGCCGCTCGAAACATTAACAAAGCGTTTGGGGAGAATACAGCCAACGAACGAACCTTTCGACGATGGTTTGTGAAATTTCGAAGCACAGATGCGCACCTGCAAAACGAAGCATGTGGTCACCAAAATGTTGCTGTTTCTGACTATGTTCTGTTACATGTGGTTGAAGCAGACTCTCGAAAAACGTGTCCTGAGATAGTAGCAGAGGTAGGTGTCCACCACATGACAGTTGTTCGGTGTCTGGTTGCGCTGGGTAAGGACCAAAAGCTGGATATGTGGCTGCTGCGTGAGCTGATAACTGCCAACAAGACTAGGCGTTTAGAAGTCTGCACGTCGCCGCTTGCCAGGAATAAACAGGAGCCTCTACTGCATCAAATCGTCCCCTGCGACAAGAAGTGGGTACCTTATGATCAGTGGCGTACCAGAAGAACTCGAGGCCTCCCCCTGCAAAAAAAAAAAAAAAAATGTTTTCGAGGCCCTTTTGTAAAAATCTATTATGTTTCAATTACTCAAAATTTTAACTTCTGTATTATTAACTAGGCTTTACGGGTGTTTTAATAAATCAAATTAATTGGAACCTACGCATATTTTTCGTAAAATCAAAATTATTTCACTTCATTGCGTGAAACACAAATACGTGTGTTATAATTAAAATGGTTGCCCTGGTTACCGATACAAATTACTACAAAATACTTACATCAAAGTTAATCATATCCAGCATAATTTATTAATTTTAAGGAACTAAGGCCTGATTTTTGAAATGCTTCACGATTGCACACACAAAACATGCAACTGCCGTATGGCAGTGTCTAATGACTTTTCCGATTTATGCAAAATGTCACAACATGAGTAAGCAAATAACTAAGTAACGATTAAGAACTGTGGCATAATAAACGTAGAAATACTTAAATTACTTACTCTGGAAAATAAGGAACACGCTTAACATAATACCACAATGTTTTGCACATAATAAAAAAAAATTTGACTCTGTTATAAAAAACATGACAAAGGTCTCTGATTTTTTGCTCCTGCGGAGAACACCTTTTAGTTCATTATATTTGGAAGAATGCATAGTTATCTGCAAAAAACTGTAATACATAGCATAATACCTTATCTATATTGGTATAAAAACTCCGCTCATTGAAGTAATATTTTTTTCACATTCTCTTGTTAACATACCTGTGTAGAAACTCCAGTTTTTCTGAAATAAAGCAACAAAAATTATTTTTGAAAATTTTACGTATTTACTGAGAAAAAAAATGCTTTTCTTCTTAATACTTCATTCAAAGCTGCCTTAATTCTTGGCTATTTCTTTAACCAGTATTATAGGAAGTTTCCACAAAAAAAATTGTAAAATATTTTTGCTCTGGCTAGAGGCCCTTTTAACCAGGAGTCCCCCCTTCCCCCCATGCACTGCGGGAATTGCAGGGGCTGTCAGTATGCCCCTGCTTATGATAATCGGAAATGATCTGCACAATGGTTAAGCGAGGGATAGCCTGCTGGACGGCATCCTAAGCCACCCCATACACATCAAGAAGATGATGCTCCTTCTTGGGTGGTCCACAGCCGGGATAATACATCGGAGTTTCTTGGCAAGTAGCCAAACCACGCTGCAGAACGTTATTGTGCTGAATTACACCAGATGCACCGATAATTGCTACAGAAACAACTGGCTTTGGTCAATAGACATGGTGTTCTTCTGCTCCAGGACAACGCTCGCCCTTGTGTGGCACAACGAACGATGCTGACACTAAGGGCCTTGGTCTGTGAAGCACTGCCTCATTCTGCCTATTACCCGGACTTGTCCCCGACAGACTATCATCTGTTTCGTCACCTGGATCACTTCCTGTCCTGGACACAGTTCACGACAGACAACAAGGTCCAACGTGCAGTTGATGACTTCTTCGGGTCCCAGCCACAAGACTTTTTCATTCCGAGATCACGGCCTTGCCGGACAGATGGCGACTATGTGTCAATGCCGAGGGGATTATTTTGCCTAGGTAAGTTGTCCAACTTTTCCGTTCTTGCCGTCCACATGTGCTGGTCCTTTGCCGGACATTTCATTTGCACCAACCCAATAATGTAAGCAAGCTCGAAGTAATGGCCGTTGATCTGCTCAGTGAAAAATATTCTAACCTTTACAATGTTTTACACGACAAAAATTCGAAAGATATAAATTTTGACGAGTTAAAAGATGAAATGAAAGTGATCTCGACTTTAGTGGAGCCGGGTTTTGGCCCGATAGAAACTTTAAAATTCATTAACCCACACAACTTTGTCCCACATGTAAGTGTGGCACTCCATATCCTACTGACTCTACTTGCAACTTTTTTGCAGCTAGTGGGGAGAGAATTTTCTCCAAACTTTTAAGCTTATCAAGACATACTTGCGGTCAACTGTGTCAAAAAGCCATTTCAGTGGACTGGCAGGGATTTCAATTGAACATCAATTGGCTAAAAAATTAGATTACACAGAAGCAGTCAAATAATTTGCAAGATCTGAAGCCAGAAAAGCTCCTTGTATTTGAATTATCTTTACATTAATTTTTTCTTTTCCTGTTTAAACGAAATTATCAATTATTTTGGCATAATTTGTTTACGAAATAATTCTGTGGTATAATGAAAATGTAGGGTTTTTTTGTTATACCACAGAATTTTATTGGTACGTTTACTTTGTAATGTATTAAAAGTTCAATAACTCCGTTTAATTAACCAGTGGGCTCATAAATTTCTTTTTTTTTTATGCCTACCATTATGAATTTTGTTTTACATGAATCTACTCTAAAAGTAGAGATACTGTGGGCAATGAAAATTGTAGTTTCTCATTCGTCCTTCCGTAGTTTTAACGATGTTGCAGAAATTTTTACCCACATGTGCGGTGACGGCGAAATAGCAAAAAAGTGCACATTAGGAAGAACAAAAATGGCATATTTGATAACATTTGGATTAGCACCTTTCTTTCATCATTCACTACAAAAATCAATCATTAGGTACCAGTAAATTCATAGTTTGCTTTGACGAAGCCTTGAATCGGATATCCCAAAGAGGCCAAATGGATATTATTATCAGATATTGATGTAATTCTACTAATTGTGTTTCAACCCGTTATTGGAATTCTGTGTTCTTGGGTCATGCTACTGCTGCAGATCTTGTCAACAAATTTAAAGAAGGTGTAGCACATCTAAACTTAAAGATGCTGTTACAAATTTCCATGAATGGCCCAAATGTGAATAAGAAATTTTTGAGGCACATAAAAGAAGAATTATTAGCTGCAGATGGTTGTGACTTGCTGGATTTAGGCACCTGTGGTCTCCATGTTGTACATGGTGCTTTTCAGCATGGGAACAGTGCCACAAAATGGAGATTAAATGTCATCTTTTGAATGATGTATCAGTTATTTAAAGACAGTCCAGCTAGACAGGCAGATTATCGTAGTATCACAGGAAGTTCCTTATATTCTTTAAAATTTTTGCATGATTAGGTGGGTAGAAAACACAGCAGTGTCCAACAGGGCCATTGAAGTATTTCCTTATGTGAAAAAATATATTTAGAATGTTCAGTGTTTGCCAGACACATTCACCTGTGAAACTGTGAGAAAAACTTGTGAAGATAAACTGATTTTAGCAAAGTTTGCTTTTTTTTTCATTTGTGGCATGTATGTTGCAGCCATTTCTTAAGAAGTTCCAGACTTCAAAACCAATGACACCTTTTTTATATGATGTTTTCTGTGAACTTATCCATCAGTTAACAGGCACTTTTGTGAAAAGCGAAGTGTTGAAGGGTACAAATACCCTAGCAAAGCTGCTTGAAATAAATGTTGATGATGAAACCAGATGTAAGAGCCTAAAAGAAATTAACATAGGTGTTGCTTCTGCCATGTATTTAAATCAAAGTGGTGTTTCTGAATTGCAGGAGAAAGAATTTCAATATTGTTGTTTAATTTTTTTAAAGAAAACTGCTAGCAAAATAATTGATCGAAGTTGCGTTCATTTTCCTACTCTTAGATCAATTTCATGTTTAAACCCAAAGCTTTTGCAAAGTAATTTTACCTTATGTGGAAAAAGGATGTCTACATTATCACAAATTTTACTTGAAAAGAAAATTATAACTCATAGTGCTGTAGATAAAGCAAAACTGCAGTTTAACACCTTAGGCCAATAAGTGAAAGGTGAATTTAAAGGAATTTTTGAAACATACTCAGAAAATGATTCTCGTTTAGACAAATTTTATAAGGAGCTACTTCTTGATAATGATTATTTTATTGACTTGTGGGATATTGTGCGAACAATTTTGATACTGTCCCGTGGTAATGCAGCAGTGGAGAGTGGATTTTCTATAAATAAGGACATGCTGGTAGAAAACCTTCATGAAGATTTCCTTATCGGGTTGCGAACTGTGTATGATTCGGTAAAGGCACATAGGGGGATACTAGCAGTACCTTTTGGAAATGAGTTGCTTCATTGTGCAAAAACATCCCATTCCCGATATCAACAGGCATTAGAAGAAAAAAGAAAACAGAAAACTGACCAACTGAAACAGGAAAAGGAAAAAAGGAATATTTCTGATCAAATTAAAGTCTTGCAAAATAAAAGAAGTAAACTTATACTGGTAAATAGCCTGAAGACAAGGAAAATTGATGCTGAAATTGCAGAATTGTAAAAGTTGAAATAGCAGTTTGTGGGATCCACTGGAAATGGTAATTATGCAAGTTTGTTTGAAAATTTCTGAAATATTGTTAATGAATATATTGTTAATAAATAAATATAATGCACATGATGCTTGGCTTTTACTTTACAAAAAAAAAAAAAAGCCAAGTTTACCTTTACTTTAAAAAGTACCTAGATTATTTATTCATAACTGAATAATTCTTGAATATCATAGGTTATGAGCACAAATAAACATTGCATGCTATTTCTTTTGACAGTGAGATGTGTGATAATTGAGATGTGTGTGAAATAGGGATTCAGATATAAATAACAGTTTCCATTCAGCACAACTTCCTCAGTAATATGAGATATTATGTTGCCTCACTGTTTTAAAAAAGGAATTTTATCATTTGTTTTTATTGGAGGAAAAGATTGACTAAACTTTTTTTTATTAATCTCGGATGCCTTTGAAAAAAATATCAAAAAGTGAAACATCATAGTTGTGGAGGGACATAAAATCAGATTACTAAATAACCAATTAAAAAATTGTGGAATAGAGAAGACAGCATGTGCATTTCATTATTCATGTGTGAAATAAGTCACTGAACAGCTATATCTATCTATCTATTGATCGATCTGTGTGTGTGTGTGTGTGTGTGGTTAGCTCCATTTACATTTAATCACATGCTTTTTGTTCTGAAAAATACAAAAATTCACCTGGAAAACTCAGGCAATTTTTGAAGCTAAAGTGAGTGGCCACCTTGCTGTTGCTATTGTGTGTAGCATCCTCTCCCTTGGAGGCAAATCCATCTCCCACTAAGATCACCTGTCTTTTTTTCCCCCCTTGTATCACATTTATTTTAAAACTTAAAATTAGTGCTAATGAACTTTTATTTTTTTAATTCTGTGCTTAATTTAATTCTCACTGACTTTTAAAGATAACACAACAGATGTGTACTTGTTGTGATTGTGAAGATTTGATTTTGCAAATATCTTTTCTGAAATTGAAGAAATTAGGAATGTACAAGTAGATGTTCATTGTGTTTTTCTTTATAGTTCCTCAAGATTATTTTTGCTATTTGGATGGTATTGGTCAGAGAACAGATAAATTTCATCGACCAGAACTCTGTTTAGGATCGTATGAATTCATTGCTACCAAAGATTATTGTAAGGTAAGGGACAAGAACAGTTCTGCATATTTTTATTGATTCAAGTGCAGTGTGTGTGATTTTCCCCTCTTGTGTATTTCATGCAAGGCTAAAAAAATCATGATGCCCAATTTTTTCCTCAAATTTTGTAATTTCCATTAAGTACTATAATTTTTGCTGCATAATCCACAGGTTATGTGTGGATAAGTTATAAGTTTATGTTCTGCAGATAATTCACAGCTTAAAAAGAAAAGTTTTTGTGGCAATTTAATTTTTTAAAAATCTGTGTGATGCCACAAAGAAATTGAAATTGTGCTGTGGAAAGCTTGCTGACATATTACACAGAATGTAATCATTGCCATCAGCAGAGTAATCACTTGGCAAATCACATTAGTTGTTTTTCTGTACTAATCACATTAAAGTTCTTGTTCCCTCAGTTTTCAGAAATGCCAAATATTATGGACTGTCCATAGTTTCTACAGATTTTTTAGGTCTTACTTATGAGAAACGTAATGTTAAAAAACCCAGGGATTTTTGTTCTTTATTCACTCCAAAATAGCACAAAAGTACTTACAATTTGACAGTTATGTTTTAATAATAAGATCATTTCTTATTTATTTGGACTTTTGAGTTCTATTATTCAAAAATGACTAGTTTCTGAAGACCTATTATTAAAATATGACATGTTGGTATCAGTGTGTAATTATTGGCAAACACATAGCAAAGCTCTTCCCTACCCCAGCAGAGTGTATTGAAAATTAGAAAAAAATTGGTGCTAATGAAAAATAAAACAGATGGTGCTGCTGTTAAAAAAAAAAAAAGGTGCTAATGAACAGTTATTGCGACAGAGGGAGGTTCAAATAGGAACACAGTAAACTCCGGTTAATTGGGACACATCGAAGCTGTGGCTGAATTAAGTGGCTGCCCTAATTATGTGAAGCTTTATCCCAAAGACCTAATCTGGAATATTTTTCAACAATTAGCCCAGATAAATGGCTGGTCCAATTAACCAGAATGTACTGTAGTTAGGAAATATGGCTGTAATTATAATAAATAGTTTACTGTACTCACCAAATGATTTGTTTAGATACATATTATATCACACATATCACTAAGCTATTCTCTGAGAGTCAGAGGTTAGCTCCACAAAGAAATACAAGCTACCAGATAAATTTCTAACTGATTACTGTTGCCGTATCAAACTTCTCCATTTCAGCGGTCTTGACACACAACTCGGGCTTCACTGACATCCATCACACAACCTACACAAGACCTTCTATATTTCGTACTCATAATCTTTTTCTCATGCAGAAACTCTTGAATCTGATTCTCCCATGATTTCTTTGGTCTTCCTCCGCCTTTCCTTACTGCCACTTGGGCTAAAAACATTTTCTTAGTAAGCATCTCATCACTCATTCTTTCAACATGGCCAAACCACCAAAAACATATTAGTCTCCACCCTGCTAACAACATTTTGCTTCACATTATACAACTGCAACTCATCTTCATTCCTCACAGTGTCTTGCCACAAACCCCTTGTAAGTAATGCATTTCTCCAGAACACAAACAACTCTTATGTTTCTTCTGTAGTACCCAGGTTTCACTGCCATACATCAGAGTAGGAACAATTACACTTTCATACACAGCCATGTGGGCTTCTCTTGAGAACCCATCATTTCTTTAAAACCTCCTAAAACAGCTGTGACTTTCAAGGAAGAATTCACTCCCTTACTAATTTACCATCTAATTTGTTCTCTCTGTCAAACATGCTTCCTAAATACACAAACTCATTCACCTGGCCAATCACTGTGCCATTTAGACTTATCTTGCATTCAGTATGAACAGTTCCTCACTCAAGAACCATAACTTTTGGTTTTCCTTTATTTGTACTTAGTTTGAATTTCATGCAAACTTCATACATCCGGGACAACATACTCTGCAGCTCACTTTTTCTCTCTGCCAACAGGACTGAAGATGATTTTTGGAATGAGATAAAAGCTGTTTAATTCAGCATTTTTTGTTTAGATAGTGTTTCATATTGAAAGCATACATACATACATATTACTAAGCTGTTCTCTGAGATTCAGAGGTTAGCTCCAAAAAGAAATACAAACTTCCAGATATTTTTACTTATTGTTGTCGTATCAAACTTCGCCATTTACAGTGATCTTGACATACAACTCGTGCTTCACTGATATCCATTACACGCCTTACACAAGATCTTTTATACTTCATACTCATAATCTTTTTCTCATGCAGACACTCCTGAATCTGATCCACCCATGTCTTCCTTGGCCTTCCTCTGCCTTTCCTTCCTGCCACTTGGGTTGAAAATATTTTCTTAGTAAGCATTTCATCACTCATTCTTTCAACATGGCCAAACCACCGAAGCATATTGGTCTCCACCTTGCTAACAACATTTTGCTTTACATCACACAACTGCAATACATCTTCATTCCTCACACAATCAGATCGTGTCTTGCCCGCACGGGGATAACTGGTTTTCCAGTTATTTGGGGAGCGGCGCCCCCACGGCCCGAGCTGACCTTGTGACTGGTCAACATCTTATGTCATGCCACCGCTTGTTTTTTATTTTGGTGTTTGCAGGGACGGCTGTTCATCCAGCTGTTGGGGAGTCGCGGCCCCACGATCCCGAGCTGGTCTTGTGTCTCGCTTTTTCGTTTTTCCTTATTTTCTCCACTGGCTAGTTGCTCGTGTTGTGTTCTCTACCTAATCTCTCCCACGTTATGTACTAACACCCCGGTCTTGTGGTTTTGTTACCCTCCACCACTAACTGATTTATATTAACCGCTCAGTTCGTAGGTTGCTGAGATTCCGTTTAGGTTCCCTGCCAGGATTTGTCTTCTTTGGATTTCTTTTTTTTTTTTCCTTTTAGCTGGTTTGGGTGCTTGACCTACCTGCATGTTTGCCGCGTGCGGAGACCCGTGAGGCGGAAATGGAATGTCTGGCGGCTGAGATCGCAGGAGACCGGTTAAGTGCCTCCTGTGTACCAACACTCCTCTTCGACCCCGGCTTCGCTGTAAACGGGAGGCTAGAGACTAACCCACCTCTAGTCGCCTTCTCTTTTGAAGACGCCCGCCTCTTCCAGTTCCCAGCAGACAGCCTGCACGTGCGGAAGACCCGGCCCTCAATCCGCAAAGGTGTGCAGTGTCTATCCAACTGTCCCCACCCTCACCCAGCATTATAGAGGAACATAGGGGGAGGAGAGTGACAGTTCGTCCCCAGCCTCAACCAGCATTGCAGAGGAACATGGGGGGAGGAGAGTGACAGTTCGTCCCCGCCCTCTGCCAGCATTGCAGAGGAGTGTGGGGGGGGGGGAGGAGAGTGACTTTTCGTGTCCCTCAATTAGTGAATTTTTTATAAATCTAGTTAACTACCTTGTCTTCCCTGCTTTCCTCATACTCTTTTTCAACTTTTGCCAAGCCTGTCTGCTTTTACTCTTTTTCCACACTTTTAAAATTCTGTGGCTGATAGTTCTTTGTCTGGCGCTCTTTGGCCAAACCTGGCCCTTGCACCACTAAAATCCACTAACCAACCAGATCGTGTCTTGCCACAAACCCCACGTAAGTAACGCATTTCTCCAGCACACAAACGACTCAGACTATGCTTCTTCTGCAGTACCCAGGTTTCACTGCCATACATCAGAGTAGGAATAATTACTGTTTCATACACAGCCATGCGGGACTCTCTAGAGAACCCATCATTCCTGTGAAAACCTCCCAGTGCAGCTATGACTTTCAAAGAAGAATTCACTCGCCTACTGATTTCGCCATCCAACTTGTTCTCTCTCTCAAACATGCTTCCTAAATACACAAACTCACTCACCTGGTCAATCACAGTGCCATTTATACTTACATTACATTCAGTGCTACCCATTCCTCTCTCAAACACCATAACTTTGGTTTTTCCCTTATTTATACTCAGTTTGAATTTCATGCAAACTTCGTGCATCCGAGTCAACATACTCTGCAACTCACTTTTGCTCTCTGCCAACAGGACAGTGTCATCAGCATACAGCAATCTGCACACACGGATATCACCAAGACATAAACCACTATTATCTATTTTGGCCTCACGCATGCATGCGTCCATAAATATATTAAACAGCCATGGTGACATTACACAACCTTGTCTAACTCCTGCACCAATGGAAAACCCTTTTAATAAAACACCATTCACTCGTACACAAGCTCTACTACCAGCATACATGGCTTTTACACTATTAAGTAGATTCCCAGTAACACCATATTCATTCAATACCTTCCACAAAAGTGTCCTATTCACTCGGTCGTAAGCTTTCTCTAAATCTATGAAGGCAGTAAAAACTTTCTTTCCAACAGCCAGATACTTTTCAATCATCATGCATAATGCAAAAATCTGGTTAGTGTAGCCTTTACCAGGCATAAAACCACTCTGAACATCCCACACTTTCAATGATGTAAGACCCCGTACTTTTTCAATAACAACCTTACCAAACACTTTCCCTGGCACACTCAGTAGACTAATACCACGATAGTTCTTGCATTCAGTCTGATCACCTTTTCCCTTATACAAGGGAACAATAATAGCATCCTTCCAATCCTGAGGGACCATTCCTAACTCCCAGCACAACTGGCAAAATTCAGTTAACCAGTCAATTATAGAGTCACCACCATACTTCAACATCTCTGCAGTTATGCCATCAACTCCTGGAGCCTTACCATTCTGAAGAGATTTTAGAGCTTTACACTTTTCTTCTCTTGAGATCCCTCCTGTGCTTTCATCCCTCATTGTGACATCATCTGCATCTGTCTCAGAATCATTTTTGCTCTCCTGATCTAATAACTCACAGAAGTATTCACCCCATCTTTCACTTAACTCATTGGGCTCCCATATCATTTCCCCAATCTCATTCTTCACACAACTTACAACTTTGTTTGCCCTATTTTTCCTGAGTCTCAAGTACTTCCAGAAGGACTTTCTATTTTTCCAAAAAGCCAGTTCATGCCTTTCCACTTTCTCCTTCCTATCTTTTGCCTTACTGTGGCGAACCAGCTTAGCAGCTTCACGCTTCTTACAGCGATATTCATCCACAGAGACTCTACCTTGAAACATCCCCAAATAGGTTTTCTTCTTTTTTTTTACTGCCTCATCAATCTCACTATTCCACCAAGCATCACCTCTATTGTTACCCACTATTGTGGTGCTACAGACCTCTTTAGCAGCAGTGACAACCCAGTTCTTAAAACATTCCCACTTCTTTTCTACATCCCTCTCACAAGATTTCAGATCCTTCAGTCGTTCTCTGAGTAAGTCAGAGTACCGCTGATGATCTTCAAGGAGCCTATCAACCTTTATTCTTTCTATCCTGGGTCTCTTCCTATTCCTTTTCCTCCAACCAACATTAAGTTTCACTCGTGACACTACCAAGTAATGATCAGAACCAACATCCGCACCTCTCATCACACGGGTGTCAACAACTAAGTGTTTCAAACGCTGATCGTAAACAACAAAATCTATCACACTCTTTTGACCAAGAGTACGATTTTCCCAAGTATATGTGTGTATATACTTGTGGTTGAAAAATGTGTTAGATACACACAAACCATCCTCAATGCAGAGTTCAATTAATCTTTCACCATTGTCATTCACACAAGGATCATTAAACTTACCCAGAACATTGTCAGAAATTGCATTCTGCACACCTACTCTAGCATTGAAATCCCCTGCTGTTATAACTTTTTCTTTAGCACCAAACTGGCTCAAAACAGCTTTTAACTCATTCCAGAAATCTTCTTTCTTATCAGAAGGTTCCGAGTCACAAGGAGCATACACTACAACAATTACAATTCTTTGAAGTTTCACTTTCAAACGAATCCAGAGAATTCTCTCACTTGTGCAACTATAATGAATCAAGTTGTTCTTCATCTTTTCACTTAAAATCACACTTACACCAGCCTGTCCTCTCATATTATCCAATACTCCAGACCACACACTCACCGTGCCATTCACTTCTTCTACCTCAATTTCCTTCTTTTGGTTTCACTTACACACAGCACATCCAGTCTATACTTATTCATCTCCTCAATCACCTCACTCATCTTGCCATTTATACCTCTAGTATTCCATACACCAATCTTACATTCACTCAGCCGATACCTCTTTCTCATACGCCGTTTAGAAAGTCCAGGTCGATTCCGTGGTGGACCGTCCTTCTCTAGTGTGGTAGGTCCACCATATCCCACACTTGAGTCATTCTTAATATTTCTTTTTGTCTTTTTAATCAGGTAAGTACATCAGTGTGGGGGATTAGCCCACAGCTGAGGGTTCCAGTTGGTCTCTCAACCTAAGGATTCTGGAACAAAACCCAGTGAGTTGGGGTCTTTGGGCCAATGTCACACAAAACTAGCTTGCACTTCTCCAAGTTTTTGAAAGCATATCAGGTAAAATATTGCTGTAATTCCCCCTATTGTAAGTATGCATGGTGGCTTCGTTTAATGCTCTCTTTCAGTATGTTAGTTTAGTTGTTTTACACTACATTCAATATTTAGTTTGATTTGTTGAGTTAGGTTTCATAGAATGCACATTAGCTCTTTAGACAGCTTCTGTTTTCTTCTGTTTTCACTCATGTTTGGTTTTCATCTTAGTATTAGATAATGACTTTGTGGAACAGGCACCACTTGTTCATAGAGCTGACATTTTTTATTGTTTTAGGTTGCATTTTATATTTCATTTCATTAATTGAGTGTGATTTTGTGGAACATGCTCTGTGTGAAATGTGGTAGATATATGTTTGTCTAAAGAGCAAGGATTATTATCAAAAGCAAAACTGTGTTATGAAAGTGCTGAATTGAAAATTATACAAAAGTGTCTTTCAGAGTAGTCGAATTTCCTCCCCCCCTCCCAAAACCCCCTTATGGCGTGAGTGTGAAGTCTGTTTTATAAGCAGATGCTACATGTTTTCTACCGGGTGTTTCACTCGCTACTTTACCTGCCATTTTTGTAATAACTGTAAGAGGAATGAAGATATCGTAACGAAATTTGAACTGGACTTACCTTAGGCTGTGAGAAAGCAAATGGAAGTGATGTGTAGCTGCGCCGGCGTCATGGGCATGGTCAGAGAGAAGTGGCGGCGCTAGTGTATTGCGACTCCTCATCGCCTGCCGGACGAGTGGGCATCTGTCAGTTTACTGACTCTGCCAACACAGTGTGGTCATTGTTCTGCCGCTCATATAACAGTACGGTTGTGTGTGTGTGTTGTCGGTGAACAGAATACATTGAAAGGAACTGGTATACTCTAGAGGAGCGAGCGTATATTGTGCTGACGTACTGGCAGACTAAATCATTGAAGTCCTGCCAAAAAGAATTCGTTAATAGGTTTAGAGGTCGTAAACCACCATCAAAGCCCTGGCCATGTCACGAAAATTGGAAACAACTGGAAGTTTGTGTGACGCTCATGGAGGAGGTCGACGACAAATGCCGGAAGAAATGGTCGAGAATGTGAGGCAGCGGTTATTGCTGTCTCCCAAAAAGTCCCTACAACGTCTGCCACAGGAAACTGGCTTATCCACAAGCACTTGTTACAGAGCTGCAAAAAAAGGTAACCTTCACCCATATCGTGTAAGCGTTGTTCACGCATTGAAAATGCCAGACCACGTGAAAAGGGTGGCCTATTGTCAGTGGTTTCACACATTCCTGCAGCAAAATCCTGGCTTGCTGGATTACTGTTGGTTCACAGATGAGGCCTGGTTTCATCTTTCTGGATATGTCAATGCCCAAAATTCCCCTTTCTGGGCAACTGACAATCTCCACGCGACACACGAATAATTCCTATATCCAGCAAAGATTGGTGTTTGTTGTGCTATGTCACATCGACACATTATTGGGCTGATCTTCTTCGAAACAACCATCTCGACAGCAGCTGACGTGGAAATTTCTCAGACCTTCATGAATCAATTGGACGATGAATTATCCATTGGATATTTCCAGCAAGAAATATCCAATGCCATACTTCTCGTGCCAGCATGGCCGACATTGAGTCATATTTCGAGAACAGTCATTTTGAAGGGACTTTGGTCTCCGCGGTCACCGGATTTGACGCCGCTTGATTACTTTTTCTGGGCTATCTGAAAGGTAGAGTTTACGGCAATAATCCACGATCCATAGCCGCATTGAAATCCAACATCATTCAAGAAATTCAGGCAATTTTCCTAGGGACATGCTGACCCGAACCTTCCAAAATATCAAGCGTCGGGTTCAGCTCTGCCTGGACACAAATGGTGACCATTTTCAACACATGTTATGATGCCAGCTCCTTCCTCACTGCCTAAGGTGAGTCCCGTTCAAATTTCGTTACGATATCTTCATTCCTCTTCCAGTTATTATAAAAATGCCGGGTAAGGTAGCGAGTGAAACATCCTGTAGAAGGCTTTCACCTGACAAATTTGCTGCGTTGACATATACTTTCTCATTGTAGAAAAAGAGAAAAAGAGTAAAAGTGTAGTTTACTACTTTTATTTCTGTTACTCGCGTGTAAATATTATAGTACACAGCTTATACCACAATATTCATGTGCGAGTAAGAGAAGCAACAGTAGTAAACACTACTGTTGCTTCTGTTATTATTTTTACTCTTTCTATATATCCTACAGAGTTCCAACACTCCTTATAAATCCTTAAAAGTTCTTAAAAAGTGCTTCATTATTTTAGAAAGCATAAAAGTCCTTAGTTTGTGACGAAAATTCCAAAAGGTACTTAAATAGTACTAATTTTTAGCACGTCTTTTAAAAAAAGATCGTGCTTATGTTATCGGTTTGTCCGTCCGTCTGTAGACACGATATCTCTGCAACTATTAGTTCGATTTGAATAATTCTTTTTGCATTGGGAAGCTTGAAATATCCGAATGATGATCCTTTATTTCGTTTTTTTTTACGATGTATAATTTCGCCGCTAGAGGGCGTAAATGCAGATGATGTTGAATTCAAAAATACATTTTATTCCACATATTTGCTTCTAAACACCTTATTGAAAAAATTCTATTATCTTTTGATTCCGTTTATGTCTAAGAGTATTTTAGGTATAGTTACTTCAAATTACGCATAGATTTTTCGCTAGGGGCGTAAAGGTAAATTAGGTTTTCCCCAATATCTCTTCTTCTAAAACTCAGATTTGAAAAATGTTTTCTTTAGCAGATACAGCTAATGATGGAAAATCTTTTGCATATAATTTCTAATTTTTGGTAAAGAATACTTTGACCACCAGGGGGCGTAAGTGTTAATTTTTGCTTCTGATGTATTTGCCATAAAATCTGAGCTTCTAAAATCTCAATTGAAAAATTCTTTCATGGACCGATGCCACTCACGTGGATAAACCTTTCCGAATATTTTCTTCTTAAAATATTCCATGGTTTCTCCGCCAGGGGACGTACGTGTATATCTTATTTTTGTCAATATCTGTACTAGGAATGAGATTTGAAAAATTCCTTCTTTGTTGGATAGTGTTTTCAGTATGACATGTTTTTCATATACTTTCAAAATTTTTAAGTAATTCATAGACTTTCCACTAGGGGGCATAAAGGTAACTTGTGTTTCCACCTATATCTCAGCTTCTAAATCTCCGATTTGAAAAATTCTTTCTGCACCAGATGCAGCTCCTGATGGGAAATCCTTTGCACATAATTTCCAATTTTTTAAAAGAATGGTTTGGCCACCAGGGGTGTAAGTCTTAATTTCCAATTCTGATGTATTTGCAGCAAAATATGAGCTTCTAAAATCTAGATTGAAAAAAAGTCGTTTGTAGACCGATACTACTCATGTCAACAAACCTTTTAGGAACATTTTCTTCTTAAAATAATGCATGGTTTCTACGCCAGGTGGCGTAGATGTATATTTTAGTTTTGTCAATATCTCTGCTTCTAAGAGTCCGATTTGAAAAATTCCTTCTTTGTTGGATAGTGTTTCCGATGCGAAATGTTTCTCATATAAATTCAAAATTTTCAAATAAATCATAGACTTTCCGCTATGGGGAGCAAAGGTAAATTGCGTTTTCTGCGTTATTTCTGCTTCTAAAACTCCGATTTGATAATTTTTTCCTGTATCGCATACAAGACCTGATGGAAAATATTTTTCATATAATTTCTAATGTTTGGTAAAGAATAGTTTGGCCACCAGGGGCATAAGTGTTGATTTCTGGTTCTGCAGCAAAATCTGGGCTCCTGAAAACTCGACTAAAAATTAATTTTTCTTGGACCGATACTGCTCATATTGAAAAAACTTTTGATAATAGTTTCTTCCTAAAATAATGCATGGTTTTTCCACCAGGGGCGTAAAGTCACATCTTATTGTTTTCGATATCTCTGTTTCTAAGAGTCCGATTTGAAATATTCTTTCTGCGTTGGAGAGCACTTTCGGTGCAAAATGTTTCTCATACAAAATCATATTTTCTTTAACGCACAAGTCTGCAACCAGTGGGTGTAAGCTCACGATTCCGTTTACAACAACATGTACAGGATTAAAAACCCGATCGTTTTTCTTCTTTCAGATACTATTGTTTTCCATACCAGTTCCATTGACTTTGAATAGCTTTGATAAATTTAATTTGCATCAGAGCAGATTCAAAAGACGTGCTTATTACACCCGAAAATTCGGTGTCATCTTTTTTGTTTCTAACTGGCTGCATGAAATCCAGAAGTTATGATGTAGTGGCTATATTGACATCACATGATATCAGCTGAAAGCACTAAACGGTATGAAATAAGTAATATCCTGAAAAAAAGTAGAGGCTTTCTGAAAAACCCAGCAGGTTCTACCTAACAAGCCCCATCATCATCTCTTGGATCTGATAACTCACTTTTGCATTTTTTCTTTCTGTATATGTAGGTAACAATCATTCAGTTATATTGTGAAAAAATTAAGTGCTAATTTGGAATCTTCACCAAATAATTTTTACTGTGGTTCTGCAATTTAAACTGCGATGACTAAATGCAAAATTCAAATCTTGAACTCATAACTTTAACCACTGTTTCATAATTTATATATCCTTTATTGCGTATGTGATTATTCTCTCAGATAGGAAAACTGATTTCACCAGTAGAAGTCTTAAATTGCATATGTTCAACTTTATTACACCCTCTAACTTAAATTATATGGAAAAATATGACAAATTTTATCGGTGTACTTCAGTGTGCATAATTAATCCATGTGCAAAAGTATGGGTATTTGTGCATATGTCTTTGTTGCTCATGGAATTGGTAAGGTCCTTAAAAAATTATGAGGGAGACCTGTGTTTAAGTCCATAAAAACTCCTTATTCTTTGTGAGAGTAAAAGAGTGGGAACCCTGATCCTAGTATTGCATAAAAAAGTATACAATTGGACAGCTGTTACAATTTTTGATACAATATACACTGAAGTGCCAGAAAAACTGGTACACCAGTCTAATACTTGGTATGTCCCCCACGGGAGCGCAGGACTGCAGAAATACGACGGGGTGTGGACTCCACTAGCTTCTGGAAATATGCTGTAGGCAGTGCACACCATACTTCCTACAGAGCGTTCCACAATTCGGGTGTATTCAGAAGTCTCGGATTCCTGTGTTCGATAGGGCGTTGCATGGCATCCCAAATCTGGTCTATCATGTTCAGATCTGGGGACTTGGGTGGGAATGGCAACACCCCAAACTCAGATGAATGCTCCTCTAACCGTAATGTGGCGTCCCAACACTTGTGTGGAGGTGCATTGTCCTGTTGGAACAGGCCCAACCCATCAGCATGAATGCAGGACATGAACAGGTATACCTCGTCAGAAAGGATGCACACATAGCATTGGCCGGTCACAGACATTTGTAGACGTACCAGGGGTCCCAGTGAAGTCCAGCTAAACAAACCCCATACCATTGCGGACCCCCACCAGCCGGCACAGTTCCCTGTTGACAGGCGGGATCCATGGCTTCATGGGGTTTGCGTCACACACGAATCCTTCCATCTGCCCGATACAGTTGGAAACGCGACTCGCCATACCAGGCTACTTGTTTCCAGTCATCAAGTGTGCAGTGGCGGTGTTGCCGTGCTCAAGTGAGGCGCATAGCTCTGTGTCATGCACCCATCAAGGTTACTCGAGTTGGGCGTTGGCTCCCAAAGCCCATATCGTGCAGAGTATACGTTGCACAGTTCGGACGCTGATGCTTGTTGAGGCTCCAGCATTGAATTCCGATGATACCTGCGAGAGTGTTTGCACACCTATCGCGTGAAACGATTCTTGACAGCCGATGATGGTCATGTTTACCCAATGTCTTTTTACAGCCACACTGGTATCGTAGGTTGGAGGTTTTGCCGGAATTCTTGTAGTCACTGTACACCCTTGCAATGGTCATCCGTGAAAATCCAAACTTCATTTCTACCTTCGAAATACTATGGTCCATCTCATGAGCGCCAACTATGACACCGCGTTGAAAATCGCTTAAATCATTATTACTTGTCATTCTCATGCCGAAAACAGCTCTGACAGCTGGCAAGGATGTCTATCGTTTTATATACGCACTGGCGGACGCAACCGAGTACGCGCATAGGTGATGTTGCTATGTATATTGCATAAGCTTGTCTATACCAGTTTTTCTGGCACTTCAGTGTATACGTTTTTCCTTGGTGTAACTCAGTTGCCCGATGCCCATTTCACTAAATGGTCACTTGACTGAAAATTGCTTCTCTGAAAAGATCATTTCATTGAAATGATCATTTTACAAAGGGTTGTTTTACTGAAAAGTTAACTTTACTGGAAAATCATTATCTTGAATTGTTCATTCTACTGACAGGTCATGGGACTGAACTGTTCATTTTATCAAAAGGTTACTTCACCTAAAAGTTATTTTCGTCTAAAGGTAGTTTCACTGAAAAGTCAGTAGTTTTAAAGGATTTATTAGAATCCATTTTTTTTGTTATTATTATAAACAGGCTTATAGTAGTACTGATTTGAAGATTTTCATTTCTGTAATGTTTATGCAACAAAGATTGTGTAGATCTTGGCTTAAGATGGTAACTTCTAGCAAGTTAGATAGAGTGCTTTTTATTTAAAAGAACCTTTTTTATTAGAAAAAAAAATTGCAGATATTTTTAATTATTTAATAAGTAACTAATTTTATAGTTAAATTACATTTGAGTGCTACCAAATTGCTTATATAGTTACACTACTTACACCAAATTTATTATGAATGGTCGGTGGGACTGTTTTCTAAAGAAAATTATTTAGACTGACACTTGTATACAATATTGCATAAAACATCAATCATAGGGAATTTACATTGTTTTTATTTAACTAAATATAGCAATAGTTACTTCACTAACTTATAATTCATTTTGTGAGAAATTTTTACATGAATATGTAGAAATTCCTCACAAAGTGAATTATTACCTAAATATTACAATCTCCATGTCTTCAAGACAAGCAAATGTTTACCGAGTTCAAAGAAAGAAGTTATTAGAAATCAGTATTTTAAAAATGTATCATGGTGCTATATATTATAGGTTCTGGACCACACAACCAGATTTCCTATGTAAAAAAAAAAAAAATGTATTAAAAGTGGCCTCATGAGAATTTTAACATAGCATTTTAAATTCTTGCTGGAAAAGGGTTTTGTATTTACTTACACTGATTCTTTTTCTTTTCTTTTTTTTTTTTTCTATAAAATCTCATATCTGTGCACTCTGTTAAAGCTCAAAACAAAAATGGTCTATCCTGTCCACATTAAGCTGTTGAGACAGGAACTTGAGTAGGTGTGTGCATACATTTCAGTACTTAAAAGTGATATATTTCATTGCAGAGTTAAGTGGCATAATTTTTCAATGCTGCAAATGGCTGTGATTGCAAGAGAGGTTAAATGTGTAAATAAGACACTTAAAAGCCATAGTTTAGGAGCATATTGTTTGGCTAAATGATTATCAAATTTTGATGCCCATGATGATTGCTACAAATGCCACCACTTTGATTCATGTAATATGTATAGAAATCATAAATTTGGAAACATAAAATATTCATGTATTTCTATTTGAAACATTGGAGTTTCTCACACCTAGTCGAGGGAGAATTCTGATTTCAAGAAAAAAAAAGTATTTCAGTTAATCTAACAGATGTCTGCTGTGCATGGAAAAGACTAGTTGGCATACTGGTCAATGTAGGCTGTTCCCAGGGTGTCCCAACACAATGAGGTAATTGGAGGGAAAAAACAAAGAACAGTAAATGTATCTGCAGTGTACATTAATTATGTAACTAAAGGTAAGAATAATATGGCCCAAAATGTAAAAGTATTTTTGCAGCATTGTTGGTTCTTTATAACAAAATCTGACCCTTGCTTCATAAAAATATAAAACTAACTAAGCAACCAACCATTTAAACCTCTTTGTTTCTCTTATCATTATCCTGCAGTTTCTGATGTATAACATTTAATGGAGATGAGTGCTTGACAATATGTATTTTATATTTAATAGTCATTGCTTCAGAAAAAGAAATTTCAGTGTCTGGTGGTATGAATAGTTGAGAGAGAAAGAAAGGGAATCATATAACACGTATATAAGCAAAACTTGCAATAATTTGATTTACAGATAGTGCTTTAATGTGGTGTTATTGTTTTACATCATGGAAATTGCTTACAGCACAAGAAATTAAATGAATAAAATGTAATGAAAGCTTGTCTTACATTTTTCTAATTGTGAGTGAGATGCTGTAATTGTAACTATAGTAAATTAAAACTATTATGTGTATAAATGTAACAGAAATAAACTGATGTGCTGCTGCACTACAGTTTTTGTTGTTTTACAAATTTTTACTGTAATGAAATTATCTATTGATGCAGAGGTAATTTTTTTTTCAGAATGGGGAACAACCAAACTCTCCTGCTTACATCTTCATGATTGAAGTTTCAAAAAGTACTCTTGGAAATGGCTTGGTTCACATACTTTGTGAAAATATGAAGAACATTTTAGCTGCCTTGCAGGGGTGAGTGTATATCTTTATTCTTTGCTGAAGATATTGCAGTTATTACAGTGTTTTATGTTTGAAAAACAAAATTTTTATTTTTTCATATGCTACCATTTCATCATGCACAAAAATGTCAGTAAAATATAACAACACCAAACATAATTACAAGTGCTGTACCTAAAGTAATGTCTCTAACAAGGTATTCATGCTTGTGTACTTTTTATGATATGAAAATTGCACTAATTTTATTGGAGGAAATATGACTGCCAAGGACAAACCATGAAGTTAGAGAACTGTTGGCTGCTTATATCTTTCATATTATCTTTTCCACAGATAAGTACAGTTGAATCATTGACAAGAAGTTAAAACATCAAGTTCCTGGAGAGGGAGGGGACACAATGTGTCTGGCATTTTGCACTAGGTTAACTAATGCATATGGTGAGCAGACAATTGGCATTATGCAAAGGTGGGTGAATTTTATTGAAGGAGGAATGACCACCAAGGACAAACCATGAAGTGATATCAACTGTGGCCACTGAAAATAAAAACTAACAATGCATAGATTACTTGAAGTGTGCAGACAGGTACACAACAGTCTAGAACAGGGGTTCTCAACCTTTTTTGCCCCATGCACCCTTTTCACCATATGTCAGAAAGGTCACCCCCTCCTTTCCAAAACTGCGAAAAATGGATTACCAAATTTAATAAATATACCACTGAAAATCTTTTATTGTCTATATTAGTACATATATATTTATTTAGATTATTTTTATAGCAGAGTTTTATAAACAGCAATAGGAAATGTTGATGAATTTTAGAACATGAATAAAATTAGTTTTTTATATTCGTAAACTAAATACTTAAATCTGGCTTAATAAAATGACACATACCTCAATTAATAAAAAATTCAGTAACATGCCTTGGGTATTGTAATCCATTTTATATTAAATGAGAAACCTATGATTGTTTTTTCTTTGCCAATTCTTGGATATGTGGAGGAGTGCTTGAAAAAGCACAATGCAGGTCACTTTCAACCTCCAATCTACTTCGTTGTTTCGTTTTCATTTGCAACAGAGTTGAAAAGCCAGACTCGCAAAGATACGTCGACACAAATGGAAGCAATGCAGGGATAGCTCTCTCAGCCACTCTTGGGTAAGAGTCACACATCAGAGGCCAAAATTCTGTGACTAGTTTCTCATCAAACATGTCTCTTGCTCGCGAATCAGTCGTCAGTTCCAGAAATTCATCTTGAAAAGCATCAGGAACTTTTTAACCGTTAATTTGAATGGATTTCGCACTAAGTCCAACTCTTCATTACAAAGTTCAGGAAACTATCGGCTGAATTCATTTTCTAGTGCTGTCAAATGTTGCAAAATTTCATTTTTTGCAAATTCTGGAAGTACTTCGTCATTACCACTAGTAACAAGAATTGATGACAATTTCTCAAACATTGCAACATTTTTCATGTTGACTTTTCTCTTCCAATTTTCTAGTTTACTCATAAAAGCTTTCAAAGAATCATTGAATTTTATGATGTTGGTATTTCTTCCTTGCATCTGAAGATTCAATTTATTCAGCTGCTCAAAAATATCAACCAAATAAGCAAGGCGCAAGATCCATTCCTCATCGTCTAACCAGGCAAAAAATCCCATTCATGCAATGAATGCCTTTCACTTTTGGAGACAACTTTTTCACATTAACTTGAAATCCAGATTTTGTCCCCAACATAGCTGGTGCTCCATCTGTACAGCACCCACATACATTATGCCACGAAAGATTTTCTGACTCAAAGAAAAATGAAATCTTTTTCAAAATATCTGAGGCCGTGGTACCGTATATACTCGCGTATTAGTCGACCCCCCCACTTTCAGAGGAAAAAATCGTAAGAAATCTGAAACTCGTGTATAAGTCTATCCCGGAATGAGAAAAAAAAATTTTCAATGAATTTATTCAAAAACATTTGAAAACGAAAAAAATTATATATATAATACTAAATTTAATTTGCATACCCAAAAACTTCATCGGAACCCTTCAAAATCAGATTCCGAGTCAGACTCGCCAAACAGTTCAAAAAAGTCTTTCTCCGTCATCGGCGCGTCATCATAAACATCAGTATTCCCATCTATGCCTGTGTCATCAGAATCACTGTCATCATCCTCTGTGCCATCAAGTTTGTTACTAATGCAACATTTCTTGAATGATTTCACGACCATTTCCGCAGGTATCGCATCCCAAGAATCCTTGACCCATCGCGCGATCAAAACGATATCCGGCTTCTTTAGATTTCCGCCCTTGGTTTCAGTCGGCAAATCGGAACTTATCCAATCTGCCCAATACCTCCGCACATTGTCCATGAAGGGCTTATTAAGGCAGACATCTAGTGGCTGAAGAACAGATGTCAACCCACCTGGAATGACAGCAAGAGTTGTTTTTGAATTTTCTGCAGTTTTTTTCATTTCTGCACAACGGTGTGCAACAAACATATCCCACACCAAAAGAGAAGGTTTCCTCAAAAGTGCACCTGGCTTTTTGTTCCACACATTCTTTAACCAATCAATTGTTCCGGATTCGTTCATCCATCCTTTTTCATGGGCATGAACGAGCACACCAGACGGAAAGACAACGCTTTTCGGCAGAGTTTTGCGTTTGAAAATAATTACTGGAGGTAGCTTACTGCCGTTGGCCAAACAGGAAAGAACAACCGTGAAACTGGATTTTTCGTGGCCAGTCGTTTTGATCAAGATATTTTTTTCGCCCTTTTTGTTCACCGTCTTATTTCCAGGAAGGTCGAAACACATGGTGGTTTCATCGATGTTCCCTATTTGGGAAAGTTCAAAAGCAGTCTCTCTTTTGAATTACATACTTTTGAAATTTCATTATCTTTGCTTCGAGGTCACGAGGTAACTTTTGTGCAATTTTGGTGCGCTGGCGTAGACACAACCCATAGTGGTTCATGAACCTTGTGCACCAACCTGGTGAGGCACGAAAAGTGTTATTTGCGGCTGCAAACTTTTCATCTTTTGTGAGCTTCATTGCTCGCAAACGTATACCAGTTCACGTTACAATGTAACCATTTTGTCTGCAGCCCACAATCCAATCATTCAAGACACTTTCCAGCTCTGGGAAAGATATCGTTCCACGGCGCAGCGCCTTTTGCGATTTTGGGATTTTCACCAAGTCCGTTTTTTTTTTTTACGCCAATCTCGAATCAGTTTTTCGTTAATGCCAAATTGACGTGAAGCAGCACAGTTGTTAGTATTTTCTGCAAAAGAAACCACTTTCAACTTGAATCCTGTGTTATAGGACATCCGTTTCTTTACACAATCCGTGTCACCCATAATAGGAGAAGCGAGACACGTGCGGTTAAGAACAAGCAACACCTAACACTGGCTGTCG
Organism: Macrothele yani; assembly: GCA_039090855.1. Lineage (NCBI taxonomy): Eukaryota > Metazoa > Arthropoda > Arachnida > Araneae > Macrothelidae > Macrothele > Macrothele yani. The sequence continues at coordinate 76,309,417 of CM077026.1, forward strand.
CGTGGCTCTGTTACGTCGAAGATCAGTGCAGTCAACTGGTAGTCGGAAGGGGGAGCTTTCTATGCGCGGCTGTGACTGCGCTGTGGATATGCAAAGCCAGGAGAGAGGAGACTTCTCAAAGCGCAAAGAAATTCGGAGGTTCGCGATTTCGTAATTCTACCACATCAGCGTTTTTTCTTTCTTTCTTTCTTTTTCTTTCTTTCGGAGGGTTGCGATTTCGTAATTAATACCGCATCGGCATTTTTATTTCTTTTGGGATGGATTGCCTTTTGCCTCACGGGAAGAACTTTTGGACTTACGATTTTTTTAGACCCCGCGTATAAGTCGACCCCATTACTTTGAAGCTCTCATTTTGTCCCAAATTTCTCGACTTATACGCGAGTATATACGGTAGTTGTTTCTAGAGGAGAACCAAAGAGAAACTCTTCTTTAAATGAACCTAAGTGAAGATATCTTGCGAACACCAGTAGCTGGGAACACGATGCCACATCAATTGATTCACCAAGTTGCATTGAAAATAAGCCAAATGCTGCACCCCTAATCTCCTGCATAACTTGATCCTTGATATCAATGGCCATGTCACCAATTCTCCTTTGAACAGTACTGTTTGATAGTGAAACTGCTGCAAGTTTTTTCTCCATTTAATTTCCCAACACAATTTCCACCATTTTGAGAGTGCAAGGTTTGATCAAAGTTTCTCCAATTGTATGTGGTTTTCTCTGCTTTGCTATCTCCAATACTACAACATAAGAAGCTTTGGTAACCTTGTGGTTCATTTCTTGAAATGCCCCTGTTGAATCCGATTTCATCTTTTTGAGAGCATTCCCATGCCGCTCAAAAAGCTTTTGTCCTTGTTCTTGTGTTGACGATGAACATTCTGCAAATCTTGATTCAACTTGCTTGGTTACAGGGAATCATTTGACAAAACTTTGCTACAAATAACACATTGAGGTCTGTCTTCTCCATTGACTTTAACGGATGTGAATCCATATTGAATATATGAATTATCATACGCTCTTTTTTGACACTCATTCTGTTCTACTTATTGATAAATAAAAAGTTCACGAGGAAATAGTATCACAAGCCCTTCAGCGACAAAAATCCCCTCCCTCAACTACAACTTCCTTGCAAAGAATGAATGCACAATAACAAGCTCCGACGTTACAGGGTGATATGAACATGTAGGAGTTCGTAAAAAGTTGCTTTTCCTTCTGTGCAACAAAAGTGCTTCCAACCGGTTTCGAGCGAGCGGTGACTTTGGCAGCACGCTAGATTCCTCTCTTGGTTCTTCATATTTTTTTCTTCACTTGGGATGCAGCAGTGAGTGCCGCGGTGAAGTCAGGGGACTGAAAAGACAATGTTCCAGGCTGGCGCTGCATTACCCCCTTGAAACTACGAAATTCCCCCTAGCGGGGAATTCCCCACCGTTTGAGAACCCCTAGTCTAGAAGATCTCTGATCATTTGCATTAATGTCACAAATGCCATGGAAATAATCATCAGAGACTTTAAGCTATTGGAAATTGTCTGCAAAATGTTTTCCTTGCTGACTGACATCTGGTTAAGAAATCAAGAGGGTGGAGCTGTTTGTGATGTTTGAAGAACAAGAAGACATTTTTTTTCTCTTCAAAAGTTGTGGCAGGGCATAAGGCATGAGAACATCTGCTTGAATCAGAGGCTTAAGAATCAAACAATGCAGTGGTGGATCTTAGAAGTTCAGAACTAAGTGGTCTACACAGAAAACTTGTTATAGGTTTATGGAATGACAAAGGTGGCATTTGGGTTTTAATTGATTTCTTTAAGCACGGTGCAACAGTGAACAGTGCAGGGTGAAAAATAACTGAAATTTTTCGGGAAGCAATTTTGCTCCTCAAATTTAGCATTGCAGAGCAATTGAGTAATTATGTGGAGCACTTTTGAGACTTATTTTTCTTTTGGTTTAAGTGACTAATAATTTATTATGAAATTAAACTCTTACTAGCACCTTTCAATATCTATCGAAAATACTGTAATCAGTAATGAAAAGTAAAATTTAAAAATATTTTAGTAGATATGTAAAAAGTAAAAATTTTCTTTCTAAGAATATATGGTAAAATGTTACCTGGCCACACATTGCAGCAGCTACTTACTGTCACTTGACAGTGAGTACTCCTCAACTTGTGGTAGCTTCAGGTGCTGTGTCTGTTCTCTTTCTGTTTCTGTAAGACTTCACACTTGTGTGTCGGGGCTTCTTTTAAAAAAATACCTCCACTGCTTGTTCAGGGTGAAACTCTTATAGTTCTGGCTCTTCCAGCGTTATCCGCAATAGATGGTTCAAAGCAGGGCTTGACAAATCCTGGGCGCCAGGTCGCCTAGGCATCTAAAATTTGAGCCTTGGCTCCTAATTTTCTTCTTACTTGAGGTTTCGTAATTTGCAGTAAATACCGAAATTTCTGTTGTATAATCCATAAATTATCTATTAAAAAGTTACAAATTTAGGTACTGCGGACACCGGTAAAAAACAAAACGAAAAAAGAATGGTGCAGCGTTTTAAAAAGTTTGTGAGGTAATTTTCAGGAGAGGTGGTGCTATTGGGAAAGTACCGAAAATGCGGTAACAGAAAAAATGTAACGTAATAGCGAGATAGAAGACCACAAAGAGATTGTAAGAATATATATATATTTTTACTTAGAAGCATTTTGACAGAAAATATGACGCAAGGGAGGTGTTACTATTTGCGCGTGCAGAAGGCTACGTGGCGTTACAATCCGTGACTTTCGTGAATCCCGCAGAAATATTCCGTAGCATGTAACCATTCTGCGAATCGCATTGCTTAGGTTTGGTGCGCTAATTGTATTATTTAAGGATTTTTTTTTCTTTTGGTATTCAGTTGAAACATATTCAGAAATAAGGCAATACTATGGACTGTCCACAATTTCAACGGATTTTTTAGTGTAACTAATGAACTACGGCTAGCGATTTTAGTTCTTTATTTACTTAAAAGTAACACAAAATTACTTCAAAATGACAGTTACTTTTTCAATAAGACTATCATTTCTTTCTTACATCTTTGGATTTCTGAGTCGGTCCTGTGAATTGCAGTTTTCTGTCGGAAATTACCCTTCACGTTAACATGATAGGTGAGGATTATACTTCTGTCATACATGCCAATTACCATGGAATGTCCGCAGTTTCTATGGATTTAATTGTCTGACTACAGAACCCACTCTTAAAACTAAGGATTCTACGAATTTTCATTTTGTTTAAAAATATATATATAATTTGCTATTATTTTTTGATCTACATAAGATTCCTAAGCGGATTCGCGGAATTCTTCGGGGTTTTTTTTTTTTTTTGTGTGTCATCATTTAGATTGTTCTCAAGATTGATGCAAAACTGAAGAGAATTTGAGGGACGGTATTTCGTGTTTCAAAGCTATCGAAAACAGTAGTTAAATGGAGTAAAAAAATTTGCCATAATCGTAATTTTTTTCTCCCGATGTTGCTTTTGTGTCTAGTATTCATGTTAAATGTCATTTTATGGCATATATGTTCATATTTCAGCTTGAAACTGTAAGCAAGAATTTGCGGAAACAGAAGTTAGAAGCCGTGAAAATAAATTTCTTCCTATCTTCAGGTGTGAGATTCTTTTCCCCGAATTCGAGAAATTTTGCCTTTTTAGTTATTTTGGCCATTCAGGAGATTGATGCACAAGTAAACAGAATTGGGGGAGGGAGATAGATGTACGTCAGAGGACGGAATTCTATCTATACAAAACTTTCGAAAATGAAAAGTCGATGGAGTTCAGATTTTTTCTGTAATTGTAATTTCTAAGTGTTCTCATAGTGACTGGGTTATAGGAATGTTATGGTAAAACAATTCCTTTCCCTCTTTCATCTCAGGAGTATCGACTATAAATCTGTCACGGGTTGTAAGTACTCCCATACAGTCCGTAGTCTGATATGTAGTCTGATTCCCTTATAGTCCTTTATTCTCTGTTCCATCACCCAAGAAATGATTTGGAAGAAGTAATCCCCTGGACAGGAACATCATACTACAGTGTAGGAACAAGTTACTCAAACATTTTTCTCTTCTTTGTTAGGTTCATTGCCCTTTTTATATCATTCTTAACAGAAAAAATAATCGGACAGGAAGGAATAATGACAATCATACCCCCAAATGACCACTTAGAATGACAAACCTAAGATGAAAACGACACTTTTTGATGCGCAGGTTCACTCGCTTTTGTCGCATTCATCCCACTTAGACAGGGATATATATATTCGTTCGAACTGATTTCAGCCTATTTTGTTAACTCAGAGTTAATTCGTTCCAGCCGGTTGAAGGGTTAATATTCCCAAAGTTACACCATTTATCTAAAATAGTTGAAGCTTTGATATCATGTGTTTATGGTCCTCAGGCTGATAGTTGTTGTCAGATGACATAAAAAACAGGAAAAGAAAGAAAAGCGACAATGAAGAAGTAGGGAGAGAATGATAGCAGCAGAAAGAAAAATTAAGCAATGGTGCTGTGCAATTACAGAGTCAACAAAAGACAAACTGACAGTAGTCCGCATTCATGCTGTCTGTTTTGATTTTTCACCAGTTAAAATGTTGAGCTTTTTTGGCCCTTCTTTGGTCTCATCTTGTCTTAAACTGCAATTTTAGGAGCAGTATGACCATATGGTAAATGTAGGTTCGTGCTCTGCACATTCATTTGCTTGGATTTCCTGTGTGTCAAGCATTGTGGAATTCTGAATGTATGTTTCTGATTTTTACTGGTGGAAGTTTTGAACTTAAATCTGGCAATCATGCCCTCGCCGGGAAATCAACTTTATGTTTCGCACATGCTAAATTTGTTTCATTAGAGTCCTTGTTTGTTTTACCGTTTTGTTGGGGCACATATTTGTTTTTCACAAAGATATGGATCATTTCGCAAAATAGAGTCTGTGTATTGCAACATTGGCAATAGCCTAACAAGGTTATTGCCGATATTGGCAGGTACGGCCTGCCGTTTTTTTTTTTTTTTAATATCATGGTCTGAGACATGCTGCCATGGATTATGTGAAAAAAAAAAATGTTTTTCTCAGAATTTCATGATCTACGGATCATATGCCGCCGCGGATTATACGTGGGATTTTTTTTTTTTTTGACAGCCTTTGGATTGTGTGTCCTTGCAGATCTCACGAAGGAAATTTTTTTCTGAATTTTATGGTCTACAGATTATATGAAGAAAAAAATATGGTGCTTTGAATTAATATGTACAAAATATGACATCTGCAAATAGTATTGTAATAAAATCTAAATCTGAAATTTAAATTTTTTTGAGATGGTCTACTGAAATAATGGAAAAAGAAAATTATGAAGCAAATTGGAACTTTATTTTGCAGTATGTGGTTTGGGTAAAAAGCAAAAAAAAAAAAAAAAAAATTGACAACCAATATATTGGTTTACCACTTTTCGTTCCAGCATCATAACCAAACATGTTTTCTTTCATGCATTATTGACTTTGTTTCACTTGGCGCCTAAATTTTGGAGCTGGCTTGTACATCTAGAACATATTTGTCGAGCCCTGGTTCAAAGCAGCAGAATTCATCCAATTACGGAAATCTGTCTAGATTCTTTTCACCGCAGAAAAGGCTGTTTCGACCTTAGCATTGGATATGGGCAATAATCTCATGATATTTATCAGGTGGTTCAGATTTGGGAATTTATTTGCCTACTTTTCATTCAAACATTTCCGTAACTATTGTTTTGACAGGTGTTGCAAATTTCTTAACCAAAATGTTTTGAAATAATCCCAGTTCTCTTGAATTTTTCGTTGTCAGTGTTGTTAGCAGTCAACAACTCACTGAAATCTTATTCAATAGTAAAACTATCTTACTATCATATCTTCTGTTATACACGTTTTTTATACCATCAGATTCAAAGGCGAGCAATCCGAAAGAAAGAATTGTTTAATGTACAGGATGCCCTTATTGGGTCTTTTAACATGATATCGTAAAAGGAGCAATTGGTAATGCACAATTTAATCTATTAAATAAGTACTTGCTATTGTTATAGCTGGTTATTTACATCCTCTGTTCTTCATGACCACCTCCCATTCATCCCTGCCTGCAGATTTCTTGTTATTTCATGCTTTAAAAAAAAGCATGAAATAACAATAAATCTGAAATAAATTTTAACAAACAAGGAACGACTATAACATGACATCAATATGGGAGACTCGGGGGCATTGATTTGCATGCTGGACAAATAATATAGTTTATATAGAATTTTTAATAGCGGCTTTTTACAATGTACAGATAATAAGGACAGAATAATTGGACCAAGGACGAAATTTTGAGAAAATACGGCGGAAATGGAAGGTCCCGATATGGTGGTCGTATATCAAACACATCAATTCCTGTGACCTGACAATACAATATAATGGACAATGCATAATCTACAGAAAAAATATATATATTCAAACACATGAAATAACAAGAAATCTGCAGGCAGGGATGAATGGGAGGTGGTCATGAAGAACAGAGGATGTAAATAACCAGCTATAACAATAGTAAGTACTTATTTAATAGATTAAACTGTGCATTACCAATTACTCCTTTTACGATATCATGTTAAAAGACCCTATAAGGGCATCCTGTATATTAAACAATTCTTTCTTTCGGGGTGCTCGCCTTTGAATCTGATGGTATAAAAAACGTGTATAACAGAAGATATGATAGTAAGATGGTTTTACTATTGAATAAGATACAATAAAATATGTAATTTAGCATGCTCAGCATGGTATTGTGAATGAGGGAACTCAAACTCACTGAAATGTTCAGTTAATATATTAGTTTGATCATCACTAAAATTTGCAAGAGTAGATCTGTCTGTTGGCGAAAGCTTAGGTTCTAACAGCTTGACAGCGTTAAAAACCTGATTTTCATGCAAGTCACCAAGCTGGGCATGCACACACTGATGAATATGATTTAAAAGATACTCACAATTTTCATAAAATACATGTATCAAATTTCAGCTCAGTTCAGTGCCATGAAATTCTTCAGTTTTCACTGAATCACAGTCACTGGAATCACAAGCTGATACGTTTGCTAAGTCTTGTAAAATTTTGGACAGGTCTGCCGAAAACTTTCTTTTGTTTATAATTTCGATAGAATCATAGAATTTTTCTAATGCATTCAAAATGCAAAGTACATCCACATCATCCAACTGGAGAGATAGCTAGATAATTTTGACAAAGAATAAAAATGTTGCAAAGCAACAGCAGCCAAGTTACAAATTTGATGGACTTAATTTTTCTCAAAATGCTTGTAATCCTGGCTTTTTCTCCTTTGCTTGATGGATCTGCACCCATATTTTCTAGTTGTTGTACAATAACAAAATAATATTTAATCAGTGTGTCAGTGGCTCTGTGCATATGTGAAACTCATCGGGTGCCATGGACTCGCAAAGTTGGTGTGTCTGATAGATCTTCATCGAGTATTGTTGAGAGCTCACGAAAGTCTAATTTGTTTGGCACTTTTTTCATAAAAATTATGAATGTCTTCCATCAACTTATGTACCTCTTGAAAATAACTTCAATAATGGAAACTCACTTTAAAGGTTATTGTTCCTCTTGCTACATTTACCGCACCTATATTTCCATCTGACTTGTCATAATGCGTGATGGACATTTCGTGGTCGTTGTATCTCTTCTCTGTGTCTTCGCATATACAATTGCAAGTTTTTTTGAGTCATTTCCATTATCACATCGTTTTTTGAGCCAACACATTACAATTACTTACACATATTCATCACATACACATAAATTTTCTTATCTCCAATATATATTTAAAATGCTAAAAACACTATACACAACTTACACTCCACTCATCAAAAACTTTAACCCTAAACCTCTTGGTCGCATTCGCTTCCCATGTCCATATATTCACCACATTTTTACATACATTCATATTAAAAAAGCTATCTATGTACACTATTTACAGAAGCCTTATTCCATCAACTCAATTCATTTATACAATGGCTCAACCTTCCTCCTCTAACCTTACTTAGTCTTCCGGTGGGAAACCTGATACACTTAACCATCAATACTGTAAGCCTCACCACCATGATTTTGTCTGACTCAAGCACTTTCCGTCAGACCCTGGCCATAATCATGAGGCTTGCCGGAACAACCATTCCTCTCTGCAGTCGCAGATCAAGTAATGCAATCGTCTCCAGTCCTGTGCTCTCTTACTGTATCTCTCAATGTTTGCCTGTGGCACCATCTGTTCTTTGATTTGGCCAAAATCTAGCATTGGAATTTCTTTTTCCATTTCTTTTCTGTTCTATTTTAATCAGGGCCTTCCAATTATCATTAAGTATATTCGGGTCGTTAGAATTACATAATCTATCCCTATTTTTTTTCAATAATACTGACTCAGCTATTCTCAAATGTCTTTCTGTTTTACATTTTTTAATTATTCTAATGTCTTCAAGTATCCAAGATTCGAATTATGTAGGCCCGGCGTGCTTCTTTCACTGTGGCCCAGGATTACGTCCTGAAGCCTCTGAATAAAGTTCATGATGCATCTCTTTGTTTCTTTTCTTTTCTTTCTTCTACTTTTTTTTATGAGGAGAAACAATTTGTTTTGCTTCTTTGAAAGCTAAGTGGAAAGAAAGCACAGCGCCAGGCCGGGATTACGTAGGCCCGGCGTGCTTCTTTCCCCGTGGCCCGGGATTGCGTCAGCCCGATGCCTCTGAACCAAGTTTGTGACGCACCTCTTTGTTTCTTTTCTTTTCGTTTTTTTTTTTTTCTGAGGAACAATGTGTTTTGCTTGTTTGAAAACTAAGTGGAAAGAAAGCAGGGCCAGGATAACGTCAGCCCGAAGTCTCTGAACAAAGATTGTAACACAACTCTTTGTTCCTTTTCTATTTTTTTTTTTTTTTCTGAGGTGGAAGAATTTGTTTTGCTTGTTTGAAAGATAAGTGGAAACACTTATCTTTTAAGTGCATGGCCCCGGGATTACATCAGCCATTATCATTTGGAGCTTTCTCATGATCGATGCACAAACAGTCGGGTGTCCGTTTGAGGACGGAATTCCATCTTCTGGAAACAAGAGTTAGTTGGAGTGAAGATTTCTCCTGTAATCATAATATTTTCTCGCGACTTTCCTTTGCCTAGTATTTTTCTTAAATATACATTTATTTAATAAATACTTACATTTCAGCTTAAAAATGGAGGAAAGAATTTCCCAAAATGGTTCGAAGTGAAGATTTCTCCTGTAATCATAACTCCCCCCCCCCGCAGTGTTCTTAATTTCCCGTGTTGTTGTTAAGTGTTACATATGATTATATTTTGAAGAAATTCTGACTGAAAAGTGAATTTCTGCTGCATACAGAAGTTGCTGATATAAGAACTAGGATGGAAGAAGCTTCCTTTTCTTCAGTAATGTACTTGGCAAATATTTTCCCAGCTGCTGTTGTTAGTAACAGTGATCTGGACAAGTTGGAATTGGAGTTTGCCTTATATCAAATTGATGAATTGGAAGAAGGTGTTTCAAAGAGTCCTACAATTGATACCACATGGTCAAACATTTTGAAAATGAGTGGTGCAATTAGCGCTAAAAAGTATGAAGTTTTACCATACCTGATACATGCATGCTATTCTTGTTGTGCCACACAGTAACGCAACTGCGGAAATTTTTTAGCGTTGTCCGTAAGAGTCAAACAGAATTTAGGCCAAACCTAGCCACTGAAACTTTAGGGAGCCTTAAAAGTGAAAAAAATCCTGCTAAGAACTGGGCAATAATTTAGATAGCTTTTTAGTAAAAGAATAACATTTCGGCATTTGTACCAATATTTGATTGTGGAATAACTTTTTTACGGGTCTTATAGAGGTTATTTTTCATGAAAGTTGGTTGTCAAATTTTCGAACTAAAGCCTAGTTCGTCATCAGGACTATGTCACTGGAGTAGTTGCTGCCACTCAATTGGAAGAGTCCATCCACAATTATCGTTAATTGTGGTACTTCTTCTTCTTGCTATTTCGATCCCTTCTTCTAGTTTCCTCTTTACTAAGTTTGACTGGTGGGCGATTACTTTCACTGAGTCCCAATTTATGGAGTGTCCACTTGCTTGTATATGTCTGTCTAGCCCTGTTTTGTTCCCAATGTTCCTAATAGCTGCTTGGTGTTCTTTCATTCGGACCTTAATACTTCTCCCTTTTTCTCCTATATAGCTGAGTCCGCAGTTACAATCGATGCAGTAAATTACTCCTTCCTGCAATTGGATGTCCAATTCTTTCTGCTTTAAAGCTGGCAGGAATTTCTTTATTTTGTTATTAAGATCTGGAGCTAGCCTGATATTATATTTTGCTCCGATCCTTTTCAGTTTCTCGAAAAGTCCCTTGTGGTACGTAATTTTGCTGGTGAATTTGAAGTTGGTTTTTTCCTGCTTCTTTTTTGGCACTTGTTTAAATATTTTCTCAACATATGGGGAGGGGTAATTGTTTTCTGCCAATATTTCCTTTAATTCTTCTTTGTGAAGATCTTTCTGAGTAGCTGAAGAGATCAGGATTTCAATTTTTTCCAAAAATTGTCTCGCCGTATTCGATTTAATATAATCAGGGTGGAATGAGCAAAAGTCTAACATCTTCCCTGTGTTGGTGGGTTTTCTAAAAAGCTGAGTGAATATTTTCCCCTCTCTTGAGGTCAAGGTTAAATCTAGGTAATTGATGCTATGGTCTTTTCCCTGTTCCAGGGTGTACTGCAAGGTATTCTCTAGTAAGTTAAATTCTTCCAGAATCTGAGAGGGTAGAGATTGGTCCACATTATCTACTATAATTAGGACATCATCCATGTACCTTACATAGAGAGCAAACAAGGAGGGTTGTATAAGGATTTTTGCCTCTAGTTTACTTATATAATAATTTGCTAGCAGAGGTGCTAGTGGAGAACCCATTGCAAGTCCTGAAGTTTGCCTGTAATATTTCTTTCCAAACTGGAAGAAATTATTCTTGAAGGAAAATAGGAGCAGTTCATATATGCCAAGTAGTATTTCTCTATTGTGATTATGGAATACTATTTTTTCTGCAAGGTCATCTGCAATGAATTCCAGTAGGAGGTCCAGGTTAATGTTGGTATACATAGAGACTATATCCAGGCTTGCCATTACTGGATGAATTAATTCTGGCAAGTTGTCCAGTTTTCCTTTTAGCTGCATGGAATTTTTTAGTAGGTAGGGAGGAGAAGGGAAAATATCTCTGAGGTGACCAAGTAAATAATAATTAATGTTGGAGAGTGGCGAATTTCTAGTGTCTATTATAGGTCTTACTGGATGGCCTTCTTTGTGAACTTTTATCGTACCATAGATCTGTGGAATTCTTGACTGGATTTTGGAGAAGTTTTTGAAGAGCTCATTAAGCTGTTTTTTTATTTGATTTAATTTACCTGCCAGGTCCCCCAAATTATGCCCTGAAATTTAAGAAAAATTGTGTCCTGATTTTTTTTATCACTCCTATCCCTGCTTTATGTTCTACCTTGGAGACACTGGCACGGTGAATTTCTGATCTGATGTGCTTTACAACATTGTCCTTTTTCATAATGAATCCAGAAACTTCATCAAAAAAAGAATTGAAATTTCGAAAAAGTTTATGCTGTCAACATTCTTCCGACAAAGTTTGCAATAGGCAGACTGAATGGAGGTTTTATCGGCGTTAACATCATAGCGTAACCAAAACTACCTTTTGGATCTAATTCCTCCATTCACCTTTCATGGTTAATATTTTCACTTTGGTAGCCATGATTTCAAGTATTTCAAGTAACAAAGAGTAAAACAACAAAACTCACATTTCCCTAAAATTAAGTGGTAAACAAAACAAAAACAGCAATAAGATCATTTGTCCTCAAACGACTCGTGGTGCAGTCAGGCGGGAGCATGGAACCCATCATAGATGCTCTGCGGTCGGACGATGACCACCTCATCACTACACAGCTAGAACTACATGAGGAAGTTTTTTCCAGCTGAAAGCAAACAAAGTATTTGTAAAGTTATGAATACGTGAATATATTTTTTTCACGCGTAAGCAAAATCGTGTTTTCAGTAATCACAAACATATGAGATTCTTCCTCGGATTTGCGGAATTCCCCCTTTTTTTTTTTTGTCATCATTTGGTTTATTCTCAAGATAGATGCAAAACTGAAGAGAAATTTTGGAAAATTAGTTGAAAGGGGGAGGGGTCGTTTTTTTTTTTATCTGGGGATGGTATTTTGTTTTCCAAAAATTTAGAAAACGGAGGGAAAAATTTTCACGTAATCGTGATTTCTTTTTCTCACAATGTTTCTTCTGCACAGTATTTATTGTTAAATATAAAGAACAATTCCGAAAACAGAAGTTGGCACGAAAATTTCCCTGTGGTCTTCAAGCACTAGATTCTTCAGTGGATTCAAAGAATCATTCGATGGTTCTCGAGATCGATGCAGAAATAAACAGAAATTTGGGAGGGATTGGTGGTGGGGTTGTTTTCTGTCGGTGGGTGGAATTTCGACTTTCAAAACTTTCGGAAACGGAAGTTAGACGGAGTGAAAGTTTCTCCTGAAGGTTTCTCCTTTTTTCTTACAATGTTTCTTCTACCCAGTAGTGTTGTTAAATATAATTTTATTCCATAAAAATTTGTTTTACAGCTTCAAAATGGAGGAAAACTTTCCTGAAACGGAAGTTGGGCAGAGCATAGATTTCACCGGTAGTTGTAATTTTTTTCTTTGCGATGTTACATTTATCCTGTGTTGCTGTTAAATGTAAAAATATATATATATATATATATATATATATATATATATATTCAATACAGTGATGTGCTTCAGCTTAATATTTACATAATAAATTTCATTTGCATTTTTGAACTTCCCTTTTTGTTGGTAAAGTTCGATTAACACTTGCCGCAAGTGGGGCTTGGCTTTCAATTCTTATTTCCGTTATGTGGATGCGGCATGGAGGTTTTTCATTTAGTTGCGGGTCCACTTCATTTTTTTTTTTTCCGTTGGTATTTATCTGGCCTCTTCACTAAATGAGTTTTTTTCCTTTGCTGCCTCCTCATTTACTTCAATAATTTTTCATAACCCGAGTACTTTCGGTAATAATCCATTATCGTCATCTAGGGGACGTTTTGCTCCGACTAGCACGGACCGTGTCAGCTGGGCATTTCGGTGGTTCTTGCGGGCTGCTTCTGTTATCGGCTATCGCTTCTTCTTGGGCGTTGTGGTGCCATCTCTTGTTGGCCACTGATCTTGTTTTTCGAACTTTTTCATTTTTTTGCTCAATTTTAATTAAATTTCTCCAGCTGTTTCTCAAAATATTAGGGTCATTATAGTTGCAAACTTTTGCCCTATTTTTTCAATCATTACCGACTCTGCTATTCTGAGGTGTTTTTCGGATTTACAGCTTTTAATGATTTTTATATTTTCGAATTTAGGATATTTTTGGTTAGCCAGACAGTATTGAATAAGTGCTGTTTTTTCTTCTTTTTCTGTCAATTTTTTACGTGTTGTTTTAATCTGTGTTTAAGCTTATTTTTGGTACTTCCTATATAAGCCATTGGAGGATTTTCAGTAATAGGAATTGAGTAAATACCTGCTTTTTCTAACATTTTTATTTTTTCATTGTTTTTTATTACCATATTTTTGATGGTATTTACTTTTCCTCCAATTTGAATGTTATGCTTTTTACAAATATTATTAATTTCATTGGTAGTACCTTTAATGTAAGGAAAACCATTTAAATATTTGACTTATTTTTTATTTACTACAGCATTATTTTTTATTTTCTTTATTACTTCTGTGTTCCATTTTTTTATTAAATGGTTAGGATAACCAAAGCTACCTGCAATTTTTTTTATGAATTTGATTTCTTCATTGATGAACTGACTATTTTCAGAGTGCGTATATGCTCTTTTAATTAAGGTTTTTAGACTATTGCATTTTTGAGGATCAGAATGTGCCGAATTGTACGGGATTAGAACAGGAACAAATGAACTTTTCCGATAAACCCTGTATAGTAACTTATCTGTGGATTTGATAACTTGTACGTCCAAAAAGGCATTATTTTTTTCTATTTCAACGCCCAAGAAGAAGCGATAGCCGATAACAGAAGCAGCCCGCGAGAACCACCGAAATGCCCAGCTGACACGGTCCGTGCTAGTCGGAGCAAAACGTCCCCTAGATGACGGTAAAGGATTATTACCGAAAGCACTCGGGTTATGAAAAATTATTGAAGTAAATGAGGAGGCAGCAAAGGAAAAAAACTCATTTAGTGATGAGGCCAGATAAATACCAACGGGGAAAAAAAAATGAAGTGGACCCGCAACTAAATGAAAAACCCCCATGCCGCATCCACATAACGGAAATAAGAATTGAAAGCCAAGCCCCACGTGCGGTAAGAGTTAATCGAACTTTACCAACAAAAGGGAAGTTCAAAAATGCAAATGCATTAATGCACGTTAAAAAAATAACCTCCAATATCGGAAGTGAATTGAAACTAATAAATTTCAGGGAACAATTTTGTCTTGCTCATGCTGCGTCTTGCTTTCGCAGCATGTTCTTATTTTTCAACTGTGCGATTAAAAAGTTCAGCTTTTTTTTTTTCTTTCGTCAGTCTCATGTATGTAATCAACGAGTTGCTCTATGGATTGAACGTTTTAATGGAAATTTTATTTTTAAACTTTGAATCGTGGTTTTGCGATTCAAATATGAGTTTGCATCGCAAACTTCTGTTTTTGCATAGCAAACTGAGATGCGATACTGCTTATTTTTTCCCTGGAACAGTGTCTGCCATATCATAGTACTTCAGAAGCTTCAAGAAGCCATTTGGTAAGAAAAATCCACAAAATGATCTCAGATCAATTCAACTGCACCGTAATATTACTCTCTCTCACATGCCTTTTGCCCCAAATCAGGCAACAGCAAAGTTCAGCTGTTCTGTGGTAATGCATTTTGTTTACAGCCGAAGTTTGGTGTTATCAGACTTTAACCTATTTGGCCCAGTGAAAGAGTATCTGGGAACAGAGATTTAATGACACACAGCGGCTACTAAAGTGGTCTTGAAGACATAGATCAGCTACATCCAACTGTATTTTTTTTTTTTTTTTAACAGAATTCCAGTTTCATGATCGGCAGAGGTGCAAATCTATTGCAATGCTGGAGAGTTACTTTGAATGATAGTTATGCATACTCCCCGCTTCCTCTGATAATGATGTACATAAATAAGAGTATGTAAGTGGAACCTTCTATACAGTATGATAAAGGTTCTGTCACTTAACAGGATGTACTTTTGGTACAGCTACATCAAATATATGTAGCTGTACATCAGTTATGGGATGTAAGGTCAGGTGATGCGTAACATCACAGCCTCTCCTTGACAAATGTCAACCCCGCCTTCTCGTGGTGCATCCTGTTCCCACTAAAGGGGCTCTGACGACCGCCAATAGCGGTATAACTATACCATCGGGATTAGAGGAAATTCTATCCCACACTCACCAACCCGCTTGGCCAGCGTGGTGAGTTATGGCCAAACCCCTCCAAAATGATTCCACAACTTAAATCTTGGCCCTCAGTCTCCGGCAGCTGGAATGTACCTGGCCAAGGCAGCGGCCAGTGCGACATGAAGGCAGAGGGTGCTAAGAATCCCCGGAGGACCGGACTAGGCTGCCATCTGATGCTGACCTTGGCTACTTACAATGGACGCTCCCTATCTTCTGATTCAAGGCTTCTTGAATTGGAAGAGGAACTACAAAGGATCAAGTGGGATATCGTGGGGCTAAGTGAGGTAAGGAGAAAAGGAGAAGATCTCATCGAACTGAAAAGTGGACATCTCTTCTACTATCGTGGGACAGATACTGGCAGAACTAGTGGTGTTGGATTTATAATAAACAAGAAACTGAAGGATAAAGTTGTAGAAGTTGAAAGTTCCTCTGACAGAGCTGCACGACTTGTTATCCAACTCTCGAAAAGATACCAGGCTCAGATTATTCAAACTTATGCACCCACCACAAGTCATCCTGAAGAAGAAATTGAAGAATTTTATGAGGAAATTTGTCATCTAAATAATAAAGGTAAGCAGCACTTGAAAATAATTATGGGAGATTTCAATGCAAAAATAGGGCAACGGCAACAGAATGAAACTTCAGTAGGTAAATTCGGTCACGGCAACAGAAACCAGCGTGGAAATACTCTCGTTGAGTTTGCAGAGGCAGAAAGGTTTTTCATCTTGAACTCCTTCTTCAAGAAAAAGCCACACAGGAAATGGACATGGAGACATCCAAATGGGACGACAAGTGAAATTGATTTTATTATGTGTAACAAAAAATTCGTCATAGAAGACTGCAGTGTGCTAAACAAGTTCAACACAGGTAGTGACCATAGATTGGTGAGATGTAAGATGCACCTCAACACTAAACTTGAACGTGGCAAGCTCATAAGACAAACAAAATGTATTGACATAACCAACCTTAAAAAACACCATAATACCTTCAAGTTAGAGCTGAAGAACAGATTCTCTGCTTTAGAAGGCTTAACATCGGAAGAAGTGGACATCTCTGAAGTTAACAGAAAAGTAACCAAAGCTCTTATGGAAACAGCAACAAAATTAGCTGGGTCTAAGAACAAGTTGCATGTGAACAAATTATCAGGAAAAACGAAAATGTTGATGCAAAAAAGAAGAGAGATGAGGACAACTAAAGAAGATGTGACTTCCAAAGTGGAATATATAGAGCTATGCAAGACAGTAAGAAAAAGTATCACTGGAGACGTAAGAAAATTCAACTGTGAACTAGTGAGGAAAGCAATTGAAAACAACCAAAGCCTAAAGATAGCGAAGGGACATCTCAGTAAGGGAAGAAAACAGATTATGGCACTAAGAAAAGAAGATGGTTCTGTAACAAGAAATAGAGGCGAAATTTTGACAAGAGTGAAAGATTTCTACTCCAAATTATATGAAAGGGATGATATATGCACTCCAGACATCATGAAAGATACCAGTACCAGAGTTTCTCCAGTCCTTCCAGCAGAAGTTGCACATGCAATCAAGAACATGAAGCGAGGAAAAGCTCCAGGAGAAGATGGAATTACTGTAGACATCATACAAGAAGCAAGTGGAGAAATCGAAACAGTACTCGCCCAAATTTTCACTCGATGCCTTAATGAAGGAATGATTCCTGAGGATTGGAACACCGCTACAATGATCCTGCTACATAAGAAAGGTGACATTGAGGATCTCGGAAACTACAGACCTATCAGCCTCCTATCAGTAGTTTATAAAATCTTCACTAAAGTTCTTTCACACCGCTTGAAGGTAACACTGGACATGGCTCAACCGAGAGAACAAGCTGGATTCAGGAGTGGCTACAGCACAATAGATCATATCCACGTGCTGAGAGAACTAATTGAAAGAGCGAGGGAATATGAACTTCCATTGTGCATGGCTTTTATCGATTATGAAAAAGCCTTTGATTCGGTGAAACCATCAGCAGTTACAATGGCTCTGAAAGCCTGCGGTATTGAAGATGCATACATTAATATTATTAATAACATCTATGAAAATGCAAGTGCAAAGATTAGGCTGTTTGAAAATACAACACACGTAAAAATTGGAAAGGGAGTGAGACAAGGTGACACCATATCTCCGAAGCTCTTTAATGCCACATTGGAGGGTGTTTTTCAGTCGCTGAGCTGGGAAAACAAGGGGATAAAGATTAATGGAGATTATCTAACCCACCTTCGTTTTGCTGATGACGTAGTCATTTTTGCAACTACCCCATCAGAGCTGCAGAGTATGATCCAGGAACTTGCTGACAAGAGTAAAGAAGTGGGATTAAAAATGAACTTTCAGAAGACAAAAGTGATGTTCAATGCTTTTACAAGAAATGAAGATTTATCGATTGATGGAGAAAAGCTTGAGATAACAGACACGTACGTTTATCTTGGACAGCAGATATCAAGTGAGGGTCACATTGATGAAGAAATTAATCGGCGTACAAAACTTGCCTGGAGAGCTTTTGGAAGAAACAGCATAATTTTCAAGAGCAATATGCCATTATGTCTTAAAAGAAAAGTGTTTGATCAATGCATCCTTCCAGTGCTTACATATGGTGCAGAGACGTGGACCTTAACTAAAAGAGACATACAAAGGCTGCAGACAACTCAAAGAAGCATGGAGAGGTGCATACTTGGTGTAACCAGGAGAGATAAGAAGAGGAACTCGTGGATCCGAAAAATGACAAGAGTGGAAGACATCATGATCAGAGTTAAATCGCTGAAATGGCAATGGGCTGGACATACTGCCAGAAGGACAGATCATCGATGGACAGCCGAAATTTTAGATTGGATTCCAAGGGACAGGAAAAGACCCAGAAGAAGACCACATGGGAGATGGGTGGATGAAATTCGAAAGTATGCAGGGGTGACATGGAGGAGACTGGCACAAGACAGACCGTTGTGGAGGAAACTTGGGGAGACCTTCGTCCAGCAGTGGATTGATAATGGTTGACAATGATGATGATGATGACATCAGTTATTGTTAAGATATCAAATAATAATAAGTGGTAACAGTTGTTGACAGCACTAGCCTCAGCATTGCGAGATTATATGAAAAAAATGTTTGGAGTGATCAGAAATACAGGAAGTTTTACAGAAGTATGACATACAAGAAAAATGTGCGGCAGCAGAAATTTACAGTCTACTGTAAATTCTTGATATAAACGTATGTCTGGGTCTAAATAGTAATACAGGGCGGTCAAAAAGTCCCCTAGGGGTTTTGATTGACAACTGTACAAAAACGAACATCTACAGCAATGCAGTTTGCAGCATTTGAAAGAGTAAATATTCAAGTTTAATAATCTTACCCTAATACACCTCTACATGTGCACCTTTGGGGGCACGTATCACATCCAGTCGGTATTCAATTTCTTGCCATGTGCACTCCAACATGTCAGGATCAATTCTATCAAACACTGCTGTAATGCGCTGCTTGAGCTCCTGAAGGCTGCTTAATCTTTCCCAGTAAACCATGTCTTTGACATAGCCCCAGAGGAAGAAGTCTAAAGGAGTGATATCTGGAGACCAGGGTGGCCAAGGAATGGGACCATCTCTGCCAATCCATCTGTAGGGAAACTCACGATTCAGGTATTCGCGAATGTCAAGCCCCCAATGTAGGGGAGCACCATCTTGTTGCAGTATGACGTTTGCTTGCAAATCCTGTAGTTGAGGAACCGCAAAGTTCTGAAGCATGTCCATGTAATTATTCATTTGCACTGTGGGCTCAGAGAAGAAGAATGGCCCAATTACATGATTATGCATGATCCTACGCCAAACATTTACCTTTGTATTGTGTGCATTGTGCTCCCTAACTGAATGTGGGTTTTCACTACCCCATATACGAACATTCTGAGTGTTGACTTTTCCGTGCACATAAAAGGTTGCCTATCGGAGAACATTATACGGCATAGGAAACTTTCATCAACTTCCAGCCGCTCCAACATATCCTGAGTGAATGCTAAGTGTTGAGGTCCATCGTTCGGTTTAATCTGGTGTAGGAGTTGCACTTTGTATGCGGTTATTTTCAGGCGTTTGTGAAGCACCCCCATCAATGTGGATCCTGGAACTTTCAGTTGTAAAGAGGCCCTTCTTGTGGACTTGCTAGAACTGTGAGCGAAAATCTCCTGTATGCTCTGCACAGTTTCTTCACTGACAGGGGTCTGCCACTTCTTTGCCAGTCCAGGACGCTATCAGTATCCAAGAATTTCTTCTGCCACGCTCTGATACTGAAATAACTTGGTGGATCTTTCCCATATGTCCGACAGTAATTTCTTTGTACCATAATTACAGACTTTGTCCCAAAAAACCAATGCACACACATTGCTTTCTCCTGCAGCGCCGACATTTTCAGTTGTTTTGCATTCGGCATTGGTATTTGCGAGCACTTAATGCCGTCTCTTTCCAACAGATGGCGTTAAAAACTCAAATATTTACTCTTTCAAATGCCGCAAACCACATTGCTGTAGATCAGTCAGTCAGTCAGTCAGTACTAAGAATTGTCATTAAGCCATTTTGTTATCTGATGACTCTTTGGATGTAGCAAGGGTGAGGGAAGCAGCATCTTGTATCATGTTTGAAGATGTGGGGCTCTGCATCTGTGATGAAGAAACAGAAGGCAGTTTGAAGAAAAGTGTTAAAAGGTAAAGAGCTGTGAACAAGTGGAACTCAAACAGTGTGCATTTGTTCAAGTGAAAAAGATGGGGGATTCATGATGTACCCAGGAAAACATGTTAAAAAGAGGTTCAGAACATTTCACTATATGAATGCAGTGTTGGACGAAGTTGCAAGTTTGAAGGGAGAACTGTGTAGGCAGGATAGAAAATTTGGAAGAAAACATTGCATGTACTGTGTAATGGAAGGCTGAAAGTCAAGTTTTGTGGGCTGTACTAAGGCCTATCCTGCATAATGCTGAGACAACCTTTGATGAAAAATTTGGAGTATGAGTTAAAGAAATAATGCTGAAGTGGGTGTGCGGTGTCATCAGAAATAATAAAGTTAGGAATTAGAGCATCAGAGCAACACTTCAGATGATTTCACTGTAATTGTTGCTGTTATGCTGCATTTCTAATTATGTTTAGGTGATTTCTAAAAAAACCTGAGAAGCAAGATTGCACTGGTATGTACATGTATTGAGAAATGAAAAATATTATGTGAAATGTAGATTCACCAACATGGAGCTACTGTAAAGGTGGACCAGGGAGGCCCTAAGATGGGTGTAGTGATGCAGGACTATGAACTGAATAGAGGTAGAGACCCGTGTTAGTGACCTTGCCTAGTTGTCAAACTAATTGTCCTGAAGGAGTAGATGAAGGTTAATGTCCAAGTGGTCTGAAGTGTTGGCTTCTGATCATTTGTCTGAGATGGGCCTAGGTTTGATTTCCAAATGCGGAATGGATGGCACGTTTGTCCTACAGCACTGGCTCTCATCCCTGGAGGCAGTGGCCCTAAATTGATGATGGGCAACTGGTTATGGCCCTCTGAGATGCTTGTGGTGGTTGTTTAACTCCAAAATAAACAGACAAAAAAAGTTGAAGGTTATGAGTGTAGGTCAATTCATGGAGAAGAAACTCAGATTCACAAGTGGGCGAGAATAGTTTATCTTTTTTGCTGCTGCAATGGGTACATGCTTTTGTGTGTTGTTGTTTTTTACCACAAGGATGATTTTTTGATTTAGTATTTTTACTAGTTCTATATTTTACACTTTTCTGCATCATTTCTAATAAAGGAAAATGTGTAATTGAAAAAGTTTCTTCATGTTCCCCCAAATCTTACAGAACACAATTATTCTTCTCATCATTTCACCTTCTTGCATTTGCAAAATCTATATTCACTGTAGTTGTGCTGAATGTGAGACCTGTGAATACAGAGTTTGCTGTTCAGTATTTCAAAAATCTCCAGTTTGATGATGTAAAAGTTTTATGTGTAGAAAATACTATTTTTATATGATTTTAAAAAGTTTGAATCATTTTAATTGTTAATGCTTACATTGTCATTTATACCAACACTGTAAGTACCTACCTTTATTGGTATTGCTGAAATGGTTAATTGCAGTTACACATGTATGATGTATGACAAATTTCACTGTGAGTTGCGATGTTAGTATTTTATTGCCATTTTGTATACCATACTTTAAAAAAAAATTTTTTTACAAATGATAATAATGGTGGCATTATGTGGTTATGCAGTATATAATGTTATACTTTTATATTTTAGAGATGAAAAGAAAAGCACTGCTGCAAAAGTAGGATTTGTTACCTATAACAATGTTCTTCACTTTTACAACTTAAAAGTAAGTGATTGCTGAGCATAACTTTGATTGCAAGACATTTTCGTGATGTTGATGTCATTTCATTTTCTTGACAATATCATATCTAACTAAATTCTTTTCTTAAGACAAAGAAACACAAACCCCTCATATATGCATTTCTTCATATATTTTATGGTAGTAATACCTTAAAACAAGGTTGGACTATCTTTAATATTCACAGGGTGCGCACGCGTGCTTGAAAACCTGGAAAGTCCTGGAAAATCATGATTACGTTTTCAAGGCCTGGAATATCCTGGAAAAACGGTGTTTTTTAATGCTGTCTTGAAAAGCCTTGAAATTTGAAATTAGTACTTAAAAAAATGCCCTTTTAGGAAATCGTGTTACTGTTACCCCTTCATTTTTTAAAGTTCCTTTTCTCTGTTCTCAAAAAAACCACAGGCAGCGGTTTCCGGTTTCCGACGTGCACCAAAGCCTAATTTGGCTGGGGGAAAAAAAGGAAAAAAAAAGGCACTACTTCCAGTGCAATAAAATTGGATGATTACTAGTAGGTCGAAGGGGAGCTTGATGTCCGTCCGACAATTGAGAACAGAAGGGGAAAGAAGAGGCATTTAGCATTTGCAGGGGGTCGCGTATGTACCAAGTCAGCTGGCATCCACCAGTGAGGAGTATGCCTGAACAACACATTCATCTTCTTGTTTATGTGCATGCCACCCTCCCTCCCCTCAAGAGACTTCCACTACTTATGATAAAAAATAAGAAAACTATCTTTGCGAATTTTTCACGAAAGTAGCTGAAATTTTTACATTCACTGTAATTGGATTACAGAAGCTCACTTCCAAAATTCCAATTGAATCGGTTTAAAACTTTAAAAGTTAGCATTGGTAATTTTTATTATGTGTGCCTCTTTGGACAGAGTGAGCCTCCAGCAAAAGGGTGTTACCATAGCAATGGTTGATTGACAGCTGGGAGCGCCGATCTGAAGCCTTGGGTTGGGAAGAAAGCAAACACCTGTTTATCACTTCCACAGCTCAAAAGGACTAGGAGAATATTTTCAGAAATCCATTTTTCCGAATTTTGAAAATAACACAGTAAAATTTTTACAGTAGTTAAGATACATCACAATAAAGTTCTAGTGCAAATTTCGCAAAATTCCGTTAGGAACTTTAGCAGATGCAAAAAAAAAAAAAAAAAATCCGTTGCATAATCGGATTGAAAAAAAGAAACAGTAATTATAAATTACGGGAAAAGCAAGTGAATTATTTTTTTTAGATGCCATGGTTTATTTAAACAGAGTGATCCTTAAATTTTTTTCTGTGATGATATGGACTCTATTTGAATTACAAACATACGTTTTTATTCAGACGTCTGAGTTACTGTTTTAATAAAAAAATCGTCTATAATTAAAAAGTTTTCAATGGATTTAAGCAATATTCAGCAGATAAACAAACGTATTTCAGTAAATTGCAACATCATGACGTAAATTTGGTAATTTAATTTTGTCGAAAATTGGGGAACATTTTTTTTTACAATTTCTATTATAGTTAAAGTGAAGGAGGAAATGTGCAACTTGACAGTTCAGTGAGCTGCAGGTGGTGATTTATGGCGATGTGCCAAATGAAAAGAAGCCATTCCATCAGGTCATTCCAAAGGTTGTGTGTGTGGACGCGTCCTCCTGCTGTTTGATCTTAATCGGAATGTTTTTGTGCAGGGGGGGGGGGGGGTTGAGAGAAATATCCGTTTCAGCTTTACAGCTTTCACGGCTCTTTTTTTTTTTTTTTTTTTTCTTGGTAATAAATAAAAATCATAGTTGCTGCATTCACCATTGATCCGTGTTTGCATTTCTTGAATATAAACAGCAGACAATCTGAAACAGTGTTGGGCGGGTCTTGATGTTCTTCATTTTGCATATGCTGAGTTCAGTTCTGTGGGAATAAGGAATGACTTATACTGTGAATATATACAAAACTACATATTTTTGAGCTGAAAAAATAGGTCTACTTGTACACAGTAGCTAACGTGTGAACTCAGATGAAGACAATCAGACATACGGACGTCTGATTCCATAAAAAAAAAATCAACATAGTTTTTTTATTTACACTACAGGTAAAAAAGCAAAAACATGTTTTTAAACGTTATAAAGGAAAACGGATTTTTGAAACGCAGGACTTGATGATCTTAATTTCTGAAAGTTTCTTTTTTCCACATCCTTTTTTTTTCAATTACAATACTGTCATCATCATCATCATCATTGTCAACCATTATCAATCCACTGCTGGACGAAGGTCTCCCCAAGTTTCCTCCACAACGGTCTGTCTTGTGCCAGTCTCCTCCATGTCACCCCTGCATACTTTCGAATTTCATCCACCCATCTCCCATGTGGTCTTCTTCTGGGTCTTTTCCTGTCCCTGGGAATCCAGGATACTATGAGTTATATCACTTAGTGATATGGCAGATTTTCGGTTGCTGATATCCGCGATCGTAAGCGGTAGTTGCATTGCGATTGTTGATGATGACAAGATAAATACTGGAGTGATGTAAAATGTTGCATAAACTAAAAAAAAAAAAAAAAGCCCCCCCCCCCCCCCCGAACTTTTATTTGGTCATCATAGCTGATCAACCATTTCATTCCATGAACATCAGCACAGTTCAGTCATTTGAACATTGGGGGTATCTGAAGGAATTCAGCCGTGCTTAAGCGCCCTAGCGCAACGAAAACATGCTAATTTTGGACAGTTCTATTCCCTTCCTCTCTACCATCCCTAATAATTGAGAGTGCATACTGTATTTTGAAATATTCTATTTATGAGCTAGTTTTCGCGCTGTTCGTTATGCTTTTATTTTCTAAATTCCTAACACTTTTGAACTATGGTTGCAGAAACGTTTATGCTTTGGGTTTGTCTGTAGGATAATTCGCATGAAAGCGGTTGAATTTCGGCGAAATTTTAGTATGCTGTTGGGTACAACCTGGAAACCTACCCTCTTGAAAAAGGTCGAAATTAAATTTAAAGGCCAAGACATAAGAGCAGTATTTGTTCTCCAAGCTTAGGAATGTTAACTCACATAAAATGTGTTTGATTGCGACAAAGTTTTGGTATGTTACCAGGGAGGAGAAACCTACCCTTGTAGAAAATGATCCAACTTGAATTCAAAGGTCAGGGCATAAGAACAGAATTTATTCTTTATGGTCTTGTGCTTGATAAACTTGATCAATTTGCATAAAGCACATTCATCCATTTGCATCTTTCATCATTTTTATTACTTAAAACTGAAATTACTTTACAGTATCATGTTCAAATTATTTTTTTAAAGCATAATAATCATCCTGGAATTTTTTTGTATATGGCCTGGAAAGTCCTTGAATTTTTTTGTATATGTCCTGGAAAAGGCCTGGAAAGTCCTTGAATTTTTTTCCCCCAAAAGTGTACGAACCCTGTATTCATGAAGCTCCATGTAAAATATATTGCCATAGAGGTTGCACTTGTCTGTCAGCTGAAAACTTATATCACATTGTAAAATTGTATAAATATGTGCATACATGTGCATAGTAGAATTTAGTCGATATAAAGTTCTTGGTTTACATGACTTGTTTATATCATCAGAAAGTCTGTACATATTTTGGTCCCAAGAAATTGTTGCTTGAAATGACTTTTAACAATTTGGCTTACAATGCTAATTCTAAAAATATGAACTTTGATTTTAACAATGTTCATTAGCTTTGTTTCCATTTTAGTTTTTATCATTTGTAAACTAAATTCTGTGAATTTAACTTACCTACTACTTAGCAAGTGGCTTGAATTTGCAATCAATGAGAGTTTATTAACCACAGTGGTGCAAAGGGATTTTCAGATTGTCAAAGAAAACAAAAATTATGATAAAAACTTACTGATGAATATTAAGAATAAGAAGCCAGAAATGAAGAGAATGTATCTCTCATTCAAAAGATGTCATGGCAGCTCTAAAAACAGTATTCACTTCCAATGGAACAAGAGAAAAAAGTAAATGAATATTAAGAAAATCGGTGATGTTTGAAACTATACTAAACTTGCATATTAGTTTCGTCAGAAGGAAAGCAAATGAAAATTGCAAACTTTTTGCACCTTCATAAATAATAAGGTGTTTGACACCATAGTCTTACATATAAATTAGTTCAGCTACATTTCCTGTTTCTGTGAAAGTTATCAATATACTATAATGCAATTTTCAAATTAAGAGAAACGTTTCACTGCTGTTCTGCTTAATCAAAAATATACAGGTACAAAGGTTAAAATATTCCAAATACGTGGCGACAGTTAATAGGTACAAAGGTTATTTTTAAAACTTTCAATTTAATTATTAATTTGGATGCATATCACATTCTAAGTAAGACTTTTTTTATTTCATAGATTTATGCCTCTGCAGTTCATTCTGATTTAAGTCAGTCTAGGTTAGAACAATACTTGGATATAATGTTATAAATTTCATGTCCCCTAGGCAGGTGTTATGAATTGAGTGCTATTTTTCATGTGAGAATCTTTGAAGCTGGGCACATGGAGATAATGAAAAAGAAAATGTTTATTATTGTATTTATCATCTCACTCCTGTTACCTGTTTGGTGTTCAGGCTTATTTTTGATGCAGACTAGTTTAGAATACAAACAAACTTGGCAATGAATTTTCTCTATCTCTTTGTGTGCTTTGCAAAATTTTCTGCCTCTTACATATTACTTCCTTGTTCGGCAGTAGCTGCTTTTACGTCTGCAGTCAACCTCATTCTGGGTTTATTTCTTGGTCTGCAACCTGGTACTGCAGCACTAAACACACATGCTCAAATCATCTCAGCATATTTTCACTATTTTTTATTTCTTCTACTAAAGAAGTACTCATTTCATTTCAAATGTCTATATTATTAATTGTGTTTTGCCATTGAATACACCTGTTTTACATAGATATTCCTCTTATGACTCGTGTGCAGTATCTGATCTCCTGCAATGCCTTTTACTGTGTGCCTCACCCTCACTGCCGTAGAGGAATAACTCTAAATAGTGCATTATATGCAAGTTTATTTCTGACTCGCCTCTTTCATGGTGAAAATATTCTTATGCAGCTCCTAAAGTTACAGGAGCTGTATAAAAATAAGCATTACAGGGAAAGCCTCCTAATCAGCAAAGCAGGCTTTTTCTGCTTTGCTTATTCTGTTGTCAAGTTTCTTTTCAAGCCTCTTCAGTCTCATCAAACAATCACACCCAAATAATTCAGATTTGTTAGAAAGATTTACTTGAACTTGCCAACATTTGTCTTCATTTCGAATGTGTCACCTGTAATGCTCAGTGAATTGAGATTATGCTATAGTGTGTTTATATACATCCTTAGAAAGTAGCACTGAGTCATCAACATACATCAAACTTCTGACAGAACCATTTACTGTTAACTTTATTTTAAATACTCCAGACTTAAATGACCGTGAAATGCATATAGCATATTAAATCCGTTTATTTTTGTGGTGTAGTCAGCACAATTTGCCAAGCTTTTGCACTCCACTGGGAGGCTTTTTCAAGGCAATGGTAGACATAAAAATGCAGGAAATTGGAACACGTAAATAATGAAGTTGATTTTTGAAAATAACATAGGTGTCATCACGAGCATATTACATGAATTTTTATCACACAATTATATGGTGCACCGCGATGTGTTTCCATCTTTTAATAATGCATGCCAAACCATTGGTAGTTCAGTAGAGACCATATCATTGCATGCCAGTTTGCCAGATAGGATTACAACCGCTTCCCTGATGGTAGTCTCTTTAAAGTTCGTGTAAGGAGCGATTCTTCTAATACTATCTATTCCATACAGGAACTGCTGATGAATGCATGACTTATCTGGTGAGGGCTGTATTCTGCATGTCCTGGTTGACACTTTGTACGTGTTCTTTACATCTAGTGTCCAAGGATCTCTTTGTCATTCCGATATATATCTTTTCTGTGTTGTCAGGATATACCAACAGTATAGCGTACACACCCGCCTTTTCTTTCTCTTTCTCACACTGTCTCTCCATGCAACTTGATATTAGATGTGATAACAGGGTCGGAGACTTCACTGCTATTAATATGTTGTATTTAGGTAATAAATTCTTTTTAAAACCAATATGTAAAGCCTGGGACATATGTGATGGATCCTGCGTATCTCATCGTCTTACTAGGTGATTTTGTTATTGCTGACATTATACGAGCGGGCGGTCGTAGTGAGCGATGGGTTTGCCTCCTCGGGGCACTCCGTGGTAACAATGGCACACACAACAGCAACTAGGCCTCTGTGAATCTTGGAGAGGTGCAAGCTAGTTCTGTGTGACATTGGCAAAAAGACCCCAACTCACTGGGTTTTGTTCCAGAATCCTTAGGTTGAATGACCAACTGGAACCCTCAGCTGTGGGCTAATCCCCCACACTGATGTACTTACCTGATTAAAAAGACAAAAAGAAATATTAAGAATGACTCAAGTGTGGGATATGGTGGACCTACCACACTTGAGAAAGTCGGTCCACCACGGAATCGACCGAGATTTTCTAAACGGCGTATGAGAAAGAGGTCTCGGCTGAGTGAATGTAAGATTGGTGTATGGAATACTAGAGGTATAAATGGCAAGATGAGTGAGGTGATTGAGGAGATGAATAAGTATAGACTGGATGTGCTGTGTGTAAGTGAAACCAAAAAGAAGGAAATTGAGGTAGAAGAAGTGAATGGCACGGTGAGTGTGTGGTCTGGAGTATTGGATAATATGAGAGGACAGGCTGGTGTAAGTGTGATTTTAAGTGAAAAGATGAAGAACAACTTGATTCATTATAGTTGCATAAGTGAGATAATTCTCTGGATTCGTTTGAAAGTGAAACTTCAGAGAATTGTAATTGTTGTAGTGTATGCTCCTTGTGACTCGGAACCTTCTGATAAGAAAGAAGATTTCTGGAATGAGCTAAAATCTGTTTTGAGCCAGTTTGGTGCTAAAGAAAAAGTTATAATGGCAGGGGATTTCAATGCTAGAGTAGGTGTGCAGAATGCAATTTCTGACAATGTTCTGGGTAAGTTTAATGATCCTTGTGTGAATGATAATGGTGAAAGATTAATTGAACTCTGCATTGAGAATGGTTTGTGTGTATCTAATACATTTTTCAACCACAAGTATATACACACATATGCTTGGGAAAATCGTACTCTTGGTCAAAAGAGTGTGATAGATTTTGTTGTTTACGATCAGCATTTGAAACACTTAGTTGTTGACACCCGTGTGATGAGAGGTGCGGATGTTGGTTCTGATCATTACTTGGTAGTGTCACGAGTGAAACTTAATGTTGGTTGGAGGAAAAGGAATAGGAAGAGACCCAGGATAGAAAGAATAAATGTTGATAGGCTCCTTGAAGATCATCAGCGGTACTCTGACTGACTCAGAGAACGACTGAAGGATCTGAAATCTTGTGAGAGGGATGTAGAAAAGAAGTGGGAATGTTTTAAGAACTGTGTTGTCACTGCTGCTAAAGAGGTCTGTGGCACCACAATAGTAGGTAACAATAGAGGTGATGCTTGGTGGAATAGTGAGATTGATGAGGCAGTAAAGAAAAAGAAGAAAGCCTATTTGGGGATGTTGCAAGGTAGAGTCTCTGTGGATGAATATCGCTGTAAGAAGTGTGAAGCTGGTTCGCCACAGTAAGGCAAAAGATAGAAAGGAGAAAGTAGAAAGGCATGAACTGGCTTTTTGGAAAGATAGAAAGTCCTTCTGGAAGTACTTGAGACTCAGGAAAAATAGGGGAAACAAAGTTGTAAGTTGTGTGAAGAATGAGATCGGGGAAATGATATGGGAGCCCAATGAGTTAAGTGAAAGATGGGGTGAATACTTCTGTGAGTTATTAGATCAGGAGAGCAAAAATGATTCTGAGACAGATGCAGATGATGTCACAGTGAGGGATGAAAGCACAGGAGGGATCTCAAGAGAAGAAGTGTGTAAAGCTCTAAAATCTCTTCAGAGTGGTAAGGCTCCAGAGTTGATGGCATAACTGCAGAGATGTTGAAGTATGGTGGTGACTCTATAATTGACTGGTTAACTAAAATTTGCCAGTTGTGCTGGGAGTTAGGATTGTTCCCTCGGGATTGGAAGGATGCTATTATTGTTCCTTTGTATAAGGGAAAAGGTGATCAGACTGAATGCAAGAACTATCGTGGTATTAGCCTACTGAGTGTGCCAGGGAAAGTGTTTGGTAAGGTTGTTATTGAAAAAGTACGGGGTCTTACATCATTGAAAGTGTGGGATGTTCAGAGTGGTTTTATGCCTGGTAAAGGCTGCACTAACCAGATTTTTGCATTATGCATGATGATTGAAAAGTATCTGGCTGTTGGAAAGAAAGTTTTTACTGCCTTCATAGATTTAGAGAAAGCTTACGACCGAGTGAATATGACACTTTTGTGGAAGATATTGAATGAATATGGTGTTACTGGGAATCTACTTAATAGTGTAAAAGCCATGTATGTTGGTAGTAGAGCTTGTGTACGAGTGAATGGTGTTTTATCAAAAGGGTTTTCCATTGGTGCAGGAGTTAGACAAGGTTGTGTAATGTCACCATGGCTGTTTAATATATTTATGGACGCATGCATGCGTGAGGCCAAAATAGATAATAGTGGTTTATGTCTTGGTGATATCCGTGTGTGCAGATTGCTGTATGCTGATGACACTGTCCTGTTGGCAGAGAGCAAAAGTGAGTTGCAGAGTATGTTGACTCGGATGCACGAAGTTTGCATGAAATTCAAACAGTATAAATAAGGGAAAAACCAAAGTTATGGTGTTTGAGAGAGGAATGGGTAGCACTGAATGTAATGTAAGTATAAATGGCACTGTGATTGACCAGGTGAGTGAGTTTGTGTATTTAGGAAGCATGTTTGACAGAGAGAACAAGTTGGATGGTGAAATCAGTAGGCGAGTGAATTCTTCTTTGAAAGTCATAGCTGCTCTGTGAGGTTTTCACAGGATTGATGGGTTCTCTAGAGTCCCGCATAACTGTGTATGAAACAGTAAGTGTTCGTACTCTGATGTATGGCAGTGAAGCCTGGGTACTGCAGAAGAAGCATAGTCTGAGTCGTTTGTGTGCTGGAGAAATGCGTTACTTACATGGGGTTTGTGGCAAGACACGATCTGATTGTGTGAGGAATGAAGATGTATTGCAGTTGTGTGATGTAAAGCAAAATGTTGTTAGCAAGGTGGAGACCAATATGCTTCGGTGGTTTGGCCATGTTGAAAGAATGAGTGATGATATGCTTACTAAGAAAATATTTTCAACCCAAGTGGCAGGAAGGAAAGGCAGAGGAAGGCCAAGGAAGACATGGGTGGATCAGATTCAGGGGTGTCTGCATGAGAAAAAGATTATGAGTATGAAGTATAAAAGATCTTGTGTAAGGCGTGTAATGGATATCAGTGAAGCACGAGTTGTATGTCAAGATCGCTGCAAATGCCGAAGTTTGATACGACAACAATAAGTAAAAATATCTGGAAGTTTGTATTTCTTTTTGGAGCTAACCTCTGAATCTCAGAGAACAGCTTAGTGATATGTATGTATGTATGACATTATACGATTTCTTACAGTCCTATGTATTCTGTCTTATGTCATCCTTCTTATATCCAGCCTTTAGATCTTTGCTATAAATATTATCGATTACGTTTGCCTCCTAGCGGCGCTTCGTGGTAACAATGGCACACACTACAGCAACTAGGGCCTCTGTGAATCTTGGAGAGGTGCCAGCTAGTTCTGTGTGACATTGGTGAAAAAGACCCCAAATTCGCTGGGTTTTGTTCCAGAATCCTTAGGTTGAATGACCAACTGGAACCCTCAGCTGTGGGCTAATCCCCCACACTGATGTACTTACCTGATTAAAAAGACAAAAAGAAATCAATATCCACACTCAAGTGCGGGATATGGTGGACCTACCACACTTGAGAAGGACGGTCCACCACAGAATCGACCTGGACTTTCTAAACGGCGTATGAGAAAAAGATCTCGGCTGAGTGAATGTAAGATTGGTGTATGGAATACTAGAGGTATAAATGGCAAGATGAATGAGGTGATTGAAGAAATTAATAAGTATATATTGAATGTGCTATGTGTAAGTGAAACCAAAAAGAAGGGAATTGGGATAGAAGAAGCGAAATGAACGGTGAGTGTGTGGTCTACAGTATTGGACAATATGAGAGGACAGGCTGTTGTTGGTGTGATTTTAAGTGAAAAGATGAACAACTTGATTCACTATAGCTGCATAAGTGAGATAATTCTTTGGATTCACTTGAAAGTGAAACTTCAGAGAATTGTAATTGTTGTAGTGTATGCTTCTTGTGACTCTGAATCCTCTGATAGGAAGGAAGATTTCTGGAATGAGCTAAAAGCTTTTTTGAGCCAGTTTGGTGCTTAAGAAAAAGTTATAATAGCAGGGGATTTCAATGCTAGAGTTGGTGTGCAGAATGCAATTTCTGACAATGTTCTGGGTAAGTTTAATAATCCTTGTATGAATGATAATGGTGAAAGATTAATTGAACTCTGCATTGAGACTGGTTTGTGTGTATCTAATACATTTTTCAATCACAAGTATATCCACACATATACTTGGGAAAATCGTATTCTTGGTCAAAAGAGTGTGATAGATTTTGTTGTCTATGATCAGCATCTGAGACACTTAATTGTTGACACCCGTGTGATGAGAGGTGCGGATGCTGGTTCTGATCATTACTTGGTAGTGTCACGAGTGAAACTTAATGTTGGTTGGAGGAAAAGGAATAGGAAGAGACCCAGGATAGAAAGAATAAAGGTTGATAGGCTGCTTGAAGGTCATCAGCGCTATTCTGACTTACTCAGAGAACGACTGAAGGAGCTGAAGTCTGGGGAGAGGGATGTAGAAAAGCAGTGGGAATGTTTTAAGAACTGTGCTGTCACTGCTGCTAAAGTGGTCTGTGGCACCACAATAGTGGGTAACAATAGAGGTGATGCTTGGTGGAATAGTGAGATTGAAGAGGCAGGTAAAGAGAAAAAGGAAGCCTATTTGGGGATGTTGCAAGGTAGAGTCTGTGGATGAATATCACTCAAAGAAGCGTGAAGCCGCTAAACTGGTTCGCCAGAGTAAGGCAAAAGATAGGAAGGAAAAAGTGGAAAGGCATGAATTGGCTTTTTGGAAAGGTAGGATGACTTTCTGTGGAAGTACATGAGACTCAGGAAAAATAGGGAAAACAAACATGTAAGTTGTGTGAAAAATGAGATCGTTAAAATGATATGGAAGCCCAATGAGTTAAGTGCAAGATGGGGTGAATATTTCTGTGAGTTATTAGATCAGGAGAGCAAAAATGATTCTGAGACAGATGCAGATGATGTCACAATGAGGAATGAAAACACAGGAGGGATCTCAAGAGAAGAAGTGTGTAAAGCTCTAAAATCTCTTCAGAATGGTAAGGCTGCGGTAGTTGATGGCATAACTGCCGAGATGTTGAAATATGGTGGTGACTGTAATTAATTGGTTAACTGAAATTTGCCAGTTGTGCTGGGAGTTAGGAATGGTCCCTCGGGATTGGAAGGATGCTATTATTGTTCCCTTGTATAAGGGAAAAGGTGATCAGACTGAATGCAAGAACTATTGTGCTATTAGCATACTAAGTGTGCCAGGGAAAGTGTTTGGTAAGGTTGTTATTGAAAAAGTATGGGGTCTTACATCAGAGAAACTGTGGGATGTTCAGAGTGGTTTTATGCCTGGTAAAGGCTGCACTAACCAGATTTTTGCATTACACATGATGATTGAAAAGTATCTGGCTGTTGGTAAGAAAGTTTTTGCTGCCTTCATAGATGTAGAGAAAGCTTACGACCGAGTGAATAGGACACTTTTGTGGAAGGTATTGAATGAATATGGTGTTACTGGGAATCTATTTAATAGTGTAAAAGCCATGTATGCTGGTAGTAGAGCTTGTGTACGAGTGAATGGTGTTTTATCAAAAGGGTTTTCTATTGGTGCATTAGTTAGACAAGGTTGTGTAATGTCACCATGGCTGTTTAATACACTTGTGTGCAAAAATTAAGGATGAAGAGGAGAAATTAGCATAACAGCAGAACGAGCAGGCAGAATGGACTGAAAGACCACTGAGGAGATAGACTAAGGTCCTGTACGGTAGGGCATGCGCATATATGCAGCATGACGGGGGGGGGGGGTAGGAAGGGTATAAAGCACATGCGCGGTGTACGCTCAGCAATTCTGTGAAGGCTATTGCACTGTGTACATCGGTTTGAGCAACGTCGAGTTGCTGCCACCGTGTGATATGGCCAATAGGCCATCCAGTAAACGATATCTGGATGACTTTACCCGAGGTCGCGTCATTGTGAAGTTGGAAGAAGGTCGAAGTGTGACTAGTGTGGCCGAAGAGTTCGGGATTGCTCACAGGAACAGCTGTCCGAGAGTTTAGCAGTGGTCGTCCACGAGCAAACAAGACGGCGGACGACCGGTATATTGTCCTACAGGCGAGAAGAGACAGACGGCAGGCAGCGGGAGAAATTGCAATGCACATTCAACAGACAAGTGGACGTCCGTTATAGCGTTTTACTGTGGCCAGGAGGCTGCACAAAGGTGGTCTATTTGCACAACGACCAGTATGGTGTGTGCCATTAACATCTGCTCATCGGAGACTGCGGTTTCTGTGGTTCCAGGAACGCAAGAACTGGACACATCAGCAATGGGGTCGAGTTCTCTTTACAGATGAGAGCCGATTTAGTCTGACAAGCGATTCTGGACGTATACACATCTGGAAAGAGCAGGGTGCACGCAATTACACCTCCAACATCATCGAAAGGAACCGGTTTGGAGGTGGCGGAGTTCTCGTTTGGAGTGGTATCATGCTTGGTAGCCGTACTGACCTCCACATCTTCCAAAGAGGTTCAGTCACTGGTGTCCACTATTGTACCTACCGAGGTTCTCCTGCCTCACGCGTGTCTGTTTAGAGGTGCTGTGGGTCCTGAGTTCCTCTTCATGGACGACAACGCTACACCTCATCGTACAGTGGCTGTTGCAGAGCTGTTGGAGAGTGAAGATATTCAACGCATGGATTAGCCTGCAAGGTCCCCCGGACCTAAATCCAATCAAACACGTGTAGGACCTTCTCGGGAGACGCTTGGCAGCACGTCACCTGCCGCCAGCAACGATTCCGCAGCTGCGATTGGCGCTACAAGAGGAATGGGCCACGTTGCCTCAACAGCTCCTTGACAACCTCGTGCTCAGCTTGGTCAGATGATGTAAATCCTGCAGCACAGTCTGGGGTGATCATATCCTCTACTAAAGACTGGATTTTTCCTAGGCAGCCGCCTGTCATGTGGACGTTTCTGTCTTCTGTCCAGTTGTGCTCGAAGCTACCTTTTCAATAAGGTGCCTTTGTATCCTTTGGGTTCCTTGTTTGGACGGTTTTGCCCACTTGTCCCATATTCTTACATCTTGGAGATCTTATGGAATGATTTGAGTCGATGTGGAGCTCTTCTGCACGACGTTACATTCGAAAAACCGTCTCGTTCTTAATTTTTGCACGCCAGTGTATATTTGTGGATGTGTACATGCGCGATGCCAAAATAGATGATAGTGGTTTATGTTTTGGTTATATCCATGTGTGCAGATTGCTGTATGCTGATGGCACTGTCCTGTTGTCAGAGAGCAAAAGTGATTTGCAGAGTATGTTGTCTCGGATGGACGAAGTTTGCATGAAATTCAAACTGAGTATAAATAAGGGAAAAATCAAAGATATGGTTTTTGAGAGAGGAACTGGTAGCACTGAATGTAATGTAAGTATAAATGGCACTGTGATTGACCAGGTAAGTGAGTTTGTGTATTTAGGAAGCATGTTTGACAGAGAGAACAAATTGGATGGTGAAATTAGTAAGCGGGTGTATTCTTCATTGAAAGTCATAGCTGCTCTGGGAGGTTTTCACAGGAATGATGGGTTCTCTAGAGAGTCCCACATGGCTGTGTATGAAAGTGTAATTGTTCCTATTCTGATGTATGGCAGTGAAACCTGGGTACTGCAGAAGAAACATAGGAGTCGTTTGTGTGCTGGAGAAATGCGTTACTTTAGGGGCGGTTTGTTGCAAGACACGGTCTGATTGTGTGAGGAATGAAGATGTGTTGCAGTTGTGTTGTGTGAAGCAAAATGTTGTTAGCAAGGTGGAGACCAATATGCTTCGGTGATTTGACCATGTTGAAAGAATGAGTGATGAGATGCTTACTAAGAAAATCTTTTTAGCCCAAGTGGGAGGAAGGAAAGGCAGAGGAAGGGCAAGGAAGACATGGGTGGGTCAGATTCAGGAGTGTCTGCATGAAAAAAAGATTATGAGTATGAAGTATAAAAGATCTTGTGTACGGCGTGTAATGGATATCAGTGAAGCCCAAGTTGTATGTCAAGATCACTGTAAATGGAGAAGTTTGATACAACAACAGTAAGTAAAAATGTCTTGTAGTTTGTATTTCTTTTTGGAGCTAACCTCTGAATCTCGGAGAACAGCTTAGTGATATATATGAATAGTGGCGGCCCGTGACCAAAATTGCTGGGGAGGCAAACTGCTTTTCAGCCTAGATTCAAATAAATTTATTCAAATTTTGAAAATTACAATCCGATTTTTGGCGTAAATGGTACAGAGATGGTAAGTCGGATAATATCTGAAAACTTGAAAATTTTCATTGTCCTGGGTGGTGTAGTGGTTAGCATACCCGGGCGCTATCTGGGAGACGCAGGGTCGAGTCCCGCTGCAGGATGATGAAAATTTTCAAATTTTCGGATATTATCTGACTTATCCTTGTCACATTTACGCCAAAAATAGGATTGTCATCTTCAAAATTTGTATTATATGGTGTAATCCCGTATTTCTTTCTTGATTTATCTGCTATTCCGGGCAATCACGGAATAGGATTCTTAACCTTCAGATTCGCTAAACATGAATGCCAGTTGCTTCGACTAGCGAATCCTGTTATGGTTACATTAAAATTAATTGGAAACTTGAAACTTGGTCGTTCTGGGTGGTGTAGTGGTTAGCATACCCGGGCGCTGTCTGGGAGATGCGGGTTCGAGTCCCGATCCAGGACGATGAAATTTTAAAGTTTTCGGATATTATCTGACTTACCATCCTTGTCACATTTACACCAAAAATCGGATTGTCATCTTCAACATTTGTATTATATGGTGTAATCCCGTATTTCTTTCATGATAAATTTATTCAATTTAATGCCATTTTTTTTACAATATAATTTTTTTTATTTACTTTCTTATGTGCAAAGTATGAAATAAGTAACGTGACCCGTGAAAAGATTTATAAAATTTTACCGGAAACGCACGTTTTACATGATTTACCAACAGAAAACCTGTTTATGTAAGGCTCCGGTCCTTCGCCTAAATAGATTTTTTTCAGTCTGAAATCCCTCTTGGACTATTTGAGAACTGTTAATCCAGTTGGAATATGAAATTAATTGCATCGAAATAGATTTTTATTAAAGAGATCAACAGAAGATAAAAAGCAAGACTGAACTATACATCTTTTTCATCTCAAATGAAATTCTATTGTATGTACGCCTCTGCCTTCACTGACACCAAAAGAAAAAAGTCTTGAAGACTTCTGAACACAGCATTTACCTATACAGCAAGAAAGAAAGCTTTCCTTACGCTTATATTGTCTTGTATATGAGATCTATCTTTCGTTCTTTCTGTTTGGCGAAGTGATTTATTATTTGGTCATACCATGTCTGTTCTGCTTCCATCCTCTTCACAAGCGCCTTCTCGATGGACAGAACTGATAAACTTGACAACCTTTCTTGTCCAATGGAGTTTCTCTTGTAGTTTTTTATGCTCTTCAGGGAACGAGAAACTGCGTTCCACAGAGGTCGATGTTGCAGAAATTATTTCTAAGAGGGAAAGACGTCTTAATAGCTCTGTCAGTGCCTGAGCTAGATTATTATTGTATATGGCAAATAGAATTTATGTTGTACTTTTGGCATTGTTCCACAGATCTCTGTCTGTATACAGAACCTGCAGCTCGCTATGCAGTTTGGTGCTGTCAAAGTATGTTTCATAAGTTTGAAGCAGAGCTTTAAAACAGTGTTCAAGAAAAATTTTAGAATGAGCTTCAAAGCAGTGTACACCGACCAGCTGAAGAAATTTTAATTTCTCAATGTCAGAAAACCGGCATTTTAACTGAGTTGTAACATTGTCTATTACCTCATAATACAGTCTTCTGTATTGCACGGTGGCTGGAATATCATTGCTTCCTTTAAATCTTTTATTTGGAGAACCAACCTCACTGCATACGTTATGATAGAGATCATCAAACTGTCTCTGATCTCGAAAGTCAACAATTTTTCACATAAGCCAGTAATTTGTTTGTTATGAAATGTAACATCAGAACTATTTGATTGCAGTACAGAGAAAGTAACCTCAGTTAAATCAAATATTGTTTTATATGAGAAGAGAAGAAAAACAAAATTAAAATCTTGGTGCCACCATTTTAATCCTGCTGCTTCATGAATTGTCTCATCATCATAGTTGGAATCATCCTGAATTTTTTCAAATACTTCAATTAGCAGGCACCTGTGGTCAGCTATGGTAGACACTGAACGAGATTTGAAGTTACACCTGGTCTGAGATACACGAGGTGGTCTGGGTCTGCTAACAGATTCTAGTAAATGAACACGCTTTGTCAATTTGGAAAAGAATACACAAATTGCATTTAAATTTGCAAAAAAAAAATATGTGATTCCTTCAACACTGACGCTGCTCTGCTCAAAACTAAGTTCAGCCTGTGTGCGTAGCAGTGAACAAATAATGCTTGAGGGGCATCACACTTCACTTTTGCTTGCAATCCATTCAGCTCTGATGCCATCACTGCTGTGCCATCATGTGTCTGTGCAACTAGTTTTTTTTTGTAGCTAAATCTTTCCAGCTCACGATCCAGTAATTCTTTAAGCGAAGTAGCACACCAATCAGAACTTACATCAAAAAATCCGAAAAATCTTTCTACTGGTACTCCATCTTTCATGAATCAAACTATAATTGATACTTGTGCATGGGAGCTAATGTCTGTTGCTTCATCAATCTGCCAAGAAAAAAACTGGGCATTTTCAATATCTGCATTGATTTCATTCCTAATTATATGAGTAACTGATTCGATTACATCATTCTGTATTGTTTTTGAAGTTCCTGAAAATGTTGTACTATTCTCCATAAACACTCTCAATGTTTTGCCACTCTTGGAGAGTAAATCAATCATCTCGAGGTAATTTCCCATATTTTCAGAGACTTCGCTCTCATCGTGTCCACGAAATGGGAGCTCTTGCAGCGCCAGTAGTGTTGTAATATCAATCAACTTCTTCATTACATTTTTATTCTTTTTTACTTTTTCATTATGACGTAAGTCTCTTGTTCTCTTCGCTTCGTTGAGAGAGTAGTCTATCCTTGTTTTGCCTAGCAACTGTAATTAACAACTGCCAGAATGTGATCTTTACACTTTTTGTGCCTGTGCAAAGCACATGGTAAATTTTTCAAATCATTGAAGCCTTTCTCTTGCCAGACTTCATTGCCACTCACAGGAAACAGCAAACATGGCCAACAATATAGTTTGTTCGTTGATTCACCACCAGTTAGCCATTGTTCTTTTCTGTACCATATTAAAACCTCTGTTTGAAGTTTTGCCCTTTGAAGTCATCTTTTTCATTTCAGGTGTAGGCTTACCATCATTTTTAATTTGATTCTTTTCTTCAAAATCTCTTCTACTGAAAGGCTTTTCCAGTAAGCTATCCACCATATTAGATATGTTTGAAGCAGAGGCCATGGCCTGATAAACAACTCTTCATGAAACATAAATAAAATTAGTTACACAAACATTAGTGTGAAAGGAAAGCAACTAGGAAGAAGACACTATGTAATGACGCTCGAAGCTGTCCGAATGAGGAGTTAACAAAGCGGAGCTGCTGCTTACAGGGAAACAGCTGTTCCCATGAGGCAAGATAACTTCTGCCTCACAGAAAGTCCACGGTGCGTGTGCGCTCTTTGTGTTGGCAGTTCCACCGCCTACCTTCATATCTACTGATTCAGTGGGAGTAAACAGGTTTGGCGCAAAATGTACAAGAGACAGTTTGCTTCCTGCCTCAAGGATGGAGATCGCCAGCTGAGGACAATTCGCAACTACGCGCTACCGATTGTTTTCGAAAAGCATCAATTTAAAAAACTGAATGAGCACATAGACGACATTTAATTCAAAAGAGTTAACTAGCATAAATGTTTGCTCTCCTATACCCAAAAGTACTGAATGAACAAAACGAATAATTCTAACTAAGAGTCTTAAAATTCTGAGGAGGCACTGCCTCCCTTGCCTCCTCCCCAAAGCAGCCACTGTGTATGATGTATGTATGGGTTTGCATATGTCATACACTCTATAGAACCATGCTCTAAACACAGAAAGAGAAACAGTTGTAATCCTATCCAGCAAACTGGCATGCAATGATAAGGTCTCTACTAAACTACCAATGGTTTTGGCATGCGTTATTAAAAGATGGAAACACATCGTGGCGCACTGTATAATTACATGACAAAAATTCGTGTAAAATGCTTGTGGTGTCACCCACATTATTTTCAAAAATCATCTTCGTTCTTAACGTGTTCCAATTCCCTGCATTTTTATGTCTGCCACTGCCTTGAAAAAGCCTCCCAGTGGAGTACGAAAGCTTGGCGAATCTTTGTGCTGACTACATCACAAAAATAAATGGATTTAATATGCTATATGCATTTCATGACTATTTACTGTAATGTCTGAAATTAAGTTACTTTCTCTAAGTAACTCATTTATGTAGATCATGAACAATTATGTGACACCCTGCATCACTGTATTATTCCAGAGTTCATTTTCAAACAATTACCAGAACTTCCTCATATTCCAGAGTTCATTTTCAAACAATTATCAGAACTTTCTTATATTCCAGAGTTCATTTTCAAACAATTACCAGAACTTCCTCATATTCCAGAGTTCATTTTCAAACAATTACCAGAATTTCCTCATATTCCAGAGTTCATTTTCAAACAATTACCAGAACTTCCTCATATTCCAGAGTTCATTTTCAAACAATTACCAGAACTTCCTCATATTCCAGAGTTCATTTTCAAACAATTACCAGAACTTCCTCATATTCCAGAGTTCATTTTCAAACAATTACCAGAACTTCCTCATACTCCAGAGTTCATTTTCAAACAATTACCAAAACTTCCTCATGTTTAGACCATTGAAAACTCTGGATGTAAATGTTTGTGACTCAAAATATCTATATCCTGCCATTTCTTACCTTTGCTGAAGCTGCCACATTGTTTTGCCTCCCAGCTGCTTTTTAGCACATTTCTGCTTCTTACTCAGTATGCTTGAGTAAACTTTGTGAGGCACACAAATGAAAGAGATATGGCAGTTATTTAAACACACCCTGTTCCCCATTTTGTAAATTGATACTGATACTTCTTAGGAGCAGAACCATTTTCCCCATATTTTTTTGTAATGATTCTATGTAAACAACAAATCCCCCCTCTACCTCCCAATATTTCACTGTGTGAGCTGTTCTGGATTTATATCATTATAACTCCCAGCTTTACCACATGTGTGTACCATATTTATTAACATAT
The DNA here is from genome assembly GCA_039090855.1 of Macrothele yani. NCBI lineage: Eukaryota > Metazoa > Arthropoda > Arachnida > Araneae > Macrothelidae > Macrothele > Macrothele yani. The sequence continues at coordinate 76,350,889 of CM077026.1, forward strand.
GGACTGTGACTTCTAATGAGGTGAATTTTTTCACTTCTGCACTTTTGCACAATATAGCAGCCTGGAATCACAATACCTTAGGTAATATTGTGCAATGTGAAATGAGAATTTGAAGCATATTCATTCAAAAGTGGTTTAGAAAATTACATTATTGTCATTTCTGAAACCATTCTTTTTGTAGTCAGTCCATTTTCATCATCAAAATAAGCTTAAGCACCAATGTGGAAAAAGTTCTCTTTATGTACAGTTTTATGCATGTGATTATCTCTACTCACACATATAAACATGTTTATAAGTTCATTGGAATATCTTAAGGAACAGCACTTGAACAGTTTGTTTTTAATAATTGGAAATTGTAGTCAGTGGAAAGTATATATTACTGGTATTTAGTTATCTGAACTACACATAATGAAGCTTGATACTTGTACAATATATTTGCAATATTTTTGTGCCCCATATATTCTCATGCCTGATCAGTTTAACGTGTACATTTTTATAACTAAATACTTAGTTGGTATTCACTATTCCAGACTTGATTGTCAAAATAAAACTGTTGTTGTTCGATCAATTGTCATCTAACAATACATGAAATGTACATTTTTAGAAAAGCTTGTCTCAACCGCACATAATGGTGATGCCTGATGTACATGATGCCTTTGTGCCTTTATTGGATGGATTTTTGGTTTCTGTTAGTGAAGCTGATACTCTTATTGATAGGTAGGCTTTAGGCATAAATTTTTGTGATGCTTGTTTTTCATATTTTATTTGGATGCTTGGACATTTTAAGCTACAGTATGCATAAAATTGTTATTAATTAATATTCATTTCATTTTACATGTATTGAAATACGAGGTCTGTCTGGAAAGTATCCAGCCATTAAATATTAAAGAAAAAATAGCTGACCTAGGAAAATGGCAATTTAGTCCCATTCAAAGTACTCTCCTAGGGACCTCACACACTTATTCCAGCATCCCTTCCACTTTTCAAAACAGTCTGCAAAGTCTTCAAGATTGCTATCAGCTGCCCTTGTCGCATTCTCCTTAATCTTGTCCACAATCTGAAATCTCCTCCCTTTCAATGGCGATTTTAGCTTTGGAAAAAGCTGGAAGTCACAGGGAGCCAAATTTGAGGCAGGGGTGACAGACCTTGGTGGTGTGATGTTTTGTGAAAAAAAAACCTGCACGAGATGTGAAGATTGCGCAGTATAGCTCAAAATTAGCGTTCGCCAGTCGACAGCTGGTGATTAAAATTTCAGTATCGTGACCACATTTTTCCAACATCATCGCAACAGTGACTACCAAACGTTCGTTGATCGGACCGGACTTCTATTGCTTCCAGGATGTCATCAAGCGCCATTTGAAGACATCGCGGCGACTACTGCATGAGCGTATTGCGTAAACCGGTTGCTGTAATAATTTTTTTTGTCTTTGGAATGTTTCTGGTTTCGGAGCATAAGCTACGCAATTCGATGGTCGTCGTGTTCCATTTTGTTCTCGAGTCGTTGTGCTGATTGGCGGCCCCACACCGGAAGTCCCAAGTGTGCCTTAGTCACGTCACGCAGCCAGCGCCTTAGTCGTAGATGACGCTTCAAACGGCGTGAACTATTTCCAATAGGAGTTAAGCCGCTTACCTAGTAGTCGCTTTGCTTCTGGTAGTTTTACTTTCAGGGATGTGGAAGAAACGTGGCATACCATAAGACGTCATAAATCTTGTTACAATGGGACATCGGAGGACATGTGAAAAGAGAGACGATGAGTTTGAGCAAAAGTGCAAGTGGTGGAAAGAGGAAGTCAAGTAACATTTCAGCTTTGGGAAATGTCCCAAAAAAAAAAAGTATTTCGTAATTACAGAATGCAAGTAAGTAACATTTCTGCATATACACTGCTGGCCACCCAAAATGCAAAACCAAGAAGGACACGAGATAGCAAAGCCAGATTTACTGGACACATAACAACAGATACAAAGATGAAACGCTTGAGCTTACAGGCTCGTGCGACTTGCAGAACACGCAGACATCAATAGTTCGTGTGGCCCCCATGGCTGGGAACAACGGCCGCTACACGCCGCGGCATTGAACGAAAGAGGCTTTTGATGCGGGCTTGGGGTATGTTGGTCCAGGCTGCTTCCACACGTTGCCACAGTTCATCAGGCGTAGCCGAGGGTGGTGCTTGCCGGGCCGCTCGGTTGCCGATCAGCGACCAGACGTGTTCGATGGGCAACATATTGGGAGAACAGGCGGGGTACGGCAGCTGTGACACCTGGTGGGCTGTGAAGAATTGTTGCATGATGTGTGCCACATGTGGGCGCGCATTGTCCTGTTGAAACGGGGCCGCTGGAAGGTCCTGCACGTAAGGGAGGACTACAGGCTCCAAAATGTCGGAGATGTACTGGTGGCTGTTGAGTGTACCGGCAATGCATACCAGAGGGGTGCGGGTGTCATATCCAATTGTGCCCCAAACCATAACGCCAGGCGACTGACCGGTACGGTGATGCATAATGCAGCGTCATACAGTCTCGCCACGGTGCATCCACATGTGGATCCGGCCTTCGTGGTGTTGCAGGCAGAAGCGGGATTCGTCGGAGAAAACAATGTCGTACCATTCCGTAGCCCAGGTGCGGTGTCGGTGTTCAACGGTCCACTGCCGCCGCACTCGCCAGTGGTGTAACGTAAATGGTAATTGGAGCAATGGCTGCCGTGCGACAAGTCCCCGCTCTTGCAGGCAACGTCAAACGGTACGTGCTGACATAGGTTGTTGCGCAACACACCCTAATTCCTGCACAAATGTTCGAGATGTGGCGGTGTGAGCCGTCAATGCCTGCCGCACAACATGCCGGTCCCCTCATTCGATGGTGTGCCGTGGCTGCGCCAATCACTCGGGTCAGTCCGTCCGTCTGTCCCTCCCTCCTGCACCCACTGAATCCATACTCGCCTCACTGTGGCTGGATGTTGTCCCACACGGGCGCCGATGTCTCGGTACAATAAACCGCTGTCACGATAAGCCACTATTCGTCCTCTGTTGAACTCCGAAACGTGCTGGAATGACTGCTGTATTCTGCGACAAGGCATCAGGAAGCTTCCCACGCACAGGTCCGGCAGCACAACACACTTCTACTACTTACACCCCGCCTTCTGTGCAACCTTCTTATAGTGCTTCTCGGTGGCGTGCCGGGCGCACATGATTTGCATATGCCCTGCAATGCTAATCGTTTGCATGTCCCCTCGTGGGCGACACATGCTGTGGATTTCAGGCCAATCGGATGCTTCCATCTTGGTGTTGCATTTTGGGTGGCCAGCAGTGTATAATAATTTTCATGATATTGTCTGTTTTATTTGTGTTTATTTGTATTATAGAATGGGGGGGGGCAGAATCACAGCTCAGTTTTTGGTGGCGCGTTTCTTTATTCACGTTATGGGCACAGACCCCCCCTCCTCCGTCAGTCGCTATTTTCCAAAAGGCATAAACGTTTTTCTTCTAAAATTTTACTTTCCATTTTAAGTATCCGTAATTTCTATAAAAAAATTAGCTTATACATTAATATGATAGGAAAAGCACGTGTTTTGCCATCAAGTCGTCAACTATGTCATTGGAAAACACAACTTTTAATGATTAAAAATTTCCACAGCGGCATCGTGGAAATTTCTTTACAAACCATAAATATTAGTTAATGTTCTTTAGATTACCAAATTAGATGGTGGTATTTAAAGTTACTTTTGTATTATCCAAAAATATTATTATTATCAGTTATATATACCGTATCAAAGAAAATATTGTTATACCACAGATATTAATTCAAAAACTATGAGCTTCAACATCTCGTAAATTTTCATGTCTAGCTTCCAGTCTTCCCAACAGCAGAAAGTACTTAAAACTGTGAGGTGCACTGCAGAACAAAGAGGACCAGTACATATTATTATTATTATTATTTCATTTCAATAATATCAAAAAGGGGTGGCTGTCCTATCAGGTCCTGGAAATGTGAAAAGAAAAAAAGAAGATTACGAAAATCACGGAGTAGTCGCAAGGTTCTGAGGTTGGTCATGAAATTTTTTAGAAAATTCGTTATTATTTTCTTTTTTTGGTCCCCCTCACTATTACCTTTCAAAACAGAATGATTACATTCATTCTGTTTTGGAATCTTTTTCCAGTTTGGCCAAGTGGCGATAATTCAAAGCTAATAAGAGAAATACACAGAATTGCGGTAAATCAGCAATAGTTTTCGTGTTTTTTTCTGATATGTATTTATATTCAATAGCAGAATAGCTTTATTTGCTATGCCACACCAATTACTTTTCACATTATATATATATATTGGAGATTAGAGCTTGTCCTTAATTTTTTGTATAATTTTCTTTTAGGGATATTCGAGATGATAATTTGTCTGCAAGTACGAATTCAGACAGAACCTTGCCATGTGTTGGGGAATTCATGGCCGTGGGTGCATCTACAAGTGGAACCACAAAGGAAACAGAAGTTGAAACTGTAAAGGAATCAGCAAGTGGGGGCATTTCTGAATTGATTGCCATTCCTAGCAGTGGGGATGAAAAAACAATGGGAAAAACCAAGTCTGTAAAGAGGAGGTTGAGAGAAGATTGGAAAGTTGTCCAAGGTGATCTTGAAGCGACAAAGGACCGAAAAACAAATCTAATATTGGACGAGAACTGTGAATGCTGTACCGAATTTGCAGCATCACTTGGAGTTTCTTCAAGTTTTGTGCAAAATGATCCACAATTCCATCCACCCCAGACAGAAAACGCCATACTGTGAACGTGCATTTTTCTAGCAAAGCACATGAAGCAGGCTATATGAAGTCTCAAAATCGTGTTTAGTTGACTTCACAATCACGTGTATATACAGAGATGACCATACTTAATCCAAAAATTCAAGAAAAAATTGTGAAAATGTTCTGAACTGTATATGCAATGGTTATCGAGGACAGGGCAGGATCTAGATTTGCATTGGAGTGCCAGTTGCAAGAACTCAATGGGATTGATATTGGCAAGACTAACCAGAATGACATGTCATTTAAAACATTCCTTCACTTCATTGATGCAGATATTCAAAAGAATGTTGCGGAGGAAGTTAACAATGCCAGCGCTTTTGCGATAATAACTGATGGATCTACAAGTCGTGCAGTCACGGAATATTAAGCTGTGTGTGTGAGGTATGTGGGAATATCAGCTGAATAAGAATCTGCCATTAAAGTTAAATTTCTAGGTTTAGGGGAGATAGATATTAGTGCGGATGCTGATGGATGATTAAAATCCATCTCTGAAGTCCTGAATTGTTCAGGAATTGTAAACTGGCAAAATAAGATGATGTGTAGCACAGTTGATGGAACAAATGTTAATGTTGGGCATAAAGGAGGACTGAAAAAAATGGTTACTCCAACTTACATAACATGCTATAACCATGTATTTGATCTGTGTGTAAAGCAAACAATTGAATGCAATCCAGCAGCATCTGCTGTAATAACACTAATTCGGTCCTTAAGTTCATTTTATCGTACAAGCCCAAAATTGGCATGTGAACTCAAAAAAGCAGCAGAAGCTCTTGAAATTAACCTGTTATCATTCAAACCCATTTGCAATGCAAGGTTGTCCAACTCCCTGCAAGCATCACTGGAACCCCTAACTTGTAACTACGGGGCTATTACAAGTCATTTGGAGCAAGTAATATCCTTGTGGAAGAAGCTTGGAGAGACTCGTCCAGCAGTGGATTGATAATGGTTGTCAATGATGATGATGATATCCTCCCACAATATAAATCGATATTCTTCAGACTTAAAATCAACAGCAAGCAGTCTTTTAAAGCAATTTACTTCATACGCAACAATGTTTTGAGTATTTTCAGTTGCTGATTTTATTGAAATAATGGGAAAGACCTCTCAGGTTTTGGAATCGCGGGACATACTTTTGAATGTTGCCATGAGTAAGATGAATAACACTACCACCAAACTAAATGAAATGAAGCAACAGCCAGAAAATTGTCCAAACTTGATTCATTTCCTTGAAGAATGTGAGGAACAGCAGGCTGAACAACAGTAGCTTTTCCGTGGTCAAGTTCTCAAATTGCTTGTGAAATGGAAAGCTACAAGTGTAGGAAACAAACGTACCCCATGGCAAGATACGGTCAACTTTTTTGATGAATTCTGCAAAATCTTCCAGAAAAGAGTGTTAGACTCCTTTTCATCACCTGTACTAAAAGCATTTCAAGTTCTAGATGCCGCATTCATGCCAACAGGAAAAAGTGAACTGGAGGTCTACGGAAATGCACATATCGAAGAAATATGTAATCTATTTTCGTTGGAGAAAAGGAGTGCTCTGGAGCAGTGGGTAGAAGTAAAGGAATTCATCAGTTTTCATTTTAAGCATTCTACCAATTTCCTACAACTACGAAACATGCTACAAAGTGAATTACTTGAACACATGACAGTAATGAAGCAATTGCTAGACATACTTCTTTGCATACCAGCAAGCAATGCAGAAGTAGAGCTTGTGTGGAGTGGGATGAAGGAAGCATTAGGTGAAAGAAGTCTGTTGATGCAAAAGGATACTCTGCAGGCACGCCTTCATGTAAAACGGAATGGAAATTATTTGTTGAGTCAGAATTTTAGCGCAGTGAACGAGTGATGGAGAAGTTCAATAGGCCTTAGTCGGTGTAGATGGCAAAGGTTTTTAGAGAAAAATAGAAATTGAAAAATTAAATAAATATGTTTCCTGAAAAATTAGTCACTGTTGTCTTTTAAAAAAATAGTACATGCGCTCAAGAGGTCTTCATAGAAAAAATCCTGTACACGTAAGAATTTGTTGCATTTTTTGTGGGTGGCTACCAAAGTGAAAAAATTGGCTACTAACTTTTGTATCCTCAGTAGCCACTGACTATTAACATAAAATTCTAGTTTTGATGTATATTGGGCAGGTGCGTTATCCTGACGAAGCTGTCAGTCACCTCTTGCCCACAGCTGCGACTCTTTTCTTCTTACTGTGTCCCTCAGCAGACAAAGAAGTTTGATGTAGTACATCTTATTTATTATCTGGCCTGAAGGAGCATATTCGTAGTGGACAACACCTTCTTCATAAAAAACAAAAAAACCCTGTCAACGTGGCCGTAATATTGCTCTGATTTTACCATGCTTTCTTCAGACGTGGAGACTCGGGCGACTTTCACTGGGAAGACTGGGCTTTTGCTTCAGGGTCATAGCCGCAGAGACTCCAACTACTACGGATTCTCGTAGCCACTACGGAAATTGTCAGTCCGCTACGAATCACAGAAAGCATTGGATATACTACAGAAATCGAAAATCTGAGTGAAATTACCTTTTTAACAATGTGCCTAAAGTTTATTTTCATGTTTTCTAGATTCTAACATTCATTAAAGATTTTGGAGAGTGTTTATTGAATGTTTTCAATATATCATTGCATTTCTTCCATGATTTTGCAATATGTTTTGGATGTCTAAGTGTTTCTGGCCATGTGCAGAGTTATCAGGGCCCATGGAATCCTGGAACCCTTTCCAGATCTTGAAAAGTCTTTAATTTTCATATTTTGTGTAAAGTCCTATAGTAGAACTAAAATTCTTTCCTACAATGAAAAAAATTTTTTGTTCATTGCAGGAAAAAACCAAAAAAAAAAAAAAAAATAAACCCCAAATTTTTTTCCCCCATCATTCTTTTTAGGGTTTGAAGATGGTCATGAACAACTTCCACTCTGCGTAGGCACTTAGTATGTTTACTGTAAGGTTCCCATCATACTTTGTGTGTGCGGGGGGGGGGGGCTGATTTTTGAGTTAAACTAGAAAAAGAATATTGGAACCATTTAATGTTTCTCCCAATATGTCTTCAATTTATGGAAAAAATTTTAAGAAAAAAATTGACTTTTTTATGGATTTCCACTGTCTATTTGCTGCTCTGGCAATTTGTTTTTTACCGAGTGTGTGATACTGTGTTAATCATTACAACTGAAAAATGTTGAAAATTATGGACTTTTGTAGTTTTCACTAGTAAAAAACTAGTTAGTAAAATCATGCAATGCATTGGTTATGATATGCTTTCGAACATACCAGAAATCATAACTCAAGTTATTACTCAAGTTATGAGGATAATGGCTGTAGAATAAATCTCGCTCCTGTGCCCTGACCTTTGATCCCATTACAATTATATTCAACAGAACTAGTTCAGTATACCTCTGAAATAGCATGATAAGGTTTTGTCGCAATAGAAGCATTTTTACGTAAGTTATGTTGCATAAGGTCTATGGAATAGATCCCGCTCCTGTGTCCTAACCTTTGACCCCATTTCGACCATTTTCAATAAGATTTGTCCCCAGGCAGGCTCCTACAACATACTAACATTTCGTCCAAATCGAAGCATTTTTACATAATTTATGACGCATAATGGCGATGGAAGTGATTCCGCTCCTATGTCCTGACCTTTGACCCCATTTCACCCATTTTCAATAGGGTTTGTCCCCAGGTGGTCCCCTACCACATACTAAAATTTCATCGAAATCGAACCTTTTTACGTTAGTTATGACGCATAAGAGCAGTGGAATGGATCCCGCTCCTATGTCCTGACCTTTGACCCCATTTCGTTCACTTTCAATAGGGTTCCTTCCCAGGTGGTCCCCTACCACATACTAAAATTTCATTGAAATCGAACGATTGTTACGTGAGTTATCGTGCGGACGGGCATAAGCACACAACGCGTGACGTAATAAGGCAGATGGGAATCGTGACCATCTGCTCGAAAGAGTGACGTCATAAAACTCTAATAGGATCCACACACAACGCGTGACGTAATGAGACAGATGGCGTGTCAGCGCACCAACATCTCAATCGCGAGCTTGTGATGTCATAAGATTTCTAAGCATGGGTAACATTAATGAAATGACGCCATGACACTGAAAACGTGGTGATTTGGGGTGGTTATTTAACCCAATAAGCAAATTTTCCTAAAGTCGAGATCAAGTTAAATCGATTTCTAGTACCAGAAAACGCATGTTTTTGTCGATATTTCTGTTTCTAAGATTCCGATTTGAAAAATTCTTTCTGTGCTAGAGAGCGTTTCCGGTGTGAAGTGTTTCTCATATAAATTCATGTTTTTCTTGACAACAAGTCTGCAACCAGAGGGCGTACGCTCACGATTCCGTTTACAGCAATATCTGAGGGATTAAAAACCGGATGGGAAAAACTTCTTTCTTCCATCAGATACTATTGTTTTCCATACCGGTTCCATTGACTTTGAATAGCTTTGATAAATATAATTTGGGTCAGAACGGATTCAAAAGATGTGCTTATCACACCCAAAAATTCAGTGTCATCTTTCTTGTTTGTTCTGGTAACATTAGCATTTTACTATGTGTGTGAAATTTGGCTGGTTTTGAATGTGATAAATTTGATGCTGTTGGAAGTTGTTACAATACATCTTGCTTAAATTCATATGCTACCTATGCCTTTTCAAAGAAAAAAGTATGGCTTTGCTAAAATGAAATTATAATTTTTATCACTTATAAGAAATTTTCATTTTGTTATAACTTTGTTTCTGCATTAATAAATTACTTAAAATTAATCATGTGTCAATGATCAAATGTAATTTTGGGAAAATAATGAATTTTGAATGATAAAGTCTCAATGTTAGAGATAATTTCAGTATGACTTCTTTGCATCAGTAAATCTGGTGAACATTTTGTGTATTGCTTTTATACTATTGCATTCTTAGTTGGGATTTCTTCTTTTATAACTAATGTATAAAAACTAAATTCTGTACAAATCTTAAGATATGAAAACTGAAATTCTTTTTCATTATATTGATTTTACAGCCTCATGACACAGATCCCGCAAATGTATGTCAATGAACCATCTGGTGAAGTTCTTTTGGGTCCTGTTGTGCAAGCTGGTTTGGAAGCTTTGAAGGTCAGTGCTGTTTTCAAAACAAAATGCTACCATACAAAATGTCACGGCAATCAAGATTGTTGTGATATGCTATAGGAATTCATGTAGTGTTGGTATTGTGTAAGTAAATATGTGATTCACAAAAATAAAAAAAAAAGTGTCCAAGAAGAAAGTGTGACTAAACAATTTAATGATGCCAAGTACTATAGTGATGAATTTGAGCTTTTCTATTGAACACTGATGTCATTGGGTCAAGCAAGTGTAACTTCATGGTTGTTTCATGTATGCACTTAGTAGGAAGGGCAAACATATGTGAAAACTTCTGAGAAGTGTTATTATACAGTCTTCCTTGATTGTTATATTTTTGTTTGCATTTAAAAGAAAGCAGAACAGTAACAAAAGGATCATGGAGGCGACCAAATGCAGTTTGTGAGCAACAAGTATTACTAGACAGGAAAAAAAGTCAATTTATAATCACAATGCACCTTTGTTTTCTTGTTGATCACAGTTTTGCTAAGTTATGGCCGAACTTCATTATATAAGTTTATTTTCACTTCACAAATTACAAAAGAAAAAAAAAAAAGAAAGAAAAAGAATCAGTCAATCATGGAATGATAAACATTTATCTTAAAAAGATAGTATACTTTATAATGTTATGTCTGTTTGTGACAAATCAGAATTGTTGATTCATCCTGAAGAAACTGGGCTGTAGCACAGCAAAACTGTACCCAACAGAAAATTAAAATTTCATTGTGACTAAAACAGTGTATTTTTTATTCTTACAATATATCAGTGTTCATAGTCTACAATTTGTAATAAGTAGAATCATTTGATAATACTGTGCTTATTTTCCAGGGTTTGCGCAGGTAGGAAAAGTACCAGAATTTTGTTTCCAACACTTGTGAAAACACTTGTGAAAAGTGCTTGGTTTTTTTTATTTTTTTTTTATTTTTTTTATTCTTGAGGAATAGTCTTTAATTTTCTATTTGTATCATTTATGTTGCTAAGCTGGGTCATGCGCTGCCTGTGAATGCGTTTCTGAATACTTCGTGGTCAATAGTTGAAAAAGAGAGAGAGAGAGAGAGAGTGAGTGATTGTGAAACATCCTTCCATTATTGTAGCTTTCAATGGACTGTTTGCAAATTATTGCTTCCTGCCAATACTTTATAACCCTACAGCACAGGATTATCTGTGGGTTTCATCAATGAATTTGTGAAAGCATCCATATTACAAAAATGCCAATTAATTGCACTCATTGTTTGCGCATATCACTTTTTTTTTAATGCTGAAACTGCTAATGTTAATATGAGGTTTTCAGCAAATCAAATTTTAAAGAAAAACATCTGAGGGGGTAAAAAGGAACACTGAACAAGAACTCAGTCAAAAGCTTGAAGAAGCCAAACTTTCTGCTTAAGATTTAAATAATTGCTGTTTTAATTTCAATGCAAGATTACATACTCATGACTTGTTAGTATTCCAGTGGTAGGTGTGTGAACACCTGTTTTTACTTTTGATTTATTTTCCCCTGTAGTGTGGATTTATTTTGAGAACTTTGAACTTACATATCATATCAGTAATCATTTTTTATTGTTGTGGTCAATCTCAAGTACGCAGCAAAAAAGTGACAAGATTCTATATTTTCTCAAAAAAAAAAAAAAAAAAAAAAAAAAAAAAAAAAAAATAATATGGCAGAAAAGAAAACAGCACAGATTTTGCAGGAGAAGACAGAATTATAGATGCAAAATAGCTGTAAATCTCATACCAATCTGTGAAATGCGTGGTATGTAGATAGTGAATATGGGCACAAGTTTAAATGTATGTCCTACTAAAACTCGTGAATCTAAGCAAATGTGTTGGACACATGTGGAATCATACTTTGACAGTATGCAATATATTTATGAAGGTCAATCATGGCTTCGTTAATTTTGGTGAGATTATAAAGGTTGAACATAAGCAGTAGAAAACTTCACATTACAAAAAACTGCAAATACTAAACATTTGAATAACTGTACTATCTGTGTAATTTCAATCTTTTCTACTTTGCCATCTTAAATTTTGAATATATTCGGCTCTGAATAGCACATTAAATGACATTTGCATTCTATATTCAACTTCAAATAATGCACCATTTCTCACCAAGTGGTGTAAATACATATTCTGTTTTCCTTGCTATTTCTGCTTCTAAAATTCTTATTTGGAAACAAGTCTTTTTATTTAACATACATTCTGTAATGAGACACATTTTGAGTAATTTTTTCTACTTTTTCATAACAACAGTTCTTACTGCTAGCAGATGGAAGCATATATTTATGTTTGCTATGCTCCACTTCTATTAATCGTATTGGAAAAAAATCATTTTTGCTCAGTTAAATATTTTGCATGTATTTTCTGTTTAAAATAATGAACAGTTTTCTTATTACATACATACATATTACTAAGCTGTTCTCTGAGATTCAAAGGTTAGCCCCACAAAGAAATATCAACTACCAGATAAATTCTCAACTGATGATTTACTTACTCTTGCCATATCAAACTTCTCCATTTACAGCAATCTTGATGCACAACTCGGGCTTCACTGACATCCATCACACGACGTACACAATACCTTTTATACTTCATACTCATAATCTTTTTCGCATGCAGACACTCCTAAATCTGATCCTCCCATGACTTCCTTGGGCTTCCTCTGCCTTTCCTTCCTGCCACTTGGGGTATAAAAAAATTCTTAGTAAGCATCTCATCACTCATTCTTTCAGCATGGCCAAACCACCTAAGCATATTAGTCTTCACCTTGCTAACAACATTTTGCAACACATCTTCATTCCTCGCACGATCACGTGTCTTGCCACAAAGCCCCCATAAGTAACGCATTTCTCCAGCACACAAATGACTCCTATGTTTCTTCTGTAGTGCCCAGGTTTCACTGCCATGCATCAGAACAGGAACAATTACACTTTCATACGCAGCCATGCGGGACTCTCTTAACGACTCATCATTCCTGTGAATACCTCTCAGATCAGTTATGACTTTCAATGAAGAATTCACTCGCCTACTAATTTCACCATCCAATTTGTTCTCTTTGTCAAACATGCTTCCTAAATACACAAACTCATTCACCTGGTCAATCACTGTGCCATTTAGATAGACTTATCTTGCATTCAGTACTACCAGTTCCTCTCTCAAGAACTATAACTTTGGTTTTTCCCTTTTTTATACTCAGTTTGAATTTCATGCAAACTTCGTACATCCGGGACAACATACCCTGCAACTCACTTTTGCTCTCTGCCAACAGGACTGTGTCATCAGCATACAGCAATCTGCACACATGGATATTACCAAGACATAAACCAGTATTATCTTATTTTGGAATCACACATGCACATATCCATAAATATATTAAACAGCCATGGTGACATTACACAACCTGGTCTGATTCCTGCACCAATAGAAAACCATTTTGATAAAACACCATTCACTCGTACACATGCTCTACTGCCAGCATACATGGCTTGTACACTATTAAATATATTCTCAATAACATCATATTTATTCAATACCTTCCACAAAAGTGTTCTTATTTACTCCAACGTGAGCTTTCTCTAAATCTATGAAGGCAGCAAAAACTTTCTTACCAACAGCCAGATATTTTTCGATCATCATGTGTAATGCAAAAATTTGGTTAGTGCAGCCTTTACCAGGCATAAAACTACTCTGAACATCCCACACTTTCTCTGATGTAAGACCTCGTATTTTTTTCAATAATGACCTTCCCAAACACTTTTCCTGGCACACTCAATAGGCTCACTCGTAATACCACAATAGTTCTTGCAGTCAGTCTGATCACCTCTTCCCTTATACAAGGAAACAATGATGCCATCCTTCCAATTCTGAGGGACCATTCCTAATTCCCAGCACAACTGGCAAATTTCAGTTAACCAGTCAATTACAGTGTCACCACCATATTTCAACATCTCAGCAGTTATGCCATCAACCGCCAAAGTCTTACCATTCTCAAGAGATTTTAGAGCTTTACACACTTCTTCTCTTGAGATCTATCTCACCTGTGCTTCCATCCCTCACTGTGACATCATCTGCATCTGTCTCAGAATCATTTTTGCTCTCCTGATCTAATAACTCACAAAAGTATTCACCCCATCTTTCACTTAACTCATTGGGCTCCCATATCATTTCCCTGATCCTGTTCTTCACACAACTTACAACTTTGTTTCTCCTATTTTTCCTTATTCCCATGTGCTTCCAGAAAGTCTTCCTATCTTTCCAAAAACCCAATTCATGCCTTTCCACCTTCTTCCTATCTTTTGCCTTACTCTGGTGAACCAGCTTAGATGCTTCATGCTTCTTACAGCGATATTCATCCACAGAAACTACCTTGCAACATCCCCAAATAGGCTTCTTTCTTTCTCTTTACTGCCTCTTCAATCTCACTATTTCACCAAACATCACCCCCATTGTTACCCACTATTGTGGTGCCACAGACCTCTTCAGCAGCAGTGACAACACAGTTCTTAATTATAACTTTCTCTTTAGCACCAAACTGGCTCAAAACAGCTTTTAGCTCATTCCAGAAATCTTCCTTCCTATCAGAGGGTTCAGAGTCACAAGAAGCATACACTACAACAATTACTATTCTCTGAAGTTTCACTTTCAAGCGAATCCAAAGAATTCTCTCACTTATGCAGCTATAGTGAATCAAGTTGTTCATCTTTTCACTTAAAATCACACCAACACCAGCCTGTCCTCTCACATTGTCCAATACTGCAAACCACACACTCACCGTTCCATTCGCTTCTTCTATCCCAATTCCCTTCTTTTTGGTTTCACTTACACACAGCACATTCAATCTATACTTATTAATTTCTTCAATCGCCTCATTCATCTTGCCATTTATACCTCCAGTGTTCCATACACTAATCTTACATTCTCTCAGCCGAGATCTTTATCATTTGTCTTTTTCCATTTCCATATTGTGCAAGTGTGGTAGGTCCACCATATTCCACACTAGTGTCCTTTAATTTCTTTCTCTGTGTCTTTTTAATCAGGTAAGTTACCAGTGTTAGGGATTAGCCCACAGCTGACAGTTCCAGTACTGGTCATTCAACCTAAGGATTCTGGAACAAAAGTTTTCTTATATTCATTCTGGTTTCCTCATTATTTCTGTTTCTCAAAGTGTGATTGGAAAAATTATTTTTGTGGTAGATATTATCCATTGCAAGAAACATCTTGCATGTGTTTTATAATATTCATAATTCATAATTCTGTTCTTGATGGTGTCATTGTTTATTTCTGTTTGTTACTATATCTCCACTTGTAAAATCCCCCCCCCCAAAAAAAATATTTTTTGCATGACATACTATTCACTGTGCTGAACACAACAAATTATGCACTTTTAATAATGCACAGTTTTCCTTCTGAGATGATAAATATACATAATATTTTCTTCTCATATCTGCTTCTAAAAGTGTGATTTAAAGAATTCTTTTTGCATCTGATATCTTCTAGAGTGACAAACTCTGTGTTCATATTATTTACTTTTTCACAATGGAAGTTCTACCACTAGGAGGTATATAAATATATATTTCTATTTGCATCTGTGACCCTATTTTTAAAGATCACCTGAGAAGATTTTTGGATTGGACTCCATTCTCTGTGATAAACCATAGCTGTCAACTCTCCCAATTTTTGCAGTTTTTCCCAATTTTCTGGTTTCCTGCCATTTTCTCCCAGTTTTTATTGTCACTTACAATATCACCAAAATGCTGCTGAAAGTATTTTTTTTTTATTCTTTATTAAAAAAAGGTTTTCTTTTATTCTTTTTCAATTTTTCCCCATGTGCTACAACAGGATGTCTGTCTACCAGATCCAGGAAGTCGAAGAAAGGTCAAGGTTTTGGCAAGAATGCAAGTTTTTTTTTCTTTTCTGCATTTTGAATTTTTATGACAAAGTTCCACTGTTTTTATTTCATTTCCTGATTATATTCCTCATTTTTAATATTTTTCTGATCACATTTCTCATCGATTTTTTTTTTCTGGTGAAAATGCAAAAGAGCATGGACCCATAAAATTGTTTCCATGGTAGAGTAAGCAATGATAGTGCTAATATTTTAAATTCAGTGTTGCATAAAATACATTTTTTCATTTCTTAATCCCTAAGAAATGGGAAAGCATGTATTTAAAACAACGTTGGCCAGTCAGTTTGCACAGAAAACTACTGTACACATGATTGAAGGCTGGGATTAAAATTTAAATTTTGACTTCTTTTTAAATGAAAGGGAGAAAATGCTTGCACATTTTGTTGATATCGCAAGAAGTGACTAAAGAATAATGGAAAAACATGCATCTTAAGTGAAACTAAATTTCAAAAATTGGCACTATTGTTCACTCTGCTGTAAAAACAATTTAGCATGCCACAGAAATGAGTATTGATTTTGAAATTTTATTAAAATAAAAGCAAAACTGCTTTCTAGGCATGATAAGCTGTCAAGACTAATGCTATAAACTTTTACTGTATCTCACTCAAACATAAAGCATGAGTTAGCCATCTTAAAAAAAAAAAAAAAAAAATTAGAAACCTGTTTGAATCTATAAATGACAGATGACAATCTAGGAAAAAAATTTATAACAAGATTGCACTGTCAGGGCTAGAAGTGTTTTGAATATCATCCACAACCAAAAATTTCTTGCAAAAGTAAAATCATGCTCATCTCTTGTGTTGAAATAGCAGCGAGTTTCCTCACGAAAGGTAGGACTTAATTATTGTAACAATGACTGTTTTATATAAATTATATGACAATAGCTCATATTTGTACAGTTTCACTAAATTATGTGTAAGAGCATCTCGATAATTTCTGAATCTTTATGTAGAAGATTCTCAGAATATCTCCTTATTTTTAACCCTTCAAGATTGACAGCTGCGGATAAACATTTTATGGACCTTTAGTCATTCTCATAAGATTTCATGTGCCAATAAGCATTGCATTTTATGTTATCTCACATTTGTTGAGTCAAAATATGTGCTCATTCTACTTGAAAATCTGGTGACTTTCCTCTTGTTGCTAATTATTTAATGAGACATTGAGATTATCTAATTCCAGATTACATTGACATTGGGGATAATCTGAATTCATGGTGTTGGGAGCTGCTGCTGTGATATAACGTTTTATTTCAGATTGCTATTTACAAATTTTGGGGGTGTCAGGATGTGTGTTTGTGTTGAGAAAGAGAGGGAGACAGATAATAGGAATCAATAAGTTAGTACATTCAGCTATTTATAGAGGAGCAACAATTTAGTTGCTATACATTTAACTATTCAACTATTATGTTATCATGTTTACTTAAGCAAAGTAATGGCGAAGAAATGCAGTGACATATGTATACATTTTCATCTTTAGTTTTGCAAGCTTTGGAATTTTATGGTTTGCATCATAATGAAGTTTTCATATTATGTCATTTGATCTACAATATTTCATGTTTTTTACAGAATGCAAACTGTGCTGGAAAACTTTTGATTTTTCACTCAACTCTTCCAACTTGTGATGCGCCAGGGAAGTTACAGAAGAGAGATGGCCAAAAACTTCTAGGGACTGAAAAACAAAAGGTATGACATTTTTTGTCATGTTAATCATAAATGGTAATTTCTTGATATATTTTTTCTCTTTATTTTTGGCAAATACGCTGTTCAAATGTGTGAAGAGGTGCAGGTCTTGTGTAAGCCAGTGATGCGATTTTGTCATTGTCTCTAAAAGATAGGCATGTATTTCTAAAACAAAACTCAAAATTTATGGGAAGAATTTATTTAAATGGAAACTTTGTACTTTAAATGTATTAATTAAAATTGATAGTATCATCTTATTTTAAATTTCTTCCATTAACTGTGTCCTTTGTTTTCTTGCAGAGGAACATATCAAACCTTATTAATGTCTGCCTATGCCTACATTTATTTTCAAAGTTGTATCCAATTCTATGAAAAATTATTTTTTTACTTTTATTGTCAATGGGAGTAAACTGAACCAGTTGTTTAAATAGACAGTCTTCTTCTTCTTGGTTACTCAGTCCAATGACTGGTTGTTCAGTAGATGTACTCTTGTCTTTCCATTCCTCTCTGTTCTCCGTCTTTCTCTTCAAGTTAGTATGTCCTAGTTTTGTCTTGGAGTATCTGTGCCACACAACTATTCCTTGTCCATCCTCTTCCTCTCTTACCTTGAATTTTCTATTCTAAACCTTTTAGAATTGGGCCTCCATGATGCAATGTGTGTCCTATCCATAACATTCTTCTTCTCTTTAACATTTTGATCAGATTCCTGGGTTCTCCTATTCTCTCCAGGACCTCCTCATTAGTCTTTCTATCGAGCAAACTTATTCTTTCCATTCTTCTATAGCTCCGCATCTCAAATGCCTCCAGCCTTTTCACTTCCTTCTTGGTCAGTGTCCATGTCTCAGAACCGTAGAGAACTACTGGCCAAACATATACCTTTAAAATTATCTTCCTCAGGGCTTCCTTATACAGGTGAAAGACCCAGATCTATATTTTTGGCTCTCAGTAGTCCGTGATTCTCTCTAAAAGCCGTTTTTGCCATTCCCAGTCTCATTCTAATTTCCTTTTCACATCTCGCATCTTCAGTAATAATTTGACTCGAATAGGGAAATGATTTAACTTGTTCAATGTTTTGTCCTTCATTTTAAGGAAAGCCTATTTTGTAACCTTCCCTATTACCATTAGTTTTGTCTTATTTTTATTTATCTTCATTCCATAGATATCTGCATTTTTGTGTATTTTAGACATCATACGCTGTAATGATTTAGCTGATCCTGAAACTATTTCCTGGTCGTTAGCAAACTTAATGACCTTGATTCTCTCTCCATTAACCCAAACTGCTTCACTGGCTCTCCCCAAGGCCTGATCCATTATACATACATACATTACATACGTATCACTAAGCTGTTCTCTGAGATCCAGAGGTTAGCTCCAAAAAGAAATACAAACTACCAGATAATTTTACTTACTGTTGTCGTATCAAACTTCTTCATTTACAGCGACCTTGACATACAACTCGGGCTTCACTGATATCCATTACATGCCGTACACAAGATATTTTATACTTCATACTCATAATCTTTTTCTCATGCAGACACTCCTGAATCTGATCCACCCATATCTTCCTTGGCTTTCCTCTGCCTTTCCTTCCTGCCACTTGGGTTAAAAAGATTTTCTTAGTAAGCATCTCATCACTCATTCTTTCAACATGATCAGACCACCGAAGCATATTGATCTCCACCTTGCTAACAACATTTTGCTTCACATCACACAACTGCAGCACATCTTCATTCCTCACACAATCAGACCGTGTCTTGCCACAAAGCCCCCTAAAGTAATGCATTTCTCCAGCACACAAACGACTCAGACTATGCTTCTTCTGCAGTACCCAGGTTTCACTGCCATATATCAGAATAGGAACAATTACACTTTCATACACAGCCATGCGGGACTCTTTAGAGAATCCATCATTCCTGTGAAATCCTCCCAGAGCAGCTATGACTTTCAATGAAAAATTCACTCGCCTACTAATTTCACCATCCAATTTGTTCTCTCTGTCAAACATACTTCCTAAATACACGAACTCACTCACCTGGTCAATGACAGTGCCATTTATACTTACATTACATTCAGTGCTACCAGTTCCTCTCTCAAACACCATAACTTTGGTTTTTCCCTTATTTATACTCAGTTTGAATTTCATGCAAACTTCGTACATCCGAGACAACATACTCTGCAAATCACTTTTGCTCTCTGCCAATAGAACAGTGTCATCCATACACAGCAATCTGCACACATGGATATCACCAAGACATAAACCACTATCATCTATTTTGGCACCACAGACATTACACAACCTTGTCTAACTCCTGCACCAATAGAAAACCATTTTGATAAAACACCATTCACTCATACACAAGCTCTACTACCAGCATATGTGGCTTTTACACTATTAAGTAGATTCCCAGTAACACCATATTCATTCAATACCTTCCACAAAAGTGTCCTATTTACTCTGTCGTAAGCTTTCTCTAAATCTATGAAGGCAGCAAAAACTTTCTTACCAACAGCCAGATACTTTTCAATCATCGTGCATAATGCAAAAATCTGGTTAGTGCAGCCTTTACCAAGCATAAAACCACTCTGAACATCCCACACTTTCTCTGATGTAAGACCCCATATTTTTTTTAATAACAACCTTACCTAACACTTTCCCTGGCACACTTAGTAGGCTAATACCACAATAGTTCTTGCATTCAGTCTGATCACCTTTTCCCTTATACAAGGGAACAATAATAACATCCTTCCAATCCCGAGGGACCATTCCTAACTCCCAGCACAACTGGCAAATTTCAGTTAACCAGTCAATTACAGAGTCACCACCATATTTCAACATCTCAACAGTTATACCATCAACTCCCGAAGCATTACCATTCTGAAGAGATTTTAGAGCTGTACACACTTCTTCTCTTGAGATCCCTCCAGTGCTTCCATCCCTTCATGTGACATCATCTGCATCTGTCTCAGAATCATTTTTGCTTTCCTGATCTAATAACTCACAGAAATATTCACCCCATCTTTCACTTAACTCATTGGGCCCCTATTTCATTTCCCCGATCTCATTCTTCACACAACTTACAACTTTGTTTCCCCTATTTTTCCTGAGTCTCATGTACTTCCAGAAAGACTCTTTCTTTCCAAAAGCCAGTTCATGCCTTTCCACCTTCTCCTTCCTATCTTTTGCCTTACTCTGGCAAACCAGCTTAGCAGCTTCATGCTTCTTTGAGTAATATTCATCTACATGACTCTACCTTGCAATATCCACAAATAGGTTACCTTCTTTCTCTTTACTGCCTCTTCAATCTCACTATTCCACTAAGCATTACCTCTATTGCTACCCACTATTGTGGTGCCACAGACCTCTTCAGCAGCAGTGACTACACACTTCTTTAAACATTCCCACTTCTTTCCTACATCCCTCTCACAAGACTTCTGCAGTCATTCTCTGAGTATGTCAGAATAACGCTGATGATTTTCAGAGAGCCTTTCAACCTTTATTCTTTCCATCCTGGGCCACTTCCTAATCCTTTTCCTCCAACCAACATTCAGTTTCACTCGTGACACTACCAAGTAATGATCAGAGCCAACATCCGCACCTCTCATCACACGGGTGCCAACAACTAAGTGTTTCAGACGCTGATCATAGACAACAAAATCTATCACACTCTTTTGACCAAGAGTACGGTTTTCCCAAGTATATGTGTGGATATACTTGTGGTTGAAAAATGTATTAGATACATACAAACCATTTTCAATGCACAGTTCAATTAATCTTTCACCATTATCATTCACACAAGGATCATGAAACTTACCCAGAACATTGTCAGAAATTGCATTCTACACACCTACTGTAGCATTGAAATCCCCTGTTATTTATAACTTTTTCTTTAGCACCAAACTGGCTCAAAACAGCTTTTAGCTCATTCCAGAAATCTTCCTATCAGAGGGTTCAGGGTCACAATAAGCTTACTCTACAACAATTACTATTCTCTGAAGTTTCACTTTCAAACGAATCCAAAGAATTCCCTCACTTATGCAACTGTAGTGAATCAAGTTGTTCTTCATCTTTTCACTTAAAATCACACCTACACCAGCCTCTCCTCTCACATTATCCAATACTCCAGACCACACCCTCACCGTTCCATTCATTTTTTCTATACCAATTCCCTTCTTTTTGGTTTCACTTACAGACAGCACATCCAATTTATACTTATTCATCTCTGCAATCACCTCATTCATCTTGCCATTTAGTGTAAGTTAGGTGTATGGAATACTGTTCATAAGAATAGTATTCCATATACCAATCTTACACTCACTCAGCCGAGATCTCTTTCTCATAAGCCGTTTAGAAAATCCAGTTCGATTCTGTGGTGGACCGTCCTTCTCAAGTGTGGTAGGTCCATCATATCCCACACTTGAGTCATTCTTAATATTTCTTTTTGTCTTTTTAATCAGGTGTACATCAGTGTGGGGGATTAACCCACAGCTGGCAGTTCCAGTTGGACATTCAACTTAAGGATTCGGGAACAAAACCCAGTGAGTTGGGGTCTTTTTGCCAATGTCACACAGAACTAGCTTGTGCCTCTCCAAGATTCACAGAGCTCTAGTTGCTGTTGTGTGTGCCATTGTTGCCATGGAGCGCCCCGAGGAGGCAAACCCATCGCTCACTATGACTTTGGCATAAATACCAAAAGCATCCGTGCCTTACACTTTTATTTATTGGGATTGGATCAAATATTCGCTCTTGAATTGAAATCAATGCTTCCTGATTTATGTAAAGATCTTTAATAAGCTGGACACTGTTATCATCCATGCTGAGTCTCTCTGATTGGAAAAAGTTTTGTCCAAGGCACTCTGTCGAAGGCCTTCTCTTAATCAATGAAACATACAAAGAGGAAGCGCCCCCTGTTGATCATTCTTTTAGCCAAGAAACTCAGGGTGCCAATCGCATCCCTAGTACCCTTTCGTCTTCTAAATCCAAATTGGTTCTCCCCCAATGTCTCTTCCACCTTAAAATCTAATCTCTTTTTAATAATCTTCTGCAGAATCTTGGATGCATGTGAAATTAAATTTATGGTTCTATACTGTTCACACTCTGTTGCCTTAGGTTTCTTTGGTATAGGAATAATTATGGAGGTCGAATGGTCAGCAGGCCAAATTCCTTTTTGATAGCAACGTTTTACAAAGATGAATAATTGATTAATTAAAGCTCTTCCAAATGCGTTTAGTAGTTCAATGGGTATCTCATCTACCCCTGGAGCTTTGTTGTTTGGAATTGATCTAAGTGCCTCCTCAAATTCTTTTCTTGTAATTTCCAAACCCCGTCTCCATTCTGTCATTGACTAAGTCTGAATTTGACCAATGTGGTTCTTGTTCCTTCTCGTCATTATATAGTTCTTACACATATTCTTTCCACCTATCTTTTTCTCCTTTGGGTCAGTCAGGTGCTTTCCCTAAGTAGACAGTCATCATCATCAAACAAAGATCCTCGCTCTTTCCAAGTTTTTCTGTATTAATTAATTAAATAGACAGTGCTGCATCAAAATTAAACAATGTGCTTATTGTGGGTGCTGTGACCGGATATGCATGCAATTTTCATAATCATAGTAATTTCACAAAATGTCTGTACTGATACTCACTGTGCATGTAGTGTGTGATGCAGATGGTGCTGGTTTTTGGCATTTTGCCTGGAAAGCCCAATCTTCATGGTTTATTTTATCCTTTAGGATGAATAATATAGGCCCTTGTGGAAAATATTTGGTTATATCTTTGGAAACATTTTTTGAACTTGTAAATGTCGGAATGTAAATACTGTATATTGTACAGAGTGTTCGGAAAGTAACTGTGCACCTAGGCTACCATTTTGTTTTCGCAGTTATCATGTGCAGTATGTGCCACCGGAACGTAATAAAGTGGATTCTCCCAGTCGCAGGCGATTGTGGGAACCCATGGGGCTTGCTGCGCATGCGCAGCAAGCTGCTCGAAGCGGCAGTTGAGTTCCAGAGGTCAACAGAGACGAGTCGTTGTTACTGTAAGTATCGAAGTTATCGTGTGTGCTGTTGTTGTTCAGTTTTTCGCACTATGGTTCTTTCAATTGCGGAACGTGTGTTTCTGGTTGAATACGTCTTTCGAGAAGGCAATGAATACACCAATTTAGTGCGGCAGCAATTTGCTGCCAAATTCCCAGACACACCTGTACCTCGTCGTAATGCAGTTCGTCGACTTATTGAGAAATTTCGTGCGACAGGCTCAGTGTTCGACGCCGAACAAAGCGGGAGACCAACTAAACTTACCGATGGGAAGTTGATGGACATCTCTGACTCCCTGCTGCGGAGTCCATCAAATTCATTGCGCAAGTTGGCGCAAGAGGAAAATATCGGGCTTGCGACAGCGCATAAAGCGGTGAGAGAATCATTGCACCTCCACCCATACAAAGTAACAGCGGTACAACAATTGCAACCGGCGGATCATATAAAACGACTCCTGTACTGTGAATGGTTTAACAATTTTATTCAAACGAAAACTGTTGCTGTTCTTGATGTCACCTTCTTTACAGATGAGGCGTGGTTCCACCTCTCTGGGTATGTTAACGCACAAAACACACGATTGTGGTCCACAGAGACTCCTCATGCTGTGTCAGAACGACCCTTGCATGACCAGAAAATCGAAGTGTGGGTTGCGCTATCCCAACGGCGCATCTTCGGGCCGTTATTCTTTCAGGACACCGTGAATAGTGCACGTTACTGTTCCACACTCCACGACTTCATCGGCCGCCTTGAAGAAGACGAAATCACCTACAGCTGGTTTCAACAAGATGGCGCTACTGCGCACACAGCTCATACCTCTATGAAACTTCTGAATGGGGTTTTCGGCGAACGTGTCATCTCAATAAACCTATGGCCCCCTCGCTCCCCGGACCTTACTCCACCAGACTTTTTTCTGTGGGGCGCAGCAAAATCTGCTGTGTATCGTGATCGCCCACGCACACTTGATCAATTACAAACTGCAATAACTACGTTCATTAGAAACATCTCGCAAGCAGAGCTGCAGCAAGTGTTTGCAAATAAACTGAAACGGGTTCAGCGCTGTATCGATGCTCGTGGAGATCACTTTGAACATTTTTTCTAAGTGCATAGCTTAGGTGCACAGTGACTTTCTGAACACCCTGTATATAGGTAGGCTTCTACAAGTTACTATCCATAGAACACAAAATAAACGTCTTCCTCCATGTCATAGCAACCCTCTGTCTGTCTCCATGTCCTCATCTTCTGCGAGCCTCCCCCCGTCCCCTCCCCCATCATCTGGGCTTGGATCTTTGACAGCTCATAATGAATGTCATTTCGGTTCCACCTCCTAGGATGCTGGAGGCTAATAGAGCATCACCATGTAACTGTCTTGAAAAGTACTAAGAAGCATGGCATCTTTTAGGAAGAGTCTCTCAAAATGGTGGGAAGTGTTTCATAAGAATAAACTGTCAGTTCTCATAAAAGATAACACACACATAAATTACATATTCATTGCAGTAATGCAAATTTGAATAATAGATCAACTGTAAGAAATGCATAATGCTAATTAAATATTAAACAGAGGCATCCCATCCACCAAGATCCTCACATAGGGCTCTGTGTGAGTCAAAACATATTGTATTGTGAAAAAAAAGTGAAAATTAAAAGCAGCTGTGATTAGTATAGAGCAGAAATCTAATGTCAGTACATGACAATTTGAAAACTATGATGCTTCAACATTTACATACATAGAGAAATATCAGTCCATTTTATGGTTTGTCATGAACATGTATTGCCTTGCTCATATATATTGTTTATGATTTGCATAAAATTAGTTTGCACTCATTCAAGTAAAAAAAATAGCAGATGTGTGTGTAAATAAAACTTGGAAAAAAATGAAATAAAAAGAAGCATACAACATCATTAATCTTATGTCAGGAAAGTGATATAATAAATGAGCTTCAAATTGTAAAGCAAAATGTGATTCTGTACAAATATAACATGGATTTGTGCCCTGAAGCATTGGTTATGAAAAGCAGAGCATATTCGAAGACTTAATTTCTTACAGTAAAGGATGGAAAGCATATGTTTTATTTATTATCACAAGCAGTTTGGTTTAAAACAAAGTAGAGAATAAAATAAAATTATGTGCATAAGTACAGTCTGTAATTGGAATATGCTGTTCAAGAAACATGTAGAGTCTACTTTAAAGCTTTGAGTCTTTATATTGAATCCCAGACATTCCTACAAAATTTTGCTGAAGTGAAACATTAGCACCACTTCAAAGTGGTGCTGAAGTGAAACGTTCTTAAACTGGATGGAAAGAGTTTGTGAATAATCACGGACTGTTCAGGGGTATATCCTGGTGGCATTTGATACCATTAAGTGGTATCTTCACAAAAATATTTTTAGCTCAAACGTTATCTTCACAAAAATGTTTTGAACTGTAACGATATCTTCACTTTCAGTAAAATTTCACCTTAACAAAAGTATTTTCGCATAACAGATGCCTAATATTCAAGATGCCTAAACAGGGATCTTAAATATTATAATGTCTAACTAATGCACTTTTTTTTCTGCATTATGAACTGCTGTTTTCAGTAAAACTATCTCTGATGGATGCTTATCAATCACTGTATCATCACTACCGGCAGCTGTGACAACACTCGCTGAAAGAAACCCCAAATTTGTTGGACATGATAACATAATTGGCACTCTGCCCTTCCTCCCTTGCAGCAAATTAGACATGTTGTACCTTAGATTTCTGTTTCCCTCTCTCCGAACCTAACCTCTAGCTAAGTGCTTGCAATACTCAGCTCTGATGGTTCTTGTAGGTGAGGAGGAAAGTTGGGGAGGGATGTAACTCTTTTAATCTTTACCAGCCGAGATTTCAGGAAACATATTTATTATTTAAGACAGGAGTCTCACTGGTGGGGAGGTGGCTGATTTTTCACTTTAGGCCCATGGGAGATTGGTTGACATGAGTGAAATACCTTTTTTTGTTTTCACTTAATAAGCATTTTTCTTCCTTTTTCTCTTTTTTTTTTTTTTTTTTTACTTTAGTGAGTTATTTCTTATTTCTTTTCCATTAGCACTTAAAAATTTTGATGTTTGATGATCTTCCTGTTTTAATACAACTCGAGTGTTTTTTTTTTTTTTGTTTTCCGAGATTTTGAGATCAGCTCGAGCATAATCCCAGTCATATACAGTATATACATAACTGTATCTGCATACACCAGGGCTGGAAAATTACTTGCTGGCACTCAGCTTTTTTAGTTCTTGAAGTTTTGTAATTTGGAGTAAATACCAAAATTTCATTCATATTATCTGCAAATTATCAGTTAAAAAGTTACAAACTTAGGTTCTGCAGATAATTCACTGCTTAAAGAATGTTTTTATGGCACTTTAATTAAAAAAAATATATAACTGTGTGATGTTTAGGGAGCAGGTGGTTGTGGAAAGGTATTGAAAATGCATTCACAACAGAAAAAAATGAAATGCAGTATGAAGTTAGACAGCTGCAAAGAGATGGAAATACCCTTTTTTTTTTTCACTTAATGAGCATTCTGACATAAAATATGAAGCAACGACGGTGATACTATGTTTACTCACAGAAGGCACTCTGGGACCCCCACTGAGCTATTCTACACAACAAATTGTTGCCTTCTCGGTAGCATAATCACTTTTTAAATTTCATTCAACTTTTGTTGCGATAATCGCGTTAGTTATATAAGGCTTTTCTTTGGCCTTCAGTTTTTTTGGAAATGCCAAATACTACAGATTGTCCAGTTTCTATGGATTTTTAGGCCTAACTAAGGAGCAATGCTAATGCTGAAAAAACTAGGGATTTTTTTCTTTTTTCCCCTTGAAAATAACATTTTTAGGAAAACAATCTTATTAGAAAAAAACACACCAAAGTATTTAAAAAATGACAGTTACTTTTTTTTTAAAATGAGATCATTTCTTTTTTCTTTGGACATTTGGATCATCCTGTGAATCATGACTTTTCTGTCAAAAATTACAATACAAGATCAACAACATAGCAGGTGCCGATATTTTTTTCTTCTGAATTTTATGATCTGCAGATACATACATAGACGAAAAAAAGTGTTTTTCTGAATTTCACAATCTATGGATTATTTATATACCACTGAGGATTATGAGTAAGAATTTTTTTTTTTTACCTCTATGGACTAAGCACAAGGATTTTTTTATTTGTTTCTGAATTTCACGGCCTGTGAATTATATGCTGCTATGGATTATACAAAGGGAAATATGGTACTTTTAGTTTATATGTGTAAAATTTTACTTCGACAAATTGTACTTTAATGAAATCAAAACCCAAAGTTATAATTTTTGGGGAACAGCGACTGGAAAAAACAGGTGTGTGCGGGGGGGGGGGGCTATGGACCAAATTGGAATTTTATTTAGTAGTAAGTAGTTTGAGTAAAAAAGAAATGGCAGCAAATATACTATATTACTTTTTGTTTCATCATCATCACCACCACAAATTACATTTGTGCATCATTCTTTGAAATTTGAATTCATTTCTCCTGACTCCTAAATTTGGAACATATATTTTCTAGTCCTGGCCGTACACAATCACCAAAACAGGGAACTTGCTGAAAACCTAGAAAGCATGAATCACAATTAGCAATAGAATAAGATTAAATTGAAATAAAAATTAAAAATAACTGAAAAAAACTAATGAAACAATGATTATTTTCAGAATAATAATTGTAGAGGATTAGGATTGCTCTAAATACAAAAATAAGCAGTTTTTAGAAAAATAAGCAGACTTTCACAAAAATGAGTACCATCAAACCAAAAGCAACCCTGCTGTTCATTTTGTCACTCTACTGTGGATAATTGTTTAATATTGTTGAAACTGTGACATCATGATTTTAAATTAAGAGATACAATTTTTTTGTTATTAGTATTTGATATACTTCCTGCTTTGTTTTTCAGTTTTTTTTTTTTTTTTTTTTTTTTTGTTTCAAAAATCCTAAAGAACTGATCTCTGTTACATGCTAGTGCCTATGCTGTGTAGTATAAATACAGTAGGTTTTAAAGTGTTAGTTTTGGTAAATAGTGTAGGAAACTGCTTCGGAAACTACTTTCAAGAAGAATTATCACAGACACCAGAATTATGATTAGTATATATAAACCATCACAATGAAGTTGTGCTTCATGTTGGAGTGACTTCCTTAAGCGGGGACAGCAGTAAATTCATGACAGAACAGGAGTTTACTTTCAACTTAAGCACAGTGTTTTTTTGAAGTGTATGTTTAATACTTGATGTAAGATGATGGGAGTAGTGTATGTATGTGTGCATTAATATGCTTATGTGTCTAAATTCTCTTAATTTTTTTAATTTACTGTGATGTTCACCAAATATCTGCAGATGTAACTTATATCACTGAAAAACAGAAACTCTTATATGAGATAGAAACATTACAGAAAAAAAAATGCTGTTATAAAAAAAGTCAGTGCAGCTTCTCTTAATGTGCTTTCATTTTTAACATACAGGCAATTGCTGGGCTATTCTAAAAAGTGCTAGATATAAAAATGTACAATCATAGTTAACCACACTGCCCCCAAATTCCGTTGCACTATCTGTTTAAAGATATCTGTATAGTAATCGTTAGTAGCTGCTTTCCAAAACATTGAAGTTTTGTAAATTTCCTTGTAATAAAGTACACGTTTTGGGTTCATTGTGCAATATTTTATTGTCCAACTGTGTTATTTACCCAACATTCTTCAGTTCCTGAAAATATGTGGTTTGATTTATCTTGTGTTGTAGTTCTTGTACTTCATTGCTTCAAACTCAAATTGTTTCTGTTAGCTACTTTTATATAATGCTGTTGTGTTTATGTATAATGTGGTGTATTTTATTAATTTTTCAGACTGTGCTGACTCCCCAAAATCCTTTGTATAACAAATTAGCTGAAGACTGTGTAGCTGCTGGCTGTTGTGTAGATTTGTTCCTTTTCCCCAGTGATTATGTTGATGTTGCCAGTATGAGTCCTCTTTGTCGCCATACAGGTGGACACATGTACAAGTACATGTACTTTCAAGTAAGTAGATTTAGCATAATGTAAAATTCCATATCAATTAAAAAAAAATGTTCTTTTTGTCAAAAGGTGCAATAGAGCCAAATTTTTTGGGAGAGATATATGCTTCCAAAAGTATAATAGTAATCACCTCAGAGTGAAATGTTAGACTTCAGTTAAACAGTTGGCTAAAAATGTATTTGCACACATACATTACTTTGCATAAATAAACGTGGAAAACAATTGTGACAAAATATTTTTAACCATTGGATTACTTTTACAATAAACATCCATAAATGCATTTCTTTTTTTACTAATCAGAAGAAATATATGTATAACAAATGAAAACCTTATTTTTTCATGTTAAAAAAAGTATCTACACCCTAGTAAAGATAAACAAAAACAAGAATCTAAATTAAAAAGTGTTATGATTACTTAGCATGCATGCTTTTTTGCTTCGATTACAGCTTGTAATTGCCTGGGCATTTATTCTACTAATTATCTAGTTGCTTCTACACTGATTTCCAGCCATGCTTACATGGTTTGTACACATCCTGGAAATCCTGGAAAAGTCCTGGAATTCCATTTTGTCCTTGAAATGTCCTAAAACTTTGTTACATGTCCTTGAATTGTATCCATTCCTGCCTTGTCCCTGCATAATGTTTTGCAGTTGAGTATTTTTCTACTGACACAACTCATGTCTGACACATTTCTCTCCCCACCCTCTGCAAATGAAAAACTTATCGGGGGGGGGGGGTGCGGTGAGGGGGGGTCTTCTCTGTTATGAGGACTGAAGCTGCATTATTATCATCTTTTGCATCCTGCTTATGTTGTCACTTTGTCTGTCCGGCTGAGGAGACCATATTTCTGCAATTATTAGTTCGATTTGTAAAATTATTTTTGTATTGGGAAGCTTAAAATGTGAGCATGATGAGCCATTTATTCAGTTTTTTTTTGTTTCAGATGCACAACTTTACCGCTATAGGGCGCAAATGGAGATCGTATCGAATTTAAAATGCATTTTATTTCATATATTTGCTTCAAAATATCAAATTGAAAAAATTAATTTTCCTTTTGTTTATATTTATATTGAATACTATTTTAGTTACAGTCATTTTTTCAAATAAAGCATAAATTTTCTGCTAGGGCGTGTAAAGGTAAATCACAATTTTCCCAATATCTCCGCTTCTAAAAGTCTGATTTGAAAAATTCTTCCTGTGTCGGATTCAGATCTTATGGGAAATGTTTTGCATATAATTCTCACGTTTGTAAATCAAACTCATCTTTGTTATGTGGCTTCCTAGATTATTATATTCAAACTAGTTAACTTTTTTATGGGATTTATCTAGGTAAAGTCTCAAATTTCTGCAAATTTTCAAAGAGAACTCCTCTCCTTTGTCAGGAAGTCCTTTGCTCAATCTCCATCACGGTCTTTGGTTACGGTTAATCTTCATTGTTATGGTAATTCTGCAAAATGTCTTGCCAGATGTTAGACAGTGAAAATCCCTTACCGTCATTAATGATGAAATTCTGGTATTTTCCAATTTAAAGTCCCTCTTTCAATTTATGCTTCAGGAAGTTTTATTGATGTCCAATGACAGTCAAAGAGTCCCAGTCCATGCGGTGTCCTGTTTCTCTAACGTGCCTGTCTAATCCTGTCTTGTTTGAACAATTTTTTTATTGCTGCTTTGTGCTCCGCAATGCAAGTTTCCAGCCTACGACCTGTTTCTCCTATGTAGTATTTTCCACAGCTGCAGGCTACTTTATAAATTACTCCTTGCATTTTAAACAAATTTTCTTCTTTTTGAATAAAGCTAGGGCAATAATTTTTAAGTTTGTTCTCTAAACTGGGAGCTAATCTAACATCATATTTACTACTTTATTCTCTTTAAAGATTCAAACAAACCCTTTTGATATGTAATTTTTCTTGTGAACCTAAACTTCTGCTTGCTTGAATTTTTTTGTTTACCTTGTTTTAGTGATTTATTTATTTCCTTTTTTGGGGTAGTTATTTTCTGTTAGTATTACTTTCAGTTCATCCATGTGGGCTTTTTTTCATATCTTCTGAGGAGACTAAATTATTTATTTTTTCAAAAAATTGGTTTGCAACATTTCCCTTCATTGAATATGGATGAGAGGAGTTAAAATCTAGTATTTTGTTTGTATCCAAATATTTTTTTGTACATTCTTGTGAGGAACTTATGTTCCTGGACATAGATGGTCAAATCCAAGAAGTTTAATTTTCCTTCATTTTGAACCTCCAAAGTAAACTTAAGGGAATCATCTAATTCATCAAAGCACCTTAGAATTTTTTCTGGGAGATTTTCATCCTTGCTATCTATAATAAATAAGATATCATCCATATATCTCTGATAAAGGCAAAAGTATGAGGGCTGAACCAGTACCTTTTCTTCCAGCTTTCCTACATAGTAATTTGACAAAAGTGGGGAGAGTGGGTAGCCTATTGCTAGTCCAGAGGAAATATCTTTTCTCGAATTGAAAAAAAGCTGTTTTTTAAGAAGAAAATCAGCATTTCAAAAATCTCTGCTAGTAAATTTCTTGCTTGATTATGAAAAACAATTTTGTCTGCCAGGTCATCTGCTAAAAATTCTATAAGATGATCTAAATTTATGCTAGTGTACATAGAAACTGTGTCTAGGCTACCAATAATAGGAGAATCTAGGGTTGGAAGCTGCTTTAATTTACACTTTAGGGCTGAGGAGTTTTTTTTATAATAGAAAGAGGTTCTCCTAATAAATCCTGAAGGTATGACTTGAAAAAATAGTTCAGATTTGAAAGAATTGAGCATTTCAAATCTATAATTGGCCTAATTGGGTGATTAATCTTATGTAATTTTACTATTCAATATAGCTGAGGCAACCTGAATTGCAATTTTGAGATTTTTTAAAGTTATCTGGGAGTTGGCCTTTTTTCTTTTGTTCTGAAATAAGCTTTGTAACATTTTTAATTAATTCAGGTAACGGGTTACCTTACTGTATGTCTTCATAAATAGACTTTCTTAACTCTTCTTCTATTTTCTTCCGATAATCTTCTTTATCCATAATTGAAAGTAACTTACTTTTGTTGGTTTTCAAAGCCACTAAATTTTCTTCTTTTTTGAATTGGTTTAAGGCTGTTAATTGGTTGATTTCAAAGTTCTTTTGGGGAATTTTTACTTGTTTAAGGAACTTTGTTAGGCTGTTGTGGTAATCATTCCTGAAGAGATCTGCCTTAATATTGTCATCTTTTTCCAAAGTTAGAAGAGTGGTTGAATATTGGAATAAGAGACAAAAAAAAAAAAAAAAATAACCAACCTTAAGAAAAAAGAAAATTTTCTAAAGGCAGTCAACACAAATAAGTTCTATGTAGATAAAGTACTAAGACATGTGAAAGACAATTTCTCTGCAGGTGTGAGCAAAGATTTATTAAATATTCTAAATAAAGGTTTAAATTATAATCTGACGAAAGAAAAATTGAATCCAGAAAACATAGTTATTGAATTAGAAAGTATATGCAGCACTTTGGAAAAAGATGACAAAATTAAGACAGATCTCCTCAGGAATGATTACCACAACAGCCTAACAAAGTTCCTTAAACAAGTAAAAATTCCCCAAAAGAACTTTGAAATCAACCAATTAACAGCCTTAAACCAATTCAAAAAGAAAAAAATTGTGGCTTTGAAAACTGACAAAAGTAAGTTAATTACAATTATAGATAAAGAAGATTATCAGAAGAAAATAGAAGAAGAGTTAAAAAAAAACCTATTAATGAGGATATACCAGATAACCTGTTACCTGAATTAATTAAAAATGTTACAAAGCTTATTTCAGAACAAAAGAAAAAAGACCAACTCCCAGATAACTTTTAAAACGTTCTCAAAATTGCAATTCAGGTTGCCTTAGCTATATGGAATAGTAAAATTACATAAGATTAACCACCCAATTAGGCCAATTATAGATTCAAAAGGCTCAATACTTTCAAATCTGAACTATTTTCTTAAGTCACACCTTCAAGATTTATTAGAAGAACCTCTTTCCATTATAAAAAACTCTTCAGCCCTAAAGTGTAAATTAGAGCAGCTTCCAACCCTAGATTCTCCTATTATTGGTATCCTAGACATAGTTTCTATGTACACTAGCATAAATTTAGATCATCTCATAGAATTTTTAGCAGATGACGTGGCAGACAAAATTATTTTTCATAATCAAGCAAGGAATTTACTAACTAGCGGGCATTTTTGAAATGCTGATTTTCTTCTTAAAAAACAGCTTTTTCCAATTTGAGAAAAGATTTTCCTCCAAAAGTCTGGACTAGCAATGGGCTTCCCACTCTACCCACTTTTGGCAAATTACTATTTAGGAAAGCTGAAAGAAAAGGTACTGGTTCAGCCCTCATACTTTTGCCTTTATCACAGATATATGGATGATATCTTGTTCATTATACATCGTAGATAGCAAGGATGAAAATCTTCCAGAAAAAAATTCAAAGGTGCATTGATGAATTAGATGATTCCCTTAAGTTCACTTTGGAGGTTCAAACTGAAGGAAAATTAAACTTCTTGGATTTGACCATCTGTGTCCAGGAAGATAAGTTCCTCACAAAAATGTACAAAAAACCTTTGGATACAAACAAAATACTAGATTTTAACTCCTCTCATCCATATTCAATGAAGAGAAATGTTGAAACTAATTTTTAGAAAAATAAATAATTTAGTATCCTCAGAAGATATGAAAAAAGCCCACATGGATGAACTGAAAGTAATTCTAACAGAAAATAACGACCCAAAAAAGGAAATAGATAAATTACTAAAACAAGATAGTAATGTTTATGGAGTTAAAATACAAATACGCATGTTATATATGATAAAATGATTAAAAAACCGTCTGTGCGTTCAAACAACGTTAGTCCCAATTCACAAGACTTTAATTAAAATAAAATATATACACTTTAAAAGCATTAGCACTTTCGGGCTACTATAGCCCATCCTCAGATGCAAGTCAGATCTTTTGGTTAGTACAGCACATATATACATACATAGGAAGGCAGCGCAAAGGATCATGGGGAAGGAGGCGGGGTCACCATGGCATGGTCCCGTACAGAGAGCTGCTGCCTTAGTATTGTATCCCTCCAGACGGGGGTATATCACAGGGGACATAGTCATTACAGCATGTTACGCGGTGTTGAATTATTAGCAAACTTTCAGTCATTAACAGCGTGGCCTTATTTCTTGGGGTTATAATGATTTTCGCATTATCCCAATCAGGACTATATGTTCCATTATAGATGTTTCGGGCTAGGGCAGTGTTTTGCTGCCCATTTTGCACATTGTATTTATGTTCACGCAGTCTCTAAGTTCCTGGTCGTGGATCCGATGTAACTGGAGGTGCATTGTCCATTGGCGTCCAGGAGGGGGATACGATATACGCCCCATTTTTGTTCCCTAGGCGGCTTTTCTTACACTGTTTGCATTATTAAGGAAGGACAAAGTAAAGCCGCCTAGGGAACAAAAATGGGGCGTATATCGTATCGCCCTCCTGGACGCCAATGGACAATGCACCTCCAGTTACATCGGATCCACGACCAGGAACTTAGGATGCAGACTGCGTGAACATAAATACAATGTGCAAAATGCACAGCAAAACACTGCCCTAGCATGAAACATCTATAACGGAACATATAGTCCTGATTGGGATAATGCGAAAATCATTATAACCCCAAGAAATAAGGCCACGCTGTTAATGACTGAAAGTTTGCTAATAATTCAACACCGCGTAACATGCTGTAATTACTATGTCCCCTGTGATATACCCCCGTCTGGAGGGATACAATACTAAGGTAGCAGCTCTCTGTACGGGACCATGCCACGGTGACCCCGCCTCCTTCCCCATGATCCTTTGTGCTGCCTTCCTATGTATGTATATATGTGCTGTACTAACCAAAAGATCTGACTTGCATCTGAGGATGGGCTATAGTAGCCCAAAAGTGCTAATGCTTTTAAAGTGTATATATTTTATTTTAATTAAAGTCTTGTGAATTGGGACTAACGTTGTTTGAACGCACAGAGACGGTTTTTTAATCATTTTATCATATATGACGTCCGTATTTGTATTTTAACTCCATAAACATTACCGCCTTGATGTGTTTTTCGCAAGTAGTGCACATGTATGTGTCTGGGAGAGCGGCAAGTGTATACCGCGCTATAAGAATAAAGTTGGAGAAGGAGTTGTTGCACCTGGCTTTCCTAAAAAACTGCCGTTCGTTGGGCGTCATCCCTAAATATTTGGCAATTAAAACGACCCCAAGATCCAAAAAGGACTTTAATATCTTGGGCATCGCAGAAAAGAAACGCCTGATTCAAGAAATAAAGGCAAAGTACGGGTACGTTAACTACATGCAGCGGGCCACATATGTGGCACATTTAGAGTATGTCAAGAAAACGCACGGGTTCATAGTGGATAAACAGATGAATGCCCTAGATGCCATGATTGAGAACAAGAACGTGTCACATACTCACATCTGGAAGTTACGAGGACTGGTGGATCAAGAAACTAGAAGACGGACTTTGCACATTAGGACTGCAGCTAGACACGGACCCCACCTTTAACACGGTGAGCCTTTTCTGAATCTTAGTGACTATGTGCTAAATGATATTCAAAAAACTGCACTCAACCGGGGCCCAAAATATGCATACCCGGAAACGACAGTCAAGCCCCTTCAATGCATCCCACAAATTGAAAGTGTGTTGCAAAAACTGCCTGAACCCGAAAGGGAACAAGCACGTCAAAAGATATCCAGATTTATTAACAGCCAACAGGTTAGGCCTTTTGATCTGTTCCACGAAGAAAAAGTACAATAGCGAAAATTGCGAGATAATCCTAATTTAATTATTACCCGTGGTGATAAAACATCACAGGTCATCATAATGAACAAAATTGAATATGTTAAAAAAATGCAGCAAGCCATAGCGGCAATCCCTCACCGTGTGCTAACGAGAGACCCCACCCAAGCCACTATTACTTCACTCAGAGCTCTAAGGAAAAACCACACCTTCCCAATTGCATTCCAGCAGGCATTTGAAATTCCACCGGGCCCAGCCGTCCCTACTACTTTCGGGAGGCTAAAAACACATAAGCAAGGTAACCCTATTCGGCCCTTGGTCTCCAGCCGTGCGAGCCCAATCAGACCCCTGGAATCAAAACTTGCTCAATTTCTGTCTTATTTCACGCAGACGTCAGTCTATGCAGTTAAAAACTCTATACAAGTCATACAACAATTGAAAACTCTGGATTCCCTTGTAGGTATCCCTTTTGTTCTTGTTTCACTGGATATCGTCAGTTTATTCCCTAGCATTCCCCTCAACCAGACGCATAATATTATCGCAGCAAAGCTCGCAAGTACTGACCATACACAGGGTGAAATTATGGCTGTGATGAATGCACTGCGTTTGGTCAGAAAGTGCACATACTTCCAGTTTCAAGACTTGTATTACCATCAAACCGATGGGGCAGCAATGGGCTCGCCGTTGTCGTCAGTTTTAGCGGAGTTCTTCTTACAGCAACTGGAAGAGGGTTTCCTTAACACTACACCAAAGGGACCGCTTTATTATTGCAGATACGTCGACGATATACTTATCGTTTGGCCGCATAGCATCCCTGAACTTATGACTTTCATAGAAGAGTTTTCTAATGCTTCTCCTTCAATCAATTTCACATATGAAATTGAGCACAATAATAAGCTGCCATATCTGGACATTTTGATTTCACATTCAACTAATAGTGGTTTCCCACTATCTTTCAGCGTATATAGAAAACCGTCCAGCACCCCACTAATGATACCATTTTCTTCAGCCCACCCCATTAATCATAAACTGGCATCCCTTTGTTTTCAAATGAGAAGGGCATACACACATTCCTCGGACCAAAACCAGCGTAAACGGGAAATCGAATATATTTATAACATCTCCAGTATTAACGGATACCCGGAGTACCTCATCAACAAAATACATTCGCAGATTAGACAATCCTTCTTAATAACATTAAATAGTGATCGACATCAAAAACAATACATATCTTCTCTGGATTACCATCCCGCCATCACCGTCCCCCTGGGGAATATCTGTAATCGATTCCAATTGGGCTTCGGGATGCGCTCCATCACACTGTTTGCATTATTAAGGAAGGACAAAGAAAAGCCGCCTAGGGAACAAAAATGGGGCGTATATCGTATCCCCTCCTGGACGCCAATGGACAATGCACCTCCAGTTACATCGGATCCACGACCAGGAACTTAGGATGCAGACTGTGTGAACATAAATACAATGTGCAAAATGCGCAGCAAAACACTGCCCTCGCCCGAAACATCTATAACGAAACATATAGTCCTGATTGGGATAATGCGAAAATCATTATAACCCAAGAAATAAGGCTACGCTGTTAATGACTGAAAGTTTGCTAATAATTCAACACTGCGTAACATGCTGTAATGACTATGTCCCCTGTGATATACCCCCGTCTGGTGGGATATAATACTAAGGCAGCAGCTCTCTGTACGGGACCATGCCACGGTGACCCCGCCTCCTTCCCCATGATCCTTTGCGCTCATATGTATGTATATATGTGCTGTACTAACCAAAAGATCTGACTTGCATCTGAGGATGGGCTATAGTAGCCCGAAAGTGCTAATGCTTTTAAAGTGCATATATTTTATTTTAATTAAAGTCTTGTGAATTGGGACTAACGTTGTTTGAACGCACAGAGACGGTTTTTTAATCATTTTATCATAAAACAAGATAAACAAAAAAATTCAAGCAAGCAGAAGTTTAGGTTCCCAAGAAAAATTATGTATCCAAAGGGTTTGTTTAAATATTTAAAGAGAATAAGCAGTAAATATGATGTTAGATTAGCTCCTAGTTTAGACAACAAACTTAAAACGTTTTGCCCTAGCTTGGTTCAAAAAGAAGAAAATTTGTTTAAAATGCAAGGAGTAATAATCTGTAAAGTAACGTGCAGCTGTGGAAAATACTACATACAGGGTGCGCACGTGTGCTTGAAAACCTGGAAAGTCCTGGAAAATCATGATTACGTTTTCAAGGCCTGGAATATCCTGGAAAAACGGTGTTTTTTTAATGCTGTCTTGAAAAGCCTTGAAATTTGAAATTAGTGCTTAAAAAAATGCCCTTTTAGGAAATCGTGTTACTGTTACCCCTTCATTTTTTAAAGTTCCTTTTCTCTGTTCTCAAAGAAACCACCGGCAGCGGTTTCCGACATGCACCAAATCCTAATTTGGCTGGAGAAAAAAAAAAGAAAAAAAAAGGCACTACTTCTAGTGCAATAAAATTGGATGATTACTAGTAGGTCGAAGGGGAGCTTGATGTCCGTCCGACAACTGAGAACGGAAGGGGAAAGAAGAGGCATTTAGCATTTGCAGGGGGTCGCGTATGTACCAAGTCAGCTGGCATTCACCAGTGAGGAGTATGCCTGAACAACACATTCATCTTCTTCTTGTTTATGTGCATGCCAACCTCCCTCCCCTCAAGAGACTTCCGCTACTTATGATAAAAAATAAGAAAACTATCTTTGCGAATTTTTCACGAAAGTGGCTGAAATTTTTACATTCACTGTAATTGGATTACAGAAGCTCACTTCCAAAATTCCAATTGAATCGGTTAAAAACTTTAAAAGTTAGCATTGGTAATTTTTATTATGGACAAGTATGTGTGCCTCTTTGGACAAAGGGTGTTACCATAGCAACGGTTGATTGACAGTTGGGAGCGCTGATCTGAAGCCCTTGGTTGGGAAGAAAGCAAACACCTGTTTATCACTTCCACAGCTCAAAAGGACTAGGAGAATATTTTCAGAAATCCATTTTTCCGAATTTTGAAAATAACACAGTAAAATTTTTACAGTAGTTAAGATACATCACAATAAAGTTCTAGTGCACATTTCGCCAAATTCCGTTAGGAACTTTAGCAGATGCAAAAAAAAAAAAAAATCTGTTGCATAATCGGATTGAAAAAAAGAAACAGTAATTATAAATTACGGGAAAAGCAAGTGAATTATTTTTTTTAGATGCCATGGTTTATTTAAACAGAGTGATCCTTAAATTTTTTTTTCTGTGATGATATGGACTCTATTTGAATTACAAACATACATTTTTATTCAGACGTCTGAGTTACTGTTTTAATAAAAAAATCATCTATAATTAAAAAGTTTTCAATGTATTTAAGCAATATTCAGCAGATAAACAAACGTATTTTAGTAAATTGCAACGTCATGACGTAAATTTGGTAATTTAATTTTGTCTAAAATTGGGGAGCATTTTTTTTTTTACAATTTCTATTATAGTTAAAGTGAAGGAGGAAGGGTGCAACTTGACAGTTCAGTGAGCTGCAGGTGGTGATTTATGGCGATGTGCCAAATGAAAAGAAGCCATTCCATCAGGTCATTCCAAAGGTTGTGTGTGTGGACGCGTCCTCCTGCTGTTTGATCTTAATCGGAATGTTTTTGTGCATGGGGGTGGGGGGTTGAGAGAAATATCCGTTTCAGCTTTACAGCTTTCACGGCTTTTTTTTTTTTTTTCTTGTTAATAAATAAAAATCATAGTTGCTGCATTCACCATTGATCCATGTTTGCATTTCTTGAATATAAACAGCAGACAATCAGAAATATAGTGTTGGGCGGGTCTTGATGTTCTTCATTTTGCATATGCTGAATTCAGTTCTGTGGGAATAAGGAATGACTTATACTGTGAATATATACAAAACTACATATTTTTGAGCTGAAAAAATAGGTCTACTTGTACACAGTAGCTAACGTGTGAACTCAGATGAAGACAATCAAACATACGGACGTCTGATTCCATAAAAAAAAAATCAACATAGTTTTTTTATTTACACTACAGGTAAAAAAGCAAAAACATGTTTTTAAACGTTATAAAGGAAAACGGATTTTTGAAACGTATGA
Organism: Macrothele yani; assembly: GCA_039090855.1. Lineage (NCBI taxonomy): Eukaryota > Metazoa > Arthropoda > Arachnida > Araneae > Macrothelidae > Macrothele > Macrothele yani. Next base: position 76,391,409 of record CM077026.1, read on the forward strand.
CTTGATGATCTTAATTTCTGAAAGTTTCTTTTTTCCACATCCTTTTTTTTTTAGTTACAATACACTGTTACAGGATACTGTGAGTTATATCACCTAGTGATATGGCAGATTTTCGGTTGCTGATATCCGCGATCGTAAGCGGTAGTTGCATTGCGATTGTTGATGATGACAAGATAAATACTGGAGTGATGTAAAATGTTGCATAAACTAAAAAAAAAAAAAAAAAAAAAAAGCCCCCCCCCCCATCCCCCCGAACTTTTATGCGGTCATCATAGCTGATCAACCATTTCATTCCATGAACATCAGCACATTTCAATCATTTGAACATTGGGGGTATCTGAAGGAATTCAGCCGTGCTTAAGCGCCCTAGCGCAACGAAAACATGCTAATTTTGGACAGTTCTATTCCCTTCCCCTCTACCATCCCTAATAATTGAGAGTGCATACTGTAGTTTCAAATATTCTATTTATGAGCTAGTTTTCGCGCTGTTCGTTATGCATTTATTTTCGAAATTCCTAACACTTTTGAACTATGGTTGCAGAAACGTTTATGCTTTGGGTTTGTCTGTAGGATAATTCACATGAAAGCGGTTGAATTTCGGCGAAATTTTAGTATGCTGTTGGGTACAACCTGGAAACCTACCCTCTTGAAAAAGGTCGAAATTAAATTTAAAGGCCAAGACATAAGAGCAGTATTTGTTCTCCAAGCTTAGGAATGTTAACTCACATAAAATCTGTTTGATTGCAACAAAGTTTTGGTATGTTATCAGGGAGGAGAAACCTACCCTTGTAGAAAATGATCCAACTTGAATTCAAAGGTCAGGGCATAAGAACAGAATTTATTCTTTATGGTCTTGTGCTTGATAAACTTGATCAATTTGCATAAAGCACATTCATCCATTTGCATCTTTCATCATTTTTATTACTTAAAACTGAAATTACTTTAAAAAATAATTTGAACATGATACTGTAAAGCGTAATAATCATCCTGGAATTTTTTTGTATATGTCCTGGAAAAGGCCTGGAAAGTCCTTGAATTTTTTTCCCCCAAAAGTGTACGAACCCTGTAGGAGAAACAGGTCATAGACTGGAAACTTGCATCGTGGAGCACAAGGCAGCAATAAAAAATTGTTCAAATAAGACAGGATTAGGCAGGCACATTAGAGAAACAGGACACTGCATGGACTGGGACTCTTTGACTGTTAATGAACATCAATCTAACTTCCTGAAGTGTAAATTGAAAGAGAGACTTGAAACTAGAAATTACCAAAACTTCATCATTAATGACTGTAAGGGATTTTCGCTGCCTAACATCTGGCAAGACATTTTGCAGAATCACTGTAACCGTCAAGGTTAATCGTAACCGATGACCGTGACGGAGATTGAACGAAAGACTGCCTGACAAAGGAGAGGAGTTCTCTCCGAAAATTTGCAGAAATTTTAGACTTTACCTAGATAAATCCCATAAAAAAAGTTAATAGTTCTCATTTTTGGTAAACAATGGTTTGGCCACCAGGGGCATAGGTGTTTATTTTTGTTTCTGATGTATTTGCAACAAAATCTGAGCTGGAAACTCAATTGAAAAAATTCTTCTTTGAACTGACCGCTCACCTTGGAAAACTTTTGAGAATACCTCCTGCTCAAAATAGTTTATAATTTTTCTACCAGGGGCGTGTGGATATATCTTATTTTTGTCGTTATCTCTGTTTCTAGGAGTCCAATTTGAAAAATTATTTCTTTGTTAGAGAACATTTTTGGTGCAAAATGTTTCTCATATAATTTCAAATATTTCTTAATGCCACTATATTGCATTAATTCACATTTCCATTTGCAGCAATATCTGCGGGACCAAAAACCTGTTTGAAAAATATTGTCTGTTGATCAGATATTACTAACTATGAAAATTTCTTATGTGTATTTTCTTCCCAAAATAATGCACCGTTTTGCTGCTAGGGGCACAAATATTTAATCTATTTTTCACAATATCTGTACTTCTAAATGTCCAATTTAAAAAATTATTTTAACACCAGATACCATTTACCTTATGGAATGCTTTAGGTTTGTAATTGAGGAGATTTGTGGTTCACAATTCTGCCACTAGGTGGTGTTTGTGTACTTCTGTTTGCAGCCTATCTCTGCCTCTAAAAACCCTATTGAGATTTTTTTTTTTTTACTGTATGCTAAGGTGGAGAGTGAATAAGATTTTTGTTTTAGTAAGAAGATCCTGTTCAAATATGTACAACTTTTCCCCTAGGGGTTGTATAGGTCAAAACGTTTTTCTTGCTATTTCTACTTCCAGGAGACGTATTTGAAAAGTTCTTTTTCCTTAATGTAGCGTTTTCTGTGAAGAATGTTTTTTGCCTGTTTTCAGCTTTTCCATCTTGCAAAATTCTTCCACTAAAAGACAGAGTTATATCATGTTTCCATCTATATCTCTTCTTTTAACTGTTTGATTTAAAAATCTTTTTGTCTCTGATACCTTTATTCTGGTATGGGTAACGTTTTTAGTGCCATTTGTTAATTTTCGTAACATACTTTTTAGCCACTGGTTTCCGGAAGTAAATAGCTGATTTTTTTATTTTTTACATGGGTTATTTTGACCTTTATTGAAATTTTCTAATGCATACTTTATATAAAAATTTACCATAAAATCTGATTGCTTTCTAATATCAGAAATTTAAGTCTAGTTGTTTCTTAGTATTTCCTGAGCTAAGTAATCACTTTGCATCTTGTATAATTACTTTTCTAATCATGCTTACTTAAACTGCTTTGATCACTAATGAATGGAGTTGTACACAGCATTTGGACTTAAGGTTTTCCCATTATTGTCTTTCATTTCACGTTAGAAATTTTAGTACATACACTGTTTCCTGATGAGTACAAATTTAAAACAAAGCTACAGCATCATCATTTTGTTGAAAATTCCTTTCCTAAATAAAATGTAACACAAATACGTGCTCCCATGATTATGTGTTTAACAAATAACAATCTCTTTGGTCCTTTTAAAAAGTTCCAAATATTTCACCTTTCCTTACTCTTAAATTTCCAATGTTAACATTATTTCAAAATAATTAAATACAAACAGTATTTTATGGATTGATTGTGTGGAATATGAAAGCATTTCAAGAGTAATGCCACATTCCTATGTATTTTTGAGTTTTATGGGTTTTTTTTTTATTTTGTAATTTGCTTCAATAATTGAACTAAAGCCAAAGTAGGAAAATAAATTTTCTCAAAATCAGTGTAGTATACTTTATATAAAAGTTTAGTAGATATTAAACCTGCTCACATTTTCAGTGTCAGTTTTGGTATTTCAGTATTTATCTTATTTTCGAATTAGCTGCAGTGGACATCATTTTTAACATTCTGTATTAAGTTTGCCCAAGCATGTAGGAAGTTGTTTGTTGTAGGTTACAAGTTGAACAGACCTATGTTTTCACTATATTTTAAGTAAGAGTGTTTGGATCATATATCCTAAAAAAAAATCGAAAAGTCTTGGAATTTTGTGATTGAAAAAGCGCAAATTCTCAATAGGGTTGAGGTCTGGCAATTGCGGGGTGTTTTCAGTTGATTTTTCACTTTATAAAGCAACCACAACCTTATTATGTTGGCTGTATGTTTAGGATCATTGTCTTCTTGAAAATTGAATGAATCTGCAATTCACAATTTCAATTCACTGGCCAATAAATTACCTTGCAATATATCAACACATTGTCTAGCATTCATATTACCTTCAATAAAGGCCAATATGCCAACTCCATTAAAGGCCATGCATTCGCAAATCATTATATGACTACCACCATGTTTTATGATAGCTCTTAATTTTTTTTGTTTCAAGGGAACTGTTTGGCTTTCGCCATATATATTTCCATCTGAACTGAAAATAATGAACTTGCTTTTGTCGGAAAATATCACATTTAGCTAAAACTCTGCAGGTTTGCTGACATAAGCTTTGGCAAACTAAAGTCTTTTCTGCCTTTTGTTTCACTGATAAAAGGTTTTTTTTTCTGGGTGTCCTGCCTCTACGTGCATTGTGAAAAATATTATGAATAGTTTCAGGATTTCCTATGGTCCCCGATGCCGATGTTGAAGCGACATCAGTAGCCAATTCTTGAGCACTTACGGAGGGGATTTTCGATACTTTCCTAATGATATCCCTCCGCTGCCTTGTATTAAGCTTCTTTAGACACACAGATAACTAACCAAATTTTTGCATTATGCATGATACTTGAAAAGTATCTGGCTGTTGGTAAGAAAGTTTTTGCTGCCTTCATAGATTTAGAGAAAGCTTAGTAAATAAGACACTTTTGTGGAAGGTATTGAATAAATATGGTGTTACTGAGAATCTACTTAATAGTGTAAAAGCCATGTATGCTGGCAGTAGTGATTATGTACGAGTGAATGGTGTTTTATCAAAATGGTTTTCTATTGGTGCAGGAGTCAGACAAGGTTTTTTTTTTTTTTTTTTTTTTGGAACAACATTATGATATTGCTTTAATTAAAAATTACTGTTTTACACGTTGTAAGTGATAATGTCATTTGGAACTGGATGCATTGCTACAACTGTTAAATAATAGAATAATTTAAAATAGTATCAAAATAATTGACTCATATGATATTGTCTTAGGTTGATATTTTTATTTTCTGAATAATTCTTTCATCCGTGCACTTGGTTTATATATTCAAAAAAAAATTTTTAGATCTTATTTTCCCAAAAAAATATCTGACTGCCTGTGTCATTTAATCTGGTGCGTAAACAGCATTCTTTATTGATCTTGACAAACTACACTCGGAATATGTTGATTTAGCATTCAATTCTTCATGATCCAAGGTTCAAATAGTTTGTTGTAAGTTCAAGGCGAAGATAAGATTTTTTACCAAAATCAATGATTAGAATTTATGAAATGAAGTCTGTCTTGTAAAATCATGTAACAACTATTTGAAGCAAAGGAATCTTAAAAGTTAAAGTATTTAAAACTGTTAAAAATGTTGAAAAAAGCAAACTTCACATCCAGTCTTCATATGTTACCAGACTAGTTTCAACAGCATATCTCCACTGTCATTTTCAGTGGTCCTATATGCCGACATTGCGGCCTGATGTACTATTTGCAATGGCGGTTATCTTCACAAATTTCCCTTAAAATTTTGTTGCCACATGCAATCTCTTGTCATTGCACGGTTCATGAATGTGCTTTTTCGTGTTGTTTCTCTTTGGCACCATTTAAGTGTCCGTCTCAGAATTGTTAAGATTTTCGCATAACTGTTGTTCTTTTATGTTGTGTTCTTATTTTTTTTCCTGTTTATTATTATTTTGTTCGATTAAATATTTCCATGGGTAAGCCAGTTCATATGGTGCAGATGTGTTACAGTTTTTATCTTTAGTTTTTTTGATGACCATGGATTCTGATAATAAGATTTGTTTATGGTTTTTATGCGAGGTTAATAGTTTAGAGTTTTCCCAGTCTGAAATAAGCTGATGTTGGTTACAGTATTGAATTAATGCCATTTTTTCTTCTTTTTTGACCCAATTATAATGGTGTTCTGGCAACCTTGCTGAAAAATGTCGTTTGGTGCTACCAATATATAATTTATGGTGTTCTCGGTTATTCGGGTTTATTGTAGGGATCATATATACACCCGCAGTTTGCAACATAGACTTTGTATTCTCATTAGATGTTAACAGATTAGCGTTACTCATGACTTTTATACCGATATCAAATTTATAACTTTTGCATTCTTTTTTTATGATGTCAGTGATCGGATGTATGTATGGTAAATTGCCAATATATTGTAACTCATTTTTATTTGGCTCTTTGTTAGTTTCAATTTGCTGTTTAATTTTTATATTCATGTTGTGAATATGACTTTTGGAGTATCCGAAATGTACTGCAATCTGTTTTATCCATTTGATTTCTTGAAGAAATGCTTTCCTAGTAGATGAAAGAGTGTATGCTCTTCCAATAAAAGATCGGAAGGCTGTTGTTTTGTATTTCCAGGGGTGCGTTGATTTGGCTGGAATAATTACAGGTGTACATGTTGGCTTTCTGTATACTTGAAAATCAATATTATGGTTGTTTTTAATTAAAGTAATATAAAAAGAGTTTAGTTTGTTGTTATTTTCTTTTTCATAAGTAACTTGTATAGTTGGATACATACTGTTGAACTTCTGTATGAAATGATCCAATTGTTCCTTAGAATGTTGCCAGAAGATTAAGATATCATCAACATATCTTAAATACATCATAGGCAAGTAGGTATTATCTGTATTTATCATAATTTTTTGCTTCTATGAAAATCAAAATAACCAAAGACAATATCATATGAGTCAATTATTTTGATACTATACTAAATTATTCTATTATTTAACAGTGATAGCAATGCAGCCAGTACCAAATGACATTACCACTTACAACGTGTAAAACAGTTATTTTTAGAGCAATATCATAATGTTGTTCGAAAGAAAATACAATACCACGTAATATACACTGCTGGCCACCCAAAATGCAACACCAAGAAGGAAGCATCCGATTGGCCTGAAATTCGCAGAATGCGTCGCCCGCGAGAGCACATGCAAATGATTAGCATTGCAGGGCATATGCAAATCATGTGCGCCCGGCACACCACCGAGAAGCACTATAAGAAGGGTGCACAGAAGGCGGGGTGTAAGTAGTGTAAGTGTGTTGTGCTGCCGGACCTGTACGTGGGAAGCTTCCTGATGCCTCGTCGCAGAATATGACAGTCCTTCCAGCACATTTCAGAGTTCGTCAGTGGACGAATAGTGGCTTATCGCGACAGCGCTTTATCGTACCGAGACAGCGGAGCCCGTGTGGGATGACATCCAGCCACAGTGAGGCGAGTATGGATTCGGTGGGTGCAGGAGGGACGGACGGACAGACTTGAGCTATTGCCGCGGCACACCATTGAACGAGTGGACCGGCATGTTGTGCGGCGGGCATTGACGGCTCGTACCGCCACATCACGACCGTTAGCGCACACCAAGAAGGAAGCATCCGATTGGCAACAGCCTGTGTCAGCACATACCGTTTGACGTCGTCTGCAGGAGCGGGGACTTGTCGCACAGCGGCCATTGCTCCAATTACCATTGACGTTACACCACCGGCGAGTGCAGTGGCAGTGGGCCGTTGAACACCACACCTGGACTACGGAATGGCACGACGTTGTCTTCTCCAATGAATTCCGCTTCTGCCTGCAACACCACGATGGTCGGATCCGCGTGTGGCGGCACCGCGGCGAGAGACTGTATGACGCCTGCAGTATGTATTGTCATACTGGTCCTTCACCTGGCATTATGGTTTCGGGCGCAATAAGATATGACACCCGCAGCCCTCTGGTACGCATCGCCGGTACACTCAACAGCCACCACTACATCTCGGACGTTTTGGAATCCTCCCTTACCTGCAGGACCTGCCAGCTGCCACGTTTCAACAGGACAATGCACGCCTGCACGTATCATGCAACAATTCTTTACGGCCCACTAGGTGTCACTGCTGCCGTGGCCTGCCTGTTCTCTCGACATGTCGCCCATCGAACACGTCTGGTTACTGATCGGCAACCGAGTGGCCTGGCAAGCACCACCTGCGGCTGCGCTTGATGAACTGTAGCAACGTCTGGAAGCAGCCTGGTCCGACATACCCCAAGCCCACATCCAAAGCGTGTAGCAGCCGTTATTGCCAGCCATGGGGGCCACACGAACTATTGATGTCTGCGTGTTCCGCTAGTTGCACGGGCCTGTAAGCTCAATCGTTTCATCTTTGTATCTGTTGTTATGTGTCCAGTAAATCTGGCTTTGCTATATCTCGTGTCCTTCTTGGTGTTGCATTTTGGGTGGCCAGCAGTGTATATGGTTGAACATCTTACAACAACCATAATAAGATTATTTTGTACATAACTGGAAATGGAAGCAATGAAGGCATATCACGAAGACCCATGAAAGGCACAGCACGATGAATAATACCCAAGAAATAAAATAAAATTCTGATAGCTAGAACATCAAGCTATTTAAAAAGAATCAACTTAAATTATGCAAAGAAGTTGAACATCTCAATTTCTTATTAGAATATAAACATAATGATGTAATCCCTAAATCTCTACAGATAAAACTTCAAAGAATTAACTACAAATATGATAAAATCATAAATACTTGTGAAATTAAAAGATTAAGAAATGCCATAAGGTCAAAAAGAAAATATATAGACCCTCTAAGTCGTAATTGTTATGAACTTCACCAAATTTGCATAAAAAGCAACGACTACGAAGATATTAACAAAGAAATTATTAAAATATTTTCAATAATTGAAAAACAACAAAAAACAAGTAAAATGAAGCATTTCTACAAAATGGAACACTGTATTGCTATTAAAAATCATAAGAAATGACACCAAGAAAAGGATAACGCAAAACAGTTGTTTATTAATCAATCCGATGTACAACTGATTAAATTGCAAGAAATATAATTAAATAAAGTAATTAAGAATGCATATGCAAAACAAACACCTAAATTGGAAATAACAATACCTCAGATTGAAGATATTATTAGAAAATTTCCAAAACCAAGACAAGATCCTACACGCTTCAAAATAGTAAGAAGCATAAAAAATCAGCAAAACATTCCACAAGATAAAATATTTAAATGTGAAAGGAAAGCTCTGTTAGAATTACAAAATAACCCACAAGTGGCATGTTTAATGGCTGATAAATCAAAGCAAATTGTTATAATAAATAAAACGGAATATGAACAGAAAATGGATGCAACTATACAATAATTGAACACTATTACAATTGGCAGAGATTCTACAAATAACATTGCCAGAAAACTACATACATACATATCACTAAGCTGTTCTCTGATGTTCAGAGGTTAGCTCCACAAAGAAATACAAACTACCAGATAATTTTTACTTACTGTTGCCGTATCAAACTTCTCCATTTACAGCGATCTTGACATACAATTTGGGCTTCACTTACATCCATCACATGCCATACACAAGATCTTCGATACTTCATACTCATAATCTTTTTCTCATGCAGACACTTCTGAATCTGATCTTCCCATGACTTCCTTGGCCTTCCTTTACCTTTCCTTCCTGCCACTTGGGCTAAAAAGATTTTCTTAGTAAGCATCTCATCATTCATTCTTTCAACATGGCCAAACCACCGAAGCATATTGATCTCCACCTTGCTAACAACATTTTGCTTCACATCACACAACTGCAGCACATCTTCATTCCTCACACAATCAGACCGTGTCTTGCCACAAAGCCCCCATAAGTAACGCATTTCTCCAGCACACAAACGACTCCTATGTTTCTTCTGTAGCACCCAGGTTTCACTGACATACATCAGAGTAGGAACAATTGTACTTTCATTCATACACAGCCATGCAGGATGCCCTTAAGAACTCATCATTCCTGTGAAAACCTCCCAAAGTAGCCGTGAATTTCAATAAAGAATTCACACGCCTACTAATTTCACTATTGAATTTGTTCTTTCTGTCAGACATGCTTCCTAAATACACACTCATTCACCTGGTCAATCACTGTGCCATTTAGACATATATTACATTCAGTACTACCAGTTCCTCTCTCAAAAACCATAACTTTGATTTTTACCTTATTTACACTCAGTTTGAATTTCATGCAAATTTCGTCCTTCCAAGACAACATACTCGGCAACTCACTTTTTCCCTCTGCCAACAGGACAGTATCATCAGCAAACAGCAACCTGCACACGATATCACCAAGGTATAACCAGTATTATCTATTTTGGCATCACACATGCATGCATCCATAAATATATTAAATAGCCATGGTGACATTACACAACCCTGTCTAACTCCTGCACCAATAGAGAACGATTTGGATAAAACACCATTCACTCATACATAAGCTCTACTGTCAGCATACATGGCTTTTACACTGTGAAGTAGATTCCAAGTAACATAATATTCATTCAATACCTTCCACAAAAGTGTCCTATTTACTCGGTTGTAAGCTTTCTCTAAATCTATGAAGGCAGCAAAAACTTTCTTACCAACAGCCAGATACTTTTCAATTATCATACGTAATGCAAAAATTAGGTTAGTGCAGCCTTTACCAGGCATAAAACCAATCTGAACATCCCACACTTTCTTTGATGTAAGATTCTGTACTTTTTCAGTAACGACCTTACCAAACACTTTCCCTAGCACACTCGGTAGGCTAATACCATGATAGTTCTTGCAGTCAGTCTAATCACCTTTTCCCTTATACAAGGGAACAATGGTAGCATCCTTCCAATCTGGAGGGACCATTCCTAATTCCCAGCACAACTGGCAAATTTCAGTTAACCAGTCAATTGCAGAGTCACTACCATATTTCAACATCTCAGCAGTTATGCCATCAACTCCTGGAGCCTTACCATTCGGAAGAGATTTTAGAGTTTTACACACCTCTTCTCTTGAGATCCCTCCTGTGCTTCCATTCTTCCCTGTGACATCATCTGCTTCTGCATCTGAACCACCTTTGCTTTCCTGATCTAATAACTCACAGAAGTATTCACCCCATCTTTCACTTAACTCATTGGGCTCCCATATCATTTCCCCGATCCTATTCTTCGCACAACTTACAACTTTGTTTCCCCTATTTTTCCTAATTCTCATGTACTTCCAGAAAGTCTTCCTATCTTTCTAAAAAGCCAATTCATGAATTTCCACCTTCTCCTTCCTATCTTTTGCCTTATTCTGGCGAACCAGCCTAGCGGCTTCACACTTCTTACAGCGATATTCATCCACAGAAACTCTACCTTGCAACATCCCCAAATAGGCTTCCTTCTTTCTCTTTACTGCCTCTTCAATCTCACTATTCCATCAAGCATCACCTCTGTTGTTACCCACTATCAAGGTGCCACAGACCTCTATGAGAAAACTAGAAAACTCAGAAAACTAGCACATCTAAAAAACCACAGCTGACTACCTGATGAGATAAGAAAAAATGCATACCCTCCAGTTCTAGCAACAGTGCCAAATCTTTTTGGAAAAATAAAAATACATAAACCAGGCAACCCCATTCGCCCAATAGTTAATTAACAAGAACTATGCACCAACAATTAAGCTAGAAAGAAGCTTATTACAGTACTTGAATAAATATGTTGATAATCATAAGTGTACTGTCAAAAACTTAGAAGAAGCTATTATTGAAATGAGAAAGATAAATAATATGAATTTTATTATGTATAGCTTGGATATAATATCCTTATATCCTAATACCCCTACAATTGATGCCATCAATATAATGGATGAAACACTATGTAATGACAATATAGATCAAGATATAAGATTTAGCATTATTAAAGCTATTAAATTAATCACAGAGAACTATTACTTCATATATAATAAAACCATATATCTACAAAAGCAAGGAGCTCCAATGAGATCACCATTATTGGGACTGTTAGCAGAAATCATACTTCAAGACATAGAAGCGAAAATTATGATATACAGATAATACCTACATACTTACCTATGATATATTTAAGATATGTTGATGACATCTTAATCTCCTGGCAACATTATGAGGAACAATTGGATCATTTTATACAGAAGTTCAACAGTATATATCCAACTATACAAGTTACTTATGAAAAAGAAAATAACAACAAACTGAACTTTTTTTATATTACTTTAATTAAAAACAACCATAATATTGATTTTCAAGTATACAGAAAGCCAACATGTGCATCTGTAATTATTCCAGCCAAATCAACGCACCCCTGGAAATACAAAACAACAGCCTTCCGATCTTTTATTGGAAGAGCATACACTCTTTCATCTACTAGGAAAGCATTTCTTCAAGAAATCAAATATATAAAACAGATTGCAGTACATTTCGGATACTCCAAAAGTCCTATTGACAACATGAATATAAAAATTAAACAGCAAATTGAAACTAACAAAGAGCCAAATAAAAATGAGTTACAATATATTGGCAATTTACCATACGTACATCCGATCACTGACATCATAAAAAAAGAATGCAAAAGTTATAAATTTGATATCGGTATAAAAGTCATGAGTAACGCTAATCTGTTAACATCTAATGAGAATACAAAGTCTATGTTGTAAACTGCAGGTGTATATATGATCGCTACAATAAACCTGAATAACGGAGAACACCATAAATTATATATTGGTAGCACCAAACGACATTTTTCAGCAAGGTTGCCAGAACACCATTATAATTGGGTCAAAAAAGAAGAAAAAATGGCATTAATTCAATACTGTAACCAACATCAGCTTATTTCAGACTGGGAAAACTCTAAACTATTAACCTCGCATAAAAACCATAAACAAATCTTATTATCAGAATCCATGGTCATCAAAAAAACTAAAGATAAAAACTGTAACACATCTGCACCATATGAACTGGCTTACCCATGGAAATATTTAATCGAACAAAATAATAATAAACAACAGAAAAGGATTATGAGAAAAAATAAAAATAAGAATACAATATAAAAGAACAACAGAAATAATAACACAAATAATAACACAAGGAACTGTACACCAACTATATATAAGATAGTACAACTATACTAGTTATCCGAATTTATTGAATTTATTGTACTATCTTATAAAAGAACAACAGTTATACGAAAATCTTAACAATTCTGAGATGGACCCTTAAATGGCACCAAAGAGAGACAACACGAAAAAGCTGTTTCATAAACCGTGCAATTACAAGAGATCACGCGTGCCAACAAAATTTTAAGGGAAATTCGTGAAGATAACCAACATTGCAAATAGTACAGCAGGCCTCAATGTCGGCATATACGACCACTGAAGATGACAGTGGAGATATGCTGTTGAAACTAGTCTGGTAACGTATGAAGACTGGATGTGAAGTTTGCTATTTTCAACATTTTTAACAGTTTTAAATACTTTAATAGGACTTTTAAGATTCCTTTGCTTCAAATTGTTGTTACATGATTTTACGAGATAGACTTCATTTCATAAATTCTAATCATTGATTTTGGTAAAAAATCTTATCTTCGCCTTAAACTTACAACAAACTATTTGAACTTTGGATCACGAAGAATTGAATATTGAATCAACATATTCAGAATATAGGTCATCAAAGTCATCGAAGAATACCGTTTAGGCACCAGATCAAATGACAAGGACAATCGGCCTTTGTTGGAAATAAGACGAAAAAGAAGTATAATTAAAGGAACCAAATGCTTTGAATGTACAACAAACCATTTGAGCCTTGGATCAAGAAGAATCGATTGCTAAATCAACATATTCCGAGTGTAGTTTTTCAAGACCAACAAAGAATGTTGTTTACCCACCGAATCAAATGACACAGGCAGTCGGATATTTTTGGGGGGAAAATAAGATCTAAAAAATTTTTTTGAATATATAAACCAAGTGCACGGATGAAAGAATTATTCAGAAAATAAAAATATCAACCTAACACAATATCATATGATTCAATTATTTTGATACTATACTAAATTGCAAATAGTACAGCAGGGATGTAAGGTCAGGTGATGCGTAACATCACAGCCTCTCCTTGACAAATGTCAACCCCGCCTTCTCGTGGTGCATCCTGTTCCCACTAAAGGGGCTCTGACGACCGCAAATAGCGGTATAACTATACCATCGGGATCAGAGGAAATGCTATCCCACACTCACCAACCCGCTTGGCCAGCGTGGTGAGTTATGGCCAAACACCTCCAAAATGACTCTACAACTTAAATCTTGGCCCTCAGTCTCCGGCAGCTGGAATGTACCTGGCCAAGGCAGCGGCCAGTGCGACATGAAGGCAGAGGGTGCTAAGAATCCCCGGAGGACCGGACTAAACTGCCATTTGATGCTGACCTTGGCTACCTACAACGGACGCTCCCTATCTTCTGATTCAAGGCTTCTTGAATTGGAAGAGGAACTACAAAGGATCAAGTGGGACATCGTCGGGCTGAGTGAGGTAAGGAGAAAAGGAGAAGATCTCATTGAACTGAAAAGTGGACATCTCTTCTATTATCGTGGGACAGATACTGGCAGAACTAGTGGTGTTGGATTTATAATAAACAAGAAACTGAAGGATAAAGTGGTAGAAGTTGAAAGTTCCTCTGACAGAGCTGCACGACTCGTTATCCAACTATCGAGAAGATACCAGGCTCAGATTATTCAAACTTATGCACCCACCACAAGTCATCCTGAAGAAGAAATTGAAGAATTTTATGAGGAAATTCGTCATCTAAATAATAAAGGTAAGCAGCACTTGAAGATAATTATGGGAGATTTCAATGCCAAAATAGGGCAACGGCAACAGAATGAAACTTCAGTAGGTAAATTCGGTCACGGCAACAGAAACCAGCGTGGAAATACTCTCGTTGAGTTTGCAGAGGCACAAGGATTTTTCATCTTGAATTCCTTTTTCAAGAAAAAGCCACACAGGAAATGGACATGGAGACATCCAATTGGGACGACAAGTGAAATTGATTTTATTATGTGTAACAAAAAATTCGTCATCGAAGACTGCAGTGTGCTAAACAAGTTCAACACAGGTAGTGACCATAGATTGGTGAGATGTAAGATGCACCTCAACACTAAACTGGAACGTGGCAAGCTCATAAGACAAACAAAATGTATTGACATAACCAACCTTAAAAAACACCATAATACTTTCAAGTTGGAACTGAAGAACAGATTCTCTGCTTTAGAAGGCCTAACATCGGAAGAAGTGGATATTTCTGAAGTTAACAGAAAAGTAACCAAAGCTCTTATGGAAACAGCAACAAAATTAGCTGGGTCTAAGAACAAGTTGCATGTAAACAAATTATCAGGAAAAACCAAAATGTTGATGCAAAAAAGAAGAGAGATGAGGACAACTAAAGAAGATGTGACTTCCAAAGTGGAATATATAGAGCTATGCAAGACAGTAAGAAAAAGTATCACTGAAGACGTAAGAAAATTCAACTGTGAACTAGTAAGGAAAGCAATTGAAAACAACCAAAGCCTAAAGATAGCAAAGGGACATCTCAGTAAGGGAAGAAAACAGATTATGGCTCTGAGAAAAGAAGATGGTTCTATAACAAGAAATAGAGGCGAAATTTTGACAAGAGTGAAAGATTTCTACTCCAAACTATATGAAAGGGATGATACATGTACTCCAGACATCATGAAAGGTACCAGAGTTCTTCCAGTCCTCCCAGCAGAAGTTGCTCATGCAATCAAGAACATGAAGCAGGGGAAAGCTCCAGGAGAAGATGGAATTACTATAGACATCATACAAGAAGCAAATGGAGAAATTGAAACAGTACTCGCCCAAATTTTCACTCGATGCCTTAATGAAGGGAAGATTCCTGAGGATTGGAACAATGCTACAATGATCCTGCTACATAAAAAAGGTGACATTGAGGATCTCAGGAACTACAGACCTATCAGCCTCCTATCAGTGGTTTATAAAATCTTCACTAAAATTCTTTCACACCGCTTGAAGGTAACACTGGACATGGCTCAACCGAGAGAACAAGCTGGATTCAGGAGTGGCTACAGCACAATAGATCATATCCACGTACTGAGGGAACTAATTGAAAGAGCGAGGGAATATGAACTTCCATTGTGCATGGCTTTTATCGATTATGAAAAAGCCTTTGATTCGGTGAAACCATCAGCAGTTACCACGGCTCTGAAATCCTGCGGTATTGAAGATGCATACATTAATATTATTAATAACATCTATGAAAATGCAAGTGCAAAGATTCGGCTGTTTGAAAATACAACACACATAAAAATTGGAAAGGGAGTGAGACAAGGTGACACCATATCTCCGAAGCTCTTTAATGCCACATTGGAAAATGTCTTTCAATCACTGAACTGGGAAAACAAAGGGATAAAGATTAATGGAGATTATCTAACCCACCTTCGTTTTGCTGATGACGTAGTCATTTTTGCAACTACCCCATCAGAGCTGCAGAGTATGATCCAGGAACTTGCTGACAAGAGTAAAGAAGTGGGATTAAAAATGAACTTTCAGAAGACAAAAGTGATGTTCAATGCTTTTACAAGAAATGAAGATTTATCGATTGATGGAGAAAAACTGGAGATAACAGATACGTATGTTTATCTTGGACAGCAGATATCAAGTGAGGGTCACATTGATGAAGAAATTAATCGGCGTACAAAACTTGCCTGGAGAGCTTTTGGAAGAAACAGCATAATTTTCAAGAGCAATATGCCGTTATGTCTTAAAAGAAAAGTGTTTGATCAATGCATCCTTCCAGTGCTTACGTATGGTGCAGAGACGTGGACCTTAACTAAAAGAGACATACAAAGGCTGCAGACAACTCAAAGCAGCATGGAGAGGTGCATGCTTGGTATAACCAGGAGAGATAAGAAGAGGAACTCGTGGATCCGAAAAATGACGAGAGTGGAAGGCATCATGATCAGAGTTAAATCCCTGAAATGGCAATGGGCTGGACATACTGCCAGAAGGACAGACCATAGATGGACAGCCGAAATTTTAGATTGGATTCCAAGGGACAGGAAAAGACCCAGAAAAAGACCACATGGGAGATGGGTGGATGAAATTCGTAAATATGCGGGAGTGACATGGAGGAGACTGGCACAAGACAGACCGTTGTGGAGGAAACTTGGGGAGACCTTCGTCCAGCAGTGGATTGATAATGGTTGACAATGATGATGATGATGATACTAAATTATTCTATTATTTAACTGTTATTGCAATGCATCCAGTACCAAATGACATTATCACTTACAACATGTAAAACTGTAATTTTTAGAGCAATGTCATAATGTTGTTCCCAAGAAAATACAATATCACGTAATATATATATGGTTGAAGAATTTACAACAACCATAAGAAGATTAAGGTTGTTTAATATCACCGTGGCTGTTTAATATGTCTATAGATGCGTGCATGTGTGATGCCAAGATGGACAATATTAGTGTATGTGTTTGTAATATCCATGTGTGCAGATTGCTGTATGCTGATGACACAGCTCTGTTGGCAAAGAGCAAAAGTGAGTTGCAGAGTATGTTGTTCCGGATGTACGATGTTTGCATGAAATTCAAACTGAGTATAAATAAGGGAAACACCAAAGTTATGGTTTTTCAGTGAGGAACAGTTAGTACTGAATGTAATAGAAGTCTAAATTGCACAGTGATTGACCAGGTCAATGAGTTTGTGAATGTAGGAAACATGTTTGACAGAGAGAACAAATTGTATGGTGAAATTAGTAGGCAAGTAAATTCTTCATTGAAAGTCATATCTGCTTTGGGTGTTTTTCACAGGAATGATGGGTTCTCAAGAGAGTCCCAAATGACTGTATGAAAGTGTAATTGTTCCTAATCTGATGTATGGCAGTGAAACTAGGGTACTACAGAAGAAACATAGCAGTTGTTTGTGTGCTGGAGAAATGTGTTACTGTGGCAAGACACGTTCTGATCATGTGAGGAATGAAGATGTTTAATATGAAGCAAAATGTTGTTAGCAAGGTGAAGACTAATATACTTCAGTGGTTTGGCCATGTTAAAAGAATGAGTGATGAGATGCTTACTGATAATTTTTTTTTTAACCCAAGTGGCAGGAAGGAAAGGCAGAGAAAAGCCAAGGAAGTCATGGGAGGATCAGATTCAGGAGTGTCTGCATAAGAAAAAGATTATGAGTATGAAGAATAGAAGGCCTTGTTTACGTCGTGTGATGGATGTCAGTGAAGCCCAAGTTGTGTGTCAAGATTGCTGTAAATGGAGAAGTTTGACACGACAATGGTAAGTAAATAATCAGTTAGAAATTTATCTGGTAGATTGTATTTCTTTGTGTAGCTAACCTCTGAATCTCAGAGAACAGCTTAGTGATATGTATGTATGTATGAAGGGGCAGTATGCAAACAACAAGAGAAGTTATGCAATAATGATTGACTTATTTGATGCACAGGATGTCAGAAGTGTTTCCCAACTAATACTGTGGCAGACAATGCTAATGCAGCTTCGCAGTATTGTGATGGGAGGGGTCAGAGGGTGAGGTGAAGGTGGAAAGTACAGGTATGCCATGTATCTCTGGGGGTTTGTAATGGGTGCCAGATTGGTTTGGTGTTAAATTACACATTTCAGCAAGAGTGAATAATTTTGCATGCACTCATAGCAACGTTGTAAGGAGCATATT
This sequence comes from Macrothele yani, assembly GCA_039090855.1. Taxonomy (NCBI): domain Eukaryota; kingdom Metazoa; phylum Arthropoda; class Arachnida; order Araneae; family Macrothelidae; genus Macrothele; species Macrothele yani. The sequence continues at coordinate 76,409,590 of CM077026.1, forward strand.
TAATTGTACATATGTATAACATGCTTCCCCTTTGCAAGTGAGCTAAAATAGCTGCTTACAACATTACTATGCATAGCTTTGGTATTACCCTTAGTTATGCATATTAGGTACAAAATTTTATGGTTAGCACAGATATAAAGAAAATTTTGTTCAAATAATGTGACTTCTTATTTAAGAATCTCTCTTAGAAAAACTGTGCTGAAAAACTAAGTATGTTCCAGTGTAGCTCTAATTGTTTATTAGAATAACTTAATTCATGAACATTTATTTAAAATCATCATACGCCCCTCAGTTAAAAAAAATATTCATTTTATGTAAAATATAGAAAATATGTTAGTTTTGGATGTTTGTTTCCTTTTATATAATCATATTTTATTCATCTCCTTCCCCTGCAGTCTCATGTAGATGGAAATAGATTTCTTGAAGATGTGGAGAGAAATGTTACTACACCAACTGCCTTTGATGCTGTGCTAAGAATAAGAACAAGTGCAGGTATGTATGGCACTGTTGGATTTATAAATTCAGTGGTTGTTCAAAAAAAAAAAAAAAATTCCCATGAGATCATCCTGCAGGCAATGCTTTTTATGCATGCCACATTGGTATCTTTGTGTAAATCATCAGTATTTTTCATTCATTTCTTTTTGGATTGATCAACAAATTTCATAGTCACAATGTGCTATGTGATATGTTTGATTTTGATATTCCTATGCTGGCTTCAGATTAGTAGCTGCAGTGGATTTTTTAAGGACAGGTGTGACTGCAACTGGTAACTACCATTCTTGTGTTTTTTTTTTATGATCAGTATCTACTGCTGTCATTTAGTCATTATAAACATCAGTTTTACCACAGAATGGTAAAACTGTACATGAATTGTAGAAACAGTGAGTAGTAGTTAAAACTTTAATCTAGAAATAAGCTTTGTTTGCTTCTTTGTGGGAACAATGCTCATGAACTTTACAACTAAAAATTTTACTTGAATTTTTAGATTCTTGACTAAATATCTTCCTTGGGAGTGCCTCAAAATACTACTGCTATTTTGTAAAACAACCCCAGTTTTCAGAAGTGGTAGTTAAGATATTTTTTCATCAGGAGGTCAAGAAATGCAGAAACAGGAAGGTCTAAAAATAGGAGAGAGAGAGAGAGAGAGAGAGAGAGAGAGAGAGAGAGAGAGAGAGAGAGAGAGAGAGAGAAGGGGGGGGGGTACCACAGAAATGCTTTGCTGTTATAATTATTATTGAATAAATTTTGACTTTGTCTTTCAGTTCAGGCATTGAGCTCTCATATACCTTCCTTATAAATTTATGACAAACTGTATTGTTTTTCTGTGTTGCCTTCCATCACTGAATATTCCATGAAATCTGTGACTCATCAGCTGAGTTATTCCATGCACTGTATTTTTTCATAGAATTATTAATGTTTTACATATGTACCTTTACATACTAAACAAGAAAGGTGACACAGAATTTTCAGTTGTAATGAGCATTTTGAATCCTTTTTGACATGAATAAAATATTTTAAATGTATTCATAGTCAGTGGAACCTATTACAGAAAACAGAAATGAATCAATTGCACATCTACAATCGATAAAACATCTAGAAACAGAAACAGTTACTTTCCTCCACTAGCAGTTGAAAAGTCTGTTACAGAAATTAACAAATTGTACTCAAAAATTTCTCTTAGCTGAAGGAACATTGCAGAGACTAAACAATTTTTATATCAAACAGTTAGAAGAACAGATTTAAAGGAAAGCATTATTTGATTTTATGCCCTCTAGCAGAAAAATTTTGAGTGATGGAGAAGTAGAATACATGTGAAAGGTATTCTTCACAGCAAGAGCAATATTGAGGAAAAATAATTTTTCAAATGCATCTCTTGGAAGCAGAGATAGTGAGAATAGGCCCCCTAGCAGGAAAACTCTGAACTACTTTAAAAATATAATATTCCCCATCTTTACTGTATCGAACAGCATACAGTAAAAAAATAAAATTTTCAAAAGGCATTCTATATGTGGAGATGCAGTATCAAATAGAAGTACACTATAACACCACCTAGTGCCAAAATTGAACTACAAAACTTCACAAGTTGTGGCAAACTGTTCCACAAAGTAAATAGTATAAAGTGTTCAAAGAATTTTTTAAATTGGACTTTTAAAAGCAGATATGTTAACAAAAACTGATAAGACATTTGTGTCCCTAATGGGAAAATTGTGCATTATTTTGGTAATAAATGTGCACAAAATCTTTTGGCATTTGGTAGTATCTGACAGAAAGAGGATTTTTTCAATTAGTTTTTAGATGTGCAGATGTTGCTGCTAATATGCTGCAAACAGAAGCATGGGATTTTGCACTCTTAGTAGCACACTGCATATTAAGAAAAATTTGAAATTATATGGAAAATATTTCGCACCCCAAAATGCTCTGACAAAGAAATTTCTTTTCTAATCAGACCATTAGAAGCAGAGATATCGGCAAAAATAAGATATACATTTATGCCTTCTGGCTTAAAAATTCTGCACTTTTTTCAGCATAAGGTATTCCTCAAATGCTTGTAGTCAGGTGTCTGAGCACAAAATAATTTTTAAAACCGAGCTTTCAGAAAAGTAGATATTACTGCAATTATATCAGAAACAAAATTATACACTTACGCACCCTAGTGGCCAAACCATTCTGTACAAAAATTCAAAATTATATGCAGAACATTTTCCACCTTATGATGCAAAAAAAAATTTATCCGATGAATCTTTATTCGATGCAGAAAGAATTTTTCAAATCGTACTTTTACCAGCAGAAAAATCAGGGGAAAGCTCAATTTAACTTTACGCCCCTAGTAGAGAAACTATTTATTACTTGAAATAGAAACTAACCAAAATAGTCTTCATCGTAAATGGTATTGAATGGAAGAAAGAATGTTTTAATCGGATGTTCAGAAGTAATTATATTGAATAAAATGTATTTTGAAGTCAATAGCATCTGCATTTATGCCCTCTAGTGGCAAAGTTATGCATTGTCCAAAAACTGGAAAGCAAGAATCATTGTTCTCACATTTCAAGCTTCCCAATGCAAGAAGAATTTTTTAAATCAAACTAATAGGCGCAGAGGTGTGATGTCCAGATGGACGGATGGATAGACAAAATGATAAAATAAGCACAATCACTTTTTACAAAAGATGTGCTAAAAATAAATAGTTTTAATCAGTGTAAAACTTCCTGTTGTGCAGGTCTTTCCTCTGTATACTCTTAATATTTCTATATATATTTCCATCTATCATCTTTCTATATTCTGTTGCTCACCTTTCCTCTGTAAACAATCATAGTGCAAAACAAAGTGTCACACTGGGAAAGGGTACAATTCAACCTTTCCAATTAGCAAATTGCTCGCAGCCTAAAATTGAGAATCTGTGGTAAGGGGCTAATTTTATTCCAAGATAAGTCATCATGGGGAGTTCCTGAGATCAATGCAGAAATTCAATAATTGCAATAAAACAAATTAGATCAGTATGAATATGGGATTGATATTATTGGTTTGATGTAAACAAATTGACTAAAATAAAATTCTTATTCATTCCTAAAGAAATGTTTGACAATTTTATGGCTTTTATTACATATGTGGTGCTTAGGGTAGTTAATAAATGCTGAAAGGTTAATTATTTTTGCATGTTCCATGGTTCGTATGCTCCTTGAAAAGTCCTTGAATAAAAAAAAGTTCAGTTTTAAGTCCTTGAAAGTACTTGAAAAAGTTTAAAGCTCTGTAAATAATACCTGAAATTTTGTTTTGTTTTGTTTTGTTTTATAAGTAATGATATGAAAGAGCATGTGTTAAATTATTGTGCTAAAAAGATGTATAGGAAATTACTGTGTAATTCTGATAAAAACACCAAGCTGATCAAATAACGCACAACTTGTGTTCAACCCAGGGGAGTGTGTGGACAGCTGGTGCCTTGGCTATGATATGACTACATAGTCAAGCGTCAGCCATGTGATTGAAATAAGTGGAATGATGTATTTGCAAATTGTGATGGGGTTCTGTTTACTGGGGTTAAGAACACATTCTTGCTGAAGGGTGGAACTTCCAGGAATTGCTTGTGCTTCATGCGTGAACCCTTCCTTTCCTGGCAGCATCGAAGCCATGCATCAAAAATAAAAAGTTAAAGCAAACAATAAGTGTCATACCCAAAGATAAATATGAAAATAATGTACCCTTTCAAAATATTCCACAGAATAAAATGATTTCAAAAAACACCTCAACAGAGAGGCAATTCAAAGTTAGTAAAATAAACCAACTGGGGGCAAGGGATAACCGGCAGGTTTTTGAAAATGTGCCCGCCCCAGCTAAAATTACTGGTCTGAACTTACTAAAATACCTACCTACTGACCAACCGACAGTACACACATATGATAATTCGGGTTTAAAAAGTCCTTGAAAAGTGCTTGAATTTATTTTGCTTGGAAGAGGACGAACCTTGTATTCATATGTGGGAAAAGTTCAACCTTTTTCTGCCATGACCACTTTCATACATACATATCACTAAGCTGTTCTCTGAGATTCAGACGTTAGCTCCAAAAAGAAATACAAACAACCACATAGTTTTTACTTACTGTTGCCGCATCAAACTTCTCCATTTACAGCGATCTTGACCACTTTCATGCCTGTTAAAGGATGGTACTGTACATTTTTGAAGCTATTTTTCTGTTATTTCTTTTGTTTCCCTTTACATTTTGTTGTTGTTGTATTTTCTGCATACAGTGTAACAGTTGATAAAGTAACAAATGGGAAACCGGCATTAATCTAATTTATAAATAAATTGTATTTTTCTCAAAACTGCTCAGCAATCCTAAGATGGTTTTCAGTTCAGTGCTGTGTGTAGTGTGCATTGTGGAATTGTTATAAAGGGTTTCAAACTTTCTGTATGAATATGAACATTATAATGGGAAATAATAAGTTAACTCTTTAAGTAGACATCTTAAACTACACAGAGGTGTGCTACTGTGACTGCAAACAGAAAGATCCAGTATGATCCTCTCATGAGAAATTGAATGTTACTGAGGTCAGTCAAATTCTAAAATATTATATACACATTTGTTCTGCTGCAGGTGTAACTCCTAGTTGGAACTATCCTTCTGTAAAGTAAATATTTTGGATTTTTTTGTGGAGTTCTCCATGTAGATCACAATCACAAATATAATTTCTCTGCTTAAAATATTCAGCTTAACAATGTTTATTTTCTTTCTTTCTCTTTTATGTTATAAATTGATTTTGTTATAATAAAATGTGGTTATGTTCCTCATTATCATATGACAATTCCACTCAGCATAGATAGAGTCTGGCAGTCTTATGACTACAGTTTTATAACTTTAGAAAAAAGTATGAATAAATGTGAATTTTTCAAAAGAAATTGAGACCTGGGCAAAAATTTCTGAGAACGAAAACAGAAAATCCAATAAATTCAATGAGAGTCCTGAAAAAACATTTTTGAGCAAAATATTGCCATTAAAATATCTCTTTGATACCATGCTCATTTCCTCTGGTAAACAAACACAGATATTTCTCAGATGAATATCACAGTAAATTCAACAAGATTTCATAATAGCTTGCATATTTCATCCATTCAGTCACTGCATCATTATCTTAACTCCACTTTTAGTTTTACTGCAGAACAACCTCATAAAACATGATGTAATTCGACAAACACCATTTGGTACCTTGTGTCTGGTATTGAATTAATGAATTCAACTGAATCTAACCAATGAATAAGTTACATAATTTTTTTTGAGGTGGTTCTGTAGTAAAACTAAAAGTGGAGTTAAGATAATGATGCCGTGACTGAATGGATGAAATATGCAAGCTGTCATGAAATTTTTAGCTGCATACTTTTTTCATTGTTTATTTATTTATTTTGCATGCACTTCTGAAAACATCTTTTGAGAATAAACTGAATTGTGCTAATGGAAAATTATGCATCTTAAGATTGAAAAAAATTAGTAATAGTAAAGTTGCACTTGAAATCATATTTCCTGTGCAAGTAGCACTATTTTCTGTCCAGAAAAAAAATTGCGTTTGAATGTTCATTATGTCAGTGTGTCTACTGGTCATGAAAGTCATGAAAAAGTTATGAAATTCAGCAGGTGGTCATGAAGTAATGAAAAAGTAATGAAATTGTGTGGGTGGTCATGAATTTTTTTTTGTATCAGCACCTGAATGAAGACAAGTTTGTGCACCTAAAAGAAAACATGAACCGGCACCCTTATAAACCGACGTGTAGTCAATGCCCCACGATATATATATTAAAAAAAAACAACATATGGTTTCATCAAAAGCTGATGTTGTAAAGAGGGAATATTTGCAATTTTGTGAATCTTCTAAAAAACAACTGAAACAGTTCAATCCTAAGAAGGACAAACTTGATCACTTCATGATGAATTTACTACAAAGTGTGAACCATGACTTTATCAAGTTCTTACAGAAGCTGCTATGCATGTTTCATGGCAATGCTGCAGTAGAAAGAGGCTTTTCTGTTAACAAATAACTTCTAATTGAAAACTTAAAAGAAGATGCAGTTGTTGCAGAAAGAAGTGTTTACAGTGTAATACGATCGTTAGGTGGTTTAGCTAATAGTGAGAAAGAACTGAATGTGGACATCACAAAATCAATGATATTAGCTGTCAAAAATGCTTCATCAAAAAGAGTAGAAGCCTTAAAGAAGAAGAAATCTGACGAAGATGAAGAGGCCAATCGTAAAAGGACAGCAGTTCAAGAACTAAAAAACTCAAAGATAAGAAAAGGAAGCTTATAGAAAAGGCAAAAGAAGAAGCTGAAGTTCTAGATTCTGAGATAACAAGTTTAGCTAAGATACTTAAACACTGAGTCTTTCACTGTGAAATTTCAGTCTCCATAAATTTTGTACATTCATAGTTTTTATATTGCCTTAATAAAAACTTGTAAGTTTTTACAGCATTACCATGTTAAAAGAATTTGTGTATTTATAGATGTAACGATAAATATTTCTGAAAATAGCCATACTCCTTCCTAGATGAGAGTTGACTGTTTTTATTTCTTTAAACACATAGAATTTGGTGAATGGCATAGTGCAAGTCATATATAATTACATTATTCGTGTTAAGCAATTTTAGTGACATAAGAATTTCATTCAGCTTTCATCTTCATCTCAACTGGCTTTCAGGTAGGGGTTCATTAGACCCCCCCCTCCCCCCGACCATATAGCCATTTTAGCAGCAATGATATTATAGACAAATAAAGGTAACTTGATCACGCTAGTTACGTTAACTGAAACTTTTACAAAAAAGTTCGTAAGTTGGAAGCTTTCGACCTTATCTTAGGTTTTCATCACGCCAATAGAGGACTAAGATTGTTGCCAGATTCTACATTTGAATTTTTCTTATTTTTGTTGCCAAAACTTAGAATTGATCTCCAGATCAACGGAATGTAGAGAGGAGATTCGGAGTTGCAAGTCATTGAGTTGAACATAATTTCTATGCTTTCACGATAACGGAGGGCAAAACGATTGTCAAAAGAAGCAATTCGTTTTGCGTCGTTCCAGTGGGGAACTGCAGATGTGTCTTCCATTGTCAAAATAGACAAGGCAGTATTGGGATTGGCTTTCGAAACATCTTTTCTATGTTCTAAAATTCTATGGCTAATGCTCCTGTATGTGCTTCCAATGTATAAGTTATCCCCAGTAGAAGAAGATATAGGAATGCAGTAAACTCCTGGGAGGTTCAGGCTTTCAACTTTGTCCCTATCCCTTTGTAGAAGTTTCAAGATGTTTGGGGTAGATTTAATGGCAAGATGGTAACCAAAACTTCTAAAAAGAATCTGTAACTTATAAGCATAGGAAGGATGGTAAGGAACAGAACCACAGAATTTCAGGTCTTCTTTCTTGTGAGGAAGGAGGCATTCGATTTTCGAATGGTTTTCATATTTCTTTATGAGGGAGTTGACTATAACAGCAGGGAAACCATGAGAGAGGGCTATTGTAGAAATTTTGGAGAGTTCTTCTTGAAGAAAGAGTTGGTTGTTGCAAATGATATGAGCCCTGTGGATGTAGGACTTCAATGCTGCAAGTTTGTAGAGATGCAGGGTGCAAGATTTGTAGGGAATGATGTTAGTGGCCGCAGAAGGTTTTCGATAGACGGAACGAGTAATGGAGAGATCAGCGTTTCTGCAGATAGATACATCCAGGAAATCAATTTTGTGATTTACTTCCTTAGATATAGTGAGCTTAATGGAAGGAAATTTTTCCGTAATGGAGTTGATCAGTATCTGTAGTTCAGACTCGGAATGTGGCCAGCTAATGAAAATGTCGTCTACATATCTTAACCATTTCAACCTTCCCTATGGTTAAGATATGTAGACGACATTTTCATTAGCTGGCCACATTCCGAGTCTGAACTACAGATACTGATCAACTCCATTACGGAAAAATTTCCTTCCATTAAGCTCACTATATCTAAGGAAGTAAATCACAAAATTGATTTCCTGGATGTATCTATCTGCAGAAACGCTGATCTCTCCATTACTCGTTCCGTCTATCGAAAACCTTCTGCGGCCACTAACATCATTCCCTACAAATCTTGCACCCTGCATCTCTACAAACTTGCAGCATTGAAGTCCTACATCCACAGGGCTCATATCATTTGCAACAACCAACTCTTTCTTCAAGAAGAACTCTCCAAAATTTCTACAATAGCCCTCTCTCATGGTTTCCCTGCTGTTATAGTCAACTCCCTCATAAAGAAATATGAAAACCATTCGAAAATCGAATGCCTCCTTCCTCACAAAGAAGACCTGAAATTCTGTGGTTCTGTTCCTTACCATCCTTCCTATGCTTATAAGTTACAGATTCTTTTTAGAAGTTTTGGTTACCATCTTGCCATTAAATCTACCCCAAACATCTTGAAACTTCTACAAAGGGATAGGGACAAAGTTGAAAGCCTGAACCTCCCAGGAGTTTATTGCATTCCTATCTCTTCTTCTACTGGGGATAACTTATACATTGGAAGCACATACAGGAGCATTAGCCATAGAATTTTAGAACATAGAAAAGATGTTTCGAAAGCCAATCCCAATAGTGCCTTGTCTATTTTGACAATGGAAGACACATCTGCAGTTCCCCACTGGAACGAAGCAAAACGAATTGCTTCTTTTGACAATCGTTTTGCCCTCCGTTATTGTGAAAGCATAGAAATTATGTTCAACTCAATGACTTGCAACTCCGAATCTCCTCTCTACATTCCGTTGATCTGGAGATCAATTCTAAGTTTTGGCAACAAAAATAAGAAAAATTCAAATGTAGAATCTGGCAACAATCTTAGTCCTCCATTGGCGTGATGAAGACCTAAGATAAGGTCGAAAGCTTCCAACTTACGAACTTTTTGTAAAAGTTTCAGTTAACGTAACTAGCGTGATCAAGTTACCTTTATTTGTTAATATTGTTACGTGTTTTGCCCATAATCGTCATGATATTATAGACACATCAATTTTGCCTAAACTATTCTCTCATGGAATTAATTTCAGTGTTTGTGAAAATAAAAAAATAACCTGGGATCTCAAGCCAAGAGTACTAGATTATGAGTTTAGAATGTTTGTCATTGTGCCACGCATTGTCGAAAAGTCATGAATTTGTGTCATTGGAAATCAGTAGAACCCTGTTATGTGCAATTTTGAGGGGTTTTTTTGTTTTTGTTTTTTTTGTCATTATGTATTTTATTTTGAAGTTCTTTAAAGATGTTTTGAATTGTTCTTACCAGTTATGCTATTTTTATCAAGTTTAGCTTTCTTATTATTCTTGTTTTTCCCTTAATCATAACAGGTATCAGCCCAATCTTTCATTATGGAAACTTTTTCATGAGCAATTCCACAGACATTGAGATAAGTGCTTTGAATTGCCATAAAGCAACAACAGTAGAATTTGCCTATGATGAAAAATTGGCTGAAAATGATACAGTATTCATTCAAGCAGCTCTTTTATACACAACTGTTACTGGTGATCGACGAATCAGAGTTCACAACCTTTCTCTGAGTACCTCAACAACTGTTGCAGACATGTACAAAGGCTGTGAGTTGGATACTATTGTAAATTTTCTGGCAAAGCAAGGTAAATTATCTTTCTGTACACATATATACATTTAACTGTTGTCTGAGATATTTAACCTTCTTTGTGGATCGTTATTCTGTGGTGTTCACTGCTGGTATTTCTGTATGAAGTTTTGTTTCATTATGTAATCAGGTAATAAAAATGTGAATGTTATAGCCCATTTCTGAAAAAAAAAAAAAAAAAAAGAAACATATGACTTTTTGGCAAGACAAAACCAAATTTTTAGTCATAATGGGCATGTCTTTTGACAAAACCTCTTATGCTATAGGTATTTCAAGATTTTTTTTTATACTTTGAACTTTGTAATCAGTGATACTCATAAGAAAAAACAAAAGAAATTTTATGCCAGCTAGTGAGAAAATTTGGCATCGGAAGACCTAGAAAATGCATGGAAAGACTTAGTGTGATTACAGTTATAAGATACAAGGGTTTTTAAAATGGGATTTAGAAGTGCTGTTTGGTGACAGATGCAAATATGTTGTTACACCGTTGTTGAAGAATCATCAGGCACATGGACATTGCTGATTGTGATAAAATAATTTTTGTAATATAAGTTGTATAAAATAGTGGTATTGCCAAATTAAAAATTAAAAATTTCTTCATCTAATGAAAAACAAATGTGTAATGGTAATTGAAGATTGAAATGTGTGGGATGGTCATTGAAAATTGTGGCCACCATACAGAAATCAAGTGTGAAAACTATTTTAGAATTGGACTTCTAGAAGCACTGATATAGCTTCAAATAGTACTACTTGTATTAAACTACAATGTTTCCTAGCAGGAAGATAAAATATCTGGGAAATCTGACAGTATATTATGCATATTACTTTATGGCAAAAGCTAGCTTAATGCTACAGTAAGTTTTCCAATCCAACCATTAGAAATGAAGATATTGCTAAACTAAGAATCTAAATTTATCCATGTGGCAGAAATATTATACAAATAAAAAGAAACAAGGAGGAATGATTTAGAATTGCATGAAATTTTTCTTTTGACTGCAGCAGGAGGAACCTCACAACAAAATTTTAATTTTTTCTGTGTAAACAAAACTTCTGATAGTTTCTAACAATTGAGAACAGGCTTTGATAAACATCTAGTGGCCAGAAACATCTGTAGATACAAAATAATTTAGAAGATGGGAAGAATAAGGGAAAACTCTTCAAGTTAAAATAGAATTTAAGTATATCAATTCGAGTAAAGTCTGTAAGTAAGTGTTTTAATTCCTGAAAAACAAATTTTTCAAATCAGTGTTTTGGAAGTGAGATATAGTACAAATTCAAATATATGTTTACGTGAACTCACAGGGAAATTAAATTGCATAGCTCCTAGCTCTGCTGTTTTTTTGTTGGGAGACAACCAGTTTTTATCGCTGCCTGTTGATTTTCCAAATTCATTCTTTTGATATCTCAGTTTTTCAAAAATTGTTTTCAACGATCTGAGAAATATTCAATATATTTTATATTATGCCCAAGGATGTTCAAATAGCTGAAATATGTGGTATTTTTCATTGAAGATTATGGTATGCATTTCATGGCAATTTATTCTGTTCTCCATGTTTACATTTTGTTTGGGAAAAAAGTCATTGTATTTCGAATGCAGCGCTTTTTTTATGTTGGAAGAATTTTATTTATAATATTGCAAAGCAGTTAAAAATTTTAGATTATGAATGCTTATCTTTTATGCAATTTTAAATATTTCATAGGGAAAAAAAGCCTCTAAGTACACACAAAGTTAGTTTTTAGAACTCCGTCCTCTATTTTTGGTAAATTTTGTTAAATTTTTAAAGCAGAAAAAAACAAAAACAAAGAAAAAACATTGTCTTTGCAGGATTCATTTCATGATAATGTCATTTTCAGATGGTTGTTTTATGGAAACAAACTGTGCTTCAGATTTTGTGGCACTTGAATGAAGTTATTTTATTTTCTGTTCATCCTATGAAACTCCATACAGCAAGTCATTTAGCTGTATGGAGTTTCATAGGATTAAATCTATTCATGCTATAAAAAATATTTTTAGATGTGTCATAGAAGCATATTATTTGAGATTTGCATGTGCATGTGTTACTATCATACATTTCATTATAACCCTTTCAGGATACCATATTTTTACAGTACTCATTATTCTCACACTAGTTCAATAATTTTGTGCCTTATGTGTCTTTGATACATTGTTAAAATTTTAGGCATGCATAGTTGTTTATGTTAAAATTATTCACTGTACTGTATTACATAGGTTGTACATACTTTGGAGGTGCTCCTTTAATTAAAATGTTGTTTATTTTATTGTCAGCAACTATAACCGACAATGTGATTTAATTCAAGTTTGACAATGCTCAATAGAATCCATGTTACACTTAGATAACTGTGTACTCTCTGTGTTACAAACGCTGATAAATCACACGATTAAAAATTTCAGGCTCTTATGAAAAATCAGACCTTTTGTAACTTTGATTATTCGATTTTGAATTACTTTAAATGCTTTCTTATAAATCAGCTTTGTGAAGAAATCTAAATAATTGAATTGTAACAGTTTCTGCATTTTAAAATTGATATGTTTACTATTTACTGCTTTACAACTTAGATTATTTTTTACTATGGCAAAGTATTTTCATTTGCACACATGTAAAATCAGACTTTCTAAAGTGAAAAAAAATTGCTCTGGTTTATTTTGACTGTTGTTTCCAGTTTCTTAACTGTTACCTCATGTGTCTTTTAGGTTTGAAACAGGTGTTCGAACAAACACCTCAGCAGGCAAGGAGTTCCCTAGCATCAAGAACTGTGAAAATGCTCTCTGGTTATAGAAAGCATTGTTCTGCTACATCGTCTTCTAGTCAGCTTATTTTGCCTGAGACATTAAAACTCCTTCCATTGTATGCCAACTGTTTGCTGAAAAGTGATGCATTGACTGGAGGTATGTGTGATCATCAACTAATGAGCTTTCTTTCTTTCTTTTTATTAAGTTCACAGTAGTTGGTTGAGTGATGCTCTTTGAACTACACTGCCAGACAATTGATAAGGACGGATGACAATAGCAACGATAGCAACCATAAAATGGAAGGCAGGAAAATGTGGGAATTAGCATAAGTGCGGGGGATACAGTAAGACGTGTTGTGCGTATGCAAATTTTGGATTGCCAAACTTGTTCGTGACGTCATAGCGCTGATAACAGATATAAAGGATTTGACGCGTATTGACCGTTGTTGTTCAAACGCAAAGTTAAAAGGAAAAGAATCAATTGACGAACTTGCAATTTTCAGTATGTCTTCCCGACATCACCCAGATGATTTTACGCGTGGCCGTATTATTGGCAAGATTGAAGAAGGGCGAAAAATAACAGATGTTGCCAGGGAGTTCGACGTCAGCCACAGTGTTGTTTCAAGGCTTTGGAAATCATTTCAAACAAATGGAGAGTGTAGCAAACGTCACGGGGAGGTCGTGTTCGCAGTACGACACCTGCAGAAGATCGGTACATAGTGCTATCAACAAAAAGACACCGGCGCAGCACAGCTAGTGAGGTAGCAAATCAGTTTATGGCTGCTACTGGCAAGTGGATCTCCCGAAAAACTGTCGCTAAACGTTTGCATGAAGGAGGACTATATGCCCGCCGTCCTGTTGTGTGCATCCCATTGTCCAGACGTCACCGTACCGCCCATTTGCAATGGTGCCATCAACATCGCAATTGGACTGATAACGACTGGTCTGCTGTCCTCTTCTCAGATGAGAGTAGATACATTTATCGTCTGATTGTCGAGGACAACTGATCTGGCGTGATAGTGGTACTGCATATTGTCCAGCAAACATACAGGAAAGGGACCGATATCCGACATGTAGTGTCATGGTATGGGCTGGCATCATGATCAATGGCCGTACGTCCCTCTATGTGCTTCCAACTGGGACTATGACTGGCCAACGATACATTAATGATGTTCTGCTACCTCATGTTCGCATGTTCCATGGTGCTGTTGGGGATAGATTCATTTTCATGGACAACAACGCAACATGTCATCAAACAGTCGCTGTCCAGGAGTGTCTTGAGAGCGAGGATATTCAACGCCTCGTATGGCCAGCACGTTCTCCAGATCTGAATACCATTGAAAATGTGTGGGATGCTTTGGGGAGGAGTCTTGCTGGTCGCCAATGCCCTCCAATAAACAAGGACACCCTCATCCGTGCACTGACAGAGGAATGGGATAAATTACCCCAACAGCTGCTTGATAATGTTGTGCAACGCATGACACGACATGTGGAATCTTGCATCGCCCTCCATGGTGGCTATATCCCGTATTGACATCTTACGCCGGAACGCCTGTGGACAGTAATTGCATTTTTTTCACGTTTACGTATTCTGCACAAAATTGCCTGTTTGTCCCTTGAACACGTTCCAAAGCCTTCTGGATTTCAGAGCACAATAAATTGTCTTTCTTGTAATGTCCTGGCATTCTGACATTATTTTATTTCACTTGGCATCCAACCACACTTACTTTTTTATGCGCTATATAGCCATTTATGATCCGTTCTTAGCAATTGTCCATCAGTGTAGTTGATGTGAGAGGTCTGATGTTTTAAGCAGAGATTCAATCTCACTGTTGGTGAGTCAATGAATTTTTAAGGTTTCTTACCAACACATACTGTATATTCCTATACGAATTCAGGAGTCAATTTCTTAGCAAAGTTAACCCTGAAATAGCCTAGTTCCATATTATTTGTATTTAAACATATGAATTTCTTGTTGAAAATTAATGACATTATATCCATTGTGATCTCAAACTGTGTATTTGATTAACTTAGCTATAGAAATTCATTCAAATGAAACTATCGTGCACATAATTTAGTCTTCATTTAATATATTAACTAGCTATGAAATGCACTTTCTAAAGATGTTACTTCTTGAGACTTTTATGTGGTATTATTTCCAATATTGCAAGAATAAGTTTAAAATTTTTGAAATAATCCACAATCAGTAAATCAATCAATTTGGACAAGTTGTTCATATTAAAATATTCAGTTTTGGTAGCAGTTAACTTCCATTATTCAGGAACTGCTGTCAAACACAAACAGCATACAAATTCGATATTTCATGTATATCTTCCGTATTAGTAAGTCACGTATTCTACGTGGTTGAAATACTTGATATAAAGTGATTCAGTATCTCTGTAGAATTACTATAAAAATTCTTTCTTCAGTAAAATGTTATCTGGCCATCAGACATTCAAACCATATATCCACTGATATATCTGATTGGAACACACACAATATGAACAGGGTGCGCACGCGTGCTTGAAAACCTGGAAAGTCCTGGAAAATCATGATTACGTTTTCAAGGCCTGGAATATCCTGGAAAAACGGTGTTTTTTTAATGCTGTCTTGAAAAGCCTTGAAATTTGAAATTAGTACTTAAAAAATGCCCTTTTAGGAAATCGTGTTACTGTTACCCCTTCATTTTTTAAAGTTCCTTTTCTCTGTTCTCAAAGAAACCACTGGCAGCGGTTTCCGACATGCACCAAATCCTAATTTGGCTGGGGGAAAAAAAAAAAAAAAAAAAAGGCACTACTTCCAGTGCAATAAAATTGGATGATTACTAGTAATTCGAAGGGGAGCTTGATGTCCGTCCGACAACTGAGAACGGAAGGGGAAAGAAGAGGCATTTAGCATTTGCAGGGGGTCGCGTATGTACCAAGTCAGCTGGCATCCACCAGTGAGGAGTATGCCTGAACAACACATTCATCTTCTTCTTGTTTATGTGCATGCCACCCTCCCTCCCCTCAAGAGACTTCCGCTACTTATGATAAAAAATAAGAAAACTATCTTTGCGAATTTTTCACGAAAGTAGCTGAAATTTTTACATTCACTGTAATTGGATTACAGAAGCTCACTTCCGAAATTCCAATTGAATCGGTTTAAAACTTTAAAAGTTAGCATTGGTAATTTTTATTATGTGTGCCTCTTTGGGCAGAGTGAGCCTCCAGCAGAAAGGGTGTTACCATAGCAACGGTTGATTGACAGCTGGGAGCGCTGATCTGAAGCCTTTGGTTGGGAAGAAAGCAAACACCTGTTTTTATCACTTCCACAGCTCAAAAGGACTAGGAGAATATTTTCAGAAATCCATTTTTCCGAATTTTGAAAATAACACAGTAAAATTTTTACAGTAGTTAAGATACATCACAATAAAGTTCTAGTGCAAATTTCGCCAAATTCCGTTAGGAACTTTAGCAGATGCAAAAAAAAAAAAAAAATCCGTTGCATAATCGGATTGAAAAAAAGAAACAGTAATTAATAAATTACGGGAAAAGCAAGTGAATTATTTTTTTTAGATGCCATGGTTTATTTAAACAGAGCGATCCTTAAATTTTTTTCTGTGATGATATGGACTCTATTTGAATTACAAACATACGTTTTTATTCAGACGTCTGAGTTACTGTTTTAATAAAAAAATCATCTATAATTAAAAAGTTTTCAATGGATTTAAGCAAATATTCAGCAGATAAACAAACGTATTTTAGTAAATTGCAACATCGTGACGTAAATTTGGTAATTTAATTTTGTTGAAAATTGGGGAGCATTTTTTTTTTTTACAATTTCTATTATAGTTAAAGTGAAGGAGGAAATGTGCAACTTGACAGTTCAGTGAGCTGCAGGTGGTGATTTATGGCGATGTGCCAAATGAAAAGAAGCCATTCCATCAGGTCATTCCAAAGGTTGTGTGTGTGTGTGGACGCCGCGTCCTCCTGCTGTTTGATCTTAATCGGAATGTTTTTGTGCATGGGGGGGGGGGGGGGGGGTTGAGAGAAATATCCGTTTCAGCTTTACAGCTTTCACGGCTCTTTTTTTTTTTTTTTTCTTGGTAATAAATAAAAATCATAGTTGCTGCATTCACCATTGATCCATGTTTGCATTTCTTGAATATAAACAGCAGACAATCAGAAACAGTGTTGGGCGGGTCTTGATGTTCTTCATTTTGCATATGCTGAATTCAGTTCTGTGGGAATAAGGAATGACTTATACTGTGAATATATACAATACTGCATATTTTTGAGCTGAAAAAAATAGGTCTACTTGTACACAGTAGCTAACGTGTGAACTCAGATGAAGACAATCATACATACGGACGTCTGATTCCATAAAAAAAAAATCAACATAGTTTTTTTATTTACACTACAGGCAAAAAAGCAAAAACATGTTTTTAAACGTTATAAAGGAAAACGGATTTTTGAAACGCATGACTTGATGATCTTAATTTCTGAAAGTTTCTTTTTCCACATCCTTTTTTTTTTTCAATTACAATACTGTAACAGGATCATCATCATCATTGTCAACCATTATCAATCCACTGCTGGACGAAGGTCTCCCCAAGTTTCCTCCACAACGGTCTGTCTTGTGCCAGTCTCCTCCATGTCACCCCTGCATACTTTCGAATTTCATCCACCCATCTCCCATGTGGTCTTCTTCTGGGTCTTTTCCTGTCCCTTGGAATCCAATCTAAAATTTCGGCTGTTCATCGATGATCTGTCCTTCTGGCAGTATGTCCAGCCCATTGCCATTTCAGGGATTTGACTCTGATCATGATGTCTTCCACTCTTGTCATTTTTCGGATCCACAAGTACCTCTTGTTATCTCTGTAACAGGATACTGTGAGTTATATCACTTAGTGATATGGCAGATTTTCGGTTGCTGATATCCGCGATCGTAAGCGGTAGTTGCATTGCGATTGTTGATGATGACAAGATAAATACTGGAGTGATGTAAAATGTTGCATAAGCTAAAAAAAAAAAAAAAAAAAAAGTCCCCCCCCCCCCCCCGAACTTTTATGCGGTCATCATAGCTGATCAACCATTTCATTCCATGAACATCAGCACATTTTAATCATTTGAACATTGGGGGTATCTGAAGGAATTAAGCCGTGCTTAAGCGCCCTAGCGCAACGAAAACATGCTAATTTTGGACAGTTCTATTCCCTTCCTCTCTACCATCCCTAATAATTGAGAGTGCATACTGTAGTTTCAAATATTCTATTTATGAGCTAGTTTTCGCGCTGTTCGTTATGCTTTTATTTTCGAAATTCCTAACACTTTTGAACTATGGTTGCAGAAACGTTTATGCTTTGGGTTTGTCTGTAGGATAATTCGCATGAAAGCGGTTGAATTTCGGCGAAATTTTAGTATGCTGTTGGGTACAACCTGGAAACCTACCCTCTTGAAAAAGGTCGAAATTAAATTTAAAGGCCAAGACATAAGAGCAGTATTTGTTCTCCAAGCTTAGGAATGTTAACTCACATAAAATCTGTTTGATTGCAACAAAGTTTTGGTATGTTATCAGGGAGGAGAAACCTACCCTTGTAGAAAATGATCCAACTTGAATTCAAAGGTCAGGGCATAAGAACAGAATTTATTCTTTATGGTCTTGTGCTTGATAAACTTGATCAATTTGCATAATGCACATTAATCCATTTGCATCTTTCATCATTTTTATTACTTAAAACTGAAATTACTTTAAAAAAATAATTTGGACATGATACTGTAAAGCATAATAATCATCCTGGAATTTTTTTGTATATGGCCTGGAAAGTCCTTGAATTTTTTTGTATATGTTCTGGAAAAGGCCTAGAAAGTCCTTGAATTTTTTTCCCCCAAAAGTGTACGAACCCTGTATGAAATTCTTCTCTCTACATTAAAATATTATCCTGTCAGAAAATTTCAATCAATAGAATCAAGATTTTAATTTTATACTCTCAATCTTGTCAGGCCATCAGATATATCAGTGGGAGATGGTAAGGCTCCGGGAGTTGATGGCATAACTGCAGAGATGTTGAAATATGGTGGTGACTCTATAATTGACTGGTTAACTGAAATTTGCCAGTTGTGCTGGGAGTTAGGAATGGTCCCTCGGGATTGGAAGGATGCTATC
Source organism: Macrothele yani (assembly GCA_039090855.1). NCBI lineage: Eukaryota > Metazoa > Arthropoda > Arachnida > Araneae > Macrothelidae > Macrothele > Macrothele yani. The sequence continues at coordinate 76,428,601 of CM077026.1, forward strand.
ATTGTTCCCTTGTATAAGGGAAAAGGTGATCAGACTGAATGCAAGAACTATCGTGGTATTAGCCTACTGAGTGTGCCAGGGAAAGTGTTTGGTAAGGTTGTTATTGAAAAAGTACTGGGTCTTACATCATTGAAAGTGTGGGATGTTCAGGGTAGTTTTATGCCTGGTAAAGGCTGCACTAACCAGATTTTTGCATTACGCACGATGATTGTAAAGTATCTGGCTGTTGGGAAGAAAGTTTTTACTGCCTTCATAGATTTAGAGAAAGCTTACGACCGAGTGAATAGGACACTTTTGTGGAAGGTATTGAATGAATATGGTGTTACTGGGAATCTACTTAATAGTGTAAAAGCCATGTATGCTGGTAGTAGAGCTTGTGTACGAGTGAATGGTGTTTTATCAAAATGGTTTTCCATTGGTGCAGGAGTTAGACAAGGCTGTGTAATGTCACCATGGCTGTTTAATATATTTATGGACGCATGCATGCGTGAGGCCAAAATAGATAATAGTGGTTTATGTCTTGGTGATATCCATGTGTGCAGATTGCTGTATGCTGATGGCACTGTCCTGTTGGCAGAGAGCAAAAGTGATTTGCAGAGTATGTTGTCTCGTGTACGAAGTTTGCATGAAATTCAAACTGAGTACAAATAAGGAAAAAACCAAAGGTATGGTGTTTGAGAGAGGAACGGGTAGCACTGAATGTAATGTAAGTATAAATCGCATTGTGATTGACCAGGTGAATGAGGTTGTGTATTTAGGAAGCATGTTTGACAGAGAGAACAAGTTGGATGGTGAAATCAGTAGGTGAGTGAATTCTTCTTTGAAAGTCATAGTTGCTCTGGAAGGTTTTCGTAGGGATGATGGGTTCTCTAAAGAGTCCCGCATGGCTGTGTATGAAACTGTAATTGTTCCTACTCTGATGTATGGCAGTGAAACCTGGGTACTGCAGAAGAAACATAGGAGTCGTTTGTGTGCTGGAGAAATGCGTTACTTTAGGGGGCTTTTTGGCAAGACACGATATGATTGTGTGAGAAATGAAGATGTATTGCAGTTGTGTGATGTGAAGCAAAATGTTGTTAGCAAGGTGGAGACCAATATGCTTCGGTGGTTTGGCCATGTTGAAAGAATGAGTGATGAAATGCTTACTAAGAAAATCTTTTCAGCCCAAGTTGCAGGAAGGAAAGGCAGAGGAAGGCCAAGGAAGACATGGGTGGATCAGATTCAGGAGTGTCTGCATGAGATTTTGAGTATGAAGTATAAAAGATCTTGTGTACGGCGTGTAATGGATATTAGTGAAGCATGAGTTGTATGTCAAGATCGCTGTAAATGGAGAAGTTTGATACAACAACAATAAGTAAAAATATCTGGAAGTTTGTATTTCTTTTTGGAGCTAACCTCTGAATCTCAGAGAACAGCTTAGTGATATGTATGTAACGTGTAGATACAAGATTGAGAGTATAAAATTAAAATCTTGATTCTATTGATTGAAATTTTCTGACAGGATAATATTTTAATGAAGAGAGAAGAGTTTCACATTGTATGTGTTCCAGTTATAATCCCCTAATGAAGTAAAGGGCAGAAATAACTTATCATATATGCTGTTCACAAAATTTTAAATATACTTCTGCTTATACACTGTGCTGCTAAATATTCCTTGTACTTTTTCTGTGGAATTACAGTACTTCAAACAAAGGTGTAATGTAAAAGTGTAAAATTCTTCTCATAATACATGGCAAATACGTCATGATAATTAACACAGCAATCAGACATCGCTGAATTGACTGTAATTACTGTTTCACACGTGAATCAAATCACATCAGAAAACTTAAAAATTTCAACGGTTCCTGCTCTCACGGTGATGAAATTTTCAAGTTTTCTGATGTGATTTGATTCATGTGTTAAACAGTAATTATAGTCAATTCAGCGATGTCTGATTATTGTGTTAATTATCATAAAGGTGTAATGTTTTATGCAAAATGTCATATTTAGTGAGAGTTCAGAATTTCAGCTAATTCAACTGTGTTTTTGTCACACACTACAGCAACAAGAGCATCTATGAATCTTGGAAACTCACACAAATTTAAGCTTCAGTATAAATTATTGTTGAGGTACCAGCTAGTTCTGTGTGACATTGGCCAAAAGACCCCAACTCACTGGGTTTTGTTCCAGAATCCTTTAGTGGAGTGACCAAATGGAACTGTCAGCTGTGGGCAAATCTCCCACACTGGTGCACTTACCTGATTAAAAAGACATAAAGCAATACTTTTACGGACTCTAGTGTGGGATATGGTGGACCTACCACACTTGATACCGCAACAGTAAGTAAATACTCAGTTAAACATTTATCTGGCAGATTTTCTTTTTTTGTGGAGCTAACCTCTGAATCTCAGAGAACAGCTTAGTGTGTTTGATTTGATCGACAACTGCATTTTTTTCTTCCATATTTTGCAAGCATGTTGGATTTATGGTACTAATAATTGTAAAGAAAAATGTGACATTAAAGAGGAAAGATCACTAGTTTTACTTCATATTCACATGAAAGAAAAGTACAAATTGAAAAATAGTGCCATAAAGGTAAAATCTCATGCTAAATAATTCAAGTAAAAAACCATAGAAGCAATGGCTGTCAGAACACAATTCTCAAACACTTAGCCGAGTTAAACTGCAGAGATAAAAATATTTTATCTACAATTAAAATCGGCTAAAAGACACAGGCAAGATCTTTCACAGCTGCAACGGCCGCATCTTCAGGCCTAATGAGCAACACAGTGTGCATGTACAGTATTATATAGTTACTCCCCCCCCCACACACACACAGAATTCCCACGATGCACAGCATGGCAAGTTCAGGTTGCCAGGTGACAGTATGATTAACATAGTTTTATAAAGATAGTACATGGTCATTAAAAGTTTTTAACCGTGTCAGAAGTCCTTGCCAAACAGAGTTCACATTGAGTGGCGTTTCCTCATTGCAGCACTCTTCAGAAAAATACGTAATATATAATGCCTCTGTAAATAGTAATGTCTGTTTGTTACTAGCAGATGTAAGAATCCTAACCCCATCCCAGTCTGGGTAAAAGGTTCCGTTCGCGAGAGTCGTTGTTAATGATGTTGAAATAGTATTGGAACGAAGCGAGTATTCATGTTCCGCCATACATAATCCAAGATTTCTTAAAGTGGATCCTATGTAGCAGATGTCCTTGTGTTCCGGGGAAGTAGAATGAAGTGGGATTAAATAAACCCCACAGCGTTTTTTTACTTGCACAGAGTCCCTGTCTTTCCACAGCAGGTCAAAAATGTTAGTTGTCCTGATGCCGAAGCCCATCGCTTCCTTTCTGCAGAATCTCTTCAGAGTGTTCACAAATGGCTGGTAGAAGTTCATTGAACCCACATAGCAAACGTTGCGTACATCTCGTTGTAAAGTTGTAGTCATGCTTCTTAGTTTCCGATGATTAGGTTAGATTAGGTTGGAGACCGTATGCCGAGGGAAGTCATATTGCCCTGCCAACTGGTAAATTCTATTAAATTCTTCATGACGTAATCCAATAGAAGACGAATAGGGAAAATGCCCTATTGATCAAAAATCGTAAGGGGGCTAATTTATAGGCCCGTGGGTAGGAAGAGTCGTATGGGATTAAAGAAGATACCGAAGTGGGTTTTCGATAGACAGAGAATTGTAAGCGATTCGAGACAGGATTTTTACTTAGGAGAAAATTCAAGAAAGGAAGAGAACCAGAGTTTTCCCATTCAAGGGAAAAAGAGATACTAGGATATTGAGAGGAAAAAACATCTGTCAGTTGTTGAAGCTGGTCCTGGATATGCTGCCAAAAGACCAACACATCATCAACATAACATATGAAAAGTAAAGGTTTCAAAGGAAACATAGCCAATACTGTGTTTTCAAGTTGCTGTAGGAGAATATTTGCAAGCACTAGGGACAGAGGTGAACCCATGGGTGTATCAGCTTTCTGTCTATAGATAATACCATTGAAGCAAAAGTAAGAACAATTTGCAACAAGGTGAAGGGCTGACATGATGGCCTGTAGCTGCAAAGGATTTGTGGAAGCCAGAAGTTTTTCTTAAATGATCCACATCCAAAGAAGCCATTACATTACAAAGGAGGGATTAATCCCCAACACAAAGGGTCTGATTCTCGCCAAGGCTTGCACCGAACTACGAATGGAAAACTTTGAAGAAGTGGTAAGTGGTTGCAAAAATGAAGCAAGAGCAGACTCCAAAGCACGGGTTGGGCTCGCTTAGCCAGAGACAAGAATATGGATAGGGTACCCCAGTTTATGAGTTTTGAGTTTCCCAAAGGCTTCCGGTACCCAGGGTCCTGGTGGAGGTTGCATGTTGTTGGCAATACATGTTGGAGATAACCCTGTGAACGGACTTTATTTAAATGATTAATGGTACAAACAATGGGATCAGACTTCACTGTAACATGGGTTATATCATTAATTGCTTCCAACATTTTGGCGATATAAACTGTGTGATCCAGAAGTACAATTTGGCCATACTTATCAGCTAAAAGAACAGAGATGGATTGACTTTTGGACAGCAGAAGAAGTTCAACAGTTGGGAGTTACGGGTATCAGAAATAGATTTTGATGAAGTAACAAAAGTCCCCGCTTTAGCTGAACAAGCTAGGTCCTTTTGAGTAGGGGGAAGAAATCGAATAATACTTTCCATTTGAGGAATAACTCAAAGTGTGTGTGTGTGGGGGGGGGTTACCATATTTAAAACCTCTTGAAAGAGCAGCTTTTTGTGCAAAATTTAAATCTAAGGCACTAAGATTTAAAAAAGGTGAAGGAGGAGCCGTACAATCAACTTGCCTTAGGGATCGAACATCAGCACGTAGTTCGCATTCATGCGCTACAAGATTACGAAGTTTTCCCAGTTGTCTATGTTGTGCAAACGTAACTTCATTCAGTATCTTTCTGAACTGGATTACCAATTATCTATCCAGAAGGACTGGGTGAAAGTGGTAGGCAAGGTGTAAAAAAGTCAAATAAGACTTACGGTTAAGATAATCCAAAAATCCTCTCTTGAGTCTGATTGCGGTACTGAGTCTCTTCTGTTGAGCTGTCGCCAAGACCATAGCATCCACGTGAAAAATACGAAAAATGAGATTTCTGTTGTGAAATCCCAAAAGCTGATGCAACTTAATATGTAGATTTTTGAAGAAATTCTGTGTGATTGCAAGCATCAGATGTACTGCTGTGATGGATATAAAAATATTAGAAATTCCTATGCTATAAAGACAGACTTCCCTATGGTAGCACAGTTTGTAGTGGGTTTTCAGAATATGCATTTAACTCATAATGCATTAGTAGCAGGTAGGATTGTAACCAATCATACACTGAAGGTAGTTGGTTGAGTGAAGTTGCATAAACCCATAAATTGTAATATCACAGTTTGAACAAAAAACGAACATCAGATTCATGTGCAAGCTAGAAAGAATGCCTCAAAAACATCAGAGAGCTTAAAAACTGTTTACGGTGACAATGCCATGAAGAAATCAGCCATGTATGAATGGTACAAGAGGTTTGATAGTGGACAGTAATTATTGGATGACAAGCCCTGCAGCAGTACACCTTCCATGTCAAAAAGTAATAAATTAATTGTTAAGGTGAAGCAACTGGCATGCACCGATTGATAAATAACCACCCATGAGTTAGCAAATGAACTAGACATCTCCTGTGGACCAGCACAGACCACTGTGACTCAAAAATTTGAGATGTAATGAGTCTATACAATGTTTTTGTGTAAGTTCTTGTAGACAATCAAATGAAATGACTATTGGTCAGGCCTGATGAAATTTTTGAAAAGTCAGTGGAGGATATGAACTTCATGAACAAGGTCATTACAAGGAATGAAAGGTTGGTAGTCTGTGACCATAAAACTAATGTGTAGTCATTGGAATGGTCTACCCCATCATTCCTAAGACTGAAGAAGTCACAGGTCTCAAAGATAAAGCCTAGGCCATGCTGATTTTCAGTTTTGTAAGCATTGTGTACATCAAAAAATTGTGCTGATACCAGAGTAGTAGAATGTAGACGTACGTGCACACGCTGTACGCGGATAGTTTCCAAATTATTAGCGGATTTTGCAATTAGTTTTTGCTTGTAGATTTAAAAAAAATGTTGTTTACAGCAATTAAAACACTTAAGGCTTTACTGAGATTAATATACTTTATTCTATTTTAACTTGAACTTTGAGTTATTTTTCACATTTTCTAATTTCTTTTGTTTTTACAGGCATTTCTGGCCTCTAGATTTTATCAAGGCCTGTTCTCAATGTTATAAGAACTGTATCAAAAGTTGTGTTTACACAAAAACAGTTTCAATTTATTGCCAGGTTCCCCTTGCAGTTGCCCGTTATTAAATTAAAAACTTTTTATGTATTTTGTAAGTCTGCTATTTTGAAATTAAGTTGTTGAAAGTGCTATTTATAATTTTTGAAGGTTTATTAATGGAACTGTTTTTCTGGATATAAAAACTTTAGTCGCTTAGTTTTATGAGGTTCATAGTCCAATATTTTAATATTTTGCCATAAAAGGTCCATTGTGCACACACATCACTGCACATTCAGTTATAATGTATATACATACTTATTTTGTTCTCATTGGAATCTGTAATGTTTTAATAATAATTTATTGTTTTAGTAATTTTTTTAATTATCTTATCCTATTGTTATCGGGGTTCGCTCTTCAGGGGTTTTCAGAAAGTTTTCTACTTCAATCGTTGTGCATGCAGATACATTTTATTTTTGTACAACTCTGGCTAATACTATGAACTGTAAGTACTGCTCACTGAATACAGTTGCATGTACATTTACTGAATAGTGGGAGAAGAAAACAACTGGAAAAATGGCATTGCAGATATATCCTATATTGCAATTATACTCAAGATCACATGGCCATGCTGGCAAGAGAATTTTTGACAGAAAATATGATTACAGTCATTCCACATCCATCCTATTCACTATGATTCACTTCCTCAGACTTTAGGGTGTTCTCAGAACTGAATCTGGGACCCCAAGGTCAAATGTTTTGTGATGGTAGAGGACATCCAGTACAGTACAACAGCCAGTTTTCAGGCCATACCCAAGGAAACTTTCCATGAATGTTGCCAAGAAAGCTGTGAGTGTGTTCACGCCAACTGACTGCACTTATAAATCGGCAGCTCTAGGTCACATGCTCCCCACCCTTCTCTCACCTGTAGCCATGGTAGCGTCTGCCATGAAGGAGACTCACAATGGCAAAATTCACTTTTTCCTCTTCAGTTTAGGATAAGCTTGTGTACAAACAACCCCCATTTGGTCACAGATAAAACCAGTTTTCCTTCCCAAAATTGTCAGCCGTTTTTACAGGCAACTTTTCATCAATGCAAGGCAATGCACTGCAGGTTTTTGTTTGTGCTGCCGAAGTAAAACTTATAGCGCATGTAAAATACTTAAATAAAAAAAAAAAAAAAAAAAACAAGGTACGCAGATACGCATGAAGCCATTTAATAATCTTGATAGATTATAATTGGAGGGAAAGGATTGTTTGTTCACTGTGACTTGAAACGTGCTCCTGTAAAATAATGTTAAGATAGCATTTAGCAGAAAAGCAGGTGCAACTAAGAAGTTTCAAATTGGGAATGTTTGTTCAGTTAGAATTTAAGGCTGTTGATGCAAAGTAAGTTACAATAGCAGGGTTATCGCCAGGGTTCCAGAATCGAGGTGAAAATGTTCCCCCAGGCTTTTTTTCTGGGGGTGATTTTGAAAAATCAGGGGTGAATTTTAAACAATCGTAACCGTAGAGAAAAATACTACATTATGGGGGTAAAAAACGAACAAACACAAAAATAATATAAATATTTTATACATATCTTCTAATTTTGTTATTAAATATTTCAGCAGCTTTGTGAAATGGAAAGCTTTCTAGTGTTGCATTTGCTGTTGATATTCGAATCAAATTCTTTAAAGTTTATTCTTTCAGTCTGTTGTGCAATTTATCTTTTATTTTATTTTGTGTGCTAAAAGAACGCTCTACTAATTAATGCAGAACTTATTGTCACAACCAAAGCAATTTCATACAACAACACTGTGCTTGGATACACATCTTTATACCTGCAGATGAAAAGTTCTGCAACATCTGCAAATTTAAAACTAGCATAGCTATTTTTTAGCAGAAAAAAATATATATGGATATTCACTCAACAGGCATTTCAAATCTTCAAAATCTTTGAAGTGGTCTAACAACTTCAAAACAAATTTGCATGACACCGATGGGGATATTTACTTCCCATCCCACAAGCGTTTGAGCGAATTGTCTCCTTTCACAACAATGAATAATAAAATAAACATGTGACTTGACGTCAAAAACAAAAAATCACTTTAACACTGTATGATTTAACACTTTAACACTGTATCATTTTCGTTGGTTTCGACTTCAAGCCAGTCGTACATTTTGCGCCATTTCTCTTGAAAGTTAAGATTTTTTCAAATTTAGTTGGAGGTACAGCAGGAACAGCCTCACTACATTTCTCAGGCAATATTTCACTGTTTAAAATCGTAGCACTCGATGCCAAACTTGCAGAATCGTCAGTAGAACGCTTCCTCTTTCTAATGAGGAACTTTTCCATTGTTATAGTAAGAACAAATATCAGAGCTGCCAACTTTTCCATTGTGTTATAGTAAGAACAAATATCAGAGCTGCCAACTTTTCCATTGTGTTATAGTAAGAACAAATATCAGAGCTGTCAACTTTTCCATTGTGTTATAGTAAGAACAAATATCAGAGCTGCCAACTTTTCCATTGTGTTATAGTAAGAACAAATATCAGAGCTGCCAACTTTTCCATTGTGTTATAGTAAGAACAAATATCAGAGCTGCCAACTTTTCCATTGTGTTATAGTAAGAACAAATATCAGAGCTGTCAACTTTTCCATTGTGTTATAGTAAGAACAAATATCAGAGCTGCCAACTTTTCCATTGTGTTATAGTAAGAACAAATATCAGAGCTGCCAACTTTTCCATTGTGTTATAGTAAGAACAAATATCAGAGCTGTCAACTTTTCCATTGTGTTATAGTAAGAACAAATATCAGAGCTGCCAACTTTTCCATTGTGTTATAGTAAGAACAAATATCAGAGCTGCCAACTTTTCCATTGTGTTATAGTAAGAACAAATATCAGAGCTGCCAACTTTTCCATTGTGTTATAGTAAGAACAAATATCAGAGCTGCCAACTTTTCCATTGTGTTATAGTAAGAACAAATATCAGAGCTGCCAACTTTTCCATTGTGTTATAGTAAGAACAAATATCAGAGCTGTCAACTTTTCCATTGTGTTATAGTAAGAACAAATATCAGAGCTGTCAACTTTTCCATTGTGTTATAGTAAGAACAAATATCAGAGCTGCCAACTTTTCCATTGTGTTATAGTAAGAACAAATATCAGAGCTGCCAACTTTTCCATTGTGTTATAGTAAGAACAAATATCAGAGCTGCCAACTTTTCCATTGTGTTATAGTAAGAACAAATATCAGAGCTGCCAACTTTTCCATTGTGTTATAGTAAGAACAAATATCAGAGCTGCCAACTTTTCCATTGTGTTATAGTAAGAACAAATATCAGAGCTGCCAACTTTTCCATTGTGTTATAGTAAGAACAAATATCAGAGCTGCCAACTTTTCCATTGTGTTATAGTAAGAACAAATATCAGAGCTGCCAACTTTTCCATTGTGTTATAGTAAGAACAAATATCAGAGCTGCCAACTTTTCCATTGTGTTATAGTAAGAACAAATATCAGAGCTGCCAACTTTTCCATTGTGTTATAGTAAGAACAAATATCAGAGCTGTCAACTTTTCCATTGTGTTATAGTAAGAACAAATATCAGAGCTGTCAACTTTTCCATTGTGTTATAGTAAGAACAAATATCAGAGCTGCCAACTTTTCCATTGTGTTATAGTAAGAACAAATATCAGAGCTGTCAACTTTTCCATTGTGTTATAGTAAGAACAAATATCAGAGCTGCCAACTTTTCCATTGTGTTATAGTAAGAACAAATATCAGAGCTGTCAACTTTTCCATTGTGTTATAGTAAGAACAAATATCAGAGCTGCCAACTTTTCCATTGTGTTATAGTAAGAACAAATATCAGAGCTGCCAACTTTTCCATTGTGTTATAGTAAGAACAAATATCAGAGCTGCCAACTTTTCCATTGTGTTATAGTAAGAACAAATATCAGAGCTGCCAACTTTTCCATTGTGTTATAGTAAGAACAAATATCAGAGCTGCCAACTTTTCCATTGTGTTATAGTAAGAACAAATATCAGAGCTGCCAACTTTTCCATTGTGTTATAGTAAGAACAAATATCAGAGCTGCCAACTTTTCCATTGTGTTATAGTAAGAACAAATATCAGAGCTGCCAACTTTTCCATTGTGTTATAGTAAGAACAAATATCAGAGCTGTCAACTTTTCCATTGTGTTATAGTAAGAACAAATATCAGAGCTGCCAACTTTTCCATTGTGTTATAGTAAGAACAAATATCAGAGCTGCCAACTTTTCCATTGTGTTATAGTAAGAACAAATATCAGAGCTGTCAACTTTTCCATTGTGTTATAGTAAGAACAAATATCAGAGCTGTCAACTTTTCCATTGTGTTATAGTAAGAACAAATATCAGAGCTGTCAACTTTTCCATTGTGTTATAGTAAGAACAAATATCAGAGCTGCCAACTTTTCCATTGTGTTATAGTAAGAACAAATATCAGAGCTGCCAACTTTTCCATTGTGTTATAGTAAGAACAAATATCAGAGCTGTCAACTTTTCCATTGTGTTATAGTAAGAACAAATATCAGAGCTGCCAACTTTTCCATTGTGTTATAGTAAGAACAAATATCAGAGCTGTCAACTTTTCCATTGTGTTATAGTAAGAACAAATATCAGAGCTGCCAACTTTTCCATTGTGTTATAGTAAGAACAAATATCAGAGCTGCCAACTTTTCTATTGTGTTATAGTAAGAACAAATATCAGAGCTGCCAACTTTTCCATTGTGTTATAGTAAGAACAAATATCAGAGCTGTCAACTTTTCCATTGTGTTATAGTAAGAACAAATATCAGAGCTGCCAACTTTTCCATTGTGTTATAGTAAGAACAAATATCAGAGCTGCCAACTTTTCCATTGTGTTATAGTAAGAACAAATATCAGAGCTGTCAACTTTTCCATTGTGTTATAGTAAGAACAAATATCAGAGCTGCCAACTTTTCCATTGTGTTATAGTAAGAACAAATATCAGAGCTGTCAACTTTTCCATTGTGTTATAGTAAGAACAAATATCAGAGCTGCCAACTTTTCCATTGTGTTATAGTAAGAACAAATATCAGAGCTGCCAACTTTTCCATTGTGTTATAGTAAGAACAAATATCAGAGCTGTCAACTTTTCCATTGTGTTATAGTAAGAACAAATATCAGAGCTGCCAACTTTTCCATTGTGTTATAGTAAGAACAAATATCAGAGCTGTCAACTTTTCCATTGTGTTATAGTAAGAACAAATATCAGAGCTGCCAACTTTTCCATTGTGTTATAGTAAGAACAAATATCAGAGCTGCCAACTTTTCCATTGTGTTATAGTAAGAACAAATATCAGAGCTGTCAACTTTTCCATTGTGTTATAGTAAGAACAAATATCAGAGCTGCCAACTTTTCCATTGTGTTATAGTAAGAACAAATATCAGAGCTGTCAACTTTTCCATTGTGTTATAGTAAGAACAAATATCAGAGCTGCCAACTTTTCCATTGTGTTATAGTAAGAACAAATATCAGAGCTGTCAACTTTTCCATTGTGTTATAGTAAGAACAAATATCAGAGCTGCCAACTTTTCCATTGTGTTATAGTAAGAACAAATATCAGAGCTGCCAACTTTTCCATTGTGTTATAGTAAGAACAAATATCAGAGCTGTCAACTTTTCCATTGTGTTATAGTAAGAACAAATATCAGAGCTGCCAACTTTTCCATTGTGTTATAGTAAGAACAAATATCAGAGCTGCCAACTTTTCCATTGTGTTATAGTAAGAACAAATATCAGAGCTGTCAACTTTTCCATTGTGTTATAGTAAGAACAAATATCAGAGCTGCCAACTTTTCCATTGTGTTATAGTAAGAACAAATATCAGAGCTGCCAACTTTTCCATTGTGTTATAGTAAGAACAAATATCAGAGCTGTCAACTTTTCCATTGTGTTATAGTAAGAACAAATATCAGAGCTGTCAACTTTTCCATTGTGTTATAGTAAGAACAAATATCAGAGCTGTCAACTTTTCCATTGTGTTATAGTAAGAACAAATATCAGAGCTGCCAACTTTTCCATTGTGTTATAGTAAGAACAAATATCAGAGCTGCCAACTTTTCCATTGTGTTATAGTAAGAACAAATATCAGAGCTGTCAACTTTTCCATTGTGTTATAGTAAGAACAAATATCAGAGCTGCCAACTTTTCCATTGTGTTATAGTAAGAACAAATATCAGAGCTGCCAACTTTTCCATTGTGTTATAGTAAGAACAAATATCAGAGCTGTCAACTTTTCCATTGTGTTATAGTAAGAACAAATATCAGAGCTGCCAACTTTTCCATTGTGTTATAGTAAGAACAAATATCAGAGCTGTCAACTTTTCCATTGTGTTATAGTAAGAACAAATATCAGAGCTGCCAACTTTTCCATTGTGTTATAGTAAGAACAAATATCAGAGCTGCCAACTTTTCCATTGTGTTATAGTAAGAACAAATATCAGAGCTGTCAACTTTTCCATTGTGTTATAGTAAGAACAAATATCAGAGCTGCCAACTTTTCCATTGTGTTATAGTAAGAACAAATATCAGAGCTGTCAACTTTTCCATTGTGTTATAGTAAGAACAAATATCAGAGCTGCCAACTTTTCCATTGTGTTATAGTAAGAACAAATATCAGAGCTGTCAACTTTTCCATTGTGTTATAGTAAGAACAAATATCAGAGCTGCCAACTTTTCCATTGTGTTATAGTAAGAACAAATATCAGAGCTGCCAACTTTTCCATTGTGTTATAGTAAGAACAAATATCAGAGCTGCCAACTTTTCCATTGTGTTATAGTAAGAACAAATATCAGAGCTGTCAACTTTTCCATTGTGTTATAGTAAGAACAAATATCAGAGCTGTCAACTTTTCCATTGTGTTATAGTAAGAACAAATATCAGAGCTGCCAACTTTTCCATTGTGTTATAGTAAGAACAAATATCAGAGCTGTCAACTTTTCCATTGTGTTATAGTAAGAACAAATATCAGAGCTGCCAACTTTTCCATTGTGTTATAGTAAGAACAAATATCAGAGCTGTCAACTTTTCCATTGTGTTATAGTAAGAACAAATATCAGAGCTGCCAACTTTTCCATTGTGTTATAGTAAGAACAAAATATCAGAGCTGCCAACTCTTCTGCATTGTGTTAGTAAGAACAAATATCAGAGCTGTCAACTTTTCCATTGTGTTATAGTAAGAACAAATATCAGAGCTGTCAACTTTTCCATTGTGTTATAGTAAGAACAAATATCAGAGCTGCCAACTTTTCCATTGTGTTATAGTAAGAACAAATATCAGAGCTGTCAACTTTTCCATTGTGTTATAGTAAGAACAAATATCAGAGCTGTCAACTTTTCCATTGTGTTATAGTAAGAACAAATATCAGAGCTGCCAACTTTTCCATTGTGTTATAGTAAGAACAAATATCAGAGCTGTCAACTTTTCCATTGTGTTATAGTAAGAACAAATATCAGAGCTGCCAACTTTTCCATTGTGTTATAGTAAGAACAAATATCAGAGCTGCCAACTTTTCCATTGTGTTATAGTAAGAACAAATATCAGAGCTGTCAACTTTTCCATTGTGTTATAGTAAGAACAAATATCAGAGCTGTCAACTTTTCCATTGTGTTATAGTAAGAACAAATATCAGAGCTGCCAACTTTTCCATTGTGTTATAGTAAGAACAAATATCAGAGCTGTCAACTTTTCCATTGTGTTATAGTAAGAACAAATATCAGAGCTGCCAACTTTTCCATTGTGTTATAGTAAGAACAAATATCAGAGCTGCCAACTTTTCCATTGTGTTATAGTAAGAACAAATATCAGAGCTGTCAACTTTTCCATTGTGTTATAGTAAGAACAAATATCAGAGCTGCCAACTTTTCCATTGTGTTATAGTAAGAACAAATATCAGAGCTGCCAACTTTTCCATTGTGTTATAGTAAGAACAAATATCAGAGCTGCCAACTTTTCCATTGTGTTATAGTAAGAACAAATATCAGAGCTGCCAACTTTTCCATTGTGTTATAGTAAGAACAAATATCAGAGCTGCCAACTTTTCCATTGTGTTATAGTAAGAACAAATATCAGAGCTGTCAACTTTTCCATTGTGTTATAGTAAGAACAAATATCAGAGCTGCCAACTTTTCCATTGTGTTATAGTAAGAACAAATATCAGAGCTGCCAACTTTTCCATTGTGTTATAGTAAGAACAAATATCAGAGCTGCCAACTTTTCCATTGTGTTATAGTAAGAACAAATATCAGAGCTGTCAACTTTTCCATTGTGTTATAGTAAGAACAAATATCAGAGCTGCCAACTTTTCCATTGTGTTATAGTAAGAACAAATATCAGAGCTGCCAACTTTTCCATTGTGTTATAGTAAGAACAAATATCAGAGCTGTCAACTTTTCCATTGTGTTATAGTAAGAACAAATATCAGAGCTGCCAACTTTTCCATTGTGTTATAGTAAGAACAAATATCAGAGCTGTCAACTTTTCCATTGTGTTATAGTAAGAACAAATATCAGAGCTGCCAACTTTTCCATTGTGTTATAGTAAGAACAAATATCAGAGCTGCCAACTTTTCCATTGTGTTATAGTAAGAACAAATATCAGAGCTGTCAACTTTTCCATTGTGTTATAGTAAGAACAAATATCAGAGCTGCCAACTTTTCCATTGTGTTATAGTAAGAACAAATATCAGAGCTGTCAACTTTTCCATTGTGTTATAGTAAGAACAAATATCAGAGCTGCCAACTTTTCCATTGTGTTATAGTAAGAACAAATATCAGAGCTGCCAACTTTTCCATTGTGTTATAGTAAGAACAAATATCAGAGCTGTCAACTTTTCCATTGTGTTATAGTAAGAACAAATATCAGAGCTGTCAACTTTTCCATTGTGTTATAGTAAGAACAAATATCAGAGCTGCCAACTTTTCCATTGTGTTATAGTAAGAACAAATATCAGAGCTGTCAACTTTTCCATTGTGTTATAGTAAGAACAAATATCAGAGCTGCCAACTTTTCCATTGTGTTATAGTAAGAACAAATATCAGAGCTGCCAACTTTTCCATTGTGTTATAGTAAGAACAAATATCAGAGCTGCCAACTTTTCCATTGTGTTATAGTAAGAACAAATATCAGAGCTGTCAACTTTTCCATTGTGTTATAGTAAGAACAAATATCAGAGCTGCCAACTTTTCCATTGTGTTATAGTAAGAACAAATATCAGAGCTGCCAACTTTTCCATTGTGTTATAGTAAGAACAAATATCAGAGCTGTCAACTTTTCCATTGTGTTATAGTAAGAACAAATATCAGAGCTGCCAACTTTTCCATTGTGTTATAGTAAGAACAAATATCAGAGCTGCCAACTTTTCCATTGTGTTATAGTAAGAACAAATATCAGAGCTGTCAACTTTTCCATTGTGTTATAGTAAGAACAAATATCAGAGCTGCCAACTTTTCCATTGTGTTATAGTAAGAACAAATATCAGAGCTGTCAACTTTTCCATTGTGTTATAGTAAGAACAAATATCAGAGCTGCCAACTTTTCCATTGTGTTATAGTAAGAACAAATATCAGAGCTGTCAACTTTTCCATTGTGTTATAGTAAGAACAAATATCAGAGCTGCCAACTTTTCCATTGTGTTATAGTAAGAACAAATATCAGAGCTGCCAACTTTTCCATTGTGTTATAGTAAGAACAAATATCAGAGCTGCCAACTTTTCCATTGTGTTATAGTAAGAACAAATATCAGAGCTGTCAACTTTTCCATTGTGTTATAGTAAGAACAAATATCAGAGCTGCCAACTTTTCCATTGTGTTATAGTAAGAACAAATATCAGAGCTGTCAACTTTTCCATTGTGTTATAGTAAGAACAAATATCAGAGCTGCCAACTTTTCCATTGTGTTATAGTAAGAACAAATATCAGAGCTGCCAACTTTTCCATTGTGTTATAGTAAGAACAAATATCAGAGCTGCCAACTTTTCCATTGTGTTATAGTAAGAACAAATATCAGAGCTGCCAACTTTTCCATTGTGTTATAGTAAGAACAAATATCAGAGCTGCCAACTTTTCCATTGTGTTATAGTAAGAACAAATATCAGAGCTGCCAACTTTTCCATTGTGTTATAGTAAGAACAAATATCAGAGCTGCCAACTTTTCCATTGTGTTATAGTAAGAACAAATATCAGAGCTGCCAACTTTTCCATTGTGTTATAGTAAGAACAAATATCAGAGCTGTCAACTTTTCCATTGTGTTATAGTAAGAACAAATATCAGAGCTGCCAACTTTTCCATTGTGTTATAGTAAGAACAAATATCAGAGCTGCCAACTTTTCCATTGTGTTATAGTAAGAACAAATATCAGAGCTGTCAACTTTTCCATTGTGTTATAGTAAGAACAAATATCAGAGCTGCCAACTTTTCCATTGTGTTATAGTAAGAACAAATATCAGAGCTGCCAACTTTTCCATTGTGTTATAGTAAGAACAAATATCAGAGCTGTCAACTTTTCCATTGTGTTATAGTAAGAACAAATATCAGAGCTGCCAACTTTTCCATTGTGTTATAGTAAGAACAAATATCAGAGCTGTCAACTTTTCCATTGTGTTATAGTAAGAACAAATATCAGAGCTGCCAACTTTTCCATTGTGTTATAGTAAGAACAAATATCAGAGCTGTCAACTTTTCCATTGTGTTATAGTAAGAACAAATATCAGAGCTGCCAACTTTTCCATTGTGTTATAGTAAGAACAAATATCAGAGCTGTCAACTTTTCCATTGTGTTATAGTAAGAACAAATATCAGAGCTGCCAACTTTTCCATTGTGTTATAGTAAGAACAAATATCAGAGCTGTCAACTTTTCCATTGTGTTATAGTAAGAACAAATATCAGAGCTGCCAACTTTTCCATTGTGTTATAGTAAGAACAAATATCAGAGCTGCCAACTTTTCCATTGTGTTATAGTAAGAACAAATATCAGAGCTGTCAACTTTTCCATTGTGTTATAGTAAGAACAAATATCAGAGCTGCCAACTTTTCCATTGTGTTATAGTAAGAACAAATATCAGAGCTGCCAACTTTTCCATTGTGTTATAGTAAGAACAAATATCAGAGCTGTCAACTTTTCCATTGTGTTATAGTAAGAACAAATATCAGAGCTGCCAACTTTTCCATTGTGTTATAGTAAGAACAAATATCAGAGCTGCCAACTTTTCCATTGTGTTATAGTAAGAACAAATATCAGAGCTGTCAACTTTTCCATTGTGTTATAGTAAGAACAAATATCAGAGCTGCCAACTTTTCCATTGTGTTATAGTAAGAACAAATATCAGAGCTGTCAACTTTTCCATTGTGTTATAGTAAGAACAAATATCAGAGCTGCCAACTTTTCTATTGTGTTATAGTAAGAACAAATATCAGAGCTGTCAACTTTTCCATTGTGTTATAGTAAGAACAAATATCAGAGCTGCCAACTTTTCTATTGTGTTATAGTAAGAACAAATATCAGAGCTGTCAACTTTTCCATTGTGTTATAGTAAGAACAAATATCAGAGCTGCCAACTTTTCAAAATCAAAAACCGGGACATCAACGCGCGTTCAGCAGCACGTATTTACACTTTATAAATAATAAAATTATATATTATAGGTTTCTCTATTTTTTAATTACAGTTAATTATTTAATGCAAATAAAGAAATATTTACAAAAAAAAAATAGTATGTATAAAATAAGATTAACAAACCTTGTTAATGAGTTTCATTTTTAGAGAGTGAGACACTATTTTTTTCAGAGTCACCAATTTTTCTCGCCACCATAACAAGTGTCTTATCACATAAGGCAAGACAGTTCATCCACGGAATACCAAGATACTGAAATTCTTCAGACACAAGTTTGGCAATATTTTCACCTGTTGAACTAGTTTCTAGGCATGGCAAGAGAGCAGCATGCATCTCACTCGCTTGCAATGATTATCAAAGTACGTTACCACAATTGCCCCCCCCCCCCCCAAAATTTCCTAAACAAGAAGATTGCTTGCAAAAATCAAGATTTACTATAAAATCAAGAAGTTTTGAGACAGTACCAGAACTGTTAATTTATGATTATCTATTATTAGGGGAGAGCAGTAATGTATGGGATGTGCTAGCAGTATGTTTGATGATACTTGTATTCAATTGTTTTTCTGTATCAGTCACTCATAATAGATGGAGTTCAGAAATTGTGATGATTTTCAAGGTTTTGAATTTTTTTTTTTAAATTGAATGATGCAATTTTAGAAATAACTTGATTTCGTTTAAGCAATGACAAGACAGTGACTTGTTTTTTTAATGCCCTTGGATGGCAATTTTATCCATCGCGAATGCACGATAGCGCTATTTTAGATAAAGGATGAATAGTGTAACTTTGAGAATATGAATACTTTTGAACACCATGCATCAATTCTTACAAATTTTCAGCTTCTTCACTTTCTTTTTAGGAAAAAGAATTACGATTATGGGAAAAGTCTTTATCCCCCCCCCTCTCTTTGTCAAGCTGAAATGCAAACCTTATTTTGGGGGGTGGGGGGAATATTTAAGAATACAGGATACATGTTCAAAACATTGTTGGGGGGGGATACAATTACGGGAGAAAATCTTTGCTACGTCCAATTTTCGTTTTCGGACAGTTTCCCTCCATTTTCAAGTTGAAATACAAATATTTATAAAATAAAATGATATTTAACAACAATACTAGGCAGAAGAAACATCGCGTGAAAAATAAAATGACGATTATGAGAGAAATCTTCACTGCGTCTAACTTCCGTTTTCGAAAGTTTTGAAAGACCAAACTTCCGTTTTCGACAGTTTCCAGCGAAAAACATTCTCCTCCGCTACCAATTGCCCCAAAATTTCTGTTCAGTTATGCATCGATCTCAAGGAAAACTCCAATTATGACGGAAAAGGAGAAATTTCTCGAAGCTGTTGCACGCTCATGCCTGAAGATTACAGGGAAAATTTTGCGCCGTCGAATTTTTGTTTTCGGAAATTTTCCCTACATTTTCCAACTGAAATACAAATATTTTTGCAATAAAGTGATATATAACAACAATACTGGACAGAGGCAACATCGCAGGAAAAAGAAATTACGATTATGGAAATCTTTATTTTGTTTACTTCCGTTTTTGAAAGACGAAATACCGTCCCGATGCGTATTTTTACGCGTTGATAAAATTTTGATGCGTAAACACACTTTTTGATGCGTACTAGAAACGTATTTGCGCATTTTGGCAAACCTGTATGGCGCAGAATTAAAAAAAAATCGCACTTTGGCGCAATTAGCGCAGCTATTCCAACACTGAGGGAGAGCAAGTTTGGTAGGATTGGCGGGAGGGGGGGGGGTGCGATTGCTCCCAGCTAGAAACATGAGATAACATAAGGTTCAATCGCTATGAGATCATAATAAAACAAAAGCAGGAGTTTACACTAAGCGACAATAACAACGATATCAAGTTCCATCAGTAAAAAAAAATTCACGAGCCATTTTGGCGAAAATCCGGAAGAAACTATCTTCCGACCATAAAACTACCCAAAACTCCGTAAAACTTTTGGGAAATCCGTAATACTTGGCAGGTATGCGGACGTCATTGCACCGATATCGGCTTTTCCGACATATCATGTAATGTCACCTTGCCGTTTTTCACCCGATATCGGCTTTGCCAATGCATCCAATATCCTCTTGCCGTTCTTCACCCCATATCTGTCCGATATTGGCTTTGCCGATGTATCCAATATCTGAATTTCAAAGGCGCTTACTTAGAAACGAGACCATTAATAGTTTTCACATTTATGCGAAAAAAACTATAAATATATTCGCAAAATGCGATCGCAGTTTAAACCGTGATTTTAACAATAAAGGACACAAAAATTCAGAACTTTTACGAAATACATTGAAATCTGCAATTCTTCCAACCTGTCCGTAATTCGGTAATCATGTGGCCGAAACCGTAATGGTTGGCACCCTTAGCAGCGCGTGGGCTTTCGTTTCATTGCACTCACATAATCTGTTTATTATACGACCGGAAGGGAAATACTGGGATTGTACCGTGACGACATGAAATCGACACATGTGACGAACAATAGGATTGTACCGTGACGTCGTGAAATCGGCACACGTGATCTGAAACGGCATCGCCTTCGTAGATTTTCCATGCTAATAGCTCACGATTGAAATCTTTCTGCGCGCTCGTTTCGCGCTTCACTTTATTTTTCTTGCGCGAATTCAAACTTCTTTGCGCAAAATGCGCGTCTGCGCACGCTATCGGGAACCCTGAATAGTGATGTAAGTGCAGAAGTAGATATTCCAGCAAATGATAAACTGCCAAAAAATGCAACCTTCTATTATTCCCAATACTCAGTTCATTCCTGGAAAGTTTTCAAGGAACACACTGAGTAAGTAAGCAGCTGGCTGAGTAATTCCAGAGAACGACCCCACCTTGTAATTTAATTAATGTGCATCAGCAGTTGCTCTTTGAGTTTGGATGAACAATTTTTTAATTGTTGCATCTGGTGTGGATGTAACTAGCTCATTAAAATAGCTGTACACACTGTAGATAATTTTCTTCGATTGTTTTCTCATATCAGAACTGGTCATGATGATAATAATCAAAGAAAAAAATATCTCAAAAACAAGTAAGAAACACAACACACTTAAATCTCTAGCCTAAAGTGAAGTGGGGAAAAACGAGTTTGGCATCTCAATTATGGCAGACACTGTCATGGTTATGTGTGAGGGTAAGGAGGGAGTGTGTGGCCTTGAGCCACCAATTTAAAAGTACATTTATACATACATCCTCATCATTGTGTATAAAAGTAATGGACTATAATTAGATTGCTGTGTGCTTTTCTTCTGGTACACTTATGAAAGCTTGATTCCAGAAATGTTTTGATTTCGGTTTATAGTTACCTGCTAAGTTATACTGCTGGAATTTAAATCACTCACATTTGTATTAATGTTAAATGTTATAGTATGTAATAGAAACATTTAAGCTCATTACTGTGAATACTTACTTTACATTTCCTTTTGAATTGAATTTTTTGTTAGCTAAATAAGTTCTAAATCTGAGGTGTACCAACAACAGTTGTTAAAGTGTGTATCTATATTTATGCTGTTTGATTTTGTAGGTCCTGAAATATCTCTTGATGATCGTAGTTTTGCTATGCTTGCTCTCAATGGCATGGATGTCAGAAGTAGTGTGTTGTATTTCTATCCTGTCCTTATATCTTTGGTAAGCATGATTGTTGTTGTTTTTAATATTGTTTGCTGTTTGATAATGCTTTCATTAAGTGTATAAGTGTTGATTTCATGTTTATTTAAGCAACATGAAATCAACCCTTGTGAAATAATCAAAGCTGTAAATTTTGTATTGAAAATCAATACAAGCCATGTCACTTTCTCAGGACTATCACAGATATCAGAAATATTTATTGAGGCCTAGTTGCTCCCCAGTGATATATGTTAGTAAAAACATACACAAACAGTGGGATACTTTCCCTGTGATCATGTACAGGTCTAAGGAATCTGTGTCAAACAGTTGTAATATTTTCACACACATGCATAGCCAGATGATATGTTCACATTAAAGTGGTGCAAAGTCAAGAAAAAAATAATAAAGCACAGTAAGGTTACAATAACCTGAACTTACTGATGTACTACATGTTTATATTATTGAATAGTTTGAGTTACCAAAGATAATAAATGTTACAGTACAAGATCACTATAGTGAATATATATTTTAATAACACAGCAGAGTAATTTTATTAGTATATAAGTATGTATTACCAAAAATCTAACTCATAGAAACAAATTACAAAAAAATAAGATATATAGTAGGAGTACAATTTAATACAATGCTTCCCAAACTTTTTAGAACAATCCAATTTTTAACTTTTGTGACCCACCTAACTTCAGGGGGGGGGTATTTTTTAATTTATTATTTTTTATAATTTTGCAAAAACCGATGTTTTTGATTTAATTATTATTTTACTACCATTTTTTTAATTTAGTATTGAATATAATTTTACAAAAAACTGATCCGTTTCTCATAATGAGGTATGTGCAAAAGTTGTGCTGATTTTCAATTTCTGCTGATGATGGCATTGACATCCACATCAGTGTCAGTTATTTTCAGATGCAAGAAGGTAGACAATTGTAGATTGTTGAAAAATTTGAGCAACAATCTACAAGTGTCCTTGGAAGTACAAATTCAGTTCAATTAATTTCGAAAATATATCTGTCAATTCCGTGAGCTTCAGAACAAACTTTTCATTGCACAATGATTCCGCATAATTGCTTTTCTCTCCCAGAAACATTGCAACTTCACTGCAGAGTTCCACAAGTCTTTTCGACATTTTCACCCTCGACAGTCAATGTACCTCAGTGTACAGAAGAAGTGATTTATGAATACTCCCCATCTCCTTTCAGAGCTATTGCAACAAGCTCAACTTCATGAAGTTCGTGATTTTCATTGGAAGTGTTAAAATCGTTTTTCAAAACATCCAACATAATTTTCAGTACTAACACGTCCTTGTGGAAGTTGCACTAAGTCCATGATGCATTCAGACTAACATCACGAACTTAAGTCACAACACTGCTAGTTTTGCTGCACATAGCACAGGCACTGTTTGTATATTTTCCAGCAAATTTCATTCATTCTAGAGCTTTTGTTTTGATATAAGTATTTAGGGTCCTTACTAGTACTTCAAATAATTTGTTTGTAGCACAGCATACCTTCATGTAGTTTCTTGTTTGGTATGTAATGTACGTAAACCAGAAACTGGGACAAACCTTGTATTTCTGTTGACTCCTCCAGTTGCAATTTGAAAATTTTACTTGCACCAACTGTTTGTATCAGCTCATCTTCTATCAACTGGAACATTTCATTGTTTCTGCATGCAACCTTGTTATTGAAAAGCAAAATCGCTTTGACTTATTTCTAGCTCTTAATCACCAAGCATAATTCCAATAATGTTTTTTTTTTTTTTTTTCGTTTCTTTTTCCCTGGGAGCACTAAAGACTCGCCAGTTGTGTAGGGCTTACCAGCTTGTGTGATTAGCAAACTAATCAGGTGTGATGCATGCATTGGGTTTTCATTGATGTTGGTGAAATGTGAAAGCTTCTTTTTTGAAGTCTTTACCTGATCCAGTTGCCTTTCGAAAAATTTGAGCTGCTTGTTTTTCAAATTTGGATGCACTACTTCAATATGCTAGCACAATTTGTTTGGTCGCATGCTCTTGTTTCTGAGTGATTCATAGTAAACAAATCGCTGTGGTTGTGGATCTTCTTCATCCCCATTCCATGAAAATCTGATTTTTAAGTAGTTGGAATTACATTTTCTCAACACTTTTCTACGTTTTGATTGTCTGAAATTCGTTGCCGAGAGTTCTTCATTGACTTAGATTGCCTTTCCTTGATTGCGTGTTTTGTCCGCTTCAGTTTTTCATTCAATTTCAGCATTTTGTGTCATTGTGGCTTCTTTGTAAACCAATTTATCCGTTTCCTGTGTGTTCACAAGGAGGATAAACTTCGGTTTAGATTGTTTTGAAGTTAACGTATGTACTGTTGTATCTGGACTGGACTTGAGAGGAGTCAGTCCTGATTAAATATGATGACGGAAAGTTCTGAAAACTTCTAGAAGTGGCAGTGGCCAGTAGGTTCTTGAGTTAGATGTGCACTGTTGTCATTAGATGGCAGCACTAGTGAGCTGTGGTGGGTTGCCTACTTGCTTTGGAAGGTGCCACAGGCACGAACATGATACCCGATTGCCATATCCTTATATTATGCACCTTATTTTTTTCCTTTCTTAACTTTTTTTCTTACTTTCACGTTTTTTGTGATTTTCTTTTTTTCAAGTAATTACACAATTTTCACATTTCAAGAACTTTTTGCAACCCACAGTTTGAGAAATGCTGATTTAATGAATTAGGATTTCTGTTTAATTATGTTTTTGAAAAAAAGCCTGTTATTTGTTTCTGTGAACATTTTTCAACTTTTAGTGATAATCACATGTCTCATGATGATGCTAAAGTAATAGAAGCTTCCAAATTGGGATGCTGTTTTCATCAGCCCATGTCAAGCATGTTTAAAATGCATTAACTTCAGTGTAACTCATTTGTTGACTCAGGTCAGATCTCCATCGCTCAGCCCATCACTTCCATCTTCTTCCATAATGCTTTGAATAATTTTCCCATCCGAGAAATTTTTGTGGCACGTACCATTTTCTTCTTGGGTAATCCACTCTTCAACAACAGAGAATGAAATATTTGCATTGCTAGAAAAAAGTTCTCTTGCTAACACTTCCATTTCAAGTTGGTCATCATTAGGATTTTCTATAGGGTTGGCGCGAATGAAATGTCTGGCATGAACAAGTAGTGGAGACAGCCCCCCCCCCCAGCAGAATGGAACCACCCACAGGTGTTGCGGGTATTACGTCATAGATTTACTATAAATAGCTAGCACATGTGTGAAGAACAAGGTTCAGGCGTAGTTTGTTTGGACATAACGTGGCTTGCAAAGGAAACATGCAGACACCGGATTTAAGAGTCATCTTCCTGTATGAATTTAAACTGGGCCATTTTGCAGGAATTGCCACTCAAAATGTTAACAAAGCGTTTGGGGAGAACGCAGCCAACAAACGAACCATTCGGCGATGGTTTGTGAAGTTTCATAGCGAAGATATGGATCTGCAAAACGAAGCACGTGGTCACCGCCCTGTTGCTGTTTCTGATGATGTTCTGTTAAGTGTGGTTAAAGTGGACCCCCGAAAAATGTGTCGTGAAATAGTGGCAGAGGTAGGTGTCCACCACGTGACAGTTGTTCGGCGTCTGGCTGCGCTGCGTAAGGTCAAAAAGCTGGACATGTGGCCGCTGCATGAGTTGACAACTGCCAACAAGACTAGGCATTTGGAAGTCAGCACATCACTGCTTGCCAGGAATAAACAGGAAACTGTGCTGCATCGAATCGTCGCCTGCGACGAGAAGTGGGTCCTTTATGACAATCGAAAATGATCTGCACAATGGTTAAGCAAGGCACAGCCTGCTGGACAGCATCTTAAGCCACCCCTACACACCAAGATGATGCTCCTTGTCTGATGGTCCACAGCTGGAATA
The DNA here is from genome assembly GCA_039090855.1 of Macrothele yani. Taxonomy (NCBI): domain Eukaryota; kingdom Metazoa; phylum Arthropoda; class Arachnida; order Araneae; family Macrothelidae; genus Macrothele; species Macrothele yani. The sequence goes on from CM077026.1 coordinate 76,454,086, forward strand.
ATTCATTGGAGTTTCTTGGCAAGAGGCCAAACCATCACTATGGAACATTATTTTTGCTGAATTACGCCAGATGCACCGGAAATTGCTGCAGAAACAACCGGCTTTGGTCAACAGACATGGTGTTCTTCTGCTCCAGGACAATGCCTGTCTTCATGTCACCCAACAAACGATGCTGACACTAAGTGCCTTGGACTGTAAAGCACTGCCTCATCCTGCCTTTTCCCCGGACTTGTCTCCGACAGACTATCATCTGTTTCGTCGCCTAGATCACTTCCTGTCCGGGAAACAGTTCAACATGCAGTTGATGACTTCTTCAGGTCCCATCCACAAGACTTTTTTCATTCGGAGCTCATGGCCTTGCCGGACAGATGGCAACTATGTGTTGATGCCGAGGGGTATTATTTTGCCTAGGTAAATTGTCCTACTTTTCCATTCTCGCTGTCCACGTGTGCTGGTCCTTTGCCGGACATTTCATTCGCACCAATCCAATACATCAATTTTCTTGTCTTCTTTTGAAGTTGATGACCTAGGACACAAGTTGAACTGTTGAGACAAAAGGTGCAACAGATGATGGCCTAGCATGTACTTCAGTAAGCAGTAGATAGGGGAAGATTGGGTAATGCTTAGTAGGTATTAACTCTTATGATGGATGGGAAGAGGAAAGTTGTCTATTAACCTTGTTCAGATTACCAAGAGTTTGATTTGTCATGACTACATTGTAATGCTTATTTGCTGCAAATTTTCTTTACTTGTGTTGCGATATTTTCTGCTTCTGGCATGGTACTTCTTTAGCAGATTGTATTTTATTTTTATGTCCAACTGCATAATTAGGTCTTCCCAAGGTTTGTAGCATATAACCTTAGATTGTAACATCTATAAGGAATCTGTCATCATCTGTAGAATGCACTTCACCAAACCATTGTGGTATGTTTTTGTAAACTTTGTCTTCTACAGAAAATGTTCTCATCTCATGTTCTGCTGTTTTCTCCTTATTCATGTCACAGTATTGAATTCATCTAGTCATGTTCACTGTTACCATTCTGCCATCAGCCACTGTTAATTTCCTTATAAGATTTTTATTTCACACCACATTATGTAATAACAAGCTTTGTCCTTATTCTAAACTTTTTCTCAGTAAAAATAGTATTGTGCAGTCAATGTAGGATTTTCCCTGCTTTTTAGTCATTCGGTTGTTTAATTTATTTTTTAATATTGCTGCTTCATCAATTGCAAAGGGTGTTCATTAGCAGAATATCTATTATGAACTGCAGTTCCAGGAAAGATTAATTTCCATTAAATAATTATGCTGCTATTTTTAAAATCAGTTTGAATATAGTTTCTCACCTCATGGAAGAAAAAAAGGTATTGTCTTAGTTAGGCTGTCTACTAGCTGTCTTTTTTATTGGTAGGGGTCAATCCAGGTTTTTAAAGATACCCATTTTTGTGAAATTTACCCTATTTTTGTGTTTAAAGTAATTTTTATCCTCTGTAATTATTTATTCTGACAGTAATTGTTTTATTATTTTTTTTCAGTTATTTTTTTACTTATTATTTTAATTCTTATTCTATTCTTAATTGTGATTCATGCTTTCTGGGTTTGCAGCAAGCTTTCTGTTTTGATGATTGTGTATGCAGATAAAAAAATTCTATACAGCTCTATGATTATACTTCAGCTTAGATCTCAGGGAAAAAATAATATTACTCCAGGCAAATCAGGAAAGTCATCAAAGGTAAAAAAATTTAGGTGCTAGTGGAAAAGAAATAACTCGCTCACTAAGATAACAACAACAACAAAAAAGCCGCTCCATAAAGCGAACAGTCAGCACCTCCCCATGATGCTCCTCTCCTCATAATTGTAAATATGTTTCCTGAAATACTGGCTAGTATGAAAAAGATTAATCTGAGTAGGGATGGGCAAAAAACATCCATGTTTTTGAGCATTGATGTTTCATAAGTGATAATCAGCATTTGAAACTGCAAACTTATATTTTATACATGAAGTAAATTAATTTCTCTTTGTTGCATTCTTTTAAACAGGAAGATAATATAATATTCCTATGTCATGATTTTTTTGCTGTTTTATTTAATGTTTCATCTATGAAAATAGTTCTTATCTTCGATGTTACAGGAGCTGATACTTTGAAGAAACATCGGAGTTTCCACTGATACATCAAGCCAAGCATTTTATAACAAATATTATCGGTTACTCAACATTAAATTGGCGAGTTATCACACCAATATTGAGCAGCGATTTTACCCATCAATGGGACCATTATTACTGCAGATGGAAAAGATGCAAGTTCTTTGGCTTTTTTAGCATAGCATTGAGGCTTTTCACTGATACATTGAGACTTCCCACAATTCTAAATATGCAAGGATGTTTCATGAATGAGTTTCCTCCGATGTCCAACGTTGATGTTTCTTACCAATGTGAACATCCCTATTTCTGAGTTAGCCCTGACAGAAATGCATGCAAAGTGAGGGCTGCCAGCTTTGTAAAAAGTGCTCCCATAATGCTTTGGGGTTCCTTTCAGCGAGTGTCGCCTCAGTTGCTGGTAGTAATGATGATGCAATGATTGACAAGCATCCATCTGGTGCTCTGATCAGTCACAGAAGGTTTTACTGAAAACAGTTCGTAACGAAAAAAGAAAAGCACATTAGTTAAACATAACATTATTCGAGATGCCTCTTACACTAAAATATATTTGTTAAGATAAAATTTGACTGCAAGTGAAGATATCATCACAGTTCAAAATATTTTTTGTGTAGATACTGTTGGAGCTAAAAATATTTTTGTGAAGATACCGTTTGAGATAAAAATATTTTTATGAAGATACCGCCCAACAGTATCAAATACTACCTGGATTGACCCCTGATTGATGTGCATGCTTCCTGTATCACCATAATTTTTTCACATGCTCATTCAAATGTGATTGGTCAGCACCTTGTTGCCTGCTATCTATATCGTGCCATTATTATTAACTTCGTAAGTTCCAGCAGGGTAAATTAATCCATTCATTTGATCGCTTCCCCATGATTTTTTGCCACCACAAGCTTAAAATTAAGTTTTCATAGAAAACATCTCTCAGGTGTAAGAAAAAACAGTGGGTTTGATGTAGAATTAAAAGTTATTCATTGTGAAAAAGTTGTGAATGAGTTGTGACATTGCTCATTTCCTCAGTATGGTGGAAACAATAATTCTATACATAAAGTTGGAGCAAATTTAGAAGTAGAGCTATGGCAGTGGTAAAACTTTCTTATGTAAAATTGACATGTTGAGGGAGTGATGTAATGAGGATCATGGAAAGATGATTTGTAACATTTTTTTTTATTTTTAGCAGCTACATATTCTCATGAGCTTGGCCCTCATCTGAGAGAAAGCTTTTTGCTTAGTGGAAGATGTACAGAAGTGATTGGAGTAAAATATGGAACTGAGAAATCAATGAAGGAAAAAATATTCTTCATAATAGATGGGAAATCGATAGAATATTCAAAGCAAACAGAATATAAATCCTGAATTTGCTTGTAACACTTGCTGGTCATCCATTTGTTATATGGATGACCAGTAGGATGATCAGTGTTACAAACAAATTCAGAATTTAAATTCTGTTTGCTTTGAATATTCTATAGAACTAAGAGTGTTGAAGATTTTTCTTTCAGAGCTCCTTTTTTTGTTGCTACCAAAAAATTCAAGTTTCACACAACACTGCTAGTACAGGTACAACATGCTGAATCATATCCTACTGCATCAACAAAATATGTCAAGAGAAAAAGTGTATACTGCTAAAAGCTAATTTCCAATGTAGATGAAATTAGGAGATTTCTGAAGCACATACCATAATGAATGTATATTTGAAAGAAAGAAAAGGCAGTATCTAGTATATGATTTAAGTCACAGAAAAAAAAGCAGTGTTTGGCCTATGATTTAAGTCAAAGAGAGATCTACTCATTCTATCTGTTGATGATAATGCAGTTGGTGACTTGCTGGTTTGTAGCAATGGAAATTACAGAGCTTTGAAGAACAAACTACTAAAGCCTCAGCAATACAGAAATAACAGGATAAGTCTGGAAAACAAAACATAATTTTCCTGACTAGTGTTTATGCTCTTTCTGTGCATGCATTTTTGTCATTATAAGATAGTCTTTCTTCCTTCCCTCCCAAGTAGCTACTTTTAACAAAGCAGCATGTTGTATTGTTTAAAGTTGTAGTAATTTGTTTAGAATGTCATAAATGTTAAAAATGGGGCTTTAAAGTTAATGAAATAAAAAAAGAATGTAATTGTGTGTGATACTGCCTCCCACTACAAAAAGTCCCATACAAATATAAATTAATAAATCATAAAATAAGTGGGCTCAAGAGAGGCACTAGCATTAGGCTCTCTGCAAAGAAACAGAAAAATTAAGGGTGAACTCAGAGTGTCTCAAATAAATTAAAAGGACAGCTTGAAAAAACAAAACAAAATAGCCCTCCTAACAGTTTAGGCCTAACCAGGAATTTAAAATAAAACAAGAGAAGGGGAGCCAAGGAAGAGTTCAAGCTCTGGTGAAAAGGGAGCTAATTAATGAATCCTTCTAGCATGCAGAAGCTTCTTAATTCTCCCAATAGTTTCTGAATTCTTCCTCATTTGAAAATGGTGAGGATGAGTTTTTTCTGGACTGATGTGGAACATCCCTGACATGCGAGAAGGAGAATTGTTGGGATGAAGCAAAGGCCGGCTCCCAAGTGAGTGACTTTAACAATTCTCCAAACTGTTACAGTATACTCCACATTTTGAAATTTTGGAGATCTGTAGAACCTCCTGAAAATTAACATGCAATGTGAAAAATCCTGTCGGGTTCCTGCCAGTCGGATGATGCATTGCTTAACAATGTTAAACATTTTGAGTTGCAAAATCCTAAAATTTTCATTAAGAGGAAAATGGTGCTATTCAGGAAATAGGGTTCTTTGTACAGCATTTAGTTAGTTACCTTATCAACCTCACATTGATAGTTTCAAGATCATCAGTTTTGCAGCTTTTGACAAGAAGCTAGTTCTAACTTCTTTAGTCACAGTTATTTGTCACTTTTAGGAGCATTTTTGCCTTCTGTTGGTTCTTTCTGTATCATTAGAATTTGTTTCTGCCCTTTAAATACTTTCTCAGCAAAAACATATTGTAACCTTTCAGTTTGTTGCAAAACAGTTTTGATTCCTTCTGGAAAGTTTAAGAAAACTAGGTGTGGCTTTCCATCTTCTTGCCTTCCCATACAGGTAGTCATTGTTAGTACATGAGATGTTCATGGGATGAGTATGCATTCCTGCCATAATTTTTGTCATAATTGGTATGGTCTCAAGTAAAGGGGGTTTAACAGTGATTTTGTTTTTTCACAGTGATAACAGTGACAGTTCTGCAGAAGTTACTGTGACTTTAAACCATGTCGAAAATAACTACTTAAAACATTGGTTATGGAGCTGTAAAGGAGTCAGAACAGTGAGTCATTATCTTACTTATAACAGTGACAAAATTATCATTTGTGATGGATATGATATGGAGCAAGAACAGAGTGGAGAATCACTGTGACAGAAACTGAGCACTAAATGGAAGAAGAAAAAACGTAAAAAGATATGGTTACCCTATTTGTCAGAATTAGACTAGTGCATTTACCTCCCCACATCGGCACTATTTACCCCAGTGGGGTTAGAGTGATAATCTTGCTCAGTTCATCTTCAGCAGTGAACAGCACTAAGGGTTAAACTCTCCTGCAGTGGGGAGATTTACCTTAGGATATGGTGAAGTCACCAAGCTCAAAACTGGGATATGGTAAAAGTGATTATGGGATTATTTATCTCCAAGTATTGCCCTGATTGTGCCACCATTAACTGTGATTTTGGAACTGTTGCATTTAGACATTGGCCATAACAGTGACAGTGGGTTTTCAGTAATAGTGATGTGATTTGTGACCCACTCTAGTCTCAAGCTAACTTTTAGTAATTATTTTGTCACATTCATTACCTCACAAGTGTTGTCAGATGTCTTGTGTTTCATAAAAAGTCAGCATGGTTACTTTGTCAGATTTTGCATTTTGCATTTGAAAGGTTTTGGGGAAATCAGAGAAAGGGGAGGAAGTAAAAACTGCATTATCTAATGCTGTTTAATTTGCATGTAACAGTTGTCTCACTCTGTAGGATGTGGCATTTTGTCAATAATTTCAGTTTATTGTGATCTATCAACTTTCTCCATAAAAAAGTTTTGTCATTATATGTAGCATATTTACCTCAATGTTGCAGTTTCATTTAGTCTTAATAATTTTTACATAAACCATATGATGTGCATATGAAAGAATGTAACTTCAGTCTTATGTCCAAGGTTCAAGTATTATTAATTTTTTTTTTTTTTCTGGTTTCCTGTCATTTTATTGGAAACATTTATTGTGTGTTTTTGCAGCATGATTTGGATGTGAACTCAGATGAAATGCCAATTCCAGTGAGGTGCTCCATGGAAAAACTTAGTAATAATGGTGCTTATCTGCTCAGTAAGTATAATCACTATTTTTATTTCATCTTGTTTTTATTAAAAATGTTAAGGATCCAATATATTAATTCTGTTAATTTTTTTCTGTTTTGAAGCTCTGTACTTGCTTAAAAGATGGAAGTGTGTGTATAAATTATTTTTTTTATTTTAAAACATAGCTCATGGTATTGTAAAATATTTGTCTTGGTTTAAATAGTTTGTCATTATATGTAGCATATTTACCTCAGTGTTGCATGTAACAGTTGTCTCACTCTGTAGGATGTGGCATAACAAGGTATGCAGTGAACATAATTTATGCTTCTGAACCCCTTTGGCAGTTCAGAAGTATAAATTATGTTCACTGCGTATCTTGTTATGAGAAAAGTAAAATTCATATAAGAAAAGTCGAGAAGAAAATGTCATATTGTAAGGATTATTTAGCTATAATGCAGGGATTATTTAGTAATAATACAGAGATTATTTAGCAATAATGCAGAGCATACAGTTTACCTCTAAAAATTAAATCCAAGAAAAGTCTTTTAATTCTCTAAAACAGTGTTTCATAGAGGTAAAACTTTTAACTTATTGCCTAATTTTTGGGCTAAAATCTAACCCCCTCATCTGTGTCTCTGCTTATGTACATGTTGCCAGTTATGTTGTAATAACCATCTTCCATGGTCATTTATTATGATTTCTCTTCTGCTTTCTACTTCCAATCCTTCTATTTTTTGTTTGAAAAAGCAATGTTGATGCCCAATTTTTTTTTTTAACATGACAGAAATATGTAAATTAGTTATTTCCTTTTTGAAAAATATTTTCTTTTAATTTGATAAAAAAATCTTTAAATTTCATGATTGAGCAAAGGAACCCCACTTGTTCTACTTCAGGAAATTTATTATGTAGGAAATTTGAAGAATCCATCTTTTGAAAGCTTTAAGTTTTTTGCTTATATGCTAGATATGATCAAATGATCATATGTAGAAGATTTTAGGAAGGGAGTGGCTGGCCCCAGGTCTTAAACAATCCTTAGAAATAGGAAGCTAGGAGATTTGGGCTAGAGTGCCCGATAGGAAAGTGACACGGAAGCGAAGTAGAAAGGGGGAGGAAGATGCCCTTATTTATTACCGGGGGCCAGCACCTGGGGTCCGACGGCTTAATGTGCCCATCCGACCCACAGCGGATATTTAGTGGATCGAGCGTTCGTACCTGCCTGGGATCAAACCTGAGGTCCTTTCCATGGCAGTCACGAACGTTGCCCCTAAGCCACCCACGGCCCTTGTATATGCTAGATATATGGATGATATTCTTTTTATAGTAAACTCTAATGTTGCAAGATTACCAGACAAATCCTGGAATATTTGAATTCATTCAAATCATCCATAAAGTATATTTTAGAGCTATGAGAAGTGAAACACAATAGAAAGTTTATGGTTTAGTAGTTTGTTCATTAGAAAGAGCTTAAGAATATAAATTTCATGTATATTTTCACTAAAAGTATACATGAAACTTTTTGGGGTTTCAACCAATCGAATTAGGTGACAGTATGTGTCACAAAACTCCACTCCTGTGCCTTTAAGATCAATTTGGATGAAATAAGCAAAACATTTTGAACTACAGCAGAACTTCAATTATATGTTTTTTTCGCTTATATGTAAACTATCGGCAATCCAAAATCCTGAATTGCCCTTAAAGCTAAATTTCCCTGTTTCATTTATACATTTTTTCAATTATACATTAATTTTTCTTGGTCCCTTGAAAAACGTGTAAACGAGGTTCCACTATAATATTATATGTATATGCATTGAGATCTTCAAGTACAACTATTTTGTGGATGAAAAGTTCAATTTGATTGCATCCACCATTACAGAGAGGTATGTAAACTTTGATGGCTGTATTGTGGAGCAGTAGAGCAAATAGAGCAAATGAGTAAATCAGATACAGTTTTGAGTCACATTGGTGCAGTGTTCTCACTCAGTAAGTCATTCGATTCAGATCTAATGAACATATACAGTGAAACCTCCAGTAATGGGCACCTCCAAACAACAGTAACCTGCAAGCAACAGCAAGTTTTAATTAGTACAGAACAGCTGCCATAGAATTAACATTAACAATAACCTCTCAACAGCGGCCAACAGAAGACACCCTAATCAGTCTCGAAAGAGATTTAATGGACACCTTGTCCTTTAGGATTTTTACGGAGTTCTTTCAGTACTTCTGCAAGAGGAATAATATAGGAACAAATAATATTTTTGCTAAAGGAAGTTGTTGCCACCCTAGTGGCGCAATTGTCTAAGCACTGGCTTATGACCATTCATCCAAGAAGGGTCCGGGTTCAAATCCCAGTGAGGCATGGATGTTGTGTTTGTCATACAGCGCTGGCGGTCTCCCTTCACTGGAACTAGTTGCCCTAAATTAAGGACAGGCAACTTCTTATAGCATATTGAATTTCTCATGGTGGTTGTTAACCCACCCCTCACCCCCCTAAAAAAGTATGCTCTTTAGAAGGATGGGTTAGATTACAGCAGGTATAATGGTGTGCTTAAGTTAAAAGAAAGGAGTCAGTCTAGTTCTATGTGAAGTGAGCTGTGTATGTTTCAGTTGCAACCTGGAAGAGAAGGCCTTTGGTGGCTGTATATCTTTCTTTGGTCCCTGTGGGTTCTGTTCCTGTTTTTCGGCGCACAGCCAGCTAACTATGCAGCTCGACTTCACAGTCTAACATATTTTTCTATTTATTTTTCTTTCCCTCAGCTTACCCTAAACTTAACCTCTTAGCTTGCAATTTCTAAGGGGAAGTTTAAGGCAACAGGTCAGACACCACTTTCCTAAAATTCTCTACACCATGATTTTTTCCAATTGTTATTTTGAGTTTTATTCAGCATTTCACATTTGGAGAAAACTCTGAAACCGTTTTCTTTGTGCATAAGTTTTCTACAATTATTCTCCTTTTGTACCAAAGCAAAGGACTGGCAATTTAACCTAGGCCTAATCTCCGAACAACGGCTCCTCCCAACAACGACCACTTTTTTCCGGTACAAGCGGCGACTGTTATTTGGAGGTTTCACTGTATATACATTCCTCCTGTGTAATAGATGTTATTATGAAGCCTGAAACCTGGATAAAGGTTCTAGAAGCATAGCTTTGTTAGAAGGATGTTATGAGAAAAAGATTATGTGTATGAAGTATAGAAGGTCTTGTGTACGTCGTGTGATGGATGTCAGTGAAACCTGAGTTGTATGTCAGGATTGCTGTAATATGATCACTGTAATACGGCAACAGTAAGTAAATAGTCGGTTAAAATTTTATCTGGTGGTTTGTATTTCTTTGTGGAGCTAACCTCTGAATCTCAGAGAACAGCTTAGTGATATGTATGATATACACTGAAGTGCCAGAAAAACTGGTACACCAGTCTAATACTTAGTAGGTCTCTCACGGGAGAGCAGGACTGCAGAAATATGACAGGGCCATGGACTCCACTAGCTTTTAGAAATATGCTGTAGGCAGTGCACGCCATACTTCCTGCAGAGCGATCCACAATTTGGGTGTATTCAAAGGTCTCGGATTCCTGTGTTCGATAACGCGTTGCATAGCATCCCAAATGTGTTCTATCACGTTCAGATCTGGGGACTTGGGTGGGAATGGCAACACCCCAAACTCAGACGAATGCTCCTCTAACCATAATGTGGTATCCCGACACTTGTGTGGAGGTGCATTGTCTGTTGGAACAGGCCCAATCCATCAGCATGAATGCAGGACATGAACAGGTGTACCTCGTCAGAAAGGATGCGCACATAGCATTGGCCGGTCACAGACGTTTGTTGATGTACCAGGGGTCCCAGTGAAGTCCAGCTAAACACACCCCATACCATTAGGGACCCCCACCAGCTGGTACAGTTCCCTGTTGACAGGCGGGATCCATGGCTTCATGGGGTTTGTGCCACACACAAATCCTTCCATCTTTTTTCTTTTGATTGGAGATTTAACGACCACCGTGAGCAACTCAATGGGCTATAAGCAGTCGCCCGTCCCTAATTTAGGGTCACTGGTTCCAATCCTTCCATCTGCCCGATACAGTTGGAAACGCGACTTGTCCGACCAGGCTACTTGTTTCCAGTCATCAAGTGTCCAGTGGCAGTGTTGCCGTGCCGAAGGGAGGCGCACAGCTCTGTGTCATGCACCCATTAAGTGGACTCAAGTTGGGAGTCATCTCCCAAAGCCCATATCGTGCAGGGTACGTTGCACAGTCCGGGCACTGATGCTCGTTGAGGTTCCAGCATTGAATTCCAATGATACCTGTGAGAGTGTTGCATGCCTATCGCATGAAATGATTCTTGACAGCCGACGATGGTCACGTTCACCCAATGTCTTTTTACGGCCACACTGGTATCGTAGGTTGGAGGTTTTGCCGGAATTCTTGTAGTCACAGTACACCCCTGCAATGGTCATCCGTGAAAATCCGAACTTCGTTTCTACCTCCGAAATACTATGGCCCATCTCACGAGCGCCAACTATGACACCGCGTTGAAAATCGCTTAAGTCGTTATTACTTGTCATTCTCATGCCGAAAGCAACTCTGACAGCTGGCAAGGATGTTTATCTCTTTATATACGCACTGGCGGGCGCAACAGAGTATGCGTATAGGTGATGTTGCTATGCATTTTGCATAAGCTCATCTGTACCAGTTTTTCTGGCTCTTCAGTGTATAGGATGTTGTATCAGAGGCCAATCTACGTGAAAGTGATTCTTGAAGAGCTTTTGCATAAATAATATTGAGTGCTTTTCCATTTGGAGCCAAGATGAAGTTTTTATTGCTCCAAACTTTGGAACAACCAACATAGGGCTGGACATGAGGAAAGCATGGGTTTTGCTAGTTGAATTCAACAACTTTTAACAACTGTCTTTGTGCCTTGTAATTAAATAAAGCACTAAGAACACAACACAACACAACACAACATACACACCAAAACAACAAATCATGATATTTGTCAAGATAAATAAATAGTTGAGATGAGGTGGGAAAACTGCACAAACAAAGGAATCATAATCTTGAGCTTCGAAATGTGAGAAAATTAATTTTTCTTGCATTTCATTTCTTGTATTCTATTTGCATTTCAATGAAATACATTTCCTCTTCAAAAGTATTGTGGAACTATTTTTCTTTAATAGTGGAACTATTTATTGTAGTAATACGCAGAGAGTCACTGGCAAAATGTAAACAAACCCGTTGGCAACTGTCATGGAAGAATGCACAACAGTCATCAAAAATCCAACCCCAAAATTTTGGTACAACCTATTAATATTATCACTTCTATCACATTTGCCATGAGGTTTTCATAGTTCATCTCTCTCAAAATTACACAAAAGTGTAATGAAATATTGTTGCATGAGATTATAACACAGTAAACAGCAAGATCAAACTGTAAATCATGCACGTTCAGAACAAATTCTAAATAATGGTTGAAGAAATCAAGTCAAAGTCTTCCTGTAGAAATAGTTTTAAAAATTAATTATAAGTATATACCTGCTATAGCACCAAGTGGTAAAATGCAAAATAAAATGAATGATAATTAAAAAAATCAAATTTCAAGTTAAGTGTAATTTACGATTTAAAAAAAAATCACATATCCTGAAGTTTGAACTCATGTTTTTTATCCCTTTTTCTTCTTTCTGTTTTTGTTTAACGACAATGAATCAGGAAAAGAATGATGTTTTAAATTAACTTTTACTTTTTATTTTCTCAGGTAATGGAATATACATGTTCCTTTGGATAAGCCAAGGAATTAGTCCAGAATGGCTTAATGATATGTTTGGTGTACAGAGTCCTTCTGCTATTAACAAGCAACAGGTGTGTTTTTGTGTCTCATTTTCAATATTCACTGTTATTGTTTTCTCCACGTAGATTGTAATATGTCAGTTGGACAACAATCGGGTGCTGTTTTTTTTTTTTTTTTCTGAAAACCAAAGAAAGCAGTATAACATTTTTTTTTATTTTTAATACTTCAGATAATTTTCTTGTATGCCTGTTTTTTAGATAATTTTCTTGTGTGCCTGTTCAGATAATTTTCTTGTATTGTCTGCACGGAACCAAAGGTACAAATTATTCTGCTTGGTGATTATTTCTAAAGGGAAAACATTGCATATATAAATATTACATGAGTTCTACAGTATATAGGCATTATAGAAACTGAGGGGAGAATTATTCTTCGAACACACATATGAAGATATGAAATTATATCTCATAGAAATGCTGTTAGCTGTAATCCATTTGTCAACTTCTCAAGGAACTTGAAAATTTTATCACGTAGTGCCAGGAATTAAACTAGTATTTCTAGATGTCTATCTGAGTTTCTGATGTCCTTACTGTATGCTTTGTATGAATGATAATCAATTCATCATTCATTTCCATGATGTTGTAACAGACTGATGAATATGTAATTATTACAAATCCCCACTTCTTTAGATTTGTTGCTGTTATGTGGGAGGGGGATAACACCTTAACCAATACACATTTGATGTTTATTCAGATTCTGTATTTCATTTACTTAAAATGAGTTGATCTGAGTGGTGTAACAAAAACATACTCAGACAGAAATCAGCAGGTGTGGATTTGATTCTCACTTCTGGATGCTGTAATGTTTTGAGGAATTGTCCACATAGATTGTACACTGGTGTTCAAAATTAAGAGAATTTGCACATTTTGTCGATTTTCACAAAAAGTACGGAACCAAAGGTACAAATTATGCCGCCGAATAAGAATGCAAATTTGCAGTGTCGAATGCATACGGAGCTGTGACAGCGGAGGACATGAAAAGGACATGTGACTTTTTCCGTGATTAGTTCGCTCGTACTCCCCGGCGACATTCGTTGCGTTTCTTGCAGGAGTTGGTTCAATTTCAAAAGCAATCAGGTAAAATGAGTTGCCGCGAATGTATTGATGATGGAATGAGGTGGTGAATCGTCGGTAGATCCGAGGCAGGGCAATCACAAGTGCAGGTTGCTACAGAGCTCAGTGTAACTCCCAGTATCGTCTGCAATTTGTGCAAACAGTTTAAGGACACCGAATCCATATCGAGAAGGCCTGGGCAATGTCGTCCAAGAGCCACGACGGCCAATGAAGATCGTTATTTGGCACTTTCAGCAAGGCGCCACAGGCCTGCTACAGCTGCATGCATGTGAGCTGCATGCCGCCACTGGCACCCAAGTTTCAAGGGTTACTGTTTCCCGAAGGCTTCATGAGAGAGGGCTTTTGCCATAAGACCTGGTGTTTGGGTCCCGCTCACTTCAGCACACAAGAGAGCAAATTTAGCATGGTGCAGAAAGCACGTTTAGCATCAGCCTTGGACCAGACTTCAGTGGGGTCACGTTGTCTTCACAGAAAGTTGCGATTCAGCCTGGACACTGATTCTCAACGTGCCTTCATCTGGAGAGAACCTGGGACGCGATACCTTTCCTCCAACATCCGAGAAAGGGACCGCTATGGCAGCGGAGGTGTCATGGTCTGGGTAGGCATCTGTTGGACGGCCGCACACCTCTCCATGTGTTTGACAGAGGCTCCCTGACTGCTGAGAGGTATAGGGATGAGATCTTACAACCCTATGTTCGACTTTTCAGGGGCGCAGTTGGCCCTCGGTTCCTTTTTATGGAAGACAATGCTCGTCCACATAGGGCACACCTGGTCGACAATTATCTCGAAAGTGAGGATATTCGCCAGATGGATTGGCCAGCCAGATCGCCAGACCTAAACCCTATTGAACATGTCTGGGATGCTCTTGGGAGGGCAATTACAGCTCGCCATCCCCTCCGAGAACCATCCAGGAGCTGAAAACTGCGTTGCTGCAGGAGTGGGTCCGACTGCCACAGGGACTCGTCAACTGCCTGGTTTCCAGTATGATGTCGCGCTGTGAGAGCTGTATGACTGTGAGAGGGGACCATACCCCATATTAGAGTCATTATATGTTTGATCTTGCAACATGGATTTTGGACATTCCTGTGCTGATGAGCTTTACTGACGATCATGAGTGTGTACCATGACTATTATTGTATGATAACTTTTCTCTTATATAACTGTGTATTCATACCAAATTTCATTAAAATGTGCCCATTAGTTTTTCAGATATTCGACAAAATGTGCTAATTCTCTTAATTTTGAACATCAGTGTACTTAATAACGCCATTTATAAGTCAGAAAATAGTGACCTAAGTTTCACATAGATCAATTTTATTTCCATATATCCTTTCTTAGACATCATGTACTCTTTGTCAGCTTTCCTTATATTTATTTTTTTATTTTTATTTATTTATTTATTTATTGTCTCTGAGGGATATATAGAATCAGGATGTGAAATTAGAAAAAAAATGGGATGTGCAAATTTGGCCCTGTTAATTGTTAGGATTTATGGGAATCATCTTGTATGTATTTCAAAATATCTGCATTCAGAAATGGAAATCACATAACTTTTGTTCAGCAGAAAATATGATTGTTTGCTAATATGTTTACATTTGTAAATTCAGTGATATTTTCTGTGTGAAGGGGAGACATCTCTGAACATTAGGGAATCAACAAATGATTAAAATTATAACTTTTCCAGTAGTTTCATCAAGTTAGTTGGTTCTATTTTAACTTGAAGATCTTTCAATTCACCTTCACATCTTCTGAGTTCTTTTGTTTTTTCTGATAGTTCTGGCCTCTAGATGTTTATCAAGTCCTGTTGTCAATGTAGAAAACATGTAGCAAAAGTTTTGTTTACACTGAACGAATTTAAATTCAATTTACTTCCGATATTGGAGGTTATATTTTTAACGTGCATTAATGCATTTGCATTTTTGAACTTCACTTTTAGTTGGTAAAGTTCGATGAACACTTACCGCACGTGGGGCTTGGCTTTCAATTCTTATTTCCGTTATGTGGATGCTTCATGGGGGTTTTTCATTTGGTCACGGGTCCACTTCTTTTTTTTTTTCCGTTGGTATTTATTTGGCCTCGTCACTAAATGAGTTTTTCCTTTGCTGCATCCTCATTTACTTTAAAAAAATTTTATAACCTTAGTACTTTCGGTAATACTCCATTACCGTCATCGACGGGACGTTTTGCTCCGACTAGCACGGACCGTGTCAGCTGGGCATTTCGGTGGTTCTCACGGGCTGCTTCTGTCATCGGCTATCGCTTCTTCTTGGGCGTTGTGGCGCCATCTCTTGTTGGTCACTGATCTCATTTTTCGAACTTTTTCATTTTTGCTCAATTTTAATTAAATTTCTCCAGCTGTTTCTCAAAATATTAGGGTCATTATGGTTGCAAACTTTTGCCCTATTTTTTTCAATCATTACCGACTCTGCTATTCTGAGGTGTTTTCGGATTTACAGCTTTTAATGATTTTTATATTTTCGAATTTAGGATATTTTTGGTTTTCCAGACAGTATTGAATAAGTGCTATTTTTTCTTCTTTTTCTGCCAATTTTTTACGTGTTGTTTTAATCTGTGTTTAAGCTTATTTTTGGTACTTCCTATATAAGCCATTGGAGGCTTATATTTTGGTACTTCCTATAAGCCATTGGAGGCTTGTATAGGAAGTACCAAAATAAGCTTAAACACAGATTAAAACAACACGTAAAAAATTGGCAGAAAAAAGAAGAAAAATAGCACTTATTCAATACTGTCTGGATAACCAAAAATATCCTAAATTCGAAAATATAAAAATCATTAAAAGCTGTAAATCCGAAAAACACCTCAGAATAGCAGAGTCGGTAATGATTGAAAAAATAGGGCAAAAGTTTGCAACCATAATGACCCTAATATTTTGAGAAACAGCTGGAGAAATTTAATTAAAATTGAGCAAAAAAATGAAAAAGTTCGAAAAATGAGATCAGTGACCAACAAGAGATGGCGCCACAACGCCCAAGAAGAAGCGATAGCCGATGACAGAAGCAGCCCGTGAGAACCACCGAAATGCCCAGCTGACACGGTCCGTGCTAGTCGGAGCAAAACGTCCCTTCGATGACGGTAATGGAGTATTACCGAAAGTACTAAGGTTATAAAATTTTTTTAAAGTAAATGAGGATGCAGCAAAGGAAAAACTCATTTAGTGACGAGGCCAAATAAATACCAACGGAAAAAAAAAAAGAAGTGGACCCGTGACCAAAAGAAAAACCCCATGCCGCATCCACGTAACGGAAATAAGAATTGAAAGCCAAGCCCCACGTGCGGTAAGTGTTCATCGAACTTTACCAACTAAAAGTGAAGTTCAAAAATGCAGAATTTAAATTCTGTTGCCAGATTCCTTTTGCAGTTGCCAGTTACTAAATCGAAATCTTTTCATTAAATATTTTGCACGATTTATTTTTGAATTGAGTTGTTGAATATGCTATTTAATAAGTTTTGCAGGTTCATTGATGGGCCTGGTTTTTTTTTTTTTTATGTAATAACTGTGTTGTTGAATATACTATTAATACGTTTTGTAGATTCATTGATGGACCTGTTTTTTTTTATGTAATAACTTTCTTTACAGATTTTTTTTGTTTTCCTGATGATTTTGCATCCAGCATTAAGACTTTTTGTTTAACTTAATCCATTTAAAATGAAGCACCGATGTAAGTTACAGATAAACTTTTCAGTTACTTGGGAAAATTTGTCCGTAGTTTCCCACATGTTGTTTTGGGTTGTTTCAAACGCTGAAGAGCTTGCACCGCATGTGAACTGAACTGCAGCTGGGTTTGTTTATCTTTCCCTGTGTTGACCCTCTCCCGCTTATCAGATAATGCATTGTTCGTCCCCCAAAGTAACTACTCCTCAGGCCGGCAGGCGTCCTGCATTGTAGCACCTGTCTTTATTACTCCCAGTTCGAAATGCTATCTCAGAACATAGTTAAAAATCTGTAGAATTTTTAAACCCAGATTGAAACCCAACATGACTAAATTAAGCAAAAGCTGCCGGTTTTGTGAAATAAAAAAAAAAATGCATTTGGGGCATGGTTTCGTAACTTCTCTGGTAATAAATTTGACCTAACGAAAGAATGCAGTATAATAGGAAGTTTAAAAAAAAAAAAAAGGCCAATGCTCATTCGACCCAGTGCTCCTCCAGCAACGATTTATTTTGCTGGCCCTTTAGTCAGTAAGTTTTCTACGCTTTCCAGCCGTAGGTTGAGGAAGTGTTCCAGATTTGTCTGTCCTTATGATAATTTACATGATGTCTTGGCTGGATTCAACAAAATTAGTATGTTGTGGTCCATACTAATTCATTGAATTTTTATTGAAGATGGTCAAAGGTCAGGACATAGGAGCAGAACTTATTCTTCCGGCTTTTTGTGTGATGACTTGCCTAAAGTGAAAGCATGATTGTGATGAAATTTTGAGTACGCTGTTCAGCACCCATAGTAGATCAGTCCTATT
This sequence comes from Macrothele yani, assembly GCA_039090855.1. Taxonomy (NCBI): domain Eukaryota; kingdom Metazoa; phylum Arthropoda; class Arachnida; order Araneae; family Macrothelidae; genus Macrothele; species Macrothele yani. The sequence goes on from CM077026.1 coordinate 76,471,953, forward strand.
GAAAATGGTTATTATCAGCACTCATGGAAACAGTGCACACATGCGCAAGATTTGTTCGTCAGAATTTCAATAACTTCTGTGGAAATTGACCAGTTTGGATGTAATTCTTAATTATAAAACAACGTGTGTGTGTGGGTGTGTGGTTTTTTTTTTTTTTTTTTTTTTTAGAAATTAACAGTCACAAAAAATGATGTTCTATAATAAAGCCAAAAACATGCAAAATATACCGCCTATTAATTTAATTAATTCATACTAAGGGATTCGTAAAGAAAACAACAAAGTGTCATAGAGAGCAACACTGTTTGTTGCTTTTGCAAACCCACACTTTTTGTAGGTACAGAATTTTGGGCTTTTAGAAAACAACTCTGAATCTTAAAATATCCAGATTTTGACAGCATGAATTTAATCTAGGGAGGAAGTAGACTGACTTTTTTTTTTTTTTTACTTTATATGTTGTAAAATTACGAACTTCCACGCACAAAAGTGCGGAATGATACATTGACATTTAATGACTTGAGCGTATGGTGAGTGATGTGGGGAGTTGCGTGAGAGATATTGAAGGAGGACGACATGCCGAGCTTTGGCTAAGACAACAAGTTCAGTTTGTACCGCAGAGTGTATTCCAGTTTATGTTTTTGTGTAAAGTAATAAATGTTTTGTGTTGTGATCGAGTGTCTGTGATGTTACAATGTTTGAAAAAAAAAATAACCATTGGTTTTGTAACTTCTATCAAACTGAATTGCGTGATATTTAGAGATTTTCATTTTCTAGAATAAAATACATGTATTCTAAATTTTGTCATGTCAGGGGCCTTTTTTTTTTTTTTTTTTTTTTCAAAGATATAAAATTGGAATTAAAACCCCGGTTCCAACATTTTGTGCCATAGCTACACCACAAAGGGGGCAGGGGACGAGATGGAGAAGAAATTGCTGACAAAGTGGCTGCATCATTTCCCATCATGCCTGATGTAAAAGACAGTGTTGGTCTTGTTCCGGCGAAACACATTGTGTTAGTTTACTGCCGGAGAGAGGAGGTGTTCAAGGATTGTTTTTGTAAAGGAATAACTAGAGAAACTCTATTCGGTAGGAGGGGAACAGGAAGGTAAGACAGAACTATAAAATCAGTACCACTTGGAAGTATAAAGAATGCAGCTAAAGGGGTCGGATTTAGTAAAACTTTTAATGCTGCTGCAAGGCATCGATCGGCCTATGAGAAATTGTGGGGAGGGAGGGGGGACCCCAGAGGAGAGAGATGATGTTTGTAACTAAAATCTAAACCTTTGTTTCTTGATGATAGACTTTCAGTTCATCTTGGCTTTCCTAGCTGACCAATTTGATTGTATAACTCTGTTGTCAGTATTTTTTCCTCTGCAAATTGCATCTTTTTAAGCTGTTACTGTTTTACTATAGCAGTTTTACTTGCATTTTTTTCAAGTGTCAATAAATTTAGTATTAGTGATTCGCTATGAGCAGCAATATAACAGGTGGGGAAAAATTACTATCAAACATTCCGTGATGCATATTCTGCGGAATTCCAGTGTATTACAAAATCTTCAAAAAATGAAAAATGTGCATTTTGCACTAAGTGTCATTGTAATTTCAGCATTTTGTGTGGTGGAAGGAATGATATTACTAATCATATTTCTAGTGCCAAGCATAAATCTAATGTTGACTGCATGGAAAAAAATATGAAATTAACTTCCTTTGTTAAAAGTTATGATGAACTGAATGCGATTCGTGCAAAATGTTTGTTCACTTCGATTTTGGTTGAGCATAATTTACCAATTAGTGTCCCTCAGTCACTCATTTATTTCATTTTCTTGGTTTTTTTTTTTGTTTGATTGTCTCATTGTCCGTCTCTTCGTAAGATAAACCTAGCGTGAAAATGGTTCATTTTTGAAAACATTTTAGTTTGTTCCGTGATGCGTGGGATACGATCCTATTGGCTTTGGGGGTCAAAGGGTGTTACATCCTTCCCTTAAATGCAAACTTCCATAAAAATAAATTTTTATCTCTTTATAGATCATAATAATAGCATAGTAATGAGAAATTATTTACAGATTTTATTTTAATCGAAATAACATGCCGATAAGTTCAAGTAGCTGTAGTCATATCAATTAAAATTTGATACTTGATTTTGGTAACATATTGTTTTTTAATTGATATGTTTGGTACATTTAATCAATATGCGCGACAAGTAATTTCATCAAATATATCGATTAATTTTTTTACGGATTTCTGTTTCTGAAAGTTGGTAGGTATGGTGTTTTGTTTTTATGAGGTTCGTAGTCCAACATTTTGATCTCTTTCCTTCCTCACCATTTACCTCCTCTTACTTTGTGTTACGTAACGCTTCTGCAAGTAGTCCTTCTCAGGAACTGGCAATAAAATTAAAAAAAGTGAATTTCTAAAATTGAAAAAAAAAAAAAAAATTAGACTCCATGGCTTGCTAATTGATGACCTCCTAAATTTCATATTCCTGAAAAAATGTGAAGTTTGGGAAATTACATTTTTATGTAATTCAGGTTTATGGTTTATATCTTCAAAAAAATTTCAAAGGTATTTTTCATTTATATGTATTTGTAGTTTTGGAGATTGAATGCAACTTTTGATTAGGAGCTTGAAAATTTTTACTTTCTCTCTCTTTCAGGAATGCTTGATTTTCCCAAACTTTGGTGGAAGTGCAAAAGTGTTATAAGGTTTGACAAAGGAGTCATTACAAAGCAGCTGTTAGTGGCACATTTTGCCTATCTTTATTCACTCCCTCCCCCAAGGTCTCTTAATTCGGGATTCTCACAGTCCTTTGTATTCTTAAAAGCCCTTAGAAAGCGGGGTTTTTTTGTTTTTATTTAGGGTGCGTATAAGTCCTTATTTTTGACCAAAACAGACAAAAAGTACTTAAAAAGTGCTTATTTTCCTAACTGGCTGTGCAAAATCCAGAAGTTAAGATTTAGTGCCTTTAAACTTCTGGTGCTGGTTGGCTATGTAGATGATGTCATGTGTAATCAGCTGAAAGCACATGGGAGAGCACAGGACAGTGTGAGATACATAACTTGCTGAAATAGTGAAGGACCGTGTGCTAAATTAAACACATCCAGTAGATTCCACCCAACAAGCTCCACCACCATCACTTGATACTGATACTTCACTTTCTTACCCCCCCCCCCTTTTTTTTTTGGATATGCAAAGAACAAATATTCAGTTATACCATGAGAGAGAAAATTAAGTGCAAAATTGAAATTTTGAACACAAAATTTTGATTTTGGTTTTTCAAATTTTGTAATTTAAACCATGAGATAATGTGCAAAATTCAAGTTTTGAACCCATAACTTTAACTGTAGTTTTACTATTTGCATACATTTATTGCATATGTGATTATTCTACTTAAATAGGGAAACTGATTTGACCAGCATAACTGTCTTTTAAATTGCATAAATTTTAATTTATTGCTTCCACAAAGTTAAATTATATGAGAAAATATTTCAAACTTTATCAGTGTACTGCAGTTTATATAATTAAGTCATATGTAAAAGTCTGTTTAAGCATGACATTCTTGCATATGTAAGTGGTAAAATCCTTAAACATTTTTTGGAGGTGCATAAAGGTCTTTAAAAAGTATTTATTTTTTGTGAGGGAAAAAGTGTGAGAACCCAGCAAATTGCCTCCTTTAACTTCGTATACTGACAATGTTCATCAATCCTGCATCAGACTGCCATCCCTCATTCCAAGCCCCCCTTCTTTGTTGGATTATGTCATGCATCCTTGCCTGTTGTTATTTGAGAGCTTTTCTCTTAACTGCGTTAGGGAAAATAAAGTTTCAAAACTTCCGCCTATATATATATTAGAAAAAAAATAAGAACTTTGAAATATGTGCAGTCACATTTTGTGTCTTGTGACCTCTAATTTCCAAACCTGTATAGAATGATGCCATGAGATTGGATGTCCAAATTCTGTTCATAACACTACCTCATAGGTGCCTCAAATAAACTGGAATGCATGTAAGCAAACAAAATAACATTCTAAGTGAATTGCACTACAGTCTGGTGTAATGTTGAAAGCATATTTCTGTTTTCAATGTGCAGCAATTCCTTTCTACTCGTGATTTTGTATGAAACTATGTGATGGTCAATACAAATTTGGAAGATGTGATGAATCCGTTTATTGGTGTAAATATGACAGATAATATCCGAAAACTTGAAAATTCAGTCAGATAATATCCGAAAACTTGAAAATTCCATTGTCCTGGAGCTGGAATCAAAACCGCATCTCCTGGATAGGGCCCGAGTATGCTAACCACTACACCACCTAGAACGATCAAATTTCCAATTAATTTGAATATAACCATCACAGGATTTGCTAGTCGAACAACCGGCATTCATATATAGCAAATCTGGAGGTTTTTATTCATTCCCGTGATTGCCTGGAGGCACAGAATATCAATGAATGAAATACGGGATTACACCATTGTACAATACAAATTTGGAAGATGTGAATCTGTTTACATCGTCCAAATAAGATAAAACCTCCAGATTAGCTGTATATGAATGCCGGTTGCATTGACTAGCAAATCCTGTGATGGTCATATTCAAATTAATCGGAAACTTGGTTGTCCTGGGTGGTGGTGTATTTCGCATACTCAGGCACTATCCAGGAGACACGGGTTCGATTCCCGCTCCAGAAATTTTCAAGTTTTTGGATATTATCTGACTTAACATTCATGTCATATTTACACCAATAAACGGATTCACATCTTCCAAATTTGTATTGTACAATGGTGTAATCCTGTATTTCACTCATTGATATGTGATGGTCATTTCAACATTGGCCAGACTGCCAAAGTTGTTTTTAATGATGATGCAATATTTCTAAACATTTTTATTGGAATCGTACTGCTGAAAATCTAAATTTTTTGCATCTAGTTCTGCAATAATTAATCAGTTCATGCAGTTTAAATTTGGCTCAGAAAAACCTCAGTTAGATGCATCTGTTTGGAAGAAGTATTGAGTGTTAATTGTCTTGATTAGAAGACAAATAAAATGATATTTTATAAAATTTGGGTTTTCTTCATTTAAAAATCTTCATCTTACACCTGTATTCTAACATGGTGTTTACAATGGGATATCTCATTCAACAAACAATAGCATAAAAATGTTTTGATTGCACAGCTTTTATAGAATGTTAGATACAATACTATGTAAATGAGAAAGAATGAAACACAGTTGCATGGCCAAAACACACAGATGGCTAAACAAATGCAAGCAGCATTGAATTACCCAGTGGTCCACTGGCCATTGGCCAGTAAAAATTCCATCGGACCACTGAGCTACTAGCCTGGATGGCCAGTAAATGTTTTTTTCTAATTTGTAACATGTTAAATGATATATTAACAAATGATGGGTAGATACACCAGAAATGACAAGAAAAACGAAAAAAAAAAAATCAGTTTTTATCGGTGTATACTGATATAGTAAACAAGCAAGCTTTCAGCACAAAACGTGTGGCTTCGTCAGTCAGGAGTACCGGCTAAAGCAAACTTAGAGTTCTAAACAAACAAATTCAAAACACTAGATATTAGATATTACGCAGAACGGTAACAAATACCACTAGCAGGTTGTGTGTTGTTCACAGTAATGCAATGTATTAGGAATGTGTTGTGCACAGAAGAGTGTGCCAGGTGTCAGGAAGGTTGACTGATACTCCTTCATTGCATACACTCTGGTTTGTTAAAATTTCAATGGTTTCTCTGAAAGCGGTAGCTCTGGCGTTCGTGCATGGGACAATCGTTTTAAGCTCATTCCATTTAGGAGTGGCAGAGTTATTCTTTATTTCATGCACCAACGCTGTTGTTAGTCTCTCTAGCTTTATGTATCTCTTCTGCTCAGCCAGTCTCGGGTGGAAGGAGCGCTTTGTCATGCCAATGTAGTATTTCGTGGTCCCGTTTGGGTATTCAAGCATAATGAAGTACACTCCTGCATTTGTGAGGTTCGTTGTGGCACTCTTCCTCAATGTGAGCCACGAGGATAACGGTCTCATCGCCCTTACTCCGATACCCAGTCCGAACTTCCTAAGGGAGTTCTTTAGAAAATATGTTAATCTCGGAACATATGGGCATGATCCGACATAGTGCAGCGGGGCATTGTTGTGGTGCTTGCCAGGGTTAGAGAATCTGGTTTTGCTCTCGTGGTGACATGCTCAATTACTTGGGCATCAAAACCAGCAGAAGCTGCCAGTGTTCACAGCGAATCGATTAGCGCGGTGTTGTCAGAGGTAAGTGTGAATGGCTCTTGTGGCCCTATATCGGAAAAGAGCTAACTTCTGTGCAATAGAACGCGGAAATTGGTAAGATGTCGTTTGGGACATACGAAGATGACCGGTTAGTGTCTTTTTTATGAGGACGTCCAGAAAGAGTAGCAATCAATTGGCTTCACATTCCATAGTAAACTTGATGTTCGAATGCGCAGAGTTTATACAGTCGAGAAATTGGTTCAGTTCAACTTGCTGGTGTGTCCAGATGAAAAAGATGTAATCTGCATATCTGAGCCATGTAATTGGGGATGGGGGTATTATGCTCAAAATCCTCGCTTCTAGCGGGCGGAGGACAGCCTCTGCAAGGACCGCAGAAAGGGCGGAGCCCACTGGGACACCTTTCAATTGCTTAAAAACTTTGTCTTGAAAACTGAAATAGCTAGATTCGGTGACTAGATCGATTAGGCAAAAGATCTCCAGTAGTGAATTTTGGGAAAACAGTGCAGAGTCGGACAAAATTAAATCATGAATTTCTATTTTTTTTTTTCTTGTCTGAAGGTTTTCTTTTTATGTTGCAAACTAGTGATAGATTCCTGTGATATTGAATAATGACATTTTGTTTTATCCCACTTGCTTGGTAAAAGTGGAAGAAACAACATACACAGAAATGTGGTTTCTTAGACCTTGTCTTGTAAGGGCAACAGCCGAGTTTTTTTTTTTTTTTTCCATCCCCATACCCTTCTTAAAGAGCAGAAGTAAGCACAACAAACATCCTCCTCTTCCTTGCATTTCCCCACCCAACCCAACACAGTGAATGCAGCAGTTACTAACACCAGGCGCAAGCCAGCGTTTAGTTTCTGCCCTATGGAGATATTCTGGCGCTGGGGAGACAAATGGATGCATGTAGATCATTTTTGTAAAAGATCCCTTTACATAAAAGAGCATTACCTGTGAGGCTAATGCCCGTTTCACACAGACAAAAAAAACCCGTTGAAGCAATAAATCTCCCGGCTGTTCTACCGCTTGTTTTCAAGCAGACTATAGAGTTATACCAAGACTTTCAGACAAAGCAGTGGAAATACTGACGCAGTAGCTGCTGAACTTCCACAGGATCCTCCACAAACTGGACGGGAAAAATACCTTTTAAATTTAGAGAAACATATGTATAAGGCAAGATGTACACATAGGTGGTCAGCAGATCATCTGCTACAGTTATAAAACAATCTTTCCTGTGAGAGGGGGTGGGAAAGAAAGTGCTGTTGCACAAAGAGGCCCCAATTTCGTTCGTGTTCATCCGTTGGATGTTTTTTTTTTCTCCTTTCTAGCAATAAAACGACTTGTGTAAAAGCTTGCATTAAGCTAACTTCATGGGAAAGTGGGAGGTATGAGTAATGAGACTGCAGTAAGAAAAAGGAAGCTAAATTGTAAACAAAAAAACACTAAACAAGGGGCTGCTAATGTATGTGTATACTTGTACCCTATAGTGACTGACAACTGACCGTACAGAATCTCCTCCCTTTTTACTTAAAAACAGATTGGGAATGCATCCTTACTCTGTGATATCACCAATCTACTGCCCTCTGTTTTGGAAATGCTCCTGCATAGTCACATCAGCAGTTCCATGTTTTGCATGATTAGAGCATCATTTCTTTTTTGTTTCTTTCTAGTCTTTTGATTTAAATTTCAGCTTACCTTATTTTCACAAATATGTGGCACTATGGCATTGGCAAGGAACCACCAAGTAAACGTAAGAAAGATAGCATAGGATAACGCATTCAGGATAAAAATTACAATGTAGAAAGAAGAGTTTGGGCCTTTTGAGAACAGTGGGCCCTTCAGTTCACTTGACTTAATGACACTGCTGTTGGCAAGATGTTTTGCACGCCTTGCAGCATTTCTCCACTTGCTGATAAACATTCTGCCTTTGTGATTGGAAGTAATAACTTTAAAATTGAGCCCATAAAATATCATGCATCTAGTATAAGACATCAGCCCGTTTTGGAGAGAGAACTGGCAATGTGCAAACAGCCTGGGTCTTCAGAAATAAGTAAAGCTTTGTGTTTATTGCCGAATTTTGAAAGGGTACATTTGCTGAACTTATTCAGAATAGCCACATGTCATTGCAAAAAATTCTCGCCCATTTTCTTATTTTGCATAGCATTGCGAGTTAGATGTTTAAAAAAAAAAAAAGATATTGGAGAAACTTATCACAATGATAAATCATGCAAAGAATTCATGAAATATATTTCTGCAGCTGCATTGCAACAATTAATCCTTGACTTACAGGATGTTCGGTTTTACTGTGTTCAATAATGTGTGATGAAAGTACTGATTGCTCAGCACTTGAAGAGCTAATAATTTGTTGTTTACTGTCACAAAGGGAAAGTTTCTACAAAATTTACCAATTTGTGCAGCATTAACAAACCATATGCAGAAAGTATATTTGGTGCATTAAAACATACATGTTAGACTATCTTACAGCTTGATGATCCATTTAAAAAACTCATGTGTTTTGCAGCTACAATGCAGGGCCATAAGAGTGATGTAGCAGCTGGAATAGCTTCTGAACAAGGAAAAAGTGACAACAACAAGACAGCCTGAAGAAGGAGAAGAGTTTTCTCCAAAAATTTGCTATTAAAGAAAAAAATTTCCTAGTAAAATCCCATAAGTTGCTTTAGATTATTAATTCAATTAAACTAGGAAGCCATTTCTCAACATGAGCTTTATTCAAAGAAACGAAAAACCTTATGTTGTTAAGCTTCATTTATATGGGGCACAGATTAGAGTTGGCATTTAAAAGTTCAATCAAATCTATTCCTGAGAACCACAAAATGGAAGAATTTCTGTTGAAGCTGTATTATTTTTATCGTAATTGATCTTCCAACAGAACACAACTTTTAGAAGTGTGCAAAATGCTAGATATTTACCCAGTAATACACATGAGGTTTGGTGGCTCTCAATGGTTACCTCATCTACAAAGATCTCTAAAAAAGAATTGTGGATTGTCTATGAGGCCATAACCCTTCAACTTGAACAATGCACTATAACTTCTAAAACAGAATCAACAGCTACTTCTCAGAATCAGTATGCTTACTAAAATTAATGAGCAATAAAAATTTTGCCAGCACTACAATGGAACTGAATGAAGTAGTTCATTGTCTCCATACAGTCTCTCTCACCTTACAGAATGAGAAAACTACTTTGTTTGGAGCTTGGAACTGCATAACAGCAGAAAAAGTTTCATTAAGGGACTTAAAAAAAAGACAAGGCACTACCAAAAGAAAAATTAAAATCATGTTCATTTTTTTTCTAAGCTAAAGGAAGATAACCCAACTCGAATTACAAAAAATGCTCACAAAATTAATGAAAATTGCAGCTGTTTAATAGAAAAAATGATTGAGCAGTTGCAGGAATGATTTCTAGACATAAAACCATCTCTTTTATTGGCCAGCAAGTTAGCATGCCTGGAGGAATGGCCATTACAGAATGTCCCAGACTGCAAAAGGTCACATAAATGCATTTTTAGCAAAGTATGGTAAATTACTTGAATATTGTCAAGTAAGTACTACAACTCCAAGACTACACACATGCGAGGAAATGGCAAATTACTTGAATCTTGTCAAGTAAGTTCCCGACATGCAACTCCAAGACTACATACACATGAGGAACTCTTGTGTAGAAGTAGAGGCCAGATGATGGTAGTATGAAATTACCGAAAGCGCTCACCATAACGTGGTGACAACGAACCCCTTGTGACCCGATGGGTATAACTCTTTCTACTAAAATCTTTTAATTAATAGTAAAATTAAAATGTTTGATTGTGCGAATGAATGAATGTAGAACTGAAAATATATAACCTAATTGTTTTATTTCTAAAAAAAAAATTTATAATTAGCCAAGAACCCATAACATAAAAGACCTCTCGGGCCGGGAGCACGTCCCTCACAGAGCAACAACGTGCAAAATACTTTGACAATATCAGGTAAACAATACCTTAGATATTATGTATTTTTAATCAAAAGCATGTTTATAGCATAAGACAACCCTAAAGTTTGCATCATGAATTGAATATTTTGTAAGTACTAATGAGATTAGCTCAAAATGGATTTCTTTTAAAAATTCCATTTACATGTTTGCTGGAGATTTAAAACAGTTAACATGGGCCGAAATTAACACTCAGTATTACACAGGTCATGAAAACATACTGGCTCTGATTGATTTTTCTTTTAACACTGCCATGCAGTTTTGTGGCATGCAAAAGAGGATTCAGTCAAATGAAGCTAATAAAATCTGATTGGCATAATAAACTGAAACCTAGGACTTCTAAATCAGAATCAGCAGCTACTTCTCAATAGTTACTAAAATTAATGAGCAATAAAAATTTTGCTAGCACTGCAATGGAATTGAATGAAGTAGTTCAATTCAAACTTGTAATTGAAGCACTGCGGCACAAAATATATTTTAGTGACTGAAACTGTGACTGATTTGCTGAGAGCTCTGCTGGACACAACAAAAATTGAGGGCTTTGATCCTGCATCTTCTGTTTCTCTGTGGCTTCAATCAGGTTCTAAAAGAACCCATACTGAACCCTACAAAAACAGGAAAGCTTCTGCTGCTGAATTAAATGGTGACATATCTTCTGATTCAAATTAGCAGAAATAATAACATATCTGTATATAGCTTAGTATGTTTCCCCCAGAAAATATCTTTATAGTTAGTTATTCTAGAATAATGCACCAAATGCATAAACACCAAGTGTCAAGAAAAATGCACAATAATATTTATTATATTTATTTTATTCTAAGGGTTTATTGAGATCTCTGTGTTAAAGATTACATGCCAAACAAGATTTACATAAAATGTTTTAAGTTAACGGTGATGCACCAGCAAACTCCCATTTGTTGAAAACTGACATTTAGTCATAGTTTTTAACCACCAACTTCATTCCTAGTGCTACTGCTCTACTTCAATAAATCATTTTACTAAGGTATATACAGTGAACTTCTTTTATATAAATGCAATTCATCCATATGCTATTCCACTTAGCAAGGTTTGTGTTTTATTTATTTATTAGAATTACTTGCATGTGTACATGTGCATGTTTCATTGTTAAAAGTCTATGACAACTCCAATGAGATATGTTATTTTCTAATTTTTTTTTTTTTTTTTTTTTTTTTTACGGACCAGTGGGCATTTTAATGAACCAGAGATTTGCAAGTTCTACTGGTCCGCTGGGTCAGTACAAGATTTATTTCTAATTCTAACACTGAATGCTAGCATAAAACTCATTGTCTGTTTCAAAGAAGAAGTAGGAAGCTATGAAACATTTAGCAGTCAAGTTGGTATAGTACTTGTTGTGTGTGTGAAGTGTTTGAGAACTTTTGTCATCTCTTTCTTTAGAATAAGCTTCAGTTGTGCAGCCACTTCATTGTTTTTTTATGTGCTTTCAACTCAGAAGTACTGTATATATCATGGATTCACTTTGAAATCATTGAATAAACAATAGCAAGTATAATGGCTCTTACATATTTTCGTCACGTTGTGTAAGACTCGATCAGCCTTAGAATCCCACGAAAGCTATCTCACTTATTTTGGTTCATTTCTTCTTCTGAAACTTGTCAGTTCCTCTTTTTTTTAATTTTTAAAATATATCTCAGAAACTAAGTAATTATGCTGAAAGTAGAACTAGTCCTTATTAATACGCCGAGCCTTTTTTTTTTTTTTTTTTAGCAAAGGAATTTAATCATTGTTTTGAGAATAATAGTTTCAGCTCCCATGGTTTCATTTCGTCAGTGGAGAAACTTAAGCTTATTGTTTCTCTGTGGTCTCATTAACTTTTAACGACTTCCATCCACCCTTAGAGGGCAAGAAAAAATTATTTGTTCTCCTCCAGTGATGAGCACAAAATACCCACCAGCTATCTAACTGGTAAACACAAAGCATCCATCCTGACCTAGGACTGTGGATTTCCAACCATTAATGTGGATCGCACAAAATGAGCTCCATTCCTTGCCAAAACAATGCTTATATGCATCATTGAAACTTATGGTAGTGCCAGGGCACGAAAAATCTCGGAAATTTTACCCGTCCTCGAGGACGGTTTGTCTAAAAATGCACCCGTCCTCCTTTGAAAGTAACCCGTCTGACTCGTATAAATACCATAACTACGTAGAATTTAAATATCGTGATTCTTTTTCAGTTTTCCATTCAATAGTGACTTAACTGTTGGAACTTTTTACATGCTGTAGTTCCTTTGTGTGAAATGCAATTTCTCAGTTGGAAATTATTAGTATTTAATGCGAACAAATACCTCGGTAATCAAATGTAATTCAAGGGAAAACTTTTCACGTACCTTTCAGTTGTAAGTGGTCGATGTCCAAATCTTTGTATGGCTGTTCTCATCAGGCTCTTGAGTTTAGACTTTTAAGAATTTAATTGGCACATTTTCTTCACGGATCCCGAAATTGGATGGACAAATTAATTTATTCGATGAATTTGCCTATCCGATTTCGGGACCCATGAAGAAAATGTGCCGACTAAATTCTTAAAAGTCTAAACTCAAGAGCCTGATGAGAACAGCCATACAAAGATTCGAACATCGACCACTTACAACTGATAAGTACGTGAAAAGTTTTTCCTTGAATTACATTTCATTACTGAGGTATTTGTTTGCAGTAAATACTGATAATTTCCAACTGGAAATTTCATTTCACACAAAAAACTACAACATGTAAACAGGGTGCCCACGCGTCCTTGAAAACCGGGAAAGTCCTTGAATTTCAAAAAAAATTCAAAGCCTGGAATGTCCTTGAATTTCTTTAATTAGCCTGGAAAGTCCTTGAATTTTAAAATCCCACAGCCAAAAATTTCGATTGTAATTTCCGTTCTTTTTTACTTTTTTTCTGCAATCCCCCACTGACATCGGAAGTCAAAAAGGGTAAGGTTCGAAGCAGCTGCGCCACTGGGAGAAAGGGTGCACTGCGGTCTGACGGGGAGTTAAGTAGGTCAAGATTGGATCCCCCCACCACTACATCTATTGCGAGAGGAGTTGACCTTTTGCTACCCCAGAGCACGTGTTCTGTGACGGGAAAAACTATCGTATAGTTTCTTTCATTTTCCTTACGGCAAAGAGGGGATTTCCCAATTAGGTTATATTACTGGAGACACCACTGGCTCTGCCGCCATAGGTCACCGTTATTATGTGGTGTGACGTCACAAGCAGGCAAAAACGAACTAAATTATACCATTGATAAAACAGTAACTTGTGTATCCTTGATAAAGATTACTGAATTACTCATTTTATCTGTTTATACGCTTAGAAGCTTTTGTTCCATTGGTTTCAAAGCAGCTTCTTTTTTGCGGCTGCGTCGTGCCTGCTCATGATGTCATTTGCAGCACGGACTGTGACTTATGGCGGCCAAATCTGCGTGGATAGGAGTAGTGTCTCCAGTAATATAACCTCCTTGGGATTTCCCCTTCTTTTTTCTTCTTTATCTGCTTCAAAGTGGGTTCATTCGATGCTGTTGACAGGTGCATTTCACCAGCCCCCCACCACGTCGCTCGAAGGTTTAATAAAAAAAAGGTGCGTAATTTAAAAACTTTTCATTGGATCCAAGCGAAATTTGCAGGGCAACCTTATGAAACCAAGTTATAGTAACTGTCAAAAATTCAGCTCTATTAACTTTGAACATGCACAGCACGTTTAAACCGCTCGAAGGGTTAATTAAAAAAAAAGTGTGTAATTTAAAAACTTTTCATTGGATCCAAGGGAAATTTGCAGGGTAACCTTATAAGACCAAGCTATGGTAACTGTCAAAAATTCAGCTCTATTAAATGAAAATTCAGAAAATTATTTTTTTTGCATTTTTTATCGTTAGTTAGGGAAGGAGGCAGTTCAAAAGGTGGCCCACGGGACTGCGAATGAAATGGTAGACGGGATTGAAAAATTGTGCATGCCGACAGATCCGGCTTGCTGCTGTTGTTCCATGAGAACAAAAAGTTGAAGTTATTTGTCTGTGTTGGTTCATTTTCCGTATTTTGGTTGCACTTTTTTCTGGCCACAGGGTATTATATTACTCTTATGTATCTGGCAATAGCATAGGATTACACACAATGCTCATGTCATTACTGAGTAGGAATTTGTTACATTTCTTTTCCGGAAAGTTCTTTGCAATGTGCGTGTAGTGACAGAAAAAAAAAAGATTCCTGTTGGTTTAGTGTTTTGCTTTGAGATGTCTCTAGTTGTCATCTAATTGTTAGATATTGGAATTTTCTTGTTCTGGTGTTTAATAAATATGAGTCGTAAGTGCAATTTCAGTGATCTTTGGTTGCGAAATCCCAAGTATTCCATGTGGGTTGGTAAGGATTGCAGCAATAATCATGTTGCGAGATGTTTGTTATGCTTAAAGAACATCAATATTTCGTCCATGGGAGAGTCTGCATTGCGAAGCCACATGAAAAGCAAAAAGCATGTGACCCGTTCGGAAAACAAAAGTCGAAATATTTCGTCCATGGGAGAGTCTGCATTGCGAAGCCACATGAAAAGCAAAAAGCATGTGACCCGTTCTGAAAACAAAAGTCGAAATATTTCGTCCATGGGAGAGTCTGCATTGCGAAGCCACATGAAAAGCAAAAAGCATGTGACCCGTTCTGAAAACAAAAGTTGAAATATTTCGTCCATGGGAGAGTCTGCATTGCGAAGCCACATGAAAAGCAAAAAGCATGTGACCCGTTCTGAAAACAAAAGTTGAAATATTTCGTCCATGGGAGAGTCTGCATTGCGAAGCCACATGAAAAGCAAAAAGCATGTGACCCGTTCTGAAAACAAAAGTCGAAATTCCACCTTAGATGGATTGTTTGAAAAAGCACCGGCATCACAAACACCATCATCACCAGAGCCATCTTCATCATCAGCAGCAGAATGTTTTCCCACAAATTATCCTACAAAAGCTGAAATATTATGGGCTTTAAAAGTGGTAGAAAGCCATTATTCGTACAGATCATGTGCTGGAATTGATAAGTTGTTTCGATTGATGTTTCCAGACAGTGAAACGGCTCTCAACTTTTCTTGTGGGCAAACAAAATGTTCATATATTTGCTGCTTTGGCTTGGCACCCCATTTTAAATCACTTTTGTTGCAACAGATTAATGAAAGCAACGATTTTTTTGTTTTGTTTGATGAGAGTTTAAATAAATACTCTCGACAAAAACAAATGGACATCCATATAAGATTTTGGGACAAGAACAGAGTAACATCACGGTATCTGACTTCTGTGTTTTTAGGCCATGCAAGTGCAGACATTTTATTAGACAAACTTAAGCAATCTTTGAAGGATTTGCCTTTAAAAAATGCAGTGCAGTTTTCTATGGATGGACCGAATGTGAATTTAAAGCTTTTCTCTTTATTTCAAGATGATTTATCGGCCAATTCAAATGCATCTCTCCTAAACACCGGTACCTGTGGATTGCACATAGTGCATAATGCGTTGAGACATGCTACTACTGTGAGTGATTGGGAAATCAAAAAATTTCTCTCAAGCCTATACAGGTTATTTAAAGATTCGCCGGCACGGCGTGAGGATTATTTAAATGTGGATAATGCTGTAAAAATGCCACTCAAGTTCTGTTCATACAGGTGGGTTGAAAATTCTCCTGTGTGTGAATGTGCTATAGAAATTTGGCCCTTTATTTTGAAGCATGAAACTTTGGTGGCCCAGAAAATTGTAAATAAGCCTTGCACAGTTTCCTTTAATATTGTCCAAAAATGGGTGAAGGATCCATTGGCACTTGCTAAATTATATATTTTTTAATTCTATTGCAAAGCAACTGAGTCCCTTTTTAAAAAAGTATCAGGCAGATAAGCCAATGCTGCCATTCATGGTTGAAGACTTAGAGAACATGTTAAGGAATCTGATGAGTCGCTTTGTTAAAATGGATGTGTTAGAACAAACAAAGACCATTACGGCACTTCTAAAAATTGATCCATCTGATAATCAAAATTGTTCCACTTATAGGATGATTGATATTGGATTCCAGGCTGAAAAAGAGGTGAAGACTTTGCCATCGAATGTAAGTGAAAAACAGATAATGGAATTTCGTATGAAATGCAAATCAATTTTGCAAAACCTTGTCAAAAAATTTCTCACTAAATGCCCACTGCAGTATGCTCTTGTGCGGCACATGAAGTGTTTAGATCCTAAATTAATGAGTGCTGAGAAGGAATCTTGCTTAAAAAGTTTCAAGATTATTCTAGGAATTCTTGTAGATGCAAATCATCTGAAACCTGTTGTTGTTGACACTATTATGCTGCAGTTAAAGGATTTTATAAGTAGTGTTGCAGCAGTAACTTCAGATTTTAAACTTTTTGATAACAATTATGAGGAATTTAGAATAGATGTGTTATTTTATGAACATTTATCCTCAAGTAAAAACTATGATCTGTTGTGGGAAGTAACTAAAAAGCTGCTGTTGCTCTTGCATGGGCAGGCATCAGTGGAGAGAGGATTCTCCATTAATAAGGAACTAATAATTGACAATGGGATGTAAGGTCAGGTGATGCGTAACATCACAGCCTCTCCTTGACAAATGTCAACCCCGCCTTCTCGTGGTGCATCCTGTTCCCACTAAAGGGGCTCTGACGACCGCCAATAGCGGTATAACTATACCATCGGGATCAGAGGAAATGCTATCCCACACTCACCAACCCGCTTGGCCAGCGTGGTGAGTTATGGCCAAACACCTCCAAAATGACTCTACAACTTAAATCTTGGCCCTCAGTCTCCGGCAGCTGGAATGTACCTGGCCAAGGCAGCGGCCAGTGCGACATGAAGGCAGAGGGTGCTAAGAATCCCCGGAGGACCGGACTAGGCTGCCATTTGATGCTGACCTTGGCTACCTATAACGGACGCTCCCTATCTTCTGATTCAAGGCTTCTTGAATTGGAAGAGGAACTACAAAGGATCAAGTGGGACATCGTCGGGCTAAGTGAGGTAAGGAGAAAAGGAGAAGATCTCATTGAACTGAAAAGTGGACATCTCTTCTATTATCGTGGGACAGATACTGGCAGAACTAGTGGTGTTGGATTTATAATAAACAAGAAACTGAAGGATAAAGTTGTAGAAGTTGAAAGTTCCTCTGACAGAGCTGCACGACTCGTTATCCAACTATCGAGAAGATACCAGGCTCAGATTATTCAAACTTATGCACCCACCACAAGTCATCCTGAAGAAGAAATTGAAGAATTTTATGAGGAAATTCGTCATCTAAATAATAAAGGTAAGCAGCACTTGAAGATAATTATGGGAGATTTCAATGCAAAAATAGGGCAACGGCAACAGAATGAAACTTCAGTAGGTAAATTCGGTCACGGCAACAGAAACCAGCGTGGAAATACTCTCGTTGAGTTTGCAGAGGCAGAAGGATTTTTCATCTTGAACTCCTTTTTCAAGAAAAAGCCACACAGGAAATGGACATGGAGACATCCAATTGGGACGACAAGTGAAATTGATTTTATTATGTGTAACAAAAAATTCGTCATCGAAGACTGCAGTGTGCTGAACAAGTTCAACACAGGTAGTGACCATAGATTGGTGAGATGTAAGATGCACCTCAACACTAAACTGGAACGTGGCAAGCTCATAAGACAAACAAAATGTATTGACATAACCAACCTTAAAAAACACCATAATACTTTCAAGTTGGAACTGAAGAACAGATTCTCTGCTTTAGAAGGCCTAACATCGGAAGAAGTGGATATTTCGGAAGTTAACAGAAAAGTAACCAAAGCTCTAATGGAAACAGCAACAAAATTAGCTGGGTCTAAGAACAAGTTGCATGTGAACAAATTATCAGGAAAAACCAAAATGTTGATGCAAAAAGAAGAGAGATGAGGACAACTAAAGAAGATGTGACTTCCAAAGTGGAATATATAGAGCTATGCAAGACAACACGAAAAAGTATCACTGAAGACGTAAGGAAATTCAACTGTGAGCTAGTGAGGAAAGCAATTGAAAACAACCAAAGCCTTAAGATAGCAAAGGGACATCTCAGTAAGGGAAGAAAACAGATTATGGCTCTGAGAAAAGAAGATGGTTCTATAACAAGAAATAGAGGCGAAATTTTGACAAGAGTGAAAGATTTCTACTCCAAATTATATGAAAGGGATGATACATGTACTCCAGACATCATGAAAGGTACCAGAGTTCTTCCAGTCCTCCCAGCAGAAGTTGCTCATGCAATCAAGAACATGAAGCGGGGGAAAGCTCCAGGAGAAGATGGAATTACTATAGACATCATACAAGAAGCAAGTGGAGAAATTGAAACAGTACTCGCCCAAATTTTCACTCGATGCCTTAATGAAGGGAAGATTCCTGAGGATTGGAACAACGCTACAATGATCCTGCTACATAAAAAAGGTGACATTGAGGATCTCAGGAACTACAGACCTATCAGCCTCCTATCGGTGGTTTATAAAATCTTCACTAAAGTTCTTTCACACCGCTTGAAGGTAACACTGGACATGGCTCAACCGAGAGAACAAGCTGGATTCAGGAGTGGCTACAGCACAATAGATCATATCCATGTACTGAGAGAACTAATTGAAAGAGCGAGGGAATATGAACTTCCATTGTGCATGGCTTTTATCGATTATGAAAAAGCCTTTGATTCGGTGAAACCATCAGCAGTTACCACGGCTCTGAAATCCTGCGGTATTGAAGATGCATACATTAATATTATTAATAACATCTATGAAAATGCAAGTGCAAAGATTCGGCTGTTTGAAAATACAACACACATAAAAATTGGAAAGGGAGTGAGACAAGGTGACACCATATCTCCGAAGCTCTTTAATGCCACATTGGAAAATGTCTTTCAATCACTGAACTGGGAAAACAAAGGGATAAAGATTAATGGAGATTATCTAACCCACCTTCGTTTTGCTGATGACGTAGTCATTTTTGCAACTACCCCATCAGAGCTGCAGAGTATGATCCAGGAACTTGCTGACAAGAGTAAAGAAGTGGGATTAAAAATGAACTTTCAGAAGACAAAAGTGATGTTCAATGCTTTTACAAGAAATGAAGATTTATCGATTGATGGAGAAAAACTGGAGATAACAGATACATATGTTTATCTTGGACAGCAGATATCAAGTGAGGGTCACATTGATGAAGAAATTAATCGGCGTACAAAACTTGCCTGGAGAGCTTTTGGAAGAAACAGCATAATTTTCAAGAGCAATATGCCATTATGTCTTAAAAGAAAAGTGTTTGATCAATGCATCCTTCCAGTGCTTACGTATGGTGCAGAGACGTGGACCTTAACTAAAAGAGACATACAAAGGCTGCAGACAACTCAAAGAAGCATGGAGAGGTGCATGCTTGGTATAACCAGGAGAGATAAGAAGAGGAACTCGTGGATCCGAAAAATGACGAGAGTGGAAGACATCATGATCAGAGTTAAATCCCTGAAATGGCAATGGGCTGGACATACTGCCAGAAGGACAGACCATAGATGGACAGCCGAAATTTTAGATTGGATTCCAAGGGACAGGAAAAGACCCAGAAAAAGACCACATGGGAGATGGGTGGATGAAATTCGTAAATATGCGGGAGTGACATGGAGGAGACTGGCACAAGACAGACCGTTGTGGAGGAAACTTGGGGAGACCTTCGTCCAGCAGTGGATTGATAATGGTTGACAATGATGATGATGATGAATTGACAATATGAAAGAAAACTCTATTGTTTCACAAAGAATAATATATGACCATCTAAGTCACATTGGTGGCATGGAAAAGGTTGAGTTTTCAAAATTGCTTCTGAGTAATGTCAGATGTGCTAGGCAAAGATATGTAATACATTTAGAAGAAAAAGCTCGGGACCAGGCTAATTCTGCTGTAGCCCAAAAGAGAAAACAAATACTGGATGAAATAGAAAGTATGAAAAAAGAAAAACATGTGTAGAAAATGAAGTATTAGATTTATTAAAAGCAGCTGATGATTTGGCAACAAAAGCAGAAGATACTCATAATTTTAACTGCATTGTTAAATCAAATAGCTTTAGAAAGACAGCTCAAGACAAACAATCATTGATAAAAGAAATAAATTCTGAACTCAAGAAAAAATGGATTTAGTGAATAATAGTAAATAAATTATTCACCCATTTGCTTAATATTTTTAATATACTTGTTAATTATATTTTAACAATGATAAATTGAATGTTGTGTTAAAAGTACTGACATTTGAGTAGAAAAAATTCTAATTATTTAAAAATTGATTACAGTATTTTCATTTGTTAAATATTTTTCACTTGAAGAAAGTTTGTCATTCAGTAAAGAACTTTTTGCAAAATTTGGAGATGTGCTGTTGCTAAGATTTTTTTAAATAATTGGCTACCAATTACAAATACTGATGGTAATTTCTTTGGTTCAGTTTTCTTATAATAACAGAAATACACCATGGTCTTGCTTTCATATTGTGTCATATGTAAGGTGTTTAAAACCATTTTAATGATAAGCCCATAGGATCTTTTTAATTTCTCTGTGGTGGAAACCTAATTCAATGGATTTAGAATCCATAATTTGCTTTTCTAGTGCGTGCCTAACTACTAATAACTGAAACTGTGTATGGTAAAAACTTGAAGATAAACCGAAAGTAAAAGAAAAATTTAAATGCTGGTGTCGTTTCTCACATTTAGTGATAAAATACAACTACTTCATGTTGTCCAAAAATAATGCCCACTAAAGAAAGGATCATTCAGTGTCCTCACCCCATGCCTGTGTTTCCAAAATGTTTAAAGTATCTGTTTTGATTCTTGGTATTTAATTCAATGTGTACAAAACTGGTTACCCCACAGAAGTAATTGAAAAATGGCATGCATCAAAATCCATGGTATTTAATTCAATGTGTACAAAACTGGTTACCCCACAGAAGTAATTGAAAAATGGCATGCATCAAAAATACATCAATTATGTTGAGACTCCTAGTTATATTTATTTTACCGTCTATATACGATGAAGATAAATATCTTTATTTGATCATTCACACAATACTAGATCTTTCAAAACGCCAAGCGTTTCATCTTCAGGTATTAGCTGATCAACAAAGATTAGAAACTTTATGTTTATATTACAGCAGTTCGAAAAAATGGGTAATGTATTTTATAAACATTCGCGTGATGTCAATAGCGCGTGAGTTGTTACTGAGTATCATACAACTCAGTAACAACTCACACCCCGGTATGGAATGAATCTAAAATATTGGCAACAACTAACACTAGAAGATCCCTGCTACTTATGGAAAGTCTCTTTATTTACGAATATGATAAAAAGTGTTGCAACGAGGACCAACCCATCACGATCCCGACTCCATGGACAACATTATTTCGGCGAAGTCAAACCCAATAATAATACTCGCTAAGACTTTCTTTTGACTTGTTAATGTACGAGCCAATAACACTTGCAGTTGTATGATACTCAGTAACAACTCACGCGCTATTGACATCACGCGAATGTTTATAAAATACGTTACCCATTTTTTCGAACTGCTGTAATATAAACATAAAGTTTCTAATCTTTGTAGATCAGCTAATACCTGAAGATGAAACGCTTGGCGTTTTGAAAGATCTAGTATTGTGTGAATGATCAAATAAAGATATTTATCTGATTGCAGGTGGTTTTAAGATCTTTTTCGGATTTGAATATTTAGATTCAAAATCTTCATCGTGTCATCATCATCATCATTGTCAACCATTATCAATCCACTGCTGGACGAAGGTCTCCCCAAGTTTCCTCCACAACGGTCTGTCTTGTGCCAGTCTCCTCCATGTCACTCCCGCATATTTACGAATTTCATCCACCCATCTCCCATGTGGTCTTTTTCTGGGTCTTTTCCTGTCCCTTGGAATCCAATCTAAAATTTCGGCTGTCCATCTATGGTCTGTCCTTCTGGCAGTATGTCCAGCCCATTGCCATTTCAGGGATTTAACTCTGATCATGATGTCTTCCACTCTCGTCATTTTTCGGATCCACGAGTTCCTCTTCCTATCTCTCCTGGTTATACCAAGCATGCACCTCTCCATGCTTCTTTGAGTTGTCTGCAGCCTTTGTATGTCTCTTTTAGTTAAGGTCCACGTCTCTGCACCATACGTAAGCACTGGAAGGATGCATTGATCAAACACTTTTCTTTTAAGACATAATGGCATATTGCTCTTGAAAATTATGCTGTTTCTTCCAAAAGCTCTCCAGGCAAGTTTTGTACGCCGATTAATTTCTTCATCAATGTGACCCTCATTTGATATCTGCTGTCCAAGATAAACATACGTATCTGTTATCTCCAGTTTTTCTCCATCAATCGATAAATCTTCATTTCTTGTAAAAGCATTGAACATCACTTTTGTCTTCTGAAAGTTCATTTTTAATCCCACTTCTTTACTCTTGTCAGCAAGTTCCTGGATCATACTCTGCAGCTCTGATGGGGTAGTTGCAAAAATGACTACGTCATCAGCAAAACGAGAAGGTGGGTTAGATAATCTCCATTAATCTTTATCCCTTTGTTTTCCCAGTTCAGTGATTGAAAGACATTTTCCAATGTGGCATTAAAGAGCTTCGGAGATATGGTGTCACCTTGTCTCACTCCTTTCCAATTTTTATGTGTGTTGTATTTTCAAACAGCCGAATCTTTGCACTTGCATTTTCATAGATGTTATTAATAATATTAATGTATGCATCTTCAATACCGCAGGATTTCAGAGCCGTGGTAACTGCTGATGGTTTCACCGAATCAAAGGCTTTTTTCATAATCGATAAAAGCCATGCACAATGGAAGTTCATATTCCCTCGCTCTTTCAATTAGTTCTCTCAGTACGTGGATATGATCTATTGTGCTGTAGCCACTCCTGAATCCAGCTTGTTCTCTCGGTTGAGCCATGTCCAGTGTTACCTTCAAGCGGTGTGAAAGAACTTTAGTGAAGATTTTATAAACCACTGATAGGAGGCTGATAGGTCTGTAGTTCCTGAGATCCTCAATGTCACCTCTTTTATGTAGCAGGATCATTGTAGCATTGTTCCAATCCTCAGGAATCTTCCCTTCATTAAGGCATCGAGTGAAAATTTGGGCGAGTACTGTTTCAATTTCTCCACTTGCTTCTTGTATGATGTCTATAGTAATTCCATCTTCTCCTGGAGCTTTCCCCCGCTTCATGTTCTTGATTGCATGAGCAACTTCTGCTGGGAGGACTGGAAGAACTCTGGTACCTTTCATGATGTCTGGAGTACATGTATCATCCCTTTCATATAATTTGGAGTAGAAATCTTTCACTCTTGTCAAAATTTCGCCTCTATTTCTTGTTATAGAACCATCTTCTTTTCTCAGAGCCATAATCTGTTTTCTTCCCTTACTGAGATGTCCCTTTGCTATCTTTAGGCTTTGGTTGTTTTCAATTGCTTTCCTCACTAGCTCACAGTTGAATTTCCTTACGTCTTCAGTGATACTTTTTCGTGCTGTCTTGCATAGCTCTATATATTCCACTTTGGAAGTCACATCTTCTTTAGTTGTCCTCATCTCTCTTCTTTTTTGCATCAACATTTTGGTTTTTCCTGATAATTTGTTTACATGCAACTTGTTCTTAGACCCAGCTAATTTTGTTGCTGTTTCCATAAGAGCTTTGGTTACTTTTCTGTTAACTTCCGAAATATCCACTTCTTCCGATGTTAGGCCTTCTAAAGCAGAGAATCTGTTCTTCAGTTCCAACTTGAAAGTATTATGGTGTTTTTTAAGGTTGGTTATGTCAATACATTTTGTTTGTCTTATGAGCTTGCCACGTTCCAGTTTAGTGTTGAGGTGCATCTTACATCTCACCAATCTATGGTCACTACCTGTGTTGAACTTGTTTAGCACACTGCAGTCTTCTATGACGAATTTATTGTTACACATAATAAAATCAATTTCACTTGTCGTCCCAATTGGATGTCTCCATGTCCATTTCCTGTGTGGCTTTTTCTTGAAAAAGGAATTCAAGATGAAAAATCCTTCTGCCTCTGCAAACTCAACGAGTATTTCCACGCTGGTTTCTGTTGCCGTGACCGAATTTACCTACTGAAGTTTCATTCTGTTGTCGGTGCCCTATTTTTGCATTGAAATCTCCCATAATTATCTTCAAGTGCTGCTTACCTTTATTATTTAGATGACAAATTTCCTCATAAAATTCTTCAATTTCTTCTTCAGGATGACTTGTGGTGGGTGCATAAGTTTGAATAATCTGAGCCTGGTATCTTCTCGATAGTTGGATAGCAGTCGTGCAGCTCTGTCAGAGGAACTTTCAACTTCTACCACTTTATCCTTCAGTTTCTTGTTTATTATAAATCCAACACCACTAGTTCTGCCAGTATCTGTCCCACGATAATAGAAGAGATGTCCACTTTTCAGTTCAATGAGATCTTCTCCTTTTCTCCTTACCTCACTCAGCCCGACGATGTCCCACTTGATCCTTTGTAGTTCCTCTTCCAATTCAAGAAGCCTTGAATCAGAAGATAGGAGCGTCCGTTGTAGGTAGCCAAGGTCAGCATCAAATGGCAGCCTAGTCCGGTCCTCCGGGGATTCTTAGCACCCTCTGCCTTCATGCCGCACTGGCCGCTGCCTTGGCCAGGTACATTCCAGCTGCCGGAGACTGAGGGCCAAGATTTAAGTTGTAGAGTCATTTTGGAGGTGTTTGGCCATAACTCACCACGCTGGCCAAGCGGGTTGGTGAGTGTGGGATAGCATTTCCTCTGATCCCGATGGTATAGTTATACCGCTATTTGCGGTCGTCAGAGCCCCTTTAGTGGGAACAGGATGCACCACGAGAAGGCGGGGTTGACATTTGTCAAGGAGAGGCTGTGATGTTACGCATCACCTGACCTTACATCCCCTTCATCGTGTATAGACGGTAAAATAAATATAACTAGGATCTCTGATGCATGAAATTAATTACTGTTGAATTATGTTGAGACTTGTGAATATGAAGGCTTCTTAATGTGAAAGTGAAGAAAGGATTTTATTTCTGAATAACATGTAAGTTTTCTAATTTTGCTGTGTTGAAATTTCAATATGAAAGTGAGCTAATATGTTATTAAAATCTTTTGTATTTTTTCCAATTCATTAAATTTAAATATTTCTTTTATTAATGGTAAAAAGGTAAATGTTATATTATAAAGTATGATATAAATAATTAGATGAAAATTTGGTATTAGGATAAATCTAAAAAATCATACAAAAGTGACTTAATGTGTTATACATACCTGTACATAATTCTGAAATAGGTATTAAGTGTTTTATTGTTATGATAATTTTGTGTTTGAGAAATTGGGAGTTTTGAACATACAAAGAATTAATGCGATGCATATAGATGTTTTATGAAGATAATGAGTATCATAATACAACCCACATAATTTTTGATATATATATCGAAAGTGTAAAATATGAAGAATTTCTCGTCCGATCTGCAGATTTTTGGCATTTACAACTCGACACATTATTTGAGGGTATGTGCCTACTCAGCAAACCTGTGTGTGTGTGTGGGAGGGGGGGGGCATACCAAAAGTGTAAAATATGAAGAATTTCTCGTCCAATCGGGAGATTTTCAGCATTTAGCAGCTACAACTCCGACACATTATCTGAAGGCCTATTCAGGAAACCTGTTGGGGGGGGGTAGCTTGTAAATGCTCTGAAAATCTTCGGATCGGACGAGAAATTCTTCATATTTCTTCATATCTTACACTTTTGGTTATTACCCCCCCCATCCCGACGGGTTTGCAGAGTAGTCCTCAGATAATGTGTCCAGTTGTACGTATCTTGTAAATGCTGAAAATCTCCCGATCGGACGAGAATTTTCATATTTTACAGTTTCAGTACCCCCGCGACAGGTTTTCAGAGTAGGCACAAGCGCTAAATTAATGTGTCGAGTTGTAGCTTGTAAATGCTGAAAACCTCCCGATCAGACCAGAAATGCTTTATATTTTACACTTTTGGTACCTCCCGACAAATTTCCAGAGTCAGCACATGCGCTCAGATAATTTGCAGACTTGTAGTTTGAAAACCCTGAAATCTTCTGTTGAAATGTAGATCATAAACATTTTTTATAAAAAATTACATTAATTATCGCAATTAAGAAAAGACGAAATTACGGAAACTTTATATGACTCAGATAACCAACCTCTGGGGGTTGTGGGCATGAAGCGGTCAAAAACGCAATTTTTATACGACCCCTTAAAATTTTTGTGGCCAGTTCTCCGGTGGCTACTTCTCCTACACCCACGATCGTCGTCAAGGACGCCAGGAAGCATGCGGCAAAACGGTAATGCACAGGAAGCCAATATTACGGCGGGCATCGCACGTGCGAGATGTCAAGGTCACGCGTGAAGGGAAGAAGCAACCGTGTTTAGTTTCATTGGTTAATACTGGGTCACTCCAGTATTAACAAATTAAACTAAACACGGGATGACTGGGGGGGGCGGAGATAGACGGGAGAGAAAGGAAAAAGAACAACTGCGAAGTCGCTATCCTTACAGTTACACCTCCCGCTTCAGGCGTAAAATTTACACGGGAAAACTTTGAGAGGGAATGAGAAAGCAGCACATTGGCTTAGTACGTTAAAATTTTGGAAGGGAGGGTGTCGCCGTGAAACTATTTCGCCAAAACAAAGAACAGCTTATCGCTTAAGAGAATGCGTAATTTTGTAAAACTGTGGCACTTGACATGCGCAAATTTTAAATTGGCAAAAAAAAAAATTAATGTAAAATAAAAATGTTCTAATCACAATCTTGCTGCAAACTTCCAGAAAAAAAGGGCCGTCCGCGCGGACGTTGTGGTCGGAAAATTAATCGTCCTCAATGAATTCTTGACCGCCGAGGACGGGCGGTTTTGTGCACCCTGGGTGGTGCTAATGATCTGTTGTAAAAGATACTAATCCTTTACTTTTTTTGTGCATGTTTTCCATCCACTGACACGAGCTGCAAACACATGCTGACACACTAACACATCACAGTGGAATAATACACATTATGACACTATATGAATTGGGACTTGGTAAAAGTAATTGCTCACCAGCCTGTGGTTTGAAGAGAAAATTAGAAGGGAAGGAATAGAAGAGAAGCCACCCACACTTGAATGACCATGAAGGTTGATCACTTCCAACTGAGTGGCAACAAATACTCCAGTAACGTAGTCCTGTTGATGAACTAGTTTATAATTAAAAAATTTGACAAACTAAATGTCTTCTTATTACCTGTCAAAATCTCTATGACTTCAATATATTTTTTTTTCAATTAGATAATCATAGTTGTGTCATCAGCATCTTGAAGTGTATTTCTTTTTTATTATCAGCATTTCTAAAATAAATACTGGAGGAAAGCATTTATCAAATGCAGGCTTGACAAGTTTTTATCCAATTTGGTAGCAACTTATGTTCTCCACATTGATTGTTAAAACTGATCTCTATCCATGATATAGATGTTTAATGATCTGCTGTAGATACCATTGCCCTTAAACCTTTTTTTTTTTTTTTTTTGCAGTTCATAACCAAATCTTTATCAATCTATTAAATGTGAAATGATTCACTGTCTGATTTGTTTTTGTTTTTGAGTAATAGTGCATAAGAAGTATTTGGTTATCAGCTAAGTCAAGTCAGTAGACCCTATTCAGTGTTTGTTAGTTTTTAGATCTGAATCAAAAAAAGTTGTGAAGCATGTGTTATTTAAAACACTCTGAAAAAATGCAGTAACTATTGTTTAGGGCAAATAAACTAAATCAGAAAGAGACTCCTGTTCAAAAGTGGGGAGCAGCATATTAAAAAATAAGTAGAATGAGATTTATAATTTATGACTACTAAGCTTGCAGTGCTAAGATGGAATAATAATAACAATGTTTTGTGCAATAAAATGTTTATTATACATCGATTATAGTTTTGCAGAGCTTTTGGCTCGGCTTCCTCAGGACAAAAAAACTTGTCTTGAGGCAGCCGAGCCAAAAGCTCTGCAAACTATAGTCCACGTATAATAAACATTTTATTGTGCAAAATGTTATTATTATTCTAAGTAGAATGAGAGTTCATCAAATTTTCACCTGGTTTTGCTTTTTTTAACTTTTGTCAAATTGGTTTGTCAAAATATTTTTCTCCTACTCAAGGAAACGTAATTGCAATTTTACTGAATCTTATGAACTTGGAAACAAATAAAAATACTTGTTTGATTTACGACTAAGCTAACGTAAAAATGTTACACACTAATATACATCACGTTATTTCAGGTTTAATATACAGTTTCCGGTCGTGACCCATTGCATAATAAAATAAAAATTAATTTG
Organism: Macrothele yani; assembly: GCA_039090855.1. NCBI lineage: Eukaryota > Metazoa > Arthropoda > Arachnida > Araneae > Macrothelidae > Macrothele > Macrothele yani. Next base: position 76,500,534 of record CM077026.1, read on the forward strand.
AATTTAAGAAAATATAGCACATTTCATATAGAATGAAATAAAAAGACTACTCACAATATTTACGAATGTGTCAGGTATGCACGAATGGACTTCGGTGTAACAGTTCAACCTGACATAGTGAGAAGAATTGGCAGGAAAACACGTAACTCACAAAACATTAAAAGAATTCTTGAAATTGTCATCACATGCGTAAGTTATGTTGAAAAAATATGTGTTGCCAGATTTCAAAATCGCTTTCCAAATAATAGGGATTTTAAAAGGTGCGTCAGTATTGCAGGTGTTAGGGGTAAGATATATTTCAATGCTTTCGCGGTATCTGTGGGCATATCGATTGCTGAACAGGGCGATTTGCTTAACATTGTGCTAATCACGAGCTGCGGACGTATCGCTGATGGTTAAAATTGAAAAGGAGATGAAGGGCTACCTTTCTTAACATCAGCGATATGCTCCATCAAACGCCGGTTTATGCTGCGGTAAGTACCACCAATATAGTGGGTAACGCCTGTGGAAGTGTTGATAGGGATAGAGTAGACACCTTGTAAATCTAGGGGTTTATTGAGATCTCTGTCCTTAAGGATGAGTTTGAGAAGATGTGGAGGTGGTTTGACTGAAATCCTGTAGCCAAAAGACTTGAAAATAGAGCAAACTTTATGAGTGAAGGACAGGCAAAGTGCCAACAAACTGTGGTGGGAGGTACAGGCAGTAAACTAGATCTATTCTGTGATTCAAAACTCTTGATTAGTCTATGTAATAAGAGGGGTGGAAAGCCATGCAATTTGCCAATGTTGATGATATTCTGATATTCTAGTTGAAGTGCAGAATGGCTGTTGCAAATGAGGTTGGCCCTGTGAATGTATGACTTTAGAGCAGACAATTTGTATTTTCCAAAAGTGCGAGAATGGTAAGGGATGATATTATGGGTGGCAGAAGGTTTCCTGTAAACAGAGAGGCCAAGTGAGAAGTCTGGGTTGATGTTGATATTCAGAAAACTAATATTATTGTCAATCTGTTCTTGAGAGGAAATTTTTATATGCAGGAATTTTGAAGTTATGGAGGACACGAGTGCAAACAGAGAGTGTTTTTTGGTGTGGCCAAATAATGAAGATGTCGTCCACGTACCTTAACCAAATGGTGGGTTTTAAGAGGGATGGGGCAACAATTAATGTTTCAATATTCTGCAAATAAATTTCAGCAAGTAAGGGGGGAAGAGGGGAGCCCATAGGTGCACCTTGTTTTTGTTGGCAATAGATACCATTGTATGTAAAACAGGAATACCTTTCCAATGAATCAAAACAGTCATAAAGATCTTTGATCAGTTCGCCAGGAAGTTCTTGGTGCTCCATTAGTTTTTTGACCATGAGCATGTAGGCATCAAAGAAAGGAACAGAAGGAAACAATGAATCCATGTCAAAGGTGTACAGGAAATCTTGACGATTGATAGAAGAAGGGAGTTTCTGGATAAAGTCCTTGGTTGATACAACAGAATAAGGATGATTTCTTGTCAGAACTTTGCAACATTTGACCAATTGCCTTTCAAGATTGACTGCAGGAGAAAAGGTGTTTTCAATTAATGGCCTAATGGGATGCCCAACTTTATGTAGCTTGATCTGTAAGAACAACTTGGGAGTACAAAAATAAATGGGGGGGGGGGATATGTCTCCTAAGAAAGATTTCAGAGAAGATTTTTTAGAAAGCTTACTAACAGCTTTACACAGTTTTTCAGTGTTGTCAGCCTTGAGTCTTATGCAATTGTTTTTTTCTAGGAAATCAGCCACTTTGTTGTCCAAAGAATTCTTATGAATGAAGAAATTTGAAGTTATGTCCTCCATAACTTCAAAATTCCTGCATATAAAATTTTCCTCTCAAGAACAGATTGACAATAATAGTTTTCTGGATGTTAACATCAACATCAACCCAGACTTCTCACTTGGCCTCTCTGTTTACAGGAAACCTTCTGCCACCCATAATATCATCCCTTACCATTCTCACACTTTTGGAAAATACAAACTGTCTGCTCTAAAGTCATACATTCACCGGGCCAACCTTATTTGCAACAGCCATTCTGCACTTCAACTAGAATATCAGAATATCATCAACATTGGCAAATTGCATGGCTTCACCCCTCTTATTACATAGACTAATCAAGAGGTTTGAATCACAGAACAGATCTAGTTTACTGCCTGTACCTTCCACCACCCATCAGTTTGTGGCACTTTGACCTTTAGCCTGTCCTTCACTCATAAAGTTTGCTCTATTTTCAAGTCTTTTGGCTACAGGATGGCAGTCAAACCACCTCCACATCTTCTCAAACTCATCCTTAAGGACAGAGATCTCAATAAACCCCTAGATTTACAAGGTGTCTACTCTATCCCTATCAACACTTCCACAGGCGTTACCCACTATGTTGGTAGTACTTACCGCAGCATAAACCGGCGTTTGATGGAGCATATCGCTGATGTTAAGAAAGGTAGCCCTTCCACCTCCCTTTCAATTTTAACCATCAGCGATACATCAGCGGCTCCCGATTGGCACAATGTTAAGCGAATCGCCCCGTTCAGCAATCGGCATGCCCTCAGATACCTCGAAAGCATTGAAATCTACCTTACCCCTAACACCTGCAGTACTGACGCACCTTTTAACATCCCTATTATTTGGAAAGTGATTTTGAAATCTGGCAACAACTGACGCTTTTACCACGTGTCTCATTCCTTGGCTGATGAAGGTAGAAGTCGCTACCGAAACGTCCCGCTCATAATATTTCAATGTAACTTACACGTGTGATGACGATTTCAAGAATTATTTTAAAGTTCAACCCTTCGTCGTAATTCCGAAAAATCCACTGCAACATTAGCAATTCAACATTTAACACGTAATGGCAACCCAACATGCAATCCAAGAATGGACCAAAGTCAGAAGTATAGACACCACATAACAGCACGAATCATGATATTAAAAAGGTATATAGGTGCAGAGATGCCACCTACTACGGAATCTCCATAGTTTCTACAGAATAATAGCTCTTTTACTACGAAATACAGAAAACTGTGATTTTTCTATGGAAGTTATAAAATTTTATTTTGCCCCCCCCCTCCCCTGCAACTGCTGGCGCTTGACGAATGATCCATCATTCGTGTTGCTTGCAATGGTGCCTGCACTCCAGTTCTTCCTCTCAAGGCTGCTCAGATCTTGTGCGACCGACACTCAACGAGTGTGGCCTTGCGCTGAGTCATTCTAAGTGAAAACCCTCCCTGCCCTACATGCAACAGTCTGGGGACATTGAGTGCAGCTCGCATTAGTGGACATATGCCAAGCTTGGGTCAGAACACAGTGATCTCCTGAATGTGCTCACACAGCGCAGCGACGAGCTCTCGAAAATCGTCTGGTGCTGAAAGTGAGTGTCGTTGCCTGGCATTGGAGGTTTTCTTTTACGTGTGCATCAGCCATTCATGTGAGTAATGAATATTTTGAAGTTTTTCTTGCATTGCAGAAAAGCATGCTTGGATTTCATTCTTATATGGACTGACTCTGTAAGCCGTTGACTTGGTGCTGCGTAACATTGTTTTATGAAAATGATTTAATTCTATTTAGTTTTAGTTCCTAAAAATAAAAAATATGGATTCCAGAAAGCGAACGTTATCAAATGAAGCAACACTACAGGCAGTAGTGAAAATGCCTAAGAACTGCCAGAAGTTTAAAGCATCGTATGCTATGGAGTTTCCTTGCCTTCAACAATCAAAATTATCCGAAAATGTGGCATATTGTGTGTTGTGCTCAAAGGATTACAACATGCAAATGGCGGTGTGGATGACTGTTGTCATCACGTGCATTCCAAAAAACATACAGTATTCGACAGCTGCAGCAAAAACGAAGATTGTTACAAGTTATTTTACTAAGGATGTAAATCCATCAGTGATAATTGAGATGTTGTCCTTACCACTTGATACACATTGCTGCAAAGAAAGCTACATCAGTATTCAATGAAAATATGCTCTTAGTTGACATCTTTTATTTTCTCAATTAAAGCTCCAAGCTTTAAATTGCAACAACAGCTTTGTAGCCAGGAAATGAAGCCTCATCGAATTTTGAAATATGCCAATACAAGATGGTTGTCACTAGCGAATTGTATTGACCGTATCCTGGAGCAGTGGGAACCATTAAGAGCTTACTTTGTAAGTCACAATTTTCAAAATAAATGTTTCCAACATGTAAGATCATCTTTGGAAAAACCTAGCACAAAATTAAATCTGTTATTCCGTCATAGTGTTTTACCATCCAGCAAGATGCTCCTTATATTCATAAGTTAAGAAGAACCATTGTGCAGTTCTTTATGGATTTTTTGGTTAGATTTGTGAAGCCTACTGTCGTAGCTGATGGTGATGTTGAGCTTAATTTTTCAAATAACAGTTTTTCAAAAAAGAAAAATCAGAAAGAGGACACAGAACTGGTAACTGGAGTAAAAAGCAAGAATGTATTTAAGCAAAATCATTTTACAGGAAAATTAACTTTCTAAGTTCTATACGTCTGTCAGAAAATTTTACGTTGAAAGATGTTCTTATATTCAAGAAAAGATACTGATCTATGATGAACTCTTAAAACATACAGAAGTAGCAGATCCTTCACTTAGAGCCAGAACATCATTTACTTCTGTATTGTTCACAGTCAAGCGCTTTCCATTTATAACAACTGAAAATGAGCTTGATATACTGGAAGTGGAATTTGCTTGTTATCAAGCTAACAAATTAGATACCATAGCAGAAACAGATAGAATAGATGTCACTTGGTCAAAAATCTCAAAATTAAGAGGCTGTAATGAAGCGGTTAAGTATACTATTCTCTTGAAAGTAATGTTTGCAATACTTGTAGTTCCACACTCAAATGCTGCGAGTGAGAGAGTTTTTAGTTTAGTGTGAAAAAACCAAACCCATTTCCGACCTAATTTAGGTTTAGAAACTGTAGAAGCACTTCTTATTACAAAATTGAATATGTTCTCTTCTGGACAAGTGTTTTGAAAAAAATATTTTTTGCTGAGGAACTCAAATCTGCAAAATAATGTACAGCCAAATCACTAAAGAAAGCTGTTTGATCAATTTTTTTTTTTTTTTTTTTGTAAAAAAAATGTTTCAGTCATGGTGTGTATTATTTTCCATGTGAAAAATTTGAAATATTTTGATACAAATTTTCATGTATATAAATGAATAAGTAAGTAAAATATACTAATTAAATTAAATGAGTAATAGCATGTTTTCCTCGGTTAAAATTATTCTGTTTGGTACGGCTACTGAAAAAATGGCCAAAACTACTTAAAAATTTGTACGAGTACTACTGAAAATATCTGAAACAGGTTGGTGTTTCTGTAGGTGAAACAAAGTAAAAGAAGAAGCAAATAAGGTCAGTGCCTTCAAACCCATATAACCAGACCGGTTTCAGCATAAGTCAAATGCCATCCTCAGGATTATAAGCAGTTGTTAATCCTCATCATATGAATGCACTTACAACAATGTCAAATACATGTTAGACACATCAGCCACATCCTTCAGCAAAAACACACAAAGCCTCATGGGATTAGACGTCAGAGATGCCATCTAACGCTCAAGTATGGTGTTTTTGTTCATTTGAGTGATTAACTTTATCATTTTGTTTTTTCCTTTTTGTATGGAAATTGTTTCTTCTGTTTCTATTCAACCTCTGTCAGGTATTTCCATGCATACGGTAAATCCATCGGTACATTATTATTACAATTCCTCTTTCTAGTCTTTTCAGTAACAACAGTTTTAAAAAAATCCATTGAAAAGTAAAGTCAAAGTAAATCCCATCAGTACATTATAATAACAATAGTAATTGTAATAATAATGTACCAATGGATTTACCATATGCATGGAGGTTGAAGAGAAACAAAAGAAGAAACAATTTCCATACAAAAAAAGGAAAAAGCAAAATGATGAAGTTGATTACTCAAATGAACAAAAACACCATACTCGAGTGTTAGAGGGCACCTCTGACTTCTAATCCAGTGAGGCTTTGTGTGTTTTTGCTGAAGGGTGTGGCTGATGTGTCTAACATGTATTTGGTATTGTTGTAAGTGCATTTATGTGACGAGAATTAACAACAGCTTGTACCACTGAGGATGGCATTGACTTATGTTGAAACTGGTCTGGTTGTATGGGTTTGAAGGCATTGACCTTATTTGCTTCTTCTTTTACTTCATTTCACCTATATACCTTTTTAATATCAAGATTCATGTTGTTATGTGGTCTTTTTGCCATTCGTGGTGTGTGTACTTCTAACTTTGGTCCATTCTTGGATTGCATGTTGAGTTGCCTTTACATGTTAAATGTTGAATTGCTAATGATGCAGTGGATTTTTCGGAATTACAACGAAGGGTTGAACTGTTGCACCGGAGTTAAGGGTCCGTTCGTGCATACCTGACATTTTCATAAACATTGTGAGTAGTCTTGTTATTTCATTCTTTATGAAATGTGTGATATTTTCTGAAATTCGAATTTATTTTTATTTTAGTAAGCATGGGGTCATGTCCAAAAACTGTATATTAAATCTGAAATAACATGATGTACAGTAGTGTGTAACGTTTTTACGTTAGCTTAGTCGTACTTTGTGCCACGCTAATAAATACATGCAATATGGCATAGTTCATGCGCATATTTAAATGTTGTTGAATTCTTGTTTGATTTGGCTTTCAAATGTCACCCCAGTCTGAATGACCAAAATATCATAGTATCTTATAATATACTTGTGTAATGCATTTTTTTCACTCCAGACATTACAAATTTGAAGTACGGTATTTATATGGAATTTAGGGAGGTCTTAAGTATTAGTAATTTGCCAATTAGATTTACTGTACTGTTGTTCTAAAAATTTGGAAGCCTTCAGATTTTGATGTCTGTAGTTAAGTCAGTGGCCAAATTTAGTAAATTACTTATTTCATTTTCTTTCTGGTACTTATGTAATTGTTTATTGTTGATAGGCATCACTGATGGAATTGGATACTCCCCTCTCAAAACGAATTTGTCATATAATTGAAGACCTGGAAGAAATGTCAATGTGGTGCATGAGGGTATGTTTCTCTTCCTGACTTTTTTTCTCTCCATTATCATTTTCTGTAGTCATAGTTTTCCATTGAATAAGTTAAATATTGATGAAAAATTAGTAACTTATCTTTGTGCTGATGATTTATTCAAATGAAGCAAAGTTTGCTACAGACTAATGGGGAAACTTGCCACTTGTTTGAGGAAAACTCACAAAATGCTTTTCTGCAATGTGATACAACTTCATTGTTTGTATAGCTCATGTGTTCAATGTTTTTATTCAGTTCCATTTAAACATCGAAAACTACTACTTACAGTACGGTATCCAAACACATGATTCAATCTGTAACACCTTATATATTATCAACACTTCTGCAACACACTTTGTGAGTATATCATTGTGATGGTGATGACATTCTCCAATGCAACATATCATTCTGACAGGTGTCATTTAAAAAATAGAAAATAAAAATGAAAAAAATAATAATAAGAGCTTGTGTGACATAAAGTTCAAGTGCCTCTCATGTATTTGTTGGACTTCGAATTTGTATGTTCATATGTATGGGTGTTATTAAGTATATGCAGTGCAATTACGTTTTTTATTATTATTTTTGTTGTGTATCATTATTGTCATTCCATCTAACACTTTTTTTTTTTTTTTTGGTTCCAAAGCTGCATATTTTTTGAGTATGATGAAAATTGGTTTATATGTTAGACTATGCATGTTTCTTTGTTGTAAATTTACATTTTAATTGTTTCATAGTGGCAGTTCTCTCTCCCCCCCCCCCTTTTTTTTTTTTTAGTTCTTCTTTCTTGTGGAACAAGGAATTTTGGAAATTATTTGTAGACTTACACAACTCATTATACCACATGTTCCAGAAAGGCAATATAGGGTTTTCAATTGTCATATGGAAAAGAAAAATACGAGTTTCAGAAGACATTTACATTTCGAAATTAATTTTTTTTTTTTTAATTATGGTTGTCATCTTTACCTGATCAGGTCACTGGGTCATGTATACCCCAGGCTAAAACTGGTGAGCCCCCCCCCCTTTTTTTGTTTTGCTTGTGTGTGTAGGTTATGCTCATGTGAAAAGCACTAAATTAGATTGTTTCACATTAAGCTTCTTGCTCAAAATGAAAACTAGACAACTTTGAAGAAAAGATATATAAGGGAACAAATAAATTTTTGAAGTTTTCAGTTAGGTACTTAAGGTAATAAGTTTGTGAAAAATTTGTGTTCATTCTTTCATTTACAATGTTGTTAACCTATGGAGGCTCTTGAAAGCACAAAACAAATGCACCTCTGGTATTGTATCTTTTACATCATTAAACAAGTATTAAAACTTTGTAAACACACTTGAGTCACATTATGCAAGAAACTTTTAGCTGATAACTTCAGTCTTTTCCAACCTGGGAATAGATGGATGATGGTGAGTGGTTGCCAGGTCTGTAAAGTTGTATTCGTTATTTGTCTTTGAAAATTCATTTCCATATTATCGAATAATAAAAGGAGAATCAGAATTACATTTTTTGGGGCTAAGAAAAAATTTCCAAACTTTTCTGAGAGCATAATGAAAAGCATTTAACGAACAGCAATTTGTTCGGTGTCATTCCATAGAGGTTCAGCTGAAGTGTCCTCCACAGGTAGGGTTGCCAGAGTTTCCTTTATGGACATCATTTTTATGCCTCTGGTTTTGTTTATAATTAGATCTGATATAAACAAAATAGTGGACTTCCAATGTGGGTTTCTCTATATCGTCTCTTCTAGCTGAAATATATTTGAAACACGCTGAACAAATCATTATTTTAGTGGCCCGTATTCAACCAACTACTTGGCTTAAATATTTTGATGATATTTTCATAATATGTCCTCATCCCAAAGAATGGTTGCTGCATTTAACCAATGTTATCACTAATAAGTTCCATGCCAATAAATTTCCTGTGAACAGTGAAAAGAACAAGTGCATCCAATTTTTGAATCTCTTCCTCCTAAGGAACATAACCATACTGTCTTACATGTATCTTTCATAAACCTACTGCAACCACCAATATTATTCCTTTTAACTCAATCAAAATTACATTTGGGTAAGTGGGGGGGGGCTGAGAAAAATTTCCAAACTTTCCCGAGAACATAATGAAAAACATTTAATGAACGGGCAAGCTTTCCAATGTTCCCCCAGAAGGAATCATCTAAAACGAATATAAACTACTCTGGTACTAAACTGTGGAGCTCACTGCCTGCTGACCTAAGATCTATCAATAATATTGACCTATTTAAGAAGAAAATAAAACTATATCTCATGACAATAACACAGAAAATACTAAATAAAATGCTACGTGACTTCATACCAATAATTTGTGATTCTTGGTTGGGATATTCAGGCTTGCGAGGGTTTGATTCAGTATTGAAATTAATTTATAGAATAAATTAGTCAAATATCAAAAAAGGATGGAGATCTTGAATTGGTGTCCTATTTATCCATATTGTATAACTAAGGCGAACTGTGGGGAGCCATACTACAGTGGGGTGTGAGGTAGTGGGGGGATAATTGATATCAACTCGTTTTTTTATATATCTTGCTATCATCACATGCTGGTTTGTTTTTTGTATAGTGTATTGTAATTTTCCTTTTCGTGAGAAGAAGACTATGTCAGGCCAAAAGGCCTTTTTTCTCTCTCTTCCCAGTTGTTTCAATAATCATCGACTGTCATGATAACATAATTACGACATGTATTTGATGTGACAACTAAAATTAAATGAAAATGAAATGAACTCATCCACCATTAAAATTTTCAAATTTCGTGCCATTAAATCTTTTATTTATAGAGGTAACATCATCTGCAATAATCCTTTTCCTCATGAAAAGGAATATGAGAGGACACTTTGAGAACTGCCACTTTACATCGGTGCCCTCCTTCTGTGATCAAAAACTTAACACTTGTTATAGATCAAAAATCGGAAGCCTCCTACAAAACAAGTCTGCATTTTTGTGGATCTATCTCTTACCATCCTTCTTGTGCCTACAATCTCAAACAAATTTTCAAAAAGTTTGGATATCATTTTGCCAACAGTTCCAAACCTTCTATCGTCTAATTTTTGGAAGGTAGAGATAAAATACTCCCCTCTCCCCTCAGTCTTCCTTACTATATTGGGAACACTTACTGAAGCATTGACAGCCATTTATTAGAGCACAAAAACCACATCCACAAAGGGAACTGTGACACTTTGTTGGCTATTGGCCACCTTAACTTTGGAGGATATCTCAGCCGAATCTCTTTGGATTAATATCAAACAAATTGCCCCATTTGTTTATTGGTGTATGCTCTTGAGAAAGTCTGGGAATATTTTTCAGTCCCCAAAATTGAAATTATTCTCCATTTAGTATCCTATTAAAAGAGAAATAGTAAATAAAACCTTACAGAACTGGCAATCACTCGCCATCATTCATCCATTCCCAGGTTGAAAAAGCTTAAAGTTATTAGTGGGAAGCTTCCTTACATAAATTTTTTTATGTAACTCAAGCCTGTTTTTAAAGTTTTAATACTTGTTATTTATGGTTATGTGATCTCCAAATTTATCATGTTATATCATTAAACTCTGTTATCTTAAATTTGTTTTTTAAGGTGCAAAGGGATGATAGGCATGTATATCGTATATATTCAGTTCGAAATCAACTCATCCATGGCCTTAATATGCATGCAAGAATTACTATTTGAGGTGGTAAAATATAATGGACATTAGCTGTAAATTTTTAAATTATATTTCCACTAGACTGTATGAAAGTTGGCATTTGAGTTCCTCTGCAATACCTCAAAGAATTGAAAGCATCACTTTAAATTTTATTTTAGACCTAATGTAACATATAACATAACTTGTATATGTCTTTTAACCTAATTAAAAACCTATATTGACATAACGTTTACTGAGGTTACAAAGGTCAGTTGCAAGTTTTTCTTATCGCGTTAATCGACAGATATTTATGCTTCATTGTTTAGACCTACTGATGGGGGACTTAAAATAGTTTTCTCCATATTCTGTGATTTAGATCATTTTAGGAAATAGTTAATTGTCTATACCGTGGCACAAACTTCCATTCTAAAGCACAGACAAGGCTTCACTTGGTTTGATGCTGTTATGAATCCTGCCATTTGCAGTTGTTAGTTCTAGCAGTGAAAGACTTTTGCAATGTATTGTTGATTAACTCAAACATAATCAGAAGTAAGTTTGAAGTAAGTGTGCTTGGATTTCAAGAGTGAAGAAAATTTCACTTAATACTAATTTTCTTTTCCAGTTGTTCTCTTTTCAGTATAGTTACCTAAGCAGCAATTATCTTGAGATAATTCAGTCCTGTATGATAGGTAGTGCTATGCTGGCTTTACTACCTTTAAGCTTTGATAGTTTTCTTTAAACTTTAAGTAAAGTTCTTTTAAATTGAAAAAAAAATGTTTTTGTTCCTTTGATTTCATTCCCCTTTTGACTCAGACAATTAAGCTGTCATTTACTCTGACCATTATTCTGTTAATGCCATTGCCCTCTCTCATGGAAATATATCTCCTTCTCTACTGTTTGATCACTCAACTATTTTTATTTCTTTTACTCCTAACACTAGGTAGGATACATACTTAATTTTAGGGGCTGCAGTGTTTCTTGTCAAGTGTTAATTAAACTCTGTCTCAGATTTTATTTTAGAAATGTCCTAGCTGGTTGGTAAAACATTTAAAATTTTGAGCTTTTCATGTTAATGTGTTTGTACTTGAATGTTTTTTTTAATTTTGCTGCTAATTAATGATATCCTTACAGAAGATCATTAGAATTAGTCTTATCATGCTTGCTAGTATCTCCTGTCACTGAGAAACTAGTTTCAAATATCCTAATTCAACTTTTTGACTAATTTTACTCCTTTCTGATGAAGGTAACTTTTATGTGCAAGTAGGAGATTCATCCAGTGCTGCACATGCTTGGTTGACAGTATTTATTAGTAAACACTATAGCTCAAAAGTTATATTATCAAATGTTTCATCTTCTGATACTACAGTGTTACCTAGAACAAACAGTTTGTACAGTCAGTCTTACCATATCTGGTATAAGTTTAAAATTTTCATTCTTGGCACACACTTTTATTTTGACTTTTCTTAACTATTTTGTAATTGCATTTTTATGGATAGGAAATGCATTACCATGAAACAGAAGAATTTGTCCACGCATTTTTCTAGATAAATACATATCTGTAAAAATTAGTGAACATGTAGTTGATTGTTAAATAGAACAATTGTTGTGTTACCACAAACCACAGTGTAGTTTATTCTGAGAACGTCCAATCATTACAGGGTGATTCACACTTGAGATGTGCAAAAGTCTCTCTCTCTCTCTCTCTCTCTCTCTCTCTCTCTCTCTCTCTCTCTCTCTCTCTCTCTCTCTCTCTCTCTCTCTCTCTCTCTCTCTCTCTCTCTCTCTCTCTCTCTCTCTCTCTCTCTCTCTCTCTCTCTCTCTCTCTCTCTCTCTCTCTCTCTCTCTCTCTCTCTCTCTCTCTCTCTCTCTCTCTCTCTCTCTCTCTCTCTCTCTCTCTCTCTCTCTCTCTCTCTCTCTCTCTCATATCAACCATTATCAATCCACTGCTGGACGAAGGTCTCCCCAAGTTTCCTCCACAACGGTCTGTCTTGTGCCAGTCTCCTCCATGTCACCCCTGCATACTTTCGAATTTCATCCACCCATCTCCCATGTGGTCTTCTTCTGGGTCTTTTCCTGTCCCTTGAAATCCAATCTAAAATTTCGGCTGTCCATCGATGATCTGTCCTTCTGGCAGTATGTCCAGCCCATTGCCATTTCAGGGATTTAACTCTGATCATGATGTCTTCCACTCTTGTCATTTTTCGGATCCACGAGTTCCTCTTCTTATCTCTCCTGGTTACACCAAGTATGCACCTCTCCATGCTGCTTTGAGTTGTCTGCAGCCTTTGTATGTCTCTTTTAGTTAAGGTCCACGTCTCTGCACCATACGTAAGCACTGGAAGGATGCATTGATCAAACACTTTTCTTTTAAGACATAATGGCATATCGCTCTTGAAAATTATGCTGTTTCTTCCAAAAGCTCTCCAGGCAAGTTCTGTACGTCGATTAATTTCTTCATCAATGTGACCCTCACTTGATATCTGCTGTCCAAGATAAATGTACGTGTCTGTTATCTCCAGCTTTTCTCCATCAATCGATAAATCTTCATTTCTTGTTAAAGCATTGAACATCACTTTTGTCTTCTGAAAGTTCATTTTTAATCCCACTTCTTTACTCTTGTCAGCAAGTTCCTGGATCATACTCTGCAGCTCTGATGGGGTAGTTGCAAAAATGACTACGTCATCAGCAAAACGAAGGTGGGTTAGATAATCTCCATTAATCTTTATTCCCTTGTTTTCCCAGCTCAGCGACTGAAAAACACCCTCCAATGTGGCATTAAAGAGCTTCGGAGATATGGTGTCACCTTGTCTCACTCCCTTTCCAATTTTTACGTGTGTTGTATTTTCAAACAGCCTAATCTTTGCACTTGCATTTTCATAGATGTTATTAATAATATTAATGTATGCATCTTCAATACCGCAGGTTTTCAGAGTCATTGTAACTGCTGATGGTTTCACCGAATCAAAGGCTTTTTCATAATCGATAAAAGCCATGCACAATGAAAGTTCATATTCCCTCGCTCTTTCAATTAGTTCTCTCAGCACGTGGATATGATCTATTGTGCTGTAGCCACTCCTGAATCCAGCTTGTTCTCTCGGTTGAGCCATGTCCAGTGTTACCTTCAAGCGGTGTGAAAGAACTTTAGTGAAGATTTTATAAACTACTGATAGGAGGCTGATAGGTCTGTAGTTTCCGAGATCCTCAATGTCACCTTTTTTATGTAGCAGGATCATTGTAGCGGTGTTCCAATCCTCAGGAATCTTTCCTTTATTAAGGCATCGAGTGAAAATTTGGGCGAGTACTGTTTCGATTTCTCCACTTGCTTCTTGTATGATGTCTACAGTAATTCCATCTTCTCCTGGAGCTTTTCCTCGCTTCATGTTCTTGATTGCATGTGCAACTTCTGCTGGAAGGACTGGAGGAACTCTGGTACTGGTATCTTTCATGATGTCTGGAGTGCATATATCATCCCTTTCATATAATTTGAAGTAGAAATCTTTCACTCTTGTCAAAATTTCGCCTCTATTTCTTGTTACAGAACCATCTTCTTTTCTCAGTGCCATAATCTGTTTTCTTCCCTTACTGAGATGTCCCTTTGCTATCTTTAGGCTTTGGTTGTTTTCAATTGCTTTCCTCACTAGTTCACAGTTGAATTTCCTTACGTCTTCAGTGATACTTTTTCTTACTGTCTTGCATAGCTCTATATATTCCACTTTGGAAGTCACATCTTCTTTAGTTGTCCTCATCTCTCTTATTTTTGGCATCAACATTTTGGTTTTTCCTGATAATTTGTTCACATGCAACTTGTTCTTAGACCCAGCTAATTTTGTTGCTGTTTCCATAAGAGCTTTGGTTACTTTTCTGTTAACTTCAGAGATGTCCACTTCTCCCGATGTTAGGCCTTCTAAAGCAGAGAACCTGTTCTTCAGTTCTAACTTGAAGTTATTATGGTGTTTTTTAAGGTTGGTTATGTCAATAGATTTTGTTTGTCTTATGAGCTTGCCACGTTCAAGTTTAGTGTTGAGGTGCATCTTACATCTCACCAATCTATGGTCACTACCTGTGTTGAACTTGTTTAGCACACTGCAGTCTTCTATGACGAATTTTTTGTTACATATAATAAAATCAATTTCACTTGTCGTCCCATTTGGATGTCTCCATGTCCATTTCCTGTGTGGCTTTTTCTTGAAGAAGGAGTTCAAGATGAAAAACCCTTCTGCCTCTGCAAACTCAACGAGAGTATTTCCACGCTGGTTTCTGTTGCCGTGACCGAATTTACCTACTGAAGTTTCATTCTGTTGCCGTTGCCCTATTTTTGCATTGAAATCTCCCATAATTATTTTCAAGTGCTGCTTACCTTTATTATTTAGATGACAAATTTCCTCATAAAATTCTTCAATTTCTTCTTCAGGATGACTTGTGGTGGGTGCATAAGTTTGAATAATCTGAGCCTGGTATCTTTTCGAGAGTTGGATAACAAGTCGTGCAGCTCTGTCAGAGGAACTTTCAACTTCTACAACTTTATCCTTCAGTTTCTTGTTTATTATAAATCCAACACCACTAGTTCTGCCAGTATCTGTCCCACGATAGTAGAAGAGATGTCCACTTTTCAGTTCAATGAGATCTTCTCCTTTTCTCCTTACCTCACTTAGCCCCACGATGTCCCACTTGATCCTTTGTAGTTCCTCTTCCAATTCAAGAAGCCTTGAATCAGAAGATAGGGAGCGTCCATTGTAAGTAGCCAAGGTCAGCATCAGATGGCAGCCTAGTCCGGTCCTCCGGGGATTCTTAGCACCCTCTG
Organism: Macrothele yani; assembly: GCA_039090855.1. NCBI lineage: Eukaryota > Metazoa > Arthropoda > Arachnida > Araneae > Macrothelidae > Macrothele > Macrothele yani. The sequence goes on from CM077026.1 coordinate 76,516,048, forward strand.
CCTTCATGTCGCACTGGCCGCTGCCTTGGCCAGGTACATTCCAGCTGCCGAAGACTGAGGGCCAAGATTTAAGTTGTGGAATCATTTTGGAGGGGTTTGGCCATAACTCACCACGCTGGCCAAGCGGGTTGGTGAGTGTGGGATAGAATTTCCTCTAATCCCGATGGTATAGTTATACCGCTATTGGCGGTTGTCAGAGCGCCTTTAGTGGGAACAGGATGCACCACGAGAAGGCGGGGTTGACATTTGTCAAGGAGAGGCTGTGATGTTACGCATCACCTGACCTTACATCTATATATATATATATATATATATATATATATATATATATATATCATCATCATCATCATCATTGTCAACCATTATCAATCCACTGCTGGACGAAGGTCTCCCCAAGTTTCCTCCACAACGGTCTGTCTTGTGCCAGTCTCCTCCATGTCACCCCTGCATACTTTCGAATTTCATCCACCCATCTCCCATGTGGTCTTCTTCTGGGTCTTTTCCTGTCCCTTGGAATCCAATCTAAAATTTCGGCTGTCCATCGATGATCTGTCCTTCTGGCAGTATGTCCAGCCCATTGCCATTTCAGGGATTTAACTCTGATCATGATGTCTTCCACTCTTGTCATTTTTCGGATCCACGAGTTCCTCTTCTTATCTCTCCTGGTTACACCAAGCATGCACCTCTGCATGCTTCTTTGAGTTGTCTGCAGCCTTTGTATGTCTCTTTTAGTTAAGGTCCACGTCTCTGCACCATACGTAAGCACTGGAAGGATGCATTGATCAAACACTTTTCTTTTAAGACATAATGGCATATTGCTCTTGAAAATTATGCTGTTTCTTCCAAAAGCTCTCCCGGCAAGTTTTGTACGCCGATTAATTTCTTCATCAATGTGACCCTCACTTGATATCTGCTGTCCAAGATAAACGTACGTGTCTGTTATCTCCCGCTTTTCTCTATCAATCGATAAATCTTCATTTCTTGTAAAAGCATTGAACATCACTTTTGTCTTCTGAAAGTTCATTTTTAATCCCACTTCTTTACTCTTGTCAGCAAGTTCCTGGATCATACTCTGCAGCTCTGATGGGGTAGTTGCAAAAATGACTACGTCATCAGCAAAACGAAGGTGGGTTAGATAATCTCCATTAATCTTTATCCCCTTGTTTTCCCAGCTCAGGGACTGAAAAACACCCTCCAATGTGGCATTAAAGATCTTCGGAGATATGGTGTCACCTTGTCTCACTCCCTTTCCAATTTTTACGTGTGTTGTATTTTCAAACAGCCGAATCTTTGCACTTGCATTTTCATAGATGTTATTAATAATATTAATGTATGCATCTTCAATACCGCAGGTTTTCAGAGCCATTGTAACTGCTGATGGTTTCACCGAATCAAAGGCTTTTTCATAATCGATAAAAGCCATGCACAATGGAAGTTCATATTCCCTCGCTCTTTCAATTAGTTCTCTCAGCACGTGGATATGATCTATGGTGCTGTAGCCACTCCTGAATCCAGCTTGTTCTCTCGGTTGAGCCATGTCCAGTGTTACCTTCAAGCGGTGTGAAAGAACTTTAGTGAAGATTTTATAAACTACTGATAGGAGGCTGATAGGTCTGTAGTTTCCGAGATCCTCAATGTCACCTTTTTTATGTAGCAGGATCATTGTAGCGGTGTTCCAATCCTCAGGAATCTTTCCTTTATTAAGGCATCGAGTGAAAATTTGGGCGAGTACTGTTTCGATTTCTCCACTTGCTTCTTGTATGATGTCTACAGTAATTCCATCTTCTCCTGGAGCTTTTCCTCGCTTCATGTTCTTGATTGCATGTGCAACTTCTGCTGGAAGGACTGGAGGAACTCTGGTACTGGTATCTTTCATGATGTCTGGAGTGCATATATCATCCCTTTCATATAATTTGAAGTAGAAATCTTTCACTCTTGTCAAAATTTCGCCTCTATTTCTTGTTACAGAACCATCTTCTTTTCTCAGTGCCATAATCTGTTTTCTTCCCTTACTGAGATGTCCCTTTGCTATCTTTAGGCTTTGGTTGTTTTCAATTGCTTTCCTCACTAGTTCACAGTTGAATTTCCTTACGTCTTCAGTGATACTTTTTCTTACTGTCTTGCATAGCTCTATATATTCCACTTTGGAAGTCACATCTTCTTTAGTTGTCCTCATCTCTCTTATTTTTGGCATCAACATTTTGGTTTTTCCTGATAATTTGTTCACATGCAACTTGTTCTTAGACCCAGCTAATTTTGTTGCTGTTTCCATAAGAGCTTTGGTTACTTTTCTGTTAACTTCAGAGATGTCCACTTCTCCCGATGTTAGGCCTTCTAAAGCAGAGAACCTGTTCTTCAGTTCTAACTTGAAGTTATTATGGTGTTTTTTAAGGTTGGTTATGTCAATAGATTTTGTTTGTCTTATGAGCTTGCCACGTTCAAGTTTAGTGTTGAGGTGCATCTTACATCTCACCAATCTATGGTCACTACCTGTGTTGAACTTGTTTAGCACACTGCAGTCTTCTATGACGAATTTTTTGTTACATATAATAAAATCAATTTCACTTGTCGTCCCATTTGGATGTCTCCATGTCCATTTCCTGTGTGGCTTTTTCTTGAAGAAGGAGTTCAAGATGAAAAACCCTTCTGCCTCTGCAAACTCAACGAGAGTATTTCCACGCTGGTTTCTGTTGCCGTGACCGAATTTACCTACTGAAGTTTCATTCTGTTGCCGTTGCCCTATTTTTGCATTGAAATCTCCCATAATTATTTTCAAGTGCTGCTTACCTTTATTATTTAGATGACAAATTTCCTCATAAAATTCTTCAATTTCTTCTTCAGGATGACTTGTGGTGGGTGCATAAGTTTGAATAATCTGAGCCTGGTATCTTTTCGAGAGTTGGATAACAAGTCGTGCAGCTCTGTCAGAGGAACTTTCAACTTCTACAACTTTATCCTTCAGTTTCTTGTTTATTATAAATCCAACACCACTAGTTCTGCCAGTATCTGTCCCACGATAGTAGAAGAGATGTCCACTTTTCAGTTCAATGAGATCTTCTCCTTTTCTCCTTACCTCACTTAGCCCCACGATGTCCCACTTGATCCTTTGTAGTTCCTCTTCCAATTCAAGAAGCCTTGAATCAGAAGATAGGGAGCGTCCATTGTAAGTAGCCAAGGTCAGCATCAGATGGCAGCCTAGTCCGGTCCTCCGGGGATTCTTAGCACCCTCTGCCTTCATGTCGCACTGGCCGCTGCCTTGGCCAGGTACATTCCAGCTGCCGAAGACTGAGGGCCAAGATTTAAGTTGTGGAATCATTTTGGAGGGGTTTGGCCATAACTCACCACGCTGGCCAAGCGGGTTGGTGAGTGTGGGATAGAATTTCCTCTAATCCCGATGGTATAGTTATACCGCTATTGGCGGTCGTCAGAGCGCCTTTAGTGGGAACAGGATGCACCACGAGAAGGCGGGGTTGACATTTGTCAAGGAGAGGCTGTGATGTTACGCATCACCTGACCTTACATCTATATATATATATATATATCATCATCATCATCATCATTGTCAACCATTATCAATCCACTGCTGGACGAAGGTCTCCCCAAGTTTCCTCCACAACGGTCTGTCTTGTGCCAGTCTCCTCCATGTCACCCCTGCATACTTTCGAATTTCATCCACCCATCTCCCATGTGGTCTTCTTCTGGGTCTTTTCCTGTCCCTTGGAATCCAATCTAAAATTTCGGCTGTCCATCGATGATCTGTCCTTCTGGCAGTATGTCCAGCCCATTGCCATTTCAGGGATTTAACTCTGATCATGATGTCTTCCACTCTTGTCATTTTTCGGATCCACGAGTTCCTCTTCTTATCTCTCCTGGTTACACCAAGCATGCACCTCTCCATGCTTCTTTGAGTTGTCTGCAGCCTTTGTATGTCTCTTTTAGTTAAGGTCCACGTCTCCGCACCATACGTAAGCACTGGAAGGATGCATTGATCAAACACTTTTCTTTTAAGACATAATGGCATATTGCTCTTGAAAATTATGCTGTTTCTTCCAAAAGCTCTCCAGGCAAGTTTTGTACGCCGATTAATTTCTTCATCAATGTGACCCTCACTTGATATCTGCTGTCCGAGATAAACGTACGTGTCTGTTATCTCCAGCTTTTCTCCATCAATCGATAAATCTTCATTTCTTGTAAAAGCATTGAACATCACTTTTGTCTTCTGAAAGTTCATTTTTAATCCCACTTCTTTACTCTTGTCAGCAAGTTCCTGGATCATACTCTGCAGCTCTGATGGGGTAGTTGCAAAAATGACTACGTCATCAGCAAAACGAAGGTGGGTTAGATAATCTCCATTAATCTTTATCCCCTTGTTTTCCCAGCTCAGTGACTGAAAAACACCCTCCAATGTGGCATTAAAGAGCTTCGGAGATATGGTGTCACCTTGTCTCACTCCCTTTCCAATTTTTACGTGTGTTGTATTTTCAAACAGCCTAATCTTTGCACTTGCATTTTCATAGATGTTATTAATAATATTAATGTATGCATCTTCAATACCGCAGGTTTTCAGAGCCATTGTAACTGCTGATGGTTTCACCGAATCAAAGGCTTTTTCATAATCGATAAAAGCCATGCACAATGGAAGTTCATATTCCCTCGCTCTTTCAATTAGTTCTCTCAGCACGTGGATATGATCTATTGTGCTGTAGCCGCTCCTGAATCCAGCTTGTTCTCTCGGTTGAGCCATGTCCAGTATTACCTTCAAGCGGTGTGAAAGAACTTTAGTGAAGATTTTATAAACTACTGATAGGAGGCTGATAGGTCTGTAGTTTCCGAGATCCTCAATGTCACCTTTCTTATGTAGCAGGATCATTGTAGCGGTGTTCCAATCCTCAGGAATCTTTCCTTCATTAAGGCATCGAGTGAAAATTTGGGCGAGTACTGTTTCGATTTCTCCACTTGCTTCTTGTATGATGTCTACAGTAATTCCATCTTCTCCTGGAGCTTTTATATATATATATATATATAGGGGATGTTATATATATATATATATATAGGGGATATATATATATATATATATATAGGGGATGTAAGGTCAGGTGATGCGTAACATCACAGCCTCTCCTTGACAAATGTCAACCCCGCCTTCTCGTGGTGCATCCTGTTCCCACTAAAGGGGCTCTGACGACCGCCCATAGCGGTATAACTATACCATCGGGATTAGAGGAAATTCTATCCCACACTCACCAACCCGCTTGGCCAGCGTGGTGAGTTATGGCCAAACCCCTCCAAAATGATTCCACAACTTAAATCTTGGCCCTCAGTCTCCGGCAGCTGGAATGTACCTGGCCAAGGCAGCGGCCAGTGCGACATGAAGGCAGAGGGTGCTAAGAATCCCCGGAGGACCGGACTAGGCTGCCATCTGATGCTGACCTTGGCTACTTACAATGGACGCTCCCTATCTTCTGAATCAAGGCTTCTTGAATTGGAAGAGGAACTACAAAGGATCAAGTGGGACATCGTGGGGCTAAGTGAGGTAAGGAGAAAAGGAGAAGATCTCATCGAACTGAAAAGTGGACATCTCTTCTACTATCGTGGGACAGATACTGGCAGAACTAGTGGTGTTGGATTTATAATAAACAAGAAACTGAAGGATAAAGTTGTAGAAGTTGAAAGTTCCTCTGACAGAGCTGCACGACTTGTTATCCAACTCTCGAAAAGATACCAGGCTCAGATTATTCAAACTTATGCACCCACCACAAGTCATCCTGAAGAAGAAATTGAAGAATTTTATGAGGAAATTTGTCATCTAAATAATAAAGGTAAGCAGCACTTGAAAATAATTATGGGAGATTTCAATGCAAAAATAGGGCAACGGCAACAGAATGAAACTTCGGTAGGTAAATTCGGTCATGGCAACAGAAACCAGCGTGGAAATACTCTCGTTGAGTTTGCAGAGGCAGAAGGGTTTTTCATCTTGAACTCCTTCTTCAAGAAAAAGCCACACAGGAAATGGACATGGAGACATCCAAATGGGACGACAAGTGAAATTGATTTTATTATGTGTAACAAAAAATTCGTCATAGAAGACTGCAGTGTGCTAAACAAGTTCAACACAGGTAGTGACCATAGATTGGTGAGATGTAAGATGCACCTCAACACTAAACTTGAACGTGGCAAGCTCATAAGACAAACAAAATCTATTGACATAACCAACCTTAAAAACACCATAATACCTTCAAGTTAGAACTGAAGAACAGGTTCTCTGCTTTAGAAGGCCTAACATCGGAAGAAATGGACATCTCTGAAGTTAACAGAAAAGTAACCAAAGCTCTTATGGAAACAGCAACAAAATTAGCTGGGTCTAAGAACAAGTTGCATGTGAACAAATTATCAGGAAAAACCAAAATGTTGATGCAAAAAAGAAGAGAGATGAGGACAACTAAAGAAGATGTGACTTCCAAAGTGGAATATATAGAGCTATGCAAGACAGTAAGAAAAAGTATCACTGAAGACGTAAGGAAATTCAACTGTGAACTAGTGAGGAAAGCAATTGAAAACAACCAAAGCCTAAAGATAGCAAAGGGACATCTCAGTATGGGAAGAAAACAGATTATGGCACTGAGAAAAGAAGATGGTTCTGTAACAAGAAATAGAGGCGAAATTTTGACAAGAGTGAAAGATTTCTACTCCAAATTATATGAAAGGGATGATATATGCACTCCAGACATCATGAAAGATACCAGTACCAGAGTTCCTCCAGTCCTTCCAGCAGAAGTTGCACATGCAATCAAGAACATGAAGCGACTAAAAGCTCCAGGAGAAGATGGAATTACTGTAGACATCATACAAGAAGCAAGTGGAGAAATCGAAACAGTACTCGCCCAAATTTTCACTCGATGCCTTAATGAAGGAAAGATTCCTGAGGATTGGAACACCGCTACAATGATCCTGCTACATAAGAAAGGTGACATTGAGGATCTCGGAAACTACAGACCTATCAGCCTCCTATCAGTAGTTTATAAAATCTTCACTAAAGTTCTTTCACACCGCTTGAAGGTAATACTGGACATGGCTCAACCGAGAGAACAAGCTGGATTCAGGAGCGGCTACAGCACAATAGATCATATCCACGTGCTGAGAGAACTAATTGAAAGAGCGAGGGAATATGAACTTCCATTGTGCATGGCTTTTATCGATTATGAAAAAGCCTTTGATTCGGTGAAACCATCAGCAGTTACAATGGCTCTGAAAACCTGCGGTATTGAAGATGCATACATTAATATTATTAATAACATCTATGAAAATGCAAGTGCAAAGATTAGGCTGTTTGAAAATACAACACACGTAAAAATTGGAAAGGAGTGAGACAAGGTGACACCATATCTCCGAAGCTCTTTAATGCCACATTGGAGGGTGTTTTTCAGTCACTGAGCTGGGAAAACAAGGGGATAAAGATTAATGGAGATTATCTAACCCACCTTCGTTTTGCTGATGACGTAGTCATTTTTGCAACTACCCCATCAGAGCTGCAGAGTATGATCCAGGAACTTGCTGACAAGAGTAAAGAAGTGGGATTAAAAATGAACTTTCAGAAGACAAAAGTGATGTTCAATGCTTTTACAAGAAATGAAGATTTATCGATTGATGGAGAAAAGCTGGAGATAACAGACACGTACGTTTATCTTGGACAGCAGATATCAAGTGAGGGTCACATTGATGAAGAAATTAATCGGCGTACAAAACTTGCCTGGAGAGCTTTTGGAAGAAACAGCATAATTTTCAAGAGCAATATGCCATTATGTCTTAAAAGAAAAGTGTTTGATCAATGCATCCTTCCAGTGCTTACGTATGGTGCGGAGACGTGGACCTTAACTAAAAGAGACATACAAAGGCTGCAGACAACTCAAAGAAGCATGGAGAGGTGCATGCTTGGTGTAACCAGGAGAGATAAGAAGAGGAACTCGTGGATCCGAAAAATGACAAGAGTGGAAGACATCATGATCAGAGTTAAATCCCTGAAATGGCAATGGGCTGGACATACTGCCAGAAGGACAGATCATCGATGGACAGCCGAAATTTTAGATTGGATTCCAAGGGACAGGAAAAGACCCAGAAGAAGACCACATGGGAGATGGGTGGATGAAATTCGAAAGTATGCAGGGGTGACATGGAGGAGACTGGCACAAGACAGACCGCTGTGGAGGAAACTTGGGGAGACCTTCGTCCAGCAGTGGATTGATAATGGTTGACAATGATGATGATGATGATATATATATATATATATATATCTGTCTCTCTCTCTCTCTCTCTCTCACACACACACACACACATGATCTGAACATATTAAAAACTTTGGTTTGCGAAAGACTGCTTACTGCTTATACTATATTATTGGAAATGCAGTGGTAAAAGAACCATTTATTATGTTATTACACCTATTTCGTGTTCAACACTTTTTTTTTACTTTTGTTGTGGTCTATTATTTATTTAAAGTCTCAAGTAAGAAAAATATTGTTAAGGGGGAACAATTATACAAAGCTATTTAAAGAGCTAGTAACTTTTAAGAATTTCCTTTCCTTTTTTTTTAAGCAGATGAAGTTGTTACTTGATGGAGAAAGTATTATGACTGCAGTGAAGAGAAGAAATCTCTTCCCACACCTGAGTGCAAGTCACTTTCTGTTGCCCTGTACAATTTAGAGGATAAGCTTCTTGAAGGCATATTACAGACTTTTTTTAACCAGTTATCAATGTTCTGCATTCATCTATATATTAATTCTATAAGGTTTTTTACTGTGAGTCCTATTTTAAGAGAACGGCTGAATATAAAGATATGGTTGAGGTATCAAAATAAAGGTCTTACCATGTAGATGTGCCAGTCGAAGAGAAAAATGAGATTCGTTCAGGCAAGGTGGGGTGGCAAAGTTCCCATGTAAAGTCTATGGGAGAAGCCTGTGGTTGACTCACGCGCTGTTGAAGGCGGAAGCCTGGAGGGACTGAGATAGTCCGAAGTCTTCAGGACTGTGTGATGTATTGGGTTGTCGGAAAAGTCATGAAGTATTTTGGCACCCGATGGCATTTGGGCAGTTTTGGAAGTACTAGAGGCACGTGCAGCTCTGCTATCGCTATGGCATTCGACAGGTACCAGTTCTAGCTGCAGTCTATAAGGAATAGTGAGCAATTTGGTTGATTTGCGGAGATTTGACATCAAGTTGAAGATGGAAGACCAAACTGTGCATTTTCGCCATATTTTACTGTTTTACTTCCGTAAAGGGAAGAACGCTTGTCAAGCTTGTGAAAGTTGCATAAAGTGTACAGTGATAATGCTCTACAAGAATATCAGTGCCACCGGTGGTTCGCAAAATTCTGTTCTGGTGATTTTGACCTCAACGATGCTCCTCGACGGGGAGGCCCACCGAGGTTGATGATGACGAAATCAAGGCATTGGTCAAGTCAAACCCACGTTACACAACACGAGAGATTGCAGACACATTGCACATCCATCATTCAAGCATTCATGACCACCTGAAGAAGCTGGGATACATAAACAAGCTCGATGTGTGGGTTCCTCATGAACTCAAAGAAGCTCAGTTGATGACACGTATAAACATCTGCGATATGCTCATTAAATGTGAGGAAAGCGATCCTTTTTTGAAGCGACTGATAACTGGTGACGAAATGTGGATTGTGTACAACAATGTGCTGTGCAAACGGTCTTGGTCCCGATGTGCTGCTTCGCCTCAAACGACATCCAAAGCAAACATTCATCAGCGGAAGGTTCTGGTCTCAGTGTGGTGGGATTTTAAAGGTGTCGTGCTTTTCGAGCTCCTACCGTGGAACCAAACAATCAATTTGAATGTGTACTGTCGGCAATTGGACAGTTTGAACGAATCCATCATCCAGAAATGTCCAGTGCTCGTTCATCATAAGTGTTGTGTTCCATCACTACAACACGAGACCACACACAAATTTGATCGCCCGCCAAAAATTATTGGAGCTAGGGTGGGATGTGTTGCCACACCCAGCATACTCACTCACCTGACCTTGCGCCGTCGGACTTCCACTTGTTTCGCTCTCTTCAACAGTCCTTGCATGGTATAACATTCAATTCAGATGAGGCTGTAAATCTGCATCGTGTACAGTTTTTCTCCACGAAAGACAGGTTCTTCTATGAATGAGGCATTCTGCAGCTCACTGACACATGGCAAAAGGTCATCGAACAAAACGGGCATTATATCATTGATTGATCTTTGTTCTTTCTATCAATAAATGACCTTTGCAAAACATGGCTAAAATAAGTCATGACTTTTCCGACAACCCAATATTTATACAATTTAATATTCATTCGATCCAGTTTATTCACGTAGGTAAGACATTTCTCATTATGTAAAGATGTAAGTAAACGTTCCGTTGACCATTGTTAGTGAAAATATTTAGAATGTACATACTGAGTTGCTCCATCTATATCTTCATTCTATAAGGTTTTTTACTGTGAGACCTATTTTAAGAAAACGGCTCAATGTAAAAATATGGTTCAGGTATAAAAAAAAAAAAAAGTTCTTACCATGTAGATGAGCCAGTTGAAGAGAAAACTGAGATTGGAGCAATGGTTCCCGTGGGGCAGCGGGGCGGGGCGGGGCGGGTCGGGGCGGGGCGGCAAAGTACCCATGTAAAGTCTATGGGAGAAGCGTACAGCTCTTATCTACATCAGGCGCTCAGTTCAGTGCCAGACTTGGTGTGTGCATGGTGTTCTATGATCAGTTCTAAAGTAAATAAATACTTTATTGCATAATTACCCTTAACAGAATGTCTCTCTCACAGAAAAAAAAACAAAAACAAAAAAACGTAAGAGCCTTATTGGAAGGCATGAGCGATCAATGGGTTGCAACTATGTGTCTCAGATGAGAGAATGAAAAGTATTCGCAACGCTAATCTCATTCCAACAACATTTACAAACACAGTTGTGACTGAAGATGAGAGTGAAAGAGTGCACTATCCAGTTGAATTTTTGCACACGATCGAGATGAGTGGACTTCAGCCTCACATTTTACAACTGAAAAAGGGTGCAGTTGTGATGATCATCAAGAACCAGGCTGCCCCGGTGGCGCAGTGGTCTAAGCGCGCTGGCTTATGATGATTCGTTCGTGAAGGGTCCGGGTTCGAATCCCGGTGAGGCACAGATGTTGTGTTTATCTTACAACAATGGCTCTCTTCTCCCTTCCCTGGAACCAGTGACCCTAAATTAGGGACGGGCGACTGCTCACGGTAATTGTTAAACCTCCAGTAAAAAAAAAAAAAAAAAAAAAAAACGAACCTGGACTATTGTCTTTACTGAAGGGGTTGAATGAATTTGTCAATCAAATAAAGTTTTCATTTGTTGTTTCATATCAGTTTATTCTTTAAAAAAAAAAAAACCCAGAAAAACTAACCGTCGATTCCGACGGGTTGCGTCCAGTTTCTTCTAAAGTGTCAGACTTTCATCACAAGAAGATCGTAAGCTGATAAGCTTGTAATTTTCTTTTCTGTCTGATGATTTTGGAAAATCCAGTGCTTCATCCAAGCACACAATATGAAAGATGCAAATACTCTGTTCAAATTGCTAACAGTGGATTTATTGATGAAAAGGAAGTAAGGATTTGACCTTTCTTTAAAAAGGTCAGTGTGACACCTTCTACCTTTGAATGGAATGTGAGATTTTTTCTTTTAACAGTTTTGTGGCTCTAAACTGATTGGAAATATCTGTAACATGTAGTTTAGTAAGACGCCTGTTTAGCTTTGACCTACAACCATAAATGACAAGCAGAATTACATGGAAAAAAATTATGGTTGGTGTTGAATTTCCAGACCAAAACAAGTCAGCTGCCAGAGAGGGGATGCAATGATATTATAACAAGTTTTTGGTTTTGATTTTTCAATTTTCTGGACACTATGTTGGCTTTCAAATTTTCATGTTTCAGTGATTTTGATTTGCATACAGTATCCCCTTGCTTTTCTGATTTGGGTTTCACTCATTTTCCTTCTGCACAACTGCGTGGAACAGGTTGTCGCAATCTGCAATATGTATTTGATGGCACAACTTGTTCCAAGCAGTTGTGCAGCTGGAAAACAAGTGAGAACTTAAATGAGAAAAACAAGAGGTTAGTGTAGTTCAAATGAGCTGACACAAAGGGCTATCTCCAGAACTAATGGAGACACAGAAATGTAATACCACTTGTTTTAAAGTTTAGGACAAGTGCTATCTGGAATACATTGTTTGAGTGCACCCTAGGCTAATACCAAAAAAGTTATTAAATGTTGTTTGTTATTATCCTGGTAGCAGGTAAAGTAGTGAGGCAACTAGAGAAAATAAAACTACTTTTCAATTTAAGGTTTTCATAATCAGCCTGCATGCATTTGATGGTACATACTGCCTTTAGTATTAGTGTATTATACCTATTTGTGCCATCTTTAAAAGAGAAAACTGAATCCAATCCTGGCTGTGTTTTCTAGGTTACTGTTACAAACACAATTAGAAGTCCAAGAGTTGATGGTTGTTAGCAAAGATAGCTGCCGCATCTGACCGCGAGACTTCTCTGCATCTCCCGCAGGGTTCCCGCGGTGCTTATAAATCCTTAAAAGTCCTTAAAAAGTGTTTATATTTTTTTAGGTGCTTAAAAGTCCTTATTTTCCCCAAAGGAGCAAAAAGTGCTTAAAGGTGCTTATTTTTTATTTTGTTCACTTTTTTTTTTCAATTTTTCAAAAAAAAAAAAAAAAAAAAAGAGCGTCAAATTTTGGCTGTACACATTTGCCCGTAAACTCGCGAACTGTCATTTTCGTGGAGCACGTGACATCAACTCAGATTACTTGGGAGTGGCTGGAACAACCCCGCCCGAACTCGTCAAGACATTACGATAGGCGGTGCAAGCACGCGGTCCCTGCATTATATATAACTGGCCTGTGTTTCCCCTTAGTTCTTGAAGGCAGTGGTAAACCTACCAAACCAGTAATGATGCAGCAAATGTACTTCGGCTCTGCTGGGTGTGCACATGAGCAATTCGTGTATTTGTGCTGATCACCAACAGCAACAAAACGAAAATCGCAGTTCTGTTTCTCGACTCAGTGTTCATGCTCCGTAGTTTTCTGTTGTGAGCTTGTTGATGTTTGTGTTCTCAAACAGCTGCTGGTCATTTTTTCTGTTTGCTGTTCTAAAAAGTTAAATAATACTAAAAAAGTTTAATCATAGCTTTGTAGGGTCAGTGCGTGCTCGTGTTGAGCATTAGGAAAATGCCAGGCAAGTGTTGCTTCAGTGGCATGTGGTGTGAGCATCCGCTCTATAAAGTGTGGATATCTTCCATTGAAAATAATCGGCACAAAGCATATTGCCGATCCTGCAGGAAGGAATTGGACATTTCACAGATGGGAGAAGCTGCTTTAAAGGCACACATGAAAGGTAAGTTTTTTTTTTTATGGTTATGTATTTTGCTGGGTTTTTTAAGTACTTTTTAATGGTTGTAGGGATTTTGAGGAAATTCCAAAATTATACCAAAAATCGTTGGACTCTTAAAAATTAAATATATATATATATCTGAAATAAAAATAGGCACTTTTAACAGGGTCATGTTTGCTTTCAATCTGGGGTTAGTTTGGGAATCCGGGTTTGTAGAACTTGGAAATCGTGGAAATTTGGATTTCAAAATTTGAAGTCCCGTTAGTTTTTATTATTTATTTTTTTACTGTGATTTTAAGGAGTTAAATCGTTTTTCTAAATATTAAGATTTCTTGTTTTAGCGATGTGTTGATACGACATCACATCAGTATACCTGCCAGGTTTTACAATTTACCTATGAAATTTACGGAAATGTAACTTGCTTTACGGTGTCACAGGCGAAATGTAAATTTTATAGATTTGGTGATTCTCCAAGGTTTTTTTTTTTTTATGATGATTGTGCACCCACTATTAAAACTTGTTTTACTTAACTTAATCCTTTCAAAGTAAAGCAGCGGTGTAAGTTACGAATAACTTTTTCTATATGTGGGTCTCTCTCTCTCTCTCTCTCTCTCTCTCTCTCTCTCTCTCTCTCTCTCTCTCTCTCTCTCTCTCTCTCTCTCTCTCTCTCTCTCTCTCACACACACACACACACACAGGTAAAAAGTAAAAAAAAAGACCAAAATGATTTTTAGATGGTAAAAACGATGGTATGTGCGCAGGGAGGGGGATGGATGGCTTGGACCATAAATAAGGAGGCTCAGGTAGTACCCCCCCCCCCCCAGTTCTTAAATCGTTCCTGGGGATTTGGAAGACTTTTTCCTAAGAAGATAATTTGCTGATTTTTTTTTATTAATTTTTTTTTTTTTTACTAGTGGAGGATTTGGGTAAAATTATGTGTGTGCGGGGAGGGGGGATTGTTCAAATTGACTGGCTTTCCCTCATATTTAGTAATTTTGTTTTAAAATATTCCACAGGTCTAATAATTTTATTATTCAAATTTATAAATATACTTTCTGTTCCCTGTGTGAATAATATGCTTAAACCCTCCTCCCATATTGTATATATATACATATCATTAAGCTGTTCTCTGAGATTCAGAGATTAGCTCCTCAAAGGAAGACAAATTTCCAAGTTCACATTTAACTGATGGGACTAGAAATTACTTACTGTTGGTGTATCAGATGTCTCATTTTACAATGATCTTGGCACACAGCTTGAGCTTCATTAACATCCATCACATGACCTTTTGTACTTCATACTCGTAATCTTTTTCTCAAGCAGACATTCCTGAATCTAGTCCTCCCATGATTCCCATGGCTTTCTTTCCTGCCACTTGGGCTGAAAAAAATTATCTTAGTCAGCACCTCATCACTCATTCTTCCAACATGGCCAAATCACCTAAGAATATTAGTTTCCACCTTACTAACAACATTTTGCTTCACATCTGCAACACATCTTCATTCTTCACATGACCAGAGCGTGTCTTGCCACAAACCCCCCGTAAGCAGCGCATCTCCCCAGCACACAGACAACTCCAATGTATTTTCTGCAGTACCTAGGTTTCATTGCCATACATCAGAGTAGGAACAATTTTACACTTTCATACACATACCCCTAGTCAAATTGACCAACCTTGTAAGCTCTCCCCTATTTTTACTTCATTGAACTCTTACAAATTTTCTTCCCAAAAACTATAGCATGAGAAATCATTCTGGCCCCCACCATTCAGTCCTTTATTTCTGCCCTTCAATCATCTTCAGTTTGATTTCCTCCAATTTTCCTTCTCATTCTGTACAGTTTTTGCATTTCGCCCACTCCTGCCTTACCCTAATAATGAGTTTTGGTAAATTGCTGTGATTTGTTATAGAACCTGTCTGTTTACATGTTTTTCTGTGTTCCCTTGCTTACTCTCTCTAGTCATACAATATTGTATAAAATAAAAAATAATTTAATGGTATCTTAAATTGCATAAACTGAATTTAACTTATTACTCTTTCAGGGAAAAAACACTGTGGGCTTGTGAGTGCAAAGGAAACTGCTGTTGGTAGTATACAAGATTTTTTCCCTGGGACCATTCCATCTTCATCATCATCAGAAATATCAAGTTCTACACAAAAATCCCAGGCAAAAGAATCCTCCACTACTGGTACAATTTTGACTCATGTTATAAAGAAAGATGCATTAGATGCCGAGATTAAATGAGCTCTCAAGTGTGTGAGTAGTCACTACTCGCACAACTGCTGTGCTGACATTGTCTCCTTATTGTGTGATATGTTCCCAGACAGTGTGATAGCAGAGCATTTACCTTGTGGTCCAACGAAGTGTGCCTATCTTGTGTGCTTTGGATTGGCACCATATTATAGATCTCTGTTATTCAGTACATTGAAAACAGCAGAGTATTACAGTTTGTCGTTTGATGAAAGTCTGAATAAAACATTGCAGCGTAAACAAATGGATGCCTATGTTAGATATTTGTGAAATTCTGACAGTGAAGTGAAAATTAGGTGTACACCTTACCTCTTTATTTATGAGACATGCTACAGCAGAAGATTTATTAAAAATGTTACATGAAGCCATTGAGAATCTGACTTTGCAGAAAGTTCTGCAGCTCTCTGTGGATGGCCCAGCAGTTAATTGGAAGCTGTTCGACCTACTGCAGCAGGAAGCGAAATCAGACTTCAAGTGTGAAATGTTGAACACTGGCAGCTGTGGACTGCACACTTTAAACAATGCATTCAAGCAAGATGAAAGTGTGTCACAATGCGGCATTGTCAACATATTAACCAGTTTGTATTATCTCTTCAAGGATTTGCCTGCAAGGACAGGATTTTCTGAAAGTGTTGCAGTCTCAGAAAATGCCAAAGCCATTCTGCAAACATGGGTGGCTAGAAAATGTCCCAGCTTGTGAAAGAGCATTAGATATATGGACTGATGTAAAGAAGTACATTCTGTGTGTTGAAGAGGAAAAGTTTTCCAAAGCAACATCTAAATCTTTTGTTGAGATACAGAAGGCTTCTAAAGATGAACTTTTGCTTGTAAAGCTGAACTTTTTCTTGCCTGTCTGTAAAATTTTACAGCCATTTTTGACACTCTTCGAGGATGACAAACCACTACTGCCATTTCTAGCTGAAGAACTACGGAAGCTTGTGGTTGATTGTTTGTCAAATTTTAGTGTTACAAAAAAAGAACATGTGGAGGAATTGAGCACTGTTCTTAAACTGTCCAAATTTGATTTTACTGTGAAGGACACTTACTCATCCATCAGCAAGATCAGTGCAGGATTTGTGGGAGATCGCATAATTCAAGAATTAACCTTCCACCAAAAAGTCACTGACAAGGCAGTCATTGAGCTAAAATTACAGTGCCAAGACTTCATTTTTGCAATGGTGTCTAAGATAATTGATAAATCACCAGTGAAGTATTCTATTGTCAGGTGCATGTCATGCTTAGATATCCGACATATCAAGCACTCATGATTGCCATGTCAAACTGAAACATATTTTGTCTGCTTTGGTTGATGCCATTCATATTCATGAGACAGACTGTGAGCAAATACTCTAACAGTTCAACACTTCCTTAGTGAAGTTGTATTGAAAAATCAGTCAGAGTTCAACAAGTTCAGCCCTGCAGATAAGGGTTTCCGACTTGATCGGTTTCTACATAGACACTTCTCTGAAGACAAATACCAAAAGGTATGGGGAATTGTCAAAATGCTGTTGAATTTGTCGCACGGACAAGCAGATATTGAAAGGGGCTTCTCGGTCAATAAAGCCATTAAAATTTAAAATATGGCTGAGAAGTCTTACGTTGCTCAAAGGATCATCCTGGATCACATTAGGGATAGTAATGTTCCAGTGAAAGATGTCCCCATTTCCAAAGAACTTTGAATAGCTGCTGCTGGTTCAAGGCAAAAGTATCATTCCTATTTGTCTGAACAGCAAAAAGTAAAAGAAAATGAAATAGAAAAGAGAAAATGAAAGTCATTTTTTGATGAATTACAAGAGCTAAAAAATTAAAAAACCAGGCTTCAGAGTGCAGTTGAAGATTTACAAGCATCCTCTGAGAAACTTGCTGATAAAGCTGAATCCACTGGAGCCATAAAGTATCTAACCCAATCTAACAGTTTTAGAAGGACAATGAAAGAAAAGAAAGTAGAGCTCATGTTGAGAAATGGCTTCCTAGGTTCTTAATTCAATTACTAATCAAAAACAACTATTATGGGAATTTTACTAGGATTTTTTTTTATTTAAATTGCAAATTTTCGGAGAAAACTCTTCTTCTTCAGGCTGTCTTTTTGTTGTTGCTTATTCCCGTCACTATCGCAGTTATGGTTAACCTTGAAGATTACGGTTATTTTTCATCAAATCCTGCCAGATGTTAGGCAGGGAAAATCCTTTGCAGTCATTGATGATGGAATTTTGATTTTTCTCAATCTCTATTCCTTCTTTCAGCTTTCTTTTTTGAAAACTGCTTTGGAAACTAATGACTTTAAAGGAATTCCAATCCATGCTGTGACTAGTTTCTCTAACATGCCTATCTAAACCAGTCTTGTTGGAGCAATTTTTTATAGCAGCTTTATGCTCTGCTGTACGAGTTTCTAGTCTGCGACCTGTTTCACCTATGTAAGATAGTCCACAACTACATTTTACTTCATAAACTACACCTTGCCTTTTTGAAATATCTTCTTCTCTTTGAACTATTTTAGGGAAAATTTTTTTAACTTTGTGCGCTAAACTTGGAGCTAGCCTAATATTGTACTTCTTACTAATTCTCTTTAAAGACTCAAATAAACTTTTGTGATAAGAAATTTTTTTAGTGAATTTTACTTGTTGCTTTTGTGGGTTCTTTCTTCATACCATTAAAATTCAAAAGCTTCTCAATTCCTTCTTTAGGATAGTTATTTTCTGCAAGTATGACTTTAAGTTCTTCTTTATGGGCTTCTTTCTTATCTGTCGTAGAAACTATTTTATTATTTTTTTTTTTCTAAAAACTGACTTGCTACATTTTTCTTAAGAAACTGGATGATAGGAATTGAAATCCAATAGTCTATTAGTATTCATTGGCTTTTTATACCAACTAGTGAGGAATTTTTCATCTTCATAATAGATAGTAATATCTAAGAAGTTAATTCTTCTTTCTTTTGGAAGTTCAATAGTAAACTTAAGGGAATCATCTAATTCATTGAGTCTAGAATTCTTCCTGGAACAATTTCTGAGTGATCTATTATAAATAAGATGTCATCCATGTATCTACTATATAGGCAGAAGTATGTGGGTTGTACTAGTATCTTCTCTTCTGGTTTTCCCACATAATAGTTACCTAAGAGTGGAGAGAGTGGGGAGCCCATAGCTAGACCAGATTTTTGAATGACAATTT
This sequence comes from Macrothele yani, assembly GCA_039090855.1. Classification (NCBI taxonomy): domain Eukaryota; kingdom Metazoa; phylum Arthropoda; class Arachnida; order Araneae; family Macrothelidae; genus Macrothele; species Macrothele yani. The sequence continues at coordinate 76,534,889 of CM077026.1, forward strand.
TTTTCTCAAATTGAAAGTAGTTGTTCTGCAAAGAGAAGGTAAGCATTTCAAAAATTCCAACTAATATGTTTCTATCTTTGTTGTAAAAAACTATTAGGTCTGCCAAGTCTTCTGCTATAAAGTCTATAAGTTGATCTATATTAATGTGAGTATACATAGACACTATGTCTAAACTACCCATAATAGGAAAATCTAATTTAGGAAGAAGTTCTAATTTTTCTTTTAGCTGCATTGAATTTTTAATCAATCATGGCTCTTTTAAAACATTCTGAAGGTGCGACTTTAAAAAGTAGTTTAGATTTGAAAGAATTGAGTTTTTTGAGTCAATTATTGGTCTAATTGGTTGGAAGCAAGTAAAGAAACCTCAAAAAAATTTGAGAATAGTCACTTAAAAGCTCTTAAAGATTTCAGAAGAAATGAAAGTGTAGTTGCTGTGAAAAAAGACAAAAGTAAGTTGATTACTATTCTGGATAAGAAGGATTATCAAGAAAAGATGGAAGAAGAACAAAAAAAGCCTATGTATGAAGAAGTGAAAGAAAACCCACTACCAGATTTGATTAAAAAATTCTCAAAGCTTATTTCACTTCAAAAAAAGAAAAACCAGCTTCCAGAAAACTATGAACAATTCTCAAAATTACAGTTCAGATTACCTCAAATATATAGAATAGTCAAACTGCATAAAGAACACCAACCAATTAGACCATAATTAACTCAAAAAACTTAATTCTTTCAAATATAAACTACTTTTTAAGGTTGCACCTTCAGAATCTTTTACAAGAGCCACCTAACTTGATTAAAAATTCAATGCAGCTAAAAGAAAAATTAGAACTTCTTCCTAAATTAGATTCTCCTATTATGGGTAGTTTAGACATAGTGTCTATATATACTCACATTAATATAGATCAACTAATAGACTTTATAGCGGAAGACTTCGCAGACCTAATAGTTTTTCACAACAAAGATAGAAACATATTAGTTGGAATTTTTGAAATGCTTACCTTCTCTTTGCAGAACTACTTCTTTCAATTTGAGAAAACAATTTTGATTCAAAAATCTGGTCTAGCTATGGGTTCCCCACTCTCCCCACTCTTAGCTAACTATTATGTGGGAAAATTAGAAGAAAAGATACTAGTACAACCCACATACTTCGCCCTATATAGCAGATACATGGATGACATCTTATTTATAATATATAGCTCAGAAATTGTTCCAGAAAGAATTCTAGACTCATTCAATGAATTAGATGATTCCCTTAAGTTCACTATTGAACTTCAAAAAGAAAGAAGAATTAACTTTTTAGATATTACTATCTATTATGAAGATGAAAAATTCTTCACTAGTTGGTATAAAAAACCAATGAATACCAATAGACTATTGGATTTCAGTTCCTATCATCCAGTTTCTGTTAAGAAAAATGTAGCAAGTCAGTTTTTAGAAAAAATTAATAAAATAGTTTCTACGACAGATAAGAAAGAAGCCCATAAAGAAGAACTTAAAGTCATACTTGAAGAAAATAACTATCCTAAAGAAGAAATTGAGAAGCTTCTGAATTTTAATGGTATGAAGAAAGAACCCACAAAAGCAACAAGTAAAATTCACTAAAAAAATTCTTATCACAAAGGTTTATTTGAGTCTTTAAAGAGAATTAGTAAGAAGTACAATATTAGGCTAGTTCCAAGTTTAGCGCACAAAGTTAAAAAAAATTTCCCTAAAATAGTTCAAAGAGAAGAAGATATTTTAAAAAGGCAAGGTGTAGTTTATGAAGTAAAATGTAGTTGTGGACTATCTTACATAGGTGAAACAGGTCGCAGACTAGAAACTCGTATAGCAGAGCATAAAGCTGCTATAAAAAATTGCTCCAACAAGACTGGTTTAAATAGGCATGTTAGAGAAACTAGTCACAGCATGGATTGGAATTCCCTTAAAATCATTAGTTTCCAAAGCAATTTTCAAAAAAGAAAGCTGAAAGAAGGAATAGAGATTGAGAAAAATCAAAATTCCATCATCAATGACTGCAAAGGATTTTCCCTGCCTAACACCTGGCAGGATTTGATGAAAAATAACCGTAACCACGATAGTGATGGGAATAAGTGACAACAAAAAGACAGCCTAAAGAAGGAGAAGAGTTTTCTCTGAAAATTTGCAATTTACATAAAAAAATCCTAGTAAAATTCCCATAATAGTTGTTTTTGATAAGAAAGTAGAGTTAAATGATGTAGAGCTGCTAATAAACACTTTGTCGAAAGAAGTTAAACACACGTAATTACAATAAAGATTACTGTCCAACCTGTTCCACAACGTATTTAGAGTTAGGCGGGATGCAGTGAAAGTCTTCTGTTGTGGCTAACGTTAGTGGCTAAAATCAAAAGCACTTAATTTCAGGCACCAGTAGCTACCTTTTGGCTTGTAGCCCAAATGACCCAAATGACTTCACATTTGGGTCTTGTAGCCTGAAACCAAAATAACATTTTTTTCTTTGCTAAACTGGTATAAAACAAACAGTTGGTGCAGGGGCCATAAATCCACAAACGAAAAGGGAAATGTTTGAAGTAAAAAAAAAAATAGTTACCTTAGTTTTACTGTAGCTATTTATTAACTTTAGTACATTGCCAGAAAAGGGGGAAATTATGTTTATGGTTGCTGGCCACAGAGAGGGGGTGGGGAGTGCATTGCACGTGTCCTACATTGCCTGAGCTGCACACGAATCTTTTGAGGAGGACCTTGCTGGCCTGAATGTTATCTATTAGAGGAAGTAATCCAACCCAGTTCATACCAAAAATTCTGTTTGCTTTTGCCAGTACTAAGGATCAATGAAATAATCCTTTCAAAATTTTGAAAAAGGCTGATTTTTTTCTTTATGAATCTAAACTTAAACCAGAGTCAGATATGCAGAACTTAAATCTACACACACATATACTGTATATGTATGTATATACATGCATGTGGATATATATATAGTTGTTTTTTGCTATATATATACTAAAAATCACCTTAATACTTAAAAATGTAAATACTGATTTGCCAGACTAAAAAGCTATCAACCACTGGGAGAAGAAGATAGGGATATAGAGTTATGGTAGGCTGTTCGTTAGTTAGTTAGTTAATTGATTTTAGTGGCGCAAGGGCAAGGTTTGGCCAAAGAGTGCCAGACACAGAATTATCAGTTAAAGATTTTTAACAGCAGGGTGAAATGATTAGGAGCAGACAGGCTTGGTAAAAGTTAGAAAAGAGAATGACGAAAGCTGTGAAGACTAGTTAGTTAATTAGGTTTATATATAAATTTATTAATTCACTGTTATAATCATTATATTTTATTTTATTTTTTTTAAATAAGGCCGTGGGGTCGCTACTCCCCATCAGCTGGATGAACAGCTGTCCCTGCGGTAACGTGAAAGCACAAATACAAGAAAGCAAAAAACCGTCACAAGGTCAGCTCGGGCCGTGGGGTGCCGCTCCCCAAATAACTGGAAAACCAGTTATCCCCGTGCGGGGGTAGGCTGTTCTCCATGGCTTTGTCAAGGGCCAGGCACAGACACCACCTATCCTACCTCTATAGAGACCAAAGGAAGTGTGGGTTTCTGCGTGATTTGGTCTGCAACATTGTGGCAACGAGCCTTCCGGAAACAGCAAAAATTAACTCCCGAAAAGAAAAGAAAAAACATAAAAAAAAAAAAAATTTAAATAAAAAATATATTTTACGCAAAAAAAAAAAAAAAAAAAAGCGAAAGATGCCGATTACATATGAAGTAAATTACTACAACTAAACTTGAACTGTAATTATTTACAAGCTTATTTACATATCTAAAGGTAGATGAAGACTTGAATTAGTTGCTTATTTACAAGAAACTACCAAAATGAGAATATTTAACTAATGATGGAAAGAAAAAAGGCAAGTCAACACTGCACAAAATAAGCCTAAAATTGTTTGACATGAGGCTTGTACAATGGACCACTTGAACTAAATAAAAAATGCTACCCCAAAAATGGAGGAGAAAAATAGCCAACAGTTTAAATAAACTAAGGAGGTAAAATTGTGCACCTGAAACCATAAAATTATTTTAAAATGCAGTACAATCCAAAAAACTAGACAGAAAAAAACTTGTCGAGCTCCTCACGTGTCCACTGCATACCTAACTACATCCAAAATAGACGCCTTCCGTGAAACGGCGATATCAGTGCCACCTGTCATACAAGAGTGGAACCATAATCCCCAAAAATTCTGTTGGTGCTGTCAAATTGAATAAGTCCGAACTGTTTTCAGGTTAAAATTAACTGGCCAGAATTATCCAAAAATTTCAACTGGGAACAGCTTAAACTGTTTGCAACTGGTGTTCAAAAGTATTTAAATTACCCAAAAAACTAAAATTAACCCATACGATAAAAGAAATAATAAATAAAATTAACTATACAATAACATATAAGAGATACCCTCCATTTTAATTTAATTTAATTATACGATTTTTTCGTTATTTTATTTGTTTATACTTTTTTGTATTTTTATCCATTATAAGACTTTTTTTGGGAAATGTTTTTATCATATTTAAACTTTTTTGAATTAAAAAGGAGAGGAGCAGTGACAGCCTGTTGGGTTCCCAATGAAGAAAAAGTAACCACATCATCCTCTAAACTGCTATATAATAGCTTTCATTTAGATGATTCATATAGTTACCAGATTGCTAAATTAGAGTAGGTCTGCAATCCTAACCCTATATTTAAGTACAAGTTTCCTTAGTGTGGGTTTTCGAAAAGCTTTTAGAACCTGGTTGGCAATAAACTGACTGATTAATAAAATGCACATTTTGAATAAAATCTTTTTCCAAGCTGCAGATTCTAAATAACCTAAGGACCTGCTAGATAAAAACATTCTCGGCAACCCTGCTGGAGATATTACTAGACCAATTTATGAATTTTAAAATTTTAAAACTGAAGTTATTTCTCTTATCATATAGGTTAATAACAGGGTTCCCATTATTTAGATTAATAGACAAATCCAGAAAATCAAGTTCTTGGCTACTAGAATTAGTTTTAATTAACTTAAGGCAGCCTGGATAGATAGCAGGAAAATCAGCTTCAAGAACTCCTGAACTATTTAAGCAGAGAAGGTCATCTATATATCTGTAAGTGTAAAGATAGCTATCACTTTTAGATGGGTTGTTTTTAATGAACTGAAATTCCTTGAAGAACAAGAACAGATTGCAAACACAAGTAAAATGCGGAATCCCTATGGGTTGCTCGCAAAATAATTAGTTCAAGTGGTCCATTGTACAAGCCTCATGTCGAACAATTTTAGGCTTATTTTGTGCAGTGTTGACTTGCCTTTTTCTTTCCATCATTAGTTAAATATTCTCATTTGGTAGTTTCTTGTAAATAAGCAACTAATTCAAGCCTTTATCCACCTTTTTTAGGTATGTGAATAAGCTTGCAAATAATTATAGTTCAAGTGTAACTAGTTGTAGCAATTTACTTCATATGTAATCAGCATCTTTTGCTTTTTTGTGCATTATTTGTTTAATAATTTGCATTGGTCTTGTGTGAGGCAGGGCTTCGGTGTATTTAGTCTGCTGTGGGTAGGTGTGTGGTTCAAAATTTGTCTTTTATGTTAGGCAGTTTTTACTTTTAAAAAAAATATATTTTTGTTTTTATGCTGGGGTATGTTTTTGAATGAGCAAGGGCTCAAAGTGTAACCAGGTCTGAGTTCTGGGAGGGTTTCTTCTCAAATATATATATATATTTTTTTTTTTTTTTTTTTTTAGGTTTTTTTCTTTTATTTTTGGAAGTTAAATTTTGCTGTTTCCAGTAGGCTCATTGCCGCAATGTTGCTGACTAAATCGCACAGAAACCCACACTTTCTTTGGTCTCTATAGAGGTAGGATAGGTGTTGTCCATGTCTGGCCCTTGACAAAGCCATGGAGGACAGCCTACCATAGCTCTATATCCCTATCTTCTTCTCCCAGTGGTTGATAGCTTTTTGGTCTGGCAAAATCAGTATTTACATTTTTAAGTATTAAGGTGATTTTCAGTGTTAATTTTGATTTTTCTTTGACGCAGCCATTGGCGCCTTAGAATTTCAAAACCGTTTATTTTTACTTTGTTGCCTTTGGTTTATGTATATTATATGTAATATAATTAAAAAAGTTAAAATGACACAAACTAGAAAATTAACTCCCCCCCCCCCCTCAAAAAATATATTAGCAAGCAAAGATCTGGAGTGAAGTTCACAACAGGTGCTACCAGCTTACTGTACTGACCCTTCTCCCCACACTTCATATCTGGTTCCTGGAACTAACTTGCTAGCAGGGGTCTGGAAAGTCTTAGACCTGCTGTGTGTTCAGTATGCTACCAGGGTAATTCTGTAAGCCCAAGAAGGATTTTTTACATAGGCAGTGTTATAAATTTAGTGTTTGATTCGGTTACTTGTGGTATTATCCTGAATTTGGTGTTATTCGTTTCTGTGAAGTTAGTGAAAGGTTACTTTGAGACTTAGTGAAATATCTTACAACCATACATCAGAAACAGGGGACTTGTGATTTAAAAACTTTATTTCGTGGTAAGTTAAATTTTGCTTTTATAATGACTCATTTTGAGTTTTATTTATGTATAGCATATTTATTTTATTAGTATGTGCCAGTTACTGTAATGTGCACCATGTTTTCAGAAGTCACCATTTTGAAGAGTAATATTTATCCATGCCCTTGAAAAAGTTCATATTGTAATGCTACACCTATTTAATATTTGGAACCTAGACACTGAGAAAAAAAAGTTGGTGTCAAGTCTGTGAAAGAAAGGTTATAAAGCTATTGTGTGTGTGTATTTACATACATTTTCTTCTATATGTATATAAATCTAATGCACGTGTAATTGCAGAGGTCCTTAAAAATATTTCAATAGGTGCCTGAAGTCCAAGTACTTCTTTTTTATAGGAGAAAAAGAGTGGGAACCCTGTCCCGGTGGATTTCAAGGTTGTCTGTATTGGAAACATTACCACTTTTTCTATGTTTTTGCATTCCCTTGCAAACTGTGGTTAAGAAGAAAGGGGAGGGGGACTGCCACTTATGATGAAAAAATCCCAGATATAGAACTTTATTTTGGAACATGCCAAATTAAGGGAGGAGTGGGGGTGGAAGGGGTGATACTGACCAATGTTTTGTAAGTTACTGGGAAATCCAAACACTTATAAATAAGTATTACCAATAATGCTCATGAAAACAGAATTCTCATGAATTGTACTTGATTTTTTTCTGCTTAAATGCACTCACCATAAGCCAAATTATAAAGTATGAGGTCGCTACAGATTATTAATAGATTACCACCAGTGATAACTTCATTTCAAAAGCTAATGCCATATTCCTGAAGGGAATTTTGCTGAAATTTTCTGTAATTATCAAGCAATTGTGCTACATATATTCATATCATAATAGTCAAGTGTCACCAAGAAGTCATAGAAAGAGGTTCTGTATACTCTAATGAGTGCCATATGCCTGAAACAACTCCAGATGTAAGCTGCTTCCTGCTGTATTGAGTACTAAATTTGGTGTAGCATCTGACAGTCTTAACCACAGTCTTCTCACTCCATAGGTATTTCACTGTCAGACTTCCTTTTCAAGATCCTGAAGCTGATCTCAAAGGTTCTGATTTCTGTAGCACTGTCAAAGTAAAATTGGAAATATTGGCTGCATTGCAGAACACTAAGAACTTTGTTGTCACTGGGGACTATTTGTGGCAGCTAAAAGATAATATTTCAAAGGTGATTTTGTAGTTCTGATTTTGTATAATATTGAGTTCTGATTGCCAGGTTTTTAGAATGAATTCATTGTTGCAACTTTGAACCAATCTTGCATCTTCTACAATTGAATACTGCTTGGTATTATAATATCAAATAAAAGTGATTTCCACTTGGAGAATGTGTTTTTGTGGAACAATGGAATAAGTAAAGAATTAAAATTTCCATAATGTCATCATGTATTAGATTCATTTAGCAGTATATCTTCATTTGATAGTAAATAAAGTATTGCACTTTTTTTCTTACCACTTTTTATCAGATTTATATTTTAAAATGTTTCTTCATTTTTCCACAGCTCAATATTGTTGTTCAAGGAGACAAATTAGAAATTGTTTTTCGACAGTTTCTTGTAGAAGATCGTGGTGTTGATGGAAGTCCTTCATATGTTGAATTTGTGTGCCACCTTCACAAGGAAATCACAAAACTACTGTGAAATCCTAGAAATAAAATTATCCTAACACAGTTCTTGGTAGAGTAGGGGAATGTGTCTGATTTTCAATTCGAAAGCATAAGGAGCTCTCATGCGGATAGATGTATATAGCCAATGAGATGATAACCAATATTTCTTCCTGCCAGTGGAAACAAATTACTTTAGTGATGAATCCAATATATATGACTATGAATGACAATAGAGTTTTTTAAATATCTTCTGCTACTGTACATTGTATTTAATGAAGACTAACATATTATTATATGCAAAATGTTGTGTTAAGAGCATTTTTTTCATATTGCTTTTATGACTGTAGGGAAATAACTCATAAAGGTTCAAATTATTATTAATTCAAGGCAAGTTTTAAAGGCGTGCACACACACACACACACACACACACACACACACACACACACACACACACACACACACACACACACACACACACACACACACACACACACACACACACACACACACACACACACACACACACACACACACACACACACACACACACACACACACACACACACACACACACACACACACACACACACACACACACACACACACACACACACACACACACACACACACACACACACACACACACACACACACTAAAAAGTAAATTATATTTTATCTTGTGAAGTTGAACAGATAAGAACATTTATACAAGCATCAAGAAAAACATAATATAACATTAAATTCAAATCTATTTTCAGGTAAATGCAACAATACATTCAGATCCACGAGTCCATTCTTAACCAGCTGAACCATACCCATCACTCTTCACATTGAAAATCCAACTCCATTATTAAGGCTTAGATTCCAACATGTACCTAATTTTATAATCCAGTAGCTAGGTAACATGCCAAATGTTGATGAAAATGAAAAGTTAGTCTTCTTCATGATAAATTTTCTAGGATTCTCTGGTTTCATGAACCTCCTGATAATTTCTGTTAGCTCCCCGTAGTAATGTAAATCAGCTTCAACGTTGTGTATTAAATGTACAAGTCATGTCTTGTATTTTTACAGCTTTTGTTTTAGTTTGGGTGTTCATTTGTTGGTCATTTCATATATTCAGCCCTCTTTTCATTCATGTCCCATGTTTCAAGTTCTGACAGCTGTTCGTAGGGATTTTGGCCAACTATCACCTGCTGCACAAAAATTAGTATTCATCAAAGTACCAGTGGTTTTCAATATTGTGTTTGTAATTTCTGTGGTGACAACTCTGGATATATCAAATATTTTAGGCATAAAAAAAATGTCTTATCTTCAGTACTGGAAAGAATTTGTTCCTTATTTTGACTGCAGATTAAAACTGCCATCTTTATCATTTCTGGTTAAGTTCTGTCACATGCTTTATTGAAATGCAGAAAAGAAAAAAAGAAATGTTTTTGTACTTCTTAGTACTGTTAGAATTTTTGTTGGTTGTGGCTGTCAGTCCTTTCAGTTTCAGAGAATGTATACATTCTACCATTGAAGAACTTTGCAGAACATCAAACCACTGCTGTTGACAGCTCCAAAAGTCCATTTGAAATATCATCATTGTGATATTTCAATTACTATAACTCACTAGGTTATAGTCTTTGCAACAATGTATCATTGAACTGGCTACTGTTAGCCATTTTGTAAGAACTACTGTTCTCATGTTTGATAGTGTCCATTAAGCCACTTCTTGCCTGCAGATTTATATTTCACTGTGAGCATTTAGTAGTAAGTTAGTAAATGTAGCTTTGAAAGTATTTTCAACTTTCAGTGGGTTTCATTATAGTGATATATTATTGAAAAAGTCAAATTGCTGTTTCTGAAAGTGCTGTTTTTCCTGCTGTGATACTTTGGTAGCTGCAGAAATATGAGTAATACAGGGAAAATGAAAGTCTTGTGTTCTAGCAAGTGTATTGCTCGTTAGGGCTTTGTGGCAAGATTTCTTTGGTCCATGAGCACAGTGAAGATGTTTTACAGTTATGTGATGTGAAGCATGTTGTGGTGGAAAATAAATTAATATTCTAGGTGAGTTTCTGCCTTTGGTTGAATGTATGATGTAATAAGATGATGATAAAAAAATTTTTTAGGTGAGATCAGTGGAAAGAAGATTACTGGGTGGCATGGAAATCATGGGAAAATAAAATTCAGGTATATATGAAAGAAAAAATAAATGTGATAAGTGTGTGTGGGGGGAGGGCTTGAGTAGAGACCTTTAATTTATTCACATCAATTGGAATTTTCAGATTATGTATATTTGGAAGCTAACAAATGTTACCTGATTGAAGTCTGAGTAGAACTGTTAATATTTTGGCATTAATGAAAATTAGCAAATTTTTTTAAGCAGGGCTGACCTGTTTAATTCAGAGAACAGCATAGTGATATATGCACATAAATATCATTTTCTGAGTGTTAGTTTAAAATTAAATACCTAATTTGTAGTGACAATTTTCATCTATATCACATTGCTTTAAACAAAGCTCAAATGTAACTGATTAGATTTAGTACATTGATTATTTGTTTCATCATTTCATTTCTGTTACGAAATTGTGTAATTTCTGTGTACCAGTTAAAAAGATTTGTGAATTTCTAAGATATCCACAGGCTCTTTTAATTCACCATGATGAAAGTTGTTCAAATATTAAAAAAAAAAAAAAAAATAGTTGTTGGTGGATGTTAGATCTCTTGAATAATGTGTTTAAGGAAAAACTATTTTTTAAGTCAACTGATTGTAATTTTGTATTGTCATCTGTGAGAAATATTTATTAAGTAGCATTGTTGTTTTTCAATTTAACAGCATTGCTTTTCAGACAGTTTTTTTGGTTATTAATATTTAGTCCATTGCACTATTTCTCTGCTATGATGGGCCTGGTGATATTTTTGTTGATATACGTATCACCAGGCATTACCATTACATTACCTTCATGAGGTGCAAATAATTGTTGGTGATCACAAATAATTTGTTTTTCATTGTGTGGTACTACAATTTGCCCTGAAAGTGTGTAATCTTGTTCTGTGTAGTGATGAAGTGAAAAATTCTGTTCTATTATACTTTTTGCTCCAGATGATTTCTTTAAGTCTCTTCGCGTTGCCACATAGCATCTTCAGAAATCTATTAAAATATATCAACTGTTTCACAGCAAGATACCATGAAGAAATGTTGAGATAATCTTTTTCAGAAGTTCTTCTCTGAAGCATGGATTTGTCTCTGCCAGTTCACCTAGTCTTTGGACAATTGTTGTCCTTACCAGATGCAATCCCTTAGCCCTATTAATCTCCAAGACTCATAAATCTTGAAATGATGTTCTAGCTCTGTATTTGGCTCATATTGCTTTTCTCATCTGGTTCTGTCTTAACAGGCAGCTGTCTGTACATTCTTTGTTCTCTAATAGTACTATTCTGTTAATCTTTTTTCAGATTGTGGTGCTGTATCCCTCCTCTAAATTACATTTAAGCTTATGCACAAAAGTCTCTTTAAGATGAAAGTGTGTCTCATCTAAATCTGCTTCTCCCCTTGTTAAGAAAAACCATCCCATTCCATTGTTTTGTGAACTAGTTGGAAGTGATGCAGAAAAATCACTGGAAATTTCTGCTACTTACTCAAGTTTCAGTCCAAAAGCAAAGATGAGCTCCTAGTGAAGATTGTAATAATATAAACATTGTACAAAATAAAGGTGGTTCTGTTCAATAAAATTACATATATGGTGATTTTAAATATATGTAAGAAAGTGATGAGTGATGTATGTATTAATCTTATTTATTTTGCAGCAACCATCATATGTATACATATGTATATATATATGACCAGAAATTTAGACATTTTGTAGTTGAGGAGCTGCAGAGTAGTAGGCAATCTCTCTCTCCCTCTTGTTTTTTGCTTTTAAAGTAATATGTATGTTACAGTTATTGCAACCTTCGGCTTATTTTTTTAAATAGGACTTATTGCTCAGATAGATATGTCAGATTGTGTTCTTTTGATTATTTCATGTTGTAAAGTTGCAACATTCAAGCACAACAAAGGTGCAAGAGGTTTCCATGCAGTTATGAAATTTATTTTGGGTTATAAGGTTAGTTATTGTTTTGAGTACTTTATTTTTAGAGCTTAAAGTTTTTCATTTTCTGGAAATGGTTTTGGTGATTTCCGCATGCTGTTCCCTTGAATTTGCTTCAGCACAATGATTAAAATATATTTTATAATGTAGATGATTTATATAAGTTATGGACATCTATTTTGTGGGAACCTTTAATATTGTTTTTAATATTTTGTATATGTAATTATGTACAATGGTATGATCCATTGAAAGAATTCATAATAAAATCTTATTTTAAACTTGTGGTTTGGTGTCTAAGTTTTTAGTACCTGCTCAGTTTTCTAATGCAAGTTGGGATTTTGAATATTTTCTTGGCTCCTCTGTTGGGTGGATGGCAAATATGCAATTATGTATAATTAAACTGGTAATTATGGGAAAGTAATTGCTTGACTTGATTCCATTCTATTGTATATTTTTCTGTTAGCATTTTAAAATAATAAAAATAATGCTAATGATAATTATTATTATACTTCAAACATTTTTATCTTTAGTTTATTTCTAATAATTATATTCTTGTCTTCTGTCATTTAAGTGCCTGGACATGCCAGATGTTTGTCATCTTCAATGTCCTTCCTGCCATCAGTGAACCTCTTATGACACAAAAAAGCATTTGCACATGACATACACTGTTCCCAATATGTCCTCATTTAACATATGAAAAAATTCTGTGTGTGTTTTATTTAGTTTCACCAAAAATTTCACATTTATCCATTGCTGAATTCCTGAACTCAGCATTTTCACAATGTGTCGCAAACAGCTTGTCTACTTTCATTGACACATGTCCCCTAAACTAATGCAGAGAGAGGTGAACTTTGCATTTTTGGTTATAGACAGTTATGTGCTTCTACTTTCATATGTATATTTGGAAGATGTGCAAGTGAATGGAAATCACTTGCATTTTGTTTGATTTCTAGTTTGTTACTGTAGAATGAAGAAAATAACTATTTCTGCATAATAATGATAATAGTAACGTATTATGTTTCTACGATTTTATCAGTGTTCACTGTTTTTATTCTACTTGGAATATTTATTACTCTAAAAAAAAAACATATAGTAGGAGTGAAGTTTTTGTGGAATGTACCTTCTGCACTTTACAGTTGACTTGCAATTAGTGAATAGTTCATTTAAGTGTACTGCATGTGAGTGTGATCATTGAGAGTTTGCAGACTTTCAGTGGTTTCTCGATTTAGAAACTGAGATAAAAAATATCATGAAACTCAAGGAATGAAAACAACAATAACTTTTTAACAGCTATTTTACTATGCTGCTTATAAATATACACATCTATAAAACTTATCACTTTTATACATTTTTTTTTTCACAAATGACTATTACACAAACATAACATAGCAACTACAGACATATCATTATTTATTTATGTATTATTCTAATTCTTAAATCAGTCATGTATCATTATGGACTGTAAAAAATAAATGAATAAATTTCAAACTTTGGCACAAACAATTGCAGTTGACTGTAGTTTGTTTGAACTGGCTCTCAAAAGTGAATGTTTATCATTTGTATTAAATCTTGCAGTAATTTATTGCACCTAATCATTGTGGTGTAACACATGTTTGTGAAGTATATGCAGTAAGCAGGATGTATATATTTAGTAAGCATGTGTGGTGCTGCTCAGTCAGTAAGTGCTTTTTGAATGAATCTTCCACTTAATGTACCACCTCCTTTTGATGCATATTGCTGTACAAAACTCAGGTACTAATTCATTTTGCATATGCATTTGAAAAGATGTTTGGGGATGTCTGCATTTTTTGAATCAATAATCATATGGGGAAAATAAAGTCAAATTGAATGTGACCCAATAACAGAAGTATAGAATCTTAAAAGTGTGGAATTTCATTACTCATGGAATAATTTACATTAATAATATTATTAAAAGAACCAAAATTACCAATCATATGTACATGTTCAAGTTCTGACTGAATTCATTTATGCAATTTTCTTTTGCATATGAAGTTTGAAAAATAGTGAAATGATGAACATGTTTTTGGCTTTTGTATTCTTTTGAGATGTTTTACCTTCCTTATAAGCACAGCATTAATGTGTATAATATGAGTGCCACCTGAGTTTTGTTAGCTTTATTGACAGCTCCCAAGTTTATCGGCTTGTCAGTGATGAGCATTTGTGGTCATGACAAAACTCTTCTAACAGCTGCACTTTTGACATCTGTGTATTGCATCAGAAACCTTCATTTCAGAAGTCAGCTAAAAAAAATATCAAAACTTTAATTTTGTTTACATGTCAGGTAAACTTTTGATTAAATGCACTACTCCGTGGACTGGATATTTCCTCAAACTTATCATGGTCACCAGATTTTTTCCATTGCAAAATCTGCCCACAAGTTTATTCAGCCTCTGAGCATTGTTCTGACATTTAGAGTAGTATTTCCAAATGTTCTATAAAACTTGATCAGGGCTTGAAAAATATGTGGAAAATTACATGCCCAGCTGGGCATGTGCAAAAATTATTTACCTACCCAGGTAGTAAGCTAGATGCCCAGGAAATATGTATTTAAAATGTTCAATGCACAAAAGCATGTATCTCAAGTTTTAAGATGATGATGATGAAATTAGTATGAAATGGTGTAATGATGATGAAATTGGTATTTGAGAAATTTAGTAATTTTGCCATGTTCTTTTCATTTGTCACTAAACACAGAAGGCTAGTTCCATTAGAGGCATGCATCCTGTCGCTGAATATAAACAACATTTAGAGCAAAATTACATATGGTTTCAATATCTGGATCTAGAGTATAATATTTAAAAAAGTGATATTCTTCTGCCCTTGGCATTCCATAACAGTAATACAACTTCCGGTGATCAGCAGTAAAACAAAACACGATGTGCATGTTTCGTTACTGCTGACATCCAAACGTTTTCATTTTGGATGTAGTTGCCTGGTCCGGGCAACTAGATTGCTTTTGCATTCCCAGGACAATAACTTACATGTCCTGGGCATCTCAGGTATGGTATTTTTCAAGCCTTGTTGACAGTGTAAAAAAAAAAAAAAAAAGTGGAGTTCACCTGAACAGTGACTTATGCCTTTCATACTCAATCTCTTTCCATAATAAGTAGTACCAGCTCTCTTTATTTTTATTTGTTTTGGTACTATTATATCATGGGCATTTCTGTTAAGAATTATCAGAGTCTGTCCTACTGAATAAGAGCTTGTACTAATCACTTTGCCAACTTATTCATTATTCTTTTAGAATATTACATTCTTCATGAAAATGCAATCTTCAAACATTTAAAGCAAGGACCAAAAACTTACTTTCAACAAGTAATAACACTTTTAAAATAAAGTATTGGTGAAAGGTTGTAGTGCATGGGGAAGTTGTACTTTCATCTGTTTGCTTTGCTATATTGATTTCTCTCTTCCTAAAGTTTCGTTTCAGTGTTATTTTATAATAATCATTCTCTTTTCTAATATTTCCAAAACATACATGTACTCATACATCTCCAATTTTTTCTGAATCTACCCACACCTGTAGAAAAGAAATCTCAGACATTCGTGTGTCATATAAGATTTCAAATCCATGAACTTTCTTTGTGTGTCTTTCTTTAGTGCTTCAATTTTTCTCCTGGAATTAGCTACTGGAGACATAGTTGAATCTGTAATGCTCAGGTCTGAATATGAAAATTTACCTTTCCTCAATTTTGGTAAAGCAAAAAGTAAAGTTTACCAATTGTATCTCTCTTTTTCTGTATTTCATCTGAGGGTGCACCTCTTTTACTGATCTTTTCATGGTGCACGGTGAAAAATGTCAACTTATTCAGTTTCCTGACTTTTCCTTTCAATTTTATGGAAATCTGCTGTGCTTCCAGTTACTATAAATTTTGTTTTATTTAAGTTTAGAATAAACCTTTATATATCTTCACTTTTTGATGAACTCTACTTAAATTTCTTCCATGTTGCTTTTTCAGCAAGCAACAAAATAAAATTTTCTCATGCTCTGAGAATTTTTTTTTTCTACACAATTAATGAATCCTCAAACCTTTTCTTTAAATATTCATCCAGGAATACTCCAGATCAATGCTGGAGAATGTACCAATCACAGGAACCACTGGCAATAAATTAGACATCCAGGGTCAATTTTCAGGGACCCATTCTCACATCTGCATCACATTTGGGGGAAACCATGAAATGGATTTGGAATCAAACCCACAACTTTCAGCTACCACACAGACACCTAGTGATTAGTCAACTGCATTATACTGGTGGTATTAAACATAATATCTACCAGTAATATAGAAAATGTGAACACAGAACCACTGTTTACCATGTCCTGGTTCAGTGTATCATGACTCACATCGCTCTGCTGGTATGGTATTACTAAGATGTATAAGAGAAGATGGCTTTATGAAGCACCAAACTCGTCTTTTTTTTATTGTTGTTTCATTATTTGATTTATTCACAGGTAAATTATATTATGCAGTATGGTGGTTTTAGGTGTTTTCTGTTAGAAACAAGGACTGTGCTTTTCTATGACTAAGATACAGAAACGGTAAAAGAAATATATGACGAAGGAATTACAATTTAAAACTGATGTAGTGAAAGTTGAAGGTAAGACTTTACCTTTTCCTGAATGCTTGTTTTCCCACTTATTCCTTTGTCAATTTCATTGACATTATACATTACACTGTGAGTTTTCCCAAGTATACCTGCTATGTACTAGTGTAATTTCATGATGAGCCCTGTGAATGCATAATGTGGATGATAAGCTTCCAGCATAGAAACAGAGTAGAGTGATACTGTATGTGTTTGTTCTTTTGGAGGACCTTGCATTTCCAGCATTGATGTTATAATCATGACAATAGGCTGGGTGTCTATATTTATTTGACATCTTGAGTAGTCAGTTATGTGAATTAAAAAAAAAATCTTCTATTGAAATTAATCATGATGCACCTGTAATAAGATTTGACTTTTTTTACCAGCAGCTCTGAACTGATATAGAGCAATACTAATAGGGAGATTATGAAAATTGTGAAATAATTTGTAAACCAACTCTCATTGGTTACAATTCTGTTTTACATTAGCAATTGCAGAAATTGAAATTTTAGTTCTAAAAATTTCTGGGTAAGTTTTCCACTGAGAAAACCAAACTGTATAAAGTTGTTACACCTTTTCCGACTATCAATGGAAACATCTGTGAAATTTCTGGTGATTCCTGACATTTCCTGCTGGGATTATACAGAGTTATGTTAAATTTCCATTAGTCTTTCGATGCTGAGTCTATGTGCATGGTCTTTGCCATGCTTTGCTTCAAACTTATGTTTAATAAGTCCCCATATGTATCAAGGTAATCTAGACTAAAGCTTCTGCAGTTCTAATAAAAAAAAGTAATAATGATTTTCTTTTTGTATTTTTTAAATAAAAAAAAATGTACTTTACGATTTTAGTTAAATTAAGAATGATTAGAAAAATTGTGATAGTTCTGAAAAGTGAATTTTGTCATTCAATGAACTTTTTAATGAGGCCAGTTTGAAGTACATGCTTTTGAATGTCACTGAATTTCTTTTTCTCCTTTTTTTCTACTGAAAGCGCATAAAGTTTCACTAAAGTATACATTAACACAAGTACTACATCAATCTGTGCAGCCTAAACATTTTACTTTGAGAGACTTTACAAAATAATGTTTTGAATTAAATTCACAGGATAAGAGAGCACATTTTTCACTTGAAGTTTCCATCACAAATTTAATGCCACTGGAAAAATTACAAATATCCATGGCTATCTGAAACTCAACCCCAAATGGATGTAATTTCAAAGTGAATTCATAAAATCAATTCATTACTAATCCTCCTAGATTAGAAGGCAGTCTTGTAGGTATTTAAGGATGTACAACAAATTAGTTCATTTAACATTTTGTTACATTTCTGCCTCATTGTTTAATACAGCTTTTAAGAATAATAAAAAAAGAGCAGTTATTAATGTCATAAAAATAATGGAAATAAACTATTACTGGTATGTGCTATTAATGCAAACAATGAAGAATAAAATAACAGTATCAGTATAGTTGAAAATGAGAACTGAACTGAGAGTTTTGCCTGAAAAGTAAGATCATGTAAACAACTGGTAATGTATGGCAAGAAACAGTAGCTACCCTACATAAAAATGAAACATAAGTTTCATTAGGCATTACAATTTCAGCAATAATGAGTGACAGGTATGGTGTACACTAAATATTTAAATGCAATAAAATTTTGAATTTAGACCAGAATTAAAAAAAGGTATTACTATCACAGGTGTACAACTAATGGGAATTGAAATGACAAACTCATTCTTTATAAAAAAGCAAATGAAGTAAAATAAATGAAGCAGTTATCATTAGCATACTGACAACAAAAATTAAAAATTATTTCATGTCCTATCAAAAAATTCACTACTACTTAATTACACTGATAATAATGATAAAAACAATAAAAACTGTAGTTCACTGATTACTACTCATAAAATATTTTTTTTCCCACATATTTCATATGTCTACAAATTTTTCTATCACAATCATTGAATTAACTACTACTGTACATAGGCTACACATGAGAAAATAACAGAAATATTTACTATATGGTAGAGTAAATAGACCTATATGTATTTATATATATAATTCAT
This sequence comes from Macrothele yani, assembly GCA_039090855.1. Classification (NCBI taxonomy): domain Eukaryota; kingdom Metazoa; phylum Arthropoda; class Arachnida; order Araneae; family Macrothelidae; genus Macrothele; species Macrothele yani. The sequence continues at coordinate 76,553,810 of CM077026.1, forward strand.
TGTTTAGTTCATTTATTGTTAGGCAAAGCACATTCATCATTGAGTGTGCATGATCTTTCAAGTCATGGTTTATGCAAGTACAGCACTTCTCGTTTGTTGAGGAATATGTGAGGATAGTGTAAAACACTTAAGTAAGTTTGTGCCAGTATCGAATCTGTTTGTGTCCAGCAGACATTGCTTCATCCCAGTGTTCCAAGCCTTTGCCTCGAGAGAACATGTACGATCCTAAAATGACACGCCCTAGACTTTTATCTGAAATACAAAGGGAAGACTGTGTAAAGATATATATCAGGCAAATGCAAATTACATAAAAAAACCTAGATTTGTTTTTTGGGGGGGGGGCGGGGGGTATTACTACCATAATCAGCTCTTACTGCTATAAGCAGTCTCCTTTCCCTTATTTAGGAAGGGACAGAGACATGTTGTAACACAAAAACACCACCAATACTTCATCCAGGAATCGAGTGAATAGCTCGAAACCCACACCTCTGACTACTGGGTCACTGGAGCACCATACTTGAATCACATTTATTCACAAAGATAACCTGTTTTTAATTTTTTACCAGAATTAAATTAATCATTTGACACTCTGGTTGTTAACATGTAATTAATACTAAAATCTTTTATTTATGAGAAGGAAAGTTAAGCTCCGTGTTTTGCAAGTGTCAAAAACTCCCACACAAACTCTTGATTGAAATCTTTGTATTAGTCTTAACTTGTTACAGACTTTCTGGTTTTAAATGATCAAGTTTTTGACGCTTGCAAAACACTGAGCTTAACTTTCCTTCTCGACGGTCTTTCCTCAGAAGACAGCACAAATAAGTATACGAAGTTGTGTAAACCTTCGGTGTAACTAATCAAATTGTATACTGCTGTATACAATTTGAGATCAATGGAATTGTATAAATGAAGTTTCTTACTTGTATACGGTTTTGCGCATTGTCTTATTTAATTCTTCGTTTCACGGAGTGATGGGAGTATCTGTCTCGTTTCGGCGCCTATATCTGTTATAAATCGATGAAAAATGAAATTGAGTTTCAAAGTTAACCCACAGACGTTACCTCAAGAGATGGATTTTATCATACTCAAGTATGATAAAATCCTTAAAACATTGGAGATAAAAGAGTGATAAAATGAGGAGCGTGCATGCAAAACCAAAGATGTTACAAAAATTTGAATTATCAAGTAAAAATTTAATATGATAAAGGATGATGGTCTGATTCCGTTTCTGTATCATAAGCCGACCCAAACCAAACAGCTCCTACTCATTTTATTGACTAAAAATGCGCGATTCAAGCAAAAACGAACATGTCCCAGTTGCAGGCTCAAGCAAAATCAAACGCCGCCCCGGTGGCGCAGTGGTCTAAGGCGTTGGCCTCTGATCATTCGTCCGTAAGGGGTCCGGGTTCGAATCCCGGTCAGGCATTAATGTTGTGTTTGTCTTACGGCACTGACTCTCTCCCTTCCCTGGAACCAGTGACCCTAAATTAGGGACGGGCGACTGCTTATAGCCCATTGAGTTGCTCACGGCGGTCGTTAAACCTCCCATCAAAAAAAAAAAAAAAACATGTCTAGTGAAGCAACCAAAGCTCCAAATTTCGGTCACGTGACGAAGCCGATAAGAGTGACGCAGTGGCATTCACGTTTTCAGACAGTCGACGTGTTCTGTTCAAACGTGGTGATTATTTTCGTGCGTTTTTCATAGTTTTAGAGATAAGGAAGAGTTTTAGAGATATGGTTTAGTAATGGTGAAGGAAGGTTCAAAAGGACAAAGGAAAAGAACCAAAAGAGAAAGTGTGAAAGAAAAGGCTAAGTAAGAACGCTATGGTGCACCAGATGTTTTCAAAGTTTTCATGTTTTGCAAACATCAGAACACTCGGTTCTTGTGCTATAAAGTTCGTCCATGTGAACATCAGAAACAACGTGACTGCCTGGAGGACTACTGTAGTCTACATATTTGATTTTTATTAATGTACTTGTTTTCTAATTTTCATGAAAATCCGTTCTTCTCAGTCAAGCATTTTTGTATACTTACGTATTATTATTTTTGTTAATTTGTAATAAATTGAGCAAAATAAAGACCAACATGTGACAGCAACTTTGGTAAATAATGAACAAAAATTAGAAAAAAATTAAATAAATAAACATCAACTGAAAAGTGAAAATGCTTCTCTTTCTCCATCAGCTTTTTTCTTTCAAACCTTGAGATTTTTGTTAGAGAATCGGTATTCTATTAAAGGCACGCTGATTATTGAACATATAGGTAGATTAAATTCAGAATATGTTCAAGCAAAATCCAACTAGTCACTAGAGCATCTGATCAAAAACAAACATGTCACTTGAAGCCCGAACAAAAACAAACATGTGAACAACAAAAAGCAAAATATTTTTATTTCAAAACATTTTTGATCTGAATCACATCCATAGATGTATTTAGAGCATCAAAAAGAAAGTGGTTGAACAGTACGAAATTCATTGTGCATAACAAAATGAACGTTTTTTTCTGCCTACTGTAAATCTAGATCTGATGTACATGTTTGTTTTTGCTTGCGCGCTCCTCAAATGGTTTAATGCGTGTTAATCCCTGCCGGAACGTCCACTGTGTTCAGGCAAATGCCGGAGCGAGACAAAAACTTTGTCCCATCGCTCCGTGAACGTATGGATTAAATAAAATAATGCAAAAATACACATACATAGGAGACTTTTCAATTATCACAAACAATATAATTGCCTCCTGTTGGTAATGGCCATCACCAGCAGGGAACACAGTTGCCATGAATGGGTGAACTTGGTCCGCAACGCTGTTCAGATACCTGACAGCTGTCAGAAATTATGCTATTGGGATAATGGGGCCTAAAGTGTCCCAAGAAAACATAGCCCATAGAATAACACCGCCACCGTCGGCCTGTTTCTGCCCAACAGTGCATCCAGGTGCCATAGCCTCCGTTGGTAATCGATGTATTCGCGCTCGGCCGTTTACGTGATGCACCAGGAATATTGATTCGTCAGACCAGGCCACTTTCTTCCAATCATCCACTGTCCAATATCGATGATCATGTGCCCATTTCATGCGTTGTTGGCGATGACGTGCGATGAGCATCGGTACCTGGCTGGGTCTTCGGCTACGCAGGCCTATGCGCAGAAGGCTGTGATGAACTGTGTGCTGTGATACATTGTCCTGATCACTTGTAGCTGCGGGTGATTGGTCGCACTGTGGCCCTGCGGTCGCTATTAACAATGCACGACAGTCTCCGCTCCCCTCTGGCATGAGTTGCGGACGACAAACGGCTGGACGACGGTTCGTCGTTTGGCCATCTGTGCACCACTTTTGATATGTGCTCACTGCAGCGTCACGTGAACAAGCCCCGCCGTTTCCGAGATCTTAGTTCCGAGGTGCCGTGCCATCCCAATTTGTCCTTTATCAAACTCCGATGAATCGGCAGCTTTTCCCATTATGACTCCGAACACTACTAACCGAAAGCCGATCCTCGCGTTGTATATATATTGCTCTGTGAACTTCACCTGCGCCACCGTTCGGTCTTCAGGCGCTCTCATTTCTCTAGGCTGGGGGGTGGTCTAAATGTAATGGCTGATCAGTGTGTAACGATTGTTTCCGCGTCATTGGTTTCATGAAAGAAAAAAAAACGCTTTAAAGTATTTTTCGCACAGTTATAATCTCGGAAAACAGAAATCTGGAAACCATGTAATGGTTATCGTATGTTACTTCCTTCACAATAAATGTATCTATTAATGAAATATATCAAAGAAAAAAATATAGACATACGATGGCGGCTAAAAATATTGGCTAGCGAGTATTTTTTTAAAATTAAATACATACTTGCCCCTTATATTTTCCCCCGATACTAAGTTTTACGTTTTTACTGGCTTCGCCTCAGCTTTTGACGTTTTTTTTTTGTTTTTTTTATTGGAGGTTTAACGACCACCGTGAGCAACTTGATGGGCTATAAGCAGTCGCCCGTCCCTAATTTAGGGTCACTGATTCCAGGGAAGGAGAGAGCCAGTGCCGTAAGACAAACACAAACTCCATGCCTCGCCGGGATTCGAACCCGGACCCCTTTCGGACGAATGATCAGAGGCCATCGCCTTAGACCTCTGCGCCACCGGGGCGGCCTGACGTATTTCATCAGTACGCAGTAAATTAAATGTAATCAATCGGAATACATGCTGTTAATTACACCGTCTAGCTACGTGTGTGAGCGTTCGCCTTCGCGTACAGTTTTAAATCCTTACGAGCACGGTGTAAGAGTGTTGCAGAACAAATAAAAAAAATTTAAAAAGCGGTAGATCAGTTTAAAAAATTCTGCAGTAAAAAAACAGAAAATTTTCAAAAGTAATAAAAATGCGCAAGCTGTAAAATTCAGAAGAAATGTTGATTGATGCTGGTTAAAAACGAATGTTTATTTATTGGCTCCTTGCCAAACTTTTTGAGTATCACTGAAAAATACCTAAATCTCAAAATTATGCAAAAAAATCCCATTGCATTCCTACATAAATAATATCGATCAATTTCGATTCTCGTCGTTGTTTGGGAAATTTTTGTTTTGTTTCTAGCAAACCACCGCTAGCAACTCAATGGGGCATTCAAGCAGTCACCCGTCCCTAACTTAGGGCCACCGGCTCCAGCGAAGATAGAGAGCATGCGCTGGTACGTCAAACAAAACATCCGAGCCTGACTGGGATTCGAACCCGGACCCATCTCAAACGAATGATCAGAAGCCAGCTCCCAGACCACGGCGTCACCAGTTTCAGGAATGAACAGCGCTTAGAGTTTCTTTTACTTCCTTCTCAATAAATGTGTTAATTAATAAAATATATCAAAGAAAAAAGGTAGACATAGGATGAACATTTTGAGGCCGCCCCGTTGGCCTCAGTGGTCTAAGCGATGGCCTCTGATTATTCGTCCGAATGGGGTCCGGGTTCGAATCCCGGTAAGGCATGGATGTTGTGTTTGTCTTACGGCACTGGTTCTCTCTCTTCCCTGGAACTAGTGACCCTAAATTAGGGACGGGCGACTGCTTATAGCCCATTGAGTTGCTCACGGTGGTCGTTAAACCCCCAATAAAAAAAAAAAAAACAGTGTAATATTATTGCTCTGCAAACATTATTGATCGAGAACTTTTTTTTTTATGTGCTTTAAACTTCTCCGAAACGTACATTCCCCAAATAGGTTGGATATGGTGTGTGTGTGTGTTATAGATAAAGATTTTTTTTGCTTTTGAAAAAGAACATTTAATGACTTGGCCTCTTGTTCTCGAGGATACCTTTTGCATTTATTTCCAGGTAAAAACGTTTCTCACTCACACTGTTTCACGTAAAGTTTTCGCAATACACTATCGTGCTTTTTCACTTTCTTCCACATATTTGCTGTTTATGATTTAAAGAGTCATCTGTACTGTCTTGGCTGGCCCCGGGAATCTGTACCCTTTCTCTCTCCCATAGTTGGGTACTGTTAGTACGTGTGCCTGGCCTTGTGGTAAAAACAGCACAAAACGTTGCACTTCCTCTTTTGTCTTGTAACACCCCAATTTGAGAGTTCAGGCCCGTGGTCTGTGCCGTACGCGTACCCTCCCGTTAGGCGTACTGTCACTGGATTTTCGATTTGTTGGTCCAAGCTACCCATTTCCAGTTTTCTGATGGCGATGTATGTTTTTTCGGACAATTGCGGTCTCACAGCTTTTTGACTTGCTGTTAATAAGGGTACTTGATGTAAGCTTCGGTTTGCATTGCCCAGTCGTGCCATCGTACGTAGAATGGTCTGCAGAATCATCGTAGGTGTTTCATCGTTAAAAATCGATGATATCTTCACTGCAACCCTCAGTTCTGACGTTATATTACAGTAAAAGCAGCGCTCACTTCGAAGACCTACATTTTCTCCAGTGGCTGCTGGGTTTGATGTAGTCTTGGTACACGCGTGAAACGTTCACATGCTGAAAATCTTTGGCGGTCGCGGAGATGGAGCACCCCGTCTTTCTCGCAGCGATTATCTGACCACGGTCGAAATTGCTCGGGTCGCTGTGTTTGCCCATTATCATAGTCGCGGCTATGCTATACAGATAGTAGGTATCTGACTTACAGCCCAGAGGTTTGGTCTGGCCTCATTATTGTGGCAGGTTTGTGGATGAGCACGGTGTGTATAAAAAGTAGTGCTTTCAGTGTACAACTCACTATATTTATTTGTGCTATCTTCAGAGAAGAGACCGTACAGAGTATGATGTGTGTTTAAGAGTTATCTAATGGTTTTAATCAATTGTTGTTACATATAAACCTTACTGTTCTTAGATACATAAATAATACATTTTCCCCTCAGTCACCTTTGCCCTACAAATATAATAGATTCCTGGACTGATACTTCCAAATCATCACATACGGCATGATTGGAAATTTGCAAGAGTGGCTCAAATGAAAACAGCAGCAAAAACTAAAAAAATGTTTTATTCATACCCTGGACGACAAACGTGTTAACTTTACCAATAGCCGTCCTCTTGCAATGCACCGAAGCCGTCGTGAAACAAACACACGGATTCCATCCGAAAGAAACATTTTAGATTACGTTCGCAGCAGCTCATGCACAGTTTGTTGCATTTCGCATTCTGAATCAAAGTGCTTCCTTTGTGGCGTCTCTTTGGGAGAGGGGGTAAACATTTGAAACCGATTTCGGCCAGAAGAGGGAGCGCAGTAGCGCTTCAGACTGATTTTAAGCGTCTCACAAGAACTTGAGGACGGAGGTCAAGTTTTAAACGATTCCTTTTACGTAGTAGGCCTCGAAGTTTTCACCAGATTGTAGACTTCAGATTGTTCTTAAGCTGATGGCAGTAAGATGCACTGCGTACAATTTCCTTTTTTCTAGGTAATTCTCTATACTGACATCCCTACACGTGTTGGGCCCGGGACAAATCCATGCTACGTCACAGACGTAGCATGGATTTGTCCTACGGCGCTGGTTCCATTCCTTCCCCGGTACTAGTGACTCTAAATTTGAGAGAAACGGCTTAGATGCTCATAAGATTCCTTAAATCACCACCACACAAAAATTAAGTAAAAATAAAAAAAGAACAACACTCATGTCTCAAAACTCAGTGAACGTCACTTTCCTTGCTGACGGTGTATCACTGAATGCCTTAGGATTCGAAAAAACTGGATGTCACCTATATTGCTTACTTACAAGCAAAAAGTGATTAATCCCGGTTTCATCGCTGGCCACGACATGGCTCAAGTCGTATCATCACTGCTCTTATCTCGACTTTCGTGCAAAGTTCATTACGTGACACCATAGTTCTAGCTCCTTCCAGTGGCATCACATCCAACAACATGGTTAGTGGCGTCGTCTATCATATTATAAACCTGCCAAAGCGGCACTGTTACTCCAGCAATTAGATTTTCTCCTCTTCACTATCTTGTTACTTTTGCTGTTATCATTTGAGCTGCACTTTTCATAGTCATTTGTTATTTTATTCTTCTGAAAACATGTCTATTTGCACTGGAGAAATGCAATTGGTCTATCGTAAATGAAGAGAGCAAAAGATCACTGGTAAAGCAGCAGCTGCTGACAGAAAATTTTGAGCCCTGTTTTAAATGACTTAGCTAAAGCAGTAGTCCATGGAAATGCTTCGAAAAGTTCTTCGTTACTAGCCTCCTGAAGGTAAAGAATCACTAGAAACACATACTTACTCTGTAGTTACAGCCGTGATTGATATGAGATTGGGAAATCTCTTGCTGGTGTCATGAATTACCCAAGTGTCGCAAATTGTCCAAGTTAAAGCAATCATCAAACATAGAAGAATGCACAGCACGTTGATGTGAATTGTGGAATTGCTGATGGGTCAGATTTGAAGAACTACCCACAGAGCTGAGTAAATAGTTAGAATGTGTTTCTAGAAACACATTCGCAGGTTTCGGGTTCGCCGAGAAATCACGCTGGAAGAAGCTCACTGTGGAAGGAATTCTTGTTAATTCCGGATAATGTGTGGAAGAATCACCACACATTTTTCTGTTGTTTGTTTTTAACTTTGCTCATTTTTTCCCCGAGCCTCACGATGAAGGGATTTATTTTACATTTGGGCACCAATATAGCCAACGAGTCATTTTCTGCCGAATCCACGTCTTCCTTCTCCGGAGTCGCATATTCTCCCAATTAAACTAAACTTATTGCTGAAACTTGCCGTTTTGACTCATGCGTCGCCTTAATAGTACGTCACACTCTTCATTCTATAAAATTTCTCTTTGATAAAAAAAGAAAAACTGATCGAAGTTTCTTAGTCCCTGGAAGGGCATAAACAGAATTTCACGTTTGTGATCTTCATATCGTCAGATGGTTTTTAATACCTTCCGATGGTATTAAGTGAGAAAACACTGATCTTTCAAAGTGTCATTTTCCCTTAAATCTTTATGTCAATAGTGGGTCATATAGTGGGTCATATAGCATAAAGAATCAGTCCAGCTTTCGTTATTCAGTTGCATAGAATTAGAACCCCTTAAACAATGGTGTCCATTATGCACATGAAGAGGTTTTAGTTTGCCTATTGCATGTACAACTGTAGTTTACTTTGAACTGATTCTAATTTGTTGTTTCTTATCTGGGACAGATCGGAAATAGCTTTTGTCTGACATTACTTTCCAAATTCATTCTGCTAGTATTTTCTAGACTGAGTAAAGTTAAAAAGATGGCACCAAATTTTCGGGTGGAATAAGCACGGTTTTTGAATCCTTTCCGACATGATGAAATATTTCAAAATATATTTTAAAAGAAAAAATTCAGTGAACGGGAGAATGCACTTATGGTTCTTAAAGAAAATCTGCGAATAACTGAAAATGCGCAGTGTATCATTAATGAAATACGGGATTACACCATACAATACAAATTTTGAAGATGTAAATCCGTGTAACGGATTCACATCTTTGAAATTTGTATGCGCAGTGTAAGCGGTGTTCTTCAGAGTGGAATGAGCAGACACGCTGGTGCAGTGGTGTGAACGCTGGCTTCTGATCATTCGGCCGAGATGAGCCCGGGTTTGAATCCCGGTGAGGCATGAATGGTGTTTTTGTCTTACGTTTCCTCCCTTCCCTGGAACCAATATCCCTAAATTAGGGACAGAGCTAAATCCACAGTTTCCCACGGTGGTCGTTAAACCCCCAAACAAAACAAAACAAAACAAAAAGTAGCGTATTGAATTGGTGATAAAAAAAATGAACCGGATTTCGACACAATCGGAAAACATCTACATATAGAAATAACTACTTTAAGCCACTAGCAGCTGAAATGTGTGCTGTGAAAAATCACAGATTGTGAACAAAACACTTCTCATAACGGAAGATATCCAAGGCAAAGCGGATTTTTGAAATTGGCTATTTAGAAACAAAGATACAGTTTCAAGTATTTTACAAATAGAAAATAACACTACAAATAGGAAAAAACACTACATGTGTGAAAAATATTTCTCGCCAGAAACGCTATCAGCAACAATATGTATATATTGATACGAAAATTTGGGGCTAAATTAATTAACTATAAAAGGGAGGACGGACTCGATAGGCGTGGCTCAATTATTATAATGTTTAAATTAAATATTTGGCCTACCACAAAATTAATTGGAAAAATTAGCACGTTTAATTGGGGAAGTCTGATAATTCGCTTAGCTGGGTGGAAACAAACGAATTTTGAAGTCGCCTTTGAGGGCCCACCCAGATACACCACAACCACCCAGTCCGGCGGTACAGATTCATCATACCCTCATAAATATGCCTACTCTTAAGCCATTTGAGTCAAAAAGCTTTGAGCTACCGTTCAAATTACGGCTAAAGCGGGTCGAAGGTTGGTTGTGACACCAGTCTCACAGAGGTTATGAGCACTCGGTACGAAAGAGAAGAGAGCAACATTAAGTTGTTGACAGAAAAGGAGCAAGGCGAAGGCACTTGGCAACGAAAAAGAGGCAATTGCAGTCTGCCTCCGTGAAGGGGAAAAAAGATGGAAGCAGTTGGTTTTTGCAGTCCGCTGGGGTAAGACGGCCGCGAGAGACACCAGCAGGTAAAGAAAATATGCGATGATGCTCGGCGCGCAGGGGTAAGACGCGCGGGAACGGAAAAGCAAAGCCCAACAATAACCTGGTGGCTGAGGTAAGTCCCCGGAATGTCAAATTGAGAGCACCTAAGAGGACGGTTCGACCGCTACCGAAAAAAGCTGCGATACCAGGCTCATTGCAAGGGTCTATCATCTCTTATACTGCTCCCGCCAAGAATCGTTAGCTAACCACCGGCCAGGAAACCAGCATCTCAAGAAATCGCCTCAAACGAAGAAGGGCGGAGGTCGCTGACCTCTGAGAAAGCGTCAACAGTTCCTCGCTCCAAGCAGCCTACGCATCTCTCTCTACGGGGTCAAAGAGAGCTATCCCCCGTCCATCCTGCAGCCATCCCCCTGTGCCGAGTCTCAGAGGGCGGAAAGAAAGTGGTTCCATCGCCGGCGAAAGTAAAAAAAGGAGTGACATTTCTATCGCTTATCATACAGGTGGAGGGCTACCGCCTTCTTTGCCGTGTTACCTGCATCGCTGTGTGTGTGTGTGTACATCAACAGCTTCACTGAAAATATTTAAACCTGCTATCGTTCCATGGATTATTATTCTATTTCAAGCAATAAGTGAGTACTTTTTGCTTATTGTTATCCTTGCGCTTAGATGGCGAACTAAATATATCGGCCGATCCCAGACTTTTTAGAACTCTGATACGCCTAGTGGCGAAAGACTATTATTTTCAGAATCTAAGGCAAGCTTTTATTGTTAGAGAAGAAGGAGAATAGCTCTTGTTTGTACGCCGATGCCAACTCTTCGGACGATAGGTTCCGCCTACAATAAAAATTCTGAAGTGTTCAATTTTTACTCTCTTGTCTCCATGTGCTCTGGTATTAAAAATTCATGTGTTTCAGTTAGCTGAGAACGATTTCGCTATACATACCAGCTCCGGGATGGTACGGACGCCTAGCCTCTAGTAATAAACAAACATCAAACCGCTCGGACACGCCTAGGCTGAGGCGGGCATTGAAATTAATGAATACCATCGCTCGGCAGAATACCGCATCAATTGGTGGTCCGCCGTTGGATCACGAAATCGCATCAATATATATAGGTACTTTTATAAGCAGAGGTATCATCATTAAGCAGAGATTTACGTTAACGCTCCCTAGCGTGAAAATAAACATTATTTTGGGAAAAAGAGTACACATAAATGTTATCTGCTGTCAGTGGCATCTGACTGAAAAAGAATTTTTTCAGTTAGAATTTTAGAATCGAAGATGCGATTAAACATGATATAAACAGAAACCATGCACTTACGCCTCCCCCTCCCCTAGTGACAAAGCATTTTTTTTACAGAATATTGTAAAACGTGTCCGAAATATTGATCGTCGTGACCTTACGCAAAAAGAATTTTTTAAATCTGATTTTTATAAGCAGAGATTTCAGAAAAAATACTATGTACACAAACGCCTCTAGCGGTGACACATGCAGTATTTTAAATAGAAACTGGGGGTAAAATGGCCTTCGTGGTAAAATGTATCGGAAGGTGAAAAGAAATTTCTGAATCTTTTTGTTCTTGTTGTTGTTGTTGTTGTTGTTGTTTAAACATTTGTGTAGAATGAATGCAATTTGAGTTTAATAGAACACGTGATTTACGCCCCTAGCGGCATCGAAAAGTGACTAAAACATATGGATCGTTGGCTTCACAGTTCGGGCTTTTTATTGAAGTCAAATCGGACTAATACTGTGGTCGCAAAGATGTGTTGTCCGCAGAAGGAGATAAGTACCGACACTACATAGCTTGTCCCAAAACAACTCGGAATGTTTTATTAACAAATATGCAATACTGTGTTTGGCCTTCGCAGGAGTCTCGAAAAAACGGTAGTAATTATATTAACCATAGCAACGGCCACACCTGTTTCTCACGCATGCGTCGTCAGTACTGCGCAGTTTATAATAAACGTTTTTTGTGAACCTCTAACAAGTGTTTTCGCGCCGTGATTTTTCTAAAAAAGTGGATGTGAAACGGGATCAAAGATGAGCCATTAAATTTTGCTGTCCACTTAAGCAGTCTGTCAGAAAGCTTTTTCATCTTATGCAAGAGGCTTATAAAGGCGAATGTGTAGGAAAATTAACAATTTGCAGATGGCATAAAGAATTTATGCATGGTCGTGAGTCGGCGGCTTTAATCGCGCATGAATGAAGACCTTCAACGAGTGCCACAGAGGTAAGCATCAACACAATAGGTTGTTAGGTATTGTACGGTAAAACAGACACACCCATCAATTAGAGATATCGAAGAAATGGTTCACATTCAATATCATCAATTCGTAGAATTTTAACCAAGCATTTGGGCATGAAACCAGTTTGTTCAATTTGGGTTTCCTATTTCTTTTCATGTGCGGTGCAATGCAAGGCCGCGCATGGCCAGTTTTTGTTTCTTATTAGGAGAAAATTAATATTAAGTTGATGTCCCAACCTGCATATAGTCCAGACTTGTCACCATGTGACTTCTCGTTGTTCCTCATTTATAAAAGACATTACGGGGACGACAATTTCAGACTGATCAACAACTTATTACAACTGTGCAGGGGTGCTTCAACAGCATTTCAGAAGAAGAACTCCCGAAGACATTCAAAAAGTGGAAGGAACGTTGGGACACCTGTATTCGATGCGATGGACAGTATTTCGAAAAGATGACCACTTCCTAATAATTCAGGTGCGCATATTTTTTCTAAAAAATAATATTCTCAGTTGTTTTAGGACAACCCTTGTATAAGCATGTACTTTTTTCAAAAGAGTTGCTGAAAATAAAGCCATCAAACGTTGATTAAAAGTGCGTAAACAAATAAATCATTTTACATTTTAAGCAACGTCCCATATTTTGCGACGGTAAAATCATAAAACAGTAAAACAAAATGAAGAATGAAACACAACGCAAATCGTTGCACGTTAACTCTTGTGGCCTGAAAACACTGTAGCTATATCGACTGGATATTTTTGTTTAGTATGGGCATCTGTTTATCTGTCAGAAATCGTTTGGTCTGTAAGTGACTATTAGAAGTCATAAACCGTTTTTGGTTTACCGCCGAAGAACAATGACAATTTCATACGGAAAAGAACAAGTTCACCAGATTCGTTCTATGAAAAATGAAAGAAGATTAATATTTTTTACAAATATTTACATCCCCTCCCCAAGAAATTCATTATTTCGCTTAGTGCTTTTAAAAACATTTAATAATCCACTATTCGCATAATTTCACTCATTCATATCCAAAGCATTTCAAAAAGTATAAAAAATGAAACTACAGTATGAAGGATTTTTTTACATATAAACACATCTAAGAAAGGAGCTTTGAAATTTAAAAAGGCGGAAATAATAGTAATACTCGTAGATTACCTTTTTCTTTTCCAGCCGACAGAGTCACCTGCACTATCACACTAGAGGAGTTCATAGCATTATGCGACAAGCGAAAATGAAAGGATTCGTTGTATTTAGGATCTGTGCTGTTCTTCACTATCATTGTTTTCTTTGTTTTGACTGCTTTATGGTCTTTCATCAAAGTCAACTTCACAAAGGAATCTGAAAGTCATCAGAAATACAAAAGGAAAGTGTAACAAACAATTTCTAAACTCCACCGAAATGTTTCCATTTTTATAATCCTGCGATTAAAAATCGTGATAAATGGGAGTCACAACATAAAAACAGTTCTACAGAGCCAAAATGTTTACTTAATCACAAAACAACAACTACAGTAGAATTCCACAAACTTTCGTATGCTCAATAAAGTAGTTATATGTCTTGTAGACAAGCAGAATAGCAAGATCAACTTCACAGCAGATTAAAAATTATAATAATTAAAGCAGAAGTCATCAACTAACAAGAAATGAGAGTAACTATGGAACTGTTTCGCATTCCATCCCATGACTAAAAAGGAATCAAGTCTTCTAAGCTGTAGGATTGGCAACACCATAGAGCATCGCTTATCCGAAATACACCGGAGCCATTGCATTATGACCACCCCCAGCCTAGAGAAATGAGCGCGCCTGAAGACCGAACGTTGGCGCAGGTGAAGTTCACAGAGCAGTATATATACAACACGAGGACCGGCTTTCGCTTAGTAGAGTGTTTGAAGTAAGAATGGGAAAAGCTGCCGATTTATCGGAGTTTGATAAAGGACAAGTTGTGATGGCACGGCGCCTCAGAACTACGATCTCGGAAACGAAGCGGCTTGTGGGTTGTTCCCGTTCCGCTGTAGTGAGTACGTATCAAAAGTGGTGCACAGATGGCCAAACAACGAACCGTCGTCGAGCCGTGTGTCGTGCGCAGCTCACTGATGCCAGAGGGGAGCGGAGACTGACCCGCATTCTTCACTGCGACCGCAAGACCACAGTGCGACAAATCACCCGCAGCTACAACAGTGGTGATCAGGTCAATGTGTCACAGCACACAGTTAATCGCAGCCTTCTGCGCATGAGCCTGAGGAACCGAAGACGCAGCCAGGTCCCCATGCTCACTACACGTCATCGCCAACAACGCATGAAATGGGCCCAAGATCATCGAGATTTGACCGTGGATGATTGGAAGAAAGTGGCCTGGTTTAACGAATCAGGATTCCCGGTGAATCACGTAGCGGCCGAGCGAGGATACACCGATTACCAACGGAGGCTATGGCACCTGGGTGCACTGTTGGACGGAAACAGTCCGGCGGAGGCAGTGATACGCTGCGAACGATGTTTTTCTTGGGACACTTTAGGCCCCATTATCCCAATAGCACAATTTCTGACAGCTGTCGGGTATCTGAACATCGTTGCGGATCAAGTTCACCCTATTCATGGCAACTGTGTTCTCTGCTTGGGATGGCCATTACGTACAGAATAATGCGCCTTGCCACATTGCCAGATTCGTCCAGGAGTGGTTCGAGGAACACGCTGGTTACTTTGTGTTAATGCCCTGGCCTCCAAATTTACCTGACATGAACCTAATCGAACATTTGTGGTTCGACTCAGAAACTCAGAAAAGCGGGTTCGCGCTACCCCCCCCCCCCCCCAAAGAGAAATGTACGGGAACTGGAGGACCTGCTGTTGACATTATGGTACCAGATACTACAGGATACCTATCGCCAAATCATCGAATCGATGCATCGCCGAGTGTCGCTGCTTGGCGAGCTAAAGGGGGTCCTACAGCTTATTAGGTAGGTGGTCGTCATATTATGGCTCGTCGGTGTAAATATCGTTTTATATTTATGTTTCTTTTTGAGCTGAAGTTTTTTTCTTCTTTTCTTTGTGTATCATTTTCTTTCTTTTCTTTGTGTATCCTTTTCTTTCTTTATTATTTTATATATTATTTTGATTTCTTTTTTTTTTTTTTTTTTTTTTTTTGATTGGAGGTTTAACGACCACCGTGAGCAACTCAATGGGCTATAAGCAGTCGCCCGTCCCTAATTTAGGGTCACTGGTTCCAGGGAAGGGAGAGAGCCAGTGCCGTAAGACAAACACAACATCCATGCCTCACCGAGATTCGAACCCGGACCCCGTTCGGACGAATGATCAGAGGCCATCGCTTAGACCACTGCGCCACCGGGGCGGCTATTTTGATTTCATTCTATTCGTCGGATAATATTATTGTAAATGTAATAATTCCTGTTTTTGTTTCAAAGTCCGAATGTAAAGGCCCCGTCTTTGAAGTCATTTTAAGACCTTTGCTGACGTCAAGCTTTACAGATGCGACTGCGTTGCCGCCGGTCTCTCTAAAGCATTGGAAAGAATTTATTCTCCCGAGTTCGTTATTGTTTACATAAAAATTTATTAGAACATTTCGGTGTCGTGAAAATGGGTACTGGTGTCCTGATCAGTGGCAGATGCAGGTGAGAAAAGCTACAGGTGGTTGATGACACTTTGGGCTTTGTGGCAGGGCGAAGGAAGAAGAGTAGGTTCTAAGTGGAGATAGAAGTGCGTACGGAATAAACCGCCTGTGTGTTAAAACATTAAAAAAACCGCAATAAATGGAGACACGCTAACAATTTAAAAAAGTAAACTATTTTTTATGACCGGAACAATTGCTGTGTGTTTTGTTCAAAGCCAGATGTAGTGATATAGAATGCTCGCTGTGAAAAGTAAACTATTGCTTTTCCGAACTCATAAGCTATCGGCTGGAATACTAATTACATACACACTACGTTAGTTCTATTGTATAAGTGAAATTGTGCAGTGTTAATTATTTACCTTTGAAGCTGCATTTAACTGATTAAATGTTTCGTTTATTTAGGACTTGCGCTCTCTGAGAAATATTTGCGTTCGCAATGTCTTCTTAACTTCTCTTTGTTCCAGAGGTAGAATCCAACCGCTCCGGTCCTACTTTTGTGTGGCTTCTCGAATTTGATTCGGGACAGTGGGCCACGAGCGATGCAACAATATGTTAATTCGTTTTTACATTTATTTGACATATTTAATTTTACGTTTATTTTGACATATTTTGTGTCTTGTTAATGGATGGCAATTAGGAGTTTCTGTTATACATTAACAGTTTAATTTAACAATAATGCACATGATGACGGTGCACAGAGCTGGGATCCTAAAGTCGAAGCTGAGACTAAGTAGTCTTGCAACGTTGTTTATTTACGTTGACGAACAGCGTTTTAAAATTCAGGACTATCCACAGCTATATCTTAGACAGTCCTATACATCGCAGTTTGATAATTCTCCCCCTAGGCATATCCTATTCTTACAGCTTACAGCTCGATATGAGGTCCTTTCTGACGCAACAGCTCTTACATCATGACGTCGTACTTTTCATCAATCTTCAGTGTAACGTTTCATTGAAGAAGTTCTAATAACTTACGTGTTTCAATCAGCACTCTGCTAGAGTATCTTGTGAGAAGCAAGAAAAAGTTAGTTACTCGGGTACATATTCAAAGCGAAATCTTGAAGGTATTGCAGCGGCCTATTTCTGAGCTGCAGTGAGCTGGCAACGTTCAAGCAAAACAACCTAACATCACACAAATTTTATGCAATATTTTTGTAATCCAATATCCTTACAGTATAGGTTATGATTTTATCTTAATATGTGGAAATGCCAAAACATTCTTCCGGAGAGACAATGTAACCTAAGCTCAACAAGATGGGATATTCTCGTAATAGCAGCAGGCGATACAGTCGACAGTACAGCACAAATAAGAAGGTCGGAAGCGGGCGCTATCTGCTCTGGCGAGCTTCGCCATTAGTAATATCACGCAGATAGTAAAAGTATATGCGTTTGTGTATGCGTGAATTCAAAACTTACGTGAGTCCCTGGTGGGCACATTTCCAGTTGAGAAACGTCTAATCTGGAGAAAGATATTTCAGAAATTTCCGGGGCCTCTTGCACATGTGGTGAGTAACGTACTGCAGATCATGCTTACTCACTCATCACATTATCGAAAGAATCACAGCGTTGCGGTTTGCCGGGATCAAAAAAATCGTGCAGCAATGAACCAACACTTTATAAAAAAGTATTTCACGGGCGACGAATCCTGAGTTTATGGCTCGCGCCCTAAGACAAAATTTCAACTGTCCCAATGGAAGACAGAAACCTCTACTTCACCCAAAAGAGCTCAGCAAGTTCACTTGGTCGCCCCGGTGGCGCAGTGGTCTAAGGCGCTGGCCTCTGATCATTCGTCCGTAAGTGGTCCAGGTTCGAATCCCGGTGAGGCACGGATGTTATGTTTGTATTACGGCACTGGTTCTCTCCCTTCCCTGGAACCAGTGACCCTAAATTAGGGACGGGCGACTGCTTATAGCCCATTGAGTTGCTCACGGCGGTCGTTAAACCTCCAATAAAAAAAAAGAAAAAAAGTTCACTTGCTGATCAAATGTGAAGTGATGTTGACTATTTTCTTTTGTTAAAGATAAGGTGCATTTTGAATTTCCTCCGATTGGACAAATTGTGAGCCAGACGTATTACAGAAAGGTTTTGAATAAACTAAGGGAAAAAATTCGGCGATAACGGCAACAACAAAGCTTATTTTCAATCCTGGCTGTTGTATCATAATAATGAAGCTGCACTTTCAGTAATATCGATCCATGAGTCCCTGACGAAACATGAAATCCCAGTGGTGTCACACCCATCTAATTTGCCTGACTTGGCTTATTCACCTGATTTAATGTTTTGGCTGTCCGGTAGTACCGAATAGCTAAAACATTATGACCAACGTGACTTCATACAAATCGAAGCAGTTGCAAGAAAACGACGGCGCGCGTGAGCGTCATGAAGCCGTTAAAATAATACTGATACTGAGCTCTGTTAGTCAATGTTGTTCTCGATCTTCAGATGAGAGAGGCAGCGAACTTATACGAGTTTGACAAAGGCTAAATTGTAATGCCCACTCGACTGGATCAGAGCATTTCCAAGACGGCAAGACTTGCGGGATGTTACGGTCACCCGTGGTTAGTACCTTCACAAAGTGGTCCTAGAAAGGAAAAACCACGAGCCGCTGACAAGGTGCGACCCTATAACTTCTCATCGATGGTGGAGATGAGTGAGGTTATCCCACATGGTACGAGCCAACAGAAGGGACACTGTGGTGCAACTCTCCGGTAATTTGAATGCTGGTGACGAGAGTAATGTGTCACAACAGACAGTACATCGAACCCTGCTGAAAATGGAGCTGCGCAGCTGCAGGCCGCGTCCAGCGTTCATGCTAACTTCGGCTCACCGTCGAAAGCGCCGACAGTGGGCACGCGAGCATCAGAACTGGAATTTTAATGATTCGAAGGTCCGTTGAATCTCGTTTTCCTGTTGCATTATGCGGACGACCGGGTACGTGTGTGTCGTTTACGTGGGAAAGTGTTGGAACCAGATTGCACCATGGGACGAAAACAAGCCAGTGGAGAAAGTATAATGCTTTGTTCTGCTGGGAAACCCTGGGCCCAGTTATTGACGTGCAGGAAACTTTGACGTCTACCATCTACCTAAACATCATTGCATACGAGGTACATCCTTTCATGTCAACGGCATTCCTCCTTAGTAGTACTTTCTTTCAGAAGGATCATACGCTATGCCACACTGCCCGGATTTTTCGAAAATGGTTCACGGAACACGAGGAAGACTTCCAGGTTTTGCCCTGGCCTCTAAATTCCCCAGACATCAATCCAATCGAGTAATGGTGGTTTGTATTGAAATGGAACAGAAAATCCAATCTGCGGCGGCAAAACCAGGTTAAAGGACTTAAAAGAGATAAAGGATATGCTAGTAACGTGTTGGTACCAGATAATGCAAGACACCTTTATAAATCTTGTAGCGTCGATGCCTCGCTGGGTAAGAGCTGTTTTGACAGCACGTGGAGGACCAACATCATACTAGGAAGGTGGTCATAGTATTTTGGCTCTTCTGTGTATAAATATTGCCCGGTTCTCTTTGAATACACCGTAAGTTCCATATGCGCTGAAGAAATTTGACCGTACTCTGCAGAATACGATCCGTTGCGGACGGGCATTCGACCAGTGGCGGCTTTTTAGGTGAAGTAGGTGAAGTGCCTCTTCACCTATTTTATTTGAAATAAGATTTTATTTAATAGTTTCGTATAATATATTATTTTTTTTGCCTTTATTGAGTGCCAAAATACCAAAAATTTTGATTAGATATCACTTCACAATGCGCGTTCAATACGGAAAACAAGTCCTTATACGCAAAACAGTTCAAGTGAAGAGCTGAAATGAGAATGCTTGGAAGGCTGCACTTTTCGTCCGAGTTGCCATGGTAACTGTTACGTCACCCTCCCCTATCTGCCGGGCAAGTGAAGTGTTTTATCATGAGACGTCAAGACTCTGCACCTGAAGTCGTGACCTTACGAAGAGATCGCAGTGGAACGGGACGGGTTGCCAAGGGTTCTTTGCAATCCCCTAGGGATTTTTTCTTGTGGTGTTTTGGTACATACTTTCTGAAAGAGATATGTTTTTTAGTGTTTTGTGATTTTTTGTTAAAAACTTCATTAGTTACTTTAGTTTCGTGTACAGTTTAACTGATAGTGATAGTTTTAGTTTTCAGTATGTATCCTGTGAACAACATTGTCTGTAATTTATTGCAAACTCCGTTCAATCGGTGGAAAGTTGAAAATAAAAGAGACATTTTACTTTAAGGACGACCGACAGATTCACTGACAATTGTCGCCAAAAAAGAAATCAAGAAGAGCGGTAAATCTTACAATATTAATTTTAAAATTTGTTGGTTTACTGGATATAAATGGCTTTGTAGCCCTTCTGTGTTACAAAAATTATTTTGTTGGCCCTGCTTATATTTTAGTAATAAAGTTCGGCGTGGAATAAAAACAATTTTCAGATTTCTTAAGTATAAAACGGTCACTTTACAAACGTGGTGATTCTAGCGAACACCTGAAATGCGCATTAATGCTAAATAATTTTGAAAAGAATCAGAACACCATTGCCGATATACCCTGAGGGAGAATGCTAGGCTTTTGAAAATGCATTTCAACGAAAGCGTTCGTTTAAATAGACTTTTCCTGCAGACAATGATTGATGCAGTACTGTATTTGAGTAAACAAGAACTAGCATTCCGTGACCATGACGAAAGCATTGACTCGATAAATCGTAGAAATTCAAGGAATTGCTTTCACTGTTGATATCAAGAAGTCCTTTAAAATTCAAAATTAATACGAAACGATAAAAAATGTCTTCACAGGTGACTCAAAAACTATTCAAAACGAATTAATTGAATGTATTTCTGAATATATAAACGATCACGTCAAAAATGAAATAAATGAAGTTCAATGCTTTTAGATTCAAGAAGATGGGAAGACATAACCAGACTTCCGAGTGCTCTTTAATAATAAGATCTGTTGATTCGAAAGGTGTATTCGTTGAGCGATTTTTGGGTTTCCATGGTGTGAGTGAAGATAGAACGTCAGAAGCTTTATACAAAATGCTAGACAAAATTTTGGAACAGTTTAATTATCAACACAAGTCAATAGGGCAATGTTACGATGGGGCAAGCGTAATGTCTGGACACTTGACTGGGCTCCAGAAAAAATTAAGCATAAAGCTTCTCAATCTGTTTTTGTTATTGCTTAGTACATAGTTTGAACCTTGTATTACAGCAGAGTTTTTATAAAATTTCTAAATGTCGAATATGTTTTGCAAGTCTCAGTGTAATTCCTTTGTTTTTTTCACCACTCAGCGAAGCGATCGCTTCACTGAGTGGTGAAAAAACAATAATGCACTCGCATCAACAACCGCAAGAGGCATGCCAACCATAAGAGAAACTCGATGGTCCTCCACTTCGAAGTTAGTAAGTGTAATAGTTGAAGATTGGGATAAATTGAAGGAAGTATTCGAATTTCTCACAAATAGTGACCAATCAGACAAAAACTCAATTCAACTGGCCCAAGGGCTTTTAAATGATATGAACATTTTTTAATTTACATTTTTGGGAATAGTATTTAAAGAAATATGTGGTTCACTGATCTATTATTCGAAATTTTGCAGAAAAAATCACTAGACATATACTGTGTTACTCAAATTAAAAAAAAACTTATGAAATTTTGAGCCATGAAAGGAACGATGAGGTATTTGAAACACTGTTTGGAAAATCTAGCAAAATCACAGAAATAAACAGATCTAAACGGGAATATGCTGCTCTTACGCAAGAAACAATTTTTAAAAACTATAAACGATTGTATTTTGAAATTTTGTACCACATTCTTATGGAAATGGATATAATATTTCAAGACAGTGAGAAACTTAAACTTCAATTTCCCTGTCTTGCTGACACAACCAAATTCGACCAATTTAATTCATGCTTTCCCTCTCACGCTTTTGAAAATCTACAACATTTTTACGGAAAAATATTTACTAAACACCAGAGCCTTAAAAATGAACTGAGTCTTGTATATGCTGATGAAAAATTAAGGAATATATCGACTCATGAACTTTTTGGAGAGCTTCATGGAGATAAAGTCATTTTTACAGAAGCTTATAAATTGGTTTCCCGGATTTTAACAATTGCACCTGCAAGTGTTTCAGTGGAAAGAAGTTTCTCTTGCCTTAAAATAATACAAACTTACCCAAAAAACCCTATTGTTCCCGATAAACTTGCTTCTTTGGCAAATATTTCTATTCAGAAAGACATTTTTTGATGTCACGAAGAAACAGGCATTTTATGACGACATAATCGACAAATTTCCAGCTTTAAAGGGAAGAAGAATTGATCTAATATATAAAAAAATAGGTAAGTTCTCATTAACTGATTTTCATTAAAGACAGTAGATATCTTTTCATATTGCTCTTGTAGCTCTTCAGCTATTTTTCCTACCACGAGTCGCCACTGCATTCGACCAATTTGTAGACCCTGACTTTTGTCCTGTAGATCATAAGTTGGTCAAAGTGGTACAATTTCCTGCCTTATTGACCTACCGCCTACTCGGTAGTGCAGAGTTATGTAGGGAACCTTTGTAATACTCAGCACATGAACCATAAAATTGCCCGATATCGTCCTTATGCTCGTAACTCTCTTGGAATGATTAATTAAAGCACTTAATTGTCCGGCTCCGAATCGAATGCGTGTATGTATATACAGTATAATAAATTCAATTCATCTATATATGATTGATAAATATCTTTACCTATCTCTGCCCTGTGTGTGTGTGTGTGTGTGTGAATTCAGATTTATTCGATTTTCTGGATGAACGTATTTTGAACATCGTTAAATTCCCAAGAGTCATACACAGAGCGAAAGCAACTTCATTTCGACACTTCGATAAATCATTTGCTATGTAGATGGCTCCCTTCCAAACGGAGCGAATACAGGAATTACTTGCCGCATTGTAGTTAATGACTTTGTCTGTGTCTTCGTCAGATACAGGAGATAATGTCAACTCAGAGCTTTCGCAATTCCTTAGAATTTTTTTTGTTTAGAAAGAATAGCGCGAGGTCTAAATTTGGCCAAAGAGAACCGAAACATTTCAAATATTTCCAAAAATGTGCCCACAGTTCGAGCTATGAACAATTGAATATACACCTAGGATTACGTGGACGTCAATTCTTTGAAAGTGTTGGATCGACTGTTTGTTCTCGGGAAAAATTGACATATTTTTCATGTGTTGCTCATGAAGAAATCAGCAGGATTTTGGCCTCTGTAATTTCATCATTTAGTTTGGACGTTTCATCTATCTAAAATCGATTCTGTGTTATGAAAACTGCTCTGAAATATTGAAATGTATTGCACAGTTACACATTTTATGGACATGCCACAGCTGAAAATATCTCTGTAAAATTACAAGAACTTGCTTTCTGTTAAAGAAGACAGGTGAGAGACAAAAGGAAAAAAAAAATTCAGAACAGTGTTTGTGAAGAAAAGCCCTTTTCTGCCGGTGGTGATATTCGAATACACGTCCTCCTACTCCGAACCAAGATATTCTCCCGACTGAACCACGCGCCCAAGGCTTATCGCTACAACTTGCAGTTTTGTCTTATACGTCCCCTCTGTAGTGCGTCACATGTTGGGAAGAACCTATTTACCCAGAACTACATTCAACAGACAAAAGAGGAGTTCCGTAAAACGCCAATTGTCGAGGGGTATCAAAAATTTGAACATTAATTCAAACCTATGGGATAATGACCATCTGTCAGCAACAGCAGAAATCTCTTTAATTAAATAAAAAGGAACTGCACACCATCTACATTTAAATAGTACACTACTACCAACAAGTAATTGGACACCCTTGCAATCGACGATATCTGCGGTCCTGATACACGTCACGGCCGCTGCTGTTAAATATCGTGTGGGAAACAGCAACGCAACCAGTCGCATGCAAGATGCCACGCAGTTCGGAGCTCTCTGATTTCGAGAAAGGTGTAATCGTCGGGTATCACAGAAATGGCCGATCCGTATGTGACATATCCAGCGAGTTGAAGTACCCAAAATCGACAGTGGCCTACGTGATTGGCAAGTGGAAGATGAGAGGTGACTATCGGAATGTGCCCCCACCCGGCAGACCCACAAAACTGGAAGTTAGAGACCGACGGGTGCTGGAAAGAGAAATTCGGAAGAACCGCACCAAATCGATGGGCCAAATCGGCGAGGAGTTTCAACAGGCATCCGGGAGTGTTCTTTCGATGAATACCATCCGTAAGGAAGCCCATCTGTTCGGTTATCATGGATGTGCTGCCGCCCACAAGCCTTTGATCACCAAGTCCAATAGCGCTGCTCGGCTAACGTGGTGCAAAGAACGTAGACAGTGGACCGTTGCACAGTGGAAACAGGTTCTCTGGAGCGACGAATCAAGGTTCACCCTCTACCGTTCGGATGGCAGGGTCTGGGTTTGGCGTCTGCCTGAAGAACGCCTCCTGCCGGAAGGTATTGTGCCAACTGTGAAGTTCGGCGGCGGTAGAATTATGCTGTGGGCGTGTTTCTCCTGGTATTGCACGGGACACTTGGTCGCAATTCCTGGTACACTCAGCGCCGATACCTACTGCACCATTTTGGATGACCATGCGCTTCCTCCGTTGTGGCAGTTTTACGGGGTGGACCCATGTTACTTTCAGGATGTCAATGCCACCTGTCATGTTGTGAGGTCCACCATGGCTTGGTATGGTGACAATGGGGTTAATCGAATGGACTGGCCTGCGCAGAGCCTGGACCTTAACCCTATCGAGCAACTCTGGGACGAGTTGGAGCGTCGACTTAAGGGGTGCCCCCACCGTCCGAAATCGTTGAAGGAACGGACCTGTCTTTTCCAAGCCGAGTGGAAGAAAATACCGCTAGCCGTCATACAACGCCTGGTTGAGAGTATGCCCCTGAGGGTCGCAACTGTAATCACCGCTCGTGGAGGCTCCACCAACTATTGAAGGTGAATAAATTTCGTTTTCCTTTGCTATCACAGGTGTCCAATTACTTGTTGGTAGATATTGTATAATACTAGTGATCCAAATTTCTTGGCGTAGAACAGAATCCAAGGAAACTTTGATTTCTGTTCTACGCCAAGAAATTCGGATCACTAGTATAGTTATACTCTTCAAGAAATTTCTTTGCTGAAGCATGTGTTTTACGTAAACGACAACATTTAGCTCTCAACTGAATTGGACGCTTCTTGATAAGTACAGATGCGAGTTTCCAGGAAAATGTTAATTACGGTAGGGAGTGGAAGTACGTAAGGTACTTGAAGTCTGGAAGAGGACATACGCGGATAAGAACGAAGCCGTATGGTGTAATGGCTTATCACGTGTCATGTGATCTTGGCCACGTGGGTTACTGTGAAGTCAAAAGTTCGACTTTGCCTATATGTTTTAACACTTGGTCTCAGTCGAAATTTTCTAGGAGCCAAAGCCCGGTATATTTTGTTTATCCGTTTGTTTCTTTCTTTTATTTATCAAAATTACTGGTATATATTCTTAGAAAAAGTGCTAAGAGCATCATAAGTTATTTAAATGCTTAAAACATAGTTTTCGTATTTTCCTCTACAAGTTTACACTGAGTGGATGAATGATTATGACCACCTTGTCAGTATGTTGTTGAGCCACCTTTTGCCCTTAATAACGCTTGAATTCGTTTTAATGTGGACTCCATTAAATATCGGTAAGTGTCGTGGAGCCCAAAGGCGATGAATTGCACCCTCCAGCTCTTAAAGATTTTATTGTAGCGAATCCAGGTGTCTGATGCCCCTTTCGACTTCATCCTACAAATACTCTATTAGATTGAGATCCAGGGATTAAGGAGGCCAATGTAGAAACGTCTCCGTGATGCTCCTCAAACCATTCGCGTACAATATCAGCATTATGACATTGAGCATTGTCCTGCTGGAAGTATCCATCTCCATTGGGATAAACCACCAACAAAACTGGGTGGATTTGGTCGGCAACGATATTTAAATACATTTGGGCGGTCAGACGTTGCTTCAGACTAATCAAAGGGCTCAAACACTCCCACGAAAAGATGCCCCAGACCATAACGTTGTCTCCGCCAGCTTGAAGGGTAGTGACGATGCGAGATGGGTCTACGCTTTTGTACTGCTGTCTCCATTTCTTCACCATTCCATCTGCATAGTGTAGTTGAAAACGTGATTCGTCGGACCATATTACCCTTTTCCACTCACTTACTGTCCAATTCTTGTGTTCCTGAGCGAATCGGAACTAGATGTGTTTCTTCTTGTTCGCTGCAGATGGCAATGGCTAACGGACGGCCATCTGCTTCTGTAGTCCATACTATGCATTGTGTGACGAACTGTACTTTGAGAGGCCATCGGACTTGGTCCCTGATTCAGAGTACAATGGGCGACGATGATTTTGTTCAATGGATAATTTTTGATGATTCTTGTGTAATTTTGTGTACCGATTCCGAAAACGAGGTCAGAATTTGTCCTATGGGCTCCACTTTTTTGCAATCAACAAATTAATGCTTGTTGTTGAACAACTTATACATTTTTCTCAAAACAATCCGTTGTATGGTTTCTTTTCTTAATTTTTAAAATTATTTTTTTGTTTCAGGTCTTTTATAAAGAGCAAAACATTATGTTAAAATGCAGTAGCTATTTCCTATGAATCATTTATTTATGTCTAAGCAGAAAGCGAGTAGAGCAATTTGCTGTGTATGACTAATTAAAAGAGCGCCGCCATATTTGGCAAACCAATGAGTCACTATGCGTCATTCAAAATAAGATAATCTTACATAGTGTGGCTTACTAGAGCTTCAGTTGAGTTCTAATTTTCAGGGGAATAACACCTGCCATTTGTGAGTGCGTCTCGTGTTTTAATTATGTTTCTTGGGCTATAAAAATGTAAATAGTGTTTTCTTTTTGTTTTTGTTTTTTTGTGCCTACTTTCCTGTGAGATATACGTATACACGTAAGTAAGCTGTACACACTATTAATAAAAATGCCTTGTAATCGTATGAATCACCTAAACAATTTTTTGTTACGTGCATGGTGAATTAACTGTCAAGTCTCAAAGAAGAAACATTACTCCTTCGGTGCGAAAATCGTATGAGCTCTACTTCGGGTGTGAAATTGAAGATGTGGACAAATCTTAGACACCTCATATCTGTTGTGCTTCGTGTATAACTTTGCTCAGTAGTTGGCTGAATGGGAAATCTCGTCACATGCCATTTTCTGTTCCCATGGTACGGAGAGAACCAAAGAACCATTCCAGGGACTGTTATTTTTGTATTACAAAAATCGGCGGAATCACAAGCAAGAATAAGAATTTAGTTAAATATTTTAATATTCCTTTGGACATCAGGCCTGTTTCTCACAGTACACAACTACCAATTTCAGTGCAACAGGAAGCATGGAGTTTCCATTCAGAAGAACACGTTGGTGATACAGAATTTCCCACTGATCAAGGAGGTGATGAAGAAGAAAGTGACTCAGATTTCCTACGAAAGACAACAGATCCTCACGGAATTAACCAGGCAGAACTTAATGATCTGGTTCGTGATCTGAATTTGTCTAAAATGTACTCAGAATTGTTTGCTAGAAAACCGAAAGGCTGTGATCTCCTTGAAAAAGGAACTAAAATATGTTATTTAAGTCAAAGGCAGGTGGAATTTGAACAACTGTTCTCCATGCAAGATGACTTAGTGTACGGCAACAATGTGGATTTTTTATTAGATGCATTAGGACAGCAACACAATTGCAAGGAATGGAGACTTTTTATAAATTCTTCAGGAAAGTTTGAAAGCCGTCCTCCTTCATAATGGAAATGAGAATTCATCAATCATTCATCAATGAGAAGTCATGAATTATTTTCTTATGCAGAACACATGAAGGAGTCGTATGTCACTATGAAATAGCTACTGACAGTGATACAGTATGAGAAGTATTCTTGGCACATTTGTAGAGATCTAAAGGTGATAGCTTTTATACTACGACTTCAGCTTGAACTCACAAAGTTATGTTGCTTTTTATGTGAGTGGAACAGTTGGGACAGGAAAAACCACTTTATGAAAAAGCTGTGGCCAAAGAGAAAACCCAAACACCTGGAGAGAAAATGTCGTTTGCCAGCGACTTGTGAACCCCGAGAAAGTGTACCTTCCACCATTACTTATCAAACTAGGTATGATGAAGAACTTCGTCAAAAACACGGATCGTAATGGTCAAGATTTTCTTTTCCTAAAGTGCAAGTTTCCTAGAATAAGAGATGCAAAAATCAAAGGGGGATATTTGTTGGACCACAAATAAGGGAGCTCATGAAGGATCCAGAGTTTGAACGACGCTTGAATGAGTCGGAGGTAGCTGCATGGGGATCATTTCAAAAAGTCGTATGAAACTTCCTGGAAAACAAGCAGGCAGAAAGCTACAAAGAACTGGTTAGTGAAATTCTTGAAAACTGCAGAGCACTGGGATGCAATGTGTTTCTGAAAAATCATTTTTTGGATTTACATTTGGGCTTTTTCTACAAAATCCTGGACATGTACGTGACGAACATGGTGAACACTTCCACTAGGATATACCAACGATGGAAACTCGCTACCAAGGAAAATGGAACACAAAATGCTTGCAGATTACTGCTGGACACTAAAAAGGAATATTTTTTAGGGGAGTTAAGTGTACATGTATTATATTGTGCATATTATCGGAAAAATATAAATTTAGCAAATGTTTAAGTGCATGTTTATCAAAAACCCTGCCCTCTTCAGAAATTTGGCAAACAGATTTTAAATTTGCGCATAAATATTATGAGAAGCCCCCTATCAGATCAATTTAACATAAGAAAAGTAAAATTTTGTCGACCAGTGTTATCCGTAACCTGACGAAGTGTTGCCCGTCTGCTGGCTGTACATGTCTGTCTACTCTCCGCCCAGCTCGAGCATCTAGTAGCCATTGACGACCACACGTCTTGCGCTCAGATCCGGTTTTTTGACTGGTGGTTCACTTCTGTAAACTTGAACAACTACTGCTCTCGAATCCACGTTCAAAGTCCGTCAGATCGTATCTTTTACTCATTATGTCTTGAGGAATGCACTCCATTAGTCTCTTCATGCCTTCAGCGTTCCCTTTTAAGACCGATTCAGCCATCTTGCGTTAGCAGTGTCTGCGGGATAGTTACTTTGCATAAAATGGTCTGGTGGCCATAATAATTTGGTCACTTAGTGTACATTTTAATGATTAACTTATGATCTACTGAGACATGCATGAATAAAGTGATGCAACCACAATGTGAAGGACGCTATGTACAACAGATTAATATTCTTTCGATATTACCAGAAGCAATATACACTCACGGACAATGAAATTTGCGCAACAAGAAGGGAGCATCGGATTGAACTGAAATTTTATGGACGTAAGATACAGACGAATGATGCACATGATGGCAAAAACAGAGCTGCAGGATAATTACAGAGGGATCTGTGGCACGCAGTCCGGTCATCCTTCAATAGCGCTTCGCACCGCCTCACGCGGCGATACCTGCTGCAATACGGTCCGGCATGAAGGCGAACAGACGCCTGATGTCCTGCGGCAGACTGGCCTACATGTGTTGGACGGTGTGCTCCAAATTCCGGATAGTGCGGCACAGCGGCAGTCGGCGTTTCAACTGGTCCCACACATATTCGATAGGGAACATGTCCGAGGAGCGGGAAGACCATGGAAGTGTCTGCACATGACGTAGGCAGTCCTGGGCAACCCCAGACGTGTGCGGGGCGGGCAATATCCGGCTGGTATAGTGCACCTGGAATCCCGGCCAGGAATAGGAGCACATGGGGCCGTAGGATCTTATCCACAAACCGCTGGCCCGTCCATGACTCACATACCACTTCTAGAGCTGATCGGATATCGTAGGAAATGACTCCCCAGACCATAATGCTTGCAGTGGGGAGATGTGGCGCTCGATAGCGATGTTGGGATTGCGCCGTTGACCCGAGGACCTCCACACCCATACAAGATGATCATCTGTCCCCAAAACGAAGCGGAACTCATCGCTAAACACCACACGTCGCAGGTCTGTGATGTTCCATGTCGCTCTGGCGTGGCACCATTGCACACGGAGCCGGCGGTGTTCCGGTGTTAATGGCAGCACAAGTAAGGGGCTCTGGGATCGCAGATTCGCTTCCGCGAGGCGTCGGGAAACGGTTCATGGGCACACAGGAGCCGCTACTTCAGCCTATATAGTAGACTGGGTCCTCGTGGGATCCGTTCGTGCCTGAAGCACGAACCGTCTATCCTCTCTACTGGTGGTTTTCCTGGTCCATCCGGAGCCGCTCCACCGTGTGGCAGTGCCGTCACGTGTCCACTGCTCCCAACACAGTCGCACAGTATGTTCAGAATGATCCATGTGGCAGGCTATACGGCGCGCCGACCACCCTGTGGTTTTCAGCCCGATGATTAGGCCTCTCTCAAAGTCCGTAAGTTTCGTAAATAGACGTCTTTGGCGTCTACCTGGCATTCTTGTCATTATGTACTCTTGCTTGCGTCGGCCGGTGCTTTTCGCTTTCATGTGGCATCGACCACACGCCGGTTTATAAGGCTGCCGGTTCGTGCTTGGAGCACCACCACAGGGTGTGCAGTCATGTGCACTCGCACCACACGTGGATCATTTGCATACGAGCACGCACTCTAGCTATTTGCAAAGTTTCGCGGTTGTAGCATGTTTTCTTCTAGGTGCGCAAATTTCATTGCCGTGAGTGTAATAATGTAAATAGTTCTACATCAGTTTTCAAAACTTACTATGGATTTAAATCTAAGTGCTCTTGCCTGGGACCTCAGATGCTCTTGGCTTGATGAAATAAGAGTTTTTTATTATTATTATTATTATTATTGGTGAAAATAAATCTATACTCTCCGTTTATTCTCTGAAGAGTATAGATTTATGTTCACCAATAACATTTCTTTTCTGACATGAAAAATACATTTTTGTAGTATACGTAATGCAAATCTTTCAAAGTGCTTGCATTAAAATATCGAGAAATATCCTTGTTGTATTAGGTGAATGCATGTTCCTTTTGCACGATTCAAATAAGAAATTTCCTTGCTCCTCATGATTAAAACAAATGTTTTTAACGCTAGATGATGCGAGCATGCAAGCTTTTTTTAATGCTTGACGAATCCGGAATTCAGGTTATTTTAATGCTTTATAAAGAGACATGCAATGTGAGTGAGATTAATATCTCGCTTTTCACGTGGTTGACCTCACATATTGTTTGACCCTACGGTTTCGGAAACAGATGTGTCTGTAGATGATTAATCTTAGGTCCCTTTTAGAAGAAAATGTCAATGAAAATTTGCAACTGAATTAAATGATAGCGTATCGCGTTGAAAATTTAAAAACGATAACAAATTACATAAAATCTGTTGAATTACGATCTACGAGTTGTGGTACCGATTGCGCTTGGGGATTTAACTACTGATTCATCCAAGTATAAATATCGGAACCATAAAGAGAAGTTGTGTTCATCCTTTTTGTAGCAGTTCAAAAAATTGTAGTAACCGGAATCAGGACTGGCCTTACTTATTGTAGAAACTCATTCCGCTCAATAAATATATTGGAAACAATTTGATCTCCTAGTATTTTAAAAAGAAATAAAATGGGTGCTGATTAAATGACGAAAATCAACTCTTTCAGCTGTGAGCGATTAGAAAACGAAAAATGGTATTCGTTTTCAGGGATCCAATCACTTTCTTCGTAAGGAAGTTAGGATCTATTTCTGAGAATGACATGCTTTACAGTGATTTCAAATAAGGACCGAACAGCTCTGAGTGGGGGTCCAGGGCGATGACCCTGGATAGCAATCACTTGGGAAGAGTCAGTGCAATGGCACTGCAGTGTTCTAGATCAGCTGTAGGGGAAGTTCTTCATTTTCTTGAATATTTACAAGATGAGTACGCACAACTGCTGCTGAATAGAGCGGCAAAGGAATTTGTCAATTTTTCCTTGAAGAATGGTGGGATGCATCTCGTAGTTATTACGTTCTCTGGAGAGTATAGAGTTATATTTACCAATAACTTTTATGCTCCAACGCCACAGAAAACAGTTTAATGTTATAGACTACTTTACCATATATACATACATACATACATACATACAGTATGCAAAGCACGTTTTTTTGTTTCATCTTCATCTGACGTCATTGGCTTGAACCTGTTCTTGTAGTGAGCGCAGGTACTCTGATTTGGTTTTACTTATGTTCTATTCTTTATCGTCGAATGCTCCAACTTTCTTAGTATTTCCTTCAACGTCATAACCGAGAAGCAGAACAATTCATCCTTTGGAACACCATGGTTCAGTGTGCTGCTTTTGTCATTCTTGCTATTAGAACCCGCCCATAACGATATCAAATAAGAATAACTTACTGCTGGTTCTTTGAGAACTACAACTGTAACTATGAATTTTTGTTAGTTACATATTTGTTCAGTCATTGTTAGACAATTCGTTCAGCCATTGTTAGACAAATACAAATTTGGTCAGGCATTGTTAGACAATTCCAAATATCTCAGAAAGATTTTATACTTATCCACTAAACATATTTCAAATCCTCATAGGTTTTGTGGGGTTTTGCTCCCTTTCCTCCGGTCCTGAGCAGGGGCGGTCCAGAAGCTTACTTTTCTTTGGGGAGAAGGGAGTTGCTTTAGTCTAAATAGAGAGACTGAATGGAGACTCTCTCTCTCTCTCTCTTGCACACGCACACACACACACACAGTGGCAGAATTACTCCTCCCTAGCACTGCACGGCTTTTTAAAACTTTCTCACAAAAAAAAAATGAAAAAAAAATGTGCAAAATTTGAAAATAACAAAGTGAGAAAGGAAACCACTGAAAAATCAGCACTATGTTTCTGGCTTTCAATTGTCTGCTTTTCGAGGAAACGAGCACCGTGCTTTTGAAATATCAAGTCTGAATAGAAGCTTTCAAATAAATTTGAGGCCTATTCGGACAACTTAATTTAATATAATTTTTTTTAGCTTGAATCATCGAATCAGTCCTGAGGAATACGACCGGTAATTCTTTAAAGCGTTCATTTATTCTTTCTCAATGTTCATATGATTCCCACTTCTTTTGAAAGGGGAACTTCCATTTACTTCACTTCATCAAATCATTCCTGTGAAATTCATTGTCTAATTGTCAATTTTCTCTCGGCAGTTTATGGAAATATTACATTAAGCACACCCATTGCTTTTCATGATCAATGAAAATTTCTTTTCACTTCCGCTCTCAGCTTCCTCTGTTTCTGAAACTTAAGTTGTTTTTCTTTTCTTACTGCTCTAACTCTCTCTCTCTCTATCTCTCTCTTTCCCTGAAACTATAACAGAACATTTACTCTTTAAATTAACAACCCATTTTAATCGTTATAAAAACTTTTATGAAAATCTGCATTTATTACTAAAATCGTACATAAATTAATTATTTGCCATCTTGGCCATTTAAAAAGAAAAAGTCTGTTTTATGAGGGCCAGTACATCCCAGTCACTCCCCGCCGGATGTGCTCGTTGTTCTGAGTATTTAAGTTGATTTACCTCGATTAGTAATGTGGCGCAATCTATTTTCAAAGTTATTGCTAAATCTGAAACTCGAGTAACTGAATAAATGAAATGCTGCTTTCCTTGGGCGGAGGAGGGTACTGTCAGCAACTCGGTGGGCTACCAGACCCTATATCGGGCAAATGGTTTGGAGCCAGCGCTTAGAGTTCTACGCCACCTGGGTGGCATGCTGTTTTCATTTAAAATTATTGCAAGAAAAAGCCTCGGGGGAACTCCAACAATGCCGCATCTGTGGCATGTGCTCAGAAGTGTTGGTTTCTCTCTAGTCGGCTGATTTGGTCCGAGCCTAGGCCCGAGCAATGGATGCTTCATGGGTGTTGCGTCTGTCCTACGTACCCGGCACTACCGCCTCCCCCGAATCAGCGTCCCCAAATTAGGGACAAAGGACTGCTTATTGCCCTTACCTTACTGCTCATTGTGATCGTTAAAGCTCCCCAGAAAATAAAATTTCGACTAGGACTCTTTATTGCAGATAATTTTAATATTTTAAAGAAAAGTTCGTTTTTGATTTATATGCAGTTTTTTTTTCCTGTTTCTTGGATGAAAAAGAATTTGCAAAAATCGTACGTCAGCGTAAAAAAAGAACAACTCTAAATTCTTTCAAAAAATAAATATTTTCATTCGCTTTGTTTTTAAGGAGAAAATTTTCGTCAGATTGAATTTCGGTTTTAAGTCCTGTTTTATCATCCTGTCATTTCTGATGGGTCGTCTCGAGCATAAATGTAAAAAAAATTAAAAAAGTTAATTTCATACACAAACACGTTTGGTTAAAACGATAAGTGGTTTCAGAGATTTGCCGTAAATCCACTAAGCACATCACAACAAAGAAATAAGTGGTCACCTATGGACTTGAATCCTTCTGGAATTTTCAACCCACGTGCTTCACAAACGGTGACTATCAACCTCTCCAGGTTCATGTTGTAACAAAGGCTGATCATCATCTCCCCCATCTCGTTTGGCACCTGTGAAAGATATAAAAAATTTGAAGCAACAAAAATATGCACACATTTTTACTATGTGACTCACACACGTCAATAACGAGTTATTTGACATATGTGTTCTGATGTTCTATTGGATTGATTAGGCTTAATAATGGTGATAAGTTCTAATAACTGAATGGGAATAATCCGATAATTCATATGGCGTTAATCTCTCACAGAGCTACCTTGATCTCGTTAAACGCCGCCCCGGGCGATGCATTGTTCTAAGCGATAGTTTCTGAGCATTCGTCCGAGAAGTGTCCGGGTTCGAATCCCGGCGAGGTATGGATGTTGTGTTGTCTTTCGGCGCTGGCTCTCTCCATTTCCTGGAAGCAGTGGCCCTAAATCAGAGACGGGCGACTGCTTATAGCCCATTGAGTTGCTCACGGTGGTCGTTAAACCTTCAATCAGAGAAAGATCTCGGTAGGCAGTGTATGGAAGGAAAATTGCAAACATACAAAAAACGGTTCACCTTGCAGCAGAAAAAAATGAACGATCTCTATTGGCGTGTCCTGAATGTCATGTGTAGGCATGAAAAAAAATGTTTGTCATTTGGAGCGGAATTCCAACCTGCGATTTTTTTTATTCTTTCGTTACTTTGTCTTAAAATATAGGCTTCGACATCAAAATCTTTAGTAGAACTTTTTCAATTGTTATTAACTTTTTTAGATAATATGTTTTTGCGTATATTGCGTAAATAGATTTTTAGCACAACGTATTAGTTCCCTAAAGCATTTATTTCGTGCCAAGTTTTAAAAATTTGCTGATTGTTTTACTGCTTCATCCAGGGGGAAGAGTGAAAAACTCTTAATTCACTTTTTTACCAAACGAAATCAAAACGGGAGGGATCTGTTTCTTTGAATGAATTCAGGCTCACTACGGGAAACCCGATACTTTTTTGTATAACAATTTTTTGAGCCCATATAAGCGTTCCATGTAGGATAGTTATGATTTGGAAACTACCAGCAGGAAAAAATTTACCCTCTGGGGGTCCACACACGGCCGGATTAAGTCCTTAGGCTAAGACATCTCAGTGGGCCCCAAAAGAACTGATGATGGGCAATCCTTATTAAAATTCGTTAAAGCACGCAGTGGTCTAAGCGATGACTTCTGATCATTCGCTCGAGAGGGGTCCGGGTTCAAATCCCGGTGAGGCATGAACGCTGTGTTTGTCTTACGGCACTGGCTCTCTCCCTTCCCTGGAGTCAGTGGCCCTAAATTTGGACGGGTGACTTGAGTTGCTCACAGTGGTCGTTAAACTCCCAATAAAAAAAAAAACACGAAACTGTAGCAATACGCTTCTGATAACTAATACCTAGTGCATTCTTCAAACTAACAAATTACCTGCAGAGTTTTCATAACAAGTCCCTATATTTTCCACTGTTCTAATAAGAACATGAGTTGAGAGCTTTAATGATCCCTAAATTTTGTCTTGGGATTTTTAATGATTTAACATTGTATACTTTTCTTGGTGCAACTTTTTTGTTATGCAATGTGAAGACACAGTGGATTTCGCCTATTAACGGTTCCAAGTGCAAACTGGGAGGTGTGGGTGGATGGTAGTGAAAAAGCTGAAACTCTCTCCGGCACCACTATATACAGTGACATGAAATGTTTACCGTTAGTGAGTCACTGACTTGAAATCTGTTCGTCTTCTGGGTACTGTTTGTAATCTAGTGGAAATCATACGAGACAAAATCAAAATTATTTTACTTCTCTCGGTATATAAATACATAAGCTGTGTATTATTAGCGGTGATGGGGCATGCCTCCTGGGCCCTCTTAATCCGGCCCTGGGTCCACCTTCGGAAAAAGTCATCTGGTTGATGTGCGAAAGCCGGGAACCTTTTATCTTTGTTTTATGCCAATAATACGGATTACTAGTATAGTTTTATTGTTTCAAATCTGAATGTTGGTAATTTTTGAGTTTAATTTGTTTTCTTCGGGATAGAGAGAACGGTTTCGAACAGTTTCCTTACAAAATAATAAACACGGCCAACAAAACAGCTTGAGAGATTTGAAACACTACGAATCTTGATATTAATTAGTTTGTATGTTTTCATACGTAACGACGATGTAAGCCATTCAAGTTTGAAGTTGGTGTTTCATTGCTTAAACATTCGGATTTTTCTATAAAACTAAGGGTATCAAAAGACTAATTTTGCATCATCAAATTCCTTGTTCTCCTTTTGCAGTTTGCTTAAATCCCCTTGAAGCATTTCAGTGCTTCAGAAAGGCAAGGAATGTACAAAAATGTAGCCGTACAATTTTCCAACTGAATAAGAAAAAAATCCCTCTTGAATTGCCCACTAGAAGCAGATACTCACCGCCAAAAGAAAACGAGCTTTCAATTGGTCGATGCAACACTCTCTTTCGTATTTCGAAAGTTTTCAGTGGCACTTAACGAAGGCCCCAAACCGAGTGTGAATAAACAGTGAGGACAGAGGGAACGGACTCCGGTTCTCTGATTGGATGACTGCCCTGAATGCCATGGCCGCTTTCGCATCAAACGTTATGTCCTTGGCAAGCACGACACAATCTCACATGAGTTCGGGCATGACGATACGAAGTTAGGTTCACATTCGCACTTTGTTTCAGTTCCGGCTAAAATACACAAATATGTGAATTTGGTTTTAAATAATACTCTTCTAAACCAGGCCCTTAGTTTAAATCTCCGATTAAAAACCACAACACAAAGCTTTTCTTCGTGTAATTCTTTTTTTTTTTTTTTTTTTCAAACTAGGGATGCGCCTCTAGGCTCGCTACGCTCGTTTCCAGAGTAGCGCTCGGGCCCTGCAGCCCAATCTCCAAGTATATCACATGAAATAAAAACTGGAAATTCATATAAAATTCAATTTTTATTGCATGTCTAAGCAAATAAGGCTTATTATTCCGAAATTTCAGAGTTTTT
Source organism: Macrothele yani (assembly GCA_039090855.1). Classification (NCBI taxonomy): domain Eukaryota; kingdom Metazoa; phylum Arthropoda; class Arachnida; order Araneae; family Macrothelidae; genus Macrothele; species Macrothele yani. Next base: position 76,591,177 of record CM077026.1, read on the forward strand.
TTTTACTGTCGTTAACTTTTGGAAGGTCGGACTTTTGTCGTTTGGACTTATGGTACTTACTAAATTTACCAAGAAAAAAAAGCGGTCGAAAAAATATTTCCGTAAACCGTTATGCTGAACCCTTAAGGTGGACGTCAAGTAATTTGGCTTCGTATACTTCCAATGGAAAAACTTTTGTACACATTTCCTTTACAATTATTGTGTTCCCAATGATGAAAATTTGAACATCGATTAAAATAACTTCATATTATAACTTGGAATAATTAATATTTTCTAAAACATAACCATAATTATATAAAAAATCAATAACTTTTCCTTTGGCGGTGTTGGAATCAGAAAAAAGATGGCGCGACCTGTACTTTGATGACGTCAGTAGACAAATAAATGTTGGATTACATAAATATGGTTATGTTTTAGAAAATATTAAGTATTCCAAGTTATAAAATGAAGTTATTTTAATCGATGTTCAAATTTTCATCCTTGGGAACACATTAATTGTCCAGAAAAAAGATCGCGCGACCTGTACTTTGATGACGTTAGTAGACAAACAAATGTTGGATTACATAAATATGGTTATGTTTTAGAAAATATTAAGTATTCCAAGTTATGAAATTAAGCTAATTTAATCGATGTTCAAATTTTCATCCTTGGGAACGCATTAATTGTCCAGAAAAAAGATGGCGCGACCTGTTCTTTAATGACGTCAGTAGACAAACAAATGTTGGATTGCATAATTATAGTTATGTTTTAGAAAATATTAAGTATTCCAAGTTATAAATGAAGCTATTTTAATCGATGTTAAAATTTTCATTAATTCACGCACTAATTTTCCAGAAAAAACATGGCGCGACCTGTACTTTGATGACGTCAGTAGACAAACAAATGTTGGATTGCATAATTATGGTTATGTTTTAGAAAATATTAAGATTCCAAGTTATCAAATGAAGCTATTTTAATCGATGTTTAAATTTTCATCCTTGGGAACGCATTAATTGCCCTAAAAAAAGATGGCGCGACCTGTACTTTGATGACGTCAGTAGACAAACAATTGTTGGATTGCATAATTATGGTTATGTTTCAGAAAATATTAAGCATTCCAAGTTATAAAATGAAGCTATTTTAATCGATGTTCAAACTTTCATCCTTGGGAACGCATTAATGTGAAGGAAATGTGTACAGAAGTTTTTCCATTGGATGTATAGGAAGCAAAATTACTTGACGTCCACCTTAAACAACTGAGATAGTTTTACCAACAAAACATATGCATAACAAATTCTCTGCGTCACCATGACAGCAGGTCACGAGACCAGAACGTTCCTATGTGGTTATCGTGAAGACAGACAAGCCGTTTGTTTCTTTCCTTTGCGTCTTCAAAAAATGCTTAAGAATCAGAAAATGACTTTTTCTTAAATTTTTTTTTGTAAAAAATAGACGATAGTTGTAAGTTTATGCTGTAAAAATTGCAATGCGTTATAATTTATAGTTTGCCATATATCCGTTTTTTTAAATGGATCCCATCGCGAAATAGAGAATTTTGTGAAATTTAGAAATTTTATTCCTCGTAAACTAAATCGAAATTCATAAAAAAGGGCAACGAGGTGCAAAAATTCGGTCATGGCACTACATGCCTACAAAGTTTTGTCAAAGTTGCTGTTAGTGTGTCCGGAACGCGACCTGGTAGTACTTTTTTGCTTACTTTGAAATACAATAGCTCTTGAAGTTTCGTCAGAATCGAAAAATGGTTTATTTCAGCGTGTTCTCCAAACAATTCTCTACAAACGATGTAAATTTCATATTTTTGTGTGCAATACGTTTTGCGTTGCGAGCTAGGAAAGCAAGAGTGTCGCGAAATTTCTAAAACTGCAGCAGTTACTTTTTTTTAGAATAGAGAGATAGCAAATTTTTGCACTTAATTAGGACATGCGTTGCTTTCAACGACCGTACGCTACTGACAATCTTGATAAAGGAAACCACTTGATTAAGTTAGCGGATGAACGGTCAGAGACGCCGGCATATGGCAAATCTTTAGCGCGTTCCTCATCTCGAGCCCGAGAAACGCGAATGGTCTATGGGCTGGTTCTATCCACTATCTGGCTAAGTGGCTAAATCAAGAACGGGTCTAGACACTCATTGGGGCCATTAAACAATAAAAAAATATCACTCATCTTTTAAGAATTTGAAAAGTTTTAAATAGTTTTGTTTTTCCCAACCCTCATAAGCACCGTCACTCCATGTCGACTAGGTTTCTATTCTAGTCATATCGATAAAGTATGATTTTTTTTTTTGATTGGAGGTTTAACGACCACCGTGAGCAACTCAATGGGCTATAAGCAGTCGCCCGTCCCTAATTTAGGGTCACTGATTCCAGGGAAGGGAGAGAGCCAGTGCCGTAAGACAAACACAACATCCATGCCACACCGGGATTCGAACCTGGACCCCTTTTGGACGAATGATCAGAGGCCATCGCTTAGACCACTGCGCCACAGGGGCGGCATATATAAAGTATGATAAGCGTCCGTGTAGTCAGAAGCTCGGGATTCTGCTAATCTTCCGACCTTCGGTAGTACAACTCCCTGGTGAGGCATGGCGGTGGCCCTACCTCATCTTTTCTGGAACTAGCGGCCTCACATTACGAACAGGCGGCTCCTCACAGTCCTAGGTGCTCATGATGATCGTAAACATGTGAAACAAGAAAGATGGCACACAATTTTTGGGTGTAATGAGCACGTCTTTTGAATCCGCTCTGACGTGAATTAAATTTATCAAAGCTATTCAAAATCAATGGAACAGGTACGGAGAACACTAGTATCTGACCGAAGAAAGAAGTTTTTCAATTGGGTTTTTAATCCCTCAGATATTGCTGTAAACGGAAAGGTGAACTTACGCCCTCTGGTTGCAGACTTGTGCGTTAAGAAAATTTTAAAATTATATGAGAAACATTACACAGCGGAAACGCTCTGCAACAAGAAATGAATGTTCCAAATTGGAATCTTAGAAGCAGAGATGCCGACAAATATAAGCTATGCCTCTACGCCCTCTGGCGGGTAAAACATGCATTATTTTAATAAGAAAGTATTCCCAAAAGGTTTTTCGATGTAAGCGGTATCGGTCCAGGAAAGAGATTTTCCATTCGAGTTTTCAGGAGCTGAGATTTTATTGCAAATGCATTAGAAGCAGAATTTAACACTTATGTCCCGATGGTGGCCAAACCATTCTTTACCAAATATCAAAAATTATATGTAAAACATTTCCCATCCGGAGCTGTATGAGATACAAGAAGAATTTTTCAAATCGGAGTTTTAGAAGCAGATATATCGGAGAAAACGCAATTTACCTTTACGCCCCTAGCGGAAATGCTATGAATTACTTGAAAATTTTGAAATTTTATGAAAAACATGTCGCACCGGAAACTCTAACCAAAAAACAGGGAATTTTTCAAGTTGGACTCATAGAAGCAGAGATATTGACAAAAATAAGGTATACATCTACGCCCCTGGCGGAGAAACCATGCATTATTTTAAGAAGAAAATATTGTGAAAAAGTTTATCGAGGTGAGCGGTATCGGTCAACGAACGAATTTTTTCATTGGAGATTTTAGAAGCTCAGAATTTGTGGCAAATACATCAGAAGCAGAAATTAACACTTACGCCCCCTGGTGGCCGAAACCATTCTTCACCAAAAATTAGAAATTATATGCAAACGATTTCCCAACAGGAGCTGTATCCGTCGAAGGAAGAATTGTTTGTACATCAATGCTGGCTTACATCCCTAATGGCTGTACCTTTAGGGGTAGAATAGGTAGCTAATTTCTTTATATCGTCCCACATAGGAATAGCGGACTTGAATTTCACTTCTCTGAATAGTGCCGTGGCTACTTTACCGCATTTTGTGTCTCTTTTATGTTCGTTGACTCTGATTCCAAACGAACGCTTGGTCATTCCAATGTGGTATTGTTTAGAGCCGTCCGGATACTGTAGAGGGATCGCATAAACGCCTGCTTCGCAAGAGAGAGGTGGTTTTTCACAACTTCCATTTAGCATAGTATATAAAGATGAAGGAGACCTTATGCCGACGCCGTAGTTCATCTTCTTCAGGGCGTTTTTGAGTTTGTAAGACACATTTGGTATGTAGGGAATCCAACTAGTCGTCAGAACAGGGCCTGGGCCTGAGCCCCGGAGGAGGCATGGGTAGTGTGTTTGTCTTACCCAAGGAGGTTAGAATAGTACTTCTGGAGAAGCCCTGAGTCTCTTAACCGTGAAGCCGCAAACTGTCGGAATTTGACGTTGTTTACATGATGCTTATGTAATTTCAACTGTGTGTATTTTGGAATAGCGTCGCTTTTTGTTGTAGAAACATTGTTAATATCAAACCGAAATTAATTATACTTCTTGTACGAGTGAATTTTTTAATTTTAACGTTATGTTTTGTTTAGAATTCGCACTAACATTCGTGTATTTCAATTTAAAATAAAAATGGGAAGGAATCGCAAAATAATTAAGAATTTTAAAAATTCAGTATTTTCTCACACATCGGCAGCAATTTACGATGCGAAATTGGAAACATTTACGAAGAAAGAAGGCGATTTGGCCAACACAAAATGCATTGCAATAGCATTGAAACCTATCAGCTTTCCCACGCTCGCGGTTATAGGCTTCACGCAAAGTGGTACTGCTCCATTAGCAAGGACATCTCCAGATATCTTATTCTAACCTCCTTGGTCTTACCGGACTATTTCTGTTCCTTCGACAGGACCAGCGGCCCCAAACTAGGTACTGATGATTTGTCTTAGAGCTGTTCATGACAGACGTCAAATCCTAAATCAAAAGAAAGAAAAGAGAAGAGAATAGTGATGCCATTAATCCAAGAAGTGAGCTTTTTACTGCACTCTCGACCTGTGAAAAATCGTTTCTTCCACCAAATTGTACCAGCAATTTACAGTCCCTGAACCAAAGGATTATCCCAAGTTTAAAATTTTTATTCATTGAAATGTTGAATACCGAAAGCTGAGTTTAGCAAAAACTCCAGAATGCATCGAGAAAAAAACAGAAAAGGAAAGGAAGATATTTTTGCAAGTTTGTTAGATATTATCTGTTTCTTAAGTGACATAAACAATGATCAGAAGAGATAATTATTAATAACGGTTACCATGAGGTAAAGTTCCTTTTGTGTAAAAGACACCACATGCACGACCTCATAAGTATTATAAAAATATATTGTATTATTGAAATATATTATATAATTGTCTATAATGGCGAAACATGAAATTTAGGCAAATATATAAAATTTAAGCGAAAATATAAAGGCACCTTTATATTTTCTCCTAAATCAATACAACAGTAAATTTCATTCTTTAGTTAGAAAATGCCATTTTAACAAGTAATTTTCTGTAAACGAACGTGCAGAAATTTAAGGAAATGACCGGACATCATATTAGTTAATCTTTAATGAAACAATAGCCGTGTGAGTTTTCAAGAACGACCATAAATGTATGATGCCAAACGTCTGGTTATTAATAAACGTGACAAAGAAATCGTAATTCTTATTTGCTGTCGCTCCATGGAGTCCGGCTGATTTTTCTTAAGCTTTCAAAGTATCTCTCCAGTGATTAGAAACCTACAGTCGTTCGAGCTGCAACCGTGTTCGAATTCCGGGTGAAGCATGGGTGGTATGTTTGTCTTACGGCGCTGGCTCTGTTCCTTCCCTGGAAATAGTGCCCTTACATTTGCTGCTCAAGGTGATCGTTAAACCCCAACACAAAATAAAATAAGAAATTCAATGCATTTTTCGCTCCATGAAAGTTTTTCTCTGCATTTTCAGCTTCTCTTTTCTGCTTCATCTTCTTTATCAATATTTTCGTAGGAAATATGAATTTCTAGAATCATCTCCATGTCCTTTTGTTGTGCTTTGTAGTTAAAAACCTTTAGTTACTGAAATATTGCATAACAAAACTTCGCGACAGTTTGCTAGGTCGTGCATGTGGTGTCTTTTACACAAAAGGAACTTTACCTCATGGTAACCGTTATTAATAATTATCTCTTCTGATCATTGTTTATGTCACTTAAGAAACAGATAATATCTAACAAACTTGCAAAAATATCTTCCTTTCCTTTTCTGTTTTTTCATGAAATAAGCTAAATGATATTCATGAAATAAGCTAAATGATACAGCAAAATCGTTTTCTCTCTCTTTCAATGCTAAGGCAGGTGACTATCTTTTAAAGAGGAAATGATGAGGACAGGAAAATGAATCACAACATCTCTATTTACATTTTTCTTATATAAAATTATGTGCTGGAAAGTGATGCAAAAAAGAAAAATAAGCCAGCTAGGAAATAAGATTGTACATAATTAGATTCAACAAATAGTTCTATTTAGTGATAAGAATTATTCTCAAAGACACAACTTATACTTCTGAAATGTGGAGCAGGTGGTTACCTGGACTTCTCCGTCCTTTTCCAAATCTCTCCATAAGACAAGAGAACTGTCAGCTGATTTGAGTATGTCTTTTAAGGGAAGTATGACATTTCCTATAACATTGTGATGTTTTCCCCTGTCGTTATCATATACGGTAAGCTGTAGGATTCTCTCCTCCACAGTTCTACCTGGGACCTAGAAAGTAACAAAGAAATGTGTCATTGTACAATATTTTCAACTACAAAGTTCCTTTTTGTTAATAATACTGTATGACGTAGAAGTCTTGTCTTACTTCTACGTTAATTTAAAACATCAAAATACTAAGAAATAGTTCCTAAATGAAAGAAACCTTAACGGCCAGACGAAACATGTAAACAACAGAAGTCACACTTACGGAAAAGATGCTTTATTCATGATGTAGCAAACACATCGTAGCATAGTATATTGCACTAAACTCTCCGCACACCACACAACTCTTAACACAACGCTCTTTTCACAACGCCCATTTCAATAATCAGTTTACAACCCAACGCTCCTTAAGCAACAATTTAGTCGTCGCTTTTATCTCTTGTTCTTATCAATATCAGGCATACGTCATGTGCATTTAACCTCAATTGTGTTGCCAAACATATTCGTTTGAGAGAAAAGATATTACGTTAAGAGTGAAGAATAACAGAATAAACTCAAGATTTACATAGGGAAGGAAACTAAAAAGGAAAGTTAATTTAGAATATACGTCATATCATTTCCCTCGTTATTTTTTTTTTTTTTTACGGAAAGTGCTTGTCAATTCATTTTGTGCATGTTGTCTTTTTGGCATAACATGAAAATCAGCATTGCCTTTGTTGATATCTATAAAGATTTCACTCCCAGGATAGGGTTTTCCAGAGTTTCCCCTATCCCATCTAAAAATTGATGTGCGAATGCATGGGAGTAGTTTTAAGTCATCCCTGGCCGCCAAGTGTTCACTTAAAGGTTTATGTGTTGTTGTGCTATGACTTACCTTTTTGTGTGCTTGACACTTGTTGTGTTTGGTGTTGAATTTTTTTCTGCAAGTGCAGTTTTTTTTTCTCAACTAACTAAATTTACACCATGTTCTACTATTCAATTAACTTAATTTGAATGTTTTGTCTTCTCTGAGAAGTTATCAGGAGTGGACGAATGTGTTAATTAACCACGTTAAAAATGTTGTAGTTTTTTTTTCCTGCCATACGCAGTTTTTTTTACTACTATGCTACTTATATGTATATTGATGAGTGCTATCCGCACATATTATGACAAAATAGTTATCACTACTTACGATAAAGATTTGATGTACAGAAAATTGAGCTATTGATATGAGACTATATGAGACTATATGTACTGATATAAAGTCAGTTACAGCAAAGGATCAAGAAATCTCTTCATCCATTTTGTAAGTTCTTATCTGAAAGAGTTGAATGAATGATCAGATTGTTTGAAAGGATACCTCTACAAAATTGATAGGTTCTTGGCAAAAAAAAAAAAAAAAAGCGAGGGAGATGATGTGACGTATATTCTAAATTAACTTTCCTTTTTAGTTTTTTTCCCTATGTAAATTTTGAGGTTGAATGCAGTGCAGGTGACGTATGCCTGATATTGATAAAAACAAGAGATAAAAGCGACGACTAAATGGTTGCTTAAAGAGCGTTGGGTTGTAAACTGATTATTGAAAAGGGCGTTGTGAAAAGAGCGTTGTGTTAAGAGTTGTGTGGTGTGTGGAGAGTTTAGGGCAATATGCTATGCTACGATGTGTTTGCTACATTCTGAATAAAGCATCTTTTCCGTAAGTGTGACTTCTGTTGTTTACATGTTTCGTCTGGTCGTTAAGGTTTCTTTCATTTAGGAACTATTTCTTAGTATTTTGATGTTTTAAATTAACGTAGAAGTAAGACAAGACTTCTACGTCATAACTGCTTTAAGCTTCTTTCCAATTTTAATAATTTTGAAATATGCCATCTTATGTTTACATATACTAATAACTTATGTATACACGTACATATCACTGTGTATTTCATAAGCTAAAATATCTGTGGTTCAATAAAAATCATACATAATGTTTAATAACTTAATGCAAATGTACGCAACTAATTTATATGAATTTCGGTTTATAGAACTCGTCTTAAGGCAAACTGATGCCTTGCCAATCGAAAGGTGCAGATGTGAGGAGGGATAGTATGATATTGTGCTCGTACTAAGGGTGGAATGCGATACGAACAGGGTAGGTACAGGTATATATCGCTTTAGGAAAATATGTGTTATCGTAATCAAGTGAAGGAATCCGTTTCAATTCCGTTATCAATTAACATTTTTAACGTTGACTTATTCTGACCTCAAAATCTACAGGACTTGTATTTCAACTTAATTTCGGGAGAAAGTTGTTCAGTTAAGGATTTGACATGAAATTAATTCGAATTCATTTCTAATCACTCATCCTTCTGTATCGAACGCCATTTGGTATTTTATAGGTGAAAAGAAAAACGTTAGCCATTCGAAGCTCATATAAAGCTGGGCTTTTAAAAATTTCAAGGATATTTTTCTCAAAGTATTTCCCAGTTAAATTGATCTCTATGTTATAGATCCTTCAAGAGAAAAAAGTGTTTTTAAAAATTGGTAGCGAATAGCTCACGTAGCTGTTTATAAATGTGTTAAGACGCTCTCCTGAGACAACCAAGATAGTTTCTACCACACACTTTACTTCAAGCGAGATATAGCGAAGATGAATGCTTCGCCAGACAATTAATTCGTTTGAATATGTGATGCGAAATGGCGAAGACGAAAGAGACTAAGAAGGCACTTTGAAGTAGAAATGCAAGGGAATCTGAGCTGGGATGTAAGCTTTTGGGAAAAGGATTGAACTAAAACGCTAAGACTCGGATGCATTATTGAAACTCACCGGTAGGAAATAAAAAAAAGAAGGAAAAGAGAGAAAAGAAAAAAATGGGGGAAAAGGCGCATCTTAGTATGTATGGAAGATTGAGTGATTCTTGGATGACTAGGAGTTGAGGCAGCGGAGAGTATCAGCCTCACTTTCTTTTAACTTGATCACTAATTTTTTTTCTGTTGTTATTCTATTGATCCTTCCAATTAGGATATTTTATCTCGCTTCTAAATTTTGCTTTTCCAGACATAAGACGCTGTTCGAATGAAAGCGTAATCATCTATAGTTCTTATCGTAATCATCTAGTTCTTATCATAATCTTACGTCCCTTCTCTTCTCAATCAACAGCAGTATATTTCTCCGCCTACATTGCAATTATTATACTGTTCTTTGCAATTAGTGTGCACCACCACGCTTCGTAATTTCCAAACGCAAGATGTCATCTAAGAATGCTTCTGCTCCTACCATGGGCGCCTACGGGGGGGGTCAGAAGGGTAACTTGATCCCCCTGTAGAATTATTTTTCCATTTATTTTATTTTATTTTATTTTATTTTATTTTATTTTATTTATTACTTTTTTTTTTTTTACACTCACAGAACTGGACCACAAGGAAAGATGGAGTTTGGGGCTTTTAAATTAATATCCCAATTTTATTAGAAATTTGGAATTGGAAAACGATTACGTGAAAGCGGAAAACCTAGCAAACCAACCGTAAGGTAGTACGCCCAAACAAGTTTCGCTCAGGGTGGTGTGTGCTGAACTTAAAAGGCTTGGCGTGACCCTGCTCGACACTGTTCAATATTTTGAAAACAGTTACAAATGTACATTGTAATATATGACTCTTACTAACATACACTTTCTTCAAAAGTAGCATAAATTAATAATAATAATAACAGTAGTAGTAGTAGTAGTAATGTTCTAGTGTAGTAAGTAGTAGTAATAGTAATAGTCCTAATCTTTCATTTTCACGAAGTACTGCTTTCTACATATTAGCCAAACCGTAATTAATTACACTTGACCCCTTGAAAAATTTCTTGCAAGAGCCCATACATACACGAAGTAACATTAAAGTACAAAGGATAAAAGTAGAACAGAACAGTTCTTACGAAGATGAAGCAACACAAAAACTCCGTTTTTGATCGCTAATTTCTCATGGTCAGGCTCTACCTTTCTGCTTTTATTTTTCAAAAGTAGGGGTTATCTAAATTCCAACTTGGATGCCAGATGACTCAGTAGTCTCAATTGTTGGACTATGACCGATCGTCAAAGGTATACTTGGGTTCGACTCCAGGATAAGACATGGATTGTGTGTATCTCTGATGGCGCTTGCTCTCTCCATTCTCTGAAAACAGTGGACCTAAATTAGGGACTGGCGACTGCTTAGAGCTACTCATGGTGGCCATTCAAACCCAAACAAAGGACCGATCTTGAAATGTCAACGCAATCTTAGCCATTTCTCGTTTCAGTTACGCATTCGCTTGCGAGACTCCTTTCTTTCTGCTAGACTATAAGTGGTACCCTACCTTTGAATATTGTGAAGTACTACAGAGGTAAAAACATGTGTCAAAACGACAAATCTGCAGCGAGACATTCTGTCCGCTTAGCTCAGTTGGGAGAGCGACTTACTCCGGAGTGAGGGGACACGATTCCGATGTCCGTCGCGGACAAACTTGTGTTTTCACAATATGCATGGGCAGGGTTACCTACCCAACGCACCTAACTCGTTCTTATCAAACCATAGCAACCAGGCATGTTTTTAACGCTGACTCCTTTAAAAATGATTGCAATGTTTGAAGCTTAGCCCTTTTGCGATGATCTATAGTTCAACACCATTCAAGGCTTCTTCGATCGTATTTGTTCTTCTGCATGATAGAAAACCGGATGTGTAAACCGGGTATTTCAGATGAGCTGTCCATTTTTATCCGGTGCATAAAACTCTTCGGGTTTTCATTCCAGTTAGCTTCAAAAACTTTCCCTTTCTCTCTCTTTTCAGTCTTGGTTCTCTTTTAATGTTGAAAATACTATTACTATGTTTTACATCTAGTTAAAGTCTTGAACTAGTACAGCAGCTTCGTGGCCGAGTGGTCAGAGGTACTGGCCCCTGACCATTCATTCGAGATGGAGCTGGGTTGCAGTTATGGATGAGGCATGGATGCTGTGTTTATCTGATTTCTTTCTTACTTGAAACCAGCGGCCCTAAATTAGAGACAGGCCTATGAGTTGCTCCTGGTGATCGTTATACGCCCCAAAAAATAATACAAGTATTACGAGAGACGTATAAAAATGTATTCAAGTAAATCTCTCTATTTATACCATCGGCTTGTAATAAAACTTGTACCGTGCTGTACGAAACTATTACTCATTTTAGCGCGTGTAGATAAACCTGGAGGGAAAATGGACCCACCAGATGTGAAAGCTGGAGGATATGGTGGATATGTTGGGATAAAGCTCAAGTTGTTTGTTCAAAGTATCAAATGTGACGCACCAATAAGGATTTATAAATATCACACTGGTAAGTAGGATAAGAATTTCTTAGTATAATAATTATTTACTTTGAATATTTGTTGTTTTTCATAAGTCAGCACTAAATATCATTCCAAGTAAAGTACCAGGAACATATTTTCAAAAGTAGTGAATAAGACGATGCGAATGACGTTGGTTATAATTTCACTCTACAACCTTGATGGTTAGTAACATGATGTCTGCAAATACGAATAGTAATGTTCATTTTGAAAAATGATTATCGGCCTTCAAATTTTTTCCCAAAAGCAGCCTTCAAAAATGAAGCACAGAAAAAATGTGCTAGCGTCGTGTGTAAGAATGATTCATCAGTTGTAATGGTGTTTAAATAACTAAATCCTGTGTCAAAAAATATTCACTCAAATCGTATAAAATGCATTTTTCAAATGACACAGCACTTCGAAATAAAAGCATATCTACGTGCGAAAAAACGGCTTACGTAGCTCACTGACATTCATTTGAGACTTACAACGCTGGAAACAAAAAATTATCTTTGACTGAGAATTTAAGAACTTTATGTTATCTCTTGAGCATTTTCGAAATAATAACAGGGCTGCTTCTAAAAACACAGCACACCTATGAACTTGAAATGACGCTGACCTGAACGGGAAATCTTATCAAAAGCTTTTAATTTAACACTTAGCATGATACAGCTTCGAAATGTCCGGTAATAATTTTTACAGAAAATACGTCCTTCAGACCTGAGAACACAGAGTCGCTAACAATAGAAATGGATACAGTAAATTACGTGGAAGGCAGAGTTATGAACGCCAGGTGTCCAGAAAAGCGGAGCAGGGTAACATCCAGGATAAGACAGCTTAAACAATCCCGGAAGGTAAATTATTTAAAATATTTTTCTTTGTGATTCCGGGTTTAACGACCTTCACGCGCTACTGTAATCCCGGATGCACGGTGCCTGTTCCCACTTCAACTTGTTTGCCAAGGAAAAGGAAGTATGCCCAGTCAACGTCATCAAGCTTCAGTCATCTTGCACAGCCAGGACAGACACTAAGCGTAGCGGTGGGCGCTTCTATTTCGTTCTTAACGGCGGAAGAGACCTCATTCAACAGTACCTAGGTATTATTGGCCATGCATGCAGTCTCCTAGGAAAAAGGTTCCGATATGCGTCTTCTACAGAATTCCACAACATGAACAAAAACTTCCAAAGTACATAGATAGGTAGATAAATTAGATTATAAAAAATTCTGGGCTAATATGTGGCGCATACTGCCTATTTTTAATTTTTTCCCCTTTCTCTTGTTTAAATTTGGTTATCACTTGTTATATTTTCTGTACTGAACGTCACGTCGGAACTCGCAAGAATTTATTTGTTTTGATAACATTGGCAGTCAGTCAAGTCATGCAGACGTGGATGTAAACAGGACCGTGTGGCTAAACAAGTGTATTGTGTTAGGTGCTATAGCTGTGAGAGCTATCAACGAAATTCAAACGATCGAGAATCTAGGATAATATTAGATTGTTGATGTTGTGTTTTAAGTTACTGCTGAAAGTTCAAGTAATTCGATTAGTCTACTAGTCATTGTGATCTACAAAGTGTTTTCAGTTGTTTCTTGATGATGCGTATTGCGAGATGTCTGGAATAAAAACCTTCCGTTAGGTCCTTTCGTATAAGTCTTTTTCGGACAACATTCTTTTGAAATTTTGAACCTAGTCACATTAGAGAGTAAAAAGGATCATTTAATACACTGCCGGACAATTGCTAAGGACGGATGATAATAGCAACAATAGCAACCATAAAACGGAAGGCAGGAAAATGTGGAAATTAGCATAAGTGCGGGATACAGTAAAACGTGTTGTGCGTATGCAAATTTTGGATTGCCGAACTTGTTCGTGACGTCATAGCGCTGATAAGAGATATAAAGGATTTTCGCGTATTGACCGTTGTTGTTCAAACGCAAAGTTGAAAGGGAAAGAATCAATTGACGAACTTGCAATTTTCAGTATGTCTTCCCGACATCGCCTAGATGATTTTACGCGTGACCGTATTATTGGCAAGATTGAAGAAGGGCGAAAAATAACAGATGTTGCCAGGGAGTTCGACGTCAGCCACAGTGTTGTTTCAAGGCTTTGGAAATAATTTCAAACAAATGGAGAGTGTAGCAAACGTCACGGGGAGGTCGTGTTCGCAGTACGACACCTGCAGAAGATCGGTACATAGTGCTATCAACAAAAAGACACCGGCGCAGCACAGCTAGTGAGGTAGCAAATCAGTTTATGGCTGCTCTGGCAAGCGGATCTTCCGAAAAACTGTCGCCAGACGTTTGCATGAAGGAGGACTATACGCCCGCCGTCATGTTGTGTGCATCCCATTGTCCAGACGTCACCGTACCGCCCGTTTGCAATGGTGCCATCAACATCGCAATTGGACTGATAACGACTGGTCTGCTGTCCTCTTTTCAGATGAGAGTAGATACAGTCTATCGTCTGATTGTCGACGACAACTGATCTGACGTATAGTGGTACTGCATATTGTATAGCAAACATACGGGAAAGGGACCGATATCCGACATGTAGTGTCATGGTATGGGCTGGCATCATGATCAATGGCCGTACGTCCCTCTATGTGTTTCCAACTGGGACTGTGACTGGCCAACGATACATTAATGATGTTCTGCTACCTCATGTTCGCATGTTCCGTGGTGCTGTCGGTGATAGATTCATTTTCATGGACGACAACGCAACATGTCATCGAACAGTCGCTGTCCAGGAGTGTCTTGAGAGCGAGGATATTCAACGCCTCATATGGCCAGTACGTTCTCCAGATCTGAATCCCATTGAAAATGTGTGGGATGCTTTGGGGTGGAGTCTTTGCTGGTCGCCAATGCCCTCCAATAAACAAGGACACCCTCATCCGTGCACTGACAGAGGAATGGGATAAATTATCCCAACAGCTACTTGATAATGTTGTGCAAAGCATGACACGACGTGTGGAATCTTGCATCGCCCTCCATGGTGGCCATATCCCGTATTGACATCTTACGCCGGAACGCCTGTGGACGGTAATTGCATTTTTTTTACGTTTACGTATTCTGCATAAAATGGCCTGTTTGTCCCTTGAACACGTTCCAAAGCCTTCTGGATTTAAGAGCACAGTAAATTGTCTTTCTTGTAATGTTCTGGCATTCTGACATTAATTTATTTCACTTGGCATCCAACCACACTTACTTTTTTATGCGCTATATAGCCGTTTATGATCCGTCCTTAGCAACTGTCCAGCAGTGTATTATTACGAAACCGGGTTTCACTTTTTACTAGATCCATTAAAAAATTCCCCGATTTTTTCACCGAAAGGTGAAGTTGAAATTTCTCATTGTGCTCTGGTGAGGGCGATTTTCAAGTGTAGAGAAATGATGCCAGCTGAGACTGATTCACAGGGTGTAATGGAAAACCAGAAAATACGCATTAAGAAAGGAATCATACATGTGGTATATTCTTATACTTAAAAGTTTTCTGTGACTAATGTTCATAAGAGCAGCGGACTTTCGTAGCAATCATAAAATTGAACAGAAAATGTATTTAGAAATAGAACGTTTGTGGGGAAAACGACGTCCCTGCAGAGTTTGTTTCCTCAGTGGAAAGAGGTAAAAATCGCAGGGGGCTAAGTCGGGTGAATAAGCTGGATGTGGAAGCGTATTAGTACGATTTCTGTCGAGAAACTCCGTGACCAGTATGGACCAATGTGCAGGCACGTTGTCATGGAGAAGGTACCATTGTACACTTTGCCACATCTCCGGCCGTTTACGACGGATTGACTCCGGTAAGCAACGTAAAATGTCAAGATAACGTTCTTTGTTAACTGTTTTGCCCTCAGGAATAAATTCGGATTGGGCAATGCCGTGAGAATCAAACAAGTTAGTAAAATCATGCAATGTATTGATTATGATACGCTTTCCAATATACTAGAAATCATTACTCAAGCTATTACTCAAGTTATGAGGAAAATGGCTGTGGAATAAATCTCACCCCTGTGCCCTGACCTTTGATCCATTTGGATGATATTCAACAGAACTTGTTCAGTATATCTCCGAAATAACATGATAAAGTTTTGTCGCAATCGAAGCAATTTTACGGAAGTTATGATGCATAAGCGCTATGGAATAGATCCCGCTCCTATGTCCTAACCTTTACCCATCTTCGCCCATTTTCAATAGGATTCGTCCCCCGATAGGTCCCTACAACATACCAACATTTTATCCAAATCGAAACATTTTTACGTAAGTTATGACTCATAATGGCGATGGAAGTGATTCCATTCCTATTTCCTGACCTTTGACCCCCATTTCGCCAATTTTCAATAGGGTTTGTCCCCAGGTGGTCTCCTACCACATACTAAAATTTAATCGAAATCGAACTTGTTTTACGTTAGTTATGACGCATAAGAGCAGTGGAATAGATCCTGCTCTTATGTCCTGACCTTTGACCCCATTTCGTTCACTTTCAATAGGGTTTCTTCGCAGGTGTTCCCCTACCACATACTAAAATTTCATCGAAATCGAACGATTTTTACGCGAGTTATCGTGCGGACGAACATACGCACACAACGCGTGACGTAATGAGGCAGATGGGAATCGCGACCATCTGCTAGCAAGGTGAGACGTCATAAAACTTTAATAGTATCAACAAACAACACGTGACGTAATGAGATAGATGGCATGAACGCGCGCCAACATCTAATGGGGCGACGCCATGACACCACACTTGGAATACTTAATATTTTCTAAAACATAACCGTAATTATGCAATCCAACATTTTTTTGTCTGCTGACGTCATGAAAATACAGGCCGCGCCATCTTTTTCTGGAAAATTAATGTGTTCACAAGGACGAAAATTTGAACATTGATTAAAATAGCTTCATTTTATAACTTGGAATACTTAATATTTTCTAAAACATAACCACAATTATGCAATCCAACATTTGTTTGTCTACTGACGTCATCAAAGTACAGGTCGCGCCATCCTTTTTCTGGTTTCAACACCACCAAAGGAAAAGTTATTGATTTTTAATATAATTATGGTTATGTTTTAGAAAATATTAAGTATTCCAAGTTATAATAAAGTTATTTTGATCGATGTTCAAATTTTCATCCTTGGGAACACATTAATTGTAAAGGAAATGTGTACAAAAGTTTTTCCATTGAAAGTATTGGAAGTAAAATTACTTGACGTCCACCTTAATAATATGGGATAATAGCGATGGAATGGATCGCAATCCTATGTCCTGACTTTTGACCCCATTTTGTCCACATTCAATAGGGTTTGTCCCCAGGTGATCCCCTACCACATACTGAAATTTCATCGAAATCGAACCATTTTTACGCACGTTATGACGCATAAGAGCAATGGAATGCATCCCGCTCTTATGTCCTGACCTTTGACCCCACTTCACCCATTTTGAATAAGATTTGTCCCCAGGCGGTCCCCTACCACATAGTAAAATTTCATTGAAATCGAACCATATTTACGCAAGTTATGACGCATAAGGGAAACGGAAGGATCCCGCTCCTACGTTGTGACTTTTGACCCCATTTGTCCCATTTTTAATAGGGTTTGTCCCCAGGTGGTCCCCTACCACATAATAAACTTTCATTGAAATCGAACCATATTTACGCAAGTTATGACGCATAAGGGCAATGGAAGGATCCGGCTCCTACGTCGTGACCTTTGACCCCATTAACCCCATTTTCAATAGGGTTCGTCCCCAGGTGGTCCCTTACCACATACTACAATTTCATCGAAATCGAATGATTTTTACGCGAGTTATCGTGCGGACGGACAGACGGACAAAGCTGGAGCATATACGCTTCTTCAACCTACAGTTGGAAAGCGTAAAAAACATCTCCAGCATGACTTTCCCGTTGCTGCGATCCTGCCTGAATTTTTGTGATCGATTTCTTTGATTTTCATGTTGAAGAAGCACGCTTTGGCTGAATATCAAACAAATACCACCAGGTTTCATCACCTGTGATGATGTTATCCAAAAACGTAGGATCGCTATCGGCTTTGTCGATTAATTCGAAACGAAATCCGCAACCGTTCATCCTTTTGTTCGGAGGTCAGAAGTCGAGGGACAATGCGCTGACGCTGACAAGCGGTGCATGTCAAGATCCTCCAACAAAATGCGCTGGCATGTGGTCTCCGATAAGTCAGTTGCGTTCGCGATTTCCCCAGTGGTTCGGCGACGATCCTGACGACTGGCTTGTGTCTGGCGCTCTTTAGCCAAACATGGCCCTTGCGCCATAAAACTCCACTAACCTACCAACGATCCCGACGAAAACACTGCGCCACCATTGTAATGTTTTCCTCACTCCATGCAGTCAGAGGACGACCACAGCGCTCATTATCTGCGATAAATTCTCGGCCCTCTTTGAAACGCCGATACCACTCGTACACCTTCGATCTCGCCATCGTAGAGTGACCGTACACCTTCGAAAGCATTTCTAAGGTCTCTGCAGCTGTTTTACCCAAACGTTGCAAAATTTAATGTTACAACGTTGCTCTTCAAAAGCCATGTTTCTAACATCGCAGAACACAGCCGACTAACCCCAGCAGCAGACGTCTGGGTGTGCATTCCAATCACTTGGTGATATATACACTGCTGGCCACCCAAAATGCAACACCAAGAAGGAAGTATCCGATTGGCCTGAAATTCGCAGCATGCGTCGCCCGCGAGAGGACATGCAAACGATTAGCATTGCAAGGCATATGCAAATCATGTGCGCCCGGCACACCACCGAGAAGCACTATAAGAAGGGTGCACAGAAGGCGGGATGTAAGTAGCGGAAGTGTGTTGTGCTGCTGGACATGTGCGTGGGAAGCTTCCTGATGCCTTGTTGCACAATACATCAGTCATACCAGCACGTTTCGAAGTTCCACAGAGGACGAATAGTGGCTTATCGCGACAGCGGTTTATCTTACCGAGACATCGGCGCCCGTGTGGGACGACATCTAGCTACAGTGAGGTGAGTATGGATTCGGTGGGTGCAGGAGAGACGGACGGACCGACGTGAGCGATTGCGGCAGCCGCGGTACACCACCGAACGAGAGCACCGGAATTTTGTGCGGCGAGCATTGACGGCTCACACCGCCACATCACGAACGTTAGTGCAGGAATTAGGGTGTGTTGCGCAACAACCTGTGTCAGCACGTACCGTTTGACGTCGTCTGCAGGAGCGGGGACTTGTCGCACGGAGCCCATTGCTCCGATTACCATTGACGTTACACCACCGGCGAGTGCGGCGGCACTGAGCAGTTGAACGCCACACCTGGACTACGGAATGGCACGACATTTTCTTCTCCGACAAATCTCGCTTCTGCCTGCAACACCACGATGGTCGGCTCCGCGTGTGGCGGCACCACGGCGAGAGACTGTATGACGCTTGCATTATGCATCGCCATACCGGTCCGTCGCCTGGCATTATGGTTTGGGGCGCAATTGGATATGACACCCGCACCCCTCTTGTGCGCATCGCCGGTACACTCAACAGCCGCCGCTACATCTCCGACGTTTTGGAGCCTGTAGTCCTCCCTAACCTGCAGGACCTACCAGCGGCCACGTTTCAACAGGACAATGCGCGCTCGCACGTGGCACGCATCGTGCAACAATTCTTCACGGTCCACCAGATGTCACTTCTGCCGTGGCCCGCCTGTTCTCCCGATATGTAGCCCATCGAACACGTCTGGTTGCTGATCGGCAACCGAGTGGCCCGGCAAACACCACCCGCGGCTACGCCTGATGAGCTGTGGCAACGTGTGGAAGCAGCCTGTACCGACATACCCCAAGCCCATATCCAAAGCCTCTTTTGTTCGATGCCGCGGCGTGTAGCGGCCGTTATTGCCAGCCATGGGGGCCACCCGAACTATTGATGTCTATGTGTTCCGCAGGTCGCACGGGCCTGTAAGCTCAATCGTTTCATCTTTGTATCTGTTGTTATGTGTCCAGTACATCTGGCTTTGCTATCTCGTGTCCTTCTTGGTGTTGCATTTTGGGTGGCCAGCAGTGTATTTCAGACGCCGGAACTTTAACTAAATGCTTGCGTAGTGTCGGGTAGGCGCTGTCCCCAGACGTTTGGATTCTGCTTCGTATACATATATATCGTTTTAAATTCGTGCTAAATCTCCTCTCTGGGGAGGATCCGTACCCGTGGACTGCCCTGCCCCCTTGGCTACGCCTATGTACGTATACGGAAACAGCAGACGTCTTCCTGGGGGACCGAGTCAGCCTATGCATGTGCAAGCACTTTTTAAACTGTTCGCACCTGAATAGATAAAAGGAAATTTGCTCGCCCACAAAGATAAATCAACAAACATTTTGATATCGTCAACCGGCCATCTATGTTGTACCTTATAGCTCGAGCTTTCATTGTGCGTCAGTTGTAGGAAATGTTATCTTACACGGGCGCCTAGTTATACATATATATTAAATTTCCTTTTACAATGTGTAACAAACAGATATCGCATTAAATACCTTACGCTGCATCCTGGAATTAGTTTGCCAACCATCTACTGTAGTTGTGCGGACCCTTATTTCGGCCAACCTATTGCGGTAGTGCCATGAAGTAATAAAGTTTAAGTAAACAACAGTAAAGAACACTATAAATACGCTAAACAGTTCTCAGTATTTTACCACTAAAGAATGTTTGAAGTTGGATCTGATCTAAAGAAGAATTTTTCTCTTCTCAGGAACTGTTCTACGAACTTCATTTACTGTATATAAAGTATATATTTCTTAGTAGAAAGATTTCTAACCCATACCGCGTGTATGTATGCACAAAAATATACATATTGGCGTGGTTTTGCACATATACACTGTAATGACAAAAGTCACCGGATACCTAGAAGAGGAACACAACATAGCATTTATTGACATACATTAGTACGGTGTCGATCCATCTTTGGCCTTAATGCATGCACGGACCCTTCGAAACATGCTTTCGACAAGGTTTTGGAACACAGCAATAGGCATGCGCTTCCATTCAGTACATAATATTACCGCTAGCTGTTGCTCAGTAGCAAGCCTTGGTTCCAAACTTCTTATGCGGCTCTCAAATTTATCTCATAAGTGCTCTATAGGATTAAGATCAGGGCTCTGTGCTGGCCAGTCCATACACGATACGGAATTATCGTCAAACCTTGCCGTAACAGTCCTTGCTTTATGGCTCGGTGCATTATCGTGCTGGTACCAACAAGGCTCGGTTCCACAGTATTGCCACAGAGTTGGTAGGGCATAACTGTCCAGAATATCGAGGTAGATGTGCTGGTTAACATATTTGTCCACGATAACCAATGGGCCGGGACCATACCACGAAAAACATCCCCACACGAGTACACTGCCAGTTCCAAACTTGACCGTATAGCAACAGTACACTGTGGTAAATAGCGTTCCCACGGATGCCGCCATATCCACACACGGCCTGTAACGTATACTCTAGATTCAGTTTCCTTTTGATTTTACTATCTCTTGTTATTTTATTTTCCTATGCAAATTATCTTCTCACTTAACGAGATGTTATTTCTCCCGCTGAATTATATGTGGCAACGAGTGTAAGTCATGTCGTGGTGGTATGCAATATATATAGGCGCGTTCAACTATATCAAGCAGCTTCGTTTTATTTGTGATAGGTTCTTCCATTATTATTGTTATCTACGATAGTACGAAAGTTCTGAATATCAGTAGTTGTGTTTTGTTGGAGTGTGTTTGAGTAATATCAGGAGTTCCCCAATAAAAGGTTAAAAGTGAGTACGTTTTCTTAGTTCATTTTATTGTCAGACCTCTGTCTGGCCGTTAAGTTTATTTCATGGAGTGTCTACGTTAAGTCCAAGGTATACTGTGTTTACCGCTCTAATAAGGAGCCTTCAAGGTACTAATGTACTAAAACCGAAGTTATAGTACTGATATTCAAGATAATGAGGAACGCTGAGTAAAAAGAAGTTCCATATTCAATGAACTTATTGCACGTGCGTGTCTAACCTAAACAAACTCTAGCACTTTGAAGATTAGGCACACTTTAGCTACGTCAAGTAACCTTCCAATAACCCTAACGTGACTTAATGTAAGCTTCCCTGCACTACACGCCTACAGCGGAGACATTTATTCATTATAGGCCATCAGACTGATGAATAGGGTATCTGGATTCATCAGTCCATGGGACCCGTTTCAATTAATCTACGGTCCACGATAAATGTTCTTTACACCATGCTAAACGACGAGTAGTATTCCTAGTGGAGACGAATGGCTTATGAGCAGCCGCACGACCACGGTAACCCATGGAATGAAGTTCTTTGCGAATGGTACGTGTACATATCGAGGTTCCAACATTGTTACTCACCTGTACACTGAGATCTTGTGCAGTACTCCGTTGATTAGCTGTAACCACTCTCCTGAGGCTTTGACGTCCTGTATTACTGATTTTCTTTGGTCTGCTGGTACGTTTTGCTAATTCAGGCACGCCATGTGTCTTGCACTTATTCAGTACATCCAAAACAGTTGACTTGGCTATGTTTAAACGCCTCTCGGTTTCTCTTATGGACAACCCACTAATATAACACCCAACGTTCTTTCCTTCCTCAAAGTCAGTTCTCTCCCGCTGCGACATTTTCACTCAACCTCACAGTGCGATATAATCGCGGTCAGCTGCAGGCTTATTTTTATACCATTTGCAGCTGTACCGCGCATGTGAGAAAGCAGCGGATCCATTCATTTGTTCTTGAAGGGGTGTCCAGTGACTTTTGTCAATATACACTATCTACCAACAAGTAATTGGACACTTGTGATAGCAAAGGATAACGAAGTTTATTCACCTTCAATAGTTGGTGGAGCCTCCACCAGCGGCGATTACAGCTGCAACCCTCCGGGGTATACTCTCAACCAGACGTTGTACGACGGCTAGCGGTATTTTCTTCCACTCGGCTTGGAGAAGACAGGTCAGTTCCTTCACCGATTTCGGACGGTGGGGGCACCCCTTAAATCGACGCTCCAACTCGTCCCAGAGGTGCTCGATAGGGTTAAGATCCGGGCTCTGCGCAGGCCTGTCCATTCTATTTACCCCACTGTCACCATACCAAGCCATGATGGACCTCGCAACATGACAGGTGGCATTTTCATCCTGAAAGAAACATGGGTCCACCCCATAAAACTGCCACAACGTAGGAAGCGCATGGTCATCCAAAATGGTGCATTAGGTCTCGGCGTTGAGTCTACCAGGAATCGCGACCAAGGGTCCCGTGCCATACCAGGAAAAACACCCTCACAGCATAATTCCACCGTCGCCGAACTTCACAGTTGGCACAAAAAATTCCGGCAGGAGACGTTCTCCAGGCAGACGCCAAACCCAGACCCTGCCATCCGAACGGTAGAGGATGAACCTTGATTGGTCGCTTAAAAGAACCTGTTTCCACCGTGCAACGGTCCACTGTCGAAGTTCTTTGCACCACGTTAGCCGAGCAGCGCTATTGGACTTGGTGATCAAAGGCTTGTTGGCGGCAGCACGTCCATGATAACCGAGCAGATGGGCTTCCGTACGGATGGTATTCATCGAAAGAACACTCCCGGATGCCTGTTGAAACTGCTCGCGGATGTGGCCCATCGATTTAGTGCGTTTCTTCCGAATTTCTCTGGCCAGCCCCCATCGGTCTCTAACTCCCAGTTTTGTGGGTCTGCCAGGTCGGGACACATTCCGACAGTCACCTCTCACCTTCAACTTGCCAATCACGTAGGCCACTGTCGATTTTGGGTACTTCAACTTGCTGGATATGAAACGTATGGATCGGCCATTTCTGTGATACCCGACGATTACACCTTTTTCGAAATCAGAGAGCTCCGAACTGCGTGGCACTTTGCATGCGACTGGTTGCGTTGTCGTTTCCCACACGATATTTAACAGCCGCGGCCGTGACGTGTATCAGGACCGCAGATATCATCGATTGCAGGGGTGTCCAATTACTTGTTGATAGATAGTGTAGTGTATATAGGGTGAGTCAGAGTTGTTTATGAATAAATGAATTACGAAAATTTACTTTTCCGTTGTGTTAGAGCTTAAGATGAAGTGCTTCATTCAAAGCCTTTTTCCTCTGTGAGGGTGTTTCTGTCATTGGCGTAAACATTATCCAGGCAATGATCCACTGATTCATGTCCACGGGTTTCAGTCACGTTTTCATGCTGAAGACATTAAAACAGTGGCTGCCCTAGACCTTGCGGGACCCCGGGCAATGCTTTTCACTGGGCTTTTCGCAATCGCAATAACGCAGGACCATCGCAATAACCTCTTTTATATGTATACGTACAAAATTTTTATGTTGCTTACTCTAACCGTAAACCAGTCGCTCGCTTTTTTTTCTTTCACACACAAACCCTCACTTGGGGTGAATGTGATCCCAAAGCAAATTCTTTTTTATCAGGAATTGTGGTATTGATTTATATGAAATAAACACGGTGTAATACAATACATCGTTTATTAATATACTTAGGAATCCAAAATATTACCTGTTCCAAAATGACCTGCTACTAAATACGTAGTGCGATCAAAAAGTTCCGAGACTAGGTACATAGATCGCCAACAGATAGCAGTACGAGGAAGCGCGAGCAGTGGTTGAATGCAGTGACCTTCATGATGCCGAGTGATGTCGTTCTGTGAACATCGGAAGTTGTGCTACAAGATATTTGGTAACCACGTGCAGAACATAGCTGCGATTTTGGTATGAAATTCAAACTAGAGCAGCGAGCGAACATCAAATTCTGCGTCAAACTTGGCAAATCGGGAACGGAGACTCATAAAATGTTCCTGTCGCTGGTCATCACTGGGGACAAGACTTGGGTCTACGTTTATGACCAGGAGACCAAACAACGGTTGTCGCAGTCGAACAGCCCGGCATCTCCACGACCGATGAAGGCCCGACAAGTCCGGAGCGCAACCAAAAGCTCACTCATCGTGTTCTTCGACATTCGTGGGGTTGCGCACCGTGAATTCTCTCACAGGGCCAGACTGTAACCTCCCTTTTTTGCTGCGATGTTCTGAGGCGTCTTAGGGAGGACATCCCCCGCAAACGTCCTAAAATGTGGCGCAGGGGCGATTTCCTGCTCCATCACGACAATGCAGCAGCTCACAGAGCGTTAGCAACACGCCAGTTATGCAGTCGCAATAGAATGACTACCTTTTCTCACCCGCCTTACTCGCCGGATATTACACCCTGCGACTTCTTTCTGTTCCCGAAGGTGAAGCTGAAGCTCAAGGGTCGACGCTTTGAAACTGTGGACGAGATCCAGCGCGAATCGCAGACGGTGCTTGACGCGATTCGCGAACAGGACTTCCAGAGAGCGTTCCAACAGTGGCAAAATGGCTGGCAGCTGTGTATCGCTGCCCAAGGAGACTACTTTGAGGGAGATCATAGCCACACTTAAGTAACGCAAGAATTTTGTTGTATATAGGCCTAGTTTCGGAACTTTTCGATCGCACTTCGTAAACAAAGATAGCTGTATAATTATAAGATAAGTCTATTATTTAAAGAAGAATTCTGCTACTTTTCTTGTGGCTGAAGTTTTCAATCAAATCACTGTAGTCCAGAGTAGATGCCACGTAGTTTTCTATGGACGGAATACCGAGTACATTGCAACTCACTACTTGTACCTGAAATTGCGGCAAATCTCCTATGAAAATTTTCTTGAAAGAAAACCTAAATTTAGACATTTCTCCACAACTTTTCCGCTGAAGAAATGCCTCTGACCGAAAGTTTGTAAAAAAATTCTAACAGAGTAACTTTTTGATGTCATTAATTAAAAGCAGTAAACAAATATTAAAATTAGTCATTTATTTGTATATGATCGTGAACTGCAACTACAATATTTTAGGAGACGCCAGGCAAAAACTACTAATTAATTGGCGGCAGTGCGGGGCTCTGGGTGGTTGCTCGGTATGCCCATATCTGGAGCCGCCACTGCATTAAAATGAATTTTAAGTACATTTTCATCAGATTGATTACGAACGCCTTGTGGTGAGAACATCTACAAACTGTAATGACATAATTCCCGAACGAGTAATTGGGCGTTTAATGTTTCGAAAAGGAGAATGAAAACTTACCTGGAAAACAAAAGTTTCATCGAAAACAGGATTGCAAGTCTTCCTTTTCAGCTTCGATTGCAGGAATCTTCTTACGTCTGGTATCAAATGTATCCTGAAACATTAATATACAAAATATCTGTATGGTCGTGGAAAAAAGAGTATTAACAAAAATAATGAGTCTATGATACAAAACTGAACTGAAGTGTGAAATGGAATGTACGTCCCCAACAGCTCTGTGTGCCCATGCGTATATCGTAAAAAGAGAGGATTTCGAATCAGTTTGGCAGTTATTGTGTAAGTCCAACGAGCTGTCAAGATAGCAGGTTTTTTTAGGAATGGCATCAGATACAAGCCACTTGCGTTTTCTTGAGACAGGTCGAAGTCAAACAGGTGTTCCCAGATGGCTCGTTGCAAGTCATTCATGATTCATGGGTTTCACCAGAGGTTCCAACAACGACGGAGTTCATTTGAATGCTTGATCAACAGTTAGCTATGGGCAAAAAGAACCAAGGAAAGGCCATTAACGCGCCCACAGATGTACGATATGAACATTACGTCAGCTGCGAGCCGAATGGTTATATACACTGCTGGCCACCCAAAATGCAACACCAAGAAGGAAGCATCCGATTGGCCTGAAATTCGCAGCATGCGTCACCCGCGAGAGGACATGCAAACGATTAGCACTGCAGTGCATATGCAAATCATGTGCGCCCCGAACGCCACCGAGAAGCAATATAAGAAGTGTGCACAGAAGGCGGGGTGTAAGAAGTGGAAGTGTGTTGTGCTGCCGGACCTGTGCGTCGGAAGCTTCCTGATGAATCGTCGCAGAATACGGCAGTCATTCCAGCACGTTTCGGAGTTCGACAGACGACGAATAGGGGCTTATCGCAACAGCGGTTTATCTTACTGAGACATCGGCGCCCGTGTGGGACGACATCCAGCCGCAGTGAGGCGAGTATGGATTTGGTGGGTGCAGGAGGGACGGACGGACCGACGTGAGTGATTGCCGCAGCCGCGGTACACCACCGAACGAGAGGACCGTCATGTTGTGCGGCGGGTATTGATGGCTCGCACCGCCACATCACGAACGTTAGCGCAGGAATTAGGGTGTGTTGGGCAACAACCTGTGTCAGCACGTACCATTCGACGTCGTCTGCAGGAGCAGGGACTTGACGCACGGCGTCCCTTGCTCCGATTACCATTGACGTTACACCACCGGCGAGTGCGGCGGCAGTGAGCCGTTGAACGCCGCACCGGTACTACGGAATGGCAGGACATTGTCTTCTCCGACGAATCCCGCTTTTGCCTGCAACACCACGATGGTCAGATCCGCGTGTGGTGGCACAGCGGCGACAGACTGTATGACGCCTGCATTATGCATTGCCATACCGGTCCTTCGCCTGGCGTTATGGTTTGGGGGCAATTGGATATGACACCCGCACCCCTTTGGTACGCATCGACGGTACACTCAACAGCCACCGCTACATCTCCGACGTTTTGGAGCCTGTAGTCCTCCCTTACCTGCAGGACCTACCAGCGGCCACTTTTCAACAGGACAATGAGCGCTCGCACGTGGCACGCATCGTGCAACAATTCTTCACGGCCCACCAGGTGTCACTGCTGCCGTGGCCCGCCTGTTCTCCCGATATGTAGCCCATCGAACACGTCTGGTCGCTGATCGGCAACCGAGTGACCCGGAAAGCACCACCCGCGGCTACGCCTGATGAACTGTGGCAACGTGTGGAAGCAGCCTGGTCCGACATACCCCAAGCACACATCCAAAGCCTCTTTCGTTTGATGCCGCGGCATGTAGCGGCCATTATTGCCAACAATGGGGGGCCACACGAACTATTGATGTCTGCGTGTTCCGCAAGTCGCACGGGCCTGTAAGCTCAATCGCTTCATCTTTGTATCTGCTGTTATGTGTCCAGTAAATCTGGCTTTGCTCTCTCGTGTCCTTCTTGGTGTTGCATTTTGGGTGGCCAGCAGTGTACATACGCTGCTTCCATATTCCAAAGACTTCATGAGCTGTACTTGTGCTCTAAACTGCCAGCGCGTGCTTTTGAGCAGACGCAATGGGAAGGACAGCCTGCACTGGAGCAGTCGTCTTGTCCGTTCCAGCCACGAGTAATGGTGCTTCGCACACTTCATGGATGAATAAAAATGTGACTTCAATGACGTTTTAGCGGAGAAAGCTGACATGAAGTAATTAGGAGCACACCATCATGGTACAAATATTCGTGAACATTTGCGAACGTTGTAGTGTCGTTATCCGGGGAGGGATATGCTTCCATGTATACTCTTCCGTTATGCTCCGTCACTGGTAGCATGTACAGAGATAGAAGCTTGGACCCCTTCGGGTGACCATATGCGGGTGCAATAATTGGGACATCTTTTTCTCACAGGAAGGCAACCCTCGGCCTCACGCTGTAGATATATCGATAGCTGCTTGGAGAATAGCACTATCACCCGTGTGGAGTGGCCAGTCCAGTCTTCTTATTCTAAAAGATCATGCATGAAAAATTCGCGATAGACGGTTTGTTTTCCTAGATCACGATCCTAAACCTCCTGGAGCTTCGACGTGATAAAGAGCGGCCGGAAAGTCATATTAATAGAGTAAGACTTCGTTGCGAGGCCTACAGAACGTCAAGAGTCCTATATATTTTGAGTTACTTTGTACATCTCAGATGACCTTCGCCTTTTTACTGAGTGTATGAATTCGTATGTAATTTTGGAAATTAAAAGTAATCTATTTTTTCAATTAGTATTCGTACGCACAGTGCTTATGCGAATACACATTGATCTAATACAGAGATTTGACATGGACAAGGAACATCAAACAGAGTTCATCGCTCTTTCCACGTTTATAAGTGAGTCACGGAAAAATTCTCATTGGCCACCACCGGGAATCGAACCCAGGGTCTTCCAGTTCAAGCAACCTGCCAAATTGGCTTGGCAGTTGTGTGTGTGAGTCTGGAGGAATTCGAGGCCGTTGTGGTGCAGTGGAAGCATATCCGGCGCGTAACTGGAAGACCCTGGGTTCGATTCCCGGTGACAGCCAATGAGAATTTTACCGTGACTCACTTATAAAGGTGGAAAAAGCGATGACCTCTGTTTGATACACATTGATCTACAGATTTACTTCAAAGAGACTGAACATGGTTTCAAGAAATATAATGCATACACAAAAGCAAACACACACATGCGCGTTATTTTGGGCTCCTTATCGTAAATGGATAAGCCGTTTGGGCACCTCTATGATCATTCTCACAGTTATAGCTAGCGCAAGCAGAAAGCTTTTTCCAGTCTGAATTATAGGCGAGGAAGATATTTTGCCTTTTTTTGACATACGTACTCGTTGCAAAGGGAGTGCTAAAATAAAAGAAAGAAATAGTTTGCTCACGCTCGTGTTCGATAATGAACACTTGGCGTGTCGAACAAATATTTCAGTTTATTCAACTACCACACAATTGTTGCTTTATCTCTGATTGCTGTTTCCATCACTACACATTTTCTGCCGTTTTTCTGATGCTTTGGTGTTATCAGAAAGAAAGAACGAATGCTCCTCAAAGGCCGAATTACACGTTTGCATGAAATAGGGACATATCATGCTCTTGTGTTTTCGCGTCGTAAACATTACGTTACTGGAGAAGAAACCCGAATACCTGGGGAATTCCCATTCCGGAAGGTAAGAGACATAAAACATAGGGGAAAAAGTTAATAGAGCGTTTTAACGGCACTTGGTCATCGATCGTAAATCATACGATGTTACAAGGACTTCAATACACGAGATTACCTCATCAGCTTCAACACAGCTGACTAAAATAGTTACATTCCTATGTAATGAAAGAAACAAAAACCAGACTACTCTGTTCTTGTGATGTTCATCTAAAGGAAAGCTAAAAGGAAAACAATGTGTTACTGAAAAGAAGAAAACAAAAGTGGCTTACAGAAATCATAAAACAGCCGCAAAGACCAAATTTTAAATTTCGATTTTCTACTATATAAAATAGTAGTTTTCAGCATTTTATAGTGGTTTCAACTTGATGCAGAAAATTTCATTTGATGTTTTTTTTTTTCGTGTTTCAGTGAATTTCTTAACTACGATTAAAACCTTATTACTAGACAGATTTGCCTCGTCTTTTAATAGACGCTCCTAAGACACAGCCGCAATGACCAGATTTTAATGTTAAATATTAGTTTTCTGTATTTTTAAGGGCTTTAGCCTGAAGCAATAAACTTCGTTAGTTGTTTTTATTTCCTGTTTCAGTGAATTTCCTAACTTGGATTAGAACCTCAGTACTAAACACACTTGCCTCCTCGTTTACCAGACGCTGCTACAGACTAATAGGTAAAGAAATTTGGGTCCCTTAAGCAAAGTACAAAAATAATAAAGTAAATACCAAGTAAAATAAGAATAAACAAAAAATAAGAACACAGAAATGTGTCCTTCTTACGATAGAGGATGTGATGTCACCATTGGAAACTATCGCTTGAAAACGAAAGCCGATAAAAACAGAAAAACGTCTTCACCTAACAATTCTTCGCAGCCTTCAACCAGAAAGAACAGAGATGCAGACGCTTTTGTTTCAGAGTAAGCTAAAACAACGACAAATACTAAAAACAAGCCCTGAAGCACCAACAATTTCACGTTACTCAAATAACAAAAGAAAGGCGACTCAAATAAAAATAGACTAAAATAAGACCAAATTCCTAGGGTACTGAGTGCAACGCACAGCTTCCAAGAATGCCTAACGGCATCAGACTGACAGCTTTGGTATTTATTTCGAAGAGAACAAGTAGCAGGCTCATATTTCTGTTTCCCACAAACAAAGGCACCGGTAAAAAAAAAAAGAGGAGAAAAATCATTTAATCACGTATTCTCAAAACACGCAGGGGAACAGGGGAAAGAAGGGAATCACTTCAACATCCCAAAGAAAAGGACAAAGCCCTTCTGTGACCTTTTCACCGCTTAAAAGCACTAGATAGAATATGCTTGCTTTCCTGAAAGAGTTCAGATGAGGTACGGCTAAATAAAAGAACAGGAGAAAATTCCATCTCAGGAGAAGGAAGCTTTTTAGATGGGGTTACTGCTTGATATGTTTCTTGGAAATTCCAGAGCTCCTTTTATAGACACCTTTCCCAGTTTTACCCGGTGTTGACGTGAAAACTATCAGGGAAGAGGATAACGTAATCCTGTTTCCCATATGGGTAAACTTCGTGTCTCGGATAGGGATTCTTTATATATGAATTTGTGTCTACGTGAGTCATTTAATTCCTCACTTTTTTGGAATACTAGGTGCTCCAGAATTATGGGAACAATTTCGAAAATAAATGGAAAAGTTATAAATTTCCGTCAGTGGTTTGTAACATCTTGCGATATTTGCTCTTCTAAACAGCCATTAACTATGTAAATATAAATTGAATAAGGCATTGTTGTTTGGGACTTCAATTCTTTCGGAAAGCTTTTTAAATTGCACAAAAATGGCAAACTAGTTCACGTAAGCGTTGTGTTTCTGAGATTAAGATGAAAAAGAGTTTTAGAACAACTCATTTTTAACAGAAACTGAATTTGAGATTTCATACAATATCTTGCTTGTAGACAATATCGAAATTATGATTTTCCTTCATGCTCCTGATTCACAGATACAAAATTTAGCTTCTTTTTTTAAATGTAAGTGCTTATAGCATCACTTTGGCGGCACGCTTGTAAACGCGATATCTTCGCTTCCATACTTTGATACAAAAAATTATTTGTGCACCATATATCGCAAATGATTAATGCACTTTTGCATTTCTACAATGCTCAGTTTTTTCTCTTAGTGACACAAATTATTTAATATTTTGCACAATATCTACACTTCAGAATCTCCAACAGGAAAGTTCTTTATGCATTGAATAGCTGAAAATATGTGCAAAACCCTGCATGTTTTTTTTTATTTATGGTGTTCAATTCTACCACAATGTGGCACAAATGTCTATTCCTATGAGGTTTCGTAAACGTGTATTTACATTTGGCAATATATGTACTCCCACATGCCATTTTACAAAAATTCTTTCCGTATCCGATTGCTGTAGTTATACACAAAAAAAAAAAAAAAATATGTCTTATGCATTTCTAAACTTTTCCTTATGTGAAATATTTCTACAGGTGATGCAAATTTTGATTCCTAGTTAAGAGCTATTTTCATTGGTAACATTCGGATTGTACTTTATTTTCAGTGAGCTACATTTGACTATGATCAGTATAATACACATTGGGCTTGATTTTCCAAATGCGCTCTGTTTCCACTAGACGCTGTTGAGGTATACTGAAATTCCGTGCACAATATGCGCTAATAAGAGTCTAATTTAGGGGTCTTTGACGTGGGTTTTATTGGGTATTGCGCTAATTTTTTATTTAATTTTTTTATGGTTTAATTACAATATTGCGCTAATAAAAGTCTGATTTAGGGGTCTTTGACGTGGCACTATTTCCTATTGTCTTTTGACTATTTTGATGCACAGTTTTTGGCTTAAAAGAGTAAAGTTTCACTATCATTTCATTTATTTCTTTATTTCTTGAGCGACGGTGCCTTGGCCTCTTCAAGTGGAACTGAGGAAATTCATTTAGCGCAAGTTAACTGCTACAAATATTATTGACATGCCTTTAAAATTTTCCACATGTGCTATTTGGCCTCTAGAAGGCATATCAACATATTTCCTTCGTCACTACACCTGCGTTTCTGAAAGACATATAATCTATTCCTGTAACCATATCCATACATTTCCTGGGAATTTTAATATAATTTTTCTGTTAGGTTGAGCAAAATCAAATATTTACAGAATCCTACTGAGTGTAAAATTAAAAAACAAAACAAAAACAAAAAAAAACAACTTTGAAATTGGTATAGTATGTTTTGAGCCAAATGATGTGCGAATTACACTAGAGAATCAATCCTTCATGCTTTGTGGTCCGAAGCGATGGGAGAAAAAATGTTCCGCATTTTGTTTTATTTTGCTGCTAAGGTGAAAATTTTCTTGTCATAGCAGTAGTGCAAAGAAAAAAATCCTGTAACCATAAACTAACTTTGCCGTGTAGGCTGAAGATAATTTTAATGATCTTACCTGCTCCTTTTTGGTTGACAGTGTTGGGAAAACTGTTTTTCAAAAGCAATTTAAACTATAGTTGCGCCATTCAAATAGTGATGATCTACATATAGAACTAGTTTTCCTAAATAAAGTTAATGTGCGACTATGTACAAAGGCAATACTTAATGTTCACAATGTTGACTATACCTTATTTGTACTTCTTTTTCGGTTGTCCACCGGAAATAAGGCATATAACCTTCCAACATCGGTGACCGAGCTGCCTAATGCTCTTGCGTCAGAATGGAAGGAAATTCCCGCAACAATGTACCAAAATCTAGTGGAAAGGTTTCTCACCACAGTAGGGTTTGTGATAGTAGCAAAGGGTGGAGTAATTCGATATCAATTCCTTTCCTATTACAAGAAGTCTCTGGATAGGCAAATGTCCGGATACTTTTGATCATATAGTGAACTTTGCTAAATATTTATACGGTGGGCTGCATTTCTGCACGCCCGAACATCTAATCAACCAACGAATGGAATCTGGTGCCCATGAGATTTCACATGAAGAGAAACACTACATGCAAAACACTATGTGTGTTTCATTATACTCCCAAAACTTCTTTTGAATTTTTTGGTGAACGCTTCAGCCAGATATTTGCATAATAATGCCCGTTGGAAATGGCGATTTTTATTTTTACACACAAAAGATCATCCGTAAGCTGAAAAACTTACAAAAAAGGCTCACCATGTTCCGTTCTAACTACAGTTATGTCTTCATCAGAAGAGCTCATGATAAAGTATAACTGTAGTTAGGTCGAAACATGTTGAACTTATTATTTTGTAAGTTTTTCAGCTTACGAATGACCTTATGTGTGCAAGAATTAAAAAATAATCGTTTCCAACCAGCATTACTGTGATATTACACACGGAAATG
Source organism: Macrothele yani (assembly GCA_039090855.1). Lineage (NCBI taxonomy): Eukaryota > Metazoa > Arthropoda > Arachnida > Araneae > Macrothelidae > Macrothele > Macrothele yani. Next base: position 76,625,088 of record CM077026.1, read on the forward strand.
TTTTAAGAAGATGTTTGTATGTCCGAATATCTTATGATGAATTCAAAGCTCGTAGATATGTGGTGCCATCAACATTTGTAACAGAGCAGGTTCTTTCATGACAAATGGTAAAAGTTCTTTGTTTGGTATTTGTGCTGCTGCTTTGTGTTGGTGAAAGAGGGGCCGACTTCAAGATTTCCATCAGTTTACCTTTTTACTGGCAAAGATGCATGTTTCAATTGTTATTAAACAGTGATCGTGGTGTAGCAGGAAATTAATTGAGTCTTAATGTCGCATGCAAATCTGCTTGACGGTTTTGGTCTGCTTGCAACAAGCAGTCAGAAAAAGAGTGATCTGTGTACTCTTAACGCTTTAACAATAGCAGTCAGCCACTTTAAGCTTTCTTCTCCTTATGAACATAGATATAGTTCGCGGTTTTTTTTGGTAGGATCTCATCAATTTATGGTGCCCTTTTTAAGTGATGAGTCTCCAAAGTTTTGAACTCATGTTACAGTACAATTCAATATCAAGAAAATGTAGCTGATCGACAGTTTTCGTAATACGGTTATTAAATCTGCCTTGGTTGTGATGTTTCCAAATTCAGCAACATTATATAAAAATGGACTTCTAGTCTATTTAACAATTTACTTATAGCAACGTCCTTTCTTTTTATTGCTTCTTTATGGCCGAAATGATGTTTGTATTATACTGCTTGGTGATCCTTGCTATGTTTGATTCCTTTTCAGATATATGGACAAATACTGGCGCTGTTAAAAGACATCGTGCAAGGGTCCTGGGAGTTATGCCTACTGTACTTCCAATAACTTTCAAAGCTCTGTTTTCGGGTTCGAAAGCTTCATCGGCTTCAAGCTCTCAGAACGGAGTAGTAGTTTTCCTCACAACTCAGTTTCCTCTTTCAGTCTCTTTTCATTTCTGCAAGATCTGTTTTCATTTTTGAAAGCATTCATTTCTGCAAGATAATATGCCATCATCTCACTGTAGTAGCAAATTATTAGGAACACCCACGTAATAGCAGTCAGACACGTGCCATCCTGACTTACACAACTACGACTTTGAGATGGCTTTAAAAACAGCTCATTGCAAAAGATTCAGACGTGTACGATGCACAGATAGCTGCAATACAGAAAGGATTCGTGATTTAAAAGACTTTGAAAGTGGTATGATACTGGGCGCTAAGCGATCAGGTGCCAATTTCTCAGAAATTGCAAACCGTTTTGCTTATGCAAGAACAACTATAACGCGGTTGTACAATGAGTATTGCACAAAAAACAAAACAAGAAGTCCGCGGCTTTTCCTCTGCGCGAACACGACTGGCCGTTGCTCGAGGGGAGCGACGGATGGAGAGGATTGTACGGACGAGCCGTGTCAGGTGCCAGCTACCAGCCAGCGCAGGTTCGAAATTGTTCTTACAATAAGTTGGATGGTTTTAACTTGGTGAAAGTCTCGTTCGGTTGATGAACACTCTAAGGCTTTTCGAAGCTACAATATTTGTAACACACGGCGCAGCAAACGCACACACTCACCACAAAACACAGATTCCAACATCAAAAACGAACTAAAACTTTTATTTACATCGTGAAAAGTAGAAGAGAGCAATAGAAGCGTTGCCAACAACTAAAAGATAAATGATTTACAAAATGTATAAATTGGTCTGGACTTGACATCCTCCCACCTTGAGTTTGCGGGAATCAACTCAACACATTCCTCTAGGACAAGTCCATTATAAGTCAAGCTTCATTGGCATCTTAATCACACGTCCACTTCGTGAGCGCTGTTTACCGGCCACATCTGCCGGTCCTTGTGGATGTTCTTGTACCTTGAGGTCAGTCACCCAAGTTGAGGACACCTTTAATGGATACATTCTCTGAGCAGGTCTTAGCAATTCAATCGTGGAGGTTTGTAGACGAACTACTCTGGTCACTCCGTCCCTGCCTGGTATCAGCTCGATGATTCGTCCCAACGGCAGGTGACACGTTTTGCATTGTCGTTAGAAATAAAAACGACATCTCCAGGACAAATCTGCCGGTTCTGTGATTTAAGCGCTCGTTGGATCAGTAGTCCTAAGTACTCAGAGCGAAATCTTCTGCGCAGATCATTCCTGTTTTTCATTCTGTACTTCCGCCTCTTGTTGAAGGATACTGTCAAAATCTGGAATATCAGAGGCATGTATATCTCTCAGGAATATAGCTGAAGACAAAGACACAAGCTTCCCATCAGCATCTGAAACATACGTAAGAGGTCTTAAATTGATTACAGATTCAGTATCACATGAGATTGTACTCATTTCCTGGTAGGTTAGGCAGGCTCGTCCTAACATCTTCCTTAAGACTGTTTTCATTACTCCAACCATTCTCTCCTAGAATTCACCCTACCAGGAAGCAGTTGGAGGGATAAACAGCCTCTCAATCTTCTTGATAGTACAAAATTGTCTAATATGATCCCAGGTAACTGACTTTAGTGCATTGGAAGCACCTACAAAATGTGTACCATTGTCACAAAGACTACACTTGGCCTTCCTCGTCGTGCAATAAATCGTCGAAAACCAAGAAGAAATACCTGAGTCGATAAAGAGGACAGCAACTCCAGATGAATAGCACGATATATCTCACAAGTATAATCCAAGCTTTGGTATCACCTTTCAAATACAAAGGTCCTGCCAGATCTACTCATACCACATCAAACACTGCAGCATCTTTTATCCGATTTTCTGGTAATGGAGCAACCTTTAAATTATTTCCTTTGTACTTTATGCATACACCACACTTAGATATCACAGATCTAAGAATTTTCATAGCATTCAATATCCAGTAATGCTCTCTTATAATATTCATCAGCATCTGGGTTCCAACATGAGAACGCTTTTTGTGCTCTGTCATTATAAGTCTCCTCACTACTGGATGATCAGATGGTAGAACCATGGGATTTCGAAAATCATTCGTATCAACACTATAAACAACATTTGTTTTCAATCGGATAAGTCTCAACTCATCTTTGTAAATATTTAAGGAGCTCAGCCTTTTTTCATTTAGAGACTCAAATGATTCTTCTTGCACTAGCTTCATCACTATCTTTTCAGCAGCTTCCACTTCTTTGTACATTAACTCCCCATCTTGTCTAAGGTGTTTGAGTTTTCTGCAGTTGCTGATAAATCTCAACATCCAAACCACCATGCGTACCATCTTATCATAACTTGAGAAGTATCGTTAATACCATTTACATCCATGGTACTTGCATGTGCAGCTGTTTTCCTGTTCAGGGCAACCACACCACTCACAAACGCCTGGGGTACTTATCATACCCTCAGTCACAAGGCCCACATGACTGATGTCAGTCTTTCTCTTTTCTTGCAATACGTCTTATTCATTGTAAACGACAACAGAGCTTGGCCATTTATGCTCAGGCCCCTTAAGCCATGTAGGTCCCTCCCACCATCTAAGTCCTAAGAGCTGTTTGGCAGAACAGCCACGTGATGGAAGGTCTGCTGGATTGAAGTCTCCAGGGATATGTCGCCATGACCTAGAATCTGTCAATTTTCTTATTTCTTGGACTCTGTTATTCACAAAGACATTCCAAGGTTCCTCACGCTGAATCCAGGTCAAAACTGTGGACGAATCTGTCCAAAAATGCAGTTCTACATTTTCCCATTTAAACTGAGGTACACAGTCTTGCTCCCACAGTGGCAGCGATCAATTCAAGACGTGGAATAGAGATTAGCTTGATAGGCGTGGCTCTTGATTTTGCAGCCAAAAGATGCACTTCAATACTCTCGACTGCTTATACTCTTATAAAAACAGCAGCAGCATATGCATGTTTACTTGCATCACACAGAAAGTGTAAAGGCTAATAAGGAAGAAAAGGTAGACACCTATTCTTCCTTATGAGAGGCACATATATACCTTTTAACAGACACTTCTTTCAAAAAGTGGAGGTCATTAAACCAACGTAGAAATTCATTCCTTGAGACATTGTCAACTTCATCATCCCAAGAAATTTTGCTTTTCCATAATTTCTGCAATACCAGCTTAGGAAGCAAAAATACAGGACATGCTAGACCAATGGGATCAAATACTTTGTGTACAACAGAAAGTATAGATATTTTTGTGACCCCATTTATCTCAAAGTTCTTGTGCCAGGTCATGTTCAGATTTAGTGTGTCATTATCATAGTACCACATTAAGCCTAATACTGGTACATTTTTGAGCTCTTGTCGTGGATCATCAATTGTATAATACCATCCTCTTAAATTAAACTTACCCACATTCATGATTTTCTTAGCTTCAGCAACAAACTGCAGCAATTCCTCTTCAGTATTCAAACTACTCACCGAATTGTCAACATAAAAACTGCCAAGAAGTTTACTTACTACTTGCTTGGAATATCCCATTCCAATACACCTGTTTAAGTGATATTTTAACACTGCACTTAATAAGAATGGACTACACTTTACACCAAATACAACTCTGGCATGACGAAAAACCTTAAGCTGTTTTTCTTTACCATCAGACCACCAGAAAAATTTCAGGAAATTTCTGTCTTCAGGATTAATACTGATTTGGAGAAATGATTTTTCAATGTCAGCTACAAAAACATATCTATGTTCTTTGGACCTCAGAAGTACCGTAGAATTAACTCAATCAAATTGGGTCCACACTCGCAACAGTGATTCAGGGAGGGTGAGGACTTCTCTCTTGCAGAAGCATCAAGTACGGGCCTCACTCTTATGGTATTCTGTTTGACCACAGGTTTATGTGGCAAATAGTATTCATTATCACTGCTCTCTTCTAATGGCACCTCTTCTGTAATACCCAATTTGAGCCATTCCATCAAAACTTCATTGTAAGGCAAGAACAGGGGTTTTGAATGCAGCTTCTTAGTCACAGAGTCCAGTCCCTTCAGAGCCAAATCTTTACATGTCGGAAGAGAAAGATGTTCTTCTGACCAAGGCAATGCCACTTCTTACCGACCTTCATCAGTTACAGTTACTGACGGCTCAAATTGCAGCTTAGTTGCAAGATCCCTTTCTTCGTCAGTCTTCTTTTTCACAGGGTCTGCTATGCCAATAACTTCTAGACTCCACATGTCTGAAATTGTGGCTTCTTTGACAAACATTGAAGTCACTGCCATGGCTAAATTCTTATCAGCAGTGGGCAAAGGATTTTTACCCATCAGAGTCCACCGTAGGCAGGTTTCAATGGCAACTAATCCACTGGCCAGAAGTTTCCTTTCTCCAGTTAACAGTTTGCCAGCCACATCAGCTCCAATTAATACCTGAATTGGTTTCTCATCTTCTTCGAGATCACTTAGCTTGATGTACACGGCTTTCAATTCATTAGTCCAAGGTCCTGGATTTACAGAAGAGATATGGCCACAAATAATTGGCTGATCAAGTACTTCAAATCTAAAACGCAATTCACGATTCAATGTTTCCAACTGAACTTTATAGCAGTTATGCTTAATTTCACTAGTCTTCCTTCCCCCAAAGAGTGTATGTATTAACATTTCTTCCCTCAGAGGTTCTAGAACTAGCCTTGAAGCTGTAGTCTTCAAAATATAAGACCTCTGAGATCCTGAATCAATTAATACTCTAGCACGTATGGAGGAATTAGACCCCCTTAATGTTAATTGTAAAGTTTGTAAGTACACTTTGGTTGTTGCTAGATTTGTCATGCCAACAACAGGCTTCTGACCTTTGTCTTCATCCTTATTTTGACTAACAGAACCATCCTTATTCTGACTAACAGAGTCATGTGTACCATCACAAAATATACAGTTCCTGTTATCAACAGAATTTGTGTTCAGTAAGTCAGCAGCAGTTGGTACTTTGTATTCTATGACATTACTGATTTTCTTTTTTGCTTTAGATTCACCTTTTATACCAAAACCAGCTACGGCTAAACTAATTCTTTCTTCAGACACAACTTCTGACTTTAAAAATGACATTAGGTTATCCAGTCTAGCTTTTGGTTCACTTGTATGTGCAAAAGTAGCACATCTCTGCCATGCCCTAAGTACGTCTTCTGGCATACAGGATTCTACTAATGGAAACAGCATAGCAGCACACTTGTCAGTTGTAACACCCCGCGTCTCAAGTGCCCTCATGTGTGTTTCAAGCTTGTCATAAAGTGTGCACATGGAACGTGAATCCGTACACTGAAGAGCAGTTGAATTAGAGACAGCTGGCGTTATGCAAATGTTGCGCTGTGGGCGGCCCTGTAAACGAAAACGACATGACGTATGCAGCGATCCGACAATATAAGGAGTGATGCGACGGGAATCAGTAAGAATCGGACGCATTATGGGTAAGACGAAGGAGCTAAGCGCATTTGATCGTAGGCAAATTGTCGGGGCCCGACGAATGGGTCACTCCATCTCGGAAGTCGTGCAGGCACTGGGATTTTCGCGAGCCACAGTGTAACGGGTGCACCGTGAGTACATCGAATCCGGTAAAACCATCCCTGCAAGGGCCAACTTCCGTGGACAACAGCGTATGGATGAGCGGGGTCATCGTCGGCTAGCTCGCATTGTAACAGCGGATAGACGGGCCACAGTGCAAGAAATCACTCGGTAATTTAACGCTGGTGCACAAAAACGAGTAAGCAGCCACACCATCCAGAACCATCTCCTCGCTATGGGGTACAGAAGCCATCGTCCCACGAGGGTACCGCTGCTGACCGCACATCACAGGAAATATTAGCATGGGCGCGGGAACATCACCACTGGACCCTAGACATGTGGAAAAATGTTACCTGGACTGATGAGTCGAGATTCACGTAGGTACATGCGGTTGGTACGGCGGAAACCACATGAAGTGATGGATCCTTCTTGCCAGCAGGGTACTCTTCAAGCTGGTGTGTGTGTGGGGGGCGGCATTCTCGTCTGGGGACTATTTACGTGGACTGAAATGGGACCCCTAGTACGTGTGACATCGTTCCTCACATGTCAACTTTACCGGAATATCCTGGATAACCATTTGCTCCCATTTGTGCGTCTTCAACATCCCACTGCGGACCTCATCTTGCAACAAGAAAATGCAGCGTGCCATCGCTCCCGAATGGTATCCGAATGGTTGGATGAACACTCCACCGACGTGACCTCGCTTCCTTGGCCAGCTAGGTCACCTGACCTCAATCTCATCGAGCACATCTGGGATGCCACCGAGATAAATGTTCGAGGCTCTGACCCCCTCCATCAAATTTTTGTAAACTGTGGGAGCTTGTTCAGGGGTCGTGGATCCGTATGGCTTCCCAACGCTTCCGGTGTCTTGCGATTCCATGCCGAGACGAATCGCAGCCGTCATCAGGGCGAAAGGTGGTGCTACACGTTACTAGACAGGTATCTCTAATTCATTTGCTCTTCAGTGTATGTTGTGATGTATTTTTTAAAACTAACTGTAATAGTTCCCTAATGTGCACTTCTACTAAACAAGCTTCACGGCCAAACCTAGATTTTAAGCATTCAACTGCTTTCTCATAATTATCAGATATAGGGGGAAACTGTCAATAACTTCCCTTGCTCTAGAACCCTTTTCAGTAGCCTGTATTAGATACTTGATGTTACCCTCAGGAACTATGTCTGAGTCATTATGTATCTTTTTGAAGTGACACCAGAACTTTAGCCATTCTTTAACATTACCATTAAAAGCTCTAAACTTTGGCAGTTTTTATTTTCTTTTACTACTCAGTTCATTATTCCCACTTGTGGTATCATTTGAAACAGTATGAACAGCATTTGGCTTTGCTATGTCATTTGCACGATACTGTATTGCTGAAAATTCCCTCTGGAATTCTTCTGCTAATTTACATTCCTCATCAAAATCATCACCTTCACCATTCTAATTTTAATAACAGTATTTTGTTATCCAGTTCCAGCAACTCTTTATTTTTATTCCTTAATAATGTTAGGCTTAGCTCTAGCGTACTGCTACCTACCCCAGCATCTAGTTCCGATTTAAGCTTATCTAAATTTCTGGTGAAAGCAGTACGAAAGACCTTTCTGAGCTTCTGCGAATTTCTTAAGTCTTCCATATTTACCATTTCAAAAGGCTTACCTTATTCAGAACCTCAGACCTGTCGCGGACGCTACTATGTCAGGTGCCAGCTACCAGCCAGCGCAGGTTCGAAATTGTTCTTAAAATAATCTGGAGGGTTTTAATTTGGTGAAGGTTTTATTCGGTTGATAAACACTCTAAGGCATTTCGAAGCTACAATATTTGCAGCACACAGCGCAGCAAACGCACACACTCACCACAAAACACAGATTCCAACATCAAAAATGAACTAAAACTTTTATTTACATCGTGAAAAGTAGAAGAGAGCAACAGAAGCGTTGCAACAACTAAAAGATAAATTATTTACAAAATGTATAAATTGGTCTAGACTTGACAAGCCCCATTGCGTCAAGTAGCCGCGCAATACAAGAATGACACCGAGATGATAATTTCAGCATATATATCCCGCCGCACATTAGAGCAAATGGGCCATAACCGCAGACGTCCCTTTCGTGTACCACTTGCCTCTGCTAAAAATCAATAAAATCGCCTGTAGTGCACCAAAACTGCACTCTTGAGGAATGGAAAAAGGCCTCCTGGTCCAATTAAGTACATTTTCAGTTAATAAACTCCGATGTATGGGACAGAATAGGACATCAACAGCAGAAATCGATGAATACCAAGTGCCCAGCGTTGACTTTATAAGCTAGAGGTGGTAGTGTAATGGCCTGGTGTCTGTTAATTTGGATTTCACGAAGTATCTTGACGCCATTGCAGACCGGACTTCCTTATACATGTACATGTGCATTGTCTTTCCTGATGGAGAGGGCTCAATCCAGCAGGATAATGCGCTTCGCCACCAGGCTCAGATCATTACACAGTGTTTCCAGGAAAACGAGTTGCTTCATAGTGTTTAAAGGGTCCATACGGTCCCTATATCTTAACCCAATTGAACACCTGTGGGATGAAATCGAGAGAGTTAATCGTAATAGCGAACATTCGACAATTGAAGTGCGCCATCACATTCAGTTTGTTGAGCATACCTGTATAACGATATCATCAGCTCTTTGAATCCACACCACATTGAATTGAGGCTGCATTGAAGGCCGAGGGTCGCCCACCACGTTACACGTATTAGGTTGGTGTTTCTAATAAGCTGTTACTTCAGTGCATAAACCTATTACGAAGAAATACCCAGTGATTGTTTCCACAGATGAGATGTGTGCAGTTCAGTCATCACTTTTTACAGACATTATTAACTGCAACGAAGATTACACCATTACCATGTACTCCCACATCATTTTAAATGTTGGGTTCCACTATCCTTTAAAATTATTGAATTACATTTTTTTATGTATCACATAAAATGGTGGTTGCCGGCAGGTCTTCAGAATGTCGCACTTTGGATTCGGCTGCGATATTGATATGGCTTCATTCTTCAACCATATTTAGAATTTCTGCATATGGATGCTTCTTAAAGAACTTTTTCTGGTAGAAGTGATATAGTGCAACCAATGTGCGTGTGTGATTTCTTCTGCTCGTCGATTATGTTTGCCCGTAATGATTTGATTAACAGTGCTATTAGTGTACCACGCATTCTACATTTCGGGAATACCGGATCCATCAATAAAAGTACTAATGGCATACACATGTGCAGTCTATCAGGCAGAAAGACAAATGAATCACAAAGGCATTGTTGAGCTGTTATTAGTTGCTGACAGGTTGGTAGAGACCTACGTGTAATGTTGCAACACATTTTGAATTTGTTCCACATTTTTTTAAAACTATGACTGAAATCTCAAGAATGTCAAATGAATGGGACGATCTGTTGTGGTATCTGGCATAATTGGAAGAACACATATTCCAGTTGCTTGCTTCGGTACTTCTTGCAATGTTGCGCTGATAACGGTATAGGTTGGAACAAATTCAGGAAAAGAAAATATTTTCTTATTTTCTGGCCTTGCTTTTATGAGTATTTTATCGTGTATTATCATTCGTCCTGTTTGCATTTTATGTGCCCTGAACATTCAAAGAAGTAGAAATCGTTGGGCTTCAGTTTTGCATAGACATCATGCCAGGTCGACCTTTGCAAATGTTTCCTAACCCTTAGATCTTCTCTTGACACACAAGGCTCCTCAAAAACTAAACTTCTTGTATTCAAGAGCTTTGAGCTATTGTAGGAGTTGAAATCTGTCTTGTAGTGAATGATTTGCGTGCTTGAATCGTTACAGTGTGATTCATTTTAGCAAGGAAATTCTTGATAACAAGTCCTCACAGTTGCAACTTGGTTTTGTGTAATAGAACCTGAAAAGTTCGACTTTGTTTCTTTAGGGTAGTTTTCAGCAGTAATTTATTGGCTCGTACACATTCTCCATATTTGAATTTATTTTAGAACTTTCTTCTGCATGTGAAAGCACATCGTCGTTAACTGATTTCGAAGAAATATGCTGTGAATGGTACTTGGAAACAGAATTGCTGAATTCAATGTACATTCAAAAAAGAAATCATCTCAGTAAGTGTTTTTAGAAATTTTTCTCATACTATACATATTTTACACCTTTTAAGTAACATATTTCCCTGTAGTGTCTCCCAGCATCTGTCAATCTGACAACCTTACTTCATTTCATTTTCATTTATTCATTTTTCAGTTGTCACATATTACAATTCAAAATACAAACAATATAATCAATTACAAAAAATGTAGCAACCAGGAGGAGGAGGGAAAAGGCCGTAAGGCCTGACATAGCCGTCCCACCCCTAGTACTAAAAAAAAAGGACACGAACAACAAATAACAATACAAAAGACAAGTCAAAGGCACATTGAATATAACTGAAAGATTAAATAAATACATAAGTGTATGTAGATGCAAGGTCTATTCATAAGCCGTGAAATCAATCCAGCGACCAGATCAGGTCAACTCAGCACTAATTGAGAGACTTGTTAATAAGGTGATGCTTGATTTTTTTTTAAATAGGTCAAAATTGTTAATAGATTTTATGTCATAAGGCAAGGAGTTCCAAAGTTTTGGACCCGAATAATTAATATTCATTTTAATTGTTTCTGTCCGAGGGAAATTAGGTATGAGTGTTGATCTATTCCTGGTTTCATAAGTATGAGTACGAATATTTAATGATATTAAGTCATGGTATACATCATTTTTAATTCTTCTGAACATTATTTTACCAAGATTATAGTCAAATAATTGTTTTATTGTAAGTATATTATATTTATTGGGATTTACTTCTGACCTGAAGGTAAAATTAAATATAGAACAATTAAGAGTTTTTAGGTCTATTAATCTTATATATCTATTCTGTAATACCTGTAGTTTTTTAAGTTATATTGTGTTGTTTGCCCCCATGTCAGTATACAGTAATTTATATGTGTTTGTATTAGTGTGTAGTATAAAAGTATCATTATTTTAGGGGACAAATTTATCATAATCTTACTACCTCAATGTTTCTAGATATTATATTAGTCAGGTTGTCAATATGCATATTCCATTTCAAATCATTTCGAATCAATACTCCCAAGTAAGAATCACATTCACAAAATCAATTTTAACTCCATTCAAGACCACGACGTCACTCATAGATTGTAGTATTTGTATTTTCGAAAAGATCATAATAGCCTTGGTCTCGTTTACATAATCAATTCGTTGCTATTTAACCAATTTGTCACCAACACAAGTTGTGCATTTATTCTGGATGTAAGATCTAAAGTAATATTACCCTTGAATATGATTGTTGCATCATCAGCAAATAAAATCAAATCATTATCTTTTACCACTGTAAAGAGATCATTAATATACAAATTAAATAATATAGGACCAAGGACCGAACCTTGCGGCACTCCAGAAATCACACCTCCCATTGTGGACCGTGTCATATCAATCACAGTATATTGCTTCCTAGCTGATAAATAACTTTTAAATAAATTATATGTTGAACCCCTAATTCCAATAGAAAATAATTTGGTTAGTAGAATATCATGGTTTAGCGTATCAAAAGCTTTAGAAAAATCTAAGAAAATTGCAATTGTTGATTGATTTTTTATAGCATTTTGTTGAATTAAATTATGTGTAAATGAAATTGCAAGCTCTGTTGATTTATTTGGCAAAAAGCCAAATTGACTTTTGTTAAATATGTTGTATTTTTGTAAAAAGGAAAGTAATCTAATGTAAATTAAGTTTTCTAGCAATTTAGCAAAAATAGTCAAATTTGCAATTGGCCGATAATTATTTGCTTCGTTTACCGAACCTTTCTTGTATTTGGGAGTAATTTTAGTTATTTTTAAAGCATCTGGAAACATGCCTGTAGTAAATATAGAATTATAAATCAACAAAAGTGGCTCCACAATAATATGAGCCACATGTTTGATAACCAATGGTTAAATGTCATCATATCCAGGTCCACTATTGACATTAATTTGCAACAAGTGTAAAAGTTCAGATCGTGTAATTTTAAGCAAGTGAAACGTGTTTGATTGATGTGAATTCTGAAAGTACTGATGATATTGAGAATTTGTAAGTAAAACTTGTTGTTTAAGAATTTGCGGAGCTAATATAAAGTGATTACTGATTTCATTGACTATATCTTGTTTGGATTTAATTATTTGGGTTAAATTAGTTAGGTATTGTGCTGTAATTGAACTTGAAGATTTACCCAGTAATCTGTTTAAATGTTTCCAAGTTAATTTAGAATCGTTTTGAGAAAAGATATTAGTATAATATTCTCTTTTAAATTTCCTAATATCAGAATTTAATTTATTTCTGTTTTAAATATTTGAAAATCCGTATGTAGTTTACTTTCCAAAGGATCTCTTATAAACAGCCAATAAATTCCTCTTGACTTGCACATGCTTAAGGTTTTTCTACACCGCTCGAGCCATTGTATGCATTTTTCGTATATCATTCATTTTTGGCGTACTATGTCACTGACATGAATAATAAAGCATCTTTCAGATCGATGCACCTAGCCACCCGCAGTTGTCGTTAGCTATTATACAGTAGTTCAACTGAACAACATCATGCATCTTTTGACCTACATCTTCAGAGGAAACAGTGTGAAATGGATGCCTTCTACTTCAGATCTACCGCAAAAGAAAAAGAAACAGACTTTTTTCGGAATCGCGTACTAATATTTTGGAACCTCGTACAGGAAAGGTGCCTCTCCGGTGGCGCCGTGGTCAAAGCGATGGCCTCTGATCATTCGTCCGAAAGAGGTCCGGGTTCGAATCCCAGTGAAGCATGGATGTTGTGTTTGTTTTACGGCACTGACTCTCTCCCTTCCCTGGAACCAGTGACCCTGAATTACGGACGGACGACGGCTTATAGCCCATTGAGTTGCTCACGGTGGTCGTTAAACCTTCAATAAAAAAAAATGCTCAGTGAGCTCTCACTATCATCACCTTTTTCTGCTATTGGGGGTTTAATGACCACCGTGAGCAACTCAGTGGGCTATAAGAAGTCGCCCGTCCTTAATTCAGGGTCACTGTTTCCAGGGAAGGGTGAGAGCTAGTGCCGTAAGACACACACACAACTCCCGTGTCTCGCCGGGATTCGAACTCGGACCCATCACGGACGAATGGACAGAAGCAATCGCTGCGCCACCGTGGCGGCCCACTATCATCTTCATAATCTGCCAGTTTGTTTATTGTATCTGGCATGTAGTTATGCCAAGGCTACCTTTGTGTGCACGCTTCTTGTAACCGGAAAGACGTCACCTAACATTATGTTGATTTAGCTAATGAGAAGGCTATAGAAATGGTTCTTCTCAATGGAACAGCATGTCAAGATTAGTTTCTTACTAATCTTGACAGTGGAACAGTATGTCAAGATTAGGCTCAATAAATCATTGATTATAGTAGTAGAGTATCAGCTGTTTCTTTTCGCTCCTAGAAAATCTTATGCTAATACATTTTGTAAGCTTCTGTTGTCTTCAGTCTCATTCATTTCTAAATCTATAAAAATATAGATTAAATTTAATTCAGACTTCATTGACTAGAATGGCTTTCCGTAGCAAAACAGGAGTGACAACAGCAGATGATAATGGAAATTGTATGCCTACTATCTAAGTCTCCAGACTTTCCCTGTCAGTATTACTGCTGCTCAGATAAATCGAACACGCAGTTTGGTTTACATGAACAACCTACGGAAAACTTCAAAGACAAAATGAAATCAAGATAAAAAAAATAAGAACCACAGAATATTGACGAAGGAATGCAACCTCAGGAGTCTAGTTGAGACAAGAACATACTGTGAGGAGAAGTCTGATATTATTGGCACGAAAAATACTGGAGCAGTTCGACCAATGAGTTGATCATCATTCCTTACCAGATGAACGAATAATCGTTCCAAAAGATGCACAAATGCAGAAGTGGCCAATGTTTACGGTAGTGGTCACAAACGGTAGTCAATAAGAAGACCAACTCATCCCATAAAATCGCTACTCCTTAAAGAGTGTAAAACACGTATGTGCTTGTCATCCGAGTTGGGAACTTCTCTTCCCTAAAACCAGTGGATCAAAATCTGAATTACCCGACTTTTTGTGGTCTAGATACTCGTGGGATTCATTAACCTCTAAAAAAGAAAGAAAGAAAGAAAAGATAAAGGGAAAAAGTGAGAATAAGTGAATTCTATGGTAGGCACTCCCTGATTTAGCTGAGCAGCCTGAGTGCCGTAGCTAGACGAATTGGAAAGCTAAGTACACCCGTTCGAGATGCAAGGATTAAGAAATGCAAATTTTTTCGAAGTAAAGGAAATAAGTGTTTTGCGACATGACTGTATTGAAGAGCACCTGTTTCCACTTTTAAGAGCGGATTATTTCTCATTATTCATAAATAAATGAAAATATCATCATTTTTAGGTTATAAGTAACGGTATTGAGACTTGTACAGATGAGCCACCGGTCAGTGGCATTTTACCGAATTCACGAACCGTAGAGTAGATAAATATTCACATAGCTCTGATTTCATTTTAAACTGTCATCTTCACCAAAATTATGCACATAAGTTTCGTATCCAAAAGCACAAATTTAAGCTTCTTGCGAAGATCTTTCAGGCACTCAAATCCAGAAGCTGAGTGATGAAACTAAGATTGCTGAGCGTTCCTTGTAGGACTGGCCTTATTTTTTGGAATTGAATATTCAAAACTAATTTAAAAAACAACAACACAAAAATTCAGAGCACTTGGTTTCCATCGATGCTGTGTGATAGTGCAGCATTAACTCTAACTGCCCGCAAACATCGCGAAATATATATATAAATGAAGATTTATCGATTGATGGAAAAAAGCTGGAGATAACAGAAATGTGCGTTTATCTTGGACAGCAGATATCAAGTGAGGATCACATTGATGAAGAAATTATTCGACGTATAAAACTTACCTGGAGAGCTTTTGGAAGAAACAGCATAATTTTCAAGAGCAATATGCCATTATGTCTTAAAAGAAAAGTGTTTGATCAATGCATCCTTCCAGTGCTTACGTATGGTGCAGAGACGTGGACCTTAACTAAAAGAGACATACAAAGGCTGCAGACAGCTCAAAGCAGCATGGAGAGGTGCATGCTTGGTGTAACCAGGAGAGATAAGAAGAGGAACTCGTGGATCCGAAAAATGACAAGAGTGGAAGACATCATGATCAGAGTTAAATCCCTGAAATGGCAATGGGCTGGACATACTGCCAGAAGGTGCCAGAAGGACAGATCATCGATGGACGGCCGAAATTTTAGATTGGATTCCAAGGGACAGGAAAAGACCCAGAAGAAGACCACATGGGAGATGGGTGGATGAAAGTCGAAAGTACGCGGGAGTAACATGGAGGAGACTGGCACAAGACAGAGCGTTGTGGAAGAAACTTGGGGAGACCTTCGTCCAGCAGTGGATTGATAATGGTTGACAATGATGATGATGATGATATATGAGAAAACTGAGTGCGCTCTGTCCCCATTTCAAAACAGACAAAACTGATTTCATAAGTCTCACATTCTTGGATTTTAGCTGCAAGGTGGGAGCGTGCAATATTAACTTTTATTACCTGCCGGCAAATACCGGGAAATATAATTCTTTTACTGCCTTTTACACAAACGAAGGTCCCTCATGCATTTATTTGGAAAAATAAAGTGAAAGTAAATCACATAATTCAGGGGCGCCGATTTTGCCGAATTATTTGCCGAGCCACGTAATAATGGGTTTTCATCTCTTTCACATTGTCAGGAGAAAAATAAGGAAAACGTGAAAAAGGCAAGCTACGAGAATTAGTGAAAGCTTTCAAATTTTAAACGCCGTGTAATTGCTCATCTATCTATCTATATTAATAAAATTACAGTGTTTGTCTGTCTCTCAGTCGCTTACAGAGAAAAATACTGAAAATACAGATTAGAAATTTTGTGCGATCGAGCGGAGATATTGAGAGGTTGTGCATCTCAGCGCTTTTTTTACGCTTTCTAACCGTAGGTTGAAGAAGCGTATATGCTCCAGCTTTGTCCGTCCGTCTGTCTGTCTCTCCGCACGATAACTCGTGTAAAAATTGTTCGATTTCGATGAAATTTTAGTATGTGGTAGGGAGAGACTGGGGACGAACTCTATTGAAAACGGGCGAAATGGGGTCAAAGGTCAGGACATAATAGCGGGATCCATTCCATTACCCTTATGCGTCATAACTTCACTAAAAATGCTTTGATTGAGACAAAACTTTATCAAGTTGTTCCGGAAGTGTACTTAACCGGTTCTGTTGAATATCATCGAAATGGGGTCAAAGGTCAGGACACAGGAGCGAGATTTATTCTACAGCCATTATCCTCATAACTTGAGTAATGATCTCTGGTATGTTGGAAAACGTATAATAATCAATGCATTGCATGATTTTACTAACTTGTTTTATTTCCAATTTGATGATTTTTACTTAGTTTTAAAGCTTTCAACCATTGTTCAAGAAACCACTGTTGAAATTTGATTTTGTAATATACAGTACTTTATACTTTTCCGTAATGTCACGCAACGGTAGTTGATTTCATTGTTACGCAGTAGTATTTCATTAAGCCCAACGACATTTCATTCAGCCCAACGACATTTCATTCAGCCCAACGACATTTCATTCAGCCCAACGACATTTCATTACAATGTATATAAACGTAACAAGAGCACTTTGTATTGAACTGTTAAATAAAATACGACAACGTCACACCTACTAGGTTAGAAACTATCCGTTTTTTGTTGGCGTCGCAACTTATAGGTGCCAATCTTTGACACACCCACTGGTGGCTTTATTGAGGCAGGCTGATGCTACTGACGTATGCGGGAGAGCACATACAGCAGAATAGAAGTGATAATGTTAAGATGTTGTACCCAAATTTTTGGGAGGCATTTCAGAAGTGTTACGTGTATTCTTTCGCTGCAGTTGCCTAGTTTATTACGTTATAGATCCAGGCTTTCCGGTCAATAACGTAAATAAACCATTTGCTTGGTTTGCTTACGTTATACGTAGACCGAAGCTTTCTATGTGTTACCACGCATTATAAATAGTTTCAAGTTATTTATGCGAAAAGATTTTGACTAGGTTTCTTTAACCATTGTTTTGAACTTGACAGAGCGCGCACGATTTACGATTTGAAATTTGATATTGCTGTTTACTGCATGAGACTTTGAAAGTGTTATGTGTATACTTTCGCTGCAGTAGTCGCCGGGTTTGCTCTCGTTTCAGACCACGGATTCCCGAGTGCTACTGATCGCTATGAATAGTTCCAATCTATTTCTACGGGAAGATTTCAATAAGGTTTTTTCAAAAATTGTTTCCGATTGGACATAGCGCCTGCAATTTAAAATTTGATCTTGGTGTGTACTGTGTTAGATTTCCGAAGCGTGCCCTTCCGCTGCAACTGGCCGCGGGTTTCTTTATGTTTCAAACTGCGGCTCTCAGTGTGTTACTGTGCATTGTATATACGTAGTTCAAAACTATTTTTACGGGAAGATTTTGAATTGGTTTCTTCAATCATTGTTCCGAATTTGACATAACGCGCGCGATTTACGGTTAGAAATTTGCTTTTTGTTTTCTGCATTATACTTTTAAAGCGTTATATGTACTCCTCCGCGGCAGTAACCGGTAGATTTGTTTATGAGATGGCTCTCCGTATGTTACTAAGTACGCACTATAAACTGTTCCAAGCAATTTCTATGAGAAGATTGTGACAAGGTTTCTTTAATCATTCAAATGTGGCATATATCATGTGATTGACAATTTAAAATTTAATCTTGCTGTTTACTCTCTTAGACTTCCGAAGCGTATCCTCTCGCCGCAGTTGGCGGCGGATTTGTTTGCGTTTTGTACGATGGGTCTGCGTGTGATAATACTATTTGCTATAAAGAGTGCCGAGCTATACGCGCGGTAAGATTTTATTTAACTAGGTTCCTTCAATCGTTTCAAATTTGACATAACGCGCGCGATTTCCAATTTGAAATTTGATTTTACTATGTACTTTGTTAGACTTCTGATATGTCGCGTGTATTCTTCTCCGCAGTTGCTGGCGAATTTCTTTACAATTAACACAACAGCTTTCTATGTGTTAGTACTCGGAGTAAAATAGTTCCACTGTTCAAAAAACAATAGTTTCGCCATTCTTTTGAAAAGAAAATATGTTTCAATGAAATGTAAATAAGTTTTTTTTCATTTCTTCACAGCTTAACAGTGCTATTACTAAGTTTGTTCATTGTTCCATCTCATCTTGACTATTTATTTACTTTTTGTTGATGAAACCTGGATCCACTAACAAGCTGCAATGAAACACGACTGTCTGTCAAGAAATTCATGTTAAATATCATGGAAGCTACTATCATGACTGGTCACGCTGCAAGAGACCATTGTGGATTAACATCTTCAGGGCGCGAGGGTTAGCTGCAAGTAGTCTAATGCATTTTTTATGCATGGCAGGGTTTCTGATTAGGTAGGCTTTGGTCCGCTTGTCTGGAAGAGTATCGGTGGAAAATTGCACACAGCCGGACAGTATAAGCCTGTAAAATGTCGAACTGTACATTCAATCTTGGCACTCCTCTATGTGTATTTAAATTAACATCATCATCATGTTACTTTTTTTTTTTTTTTGTTAATCGATTAAATGTGTTCGTGCTATCGTTCTAGTATGATTTTTTTTTTTTGATTGGAGATTTAACGACCACCGTGAGCAACTCAATGGGCTATAAGCAGTCGCCCGTCACTGGTTCCAGGGAAGGGAGTGCCGTAAGACAAACACAACATCCATGCCTCACCGGGATTCGAACCCGGACCCCTTTCGGACGAATGATCAGAGGCCATCGCTTAGACCACTGCACCACTGAGGCGGCGTTTTAAATATATGCGTGTGTTGCTTATTTACTGCGTGGTACAAGCATTAAAATATTTCACTTCCGGATACCAGCACCAAGATTTGTGGGTTGACTAAATACATATCAAAGACTGTAAAACAGCCGGGAGACAACCTTAGAAGTGATTACGTCATGTGAGGTGACGTCATACAAATGGTCGCCCAGCAGATTCTTTAAAGTCGCATATCTCAGTAACTATTGAACGGATTTTAATAAAAACCAGAAAGGTGACACCGAATTTTCGGGTGTAATTAACACGGCTTTTGAATCCGTTCTGACGCAAATTAAATTTATCGACGCTATTCAAAGTCAATGGAACCGGTATGGAAAACAATAGACTTGACGAAAGAAAGAAGCTTTTCAATCGGGTTTTTAATTCCTCAGATATTGCTGTAAACGGAATCGTGAGCTTACGAACCCTTAGAAACAGAGATATCGACAAAAATAAGATGTGAATTTACGTCCCCTGGTGGGAAAACCATGCATTATTTTAGGAAGAAAGTATTCTCAAAAGGTTTATCCATATAAGCGGTATTAGTCCAAGAAAAAAAAAATGTCGAGTTTTCAGGAGCCCAGATTTTGCTACAAATACATGAGAAGCAGAAATTAACACTTCTGACCCCTGGTTGTCAAACCATTCTTTACCAAACATTAGGAATTATGTGAAAAATATTTTCCATCAGGTCTTGTATTCGATACAAGAAGATTTTTTCAAATCGGAGCTTTAGGAGCAGAAATGACGCAGAAAACGCAATTTACCATTGTGTCCCCTAGCGGAAAGTCTATGATTTACTTGTAAATTTTGAATTTATAGGAAAAACATTTCGCATCGGAAACACTATCCAACAAAGAAGAAATTTTTTAAATAGGACTCTTAGAAGTAGAGATATTGACAAAAATAAGATATACATCTACGTCCCCTGGCGTAGAAACCATGAATTATTTCAAGAAGAAAATTTTCCTAAAAGGTTTGTCGACATAAGTAGTATCGGTCAACAAACGACTTTTTTTTCAGTCGAGATTTTAGAAACTCATATTTTGCTGCAAATACATCAGAAGCGGAAATTAAAATTTACGCCCCCTGGTGGCTAAACCATTTTTTTTACAAAAATTAGAAATTATGTGCAAACGATTTCCCATCAGGAGCTGTATCCGGTGCAGAAAGAATTTTTTAAATCGAAGATTTAGAAGCAGAGATATAGGGCGAAACGCAATTTACCGCTATGCCCCCTAGCGGAAAGTCTATAAATTACTTGAAAATTTTGAAATAATATGAAAAACATGTCACACGGAAAACACTATCCAACAAAGAAGGGATTTTTCAAATCGGACTCCTAGAAGTAGAGATATTGACAAAAATAAGATGTACATCTACGCCCCCTGGCGGAGAAACTGTTTAATATTTTAGGAAAAAAATATTCCAAAAAGGTTTATCGATGTGAGTGGCATCAGTCCACGAAAGAATTTTTTCAATCGATATTTTAGAAGCTCAGATTTTATGGTAAATACACCAGAAGCAAAAATTAACACTTACGCCCCTGGCGGCCAAAGTATTCCTTACCAAAATTTGAAATTATATGCAAAAGATTTTCCATCAAGAGATGTGTCCGCTGAAGAAAATGTTTTTCAAATCGGAGTTTTAGAAGAAGAGTTATCGGAGGAAATGTAATTTACTTTTACGCTCCCTAGCGGAAAAGCTATGCATAATTTTTAAAAGTAACTATATCTAAAATACTCTTCGACATAAATGGAATCGAAAGATAAAATAATTTTTTAATCGGATCTTTAAAAGCAAATATGTGGAATAAAAGGTATTTTTGAATTCGACATCATCTGCATTTACGCGCTCTAGCGGAGAAATTGTACATCGTAAAAAAAAAAAAAAGCGAAATGAAGGATCATCATTCGTATATTTCAAGCTTCCCAATGCAAAAAGAATTTTTCAAATCGGACTAATAGTTGCAGAGATATCGTGGGTACAGACGGACGGACGGACGGACGGACAAACCGATAACATAAGCACGATCTTTTTTTACAAAAGACGTGCTAAAAAGGTCTCATTTTAAAGCACAGTGTTTTATCTGAAAGAAAAGTTATCACAAATATCAAACAAAGATCTTCGCTCTTTCCACGTTTATAAGTGAGTCACGGAAACAGTCTCATTGGCCGCCACCGGGAGTCGGACTCACACACGCTAACTGCCAAGCCAATTTGGCAGGTTGCTTCTCGGAGCCCCGCACAATGCTGGGTTTCACCAAAGATGGTAAGCAGCAACTAAACCTGCCAAATTGGCTTGGCAGTTAGCGTGTGTGAGTCTGGAGTAATTCGAGGCCGCTGTGGTGTAGCGGAAGCATATCGGCGCGTAACTGGCAGACCCTGCGTTCGACTCCCGGTGGCGGCCAATGAGAATTTTTCCGTGACTCACTTATAAACGTGGAAAGAGCGAAGATCTTTGTTTCATGTTCCTGTTCCACGTTAAATGTCTGTATTAGTTATCACAAAGTTTGCTGTAAATGACATAGTTTTTGTTTTATTCCTAAAATATGAGTTTTTTTCCATATGTCTTGTAATTTCTTTTCCCACCTACTTCTCAAATGACATGTTTACCCAAAATAAAATATAACATTGCTTAAAACAGCTTCTAAAATGTAACCATAGTTTCAGAATAGGTTTTGCGGTATGCTTACACATATTATTTGTTTTACCTACGTAAAAATGCCCACGGTTGATTCGTTATGCATACACATAACAGTAAATAATGAATGGTTTGAACACTAATACAAATTATAACTTTAAAATACTATTTATTCTCAACAAAGAAATTACAATACATCAGCAATTTTACTTTGATATTTTGAATACAATGGATTTCATTTAAATTTAACATTTTCTTAAGATTAAGTGTTTCTCCACCCAAAAAAATTTTAAGAATTACTTGAGCTGTACAACATTTGGAATTCATATCAATATAATCAGTTTATTCTCGAGCAATGACCTTCGTATGTACACAAAAGACTGCATCTGAGTCCAGTTTTTACATGGTGGCACTGTGTACATCGTTCCTCGCACTTACACGATATCAGTTCTTGGCAATCTTTGCTTACATCTGGAAGTGTTGTCCAAAGACATTCGAAGGTGGTGCCATCATCCATTTTCCATCCCCAGTATCATGGATCGTGAACTTGAGGATTTCTAGTCAAGCAGTTTCTCCAAACGTTACATTGAAACATAGCCAATTTCATGTGTTGCAATAGCCGTTGGTGGGACATATTCAATGTTTCTACTCATTTGAGTAAACAGTATCCCGCGTGCTTTATTTACATGTTATGCAATACTTGTATTATGGTACATTCATACCACAAAACGTTCAAGTAGAGAAAAAGCCACGCTGTCAGGTAATACTGCTGTTGTTGACATATTAGAAAATTCTTGGAAAGCCAAATCAACATCACGAAATAACATCGATGTTTTTCAGGTAATTTTTTTCTCAATACCAGAAAATGACGACACCTTCTCATACTCAGTGAATGAATGGAAAAATGGAATCAGTTCGGATACACCACGGAGAAGCTTAGAATACAATTCGTGAACAGGCAAATATTGTAAGTTCTTTCCAGTTCCATACTAAATCCACAGTTCTTCGGCTTCTACTGTTTTAATAAAAACTTTGCTGTGTCCATGTAAAGCGGCATCCGATGCCTGACGATAACACTTTATCCTTGAAAGTGCAAAATCCTTCTCTTCTCCAGTTGACGATAACACATTATCCTTGAAAGGGCAAAATCCTTCTTTGCCGGGGCTTACTATTGTAACTAGATTTGTTGCCAACATATTGAACAGTTCCTTTTTAATCTTATCTTCATTTAAAAACTGTTTAAAATTGCGTGGGGTCTTCACTCTAGGTTTGACTGCTATCATTTCACCACAACCCTTTAATTGGCGAGTTTGCGACCTTAGAATTTCATTAATATACTGGTCAAATACAATGTCCACTCTACTAACTGTTTCTAATCTCATCTTTATATAGGGCATTACAACACATTTGCTGTATTGCTGAAAGGCTATACTTTCTTCTGGTGTCAACATGTGCACAAGAGCAGCTCCATCAATGATTAGGGCAGATGCAACTGGCGTTAGAGCAGGTGCAGTAACTTTGCTTGACAAGCTGCAGGTTTTTTGAACACAAGATACAATGTCAACTTTACTCAAAGGCAGACGTAGTTCACCAAACTCGGAAATAGACAGTGAATATGTGCTGTTTTCATGGGAACAGATGTCTTCCATGTCTCCATGTCTAACTTGATTAGCAACGTAAAGATGAAAAATAACATTGGAATCCTTCCTCAGATGCGACAATTTTTGTTTATCTTTGAACTTGATGGTAGGTGTTTTCTTACTGAAAAATGGAAGGTTGTTCTGTTTGATGACATCAGGAAGAGAAATATTTCTCATCACCAAACGGCCATTCACGTATGTGGAGTATTATTTTTCTTCTTTGATGTGGGCTTCAAAGACAGACTTTGACGCTACTTCGCTCATAACTACAATACTTTACTACTGTTGACGGTAGTAAGTTCTTTCTTTTCAAATGGATTACCATGCTCTTGATAGACTTTAACTAAATCACGTACATTTTTCTGAAAGCGAACTTCAGATGATCTGTTATCTTCGTGGTGTTTATCTTCATGGGGCTTAGCTTTTTGATTCAAGTTGTCGATTTCTTCAAACTCACTGTTCATGCGTGCGATTTCAGGGCCGGCAGTCATTCATTTCAGTAATGCGTCTTTGTTGCTGAGAAGGGATAGTTTTGTACTATCAAGTTCAACAAGTTTGTTATTTTGCTTATGGATCTGATCATGAGAAGTTCCTTTTTGTTTTACTGCCTACAAAGTTTCCTTTCAAAAATTCCCTGTACACCGTGGGATAAAGCTCTGGTAATTTCCACAGGCTGTGCACAAAAATTGGCAGCCACCTGGCATAGTTCATATGGTCAACTGCACACATCCAAGGGCATATATTTTCGAGTGCTGAAAGAAAGTCCAGAAAGTTCTGTTGACAGATGCTTCGTACGAAAACAAGAAGACCCTTTAATTGCATAGTTGTCATCCAATACTTGAACGGAACAGATTCTTGTTGCATTTGGTGGAACCACTGAGTGTAGCTTTCTGAAGGCTTGTCTTCATTGTTGTCATATGCTTGCTGCATAAGATATTATTAAGCGACGCGTAGTTCACTTCATGAGCATATCGACTTCTTTTAACATGAGATGATATAAGGAGGCCCTCAGCTCTTCCTGGAGTTGCAACATCTGACTCTACGATGTTTTCAGAATAGGCAGAGCCTTCCAACCATGAACCTATCATTGAAATTATGGCCATTTCAATGTGTAATACTCCTAACATCAAGTCCATTTTGTCTTCTCCATACAAATCAGGATACCTGCGCTGAGGTTGTTCAGCAAGTGCGTATACTGGTTGATCTGATGTTATAACTGGGGTTGTAAAAACTGGACTCCGATGCACTCTTTTGTGTACATGCGAAGGTCATTGTTCGAGAACAGATGAATAATGAACTGATTATATTGATATGAATTCCAAATGTTGTACAGCTCAAGTAATTCTTAAAAGTTTTTTGGGAGACACTTAATCTTAAGAAAATATAAAATTTAAATTAAAACTATTGTATTCAAAATAAAATTGCTAATGTAATTTCTTTGTTGAGAGTAAATAGTATTTTAAAATGATACCTTGTATTAGTATTCAAACCGTTCATTATTTACTGAAATGCGTATGCATAATCAATCAACCGGGTGTAATTTTAGGTAGGTAAAACAAACATTATGTGTAAGCATACCAAAAATCCTATCCTGAAATTATAGTTATACTTTAGAAACTATTTGAAGCAACGTTATATTTAATTTTGGGTAAACATGTCATTTGGGAAGTAGGTGGGAAAAGAAATTACAAGAAATATGGAAAAAATCTCATATTTTAGGAATAAAACGAAAACTATTTTATTTACATCAAACTTTGTGATAACTTTTCTTTTAGATAAAACATTGCGCTTTAAAGTGAGACCTCTTTTATTAAAATCCGTTCAGTAGTTTCTGATATATGCGACTATAAAGAATCTGCTGGGCAGCCATTTTGATGACGTCACTTCACGTGACGTAATTATTTTTAAGGTTGTCTCCCGGCTGATTTACAGTCTTTGATGTGTATTTAGCCAATCTACAAATCTTGGTACTGGTATCCGGAAGTGAAATATTTTGTTTTGGGTATATGCTGTTTGTTCCACGCACTAATTTCCTCTGAAGCCTGAGGGGGAGTACCAATATTATCGAATGAAAAACATAATCTTGTGGCACCTAGAGGGAAAATGCGCCTCAGAAAATCTAGAAGGGGCACTGAAAGTAATGGGAGCCGCCCCCGGTGGCGCAGTGGTCTAAGCGATCGCTTCTGATCATTCGTCCGAGATAGGTTCGGTTTTGAATCATGGTGAGGCATGAATGTTGTGTTTGTCTTACGGAGCTGGCTCTATCCCTTACCTGGAACCAGTGACCCTAAATTAGGGACGGGCAACTGCTTATAGCCCACTGAGTTGTTCACGGCGGTCGTTAAATCTCCAATCAAAAAAAAAAAAAAAAAGGAGGTAATGGGAATGACTGCAACAATGGAATTCGAGAATTTTTTAAAGCTGTCATTTAAAACCGCAGATATGATTGCAAATGCTATCACACCGCGACGAACTCTACAGGGAAATACCGGATTGGGAAAGTCAGATGGTTTGAGGATTTTATTTGTCCTGGCTTTAGCTAGCTGATGTTATTGGGTCTGCCAGTTAGGATTTGAATACGGAGTTGAGACATTCTACACGAGAAAAGCTTTAGCAAGGCACGAAATATTTTGCCCGTAATAACATACCGCATATCTGATACAAAAATATTTTTTCCAAATCCAACACGTAAAAGTCAGGATATAGTGCTAAATGCTAAACTATATTTTCACCACCTAGTTACCTTTGAACTCTTGCGTCGTGAAAAACATGGATTACATGAAATGCTTAGATAATCCGATGCAGTTTAAAACATAGAAATAAGTTTTTGTCGCTTAATAGGAAAATCTAGGCATTACGGAAATTAAAAAAATACAAAAATCATTATTCCCGTGTTTGTCATTATCTGGTGCAGAGAGAATTTTTGAATAGAACATTATGATGCAACAAATTTCTAATTTGGCTTCTACAAGCGGAGACATGATGCTTGTCTTAAACAAGTCTTTGCGCCATCCAGTAGAAAATTTTTGCATGAATAAAACGATGACCTATCAGAAAAATATACGATAAATTTGTGAACAGGCGTTGGTTTTAGCTATCTACAGAAAACATAATTTCCCAACTAAAACTTTTTGAAGCACATTTATTGTGGCTCTATTGCAGGTGTAGTGTTACGTTATCTAGCAGGAAAAGACAAAGAGTGTGTTCCAAAAATCACGAGTTTTACGGGTTATGTTTCATCATGGTTAGAGCTGCCCTGTGTCAAACGAAAATTTTTCCAAAGCAGCTGTGAAGACTACATTAGAATGTACACCATATTGACAAAAATCACCGGACACCTAGAAGAGAAACACAATATAGCATTTATTGACTTATATTAGTACGGTGTCGGTCCACCTTTGGCCTTAATGCATGCACTGACTCTTCGAGACAGGCTTTTGACAAGGTTTTGGAACACAACGATAGGTATGCGTTTCCAATCAGTACATAATGCTGCCGCTAACTGCTGCTTAGAAGTAGGCCTTGATTCCAAACTTCTTATGCAGCGCTCTAATTCATCCCATAGGTGCTCTATGAGATTAAGATTTGGGCTCAGTGCTGGCCAGTCCACATACAATACGGAATTATCGTAAAACCACGCCGTAACAGTCCTTGCTTTATAGGACGTCAGTCGTGTCAGTTTGAGCTCCATGTTTAGCCGTCTACTGAGTGTGTTTTGTGTGCTCTGTCGTTATAATTTTGAGCGTGCCTTCAAGACGAAGGTTGTATCTTTAATTTAAGACATCTTTCGAGTCGGTGAGTACCCTTTTCATTTAGCTATCAGCATTTTATTTTCTCGACCAGTTGGTCGTTTTTACTAAATTAGGCCTCGCCATGGGTGATGGCGACTGCTGATAAGAGAGGCGTTCCCGCTCTCGTCACAGCTTCTCCTACTACGTCGATCCTTATCTCTGACGGAGCAAACCAATCAGCGTCCGTCCTTAATGATGAGGAATATCGTCCTCTGCCTGATGCCTATTGCTCTTCTTCTTCTACTCTTCGACTCTCTGACTCCACCCTTCCTGGTGGTGATGGTACGTCGTTCACTTCTGATGCTGCCGATGATGTAATGGATATCTTTGAGGGCGTTACTTCTCTGCCCTCGGTAGCCTTGCCCAGCGTTGTGTGAGCTCCTTCATCCAGCGCTGCACCTCTGTCTTCCAGTGGAGGATTGCCTTCCCGTTCTTATTCTAGAGTTACCTCAGGCGCGTCCCTTCCGACGCAAGCAACTCGCCTTTCCCTTGCGGATGCCCATGTCCAGATACATGGTGACTCACTTCAATTGAACGTTCCGCACTCCTCACTGGTTGCGCAGGAACTTCACTTCACTCGCAAGTTGGGAGTGTGCCAAGATGCTCTTCCGAATACACCGTTGAATGTCTATTGTGATACGCGCCTTGCTTTTCTTCCAGCCGGAGCCATTACTCACCTCACCCGCCGGCCGCGGACGGTGATCATTTATTTCACATCCAAAGAGCATGCAGACACGCTTCTAAACTTTGGTATTGACCTGAGAGATCACCACCTCGAAGCTGAACCGATCGCCAGGCGCCCTGTTCAGGTCTCCTTGCATCCGGTGTCCCCCGAAATCTCGGATGCGATGATATGTACTGCACTTAGTAAGTGTGGTAAGATTGTTGGTCCTGTTATTACACATTCAGCTGCGCCCAAGGATCCTGCAAATAAGAATGTTCGTAGTTTTCGCCGGAGTGTTCGACTCATCTTTCCATCAGAGGAGCATCTCCGTTAGTTCCCACGGATCCTAACCGTCCGATGTGGGCAGCTCTCCTACAGGATTGACATGCTGACATCAGAACACTGTGCTAATTGCAAAGAACTTGGGCATCAGCGTGCTCGCTGCCCCAACAATGACTATCCAGCTCCCACGGCTTCTAGAGCGCCTCTCGCCTCTAAGCAGCCTCCTGCTACATCTCGCTCTCGACCTGCACCGTCTTCTAGTGTGCCAACTGCCCCTGGGCCGAGTTACACAAAAAGTATATCTAAAGCCTCTCGTCAACGAGCGTCTTTTGATGCTGACCTCACCTCCCATCTTCATCTTCCAGTGCTCGCCTCACCTATTACTCCTCATCATGCGGCAACAACGGGAGACCTCGCCGCTGGTATCCCAGTCTTTACTGTTGGTGTCTCAGAGAGTGACGGCGGCGCCAATCCCTCCTCTGACTCTGCGTCTGCTTCCTGAGCATTGTCGCTTCCTGGAAAACGCATTTCTGGAACTTGTACAGGTACCCAACGTAAGAAGAAGGGGAATAAGAAGAAATATCTCCCTGCGGATGGGCGACCGTTCCGTGCTACCCAATCTTCAGGAGATATTTCTCCCTCTTCTCCGCTAACAGAAATTGAAAGGGACACTGATGATGATGGGTCCCGCCTTCGTTTGAGGTCTTTTCTAGGGTACTCTCCAAATGTGGCGCTCCTTCAGAACCTCTCAATCTTGGAGATTACTCTCAGTTTCGAACCCACACCACGAGTCGACGTATGACTACCTCCGAGAGCGCGAAGGCATTCTTCCCTTGCTGCTCCTGCAAGCCGGATGCATTGCTAAGTACCTTCGTGGGTTTGTACATGACCCCCTGCACCACTCATGGATCCTTGGCTGCGTAAACCGATTACAAAAACTCCTGAAAGTTGCTCCGCGACTCCTCCAATCAATGACTAACCAGTCCATTCAAGGTCACGACCCTTAATTGCAGAGGGTTCGCTAGCCCCCTAGCGAATGCTCTTGTAATGGAAGACCTCTCGCCCCTCGAGGCCGATCTGTTGCTATTGCAAGAAACAAACTGCCATTCCTCCACTCTGTTTACTCGCTGGCGTGCTAGCGATTATGTGTTCCATCATGCATTTCGCTATTCATCTCATGGTGGGCTTGCTATCGGAATACGCCAGCAGTTCCGATCCACCCTCACTACACTTTCAGTGCAGAACTTATGCCGGGATTTACTCCAGCAAGTCTCCTTCACAGTTGGTGGAGCTCGATTTCACATCTTTAACGTGTATATTCCGTGAACCTCTATTCATTTATCCATCTTATTCACCAAACTCCGTCAAGCTCTCTCGAAAGTTTCGCCTTCGGATCGTGTGCTCTTGGGTGGAGACTTCAATCGCACCCTTGACACGGCACTGGATCACTCTCCTTCGTCACGAGAGCATCGTACGGATCTTGTCGCACTACTCCATGACCTTGTTGCTGATTTCTCCTTCACCGTTGCTTATAGGCGCCTACATCCACAAGAGACCTCACACACGTGGCGCTCGTCTGGGTGTCAGCTTCCATCGACTGCACGGCTATATCGGGTCTACGTTTCCACACCGCTTCTTGCGTCTATTACCGAGTTGCGACATCAACCTACTGCTTCCTCAGACCACTGCACGGTCACCCTCACAGTGTTTGCTGCGGCGTCACTCCCTCGTACTGTACGTCCGTGGACGTTTGATTCCAATCTCCTCACCGATCCTGACTTTTGTGCCTCTGTCCGTTCTTTCCTTTCTGCTCGTCGCGCAGGATTGCATTCCGCACCCTGTACCTTGACGTATTGGCTTCATGTCAAGCATCAGCTACTCTTACATATCAAGCAACTTTCCTTCAACATGACGACTTCCAGTCAGATGCGCCTCGATCACGCCAGGTAGATGTTCGCACCGATGGAGTTGTCAGAGCCGTTGTTTCCAGCATATCAGGCGGAGCTCCAGTCTTTGCTGAAACCTCTAGCGCATCAAGCACTTTTACGTCTGCGTATTAAACATCTCAATCCGGAGGAACACACCTATGATTTTCTAACATCAATGGAATCTGCACGCAAGTCTTCTACCTCGCTTCGTCATCTTCGCCTCCCCTCTGGCAAAATCACTTCCGATTCTGCAGCGATTTGCTCTCACGTTCGTCAGTTTTATACCACCAAGTTCAGTGAAACTCCTCCCTCTTCTCCCTCTGCTCTCTCCCATCTTCTCAATAACCTGCCTCAAGTTCCGTCTCATCTTGCTCACACCCTGTTTCTCTTACCCACATCCACGGAGGTGTCTGACACCTTCTCTTCCCTTAACCCTTATGCCGCTCCGGGTCCGGACGGCCTCTCTTTTCCTTTTTATTGTGCGCTCTTGTCTCTTCTGTTGCCTTTTCTCCTCTTGGTTTTTCTGCTGCATTTAACTGGTCCCCCTCCCGAGGAGTTTCACGGACGCACACGTGGTCCTATTTCCCAAGAAGGGTGACATTCTTGACCTGGGAAATTGGCGCCCCATTTCTCTTCTCAATCAAGATTATAAACTCTTTACTAAGCATCTTTCCCGTCGACAAAACTCTGTCATTCCTTACATCCTTGCTGACTCTCAAACCTATACTGTTCCTGGCCGTTCTCTTTCCTCCAATGTTCAACTTCTTCGCGACCTCATTCATCTTGCCAAGACTCATCTGAACCTCATGCTCTCCTTTCCTCAGACCTCCGTTCCGCTTTCGATTATCTCACACGCCTATTTAACAGAAACCCTGCTGCACTTTGGCTTTCCTCCACATTTTGTCTCTGTTCTTCTCTCCCTCTACCGGGATGCCGTTTTCCATGTCAAGACGGCATCTTTTCTCACAGCACCTGTTCACTTCAAGCGGGGAGTTCGTCAGGGCTCCCCGCTTTCTGGTCAACAGTTTGCGATTTCCGTCGAGCCCTTCCTACGTTCTCTGCAAACATCTCTCCTGGCACAACTTCCACCACCAGTTGCCAGCACACGGCATCACTCAGTCATTTACTCTGCCTATGCAGATGACATTACCGTCTGCATTCGTAGCGACTCACAGTTCCAACTGCTTCGTCGTTTGTTCTCCGCATATGCTTCATGTTCTGCAGCTGAACTGAATACGTCTAAGAGCACCGGATTGTGGTGCGGGTCGTGGTCCAATCGCATGGATGCTCCATAGGGAGCCACATGGTCATCCACTGCTCAACGCTTCCTGGGTGTGCACTTAGGCGCACCACAAGCTACATCCAGTGCAACTCGCACGGAACTCCATCCTCGCCTCCTCCGCACAGCTGCGTACTGGTGTCGTGCGCAGTTCTGTACGTCCTACTACCAGTGTGCAAATCTCACAAGGCCATACCTTCAGTCCATCTGCAAGCATTCTTGGATTGCATCTACGACCACCCCGCTTTTCTGTCTTCAGGAGGTTACACTCCGCCTTACTCGAGTAATGTGGGCGTGTCATCACTGGATTAACGTCAACAAGTTCTGTGCTCCTCCCTCCCATGGAGGTGCTGGCCTACCTGATGTCCCGCTGTACTACAAAGCAAGCCGAGTGATCAACTTCATTCATCTTTTCACGGCTCCAGTGGCTTCCGCAGTTCAGGTACATGACGTTCTTGCCTCCTTGCGTAACCCACATTTTTTCTTTCTTTCTTTGGTTCTCATGGATTGCTGTCCTCCCCTTCCTCCAAACTCCCACCTGCAGATTCTGAAGCCCTCACTCACCTTCGCTCTCTCCCCCTCATTCGCTCCCCCTCTTCAACTCTAGAGCTTCTTTCTGAACCCCTCTTCTTCAACTCTCTTGTTCATCCCCCCTCCCCTGCTTTTCATTCCCTTCCTGGCTCCGAGCAGGTGTAGTAACCGTACAAGACCTCACTAACTCGGATCTATTCTGGCGCCCTTTCTCTGGCCTCCCCCTGCTATTCTCTCGTCCCCCTCCGCCCGTTTGGTCTATGACTCCCTGCTTACTGCACTTCTTTCTGCTTTTCCCTGATCTTGTCTCCCCTCCGGTCTCGTCTCTGTCTTTTCTGCCCCTCTTCCACTGCCGTTTTCCCTCCGACTCTCCGACTCGGTTCTTCCTCTCTCCTCTCACTCCTCTAAATCTCTTTATCGTTTTCTAGTGCACCTTGCCACTCCTTCACCGCTTTCTATTCTCGAGGTTCTCCCTGCTTCTCTTCCTCTTGTCTGGGCCGCTGCCCGCTCACCCTTATCCGCCCCTCTTGAAATTAATACCCACTGGCTCTTTTTGTATTTTCTTTTTCGCATGTCCCTTCTCTCCTCCCCTCTCTGCTCCTTCTGAGCACAGGAGGCAGACGTTTCTCACGTCTACCTTCACTGCCCCATCCTGATGCCTCTCCTCCACCAGGCTTTCCGGATTGCCAGTCGCTCTTGTCTAAAGATCTTCCGTTCACTGCCTACAGACATCTTCTTCTGCGGGCTCATCCACCTACGCCTCTTCCGTCAGTATGTGTCTATCTTTTCGTGCTGGTTAAACACGTTATTTACGTGTACCATCAACAACTCCGCAGCGTCTCCTCGCCGGACTCTTTACACCAGGCCAGCGCAGCACTTTTGTGCCATTTCCGAGATCGCTTGCTATCCCGACTACGCCTGGAGTACCAGTCGGCTTCTTCCAGTCATCGAGAAGCCACCTTCTATGATACCTTGGGTGCCGGTCGCTCCATGGTTTGCGGTTGATACTGGACTGCTACACCTATCAGTACCCTAGGACATTCTTCACCACCTTTACTGTGTTCCGTGGCACCCTGGTGCTCCTCTTCCACTCTACGACTCGTCTTCATGAATATCGTGTGATCGTGTAACAGCCTGTGCTGTAATACCCCAGTTTTTTCTCGTTTTCAGTGTACATATCATTGTAATCTTATCATTAGTATTGTTCTTCTTCGTGTCGTACTATGCTTTACAATAAGCTTTGCTTGCAGCATCTGTTATTCATCCCCATTGTCATTCCAGTGTATATACCATCATTTTTAACAGTTTGTATTATTTCCCAGTGAGACGCCCAACGCTGTACGTCTCCCTCTTATGTTTTTTATGATGAATAATAATAAAGCGATTTTGAAACCTTGCTTTATGACTCGGTGCATTATCCTGCTGGTACCAACAAGGCTCGGTTCCATAGTATTACCACAGAGTTGGTAGGGCATAATTGTCCAGAATATCGAAGATAGACGTGCTGGTTAACAAGTTTGACCACGATAACCAGTGGGCCGGGATCAATACCACGAAAAACACCCTCACACGAGTACACTGCCGGCTCCAAACTTGATCGTAGGAACAGTACACTGTAGTAAATAGCCATTCCTCCGGCTGCCGCCATACTCAGACACGGCCATCAGACTGATGGATCGTGTATCTCGATTCATCAGCCCATAGGACCCGCTTCCATTGATATACGGTCCACGATAAATGTTCCTTGCACCATGCTAAACGACGAGTAGCATTCCGAGTAAAGAAGAAAGGCTTATGAGCAGCCGCATGACCACGATAGCCCATGGAATGAAGTTCTCTACGAATGGTACGTGTGCCTATCGAGGTTCCAGCATTTTTAACTCACCTGTACACTGAGGTCTTTTGCAGTACTCCGTTGATTAGCTGTAACGACTCTCCTGAGGCTTTGACGTCCCCTATCACTGATTTTCTTTGGTCTGCCGGTATGTTTTGCTGCTTCAGTCACGCCATGTGTCTTCCATTCATTCAGCAAATCCAAAACAGTTAACTTGGGTATGTTTAAACGCCTCTTGGTTTCTCTTATGGACAACTCACTAATGTAACACCCAACAATTTGTCCTTCTCAAAGTCAGTTTTCTCCCGCCGCGACATTTTCACTCAACCTCACAGTGCGATATGATCGCGGTCAGCTGCAGGCTTGTTTTTATACCGTTTGCAGCTGTACAGCGCATCTGAATAACGCAGTGGATCCGTTCATTTGCTTTTGAAGGGATGTCCGGTGATTTTTGTCAATATAGTGTATATGATTAGTACATTCTACTGAGTCAATCTCCGTAGTTCGCGATATACTTGGGGAGAGTTCTCACCTCAAAGACGGAAGATGTATGATGCTGCCATGGTGATGAGGCAAATTGATCTCACATATTTTCTATTCGAATCAGTGAACATGCCGGGTTACGTCCGCATACTTTCCAGGTACATCTCTGAAATGAGATCTGGCTGTCACTGTGTAGCAGAAAGGTTGCGTGAGCATATCCTGGTGGTGCAACAGGGAATTCGATATCATCGACGAATGCCTTTTTCTTTCACTGAGCGTTCTCGACCTTTGTCTGCCAGATTTATTGTAACTTACATTTTCTGCTCTCAGAGTGCTGTCCTACTCTTGCTGATGCTTTCATATCCTTTTCTCTTATTCTGCCATTCCGGCCTTTTTACACTGGCTACTTCCGAGTATCGGTCGCGAAAATTTATTACTGCATTCTCTCATGAATTATTAATTCGAAAAGAAAGGATCTTACGATCTAGCTTTGCTTGGATAGTTTTCGTTGGTGTCTTCTCGGGCTTTTTTAGTTTTATTTAATGGATATAAGAGATACATTTTCGGTTATATAACTTTATGTCCTTCAAATTCGTGCACATATTCATAAGGAATGAGCTGCAGTTAAATGGGTCCTATACGACCTTTTTCGATGTATCTAAGAAACTGGAAGCCTTACCACGATGACGGAAAAGCCCATATTCTCAGAAGAGATCTGCACATGTAACAGTGTCCTAGCAATTACCTACATAGTGTTGTAGAAATGTCCTAAAATACTCAAATAACTTTTATAACTTAGTAATATAACAGTAAGTTTGATAAAGGATGAGTCTCTCTAGTAAAACTCGCATAATTTTTATTTTGCTTAGTTTTGATGTTATTTTTATAAGTAATTTGTTTGCTAAACTGAGTAATTTTAAAGTTTCGAAAATTTATACCGACTCAAGACTTGCGGCATACGTACTTGGCTTCTCTCCCCCCCCCCTATGATTATAGGTCCAGTTGATATCTTTTTATAAGAAAATATTCAGGGCACTGCGTGTCCATCATGGGCTCAGGAGCGAAAGAACTCTTGACCCAGCTCGGAAGGGAGGATTCCACGGTTTCAAGGTTCACTTCGCAATTTTTAAAGCGGTGAGGAGGAACCTAAGTTTTCTGCTCTGAAATTTAAAAGACAATGTCTCCAACAATTTCCTCGTAGAGAAATTGATATCCCAGACCCTCATGTTCCTTGTTTGTGGTTCCCATTATAAAGTTTTACGGTGTTAGTGTTTGTGGCCAAGAAGTGTGTTTCTGGAACTCATTGGGTAATGCCCATGATTGGGTATAAGACGCCAAGAACGCGACCTATCAGAAAAATATACATCCTGTTCGTGAGAACGCTATCTCCCAAATCAATCAGTGAACAAGATCAGCCGATTTAGGGTAACCGAGATACCTGAAAATTTCACGAACGTGATTTAATATTCCTGATTTGAATCTTGGCTGAATAAAGAAGTCAGCAGAAATATAACTCATCAGCTTATCAGTTCGGCTGGTCAGTTCCTCAGTTTTAATATATCCGATCATTTACAAGCTAACACAACCGAAAACAGTTCCGAAATCATCGTGCTGCTCAGTGCGCCGATTTCCTCATTTTATCCCATCACTGTCGTTTATTCTTCTGACATTTCCACTACTAGAGAATTTCTTCCATGTCTCAACGAGAAAGTTTTTTATTTATGTTGATTTCCAGAATTTTTTCCGAACACGCGCATTAAAATTAATGAAATCTCCGCTGCAAGAGTTCTTTCAAAATTCATAATGGCACGTACAACAATAATGCTCAGCGCAGTCGAGCTAACCATTCGAGCTCCTTATTTAACGAGCGAAAAGATAAATGAATTCATTGGAATGGCCGTACCCTACGAGATGGCTCATGATTCATGAATGTTCTCTTAAATGCAATCAACAGTGGAAGAAAATAATGGGATGGCATAAAGGTTTTCCGCCATCAGTGTCTTCAAGCGAGTGTCTGAACTCAAATTTAATTCCCTTATGTCATCAGAGTAAGAAAAAAAAAGGGGGGGGTTCTATCTTTTTCATTCTTTTTTTAGGAGGCGAATGAAAAAATAAAAAGCCCATGTGCCCACTTCTTTTCATTCATTAAGACATTTAAGGAAAACTAGGGTCATTATTTACTTTATTTCTATGAAGAACCGCTTTCAGGGCAGATTTAGTCTGCGAATGGTGAATCACAATTCTGAGAGAGTGACATCAAATATCAAAAGCCTGAACGTTCCTATTAGCCCTGCTTTGTAAATTTAAGAGTTGACGGGTGGCCGACATGCCAGGAGACCAATCGCTAGCACTGAGACCTGGGTTCGGATCTAGTATGAAACACTGCGATTGGTTTTGTTCTGTGGATCTGGTGCCTTTCCCTGCATGTAAGACCGTAACACTAAATTAAGAATGAATGAGTCTTCCTGGCTGGAAATGTCTGAGGCTGTGTTATTTCCTTAGTTGCAAAAAGAGTATTTATGTAGAAAAATCCGTATTTCAAATTACGAGGATGGTTCGAATTATAGCCTTTCAATTATAACCTCTTCTTCTAAACAATCAGTGTCTTACTGTTAGGAAAGAAACGTATTTCGTGAATTGTCTGTTAGTTTGTATTTATTTTCTTGAATTATTCCACAAAATTTGATTGCTTGTATGTTTTTAATGCAACTTTTACTTAAGATATGACTATTTCTTTAAATAAACAAATACATCGCTCTTTCCACGTTCCAGAAACACATAGCAACCGAAAAATTGTTATACATGTTTCTGTAACGTGGAAAGAGCGATGTATTGTTTATTTACTGACACCACGTATTTGGAGGATTTTCACTTTGAATATTTCTTTACTTTAGCTGCAATTCTAACATGTTAGAGAAGGAAGCCCGTACAGAAAGCCTTCGGCTTTCTGCTAATTTATGAATCTCCCGCTTGGACTGCGAATACTTCAATTTTCAATGTATCTGTTATTTTCCAATATGTGTCATTTCAATCTGATAAAGTGATCCTCCAAGCTCTTATCAGATAGCTAATTTCTTTCCATTTTTAATTGGAGCAAATGGAATTCTGTTATTCTTGTTCTTCACCAGCACGAATATTATAAGGGACTTATACTTTCATATTTTACAAGATGCAAAGAAACAACAATTTAGAGAAAATAAATTTGGAGTATATGCGTGCGTGTTTGTGTGTGTGTGTGTGTGTTTTGGTGCATAAGTTTCACAGTTACCTGGTAGTCATCAGAAAATTCGCACTGCCTCTGGTAAAAGCTTACGTACACTCATGAGCTGTGATCGTATGACTACCTATTTAATAGCGTGCTGGAACGCTTTCACTGCGACTACCGCTTGCAGCAGCTCCACTAGTGTCGCGTTGATGGCGCAGTGGTCTAAGCGCTGGCTTATGACTATTTGTCCGAGATAGATCCGAGTTCAGATACCGGTGAGGCATAGATATTGTGTTTGTCTTACGGAAATGGCAATCTCCTTCCCTAGAACTAGTAGCCTTAAATTAGCGACTGGCGACTACTTGTAGCCCATTGAGCTGTTCACGGTGCTGAACGACCACCGTGAAACAGTTCAATGAAAAAAAAAAAAAAAAGAAAGAAAGAAATACAATTCCACTAGACTGCAAAAGAACCTCTCAAAAAGAAAAAAGAAAGAAAAAAAAAAAACAAACAAACTCCACTAGACTGCGAAATAACCTCTCAAATATTCTTTACCAAGTGGACAGAATGGCGCCAAGGAGTTCGGCAACAAAGCGAGACACACTGTATCTGACAAATGCTCGATGGTATTCAAGTCTGGGGAGTCTGGCGGCCACAGGAGCGCACAAAATTCTTGGACATGATCTTCGCACCATTCCTGTACAATGCGGCTTTGAGACACAGAGCGTTCTCTTTCTGCAAGACTCTTGTGCCATCTGCATACATGGCACATGTAGGGCAACACTTAATCCGAAATAATGCCTAGGGAAGATTCATTGGTGAGGTGTGTTCAACCGAAATGCGGGAACCCGGTGATGTCCATGTAAACAATTCCTGTAATATGACATCGCCGACGCCCGCCTGTTTCCATCCAACCATGGAGTTCGTTTTAAGTTGTTTACTATCGCGGCGTCGTATATGGACCCTTTCATCGACACATTGGATCTGGAACCTAGATTCATCGGACTTGGCGACTCTTTTCAAGTAGCAGTGCTCCCGTGCATACTGCAGGTGGAACTTTCGATGTCGGTCAGTCAAAACGAATGGGCAACCGGCTCCTTGGGTCCGGTCGTAGGAGCGGACGCTCCTACGAATGGACCCAAGGATTAGCTCAAAATGCTTCTCTTCACCGGATCGCTTACTCGGCAACGTTTTCCTGTGCACCCTGAGAGGATTCGTGAGCCGTTTGTTGTCCTGGACCGCACGTGAAAACCGGCGTGCACCTTAACTGTCAACAAATGGTAGTTTCTTCTTTCTCGCAGAGTGGGTGGTAGTCTGTTTTTTATTGGACCATTTTCACCACGCCTTCACCATCGGCCCTCGAGCATCTAATAATACGTGCGGCTGCTGAGACCCCTACCTTCCTCGCGCCGATAATTATTACCTGTTCAAACTCGGACTAATTCTTCCCTTACCCGTTACTTAGATACGTACTGACGAACAGACACGTCCTGTTAGTGCCGTTTGTATATACACTATATTGACAAAAGTCCCCGGACACACCTTCAAAAGCAAATGAACGGTACCGCTGCGTTGTTAAGATGCGCGGTACAGCTGCAAACGGTATAAAAACAAGCCTGCAGCTGACCGCGATCATATCGCACTGTGAAGTTGAGTGAAAATGTCGCTGCGAGAGAGAACTGACTTTGAGAAAAGAAAGATTGTTGGGTGTTATTTAGTGAGTTGTACATAACAGAAACCGAGAGGCGTTTAAATACCCAAGTCAACTGTTATGGATGTACTGAATAAGTGGAAGACACATGGCGTGCCTGAAGCAGCAAAACATACCGGCAGACCAAAGAAAATCAGTGATAGAGGACGTCAAAGCCTCAGGAGAGTCGTTACAGCTAATATACGGAATACTGCACAAGACCTCAGTGTACAGGTGAGTAAAAATGCTGGAACCTCGGTATGTACAAGTACCATTTGCAGAAAACTTCATTCCATGGGTTACCGTGGTCATGCGGCTAGCCTTTCATCTCTACTCGGAATGCTACTCGTCGTTTAGCTTGCTGTAAAGAACATTTATCGTGGGTCGTTGATCAATGAAAATGGGTCCTATCGACTGATGAATCGAGATACACGATCCATCAGTCTGATGACCGTGTGCAGGTAGGGCGGCTGCCGGGGAAAGCTATTTACCACAGCGTACTGTTCCTATACCGTCAAGTTTGGAACTGGCAGTGTACTCGTGTGGTGGTATTTTTCTTGGTATGGACCCGGTCCACTGGTTATCGAGGACAAACCTGTTAACCAGCATGTCTACCTCGATATTCTGGAGAATTATGCCCTACTAACTCTGTGGTAGTACTATGGAACCGAGCCTTGTTGGTACCAGCAGGATAATGCACCGAGTCATAAAGCAAAGACTGTTACGGCGTGGTTTGACGATAATTCCGTATCATATGAGGACTGGCCAGCACTGAGCCCAAATCTTAATTTCATAGAGCACCTATGGGATGAATTAGAGCGCCGCATAAGAAGTTTGGAATCAAGGCCTACTACTAAGCAGCAGTTAGCGGCAGCATTATGTACTGAATGGAAGCGCATACCTATCGCTGTGTTCCAAAACCTTGTCGAAAGCATGTCTCGAAGGGTCAGCTTTCGACAAGGTTTTGGAAAGGTGGACCGATACCGTACTAATGTATGTCAATAAATGCTGCCTTGTGTTTACCTTCTAGGTGTCCAGTGACTTTTGTCAATACAGTGTATATACATTACTGTTTGTAAAAATTTCAACGCCAAGGAAGAATCGTGCTATTCAAATGGATTTTTTATCACAGATTCCTCACGCTACAAGAGCTAACGGATTACATTTGTATAGCTACACAATATTTTTTCGCTGCAAAACTCAATATCGTGTAAAGCAACCACGAGCAGCAATAAAAGCATCTACACGGCGTGACGTTAAATGGAAGAGGTCTTTGACATCGTCCTGAGGAATAACCTGCCAGGTTGCTTTTATACGAGACCCGAGTTCATTTGTGGTGACTAACGAAGGCACTTGATGGGCCAGTCGCTTCGCTATAGCATGTCCCAGACACGTTCGATCGGGTACATATCGGGCGAACGTGCAAGCCAGGAAAGAAGCGGTATCTGCCGTGCATGGAAGAGGCTTTGGACATTTCGGGCCACATGTGACTGAGCACTGTCCTGCTGGAATATAGTGCCAGGACATCTCTAAAGGAAGGGTGTATCCTCTGCCTCTTAAGCATTCCTGATGCATCGCTGGCTATTGAGGGTTCCCTGAATTTGTATTAGGTGAGATCGCGAATTGAAAATCACTACTAAAACCATGACGCTTGGCGTTGGGCCGATATGGCGCTGCAGAATGAATGCACATTTCAAGGTGTTGTTCATCACGATGTTTTCGAACACGTATCATAATACATCAAGTTGAATCGTGACTCGTCAGAAAACAGTCACGAGTTAATAGTTTGAAATGCTGGATTTATATTATCCGTCTTGGTTTTTTTTTGCTGTTCATTGAATTACAAGGAACAACAAAAATTAACTTTTTGTTTGTTACAACGACTGAATATGCCAAATCTTACAGTATTTGTCATGCTGATTACAAATCTGCTTGCTAAATTGTGCTATCAGGCATAGTTCTCAAGTAACCTGTTGTTTCAGTGTACAATAAGTCTTCATTTTGGCATATATATTTCGCTACAAGCAATTAATTACACTTACCTTAAAAAGTAGTTATTTTAGATTTTCTTCCGTAGTTTCGTTGCACTATATCCCTTTTTAGAGTCCAACTAGCATTTTAGGGCTCTATTTTCTCTTAGAGCGGTTTCCTATAGTACATATGTCCTGATGAAAACGTTCTCCGTGCTCATCTCTTACAGCTCCTGAGTTAAGTGGGAGAAAGTCCAGGTGCGAGTGAAGGAAATGTATTTTAAGGGACATAGGCCTTGTAGTTTTCTAGAAGCTCAGTAACAAGTTCTTTATAATTTTCTGCCTTCCGGATACCTAAAAAGTTC
Source organism: Macrothele yani (assembly GCA_039090855.1). Taxonomy (NCBI): domain Eukaryota; kingdom Metazoa; phylum Arthropoda; class Arachnida; order Araneae; family Macrothelidae; genus Macrothele; species Macrothele yani. The sequence goes on from CM077026.1 coordinate 76,666,728, forward strand.
AGTACCACAGATTTAAAGGACTTCCAGGCAGCAACTTCCGTCTCATTGAAAGTGCCTTCAAATGCAAGATCATGCATAAGTTTTCACTTTTGCGAACCAATAAAAATGCCTTGTTTATTTTTGGCTTCAGATATTTTGGGGAACTTGTTCTTTAGAAAGCGAAAGGCTTCTCCATCTTTATTCAATGCCTTTACAATTTTTTTTATCAAACCCAGTTTGATGTTAAGCGGTGGTAAGTACACGTACTGAGGACTTACTGATGGATAAGCAACAACATTTTTATTACCTGGAATTAAGGACTGTCTTTTTGGCCAGGTCTTTTTAATGTAATGATAGTTTCTGTCCCTACTGTTCCATTCACAGAGGCAGCGGCAGTATTTTGTGTATCCAAGTTGTAGACCAAGGAGTAAAGCTATCACTTTAAGATCGCCACAAATATTCCATGAATATATTTTGTATACTATACTTTGAAGCGGCAGTTTCATATTTGCATATGTTTCTTTCATGTATGCAGCATATGTAGCAGGCACTGACGAATACATGTTTCCGTTATAAGAAGGACAGCTTTTAAGCTTATTTTTGAGGAGTCTATAAAACTTCTCCATTCTTCAGGTATGTGTTGCTGTCCTGAAGCTTCAAACAATAAATCTATATCATTGAAGTACACAAGATCACCACTCTTCGAAAAAAAAAGTGCTCAAACTCTTGCTGTCGTCGACGAAAACTGCATACTTTTGTATTTGGTTGCGAAAGATTCCATCCCTACAATCTTGAAGTCAATATTTCGGCCAGATGTTTTGCTAAATGAAGGTCATAAACCAGTTCATTTAATTCTTCCTAACTTATAAGGTGAGGCACAGAATCTTCCGAGAAATCAGAGTCTTGTTGTACTTTCAACATCTTCTTCGCTGTGAGGATTTATTTCATCAATATCACTATCATCTAAACTCCATGACTGTGTAGGTACAGGAACAGGAAGGTCTGGACCATGAGGAACAAGTCTTATTGCCGTAGGAATACTGGGATACTGAATCGTGTCTTTGGTCTTAGCTGTAAATCCAGATATCTTAGTGATGCAGAAGTAGCAGTCTGTTGAGTGATCTTTCGGTTCTCTTCAAACCATTGGTGCCGCAAATGGCATTTGGCGTGATCCCTTCAACCAGCCAGTCAACAAAGTTACACATGAATTACAACAAATGTGAGGAGCCCAAGATTTATCTTCATCACCCATTTTGCACTGGAAATAAAGTTCATACGATTTTCTAATCAACGGTGTGAAATGTCGCCTTTGAAACTTTAAAGTAAATTGTCCACAAATGTTGCAGAAACTGTTTGGATGGTTCACACAAGTACGCGGCATTATTTAACGTACACTTTGCACAGTCCACACTACTATTTAAAACCACGAGAAAATGCACGTCCTTCAATACCGATTAAATGCATTCGAAAGACAAAAATTCTGCTTTGTTCCCCCTTCCCAGAAGGAATTGCACAACAGGAAATAATGGCGCCAGTATGTCTACTCTCAGAAACACAGCTATCCAGACTATAGATAAATATCTCCTTAGTGAATTTTTAAGTAACACAACATTCACCCCAATAGAGAGTTCCATTACAAGAAATTGGAGCCCAGTGGAGCAATTGTGACTTCATATTTGGTTTCAGCACCCGTAAATACATACAAAACTGTTAAAGTTTTCTTTGTTACAAAACCATTCTTGTTCAGCGATCTTCAATATGTTCGTCTTGACGTGCCTATCTGATGAAATAAATTGGACATTACATTAACAAGTACTGCTTCTGCTGATCACTTTACCCTGGTCCGTTTACTTTAAACTGTTTAATTAGACACTTTCTAAATGTTAAGTTAAATTTGCAGCATCTATGAGCAACGAGTTATTATTTAGGGGTTCTACCAGTAGCATAAGTTATCAAGGAACCTTAAGCCCGATAATATTCACACCGAACCAGCCCTTAAAGATCATACTGGTGAATACGTAGAGCTTCTTGCATTTTGGTACGTCATAGCATTACTAAATGAGGTCATGATATAAAATATCAGTGTATCATTTTCTAACGAAAGGGCTCAGATGAGATCCGTGACCGTGGTTACTGAGTCTTTTAATTTTTTTTTTTTTTTTTTTTTTTTTTGAAATATAAGTTCATAAATTGAAATTTTGAGAATATAATCCGGAAGTGAAATTCACTTAGAGTGTGCATCATATTATTTGAGATGTTTGCTAAAATAAGTGGCAGCGTAATTGAAGGTGATTCGTTTTCATGTTAGGTGTTTGAAATGTATCTGACAAAACAGTATCTTTAAAAACTATGTACCTCTATCTTGGCAAAGACAGTTCTTCGATTATCGGTTCGTTTCAGTCTGCAGATAACAGAAAATCCGACGACGAATTAATCAATATTTCCGACAGAATTTTGATTTTGTTATTCAGTTGACCTCAAACCCTCAGTCATGATCTGGAAGTATCAGTTCGCCTAATTTTGGTGTGGGCGATGATACAGGAGTCAATAACATACGCCGCTTAATCTATTGTAGCTGACGACACAGCGGCAAGCCGAGTTCCGCAAATTGCGTTATAGCCTCACATTTGGAGGGCTATCGACTCATACTTCATGAGGCGAATCGATTGCACCGACAAGAGGAAGTCCATCATCGAAAAACTTAAGGCTAAATGAATAACATTATGACATAATCAGTGTTATTAAGAAAAATCCAAAATTAAGTCTTGTGCCGAATTATTTTCAATGTAGTGGCTTTTACTACCTATCCCGAGTAGAAATGAACGCTTATTTAACATCTATATGTACGCATGTGAATTCTCCTTTCGCAACCGTGTTCTGGCAGTACACGTTCGTACTTTGGGAGATTTTCTTGTGTCCCGAGTTCTCAAGGAGAAGGCTGGTAATCTGATAATTGGCTGCTGAAAGGAAACAGTTTTCAATTTCGAACTTTTATTTTGAAGTACTTCTGTGTTGTGCATTGCAGGACGCTAGAGTACCAGAGTACACTGTGATGCACAGTGAGATGTCAGTTTATTATGTGCATCTGCCTAGGTCACAGAAATGGCTCATTTTAACACGTAAGACGGAGTGTGATCTCTGTGTGCGCTTCAAATCAGGCAGATTGTAAGCAGGACTCAACACGATCGTGCAATTTTCCACTCGCTCGATCGTGCAATAGGCGACAGTGATAATAGGCTCGACTACATGCATAAATAATGTTATTTTTTAAGCTAAGGATTCAGCAAATACAAATGTGTAAATCAGATGTGACGTACCTGCCAGCAGGACGCATACGACATAAAGACAGATAGCAATCAGAATGAACGTCTGCGTAGCTCAGTTGGTAGAGCGACTTGTTCCGGAATAAGCGGACTCGGATTCGATTCCCGGCGTAGACCAAAAATGACGGAGAAATTTACTTCGTTATAATGGCGCCCGAACTATCCGGATGACCCGACCGTTCAAAACCTCGCAATGGTGTGATGTTATTTCCACACCGCAAGATAGGAAAAATCAGAGAATCTCTTCTCCAGCGCTTCGAAAAATAAAATGTGTGTGACGTTGCATTCCGCACACCAGATTGACTGGGAGTACTCAGGTGCATGTTCTGCAGCGGATGGCTGCCTGCAACGATTCATGGTGACGCCATGCCCCCGGCCCTCTTTCGATGGTGGGGAGATGTGACGTACCTGCCAGCAGGACGCACACGACATAAAGGCAGATAGCAATCAGAATGAACGTCTGCATAGCTCAGTTGGTAGTGCTATTTGTTCCGGAATAAGCGGACTCGGGTTCGATTCCCGGCGTAGACCAAAAATGACGGAGAAATTTGCTTTGTTATACAGAACTCACTTGATCATAGACCTTTAATCTTTATACATACTGAATACGATGACAAGATGTTAAGAAAGCGGATATAATACAACACATAGAAGTAAGCACAGCAGTAATGACAGGTAGGTGAGTGTATGTAAAATCGGGCATCGAGTTGCAGAATGTCAACACTACAGTTTTAAAGGCAACAGTTTCACTCGGCTTGTTGCGATATTTTTGTTGTTCGTTCACATCATGACTGCACACACACGCCGTTTTAGAAGAAGTACTAAGCTGAGAAAAGTCTGAGACATAAGTGAGTTACAGGGGTTTTTTCTTGATGATGATGCGCGCGTACGCAGTTCTTTCTCCGTGAGTGAAATTGTGGTAAAGTTTCCGTATACAGTAGTTACTTGTGAACTTCGACGTTTACGCGCTGACTTCACCAATTATAGAACATTAGTTAGGGTTCAACTGATGGTTTGAATGGGTAAAAGAGTGATCGGAGCTAATTTGAACGTAGCATGATAGTTGGCGCAAGGCGGGTTGGTTCAAGCATCACCCAAACGTCCGTCCTCGTAGGTGCATAGTCATAACAAAGGTTTACTGTAAATGGTACAATATGAGAAACACTTCCAGTAAATGGCGATCATGTAGAAGAAAGCAACTGGTGGATCAAAGATAAAAAAAAAATCCTTCTTCGGTCAGATACCACTAACTACGAAAATGTTTTGTGTGAATTTCCTGTGCCCAAAGTGATACACAACTTCTCCGCTTGAGGCGCAAAGTTTAATCTATTTTTTCCAATATCTCTGCTTCTAAAAATTCGATTTAAAACGATTTTTTAACACTGGATACCATCATCAGTCGAACACTTTGCCAGTACTCCTGGGCTTTTTAATTAGAAGTCCTGGCGCTAGGTGATTATAGCGTGTATTTATGTTTGCAACTGTTTCTTCGCTTCTAAAAATCTGTTAACAGATTTCTGTCTGTACTTTATGCCATTCCTTACAGTAAGAAAGATAGTTAACATTATTCTTTTTAAATAATGCATAATTTTCCCGCTAGGAGGCGTAAATATAAAAAAAAATCTCGTTATCTCTGCTTCCAAAATCCGTATTCCCAACATTCTTTTTCCTTAGCTTAGGTTTTGCTAGGAAGAATACTTTTAGCATTATTCGAAGTTCTGCCGCCAGACGGCGTCAGCGTTTTCTTTTATATGAAAGAATTAAATCGATTCTAAAAATCTCTTAGAAAATTTGTGACGTCACTGTCCAAATCTCCATTGTAAGACTACCTAATCGCCACGTTTCTTTGTATCTGCAACATGGCAGCGTGTCGGAATTATTATTTGTAAACCAGCTGGAATAATTTTCATAAATTCTACCAGAATTTTTAATACATAATAATTTAATTTTTCAATTTAATTTTTTTTTGTTTAATGCCGAGGTGCTTTTCCTATTCCTCATAAAAGAAAATCTTTATTACGTGACAATATTTCCTGCTGTACGTTTTTCCTTCTAAATTTATGTAAAAACAGCAGGAATTCCCTTTGTAACTAAATTAACATTTAAAAGTATAACCGTTTTCCGGCCCTTTATGTCCGTTACTAAAATATTCACATGACTGTGAATTTTTTCTGTATTTAATGCAAATGAGCTTTTTACATAAGCTTTTATTCTGTGTTCGAGTTATAAAAATTGCTGACCAGACATCTTCCTCCATACAACAGTTCGGATCTACGATTCACATACAGGACGGTGATGTCACTCAGTGACATCACGATTCTTCGCCTGCGAGGAAGGCGGGATGAGCAAACCTTACTGTCTATTAACCTTGAGTATTTTGAACCCATTTTCACAATACATGTAACTCGAAAACTGAAGGAAATGTGTTTTGTGACTTTCACCAATTTCCCCAAAAATATACTGAAAAAAGGCAAACTTTTAATTCGTTTATTTGAAATACCAAAAATGTTACTTTTTCGCAAGAAAGAAGCGAAGATCCCGCGGTACCTTAAAAATCTCTCAAATTTGAAAACTTCTTATCACCTAATTTATCAGGAATAAAAAGTTTTAAATTGGGGATTTCACTGTTTCGGAACATCTACGCGTGAAAAAAATTATAAATGGTGTGTTTGAATGTTAGGTTATTTCTGGCCGATTCGACGAAATTCGCCATTTAGGTGACACTAAGCTACAACTTGTTTTCAGGAAATCTTTTCATCTGTATACCGACATGATCCCATGATCCTTCTTTCTCTTCTTCTTTTTTGCCCTTTTTCTTCGTAACAACGACCTTTAAGAATTCTTTCAGCTTTAGGAAGTGAGTAGTTCGTTTTACTTCTGTGGCATTTACCTTCTCATTCTTCAAAATTCAGCGGGAAACTCCAATCTGTGTATAAAACAATATATATACATAATCTGAGTGGCCACTTTATTATGACCACCTGACAGTTTTAAGCAAATGAGTTATGGCTGCACGCTGTAGCCGCCAGGGCGAGGCTAGTATAAAAAGGGAAAGCTTAGTGCTTGCGACAGTAGTAGAGGTAATTTTTGGGAGTAAAAAATGCGATTTGACGGACTTTCAACGTGAGATGATTGTAGGAACTCGGAGCCATGGAGCGAGTATCACCGAAACCGCTGCATTCGTGAAATATTCCAGAGCAGCTGTTGTTAAAGAGTTTAAAGACTGGATTGTCAGCCAAAAAACTGGGTCTCTAAGTGCAACGTGTGGTCGTCATCGACTAGTGACTGCTCGGGCGGAACGGAGAGTGTCCAGACTGGTAACAGACAACAGAAAGGCAACAGTGCAGCAAATTACAAACCATCTTAATCAAGGATCCCTTCAAATGATCTCTGCACGCACTGTTCTCAGTACACTGCATTGGATGGGATATGGCAGCAGAAGGCCTGTTCGAACACATTTGCTGTCTGCAGTTAACAAGAGAAAACGTCTGCAGTTCGCACAGGAGCACAAGGATTGGGCAGTCGATAATTGGAAACAAATTATGTGGTCCGATGAATCACATTTTCAGTTGCACCATGCTGATGGCCGAGTGAGAATTTGGCGGAAACAGCACGAAAGCATGGACCCCAAATGCATTGCTACAACCCTTCAAGCTGGTGGAGGCAAAGTTATATTTTGGGGAATATTTTCCTGGCATGCTTTGGGCCCTTTAAATAGTGTTTATCAACGTCTGACTGGCACATCATATCTAAACATCGTTGCGGACCAAGTGCATCCTGTCATGTGGATGGTTTATCTCAAAGGCGATGGCCACTTTCAACAAGATAATGCGTCCTGCCATAGGGATCGTATTGTACAGGATTGGTTTCAGGAACATGCCGGTGAGTTTACTTTGCTTAGGTGGCCCTCACAATCTCCAGATCTCAACCCCATTGAGAATTTGTGGAATGAAGTTGAACGAGCCATCAAACAGCTGGATCCACAACCCTGCAATCTCACAGTCCTGGAAAGTGCTATTTATCAAGCATGGTCTCAGATTCCACAAACCACCTATCAACATCTCGTGGAGTCCATGCCACGAAGAATCGACGCAGTATTAAAGGCAAAAGATGGCTCAACGAAGTACTGAGGTGGTGGTCATAATAAAGTGGCCACTCAGTATATATATATATATATATATATTGTTTTGTTGACAAGACATCTTCGAATTGCATCCACCCATCTCCCTTGTGGCCTTCTGGTCTTTCCCTATCCCTTGGAATCCAGTCTGGTATTTCGGTTGCCCATCGGTGGTACGTTCTCCTGCAATATGTCCAGCCCATTGCCATTTCAGGTATTTTACTCTTATCATGATGTCTTCCACTGTTGTCATTTTCTTTATCCATGAGTTTCTCTTCTTATCTCTCCTGGTTACACCAAGCATACATCTCTCCAACATGCTTTTTCAGTTGTATGCGGTCTTTGTATGCGATATACTACACACACACACACACACACACAAACACGCGCGCGCGCGCTTAGTAGACGAAACATTTGATGGGCAGTTGACATGGACATCTCTCGGCAGTGTGGAACAGATCCAAACCTAGCTCAGGCGATAAATAGGCATACAGCAGGGCTTCCAACAGTGTATCGGAATCGACGGTAAACGTGGGGATCTGATAGACTTTGATCATGGACGCATTGTCGGCCCAAAACAGATGGGTCATTCTATTACCCAAGTGGTAGTAATCATAGGGTTCCCGAGAGCAACCGTCGCAAGAGTGTACCGCGAGTATACCATCCATGGATGTACCAGCGCCCAGACAGCAAACGGTGGCCGACCGCATGTCATTGATGACTTGGTTCGACATAGACTATCCAGTTTCGTGCTGATCAATCGCTTAGCAACGGCGGCTCAAATAACATCGACGGTAAATGTGTGAGGCCCAACAGCGTCAGCGAGCACTGTAAAAAATAAGTGGTGTGAATTCATAGAAAATTTCTGAAAATAACGAGCAAAGCGACTATTTGTAGCCCATTGAGCAAAGTTGCCGGTAATTGACAGTCATAAAGAGTAAAATTGCCGGTAAGTGATCGTCTTTAACGGAATTTCCGTTTTTAAAAGGGCCCATTTTTTCAACTTCCGTATTTTCACAGATTTTCCGGTCAGTAATTCCGTTTACTTCAGAAAAAGTCCGTTTCAAGTTTTTCCGTATTTAGACAAAAATTTCGCAAAATCCAACACGCTGAATATTTCAGCCCTTACGCAAGAGAATCCTTTTGCGCAGGTGATGTGTTTGAGCCCAGGCAGTTTGAGTTGAAACCGCGCTTCTTAACCACTGAGCTAGAGAAAAAAAAGTCACAAGAATCAGACTCACGTTCAAGAAAAAACAAATTGGGCGACGATGACTTTTTTTTACATTAATATGACTGGTTTAGGCTAGGTAAGTTCACCAAACTGAGTATAAATAAGGTAAAAACCAAAGTTATGGTTTTTGAGAGAGGAACTGGTAGTACTGAAGGTAATATAAGGCTAAATGGCACAGTGATTGACCAGGTGAATGAGTTTATGTATTTAGGAAGCATGTTTGACAGAGAGAACACATTCAATGGTGAAATTATTAGGCGAGTGAATTCTTCATTGAAAGTCATAACTGCTTTGGGAGGTTTTCACTGGAGTGATGGGTTCTCAAGAGACGCCCACATGGCTGTACATGAAAGTGTGTAACGTATACTCTAGATTCAGTTTAATTTTGATTTTACTATCTCTGGTTATTTTATTTTCCTATGTAAATTATATTCTTACTTAACGAGATGTTACTTCTCCCGCTGAATGATATGTGGCAATGAGTGTAAGTCATGACGTGGTGGTAGGCAGTATAAATAGGCGCGTTCAACGATACCTAAGAGAGCTTTTTTGTTGATGTGCGTAGGGAGAGCTTTGTTTTATGTGTAAAGAGAGCTTCGTTTATGTGAGAGGAACTTCGTTATATGTGAGAGCCAGATATCGAGTAGTTGTGTGACCTGTGAAGTATGTGTGGATAATACCAGAGTTTCCCTAATAAAAGGTTTTCTTAGTAAGTACGTTTTTCTCAGTTCATAGTTTTGTCAGACCTCTGTCTGGCTGTTAGGTCTCTTTCATTAAGTGTTACTATTAACAACCAGCATTAAGACTTTATTCATCTTAATTACTACTACAACATTACTAGCAGTTAAGCTTGTTCATTATAACTACTGCAACAACTAGCAGTAAAACCTAATTCATTATAAGTGTAATTGTTCCTACTCTGATGTATGGCAGTGAAACATGGGCACTACAGAAGAAACATAGAAGTCGTTTGTGTGCTGGAGAAATGCGTTGCATACAGTGGGTTTGTGGCAAGACACGTTAGGATCGTGTGAGGAATGAAGATGTGTTGCAGTTGTGTAATGTGAACCAAAATGTTGTTAGCTAGGTGGAGACTAATATTCTTAGGTGGTTTGGACATGTTGAAAGAATGAGTAATGAGACGCTTAATAAGAAATTTTTTTTTTGGCCCTAGTACCAGGGAGGAAAGGAAGGCAGAGGAACCCCAAGGAAGTCATGGGAGGATCAGATTCAGGAGTATCTGCATGAGAAAAAGATTATGAGTATGAAGTATAGAAGGTCTTGTGCACGGCGTGTGATGGATATCAGTGAAGCCCGAGTTGCGTATCAAGATCGCTGTAAATGGAGAAGTTTGATATGGCAACAGTAAGTAAATAATCAGTTAAAAAATTATCTGCTGAATTGTATTTCTCTGTGGAGCTAACCTCTGGATCTCAGAGAACAGCTTAGTGACATGCATGTATGTATGTGTGCGACTGATTTAGTCATTTTATTTTATTTTGGAGCTTATATTTTTTAATACGTTAGTAATAATTTTTTGTTTTCTGTAGGAAGTCTTATTACAAATTAGGTATTTTTTTCATCATGATTTTTCGAAGCAACAGAATGATTTGGAGTTTGAGATCTTTTTTTAACTGACAATAACTTTCAATTATTTTTAAGAGAAGGTGCAATGTACTGTTCTATAATATTATTTCAGAAAACTTCTAAATGTAAAATTTACTCTTGATAGCTGTATAGTTTTTGTCTTAAGAACTCCATAGACTGATACATGGACATCATACAATCGCCTATACAATGAATTAAGTACCCGGTGTCTTACGGTATCACAATAATAGCTGATGCACAAAATGGGGAAGAGAAGAACAAATATCCTGTGCCCCAATAGCGAAATTCGTGAAATATACTATCCACATATCTGATCTCGTTACAGAACTTCAAAATCAAGTATTTTGACAGACTATTGAAATTTAATAGCTAATCAAACTCCCAAGTATTCCCGCGAATCTCTCCTATTACCGGAAATTATTAGTCATATCGATATGGAAAAAGTGAGAACGGAGTTTTTCCTTTAATATAAGAAAGGATTTTTTTTATTGGAGGTTTAACGACCACCGTGAGCAACTCCATGGGCTATAAGCAGTCGCCCGTCCCTAATTTAGGGTCACTGGTTCCAGGGAAGGGAGAGAGCCAGTGCTGCAAGACAAACACAACATCCATGCCTCACCGGGATTCGGACCCGGACCCCTTTCGGACGAATGATCAGAGGCCATCGCTTAGACCACTGCGCCACTGGGGCGGCAGAAAAGAATTGCGGGGATGTTTCTAAAAATTCAGAATTTTCCTGGCGTACTAAAAATCCGCGAAATTCAGAATTTATTTCATTCATTGCACGGAAAAAGTTGTATCAGAAATATGCTTCGCTAATTGACGAAAGAAATTACGGAAAGTGGCTCTTGAATTTCTGAAAATATTTTAGTGAGCGAACGATACATACCCTGAGCATCACCGGACGAAGCACCCAGTACATCTATCTATCTGTCTATCTACACACTCTTCGCAAAACAACAACAACAACAAGGAAGCACCCAGTAAATCTATCTATCTGTCTATCTACAAGCTCTTCGCAAAACAACAACAACAACAACGAAGCACCCAGTACATCTACTATCTGTCTACCTACACACTCTTCGCAAAAAAACAACAACAACGAAGCAACCAGTATATCTATCTATCTGTCTATCTACACACTCTTTGCAAAAAAACAACAACAACGAAGCACCTAGTACATCTATCTATCTGTCTATCTACACACTCTTCGCAAACAACAACAACAACAACGAAGCACCCAGTACATCCATCTATCTGTCTATCTACACACTCTTCGCAAAAACAACAACAACAACGAAGCACCCAGTACATCTATCTATCTGTCTATCTATACACTGTTCGCAAAACAACAACAACAACGAAGCACCCAGTACATCTATCTATCTGTCTATCTACACACTCTTGGCAAAAAAAAAACAAAAAACTAAGCACCCATCTATCTATCTGTCTTTCTACACACACAGAGTATGAAAAAACAACAGAAAAGAAACGAAGCACCCATCACATCTATCTATCTGTCTATCTACACACTCTTCACAAAACAACAACAACAACAAGGAAGCACCCAGTAAATCTATCTATCTGTCTATCTACACGCTCTTCGCAAAACAACAACAACAACGAAGCACCCAGTACATCTACTATCTGTCTACCTACACACTCTTCGCAAAAAAACAACAACAACGAAGCAACCAGTATATCTATCTATCTGTCTATCTACACACTGTTTGCAAAAAAACAACAACAACGAAGCACCCAGTACATCCATCTATCTGTCTATCTACACACTCTTCGCAAACAACAACAACAACAACAACGAAGCACCCAGTACATCCATCTATCTGTCTATCTACACACTCTTCGCAAAAACAACAACAACAACGAAGCACCCAGTACATCTATCTATCTGTCTATCTATACACTGTTCGCAAAACAACAACAACAACGAAGCACCCAGTACATCTATCTATCTGTCTATCTACACACTCTTGGCAAAAAAAACAAAAAAACTAAGCACCCATCTATCTATCTGTCTTTCTACACACACAGAGTATGAAAAAACAACAGAAAAGAAACGAAGCACCCATCACATCTATCTATCTGTCTATCTACACACTCTTCACAAAACAACAACAACAACAAGGAACCACCCAGTAAATCTATCTATCTGTCTATCTACACGCTCTTCGCAAAACAACAACAACAACGAAGCACCCAGTACATCTACTATCTGTCTACCTACACACTCTTTGCAAAAACAACAACAACGAAGCACCCAGTACATCCATCTATCTGTCTATCTACACACTCTTCTTCGCAAAAACAACAACAACAACGAAGCACCCAGTACATCTATCTATCTGTCTATCTACACACTCTTGGCAAAAAAAAAAAAAAAAAAACTAAGCACTTATCTATCTATCTGTCTTTCTACACACACAGAGTATGAAAAAACAACAGAAAAGAAACGAAGCACCCATTACATCTATCTATCTGTCTATCTACACACACAGAGTATACACGCTTCGCAAAAAAAACAACAAAAAAAAAACAACTAACACCCATCTATCTATCTGTCTTTCTACACACACAGAGTATGAAAAAACAACAGAAAAGAAACGAAGCACCCATCACATCTATCTATCTGTCTATCTACACACACAGAGTATACACGCTTAGCAAAAAAAAAAAAAAAAAAAAAAACCGAAGCACCCTGAAGAAATCATCCAATCGAGATGAAAATTGATATGTGCAATGTACATACGTGTATAGAAAAGGAAATGGTTGCAATTCCAGAGCAACTGGGTCATTTATTCAGATAAAACATCTACACGAGTGGAACAAGGCAGTACGTTGGAGCGCCACCTCTGGCTCGGATATACGCTGTTACCTGGAGTGGCATAGACGCATGCAGTTCACGGATACTGTCCTGAGGTATAGCATGCCAGATGGTGTCCAAATTACAGGCCAGTTCTCTGACATTCCGGCATGGGCATAGGTGGCGTGTGGTTAGATATATGTGACTTCTCTTCGGTTTCAATTAATATTTTCAAAACCTGTACTATTATGTTTATAAACATCTCAGTAGTTATGAAAATGTTGAGAAATAATTTCGTGCAGCCCAATAACAACATCGGTAATGTAGCCGTCTTAGAACAACTAAAATAATATCCATTGAATTAAAATAACTATGATACACTTAAAAATCTCCAATTTAAAAACTTTAATTTATGATATCATTCACTAAATGCATAAGATCCTTCGGGCCCTCTCAGGGTCCATCCTCAGATGCGAACACAATGAACTGGATCATCGTGAGTGAAGTAATATACATTCACGGACAATGAAATTTGCGCCCTAGAAGAAAAATATGCTACAACTGCTAAACTTTGCAAATAGCTAGAGTGTGTTCTGGTACGCAAGTGATCCACGTTTGGTGCGAGTGCGCATGACCGCACACACTGTGTTGGCGTTGCAAGCAAGAACCTGCAGCCTTGTAAACCGGCATGTAGTCGATGTCCCATGAAAGCGAAAAGCACCGGCCGACGCAAGCAAGAGTACAGAGTGACAACAATGCCGGATAGACACAAGAGACGTCGATTTACGCAACGTACGAACTATGAGAGAGGTCTGATCATCAAGCTGAAAACCGCAGGGTGGTCGGCGCGCGGTATAGCTCGCCACGTGGATCGTTCTGAACATACCGTCCGACTGTGTTGGGAGCAGTGGACACGTGACAGTACTGCCCCACGGCGGAGCGGCTGCGGACCGACCAGGAGGACCACCGGTAGAGAGGATCGACGGATCGTGCGCCAGGCACGAACGAATCCTACGGGGACCATGTCCACTATACAGGCAGATGTAGCAGCTCCTGTGTGCCCGCGAACCATTTCACGACGCCTCGAGAAAGCGAATCTGCGATCCCAGCGCCCCTTACGTGTGCTGCCATTAACACAGGAACGTCGTCCTCCGTGTGCAGTGGTGCCAGGCCAGAGCAACGTGGAACCCCACAGACTGGTGACGTGTGGTGTTTAGCAATGAGTGTAGCTTCGTTTTCGGAACAGATGATCATCGTGTCCGGGTGTGGAGGTCCCTGGGTCAACTGTACAATCCCACCTTGCTATTGAGCGCCACACCTTCCCCACTGCAGGAATTATGGTCTAGAGAGCCATTGCATACGACAGTCAATCAGCTCTAGAAGTGGTGCGTGGACCATTGACGGGGCAGCGGTATGTGGATGAGATCCTACTTTCCCATGTGCTCCCATTCCTGGCCAGGATTCCAGGTGCGCTATACCAGCACCGTAAAGGCCGCCCGCACACTGTTCGAGTTGCACAGGACTACCTACGTTATGTCGAGACACTTCCAGGAACTACCCGCTCCTCGGACATGTCCCCATCGAGCATGTGTGAGAGCAGTTGAAACGCCGGCAGCCGCCGTGCCGCACTATCCGGGATTTGGAGCACACCGTCCAAAACGTGTGGGTCAGTCTGCCGCAGGACAATATCAGGCGTCTGTTCGCCTCCATGCCGGACCATATTGCAGCATGTATCACAGCAAGAGGCGGTGCAACTCGCTATTGAATATGACCGGACTGCCTGCCACAGATCCCTCTGTAGTTGTCCTGCAGCTCTGTTTTTGCGATCATGTGTATCATTTATCTGTATGATTACGTCCATAAAATTTCAGTTCAATCCGATACTTCCTTCTTGGTGGGCAAATTTCATTGTCCGTGAGTGTATATAAGGTTTAGTAGAAAGTCAAGTGTCAAAACAGATGCGCCGTTCTAGTTTACAATTTATCAGTTGTCATAGTAACCTTACAAGCTGACAGGAAGGTTGTTCGTGAGTCGTTCATGAGTCGTTCAGGGTCCACCTGATCAGCTTTTGACATTATTATTTTCCGTGGTGATGGAATATACCATGGAAGTTCATTACAACATTGTTCTTTATAATTACAGATGAGGAGCCTTTTTTTAAATTGGAAATATTTAAGGGTATCACAGTTATTTTAATTCACTGGATTCAATTTTAATCGTGCTAAGACGGCTATATTACTGATGTTGTTATAAGAATGTTTTAGACGATGCCTATAACAGTGGCTTAAGGAAAAAATTTAAGATCATAAAACGTTATTATCGATGGAATAAGAAGCATGAAAGTTTTTCAAATTTAAACAATATTACTAGTCCAAACAAAATGGTGCGGCTTTATATACACTGCTGGCCACCTAAAATGCAACACCAAAAAAGAAACGAGATAGCAAAGCCAGATTTACTGGACACATAACAACACATACGAAGATGAAACGATTGAGCTTACAGGCCCGTGCGACTTGCGGAACACGCAGACATCAATAGCCCGTGTGGGCCCCATGGCTGGCAATAACGGCCGCTACACGCCGCGGCATCGAACGAAAGAAGCTTTGGATGTGGGCTTGGGGTATGTCGGTCCAGGCTGCTTTCACACGTTGCCACAGTTCATCAGGTGTAGCCGCGGGTAGTGCTTGCCGGGCCACTCGGTTGCCGATCAGCGACCAGTCGTGTTCGTTGGGCAACATATCGGGAGAACATGCGGGCCACGGAAGTAGTGACACCTGGTGGGCCATAAAGAATTGTTGCACGATGCGTGCCACGTGCGGGCGCGCATTGTCCTGTTGAAACGTGGCCGCTGGCAGATCCTGCAGGTAAGGGAGGACTACAAGCTCCAAAACGTCGGAGATCTAGCGGTGGCTGTTCAGTGTACCGGCGATGCGTACCAGAAGAGTGCGGGTGTAATATACAATTGCGCCCCAAACCATAACGCCAGGCGTCGGACCGGTATGGCGATGCATAACGCAGGCGTCATACACTCTCTCGCCGTGGTACCCCCACACGTGGATCTGACAATCGTGGTGTTGCAGGCAGAAGTGGGGTTCGTCGGAGAAGACAATGTCGTGCCATTCCGTAGTCCAGGTGCGGCGTTCAACGGTCCACAGCCGCCGAACTCGCCGGTGGTGTAACGTCAATGGTAATTGGAACAATGGCGCTGTGCGACAAGTCCTCGCTCCTGCAGACGACGTCGAACGGTACGTGCTGACACAGGTTGCTGCGCAACACAACCTAATTCCTGCGCTAACGTTCGTGATGTTGTGGTGCGAGCCGTCAATGCCCTCGGCACAACATGCCAGTCCTATCATTCGGTGGTGTGCCGCGGCCGCGGCAATCGCTCACTTCGGTCCGTCCGTCCTTCCTGCACCCACCGAATCCATACTCCCCTCACTGTGGCTGGATGTCGTCCCACACGGGCGCCGATGTCTCAGTACGATAAACCGCTGTCGCGATAAGCCACTATTCGTCCTCTGTCGAACTCCGAAACATGCTGGAATGACTGCTGTATTCTGCGACGAGGCATAAGGAATCTTCCCACGCACAGGTCCGGCAGCACAACACACTTCCACTACTTACACCCCGCCTTCTGTGCACCCTTCTTATAGTGCTACTTGGTGGCGTGCTGGGCGCACATGATTTGAATATGCCCAGCAATGCTAATCGTTTGCATGTCCTCTCGCGGGCGACGCATGCTGCGAATTTCAGGCCAATTGAATGTTTCCTTCTTGGTGTTGTATTTTGGGTGGAAGGAGAATTTTACCTGAAACGAGTAGATCATAGATCATTATGTGTGTGCTTTCTTGTACTTCAGTTTGTAGCTTGCAGAAATAAATATTTTCATTTATCGTAAAAACCAATTGTGGCGGAACTTTGATTTCGGTTTTACAAGAGGTGATCAAAAAGTATCGAGACTGCCTGCATAACTGTTAGTTGGAGCAGCGGAGCAGTATGCCGTTTGGCAGGCTGTGACCTTCGAACCTACTGCAGATGTGCCTGTCGAGAGAACGTTTTCGGTGCAGCGCCTTTAGTACTGCGTCCAGTTGTTTTGAGTCTAGTCTGTTCGGCGTGTCGCATTAACGATGTATAAGTCCGTTGAGCAACACGTTTGCATCAAATTCTTTCAGAAACTTGGGGATTCTTGCAAAGAAACGTATGGCAAATTACTGAGAGTATATGGCGAGGACTCCACGAGTCGTCCATGAGTGTACGACTGGTACAAACGTTTCAAAAATGGTCGTGAGAGTGTTCGAGGTGGCTATCGTTGTGGAAGGCCCTCAACAAGCAGGAATGAAAGAAATGTCCAAAAAGGTCTTTCAGCTATGAGAAAAAATCGAAGAATTACTAACAGAAAACATGCTCACGACTTTAGGCCTGAATTTTGAATCAGTACATGCAATGCTCACTGAAAATTTGGGAATGAGACGTGTGTCTGAAAAACTTGTTCCAAAAGTCCTCTCAGATGAGCAAGTGGAAACTAGATTGTTTACAGCCACTGACTTGTTGGAATTGGCCAGAAATGACCATAATGTTACGCAAAATATTGTTACTGGCGAAGGAACGTGGGTTTATGGATATGACCAGAAACAAAGGCTTAGTCCTCAAAGTGGAAGACTCCAGCTCGCCGAGAATCAAGAAAGCTAGACAGACATCGTTAATGCCACACGCCAATCAGACTAGACTCCGAAGAACTCAAGATTAATAGACAGTAAGGTTTGCTCATCCTGCCTCACTTGCAGCGGAAGTGCTGGTCCCTTACGTAGTGACGTCAGTGTAATACACGACTCAGCCAGCAGGACGGATAGGCTGTTAATACAATTGAAGCACTCGCGGGAAAAATGTCAACAACGTTTTACTCAAATACGCTCTGAATTTGAAAGCTTGCAACCAAGATGTAATGCAAAAGCACATCTGTAATATAATCAGGAAAAACGGACATCCATGTGAATATTTTATTTAGAGTAAACCGAAAATGTGAAGAAACTTATTATGCATTTCTTTCATTTTTTTAAATCTGTTTAATCTAAATATCTAAATAGGATATTGACATGACACTAAGGAAAAGTGCAGGGACAGTGATTATACCTTCTAATTTATTTATATGCTACTGTAATACTGTCTTTAAATAAATTCAAAAGAAGGAAAAAGAACTTATAAGATTATGCTGTCAGAACCTCATATAGAAATCCTTTTATGCGGAACAAATAAAAACTTGAGTAGCATTCCACTAACTTGCTTAATTAAAAAGTTGGAAATTAATTTCACTAAATGCTCTGTTATTATTTGTAACTAATCGCTGAACAGAAAAGTTAAAATCATGGATCTTTGCAATTTTTGCTTGTTTGTTTCTTTAGTCATATTTTATTCGCTAAATTTTGAGAACTTTAAGAATCGGGACATTATTTAACGTAAAAAAATTCTTTCTTCGCTTACCTTTGTCATGTTCCTTAGGTAACTGTTTTAACCCGTTTTCTCTTCTTGGGTTGGCAATATATTCTTTGCTGAGCGTTAATATGGCGCATACAGATCATAATTCGGGTTTTCATGAATAGTTTGATGGCAGGGTGCACATTTGGAGGTAAATGATGGGCAGAAGCTTCCACTACGGTGTGAACAATTCTTTTAACTTTCCTTAAATTATTTTTCCCATGTAGTTTTAAAAAAATTTCTTCTAGTTGGATAACCATGCTCACCCACTCATTTGTTGGATGTTGCAAGCAGCCTCTGTTTATGACGCTAATCCAGTCGCAAAGAATTCCTTTTTCTTGCACTAGGTACAGAGGTGCATTTTTGTCCCCCAGCCCAGGACACGTTGTTTGGCATTTAAATGCAACATATCCAGCAAGGTATCGTAAAGCTTGGTACGATATGCTGTCACTAGAAGACGTAATTGCAGTTGTGGGTTCTTCGCGAAGTGCAGCCGTAATTTCATTTTCACTTGTGTGGGCTGTTTCATCATTGCAGGATGCATTATTGTGTAAGACACAGGAAGACGAGAGCATGGAGACAGTTAAATAATGTTGTTCTGACTCAGGCAAAACGTTAGATTTCTGACAGTTTCAGACTACTTTCCCAAGTACCAGCGGTCTGAGACGATTTGGAAATTCCAGTGGTGAAGGGTGATCATAGGTATTCCCTGCTGCACGTATCTGTGAGAAAATTTTTTCTAGGACATCTTGATTAACTCTGCGAGTTAAAAAATATTTTAGCTCATATTTTTCGCTTAGAATCTTGTGGACAGCCATTACGGATGTAATACTGACCAGAAGACCTTGCTGAAATGGTAGGGCGTTTTTTCTACCAACAACGCGCATCTGCGAAAAAGTGTTGTAAGCCTCATTCAGAAGTTGAAATTGCTGTTAATTGTTACCTAAAGCACATCGGAATGGTTTGTCTGAGAATGGTTGCCTCGAATTCATTGTATCAAAAAATCTGTCAACAAGAAGAATAAAATTTGCTGCTTCATCATCTTCGGGAAATAAATATTTGATGGCATTTCCAACACGCTCCGAAAGCAACTGTACAGCACAACGTACAATCTGCCTATCTGCTCCTTTAACACGTATGTGTGTTTCACTCATATTATACGCTATTTTTAATTCCTTACTGTCCTTCTCTAATAGCTTTTCAAATAGGGAGAAATTTATCACTATATTTCTCATTTTTATGCCACTGTCCAAAATATGGTTTCGCAATAACTTTACCATATGCGGAATGTCGGCAAATACATTTATATGTCTGTTTTTGTCAAAAGGATTTTCAAAGAACGGACTCTTAGGCGATATAGCCAATTCTTTCCATAATTTCTGGTTTAAAGCTCCCAGATCTGAAGTAAGAGCAAATACAGGAAACATGATATTTTCTACGGCACAAATTACTTTCATTAATATTTCTCTGAGACTGGAACTACTAACGTCGAAATCGTAAAATACTGGTTGTTTCCAGGAATTAACAAGTCCTCTTGCCATGAATACCAGTACGTACCTACACGGTCCTATAACTTCATCTGTTTCAATATTATAGCACATTTTGCTGGAAACTTTCATTTCATCTATAGAAATTACACATGTTCTTTCGGCTTCAGTCATTTGCATTCCTTGGCTCTGCATCAGTTTTAAAGTTGTGGCTTGAATTCCAGGTGAACATTTAATTGTAGCTACCCATCGGCGCAACGTTGACAAAGCAGGAAGCGGAATATTAACTTTGTATCTCAAGTAGTGATATGCTCTCCTGGAAACAGTTCTTAATGTTATTGCAGCTGCAATATCAGTAGAACTCCAAACAATCCGTTTTTGGCCTAACAAAACCCTTATCCGTCCTGGAGTAAACACTGTAGAAAGCAAATTTTTTATGCACATTTCTCTGTCTTTTTTCTCATCTTTCCGTAACCTTCGCAATTCTAATAATTCTTTCTGCATTTGATTCTGTTTTACTTTGAGGATTTTTACACGTAAATTTAGACTATGGTTTGAAGAGCTCAAATATAATATTTGTTTTTTCAGCTTTTCATTTTCCTTCATCAAAATATAATTTTCCTTCAATAGAATTTCATTTTCTGTTTTCAGGTCTTTCATACATTCAATTTCAGTATTTTCATCATTGGCGCTCCACATGTCTTCCAAAATTTCCTCTGCATTATCAGAGTTTATCAAATCACCAACAAGATCAGTTCGTTTCCTTTTCTCCTGTCTGTTCTTTCTCTCTGAATTAGAATTTACATTAAAGTTTCCCGGGAGGTTTAAACTTGATACAGCTGTGTCCTTTAGCATTTTGCGGATAGGCAAACCTAGAAGTTCATTCCTTAAATCGCGTTCGTAGTCTTCCTCAGGAAAATGTTCCGAACAAATAGCTGAATTCATTTCGTTGAAACTGTCAGCTCGTTTGCATCGCAATTTCCATGTTTTACGCAAAACTTCATTTTTCGGAAACCTATGGTATAATGAATGCCATTCCTTCTGGTTTTCGAATAATAATTTTGACACGTTGCTATTGCGCACGAACCAGGCATGTTCAGTGTTTAACGTATAAATAAGGAAAATAAAATTTGTTTGCTACAAATACCTACCTTCAAATGAGACAATGCAGCTTTCAGACCCTGAACCAGAAAAACGGGAGCAAGTAGCTTTAGGCGGATGGGGTGTGGAGATCTCCGGGACTGTGACGTCACGAAGGCGACCCCTGAGACAGTGCTCAGCGGAAGTGTCGGATAAGCATAACCTTGGAGTCTACTAACCTTGCGAAGAACTAGCCACAGCACAATAGGGCGCTTCCGGACAGCATTATCTTGGCAAACGCCCGTGAAGTAGGCTCCAAGGTCACAAGCCTGCCAAACGGCATTCTGTTCCGCAGCTTTATTTAACAGTTATAACAGTACGCAATCTCGATACTTTTTGATCATCCCTCGAATACCGTTTATTTACACAAGTACCCGTATGAGAGTTTTTTGCCTCGAATAGAAGACACGCGTGACACAATGCGTTATTTATATTGCTGCGCAACATTTCGAAGGGTGCGTCATATCCGACATTATACTTATTACAACTGCTCTACACTCAGGAGGAAGAGCAACGAAATATTTATTGCATCGGGTATGATGAAATGTTTTTATCCTAGAAGCACACTTTTCTTTAAAGCAAATAGCGAGGAAGCGGATTGTTTTGGTGCTATAAGTTGGTCTTCTAACCTAGAGTTTTACCGATGTTTTTAGGAGATGTGTGCTTTATCAAAGCTGTTGACTTAAGAGAAATAGAGAAGCATATTTTTAATCTTATCTATGTCATATCTTTTTGTTTTCGTATAAATGAAAAAGCAAGTAAAATAAAACAAAAATATTTTTACGGGGGAACGGCAAATTTGGGCTGGCACCGGACCGGATGGCAAGTATCCTCTTAACGTATACCAGAGGGGAACGACTAGTGTTTACTGATAGCAGCAAGAGATAGTTGAACCTGTGTTCCTAGCTCAAATCTTCCAATCGGTTGCTGTAATGTTATGATGCTGGGAGTTTTTCTTGGGAAACATTCAGGTTCTCTAAAGCGATACAACTTTTTGTCGAGTGTTCAAGAATGCACCATGGCTTCGCCAAGAGGTTATTTCCGAATGAAAACATGATCCCCCTGTTCGCAATTACCTTGCTTAAAGCTCACTTGCATGGTGAAGAACGTCGTTCAGGTTTTTTGCCTCTACAAATCCCGTGTTGAGTAGTTCGTGCTTCTTACCTTCGCTTATTTAACACTTGCTATCGTTGAAATTAGTCGTCTGCCGCCGTAATTAATAATTTAGTCTAACTGGTTCTGGTTTGATTGCTGAATATGGGGAAAATAAATTGTTTTTGCTTTCCGAAAGTATACTGGCAGCTGGGTGTAGGAAAACATCGTAATTGTATTATTTGATAGAGGCATAGAATAATTTCTTGGACAAGATGGCTCATGAAATTGCTTTTGAAATAAATTGCTTTCCTTTTCCGAATGCACTTTCGCAGCTGGATGCAGGGAAAGTATTGTAGTCGTATAACATTTATTTGACAGTGGCACAGAATCATCTCTTGGACCAGATGGTTCATAGAGCTTTTGTACATAACAGCATTCTTAGCAAAAGATTTAGTGAGAGTATCTTTAATTTTGTACACCATTTAGTTGTGCGATATTTTGTTTGTTTGTGTATTGCAGCAGCTTCCTGGAGCAAGGGCGGCATTTAGCTATAATGAGACAAAACGCACTGTACAGTCATCATCATCATCATCATTGTCAACCATTATCAATCCACTGCTGGACGAAGGTCTCCCCAAGTTTCCTCCACAACGGTCTGTCTTGTGCCAGTCTCCTCCATGTCACTCCCGCATATTTACGAATTTCATCCACCCATCTCCCATGTGGTCTTTTTCTGGGTCTTTTCCTGTCCCTTGGAATCCAATCTAAAATCTCGGCTGTCCATCTATGGTCTGTCCTTCTGGCAGTATGTCCAGCCCATTGCCATTTCAGGGATTTAACTCTGATCATGATGTCTTCCACTCTCGTCATTTTCGGATCCACGAGTTCCTCTTCTTATCTCTCCTGGTTATACCAAGCATGCACCTCTCCATGCTTCTTTGAGTTGTCTGCAGCCTTTGTATGTCTCTTTTAGTTAAGGTCCACGTCTCTGCACCATACGTAAGCACTGGAAGGATGCATTGATCAAACACTTTTCTTTTTAAGACATAATGGCATATTGCTCTTGAAAATTATGCTGTTTCTTCCAAAAGCTCTCCAGGCAAGTTTTGTACGCCGATTAATTTCTTCATCAATGTGACCCTCACTTGATATCTGCTGTCCAAGATAAACATACGTATCTGTTATCTCCAGTTTTTCTCCATCAATCGATAAATCTTCATTTCTTGTAAAAGCATTGAACATCACTTTTGTCTTCTGAAAGTTCATTTTTAATCCCACTTCTTTACTCTTGTCAGCAAGTTCCTGGATCATACTCTGCAGCTCTGATGGGGTAGTTGCAAAAATGACTACGTCATCAGCAAAACGAAGGTGGGTTAGATAATCTCCATTAATCTTTATCCCTTTGTTTTCCCAGTTCAGTGATTGAAAGACATTTTCCAATGTGGCATTAAAGAGCTTCGGAGATATGGTGTCACCTTGTCTCACTCCCTTTCCAATTTTTATGTGTGTTGTATTTTCAAACAGCCGAATCTTTGCACTTGCATTTTCATAGATGTTATTAATAATATTAATGTATGCATCTTCAATACCGCAGGATTTCAGAGCCGTGGTAACTGCTGATGGTTTCACCGAATCAAAGGCTTTTTCATAATCGATAAAAGCCATGCACAATGGAAGTTCATATTCCCTCGCTCTTTCAATTAGTTCTCTCAGTACGTGGATATGATCTATTGTGCTGTAGCCACTCCCTGAATCCAGCTTGTTCTCTCGGTTGAGCCATGTCCAGTGTTACCTTCAAGCGGTGTGAAAGAACTTTAGTGAAGATTTTATAAACCACTGATAGGAGGCTGATAGGTCTGTAGTTCCTGAGATCCTCAATGTCACCTTTTTTATGTAGCAGGATCATTGTAGCATTGTTCCAATCCTCAGGAATCTTCCCTTCATTAAGGCATCGAGTAAAAATTTGGGCGAGTACTGTTTCAATTTCTCCACTTGCTTCTTGTATGATGTCTATAGTAATTCCATCTTCTCCTGGAGCTTTCCCCCGCTTCATGTTCTTGATTGCATGAGCAACTTCTGCTGGGAGGACTGGAAGAACTCTGGTACCTTTCATGATGTCTGGAGTGCATATATCATCCCTTTCATATAGTTTGGAGTAGAAATCTTTCACTCTTGTCAAAATTTCGCCTCTATTTCTTGTTATAGAACCATCTTCTTTTCTCAGAGCCATAATCAGTTTTCTTCCCTTACTGAGATGTCCCTTTGCTATCTTTAGGCTTTGGTTGTTTTCAATTGCTTTCCTCACTAGCTCACAGTTGAATTTCCTTACGTCTTCAGTGATACTTTTTCGTGCTGTCTTGCATAGCGCTATATATTCCACTTTGGAAGTCACATCTTCTTTAGTTGTCCTCATCTCTCTTCTTTTTTGCATCAACATTTTGGTTTTCCTGATAATTTGTTTACATGCAACTTGTTCTTAGACCCAGCTAATTTTGTTGCTGTTTCCATAAGAGCTTTGGTTACTTTTCTGTTAACTTCAGAAATATCCACTTCTTCCGATGTTAGGCCTTCTAAAGCAGAGAATCTGTTCTTCAGTTCCAACTTGAAAGTATTATGGTGTTTTTAAGGTTGGTTATGTCAATACATTTTGTTTGTCTTATGAGCTTGCCACGTTCCAGTTTAGTGTTGAGGTGCATCTTACATCTCACCAATCTATGGTCACTACCTGTGTTGAACTTGTTTAGCACACTGCAGTCTTCGATGACGAATTTTTTTGTTACACATAATAAAATCAATTTCACTTGTCGTCCCAATTGGATGTCTCCATGTCCATTTCCTGTGTGGCTTTTCTTGAAAAAGAAATTCAAGATGAAAAATCCTTCTGCCTCTGCAAACTCAACGAGAGTATTTCCACGCTGGTTTCTGTTGCCGTGTCCGAATTTACCTACTGAAGTTTCATTCTGTTGCCGGTGCCCTATTTTTGCATTGAAATCTCCCATAATTATCTTCAAGTGCTGCTTACCTTTATTATTTAGATGACGAATTTCCTCATAAAATTCTTCAATTTCTTCTTCAGGATGACTTGTGGTGGGTGCATAAGTTTGAATAATCTGAGCCTGGTATCTTCTCGATAGTTGGATAACGAGTCGTGCAGCTCTGTCAGAGGAACTTTCAACTTCTACCACTTTATCCTTCAGTTTCTTGTTTATTATAAATCCAACACCACTAGTTCTGCCAGTATCTGTCCCACGATAATAGAAGAGATGTCCACTTTTCAGTTCAATGAGATCTTCTCCTTTTCTCCTTACCTCACTCAGCCCGACGATGTCCCACTTGATCCTTTGTAGTTCCTCTTCCAATTCAAGAAGCCTTGAATCAGAAGATAGGGAGCGTCCGTTGTACGTTGCCAAGGTCAGCATCAAATGGCAGCCTAGTCCGGTCCTCGAGGGATTCTTAGCACCCTCTGCCTTCATGTCGCACTGGCCGCTGCCTTGGCCAGGTACATTCCAGCTGCCGGAGACTGAGGGCCAAGATTTAAGTTGTAGAGTCATTTGGAGGTGTTTGGCCATAACTCACCACGCTGGCCAAGCGGGTTGGTGAGTGTGGGATAGCATTTCCTCTGATCCCGATGGTATAGTTATACCGCTATTTGCGGTCGTCAGAGCCCTTTAGTGGGAACAGGATGCACCACGAGAAGGCGGGGTTGACATTTGTCAAGGAGAGGCTGTGATGTTACGCATCACCTGACCTTACAAAAATCGACTCGGACCATAATGAAAGACCCAATCAAATAGAATAGCGAGCTGACTCCTTGGAGTCTAGTGCAGTGCAGTAATTCACATTTTAAAATTCCTTCCATCCGTTTTCATTTTTGATTTTGGCAGTTTTTCCACCAAGAGCTAAGAATTATCAAGTACTCTCAGTTTGCGTTTAAAAATTTACCTCGGTAATTGGTCGCAATTTGTTTCCCATTTCATAATGATTTAGAAAAGATAATGAAATTCTTGGACAAAATCTTGTGATCTACTACACTCTATGCATGAAGTTCCTGTTAATTTCCCAATCAAATGTCATGTAGCTCTCATTATTCTTCTTCGTTACCAGTTGGTAACTAGGAAGAATTCGGTAGCCCACGTTTGATTTGGAAGATTGGTTACAGGGTTAAGTTGCCTTTTTCTAAGAGAAACGGGAAATCTGTTTCTCCAGTACCACTTTGAACGGTTACAGTAGTCTTTTCGTTTTTGTAGGGATTCTATTATCACTAAGACCAGCTGAAAGTTCATGTTTTTTGTAAAGTTCTTCTGCACGTCCAATGATTCATAGATAATGAAAAAAATTATTGTCTGGATTACCTTTTGCGTAGGAATTAACGGCTCAATTAGAAGTTTCTTAAAATCCAATGCAATGTACATACAAATACAGAAGTGAAAAAAAAATACAAAACCCCGATGTATTTTTTACACACGTATTTTAGAAGACAGAATATTATGACTTTCTAGAAAGCTGAAGTCACAAGTGGTCAAGCGAATTTAAGCGAGATCTTGCTGCCCTTGAGTTCGAATCCCGGTTGCTGTGTTTGTTCTTACATCACTGGGGATCTGTCTTCCTTGGAAATAGTAGCCCAAAATTAGGAACCGGAGGCATTCTGTAGCATGATGCTCAGTGAGGTAATTAAAACACGAAACGAAAGTTTACGAAACATAATAATAATTCTCTTCCCATCCTTGGCTGTTCAAGGCTTCAAGGGAAAAGGTTACCTCTTTTATCGTCAGCATGTTTTAGCAAACACAGCAGGTGTTGGTTCATTTGTAAAGACGACAAGTGTAGATTCCCTGAAAAGGATTTGTTGTTTGCTCTGCCGGCCTGTATTGACTAAACGAAACACGTGAAATGCATATGAATCGGGTTGCATGCAAGCCGAGAACGAACAAAGGGAAATTATTTTGAATAATATTTCTCTTCGATTGAATATCATTCTGAACTTTTCTGCTGAACTCAAGAGTCACACGGAAAACTTTCGGAAGAAAATTGTTCCAAAATATCGAATATTTTCAGTGATGTAGTTCTAATTAAAAAAGTGTCTCAGCGGTGAACTGATTAGGTAAAAACGGCATGGAAAGAAAAGTTTTTAAAAGCATTGTGATTTATGATTTGCTATTTTTATTGTTTACTGTATTTAAAATTTTTTATTGCAAACTATTTTTATTTAATTGCAGTTTTTAATAAAGGAGAAAATTGTTTAAGTCATATATTAAAAATACGTAATTTTTTAAGTAACGCTGCCATTTCTCATGATTACAAATGTTCAGTGTGATTATTACTTGATTCACACTGAAGAGATGTAACTGATATAGTCACATTAAATAAATGCAAATAATATAGTCATCTCTATTCTAAAGTGTGACAAATACGCTTTTTTCCTGAGATTCCAGGACATTTCTGTTGTGTTATTCTCAAGGAATAAGAGAAAGAGTAGCTTAGAAAAAAATTCTTCGCACGCATGAAACGCCTGTCACTTAGCCTAAATGGCTGCATAATTTCGCTCTGCAGTTTTTTCTCTGAACAATGAAATAATTTTGACGACTACCGTTTACACAATAGACTATACATTCTCATTACGCCGTCCCGGTGGGTGAGTGGTCAAAGGTATAGGTTTCTGGTTAATGGTCTGAGCTCCGAATGAAGCAGGGATGGTGCGCCTCCCTGGCCCTAAATCAGCGGTGGCCAACAGCATATAGCCCTTATAGCAGCTCCCGGTGAAAGATGATTCCAAACAAACAAACACACTCTTTATCCTAATGATCCATGAAATGTTCTGTTGTGTGATCTGACGGTTTAAACTCATCCCTGCAATACGAATATTCCGGTTATGATTGCATGTAAAACACAGTATTCGCTATTTTCGAATGTATGATAATCTAAAAAAATGTCTTTACCCATCTTCTACAAAAGTTTACCTACGAAAAGTACCTTAGCGCCGCTAAACCACGTTAAGGCCCTTCTACACGCTTGAATAACCTGTTTCTGCGATCTCTTTTAGTCATAAATTTCCATTAAATATTTTGTTTTTCAAAATGACAACTTTTATTTTTGCTTTAATTTTAGTTGTTTAGCTATCTATGCCTTTTCTAATGAACAGTTCAATATGTGTTGGAATTTTCTGGAATCACGATTTCTTTAACATTTTGCTGTGGTTTATTCTACTTTTAACAAATAGTCTTGCTTAACTGCAACCATTTTATCCAGTATTTTCCCTCACCTATCTTAACACTGACTCATTACGTGTGATTTTCATGATAAGAGCTTCTGATACCAAACATAATTATCTGAAGGAGTTCTGAAAACTATGTTTGCACATGAATTACTAAAAACGTGTCTCCCTGTAAATGATAAAGTAAAAAATATTTCTTTCTTTCAATATGTTTTTGAGGTAATAAAAGAGTCAGCGACCAAATCAAAAGTATTACGACCAATTTATTTGTTTGGATGCTATGTAAATACGAATATGTTGATTCTTCATAAAAATATCACAATAAATATAATGATATTACATAAGCCTCAGTGATGTCATTAAAAACTGAAAGTAAAGGAAGCAAATAAAAAAGACATTCTAAACGTTCTAGGCTTCTTAAAGTGAAATATTTTGGTCAAAATGCAAGGAATTTAAAACATTCGGAATATTTCATTTGAACATTATTCGAGTAGAAAGAAATGTAGAGAGAGAGAGAGAGAGAGAGAGAGAGAGAGAGAGGAAGAATGAAAGAAAGGTGAAAGAAGAGAATTATATGTGTATGACAGGAAAGTGATTGAGCATGGTGGCAATTTTTTATTTTCCTGAAAGGGCAAAATCGATTGAAAGCAAAGGAAATAGACTTTTTTTTTATTTCTTAGCTGAACTTGGTGCAACTGAAGAAAGGGGTGTGCTCCTACGAAACCTTGGGTTTCACCGACGGCATGACAACAACAAAGACGAATGAAGAGATCAAACAAATTCTATTCCATGAATACGTAACTCGATAATTTTAATTTATCAGTTCGTAAATTACTAAAATAAACGTGTTAGGGAGAAATAGCATCAAAGATTAAATTTATATTTCTGTTAGTAAGAAATTTCCATCATCGAACTGAAAACTTCGTGCAGACTGCACCAAAAATATTTAATTAATACGAAAAGAGAAAAAGGATAGAAAAAGAATAAGAAAGCAGATAAAACTAGCATCTTCCATTTTTCTTTATCTGTCTTTCATTTTTTTCAACTCCAAAATATTCCGATGCAAAAAACGGGAAAATTATGCGTCATTGATTTCTTCTTGAAGCATCATTTTCTCCCTCGGTTCATTTTGTATTTTAAAGTCCTCATGAAAATTTTCCTCGATGGCCGCTTTACATGTTGATCAAAGCTAAATGCAAGCACCACGAACAGCGCGGGAGAAACTACTTTTGTATGATCTAAATGCAGTGAGTGTTTTTCCGAATTTACATGATTAAGACCAAGACAACTGTGTACCTGACAACAGCCTTTCGTCTAAAACATATAAATTAAAAGGACTGTTTTTCAGGTTCGAGACATAGAAAGCAGTTCAGCTTGGTTTATGAGATGTTCAAAAGATTAAACATAACCAGGTGAGCATCACGGAGTCAACTAATTATTCCAATTGATTGAGAGTTGACTTCTTCATAGCCGAAGCTGACCTTTGCGCATGTTTGTATATATTTTGGTGCTCTAAGGAGCGCTTCTTGATCACATTATTCGACATAAACAAGGAAACAAACAACAATATGGAGCAAACTCCCATATTACTGTTTATTTTCCATATTATTTTCCTCATATTCAGTCTCCTTTCTCAAATCACAAACACAGTGTT
Organism: Macrothele yani; assembly: GCA_039090855.1. Lineage (NCBI taxonomy): Eukaryota > Metazoa > Arthropoda > Arachnida > Araneae > Macrothelidae > Macrothele > Macrothele yani. The sequence goes on from CM077026.1 coordinate 76,696,872, forward strand.
CGGGTGGCTCTTTGTTCATTTCAAATGCTTATCAAAATTTTTTCTAGAAAGGTATACTGCAAACAATGCATTTAAAAATTAATTGGGGTACATTATTCTTTAAACTACAAAACTGGCATGAGAATATACCATACATAAATGCATATAGTTTTCAGCATGCACTATTTTCATTTGGTTTTTTAATCCCACTTTTATAATTTTCCTGCGTCCCTGTTCCAATTCTTACAAGAGATGAAGTTATCACTGTGTAAGAGAAGTCCAACCCGGGATTAAAATCAGGTGACATCCTTTCTATGTACAATTTTAGAATTCAGTCCTCTCATCTTGGACTCGAACCCGCGTCCAGCTCGAGACAACCATTCAGAAATCTACAAGCGTGAACACTCGGATCCAGGATGCTTCCCACCCCCAGTAACCACATAGACAAAGTAGAAGAGACTGACTTTTTAATGATGAACTGTTTTCACTTTTGTTTCCGCTAAAATAAATAAACTCTTAAACCTTGTAATGGAAAATATGATTTATATGTAAATCTGAGATGGAGTGGTGGTGGAAAACTCCGTAGTTTTTAAAACAATATTTGTTGTAGAACATAGAATGATTGACTTAAAGTTTCAGCAGCATTTTCGACCGCAAGTTACTGGCAACAACTTGTTTGTTAATGACGCCACATGATATGACGACGTAATCGTATTTGGGATTTTTTTTTCAACTTAGGTACATAAGTTTTCTTGCTGAGGGGCATCGGAGAAACGAAATTTATAATTAAACGCTGATCATAAGTGACATGCATAAAAACGAGACTTATAAATGAAAAAGAATTCGCCGAATGTAAATCCCGAAGTCGCTGACGACAAAAAGAAGCGATACTACAACTATACATTCAAAATGCTGTGCAGAAAAACAAGATGCAGCTGCACAATCATTCGAGGAAAGTGACAGCTGAAAATCTCCAGAAATGCAAATGTTATTGTAAGTGATGACACTGTTTATCAGTTTATATTCTGGGAATTCTAAAAGGACCATATTGCAAACGACATGACGTTTCGCGAACTGAAACATAAATCAGGAACCACTGTCATGCTCTATTAAGAGATACAAATGGCAGTACAATTTGGACTAAGATGATATGTTTAGAGACAGTTCCTTAATCTGCGCACAACAGAATTTTAGGAAAATTGTTCTGCATGTTTGGAAGGAAATAAAGTACCTTATTCATCAGGAGGAAGCCACAATCAACAAAACATCAGAAATAATGCCCAAGTAAAAAAGAGTTGTTCTTTTGCCACCCTGTTGGCGCAGTGGTCTAAGAGCTGGCTTCTGACCACCCGTACAAGATGGGGTCTGGGTTCGAATCCCACCCGGTAAGGCATGGATGTTGTGTTCGTCTTACGGCACTGGCTCTCTCCTTTCCCTGGAGCCAGTGGCCCTAAATTAGGGACGGGCGACTGCTTATAGTTCATTGGGTTGCTCAAGGTGGGCGTAGCCCCCTTCCTCCCTTCCAAAAAATAAAAGAGAGAGAGTGACGAAGATGTAACGTAAAACGTACTTGCAGTTTATCCGGAATAAGTCGTGCACACCCCAGAAGAAGAAGAGTTTGTATCTTTGACACACAAAACATGTTTAACTTTTAACAATTGCATTAGTCGAAGAACAGCAAGAAATGAAAGTAGGTTACTAACATTTGACGATGAAAAACTTTCAGTAATACAATAACGTTTACTAAAAAATATCTTGCTGAGGTAGCAAAAATACATATTTTTGCTCTTCCAAGCACTCTCGGGATAAGCTGGTATTAAAGTCATGTAACCAACAGCCAAAGTCACCTCTCAACCCATAAATCGTACATATTATTTATACACGGTCGAGTCACATTACTGTGACCAACTAATATCCATAATAACCGTCGTGTGCAGCACGGACTGCAGCTAGACGGGCTGGGAGTGACTCAATAAGGTGCTGGAAGATGTTCACAGGTATGTGGAGCCATACTGACTGCAGTGCATCTGACAGCTGCTGGAGGGTGCGTAGTGGAGGATCCATAGAGCGAACAACACGATCGAGGTGGTCCCCCAGATGTTCAATTGGGTTTAAGTCTGGAGAATTAGGGGTCCAGGGAAGTACTTTGAAGTCTTCATCGTGCTCTTCCAACCACTCTGGGACATTTCCAGTTGTGTGACACGTCGCATTGTCGTGCTGGAAGATCCCATCCGACCCAGGAAAGATAATCAGCATGTATGGGTGTACGTGGTCTGCAACGATGGTTTCATAACGAATTCGGTTCATAGTGCCTTCCACAGGTATGAGTGGACTCGGAGAATGCCACGAAAACATACGCATACCAGCTTGTGTTCTTCCAGAAGTGGTTGAAAAGGCTTTGTTCTTCGATGTTTCTTGCCTTATGTACCATCGTCCATCCGTTTGATGAAGCAAAATACTTGACTCATCGGAGAAGGCAATCCTTTGCCAATCAGCAGGAGTCCAATTCCGATACTGCCTTGCAAATGTAAGCCTTTTCTGCCGATGCACATTCGTTAACCTCCGTGCATTGACTATCCGTCTGCATCGGAGCCTATACGCAGCAGGGTTCGCTGAACTGTCGTTTTAGACACACTTCCGGTAGCCCCCTGGTTCATTCGGCCAGTGAGTTGCTCCACTGTAGCGTGTTGATCGGTCTTCACGCACCTTCAAAGCCGACGTCCACCTCTCGCATCAATGTCATGTGGTGCTCCGCAGTTTCCACATCGCTTATTCGCAATGGTGCCGTTTCTCCAATAACGATACACTTTAACCACAGCAGCACACGAACAGTTCACAAACTGCGCTGTTTCAGAAATACTGCCACCCTTGTCCCGAAAGTCGATAATCATGCCTTTTTGCAAATCTGACAAATCGCTCCTTTTGTCCATGAAAATAACGAGTGATATGCTTTCAGAATGCCTACAGCACACCTTATATACCCTTCAAGCCAGTGCCTTTTTTCATTGGCTACGCGCTGTTGACGTCAAAAGTAGGAAGTGGTCACAATAATGTGACTCGACTGTGTATATTAACTGACTAATTGCCAGTGATGCTACATACAACAGAAACTCTTGGGAGTTCAGACATGACGTTAAGGTATTGAAGTATAAAGAAAACTAACCAACATTTGCATAGAAGGCAGCAACAAAATTGAAAGTTAAATAGGCAATAAACATTCGTCATTAACACATCTTCATCGTCCATATTATCACATTCAGAGCAACATTTAGAGGAACATGTGATGCCACGAGTTACGTCTCTACTAGCAAATGCCTAGACAGAATGGTATGCATAGTTTTTTTGGGCATCAAACTCAGAAAAATAATATTGATTCCGAGAATTCCATTCATTTCATCGAATACATATTTGCAGTAGGGTTTTAAATGAAAATATTACTGCCATATTCAATAAAAATTGTCACGAGGCCATACTTATGGCAAAATATTTACCTCAGCATGAGGATTTAGTTATAGCCAATTCGATTTTCTTTGTCAAGGCCATCTAACTTCATTCACTTAAAATACACTGCTGGCCACCCAAAATGAAACACCAAGAAGGAAGCATCCGATTGGCCTGAAATTCGCGGCATGCGTCGCCCGCGAGAGGACATGCAAACGATTAGCATTGCAAGGCATATGCAAATCATGTGCGCCCGGCACGCCACCGAGAAGCACTACAAGAAGGGTGCACAGAAGGCGGGGTGTAAGTAGTGGAAGTGTGTTGTGCTGCCGGACCTGTGCGTGGGAAGCTTCCTGATGTCTCGTCGCAGAATACGGCAGTCATTCGAGCACGTTTCGAAGTTCGACAGAGGACGAATAGTGGCTTATCGCGACAACAATTTATCGCACCGAGACATCAGCGCCCATGTGGGACGACATCTAGCCACAGTGAGGCGAGTATGGATTCGGTGGATGCAGGAGGGAGGGACGGACAGATGTGAGCTATTGCCGCGGCCGCGACACACCACCGAACGGGAGGGTCGGCATGTTGTGCTGCGGGCATTGATGGCTCGCACCGCCACATCACGAACGTTAGCGCAGGAATTAGGGTTTGTTGTGCAACAATCTGTGTCAGCACGTACCGTTCGACATCGTCTGTAGGAGCGGGGACTTGTCGCACGGCGCCCATTGCTCCAATTACCATTGACGTTACGCCACCGGCGAGTGCGGCTGCAGTGGGCTGTTGAACGCTGCACCTGGACTACGGAATGGCACGACATTGTCTTCTCCGACGAATCCCGCTTCTGCCTGCACAACCACGATGGTCGGATCCGTGTGTGGCAGCACCGCGTATCACGCCTGCATTATGCATCGCCATACCGGTCCGTCGCCTGGCGTTATGGTTTGTGGCGCAATTGGATATGACACCCTCACCTCTCTGGTACGTATCGCCGGTACACCAAACAGCCACCGCTCTATCTCCGACGTTTTGGAGCCTGTAGTCCTCCCTTACCTGCAGGACCTGCCAGCGGCCACGTTTCAACAGGACAAAGCGCGCCCGCACGTGACACGCCTCGTGCAACAATTCTTCATGGCCCACCAGGTGTCACTGCTGCCATAGCCTGCCTGTTCTCCCGGTATTTCGCCCATCGAACACATCGGGTCGCTGATCAGCAACCGAGTGGCACGGCAAGCACCACCCGCGGCTACGCCTGATGAACTGTGGCAACGTGTGGAAGCAGCCTGGACCGACTTACCCCAAGTCCACATCCAAAGCCTCTTTCGTTCGATGCCGCGGCGTGTAGCGACCAGTATTGCCAGCCATGGGGGCCACACGAACTATTGATGTCTGCGTGTTCCGCAAGTCGCACGGGCCTTTGAGCTCAATCGTTTCATCTTTGTATCTGTTGTTATGTGTCCAGTAAATCTGGCTTTGGTATCTCGTGTCCTTCTTGTTGGTGTTGCATTTTGGGTGGCCAGCAGTGTAGAATGCGAAAATAATCCCGAAAATTTGGCAACTGGGTTTTAGTACAAATCTTTGATTCATAAATCTTAATTTTAAAAATCATATGATGATCGTTGTTGAATCGGCTCATATTACGTCCGATAGAACTGGTTTTCCAGATTAATTATCCTCTCCTCAGCAAAGTGATTTCGATTACAATTTGTTGCGTTGAATGAAATTACTGAAAATAGGTCTTAGAACTAGAACACATGTTCAAACTTTGTGCAGCATATTTATCATTTATGGAATTTGTGTTCCGGTGGAACAAGTTAGTCAATGGACTCTTGAGTGGTAAAACTTTTTTATCTAATAGAGAGGTTTCAAATTTCTGAACGAGTGATTTACTTCATATTTTGAGTTTAAACCATTTACTTTAAAGGACTGGCTTTCATCCTCTTTACTGAGTAAAACATCACACAAAATGAAACAATAAATATTTGTTTTAAAAATTATATTTAGTACACACGCGAAGAGTGTGAGTTCTTGTGTTAACATTGTTCTAGCATTGCGCACAGCACTTAATAAGCAAGCGACGCGATAAGCATTAAGATCACGTGATCACGCGAAAGATGTTGACTGTGAAGTGCAAAATGAAGCTTGATTTAACTAGTCACTCTCTTGATAAAAAACAACAACAAATATATAGCTTCTTACACGATCATCGTTGGAAGAAAACTGTCTAAGTCTGCCCATCTTGTTCTCAACATTAAAACAGTCCGTCATTAAAGCTACTAGAACATTATTAGATGAGTTCGAACACAACAGGTGTTGTGTAGACCTTACAGCATAACATACACGATTCCTAACCCATATCGGACAAAATATGAAGTGGCATTCTGAGTTGACAGTTAATCGTCACACGTATACCGTTCAGCCATTACATTATGACCACCTACCTAATAAGCTGTGGGACCCCTTTTGCCCGAAAACAGCAGCCACTCGGCGAGGCATTGATTCGATGAGGTGGCGATAGGTATCCTGAGGTGTAACAAAACATTTATTTGTACTCTAGTTTTTAAAAATGTTTTGCCTCTATGACTGATCGGATGTCTTGCACGATATTTTGTCTTTTTTCATTTTTTTTCATTGTTATAAAATGATTGCTGTTCGTTGAGCAGAAACGCAATCTAGAAGGAACAATAAAAGAGAAACTGAGTTTGCTTAAATTGTAAGAATGTTTCCTGGATGTCTGTTGCATATGTGCACATTTGTACAATATTTCCGGTAGTACGCTAGAGGCAGAATGCAGACCAAACTGATTTTTGTTCAGACCAAATCTTTTTTTGTAACATAACGAATGTTACATACAATGCCTACCAGAAAAGCATTTCTTTTCTTTAAAATTTCACAATGCTGGTGATATTTTTCTCTTTTCTTAGAATAGTTATTTTGGCACAAAATAAAAGCATGATAAAATGAGAGCGAAGCTGCTCCTTTGCCACACACCCTCCCGCATGCGTGCTTACACCTGTGCATTAAATATTTTCAAATTAACAATTCAAACAATAGGTGGTAGTCCAACGTTGGAGTTTCTGATCTTTTGCTTTATTGATTGTGCTTTCGAATTCAAGATGAAACAAAGATGTCACACTTTTTGCTCCCTCACCCTCAGGACGGAAAATGTCCGTTTGTATTTTTCTCTCACTTCATGCTCGAGGTTGAGTGTGACTGATTTCTGCATGTTTGTGGATCTACAGAACTCAAACTCCCGACTCCAAACGTAACTCTATGGCAGATTTCAAATCAAGTTCTTCAGCATCGATTGCAGCACAGTAAATGTTAACTCTTCAGGTGACTGGTGCAGTGGCACCTACCTTCAACTTTTTGTGTGGAGGGCAGATACTTCCAAATTTTTATATGTTGAACCCAAGCTAAAGGCAAAGGCACAAATCAAGTACTCCAAAATACAGCAATTACGTGTACCACTTACCGAATGGATGCTCCGAAATAGGACATTTGAATTTTCCGAAGACACTTTTCCTATGAACATTTCGTGAAACAAAGGTTTTGGTTTCATCATCCAGTTCTATTTCATCCGTGAGGTCTTGGTCGGTGTCAAGCAAATTTTCAGGTATGCCACATCACTCAAGGAACACAAAATAAGCAAAATGCTTTCCATTCAGGTTTAGTGGTTTGAGTGACTGTGCAAAATATTCGCGAAATAGATGAGGCCATTCTAATGTTTCCTGCCCCTCGAGGAATGATCATACTTCGGAAATTTCTCATCCCCCTCCCCCGAAAGAAAGAAAGAAAGAGAAATAAATTCCACCACACCAGAGGCATTATCTTTTCCGTGGCGTGTGCTAGACAAGTAAGATGTTTTAGAGTGATGGAATAGTTTCATAACTTTTTAGCACATTTTAGTCGTAATGTAACAGTGCGACATACAAGAGTGTCTCCACGCTTTGTGTAAGAGAAACGTTTACCGTTCCTTTAGGGTACGGTAAGCTGTTCTCTATCATCGGGCTGTAGTAGAAAATGAAGGAAAAGGACAATTGATTTATTACCACAAGGAGGGTATGGGTATAAATAAGAACACGCTGGTAGATACGACTCTATAACCCGTAGGAAAGATACAGTTGAATATGTCTGCGTGGAAAAAATTTTGGTAGCGTCAGTAGAATTCCTAAAGCATGTCGATGTTTCATTTGGTAAAAAAAAGACGAAACAAAAATAGTAATAAGAAACGAAACAAAACAAAAACATGATGCTTAATAAGATTATGTGTATTACGGAACCCATGGAGAGTATTGCCCACAAAACTGTTTTTCGGTAGCAGCATGTGCCCCTCTAACCCGCTTCCACGGGTTAGGTGCCACTGGACTGGTGTATCTTGCGCCTATCGACTTACGTAAAATAGGTATACATCGAAAATGCCGCTTTAGAATTCTGATACAGTAAATTCCTGCTTATATAAAACGCATGGGAAAGCAGTTTCCTCACAAAAACCGGTAATCCCAGATAATCAGTGAAACATATCAATTTGCTTATGAATTGGGATTTATTGAACGATGTATACATACATAAACTGGCGTGATTACAGTGGCAGAATCGATGCAATTACAGCTGTTACATTAATAAAACGAAGCTACACATGTACAGCAAATTTATTAGATCCGCGGTTAACAAGTGGGAATCACTTGTTAAACCGCGTAATTTTCCAAGCATCATTTTAGTTTGAACACTGGGGATGGAAGGAGAAAACAGGAAACACGTCCATGTAATTCAAAACTTAACAGATTATTGAACAAGCGAAGAAAAAGAGCAAAGTTACTGGGAAGCTTCTGAAAACTCGTGAGAAATTTTTGCATATTTTATAAAGCATAGTAAACAAAGTTTTCGCGTACATATCCCAGCTCAACATTAAATTTTCTCCATTTCGTGCTTTTTTCCTTAAAAAAAAAAAGATAGAATTTCACACGGACTGTTGATACTGATCATACCAGTCTCTTTAAAAAGAAAACAAACAAACAAAAAATGAATAACGCGGAGTTCTTTTAGGTAGTATGATGGAAACCGCATTTGAAATTCAGCAGAGGTTACCATTTGCTACTATCTAATACAATGGAGTCTCGTTTTGGTCATCATTCAGAATGCAGGGTACCAATCTGGCATTAAGGTTTCGTTTTCCCAGATCCTCACGTAGAATATCATGACAGATAGTCTTACTGATGCCCACCGACTCATGTCCGGATATATCCCAAAATACGCACATATCCCTCAGCATTCAAAAGGTTTAGTACAATATTTTTTTGTAAGAGTAACTTACAAAGTTTTAATGCAGGTTAGTAAATTTCAATGCGGGCACCTTTTCTAACTCGACAGATGTCAAAACGATACTCGAATTCTTTGCCAACTGTTTTTCAACATCTGAGGCGTTATTAGAGCAACTGCTTCAAAGATACGCTGTTTCAAGTCGTCCGAATCTCAAACTTTTTTCTGGTACACACAGTGTTTAATAAAGCCCCATGCAAAAACGTCCAATAGAGTCAGATCCAAAGATCTAGGCGGCCAGGCAGTTGGGCCACAGATTTAGAATCCGATCCAACGTCAGGTAAAGTTGCGTTCAAAACGTGGAGCACCATCTTGCTGAAACGTGAAGCCTGAGGGAATCTGTGGAACAGCAAAGACATGCAGCACGTCAAGATAAGTGTGTTCCGTCACTGTAGATTCTATGAAAAGAATAGACCGATGACGCCATTTTTGTTCCCTAACCAGACATTGACTTTTTGGGTGTCCCTTTCATTTTCGATCACTTGGTGAGGATTCTCCATACCCCATATGAAGCAATTATGTCTGTTATCTTTTCCACGAACTATAACAACAGATCAAAATAACAACGGATCAAGATAACTGGGATGTCATCGATATATTGCTGATCACCTCAGCAGCAAACTCAGCTCTGAAGCGGTGATCATCTGGCTTTAGGTGTTGAAGAAGTTGACTTTTGTATGTACGCAAACGGAGACGTTAGTGAACAATGTCGTGAAGTGTTGAATGAGAAATTTGCAGTTCCTTATTGGCCTGTCTAATTGACTTACGTGGGTTCCTGGAGAATAACACACGCACCCGATTCCCCGTCTCGTCGGTCACACACTTTTTTTTTTTTTTTTTTTGGGTGGTGTTTCCCAGTTTGTGAAACCAAGCTTCCCGTCTCTTTTTGAGCCTTATCCCACTGAAGAAAAGATTTGGGTGTGGGAGGATCCACATTACATTCCCTTCGTGCAGGCCGCCTAACACGCGTAGTGCATCGTCAATCAGATAATGAGGCACACAGAAGGACAAGCACTTATGGAAGAACAGCAAAAGGGGTACCAACTTGACTGTAGAGAGTGCAAGGAACAGCTTGCCATCGACGCTGTTGTAATGGAGCAAGCTTTCAAGATGCACCGCAACATGTATACAGTAAACATCGATTACCGTAAAGCCTACGATTCCGTACCCCACAGCTAGCTGATAGAGGTCCTTGAGATCTACAGAGTAAGTCCTGTAATTATCAACTTCCTTAAAGCGGTCATGACAGGATGGAAGACAACAATCTAAGTCGAGAACATAACGACCAAGCCCATCCACATAAGAAGAGACATCTTCCAGGGAGATTCACTTAGCCCACTATGGTTCTGTCTAGCACTCAACCCGCTGTCAACCATGCTCAACGAAACCAAGTATGGGTTTACCATCAAGTGCAACAAAGCCCACAAGTACAAACTCTTCCACCTCATGTACATGGATGACATAAAGCTGTAGGCATCGTTGCAGAACCAACTACAGCAACTAATCCGGATCACCAAAGGTTTCAAAAATGACATCGGGATGGAATTCGGCCTACAGAAATGCAAGGCACAAGGTATGAACCAAGGAAAGCATGATGCACGTAGCTACCAATTGAAGACAGGAAAACAGATCGCATCTATGGAGGAAGGAGAAGTCCATAAGTACCGTGGTATGGTTCAAGCACAACGCCTAGAACACGAAGAAATCAAAAACAATCTAGCCGCCAAATACAACCAAAGGCTGAGGAGACTAATTAAGACCAAGCTCAACGCTGGCAACATCACTCGGGCTATCAACACATAGGCAGTTCCAGTTCTCACGTATTCCTTCGGAATCATCAAATGGACCACAACAGAGCTTGAGAAAATAATGCTCAATACTAGGACAACCGTCATTAAACATCGCCATCACCACTCGAAGTCAGCAAAAGAAAGGCTGATTATTGGGCTGGCAGAAGGAGGCCGGGGAATGATTGATCTCCTGTAACACCGAGACAAAGAAATCAGCAGCCTCAGAAAATACTTCCATCAGAGCAAGGGACTCCTTCACCAAGCGATAAATCAGAGTGAAAAGAAATACACAACCCTAGACCTCTCTACTCAGAGCATCGAGATTGGAACGAGGGAGCCAAAAGAAGAAGCTTGGGGAAAGAAAGTCCTACACGGAAGACACTACAACGATCTTCAATCGGACCATGTGGATAAGACTGCCTCCAATGCATGGCCAACAAACGGATCACTCTTTCCCGAAACCAAAGGATTCCTGATGGCTACACAAGATTAAGTTGTAAACTCCAGAAACTACTGGAAGCATATCCTGAAGGACACGTCAGTGGAAAGAGACACATGTCGGCAATGCCATCAAGCTCCAGAGGCCATCCGACATATCACATCAGGGTGCAGAGTCCTCACACAAACAGACATCTCACACAACAGACATCAGGTGCAGAGTCCTCACACAAACAGAGTACACGAACTGGCACAATCAAATCGCCAAGATTGTCCATCAGAAATTGGAAAGAAAGCACCACCTCATTACAATTGAGCCAGTCCGCTACTACAAGTATGAGCCAACAACGCTTCTAGAGAACAACACCCACAAGATGTACTGGGATAGATCGATCAGAACAGATTAGACCATCCCCACAATCGGCCCGAAATTGACCTGATCGACAAGGAGGAGAAGTCAATATACCTCATTGACATATCCGTGCTCAACACGTGCAACATCCAGAAGACGCACGGAGAAAAGCTGTCCAAGAATAACGACCTACGATACGAAGTCAAGAAAATATGGCATATGGAGAACGTCACCACCATCCCCATAGTAATATCAACCACAAGAGTTGTACCTTAGACCATTCACAGCTCTATACAGACACTAGACTTTCAACCTAACACCTATATGGAACTACAGAAGGCAACTATCCTGAACACTTTTAGGATAGTAAGGAAATTTCTGGACAATTGAGAGAAAGAAATACCACTTCCCTGACTTGGTACGTCGTACTCGTCCCGGAAGGAAGAGAAGAAAAACCTCAGGAAGAGGAAGTATCTCTTTATATTCTTTTTATAATAATAATAATAATAATAATAATAATAATAATAATAATAATAATAATAATAATAATAATAATAATAATAATAATGCTTTTATTTCCGAGGCGTTCCGGAGAAGCTTCCTTCCGGAATTTGTACGAGCACAGTAAAACTGCATGGAATATGAAGTGTTGAAAACTAAATCCGTAAAACTGTTGTAGTCCATATTTGTGATTTTTACTACCATAGTCAGGGACCTTTTTAGAATCAATGTATCCGATTTTAAGAAGCAGAGATGAGAAAGAAACAGTTTATACCTATGCCCTCCAAGCGACAATACTGACCTTATTTGAAGTGGCAATGTTCAGAATCTTATGGCATAGTGAATGACATACTATGCAAACGAAGAGGAGATAAGTTCCTTACAGAAATACATTCCTACGCCACGTAGCGGCAGAATTATGTATTATGGAAAACTCAAAACTATATATGCAAATATTGCAAGAATATCTGAGCGGTTGGATTAAGAAGGCCGGATTGGCAACGGTTGGCTGGTGTGAAGTTGGCTCTCCTGTTTCTAATCGGTGAACCCCGTAGGGTACTGGTTTTTTGAGTGTGTCGTCGTTGGCGAAAGCGTTCTTGTTTCGTTGCATTTTTGAAACAGCGGCTTGCTGTTTCCTCTTCTATTTTCGTTTCTTTTCCTGCTAAAGTTTTGCAGGCGGTTGGTTCTTCCCATATCCAAGGTAGGATTATTGTCTTTGCATGCTCTTGTCTGTTGTGGTCTGTTGATTCGTTGTGGGCCCTAGCTGCCGCCGGTGGGTCCGGCGGGGATGGGGGACTCTGATTCCTCGACTCCGGCTAAAAGAATGCGTTCTTCACCGGGTGATGAGCTTCCTCAGCTGGGTGGTTTGCTAGTTCCAGTTAATGATTTTGTTTGTTCGATTCAATGGTCTCCTCAGGAATTGCTGCGTAGGGCATTTGCGAGCGGAGTGACTCGTGGTGAAATACTTATTTCCGCGACTTCTGGGAAGCTACCCAGAGTCCGTCCCATGTTGTTGAAGAGGTTCTTCGTGGGCAATATTTCCATGCATGACTCGATTTCAGACGTTCAGTTTTTACGTTCGAGTGATTTATTGGTGCGTATCTCGAATCTCATTTGCTTGCTGGAAATTTGTCAACTTTCTAATTTTCTTCAGGTACCTGTCAAAACTCTGGTTCTTACTAAGCTTATGACAACAAAGTTTTTAGTTCGAGATGGGGACACTGAAGCCCCTGTTGATGAAATTGCTTCAGAATTGTTGGACCGTGGTGTGAACTGTCTTCGTGTTGTTCGGTTCCGACGTTCGGTAAATTCCTAGAGGGTCCCTACTTCTTCGGTCCTAGTGGAAGAACTGGGCTTTACTAACCGTGACACTATCTATCTGTGGTATTCCAGATGTGCGGTCAGACCCTTCTTGGATTCGCCTAGGCAGTGCAAAAACTGTCAGCGTTATGGACATCTGCTGTCAACCTGTCGTAGTGCCGCTCGCTGTTCTCGTTGTGGTGAAGGACACGACTCTTCGGTATGCTCGGCGTCGAGCTTACAGTGCGTGTTATGCGAGGGCTCTCATCCTGCTTCTGACACAAACTGCCCAATTTACCTCCGAGAAAAGCAGATCCTAGATATTATGGCTTCGAAGCATCTCAGCTATCCAGAAGCTCGGGACTCTGTGCGTCAAGTCCACCAGGCCTCATATGCGGCGGCGGCGGCGACTCAGGCTCAACCTCCATGTGCTTGCTCCTCTGCCTTCCCTCAGCTTCTGGACATTATCTCTAAACTCACCAGTAAATTGGACTCTTTGACGAATCTTCTTTCACCTCCTTCCCTACATGCTGGCCCCACATCATCCGTTAAACAGGTGCCACAGGCTGAAATTTTGCAGAATCCTCCTACTACAGTTGCAGCGTGCCCAGCTTCTTCAGTGCCTACTGAGCAACCTTCTGACACTGGCCTAAGCGCCGATGCATTCCTGTCATGCGAAGAATCTGTGGTTCCGTATGTAGAGTCTGCTGCGGACTCCGTCAAACTTTCTCACTCCAGAACCTACTCGTGTCTTCCATGCGCCATGCCTTTCTCTTCTCGTCCAGCCTTGCTGTCACACCTGAAAGCTCATCGTGACGACGGTAAGTTTCTTTGTGGCCTCTGTTCCATGCGGTTCAAGACGGCATCTGGCCTAGCGGATCACTTTTCTCTTCATGAATAGCTGGTCGCTGGTCCAATGGAATGCGCAGTCCCTTCGCTCCAAAAGACCTTATTTCACCGACAGTTCTATTTTTTCTGCAGCCACGATTTTGACTATCCAAGAATCCTGGCTATCTCCTGGTCTCTCTTTTTCCCTCCCAGCCCGTACGGTGTATAGGAGTGATCGGGGGAGGGTCGGGGGTGGCCTCTTAACTGCAATTGTCGGATATCTCTTCCTGATTGGTGGACATCTTCAGCTCAGATTCGAACGAGCAGCTTCTTGCGACGGATAGCTTCTCCGGCGACACCACGCTCAGGATTATTAATTTATACATTCCCTCTCCTCCCCTCTCGGCACTCTTGTATGGACGGATCGAACAACTGCTCACTGATTGTTGTATGGTGGTTGGTGATTTCAATATTCATCACCCTAGCTGGGGTTCTACTTCTCCGAGCCGGGGAGGTACTGAGTTCGTGGACTGGCTTTGCTCGCAAGATCTTTGTCTCCTAAACTCGGGGGCCTCTACCTTTTGCAGGGGTTCAACTTGTTCTGTTTTGGACCTCACCATGTGCTCTCCTCAGCTGGTTCCGTACTGCTCCTGGTCTGTGGATAGTGACCTCTACGGTAGCACCCATCATCCTGTCATTACAACATTGGAGGCAGGGATGTTTGGCTCCCCTCCCCTCCTGCTCTGGTTCTACAACCAGTTGCTTGGTCAGTGGCTTGGCCTTCTATCCAGAAGATTATCCGTGGTGAACTTCCTTCCACTCCTGACGGTGCCGCTATGATCCTGGACCGCATTTCCCTGACTATCCACGCTTCTCGTCGGCTCAGCGGTCAGCGTCGACGTTGGTCTCCCTGGTGGGACTCTGATTGTGCTCAGCGGCTTCGCAAGAAACGCCGCCTCCTTCGCTCTGCTAAGTCATCCGGCTGCCTCTTCGCTTGGCCATTATATCGGCAGGAAGAACGGAATCTTCGCCACCTCCTCATTCTTAAGAGACGTGCCTAGTGGAAGGCACAATGCAACGACACCTCGAGGCCAGGCTTCGTTTTCTCCCTCTTGCGCCGTCTGAAATCTTATGTTGGTTCGAGCCCGGATCACCTGTTATTTGGGATTGGCGATTTCCTTGTTGCTGATCAGGCGGAGCAGGCTTCGGCGTTTGGTGAACTCTTTTCCACTGCCTCTGGCTGTTCGGTGCACTCCTTTTCTCTTGACCATGATGACTCTTCTCTTGAGATGGATGCGTTACTTACTGCCAGTGAAGTTGCCGGGGCTATTAATGGATCGCCTCGACGCTCTGCACCCGGCCCTGATGGATGTACTTACGAACTGGTGGGACGTATATGGAGGTGGAATTCGTCTTGGCTGGTTGACCTCCTTAACCTTTTTTGGTCAGCCGGCGTTCATCCTTCATGCTGGAAAGAGTCCTGGGTGATTCCGATACAGAAGCCTAACAAACCTGCTCACGACTTATCATCGTACCGAATGATCACTCTCACTTCAGTTTTTTCGAAGATCTTAGAGAAAGTCTTGGTCTCTCGCCTAACAGACTTCATTATCTCTCATCAACGGATCAGCAAGCTGCAATTCGTATTTTTGCCTGGACGTTCCACATCGGCGTGCCTTCTGTCGATCCAACGTCATCTTCTGGTGGCTCGAGCTAGACATAATTATGTTTTTCTGGTGTCTTTGGACCTTCAGGCGGCATATGATTCGGTCTGTCATCCTGCTCTCCTAGGGAAATTGGCGTCTCTGGGTGCTCGTGGTCGTCTTCTCCGTTGGCTGGCTGCCTACCTTGCTCGGCGCAGATTTCGCGTTCGTTGGCGGGGAACGGTGTCTTCATCCTTTCCGCAGTGTCGAGGTGTTCCTCAGGGTAGCTTCAGTTCACCTATCCTTTTTAACTTATACATTGATGATGTGGTTGATTGCTGTCATCCGAATGCGCATATGTTCTTATTTGCAGACGATATTTTTATTGTTTCCTATAGTCCCAACCGGGCGGCGGCACTTAGCTATATGCAATCCTCTTTGGATTCCATTGTTCAGTGGGCATCATCCTGGGATTTACGTCTCTCTCCTTCTAAAAGCTTCGCGGTTGACTTTTCTCGTAAGCGCCGGTTGCCTGCCCCTCCTTTCCTGCTGGGCTCTGACTCAGTGTCTTGGCAGTCCTCCATCAAGATTTTAGGGGTCTGGTTTAACTCCTCCCTGACTTGGTCTTCCCACCTCACGCACGTCAAGAAGTCAGTCTTCCGAGCCTTGTCTGCTGTTAAAGTTGTTTGTCATCGCCGGTGGGGTCTTGGCTTCCCCAACGCTCTCGCCTTTGTCGTTGCTGTGATTCGGCCTATTCTGGAATATGCGGCTCCGGTCCTATTCGCCTCCCCCACCTATCTCTACGACGCTCTCGAAGTTCTGCTCAACCATGCACTCCGTGCAGCCATTCCACCTCCCTCGTTCGACGCCTGTGGCGGTCGTGCGTGCCGACTGTGGAATCGCTAGCGTGCGTTCTCGAATCACCCTCCTGACAGTCCGATTTTTGTACCGCCATTTGTCGATGGGTCAGCGTTCGCCTATCGCTCATCTTCTTCTGGAAGAGGACGCCTTTGTCATTCTACGCTTGGAAATCCCATGGCTTTCCCCTTGGAATCGTGCTCAGTCGCTTCCGACAGGAGCCGTTTTTCGTCAACAGCGATCTTCTTCAGGCTCTGTCGGCCCCTCCTGTTTCGTCTGCACCCTGCTACTCGATTATTTGCTCGGGTCTCCCTTTTCAACAACGATATCTGCATCCGATGCTTATCAGACATTGCTTTGGGGTGTTCTTGGCCCAGTTCTCAGCGTCACACCACATCATTGCTTCTGACGCTTCGAAGATTAACTCCTTGGTGGCGATCGGGCATTTTTTTCCACGGAACAAATCCAGCAGTTCGTTCTCCTTCTCGACTATTTCCTCAGTGTTCTCGGCTGAAGCATGGGCCCTAATATCAGCGCTTGAATTTGCTCCCGGCCCGTGCGGTGGCCTCTTGCTGCTTACGGATAGTCGTTCTGTTCTACAGGCCTTGTTGGCATTAAATCGCAAATCTCCAGACATTATCGGTCTTCTGCATGATTCTCTTCAACGCCTCCGTTCTTTCTACGAGGACATTGTGCTCGTTTGGTGCCCGGCTCATTTTGGTCTTCCAGCGAATGAGGCCGCTGACGCTGCCGCCAGACGGGGTCATGCTGAGCGCCTGGCCTTGTTTCCCCCAGTTACAGCCTCCGACGCTGCTCGGCACAGTGGTAACATGCTTATCACCGCTTCTGATTCAGCCTGGCTTTCGTCCGGGTGGGCAGAACTGTATCCGTTCATCAGCTTCCGTCACAAATGGCCTAGCGAACACTGTTATCGAAGCTCCTCAGCAATCATAATTCAAAAATTACGCACGGACACGGCACCTTTAAACAGCTACCTCTTTCTGATTCGAAAACGTTCTTCCCCGATGTGCTTCTGTGGCTCCGGGCCAGAGACTGTTCCTCACTTCCTCCTCTCCTGCCCTTCGTACAGTGCATATCGGAGGATTTGTTTTGGAGTGACAACCCCTCATTCCTCAACCTCCGTCTCTGCTCAAATGTATTCTTTGTTGGACTTTCGGGACGCTTCCGTGGAAAAATGTAAAATTCGGGCCTTGGAGAAATTTATTACTCTCTCAAGACGTTTCTCTGTGAGGACGCTCCTGTTCTAACATTCCTTCTCATGAGCGTGCCCCTTTGATGGACTTTTGTGCTGCTACTGTGACTTCACGTGCTGGTCGCAAGGAGGTTCTCCTCTGTGGCTGGTCGTGCATCTTCGTGCCTTACTGATCAGGAGATATTTTAGCTATTTCCGCATGGCCAACTAGTTGCTGTGAGGCACAAAGCTTTGTCTATAAGCCTCATCGTCTTATTAAAAAAATATATCTGAGCTAAAAAGGATTTTTGAAATTGGACTTTCGGAAAAAGGATTATTGTGAAAAATAAAACATTTATTGTATGTCCTCGCCTGCCAGTTCGAAAACTGCGTTACATTTATAGCAGAAGAAGGCATGAACAATTCTTCCGTGATAAGAGGTATCTGTTCGAATACAAAAATTTCTTTCCATTCAAGATTTTTTTTTGATTGGAGGTTTAACGACCACCGTGAGCAACTCAATGGGCTATAAGCAGTCTCCCGTCCGTAATTTAGGGTCACTGGTTCCAGGGAAGGGAGAGAGCCTGTGCCGTAAGACAAACACAACATCCATGCCTCACCGGGATTCGAACCCGGACCCCGTTCGGACGAATGATCAGACACCATCGCTTAGATCACTGCGCCACCGGGGCGACTCAAGATTTTAGGAGATGAGACAAATTTTCAAATATGTTGAAAATAGATATATGCACTTACATCATCTAGTGGCAAAACTGTGCCCTATAAAATTCAGGAAATACATGGAATAGATTATTCGCCATGGGAGCTTGAGGATGGAAGAAATGTTTTTCTAATTAGGGTTTTAGATGCAGACATATTAAGAAAACGAAAGTTACTTTTACGCCCTCAAGGGTAGAAATTGTGCATTATTTTGAGCAGTATTCCGCAGTGATTAATATCTGTCAGAAAAAAGAATCGGAATTAAAAGCTTAGATACGACCGAAAATATGTAGCACACATATGCACTTGTGCAGCCTAGAGGGAAAATTGTGCTTTACGAAAAAATCATAAATTTTGCTCAAGACATTCTTCGCCATGAATGCTGTGATTCCCATTTTTTTTTTTTTTTTTTTTTTTGAAATCGGAATCTTTGGAAGCAGAATTATTGAAAATAATCCAATCTACATTTACGTCCTCTATTGGGAAACTTTGCATTACTTAAGTCGAAACAAAATGGTCTTTGAAGTAATTACTATCCGTACGAAAAAAGCAGGTATTTCTTTATTCGGAATTCGGAATTTTAGATGTAAAGATACGGAACAAATTACTTTTTTTAATTCAATAGGATCTGCTTTTAAGTTGCACTGCCATTGCCACCCCAATGGCAGTGATCTAAGCGCTAGCTTCTGACCATTCGTCTGAGATGGGTCCGGGTTCAAATCCCGGTGAGGCATACATGTTTTATGCCTCACTGGGATTTGAACCCGGACCCATCTCTCTCTCTCTCTCTTTTACTTACAACAGTGTCTCTCTCTCTCTTTTATGGAACCAGTGGTCCTAAATTAGGGTCTGGCGATTGCTTATAGCCTATCGAGTAGCAGACGGTGGTCTTCAAACCCCCAAACAAACAAAATAAAAAGTCCCTTGACGTCAAGTTTACATAGGACAAAGACCGAAAGGCATGGATTTTCGTTCTCACAATGCAAACTCCCCAATGCAAGAATAATTTTTCAAATCAGACTAATTGGCGAACAGTTATGTTGTTCATAGGTGGAAGGACTATTCAAATGATATTACGAGCAAGTATGTTTTTTGGGAGGGGGAGAGGATGGGGGTTAACACCAACTGTGAGCAACTTGATGGCCTATGAGCAGTCTCCCGTCCCTTATTTAAAGCCACTGGTGCCAGGGAAGGAAGACAGCCAGTGCCCTAAAACAAACTAAACATGCATGCTTTACTGGATTCGAACCCGGATCTACATCGGATCAAAAGCCAGCGCTTAGATCTCTGCGCCGCAGGAGCGGCCGTATGTTTTTTCGCGAAAGATACTAAAACGCAACAGTGACGTCACCGCTTCGTTAAGGCGATTTGATTGGCTCTTCATATTACAACATTCTTATGGAGCCAATACATATTCAGATAGTCCCCTTTTATTAAGAGACTATGCTCATGACGTCACTAGAAGTTAGCACAGAGCTAGGCAGTAACGTCATAAATGTGTCATTCCATGAATTCGTGATATCACAACTGAGTTTAATCTAGTTGAAGCACGATAACCTCATATTCTTTGTTGTTCTCTATGTTTAACGACTTCCGTACGTACGACAATAAGGAGTCAGACGCCCCTAATCATTCACGGCAATCGTTTTCTGGAAAGGGGAAGAGCCAACGACGTAAGACAAGCACCCCACCCATGCCTCATTCTAGCTTGAACTTATTTCAGATAGTTATTTCGAGACAACCAGTTCCGACCATTCCATCATCGGGGAGTCTTTGGTTCCACCAAAGACATTGGAGGAGTATAGAGTGGCAAAGAGCATGCTACTTCCGGCATATATTGAAAGCCGTCATTGCACGGAGTAATTAGTATATTGACGTGTTTGCACAAGTACTACAGTTCTAAACCTTTGAGATTTTGATATATCTTTGAGATATAAGTGTATGTGACGCGAAATTTTCCTGATTATTAGTTTTCTTTCTTTTTTTATTTCTCTGCTCTGTGCATATGGCCGTCCAAGATATAGCTTCGTATTTCCCTGCTTACTAGTCCCGCTTGTGTTTTATCGGATATGCCTATTTGCTAATTACAGTTTGATCTAGAAAGTTCTCGGGTCGTACGCGAACATTCTTTGTACGTTATTTCTGCAGTACATTATGAATTGAACCCAAAACTCCTGCTTTTCAACTCCACCTATTCACAGATGGCGCTGCACGTCCAGTTGGTGTCTGACGTTTCAGAGCAGCTGGCATTAAGTTTGCTATAGTCTATCACTAGTATCTCAACCAACGAGACACTACAGTGGATGAATCCTCATTCCATGTAAAGCACATGCCCGAGAATTGGAAATTGTTTCCCCATCTGTTTGGCCTCGCACTCTTTGCCCAGGAGTGGATAGTCGATATACGCTACAGATTAAGGTGCATAAGCTCTGTTAATACGTCGGCCGAAGTGTGACGTCGCAAGATGGCGCTGGGTATAAATATATTATGTTCCTCCATAGCGTTTCTACGTGAGTGGTGAAATGTGCTCATATTTTGCAATTTCTTCATTTTTTGTGACAATTTGAAGCTAATTCAACGTGGTGAAAATACTGTGGTCCTCTCACATCCAGTCATTTTATTATGAAACACATCGACGGAATATATAGTCGGTTCGGTTGGTATTGACCTCATCTCGTACTTTCTTCATCTTCAGAATACAGCGTAGTAAGTTTTTAATTTGTTTTATATTCTACTAGTTGATTTAGTATTTGTGCCAAGTAAAATATTCACTAATCTTTGCTTGTTTCAAACAAATGTTAACATTGCAGAAAAAAAAGTAAAAACGCTGTTGTGACGTATTGGAAAATGTATAACCAAAGTTCCACTGTATAAAAGGGCGCCGACTTCTCCAAATTATTGGGGGCAGGGGATAGGTGTGAAGGAAAATAAAGATTGTTGTCAACAAACCCTTGGAAACAGGTTCAGTCGGTAGGTGACGTATTCCATGACGACATGTCGGTAAGTGACGTAGTCCTTTGTAACACGTCGCTACAATTCGTAAAAAAAAACAATGGTCCGATAGATATTCAGTAAGTCGGTATAATGGGAAAGTACCAATTTTTTTACAAGTAAACGTTTTTTCACAAATGGAACACGACTAAAGGGGCACAGCCGTTACTTCCGAGGATTCACCTTTGATTTCCGATGGATGAACGTTCTTTACGGGGCTATCCAAATTAGATAGGATAGCATTGGATAGCCACGTAAGTAACAGAATTATATTTCTGTTACTTACGTAGCTATCCAAATCATATTAGGTGTGCAACTTAATTCTCGGCCCCTAACCGCAAGCGATCATAGAACGTCGGCAAATGCAAGAGCTATGTGCGATAATGGCTGATTGCAGCGCCATCCAACAGCTTTTCAGGCAACCGTAAGAGCTCACAGCTGTAGTTACAGAAGGGACGAAAGTTGAAGGTGAAAGCAGTATCGTTCGAGAAGCAACATTTAAGGCACTGCCTCCTGTTCGCGTTGCATCTAAAAAAGTGCCACGGAAGCCCAGCGAAATCATGTGTGCTGCTTTGGGTGAGGCTGCTGTGTCCTACAGTACGTGTAAGAAGTGGTTCCAGGGGTTTAAGCAGGGGAATTTCGATCTCCGTGATACAGAACGTCCGGGACACCCACAGAAAGTTGACGATGAGGAACGGGAACAACTGTTGGACGCAGATCCTTGTCGCACACAATCAGAGCTCGTCCAGGAACTTGGAGTAACACGGCAAGCCATTGCAAAGCGCCTGCACAAGCTTGGACGGATTCACAAAGAGGGCTGTTGCGTTCCCACCAACTCACAGCTGAGAGCAAGTCTAGGCGCTACGATGTTGCTGTGTCCTTGCTCTCCAGATGCGAGAAGAAGGATTTCCTCCACAAGATTTTGACCTGTTATGAGAAGTGGATTCTCTACGATAATCCTAAGTGGCGCAAATCGTGGGTTTATCCAGGTCAGTATACCACCAGTACCACCAAACCGAAAATCCATGCCAGGAAGTTGTTGCTGTGCATATGGTGGGATCAGCGCGGTGTCGTACAGTATGAGTTGCTCAAACTCTGGTGAAACTGTCAATGCTGATCGTTATTGTCAGTAACTCATTCGTGTGAGTGACGCAATGGAGGCGAAAAGGCCATACACCGTAAAGAGCAGAAGGTCGGTCCTGTTGCTTTAGGATAACGCGAGTCCTCACACAGCGAAAACGACTTTAAACACGATCACCGACCTGGAATGGGAGATTTTGTCCCACCCGGGGTATTCTTCAGACTTCGCCCCGTCGGATTATCACCTCTTTTGCTCCCTGCAGCATCACCTGAGTGATACGCACTTCACCTCTGTCGAGGAGGTCCACATAAGTATTCATGTCTTTATCAACTCGAAAAAGCCCTCTTTTTTCCGCAGTGGCATTCGGCAGCTCCCTGACCGATGGCTCAAATGTATCCAACACGACGGGGAATATTTCCCTGATTAGGTACGTATTCGATTTGTTATAATTTGCTGTCAACATGTCGTGCCTGTGGTCGAGAATTAAGTTGCACACCTAATATTTCCGTAAAAACGTTTCTTCGCCAAACGAACATGAATATACCTTCCTCTCAGATGTCATCCCTTCTACTACTTGATGATGGAAATTTTTCATATGCTTATATAAATTCTGTTTGTGAGAAAACGATTTCTCGCACGCTGAACATTTGCAGTCACCTTTTCTTTCTGAAGACGACGAACCAGTGCTTTGGTCTGGATGAATATTCCTCATATGTCGATTCAAATTGAACGTTTTCGTGAATATTTTCTTACAAAACGCGGGAGAAAAACAATCTTTATTCTCCATACAAAGTGCATCAACAATATTCTCATCTATCGTCCACTGTTAACACAATCCAACTTGGAGAAAACGCACACGTGATTTGAGGTTCAAGTAATTACGTATCTTGAGTTTATCGTCAACTATCCACTCCTGGGCAAAATGTGCGAGACTAACAGATGGGGAAAAATTTCTAAGTCTCGGGCATGCGCATTACACAGAATGAGGACTCAGCAACTGTAGGATTGAGACGCTAGTCAGTCTATCTCTCTCCAATATTTTTGGTTTCACCAGATTAATCCAGACATTTCGGACTGATTTGTCTAGAAATTCTATTATTACGTCACTCGTGTGACGTGACCTGACCTTAGAATTTGATCCGTGTGAGGAAGTTGCGGAACGTAATACGTACTGAACGCGCAGCACGTATGACATAACGTGTCCCACCCATCGAGTCCATATAACATGTCCCTCCAATCCACCCAGCACTGGCATCACCTCCTAATAGCTTAACAGGCCCGCGCACCGATTTGTGACGTCACTAGAGTAGTCCGTAGTCGCGGAGAGGAGCATTACGGCGATGTGCGAACGAACGCGTCTTTACGTACACCAACTAACCAGGTCGTGCATTTTTTTAGAGTTACACTGCATTTAAATAAGAACTTGTGTGTTAGTTTTAAAATAACTGCAGAGTTAACAAGTTTGTTTAATAATCTTTTAAAATACAGAAGAAAAAGAAATTACAGCGTAAAATTTAGCGTAGCAATAATTTCGACTTGAAAGGGTAAGCAAGACAGATTCGTCAACTTAATGAAAGCATCCCTGTCATTTCACTGGAAGTGATAAACAATTCCTATAATCGAAATTATAAACTGTTGTCGTAGTTTCACTTGAAGTTATAGTGTTTTTATAGTTAGCAGAACGATTCCTGTACTTGTGAACAAATCGTTCTTGTACTTGAAAGATTAGTTTGAGGGTCCATTACGAAGTATCGCCGTCGTTTCAAAAGATGTCGATTGACTAATTTAAGGAATCAGATTTTTCATTCATTGCAAACTTATGACTATGAAAATTTCGGTAATGAAATAATTCCTTTAGTGAAAATGTATTTTATATGCAATCCGTGATCACTAATATATAAAAAGAAGGTTAAGAAAAACTGAATTTTTTTCTGTGTTTTTTAATTATTACCAAAGGCTCAATAAAACACGTTTTAACATACATACAGTAAATTGCTGCTTGATCCACTGATTGCATCAAATAAATTAAGATTTCAAGAAAATTATGCAATTGCTACATTATTAAACGTACAATAATGACATAACAAGTTTTCCTAATTTTAGTACCATCTAGTTACGTGTTTGGACAACTTCATTTTGATAAGCAAATATAAAGTTTATAATTTTTGTCTTCCAGAACACTATTTCAAAAAAGTTACCTTGTCAAAGTTCAACACATCTGTATTAAGTATATTAGTAGCATTAAGCAACACTATTTGGATCCGCAATATAAGTATTTCTTTTTATCTGGAAAAATACAAGTAACTTATTGGCAGAAATTTCCTGAAATTTGATTTTCAAGAAGTATTGAGGAAAACTGCCAATGTACAAATACACTGCCGGACAATTGCTAAGGACGGATGACAATAGCAACGATAGCAACCATAAAATGGAAGGCAGGAAAATGTGGAAATTAGCATAAGTGCGGGATACAGTAAGACGTGTTGTGCGTATGCAAGTTTTGGATTGCCGAACTTGTTCGTGACGTCATAGCGCTGATAAGAGATATAAAGGATTTGACGCGTATTGACCGTTGTTGTTCAAACGCAAATTTGAAAGGGAAAGAATCAATTGACGAACTTGCAAGTTTCAGTATGTCTTCCCGACATCACCTAGATGATTTTACGCGTGGCCTTATTATTGGAAAAATTGAAGAAGAGCGAAAAATAACAGATGTTGCCAGGGAGTTCGACGTCAGCCACAGTGTTGTTTCAAGGCTTTGGAAATCATTTCAAACAAATGGAGAGTGTAGCAAATGTCACGGGGGAGGTCGTGTTCGCAGTACGACACCTGCAGAAGATCGGTACATAGTGCTATCAACAAAAAGACACCGGCGCAGCACAGCTAGTGAGGTAGCAAATCAGTTTATGGCTGCTACTGGCAAGCGGATCTCCCGAAAAACTGTCACCAGACGTTTGCATGAAGGAGGACTATACGCCCGCCGTCCTGTTGTGTGCATCCCATTGACCAGACGTCACCGTACCGCCCGTTTGCGATGGTGCCATCAACATCGCAATTGGACTGATAACGACTGGTCTGCTGTCCTCTTCTCAGATGAGAGTAGATACAGTCTATCGTCTGATTGTCGACGACAACTGATCTGGCGTGATAGTGGTACTGCATATTGTCCAGCAAACATACAGGAAAAGGACCGATATCCGACATGTAGTGTCATGGTATGGGCTGACATCATGAACAATGGCCGCACGTCCCTCTATGTGCTTCCAACTGGGACTATGACTGGCCAACGATACATTAATGATGTTCTGCTACCTCATGTTCGCATGTTCCGTGGTGCTGTCGGTGATAGATTCATTTTCATGGACGACAACGCAACATGTCATCAAACAGTCGCTGTCCAGGAGTGTCTTGAGAGCGAGGATATTCAACGCCTCGTATGGCCAGCACGTTCTCCAGATCTGAATCCCATTGAAAATGTGTGGGATGCTTTGGGGAGGAGTCTTGCTGATCGCCAATGCCCTCCAATAAACAAGTACACCCTCATCCGTGCACTGACAGAGGAATGGGGTAAATTACCCCAACAGCTGCTTGATAATGTTGTGCAAAGCATGACACGACGTGTGGAATCTTGCATCGCCCTCCATGGTGGCCATATCCCGTATTGACATCTTACGCCGGAACGCCTGCGGACGGTAATTGCATTTTTTCACGTTTACGTATTCTGCACAAAATGGCCTGTTTGTCCCTTGAACACGTTCCAAAGCCTTCTGGATTTCAGAGCACAATAAATTGTCTTTCTTGTAATGTCCTGGCATTCTGACATTATTTTATTTCACTTGGCATCCAACCACACTTGCTTTTTTATGCGCTATACAGCGGTTTATGATCCGTCCTTAGCAATTGTCCAGCAGTGTAATTATGGTTGCGTAGTTCTTTGTGTATCACAAACACAATTTGATTATGTGCCCGTTAGCTGTTCTTTGAAGAATTTCAAAGACACGTTTCTAAGAAAATCTGAAATTTGTTCCAATAATTTCTTAAAGTATTTTTTCAGATAATTATTATATTTTTTGAGAACCTGACAAATGCACATGCAGTTATTGTACTGAATAAATCTAAGCGATTTTTTTGGTACTATAGGATGTATTTTAAAAGATGTACATGTTTCATTATAAATTGACTAACTTGGTGTACCATTTTCTCAGAAACTATAAAAAGCAATGGTATAAAATTTTGCACAAATGTTTTGTCATTACTAAAGCTATTGAAAAAGATTGTTTTTTCCTTTTTTTATGATTTTGGTTTCAAAATAAATTTTATGAAAGATTGAAGAAGTTTTTCCCCATACAAAAATTGACACCCACCCCCACGTTTGGAAGCACACTTTCCAGTAGTTATCGGATAATATGAGATATATTAGTTCCAGTTATTATTGCTGTAGCTTGTGAAGACACAGTGCAGGAAGTCTGGAAACAGATAAGTCTAGATAAATGAATAAAAAAGTGATCTCCCATTTTAAGCAAATGTTTTCAAAAAAAAAAAAAAAAAAAAAAGAACCGAGTATATATTTCTACTTGTATTTTAAAAATCTTGTTTGTTTAGAACATAGTTTCCACAATATGTGGATTCATGTCGATCTACGTACTTTTTTTCTCTTAAAAATAACAATATCCAAGGCTTAAAATACCATGCCCTAGATGCCCAGAGCATGTAAATCATTCGTCTGGGCAGGTAAATAAAACATCTAATTGCCTGTGCATGGTAACTAAACTTTAAAATAAAAAAGTTTGTAATAAAATTTTCTACTACACAAGAAAAAAAAGACAGTCATCACATGTCGTGTTTCATGTCATTGTTAATTAATGGAAGTCGTATTATTGTTACGAAGTACCAAGGAAAGAGTAATATCACATCTTTAATTATGTTATGCTCTACACCCAGAAATCGGAAACCCAGTTTTGCTCCAAATTTTGTTTATAATCAACAACAGTACGCATGCCTCTGATGTAACTGGCCTCTCATGTTTAGTGACAAAGGGAGAAAACTTTAACAAAAGGAACATGGCAGAATCACTAAATTTCCGAAACACCAGTTTCATCTTCGTACCATTTCATACCAATTTTAGCATCAGCATCTTAAAAATTGATATACACACTTTTGTGCATTGAACATTTGTAATACAGACCCTTAAAATGGAAGTGCAAACATGTTAAAACAGTTCATATTTTTAACTTTAAAAAAATTAGGGTTCTGGTTTGTTATCTTAAAAGATAAATTTTCCTGCGCATCCAGCTTTTACTACCTGGGCAAGTAAATAATTTCTTGCCTAGGTAGTACTGATATATTTCGCCTAATTTTTAAGAAATTGAATGGTTCTGATAAATTTCCATCCTACCACAGACAGAGCATACACACTGCTCACACGAGAGTTCTTCAATGTGTTGGTTTGTAGAAAAATGCTTCAAAATCTTTAAACGGACATTTTAAAGGCAAACTTATTCCTGAACTTTGTGTGAACTTCTGTTTTTGTGCATTCATATCTAATTTTTGCTGTCTATACTTGATTCAGTGTTTGTGTTCCTTTAGTAATAAATATTAAAAATGATAATTCAATGCAACTCTCCATGTCTGCAAACACAAAAGATGTATTTCACATGGCAACAAGGCTTTAGCATTTATATAAAGGACATAGGCATGTTAGATGTGTACATGACATGCATATATTTCGTATAGGATATAGGTATTTTACAAGCATTTGTGCCTAGAAATAGGGAACCCAAAAAAGTTAATCTGGCGCTGCCTAAACTCTCAAATAACTAAGTACGAATGTATCAACATATTACTCTTGGGATCAAAAACATGCAACCCTTATTATTCTGTGTCCATAATAAAGTTTAAAATCCCTTCCTAAATATACATATTTTACTTTGAACTTATTTGATACATTGGCAAAAACATGTTATGGGTTACTATAACAATACAAGTAATCTATTATTTCCATTACAAACATAAATTTCATTTTTCAAAAATCTTTTCAGTGCTTTGACTTCCCGCTGTGAGATGCATTAGATTATAAAATTAGCCAAATTTAAATTTTCTAGTTCAAAATTTTTATTTTACGAGTAGTTTAAAATAAGGTTAACGAAATGTTTCCACTTACCTTACAGTTCTTGGTCACTTGAAAATGTTCACGATTTATTGCTGTAATCCATTTTCTGAGAACCTCCCATTAGTAGGGAATTTGAATACTTTTAATATTCCTCTATGAAAATAAATTTAGTTGACAACAACAACCACGCACATCGACAGTCACGCTTACACAGAGTGAGCAGCTCATGCATGCTCGACCACCCATTTCGGACATCAGCCTACTCTCCCCTACGTCACGCAGTTTCCGGTGTTCAGTGCGCAGGCCTGTTAAGCTATTAGGGGGTGATGGCACTGGGCGCCATAAGTCACGCCCGTTATGCAGGTGACGTCACTTCCTGGCAAAAAAGCTGCGTTGAAACTGCTGAAACCAATGGAAGAAAAGCTTCGAGGCGTATAGAAAAATGAGGAATTTATTTATATTTATCAATTATACAAGCTTATACTGTTTCATCAACTGCATAATTTAGTTTGTTTTTGCTTGTATGTGACGTCATGCCAAAGATAAGCTATGGCGGCACAGCCAGTGATGTCTCCACCTAATATAAGCTCAATGGTCCCAACCCTCTGATAACAAAAAAAAATGTTAAATTTGAGAGTAACTGTTTGCTGTAAGTCCTAGTAAGGCTCCTGTCTCCACGACTTTGTCCGATACAAAGACCAATTAAAGTGGATCCACATAAAATCTTTTTTTTTTATTTTTTTTATTTTGATTGGAGGTTTAACGACCACCGTGAGCAACTCAATGGGCTATAAGCAGTCGCCCGTCCCTAATTTAGGGTCACTGGTTCCAGGGAAGGAGAGAGCCAGTACCGTAAGACAAACACAACATCCATGCCTGACCGGGATTCGAACCCGGACCCCTTACGGACGAATGATCAGAGGCCATCGCTTAGACCACTGCGCCAGCCGCCCCGGTGGCGCAGTGGTCTAAGGCGCTGGCCTCTGATTGTTCGCCCGTCTGTGGTCCGGGTTCGAATCCCGCCCGGTGAGGCATGGATGTTGTGTTTGTCTTACGGCACTGGCTCTCTCCCTTCCCTGGAACCAGTGACCCTAAATTAGGGACGGGCGACTGCTTATAGCCCATTGAGTTGCTCTCGGTGGTCGTTAAACCTCCAATCAAAAAAAAAATCAAAAAGACCACTGCGCCACCGGGAGAGAGAGAGTTCACAAGATCAGCTATGAACCCAGTAAGGTCCGTAAGGGGTCCGGGTTCGAATCCCGGTGAGGCATGGATGTTGTGTTTGTCTTACGGTACTGGTTCTCTCCCTTCCCTGGAACCAGTGACCCATAATTAGGGACGGGCGACTGCTTATAGCCCATTGAGTTGCTCACGGTGGTCGTTAAACCTCCAATAAAAAAAAAAAAAAAAAAAAAAAAAAAAAAACCAGTAAGTAACTCTTGAAAGGAGTAAAACCTGTATGAAATTCAGCATCCCTAAAAAAATGTTTTTCTCTCTCTCCCATTTGGGGGTTTAACGACAATCGTGAGCAACTTTATAGGCTATAAAATAGTCACCTGTCTCTAATTTTGGGCCATTGGTTCCTGAGAAGGGAGAGAGCCAGCGCCGTAAGACAAACATTACATTCGTGCCTTACCGGGATTTGCATACGAACCCATCTCGGACGAAAGGTCAGAAGCCGCTTAGTTCACTGAGCAACCGGAGCGACTTAAAAATGTTTATATCAATATTTAAGTAAAAACAGTATGTACTAATGAGAATATATCCATTTAACCTTTCACGTTAAACAAGGAAAAATTTGCAAATAGTTTTTACGAAAAAACGATGCTACTTTTCTTTCAGGTCAGGCATAAAAACATGCAATTTAAACACATCCGAAAATTACAATGGCAGAAAAATGAACTTAAATTATCATTCGAAATGTAAATATATTGATTTAAACCCTATGTTGCGTTTAACAGATTTAAATGAATTGCCGTGTATTTTGACTAATTAATTTGCTGTGTTCAGCGCAATACAAGTTTTTTCGGGTGTGATCATATTTTATTTTCTATGACATTTTGGGTTTTGAAAACTATTTCCAGAACATCACTGACATTACCATGAAAAAATATAAATAAAAGGCATCTTCTAAGTGGAATTACAAAAAATCTGCGTCGTTAAGTAGCAATTAAAATAAAGGAATGCATGGAATCAAAAGCCCAAGGGAAAAAAAAGAGAGCTCGCAATTTAGTGGAAGCGAACACCTCCGAGTAAAATCAAATCAGTTTAATTTCCGGAAAAGGAATTGCTATGAAAATCAGGATGACTGAATTTAGCAAAGGGGCAAGAGCAGACCAAATTCTAACTTACTCTCTTCGCGAGAGAGAAATAAAATTTCCTACAGCTAAAACAGGGATTCGTCACATGCCTAAACGACAAAATTTACACTCCAAAAACTGAAAATGTCTCTGGGCGATAACTGCTAATTAAGAAAAAAAAATAAAACAAGAAGAAGAAGCGAAGTTAGTGGAAAGTACGTTTTACGGGTGGCAGCACGAATGAAGTGAAAGAATCTCCTGCACGGCAGATGGTTGCTGTTTTTGTGCCATATTTGTTTGTTTCCATTTTGTGTGGAGAGGACTGACTGACTGTTTCCTTGTGTGTCCAGTATATATAGATGAAAGACTTCAAAGTAAGAACATATTGACCTGTGGTAAGAAATCCAACATTTTTCTTAAAGTAAATTACGAAACTAAGTATCACACGTTATCGGTAGTTACGTATCACTGAGGTTTAGTTGGAGCTGTGCCTGCCAGAATTGCGCAGTAGACGAAATAAGTAGTTCATAGCGGAATTCTCTGAGTAAATATTTGCGTTTTTGTAGATGCTTGCCTGCTCGTTTTCGAGTTGTTACTCATTAAATTACTCATAAATTATAAAACAATAAAGGGGTGTGCGTAAAGGTGTAAAATATTGCTTCCGTTTCTTGAAGAGTGACACTGTAATATTTCTTAACAAAATTACAAAAATATTGTAGAGGGAGAGTGTATGAACGCAACGATGCTGTAAGAAGAGCTCTACCTGTAGCCTCTGAAATCCTTGTGTAGCAGCAACTTTCAACTTTTAGTGCATGAAACCGAAATACTTTCTTTAACCTCTTTTACTAAACCGTTGTCAAAATGAGGCACTTTGCATTATTTCGTGTTTCACATTCTTCAGTTTTCCGAAGTTTCACGTCTCATTCACCGAAAGGGTTTAATACTTTTAAACATTTCTTTTTATTATATCTCATTGAGAGAAAAGTTTAGAATTTATTAAAGTCTGCCGAAGTACCAAAAGCGTGAAATTTCGATTACCAGCTCTTCAAGTAGTTCCACGTATCACTCCGCTGTGTTTACATAAGGCCTGCGCTCACCCAATATCACGAGGCATAGAAACAAGCTCCGCTGTTAAAGAAAGAGAACAAAAACGCAGAATAAAAATAAATCTTACAATTCAAAGCGGTGTTTTGTTTGAATAGAACATATTTCAAACATGGCCGCCCCCGTGGCGCAGTGGTCTAAGCGATGGCCTCTGATCATTCGTCCGAACGGGGTCCGGGTTCGAATCCCGCCCGGTGAGGCATGGATGTTGTGTTTGTCTTACGGCACTGGCTCTCTCCCTTCCCTGGAACCAGTGACCCTAAATTAGGGACGGGCGACTGCTTATAGCCCATTGAGTTGCTCACGGTGGTCGTTAAATTTCCAATCAAAAAAAAAAAAAAAGTATTTCAAACATGAAATGGAGAACTAACAGATACAAAATCGGCAGAACACAAATTTAGCCGCCCCGGTGGCGCAGTGGTCTAAGCGATGGCTTCTGATCATTCGTCCGAGATGGGTTCGGGTTCGAATCCCGGTGAGAAATGGATGTTGTGTTTGTCTTACGGTACTGGCTCTCTCCCTTCCCTGGAACCAGTGGCCCTAAATTAGGTACGGGCGACTGTTTATAGCTCACGGTGGTCGTTAAACCTCCAATCAAAGAAACAACAACACACAAATTCGGGGCTTCGCAAAAGACGAATTGAAGACATTTATTGCACAGCCGCAGTGGCATACCGGAAAAACTTCGGATGGGGGGCGTAAAAAATATATTCGAGGTCCTTTTACGAGAATCCATCAGCTTTCAATGACTGAAAATTTAAAATTCCACATTATCAACTAAGTTTTACGAGCGTTTTAGTAATTCAAATTCTTTGGAACCTACAGGTATTTTTCCTAAAACAAATTATGGCACTTTATCGTGTGTAACACAAATCTGCACATTGAAATTAAAATGGCCGCCATAGTCTTATACCAATACAAAGTACTACAAAACACTTACGCCAAAGTTAATCATATCATACTTTTTAAAATGCCTTACGATTACAGACACAAAATACGCAGCTGCCGTGTGACAGTGTCTAACGACCTTTACAATTTACAGAACATAAGTTAGTAAATTGATAAGTAACAATTCAGAATTGTTACACAAAAAGGTAAAACTACTTAAATTACATATTTTACTCTTGAATGTAAAAAACACACTTAACATGATGCCACAATATTTTGTGTACAAGTGGTAAATATTTTTTCTCTTGACTCTAATAAAAAGAAAATGACGCAGGTGTTGTTTCTTGATCCCAGAAAAAAACACTTCTTAGTTCATTATATTCTGAAGGATGTGCAATTATGTGCAAACAACTGCAACAGTACATAAGTAACCTTATCCTCACTGGTATAAAGATTTCATTCGCTGAACTTATACTTCTTTCACATTCTCTGGGTAATGCACATGTATAGGAACTATTGCTATGGCTGTGTAAAGGGGCCTTAAGTACACTGGAATAACTGCTTTCCCGTTATCCAGTTGTTTTAAACTAAAACGGCGAAACATTTTTAAATATTTTACTTATTTACTGGAAAAAAAATTGCTTTTCTTTTTTAACATTTCATTCAAAACTGTCATCAAAAATTCCTGGTTATTTCTTTAACCAGTTTCCTATGGTTTTTCTCAAAAAAAAAAAAAAAAAAAAAAAAAAAAAATTATAAATCACTGCTGAGGCTGGAGGCCGTCTTAGCCGTAAGCCTCCCTTCCCCCGCATTGCGGTTTTTTTACCGTCCCTAATTTATAGCCACTGGTTCCAGGGAAGGGAGAAATCCAGCGCCGTAAGACAAACACAACATCCAAGCCTCACCGGGATTCGAACCTGGACCCATCTCGCACTAATGATCAGAAATAATCGCTTAGACCATTGCGCCACCGGGGCAGCCATTGTGGGTTTGCGAAGTCTATTTGTACGCCCCTGCACAGCTGGTAATAAATTGTTCCTGGATGATAAATTGTAATGTTCCTAAAAATTTCCATTCT
The DNA here is from genome assembly GCA_039090855.1 of Macrothele yani. Lineage (NCBI taxonomy): Eukaryota > Metazoa > Arthropoda > Arachnida > Araneae > Macrothelidae > Macrothele > Macrothele yani. The sequence goes on from CM077026.1 coordinate 76,730,783, forward strand.
GTCGAATGAATTGCCTTGATTAATTTCTCAAAGGGATTTAAACACTGCAGCCGACGACACCCAGGTCGAAACAAAAAATTCAGGAGCCTGTCAACCAAATGTCCCAACGAAGTATGGATTTTCAGCTTTTGCTTCTGCATTCTTTAATGTTAATGAAAGTAACTAACAAGTTAGTAAAATCATGCAATGCATTGATTATTATAATACGCTTTCCAACATACCAGAAATCATTACTCAAGTTATGAGGATAATGGCTGTAGAATAAATCTCGCTCCTGTGTCCTGATCTTTGATCCCATTACTATTATATTCAACAGAACCGGTTCAGTATACCTCCGAAATAGCATGATAAAGTTTTGTCGCAATAGAAGCATTTTGACGTAAGTTATGTTGCATAAGGTCTATGGAATAGATCCCGCTCCTGTGTCCTAACGTTTGACCCCATTTCGACCATTTTCAATAAGATTTGTCCCCAGGCAGGCTCCTACAACATACTAACATTTCATCCAAATCGAAGCATTTTTACATAATTTATGACGCATAATGGCGATGGAAGTGATTCCGCTCCTATGTCCTGACCTTTGACCCCATTTCGCCCGTTTTCAATAGGGTTTGTTCCCAGGTGGTCCCCTACCACATACTAAAATTTCATCGAAATCGAACCTTTTTTACGTTAGTTATGACGCATAAGAGCAGCGGAATGGATCCCGCTCCTATGTCCTGACCTTTGACCCCATTCCGTTCGCTTTCAATAGGGTTCCTTCCCAGGTGATCCCTTTCCACATACTAAAAGTTCATCCAAATCGAACGGTTTTTACGCGAGTTATCGTGCGGACGGACATACGCACACAACGCGTGACGTAATGAGGCAGATAGGAATCGCGACCATCTGCTCGCAGGAGTGTGACGTCATAAAACTTTAATAGTATCCACACACAATGCGTGACGTAATGAGACAGATGGCGTGACCGCGCGCCAATATCTCAAGCGCGAGTTGTGACGTCATAACATCGTCCCCAGGTGGTCCCTACCACATAATAAAATTTCATCGAAATCGAACCATTTTTATGCACGTTATGGCGCATAAAGGCAACGCAATGCGTTCCGCTCCTATGTCCTGACCTTTGACCCCACTTCACCCATTTTCAACAGGATGCATTCCCAGGTTATCCTCTGCAATATGCTAAAATTTCATCGACATCGAACCATATATACGCAAGTTATGACGCATAAGAGCAATGGAATGAATCCCGCTCCTATGCCGTGACCTTTGACATCATTTCGTCCATTTTCAATAGGGTTCGTTCTCAGGTGGTGCCCTACCACATACTAAAATTTCTTCGAAATCGAACCATTTTTACGCGAGTTATCGTGCCGACAGACGAACAAAGAGACGGACAAACGGACGGACAAAGCTGGAGCATATACGCTTCTTCAACCTACGGTTGGAAAGCGTAAAACAATTACCAAATTACAGGAATTTTGACAGTTGAGATCTGCTTGACCTATTACATATTTATGAACTATGTAATTCTTCCTGATCACTTCTCATCAAAAATGACACGAAATCTGTTAAGGTAATTTAAACCATTATTCAAATAAAAAAAGACCCTTCTATTATTATCTCTACACTAGCTCATAGCCCGTGCTATGCACGCGTGAAAAAGCTGTGACTGAAATTTTTATAACAAGAATCGTAAAATACATATACATAACTATAATAAATGGTTGAATTATAATTCAATAGGGTCCATTAATAATTATTAATGGGCAGTCTATAAAATAGGTCACTAACAAAAAAATTGTAACATCCCCATTCAATATTCCGCTGACTCCTTTTATGAAATAAATAGCGTGGTTCCTTTTTAGGAAATTACTCTGCAAAGCGAAGAAAATTAAATAAAAAACGACATAACACCTACGTAACAGAACAAATATCACATACAGTTGTTCGAGCACGTCCGTGTTGCCACAGATGAGGTCGTTTGTCTTATTAACTTTTTCCCCCGGTATTTCTCCTCGATTTTACGTATCGTGCGATAGCGGCTAGCTTACTTCCGATTTCGGCCGCCAGATAAAAGCAAATGGCGCTGCAAGTACTGAGTGACGTCAGAGCGTTAGGGACAGACGTAGCCTATTATATAGGATTTATTTTCTTCGTATAAAAGAAGCAGTTTTCTCTCATATAAAAAATCCATGTTATTATAGCGTCTAATTATTATTCTAGCAAATACTCCTCATTAAATGTAGCGGCGGAGTTAGTTTCTTTGCACCGTGATGGTGGGGGTGTGCGCAGCTCATGTGAACAGGACGGAGTGATGCGCAGGGCTATTTGAACAGCTGATAATCAGAAGTTCCCTCTACCAAAATTTTAAATCTCATGTTTACAGGAATTTTGACAGGAATTTTGACATTCGCGTCTAGGAAGCATTGTATTTCAGAGTAGCGGGAGGATTTGAGTAGTGAATTTGATTTAACCCAGAAGACGCTTATATCTGCTCACTGGACATGCACTACACAGGAATCTGTATTTACGGATTACTCGATTTTTTTTAATAGAGTTTATTGTCTCTGAATGTTTCTTTACACAAAGAAATCCTATATATCGTATATATATAGGATTTCTTTTTTGTATATCCACATCCGAGAAATTGTTTCCCCTTCAGTGCAGCAACCAACATGGGTATTAGTGTAGTACGTATCCACCTGCGAGAAATTGTTTCCCCTGAAGTGTAGCGCGTATTAACCTATAAAAAAACCTATTCCCGTCATTAAAGCACCTATCTACCTGTGTAAATAAATGACATACTATACTTTATAGACTTGAAACGAGTTTTTTAAATCCAAAGACCTGATGTTTCATTTTTTTATTACATCTGAACATTGAGCTGCAAGAGCCTGTGCCTGGTTCCCAGGCTATTAGAGCAATAGTCTGGTTCCGAGGCTATTACAGCAGTCTGTACAACAGTGTTTTTTCTGACTGAAATAAAGGCTGCGCAGGATCCAGATATGTTCCAGTTTTGGGCCTTAACAGCAACTGAGGAACTTTGCAACTGAATTTGCCCAGAGAAATGGTTTACTTTTATCAAAACAGCAGCTGCAGCAGTTACATCATCAGCAGCAGAAACAGCAACAATGGTGTTTACTAGGCGCACCTGGCAGCACTGGCATAGTGGTGCCACGTTCCAAACACATGCGAGGAGAGGATTATGCTGGATTTAGAAGCTCTAAATGCAAAAACTAGCGTGCAGCAAAAAATGCAGTTGTGGGTGGTGAAATTCAAGGTTCATCTGAAGGAAATCATTTGCGGTCGTTTTTTGCAATGGTTAGTGCTAACAGCAGATCCCAAACGAAGATTTCAGTCCAGGCAGTTTTGGCAATTTTGTACTTATGGGCAAAAGATTTGTCATTAACTAACACAAAGGCCATGATTCACAATCTGGTAACCCAGAATCATACACTGGTAGACTGGCGGAACTACATCCGAGAAGCATGCCTACGTGCACTAAATGATGCAAAAGCAATGGACGCACCTGGTGAAATTATCCAGATCGATGAAAAGCTTGATGAGGGGCCGTCTTTAAGTATAACCGTGGTCGAATGCTGCAAGTAAATCGCGTGCCTCTAGCCCGTCAAAATTACGAAAATCAAGTGGTTAAACCATGGGTTGTTGGCCTGCTTTGGAAACGTTTAAACGGGACTCAAGAACTTCGAATATTCCATGTTGTTCGACAAAATGAAGCAACCCTGTGTCTCACCGTACAACGTCATGTGGCTCCTGGCACAATAATCTGGTCCGATGAATGGGCGGCTTATCATAACATTCATAACTGGCCAGGTTTCAACTTCCAACACCAAACGGTCAACCACCAGCAAAATATCATTGACCCCATAACTGGTGTCCACACTCAAAACTTTGAAACCAACTGGGGTCACGTGAAAACAAAAATTTACAGGTGGATACGTGCTACACTGAAGGGGAAACAATTTCTCGTAGGTGGATACGTGCTACACTGAAGGGGAAACAATTTCTCGTAGGTGGATACGTGCTACACTAATACCGTGAACATGTACCTCAATAGCCTAGTAACAAAGTTTTAGGGCGCAAGCGTTTAGGTCTGAAGGCTTGGATTAAAGTTGCAAATAAAATAACATCGCAAGATAAACAAATTTACAAATTTTTGAAAACTGTGCACAAGCTGGTGTGTACTTGGTCACATTGAAAATGTTCACTTTTCATTCTATTAAAACTGTTTCTAACATTTCATTCTATTAAAACTTTTTCAACCGATGGTATTTTAATAATTTCTTTTAATTTTACACCTCCCGTAAAAATCTAAAGCGATTTCATAGCATTTTCAACTACTACAAAGTGATAGAACTTCGAAAAAACTAATATCTACGAGCGTGTAGAATGTGAAAATATAAAATACACACGCGGGAAGGAATCATTTCTTCTTTTTTCAGTAGGATGTGATTACTTTATTTAGGTTAAGTCCTAAAAGAAGGATTTTCTGGGTTGTTTTAACACAAAACAAGAAGAAATTGCACATTTTACTTGTTGTAAGATTTCAGATCGTGTTTTCAGTAACTGTTCCGACGGGTGAGTGTGATGGCCAAAACCAGAAAAATAATTAAATAATATCAAAATAACTTTGCCTGTATGTCTGTTAGAAATTGAAATTGCCTTAAAAACAGACGAATTGAAACTGCAATAATACAGGGTGTTTCACTCGTAGGAGGCCCCGAATTATCGTTTACTACAGACATATTAATACAAACAAGACGATTGTAACTACGGAAGCACCGGCATGGATAGGGACATGTTTAAATGCAAAACTACTCCGGCATGTCTTGCCTGCGTGGCGCCGCATTGCGGCCGCCATAAGAACTTTCGCCAATTTCCGACGTTGAGTTTCCCACACCCTGATAAGCTATGTTTGCTGCCAGTCTCTGTGCGGTAAACACGCATACACGATTGAGCAGAAAATGTTCTTTATTAAATCATATTGGACTACAGGCTCATTCAAGGTTACCCGCTCGAATTTCAGAAAACGGTTTAATGTTGCAGGGCCGTCAAAAATGTTCGATACAAAAGTTGGTGAAAAAACTTGAGTTAACAGGCACGTTGGTGAATGTCTACGGGGGCGGCCGTCCCGCAATGACCGAGGAAACAGTGCAGAACGTGCCTAACAGGTTGCTTAACTCACCAAGCAAATCCTTACGGCGACTGTCGCAAGAAACTGGCTTGTTCCCTTCGATTTCCCACAGAGCAGCAAAAGGAAGCATCCACCCGTACCGAGGTTTCAAAATAGCTTTATTATTATTTATCATAAGAAAACATAAGAGGGAGACGTACTGTATTGGGCACCACAAGGTACATCCAGTGCAAGTCGCTCGGAACTCCATCCTCGCCTCCTCCGCACAGCTGCATTCTGGTGTCGTGCGCAGTTCTGTACGTCCTACTACCAGCGTGCAAATCTCACCAGGACATACCTTCTGTCCATCTGCAAGCATTCTTGGATTGCATCTACGACCCCGTTTTTCTGTCTCCAAGAGGTTACACGCTGCCTTACTCGAGTAATGTGGGCGGGTCATCACTGGATTAACGTCCACAAGCTCTGTGCTCCTCCCTCCTATGGTGGTGCTGGCCTACCTGATGTCCCGCTGTGCTACAAAGCAAGCCGAGTGATCAACTTCATGCACCTTTTCACGGCTCCAGTGGCTTCCGCAGTTCAGGTACGTGACGTTCTTGCCTCCTTGCGTAACCCACATTTTTCCTTTCTTTCTTTAGTTCTCATGGATTGCTGTCCTTTCCCCCCCTCCAGACTCCCACCTGCATATTCTGAAGCCCTCACTCACCTTCGCTCTCTCCCCCTCATTCGTTCCCCTCCCTCTTCAACTCTAGAGCTTCTTTCTGAACCCCTCTTCTTCAACTCCCTTGTTCATCCCCCCATCTCCCCTGTTTTTCATTCCCCTCTTGGCTCCGAGCAGGTGTAGTAACTGTACAAGACCTCACTAACTCGGATCTATCCTGGCGTCTTTTCTCTGGCCTCCCCCTGCTATTCTCTCGTCCCCATCCGCCCATTTGGTCTATGACTCTCTGCTAACTGCACTTCTTTCGCTTTTTCCTTATCTTGTCTCCACCACCGGTCTCGTCTCTGTCTTTTCTGCCCCTCTTCCGCTGCCGTTTTTCCTCCGACTCACAAACTCGGTTCTTCCTCTCTCCTCTCTCTCCTCTAAATCTCTTTATCGTTTTCTAGTGCACCTTACTACCCCTTCACCGCTTTCTATTCTGGAGGTTCCCCCTGCTTCTCTTCCTCTTGTCTGGGCCGCTGCCCGCTCACCCTTATCTACCCCTCTTGAAATTAATACCCACTGGCTCTTTTTGCATAATCGCCTCCCTGTTCCGTATTTTCTCTTTCGCATGTCTCTTCTCTCCTCCCCTCTCTGCTCCTTCTGCGCACAGGAGGCAGACGTTTCTCACGTCTACCTTTACTGTCCCATCCTGATGCCTCTCCTCCACCAGGCTTTCCGGATTGCCAGTCGCTCTTGTTCTCAAGATCTTCCGTTCACTGCCTACAGACATCTTCTTCTTCGGGCTCATCCACCTACGCCTCTTCCGTCAGTATGTGCCTATCTTTTCGTGCTGCTTAAACACGTTATTTACGTATACCTTCAACAACTCCGCAGCGTTTCCTCGCCGGTCTCTTTACACCAGGCCAGCGCAGCACTTCTGTGCCATTTTCAAGATTGATTGCTTTCTCGACTCCGCCTGGAGTACCAGTCGGCTTCTTCCAGTCGTCGAGAAGCCGCCTTCTATGCTACCTGGGCGCTGGTCGCTCCATGGTTTGCGGTTGATTCTGGACTGCTACACCTATCAGTACCCTAGGACATTCTACACCTCCTTTGCTGAGTTCCGTGGCACCCTGGTTCCTCTCCTCCACTCTACGACTCGTGCAATCCACGCTACCGTTGAATTGTGAATGCTAATGCCATCTCAGTGTATTTTCATGCTTACTCGTGTACATTACTTACTTTCACCCCGCCTGTATTATGTTGCTTTGGTGCCCTCGTTAAATAACTTGCACAATTGTGCACGCTCTGTTTTTATCTCATGTTTGTAATGTTTTACCTTCACGGCGGTGTTTGTGCTGTTCTTTTTCTAATTGTGTACTATTGTTTCGCCTGTGTTATCCTGTAAATCATGCACAGCCAATGTCATGTGACACGATGTGTTTCTCTCTGTCACTTCTGCAATTTTGATTCAATAAGCTTTGCTTGCAGCATTTGTTATTCATCCCCATTGTCATTGCAGTGTATATACCATCATGTTTTAAGAGTTTTGTATTATTACCGAGGGACGGTAGTATAGGAACTGCAGGGACCCGATTTTGCAAAAAGGGTGTCATACTACAACTCGTTTCATACCTTCGTGGCTGAAAACGATGATATCCTGGATGTAAAATGTTTTCTCAGAAGAAGAGTGGTTCCACCTATCTGGGTACATCAATTCGCAAAATACGCGCTTGTGTGCCGAAATGAATCGAAGTACGATTCATGAACATCCGCTGCATGACCTCAAGATTGGAGTGGGTGTACCATGCCGCGCGCGTGCGTCATAAGGCCCATGTTCTTTGAAACGACGGTTAACACAGATGTGTACTGCGAAAGTATAGACACATTTGTTAATCATTTGAACGACATAGAGTTACAACGTGGCAACTCCCAGCAAGACAGAAGTCTGGGCCACCTGTCACACTACCAAAAGTTCTACGTCAGTTGTAACCAATTTCTTCGAAGATACCATAATCTCTAAAAGGATATGGCCACCCAGGTCTTCATCTCTCAGTACCCCCTACTTCTTGTGGAGCATATTGAAGGGAAAGGTCTATGCCAATAAATCACGCACACTCCAGCAACTGAAAGCGAAAATCACCGCTGCAATTGACATCAGCCGCGCTCAGCTAATTGACACATTCGCAAACATGGGGCACTGGGTTGCCAGGTGCCTGCAGAAAGGAGGTAGCCACTTCCAGCATTTGTTGTGATGCCATACATTTGGCATCTCTCAAGGTATGTACTACCACAATTACGTTTGCCTACCTTGTACATTATGTCTGTAATAAAAGATAACTCGGGGCCTCCTACGAGTGAAGCACCCTGTATAATATGCATGTAGCAATATACTCGTAAAAATGGGCATCAAAATTAGTGAAAACTATGTATCCTGGCAGTAGAGCATGCGTACGAGTGAATGGTGTTTTATCGAAATAGTTTTTAATTTGTGCAAAGTTTGTGCAAGTCACCATAGCTATTTAATACGTATATACCTGCATGCTCGATGCTCGAACAGACAATACTGGTTTATGTCTTATCCGTGTGTGTAAATTGCTGTATGCTGATGATGCAGTCCTGTTAGCAGAGAACAAAAGAGTTGCAGAAAATGTTGTTCCTAATGTCCGAAGTCTGTATGAAACTCATATGGAAGCAATGTTTGACAGAGGAAACATATTAGGTAGTGAAATTGGTAGGCGACTTAACTCATCTTTGAAGGTCATAGCTGTCTTACAGGATTTACATGACTGACGAGTTCTCTGAAAGGTACCGAATGTCTGTGTATGAAAGTGTAATTGTTCCTACTTTGATGTACGGCAGTGAAAGCTGGGTACTACAGAAGAGACGTAGGAGCCGTTTGTGCTGGAAACATGAGCTGCTTTAGGGGATTTTATGTCAAGACACGTTCTGATCATACGATGAATTATGATGTGTTGCTGGTGTGTAATGAAACAAAACGTCAGTAAGGTGGAGACAAATGTTCTGATGTTATATGACCGTGTTCAAAGAATGAGTGCCGAGATGCTTACGTATTCAGCCCAAGTGGCACGGCAGAAAGGTAAAGGAAAGCCAAGGAAATCATGGGAGAACCAAATTCAGGAAAGTTTGAATGAGAAAAGGATAATGAGTATATTCGAAAGTTTTGTGTGAGATGTGTGATGGATGTCAATGAAGTTCGAGTTGTCTGCCAAGATCGCTGTTAATGGGGATGTTTGATACATCAACAGTAAGTAAATATACACTCTGTAGTTCCATCAGCCTTAATGGAGTTTTCCTCTGAATCTTAGAGAACAGCTTAAGGATATGCATGACAGTTTCAAAAAAGGTGCTTACCCGTCTTCATGCTTTGAGCCCATGACATGTATAGTTGAAATGGATCAAAATTTCAAAGGAGCTGTGACAGGAATCATCTTGATATCACACCAGATCCAGTACTTTTAACAGTCATGAAAACTTCAGAGTGGTCGTCAACAGCAGAGTGGTTGTCAACAGACTAGGGTCCGGTACGGTAGGGCTTGCACATATATGAAGCATGACGTGGGGCGGGGGGGGGGTCGGCAGGGTGTAAAGCACACGGGCGGTGTACGCTCAGGAATTCGGTGAAAGCTATTGCACGGTGTACATCGGTTTGAACGACGTCGAGTTGCTGCCACCGTGTGATATGGCCATCAGGCAATCCAGTAGATGACATCTGGATGACTTTATCCGAGGTCGCATCATTGGGAAGTTGGAAGAGGTCGAAGTGTGTCTAGTGTGGCCGAGGAGTTCGGGATCGCTCGCAGCATAGTTTTGCGAGCTTGGAGAGCATTTCAAATGACAGGAACAGCTGTCCGAGAGTTTATCAGTGGTCGTCCACGAGCAACCACGTTGGTGGACGACCGGTATATTGTCCTACAGGCGAGAAGAGACAGACGGCAGACAGCGGGAGGAATCGCAAGGCACATGCAACAGACAAGTGGACGTCCGTTATCGCGTTTTACCGTGGCCAGGAGGCTGCACAAAGGTGGTCTATTTGCACGACGACCAGTACGGTGTGTTCCATTGACGCCCGCTCATCGGAGACGGCGGTTTCTGTGGTGCCAGGATCTCAAGAACTAGGCACATCAGCAATGGCGTCGAGTTCTCTTTACGGATGAGAGCAGTTTTAGTCTGACGAGCGATTCTGGACGTATACACATCTGGAGAGAGCAAGGAACACGCAATCACACCTCCAACATCATCGAACGGGACCGGTTTGGAGGTGGTGGAGTTCTCGTTTGGGGTGCTATCATGCTTGGTAGCCGTACTGACCACATCTTCCAAGGAGGTTCAGTCACTGGTTTTCGCTATTGTACCGAGGTTCTCCTGCCTCACGTGCGTCTGTTCAGAGGTGCTGTGGGTCCTGAGTTTCTCTTCACGGACGACAACGCTACACCTCATCCTACAGTGGCTGTAGCAGAGCTGTTGGAGAGTGAAGATATTCAACGCATGGATAGGCCCGCAAGGTCCCCGGACCTAAATCCAATCGAGCACGTGTGGAATCTTCTCGGGAGACGCTTGGTAGCACGTCAACAGCCGCCAGCAACGATTCCGCAGCTGCAATTGGCGCTACGAGAGGAATGGGCCGCGATGCCTCAACAGCTCCTTGACAACCTCGTCCTCAGCATGGACAGACGTAGTAAATCCTGCAACACAGTCAGGGGTGATCATATCCCCTACTAAAGACTGGATTTTTCTTGGCAGCCGTCTGTCACATGGACGTTTCTGTCTTCTGTCCAGCAGTTGTTCTCGAAGCTACCTTTTCAATAAAGTGCCTTTGTATCCTTTGGATTCCTTGTTTGTACGGTTTTGCTCACTTGTCCCATATTTTTACATCTTGGGGATCTTATGGTACGATTTGAGTCGATGTGGAGAACTTATGCACGACGTTACATTCAAAAAACCGTCTCGTCTTTAATTTTTGCACGCCAGTGTAATTTACAAGTGAAGAAAAGCTAAAGATTGTAGTTCTTCATTTACTCAATTGTTTTTTTATTTCTCAGCTTTTTATCAGGTGACGGGAATTTGATATTTATCGTCAGCAATACAACATGTATCAGATAAAAAGTTTCCAAGTACAGAAAAGCCAGTGTCATTCTTTTTCAGCTATGATAATTTACCGAATGTCTCCGTGAACGAACATCCTGAGGAAAATAATATGTAATTAACTTCCACAAATATCGTTTCCTCTTAAGTTTGTGATCTTATCAAATGACGTCAAATTCACCTCTAATGTAAATTCACCCCATCTTGTACATTGATTGGTCCTGAAAAATAATCTAACAAGCAAACAGCCAAATAAACAAAAAGTGTTTTTCAAGTAGTAGAAAATATGAATTTATATAGCTGGACCGGATCATAAAGAGTACTTATTTTCACTGGGCTATGATTATTGCAAAAATAATCAGATCTCAGTAACTTATTTTGTTAACAGGAAATCGAAGTTTTCCCTGTTCTTTCATAAAAAAAATGTCTGACATATATCATCAAAATGTTTTTCCAGATTACCATTTTTTTCTTTCCTTATGGGAAAGAATCCAAAGTCATAGATTTTTCACTGACGTCCCAGTGCTATGATCCAATATTTTATTTTCCAGATACCTATTTTTATTTTGCCATGCTTAACAAGGAAATTGTATTCTCTCTCTCACGTCGGCGTTAGAGAAAACTGATTTCATAAAATAAAATTTTTTTCAAAACAATAGGTTAACGAACATTGTGAGCAACTTGATTTATAAGATTTCGTTCGTCCCTAGTTTAGAGCCATTGGCTCCAGAAAAAGGAGAGTGCTAGTGCCGTTTGAGAAACACAGCATCCATATTTCGCGGGATTAGAACCCAGACCCATCTCGGATAGAAGCTAGTATAGTTAATCTGAGCAGCACAAGTCATGTACATTGGAGTAAATATATCAATGTTGAGATTCAATAAATTTAAAAAAAATTTTCTACCATAATTTCGCTGTGCTTATTGCACGCTTCTTCAGGACTAATTTCGCGTAAACCAAGCTGTTGTGATATAATCAGCGATGCTGACTGTCACGGATTTCAGTCAATTATTTCCATGAGCTTGAGAGTATTGGAGTAGATGCCATATCTTAGGAAAGTTGTGAAGAATTCTGTTATACATGGGAAACTTCCAGAACACCAAGCTTTATCGTTAAATCCGATGTAACAATATTTTAAAACACAAATGCAATTATTCTCATGGCAGTGTTGAACTATGGATGACTTCTTTAGTTCACAGCTCTGTATGTAAACTTTGTGCTGCTTTAATCGGAAACGCAAGGTCTTGTGGGTCTGGATTATATATATATGAGTACTTAACAAAGAAAGTGGCTCTTTATATGGACTTTGATAAATTTCTCATGAATTTGTATCTTGGACATAGTTTTTTGATCATAGAAATTCATTTTTTATGAGTTTGAAAGGCACCATGAAATTAAAAGATTTGGGAATTTTTATATATCTCCTACGTAGTCTTTTGGTAGAAAGAAATTCATTTTGCTTATGGGTAAAGTTACACTGCAATCAGAAGTTTTGAGAAGTTTTGAAATTTCGTAACAAATATCAGGAACAAATGTCAGGACTATCAGCTTTATCAACTGAATTAATAAGCTCAACTATTATAATTGATCAAATTAGTTTAATGAAAACCACTGATTTTGAACAGCGTAATAAGTTCAATAGGTTTCAATTTCATAGTTAGTAAGAAAGTGTGAGCTACAAAACATAAACATAAAGGTTTACTGTGAGTAGACATTGATTCATTTGTTCAATAGGTTTCAATTTCATAGTTAGTAAGAAAGTGCGGACGACAAAATAATAAACATAAAGGTTTATTGTGAGTAAACACTGATTCATTTATCCCAATTTAATTGCACTGTGTTTGTAGTATGTGATTTTCAATATGTCAGTGCAGCTCTCGTTATACGCACATTCGTTGCCCCTCGGTTTTTCATATATACTCTGTTTTTATCAGGACCTCAGGAGTTCAGCTAAAGCACAGTGCCGTCAGGAAGCTCCTACTGTTCAGCTAAAGCACTGTGCCGTGAGGAAGCTCCTACTGGCAGCAGGTGCTCAGTCGTCGCTGTTGCTGGAATCTCAAACAGCCGCCCTTCTTGCCCCACCCCTAACCACGCCTTTGTTTTGTACTGCTTGATACTCGTATCAAAACAACGCTTCCATTCTCATACCTCAGTGTGCTTTTTCTTATTTATTGTGTGCCTTTTTTGTTAAATAACTAATGAGTGAACAGGAAAACTTAAGGCATTCATGTGATCTTGAACCGTGTAAATAGCGATGAAGTGAAGAAAATTAAGTGAAAATCACATCAGAAGTGAGGCTTCAAGTTTTGAGTCGGCTTGACAAAGGTCAACGTGCCACTGACATTCTACGAGATATGAGACTAAGTGATTCTACAGTGAAGATGACAATCCGTTTTTTGGTGTAAATATGACAACGATGGTAAGTCAGATAATATCCGAAAACTTGAACATTTCGTCGTTCTAGAGCGGGAATCAAATCCGCGTCTCCCATATAGCGCCCGGGTATGCAAACCATTGCAATACCCAGAACGACAAGTCTCAAGTTTCCGATTAATTTGAATATAACCATCACAGGATTCGCTAGTCGAAACAACCGGCATTCATGTTTAGCGAATTTGGAGGTTAAGAATCCTATCCCGTGATTGCCCGGAGGAGATGGTTATATTCAAATTAATCGGAAAACTTGAGACTTAATCGTTCTGGGCGGTGTAGTGGTTAGCATACCCGGGCGCTATCTGGGAGACGCTGATTCGATTCCCACTGCAGGATGACGAAGTTTTCGGATATTATCTGACTTACTATCCTTGTCATATTTACACCAAAAAACGGATTGTCTTCTTCAAATTTTGCATTGTATGGTGTAATTCCGTGTTCCATTCATAACAGAACATGACTTTATGTGGAACATTGATTCAAAAGAAAGCGACGAGTTTGTATACAGATTTGATGAGTTTTTCGAGTAATCGGCCAGTTTTTGTGGAAGTTCAGATTATTTTCATCGTTTTAAGAGTAGCTATGCATTCCACATCGTCGGAAGCTGTAGTCCTCCATATTGAAGGTGAGGAGCAAATAACTTTCAAGCAAACCACTGATAAAGAAATCTCAACCCGGAAGCAGGTATTTAATTTTGGCAAAACAAGTCTATTTGGAAGCCAGTGCCTAGTAGCGCCTTTCTTTCTGTTAAGTAAAATACAACGTCTGGCACCAGGTGTTGTTCTTAATTTAATAGACTAAGTACAACTACACGCTACTCTTTGGAAGTAACACTTCTGGGGATTGCACATTAGAACTTTATGGTACAAAAAATCCTCGGCCATTGAAAATGGTGTAAAAACCAGATTGCCTGTTATTTGGAGAGCTAATAAGAAAAATCGGAAGGTATCTACAGTTTTTTTTTCTGTATATTTTTCAAAGGAACTGCAAGATGGGTTGAAGGCCTAATCTGAAAGGGAAAAGTTACTTTTAAGATTTTTCTTTTTCGAGTGTTATTCCTATCTCCCAACACCACATCAATTGGTAAGTGCGGCCTCTTCTCGATTTTATCTGCGTCGAACTTTCTCAGTGATTATTGAGCAATCAGTTGCAGATGATAAGCCTACTATTAAATAATTTTGGAGCCAATTTAACATTAAGATGGAGATTGATGTCGTTCGCGAGGACTGGAATGCACCACTCTTGACTGCATGAATGAGGTGTAAAAATAATTCTGACCTCAAGCTGCAACAAATGTTGCCGAGGTTAAATGGATAATGAGAGCATCACAAGGGGAAAAACAGTAGATGCGGCCATACAAGTTTGCCTTATGGAGGTCGATGAAGAAAACGTAAAACAGCTACAAAATTCTTATCAAGACGACTTGAACTAAGGAGACCTGGCTACAGAGTGCCTCAGAGAGAAATCAGAGCTCAGTCCCGAAAAACTCAGTGAATGAGAATCCTCATAACAGTTATATCAGGCCTGCAACAGGACTGACTCTGGCATTAGTCTTGTTGTTGTATATGACCCAGATCTCGGGAAGTTCTAAAGTACAGAGAGAAACTGAAAATACCCTGATGTGCTACAAAGACTCCATCAATCAAAAATCAAAGACGACTCAGCTTTCAATCGAGACATTAGAAAAAAAGAGAGAAAACATCCAGCATCTCAACTGAGCCTACAACTTCTGATGAGTTTTTAGCTTCAGCTACGCCTTTCATTTCATGGGAAATCGTAGTCGGATATCGGGAGTAAAAGATGTCAACAGCTTCGCTTAATCCAGCCAACCACGATGAACAAGATGCCTACTGTGATGAAGAACATTAAAAAACCCCTTGAAATTCTTGTAATTTCGTAAATTGAACTTTTGTAATTTTTCTTATGAGTTTCGTTTCGGGTTTAAAGACAACCATGAGCAACTCGCAGAGCTGTAAGCAGTCGCCCGTCTCTAATTTAGGGCCACTAGTTCCTAGAATTGGGAAAGTCAAATCCAAGACGAGGTCAAATACGTGAGAATCTATTTTACCTACAAATGAATTCCAAGCTATAAATAGGGGAAAAGGGCTGGTAAAATGTTTCAATTTTATTGATTTTACAGTTTTAAAGCAGTCTATCCTTGACTTTAATAATCATCCCAATTTTTTCAAAAAATAAATAAATTAATAAACAGTCACCTTTCTCAAAACATGTAAGTATTCAGTGTTAAAATGCTTTTTTATAGCTTGGAATTCACTTGTAGGTAAAATAGATTCTCACGTATTTGACTTCGTCTTAGATGCGTTTAAATTTATTCTTAAAGAAACAGTTTCCTCCAAGCCAGTCTGCAAGAACTACATTACTATTAGATTCCTCAATAAATGTTATGATTTTATTAAATTTAAAAATTATTCTTTAATAATGCCAGTAGTTTCTCATTTCTAAACACCAAACAGCAGTTAGTTTGAAGTATGTTAAAACCTTAGAATCTAGTGTAAAGAATTAACTATAGGCCTCATGCCTGTTTTTCTAACTTGCATAACTTTAGTTGTAGTTGTGAAAAGTATCAAGATAGTGTTTACTATGACAAGTCCTATATGCATGTTATTACAGGGAAATTAAACATGCTGGATAACCATAATCTCAAGAGGCTTTTAGGTTTCGGTGCTAGATTTAGTCCCTCAGTTAATATCTCAAAAGAAAAGATTAAGTCTGACTTTTGTCAGGATTTATTTTGTTAGGTATATTGTTAAAACCAGTTTAACCTACACTCAGCCAGTTGGAGCCTTTGCTGAATGAAAGTGCAAGATTTTGCAGGATTTTAAAATTAACTTGTCAAAAATAGAGGTTTTTCATGATAATAGCCTAATTCTCTCCAAAGAATTAAAACAGTCTTTAACTAATCTGCAAAATGAGTCCATTTTTACCACCACAGATAAAGCTAATAATAATTTTGTCATTATTTGTAAGAAATTCCATTTTGATTTGATTAATAAAAGTCAATTAATAGGGTTACCTATAACCCTGTCTCCATTACTGGAAGGGACTTGCTAATAAATTCAAAACATTTCACAAGCAGCTTCGGCTTAGGTTGGCTTTTAGCTATGAAACTGAATTACCTTATCTTTCTGCCACTGCAAAATTTCATAAGGAACCGATGAAACTTAAATTCATAGCTAATGAGACTAAAAGTCACAAGAAAAAAATTGATCAATATTTTGAGTCCATCTTAAAACAGGTTTTCACTGTAATTAAAAATAGTACCAACTGTGTGAGCAATGATTTTTGGATAATTAATAGCAACTCAGTTGTAATTTCTGACATAGTTAACACCAGGCCTGTGGATATTATTAGCTATGACTTTGAGAATTTGTATACTGACCTTCCCATAAATGATATAAAATACGTACATATACATACATATCACTAAGCTGTTCTCTGAGATTCAGAGGAAGCTACCTTTAAATTACTGAATGAAGAATATAAGCTTTCTTCTATTATAAAAGCAAGCACTTGGGATATTTTGTTATATTGTTGTTAATGATATACCTATGGAATGCTCGCATTCCACCAGTATTTGTAATCTCTTTCTGTTCTATAAAGAGTATCAGTTCATTAAGCATTCATCTTTTAATCGTGATAGCTATTTATATATTTACAGATTTATAGATGACTTATTGTGCTTAAGTAATTCCGAGATGATTGAGAGGGATTTTTCAGCTATATAACCTAGCTGTCTTAAGTTAAATAAAACCAACACAAGTAACCAGGTGCTTGATTTCCTAGATTTAGCAATTAATTTCAATGAAAGTAACCCAGTTATTGGTCAGTATGATAAGCGAAATAATTTTAATTTTAAGATCATAAAATTCATAGTCTGGAATAGTAATTTCTCCAGTAAGGCTATAGAAAATGGTTTTATTTCGAAAGTTCTAAGGTATGCTAGAATACGCAATCGAGGATCAGTATTCGAAAAGCACGTTAAAATACTAATAGAACAGTTTGTCAGTAACCAAGTACCTAAAACCTGCTTAAAGCTTGCTTGCATTAAAGAAAATAAATCTAAAGTACAGTGTTATAATTGCAGACTTAATTCAGTGACTCAGTGGCTGAATGAATCATCTAAATAAAAAAAAATATAGTAAATAAATAAATAATATAAAAAGTATGAAACTAGGAAACCTTGTTGATAAAAACGGGGAATCATTAATTATTGAAGGTTTGAGAAGGAGGACTGCTATTTAGGTAATTAAATACTGGTTATACCTGTTGAGTACAGCCATTCTGATCTCATAGGGTATATACAGTATGCAGTGGCGCCAAGCACAGGTTTTAATCAATTGCTGAACTTGTATTTTCCCATGAAAGAAAAAATCGGATTGTCATCTTCAAAATTTGTGTTGTATTTTCCTTTTGACTTGGACATTGAGGCTGATTTTGGTATCCTAGCTCCCAATGCATTAGCAGAGGTTGTGGACTTGTTTCCTAGGTGGCGCTGCAGTCATTATTTCCCGAGCGGGCTCCTTGAGCAGTCTTTTTGCAGCGCGTAGTAGGCTCGTCGCCCACTGGATTTATGCTTTATATTAAGTGAGTTTTAATTTATTATTTCTCAAAATTGTCTCTATTCATTGGTTAATGCGCTGCTCAGAAATTTTTACAAAGTTTGTGTTTCTGCTTTCAAAGCATGTTGCTGAGCGTCTTTTGTTCTTTGGATGTATCACGTTTATGAGCAACTTCTTGAAGTATTGTTTCCTCAGATCAATCTCTCCTCATTAATCACAATATTTCTGTACATAATGAACATACTAGAAGATTTTCTTTCCTTTTTTAACAGTCTTAAGTTATATCTTTTTAGTTTGAGCAATGCTGTGAATCTGAATCGTGTATATTCATGTAGTTTTCTGAAATAAATTGGTATACATCCGTGGTTTATGTATGAGCATTACAAGATCGAATGTGAGGTTGGGCCTGGGATATTCAGCAGAACTTTTTTAAAGCTTCCGAATAATTGGGTAGAATTTCTGTTCACAGACAAGAAGGGCAAGCAGCTATAATAACGTCGGTGAGTATTAACTTTTCTGGTGTCCGTTTCAATTTCTCACATCACATCAGATATTATGGCTTAACAGTAGCATGAAACAAAAATTTTAAAAATAAGTCTTTAAGTGATGCAGTAAAGTAATCATATCCAGCGATACTTTTCATATACTGCACAGAGACCGCTGTGTTATTACACAAAGGGAGATATGAACATAAGAAGACAACAAAAATAAGAAACGTAATGACCAGAGAAAAAATGTTGAACGTGTAACATAACGTACAGTATATTCACATTCAGTTGAATATAGCTACAGCTAACCTTATTAATCTTACAAACTTAAGAAGAAAACAAATGCACAAACTATACATAACTATGTTTTAAAACGTGTATAGTTTCAAATGACTGTATAAAAACAATAAAAAAATTACTGCAAGTGAAAGTTTTCGGGGACGGCCCGGAACTCTAGGGCCCTTTTCTTTTACCCATCCTTTGCCTGCGTCCCTGGAGCATGATAATCGGGAAAACATTATAGAAAGTTTTGCACAGCGACAAAAGTGTGCTATCTCATACCGAAACTAAACGTAACATTTGAAATGCTGCAGTGATACAAAAATCGCAAATTTTGCTTTTCTATCAAAAAGTTCACTTAATTATTTCTTGAAAAATATAGGCATCTAACAAATGTTTTGATTTCAAACCCTTATGCTGTAATGTTCGGGTTCTGACCCCCGTGTTCAATGCTTTTAGAGAGCGAATGAAATTAATTTACAGCCTTTCAAACGTAGTTCGAAATATGAGACGTGTAAGGCATGCATACATACAAGTGAACCAACAAGATACGGAAATTCGATTCGGTGTTTTTAGGAAAACTGCCTGCTATGAGAGTAGAAAACTCGTATAAATCAAATACGCACGAAAAACTCTAAATCACTCACAGCAACAGCAAGCGGCCCAGGAAAGTAATCGTCCAGCAGTTCTGACAGACAGTTTACGTCAGCAACAACAAAACATATAATGAAAGAGCTTTCTTCCATACGAAACGTGAGAGTCACGGGTTTGTAAGGACCTCATCTGACACTACTCACCTTGTTCTCCTTATGTTCAAGATAAAAAGAATCATTTTTGAAAGTGAAAAAATGTTGCTACCGAATGTGATTTTGTTCTCTCTGTATTAGAATGATCAGGAATGTGAGCCTATAGTTTTTTTTCCTTCAAATATGTTTTAACATACATAAATACCAATGAATATACGTTCAGCAACTTTTTTGCTCTTTAAGCATGTGTGAATATCAAATCGCTTTTTATACGCGTAGATATGGCTAGTAAATCGAAATACAACATGATAAGTTGCAACTAGTACTGATAAAAAGAAAAAAAAACGGATATGACTTTATTTTTGCTTTTGCTTGGAAGTTCAACGATCCCCTTGAGCATCTAAAACTACTATAAAGAGTCGTCCATCCCTGAACTACAGCTCCTGGGGACTGGTGAACCACCCGTGCCTCATCCGGTACTCGATTATACAGCCAGTTCAGAAAATTACTTAAATATCCTCCATCGTGGTGAGGCAGATACATTTGCTTAAATCAAGCCATTCGCATATGTTCTCGCAAACAAAAAAAAAAAAACTCAGCTTCACTTTCCTAGAATAAAAAAGAAATATATTTGGTCTTCCGCCAGGCGTCTAAATTTAGTCAAATATGTTTATACTCGCAACCAAAAGAGTGCTTTCAGATAAATTTTCAGGGAAAAATTCCTCTGTATTATCATCGATTTGCGCTTTGTTCTTTTAAATATTGCAGCACCTACTGTATATGTAAGTATCAATGTTTACGACTTGTTTCTTTAATTTGTTCTAATGAAATGATTTTCGAATGTCACATAAAAGAATTGAGGTGATGATTTTTTCTCTTCCCCACGTAGAACAGAAAATTGCTTTGGACTAACAATGACGTTTTGCTTTATTTTATGTAATTCTCAAATAGGAAGTAAATTTTAGTTTTCGAATAAGGTCAGTTCTCATTTCCGCCTCTTCTATTATTGAGCATGAAGCAACTGGGTGGGAGGTACGGAGCTGGTTTTGTGAAAACCAATCAGGAGTTCTTGTCGCTTGTTGGCAAATTTTAAATCCATAATGTATCTTAGGAATATCTGTCACCAAATTCTTGTGAATATGTCTAATGAGAAGTTGATGAATCCTGCTCGCGGGTAATGTAAAACTTAACGTTGACCGGAGAAGTGCTTATATTTTCTAACTTAAATGCGAAAGGCGTTTTACTAACTTTATATACATACGCTTACTCACATAAAGATTCTCTTTCTCGAGGAGGAAATTTGACTTTACCTTACAAAAGGGTCGCAGCAGTTGATCGCTCCATAAACTCTCGATGGGAGATTTTTTACTTTTACAAGTCTTACTAGAAGCCTCTCCGCAGTGTCATCGTAATCCACTCCAAACCATAGACGTCCTCTATGGCCATCAGGAAAGTTCACTTCTTCTGGAGGATCTTCGGCAGATGCTTTATACAACTCTGGATTCAAACCTCCTAACAAAGTGGGACCTGCAAGAAGGAACAAATTTTTTAAGATTAATAGCAACGATGCATTATCATACTCAATAATATTCAAGGTGGAACAGAACTCACTCCGATGGCTGCAACCCAGTACAAGAAACATGTACAGTATGTGTGAATGTTATGATTATACATAAGATAACGACTTTTGGAGGCTTTCCCAATGAGAATGCTATTTCCATGAATGATAGAATATATTATCACAGCTTACTTGTATGTCTTAAGAAGCAGAATAATCTAAAGCCGGACGACTAAATCTTTTCGACACGTTGCAGAAGAAAACAGCGCCAAATATATTGATCTTCTCTGCTTGCCTGTTAGATACTCTACTTCTTTGACTCTAGATATTTTAAATAATTGTTTATTATTTTGTTTATCACTGTTAGTTTTGGTACCTATAAAGCTTTCTTGTAATTTCGGAGCTTTCTGCTTGTGACCCAAGAGTGAAAATGCAGTACAATATACTGTAGAACTGCCAGAGAAATATAGTTAAACTGAGAACGGGAATTTGTCTTGTGCTTGAAATGTATTAAAAACATTAATTTGAAATTATTCCATTTCCATTTTATCTCATAAATTTACCTCTAGGAAAGATGAGAACCCTGGAAGTTAAATGTCGGTGGCTGATTCACAAATATAAAAAATACTTTCACGTCTGGAAGGTCATTTTCAATTTGAGTTCTATGATTTTCTGTGACCACCGTCATGGACTAGTTGGTTAACGTGCTGTATTCAGTGCGGGAGGTGGACGTATCTGTCGGGTGTTCGAATCCCGGTCCTGCCAGCCATCTAGTCAGCGGTTTTTTCCGGGTTTTTTCACAGACCCCCTGTGCTCGGGGACGCGAATGCGTAGATGGTTTCCTGTGAAGTCGGCCCTGACGCGCTTCATCTCTTACCCACATGCAACAGAGGAATTCCAAGCCGGCTGCATTAATTTGCCAGTAACACTCAAAGGCTCATAATCGCCTTTGCGGGACTCAACCCGTCGGGGACGGAGGAGATAAAGAGACAGAGAGAGAGATTTTCTCTCTGTCAGCTGATATGTTTTCTTCCAGAGTCGTGCAAAAACATTTCTATGACTCTTATTTGAGTGCCAATTCTTCTAAACTTGGCGATTTTTTCTTTGAATTCCACAGCGCTTTTTTAATCTACTTCAACCTTGGCCAGAGTACAACGAAATGCAATAGACAGATAAATGAAGTATTTTGTTTGTAACGTTGTTTATTTCACTGGAATCGGAGAGAGATGTTTTCACACTCTTGGATTTATGATTTTCTTTGTTCTGGTTTCGGAGTTTACGACCACCATGAGCAACTCCAAGAGCTATAAGGAGTCGCCCGTTCCTAATTTGAGGCCACTGGTTCTAGAGAGCCAGCACCATCACACAAACACACAAACGTTTTTCATCAGGGATTCGAACCCAGTCCCATCTCGGACAAATGATCAGAAACTAGCGTCTCAAGACCACTTGAACTCTGAGGAGGCAATTTATGATTCAATATATGTGTATTTACTGAATACTGTGGAATATGAAAAGTATTTGTGATCTTATTTATTGCTAGAGGAAGATGAAATGTTTGTTCTTTATCAAAAGTTAGAGTCTCCCTACTTCTGCTCGATGCTCTCACCAACCTTTTATAAATTGGGTATTACGTACCTTGTCACGGATATTGCACAGGGGAGAAGTAAGAATAAGAAAAATATCCAGTTTCGCGCCCTACTCTGTTAATTCTCAAATACAAAGCTAAGAAGGGATGAGTAGGCGTTAGCCGAAAATATCCTTCCGAAACTTATAATTTACGTCATAAATGTTGCAGTTTCTAACTAAAGATTAATTTTGTCCACGTTGATACGTACTGTGTACCGTAATACCTTTTTAGACGAGTGTTCATTCATCGTGTTTTCTATTGTTTTTCTCCGCCATAATAGGTGGTTTTCTTTCTGTAGTTTTCTATGCTGATCAACTTACATTTAGACAATATGGCATTCTTTGTGTACTTCTTCTCTTAAGCAGTTCGTCAGTAACATTTTCAACTCAGTGATTGACCAATTTCTGTCGCTACTTTCTTTGCCATTATAAGCAGTTAAGTTCTTTTTAGTACCTCTTTCATGGTGATATTAATTTTTGTGACTCAAGCTTATATTCGAAACCACAACCACATAAATAGAAAAATGTTTGAAATACAAATAGTGAGGTCACAGTTTAATAACCTGACAACATAGTGAAAATACAAGTGAGAATGAAATTACATAATTATTACTTATCAGGTGATGTGAACTTTGGTGTCTTACGTGAAAAGTCTGTTATATGATAGATACATTTTTGAACGTCAGTTTCTATGTCTGTTTCATATCATAAATATTAGGGGCAAAAAAATCCATTATTATTTTATAATTTTTCAATGCTATTTATTTTCTTGTGCAGAAGTATTGTTTTGCCGCTTAAGTCACTTGTGAGAGCATACTGAGAGTCGTCGAAATTTTCGACGACTCTCAGTATGCTCTCGCAAAAGAAAAGCTTCCCTTTCCGATGGCAAAAGAACCTGGACTTCCATCTACTACGAGGTATGATCCAAAAGTTCCCGGACTGGGTAGATAAGTCCCTAGATAGTCAGAATTACAAAGCTGAAACATATGCTCTTTCAAAATAAGACCCTCTTGCAACAACACACTTCTGCCAGCAGCTGTAGAGTTTATCGAAGCACATCTTTCTCATTCTTTGCAATGTCCTTGTTCTTCAGTACAACCAGCGATGCGTATTTCACTTCTTCTGCGCCCGAAAACCGACGATTCTGAAGTCGACGTGTCAACTCAGGAAAGAAGTGAAAGTCGTAGGGTTTGAGGTCAGGTGAGAACGGTGGGTGTGGGAGGTAAAACAACCCTTGCTTTGGCGAGAAACTCACGAACGAGGTGTGCAGGTGGATTGTCTTAAACTCACCTGTGTGTCGGTGGATTGTCCTACAACAGCACCCACGATTAATCACCCTACAGTTGAGGGCTATTCCTGCGGATCTACTCACGTAGACGTCTCTTGATGTCCACATAGAGCTCCTTCTTGACGGTGCATCCTTCAGGGATAAATTCAAGATGAACAATACACTGGATAATAATTAATAATTTTTATTTTAATACACTGGATGTCGAAGACCTCTGGCATGATTTTGCCTTTGCTGCGATCTCGGCGGAATTTGTGCTTGCATGGAGACGATGACGATTTCCACGTAGTTGATGCCCACTTAGGAGTGCGCCTGGAAGAAGAAGCTCTATTTTTCATCTCCCGTTATGATTCTTTCAAGAAACTGCGGGTCTTGGTCTGCGGCGGTTACGAGATCGCCAGCCATTTCCATCCGTAAGGCCAACTGATCTTCAGTTAACATGAGTGCGACGATGTGTTGACACATCCGGTGCATCTTCAGATCATCTGTTAGTATCAGGTAACACATAGTCTACGATAATCCAGTAGCTCGATCGTCTGTTATCTTTTGGCTCGTACAATGGCCGCAACCTTTGAAATGTTTTCACCCGTTCGAGATGTCGTAGGCAGCTTGCTTCGTTCGTCATCTTCGACCTGCTGTCTGCCTTCTCTGAAGCGTCGATGGCAACCGAATGTTTGTGACCGCGACAGAATGTTTTCGCCATAAACTTGCTTCAATATCTCGTTAGTTTCTGTTTGACTTTTGTCCAAACGAACGCAAAACTCAATGTTAACATGCTGCTCAAAAAACGTCATTTTTAGCAATCGCCGAACACTGCGCAAGTTGCTCAAAATACCCGGATGTACCACAGAGATTGCGCCAGACTTCGATGGAGGAAACCAATTTCTCTGTGAGATGGTATAATGTCATTACCTAATCCAATAATCACCGTGGGTGACGGTACGAGTACTTTTCCGTACAGGCTCAATCCAGCAACTTTTGGAGCCTGCTCCGTAAAAGACTGTACATGTTCTGAATTCCATTTATGAGTATAATGCAGTTCATGTATTTAGGAGGTGGCATAATCAAACACTTTCTATTGGAATTTTTTAACTGCTTATGTGCTTATTGTCTTTACCATTGCAACGATAACACAAGCACAATACAAATTTGTTAAATTTTAAGAGTTCGCATCACGAAAACCAGCGTTTCGTTTTTTGTTACAGATGGCACTACATAAACAGTATGTACATATCTACCTCATTCCTTGGCGGATAGCTGTGAAAGAAGTACTGATACTGTCAAAAAACAAATAACGGTAAGGCTGTTGTATTTTGGTGACTCAGTAGATTCTGCTTTTATTCTGTGTAACTATGCGAACCGTTGCAAATTAATTGATATATAAAAAAGTACGGTATCTATTGGAACAGTTCCGTAATGAGGTATGAATCCTATTTCACCACCGGTTCTGGGAAAGGAAAGATTGTCAAATATTTACCACTAAAACCAAAGTATTGCTTAAGATTCAAGGTAAACCTGCTTTGTTTGCTGTACAAATCGAAATCGTATTTCCCTTTCCCCGAAGCGGGAATTCTGCTTGTCTTTCTGCGAAGCATTAAGATCGCTGTTTACAAAGAAAAGCATTAGTAACTCGTTTTGTGAAGAAATGAGTTTTCGAATCAGGTTTCACTTATAGAGAAAGGAAAAACCATGGCAACTAAATTCCATTCGAGACGCCAGGCGACTTCACCTGCTGCAAGCAAATATTATTGCTTGAAGTTTGTTTTTACTTCAAATTCATGAAATTGCTTTTTATCTTGACAAACAGCAGATTACTTCCAACTTGGGGCAATGCTTTATATGCAGAAGAATTTCCTCCACTACTCCTCCGTTCAACCGTAATTAAGAATATTCATTGACAGTAACTCTAGAGAGTGGTTCAAATATCTGTTGTTGAAGATGATCAAATTGGTTTCCACATACTTTGAGGAGTGATAGCATGATGTTATGCTTAAAATATATTTCTTCTTCATCGGCAATGATATACATTAAAAATAATTGAATTTTCGCTTTAGAGATCATGTTTGGATTTACATAGATCGCATTGACTGAAAATCTCGTATGGTTAAGAAACTATTTTACGTCAACCAACTGACCAAACAGGGATTTCCTTTCAGTAAAAAGTCATAATACAACCAGCTTCAATTGATTATCTGCTATTGGTCTCTTTAGCTCAAGTGTATTTGTGACGTATGGTTCCAGGGTTCCTAGAAGCCTGCCTCAGTAGCGTAGTGGTCGAAGCGCTGGCCTCTGACCGTCCATCTGAGTGGGCCCGGGCTCAATTCTTGAATGAGACATGCGTGGTGCGCCTGTCTTCGGCACTTGCCTTTCTCTCCGGAACAGCGACCCCAAATTAGGAACGGACGATCACTCATCGTCCCTATAGCTGATGCTCCCGATGATCGCTGAGCCGCGGGAAAAAAATAATTTCTAGAAGCTAGAAGGAAATTAAAAATATTAGACTGGAGAAAAAAGTGTTTCGGCCACTTTGAATTCAGAAAACTTTTTCTCTTCTGTTGGCAACCTGAAACAGTAAACAAAGTAATCTGCGTATTATTCTAAATTCCCTTGAACATTTTGGCCACCATTTGGCGTCACTGAATACTTTGATTTTGCAAATATAGTGAATGTAACTTCCAGAACTTTGCTTGGCAACATGGTCGTTGCTCATAAGAAGATTGTATTTTAGATTCACTTTTCCTTAAGTACAATATGTTGGTTTATTAGTTAGGTAGCTGATCATCTATTGCATATCTCCTCGCTTCCGCAAAAGCATAAATAAGCTAGCATGGAAGAATGCAATGTTTTGCAATCTACGTAGCACAGTTCTTACTCAACTAATTGTTTTTTTCCTTGCAGTAAAGTAAAAAAAATTAGTAAACGTTTCAAAAGTTTTTTGTAAAAACTGTAATTTTTCATCGATCCCTTGATTGCCCTTTTTAAAATCCAATGCTGAAATTTTGCAATTTTAACGCTTTAAATAAGTTTTTAAACTTGTGCATAAGAACGTCATCAAGCGTTGATCACTCATATGGCTAATCTTGGAAATAAGTATAAAATATAAGCAAAAATAATTGTATTTAGGATAATATTTGCGAGCGCTTTGTGACGTATGTTTATCTCTAATTTAATTTTCTTTTAGAGTTTTTGTGTTTTTATGGAAATTCGGTTTCTTCTCTTTAAACGTTTCATGACTTAAAGGAACATTATTTTCCCTGAAGAGTTTTCTTAGTTTCGCATCACTAACACAGGGTCAGAAGTCAATATAGCGTCAAACTTGCTACATTAGCAAGGGTGCATTTAGCGACTTGTTAGAAGTGTATTTGATATAGCATTTTCTTAGGAAAGTATGTTACGATTGCGGAGTATTGTGAATGTTATGCAAATTGAAGCCAGCAAATTCACATTCTGGTTAGAGCTGATTTACCTGTTCTGAAGTGCGAATGAAAGAGAATAAAAGTGAACGCATGGAAGTTACTATAGCTGATTAATTACCTTGCCGGAAAGTGATTTCTATATTTACTAGTGCTTCATATAGTATGTATGTTAAGAAAGTTAGAAGCAAAATTCTTAGACTAAGCAACGTAAGCCTTTAAATAAAGGTAAACCTCATAGCTTAAACATCGACTGCACCCAATAAAATAGGTGTACAAATAAGTTTTATAGGGTTTTAAGACAACGCAACATGTAATTTGAGAGAAAACAACAATACTTTTACGAATCAAAATATGCGCCCACATTATCTATCACCTTCCTCCATCGGTCGGGCAGCTGACGGATTCCAGCCATGAAGAATACTTCGTCGTGTGACGCGATGGAGTCGTCAACCCATTTTTGCACTTCGTCACATGTCCGGAACCTTACAGCAGACAAACCATGTTGTAACGATCGGAACAAATGTCTGAAGGGGCTATGTCGGGACTAATTGCCGGGTGTTCCAAAACTTTCCAGCCACGCGTCAATAACGTTTCCTTGACCGATTTCGCGACATGCGGCCTAGCGTTGTCATGTAGTAATTTCACGGGACGCAATCATTTGTCTGTGAATCGACGTTTCCGACAGATTTCCTGGTTCAATCGCAGCACTTGTTGCTTGCAGCGATCAGCAGTAGCAGTTTGACCCGGTTCCAATAGTTGATAATAGAGCACACCCTTCATATCTTACCAGATGCACAGCAGAACTTACTTGGAGTGAATATTGCGTTTCGGTGTCGAAGTTGTTGCTTCACCGGGGTCTACCCAATTTTTTTTTTTTTTTGTGTTTGGGATTGTCGTACCATATCCACTTTTCATCACCCGTAACGATTTTCCACAGGAAAGACTTTCTGAGTTGTTTATTCAACAGATTCAAACGCTTCTTGACAGGCTCATCTTTGTTCCTCTGGCCCAGGTCATGTGGCACCCATTTTCCTTCCCTCTGAATCTCTCCCATTGCGCGTAAACGATTAGAAATGGTTTGTTGAGTTACCCCCATTTGTTCCGCTAGTTCTTTTTGCGTTCGAGATGAATCTTAATCCAGCAATGCTTGCAGTTCCTCATGTGCAACCTACTTCGGGGCGCCGCTAAATTCTCGATCGCTAACATTAAAATCACCTGCACTTTAAATCGTCTAAACCAAAACTCACACGTGCTTTTCGATACAATATTCTCCCCCAGAACAGAGCAGATCGATGCACATGCTTTTGCAGCACTTTTTATTTGATGAAATTCGCGACGAATGCAACGTCTAATAAATGTAGTATCGCTTGCTGTCTTTCACCTACCAATGTGCACGTGCGTTTGGCTGTTGGGCAAACTTCTGTGTCAGATGTTATAGTGTGGACCAGTTACGGTCACATGACAACAACGCGGAGGAATGTCGGATATGTAAATGAGCGGTATATGTTACACAAAAAACGCTATAAAACTTATTTGTACACCTAATATAATAAAAATTTTGTGCCTTGCATTCTTAAAAAGTGTGGTAGTCACTTAAAATAATGCTAGATGTTGTGAGATACATTTTTACTTACCTCCTTCCAGAAGGGCTAGTTTTGACCATAAGGAGCCACTACCTTCAGGAGAGGAAGCTGCGGATATTGACGTCGTTTCCACTGGTGCTTGTAAAGTTGTTGATGAAGTTGGAATAGCTGGAACAACGAAGTCAATAGACCTCTGAGGACTGAAAAAAATGGTAATAATGGCTAGTGTTACATGTAAATTAATGCAGCATAAGTGACATTAGTTAACGCAGATGTGATATTTAAATGACATGAGTGCAACTGCACAGATCTTTTTCTGTTAGAAATTTTTTCAGCGAAATTACGTGATGTTATTGCACTTTGATGACTGTCATTTTTTTTATGAATGTTTACAGTAGTACATGAATAATAATATAGCCCTGCGGCTGAGCCGGTAGGACGGACCTAACTTATTATTCAAGGGAATGGGTTCTACCTTTCAGACATTGGAGGTTACATTTGATCTCTGTTTGAATCAAGGTCGCTTTTTTGTACAAATATTTTTGCCACAGAAAAAGAGGTTTTTTTTTTTTCAAAGCATCACATGTTCCTTACAGTAAAGTAATATTAATTGGTAACTTTTTAATTGCTCGACATTTACTTTACTTGCAAGCAAAAACGTAGGTTTTAGATCAGAGGCCAGCGCCTTAGACCACTGCGCCACCGGGGCGGCGTTCTTTCTTTTACAAAAGACGTGCTAAAAATTGAGGAATTTGCTACGTGACTCCCCATTCAAAAGCCAAAACGTTTCAGCAAACAAATAAAAAATGATTAGGAATGAATAAATCAGCGTTTAGTCACAATAAATCGTTATTTATTGTCAACCACAGTTTTCTTGTGCATATGGCGTGGCTTCATCAAGACGAATGGCACTTAAATATTAAAATTACTGTAACATAATCAGCGATGTTGGCACAAACTGTTGCGATAACATCGTTGTTAATGTCACAGCAATCTGAATATTTACGTGCCATGGTGACATCATAAGTGACTGCATCGTGACCGTTAACGTCAACGATGATGTCAGAAAAAGTTGGAATATTTATGAGTCCTGATAAAGTTGGGCCATACGTACAGCGAAACTGCTATCGACAAAAATAAAGGTTTAGGACGATTAAGCGTTGGTTTATTTATTCTTATATAATTTTAGAATGTTTATAGTCTACGATTCGTATGTACTAAATTAAAAACATTGTTCTCATCAACCAAGTAAACATCTATGGTCTACGATTTGCACTAGTTAAAAGCATACTGCTTTTGTCAACATTTACATTTGTCAACATCGTCATCAGCTGCGACAACAACAATTTGCAATCTACTTTCTGCCAAATGATACGTTGAATTCGTTCCCGAAATCTTTGCCTTGATTACTTCTTTTCCACGTTGTTATCATGATCTACATTTTCCCATTATCCATTAATTTATTCCTTAGGAATTGTCTGAGCTACTATAGTTATGCTGCGTTAGAGAAATAAGTATCAACTACTTCAAATCCCACTGCATTGACTTCTAGAATGCGCTTTAACGTGGAACTATTAAAAGAAGAGATTTATGGGCTTTTTTTTTAGTTTTTGATCCCACTTGCTTCTATTGTATTGGGATTTCTTGAACAAATTGTTATGCTTGAAAATAGTAGTTTGTAAAATTAACCAAACCGTTAGTGAGGTGAAATTTTGTTTAACCATCGGTATAGTTTTTTTCTTTCTTTTTTCTTTTTTTTTTTTTTTTTTTTGCGGGTTTAGCGACCACCATGAGCCACTCGATGGGGTATAAGCAGTCTCCCGTCCCTAATTTAGAGCCACTGGTTCCAGGGAAGGGAGAGAGCCAGTGCCGTAAGACAAACACAACATCCATGCCTCACCGGGATCCGAACTCATCTCAGACGAATGGTCAGACGCCAGCGCTTAGACCACACTGCTCCACCGGGATGTCTCGTGTAGTTTAAAGATGAACATACGATTACCATCTACGTAATAATGAATTTAAATGAAGTTACATATACTTATGAATTCTGTTTATTAAATTATTATTAACTTTATCTGTGGTGTCTTGTGGTATCTGCTACCTTTACGTTACCAGCAGATCCTTTAACTCTTGTAAGCTACGTGGCTGAGCCGCCGCAGATCAGAATTTCTGTTCTAATACAAGCCACAGATGCTCGATTGAATTGATGTCTAGAAAATTTGAGGCTAGGGTAATACGTGAAAGTCTTCCTCGTGTGCCACGAACTACTCTCGAACAATCCGGGCAGTGTGGCATGGCGCATTATTCTGCTGAAAGAAAGTACTACTAGAGATGAATACCGGTGTCATGAAAGCATGCACTTGGTCTGCAATGATGTTTAGGTAGGTGGTTTCCTGTACATGAATGACTGGACCCGGAGTTTTCCAGCAGAACGGTGCCCAAAGCATTACATTTTCACCACAGGTTTGGTTTCGTCCCGCGGGGCATGCTGGAACAAACACTTCCCTAGGCAAAATATGTACGCGTACCTGGCCGTCCATATATATATAGAGAGAGAGACCTATCAGCCTCCTATCAGTGGTTTATAAAATCTTCACTAAAGTTCTTTCACACCGCTTGAAGGTAACACTGGACATGGCTCAACCGAGAGAACAAGCTGGATTCAGGAGTGGCTACAGCACAATAGATCATATCCACGTACTGAGAGAACTAATTGAAAGTGCGAGGGAATATGAACTTCCATTGTGCATGGCTTTTATCGATTATGAAAAAGCCTTTGATTCGGTGAAACCATCAGCAGTTGCAATGGCTCTGAAATCCTGCGGTATTGAAGATGCATACATTAACATTATTAATAACATCTATGAAAATGCAAGTGCAAAGATTCGGCTGTTTGAAAATACAACACACATAAAAATTGGAAAAGGAGTGAGACAAGGTGACACCATATCTCCGAAGCTCTTTAATGCCACATTGGAAAATGTCTTTCAATCACTGAACTGGGAAAACAAAGGGATAAAGATTAATTGAGATTATCTAACCCACCTTCGTTTTGCTGATGACATAGTCATTTTTGCAACTACCCTATCAGAGCTACGGAGTATGATCCAGGAACTTGCTGACAAGAGTAAAGAAGTGGAATTAAAAATGAACTTTCAGAAGACAGAAGTGATGTTCAATGCTTTTACAAGAAATGAAGATTTATCGATTGATGGAGAAAAGCTGGAGATAACAGACACGTACGTTTATCTTGGACAGCAGATATCAAGTGAGGGTCACATTGGTGATGAAATTAATCGGCGTACAAAACTTGCCTGGAGAGCTTTTGGAAGAAACAGCATAATTTTCAAGAGCAATATGCCATTATGTCTTAAAAGAAAAGTGTTTGATCAATGCATCCTTCCAGTGCTTACGTATGGTGCAGAGACGTGGACCTTAACTAAAAGAGACATACAAAGGCTGCAGACAACTCAAAGCAGCATGGAGAGGTGCATGCTTGGTGTAACCAGGAGAGATAAGAAGAGGAACACGTGGATCCGAAAAATGACAAGAGTGGAAGACATCATGATCAGAGTTAAATCGCTGAAATGGCAATGGGCTGGACATACTGCCAGAAGGACAGACCATCGATGGATAGCCGAAATTTTAGATTGGATTCCAAGGGACAGGAAAAGACCCAGAAGAAGACCACATGGAAGATGGGTGGATGAAATTCGAAAGTATGCGGGAGTGACATGGAGGAGACTGGCACAAGACAGACCGTTGTGGAGGAAACTTGGGGAGACCTTCGTCCAGCAGTGGATTGATAATGGTTGACAATGATGATGATGATGATGATGATACTGCAACAGAAAACTAGATTCATCGGACTAGC
Organism: Macrothele yani; assembly: GCA_039090855.1. Taxonomy (NCBI): domain Eukaryota; kingdom Metazoa; phylum Arthropoda; class Arachnida; order Araneae; family Macrothelidae; genus Macrothele; species Macrothele yani. The sequence goes on from CM077026.1 coordinate 76,763,561, forward strand.
CGACCGTCTTCCAATCATTCCAGGTCCATTTATGATGCTGGCGTGCCCATCGTAGCTGCTTTCGACATGGTCACTCGGAGCGGCCTACGCCTACACATCCCTTTTTCCAGCAGGGTTCGATGTACGGTGTGTTGTGATACATTACTCTTGTGTGTGTGAACCGAGGTTGGCATGGTCACACGGAGCGGCCCTTGGCTAAGCAGCCCCATTTTCAGCAGGGTTCGATGTACTCTATGTTGTGATACATTACTCTTTTATGTGTGAACCGAGGTTAGCATGGGCACCCGGAGCGGCCTGTGGCTAGGCAGCCCCATTTTCAACAGGGCTCAATGTACTGTGTGTTGTGACACATTACTCCCATCATCAGCATTAAAATTATTGGCGAATCACGTCACAGTATTCATTCTGTTGGCTCGTACCAAACGGGATAGTCTTCGCTCACCTTGTCTGCGGTGACGCCCAAAGGTGTGAGCCGTATTCAGACTGCACCTTGCCAGCGATTCGTGGTTTTTTTCTCCTCGGATTACTTTTGGAAGGCACTAACTCGGCTTACCATGAGCATTCCACAAGCCTTGCCATCTCGGAAATGCTCTGACCCATTACAATTTCGACTTTGTCAAACTCACTGAGGTTTGCTTCTTTTACCATCTGAAAAACAAGAATAACACTGATTTGGTGTTGCTTACTATATATCGTTTTATGATTTTCACACGTGCTGTCGTTTACCTGCAGTTGCTTCGATTTTCATAACGACGAGCTAGTTGTAATGTTTTAGCTCTTCTGTGTACGTGTGTTCGTCTGAGCTCGGACCGAAGCATTCTAGTGGCCCATTTGATTTTTCTCACCAACAGATATCTCCTCTGCATTGTTCACAGTCTGACAGCAGCATTTACAGACGTACAACGTTGAGGAACACTTTTGCATATTTTTGGTTTCGAAGTCCAGTTATCGTCATACATCTTTCCTGCGGCTGCGGGTATGTGATAGATATGCAGTGTCCGAAATTTGCATACAGTTGCGTTTCGTATTCGGCCAGCTAACATTCTAACCTCACAACATTTGCATAAAAATACGCCTAGAGTTAATACACAAATGCGCCTTTAATCCTTACCTTTTTTGGGCGGTTCGTACATATGCACATACATACACTACTGGCCACCCAAAATGCAACACCAAGAAGGGCACGAGATAGACAGGCCAGATTTACTGGACACGTAACAACAGATACAAAGATGAAACGATTGAGCTTACTGGCCCGTGCGTCTTCCGGAACACGCAGACATCAATAGTTCATGTGGCCCCCATGGCTGGCAATAACGGCCGCAACACGCCGCGGCATCGAACGAAAGAGTCTTTGGATGTAGACTTGGGGTATGTTGGTCCAGGCTGCTTCCAAACAATGCCACAGTTGATCAGGCGTAGCCGCGGGTGGTACTTGCCGGGCCACTCGGGTGCCGATCAGCGACCAGACGTGTTCGATGGGTGACATCGGGAGAACAGGCGGGCCACGGCAGCAGTGACACCTGGTGGGCCGTGAAGAATTGTTGCACGATGCATGCCACGTGCGGGCGGGCATTGTACTGTTGAAACGTGGCCACTGGCACGTCTTGCAGGTAAGGGAGGACTACAGGCTCCACAACGTCGGAAATGGTGCGGTGGCTGTTCAGAGTACCGGCGATGCGTACCAGAGGGGTGCGGGTGTCATATCTAATTGCGCCTCAAACCATAACGCCAGGCGACGGATGCAGGCGTCATACAGTCTCTCGCCGCGGTGTCGCCACACGCGGATCCGACCATTATGGTGTTGCAGGCAGAAGTGGGATTCGTCGGAGAAGACAATGTTGTGCCATTCCGTAGTCCAGGTGCGGCGTTCAACGGCCCACTGCCGCCGCACTGGTCGGTGGTGTAATGTCAATGGTAATCGGAGCAATGGGCGCCGTGCAACAAATCCCCGCTCCTGCAGACGACGTCGAACGGTACGTGCTGACACAGGTTGTTGCGCAACACACCATAATTCCTGCGCTAACGTTCGTAATGTGGCTGTGCGAGCCGTCAATGCCCGCCGCACAACATGCCGGTCCTCTCGTTCGGTGGTATGCCGCGGCTGCGGCAATCGCTCACGTCGGATCCATACTCGCCTCATCGTGGCTGGATGTCGTCCCACACGGGCGCCGATATCTCGGTACGATAAACCGCTGTCGCGATAAGCCACTACTCGTCCTCTGTCGAACTCCAAAACGTGCTGGAATGACTGCCGTATTCTACGACAAGACATCAGGAAGCTTTCCGCGCACAGGTCCGGCAGCGCAACACACTTTCACTACTTACACCCAGCCTTCTGTGCACCCTTTTTATAGTGCTTCTCGGTGGCGTGCCGGGCCCACATGATTTGCATATGCCCTGCAATGCTAATGGTTTGTATGTCCTCTCGCGGGCGACGCATGCTGCGAATTTCAGGCCAATCGGATGCTTCCTTCTTGGTGTTGCACTTTGGGTGGCCAGCAGTGTATATTGTATAACAGGAGACGAAGGGTACTAATATCCAGTGTTACCAATGGAAACAGTATGAAATGAATGATTATAGTTTATTCAAATAAGAAAAGGCGAAATAATGCCCACTAAGTATGAAGTCGTTCATTTCATACTGGTTGCGGAAAAATATCTTGAGCTTCCTGTCTCGTAAAGGAGCACACGGTGATAGATATGCAGTGTCATTTGCAAGACCACGTGTTACCTTACTATTCTTGTACTGGTGACAAAACCCTGCGTGGATCTGTGGGCAACGCCTGTTCACAAAGCACAAGAAAAGAGAAACACTAAGAGCTAAACCCACACTGCATATTGTGGGTCGAGATTTTGGAAACATGACATAGCCTTACGCTGTGAATAATTTGTTTTCTTTTTGCTCTTTCATTTCAGTGTTTTTCACGTGCTTTACCAGCTGCGTAACTCATGAGGGAAAATGATGTATTATTACTTAGCGGATTACTTTTCTTTCTTTCTTTCTTTCTCCAAGCTGTGTTTCAGACAATCAGAATGAACAGTAGATCTGTGACGAACCTTACAAATATATTGAATGGGCTCGAGTGCAAGTTTGATTAGTTTATTGCTTTCTGCAAGAAAGAATGATGAATAAAGCGAAATAACTGAAAAGAAAAAGAGTCAGACCCTCTTCTCCACTAAAAGCATTAAAATGAAATAAAACTAGTCGAGAAGTGTGATCGTTTGCAGTCAACTGATACAAAAACATCTAAAAATGTAGTCAGCCGCTTTTCATGGTTCCTAGGTGCTGATTATTCTTGGCGCTGTGGCTTCGAGAAACGACGAAAATTACTGTAGGCCGTATGTTCGATCTTCTCCAGAAACAAACGCTTGCAGTAAAAATAGTAAGCGCGTTCTACACAGCTTCAAGACCTTATAGCTTCGTCATAAAACATGTTCTGAGTTTATAGTTTCGTAGTTCATTTGATTCAGTTTAAAAAACGAAAACGAAGATTCAGCTCTAGTGATTTAAAGAAATTGAGAAAAGGAAGTCGTACGACAGCAGCAGAATGACTTTTCAATGGCAGTTTAAAACTATGTGTTACCTCATAAATGCCATTGTGGAATTCTGGGAACGTATTGAAAAGGTCATGTCTTGACACGGATGTATAGGTATACGCTGTCACACACAAGCTCAAAATTTAAGTGTTGATTTTATCGATTTGTGACCGCTTTTGAAGGTCAGACTGAAAAATTCTTCTTGTATCAAATATTATTGCATACAAACAATATTTGCATATCACTTCATACTTTCCTGTTTCCAAAGTTTTCTTCTAAGTGGCGTAAATGAGCTTTTGAACTTTAAAATCTTTTTTGGATAGAACAGACGTCAGATTTTCCTGCTAGGACGCGCGCACAATTTTTTTTTTGAATCAGATAGATCTTAAACGATGCTTCTTTGATCCAAAGAAAGAAGAACGTTGCTAAAGATTTTATGGGAATCTTTTGGGTACAAGAGCAGCTCTCTTTTCCACCGGGAAACGAAAGTTATGTGTTCAGTAGACACAGTCGCTTTCCGTACCTAAATCTCGTGCTGATCACACTTTTAAGTACTGCTTCCTTTCCCTTTTCGTCTTTTTTCTGTAAAGTGGGAAGACCTGAAAAAGTTCTCTGCGAGTCCCAAATTTTGGGGCACGGGCCTAGGGAAACTAAGCACTTAAAGACGAAACATACGATTCATGACTTAGGACTACTCCTTTACTCCTTGTATTCGAGGAGCTACGTTTACTGAGGCCAGGAGCTATGTTTACGTGCCAACAGCACCTAACTACAGGGCTCCCATGAGGGCTGTAATCGTCATAATTTTTTGTATTCTGAAAATGATAATTTTATGACTGCTGGGTTGGACAAATCGAATAAAAAAGAGAGAAAGAAATGAATTGTAATCACTTCATCGTTTGCATCTGAATTATATCCCTTTCAAAATTAATTGGATGGCTTTAAAATATGCTCCATAGTTTTGGATCTTTAAGAACCTGATGAGATACAATTTTTTCATTGTTTGCAAAACAAAGTTAGCAATAAATGAATTTGAATTCGTCATAACGTTTTAAAAATTGATTTGCATATTTAGTACGTATTATTACTAATATTATTTTGTAGTGTTTTATTAGGTTGCACTGCTTTATCTTTTAAGATATTTGCTCGATACCATTTAAAACTCTGAGGAATTATAAAATCAGCAAATTAACAGAATCTGAAAACATTGCAGTCACATTCCTGGTGTGAAAAGAATACATTTCGGCATGTTTATCGAGTGCGAAGAAAGCCTTCAGGTTAACTTTTTTTATTCCATTGTTGTTATGCGGTAGTTATGAGATATGGCGATTACTACAATAAATTAAGCGCCAGAAGTCTTTTAATCGTATAGCTGAAGCCCGTTTCTTAATAGGCATGCAGCACATCCAGTGAAAATGATGGCATCATAGCTGAGAGTTAGCAAGACCACCGTACTGCCACGTTTTAATGCCATGTGCTTCTAAGTGAACGGTATTACTTCAAATTATTTTTCCTCCATTGGTTACCAAACTGTTTAGGAGTACTCAAAAATGATCAACTCGTATTTCACTCTTAGTAATGACGCTCTCGACGAAGTTTGGGCCTTTTCGAATCTTACGATTCATACAAATACGCAAAACAGAACGTCTTTTTGTTGTAAACATTCGTTACATGAATCTTGTTAACACGATTAACGATTCAGAGGGTGCTACTGCTTTTTGCTCAGAGACTATGCTTAAACTGCTTATTCCGTTCAAGGTTTCTTTTGCCCAATGGAACATTTAAGATTCAGTATTATCCTTTGTTGTCTTTCTTCACTTCCGTTCAGAATTATTTTTCGGTATTGAAAACGTCAGGGCCACCCCGTTGGAGCAGTGGTCTAAACGCTCATTCGTCCGAGAAGGGTCCGGGTTCGAATCCCGGTGAGGCATGGATGTTGTGTTTGTCTTACGGCTCTGGCTCTCTCCCTTCCCTGTAACAAGTGGCTCTAAATTAGGGACGGGCGACTGCTTCTAGCACGTTCAGTTGCTCACGGTGGTCGTTAAATCTTCAATAAAAAAAAAAACCGTCAGTTTTTAAAGAAGTTCAGATTTCCGCTGAATAGAGATTTCGCTTCTTGCTGTGTGCGTTTCACATCATCTTTTCATTGCACATTTTCTATCTTGCACCCCACGGAAGTTGCTTAATAAATATAATTGTCTGTCATACATGGCGTGATTCTCTGATTATTAGGTAATCACCAGATCTGTTTAGTCGGAAGTTTTCCTTTCGGGGTTTAACGATCACCGTGAGCAACTCTGAGGGCTGTAAGCAGTCGCCCGCCCCTGATTTGGGGTCAGCCGCCCCGGTGGCGCAGTGGTCTAAGCGATGGCCTCTGATCATTCGTCCGAACAGGGTCCGGGTTCGAATCCCGGTGAGGCATGGATGTTGTGTTTGTCTTACGGCACTGGCTCTTTCCCTTCCCTGGAGCCAGTGACCCTAAATTAGGGACGGGGGACTGCTTATAGCCCATTGAGTTGCTCACGGTGGTCGTTAAACCTCCAATCAAAAAAAAAAAAAAGATTGGGGGTCAGTGATTCCAGGGAGGGGAGAGAGCCAGTGCTGTAAGACACAACCCACCACAAAAAGTGCGTATTTAATTCGTAAATGAATTTTTGTACGTCACAGTTTCGCAACGTTTTTACGGATATGTTAATAAACGGTGATTAGAACATTTTATACGTCATAAGTTTTGCAAAAGAAATTCAAACGGAACGAAATAACTTGCTACAGCTGCACATTGCAAAGGGATAAGAAATAATTAAGTACTTAAACATCCATTTTTTCATGCACCTCTAAGAAAGGTATTTGATTATTTGATGTTATCATTTTTAAGGAAAAGTTATTCTTGAAATTCGCATTGCGTGTATTTCCTTCTCGAATCCAGAAATTCTGAAAATAAATTCATTCTCTTTCCATTTACTTTGTTGCTTTGTGTTGTGTGTTCACTGTAAATGCATAATGAAATGCAAAAGAGTTTCGTGGCTACTGTCGAAGAGCTTAAAATGCTGAAATTATCAACGCAGAATCGTCCAATACCTTTGCATTCTTTCAGGCAGCAGCTGCTCGGTGCTTCTATTTTCTCACGTTTTTTAACAACACAGTTGGGTCTTCGATTTTTCTGATAAGTTCAACAAAACAAATTAGTGATACCTTTTGCCTGTTGGTTTTTTAAAAAATATATGGAAAATGATGTGGGTTTCAGCTTCCAATTTTTAAAATACGTAATAAAATCAGATAAACAAAATACTTCACTCATGTGTATAAGGAGCTTTAGAGCACAGAGAAGCTCGCTGGTTGCCTTTTAGCACATGCTGTACGATATGCGTGGGCATGAAACGTGCGTAACGGTGTGTTTGTCTTATTAAAAGGCGAACTGTGGAAATATGACGTCAGTCAACTCAGTGTCCCACTTCAATTATGGAGTTACAAATAAATGAATACCCCTGCCATCACAAAGTCTTACTAATGAAATGAAAGTACTTATCCGTCATTAATTTAGAAAAAAGGTAAGAAAGTGAAACAAAATGGCATTTGACTCGGAAATGAACTTACCTGAAGTTACAGTATAATGCTGAATCAAGAATTTCTGAAATAATCTGATTCATAGTTTATGATTTTTACATGGCAGTTGTATGAAATAAATGTAACCGGATGGAGTTATATACCATGAAATTAAAGGAACAATGGTTTGTTTTTTATACGATATTTTTTTCTATTTTTTTCTATGGCTCTTAAATGTTGTTACCTCTACACAGAAAAAGAAATGAATCACCCTGTGTTTTGTGCGTGCATACCTGACAAGGTACCAACTTTATTACTGGCATGAAAATTAAGTGCGATTTCAAATTCGATTTCAGATCCCTGTAGTAAATTCGTTCTGCAGCAAAATGTGTTAATAGCGATTGCAGAAAGTAAGATAACCTTTGCAGTATTAGGTTACATAGTGATTTCTGTCCAAATGAAACGTAATGGTACAGAATGAACGTTTAAGTTCAGATACTTAGATCATTAGTTCTTCACTAGGTCTCATAAAACACTGCTACTCGATTAGTTTCGTTTTCTTGGGTCTCGCTGTTTTAATGTTAAATGCCTCGTCTTCCAATTTTCCCCCAAAGTATGTATTCGTTCTAACAGAGACAGAATGTTAAAATATCAAATGAAAAAATAAACTTAGCTGAAAACGAAAACTCTGATGTTAATTGCAGGAAGCATTCAAGTCGTTTTAGTTTTCGGAAACACTGTCTAACTCAGTAATGCTATAATCGCACCTAAATGTACTTCTTAATTTTTCTCCTTTTTTTTAGACGCACGAGGTTTTATACCACACTTACGATTGTAACACAACAAGGGGCGGAGGGTAATTTCATTAAATTAGTTCTATATTTGACATTTATTTTCGTACACAGCATTTGCTCTTCGTAAAACACCAGGAAATTACTTAAGTTGTTGAAGAAATTCGTGCCAGTAACACAAAGTGTTAGAATGCCATTGTTGCACGATATAACATGAAAGTCAAAATTAACGATGAAAATGACTTTTATTTACACTGAAGCAAAAGTTGAAAGTCAAAATCTCATCACTAAATCTTTCGTGCTGGCTTCCAGAAAATCCTCAGGTGAATGCTTAAAAAGAGATTGTAAAAATTTGAAAAAGAATTTACCGTGGAACGTCACTCTTGTTTATACACACATCGTTCAGCTCCCAAATGACTTCAAAAAACGTCACCACACTCTGACTAATGATTGTTGTGTCTTAATTGTTATTGGGTGAGTTCTGAAATAAAGTTCGAGTCAGTGGCTTATTTGGTTCTTGTTGTTCGACATTAACGGCATCCAAGGTGGAGGTATGAATCTGGGTACTTCATCATTACAACATTTATCAGCGTTATTGACGATGTGTAAACTCTCCGCTAGCAAAGTTGCATTTCTATTGTTGTGACCAGAAATAACTCTTGCCTCATTCCATAGAGGGATGTGGGCTCCCTGCTTAACTAATCTTGCAAGTGCTATAGAGTTTGAATGTGTTTTGACACTGTACTTGTGTTCCGCAATACGAAAGTTCAAATTCCTTATGGTGGATCCAATATCCGATCCATGTCAACAGTATCCAGCGCTTTCAAAGGTATTTTATAAACTCCGAATATGCTATTACACGGGATTTAGTCTCGATCGTTTTTAATAGTTGAAATTAAGTTTTAGATTTAAATTCCAAAATCCAAGTTGTATTTTTTACAGGAAGTTTTAAGTATATTCATAACTTTTGGGATATAATCCACTGACCCAACATATTTATGATGATTGGGTTCTTTAGTCAATGTAGACAAGTGTGTTCTTATGTTTCGATGGATCTGGTTTACTTTATTTCTGGGGTACCCATATACGTCTGCTATGGCATTTATTTGATTTAATTCTCGTCTCCTGGCGTTAACACTTGAGGAATGTGAGTAAGCTCTACGGATGAGAAAATGAAATTCAGATAGTTTATATGTATCAGGATGTGCTGAATGATATGGTATAATTGCTCATGTTGAACTAGGCTTGCGGTATACGGAGAATGAAATAGTTTATGATATACGGTTTCTCTTCAACGTAAAATCTAAAAATGGTATGGTATAATTTTGTTCCAGTTCAACTGTAAAATTAATTGTGGTAATTTGCGAGGACATTAGTTCAGCAAATTCATATAAGGAATCTACATCATGGTTCCAGAAAACAAGAATTTCATCTACTATGTATCGTAGATATAGCCATGGAGCTACTGGAGTAAGTTGTAAAACTCGTTCCTCTAAATCTTGTAATGCAATCTCTGCAAGGAGAGGTGAGAGTGAGGAGCCGATAGGTGCTCCTTCCTTTTGTTGGTAAATGACATCTTGAAATTTGAAATAAGTCCCTTTGAAAACCAATTTTGCCGCCTTGGTGGCGCAGTGGTCTAAGCGATGGCTTCTGATCATTCGTCAAAAAGGGGTCCGGGTTCGAATCCCGGGGAGGCATGGATGTTGTGTGTGTTTTACGGCACTAGCTCTCTCCCTTCACTGGAACCAGTGGACCTAAATTAGGGACGGACGACTGATTCTAGCTCATTGAGTTGCTCACGGTGTTCGTTAAACCCCGAATCAAAAAAAAAAAAAAAAAATTCGAGGCTTCCATGAAAGCTTTGATTTCTAGATCATTCAGGGTTCCCAAGGAATGTAGTTTTTCTTCTACACTGCTGGCCCCCCAAAATGCAACACCAAGAAGGACACGAGATAGCAAAGCCAGATTTAGTGGACATATAACAGCAGATACAAAGATGAAACGATTGAGCTTTCAGGCCCGTGCGACTTGCGGAACACGCAGACATCAATAGTTCGTGTGGCCCCCATGGCTGGTAATAACGGCCGCTACACGCCGCGGCATGGAACGAAAGAGGCTTTGTATGTGGGCTTGGGGTTTGTCGGTCCAACCTGATTCCACACATTGCCACAGTTCATCAGGCGTAGCGGCGGGTGGTGCAGGCCGGGCCACTCGGCTGCCGATCAGCGACCAGACGTGTTCGATGGGCGACATATCGGGAGAACAGGCGAGCCACGGCATCAGTGACACCTGATGGGCTGGGAATAATTTTTGCACGATGCGTGCCACGTGCGGGCGCGCATTGTCCTGTTGAAAAGTGGCCGCTGGCAGGTCCTGCAGGTAAGAAAGGGCTACAGGCTCCAAAACGTCGGAGATGTAGCGGTGTCTGTCTGTTGAGTGTACCGTCGATGCGCACCACAGGGATGCGGGTGTTATATCCAATTGCTCCCCAAACCATAACGCCAGGCGACGGACCGGTATGGCGATGCATATTGCAGGCGTCATACAGTCTCTCACCGCGGTGCCGCCACACGCGGATTCAAACATCGTGGTGTTGCAGGCAGCAGCGAGATTCGTCGGAGAAGACAATGTCGTGCCATTCCGTAGTCCAGGTGCGGCGCTCAACGGCCCACTGCCGCCGCACTTACCGGTGGTGTAAAGCCAATGATAATCGGAGCAATGGGTGCCGTGCGACAAGTCTCCACATCTGCAGACGACGCCGAACGGTACGTGCTGACACAGGTTGTTGCCCATAACACCCTAATTCCTGCGCTGACGTTCGTGATGTGGCGGTGCGAGCCGTCAACGTCCGCCACACAACATGCCGGTTCTTTCGTTTGGTGGTGTGCCGCGGCTGCGGCAATCGCTCACGTCGGTCCGTCCGTCCCACCTGCACCCACCGAATCCATACTCGCCTCACTGTGGCTGGATGTCTTCTCACACGGGCACCGATGTCTCGGTACGATAAACCGCGGTTGCGATAAGCCACTATTCGTCCTCTGTCGAACTCCGAAACGTGCTGGAATGACTGCCGTATTCTGCGACGAGGCATCAGGAAGCTTCCCACGCACAGGTCCGGCAGCACAGCACACTTCAACTACTTACACCCCGCCTTCTGTGCACCCATCTTATAGTGCTTCTCGGTGGCTTGCCGAGCGCACATGATTTGCATATTCCCTGCAATGCTAATCGCTTGCATATCCTCTCGCGGGCGACTCATGCTGCGAATTTCAGGCCAATCGGTTGCTTCCTTCTTGGTGCTGCATTTTGGGTTGCCAGCAGTGTGCTAATTCATGTGCATATATTATCGGCTCACTTGGGAACAATGACTCGGCGTCCAGTGACGCAAACCAAAATGGAGAGTCCCCTGGTACAAAGTCTTTAATTTTCTTTAAGGCTGTAATAGAACTAGAAACTAAATAGGTTGAATTAGAAGTTAAAGGTGATAAGAATTGTATTAGAGCTTTTCCAAGCGGTTTTAGAGAGTTAGAGACACCTGAGACAAGGGGACGAATCGGGTAGCCCACTTTGTGGTTTTTGATTCTTCCCAAAAGCTCTGGAATTCTAGGTCCAATTGCTTGGCGTAAAGCTCGAGTGAACGACTACGGTAAATTACTATGATTTTTCAATCTGCTTAAAGCATTCACAGTGGCAGCTGTAGGATCTGATTTTATAGCACTGTGAGGAATTTTGTTGATTGCTTCTGAGACGTAAGTATTGTAAACCTCACTATCAATAATAACGATTTGACTTGGTTTGTCGGCAGCTACTATGGCAATGTCAGGCTGATTTTTCAAGTACTTGAGTTGAAATTGTTCCTTCACAAATTCTCTATTGCGGTCCTTTGTTGTACGCCTTTGTTTCTGGTTTGTGATAGCTTTTGCTATCTTGATTCTGACTGAGTCTTGTCAGAAGAAGGTAATGTACTGATGATATTTTCAACTTGAGGAATGTATTTAAACAAATTAACATGAATTTTGGGGAACGCAAATTTTGGGCCCTTTTGTAAAGCTGAAACTTGTAAGTCATCAAGTTGTAGGGAACTAAGGTTTATGTAAGTTGAATGTTGAGTTTAATGGACTGACTGGCTAACTGGTTAACACATGGTAGGCCTAGATTGTACTTCGTCGGCGACTAGATTTGGAGGTTTATGAATTTGATGACTCTCATAACATTTTGCCTCTGTGTTGAAAGTCACAACAACAGAAATGCGACTTTGCTAGCGGAGAGTTTACACATCGTCAATAACGCTGATAAATGCTGTAATGATGAAGTACCCAGATTCATGCCTCCACCTTGGATATCGTTAATTTTGAACAAGGACCAAGTAAATCACTGACTTGAACTTTATTTCAGAACTCACCCAATAACAATTAAGACACAACAATCATTAGTCACAGTGTGGTGACGTTTTGTGAAGTAATTCGGGAGCTGAACGATGTGTATATAAACAAGAGTGACGTTCCACGGTGGACTCTCTTTCAAATTTTTACAATATATTTTTTAGCGTTCACCTGAGTATGTGCTGGGAGCCAGCACGAAGGATCTAGTTATGAGATTTTGACTTTCAACCTTTTCTTCAGTGTAAATGCAAGTCATTTTCATCGTTAATTTTGATTTTCATGTTATATCATGCAACGAAGGCATTCCAACAGTTAGAACCAAAAAATTAAACAATGAGGACCTCAGGTATTTGTCGGAATTTGGAACTCAAAAGAATTCCTGTGACTCATGCAAAATGTGAATCACAGTTCTGACGGTATACATAAAAAAACACACATAATGCAGAGACACTCACATTTAGAAGTTTTTACTTGAAGGTATTATAAATAATTTTTCAAATTGCTTTTCTTAAAAATGATCAGCTTTAGAGACAAAGTATGCGTATGTCTCGTTGGAAACGTTCAGTGAAGAAAAAATTGCAGTATTCAGCTATTTCAAATGTTTTCATAACGCCGCATGAAAAATCCCCTAGATTGGACGAAATTAAATTATTATCATAGATTGGACGATCTTGCCATCGGAAAAGATGTCAAACAACAGCTTGAAAGTTAGCAGCGATTGATATAGATTATTTGAAAACCTAAAATTAAAATTAAGACATACCACACATAATTATAGATAGCCGTATCCACAGGTTTCGTTACATTAGATCTTGTGACATGAGCCTGTGGAAATTCTTCATAGTGTTGGTGTAGTCTTTTCTTTTTCCTGTAGGCAGAGTATATGACAATAGTTGCAACTAAGAGAATTCCTCCAGATACCAAAGCAACCACCACTAAATGTTGTTGAGCTGAAATAAACCAAAATAAAAAACATCACTATACAGAATAATTCTGGAAGTTTTAAGTTTCTGAAATATTTTTATATAATTTCAATAAAACTTTTCCTTTCAACTGAAAATAAAAACTATTATCAGTTAATAGAAATGCAACTTATGATACAAATGAACACTTTTTCTAGGTAAATATAATAAGATTATGATGAATGTTTCTCTCTTAGAGATACATAACTTTGAAATCTAACCTGTTCATACTAAAACATCATATACCATCGCACTAATGCGATAAATACGTATACGTAAATTACCATTTGTTACGAAACACAGATGTTAGATATTTAACGTAAACTTTATTTTATTTAGTAATTGATGTGTTTCTGGAATAAATACATAGCTGAGAAATATGTAATAGCTTCCTCACTTTCAAACACTGCTTGGGTAAACAAAAACTGAAACTGTTTTCAATCAGATCGCAACACTGAAACTCGTGTGTCAGGATATTGCTCTTTAGTGTCGTTGAGGCTGACATCTCAGGTCTGGTACGGAGGTCTATTTGTCGTCTTGCTGACGCTCTCCTTGGATTTTTATATTAATGAGATGCTGCGATGATGCAGATTTTAAAATGTAACGGCAAAGCGTGACCAAATATTGGTTTCACAATGTAGGAATCAATTAATAAATGCAATTTAATAATTTCTCTCCAAACTAATGAGATCCAGTTATTTGTACGTAAGAGTGAATGGGAGGTGGGTTTTCTTACAGATCCTGAGGCACGCGAACTCCATTCCTATTTGTCTTTGAAGATTTGTTATTAAAAGATGGTAAGACACAAAATTTGTGCACTTTTATTCAAAATATTGTGCTATTGTGAACATTTCAGAATATGCATATGAAAGATTCTGAAAGATCCTCTTTTATGTACTCGTTATTTGATGTTACTTTACTCCAAACATGGTTTCCAGAAGAGCAATTACTTGCATAATTTTTGTAATCACACAATTCTTCCAAAATGAAATTTTTTTAGCATGTCTTCTGACTTCAAATGCGAGAGAAGCGAGGCTCTGAAACGACATAGTACTTTGTTATTTCTATGATGTGAGCACATATTGGAAAAATACCATACACAGAATGCCCTAACAACAAAGCAGTGTCACCGTATGTCGAAATAGTGAGAAAGAAAGTACTGAAGATTAATTTCTCCTAACTACGGAGATTGTCCCCTTTGCATATGAGTCCTATGTCAGTTGAGATATTTTAATGTGATTTGGTTCAAGAATTCATTGAAACCTGTTCAATGTAATGCATCTACTAAAAATAGTTCCCCATTGAAATCAAGCATTGGCGCCATCGTTGAGCTCAATATATGTGAAAAGTTTGCAAATATTCCGCGGACTGTTCTTTTGTCAGGATCTTTCAGGCTATTTATCTTCATGTTTATCGTAAAAACTTTGACCATGAATATTTTGCTTCATCGAACAGAGCGATTAAAAATCAGAAGCTGTCAAATCAGGGCTGTATGATGGGTGTATTACTGTCTAGCCCGTTTAGGTAATGGCCCGATATGTTTCGAGTGAGGTGTGTGCTTGGGCGTTGTCGTAGTGTCGAAAGACAGCAAAGAGGCATGTCTGGTTTTTTAGGTCAGCTTCTTTAGTGTCCCAGTATGGCGAGAATTATTGACAGTTACACTTTGGTCAATAAATTCAATAAGTATGAATCTTCCGGCATCCCAGGAAATTGTCAACATCACGTTTTCATTTATTTATTTTGTTGAACGCTGGGTTTTTGAACACCTTAGGTCTACACGAGGTCTTGTCCCATCATTCCATAGACTGCACGTTTATCTGGGGGCCATAAAGAGATGCCCAGGTTTCATTGGAAATAACCATATTGGAAAGAAACGCATGCTGGTTCGCATCAAAAATCCCCCAAAATATCTGCACACTTCTACATTTTGATCCCCATGATCCTGAGTCAACTGGCGTGGGACCCATTTTGATTATACTTTCTGATATTCCAGGTGGTGAATTATTGTTCCCACAGAACTATGAAATATGTACAATGAAGTGTACCACAGATCTTCCAAATGGTAAAACGTCGATAACTCCGAATGAGTTCAACCTGCCGTTAATTCTCACCGATGACTTCAGTGGAGTGTTCCGTTGTTTTTTCTACACCGAGATTTTTTCAGCTTGAAACTTCATTGTCCCCCTTCTGCCATTGCTGATGTCGATTGTCGTATTCCCATATCTTTTTCAGCCTCATGTGGATCTCCGTCGCCTTACAGTCTTCCATTTCCAGAAACTAAAAAGCAGCTCTGTGCTTCAAGCGAATATCCTTCTTTTACTTTGACCAATCTAAACAGGAAAATTTGTATAGTTACGCAGAAAGTTTGAATCTTGATTAATGCAAACTTTTTGGTAAACTCCTCTAAAGCTGAAGGAGTTATTAAAAAACAGCATTACTTTTAGGGCAATCCTCGTATCATCATAATTATTGATAACCCTGCAATACGCCAGTTAAAGTAAGTCAACAGAAAATATTTGACTTTGTATCATAGACTCCTAACACTACAAGTTTTTATCATTGGAGGGTAAATACGATGCTAAGATTTTCAAGACATGTTCTCGTTGAACGAATGAAAACCACAGAAAGAAAAACTTTTTTAAGCTATCATATACGGCTGCTCCTTATGAAACTCATGATGAAAACAGCATTGAAATAAATGTTTATGAATATTTATTACTCTTCAAAATTTGAGAAATATGGCCACGAATCTTCTAAGCGAGTGGCCGTTCAAGGTCCGATAATTTCCAAACAACTTTTCAAGGAGAAATTACTCTGAAAAAATGTTGTGCAGCTCGGAATTGCCAAAGAGAAACACGGGAATTTAACATTATTTGTTAAACTGCGTGACTATAATATTGTACTATACGCAGTTTCGACTTTTTACTTCTGAGAAGGTAGAAGTAGTTATTTATCTTATAAGTTTCATTAAGTATAGGGGCTGTTTTTATACATACTGTCATTAAAACTAAGCTAGTTGCCCAGAGAACCTCAATGTTTCTGTTTAGTCTGAAATACGTTATTAAAAAGATGGAGAATATATCTCGAATTTAATAAATTTTCGTTTTCATATAGTTTAATAAATAGCTGGCGTTAGATTTTTGTTCTTCTGGTAAACATTACAAATCTCTGTGACTTTTACAAAACAGTTTTCTCTTGAAAATAATATTTTAAGATCCCTTGATGAGTTTTAGTAGTGCGATATGAAACGTGCTAATAATATTCAATATTTTGACGCAGAATGCAGTTTGAACTTTCTTGAATTTCAACAATGTTTTACTTAACTTTAAAGGCGAAATGTAATGATGACTTTCTTGAAAAAGCATAGCCGTGGGTAATAATAGTTATTACTTATCAGCTTGTTGTTTACAAGAATCTAGCGCATAAAGATGGTCAGGAAACAGAAACGTTTTTTTTACAGTTGTTCTTCAAAACCATTTCTCTTCTCTTGCGCTTTGCATTTTTCATTTTCCATTTTTTTTCTAAGAAAATCTAAGAGGCAATGATTTGTTCAATAATTTCTCCGAGTATAATTATTTTGTTCCTACTTTGCGATTTAACGACCGCCATAAGCAACTAAGCCAGGAAAAATTATTCGTCCTTAATTGATATCTCTTGACCCTTAGGAGTGTTGAGAACTAGAACAGAAAGGCAAACGACGTCCATGTCTCAAGGGTCACTCCGGAATCCATAGCCTAAGTAAAAGCCTTCTGCTCAACCGCCAGACAACATTCCCAGAATAGCCTAATCAGGCAGTTCCTGAACTTTTTCATGCTACGATCCTTTGTTAACATGAAATTTTATTTAACGACCACCGTCTCATTTCCGCACAATAATTTTTATTTTGCTATATTTGAATGTTCAATATGTGTACGCAGTGGAGGAAAATTATTAATCTAAATTAAAGGAAACTGTACATGTAATTTGTAATTAAAGATTTATCAAGTTAGTATTTCCATAATGATTGCACTGCAGCATTTTTTCTCTTATTAGAGGGTTTACTTTTTGTAAGTCACTTTAACGAGGAAGTTGTGCACTTTTTGAGAATATGAACCTCAGATCCGCTTGAAGAGCTGACGTCTGTGGGGTTTTATATTAAATGATAGCAGCGTCGAAACATGAACTTTCAGCTCAGTCTAACTTCTCTTTAGCAGAAAATGAGTCTCGGCCAGAACATCTGAGATAAATGCATTCGCGATTTCGGTTATTTTTCTCATCTCCATATGCTCTACTGCAATGGAGAAGTTTTTTAGAATTTCGCGCTTTAGATATGTGTAGGAAGAAATCTGAAGAATTTCACTTTGGAGTCAAAATCTGGAAAGGTATAGTGTGTTTCTTCGAAAAAGTGGCTAAGAATATGACTTCATCTTCGAAAATATTTCAAAAATTGACGTTCCAGTAGCGTTCGTTAATGTTTGAGTTAACATCTGAGTTTTCACAAGCGCTCATTGATCAGGAGTTTTTGCTATGAAATGCCTTTCGAGTTTTCATTAATCAGTGAGACTTCAGTTTTGTTGCAATTCTCAGTTCAATGTAAGAAATGAACCATAATTACTTTTTCTCACTCTTCTGATGATCAAATAATTTTTTTAATAAAAGCACCAGGTTTCATTTTTACGTTTAAAAAAAAGAAATAACAATTTAGCTAATGTTATCGTGAATAAGCTGGTGATGTAAGATTACCAGCTGTATCTGCCAGGTAACTTGAGAATAGTCGGTGACTTTTGTAATGACTAAGTGGTTAAAAAAAGTTTAAGTTCTTGTTTGAGCTCAAATAACCAATTTAGTACCTTGGCCATTGATAATCAGAGTATTTCTATGTGTAACAGAAGTTGCGTGTACCCGCACTCACATTAAAAACAATTATTAAATTCTGTGGCTGAACATCAATTAAACAACAGTTTGAACTGTTGCACATAAGAATTTTGTTCAGTTCTTGAAAATGGCTTCCGACATAACTAAACTCTTAAATGAATATGACTCTACTATCTGGGCCGTTTTTTCACCGCTGGTAATTCAAACAAAGTGAATGATCGCTACAAATTCAAACACCAAAAATCCAGATTATTGCATGCCAATCAAATAATCTACTTATCTTTAAAATTAATTTTACTTAAAATTACGCGCGTATTAATTTCTCACATAATGAAGGTAGACAAAAGAGTACAGTATGCAACATCAGTAGACTCTTTCCATTTAGATAAAGTGAGATTTCCTTTCACTCAGTAATCAAAGTTTACTCAATGCGTGTGATCCCCATGATAATTTTTTCCCGAATCAACCGGAAGAGCAGCAGTAGTGATTAAAGGACCTTGCTTTTCGAAAATTATTATGCATAAATTCTTATGTGGCTGGAGGATGAGTTTTTTCGCTGACTGAGTATCCCTTAGTTGAAACATTTTTAAACTTAGCTGCTAGGAAACATTTTATATGGCAACTCTATAGTGCACACTCGTTCACGGTTACTGCAATTTTAACTGCCCTCTTCTCGTTTTTGCATAACTTGATTTTGTTCGATAAACTTCAGTTTCATCTTTATATATATATTTGTTTGCAAAGTCCTGATCACCTTGATTCGATTTCATCTTGAGATGTTATTCACTTTTACACTGCTGGACAATTGCTAAGGACGGATCATAAACGGCTATATAGCGCATAAAAAAGTAAGTGTGGTTGGATGCCAAGTGAAATAAAATAATGTCAGAATGCCAGGACATTACAAGAAAGACAATTTATTGTGCTCTGAAATCCAGAAGGCTTTGGAACGTGTTCAAGGGACAAACAGGCCATTTTGTGCAGAATACGTAAACGTGAAAAAAATGCAATTACCGTCCCCAGGCGTTCCGGCGTAAGATGTCAATACGGGATATGGCCACCATGGAGGGCGATGCAAGATTCCACACGTCGTGTCATGCTTTGCACAACATTATCAAGCAGCTGTTGGGGTAATTTATCCCATTCCTCTGTCAGTGCACGGATGAGGGTGTCCTTGTTTATTGGAGGGCATTGGCGACCAGCAAGACTCCTCCCCAAAGCATCCCACACATTTTCAATGGGATTCAGATCTGGAGAACGTGCTGGCCATACGAGGCGTTCAATATCCTCGCTCTCAAGACACTCCTGGACAGCGACTGTTCGATGACATGTTGCGTTGTCGTCCATGAAAATGAATCTATCACCGACAGCACCACGGAACATGCGAGCATGAGGTAGCAGAACATCATTAATGTATCGTTGGCCAGTCATAGTCCCAGTTGGAAGCACATAGAAGGACGTATGGCCATTGATCATGATGCCAGCCCATACCATGACACTACATGTTGGACATTGGTCCCTTTCCTGTATGTTTGCTGGACAATATGCAGTACCACTATCACGCCAGATCAGTTGTCGTCGACAATCAGACGATAGACTGTATCTACTCTCATCTGAGAAGATTACAGCACACTAGTTGTTATCAGTCCAATTGCGATGTTAACGGCTCCATTGCAAACGGGCGGTACGGTGACGTCTGGACAATGGGATGCACACAACAGGACGGCTTGCGTATAGTCCTTCTTCATGCAAAATCTGGCGACAGTTTTTCGGGAGATCCGCTTGCCAGTAACAGCCATAAACTGATTTGCTACCTCACTAGCTGTGCTGCGCCTGTGTCTTTTTGTTGATAGCACTATGTACCGATCTTCTGCAGGTGTCGTACTGCGAACACGACCTCCCCCGTGACGTTTGCTACACTCTCCATTTGTTTGAAATGATTTCCAAAGCCTTGAAACAACACTGTGGCTGACGTCGAACTCCCTGGCAACATCTGTTATTTTTCGCCCTTCTTCAATCTTGCCAATAATACGGCCACGCGTAAAATCATCTAGGTGATGTCGGGAAGACATACTGAAAATTGCAAGTTCGTCAATTGATTCTTTCCCTTTCAACTTTGCGTTTGAACAACAACGGTCAATACGTGTCAAATCCTTTATATCTCTTATCGGCGCTATGACGTCACGAACAAGTTCGGCAATCCAAAATTTGCATACGCACAACACGTCTTACTGTATCCCGCACTTATGCTAATTTCCACATTTTGCTGCCTTCCATTTTTATGGTTGCTATCGTTGCTATTGTCATCCGTCCTTAGCAATTGTCCGGCAGTGTATAACATGCTGCACACTGCTGTAACTATTCCCGTTATTTGTGATATGTGTTATATCTGTATACTTAACATCGTCTTGATATCTGGTTGTTTCTTCAGAATACATTCTGACATTTTTATTTTCATTTTTCATTTCATACTCATTTTTCTACCTGCCTTGTATGTTTTATAAGATCTCATGAAACACAAAAAAGTTAGTAAAATCATGCAATGCATTGATTATAATACGATTTCCAACATACCAGAAATCATTACTCAAGTTATCACTCAAGTTATGAGGATAATGGTTGTGGAATAAATCTCGGTCCTGTGCCCTGACCTTTGATCCCATTTCGATGATATTCAACAGAACCGGTTCAGTGTACCTCCGAAATAACATGATAAAGTTTTGTCGCAATGGAAGCATTTGTACGTAAGTTATGATGCATAAGTTAGGCTATGGAATAGATCCCACTTCTGTGTCCTAACCTTTGACTCCATTTCGCCCATTTTCAATAGGATTTGTCCCCAGGCAGACCCGTACAACATACTAACATTTCATCCAAATCGAAGCATTTTTACGCAAGTTATGGCGCATAATGACGATGGAAGTAATTCCGCTCCTATGTCCTGAACTTGACCCCATTTCGCCCATTTTCAACAGGGTTTGTCCCCAGGTAGTCCCCTACCACATACTAAAATTTAATCGAAATCGAACCTTTTTTACGTTAGTTATGACGCGTGAAAGGAGTGGAATGGATCCCGTTCCTATGTCCTGATCTTTGACCCCATTTCGTTCACTTTCAATAGGGTTCCTTACCAGGTGTTCCCCTTCCACATACTACAAGTTCATCGAAATCGAACGATTTTTACGCGAGTTATCGTGCGGACGGGCTTAGGCACACAACGCGGGACGTAATGAGGCAGATGGGAATCGCAACCATCTGCTCGAAAGAGTGTGACGTCATAAAACTTTAATAGCATCCACACACAATGCGTGACGTAATGAGACAGACGGCGTGACCGTGCGCCAACATCTCAATCGCGAGATTGTGACGTCATACGATTTCTAAGCATGGGAAACATTAATGGGACAACGCCATGACACTAAAAACGTGGTAATTTGGGTTGGTTATTTAACGCACTAAACGAATTTTGCTAAAATAGATATCAAGCTAAATAGATTTCTATTACCAGAAAACGGTAGGTTAACGACTTTCATCAAAATCCTTAGAGCCGTTTTCAAAATAAAATTTACATACATACAAGAATTGCTCCTTTAATAGTATGGGATAAGGGCGATGGAATGGATCCCGATCCTATGTCCTGCCCTTTGACCCCATTTCGTACATTTTCAACAGGGTTCGTCCTCAGGTTGTCCCCTACCACATACTAAAATTTCATCGAAATTGAACCATTTTTACGCACGTTATGACGCATAAGGGCAATGGAATACATCTCGCTCCTGTGTCCTGACCTTTGACCCCACTTCCTCCATTTTCAATAGGGTTCATTCCCAGGTGGTCCCCTACATTGTATTAAAATTTCATCGACTTCGAACCATATTTACGCAAGTTATGACGCATAAGGGCAATGGATCTCGCTCCTATGCCTTGACCTTTGACCCCATTTCGTCCATTTTCAAAGGGGTTCGTCCCCAGGAGGTCCCCTACCACGTACTAAAATTTCATCGAAATCGAACCGTTTTTACGCGAGTTATCGTGCCGACAGACTGACAGACGGACAAAGCTGGAGCATATACGCTTCTTCAACCTACGGTTAGAAAGCGTAAACTATAGGTGAACAAGTTAGTAAAATCATGCAATGCATTGATTATGATACGCTTTCCACCATACCAGAAATCATTACTCAAGTTATGAGGATAATGGCTGTGGAATAAATCTCGGTCTTCTGCCCTGAACTTTGATCCCATTTCCATAAAATTCTACAGAACCGGTTCAGTATACCTCCGAAATAACGTGATAAAGTTTTGTCGGAATGGAAGCATTTTTACATAAGTTATGATGCATAACGGCTATGGAATACATTCCGCTCCTATGTCCGAACCTTTGACCCCATTTCGCCCATTTAATAGGCAGGCCCCTACAACATACTA
Source organism: Macrothele yani (assembly GCA_039090855.1). Lineage (NCBI taxonomy): Eukaryota > Metazoa > Arthropoda > Arachnida > Araneae > Macrothelidae > Macrothele > Macrothele yani. The sequence goes on from CM077026.1 coordinate 76,786,060, forward strand.
ACATTTTATCCAGATCGAAGAATTTTTACGACGCATAATGGCGATGGAAGTGATTCCGCTCCTATGTCCTGACCTTTGACCCCATTTCGCCCATTTTTAATAGGGTTTGTCCCTAAGTGTTCCCCTATCATATACTAAAATTTAATCGAAATCGAACCTTTTTTACGTTAGTTATGACGCATAAGAGCAGTGGAATGGATCCCGCTCTTATGTGCTAACTTTTGACCCCATTTCGTTCACGTTCAATAGAGTTCTTTCCCAGGTAATCCCCTTCCGCATACTAAAAGTTCATCGAAATCGAACGATTTTTACGCGAGTTATCGTGCGGACGAACATACGCACAGAAAGTGTGACGTAATGAGGCAAATAGGAATCGCGACCATCTGCTCGCAAGAGTGTGACGTCATAAAAATTTAATATGATCCACGCACAACGCGTGACGTAATGAGACAGATGGCGTGACCTCGCGCCAACATATCAAGCGCGAGATTGTGAAGTCATAAGATCGTTCCCAGGTGGTCCCCTACCACATAATAAAATTTCATCGAAATCGAACCATTTTTACGCACGTTATGATGCATAAAGGCAATGGAATGCATCCCGCTCCCATGTCCTGACCTTTGACCCCACTTCACCTCTTTTCAATAGGGGTCATTCCCAGGTGGTCCCCTACAATATGCTAAAATTTCATCGACATCGAACCATATTTACGCAAGTTATGACGCATGAGAGCAATGGAATGGATCTCGCTACTATGCCGTGACCTTTGATCCCATTGCGTCCATTTTCAATAGGGTTCGTCCCCAGGTGGTCCTTACCACATACTAAAATTTCATCGAAATCGAATCATTTTTACGCGAGTTATCGTGCCGACAGACAGACGGACGGACAAAGCTGGCGTATATACGCTTCTTCAACCTACGGTTGGAAAGCGTAAAAAAGATGTTACGTAACGACACTCAAACATGAAGCTAGTCGCGCACACTGAGTTTAAAGAAAGACTAACACAAAACGAAGTTTAGAGAACCATTGGTTAGTGGTATCTGTTTTTTTGATGCGGTACTAAATATCGCGTTGTTCTATATCTCTCATAACTGATATCAGAAGTAGTAGCAAACAAGTTAGTAAAATCATGCAACGCATTGATTATGATACGCTTTCCAACCTACCGGAAATCATTTCTCAAGTTATTAGGATAATAACTGTAGAACAAATCTCGCTCCTGTGTCCTGACCTTTGACCCCATTTCGATGATATTCAACAGAACCGGTAAAGTATACTTTTGGAACAACATGATAAAGGTTTGTCTCAATCAAAGCTTTTTTACGTAAGTTATAAAGCATAAGGGCGATGGAATGGATCACGATCCTATGTCCTGACCTTTGACCCCACTTCACCCATTTTCAATACAGTTTGTCTCTAGGCTGTCCCCTACGGCATACTAAAATTTCATCGAAATCGAACCATTTTTACGCACGTTATGCCGCATAAGAGCAACGGAATGCATCCCGCTCCTGTGTCCTGACCTTTGATCCCAGTTGACCAATTTTCAACAGAGTTCATCCCCAGTAGGTACCCTACCACATACTAAAATTTCTTTGAAATCGAACCATATTTACGCAAGTTATAAGGCATAAAGGCAATGGAATGGATCCCGCTCCTATGTCGTGACCTTTGACCCCATTTGTCCCATTTTCAATAGGGTTCGTCCCCAGGTGGTCCCCTACAAAATAATAACATTTCATCGAAATCGAAGCATTTTTACGCAAGTTATCGTGCCGACAGACGGACGGAAAAAGCTGGAGCATATACGCTTCTTCAACCAACGGTTGGAAAGCGTAAAAAAAGAGGGGGAAAGATAGCAAAGCGTAATCGACAAAGTTTTATCGTTTTTAAATAGGGTCGTTTATAAGAAGTATTTTTTCGATTCTCAACACTCCAATTTAAAATATTTCTTTGCTGCATTTAACAACATCTAACTAAACCTGACAAACAGTACTCTCGTCGAGTGCAAATTGACCTACACTAATTTTTGTTTTCGTAAGGCTGTTTAAGAAATAATGTTCTGATCCTTTAACTGATAGGTAACATTGGTATTCAAACTGCTTTTGAATTCTTGCCAGAGTAGTGACGTTCTGCGCGGATTCTGTCAAAAGAGAGGGGGGGGGAAGGAGTGAGAGTGAGAGAGAGAGAGAGAGAGAGAGAAAGTGTCTCGGAGAGAGAGAGAGAAAGTGTCTCGCTGTTTAAAGACTCATCAAACTTTCCTTTCTTTAATAATCATAATTTCGCCTGTTTTATTGAAAATGTCATGTTGCTCACTGCGACGAAGTGAACTGCTGCAAATGAAATGTTGAATTAAAATGTTTAATAAAGCGAATAGAAGTTCATCTGTTTGACAATGGTGGATCACAAAAATTCTGTATAAAATATTATTATTTATTAAAAATTCTGTATAAAATAGACTTTCTCGTCTGACTGTTCTTAAAAAGTGACATAAGTGGGTGAAATGCGAGAAGTAACAGCCGACCAAAATCAGCACATTCCTTTCATTAGGTTCATCGTCAAAGTGAAATTCACTTGCTGGACTGATTTGTGTATCATGTTTAATTTTTTTTTTCTAATCATTTTTACTTTGCTTTTTTTTCTTTCTTTTTCTTCTCGAAACATTAAGTGCATATTTGCTTTCCTTTGCTGTATTGTTGCTATGGTAGTAGAAAGTAGAAAACGCTTGATATCTTTTTGCCTTGCAAATCGTATGTCACTTTAAGTAAGGTATATACAAATTTATGTTATGTATTATACAGCTGATTACATGCAAATTGCACTAACTGTGTAGTGATCAATTGCATGCACAGATTCCTTTATTAGAATATATGTGAATTCTAATGTGGGGAACATAAAGATACATAATTCATGATTTAATTGTTCTCTCCTTGATAAAAATATGTAATGCAGCTAGTAAGCTAACGCTACGAACTTCTGGAGAACAAAAACAATCTCATTTGTTTTCCATTTTTGCATGTAAAAAGAAATACAAAATACGGGAAAATAAAGAAAGAAAGATGCAAAAAGATATATGAAAATCGTTTTTAATTTTGAATTGGTTTGATCTTCTCCACCCCACCCATGAGTTATGTGTCTACTTTATGTGACTTGGCTATTCCTGAGTGCTTGATAAAGGGCACAGTTTCTTCACGTTAACTGCGTAAGAAAAAAAAACTGAATTCTTAAATTTTACAGTGCCGTGGAAAAAGGAACATCTCTTTGTTCTTCATAGTTAAATGCGGTGAAATTTTTTGCTTATACACTGATAAAAGCATGATTGGCCCACATTTGTTGCCCTGCTTAAAAGCTGCACGCGTGTTTCTGCAATTTTCAAATAAACATTTCTCTTTTGATGTCGTTTCCATTACATTGACACCCATCTTGAACGTTTTCAAGAAATAGAACTAGTAGTACTGAAACCATTTACAGAGGATGTTCACAAATTTTTCGAACAACTTTCGAACAATATAGTTAATGTTTAAAATAAAATTATTTCTTTCTTAAATGTTCTATTTGATAGCTAATTCTCTGGACTATGAACCCACATCTAGATTTCAAAGATAACAAGGCATTTCTTAAAATTAGCAGCGGTATTTTATTCCACTTCTTTCCATAGTCCAATCATTGTTTCAGGTCTACGTTTAGAAAGTGCTCTCTCTTTAGCAGTCTGAAGCCACAATAGTCCTTTGGTGACACATTAAAGGACATTAAAGGAATATGAGCAAAAGGTACACACTTGATTCCCGTCTCGTTTTTCATTTTTCAAGAAACAGAGTGGTAGATTTCGATGCATGAATGATAGCCTTATCATGATGGAGTTCTAATCATCAGATAGAAGTCATCACTTTTTCCACGATTATAGGTGAGTCACGGAAAAATTCCTCATCGGCCTCCACCGGGAATCGAACCCAGTCTTCCAGTTACGCTTCTATTTGATGTTCTTGGTCCACGTCAACTGTGTATTTATCATTCATTCGCCTTCTAGTTATTTGTTCAGTTGCTGCTGTTCATCTGTGGTGAATCCCCAGTATTGTGCGGGTCTCTAAAGAAGCAACCTGCCATGTTTGTCATTTGTGAGTCTGGAGAATTTCGAGGCCGCTGTGGTGCAGTGGAAGCATATCTGGCGCGTAACTGGGTTCGATTCCCGATGGCGGCCGGTGAGAATTTTTTCTGTGACTCACTTAAACGTGGACAGAGCGATGAATTCTCTTTGATGTTCCTGGTCCACGTCACCTGTGTATTTATGGAGTTCTACTCTTTGAAATCTCTATGAATAAAGGACTAGTATTTCCTCTTTAAATATAGGAGTTAAAACATTATTTTGATAATATTTAGAATTAATTTCATTAATTTTAACATTATTTTCAACTTTTCTAAACTTTAATTTCTCAATTTAAGAGAAACCTTCAATAATCATGAGTCCTTTACTGAAACTTTCTTTAGATTCTTGGAGGCTAGTTTTTGTAAGTCGTTTTCTGCTCTTTTGTGATAGTAAATCGACCTTTCTTGTCTCAGTCGTTTAGGAAGATCCATGCTTCATTGATAGTCACAAAAATTTTATTCTGTCTCCGGCTAAGTGATTTTCAGGAAGAAGTCTACACCGTGTTCCTTGCGCTCAACCACGTAAACAGGCAAAAGGCGTAAATATTATGGTTTGTTTCGTTTTGTTTTTTGTAAGATTCAAATTTTCTGTTTATTACCTCAAGAAACAGTTGATACAGAGATTTTTAACGACTTAGCGATTGCTTTTTGGGTCGGTGGAATTTCCTTCAAGATCAGAAACCTTACTTTTGACATAGTCGTAAAAGTATGTACCTTCTTTGAATATTCGTTAGGTGTTCTTTTTCCTGTTAAAAGCAATGCTTAACGATTTTTTCCTCTATTATTAACAATATTGCTTATTTTGCATTTAGAAATGCAAATTCCGTGATTTTTATAGTGTTTTTGTTTAATTACAGAATACGAATAAGACACTGCGGATAGAAGGTTATGTGTTTGCTCTTTGTACAGAAGCAAAAACCTAACTTTCTATCCGCAGCTTGTTTACGTGCGCTGTTTCCTTAGCAGACGATATTTAACTGCAGCAGATATTTCTTCCGTGTTCATCTAATACGCTGTTGCCCGTTTCAATCCTTTGAACTTCTTTTATTTTCTGTAATTTCTTATCAAAAATGTTCTAAAAATGTGTGCACATCGTCTGTAGTTCTATTTGAGAAGAAACAGATATCTAACAAAAGGAAATTTGTTCTGGGCTAAGCAGGTTGTTGCAGAAACCAAAAACAAAAAGAAAACATAAAATTTTCCAGCAATAATGTGTAAAAATTCTGTGGATCATTTTTAATAATATGAGAATCCGTCTCCGTGCTTCGTGTTGGAGATGATTAAACATTAAACCAAATTGTTAGTGTTTTAACTGTGAATACGAGTACGTCAAGAATAATAAGTGAATGGTGCGTCATTTTCATCATCACTTGGTGTGAATGTCTTTGATCTCGTCGTTTAGCAGTTTTAGGGAAGAGATAAATTTTATCTAAAGTTACAGAATTGTTCTTATTCGAAACAAGAGCATCTGACAGTTATTTTAAGAGGACAATAATTCAATTACCAATTGTAAACTTCAGCATATAATAGAAGAACAACAGATTATTGCTGTAAATACCAGTCTGATTCATTAGTATAAACTATTAGGCTAACCGCATTGATAACGGTTTCAACGTTTTCCCTCAAGTACATTCTTAATACCGAACTGACAGTTTGTGTGAAAGTTCTTTGCTACATAATTACTATTATTATTACTGTAATATACATAGTAGTAGTAGTATTTTTAAAGTGTATACTCTTTTAATTATAAAAGATAAAGTTTTATCGATACATAGTATTGAAGTTATTTTTCTTTCTAAGATGTCAGTTTTCAGGAACTGATCATTGCTTTAGTTATAAAGGAAAACACCTTTTCGCAGTATAGAGGAAGATATTCACTAGTTAGACACATCACCTGTCCTTTCGGTATTATCAATACGTGACGTAAAATCCACATGTATAAATGACGGCAAGAAAGATATTAATATCATGCCTCAACCCGCAGATAGCTTAAGAGATCTTCGAAGCTGATGTTCAAAGACGTTAGAGTCTATCATCGTATCCCTTATTTAAACTTCGTTGACATCCTTGTCACTCTTCACTGTGAACATTGAGTTAACCTTGACCTGAAATCTTCGGCGAATAATAGAAAGATACATTTTTTTACGACTACGCTACAACAAATTCGGTTTTGCTTTACCGAGTGTACAGGCACATACCTGTAATGGATAAGAAATTGATGGAGCTCTCAAATACGTTCACAGGATTGTAGATTTAAAAACATGTGGGAAATTGAAAAATAGCATTTTAAAAAAGAAAATTGAGCTTGAACTTGAAGTAACCTACATAAATTCCCAACAGTTAGCTGCTACATTATATTTAATATGTAATCGTATTGACGCTAAATGTCTGAAATTAAATTTAGGAGAAAAAGAAAGTTTTTCTAATCTTTAGAGAAACCTAAAAAGTTCAATTTTCGAAAGCTAGCACCCTGAGTTAGTTCACGTAAAGGCGAATTAAAAATAAACTCCATTTCAAGATTTTTCACTAATACTAACGCTTTAATTCAACTCACTGCGATTCGACGTTTACTAGCAACTGTACGGCTGCATACCAATTCTTTTTCAACTTAGAGACATAACTTAAGAGATAGGGACCAGATATCTTCAAGCCTTAAGACACATAGTTTTGTTACTTAATAAAACAAGTGATTCAGACAGTTTTATTTCTCTATACTCCTGTACTTCAGAACTGCAGCACATTTCAGAACCCATTTGCTGAATCTACTCTCTGCTCGCCGTCACAAGTAGTCTTGCAGTACTTACAAATTTACGCATCATACTGACACCAGCCATTTATGCATTTATTCGGAGCAATAATTCCGATTTTTATTCACAACGGAGCTTATATTCCTGATGCGTAACAAATAACAAATCAGTGATGAATTATATTTTACTTGAAGCCCAAAAAAGAATATGTTTTCAATCAGACGACAAAGGCCGGGTGTGATGACACGTGAGTACGATTTTTTCCCCACCCCGACCTCGGTTATCTAAATGAGCTAATAGGAAACTGATATTTTTTGCACAAATGCGGCAAGGGAGTGTTTTTCTTTCTTTGCCTTTTAATAATTTATTTCACTAAAGTGTAGCTTCACAAGACAATAAAAAGTTCATCGTAGTACTATGAAATTTCAATTTTGATTTATATAATACACTGCTTGACATTGAATTTTCCCCATCGAGATGTAGTCAGCGTATCAGCATACAATTTGGTAGGCGTGTGCATTGAGGGTAATGTGCGAGAGATAAGAAGGGAAACACGCCCCCCCCCAGATGCTATTTCGTGTGCCCAGCTCCAAGTCGTACGGAATAAAGCAGCGGGGTATTGAAGGCTGTTACAACATATCCAAGTACCGAAAATGTCTCGTAAACCACGGCGCCAATCCCATCACCAGCTGGGTGCGTCTGAGAAAGGTAGGAGTATAAATATCCGTAAAGCTGGTTGATCGATTCGCTGAATCACAGTCCAGTTCAAGACCAGTTGGTCGTTGTTGGCAGCAGAGTTTGCAAGAAGGCACCCCTAGCCGCCGTAGAGAGACTGGGACAGTCAGAAAGATGTCATCATGCATCAATCGGTGTAATCCTCACCAAGAAATTGCAGAGTCACTAGCTACTGCAGAGAGCATTTGGTGGGCTATAGCGGAGACTATATGGACATCCTCATCACGACTCAGATGGTGAACTGAAGATTTATGGAGGAAGGTCTGTGCTTCCGGCATACGTTGGGTCGTTGATCGTAGCACATCGCCGAGCTAAACTTTGGTGGTATCATAGCAGAGCTTCTTGGCGACAGGAATGGCCCTAAGTCGCTATGTCGTTTATAGTGATGAGTCCCGATTCTACTTGGTTTCGCGAATCGTTCAGTCATCTAATCCGCGTTAGGCGACGACGTGGCTACAGGGAGGATCCAGCTGTCATAAGCGAATATCACACTGCTCGCAAACTGGGCACCCTCGTATGGCGTGCCATTATTAACGATAACCGGTCACATGTGGTACGTATAACCTGCACAGTGACAGCCTGGCGGTACGTGGATAACGTTTTTCAGTTTGTGTTGTTGCCAGTTCTCAGTGCTATCACAAAGGTCGTTTTCCAGCAATATAACGACCGGCCACACACCGCTGACATTTTCCAAGTTTGCCTACAAGGAATCCATGTGCTTCCATGGCCAGCGAAATCTAAGGACTTATCATCTATCCAGCATGTATCATTGAACGACGCTTGGAAACCTCTCCTCGGCCGCTTCGGAATGCTGTTGAATTATGGGACTAAGTACACCTTGAAGGATCCGAAATACCCCAAGATAGCATCAGAGGTAGTATTGCTCCATGTCTCGTAGTATATTTGATTGCATTGCATAACATTGTGGTCCCCCTAGGTATTGAGTGCTGTCACATGACCCTTTCTCGTAGCTTATCAAACTGATATACTGTCTTGGAAATGTAGTCATGTGTTATCCATCTGATGTTCTATGTATCTGGTGATTTTCGGCTGATTTGTTTGTTTGGACTAAAGCAGCCACCTGTGCCTAATTTAGGACTATTGGTTTCAGGGAAGAGGAGGAAGCCAGTGCCATGAGACAAACATGCCACCCGTGCCTCATCCAACTGTAGAGCCCGGCCCTGCTCTGACGAACTGTCAAAAGCGAGTAACGGGACGGCCTTGGTTCATTTGGCTCAATTTTTGTGGGTGGGCTAACTTCATTGTCGTGCAGTGTGATTTCTGGTTTCTAAACATAACGCATATTTGGAAAAACCAAAGACAGAGATCTGAAATAATGAAACTAAGAGTAAATTTAAAAAATAATTGACTTTATGTCTAGGGAAATAATTGTAAAACATTGTAAACTGACTTTGCGAACCGATTTCTCCCGTTTAAAATCAAGTGGTCCAGTACTGAAGTACAGAGACCACTTTTGAGCACACAGTTGATCAGTTAATACTTCCTTGAGGGCATTTGCCTGCGTGAAAGTTTAACAAGCATAATACTGCTCAAAATTTTACCAGTTACTTTGTTTCACTCTTCAACACTACACTGCTGCTGTCTTAACTATTTTATAACTTCTTTCAGTGTCCTTTATAAAGTTCGCATTTTCACGAAACCGAAAGAATGATGCCTGATTCTTCCTTCCACGACACTTAACACAAATAAGGCCTGCCGCTCTACTGCATAAAATTATTGGTACACTATTCTTACTATTTAAAAGTAAGAAATCTGAGCTTCTTTGGATTACCCCGCCGCTTGAACCGCTTCCTCTGAAAATTGAAAATAAAAAAAAAATATTTATGATTTTAACTGAATATCAAAGTGATTTTCGTAAACCGTGAAAAATAAGAATTCAATGATTTAAAATTGCAAATCTTTTCCATAGGGTTCAGCACCTACTTTCCCCGCGCTAACTAGGGTTCTGGGAATGAGATATTGCCAAAAAAAAAAAAAAAAAAAAACGCGGAAAGAAAACTCAATGGAATATTTAAATAAATAAAACAAAATTAATCTGTTTTGCATCATTCCGCTTTCGTCGTGAAACGAAAGCAAAAAAAGAAAAAAAAATGAAAGAAGCGCATTGAAAAATCCAGAAATTATGACACCACAACTTTATGACGTTTGGTTATGCTGTATCATGAACGTTTCTAGATCTACACGTGCACTTGTTATGAATCTTGCTTTAACAAGTGCTGGAATGAATACAGAAAATTGAAGGGATTCAAATTTGACCTGGACTTCTTTTTTTAATCAGATATTCATTTACCATACAGCTGATGTTACATAACTTGCTTTCCGAAGTAATCTCCGTCGTTGTCCATTCCTATTTTTCCAGAGATCTGGAAGCTTCCGGATTCCAGTTTCATAGATATCTTTACTCTGTTGTTTAAATTATCTTAGGACAACACTTTTCACCTCTTCATTTGATCTGAACTTCTACCATCCCCAACATTCCTTTAATGGGCCGAATAGGTGGTAGTCACATGGTGACATATCCGTGTGGTACAACTTTAGCGGTGTGGAGCCTAGCGTTGTCTTGGAGAAGGCATACTCCACTGTGGAGGGGTCCTGATCTCTTCCTTCTCAGTGCTGCCTGAAGGGAGTTCTTGAGGAGATCGCTGTAATAGGTGGCATTGATTGTTTGATGATCTTCCAGGAAATCGTAAGAATAATACCGTGAAAAAAACACCATAGCCATTACCTTCATGGCTGATGCCCTGATCTTGAATTTTTTGGGTGAGGCGAATCACTGTGTCTCCAGTCCATGTTTGCACGTTCGCTTTCTGGCGTATGGTGATGAATCCATGTTTTGTCCACTGTCATCACAAGTCTGAGAAAGTTGTCTCCTTCTCTCTGATGTCTTCGAAACAACATGTTCGTAATTTAATTTGCAAACTGCTAGCTTTCTGCTCGTCGGACAGCTGCTTCGGAACCCATCAGGCACACACTTTGCTGAAATGCAGCTTATCGTGGATGATGGTATGCATGCTGCCGGCGCTGATGTTCAGTGCAGAGCACAGATTACTTACAGTAATCGTCCTGTTGCTCCGTATGAACTCATTTACGCGCTCTGTCATGGTGTCGTTAACAGCAGTTGCCGGTCGTGCCTTGTGCGGTTCGTGGCCGACGCTTTGTCTACCTTCCTTGAACGCTTTGCACCATTCAAAGAAGGATGAACGGGACAGACACGAATCACCAAACTTTGTTTGAAGTCTCTGGTGAACTCCACTGCCATTCCACCTACATTGCAAAGAAATTTGATAATTATTCTCTACTGCACCGAAGTCGGAACACCTTCACTCGTCATTCTCTTTCTGCAATGCGGGAGTTCTCATGGCAGCGAAAATTAACGAAACATATGGCATTCTGGTAGCGTGAGATACCAGTGTTGCCAAACGCACAATAATATTATGCGAAATTTTTTAAACTGGTGTATTAGAAACCAAAGTCCAGGTCAAATTTGAACGCTAGTAATATTATGGATATAGACAAAAAGGTACATACTGTGAAAACGCTCTTTGTCTCACCTGTTCAGGAAACAGAGCCAAACTTTTTCTTTGACTATTATACCCATATTCCGAGATAAAAGTAATAGTCCCGACCTTGTTCACAAATTCCTGACATTTATCAGAGGTAAAGTGTGCGACATAAAAAGTCAACTGCATACCTAAGGGAGGAAATCTCCCCATAAATAACGTTAAAAAACTTGCTTTCATTGTCGCCAAACCTTGGACATCTATGAATGACTTCGTCGAAGTGATGAAACACAATAGAATGTAATAACGATTGCTTACACCGAAGAGCCAAAACATTATGTCTACCTGCCTAATATGTTGTTGGTCCTTCACGTGCCGCCAAAAGTTCTTACCCAGAGAGGCATGGACGCTACAAGATTTGTAAGGGTGTCTTGTTTTATCTGGTATCAACACGTTACTAGAAGATCCTCTAACTCTTGGAAATTACGTGGTTGAGTCATTGCAGATGGGATTTCGTGTTCCAACCCGAAACTATAGACACTCGACTGGATTGACGTCTGGGTTATTTGGTGACCATAGAAATACCTGGTAGTCCTCCTCATGTTCCGAGAACCGTTCTCGAGCAATACGGGCTGTGCGGAATTGGCGCATTATATTCCTCAAAGAATGCTCTACTAGAAAGGAATGCCATTGCAATGAAAGGATGCACTTGGTATGCAATGATGTTTAGGTAGGTGGCAGACGTCACAGTTTCTTTCACATGAATAACTGAATCCAGGGTTTCCCTGCACAACATTGGCCCCCAAAGCACTACACTTCCTCCACCGGCTTCTTTTCGCCCCACGGTGTATTCTGTTGACAACATTTCTCCAAGTAAACGACGCACTCAGGTAAACCCTGTCGTTACATGGTACAACAACAAAGATGACACCGAATTTTCGGGTGTAATAAGCACGTCTTTTGAATCCGTTCTGACGCAAATTAAATGTATCAAAGCTATTCAAAGTCAATAGAACCGGTATGGAAAACAATAGCATCTGACGGAGGAAAGAAGTTCTTTAATCCCGCAGATATTGCTGTAAACGGAATCGGGAGCTTACGCCCTCTGGTTGAAGACTTGTGCGTTAAGAAAGACATGAATTTATATGAGAAACATTTCGTACCGGAAACGCTCTCCAACACAGAAAGAATTTTTCAAATCGGACACTTAGAAACAGAGATATCGACAAAAATACGATGTGACTTTACGTCCCCTGGTGGGAAAACTATGCAATATTTTAGGAAGAAAGTATTCTCAAAAGGTTTTTCCATATAACGGTATCGGTCCAAAAAAAAAAAAAAAAAAAAATTAGTCGAGTTTTCAGGAGCCCAGAATTTTCTACAAATATATCAGAAGCGGAAATTAAGATTTGCCACCCCCCCCCCCCTGGTGGCCAAACCATTTTTTCACAAATTTTAGAAATTAAGTGCAAACGATTTCCCATCAGGAGCTGTATCCTGTGCAGAAAGAAGTTTTCAAATCGGAGATTTAGAGCATCAGTCCATGATAGAATGTTTTCAATCGATATTTTAGAAGCTCCGATTTTATGGCAAATACATCAGAAGCAAAAATTAACACTTACGCCCCCTGGTGGGCAAAGTATTCTTTACCAAAAATTAGAAATTATATGCAAAAGATTTTCCGTCAGGAGGTGTATCCGCTGAAGAAAAAAAGTTATCAAATCAGAGTTTTAGAAGAAAATTTTTCGAAAAAAATGTAATTTACCTTTATGTCCCCTAGCTGAAAATCTATGCGTAATTTGAAAAAGTAACTATATCTAAAATACTCTTCGACATAAATGGAATCGAAAGATAAAATATTTTTTTCAATCGAATGTTTAGAAGCAAATATGTGTAATAAAACGTATTTTTGAATTCGACATCATCTGCATTTTCGCTCTCTAGCGGGGAAATTTTACATCATGAAAAAAACGAAATAAAGGATCATCATTCGCATATTTCAAGCTTCCCAATGCAAAAAGAATGTTTAAAATCAAACTAATAGTTGCAGAGATATCGTAGGTACAGACGGACAGACGGACTGACGGACGGACAACCCGGTAACATAAGCACGATCTTTTTTTTTACAAAAGACGTGCTAACAAGATACGAGATTCATTTAACCGGATGACATTCTTCCAATCATTCGAGGCCCAGTTTTTATGCTCGAGTGCCCATTTTGGGCGCTTTCGACAATGAACCTAGGTGAGCATGAGATCTCGGAGCAGCCTGCGACTACACAGTCCCATTTTTAACAGGATTCGATGTACTGTGTATTACGACAAATTAATTCCGTCACTAGCATTCACATTACCGGCGAGCTGCGCCACAGCTTCCCTTTTGTTGGCTGCGCCACAGTTTCCCTTTTGTTGGCTGCGCCCATACGGGATAGCCTTAACTCCTCTTTAATGTCGATGAGAAATGATATGCCCATTCCTTGTCAAAGGTTCGTGGTTTCTCCATCCTCGGACCACTTTTTGAAAGTATTAACCACGGCTTACCATGAGCACCCCACCAGCCTGGCCATTAGAATCTGACCTTTGTCAAACTCGCCTAAGTCCGCTGTCTTTCCCATCTGAAGAACAAGAATAATTAGTTACAGAAATATTATCTGAAAAACAAGAATAATGATAACACTTGATACTGAGCTGATTAACAGAGCTCAGTATCAGGTGTTATTTATACATGACCTTCATATGCGCCATCGTTGACCTGCAGTTGCTCTCATTTACATAAAGAAGCTCTGGTCATAATGTTTTGGCTGTTCTGTGTATTTACAAATACAAATTGAAAATCACTGCCCATAAAAAAGTATGAGGCAATTTTTAATATTAAAGAGCAACAAATAAATATGCTGCGCAGTTAAAAATAAGACAGATATCGCTTCTCAAATGGTTATTCATCTAAGCACTAAGCGTTAAACAGTCATTGTTAGTAATAGTTTAGTAAATTGATGACTAACCGCAAAGGCACTCTTTGCTCAACAGTTGGTGCAACTACGTAGATGTTAACATGAGATTTCATCTTTTAAATTGTGATATTTTAAGTTATTTTATGCCTAGTTTTGTATTTATTTAGTTCAGATATTTTGAAAAATAATGATGCACTGCAATTTACTTTTCAGTTTTCAAGCCCACGAAAAGATTGTAACTTCAGTTATTTCTTTGTGGATCTTCGAAGTTAAAGAAGTTTTCGTTTTACCTATACAGACCATAAGTAGGAGTGGAGGTAAGATAGAAGATTCTGAAGCAAAAACTACGATCAAATAAATGGATTAAGTTAAATCTACAATGAATTGCCGTCGTTGAGCTTTACATTTTTCTGTGGTTATATTTTACGAGCGAACTTTCGTCATCAAGAAAATAAATTTAGTTTGTAGTCACTGTAATTCAGTTTGCTAAAGATGGGTTCCTCCAATCTTGATTCCTTTGTTAAGGAGTTTCATTCCTGGAAAGTTGACTCCCAGAGAAAGTGCACGGAGAATTCTCACCTTCTCGATGAACTCCAGAATGCCAGCAAAGTAAAAACGATTTCGGAAGAAAATCGTAAAAACTTGCTAGAGCAAGTTGCTCAGCTAAATCAAGTCATCTCGGCATTGCAGGAAAGTATTCGTAAAATGAAAAACTGTGAGGCTGAAAATCGTGCACTGAAGCAGAAAGAAGCCTTATTGAAAAAACAGATAGAAGAAAATGAGATAGTTTACGGTAAGAAGGTCATGGAAATGGAAAGAGAGATGCGGGCTTTAATTAAAAAGTACGAAGATCAGTTACGTGAAGCTAAAGATCACGTGAGAACCAAAGAACTTGCACTTGAAGCAGTAAGCATGGCAAAAACAAGAGAAAAAGATAATGCAGTGCGAGAAATTGAGAGGGCTTTTGAGAGGTATAAAAGAGAAAAAGACGACGAAATGTTAAGACTGACTTTGCAATATGAAGAAAAAATTACAAAAATGAAGATTGTGGCTTCCAACCGAAGAATCCCAGGTATTCTTCCAATGTTCAGCGAAGAAACATACAAAAGAAAAATTCAACAAATAGAAAGACTACGTGAAGATGAGGTCTTCCAACTAAAACGTGAAATTGAGCAATTAAAAATGCTTACTTTGGAGAATTCTCTTAAGAAGTTAAGGGGAGATGCTGACCTTTCCAGTCTTCATAAGGAATATAGAATGCAAAAAACCATGCCTTTAGCTGTTGTTTCCAAACGCAGCATTTTCACATCCTGTAATCTAGCAGAAAAGCAGACTTCGAATAGAACAGACTGCAGTATCACCGAATCTTACGAGAAAACACAAAGACACACCTCCAAAAAAGCCGGATATTCAGCTGCCAAGTTAACAAGAACTATTCAAAATTTGCCAGGACAGAAGAGTCAAACAATCAACGAAAGTATTTCGCAGATAGAGTTTGTTGATGGTACTCGAGTCGCAAAACAAGTTTCAAATAATTTGTCATCAGAAGCCCCTTCGAATGGAAATAACTGTATCTCTCCTCAGTCCACTTCAACTCAAGACGTTCCAACGATAAATAGCGATTTGAAAAGGATTTCCGAGAAAACTACTATGGAATGTTCCTCAGAAACCAGCACTGAACCCAGTAACCCCAGAATCAATTCAGTTCCGTTGGTTATAAAGGCTGATGCAAATATACCCAGGCCTCAGAGGAAGCAACTTTCTCGAGTTCAAAAGAAATATGAATTTCCCAAAGAAATGACACTTGAAAATTTTTCTAGATTCATTCAGTCTACGTGTAAGAATTCAAGTGAACTGCAGGCTCCATCATCTATGAACCCGGAGGAAGAAATTCCTACTTACGAAGCAAACACATCTGAAGAAAATCTAAATGTTGATGACAGCAAAGGAATGGAGTCCCAGAGCATAAAAGTCCCAGCAAAATTAATCCAAAGAGAAAAATTCGGCTTTTCAACCCTTATAAAAATTTCTTGTCTTAATTCAGTAAACATTTCGTTCTTTATAGATTTTATAACTGCAAAGTCCTTATTTTATGCTACTTCGTTTTTTAGCTGTGGAATGTGTTGTAAGCGTTAAATCTGTATTTGACGCCCTACCATAAGAATTTCTTACTGATGATGAATTTTAGCTGTGGAATAGTTTATTGTTCTTTAGTTCAACAAGTTCTAACGTTCAGTTGTCGAACGGTTTGTTTGTCAAGTGTTTGCTTTGTGCTTCAGTTTAACAAACTTTAAGAAATGAACATTTGGTTTTCGAACAATTCTGATGTTATGCCGCAGTTTGTCAAGTGTTTGAAAAATAAAAATTCAGTTGTGTTACTCTTTTCATAACTACTTCTGATGGGATATTTTAAAAAATAAATTCAATTTTTCTCATCAGTTTTTGTATCTTTCAAATATAGTGTTGCCAAGTTGTTCCTCGCAATCTAAGACCAAACTGGAAAAAATTAGTTATTACGATTTTGTAATTCTAACTGCAACGTTGATATGAATATGGAGTTTTTTGGAGTCATCAGAGTACAATAAAGGGATGAAGTAGACCCCAGCACATCCATGTTTTTTTTTCAAAGAAGCAACTCGTCTCTGCCCTGGCGCCAATTGCACCATATATTTCATTTAAAGGAATGTTACTAGGAAAGACCATCGAAACACTTTCTCACGAGTAAGTAATGATTATCTTTCAAACGAATTATCACATGCTTGCACTGTTTTTAGAGAAGCTGAATTCCCGTTAAGTATATCTAAATTGTATCACGAGGAACTGTATCGTGTGCTGCCGTGTTTGCGATACAGTTCTCCGCTAGATATCGAGAGATTTGGGATTCCATTCCCCGACGGCGGCCGAATAACAATTTTTCGGTTGCTGTGCGTTGCTTAACGTGGAAAGAGCGATGGATTTATTTATTCACTTTAATTTCGGGTTTACGAATATTTAGAATTTGTCAATTGTGGTCTGTATGTTGTTTGTGCCGGGAAGAAGCCTCCCGTGTAGGAGCAAAAATTCGGCAGCTATTTCTACATTTCCTTTTACACTTACTAAATCGAATTTTAATGAGTATCTTCAAGCCTCATGCTTGTTTATAAGTTGACTCTGCCGAATTCAGTTTCTCTGATTTAAAGTTCTAATATACTCTTCAGATTTTGTATTGTATTATTTTCCATTCAACGCTGTTTTGAAGAATAAGTTGAGCAGGAAACATTTCTTGAAAGTCAGTGCTGGAAAACCTGAAGAGCTTGAAAAAATTGACCAAAATTGAAAAAGTTGTTTCAGATGTTTCAGGACAGTTTACGATTTCTGAGTGCAATCTGGCTCAATGCTTAAGCAACAGAAAAAAGAACAAACTGAGAAAGTTTGTTCTTTTTTCTGTTGCTTAAGCATTGCACAGTAAAAATTCTAATTATGGTGTCTGTACATGACTTCTTAGTGCTGCCTAAAACTTCAGAGACCCTACTTTGCTGGGTCTTCGGACGTTATGGTTACGACCCCCAGTAGATACCTAATCAATTGTGAGTAAGGTTTTTGTCTGAATGATTTGTTTGTCAGCACAGATCTACATAAATTGACAAATCGGAAATTAGCGAAACAGTAGGTTGCAGGCACATAGAGTCAGCCACAAAATTATATGTCTTTCTCGTATTCTGTTCAGCATTACCAATAACCCAGTGTCTTTCAGTGAACTCTTTAATTGCCAAGACCTAACACGAAACATTTTTGAAAATACCAAGTGAATTACCACCAGCTTCAAATTCTGGCAACCCAGACTTGTGTTACTGAAATTGCCACAAGGCTCCAAGGTTAAAATGACTAGTTTATTCCTGCTTACAGTAAGAGCATCTATTCTTCTTTAGTTATTTTACAATGTGTACCAACAGATACAGGAAATTTTTGCAATTAAGAATTATAATTAAAGGCATTTGTAAGTGGCATTGACCTATGGGGAGAACAGTTTACTAAACATTTTGATGTAAGGTAAAAAAACTGTTAATAGACCATTTACTGTAGTATCCAACAGTTCCCTTGGATGAAGCTATCGCCCATATCTACCTGGTATTTTATACCATTCATTTAAAACAAGCTGCGTGAAAAACAAGTGCGAGCACTTGTTTTAAGATCTGACTAATACAGTATGTGACCGCCAGTTTCGGTTTCAAAGTACAGTTACACCAGCAACAGTGAGTATTTGATAAATGAAGAGCTTCTAAAGAATAGTCTTCATGGGGTCATGTTTTGACCCCAGTATTTTAAAGGAAACTATGCATCATTGAAAAGATATCAGCTTACCTGATAAATCACGTAATTTAATGGATTTTAGAACAAAGATTGCAATGGTTAGATGAAAAGTTTTTCACGTTTGATGTTTTAAAATTTTAGCTTTGTGTGCGAGTTCTTTGTTGCTAGACAGTCACTTAAATACTAAACACTTGGACAAATACAGTAATCTAACGGCCAGAGTTCATTCGATTAAGAAACTACTTATATAAAGTATACAATTCTTTTTTCTTGCTTACTTGTGGATTTAAAACATGTAGACGCAAATACACGATAACGCCAACATCGTATCTATTACGATGCGATAACATTCGATAATATTTGATTCTAGAAATATAGAAGATAACATGCAGTTCTACTTGAAGCAGCACCTCGTCTTCCGCGTACACACACCTGTTGCACACAGAGCGTGGCGTTTTATTTACTCTGACTGACTGTCAATCGTTGCCAAAAAGTACAAATAAACTTTTAGGGTTTGATGTGCCGTTCTGAAGGAAATATAATGAAGAAATAACAATTTGCGTTGCAACAGAAACTCAAAAAGGAAGATTAATTTAGAGATATACGTCACGCATGTGTACTAATGTTAAAGCCCTACCAATTCATCTATGCATTTTTGCATGAACGTCTTGATTAGCTAGATAAATTGCAAAGCAGATATTTAGTGCATTTTGTTTTATTTAAAAGACAACTGCTGCATAATATTGCCGTCGCTTTAAACTCACTTAAGATGCTACATAGTTTCACTACGATTGACACATTGTACTGGCTTGGTGAATAATGTGGAATATTAACTGTGTGAGGTAATGTATGCAGACGGAGGCACCGAGAGAAGAACTTCAGATTCTGTGTTCCTAAGAATGCGTCACAAAGAAATACCTTTCAGGTGTCTGCGCTTGCTCTGATTGTCTATGCTGATATCTTCTTGTGTGTGTGCTACGTTAAGTTCGGTATGTGGGTCTCTTTCTAGGACAAATAATAGCAATTTTTTCCATATATTTTCCAAAAATGAAGGGCAGTGTGCGGAAATGTATGTTTGCCTGTGGTCACAATTTGTAGAAAATAATATATTTCTTAAAAAAAATAAAGACTTCGTTTTTGGAGACTGTAAAAATATATATTTCTTGAAAAAAAAAGAGACTTCTTTTCTGGAGACTGTTAATTCGATGTGCATATACTAAAAAACTCGAGAATATGCATTAGCAAAGTCGCATTATGCGCTATTTCACTACATATTTTCAAGCACAAAATTACACCTGCAACTATGAAATGTACTTGTAAAGAATCTGAAATCGCGTCGATTTGCTATATAAAAAAAGAAAGAAATTATCTTTTATATCATATCTTTAAGCTGCGTCTCTTTTGTTGCTGTTGTCAGTCACTCATGAAATTATGTTTAGGTACAAAGAAATCGTAATAACGTCACATACGTTTTCTAATAAATGTTATTTGGATACCCGAAATCTAGGATACAGGCACTATTCTTAGAAACGATTGCTAGAAAATATATCGCAAAATGTGTTGACCTGATATTTTCTATGTCAGTAACAAATGCTTAGGTTAATTTACTTTTCAGAGCAATGATACTGCATCTTGAGACTTCATGTCTGTTGGTATTTCATCGCAACAACGTAAGTAGTACTTTCATCCTAGCTGGCGACTTTCGTCAGCTGCTGCCTACTGTTCTGCGTAGTGCTATAGTAAAACCTAAATTTCGAAGTATGTTTGAAGGCCTCATCTGTTCATACTCAACAGCTGTTCTTAAAATTAAAAAATTCATTCTCGTGCTATGACGTACCACTAAGATAACGCAAGATTCAAAACGGCAAGTTGCCGCGATAAGCCAAGGTCGGTGTAGTTCAGTCCACAAAATAAATGGCTCCGGGGTGGGGAGACGTGGGTTGGTCTTTTACGCTATAGTGTTGTTAGCTCATTACAAAGAAGACACAGAACAATGAACAGAATGCCTCTTCCTTCACTGAATAAATTCTATCACACATAGCCAGCAATTATGCGCACCATTCGAACCGGAGAATTCGTATAGGCATATTTCGTCCTTATTCAACAACGTACACTTACCAGAAATTGTTGGTACATTCAGTTGTCAATATTATAATTCTACATAGAAATCAATGCCATCCTTAGCAGACTAGCACTCACGTTCTACAGAAGAACGAAGAAAGCTTGAAATCTGAAAGAACAGCTTGTGACGTGCCTTCCCAGCAAGACGCACACGATATAAAGGCAGATATCAGCATGAACGAACGTCCGCGTAGCTCAGTTGGTTAGAGCGACTTGTTCTGGAATAAGTGGACTCGCGTTCGATTCCCGGCGTGGACCAAAAATGACGGAGAAATTCACTTCGTTATAATGGCGCCCGAACTTCCCGGATGACCCGGCCGTTCAAGATCTCGCAATGGTGTGATGTTCTTTCCACACCGCGAGACAAGAAAAATAAGAGAATCCCTTCTCCAGCGCTTCGAAAAATAAATGTGTGTGACGTTGCATTCCAACACCAGATTGACCGGGAGTTCTCAAGTGCACGTTCTATTGCGGATGACTGCCTACGACGTTTCATGGTCACGGCTGACCCGTGGACCATGCCCCCGGCCCTCTTTCGGGGGGGGGGGCGGGTGATGTGACGTGCTTGCCACGCAGGAGGAACACGACATAAAGGTAGATAGCAGAGAGAACGAACGTCCGCGTAGCTCAGTTGGTAAAGCGACTTGTTCCGGAATAAGTGGAATCGGGCGCGATTCCCGGCGTGGACCAAAAATGACGGAGAAATTTACTTCGTTATAAGTTTTTAAGCACCTTTGGGGAGGTCAAAGGCCCCGCATGCATCTTGGGCTATAGGAAGGGCCTGTCATCAATTTGGGCTCGCTGGTTAGAGGGAGGAGAAAGAGTAACAATATAGGAAAAGCGCTCTTTTCATGCCTCGTCTGGGTTAGCTAGGACGGCTGGTCAGAGGCGCCAGCCACTGATCCCTTGGGCTTGAGGCGTCCTTACAATATTCTTATCAATAAGTTTGTTAAATACGCATTAATATACTTCAGAATTGCACAATATGGATTAATAGGTTCTTTATCCGAACTAGGTTTTAATAGAAAAAACAAAATAGCGTAGGTTCTGAAACATTCCTTTTTAGATAAACAAAAACATATCTATTTACACAGGTGTTCTCTATTAATTAAGGCATCTTTTCTTGCATCTTCCGGCAGATGGCTGGATCGAATTAACTAACTCGTTTTGCAATCTGCGTTATTGCGACTACGGATATGTGTTTCATGTTTTCTCTCTTGAAAAGAGTGTTGTGGTCTCGCGGTGTTTAAAGAACAGTCTGACATGAAACACTTGTACGCTAAGCGGAATAGCTAATTCAAGCAGAAATATGCAATAACGCCGATTGCAATAGATGTCAATAAATTTTATTAAAACTTACTAAAGTTACGCATAACAATATATGTCAATAAAATTTCATTAAAACTTACTAAAGGTGCGCACTGGAGTGATTGAAACTGATGATCAGGGAAACATTTCCATTACAGAAGAGAGAAGATTGGTTGTAAATACTAGAGAATTACTGTGAAGAGAGCGTCGACATTGTTTTTAACTTCATCAACCACATGTGTATTTGTTAACTACAATCGTATTCGCAAATGATACTGTGCTTGTTAACAATATAAAAACTTTCGCTTCAATATTCCTACAACTGTTCCGGCAACATGATGTTGCGTTAACAGCCTGATTATTTAGTTTCCGTGAACGTCACAGATCTAACTTTCCTAGTATTAAATACGGGCGCTAAAGTTATGCTCATTCGGAACATAAGTGATGATCTTTAAAACGCAGCTCGGCTGACTGTACGGAAGGTCTAGAAAATCATGCTGTCCCAATCTTTCCTTCATGGAGATGAAGAGGTACGAACTGCCTGCATTTTTCGTGTAACTTAAAGCGCATAGAGGTTACGGTTAGTCTTCTACCAAACTCCGATTGCTTTACTTTTATAATTCGTGATCACGATCAGTAGGTCTCAGAGCCAAACGTTTGATAGCATAGTTTTCTATTAAAGCAGAAGTAAACCGATCTTCAGTTACTGTTATCCAGATGTTTCTCTGACCCGAAGCTATCAGATAGCAGGCTTCTAAATTGAGTAATCGAAGCGTAGCATCGTTTACTATGAAATATTACAATCAAACATCACAATGTATCCATGGGGCTTCGTGATACATAAATATCAGGTTGTAATCATGATGTTCATAGTAAATGAATACCTTTTCTTGTTTTGTTATAATTATTTATTTATTTCTCAATTTGTTGATCACTGAAAAAGCGGATTTGCAAAACAGCGGCATTTTTGTTGGTGAGCACTCAAGTAATTTAAGCATTTTTGTACTTATTTTTTCGCATAAAATTAGCCACACCATGAACGTTTACGAGATATGATTGTTTAATTTTGTGTAGGATGTCGAAAATTATGTACTGTCGCAAATTCTAAAGCCGAGGATTGGTCATTTCTGATAAACGTATATCGCTGATCTTCAGAAAAATAAACAAATGAAAAACCACAACTTTTTCTGGACCCAAATGTACAACTTTTCTGACATGATTTAATCAAAGGCGAAAAGAAATGAATATTTGTTCTCCTGATAAGAACGTTTAAGCTGCTGCACTTTGGCATCATACAACTACGCTTTTCCTATACAATACTAAATAAAATCTCATCTTCGAATATTATGGTTCGATTGCCTTTCTTCACATTAGCGCAATCCGCCTGCAGAGATCACTGGGAGGTTGCTATGTCATCACTTTTCTCATCGAAGCAGACGCTGGTGCCCCTTAAGGATGATGTGAACATCGCTAACTTCCTGCTTAATGCACAACTCGTAGATCGGAACCCCCTGCCATTCCTTGTCCTCTGAGATAATTACGAGACTACGAAAGGAACAATACTGATAAAATGTGAGGTCATCGAGGATCACTAATGAACAGATGATATCAATTCAAGTGCAAGGAGCGCAGTGAAGAATCTGATAGGAAAGCAGCCCAGAGATAAGCAAAGAATGACAAAAAGAGTAAGACGATGTAGTCAAAATGCAGGATTAATTCGTCTTCACATCTTATTAAATGATTCAGTAAATAAATAAATCATTGACAGAAATATTTTTGCGCACATTTTCATCAGAAAACAATGCTGAAAAATAAAACTCATGTGAAACTGTAAGTCTCTCCAATCCGTTTTATGATACACAAGCAAAAAGTGCGTATGAATGTCAAACTTTCGCGCTCCAAACTAACAGTTTTCAAGGCTGTTAACTTAACTGACTAAAGCAATGAAGATAAACACAGACACCCGCTCGACAAAGCAACTAAATCAGCAAATAATCCGAATTTCACGTTAAGAAACTCTACACCAGCATGAACCATAGGCACACAAAAGTGAGTTCTTCACTACTTTGGTTTTACAAAAAGATGAACTGTACAGAGAGAAAGAGAGTGATATGCAGATAGGTCATACATTTTACAGAAAAAAGGAGAAAACCCATCTCATGATTGCTGCTACATTTTTCAGAAAGGTATACAGTCGTGCTAGAAATCCCAGTTTCTGTAAGCATGCACATTCGGCAGAGATCAGATAAAAGTTTCCTACTTTTGTGTTGTTCTACCAACATTCCTTTTTTCTTTTTTCTAATACTGTTTTTATGAGGAAATATTTTCTCTTAGGGATAATAACTGAACGTAGTTATGATGTGAAGCAGAAGTTCAAGTCTTCCTGTTATCCACTGAACCACAGAAGTACGTACAATTAATTAACAGGAACCCCCATACAAGTGTGACAAACAACACGGTAGGCAGTAGACAGAGACATTTAACGCGATAGCTGGTATGTTCCAATAATCTACATTAAGGCAGTTCTCATTAAATACATACTTTAAGTGCGTGGTAGCTGCAGGAGAACGGAAGCAACACTTTTGCCCAATTTGTTCGCAGATGGAGTATGTAGTGCTTTATTTCATGAGAAAAGGAAATAAAGTAAAGTCAAAATGTGGGAGAGCAGCTTTAGAAGGTTGATAAATAAGAAACAAAAAAATCCATGTATTTCATCTAAAGGAAGAACTAAATGTCGTTAATAACCAGAATGAGTTATGTAAAAAGTAGATAGATTAAAACGTCAAGTAATACTCTTGAAGAAAGATTGAAATGGGGAGGAAGTGAATAACGGAGTGCAAGTTGGATAGGATAGCTACGAAAAAAAAGAGGAAATGCATCATAGTCGAAGGATAACTATAGGAAGATATCAGAAGAGGAAATTCATATAAAAAAAGAGGAAATGCATCATGGTAGAAGGATAACTATAAGAAGATATCAGAAGGGCATCAGAGTAGAAGGATAACTTTAACAAAATATCAGAAGCGCATCATAGAAATCAACAATAAGAAAATATCGAATGTGTGTCATAAAAAAAGGATGCGAATGGATCTAAAAAAATTCCTAATATGCTAACCTAAAGTGTTCTACAAGGTAAATGGCATCCGGTGTTGAAAGAAGTTTTTAAATTGCACGTGTAAAAGCAGAGATATTGAGGAAAACAGATTAAGCATTTGCGCCTCCTAGCGAAAAAGTTGTGCATTATTTTGAGAAAAAAATACGCACGCAGAGTTAGCATGGTTTGTAGTATCTGATCGAAGGAAGAAGCTTTTCAATCGGGTTTTTAGTCCCGCAGATATTGCTGTAAACGGAAACGTGAAATTACGCACTCCAGTGGCAGATTTGTGCGTTAAGAAAAAAATGAAATTATATGAGAAACATTTTGCAGCGGAAACGCTCTACAACAAATAAAGAATTTTTCAAATCTGGCTCTTAGAAGCAGATATATTGGCTAAAATGAGTTATGCATCTACTCCTCCAGGCGGAAAAGCATGCATTATTTTAAGAAGAAAGTATTCTCAAGAGGTTTTTCGATGTGAGCGGTATCAGTCCACGGAAGAATTTTTTCAGTCGAGTTTTCAGGAGCTTATAGTTTGGTGCAAATACATCAGAAGAAGAAACAAACACTTACACCCCTGGTGGCCAAACCATTCTTTACCAAATATTAAAAATTATATGCAAAGCATTTTCCATCAGAAGCTTTATCGGTGCACAAAGAACTTTCCAAATCGGAGTTTTAGGAGCAGAAATATCAGGAAAAACACAATTTAATATTTGGTAACGACCCCTAGCGGAAAGTGTAAGAATTGCCTGAAATTTTTGAAATTATATGGAAAACATTTTGCACTGGACACTCTATCCAACAAAGAACGAATTTTTCAAACCGGACTCTTAGAAGCAGAGATGTCGACAAAAATAATATATATATCTACGCCCCCTGGCGGAGAAACCATGTGATATTTAAGAAGAAAGTATTCTGAAAATATTTATCGAAGTGAGTGGTATCGGACCACGAAATAATTTTTTCAGTAGAGATTGTGGAAGCTCAGATTTTGCTGCAAATGCAACAGGAGCAAAAATTAACTCTTACAGCCCCTGGTGGCCAAACCGTTTTTTACCAAATATTAGAAATTATATGCAAAAGATTTCCCATTGGCAGCTGCATTCGTTGCAGAAAGAATTTTTCAAATCGGAGTTTTAGAAGCAGAGATATCGGGGAAACGCAGTTTACTTTTAAGTCCCCTAGCGGAAGATCTACGCGTAACTTGAAGAAGTGATTATACCTAAAACAGTCTTCGACATAAATGGAATCGAAAGATAAAATAATTTTTTTAATCTGACCATTAGATGCAAATATATGGAATAAAATGTATTTTGAATTCGATATCATCTGCATTTACGCCTTCTATAGACCAAATTGTGCATCTAGGAAAAAAACAACCCGAAATAAATGATCATTCGCACATTTTAGCTACCCAATGCAAAAAGAAGTTTTCAAATCGGACTATTATTTGCAGATATATGGTGCCCACAGACGGACGGACAAACCGATAAAATAACCACGTTCTTTTTTACGAAAGGCGCGCTAAAAGCTTGTGGAAAGTATTCCACGAAGACGATGAAAGTGAGTACAACAGCAATGGCAGTGACACCACGAATCTATACAACACAAAAGTTAAACACTATTTGATATTCTAGCCATAATCAGAAAATGAGACGGGGAATGAATTGTTAGAATTAGCTGGGATTTCATATGACATCTTAAGCAACATTCGGAAATCTAGCTAATCTGCCGCTTATAATATTAATATTTAAACAAAGACATCGCTCTTTCCACGTTTTAGCAACACACAGCAACCGAAAAAAGTTATTCCGTCACCGCTGGGGAATCAAAACCGAGATCTCTCGATATCTAGCCAAAAACGTTACATTTACACCACGGTGGCTAACAATACACGGCGCTATGTGTGTTTTTCTGTCAGCTTCTAAAATCATACATCCGTAAGATGGGTTGAGCTACTGAGACGTCTCCATCTGGTGGGTCTTAACGGCACTGGCTATATATTAATTTTAGCGGTTAAATCCAAAGGGCGAAATTAATTAATATATAGCCAGTGCCGTTAATGCCCACCAGATGGAGACGTCTCAGTAGCTGAGCCCATCTTACGGATGTATGATGTTAGAAGCTGAGAGATAAACACACATAGCGCCGTGGATTATTGGCCACCGTGGTGTAAGGCTAACGCCCTCGGCTAGATATCGAGACATCTGGGATTCGATTCCCCAGAGGTGACCGAATAACAATTTTTCGGTTGCTGCGTGTGTTGCTGAAACGTGGAAAGAGCGATGTCTGTTTATTCACTGACGTCACATATTTGCAGGATTTTCTCTTTGGATTAATATTTATATGTAAAAACGATCATTACAGTAAAGTCTTTAAGCAAACCATTTTTTTTATTGTAAAATTTCGAGCTATGTTTCAACTGAATTGAAATATTATTTACACTGAATTGTAGCATAAAAATTCGCTGGCAAGTAAAGTTCAACAGAGATTATATTCTATGTCATATCTATGTGGTGCTGCATCTGGAAAATTTAATGCATTAAAAGAGTTATGTTTGTGCGACGTAGGTATTTGACAGGGAGTGTTATTGTGCGAGGCGTTACCGTATCACATTTTGCCGTAGTACATGTGTTAAAGTAATTTTTATATCCACCGTCGGGATTTTTAACTTCTTAAAAATTATATTCGTTTTCACGATTAAATAAATAAACGGCAGCACACAATAATATTAGTAATTAAATGCCTTATTACAGCGAAAAGTTCCGAAAATGTTTCAAATAGCGCAATAACAAAAGATAAACTTCTAGATACTCACTCCAAGCTATTCCCAAACTGTATGGCTTCCGCCTGATTGTTCGTGAACATTTTTGAGAGAGCAAAGTGCACATTTTCATTATGGTTAACGTGTTTTTTGAATTATTAAAAATTTCCTCGGCGACGTTATTGCAAGCTTCCGGGTGTACGAAGCTTCTAAAGAAGAATGCCAAAAAAATAGTCTAGTCATCCACTTCAAACTAAAATAATCGCTCAGTAAGTTAGGGAAATCGCCAGATTCCTACTGTATACAGCACGATCAGACGCGGACGCCCAGGCACTGTCGCTCACTGCGATGAAAATTTTAAGGGGCATCTAGGTTGTTCGATTGATCTGTAGAAAGGAAAAGACTGTCATCTTGTGCAAGTGAAGTGAGCTTTCGTTCTGTTTTCATGCTTTAAGTGTAAGTACGGTATTTTACTCGTCAGCAATCAGTTGTGACTGAGAAATAAAATGATTGAAAGCAGTACAAAACTGACAAATAAATTACCTAAACTAACCACTCATTTTAAGTAGTTGTTTTTTTCCGAGATTTAATTAACACTGTGAGCAACTCTAAGGGCTATATGCAGTCACCCGTCCCTAATTTAAGGCCACCGGTTCCAGGAAGGGGAAGAGCCAGTGCCATAAAAAAATCATACTACTCAAGCTTCATCTGGGACTCGAAACCATGCCCGCTTGGACGGACGGTCGGAAACCAGTGCTTAGACTACTGCGCCACCAGAGCGGTCATTTTGAGCAATCAGCACCGAATTCTTTTTGATGCTATCCGTAAGATCATTTGAACCAAGCATTTGATACTAATAATGAACATGAAAATGTACAGCTAAAGGAATCACTCACAACTTACAATCTCACACGGACGAGTGAATGTAAAAGACACCGCAGGAAAGGAAAACGTTGCCTCCTGATGTTGAATTGCAGAAAAAAGATAACGACTTGGAAGAAACTTCAGGGATTAACTTCGGGTGGTATCACCGTGTTGGTGCCTTAAGAATACGTGTGTGACTGAATGCATCGATGGCGGACTTTGCTTGTTTTCAAAATAGCGATCCAGGAACATATCTCTACAAGCCATCACACTTATTCGGGAAAAAGAAGAAATTTGTATCATTCTGATTCTTTGAAAAGGGAATTGCTTTTGTTTTCACCGATAGATATAACATGTTTTGTAGTTTAACTGTCTTGCCATTCTGTGGCGTCTTTAATGGAATTTGACGTTTCCAACTGTGAAAAAGCTGAAGAGTGAACTGACGAATTAAAGACACAGGCTGTTAATCAGATTAAGGTGGCGCAGTGGTCTAAGCGATGGCCTCTGATCATTCGTCCGAACGGAGTCCGGGTTCTAATCCCGGTGAGGCATGGATGTTGTGTTTGTCTTTAGGCACTGGCTCTCTCCCTTCCCTAGAACCAGTGACCCTAAATTAGGGACGGGCAACTGCTCATAGCCCATTGAGTTGCTCACGGTGCTCGTTAAGCCTCCAATCAAAAAAAAAATAATTAGATTAAAGATAGACTGTTGATGAAAATATACCAAGGATTTTTGAAATCCTGTGGATGGTCCATTAGTAAGAACACATGTTGTGACAGAACATAGAAAAAATTCTCATACTGGATCTTAAATGCTTCTAAATATTTTGAGGGAGTGTTATAGGATTTTAAACGCTAGAAAAACGATCAGATCTGGGATATAAAATTGTGTTGTTTGCATAAGACATGAGGAGAACACTCTGAGCCTTCCTCCTGCTCTATTACCAGAAAATCGAATCAAAGATTCAGCTGTATTTGAAGTCACAGGCTTCGATTTAGTTGTACCATTGGATATGAAAGAATGTACTATAGCTTGATTATGTCTTTTTACTTGCGCTGTGTGCCAAGACCTATACACATCTTTAACTTTAGTCGCCCTTATAAACTAAAATGTTTTTACAGAGCTTTCACAGATTAATTGTACGACTTGAAAGACCTGTAGTCTACTGTGACAACGGTGTTAATTGAGATCTAATAGTCCGATATAGTACACGAAAAAACTGAATAGTTTTTAATCCTCCAACTACCGCCACGTGAGGAGAAATTTGAGAAGATTTGTGAGCGTCAGAATTCAATTTTCAAGAAAGTTTTAGATAAAACTGACCTTTTTTTATGAAGAAAATACAACTGTCCTGCGTTATATTCAATCAATAATTAATTCTCGGTTCCTAACTATGTTTCTGAAAACGATGGTGAACTTCTTCCGTTAACTCTTGGTTTGTTCTTACAAAGCAAGAGTTAATATTTGCAATGGAACCAAGGGCCTCATTCCACTCCTAGTGCCAGAAAAGAGTAAAGTTACATATCCACGTTGAGCCTTCAACAGTGAAAACAAAGAGACATACCTAATTTATGAGTTGCACAATTCCAACCGCATCAGAGAAAGACTCAGTACACAGTCGAACCTAGGGCCGCATTCCCCTCCTAGTGCCAGAAAAGAGAAAAGTTACATATCCACGTTGAGCCTTCAACAGTGAAAACAAAGAGACATACCTAATTTATGAGTTGCACAATTCCAACCGCATCAGAGAAAGACTCAGTACACAGTCGAACCTAGGGCCGCATTCCACTCCTAGTGCCAGAAAAGAGTAAAGTTACATATCCACGTTGAGCCTTCAATAGTGAAAACAAAGAGACATACCTAATTTATGAGTTGCACAATTCCAACCGCATCAGAGAAAGACTCAGTACACAGTCGAACCTAGGGCCGCATTCCCCTCCTAGTGCCAGAAAAGAGTAAAGTTACATATCCACGTTGAGCCTTCAACAGTGAAAACAAAGAGACATTCCTAATTTATGAGTTGCACAATTCCAACCGCATCAGAGAAAGACTCAGTACACAGTCGAGCCTAGGGCCGCATTCCCCTCCTAGTGCCAGAAAAGAGTAAAGTTACATATCCACGTTGAGCCTTCAACAGTGAAAACAAAGAGACATGCCAAATTTATGAGTTGCACAATTCCAATCACATCAGAGAAAGTCTCAAAGGAGCTGCTCAAACTGGAGCCCAAATGCGCCGTTGCACAGCCCACACCGGCGAATGAAGGACTGTCGCACCCTTTCGTAGACTCCCGGTGTGGTGTTGATCTTGTCAGCAGCAACAGCGATTCGCGCGACGAGATCTTCCAGGGAGTCCACAGATGTCTCGTACATCAATGTTTTCATGTAGCCCCAGAAGAAGAGTCCAGTGGATTAGATAAGTCAGGAGAGCCTGGAGGCCAATCCACCGCCCGGGATATGTCGCATTTACGAAGAATCTGACCTCGGTGGCAAAGTGTGCTGGGGACGCCCCATGCATAAAGCACATGTCCCTCCGTGTGGTGAGCGGAACATCCTCCGACTGACGTAGAAGCAGTTGATCCAGGAACACACGGTACGCTGTTCCGGTCAGACGTATACGTTAAATCTCACGTGATGTTCGCACTGTAATATCGCTGAACGGGTTCGGCTGCGTTTTTAAATGTTCACTCCTCATCGTCTAGCACGTGTTCAGCGCACCTGATTTGCATTTTGTGCTTCTCATGCACTGGTTGAAACTCCGTGTGTCTGCTGGACGTTTTTTGAACGTGCTCATTTCTGGTACTAGGAATGGAATGCGGCCCTATGTTTCATTGCAAATACTGTTCGTCTTGATGTGGACTATCACCCCTCTTGCTTTGTTGAAGGAGTTTACAATCACCGTGTATATGGCCAACTGGTTTGCCAAACTTCCAAAATGTGGAAGAAAATGTGCTTAATAATAAACTGAAGTATGGACACAAGCTGATGGCTGATCTGTGTAAAAGATTTAGATCGAATTATTTGAGAGTACTT
The DNA here is from genome assembly GCA_039090855.1 of Macrothele yani. Taxonomy (NCBI): domain Eukaryota; kingdom Metazoa; phylum Arthropoda; class Arachnida; order Araneae; family Macrothelidae; genus Macrothele; species Macrothele yani. The sequence goes on from CM077026.1 coordinate 76,817,636, forward strand.
ACACAGCGATATGAACTTTAGAGGCTATGGATTTTAACTGAGAATGTGATGCTTATTGACAACATTAAACGTATTGATTGGCTTTCGGGACGTGTTATAGAAGTCCTTCTTAGTAACGAAACTATCACCAAATTAATGCTTCTACAGACCGCTACGGCACAGTCGCTAGGTCTATTTGGAAACTGTCATTTAGAAGTGTCTTCTGCATGGATGGATGATCACAAATGTCAGACTAATGTAAGGCAATGCGTCCAGCTACTTTCGTTAGGGATAAACCGAAATGATACCCCCGCAGCGGCCGTGAAATTAGGATAGCTAGAAAATTGGACTTGTAATCCTAGTTAAGATTAAAGGATGCTATGTTGAGTTGCCTTCCGCCAAATCAGGGTCGGAAGATGCCAAGTCTAGTCAAGCCAAGACAAGTAGAAGAATGATAAACCGTTACTTCAGTAACCAGAATACGAGTAAACAAACTGTTGATTAATTCGAAGTAATGCTAGTTTATGAGTAAAACAGCGTGTTAGTACGAAATGAAGTGTTTAAATAATTTTAATTATAGTATGGTGAGATTGTTATTTCCATTGGAACCTGCATTATTTCCACTAATGCCGGTGCGAATATTCCACATCTGTATTTCTCATTGTTTCCAAAGCATACGCTGTGCACATAACCAAACACTTTGGCATACTTCACGGAACATAAGCGGTATTTCGTAATCATGCGTTTTTCACTGATGAAATGTAAACCTATAATAATATTTAAACATTTTCTCTTCCAGTTTTTAAGGAATATGTTTCGAAATATTTTGAGAAATATTTTCCTGTCATGTAATTTAAGCTTAAAATAAATTTAAATGAAAATGCGTGTCTTCAAATCAGGAAAATACTGCTAAACTTGTTTTTCCGTGTACTTCACAGAATGTTTTTATTTCACTTTCTCTAGTTTTACCAATTCATCGGGGATTTCATAATGTCACACTTATTACAGCTACTGCATTCTTAGCTTTTTTGGCCTGGTCAGATTCAAGATAAGGTAGTAGATTCTGAACTCGTGTGAAACGTCTTTTAGGATTTAACTTAAGAATGTATTTGTAGCGTCTTTACTTTTTTTTCTATGCTCATGTCATTTCTTTATTAAAGTTTTCCCACGGTGTCTTTAATAACATTGGCTTTTGAATGCAACTTTTTATCATGTATGTAATCATATTATAAGTACTTTTCTATAAGATTTCTTCTCTGGTTGTAGTTAGTTATTTGGCTATTCTGGTTGAAGAAAATCCTTTCTTTCCCTAAACAAAATTGATTTCTTTTCTTTTCGTTTTACCTTTCTGTTCCTCGTACAAACTACTCTGAAACAAACAACTCTTACTGTTCTTCTGTGTAAGTAAGTTTGAAGGTTTTCTTTTTCATGTCGATTTATTTGTTTCCTTTCTTGGATATACTTATTAACTGATACCTTAATTGCAGTTTCTCTTATTTTCACAAATGTTTTCAGGTGACTTTCCCCTTTTAAGTTCTTGCACGCCATGAAAATGATAGTTTTCTTAAAATGCAATATTAATTAGAACTGTTTGCTCCACATTCAGGAGTCTACAAAAAGTCCATTTCTGTATTTATTTTTAGCAGTAACAAAAAAGCTCATGTTGTACTTGGCAAGTCTTGAAAGTTCGGACGTCCAAATTCCGCTTTGGCGAATATCAAAGCACTAAATTTTATTTTGTACTTTACTGTCTGCGAAATTACGAATTAACATCATGGGAACGGAAATGAAAGCAGATATTGCAAAAAATCTACATTCTTTAAGGTGGTTCCACCTAAAATCTTTGCCTTATGTTTCTAATGGTAAAACTTCTGTACATATTTTCTTCGCAATTAGTGCATTCCCAAGGATGCAAATTTGCATATCCATAAAAAAACTTTAAGTTATAGCATGGGATGTTTAATGCTTGCTAAAACATAACCATAATTAAGCATTCCAACATTTTTTGTCTACTGGCGCCATCAATGTACAGGTCGCGTCATCTATTAACAGGTCTGAACATTACTCAAAGAAAAATGATTGATTTTTTAATATAATTATGGTTATGTTTCAGCAAGTATTAAGTATCCCATGCTAAACCTTAGAGTTAGTTTTATCGATGTGTAAATTTTTGTCCTTGGGAATACATCGATTGCGAAGAAAATATGTACAGAAGTTTTACCATTGGAAACATAAGGCAGAGATTTTAGGTGGAATCACCTTAAATGATAAAATTACTTTGTTTTGCACTGGAAGAAACTGTAATACTTCAGCAACTCTTACACCTGACATTTTTGTAGCCAACGACCCTCATAATCATGCAAGCCAAAGAAAAAAAAACATTTTTTATTTTCGATGACACATTCCAAGGTAAGTAGAAAATCAGAAGTACAGCAAAAAACAACTGGTGTCTCGCACGGGAGTCTGTCCAAATGCTGTAGCTGTAAGAAACTAGCATACTAACCGCTAGACTATTGGGCTTCTTGAAGATTTTTATTATAATAAACCTCTACTTCTTCATATAGGCTGCTGAAACTGGTACAGTAATAGGGGCATTTGGAGGTTTGCCGCCCCGGTGGCGCAATGGTCTAAGCGATGGCCTCTGATCATTCGTCCGTAAGGGGTCCGGGTTCGAATCCCGGTGAGGCATGAATGTTGTGTTTGTCTTACGGCACTGGCTCTCTCCCTTCCCTGCAACCAGTGACCCTAAATTAGGGACGGGCGACTGCTTATAGCCCATTGAGTAGCTCACGGTGGTCGTCAAACCTCCACTCAAAAAAAAAATGAAAAAATAGGAGGTTTGATTAGAATCATTATTTTGCTGCTGGTTACATACAGTGCCAAATCGTAATGCGTTATTAGTAGCATTGTTAAAGCAGCCCTCTAATATCAAAAATCGTTTATAGCGTAGCAAAATCAGCTTATTTACTGGCGTAAAAAGTATATAGATTCATCAAGCCTTCGCTCTCGACTGGGAGACTTTTACTTTTTCAAGGAAATAGGTAGACATAAGTCTTCTTATTGCCTTGAAAAAGCCTTGCCGTGCCGGTGCGCAGTGGACTAAGCGCTGGATTATAACCATTCGTCCTAGATGGGTCCGGGTTCGAATTTTGGTGAGGCATGTATGCTGTATTTGTGTTAAGGTACTTGTTCTCTCCCTTCCCTGGAGTCAGTGGCCCTAAATTAAGAACGGACGACTGTTTGTAGCCCATTGAGTTGCTCACGGTTGTCATTAAGTCTTCAATAAAAAAAAAGCCTCCCAGTGGAGACAAAAGTCTACCTATTGCCTTGAAAAAGCGTTCCAATGGAGAGCAAACGTTTTATTAATCTATGTACTTTTTACGCCAGTAAATAAGCGAATTTTACTACGCAATAAGCGTTTTTTGATTGTGCACAATCTCGTGTACTTTTAACTAATAGCACTCTATTTCTACGTAACGCCACAAATTAAAATGTAGTTTTATTCACAGGACGCTATAAAAGTTGCATAATTTGCAACGAAATGTCGCGCTGCTTTCCCCGCAACAATGCGTTCAGTAGTTGGCCAATAACCAGTAGCGGCTCGTCCATAAGAGCACAAGAGCACGAGAACCCCCTATAAAAAATAGAAAAATAATTATACGATATAAATAATATATCTTTATTGACGCAGTGCTAAATGGCTTATATTCAGTAAGTTTAAAAGAGCGGACAATGAAAAACAGCGTAGAGCGCGCAAAGTGAGGTTAAGTGTAATGACGCGCCAGTGGCTAGGAGCGGACTGAATGTGCCGCTCTCGATACTGGACACACGGGATATGCGACAGACGGGCGAGTCCATTTGCTCGCGGTAGGGGGGGGACATGTCTACAATCGGCTTAACGGAGAATACCGATGAGCTGCCTGTGACACAGCTCAGCTCAGTTGTTGCATGGCTGTATTTGACGGCGGGGGATGCTCCTAACGTTTGCGCGCGTGTTACATTTGTGTTTTGGAGTTTTCAGTTTCGATTATTTTTTCAGTGATAAAGTTTTAGTTGAAATTACACTTATTACAGTTTATCTATTGTAGTGTAGCTAGTGAACTTGTTTTTATTTGCTGTACAATAATGGAAAGTACCTGTAAGTACTCAGTTAGTAATTTAAAGGAAGTAGCGTTTGGCAATTTACCCATAGAAGTTAAAATAGCAATAAAAGAGAGTGGCAGGCCAACGCCTCGACTTAATATAAGTCAAACATCGACATCAAAATGTAGAACTTTTAAAAGAGAATTTAAAGAAGAGCTATACGAAAAAATTCCTTAGCTTTGTGGTTGTGAACAAACAAACAAAATACAGTGCCGGACAATTGCTAAGGACGGATGAGAATAGCAACGATAGCAACCATAAAATGGAAGGTAGGAAAATGTGGAAATTAGCATAAGTGCGGGATACAGTAAGACGTGCTGTGCGTATGCCAATTTTGGATTGCCAAACTTGTTCGTGACGTCATAGCGCTAATATAAGAGATATTAAGGATTTGACGCGTATTGACCGTTGTTGTTCAAACGCAAGGTTGAAAGGGAAAGAATCAATTGACGAACTTGCAATTTTCAGTATGTCTTCCCGACATCACCTAGATGATTTTACGCGTAGCTGTATTATTGGCAAGATTGATGAAGGGCGAAAAATAACAGATGTTGCCAGGGAGTTCGACGTCAGCCACAGTGTTGTTTCAAGGCTTTGGAAATCATTTCAAACAAATGGAGAGTGTAGCAAACGTCACGGGGGAGGTCGTGTTCGCAGTACGTTACCTGCAGAAGATCGGTACATAGTGCTATCAACAAAAAGACACCGGCGCAGCACAGCTAGTGAGGTAGCAAATCAGTTTATGGCTGCTACTGGCAAGCGGATCTCCCGAAAAACTGTGGCCAGACGTTTGCACGAAGGAGGACTATACGCCCGCCGTCCTGTTGTGTGCATCCCATTGTCCAGACGTCACCGTACCGCCCGTTTGCAATGGTACCATCAACATCGTAATTGGACTGATAACGACTGGTCTGCTGTCCTCTTCTCAGATGAGAGTAGATACAGTCTATCGTCTGATTGTCGACGACAACTGATCTGGCGTGATAGTGGTACTGCATATTGTCCAGCAAACATACAGGAAAGGGACCGATATCCGACATGTAGTGTCATTATATGGGCTGGCATCATGATCAATGGCCGTACGTCCCTCTATGTGCTTCCAACTGGGACTGTGACTGGCCAACGATACATTAATGATGTTCTGCTACCTCATGTTCGCATGTTCCGTGGTGCTGTCGGTGATACATTCATTTTCATGGACGACAACGCAACATGTCATCGAACAGTCGCTGTCCAGGAGTGTTTTGAGAGCGAGGATATTCAACGCCTCGTATGGCCAGCACGTTCTCCAGATCTGAATCCCATTGAAAATGTGTGGGGTGCTTTGGGGAGGAGTCTTGCTGATAGCCAATGCCCTCCAATAAACAAAGACACCCTCATCCGTGCATTGACAAAGGAATGGGATAAATTACATCAACAGCTGCTTGATAATGTTGTGCAAAGCATGACACGACGTGTAGAATCTTGCATCTCCCTCCATAGTGGCCATATCCCGTATTGACATCTTACGCCAGAACGCCTGCGGACGGTAATTGCATTTTTTTCACGTTTACGTGATCTGCACAAAATGGCCTGTTTGTCCCTTGAACACGTTCCAAAGCCTTCTGGATTTCAGAGCACAATAAATTGTCTTTCTTGTAATGTCCTGGCATTCTGACATTATTTTATTTCACTTGGCATCCAACCACACTTACTGTTTTATGCGCTATATAGCCGTTTATGATCCGTCCTTAGCAATTGTCCAGCAGTGTATTTTGTTTTCCTTGTTTGTTATTTTCCCGTGAAAAGGGCGATCCTACTTGGGTGAAAAACGGTGTTTGTGACTTAGCTCATTTGACACAAAAACTTAAAAAACTCTCACGTTCTCATCGACACATAAGTGCTACATTGGATTTCAATTTGCTGGGAAAGGTTGACGTTTGTCAGCAGCTTGACAGTGCTTATCGACAAAATATTAAAAAGCACAATGAACAAGTGACTAAAAATAGGTATGTCCTTTCTAAGCTTATAAACTATTAAATTTTGCGGTGCATTTGAGTTGGCCCTTCGAGGTCATCGTGAGGATGACGATTCCTTAAATCCTGGCATATTTAAAGGGCTTGTAAACTTTTCTGCAGAACTTGACTTAGCTTTGAAAGAACACTTGAGTACCGCTACTGTCTTTAAAGGTACCTCGAAAGAAATTCAAAATGAATTGTTAGATTGTATGCTTTTTGTATGTCAAGAAAACATAATAGAAGAAATAAAAACTGCACAGTATGTTTCTTTGCTTGCGGATGAAACATCAGACGTCTCGTCTGTATTTCAGTTAGTTATAGTTTTCCGCTATGTTTTAGCTAATGGCCAACCAGTTGAAAAAATTTGGAAATTTGATAACCCTGAAGGGTACAACGCAGAATCTATAGCCAAGTGTATTTGTACCAGTTTAGATTATGTTGTGCAAAATCCAGAAAAACTCGTATCTCAAAGCTATGACGGTGCGAATGTAATGAGTGGGCACCATGCTGGCGTGTAGACCATAGTGCAACAAACCTATAAACATGTTTTTTTTTTCACTGTTACGCTCATCAGTTGAACTTGATTGTAGCTCAAGCAACAAGCCAAAACCAAGATGTCAGAATTTTTTTTTCGGACTTAAGCGATATAACAATTTTTTTTCGAATTCCCCTCAGAGAGTGTCTGTTTTGGACAAGATAGTTGGCAAACGAATACCTCGGGCGTCTGCTGCAAGGTGGAATTTTAAGGGCAGAACTGTTAATATTGTTTTTGAGTACAGAGAGAAATTAATTGAATGTATGGAGGAAATCCAATCAACCTCTAAGCAACCAACCACCATAATTAAAGCTGGTGCTCTAGCTCGTCTCCTTAGAGATAATAAGTTCATATTTTGGCTTTCTGTTTTTCACAGATTAATGCCACATGTGGATATTTTGTACAACCAATTACAGCTAACTTACACTGATGCTGTGAGAACTAAAGCCAATGTTGACCACTTCGTCAAAGCCATTGATAAGGAAAGAGGTAACATGGACAAAGTGACAGAGCTGGTTAATCAGTACCCAGAAAATGCATCTAAACGATGGAGGCGTGAAGAAGATTTTTACTTAAGTAGAACAGTGGCTGCCAAGGAAACCTGTGACATTATTACAATGCAAATAAAAACAAGATTTTCATTCACAACATCTTGCTGAGCTGTATCCTTTTTTGAATTACCAAAGTTTGAAGAGTTTGAACAGAAATTCCCCGAGAAATTGCTTGAAGATACAGTAAATGTGTATTCATTTCTTGAATAAAATCGCCTCAAGACAGAGCTTGAAATCATTTACAAAAGAACTGATTTCAGAAACATGCGTGGTGCTGTTAGTCTTTTACAGTTTTTTATTGAAAACAACTTATTGTCATCATTTTCTGAAAGTTATAAACTGTTATTAATTATTGCAACAATACCAATGACGACTACTGAAGCTGAAAGGTGTTTTTCAACCCTAAAACGGATAAAGACATTTTTGCGGTGTACGATGTGTCAAGAGAGGCTTACAGCTTTAGCCATGCTTGCAATCGAGAAGGAAATGATTTCTAACATCCATAATTTCAATGAAAGGGTTATTGATGTTTTTGTGTCAATAAAAGATAGAAGGATGGACTTTGTTTACAAAAACTGTACTTAAAGAAAATATTTGTGTAAGCTACCATCCCAGTAAATTTGTGTAAGTAAATACTAGACCTTACCATCTTATGCAGCAGCTTTGATTATTTTCCCTTTTCTGTGTGTTTAATAATCTAATCTAATAATTGAGAGCATGAGGCCTTATGACTAACTATCTAAATATTTAACACTTGAAACAAGCTTTCTGTTTTGCGTTTATTTTACTACTTTAAAATTAAATGAAAATAATTGTTTCAGTAAAAAAGAACAATTAGCATATTATAACAAGTATGGTTAATAAAGTAATCCTTTATTATTAAGTTGTGAAACAGTTAAAGTACAGGTATATTTATAATAACATTTCGTTTCAAAATAAATACATTACATCAAGGTATCATCATCATCATCATTGTCAACCATTATCAATCCACTGCTGGACGAAGGTCTCCCCAAGTTTCCTCCACAACGGTCTGTCTTGTGCCAGTCTCCTCCATGTCACCCCTGCATACTTTCGAATTTCATCCACCCATCTCCCATGTGGTCTTCTTCTGGGTCTTTTCCTGTCCCTTGGAATCCAATCTAAAATTTCAGCTGTCCATCGATGATCTGTCCTTCTGGCAGTATGTCCAGCCCATTGCCATTTCAGGGATTTAACTCTGATCATGATGTCTTCCACTCTTGTCATTTTTCGGATCCACGAGTTCCTCTTCTTATCTCTCCTGGTTACACCAAGCATGCACCTCTCCATGCTTCTTTGAGTTGTCTGCAGCCTTTGTATGTCTCTTTTAGTTAAGGTCCACGTCTCTGCACCATACGTAAGCACTGGAAGGATGCATTGATCAAACACTTTTCTTTTAAGACATAATGGCATATTGCTCTTGAAAATTATGCTGTTTCTTCCAAAAGCTCTCCAGGCAAGTTTTGTACGCCGATTAATTTCTTCATCAATGTGACCCTCACTTGATATCTGCTGTCCAAGATAAACGTACGTGTCTGTTATCTCCAGCTTTTCTCCATCAATCGATAAATCTTCATTTCTTGTAAAAGCATTGAACATCACTTTTGTCTTCTGAAAGTTCATTTTTAATCCCACTTCTTTACTCTTGTCAGCAAGTTCCTGGATCATACTCTGCAGCTCTGATGGGGTAGTTGCAAAAATGACTACGTCATCAGCAAAACGAAGGTGGGTTAGATAATCTCCATTAATCTTTATCCCCTTGTTTTCCCAGCTCAGTGACTGAAAAACACCCTCCAATGTGGCATTAAAGAGCTTCGGAGATATGGTGTCACCTTGTCTCACTCCCTTTCCAATTTTTATGTGTGTTGTATTTTCAAACAGCCTAATCTTTGCACTTGCATTTTCATAGATGTTATTAATAATATTAATGTATGCATCTTCAATACCGCAGGTTTTCAGAGCCATTGTAACTGCTGATGGTTTCACCGAATCAAAGGCTTTTTCATAATCGATAAAAGCCATGCACAATGGAAGTTCATATTCCCTCGCTCTTTCAATTAGTTCTCTCAGCACGTGGATATGATCTATTGTGCTGTAGCCACTCCTGAATCCAGCTTGTTCTCTCGGTTGAGCCATGTCCAGTGTTACCTTCAAGCGGTGTGAAAGAACTTTAGTGAAGATTTTATAAACTACTGATAGGAGGCTGATAGGTCTGTAGTTTCGAGATCCTCAATGTCACCTTTCTTATGTAGCAGGATCATTGTAGCGGTGTTCCAATCCTCAGGAATCTTTCCTTCATTAAGGCATCGAGTGAAAATTTGGGCGAGTACTGTTTCGATTTCTCCACTTGCTTCTTGTATGATGTCTACAGTAATTCCATCTTCTCCTGGAGCTTTTCCTCGCTTCATGTTCTTGATTGCATGTGCAACTTCTGCTGGAAGGACTGGAGGAACTCTGGTACTGGTATCTTTCATGATGTCTGGAGTGCATATATCATCCCTTTCATATAATTTGGAGTAGAAATCTTTCACTCTTGTCAAAATTTCGCCTCTATTTCTTGTTACAGAACCATCTTCTTTTCTCAGTGCCATAATCTGTTTTCTTCCCTTACTGAGATGTCCCTTTGCTATCTTTAGGCTTTGGTTGTTTTCAATTGCTTTCCTCACTAGTTCACAGTTGAATTTCCTTACGTCTTCAGTGATACTTTTTCTTACTGTCTTGCATAGCTCTATATATTCCACTTTGGAAGTCACATCTTCTTTAGTTGTCCTCATCTCTCTTCTTTTTTGCATCAACATTTTCGTTTTTCCTGATAATTTGTTCACATGCAACTTGTTCTTAGACCCAGCTAATTTTGTTGCTGTTTCCATAAGAGCTTTTGTTACTTTTCTGTTAACTTCAGAGATGTCCACTTCTTCCGATGTTAGGCCTTCTAAAGCAGAGAACCTGTTCTTCAGTTCTAACTTGAAGGTATTATGGTGTTTTTTAAGGTTGGTTATGTCAATAGATTTTGTTTTGTCCTATGAGCTTGCCACGTTCAAGTTTAGTGTTGAGGTGCATCTTACATCTCACCAATCTATGGTCACTACCTGTGTTGAACTTGTTTAGCACACTGCAGTCTTCTATGACGAATTTTTTGTTACACATAATAAAATCAATTTCACTTGTCGTCCCATTTGGATGTCTCCATGTCCATTTCCTGTGTGGCTTTTTCTTGAAGAAGGAGTTCAAGATGAAAAACCCTTCTGCCTCTGCAAACTCAACGAGAGTATTTCCACGCTGGTTTCTGTTGCCATGACCGAATTTACCTACCGAAGTTTCATTCTGTTGCCGTTGCCCTATTTTTGCATTGAAATCTCCCATAATTATTTTCAAGTGCTGCTTACCTTTATTATTTAGATGACAAATTTCCTCATAAAATTCTTCAATTTCTTCTTCAGGATGACTTGTGGTGGGTGCATAAGTTTGAATAATCTGAGCCTGGTATCTTTTCGAGAGTTGAATAACAAGTCGTGCAGCTCTGTCAGAGGAACTTTCAACTTCTACAACTTTATCCTTCAGTTTCTTGTTTATTATAAATCCAACACCACTAGTTCTGCCAGTATCTGTCCCACGATAGTAGAAGAGATGTCCACTTTTCAGTTCGATGAGATCTTCTCCTTTTCTCCTTACCTCACTTAGCCCCCGATGTCCCACTTGATCCTTTGTAGTTCCTCTTCCAATTCAAGAAGCCTTGAATCAGAAGATAGGGAGCGTCCATTGTAAGTAGCCAAGGTCAGCATCAGATGGCAGCCTAGTCCGGTCCTCCGGGGATTCTTAGCACCCTCTGCCTTCATGTCGCACTGGCCGCTGCCTTGGCCAGGTACATTCCAGCTGCCGGAGACTGAGGGCCAAGATTTAAGTTGTGGAATCATTTTGGAGGGGTTTGGCCATAACTCACCACGCTGGCCAAGCGGGTTGGTGAGTGTGGGATAGCATTTCCTCTGATCCCGATGGTATAGTTATACCGCTATGGGCGGTCGTCAGAGCCCCTTTAGTGGGAACAGGATGCACCACGAGAAGGCGGGGTTGACATTTGTCAAGGAGAGGCTGTGATGTTACGCATCACCTGACCCTACATCAAGGTATAGCAGTGCCTAAATTATATGAATATTGCAAGCAACACACAAGTGTGTGACACTGTGTATCTCAAAAACTGCAAATTATTAATTGTGAACCCCCTGTAGATGTACTCACGAGCCGTCACTGCCAATAACACTTCCGCTGTATACAGTATATTACGTTGTTACAAATCAAGACTTAGGATGAATTTGTCTGGGAATTTAGTGGATACAAAAATCTACCGTGCTCTATCCTGGGACCGACAATAACATTTGTAATGATACCCGGAGTTTACACTGAATTCAGTATTTGTCTCAGACTCCCAACAACCCAGAATCTTTTGCAGAAATGTTACTTAATAAAAACTCCATGTAGCTTTTACCACGCAATTGTGAAAATAGAAAACTAACTTACAGTAGAGCTCGCTTATAGCAAGGAGCTCGGGACCGTCGGAAACCATAGTTAAATCCGAGGGATCGCTAAATTCGTATTTCAATGAAAATTCCCACCATGTAAAAATACGCCCGCGTAATAATATACGTTCACAGTACATATTCAGAACGTGCTTCACCATGTGGTCTAGGTAAACATTTAAGACCGTTGCTCGTCAGTAATCGTTAGTAATGTTGATAACAATGGGAAAGCAAAGGATTTTCGAAGTTCGCTAAAGGGCTTATTGTCGGTGCCGTTGTGGCTGGAGCAACGTCTTTGAAAACAACAAAGCTGACTGGTTTTTTAAAAGACGATATATATCGTGGGTCTTTAATCATTGGATAAATGACCCACATTACATGTCTAAGAAGAGTAACTGTGGCGCGACGACAACTTGTCAGATACGAGATCGCCGTCGTCTGAAAAGGTTTGTACGGAGAAACAGAAAACAGGACTTTCTGTGAGCAGCAATTGACCGAAGCATTCAATTAAAGCTTTTCAGGATTCATATCTCTGCAACAATACGCAGGGAATTGAAGAAGATAGGTACTGGCAGTCGCATGCCTATAAAGAAACCGCGGATTTCAGCGAATAACCGAAAATTTTGTCTATAGTGGTATTAAGTACACGGGGACTTAACACTGGAAGACTGTTCTGTACCGATAATAGGCGGTTAGTTTGGCGGGAGCCCTGTGAAGCAATGGACCCAGCTTGCATTGTAAACACAACTCTAGGTTCTGGAGGTTGTGTCATGGTGTGGAGCAGGCTCTGTTGGTACGAACGGGTCCCCTGATACTGATGCCTCGACAGACGAGTGCCCTTCATAGATTATCAGAACGTCGTTGCTGATCAAGTCCATCCTACAATGCTGACTTTTCATCCAGCAGGTGATGGTTATTCCATGGACGATAGTACTACTGTGCCACTGTCTATCGTGTACAGCAGCGGCTCAGCGGGCATGACTTCGACTTCTATCATCTTTCACGACCATCACAAATTACGCATCTGAACCCCATTAAGAATATACGTGACATGTTACAAAACAGATCCGGGAGCAAAGTCCTCTTCAGTCAAATCTGGGCCAGTTAATGGACTGTCTGATGGACGCTTGGCATGCTGCAGATGTAGACGCACTCCAACATCTTGTGGAATCTATGCCAAACCGCATTCGGGCTAACAGACGCAGTACTATTCGATAGTTGACTACACGATACGACAGAAGTAAACCCAGAACAGTATCTGTCATGACCATGTACAGGATAACAAACGCAAAACAGTATCTGTCATGACAACCCTTACCGGATAACAGACGCAGCACTATTCTACAGTTAACAACACAATACTACAGAAGTAAACCCAGAACAGTATCTGTCATTACCATGCATCGCACGCTTGTATGTATGGATTATAACAGCAGACGACCCCGACGACATCCACTCCTAATCACGGTTCATCAGCGTAAAATACTCTCCTAGTGCAAAGATCATGACAGTTGGACATCGGATGACTGGGAAAAAGTGTGCTGGTGCAACGAGTCGCGTGTTTTACTCCACTCCGTGGATGGTCGTTCAGGTATTTGGCGTGAACAACATGAGGCACTGGATCCATCCTGCATCGTCGCCAGAGTGCAAGCCGCTGGAGGCGGTTGTATAGTGTGGGACATGGTTACTTGACAGGAACTTGGATCCTTGCTGCATGTGGTACAACGTATAACTGGTGTCCACTATCGTGAATTGCTTGCAGAATCGGTACACCCAGCAATGTTGCCCTTTTTCCCGAATGGCGACGATGTCTTCCAAAATGACAATGCGCCGAGCCACACGTCCAATGTTGTGCAGGGATGGTTTGAGGAACACAGTTCAGACATCCAGCATAGCTATTGGCCTCTGAACTCCCCCAATATCAATCCCATAGAGTACTTGTAGAACACTGTGGAACGGCATATCAGACGTCTGGACACACCAATCATCTTCGTACCTGCATTGAAGGCCAAATTACACACATCTTCGTTGGCCATACCTCCCAACTACTTCCGGCATCTTATTGAATCACGTCGGATAGCTACTGTACTGAGCACGAAAGAAGTACCGGGTGTTTCACTGGGTAGTGACAACTTTCCTGTGGAATAAATCATTAAAGAATAACGAGATGGTGCTGTAAGTCCGAGACGTCGATCGGCAGGCGACAGGCATTCATGAGGAAGTAGTGGGACGGTGGACATGCGATTTAACATATGCAGCGATATACCACGAAAGAAAGAGTTTTCTTGGTGAAAAATTGGCATGCGGACGGCAGAAACCCCACAAAGGTGTTACGAAAGTGAGGTACAGCGTTTAACAATCGTCGTAAGCCATCCCGTACGTACCAGACGAAATTGTTAGCGAAATTCGAATGAACCGGGAGTTTCTCAGATGACGTGGCAAGCGTGACGACGAAGAGAAGAATAGCGCGGACGGCAGAAAACATCGAAGCCGCACCAGAACTCCCGCACGAAGAAGCCTGTACGACAACACGAAGACTTGCTCAGCAACTAGACGTTAGCCGACGTCCGCATGGCGCATTGCGACGTCGGATTTGGACATGTTTCCCTACAAAATCCAGGTGCATCAGCCATTGAGCACAACAGCCGTACAGCAGTGTTATGAGTTTCGGAATGACATGTGTTCACTGATCCATGAGCACAACTTTGATGAGAAGAGCATTGTATTCAGCGACGAGGCACACTTGTAGTTGGATGGCTACGTTAACCGGCAAAATTACAGCATCTGGGGAAGCAAAAAGCCAGCGGTCAGTGTTGTGAAGCCTCTCCATCTGCTGAAGCTAACCGTTTGGTGTGCAATGAGTGGTGAGGGCCTCATTGGGCCATTTTTGCTGGAGTCCACAGTTACCGCTGCCGCCTACAGTGACCTTTTGAAAAACGTTTTTCCCCCGCTGCTGTCCAGAAAAACTGGATTCACAACAGCACGTTTCAACAGGACGGAGGACTGCCACACACCACAAATTCTGTTCTTGATTTGCTTCACCAGCAGTATGGCCTACGAGACATCGCCAGACGATTCTCCCAACGTTTTTCAGCCGGTCTCTCTTGGTATCCGTACAGCCCCAATTTAACGCCGCTCGACTTATTCTTGTGGGGCTATCTGAAAGATCGGGTGTTCCAGGACTACCCGCGAACACTGCCTGACCTCCGACGTGCCATCCAATAGGAAATTGCACGGATCCCGTCGAACATCTTCCCGTCAGTATTGCAGCACTTCGAAGCAAGTATTCGCCACGTCGTGACAGCGGATGGTCGCTGCTATCTGCCTTTATATCATGTGCGTCCTGCGGGGCAGGCACGTCACAGTATACAGAGCCACATCCGCATATGCTACCAAGGTGAGATCTAAGAATGTAACCTAAAATCTCTTAATAAGGAAAATGATCCCTTCGTACGGACAGAACACTCTACCAACGACTATACATACTTAACACAAGGTTTTTCGATGAACTCTGAACCAAAGAATTCCATTTCTGGATGAGGCCGGAGCTAATCTCGGAAAGGGTTCTGAGAGAGGAACGGCCAATAATAATTAATAATAATACGTGTCGTTCCAGAGCATCCCAGGCATGCAGTATAGGGTTCGGGACCAGAGACCTGGTTGGCTAGTCCATACACCAAATATCCTCGCTGTGCAGGAAATCGTCGAAACGCTTAGCCCTGTGTGGGAGAGCGTTATCATTAATTAAAAGGAAATAAAGGCCAATATCTCCGCTAAAAAGTTTGGCATTGGACTCTGGGATCTCGTCCCTGGAATGCTCAGAATTCACATTGCCTTCTTCAAACACAGGGAGTGGTGGGCGGCGGTTGAACATAATGCCACACCATACGAGTAGACCACCGCCTCCGATGGAATCTCGTTCGCGAATGTTTACAGGATTATACTGGTACCCTGTGCCTTCCAGATGAAATGCCTATGAGTACCCGTTCGTAAGTAAAATCTCGACTCCTCTATAAAAACAACACCGGCCCATTCGTCTGGGCTCCGGGAACGATGTTGCTTGAACCAGTTCAATCTAGCTCTCATGTGAGATGCTATTAGCGGGACACAAATCCTGAGTCTCCTGGCATAAAGGCCAATTGCATTAAGCTTTGGATATACCGTTTGCCTTGATACCCTAGTCCCAGCGGCAGCGGAGAGCTCCAAAGACAACTGCCGGGCTGTATACGTCTATGACGCCGTGCGATTAAAGCAACATAACGGTCCTCACGATGTGCGGCACAACTTGGAGGACTTTAGTCTGGCTTTCGTGACACCCCACTAGTGCTGTTGAGTTGCTGCGATAACCGTAAAGCCAAGTTGGTGTGGATATTCAAGCCCCTTGCGACCTTGGCGTGAGACTGTCTTGCTTCTAGTCGTCCTATCGCTTGTCTACATCGTCGGATACACGTTTACGAAGCACAAGGAAAGCTTTTGCAGCCACCAGAACGCTTCTAACGCGCGATGTCAACGAGAAATACCACTGCCTTTCCACTTTGACTTTAAGTATGGAAATCAATTTACATACTGGACAGCATTTTTCTCATTGATATGCATATTTCACTGCGGGCATTTGTTCCTCGTGTCCATTTGCACATGTCCTGTGAGAATCGTAACATTTCATGGATCTCTTTCCATTATTTCCCCACTATTGACTTTCGACTTCGATTTTGGACTCCAGTGTATACACTGATGAGAGACCTACCTAACACATGACAACCTTTGACCACCTACCTAATAAGCTGTAGGACCCCCTTCAGCACGCAAGACAGCGGCCACTCGGCGAGGCAGATGGGCTGGTGATAGGTTTGCTGGGGTATCTAGTACCATAACGTCAACAGCAGGTCCTCCAGTTCCTATACATTTCGGGGTGGTGGTGATTTTGCGCGAACCCGCTTTTTCAAGTCGAACAACAAATGCTCGATTGGGTTCCTGTCAGCTGAATTTGGAGGCCAGGGCATTAACACAAAGCCACTAGTATTTTCCTCGAATCACTCCTTGACGATTCTGGCAGTGTGGCATGGCGCATTATAATGTTGGTAATTGTCATCACCAGCACAGTACACAGTTGTCATGAATGGGTGAACTTGGTCCGCAACGATGTTCAGATACCTGACAGCTGTCAGGGATTGTGAAATGGGGCCTAAAGTGTCCCAAGAAAATATTGCCCACAGCATAACACCGCCGCCGCCGCCGGCCTGTTTCCGCCCAACAGTGCAGCCAGGTGCCATATCCTCCTTTGGCAATCGGCGTATCCGCGATCGGCCGTTTACGTGAATCTTGACTCGTCAGACCTGGCCGCTTTCTTCCAATCATCCACGGTCCAACCTCCACGACCTTGAGCCCATTTCATGCGTTGTTGGCGATGACGAGCAATGAGCATGGGGACCTGGCTGGGTCTTCGGATACGCCGGTCCATGCACAGAAGACTGCGATGAACTGGTGTGCTGTGACACATTACCCTGATCACCACTGTTGTAGCTGATGGGGATTTGTCGCAACAATGTGCGACAGTCTCCATTCCCCTCTGGCATCAGTGAGCTGCGGACACCACACGGCTAGGCGACGGTTCGTCGTTTGGCCATCTGTACAGCATTTTTTATACTTACTCAGTACAGAGGCACGTGAACAACCCACGAGCCGCGTCGTTTCCGACATCGCAGTTCCGAGGTGCCGTGTCATCACAATTTGTCCTTTATCAAACTCCGATAAATCGGCAGCTTTTCCCATTCTGACTCCGAACAATCTACAAACCGAAAGCCGGTCCTCGGCTTGTATATACATTGCTCTGTGAACTTCACCTGCGCCACTTTTCGGCCTCCAGGCGCGCTCATTTCTCTAGGCTGGGGGTGGTCATAATGTAACGGCTCATTGGTGTATACAAAATGTTTTGGTTCTCAAGCTCATCTCTCCCAGGCCAGTAATAAGAAAAGCAGAGGCCAACTCAATGACCCCAGTACTTCTTGTTTTGGTCATCGTTAGGAGAATAGTAAGAGTGTTCGTTCTCATTCTGAAGAGGAACAAGAATACTACCTCTGAATCGAATGTTCCTCTAAAGTGGAATACCCTCGATCTGGAGGAACATTTCCTTTCCTACAGCTCACCTGAAAATGGAAGGCAATGAATTCATAAGCTAAATATATGACGGTAAAAGGCGAGGGCGTCTAGGAAAGCGACATACCTCTGTATTCTAGGAAAGCGGCAGACTCAACTATAAAAATATCAGCTACTTGACGTTTATTGAGCTGGCAAATATTCTGTTTCTACAAATAACAGCTCAAAGCTACGTTAAATTGATTAGGGAAGCATGAAAGGAAAACTTTATTGACTCACTCTCAGCCGTTCGCGCGAGCACGTAGATCGTGATCCTGTTTGAGAAGTCATAGTTACTAAAATATACGTTAAGTACAGAATCCTAGTTCTGAAGAAGCTACCTTAATTCTACAATAGGTACTTCATTCTTTATTAAATGTTTTTTGAAAAGTCTGTTTTTTAATATTTTTGTCATATTGGAGGTACTGCTACGAAGATTAACCCTTGAGATTCTCACTTTAATTTTGCTAGAAATGTTATAGGAGTTGTAAAGGAAATAAATAAATTGTACTTCGCAGACGTAATACTGTCGAGAATCAATTTTACTGCAGAATTGCGTAAAGAGATAGCGCATTCTGCGAATTACGTGGGAGGGTCGCCTCGTCTTTCTTCGCTTTGATATTCCCTTCAAGAAGTACTGTGTGTTATCTGGTGAGAACTGAAGGTTCAACTTCCCTAGCGTTTTATTTCTCTTTTTTTATTTCTTTTCTATCTACTGCGTATTTGACAGAGGCGTCGTAATATATTCCACCCAATCCTATCTCCTGTGCTATGAATCTAAAGCACTTGTTGCTTTGAATTCCGTGAATGAAATAGTAGAGATTCCGAAGACTTTGCGACGAATTCTTTCTAAGAAGATGAGCAAGGTGGACGTTTTAATTCACTGGGGAAATCCACTACTAAAGGGAAAAAGATAAAAAAGCCACGAATATCTCAATGAGAAAGAAAATCTAATGAATTTTTAGGTGTCGTCGACAGCAAAATACTGAATTCAAGAAATCTTGATATTGTTGGTATATTTAAATAAAATCTACAAATTGCTGATATGTTAACGGGAAAGATTTACTGGCGCTAGCTGGTTTCCAATTCTTTTCTTACACGCTTGCTGTAAATCTTGGGATTTGTTTTACCATTTTTCGGAAACTCTGCGGAGCCATAATAAAATGTTTATGCCAGGGGTGCTGGATTGTTTTGCATTGGAAAACCAAGTGTTACTTAACGGAAAAACAAATAATAGGTGACTTCTTACAATGAACGTCGCATACATTCACGTTTTTTGAAATTGAAATAAAAAAGAGGCAACTGTAATTTATTGGCTTTTCAATCTAATGGATATAGTTCTTCATATTTAGTAGCGACTAAAAATACTTTTTAGGCTTTAACGTAATACAATGGCTTTTCGATCTAACGGAAAAAGAACGGCCTATGCGAACAAATTCTATGTGAATAAGGGGAAGATTCTGGATCTTGTTTTACCCATTACTTAATATTGCACTGGTGTCCAAAATAAACGTCCGTAATGGCAGTTTTGGATAAAAAAGCAAATCACGCAACAGAATGTAGAAAAAATTTGTATGAAATACATGTAATCATAATCTTCATAAATAATTTATGGAAACAAAACAATTTCATATATTTAGAGTATGTATGACCAAAAGCATTGTCTCCGAAGTGGGATATCAGATTTTACCCAATAAGATCGTTGATAGGAAATAGGATCTTTTACGGACAAATAACTCACACAACGATGATTTATGATAATGACAAGTTTGCTGATGAGCTGTGGACGTAATGAATCCCATTTAATAAGGAGGGTGGTACGTAACTTGCATAGGGAGGGTGCCGCCCCGGTGGCGCAGTGGTCTAAGGCGCTGGCCTCTGATCATTCGTCCGTAAGGGGTCCGGGTTCGAATCCCGGTCAGGCATGGATGTTGTGTTTGTCTTACGGCACTGGCTCTCTCCCTTCCCTGGAGCCAGTGACCCTAAATTAGGGACAGGAGACTGCTTATAGCCCATTGAGTTGCTCACGGTGGTCGTTAAACCTCCAATAAAAAAACTCAAAATAGGGAGGGTGATGAATTGCAAGTTGTTTCCCTAAAGCACCTCAGCCGTGTTATATAAAGTTTAAATCCGGAGATCTGGCTGGCCAATCCATCCTTCAAATATCCTCGCTCCCAGAAAAACCATCAACGATTTGAGCCTCACGCTGCTGCTCGCTATCATCCATAAAAAAAAAAAAACTGGAAACGAACAAAATCCCGGAAAAACATATCCCAAGGCTCGAGGATCTCGTCGCTGTTGCCGTGCCCAGTGAGATTTCCACCTTCAAACGTTTGGATTGGTGTACGGCCGTCTAGCATTCTGCCATCACTGATTCGTAAACAACCGTTGCCCAAAAGTGTCTCTCCAAATGAAATGACGCTTTCTTTACAAATTCCGGATCATCTCCAGATAAATGACGCTGAGAAACAGTTTGTAAACTAAATCGCGACTAATAAAAAGAACACTGGACCCTTTGTCTCGGCTCCTGGATGAAAGTTGCCTGCCCCAGATTAAACGAGCTGTCCTGTTAGATAAGGGCACAAACGTGGGTCTTCTTGCATAAAAGCCATACTCATTAAGCCATTGATGTAAGGTTATTTCCTTTGCACAGTTGCCTCGGTGTCTATAGATAGTTCTGCAGGAAGTTGCCTGGTAGTATACACACGGTGATATCTCGTTGTTGAAGCAATGTAAGGGCCGTCACGAGGTGTGGTAATTCTTCGGACGACAGTTATATGGTCAGGCTTTCGTGACACATCACGAAAGCCGGGCCAGACAACTGATATATTGGAATTATTCTTGGGTGGATAATTTTGGAATTACTCTTCGATGGATGAGAACTATAAGCAACTGGCCTGCTTCCAGTCTACTTATGGCTCTCCACCGTATTCAGTCAGTTAACCGGCTATCAAGCACTGGAAGTGAGTTTTCGTTCAAAGTGATGCTACTTACACGTGCTGTGCTGCCAACGAGAACTCGCGGTTTTGCTTCTCATATGAATTTAAATATTATAGGTCATTTCATAGATATTGGTTACAAAAAGTTAGGGATATTGCATAAATTGGAGATGTATGTATCTGACTCAAGTAGCACGCACTGAAATAACATCAGTGAGGCTACGCAACACAAACGATAAAGAGTGCTTTTACAAAAACAATTTATTGTGCAATTTCTGCACAAAACAATGTGGCACTGCAATATAGACAAAATGGTAAATTCGGTGAATGTTCATATTTCTGGATTTCAGTACCCGGTAAAATCACTTCCGTGACGAAGAACGTCTGAACATTTACAAGGCATACTTGCAATGACATTGTTGATGATTATCGGGAGGTAGCTTGTCCCATATCAAAGATAACACATTACGGAAGTCTGTCATTTCACTGGGACACGGAACGTTGTTATCCAGACGTCTCAGTACAGCGTCCCAAGTGTTCTAAATAGGATTAAGGTCAAGAAACCTCGAAGGCACTGTACCGATTCAATCCCATGATTTTCCAGCTACTGAAGCACGCTCCAGGCACGGTGACTGGTTGCATTGTCATCGAGAAAACGGAATGCATGTCCAATAGCAGCGTGAAGCGGTGTCACAATGGGTACAGTGTCCTGAAGTACGCTCCAGACACGGTGACTGGTTGCATTGTCATCGAGGAAACGGAATGCATGTCCAATACCAGCGTGCAATGATGTCGCAATGGGTACAATAAACTCGTTTCGGTACACTGAGGCATTCATGTTGCCATGGCATACATACAAGGAAGTACGGCTATTAAAACGCACTTCTTCCCAGACCAAAACTGCCTGACGCTAGTAAGGGTAGAGGGACTGTACATCGTGTGGTTGCATTCGTGTGCTGGATCTCCTCCACACCTGTCCTCACCGAGGACCAGGATAAAGAGCGGAATGGGATCCGTCTGTGAAAAGTTCATGGTGCATTCATGACATGTGCTGTTGGACCCTGGTACATCTTTGCTGACGGTGAGCTGATGTCAATGCTATACATCTCCGGGCCTCCTTGCTCTGAGTCCGTACTCGAGACGACGGTTTCATGCCATTTCAGTATATACTGTTACACCAGAAGCAGCTTGAAATAATCTCGGGAGTTGGATACTGATGATACTAGGCCTTCTCCGAGCACTTACTGTCAGGTAGCGATCATGCCGCCTGGTGGTGATCCTCGAGCGACCACTCCTGGGCCATTCTGCAACATTTCCATGCCGCAGAAATCTTGTGTGTAGCCGTCTTACTGCAATTTGCGGAACTCCTAAATCAGCAGCCACATCGATTTGCACCACACCTGCCTGTAACATCCCAACAGCCCTATTTCTGTTGTCAATGCTCAAACATCGTGTGGACATCATTTCAGGTTAATCCTACACTGAAGGCAAAACGTTCAGTAAACTTCTAGACCAAATGGTAAAACGACACTTTTTCCACTTCTTGCTGGGTACTTTTACTGGAGCTCGCACCTCACGGGTTGTGTTCTCAAGATGCTAATTTACATATGTAGCTACCTACACTGATATCAAGTAGTAGCTTAATTTTCGTATTACCATTTCTCCTTCTAAACAGCAATATCACTAACTTTTTGCGACCAGTGTACATGTATATTGGACATTTAATGTTCTGCAATATGCAAATTTAGGTGCCGAAATGGATTTTTTTCATTCTATCTGATACGTTACGCAACGGTAATTGCATTTTATTCAGTGAAATCTGCTTTATTTTTATGTTTTTCAAAAATGCCTTTCGGACTTGAATTTTGGACATCAGTGTATATGAATCTATTTGATATGGCTTTGGTTGAAACTCCAAACGAAAAACATCGTGTTGGCATCTTGGTCCTTGTGTGGGTAACTCTAAAGAAGTTGTCTGCTCAAGCGAATATAGTTGTCAGCATGGAGAATAATATTTTCCAATGTTTTGCGCAAAATATTAACACTCCCTGATTTAAATTTATTTTAAATAGTACATATAGTTCTTTTACTTTCCGTAATTATCGTGTAATACACTGATGTTCAAAATTAAGAGAATTTGCACATCTTGTCGAATTTCTGAAAAACTTATGGACACATTTGAATGAAATTTGGTATGGATACACAGTTATATAAGAGAAATAATGATACCATACAACAGTCATGGTACGCACTCATGATCGTCAGTAAGGCTCATCAGCACAGGAATGTCCAAAATCCACGTTGCAAGATCAAACATAAAAATACTCTAATATGGGGTATGGTCCTCTCTCACATTCATGCAGCTCTCACAGCGCGACGTCATACTGGAAACGAGGCAGCTGATTAGTCCCTGTGGCAGTCAGTCCCACTCCTGCAGCAACGCAGTTTACAGCTCCTGGATGGTTCTCGGAAGGGGACGGCGAGCTGCAATTTCCCTCTCAAGAGCTCCCCAGGCATGTTCGAGAAGGTTTAGGTCTGGCGATCTGGCTGGGCAATCCATCCGGCGAATATCCTCACTTTCAAGATAATCGTCGACCAGGTGAGCCCTACGTGGACGAGTGTTGTCGTCCATAAAAAGGAGCCGAGGGCCAACTGCGCCCCTGAAAAGTCGAACGTAGGGCTGTAAGATCTCATCCCTATACCTCTCAGCAGTCAGGGAGCCTCTGTCAAACACATGAGAGGTGTGCGACCGTCCAACATGTTGCCTGCCCAGACCATGATATTTTCGCTG
Organism: Macrothele yani; assembly: GCA_039090855.1. Lineage (NCBI taxonomy): Eukaryota > Metazoa > Arthropoda > Arachnida > Araneae > Macrothelidae > Macrothele > Macrothele yani. The sequence continues at coordinate 76,841,238 of CM077026.1, forward strand.
CCATTGTGGTCCCTTTCTCGGATGTTGGAGGATAGGTATAGGATCCCAGGTTCTATCCAGATGAAGGTACGTCGAGAATCAGTGTCCAGGCTGAATCGCGATTCGTCTGTGAAGAGGACGTTACCCCACCAAGGCTGATGTTGTCTGCACCATGCTAAACGCGCTCTCTTGTGTGCTGAAGTGAGCGGGACGCAAACAACGGGTCTTCTGGCAAAAAGCCCTCTCTCATGAAGCCTTCGGGAAACAGTAACCATTGAAACTCGGGTTCCAGTGGAGGTATGCAGCTCACGAGATAGCTGTGCAGCTGTAGCAGTTCTGTGACGCCTCGCTGAAAGTGCCAAATAACGATCTTCATTGGCTGTCGTGGCTCTTGGACGACCTTGCCTAGCCTTTCTCCATATAGATCCGGTGTTCTTTAACTGTTTCCACAAATTGTAGACGACACTGGGTGTTACATTGAGCTCTGTAGCAACCTGCTCTTGCGATTGCCCTGCCTCCAATCTACCGACGATTCTCCACCTCATTTCGTCATCACTACGTTCGTGGCAACTCATTTTACCTGATTGCTTATGAAATTGAACAAACTCCTGCAAGAAACACAACGAATGTCGCCGAGAAGTACGAGCTAACTAATCGCGGAAAGAAGCCACGTGTGCTTTTCATGCCATCCGCTGTCACAGCTCCGCCCACACGCACGTGTATGCTTACGTATTCGACACTGAAAATTTGCATTATTATTCGGAGGCATAATTTGTACCTTTGGTTCCGTACTTTTTGCGAAAATCGACAAAATGTGCAAATTCTCGTAATTTTGAACACCACTGTATATGAGTTTTAATGTGTTGAGACAGGTACGCAGAAAAGACCGCGCCAAGCTTCAAAATGGCCTCCGATTCTGTATCCTGTTTTATGTATACTATTCTGACAGCTAAGAGGAGGAATTTTGTTACTATGATGTTTAAAATAATTAGGGAATAATGCGATGTCGACATTATTTGGCAAGAAAATGAGAATGTTACTAATGTGAATGAGTCACGATCGGAGTCTGGTGAAAGATCATTGACGTAAAACGTAGCAAGGGAATATGAAAATTGCCATTAGTGACTATTTTATGCATGTGAATTTCGGTAGGAGAGAGTCATGTAAAGTACAGTACTCAATCATTTCTCCACATGAGGTAATTAAGTTTCTGAGAATGAGAAATTTCGTTTATTTAAAATTTCCCATTAGAAAATTTGGTTGTTTATCATTGGTTGAAAGTTAATGTCCTCTCAATATTTTCTGACGGAATTTATAGCGTGGAGGTCAAGAAGTTTGGAAACTTGTGAGACAAAGAAGGTCATGTCACGAGACTTTCGAATATTACAAAGTGTCTTAGATAGATAGTGGAATCGTTTCCGGGAAACAGGAGCACTTTGAAGAAGGTGTTGGTCGTCCACTTCGGCAAGCACCAAAGAACGACAGTTATTTGTCTTTCGTTGGCCGTTAAAATCTGGGATTAAATGCGACAGAACTACAGCGTACGTTTACTACAGACATGGGAAATTACGTAAACCATATATGGTAACCTTCACCATGCAAAGCTTTATTCTCAGCGAATGATGGCATGCGTTCCTCTAACCTGTCATTCTGGTAGAGCTAGCAGAGAATGGAGCTGAAGAACAATGATCGTGCGGGTGGTTATTTCCATTCATTGAATGGTCATGATTAAGCTTGTAGCTAGCCTGATAATCGATCGCAAGTCCTCATCTGGCGTCACTAACGAACAAGCTACAGGCCATATTTTGTTCTGGAGAGGCATCCTTTTGGCGAAGGTGGAATTATGTCTTGGGGAGATATCGGTATCGAACGGAGTACAGATCTCAACATGACCAGGAGTGTATCTCTGACAGAAATATGATTCATAAACGTGATTCTGCAGCCAAAGATTTATTCATCTTCGTAGACGACAAAGCTCTTATTCATAGGACATAGTTGATTACCGCTATGTTTGATGAGGAGGGTACTGGGCTGAATGCTTACCTCACCTTTACCAAACATGCTTTGGGAACTTATTTGGCAAACGTGTCGTAGCCCATCAGACACCTCCAATGTTCCTCCAGAAGCTGGAACAAGCCATCGAGAAGGAGTGGATAAGGATTCTCAAAGAATTGTTTGATATCTTCATTTCATTGGTGTCACGCAGATATGCTGCTATGCTGGCAGTAAGAGGTAGCCACACACCCTACTAGACATCTTTGATTTCCAATTACTCATCAGATATCCGACTGATTTTTTATTCATCCATGTGTCTCAAGTTGATGTCTTTCATTGGAATTGCATTAAAATTCGCTTTGCGTACTTTTTATTATGCCTCATCCGTTGGCTGAAAATCATGTTTTAACTCAAAACTTAAACAAGTACACATCTGTCAACGTTCGACATCGCATTCTCTCCTAATTACTTTGCGCAGTGTGTTTGTGTGTGACTCACACAATCTGAAAAGCTTGTCGTATACAAGAACCATATCGCAGAATGTTTATGGCCTCCTTGGTAGTGCAATGGTCTAAGCGCTGGCGCATGATCATTCGTCCATGAAGGGCCCGGGTTCGAATCCCGGTGAGGCATGGATGTTGTGTTTGTATTACGGCCCAAGCTCTCTCCGTTCCCTAGAACCAGTGGCTCTAAATTACGGACAAGCGACTGCTTATAGCCCATCAAGTTGCTCACGGTGGTCGTTAAACCTTCAATCAAACAAAAATTCCTATGAGTTTGTTTACACGTTTACTGAAAATTTCTAGCTCAAGTGTCATGTTTGGCGAAGGAGAATCGTGCCACAGACACATTTCATGCATGCAAAGGTCGACTGGGACTGGAAGGATCTCAACTCTCGGTGAGCTGGCAAGTCAATTGATTTTCTTGGAAGTAACGAACTCGTCTTTCGAAGAAAGAGTCAACCCTAGTGCACTAAAGGACACTCAAAATCACGCTAAAATATAGCTATTTTGAGGGTTTTTTCAAAATTGTGAAGTAAGTTTCTTTAAAAAATGACTCACACATGTCATCCCACCTAAAGAGAATACCAGAAAAATTACCAAATGAATGCAAACAGAAATTTTGGGGGAGGAAGTTTACAAAAGCCGATGAATAACTAAACGCAACAGTATTATTAAGGACACCTAGCGAAAAACTGTACATCTAGAAAATATCCCTTTCTTATTAACAATATCACACATTGTGGGATATTGTTAAAGATTAGAGGTAGCCAACGATAAAAATATTTCAATGGTTCATCGGACCTGTAGGACCAGTTTTATAATGTATAAAGAAATCAAAACTTGCGAAGCCTAGCAGAAAAATATCGCTTTAGAAACTCAGAAAAAAACAAGCGTCGAAATTCCTGGTTATCACTTCAGCAACCAGTTGCAAACGGAATTTTTTAATAGCTGTTTTGCCAGTGCGAATACGTGCGAATATAATATTTGCAGTCAGCATGTACAGGGTGTTCCACTCACTACCGAACCCGGCATTTCTTTAATAATATCAACACCAATGAAGATATTGCAACGAAATTTGACATGGACTTACCTCATTTCGTGCGAAATGTGATGACATCACAACGTGGGCTGGAAGTGGCCACTATTTGTGTCCAGACAGCATTGAACCCGGCTCACCATATTCTGGAAAGTCCTTCCCACTACGTCCGCCGTCACTGCCTGAATTTCTTCGGTGATGTTTGCTTTCAAGGCATCTGTGAGTCGCGGTTTTTTTGGTGAACTCTACCTTTAAGATATCCTCATAACAATTAATCAGGAGGTGCCAGTTCGGGCGAGCGAGGTAGACATAAACACTTCGAAACGACGCGGTCACCGAAAAAGGACTGAATTTTGGCCATACTGGTGTGTGATGTGTGTGATGTCACTCCATCATGCTGGTAATATCCAACGAAGAATTTTTGGTCATCCAATTGATTTACAAAGGTGTTGAAGATTATTCAGAGTTGAAGAAATATTCTCATAATATATTGGTAAATACGTCATGATAATTAACACAGCAATCTGACATCGCCGAATTGACTGTAATTACTGTTTCACACGTGAATTAAATTACATCAGAAAACCTGAAAATTTCATCGTCGTGGAGCGGGTGTTGAAGATTTCCATGTATGCAGCTGTTGTGATGGTTGTATCTAAAAAGATGGTATTCCCTACTTAGATTTTCACTATGAGGGATTGGTAGCTAAGTCCCTTGGTTTTAAACGTCAATTCGTCGCCGACTCAGTTCGTCGAGTGCAAATTCACCGCGCGTCAATTCATTCCAAGCAAATTCATTGCGAGCAAATTCGTCGACTACTTAATTTGTCGCGGACAAATACGTCGTTTTTTGACCCCCTCAGTGAAATACCTCGGAGTTTGTAAGAGGCCTTTGAGCTCTCCAACCTAAAAAGTACTTCTGGAGGATGGTTGGGGTGTGGGCTGCCGTTATGAATTTGAATATTGCATAACCTGTTGATCTTTCATGTTCCATGTGACATGTCTTCTCCTTCCCGGGGTCCCGGTGAAGTCTTTTGAGGGATCCAGTGGTTCAGGAGAGTGGGTGGGCCCCTGTCCCTCTGTTGCTCTTGCAGTATTAAATTTAACTCTTGTACACTGCATTGATTTATTCTTAGTGTACTTTACATTGTTCTGCAGGTCCATGGTACCTCAGGGGACCTCAGTGTCTTCGGGCCCCTCGGCGATCGCAGGACGGATATATGTATATATGTATAAGCCTAACGAGAGTTATTTGTCCGCATTTTTCGTTTTTACCGTTGTATCGAGTAGCAGACTCTACTTGTGGTTATGCCCTTCCCTCAGAAATTTGGTGAAGTCTGTAAGACGTATCCGAGGTGCTTGGGTTGGGGAAGGTGTGCCCCAACTTCCGTAATTTGATATTCTGGACCGCTAGAGTCGATCAGTGTATCCAGGGTGTTCCCCATGAAGCATTACCGAGGTTTGCGAGCTATGGGGGCGGCGGCTTCCCCCAAAATGTTAAAATGGACGTAGAGCTGTAAACATTGGTACTATGCTTTATATGATGATTCTGTACATGACCACGAATTTCAGGAGGGTGGGGTAAATTCATCCCCCTTCCCCTAAGTTTCTGAGAGCGGAGACAAGATGTTCAAGGTATGTTATTTGCTCGAAATTTCAATGCTTTGTGTTGTGTTGTTGTGTTGAGTGGCAGACTACAGTTGTGGGTATTCCAGCTCAGACCCTTGGTGTAGAATGTAAGAGGGGTACAATGTGCTTGGGGTGGAGCTGGAGCCTGAATCCGTGTGTTCCTTCGGCCCTATGTATACACGACATCTCTGCGATATCTCTGCTTCTGAAAGTCAGATCGGAAAAATTCTTTCTGCACCGGAAATTGTTAAGCGTCTTCTCCAGGTCTTACATGTCTCTCCATCCATCTGCCCGTCCGTCAGGCTGCAAACACGATATTTCCACTTCTGAAAATCAGATTCAAAAAATTCGTTCTGCATCAGAAAGAGGTAAGCTCATGGCCGACATTTAAAATGTTTGTTGTTGTCTGTCAGTCTGTCCATGCGCGTCTGTTCATGTGAGCACAATATCACAACTTCTGAAAGTCGGATTGAAAAAAATTCTGCATCGGAAAGTGGTTAGCTCTTACTTAAAATTTTTATATCTCTCCTCCCATGCCTCCATCTCTTTCTCCGCACTTCCACTCATGCGTGTGAACACAAGGCTACCCGCTACTAAAAGTTGGATTGGAAAAATTCTTACTGCATCAGAAGATATATGGGGAAAATGCTTACCGCATCAGTATGTGTGTGCTAAAGAATTTAAATAAATCTATCCACCTGTCTGCCCGTCCGCCTCTATGTATGGGAATACATCTCCTCTTCTGAAAGAGGGATTGAAAAAAGTCTTTATATATCGGAAAGAAGCAACCTATACCCAAGATTTTAGATGTCTGTCCATCCGTCCGTCTATGGTTCTCTATGCCTGTGAAGAAGATATCTCCTTGTTTTGACAGTCAGATTTGAAATATTCTTTCTGCATTGGAAAGCGGTAAACGTGCGCTCAAAATTTTATTTATGACTGTCTGTTTGCACCTGTCCCGATCTGTCTTCCTTTGAAAGTGGTATCTCCGCCACTAGAGGTCAAACAGCCAGAACTCTTTCTATTCACACAGAAAAAAGTAATATATGAGATTTGGTAACATCTGTTCATCCGTCTGTCCTTCTTCCTGTAAGTATGTGAACACGTTACTCTTATCTCCGCTTCAAGAAGTTAGTATGGGAAAAATATTTCTGTATCGGAAAGAACTTAGTCTAAACACAAGATTTTGGCATATGTCTGTCGATCTTATTGTTGGTCCGTACGTGCTCATCTATGCATGTGTACACGATATATCTGCGTTTGAAAGCATGACGGGAAAAATTATTTCTGCATCGGAAAATGGCAAACGCATGCTCAAAATTCAACTTATGTCTGTCCGTCATTCCTCCCTCCCAGTCTGTCTGCCATTGAAAGCGATATCTCTTGTATTAGACGTCGGACTGGAAAAAATACTTTTCCAGCGCATAGAACAAAATTTGTACAAAAATTTAGATTAGTCTGTGAATCCATCGCTGTAAATATATCACTATTTCTGAAAGTAGCAATGGAAACATTTCTGTCTGTGTTTGAAAGAGCAAGCATACGTTCAAGATCTTAGGTACATCTGTCCAACATTGCAAGCGTTTCTGTGTTGTCTTGTGAATGAATTTTCGACTGTTGTCAGTGGGAGTTTGTTTCGTGACTTTACCGAATACACTCTATTTGTGACCTTGTACGCAGTTTTTCTCCCTGTAATTTACTGTTTTATCATGAATCTTGGAGCTACTGTGTTTTCCGAATCCTAGAAAAATAGTACGATTTCTCCCCAGACCATAATTTTTACGTGACGGCTCCTCTGATACGTAAGATATTAGAAATTTGTGCAAAGGATGGGGAGGGAGGGGGGGGGTTGTCGCTACACCGAAATTTTGCCATTGTAAGGGCGGGCCTCCTGGGACATCTGACAGTGGCTTGCGTATCGAAATATGTTAAATAATTTTGATATTGTACAGTTATGAAAAATATTTTATTAGATTTTAACTTGACTTTCTCCGCCAACGTTGTGAGTAAACATAAAATCACACGCATACAAGTGTTAACCAGAGTTTTTTCACTCACGTAGTTCTTTAAGAACAGGAATTGTGGTCAGCGCTTCCAGGAGTTAGCAACGGTCATCAGACCACCGGATGCAAAACCTTTTAGTTTTATTGCCCGCAAGTACACAACACTAGAGGAGTGCTCTCACAGAGCCTAGAGTCAGTCTTTGCCAGACATTTAGGACTTGCGAGACCGCCAACCCAAGCACCTCGGATCCCTGTTACAGACTTCACCAAATTCTGAGGGGAGAGCATACCCACAAATACAGGCTTCTACTCAACATAATATGAAGCACAGAAATTGCGAGCAAATAACTTACCTTGAACACCTTGTCTCCTCTCCTAGAAACCTGGGAGGGGGCACCTTACCCTCCTGAAAATTCGTGGTCGTGTACAGAATCATCATATAAAGCATGATGCTAATGTTTACAGCTCTACGTCGGTTTTAACATTTTGGGGATATAACGTAATTTGGCTTTCCACTGTAACTTAGTACTTACGTCAGTAATTACGTTATGTGTGCTAAAGTCAATGTAATATTAGAAGGTATTCATAATCATTACAAGAATGATGTCAATTGCACTACTTACAAATACGTTTATTTTGCGTGCATCGTTTGTACTCTATACTCACATCCGGTATATTGGCGTACTCAATACCGCATCAGTGATTTAACATCCAAGCACAGTATAACAGCACGTCTATCATCAGTAACATCAATCCCCCAAAACAATCGCTGCATTGCCTTTTTATCTATCATTTTTATCCGGCCAAACATACGTCACTCGTCCCGACCTCAGTGTGTTACCAACATCATTCTCGTTTGAAGGAGAAGACATAACGTTAAGGTTTGAAAATGTCTAAATGAACGATCTCAAATTTACATAGAAAAAGAAACTCAAAAGGAAAGTTAAAGTGGAATATAAGTTACAGGGGGAGCCCCCCAATGTTCGCGACCATCACGGCAGCCTCACGGGGAACACCCAGAATGCAGCGACCGACTCCACCGGTCCAGAATATAAAATTACGGAAATTAGGGACCGCCCTTCCCAAAAACAAAGCATCTCGGATCCCTCTTTTAGACTTCAGCAAATTTCTGAGGGAAGGGCATATCCACAAGTAGAATCTGCCACTCAACACAACATGAAGCACAGAAATTGCGAGCAGATAACTTACCTTGAACACTTTGTCTACGCTATTAGAAACCTGGGCAGGGGGAGGGGGCTGAATTCACCACACCCTCCTGAAAATTCAGGATCGTGCACAAAATCATCTTATTAAGTAAGGTAGCAAAGTTTACACCTCTTCGTCCATTTTGACGTTTTGGAGGACCCCCGCCCCCAAAGCTCGCGAACCTTGAGGACGCTTTAGAGGAAACATCACGGATACACTGACCGACTCTAGTGGTCTAGAATATAAAATTACGGAAGTTGGACGCAAGGCCTTCCTAGCCCAAGCACCTCGGATTCCTGTTACATCATCATCATCATCATTGTCAACCATTATCAATCCACTGCTGGACGAAGGTCTCCCCAAGTTTCCTCCACAACGGTCTGTCTTGTGCCAGTCTCCTCCATGTCACCCCTGCATACTTTCGAATTTCATCCACCCATCTCCTATGTGGTCTTCTTCTGGGTCTTTTCCTGTCCCTTGGAATCCAATCTAAAATTTCGGCTGTCCATCGATGATCTGTCCTTCTGGCAGTATGTCCAGCCCATTGCCATTTCAGGGATTTAACTCTGATCATGATGTCTTCCACTCTTGTCATTTTTCGGATCCACGAGTTCCTCTTCTTATTTCTCCTGGTTACACCAAGCATGCACCTCTCCATGCTTCTTTGAGTTGTCTGCAGCCTTTGTATGTCTCTTTTAGTTAAGGTCCACGTCTCTGCACCATACGTAAGCACTGGAAGGATGCATTGATCAAACACTTTTCTTTTAAGACATAATGGCATATTGCTCTTGAAAATTATGCTGTTTCTTCCAAAAGCTCTCCAGGCAAGTTTTGTACGCCGATTAATTTCTTCATCAATGTGACCCTCACTTGATATCTGCTGTCCAAGATAAACGTACGTGTCTGTTATCTCCAGCTTTTCTCCATCAATCGATAAATCTTCATTTCTTGTAAAAGCATTGAACATCACTTTTGTCTTCTGAAAGTTCATTTTTAATCCCACTTCTTTACTCTTGTCAGCAAGTTCCTGGATCATACTCTGCAGCTCTGATGGGGTAGTTGCAAAAATGACTACGTCATCAGCAAAACGAAGGTGGGTTAGATAATCTCCATTAATATTTATCCCCTTGTTTTCCCAGCTCAGCGACTGAAAAACACCCTCCAATGTGGCATTAAAGAGCTTCGGAGATATGGTGTCACCTTGTCTCACTCCCTTTCCAATTTTTACGTGTGTTGTATTTTCAAACAGCCTAATCTTTGCACTTGCATTTTCATAGATGTTATTAATAATATTAATGTATGCATCTTCAATACCGCAGGTTTTCAGAGCCATTGTAACTGCTGATGGTTTCACCGAATCAAAGGCTTTTTCATAATCGATAAAAGCCATGCACAATGGAAGTTCATATTCCCTCGCTCTTTCAATTAGTTCTCTCAGCACGTGGATATGATCTATTGTGCTGTAGCCACTCCTGAATCCAGCTTGTTCTCTCGGTTGAGCCATGTCTAGTGCTACCTTCAAGCGGTGTGAAAGAACTTTAGTGAAGATTTTATAAACTACTGATAGGAGGCTGATAGGTCTGTAGTTTCCAATATCCTCAATGTCACCTTTCTTATGTAGCAGGATCATTGTAGCGGTGTTCCAATCCTCAGGAATCTTTCCTTCATTAAGGCATCGAGTGAAAATTTGGGCGAGTACTGTTTCGATTTCTCCACTTGCTTCTTGTATGATGTCTACAGTAATTCCATCTTCTCCTGGAGCCTTTCCTCGCTTCATGTTCTTGATTGCATGTGCAACTTCTGCTGGAAGGACTGGAGGAACTCTGGTACTGGTATCTTTCATGATGTCTGGAGTGCATATATCATCCCTTTCATATAATTTGGAGTAGAAATCTTTCACTCTTGTCAAAAGTTCGCCTCTATTTCTTGTTACAGAACCATCTTCTTTTCTCAGTGCCATAATCTGTTTTCTTCCCTTACTGAGATGTCCCTTTGCTATCTTTAGGCTTTGGTTGTTTTCAATTGCTTTCCTCACTAGTTCACAGTTGAATTTCCTTACGTCTTCAGTGATACTTTTTCTTACTGTCTTGCATAGCTCTATATATTCCACTTTGGAAGTCACATCTTCTTTAGTTGTCCTCATCTCTCTTCTTTTTTGCATCAACATTTTGGTTTTTCCTGATAATTTGTTCACATGCAACTTGTTCTTAGACCCAGCTAATTTTGTTGCTGTTTCCATAAGAGCTTTGGTTACTTTTCTGTTAACTTCAGAGATGTCCACTTCTTCCGATGTTAGGCCTTCTAAAGCAGAGAACCTGTTCTTCAGTTCTAACTTGAAGGTATTATTGTGATTTTTAAGGTTGGTTATGTCAATAGATTTTGTTTGTCTTATGAGCTTGCCACGTTCAAGTTTAGTGTTGAAGTGCATCTTACATCTCACCAATCTATGGTCACTACCTGTGTTGAACTTGTTTAGCACACTGCAGTCTTCTATGACGAATTTTTTGTTACACATAATAAAATCAATTTCACTTGTCGTCCCATTTGGATGTCTCCATGTCCATTTCCTGTGTGGCTTTTTCTTGAAGAAGGAGTTCAAGATGAAAAATCCTTCTGCCTCTGCAAACTCAACGAGAGTATTTCCACGCTGGTTTCTGTTGCCGTGACCGAATTTACCTACTGAAGTTTCATTCTGTTGCCGTTGCCCTATTTTTGCATTGAAATCTCCCACAATTATTTTCAAGTGCTGCTTACCTTTATTATTTAGATGACAAATTTCCTCATAAAATTCTTCAATTTCTTCTTCAGGATGACTTGTGGTGGGTGCATAAGTTTGAATAATCTGAGCCTGGTATCTTTTCGAGAGTTGGATAACAAGTCGTGCAGCTCTGTCAGAGGAACTTTCAACTTCTACAAATTTATCCTTCAGTTTCTTGTTTATTATAAATCCAACACCACTAGTTCTGCCAGTATCTGTCCCACGATAGTAGAAGAGATGTCCACTTTTCAGTTTAATGAGATCTTCTCCTTTTCTCCTTACCTCACTTAGCCCCACGATGTCCCACTTGATCCTTTGTAGTTCCTCTTCCAATTCAAGAAGCCTTGAATCAGAAGATAGGGAGCGTCCATTGTAAGTAGCCAAGGTCAGCATCAGATGGCAGCCTAGTCCGGTCCTCCGGGGATTCTTAGCACCCTCTGCCTTCATGTCGCACTGGCCGCTGCCTTGGCCAGGTACATTCCAGCTGCCGGAGACTGAGGGCCAAGATTTAAGTTGTGGAATCATTTTGGAGGGGTTTGGCCATAACTCACCACGCTGGCCAAGCGGGTTGGTGAGTGTGGGATAGCATTTCCTCTGATCCCGATGGTATAGTTATACCGCTATGGGCGGTCGTCAGAGCCCCTTTAGTGGGAACAGGATGCACCACGAGAAGGCGGGGTTGACATTTGTCAATTAGAGGCTGTGATGTTACGCATCACCTGACCTTACATCCCTCCTGTTACATACTTCACCAAATGTCTGACTGGAGGGCATACCCACAAGTAGAGTCTGCCACTCAACACAACATAAAGCATGGAAATTGCGAGCAAATAACTTACCTTGAACACCTTGTCTACGCTATTAGAAATCTGAAGGGAGGGGGTGAACCCCACCCTCCTGAAAATTCGGGGTCATGTACAGAATCATTATTTAAAGCATGGTGCCAATGTTTACAGCTCTACGTCCATTTTAACATTGGGAGGGGGTCTCCCGTAGCTCGCGAATCTCGCGGACGCTTCAGGGGGACACCCAGGATACTCTGACAGGCTCTAACGGTCCAGATTATAAAATTACGGAAGTTGCGGAAACCCCCCAAAAGTAAAAAATATAAAATTATGGAAGTTGGGAAGAGCATCCCCACAAGTAGAGTCTGCTGCTTGATACAACAGTAAACACGAAAAATGAAGCAGGACCACTTTCGTTAGGCATATGCAAATCTCCGTCCTGCGATCTCTGAGCAGCTGAAAGACATCAAGGTCCCCCGAGGTGCCATGGACCTGCAGAACAATGTAAAGTACACTAAGAATAAATCAATGCAATGTACAAGAGTTAAATTCAATAATGCGAGAGCAACAGAGGGACAGGGCCCCACACTCTCCTGAGCCACTGGATCCCTTAAAAAGACTTCACCGGGGTCCCGGAAAAAAGGAGACGCGTCGCATGGAACATGAAAGATCCACAAGTTATACAACATTCAAAATCGTAAAGTCAGCCCACCACCCAACAATCCTCCCGAAGGATTTTTCAAGTTGGATAGTTCTTACATACTGCAAAGTATTTCACTGGGGGAGGGGGGTCAAAATACGACTAATTTGCTCGCGATGAATTTGCCTGCGACGAATTAAGCCTGCGATGAATTTGCGTGCGACGAATTGAGCCGGCGATAAACTGGTAACTGCGACGAATTGACGTGCGATGAATTTTCTCTCGGCGAACTGAGCCGGCGACGAATTGACGCTTGATGAATTTTCTCTCGGCGAACTGAGTCGGCGACGAATTGACGCTTGATGAATTTTCTCTCGGCGAACTGAGTCAGCGACGAATTGACGCGCGATGAATTTTCTCTCGGCGAACTGAGTCAGCGACGAATTGACGCTTGATGAATTTTCTCTCGGCGAACTGAGTCGGCGACGAATTGACGGGACACCAAATCCCTTATATCTCCGCAGTTTTTTTAAGCAGAAATGAAGCACATTTTTCGAGTGAAAAACATCCAAGTAAAATAATTGGTCTATTTTTAAGTTGTGCACGGAACATCGGGAAAACTGTAACATGATAATTTAGTAATTTTGTTCATGTACTCAGAATGAGGATAGTTCCAAGAAATGCATGATATCAAATTCGCCACAATAGAAATATAGTGTACAGAACAGACAACATTTACAGGCTATCAGGAGTCTACCTATTTCTGTTACAACACTAGCAGAAATAAAAAAGAGCAAGTGATATAAGACCAAATATTCTATGCTTCATTCTGATATTTAAGTTAGCCTTTAAAAAAAATACGAACAAAATCCGCGGGTATGATCAATGTTTAAGAATCTCAACTCATACAAAAGTTTCTAACTTACATATCATCGTGTCCTGCGCACAGTGCTACCCACTCAATTATGCCGGTGCTTATAAAGTAATTCAAAAGCCGTAACTTTGTCTACGTGCAACTTATGTTAATTGAAATAGATGATCAGATTCACATTCTATTCTGGAGTGCGATTAAAGAATTATAGAGATGAAGTAATCGATGTAACAAGATGCAGCAAATGCAATGGCGTTTATATCGTTCCTTCCCAATACCAGCCAGTGCTTTATACTACGGCATTACTGAGACAACACATTTACGCAAATATAGATGGCCGTTTGAGGAATCGAAATGAGGCTAGATTATCGAACTCGGAGAAAGCATCAAAGGAAATCACATATCACGTTTGTCGAAATCATGGTACAGTGAATTGATGTTAGAATCAATTTTCGAGTGAGTAGTCACACATACGCAAAGTCATTTTAGGGAACATTAGATGCTCTACTGTATAAGTAGTGATTTGCACATTAAACAGACCCCATTAACGTAGACAGAGTCAGCAATGGGCTTCATGACAGGCCACACGAATGTTGTAAATCCGTATTATATCATTCCCCAACCCACCAGCTTCTCAATATTACTAGAGATTTGGGTCTGAAAGATCACGTTCCTGTGGAAATGTCGGAGCAGCTTTAGACGACTTTTGTGTGGAGCAGAGAAACTAACGAGATTTGCGACGGTCTTCAACAGAATATCAGTTTAATCCCTAGACACATTTCCAACACCATTGTCCGGAAAGGACGTTTCCGTAAGAATTAAGAACGTGGTGGCAAGCTTTACAACGCTTACTATAGACGTATCTGGAAGGTAGTTTATATTTTAAAGCACGGTATTCATCACTAAGTGGCAAATCAGAAATGCTATAATACAGACTCTTGATATAACGCGGCTTAGATTATTAAGTTTCGGTGAAATGAATTTTGATAGAAAAATCTTCACAAAAGATTTTGAATCTGTTAATGGCAGCCTGTTTGGAAATTCTTCGTAATTTATGTGGCACCACATTAAGCAAGTCCTATCGCATGCGTTGAACCGAACGATACAATTAAAGCATGAAACGCTTTAGAAACATTAAAGGAAGTAGGTTTTATAATATCGTTCAGCAGTGCAATGTGTTGGAAACGTCGATGAAACTTTTTATGTGCATGAGAATTTAAAATAAAACAAAGAGGCAAATGATATCATAAGTAATTAGATTAAATATATCAAAAGCAATTACAGTAAATACATGTATAATATCATAAACAAATTCAGTATAACTAATATCATCATAAGCAATTACAGAATAACTATTTCATGTATACATGCCTACACTGAATCTAAGATGAGTACGTTTTCAATTTGGAAAACGTGAACATACACAAGTTCATTGTCAAAACATCTACATAGGATACAACATCCAGGAGAAAAGCTATGATTCTTTCGAGTCGTGTTAGGACAGGAATCTCTGGCAAAGTGCTAAGCAGATTAAGTCACGTGACTTCATATAGAATGTGTCAATTTCTGGAGAAGCACATACCATCTTTCGCTATTGTAACTTAACAGCGGCGTGCAAACGAGAAAGATGCTTTACTCATCTATACACTATTTTGACAAAAACAATCTGATTTGATAAATTATACCCTAACTATGGCTCTTGCCTAATACATAATGAAGGAAGAGTAACTGTTTTTTTATCCATTACAACTGCATTCCTTTAAAGGATTATACCAATGAGCCATTACATTATGACCACCTACCTTGCAAGCTGTAGGACCCCTTTTAACCCGCAAAGCAGCGGCCACTTGGCGAAACATCAATTCGATGAAGTGGCGATAGGTATCCTGAGGTACCTGCTACCATAATGTTGGCAGCAGGTCCTCCAGTTCCCGTACATTTCGGGGTGGTGGTGTTTTAGCGCGAACCCTCTTTTCCAAGTCGAACCACAAATGTTCGATTGGGTTCATGTCAGATGAATTTGGAAGCCAGGGCATTAACCGAAAGTCACCAACATGTTCCTCAAACCACACCTTGGATATTCTGGAAGTTTGGCGAAACGCATTATCCTGTTGGTAATGGCCATCACCAGCAGGGAACACAGTTGACATGAATGGGTGAACTTGGTCCGCAACGATGTTCAGATACCTAACAGCTATCAGTGATTGTGCTATTGGAATAATGCGGCCTAAAGTGTCCCAAGAAAACATCGCCCACAGCATAACACCTCCGCCGCCGGCCTGATTCCGCCCAACAGTGCATCCATGTGCTATAGCCTCCGTTGGTAATCGGCGTATCCGCGCCCGGCCGTCTACGTGATGCACCATAAAACTTGATTCGTCAGACCAGGCCACTTTCTTCCAATAATTCACTGTCCCATCGGGATTATCTCAGGCCCATTTCATGCGTTGTTAGCGATGACGTGCAGTGAGCATGGGGACACGGCTGGGTCTTCTGAAACGCAGGCGCATGCGCCGAAGACTGCGATGAACCGTGTCCTGTGACACCTTGCCCTGATCACCACAGTTTAGCTGCGGGTAATTTGTCGCACTGTGGCCCTGCGGTTGTTGTGAACAATGCGCGACAGTCTCCGCCGCTCTCTGGCATCAATGAGTAGCGGAAGACACACGCTGGACGACGGTTCGTCGTTTGGCAATCTTTGCACTACTTTTGATACGTACTCACTACAGCAGCACGTTACAAGCCATGCCGTTTCCGAGAATGTAGTTCCGAGGCGACGCGCCATCACAATTTGTCCTTTATTAAACAACGATAAATAAGCAACTTTTCCACTTCTGACTCCGAACACTCTACTAACCGAAAGTAGGTCCTCGGGTTGTACATATACTGCTCTATGAACTTCACCTGCCCCACTATTTTGTCTCCAGGTGCGCTCATTTCTCTAGGCTGGGCGTGGTCGTAATGGAATGTCTCATCAGTGTATATCCACCAAACTTATACGAGCAAACATTTCAGTCAAAAGGACTGCAAAAACTCTCTAGACTCAACCAAAATACACTGCTGGCCACCAAAAATGTAACACAAAGAAGGAAGCATCCGATTGGCCTGAAAATCGAAGCATGCGTTGCCCGCAAGAGGACATGCAAACGATTATCATTGCAGGGCATATGTAAATCATGTGCGCCCGGCACGCCACCGAGAAGCAATATAAGAAAGGTTGCACAGAAGGCGGGGAGTAAGTAGTGGAAGTGTGTTGTTCTGCATGACCTGTGCGTAGGAAGCTTCCTGATGCCTCGTCGCAGAATACGGCAGTCATTCCAGCACGTTTCGGAGTTCGACAGAGGACGAATAGTGGCTTATCGCGACAGTGGTTTATCGTACCGGGACGTCGGAGCCCGTGTGGGACGACATCCAGCCACAGTGAAGCGATTATGGATTCGGCGGGTGCAGGAGGGACTAACGGACCGACATGAGTGATTTCCGCAGCCGCGGCACACCACCGAACGAAAGGACCGGCATGTTGTGCGGCGGGCATTGACGGCTCGTACCGCCATATCACATTCTCCCAGCAGTGAACTGTATTGAAAAACAAAGGGTTTTGTTTTTCAAATCGGAATTTTAGAGGCAAGAATATTACACTCACTCGGGGAAAAACTGCATTATTTTGAGCAAAAAAGTTGCATAAAACTCGTTTGGAATGACTGCCAGCACCTCAGCATTCCTTACTCCGGGTTCAAATTTAGAGTGGTCAGTCTTTGACCATGACTGTTGAAATCGTTTAAAAAGCAGTATACTAGGTCCACTATACGTTGATGGTCCCATGCATTGCGTGAATACGGCAGAAAGCACAATTTCCATAATGTGGTACCGGCAAGCGAAATACACTGCTGACCACCCAAAATGCAACACCAAGAAGGACACTATATAGCAAAGCCACATTTACTGGACACATAACAACAGATACAAAGATGAAACGATTGAGCTTACAGGCCCGCGTGACTTGCGGAACACGCAGACATCAATAGTTCGTGTGTAACCCATGGCTGGCAATAACGGCTGCTACAGGCCGTGGCATCATACGAAAGAGCCTTTGGATATGGGCTTGGGGTATGTCGGTCCAGGCTGCTTCCACACGTGGCCACAGTTCATCAGGCGTAGCTACGGGTGCTGCTTGCCGGGCCACTCGGTTGCCAATCAGCGACCAGACGTGTTTGATAGGCGACATATCGGGAGAACAGGCGGATCACGACAGCAGTGACACCTGGTGGGCAGTGAAGAATTGTTGTACGATGCGTGCCACGTGCGGGCGCGCATTGTATTGTTGAAACGTGGCCGCTGGCAGGTCCTACAGATAAGGGAGGACTACAGGCTCCAAAACGTCGGAGATGTGGTGGTGGCTGTTGAGTGCACCGGTGATGCGTACCAGAGGGGTGCTGGTGTCATATGCAATTGCGCCCCAAACCATAATGCCAGGCGACGGACCGGTATGGCGATGCTTAATGCAGACGTCATACAGTCTCTCGCCTCGGTGCCACCACAAGCGGAACCGACCATCGTGGTGTTCCAGGCAGAAGCGGGATTCGTGGGAGAAGACAATGTAGTACCATTCCGTAGTACAGGTCCGGCGTTCAAAGGCCCACTGCCGCCGCACTCGCCGGTAGTGTAACGTCAATGGTAATCGGAGCAATGGGCTCCGTGCGACAAGTCCCCGCTCCTGTAGACGACGTCGAACGGCACGTGCTGACTCAGGTTGTTGCGCAACACACCTTAATTCCTGCACTAACGTTTGTGATGTGGCGGTGCGAGCCGTCAATGCCCGCCGCACAACATGCCGGTCATCTCGTTCGGTGGTGTGTCATGGCTGCCGCAATCACTCACGTCGGTCCGGCAGTCCATCCTGCACCCACCGAATCCACACTCGTCTCACTGTGGCTGGATGTCGTCCCACACGGGTACCGATATCTCGGTACGATAAACCGCTGTCGCGATAAGCCACTATTCGTCCTCTGTCGAACTCCTAAACGTGATGGAATGACTGTCGTATTCTGCGACGAGGCATCAGGAAGCTTTCCACGCACAAGTCCGGCAGCACATATCACTTCCACTACTTACACCCCTCCTTCTGTGCACCCTTCTTATAGTGCTTCTTGGTGGCGTGCCGGGAGCACATGATTTGCATATGCCCTGCAATGCTAATCGTTTGCATGTCCTTTCGCGGGGGACGCATGCTGCAAATTTCATGCCAATTGGATGCTTCCTTCTTGGTGTTGCATTCCTTTTGGGTGGCCAGCAGTGTATAAAAGTTGTTTTCCTAGATAAAATTGAGTTGAAATTCGTACGTAATAACTTAATGGTCAATGTATAGCTGTCTCACTGTACGATAAAACACTATGTCTAAAAGTTGCAAAAATTAAAACATTTATTTATATTTACAAATTAAAAACGTAGTTGAAAGCTAGTACTTTTGGAGATCTCAAGTCTCTATCTACAGGCTCCAGCGGTACAAGACAAGACCGTGTATCAGACATATATATGCACTCCCTCCCCCCATACCCACAATGCATCACTCACTCCACCGTCGACAAATGGCGTTCGCCGACGCAGGGGTACAAATAAAAGTGAAAAAATTATATAGGTGTAATAAAAACCACTTATAACCAAAAAAGGGAACAAAAACAAAACTAAAGAATAAGAAAGCAAAATAAGACAAGTTCATTTACGAAATCAGGGTCCCTCATCAGTGTGGAACTCATGTGAAGTGGCCAGTATTCTCCAAGGGCTAGGAACATATGCAGGAAGTTCCAAGTTACAGCAAGAATCACTATGGTGAATTATGCACAGACATTCTGCAAGAAAGATAGTAGTTTTTCGACATCAGAGTTCAAAATTGTAGTACCATTCCAATCTAGAAAATAACCCTCTTGGTTTACTGCTAAGGTAAGAGCAGTATTTATGGTTCCTGATCTGAGGGTGTATCGGTGTTCCCTCAGTCTGACCGATAAGGTCCTAAGAGTAGAACCTATGTATTTTTTCGTAGCCAAATCAGGGTCAGGGTGGGTTAAGGGTATACAATATAACTATGTTTTTGAAGAGGGGCGATCTTGTCTCTGTCCTTCCTGAGAAGTGAAAAGATATTTCTAGTTTTCACTCCGAAGTTTAAATGGTGCCTATCGCACGCTCTTTTGAGGATAGATACAATATTAGGGTTGTACTCCAAACTCCCTACAAATGTGGACTGTTTGGTTTCCATGGATAACTTTGTAAATTTCAGTCTTCTACTCCTCAGTAGTAATTGTTGAAATAGTTGTTCTGAGTATCCAAATTGTCGAGCAATTGTTGACACTCTGAAAAGATCCCGTTTTCTAGCTCTACAAGACTAGGAATGTGAATAGGCACGTCCAATGAGGAAACGCAAAGCGGCAGTCTTGTATTGCATTGGATGGGAAGAAGTGAGAGGAATGATACAAGGGTTGAATGTGGGTTTCCTGTATACAGAGTACTTAATACTCTGAGATTGCAAGTCCCTAGTCAAAAGAAAGTCAAGGAAAGGTAAGTTCCCCGATTGTTCCAATTCTTTAGTAAAGTTGATTGTAGGATACTGAGAAGAAAGACAGTCAACGAATTGATCCAAGAGTGAAAGAGAATATGGCCAAAAGACCAACATATCATTTACATATCTTATTAAAAGTACAGGCTGAAACCCGAAATTCAGCAAGACCTGTTTTTCAGGTGTTGCAGAAAATTTTTAGCCAGTATTTGGATAGTGGGGAACCCATGGGAGCTCCGTCAAGCAGTTGATAGATTTGGTTGTCAAACCTAAAGTTTGGACCTCTTTGCCACTAACTTAAGGGACGAGATGACTGCTTCAATTTCCAAGTGGGGGATAGTCTTGTCTTTTAACAAACTTTCCTCAATAATTGAATGGACGGTAGCTAGAGGGACACTCGGAAAAAGGGCCTCCACATCTAGTGAGGCCATAATGAATGCTCGACCCTCAGATATGAAGGACTTTATACGGTTCGTACTATTAATGGAAACATCAGAATGCATGGTGAGGAGTTTTAAGTAATTGGCCAAAGCTCTTTCCAACCCCTAGTAGGGGAAGCATATCTCGAGACCAACAGACGAAGAGGTCGATCAATCTTATGAGTCTTTATTTTCCCAAAAAGTTCGGATACTTTTGGGCGTACAGGTGGTTTCATGTTTGAAGGGACAGAAGGTGGCAGAAAACCTTGAAGTCTTAATTTGCTGAGTTCCACAATGGTAGCCGCCGTAGGGTCAGAGTTTAAGACTCGGTGTGGAAGTTTATCTATAGCACTCAGCATTTTATTATGGTAATCTTTTTTATCCATAATGATAATCTGTGAGGTCTTATCTGCACCTATGATAGACAAATCATTATTGTGTGTCAGCTGCAAAAGCTGGTCTCTTTCATATTTTAGAATAGGAGGCAATCTTGTCTTTTTATTGAAAGCCCTTTCCACCTGAAGTCTAGTTATTTCTCGTTCTTCTTCAGGCAAGGCCCGAATGATTTTTTCTATCTGTAGGATGGAAAACATTGGGCGAAGAGTTGAGACGGGGAAACTGTATTTTGTTCCCTTATTAAGGGATATAGTCTGGGGCTCAGAAAGTTGAACTGAGCTTAGATTCACAAAGAGCGCCTGAGAAGGGGAGTTACACCTAACACTGACAGAAGGTGTAGGGGGTATGTGCCAGTAGTGTCTATTTGAGACAAGGTTGCACAGTTTTTTAATATGCCTGTGATTGACAGCATCAAGTTCAGATTGCAACGAGGTGAAGAAAATGTTAAGTCTCATACCTAGAATAATATGGTGGGTGAATTCCGTAGCACGTAAATAAGCTTGATAAGAATGTCGGCTCAAGAGGTCAATATAACCTCGTTTTCTCCTCATTTCTGCACTAAGTCTTTTGCATTCCACCCTGTGGATCACTCCTGAGTCTCTATTTGACACAGTGAAGGTATTGATTCGTAGAAACTTAGGGATAACTTTAAGTGAACGACAGTTATCCAGAAAACACAAATGTGCATCATTAATTGTAAGCTGCCGGCGGAGAGCATTGGGCCTTGCCTGACGAAGAACGAGAAATAACTAGGCTTCATGTGGAAAGGGCTTTCAATAAAAAGACAAGATTGCCTCCTGTTCTGAAATATGAAAGAGACCAGCTTTTGGAGCTGACACACAATAATGATTTGTCTATCATAGGTGCAGATAAGACCTCACAGAATATCATTATGGATAAAAAAGATTACCATAATAAAATGCTGAGTGCTATAGATAAAGTTTCACACCGAGTCTAAAACTCTGACCCTACGGCGGCTACCATTGTGAAACTCAGCAAATTAAGACTTCAAGGTTTTCTGCCACCTTCTGTCTCTTCAAACATGAAACCACCTGTAGGCCCAAGAGTACCCGAACTTGTGGAGAAAATAAAGACTCATAAGATTGATCGGCCTGTTCGTCTATTGGTCTCGGGATATGCTTGCCCTACTCGGGGGTTGGAAAGAGCTTTGGCGAATTACTTAAAACTCCTCACCATGCATTCTGATGTTTCCATTAATAGTACGAACCGTATAAAGTCCTTCACATCTGAGGGTCGAGGATTCATTATGGCCTCACTAGATGTGGAGGCCCTTTTTCCGAGTGTCCCTCTAGCTACCGTCCATTCAATTATTGAGGAAAGTTTGTTAAAAGACAAGACTATCCCCCACTTGGAAATTGAAGCAGTCATCTCGTCCCTTAAAATAGTGGCAAAGAGGTCCAAACTTTAGGTTTGACAACCAAATCTATCAACTGCTTGAGGGAGCTCCCATGGGTTCACCACTCTCCCAATACTGGCTGAAATTCTTCTTCAACACCTGAAAAAACAGGTCTTGCTGAATTTCGGGTTTCATCGTCTACTTTTAATAAGATATGTAAATGATATGTTGGTCTTTTGGCCATATTCTCTTTCCCTCTTGGATCAATTCGTTGAATGTCTTTCTTCTCAGTATCCTACAATCAACTTTACTAAAGAATTGGAACAATCGGGTAACTTATCTTTCCTTGACTTTCTTTTGACTAGGGACTTGCAATCTCAGAGTATTAAGTACTCTGTATACAGGAAACCCACATTCAACCCTTGTATCATTCCTCTCACTTCTTCCCATCCAATGCAATACAAGACTGCCGCTTTGCGTTTCCTCATTGGACGTGCCTATTCACATTCCTAGTCTTGTAGAGCTAGAAAACGGGATCTTTTCAGAGTGTCAACAACTGCTCGACAATTTGGATACTCAGAACAACTATTTCAACAATTACTACTGAGGAGTAGAAGACTGAAATTTACAAAGTTATCCATGGAAACCAAACAGTCCACATTTGTAGGGAGTTTGGAGTACAACCCTAATATTGTATCTATCCTCAAAAGAGCGTGCGATAGGCACCATTTAAACTTCGGAGTGAAAACTAGAAATATCTTTTCACTTATCAGGAAGGACAGAGACAAGATCGCCCCTCTTCAAAAACATAGTTATATTGTATACCCTTAACCCACCCTAACCCTGATTTGGCTACGAAAAAATACATAGGTTCTACTCTTAGGACCTTATCGGTCAGACTGAGGGAACACCGATACACCCTCAGATCAGGAACCTCTTACCTTAGCAGTAAATCAAGAGGGTTATTTTCTAGATTGGAATGGTACTACAATTTTGAACTCTGATGTCGAAAAATCTACTATCTTTCTTGCAGAATGTCTGTGCATAATTCACCATAGTGACTCTTGCTGTAACTTGGAATTTCCTGCATATGTTCCTAGCCCTTGGAGAAGACTGGCCACTCCACATGAGTTCGACACTGATGAGGGACCCTGATTTCGTAAATAAACTTGTCTTATTTTGCTTTCTTATTCTTTAGTTTTGTTTTTATTACACCTATATAATTTTTTCACTTTTATTTATAGTCCTGCGTCGGCGAACGCCATTTGCCGACGGTGGAGTTAGTGATGCATTGTGGGTAGGGGGGATGCATATATGTGTCTGATACACGGTCTTGTCTTGTAGCGCTGGAGCCTGTAGATGTAGACTTGAAATCTCCGAAGGTACTAGCTTTCAACTAGGTTTTTTATTTGTAAATATACATGTATGTTTTAATTTTTGCAGCTTGGAGACAGTGTTTTATCGTACGATGAGACAGCTATACATTGACCATTAAGTTTTCCTAGCTTTTGTTCGAGTGTCAAACATGCTCCAATTTTAATACCAGTATTACTTGATGTCGTATCAACGCACATGCCACGTACATGTTCAGTAAGTTGTCATTTATTTAAGAGTTCTGCAAAGGCGGTTGCCACAGCAATTCCTATTCCTGACTATATTTTAGGAACACCCAATATTTGATCATCAATGTTTGGTCCTGATACTATTATTGGCAGGAGATCTTCCTTTTCTTTTCCAGATACATCTTGTACCAGCTTTCTATTCCAGTGCGTTATCAAGGGGGCCTCAGCCTTAGACTGAAAGGTTTTTTGTATGTTAGTGGCTAGCTCGGAGAGGATAGTTTGCCTTTGCCTTCTTAAGGACGTGTGACTAAGTGTAAAATAATCCACATTTTGACCCATACTTTCCAATGCAGCAGCTACTATCAAAGTTGTTTTTCTGTCATTTATATTGGCCCTATCTGGAATGGAAGCTAGTTTTGATGATATAACCACAGGCGTTGTACTCGTGCTCCTTTTTGCCCTTTTCTGCGACTTGCCTATTTC
Source organism: Macrothele yani (assembly GCA_039090855.1). Classification (NCBI taxonomy): domain Eukaryota; kingdom Metazoa; phylum Arthropoda; class Arachnida; order Araneae; family Macrothelidae; genus Macrothele; species Macrothele yani. The sequence goes on from CM077026.1 coordinate 76,865,406, forward strand.
AGAAGAGCCCTGTTATTGAACATAATATTCACTATCATTACTATCTTTGTCAGATTATTCGCTGGTTACACTGTCTGCGGAATTAGTTTCCAACATGACACTTATACTCGCACTCGTATTAGCACTGGTGGACGTCCGCTGCTCTTCTCTTTCGATTCTGAGCATCTCTGTCTTCCTCCTTCCTTCAGCTCTGAGTTCATTTTTTAGCAAGAGTTGTGTCGAGTTCCATCATACCGCCCCGTCGACCATTTCCTCTTTGTCCCAGAAGGAATTATCTGTCCTAGTTTATTGCAATCATGCTCATGGCATCAGCATGTGCAATATCGAACAAATAATCCAATTTATCAACGAATGCTGTTTCATTAGAACGCTGAGTTTCATTCGTTCGTGTGCTACTTTTCTTTAGTCGGCTCCACTTATCTAAAAGTTCTTCCAGCTGGGCAATAGAATTTAAAATAGTACTAGTGATCCGAATTTCTTGGCGCAGAATACAAATCAAAGTTTCCAAGCTTTCGCACATCAACCAGATGGCTTTTTCAAGGTTGGTAGAAAGCTGTAGACAGCTTTTCAAGGAAGGTAGATAGCTGTAAACAGCTTTTCAAGGAAGGTAGGCTGCCTGCCTTGAAAATATATCCAAGGCAAAAGAGGGTTTTATCCAGTACGACCTTTAAGATTGGATATAATGTGGAAAACGCAAAATTGCGTTTATGCCATTAACTGGGGAAAACATGCCCCAGGAAAAGCGAAATTCATCAGTCATTCTTTTGCAAATGAAGTGTTAAAAACAATAAAAGTTAGGTCTTGAAGAAAACGCAGGAAGAAACTTTTTCTTTTGAAAAAAAGAAAAGTTATTTTGGTGGCAAGGAATGAAGAAATCTGTATTTGAGCGGTAGAAAGCTAATTTACTTTTCTTTTCATATCAGTGAACCACTGTAGCGATATCACATAACTGGCATCCTTATAACCATTTCCCTGCACAAAAAAGCAGTGTGCAATAAACAAAGAACTCTGACTGTATTTATACAGGATGATTCATAAAGAAGTATGCAGTTTTAACGCACTATAAGACAAGAACAACGTAAGATATTTTATGCTACCTGTAACAGAATTGTAGGGGAATGCTTCAAGTTTTTTTAGAGACAGTCACAGATGCTCTATGTGTGCACCCTTAGTCACACGACACACATCGAGCCGGTAATCCATTTCCGCACAAACCTGATACACGCGGACTTCCAGGATTTTTAAGTTTCAACAAACAGCCCGTAGTTTCAAATTTTTTATGCCAATCATAGATGGATTTTCTGGTTGGAGGTTCTTTTCCGAATCGTGATCGAAAATGCCGTTGCACAACAGTTACAGATTCCGTTTTGCTCAATTCAAAGAACATAAAACGCCTTCTCCACTGCAGACGCTGCCATTTTGACTGACTAGTCACGTGACATGTGCGCTATCGCTACGTCACTTCGCTCAGTAGCGGGATACAAACTTTATGAGTACATCTAATTAACGGTTTGCAGTCGTGGTCCGTGTCATCAACTGTTACTGTTTTACAGCATCTGGAAACTGTATACTTCTTTATGAATCACCCTGTATATCTGAATCACCATCAGTATAAATAACATTGCAGTGCATCCAAAGCAGTTCATCTTATTCCAAAAAGAATCCACTCCTTTAAATACAACTGCACCACGTACAACGCCGAAATGGTTTTTTTTTTTTTTTTTTTTTTTTTTTTTGGCAAAGAGGAAACTGCTGAATTAATTAACTTCCACAAATGTCAGGCAAAAAGATTTACCAAGCTTTGCCACTAACGTCAGTGCTTCTGTTTACTTTGAGGCAGACTTTTAGTACTTTTTATGTTGTGATTAGCGTTGTTTCCTGCATCAGCCCACATTTTACATTTTCTTCGGAAGACGGTGTTATTCGATAGGGGCAATTTAGCAGTTTCTTCATCTGGTTTCAGAACAAAAACTATTCCGATTTTTTCTGTGCAGGTAAATCTTTCCCCAGAATAAAATATTTACTTTTCAAAGCAAAGTTACACATACGGGTTTGTAGCCGAAAGGTTTTTTGCTTCAATAAACCCCCTCACTATTTTCTCCGAAACAGGAGCAATCAGCGTCATTCTCTCGAAAAACAGTAGACTCCTAGAATGTGTAATAATAAGCAGAATAGACTTCCATTTTCTTTTATTTACTAAATGTAATTAGTATATCATGAATAATTAAAAAATCCCTCCCCAGAAAAACAAACAAAAACGCACACGCCTACATATCCGACAAAAAACGGTTTATATTTCGCCTTAACATTATTTTCTCTAGCTTAGCGAACACGCGATTATATGACAGTTTTAACGACAGTTAAAATTAAGTTTCTGAAAATTTCATGACAACGGTCTCCAACTACACTGCTGGCCACCCAAATTGCAACACCAAGAAGGACACGAGATAGCAAAGCCAGATTTACTGGACACACAACAACAGATACAAAGATGAAACGATTGAGCTTACAGGCCCGTGCGACTTGCGGAACACGCAGATATCAATAGTTAGTGTGGCCCCCATGGCTGGCAATAACGGCCGCTACACGCCGCGGCATCGAACGAAAGGGGCTTTGGATGTGGCCTTGGGGTATGTCGGCACAGGCTGCTTCCACACATTGCAACACAGTTCATCAGGCGTAGCCGCGGGTAGTGCTTGCCGTGCCACTCGGTTGCCCATCAGCGGACCAGACCTGTTCGATGGGCGACATATCGAGAGAACAAGCGGGCCACAACAGCAGTGACACCTGGTGGGCAGTAAAGAATTGTTGCACGATGCGTGTCACGTGCGGGCGTGCATTGTGCTGTTCAAACGTGGCCGCTGGCAGGTCCTGCAGGTAAGGGAGGACAACAGGCTTCTAAAACGTCGGAGAAGTAGCGGTGGCTGTTAAGTGTACCGGCAATGCGTACCAGAGGAGTGCGGGTGCCATATCCAATTGCGCCTCAAACCATAACGCCAGGCGACGGACCGGTATGGCGATGCTTAATGCAGACGTCATACAGTCTCTCGCCTCGGTGCCGCCATACGCGGAACCGACCATCGTGGTGTTCCAGGCAGAAGCGGGATTCGTGGGAGAAGACAATGTCGTGCCATTCAGTAGTTCAGGTGCGGCGTTCAACAGCCCACTACCGCCGCACTTGCCGGTGGTGCAACGTCAATGGTAATCGGAGCAATGGGCGCCGTGCGACAAGTCCCCGCTGCTGCAGACGACGTCGAACGGTACGTGCTGACCCAGGTTGTTGCGCTACAGTGTATTTCGCTTGCCGGTACCACATTATGGAAATTGTGCTTTCTGCCGTATTCACGCAATGCACAGGACCATCAACGTCTAGTGGACTTAGTATACTGCTTTTTAAACGATTTCAATAGTCATGGTCAAAGACTGACCACTCTAAATTTGAACCCGGAGTAAGGAATGCTGAGGTGCTGGCAGCCATTCCAAACGTGTTTTATGCAACTTTTTTGCTCTAAATAATGCAGTTTTTCCCCGAGTGAGTGTAATATTCTTGCTTCTAAAATTCCGATTTGAAAAACAAAACCCTTTGTTTTTCAACACAGTTCACTGCTGGGAGAATGTGCTTATATTTAAAAGATTTTCGGAACGCACAATTTTGACGTTAGCTTGTACAAATGTGCTTTTATGTATGCAGGTGTATCTCATCTTCTTAAAATCCGATTAAGAATTTTTCGGTGTTGTAAGCTATTCGCTATAGTTGAGGTTGTGAACATCTATTTTAAATAATGATAATACACAGTTCTGCCACGAGAGTGTATATGAATGAACAGTTTTCACGATATTTTTGCTTCTGAAAGCCTCATTTGAGAAATTCTTTCTGCAACGAATACCTGAAACCATGGATTAGATTAACTTTAAAATGTCTGGCTCATTTTGCGCAAAACATATCCCGTAAAATGGTGTGAAAGTATACACCAATTATGCCCGTTTATACGCCTGTAAAAATAAGGTCACACAGTTTTTTCTTGTAGATCTGCATTTACACTGATGTAGTCGATATATCCAATAATACACAGTTTTTGCGCTAAGGATGTATGCCTAATATCATTTCACAGGCGTTTTCCCGCTAAATTTCCTTACTAAGGTGCGTAATCTTCAAACTCACGTTTGATAGCATCATCTTCTCTATGTATCATATTTAAAAATGTTGATTATGCACTTTGAAGGTCATGGCAAACTAGGTCGGAAAAAAAACGAGAAAAAATATCGATAACCATAACTTCCAAAAGGAGACGGCGCACTACATTGGAACGGAATGAAAACGATGCATCGGTTAGGATCGAAAGTTTAGGAGATTGCTTCCTGAGAATATTTTTGACAGATTCGAATGTGTTCTGAAGCGTTGCGCATTCGTTGAGTCAAGGTGACCTGCCTCAGGTGTTTATTTTATGGCATCATCAGACAGAAAGCTCTCTGTTCGACCTGATTTTTGCATTTTCTTTGCTTGTGTTGTGAAGATGTACATTATTTTATTATTGTTTCAGAAATGTCTGTTGACGAAAAGTTATTCAATGATGTGTGAACAGATATTATGTTGTACGACACTAATCACACACATCATTACGATGATGTAATCAAATACAATGTGTGGGAAGAAATAGAAAATCTTTTCGAAATCTGGTAAGTGAAACATGGCTTTTTTATTTTAAACTAATGTAAAATAAAACAAAAGTCAGATTCCATTTCGTATTTAATAAAAAATTGTTCAGTCTAAAAAATAAACAAAAAAATAGCGTCCTTTGGTTATTACATATCCCTGCTATAGGATCATCCTACTCCCCCCCCTTCCTTTTTTTCTGAAATGTTTGTTATCAGTATCATTTCACTTTGTGTTAATTAAAGTGTAAAGTTATAACTTTAACTTTCCCTGATGTGGAAAGCTTGATGTGCCGAAATATCTCCTACCATAGGCATATATTACATGTTTGCAAGTGGCTGTGTTGGCTTTCTAGTTCTCCTGGCTACCAAAGGTTTTCAATATCTCCTCCTAAAAGATTATGTAAGCAGGTTATTGCTAAAATCAGGTTGTTTGCTAAATAAGTAACTATTACTTTACTGGTTAAGTTAAAAAGATAAAGTAACCCTTGTAATTTCCGTACGCATAGCACTACCTCCACAATGATCGACCCTACCAAATGAGTGATTTTAATTGCGTCTGTGTAGCGGAATGAAAAATTCGTTTTCGTTCCGTTCTGACATAATGTGCAGCGATCTTAAGATGACATCAATCATAATCAGGTTAAAAATAAAAACTTTTCACGTCCAGAGAAAAAATGAATCCGTTCTTAAAAAAACTGGTTTCGTAAAAATTAATGATTGACAGGGAAGATCCGGAAAAAGTTTTAACTGCCTTTGAAGTAACGACAGCTGAAGTAAACACATAATCCAAATTGATGGTATTAGTTAATTGTATTAGTTAATTTATCAACTTTTATTCTGCCGACACGATTCATAGCAACTGACTTTCGTGCATTATCAGATATGTCTACTAAGAATTTCTCCCAGATTATTTCTTCTTTCTATGATGGAGTTGCTAAAAATCTTACAAACCATAAAAGTGAAAAAAAACTATACATGTTCCTTTCCATACTTTCAAGTAAAAATGATCTTAGAGTTTTCTTTCTTTATTCTTTTTTTACATCCTGAGCTATAATAATTTAAACTAAATTTTTTGTCAATTCGAATGTTTAGTGGTGAAAGATGTTAAAAAAAATCATCCTTACTAAATTCTGAAAAGTGTGCAATATCTGCTTCTTTACGGTTCTTCCAAAAAACCGAAAAATCTTATGGACTCAGGAATTAACTAAAATTGCTTACGTGAATGCTATGTTAGTGTTGATTGCCTGATATTTGCAGCATTATTTCATAATTAGACAAATTAGTGTTACCATTTTTGTTCCTTTAATTTTAAGCAATACAATAATAAAAGTATTTGTTTTAGTTTTAACTTAAGAAATGTCGATAATATGAGGTTTAAAATACTGAAAAAACCTGTAAATTGTTTTCTCAATTATTTGGCTCTGTAGCTTGATAGAAATAAAAGTATTTTGATTTTCTTCTAACAAAAGACCTGGGAGTAAGTGCGTCCCGACATTGAAAGGTCAGGAGCATTGATCTTGCATAATCAAAGGTCACATAACAACTACTGGGTATATATATGAAACATACGCGTTTTTTGGATCGTCTCTATTGTGTGCCTACTAACCCTTTCTTTACCTCTCAGTTTATCTCCGGAAAATATAAATATAGGAGTATCTTCTTTCCCGTTCCTGAGTTCCGAGAACGATGCTAAAAGAAAGAATTGCTTTTGATAGTGTCATAATTCTCTGCAGTAAGCCTATGAGAAGCGATCTGTTTCTTGGTTTCAGTTTTACGAGATTCGGGGAGACCTTTTATTCTGCTTGCAACAAACCTCGGGGCATAAAAACGCTCCTAAAGGAAGCTCGATATCTTTGGAAGCAAAATGAATTCAGTTGCTGAAGCCCCAAAACGATAAGAAATTGTATCAAAAATAAATAGAAAGAAAGTGCTGTCTCCGCGATTGTATTTTTCTTCTTATTAATGACGAGAAGAAAATCTATTTTTCCTCTCAGTTTGTATTGATGTGAACAACCTTATTCGACCTAAGAACGTCGGGAAAAGATACCCTAACGAACTGTCCCTTTAGATACAAAGAATAACTTTTTGTTCTATAAAGGAAACAGAATTATCATTCAGGAAGTGTTGACACTCGAGATTGCGAGCTTAGTGTACAAAATTATTTTCGTTTTAGTGGAGCTTGGAAAACAACGAAAGCATGTTTTCATTTCCAAATTTCCCGAACAAAAGCTTTGAGGCAAATTATTCTTCAGTTGATATTGTTATCAAAATAAAAATACACAAAGATTCCAAATTCTCGTGGAGGATGATGGGATGAAACATACTACCTGTTCATTGAAACAGTATTCAGTGTTCAATAATTCATCAAGAAAAAGGGAAGGAGAATTCCCTGTAAACATATACACATCACTATAGCTTACATCATTTGAGATTTATAATATGCAAATGAAATATTTGTCTTCTAGATGAAAGACCTACGGGTTATATTTTTGTCAATTTTATGTATGGATTCTTACTATTATGTAAATATCTGCAATGGTAAATCTCCTTTTCCTTAGAATCACATCTAGTTTTTTCTTCTGATTTTCGTCCTGCAGATGCAGATGTTTTCAGTATTAGTATCTTAACCAAGTTCTCATCTGTTTTTGACTACCAAAAGTAAATATATGGGAAATCATGTATAACAATCGGTGTACAAGCTGTGTGGTGATGAAAACAGGTTTTTCCATTGCATTTCATCTTGCATTAAGATATTTGCATTCGTTGATTTATTTTCATTGTGTCACTGAAATACAAAATACAACCGACGACCAAACTGATATTAATTTGACGTAATATCAGAAACGGATAAAACACCTCTAACATAATTCTTAAAGTTAAACAGCCTTACATTAGAGTGAACCAAACCCAAACTAATATGCGTACAAAAAATAAAGAAGCAGAAATTCGAATAGCCGAAACTGTTCTAAGTAAAATGAAGAGCAGACTGCGACAGCAATAACTCAAACAAAAACATGGTTAAACCTTATCCAAAATGAACGAAACAGGAAACGAAAACATTGCAGACAGAAAATGTAAAATGTTGGAAACCTAAAATAGATGGCAAGACAAAATTAGCTGCGGTTTCAAACATTCTTCAGTCTCAAAGCATTTTAACTGGTTGACCAAATCTGCTGTGGGAATCAATCTCATCAATGTCTTCTGGTGTAAATCAGTCTCTTTAAATTTTCGAAGTGACTTTCTGAAGTGTTCTGAAATAGACAGTTCTGTTTTTCAATTCATTGTTGTTTTTTGAAAGGACATAGTGCAACAAATTTGCTTATCCTGTACAACGCAGGGCCCGACTTAGGTCAGTCGAGGCCCTGTGCACATCCTATGTCTGGGGTCACCTCGATTAAAATTTTCAGTCAAACAGTCAAAAAAAATATTTACTGGTAAATAATTTTTTTGCAAACAGTTTTTCTAGCAGTAAAAACATTAAAACACATCCCACATGCTGGTCAACTTTATGCCAATATGGCCTGTAATAGACGAGCATTCACACCGCTTATACTTCAGTGCGCCCGCAGATTTTGCAGCTGTAACATTAATTACTTTGGAATTCTTTTTTTGTTTTATAGTATCATTTACGGAAACAAATAACTATGTTCCCAGAGATATAGTTTACCATTTATTTAATGGAAATGATGAATCAATGGTAGTTTAAGCTGTAAGATGTAATCCCTCACAAAGTCTTACAGCTGACCACACACATTGGGGGATAAATTATTGCAACAGCCTTTAAATAAAGTAGTGTCAATTGAACTTTTTTGTATTTTTATTTATGTAAAAATGAATCCTACATGAATATTCACAATTTCTATTCTCGCAAGACTAATATTAATAATAAAAATCTTTTTTAGTAAATTCTACATGTTTGCTAAAATGATTTACATGTATAATAAAGGGAGCAGCCTATATTCGGGGCAATACTTTAGGCTATTCCCTTAAGTATTGCTCCGAATATAAGCTGTTCCCTTTGCATTTTAATTGTTACAAATAAGGGTGAGATTAAGATGTTACATTGGCTAATCACAGCTCAGCGCAAGCTTTATTATACGAAATAATAATTTGGTTTCTGAAATCTCATTCTAAATTTTGAAACCGAACCTTATAAAAATTTCGTGCTGTAACGGAAAATATATTTTGGTTCTGAAAATTTTATTATTATTAAGGTAGTTTGGAGACCCCTCCAAATTCTGAGGCCCTGTGCACGTGCAGAAATCAGGCCCCGGTACAACGAAATTAATTTCAATTCTGCCAGCTCCATCCATGTACATAGATCGAAGTAAGTGTGAACCAGGGGAAGTGTTATCTGCCCTCTTTTGTTCCTTGTGTTCAACATAAGTGCTAAGAGTGGGAGCAGTGCCAAGTGTTAGATGCTCACGAGGGATACTGGGCTTCAGAGATGGAAGGAAATTAGCGCCATAAGAACAAATATATTATCCATGATTTACCCTGGATAGGAACCCACTCTCATTAGTAAGTAGGGTAAAAAACCAGTGTACCGGACTAATGGAAGAATACCAGTATTTCTACTGGACAAAAATAAACACTGTAGCTCTTTTGATGAGATAAACTTTTTAATTAAAAGAATACTGTGGATTATAACGACTTGTTACTTAACATATTCATTTTCTTGTTTTAATATGACTATCCTAACTAATGGTTTTAAAAGGCCATCTTAACTAATATTGCTAAATTCTAAAAAGGATTTCAGCGGGTTTGCTTTACAGTTGAAAGCATGAAAAGACATAAAACAAGAAAGATGACACCGAATTTTCGGATGTAATAAGCACGTTTTTTGAATCCGTTCTGACGCGAAATAAATTTATCAAAGCTATTCAAATTCAATGGATCCGGTTTAGGAAACAATCAACTGGTTCCCACAATCGATAAAACATCCAGAAATAGAAACATCTTATTAGTTCCACCAGCCGCTAAAAAGCATGTTACGAAAATTAACAAATGGCGAATAAAAAGTTTCTCATTCTACAAGGACCTTACCAGAGACAAAGAGGTTTTCAAATCGAACAGTTAAAAGAAGAAAAATGGAAAAAGAAACATGATATAAGTTTACGTCTACTAGCGGAAGAATTTTGCATAGCGGAAAATTTGAAAGTAAGTGAAAATTATTCTTCATGGAAAAAGCGTTCGACCTTTACGCAGTTAGTGAGAAATCTTTGCGTTATTTAAAGAGGATAATGCTCCACATCTCTGTTGTAGCGAATGGCATACAGTGAAGAAGAAATTTCTCAATAGCTTTTCTAGAAGCGGCGCTACAGCTGAATAAATTACGCAAACACCACGTACATTACACAAACACCACGTACATTACACAAACACCACGTACATTACACAAACACCACGTACATTACACAAACACCACGTACCGAATTACACAAACACCACGTACCGACAGAACTGTGAACTACAAAATTTCTCATATACTAGTCTTAAGTGTTTTACAAGGTAAATGGCATTCAGTGTTGAAGTAATTTTTTAAATCGCACATGTAAAAGCAGTAATTTTGAGAAAAACAGAATAAGCATATGCGCCCCTAGCGGCGAAATTGTGCACTATTTTGGAAAGAAAATACACACACATTTTGCATAGTTAATAGTATCTGACCGAAGAAAGAAGTTTTTCAATAGGGTTTTTAGTCCCGCAGATATTGCTGTAAACGGAAACGTGAGCTTACACCCTCTGGTGGCAGATTTGTGCGCAACAAAAAATTTGAAATTATATGAGAAACATTTTCCCAAGAAAACGCTATCGAACAAAGAAAGAATTTTTCAAATCGGAATCTTAGAAGCAGCGATATCGACAACAATAAGATATGCCTTTACGCCCCCTGGTGGAAAAACCATGCAGTATTTTAGAAGAAAGTATTCTCAAAAGGTCTTTTGATGTGAGCAGTATCAGACAACGAAAGAATTTGTTCAATAGAGTATTCAGGAGCTCAGATTTTGCTACAAATACATCAGACGCAGAAATTAGCCCTTACGCTCCCTGGTGGCTAAACCATTCTTTATCAAATATTAGAAATTATAGGCAAAGCATTTCCTATCAGCAGCTGTATCTGGTACAGAAAGAAGTTTTCTAATCGGAATTTTAGAAAAAGAAATATCGAGGAAAACATAGTTTACTTTAACGCCCCCTAGCGGAAAGTCTATGCATTACTTAAAACATCTGAAATTATATGAGAGCATTTTACAATAGAAACGCTATCTAACAAAGACGAAAATTTTCAAATATGACTCTAAGAAGCAGAGATATTGACAGAAACGGGATATACGTCTACGCCCCCTAGCGGAGAAACCATGCATGATTTTAAGAAGAAAATATTCTCAAATATTTATCGACATGAGCGGTATCGGTCCACGAAAGAATTTCCTCCATCGAAATTTTAAAAGTTCAGATTTTGATGGAAATATCTACGAAGCAGAAATTTAAGGCTTACGCCCCTGGTGGCCAAATCATATTTTATGAAAAATTAGAAATTATAATCAAAACAGAAATTATAATCTCACCTGGAGCTGTATCCGGTGCAGTAAGAATTTTTCAAAGAGGAGTTTTAAAAGCAATTTACTTTTACTCCCTAGCAGAAAGTCAATGAATTACTTGAAAATTTTGAAATTATATGAAAACCATGTCGGACCAGAAACTCTATCCAACAAAGCAGAATTTTTTTTAAATTCGACAATTAGAAGCAGAGATATTGATAGAAATAAGATGTACATCTACGCGTCCTGGCGAAGAAACAATGCATTATTTTAAGAAGGAATATTCGAAAATGATTTGTCGACGTGAGTAGTATCGGTCGAAGAAATAATTTTTCAATCAAAGTTTTAGAAACTCAGATTTTTTTGTAAATACATCTGAAGCAAAAATTAACGCTTACGCCCCCTGGTGGCCATACCGCTTTATACCAAAAATTAGAAATTTTATGCGAATCCGCTGGAGCTATATGCGAATCCATCTGGAGCTGTATCCGCTGCAGAAACAATTTTTCAAATCGGAGTTTTAGAAGCAGAGATATCGGGGGAAACGCAATTTACTTTCACGCTCCCTAGCCGAGAATCTATACGTAACTTGAAAAAGTGACTATGCTTAAAATAATTTTCACCATAAGTAGAATCGAAAGGCAAAATGATTTTTTTAATTGGATGTTTAGAAGCAAATGTATGGAATAAAATTTATTTTGAATTCGATATCATCTGCATTTACGCCCTGTGCCGGTAAAATTGTTCATCGTAAAAAAATCAAAATAAAGGGTCATCATTTGCGCATTTCGAGCTTCCCAATGCAAAATGAATTTTTCAAATCGGAATATTAGTTGCAGAAATATCGTGTCTATAGACGGACGGACAGACGGACGTACGGACAAACCGATAGCATAAGCAAGATCTTTTTTTACAAAAGACGTGCTAAAAATGGGGGAAATTCTGTCTGGAATTAACGACATGAAGCCTGTGACAATAGTTTTGAATTTATCAGCTCCCTATTGTGTAATTCAGTATGTAATTTAATCAGCATTGTAATCACATTTTGGTCTTGTTTTTAACACTGAGCTCAGAGAAGTTTTGTGATTTGGATAGTAGAATTTTGCAATGTAGTGTTAAATCAAAATATAAGGAATGACAAAATATTTTCTCAAACGTACTGTTTATATTTTCATTCCTTTTTTAAGAAACTACCCTTAAATGTTATTTCTGATTCCCGACGAAAAAACAACCTATGAATCGTTGCCCAGCTAGGAAATATAGTGATGTTTGTGGAAGACTCTTAATTCGTGATGTAACTACTATTTATTCTTGAAGTATGACAGAAAGCGGAAAATGAAATTCTCTGTTGAGGTAGCATTCAGTTTTTGAAATAAAATTCTATAAATGAGAATTCCGGAGTTGAAAACAGGTATTCATTGAATATCGGAACTTTCAAAACTACAGATTCTAGGAAAATATAATAAAAATGCTGATAAACTTTCCATTCAAATAACTGGACTTGAGGTTATATTTTAACAAATTCCATGCACGTACGTGAATAAGAATTTCTCCGAAATGTTCAATTATCAATATTGTTACTGTGACGTGTTTTGAAATCCATTGAAAGCGGCAGACGGTAGCACTCAGCCGTTAACTGCTGTCTGCCTTTGTTTGATCAATATCTTCTCGGTGCTGAATAACCACGGGAGTTCGAGTGCTCTACGAAAAGTTACCGGAATGCTTTATCTGACAATTATACTTGAAATATTTCGTCCTTTATATTGATCCTTTTACGAGTTCTGCTTTCCAAGTGACGAAGAAGGTTTTAAAAGCATCACGAAGAATAAGCCGAAAGTAAGAAGATTGGTAGCAAGCTTTGGCGTTTATATCACTGCGAGAACTCAACGCACATTTAACTCACTAAGTTCGTAACTTCCGACAAAGAAAAAGCAGTCAGTACTCGTTTCGTTTGGTGAGTCAAAAAGATCAATTCAAACGCATTTCGTTGTTCCACAGACAAGTATTTCTGACATTCTTGAATGCATACAAAGGTAAGAATTGTACTCAAAATTAATGTTGTTTCTACGATGCATCTAAGTGCTTTGGTAGCACCTTATTTACTGAATACGAACAAAATGGGATATATTTTAGTTCATCGTTGTGTTTCTGAAAATGCATGGTGTAACCGTTTACCTAACATTTTAAAAAAGATACCAACTTTATCTAACGTTGGTCCCGTTATTAAAAACTGTATATCAGGGATACTGCGAGACACTGAGTATTTAGGTTTGTTGAGTACATCTTGAAACTGATTAAAAATTATCCTATTTCAAGGCATTGCGTGTTTGGACTATAAATGAAGCTCGACGGACAGTTCTCACGCGACTATAGATTGTTTAAAATTGTTGTTTGTCTTCCAACCACAATTATGTGGGAAATATCTTTACTTTAAGACTTCGATTCGCCCTTATCTTCAAATGGTTTACCGTAGACTTACCGAAACTTGAAGGAGAGTCATTAGTGTCATTTTCTCTTGTATTGAAACATATCCACAGTGAACGATTTCTTGTCCGCAATTCTTACAAGCACACACTTTTTCAATTTCAGGTGCTTCGAACATTCCCTTTGGTAACTTTGTCGTTTTGTTTCTCAATTACATTCAAAGATCTTAATTTTGTTACAAGTTTTTGCCATGTAAAATAAATGAAAAAAGTCAGATTCTCTCAAGTCCATTTTGAAATTCGGAACACATTTTCTTTCTTCTAAGTTCTTGTTCTTCGTGCGCTTTTCAGAAGAGCGTCATCTTGCCACAGACTTCTTTGTCACAATTTGACCACACTCAACATAATATTTTCATTCACCTTTGATTCTTCAGATCTTATGAACTATTGATGAATGATTATTTCTTGCCATTATAATTGCCCTATTTGACATTTGAAATAGCTTTTTAGCATGCGAAAGAACTGGATCGTCTTTTATGTTTTAACGTTTTCTCTTCTTTCATGAAATATTTTAACCTAACGGTAATTTCCTTGTACACACAGTTCTGTCTCTACGAACTGTTGAAAAATGTTCGGGACTTTGGAAAGTATCGCACTACTACCACATTCGGTATAAATGTCACAGGTGTTGGGATATATAACAAGAAAGATGACACCGAGTTTTCGGGTGTAATAAGCACGTCTTTTGAATCCGTTCTAACGCAATTTAAATTTATCAAAGCTATTCAAAGTCCATGGAACCGGTATGGAAAACAAGAGTATCTGACGGAAAAAAGAAGGTTTTCAATCGGGTTTTTAATCCTTCAGATATTGCTGTAAACGGAATCGAGAGCTTACGCCCTCTGTAACATCACAGACACCCGATAAAAACACAGAAAATTTATTACTTTACTATTTCACACAAAAACATAAACTGGAATACACTCCGTGGAACAAACTAAATTTGTTATCTTAGCCAAAGCTCGGCATGTCCTACTCCTTCAATATCTCTCACGCTACTCCTCTACATCACTCACCACACGCTCAAGTCATTAAGTGTCAATGTATCATTCCGCACTTTTGTGCGTGGAAGTTCGTATTTTACAACATCGCCTCACTCCACGGGAACTTTTTCCTGTGGTAAAAAGTTCTTGTCATTTTACAATACATTAGTCATAGTTCACATAATGAGTCATAATCCATTTACAAAGAGAAATATGTGAGTTAATTTAACAATTATCTTTCCGTGTTTTCCAACAATTTCTACGTATTATATACCACAATCAAAAACAAAAAAAAAAAAAATGTTTTCACTAGCAGACACATAGCATGATCAAGGTGGATCATCTAAATTTGGAATCCTGCTCAGTCCATCTGCATTTCCGTGCATAGTTCCCGATCGATGAATTATAACAAAATCATATGCTTGTAAAGCAAGAGCCTATCTCATCAGACGAGCATTTGAATTTGCGTTGTGCGTAACAAAACGAGAGGGTTATGATCAGTTTGTATGAGGAAATTTTGACCATCCAGGTAGCATTTCAGTTTCTGTACCGCAAATATAATGGTGGCACATTCTTTTTCACTGGTACTGTATGTCTTCTCAGCTGTCGAAAATTTTCTGCTTAGATAGAGCACAGGATGTTCAGCGCCATCTTCTTGTTTTTGCGAGAGGACGACTCCCATTCCTTGATCTGAAGCATCAGTTTGTAGAATAAATCTACGTTCATAGTCAGGGGCATACAGAACAGGAACACTAGATAAAGATTTCTTTAGTTCCACAAAAGCTTTCTCACATTGTTCTGACCATATAATTTCTTCTTTACGATTTTTACCCTTCAAGATGTCTTTCAAGGGAGCTGCTATCGAAGAAAACATTGGAATATATCTGCTGTAATATCCCGCCAGGCCTAAGAAAGATCTTACTTGCGTCTTGTTCTTCGGCGTGGGAAAATTTTGTATGGCTTGAACCTTTCATTCCGCTGGTTTCCGATATCCTTGTCCAACAATATGGCACAAATACAAGACGTGATCTCGAGCAAACTTCCATTTGGAACGTTTTATGGTCAAGGAAGCCGTCTGCAACCTCGGTAGCACTTCTTCAAGATGTATCAAATGATCCCCCCAGTTTTCGGAAAAAATGGCAACATCATCTAGATATGGTACAGCGAACTCTTCGCAGCCTCTCAAAAGTTCCGACATCATTTTGCTAAAGAAATAAGGTACGTTCTTAAGGCCAAATGGCATCTTTAAGGGCTGATACGTTCCAAAAGTAGTCACAAACGCTGCCAATCGTTGAGCTCTAGCACTTAATAGAATTTGTCAGTACCCTTTTGTTAAATCTAATACTATAATATACTTCGCTCCAGAAACTTTTTCGACTCTTTCTTCTATGTTGGGCAATGGATAAAACTGGGTCCTTGTCACTTCATTCAATCGCCTGTAATCAATACATGGGCGTGAATCTCTACCGGGTATTTCTACCAAAATCATGGGTGATGTATTGTCTGATTCATCATCTTCTATAATCTTGTACTGCAGAATTTTGTCTATCTTCGCTTTAAGAATATTTATCTGCCTGGGCGACATTCTGTAAGGTTTAACTCTTACAGTAGCATTACTAGCTAGCTCAATATCATGTTTGACCAAATGAGTCTTTCCTGGAATATGTATTAGAAAACATTTTCAAGTAATGCCATAATAGTTTTTTCAGATCCTGAATTTGTTGGCCATTTAGGCGCTCTCGAAGTTTACTGTTCTCCTCGATATCAGAGAAGTTAAATATATTTAGATTGTTTTCAACTTGCGGAAATTTAATCTCTAAATCCGTTTCACCATTTTCACAAACGGGCAATAAGTTCACAAATTCTGGTCGTTTATGGTATGGTTTCAGCATGTTAATGTGATATACTTAATGCTTTACATTTTTGCCTTCAAAACTTACTACATAATTAGTCTCAGAAATGTTTTTCTCAATTTTCCCTGGTCCTTTCCACTGTTCCGCTAACTTATTTGGCCTGCAGGTAACAAAAACCAATACTAAATCTCCTTCTTGAAATTCACGTTTTACCGCATTTCTGTCATACCAATATTTTCTTTTCAATTGAGCCACTTCTATGTTTTTAATGGCAAGTTCTTGACATCTTTTCATCCTATTTATTAACTCAAATATATATTCAGTGACATAGTTTTCTTCTTCAGGATGACCCATCCATTTTTCATACAATAGTGTCATTGGCATCCTCAAATTTTTCCATGCACCAATTCAGCAGGTGTAAACCTTGTGCTTTCATGTGTCACAGTTCTCAAAGCAAACAGCGCCGCCGGTAACTGTTTCTCCCAATCCGGAGCAGACTCGAGACATAAAACTCTCAACATCCTTTTAATAGTTCGATGGAATCGTTCTACCGGATTACTTTGGGGATGATATACAGAACTATGAGTAACGTTTATTCCAAACCGCTCCAGAAATTCTAGTGTCAAAATGCTTACAAAACTGGCTCCTTGGTCAGTTTAAATTTCTTTTGGAAATCCCATGCGGCTAAAAAGGTGTAACAAAGCGTCAACTACCGACTTGGATCGTATGTCTGGGACTGGTACCCCATCTGGATATTTGGATGACAAACACTTAGCTGTAATTATGTTTCTATTTCCGCTTGAAGTCTCGGGCAAAGGCCCGCAGGCATCAACGTTGATCTTTGTAAACATTTCAGGAATAATTGGAACTATTTTCAAAGGTGCTTTCTTTTTGTCCCCAGCTTTTCCAGCACGTTGGCACGAATCACAATATTTTACAAATTCTTCAATGTCTTTATAACAGTTAGGCCAATAAAAATACTTCGCTACTCTGTCTTTGGTTTTTGTCACTCCTAAATGCCCTAAAGTTCCCTCATGACACATGTTTTTTATTTGTTCTCTATATTGTTCTTGAACAACTATAAGATCTCCCTCTTCGCCAATCTTGTTGATCTTCTTCTTCACCAACATCCCATTGCTTAGTACAGCACAACCATTTGCCTTTTTAAAATCGGTTTTCCCTATTTCTTTGAGAATTTTTCTCAATTCCAAACTTTGGCGTTGATCTTCCATCAAACTTTTTGAATCCATTTTTACCAACTCTAACATGACTTTACCTTCATCATGCCTCAGTGGCAGAATTTCTTCTTCTAATTCATCTGATTCTTCGGAACCCACAGCCTCTCCTTCAAGGGCTTGTTTTTCTTTCTTCCCTGAATCATTCTTTACTGAATTTCTCTCTTCGTTGTTTCGTTTCTGTTTTCTTGATGCCGAGTAACCACAACATTTACCTGTTCTGAATTTAGTGGCCCCTCCATACCGATTTTTTTAACAAAGCGGCAGTCTTATTTCCAAGTAAATATCTACCTTGATCTAGCGACTTCCTAATCGCTGCAGCCTTAGTTACAATATGACCTAATTCACATTCTAGTTCAACTTCTGCAAATGGTAAACAAACCTTTTGTTCATCCAGAAGATGCTGTACCCACACATGTTCTCCAGTAAACTCATCTGGCGACACATACTCTTGAAAAATTATATCAACTGAAGAACCTGTATCCCGGAGAATAAGCATGGTAACTCCATTTATTTTTCCTTCTAAGGTATAGGGTGCCAATAGATCCCCTTCAGTTTCCTCTCTGATTATATTTACGCTTCCCGAGTTCTGTGATTTTAGCTTAGGGCACTGAGGTCGAATGTGCTCATAAGATCCACACTCGTAACATTGAATCTTCCGCATGCGATCATACTTTTCTTCATTCTGAGATATATTCCGATTAGAACACCCTTGTCCTACATCTGACTTAACATAATTTTTGTTATAAAATCCATTTTTCCTAAACTTTCCCCGATCATAGTTATCTCTAGTTTTTTTCTCACTGCCTTGCATTTTCTTTGAAGCACAAAATTCATTCAACGAATTTTTCTTGGTTCCTCCTCTTACACTTTCATAATTGTCCACCATATCAGCCAAATCTGAAGGTGAGACAATATTTGACCATTTATCAATAAAATGCTCCCTTATTTCTATAGGCACTCTGCGCTTCAATGGATCTGTGATCATTAATTTTTTTAGCCCTTCAAAATCGCCTATTTTAAGTCCTGAAATTCATTCATTAAAATAATTTTCTAACTCGAAGGCGAAATCTCTCCAGGTCTTCTCTGATGTACGCATGTGTTGTACAAATTTCAATCTAAATTTCTCTGGACTTAACTTATATCTTTTAAGAAGTAACCTTTTAACATAATTATAGTTTTTAGCATCTTCCACATTTTCTCTGGCAATCAATTGTGATACTCCGTAGGGCAAAAGTCCTATCAAATTCGCGACCCAATCTTCCCTTTTTATTTCAGTTTGTTGTGCTTGCCTTTCAAATAAAACTAAGTAAATACTTATATCACTGTCTTTTGGGTCAAATGTTTTCATCAAATGACAAAGTTCCAATCTCGGTTTATGAGAATTTCCATTTTGCTCCAAACTGCCTCCCAGCGGCTGACGTCCAGCTTCTATTCTGAGTTTTTCAAGCTCAAATTCCATTTGCCTTTCTGTTTGTCTACGTTTTTCAAGATCTAATTCCATTTTTCTTTCTGTTTCTCTACGCTCACATTCCATTTGTCTTTCTGTTTCTCTACGCTCACATTCCATTTGTCGTTCTGTTTCTCTACGCTCTTTTATACCTACCAAAAGTTTTTTCACGAAATCGTCTTCATAATCTTCAAAGTTGACAATTTTATTTTTTAATTCCAGAATTTTGATATTTGGCGTAACTTCTATACCCAATTCTTCCGCCAACTGCAGAAGTTCTTCTTTGCGAGCTCTTTCTAAGAAAGCCATTTCAACAATGTCGAATTTAGACAAGTTCTGCGTGCATCCAATGTTTACTTATTATCGTATATGTGTATACGTTTACAGAAATTGTTTACAACAATATTCTACATTTACCTATACTCTAGGCTCAAACAGTTGATCTGAATGTACTATTTCTTGACAGAAATTATTTCCTTCTATTATCTTATATGTGTATAAGTTTACAGAAATTGTTTACAACAATAATCTACATTTCCCTATACTCTAGGCTCAAACAGTTGATCTGAATGTACTATTTTTTGACAGAATTTTTTTCTTCTATTTAATTCCGTGCCCGGAAACTTCTGAAAAACTTGCTTTGATATTCCATTCCTTTGGATAATTCTCTAAGAACAACAACAAAAACAGTACTTACATAAACATCTAACGTTAGTGTAAATCCGATACGGAACTTGTTTTTTTCACGAACTAATTTCGAAAAACAAGAGTCACCATCCTTTGTTCTTCCCATAACAAAGAGGGAAAAAAATATCCCTGTCGAGTCGATGCGTTCTCACGCTGCAAGGTTTTTCAACTCGTCGCTTTTCACGGTCCTAAAAACGCCGCCGAAGTTCGGATCTCGTCGGTGCCTCCATTTCTTTCTTTGTCTGTAACATCACAGACACCCGATAAAAACACAGAACATTTATTACTTTACTATTTCACACAAAAACATAAACTGGAATACACTCCGTGGAACAAACTAAATTTGTTATCTTAGCCAAAGCTCGGCATGTCCTACTCCTTCAATATCTCTCACGCTACTCCTCTACATCACTCACCACACGCTCAAGTCATTAAGTGTCAATGTATCATTCCGCACTTTTGTGCGTGGAAGTTCGTATTTTACAACATCGCCTCACTCCACGGGAACTTTTTCCTGTGGTAAAAAGTTCTTGTCATTTTACAATACATTAGTCATAGTTCACATAATGAGTCATAATCCATTTACAAAGAGAAATATGTGAGTTAATTTAACAATTATCTTTCCGTGTTTTCCAACAATTTCTACGTATTATATACCACAATCAAAAACAAAAAAAAAAAAAATGTTTTCACTAGCAGACACATAGCATGATCAAGGTGGATCATCTAAATTTGGAATCCTGCTCAGTCCATCTACATTTCCGTGCATAGTTCCCGATCGATGAATTATAACAAAATCATATGCTTGTAAAGCAAGAGCCTATCTCATCAGACGAGCATTTGAATTTGCGTTGTGCGTAACAAAACGAGAGGGTTATGATCAGTTTGTATGAGGAAATTTTGACCATCCAGGTAGCATTTCAGTTTCTGTACCGCAAATATAATGGTGGCACATTCATTTTCACTGGTACTGTATGTCTTCTCAGCTGTCGAAAATTTTCTGCTTAGATAGAGCACAGGATGTTCAGCGCCATCTTCTTGTTTTTGCGAGAGGACGACTCCCATTCCTTGATCTGAAGCATCAGTTTGTAGAATAAATCTACGTTCATAGTCAGGGGCATACAGAACAGGAACACTAGATAAAGATTTCTTTAGTTCCACAAAAGCTTTCTCACATTGTTCTGACCATATAATTTCTTCTTTACGATTTTTACCCTTCAAGATGTCTTTCAAGGGAGCTGCTATCGAAGAAAACATTGGAATATATCTGCTGTAATATCCCGCCAGGCCTAAGAAAGATCTTACTTGCGTCTTGTTCTTCGGCGTGGGAAAATTTTGTATGGCTTGAACCTTTCGTTCCGCTGGTTTCCGATATCCTTGTCCAACAATATGGCACAAATACAAGACGTGATCTCGAGCAAACTTCCATTTGGAACGTTTTATGGTCAAGGAAGCCGTCTGCAACCTCGGTAGCACTTCTTCAAGATGTATCAAATGATCCCCCCAGTTTTCGGAAAAAATGGCAACATCATCTAGATATGGTACAGCAAACTCTTCGCAGCCTCTCAAAAGTTCCGACATCATTTTGCTAAAGAAATAAGGTACGTTCTTAAGGCCAAATGGCATCTTTAAGGGCTGATACGTTCCAAAAGTAGTCACAAACGCTGCCAATCGTTGAGCTCTAGCACTTAATAGAATTTGTCAGTACCCTTTTGTTAAATCTAATACTATAATATACTTCGCTCCAGAAACTTTTTCGACTCTTTCTTCTATGTTGGGCAATGGATAAAACTGGGTCCTTGTCACTTCATTCAATCGCCTGTAATCAATACATGGGCGTGAATCTCTACCGGGTATTTCTACCAAAATCATGGGTGATGTATTGTCTGATTCATCATCTTCTATAATCTTGTACTGCAGAATTTTGTCTATCTTCGCTTTAAGAATATTTATCTGCCTGGGCGACATTCTGTAAGGTTTAACTCTTACAGTAGCATTACTAGCTAGCTCAATATCATGTTTGACCAAATGAGTCTTTCCTGGAATATGTATTAGAAAACATTTTCAAGTAATGCCATAATAGTTTTTTCAGATCCTGAATTTGTTGGCCATTTAGGCGCTCTCGAAGTTTACTGTTCTCCTCGATATCAGAGAAGTTAAATATATTTAGATTGTTTTCAACTTGCGGAAATTTAATCTCTAAATCCGTTTCACCATTTTCACAAACGGGCAATAAGTTCACAAATTCTGGTCGTTTATGGTATGGTTTCAGCATGTTAATGTGATATACTTAATGCTTTACATTTTTGCCTTCAAAACTTACTACATAATTAGTCTCAGAAATGTTTTTCTCAATTTTCCCTGGTCCTTTCCACTGTTCCGCTAACTTATTTGGCCTGCAGGTAACAAAAACCAATACTAAATCTCCTTCTTGAAATTCACGTTTTACCGCATTTCTGTCATACCAATATTTTCTTTTCAATTGAGCCACTTCTATGTTTTTAATGGCAAGTTCTTGACATCTTTTCATCCTATTTATTAACTCAAATATATATTCAGTGACATAGTTTTCTTCTTCAGGATGACCCATCCATTTTTCATACAATAGTGTCATTGGCATCCTCAAATTTTTCCATGCACCAATTCAGCAGGTGTAAACCTTGTGCTTTCATGTGTCACAGTTCTCAAAGCAAACAGCGCCGCCGGTAACTGTTTCTCCCAATCCGGAGCAGACTCGAGACATAAAACTCTCAACATCCTTTTAATAGTTCGATGGAATCGTTCTACCGGATTACTTTGGGGATGATATACAGAACTATGAGTAACGTTTATTCCAAACCGCTCCAGAAATTCTAGTGTCAAAATGCTTACAAAACTGGCTCCTTGGTCAGTTTAAATTTCTTTGGAAATCCCATGCGGCTAAAAAGGTGTAACAAAGCGTCAACTACCGACTTGGATCGTATGTCTGGGACTGGTACCCCATCTGGATATTTGGATGACAAACACTTAGCTGTAATTATGTTTCTATTTCCGCTTGAAGTCTCGGGCAAAGGCCCGCAGGCATCAACGTTGATCTTTGTAAACATTTCAGGAATAATTGGAACTATTTTCAAAGGTGCTTTCTTTTGTCCCCAGCTTTTCCAGCACGTTGGCACGAATCACAATATTTTACAAATTCTTCAATGTCTTTATAACAGTTAGGCCAATAAAAATACTTCGCTACTCTGTCTTTGGTTTTTGTCACTCCTAAATGCCCTAAAGTTCCCTCATGACACATGTTTTTTATTTGTTCTCTATATTGTTCTTGAACAACTATAAGATCTCCCTCTTCGCCAATCTTGTTGATCTTCTTCTTCACCAACATCCCATTGCTTAGTACAGCACAACCATTTGCCTTTTTAAAATCGGTTTTCCCTATTTCTTTGAGAATTTTTCTCAATTCCAAACTTTGGCGTTGATCTTCCATCAAACTTTTTGAATCCATTTTTACCAACTCTAACATGACTTTACCTTCATCATGCCTCAGTGGCAGAATTTCTTCTTCTAATTCATCTGATTCTTCGGAACCCACAGCCTCTCCTTCAAGGGCTTGTTTTTCTTTCTTCCCTGAATCATTCTTTACTGAATTTCTCTCTTCGTTGTTTCGTTTCTGTTTTCTTGATGCCGAGTAACCACAACATTTACCTGTTCTGAATTTAGTGGCCCCTCCATACCGATTTTTTTAACAAAGCGGCAGTCTTATTTCCAAGTAAATATCTACCTTGATCTAGCGACTTCCTAATCGCTGCAGCCTTAGTTACAATATGACCTAATTCACATTCTAGTTCAACTTCTGCAAATGGTAAACAAACCTTTTGTTCATCCAGAAGATGCTGTACCCACACATGTTCTCCAGTAAACTCATCTGGCGACACATACTCTTGAAAAATTATATCAACTGAAGAACCTGTATCCCGGAGAATAAGCATGGTAACTCCATTTATTTTTCCTTCTAAGGTATAGGGTGCCAATAGATCCCCTTCAGTTTCCTCTCTGATTATATTTACGCTTCCCGAGTTCTGTGATTTTAGCTTAGGGCACTGAGGTCGAATGTGCTCATAAGATCCACACTCGTAACATTGAATCTTCCGCATGCGATCATACTTTTCTTCATTCTGAGATATATTCCGATTAGAACACCCTTGTCCTACATCTGACTTAACATAATTTTTGTTATAAAATCCATTTTTCCTAAACTTTCCCCGATCATAGTTATCTCTAGTTTTTTTCTCACTGCCTTGCATTTTCTTTGAAGCACAAAATTCATTCAACGAATTTTTCTTGGTTCCTCCTCTTACACTTTCATAATTGTCCACCATATCAGCCAAATCTGAAGGTGAGACAATATTTGACCATTTATCAATAAAATGCTCCCTTATTTCTATAGGCACTCTGCGCTTCAATGGATCTGTGATCATTAATTTTTTTAGCCCTTCAAAATCGCCTATTTTAAGTCCTGAAATTCATTCATTAAAATAATTTTCTAACTCGAAGGCGAAATCTCTCCAGGTCTTCTCTGATGTACGCATGTGTTGTACAAATTTCAATCTAAATTTCTCTGGACTTAACTTATATCTTTTAAGAAGTAACCTTTTAACATAATTATAGTTTTTAGCATCTTCCACATTTTCTCTGGCAATCAATTGTGATACTCCGTAGGGCAAAAGTCCTATCAAATTCGCGACCCAATCTTCCCTTTTTATTTCAGTTTGTTGTGCTTGCCTTTCAAATAAAACTAAGTAAATACTTATATCACTGTCTTTTGGGTCAAATGTTTTCATCAAATGACAAAGTTCCAATCTCGGTTTATGAGAATTTCCATTTTGCTCCAAACTGCCTCCCAGCGGCTGACGTCCAGCTTCTATTCTGAGTTTTTCAAGCTCAAATTCCATTTGCCTTTCTGTTTGTCTACGTTTTTCAAGATCTAATTCCATTTTTCTTTCTGTTTCTCTACGCTCACATTCCATTTGTCTTTCTGTTTCTCTACGCTCACATTCCATTTGTCGTTCTGTTTCTCTACGCTCTTTTATACCTACCAAAAGTTTTTTCACGAAATCGTCTTCATAATCTTCAAAGTTGACAATTTTATTTTTTAATTCCAGAATTTTGATATTTGGCGTAACTTCTATACCCAATTCTTCCGCCAACTGCAGAAGTTCTTCTTTGCGAGCTCTTTCTAAGAAAGCCATTTCAACAATGTCGAATTTAGACAAGTTCTGCGTGCATCCAATGTTTACTTATTATCGTATATGTGTATACGTTTACAGAAATTGTTTACAACAATATTCTACATTTACCTATACTCTAGGCTCAAACAGTTGATCTGAATGTACTATTTCTTGACAGAAATTATTTCCTTCTATTATCTTATATGTGTATAAGTTTACAGAAATTGTTTACAACAATAATCTACATTTCCCTATACTCTAGGCTCAAACAGTTGATCTGAATGTACTATTTTTTGACAGAATTTTTTTTCTTCTATTTAATTCCGTGCCCGGAAACTTCTGAAAAACTTGCTTTGATATTCCATTCCTTTGGATAATTCTCTAAGAACAACAACAAAAACAGTACTTACATAAACATCTAACGTTAGTGTAAATCCGATACGGAACTTGTTTTTTTCACGAACTAATTTCGAAAAACAAGAGTCACCATCCTTTGTTCTTCCCATAACAAAGAGGGAAAAAAATATCCCTGTCGAGTCGATGCGTTCTCACGCTGCAAGGTTTTTCAACTCGTCGCTTTTCACGGTCCTAAAAACGCCGCCGAAGTTCGGATCTCGTCGGTGCCTCCATTTCTTTCTTTGTCTGTAACATCACAGACACCCGATAAAAACACAGAACATTTATTACTTTACTATTTCACACAAAAACATAAACTGGAATACACTCCGTGGAACAAACTAAATTTGTTATCTTAGCCAAAGCTCGGCATGTCCTACTCCTTCAATATCTCTCACGCTACTCCTCTACATCACTCACCACACGCTCAAGTCATTAAGTGTCAATGTATCATTCCGCACTTTTGTGCGTGGAAGTTCGTATTTTACAACATCGCCTCACTCCACGGGAACTTTTTCCTGTGGTAAAAAGTTCTTGTCATTTTACAATACATTAGTCATAGTTCACATAATGAGTCATAATCCATTTACAAAGAGAAATATGTGAGTTAATTTAACAATTATCTTTCCGTGTTTTCCAACAATTTCTACGTATTATATACCACAATCAAAAACAAAAAAAAAAAATGTTTTCACTAGCAGACACATAGCATGATCAAGGTGGATCATCTAAATTTGGAATCCTGCTCAGTCCATCTACATTTCCGTGCATAGTTCCCGATCGATGAATTATAACAAAATCATATGCTTGTAAAGCAAGAGCCTATCTCATCAGACGAGCATTTGAATTTGCGTTGTGCGTAACAAAACGAGAGGGTTATGATCAGTTTGTATGAGGAAATTTTGACCATCCAGGTAGCATTTCAGTTTCTGTACCGCAAATATAATGGTGGCACATTCATTTTCACTGGTACTGTATGTCTTCTCAGCTGTCGAAAATTTTCTGCTTAGATAGAGCACAGGATGTTCAGCGCCATCTTCTTGTTTTTGCGAGAGGACGACTCCCATTCCTTGATCTGAAGCATCAGTTTGTAGAATAAATCTACGTTCATAGTCAGGGGCATACAGAACAGGAACACTAGATAAAGATTTCTTTAGTTCCACAAAAGCTTTCTCACATTGTTCTGACCATATAATTTCTTCTTTACGATTTTTACCCTTCAAGATGTCTTTCAAGGGAGCTGCTATCGAAGAAAACATTGGAATATATCTGCTGTAATATCCCGCCAGGCCTAAGAAAGATCTTACTTGCGTCTTGTTCTTCGGCGTGGGAAAATTTTGTATGGCTTGAACCTTTCGTTCCGCTGGTTTCCGATATCCTTGTCCAACAATATGGCACAAATACAAGACGTGATCTCGAGCAAACTTCCATTTGGAACGTTTTATGGTCAAGGAAGCCGTCTGCAACCTCGGTAGCACTTCTTCAAGATGTATCAAATGATCCCCCCAGTTTTCGGAAAAAATGGCAACATCATCTAGATATGGTACAGCAAACTCTTCGCAGCCTCTCAAAAGTTCCGACATCATTTTGCTAAAGAAATAAGGTACGTTCTTAAGGCCAAATGGCATCTTTAAGGGCTGATACGTTCCAAAAGTAGTCACAAACGCTGCCAATCGTTGAGCTCTAGCACTTAATAGAATTTGTCAGTACCCTTTTGTTAAATCTAATACTATAATATACTTCGCTCCAGAAACTTTTTCGACTCTTTCTTCTATGTTGGGCAATGGATAAAACTGGGTCCTTGTCACTTCATTCAATCGCCTGTAATCAATACATGGGCGTGAATCTCTACCGGGTATTTCTACCAAAATCATGGGTGATGTATTGTCTGATTCATCATCTTCTATAATCTTGTACTGCAGAATTTTGTCTATCTTCGCTTTAAGAATATTTATCTGCCTGGGCGACATTCTGTAAGGTTTAACTCTTACAGTAGCATTACTAGCTAGCTCAATATCATGTTTGACCAAATGAGTCTTTCCTGGAATATGTATTAGAAAACATTTTCAAGTAATGCCATAATAGTTTTTTCAGATCCTGAATTTGTTGGCCATTTAGGCGCTCTCGAAGTTTACTGTTCTCCTCGATATCAGAGAAGTTAAATATATTTAGATTGTTTTCAACTTGCGGAAATTTAATCTCTAAATCCGTTTCACCATTTTCACAAACGGGCAATAAGTTCACAAATTCTGGTCGTTTATGGTATGGTTTCAGCATGTTAATGTGATATACTTAATGCTTTACATTTTTGCCTTCAAAACTTACTACATAATTAGTCTCAGAAATGTTTTTCTCAATTTTCCCTGGTCCTTTCCACTGTTCCGCTAACTTATTTGGCCTGCAGGTAACAAAAACCAATACTAAATCTCCTTCTTGAAATTCACGTTTTACCGCATTTCTGTCATACCAATATTTTCTTTTCAATTGAGCCACTTCTATGTTTTTAATGGCAAGTTCTTGACATCTTTTCATCCTATTTATTAACTCAAATATATATTCAGTGACATAGTTTTCTTCTTCAGGATGACCCATCCATTTTTCATACAATAGTGTCATTGGCATCCTCAAATTTTTCCATGCACCAATTCAGCAGGTGTAAACCTTGTGCTTTCATGTGTCACAGTTCTCAAAGCAAACAGCGCCGCCGGTAACTGTTTCTCCCAATCCGGAGCAGACTCGAGACATAAAACTCTCAACATCCTTTTAATAGTTCGATGGAATCGTTCTACCGGATTACTTTGGGGATGATATACAGAACTATGAGTAACGTTTATTCCAAACCGCTCCAGAAATTCTAGTGTCAAAATGCTTACAAAACTGGCTCCTTGGTCAGTTTAAATTTCTTTTGGAAATCCCATGCGGCTAAAAAGGTGTAACAAAGCGTCAACTACCGACTTGGATCGTATGTCTGGGACTGGTACCCCATCTGGATATTTGGATGACAAACACTTAGCTGTAATTATGTTTCTATTTCCGCTTGAAGTCTCGGGCAAAGGCCCGCAGGCATCAACGTTGATCTTTGTAAACATTTCAGGAATAATTGGAACTATTTTCAAAGGTGCTTTCTTTTTGTCCCCAGCTTTTCCAGCACGTTGGCACGAATCACAATATTTTACAAATTCTTCAATGTCTTTATAACAGTTAGGCCAATAAAAATACTTCGCTACTCTGTCTTTGGTTTTTGTCACTCCTAAATGCCCTAAAGTTCCCTCATGACACATGTTTTTTATTTGTTCTCTATATTGTTCTTGAACAACTATAAGATCTCCCTCTTCGCCAATCTTGTTGATCTTCTTCTTCACCAACATCCCATTGCTTAGTACAGCACAACCATTTGCCTTTTTAAAATCGGTTTTCCCTATTTCTTTGAGAATTTTTCTCAATTCCAAACTTTGGCGTTGATCTTCCATCAAACTTTTTGAATCCATTTTTACCAACTCTAACATGACTTTACCTTCATCATGCCTCAGTGGCAGAATTTCTTCTTCTAATTCATCTGATTCTTCGGAACCCACAGCCTCTCCTTCAAGGGCTTGTTTTTCTTTCTTCCCTGAATCATTCTTTACTGAATTTCTCTCTTCGTTGTTTCGTTTCTGTTTTCTTGATGCCGAGTAACCACAACATTTACCTGTTCTGAATTTAGTGGCCCCTCCATACCGATTTTTTTTAACAAAGCGGCAGTCTTATTTCCAAGTAAATATCTACCTTGATCTAGCGACTTCCTAATCGCTGCAGCCTTAGTTACAATATGACCTAATTCACATTCTAGTTCAACTTCTGCAAATGGTAAACAAACCTTTTGTTCATCCAGAAGATGCTGTACCCACACATGTTCTCCAGTAAACTCATCTGGCGACACATACTCTTGAAAAATTATATCAACTGAAGAACCTGTATCCCGGAGAATAAGCATGGTAACTCCATTTATTTTTCCTTCTAAGGTATAGGGTGCCAATAGATCCCCTTCAGTTTCCTCTCTGATTATATTTACGCTTCCCGAGTTCTGTGATTTTAGCTTAGGGCACTGAGGTCGAATGTGCTCATAAGATCCACACTCGTAACATTGAATCTTCCGCATGCGATCATACTTTTCTTCATTCTGAGATATATTCCGATTAGAACACCCTTGTCCTACATCTGACTTAACATAATTTTTGTTATAAAATCCATTTTTCCTAAACTTTCCCCGATCATAGTTATCTCTAGTTTTTTTCTCACTGCCTTGCATTTTCTTTGAAGCACAAAATTCATTCAACGAATTTTTCTTGGTTCCTCCTCTTACACTTTCATAATTGTCCACCATATCAGCCAAATCTGAAGGTGAGACAATATTTGACCATTTATCAATAAAATGCTCCCTTATTTCTATAGGCACTCTGCGCTTCAATGGATCTGTGATCATTAATTTTTTTAGCCCTTCAAAATCGCCTATTTTAAGTCCTGAAATTCATTCATTAAAATAATTTTCTAACTCGAAGGCGAAATCTCTCCAGGTCTTCTCTGATGTACGCATGTGTTGTACAAATTTCAATCTAAATTTCTCTGGACTTAACTTATATCTTTTAAGAAGTAACCTTTTAACATAATTATAGTTTTTAGCATCTTCCACATTTTCTCTGGCAATCAATTGTGATACTCCGTAGGGCAAAAGTCCTATCAAATTCGCGACCCAATCTTCCCTTTTTATTTCAGTTTGTTGTGCTTGCCTTTCAAATAAAACTAAGTAAATACTTATATCACTGTCTTTTGGGTCAAATGTTTTCATCAAATGACAAAGTTCCAATCTCGGTTTATGAGAATTTCCATTTTGCTCCAAACTGCCTCCCAGCGGCTGACGTCCAGCTTCTATTCTGAGTTTTTCAAGCTCAAATTCCATTTGCCTTTCTGTTTGTCTACGTTTTTCAAGATCTAATTCCATTTTTCTTTCTGTTTCTCTACGCTCACATTCCATTTGTCTTTCTGTTTCTCTACGCTCACATTCCATTTGTCGTTCTGTTTCTCTACGCTCTTTTATACCTACCAAAAGTTTTTTCACGAAATCGTCTTCATAATCTTCAAAGTTGACAATTTTATTTTTTAATTCCAGAATTTTGATATTTGGCGTAACTTCTATACCCAATTCTTCCGCCAACTGCAGAAGTTCTTCTTTGCGAGCTCTTTCTAAGAAAGCCATTTCAACAATGTCGAATTTAGACAAGTTCTGCGTGCATCCAATGTTTACTTATTATCGTATATGTGTATACGTTTACAGAAATTGTTTACAACAATATTCTACATTTACCTATACTCTAGGCTCAAACAGTTGATCTGAATGTACTATTTCTTGACAGAAATTATTTCCTTCTATTATCTTATATGTGTATAAGTTTACAGAAATTGTTTACAACAATAATCTACATTTCCCTATACTCTAGGCTCAAACAGTTGATCTGAATGTACTATTTTTTGACAGAATTTTTTTCTTCTATTTAATTCCGTGCCCGGAAACTTCTGAAAAACTTGCTTTGATATTCCATTCCTTTGGATAATTCTCTAAGAACAACAACAAAAACAGTACTTACATAAACATCTAGCGTTAGTGTAAATCCGATACGGAACTTGTTTTTTTCACGAACTAATTTCGAAAAACAAGAGTCACCATCCTTTGTTCTTCCCATAACAAAGAGGGAAAAAAATATCCCTGTCGAGTCGATGCGTTCTCACGCTGCAAGGTTTTTCAACTCATCGCTTTTCACGGTCCTAAAAACGCCGCCGAAGTTCGGATCTCGTCGGTGCCTCCATTTCTTTCTTTGTCTGTAACATCACAGACACCCGATAAAAACACAGAACATTTATTACTTTACTATTTCACACAAAAACATAAACTGGAATACACTCCGCGGTACAAATTAAACTTGTCTTAGCCAAAGCTCGGCATGTCCTACTCCTTCAACATCTCTCACGCTACTCCTCTACATCACTCACCACACGCTCAAGTCATTAAGTGCCAATGTATCATTCCTCACTTTTGTGCGTGGAAGTTCGTATTTTACACCTCTGGTTGAAGACTTGTGCGCTAAGAAAAACATGAATTTATATAAAAAACATCTCGCACCGGAAAAGCTCTCCAACACAGAAAGAATTTTTCAAATCGCACTCTTAAAAACAGAGATATCGACAAAAATAAGAGGTGACTTTACGTCCCCTGGTGGGAAAACGATGCATTCTTTTAGGAAGAAAGTATTCTCAAAAGGTTTATCCATATGAGCCGTATCGGTCCAAGAAAAAAAATTAGTCAAGTTTTCAGGATCATAGATTTTGCTACAAATACATCAGAAGCAGATATTAACACGTATGCTCCCTGGTGGCGAAACCATTCTTTAAGAAACATTAAAAATTATGTGAAAAAATATTTTCCATCAGATCTTGTATGCGATACAGGAAGAATGATTCAAATCGGAGTTTTAAGAGTAGAAATAACGCAGAAAACGCAATTTACCTTTGTGCTCCCTAGCGGAAAGTCTATGATTTACTTGAAAATTTTGAATTTGTAGGGAAAACATTTCGCATCGGAAACACTATCCAACAAAGAAGAAATTTTTCAAATCGGACTATTAGAGGTAGAGATATTGACAAAAATAAAATATACATCTACACCACCTGGCGTAGAAACCATGCATTATTTCAAGAAGAAAATGTTCCTAAAAGGTTTGTCAACATGAGTGGTGTCGGTCAACAAAGGACTTTTTTTCAATCTAAATTTTGGAAGTTCATATTTTGCTGCAAATACATCAGAAGCGGAAATTAAGATTTACGTTCCCTGGTGGCCAAACCATATTTTACAAAAATTAGAAATTATGTGCAAAGGATTTCCCATCTGGAGCTGTATCCGGTGCAGAAAGAATTTTTTAAATCGGAGATTTAGAAACAGAGATATATGGGGTAAGCAATTTACCGTTAAGCCCCCTAGCGGAAAGTCTATGATTTACTTGAAAATTTTGAATTTATAAGAAAAACATTTAGCATCGGACACACTATTCAACAAAGAAGGAATTTTTCAAACCGGACTCTTAGAAATAGGGATATTGACAAAAATTAAATATACATCTATGCCCCCTGGCGATGAAGCCATGCATTATTTCAAGAAGAAAATGTTCCAAAAAGGTTTGGCGACATGAGTGGTGTCGGTCAACAAACGACTTTTTTTTCAATCGAGAATTTAGAAGCTCATATTTTGCTACAAATACATCAGAAGCGGAAATTAATGAAGACTAACGCCACGTGGTGGCAAACCATATTTTACAAAAATTAGAAATTATGTGCAAACGATTTTCCATCAGGAGCCGTATCCTGTGCAGAAAGAATTTTTCAAATCGGAGATTTAGAAGCAGAGATATAGGGTGAAACACAATTTACCTCTACGCCCCCAGCAGAAAGTCTGTTAATTACTTGAAAATTTTGAAATTATACGAAAAACGTGTCACACTGAAAACACTATCCAACAAAGAAGGAGTTTTTTAAATCGGACTCCTACAAGTAGAGATATTGACAAAAATAAGATATACATCTACGCGCCCCGGCGGAGAAACTGTAGAATATTTTAAGCAGAAAATATTCCGAGGTTTATCGATGTGAGTGGCATCAATCCACAAAAGAATTTTTTCAATTGATATTTTAGAAGCTCAGATTTTATGGCAAATACATCAGAAGCAAAAATTAACACTTACGCCTCCTGGTG
The DNA here is from genome assembly GCA_039090855.1 of Macrothele yani. NCBI lineage: Eukaryota > Metazoa > Arthropoda > Arachnida > Araneae > Macrothelidae > Macrothele > Macrothele yani. The sequence continues at coordinate 76,898,678 of CM077026.1, forward strand.
GCTAAAGTATTCTTTACCAAAAATTAGAAATTATATGCAAAAGAGTTTCCATCAGGGGGTGTATCCGCTGAAGAAAAAAAATTTTAAATCGGAGTATTAGAAGAAGAGTTATCGGGAAAAATGTAATTTACTCTCGCGCTCCCTAGCGGAAAATATATGCGTAATTTGAAAAAGTAACTATATCTAAACTGCTCTTCGACATAAATGGAATCGAAAGATAAAATATTTTTTTCAATCGGATGTGTAGAAGCAATTATGTGGAATAAAACGTATTTTTTAATTTGATATCATCGGCATTTACGCCTTCTAGCGGCGAAATTGTACATCGTAAAAAAAAAAAAAACGAAATAAAGGATCATCATTAGCATATTTCAAGCTTCCCAATGCATAAAGAATTTTTCAAATTGGACTAATAGTTGCAGAGATATCGTGGGTACAGACGGACGGACGAACGGACAAACCGATAACATAAGCACGATCTTGTTTTACAAAAGACGTGCTGAAAACCAGAACATTTCGCAAAGTTATAAATCATTAGGACCTGTATTTCATAGAAAACATCAGAAATAGATGACGAACAGCGGGATTCCAATTGCAAACCCATGAGAGGTCATGAGCGAATATCAATGTTAGTGCAATACCGGTCATCCCAGAAATACTCGCCATTTTCAAACCGTAAACAACAAACTATAAAAAAACAAAAAGTACGACTGATATTTAATCCTGAACTTACGCACAGTATCTAGCATCAGAAATAAGACAGTTCACCGCCGCATCAATAAGCTTTGTTTCTCGTCCGTTAGAAATTCGTAGGTCACAAGCAAAGGTTTGCCTTCCTAGATGTCTTCCACGAGCAATAAATGCTCACTCGAGAGATAACACTCCAGCACTACGCCATCCTGATGAAGGATTCCTTTTCGATTTGTACGTTAATTCTTTCGCTCGAATAACGCAACAGATGTAACTAAGGAAATAACACATTTTTCCTGTAGAAAATAAAATACACTTCACCTTTACTGTAAAAAACAAACAAACTTGCGTGTCTTTATTCCAATACAGCAGTGGTGAAGGAAATGGTTGAAGAAAATGATTTAACTCAAGTTATTTGAACACACACCAAAACACAAACATTCCAAATTATTTTCAATACACACTCATTTAGCCATTTTTATAGAGACGCTTTTAGCTTTATCGAAGAAAGAAAAATAACTGAAAGATGCCATCAGCGCCATCTACGGAGCTTTAAATATAAACGAACTGGATCTTGTGACGTCACACTCAGTCATACTGTTCTTGGCTGCAGTAATAGGAATTGGGGAGTTATCTACTCTGATCGCTCCAGAACACGGTTGGCCACCCGGGGGCGATTACGTTGGAAAGCAGCCCTCAAACATTTGAGCTGATGACTACAGAGCAATGATGAATTCTTTTATTGGCAGACACTCAAAGTGAACTCTTCCTTTGCTGTCCCACCGAATGCTCATGTGTCTATCCCAGGATAGAGACCAATTCTTGCTTGTGTGAATGCTGAACTTCTTGGTAATTCTCCTGCGATCTGGGCTTAACGTTGGCGCAAAGGACTAATATTTCGGTTCCGTCAACACAGCTATCGGAAAACGATCATGACTTTGACGGCTTTGCAAATAAAAATGATCATCACTCGCTACCTGCTATTTTACAAATATGCATGTGAGACTTACTAAATTGAACTTAAGTTCCTTTTGCCCAACGATGACGTTGAACTATGGAATAAGTCCATCCGATATTTTATATTTAATTAAAGACGCGAGTGACCTGTGTCCAAAATTCATCGACATTGCTAGGAAACATCACACAACGCTTTTTATTGGGGAGAAATCTGGGGGACCACTCTGGGCTGGGCTGCACTTGGACACTTTGTTAGAACTGATTGCTGATGTTACCAGTGTGTGAGCTGCCGTTATTTTGTTGAAACTGAAAATCCAGGATGCGATAGAATTATCTGCATATCGTCGTGCCGTTATTGTACCCACTGTGCGTACGATAGGTTAGCGGCTGTTGAAACTGAAAGTGTTCCAAACCATGACAACAGGCCGAGGAGCCGCATGATGCTCACGGGTGGTAGCAAAAGCAGACTTGTGACCACGTCGTCTCCATACTCTCGTCGGCGATGAGACAGAAGCGAGACTCGTTGCTGAATATGTCATGGTTCAGTTCTTCCAGCCACGCACGTGTGGTATGGCACCACTAAAACCTTGCGTGACAAGGTGTTGCGGTGAGTGGCAGTCGTCGCTATTGCTGTCGGTGCGCAAACCTGCATCAGTCAAATTGTAATCCACGTCCGTTTCGATGCGGCGACGCACATACACTGGCGTGCAAAAATTAAGGACGAGACTGTTTTTCGAATGTAACATCGTGCAGAAGTGCTCCACATCGACTCAAATCATATCATAAGATCCCCAACATGTAAGAATATGGGACAAGTGAGCAAAACTGTCCAAACAAGGAATCCAAAGGATACAAAGGCACTTTATTGAAAAGGTAGCTTCAAGCAGAACGGGACAGAAGACAGAAACGTCCATGTGATAGGCGGCTGCCAAGAAATATCCAGTCTTTAGTAGGGGATATGATCACCCTTGACTGCGTTGCCGAATTTACAACGTCTGTCCATGCTGAGTACGAGGTTGTCAAGGAGCTGTTGAGGCATCGCGGCCGATTCCTCTTGTAGCGCCAATCGCTGATGTGGAATCGTTGCTGGCGGCTGGTGACGTGCTAACCAGTGTCTCCCGAGAAGGTACCACACGTGTTTGATTGGATTTAGGTCCGGGGACCTTGCGGGCCAATCCATGCGTTGAATATCTTCATTCTCCAACAGCTCTGAGACAGCCACTGTACGATGAGGTGTAGTGTCGTCCACGAAGAGGAACTCAGGACCCACAGCACCTCTAAGCAGACTGACGTGAGGCAGGAGAACATCCGTACAATAGGGGACACCCGTGACTGAACCTCCTTGGTAGATGTGGAGCTCTGTACGGCTCTCAAGAATGATACCGCCCCAAACGAGAACTCCGCCACCTCCAAACCGGTCCCTTTTGAGGATGTTGGAGGTGTGATTGCGTGTTCCCTGCTCTCTCCAGATGTGTATACGTCCAGAATCGCTCGTCAGACTAAATCGGCTCTCATCCGTAAAGAGAACTCGACCCCATTGCTGATGTGTCCAGTTCTTGTGTTCCTGGCACCACAGAAACCGCCGTATGCGATGAACTGGCGTTAATGTTACACACCGTACTGGTCGTCGTGCAAATAGACCCCCTTTGTGCAGCCTCCTGGCCACAGTAAAACGCAATAACGGACGTCCAGTTGTCTGTTGCATGTGCCTTGCAATTTCTCCCGCTGTCTGCCTTCTGTTTCTTCTCGCCTGTAGGACAATATACCGGTCGTCCGCTGCCGTTGTTGCTCGTGGACGACCACTGTTAAATTCCCGGACAGTTGTTCCTGTCGTTTGAAATTCTCTCCAAGCTCGTAAAACGACGCTGTGAGCGATCCCGAACGCCTTGGCCACACTAGTCACACTTCGACATTCTTCCAACTTCCCAATGACGCGACCTTGGTTAAAGTCATCCAGATGTCGTCTACTGGATTGCCTGTTGGCCATATCACACGGTGGCAGCAACTCGACGTCGTTCAAACCGATGTACACCGTGCAATAGCTTTCACCGAATTGCTGAGCGTACACCGCCCGTGTGCTTTATACACTTTCGCCCCCACGTCATGCTGCATACATGCGCATGCCCTACCGTACCGATCCCTAGTCTATCTCCTGAGTTATCTTTCGGTCCGTTCTGCCTGCTTGTTCCGCTGTTATGCTAATTTCTCCTCTTAGTCCTTATTTTTTGCTCACCCGTGTAGCTGTCTGTACACCTTGTAGAATGTCGTCCGCTGTGGAATGTAGTGATGCTACGTCCAGCTGTCGAATGTGGTGCTCGAAGCTTTTGGATATCTATCTACGTGCACCAGTTCCACTACAACGACGCAAGTTACATCCATCGCCACATTCGGCTGACAGATGTTGAATTCAAATGCGTTTCTGCCTTGATACGAAGCAAGGGGTCAATCAGGCGTGCGTAGTCCTATGATGAAGCCTTTAGTAAAGTGTTCCTATGATGGTAGGATTCCTTATGACGTCACCCAGGCATTCAAGCTCCTTATGCAAGTTACGTGCTTTCGCCACATAGATAACTCCGATGTAGTGGTCTCCGTGGCGAAAGCTGGTGAGGACGACCAAATGTAACTACGCTCATGTGATTTGCCCTTTTATCTCTAAAGCCTACGATATGATTGCTTCTCAACTGCAATAATTTACAAAGCCCAACTGTCAGCACATACCCACTAATATTCACGGCGCTTGAAAGATTACTTCCCAGCGCAGAGTAATTAGACATATTTCTCTTTTCAGAATACTTGTAAAAATCTGTATCCATCGAGAGCTTACTGAATTTGCGGAGTGAGGAAAGACCTTTTTGATGGAAAGCACCATTGCAACAACTCATCATAACCTATGAATGTAACAAAGAAGTTTTTTCTTCGGAAGGGCAATGCTTTACTACTACGTAATTGCGGAACATCACCTTCAAGAGAAACAACCGTTCTGGGAAAGGCTCGATTCAATATCAAAAGGACTGTAAGATCTCAGACTGTAAGATCTCAGGCGGTTCACATATGCAGTTGAACTTTAAAAACAATTGCATAAAAGTTTGACAGGAAGAGAAACCAAAGCTGGAATTTTTATGAGCTTACGTAAAATAATGATACTATTTACACTATTTTATTAACGTAAAATAATGTGAATGATGGCATAGTGATAGAGCGTGAATTTAATAAGCATCAGACATATCAATTTTTAGATGAATTGTGCGCAAAGTGAAGTAAACGAAAAAACTGAATATTGAGGACATTTCACTTTATTTTGTTTTTGTTATTTACTTGTCATAACTACATAACTACTCTTTGGTGAAAAAGGTGACCTTACAGACACCTTTGCCAGAATTCGTGCAGCATGAGTGGCCAGTCAACTGGTTGCTACACTGGAAAAGGGCAATGCATCCTCTTCGGCTTCGAAGGCCTTAGTTTAGAAGGTCAACGTTCTAACCATTAAACCCCGAACGACTTGGAGATAAATGCACGGAATGTTTGCACTTATTAAAGAGTAATAATGAGCTTCTTATTTGTTTATTTACTTGGAAGTTGAACGACTACCGTGAACAACTCGATGGGCTGAAAGCAGTTGCCCGTCCCTAATTTAGGGCCACTTGTTCCAGAGAAGGGAGAGAGCCAGTGCCGTAAAGCAAACACAACATTTATGCCTCACAGGGATTCGAACCCAGACCCATCTCGAACGAATGATCAGAAGCCAACGCTTTGACCACTGAGCCATCGGGACGGCGACGACCTTCTTAGAAGATGAGAAATGAGACTTGTTCAGTCTTCGTTGTCGAGTCAGCTATCTCGCATCTGTCTGATCAACCAATCAGGAAAAAGTTAATGTCCTTTCGGTCAAAGCCTATTTTCAGTCAGCAGGCGTCAATATGCTACGTCCTCGTGGCGGAGTCAGCTGTCTGTTATACTCTCAACAGCGATTCAGCATTCGAGTATTTCATAGAATCTGTAGCAAAGGCAGTTGAAGTGTTCCTATTTCCAAGGAACTTGAGTTGTGAATTACAGTCTCTACGGTAAATGTTCCAGAAGTAGCAGCGTAACGCAACTAGAATTTATGTATCAAAATCTATGATGTATCAAAATCTGTGATGTATCAAAATATAATGCTTGTTATGCAGTCAAATAACATTTCCACAAACGTTATAGGAGAAGGTAATCCCGACATTTACTCATTAAATAATATGAGGAGATGACGATGGAATAGGAGTAACAAGTCATTGTGAACATCAGTGATGTACCCTGCAAGCTTCTGGATTCTCATCATACCGGACGTGAGTTTTAATCTTGGGTAACACTAGAGAGTTCTTTGGAACCCCTCCTCCTAGGTCGCTTAATCCCCCAAAGCGTAACGTCACCAGGATGAAGTGCACATCAAAGTAACGCCAACTCGGCAGCAACTTTGAAACTATTTTTTGCATATTAAGTGGGAAATACTAGCACATAACTTCTTATTAACAACTTTTCAAGCGCTACTACGCAGTGCTGTTGAAAGTTTCGAGAGCAACAAAGTGTACCCTTAGTGTATGTACACTATGTAGAAAAAAATCTCAGGGCACCTGTGTTTTTTATACAATACTGCATTTATGATAAAATCAATAAATCCACCTTTGGCCACAATTACATTGTGCACTTTCCTTGGCACACTTTCAATGGGATTCTGGCAAGCAGTTGCAGGTGTATTCTTCCATTCCTCCCGTAATGCAGAGGTCAGCTCAGACACAGAAGTCGAACGTGTCATTCGAGACCAAATCCAAAGTTCAAGTTCATCCCCAAGGGGCTCTATAGGATTCAGGTCGGCGCTTTGACCTGGTCACTCCAAATTCTGTACACCCATATCCTCAAACCATGTCTAAATGGAGCGTGCCTTATGGCACGGCGCATTGTCTTTCTGAAAAAAAAATGGCAAGCATCGTGAAACGGTAAAGTGTAAGTAAGCAGTGCGGCTTTGTGTAGAATGTCCCCGCACTTCGTGGCGTTCATGCTTCCATCTACAACCACCAACGGTCCGATTACATACCACGAGAAACATCCCCAGACTACGACACTGCCACCATCAAATTTAACAGCTGGAATGACGCATTCTGAAAGATACCGTTCACCTGTTATACGCTCAATCCAGCAACGACCATCGAATTTAAAAATGGTGTAGCGTGAATCGTCACTCTATACCACTCGTCTCTACTGATCTAGGGTCCATGGATGTTGTGCTTTGCACCAAGCAAGTCTCTTACTCGTATTCGTATGAGTCATTAATGGCTTGAGTGCAACAGCTAGGTCATGGAAATTTTCCTTGTGCAGTTCCTTACGAACTGTCTTAGTGCACACACTCAGTCCTGTTGAATCCTGAATTTATTTAGTGATGATTTGCGTAGAGGAATAACGGTACCCACGGACGACACATTTCACAGTTCTCTTATCCCTTTTCGACAATTTACTTGGCAGAACGTTTCTTGGCAGTTGTGCAAGTTCCTCAAGTTTCCATTTACAAATGATGTCTTGAACAGTTGACAGCGGGAAACAGAGCCGGGACTCGTCAACGAACATCATGGACCTTGCTTATGCCTCTGTATCATTCCAGACCATGGAACCTGCACAGAGGCCCCAGGTTTGGAAAATGTCAAGCGCCTTCCGTTTAATATCGCAGGAACGCTTGGGCACACCGTGTTGTATGACTGGAATTTTGAATAACGCACATCTGGATTAGTTGGAAGTAAAGGAATGGCCTCATAGCGCTGTCGTCAGAAGTTTGTCATCAACGCTAGTTTTTGCGTTAGTTTTGTCATTATCTTGCTTCCACATAGTTTAATGGGCTCCTATTCAAAGATAGCGACAGAAGATTTCTTTTTTCTTTTGTGCAGCTTTCCCTCAGTGCAATGATACCTCTACGTACAATCTTACCAATTCGAAATATGTTATCCTTGTGTTTGTCCCCCACCCCGCATCCGAGAACGCCATGCAAAGCTTCTTACAAAGTGACAACCATTATACCTCGCCGACATCTTCTTTTCCAGTTTAACTGGTCTTCAACGTGAACATTCACTGCTGAGTTGCATCTCCTCATACCGGAATCAGCACAGCGCTTTGTCCTATTCACATTACGTTCTCTTTGGCAGTCTTATGCTTTCCGCGTTGCCTGATGGAATTAGCTGCTAATGTGCTTTACCGTGTGAAGAGAATAAATCTTTCTTAAGTGCAGTCGGAACTCATCTGAGAATATTTAATAAAACTGACCGGAAGGCATGAATTTGTTTTCATAAACAGTGTTTTTTTTTCTGTAGACAAACTGTAGTATATTAAATTCTGCAATCAGTTTCTGCTCTTATTACTAGGATTTCCTCTTGGTGTGTTGCCACAAGCATTTGCCATTCTGAAATGGAATGTTCTACAATAAAAGAATTTCAGTCTTGATTATGTATACTGTCTTTTTAGCTTTCCGGTTTTGTTGACTTTTCACTTATAAATTTTAGTTGCTTCTCGTTATGCTTTTCGTACTGAACCCTACATCTAAACTTCCATGAGTTTTCTTCTTTTGGTTTATGACCGAAAATCATTCAAATCATGCTAACTGATATAAATACAGTGACCATGCAACTTAAAAGTTTGATTAAGCTCCTTGATCTCATCTGTATTTCCTACGCCTACGAATGCGTTGCATTTTATGCTATCAAATCTTTGATAGCAGATTTTTTATCATATGCTCTCAAGTTTGTAACTATATGTGCGATTAGTTTTATAGTCGTCTTATGATTTCGACTGCGTTGTTCGAAGGATACAATACGATACTTCCAAGACATGACTTAAAGCTACTGGTCTTCAGTGACTCTGCATTACTTTAGTGTGTTTCCGAACACTAATTAGTTAATTATACTATAATAGGATACATATCAACCCCGGTATTGTGATACTGAAGTGTGTTTGAGAAATATTTGTCCCTGAAATACTTCTAGGAGTCGGACTAAATCATTAACTATCTGTGAAAGTAACTCCTATTGCACTAATTTACTTTTGCCTCACAGATAGAAACGGAGAAAACTAGATTATAAAATAGTTTTCACCGACAATCCTTATTTGAAAAGATAATCTCATTTTGGAAGTCTTTGGAACGAAATGCTTCGAAAAATAGTGTCTAATCAATAAACATCTGCCTTCTGACGTTAATGAGATATTTTGTGATGCGTTCTGGTTGTTCTCTTAGTACTACGTGCACTACAGGCTTCTTGCTGAATTTGTAACTCTGTTGTAGTATTGAGGTTTTTACATTCAGTAGCCAGCAGTGAATGTGAACCAGGGCGTCCGTTGACACAGAAATGCTACCTATGTGGGTCAGTAGAATACTTTCTGCGTCATTTACTGGCATTGGCATGGATGCTGATGACCAGATGTTATGTCCTCTAAATCTTTCACAGGCGCCAGCCACTTTAACGCTGTGTATCCACGTGGAGTCATTAGACTAAGTGCTTCGAGGCGAAATTGCTTTTGTGGGCGGGCAACGAGAAAATGCCACCGTAAACCACCAAATAATGAGAATCAAATACTGAAGAAAGAAATTTTAGCTGTAATAACATACTGCAAGGTAGTGGTTTATTTTTACCTCATTAGTATTCATTTTCGAGAATAAAGTGGATACCAGTTTAGAAATGATAGAATTTAAGAGTAAAAGATAAAAGTGAACGTGCATACATCTGATAATAAATAAAACTCACTCATATTCGGATTAGATGAGTGACCTTTATGAAATGGGGTCATCAACGAAGTGCTTTTTAGCACGTATGCCGAAGTAAATTTCTCTATGATTTTAATGCCAGGAGTAGGATTCGACCCCCCCCCCAACTCTTGGCATCAGAACTCCGAGTGCTATCCACTACACTACACTGGCATGTGCTCACACTGCTGTCGGTCTTTATCTCATGTGCGTCCTGCGGGGCAGGCACGTCACACAGGTCTTTTGTAAAAAATATCGTGCTTATGTTACCGATTTGTCCGTCTGTGGACACCATATCTCGGCAACTATTAGTCTGATTTGAAAAATTCTTTCTGTATTGGGAAGCTTGAAATGTGCGAATGATGATACTTCATTTCGCTTTTTCTTTCCGATGCACCTTATTTTTCTTCCGATGCATCTTATTTTTGCCAATATCTCTGCTTCTAAGAGTCCGATTTAAAAAATTCCTTCTTTGTTGGATAGCGTTTCCGGTGCGACATGTATTTCATATAATTGCAAAATTTTCAATTCATCCATAGGCTTTCCGCCATGGTCGTTAAGCTAAACTGTGTTTTCCCCGATATCTCTGCTTCTAAACTCCGATTTGAAAAATTCTTCTAGTATTGCGCACAACACTTGACGAGAAATGTTTTCCATATAATTTATAATATTTGAAAAAGAATGGTTTGGCCACCAGGGGGCGTAAGTGTTAGTTTCTGCTTCAGATGTATTTGCAGAAAAATTTGAGCTCCTGGAAACTCGATTGAAAAAATTCTTTCGTGGACCGATGCCACTCACATTGAAAAACATTTGAGAATACTTTCTTCTTAAAATAATGCAGGGTGGTACCGCCAGGGGTCTAGATTGCATAAGTTATTTTTGTCGATATCTCTGCTTCTAAAAGTCCAATTTGAAAAATTCTTCCTTTGTTGGAGAGCGTTTCCGACGCGAAACATTCTCCTATAATTTCAAAAACTTCTTAGTGTGTAAGTCTTCCACCAGAGGGCGTAAGTTCACGTTTCTCTTTACAGCAATATCTGCGGGATTAAAAACCCAATTGAAAAACTTCTTTCTTTGGTCAGATACTACTAACTATGCAAACTCTGTGTCTGTAAGAGACCTCAAAGTGACTTTCATCTTGCTCTGTAGAACAAAAGTAATTGGACACTGCAAGTAAATAGAAGCACAGCATTGTGTACAAAAGTAATTGGACACTGCAAGTAAGTAGAAACACAGTATTGTATCTACATCAGTAGCGGGTCGGTCCTCCATTCGCACAGATTACGGTAGCTACCCATCGAGGTAAACTGTCCACAAGTCCACGGAGTACGGAGACTCGGATGTTCATGCATTCCGCTTTGAGTACATCGATCAACTCTCTCAGTGAACCAATTGTGTTGATCTAGACCTCATCCGTTGTTCCAGTTCATCCCAAAGGTATTCAACGGGATTGAGGTCGAGGCTCTGCGCAGGCCAGTCTATCTGCGAGACCTGATTTTCCTCATACCACTACATTGTAGCCCTGGAAACATGACAAGTGGCATTGTCACCCTGGAAGAAACAATCGTAGTGTCCATAGAACCAGCACAACGTTGGGAGCATTGAGTTATCTAGGATACCCCTACACCGTACAAAGTGCATGTTTTCATGAATAACAACCAGTGGAACTACACCGTGCTAGTTGAAACAGCTCCATACCATAAACCCACCGCCTCCGTGGTCATAGTTGGCATTGTACACTCCGGTAGCAGACCTTCTCCTGGTAACCGCCAAACCCAAGCGCGTTTATCTGATCGGAATAACGTGAAGCGGGATCCCATAACACCTGCTGCTGCCATTGCCTCAGTGTCCAATTTTTGGGCTGTTGTCACCATCGCAGCCGCGTGGCTTTATTGGTCTTTGTGATAAGAGGTTTATGTGCCGACCATGATACCCGAGTGCATGGGTCCCTCTTCGAAGTGTCTTGGTAGAGATCATAACATCGGTTGCCATTTGAAACTCATGTGCTATGGCGTTAATTGGTCGGCACCTGGTTTCCCGGATCTCGCTTTGCAACACTCTCCGGTTCCTGGGTGGCTGTTTCGTGGTTCTACCAGGCCGAGGCAAATTTCTTCAATGTCCCGTCTTCTTCCACTTGTTGATGATAAAGGCCGCAGTAGATTTAGTGATCTGTCTGACTTCAGCAATGTTTCTTATGCTCATAACTCCAACTGAGCAACATCCGGTTATAATGCCCTTTTTAAACTCGCAGAGCTCTCTCCTGCTAGCCGTTTTATCAGTGCTTGATCTGAGCGTACTTGCGTTGCCGGTTTGATACCTTATCGACCACGTGTCTGCTGCGGGAGCACACCATTGCGCCTGCGTGGGAGTGTCCAATCACTTTTGTCCACATAATGTATATTGGGATGTGTTAAAAATTTGGAAAGTTGCTTCAGAATTAATTTTCCTCTTAAAACTGAGCATGGGTACTTTGATAGATTTCGCATGAGGTTAATAAACAGTAATAGTACCTTTTAAGTGGTGAAGTAATTTTATATGTACTCTCTACGACTGCGTTTGATTTGACAAGGAGTGTTTGATTTGGCAGGAAGCGTTCAGAAAATCACAGCAGCTGTAACAAACACACACACTAAAAAAATGGCCCTAAAACATTAAGCTTTAGATGCATGAAAAATTTAAAGTTTGTATCCAGGCGCATCAAGAAATCACAACTACTTCACTGTCTTAGGTTAATGATTTCAAGTATCAGGACTTCAATCCAACCGGAACTCCCGGAAAAGCTGAAAAAACAAACAAACGCGATCTTGATTTTCTGTGAGGGGGAATAAGCTCCACTGACAATCATGTACTGCATATATTGTATATATCATACATATGTGCATATTTGACTTAATATTCCGCATTCCTGGATTACACATGGCATGGAATTCTACGCAGCGAACCCGCACATACATTATTCAATTTCATCTGGAATCCTAACTGCAATATAGAGATCAGTTATATTACCACTTTCTTTTTTTTTTTTTTTTTCGATTGGAGGTTTAACGACCACCTTGAGCAACTGAATGGGCTATAAGCAGTCGCCCGTCCCTAATTTTGGGTCACTGGTTCCAGGGAAGGGAGAGAGCCAGTGCCGTAAGACAAACACAACACCCATGCCTGACCGGGATTCGAAACCGGACTGCTTACGGACGAATGATCAGAGGCCAGGGCTTTAGACCACTGCGCCATCGGGGCGGCCTTACCACTTTCACTCTAGGGCACTAGTAGAATTATTTTGTCGATATATACTATATGAGAAAACAAGTATCTCTGAAGCATAGACTTCCTTAGCTGATGAATAGTAGACTCTGGTTTGAAATTTTTTATCTGTTGTCAATTGTCTAATGATGACCCAATGTCTAAGTACACGCGACGATGTGTCCAAGAAAGGCATTCACCGACTTCCACTGAAATTCGAACGGCTGAAAAAACTTTCTGCTCTCCACGCATTCTGAATGAATAAAAGTATTAATGGAAGTCCTGTTGAGTTCGCCTCAAATCTGCCGACACACTGGCTCAACACTGTTGACATGGAGACTGATATGTTCGCTTCCAGAAACGAGACTGTTGCACATAACAAGCCACTCAGATTTCTTAATGCCCGCCGGATTTAATCAGGTTTTTATCATGCGATAGATTTCTCATTCTCTCAAGAATGTCCATCATTGAAGCTCACCACTTATTCGCCTCTCATTTCATCAGTACTTTCAGTCATCCCAAAATAGCATTGATTGCCATTAAGAAAGGTCAAGCGGTTCCTGACTTTATCAAGCTACGATTGTTCGGTCTTCTCATGAAGTGTCGAAGAGCATGTGCACTGATGCAGGTAATGAATGATTGAGGAAAAAACTATATGATTCCAACCAAATGGACTCCAAATTTGACATGAGGGTATCACTTTGTGAGAAAAATTCAGGTGAGCGGTATTTTCCTTGCTAAATGAACGTTAATATCGAACGCTTACTTTCTGTTCCATTCATTTTCCTCAGCCTCAAGGCCTTCAATGCCCTTTAATTGCAAATAACCAAGCACTCTTTCCTCCAAACACTGTGGTGAATACATGCAAGGACTGAAAACTGGTTACAGCTCCGAGAAAGTACATACTACTGAGAATGAGAGAAATAAATCTGTAAGGTTAGATTTAACACCTGGAGCCCCGTGAGTTTCAAGGAAAGTTTATCTTAATGGAATTCATGTTTACCAGTTATGTAACATATTAAAAGGTAAACATAAAAAACGCAACCTCGGTGGCCGAGCGGTCTGAGGCGCTGGCCTCTGACCATTCGTCCGAGATGGGCCGGTGCTCGAGCTCTGGATGAAGCATGGGTAGTGTGTTTGTCTAAGGTCGGTGGGGCTGTAGCAAAACCAGTGGCCCAAACTAGCGAAAGGCGACTGCTAATAGCTCATAGAGCTGCTTATAGTGGTCTTTAAATACGGAAAAAATAGCATTAGAAGCCTAATACTTGTTGTAACGTATACTCCAAGATAACATTCCTTTTTAGTTCTTGTACCTATGTAAATTTTGGTTCATTCTCCTTAACAGTTTCTAACTGAACGCTACATTTCCCTTTCAGTAGTCTTTTGTGGCAACTTGAATTGAGGCCAGGAATAGAATAACGTATGAGTTCAACATAGATAAGAACGGTGTGTTACAATGTGTGTTGCTGGTTTTCAAACTGGCTGGAGTTCGAGCTGGCTTTGGAGTCATGCTTTCTAGCTGATTTCCGTCAGAGTGTTATTTCTTGCATGCTGCTGTCTCACTTTAAATGTTTTGAGTTGTTAGCTGGATTTTTGAATCTTTCGTTTTTTTTTTTTTTTTTTTTTTTTTTTTTTGAGGTTTAACGACCACCGTGAGCAACTCAATGGGCTAAAAGCAGTCGCCCGTCCCTAATTTAGGGTCACTGGTTCCAGGGAAGGGAGAGAGCCAGTGCCGTAAGACAAACACAACATCCATGCCTCACCGGAATTCGAACCCGGACCCCTTACGGACGAATGATCAGAGGCCAGCACCTTAGACAACTGCGCCACCGGGGCGGCCGAATCTCTCGTTTTGAGGCCCGGGTTTGTTAGAAGCTGATTGTTATATTGTTTTGAGATTACACCATTAACCTGTTACTAAGTTTTCTATACTTGAAAAGTGTTTCACGTAGCAAGTGGTATGACTAATTGTGCTAATATTTAAAGTGACCACCTTTTTTCTTTTTTTTTTTTTTTTTTTTTTTGATTGGAGGTTTAACGACCACCGTGAGCAACTCAATGCGCTATAAGCAGTCGCCCGTCCCTAATTTAGGGTCACTGGTTCCAGGGAAGGGAGAGAGCCAGTGCCGTAAGACAAACACAACATCCATGCCTCACCGGGATTCGAACCCGGACCCCGTTCTGCGAATGATCAGAGGTCATCGCTTAGACCACTGCGCCACCGGGCGGCTTGACCATCTTTGGAATAATAAAGACGTTGAAGTTATTTACTGAACTTTCAAGGCAATCAGTGCTTATTTAAGTAATGTCTATGTTTAGCAATCCGTAGCATCAAGTAAGAACGGCGAAACGTTTCAGTTAACGATATTCTCATTAACGTAGAATAATGTTCTAGGAAAACTGACTTTTCACATACTAGTCGTTGTACATCTTAAGGGGAGAACATTACACCGATGAGCTATTGCAGTATGACCGCCTACCTAATAAGCTGTATGACCCCCTTTAGCCCGCAAAACAGCGGCCGATCGGCGATGCATCGATTCGATGAAGTGGCGATAGGTGTTCTGGGGTATCTAGTATCATAATGTCAACAGCAGGTCCTCCAGTTCCCGTACATTTCTCGGTGGTGGTGATTTAGCGCGAACCCGTTTTTCCAAGTCGAACCACAAATGTTCGATTTGGTTCATGTCAGGTGAATCTGGAGGTCAGGGCATTAACAGAAAGTCACCAGCATGTTCCTCGAACCAATCGTTGACGATTCTGGCAGTATGGCATGGCGCGTTATCCTGTTGGTAATGTCCATCACCAGCAGGGAATACAGTTGCCATGAATGGATGAACTTGGTCCGCAAAGATGTTCAGATACCTGACAGCTGTCATGAATTGTACTATTGGGATAATACGGCTATAGCGTCCCAAGAAAACATCGCCCACAGCATAACACCGCCACCGCCGAGCTGTTTCGGCACAACATTGCATCTACGTGCCATAGCGTCCGTTGGCAATAGGAGTATCCGCGCTCGACCGTCTCCGAGATACACCAGAAATCTTGATTTGTCAGACCAGGCCACTTTCTTCCATTCATTCGGGGTCCAATCTCGATGATCTTGGGCCCATTTCATGCGTTGTTAGCGATGACGTGCAGTGAGCATAGGGACCCGGTTGGGTCTTCGGCTACGTAAGCCCATGCGCAGAACACTGCGATGAATTGTGTGCTTTGACACATTGCCCTGATCACCACTCTTGTAGATGTGGGTGATTTGTCGCACTGTGGCCTTGCAGTCGCTGTGAACAATGCGCGAGAGTTTCCGTTCCCCTCTGACATCAATGAGTTGCGGACGACCCACACTGGACGACGCGTCGTAGAACAATAAACACGAACTGTAGAGACGGTCCATCGTTTGGCCATCTGTGCACCACCTTTTATACGTACTCACTACAGCGGCACGTGAACAACACGCAACGTCTCCGATATCGTAGTTCCTTGGCGCCGTGCCATCACAATTTGTCCTATCAAACTCCGAAAACTCGGCAGCTTTTCCCATTCTGACCCGAATACTCTATAATGAATTAGCTTTGTTTATCTTTTTGCTAAGCTAATTATTATGAATGAATAATGCTCTACGCTTCAAAATAATGAATTCCCAAAAGGGTGTTGTTACTCGTTAATTATGAACTTAAACAAAGTCTCAACGCTGGTTATTTATATTAAGTAATCAAAGTCATAAACCTAACAGCCAGACAGAGGTCTGACAAAACTAAGAATTGAGAAAGACTGAACTTACAGAACAACTTGTTTATTATGAAGACTCCTGGTCAACTAAGGCACTCATATATCACTACTACATAACAACACAACTCCAACGCAACAACACAACTACAACGCAACCAACACAACCCTCAACTCCAACGCAACAACTACACAACACACAACCCTACTCTTCTCGATGAACGCGCCTATATACGAGCTACCACCACGTCATGACTTACACTCATTGCCAGATCTCATTCAGCGGGGTGAAATAATATTCCGTTCAGTAGGAAGATAATTTACATAGTAAAATAAAATAACCAGAGATAGTAAAATCAAAAGGAAAGTGAATATAGAGTATACGTTACATCATCTCCCCCTTAATTTTTCTTCTTTTTTTTTCTTTTTTTTTTTTTGTGTCCGAAAAATCTATCAATTTTGGAGTGTAAGTCTTACATTTCGATGATTGACGTTTCTCGATCTTTTTTTTTTTTTGATTTGTTGTTTGGTGGTAGCCGTATTTACATTATCAACTTGGCATAACAATTTACGAATCTGTATTCGACTGTGAAATTTGTAGTGTAGAACAAACCAAAATTGCATCGGCATACTTTCCTTTTATTCTGCCTAGCAGGAATCACTTTTTTAATTTCAAATTACGTGCGCCTCATGCGTGGAAATACATAACAACTGTATCAGCAGCGAAGATTGCCTGAAGCTGCCTAACAGTAACAATTTTATTATTTTCATTTCAAATTACGTTTGCCTCAATCGTTGAAATACAAAACAACTGTATCAGCAGCGAAGATTGCCTGAAGCTGCCTAACAGTAACAATTTTATTATTTTCATTTCAAATTACGTTTGCCTCGTGCGTTGAAATACAGAACAACTGTATCAGCAGCGAAATTTACCTGGAGCTGCCTAACAGTAACAATTTTATTATTTTCATTTCAAATTACGTTTGCCTCATGCGTTGAAATACAGAACAACTGTATCAGCAGCAAAATTTACCTGGAGCTGCCTAACAGTAACAATTTTATTATTTTACCCCTAAGCACATAGATATATATAAAAAAAGTGGATTAGTAGATGGACATAGAAGAAATATAAAAAAAAACACACATATATACACAAAAAGAATGCATAGGCCCACACGAAAAAAAGAAATTCTGACACGCCAACTGGTCGAGCAGGAAAAACAATAAACTGAGAAAAGAACCTGTCCACGAGAACTTACTTATCTCGAGGACGCATAAAAAATTCTAGTGCGAAAACGTTTTCCAGGCCTAATGGGACTGGGGAAATCAGGTGGCTTGGATCTCTTCCGGGACGGTAATGGAACATCGGTCTGTTGTCGGTCAGGAATCTGGCGGTCTGGAAATCCCTGCGGCTGAGAAGAACGGTCAGGAACGTCAGAAGTCTGGCGGTCCGGAAATCCCTGCTGCGGCTGATAGGAACGGTCAGGAGTCTGGCGGTCTGGAAATCCCTGCGGCTGAGAAGAACGGTCAGGAACGTCAGGAGTTTGGCGGTCCGGAAATCCCTGCGGCTGAGAAGAACGGTCAGGAACGTCAGAAGTCTGGCGGTCCGGAAATCCCTGCTGCGGCTGATAGGAACGGGCTCCCCCAGGCTTTGGATATGAAGTCCCTTGATGCTGGGGCCCGTTGTGTCCTTCCAGTATCTTTTTGGAGGGACGTGTCTCCGGCCACATCGCTTGTTTTCGTTTACGCCCACGGGGCATGATAGTAGTAGCAGGCATCGGCCCTGTTTGCCCTGAACGGAGGTTCCAGGGGCGAAACCCGGGCGGATGCAAAGATTTCTGCCTTCGTCGCTGTTGCGGCGAAGCAGATTGGGAGACAAGTGACGTTTGCGCCCAGCTTTTGGTGGTGCTGGACGGTGTGGAATATTAAATGTTGGATTCATAACTGACAAATCCGAAATGTCCGACGCCTCTGAGTCGCTGCTATAATTCAGCGGTCGTGCAGGGCGATGTTTGGATTTGCCTATAGGAATACTTTCCGATGAGGTATTCAAAGAAGAAGTATCCCGCGTTGGTGCAGAGTTAGCCGGAAACGGCGCAGCAATAGTCTTGGCAATGGTTGGAGGAAAGGAACGATACTAGTATTCGACGAACGCGAATCGAGCCTTGGTCTCACGGGAGAATCAGGTTGCGGTTGTAGAAACTCGTCTGGAGGTGGGGAGGGTGAAGGAAAAATCACTGGTGATTCGTCAAAAATGTTCGGTGGGTCGTCCACAATTTCTGGCGGTTGAACATGAGATATAGATTCTTGAGTCTGTGGAACAGAAGGTTGAGTAGGATTGATAATGAACTCGATATCCCGTTCGTGATACTTGCGACATTGATCAACATGTACATATTGAAAATTGTTGTTCGGTTTCTCCAGAACAATATTATTTTCAAAGACATTTGCCACCCGATATGGACCTTCGTAGCTGGGTGCAAATTTCTTCACTAAAGTATGCGAAACAGAAGACTGGAAGTGCGTTTCCACGAGAGTGAGATCTCCAACGACAAGATCTGGTTCCTACGCCTAGAATTATAATATCGTGCTTGAGCCGCTTGTGCTCCTAGCATTGCAACACGAGCTTTTTCTGCCATAATGTGTACTGATTGCGGAGTTGGTCGCTGGTTTAGTTCGTCGATAATCCCCCGTTAAATTTTCAAAAGGGGTTTTAATTTTGCGACCCAGAAAAAGTTCTGCAGGAGTAGTTTTAGTAGACTCGTGGACAGACGAGCGGAGGGCGAACGCAAAAAGTTCTAAATGGTCATCCCATCTTTCATGGTGGTCCATTACGAAAGTCGCAATCATTTTCACTAGCGTTCGGTTAACGCGTTCTGCAGGATTACTCTGGGGATGATATGGGGAAATGAATTTATGTTTAATGTGTAATCTCGCACACATTCTTTCAAAAATGTCAGAAATAAATTGAGGACCATTATTCGAAACTACTTTATTAGGTGCACCATATCTAGAAAATACTTCATTAACTAAGACATTACAAATAGTCTCAGCCGTAGCGGCTTTAATGGGAAAAACTTCAACCCATTTAGAAAAATTATCAGTTAGTACTAAAACATAACGAGCTTTATTTTTAACAGATAATGGATAAGGTCCCAATAAATCTATGGAAATAATATCAAATACATGAGAACTTGAACTAGATTTCAAGTGACCGGCCGGTCTTACATTACGGTAATTATTAATCTGACACAAGTGACATGATTGAACGTATGCGAGCACACTTTGGTACATGCCAGGCCAATAGGCAACATCCCGCAATTTACAACGGGTCTTGCGAATACCTAAATGGCCTGCAAGAGGTTTGTCATGAAATTCATTTAAAAGAGCCATTCTAAGGGTTCGCAGAATACATGGGCGAAACTCTGCCCTAGTAGTCCGAGACTTTGTATAATAAAGAAGACCCTCTATTACTTCAAAATGTTGTGACCTTCCAGCCAGAGAAGGATCACCTGGTAGGGGCGAACCCGCAAGCAAAAAATTGTAAATATCCCCAAAATCTATATCATTTAATAATTCTGCCATTATCTGCTCTCTGGATGTGATATCAGCTATCAGAAGTAAAGGCTGACATCCAGGAGTAGTTTCGGTGGGGACCCCACTAATCGGAACGCGAGATAATGCGTCCGGTAATTGATTCTTATGACCTGGCTGATACGAAATTTTGATATTGCTCTCTTGTAACTTCAGAGCCCACTTCATAAGTCTTTGAGATAGGTGTTTAGCAGAATTCAAATACTGAAGGGCAGAATGATCCGTAATTATGTTAACTGTCAATTCGTTAAGATAACATTGAAATTTATTCAGTGCATACACAACAGCAAGACATTCACGTTCCGTAGCTGAATAATTGCGTTCAGCTTTGGCTAAAGTACGAGACGCAAAAGCTATTGGATGCCCAGCTTGTGACAAAACGCAACCAAGACCAACTCCGGATGCATCAGTATAAATATCAAATTCTTTAGAATGATCCGGGAAAGCCAACACCGGAGGCTGAGTCAATGCAGACTTCAGTGTTTCGAATGCAGCGTTAGCTTCAGGTGTCCAAATAAACTTCTTGTATTTACGCTTTAAAGCATACAATGGCTCACATATTGTAGCATAAGCGGGGACGAACTGCTGATACCATCCGGTCATTCCCAGAAAGCGGGATAGTTCTTTTGCTGTTTTAGGCCGAGGAAAGTCAGCAATAGGCCTAATTTTTTCATTATCAGTGAATAAGCCTTGGGGAGTAATTTTCAACCCCAGATACACAATCTCGTCCCTCGCTATCTGGCATTTACTAGGTTTTAACGTCAAGCCAGCATTGTATATAAGTTGGAACACCTGTTTGAGCAGAGAAAGGTGCTCGTCAAAAGTCTCTGATGTTATAATAATATCATCCAAATAGACATGCACATGGGGACCCAGGACAGGTCTGAGAACCGTGTCCATAAGCTTTTGGAAAGTAGCAGGTGCAGAAGCTAAACCAAAAGGTATACGTAAATATTCATAGGCCCCAAAAGGAGTCACAAAGCCTGTTTTATCGACCGAGTCCGGATGTACTGCCACCTGCCAATATCCACTTGCCAAATCCAAAGTTGACATCCATTTGGTTGACGACAAGTCATTTAAAATATGTGACATGACAGGTAGGGGATAATTGATTGTTTTTGTGACTTGGTTGAGTTTGCGAAAATCTGTCACGAAACGAAATTCATTTGGTTGTTTCTTTGGAACCAAGAAGGCAGGAGCCGCCCAGGCGCTTGTTGATTCCCTGATTATGCCCTGCTTAATCATTTCCGCAATTTGACGTTGCATTTCTTGTTTTTTATGTGGAGCACAAGGGTAAGGTTTCGTCGCAATGGGTTTCGAACCATCAGTGTCAATAACATGATAAACCACCTGTGTGAAACCAGGTTGATCCGAAAATAAACCAGGGCTTTCCTGTAAAAGGAGAGAAAGCTGGTCTCGTTGCCCCTCATTCAATTGGTCACTCAACAATAAACTCGTAATATCTACAGGAACCGCCGGAATCATTTCGACAGGTTCCGGAAAGGAAATCACATGTTGTACAAAATTCAAAGTTATTTGAAACTTGTTAATAAAGTCCATACCCATGAGACATTTCACGGGTAGCTCGTCTATAAGCAGGAAAGAATGTGTAAAACGAGCTTTTCCCAGCCCTAAAGATAATGTGACAGTTCCTGAAATACTGAAGATTTCGTTATTTGCACCTCGCAAATACTGCGTTGCAGGCTGAACATGTATTGCAGAAAAAACATCATTGCAAAACTTTGTATTTAGGGCTGATATCTCAGACCCAGTGTCGAACTTTGTCTCGACAATAATGTTTTCAAGTGTCAAGAATACATCAGGCAACTGAGGAGTTTGAACAGTCACTAATACTGTTTTAGGGTCAGGATGTTTGGTATCAGGAAGCAGGACCGACCCTTCGTCTACTTCCTGTGGAAGTTTAAAGGAATTCTGGTGGTGTTATCATGTGGTCGGAAACCTCGACCCTGCCGGGTATCGGGAAAATTTTCACGATAAGGAAAATTGCGTGCACCCTGCGTCGGGAACTCCGCGTGTCTGTTGAGATTTTCATTTTCGTTACGTCTGCCCTCAGCACGGGCAGAAAAATTATTATTGCCCTGAGCATGATAACGTTCCGAATGCTGCTGAGTGGAACGGGGTCGAGCATACTGTGCATTATGACGATACCCCGTAGCTTGCTCCGAAACTCGTTGCTGGTTCGCCACTCTTCTGTGTGGTGGAACGTATGAAGCTTGGGTGGGCACGTGTGTATGCTCGCGCTGAAAGTTTTGTCTATTATGCCGCTGAGGGTTTTCGGAATAAGCCTCGCGGGGTGCCCGAGCATGGTGAGTTGAAGCATGTTTGCCATGTCGCTCTTCATACGTGCGTATGAGGCGAAGGCATTCATGAATAGTGGCAGGGTGTCGAACCTCAAGAAAATCTTGTAAGAATGGGTCGAGCTGCTGTACGAGGGTATCCAACATGTCAACATGACTGGCATGTGGATCCCCATAGATTATATAGGCGTGTAGTTTCCAACGCAAATGCAACAGGGCTATCATTGGGACCCTGCTGACGAGAAAACAGCTGTTGAGCAAGGCTAGCTCGACTGAGGCCGAAAGGAAAGACCTCCAAGAATTCTGCACGGAAATTCTCATAATGAGAATCCGGGTTCGACCCTCGCCACTGCCGATACCAGGTCTTGGCGGTATCTCTCAAGCAAGTTCCGGCAATTTGGACCTTGCAGTCTTCCGGAATATTATATAAGTCAAAATGGTCTTCCAGATCTTCGAGGAACTTTAAAGACCCCTCCAAACCATTGAAATTAATTGTTCCTGCATGCGGCACGAAATGGGCAAGCATTCTGCTTCGCTGAGAGGATTGAATTCCCTCAGCTACGACCCGCGACTCAGAGTGATAAGAAGCTGGTGCATTCCTGAAATGGTGAAGAATGCTTGGGTATGTGTAGATTATTCATATCCAAGTCAGAGCCACAGGCTTCGTACAAATTGTCCAAACAAACACCATTACCCTCGAGACTTGCCGGAAGGTGGAAATTTGCAGTTGTCTCAGGTAAGGAAGCCATGGGTAAAAATAGTCAGGATCTCGTGTTCGAGAAAAGTTCGGGCGCCAATTATAATGAATTAGCTTTGTTTATCTTTTTGCTAAGCTAATTATTATGAATGAATAATGCTCTACGCTTCAAAATAATGAATTCCCAAAAGGGTGTTGTTACTCGTTAATTATGAACTTAAACAAAGTCTCAACGCTGGTTATTTATATTAAGTAATCAAAGTCATAAACCTAACAGCCAGACAGAGGTCTGACAAAACTAAGAATTGAGAAAGACTGAACTTACAGAACAACTTGTTTATTATGAAGACTCCTGGTCAACTAAGGCACTCATATATCACTACTACATAACAACACAACTCCAACGCAACAACACAACTACAACGCAACCAACACAACCCTCAACTCCAACGCAACAACTACACAACACACAACCCTACTCTTCTCGATGAACGCGCCTATATACGAGCTACCACCACGTCATGACTTACACTCATTGCCAGATCTCATTCAGCGGGGTGAAATAATATTCCGTTCAGTAGGAAGATAATTTACATAGTAAAATAAAATAACCAGAGATAGTAAAATCAAAAGGAAAGTGAATATAGAGTATACGTTACAACTCTACTAACCGAAAGCCGGTCATCTGGCTGTATATATACTGCTTTGAGAACTTCTTTGGGGCGCTCATGTTTCTGGGCTGAAGGTGGTCATAATATAATCGACAGCTTGTGAAAAGATAAAATTATTGATTTTGTACGAAATCACTCGTACACAGTACGAAATTACCTATTGATGTCCAAGTAGCACTAGCAGGATTTTGGAAAATAAGCTGTGCTACTTCTTTGTGCACTGGAAAGCGTTATATTTACTACTCAATCATTTGCTATCTTTCTTCCTGAAGTCTGAACGTAATTTCTGTATGCAATCTAAAATCCAAATTGAACCTTTTAATTAAAGCTCAGGCTTTTTATAGTGTCTCAACTAAAAGGTCGTCACCCACTTTTTGAAACTTTTTGCCTATTAAAACATCGATTTTAGAACACAATGAAAAATTTTAAACTCCTTCAAAGATAATTTTGCGTGTATATCTACGTTGCAGTGTTATTGGATCGTAACTGTAATTCTATCAACCAGCTAACGGATGATATCATATATTTTTTGTCTCTATTATTTTTGGTTTTCCATGCGTATCCCTTATTAGAAATGCAGATAGACATAATCTAATCGAACTTGATTAGATGAAATTATTTTGTATCAGTTTTTCCCTATGTCGAAATATTTTGTTCGTAAGCACTAGTTTCCGTGCCATCGATAAGTCATGTAAGCTGCCAAGACTACCACACACACAATCCCGTTCAAATATTAATTTATTTCATTTTCAGGTGAACAATTTGATGCAGTCCCAGTGGCACCGAGATCTAAGCGTTGGCTTCTAACCATTCTTCCGAGATGGGTCTTGGTTTGAATCCCGGTGATATACAGGAGGTATGAATGGTGTGCTTGTTTTACGTCCTCTCCTTCCATGGAATCAATGGCCCTAAATTACAGACGAGCGGCTACTTATAGCCAATTGATATGCTCACTGTGGTCTTTAACTACTCCTGCCCTCCCCCCCTCCCCGCAAATCATATTTATTTCAAGATGAAAAACGAGAATGTTGGTTTCAAATATGCCCACACGTTCGTCTAAGCATTTTAGGCTAAACATCTCAGTAATTACTTCATCGTACGGATACCATGGCATTTTTATCTTTGCATATATCATTTCATACAGTAAAACCGAATATTCCACTAAAATATCAAACACAGAGAAATGATTTAACAACACTAATACAGTTATTGCTGCAAATATTTAGAAGTCCGCTGCAACTAATTTGGTACTTCGGATGTTCTGGTGTATGTTCATGCCAGGAAAAAATAGGTAATTGTTAGTAAATTTGTTCATTTAAATAAAAGCAATTCATTCCAACTTTAAGACATTCATACGACAGTTGAAACAATGTTGATTAGTTGATAAATTTGCTGGCTATGGGCACTGTAAAACAACAATTCTTTTCTTTTTTTGCTTTTGGCAGAAAAAAACCCCCTAGGTTATCGTACTTCTTCCTTGTAAACCATGAAGGGGAATTTGATGTTAATGTAAGAAATAGCAGTCTTAAGAAATAAATATGCTTCAGTTACTGGCATAATGCGAAAAGTTGACAGCTGTCAAAATAATGACAGAAATAAGTTTAGGGAGAGAAAAAGAGAAAAAGAGAGAGAGAGAAAGAGCTGTTTGATAGGGAAAGGTGCGAGTATATTTCAGAACCTTTTCATGCTGCATTCTGAAGGGAGATTGCCTGAGCGCAAGAATCTGACTTGAGTGAGATAAATTGCGGTAAACCACATTCACTGAGGGAAGTCCATTTTATTTCGTCCTGGGAGCGGCGCTCCGTTGGCAGAAAGCAATTTCTTCTTCGAAAGAGAGAACGCTCTTACGTTACTAAAAGCAAAATATCTAGGAAATCCTGTACTAGCATACAAGCACACAAATGAAACAGAAGACCGCAGCTGTTAGATTATTCGTAATTCTTAAGCTTATTTCTTAAACCTAGTTGTTCTATATTTCTATTTACATAAATTACTTTTGTCCTTTGGATAAAGATGTCTCAACAATGGACACATTTGGAATTTTATCCGAATAACGTTTGTTAAAACTTACAGAGGTTCTGGTTTAGTAGTTAAGTCTGTACGAAGTTTTCGAAATAAACTAAGATGAAACAGTTGGAATTTTTTGAGTTACGTTCCAACGTTTTTTTTTTTTTTTTTTTTTTTTTTGATTGGAGGTTTTACGACCACCGTGAGCAACTCAATGGGCTATAAGCAGTCGCCCGTCCCTAATTTTGGGTCACTGGTTCCAGGGAAGGGAGAGAGCCAGTGCCGTAAGACAAACACAACATCCATGCCTCACCGGGATTCGAACCCGAACCCCTTACGGACGAATGATCAGAGGCCATCGCTTAGACCACTGCGCCACCGGGGCGGCGTTCCAACGTTAAAAGGATATACAGCGACAATTTAACATTTGTTGCAGTTTCATTTTCGAGATTTGCAATGGAACGTTGTGACGTATCTGCCAGCAGGACGCACACGACATAAAGGCAGATAGCAGTCAGAACGAACGTCAGCATAGCTCAATTGGTAGATTGAAGGGGACCCGGGTTCGTCCCCGGCGTGGATAAAAATGACGGAGAAATTTACTTCGTTATAATGGCGCCCGAACTTTCCGGATGACCCGGCCGTTCCAAATCTCGCACTGGTGTGATGTTATTTCCACACCGCGAGATAGGAAAAATAAGAGAATCCCTTCTCCAGCGCTTCGAAAAATAAAAATGTGTGACGTTGCATTCCACACACCAGATTGGCTGGGAGTTCTCAAGTGCACGTTCTACAGCGGATGGCTGCCTGCAACGATTCATGGTCACGGCTGACCCGTGGGCCATGCCCCCGGCCCTCTTCGGGGGAGGGGGCCAGATGTGACATACCTGCCAGCAGGACGCGCACGACATGAAGGCAGATAGCAGTCAGAACGAACGTCCGCGTAGCTCAATTGGTAGAGTGACTTATTCCGGAATGAGGGGACCCGGGTTCGAGCCCCGGCGTGGATAAAAATGACGGAAAAATTTACTTCGTTATAACGTGTAGAAGCATAGCGACCATTGCAGTCAAGAATCAGTCCAGCCATGAGATAATACGATTAATTTACAAACTATTGGTATTTCGCTCTCTTAATGAGAAATTAACGTTATCATAGCTCATGTAAAAGTCAAATCTAGAAGGCTGAATTATTCAAGACAACCAAAATCAGGATTGAATTGATCATGGTAGCAGAAACGCCATTATAATTAAACTTGGCACTGTCAAAAGCTTCAGTGTATCTACGAATTATGAGTCAATTCTATGAAGTATCAGTCAAATCTGGCCTTTACGGTTCTATAGATATCTTTCACTTACTCTGTATCCAACGACTGTCCTTGCGTCCCGTCTCAGAGTGTATAAGAGAATTCGAAGTTTTGCTCGTTGAGGCTGTGACAAGACGCGAGCCTAAAATTCTTGTATGCACTCTGACTACTCTGCAACACGTGTTTCAATGCGTCTGAGCAAGCACAGGAAGAAGTTGTTACATTTGCTTAAAATTACAGAATTTTCGATATTCTCAGAAGCATATTTTTAGAGAAAAAAAAATTGTTTCGGGGTTTAACGACCACTGTGAGCAACTCAATGGGGCACAACAGTCTCCCATCCTTAATTTAGAGCCACTGGTTCCAGGGAAGGGAGAGAGCCAGTACCGTAAGGCAAACACAAGATCAATGCCTCACAGGATTTGAACCCGGTCCTATTTCAGATGAATGATCCATCTGAAATATGCCAGTGTTTAGATTACTGTGCCACCAGGGCAGAGAAAATACCAAATTAATAATATTCTATTGCATCACAGCGCAAATAAAGAACTAAGTCTCTCATTCACTTATTTGCGTTTCTCAGATACTACAATTAAAGATTCACACAATAAATAAACTTTCATAAAAGAGTTCACACCAAGGAAATTTACTTGATTTGAGTACCCTGGGATGCACTAAAAAAGTTTTTGATGCGAGAAAATACGTAAACATACACCAGTCATTCAATATTTTGACTTTAATAATTTAGGTCCACAGACGCACACACAAAGACGGCAACAAAGTAAATACACTGGCGGAAAGTGAAAAAAGAACACCAAGAAGAAATTGGCGGACGATCATGAAATTTACATATGTTAATGGGGTCGAGTTTACGTAGGTGTGATGTTAATTTCGGGACCAACCGGTGAGCGCTTACGCCACAGCACGGCATAATATGCAAATTATCGTCGGTGGTATTTAAGGAGTACGGCGAAGTGAATGTAATCAGTCGTCGGCGTACGGACACGTGCAAAAACCCTGAAGAAGCTGCAATGCCTGCACATGGAAGAAGTGTACGATTTCAGCAGTTATCGGACTTTGAGCGAGGTCGTCTAGTCGGACTCCGTGAGGCCGGGTGGTCGTATCGTCGTATTGCGGAGAGAATTGGACGGGAAGTATCGGTGGTGGTACGATGGTGGCGTAGATGGTCCGAGGAACATTCCCACACGAGAAGACGTGGAACCGGGAGTCACAGACGGACTGATGAGCGGACCGGCGTTGTCAAGCAGATCTGCTTGACAACGCCGCTCGCATAAGAAGAGCGGCGTTGTCAAGCAGTCACAAATTCGAGCTGCCGTTGCACCTGAGATGACTGTGCGAACAATCCTCAACCGTCTACTGGATGCAGGACTACGTGCCTGTGTGCCTCTGGCATGTGTACCTCTGACTCCAGCCCACCGTCAGGAACGGCTGCAGTGGTGTCGCCAACGTCTGCACTGGAGAACGCAATGGTGATCTGTCGTGTTCAGCGATGAAAGCAGATTCTGCTTGGGAGCCTCCGATGGCCGTATGCGTGTTCGCAGACGTACAGGGGAGCGTCTCCACCCTTCTTGCATCTGCCAGCGACACACAGGGCCTACACCTGGACTGCTGGTGTCGGGAGCGATCAGCTATCACTCCCGTGCACAACTAGTGTTTGTACCGGGTACGTTAAACAGCACCTTCTACATCAACAACATCATTCAGCACGTTGTTGTGCCATTTGTAAGGTCGGTCCATCGTGGTGTTTTCCAGCAAGATAACGCACGACCACACACGGCACGTGCATCGCAACATGCACTTCAGGGTGTGAGACAACTTTCATGGCCTTCACGTTCACCGGATTTGTCCCCCATTGAGCACGTGTGGGATTTTATGGAACAACGACATATTTGGTCTCCACGGCCAGCCACGACCATCCCCGATTTACGCGTCCAGGTTGAGTATGCTTGGAACTCGATACCCCAAACTTTCATCCAACATCTGTACGACAGACGTCATGCCAGAATTGCACAGTGTGACGCAGTTCATGGAGGTTCAACCTCGTACTAACCATGTTACATGGAAATGTTATTTTTCAGTTTGCCTGCAAATACAGCTGTATTTTGCCATAATGTTTTGATCACGTTATCCTCTGTATTCCGTTATTATGCTGTATAAATTTCGTTGGTACCAGACGTTTCCTTCTTGGTGTTCTTTTTTCACTTTCCACCAGTGTATGTTATGCCGCCCAAGTGTCGAGTGGCTAGAAGCTCACATTTCTGGCTAATCATCTAACACACTTCTGGTTATACTGGTTCAGGAGTTGTTCTCCGGATTAGAGGGCAGAAGCCAGTCCCATGGCGCTGATCCTACCAAAATCAGCGACTTCGAATGAGAAACGGGTGACTACTTAAATCCCTCGATGCTCACGGTGGTTTCTAAACCTCGGGAGAAGCAAATAAAGAAACAAAGATATTCCATCCGTGATTCACGCAACTTCATGGCAACCACTAATAGTCTCTCCCATTGAAGAAAGAAGAGGTGTATGACGTGTGTTACCTATCTCTCCTTATCTCCAGTTGTGTTGTCCAACGGATTCGTCTGATCTGAATGAGACGCTAAAAACAAGGTAGTAAACACGTGTTAAACTACACTACTGGCCACCCAAAATGCAACACCAAGAAGGAAGCATCCGATTGGCCTGAAATTCGCAGCATGCGTCGCCCGCGAGAGGACATGCAAACGATTAGCATTGCAGGGCATATGCAAATCATGTGCGCCCGGCACGCCACCGAGAAGCACTATAAGAAGGGTGCACAGAAGGCGGAGTGTAAGTAGTGGAAGTGTGTTGTGCTGCCGGACCTGTGCGTGAGAAGCTTCCAGATGCCTCGTCGCAGAATACAGCAGTCATTCCAGCACGTTTTGGAGTTCGACAGAGGACGAATAGTGGCTTATCGTGACAGCGGTTTATCGTACCGAGACATCGGTGCCCGTGTGTGGCGACATCCAGCCACAGTGAGGCGAGTATGGATTCGGTGGGTGCAAGAGGGACGGACGGACCAACGTGAGCGATTGTCGCAGCCGCTGCACACCACCGAATGAGAGGACTGGCATGTTGTGCGGCAGACATTGACGGCTCAAACTGCCACATCACGAATGTTAGCGCAGGAATTAGGCTGTGTTGCGCAACAACCTGTGGCAGCACGTACCGTTCGACGTCGTCTGCAGGAGCGGGGACTTGTCGCACGGCGCCCGTTGCTCCGATTACCATTGACGTTACACCACCCGCGAGTGCGTCGGCATTAGGCCGTTGAACGCCGCATATGGACTACGGAATGGCCCAACATTGTCTTCTCCGACGAATCCCTCTTCTGCCTGCAAAACTACGATGGTCGGATCCGTGTGTGGCGGCACCGCGGCGAGAGACTGTATGACGCCTGCCTTATACATCGCCAAACCGGTCCGTCGCCTGGCGTTATGTTTTGCGGCGCAATTGGATAAGACACCCGTCCCCCCCAGGTACGCATCGCCGGTTCACTCAACAACCACCGCACCATCTCCGACGTTTTGGAACCTGTAGCCCTCCCTTACCTGCAGGACCCGCCAGCGGCCACGTTTTAACAGGACAACGCGCGCCCGCACGTGGCACGCATCGTGCAATAATTCTTCACGGCCCACCAGGTGTCACTGCTGCCGTGGCCCGCCTGTTCTACCGATATGTCGCCGATCGAACACGTCTGGTCGCTGATCGGCAACCGAGTGGCTCGGTAAGCATTACCCGCGGCTACGCCTGATGAACTGTGGCAACGTGTGGAAGCAGCCTGGACCGATATACCCCAAGCCCACATCCAAAGCCTCTTTCGTTTGACGCTGCGGCGTGTAGCGTCCGTTATTACCAGCCATGGGGGCCACACGAACTATTGATGTCTGCGTGTTCCGCAAGTCACACGGGCCTGTAAGCTCAATCATTTCATCTTTGTATCTGTTGTTATGTGTCCAGTAAATCTGGCTTTGCTATCTCGTGTCCTTCTTGGTATTGCGTTTTGGGTGGCCTGTATCAGTGTATTTTCAGGAACTTCATATTGGAGGAACAATTCTGATGGCAGCACCAAGATATTTTAAGTACAAACACAAAGGGATTTGCTGAAAGAAGTACCTGGAATGAGGTGTGAAACTTGGAAGGGAATATTTTCCTTTATGCTATGACATAATGTTCTTAGTCTCAAATTTATAATGATAAAGGACCACGCATGTCTTTCTACATCTTTGTGAACGGCACCTGTCAATAGTCAAGAAGTATCTCTTAAGAACCAAGAGAAAACGTTTAACCTAGTCATCATACCAGTTAAGGAGGGGATTAGACTTCATACTGTGACTACCTTGATACATTTGGATAAAAATACTCGTGAGAGAAAAGAACATAACAAATTTGAGACAGCAAATCGAAGCAAAGATTACTTCGAATCACGCAAGACAGCATTACTTTGAATCACGCTGTGAGTTTAATGATCGCAGAGTGTTATCACCGTGTTACAACGTCTACGATTATGACGTTGTAATACGGTATGTCTTAAATATTGAATTCATTTTCCATGAGGTATCACTACACAACTGTAGGATAAAAATCGTAACTGATTTATTGCTTCTATTAAATTTTAAGGGTCACGGGAAAAGATTTCAAAAATGTCTCACACAGGAGGAGTCGAAAAAAACATGGAAGGTACAACAGTTGATATATTCTCAGCTTTGCGACATGATTTTTAAAACAACTAGCGAATTCGCTGCACTTTTGCGGAATTCTTCGATCGTACAGTAAGTTGTGCCACTTCTCAATTGAGACGTTTAAAACGTACCGAGAGTTCTTCATTCTGAAAGTATTGTTTAAGCCTTTTAAAAAAAATTGTGCATTACTTGACGCTACTTGAATTAATAAAAAAACCTAAATTTAGCGCTTTCTTGAATTTCAGTCCATCTTTATTTTATGTGAACATTCTCCCAGAGGACGTCATTTGTGAAAAGCTACAGCAGATCAAAAGTGCCATTAATTCAGTTTTTATTTTAACAATGTACGCATACACTTTATTTTGAAAAATTAACGATGGTTTCTCTATTTACATCTTTAAACGCTACGTGAAATTCGAAGAGACACTTCAGAATATTCTGGTGTTTTGATAATGCCATGGATGCATTTCATTCATTTTTTTCATGCCGAACGACAGATGCTCGTGATTCAGTCTAGGATATTTTCGACCATTCATTTTCCTCATACACTATGCCATGTCGTTTTGTGACTGAAAAATGACGAACGGGTCGATGTCATCCATAAAAATGAATTGAAGAGATGCAGTAAATATCAATCAGGAATTTTTATGTATGGAGAGATTGATGCTTATGGAGAGTGGTGGTATAGATCTGCATGGCGAATCTGTTTACGTGTATCTCATAAACACAATCGCCAATGACTGAGCGCAGCGGAAGGAAAGATAGTTTTACTGTTGGTGAATAAAGAGTGGTTTTTAACCGAGCATAAATACATTTGGAAGGCCTGGAAGTTGCTTGAAAAATATTACAAACTTAGTATTTAATTGGCAATGAGATTATTTAAAAAGTTCACTTAAAAGCTATGTTTTAGTAAATGACTGAGGTGCTATCTCATAGTAAATCATTAGGTTTTGTATTTTAGCCAACAATAAGGTGTTTCCTTTCACAAAATAGCAAAAAGTATTACTCAATTTACAGGTTGGGCATTTCCATTTGGGAAAACCTAGTCTTGCAGTTTTTTTTTATTATTATTAAACAGTATATTGGCAGAAACAGAACGATCAGTTTTCTTTCTCCGTGATCCCTAAGCACTAACCAGGGATACATTCGTACTTCGATAAGGCATCAAGTGTCATTCCACGTCAAATCGGTCAAAGGTGATTTCATCACCGACTTTTAAGAATTTTTTTCACTAAAAGATATTACCAATGTGTTGAAAACCAAGAATTTCACATTTAGCATGCCTTTTGTAAAAAAAAAAAAGCTAATGTTATCACTCTGTCCGTCCGTTGATCTGTGGATACAATATCTCTGCAATTATTAGTCTGATTTGAACACAAAAATTCCATTCTGAAGCACAAAATGTGAGAACAAGGATCCTTGCATTTCCGTTTTTTTCTGATGCACAACTTCGGCGCTAGAGGGCGTAAATGAAGATCATATTGAATTCAAAATATATTTTATTCCATATATTTGTTTCTAAATGTCCGACTGAAAATATTCTTTTTCCTTTAGATGCCATTTATAATGAACACTATTTTAAGTGTACTTTCTTTATCAAGTAACGCATATATTTTCCGCTAGGAGGCGTAAAGGTAAATTGCGTTTACCCTGATATCTGTGCTTCTAAAAGTTGGATTTGAGATATTCTTTAAGCATCGGATACAGCTCCTGATGGGAAAAGTTTTGCATATGATTTCTAACTTTAGGTAAGGAATGGTTTGGCCACCAGGAGACATAAATTTATATTTCTACTTCTGATATACAAGGGAGAGTCAAATGAAAACCTCAATTTTTGTTTTCTCGCAATTTATTGAACAAAAGTGGTACACACCTGTATCATTTTTTAAATGTAATCTCCATTTTGTGCTATAGAAGTCTTCCAGCGCTTACAAAGTGCATAGATTCCTATAGAAAAAAATGTTTTTGGTCACGTGTGCAGCCACTCATGTACCATCTGCTTCACCTTTTTCATTGGACCTGAAAGTTTTCCCTCCCATCGCATCTTTGAGTGGCCCAAACATGTGGTAATTACTTAGGGCAACGTCTGGTGAATACGGCGGATGTGGAAAACACTTAAAGTGCATATCTTTTATTGTTGCAATCGTTGCACGGGCAGTATGTGCCGAGCGTTGTCATGTTGCAACAAGACACCAGTACTCAGAACTCCACGTCGTTTGGATTTGATGCCAGGTCGAAGACGATTCCTTATAAGTATTTCATATGTGTCACTGTAACCAGTTACATGTATGTCTTCCTACAGAAAATTGTTACTGGAGATGAAACCTGGGTTCACTATCATCAGCCAAAAAACCAGGAGAACGAGCAAAGAATGGCGCCCTTCTTCCTCCCCAAGGCCAAAAAAGTTCCGCAAGCGGCCACCTGTAAAGAAGGTTATACTGATTCCCTTTTGGTATGGACGAGGCGTCATTTGGATTTGATGGCAGATCAAAGTTTTTGCTGATGATTTTATTATATCATACGTGTTACTGGTTACAGTAACACGTACTATAAAACGTGTCATTTGTTACAGTGTTCGCTTGGGCATATAGTACTCCAAAATTACGCCTCATTCATCCCAAAAGAGACGCAGCATAATTTTCCCTGCGGGTGGCTGCGTGCGAAACTTCTTCGGTTTCGGTGAGTAGGGATAGCGCCGTTCCTTGCTCCCTCTCCTGGTTTCTGGCTGATGATAATGAACCCAACTTTCATCTCCAGTAAAAGTTTTCTGTAGGAAACCGTCCCCTTCTGCTTCACACCACACAAATGTTCTTGACAAGCATTAACACGTCGTTGTTTAAATTCTGGAGTCAGCTGGCGTAGCACCCAACTTGCAGACACTTTGTTGAACTGGAGCACATCATGGACGATGTGGTGCGCTGAACAACGACTGATGTTCAAAAGTGTGGCTATTCCATCCACCGTCACTTAGAGATTTACCATCACAATACCTTCAACTGCTGTAACGAACTCTGATGTCACTACTCTGTGTGCCAGGAGAATCTGTCACAAAACTCATGCCGTTTCGAAACTTCCTAGACCATTTTTACACTTGCTAGAGTGACAGACATACATCGCCACACGGCAACGTCATTCGAGGATGAATTTCAATAGGTTGTTCGCCTTCATTACTCAAAAAACCTGCAAAACGTTGCTCCATTTTGGTGTATGTCTCAAGTGGGGCGGCCATCTTTACACTGCTACTGTGACGTCATTAAGATTGTCTGCACTGTGCTGCTACCTGCAAGACTGATATTTAATTGCAACCTGAACTTTGACAATAACGTGTTAATATATCACTCAAAATTACTGCGGGGATATACGGAGATGCTGAAAGGACAATTTGTACTTACTAATCTAAAAGCGTGTGGGCCTGTCTTTTGCCTTTAAACAGCAGCGTGTCATAACGTAGTGTGGAGGGCTACAGGTGAGAGGAAAGTCTCGGCATTCAACGACGGGAAACCAAGATCCGAAGGTTTGTGAATCGACCACTCAACGTACGGTGTCATGTCTGGGATATGGCCGCCGACGCTTACATCAAGTACCCTTGCTAATAGCCTTCACTCTGTTATGAGGCTGCCGTGGGTGAAGCAGCATTGTCACTGGACAGTGGAAGACTAGAAATGGGTAGCTTCGTTCGATGAATCAATGTCCAATTACAACACGTCGACAAGAGGCTAAGTGTATGTCATGGATCACCATAGGAGATGGATCTCGACTGTCAAATCGGGGTGTTACCTGCCGGTGCAGGCGGTGCAGGCGGTGCAGGCGGTGCAATGTTATGGGACGTGTATAAGTGAGTCAGTTTGGGACCTGTTGTATATACTGAAACCACCATAACCTTTCACGGCTATGTTGCCGCACTCGCTGACCACCTACACCAGTTCATGACTATCCCTTTTTCAACAAGATAACGCTCCGTCCTCAGGGCTCCTGTATGGCGAAGGAATGGTTGCAAGAGCACGCAGTGAATTTGCAACCCTTGAATTGCCCTCTCATTCTCCGGATTTGAACGTAACTAAGCGTCTATGAAACGATGCTTTACGATATACATTCCAACCCGAAACCCATTACCTTCAACTCTGATCGCTCTACGGATGATTGTAATACCTCCTGAACGTTTTCAACATTACCAGATAGAATCATGCTGCAACGTGTTGCTGCTGGTGTAAAGGCGAAAGATGGCTCCACGCGTTTTTAGGTGAGTGTGTGTAATAAATTGTCTTTTCAGCATCTACATAATTCACAGAGATCATTTTAGATGATATATTATCACATTATTGTCTAAGTTCTGGTAGCAAATAAACGTACGTCATGATTTTTAGTTTTGAGTGATTTTTCCTATTAAAACTCTCCTTTGTTATATTGAACTTTCCCAAGGTGCTTTTTCGCATCCAGAATATCCATTCTTGATAGACATTGTGAACCGGAAAATATAAAAATTTAATCAGACAATATGAGAATGCATGATATATTAAATATATTAGCAATATAGCACAAATTTGATTTCTTTATTTCTTTTTTGGAAATGCCATTTAATTTTTCGTGGAACTTCCAACCACAGGTGTAACCCCATTATTTTTTTATCATTTAACAATTCTAAACTTTGTAAAATTTGTAAAAGATGCGTAATAGCTGTGTGTGTGTGTGTGTGTGTGTGTGTGTGTGTGTTGTGTGTTGAAAAATGCTCTTTGATTGAAGCAGATAAACATTTGTATTGCAGCAATGGATTCCTAAAAAACTTGCTTTACAACTTTTCTTTTAAGACATATTGGTTACTTTCTGTTGAAAATTGCTATGAACAACGGAGATATTTGTATTTCGAAGCACAAAAGTTCCGCTCTTCCCGAAATTTCTTTAGCCGGAATGACACAGGCTTCGCTTGTAGAAAATCGCATAAGAATGAGTTAATAGGAAAAAACGCTAAACCAACATGCTCCCGTTAAGTCGTTAAGTGCAAACTACCGGTATCTTGATGTGCATTGGATAATTTATTAGAATTGGATTTATTGTAGGGCACATCAGCTTCATGGATTCCTGTTTTCTCTGCCTTTGAATACCCAGACATCTCAGTATTCGGGAATATCTCAATAAGAGACATTGCTAATTACGTTAAGTAGTATTTCAGGCTTTTACCGTTTGAAGTGCCACTAATTGTAACATAATCCACATTTCAAACACAATGTGGATTGATCGCGTAGCGGTGAATCGGGAATCTCTGTTGGCTGCTTCTGCCAGTTCACAGAACACCACTAGATTCTTACTTAGATAATCCCATCGCCACGCATTCAGCAGGTTATACTTCAGTGACAATGCACGCTCTATGCACAACATTTCAGAATGTATTGCTTTACTGACAGGAAAAATCCCACTCTTCTTATTTCTCCACTTTTTAGTTTCCTTACTTTTGTTTACATATCAATTATTTCAATAATACAAGATTTATATAAGTTTTGGGGAAGACGAGAGGATAAAGATTAATAGAGATTGTTTTTTCCACCTTCGTTTTGTTGACGAGATAGTCATTTATGCAATAACACCATCAGAGTTGCAAAGTACGATCTAAGAACTTGCTGACTGAGTAAAACCGTGGATTGAAAAATCAACTTACAGAAAACAAAGTTGATGAATAATGCTTGCATAAAGATTGAAGATTTTGGAAGTTGATGGGTCAAATTCACAATCAACCGATGTCTACATTTACTTTGGACAAAATACATCAAGGAAGGGCCACATCGAAAAAGAAATAAATTAGCCTATAAAACTTGGTTGGAGAGCGTTTGGAAGAAACAGCACAATTTTCAAGAGCAATTTACCGATATGTCTTAAAAGAGAAGTGCTCATATACTTCCAGTTCTTACTTGTGGACCCAAGGCCGTAGCTTGGGAGTAGCGAGGGAGGCTCAGCCTCCCCTGAAATGTTTTGAGCCTTCTCTACGAAAGACTCAAGGAACTTAATAATAATTAGCACGGACCACACTTGGAAAAAATAATTTACGAAAAACATAAGTATCACACCTAAAACGCTATACAAAGTGTGACGTGCCTGCACCGCAGGACGCACATGAGGTAAAGGCAGATAGCAACGAGGGCACATGTTCGCGTAGCTCAGTTGGGAGAGCGACTTACTCCGGAGTGACGGGACCCGGATTCGATGCCCGGCGTGGACAAGACGGTGTTTTCACAAAAGATCTGACTGAGAGCGAAAGCCCGTAAATCAGCTGATTGAAGATTATGTATCTGGAGCTTTAAATACAGAAACTGGAAGTTCACCTAAGTGTTTTCACAAAATCTTGCTTAAAACACAGTGTATTAGTTACCTGATTTAGTGTATTGGTCGCTCTGACTTCCTCGACAAGTTAATAAAATCATGCAATGCATTGATTATGATACGCTTTCCAACATACTAGAAATCATTACTCAAGTTATTACTCAAGTTAAGAGGAAAATGGCTGTGGAATAAATCTCACTCCTGTGCCTTGACCTTTGATCCCATTTCGATTATATTGAACAGAACTGGTTCAGAAGTCCGAAATAACATGATAAAGTTTTGTCGCAATCGAAGCAATTTCACGTAAGTTATGATGCATAAGGGCTATGGAATAGATCCCGCTTCTGTGTCCGAACCCTTGACCCCATTTCGCCCATTTTCAAGAGGATTTGTCCCCAGACAGGTCCCTACAACATACTAACATTTCATTCAAATCGAAACATTTTTACGTAAGTTATGACGCATAATGGCGATGGAAGTGATTCCGCTTCTATGTCCTGATCTTTAACCCCCATTTCACCAATTTTCAACAGGGTTTGTCCCCCGGTGGTCTCCTACCACATACTAAAATTTAATCGAAATCGAACTTTTTGTACGTTAGTTATGTCGCATAAGAGCAGTGGAATGGATCCCGCTCCTATGTCCTGACCTTTGACCCCATTTTGTTCACTTTCAATAGGGTTCCTTACCAGGTGTTCCCCTACCACATACTAAAATTTCATCGAAATCGAACAATTTTTACGCGAGTTATCGTGCGGACGAACATACGCACACAACGCGTGACGTAATGAGGCAGATGGGAATCGCGAGCATCTGCTCGCAAGAGTGTGACGTCATAGAACTTTAATAGGATCCACACACAACGCGTGACGTAATGAGACACATGGCGTGACCGTGAGCCAACATCTAATGGAACGACTCCATGACACTACACTAAAAACGTGGTAATTCGGGGTGGTTATTTAACCCACTAAACGAATTTTCCTAAAGTCGAGATCAAGCTAAATCGATTTCTGGTACCAGAAAACGGTAGGTTAACGACTTTCATCAAAATCCTTAGAGCCGTTTTCAAAATAAAATTTACGTACATACAAGAATTGCTCCTTTAAGGTGAACGTCAAGTAATTTTGCTTCCTATACTTCCAATGGAAAAACTTCTTTACACATTTTCTTCACAATTAATGCGTTCCCAAGGATAAAAATTTTAACATAGATTGAAATAGCTTCATTTTATAATTTGGAATACTTAATATTTTCTAAAACATAACCATAATTATGGAATCCAACATTTGTTTGTCTACTGACGTCATCAAAGTACAGGTCGCGCCATCCTTTTTCTGGTTTCAACCCCACCAAAGGAAAAGTTATTGATTTTTAATATAATTATGGTTATGTTTTAGAAAATATTAAGTGTTCCAAGTTATAATATGAAGTTATTTTAATTGATGTTTAAATTTTCATCCTTGGGAACACATTCATTGTGAAGCAAATGTGTACACAAGTTTTTCCATTGGAAGTATAGGAAGCAAAATTACTTGACGTCCACCTTAATAATATAGGATAAGGACGATGGAATGGATCGCAATCCTATGTCTGACCTTTGACCCCATTTCTTCTATTTTCAATAGGGTTCGTTCCCAAGTGGTCCCCTACCACATACTGAAATTTCATCGAAATCGAACCGTTTTTACGCACGTTATGACGCATAAAGGCAATGGAATGCATCCCGCTCTTATGTCCTGACCTTTGACCCCAATTCACCCATTTTGAATAGGGCTCATCCCCAGGTCGTCCTCTATCACATAGTAAAATTTCATTGAAATCGAACCATATTTACGCAAGTTATGGCGCATAAGTGCAATGAAATGGATCCTGCTCCTACGTCTTGACCTTTAACCCCATTTGTCCCATGTTCAATAAGGTTCGTCCCCAGGTAGTCCTCTACTACATGCTGAATTTTCATCGAAATCGAACTATTTTTACGTCAGTTATCATGCGGACGACGGGCGGACGGACGGACAGACGGACAGACGGACGGACAAAGCTGGAGCATATACGCTTCTTCAACTTACGGTTGAAAAGCGTAAATAAATTAATGCAATAGTGCACAGTATGCCTGTCCGTTTTGCCGTACTCATTGCGATTATTCGTGTTCGAATTACTTTACATTCAGTGAGGTTCATCGCAAGAGTTCAGGCATAAAACAACATCGATCCTAGGACGTAAACATACGAAGCAAAGGAACACAGACATTGAAAAGCAAGTGAAACACTTGTTACGAGGTTGGATTGTATATTGCACTTTCGGGTTCGATGTTTATGCCTGGATGCAACTCGTTGCGGTTGTTTCGAAAGAACTGTATTCTCCTGATAAGTATTTGCGGTATTAAATCTGTTTTTTATTCCTATCTCATTCTCTTATTCGGTTGTCCTGGGATTATACTGATTACTGAATTAAAGGTGATTGCTTTACTTTCCACTAGTCATTGCACATAACAATTTCTCTTCTATTATACTTCTGTATCATTAATTCTTCCCAGTTCGGAATATCCAACCTCTTTCTCCGCTCACTCTCCGAAATCGACTCTTCTTTCTTTCGTTTTCTTTCGCTCCCTTGTGTTCCTCATAGCTCGAAGGGCTCGGCGCCTAACGCCTCTGATGCAATAAAACAATTTAGCCGTCCCGAATGCGCTTTGCTGATGACAATGCACATGAATGTGGCGAAGGCTAATAAAACGATCAAAGCACTTAAGGTTTTCCAAAACAGTCTTCCGTACAAAAGCAAGGCCGCCTGTGAACACTGTTTTACAACTTTTAATTACTAATTACCGCTGTACATAGCTCCTTTTGAGTTTACCGATAGAATATTCCTTGCTTGGAAATGCATTGATACTAAAATGCTTTAAAATTTCCTAAATTCATGTAACACACTTCAAACTGTGCCAACTATGCAATGGAAAACCAATACATGCAATGGGAATAATTATACTAGTTATGGCGTGAAAGAAGGAAAATCTACATGTCTCACAAGTTTAGACCCGACAGAAACATAATAAAAACCATTCCATTATGAGAGAGACATATGTGCCATTTGCAGACACCTGTATCAATTCAAAATCATGTTTCTCCTTGGAATAATTAATTCTGTGGAGTTTCCGGTTAATGCAAATTTAAATTAATAAATAGTTAATTAACTATTCATCCCATAAAAATTAATCAGTATGTTGCTTTCGGTCTTTCTTTATAGTTCTCGTAAACATTTCGACGAATTTTTCAAAAATTGCCTAGCGTGGAGGAAACAAACAACAGTATCGCTTACTTTTGTGTCTCATTTCAACCAAACCGACCATAAACATTTTGTAAAACAAAGCTTGTGTGCGTGCCAAATTATGAAATTTCGTGTTCATCGGTTAAACAGTTTTTAAGTCATTTCATAACTAAAATAAAAAAAAAGAAAGAAGAAAAATGCCGAGGGTACCTCCTGTTTAGATGCTATAAGGCCACCAAAAGATGGGGTGCTCCGTATATACACTATACACACACACACAGTATATACAACGAAACATTTTCTAGTCTCCCCTACATTAACAGCAGCCTCCCCTAGAATTTACTACTAGCTACGGCCCTTTATTGACAGAGTCATAGACCTTAACTAAAAAAGACATTCAGAGGCTGCAAACTACTTACAAATGTATGTAAAGGTGCATGCTTGGCATAACCAGGAAAGATAGAAAACGAACTCATGGATCAGAAAAACGACATGAGTTGATGACATCATGATCGAAGTAACATCGTAGGAATTGAAATGGGCTGTGCATATTGCTGGAAGAATTGACAGCTGTTCGACAAATGAAATACTGGACAGCATTCCAAGGGACAGGAAAACACTCAGAAGAAGTCTGCGGGGATGATCGGTGGATGGTATTTGAAAGCATGCTGGAGTGACTTGCAATAGACTGGCTCAAGACATGAAGTTGTATAGGAAACTTGAGGAGATCTTCATCCAGCACTGGATTGATAATGGCCGTTGCTGATATGAGTCCAAAGCTTCTTCCTTTAATGAAGTCAATACAAAATATTCAATATTTGCCGAGCTTTCACATTCCACTGGGAGGCTTCTTTTGTGCTTACATTTCAGAGCTTAGAACAGTAATATACACTGGTGTGCAAAAATTAAGGACGAGACGGTTTTTCGAATGTAACGTGGTGCAGAAGTGCTCCACATCGACTCAAATCATACCATAAGATCCCCAAGATGTAAGAATATGGGACAAGTGAGCAAAACCGTCCAAACAAGGAATCCAAAGGATACAAAGGCACTTTATTGAAAAGCTAGCTTCGAGCACAACTGGACAGAAGACAGAAAC
Organism: Macrothele yani; assembly: GCA_039090855.1. Lineage (NCBI taxonomy): Eukaryota > Metazoa > Arthropoda > Arachnida > Araneae > Macrothelidae > Macrothele > Macrothele yani. The sequence goes on from CM077026.1 coordinate 76,941,032, forward strand.
GTCCATGTGACAGGCGGCTGCCAAGAAAAATCCAGTCTTTAGTAGGGGATATGATCACCCCTGACTGCGTTGCAGGATTTACAACGTCTGTTCATGCTGAGGACGAGGTTGTCAAGAAGCTGTTGTGGCATCGCCGCCCATTTCTCTTGTAGCGCCACAAGGACGTTGTGGAATCGTTGCTGGCGGCTGGTGACGTGCTGCCGAGCGTCTACCGAGAGGGTCCCACACGTGTTCGATTGGATTTGGGTCCGGGGCCCTTGCGGGCCAATCCATGCGTTGAATATCTTCACTCTCCAACAGCTCTGCTACAGCCACTGTACGATGAGGTGTAGCGTTGTCGTCCATTAAGAGGAACTCAGGATCCACAGCACCTCTAAACAGACGTACGTGAGGCAGGAGAACCTCGGTACAATAGCGGACACCAGTGACTGAACCTCCTTGGAAGATGTAGAGGTCAGTACGGCTACCAAGCATGATACCGCCCCAAACGAGAACTCCGCCACCTCGAAATCGGTCCCTTTCAATGATGTTGGAGGTGTGATTGCGTGTTCCCTGCTCTCTCTAGATGTGCATACATCCAGAATCGCTCGTCAGACTAAATCGGTTCTCATCCGTAAAGAGAACTCGACCCCATTGCTGATGTGTCCAGTTCTTGTGTTCCTGGCACCACAGAAACCGCCGTCTCCGATGAGCAGGCATTAATGGCACACACCGTACTGGTCGTCGTGCAAATAGACCACCTTTGTGCAGCTTCCTGGCCACAGTAAAACGCGATAACGGACGTCCAGTTGTCTGTTGCATGTGCCTTGCGATTTATCCCGCTGTCTGCCGTCTGTCTCTTCTCGCCTGTAGGACAATATACCGGTCGTCCGCCGCCGTGGTTGCTCGTGGACGACCACTGCTAAATTCTCGGACAGCTGTTCCTGTCGTTTGAAATGCTCTCCAAGCTCGTGAAACGATGCAGTGAGCGATCCCGAACTCCTCGGCCACACTATTCACACTTCTACCTTCTTCCAACTTCCCAGTGACGTGACCTCGAGTAAAGTCATTCAGATGTCGTCTACCGGATTGCCTGTTGGCCATATCACACGGTGGCATCACCTCGACGTCGTTCAAACCGATGTACACCGTGGAATAGCTTTCACCGAATTGCTGAGCGTACACCGCCCGTGTGCTTCATACCCTTCCGACACTCCCCCTATGTCATGCTGCATATATGCGCATGCCCTACCGTACCGGACCCTCGTCAATCTCCTGAGTGGTCTTTCGGTCCGCTCTGCCTTCTCGTTCCGCTGTTATGCTAATTTCTGCTCTTCGTCCTTAATTTTTGCACACCAGTGTATAATGTTGAAATGATAAAAAAATTATCACACCTCGTCATAGTTATTGCTGTTTTCCGATCTTTTACCCGTTGTTGGAACGGGTGCTAATGACTCGTTTGCATGAAAGTCCGTTGTTGAGATATCATGTGTACATCGTAGGGGAGGTATTATTAGTTTCTGCTGTGGTGTTTCTTCAGAAGGTTTCGCCAGACGTCTGACAGATCCAAGGCCAGATTTTTGTTGCACGGATGTGCGTGAGTGATGATTTTGACATTTTTACGCACCGCTTGGCCAAAGAAGTTTGTGTAAGGTGCTAGTAGTATTTTTATCTCGTTCTAAACGGGTTTGCTGCTTTTGGGATGACTTCCCTGTATTATGTGGTTGCCGTTTTCCCATCTTTTATGTCTCCCTTTTGTTCTTTGCCCCTTACCAGAAGGGAGCTTTCTGTCAATCCTAGGTGCGATTTCATCCTGACTTCTGGATAGACTAGGGCCATTACGTAAATTCCCGCTCGGCTTTCCATGTTTAAGTGTATTACTTGTTGACATGGTGTCGTAGATAAATTCTAGAGATTTAATGGGCACTCATATCCTATAACTTTTTGATAAGATTTCTGAACTTGAAAGATAATTTGGGAAAATACATTATAGATCCGCAGCATATTAAATCATTATTGCTTTGAATAGGAAGCTAAAGGCATACCAGTTTTTTTCAAGGACTCTTGCTCTTCGCAGACTTTTGTCTGGTAAACTCAGTGGATGACATTCGTTATCTCTTTATCTCTGGTTTTTGTGGGGGAACAATTGACAAACACTCTTCTAAACTATACTATGAATACAGTTGTTTTCAAGGATTTTGGTTGAATTACTTTGGAAAGATTACGTAAGGTACAGCCGTTGGGTTTTGAAACTTCTGTGTGAAGCCGGCTATTTTCTTTACTGATCAGAATTATAGGAAAAGTAAGATTCCGTTGCTCTCCTTTTCGTACATAAAGCTGATTGACTAGTGGAAGAAATTTATTTCCTGGTGAAAAATTTTCAAGCTTTGTTCTCCTGCGAGCACACAATGAAAATGTCATCCACATATCTGAATATTCTTAGGCTTTAATGTAGAGTTCGAAACTGCACTGTCCTCCATCGATGGTAATATGACTACTGTTAGGAGCGCAGAGATCAGTGAACCCTTGTGTGCTAATCTGGTCTGTTAATCAGTTACTCCCTGAAAGCTAAAATTGTTGTTGTTGGTGATCAGGTTTCGAATTGTCTTTAATAACTCATTATTTGATCTTGTTAATTTTCACAGTTTTCATGAATCGGTACAGAGAGCGACTACATAGAAAGAGCCAATGTATCCATCGAAAGTATCAAATACGTACAAATATATCAATATGAATGAAGTCTACGGACGAATTTAGGATATGTTTATATTCCTGTAAGTAAGTAAGACTGCTTGCTTTGGCCATTTTGTTTGAAGAAAAAAGAGATGGCTGTGCGGAATTGTCTTTTGGTTATATTTGGTCTCACTTTCAGTCCCAGCGGACAGCGAAAGCTTAGCACATATTGGATATTTTGTGTTTTCCGCATGAAAGGATGAAACTTTAGACTACGTAAGTATTGTATTATTGTATATTTTGTTGTGCGTATTTGTACAGTAGTAGCACTTTCGGTAATAATTTAGCGCCCGCAACTTTCTAAGTGTTGCATAACATCATATTTCAATATTTTGCCAAAAAACAAAACAAAACAAAACAAAAAAAGCTATCACAATAGAGATTGCTCAGAAGCTAAATTAGATAGACTCTTGCACCAATGGATTCGTCAGAAATACAAGAACAACAAAATAATTTCTTAGAAAAACGAACAAAACAAACTGAAACATATTGATATTTGAATTTCTGTTACTTTTAGATAAAGGAGATATTTGCGTTTCTTCCGTAAAACATGTCCCGCCATGCCATGCACCATAGTCTTCGAAACTTCAAACATTAATATATACTGAGCTATCAAGATGACAAAATCGAAAAGTTGGGAACTCCATACATTTGGGTATCTCCGTGTGAAAAAATATCGTAAGAATCGACGATAGGGCTGTGAGTTGCCTGCCGATTGGAGCTGGATGATATCCATAAGAAAACTGCCATACGCGTGCTGAGAGAGGAAGATGAGGATTCAAACTGCCCCAAGAAATATCTCCTGCGAAAAACAATTATCGTTTTCACAATATTTTAATTATTATCAGTCACGCCTCCCTATTAAATGTTTTCCTGTTCAAATCATTTGTTGGTATCTGTCTCATGCGGATTGTTTCTGAGAGGAGCAATCATAAACTCATATACAGTAGGTCTCGTTGGTTTTCTCGCGTTAGCAGTAATTCCTCATGAGTATGACTGTAGTAAGTGTAATTGATAACATCTAAAAGCAGAGCTTAAAATGAAATTAAAAAAAATGATAAATGCGGCTCACCCAGTACCATTCAGAAACATTACAGAAGATTTTCTTTTATTTCAGGATTTTATATGTTTATCATCATTATCAATCATTACATCAGTCCACTGCAGGATGAAGGTATCCACAATTTTTTTCCATAACTTTCTGTCTTGAGCTGTCTCCTCCATATTACTCCGCCATGGAATATAAGTTATATATTTGAAAAATATATAATTATATTTAATTTTTTTGTTTTGTATTTTATATAAAACATATATACAGTATTTGGAACTTCCCTTTCCACGTGTTTTTCTTCTAGGGGCCTTTTCCTGTCCCTCGGTAAGAGGGACAGGAAGAGGCCCCCAGAAAAAAAGGGAATTTCAGTTGTTTAACGGTCGTCAGTGTATTAAGTAGAACGTCCAGCACATTGTGACTTCAGGGAGGTTACCTTGATTGTACCTTGATTGTGACTCATGTCAGTTTCATGATTCCTGAGTTCTTCTTCCTATCTTTCCTGGTTATACCAAGCATGCATCTCTTATGCATTCTTTGAGTTGGTCTCAGCCTCTGCAGGAGCTTTTTAGTTAATGTCTATGTCTCTGATCCTTAAATTAAGAACTGGAAGAATTCATTTATGGAATACTTTTCTTTTAAGACATATTGGCAAATTGCTGTTGAAAATTGTGCTATTTCTTCTAAATGCTTTTTAACAATGATTTACACGCCTATTAATATCTTCTTCGAGGTGTTCCTTGCTTGATATCTATTGTCCAAGGTAAATGCAGGCATTGGTTACTTCTAGATTTGCTCCATCGATCCCTAAATCTTCAGTTCTTGTACAAACACTATTTTCTACAACTTCATCTTTAAGCTCTCTTGCCAGCAAGTTTCTAGAACACACTCCGCAGCTCTGAGAACATACCTGCAAGCATGACCAAGTTTTCAGCTAAACGAGGGTAAATCAACCCTTTGAGTGTCAGCGATGCATCTAGCGCATGCAAAGCTTTCCCTTACCCAGTGTCAGCGACATGTCTAGAGTGTGAAAAGTTTTCCTTTACATGGAGTCAACGACGCGTCTAGCGCGTACAAATGTTTCTCCAACTCAGTGTTGTGGACGTGCTAGAAGCATTCACGACACGTTCTTGAAATTTGGTTTCTTCTTCGGGAGTGTTTCGGAGCTCTACACACCTTTGGGTTGAGTTTTTATATATATATTTCAATAGGTGACCTTAGTTTAGAACAGTTTTTCGATTGATGGCAGTAGTTTCTCATGGAGTAAAAGAAATAACAATAAGTCACGTTTATTTTTGTGAGTGTGCGTGATCAGTGAAGCATGACGTGAACAACTGGCCTTCAGTACCTGACACTGGAGAGTACGCGCACCTACTTTAAAACCCAACACTCGGAGGGTTAATATTAATAACATCATGTCTGAAAATGCAAGTGTAAAAGTTCGACTGTCCGAAGAAACAGCACGTATAAAAAATAGTAAGAAAGCAAGACAAAGTGACATCATATCTCCTAAGCTCTTCAATGCCATATTTCGGAATATTTTTCAATCTTTGAACTGGCAAGACAAGTAGATAAAATTTAATAGAGATGGCTTAACCTTTTGAAAACCGAATTCATGTTTAAAAAAACTACTGTAGAGCAGGGCTCTAGATACAAGGGCTGGCTCATACGGCAGATTTTAGTTGTCCCCGGAAGTTGTGGCTGGTGACGTAGCTGGGAGGCATCACTGAGGATTAGGAAACGCGTTTGCTTTGCTCTGTGCGGGGAACTCTGATGATAAATACAACTACTGAGCTGCCGAATGTGAAACAAAATGGCGATATGATTTAAAGAAGCAAAAGGAGTGAAGCAGAATATATCATTGATTGTTTCCTTGTCTATATATGTATGTGTATTACTTCCATTAAACGCGAAAATAATGTTTTTTTGTTAATAACAAAACCTCGGCTACTGTAATTTTTTTGAACCGTTTCGGATATTCAAGTGTCCATTTAGTTCGACTTTTACCCTCTACAAGAGAGGTTATCTGTGTTTTGGAAAGTATGTTTCGGAAGCATGTCATTTTTTTTTCACTTTTTGATTTTTCGTATTTTGGTTTTAAACCTTAATTTTCAGTTCTCTGATTTGTTTCAATAAGAAGCCGGCGCGAACGATTCCATCTTCTGGCTTTGCTAGAAAAGCTCTATAAAACAACCTTTTTTTTTTTTTTACCTGTTTTCAGAAAGTTTCCCTTTTTCCGTTATTGACTATTTGTCATTTAAAAAAAAAAAAACTTTTGTGGAACATATCACATTCCACGCAGAAAATTGTCTCTTCATCTCATGCAGGTTGAATTTGGGCCACATTTTCTGCAAAAGACCTTTTTTTGGGACTAAGACTTTTAAGTCTATCAAAAGCATCCTGCAGTATTTTTCTTTTTCTTTGTATTTCACCTCTTGCCGTGAAATTTTCAACGTTTGATCTCGTTAAATTGATTGTTGGTATAGCCGACGATTTCAATATTTTTTTCATTAGTAAACCAAGCAGGCGATTCATCATATCGTCTTCGTACTTAATATAGTATTTAAAAAGTGATCACTGCAAATCCTGGTATTTTTTAACTAAAAGAATCTGCTGTGCAACACCTGTTAACCCAGTCTTTTGTAACTATTGGATCGTTTCGAGGGAAACAGTGAAAAATTATGTTTCGTACTCCTGTGGGTATTTCGGCCCGTAGCAACAGCGCAGGAAGCCATTGTACGAAAAAGATGTAGTAAAGATTTTAAATAAATAAATTCAATGTCAGAAATGCAACCAAATAAACAGCAGATAACTAATCCGAATGCAACAAACGTGGGTTAGCAGCATCTACCGAGCGCTTTACATTGCGCACTGACAAGTGAAATTCATCCCCGTGACGTCACTGAGCGGCACAGGCGAGGACCACTTCAACGAACAGAAACACAAAGCGACGAGCCAGCCCTTGTTACTACAAGTAAGCCCTGACTGTAGAGTTTGCAGCGGCAGAAAGATTTTTTCAACATGAACTCACTCTTTCTTATCATGTTGGGTTTTGTTCCCGTTACGTAATTTGCCTACTGAAGTTCTATACTGCTGCTATTGAACTATTTTGACAGCAGTGAACTTGAAGTCTGCTTACCCTTGTTATTTAGAACATGAATTTCCTCATGAAAGCTTTGTGTATAAATTGTGATGGAACGATCGTGAACGGTATCGGTCCACGAAAAAATGTTTTCAATCAAGTTTTCAGAAGTACAGATTTTGCTGCAAATACAGGGTGTTTTTAATGTCAGGGCACCACTTTGATTTTACGCCATTTTTCTCTGATGTGTGTGGCACCAGTTGTGAGTTGCTTATCGTTGAGTTCGGAAGCTGACAATTCCTTATGGCGAATTTGACACTGCAAAAACGTGTTCTAGTGATTAAAACATTTTCTGAAAATGGATCGTTTATTGTGGAGCCCCCTATAATTAGGAAATGCTTTTGGTGTGCATCATGTGCCTTCCACGAAGCAAATACGGCGTTTACTGAAAAATTTCGAAACACTCTATACACAGGAAGATGGGAAACAGCCTGGCAGACCTCGTAAAGCACGTACCCAAGAAAACATGGATGCCGTAAGAGAAAGTGTTGGTGACAATCCCGGAACCTCCGCTAGACGTCGTGCGCAACAGGTAGACGTTTCTCGGCCCACGGTATGGTAAATTTTAACGAAAGATCTGAATTTTCATCCATACAAAATCCAATTAATACAACAGCTGCAAGAAAATGACCATGAACGTCATCGTGTATGGAGTGCAAAGGTGCTACAGTTTCATAACGCCAATCCTGTATTTGTTCAAAATATAATCAAAAGCGACGAAGCTCATTTCGTCATCAGTGGGTATGTTAACTAACAGAACAGCCGTTATTGGGGATCAGAAAATCCAAGCGTAATTCATGAACGACCTCTTCATCCCCGCAGAGCAAATGCTTGGTGTGCAATATGGAGGGGAGGCATTATTGGACCATTTTTATTTCCAGGATTCTAATGTAATCGCGGTTACTGTAAATTCTGAACGATATTGTGCGATGTTCCAGATTTCCTTTCTGCCTGAAATTGATCGACAAGGTTTACATCACATGGGGTTTCAACAAGATGGCGCCACATGTCACACGGCTTGTGAAAAGATGCGAATTCTAAAGGACGCATATCCAGGCCGAATAATGTCAAAGTCTGGTGATGTCGATTGACCTCCTCGTTCCCCTGATTTGACCGCGCCAGATTTTTTTCTTTGGGGCTACTTAAAGGAACGAGTCTACGCTAACAAGCCGCCAACGATTCAACTGTTTAAGCAAAACATTCGCGAAGAAATTGAATAAATTACCTCCAAAATGTGCTCAAACGTTATGGAAAATGTGGTCGAAACAGCCCGTATTTACGGCGCAGCCAGAGGCGGTCATGTGACCAATATCATATTCCACACATAGTGCTATTACGTAAGTAAACCATTTGTAAAAGCATATTACATTGCACATTATTTATTTACGAGTTATTGCAAAACAAAATGGTGCCCTTACATAAAAAACATCCTGTACATCAGAAATAAAAATAAAAATCCACGTCCCTTGGTTGCAAAACTGTTCTCCACAAAATATTCAAAATTATATGTAAACATTTTTCCACCTAAAGCTGATGCAGAAAGAATTATTGAAATTGGACTTTCAGAAGCAGAGATATAGGAAAAATCCCAATTTACCTTTGCGTCCCTACCGGAAAATATATAAAGTACTTGAAAAAGAAACTGTACTCAAAATAGTATTCGTTACAAATGGCGTCAAGAGGAAGAAATATTTTTTTAAATCGGATATTTAGAAGCAAATATGGAATAAAATGCGTATTGAATTCAATAGCATCTGCATTTACGCCCTCTAGCTACGAAGCTGTGCATCCGGAAAAAAAACGGAAAGAAAGGATCATCGTTCCCACATCCAAAGCTTTCCAATGCAGGAAAAATATTTCAAATAGGACTAATGGCAGCAGAGATATGGTGTCCACAGTCGGACTGACTGACTGACGTAACGACTGACGAACGGACAAACAGAGAAACGGCCGGACAAAGTGATACTCTAAGCAGGTACTTTTTTCAGAAAAGACGTGCTAAAAATGGAAATCTAGGTCGGGGCTAAATGGAAGCTCAGTGTGAAATTTCAGTTCCTTTACACTCTTACCTAATGCATTTCATGTTATTCTTCTGTACAAGAGTCAAAGTTCGTAACAATCTTCTTGACAAGTGTTCGAAAAATAAATTCTCAAACAGTTGTTTGGGTACCACCTTTATTGAATTGCGTCGTAAGGAAGCTAACCCTGAGTAGCAACTGGCTGATCATTTTGGATAAACAGAACAATAAATTTTCTCCCGTTACTCTCACATACGGTAGTCATAAGTCAGAGAGAAGGAAGTTTATCGTTCCGAATCGCATCACTTCCAGCCATTCTATGCCACAGAATGCTTCATGGAGAGAGACTCATTTTTAGTACTCTTAAGTGTATGCCCATCTAATAAACAGGAAAGAGTTCAATGAAGTCTTTTGCAAGCATTAATGGGGTTTGCTATTTTGATTTGTTACGTACCTGTTGCGGTAGGTATGGAATGTGCTTCGGAACACTCACAGTAATATGTGGACAGTTTAAGTTAAAATTTCCAGTTCTATGTTACTATTACATTTAGACATTTATATTAATAAAATAAAAAATCAGATATGTTTTAAAGCGATCAGAATATATTTTTGAAAGTTATCATTTCAGCTTGGTATTCTTCATATTTTCACAGAAATACGCTCAAATATCATTTTAACTTCCCAAATATAATGAGAGATAATATATCAGAAAAAATAAAGATGGTGAACATGTTTCTTCAGGCAGTCAAAACACGCGACTAAAACGAAGAAAAGCGTCTAAATAAATCCACTGAAGTATTTTGAATTTGAAGTAATATCTTTCACGAAATGTACTCAGGCAGAGCAGGAACCCCTTTTCATTTTGGAGGTTACATATAAAGAAAATTTGTTAAATACTGTTTTCCAACATCATTCCGATTATATACTTCCAAATTACGAAACATCTTCTAAATGAACGAATTGTTGAAACGAATAGAAATTGCATAATTACTTAACGCTTACACTTTATTTATGAAACTATTACCGCCAAATAATGTTTTCGCACGAAGAAAATTATGAGATCTGGCTGGATTGCTCATAACTCCGCGACGATTACACTCGATAGCTAACATAATGTGGTTTCGCATTTATGTTCAATAAAATATTACTCAAGAGAAATAAGTCATACATTTTAATAGGGAACTTTTCTTAAGAATCACGAATGTGCCACTCTAGTAGTGAAGATTTACGGTATGAAAATTTAGCAGAAAAGTATAGCAATTGCTTTAGGCGATCGTTACCTTTAATTTTAACTCAAAACAGCACTTCTCTCAGAGTAAATCCGATAGACCGATAAGATCCATAAAGTTGTTCAGATAGTCTATAAATAGTTATGAGTGAATAAGTGGTCCATTTAGATTACCTTTATCTATTAATGTGATGGAAAGAAGACGTATTAATGTAGAGCTTGAACCAAAATGTCGTTTTCAGGGACACTGTCTCTTTATATACTGCGTTTCACGACAGTTTATTAGGGGTTTGAAAATCAAATTAAATTTGAACGTCTATTAATGTTAGTGCATCATTCACTTTAGTCATATGGCAAACAGTTACAAACAATTATGTTGGAATCTCGTGACGCCTAGAATTCATACTGTGAGGTACGGAAAACCTTATCTAATCTTTCCTATTCAAATAGCGATGGATGTATTTTGAAAGTTTGTTTGTAGAGTCGATGAAGAGTGAGAAATGTTAGTAAAGCGTAGACAAGCTTAGAAGCTCCGGAACTTCTGCTATACACTGCTGTCTGTCCTCTCTGGTATGCAGCATACAGCCGGTTGACGGACAGAACGAGAAATGAAGAATGACGAAAAAAGGTTTAAACTATGGGAAAACATATTTTGGTACTAATCAACAAGTCCCCACTGCACTTGAATTCCTTTCATGTACGTTTATGTCCAGTTGACCATCTTCACTCAACAGATAATTTCTTTCAGCTCTCACCAAGTTCACTGATCTATGTTTTCCTTAGCAAACCCTTCATGAACTAATTTTGAAGTCGCTGACACACACAGGACAGCAACGATGAATTTTACGATTTATTGAAAAACGCATAAGGTTTTCAAATACACTGCTGGACAATTGCTAAGGACGGATCCTAAACGGCTATATAGCGCATAAAAAGTAAGTGTGGTTGGATGCCAAGTGAAATAAAATAATGTCAGAATGCCAGGACATTACAAGAAAGACAATTTATTGTGCTCTGAAATCCAGAAGGCTTTGAAACGTGTTCAAGGGACAAACAGGCCAATTTGTGCAGAATACGTAAACGTGAAAAAAATGCAGTTACCGTCCACAGGCGTTCCGGCGTAAGATGTCAATACGGGATATGGCCACCATGGAGGGCGATGCAAGATTCCACACGTCGTGTCATGCTTTGCACAACATTATCAAGCAGCTTTTGGGGTAATTTATCCCATTCCTCTATCAGTGCACGGATTAGGGTGTCCTTGTTTGTTGGAGGGCATTGGCGACAAGCAAGACTCCTCCCCAAAGCATCCCACACATTTTCAATGGGATTTAGATCTGGAGAACGTGCTGGCCATACGAGGCGTTGAATATCCTCGCTCTCAAGAGACTCCTGGACAGCGACTGTTCGATGACATGTTGCGTTGTCGTCCATGAAAATGAATCTATCACCGACAGTACCACGGAGCATGCGAACATGAGGTAGCAGAACATCATTAATGTATCGTTGGTTAGTCATAGTCCCAGTTGGAAGCACATAGAGGGACGTACGGCCATTGATCATGATGCCAGCCCATACCATGACACTACATGTCGGATATCAGTCCCTTTCCTGTATGTTTGCTGGACAATATGCAGTACCACTATCACGCCAGATCAGTTGTCGTCGACAATCAGACGATAGACTGTATCTACTCTCATCTGAGAAGAGGACAGCAGACCAGTCGTTATCAGTCCAATTGCGATGTTGATGGCACCATTGCAAACGGGCGGTACGGTGACGTCTGGACAATGGGATGCACACAACAGGACGGCGGGCGTATAGTCCTCCTTCATGCAAACGTCTGGCGACAGTTTTTCGGGAGATCCGCTTGCCAGTAGCAGCCATAAACTGATTTGCTACCTCACTAGCTGTGCTGCGCCGGTGTCTTTTTGTTGATAGCACTATGTACCGATTTTCTGCAGGTGTCGTACTGCGAACACGACCTCCCCCGTGACGTTTGCTACACTCTCCATTTGTTTGAAATGATTTCCAAACCCTTGAAACAACACTGTGGCTGACGTCGAACTCCCTGGCAACATCTTTTATTTTTCGCCCTTCTTCAATCTTGCCAATAATACGGGCACGCGTAAAATCATCTAGATGATGTCGGGAAGACATACTGAAAATTGCAAGTTCGTCAATTGATTCTTTCACTTTCAACTTTGCGTTTGAACAACAACGGTCAATACGTGTCAAATCCTTTATATCTCTTATCAGCGCTATGACGTCACGAACAAGTTCGGCAATCCAAAATTTGCATACGCACAACACGTCTTACTGTATCCCGCACTTATGCTAATTTCCACATTTTCCTGCCTTACATTTTATGGTTGCTATCGTTGCTATTGTCATCCGTCCTTAGCAATTGTCCGGCAGTGTAAATTATCACTAAGCAATACCATCAAGTCCACTATCCGTTCTTTCACGTGACAACATCACACCCAATACTGTCATCCGTAGTAAGTCCTTTCTACTTAAATATACGTTCGCTACTGATGATATGAGGTATATAACCATATTTCTGTTTATATAACCTTAACAAAGGCCCCCGGCATTGCCCGGATTTAACCAAAAAATACATCAATCAGCTTCTCGGACAGCATTTTCTGAATTTACCTGAAATTATGAATATTATTTATTACACGGAAACATTTTATTAAAATATGTGCCAGTAAGGAATTATAAAATAAACAGAATAAGATCTTTCCTTGTTGTGCCCCGGCAAAACTGGCTGAAACCAGGAACTTTTATTGGCTGTGAATATAGAAAATTTTAAATATTTGAAACGTTTACATTTTGTATTGTGTTATGTGAGTGTAATGTATATTTTTTTCGAAGTGCAAGTCTATCCTTGAAGAGTCTCTTGGTCAACGACGTTGAGTGTGTTTTCATTTGGAGCCAAGATGAAAAAGTTTTAAATTTTGCGAGCCCTGGAGCAACTGTCATGGGTATGGCCATGGGAAAGCATGAGTTTTGCAGGTTGAATCTAACAACTTTTAGCATTGACCTTGTTCATTTTAATAACCATGGCGAAACTCAGACAAAGATGGAACTATAAACGTTTAAACTGAAATGAAAGGTCGGAAGAGATATTTCGAATCCGAGGAATAAAAACATGGTCTCCTTCAGCATGCCAGTCATGATGGTAATTTCGATGAATTTGATATGAGTTTCTTGACAGTTAGTCGCGCCCCATTGCAGATTTTTGTTGGATCCAGATTACTTCAAGATAAAAAAATAAGTAGTCAATATGAGGTGAGATAATTCTCAAAAGGAGAAACGGCAACATAAAGGTATGAAGAAATGAAACGCGAGAAAATTCATATTTTTCTCACATTTCTCTCAATAGTTTCACTTCTTTCTTGTAAAAAAATGGTTCCGTGATTTATTTTGTCCCACCTGCATCCAATGCCTGCAACATTGGGTGCAGGCGGTCCCCAAAAATGGATTCGTACGTTTCAGATGCGACACGACCCTGCGGAATAACCAACGGCCCTAAGGGATGCCATGAAATGGCACCCGAAAGCATCAGGAGTCCATTTCCATGCTTCACAGTCCGAATCAAACAGCCGGGGTGGTACGAATCTGCAAGTTTTCGCCAGACGTACACTTTACCAATGGTGGAACATATTGAGAAGCATGATTCATCAGACCAGATGAAACGTTGCCAGTCTTTAGCATCCCAGTTTTTAAGTACTTTGCACCACCTTATAGGTTTTTCTGCATTGATGTTGATATAATAACAGATTTGCGTGTTGCAGCCGTGCCATTAACACCGGCACGATGGAGTTCCTGACGAACTGTTATTATCGAAACGGGATCATTCCGACTCCTGTTCAACTCTGATGCAACTCTGGTCTTTTGCTTCCGCTGCACAATTCATGCCAACGATTGCCTATCCCTATTCGACATGTTCGTACGGCGTCCACAAATTGCATGTTCGGAGGCAACTCCGTGTCCTTTTTGATAGGTGGTCATAATCTTCGATACAGTTTCTCGTGTTTGATACAGTTTCTTCGTGTACTATCACTCTTGTCACTGACGCTCCTGCAAGACGTATACCAATAATAATGCCAGTTTAGATCACTGAGATCTAACGTTGTGAGCAATTACGCTACAACAGCTATTTCCCTTGCGACTGTGGCAGTGCTACTTGATAGCCGACATCATAACGTGCCTCTTTATACCATTCACATCACGGGTGAAGTCGTGTCTGTGACTTGCACACGCCGCACTGCATGTACTCCAGTCGCAGTCTGTGTTTCCATTATTTTCATAAACCCCTGTATGTATGTTCGGCCATTCCCACTGTAACGTGCCTGCCCAGCAGGACGCACACGACATAAAGGCAGATAGCAGCGATAATGAACGTCCGCGTAGCTCAATTGGTAGAGACTCTTATTCCGGAATGAGGGGAACCGGGTTCGAGCCCCGGCGTGGACAAAAATGAATGAGAAATTTACTTCGTTATAATGTCGCCCAAACTTCCCGGATGACCCGGACGTTAAAGATCTCGCAATAGTGTGATGTTCTTTCCACACCGCGAGTCAAGAAAAATAAGACAAACCCTTCTTCAGCGCCTCGAAAAATAAATGTGTGTGACGTTGCATTATTAGATTGACTAAGAGTTCTCATGTGCACGTTCTACAGCGGATGGTGGCCTGTAACGATTCATGGTCACGGCTGACCCGTGGGCCATGCCATGCCCCCGACCATCTTTCGGGGGGGGGGGTGTGACGTGCCTGCCCAACAGGACGCCCACGACATAAAGGCAGATAGCAGCGATAACGAACGTCTGCGTAGCTCAATTGGTAGAGCGACTTATTCCGGAATGAGGGGACCCGGGTTCGAGCCCCGGCGTGGACAAAAATGATGGAGAAATTTACTTCGTTATATCCCATAGTGTACCCCGAAGTCAGATGTGTTACAGCTGTTTGCCTGTTGATGTGAAGGAGACTTTGCACTGTTCACTCATTCCTGGATCCATTTATCCTCTTGCATCTGATGTGGTTCATGTGGCATCTGATTGCTTCTGCATTGTCTGTCATTATCAACTATTGTAACTGAAGCCCTATAACGGCCTACCATATGTGCGTCCTTCGAGAAAAGCACGCTATTCTCCGAGATGTAACAATTGTTCTCCTTTGAAAAGCTGTGAAGTTGCATTGCTTTCTCATGCTTCTAACGATGTACTATCTGCACTTACGTAGTACGCACGACCAGAAAGATGATTCGTAATATACGAAGAGTAGAAAATATCTGAGATTTAGTTAAATCTTCGTTTCAGTCTCAATATGTTCATTTCATTTCCGCTTCTTCGATCCATTTTCTACCAACAGCAGTGGCATCATAATTCGCGTTACGTATACATACGCAGTGGAACACATACGCGCAAGCAGGCACAAAGACATAAAGTATGCATAAATAAACACCACAGAATATGCTTCAGCAATGCCATTGTAGGGCACGTTTCACCATCTGCAATAAATGAGAAGAACATGTTTAGTGGCACGTAATTTCTCAGAGAGACCGCTGTTTGCTTTGGGGTTCAAACGCATGAATTGCACTTGAGGATCGATGAAAGAGCTTTCAGTATCCGATGCCGAGTGAGTTTCACATAATGATGTAGACCACGTTTCCCCCCCTCCCTCAGTGAAGGAATCAACAGTCCACAGACATAATCCTTGAATAGGGGATTAGCTTCTGATCATTTACCTTTAACAGATGGGGGGAGCAGGTTATTTGATTGCTTATGAATACTGTTCTCGGTTAATTAGTGACTCTGATTTTGTGATCGCATATGAAATGCCCGACGAAGAAGGAGTTTCGAGGAGCACCATGGTCTAGAGTAAGATCATTAGACTCACTTCGCTGAAACTCCCTGACTCTGATATTTAAGCTTCTCTATCTGTGACCACGGTTCTTTGCATTCCTTGAATGAAGAAATTTGTTTGTAATTCATTTCCGAGACAACTGGAGACACTTGTGATGAAAAAAACTTTTCTCTTTCAGTGTTACTTTTCTATCGGAATTTTAATAGGGAATCAGAAAGTGCGCCGTCACAAACAACTTGGTGTAGTTAGTAATTAGGTAAACTCAAGCGTACTTTTTTCTACATTAAGCTTATTTTTTGGAGATAAAAAAAAGTGTTTCACAACTCTCATGTTTCCTCCCATCCGTCCAATTTATCTGGTATGTAGAAATTTACGAAATTTCTTTCTGTATCATCGTTCTTTCCAGTTTTTCTTTTCTCTGACAAACGCTATACATCTCTCCCTCTTTGTCCAAACTGTTCTCTAAAGGGAATAGTCCAAGACATTGTTGCATCATGGTTACTCTTTCTGGTTTCAACACGTTTTCTTGACTTATGTGTTTCTTCATCCCTTAAATGTTTGCTTTTGGGTTTGATTTTGTGATGTCAGCCTTTGTGTTACCTAAATTTGCACTATTTTTGCCTTTCGTCTTTCTTTTGTACTCACTTTACTTACGATTGCCTTTTGTCTCGACTGTAACACTGGTCAGAAAAACTCAGGAGTATTGCGGTTTCGAAGGGAAAACGTGATGATATGCAAGTTTAGCGACGACGGGAGATTGTTAGTTATTTCTAAATAAATAAAAATCTATAATTGATGATAGCCTTTTATGTAACGCAATAAGCCACTTACCAGCTGCAGGAAGATCTATCCTTTAGTCATCACAGAAAAAAATGGATTCCACACTTATAAACGCTTGAATGACAACACACTAATATTTATTGTACATCTCCACAAAAAGGTAATAACTCACTATTCCAACACGCACACCCTCTATACATCACCGACATTGTTGTTGTTCAGTCAAAGATTGACTACTTAGATTACTAACCGACGTGAGCAGCAAAAGGGGATCCAGGCAACGCTCGCTAGAGCAAACAAAAAAAAGTTTCGAGCAGCGCTACCTGCAATTCTGTTAAATGTGCGCTGAGGCTTCTGGTACAAATGTTGAGGAACTCTGACAGTCATATTTCTTATAATAATTTCTAACAGTTTCCCACTTGGCGGGAGGAGTTCATTTTATCATTCCTAGTGTCAGTCTAATTTTTTCAAACTGTGGTCCAGTCAATGGCTTGGTGAAAATGTCCGCAACCATTTGAGAAGTATTACAGTAGTCTAACTGAAGAACAGTTCCACTCAATTATTTCACAAACTGATACCGCACCATAATTTGTTTAGATCTGGAATTGATCTTTTGATTTTCTATAAGATGTATAGTTGATTTGTTATCCTGAAATATTGAAGTGGTTCCAGTCTGTTCACAATCAAAATCCTTGAGTAACTCTCGCAACCACAATAGTTCTTTGCTTGCTTCTGCAGTGGCGATGAACTCTGCTTCGGTTGTTGATAAGGCTGTTGTTGACTGCTTACGGCTGGTCCAACATATGGCACTCTTTCCAAGCATGAAAACAAATCCAGATGCTGATTTTCAGTCAGTCCGGTCTCCTGCCCAGTCAGCGTCTGCATAGCCTTTTAAAATTAGTGGGTCTTGTGAAGATAGTCTTAATTTAAGGTTTACTGTTGATTTCAAATAATAAATTAACTTCATATTTTCTAACCAATCTTGTTTACTTGGTTTTTCTAGTTTTCTGCTTAAGATGCTTATGGCAGTTGAAATGTCTGGCCTTGTTACTGTAGATAAATACATGACAGCTCCCACTATTTCTCTATAAAGTCCATTATCTTTTAGAAGTTCTTCTTCTTCTTAAATGTTCTTTCTGTATGCTGTACTGATTGGTGTTTTACTTTCCTTATTTTGATCTGTAGCATAACTTTGTATAATTTCCTTTATTTTATTACTTTGACTCAGAAGAAAACTTCCATCTTCTTCTCTTTCTATTTAAATTCCAAGATAATATGTATAACGAAGTAAATTTCTCCGTCATTTCTGTCCACGCCAGGATTCGAACCCGGATCCCCTCATTCCGGAATAAGTCACTCTACTAGTTGAGCTACGCGGACGTTTTATTCTGATTCCTATCTGCCTTTATATCGTGTGCGTCCTTCTGGCAGGTACGTCACATCTCCTGGTACGTTACATCATCTCCCCCCCCCCCTTTTTTTTTTCTCGAAGTGCTGGAGAAGGGATTCTCTTATTTTTCCTATCTCGCGGTGTGGAAAGAACATCACACCAATGCGAGATTTTGAACGGTCGGGTCATCCGGATAGTTCGGGCGCCATTATAACGAAGTAAATTTCTCCGTCATTTCTATCCGCGCCAGGATTCGAACCCGGGTCCCCTCATTCCGGAATAAGTTGCTCTACCAATTGAGCTACGCGGACGTTTTATTCTGATTCCTATCTGCCTCTATGTCGTGTGCGTCCTTCTGGCAGGTACGTCACATCTCCTGGTACGTTACATCATCTCCTGGTACGTTACAACATCTCCCCCCCCTTTTTTTTTTTTCTCGAAGTGCTGGAGAAGGGATTCTCTTATTTTTCCTATCTCGCGGTGTGGAAAGAACATCACACCAATGCGAGATTTTGAACGGTCGGGTCATCCGGATAGTTCGGGCGCCATTATAACGAAGTAAATTTCTCCGTCATTTCTGTCCACGCCAGGATTCGAACCCGGATTCACTCATTCCGGAATAAGTCACTCTACCAATTGAGCTACGCGGACGTTTTATTCTGGTTCCTATCTGCCCCTATGTCGTGTGCGTCCTTCTGGCAGGTACGTCACATCTCCTGGTACGTTACATATGTTATGTAGCCTAAATGTTTGACTTCAAATTGATTTTTCAACAAATCTGCAGTTTTCTTTATATTTTCTGTGTTATTCGATGCAATTAATATATCATCTACATAAATAGCTAAATAAGTTGTTTGTTTTCCATTCTTTAGCGATAGTAAGCAAGGATATGATGTACTTTGTTTGAAGCCCTTGTTGCACAAATATTCTGTTATTGTTTTATTCCAATTTCTGGCACTTTGTTTGAGACCATATATGCTCTTATGCAATTTACAAACTTTTTTTCTTCTTTTCCTGATTTTCTGAAACCTTCTGGTTGTTCCATAAATACATCTTCTTCTAATTTTCCATACAGGAAAGCAGATTTTATATCGAGATGATGAACATTCCATTTTCTATTTGCTGCAACTGTTAAAAGAGTTCTTAAAGTGTTATGTTTTACTACGGGTGAAAAAGTTTCTTCAAAGTCTAATCCCGGTTGTTGTGTATATCCCTTTGCAACAAGCCTTACTTTATAGCTTTCGACTTTTCCACTTGCATTGTATTTTGTTTTGAAAATCCATTTATTTTTAATGGCTTTCTTTCCTTCTGGAAGATCTACCAAAATCCATATTTCATTTTCCTTCAATGCATCTAGTTCTTCCTTTATGGAATTCAACCAGTTTTCTTTTTCTACTTCGTTCACCTCCTGGATTTCTTTTAAACTTTAAGGATCCTTTTTATATTGAACTTTTGCAACATATGCTAATCTTTCTGGTGGTTTTCCTTTGTTTATTCTTGAAGACTTTCTTTGAACATTTTCAGGTTCTTCTCTATCATTATTTACTTCCACAGTTTCTGATGACATTACTTCCTTTTGAACGAAAATTTCTTGCTCCTGTTCTTTCCTTTCAGCAGGTTTACTCTTTATTATAGCTTGCTGACGTTCATCAATTTTACTGATCTTGTAATGATTATTTAGTTTGTTTCTTTATTTAATACTATGTATCCATTAGATCTTTGATCATATCCTAATAAGATTCCCTCTTGTGCTCTATTGCCAAATTTTCTTCTTTATTGCTTTGATACATATACATAAGCTTTTGATCGAAATACTTTAATATGACCAAGACATGGTTTAAATCCGTTCCACAATTCAAACGGAGTTTTTCCTGCTGCTTGTGTCGGAACTCTATTTTGTATATAAGCTGCTGTTATTTCAGTTTCTGCCCAGTATTTACCTTCCATATTAGCATCTAACATCCTAGTTTTTGTCATTTCTGTCAAAAGTCTGTTTTTTCTTTCAGCAATTCCATTCATCTGAGGACAGTATGGAACAGTTGTTTTATGTTCTATTCCTTGTTCCACTAAATAATTTTCAAAATCTCTTCCACAATACTCTCCTCCATTATCTGTTTTCATTGATTTTGGGAATTTTCCAAATTTGGTTTTCACTGAAGCTACATTTTGCTTAAATTTTACAAATGCTTCATCTGTACTTTTAAGCAATTACTGTAGATGTAACAGTATTTGCTATAGTCATCTATAAGTGTGATAAAATACTTGTAACCACTAGGACTGGCTTCAACCATGGGACCACAGATATCTGTGTGTACTAATTCTAATACAGCTTTGGCCTTAAATCTATTTTGTTTGGAGAATGGCTTCTGTGTAAATTTGCCTTTTATGCAAAACTCACAATTTACTTCCTTTTTACAATTGGAAAGAGTTATTCCTCTTGCTAACTCCTTTTTCTTCATTTGTTTTATCATTTCAATATCCCTATGACCTAGCCTTCTGTGCTATAAATTCAAACAATTTTTATTTTCACATGTAGTGGCCAAATTTGTCTTTTCATCTAATATTTGTAGTTTGTACAAATTATCTGAGGCATCTATTAAACCTATAGCTACAATAGTATCCCCATACTTAATTGTGCATTTCTTATTCTTGAATAAAACTTCAAATCCTTTTTCTGCGGCTTTTCTAACAGGTAACAAATTAGTGTCAAAATCTGGAACATATATCGCATCCTTTGCTTCCACTTTTCGAACTTTTCCTTTTTCGATTTTGCAGTTTAAGGTTATATTTCCCTTGCCTTCTGACTTTATCTGAGAACCGTCGGCTGTAGTGATCAGCTCTGATTCACCTTTTGAAAGTTCTTTAAACAGTGTTGCATCATTTGTCATGTGACACGTTGCACCGGAATCAATTGACCAACCTTTGGATATTTTGTTGGGTTTTGACTTCGTTTCTAATGAGAAATTTTCATTTTCTCTTTTTATGTCATTTTGTTCACAATCTAATTTTGTTTTTCTTGCCTTCACGGCAATATTACTGTGAGACTCTGTATGTGGGTTTATTTTGTGAAACTTACCAGTGTTACATTTATTTTGATTCCTTTTGTAGTGCCAACAGTCATCTTTGACATGATCCTTTCTTTTACAAAAAGTGCAAAATCTTTCTTGTTTAGAAATGTAATTTATCTGTTTATAACTTGTTTTCAAAACAGTTGTGTGATCGGTGTGTGCCTGTGAGTTTTCTTTCCTTCTATTAGATTCACCTATCACTTTACATTTGATAAACTCAAGTGTTAAATCTTCTTCCTGTCTTGCTTCTAATGCAGTAACTAAATTTTCATAGGTACTTGGTAAACTATTTATCAAGATAGCCCCCAAATGTGTGTCTTTCAATTCTTCTCCTTGTGCCTTAAGCTTGTGAACTATTTCCAGCATTATATTTACATGCTATTGCATAGTTGATCCATTTTCTTGAAAACGTAAACTATACAGTTTTCTAAGCAAATACAATTTACTACTTAAACTTTCTCTTTCGTAAACCATTTTCAAAGCATTCCACATTTCGGAACTTGTTCTCTTATCGCGTACGTGAATAATTTGATCATCAGACACGCAAAGTGTTATAGTATCTTTAGCCAGTTCGTCATTTCTCAACCATGCATCACTCTTTTCTTCTGGAATTGGCTCTGAAACAACCTTCCATAAATTATCTTTAATAAGAATCATTTCCATTCTTACTTTCCAAATTTGATAATTAAAATTATCTAACTTTGTTAAGCTGTACATGCCGCTTCCTATGAATGACGCCATTTTGTTCCGCTTTCGATTTTCGAATGAGGAGCTACGCAGTAACAAATACGCCTTTAATCGAACACTCGACTCAAAAGCTTGATGAATTTGACGAACTTTGATTTTAATCTTCCAGACAGCAGTGAGATTTCAATCTCATAAACAAGATTATTAGTTATTTCTAAATAAGTAAAAAATGTATAATTGATGATAGCCTTTTATGTAACGCAGTAAGCCACTTACCAGCTGCAGGAAGATTTATCCTTTAGTCATCATAGAAAAAAATGGATTCCACACTTATAAACGCTTGAATGACAACACACTAATATTTATTGTGCATCTCCACAAAAAGGTAATAACTCACTATTCCAACACGCACACCTCTATACATCACCGACATTGTTGTTGTTCAGTCAAAGATCAACCACTTAGGTTACTAACCGACGTGAGCAGCAGAAAGGGATCCAGGCAACACTCGCTAGAGCAAAAAAAAAAAAGTATCGAGCAGCGCCACCTGCAATTCTGTTAAATGTGCGCTGAAGTTTCTGGTTCAAATGTCGAGTAACACTGACAGTCATATTTCTTATAATAATTTTTAACAGAGATCGGGTAGCAGCTTCGGTGGGTACGTCATGTGTCGTACTGTTGTCATACAGCATGCCACATGCTGTATAAAAACAGCATGTGGCGTACTAGCTCCGATAAAAGTACGCTACGAGAAGTGGAAAACGTATTGCTTCACCGCTTAGAGTAGAAGTTTCTTGAATCTATTGCCTTCAGCGTGGGATTATTCTTAAACGATGCCCAGGCGACGTTTAAGCATTGACAACAGAAATAGGGCTGTTGGTATGTTACAGATACGTGTACGGCAGATCAATGTGGCTGCAGCTTTAGGAGTTTGGCAAAGTGTACTATGTCTCTATAAACAAGATTTGTACGGCATGGAAATGCTGCAGATGAGCCCAGAAGTGGTCTCTCGCCCGACGATAACAGCCAGGAGGCAAGATCGCTACCTGAAAGTGAGTGCCCAGAGGCCTAGTATGCCGAGTAGCCAACTCCGGGAATCGCTTCGAGCTGCTTCTGGTGTCACAGTATGGATCAGAGCAAGGATACCGCTGAGCTGTATAGTATTGACATCAGCTCACCATCGTCAAAGATGTACCTAGGTCCAGCAGTACATGTCTGGAATACAGACTGGCACCATGTACGTTTCCAGACGAATCCCGTTTCGCTTTTTATTCTGATACTCGAAGAGGACACTTGTGGAGGAAATCCCTGACATCAACGCAACCACACTATGCGCAGTTCATCCACCCTTACCAGAGGCAGTCAGTTCTGATCTGGGCAGGCGAGTGTTTGAATAGCCGTAATTCCTTGTATATTTGTCAAGGCAACATGAATGTCTCATTGTACCGAAATGAGATCATTGTGCCCATTGGGACACTGGGACACTGTTTTTACGCTGCTATTGGATATGAATTCCTTTTTCTCGATGACAGTACGACCAGTCATCGTACCTGGAGCGAGCTTCATGAGCTGAAAAATCATGGGATTGAATCGCTATATTTGCCTCCGACGTCTTCTGACCTTAATCCTATTTTGAACATTTGGTCCCCTGTACAGCGACGTCTGGATAACCACGTTATCCAGACACAGGCAGACCTCTATTGATGTAATATGGAAGAGACACCACAGGCAGACCTGTGGTGTTTCTCCCATATTACCTGTGGTGTCTCTCCCACGTTATCCAGTCACAGGTAGACCTCCGTTGCCTATAATATGGGAGGGACTACCTGAGACACTCATTAATGATTTCATTGCTGGAATGCTTCGTATCGCAGGGATCAAGACGTTCTTCGACACAGAGATGGTGTTCCCATGTACTAAAATCCAGAGGCACGGACATTCTTCGAATTTACCATTTTGTGTATATTACAGTGCTACATTGTTGTGTGCAGACATTGCACAATAAATTGTTTTCGTAAACGCACTCTTTATCGTTTGTGTTACGTATTCTCACTGATGTTATTTCAGTGCGTGTTACTTGAGTCAGATACATACATCTTTCATTTCATGCAAGATACCTTTCTTTTTGTGACCAGTGTATTTGTCTTTGTACAGCGCATCACTGTTTTTACTTGACATGTTTTTATCTTTGTGTTTACCTACGATTATCTTCATGCAGTTCGACGTTTGGTATATTTTACTTGCTTTTGTCATAATGCTGCTTTTCTTCGTAGAAATATACCATCCTGGTGACAGAGTGTCCAAAGATTCTGGCTTCTAGCCAATCTTCGGAACTGGCCCCAAGTTCCGGATGAGGCATGGGTTGTGCGCCTGCTCTACGGCGCTGGCACTTCCCTCCCCGGTACTACTGACTACAAATCAGGAACAGTCCAGGTAGCACACAACCTTGCAATTTAACGCAGGCGCAACACTGAGCCACCGTCTTTTAAGAATAGAAGACTACGGCTCAGGGTTGGATTTACATTAAATTGCAGGGCTGGGCCACCTGGAAGGGGAGGGGTTGCTTATAGCTCTCAGATGTACTCGCGGTGGTCGTTTAAATGCACCCACCTACCGTTTTCTTAAATTGCTTACGTTTACCTTTTGTGTTTACTTCATTCTCAACTGAATTTTTCTCGTGTGCCTTCGTGTTAACTTTACCTGCGTTTATCTTCCTACTACGTGCTTTTGTGTTTACTTGACTTTCTTTTGTCTTTACATTTACTTTACCGAAGTTTGTCGCTGTGCATATTTATGACTGTCTGTGCGTTTGTCTTTGTATTTACTTAGGTTTTTCTTTGAACCGTGGTTTTCATGTCTACGATATTTTTAAGTTTCTGTTTGCTGCATGTCCCTTAGTGTTTATTTTATTTGAGTTTGTACTGCCTGTCATGGTGTTCTTGTTACACTCATTGTCAAAAAAATAGTTGCACCCAGAAGGACGTGTGGGATCGTAATGCTGTTCGGGAGGAAGGTAAAGGTTACCATGAACAATAAATGATTAAACATAGCGACTGATATAAGCAATATTTATTGAGCTATCACGCCAATAAGTAGTGTCTCTCAATATGGTGTCGGGCAGCCATGTTTGATCACACAGCATGCCAGACGTCTCGGCATGAAGATATACAGGTTCGTAATGCGATAAGCCATTCCATGTAGCTTGAATCTTCTCACGCAGTTTATGCAGATTGTGCTGTAGGGATGGAGTGTGGACAGCGCGTCCAATAGCATCCCACACATTTTCAATCGGCGATAGATCTGGCGATGCGGCTAACCATGGCAGAGTATCAGTGCCTTGAAGACAAGCTCTCGAGACAGTAGCCGTATGGGGACGAGCGTTGTCCCGTTGGAAAATCGCACCGGAGTAATCGTTCAGAAAGGTAGGACCAGTGGTTGCAGGACCTCATTAACTGAACGTTGGGCTGTCAAATTGCATGTAATGAACACTAAAGGTGATCTGGCATCGTAGGCAATTACACCCCACACCATGACACCAGGTCTTCTGGATGTGTGACGCTCGACAACAAGCCGTTCATCTTGGCGATGACCACGGTGCCTCCACATATGGATTCGTTTGTCGTCTCCTGCAAGACTAAAGCGGGACTCGTCACTGAAGGTCACTCACTGCTATTCTGAGTGGCTCCATGACAGTCTGGAACGACGCCATTGCAGGCTTTGGAGACGATGCAATAGTGTTAAGGGCAATTGTCGTAACGGTCTGCGTGCTTGTAGTCCTACCTCGTGTAGCCGTCTGCCAATGGTACTGGCACTAATCGGACGATGCAGGGAGGACACCACTGCTCGTTGAATATCCGCAATAGTGGCTGTTGGGTCACTCCGCGCATGTCGGGAAACCCGTCGGTGCTCTGTCTCCGTGGTTCGTCTAGGTCTTTCAGAACCCTCCTGTCACTGCTGCGTGCCTTGTTCTATCCACTGCCGCCAATAGCCTCCTATGGTGATATCCGCACGACCGGTATAGCGCGCATTACGGCGATAAGGCCATCCCGCTTCCCCGAGCTCGACGACGCGGCCCCTCTCGAACTATTCCAACTGCTCGAATTGTTTCCGAACTTTTCTCTCGGGGCATACTTCACTTGCAAAAGATACAATCAACACAACAGCACGAGTCAGAATGGCAAGCGCGCGCAAAGGGACTACCTGATATAGCCGGTCAGGCATAGCCTCATTGCTTGCGTCACATGCGCGGCCGAGCGTGATAATTGAATCATTTGCATGTCTCACGATGTCAAACCTACCTACCAAGTTTCATTCCTGTCGGTTGCTTCCTTCTGGGTAGACTATTTTTTTGACGATGAGTGTGTATAATGCGAACTTTTATTTGCTATACCTACATTCATGTTTATATTATCTTAAGATTATTATTGCGTTTATTTCACTTTGGCTCAGGGAAATTTTGAAGCTGATAAATATTTTTGAGGGAAATATAATTCAAGTCGGTCATTCTGAAATTTATCTTTAAATAGATAATAACGCAGCTAAGTAAAAAACTTACGAATAATCTATTGAAGAAAAATAGCATTTTATTGTTTGTTAATAATCTTTCACAAGGTTGAAATATTTTTTAAATCCTCTGTTATTTTCTACGATATACATTTTAAACGAGAATAAATGTTTCCACAATGATTTCGAGGAAACAAAAATAATCGCTTTTATTTGTTTTGAAAAGCTTAAACCCAGCATTTCAACATTTTGCTCATTTTCAAAGTTTTCAATACACTGTAGCAATTAGGCGAGTGCGGCATACCTTGCAGCCTTGGTATTTGGTTTCTTGCCGAACATTGTATCAAAATTATTCTGTGGGAAGCACCATTTTTAAAAAGAAATTCTTTATTCACCATCTTCCTGACCCGAGATGCTTAGGTTCCACTATGGCACACATTGTTTCCGTGTTCAGATCTTTTAAGGAAATCAATTCAATAGTTTTTTCTCTCTTTGCATCCAGTTCATCTGCTCATCTCCAAACAGTTCATCAATTACCATATCTCTATTAGGAGTCATTTAGCATATTTGTTTTAAAAAGAACTTGCATTTGGTAACACTTTATCCTTCTGTCTACCATCAAGACATCTATGATTCAAAAAATTATTTTTTTTATCGGAAAGCATGCAGGAGGAGGATGCTGATTTACGTACGTCTGAATTTCAATAATGTTCTGTTTTCTCATTAATAATATAAACACCCAGATCCGTCTCTCTGGAACGCTTGACGTCACACCAACGTCTGCATGGTTGCGTCATCACTCATCGATCAATTCGTGTGTGATCTCGCGATGTCAAAATGATTGCCTGTTATATAATAGCACGAGATCACTTTCAGATGTCAAGGTGATCGCGTGCCAATTTAAAAACACTGAATTATTAATGACTCGAATTATATTTTTCCAATCTACAAAATTCGAATTGAATTCTTAATATCACAAGTTGAGTTTTCACGTGATCACATTGAGATGTCAAGGTGATCACGTGCTAATTTAAAACATTGGATTATCAATGACTTGAGTTCTATTTACCCGTTCTACAAAATTCGAATGGAAATCTTAATATCACGACAAGTTGAGTTTGTATATTGATTTAATTTAGCACAATTCGAATATTAATTTGTACACTTTAAATATTTTTTACTTTTTCAATATAACTAACTTTTCGAGTTTAGTGCTCATTATATTATACATTTTGCAAAATATCGGTGTATCTAAACGTTCTGACCTACAATAAAAACTGAAATCTTGCGATGTCGAAGTGAGCAAAATTGCATCTAAAAAGAGATGTCGCCCCAACATAATTTAGAGTTCCGATTTGTAATGCCAGATATCGCATTATTTTGTAGAAAAGGTTTCGGTATGAAGTTTCAAAACTAACCTCCGAACAGGACAGTTTAAAACAAGCCATGAACGGAGTAACACGTGTGTCGGAGAAAAAGCAATTTAACGCGAAAAATCAAAGCAAAAGTTTTTAAGGTAAGTTTACACAAAAAACCTGGACTACAAGAAAAATTGTTAAACAACAAATATGTCTCACAGAATGTTTATTTATCGCGAGGTCTTTTGAAAAAAGGAAATAAATAACATATAATTTCAGTTCTAACATGAATGAGTTCTTGCTATATAAATTTTTACTGTATTTACTTACAAAAGAGCCGGCGTCTATTTGATTTGTTTTCAATCTGCTTCAATTAAAACTTTTACCGTCTTAGGACGGGAAACATCCCCTATATATTAATATTTATTTAAAGCTGAAAAACAAACGTCCTAGGACGAGCTATAACCTAGTTAATTAATAACAAGGAACTGTACACTATTTACACTTAAAATAGTATAGCTAATCCGAATTTCTTGATGTAGAATATAAAACAAAGTTTCCGAACTTTTGCACATCAACCAGATGGCTTTTTCAAGGAAAGTACAGTAGACAGCAAACTGCAAACTGAATTCAGTTTGCAAAGGAGGTAGACAGCAAACTGCAAAATTGAATTCAGTTTGTAGTTTACTGTCTACCTTCCTTAAAAGAGCCATCTGGTTGATGTCGAAAGCTTGGAAACTTTTATTTGTATTCTACGCCAAGAAATTTGGATTACTATTAATATCATAGTATACTATTTTAAGTACTGTTTCTCGCTATATAGCATAAAATATTTTGTATTTTGCACGTATTCAAACTTCTGGAAATGGGACAGGAAAATTTGTTTCTCCATTTGGCAGTCGAAGTTATGTCCAACATTTTTCGTCCGCTTTGCGCGTTAGGCAAGATTTCGCTGGTAGATAGCACGATGTATATTTCTATAGGGTATAAATTAACATTTTCATTTGGCACAATGTTTCGTTTTCTAAAAATCTACACATACCGACCACTGCATTAGAAAATTGTATTCTATTCCGTGTTGGACCACCTTTAGCTCGAATTACAGAACGTATGCGGTTTAGCACATATTGCACAAGGTCATCAAACAGAAGTCATCGCTCTTTCCACGGTTATAAGTGTGACACGGAAAAATTCTCGTTGAAAACGAAAAAATTCTCATTATAAACATGGAAAGAGTGATGAGCTCTGTTTGATGTTCCTAGTCCACGTCAAATGTCTGTATTAATTATTGCACAAGGTGTTGAAGTGCATCTACGTCTACAGCATACCAGACATTTGCCAGCCAGTCCTTTGACTGGCTCAGATTTAACAGAAGAATATACTGCTTCTCGATCTGTTTTCTAATATGTCCAATACATTCTTGAACCACTGCTGAATATATCTTGCTCATTGTCGTCCATGAAACAACCGCCACCTCCTGGACAAAAGGTTATCATTACAGGATAGATCTTATCGGCAATAATGTTTAAATAATTCTTGAATGACACCCGACCATTCAGCAATACCATGGGGCCCATTTCATGCAAACAGAACGTGCCCTCACTATGGCACCTCCTCCAGAACCTTCAGTTATGTTCACAGGGCAAGCTCGGTACATTGCTTCATTGGTCTCTCTGCCTACCGTCGCGTGTTAGTACAGAACAGGGTGTTCTGCGACTCGTCGGACCACATGACTTTTCTCTAGTCTTCCAGTGTCCAGTCACGGTGTTCCTGACACCACTGTAGACGAACTTTCCGGTTATTCGCAGAAATCAGGGGTTTCCGCATAGACGTGCTACTGTTAGTACCGATCCTCTTCACTACCCTGGACATAGTTCGCTGAGGTACGAGTCGGGAATAGCCTTCATTGAATGTTTTCGCACACAGGAAGTCTTATTTCTCCGTACAATCCTTTTCAGACGACGGTAATCTCGTGCCTGACAGATTGTCGTCACGCCACAATTACGCCTCTTAGACCAGCAATGTGGGTTATTTTTTCATTGATTAAAGACCCGGTTTATTTCGCCTTTTCAGAAAGTAGAATTTCCTAAATTTCCTTTACGTCCTCTGCTGTTTTCATAATCGTCGCTCCAGCCAGCTTGCACATACAATAAACCCTTTATCGAACTCCAAAATAGTAGCGGATAGTGCAAATTTGGAAGATGTGAATCCGTTTATTGGTGTAAATATGATATGAATGTTAAGTCAGATAATATCGAAATCTTGAAAACCTCCAGATTTGCTATATATGAATGCCGTGTGCTTCGGCTAGCAAATCATGTGATGGTTATATTCAGATTAATCGGAAACTCGGAACTTGGTCGTTCTGAATGGTGTAGTGGTCAGCATACTCGGGCGCGACGCGGCTTGGCTTCCCGCTCCAGGACGACGAAATTTTGAATTTTTCAGATATTATCTGACTTAACATCCATGTCATATTTACACCAATAAACAGATTCACATCTTCCAAATTTGTATTGTACATTGGTGTAATCCCGTATTTCATTCATTGTTACTGAGTAGTGGTACAGTGCCTAGAAGAATTAGTGTGTCGTGCTCGCAGAAAAACTTGCTGCCCGCAATCATGAAAGCGGTAGATGGCGCTGCCATCGGATGTCACGTCGCTTTTCAGGGAGGAAGGACGACAAAACCGATATTTTATAAGCAGATAACTTAAGCATATACGAAATAATCGACACACCTCTTTCACCCCCCCCCCAAAAGAATGAACGGGGTGCTCAAGATTCATTAATAAGGGTATCGTAGTTTAAGTTAAGCTTTGCATTGTGCTAACGTCAACATTAATGTTAGATATTTCGGAAGTTTTAGAGTCAAACATCAGGGCCGGCTGGACCATAGGGGCAAACGGGGCGGTCGCCCCGGGCCTCGCGCGTTTAAGGGGCTCCGCTCTTTAAGAAGAAAAAAATTAGTTAGAATTTTTTACAATTATTATTTTGTGTGTGTAAGTTTTCGGGTGCGAGGCTAAAAAAATGTTTCTTTCTTTTTTAAGTTTTTTTGTTTGTTTGTTTCCAATCGCCCCGTTTCCGAATAGGTTATCGCCCTTCGCCGTACAAATCCGAAGATCTGTAGATTTCAAGTGATTATTGTAACGACCTCGATATTTTCCGATTTCATGAAATCGCAAATTTAATTTCATCATTTGGTGGCCCTTGCTTTTATATATTTAACAATTTGTGCGAAAACCAGATACTTAAATTTAAATAAAATAAAAAAGAACAATATCAAAGTTGGTTTCGGGCAACACATGGAGGCCATTTATTCAGTGACTTTAAAAACATTACTAGAAATTAAAAAAAAATCATATATGAACGCGTAGAAAAGTTTAAAAAGTCACTAATTTGTCAGTTACCCCATTTTGCATTAAAAATCAATCACTAAAACATGTATCAGGAGAAAAAACTATTTATATGAATTTATTACACTAAAATATTCGCAATCCAAAAAATTTCGCCACGCACGTAGCCTTTTGTCATTTTGTGAAGCAGTTTTTATACAATAAGTGAAAGTAAAACCTCAACCCCATATCCTCGGAAAGAAAATCGTAGATTTTAACAGTTTTTACTCTCTCTCTCTCTCTGAACTTTTAATGCATATTCTGGTCGTTTTCTTGAACTTAAAAAGCAAATGCTTCTTTGAGATAATCATTTTGCCTTTACGATAGTTTTCGTTTCGAAGTACTACAGAGGTGAAGCACATGTCAAAAATGAAAAGTTAAAGAGATAAATTCCGTCGGTGTACCTTAACCGGTAAAGCATTCAGCTCCGGAGCAGCGGGATGCGAATTCGTCGCCGTCACAGGCAGATTTGTGGGTTTCACATCCTGTGTATTCTTTACGGACATCTTTCTCGTAACGACTTTATTAAAATATGAGACTTATTTCTTAGTGCAAGCAATGAAATTTTGCTCCGGGGCCTTGCAATGAAATTTCGCCCCGGGTCCCGCAAAAACTCCATCCGGCCCTGCATACATGGGTTACATTATGCAAAAACACTGGAGACCAATATGCAGTTTACAATTACTGAAACATCAACTTACAGTATAAAGTAAAAATTAAAAAAAAAAAATGTTTTGCCATCTTACCGGAAAAAAAGGGGGTGGGGATATTTTCTCAATAAGACATCGGCTTTATAGTTTGCATTCCAATAATGTCTTAAAATTCAGTAACCTAAAAACTTTATAAATTATTTAAAAATGTACTTCATTTTTCAGCAATGAGTGACTAAATTTCTTGGTAAGAACATGGGATCAAAATAAATATTGAAACTTTCCATTTAGTTGGCTTTGAAAAGAAGCCTTTTAATGAGTTGAAAATGGAATACAAAAAAAGCGATTACTATTTTTAAAATTGGTCTATTTTCTAATAATGTACTAACTGTAATCCATTTATAAAAATCATTCCTAAAAAAACTTTGCCTGTGATACGATAAACAATATGAATCATACTGGGCAGAAGTAAATATACAAAAACTGAATGTATATGATGACATTCTTTTAAAGAAAAATAATTATAACATTTTTCTTTACTTTTCTTCACCTTATAACAATTATGTGATTAAATTTGCTATTCAAATGGGTTTGCAGTGAAGAGAGGAAAATTCTTTTGCACCTTAAGTTAAAAGTTTACTAAGGTAAAAATTAAGAAGTGGGTGTTCATGGAGTCTGTCTAAATGGGATAATTCTATGCAGTTCCTGTAAACTATTTTTACCCTTAAAAATAAGGAAATTATTAATGTAGCACACACACAGGCGTAACATGGGGAAGGCACAGTTGGGCATGTCCCCCTCCCTTAAAATTGGAAAAACTAATTAGTCATTCATCTTTTAAATGTATTTTAAATTTGGGAAAATAGTAGCTATGGCCTCAGGCTTGAGTAATGGTTTGTCTCGGCATGCTCGAACTTCCTTACCTTGAATAGTGGAACGATAATGCATCTCCATGAATTTAGATTCAAAGTGCAAGGCACATACAACACAACTTTCATCAAGTTTCTTATCAGCTCTGGGAATCGCCTTATCCCATTTGCTCAACATATCAGGAATTTTGGGGACAGCAAAGAGTGATATTTTATATTTGCAGGATTTATAGCCAGTGTTACATCCTGGCACAAAACAGCTGCTTTGCCTTTTCCGTTTTCTATGTTTTTATTATTTGCTAATGCAGAATTTACCAGTCCTTTCACAGCTGACATTATTTCCTTATGATCTTATAACTAACTGTTGCAGTCGATTTCAGTACTGCACTTAAGTTTAACCACACAGTAGGTTTAACGCGTGACAGCCAATACTTAATCAACTTCTACATCTTCACAAATAAAAGGTTACTAATTTCGGAAATAAATTTCGTTATAAACAATCCACAGTTGAATAAAACTAGCACACTAACAATCGAATAAGCCTATTGCGTTTTAGTGATCAACTGTTGAATTACCTAGGGCATTACTGTTATGATCGAGCTACAACGAATTAGCAAAAATACTGTCAAAAAGAATTCCCTCCACTAACCTTTGTTTTGTGAAAATTTGAAGTTTCGTAAGGCAGCAAATCCTTGACAAACATTGAATAGCATGAAGCCGATGAAGCATCCTAACGTAACTTCCGATGCCAGCGCCCTCTGTCATTTCATGACGATTGGTCACAAAACCGTGAGGGACCTCTTATGGAGCACGTCACACTAATTCTTCTAGGCACTGTAGTAGTGGGTTTTCCATTGTGATCAATGCTACTGACGGTTAAAGCGAGCAACAGTCTTAAATAGTTCCCTGGATCACGTGGTGTCGCGCGTGACCCGGATTTTGCATATACGCTGTGTAAATGACGTTTAAGTGCATCTCCATAAAAGTTTCTAAGTCAGTGGCTGGTGTGCGTAGTTAGCTTTTCGGAACATAATGCAAAATGTTTCCGCTATGGGGTGGAAACTTAGATTTGTAGTTCAATGATTTCTCCGTTTTTAAATGTGCAATTGGAAAACAAAAATTTATTTCGACTATCAATGATCAGTTAAATACATGTACTCCGATTTTTTTTCTGATGCATCATTTTGCTGCTGTGGGAAGTCAAGATGTTTTAACATTCGGAACTGTCTCTAAAAGGACCATTTAAAAAATGTCCTCTACGTCCTATATCCTTACCGCAGCCCAAACTGTCTTTTCACAACATTTCAAACCGACCGGCTTTTCTAGGTTCTACTAACACAAAATTTTTCCGCTAAATTGCGTAAATCAAATTTTTCAGTTCAACCCTGCTTTATGTACTTTATGTAGGATTTGAAAATTCTTTGACATTGGTTATTTCCAAATGTATAAAAAATATGTGCATGGCTACTGATTTTCTAGGTGCACAATTTTCTCATTTGAGGTTAAGAAAATCCTAAAATTTCATTTTGAAGATTCTTTTTGAATTCCATTTGATTTCACTGTTTTTAAAGTGGTTTGATAAAAGTTTTCCATGCTCGTGGTTTAAAGTTGAATATTTTTGTTAGAACACTACTGGTTGCACTTTAAAACGACGTTCAGCTGTAACGTATACTCTAGATTCAGTTTCGTTTTGATTTTACTATCTATTGTTATTTTATTTTCCTATGCAAATTATCTTCTCACTTAACGAGATGCTGTTTCTCCCGCTGAATTATATGTGGCAACGAGTGTAAGTCATGACGTGGTGGTATGCAGTATATATAGGCGCGCTCAAGTATACCAAAGAGCTTCGTTTTATATGTGATAGGTTCTTCCTGATTATTGATATGCGATTTACCTACTTTTCTACGATATTACGATAGTACGAAAGTTTTGGGCTATCAGTAGTGGTGTTATTTTGGAGTGTGTATTTGAGTAATACCAGGAGCTCCCCAATAAAAGGTTAAAAGTGAGTACGTTTTCTTAGTTCATTTTATTGTCAGACCTCTGTCTGGCCGTTAATTCTATTTCATTGAGTGTTCTCGTTAAGTTCAGGGTATATTGTGTTTACCGCTCTAATAAGGAGCCTTCAAGGTACTAATGTACTAAAACCGAAGTTATATTACTGATATTCAAGATAATGAGGAACGCTGAGTAAAAATAAATTCCATATTCTTGGAATTTATTGCACGTGCGTGTCTTACCTAAACAAACTCTAGCACTTTGAAGATTAAGCACACTTTAGCTACGTCAAGTAACCTTTCAATAACCCTAACGTGACTTAACGTAAGCTTTCCTGCACTACACGTCCAGCCGGAGAATTTTATTCATCATACAGCTTAGTAGGCTTGAGACTTTTACCAAAGGCATACACGCATTACAGTCGATGATTCTTTGCTTTTAGCACTTGAATCACATCTGGAGACTTCTTTATCTGTGCCTCTATATATCACTGTACCTTCTCTCTCCATATCACTGCACCCCTGAGAACCCCTAGCAGTATTTTGCAAAAGCCCTTGGCAGTTTTAACATAACACAGCAAAAACATCCTGTTGTGTTTCTCTGTTATATAAATTTATCCTCATATATTTCTTTTGTAAAGCGTCAAAACATAGGACACTGCTTTGATTAAATTCTTATTAATAGCTGAAAATAAACTAAATCCAAAATCATTGCTGTATTACTGATAAAAAATATTGTTTACCACGTTACGTTGCGCTAATCTTTCTTGATGCAAGGTTCTTCTTCCGTTATTTCAATTTTTGAAGGCGACATATATTACCCAAAAATTCAGTTTCGATCCCACAACTACGGCCTCAACAGAATAAAAGTCGAAGAAAGGCTTACCGTTAATGTAAAAATTTAAAAACTAAGGAGATTTTTGCTTCGGTATATTTCTGTATTTTGTTTATTTAGAATAACTTCGATTTATGTTATTTTTTCAAGTTATTCGTGTTGAGAACATGATAGCTGACAGCAGGATAAACAGATTTGCGATATCTTAATATGCGACGGATATCGTTTTACTCCTATGGTTCAAAAATTTCTTCCGCGTTCCAGACTTTAATTAAATTTAAGCTCAGTGAGTTCCGTTTTAATTAATTATTGACATTCAATTTATTGTCTGACATACTTCATGCGACAGAATAAATCTCCGTTGACTCTAGAACCCCGTCATTTTCCAATTACATAAAATTCTTCTGTGAGTAACCCTCGAGCTTGTTCTTCGTCCCTTTCAACCCTGGGGTCTCATCAGTTTCAATCCGGACAGAACTTTTATTGAAAGCAGTTAATAAATAGGAAGGACTTTGTTTTCTCTCAGAAAGTGATTCCATTTTTCCTAGAAAAACAGAGTGTTTCTTTAGTAACGTGCCTTGAATAAATTAACACTCAGACACTCGTAATTCCCGCTAAGCAAAATTACCTTTACCATATGTCTCAGCTACATTTGCATGTGTTTATTGACAGCTTAGAGTAGCTCCTGGGATTCCGCCGTTTCCAAAGTGTTTTGATTTAATTTTTGATATGTATGCTCCGCCTTATACTCTTTCTTCGGGATGTCGAAATTTTATGTTTCTCTCTTTGGCATAGAAACAACCTATTTAATCATATCCCACTTATAGGAATGGTAAAAATAATTAAATAATGAAGAACCAAGTACAAGTGAACGATGCAAAAGAGGGTGATAAAAAGACTACCTTTGCACAAAATTGTGATAAATCTGCCTATCAATGCAAAATATCATACACTTCGTACAGAAAAATATCATTCACTTCGTACCTGGAATTAATCAGATGGGTTGTTCAGCCTTAATATTTGTCCATAAAATAAATATCATACAATATATTTGTCCATAAAAATAAATATCATACAAAATATCATACACTTCGTACCGAAAAATATCATTCACTTCGTACCTGGAATTAATCAGATGGCTTGTTCAGCCTTAATATTTGTCCATAAAGTAGCCCATGTTATTAGATGTTGTCTATTCAACAAAGCGTTTTGATTTTGCATACGTGTCCATACATCTGTGTCACGTCCATACTTCTGCTGGAAACAAGGAGCTTGAAATTGGCCGTCTGTTCGTCAGTAGGTATATGACAGAGACGGCTGGAGATTTTAAGCTAATACCAGTAAAGAACGGGATTTATTTGTTCCAAAAAATTTACACCACATATTTCTTGGGGAGAGATGGGTCTTTAGGGACCCATCTGTTCTAAAACAACAGGCAGACAAAAGTGAACGAAAATATGCGTTCAACATTTGCACGGATTATCGTATTTACAGTATGTGTTAATGATACCACTGGATATTTACTTTCGTTATGGAGCAACACAGTTTTCGAATTCAATTTTGCAGTTTTGAGAAATGCATGAACACACACACACACACACACACCGTTCCTATGAATTGTGCTGGTGTCCAAGAGCGCCGTCAGAGTCTGTATGACTGTAGTATATTACCGTAGATCGCTTTCTTGAGAACATTAATTTATAAATTCTTCTTAACATTTATGTAAAACGCATATTTTTGTGTCCTCGTCAAGAGATAACATCCTTTTGGCTTAGAACAACTTGTATTTTGGAAAAGTTTAGATCACGGTCTGCTTGAGTTAGCAAATAGGGATCTGTGGATGTAACTGTTACTTCAAATGAGGGATCACTACTTTGCTGGTCTGTCACGCTGAATCTCTTAGTCATATTCTGAATCATGGGGTTCATTTCCTATATCTGAATTTCAAGTGTATTTAGACTCAGAGGTAATTTCTGATATGTTTGTTAAGCAAAAGCAGCAGTTTGCTGAATGGTATTTTCCTTCCTCCGAATCATAGGAACTAAGAGCGGCAGGCGATGAGATAGATCTACGTATCCGTCCAGGTAGTAGCGTCACACTGCAACTGAGACGACGTAAGAAGGGCTTCATTCTTAAATATTTTACAATCGAAACAGAATTCATTTCTTTCTTAACCACAGGAGTAAAAATGAGACTTTGAGATTCAAAAATTATCACACTTCACAAGTAACGAAAGCTTTTGTGATGCCTGATCCACTTAGGAGGCATACTGAGATCTATATACACTATCTACCAACAAGTAATTGGACACCTGTGATAGCAAAGGAAAACGAAGTTTATTCACCTTCAATAGTTGGTGGAGTCTCCACGAGCGGCGATTACAGCTGCCCTCCGGGGCATACTCTCAAACAGGCGTTGTACTACAGCTAGCGGTATTTTCTTCCACTCGGCTTGGAGAAGACAGGTCAGTTCCTTCACCGATTTCGGACGGTGAGTGCACCCCTTAAGTCGACGCTCCAACACGTCCCAGAGGTGCTCGATAGGTTTAAGGTCCGGGCTCTGCGCAGGCCAGTCCATTCGATTAACCCCATTGTCCCCATACCAAGCCATGGTGGACCTCGCAACATGACAGGTGGCATTGTCATCCTGAAAGTAGCATTGGTCCACCCCGTAAAACTGCCGCAACGTAGGAAGCGCATGGTCATCCAAAATGGTGCTGTAGGTCTCGGCGTTGAGTCTACCAGGAATTGCTACCAAGGGTCCCGTGCCATACCAGGAGAAACACCCCCGTAACATAATTCCACCGCCGCCGAACTTCACAGTTGGCATAATACATTCCCGCAGGAGGCTTTCTCCAGGCAGACACCAAACCCAGACCCTGCCATCCGAACGGTAGAGAGTGAACCTTGATTCGTCGCTCCAGAGAACCTCTTTCTACTGTTCAACGGTCCACTGTCGACGTTCTTTGCACCACGTTAGCCGAACAGCGCTATTGGACTTGGTGATCAAAGGCTTGTGGGCGGCAGCACGTCCATGATAACCGAGCAGATGGGCTTCCTTACGGATAGTATTCATCGAAAGAATACTCCCGGATGCCTGTTGAAACTCCTCGCGGATGTGGCCCATCGATTTGGTGCGGTTCTTCCGAATTTCTCTGGCCAGCACCGATCGGTCTCTAACTCCCAGTTTTGTGGGTCTTCCGGGTCGGGGCACATTCCGACAGTCACCTCTCATCTTCCACTTGCCAATCACGTAGGCCACTGTTGATTTTGGGTACTTCAACTCGCTGGATATGTCACGTATGGATCGGCCATTTCTGTGATACCCGACGATTACACCTTTCTCGAAATCAGATAGCTTCAAACTGCGTGGCATCATGAATGCGACTGGGTGCGTTGTTGTTTCGCACACGATATTTAACGGCGGCGGCCGTGACGTGTATCAGGACCGCAGATATCGTCGATTGCAGGGGTGTCCAATTACTTGTTGGTAGATAGTGTATATGTAATGCACACACGCATTTACGAAGTACCGAACACCTGAGAGAAAAGGATTAGAAACAACAATTATGTTTACAAAATGACACACGGCACGCATCTAACAGAGACAGTTGAAAAACGAGATGGTATCTCGTTCTCTGTGTCACGCGGTGTTCGGAACTCTGAAGAAGCCTTTTTTTATTCTTGAGAAACGAACAGGAGCTGAAGAAAATGTTGATACTGAAACTGTGAGAAATGTTTTCGGGTGAATTGTTGCTTAAGAAAAACCTTTACCCCATATAAAAGGAAATATCCGTCATAAAACGAAGAAACATCTAAAACAGCGAAATTTACATTAAAATGTGTGTGTGTCATTCAGTGACCGTGGGCGATGGAGATTTCTCAATCATCAAAAAAGGAAAAAAATGTACGTTAAACACCGGGAGATTTCCAGAAGCAAAACATTATATGTTAAACAGTGAAATTTTCGAAAATGCCTTGTAACGCTGCTATGATTTTGTTCTGAATATCTTCAGTCAATATTTTTTTGTTTCGGAATTTAACGACCACTATGAGCAACTCAGAGGACTAGAAGTAGCCGCCAGTCTCTAATTGGGGGCCACTGGTTCCAGGATGGGACAAGTTCAGCGCCATCGGACAGGCGCACTACCCATGGCTCATGTGGGACTCGAGCACGGGTGAACCTCGGATGAGGGTCCAAGAGCTAACGCCTCAGACTACTCGCCCACCGGGGTGGCGCATTTCATTTAAAAGGCGATCACTTAAGTATACTGATAGTTTCTTTTAATCACAACTTTCTTTGTCATTTTCTTGGGGCGCGTTTTCTTTTCAGCCTTTCTTCACCTTCACATCTTTTTTTCAAAGTAAAGCTAATACTCAGTTGCTGTAATATCTTTGGAGCTGCTAATTAACGAATATTTTCAATATCTGAGTTAATTTTTTCGCATTTCAATCATTAATTAAGATGTAAGATGGTCGGATAGTCAGTCATTTTTCGCTTTTCAACTTGCTTCTAGAAACTTCTCAATGGCATGGGCTGTAAACTGTGTTCCATTTCCACAGATTGCAGGAAAATTTCGTAAATTATAGATTTTGTCAACTTTCAGTAAGAAGCTTGTTTCATGATTAACAGTTTTTCACTGTTCCTAAAAGTTTATCTCCAATTTGTTTGGGCAGCTTCAATAAAACGATAATAATAATTACACAAAGGAAACAAATTTATGTAGTAAAATTATTTTGTTTAATATACATTGTTAATATTTTCTATTCATAAAGCGGGAAACTAGAAGTCATTAAAGAGGCATTATAAACTCAAATAACATAATGAAAATCCTTAGAAAGTGAAGTAATAGTGAAGAAGTAAGGTTCCATGTGTGTGTTTTTCAATTAATCTTCCTAGTAAAGTGCTTGTTTTCGCAGCACTTTACTAGGAAGATTAATTGAAACAAAAGAGCATACATGTTTTGTTTCTTTCTTGGCTTTTAAGCCAAATTGTAACTCAGAATTCGTACCGACCCTATCCATGCTAGATCCAGCGCCATCTTTCCTCGCCCGTGAATTGCTTTCGCGGCAGAAAAAGTAGAAGCAATACCTAGTTCTGCATATTAATTTGTTAATGTGTATGCATTCCCATATCTAACAGTCACTTCTGAATATCTACATCAATAGCGCAAGCATTTTCCTTT
The DNA here is from genome assembly GCA_039090855.1 of Macrothele yani. Classification (NCBI taxonomy): domain Eukaryota; kingdom Metazoa; phylum Arthropoda; class Arachnida; order Araneae; family Macrothelidae; genus Macrothele; species Macrothele yani. Next base: position 76,981,775 of record CM077026.1, read on the forward strand.
TCCTTATTAAGTGAAATTAAAACGTACAATTGGCAGTACCGCTGCTTGCGCGACTGTGAAAACAGTGCTAAGACTAATGAAAGATGATGTCCAGCACGCTAGGTTCTGGTTTTAAATTAAATTTTGATTTCACTTGAAACAAGATAATAGCGAATTCTAGGGTACGATGTGGATTTCTTTTGAATCTGTATCAGCGCAAAAATCACTTTTAAATGCCATTTTTCCAAAAGCAAAAAAAAAAAAATCATTAAACAGTAGAATGCATTTTTACTCCAGCAGAACATTTGAACATAATTTGAAAGACACAATGTACACAATGTTCTTCACAACGTATGTATCACGTATGATAATATTTTTTTTCAACCGGTATTCTAGAAAATGTAAAGCATTTGAAAATAGAAATGGGTACTTGCGCCTACTAGCGGTAGATATGTTTATTACGAGAAATCACAAATCGTGCGCAAAATGTTCATCAGAGAGGAATATATCCAAAGAAAAAGTCATTTTTCAAATTAAACAATTAGACGCAGAGATAGCACAAACAATATGATTTCCTTTGTCTGAACGTTTGAACGTTTGTCGCACTTTGTTGGCGCAACGGAAAGAGCGATTGCCTGTTTTAATTGTCGAATCTTGCCTGAAACAATATACTTTTTTATTGTTGAAATGTTCAAGAAACATGCTTTCACATTTGGACATCGCAAACAAAAAGAATACCTTGTTACTAAAAAATTACTTATCTTATTTTTCTTTGTCATTATTGACGGTCTTTCACCTAGTTGAAGATATAATCTAATATAACTTTACGAACCAAATAGCTCAACTGTGACTAATTTGAAAAACAAAATGGTCGTAAAATATGGTTCATGTGGTTATCCGACTAAAGAAAATATTTTTCAAAAGCATCTTTATAAATGAGCAGGGCCGTAGCTACCGGGAGAAAGGTCATGCTAGGGGCGTAAACTTATACTCTGAGGGACGTAAAAAATAGAAATGGACAACGTGTGAATACATTTACGGGAAATGGTTACGGAAAAAGATATTTATACACTCTCTTCGGTATTTAATCTTTTTCAAATTTTAGTTTACCTGATATAGCTTTCCATGCAGGTAACCAGTACAGAATTACGTATACTGTGAGGCGTGAACCTCTAATATGCATGACAGGAATTGCCTGAAACAGTAGATGGAGGCGTATCGAACAATTTGCGGATATTCCTAACCTCCGTGACCTTTCGGAACACGCTGAAGGGATGAGGAACTAATTAATGGCATGTGCTTTGTCGCAGAAAGCTCCTCCGAGAGTTTAACCTTGCAGGGAATTTTTCCAAGCCCAATCCCGAAATAATCTTCCGGTTGTTACTCTCTGTGACGTATCTGCCAGCAGGACGCACACGACATAAAGGCAGATAGCAGTCAGAATGAACGTCCGCGTAGCTCAATTGGTAGAGCGACTTATTCCGGAATGAGGGGACCCGGGTTCGAGGCCCGGCGTGGATAAAAATGACGGAGAAATTTACTTCGTTATAATGGCGCCCGAACTTTCCGGATGACCCGGCCGTTCAAAATCTCGCAATGGTGTGATGTTCTTTCCACACCGCGAGAGAGGAAAAATCAAAGAATCCCTTCTCCAGCGCTTCGAAAAATAAAAATGTGTGACGCTGCATTCCACACACCAGATTGACTGGGTGTTCTCAAGTGCACGTTCTACAGCGGATGGCTGCCTGCAACGATTCATGGTCACGGCTGACCCGTGAGCCATGCCCCCGGCCCTCTTTCGGCGGGGGTGGGATGTGACGTATCTGCTAGCAGGACGCACACGACATAAAGGCAGATAGCAGTCAGAACGAACGTCCGCGTAGCTCAATTGGTAGAGCGACTTATTCCGGAATGAGGGGACCCGGGTTCGAGCCCCGGCGTGGATAATAATGACGGAGAAATTTGCTTCGTTATATCTCACTCACTATTTGATACGCATTCGTTCTGTACTGATTTGTTTTTCATTGTGTATATCTGATGCGAACTGTGATGTCTGCGTTCACATGAATTTTAGGTTATACTTGATATTTACAACCATTGGCTCTTGTGCGTATTTACTCAGCTTTACATTTTTAGTAATATTATGCTGAAAACCGGATGTTAGTTTTTTGAATTATTATAATACTCTTTTATAACGGAGGTTTGATAAAATAAAAACTACGTGTTATTTGAATGGGAATACGAAACTGTTTAACTCGAAGGGGCATAATTTGAAGTCTCGCCCTCCCAGATAAGAAAAACTTGCTCCGGTCTTGTAGATGACGTACGCTTGCAAATAAGAATAAACAGTGATGCACGCTACAGGTCGAACTGAGCATTACGACAAAGAACGTAATGTAGGCAAAATCTTCTTTGTAATAGGAGTTATGCGAAGAAAAAAGGTTGTCAAATTGTGACTTTTAAAAGCAGATGTAGTTTAAATAATACAGAATGCATTTCGCCTCTTGCGAGAAAACTGTGAATTATCTGAAACGGATAATATTCGCAATCTTAGCATATCGAATGACATAGAGTGAAAAAAAAGAAAGAAAGAAAAAGAAACCAAATTAAGCTGGCGTTTTGAAACATAAATGAAGTTCGATAAAAAGGCACACTTATGCCACCTTGCGACAGAACTATTAAATATAAAAATTCAAAAATAGATTCAAAATGTCCTACGGCGTGAATCCAAGGTAAAAAGAATTTTTAAAGCAAGCTTTTAGAAAAAGTGGTATTGAGAAAAATAAAATATAAGTTTACGCCACCTAGTGGAAAAACTGTGCAGAAACACAATATATAAAAGGAATTTCCGCGATGATTGATATCTGACCAATTCCTTTTTTCCAATCAGGGTTTTAGATAACGTTTTTAATGCACTGAAGCAAATTCATGATTTTAAACGCTTTCACGGAAAAATTGTACTCCATCAGAATCAGCAAACGTGAAAAATATTGTTCATTGCTAATGTTATCGGTCGTAAAAATAATTTTTTCAATTGGATTTTTAGAACCAGAGATATCGAAAAAGATGAAATATACAAACACCGCAGTACATCTTCAAGGCGTTTTTGAGTTTGTAAGACACATTTGGTATGTAGGGAATCGAACCCAGATAGGGAAGCTGCGACATAGGAAGATTAGAAAGTTTGCAAGTAAACGCCTTCCAGCGGGACAATTGAATTTTGTGAGAAAGAAACTATATGCAAATTCGTGTGTTCCTGGTAAAAGGTGTTGAAGGGAAAAATAATTGTTTTAATTTGATTTTTAGATGCAATTGTATTGAGTAAATTGAATTTTGAGTTCAATAAAGAAAATAGCGTCTTCATTTACTTCCACTATGACAAAGTTATGCATCGGAAAAAGACCAAAATGCATAAATCATTGTTTACACCGTTCAGGCTTCCCCCTAAGAAAAAAAAGTGAAACCGGATTAATGGATACAGGTACACTGCCCTCAGACTGACTGCCGTAGTGTATTTAACAAATATTTTTTTACAAAACATTTGCTAAAAATAAAATTCTTGGTCTGTTACATGATGCGACAGGCAGAGGCTAAAAGTACTGAAAAACTAGGATTGCATCAGGATAATCCATTTAAAAAACAAATACCACTCTTTTACACTCTTATCGATCATAAGTATATTACAAGGTTTTGATGTCATTATAATAAAATAATTAAAACTATACACTATATTTATTTCGAACTGAAACATATTGAAAAACCAGCGAAAATAAAATAGTCTCCTATTTGGTCTTCGGATGACTCTGTGTGTCCTAATATTTTTTTCTTTTCTTCTAATCAGCTTTGTGCTAGTTCGTCGGTATTCTTTTCATATTTTCACTTTCTTCCTTTGATTCTTTTTATTGCTCTGTTAGACTCTTCAATGTATTGTGTTTAAGAAGATCGTACGCAAATCACTAGGAGGCGAAATCTCTTTTGGGGTTCCTCCTTCATTGGGTACTTTGCGAATAACACGTTTTCTTGTTTTGTTCGGCTTCCATTTGCGATCTGATTTATTCACGCGTTCGGTAGTCGATGATGTTTTAGACACGTATATTGTGTCTTCTGTCTGCGCGAGTGAAGTATAGTTGGCTTTTATCTTCTTTCAGTGCTCCAAGCCTCTTCCTTCCTAATCTCCCAGTTTTACTTACATTTCAAGATAAAGTGTATTTTGGTTACCTTTCTTTGTTGACGGATCCTAATATCTGGCCATTCGCACCATTTATTCTATATATAATGCATGCTAATTAATAATATGAGTCAAACACCTTTAACACATATTTATCGACTTAAATATATGTTGAAAACCTTCTGTAAACTTATTATAGTTTAATTTCCTTAGCACTAGTAATATATGAGCCTTAGCTTCGTCTCTATGACGTACACCTTTATTTAACCTTCCTTTTGAGTTTCTGTTCTCTTATATAAATATTGTTACCTCTTGGTTAAAAATTTTCTCACCGAACGGCACATTATTTCCCCGAACACCTTTTCCATTTTGCAAACACTGACAGTGAGTTAGAGCAACATTGCTTGATGACTGTAAATGTATAGCGAATGAAGATCTGTGAGGATGTTGAAAGGATTGCGAATGGACTGTGAAGCGGTGATATTGAAAAATAGATAAAAACCTGTTTGATTTATATGTGATCGACTGATTAATACTAATGTCACATGGTTGGATCTGTGTTGAGACCAGCGAGATATGTTGTATTAATGCATTATATTGAACTTCCCATAAGAGGAATAAATAAAGGAAGACGTTATCATAAAAGTCTATCTGCTGATTTTTTCTACCTGGAAGTAAGTATTTAATTAGACATTCAAAAAGCGTGCAGTTCTCTAAGATCATTAGCTAGCTACATAGTTAATCATTTAAACTACTGTATTCAAAAGTTAAAGCTCTACATCACTCTTCGTTTTTACTTTTCTTTCTGACTAGTTCCAACTAGAAAATGTTGTTGTCCCTGACGTTGTTGTTATGCCAATAACTGAACATCATTTTGTTCAGTTTTCTGTTATGAAAAGAATAAATCAGTAACACGATGAGAAAAAGTTGGTTTTGCTGTCTGTCTTAGGCTTTGATATTTTTTCTTAAGCACGTTCCGAATCAGGGATCGCTTTCACCCAGAAAAAAAGATCCAAATCTGGGCTGTCTGTTTTGACTACGCACGTGTTTACAATGGTGCAAACACACAGCACAAGTACCCAAAGATCGAAGTGCCGGTATCCGGTACCATACGGCGTCCATTAAGTATCACTTGAAACCACTGTTTCAAAACCTGGCTCACTTTCTACAGATATGAGAAAATCAAAGTTTCGCCATGTTGGCTACGCAAACGGCGCGCTTGAACACATCTATTTATGCTGTATATTCCTATATGATGTTTGAGGAATGTTTCAATCTCACGTTTCCAAATCCCAGGGCCACCACGTGTGAGTCTGCTCAGTAACATACTTGATCTACTCAATTAATGTACAATTGTGCGATTTATATTCAGGTTTATTCACTTGAGCAAATCAGCTAGATTGTCGTGGAGTTCCGTATACGCGAAACGTGAGACGAAAAGACACGTGTTGACACTCAAATGCTGCTGAATATTTTTTTAGACATAGAGTATGTCTACAAAAGTTGATATGTAAAGTCACTGATCGCTGCGTTATATTCACGCTTTTACCGTGCCACTGTTTATTAAATTTTGCAGAAAATCGAAACATATCGAAAACGCTGTTTCCTGTGCACCTTTGCAATTCAATTATTTTTCTCCGTAGATTGTGCAAGTATTCCATTAAAATTTGGAGGTATGGTTATTTTTGAATAATTAAGCTTTACTGCTGTTCACATACTTAACGTATTTTTACGAGGAACGATATAATGCGTCACTTTCAGACGATACGTTTCACTGACGCTAGGTGCTCCATGCGCACACTTTAGGTTGTGTGCCTTAAGATTAACAAGGAATACAGATATATCATCGGAGATCGAAAAACGCTGATAGATTATGGAGCTGCTTTACGATTTTGAAGTTTGCTTTGTGTAGCCAAGGACTTGGTTGCCTGAAGTTATCAACTATCGATTAGCGACTGAGATTCACTGAAATGTTCTATGAAAAACGATTTAACCCTTTAAGTGGCCGATGTACCTAAACCATATATGGTTCCCCTGATTTTTTTGCTCTCCCGAACAGAAATGTTCGCATAGTGGTCGAATTTTTTTAATACAGCGGCAAAACAATTCCTTTCCCTCTCTGCATCTCAGCGGTACGTACCGTAAACCTGTTAGTTACGATAATAGCTCGCTTCTACTCCTCTATTTTCTTCTCCACGACCTAATGAATGATGAAGAAGGACTTGTCTTTCTGTCACGGACACCATGCCACTGGACGGAATCATGAGACTGAAATATATTCTCTCTTAAGTTTGTTTCCATTGTTATTACATCCCTTTCAGGAGCTCATAGGTCAGAAAGGGTTAGTGTCAATCATCCCCCTAAACGACCACTTTGAATGACAGAGCTAAGAGGAAAGAATCGCTTTCTGATGCGCTGATTCACTCGTTCCACCCGCGTTCGGCCCATTTCTTAGACAGTAATATATTTGTTCGAACTGATTGCTAACCCCGAATTAATTTGTTCCAACCAGTAAAAGGGTCAGTTATCTCAACCGACAGAGCCCCCAGTGTAGCTCAAGGTACGTTGCTGTAGTTGATAAAATTCCCGCCTCATAGAACCGAATGTTGAAGGGAAACAGTGAGAACCATGATAAGTTGAAGCAAATGAGAAATATTCAAGTAGTTTAATCATTTGCTATCAAATATAAAATAGATTTATATTGATACTCTTCATTTGTGTAGTTGCGCTGTATCTTCAGGAACATTGTTCGCAAGGAACTGCACGGTAGAACTATTAACAGACAAATGAAGAAACAGTTATTCCAAAGAGACCCCAAATGGTCTGCTTTTTATTGAGCTCATGTAGAATGCCCGGGATGTTTCATAGTGGAAAATGTATAAAAAATTTCGAAAGATTTAACCCTTTGCTGTGTCCTGAAGTGTGACACCTCGAGGCCCCATAATGTCGAATCTCTCGAATTATTTATGTATACCAAATGTATAGTATTGGGTTGGAAAGAAAGTAATGTCTTCAAACGCAAGGCAACATAAAGTGATAATTACCGCATATACAATTACAAATCAGCCCAAATGTAGTCGCCATAATTTGCCACGATCTGCTCCCATCGTCTGGGCAGTTGTTGGGCACCGTCCCTGTAGAATTGCAGCCGCTGGGACGCAAAGAAGTGAGTAAGTGTGCATTCGACACCTTTCCGGTTGGTGAACCGCTACCCGTCGAGGAAATGCTGCAACGACGGGAAAAGGTGGTAGTCGTTTGGGGCAATGTCCGAGAAATAGACTGGATGCGGCAGCAGCTCCCAGCCCAGGTCTCTGATCTTGAGATTGGTTACCCGTGCTGTGTGAGGTCTCGCTCCATTCTGCTTTAGGAGGATGCCCTTGCGGTTCAGCACTGCTAGTCGTTTCGATGTGAGCACTGCGTGCAGATCGTCGAGCTCACGGTAGTAATAATCGGCGGTGACAGGGGTGTGGTCCATCAGCAGATCAAAAGACACGACACCCCATATATTCCACCAAACAGACAGTTGGACCTTACATGGGTGTGAGCCGGCTTTATGGGGTGGCATGGGCTTCTGTTTTGCGTACAACGACTGTTTTCAGGCGCTTACATTGTCATACAGAGCGCAATTCTCGCCACTTGTCACAATGCGGTCGAAGAACGGCTTAACTTGGTCACGTGCAAGCAGTTAAACACATGCACTCATGCGATTTGCTTTCTGCTCAGCTATCAGTTGAGGGGTACCCAAATTCCCGTCTTGTGCACCTTCCCAAGTTGACGCAGGTGCGTGATAATGCCGGTGTGGGTAGTCCGCGGCTGTTTGGCCAACTCCCGCGAGGTCACACATGGGTCGGTCTCCATCAAGGTCTTCGGCATGTCCAAATCCAGTTTTGAGGATTTTCCGGCTTTGGGCCGGTCTGACAGGTGAAATTTCCCTCTCTAAACCGTTGGAATTAACGACAACACTGACGATGTGATATGATATTGGGGCACACACTGGTAATGCTCTTTGCAGAATTTGAGAGGGGTGCTACCGCTACGAAACTCATACAGCATGCAATGTCGCATGTGCTCCTTGTCCACTTCCATGTTGGCTGGCACTTACACTCTATGCATTTCTGACGTCTAACAGCCACTGATTATTTCGCGCCGCAGCCTTTTGCAAAGAATGGGGATATATGTGTCTTACTATAGAAGTGATGCACATGCCAAGATGGTAGGTAGAAATGTAAAGCACTAGCTGACGTAGCTAAATTGGGAAAGCATTCGTCTCTGGAGCAGAAGAATATGGGTTCGTGTTCCTCCCCAGAGAGGGTTTGAATTTCACGCTATAGCCGTCCGTACGTGAGTAATAGCATTAAAAATTAGAGCAGATTTTAAAGCAATTATTCCAAATAAGTTAGCTCATCGGCCGAAATTAAATAATATTATAAGAAAACCTGCGGAAATATAAATTTTGAAGAATATCATCAAACACGCCCGTGTAATAAGCATGCCCTTGGACAAAAAAAAATATTCGAATTTTAAATAATTTATAGTTTCCTTTACGCCATTTCAGAAAGTACTAGAAGAATCTTGTCAACAGACAGACACCATGCATTTTTTCAACTACACTGCTCGCTATTTCGAAGCAGCGGAAAGTTCCGTATAAAGGAACGAAAAATCTTCCTCTCGCGCTTTCAACAGACAGCATTTATGAAAGATTCCAAATCAAATTTTCTGTTCTGCCTTCTACAATACAGAGCAAAAACCATGGCAAACACAAGCAGATCTTTTCACTACCATATATGTGCGTCCGAAAAAGCTGAAAACTACGAAAACGTATCAAAATGTAGTTTGTGTGAAAATGGTTTTAAACAAAGTATTTGCTTTACAAAAAGTACGAAGAAGTAGTTTTTCCAAACCTTTCCCAGAAACGGAAATGTGAGAAATACAGTATTAACTTCTGTTTGTGAAAATTGCAGCACCATTAAGGAATGATGGTAATCATGTGAAACTTACAGAATATGCAGAGCAGGGTAGGACATGCAAATTATTAGAAGTGCAGAGTTATTGCGCATTACTGGATACGGCAGCGCTCTCTGGACAGCCGAGTGACGGGCTTATACACTGAGTGGCCACTTTATTATGACCACCCCCTCAGTACTTCGTTGGACCACCTTTTGCCTTTAATACTGCGTCGATTCTTCGTGTCATGAACTCCACGAGATGTTGATAGGTGGTTTGTGGAATCTGAGACCATGCTTGATGAATAGCACTTTCCAGGAGTGTGAGAATGCAGGGTTGTGGATCCAGCTGTCTGATAGCTCGTTCAACTTCATCCCAGAAATTCTCAGTGGGGTTGATATCTGGAGATTGTGAGGGCCACCTAAGCAAAGTAAACTCACCGGCATGTTCCTGAAACCAATCCTGTACAATACGAGCACTATGGCAGGACGCATTATCTTGTTGAAAGTAGCCATCGCCATTGGGATAAGCCATCCACGTGACAGGATGCACTTGCTCCACAACGATGTTTAGATATGATGTGCCAGTCAGACACAAATTAAAGGGCACAAAGCATGCCAGGAAAACATTCCCCAAACCATAACGTTGTCTCCACCCGTTTAAAGGGTTGTAGCAATGCATTTGGGGTCCATGCTTTCGTGCTGTTTCCGCCAAATTCTCACTCGGCCATCGGCATGGTGCAACTGAAAACGTGATTCATCGGACCATGTAAGTTGCTTCCAATTATCGGCTGTCCAATCCTTGTGCTCCTGTGTGAACTGTAAACGTTTTCTCTTGTTAACTGCAGACAGCAAAGGTGTTCGAACAGGACTTCGCCATATCCCATCCGATGCAGTGTACGGCGAACAGTGCATGCGGAGATCATTTGAGTTACTCCTTGATTAAGATGGTCTGTAACTTGCTGCACTGTTGCCCTTCTGTTGTCTGTTGCTAGTCTAGACACGCTCCGTTCCGTCCGAGCAGTCACTAGTCGATGACGGCCACACGTTGCACGTAGAGACCCAGTTTTTTGGCTTACAGTCCAGTCTTTAAACACTTTAACAACAGCTGCTCTGGAACATTTCACGAATGCGGCGGTTTCGGTGATACTAGCTCCATGGCTCCGAGCTCCTACAATCATCCCACGTTGAAAGTCCATCAAATCGCATTTTTTACCCATCTCGTCACTCAAAAATCACTTCTACTACTGTCACAAGCACTAAGCTTTTCCTTTTTATACTAGCCTCGCTCTCTGGCGGCTACAGCGTGCAGCCATAGCACATTTGCTTAAAACTATCAGGTGGTCATAATAAAGTGGTCACTCAGTGTTAAAGAGAGGGCTGTTTAAGATACACACCAGTAGAGCATCGCGGACAGCGAGTTTTAAAAAGGTCTCCAGGATTCTAAAATGCCTCGGCGACGACGAAGTGCGCAATATCACCATAAGACACAGTTTGAACGGGGACGAATGATTGGTCTGTGTGAAGGTGAAATTTCGTACCGCGACATTGTGGCTTGGACGAGACATAACGCCACGACAGTTATACCCGTGTGACGTCAGTGGACTGAGAAGAACCAGATGCATCGACCATCCGGTTGTAGACCAAGAAATGAGACGACACATCGGGATGACCGACACCTCATCCGCATGGCAGTGACGAACCGTTCCGCATCTTCGAAAGTCTTAGCACAACAGTGGAGCACTGCAACAGGTGTGGCATTGTCTGCCTCCACAGTTCGACGCCGTCTGCTGCACAGAGGACTAGTTTCGCGCATCCCTTTGCGGCGGATTCCTTTGACCCTTAACCATGGATGCCCCAGGCTGGAATCGAGTTTTTAATACAGAAAATGGCGTACTGATTGGCAACATGTCGTCTTTCCGGACGAGTCCCGATTGAACTTTGACTACCATGATGACCGCATACGCATTAGACGGTATTGTGGTGAGAGCCTTCTTCCAGCATGAACTGTCGAGCGTCATACGGGCCGAACGCCAAGTGTGATGGTGCGGGGTGCCATTGGGTACCATTTGCGATCTTGGCTGTTACGACTTGAGCGCACTCTCAACAGCAACCGCTACATCAGGAAAGTTGTACAGGCAGAAGTCATATCTTTCCTCCAGGGCAGTCTTGGCGCTATATTTCAGTAGAACCATGGCCGAACACATGTTGCCAGGAATATTTAAGCACTCTTCTCTGGCCAGCACGTTCGCCAGACATGTAGCCTATTGAACATGTATGAGATATGGTCACTCGGAAACTGGCCCATCAAAGTCCTCCATCTGTCGGTATCAATGATCTATGGACTCGCCTGCATGTCGCCTGGCATGCTATTACCCAGGACACCATCCAACGCCTTTTCGATTCAATGCCACACCGTCTAGAAGCTCTTATTGCAGTTCGCGGAGGCTTCACAAGATACTGATTTTTTCAGGTAAAAAGTGTTGTACTGTTCTGAAAATTAAATCACTTATGTACAGTCATATCAGTAATGTGTGGTATAAATTTTATTTGAATCGTATGGTTCCTTCTCGGTGTTATAATTTTCAGAAACAGTAGCGTAAATGCACAATTATATCATTTCCTGGAAAAGATACGCATGTAAAAAACTAAAACATATGACAGAATGTGCAATAAGCGATAAACCTTATTTACATATAGTGTGTTGTATTCTGACAGTATTGTGGTATTACTTCTTGATAACTTCAATACTGTCAGCACATCTCTATTGCAGTATGTTGTTAATGGGTAATAAAACTCTATACCATGTTTTACAAACCACAGTTTCATCGTTTATGGAACTTTGCATTTTGTTTGATAACTGTTTCATCACGGACAATGAAGGGCTCCACTTTGACACAGAGTTGCACAGAGCAATTATTTTTCGGGTTTAACGATTACCATGAGCAAATCTAAGCGTAATAACCATTTTCGTGCCCCTAATTAAGGGTCACTGTTTTAGGTAATGGAGATAGCCAGTACTGTAACACAAGCACACTTTCCCTGCGTCATGCCGGGCTCGAACGAATGTTCAGAGACTACCGCTAAGACCACTGCGCCACCGTAGCACACTGGCGCAAGGTCTCATTAAACTTTCACAAACACTGGAGATTGTTGACAGGCACAGTTTCTTCTTTCGTTAAAAATTATATCACTGTTGGGTGATCGAAATTAAAATTTTCTCTGACATTACTGAATGCTAAAGATCAACAGCTAAAAGTACTTCTTCGCTTTTATATTGCTAAAATAGGTGGTTTATGGTTCAAACACGCATTGTCTTCACCTAGGTCAGGGTTTCTCAAGGTTTCGGCATCTGTGTACCCCTTCTAAAATTTTCGTAACACTGAGTACCCCTCCATTCCTGTTTGTCGGTTGCTACTACACTGCTGGCCACCCAAATGCAACACCAAGAAGGACACGAGATAGCAAAGCCAGATTTGCCGGACACATAACAACACATACTAAGATGAAACGATTGAGCTTACAGGCCCGTGCGACTTGCGGAACACGCAGACATCAATAGTTCGTGTGGCCCCCATGGCTGGCAATAATGGCAGCTACACGCCGCGGCATCGAACGAAAGAGGCTTTGGATGTGGGCTTGGCGTATGTCGGTCCAGGCTGCTTTCACGTTGCCACAGTTCATCAGGCGTAGACGCGGATGGTGCTTGCCGGGCCACTCGCTTGCCGATCGGCGACCAGACGTGTTCGATTGGCGACATATCGGGAGAACAGGCGGGCCACGGCAGCAGTGATACCTGGTGAGCCGTGAAGAATTGTTGCACGATGCGTGTCACGTGCGGGCGCGCATTGTCCTGTTGAAACGTGGCCGCTGGCAGGTAAGGGAAGACTACAGGCTCCAAAACGTCGGAGATGAAGCAGTGACTGTTGAGTGTACCGGCGATGCGTACCAGAGGGGTGCAGGTGTCATATCCAATTGCGCCCCAAACCATAACGCCAGGCGACGGACCGGTATGGCGATGCATAATGAAAGCGTCATTCAGTCTCTTGCCGCGGAGCCGCCACACGCCGATCCAACCATCGTGGTGTTGCAGGCAGTAGCGGGATTCGTTAGAGAAGACAATGTCGTGCCATTCCGTAGTCCAGGTGCGGCGTTCAACGGCCCACTGCCGCTGCACTCGCCTGTAGTGCAACGTCAATGGTAATCGGAGCAATTGGTGCCGTGCGACAAGTCCTCGCTCCTGAAGACGAGGTCGAACGGTACTTGCGGCCAGAGGTTGTTGCGCAACACACCCTAATTCCTGCGCTAACGTTCCTGATGTGGCGGTGCGAGCTGTCAATGCCTGCCGCACAACATGCCGGGACTCTCGTTTGGTGGTGTGCCGCGGCTGCGGCAATCGCTCACGTTGGTCCGTCCGTCCCTCTTGCACCCACCGAATCCATACTCGGCTCACTGTGGCTGGATGTCGTCCCACACAAGCGCCGATGTCTAGGTAGGATAAACCGCTGTCGCGATAAGCCACTATTCGTCCTCTGTCGAACTCAGAAACGTGCTGGAATGACTGCTGTATTCTGCGACGAGGCATCAGGAAGCTTCCCACGCACAGGTCCGGCAGCACAACACACTTCCACTACTTACACCCCGCCTTCTGTGCACCCTTCTTATAGTGCTTCACGGTGGCGTACCGGGCGCACACGATTTTCATATGCCCTGCAATGCTAATCGTTTGCATGTCCTCTCGCGGGCGACGCATGCTGCGAAGTTCAGACCAATCGGATGCTTCCTTCTTGGTGTTGCATTTTGGGTGGCAAGCAGTGTATAAACACTGCTTTCTTTCGGTTTATATAACCCAGTTTTCAACCAGTGACCTATATTCCTGAACTTTAAGAACCAAAAAAAGATATTAATTGTGAAAATCTATGGAGCTTATTTATTAACACAAAATAATAATAAACCTTTTCTGTTAACAATTAACAGTATAACACTTTAACTAACAGGCGTGTATGTGCCCTTCAATAGTCAGCAGTGGATTGCTTGTGTTGCATCAGGCGCCGGCCTTGATATAACGTGTCTGTATCGTGGCGCCGGCTATCGCTGTAAAGTGTGAGTAAATCAAGACTTGCTCGTCACTTCTTCGCAGAGTACTCACTACAAACTCTGCCCGTACCCCCAGGGGTACGCGTATCACACTTTGAGAAACGCTGATCTAGGTTATTGTATTCTACTGGGGTTTAAAATTTATATAAAGTCCTTCGTATGGAATGTGTTGGCCGTCTTGCTATCTCATCATGAAAGAAAAATCCGTTATTTCCATAAACAGAGATATCGAAACAAAAATGACGTAATTACACAACCAGTCAGGAGATTGTCTTCACCTGGTGACAAAACCTTCGACTGATTAACAAGAGCTGGAAGATACATGCAAAATTTGCATACTAGTGAGGTTTATATTTATCCGATTGAAGAGGAATATTTCCAGTTCGATTTCCAGAAACCGAGATACTACCTATAGTAATAAAAAAAGAGAGATAGAGAGCGAAAGAAAGAGATTGAAATGGAGAGAGAAGAAAAAGAGGGAAATCATGGTGGACAACAAAATTTGGCCGACTATTTTTCATTTTATTCCAAGTTGTAACGACGGTTTTCAAGTCCTAACGAGAGTTGGAAACGGGTCAAAAATCTCGGACACGGACCCAACCCGGACGTCCCTTAACTGGACCCGACCCGGACCCGTAACTGACCGGACAAATCTGCCTTAAACTATAAATTCCAAACTCAGTTTATATATATATAAATATAAACGTAATATATGTATTCATCCCAATAACTGCTTGATATTTAATAACTGAACTAAACTGAAATACTTTAATGGTTGACTATGACCGGGACCATGGAGTATATTACAAAAGGTATTCGCCGGAGAAGACATAACTGCATTCATGTAGAGGGTAATTCCGTGGCAGTATGGATGAACGTCATAGCTCAACAGAGTTTGAAAGAGGTATAAAAGGAAGAGGTATAAATGTTTGAAAGAGGCCTTTCTGCTTCTTCTGTTCCTATAGTAGGTGACCGACAGATTACTCTCTCGCGGAGTTTGTGCAAGAATTGCAGTATCCCCGCTCAAAAGTGTCAAGAATGTATCGGGGATACGCCATTTCCGGAATAACATCTCATCGTTGACAGCGCTGTGGGTGGATATAGTGGTGAATTAACGAGGCCACAGCCGACTTCAAAGAGGGAGGTACAAGAAACGTCTCCGCCAAGATCATGAGGCGGTCATTAGTCGCATTGTGTTATGGAAGTCACCCACCCACCAGAGTCCCATTGCTAACGCCACGTCACCAGACTATACGCCATAACTGGGAGGAAGAACAATGACACTAGACCTTGGATGATTGGAGACGAGTCTTCTGGTCGGATTAGTCTCGTTTCCAGTCATTTCGCGCAGAATGGAGTGTGCGAATCTGGGGGAAAGCGACTGATCTGGCATGTCAACAACGAACTGTTCAGGCTGGTGGAGGCTCAGTTATGGTCTAGGCCATGTTCAACTGGCATTCGTTGGAACCTCCGGTACTTGTAGATGCATTTATAAACGGTCTATGTGCGTGTGCAGCTTCGCAGACTGTCTGCATTCGTTCATGGTTAGCCACGGGACAATGGACTCTTACAGAAGGACATTTACTCTTCCCACAGAACCGTGGCGACTGAACTTGGTCAGAAGAGCATTCCGCGGAAATTCCCACCTCTGAATGGACTCTCCTTTCGCAGGATCTGAATCGTGTGGTAAATGTTAGGGATGCTGTGGAAAAGCATGCTCGAGCTTTGGATCTTCCATTCAAGAATACGGAACAGAAAGCATGTGAGAGAGATAGTGAACTGATTGCTCGCCGAGTGACAGCGCTTATCCAGGCGAAAAGTAGGTCAATCCGTTATTAGGTAGGCATCCCATGATTTCCGTTCACTCAGAGTAGAATGCACTACTAACATGATTTACACACAAAGAATGAATAACAAGCTTTTCTTTCACAATTTGCGGTTACGGAATTCATGAGCTGTTATTCACAACGCAATTCAGTAAAATTCGAAATATACTGATTGCGTCTTAAATTTTATACTTCGGTACCGCCAAGCGCTGTTTCGCAAAGGATAAGTACGTATATATAATTGCGGAACATGAAAAGAAGAAATCTCATAGAAAACGATGGCTATGCTAATATATAACCAATAAAAAAATTTCCATTTCATATTCATCAAGAAAAGACATAATGTCCCATGCATACGGACGAAGAGATAAACAGAACAGTAAAGTAAACGCATATCTTCTGGCAAATGTATATACGTTTGGCACACATGAACACATATTAGAAGGCAAATAATACTTTAATTATGCAATAACGTTCTTTAAATTCTGGGTTAGTGTAAAAGAGATTTATTGATAAATACTTCTTTCTCTGTCATGTATGATGATACCGAAACAAACAAATAAAGTTCTGCAGTCTATGGATGGTAAGCACAATACATGCACTTAAAAGATATCAGTGCTGTACCAATATGGCACCCTGATTGTTTAGGGAGCGAACAAAGAGCTCTGTAAATATCTGACGCAACATTGTGTGCGCCTGTGGTGTTCACACACTGTCTGTTCTCCTGGTCATAAATGAAATAAGAGCGTTGGTTTGCGTGAGGCTGGATCCTCGATAGATTTTCGGGGATGCTTCATCCAGATATATTGGATAGCAACCCTCGTGCTCACTATTCTCCGCCTTTGCTCGATTCTTGTACAAAAGAAGAAGACAGTGCAACAGAAGTTGAAAGCATTTTGTTCATCCGACTACTCGGCAGTTTCCCGAAATAGATGTTTGGCATAGTAAAAAATTGTTACAACACGTGAACAAATCTGTCTTAGCTTTCACGTACTAAAACTGAGACTTCTGAGCATCTCGCGCCGACAGTTTATGGCCGAGTTCATGTTTAAACACGTGTGCTGCGTTTATAGTATGGCTTCGAAGCTTTAGGGTTTCACAAAACTGTAAATAAGGAATGGGCGCATCCTTTTCGTTCTTGGTAGAAATGGGGGTCGTAAAATTACAAATAAAATTATGTTTGTAAATGTTGAACATAAACTATCAAACAGACATCACATCGAATGTTTATCTGAGCAGTAAGCTTCGCACCATACGTACGCACACACACACACATGTGCACAAATATTTGTGTCACAAGGTGGTTGATCTCTCTAGGACATTAGCTTCTAGGTCCTTGTACTACTAGAGACAATTTCAAACTTTAAGAAAAATAAAGATTTTGTGTGCACACTTACGGTGTTTAAAATGCTTTTTCTAGACATACGTGATTAATTGAATAGTGAAAACTGAAAAAGAAATAAAAAATATCCATACAGCTTAGTGAGAACCAATGATATTTTAATTTTTTTAATTTTCCTGTCCTTTCGGCGTAGTCACCGTTTTATTTTCTTTAAAAGTTTGCATTGATTCTACAGGTAATAGAATTTTCTGTTATCATTTGTCATATTCCGGTTCTGGTTTTAGTTTGCTGTTTCCTGTTTTCCGATTATATGCCACTGAAATCACGACACTAATTAAGAATCATCCTGTACGTTAAATTGAATTGCAGTTTATTTATTCTTTGAAAGATGCTTCACTGCTAGGAAAAATGTTTTTTTTTTCATTTTTGTTGTGTATCATTGGAAAGGAAAGTACTTGACGCAAAGACAGATCTGTCTAGGTGGTTAGAGGAAGAGCAACTAACTGTATGTGAAAGCCAAATCGTTTAGTCCATCGGAGAATTCAGTTTCTTTATCTGATCTATGTCAATTTCGCGATCAAATAATATCATCTGCTTTCTAGGCCGCTTTGCATTTCTTCTCAATTAGGAATATGGTAAGCAACTGTGGATGCTATTTTCGAATTAAATTAGGCTTACGTTTTTTAAATAAACTTGAGTGCCGCTTGTAGTTGGGTTAACGAAAGTCCATCTTTGGAAATGAATGATTGATGTGGATCTGATTTAGCGATACAAACCGTCTTTGCTAGCTTCGAGGAGACGTAAGAGTGAAATAATTCAGGCAATCAATATTAGCGCTGTAAATTTTACGGTTAAGTAGTCTGTGAATTTCATAATTTGTAAAAGAAAATAGGTTAGTTTATGAAGCTCACAGTCTTTTACTAAGGAAAAATCTTTACTACTCAGGAAAAACTACTGCTGGAGGCGAAGCTGCAATAGTATTGCAGTGTTTCCAGTAAGCAGGTCTTGAATCACCAAGAGTTTTCGTAAATATGTGACCTTTTGCAAGGCCATGAGAGTTCCACCAGCTGAAGTCAGTCCACATAGCTCACGATGTTTATACACTGGATTACAGGTCCAGTTAACTTTTAAATCACAACAAATTGCTTTCTGGAATGAACCTACAGCGAATGCTGCTACTTTACGGTAAACTGTGTTGGCAAAGAAGTTATGATCACAACCTCTCTGTAATCAGAATGAGCGGAGAGATGTAAATAAAATTGAGCAGTTGGTTCCAGTTTTAGCAGTAGGAACTGGAGAGTCGTTATGGTCGTGTGACAAGTTTGTGAAATTCAGATTAAAAGTGCAGTTTGACGAGATTTCAGTGCGGGATAATCTTCGGTGGCGGAGCTTTGGTGTGTATATTTCTGATGTAGTACGTGTGGTTGCCTACGAACGAAGCAGTGTGATGAAAGTTTAGTGTTCGCGAAGAGAAAACATGAAATAAAACTGGTAGTCGCTGCATGGCGTGAAAGCCGAGTAAACTGTTGCAGCGTACCGGTAGGAGGACTAACTTAAATTCCATCACTTGCCAACACAGTGAGAGATGGTGAACACCGATTTCCACCTGGACACAGTATCGTAGTCTATAAAGGCAGGAACTGGTAGCCCATTCGTCATCCCCTTTTCACTGCCAGGCGAAAACAACTTCTGTTGGTCTGCTGTCAAAAACAAATGAACTTAAACTTTCCAATGAGTGCAAAACAAAACGAAGCTGACGTCTTTTTTTGCCTAAAGGAGAGCACCAGTGCAGGTTGCTGCAGCTTTGTAGTTCGAGAATTCAGCCACTGGGACTCTTTCAAAATTCCTGGTGCACATCAATTGCTGTTTGGATGATAAAAGGTGCCACGGAATGATTCTGGATCATTTCTCTCTATTTCTTTTCATCATTTTTTTCTTTTGTTCGTAATGATGTGGTCCATTAGAGTAATGTGCCTATCCTTGTCTGGAAGAGAATACCGGTGATTATATGTTTTGCCATGGTCTTCGAACTCTCCTGGCTTGAATCCCAGTAAAACATCTTTTGATAAGACGTGGAAGAATCTCTGAGGTGCTGCGATCCCACCGTCCGCCAGTTAAGGGATGGTAAACACTGTGAGTGGCTGAGCTGGCTATGTTCCGATATCTGATGCAGTCCGTTGCACATTATCTCGATTCAGCAAGCAGAAGTGTAGTTTCATAACTTTTGAGATCTGAGTATGCATATATTAAACGGTTCCGTTCTAGGCGTTTATTTGAAATATAACCTCATTACGCCTTTCCATTATTCTGAAAATTACATGAAAATATATCGACAATGAATCTGAAAAAACAGACTTTTTACTTCCTAAGAGGGATGAGAACTTAGCAATATTTACAGAATGCTCATTCAATATGTACACACTTATCATCCATCCTGCAAGTCAGGAAGTACACCAACTACTCAGTTTGGAATTCTTTTTAAGGATTTGTCTTTCTTTTTAATGATTTGTCTTTCTTTTTAAGGATTTGTCGACCAGGACCCTGAAAAATATCCCAAAGAGACATGTTTAATGCAAAAGGTTTCGTCACTGGTAAAATATTGTGTTTAATCTAAAAAAATTTCCCAAAGCTGTTTTTTTTTGTGTGGATAACTCCCATTTTCATGAGCTCATCTGAGAAGAGCCCGACTCCCAAATCTTCAGTGAAAATATTCAGGAATGAATTGTGAGAAATTCTAGCAGCCGCAGCCAATTCACGCCTCCCTTTGTATTTACTCATTTGCACTTCCATTGGCAATTTTTTTTTTGTGCTGATGGGCGACCTGTGCAATCCTCTCTTTCGGTAGACATTAGCCCTTTTTGAGACATTCAAATCAGTCAAAATCATGCATATAATTCACTATTTGGCGTGAAGTACTATTGGCTATTTTCTATAGTACTATTTTCTCAAATTCAGCAGCTTTCTTCGAAAAATTATTACTGTAGTAAGATTAACATTGTAAACATTAATTCTCCTAAAGCCTAGTTCTCTGTATTTTGCGAAAGAGATCAAAATGTTTTTGTGGTAAAATGAAATAGTCCTTTGACTGGAAACAGCTGTCCGATAGTTCTTTGTCTGAATATTTTTCCAATTTCCCATGGCCAACTAATTTTTCTAGTGCAGATTAGCTATACAAAAGCAGGAATCTTTCTTTTTCGAGCTAAACGGTATTTTTAATCAGAGTAGTTTTTAACAATGAGCAGACTCTGATCAGCCCATTCTTCACGGAACATTTTTGTTGCTATCTAAATAACGAAAAAGTCAGTTTGCCTGATTAACAACTTTTCATCTACTAATGGATTTTAATGACCACTCACTCTGAGCAACTCTATGAGTTGTAAGAGGTCGTTCGTCCCTAACTTGAGGCGCTGCTTCTTGGCTAGTGTCTTTAGACAAACACACAACTCATACCTCATCTGGCACTCGAGCCCGTCCCCATCTCCAACGCATGGTGAGAGGCCAGCTCTTGGACCACTGCACCACCGAGAAGGTTTAGAGGTATTCTCACGAACACTTTTCCTAGAATCTGTAGGCAGTAACTCCAGTTCCTTCAGGCTATTACCTTCTGGTAAATAAATGGAGGAGAAAAGTACTTTTGCGCAATTCAGCCTTCAAAAGAAACTGCCTGTTGTACCAGTAAGGACTAATTTCGCGTTTTATGATCATATCGCTAAAATAGTTTTTGTTGTATATTGTTCAGTCTACAAGTACTACAGAAGACAATTTCTGTAGAACCAGAAAAGAATTTCTGTACTACATTTTCTGTAGCTACAAAAGAAAATTTTTGTAGCACCTGTTGACTGTAATTTGAGCGATTTCAGTTCACCTGGTGTGTGAATAACACGCCCAGATTCAAATATTTGTCCAATGCACCAGGAAATAGTAAAGGCCTGGATACAAAAAAGGTAAGTAAATGACTAACACTTTTATTTTGTCATTCCTTAAGATATACAGGGTCACTGCATACCTTGTCAAACACAGCTTGAAATATGATACTGTCAAACAACTTGAACTACGTCTATTATTAACTGATCTAGTCACGGGTATCCATATAACAGCTCGTCATGTAATTATAGACGGGCTCCTTTCTACAAGCTACAATCGTTGTCGACAAACCTGTTATGGACTGCATCGTTGTCAGCAAACCTTTTACGGACTGCATCGTTCTTGGCAAACCTTTTACAGACTGCATCGTTCTTGACAAGCCTTTTACGGACTGCATCGTTCTTGACAAGCCTTTTACGGACTATATCTTTATGGGTTCTCTCCACCAAGAGTATATATCCTTGTCGGCTCTCTCAACCTTTCGTTTACCTTCTGACTAGCTGTCAGTTGTTGATAAAACGTACGGAGAAACTTAGAGGCTCCGATATAGTATTCTCACCAAAATTACAACTAAAAGGTAGCATACTTTATACGTATAGGAGAAAGAAACTAAAAAGGAAGTTTGAAATAGAAATATACTTTACAATTGCTTTAATTTTAACAACGTATATACAGTTTTTACTTAACCGTTATTACATTTTAAAGGTTTCGAATGCATCGCCTATATTTTTAGCCAGGACCCAAGATTTATGTGCATCTCAGAATAGGGTAGTGCCTGAAATCTGTATCAGAAACTTTCCAAATTTCTTTCCTTCTTTTGGAGGTTTAAGAAGAAAGATCATTACGAACTCACTACAGGAGTAATTCATACTGTAGACTTAACAAGAAAGAAGCTTTGCGAATTTTCTACAGGGTATCCATCCACCCAAGGATTAGATGTACACCACACATGGGTAATGTGAACAAATATAAAATGTGAACACAAGCATGGAGTCGAAACACCATGTGGGTGTAATGAATTTAAAATAACAGTACCACGCAAATGTTTAGGGGCACAACGAAGGTAGCTTCCACTAACTCCATAGCCACCTTCTGAGTCAAGAAATACCCAAGGGTAGGACGTATTCTCTACTCGAAATGGGCGATCCTGATTGTTTTTGATATTCTGTTTGCTCAGGAGTCTATATATCCCTATTCTCGGGTTTCTAGAAAAGCAAAAAATGAAGATATAGCGATAAAACTTGGTACGAAGCTTATTGAGGACATAGGAAAACAATTTAGCGAAAAAAAAAAATCAAATTGCATCGCTAGGTGAACAAGAAAGAGCAGGCTCGTGTTGGAATGTATTGGCTATTGACAGCGTAAAAGGTTTAGGACAAAATCTGCTAAATATAAGAGATTATCTGTGACGCACAGCAGAAGAACCACTACTGAAATTCAAGAAATTACAGGTCGTTCACGTAGAAAATTTTGTATGCAAATGTTTACATGCAAATTTGGCTAGCTGCGTCTGGCAGGATAAAAGCGGCAATGACCAGACTACCGGTAGTCATTATGGCTCTTGCAAAGAAGGAAAGCGCGTTGCAGGTAAAATTTGATTTTCAAAATCAAATTAATGCCAATAGTGTTTTTTTTTTTGAGAAGTTTAACGACCACCGTGAGCAACTTAATGGGTTATAAGCAGTCGTCCGTCCCTAATTTAGGGATTTAGGGTTACTGGTACCAGGGAAAGGACAGAGCCAGTGCCGTTAGACAAACACAACACCAATGCCTCAGCCGGATTTGAACCCGGACCCATCTCGGACGAATGATCAGAAGCCAGCGCTTAGACCACTGCGTCACGGGGGTATGGAGTGCCAATAATCCCTACGCCAGTATTGAGGAATCAGAGGACTGCAGAGAAGAGCCCTTCACCTGCGGCGTTGAAAAGGATAAAACGGAAATTCCAAGACGGTGGAGAATTTGGTTAAAGACGTCCGTCGGAAAGAGGACTTCCGCTAGTTTCCGAATTTTTTTAATGGAGGTTTAACGACCACCGTGAGCAACTTAATGGGCTATAAGCAGTCGCCGTCTCTAATTTATGGCCACTGGTTCCAGGGAAGGGATAGAGACAGTGCCGTAAGACAAACACAACATCCATGCCTCACCGGTAATCGAACTCCGACCCCTTTCAGACGAATGATCAGAGGCCATCGCTTATACCACTGCGCCACTGGGGCGGCGTTTCCGAAAATGTTTTGGATGAAGTTGCAGTTGCCAGTTGCTGGAACGCATTCTCACACAGCAGTGTCAGAGCAGTTGTACTTTTGTTGGTCAAATGCCCGTCAAGTGCTGCGGTCTTTCGTGGAATGGCATCTGTACAGGATACGTGGGATGCAAGAACTGCTACGAGGAGACAAGGAACAATGCTCTGAGTTAGATGAAGCACTATCATGTAGTCAGGTGAGGCATATTTCCCTATTACTGGGACTGTGAACTCAAAGAAATATCAAATATGGGGAACTGCACGATCAGCTGCTATTCACGAAAGATTTCTGTACAGGGTCCATATATGAAGGTATGGTGTAGCTTCATAGCAAGTTTCATCATTGGACCATTTCTTCTTCGAAACCATCACACACCAGGGCCCAGTAAGTCGCATTTTTATAACCAGTGCACAGTACTTCCCTCTTTTGCGACAACATTTTACTCCCGCTTTGCAGGAACAGCAATATTTGGACACTGCCGTGTTCATGCAAGACAGTGCTCCTCCATATGTCCGTCGGCAACTGAAGAAATTTCTCAGTTGAACATTCGGCAACCAACGTATAATTCCTCGAGGATTTCAGCATTCCTAGCCAACTCGCTTACTAAATATTACTCCTCGTGACTTCCGGCTTTAGGGATACCTGAAAGACAGAGTATATCTGGGCGGCATACGCTCTCTGTCAGATCTGAAGACGAGTATCAGACGTGACGTAGCCAATATCGACTGCGACATGTTGCGAGCAGACGTGTCACATGTCGTTCTTCATTTTCAGCTTGCCATTTCTTGTGATGGACAGCCTACTGAGAAGATTTTATCCTGGAACGTTTGGTGCCGTCAATAACCAGTGTATTCACACAAGTGCCAGTTCTATTATTGGGTCTGCAGCGCCATTATTCTCTTTGTGGCGCAATTTTGAACTACTTTTTTCCTCAAAATCGTTTTACCATGCCCTCATTAAGCTACTTACCAAGTTTCGTGGCAATACCTCCATTTCTCGCTATTCCAAGCAGCCAAGAATAGGGATATTTATTTTATAACTACCCGGTATATACTGTACTTCAGGAGAGAAAAAAAGCATTTCACTTGTGCCAATGCCTTAACAATACAATGTATACTTTTCTTTGCAACTCGCTAATATTTGTGCATCTACATATACAATGTATAATTGTATAGGAAAAAGAACTTATTTCAACATATTTATGGATTACTTTATCACAATGTTCACGTGTCATCAGTTAAGGAATATGTTGAGTTGCAGTAAAAGTTCCTGAGGCATATTTTTCTAAACTCGGTCTTTGAAATATCTTTACAGGAAATAACAGTCTGGAGGAGTAAGCGAGGAAACCGGCCGATAGACTGTTTGAATTTACTGTCTTCGTAAAGAGATAATATCTCATTCATACTGACACAATGAGTGACAAGCTGCTGCATAATGGGGAAGTTACTAACTTCGACGGTTTAGCGATCGACGAATTCATTTGTCACCTGCTCGTACCATCTCGAGGTCAGTCAGCCACGGGTATGCAATTCGTGTGGGAGACACGACCATTTTCAGGATGCAAACGCACCTCACACAATTGGTAGTGATACTTGGCTCAACTGCCTGAATATTATTGATTTGTAAGTTTGATAAAACCACACTTTATCTGCAAATTATTCGCATTAAAAAACACCGGAATTTAGAGCCACTGACTCTTACACTTTTAACAGAATTCAGACTGGTATTTTCGGTTCATGAAGGATTCTTTTAGGGGGAAAATATTTGTTGCTCCTTGTATTACAGCTTCATGAAGTCTAATGTATTAAATAAATGCATCATAGTGTATCTGTTAGCTTGATAGAAGATTGTTTTATCTCCAAACTTCTATAAATACTTTTTCCCTTTTTTTGAAATGGAATTTTGTCGCTAAAATATAAAAAAACAATAGGTCTTTACAAAATGCGTACGTTGATCACCTTGTTGCTGCAACAATACTGAATATACTTTGAAATACCAGTTCATGAGGTACACCTGCCCTCATCACATAAATGGCGCACTGAAATGTGTGTCATAAATCAGGCTTAGCAGCTCGCCAAGCATAAGGTAGTGTTCGATTCAGGATCGTAATGGGGAAGGCGAATGATCTGAGCGAATTTTAACGTAGCATGATATTTGACGCCATGCGTATTGGTTGGATCACCTGCTTGAACGGAAGTTCTCCTGGGGGTTTCACGTATAACCGTCCAAGGACGTATGGCGAATGATGCAACCCGCAAAAACTTCGAGCAATCGGTGATCTTGTGGACAAAACACGTAGTGGATCAGAGGGCTCAAAGGAGATTGGCGAGTATCGTGCACCCGAACATACGAGCCGCAACCTATAAAAATCGCTGCTGAATTCAACATTAGTTTCTTGAGGTTAATATCCGAACACGAATGGCTGCAATGGATGATGACTACGTCGAGTACCGACATTGTCAACGCATGGC
Organism: Macrothele yani; assembly: GCA_039090855.1. Classification (NCBI taxonomy): domain Eukaryota; kingdom Metazoa; phylum Arthropoda; class Arachnida; order Araneae; family Macrothelidae; genus Macrothele; species Macrothele yani. The sequence continues at coordinate 77,007,711 of CM077026.1, forward strand.
ACGAAAGCTTGCCCACATTGAGCGCAGGAGGAAATACCACGGGACATTTGAGACTGGGAAACGATCGCCTAGATGGGCGAATTAAGATTCCTTCGGCATCATGCGAATGGCAGAATCTGAGTACGGCGCAAGCAACAAGGGACATTTGAGCTATCATATAAGGTGTCAACAGTACAGGCCCATGGCAGGACCGTGCTGGATTGAGGAATGTCTTCTTGGCCCCATGATACTCATCGAATGACATGTGAATGACACGGCGTGTGTGAATATCGCTGCGGACTAAATTAGTCCCCTCACTGTTACAGTTTATCTTTAAGAAAATGGAGACTTCCTGCTGGATAACTCACCAGCTCACAAAACTCATATCTTCACCACATGGTTACATGAACATCACAAAAGGTTCTCCTAACTTCAGTAATTTGCACAGTTCCTGGATTGAAACCCCATCGAGAATCTCTCTGATGAGTTAGAATGGGCTATTCACTGTGAGACCCTGCCGCTGTTTAGGTTGCAGCTATAACGCATCTTAGTGTCTTTACACCGCAGGTAACATTGTTAATAACACTGTTAATAGCAATGCTTCTAGAAACTTTGACAACTGGTCTAAAAAAGGTGAGTAACATTTTTGTTATCAACATTGTTGATCACATTTGCGATTAACATGTGGATATGTACAGGAAAATTCTGTAACATTTTGCTAATAACATGTTTTAATAACATTTGCTATTTTTCACCTTTATTTGTTAATGACATGCTGATAACTTTGCCAGTAGCAAATATTTTGTTATCTGTCTGGAGGCGATCTAGATCAAAGAAAGTTGAAAGCAAAAGGTTACTGACATATTATCTGACAACAAGTTGTTAATCACATGTGGACAACATTTCACTGCTTCGTCTCAGACACTTGCACAGTCGACTTTGTTGTGGTTACAGTATAGAACGTTCATACGTGGATCTGTGCACGTGATTACAATATTCGCACGTTTAGCACAGCTCGAGGATGGAATGGTCAAAAGAAAAATTTATTAAACTTACAGAAGACTACCGTAAGCACGAATGCTTGTGGAACCACCAGGTTTCAAGTTACAAGGACAAACAAAGACGGAGAGATGCGTGGAAGGAAATCAAGAAGATTTTTTACTGCGAATGGGTGGAAGCCGAGAAGAAACTGAAAACTTTAATTGGACAGTTCAAACGAGAAATGAAGAAGGTGAAAGGTTCTTCTGGGAATGGCGTACCTGATGACGGCAAGTGCATATCGTTCGCTTTCAAGAGCCTGTTATTTCATTGCGACAAGTGGAAACCACACCAAACGACGGATGTAGGAATTGAAATAAAAATCTTAATTTATCATTTTAAAATTGTCAATTTAAAATTTTTTGTTTGAATTCTGTTTATGCATCCTAAAATGGTATTTGCCGCCCCTGTCGTGCATTGGTCTAAGCGCTGTCTTATCACCATTAGCCCGAGATGGGTTTAGGTTCGAATCCCGCTGAGGCATGGATGTTGTGCTTGTCTTAAGCGTTGGTTCTCTCCCTTCCCTAGAACCAGTGGTCCAACATTAGGGACGGGCGACTGCTTTTAACTCATTGAGTTGATCACGATAATCGTTAAACCTCCAAAAAAAATGGTACACTCACGGACAATGAAATGTGCGCACCTCAAGAAAACATGCTACAACCGCAAAACTTTGCAAATTGCTAGTGCGTGCTGGTATGCAAATTATCCATGTTTGGTGCGAGTGCGCATGAGCTTTCACCCTGTGGTGGTGCTGCAAGCACGAATTGGCAGCGTTATGGAAACCGGCGTGTAGTCGATGCCCTATGAAAGCGGAAAGCACCGACCGACGCAAGCAAGAGTACAGAGTGAAAAAGAATGCTGGGTACACTCGAGAGACGTCGATTTACGCAACTTACAGACTTTAAGAGAAACCTGATCATCGGGCTCAAAACCGCAGGATGGTCGTCGCGCCGTATAGCCCGCCAGCTGTGTTAGGAGCAGTGGACACGTGACGGCACTGCCACACTTCGGAGCGGCTCCGGAAGGAGCAGGAGAACCACCAGTAGAGTGGATCGACGGATAATGCCCTAGGCACGAACTGATCCCACGGGCACCCAGTCCAATATACAGGCAGATGTAGCGGCTCCCGTGTGCCCACGAACCATTTCCCGACGCTTCGCCGAAGCAAATCTGCGATCCCAACGCCACTTACGTGTGCTGCCGTTAACACCGAAACATCGCCGGCTCCGTGTGTAGCGGTGCCAGGCCAGAGAAACCTGGAACGCCTCAGACTGGCAACGTGTGGTGTTTACCCAGAAAAAACAGTGTAGCTGGGCTAGCACTCAAGCCAGCACTTACAGGCAGCAGTGCCAGCAAAAAGGTCCAGCACTATGTTGCTGTTGCCCAACCGTCAATAAAATGTCCCGGAGGCCATCACATGGACCAGCAGTTCAGACCAGCAGCTAGCCAACAGTTGGCACCGCGTCAGTTGTCACATGCCAGAACAGGGCCATCAGCTATCCATTACTGACAGTGGCTGCCACAAGCGGCCCTGCAAGTACGGGCCATAAATGATGGCTAGCCTAATGTGGTCCGCTAGTTTCCAGGCAGTGGCAGCCGGCAATCACAGGACGTAACTGATGGCTTGCCGAATTTCGTCCGCCAATTTCCCAGTAGTAGCCATAAAAAACAGTGATAACCGCAGTTTCCCAAAGGCACAATTACTTTTTCTTCCCCCTATGAAACTTTTGCATCACGGTATGGTGCTGGAGAAATTCTCTCAACAGGCCCTAAAAAGCGCAAGTTTGGATCTGGGTGGAAACGAAACAAGGTTGCCTGTGTGGCAAGCGGGCGCTCTACCAACGGGACTGATACGCCACGCACGAGCTTCAGCTGGAAGCTGAGCCCCTTCCTGCGGAATGTGTAACGAATGGTTCTTTAATTTTACAATATTGCGAGATATTTTCATAAATGTCAGTTTCATGTAATTCATAAATTTGTTTTCTGAACACAACGATTGTTTTTTTTTTTTATTTTGGTTTTTTTACCTTAAGGGAACTTCACTCATTTTCAACGAGTTCACCAACTTAAAGGCGCTTTCTAAAGTTTTGTGCTGTCCTTGTAGTCTTGAAAGGTGATTGTTTAATTAATATATTACCCTTTCATATCCCATTCTGTTACATTTTTAACGTTGTATCTTTCATTTCCGCAGCCCGAAGCTACATTTGTTCTAAAGAGGAAATATATTTATCTTACTTGACGTTATTTTTAGCTACGAATTCCTCCAGTCTTGTGTATTCAATTAATTCATGAGTACATTATATCCACAGAACGCTGCTTTTTTTTTTATTTCAAATAATTGAAAAATTTTGTACGCGTACAATTCTTATTTTTCCCCAACATAACGATTTTTTAATGTTTCACCGGGACTTTTGTTTGAAGCGGTTTAGTGTATGTTAAAACGAAAGATTACACAGAAATTATTTCTTGTTGTTCATGGGAATGGAGTGAGTGTGTTTCATGTCTGGCTGTATTTTCTATTCTTTGTATGTCAGTGCAAGAATTTTGCTACGAAATGAGTTTCTATAAATGCATGAGAGTACTTGACTATTTCTTATAGTTTATTAGTAATTATTTATGTAATTTTCTTCGGACGGTAATCTTCTTCGACGTGGCATTTCATTAGGAAATTAATTCGCCTTTCTACATATGTTTTTTTTTTTATCATACACTAAAATAAGAAGATGGCGATAACGTTGTCCTCAACTAATTTTTAATACCACGAGACATAGCTCACGTTGCTTCTGCGCGTGCGCAGTCCCGTTGCTTCCACTTCGTGTTGGGGTTGCTTCGGTTGCCAGCTACGGGCCACTAGTGGAACTTGCTTAAAGGCCCGTAATTCGCAGCTATGCTGCAGGGCCATCAATGGCTCCCAACTGATGGTGCTGCAACCAACGGACCACTACCATGACGTGACCGGTATATTTCAGCCAGAAGTGATCCCATCACTGCCAGCTAGTGGCCAGCAGTTTCCCAACACTTGTGTTTTTGCTGGGTAGCGATGAGTGCCGCTTCGTTTTGGCGACAGATTATCATCGTGTCCGGGTGTGGAATTCCCCTGGGTCAACGGCACAATTCCAACCTCGCTATCGAGCGCCACACCTCCCTCACTGCAGGCAATATGGTCTAGGGAGCCATTGCCTACGATAGCCGATCAGCTCTAGTAGTGGTACGTGGATCTCTGACGGGCCAGCGGTACGTGGATGAGATCCTACCCAGTTAAAACATAAGTGTTGGGAAACTGCCGGCCACCAGCTGGCAGTGGTGGGTCACTGCTGGTTGAAATATGCCGCTCACGGCCTGGTAGCGGTCTGTTAGTGACAGAGCTATCAGTTGGCAGCCACTGATGGCCCTGTAGCATCGCCGTGAATTGGGGGCCTTCAAGCAAGTGCCACTAGCGGCCCGTAGCTGGCAACCGATGCAACCCCAACACCAAATGGAAGCAACGGGACTGCTGATGCGCAGAAGGAAGACGTGCTGTGCCTCTCGTGGTACCAGTTAGTTGAAGACGACGCTATCGCCACTGTGTTGTTTTAATGGATGTTAAGAAAAAAAAATCATATGTGGAGAGGCGAATTAATTTCCTATAATGAAATGCCACGTCGACGAAGATATCCGATTAAGCCATGAAATACTAGATTACAGCTATGAAATATACCCACTCCATTTCCATGAATAACAAGAAATAATTTACGGGTAATCTTCCGTTTTAACATACACTAAATCGCTTGAAACGAAAGTCCTGGAAAAAGTAATAGAAAAACGTCATGTTGGAAAAAAAAAAAGAATTATACGCGTACAAAATTTATCAATTATTTGAAGAAAAAACAAAAGCGACGCTATGTGGATATAATTTACTCATCCATGTGTTGAATACACAAGACTGCAGGAATTCACTTCTAAAAATAACGAGAAGTAAAATAAAATATCTTTACTCTTTAAAACAAATGTATCTTCGGGCAGCGAAAAGGAAAGATACAACGTTAAAAATGTAACAGAATGTGATATGAAAGGGTAAATATATTATTTAAACAATCGCCTTTCAAGACAACAAGGACTGCACAAAACTTTGGAAAGCGCCTTTAAGTTGGTACACTCGTTGAAAATGAGTGAAGTTCCCTTAAGGTAAAAAACCAAACAATCGTTACGTTGAAAAAATATATTTATGAATTATATGAAGCTGACATTTATGAAAAATATCTCGCAATATTGTAAAATTAAAGAACCATTCGTTACACATTCCGCAGGAAGAGGCTCAGCTTCCAACAGACGCTCGTGTGTGGCATATCAGTCCCGTTGGTAGAGCGCCCGCTTCCCACGCAGACAGCCTTGTTTTCTTTCCACCCAGATCCAAACTTGCGCTTTTTAGGGCCTGTTGAGAGAATTTCTCCAGCACCGTATTGTGATGCAAAAATTTCGTAGGGGGAAGAAAAAGTAATAAAAAGTAATTGTGCCTTTGGGAAACTGCGGTTATCTCTATTTTTTATGGCTACTACTGGAAAATTGGCGGACAAAATTCGGCAAGCCATCAGTTACGTCACGTGTTTGCTGGCTGCCACTGCCTGGAAACTAGCGGACCACATTAGGCTATCCATCATATATAACACGTGCTTGCAGGGCCGCTTGTGGCAGCCACTGTCAGTAATGGATAGCTGATGGCCCTGTACTGGCATGTGACAACTGACGGGGTGCCAACTGTTGGCTAGCTTCTGGCCTGAACTGCTTGCCCATGTGCTTGCCGCCCGGACTTTTTATTGAAGGTTAGGCAGCGGCAACATAGTGCTGGGCCAGCAAGACTGTTTTTGCTGTGTACGACCCCATGAGCTCCCATTCCTGGCCGGAGTTTCAGGTGCGCTATAGCAGCAGTACAACGCCCCCACGTACACCACTCGGGTTGCTCTGGTCTACCTTCATTATGTCGAGACACTTCCATGGCCTGCCCGCTCCCCAGACATTTTCCCTATCGAGCATGTGTGGGACCAGTTAAAACACTAGCTGCCGCTGTGTCGCATTATTCGGGATTTGGAGCACACCGTGCAACACGTGTGGTCCAGTCTGCCGCAGGACATCAGGCGTCTGTTCTCCTCCATGCCGGACCGTACTGCAGCGTGTATCGTCACACGCGGCGGTGCGACTCGCTATTGAAGATGGCCGGACTGCGTGTCACATATCCCTCTGTAACTGTCCTGCAGCTCTATTTTTGCCAACATGTGTATCATTCATCTGTATCATTACGTCCATAAAATTTTAGTTCAATCCGATGCTTCCTTCTTGGTGCGCAAACTTCATCGTCCGTGAGTGTATTTATCCGCTATCCGTCAGTCAGTTGGCTTTCCGTATTTTAAATTGTTTTTTAAATACAGGTTACATCATTAGATCATAAATGCAGGTTACATAGGCTTGAGCCTTTGGTCAGACAGACAGACAGACGGACAGACGCGGGTAGCACACTATAAGTAGTTCGTTTTTGGAAAACGAATGCCTAAAAATGACAACCTGACAGATCACGGATAAGTACCCATACATTTTTTTTAGGGCTCAATAAATTTATTCATGAGTGCACATTAATAAACTACAGGTCTTTTATTTTCAGGTGGTAAAGATTACATGTACGTGATCATATATTTCCAATCACTGAACAACAGCCTGCCAACCTAGTCGCCCTTCAGGCGACAAAAGTAATTAGCAAACTCAACAAAAACTTTTTACCTATCCACAGAAGCTCTCCTTGCCACTCTTCGTAGAGATGCCAGAGCCGTAGTCCCTTCTTGATTCCTCCACTGTACAGTACCACTTCTCCCGTAACGCAATCTTCCTCATCAAGCATACCAGAAGAGCAATAACTATGGCTTGAAGTTTAGCTACTCTTGAGGAAGTTGTGATTGTTACTGTGCTTGCTTTATGAGGATGCAGATGCATCGGCTTCCTCAGCAATCAGAATACAGCAGATAGTATCCTGAATGTGTTTTCCACTACCCTGCGTGCTGTACTACAGCAGAAATTGTAAATTTTCTCCAACGATCCCCTTTCATGTCCACCCTGAATGGTTTCATCATATTGACTTGTAGATGGAAAGCATCATTCCTTATGAAAAAGTAGGGTGTTCCCACAGTTCTTCCTAGCAGTGCAGTTGGCTCAGGTACATTTAGCTGCATAAATTCAATCATTTTTCCAAGGGAACTGTTTCAATAGACACGACCATCTGAAATCCGTCCTTGATACCCAACATTGGCATGCAATGGTGGGCATTAACAAGTCCAAGAAGAACAATACTAAAGTAATCTTTGTAATTTATGTAATCGCTACCACTGTTGGGTGGGGACACAATTTCAATGTGCTTTCCGTCCATACTGTCCAATTTCACTATGCTTTCCGTCTATACTGTCCAATTTCAATATGGTTTCCGTCTTTCGGGCATAAAAGGTTCACAAGGTGTTCAAAGTCTGTGCTTAGTATCCTCGCGAAACCTTTAAAACTGTCAATAGGCAACTAGCCCACTTTCATTTTATTCTCGTCTTCCTTTAAATCTTTAATTTATATTACGTCCACTCTTTGTGTTTCTATACTGCAAGTAAGGTCAAACCCAGATCCTCTTCTTCCTTTTTTGTTTTTGTTAAGCGGCACCCAGAATCACCACACATGCAGCAGCAACAGCAACTTGTTCGTCAGACATCATGCACAACAACGCACAACACAAAATAGCAGTGAAATGTTCGAAGTTACCGTGTTAATAATTTTCAGACACTGTTCGTAACAATGCCGGTGACAATGTTCATAGCTTTGTTGGTAGCAATGCTACTAACACTGTTACACACTTGAAATTACTTTTTTGCATTTTTGTTATTAGCAGTGTTACCGGCAGTTAATGGCAATGTTAATAGCAAATTGCACCTAGTTTTCTAAATGAATGTTAATAACACGTTTGCTACTAGGTTTTTTGCTATTGACATGTTTTTGTTATTTTTTCGGTGTGTAGGCACCTTTTAAGCATTTCTACCAGATACAACAATTTTGCACGATGCTTCCAACTGTTGTATGCAGTATTTCATGCCACGACGAATCGGGGTTGTTTGGAAAGCCAAGTACGCCGCAACACCGTACCAGAGTACCTAATAAACTGGCATTTCAATGTATACCCATTAAATATACGCATATCAGTACTGAAACTCATTGAAAACTTCTTCACACTTAAATAAAAGCAACTTTGAAATGACAACATAACTGTGAGAGGACGAAATTTTGCAAGTGCAGCTACCAGAAGGATTGCAAGTGTTTTCACAGGAGTTTATTTCCTGATTTTATTCATTTTCTCAGGTTTTTCGCAGAGATCTACGCATATAAGTGGTTAATAACATAAATAATCAGCGGAATTATATCTTATATAGCAAATTGCGTACCACACTCAAAATAATGCAGTAATCACATAACATAACACTAAAGCAAGATTTTGTAAGATAATGTTATCGATTTAGCATTCCTTTAAGTCTCGATGAGAAACAAAACACTAGTGGACCATTAACCATTTATGTTTTTTTTTATGATGAAATGCACTGATCAATAACGACGCCAAGTTTGCGCATAATCCAGCGTTTTATTTCACTAGAAAGAAATAGAAGAAGAACGCGCGCTTTTAATGATCGTGTTGGAAAGTATTTGACTTCAGACCTGTCATGATGTCTTCGCTTCTCTTTTTCAGCTTAGCAAAGTTCTTTTTACCAAGTTTTCTTCTTATCCTAAAAGACTTTTGCCTGTCAAAATTTGTACAGGTGGTACTAACACGGATTACGCATTACTTTGAAGTTGCAATTACGTCACCATATCCACGTGACTTTTCTGTCGCCATGAATCAATAGATGACTTTGAACAAATAATGGATCTCAGTATGGTACTGCTTCCTTCGACCTAATACTTAATAGCAGGTTCCTCCGCTCTTTCTACTTTCTATGTATGAAACCTTTTCATGTGATCCCTCTGACTCGTCTATAAATATGTAGCATCAGTAAAAATTAGGTGCAATATGTACCTAAATTTGTACTGATGTGATAGAACTTTCTCAGAATTAAGGAAGTTCATTGAAGTACAAAAATATAAAGCGTGTTCTCCTGTTCTGTTTGTAATATTAACAGCAGATTTCCATAATATTAATGTTAAAGATCAAAAACCTCGTTTTCTTGATCTGTTTGTAAATTTAATAGAGAATTTTCATATGACACTACTAACTTCTCACCTATAAAAATTTCTCTTCTATCTTATATTTACAATCCTGATTTTTTAGAGAGTTATATAATTTCGGATTCTTCAATATTCTATCTTTAAAATTTATGTTTTTCAACATTTTAAGTATGGCATTTGTTTCAATTTGTTTCGATGGCATTGTCGTTGACCTGGACAAAGCACGTAAAAATAACATTTCTAAAATTTGTTTTTACCTTTACTAAAATTTAAATGATCTCCATTGGACCTTAACAAAGAGTATAAAAATCATATCTTTAAAATTTGTTTTGAATCTTTCATCTGCCTTGCAAACACTTCAGTAGACATCTATTTTCTGTGCCACTTTATGACTGAGATTTGCTATAGTATCTTAGTCGAGGCACTATTATTTTTATGATGTCACATGCAGAGGTAAGGATTTGAAGAAAATAAAATGGCCGTTCGATTGTATTTGATCTGATTAGATTCATGAAACAGAATGCTTAACGAAACATGAAAATTCGTCTTTCAAAAGTAGGAAAAGATGTAAACATTTGGCTGTTCGCATCCACTTTCCATGCATATATTGTCAAATATAAGTATTTTGCTCTTATTTTGACATTTGCTTTATAGGGTATTTGCAATTTATTAACACTGCTCAGTAAATCAACTGAGAGGAATTTAAACAGAGTATTAACAACTGGAAAGTGTACGTCATTAATGGATCTGTCAGATGAAATCGTTGATTTGTATTTTTGAGAACTGATGACATTAGCTCTGAAAAGAAAGTAGCGATATTTTCCATGTAATTAACTTCTTACGTAAGCAGCATTAGCATTCTGAAATACTCCCCAACGACATAACCGTTGTGGCACAAATAAGGAAGATAGCTGTCTAAGCACGAACACTTTAGATCAAACCAATTGTAACACTCAGATGAAGATAAGACGTATCACCGGTATCAAAAGTATACACAGTTAAAAATTATGACGACACGAATTACTCATTCCATTGAGGTTTAAAAGGTTTTAATGTTAAAAAACTTGCGAGATCTTTCGAACATACAACCTATAGGTTCATCATCAGGCACCAAAAAAGGCGAGTTTTGGTGCCTGATGATGAACCTATAGGTTGTAGGTTCGAAAGATCTCGCAAGTTTTTTAACATTAAAACCTTTTAAACCTCAATGGAATGAGTAATTCGTGTCGTCATAATTTTTAACTGTGTATACTTTTGATACCGGTGATACGTCTTATCTTCATCTGAGTGTTACAATTGGTTTGATCTAAAGTGTTCGTGCTTAGACAGCTATCGTCCTTATTTGTGTATCAACTAGCACGATAGTTTCTTCATCATATCTAACCGTTGTGGGGTATTTGAGAATTATAAATCGAACTTCCAATACCGAAACCCAGCCTGGGAATTAATGTTTGGTGTGCGCTTCGCGTTGGCATGGTAAAGGTCTATTTTACTCTGTTAAAAATAAAAGCAAATGCATCACTTTGGCGGATATGAAGGATATTATGCATTTCTCCAAACGGAGGAGTTGCAATAAACGTGAATTCCGGACAATGAGCACCTCTTCACTAGAGTGAGACTGTCAGAGACGCACATAACCGAAAATATCGAAATCGACAGATGGGATGGGTAAGGCTTGGCCACCTCGTTCCCAAAACAGCATGCTTTTGAAATATTTTATGGAGGGTTGCCAAAGATACGTAGGTCATTTTAAAAGTTTTACACACTGCGCAGGGGCTTTGCGTAGGATTATGCAATCGCTCCAGTCGTTGCGCCAGTTGTGAGTCAGACTTCAGTATACAAAGTTGTGTTTACGTTTGCTGACTAATTTGTTCCTGTTCCGAAACATTCTGCCTAGAATTGGAGGAAGAAAGTGAGTCAGACTTCAGTATACAAAGTTGTGTTTACGTTTGCTGACTAATTTGTTCCTGTTCCGAAACATTCTGCCTAGAATTGGAGGAAGAAAGTGAGTCAGATCAGATATCGCGTAGCTGCCAGCGATCCTACACCAAAATTGAAACTTTGCGAGGAAAACCCCCTACCGAAATCCACAAAGCTTTGTGCAAAGTTTGTGGGGCTAGTGTGGTGGATCATAGCACAGTATTACGGTGGGATTCTAGTTTTCGCAAAGGTCAGGAAAGCATCGAAGACGACCCAAGAAACGGCCGGACATCAGATGCAACGGACGACACTTCTGTGGTTATAGTCAACAGCATTTTGAAAGAAGATCGACGGAAAACATGTGAAGAGATTGCATAGTAAACAAACATGTCCACCGCTTCGGTTTTCAGAATCCTAACTGAAAAATCACAGAAGAGAAAAGTAGCTACCAAATGGGTTTCGCATAATCTGAGTGAAGAGCAGCAAGCAGCTCACAAAGGGATCGTAGAAGAATTCCTTCACCGGTACAAGACAGATAACGAGAAGTTTTTACGCAGAATTGTTGCTATAGAGGAAACCTGGATACGAGATTTCGAACCAGAACTGAAATCACAGTCCACTCAGTGGGACCATCTAGTATCACCTCGCAAGCAAAAATTCCGCCGCCAACAATCGAAGGTTAAGCTGATGATGATTATGGCCTATGACAAGGTTGGAGTGATAGCAACTGCCACAGTGCCCGAAGGAACCACTGTAACAGCGGAATATTACAGAAGGTTTCTGCAAAATGTTTTGTCCCCAAAGATTGTCCAAAAAAAGGCCCGATATGCTCGAACATGTTGTCATCATTTTACACAACAACGTGAGGCCGTATGTTACACGTACAGTAAAAGACATTCTGGAAAAGTATGGATGGGAATTGCTTCCCCTCGCACCGTACAGTCCTGATATGAGCCCACCAAATTATGACTTGTTCCCAAAACTGAAGAAGCCACTCTGCTGGAAAAGATTAAGTACGATTCAGGATGTTTCTGATGAGGTGACCCGAGTAATCCGACACCTCAACAATGGAGGTGTCCTGACTGGAATGCAAGACTTGCCCAAATGTTGGGCTGTTGTCATAAAGAAACGTGAAGATTACTTCGAAGGCCTGTAATGGTATTATGTGAACTAAATTCGTTTTTTAAGAGATAACCCAGAATGTACAAAACTTTTGAAATGACCCTCGTATTTTTGCGGAATTTAAATTCTTGACTTAGATGCATTAGGAAGACAGATCTTCAATGCTTTACGATAGCGACACTTGCACTATCATAATTACGGTGTATGATGCCATAAATTATGACACGTGATGGACGACATAATTTATGATTCATACCTATTGGTGATCAATGCAGGATCATTGACTGCACAGCGATATATGGATGACATTCTCTGAATACTCCACGGCCTTCTCTTTTCCTGTGTATCATACCCTATTCCATTTTCGAAAAAGGATGATGCCCTCCCCTTGCAGCTTGCATCACCTTACAGTGACAACATGATGCCAACATTCTACGTTGACCTTTTCCCAGACTTTTCTGCATTTAAACACTTCTGAGATGTCGTGTGGTTTTGCCTCCAAGGATTTCCAAATATTGGCATCCACATTCGACCCCCTGTGTAACTATTTGAAAGACCAATGGTGGAATATTCCCCCGCATACTATCAATATTTGAGACTTGTCTGCATGAAATCAGTGTCGACTTGCATCCTATAACGCCAATAATTGATAACACACTCCTTGCCGTACAGACCCGGGAATAGCATCAAAACACCCTCGACAACGTGTGTGTCATGGGTCTTGTAATAAATTTGCATTATTTCAATACGTCCCAAGTCCGTTCCATCTCCATAGACTGCTTCACGGTGAGGTAAATGTTGTGTCCCTTTAATGGCAAATATACAAAATCTTTCACTCTTTGCTGAATATGAGCGCCATCAAATTTTGTGTAGAGATTTAACACAGCATGAATGTGTGAAGCGGTTTTTACAGCATATGTTTATTGTAATCGTTCTTGGCGTGAATTATTTTTGCTGCGTAACAAACCACAAATGCGTGTGTGCAAGGTCGTGTGTTCGTTTATTAAAATCCTTTTTGTCTTAAGGAAAGCAAAATGGGTGCACACGATTCTTCTAAAGTTCTTTTGATGTCTTATTTGGGAACTCCTTTTTATAATCATCAATGTACTGAGAGGCAATTTATCCGACAAAGCGCATGAAGGGCGGTAATGCTCACATGTGGTCGAAATAGATGTACTCACATTAAAGGCCAGTGAATTTCTACAGTTCACAAGGTCTGTAGCTTTAAAGTGAATTATAAGTATATGATAATTACAATACGTAGGCATTCACATCTCACAAAGAAAATAATTCTTGATTCCATTTTTAAATTTTTGATGGTATCTCACAAATGTAAATGTAATGTTGAATTAAATAATGATAATGCCGTAGCTACGTAAAAAAATTATTTTGCTGTCAACATCATGTTCACGAATGCAGACTAAGTTCATATCATATAGTGACCGCCAATTTCTCTTGACAGCAAGAGATAATTGAAAATGACACTGTTTTAATCCATTTTAAGTTTAGATTTTGAATCTGTCCACAGATTCAAAATCCAGACTTAAAAATGGATTGTTTCAGCGCAATGTTCTTGATATCCAAAGCTTTCATATTGCAACATTATCACAAAGACCCCTCATAGCAGCCACTGCAATGTTGTAGCGTTGTACAAAATTCAAGAAAAAGCCTGAGATGTTTAAATAAAGCGCCAAACAGCGCAGTTTTACTGTCCTCAAATCTTGAAAATATCTCGATTCTTTAATCTCGTAAAGAAGACGCCTGAAATAAATGCATTAAAAGCTTTATTGTTGTTAGGTCTGCTTGCATTATGGCAGATCGGTTTGATATTTCTTTGTTGATGTGAAACAAAATTTCTTTTCATCTTTGACAGACCAAGTGTATTTTCATCAGTCGTCAAGGAATCACATGATGAGCAAGTGTATTTTATTTCGATTATCTCTCATTTAGCAGGAAAATGCACAGACACAATATCAAAACCTACATTTAGTATCAGGTGCACAAACAATGCTTGAAGACAAGTCAACAAAGCAGAGAAATATCTAGGAAATGTGATACTACTCGTTATTTAGTGAAGGCAGTTTTGTTAAGCAACACTTTATTTTAACTGTATATTCTAAATCCTAATTTCCATGACAAGAGAGTGTTTAACTCATGAAACGCGTGTATACAAGCGCGTTAATATTACATTTCATGCTAGTATGTAGCAGCTTAAATACATTGTCCATGTCTACTAAAAATGTATTTAAGATCCTCTAAAAAAACTGGTGAAACCAGAACAGACTACATAGGGCTCAATAAGGTAAGCTGAACTTTTACTCGGCGCCATTTCTTATTGACGCTTCTTTTACCAGGGGTTGAGACTTTGACAATGGAGCACTTGAGACATGCAGCTGTGATTCTCAGAACTACCCTTCGGTGAATCTTATGGCTCATCCCGTCCCAAGAAAACACATCTTGACAACGGCAAAAGATGCATGATGACCAGGTGTCCCACGTGCTCCTTTGTAGATGACTCAGCCCTCGATGAAGGAGGAACCAATAAGAAATGGCATAAAGTAAAACTCAGCTTATCTCACTGAGCTTTATTTATTCATTTCTGATTTCGCCAGCTCTTAAATGGAATTTCAAAGGCATTTTTTGGCTCTAGAATTCGACTGCTCCCTAATCAACTAATACAAAGATAAAGAAACATACAGAAGAAGCCATTGAGTTGGCGTGTTTTAAATCACGTTTAAGAACAGAATTCCGAAGTGAGTAGGTCAGTCAATTGCATTTTTTCATATTTCGGGGTTGAAGGAGCCCTGTGAGCCACCCCAAGTATTTACTGTAGGAGGTCGTCCTTCAGGAATTTAGGGCTACTTGTTCCAGGAAATTAAGAGAGTCAGCGCCGTTAGACAAACACACCACTCAAGCCACCTCCGGGGCTCCTATCTGGGCCTACTTCGGAAGAATTCTCAGAAAATAGAGTCTCAGATCACTCGGCAACCGAAAGGGGCCAGTAGTACTTTCAAAATTACTTTATTAAAAACATGAGCTGAACCCAGTTCTGCCGCCTGGTGTTCGAGTGGTACGTAGCATTAGCTTCTAATCATTCATACAAGTGAGTTAGAGTTCGAATCCTGGGTGACACGTATGTGGGACAACGGATTGATTTAGCCGAAGTTTAGTTGCTGCGCAAAAATTAATGATGGTGGTCAAAAATATCTTCCAGTTAAATCTGAAAATTTTCAGAATCGTGTTTACTTCATACCATTTATTAACAGGTAATTCTGGAACGATTTCTTTCATTCGAGAGCATGTCTCATTACAGCCTCAAGAATAGGACTTTCATCGTTGAGTATATGCTATGAGAAGAGCTGCCAGAAAATGTCTGAAAATCGTCTGAGGTGCCTTTCTAAGAGAAAATCTGTCGCAGCAAGTACGTAGTCATTAGCTCTGTGCGCTGCACTTAAAAACAAACAGTTCCGTGAAGAAATAATGAAACATTATTTCGTAGATCCAGCCTTTAGAATACTGAGTGAGAACCCTGGGGGAAATGTCATTACTTTGAACTGTCATGCGCACTACGGAACTAGAATCGACTAGCTGCCTTATTCTTTAGAATCAACCCATGCAATTTCTACTTCTTGAACGGTGGCTCAAACTCAAGGTCTATCACGGTAACCCAAATTCATTTTTTTTTTAATATTGGAGGTTTAACGACCACCGTGAGCAACTCCATGGGCTATAAGCAGTCGCCCGTCCCTAATTTAGGGTCACTGGTTCCAGGGAAGGGAGAGAGCCAGTGCCTTAAGACAAACACAACATCCATGCCTGACCGGGATTCGAACCCGGACCCCTTACGGACGAATGATCATAGGCCAGCGCCTTAGACCACTGCGCCACCGGGGCGGCCCAAATTCATTGGCCGCGTTGCCGAGTGGTCAGAGACGAAGGTTTCTGGCTAGTCGTCCGTGCTGGATCCCATTTCAAGTCCCGAGTGATAAAACATTAATGATGTTCTTGCCTTACAACTCTGGTTCTTGCCCTTGCCACTGCTGTTCTTGGAACCAGTGACCAGAAATTACCAGAAAGGGGGCGGGAAAATATGTCTAGCTCTTAAAGTTTATCTTGGTGGTCGTTAAACCCCGGAACAAAAATAAAATGACTCAGAACCCCGAATGGGAGATTTATCAAGAAGCTTTTCCTAGTGTCACCCACAAATTGAAGCTTCCATCTTTGGGTTCCAAACTGCTTAAAATCGTGAAAGTCGAAGAAGAGGAGCACTGCTGATACCAGTGTATAAACAGCAAGAGATGTCACCACCTATGCAGCTTGAATTGGAACTGGATATTAGTACGTCTTTTGTAAAAAAAAGATCGTGCTTATGTTACCGGTTTTTCCGCCCGTCCGTCTGTACCCACGATATCTCTGCAACTATTAGTCCGATTTGAAAAATTCTTTTTGCATTGGGAAGCTTGAAATATGCTATTGATGATCCTTTATTTCGTTTTTTTTACGATGTACAATTTCACCGCTTATCAATTGAAAAAATTATTTCGTAGACTGATGCCACTCACATCGATAAACATTTTTGGAATATTTTCTTCTTAAAATATTCCACAGTTTCTCCGCCAAGGGACGTAAATGTATATCTTATTTCCGCCAATATCTCTACTTCTAGGAGTACGATTTGAAAAATTTCTTCTTTGTTGGATAGGGTTTTCAGCGTGACATGTTTTTCATATAATTTCAAAATTTTCAAGTAATTCATAGACTTTCGCTAGGGTGAGTAGAGGAAAATTGCGTTACCCCCTATATCTCTGCTTCTAAATCTCCGATTTGAAAATTTTTTCTGCACCGGATACAGCTCCTGATGGGAAATCGCTTGCACATAATTTCCAATATTTGTAAAAAATGGTTTGGCCACCAGGTGGCGTAAGTCTTAATTTCCGCTTCTGATGTATTTGCAGCAAAATATGAGCTTCTAAAATCTCGATTGAAAATGAATTCGTTTGTTGACCGATACTACTCATGTGGGCAAACCTTTTAGGAACATTTTCTTCTTGAAATAATGCATGGTTTTCTACGCCATGTATATCTTATTTTTGTCAATATCTCTACTTCTAAGAGTCCGATTAGAGAAATTCTTTCTTTGTTGGATAGTGTTTCCGATGCGAAATGTTTTTCTTATAAATTCAAAATTTTAAAGTAAATCATAGACATTCCGCTAGGGGGAGCAAAGGTAAATTGCGTTTTCTGCGTTATTTCTGCTTCCAAAACTCCGATTTAAAAAATTCTTCCTCTATCGCATAGAAGACCTGATGGAAAATATTTTTCACATAATTTCTAATGTTTGGTAAAAAATGGTTTGGCCACCAGGGGGCATAAGTGTTAATTTCTGCTTCTGATGTATTTCTAGCAAAATCTGAGCTCCTGAAAACTCGACTAATTTTTTTTTCTTGGACCGATACCGCTCATATGGAAAAACTTTTGAGAATACTTTCTTCCTAAAATAATGCATGGTTTTCCCACCAGGGGACGTAAAGTCACATCTTATTTTTGTCAATATCTCTGTTTCCAAGGTCCGATTTGAAAAATTATTTCTGTGTTGGAGAGCCTTTCCGGTGAGAAATGTTTCTCATATAAATTCAAATTTTTCCTAACGCGCAAGTCTGCAACCATAGGGCTTAAGCTCACGATTCCGTTTACAGCAATATCTCAAAGATTAAAAACCCTATTGAAAATCTTCTTTCTTCCGTCAGATATTATTGTTTTCCATACCGGTTCCATTGACTTTGAATAGCTTTGATAAATTTAATTTGCATCAGAACGGATTCAAAAGACGTGCTTATTACACCCGAAAATTCGGTGTCATCTTTCTTGTTTCTTTGTTTGGAAGAAACAAATTCTTAAACTTCCGCACTGCGCAAAGACAACAGGAATTTAAAATCCGATTTGACGTCAAACTGGCCCAAGACTGCATATATACTGCATATTTTCAAGTTCATCAAAATTCCTACTCGAACAATGTCGCACTGCTTCACATGAATTGCCCAGTTTCCAGACCGCGAAAACTTTCTCTCAGTGATTCGTTTTGATAAAAGTGAACAAAAATTTCAAACTCTGCTCGCCAAATACTGCTTCTCTTGTGAACTTAAAAGATAATGGACAATAAGTTTATAGCATTCAGTCTCACGCCGTGTGTAACGGTAGACCTTTACTAGGACGATTTTGAACGACAAGTAAAATATCCTGCTCTTCGTTCAAGTTTGGTTGAAATTGTTTGTTGATTAAGAATCAACACCTATTGCTAAATAAAGGAAGTTTAGTCTTTTTTAAAAATGGAGATTCTGATATGAGGAATTCTATCATGCTGGAGATGACCAACTATTCCATGAGCAAAAATACAACAGAGAAATGCCATCCATCCAGGAAAACTAAGTACAAGTACGCATCACAACGAAGGTTGATGAAAAAAATGAGCATCAGAATAGAATTAAACTAAAATGAGTTCATCTGAGATCAATTCCCAAGGTTACGGGTTATGGGCATTTCATCGATGGCATCCTCATTAGGAAGAGTGCTGCAGATTGCTTCCAAAATGTGGCCGCGACGACTTTAAGGAAACTGAGTGGGTAGTGCTCATTTCACAGATCGTCACGTTCTCGTGCTCAAACGGCCAGCTTGAAAAAGTAGCGCCGTTGATCTTATTCTTTATTCAAGAGATTTTTCTTTACTGAAAAGCTATTCTTTTTTAAAAAGCTTAATGGCCAGAAAAAGCGTTCCTGGATTTTAAACAGGCTGATGTTATAAAAAAACAAAAAAAACAAAAAAACAAATCAGCTGAATGTGAGTCAGACTGCTCTGGGAATGAAGCGCGCTTGTTATTTTCCAGCTGATTTATCACTGTCATTATGGAGATGCACGATACTGAAAAGATCTGTGGCATTAAAAGTAACTGATGTAAACAGTGATATTAAAAAGAAACTGTAGTGTAAATAAAAGAAGTACACTGCCGGATAATTGCTAAGGACGGATGACAATAGCAACGATAGCAACCATAAAATCGAAGGCAGGAAAATGTGGAAATTAGCATAAGTGCGGGATACAGTAAGACGTGTTGTACGTATGCAAATTTTGGATTGCCGAACTTGTTCGTGACGACATAGCGCTGATAAGAGATATAAAGGATTTGACGCGTATTGACCGTTGTTGTTCAAACGCCAAGTTGAAAGGGAAAGAATCAATTGACGCACTTGCAAGTTTCAGTAGGTCTTCCCGACATCACCTAGATGATTTTACGCGTATCCGTATTATGGGCAAGATTGAAGAAGGGCGAAAAATAACAGATGTTGCCAAGGAGTTCGACGTCAGCCACAGTGTTGTTTCAAGGCTTTGGAAATCATTTCAAACAAATTGAGAGTGTAGCAAACGTCACGGGGGAGGTCGTGTTCGCAGTACGACACCTGCAGAAGATCGGTACATAGCGCTATCAACAAAAAGACACCGGCGCAGCACAGCTAGTGAGGTAGCAAATCAGTTTATGGCTGCTACTGGCAAGCGGATCTCCCGAAAAACTTTCGCCAGACGTTTGCATGAAGGAGGACTATACGCCCGCCGTCCTGTTGTGTGCATCCCATTGTCCAGACGTCACCGTACCACCCGTTTGCAATGGTGCCATCAACATCGCAATTGGACTGATAACGACTGGTCTGCTGTCCTCTTCTTAGATGAGAGTAGATACAGTCTATCGTCTGATTGTCGACGACAATTGTTCTGGCGTGATATTGGTACTGCATATTGTCCAGCAAACATACAGGAAAGGGACCGATATCCGACATGTAGTGTCATGGTATGGGCTGGCATCATGATCAATGGCCGTACGTCCCTCTATGTGCTTCCAACTGGGACTATGACTGGCCAACGATACATTAATGATGTTCTGAAACCTCATGCTCACATGTTCCGTGGTGCTGTCGGTGATAGATTCATTTTCATGGACGACAACGCAACATGTCATCGAACAGTGGCTGTCCAGGAGTGTCTTGAGAGCGAGGATATTCAACGCTTCGTATGGGCAGCACGTTCTCCAGATCTGAATCCCATTGAAAATGTGTGGGTTGCTTTGGGGAGGAGTCTTGCTGGTCGCCACGGCCCTCCAATAAACAAGGACACCGTCATCCGTGTACTGACAGAGGAATGGGATAAATTACTCCAACAGCTGCTTGATAATGTCGTGCAAAGCATGACACGACGTGTGGAATTTTGCATCGCCTTCCATGGTGGTCATATCCCGTATTGACATCTTACGCCGGAACCCCTGCGGACGGTAATTGCATTTTTTTCACGTATACGTATTCTGCACAAAATGGATTGTTTGTCCCTTGAACACGTTCCAAAGCCTTCTGGATATCAGAGCACAATAAATTGTCTTTCTTGTAATGTCCTGGTATTCTGATATTATTTTATTTCACTTGGTATCCAACTACACTTACTTTTTGATGCGCTATGTAGCCATTTATGATCCGTCCTTAGCAATTGTCCAGCAGTGTATATCTGGGTAGGAGGCAAAGTAAATTTTCTTTCGATGAACAGCACTCCAAAAAGAGTGAAGTAAAAACTATATTTTGCCATAGTAAGGATAAAGGTAAGAAAAATAGGGTGGAAAGGATGAAAATGTTTTTTCTTTTTTTTCTTTTTTTTTTTTTTAATTTGGAAACATAAAAATATTTTTTCTAAAAGCACATGGCATGTATAAAAAGTAAGAGAAATCATGTTTTGAACTGTTCCATGAATACAGATGGGGAGATTGGAAGCCTCGTGAGTTAAGTGAAGGACAGAATACGTCTTAGTTATTGGAATATGAAAGCAGAAAGGTTTTAGGAACAAAAGAAGATGATGCCAGAACGGGAAATATCTCGAGCACTCCGGAGATATTAAGAGAAGAGGTTTGTAAGGATGTGAAATATCTGCAAAATCATAGTTCCTTGAAATAGACGGAATAACATATAACACTTTTTTTGAGTAGATAGGATAAGAGCTAAAATGTCGAGGTATGGTGGTGATAAAGATTGGTGATTGGTCGAAATTTGTCAAATTGTTCTTCAGGATTGAGGGGATGCTATCATTGTTCCTATGGTACAAGTGAACAGGTCAGAAGACAGAATGAAAACATTAACCTAGAATTAGCCAGTTTTATGTACCGTTGGAACAACAAAATTGATAAGGCAAAGGTTGGGCATCAGATAAGGTGTGGGATGTAGAGTAAATTTACATACAAGAAAGTAAAGCAACTATGTATTAATATATTGCACAGAGCTGTACATAAATTAACTCTTTGAATCACGTATACTAAGTGAAAGGTATTTGTCCGTTGGTATAAAAGTATATCCTGTAGTTTTAAATTTGCAAAAGACTTTCAATATAGTTAATAAGGCTGTATGAAAGTTTTTCTGAAATTATGGATTATGTGAAACTTTGCTTTGGTGAGTGAGTACTATGGATGCAGATAAAACAGTCTATGTTTAGGTAAATTATGTTTTATCCAGTTTGATTTTAAACGGTGCAGAGATCGTACAAAATGTCGAATCATGTGTCCGTGATTGTTTAGCATTTGAATAGATACTTGCTTGCGTGATGTCAGAATTGACGGTTTGTACCTTCCGGACTTCCACGTGTGCAAACTATTTTATGGCAGAGTCATCTCATCAGAAATTATGAATGAGCTGCATAGTGTGTTATCATTTTTGAACGAAGTGCATGAAATTTAAACTGAACATAAATGTAAAAGAAAAACCAAATTCCTGGTTTTTCAGCGAGGAACTCTTGCTACTGAATGCAAGATCAGTCTGAATGATACAGAGATAGATCAAGTAGAAGAAGAAGGATGTTTGACAGAGAAAACTGAGTAGATGATGGAAGGAGTAAACTCGGAGTTACCAAAATGGTCGAAATCAGCTCCGACGAAGAACACATTTGCTGTCTAAAAGGTGCGCTAAAAGCGGCTGGAACGAGCGAACCAACCCATAAGAAAGCGTTGCTTTCCCCTTAGCGTTGTTATTCAAGCCTGGATGATCGACACTTGCCTTTTCTGGCTGATTACACTGCACAACAATGGAATTGCTTCTGAAGTGAAAGTGTGCAATCCTCTATCAATTTAACGTGCTGAAGACGAACATCGCCATGAAAAACTTTTATTGGCTCTCATATTGGCTATAAATATTGGGGTGCTCCCCAGTATTGTAAGGCACTGAATAATGAGATTAAGAATCTTATTATAATTTATAATATTAAGTAATAAATTAATTTATTATTATTAATAATTATTATTTTAATTATTTATTACTTGCATTTATTAAAATATTAATTAATATTATCTTATTTATTTATTAATATAATTTATTATTTATTAATATAATTTATTATTATTTATTATTATTATACAAGGGTACGAATATTTGCCTCATATTTCATCATCCCTTAGTCTACCCCATACCGAGAAGTTATTGTATCATCCTGTGCTACGTCTAAAGTGACAGTGACTTCCTGTTTATGACGCCAGGTGATGCAATCGTTAGTTTTTATAGGCGAGACGGATCGCCCTGAGTCAATTTCTTTCACTTCGTCGGGGAGCGTGCTCTGTTGTTTACTTCGAAGAACTAGTCTATATAAGTGATCCTTGCACTGCAAAATCAGCCGTAGCAATGCCACGTAAGTGTTAATTCAGTAAGTAATTTTCGTTAAACTATACTGTAAGTAATCTTTAATACTATAAGTAATTTTCGTTATATTTGCGGGAAAGTTACATTTGCTGCACAGAAAAAGGTCATCACTAAGGTAGCTAAAAAAGCTTATCATCTGTATTTCGGCTGCAAGGTAGGCGACCAAGATAAAGACTGGGCTCCACACATATGTTGCCGCACGTGTGCAACGAATCTTTCACAGTGCTTAATGGCAAAAGAATGCGATGTCTATATATTAAGATAATACAACGTAGTTTGTCACAAATAATTATTTTTTCAAGTCGACCATGGTTTACCTGGGTATTGACCTAGCTTGATCAGGACGAATGGCACGTAAATATTCAAATTGTATATGATATCATAAATGGCGTTTACAGTCATGGGTTTTGGTAAGTTGCTTCCACGCACTTGATAGAAATGGGGTAGATGCAATGTTATTAACAAGTTGTGAAGACTTCTGATACATATGGAAAGCTTCCAAAATATCAAGTTTGGTGGTTGAATCTGGCTTGTCAATTAGTATTGCTTCTTCAAAGAGAAATTTATGGCTCTTTTCGTAACAGTGTTTAGCCATCGATGACTTCTTTAGGTCACAGTTCTGAATGTAGGTCTTGTGCTCCTTCAGTCGAAAATGCAAGGCTCTACGGGCCTGTACTATATACAAAGCACCACATTCACATGAAATTTGATAAATTCCCTATGAGTTTTTGTCTTTGACATAATCTTTTAATCATGAAAAGTTTATTTTGTTTATGGGTTTAAAAATCACTTTAAAATTAAAGGTTTTAAGAATTTTTGAAATTTTGAAGGCAATGCCACGGGAAAATGGAATAATGGCAAAATTCTCTCGCAATGGTCGCGTCACAGGAGTTAACGTGGAGATAATCTTCGGTTTCCAGAATTTTGTCTATAATGGAAATATAATGGAAGGGTTGTATCCTCGCTGTATTGCAAAACATTTAAGGAAATAAAGTTATTTTTCCAAACTGTCTTTATCTGAACATATATGTATCGCGCGATATACGCAACTGCAAACGGCGCTGAGTTTTTGTTGCCAAGGGTGATTGGACTTGGCATGTGGAGGTGAGAAAACAGCGAAAGGCTTCCGATAAAATGTGGTTGCTAGAGATCCATTTGAGAGAGTTATCAGGGCGTCAAAGAATAGTAGGCATCCGTTATTTTCAGTTTCGTAGCTGAATTGAATGTGAGGATCAATGGAATTTTTAAGTTTAACTAATTCCGGAATTTTAGAATGTTTTCCCTTCCATCGAACGAAAGTATCGTCTACATATCATATCCATAAGTCAAATTTCACGAGTTTGAAGCGTTTTTCTTCAAATCGACGCATGTAAATAAAATGTCACATAATACTGGTGACAGTGGGCTGCCCATGGCTATACCTTCCGTCTGTTCATAAAACGTTCCATGGAAAGTAAAACTGTTCTGTTTTATGCAAATGTCTACTAGTCTTGTTATTTCTTCTACTTCAGGTTAGCTGTAATGTTGCTCTATAATCTTAATATATATATATATATATATAAACGTCACAAGACTGTAGTCTTTGTGCTCAAGAAAGGCGATGTCCTTTGCTGTTCCCATCATATGGAGGGAGCCTACCAATCACGCAAATGGTTGCTATTTTTGTATGGTGCCGTCTGTTTGTGGAAGCGTAACGAAGAAAAAGGAGTGGACTATAGACTACCCTAACATAACTTCTGCTCTGCGACCTGTACCGCATTACGAAGAACTTCCCATTCCCAAGCCTCCGACAGATTTTGTCATGAATTCAAACGAGAACGAGGAACACGATGTGCATCCTCAACCACCAACTTCAGATGTTCATGAAAGTAAGGATGACGAATATAAAATGTGATGGTGAAACATCTGCGCCACACAGAATCACATCGGATGAGCTTAACGACCTTGTTCTCGATTTGGATCTATCTAAAACAAAAGCTGAGATACTGGCGTTAAGACTCCGACAATGGAATCTTCTGGAACGAAATGTCCTAGTGATTTCGTTTCGAATTCGTCACCAGCAATTCGAACCTTTTTTCAAATAAAAAAATAAAAGAAAGAAAGCGTTTTGAAAAGAAAGAAAGCGTTGTGTTCTGCTGCAATGTTGATGGCCTACCCCAAGAACTCGGAGTAGCACATGATCCACTGGAATGGCGGCTATTTATAGACTCCTCAAAATTGAGCCTTAAGGTGGTTTTGCTGCATAACGGGAATCAGCTTCCATCCATTCCTGTTGGACATGCGGTCCCCATGAAGGAGACCTATGCCAACATAAAGTAGCTGTTGAAGAGGATTCATTAAAAATCGTATGGCTGGCATATCTGAGCTGACCTGAAAGTAGTGTCTCGGTTGATGGGCCTTCAACAGGGATATACCAAGCATTGCTGGTTTCTTTGTCAGTGGGACAGACGAGCTACAGATTCGCACTACATACAGAGAGACTGGCCTCCGAGGGCGTGTTTGAAAATTGGAGAAATTAATGTGCAGAACCCACCACTGATAGACCGGCATAAAATCATCCTACCTCCTCTACACATGAAACTCGGTCTTGTTAAAAACTTGGTTAAAGCTAGGGACAAGAATAAAATAGCTTTCAAGTTCCTGAATGAAAAATTTCGTCGACTCAACGAAGCCAAAATTAAAGAGGGAGTTTTGTGGGTAATCAGATCAGACAGCTCTTCAGAGACCCGAAATTTGAGAAACTCCTTTAGCGTGACGAAAGACAGGTGTGGGATGCATTTGTCAAGTGTAAACAAACTTCCAGGGGAATGTCAGTGCAAAACATTACAAGAATCTGCTTGAGGACATGCTGGATCTGTTTCATAAATTTAGCTGCAGAATGTCCTTAAAGATCCACTTTCTTGATTCAAATTCGGATCTTTTCCCGGATAACTGCGGAAAGGAAAGTGATGAGCACAGTGAGCCTTTCCACAAGGATGTAACTGTGATTGAACAAAGATACCAGGGAAAGTGGTCTACCTCGATGCTGGCGGACTACTGTTGAATGCTTTTCAGTCTTCAGAGATGTCCCTCAGGTGGAATAAGCGAAAGTCAAGTTGAATTCGAACGTCATAAAGAGGTAACTAATTCACATGAATACATTCCTGTACATATATTCTCAATATTTTAATTCGAAAAGCCTTTCAGCACGATAAGATATATTTAATAGTACAGTCTGTACTAAAAAATAGACATTTATAAGGCACAACAACTTACAAGATCTTTCAAAGCACCATGTGCTCCATCGTCAGGTATTTCAATATACATAAACAAAACAACGGATAAAAGCAAGAAGCATTTTCAAATTACGCGAGCACGTGATAACAATAACGATGTTTACATTAAATATAGTAGAATTTTTGTCATGCGTTAAAGGGTTTCAACAAATGATACTATGAATTGCTATTACATATGCGAAGAAAATATATACACAGAGGATAATTAATAAGTTGACATTATTAGTCAAACTGTAAATGAATTATTAGGAGTTAAGTGTTGCTGGATAGGAGTATGCTGTTCTGGCCGCATTAACATGGCCCAAGGCACTGGAACGAAACGTGGAGTTTCTTCATTACAGCAGTCAGAGTTGTGCGATAATATACATAAACTCTCAGCGAATCGAAGAGATCGCTTTGTACGATTTGAGTTCAGCACACTGGCATTGGTCCAGTCTGGTCGGTAGATACCTCTATTAACTAATCGTGCAAGAGAGGTAGCATCAGAGTTATTAGTAATTGAGTACTTGTGCTCATATATTCTTGTTCGCAATGGGCGTGCAGTGGATCCAATATATGCAATTGCTGGATCTTCTGGGGGGTCAATAGGAATTAAGGGTATTTTGTAAACCCCATGTCTGTTGAGTGTGGAAACTTGGTCACGGTCTTTTTGCACGATGGCTCGAATACTTTTCGTACTTTCACCAAACGCAATGTGGTGTTTTTTGCATATGTTCTTTAGTATTGTAGTGACTTCAGGTATATAGTCCATAGTGCCAACATATTTTGTAATTCTGGTTTCCCTTTGTAAGGTACTTTTGTGTAGACATTTCACTGATCGAGCAATTTTTTCAACGATCGTTTTATGGTAGCCATGCGCCATCGTAATCATCTGGATATGATTTAACTCATTTCTTCTAGCCTGGATATTGGAGGAGTGGGTGAAGGCTCTTCGGACCATGTACTCTATAGCTCCTAGTTTTTGTTTTCTTGGGTGCGATGAATTATGCAGAATAATAGCAGATTGTGTTTCAGGCTTTCTGTACATTGAATAGGATAAACAATTGGTATCTGGGTGTCTTTTTAGTAATATGTCCAAGAATGGAAGAGTATTATCATTTTCATGCTCAATGGTAAAATTTATGGAACTGTAATGTTTTGAGAGCTCTTTAGCAAACTCTTCAATTTTGTTTTTATGATGCGGCCAGAAAACAAGTATGTCGTCTACATATCTAATGTAGAGATCAGGCTTAAGTTGGAAATATTGTAAAACATTGTTTTCTAGGTCTTGCATTAACAATTCAGCGAGCACCCCTGAAAGTGGGGAACCCATCGGCGCACCTCCAGTCTGGCGGTAAATGGTTCCTTCATACCGGAAGAATGTGTGTTTCTGTACAAAACGTAGAGCATTTATAATTGCTTGGATTTCATTAATAGTATAAGAATTCAAAGCCAATAGACGGTTCTCAATAATGGAGTGTACATCTCCAATCGGCACATTGGAGTACAAAGAGACAACATCGAGTGATGCCATAGCAAACGGCTTTCCCTTTCGTAAGAATGGCTTAATGTTGTCAATAGCCTTAACAGAGCTATTAACTGAGTAGGAGGAACCTGTAGTTAATGGTTTGAGGAATTTTGCCAGAGCACTTTCGAGCTGGCGGGTTGGGCTTGCATATCCTGATAGAAGTGGGCATACAGGAAGACCCTGTTTATGAGTCTTTACTTGGCCAAATAACTCAGGTATTCGAGGGCCTATAGTAGGGTATATATCCTTAGCAACATTTGCAGGTAAGCCTCCATGGTTTCTGAGTTTTGCCACTGCTGATACTGTAGATGAGGTTGGATCCGAAGATAGGATCTTGTGCGGTATACTCGCAATGGCATCATTCATCTTATTAACATAGTCTGCTTTGTTTAAGATGACAATTTGTTGCGTCTTGTCAGCTTTTAAAATGGAGATAGTTTCATCAGACTTCAATAACTTCAGCTGTTTAATCTCATTACAAAATTTACGGTCATCCGGTGTTCTAGACTTATTGGCTAACTGTTGTACGGATTTTGCCAGTTTATATCGTACGTGTTCTCTTTCAGTTTGAGGAATGGTTTCAACGATATTTTCCATCTGCGTAATAAGGTGACATTTATTAACTTTGTTTGTCGGGTAAGCAAACTTTAGTCCTCGTTTTAGAGCCTCAGACTGTGAGGGTTAAGGACTAGGTTACTCAGGTTTAAGAATTGTGTCTGATATAGACCATTTGCATTTTTGCTTATATTCGATGGTTCTCGTTGAGATTCCACCTTGTCAGCAATGAGATTTCTCAGTTTTCTAATGTGTCTTTCTTGCATTGTAGCAACTCTCTGAAGAAGTTTAGACGTAAATAAAACCATAGTTCTATCTTGAATAATAGGGTGAGTGCAAGCCATAAAAGTTTTGTAGGCAGAATACGTGTTACGTTGCAGAATATTTATAAATAAGAAGAAAGCGGTCTTATATAAATATTCTGCAACGTAACGACACATTAGAAAACTGAGAAATCTCATTGCTGACAAGGTGGAATCTCAACGAGAACCATCGAATATAAGCAAAAATGCAAATGGTCTATATCAGACACAATTCTTAAACCTGAGTAACCTAGTCCTTAACCCCTCACAGTCTGAGGCTCTAAAACGAGGACTAAAGTTTGCTTACCCGACAAACAAAGTTAATAAATGTCACCTTATTACGCAGATGGAAAATATCGTTGAAACCATTCCTCAAACTGAAAGAGAACACGTACGATATAAACTGGCAAAATCCGTACAACAGTTAGCCAATAAGTCTAGAACACCGGATGACCGTAAATTTTGTAATGAGATTAAACAGCTGAAGTTATTGAAGTCTGATGAAACTATCTCCATTTTAAAAGCTGACAAGACGCAACAAATTGTCATCTTAAACAAAGCAGACTATGTTAATAAGATGAATGATGCCATTGCGAGTATACCGCACAAGATCCTATCTTCGGATCCAACCTCATCTACAGTATCAGCAGTGGCAAAACTCAGAAACCATGGAGGCTTACCTGCAAATGTTGCTAAGGATATATACCCTACTATAGGCCCTCGAATACCTGAGTTATTTGGCCAAGTAAAGACTCATAAGGAGGGTCTTCCTGTACGCCCACTTCTATCAGGATATGCAAGCCCAACCCGCCAGCTCGAAAGTGCTCTGGCAAAATTCCTCAAACCATTAACTACAGGTTCCTCCTACTCAGTTAATAGCTCTGTTAAGGCTATTGACAACATTAAGCCATTCTTACGAAAGGGAAAGCCGTTTGCTATGGCATCACTCGATGTTGTCTCTTTGTACTCCAATGTGCCGATTGGAGATGTACACTCCATTATTGAGAACCGTCTATTGGCTTTGAATTCTTATACTATTAATGAAATCCAAGCAATTATAAATGCTCTACGTTTTGTACAGAAACACACATTCTTCCGGTATGAAGGAACCATTTACCGCCAGACTGGAGGTGCGCCGATGGGTTCCCCACTTTCAGGGGTGCTCGCTGAATTGTTAATGCAAGACCTAGAAAACAATGTTTTACAATATTTCCAACTTAAGCCTGATCTCTACATTAGATATGTAGACGACATACTTGTTTTCTGGCCGCATCATAAAAACAAAATTGAAGAGTTTGCTAAAGAGCTCTCAAAACATTACAGTTCCATAAATTTTACCATTGAGCATGAAAATGATAATACTCTTCCATTCTTGGACATATTACTAAAAAGACACCCAGATACCAATTGTTTATCCTATTCAGTGTACAGAAAGCCTGAAACACAATCTGCTATTATTCCGCATAATTCATCGCACCCAAGAAAACAAAAACTAGGAGCTATAGAGTACATGGTCCGAAGAGCCTTCACCCACTCCTCCAATATCCAGGCTAGAAGAAATGAGTTAAATCATATCCAGATGATTACGATGGCGCATGGCTACCATAAAACGATCGTTGAAAAAATTGCTCGATCAGTGAAATGTCTACACAAAAGTACCTTACAAAGGGAAACCAGAATTACAAAATATGTTGGCACTATGGACTATATACCTGAAGTCACTACAATACTAAAGAACATATGCAAAAAACACCACATTGCGTTTGGTGAAAGTACGAAAAGTATTCGAGCCATCGTGCAAAAAGACCGTGACCAAGTTTCCACACTCAACAGACATGGGGTTTACAAAATACCCTTAATTCCTATTGACCCAGAAGATCCAGCAATTGCATATATTGGATCCACTGCACGCCCATTGCGAACAAGAATATATGAGCACAAGTACTCAATTACTAATAACTCTGATGCTACCTCTCTTGCACGATTAGTTAATAGAGGTATCTACCGACCAGACTGGACCAATGCCAGTGTGCTGAGCTCAAATCGTACAAAGCGATCTCTTCGATTCGCTGAGAGTTTATGTATATTATCGCACAACTCTGACTGCTGTAATGAAGAAACTCCACGTTTCGTTCCAGTGCCTTGGGCCATGTTAATGCGGCCAGAACAGCATACTCCTATCCAGCAACACTTAACTCCTAATAATTCATTTACAGTTTGACTAATAATGTCAACTTATTAATTATCCTCTGTGTATATATTTTCTTCGCATATGTAATAGCAATTCATAGTATCATTTGTTGAAACCCTTTAACGCATGACAAAAATTCTACTATATTTAATGTAAACATCGTTATTGTTATCACGTGCTCGCGTAATTTGAAAATGCTTCTTGCTTTTATCCGTTGTTTTGTTTATGTATATTGAAATACCTGACGATGGAGCACATGGTGCTTTGAAAGATCTTGTAAGTTGTTGTGCCTTATAAATGTCTATTTTTTAGTACAGACTGTACTATTAAATATATCTTATCGTGCTGAAAGGCTTTTCGAATTAAAATATTGTTTAGCGCACGAAGAATCCTTATTAAAATATATTCTCAAATTAAATAAATAAAATAAAGAAATTAATATTAATAAAAACAATAAATTAATCAATACAATCTCAAATTAATAAAATAAATAAATTGATTATAATTTATTATAATTATTTTAATATTTTAATGCAGTGAATTTAATATGTTTATGTAGTGAGAACAAAAAGTTCCGAGACTAGGTACGTAATGCGCCAACAGGTGGCAGTACGCGGATGTACGAGCAGTGGTCGAGGGCAGTGACCTTCATGAGTCATTGTGCTGAGTGACGTCCTTCTGTGAACATATGCTACACGATATTTGGTGACCACGTGCAGAACACAGCTGCGATTTCGATATGGACTGCATACTAGAGCATCGAGGGAACATCAACTTCTGCATCAAACTCAGCAAATCGGGAACGGAGACGCATGACATGTTGTGGAAGGCTTATGGCAATGAAGCAATGAGTCATTCGAGGTCTTTTGAGTGGCACTCGCGTTTCAAGAGCGTCAGAACGGCACTGGAAGACGACAAGAGCTCAGGGCGACCGTCCACGAGCAAAACCCTCGAAAATGTGGACAAAATTAGGTAACTGGTGCATGAGGATCGTCGGAGAACCATTCAAGACACTGCTACCATCGTCAATGTGTCATACGAAACAGTGAAAGAAATTCTGACGTCGATTTTGAGCATGCACCGCATTGCTGCAAAGGTTGTACCAAAGATTCTGAACCCTGAACAGAAGGCGCTCCGTGTCGAACTCTGCCAAGATCTTCGTCAGCAGGTGGTAAATGAACCAACGTTCATGTCGCGGGTTATCACTGGTGACGAGACTTGAGCGTACGCTTACGATCCGGAAATCAAAGTAACAGCAGTCGTTGCAGTGGAAGAGCCCGACATCTCCACGACCGAAGAAGGTCCAACAGGTCCGGAGCGCAACCAAAAGGATGCTCATCGTGTTTTTCGACATTCGTGGGGTTGTGCACCGTGAATTCGTCCCCCAGAACCAGACCGTCACCGCCCTTTTTTACTGCAATGTTCTGCTGCTTCTTAGGGAGGACATTCGCCTCAAACGACCTGAAATGTGGCGCAGGGGCGATTTCCTGCTCCATCACGCCAATGCAGCAGCTCACAGAGCTTTCGCAACACGCCAGTTTTACAGCCGCAACAGCATGACTACCCTTCCTCACCTGCCTTACTCGCCGGATATGGCCCCCTGCGATTTCTTTCTGTTTCCGAAGATGAAGCTGAAGCTCAAGGGTCGCCGTTTTGAAACCGTAGACGAGATCCAGCGCGAATCGCAGACGGTGATTGACACGATTTGCGAACAGGACTTCCAACGCTGGAAGCGGTGTATCGCTGTCCTAGGAGACTACTTTGAATGATATCATAGCCATAATTAATTAAGTTTACGTAAGTATTTTGTTGGATATCGGCCTAGTCTCGGAACTTTTTGATCGGACCACGTATCTCTAATTTGCAAGGAAATACATATCCATTACAAATAAACCGTAGCCAATTCAGCTTTTTTATGGTCAAATTCGTGTTCAGCGCATCGATTTTTTTCAGAAAATGCTACTTTTATCTCGGAAGCATGAACTTTGTTCAAAATTGTTGTCCAGTGTTATCTGTTAAAATGCCTACAACAATGGCGACGAACCTAGGAAAGAAGATAGAAGAGTCATTGTTTGTACCCAGTGCTATGATGTCCGTGTCACGGGGAATAGCCCTTCCTCATCTTGCCTTGGGTCATGAAGCATAGACTCAAGAACTAGAGGGAAGCGCTTATTACGAATGACAGGTTTATGGTCGGTACTGGTGAGATGAGAGGGAAAAAGTAATTTGTTTAACGTCGTATACGTAAATACCAGGCTGCTGCGTAAACAATTCTGTTTGAAGAGCAAAGGAAATTTGGGGCACCGTTTGGTTCAGGTGCATCGGGTACTTAAAGGGTTTATAGGTAAATGAATTCATCTTTCACTCACAAAAAGTTGGAAGAATTTCACAGGAAGTATGTTTTATCAGAAAGGTCAAATGCACATGTGTATGCAAGTGCAATTATTCATAGTCTAATAAATGGTAGTGAAATCTGACTGCTACAGGAAAAACACAGGATTTGTTTGAATGCTGGGGAGATGCGTTGCTTAAGTGGGGTTTGCGGCAAGATTTTTGTTCTAGTGCAGAACGAAAACTCTTTGTAGATGTGTAATCTGAAAAAAGAATCACAAGTAGGATTGAGGAAAATATTCTCAGGTGCTTTTTACAATTTGAAAAAATGAATTCTGATCTGCTAAGAGAATACTGTACTCTCAGTCAAAGTCATTGGAAATGAAGTTGGAGGGAGTCAGAGGAAATCTTGAAAGGATCAGATTCAGGAACTTATGAAAGAAGCCAAGATAATGACTGTGAAGTACACTGAAGAGCAATTGAATTAGAGATACCTGTCTAGTAACGTGTAGCACCACCTTTTGCCCTGATGACGGCGGCGATTCGTCTGGGCATTGACTCGCCAAGACACCGGAAGCGTTGGGAAGCCATACGGATCCACGACCCCTGAACAAGCTCTCACAGTTCACGAAGATTTGATGGAGGGGGTTAGAGCCTCGAACATCTTTCTCGATGGAATCCCAGATGTGCTCGATGGGATTGGGGTTAGGTGACCTAGCTGGCCAAGGAAGCAAGGTCACGTCGGTGGAGTGTTCGTCCAACCATTCGGATACAATTCGGGAGCGATGGCACGGTGCATTTTCTTGTTGCAGGATGAGGTCCCCAGTGGGATGTTGAAGACGCACAAACGGGAGCAAATGGTCGCCCAGGATATCACGGTAACGTTGAACTGTGAGGGACGATGTCACATGTACCAGGGGTCCCATTTGAGTCCACGTAAACTGTCCCCAGATGAGAATGCCACCCCCACCAGCTTGAAGAGTACCCTGCTAGCAAGAAGGATACATCGCTTCATGTACTCGTATTTTGCCATCCGCATATACCAACGTAAATCTCGACTCATCAGTTCAGGCAACATTTTTCGACATGTCTAGGGTCCAGTGGCGATGTTCCCGCGTTCAAGCTAATCTTTGCACCCTGCGATGTGCGGTCATCAGCGGTACCCTCGTGGGACGATGGCTTCTGTACCCCATAGCGAGGAGATGGTTCTGGATGGTGTGGCTGCTTACACTTTTTTGCACCAGCGTTAAATTGCCGAGTGATTTCTTGCACTGTTGCCCGTCTATCCGCTGTTACAACGCGAGCTAGCCGACGATGACCCCGCTCATCCACACGCTGTTGTTCACGGCAGTTGGCCCTTGTAGGGATGGTTTTACCGGATTCTATGTACTCACGGTGCACCCGTGACACAGTGGTTCGTGAAAATCCCAGTGCCTGCACGACTTCCGATATAGAGTGCCCCATTCGTCAGGCCCCGACAATGTGCCCACGATCAAATGAGCTTAGATTCTTCGTCTTACACATACTGCGTCCGACTCTTACTGATTCCCGTCGCATCACTCCTTATGCTGTCGGATCGCTGCATACGTCATGTCGTTTCCGTTTACAGGGCCGCCCACAGCGCCACATTTGTGTAACGCCAGATGTCTCTATTTCAATTGCTCTTCAGTGTATATATATAGCGCAGAAAAAATATTACTCTCATAATACGCAAAAATACGTCATTATAATTAACACAGCAATCAGACATATTTGAACTGATTGTATTTACTGTTCTTCACATAATATAAATCACACCAGAAAACTAGTAACTTTCATCGCCCTGGAACGGAAATCGAACCCGTATCTCCCGATTACCGTTCGAGTATTAAATTTTCAGGTTTTCTGATGTGATTGATATTACGTGAAGAACAGTAAATACAATCAGTTCAGAGATGTCTGATTGCTGTGTTAATTATCATGACGTATTTTCTATGTATTATGAGAAAAATATTTCTTCCGCACTATATACTTGTACGACTGGTGATATGCTTAACAACGCTGGATGGCAACACAGTTTGCTGCGATTAAGAATGCAGTTGGCTTATATTCCGATGCTCTTAGCACTTAGATACTTGTGACTTTATCGTTCTCGGTGGTGTAACGGTGAGCATACTCGAACCAGGAAGATGACATTTTCAGGTTTTCAGATGTGAGTGATATTACGTGAAATACAGTCAATTCAAATATTTCTGATTGCTGCGTTAATTATCATGGCTATTGCATGTACTTTGTTGCGTAGCATGTGTTTAATAATTCATTTACTTAAACATTATTCATCGTTTATTTCTGCAATCCCTGCAAGAAATAGAGTAAGCTACAGTTTCATTCCTTTGTTATCCATAACTAGTTTTGTTCAGCATAATTTAACTTTGTAATAATCGAGGAAACAGTGCAGCGCTGTTCTTCTTTACTTTAGGCGTACACCTCTTCGTCTGAATACATAAACGAAATAAGAAGAAATGTAAAAAAAATCTATGAAAATTTTATTTCTGAGGTTTTATATAAGGAGATTCAGCGCTTAAAATACATTTAGACGTAAGTGCTATATTTCTGTGTGAACTTTAAACCAGTGGCGTATCTTGGGTCCGAGACCTGGGCTATCTCACCCCCCCCCCCCCCCCCCCCCAGTATTGTTTTTTAAATATTGCGAAGTTTAATTTTTAATTGTTAAGTAATAAAAGTAATTTTTTCTTCTAAATTTTATGTACATGCTATTGCTAACATGATACCAAATAATTATCAGGATTACGATTTGAAGACTTATTTGTACATGAACTCCATTCTTCTTTCCTTTTGTGTGAACTTGGGTATTACGTTTTCACAAAAATGATTCTTCCGAGTACTTTTTCATATTTAGAAATAATGTTTTTCTCTATTAACAAACCAGCCAAGTTGCTCGAATGTGCATGTCCTTGTGTGGCTCTAAGATGTATCTTGATTGTTTTTTATACGAAAAAACGTTTTTCGGTAGTTGCAGTTGTTGATGAACAGTTTAATACTAGATCTGCTAATTTGTACACCTCACTAAACACTATGTCCAAGTATTCAACTTCATGTAACAAGTAATGTCTCTTACTGAATTGTTTTGCATTCATCAAGGGAATTAAACACCTTCTGTTCATTTTTTAATCGAGCTGTATCAAAATTTGAAGCATAGAGTTTTTTATGCTCTGATAGTAGATGTTCAGGGAAGCTTTCACAAAATTTATCCAAACAGTTCGAATCCAATGAAGCCACCAGTTTAAGATATAATATCACTGATTTTAATTCATTGACACTTCGCACAAACTGAAACAACTCTCGCGAAGCACGCGCCGGAAGCATGGAGGGACTGAGGTAGTCCGAAGTCTTCTTTTTCAGAGCGAACCCTTGCGCAAAGCAATGGCCCACTCACCTCCGTAGCTCATTCATGTTGTCATGGAAGCGCTAACAGGAGATAGTATTGAAGCTCTTCGCATCAGAACAGCGAAGGCTCTCGAAGACCTACTTGCGTTACACCGTTGATGCCATTGATCATCGCGCGCCAGACTGATTCTCATAATCGAAAGAAGCGAATCCACTGGTGTTTTTTTCGCACTGAAAGCATCGACATATCTTAATACCGATGATAATTGTCTTTTATTTGTGTATATTTAATAGAGTTTTATTTGTGCATTCTCTGGGCTTCGCAGCTGGCCTAGCTAGCCACTGCATTAAACAGAGTGTTTCAAATTTTGCTCTAGAGATGTTTTGCCTTTTCTGATATTAACTGAGTGTAGGTACTTTTCTACAGATTGAATACTTCTTTAGTTTTGAAGACTACTTCATTTATTCACTTGCAAATGCTATGATTTAGTAAACATTATGCTTGTGAAGGAATATGGCTCAGCGTGAGCTTCAGCATTAGAGATGCAAGTAACATCGACTGAATACTGCGGTGTAAATCCACAAGTTCTCTAAAATCTTTGCAGTTCTCTCGAGGTTCTATTGTTATCACGCATTACCGAGTGCACCCTTTTATGTCACCAAGCCTTTTAAGATAAATCGCATTACCTCACTTTTAAGCTGATTTCCATCGTTTCCATACAGAGCATCTAAAAGGCACAATTCAGTATATAGATAATGCGACACAAATTGGGAACTAATTATTTCGAAAACAGTGCATTCTTGAGTAAACTACATTTTTTTGTATGAAATAATATATAAGTTTTTTATCTCGGCATGGCCGCGCAAACTACGTTTCTTGTAGCACTGATTCCAGTAATTAGGATTTCCAAGGAAATATCCCTTTGACTAAAGAAGAAAGAATTCTATGTTCGCAATTAAAGGACATCATTAATGAATTTATCTACTCAAGCTGCTGAACAGATTGGTGATCAAAGGCCACGCCAATCTCTGGCAGGACAGTAATACGGATGAAAGAGCTAAACCGATTGGCTGCTTAGTGGTGTCTTGAATGGAAAACACCGCTCTCTGTTGTAGCGCGGGAAAGGCGAGGATAATACTTCGGTGCAAAAACAAGAAATTGGCTTCCGCCTTTCGCTCATTAGCTGCCCTAAGTCGGAGCAGGCTTCACCTAATTCGCTTTTCTCGTGGCCCCAAGGTCTCGATAAAAGTGAAGATGGTCTCGAATCAGCACATATAATGTTTTCTGCACAATACGTACATACAGGCTAATCCCTCAAGTTTCGAGACTGAATTTTGTATTCATAATATAGAAAAAACACTTCTTTAGCCTTTAGTGTATGCTTTGAAACATAGAGTTCCGTATTTTCGTAATCCTCCATGTCTGATAATATGAAGAAATGTACTGCGCATTGCATTTTGCTAGGTAAATGAAAAACTGATGGCGCAGTTTCCAAGCGCTGGCTTCTGACCTTTCGCCCA
Source organism: Macrothele yani (assembly GCA_039090855.1). Taxonomy (NCBI): domain Eukaryota; kingdom Metazoa; phylum Arthropoda; class Arachnida; order Araneae; family Macrothelidae; genus Macrothele; species Macrothele yani. Next base: position 77,045,759 of record CM077026.1, read on the forward strand.
AGACGGGTTTGGGTTCAAATCTCGGTGAGGCAAAGATGTTGTGTTTGTCTTAGGGTACTGGCTCATTCCCTTCTCTACAACCAGTGACCCTAAATTTGGACGGGCGACTTCTTATAGCCCACAGAGTTGCTCACGATGCTCGTTAATCCCCCAACCAAAGAAGAGAAAAAATAGAAAAAAAGATAAAAGAATATTGCCGTTTGATGCAAACAGAAATTATAAATTAATTAGGGGGTCTTATGAAAGTTCTTCTCTGTTTCCGGTGTCTCGAAGAAGACTGAATAAATTTCACATCAAACAATCGCCCCAACCTGAAGGAAAAAAGCCATGCTTATGCAAATATGTGTGGGGAAGAGATACACGTAAAGGTGAGGAAAAGTTTGGGTTTGGGTAGATTGAATATACAGCAAAAAGACACGGATTCCGTTAGTTTTAAGAAGGTTTGTTGTTAGGAAAAAGGGCACACTAAATATTTAACTCATTAACTGGATGGAACGAATTACGCTAACTCGTGGTTAGCAAAATCTATAGGCTGAATATATGGAATAATTAATATGGACATAAATCAAGCTGTTATTTCCATGTAACATAACTACAGAAATTTGAAAATTTAATCGTCCTGATACGGGAATCAGATCCGCATCTCCCGATTTGCGCTCCAGTATGCTAAACTAGCACTACGATAAAACACGTTTGTTTCGACTAGTTCAATTAATGTCTGATGTCTCAGATAATGTTTCGGTTTGGATTTTATTGTCCTGGATGGTGCAATGGTTAGCATACTCGAGCGTAAATCGGGAGTGCGGGTTCGATTCTTGTTCCAGGACGATTAAAATTTCAAATTTCTGTAGTTATGTTACATGGAAAGAACAGCTTGATTTATGTCCGTATCAATATACGAGTATTTTTCTGTCTAGGAAGTGCGCAGAAAGAGGCTAGGAGGAATGGACCTGCGCATCAAAAAGCGTTACTTTCCCCTCAGCTTTGTTATCGAAAAGTGGTTATTTAGGGGATAATTGCCACTAATCCTAGCTGAGTGAGTATCTACTGAAAGGCCTATAACAATGCCGCCGAACCTAATAAAGGAGAGAGAAGATGTTTGAGTTAATTGTAAATGTATATACCCAATGGCATAATGTCCGTGACAGGAGCAGAACCCTTTCGCATTATGCCTTCTTCATGGAGCAGAGAATGGAAGACTGGAAGCGAGCTATTATCACCAGTAACAGGTTTATGTTAAATACTGCTGATATGCGAGGGGGAAAACTGTTTTGCCATTGGTTTTTGTAAAACGCGACAGCCATGTAAAATTTTTGTTTGGGAAGCGCAGAAAATCTTGGTCACCATTTGGTTCAGGCACGTCGACCGCTTAAAGATCTTTAACCTTTAAGCGGGGTATAATCTCAAACCGAACTTGACTTGTAAATATGTGTACTATCGAAGCGTAATGCCGCTTAGATATCGTAGACGAATATCTTATCAACTCAGCGAGTTTGAGTGAGATCGTATCACAAGATCTATGAAAAGCAGGATGGTCTACGCGACGATGTACAGCGTATTCGGAATGTGATACGCAAACAGTTGGACATGGGAAGGTATTGCCATCTGTCAGTAACACTTATCGACGTCTGTTGCAAGGTTGGTATGCAATCGAAGTGCCCTTTTCTCTGGCTGCAGTTCTATCGAGGTTACAGGCATAACAAATTGCAGACGCCCAAATCCTCGTGTTTTAAGAATTTACATATCCTGAGAGATGAAACTAAGCTTCATCGGCAAACCATGTCATGGTCAATATTTCAGGGTTTCTTTCCACCCAGTTGAAAAGCCAATGGCAATGACGTACACGCTTGGTTTTGTCGTGATTTCTGGGAAGAGGGAGCGAAACAATCGCTTATGAACATCGTCTGCACACTGCGGAACTCTTGACGGCGAGTTGTGCTTCCCTTTCTCACTCAGTAATGAACCTTTTTCTTCCAGCTTCTCCACGAACCTTAGAATCGTCTTCAGATCAGAACCATCACGAACGCCGTACTCGTGTCGGTTAGCTCTTTAGGCGGCAGTAACAGAATTAGTAAGCCAGTAATTCTTCACGAAAAACACGCACTATGTACAACATCTTACTGCCTCTGACGGGAACTGACGAGTGAACGCGGGAACAGCCGCCAAAGGCCTCACGGACGCCATCTGCAGAAAACTTGATGTGATGGTAAGCCATTCTACCATTATTATCCTCTCATTTACACGTAGTTTCGTTACTGCTCAGTTGTTGAGTCGAACAATCGACCTATTTAAAAAGCGGGACTTCCCGCTGAAACATCTTTTATTATAGCAAATCACTTTACAAAGTCTCTATTCCATTTATTCTTAAGTACAGATATTTCTTGCAAAGAAGTAACCAGATGATTCAGTAAATCCTGCACCGCACAATGCGTGCTTCCTCAGGGTTCAGCGGTACTCACTAAGTGCGCTTGCTAGCCGTAAGCGCCATGATACCATTCCCGTTGGTGTATCACGAAAAGAACCGCAGAGCCGAGCACAAGGACGGGTGGCGCGAATGGGAGAGTAATCAGATGGACCATGTTTCCACCGATACTTCCCTGGGAGAGTCGTTCGCGACACGAACTGTTGGCCGTCGGCCTTTTATTTCACACTCAAAAGTACAGACACAGAGACCAAAAACAAAATTGAAATTGCACCTCTATCAAGGCGTGCAAACCCAGAAGTGCATTTTGTTACATCGAAATAGTTTAATTACAGGCACTCATTTTCGGGTGCTTACTCCCGTTAGAATCTGAAGATCAACCATATTCGACCCGTTTCCTTTGAAGCTCGATTTCCCTCTGGAGACTAGGGTATTTTGTCTCCAGACTGGAGTGTTTCGTATCAAGCTTCAGGTGGAAGCGCTCATTTGCCTTTTGGCAGTTGGGGCAGTTTGCTTCATTAGCACATTCTGTATGTCGGTGCCCTGCCTGGCCGCAACGGGCACACGACTAGAGCTCCTCTAGGCACTTTGCTTTATAGTGCTCAAACCCCTTGCAACGAAAGCAAAGGGGTTCCCTTAAGAATTCTCGGCACCCGAGAATCCTCCAGCCTAGCGGAACCTTGGCTTTTTCAGGCACATCTTGAAGTCCTCTGGGGTTATTTCGAGCACCCAGTGGACTGTGCCCTTCTTCCCCCTTGGTTTGATGGAGAAGAGAACTCGCCACCTCTCAGAGTCTGCGAGCTCATTTTGACTGCGGAAGTCATTTTCAATTGCCTCCGAGTCATCTCTGGTTTCACCATAAACGATCAGCCGTGGTAGCTTGCGTTCCGAACAATTCAGGTGGTACAAGTACTGCATGTAAGCAGTTTCATTATAGGCTTCAACAATCTTTTCTACCCCTTCCGCCTTCTGGCATTCAATGAGCACCCCACCCTTGCTCACTCTCTTTAGTCCTTTGACTCCATACCCAAGTCTCTTTGGGTTCAGTCTCCACGTTGGAGTCAGTCTCCACGTACTCTTTGAGGTCAGAATCAGGTCTCTTTTCATTTGTATAGATGAGCACGTTGTGTTACGTGCGTAGCTTACGCGACACCTCCGGCTTGTTCCTTGGCTTGAGCGCGGCCGCATGTGCGCAGGTCCGTGCTCTTGACTGCGCTTTCTCATCCTTTTCCATCAAACGTCCTTTTAAACGTTCGATCTCGAATTGCTGTTCAGTCAGGGCAGCCTGCATTCGATCAAGAATCGGCCGCAGCTGCCCTCTCAAGTTGTGTGACACTTTCGTCGTTGGGTTGTCCGGCAGAGCATTAATCTCCCTGAACAACCCGAGGAACCCTTCTGAACTTATGCTCCCTCGAGCGTCACCGTCCCCTGATTTCGGGTTCTGGTTACCCGGGCATGGTGTCGTTTGCCCGGGCTGTCCTGCACTTGATCCACTCATACTGAACGGAAGGACCAGCGTGATGGCAACCGGCAGGATTGGATTGGTTGGAGCAACTAGCCCTAACAAGGGATTTTTTCATTCGTTAAACGACCTCACCTGGTTGCAGGCGCGCTTAAACACGCAAACCTTACGTGCCTCCTGCGCTGTGATTCACACACCAGTTTAAAGTATTTGCCTGCCTCGCTCCCCGGGAGAAAATAATCCGCCGGTCTTGCAAAGAACTAATTGGCCAGTGGCAAAGTTTGCGAAATTAAGCTCGTAGTTCCTCCCTGTAAATAACACTGCCCATTTTTGCTACTAAAATAAATCGCAAAAAGACACGATTGTCCCACAAAAAACACTTCTTTGAATAAAATACTTCTAGAAAAGAGCTGTACATGTGCTTTATTTACTCATTTTATGTATAATGAATTTGTTACATTTTAAACAGTAGCGGTGTTTCTATACATTTTTCGAACAAATCTGTGATATAATTCATAAAATCTGCAAGATTATTGATTCAGATATGACTGAGTATTAAAGATAGTAAGTGTGTCCTCTACGCTGCTTCAAGGATTAAAATGCTTTTGTCATATACAAGTCTATCATATATAGTGTTACAAGGAAATGAAAATGCGCCATTTAGAAAATGAAAACCCCAGCCAACAGCAGCAGCAAATTAATAAATGAAACTCAGCTTTTGTAGGTTTCTTTGAAATAAGCATTTCCTTCGTTCCGCAATTTTTGATGGTGTTGTGTAAGAATGAAGACAGCGCTTGCGCGTAACTGCAAACAGAAAATAAAAAAGATTAAGTCTGCTTGATGAAAATGTATTATAAGTGCTTTTAAAATACGAGTATAACCTATATCAATAACTTCCAGAAAGAAATCGTATCTTGATTTCGCAAAAACTTAGAAAACCACTTGCTATCAAATGAATCGATCAAAATTTGAAAAAAACTCTCTACGTTGATAACGGCGTTTATAATACGGTGCCTAAATATGAATATTTTAGTCGTTTTAGATATCGCGTTCCTTTGCTATCAAGTAAATCATGTTTGGTGAACTGAAAATAAGTAAATCTTATGAACACACGGTACGTTATTGAACGTTGGATTAATGCTCATAGGACTTCATCATTGTATTACTGTTATGTCATGTGAGTTTTGGAAAAGATGAGAAAACAATACCGCTGTCCTTTGTGGGTCCATATCTAACTGCTTCCTGCAGGTGTTGACATTTTTAGAGTCTGTTTATTAGAGTACCTAACATCTCATCTAGGGAATAGAAACTAGTGTACGTTGAAGGTTTCGAAGACAAAGCCTGATGATCAGGAATCACACCTCTTATGTCCCTGCATTTTCTAAATTCAAAAAAATAAAACAGAGGAACTGTGAAGTAATAAAACATCATATCTCTAGAATAACCTGCTTTCCAGGAAATAGAAGAAAATTTTAATTTAAAACCTATAGATTTGAGCAAAAGTTGTTTTTTTTTAAGTTCTTGAGTTTTAGATCACTTTAGTAGACGTGTTTCATTCTCTGCATAGTGTTAAAGTTTTTTGGAGGCGGTTCTGGTACCCTGTCGCAAGAATGACAGCACACTACTCCAGGGCCGAGAAATCTTGCAGCACTTCTATAATGTCCGTTGTTACTCAGATGAAAAGTAACGCCTAACTGCAAGACAAATTTCTAGCTTATTTGAAGCTGATTTCTTTATGAAAGAAGAGCAATGCCAAGCGAAGTCGGAGGAATTATTCAGATCAAAACGACAAAGCATTTCTCCTTGCCAAAGTCAGATCTGACACAGAAACAGAAGAATAATTTAGATATCTTTAAAGCTTGCCATTAGGTACCGGGCATAGCAAAAGTTGAATTCTAATGTTTTATACAATATCGTCGTGACCTCAGAAAAAAACTGCCAAATAATTATCATTTAAGCAAGAGTCATTGTAGAACAACCACTGCCGTTCACAAGTATCTCGTGAATACTGCAGGGCATAAAAAGCACAAAGGGTACAGTCGCTACCAAAGTGATGAATGGTTATTGATAACTTCTTTTATGTCCTACTTAGAGTTTTCCAAACTCTAAGTAGGACATTGTTTGTGCTTTATTTTCCTTTTCATCCTTTTGGACAAAGTGGATGCCATAGCGGTAAGGCGATAGCTTGCAGGACAAGACTAATTATTTTCTGTTTTAATACGTTATGTATATACGCCGAGTTCGAAACCTGCCGGAAATATTTCTGTAGAATACATCAATAGGAATAGAATACACAAAACTGCTATTAATCCAAGATATCAAAATTTCCGATCATTGTGAAAGAATGACATCTGTACCTGTGATTGGAGTTTTTCTGAACAATAAAAGTGATGTTAGCAAAGCCAGAGGTTCTAATGGACAAAAAAACACTGAACCAGAAATTTAAGGGGGCTAACACGAGTAATTGCTAATTTTTAAGTAACTTTGAAAAAAAATTTCGCACTACATTTGAACATCGATTTATTAAAGAAATAACCCTTTTCATTTTATTTCGATTATGTTAAACCAAGCTGCCGTTTTCCCATGCACCTCAGACTCCTTGTCAGAGGGAGTTTTTAGGCAAAACATCAAGGAATATTATCACGGTACTCAGCTGTTTCTTTTCCCTAAAATTAAAATTGTTTCGTCGGCAGTGTACTTTGTGCGTGAAAGGTTTGCACTGTGTTTTACGCTTTCCCTGCTAATCGTTAATGGATGATAAAGGAAAGCGCGGGATTTATTTAAACACGGGGTGTCATTTAAAATCTCTCGCTGTTGTAAAAAAAGTTAGGGAGCAGGTTTGTAATCTCTTTCGGTACTTTTAACCAAGAAACTGAACTACTTTACCCAAACTTCATTGGATGAAACAGTTAGTCGTAATGCTAACATTTGTTTAAACTATTGTGATACTTTAAATTCTCCAAACGAACGACGTAAACGCGGAAACGCAATTTTTCGGCTTACATTGAGAACCACATGTCCGTTAAAGCGTAAAGTTAGAAAGTCCTTGACTCGGAACTCTTAGGCTTGAGTGCCGAGAGAAAATAATCTTGAACAACTTAGCACCGTAGATAAAGAAGACTAAAACGCGGTGCACATTTTGAAAAGAGAGCATTTTTTATTTCATACTTTTGCATTTATTAAGCATCTCTTTTTTTGGAAATTGAAACGCAAGAACAGCCCTAATTAAAGAAAAGTAATTAGTCTGTTTCATTCCGCTTTAAATGCACTGGCAAGAATTACCGGCATTGTGTCTGAGATAAAATCAGAATTCCAACAAAGAAAATATTCCAGTGCCTGACATTATTTTATATCGTAACATTTCCATTGGATGGCATTTTTGTAAATAGAAACCTTTGTCTTCAAGAACATCAAATATGTTTTTTCAGTTCCAACGCATGAATATGCAAAATAAATCTGTCTGTGAGAAAAACCAGGATTTACAGCTTTATGCCTTCTACCTGAGTGATTGATTCTGAGATTTGCTTATTGGAATGACAAATGAGAAATTGAAGCTCAACGCAGTTTTCCTTAATGAAATTCATATTGTACACATTCTCCTCTTTCCCATAGACTTTTTGGAATTTAGATGCACTAACTGATAACGTATGACGTAGAAGTCTTTTCGTACTTCTACGTTATTTTAAAAAAGCATAATCATAAGATGAAATAGTTCCTAAATTAAACCTTAACGGCCAGACGAAACATGTAAACAACAGAAGTCAAACTTACGGAAAAGATCTTTTATTCAGGATGTAGCACTTCCATAACAAATCATAACATCACATAGTACATCGCAATAAATTCTCCACACACCACACAGCTCTTAACAAAACGCTCAACTTGCAACACTTCTCCAAGCAACGCTCTCTTTAACAACGCTCACCAAACAACAGTTTAGTCGTCGTTTTTATCTCTCGTTCTTATCTTATATCAGGTATACGTCACGTTCATTCAACCTCATTTATGTTGCCAACAGTATTCGTTTGAGAGAAAAGATATCACGTTAAGAGTGAAGTATAACTGTGAATAAACGCAAGATTTACATAGGGAAAGAAACTAAAAAGGAAAGTTAATTTAGAATATACGTCACAAACGGCAGGCGACAAAATTCAAAAGGCACATCTGCAGAAATCAAGGAGAAATTCCCTTTGGAAGAGCATGGCAATATGATGTTTTCTAAGTGGTAAAACCCAAATTTTTTATGTACTCTTATGTTTTGGAGTAACTTCGGTGGATCAAGATTTCTGAGAACAGTTGTGCGGAGTGGAATCTGTAAAACCAAACTGTCCTATGAAAACTGAATTGAAGTTAGCGCAGTGATGTAAGCGATGGCTTCTGATCATTCGTACGAGATGGGTCCGGGTTCGAATCCCGGTGAGGCATGGATGTTGTGTTTGTCTTACGGCACTGGCTTTCTTCCTTTCCTGGAACCAGTGGCTCTAAGTTAGAAAAGGGCGACTGCTTATAACCCACTGAGTTGCTCACGGTGGTCGATAAACCTCCAATAAAAAACAACAAGACAAAACTGGATTGCCTCCAAATATTTGATAGACTCGGTTCGATAAACAATCTTGCCGTTGCTTACAATCGGAATCATAAATCGGAAAACTCGTGTTACTTATGCGTAATTTTTGAGAGCAATCGTTATTCTCTCACAAAACCATTTGAAGTTCTTGTAGCAGATGCAGATATTTGGAAAAGTTGTAAGTAGTAACTTATCTACAGACTAAGAACAGTGCAAAAATTTGATGGACGAGAAATAGCCGCACTGTAAAAGCCTGTGATTGTTTTTCCATTCACAAGACACAATAGCTGGGCGGAAAATTTGTCTGTTACTGTATTTCTGTGTGATAATGGGAAGTCCTATGCCTTTAACGTTTCCAGGACTGCTCTAGGTCTGTCGGTCAGACCCTCTGCTATTCTCACTGGTTTTTCTTTTTTACTTCTTTAATATATTTCTCATTTTAAGTATTTTTTTTTCTGTGGTGACATCATGACAGAATACTTCAAAACAATTTGTTACTGCACTCCGATTTTTGTTTTCCTGTGGATCTAAGCACAACGTGAGCAATTCGATGGGTTATAAGCAGTCGCCCGTCCCTAATTTGGGAGCACTAGTTAAAGCAAAGAGAGAGAGCCAGTGCCGTAAGACAAACACAACGTCCATGCCTCACTGGGATTCGAACTCGGACCAATCTCGGACGAATGGTCAGAAGCCAACGCTCTGGCCACTGCACCACCGGCGAGAAACGACTTGCTTCTCTGGGAGTTATAACAGTATGATCATGTTTATTTTCATAATTGCGTTATTGCTAAATATTTGTAGAACATGAATGGCAATAAAACAGCTAAAATTTTTATTTTGCATTTAAAAGAAATTCAAAATATTTTTAGGCGGTAAAAATCAAAATAAAGGACATAATAACATTTCTAAATCAATGGTTTTCAATGAAACGAATCAGTAAACAAAGTGCAGAAATATGCTTTTCCGTATTAGTTCTGAATAAAATCAAAGTGTGTTTGAGCTTGGCTTTGAAAAAGTAGAACGCCATGACAATTAATTTGGAAATGTTACACTTCAAGAACTAGAAATCCATGTGACAGTTAATTAGGTAACATCTGGCTTTCAGTCAGATCCAGCCAATTCCGTTTAAAAATTATTTTTCAAAGTAAACAGTGGTTGCTGTAAGATGTTTCTAATCTAGCTTGATTATTATTTGTTTCGAATAAGAAGATTAATTTAAAGAGAAAATTAACCTCTCTTTTGCCTTTAAATCCGTTTTATTTTAATAAAAAGAAAAATCAAGCAAGATTTAGACATCACACAGTAACAGGTATTTAATTTGAAAATTAATATTTAAATGAAATTTACTTGATCTGATGCTGGAAGTGGGGCAGTGGGTGTCCTAGTGGGCAACGTTCGTGTGTGCCATGGAAAGGGCCTCAGGTTCGATCCACTAAATATCCGCCGTGCGTCGGAGGGGCACGTTTAGCCGTCGGACCCCGGTGATAAATAGGGGCTTCTTCCTTCCCCTTTCTACATCGCTTCCGTGTCACTTTCCTATCGGGCACTCTAGCCTAAATCTCCTAGCTTCCTATTTCTAAGAGTTGTTTAAGACTTGGGGTCAGGCACTCCCTTCCTAAAATCCTCTACATATGATCATTTGATGATGGAAGTGTAAAAAATTAGATGGGCATCCAAACAAAGAGCTTTTGCAAACCGGTTGTTATGAACTCTTCAAAGACAGGAAATAAACCCAGCGGTATGCTTCTTTCGGAGATAAAAAGAAAAAAGTTTGATAACAGAAAAAAGCAAAGCAAAATAAATGGATTAATTCATACACTTGACGTGGATCAGGAACACCAAACAGAAGTCATCGCTCTTTCCACGTTGATAAGTGAGTCACGAAAAAATTATAATCGGCCACCACCGGGAATCGAACCCAGGGTCTTCCAGTAACGCCCCGGACATGCCACCACTGCACCACAGCGCCCTCGAATTCTCCAGACTCATAAGTGATTAACTGCCAAACCATATGGCATGTTGCTTTATGGAGCCCCGCACAATGCTGGGGATTCAGCAAAGATGGAAAGCAGCCACTGAACAAATAACTAGGAGGCGATTGAATAATTAATTCATACACTCGACGTGGATGAGGACCACCAAACAGAAGTCATCGCTCTTTCCAGCAGTTGGAAGCCACATTCCGCCACAGCTTGCATCGAAACACCAGCACTGTGTATTGGAGCATTGTCCTGGAGAAGCAAAACACTGCGTCGCAATTTTCCTCACCGTTTACTCTTGATAGCTTTACCAATTGTAACAGTAGCGCGGAATAATATGCAGCATTTAATTTGCATTTAGGAAGCAAGTAATCAATTAACATCCACCTTTCTGAGTCCCGAAAAATGGTGGCCATAATCTTCCCTGCAGATGATTGTGTTTTAAACATTTTTGGCGGTGGTGATCCATGATGTTTCCACTGCATGCTCTCTTGTTTAGTATTAGGCTCACAATGGTGAAGCCACATTTCATCACCAGTCGCCATGCAGAAATGGAAGTCATCTGGATCGTTGTTAATGCCATCAAGTTGAACCCTACTTACTTCAACGCGATCATTATTCTTCTCAGATGTCAAAATTCGAGGAACCCATCTGGCACAAATTTTTGACATTCCTAACCTCTCACGCAAAATCATCCAAACACTGTTGGAACTTGACTTCAGTTCCTTAACAATCTGTGCGACACGGATTCGCCGGTTTCACATCACCAGGTTCTCCACTTTTTGGCACATTTTATCTGTGGTTACCTTCACAGGGCATCTCTCGCGAGGGTCATCTCCCAATGAGTATGTTCCCAGTTTAAACACAGCACATATGAAAGTGAACCATCGATGTACACTCGAACCATCCGTTCATGAATGCTGCATGGCGTTTCACCTTCCTTCATGAAAAATGCAATCACCGCTGGGTTTCGCAATTTCATCTGTCGCTTATCCATTCTTACCTTATATACTTCAATGCACTGTGGCTCCGTCTCAAATGCTAACACAGAGACGTGGCGTGGCGGTTATACAACTGAAGAATGATGCAATACTTGCGTCATCCGCCAACTACTGCTTTTAAGGTCATGTTTAACTTTTTAAAATCCCTCTCGTAGAATTCGGTGGATTAACACTGTCAAAATACTATAAAAATGGCCGCCATTAGCTTAACCGGTTAGTTAAAGTACTGAAAGAAGCGCTTTTATGTAATGAAAGCGGATTGTAAACATATACAATGTACACTATATTGAAAAAGGTCACCGGACACCCCTTCAAAAGCCAATGAACGGATCTGCTGCGTTGTTAAGATACGCGGTACAGATGCAAACGGTATAAAAACAAGCCTGCAGCTGACCGCGATCATATCGCACTGTGAGTTTGAGTGAAAATGTTGAAGCGGTAGAGAACTGGCTTTGAGTAAGGAAAGATTGTTGGATTTTATAGTGGAGAAACCAAGAGAAACAAAGAGGCGTTTAAACATACCCAAGTCAACTGTTTTGGAATTACTGAATAAGTTGAAGACACATGGCGTGTCTGAAGCACCAAAACGTACCAACTAATTAAAGAAAATCAGTGATAGAGGACTTCTAAGCCTCAGGAGAGTCGTTACAGCTAATCAACGGAGTACTGCATAAGACTTCAGTATACAGGTAAGTAAAAATGCTGGAAACTCGGTATGTACACGTACTATTCGCAGATAAATTCATTTCGTGGGTTACCGTAGTCATGCGGCTGTTCATAAGCCTTTGATCCCCACTCAGAATGCTACTCGTCGTTTAGCATGGTGTAGAGAACATTTATCCTTAACCGTAGATCAATGGAAACTGGCCCTATGGACTGATGAATCGACATAGACGATCCATCAGTCTGATGGTCGTGTGTGGGTATGGCGGCAGCCTGGAGAATACGATTTACCAAAGTGTACTCTTCCTACGGTAAAGTTTGGAGGCTGGCAGTGTACTCGTGTGGGTTTTTTTCGTGGTATGGTCCCGGCTCATTGGTTATCGTGGAAAAACCTGTTAACCAGCCCATCTACCTCGATATTCTGGACAAATATGCCCTACCAACTCTGTGGCAACACTATGGAACCGAGCCATGTTGTACCAGCAGGATAACGCGCCGAGCCATAAAGCAAGGTCTCAAAATCGCTTTATTATTATTCATTATAAGAAGCATAAGAGGGAGACGTATAGCGTTGGGCGTCTCACTGGGAAATAGTACAAACTGTTAAAAATGATGGTATATACACTGCAATGACAATGGGGATGAATAACAAATGCTGCAACAAAGCTTATTGCAAGACAATTGCAGGAAAATGACAGAGAGAAACCCATCGTGTCTCATGATACCGGCTGGGCATGATGTACATGATAACACAGGCGAAACAATAGGGCAAAATGAGAAAAAGAAACAGCGCAAACACCGCCGTGAAGGTGCGAAAAGAAAAACATTAGAGCACTTGTCTGAAATAATCGAAGACCCAGAAGCAGTAGGGAGAGATGCTGGCTTAAAATCAAAGGGAAGGCATTCATGTGGAACAATAGCTGGATGTCGAGACGAATGCTGTAGTCCAAGAGTAGTGATACAAGCCATTGAACGGGTGAAGGCACGATGAGGTATAGGGACTAAAAGATGTATAGCGACGAGCACTAGGAAGGCAATCGGCAAGCTGGGGAAGGCAGCGTAGTGAACCACTAACGATGGGTGGAGTACAAAGACGGAAGTCAGACGCAGACACAGGCAGCAGGAAGTCTTCTATGAGCAGTAGGCAGTTCAGAGCAGAGAGGCCAGGCCAGTCACAATGGGTAAAAAGTAAACATGCCCAACGTGATAAATTATAATGGTGAAACGGTAAAATTTGCACTTACTAACTCGGGAAAGTGGCTAAGAAGATATCGCATACTGTTTTGCACGAGCGAAGCACAAATTAAAGGAGCAATAGGCACTATAAACAAGCAAATAGGGCGCAAACGGCCTATCTCGGCAGGGCGTGATTAGGAGATCAAATTATGATGGAATATCGGTAAAACATGTACATTCGAACTCGGACATGTGATTAGGGAAAATTGCACACTTTTATGTACGAGTAAAGCACAATTTGAAGGAGCAATAGGCACTTGAAACAGGCGAACAGGGCACCCGCTGCAGATCTCGGAAAGGCGTGGTCGGCAGGTGAAATTATGATGGAATATCGGTATTATATGCACTTACTCACTCGAAAAAACGCCGAAAAAGATAGCACACACCTTTACACACGAGTGGAGCACAAATTTCAGGAGCAACAAGCACTTTAAACAGGCAAAATGCAGAGCTCTGAAGGGCGTGACTAGCAGCCATAGAGCAAGGACTGTTACGGCGTAGTTTGACGATAATTCCGTATCTTGTGTGGACTGGCCAGCACAGAGCCCTGATCTTAATCCCATAGAGCACCTATGGGATGAATTAGAGCGCCACATAAGAAGTTTGAAACCAAGGCCTACTACTAAGCAACAGTTAGCGGCAGCATTATGTACTGAATGGAAGCGCATACCTATCGCTGTGTTCCAAAACCTTGTCGAAAGCATGACTCGAAGGTTCAGTGCATGAATTAAGGCCAAAGCTGGACCGACACCGTACTAATGTATGTCAATAAATGCTATGTTGTGTTTCTCTTCTTGGTGTCCGGTGACTTTTGACAATATAGTGTATGTGTGTATGAGTTTAAAAGAATTATAGGCAGTTTTGTATGAGTTTAAAAGAATTATAAGAAGAGAGACCCAAAAATGAAATTTACCAATGCACATTATTACGATATCTCTTACTAAGGAGCTTCTGGTTTTTCTCTATTTCAGACTCTAGAAAACATTAAAATTTAAAATTGTCCAACAGCTGCAAGTATCTTAAATAATATTATTTTTTCTCTTTAACACCAAAATCGCATTTTAGCGATCGAAATATTTAAGTACTTTCTTTTTTCTGAGATGATGTTCGACGAAAGCTCCATCAGAATTTTTTTCTTTGCGTTTATTCTTCCTGAGAAAAGGAATTACATTGTTCCTTTTCTTTCTGGAGGCAGAAAGATTTCGTTAATTACTTTTCTTAACTTGTTAATTTCTCATCTTCTGCAAAGAAACGAGTGACTAGAGAAGCAATTATTCAATGGAGAGAAATGTGTGAAGGAAATCAAGTTTCTTGGTGGAACCAAACAATGGAAAATTTATTATGAGCAAAAGTTACAAGCGCTCGTTTAGAAAAGAACGTTTCATTGAGATTTTTTTCCATTTTTTTTTCAGACAGACTCAGGAAAATGGGAAAATGGATTTCATCTTATGCATCTCAATAACACGCATTGGAAAATCAAACTTAGAACTGTGGATAAGAAATCTCATCGAAAATATGAGAAGGCTGACAATTAAAAGGATTTTATTAATGTATTCACGCTATGTTATAAACACCAATGTCATGCAAATAAAATCTGTAGAAGTATAAAAATTCGGATTCACTTAATCCAACTTTTTTCAATCTCAGACTTACACTATTTGGGTTTCAACGCAGTGTCAATAATTAATTTGGAAATATATATATATATCTTCATGAGGGGAAAAAATTCTTCCGCATTAATAATCACAGAAAAGTAGAACACAGAATGTTCATTTTTTACGATGCACTGAAAAATATTGCTTCATAAATTCGTAAGCGTGTCCCAAAACAATTTTCATTATGTTTTGTTGGCGGGAAAAAAATTTCGGGTTTTCCTACCATGAAAATTAAGAAACGAAATTTGAGGAATCGCGTTAAATGTGAGAATGCATTCAATAGTTTTTTATTTTTTATTTTGATGTGTCAATATTTAGTTGACATTTGGTTTGAGTTTCATCAGTTTGCTAAAGGATTTCCAAAGATCTTTGTTGAAAGTAACAATGGTGTCTGGAAAATTATGTTTTCCGTCTATTATGCGTGTTTCTTTATATGAGAAAAGGGTGCGAATCAGAAAATTCTCAAGGAACTTTTAGGACATGCTTGTTGATAACGTGACTGCGTAACGTACAAGCTACTTTTGATTTAAAAAGTATCGTCCTGTGGATTTTGTTGATTGCGTTTTAAAGCAAATGATTTCTGAAAATCTACGGCAAACTTAATTAATCCCTGCAGCTGTTTTGGATGATCTGTGTAAATTTAAAATAGGTTGAGAATTCGGTGTTTGGTGCAGCGTGAATTTCACAAATAGATATAATCAAGAAATTTACTTCCTTTATCTAAAAGAAATAAAAAAATTCTGAGTCCGCGATGATGAAAAAACTAAAGGTCACGATAATGTATTAGGAAATGGTAAGAACTATTGGTGCACCGTACTACCGCGAAAGCTAGTTTGCACTCATGGAAGATTGTTGGGGAGATTGCCGATGAGTTCTGCTTGCGATCGTCTAAAACTTATTGATCGCAGTTAAAAATAGTTGAACAAAGCGAATGACAAACTGAAAGGTTGTTTGTTTTTGGAAGGGGGAGGGGGTTTAACGACCACCGTGAGCAACTCAATGGGCTATAAGCAGTCGCCCGTCCCAAATTTAGGGTCACTGGTTCCAGGGAAGGGAGAGAGCCAGTGCCGTAAGACAAACACAACATCCATGCCTCACCGGGATTCGAACCCGGATCCCGTTCGGACGAATGATCAGAGGCCACCTGGACGGCCACTGAAAGTTGAACAGCTATGTTTGATTAATGTATGGGAAAAGTGTGATATTCGTCTAGATAAGACTACATTTTTCAATGAACACCTTCAAACGGAAGTTGAAGTTACTTGGCTGGGAAATTCTTACTTATCATTCGTACTTACCCTGCATAGTTCTTTCTGACTGACCTTCGTTTGGTTCTTGCAAAACCATCTGTGACGTATATTCTAAATTAACTTTCCTTTTTAGTTTCTTTCCCTATGTAAATCTGGAGTGTATTCTGTTATTCTTCATTCTTAACATAATATATTTTCTCTCAAACGAATACGTTTAGCAACACAATTGAGGTTGAATGCAAGTGACGTATGCCTGATATTGATAAGAGCAAGAGATAAAAGCGACGACTAAATTGTTGCTTGGCGAGGTTGCTTGAGAGGTTGCTTGAGAGCGATTATTGCGAGCTGTTGCTAAGGGGAGCGTTGGGTTGTAAACTGATTGTTGAAAGGAGCATTGTGAAAAGAGCGTTGTGCTAAGAGTTGTGTGGTGTGTGGAGAGTTTAGTGCAATATGCTATGCTACGATGTGTTTGCTACATCATGAATAAAGCATCTTTTCCGCAAGTGTGACTTCTGTTGTTTACATGTTTCGTCTGGCCGTTAAGGTTTCTTTCATTTAGGAACTATTTCTTAGTATGTTGATGTTTTAAATAAACGTAGAAGTAAGACAAGACTTCTACGTCATACATCTTAAAGGTAAAAAAGAAAAAAGAGAGCATGAAGCAAGTGGGACTGTCAGCAGTGCGAAATAACTGGAATTAAAGTCATGTTACAGTGGACACCCCCCCCCCCCCCCATCCTAAAACCTGAAGAAAACTCTAAAATTTGTCCGCCATGTCGCGTATGGTATGAGGCAGCTAGGAATCACAGTTCAGCAGGATCACATGTTCTTTTACAGTTCAGTTTTTTTATTTATTTCTCATTTACGTTGTTTTTTCTTTCGGATGTTCTCTAAATTAATTAACAAAATTGCGGGATAATTGGGAAGTCGCTCCAATGCTTTTGAAGGCAAGAAACGCAATATTTTTGCCATTTTGAATTGCTAGACCTCACACATAGCCCTGAAGTGAAACATAAAGATTCCTATCTCAAGTGTCTTAGAGGGGCTGCAAAACGAACGAGGGAAATGTGCTTTCGAATGCGGATGGAAGCAGCAATGTTCGAAGTGGTTTTTCACTTTTCTTTCTTCTTCTTCTTTCCGCTTGTAGCTTAACGCTGTGGTCCGTATGTTTACTTCAGTGGGTGGGCCAAGAGACCCTCAGCAGACACATAACTCTGTCAGCGAGAAAGATACTTTGACTGACGTATGCGAGGGACAATGGGCAATTAAGAGTTTAGAATCGCTGAAAAGAATAGGGGGTGGATTCGAGCGTTGTTTTCGGTCAGCAGTTGCCGATATACGCTTAAGGTAAAAGCACGTCTGATTTCGCTCGGCCGAGAAAATTAATCTCAGGGCTGGCGGTCGCAACTCGATAAAAAATGGAAACGAAACCTGCGAGTGGCATATTTGAACTGCGTACTCAGGCAGGGTAGATAGATGGTTTGCGAACGGAAAGGAACTGACTGAATTGGGAATGAACGGTCAAAAAGGACGGAAGGTAGCGACGGACGGAATCAACTATAGCAGCAGCGGAATTGAATGTGTCCCACTCTCCCAGCAGTCGACGTTCACAATTATTTCTTCACGACAACAAAAATCATTTCCCAGGAACACAGAAAATCAATCTTGAAACCGCAACTGCAGATGTGAGAGGGCCTATTTTGCTTAACGGCCACCTTCAAATCGTCACGAGAATAGATCAGTGTGCACTCTAATCATTGCAACAAAGGGCGGCGTGATATTACCATTTTTAATTGTGTGCTTCATTTACATCAAGCGTCAAAGTGAAGTGTTGAATCATCGGTGCTGCCACATGGTGCAAGTGTCTGTGTGTGTGTTTTTTTTTTTGTCGTGTGATATTATGTGATGCACAACGGATTTGCACAGCAAAGTCACGTAACTGTAAGTAGATGAATATTTCCTTTTTCTTTCTTCGCACATCTGCGAACTTGTGCCATCCCGACACCCAAAGCTGCATGGACATAGATGCAGTAATGCTGAGTGACTGAACCTCAGAGGAAATACCTGCACATACAGATTTCAATTTCTTACCGGGCCCATTTCCTGATTATTTTTTTTACATGAATAAGGGAGAAGGTGTGGCTACAAATTCCGCTGGGCGGGACAGTTTCTTTTAACTTTGGTTCAGGGCCAAAGCGAGCGGGGAAGGGATCTGCATGTGCATGCTTATTAGATTTAGTTAATTAACTTTGGCAGTATTTCGCACCTATAATCTTATACCGCAAATTAACGTGCTTGTGTATTTTGTGTCGCGAGTATTTTTAATGTGATCGTTTGCATATAATTTTTTTTTCATTCTCTAAGCAATTGTATATGAATATCACCTGCAGCTCTATTTAGTGTGTAAACGAGTAGTATCTCTTGTTCAGATAGTCCGGTGGAGACTCAGTCGGCTTGTGTCTTCCGACAGTAATGTGTGACACCGTATGCTGCCCCTCATAAGAGGGGCACTGTCTATGCGCCTAGAGAGCGCCGTATCTGTTTAAATCTCGCAGAACGTTATTAAATGTTGTGTTGTGTATTTGAGAATCATGTGTTATTTGCGAAAGTGAGTGTTGTACTGGCTGGTTGGGGATTGAATGTACCGAGTAAGATCCGGACCACTACACTCAGTCACGAATTGGTGATTGCGGGTGAACCTCATCACAACTCTGATCCCAAAGTATCATTTTTTTTAGATTATTTTATTTTTTATTTGTTGTTGTTATTTTGTTCACAAGGTGGATTCACCCAAGCCTGTTATGCTTCGGGTCATTCTTCAACTTTTCATTTTTTATGTTCTGGTGTGAATCTTTGAGTGCAGCAGTGCACCTGAGATTCTCACCTGGTGCCGCGGCCAACTAAATTGTACTTCAGGTCTCAAGCACCGTTACCGGCAGACTCGGCAGGAACACTGCTAGTGCCGTGTAACAGTCACTAGCAAGAAGCAAATTCTGCTCTTATGGAACGACTGCGTGGGTAGTCAGGTAGATAGATGAACCTGATGTCAAGTGTAACGCGAATGTTTGGAATATTCACGGATACACAAATTTTTATAGTCATTAGAATTCACATATCCTGTATCCTTAGTTGATATTCTAATCGACTGTTTATTCAGATCAGCGATTAGAATATGATCTGTTCTGCTTATGTATCACAAATAGTTAACACCAAGATGAGATTTCTAGAATACTGCGAAACAGCAGTTACACAAACGAGGTCCACGAATTTTTTTTTCTTTTGTTTGGGGATTTTACGACAACCGTGAACTATGGCTTATAAGCAGCCATCCGTTTTTAATTTAGGGTCAGTGGTTCCAGGGAATGGAGATAGCCAGTGGCGTAAGATAAACACAGCACCCATGCCTCAACGAGATTCGAACTCCGCCATCTTGGACGAATGGTCATAAGCCAGCGCTTAGACCACTGCGCCACCGAGTTGGCAACCACGAAGCTGAACGGAAGCTTTTGATGGCTATTCAGACAGTTATACGTCTTTGTCAAAAGTTTGGTCACCTTGAAATTCCGAAAACAACACCAGAGTGTATCTATTTTTGACAAAACATCTACTCTCCTAAAGGCAATTTGTAAGATGAAAGGTAATTCTGATTTTTGACCTGTGTACCTAGGCTTGAACTCAAACATTACTCGAATTCTTTGCTTATACGAATCATTCATGCAAAAATCTCAGATGTTGGCGTCCGCTGTTGCATAGTATAGTATGCATTGTTTTGATAGCATCCCGAGAAATGACTGGCTACACTATTTTGAGTTCCATAAAATTCGTTTACAGAGTTACACCTATGTTTGAGGCTAGTACACTTGTGTTCATAAAAAAAGAACACCTGAAAGGAGTCGAGCTGTGACTTTGATTTTTACTGCATATGCAAATCAGGCAATATCGTAGAAATGTTTATCATTTCCGCGTTATAAGTGGCGTTGCGCGATCTGATTTGCCTAGGCGTACCACGTCCAGGCAAATCAGTTCGCGCAACGTCACACACCGGAAACCAGCAGTTAAGACAGTCGTCCAGTCACATCAGCTAGTTTGACAGAGGCCGTATTACCGATATGAGAAACTACAATGCTTGCTTTCGGGAGATTGACGGTCGCGTGAGGTACATTGTGTCCGTCGTGGCAAGCGTATGCAGAGAGTCTACGAAGAAAAGCGTAGGACACGAAGAGGAAGAGAAGGTTCTGGACATCGTACACAGACAGCACCGAAGGACAACCGTCATCTCATAAGGATGTTTTTGAGTGACCATTCTGCTTCATCAAGGGCTAGTGGCGAACTGTGACGCATTCTCTCATATCATCTGTAACAGTACGTCGCCTATTACTATACTCCGGACTCGTCGGCCCTTCCTCAGGCTACCTTTGATACCACAACAACGGTTTGTCAGGCTGAAATGCTGAATCGAACTGAAAGAGTAGCGTGGCGAATGGCACAATATCCTGTTCTCGGACGAAGTGCACTCCTGTCTGTATTGGCGAAAATAATGGTCGCATTTATGTCCACCGACGACAGGAAGAGTGCATTCAGACTAGGCATGCCGTACCAACATGCGGCATTATGGCCTGGGATACAATATTGTACGAAAGCAGTCACCTGTCGTAAGAATCCGCACCACCGTAACGTGTGCCCGTTACGTCAATGACATTCTTCGGCTGGTCGCCCTTCCGTAGCTGAAGGACGTCCCCGGAGTCATATTTCAGCAAGACAATGCCACACCGCATGTTGCAGCGTCACCACGTGCCACCTTAGGGGAAAACAACGTTGCACCTCTGCCGTAAAAGTCGTAGCTCACCTCCTTTCAGGTGTTATGTTTTTTCATGAATATGAGTATACTTTAAATAGTGTATATATGCCGTGTTTTTCTCACTTCTCAAAACTGTCGGATTAACCAGAATTATATTCAGGTTTTTCTTCGTATCGTATCCAAACTAACGTAGTAGATACGTTATGCGAGGATATGGGCAACTGAAGTATGGATCGATCAAAAACTTTTAAAGTTATTAACTTTATGAAGTCTATGGTAAAATCTGGATGCAATTTAAAAAAGCGAGTGCACATCTACACTACATTTCGAACTAAAAAAAATGTATCAGAATCTTTGGCGTGCCACTGATGTTATTCTCGCAGAATGGCAAATAGTTTAAAGCTACGGGACCTTAAGAACTACTAAACATTTATACCTCAACATGCTGTGTATTACCATACTGAAACTCACTCCATAGGAGATAATAATACATTGAATTTTTGATGTGCAGAGATAAATAAGAGCAAACGTAAGTGTAGGGGAAAATTCTGGATACTGGAGAAGGTTCATAATGTGAGATAATTGATTTACGAGTTGCCTTGCGATTATAAACTCTTGAATCGGAAAAATAAAACTTTTTGAAAGAATCCTTTTGTATATCTCTTAATACAAAATCGATATTTTTTTTATTCAAGCCTGATTATAACACATAGATTGCGAACTGTTCTTCTAGCAGGCGATAATAAACTTGAGTTTTAGTAGGGCAAAGAACTATAAGCGTTCCACCGTTCGGAACTTTCTTAAATCAAAAATCTTAGAATTCACGTTGTCGTATTGGGTAGGACAGCCTACAATCCAGCAGACTTTACCCTTTTTCGGAATCGAAAACTGGAAATCACTTTGCTGCTGGGCTGGTGAATAAAAAGATTTCAAAAACCTCAGCAGCACTGTACAATTTCTGCTGGATTTTTCTGTATTACACGCTTTTATTTCTTTTTTGTCATCATATCTACACATTTTTATTCATTTTTGTCATTATATATAAGTGTTTGGGACAACCAAGATACGATGACAAAAATGAAAAAAAAACGTATAGTACAGCAACAACAAGCAGAAATTTTGTAACTTTTAATATCATGAAGGGCGTAGAATAAGTTAATTTTAAAATAAAGCCGTCAAAAAATGGGTCCTAATTTTCCAAAAAGTGATTTTTGTTTCTGGGTTTGACGAGCGCCATGTGCAGTTTGTATAAGCATTAATGATCAGCCGTATTTAATAAGGGGCCACTGGTTCAGGGTAAGAGGCAGGGGTGGCCCATTCAGAGAGGCGCAGCAGTCATGCCTCTTCCGGGACTCAGGCCCTCGGCTGTCTGGCTAGAAATCTATTTCTATGACCACTCGGCCATCAACCGGGCCCATCTCAGGCGAAAAATCAGAGTCCGGCGTTTCAAATCACTTGTCCAGCGTCCAGGACACCCAAGGGCACATACGGGGCTCATCTTAGGGGGACGGTCAGAGTCCAGAGTTTCAAGTCACCATTAAAAACAGCAAATTAACTTCTACGAAATGCGAACACGTCTCCTAACGGTTTATTCCCCGTAACTCAGGTCTCTTAATATGAATTATTAATAATTTCATCTCATAGGAAAATATCTCATACTTTGAATATCTTTGCAAAAAACTGCTTCCTGCCTTCAAACAGAAACTCACTGGAATCTCAGAAGAACTCTTTACACAAAAAAGTTCTCTTGATAAAAAAATTAATCATCAATAAACGGATGATGAATTCTATTTTTGCAGAAAGTAATCCCTCTCTCTTATGTTCATTCGTTCGAATATAAGAACTAATTTTTCGTTCCGAGACGACGAGTTCTAGTGCATTTCTATTAATTTTTAAAAGAAATATCGCATTACTGAGCGTCATCCAATTCCTTTTCTTTAATCAAATTGAGTGCTTGGAGTTTGGATACTTCAATTTCTTTCTGATTTGGAGAGTTTTTCCAAGACCAAACCAAACTCGGAACACTCAGTGAAACGGCAGCAAAAGCACTGAATTTAAGAAAGTAAACAGCAGCTAAAGGCTATCACAATATTTGCCTGACTGCCGAGAAGAAAAGAATAACCTTTCTCCTATCTTGCGCTGAAACATTTTTTTTGCTTGCAAAATTGTAACAAGCAACAATGTTATAAGTTATCTAAATACGTTAGAAAAACTGATTTAAACTTATGAAATATTTGAAAATCTCAATTTTCTAAGTGGAACCGTTTTCTTTTTAAAGTCACGAGAGTTTTACTTTGCTCATATCATAAAATCACATTCTTCACATTTCTACAGCACAATGCCATTAAAAAATATAAAAAAAACTATTAACTTTTTTCTAGTGCAGGAAGTCACACTGTATATCGTTGTTTAACAGGAAGACTCAGCCTTTTATTGTAAAAGAAGAGACAACAAATATATTGTAATTTTAAAAGTACAGAAGACCCTTGATTAACGAACATTTCTGTAAACGAGATTTTTGTTAACGAGCTGCCTTCCTTAAGGACTTTCTGTTCCGTTAACAAGACCAAATTCTAATTAATACCGAGAAACTGTACATACGCAATACTTAAGATACTTTAGTAAAGCTGCATTAATAATCCAAACTTATTGGCGTAAAATAGAAATCAAAGTTTACAAGCTTCCTTAAAAAATGTGGAAAAGCATGGAAAGTTTTCTGTTTACGCCAATAAATTCAATTACCAGTATAGTTTTACTATCTTAAGCCCAAATTCTATTAATGCCGGCTTTACGAGAGCTTGGTGCTACGAGAGCAGAACGCGTGCGTGTGTGCACCCAAGAACAGGTATTTCATTTTCACGCTAATTGACAAGTTGGAATCATCTTGCTGCAGGGTTTTACACTTTGTGACGTGCCTGCCCCTCATGACGCACATGAGATAAAGGCAGATAGGAGTGAGCAGCACATTCCAGTGTAGTATAGTTGATAGCACTCGGAGCTCCGGAGCAGAGAGTTGTGGCTTCGAATACCGCCCCTGGCATAAAAGTGATGGAGAAATTTACTTCGTCATATTGGCGCCAGAACTTTAAGGATTACCTGGATGATAGGTTTCTCGCAATGGTGTAATGTTCTTTCCACATCGCGAGATAGGAAAAATGAGAATCACTTCTTTAGTGTTTCAAAAAAATAAAAAATCAGCCTGATGTTACGTTCCACACACCAAATTGTCTGCGATTTCTCAAATGCGTGTTCTTCATAGGATGTTACCTACAGTGACACATGATCTCGGCTGACCCGTGGACCATGCCCCCGGCCCTCTTTCGGGGACGGGGAGACGTGACGTGCCTGTCCCGCAGGACGCACATGAGACAAAGGCAGATAGCAATGAGAGCTGGTGACAGGGTAGTATAGTGGATAGCACTTGGAGTTGTGGGTTCGAATCCCGCCCCTGGCAACAAATAATGGAGAAATTTCTTTTGTCAAAACTTTACTTATTCCAAGATTTATGTTCGGATCCTTCAGCTTGTTATAGTGATGGTTTCCGTGTTGAATGTCAGCGTTCCTTCTCTTGGTCACTCCCCTTTCTCACACCTGGGTACACGATGCTTTTATCAACATTCCATCACCAACCGGGAATCTTTTAATTGATCTAATCTTCTCTTCTCTCTTCCGTTGTGCTACATGTTCTATACTGTTGCCCCATGTTATTTGCTTCCCACGCTCCACCAACAGATGCGCAGTTGCTTTGATAACAATGGTTGCTAAAAAAATCCTGCTGGCCTTCGGCTCTTCAAGGTGTACATAGTGCAGATGTTTCCTTACTCTTAGATTATCTAAACCGAAACCAACAACACACGTATTTTACCACCTAAAATGAAGGGAAATAATAGAGCACAGGATAATTTGGGTAAAGAGAAAAGTTATCCAGCATTATCATACACCGATGAGCTATTACATTATGACCACCTACTTAACAAGCTGTAGGACCCCCTTTAGCCAGCAAAACAGCGACCACTCGGTCAGTCATCGATTTCGATGAAGTAGTGATAGGTATCCTGAAGTATCCGGTACCATAATGTCAACAGCAAGTCTTCCAGTTCCCGTACATTTTGGGGTGGTGGTGATTTAGCGCGAAGCAGCTTTTCCAAGTCGAACCACAAATGTTCGATTGGGTTCATGTCAGGTGAATTTGGAGGCCAGGGCATTAACAGAAAATCGCTAGCATGTTCCTGAAATCAATTCTTGACAATTCCAGCAGTGTGGCATGGCGCATTATCCTGTTGGTAATGGCCATCAACAGCAGGGAACACAGTTGCCATGAATGGATGAACTTGCTCCGCAACGATGTTCATATTCCTGACAGCTGTCAGGTATTGTGCTATTGGGATAATGGGGCCTAACGTGTCCCAAGAAAAACATCGTTCGCAGCAGAACACCACCGTCTCCGGAATGTTTCTGCCCAACAGTGCATCCAGGTGCCATAGCCTCCGTTGGTAATCGTCGTATCAGCGCTCGGCCGTCTGCGTGATGCACCAGGAATCTTGATTCGTCAGACCAGTCCACTTTCTTCCACGGTCTAATCTCGATTATCTTGGGGCCATTTCATGCATTTTGGCGATGACTTGCAGTGAGCATGGTGACCCGGCTGGGTTTTCGGCTACGCAGGCCCATGCACAGAAGGCTGCGATGAACTGTGTGCTGTGACACATTGCCCTGATCACTACTGTTGTAGCTGCTGGTGATTCGTGGCACTGTGGCCCGGCGGTCACTGTGAACAATGCACGGCAATCACCGCTCCCCTCTGGCATCAATGAGCTGCGGACGACGTTTCGTCGTTTGGCCATCTGTGCACCACTTTTGATACGTACTCACTACAGTGGCACGTGAACAACCCACAAGTCGCGCCGTGCTATCACAATCGGCAGCTTTTCCCATTTTGACTCCGAACACTCTACTAATCGAAAGTCGGTCCTCGGGTTGTACATATAATGCTCTGTGAACTTCACCTGCTCCCCCGTTAGATCTTCGGGCGCGTTCATTTCTCTAGGCTGGGGGTGATCATAATGTAATAGCTCATCGGTGTATTTCGGAGTGAAAAAGTGAAACCAAATCCGGTATATAACAGTGCATCATCATATTGCGCCGCATATGTGGAAAACTTCACTTTTAATAACGTACGAGCCGCGGCTCTTAGAACCCTGATTACCCTCATTTAAAGTGAGTTTTTAACGTAATACGCTACATGACGTAGATGACATATTAATGAGATGACGCATGAGTCAAGTCGGCAGTGTTACAGCGATACGGCTGTCGACGTAGTTTAGTTGGGAAAACAGCAGCTCCGGACTACGAAGACGAGGGTTCGAATCTCCTGAACCAAAGTGAATCCCCTGACCATTAGGTTTGATAAATATTTTTGATGCGTCATCCACACAACGCGCGTAATTAAATAAAAATTAGTTCTTCGAGAATTCTTGTAGGCTGATCAGAAACTTGCAATTTCGCGCCTTTCTCCAGGGGAGGATGATGTAACGTACTGTAGGACATGACGTAGAAGACGTAGTGCTGAGGCGGTGCATGACTCAAATCGACAAGGAAGCAGCGCTAATCCTGTCGGTGCAGTTCTGTTGGGAGAACAGCCGCTTCGCGTGGGTTCGAATTTCACCACCGGCAAAAGGTTGCATTTTATAAGTTCTATGAGTTGGAACTAATTGCTCAATATCCCATCGAAACAATAGATCCAGTTGGCAAAATTTCTGTTAAAAGTCACTCTGTGGTGCCATTTGTGCTCGATAATGGATTGTTCACTGCAATTAAAATCCTGGGAAAAGTGTATGTTGGATTCGCTGTCTTGACAGTCTAGGACTCAGGGTGTATTGTCAATTCTTTCAGCTCTTAGTTGCACACAAAGCGAAAAGTAGAAAGTATGTGTTTTTAATTATGTCTCTCCATTCGTCTACCTTTCTACAGAACAGATATCTCCACTTCATGCAAAAATATCGGACGCAAACGTTCTTTATCAATCGTAAACAAGGAAGTACTTAAAAAATAATGTCTCTCCTTGCGCTCCTTGCGATCTCCGTTCATCATGTTTGCATTTCTTTTAAAATTATATATCCGCTTTTGAAAGTTCCACTAAGGAAATGCTGTCCTTGTCTAATAACATAATGCATGTACACAAAAACTGAAGCATTCACTGTCCATTTGTTTATACGTCAGTTCACCTATCTTTCTGCATTCCTCAATCAGAGCAGAAAAAAAATAATCCGAACTTTGCAAGTGAAAATATCGTTTGTGCATAGACCAACACACTATAGATGATTCCCGGATTGTCAGACACATACGACATTTTGAGCACTGTTTTTCTTTGTCACACAGTGAAGCATTTTTACGTGTATATACAGGGTGATTCCTAAAGTCCTAAGTCACCTCAATAACTTGGGAACAAAGACAGCTAGAGCTATGGAAGTAGGTATGGTATAGTAAAACAATCATGCGCTATCGGATGAGAGTGACTGCAGCACCCCTAGTGGCAAAATGTGGAAGTTAGCACTCCTATCTCGGAAACCATGAGAGATACGGGAAAGAGATCAATTAGAAACTTGTAGAGCATCAACGAATTAGCAGGAAACGACATATTGTAGAAACGGCTAGGTTAAGTAGAAGGCTGAAAATGTGAACTTGTGCGAAGCCGGTTCGTGTCGTTGTCGCGGTAACAGTCTAGCAGAGAGAACTGTATGACGTATGCGACCGCACGCCTATGAGTGTCGTAAGCAAATACTGGTGTGACATAGCGCCTCACCTGCCGTATCAGGCGCCGCGTGCCAATGTATAAAGGATCGTCGGCCAGGAGCTATGTCATTCGTAACGTGAGTATCGGGTAAAGAACGAGCATGGCAGGCTATTCGAATGAACAGTATTGCGAGATGGTACTGCTATATGGAAAATTCGGACGCAACGCGAGGGAAGCGTCACGCCAGTATGGCTTACGATTTCCGACTCATCCATCGCCTACAGCGTGGAGCATCAGTCGCGCGATTCGACGGCTGCGAGAGACAGGTAGTATTGTAGCGCGTCCCCGTTCAGACCGACCTACCGGAATGGGTAAGGATGTGCAACCAGTCGATGTTCTAGCATACGTTTTGGCCAACCCAAACACCAGTAAGAGGGAAGTCAGTATGGCATGTGGCTTATCACAATCCCGTGTGTGGAACATTTTGCATCAGCATGGTGCCCACCCGTACCGTACAGTACCGCTGCACGTACTGATGCCAGGGGATAACCAACGACGTATAGATTGGTGCAACTTTTTAATGAACACCGTAGAAGAAAATGCGGCCTTTCTATCAAACATCCTTTGGACTGACGGGGCGCAGTTCACACGCGCCAGGGTGCTCGACAAACAAAACACCCATTACTGGGCAGTTCAGAATCCATTTTTTACACGGGAAATGAGGCATCAGGTGCGCTGGTCGATCAATGTCTAGTGTGGCATCTGGAAGAACTGACTTGTTGGGTCTGTGTTCCATGAGCGCGCATTAAATGGACGAAGATACCTGCAGCTGTTACAAAGCACATTATCTGAGTGGTTAGATAATTTGTCTCTGCAAGATGTACGCTCATTATGGATTCAGCATGACGGCGCTCCGGTACATCAACCAACAGCGGTACAGAACTTCCTGTCCGACACTTTTGGGCAACAGATCATCGGTTATGGTGGTCCCGTAACGTGGCTTCCACGATCCCCAGATCTAACTCCCATGGATTTCTTCCTCTGGGGTTACCTAAAGGATCACGTGTACAGGGTGGAACCGACGAGTCTCTACGATCTCCGACTGCGTGTCGTCGTTGCATGTGAGAGCGTGACACCTGTTATGCTGGCGAACGTACAACGGAAAGTTCTGTCTCGCATTCAAATGTGTATTGTGGCAGATGGTGGCCATATTGAATCCTACTTACGTTAAACGCAACGTTATGTAAGTACCGCTGTTGCATTAAATACGACCAATGTACTCCATTTGTATTCATGCCTGAGTATAATAAACCTTGTGTTTCCCTCACGTTTCCAGCCTTCTACTTACCCCAGCCGTTTCTACCGTATGTCATTTCCTACTAATTCGTTAATGCTCTACAAGTTTCTGATTAATCTCTTTCCCGTATCTCTCATGGTTTCCGAGATAGGAGTGCTGACTTCCACATTTCGCCTCTAGGAGCGCTGCAGTCACTCTCATCCAATAGCGCATGGTTATTTTACTATACCATACCTTACTTCCATAGCTTTAGCTGTTTTTGTTACAAAGTTATTGAGGTGACTTAGGACTTTAGGAATGGAACTGAGATCGGACAAGAATGCGAGTCTCTCCATAAAACCATTAATTCCTTTTTAAATGAGTGTGTACAGTCCTTTTAAACATATTTTCCATACCATCGTCGAAACTTTGGCAACCCTGCTGTTACACTAGAGCAGAGATCAGCTCTAAAGACGGTTGTCTTTAGAGCTAGTGCCAAAATTGGCGATAATTTCCTAGATAACTCTCCAGCGTTCCGATAGAAATTTTGAGTCGCAGATTAGCATTTATTATTATTTTATTTCTACTTTATAATCGTTTTTAGGAGAAGAAGAAGAAAATACTTGAAACTATTCTAAATAAAGTCCTTTAAGCAACTACTGAATTATTTTGAACGGGGCACCTTTAGGAATTACTTAATAACTAGTAATTCACACGAAGTAAAGTTAAGAAATTGATAAATGTAACAATGGACCTTTTATAGGGAAAAAGGAAGAGTCTGGTTGTTCAGCTATTTGTATTCATTGTTTTATCGTGGTGAGAAGTAGACAGAGAGAGAGAGAGAGAGAGAGAGAGATAAAATAAATGAAAGCATTTTTGAAAGCTTCTTTGAAAAATTAACGACAATTTAAAAGTTATTAATATCAATATTTTTAAAATGACAATTGAAAAATGACATAACATCAACAGTATTGTACCTTATAAATATCGTAAGAAATCAGAACGTGAAATGATAGTCTTTGATTCATATTGTAAAACACAAAAAACAACTCAAGGAAAAAAAGATTGGTATGTATGTTTGACATTTTCCAACATGCACACTTTCGTTCTTTTCCTAAATTTCTTCTGCTGTTATTATTATTATTATTTTTTTATATACCATTAATTTTGTTCTCCTAAATATTACTTTTTTCTTAATACAGGGATTTTGTCCAGAGAAAGAAAAGTAAAACCTGTAAATAGATAATTTCAATCCCCATGCTTGTTTATTTTTCGGATACCTTGTTTTTCGTGTGTGACTCTAAAGGTGTATTGTGTCTCCTATTTTTCTGGGAAAAACTTAGTTGTCTTGACCAAGACCACCAACTATTATTATTTTGCATGTAATTGCCATGAGGAACTGCTGCTCAGTAGAAAGAGAAATAAACAATGATATATTAATTTTAGTAAAAGGCCTTAAAACTAATTTATTTAATAAAATTATTTTGCTAGTTTGGTTATTGTGAAACCGTAATCTATGTTTTTACTATAATATCATAACAGGGCAGTTGTAAAAGAACCTTTATTTTATTTGTTTGAGATTGAGAAAAAAAATAAAAAAAGCTGTGAGAACAAGAAAGAAATAATTGTTCAAATTCTGAAATATCAGAAAGGAATCCTGTGTCCAGATTACAGCCCCAAAATACTTTTCATCCCAAGTGGCATGGAAACTATTTATGGTGTTGCATACAAAAAATATAAACCTAATTGTCTTACCGCGCAGGTGACGCTGTGGTCTAAGCCTGGCTTCTGACCATCCGTCTGGGTTTGAATCCCGGTGAAGCATGGATGTTGCGCTTGTTTTACGACACTGGTTCTCTGCCTTTCGTGGAACAAATGGACCTAAACGGACGGGCGACTGCTAATAGCCCATCGAGTTACTTACGGTGGTCGTTAAACACCAAAACAACAACAACCAAATGTTATTTGAAAAATGCAATTTTTGAGTGTTCGAATTTGTTTATGTGTTGTCTAATATACACTCTATTGACAAAAGTCACCCGACGTCCCTTCAAAAGCAAATGAACGGATCCGCTGCGTTGTTAAAATGAGCGGTACAGCTGCAAACGTTATAAAAACAAGCCTGCAGCTGACTGCGATCATATAGCACTGTGAGGTTGAGTGAAAGTATCGAGGTGGGAGAAAATTGACTTTGAGAAAGGAAAGATTGTTGAGTGTCACATTAGTTGGTTGTCCATAAGAAAAACAGAGAGGCGTTTAAACATACCCAAGTCAATTATTTTGGATATACTGAATAAGTGGAAGACACATGGCGTGCCTGAAACAGTAAAACGTACCGGCAGACCAAAGAAAATCAATGATAGAGGATGTCGAAGCCTCAGGAGAGTCGTTGGAGCTAATCTACGGAGTACTGCACAAGACCTCAGTGTACAAGTGAGCAAAAGTGCTGGAACCTCGGTATGTACAAGTACCATTCACACAGAACTTCATTCCATGGGTTACCGTGGTCGTGCGGCTGCCCTTTCATCTCCACTCGGAATGCTACTCGACGTTTAGCATGGTGTATGGAACATTTATCGTGGACCGTAGATCAATGGAAACGGGCCCTATGGACTGATGAATCCAGATACACGATCTATCAGCCTGATGGCCGTGTGTGGGTATAGCTGCAGCCGGGGAAACGCTATTTACCACAGTGTACGGTTGCTACAGTCAAGTTTGGAGCTGGCAGTATACTCGTGTGCGGGTGTTTTTCGTGGTATGGTCCCGGCTCATTTGTTATCATGGACAAACCTGTTAACCAACACATTTACCTCGATATTCTGGACAATTATGCTCTACTAACTCTATGGCAATACTATGGAACCGAGCCTTGTTGGTACCAGCAGAATAATACACCGAGCCATAAAGCAGGAACTGTTACGGTGTGGTTTGACGATAATTCCGTATCGTGTGTGGACTGGCCAACACAGAGCCCTGATCTTAATCTCATAGAGCACTTAAGGGATGAATTAGAGCGCCGCATAAGAAGTTTTGACCCAAGGCAAGCAACAGTTAGCGGCAGCATTACATACTGAATGGAAGCGCATACCTATTGCTGTGTTTCAAAACCTTGTCGAAAGCATGTCTCGAAGGGTCAGTGCATGCATTAAGGCCAAAGGTGTACCGACACCGTACTAATGTATGTCAATAAATGCTATGTTGTGTTTTTCTTCTATGCGTCCGGTGACTTTTGTCAATACAGTGTATGTGAATTAGCTATATGTAATCCATATTAGCCTGAACTAGTGGATTGATCTTGCCTTGGGAAATTTCGCCTCTTCACCAACTGTCGTCAATAATAATAATATGTAATTAATTATTTTTCTTCTTTCCGTCCATAAAATAAAATACCTTTAAAATTTGATAACGTTTTCCTTTCTAGAGAACTATCACCTTCAATTTCAGTACATCTGATGGCTTTAAATTGTGTTGTCGTTCAGTGCCGATTAAATGATTAAACCCTAAATAGTTCTTTTTCACAAACAAACTGCTTGAATAACTAAATTTTTCTTTCTTTTTTTCTAAACAACGTGATAACCAGCCAGATGTTAAATAACAATTTATTTATTTTATAAGTTTTATCCCTAACAATATCAAAAACACTGTGTTTTCTTCAGCTATTTCTATTTGACTAAACTCATAGTTTCTTTTTGTTTTCAAATTAATCACGTGCCAAAAAAGGTAAACACGTTCTGCTCAATGTGAGCAATACTCTTAACAAAAGTATGTTGTAAGCCTCAACGACAGTTCTCTAGGACGCATGACTTAGTCACGCCACGAGAGCCATTCGCTGCTTTAAAATCTTCATCTTTTCGAAGGTATTTGGCAATTTCTTCTGCCTTCAGTTGCATTATTTGGCGTGTGATAAGCAGTCGTTTTTCACGTGACCCTCTAACGAAACGTAAAGCAGTTTCATCTACTTGTATGTTCCTTTTTTACGTCCCATAAAGTACTCTTGATTGTTGTTTTCTGAGAAAATATTGAATTGGATCATTTATCCAAAGACGAACATTTACCTCATTAATATTAAGTTTACAGCCCCGCTGCTCTTTCCATGTTTTTCTGCATACACAATAACTTTCACAATGTAGCGTTAAAATGTCATCACAGTGTAGTCTTTGTGAAAACATTGTAAACAGCAATTAATGACCCAAATTTTAGTTAAACTCAGCACGTGTAAGGGCACCAGTGCATATAAATCAATTGAGGTGACATCAAATGTAACCATATTCGCGCACGCGCAGAAAATGAGAACTACTTTATCTCTGCCGCTCCCACCTGGTGACCCCCACCTATTCCACCTCCCCACCAGAGGAATGGACACTTTCATATTGTAAGACGCATCCCGGTTTTAGAGACGTTAAAATGAGAACAAAAATATGTATTTAAGAATCGATGAAATACGGTATTTGTGAGTCCTTATATGACATACCCCGAAATTATATACGCTTTGTGCGGTCAAAGGAAGCTGACGAAGCCTTTCAAAATCTTAAACAAAATTTCACCTTCTGTTTCGGCATTTTTTAATCACACTTAACTTTTTTAAATGTATACCGATACAACTGGTACAGGTTAAGACGCTGTACTTACATATAGGGCAGCCATCCTATCGCGTATGCTTTTTGAACATTGTTTAAAGAAGAAAGTCATTATTTGGCCACGGATAATGAATCCATACCCATTAGGTTTGTCTTGCTTAAATTTCGATCGTATCTTAATGAACTACAAATTTAAATTATTGCTGTTCATACTGCCTTGCAGTACTTAAATGCGGCAAAGAGTTTGTCGAACCGACTGTTAATATTAAACTGGGCTTTAAAATTTTCAGCACAGCAAAAGGAAGACCTTACTGTTTCGTAACAAAGTGGAAAGCTTCATCAAATCAGCTTCCGGATGCCTTGTTCGTCAATCATACCAGAAAGAGGATGCAAATGAAAGCCTGGATGATGAAACGCAATCTCTGTAATAAATATCCGCAATCACATTCAAAGAACAGGTTATAGAAACTTTACAGTCAGACTCGGATTTTGGG
Organism: Macrothele yani; assembly: GCA_039090855.1. Taxonomy (NCBI): domain Eukaryota; kingdom Metazoa; phylum Arthropoda; class Arachnida; order Araneae; family Macrothelidae; genus Macrothele; species Macrothele yani. Next base: position 77,079,875 of record CM077026.1, read on the forward strand.
CGACATCCCATTATTTATAACATAAGACTGATGAAACTCAAAACGAACACACCTGATTAGTCGGGTAATTTTCGCCTTTTAAGATTATCGATGATCTTCTGTATTACACCAAAGACTGTTACAGCCCTGGCGGATTTAAGTCTGCCATATCACGTTCATTTCATCTCTCCCAACTTCAAGAATTTTATAATGAGCCAGGCTCTGGGCATTTTGGTATCCGATCAACACATATGAAATTACGAAATGTGGCATATTGGCCAGGCTTATATGACAGTTGGCTCACTAAGTCAGCTCCACTGATATTTGTCAACTATACAATTATAACAATAAAAAGCCGGCAGTACAGCCAGCCTGCCAACTTATTTCCAGCAAGAATCACTTTATGTTCCAATCTACACTTCTGGTCACCCAAAATGCAACACCAAGAAGGATGCGAGATAGCAAAGCCAGATTTACTGGACACATAACAACAGACACAAAAATTAAACGATTGAGCTTATAGGCCCGTGCGACTTGCGGAACATACAGACATCAATAGTTCGCGTGGCCCCTATGGCTGGCAATAACGGCCGCTACACGCCACGGCATCGAACAAAAGAGGCTTTGGATGTGGGCTTGGAGTATGTCGGTCCAGGCTGCTTCCACACGTTGACACACCTCATCAGGCGTAGCCGTGGATGGTGCTTGCCGGGCCACTCGGTTGCTGATCAGCGACCAGACGTGTTCGATGGGCGTCATATCGGAGGAACAGGCGAGCCACGGCAGCAGTGACACCTGGTGGGCCGTGCAGAATTGTTGCAAGATGCGTGCCACGTGCGGGCGCGCATTTTCCTGTTTAAACGTGGCCGCTGGCAGGTCCTGCAGGTAAGAGAGTACTACAGGCTACAAAACGTCGGACATGTAGCGGTGGTTGTTGAGTGTACCGGCGAAGCGTACCAGAGGGGTGCGGGTGTCATATCCAATTTCGTCCCAATCCATAATGCCAGGCAACGGACCTGTATGGTGATACATAAAGCAGGCGTCATACAGTCTCTCGCCATGGTGCCGCCACACGCGGATCCGACTATCGTGGTGTTGCAGTCATAAGCGGTATTCGTCGGAGAAGACAATATGGTGTCATACCGTAGTCCAGGTGCTGCGTTCAACGGCCCACTGCCGCCGCACTCGCCGGTGGTGTAACGTAAATGGTAATCGGAGCAATGGGCGCCGTGCAACAAGTCCCCGCTCCTGCAGACGACGTCGAACGGTACGTGCTGACACAGGTTGTTGCGCAACACACCCTAATTCCTACGCTAACGTTCGTGATGTGGCGGTGCGTGCAGTCAATGCCCGCCGCACAACATGCCGGTCTTCTCGCTCGGTGGTGTGCCGCGGCTGTGGCAATCGCTCACGTCGGTCCTTCCGTCCCTCCTGCACCCACCGAATCCATACTCGCCTCACTGTGGCTGGATGTCGTCCCACACGGGCGGCGATGTCTCGGTACGATAAACCGCTGTCGCGATAAGCCATTATTCGTCCTCTGTCGAACTCCGAAACATGCTGAAATGACTGCCGTATTCTGCGACGAGGCATCAGGAAGCTTCCCACGCACAGGTCCGGCAGCACAACACACTTCCACTACTTACACCCCGCGTTCTGGGCACCCTTCTTATAGTGCTTCTCGGTGGCGTTCCGGGGGCACATGATTTGCATATGCCCTGCAATGCTAATCATTTGCATGTCCTTTTGCGGGCGACGCATGCTGCGAATTTCAGGCCAATTAGATGCTTCCTTCTTGGTGTTGCATTTTGGGTGGCCAGCAGTGTATTTTCATTGATTTATTAGTTCCTCGTCTGTTTGATTAACAAATAAAGAATGAGTGAAATACAGACAGCGTTCTGCATTTAAAATCACGAGCTACGCTGGTTGGGCACGAAGCATTTTGAAAGGGGAAGATTTCTCAGAAAGCTGTTAAGTGCTTTCACTCTAATGCACTCTAATGCCCTCTCAATACTAAGACATTGGATAAAAGGTTTTGGCAACTCTAGAGAGACACTGTCGTTGCACGCGTCATGGCTAGTGATGGTCTCTAGGTCTCTCAGAAAGCTGTTGATATTGGGTTGGAGTGAGGAGCTAATTTTTTAACAATATCCCACGTAGGGGTATCAGATTTGAATTTCACTTCTCTGGTATCTCTACCTAAATTAGTGTCGTTTTTGTGCTAGCTGATTCTGGTCACGAAAGAACGTTTAGTCATTCCGATAAAATAACTTTGAGTATTATCCGGGTATAATATCGGAATGTCATAAACATCAACTTCAATGGTAATATTGGAGGTCTGTCAAATCATATTGTAAGCATTCTGTATAAGGATGTACGAGACTTTATTCTAACACAGAAGCCTGCCTCTCTTAGGGCATTCTTCAGGATGTAGGAAACACTGGAATATAGGGTGTTGATCCCAGGTACTGGATCTGTGAGTTGATGCATTGTATACAATAAGCCCCCGTCAGTCCCAAACCCGATGCTCCGTAAGGAAGTCTTGTATTTAAAGGACGAGGTACTGGATTGCCAAAGTTGAAAAATTGGTAATCATTTCATTACGTTCGGTTGATATCAAAAAGTTCAAAAATCACATCAAACAAGAAAATAAAACAGAACTGATTATATGTTATTAATTGATTGATTCGCCAATCAAATTATTCAGCTCCTTTAAAAATTTATCCGAGTATTTTGTTTCCACCCTTCAGAATTTCCTTCACATGATCCCTTCGTTCTGGATTTCACAATAGTTACTTCACTAATGTATGTACACTTTTTCTCCCCGTATTTAAGTGATAAAAAACAAAATAAGGGAGAAAGGGATTCGATGTTTTATCTCAAGTCACTAGAAGTCTTGTTCTGATAAAGGAGATTATATTTTTCGTTCTAATACTTCTCCGTAAAGCAGATCTTTCGATTTAGTGATGGACGCTTAAATCTCCCCCTTATTTACTAATGCTAGCCAGAAATCACACCGTAGATTTAAATTACCTTTTAAACTATCCCACTGTCAGATTTCCTTTTAAATAACTGCTCTAACTATTTCAGAACGACAGAAGTTACAGGCTCAAAGATGTCTGTAAGTTCTTCTTTGGTGAATTAAATATTTAATCAATCTCTCTTTGATGGATGTTCGATTTCTTCTTGCTTTGTGTTCAACATTGCTCCTGAGACATTCAGATCTGGAGGGGAGGATTACACGAAAAAAGAAGCCGTTAAAATTTAATGATTAGAAGCGTAAGCCGAAGAAAGAAACACGTTGCTTTAAGCGAAGATTCTCTTATTCAAGCACTTTTTCCTCATTTAGAAAGCGCGTTCACTCTAATGCCCTCTCGAGTTAAAGCTCTTGTACTTCATTTCCATGCTGTGATTCAGTTAAATATAAAATGTCATCGTTTTTCTTAATTAATTTCTTCAGGAAAGTTTAAATCCAATGTTATGATGTTTTTAGATAGTTTTAATGAACAAAAACTAGTAACTGCAAGAATTTTTTGCGCAAAGTAAAATTTCTTGATAACTGCAATGCTGCATGTATGATTGTGCCTTACTTTGTATGTTGAATATTTTATGAAAGCAAACCTCACGTAAATAAGGTATGCATTTTATTTTATTTTAATCTGAACTTCGAATAACAGATATATCTTAAGCAATCGTTCTGTGCATCAGTTGTATTAATTTCTTTCCTGTGTTTACGCAAATCATTTCTTCTCCAAGAGCTCAGAGAAACGTAAATCTCTGTTGCCCCAAACCTCGATTTTATTTCAAAGCCAAAATTTGAAATTTCATAAAATTTTAGCATATGCTGTATTTGCTTTGAAGAAGAAAATATAAGGATAAAATAATCACGCACGAACACTGTTTCAAACACATTTCGAAATATAATGTCCTAGAGGCCTTCCCTTTAAAAAATTTTGTCAATAATTAGGTTTCGCAAAAACATTTCGATACTGATGAAACTTTTATGCATGATCATTTCGTTGCAAAATACTAAGAGGCTTTCTGGAAAAAATCGTTATCCTGAAACAACTTTATTTTCTATGCCATTTTGCCAGTTTTTGATATTTTAAAAATTATTAATCTGAAAGGGAACAGTCGATACAAAATGAAAATATAATTTCGAAAATTTATCCGGAAACTAAAGGTTTTTTTCACTGACTGAGATGAAAGTTACAAACCTGCAGAAATTTATTTCCGAAATGAAAACTTTTCTTTAAAGTAAATGAAGCCGTAAAACCTCATTGTGTGTGTGTATGTGTGTGTGTGTGTGTGTGTCTTGCTTCTTTGTGCCGTAGCTACAACACTAAAATGATAGAATGCACAGTAGATGTATTGTTCATAAAAGTTAATGATTTGCAAGTGCGAATTCATTTTTCAGTTACAAATATTTTTTGTCATCATCTGGCGAAGCGAAAAAGCCGTTTCGGTGACCGAGTTTTCAGTGGCGCTGGTATCTGATTGGTCATTCGAGTGGACCCCAGCTTGAGTCCCCGATGAGACATGGGAAGTGTCTGTCCAATGGCACTGGCTCTCTGCGTTTTCGGGAAAGAATGGCCCAGAATCAGGGGCAAGTGACTGTTTACACTTTTAGAATTTTGCTCATGGTGGTCTTTAAACCTTAATCAAAAAAGAAAGGAAGATGGAAGTGGAAGAGTGTTTTTGCTTTCAACCAAACATTGCCTTCTGATGGCATTAAAAACTGTGGTCAATAAACGCAGACTAAAGCTGTGCATGTGACGTCAGAGATCCTTCCTACTCTCATAACCGTTAGTTTCCAGAAGCAGTGAGGATTTATAAATAGCAGTGTCACAATCAGGCGGTTTGGTTTTTTAAGAGGAAAAATGTTTACACGTGGATTTCGATGCACAACTGTCAAAGCAGAATGTCGCAACGAACATGAGATTCGACGAGATATTCATTCTACCAGAAAAACGTAATGACAGAAGAAAAAGAAGCAAACAGAAACACGATTGTCAAGGTAAACTCTTTTAAGTGATTTGAATATCTCTGAATAAACAAACACGAAGAAATTACATGATATTGTAATGAACTTCTCACACTTTTGACTTCCTTATATTATTTATACAGCAAATAAACGTTTTGTTACTCGTCACTTTTGCCGTTTCGCCTGCATCTGATAACCCATCAAAGTGTTTACCACATATTTGGTTTCTTTTAGTGTCCAACGATCAAAAGTTCTTTAGAAATATGAAACAGGTTTTACAACCAGTTTTGGATAGATTTTGATAGTTGTATTGGTACTTAAAATACGTTTCAGTTCTACCTGGATATCCTTGATCCTTGAGCAAAATTAGATATTCCAGATATCATCAACAGCCTGGAGTACATGACGAAATTTCATTCAACCTTTCGGAAAAATACAGAAGAAGGCTAGTGATGATTATTTTAATGGATTATAGAATAGGATATACTTTAATCTTTCTTGATGTAAAGCTGTAATCCTAGAGGAAAAGATGGCGCTCACTAAGTCCACTGTTGGAGGTGTACAAAAAATATGGGTAACGTGGCGTACGAATATACACTATATGATCAAAAGCATCCGGACTACATTTTTTTGAGTAGTGAATTTGCCCATGTACGTCACCGTCATGGCCCATACAGGTATAAAAAGACGCATGTGGCCTGAAAAAATTCTTGGACAACTATAAACAGCAGAACAGGCCTCACGGCAGAGCTCAGTGTCTATAGCTTAGAAAACACTTAGGTACTCCGCCCTCCACTTAGCGAAGTTAAACTTAGAAAATGCGTTAAAATATATTACTCCTATTTTCTATACAAAGATCAGCTGAACTTTCGAAAGCGGTTATCTCGTGTTAAATACAATTACATGTTTGCGCCACCTAGTGGCAAACCCCTTGTATCACGAAAGCTAAAACATGCATGGATCGCATTTGTAATATGTCAACTGGTCAACGTCCAAGGACGTTTTTAGTAAACTGATGATAAGAATAAAACTTTCTTTCCAAAATTGTGGGTATTTTTGGTCAGTTGTATAGTCTGTTCTTTGACCTACGAATATGCGCATTTCGACGTACATTTGAATACTAAAAAATTGCTAGGGATTATACCATTACTGATTTTTAGGAGTTATGTGAAATAAATATTGAGAAATTATTCTGAATAATGAAAAGATACGAAAGGCGTGGAAATAGATATTATAAGACCCAAATATATAAAAAATATATGAAAAGTCTTAATAGAAGCAAAATGTCAGTCACTTTTGGAACAGAAAAAAATCAGTTGCGAAATTCGGAAAAAAATAGACAGCCGTTTTTCATTTTTTCTAAAAACATATTTCCTGCAGCAGTAGGATAAAAAAAATGTGGTAAGCACGAAAGAATCACCAGAACTATGGAAAAGCATGAATAATTGCAATTTTGCCGTGCAAAATAAAGGATATCTGAAAGTAAAGCACAGAATATCAAATAAGGCATTGGGTGGGTTACTTACCAAGGTGAGCCAAAAGTTCGCTCGGTTTTGAACTACCCATAATATTTTTCTCATTATATTTATTACTTCGTCCCGTTTTGAACTACCCTCGTGTTTTTCTCATTCTATTATTTAGTGCATTTTATCATATGGTAACAAAGCTTGTTTTGTGAAAAAAAACAACTTAGTAAACCAAGTCAACTTGAATTTTAAGTGTGGATAGTGAAGCGAAAGGTAGAAATTAAACGAAAACAATTAATAAAATTTAACGACAGAACCGGTATTTACGCTGCCGGAAAGAGAAACAAGTTAGTAAAATCACGCAATGCATTGATTATGATATGCTTTCCAACATACCAGAAATCATTACTCAAATATTACTCAAGTTATGAGGATAATGGCTGTGGAATAAATCTTGCTCCTGGGCCCTAACCTTTGACCCCACTTCAATTATATTCAACAGAACCGGTTCAGTATACCTCCGGAACAACATGATAAAGTTTTGGCGTTCAATATCGCTTTATTAGACAACTAATAGTGTACAATAAAACGGGGGCAAATAACATGGGCAAAAGGCCAAAAAGACGGGGACAAAATCACAGGCTTATACGTGAGGCATGAAAGAGAACAAAACATAAAAAAAGAACTATGGGCGCGCAGGCCACTCTCTCAAACAGAGAGATATATTGGGGAACATGAAATACACAGAACATTAAAAGCATGGCAAAAGTCAAGCAGGAGTCTAAGGGCTCACACTCTGGAAGATACTGGAATAATAAGGAACTGGTGTTAGCGGATAAGGGAAGGAGAAGTCTGGGTATTTATACATAGCACGTTTCACCCAACGCTCATAAGCGCGGTAATAATCACCATAAGAAGCAAAGTCTTGTTGTGAAGGAGGATCTGGAGCAAGAGGCTTACGCCGCCGTCGGGAACGTCGAGCCGTAGAAGATGTACAAGGAAGGGAAGTACTATCAACAGAAGTCGAGGAAGGTAACAATGGAGCATGATGAAGCACAGGTGAAGGAGCACTGGCAGAAACAATCGATGAGGCAGAAACAGTGGCTGAAGCTGATGGAAGGACGACAGGAACGGCTGTAGAGGAAGATGACAGGTCAGAAGGCAAATGAGCACACTGTGAGTCGGAGGATGCAGGTTCAATGGACATGACAAAAGTTGCTGGGAGTGAAGAACTCACAGAGACGATCGGCATGAGAGAGCTGAGAAGAGGCAGAGTAGGATCTTCGTCCGGCGAATCAGGAGTTCGTGAAGCAGAAGTTTCTAGAGAAAAAGGCCGAATGGAGACATCAAGAGAAGACAAGTGCAACCCAGAAGACACTACAGGGCTGTCAGTGGAGGGCCCTGTAGAAAATAGGCTTGCTTGAAGGGAGCACGGCGGTGAACATGAAGTTGTAACAGGAACATCTAGGAGTGAGGACTGGAGCCCAGCAAAAACAGTCTTGCTGGGCCAGCACTATGTTGACGCTGCCGAACCGTCAATAAAATGTCCGGGCGGCCAACAGAAGGGCCAGCAGTTCAGGCCAACAGCTGGCCAACAGTTGGCACCCCATCAGTTGTCATATGCCACAACAGGGCCATCAGTGGGCCATCACAGGCAGTAGCTGCCACAAGTAGCCCTTCAGTGGCCCTGCAAGCACGTGCCAGAAATGATGGCTAGCCTAATGTGGTCCGCTAGTGGGCCGGTAGTGGCAGCCGGCAACCACGTGATGTAACTGGTGGCTTGCCGCATCTTGTCCGCCAATTTCCCAGTAGTAGACATAATAAAAAAAAATGAGGTACAACCTTAGTTCCCCAAAGCTACATTTTCTTACCCTTCCGAAACTTGTGACCAAACGCACTGCCTGGGGAAATTTTCTCGACAAAGCGGAAAAACGCCCGCTTTTTTTTTTTTTTTTTTTTTTTTTTTTGATTGGAGGTTTAACGACCACCGTGAGCAACTCAATGGGCTATAAGCAGTCGCCCGTCCCTAATTTAGGGTCACTGGTTCCAGGGAAGGGAGAGAGCCAGTGCCGTAAGACAAACACAACATCCATGCCTGACTGGGATTCGAACCCGGACTCCTCACGGACGAATGATCAGAGGCCAGCGCCTTAGACCACTGCGCCACCGGGGCGGCAACGCCCGCTTGCATTAAATAGATTTGAACCAGTGCCGTTCGCATGATAGCTGAACACTCTAACGACCGGACAAACTTGCAGTGCTCGCGCGTGTGCTTAAAGCTATCTGTTTCGTATGCAATGTGTAATCGAATGCTTCCCTCTTTCAATTTACAATATTGCGAGGTATTTTTCATAAAAGTCAGTTTCATATAATTCATAAATTAATTTTTTCAACGTAACGATAGTTTTTTTTTTTTTTTTACCTTAAGGGAACTTCACTCATTTTTAAGGAGTGTACATACTTAGAGTCGCTTTCCAAAGTTTTGTACTGTTCTTGTCGTCTTGAAAAGAGATTGTTGAATAAATATATATCTTTACCCGGGTTCATGTCACATTCTGTTACATTTTTAACGTTGTGTCTTTCCTTTCCGTTGTCCAAAGCTACATTTGTTTTAAAGAGGAAATATATTTTATTTTACTTGTCGTTATTTTTAGAAGCGAATTCCTCCCAGTCTTGTATATTCAACTCATGGATGTTGCTTTTTTTTTCTTTCAAATAATTAATAAATTTTGTACGCGTATAATTCTTTTTTTTATTTTCCAACAAACGTTGTTTTAATGGTTTTCCAGGACATTTGTTTCAAACGGTTTCAAATTTTTTCTTGTTCTTCATCCACTCTATTCCATGAATTGTTATTCATGGGAATGGAGTGGGTGTATTTCATGGCTGTAATCTAGTATTTCACGGCTTAATCTGATATCTTCGTCGACGTAAAATTTCATTAGGAAATTAATTTGCCTCTCTACATATGGATTTTTTTTCTTAACATCCACTAAAATAACACAATGGCGATAGCGTCGTCTTCAACTAACTGATACCATGAGAGACACAGCAAGTGCTGCTTCTGCGCATGCCCGTTACTTCCACCTGCTGTTGGGGGTTGCATTGGTTGCCAGCAACGGGCCACTAGTGGCACTTGCTTGGAGGCCCACAATTCACGGCGATGCTGCAGGGCCATCAATGGCTCGCCAACTGATAGCGCTGCCACCAACGGACCACTACCGGGCCGTGAGCGGCAGATTTCAGCCAGCAGTGACCCATCACTGCCAGCTGTTGGCCAGCAGTTTCCCGGCACTTGTGTTTTTGCTGGGGTCTCTGAGTAGATTTGAACCAGGGCCGTTTGCGTGATAGCTAAGCTCTCTACCGACCGGAATAATTTGCTACGCTCGAGCATATGCTTAAAGTTTTCTGTTTGCTATGCAATGTGTAATCGAATGCTTCCCTCTTTCATTTTACAATATTGCGAGGTATTTTTCATAAAAGTCAGTTTCATATAATTGATAAATTATTTTTTTTCAACGTAACGACAGTTTTTTTTTTACCTGAAGGGAACTTCACTCATTTTCAAGGCGTGTACATACTTAGAGTCGCTTTCCAAAGTTTTGTACTGTCCTTGCCGTCTTGAAAAGAGATTGCTGAATAAATATATATTTACCCGGGTTCATGTACATTCTGTTACATTTTTAACGTTGTGTCTTTCCTTTCCGTTGTCCAAAGCTACATTTGTTTTAAACAGTAAAAGATATTTTATTTTACTTCTCGTTATTTTTAGAAGCAAATTCCTCCCAGTGTTGTGTATTCAACCCATGGATGAGTACCCCACATAGCGTTGCTTTTTTTTTCTTTCAAATAATTAATATATTTTGTACGCGTATAATTTTTTTTTTCAACAAACGTTGTTTTAATGGTTTTCCAGGATATCTGTTTCAAGCGGTTTCAAACTTTTTCTTGTTATTCATCCACTCTATTCCATGAATTGTTATTCATGGGAATGGAGTGGGTGTATTTCATGGCTTTAATCTAGTATTTCACGGCTTAATCTGATATCTTCGTCGACGTAAAATTTCATTAGGAAATTAATTCGCCTCTCCACATATGGATTTTTTTCTTAACATCCACTAAAATAACACAATGGCGATAGCGTCGTCTTCAACTGACTGGTACCATGAGAGACACAGCAAGTGTTGCTTCTGCGCATGCGCAGTCCCGTTGCTTTCACCTGCTGTTGGGGGTTGCATTGGTTGCCAGCAACGGGCCACTAGTGGCACTTGCTTGGAGGCCCAAAATTTACGGCGATGCTGCAGGGCCATCAATGGCTCGCCAGCTGATAGCGCTGCCACCAACGGACCACTACCGGGCCGTGAGCGGCAGATTTCAGCCAGCAGTGACCCATCATTGCCAGCTGGTGGCCGGCAGTTTTCCAGCACTTGTGTTTTTGCTGGGAGGTGACGAGCAGGAGATGAAGCAACATCAGCCGTCGGTAAAGGAAAATGAGACGACATAGAATCTGGAGGCATAGAAACAGATAAGTTGCACTGGGGTCGTGAGGAAGCAGGATATATAAGGGAACTGGTAGACGCTGGCTCCGTGGAAACGACCCAGCAAAAACAGTCTTGCTGGGCCAGCACTGCCAGCAATGGCCCATCACTATGTTGCCGCTGCCGAACCGTCAATAAAATGTCCGGGCGGCCAACAGAAGGGCCAGCAGTTCTGGCCAACAGTTGGCACCCCATCAGTTGTCATATACCACAACAGGGCCATCAGTGGTCCATCACAGGCAATAGCTGCCACAAGTGACCCTTCACGGGCCCTGCAAGCACGTGCCAGAAATGATGGCTAGCCTAATGTGGTCCGCTAGTGGGCCGGTAGTGGCAGCCAGCAACCACGTGACGTAACTGGTGGCTTGCCGAATCTTGTCCGCCAATTTCCCAGTATTAGCCATAATAATTTAAAAAAGAAAAAAAAGCAAGGATAACAGCAGTTTCCTAAAGCTCCAATTTTTTTTTCTACTCTTACGGAGCTTGTGAATTAACGCACTGCGCTTGGGAAATTTTCTCGACAGACCGGAAAAACGCTGTTTGCATGTGACTAGATTCGATCCTGGGCCGTTTACGTGGAAGCCGCGCTTGCTGCCGACCAGACTAATTCACGACGCATGGATACGTGCTGGAAGCTATCTGTTTGGTATGCAATTTGTAATGGAATGCTTCCCTCTTTCATTTTATAATATTGCGAGGTATTTTTCATAAAAGTCAGTTTCATATAATTGATAAATTAATTTTTTCAACGTAACGATAGTTTTTTTGTTTTTTTTTTTACGTTAAGGGAACTTCACTCATTTTCAAGGCGTGTACATACTTAGAGTCGCTTTCCAAAGTTTTGTACTGTCCTTGCCGTCTTGAAAAGAGATTGTTGAATAAATATATATTTACCCGGGGTCAAGTCACATTCTGTTACATTTTTAACGTTGTGACTTTCCTTTCCGTTGTCCGAAGCTACATTTGTTTTAAAGAGTAAAATATATTTTATTTTACTTCTCGTTATTTTTAGAAGCGAATTCCTCCCAGTCTTGTGTATTCAACCAATGGATGAGTACACCACATAGCGTTGCTTTTTTTTCTTTCAAATAATTAATAAATTTTGTACGCGTATAATTCTTTTATTTTTTTTCCCAACAAACGCTATTTTAATGGTTTTCCAGGATATGTGTTTCAAGCGGTTTCAAATTTTTTCTTGTTATTCATCCACTCCATTCCATGAATTGTTATTCATGGGAATGGAGTGGGTGTATTTCATGGCTGTAATCTAGTATTTCACGGCTTAATCTGATATCTTCGTCGACGTAAAATTTCATTAGGAAATTAATTCGCCTCTCTACATATGGATTTTTTTCTTAACATCCACTAAAATAACACAATGGCGATAGCGTCGTCTTCAACTAACTGGTACCATGAGAGACACAGCAAGTGTTGCTTCTGCGCATGCGCAGTCCCGATGCTTCCACCTGCTGTTGGGGGTTGCATTGGTTGCCAGCAACGGGCCACTAGTGGCACTTGTTTGGAGGCCCACAATTCACGGCGATGCTGCAGGGCCATCAATGGCTCGCCAACTGATAGCGCTGCCACCAACGGACCACTACCGGGCCGTGAGCGGCAGATTTCAGCCAGCAGTGACCCATCACTGCCAGCTGGTGGCCAGCAGTTGCCCAGCACTTGTGTTTTTGCTGGGGAAGAGCGGAACCATAGAAGTAGAGACCGCTGTCGAACATGGAGACAATGGACTGACAGGAGCAGGAGATGAGGGCGGAGAGGGAGACCGAGGGCATTTCAACGAGATTCGGGCAGATGACGGGCTCGATGGAGGCGTGGAAAGTGGTCTAGTAGTAACAGAAGGTAGAACATTCAGGAGAGCTGTCGGTAGTAGATGATCCGGAAAAATATTCTCCGGAGAAACACGTGAAGTAGTAGAATCAGGGGCCGGGTACAAACCACTCGAAACCGGAAGCTGCGAATATGTAGAAATAAAAGTTGACAAAGATGTGGATGATAAAGAAAAAGTCACACGATTCTGGCAAAGCAGAACGGCGAATGGAAGTCGAAACATTCCGAGTTGGACAAAAAGTACTATGGTGACCGGGCAATTTGCAAGAAAAACAATGATAGGCGGTAAAAACATTGACAGTGCGAGTGTGTGGACCGCAGGTAACGTGGAAAGCTATCAGACAGAAAACAATGGACTGTTCGTCAGGAAAAACGACAAGAGCTTGACGTCGAAAACTATAATAGGGACGATTCCCTTGATCGTCTGAAGCACCAGGCAAAGTCTTAATAGGGCCAATAACTAAACCACATTGAGAAAGGAAAGCATGCAGTAAATTGTTGGAGAGTTCAGGAGGAACTGGAGAGAAACTAACGAGAGTAGGGCAATGAGCAAGAGGAATTGCGAACAAACTTTGGTCGCCGACTGAAATTGAAGAAGAAAGAACCAACTCAACTTGAGCGGGATTAGAAAAATAAACCAACACCGAGCGAGGCTTTCGTGTGATGTGCGTGATGGCATCAGGTGGAACAATCTGATGGAGTGCTGAAGTGTAAGCTGTAAGTTTAGTATGCGGAAGCGCGGAATATTTTACTCCGAGAGCTAAAGAAGCGAAGAAAGATTTCCCCGGTGACGAAGACTCTAATAATACAGCTATTAAAACGGAGCCGGTACGAGAAAACCGGAAGTCCAAGGAAGTTGAGAGAGGATCCGAAGGGAAGGCAGTGACTGTGGGCGTAGAGAGATGAGTTGAACTGTCAAGTAGTACATCCGGAGGAGGCGTCATTGGTCGAAGAAAAGCAGTAGACATAGTACAAATCAGAAGCTGTAAAGCAAAGTAGCACAATCGCGAGAGCGTAAGACGATGGAGATGGCAAAAGGCACGTAAAGAAGGCGGACGATGGGAAGATGCGAGGTAATGACGTCACTGGAAGAACGGCGAGAGACAGATGGAGCACAGTAACGATGACGTCACCCAAGGACCACTATCAGAGGGTGACGTAAACGAGAAGTCGTGTAGATAACAGGAAGATAAGCACAGAAGACAAATGATTGATTTTGATTTTTTGATTGGAGATTTAACGACCACCGTGAGCAACTCAATAGGCTATAAGCAGTCGCCCGTCTCTAATTTAGGGTCACTGGTTCCAGGGAAGGGAGAGAACCAGTGTCGTAAGACAAACACAACATCCATGCCTCACCGGGATTCAAACCCGGACTCCTTTCGGACGAATGATCAGAGGCTATTGCTTAGACCACTGCGCCACCGGGGCGAAGAAGACAACTGAATAGAATGCTGGTGAGAAGACAGAAGGAAGTCAAGGCAAGTCACGATGGGCAGATGTAAACATACCCACCGAGATGAAAAATGAAGGAATATCGGTATAAAATTCACTTACTGGTGCTGAAAAGTAGCTGGGAAGATTGCTGGCAGCATATTACTTGAACAGGGTATGCTGGAAAGGAAGAGCAGGCACTGGAACACGTACTTGGGCGCACACGTCAGAAACGCAGTAGGGTGTAGGCGGCAGGTAATATTATGATAAAATTCGAAGTAAATATGTACGTTCTGAGTCGGAAAAGTAGCAGGAAAGGTAGCACATACCCTTATGCACACACGGAACACAGGAGTCGGGAGTAATGGGCTCTTGAACCCAGCAAACAGGGCGAAATCGAGAAGTTCCAGAGGGCACGTCCAACGACAGTTTTGTCGCAATAGAAGCATTTTTACCTAAGTTATGACGCATAAGGGCGATGGAATGCATCCCGCTCCTATGCCCTGACCTTTGACTCCATTTCGACAATTTTCAATAGGGTTTGTCCCTAGGTTGTCCCCTACCACATACTAAAATTTCATAGAAATCGAACTATTTTTACGCGAGTTATCGTGCGGACAGACAGACAGACAGACAGACTGACAAAGCGGGAACATATACGCTTCTTCAACCTATGATTGGAAATCATAAAAAAGAACACCCAGAAGGAATGTCGGTAGGAACATTATATCATAATAAGTTAATTGCTAAGTACAGCAGCCGCCGCCCCGGTGGCGCAGTGGTCTAAGGCGCTGGCCTCTGATCATTCGTCCGTAAGGGGTCCGGGCTCGAATCCCGGTCAGGCATGGATGTTGTGTTTGTCTTACGGCACTGGCTCTCTCCCTTCCCTGGAACCAGTGACCCTAAATTAGGGACGGGCGACTGCTTATAGCCCATTGAGTTGCTCATGGTGGTCGTTAAACCTCCAATCAAAAAAAAAAAAAAAAAAAAAAGGGCAGCAGAAACTGTGATTCAAATTGAAATGTCATTGGATGAAATAATAACGGCACTGCGGACGACAACATGCAAATGTACGCAGCGCGTACTTAAGGACCAGGGCGTGCAGAACGATGTCATTCGTCTGGTGTCGTGTTGTTCAGTGCTCGATGAAGAATTACCAATCCTGGACGACGCAGGCGCGCAACATTTGTTCAGTTATCGAAGTTCCAGCGAGGCCGTATAATGCATCTGCGGGAATGCGGTTGGTCCTTCGGTCAAATTACGGGCCGAGTGGGACAAGAGGTATCGGCCGTGGTACGATGGTAAGTCTGTGGTCAGAGGAGCATTCGCACACTCGTAGACGCGGTTCCTGACAACACAGAGTTACGGACGCACGAGAGGATCGGCGTATCAAGAGAGCAGCGTTGGCAGAGCGGAGGGCTACGTCGTCACAAATTCGATCCTCTGTCACACCAGGGCTGTCTACCAGAGCAATACGGAATCGTTTGTTGGAAGCAGCACTACGGGCACACGTGCCGCTGGCACGGTTACCACTAACACCTGGTTACTGTCGAGCACATTTGCGGTGGAGTCAAGAACGAGTTCATTGGAAGAATGGCAGTCAGTGGTCTTTAGTGATGAAAGCCGATTCTACTTGGGAGCGTCTAACGGCTTTTGTACGCGTCTGAAAGCGACAAGGTGATCGTCTTCTGCCATCGTGCATCCGCTAACGTCACCCTACGCCGGGCATCATGGTGTGGAGAGCGATTAGCTATCACTCTCGTAATAGTCTGGTGCTTGTACGGAGTACACTGAATAGCAGTATGTACGTCAGCGACATCGTGCAGCCGGTCGTCTTGACATTTTTGAGTGCGATCCCCAATGAGATATTCCAGCAGAATAACGCCCGCCCATATTCTGCCTGTGCAACTCAACATGCTCTTCCGGTTGTGCATCAACTCCCTTGGCCAGCACAATCTCCGAACTTGTCTCCAATCGAGCATGCCTGGGACTGGATCCGAGAAAGACTTTTTCTCAGACCCCGGTAGGCAGTGACCATCTCTGAATAACGCGTCCAAGTTGAAAGCGCATTAAATGCTATCCCCAGCGTGCTATCCAGCATTTGTACGACCGATTGCATGGCAGATTGCAAGCTTGTATTGCTGCTGGAGGGGGTGCAACACCTTATTACAATGTGCCTCCTGTACACTGTAATACGCATTAAAAAGTAAAATAAACATTGAATGACTTCACACGTGTGATCACTTTCCTTTCTTAACAAGTTGTTGCTACGGCATAAATCCCATAGATGCACCTGTTTTTTTAACGGTGTTCTTTTTTCACTTTCCGGCAGTGCATATTTGGGTGATATAGAATTCTGGAAATTTTAAATAAGGCATTGGGCCCTGGGTTACTTACCAGGGTGAGTCAAAAGTTCATCCCATTTTGAACTACCCATAATTTTGGGCATCCATTCCTGTAAGAGACTCGCGCCAGTGTCGGCTGGGTATCGTAGTGACGTGGAATACAGCACACTGATGACGTGCGTTTGGCACGGATCCACATTGCGTTATCAGATGAGTAGGGGATGGAGATCGGTAGATATACTGCTCCAATGCTTCCACTCTATTATTGGGAAAAATGGTTAAACACTGTACCAGCAGTGCGACAAATTTGTGCAGTTGAAGGTGAGGAAACAGTGGGCAGCAGCACTGCCACTGTTTCGGCATTTCAATGCTGGGAACAACAGTCTCGAAAACAAGACGTTGCAGGACGTCCAACGACCACAAGCACTGACACCCTGGTCGACGGGGTGACAGAGAACCACTGTACCAGTATGCAATAATTGGCATCTTAGGTTGGGTCTTCCTAATCCACCGTTGTTCGTCACCTGCACCAGTTGGCTTTCTCCTCCAGGCGTATTCAAATGATTTCGCATGAATTGACACTTCATCAGGCAGACCAATGTGTCTCTTTCTGTCACATATGGCTGGCAAATCTACAGGACGATCAATTCTGGCGTCGTATCTTTACATGTGATGAAAAGCAGATAATTCAATGTTATCCTATCACTGGAAACCTGTGGCTGGTGCCACGACGGGAAGCACAGCCACAGGTGCATAGAGGACGCTTTGGTAGGGTAGTCAATAGTCATGCTGTGTGTTTGGTGGAACTGTGAAAGTCTTGTGCACTGGGAGCTCGTGCAAAGTGGTCAGGCTGTGGTAGCAAGTCTCTGTGTTGAACAATCGCAGCTAGTCCATGATGCTATGAGCCAACACTACAAAGCGCTCATCAATAGGAAGAGGTGTTCCTGCAAGTGCAGAATGCCCCTAGTCACACCTATAGAGTGGTCCGCTGATAACCACAAGAATTGGAAGGGGTTGAAATTCTACCCCATCTTACATACAGTTCGGATCCTGCCTCATCGGACTAAAACTTGTTTCCCTCGAGAACTAATTTCCTGCAAGGACAGCACTTCTCCCCAGTGGTGGATATGGAATCTGGTATCAGAAAGTTTCTGTCCTTTAATTCTGCAGAGTGGTACCGCCGTGGGATCGTGGCTCTGGTGAAACGTTTGCGAAATAGTATAGGAAACAACGGCCTGTACTTTGCTTAATAAGGTGTGTGCATGGCTCTTTTGCACCATTAACCTTTTTAGATGCCAAAGTGACAAACTTTTGACATACCCTGATACATAAAAAGAGAGTGGAACTAAACGTCTTCAGATATTTAAACATGGGATAGAAGAAATCTGCAAAAACGCGATTATCTAAGAATAGAGATTTGTGTTACAAATGATAGCTAAAATTTGGGTTCTAGGAAATATTTCCGATGCCAATTCTATTCAGGTTAAAATGTTATTTTTAAAATATTTCATGAACAAAATAATCATCCGTTAGGATATATAAACAGACCTGTGCCAGGAATGTTCAGTAACGCTGACCTCAAAACACTTCTGAGTTGTATTCTGTCAATATTTTACCAATACTTCTAGGTAAAGTCCCTGGAAATTCGGTGGATGTAGCTTACCTACGTTTTAGCTGGATTTTTTCTTCGGTAACAAAAATGTTTCTCATGTCCTGCCATTAATCATGCATCTTGCTGTAACTTCCTGAAACTCTTCATCAGTCACGATTTAAGAAAAAATGAGCATGGCATAATATTTTAAGAATCCCTAATATGGAAGGACACAATTTTGTCTTTAGTCAAAAAATCAATTCCTTTCCGTGCTGAACCTTTACAGTTTTCTTTACCATTACTTAGAAAGGTAACAAATCGGCTTCACACCAGCTCATATTCAGTTGCTGTTTTGATGTGTTTCTGCTGCTAAAGGGGATGCAATGCTTCTTAGTGTATCAGTTGTTTATTTTTGTACCGCACTTGATGTTAGACTCGAATTATGAAAAAACGAGAAGAATCCCCACTCAGGTTCTTTATTGCACTGCCATGAACTACTTCAGAAATGATGCTGGAAAAACATTCTATTGCAAATTAATATGGTTTAGAAAACCAGATAATGAACGTACAGAAAGTCAACATTAAAAATTGCGTTTATGACAATTTTGATGTTGCCTCAGGAAATCACTTCTTCCTCAAAGATTTTGCACAACAGTATTTCTATTTATATCTTTTCTAATAAGCCTGAGATTTCATCTCATATGCATTAGGATTACAAGCACGCATATTGATCAGCTTCAACATATATTTTGCTTGCAGCGAAAGGTTTTTCTTAGATCAAAATTCATTCTCAAGAGAAAGAAAAGAAGAGCGACGCGTGTTTTCCAAAGAAATAGGATATATTTCTTATGTCCGCGAGTTCCTTGAAAATCTTATTTCACCTGCCATGAAACAGGAGAAAACGAAACAAAGGAACGAGAAAGAATTACTAGACTTAACCCACTTATTCTCTGTATAGCTTAGAAGGATTAACGGCGTGGATATTTGGTGGAGCCCATTCGTCTTTGAGGGAAATATTCCTTTGTGCCGGCGATGCTTGATAAATCGTTCAACTGTTTTTGTACGCGAAAAAAGAAAGATAACTAATAGTCGTAACATCGGTAAGACAAAGAATAATGAGAGCAAAGGAAATATACTACGTCACAATCGATGCAATTTCACAAATGAGAAAGTGAATTATTTTAGTTTTACCATCTGCTTACATTTCTGGCATTAAGAAATAGTTGTTTAACATCAGCGGACAAACAAAAAAGGGGCAATCACATTTTTTTAGAAATCTTAGGGTTTTTCCTATGTCGTTTGAATGAGTGAATGTGAAGTTTTTCACTGGTTGGTTACGAAATGTATTTAAAACAAATATACAATGCATTTGAAACAAATATACAATTGAAATTGAGGAAGAAATGTTCCTCGTGAATACATGAGAATTTCGCTAGATTATTCACAACGATCATAATTGTGTACTGAATTGCCTGTAGTTTACATGTTAACATGTAACATCTCCACAAAAAAATAAGCAAGCTATTTATATCATCATATTTTAGTTTTATGCTTAAAGTATAACTAACTGATGTCGTTGGAGAAGTAATATTTAATAACTTATTTATTTTTTCTATAAAAATAAAGCGACAGAAAGAAAGAAAGAAGGAAAAAAAAGAAATATACCAAAATACCTTTATGTTTCCCTATTCCAATTTGTGAGAAAAAGTTTTTTTCCGCTTCATTGCATGAGATAATTAAGACCTCGATTTGTGCCATAATACAAACACAGGTCAGTCAAAAAATATTTCACACATTCACAAAATTCAACAGCTTGATTCCAGATCAGCATTTTAAGCGCATTCCAAATATATGAGTAAAGGTCTTTTAAGGCTGCCGTATTCACAATCAGGATGTTACAGCTAAATGATTTCCTGTACAACTTCACAAATTAAATTGTTATATCAAACATTTAGGAAATTTTGAAGATGACAATCCGATTTTTGGCGTAAATGTGACAAGGATGGTAAGTTAGATAATATCCGAAAACTTGAAAATGGCATAATATCTGACTATTATCTGACTTGCCATCCTTGTCACATTTACGCCCAAAATCGGATTGTCAACTTCAAAATTTGTATTATATGGCGTAATCCCGTATTTCTTTCATGATTTAGGAAATTATTTCAACATCAAACTAAATCATGATTTGATTATTTTTCAAAAGTGCTCCTCTACGCCTCTTTACCCCGCTGTAGCGAAGAATACAAAAACTATTGACAAAAAAATTTCCATTTCAGTATAAGTATTTTTATTCTCTTTTTTCAAAACTATATATTCATGGACCATTTTTGCTTTCTGACACGTAATACAATACACCTAACGATATCAAAAAGTTCTCAAAATAATGGGACGGTGCGGAAACGAGCAACCCCATGAAAGCGCAGTGAGTACAGGGCGTCACTGTCAATTTAATGCAATTAACTTGTGATTCAGAGGCATGTTGGATGTTGTGAATCGTTTATTAAAAGCAGTCAGACGAGTAAAGACAAGAACACGTCGCCAGCTTGTCTGAAGAGTACCAAGCATCAAATTCATGCGCAGGCTACAAAAGAGTGTACCAGAAATGTTATAAGCCTTGAACATTGTTTAGGAGACAATGCCTTGAAAAATCACCTACGTGCGAGTTGTATAACCGTCTCAAGAGTAGAAAGAAATCACTGAATTTTTATTGACAGAATGATGGCGTGGGTATTTTTGACGGAGAAGTCTACAATCATGCTCCAGCAACCTTGTTCTCCATATCTCGGTGCCCACAGTTTCTGACTGTTTCCTTGAGTGCTCGAAACCCCAGTTTCACGTGTTAAAATGATGGAAACAGGATATAGGGAATATGTCTTGTTCCTTTGAATTTCATTCACGGAAACAGGACGTCACTAACTTAGCAGTCGCCCGTCCCTAATTTAGTGGCACTAACTTAGGAACGGGCGACAGTTTATAGCCCATCGAGTTGCTCACGGTGGTCGTTAAACCTCCAAACAACTAGAAGGGGCGACCGGCTTTCGAATGACAACCAAGCAGGTCTCAGTCGTGGGAATTTGTTTCTTACTTTTTTTTATCTCCCATCTTATTCATTAGCGCTGCATATACAATACACAAAACATAACTTTTCATCTCGTATACCAGCTGGCTGCTCTCTCACGTTCTAATTACGTACTGAAGATTATAAGTCACAAAATGTACTCTCTTAATTCCCTCTGCCCTAGTGCTAGTTCTCGAAAAACGGTGAAAATGGATAATCGACGTTGGCGGTCTGGGGCTCTTGGTAGGAGCCTTTAGGGGCCCTCCTCCAACACATGTTAAGTACAGATCTCAAAATTAAAATCGAGCCACCCTCTCTGAACTTCGGAACTGTTTGGCGCATGTCAACAAGTAAGGTACCGTTGGAAAACACTTAAATAGAACTATCATGTGATACAAACAAACGTGCTAATTAAGCTAATTAATGTGCCAATTATCTTTCTATCTCTGAATTTTTCCGCATAATATATTTCCTATTTATTCGTATTCTATTTGGCACATGGAAAATCTCTTAAATCTTACATACTATCCAAATCGGATGATCAATAGTGAAGATATTTACAAACAAAGTTAGAAGGAGCACCCATACAGCTACATCTGGGAAACACACCTGGAATGATTTCTTCTCTGCAAGAATAGCGATGATGCTGGAAAGTCTACATCTTGCCCGAACCTCTGATAAATCTTAATCCCTTTTACAATATTCAGTGCGAGTTGTCGAACATTGCATTGTATACAGGGCACAAATGAGCAAGGGCCCTGATCACAGTCAGTAAATGAAACCCATCCAGAGATGGGCTTCATTTACTCTTGCAGTTTTCTTTATAACAACTGCATTTATTCGTGCTAATGACTTGAACTAGTGTTGAAATAAAGAGTTTGCATTTCCTAACTGCTGAAAATCCGAATCTGTGCAAGCTTAAATTTGTTTTGAAAATTCTTGCTTCCAATCATTACATTTTGTCAAAGTAATAAGAGTTCGCGCATCACTGAAAAGATGTCTCCCAATAGAAAATTGAAGCGGAACCAGGAAATCAGATTTTTTTCAGATTAAATAAGATTCCAGGATATCAGCAAAATATAATGAATTTATGTAGGTAAAGGCCAACACAAAACAAATTTCGCCATGTAGATTTGAAAACAAACCTGGTAAATAAAATAGGAGGATAAGTAAATTTTGAGTCTACGGTTAAAGAAATTAGTGATACAGTCTATGATAATGATGATGATGAGAATAATTTGTTTTTGTTTTTATGGGAGGTGGGGGGATTACAGGATTACTGGCGTGGACAGTCATCATAGGCAAAGTTCCTTCTGTTACTTAAATAGTATAACTGTACTATTTATTAAGTAATTATTTAAGTGCAGTTGGTGTATTGTTCCTTGTTAGTAATTGTACCTTGTGTTAGTTTGTTGATTGTTCGAGTAAAATTACGTTCCTGTCGTAAATGCCGCTTTCATGTGGCAATTCCTGGCAAAACTTTTTTCTTTAATTCAAATATTTGGAAAGCACAAATACAAATCGAGAATATAAATATCAAGTATAACTAGAAGTATGAAACTATATACTGCTTAACATTGGTCACGTATTACAAAAAAAAAAAAAAAAGAAAGAAAGACCCGTCTGAAAAGTTCACATTCGGGGCAATGCACAGACACAAGTGAACAAGGATGGTAGTGGGGCTGAGCCGATCTAATGAAATACAGCCGCAAATATGTAATGGCAAGTGCAATGAAAGTGAGCCAAGGCGATTCTTCCGGAAAGCATTTACACTTTATGACAAAAAAGTCACTGCCAGCATTGAGGCATTTATCCCACTGTCGAAAAGTCTGATGATTCCACACTCATAGTAATTATATAAAGTAATAATGAATTAGTGTAGCTGCTTTCCGCACTTCAGCGTCCCACGCAAATCTGCAACCTTATAGCTTCTCCTTCAATTCACTGAAATTATGAAAGTGACAAGGTCCGGACTATGGAGCGGGTGTGTACGAGTGTCCCATTGGAACTTCCGCAGTGTTTCCATGGTAACAGCCATATGGGGTCGTGCATTGTCGTGCAACAAGATGTTACCCACCGACAATAAACCAAGGCGCTGGTTCTTGATTGTGCTGCGCAGGCGTTGCACCGTGGCACAATAGCAGTCAACATTGACGGCCTCCCCATGTTCAATATATTCGATCAGCAATGAACGCTCACAATAAAAAAAATGTCAGTATTGCCTTTCCAGCTGAGATGTTCTTCTTGGCCTTCTTTCCGGGTGGCTATTGAAGATGCTTCCATTGAAGGCTTTGCCATCGTGTTTCAGGCTCATAGTGGTAGCAACACGATTCATCACTGGAAACAATGCGAACCAAGAACTCATTCCTTCGCGGTGATACCGCAGGAGATGTGTCAATGGGCGCCTGGTCTCTGCTTTTCCTGTCCTTGCTGAAAACCTTCGGAATTTAATGAGCGCAAGGGAGTCGATATTTAATGAGCGCTAAGGAGCCACCCTTCCTTCAGTCCGAACCATGTCACTTTCATGAATAATGGTGTACACCGAGCCGTGACGGGTGTTCACACTTGCGGCCAACTCATCAATACTCCGGCGCCCATCTTGTCTGATCAGGGTATCCACCTGTGCTAATGTGTTCTGTGTGCTGGTACGATAGTTTTGCCCCTGTCTTGAGTCGTCGATGCAGCTTTCACGTCCTTCCTTGAAGCATCTGCTCCATCGCTTCACCGAGGACAATGGAATACAATGCTCAGCATAAACTGCAGACATGCGGCGACAAATATCGTGTTGCGCAACACCTTAAGCCATTAAAAAATCTATCCATACCACGCTGTTCTGCTGGAGCGTTTATTGCGGTGAAGACTCCTGTTCAAACCAATGCAGCCGACCCGGTGGCGCAGTGGTCTAAGCGATGACTTCTGATCATTCGTCTGAGATGAGTCGGGGTTCGATTCCCGGTGAGGTATGGATGTTGTGTTTATCTTACGGTACTATCTCTCGCCCTTCCCTGGAACCAGTGGCCCTAAATTAGGGACGGGCGACTGCTTATAGTCCATTGAGTTGCTCACTGCACTAGTTAAACCTCCAATACAAAAAAAAAAAAAAAAAAAAAAAAATGGAACTCAGGTTCTACAATAACTTTCCTCACAATGTGCCTCGACTACTGACCTGACAGACGACTGCCTCTGACAAACATGTGTCAAGGTCAGTGTGCACAACCACTCAGCTACGGGGAAGGCTGGCTCAGTTTCATTTGGCTCGCCCTCATAGTTTATGCTCAACTCTAATATACCGAACCGTTAAACGGTTCTTTGTGACAATGATAAAAGGTATCACCTCTAATATATACACCGTGGAATATACAAGGACTGGCGCTGCTGTTACCCTACTGAATATACAGCAGATGAATATCTATGTGCACCAAATGACACATGAGTGGTTACGGTTATTTTCTTAACAGAAAGTCGAAGATGTCTAATCCAGGAGAGGCTGTTTGCGAACAGATCAAATCTACACACATAGATTCCGCTTCTGTAATGCAGCTTCACGTCAGTTCCCTTTTTAGCACGTCTTTTGTAAAAAAAGATCGTGCTTGTGTTACCGGTTTGTCCATCCGTCCGTCCGTCCGTCTGTACCCACGATATCTCTGCAACTATCAGTCCGATTTGAAATTTTTTTTTTTTGCATTGGGAAGCTTGAAATATGCGAATGATGACCCTTTGTTTCGTTTTTTTTTTTACCATGTACAAATTCGCCGCTAGATGGCGTAAATGCAGATGATGTCGAATTCAAAAATACGTTTAATTCCACATATTTGCTTCTAAACTTCCGATTGAAAAAAAATCTTTTGTCTTTCGATTCCATTTATGTCGAAGAGTGTTTTAGATATAGTTACTTTTTCAAATTACGCATAGATTTTCCGCTAGGGGGCGCAAGAGTAAATTACATTTTTCCCGATAACTCTTCTTCTAAAACACCGCTTTGAAATTTTTTTTTTCTTCAGCAGATACACCTCCTGATGGAAAATCCTTTTCATATAATTTCACATTTTTGGTAAAGAAAAGTTTGGCCACCCGGGGGCGTAAGTGTTAATTTTTGTTTCTCATGTATTTGCCATAAAATCTGAGTTTTTAGAACATCGATTTAAAAAATTCTTTCGTGGACTGATACCACTCACATCGGTAAGCCTTTTCGCAATATTTTGTTCTTAAAATATTCCATAGTTTCTCCGCCAGGGGGCGAAGATGTATATCTAATTTTTGTCAATATCTGTACTTCTAGGTGTCCGATTTGAAAAATTACTTCTTTGTTGGATAGTGTTTTCAGTGTGACATGTTGTGACATGTTTTTCATATAATTTCAAAGTTTTCAAGTAATTCATAGACTTTCTGCTAGGGGGCGTAGAGGTAAATTTCGTTTCCCCCTATATCTCTGTTTCTAAATCTCCGATTTGAAAAATTCTTTCTGCGCCTGATATAGCTCCTGATGGGAAATCGTTTGTATATAATTTCTAATTTTTGCAAAAAAAATGGTTTGGCCACCAGGGGACGTAAATCTTAATTTCCGCTTCTGACGTATTTGCAGCAAAATATGAGCTTCTAAATTCTCGAATGAAAAAAACGTCCTTTCTAGACCGATACTATTCATGTCGACAAACCTTTTAGGAACATTTTCTTCATAAGTGTTAATTTCTGCTTCTGATGTATTGTAGCAAAATCTGGGCTCCTGAAAACTCGACTATTTTTTCTTTTTCTTGGACCGATACCGCTCATATGGAAAAACCTTTTGAGAATACTTTCTTCCTAAAAATAATTCATGGCTTTTCCGCCAGGGGACGTAAAGTCACATCTTATTTTTGTCGATATCTCTGTTTCTAAGAGTCCGATTTACAAAAATTATTTCGGTGTTGGAGAGCGTTTCCGGCGCGAAATGTTTCTCATATAAATTCATGTTTTTCTTAACACAAGTCTGCAACCAGAGGGCGTAAGCTCACGATTCCGTTTACAGTGATATTTGAGGGATTAAAAACTCGATTGAAAAACTTTTTTCTTCCGTCAGATACTATTGTTTTCCATACCGGTTCCACTGACTTTGAATAGCTTTGATAAATTTAATTTCCGCAGAACGGATTCAAAAGAAGTGCTTATTACACCCGAAAATTCGGTCATCTTTCTTGTCAATATTACAGACAGTTTCAGCAATATGACTGGAATAAAAAATATCAATAAATCAGAACCATAAGTAAATACATACTCATGATAACATAATGCGGGACTCACTGGGCACAAATGTTCAATATACTCGAAAAAATATATCGGCGAACGGATTCACTCGCGCAGGCAACAATTTGCAGTTTTCATTTTCATGACCACATTTTCGTAATTTCACGAAGCTGTAACAGTGTTAATGTAAGAAATATATAGAAATAAATTTACACGAAGCTTTCATTTTGTAGAAATTACTGTTTGTTTGCGTTGTCGAATTATACAATATACAGGATTCAGCTATGTATTAGAAAAAATGAGATATGTAACTGCACCAAAGTATACGTATTTCTGATGTTAATGTTTTGCATATTTCGAAAGTTAAGTTATTTTTGTGAAAAATTATTAGCTTATAGTATTCAGTATAAAAAATTTCAATTTCGAATTTAAGGTTGTAATAACATTTCCCATCCCATGTTCTCCGCCTCGAGTGTTGTTGCCTTCTTGGAACCAAATATATTGTTCCTAAGCACCGAACACGTCACGTAAGAAACCTTTTCTTCTCAGTGTGTTTCTAAATCATTGCGAGGTAAACCTTTTTACATTAAGTAGAGGAAAATATGTTTGCAATGCACGGCCCCCTAATTAGTGCATGTTATTTCTCAGCGAGGTTTCATGCTATCATGCTGTAATTTTGAATTTAGGGGTTTAATATTATTTCGCATCCCATGGGCTATTAATCAGATATAGTCATAGTTATTTTTTTTTCATTATCGTATACAATAATTCATAATTACCGCCCCGGTTACTCAGTGTTCTAAACAATGACTTCTGATCATTCGTCCGAGATAGGTCCGGGTTCGAATCCCGGTGAGGCATGGATGTTGTGTTTGTCTTACGGCGCTGGCTCTCTCCCTTCCCTAGAACCAGTAGCCCTAAACTAGGGACGGGCGATTGCTTACAGCCCACTGAGTTGTTCACGGTGGCCATTAAACCTCAAAACAAAAAAACAAATTCATAATTCCCTTAGCCATCCTGATGGCCAGCACATATATATACGTTCGTAGATTTCTATGGCCAAAGTGACGACGACGCAATAATACGTTCATCGGAAACCTGTTCAAAAGCGACGAGAACGTATATATGCTCATCTTAACGACGACGAAAACTACAGAAAGACAGGACGCTTTTAGGGGAGTCTATTGTTTTTCATGTGACAAAATTTCGCATTGAATCTTCCAAAGCTCCTGCCACCTGGAGGGTTAATACACCAGATCTATGCTTGTATAGGGGCTCATATCATCTGGGCCTCTTTGTGTTTTACCGTTGTAACACTGAATCATTCGCATCTGTTCTCGAATAAATGATACAAAATCAAAAACAATTTTCGCAGTTTAACAGTTGCTGCATCTTTTTTCCATAGCATACTTTACACGCATTTATTGGCCGAACGGTGTGAAATTTCGAATTTTGGTTTTTTTTTCATGTGCTAAATAGAATGTGCGTAAAATAATACACCTCTTATGCGTAAAAATTCGGAGATTGAAAGCTAATTAGCATGTTAATTAACTTAATTAGCATGTTTCTTTGCATCATGTGTTAGTTCCCTTTAAGTGCTTTCCAACGATACCATTGGTTTACATGCGACGAACGTTTCCAAAGTTCAGGGGGGACTTGAATTTAAGTTTGAGGTCTGTACATGTGTGATTAAATGTGATCCAGATGAGAGAAATATGAAATGCTTTCATATTCCTCCCCTAACGCAAGGAATATGAAATGCTTTCATATTTTCCAGTGGTTGTGGCGGATGTTTTAGTTCTATATGTTAACTGCAAAATTTGGGTTTAGCATTAACTGATAGAATCTTTCCACACCGTAAATCTTATTGTCGAAGACGACAAAACTATTGACTCATGTGATGAGATCGGAAATAAAAATGTATTGACTCAAGTGATGAGATCGGAAATATACCACAAAATATTTACTCTCGTTGGCTTTAGTTCGCTCGGTTTCACTGATATAACAGACTATTATTTAATACGTATTAGATTTTTTTATCTGCCTTTATGCACACAATTCTCAACATGTAGCTGTTTTGTTATTGATTAAGTAATAATAGTTAAATAGAAAATTTCATAACAGCGCAATAATTATAACGTACGGTGCAGAATAATTTTCTGTGATTTCAAACGAAATATCCAACAGATTTTCTTTAAATTGCATCCATAACAGCGATTAAAAATTTCTTTGGGTCTGCTGCTGCAGCCATTATTTTTTAAATCGTGGAAAACCGACAGTAGCCTACTTTGTTTTATATAATCTTGCGGTGTGAAATGTGGCAAGGACTTTATATTACAAGGCCCTGCAAAAATTCGACATGAATGCCCTGCTGTAAGTCGTCCGCTTCTTCAAATGTCCATACTTATCGTGTGACAGACTAGTGTTCATATCAACTCATCTCCTGACTGATAGATGCTTCCATTTAACAGCTAGAAGTCAAAATCTCTAACTCATTTTTCGTAAGAAAGTGTAACAATCGTCTGTAAACTGTGACCGAGAAAAATTTACTGTCTTCACTGGCGCAGAAAATAGCTCGTATCTATTCCTTGTGAAATCACAATAAAGGTAAAAGGTTTCGCAAGCATTAGCGTTTTCCAGCAAATAGGATAACTTAAACAATTTCCGTTTTTTTTTTGTTGTTGTTTGTTTTGGGATTTAACGACTACCATGAGCAACTCTGAGGGCTATAAGTAGTGGCTTGTCCCTAATTTAGAGCCAATGATTCCAGGGAAGGGAATGAACCAGCATCGTAGGGTAAATACACCACCAATACCAAATCCGGGAGCTCGGGCCCGCTTGGGCAAACGTTCAGAAGCCAGCGCTTAAATCGCTGCAGCACCTGGGAGGTAATTTTTTTTTTTTTTACGAAAATGTGCTAATATTATGTGCATGTAATATAGCGATATTTCTATATAGTATTTTTTTCTCTTGTATGAGCATATATAAAGCACTGATGCCAAACTTTACGTACTCCCTCTATACCCTGGGATAGTATTTGGTCCACCCGTACTAGATCAAGCTAAGAAATGTGCGAGAATGAGTAGGCTTCAGTAACACATTTCCTTCACTTCAAAAGTTTCTGATCGAATTATGATCTGGCAATCGGACATGTTTAATAAGGTGAAAGAATCAAATTAGGTTTTGCAAAAGACTTTCATGTGTATATAATTTCATACGGTTAGATGGCATCGGTACTACTTCCATGACATATCTCTCAATACCGTGGAAACAGCAGCTCGAAACCTTTAATCGCCAAAAATACCATGCTGTTTTAACAAGCAGCCGTACGAAACAAAATTTGGTATCACGTATCATCACTTGTATGAGAGAATGGTCTCAGAATTAACAATAACGCCCCATGCGAATGAAAGGTGGAAAAAGTTGAAAATGAATGCTCATAAGCAGCTGTACTTCCTTGTCATTGAACTGAAATTACATTTAGACGTTGTCTAATCTCTTTTCATCCATTTAAATTTATGAGTTCAAATTTAAACAAGAGCTCTTCAAAAGCTAAATCTGGACAAGACTCAGATTAACAACTGGTCCCTTCTTTCCGTGGAGTGTTACGATCAGTTTGCCTTTCAGCCATTGCATGCGAATGGCGCAATGGTTCCCTATGTTGTCTTGGAGTTAATTGCGATAAGATCTGCACTCATGCGCTCGCTTTGATTGATTTCGAAGTATAATAAATAGATCATTTGTTAAAAGAAACTGCAGTAGATGTTACAGTGGAACTGCTGTGCTAAAAAGGCGGTAGTTTGATTTAAGCTCAATGAGCAAGTCAAATAACTCTCTTGTTTACATTACACTTTGTCAAAATTGTAACACCAAGAGTGAGTTGCGCTATTCAAATGAAATTTATATGTACGATTCCTGATGTTGCACGAAATAAACGATTACATCTGTAGAGCTACACAAGATTGTTTCGCTTCAAAACTCAGTATTAATCGAAGACACCTCGAGCAAGAATAACAGACTCTACACGGCGTGGCATCAAAACTCAGCATCAATCAAAACTCAGTATTATGCGAAGCCACCTCGAGCAGACTCTAACAGACTCTAAACGGCGTGGCATCAAAACTCAGCATCAGTCAAAACTCAGTATTATGCGAAGCCACCTCGAGCAACAATTACAGACTCTACACGGTGTGGCATCAAAACCCAGCATCAATCAAAACTCAGTATTATGCGAAGCCACCTCGAGCAACAATAACTTTCTCTACACGGCGTGGCATCAAAACTCAGCATCAATCAAAACTCAGTATTATGCGAAGCCACCTCGAGCAGCAATAACAGACTCTACACAGCGTGGCATCAAAACTCAGCATTAATCAAAACTCAGTATTATGCGAAGCCACCTCGAGCAACAATAACAGTTTCTACACAGCGTGGCATCAAAACTCAGCATTAATCAAAACTCAGTATTATGCGAAGCCACCTCGAGCAGCAATAACAGACTCTACACAGCGTGGCATCAAAACTCAGCATTAATCAAAACTCAGTATTATGCGAAGCCACCTCGAGCAGCAATGACAGACTCTACACAGCGTGGCATCAAAACTCAGCATTAATCAAAACTCAGTATTATGCGAAGCTACCTCGAGCAACAATAACAGTTTCTGCACGGCGTGGCATCAAAACGTAGCATCAATCAAAACTCAGTATTATGCGAAGTCACCTCGAGCAACAATAACAGTCTCTACACGGAGTGGCATCAAAATTCAGAATCAATCAAAACTCAGTATTATGCGAAGCCACTTCGAGCAACAATAACAGACTCTACACGGCGTGGCATCAAAACTCAGCATCAATCAAAACTCAGTATTATGCGAAGCCACCTCGAGCAACAACAGACTGTACACGTGGCATCAAAACTCAGTATTAATCGAAGCCACCTCGAGCAGACTCTAACAGACTCTAAACGGCGTGGCATCAAAACTCAGCATCAGTCAAAACTCAGTATTATGCGAAGCCACCTCGAGCAACAATTACAGACTGTACACGTGGCATCAAAACTCAGTATTAATCGAAGTCACCTCGAGCAGACTCTAACAGACTCTAAACGGCGTGGCATCAAATCTCAGCATCAATCAAAACTCAGTATTATGCGAAGCCTCCTCGAGCAACAATAACAGTCTCTACACGGCGTGGCATCAAAACTCAGCATCAATCAAAACTCAGTATTATGCGCAGTCACCTCGAGCTACAATAACAGTCTCTACACGGAGTAGCATCAAAACTCAGTATTATGCGAAGTCACCTCGAGCGACAATAACAGTCTCTACACGGAGTGGCATCATAACTCTGAATCAATCAAAACTCAGTATTATGCGAAGCCACCTCGAGCAACAATAACAGACTCTACACGGCGTGGCATCAAAACTCAGCATCAATCAAAACTCAGTATTATGCGAAGCCACCTCGAGCAACAATATCAGACTCTACACGGCGTGACATTAAAACTCAGTATTATGCGAAGCCTCCTCGAGCAACAATAACAGACTCTACACGGCGTGGCATTAAATATCAGCATCAATCAAAACTCAGTATTATGCGAAGCCACCTCGAGCAACAAAAACGGACTCTACACGGCGTGGCATCAAAACTCAGCATCAATCAAAACTCAGTATTATGCGAAGCCCCTCGAGCAACAATAACAGTTTCTACACGTCGTGGCATTGAATGGAAGAGGTTTTTGATATCTTCCTGGGGAATGATCTGCCGGGCTACTTCTATGCCAGACTAGAGTTCATTTGTAATAACTGGCAGAAGCGCTTGTCGGGTCAATTTCTTAGCTATCATGTCCCAGGCATATTCGATCGGAGACATATCCGCCGAACATGCATCAAGCAGTGTCTGCCGTACATGGCAGAGGTCTTCAACATTCTGGGCAACATGTGGCAGAGCATTGTCCTGCTGGAACATAGCTCCAGGATAACTCTGAATGATGTGTATCAGCTCTGCCTCAAAAATATCCCTGATGCATCGCTGAATGTTGAGAGTTTTCTCAATTCGTAGCAGGCGAGATCGCGAATTGAACCAAATGGCTTCCCAAACCAGATCGCTTGGCGTTGAGACGTTATGACGCTGCAAGGTGCCGTTCACTACATTGTTTTCAAACACATATGCGACCATCATGGTACATCAAGTTGAATCGTATCTCGTCAGAAAACACGACTTTTTGCCAATCAGAGCAGCAGTGTCTGTGTCCTAAACCCCATTGCAGCTTGAGGCGTCTGAGCAAAGAATGGGAATTCACTGCTGCGCACAGCATTGGCCTGCTAGCGACCAGTCCTCTGCTAAACAAACGACGCTGAACTGTTCTAGCGGACAAAGCCTAACACGTAATAGTGCTCCACTGCTGCGCTAACGCAGTGGATGTTGCTGTGCTATCAGATATTGTCATGCCGTACAGGTGTGTATCATCCCTTGCAGTCGTGCTATTTTTGCCCTCCATGTCCCGGATTTCTCCGAATCCGAACCTCATCTGTCAACTGACGCCACATTCACAATCACTGTATTGTCGTTTCGTTTCGTACGAGTGGTAATTTTGCTATAGGAAAATCTAGCTTCTCTCATCTCCTCAATCTTCCTTTCTCAAAGTCCGCCAGGTCTTCATAATTTGACCTTCTTCTGCGACGGGGCATAGTGAGAGACAAGAAACACTCTTTCGGCTCAATGTTGGCTCTTCAGTGATTGCAACATATTGTTTGAGCCAGCTCTTTATACCCAAGATCGGACAGTTCAGAGGGTGCTTCTCGGAAACCTCATGCACATTTTCACTGACATTTTAACAATTTGCATGTCCCAACCTGTTATACATATCCTGTATGTTTCAATCTAATACCTGCAGTCTTTCATGGCGTTGCAATTTTCACAAACAATAGTGTAGTAAGAGAGAAGAATTCACTTCACTTCCGAAATCAACACAGGCCGTTGTTCTAAGAGAAATCTAGAGTTAAATGAGGCGATGGTTGTATGTCTTGTTCCGGGAATATCGGACGGCTGTACATCAGTAACTTCTATATTTCTGTTCTGTAAATTCAATAAACCTATTGTTTTATAACAAGTAATTGGACACCCCTGCAATCGTCGATATCTGAGGTCCTGATACACGTCACGGCCGCCGCCGTTAAACAGAATGTGGCAAAAAACAACGCAACCAGTCGCATTCAAGATGCCACGCAGTTCGGAGCTCTCTGATTTCGAGAAAGGTGTAATCGTCGGGTATCACAGAAATGGCCGATCCATACGTGACATATCCAGCGAGTTGAAGTACCCAAAATCGAAAGTAGCCTACGTGATTGGCAAGTGGAAGATGAGAGGTGACTGTCGGAATGTGCCTCGACCCGGCAGACTCACAAAACTGGGAGTTAGAGACCGACGGGTGCTGGCCAGAGAAATTCGGAAGAACCGCACTAAATCGATGGGTCACATGCGCGAGGAGTTTCAACAGGCATCCGGCAGTGTTCTTTCGATGAATACCATCCGTAAGGAAGCCCATCTGCTCGGTTATCATGGACGTGCTGCCGCCCACAAGCCTTTGATCACCAAGTCCAATAGCGCTGCTCGGCTGGCGTGGTGCAAAGAACGTCGACAGTGGACCGTTGAACAGCGGAAACAGGTTCTCTGGAGAGACGAATCAAGGTTCACCCTTTACCGTTCGGATGGCAGGGTCTGGGTTTGGCGTCTGTCTGGAGATCGCCTCCTGCCGGAATGTATTGTGCCAACTGTGAAGTTCGGTGGCGGTAGAATTATGCTATGGGGGTGTTTCTCCTGGCATGGCACGGGACCCTTGGTCGCAATTCCTGGTAGACTCAACGCCGATACCTACTGCACCATTTTGGATGACCATGCGCTTCCTCCGTTGTGACAGTTTTACGGCGTGGACCCATGTTACTTTCAGGATGACAATGCCACCTGTCATGTTGCGAGGTCCACCATGGCTTGGTATGGCGACAATGGGGTTAATCGAATGGATTGGCCTGCGTAGAGGCCGGACCTTAACCCTATCGAGCACCTCTGTGACGAGTTGTAGCGTCGACGTAAGGGGTGCCCCCACCGTCCGAAATCGGTGAAGGAACTGACCAGTCTTCTCCAAGCCGAGTGGAAGAAAATACCGCTAGCCGTCGTACAACGCCTGGTTGAGAGTATGCCCCGGAGGGTCGCAGCTGTAATCGCCGCTCGTGGAGGCTCCACCAGCTATTGAAGGTGAATAAACTTCGTTTTCCTTTGCTATCACAGGTGTCCAATTACTTGTTGATAGACAGTATATATCATCATCATCATTGTCAACCATTATCAATCCACTGCTGGACGAAGGTCTCTCCAAGCCT
This sequence comes from Macrothele yani, assembly GCA_039090855.1. NCBI lineage: Eukaryota > Metazoa > Arthropoda > Arachnida > Araneae > Macrothelidae > Macrothele > Macrothele yani. Next base: position 77,114,713 of record CM077026.1, read on the forward strand.
CTTTCACAACGGTTTGTCTTATACCAGTCTCCTCCATGTTACTCCCGCATACTTTCGAATTTCATCCACCCATCTTCCAGGTGGTCTTCTTCTGGGTCTTTTCCTGTCCCTTGGAATCCAATCTAAAATTTCGACTGTCCATCGATGGTCTGTCCTTCTGGCAGTATGTCCAGCCCATTGCCATTTCAGGGATTTAACTCTGATCATGATGTCTTCCACTCTTGTCATTTTTCTGATCCACGAGTTTCTTATCTACCCTGGTTATACCAAGCTTGCACCTCTCCATGCTTCTTTGAGTTTTGTGCAGCCATTGTCTGTCTTTTTTAGTTAAGGTCCACGTCTCCGCACCACACGTAAGCACTGGAAGGGTGCATTGATCAAACACTTTTATTTTAAGACATAATGGCATATTGCTCTTGAAAATTATGCTGTTTCTTCCAAAGCTCTCCAGGCAAGTTTTATATGCCGATTAATTTCGTCATCAATGTGACGCTCACTCGATATCTAATTTCCAAGATAAATGTAGGTATTGGTTATCTCCAGCTTTTCCCCATCAGTTGATTAATCTTCAGTTCTTGTAAAAGCATTGTACATCAAGAAATGAAGATTTATCAATTGATGGGGAAAAGCTGAAGATAACCAATGTCTACATTTATCTTGGACATCAGATATCAAGTGAGGGTCACATTTATGAAGAAATTTATCGGCGTATAAAACTTGCCTGGAGAGCTTTTGGAAGGATATATATATATATATATATATATATATTATGATAAAGATTAATGGAGATTATCTAACCCACCTTCGTTTTGCTGATGATATAGTTATTTTTGCAACTACCCCATCAGAGCTACAGAGTATGATCCAGGAACTTGCTTACAAGAGTAAAGAAGTGGGATTAAAAATGAACTTTCAGAAGACAAAAGTGATGTACAATGCTTTTACAAGAAATGAAGATTTATCGATTGATGGAGAAAAGCTGGAGATAACAGACACGTACATTTATCTTGGACAGCAGATATCAAGTGAGGGTCACATTGATGAAGAAATTAATCGGCGTACAAAACTTGCCTGGAGAGCTTTTGGAAGAAACAGCATAATTTTCAAGAGCAATATGCCATTATGTCTTAAAAGAAAAGTGTTTGATCAATGCATCCTTCCAGTGCTTACGTATGGTGCAGAGACGTGGACCTTAGCTAAAAGAGACATACAAAGACTGCAGACAACTCAAAGTAGCATGGAGAGGTGCATGCTTGGTGTAACCAGGAGAGATAAGAAGAGGAACACGTGGATCCGAAAAATGACGAGAGTGGAAGACATCATGATCAGAGTTAAATCCCTGAAATGGCAATGGGCTGGACATACTGCCAGAAGGACAGACCATCGATGTACAGCCGAAATTTTAGATTGGATTCCAAGGGACAGGAAAAGACCCAGAAGAAGACCACATGGAAGATGGGTGGATGAAATTCGAAAGTATGCAGGGGTGACATGGAGGAGACTGGCACAAGACAGAGTGTTGTGGAGGAAACTTGGGGAGACCTTCGTCCAGCAGTGGATTGATAATGGTTGACAATGATGATGATGATGATATCCTTCCAACACACTGTGAACATTGTAATAAAAAAAGCGCGGTAAATTTTATGTTCGACACATGCTTTTCTTTAATAAATATTTTTCATGAAACGCTGGGAAAACTGACCCCGTTTATCATCTATTCACTTTCCCTTCTAGTTTAAAAAAAATGATTTTCTGCATTAAAGAAGTACCACCCATACATTGTTCGCAGAAAACGCAGCAATTTTTTTTCTGTTGCTGTACGCTTTGAAAGCAAGATTTATTTTCCTGAGATATTGCCCACATGCTAACTTAAAATTCCGTTTATTTCGCAGTAATAACATTCCCGTAAAATTCCTAACATTTCCTTTGCTTTTTATCAGTTAAATTACCGCACGACGTTTTCTTTATAAGAAAAAACAGCGAGTCATGGCTCATTAAATTAAATAACGTTTCATGGGAATGTAAACAAAAATCCTCTTAACGCAAAAGTTAAATATTTTTGTTCGGCATTGCAAGATCCACAGAAACCTGTAAACAGGGCATTAACATTTTGCGAGGAAAATTGTTTCCTTCAATATCGTCAAAACATGCGGAAATGCTGGGTTTTTATTTTTTATATAGACAAAAGCAACGAGATTAAACTGCATGTCGTCCGGCTGTTCAGAAGAACCCTGTTACAGGGAAATTAAACGGCAGTTTTCAAGCATAAAAGGCATTTTGTAATCTTCTAGAGAATTCTCGTTGTTTCATGCTTTCAACGCACCGCCTTAAAAAACGCATTTGTTTCGTTTCCACATACGCTTACGCTATTTAAAAAATCTGTGACTGAGAAAAGTTCTTATCCCAGGATTTCAGTGCAAAAGGCCATTCGCAAGTATTTTCTCTAAGCTGGATAACATGCAAACCTACAATTATAAATGACTAACAGTAAATAGATAAATACCTATAATTAGAAGTAACTATGATCAGAAATCCAAAGCTGTCGAATGCACTATTGAAAAGTTGAAAAACTTGCATTTAAAAATTGATATTTATTTACAAGTTAAAAAGGTACAGATAAAATCAATTACATAGGCGAGCACTTTCGAAGCTGCTTTAGCCTCATCATCGGGCCCCATTGCGCGAAAAGATGGTTACAGGCATTTATATACAATCTCACAATAATATAACTGGTGTTGCCAAACTGAGAATGGCATGTTACAAATAATTATATGCAAATGGGACTTACGTATCTTTAGATTCACCAGGTGCAGCATTTAGCTGGTTCAACAGTAGGATCCATGGGCGAGGTACAGTTACAGGTAAGTTGTCATTACAACAACTGGAGGAAAAACGTGTTATACACAAACTTTCAGCAAGCAACAAAGAATGTTTATCAGGTGCAGAGGTAATCAGTGTGGTACGACTCCAGTCTGGGAAATGTTCAATTTGCGCAACTGTGCGGGCTAAGGCAGAAGAGGTAGAACCAATACGTACTGCATATTTCTGCTCTGCCACCCGTACGTCCACCGAACGTAGGGTAGAGCCTATATAGGGGGTGTCCTCAGAGTCCGGTGAGTTGGACACGAGTGGAATGTTATAAACACCACGTCTATGTAATGGGTGAATTTGTCTCGGTCCTTGCGCAGTAATTAATTAATTTACGCAGTAAGTAATTAATTTATTAATAAATTTATTTTTATTTTTATTATTTATTATTACACAAAGCTGTATTATTAAATTTCCTAGTTCTGATCATTTTGGATTGAATGAATTTCTCAGCCGCTTAAAGAGTACATATTATTGAAAGTGCGTGCGGGTTGGTTAAAGGCATAGAAACGGTTGTACGTTGGACAACATCAGATTCCTATTGAAAATAAAAGTATAAGAATCTTATTAGCAGCAGAATTAAGTATTTATAAGTTCATTACAAGGACCAGAGATGGCAATGGCATTGTCGCCATCTATAATTGTATTTTTCAAGGCTTTTTCTTAATTTCAGTGAGCGGATGAGCTAGTTCAGATATGGCAAATTCCGAACTATCAGAATTTGGGCCTTCGTATTGACCAAGAGTTAGGCTAAAATAGGTACGTGCATAATAATCATTTCAAGTCTTTAGATGTTGAATTACACAGTCGTATCAGCATAATATGACCACCTATCTAATAATGGGAATAACCACCCTAAGGCCCGGATGACAGCGGCGAGACGGCGTGGCATGGACGCAATGAGGCCCTGGAAAATTGCCCGAGGGACACGTGCCCATTCGGACTGCAGCAGAGCACGGAAGTCCCGGGCGTGATTGTAGGTTGACACGTCGAACATGTCGATCTAAATAGTTCCAAAAGTGTTCTATGGGATTGAGATCGGGCAATTTCGCCCGCCAAGGAAGAACTGAGACATCGCTGTCGTGTTCCTGGAACCAGTCACGCACTCCCATAACGACGTGGCACGGCGCATTGTCCTGTTGGTAGACACTATCACCACCAGGGTAAACGTCCAACATGAAGGGATGCATGTGGTCAGCGAGGATGGACAGGTAGCCATTGGCGTTCAGGGACCCATCCAGTGGTGACAGCGGTTTCAGGTCATACCATGAAAATATCGGCCAGACATGCACACTGTCACCGCCCATCACTTTTGTGGAGTAGAAAGCTCGATTCGTTGGAAAAGGCAACCTTTCCCCACTCTTCCACTGTCCAGTGAGGTAGTTCCATGCGAACTGTAGTGGTCGTTGCCGATGAACCTGGGTTAACATGGTCGTCTTGACGCAGCGTCGACCCCGGAGACCCATGTGTAACAGGGTTTTCTCTACTGTTATCGGAGACACATACCCGGGTGCCCCAGCGTTCATTTGCGTGGTCAATTCTTGCACTGTCGCGCGTGGATTGCCGTTTACCAGTCGATGGAAGCGACGTTATCCTCTGAGGTCGATTGCTCTTAGGGCTTCACACTTATGACGCCGGGAGGTGCTCGGTGTGCCAGCGGTCCATTCTCGGTACACTCTTACTACCGCCCTTCGCGAACAGCCTACGAAGTCTGCTGTTTGTAAGATGCTTCCCCGCTTGGCGCGGTAGATGATGATCATTCCTCTTTGAACGTCTGTCAAATCACTACCTCTGCTCATTGTGCTCACGTTACGCACAATGACTCATCTGTCCTGGCAGGCCGCTTATATCTCCGTGTGGTCGACCTTGTCACGTGCATTCTGTGATGCACCTGGGCGCGTACACTGTGATTCCGGGGTTGGTCACATTATTCTGATACGACTGTGAATATGGCTATTTGAGTGTTACTAATGATTTCATACTTCCTCCTGCCGAAATACCAGTTTGCTCGGAAAGTAATGTCCGATTTGGAGGGTAATAATGAAAGAGAGGTACCTTATAGCACACAACCTTGTTTTATTCGAAATATGCGCCTTCAGCAGCTACAAACCTCTGCCAGAGAGTGACAAATGTTTTAATGCTAGTCCGGAAGAAATCTGGCTACCTGGATGCAAGAAAGTACCGGAATGTCATTTCGGCCTTCTCTTGGGTTCTGAAGGTACTGTCCTTAATCCAATTGCTAAAATGCATGAACAGGAGGAAATCGGTAGGTGCCAAGTCAGGCAAGTAGGCTGGATACGGGAGGGTTTTGAACCTCAGTTCGTGCAGTTCCTGTTTCGACGTTTGTGACACATGAGGTCCCGCGTTATCTTTCACAAGGATTGGACCCTTCCTGTTCACCAAAGATGGCTGTTTGAAACCCAATTTCTGGTGCATTCGGTCCGTTTCTTTACAGTATGCAACTGAGGTAATGCTTTCACCAGCATTCAAGAACCTGTAGTGTATGATACCGTAAACACTCCGCCACACTGTCAACAAGACCTTCTTAGCGTTAACCTTGTATACTCTCTTCTTAAACTAATGCATAGGTTTTCCGCCAGGGAGTAGATATATATCTTATTTTCATCGATATCTCTGTTTCTAAAAGTCCAATTGGAATTTTTTTTTTTTTTTTTGTTGGAGAGCTTTTCCAATGGGAAATGTTTCTCACATGTTTTCAAAATTTTCAAGTAATGCACAAATCTTCCTCTAGGGGGCGTATACAGATAATTTGCGTTTTTACCTAATGGGAAATGTTTTTATATATAGTTTGTAATTTTTTGTAAAGAATGGTTTGGCCACCAGGGAGCGTAAGTGTTTATTTCTGCTTTTGATGTATTTGCAGAAAAATAAATCCTTCTGAAAACTCGATTGAAAATATTCTTCCGTGGACCCATACTGCTCACCTCGGAAAAACTTTCCAGAATACTTTCTTCTTAAAATAATGTATAATCCCCTCCCTCCCCGGGCGTCGATATATATCATATTTTTGTCAATATCTTTGCTTCTAAGAGACCGATTTAAAAAATTCTTTCTGTGTTAGAAAGCATTCCCGATGCGAAATGTTTATAATACTGTGTATAACTTCATATTTTTCTTAACGCACAAGTGTCTCACTAGAGGACATGAGTTCACCTTTCTGTTTCTAGCAATATCTACGGGATTAAAACCCAACTGAAAAAATTATTTTTCGGTAAGATACTACTAACTATGAAAACAATTTGTGTGCGTTTCCTACCCAAAATAATGCACAATTTTGCTAGGGGTGCCAACGTTTAATCTGTTTTTCTTAATATCTCTGCATTTACTCGTGCGATTCAAAGAACCTTTCAACACTGGATGCTATTTACCTTGTGGAACATTTTAGGTTTGTGTTTGAGGAGTTTTATAGTAGTTCATAGTTCTGTTGCTAGGTGGCGTTTATGTACTTCTGTTTGTAGCTGTATCTCTGCTTCTAAATACCATATTGAGAAATTTCATTTTTCTATTGTATGATATTTTCTACAATAGAGATGTGGCGCATTAAGGTCTTTAAACAAGCACAGATCTTCCGCTAGGGGCATAATGGTCAAACCTTTTTTCTTGCTGTCTCTACTTCCAGGAGACGTATTTAAAAAGTTATTTTTCCTTAACATAGCTTTTTTAAGTGAAGAATAGTTTTCGCCTATTTACAACTTTTCCATTATTCTTTCGCTAGAAGGCGTAGAGTTATGTCATGTTTTCTCCTATATTTCTTCTTTTAACTATTCATTTTAACATCGCTTGTCTCTGATAACTTCCTACTGCTATGAAAAACTTTTTGTGCTCCATTTGTTACATACTATTAGCCGCTGGTGGAAGTAGGTAGTTGTTCCAATTTGTGTATGATTTATCGACCGTACAAATTTGGTTGGTTTTTGTTTCTAACCGGTTCCATTGACTTTAAATGACTTTGATCAATTTTATTCACATCGGAACGTATTCCAAAAACGTGCTCGTTACGACCGAAATTTTCGCTTTTGTGATGGCATCTTGTCTGAATGATTTTTTTTTTTTGTTATTGAAGACTCAAGGACCACTGAGATCAATTCGATGGGATATAAGCAGTCGACTACCGCTAATTTAGGGTCACTGACTCCAGGGAAGGGAGAAAACCAATACCATAAGACAAACACAACATCCATGCCTCACCGGGATTTGATCCCGGTTTCTTGTCGGACGAATGGTCGTAAGTCATAAGCTAGTGCTTTGACCACTGCGCCATCTGAATAAAAGTCTAATTTGATTTGTTAGTAGACATCCATTTTTTGTTCGTTTGTTTCTGGGTTGAGCGACCCCAATTAGAATCTAAGGTTGTAAGGAGTCGTCCATTATACTTGAAGGCTACTCTGTAATGCGAGTTAACCGCTAATGTCTCAGCCAGGACTGAAATTCAGACACAGCTCAGATGATGAGTCAGAAATACGTGACTCTGACCGCCCGATCACAGAGACGGCCTTAAGAGATTCCCATGTTTTTACACTCTACTTCTGCATATTATACGACTTTTTTTACATTCATGTTTTTGCAAACTAACTTGGTAACTTTATGGAAGATGATCTATTGTATCCCTTTCCCTCTCTCTCTTAAATGTTTTGCCTTAGAAACTGAGATTGCTACATAACTATGATTGATGTAGAATGGTAAAACCGTTTCCTTACACATGGGCTCCGTGGGATAAAGTGTTGAAAATTTTGCTAGATCTCTAAATTTTCGTGATTGTGGTCGATGGGGACGATAAGTTAAAGATTGTGAACTTATCGTCCCTGTCGCTGAAGTCAAACAGCCAAATTTATTTCTCTACATCCTGTCTACATGTATCCGAACAAAATATATATATTTTTTTTTGCTATACAGCTTGTATATAAAAGAATGTTACAAAAGGATATATCTTTAAACAAATCGTTGCAGCTACCGTCATGTGGTTTTTGCTAGTAATATAGCTAGAATGGAAGTGTTTTTTTAGTGCTAACAAATGGCGCTGCATGTATCAGGCGAACGGTAAAATGAAGAAAAAAACTGATGAACATTCCATTAGAAATGACTTTATGCGTGCAAGATAAGACTATGTGTGTGAAATAGCTCATCGATAACAGGGCCGTATTAAGGCCTTAGTGGGCCCTTAGGCTAAGGAATTTGAGTGGGCCCCAAGGCTAAGGTAACTTTGTTGGCCCCCAAAGAACTTATGGCAAAGAACTATTATTAAATAATTTAGTTCAGTTCTTGGTATTAGATTAATAGTTCAGTTCTTTGTAATAAGAGCTTATGACAAAGAAGTGAAACTATTAGATAATTTAGTAGTTGCACAAAACTGTAACTACTAAATTATCTGCAGTGTTTTCATAATAAGTCACTATATTTTTCATTGTTCTCAGAAGAACATGAGTTAAAAGCTTAAGATTTCTAGATTTTGTCTTGGATTTTCTACTGATTTACCGTTGAATACCTTTCTTAGTTCATCTGTTTTGTGAAATACAATATGAAGCCGAAAGGGAGTTCGACAACTAACGGTTCCAAATACAAATTGGGTGGATGGTAGTAGAAAAGCTGAAATTGTCTCGCCGATTAACCTTGGTGAGTCTGTGTCTTGAAATCTGTTCGTCTTCCAACTTCTCTTTTTGACGAAGTGGAAATCATAGGAGACAAAAGTAAAACTATTTTATAAACTTCTCTCTTTCACTCTTTCTCTCTATTACTTGCCCAGGCATGCTTTCTCGGCCCTTGGTCATAATGGGCCCCAAGGCTAGAGTCCCTATGAACCCCCCTTAATCCGGCCCTGATCAACACCAAATAAAAAATGCGTATAAAATGTAATTTTTGTCGAACTTATGTAATGCGTAATCTGTCATCAAGACGTGACATGAAAAACTATTATGATCACTTTATGACAATGAGCAGTGTTTCAAAAATTCCCTCTTTGGAAAGCCACGTGTCGCTGACGCGAAGGTAAAATCCATTAAGCAAGCATTTCAACGCAAACCAGACAAATTGACAAATGGAAATAATACATTCAACTGTCCAGAATGTTGTCCGTAAAAGAGAAATTACTTGCAAACTGCATATTTTGCAAGCTATCAACGCACACTACAAACGTAAATGGATGGAATTCTCGATAGAGCTTTTGAATAAAGTTGATAACGATTACACGCTTTTGCAGCATGTACATAATATTTTCGAATGAAGCAAAATTTCATGTGTCAGGCAATGTTAACCGCCAAAACGTTTGAATATGGAGTTCTGAACCTTCACGAGCTGTACGCGAGCATGAAAGAAGCAGTACAAAAATCAATGTCTAGTGTGGTGTCATGCATGACCGGAATTTGGGCCTTTCTTTTTAATCGAAAAGACAGTGAGAATGATTATTTATACCTTGATATATTAGAAGAATTCGTTTTACCACAGCTTTAAGAATTGCAACATGACATCTTGTTCCAACAAGATGCTCCCCTACACTGATCTCTGTATGTGAGAGAGCTTCTTGATAAAGAGTTTTAGGGCAGAAAGATTGAGCGAGGTGGGCTAATTTCTTGGCCACCTCGTTCTCCAGATTTTACCCCACTAGATTTTTTCTTATGGAGATATGTAAAAGACATCGTGTACTCCACTTCAGTGAAGAAACCTCTATAATTTAGAATCTGAATAACCAATGTTACAGCCATGATGACGCCTGATATTCTTGAACGCACTTGGAATAGATGTTGTTCGCGCAACTAAAAGCGCTCATATAGAAATATACTAAGTCAGAAAAAAATCTGCCATCTATCATCTTAGTCTACAACAAAATACAGGTATGCGCATTACTTTACTGGTTATCAATGTTTCCGTTTCTAACACTCTTTTATGTATATCCTGTATATTATTCTCATATTTCGAAAATTACATAGGCGGATAGAATAGTCTCAGTTGCTTGATTTTTTCTTTTTAGATTCAGTAAGCAACACAAACAAAACGGCTCCGTCAATTTTCTAAAGCAGCGGTTCCCAACTAATGTTCCGCGAGAAAAGTTGATGAATAGATAAATAATAATTTTGAAATGCCGCGAAAAATTTCAAATATTTTTCAAAATGTCGCTAGAAATTTTGTTCGGCAATTTACCATATTTGAATAATCTCCGTGAGATACTGACTTCTTGCGTTGTTTTGGTCATTTCGTATTTAAGGTTATAAAATATTTAATCGCATTGGTGTACTTCTGTTACACAGCCGCCTCGCTGGTGGCTATAGGAAGGCTAGTACTGTATCTCAAATATGGAAGGAGAAAATGCGAAGAAAACTCTTCCTGGAAGCGGCGGCAGTATCTGAAGAATAGGAGGTGTAAATCTCTTTCTCCTGCCGAATGCTAACCTGAATTTTCCACATTTCGAGCATTTCATCGATCTCTGTGCTCATGGCGAAGTTAATTTCTCCATCAGTTTCATGCCAGGGGCGGAATTCGAACCCCCAACTCTTGGCTCCGGAGCTCCGAGTGCTATCCACTATACTACACTGGCATGTGATCTCACTGTTATCTACCTTTTTCTCATGTACTCCCTACGGGGAAAGCGCGTCCCACGCTAACAGATTGTTTGAGAAGGTTATTTATTTAAAGAATAGTGATCTAGCATCCAAGTTATTTTTGAACATACAATGCGATTTTACGGATTAATGGATTGGGACACTCAAATTTGTTTTCGGGAGTGGCATCACGAGGTGCAGTAGGTTCAGTGGGCGTAGTGATTATTTGTTATTTTTTAGATGAACAAATGCTTTCATGTCTGACAAGCATTGAAAACAAAGAAAGAAATCGCCCAGTATCCGTTAAGAAAAGAACTGTGAGTGCATTCGTCAGAAATTCTCCAAAAATTCAACATTTGTACAAAAATAAACAAGCTTACGAGCCGTGCTGAATACTGCAAGCGCACTGAATTACGATCACCCCTATGCAAAATGAGTTTCATGGGATGCTGGAGTAATGAGGTGGAAGGTATGACCTGTAGGCTAAGTGGAAGGTGTATATAAGATGTTGATAATTCAGTTGTAAGCGAAGTTACGGACGACATGGGTAAAACCAACGATTTGTCAGAGTTTACGAAAAGCCAAATTGTGGACGAACGAAAGATTGATGAATCCATCTGGGAAACGGCGACACTTGAGGATTGTTCGAAGACATCTGTGCTTAAAGTGCACCAGGAGTGGTACCAAAATGGCGAAACAACAAACGAGGGACACAATTGCAAAGTACGGCGAAAGGTAGATTCCAGAAGTGGACGACAGGTGCTTCGTCTTGTACAGGGGAGTCAGTGCAGTATAGTTTCGCAGTTGACGGCCTAATACAATATGGATCAACCAAGAAAAATATTCCGCGAGATTAAGCGTCCCACGCTGCACCCTGAATATGCCACCGTCTTCTAACAACAGTCTATCGAAGTAAATGACTCTCTTGGTACCGACAACATGTGGACTGGACGATAGAACATTGGAAGCAGGCGTGCTGGTCACATAAGTCCCGGCATTTGCTCCCTTTTCTCAATAGCTGAGTCCGCACTTGGCGCCAGCAACAAGACAACATGGGGCTATGGAACTCTAACGCATAGCACAGATTATTCATGCTAAGAAGTAGGCTGCTGTATGATATGAAGCATTTTCAACTGGCATAAACTAGGACCACTGGTGCATGTTGGCTCATCGTATGGACGCCGGCTACTTCTAGGGATTGCTTACGGACAATGCATGTCCCACAGTAATCTACTTCCACCCATAGGCGAATGGGTTCTTACAGTACGATACGTCGTATATCATCAGGCTACCTCTTGCAGGAATAGTTCCACGAACAGCGTACTGATACGAGACATATCGAATGGCCCCGAAATTCGCCAGATCTCAACTCAGTTGAACATCTTTGAAATGTTGTGAAAAGCCGAATGACAGAGTTGGACACACCTCCCCGTTTCATACCGGAACTGTAGACCGCCATACAAACAACCTTGTTTCCGATACTCACACAATTATATAGTCACTTCGTGGAGTCGAAGCGACGCCGGAATGCGAATGCTTTCCAGGTGAAAGGAGGGCTCACGAAATATTAGGAAGATAGACAGAAATATTAGGAAAATATTTGACGAAATATTTAGAGGATATTCAATGAACATCCAGAGTATGTGAAACTTTAGATGTGAACTTTAGAGTGATGTTTAGAAAAACAAAAGGTTAGGCTGTATTAAAAAAAAAGGCCGGAGATTGTTCCATTTTTTTTACATAAAATGTAAGCTGACTAATACATATACACATGTATTAGCTCTTTGCAAAAGAAAATTCTGGACGATAATTTGACAGTAAGTGAACTGCGCCCGTAAAGGAAAACTTTTGATCAACGCATTATTTCTTTTCTCACGTATGTATATCAAATTAGAATCAGGTGCAAAAAATGAGAATAACCTAAAGAAAAGTGGAAAGATATATGTTGGATTTTACACTGATACACAAGCAAAAGAATTCCTGGATAAAATCAAACACAGAAGTTAAGGACGTTATCAAGTATATAGAATTGACGAAGTAGGGATGGGCCAGACATGTGACAAGAGTAGATGTCAGTAGATGGACGATAGTGATTACTAAATGGTGTCTCCGAAAAAAGCACAAGACAAAAGGCGAACAAATCGAAGAATAAACGAAACCCCTGGATAAGTCGTGCAAGGACGCCCCGGTTGTCTAAACGCTGGCTTCGGACTATTCGTCCGAAACGGGTCCGGGTTCGAATGCCGGTGAGGCAGGATGTTGAGCATGTCTCACAGCACTGGCTCTCTTCCTTTCTTCGAACCAGTGGCTAAATTACGGACGGCCAACTGCTTATAGCTCATCGAGTTGCTCACGGTGGTCGTTAAAACCCCACAAAAAAATAGAAAGTGCAGAAGACCGTTAAGAGGAGAAGCATATTGGAGAGACTTTCCTCTAGCAAATGGGCATAGAACTGTAGAAAGAGTCAGAAGTGAATCTGTCTCGCCATTATCCACGTTTCTGTTATTTAAACCTTTTCATAAGCAGATGTTTCTCGGGAAATAAAACAAATTTTAAAGATCTTCCCACCCATGAAGAAGAGTAGTAAATCACTGCCCTAAAGAAAGGACCGAACTTCTTGTTTTCAGCTGTAGATAAGGATGCCCCCATGTATTCGAACAGACAGCTCACTAGTCCACCTGTTTGGAGTAATCCCGGAAAATTTCAATCGAGATTTACTGACGTATTATTAAATCATCCAACAGACTACAATAAAATCTGAACAACCAGAGTCACATACATGAGTTGAAGATCGATAGACAATTCAGTAGCCCCGAGTTTAGCATAGAAATCGTTCCAGCGTTTGCAAGTGGGAATCCACTTATAAAATGCGTCACGTATCGGACGATTTGTTCACAAGCCATTAGCGTCAAACGTGTTCGCGATCATTCGGATAGGCGAATGACAATAGTTTCTATGTGAGCTGAAACAGCAACATTCTTTCAAACTTTTTACTTGATCTCTCGTTTCAGCGTTCTGACAGTTTTCGACGTTCTGTATGTGACCTTTTGTTGGTTAAAATAATCATGATTTGAAGTGTCACCAAAGCTACCAATATTCTCAGCAAAATATTGCCAGCTCTCCAAAAACGCGCCAGTGAAACTTAAGTGAACATAATTTTCTGCAAAGAAATAAAGAATGTTTATGCTAAGAATCGCGATCTTTGAAAACGTGATCACCCCCCCTCCTTCTCCGCATTTTCTTACTTTTCCGCTTTCATCTGCTTTCTAATTAAAGTAATTTTGTTTTCCAAAGCAACGCAAGAGATGCTTCAGACAAAGCTGCTAATTAAATCTCAGAACGGTGCCGTAATGCGAACATTTGAATGGCGTCATATTACTACGTAAGCATGCTGTAGAGACGAACTTTCGTGCTTCAGATCATTTGTTGTGTGATGCTCCACCAGTTTAGAAGGGAATTTTCACGATTCTGAAATTATCAGCGGCAGAGATGCAATTCTTGTCAGACTTAACTATCACGAGATGTGTTTGCAATTCAAATTTTGTTACACATGAAAATTCTCGTGCTCATAACATTTTCAATTAAGCGGTTCATAGCTTTTCAACGAAATTTCAAAGATAAGGCAGATTTAGGCAGCAAACCATATCCCATTTAGCATGATTAAAACAAGTATACCACGTTCACATGAGAGAATATCATTTGTTTATATCAAACATTTATTATTTAAATCCATGGTGCGATAGAAGCTGAAATATTTAATTTAGCCGTCTTTTGTATCTGGGTGATGTTCTTTCATTCCTTCTTCAGAAGATTATTTAGCAAAAATCAACCAGACTGATTTTTTTTAAATTTATCATAAGAAGAGTATTTTGAAAGTCATCTGTGTGTATTAATCAGTGACTAATGATTTTGTGTACATAAGATTTCCTGAAGAATTGGAGCTGGCACGAAATACAAAATTAAAAACATCACCTTTTTAAAATGGTCTGCTCAGGTTCTTTTATTTTTTATTTTATTTTTTGCTGAGATGGCGGGGGAGGGGTTATATCAGATTATGTGCTGGTTAGTGCGTTCCAGTCACGAGTCACGTTGTTATTCCCAAATAGAGCCATAACAGATCTTTACTGTATGGCGATGAAAAGATGTGGTTCATCCTTGTAGAATTCTTACTGGAAAAGATGTGGTTCATCCTTGTAGAATTCTTGCTGGAAAAGATGTGGTTCATCCTTGTAGAATTCTTGCTGGAAAAGATGTGGTTCATCCTTGTAGAATTCTTGCTGGAAAAGATGTGGTTCATCCTTGTAGAATTCTTGCTGGAAAAGATGTGGCTCATCCTTGTAGAATTCCATAAGCGTAGCAAATGTATTACGTAGAAGTAATCCTGTCCACACGTGGTAGTTCCGGTGAAAACCACTGAACTAATTCTATACTACGAAAAACCTTTGCGCGATTACTACCATTATTCTTATTCTCAGACGATAGAATGTAGTTGTAGCATTAGTTGAGCATCGCAAGATACACCACTTTATCTCACACAAAGACACTGTAGGCCGCAGCTAGGTCGCAAAACGTGATGATCTTGAAGAGTCATTGGAGAGGCGGGATTTGTGTTCAACTACACAGTTAAAAAATTGGGTTCAACTTTGCCCCACATTATCGTGTAATATTCGGTATTTGCACCATAATCTGGTGAAAATTTGACACTTCTGCTATAAAGTGGCGCTTCAAATCATCTGACTTTCACATTTTTTTCTTGCGAAGTACAAAATGCATCGAAAGTGGGCTAATTCTCTTGCGCTAGGGTTTTGGTACTACTAAAAAAAATCGAGCATGCGTCTTCGTGACCGAAGCACGGCATCGACGTGTCCGCAGCGTTGTGCAGCCATCACGTATTTTTACATGAGTCAACAGATCCTTAGTTCTGCAGTTAAATGTTCACTCAATATAAAAGCAGGTGCTTAATTTCTCTTTGAGTGTATAATGTGTAATTATTGGCAAGTTGAATCTTTCTGATGTCAGCTTTGTACCAGCCATTTAGTGTTGCATATCCCAATATTAATTATTGGCGTTATCTACAGATCGCCAAGTAGTGATCGGAAAACCTTTTGTGAATGCTTTGACAATATCTTAAACAAAATAAATAACGAAAATAAAAATTGCATTTTTCTGGGAGATATTATTATTAACATTAACAACCTATCTCTCAGTGAAATTCTATCTTAATATGCTATCAGGCAATTTTTTTCAGATGTGCATTTCTTTACCAATTCGTGGTGCCAATATTTCAGACCATATTGGTACTGACTTAATACTGCTTTAGAGTCCGGAGTGATTGATTTTAGTATTAGTGATCACAACCCTGTCTTCATTCATGTTCCAGTTTTTACAAATTACCATTACTCAATTAACCACAAAACAATCTCCTATTGTGACTACACCACGTTAGCTGACATTGTTTCTAATTTTGACTGGGACAAGTCGGGTATCTTCAATACAACTTGTCCAACTATAGCTACCAAAATTTTGCAAGGTATTTTGAATGATTTCCTTGAGATCACAACCGTTCACAAGGTAGTTAATACTAAATATGACATTAAGATCCAACCTTGGATGACCAACGGAATCATTAGATCAATCAAAAAAAAAGGGATAAGCTTCGTAAAAAAAGTAGAAAGAATGCTTATAACAGTCACTTACGTGATAAGTATAAAAGGTATAAATATGCCTTAAGAAATCATATTCAGCATGCGAAAGTTGCTTATTACAACCTCGCTATTTCAGATGCAGGAAATAACTCATATCAAAAATGGAAAATAATCAAATCAGCAATTAACAAACGATCCTGTGCTACTGAAACTCCGCTGAAGTTAAAAGGAAATTCTGGTAATTTTAATGTAGATTCAAAATCAGTCGCTGATGAATTCAACAATTACTTCATTAACATAGGTCATGATTTTGCATCTCAGCAAAACTTGCCCACAAATACTAATGGTTATGCTTCTTTATCCAAAATTAAGGAAGTTCTTTTTTCAATGTTTCTTCGCCCTTTTGATGATACTGAAACCTATAATATTATCACTTCATTGTCCCTAAAAAGAAGTGCTGGTTCAGACAATATTAATAGCAGAGCCATAAAAGACTCGATCTCTATTTTAGTACCACTTATAACACATATTATTAATCTGAGTTTTTATTCAGGTCAGTTTCCTGACAGTCTGAAAATCGCTAAGGTTATTCCTATTTTTAAAAAAAGAGATAGGGAATCTACCTGTAATTACAGACCGATATCTTTGTTATCCGTTTTGAGTAAGCTTTTTGAAAGGTCTATTCACAGCAGAATGGTTGATGTTTTACACACCCATGGTGTGCTCTCTTTGGATCAGTTCGGTTTCCAAAGAAACAGATCTACTAAAATGGCTGTTGCTAAGTTGTCAAACTTCATTTCTGAAGCACTAGATGACAGTTATTATACTACTTGTGTATTTATTGATTTCCAAAAAGCTTTCGACACGGTCAATCACGACATTCTGTTACATAAATTACCCAAATACGGTTTTCGTGGCAAAATTCTTTCCCTCTTAATGAGCTACCTCTCTCATTGCAAACATGATGTCGCTGTAAATAAAATAAACTCCGATCTACTTAATATTTCATGTGGAGTGCCCAAAGGTTCGGTATTGGGACCGTTACTGTTCCTGTTATATATTAATGACCTTCCTCTGTGCCTGCAATCAACTCATGCTTTGCTATACGCTGATGACACTGTCATTTTTCAAAAATGTCATGATTTGCATAAGTTACAGATAATGATCAATAATGATCTATCAAATTTATCTCATTGGTTATGCTCTAACAAATTATCCCTTAATATTCTAAAATCCTACTCCGTATATTTCCGAAACGTTCAAAAAAGAGAGGACATAAATAACTTTCCAGTCAGGATTAATGATCCCCCTTAAAATTGTGGACAAAGTTCAATATCTTGGTGTTTGGTTTGATGAATTCTTGAACTGGAATACGCATGTTCAGTTTGTTTTAAAAAGTTTTCTTACAGGTTGGCCTGCTTGGTAAAATTAAGCATCTCTTCCCTATCAATGCCCTAAAAACATTTTACTATGCTTTTATTTATACCCATCTCTCCTATTGTCTGGAATCTTGGTATTTATGCTTGCTCAAATTGCAGAAGAAATCTGTTCGCTATATGCTGAACACAGATTACATGTCTCATTCTAAACCATTATTTCTAAAACTAAATATTCTAAAAATTCATGAAAGTTTTACCTTGAAACTAGGTATTATGTTTTTTTTTAAATAATGCATCTTAAACTGCCTATTTTTCAATCTGACATCAAATATCTGGATTATTCTATCTTCACCAGATCTGTTGCTAACAACAAATTATGTCAGCCGTGTGTTAGACTTAATTATGGTTTAAATAGCATACTGTATAAAGCCATTATCCTATGGAATAATCTCCCAGAGAGCATCAGATCCCTGGAAAATATCAAAACGTTTTCCTTGTCTCTCCGAAATTACATTGTAAATCACCCTGATCTCCATAACGAATCTCAACCTTATAATTAAATTGTAGTTCCAAGCATGCTGCTAACAGTGGTGCTTCTGTTATAACCATCTTACTTGCTTTCATATATGCCATATGTTTTATTCTTTTTCTTACATCTGATAGGGGAATCGCCTTACAACCAATGTGTTCAGATTCCTCCTGGTGTATTGCATTTTCATATAACTGTAAGTTTTAAATGTATGCAATAAATAATTGTATTGTATTAAGACGTTATTGTTCTAGGCTCGGGGGCGGACGTGCTTTTCTTAAATTTTGGGTTTAATGTTTTGCCACTCAATTTCCTTAATTTTCCAATTTCAAAAACTCATTATTTCTAGAATTTAAATTAAAATTCAGAAAAACTGACATCTACACTTTTTTTAATACCAAATGTATCGTTCTGAGGTTAGTTTTTTTTTTCATACCAATGTGTGTAATTTAATTGTTTGGGAACGGGATTTGGTCGATGACGTAGGTGAGCAGGGATAGGCCAGGCTCTGAACTTCCAACCTGATACATTGTACCCTTCCTGATCATCTGTTTTCACTCGGCTTAGGGGCGGTAAAGTTTGAAGTCGGGATATTGCTCTCGCTTTGTCTTTGCAAATTGTCCAACTGTCTTTAAGCTGATGAAAAATTAGGCATGCTGATTACAGTAGAAATATCTCAGGAATTCATTAGTCGTAATGAGACCGTTAACATTTGGAAATATTTTTTAGAAATATGCATATGTATCATTTACACAAATGCCTTTAATTACTACTTACCTTGCAGGTCAGTCATTTATGCGTATATTAGTTGTCTGAATGGAACAAACTATTGCCCTAATTTCTTATTAAGAATATAGTGATCAAGGTAATTCTTTAATGGAAAAATAATTATACATACATAGATTACGGAAACGTATGTTGCATTGTTAAATGTACACATCTGCAGTAGACTGATGTAGTAGATTGTCTTTTCTTTTTGATTGAAGGTTTGACGACCACCGTGAGCAACTCAATGGGCTATAAGCAATTGCCCGTTCCTAATTCAGAGCCACCGGTTCCAGGAAAGGAAGAGAAACAGTATCGTAAGGCAAACACAACATCCATGCCTCACGGGATTTGAACCCAGACCCTTCTCGGATAAATGGTCATAAGCCAGCGCTTGGACCATTGCACGATGTGATAGATTGATGTATAGTGCTTCGACAGATTATTAGAGAATTTTCAATGTTGAGTAACGGCATTACATCAGGTCGTTCAAACAAACCAAATAACATTTTCATTAGTTACTATAGCTCTGAAGGCAAATTTCAGAACTCACGAAGATTGAATTTAATAACAAATGGTTAAGAACAGTTCAGTCAATATATTGTAAAAAATATATGAAGTTAAATTATGCAAATATCGCTTGTCAACAAAAATTCGTGTAGAAGAATTCGAATCAAACCGACAAGAAAATTGCATTGCCCTTCCCACTGCAATTTTCCAAGTTTTTTGGGGGAGTTTGTTCTCACGGAAATAGTTTCAAATGCCATGTAACGCACTTAAATTGTGGCATTAATAGGCCCATCGTATTGATCTTGCGATGAAAATTGAAATTTTCTTCCGAATGTGTGAAAAAAAAAACATAAAAAAAAAACAACTGAACCTCTTTTTTCCATAAATTAATGATATGAAAAGAAAAGTTTCGTAACTGCCGTGCAGAAACCCAGTTTTGAAAATCTTTGTTTCTATTAATCAGTGATGTAGAAAGAAGAGCTTCACATTTACACTTAAATTTGGTGAAGTGTGCATCAAAGGGTTGTACTACACCAGCTTCACCATGTTTTAAAGAAATGTACCCCAATATGTGGTGCACGAAAACCCCAACAACACGGTACAATTATGCTCCATAAAAGGGTGTTTCTTTTCGCGAGAAATGTTCTAATGTGGCGTAATCCTACACCATAATGTGGTGGAACTTTGCACCATAATATGGTGTATCATTGCATCGTTTTCGAACATAAGTGGTGAAAATTTGCCCCGTAACGTGTTGCCTAGCTGTATTGTATTATTGGGTCTTTGGTGCACCACATATTGATGTGCCTTTCTTGAAAAGGTGGTGCCGCTGGTGTGGTACAAAGTTTTCGGGGAAAATACCACAGAATTGTGAAGAGTACAAACTATGTATTTTCCACGAATACAGATGCAAGTTTCGCTTTTTTTTCGTTTCTTTTGTTAATTTACTTAACAGGGGGAATAATTTCTACATCCAAAAGTAAAATCAATAAAATAAAATATAAAATAGGAAAAAAAGGGGAGAAAGAAAATGAAACTTTCTTCTTCTTCTTCTTGTTTGCTCAGTCCAAGGACTGGTTGCTCAGTAGTTGTTCTCTGTCTCTCCATTCCTCTCTATTGTCCGACGTTCTCTTCAAGTCATAGTATGTCCTAGTACTAGTGTCTTGGAGTAATTGTGCCACAAAACCATTCCTTAGACGTCCTCTTCCTCTCTTGCCTTGAATTTTCCCTTCCAAAACTTTCAGAATCGGGCCTCCATGGCGCAATGTGTGTCCCATCCATAACATTCTTCTTTTTAACATGTTGATCAGATTCTTGGGTTCTCTAACTCTATCCAGGATCTCCTCATTAGTCTTTTTATCGAGCCAGCTTATTATCTCCATTCTTCTATAGCTCCACATCTCAAATGTCTCTTCACTTCTCTCTTGGTCAATGTCAATGTCTCAGAACCGTAGAGAGCTGCTGACCAAACATATGCCTTTAAAATTCTCTTCCTCAGTTTTACATCTATATTTCTGGCTGTCAGTAGTCTCTGATTCTCTCTAAAAGCCGTTTTTGCTATCCCCAGTCTCATTCTAATTTCCTTTTCACATTTCGCATCTTCAGTAATAATTTGACCCAAATATTGGAATGATTTAACTTGTTCGATGCATTGTCTTTCAAGTTTAAGGAAAGCCTGTCTTGGATCCTTCCCTATTACCATTATTTTTGTCTTATTTTTATTTATCTTCATTCCATACGTATCCGCATTTTTTGTGTATTTTTGGCATTATGAGCTGTAATGACTTGGCTGATCCTGAAACAATTGCCTGGTCATCAGCAAACTTAATAGCCTTAATTTTCTCTCCATTAACCCAAACTCCTTCGCTGTCACTCCCCAAGGCCTGATCCATCATAACTTCGGCATAAATACCAAAAAGGGCAGGTGACAACAAGCATCGCTGCCTTACACCTTTAATTATTGAGACTGGATCAGTCATTCCTTCTTGAATTGAAATCAATGCTTCCTGATTTACATAGAGATCTTTGATAAGCTGGATATTGTTATCATCCATGCCAAGTTTCTATAGGATTGGAAAAAGTTTTGTCCAAGTCACTCTGTCGAAAACCTTTTCATAATCAATGAAACAATATATTCATAATCAATGAAACACACCTGTCAATTAGTCTTTCTGCCAGGAATCTCAGGGTTGCCAATCACATCCCTATTACCCTTTACTCTTCTAAATCCAAATTGGTACTCTTCCAACGCCTATTCCACCTTAAAATTCAATCTCTTTTTGAAACTTTCTTGAGTAATTTAAAATAAATCACATTTGCTGAATTTGCAGTTTGGTAGTTGAGTTGCAGGTTTTTTATCACTGGAGGCACAATAACTCCTAACTAAATTCGGAAAACTATTTAATTCTTCAGTTTACCATTCTGGTCACTTTTCGTCAATCCACGCAATCGCAGAAAAGGGTATT
This sequence comes from Macrothele yani, assembly GCA_039090855.1. Lineage (NCBI taxonomy): Eukaryota > Metazoa > Arthropoda > Arachnida > Araneae > Macrothelidae > Macrothele > Macrothele yani. The sequence continues at coordinate 77,136,424 of CM077026.1, forward strand.
CGTGTAGTATTTCGACCCTTTCTACACCGCTTCTTCTGTTTCACTTAGCTTTTGTCTCGCATTCTCCTTTGCTGATGTTCCGAGGTAGCCTTTTGTTACCGTGGTCATCAGCCGAACCCCTTCCTCTCTTCATTCGAAAACCAAGTGCACTCAGATTACCACCAACAAACCTTTTCTCTTAGCACCACAAAACCACTCGTACTGACACCAAAACAATGAACAGGAGGAGTTCGAACGCTCTTTCTCTCTCTCTTTCACGAAGATTTCCAGCTAGCAATATTTTCCAACGCTTAGATGGATACATTTAGTTAAACTGTCCCCACGGCAATACTTCTTTACAGGCAATTAATTTCGCGGGGGTGTTTTAACAGCAGGATAGCATCACCAAGTGACGAACAGTGTTCTTTTTGTCTTCAGCGCAACTACAGGCCTTCGATTTTTTTTTTTTTTTTTTTTTTTTTGGGAGTGCCCTCACAAATTTTACATTTCCTCGGAAAAGAAAAGGCATTTCTCTCTTCTCTGAACCTTAACGTTAACAAACTCTGTTGTAGAAAGAGTTTTCGTTAGCTCGTCGTATAATGCGAAGTACCGCATAAATCGAAATTTTTGTAGATCCCTCGAACTTCGTAGTTTTATTACACTTGTAGTTTTAGCTTTATTACACTTGCAGTTTTAGTTTAATAACACTTCGTAGTTTTATTACTCTTCATATTACGAAAACGCATATATCGAAGTTTAGCACGGTTATCAGCAAACAAAATAAGTTGCACTCTTCCAATTTTTTACCCTACCTATTTCACTGGAAAACAAGAAATTGCCTATTGTTGACAACACTACATGGTTGCACTTACAGACAGGTCAATGTTTTTTTTTTCCTTTTTTTGCTACTGTCTGATGCCTCCTCTCTCCATTTACCACACATACATCTCATGGGCAAATACTGTCATTTAACCATCCCATTGTCGTCTTTTCATCATTTAATCTCTGTTCATAAAATCTTTAGAGTTTTTTTGCACTTTGAAACATCTCAATCACCACGTCAGAAAAAGTTGAAAAGCATTCAAACAGCTACCATGGCAAGCAACAATTGACTCCTATTTCCGACGTAAAGGTTAACTAGCAAATAAAATTCAACAGGTGAATTTTCAAATTTTCGGCAGTCACTTAAATTTTTACATTAAAGAATTATTTTGCTTATTGCAGATCTCTCATGCACGCGTATTTACAGTATGTTGCTAGCTATAGCGTTTTACTAAAAAGTATTACTTACCTTCGATATTGATAAACAGTTTATGACTCAGAAATTTTAACTTGGCATAATGTAATATGTCAAAAAAACCAACCTGTTTCTGATCTGTTGGGTTATAATGAAGTTCTTACATATCGAATGTTTTTAACTATCCCTTCAACTTCGTCATATACGGGTTCTACTGTATATTAATTTTTTTACCACGTATATCAAGCGCGTAGAAACAAACTGATGAAAACCGGTGATCGTCAATACCGTTGATGATATCAAATTCGATTTTCATATTTACGTGCCGTTCGTCCTGAAGAAACTTGGCCAAAGTACAGCGAAACCTTGGTGGACACGAAAACCGAAAACTAAAATAGTAGTGATTAATTAGGGTGGATCCTTTTTTATGAGTGTGGTAATCTGATTCCGAGCTATAACGCTAAAGAGGTGCCCTAAAAACTGGGGGTAACTATTTAGGCTTAGATTACTGCTGTATCGAGAATGGTGTACGTAATTCTAAAGGAAGCTACCTTTTTTATTTTTATTATCTTCGAGAAAACTGAGAACAGAAGAAGCTGCGACGAGTCTTGAATTCACAGTTACCCACTCTCGATGGGTGCCGTCACTCTGAAGCAGCATCACCCGCTTCAGCCGTAACGGTGGCAAATGATGCCCAAGTCTCTGAATCTTTTCTAATGATATATCGACGAAGTACTTATGTCTCCGTGAATCTGTCAATAGACCACTATTTGAACTTTCCACGTACCAAACGCCACGAATCGATCGCTTCGCTGAAACATGCTCTGTCCTCTCAGAAGGATCACATCAATGCTGAATGTTGCATTCAGTTATTGATCATTGATAGAAACGTCTTGGGGGGGGGAGGATAGAGCCATATTCAAATGTAAGTGGATTTTTCCAGAGTAAAGTTAGTAAAGTAGCCAAAGTTCGCTAGGGAGTAAATTTTAAATTTAAAAAACAAAACAAGAATTCTTGTTTATTACTCGGCCATGCCTATTTCTGTAACTTCGGTAAAAGCTAAGGTAAAACCCAAATTCGCAACATTATGAGGAAACACAAAACGGTGTTCACATTTTTTTGAATTTTTTGGAATCCTCGTACATTTTTTTTAAACAAAGATTTTTAGTGCTTGTTAAATAATTCACTATGAACTCTGTTTTGCATGGAACTTCTTATTAATCAAAAAATATTTGGCAATTTATAAAAGTATCAGACGAGAAGCCTACATTCTGGTGCTAAAAAGATTTTAATGTTCCTCTATATTTTAAATAGAGCTAATAACATGTAAACGTTTAGCACGATAATGATCAAATATAACACATGATAATTCGGACATTACCAACACAAGCCGTGGTGTATAGTTCATCGTGAAAAGTCATACATTTCGGTTACACTTCGATGATCCTTTTCCGAGTGCACTCTTAAAAAGGGTAAAGACGAAAAACTGAGGGCAAGAAAAAAAAAGCAGGTTCAGTACTGTGTTATAGTCTGTTACAGCCAGAATATCACAGAAAAGAACGATTAAAAAATTCGAATGCAATCTGACATGCGTTCATAATATACAGGGTGTTTCAAACGGTTATTGATAAACTTAAAGAGCATATAGAGGGGTCGGAATACAGCAACTTTCGAATAAGAACCCGTGTTCTCCGAAGTATTCCAGAGTCAGTATAAGCCTTAGAATGTAAGGAACTACACTGCCGACAGCATATCAATGAAGTAATCTTAATTTAAACAAAATGTAATAAATAAACGAAGACGACATTGACTCATTAAATGTACAGTATTACAAAAGGTGTTCGAATTGGCGACCACCACATGCAATACAGGCATTACATCGTCGAAGGCACTCTCTCAAACATACCCATCGTGGGAAAATTGCACCCATCGTGGGAAATCCTCCACAGATAATCCGTGCACTTTCTGTAGATGATAGGGGTGCAACAGTTATCATGCAAGACTCGCAACACACTGCTTCGTGAAATCCCTTCGTGATGAGCAATTACACGAGTGCTGGTGGATGGCTGTTCTTTCACACACGAAAGTAGATTCTCTTCGACAGTCACTGTTTGAATCTGTCATGCACGACCAAGATGATTCACTGCGCGCAGAGAACCAGTTTCCCCTAGTTGCCGATGAATGTTTTCGAGAGTCCTATGTACTGGGTAGCACCTGTTCGGATATTGTTCCTGGTACAGGCCATGGGCACCCGTGAAGGAGAGGGGGGGCAGTTTCCGCCACTAAGATTTCTATGGAATTGTCATTTAGTCTATAAAAATAAATATTTAAATAATAATTCAAATAAGCGTTATTGGATATCGTAGAATAAAAATGCAAGCCGATAATTAGTTTTATGATTAATAGTAGTAGTTCGTAGGAAGCGACCTCTATAATTTGGTGCAAGTAAGATTTAAGAGTCCATGCAACACTACAATAACAAAAGTCACCGGACACATAGAAGAGAAATACAACATATCATTTATTGACATACATTAGTTCGGTGTCGGTTCACCTTTGGCCTTAATACAGGCACTGACCCTTCGAAACATGCTTTCGACAAGGTTTTGGAACACAGCGATAGGTATGCGCTTCCATTCAGTACATAATGCTGCCGCTAACTGTTGTTCAGTAGTAGGCCTTGGTTCCAAACATCTTATACCGCGCTCTAATTCATCCCATAGGTGCTCTATGGGATTAAGATGAGGGCTTTGTGCTTGCCAGTCCACACAAGATACGGAATTATCGTCAAACTACGCCATAACAGTCCTTGCTTTATGGCTTGGTGCATTATCCTGCTGGTACCTACAAGGCTCGGTTTTATAGTATTATCACAGAGATTGTAGGGCATAATTGTCCAGAATATCGAGGTAGACGTGCCGGTTAACAGGTTTGCACACGTTTACCAATGGGTAGGGACCATACCACGAAGAACACCCGCACACCAGTACACTGCCAGCTCCATACTTGACCGTAGGAACAGTACACTGTGGTAAATAGCGTTCCCACACAGCCACCATGCCCACACATGGCCATCAGACTGATGGATCGTATATCTCGATTCATCAGTTCATAGGACCCGTTTCCATTGATCTACGGTCCACGATAAATGTTCTTCACACCATGCTAAACGACGAGTAGCATTCTGAGTGGAGATGAAAAGTTTAATAGCAGCCGCTCGACCACAGTAACCCATGGAATGAAGTTCTCTGCGAATTGTACGTGTACATACCTAGGTTCCAGCATTTTCACTCACCTGTACACTGAGGTCTTGTGCAGTATTCCGTCGATTAACTGTAACGACTCTCCTGACGCTTCGACGTCCCCTATCACTGATTTTCTTTGGTCTTCCGGTACGTTTTGCTGCTTCAGCACGCCATGTGTCTTCTACTTATTCAGTACATCCAAAACAGTTGACTTGGGTATGTTTAAACGCCTCTCGGTTTTTCTTATGGACAACCCACTAATATAATACCCAACAATCTTTCCTTTCTCAAAGTCAGTTCGCTCCTGCTACCACATTTTCACGCAACCTCACAGTGCGATATGATCGCAGTCAGCTGTAGGCTTGTTTTTATATCATTTGCAGCTGTACCATGCATCTTAACAACGCAGCAGATCCGTTTATTTGCTTTTGAAGTGTCCGTGGACTTTTTTCAATATAGTGTATATCACGGCCGGACTCGGATCTCATGAACGGGATTCAGGAACGCTTTGGTATTAGGGTTTAACCTCCACCCTCTTCGTATCCTGCATCCTGCGGCTATGAAATTCACTGTGAAAGTGTAGTTGCTTTAGCTGTTCATTACCTTTCGCTTTGTTATCCTTGATGCAGAAATTGTTTTAAGTATGGATATAACTAAATATTTCAAAAAGAAAGTTAGAGTCAGTTCCAACGTAGTTTCCGATGTGGAATTTATCAACGGCAAAAGAACTGCTGGCTGACGATAAAGAATGTGACCACAGCAAAAAGCCACGTGTTGTTCAAGGTGCTGTTTGTTGCAGTTGCAAATGCGGATATTCTAGAACATCCTGAATCAGAAGAATCGGCATCCGTCAAAATTAGCGCGGACATTACCACTAAACAGGTACAAGAAATATATTTTGTTAATGACATTGGCCAGTACATCGTGTCTCACTTGGAAGTGCCAGAAGATATGAGGTATGAACTGATTCTAAATGCCTGGACACCAAGCAGAGATTATAATTTTAAAAATGATATTGTTATTGGTTCTCGTCCATTCAAGGTAAAATGGTTGAAAGCGTATCCTTGGTTAGTGTAGTCTAATACTTTAATACTTTGAAAGGGACTCTTTGTCGCAATTGTGTGCTTTTTCGACCAATTAAAACTCATGACAGTTTTCTATGTAGATTTGTTGTAAGGCCACATCAAAACTACAAAGAATTAATACCTCATATAAGAAAAAAATAGCTGAAAACAGAAAAAAGGTGAAGGCTACAATGTCAACCCTTTTGTTGTGTGCTCTACATGATATGCCGTTACGAGGAAACGATGACACGTGTGCTGTATTCAACAGTTTGTTGAAGTTCAGGGTTAGAGTCTGTGGATAATTTTCTGAAGAAATATCAGGCAGAAACGCTCAATATATTTCACATAGGATTCAAAATGAACTCCTAGAAATATGCTCTAAAACACTAAGAACAAATTCAGTTTCTGAAATTAATAAAGCTCCGTGCTTCTAGTTAATAGCAGATATAACTGCTGACATCCAAGGTACGGAGAACTTCTCAATCTGTGTACGATTTATTAAAAATAATGACATACATGAATATTTTCTAGGCTTTTTCGCTTTAGATCAGTTTGATGCAGATTATATTGCTGCAACTATTTTGAACACATGCAAAGAAATTGGTCTGGGAATGAGCCTGTGTGTTGGACAAGGGTACGAAGGACGTTCTGCAATGACTGGACATACCCTTTTTTTTTTTTTTGTTAAATGTTTTACATAAACATTTTTAAATAAAAATGGCTGGTTAAATTTTGCAATTTTAAATAAAATAGCTGGTTAAATTTTACACTTTTAAATAAAAATAGATGGTTAATTTTTGCAGCGGAAAGTCTATGGTTTACTTGTAAAAAATTAAATTATATAAGAAACATTTCGCACCTATTTTGCACGGAACTCTTAGAAGCAGAGATAATGACAAAAATAAGATATAAATCTACGTCCACTGACGGAGAAGCCATTCATTATTTTAAGAACAAAATATTCCAAAAAGGCTTATCAACATGAGGGGTATCGGTGCACGGAAGAATGTTTTCAGTCGAGCTTTTAGGAGCTCAGATTTTGCGGCAAATATATCAGTAGCAGAAATCAACACTTACACCTCCTGGTGGACAAACCATTCTTTACCAAAATTAGCATTTGTATGGAAAGCATGTTCCATCAGGAGCTGAATTTTTGCAGGAAGAATTTTTCAGATTGGAGTTTTAGAAGCAGATATCTCGGGGAAAACGCAATTTACTTTTACGCTCCCTTGCGGAAAACCTATGCGTAACTTGAAAAAGTGACTGTACCTAAAATAGTCTTCGATATAAATGGGATCGAAAGGTAAAAAAATAATTTTTTTAATCGGATATTTAGGAGCAAATGTATGGTATAAAATATATTTTGAATTCGATATCATGTACATTTACGCAATGCAAGTATCACCATTCGCACATTTCAGGCTTCCCAATGGAAAAAGAATTTTTCAAACCTGACAAATAGTTGAAGAGATATGACATCCACAGACGGACGGACAAACCGGTAACGTAAGCATGATCTTTTTAGAAAAGATGTGTTAAAATGCTGACACGTTGTTCAGAACAATGTCTTTTTAACCCTTACAGCGGCTGATGTATCGGAACCAAATAGTGCCCAAAATTTTGTGTCCTCCTCAAACAGAACTGTTGACATAGCTGCCGGGTTATACGAAAGCTGTGGCAAAACTATTCCTTTCCCGCTCTCATCCCAGCAGAATCGATTATATGTCTGTCTCTGGTAGTAAGTGCTCCCTTATGGCCCTTAGACTTATAGTCTGTACGATGCTTCCCTTATAGTGCTTTATTCTCTGCTACATGACCCAAGGAATGATTGGTAAGGACTAGTCCCTCTGACACGGACATCATGCCACTTATAGAAGCAAGTTACTCAAATATCTTTTCTCTCCTTTCTTAGGTTCTTCGCCATTTTTGTAGTATTTTTGAGAGAAAAGGCAAAATGATAGGAAGGAATAAGGAAGGTCATTCCCCGTAAATGACCGCTTTGAATGACATACCTAAAGGAAAAGCAACGCTTTCTGATGTGCAGGTTCACTCGTTCCTGTCGAGTTCGGCTCATTTCTTAGACAGCAAATACGTATATATATTCGTTCGAGATGATTTCAAACCACTTTGCTAGCCCCGAGTAAATTCGTTCCAGCTGGTTAAAGGGTTAATTTAATCTTTTTGCATTTCTCTCTTTAAAACATGATTATAACTTGTAAATCTCTCTAACAAACGTTTCGTTGGAGGATATTTAGCGCTGTTACACCGAAATTCAGAGGATTTCGGGGGAAATTAAATTTCGCATTGGTTTTATCGATTTTCTTATTTAAATTAGGAATTTCAATTTACCACATGATATATCTTCATCGATAAATGGAATGATCTTTAATTTAAATAAGAACATCAATAAAGCAAGTGCAAATTCTTAATGTGACTTGCAATACGGAGTTTTTTTGTTGTTTTTTTCGTTTGTGGTTTAACAACCAGAATGAGTAACTCAATGGGCTTTAAGCAGTCGCCCTTCTGTACTTTAGAACCTCTGGTTCCATGATGGGACAGGCCAGTGTCGTTAGATAAATACACCAACGATGCTTCGCACTCGGGATGCCAACCCAGATACATCTCGGACGAATGATGAGAAGTGAGTACGTAGACCACTGTGAGACCAGGGCGGGACAGTTTCTCAGTAATAGCTCATATTTCCCAGAAGAACAAATTTTATAATAATCTTGCATTCTGAAGGAACGCTCTTGATTAACAGTGACAATGAAAAAAACCCAGCTGTGAAAGCAAGAAAAAGTATTGACACTAAAAAACATCATGTGGACAGGCAAATTCTTATCATCAATTTAATTACTGTTTCAACAAAGAGAAGGTAATCGGAAATGACTCCGTTGATCTCGATGATTAATCACTGAGTCATTTCATTTAGTATTTGTCAAGCTGAGTCTTGAATTACCTTGCTGCCAATATGAAACCTATTCTGTTTCTTCCTAACAGCACGACACCACTGAAATTGTTTTCCATAAAGTATGCTGTTGGGAAAGCTACCAATAGAAATTTTATTTCCTCTTCAGTGAGAAGGATAGTTAAATTCTACGTATCATGAATTTACATTGCACAAACCGCACTTAATCATCTTAATTGTGTCACAAATCTGCCTAAAGTCTTTGTATGAGGGATGATCGCAGTTTGAAAACACTAGTCTGAAGAATTCCTTTAAAGTCAAAGTTGGCTGAATAAGAATTGTAAATGGCGATCTTTAACTGAACGCAGGAGACAAATATTTATACTAGAATGAATGACGTTTTGGACATCCTCCATTTTAGTGATTCACAGTATGTGTGTATGTGTGTGTGTTACCAACGTGCAGTTGCGAAAACAATGAGGAACATCGCAGCATTTCGAATGTGTCTACTGCCTATCAGTGGTGTGGCGGCCCACAGTATCACATTGAAAACTAATAGATTTATTTTATGCTTCCAATTAACTCTGTTCAGGGTACAGGTGGGCTTAACAGTGACTTTCTTGTCACAGTCACAACGGTGATAGTTCCACGGAAGTAACGTGACTTTAAACAGTGACAAAATCCCCGTTTACGACAGGGACGACGGAGCTGTAACGGAATAGCGAGTCACCGTCTTACTAATATCAGTGACAAAATCCAGGGCCGTAGAAGAGAAGGGCTGGGTCATTCCTTTGTTTGAGGATGAGAATTTAAGCTCCGGCGAGGGAGCGGTTTATGGCCGCTGTGACGTCATGGCGAGGACAGGCGCTTTTTCCCACAAGTCTCTCCCTCTGTTCTGTTGGTAGTAAACCTGCGAACGGAGAGATTTTTTTTTTGTTACTCGCATTTCTTTGTGAATAAACGCATCTTGTTTACATTTATATTAATACATAAAATGCCTTCATCTTGTGCTGTGGCTAGTTGTAAAAATACGCATAAGACAGCTAAAGACTGTGGTGGGGTTTATCACGTTTTTCCCGTGAATAACAAGTACATGGTAAAGGAATGGATTATCAAATGCAAGCGTGCAGATAATTTTAAAGCTGAAACAGCAAGAATTTGTACTGACCATTTCTACAGTTCAGACTATGAAGATGATATGAAAAATCGCTTGCTTGGTCTTCTAGAGCGTAAATTTCTGAGCCCTACAGCTGTGCTAAGTTTGAATTTGGAAAATACAAGATCAACCAGCGTACTCGATAATGCCCGAGAACACAGGTAAATGAAAAGGTATGCACGTCAAAAGCTCTGAATCGAATCACAGGACTTACTGTAATGAAAAATAATAATAATAATAATAATAATAATAATAACAAAAAGAAGAAGAATGCGTGTTGAGGAGGACGTTATTTAAAATTAAAAAGAACGTTCAGAAGAAGAAATAACATTTACAACAGCATGCATGTGTTCCTGAGAAATAGAAACTAAAGACATAATTATCACTGAAAGAGTTATCATGATGGAAAAACAGATAGGCAGCTTAAAGAAGAAAAACAAATATTTCCACACTTTTCAGAGCTAAAAAGCAACATTTAAAGAACAACCGTTCAGAAATTCTGCTTATGAGATAAAGATTATTACAAAAACACATAAAAATAAAAAAAACTGCAACAGATGGAAATACGCAAACCTTCAGAAAATTGTTACGCCTTCACAGCTAGAATGCATCGCAACGCAAAAGAAAGAAACAAGTGGTCAGAAGAAGATATTAATATTTCTCGTGTCATAGTCAGTAGAGTTACTTCTAGGAAATCTTATGATTTCTGGCAGAATAAAATTTGGATCCCTTTACCAAGTGCAAGCACGTTAAAACAATGGTTTGGCAAATTTATTTGTCGTCCTGGAATTCTCCACAACGTTCTGCTTCCTATGAAGAAACGTAGTGAAAACCTATCAGAAATGAGAAGCTTGCGTTCTTAGTTTTGACGAAATTCACACTGACAACAACATATGCTATGGCATAGGAATGGATAAGATTATTTGTCCATATTCTAAAGTCTTGATTGTCCTAGTCAGTGGAATTTTGTCTCTACGGAAGCAACCAGTTTATTGTGATTTTCAATGCGTGATGAATAAAAAGGTTCTCTTTGAGATCATTACAACTCTAGAAAAAAACTGGCATAATAGCTAAAGCAGTGGTTTCAGATTTGGGAGGTTGCATAACGTTATGGAAGGAATTGTTAATTTCGTCTGAAAAGTCGTTTTTTCACGCATCCCTTAAACAACGTCTTAAAGATTTGAATTTTCGCAGACCAGCCTCATTTCTTGAAAATTTGGCGGAACCACTTCATAGACCAGCTGCATTGCTTTCTATATTAGATTAAGCATTCATTTATTATAATTGGACTTTTGAACAGGCTAACGGGAATGAAACTGATAAATTATTTATATATACGTAGTTTCAATTGCAAATATGCACCCGCCTCTATGTCTCTTTAACTGTTGAGCTGTGCTGCTTTACTCAGTGTCCTCGCGATGACCTCACGTTCCCGATTGAGGGGGTTCACTGTCGGACGCTTGATGAGCCAGACCTTATTCTTTCAGAAGCCCTGGACAAAATCACTGTTTACGACGGCGGTGACGGAGCATTAACGGAACGGCATGTCTGACTTTTGTAAGAAAGCTTTTGCTTGCAAATATTACTAGAAGCAAAATTTTTATCCACGACGGTGAAACAATTCTGCATTTCACTGGTTTTTCTATGGTTGGCTTCAGACATTCTATTATGTTGAATGCTCAACAGCCGCCCCCGGTGGCGCAGTGGTCTAAGCGATGGCCTCTGATCATTCGTTCGAAAGGGGTCCGGGTTCGAATCCCGGTGAGGCATGGATGTTATGTTTGTCTTACGGCACTGGCTCTCTCCCTTCCCTGGAACTAGTGACCCTAAATTGCGGACGGGCGACTGCTTATAGCCCATTGAGTTGCTCACGGTGGTCGTTAAACCTCCACTCAAAAAAAAAAAAAAAAATGCTCAACAGCTTTAAAACTTTATTATCGTTCACGTCCGCTCCTAATGGCTCCTCGTAAAGAGACGAGGACGAAAAACCGGTTCCTTCTGAAGAAAGCTGGCATCACTAGCGACCTTCCAGATTTTGGTAGGCAAGCCTAAGTATTATTTCTCCGGCAAAAGGGACAGGAATGTAATAATGATGTTTAAGATAAACTGACCAGTGTAAAATACTTTCAACATATGAAAAGACAGATGGAATATGTTAGAGTATAATCAACTACATGTAGTTATCTACGAGGTAACAACAAAATTATCGTCTGTATAGATTCATTAAATCTTATAAATATATTTTTGTGATGTGGTCCCAATAAACATTCATAGATAGGATCCCTCGGTTTTCTTCGTGTTGTTGGTTCTAGTGAAGAGACATGATCATTACGCTGAGAAAAATACGATATTTATTTATCACCAGAAATTTAAACCTAACCTCTCACAGTAGTTATACTAACAACTCAACAGATGACTTTTGATTTTCCGTTTCCTTGCAGTGGGAATTTCTTTGAACAGCGATTTAAAAATCCTGAAGCGATGTGGTTACAAGAAAATGGTTGCTAATACGCATACATTGCAACGCAAATGCCAAAAAATTGAAAACATAAAGGCACAATTTTTCATTAAAAAAGAAAAAGAAATATTCAGATTGTGAAATGGTGCATGCGAAACAAGCAGCTATTAAGAAACCCCGTTCCAGAGCTTTGGTAAACAGCAGTTCAAACTTATCGTCATATAAAGTAGTTTTATGACACCTCCATAAAATTTTATCATCTCTGCGTGAAAGGAGTCTTCACATCTCTTATTTGAGCAGCTTGCTATCTCCATGAAAGCATGGAAAATCCGGCTTCTATGCATAACACTTACCCCAACGATATTCGATTTCCTAATAAGACTGAATTAAAATGATCGAAATAAAAATTGGCCTGACGTTTGGCCTAACTCTTTGCAATTTCCGGATTTTATGACTCTCTGAAGAAGAAAATGATTTAGCTTTAGAATTTCAGAATCACTGAAAAAAATATCAGCAATTTTACAAAAAATTAAAGAACGAATTATAAATATAATGTATATGTATATATATTTTCAATAAAACCCAGACAAAGGAGAAAACAAAGTACAAGAGCTCCAAAGAAAGCAAAAAAAAATAAAATAGCAAAATAGCAAAAGCAGGTAAATGTAATAAAATAGTCTATTATACAAATACTGTAGATACATAATGACATTAAAGACAGAAAGCAAACACGAAAAAGCAACAAAGAAACAACAGAAGACCACAGAACAACTCCAAGTAATGAGATATAACTCCAATCACCAGAAACCATAAACTATGACATAAGACAGAAATCTGACCTTCATCAGGAGAACACTTACATTTTGAATGGCTTTTCTGGACTCCACAAAAGTACAGAAAAGCCTGCGGAGGTGCCCAACTTTTGTGGAGTCCAGAAGATTGGGTGCACCAAAAACCTGTTGTTGCTTTTGTGTTTTAACTTCTGTAAAATATATATATATATATATATAGCGCAATGTCTTGATACTAGTTTAAGAACTAGATATTCTAGAAACAGCTAAACAGTTCGTAAATTGAAATATTGAGTAAGAAAACTGATTTGCAGCTAGATTTAGAACTACCATTATGCTGAATCTTCTATGAATTGTGCATGTAGGTTTATATAATGAACTTTGAAACTCTCTGCTGCATGAAAATTCAAGTTCCCATGACACCTACGTTCCATTATGTATGAAAAGTCAAGAACACTTGTCAAGTGAATGTTTGTGAAATATCTCAATTCATAAAAAGCTGCATTAATTTTTTTCGTTTAGCATTGCGTACATACAGCAGTACCAGGCTAAACCTTTGCATTTGAATGTTAAATTTAGGAACTGACAAAAAAAAAAGCCGTGAGAGCTGACCCCAGCGTGTTAAATAAGATTACGGAAAGTGCATATAAATGGGTTTTAATATACAAAATGAATGGCATATTCAATGACATTTTATTTTCGAGATGCTTTTGTTTTTCGCTCTTCCCACAGGAGAAAAAACAGTTATCAGCAGAAAAAAGGTATTTTTCTTGATTCTTCATAATAAGCCATAAGTTATGTGCTCTATTGCTTACAGCGGGGAGTTCGAGTGGTTAGCATTTTAAGCAGCTGAGCAGTTTCACTGCTTCAGAATAAGCCAGATGTTATACACTCTATTCTTTATAATGGGGTGTTCGAATGTTTGGCGTCTTAATCAGTCGAACTGCTTCATAAGGCTTCCTTCACCAAACTTCATAGTTCGTACAAAACAGTCGCGTAGGTAGCGTTCACTCGATATCTTCCACACTGAGACCCGTGCGTCGGATTGCCAAATGGTGTGTTTTTCATTCACTCGACAGAACGTGTTTTCAATGATGGTATGTTTTTTCATCACTCGACGAGTCCTCTGGCGCCAAGCTTTACAGTACTCCAACAAACGATTGATGTTGATCTTGCTGATGTTAGGCTTGTGTGTGGCTTCTCTGCCATAGAAATCCATTACCTTCAGCTCTCGATGAACAGTTATGATGCTGGCGTTACATCCAGGAGCATTTTGAAACTCGGTGGTGAGTGTTACATCCCAGGACGGGCTATTTTGTCGCATCGCCAGTTTCAGCTCTTGGAGATCCCGCTCTGTCATTTTGCGTGGCTTACCAAATAGCAATTGCCCGGTTGTTGTTTCTAGACATTTTCACTTCAGAACATCACTCGCATTTGATAGGGGCAGCTGCAGCAAGGCAGAAACTTCTTGAACTGTTTTGTAGCCAAGATGGCATCATATGACCGTGTTCCGCTGAAGGTAACTGAGTTCTTCACTACAGTCCATTCTACTGTTTATGCTTGTCAATGATGTTTGGCAGACCACGTGCGTTTTCTTTTTTTACCTGTATGGGCCATGGCTACAACGTATATGGACAAATCAACTACTCAAAGGGGGTGTCTGAATACTTTTGATCATATAGTGTGTAGTGTTTGCATTAGGATGGGCTGATGGACCTCTAATATCAGGAATTTTCACTTTCTTCGTATATCAAACGACGTGCACAGATGGGCATGTGAAATCACAATTGCCGCCCCGGTGGCGCAGTGGTCTAAGCGATGGCCTTTGATCATTCGTCCGAACGGGGTCCGGGTTCGAATCCCGGTGAGGCATGGATGTTGTGTTTGTCTTACGGCACTGGCTCTCTCCCTTCCCTGGAACCAGTGACCCTAAATTAGGGACGGGCGACTGCTTATAGCCCATTGAGTTGCCCACGGTGGTCGTTAAAACTCCGCCGCCCCGGTGGCGCAGTGGTCTAAGGCGTTGGCCTCTGATCATTCGTCCGTAAGGGGTCCGGGTTCGAATCCCGGTCAGGCGTGGATGTTGTGTTTGTCTTACGGCACTGGTTCTCTCCCTTCCCTGGAACCAGTGACCCTAAATTAGGGACGGGCGACTGCTTATAGCCCATTGAGTTGCTCACGGTGGTCGTTAAACCTCCAATCAAAAAAAAAAAAAAAAAAAAAAAAACTCCAACCAAAAAAAAAAAAAAAAAATCTCAATTTCCAGATAACCGTTGAGAAAGTATTGAGTTTATTTTATAGTATAAAGACCTTAAACATCTATTGAGTCAGTTCGTTATTCAAGACAGCATTAAGATATTCTTGGAATTTCAATACGTTCCTTGTCTTTTCCACTTTAAGCCTAATACTCTAGAAGCAAAAAGGGCGACGAGCTGCAGAAAGTTGTGGAATTATGTTCAGTGTCATATTATTCTGATTTTAAAACTTTAATATATTTTGTACGAGTTTTCTGCTCAATTTTAATAAGTATTGTGAACCATGTGATTTAACCTGGGGTGAATGCATAGTTACAAGAAAAAAAAAGAAAAGAAAAAGAAAGTGGGAGTACCAGGTACTCCCACAAGACAGTTCATTATGTGAAATATCTTGTACGAGTATGCACAACAAAAACTAAAACGAGTACAAGTGAAAAATACTTTATAATCAAAGAGTATTGTTCTTCAACGATTAGTGGTAGCTGTTACAAAACAGAATTTCTTTAAAGTTAACATTTCAAAAGTCTTCTAGCAAAATTTTTCGAGCGCTAAAGATAAACTCCTTAATGTACTCTTAATAAAAGATTTATGAACACTTCAACAATAGTGCCCACATTCATTATTCAAGAATCTTCGATCGAATTTGCGATGGCATTCTCATGTAAAGCGTAGTCTAAATATGACAAAGTAGTTTCTTCTTACACATGTAACCTAATACGCTTATGTCGACGTGGTGTTAAGTCACAGCTAGTCAAAGACATCTGAACAAAATTTTTGAATTGGTGTACTTGAAGATAATCCAGTGCTAGTCGATGGCTGTTTATTGTCTTCCCCGATTCAAGGTTTTTCGCCAATTTGAAAAAAAACTTGATATTGTCGAGATCTTTGTGTTCATGATTTAGCTGTTCTCGGTTTTTAGATTCTATTTTAATGTATAATATAAATACAATAATATCGAGCCGCTAGACGAGCTCGATATTACTGTATTCGTTCATGAGTAGATTTTTCCATATCTAAGGATCTTTAAAATTATATTTATTTATTTTAAATAAATAAGTGAATAAAACTGTTTATTTTTACAAATCTGTTTCAAATTCAGAGACAATAATGCTAAAATTTCCAAAATCGAACTGTCAGAAACCGAGGTATCATTTTCAAGAGTTACGCTCGCTACGCGGTACCTGAGGCTCAGTTCAGTTTTGCAGTGAGTGATATCAGTGTAAGGCGAGCAGCTATGCGTACCAAGAAGCATTGTTACTCTCGTGGTTAAAGAAATGGACGGTGACGTCATTTCTGTAAAGCTATTCCCTTTACATCCAAGAACGAAGTTTAAAGGTTATAAAATTTGGGGTGTTGCAGGTACAGATGTTTTGCATAAAAAAAATACAAAGCATATACATGATATCTTGTTAAACTTCATCTCGAATAGAATAAATTTTTAAATTATATGTGCGAATTTTAGCATACAGATATTAACGGGTGGTTATTTACGAAAATTTGAAAATGGAAAACGCATTTATGTTCATGGAGACTAGCATACCTTAACGTTTTCGAGAATGGGATCAAAAAGACTTACTCGACAAGTAAGATGCGATAGTTAGTGGTGTTTCTTGTCACTCTGCTTGAACAAATAATATCTCACAGTAGTTTAATATGTTCGCACCCTCAATGTGAATTCGGAAAGGCCTTTTCTTCGTCTTATATTGGTGCCAACCAAGGAGGTTATATTACTGGACACACCACTGGCTCTGCCGCCATAGGTCACAGCTAATCTGTGGTGTGACGTCACAAGCAGGCAAAAATGAACTAAATTATACCGTTGATGAAACAGTAAGCATGTGTATCATTGATGAAGATTATTTAATTACTCATTTTATCTGTTTATACGCTTAGAAACTTTTGTTCCATTGGTTTCCAAGCAGTTTCTCTTCTGCGGCTGCGTCGTGCCTGCTCATGACGTCACTTGCAGCACAGACGGTGACTTATCGCTGCCAATGCTGTGGGGATAGGAGTGGTGTCTCCAGTACTATAACCTCCTTGGTGCCAACTATCTGAATAGCAGGAGAGAGGCTAGTAATACCATGCTTCTCGCAATGATGAACATGAATTTGAATCCAGGGTAAGATACGAACTCTGTATTGTTCTCCAGCACTGGCTGCCTCTCAGTACAGGAACCAGTGGCTCAAGATTAAGAACGGTTTACTACTTTGAATGTACAAGGCGGTCGTTAAACGCAAAACAATGTAAATGCATAAAAGAATGGAATGTTTTTAACACTCTTTACAGTGACAGCGATACGTGTACCGACATTAGCCTTATGATGCAAACTTTTGTCTCTTGGCACGATCCAATACAATTCCTTCGCGCGCACTCCATCGTCCTTTCTGTGAGGCTTTGTGCGATGAGTTGCATTGATAGCCCTGATATTTTTTTCACCTTCAGTCTTGTTCTTGTTTTGCCATTAAGCGGTGTGACAAGCGCTTCCGTCAGATAGTTCCGTTCAATCGCAGTTTCGTTTATAACGCCTGTTGCGTGATTCCACCGCTAAAGGGAAGTTCACTCGTGATTTGAGCGTTATATAAAACGAATTGCCATAACACAAGAGAACGGACAATTCCCAAACCAATTGTTAACACACACATGTTTACCCAGAGTCTGCCATTCCGCAGAATTTCCGGAAAATCTAGATCTATAACTTCATTGAATGATTGTTCCCGCACTTGCACTTCCTTGCCAGAATTCCATTGCTTTGAGAAAACCTGATTGCCTCGTTTTCAGTACAAGAAAAATCCCACCAATATCTCCAATTTGGGTGAGATATTGGTAGGATTTTTTGCTACATAAAGAGTCTTGATGTTTCTTGAGAACGGGGATTAGATAGGTCGATTTTCAAAGCAACCTTTGAAATCAACCTATTCAATTCTTTTTTTAAGGAAAGGATGTTATACCCAATTATCGGGTGCAATAAGCATCTTTTAAAGAACTAAACATATCACTAAGCTGTTCTCTGAGATTCCGAGGTTAGCTCTACAAAGAAATACAAACTACCAGATAATTTTTACTTACTGTTGCCGTATCAAACTTCTCAATTTACAGCAATCTTGACATACAACTCGGGCATCAATATCGGGGCTATCAAAACAAGAACTAAACGTTGCGGCAAAAAGTGCTTCAGGTAAATCACAAAGTATATGGCTCATCCAAGTTTAGAGTCGGCTGTTTGCTGCTAAACAGTAATCCGCACCTGGATATTGAAAAGTATTTTCGCACCCTGAAACTGAAAAGTACCTGCAACAACTGGATGGCAAGGATTTTTTTGAAACTGAAATTTTGGATGAAAACACACCCTAACGACACTTACTGTGTGCGTTTGTGTTTGAGAAAATGGGAGTTTGACGGGCATCATTGGTCATAGGTATAGCTATATGTGTTCAGAACTTACCATTAGAAAATGAGGTATCCCAAGAAATAGAAATATTAATAGAAATCTACGCTGCTTAGCAAAGAAACGTCGAAAAGTCAAAGGATGTTTTAAAGGTACATTACACAAAAAGAATTTGGAATTTTCTGATTGGAATTTTTAGAGCTAGACAATAGGTATGCATTCGACATCCCTACCTGTAGACAGGGCCGTGCATGGTATAACTCCTTTTACCCCTGCGTTCTGCTGGTAACCTCATGAATAATCAAGCAGGCGGCCTACACTTTTGGAAGCAAGAATGCTGGAGAAACTGTCGTTCGGAAACAAAACATTGAAATAAAGTGTTTTAAAAAAAGATAATATATATTGGTTTTCTGAATTGCGTATTTTCTTTTCCTTGTGTTATGCGTTAACGACTATCAGCAGCATTGAAGAATATGAAGAATCGCCGATTTCGAATTCGGAATTATCGCCTACAGGAAGGGAGAAAATTAGAATAAAAAATTCGACATCTATATCCCATCTGTGGCTTCACCCAGGTTGTCATTGAGAGAATGTACCATTGTGACTTCACCCGTGCTTGTGTA
This sequence comes from Macrothele yani, assembly GCA_039090855.1. Classification (NCBI taxonomy): domain Eukaryota; kingdom Metazoa; phylum Arthropoda; class Arachnida; order Araneae; family Macrothelidae; genus Macrothele; species Macrothele yani. Next base: position 77,155,525 of record CM077026.1, read on the forward strand.
CAAGATGTAGATTTGTTTAAATTTCAAGAAGCGTAAAACATGTATGACGTAGAAGTCTTGTCTTACTTCTACGTTATTTTAAAAACATAAACATAAGATGAAATAGTTCCTAATTTAAACCTTAACGGCCAGACGAAACATGTAAACAACAAAAGTCAAACTTACGGAAAAGATGCTTTATTCAGGATGTAGCACTTCCATAACAAAACGGTATCAACATTAAACACACCACACACCAACAACGCTGCGTTCCACACAGCTCCACAACACAACGCTCTCTTTGCAACAGTTTACTCGTAGCTTTTATCTCTCGTTCTTATCAAATCAGGCATACGTCAAGTTCATTCAGCCTCAATTATGTTGCCAACAGTATTCGTTTGAGAGAAAAGATATCACGTTAAGTGCGAAGTATAACTGAGAATAAACTCAAGATTTACACAGGGAAAGAAACTAAAAAGAAAAGTTAATTTAGAATATACGTCACACATGTTTATTCTTCATCATGGACCTTTATTTCATTAAGCAAATGATATCCATCATTTCATTTTTGTTTCTCCACTTTGTAATAACACTGTATAGTGACGTTTTGGCCAGTTCTTGAATTAACACCGTTTGGTTTAAATATCAATACCACAAAAGCTATTAATATTCAAAGAAAATTATTATGATTCTCGACAACCTATCAGATTGCGTCAATCCCACACGAAAGGGGTTTAACAAATAATAATCCAATTGTTTCTTACTTTTCATGACGAACAGAGGAAAACAAAAGAGACGCTCCACAGAATTCGTGATGAACTGAAGATAAGAAAAAATTATAAACTCTTTCTAGGTATCTACCGACCAAGGCAGAACAAAGAAAAAATTTTGACTTCGAAAAAGGCATTATTTTGACTCCGAAAGATGTGCTTTTCATGAAACGGAATGTTGTTTACAGATTTAATGGAATTTCCTAAGAACTGTTTTCTCAAATTTTTACGATAACGTCTCATACCTGCATGAAGTAAGAAACCCGCACAAAAACCTAAGAAAATATTTTAGTGTGCTCTTCGGAAATATCTTTGGAAAGAATCCAAGGAGCAGCAAATGTGCTTCTGCCTGCAGATAAAGTTATTATGAACGCATACATGCTTGCTTGTGATGAAATTCATTCAAAATGCAGGTACTGTTTGCAATGCCGATTATTAATAATAAACCACGACGCAATGCGTCTGAGGGATACCTGCTGAACAACATGAATTTTGGCTAACTTGTTTAAATGAATTGCACACAGAAGTAGCTCTTTATACGAAGTGAATGTAAATGTATACTGAGATGCCAGTTTATTATGTACACCTGTTCTCCTCACATAAGTGGTTGACTCCAGCGTTTAGGAAGGTACATGCAAACAGTGTGTGGTATAAATAAAAAAGACCAGGTCGTCGAGCATCAGTTAGTGTTCGTTTAAGGTTTAAAATAGGAAAAAATAGTGCTCTGAGTGACTCTGAACATGGTATTATGTTTGGCACTAAATGTGCCAGTTTTAGCATTCTTCAAACGCCCGTCTTCCTCAGCTCTTCCCTCACAACAGTAGCAAGAGATTATCTTGAATGGTGATCCACGACAATACCTATAAGCAATCGGCGATCCTGTGGACGAAAGCTACTGGTAATCAGAGGGGCAAAGGAGACTTCAGCGAATCGTGCAAGTAAGCATGCGGGACAGAACCCGGCAAACCATTACAGAATTTGCCACTGGTGTGCCAAGGGTCATCTTTGAATGCACTACTTACTTGACCAGGTGTCCATTGTCAATACTCCTGGCTCCCTGGAGGTCCACTTTCGTAGACCTCCAGGATTGACAATGGACAGTTGAGGACTAGGAAACGGTCGCCTGGACGGTCGAATCAAGGTTCCTGCTGCATCATACGGATGTCACGATCCGAATTTGGCGAAAGAAACCATAGACCTTCTTGTCATGTGTCAACAGAGCAGGCCGATAGCGACTGTGCGCTGGACTGAGGAATGTCTTCTTGACATGCAATAGGCCCCCTGATATCATTCGAAGATTTTCTGAACACCAGGCCGTACCTGAATATTGTTGCCAGCAAATTCATTCCTTAGTGGATACGGTTTATCCTCAAGCAGATGGACACGTTCAGCAGGATAATGCACCTATCACAAGGCTCTTATCGTCCCCGAATGGTTCCAGAAACATGCCGACGAGCTTTCCCTTGCTTCAGCGGCCTGCACAGTACCCGAATTTACACCACGAAACATCTCTGGGAAGAGGTGGGGTGGCATGTTCGCTAAGAAACGCAATACAATCTGCGGTAAATTAGTGACGCCTCCCCGGTGGCGCAGTGGTCTAAGCGATGGCCTCTGATCATTCATCCGAAAGGGGTCAGGGTTCGAATCCCGGTGAGGTATGGATGTGGTGTTTGTCTTACGGCACTGGTTCTCTCCCTTCCCTGGAAGCAGTGACCCTAAATTAGGGACGAACGACTGCTTATAACCCATTGAGTTGCTCACGATGGTAGTTAAACCTCCAATCAAAAAAAAATTGCGACTCAATCATTTCCGAAGATACAATATTCCTTCACGAGCAGTGCACGAAATGGGTCGGTATACGCCGGTATGGGCATACCGGTACTTCGTTTTTCCTAGTATTTCATACTGGCACTTTTTTATTACCCGGAGTTTTACATGCCGGCACTTTTTTTACTAGGAATTTTACATACCGGCACCAATTTCAGTAGTGGGATATCCAAAAATGATTTTTTCGTCCCTGACTTACGAGCGCGCATTCTTAAACATAATATGTGCCTCATACCCTTAAGAAATAGCTGTGTGAGAACCGTAAAGGATAGGGGAGTGGTGTACACATGAGCTATAAGGTCAATCCTCCAAAGGAATGAAATGAAGTACCCATAGCGAATGATCACATCTCGCGCAAACCACAGAACATCCCACTAAAGGTGTTTGTAATTTTTATTGTATCATTACTTTAATATATTTGATTTGAAGAACTCCTTCACAGAATGAAGAATTGGGAGTGATAGATTAAACACTAATTTTAGTTTTGCAGCAGTGAGTATAAACCTTTTCCGCTTCGGACGTTCTTTTTTCTTTTTTTTTTTTTTTTTTGGAGGGTGGTAAGACTGCCATCAATGTAAGACTGATTACTCATTCTGATCTCAGAGATTCTAATTGCACGTCTTTCTACTTCACGAAAGTCCTTATTGAAAGGGGGCTGTCTTCTCGGCTCGGGACCTTAAAAGTTCTGGGTTCAAGTCTATCTGAAACACTAATGAATAGCTGAGATTTGGAGGTCTAGTAAATCTGTTGATCCCGGGGTGTAGACTCCTCGTGATAAACAAGTGTAGCCCCAGTTCTCGGTGTAGCATAAGTAGTGCTCGCTGGATTAACAAGCCAACCAACTGAAATCGACCGCCATCGTTTCTGACGTATGGTGCAATAGTATTCCACAGAACTGTCAATTATATTTTCACACAAAGGAGTTTCTCTACCAGGGATTTTTACTTTTTCAGCTTTGGAGATTTTCTGGAGAAGGTATTTTTTTCCGGATGATTTTTAGCTTAATATGAGCGTACGCTAATTCGAAAATTCCATTTCAAGCACTGTTCTCGAGGCTTTAAACTTCTGCTATGCTCTATGCCCAGATGAATTCGGGCTGTTCTCGCGCCACTAGGTAGGTGAACCTAATAAACTGGCTTCCCAATATACGGGTATATACACTTGCATTTACGATCCTCGAAGAATAAAGTCCTTTAAATGTAATAAACCAGTTTATGAGGAATACAAATTTGTATGAAATGATGTGACGGGTTTTCTGGTCGTTTGCGATATAGTGAAGTGATTACACTACTTTGTAAATAAGTACCCACTGTCATTATTGGTACTGCGACTTGGACGAGACCACCCTTTACATATTTTGTTTTGCTTTTTCTCTTTATAGAATAGAACCCAAATGTACACATGTACGTAGCAAAGGAGAACGGCACCGTTTAAATTTATGATTTGATGAGCGAAAATAAAGGCACAGGCTGAGAGAGAGACTGGATATATTAAAATTCATCCCCTTACGTCTTATCTAATAAACTACGGAAGATAACGGATCATATGGGCATCTTTGGTTCATACTGTTGTACCAATATTGGTGTGTGCAGTGGCATCTTGTCGATGTTTTAAAAACTTTACTGTGAAATATCACTTACGCAGCGCAGCGCGCAGCACTGTATGCATCCTAAGGGTAATAAACGAAAAAACCAGGAAATTAAGTTAATTAGTTAAATCACAGATGTAAAGCACACATTCGAATGACAGATAGTTGATATGACTCTTAAAACCAAAGGTTTCTTTCAAACACACAGCCAGCTAATGAACAATAATTTACGAACAGTTTTACTTCCCAAGAGGGTGATTCACCGTTTTACTGTAAAGGCCTATAATATACAGGATTTAACCATATAAGATTAGTCATATATGATTAACCATATAAACACTCCCAAGCATCATTGCATCATATTTGGGCTCTTACTGAAAACGTCCTGCGTAGGTCATAAAGATCGTCATCTGGCTGACAACCATGGATCCCTCGAAGGCTGAAGTTTGGAAGTTATTATTCTTTTGGGGAGTGACTTTTATTTTCTTTGAAACATACGGCAGTCCCATAGGTAGCTCGGTTCATAAGAATGGGACTTAATAATCATATATAGCTATTGTTTGATATTACAAAATGGTTAAACAAAGAGAAAAATGAGAAAAACAAATACTCATTCCTGAAAACATGCTGTAAAAGCAGACTTCTAACTTTTCTGTCGTTTTGCTGTGACGTGTAAAAATCGCTACTCTCATAATAAAAATACAAAGTGCAAAAAAAAAAAAAAATAAATTTGGAAACTTTCTGTGTATTACAAACTTTACATCCTAAGTCTGCGTCCCATACTAAATACTTCGAATTTTTATGTTACAGAACAAAATCATGGACAATATAACATTATTTTAAAACATGTAGGGGATCTCCATTGACAGCAACTAATTCGGGTTTTTATAAATAAAGGAGGAAAATACATTTTTTTCTTTATCTGGACGTATGGAGATGGGGTACCATGCTACCTAGACTGTCTGCGGTAGTTTCTTGAAGAATTTATAACACTTTAAGTGCCGAAATATAAGATTTGTGTGTATGCATTAAATTTTTATCAGTTAAAGAACAGTTAAAAATTTTAAACAAGTGCAAACACCAAAGTGAGCATAGTTGCAGTAAATTCAAAAAGTTTGTACACGGTGTATTTTGAAAGTACCGGTAAAGTAAAGATTTTTGCAAACAGGGTAATTGCAAAAAGATGAAAAAACAAATTTTTTCGGAATATCTCCACAAGTAACTCTTAGTACGGAATATGTCATCGCCAGCATTAATACAAACTTGGCATTGCCTACGCCCTGAATAAGTTTTCAGACACTACAGAGGTCAGTAAATACCATATACGTAGGTCAGTCAAAAAGTTAGTTGCACTGCTTGATAAAAGAACACAGGATCGAAATTACCGAAAAATGTTATATGTACCTGAAAGTTTCATACAAAAGTTACTTCTCGACGTAATCACCTAGTTTATTGAAACATTTGTCGAGGCGTGACACAAGTTTTTCTATGCTTTCTGCGAAGAAATTCCGTCCAATGTCCGATAACCATTGCTGGTAGCAGCTTTCACCTCGTCATAATCGTATGCACACTTCCATGTGAAATATCCAGTTCTTTTGCGATTTCGTCTTCTGTTACTCGTCTGTTTGCAAGAATGAGTTCATTCACGCGCGCAACGTTCTCAGCCGCTGTCGAAGTTGACGGTCTTCCCTTGCGGTAATCGTCCTCGATATCAGTACGTCCGTTCTCGAACAAGATGCACCACTTTGCGATAGCTTGACGCGATATTGCGTTCTCACCGTACACTTCGTTCAACTGCCAAAAACTTTCAATGCAGTTACACTCTTTTGCCCACAAAAACCGAATCACTGCATGCAGTTCCAATTTGGACGCCACCAGCAGCTGCCGAAGCATGTTCACGACTCATTAGCGAGTGAACTAAAACTACTGCATAGAAGCAACTGCGACAAGTGCTGCACATAAAGGCCAGCAGTGTTGCCACAAAGTGTCAACAAAATATCCTTTTACCGAAATGTTTTACGGAGGAGTTCAACTAACTTTTTGACTGCCCCTCGTACTTTTCAAACATTGTTAAAGCTCACGTAAAAACCTTGGAGGAAGACCGAAGACTGAAATCTCTTTTTCTACTGTAGGTAATGTCATAAGCGTTCAGTAGTATTGACGTCTCGTGAGCGAACTGCTCAGTCCATGCGTTAGATACCTAGATCTTCAAGATATTGGATGATCAGAGCTGCCCGGTGAAATTGGGCGTTATGTCCCATTAGAATGAAAGTGACGTCCATTGTACTATCGTTCGGTCTGACATATTGAAGAAGAACGTCGTTTCTGTACTGTAGTTTTGTGCTGTTAGAGTTCAACGAGCAAACACATGAAAGTATGGAGTCTGGTTCATTTGCCCGACGTTTACTTCACCGAAGGGTCACTTGACCGAAAATCACTTCACCGAAAAGATTGTTTCACCGAAAGGTCACTTGATCGAAACGTTCATTTCATCGAAGGGTCACTTGATCGAATAGTTCATTTCATCGAAAGGTCATTTCACCGAATGGTCAGTTCATCGAAAACTGGATTTCATTACAGGATCTGTTGAAGCATGGTGCAAGTTCGGCAGACAGACCACCAAAACGTTAGGGGATCATACTCAAATTGCACTTTTGATTTCTCCGTGTCACAGAAAACACAAAGATTTAATTTTAAGACAAATCTTTTTTTTTTAAGACAATAGGCTTCAGCTTAGGCTTTTTTTAGCAAATTTTAATCATGTTCATAGGGTTTACATATAAGTCATGTTCAGTGCTAATGTTCATAAGGTTTACATAAAAAGTAAAATTAATAATGTTGTACATTTTTTCAGGCAAAAAGAATCAATTTTGGGGCACTAGGTCGCGGCTTAGGCCTTTTTAGCAAATTTTAACCGTGCGTGCTCATGTTCATAAGGTTTACATAAAAAGTTACTTTACATTTTATGTCATGCTTATGAATATGAGTAGGGTTAAAATCTGTTAAAATGGCCTGTATCTAGGCCAACAGTAAAAAAATTAAAGTTATGTGGTTGAGTAAAAGTGGAACATTATTTACTTGATTTGCTATGTAACCTTATGAATATGAGCTCGGAGGATTAATATTTGACAAAAAGACACAGATCTAGGCCTTTTGATTAATGTTATATTTCGAAAAACCTACTCATGGGGAGGTGTTTCATAGAAATCAAAAATGCATTTTTCATACAATCTGATAATGTTTCGGTGGCCAGTATTTCAAAAACCCGCACCACACTCCAACATATCTCTAACTACAAAATTCTAAGTTTTCGATAAACTGACCATTCGGTGAAATGATCTTTCGATAGAATGTACTTTTAGGTAAAGTAATCCTTCGGTGAAATGAACTTTTCGATCCTCTCGATGAAATGAACTTTTAGGTGAAGTAACCTTTCGGTGAAATGAACTTTTCGGTCAAGTGACCCTTCGGTGAAATGTACCTTTCAATCAAGTGATTTTCGGCGAAGTGATTTTCGGTCAAGTGACCTTTCGATAAAGTGAACGATACCCGAAAGTATGTGGAGCGGTCATGTCCAAGCTATACAACTACTGTTTCTGTACGTGTTTCGCTCAAGAATCGGAACTGTCTTCACTTTTGCTGTCTCGAGATCGTCATAACTTGATTAACACTTTAAACAAACTTTGGCCGCCCCGGTGGCGCAGTGGTCTAAGGCGTTGGCCTCTGATCATTCGTCCGTAAGGGGTCCGGGTTCGAATCCCGGTCAGGCATGGATGTTGTGTTTGTCTTACGGCACTGGCTCTCTCCCTTCCCTTTAACCAGTGACCCTAAATTAGGGACGGGCGACTGCTTATAGCCCATTGAGTTGCTCACGGTGGTCGTTAAACCTCCAATAAAAAACTAAAAAACTTTGACTCTTCCCTGAACAGTACCGACCTTCATTGACATCTGTCAGACGGAATGTTCTGTAGCCCATCTTACTCGAATTATTCTATGCCGTGGAGTTATCAGAACACAAATGACATGTCTTCAAACGACATGTCTTCTTTCCTTGTCGCTGAAGATTTAACCGAATAATCGCAGTTATCTCTCTTCCATTTGATAAAAATTAATCGGCTACATGCTGCAGAACCACTGTGCTCTTTCTTTTCGTACAGATAGAGTAAAAACGGGGTCGTGAAATACGTTGTGACGTATGAATGACGTTGTATTGGTCTTTTTAATACTAATTCATTAATCAAAATAGTAAAACTAAACAAATAATCCAAAATTTCTTGGCGTAGAATAGAAATAAAACTTTTTAAGCTTTCGCACATCAACCAGATGGCTTTTTCAAGGAAGGTAGACAGCTAACTGCAAACTGGATAATAGATCGTTTCAACAATTTGAACGCGGTGACTTGACTAGACAATAAATGAAGTGGCGCAAACGGGATAATTCGAAGAAACGAGGTCACGTTGGTTGGACAGGCGATACCATGGTAGAAAACACATCATTATTTGAAGAATTGATTCGAAATACGTTTCAACTCCAGAGAGACGCTATCGTTGCAAGCCTTGCAGCTGGTCAAGATTTCCAAGGTTTCGCGAATGGCAGTAGATTTGGTGTGGAATGTGAAGCTAATTTCTATACATCATTCCACATAGGAACGGCGGACTTGAACTTTACTTCTCTTGATAGGGCAGTGGTTATTTTTCCGTCGCTTGTATCCCATTTATGTTCGCTGATTCTAATCCCAAACGAACATTTGGTCATTCCGATGTAGTACACAATATCCGGACGGCCTGGAGACGTCCTTTTATGTTCGCTGATTCTAATTCCAAACGAAAGTTTGGTCTATCCGATCTACAATATCCGGACGGCCTTGAGCCGTCCAGGTATTGTAATGGGATGGCATAAGCACCTGCCTCATTGAGAAGAGGGGGTTTGCCAATGTTTCTCTTAAGCATCGTATACAAAGATGCCGGAGACCTTATGTCGACACCGAAGTTCATTCTTCTGAGCACGTTTTTGAGTTGATAGGAAACATTTGGTATGCAATTTTCAATTCTACACCAAGAAATTTCGGATTATTATTATAGTTATACTATTTTGAATATCATTGGTGTACAGTTCCTACTTATTGAACTAATTCACTATTTTAATTTTTAAAAATTGATTCCAAAGCCTGCACTACGACTAATATATAACTGCACTACGACTAATATTCAGCCTCCTTCCTATCTCAGCCTGGCTTAGTCCTATTTCCATCCAGCCAACTGCTCTCCACCTTAAAGCATCCGGTAAACATTGTCTCCATGACATAATGAACAACATCGTTTAAAAAAATTGAAAGATTCACAAAAATTTGTTGCAAAAGATGAAGTTATGACACTTTACGAGTGTATAACGTACACGTTTGTCCGCGGCGGACATCATATCCGGGTCCCTTCACTCCGAAGTAAGTCGCTCTCCCAACTGAGCTACGCGAACATGTGCTCTCACTGCTATCTGCCTTTATCTCGTGCGCGTCCTGCAGTTCAGGCACGTCACAAGTGTCATAACTTCATCTTTCAAAGTTTCTCGATTTCGGGCTTTATTATTTCGTGTTTTGGGAAAATGCGTTGTGTTGCACAACGCATTTTTCTAAAACACAAAAGACGTTATTCTTTCTATATATCTAGAATATTTGACATCTACATCTTGTTTTTCTTTTCAAATTTTATACACCAAACACCGCTTGTTCCTCAAATTTTGAGAGCAAAGCATATACATGTACGTACGTATACATCCACCGATTTACTGACAGTACAGGGTCTAAATCATAAACTTAATTCTAATTCACATTTATCCCCGTATTTCACATTTCATGCAAGTACGACACACATCCTTTTGAAGGACCGTAATTGCAAACCATTTTTCTAAGAAAGCTGTACTTTAAAATGAAAACATCTATCGGGTCGTTTCATAATTATTGGCCAATGCCGGTGAGACGAATTTATTTACCAGTTACAAGGAACGCCTCATAGGAGGAACTACCAAACGCCCCTGCAAAGTGAATCTGTTCAGTCCACGTGTACAAAGCGGTATTTCAGACAGATCTCAGCAGTTGGGGACATGATGTAGTGATGCGACGTGAGATTAGGGATTTTACACGAATTCAAACTAGGCCGGAATGTGTCCGAAACGGTCGCAAATGTCAATAGAACGCGAGGTGTCGGCACGACGAGTGACAGAACTGTCCGTAGACTGTTTTTCATGTCCCGTACCAGTGATGTTGCCATCGACCATAAACTAGGAGCCCGTCGTCCGGTTGTGTGTGACACGCAACAGTTAAGGCGGAAAGTGGAAGAAAAACCAACGTTAACAGTACGTGAGCTGAGTGCCGAACTTGTCGTATCATCAGTGACATTTTCCAAACACCTAGCAGCTATGGGTAAGGTTAAAATAACTGGATACCTGGGTTCCACACGAACTCGCCGAACAGCAGCAGATACGGCGTCCGGAAACATGCATTGCCCTCCAAAAACGTGAGGCTATCGCTCCCTTCTGCATACGATCTTTACGGTTGATGAAAAGTGGGTGCTTTGTTACAACAGGAAGCGAACAGCGCAGTGGCTCGATAAAGGGGAACCACCCAAACACATGTCCAAACCCGAGTTGCACCCACAGAAGGTTCTGATCTGTGAGTGGTGGACTGCCAAGACTGTGGTTCATTATGAGTTTTTGCCGCGAGGTCGAATAATCACAACGGACGTGTACTGCCGTCAGCTGGACGAATGTTATCAAAAATTATGCAACAGACAACCATTGCTCGTCAATCGTTGTGTCTATTGGAAGCATGCGAAAAATCAACGCCTTGGGATGAGAGGTCCTCTCTCACCCTGCTTGTTCACTTGACTTGGCCCCTTCAGACTTTCACATTTTTCCGCCATTTGGATCATTTCTTGAGGGACAAACGGTTCGCTAACAAGGATGCTGTGATTCATGCCGTTAGCGATTTCTTGGACCACGGTGATGCCAGTTTCTGCCACCGTGGCATTTTTGCACTGAAAACACGTTGGGCACAATGTATTCCTGCCGAAAGCCGATATTTTTTCGAATAAAAGGTATTTCGTCGTCTGTTACTACTGTTTGTTTCTTTGTGTCCGAATCGGCCAATAATTATGAAACGACCCAATAATTAGCAATTTTTAGAACATTTTTACCTTTGAACCGTAAGGGGATTTTGGTACAATTAATTTGTGAATTTTTGATCATTTGCTCGCACATTGTACATTATGAATTTCAAATTCATTTAGTATTTTAAATCTTTGTCTTTAATATCATATGAAAACTGTCCCAACAAAATGGCTGCACGTGTGACCAGAACTTTTGTCCCGAATGCAATAAATATTCCACATCAGAAATGCTTCCTCTCCTAAAAAAAAGACTTCATACGACTTGATGGGCTTCAAACTAAAATTTCAAAATCTGTCTTCAATAAATTTCAAGGTACTTGAAAAGACATTTCGTGCAACTACTCAACAGGTTGTTTCGTTCACTTCATCGACTGGATGTTTTCGGAACTGATTGGTCACGAACGCTGCGTTTCTATTCAAGGGATGTAACGCAATTTTTTTGTTCAATAAAGTGTCCACTGCGCTGGATACCAGCTGAAAATCCGTTGCCATTGTTTTGAACACGATCCAGCTGCGCCGTCAATTTCTAGAACCCTGATTAAAAACCTTCGAGACATCTATTCGACTAATTCTAAGTTCAAAGCAAACGTACACAGAGACAGACTTTATTTTACAGAAAACGTGCATTCTAAATTGCAGTATAGAACAAAATATTCGACAGTGCTCTTCTAGGAACTTAGTTCGTTGCTCCGGTGCACAGTGGTTTAAGTGCTGATTTTTTTACCATTCATCCGAGTGGATCAGGGTTCGAACACCAGTGGGGCATGAATGTGGTGTTTGTCTTACGACCCTGGCTCTCATGTTCCCCGGAACAAGTAGTCCCAAATTAGGGACGGGAGACTGCTTATAGACCATTTATTTGACCATGGTGGTTGTTAAACCCCCAAACGGATAAAAAAAATAATTTTATATTCACATGAAAATTCGAACCTGGATACAAAATCTCTCAAGCAGAACTTTTACTTCTCTATCGTATAAACGTTTTCAAGATCTAAAGGGAAGGTTTCGGCAGTGCCGTTACACCCATTTGGAAGAGGGCACATAATGTTTTCAGATGTGAATTAAGTCCATAGTGCAAAATCTACTGCTTTCGTATAAGGGTGACATTGATCTACGTTGAACAAGAGAGCACGTGGTTTGACGCCATAGTTAAAAACATGATAGTGTTGAAAGTAAAGCTAAATGGTAAGGGAAATCTGAAACGATTAACGTTAGTGAAACAGCGAGTTTGCGATGACTTAAATAAACAATGAAGGAGCTGCTATGTATAAAGGGCTGCCGATGGCTTAGTGGTCAAAGTTCGTGACTGCCACGGAGGACCCTCAGGTTTGATCCCGGGCCGGTACGAACGCTCAAACCACTAAATATCCACCGTGCGTCGGATGGGCAGTTTAAGCCGTCAGACCCCGGGTATTGCCCCATCGGTAATAAATAAGGGCTTCTTTCTCCCCCTTTCTACCTCACATTCGTGTCACTTTCCTATCGGGCGCTGTAGCCTAAATCTTCTAGCCATTTGTTTTATATTTTCATTAAAAATGCCACTATTAATGTTTGATTTTTCTCATCATTGATTGATCTCCATAACACAACATAGAAATGCGAAACCCAAATTTGCCGGTAGCGACACTCGAACAAATATCTTTTTGCTCTGGTGCCGAATGCTTTCCCAATTAAGCTACACCGACAAGAGCTTATCAGTACTACTTGCCGTATTGACTGTGCGTCACCTCTGTAGTACGTCACATATGTCCCTCCCTTGAGAAAACTGGGGTCACAAAACTCGGATTTGTGGCCACCACAAACTATGATTGAAGTAGCTCTCTGTAGAAGAAGGAGTTATCGCTAATTCCAGATGAAGTGTGAAAAAAGCATCACACATTTTTTGAAGAGAAGAATAAATTCTCATTAAATTTCAGACAATGTGTAGTAGGACTATCACACATTTTTCGAAGAATCTAACGGCCAGTAGTTTCATTTTTACGTTTGAGTGCCAATGTGAAACCCAAACTTGCTGGTGACAAAGTTGGAACACATGTCCTTCTGCTCCGGAGCTGATGCTTTCCCAATTATACTTGCCGTTTTGTCATGGGCGCCACCTCTGTGTTACGTCAATAAACTTCAATTGTTGTTAGATCTCCCATAATTTCTACTTCCTTCAATTTACTAGAAGAAGAACCCAATGCATTTTCTGTACATTTTGACTTTCAAAGTTGTTTCACCTGCCTCCCACCTTCTATGCTGGAGTTACTTCGCTGTTACGCAACATCAAAATTAGCCTGTTCCTCCTCAATGCAGGGATAAATGCGTGCAGTCAAAATGCATATTGTTAGCACAGACATTTTCAGCCATTATCGTGAAAATGCGCTGTCTGTTAATAAGATGCTATATTTGTGACATGTCCGTCAGTTACACATAGGCGGACTACTGACGTATAATTGTTAAATTTTGACGTGCTACTAATGTAAATTAACTGTGCTACTAATGATAAATTGACAATATTTCATTGTTAATTTATCATTAGTAGCACAGCGAACTGACGGAAGGAGAAGAAAATGCACTCACTATTTCCGCTAGACACAAAATCGAATGACACAATTTGCAGGTTAATCAGAAAAGAAGTTACAGCCTATTTTTCATCTGCATAAAAAATACCACCGGATACGGAAGCATCTTTAGCTGTGACAAGTGCTTCCGCTATTCTTAAAGAATATTTGGTTTTGGTACTTGTTGTTCCGTAAAGGTCACGTATCACATCACGGAATGACAGTTCACGGTACGAGCCATTCTTTGAGCAGTGGATCTGAAGCAGTGGGAGAAGGTTCTAGGAAGTGAATAGGCGAATTTTACTGTGTTTTAGTTCAAAGATGAGGTGTGATTGTGAGGAATAGCAAGGAAATACACCGCCTGTCTTTGCTCATTAATCCCATCATGAAAGTTGGAGTAGGTGGCTACAATTGCTGTGGGTCATGCTGTCGCAATTTTTTGGTTTAAGTTATACCAATCGGCCATTCTGTATGGATGTTTTTTCTTTCCAACCATGATAACGTAATACACTGGTTTCGATAAATTAGAAAAACAAAACAAAACAGAAAAATTGCGTTAACTCAAAAGTAGATGATGAAATTTTGTGAAAACTTGTATTATATGCTACGTTAGAGAATACTCTAAAACACTCCGTAAGAAATCCTTTATTCCGACCAAACTGACCACATACCGAACGAGGTGAAAAATTAGGTGTCAATATAAAATAGCCAAATTACCTGAATTGTAGTCACCTCTCACAGCAATGCAGGCCTCATAGCGAGGTAGGAATGACAATTGTTCGTGCAAAACTTGTCTAAGTCCCACCAGATTTTGGGGAGGGGTTGAGGACAACAACACGTCTTCCTAGAGCATCTAAAACACTCTCCATTGGATTAAAGTAGGGGAGCCTGGCTGGCCAATACATACAGACAATGTCTCCTCTTGAAGATATTGTTCTATCAGCCGTGCTCGGTGGGGACCAGTGTTATCATATCGCAGGAGAAATTATATCCTATGGCACCTGCATAAGGACGAACATAAGGGTTTATGGTGTCAGCCCTATAGCATTGAGCATTCTTGGTTTTTCTTGGAAACACATAAAAGTTTGTGCTTTCATCTAAAGCGGTACCACTCCAAACTAGCACGCTACCACCACCACCATAAGTGTCCCTTTCACGGGTCATAGAGGAATAATAGATCCGGGATCTTTTCTACAGATCAGAACACACCTGGAATCACTTTGCGAAGCAAATCTGGACTCATCTCTGAAGAGTACTGACTTCATTGGTCTTCACTCCAATTGACGTAAAATCTTGCCCAATTCAAGCATTCTCCCAGTAACGGGAGTAAGGGGCACGTAGACCGCTGGTCGCCTAGTATAAAGACTATGACGTACTACAGAGGTGAAGTACGTGTGAAGACGACACATCTGCAGCGGTACATTCCGTCGTTGTAGCTTAGTAGGCTAGAATAACTGGCCTGCGTCCGATCTTCGCCACCGGCAAATTTGTGAATTTCACATTGCTGCGGGATTGTGGGAAATGGATTTAGTGGCTGTTGGGTTCTTCGAAAAACGTGTAATGTTTGTTCCACACATCGTCTGGAATGAATGAAAAATTCCTATTTTGCTTTAAAAAAATTAAGAGAGAGATGATGTTACGTACTACAGAGGTGTAGCACGTGTCAAGACGACAAATCTGTAGCGAAGAATTCTGTCGGTATAGTTCAGTTTGTTAGAACAACTGAATCCGGAGCGAGC
Source organism: Macrothele yani (assembly GCA_039090855.1). Lineage (NCBI taxonomy): Eukaryota > Metazoa > Arthropoda > Arachnida > Araneae > Macrothelidae > Macrothele > Macrothele yani. The sequence goes on from CM077026.1 coordinate 77,171,131, forward strand.
AAACGCGGGTTTGATCTTCAACACCAGCAAATTTGTGAATTTCACAAAACCTCCTTTGGGAAGCTTTCTGCGCACGAAAATACCATCGTTTCCGTAGCAGCAGCAGGAGCAGATCGCAGTTGTGTTTGGGTAGCCGTCCTGTTCCTCAGGGCAATTAATCGGAGATATCGGTCATCTGAGGATGTTGTATTCCTTTGATTTTTCTCCGCTGTAGCTTCGAAACTGATTGTGTATTTTGAAATCGTTTCCACAGTTTGAGGACCAGAGAAGGACTCACATACAGCCATCTTGCAACTTCCACCCGACTTTGACCAACCTCTAGTTTTGCGAGCATTCTCCACCTCAGTTCGACCGTGAAATGATGTCTCGCACCCTTTCCAAAAAATTTACTATCTCAAAATCCTTTCTTTACACTAAGCAAACGATGTGACGTACGCCTCCTCAACAGCCCTTTTATGCTGCGGCTTATTTGCATAAACCAATGCCATCTTCACTCATTTGTATACAATACCCTGACTCAGCATTATATTTCACGCAATGTACCCAAGTTTCGTGCATTTCCAACTCTTTTTTAACAAATAATCGCGATTTTTCTTTTTTTCCCTTTTATTTATGAAAACCTGTATAGTAATCCGGGTAAGGTACGTTAAAAATTCTACAGGTTAAAGACTCCCTTTTAAATCTTTCTAAAATCACTATTTCAGGTGATTTTTACATTGGAATGCATCCCAAAAGCAGCAAAATGAAGGCATTGAGAAAAAAAGTTATTGGTCCATATAAGATTGTCTAAAGTAATCTTGTTGACTATTTTCATGACGAGCTTAAGCTTTAAATCAGGTGTGAGGATCTCGTTTTATTTTCATGCAGCTGGTGATGGCTGTCCTGTAGAAACGTAGCAGTGTTTTCGATATGTTACGTAACTTGTATGTCCAATAGCTAATGTCAGTCCTACAAGAGAACGCAATGGGAAATAGGACTGATGATTAACCATCCATTACAATATTCAGAGTGCTCTGCCGCGTTTTAGTAAGATAGTGATAAAAGTTTGAGCGACGTATTCACATATCAGAAAAGTATTGCGGAGTTGTCCTCTCTCACTCAATCTCTTTCTCCCTTTCTCTCTCTCTCTGTCTTCAGTGTGACTAACAGCAATACCAAAACCGCGTCTGTGGGTAATGTTTCTGCAATTACAGAGAAAATTGACTAATGCTTCTCTTGTAAATATTTTCTTTATCGTACGAATTAATTTCGCATGCTTTGCTGCAGTTAATTATATGAGAAACATATGAAAGCACGTTCTTGAACTGGTTGATTAATGCCGCCTGCAGCTGCACCACATCATATGGATCATTTTCCACCAGTTCGCTCAGAGTATAACACTGAAAATAGCCTAAATTTTGACAGTTGTTTTAGCACCGGTACATTTTCACCGCATTTTTAAAGAAATGTCATTTGAAAAGTCATGTAAAATTAGACAAAAATGTAAAAGCAGTGAAAATCTAAACTTAGTTCCCAAACAACGGATAAACTGATGTAGTGCATTCAATTGGTTTAAAGGCTTGACGTAACCTCTTTACGCCCTTATCGTGAATACGCTACTGTTATGACAAATGATGAATTATAGTTCCATCGGAAACACAGACCGCGCTTTTCAGGAATTTCACACAAAATTTTCTCAACTTTCATTCCGCTTCGAGAAAAAGGATTAAAACGAAATCCCTTAAATATCTCTGAAATTTTTAATTTACAATATTTTTTCCAAAGATTTTTAAATGTTTTCCTTAATTAAACCTTCAAAAACCTGACAAAACGGTACAGCTGAATATTTATTATTCTATAAATATCTGGATAGAGTGCTGATCTCTGAACTGTTTCGTGCTAAGATAAATTTGAAATTAGCTTTTCAATGTTGACTTTTATTCTACATTATTTTTTCTTACTACAGCTGTTACTAAATGCTCACATTTCAAGTTTGCTGTCCTAATCGCTAAATATAAAATGTTTCACGAAGCTAACTTATTTTAGAAAATTAACATCATCACTTTATGTGAATTGGATCTGATTGGTCTATACAACAAATGAAATTTGTCTGTAACAAAGCATTTCAGATATTTAACTTGCAAACATTCCAATGATTTCTAACACATTAAATTCAGGTTACTTTTTTGTTAGACTTTTCTAGAAAAGTTCAAATTTTTTTATAGGTGTAGAACTTTAGATAAAAGCTTCATTTCAGTGCTTTAAAATGGGACTCTGCGTTGATGCTTTATCCTGATCAATAACTAATTGTTTTAATATTTTAGATATACGGGGCTTCTAAATTTAATGCTAAATTAAAGTATCAGTATTTTATCAGGACGTTTTACTTGTGAAATCAGTATTTTGGTAATACAATAGACGAGGCGTGCATTCCTGAATAGAAAATTGGTGCACACAAAAATGCTCTTACCAAAGCAACCTCAACACCAGAATAAGCAGCATAATACACTAACGTTTTCTTCTGCAGAAAAGCATTTAGAAGATAATGTGGGAAAAAAATAAGACTTTTATGAGACACACAACCTTAAAAAGCCACTTACATTCCAAAGGTCGTGTTACTGAAATTTCATCCTAGTTGCCATAGAAGAAAAACCTTTATGGAAAAGGGCAATTAAACCAATTTTGGCAAACAGCGAGTTAAGTTTAAAATATTAATTCATAGGAATTATTAAATAATCTAAGTTTGCAAAACACAAAACTTTCCTTCGAAATTATTCACTCAATTTTTGCACTTGACTTCGTTTTCTTCATACAGTTTTTCTTGTGCCTTACGAATCCTTTTGTATTTCAGTGAAAGATCTTACGATTGTTGCCCAACATCAAACCTAGCTGAAAATGGAATATATAACTGACTAACAAACCCGTGAGCAAAGTAAAGTCAAAAACTCTCTCAAATATTTAGCCGCTATAATAGCGAATCGTAAGGAAGGAGATATGGATTGGAATTGCTTATTCAGTATCTTTTTCAAGACACTTTGCTACTTTGTGAATTTTGCATGAACATTATTGCTCAGAAAATTTACATATCCTGAGCTTCACGTTTCCCAGTGATATGTTAAAATAAATGCCAAGCTGCTTTAATTTGCATGAAAAATACCAAGTTCACCCACCTGTGTCTTCACAATACGGATGAGTTGTTGGTACTAGAGAAAAGGCAAATATTTTTTTAAAAATCGGAATAGTTCTTGTCGGATTGTATGAAGTCGTAATGAAACGCAAAATAATTTGCATGAAAGATGAACAACTTGATTCAGAACATTCTCTCCTTAAATCAACATATTGAACATCCAGCAAAATTCTATTGAATATGTTTCGTCGAATGACTGATTTGACTGCTTATCATCAGTAACTGCTAAATATTTCCTTCACAGTATTGCAATCATTTGTTTTCCTTCAGCCGTGTTGAAGCAGCGAAATTGACAAAATTATATTGAGATGCCATACATTTTATTTGTTGAAGAAAGATGAAAGCGATTCAGAAATGCGGTAATATTTACATATATATGTCTCTTCCATTCTTTTCGCACTTTTGCTTTTGTAGAGTTTCTCCTGGAGGAGAAAAGTTAAAAATGTAGAAAATAATGACAAAAAGTTTTGGAATTACTTCCAAGGTTTTATTTTACTACCGTTCTGGTACCGAACATGACAACGGGAATTTGGAAGTGAATTAATTAAATCTTTCCTTGTTTTTTTCTTTTCGTCTCCCCTTGGAGATGCTATTAACTCCAGTTTAAAAATATTAAAGTAGAGTTGAAGCATAACGCTTTGCAAGGTCTTCCGAAGATGTGAGCCATTTCTGCTCTACGTTACAAAAATGTAAGAAAATAATTATGTTGTCTTTGAAAATGTATTGTAAATTGTCTTACCGTACATATGGGACAAAAGAGAACTTTGCTCATGTTGATCACCCATCTTCGAGATTCTTGCTCGCATCTGTGGTTCAGCACTCTTTTGGGTCGAATTGTGCTCACGGGCATCCCAGGACTCCGTTTCGGAAGGAACGGATCGGTCGAGAAAGTCTGCAGATCTCGAACCTTCTCTACTTTTCTTCAAAACATCCAAACCAACACTCATTTTTGTTACCTGCTACCAGTAAACACCTGTACTTAAACTTCCTATCCAACTTTTAAAGAAATCCCTTCATTCCGGAATCCTTGTTAAATGTTGATAAACTGTGTGTGTTCAAACAAACACAGGTTCGAGATTGCCAAGTGTTCTTTCGAAAGAACTAGCTACATCTTGCAAGGCATTTTTTAAAGTGCGTGTGCGTCCATGATGACGAAGTTGGTTCTTTGGAGGGATGGCCCCACCTGGTCTCCCTCTCTGTGTTCACTCGGAGAGCGGAATGAACCTGATGAGCGCGGCAAAGAGCTACTTTACTCGATCTGCGCGTGCTCAGAACAGGGTCGATATTTCAGGAGGAACATGAAGTTCCACCCTCCAGATCCGCTAACGCGTCCTGAAGTTTTGAAAAGATTTCACCCTTTGTTGGTATAGTTTTGCTTCCGGCAACTTCATGATAACAACTAAATCAACAACTTGAGTAAATTGAATAAAAGCCCAAGTTCCCCATTTGCACGACACTTAGCCCACTGTGTTAAACACTGCTGCAAAGTTGCTTTTCAGTCTTCCACCCCTTCCCCCTGAATGTTGAAGCACAGTCCATTCTCTGGGGGAAAGTTACACAGCCTAATAACATCTTCATTTTGGTATGGCCAGTAATTACCATACATTATGACTAGCCGCTAGAAACTGAAAAACGTGGAAAGTGATAATGTAAGAATCTACACAACGTTTAATTTTGCTCTCTTTGAAAAGAAAACGATTTTGTTTAAAAGATAATACTATTTTGTAAAGATTTTTGGACACGAAAAATGCCATGATTTTATTGTAGTGCAGCATTTTAAAATATAAGTTGATGACATAATTTTTCAGGATTTATAGAGAAAAGAATTGGTCTGAGTGCACGTAGTAGAGAGCAGAATTTTCGTGAATATTAGGGACTGCGCTGCAGTTTTGCGTCCTCCTTGTATTGCCGTGTTTGCATAAATTTATTGTCATTTGGTGAGGATAACTTACTATACTTCAGCCTTCTGGAAAATATCAGTCCTCTGTGACAAGATGCAAAATATATATTCTCTTCATTTCTCTTTCATGAAAAGCGATCCTTGATGAGGATCACTTTTCCGTCTGTCAAAATATTGCCTTCAACTTGTCTGAGAATGACCTTCTTTATTCCATTGCTTAAAATAAGTTACGGTTTTTTCTGTCCAGCAAGGTGATGTTTCATCACTGGACAATTTTTAAGATTTTAATTAGTAAAACGTTTATCCAGCTTTGAAAAAGTATCGCACACGGGTCTACGAAATATACGAAAATCAGCTTTATTTATTTTTCGATGCCCTGCGGAAAAAATCATTTCCTCTTGTCGGTATTGTAGCGTTCCTTAATTCTCTTCAGAACCTTTCCCTACTGTTCCTGTCGTTCTATGTCTCTTTTGTGCGTATTCTCGTAAGCACTTCTGTTATAAGGTGTCAGTCCAAATCGCGCTCAATCAGTTTCCTGCTGTGCTACAGGAAACACGGCCATCCATTTTTATGCAGCTGAGAAAGAGTCACTGCAACTGTTTTGCCAACCCACCGCTCTAGTTCACTAAAACTTCGGATTTATCTACACTGGCGGAAAGTGAAAAAAGAACACCAAGAAGGAGACGCCTGATACCAACGAAATTTATACAGCATAATAACGGAATACAGAGGATAACGTGATAAAAACATTATGGCAAAATACAGCTGTATTTGCTGGTAAACTAAAAAATAACATTTCCATGTTACATGGTTAGTACGAGGTTGAACCGCCATGAACTGCGTCACACTAGTAATTCTGGCATGGAGTCTGTCGTACAGATGTTGGATGTAAGTTTGGGGTATTAAGTTCCAAGTATCCTCAAATTGGACGCGTAAATCAGGGATGGTCGTGGCTGGCCGTTGAGATCGGATAAATCGTTGTCCCATAAAATCCCACACGTGCTCAATGAGGGACAAATCCGGTGAACGTGCAGGCCATGGAAGTTGTCTCACACCCTGAAGTGCATGTTGCGTTGCACGTGCCGTGTGTGGGACTGCGTTCTCTTGCTGGAAAACACCACGATGGACCGACCTAACAAATGGCACAACAACGGGCTGAATGATGTTGTTGATGTAGGAGGTGCTGTTTAACGTACCCGGTACAAACACTAGTTGTGTACGGGAGCGATTGCTGATCGCTCCCCACACCAGGAGACCAGGTGTAGGCCCTGTGTGTCGCTAGCGGATGTAAGAAGGGTGGAGACGCTCCCCTGTACGTCTGCGAACACGCATACGGCCATCGCTGAACACGGCTTCCAAGCAGAATCTGCTTTCATCGCTGAACACGACAGATCGCCATTGCGTTCTCCAGTGCCGACGTTGGCGACACCACTGCAGCCGTTCCTGAGGGTGGGTTGGAGTCAGAGGTACACATGCCAGAGGCACACGTGCACGTAGTCCTGCATCCAGCAGACGGTTGCGGATTGTTCGCACAGTCACCTCAGGTGCAATGGCAGCTCGGAATTGCGTCGCAGTGGATGTTCTGCTTGACAACTCCGCTCTTCTTATGCGTCGATCGGTCCGCTCATCAGTCCGTCTGTGACTCCCGGTTCCACGTCTTCTCGTATGGGAATGTTCCTCGGACCATCTACGCCACCATCGAACCACCACCGATACTTCCCGTCCAAGTCGCTCTGCAATACGATGATACGACCACCCGGCCTTGCGGAGTCCGACTAGACAACCTCGCTCAAAATCCGATAACTGCTGAAATCGTACACGTCTTCCATGTCCAGGCATTGCAGCTTCTTCAGGGTCTTCGCACGTGCCTGTACGCCGACGACTGATTACATTCACTTCGTCGTACTCCTTAAATACCACCGACGATAATTTGCATATTATGCCGTACTGTGGCGTAAGCGCTCACCGGTTGGTCCCAAAATTAACATTACACCTACGTAAACTCGACCCAATTAACATATGTAAATTTCATGATCGTCCGCCAATTCCTTCTTGGTGTTCTTTTTTCACTTTTCGCCAGTGTATTTATACTTTCCCCAAACAAAACAACTTTAATCTAATTATTTAAATTGCGGGGGAACAAAAAAAGCTCCTCGATCCCATTTGGTAAGTACAGCAAAAGAGAACAGAACTGATTACTGCGCTATGCACTATAAGTTTTGCTTTTCATTTACAGTTTACCATAAAAAATATGCAATATCGATCATTGTAAGCGTTCGGAAACTGACCTTTGAAACAGACAAACACATTTTGATGTGACTTGGAAATTAAAACATATCAGAATGGTGTTGTTAGCGTACCCTTTCTTTGGGATACCTGGAGTTTAACAAAAATGATAAAACTTTCATTTCTCACAACTCATTTACAATACCACATTGCGACTCCTTATATTAAAAATATGTTTTAAGGGAAATGAAGCTGGTAATAAGGTATCTCTGAAGAGTCATTTGCGTTCTTCTACTTTAGACACCTGTCTGCTGATATATTTCCGTAAATCGCAGAAATCTACTTCTGTTTCGCCATTTTGAGGCAATCTCCTAAATTTTTCACTGACATATCTCCTTTTTTTGACTTATGATGTAAATTACTTTTAGAAATTTTAACAGCCATATTTTTTTGGGTAAATTGTAAAATCAATTTGTGTGAATATTTTATAACTTTTAAAGCTGTGTGTTATTATTCACTTTATCGAATGCCTTAGATTAGAAAAAATATATACGTCGAAGAACTCAGACATATCACCAAAATCGTGATTTTTGTGTAACAATTTTTTCTAGCTAAATGTATTCTAATAAAATCCACATTGGCCATTAGGGCAATATGTTTTCCTTTTAGTAAAAAAATTCTAATTTTACAAATTTCTTTTCGATCTGGGAGGCGTGAACTGTAAGAATGATAAACCTTGCATTTTGATCTTTTTTCAAGGCATAATTTCGCACCTAGACGGCGGAAAATCCGATTTATAAAACGTTTCTTACTTTGCTTTGATGCCTTGTATCACGAACACTAATGTGGGAACAATTTCGTTTTCGCCTAATGCACAGTTTTCCCGCTACAGGCATAATTTGCATTTCCCCCTATATCTCTACTTCTAAAATCTGAGTTTGAAGAATTCCTTTTGCGTCCGATACAGTTTGTTGTTCGTAATGTTTTGCACATAATTACTCATTTTTCTTTACGCACGATTGTGCCCCTATAAGGCGTAAGCACAGATTTCTGTTTGTCAAATATTTGCAGCTGTATCTGTTCGACTAAAAATTAACAAAAAAATTATTTTCTGTCGTGTGTAATATTTCTCAGTAAGAATTTTAGGAGTTCATCGTATTAACGAACAAGTAATGATAAAATATGTCTCTAAGATACCTAAGTTAGAATTCCTCAATCAACCATATATTAGCCAGATTCGAACCCAGCATTAGCAGCATGGGGAGGTATAGGCATTTTACATATGTACAAAATACTATTTTTCCCGGAAATTATAGATTTAGTGCCAGCTGCATCAAAAGGGGTGTCCGAATACTTTTGATCATACATTGTATTCTCACATTATGAAATATTAGTTGGTTTACTGCAAATCTATATCTAACATTTCTTAATATTAAATATAGACAGTTGGTACTAATGTCCTGCAAATTAAGTACTGTTGAATTCCTCGACTCTAGATACTCATGAGCGTCGTTAAACCTTAAAATATTTGAAAAAGGGATTTCAATGAGTACATGACTTATTCAAAGTACATGACCCGAAAATGATACTCCATTATTCTCAGTGTAGTTCTCCTCAAACAATGAGAACTACTGGGCAAATATTGAAGCACAAGCCCTTCATTGAACGACCAATGTAGATGCTGATAATTTTTTTCATTTTTTTAGATGTTTTATAGCACTAAATAATTGTTTAATAGACTCACGTTATTAAAAGTTGGCTGTAACAAAATCAGCCGTGACACATTCACTATGTTCTAAGCGTATAATATCAGCTGCTTGTATTCTAACAACATTGCATGCACCATTACTGTTTTTCAAGTTGAACTTAGCACGTCTTGTATCCCCTTGTTGGATGAAAGCCTACAGGATATAGAGAAAACTAGGTCTCTGTTGCATTCTGGAGCTATTTTTCATCTTTGAAATGTGCTCCACGGTTTAAAAGACGATAAAAGCTCCAAGACGTTACAAGATTGTACAAAATATCAATATCACTGCCCTGTGCTTCACATTTACCGATTCCATTGCAATTACTAGTTGGCGTAACAAATCAAACAGCTAAACTCCTATACATGATATCCGGTAGATGCCATCGCAGAGTTGCTTCATACATTTGCTCTGCGTTGTTTATAAAATAACGTGGACAGAGCGATGACGTCGTCTATTTACATTATCTCTACGTATTTGAAATATATTAACCATTTCTATTGCCACTTTGGATTTAATAGCTATAATTAAATAGCTTGTCCTGTTAATGCCACCAGGTGGCGACATGTCAGTTGCTGAGCCCATCAATACGGATTTCTGTAGTCAGATGCTGACTGATAAACCACACATAGCGCTGTGAATTGTTGCCACCGTAGCGTAAAGTGAACGCACTCGGCTAGTTACCGAGAGATCTGGGATTCGATCTCTGCGGTGGCGGAACAACAATTTTTCAGTTGCTATGTGTTGTTTATAAAATACCGTGCACAGAGCGATGACATCGTCTGTCAGCTCAGATGATTAACTACAGTCCGCGTATCTGACCATTCCGCCTCCAAGGCAGTTGTTTGATTATTTGTTCGTAGCTTATCTAATATTCAAAATGTAATCACTATCAAAGTTGGGTTAACTCTTTCCTTTTTTGGTAAATGAATATTTGGACTGAGGAATGCTGGGCTTGGTGTAAAATTTATGGTAATATTTTAGTAATAAAAAACAGCCCGATATGTTATGTTTACAAATTTGAAAGATGTGAATCCGTTTATTGGTGTAAATATGACATAGTTGTTAAGTCAGTAATATCCGAAAACGGGAAAATTTTATCGTTCTGGAGCGGAAATCAAACCCGCGTCTCTCTGATAGCGTCCGAGTATGCTAACCACTACACCACCCAGACAGACCAAGTTTCAAGTTTCCGATTAATTTGAATGTAACCATCAAAGGATTCGCTAGTCGAAGCAATTCAAAACCTTCAGATTCGCTATATATGAACGCCGGTTTCTTCGACTACCGAATCCTGTGATGGTTGTAGTCAAATTAATCGGAGACTTGAAACTCGGTTGTTCTGGGTGGTGTGGTGGTTAGCATACTCGGGCACTATCCGGAAGACGCATATTCGATTCCCGCTCCAGGACGACGAAAATTCGGATATTATCTGACTTAACATCCATGTCATATTTACACCAATAAATGGATTCACATTTCCAAATTTATATTTTACAATGGTGTAATTCCGTATTTCAGCCATTGATATGTTACGTTTGTTATTGCGGCACATGTTCCCCACTCCCCGCGCAACCAGCAACCATTCATTAGGGATGGGCGACTGTTTCTCCGTTTCGATGACCATGAATACTTTAAACACAAAAAATTGGGGAGGAAAAAGAACTAAAGAATAATGAATTATTAATAAATAGAGTATCAGTGAACTTAAATCCTCTCTTCTCATAAGTTGAATTTCAAATTCTTTCGTACTGAGAGTTAGCATTAAGAAAAATTAGCACAACAAACAATATTGAAACTGTTTCTGTATTTCAATTTTTTTTTTATTTTTTAATTCAGGAAAATAAGTACCTGTGACTTTTTCGTTAATAGGGAAAACAAAAATATTCAGCCGTTACATGAAAATGCGTTAAAACTTCTGAAATTTTATATGAGCTGTTGCAGTGAATTGCGTTACTTGACTTAATGAATGGTCCTGACATTTCGGTTTAGCCGCCGCATATGCTGAAATGTTTAATCAACTAAATGCACAGTTTATATTATGCAGAAAACCTTAGGCTTGACTAAAACTCTATTAAAAGCCCCACAATCGTTTCTTAAGTGATTGTAGAGGTATTTGCCGTTAAGAAGAATTGCGATGACCCTTTTGTTTGGCAAAAAGTAGTCGCACGACAGAAACCAGACGAAGGCAGCGCACTAACCTCATGAGTCAACACGATGCTTGATGTATGAACCCATCTACAATAGACGGCTTTATCATTAACATCACTGGGTGGGCCTACACGTACACGTGACATAAATTAAGGGAGTGATCATACGTGTTCCATGAATCGTTCGACGGATTCAAAGGGAAAAGGGTTTATTATACCAATGAGAGTTTTTTCTCACTGGGTTTTCTCAAACTCGACTAACGGAGAAGCCGCTTTGAAGGAAAAAACTGGTCAGTGACTCTAAAATTCATTGAATTTCATATACCAGGAGTGAAGTGTCCTTCTTTAAAAATACATGAAAAATAAAGCTTCATCTAGAACTTCCTTTCATGAGTGAAAGAGGAATCGATAATTTTTTTTTAGTACGCTATTTTTCCCAACTTTTTTTTTTACTTTGATGATTTAATTACTGTTGAAACGGAAAGGACCTTTAATAGTAAAATTTTGTGTTGTCAGTTTTTGTCTGTTTTGTTTTCTTTAATGCTAGTAGTTAACAGGAAAATAATTCAATGATCTAATATGACGGTGTACCTTAATTTTTAGTAAGAAAGTGTTGATTTCTGAATGATCCATTCACTTAGTACTTTTACCATGACTGATGTATGCATTTTATACTTTAAAGGATGAAGCAATCATTTTTTTTAAGAATAGAGATAAAGTTCAGACTTGTTATTATTATATACATTGTGATTTATGCATTTCATTTAGAGACATACCTGTGTCCGTAAAACACAGGTTTCTTTAAAAGCGAGTTGCATTATTTCAAGATTACAACGCTTATGTGATAAAGAACATTTTTAGGAGCTAAATAAAACCAATGTGCTTGTCAAACTAACTAATCTGAAATACACTATCTACCAACAAGTAATTGGACACCTCTGAAATCGACGATATCTGCGGTCCTGATACACGTCATGGCCGCCGCCGTTAAATATCGTGTGGGAAACAACAACGCAACCAGTCGCATGCAAGATGCCACGCAGTTCGGAGCTCTCTGATTTCAAGAAAGGTGTAATCGTCGGGTATCACAGAAATGGCCGATCCATACGTGACATATCCAGCGAGTTGAAGTACCCAAAATCGAAAGTGGCCTACGTGATTGGCAAGTGGAAGATGAGAGGTGACTGTCGGAATGTGCCCCGACCCGGCAGACCCACAAACTGGGAGCTAGAGACCGACGGGTGCTGGCCAGAGAAATTCGGAAGAACCGCACCAAATCGATGGGCCACATCCGCGAGGAGTTTCAACAGGCATCCGGGAGTGTTCTTTCGGTGAATACCATCCGTAAGGAAGCCCATCTGCTCGGTTATCATGGACGTGCTGCCACCCACAAGCCTTTGATCACCAAGTCCAATAGCGCTGCTCGGCTAACGTGGTGCAAAGAACGTCGACAGTGGACCGTTGAACAGTGGAAACAGGTTCTCTGGAGCGACGAATCAAGGTTCATCCTCTACCGTTCGGATGGCAGGGTGTGGGTTTGGTGTCTGCTTGGAGAACGCCTCCAGCCGGAATGTATTGTGCCAACTGTGAAGTTCGGCGTCAGTGGAATTATGCTATGGGGGTGTTTCTCCTGGTATGGCACGAGACCCTTGGTCGCAATTCCTGGTAGACTCAACGCCGAGACCTACTGCTACATTTTGGATGACCATGCGCTTCCTACGTTGTGGTAGTTTTACCGGGTGGACCCATGTTACTTTCAGGATGACAATGCCACCTATCATGTTGCAAGGTCCACCATAGCTTGGTATGGTGACAATAGGGTTAATCGAATGGACTGGCCTGCGCAGAGCCCGGACCTTAACCCTATCGATCACCTCTGGGACGAGTTGGAGGGTCGACTTAAGGGGTGCCCCCACCGTCCGAAATCGGTGAAGGAACTGACCTGTCTTATCGAAGCCGAGTGGAAGAAAATACTGCTAGCCGTCGTACAACGCCTGGTTGAGAGTATGCCCCGGAGGGTCGTAGCTGTAATCGCCGTTCGTGGAGGCTCCACCAACTGTTGAATGTGAATAAACTTCGTTTTCCTTTGCTATCACAGGTTATAATGAATTAGCTTTATTTTCTTTCCGCTAAGCTAATTATAATGAATAAGCTCTTCCTACCAGCTAGCTAATGATATACTTGTACTAAGCTTCAAAATAGTGAATTCAAAAGGGTGTTGTTACTAGTTAATTACGAACGTAAACAAAGTCTTAACGCTGGTTATTTATGGTAATAAATAAATGTTATAAACCTAACAGCCAGACAGAGGTCTGACAAAAACTATGAATTGAGAAAGACTAACTTACGGTAACTTCTTTATTATAAGACTCTTGGTCAACTAAAGCACACACACAACTTGTTTTACAATAATGAAGAATCTCTCCTCGTATTATAAACGCTCTCCGTAAACAACAACGCTCTCTCATAACAACAACAAAAGCTCTCCCTAAGTCTCGATGAACGCGCCTATATACTAGCTACCACCACGTCATGACTTACACTCATTGCCAGATCTCATTCAGCGGGTGAAATAATATTTCGTTCAGTAAGAAGATAATTTACATAGTAAAATAAAATAACCAGAGATAGTAAAATCAAAAGGAAAGTGAATATAGAGTATACGTTACATCATCTCCCCCGTAATTTTTCTTTTTTTTTTTCTTTCTTTTTTTTGGTTTCCGAAAAACCTATCAATTTTGGAGTGTAAGTCTTACATTTCGTTGAATGACGTTTCTCGACCTCTTTTTTGTTTTGTTGTTTGGTGGTAGCAGTATTTACATTATCAAACTTGGCATGACAAATTAAGAAATCTGTATTCGTCTGTGAAACTTGTATTGTTGAACAAAACAAACCTGCATCGGCATACCTTCCTTTTATTCTGCCTAGCAGGAATCACTTTTTTAATTTCAAATGACGTTCTCATTATTCGGTGAATACATACCAACTGTATCAGCAGCGAAGATTGCCTGGAGCTGCCTAACAGTAACAATTTTATTATTTTAATTTCAAATTACGTTCGCATTATTCGTTGAATACATACCAACTGTATCAGCAGCGAAGATTACCTGGAGCTGCCTAACAGTAACAATTTTATTATTTTACCCCTAAGCACATAGATATATATAAAAAAATTCTGATTAGTAGATGGACATAGAAGAAATATAAAAAAAAAACACATATATACACAAAAAAGAATGCATAGGCCCACACGAAAAAAAAAAGAAATTCTGACACGCCAACTGGTCGTGCAGGAAAAACAACAAACTGAGAAAAGAACCTGTCCACGAGAACTTACTTATCTCGAGGACGCATAAAAAACTCTAGTGCGATAACGTTTTCCAGGCCTAATCGGACTGGTAAAATCAGGTGGCTTCGATCTCTTCAAGGACTTTAATGGATCTGGAACATCAGTCTGCTGTCGGTCAAGAAATCCCGGCGGCTGACGGGAACGGTCAGGAATGGCGAAAATCCTTCGGTCCGAAACGGCGGAAGGCTGTGAGTCCGGAAATCCCTGCGGCTGAGAAGAACGGTCAGGAACGTCTGAAGTCTGGCAGTCCGGAAATCCCTGCGGCTGAGAAGAACGGTCAGGAACGTCTGAAGTCTGGCGGTCCGGAAATCCCAGCGGCTGAGAAGAACGGTCAGGAACGTCAGAAGTCTGGCGGTCCGGAAATCCTTGCGGCTGATAGGAACGGTCAGGAACGTCGGAAGTCTGGCGGTTCGGAAATCCTTGCGGCTGATAGGAACGGGTTCCCCCAGGCTTGTGATATGGAGTCCCTTTGTGCTGGGGCCCGTTGGATCCTTCCAGTATTCTTTTGGACGGACGTGTCTCCGGCCACATCGTTTGCTTTCACTTACGCGCGCGTGGCATGAGAGTAGCAGTAGGCATCGGCCCATTTTGCCCTGAACGTAGGTTCCAGGGGCGAAACCCGGGAGGATGCAAGGATTTCTGCCTTCGTCGCTGTTGCGGCGAAGCAGATTGGGGAGACAAGTCACGCTTGCGCCCAGCCTTTGGTGGTGCTGGACGGTTTGTAACATGAAATTTAGTGTTCATAACTGATAAGTCAGAAATGTCCGAAGCCTCTGAGTCGCTGCTGTAATTCAGTGGTCGTGCAGGGCGATGTTTAGATTTGCCTATAGGAATACTTTCTGGCGAGGTATTCAAAGAAGTAGTAGCCCGCGTTGGTGCAGAGTTATCCGGAAACGGCGCAGCAATAGTCTTGGCAATGGTTGGAGGGAAAGGAACGATACTAGTATTCGAAGAACTCGATTCGAGCCTTGGTCCCATGGGAGAATCAGGTTGCGTGTTTGGAAACCCGTCTTGAGGAGGGGAGGGTGAAGGAAAAATCACTGGAGATTCTTAAAAAATGTTTGTTGGTTCGTCCAAAATTTCTGGCGGTTGATCGTGAGATATAGACTCTTGAGTCTGTGGAACAGAAGGTTGAGTAGGGTTGATTATGAAATCGATATTTCGTTCATGATACTTGCGACACTGATCAACGTGTACGTATTGAAATTGGTTGTCAGGTTTTTCCAGAACAATATTATTTTCAAACATATTTGCCACCCGATATGGACCTTCGTAGCTGGGTGCAAATTTCTTCACTTAAAGTATGCGAAACAGAAGACTGGAAGTGCGTTTCCACGAGAGTGAGATCTCCAACGACAAGATCTGGTTCCCTACGCCTAGAATTATAATATCTTGCTTGAGCCGCTTGTGCTCCTAGCATTGCAACACGAGCTTTTTCTGCCATGATTCGTACTGATTGCGGAGTTGGTCGCTGGTTTAGTTCGTCGATAATCCCCGTTAAATTTTCAAAAGGGGTTTTAATTTTGCGACCCAAAAAAGTTCTGCAGGAGTAATTTTAGTAGACTCGTGGACAGACGAGCGGAGGGCGAACGCAAAAAGCTCCAAATGGTCATCCCATCTTTCATGATGATCCATTACAAAAGTCGCAATCATTTTCATTAGCGTGCGGTTAACGCGTTCCGCAGGATTACTCTGGGGATGATATGGGGAAATGAATTTATGTTTAATGTGTAGTCTCGCACACATTCTTTCAAAAATGTCAGAAATAAATTGAGGACCATTATCCGAAATTACTTTATTAGGTGCACCATATCTAGAGAATACTTCATTAACTAAGACATTACAAATAACTTCTGCCGTAGCGGCTTTAATGGGAAAAACTTCAACCCATTTAGAAAAATTATAAGTTAGTACTAAAACATAACGAGCTTTATTTTTAACAGATAAAGGATAAGGTCCCAATAAATCTATTGAAATAATATCAAACACATGAGAACTTGAACTAGATTTCAAGTGACCGGCCGGTCTTACATTAAACGGTAATTATTAATCTGACACAAGTGACATGATTGAACGTATGCGAGCACACTTTGGTACATGCCAGGCCAATAGGCAACATCCCGCAATTTACAACGGGTCTTGCGAATACCTAAATGGCCTGCAAGAGGTTTGTCATGAAATTCGTTTAAAAGGGCCATTCTAAGGGTTCGCGGAATACATGGGCGAAACTCTGCCCTAATAGTCCGAGACTTTGTATAGTAAAGAAGACCCTCTATTACTTCAAAATGCTGTGACCTTCCAGCCAGAGAAGGATCACTTTGTGGGGGCGAACCCGCAAGCAAAAAATTATAGATATCCCCAAAATCTGGATCATTTATTAATTCTGCCATTATCTGCTCTCTGGATGTTATATCAGCTATTAGAAGTAAAGGCTGACATCCAGGAGTAGCTTCAGTGGGGACCCCACTAATCGGAACGCGAGATAATGCGTCCGGTAATTGATTCTTATGACCTGGCTGATACGAAATTTTGATATTGCTCTCTTGTAACTTCAGAGCCCACTTCATAAGTCTTTGAGATAGGTGCTTAGCAGAATTCAAGTACTGAAGGGCAGAATGATCCGTAATTATGTTAACCGTCAATTCGTTAAGATAACATTGAAATTTATTCAGCGCATACACAACAGCAAGACATTCACGTTCCGTAGCTGAATAATTACGTTCAGCTTTGGCTAAAGTACGAGACGCAAAAGCTATTGGAAGCCTAGCTTGTGACAAAACGCAACCAAGACCAACTCCGGATGCGTCAGTATAAATATCAAATTCCTTAGTATGATCCGGAAAAGCCAACACCGGAGGCTGAGTCAATGCAGACTTCAGTGTTTCAAATGCAGCGTTAGCCTCAGGTGTCCAAATAAACTTCTTGTATTTACGTTTTAAAGCATACAATGGCTCACAGATTGTAGCATAAGCGGGGACGAACTGCTGATACCATCCGGTCATTCCCAGAAAGCGTGATAGTTCTTTTGCTGTTTTAGGCCGAGGAAAGTCAACAATAGGCCTAATTTTTTCATTATCAGTAAATAAGCCGTGAGGAGTGATTTTCAACCCCAGATATACAATCTCGTCCCTCGCTATCTGGCATTTACTAGGTTTTAACGTCAAGCCAGCATTGTATATGAGTTGGAACACCTGTTTGAGCAGAGAAAGGTGCTCGTCAAAAGTCTCGGATGTAATAATAATGTCATCCAAATATACATGCACATGGGAACCCAGAACAGGTCTGAGAACCGTATCCATAAGCTTTTGGAAAGTAGCAGGTGCAGAAGCTAGTCCAAAAGGCATACGTAAATATTCATAGGCCCCAAAAGGAGTCACAAAGCCTGTTTTATCGACAGAGTCCGGATGTACTGCCACCTGCCAATATCCACTCGCCAAATCCAAGGTTGACATCCATTTGGTTGACGACAGGTCATGCAAAATATGTGACATGACAGGTAGTGGATAATTGATCGTTTTTGTGACTTGGTTGAGCTTGCGGAAATCTGTCACGAAACGAAATTCATTGGGTTGTTTCTTTGGAACCAAAAAGGCAGGAGCAGCCCAGGCGCTTGTTGATTCCCTGATTATGCCCTGCTTAATCATTTCAGCAATTTGACGTTGCATTTCCTGTTTTTTATGTGGAGCACAAGGGTAAGGTTTCGTCGCAATTGGTTTCGAACCATCAGTGTCAATAACATGATAAACCACCTGTGTGAAACCAGGTTGATCCGAAAATAAACCAGGGCTTTCCTGTAAAAGGAGAGAAAGCTTTTTTCGTTGCCCCTCATTCAATTGGTTACTCAATAATAAACTCGTTATATCTATAGGAACCGTAGGAATCATTTCGACAGGTTCCGGAAAGGAAATCACATGTTGTACGAAATTCAAAGTCATTTGAAACTTGTGTATAAAGTCCATGCCCATTAAACATTTCACAGGTAGTTCGTCTATAAGCAGGAAAGAATGCGTAAAACGAGCTTTTCCCAGCCCTAGAGATAATGTGAAAGTTCCTGTGATACTGACGATTTCATTACATGCACCTCGCAAATACTGCGTTGCAGGCTGAACGTGTATTGCAGGAAAATTGTCAGTGCAAAACTTTGTATTTAGGGCTGATATTTAAGAACCAGTGTCGAACTTTGTCTCGACAATAATATCTTCAATTGTCAAGAATACATCAGGCAACTGAGGAGTTTGAACAGTCACTAATACTGTTTTAGGGTCAGAATGTTTGGTATCAGGAAGCAGGACCGACCCTTCGTCTACTTCCTTTGGAAGTTTAAAGGATTCCTGGTTGGATTATCATGCGGTCTGAAACCTCGACCCTGCCGGGTATCGGGAAAATTTTCACGACGAGGAAAACTGCGTGAAACCTGCGTCGGGAACTCCAAGTGTCTGTTGACATTTTCATATCCTTTACGTCTGCCCTCAGCATGGGCAGAAAAATTATCATTGCCCTGAGCATGAAAACGTTCCGAATGCTGCTGATTGAAACGGGGTCGAGCATACTGTGCATTTGTACGATATCCCGAAGCTTGTTCAGAAACTCGCTGTTGGTTTGCCACTCTTCTGTGTGGTGGAACGTATGAAGCTTGGGTGTGCACTTGTGTATGCTCGCGCTGAAAGTTATTATGCCTATTATGCCGCTGAGGGTTTTCGTAATAAGCCTCGCGGGGTGCCCGAGCATGGTGAGTTGAACCATGTTTGCCATGTCGCTCTTCATACGTGCGTATGAGGCGAAGGCATTCATGAATTGTGGCAGGGTGTTGAACCTCAAGAAAATCTTGTAAGAATGGGTCGAGCTGCTGCACGAGGGTATCCAACATGTCAACATGACTGGCATGTGGATCCCATAGGTTATATAAGCGTGTAGTCTCCAACGCAAATGCAACAGGGCTATCAGTGGGACCTTGCTGACGCGAAAAAAGCTGTTGAGCAAGGCTAGCTCGACTGAGGCCGAAAGGAAAGACCTCCAAAAATTCTGCACGGAAATTCTCATAATGAGAATCCGGGTTCGACACTCTCCACTGCCGATACCAGGTCTTAGCGGTATCCCTCAAGCAAGTGCCGGCGATTTGGACTTTGCAGTCTTCAGGAATATTATATAGATCAAAATGATCTTCCAGATCTTCGAGGAACTTTAAGGACCCCTCCAAACCATTGAAATGAATTGTTCCTGCATGCGGCACGAAATGGGCAAGCATTCTGCTTCGCTGAGAGCATTGAACTCCCTCAGGTACGACCCGCGCCTCAGAGTAATAGGAAGCTGGTGCATTACGAAATTGTGAAGAATGCCTGGGTACGTGTAGATCATTCATATCAAAGTCAGACCCACAGGCTTCTTGCAAATTGTCCAAAAAAACACCATCACCCTCGGAACTTGCCTTGGGGTGGAAAATTGAAGTTGTCTCAGGTAAGGAAGACATGGGTAATAATCGTCAAGATCTCGTGTTCGAGAAAAGTTCGGGCGCCAATTATAATGAATTAGCTTTATTTTCTTTCCGCTAAGCTAATTATAATGAATAAACTCTTCCTACCAGCTAGCTAATGATATACTTGTACTAAGCTTCAAAATAGTGAATTCAAAAGGGTGTTGTTACTAGTTAATTACGAACGTAAACAAAGTCTTAACGCTGGTTATTTATGGTAATAAATAAATGTTATAAACCTAACAGCCAGACAGAGGTCTGACAAAAACTATGAATTGAGAAAGACTAACTTACGGTAACTTCTTTATTATAAGACTCTTGGTCAACTAAAGCACACACACAACTTGTTTTACAATAATGAAGAATCTCTCCTCGTATTATAAACGCTCTCCGTAAACAACAACGCTCTCTCATAACAACAACAAAAGCTCTCCCTAAGTCTCGATGAACGCGCCTATATACTAGCTACCACCACGTCATGACACACACTCATTGCCAGATCTCATTCAGCGGGTGAAATAATATTTCGTTCAGTAAGAAGATAATTTACATAGTAAAATAAAATAACCAGAGATAGTAAAATCAAAAGGAAAGTGAATATAGAGTATACGTTACAAGGTGTCCAAATACTTGGTTGTAGATAGTGTACAATTCAATGAATTTATGATTTATGTTCTTTAATGTTGTTAGGCATATCTTGTACATTATCGTAGCATTAATGAACCTTTTAGCATACTTTGAAATATAAGAAATACCTTGTACAGAAAAAAATAGATCGCTAACATGAAAAATAAAGAATCATCACTATATGTGTTTTTATTAAGAGGACATTAAAAAAGCACTAATACTCGTTTGCTTATAACTTTCTGTTGCTACAATTTCTTGCTCGAAGTAGATTTACAACTGAGCCCAGAGTTTCACCATCATTACGCAGAGCAGAAAAATAACTTTATGCTTTGCAGCAATTCTTAAGCCTGAGTGTAATTTTTCCAAAACAGGACCAGAATGTCGTTCGGCCACATCTTACACTTTTATTTTCACTACTATTTCCATCCGTTTTCATTCTTTTAACGAAATTAGACATCACTAGCATATCTTCTTTCACAGCTAGACCTATGTCAATAGCTACATAATCTGTCGCAGAGGCATCATCACTTTTGCCGGCTTCTTTCAACAGTAACTGCATCCAATCTTCATACTGTGTTTGATTTAGAAACATAACAGTTCCTTATGTTGGATTCTGCTATACAGTATTGTTCCGTGCAAAACTCAACATTAATGAGTTTGTACGGAACAATATAACAGAATGTCATTGAGACGCTGATTGTTCGGTCAGTCATTTGCTGATGCCATAATTTCCATTTCGCAAATTAGGTGTTTTACAACTAATTTCCTGTACATATCTATAAACGAGAGAATTATGCCTTGGCCCAAACACAGACACTGCTTTCGACGAAAAATCAGGCATTGACATTTAAAGTCTGTATGAGAAGACGCCTTATCCAAAAGAACAATCTTTTATTTTTACGCATTTTCTTAGCTAAGTTTGTCAACCATTCGGACGTTATGTGTCTAAACAACCATACTCTGGCATTTTATTTATCATCCAGAGGCAGCTTTATGTCATCAATGTTTTTTAAACATCGAGGTTTCGTGGATTTCCCAATTTCAAGTGGATTTTCTTTTTTCCAACCTCATTTGAACAGAATAATGTTGTAAGACCTCCTTTAGAATATCCTTACGACCTCTGCATTTTTCACCTTTCAGAGATATTAGTTCTGGAAATTCTCTGACGAGCCGAGAAATCTCATCTGCATTATAAATTTCATTCTAAGGATATGCAACAATTATAGAAGGTAGTTTATCCAATATCCATCCAACCTTTCCTTGTGCCCTTATTCACATTAGGAGACACCCCACTTTAATATTTGAATGAAGCAATGTTTCTACTGTGGAATTTATCTAGCTATCGACTTCAAGCTTTGAAGTCTGTCATAGCCATCTCCTTTTCTACTCCTAGAGCTTTTTTATTGAATTATGGTCCAGATATCAGAATTCCATTGTTCCTGGCAGCCCCAAACCATTCGTAAACGATTTTATCGATTGCAATACCTTTGGTTTTGGGAACTTATTTTTTTCGGTTAACATTTCTATTTTCCTAACCACTATTTTTCTACCGTATTTCTCTGCCACAAAATATTACTTGTTTGCGTTTTTCAACTCCAAACTTCTCGGAAATCATAAATACGCTACATTTCTCCTTTTCCGCACATTCTACGACTTCCAGTCTGATCTCATAGTGTTAACGCCTTACGTTTATTGGCTATGTCATTTACCCAATCGCAGACTCGGAAGCAATCTAACAAAATAAAAAGTGTCAGCGTGAAAGGCAAACGCCAATCCTGGCAATTTTTAGCAGGAGTTAGTGTCAAGGCTTTAGAAGGGTTCGTTCCTCACCTGGGTGTGGATGATTTGTCAGTTGGGCGAGGACACAGCCGGCGCCAGGGTTGTTGCTTGCAAAATTTCGCCGATTCATGAAGGGGAAATCATACATGTACCGCTACCTGACCATAAATGTAATATTCTGAATATACCTTTGGAGGTTTGTTCTCATCGACGTCCGCTTTGGTATCTTAGAGAATTATAACAAAAATAGGGGGTATGTTCTTTAAAATGAATGCTGCTCGGCATGGACCTTAATAAGTGGCCGCCATGTTGGAGTGGGGCCCGTATCTTGGAGAAGCCCGCTAAATAAAATTTTACTGTACATAATTCTACAGACAAGAAGACTCAAAATTGCAGCTTGTTTGATAAAATCAACTACTGGTGTTATTTAGTGTTTTAAAGCCGTAGTTTCAGGTCTGATATAAATTTAACACGTCTCTATGTTTTGATTTCAAACACACCAATGGAGAGAATCTGTTTCTGCATAAGTGTGAAATGTAAAACACCGTAAAAATGCTCAAGGCTTTGCCGGCTAACCTTAGAGAAAAGGACCTTACCATTTACCAAGGTAGGTGGGCGACAGTGCCATCACTGTACTTCAGTTTTAATAGTGTACTTCGTCTTTAGATCAGCTTTTCCCAAACTGTGGGTCGCGAAAAGCTTTAAAGTATGAAAATTTCGTGATTATTTTAGAGTGGAAAATCATGTAAAAACATGGGAAAACAAAAAAAATGAAAAATAACGATAAACTGAATATCAAACAAAAAACTTCGCTCTTTCCACGTTTATAAGTGAGTCACGGAAAAATTCTCGTTGGCCGCCACCGGGAGTCGAACCCAGGGTCTTCCAGTTACACGCCGGATATGCTCCCGCTACACCACAGCGGCCTCGAATCTCTTCATACTCACACATGCTAACTGCCAAGCCAAGTCGGCAGGTTGCTTATTGGAGCCCCGCACAATGCTGGAGATTCACCAAAGATGGTAAGCAGCAACTGAAGAAATAATTAGAAGGCGAATGAATAATTAATACAGACAAGTCATAAGTACGCAACATTTCTCCTGGCCGCCCCCTGGAGTCCCGGGTTCGACTCCCGGTGGCGGCCAATGAGAATTTTTCCGTGACTCACTTACAAGCGTGGAAAGAGCGAAGATCTTTGTTTGATGTTCCTGGTCCACGTTAAATGTCTGGATAAACTGAATGTTTGAAAGTGCTATTCCCATTCACATCTTCGTACATCTAAGAAGTTGCATTTTCGGCGATAGAAGGAATCAAAACAAAATTTCGAATCAATCTGCAATTGTTGGACCCCTTGCATCAGAAAATTACTCGCATCGACGTGAACGTTAACGCCGTCATCAACAGAAACAGAAAATAAGCACACCCTTTGCGTACATGCCTCATCATGCGAAACAGTTTTTTTTTGTTTTGTTTTTTTTGCTCTTTTCTAAAGTAAATAATAAATTAAAACGAGAATTCCTTATTTATATTTGGTCGATGACACCGAATATTTGGTTGTAATACCGAAAATTTACGCTTTTGAATCCTTTCCGATAAGAAACAAATATTTCAAAGCAGATTTTTAAATAAATAAATATTCAGCTATAAAAAGAATACGCTTACACTACCTGGGGGAAAACTTCGCATAATTTAACGAACACAATGCGAGCAGCGTTATTCATAAGGAATGAAACCGGTTAAAAGTCGAACGCCGTTCCACAATCGATAAAACATATGCAAATAGAAGTAGCCACTTACTTCCACTAGAGGCTGGAAAGTGTGTTACAAAAATTAACAGTTGGTGCACAAAAGGTTCTCACCGCAAAGGATGTCAGAGGTAAAAGAGGAATTCAAACTGAACAATTAGAAGAGATATAAAGTATCACATGATATTTTAAAAATGAAAATGGGCTCAATCTACTCTTTATAACATAGCAGTGGCGGCTCGTGGTAGGAAAAATAGGTGAACAGCTACAAGAGCAATATGAAAAGATATCTACTGTCTTAAATGAAAATCAGTTAATGAGAACTTGCCAATTTTTTTATATATTAGATCAATTCTTCCTCCCTTTAAAGCTGGAAATTTGTCGATTATGTCGTCATAAAATGACTGTTTCTTCGTGACATCAAGAAAATGTCTTTCTGAATAGAAATATTTGCCAAAGAAGCAAGTTTGTCTGGAGAAATAGTGTTTCTAGAGTAAGTTTGTATTATTTTAAGGCAAGAAAAACTTCTTTCCACTGAAACACTTGCAGATGCAATTGTAAAAATCCGGGAAACCAATTTATAAGCTTCTGTAAAAATGCCTGAAGCACTCGAAAAAGTTCATGAGTCGATATATTCCTTAATTTTTTATCAGCATATACAAGACGCAGTTAATTTTTAAGGCTGTGGTGTTTAGTAAATATTTTTCCGTAAAAATGTTGTAGATTTTCAAAAGCGTGAGGGGGAAAGCATGAATTAAATTTGTCGAATTTGGTTGTGTCAGCAAGACAGGGAAATTGAAGTTTAAGTTTCTCACTGCCTTGAAATATATCCATTTCCATAAGAATCTGGTACAAAATTTCAAAATACAATTGTTTATAATTTTTTTAAATTGTTTCTTGTGTAAGAGCAGCATATTCTCGTTTAGATCTGCTTATTTCTGTGATTTTTCCAGCTTTTCCAAACGGTGTTTCAAATACCTCATCGTTCCTTTTATGGCTCAAAATTTCACAAGTTTTCTTTAATTTGAGTAACACAGTATATGTCTAGTGATTTTTTCTGCAAAATTTTGAATAATAGATCGGTGAACCAAATATTTCATTAAATACTATTCCCAAAAATGTAAATTCAAAAGTGTTCATATCATTTAAAAACCCTTGGGCAAGTTGAATTGATTTTTTGTCTGATTGGTCACTATTTGTGAGAAATTCGAATACTTCCTTCAATTTATCCCAATCTTCAACTATTACACTTACTAACTTCGAAGTGCAGGACCATTGAGTTTCTGTTATGGTTGGCATGCCTCTTGCGGTTGTTGATGTGAGTTTATTGTTTTTTCACCACTCAGTGAAGCGATCGCTTCGCTGAGTGGTGAAAAAACAAAGGAATTACACTGAGGCTTGCAAAAAATATTCGACACTTAGAAATTTTAGAAAAACTATGCTGTAATACAAGGTTCAAACGATGTACTAAGCAATAACAAAAAACAGATTGAGAAGCTTTATGCTAAATTTTTTCTGGAGCCCAGTCAAGTGTCCAGACATTACGCTTTCCCCATCGTAACATTGTCCTATTGACTTGTGTTGATAATCAAACTGTTCCAAAATTTTGTCTAGCATTTTGTATAAAGCTTCTGACATTCTATCTTCACTCACACAATGGAAACCCAAAACATCGCTCAACCAATGCACCTTCCAAATCAACAGATCTTATTATAAAAGAGCACTCGGAATTCTGGTTATGTCTTCCCATCTACTTGAATATAAAAGCATTGAACTTCATTTATTTCATTTTTGACGTGATCGTTTATATATTCAGAAATACATTCAATTAATTCGTTTTGAATAGTTTTTGAGTCACATGTGAAGACATTTTTTATCGTTTCGTATTGATTTTGAATTTTAAAGGACTTCTTGATATCAACAGTGAAAGCAATTCCTTGAATTTATATGATTTATCGAGTCAATGCCTTCGTCATGGTCACGGAATGCTAGTTCTTGTTTACTCAAATACAGTACTGCATCAATCATTGTCTGCAGGAAAAGTCTATTTAAACGAACGCTTTCGTTGAAATGCATTTTCAAAAGCCTAGCATTCTCCCTCAGGGTATCGGCAATGGTGTTCTGATTCTTTTCAAAATTATTTAGCATTAATTCGCATTTCAGGTGTTCGCTAGAATCACCACGTTTGTAAAGTGACCGTTTTATATTTAAGAAATCTGAAAATTGTCTTTATTCCACGCCGAATTTTATTACTAAAATATAAGCAGGACCAACAAAATAATTTTTGTAACACAGAATGGCTACAAAGCCATTTATATTCAGTAAACCAACAATTTTTAAAATTAATATTGTAAGATTTACCGCTCTTCTTGATTTCTTTCTTGGCGACAATTGTCAGTGAATCCGTCGGTCGTCCGTGAAGTAAAATGTCTCTTTTATTTTCAACTTTCCAAAGATTGAACGGAGTTTGCAATAAATTACAGACAATGTTGTTCACAGGATACATACTGAAAACTAAAACTATCACTATCAGTTAAACTGTACACGAAACTAAAGTAACTAATGAAGTTTTTAACAAACAATCACAAAACACGAAAAAACATATCTCTTTCAGAAAGTATGTACCAAAACCCCGCAAGAAAAAATCCCTATTGGATTACAAAGAACCCTTGGCAATCCGTCCCGTTCCACTGCGATCTCTTCGTAAGGTCACGACTCCAGGTGCAGAGCCTTGACGTCTCATGATAAAACACTTCACTTTCGCGGCAGATAGGGGAGGGTGACGTCACAGTTACCATGGCAACTCGAACGAAAACTGCAGACTTCCAAGCATTCTCATTTCAGCTCTTCACTTGAACTGTTTTGCGTATAAGGACTTGTTTTCCGTATTGAACGCGCATTGTGAAGTGATATCTAGTCAAATTTTGGGTATTTTGGCACTCAATAAAGGCAAAAAATGAATACATTATACGAAACTATCAAATAAAATCTTATTTCAAATAAAATGGGTGAAGAGGCACTTCACCTACTTCACCTGAAAAGCCACCACTGTAACATTGACTATTCTACGGAAAAAGATTTTTCAAGGAATATTTAGATTAGAATAAAGTATGAAAATATCCACTGACGTCCCTTGGCGGCAGAATTTAAAAAATGGAATACTAGAAAATTTGTGAAAATTATTCTTCATAGCAAAAGCTCCATGCTAAGGAAAAAAAATTCAAATAAGTTTTCTCCAAGCAGAGATAGTGAAAAAGAAAGTTTTGATATTTACGTTACCTAGAGGGAAAATTGTGCATTGACTAAAAAGGATAATGTTTCCAATATTCACTGTTACAAATGACTGGCGTAAACAAAGATATTTTTAATAGTATTATCAGAAGCATAGATAGAGTCGCAAACAAAAATACACACTAACTCCACTTAGCGCCAGAACTGTGCACTAAAAGCAACCCACGGATACATGCAACAAGTTTCACAAGAAAAATGGTATCCAGTGTCAAAACTGTGTGTTATTTTGAGAAGGAAATGCAATTAAACGTTTTCCTAGTTATTAGTGTCTGCCCGAAAACGCAATTTTCCCATGAACTTTTTTAAAAATGCTCTAAACTGAGACTTACGTCGTCTAGTAGTAAACTTGTGAGTTAAAAGAAAATTCAAATGATATGTAAAATATTTCGCTGCCCGACAATGAAAGAATTTTTCAAATCGGCTTGTTAGAAGCAAAAATATGGGAAAAAGTAAGATATGCATCAAAGGGACGTAGATGATAGTGAAAAAGAAAGTTTTGAGTGGTGGAAAAAATTTTGCATTATTTTAAACAGAAATACGCCCAAATTGTTTTTCGTGGTGAGCGGTATCTGACCTCAATCGAACGTTTTTAATCGAACCTTTAGAAGCGCAGATATTTCTGCAAATACACCAGAAACAAATATACACTTACGACGGATAGTGGCAAAACAATGCTTCATCAAAATTAGGAACTATATGCAGAACGTTTCCCACCAGAAACTCTTTACGACACAAAAAATATTTTTCAAATCGCACTTTTAGAAGCAGAGATATCGGATGTATCGCAATCTACCTTTACATCCCCTTGCAAAAAATCTGTCCATTACTTCAAGAAGAAACATTACTCAAAATACGCAGCCTTCGTAATAATTGATATCTAAAGGAAACGTATTTAATTTCAATCGGATATTAGGAGCAAAGATATGGAAAAAAATGTATTTTGAATTCCATAGCATCTGCATTTACGCTCTCTAGCGGCGAAGCTATGCATCAGAAAAGGTCCGGAAAGCAAGGATCATCATTCTCACTTTTTGAGCTTTCCAATGAAAAAAAAATCAAAGAGGTATGACGTTCACAGATGGACGGACCGCTAAATAGGTGGATCCTGAAGGTTTGTCTTCCTAAATGTTGGGTCGCAGTTCTAACATGTTTGGAAAGCACTGCTCTAAATGATTAAATTAATATTTCTGGATTATGCAAATATTTATTAGTGAGTTGCTAATCCCGTTAATGGTGTAATGCGAAACAGGAAAATAATGTCAGAAATTCGTTTTCTGGTTTTGCAGATGTTGAATAATTGAGATGGGATTCCAATTAAAAAGCAAAGTTTAGGAACAGCATTCATATTTTCAGAGCAGATTTTGTTGTGAGATCATTGAAGAAAATCAGTAATTGTTTGAAATCATTCATATGCATCATTTTGAAAACGATTAGACCATAAACCAAATTTTGCTGTCTTTGCTTCTCTTTGTTCTCACCTGGGAATATGAAGATATCTACTCACCGTGAACTTAAATTTAATGTATTTAAAAAAAAAAGACATTATACACACACTCGCTTAACCGAAATGTAGCATAACTAAAAGTTGTTCTTATTTATTCAGGTAATTCCAAAGTAATAATAATAATAAGTTTTTAAAAGCGTTTTCCAAATGACAGGCAGATAATTCCAGGACAGTACAAAGTTGTCTATGACCATTACTCATCGATTTACAATGTTCACCAAACTGCAAACACTGAGAGATTAATTTTGATAGGGGTAAGGATTTTGGTCATTTGGTGCAGCGCTGCTTCGTGTAGTGCAAACTGTTTATGGCCGTTACCTAAAAATTCACAATGTTCACTAAATGTGTGAGAGTTGGTTGGAGATATATTGATAATATTGACTATTTCGGTCAGTTTTTACAACTTTTTTCCATCCAATTTCCCTAGCATTTTCCTGCTGTTGAGCTCTCTCTGTGTTTACAGATAATGCCTTCTAATTGTTATCCCTATAGCTTTCATCGGTGGGACAAATCGTATATATTATTTCCATGACGTGGAGGTTCTCGACAGTTCAGTGTTATGTGATACTAAAAACTCTTTCAATTTAAATATAACATCAGCTATAATAGTGAGTAACAGAAAAGTAAATCCCCAACAATTTCCCCCAGGGATTCATATTAAAGTTCAAACATTTTGACATAAATTTTTGCTTTCAAATTATTTCATGTATAATATGTACTTCACTTTTACGACATTAAAATACGTTGTAGAAACATGAACAACAAATAATTTATATAAACAATACGTTTGGATTTTTCTTGAGACGTTTGCACGACTGTGTTCAGTGCGAATTTCTGGAGGCAGTGGGCAGCTGTGCGAAAATGGTGAGTCGGCATTTCTACAGTCTACTATGTTCTGTTGAACGACTTTAGTCTTCCAGGTTGACTAGCTTGTATACTAGGCTGGAAGAGTCTTATAGGCAAACGAAAGCGATGATCCATTCTTTATGACAACGCTTTGTGAATTTTTTGTGTAAGACACCTTTTGACAATGACAGGCGGCAAGCTCCATTTATTTTTTAAGCTTATCTTCAGTGTTATGATTTCTCAAGTTTTAAACTTGGGTGTTGTTTGAAACTTGACGTCACAGGATTGGGCCTGCGAAAACGAAATCCATTATGTTTATTATTAACCCAATGAGATCTATATGTCATTCGCTATGATAAGGATTGCGAACGTTATCCTCCTTAAAAAATGCATATTTTTGCAGCTAGGGGCGCATATACAAAAACTTTTTATCTCTGCTTCTAGAAGAAATATTTGCATTTATTTTCGATCGCATAGCTCCTTCTATGCAAAATATTTGCATATACTTTCTACTTTTTTCATAATTCACAGTTATACCGCCAGAGGGCGTTAGCATGTATTTATATTTAATGAGTACTTCCAAATCCTTTGCGAAAATCCTTACACCTTGTAGAATTATTTGGGCTCATCTTCTTCTTCTTTCAAGCAATGTGCAGCTCTGTCACTCATGGCGTAAAGTTGCAGTGCGTTTTCTACTAGGAGGCTTAAATGCATGCTCATTTTCGGTGATTTTTTCGTTTATTAACAGTCAGCTTTGAAAAATTCTTTTCGTGTCGGAAAATTCAAAAGATGTGCCCATTACCCCCAAGAATTTAGTGTCATCTTTCTTATTTAAGGTGGAATCAAAATATGATCATTGAATTAAATAGTCATCGAGATGAATACAGAGTATTGGATGCTTGCTTATCTGTGGCATACTTAATGGATGATCTGATTCATTCGTTTTTTCAGCAGAGCTTTCGACGAAAGGCTTTGTGCTTAAGCTATTCCTATGTCTGTCTGTATGCCTGTCTGTCTATATGCCTGTCTGTCTATATGCCTGTCTGTCTGTCTGTGGACATTTTATGTGAGTTGTTACTAGAACGATTAAAAAACTTCCCTCTGCATCGTGAAGCGTGAAATATATGAATGATAATCCCTGCCTTTTAATGTTTTTTCAGTACATAATTTCCATGTTAGAGGGCGTAAATTCAAATGCTATTGAGTTCAAAATATATTTTATTCTGTATAATTAGTGATAAAATGTCGATTGAAGAAATTCTTTTTATTTCCTTTTCCACGAAAATAATGTTGCGAACAGTTCCTTCTTCAGTTAATTCAAAACTTTGCCGCTAGAGAGAGTAAAACCTTATATTTTCCCCAATATCTCTGTTTCGAGGAGATTAAAAAATAATGATTTTAATATATTATATAATATAATCATTACACTGTAAATAATCATTGCCAATGGGATGAATTTTTTCTGCGAACGAAAACATATAATTCACGACGTCAACAAGTTATAAGCAATGCTAACTAAAATAATGTTACCACGATGACATTATGAAACTATGTCTATCTTAATTTTGTCCGATGATTGTTAAATCCCATTTAAACTTTTTACTGTCATTCTTTCTTGCCTTCTGGTCTTATGATTATCGTCAACCATTATCAGTCCATTTGGGACGAAGGTTTCCACATTTCCCCCCACAACTTTCTGTCTTGAGCCGTCTCTTCCATATCACTCCGACATGCTTTAGAATTTCATTCTTCCATCTCCTATATGGTCTTCTTTTGGGGTCTTTTCTTGTCCCTCCGTATGCAATCAAGTATTTCAGTTGTTCAACAGTCGTCAGTTCATCAAGTAGTATGTCCTGCTCATTGCCATTTCAGGGAGGTTACCTTGATCATGACGTCATCAACGGATACCAATTTTCTGATCCATGAGTTCTTCTTCTAATCTTTCCTGGTTATACCAAGAATACATCTCTCCATGCTTCTTTGAGTTGGTTTCAACCTTTGTATTTCTTTTTGTTAAGGTTCGTGTCTCTGATCCTTAAAGCAGGAATTGGAAAGAGTCATTGATTAAATTCTTTTCTTTCAAGGCATATTGGTAAATATATCTTGGAAATTGTGATGTTTCTTCCAAATGCTATTTAAGAAAGTTTTATACGCCTATTAATATCTTCTTCGGTGTATCTCTTGCTTGATATCTGTTGTCCAAGAAAAATGTAGGCAACGGTTACTTCTAGATTTATTCCATCAACCGCTAAAGTTTCAGTTCTTGTAAAAGCTTTGTACGTCAACTTTGTTTTCTCTAAGTTGATTTTTAAGCCCACTTCACTACACTTGTCAGAAAATTGCTGGATCGTACTTCGCTGTTCTGAGGTGTTACTCACAAAGATGAATTTGTCGTCAGCAAAGCGAAGGTGGGTTAAATAATCTCCATTCATTTTCTTTTATCTCATTGTCTTTCTAATTCAATGATCGAAAGGCATTCTGCAGCGTGGCATGGAAGAGTTTGGAAAATATGGTGTCACCTTACCTTACTCACTTTTCTGGTGTAAGCCTTTCGAAAGGCGGTACAGCCGTAGGTAACACGTGTTTATACTCTTCCTGAAGATGTAAAACCTATATACTGATCGCTGAGTTAACGGTGGTATTCATCCTGGTGGATTTGAAGCATAGTCTCATCCCATCCTAATCAGGTAGATCCATTAAATGAGCTAAATGAGCAATAAGACGGTTCATACTGTTCGTGAAACACGCAAATTAGACGTCAGTACGACAGGCCACTGCTGCCCTCTAAATCCTCCACCATCGGAGTGAGGCGGTTATGGAAGTCACGTGGTGCACGCTTTCATGTGCATCGCTCACCACCAATCGACAGACAGGGGCCATTGCTATCGTCTCCTTCTGGTCTGTTCGCCTTGTAAGTGCCCTCGAATAGTGGAACGTTCGCACTTCGTCGTATGCATCTTGGGGTGCACTACTTTTTTAGACAGTACAAGTTTGATTTATTGTTTCATTGGAAATATACGAATTATCCTGGCTAAGTGGAAATATCCGTCCATTGAGAATAGGTTCTATGTTATGTCGCACGAACTGTGCCAGAAATTAAGTTCTGTAGTAAATAATCCCTGGTCTCCACAGTGGCATCTATCGTACTGTATATTGGTTTCTTCTCCATGTTCTACTCTAAATAATCGACCTGAATCTGTGGTGCCTTTTTCTGCTCAAAGTAAAGGCTTTTGGCTCCGGGAATCGGTAAAAACTTCCATGATTACATGACTGAGATTCCAACGGGATCATTGGTGAACCATGTGAATAATATGAAAGGCAAAAAGCAATGAGTTATTAAGTTGTCGCCCAAAGTTCCGAAAAGGTCTTCTGCAATGATCCCTATTTTCCATAAGAGGGTGAATTTGTTTTACAAATGAATCTCAGCTAGGTATGTCTTGCTTGTGCAAATCTTTATATTTATTATGACAGGCTGAAGTCCACTAAGTTTCTAGCAGTAGCAGAAATGCACCTCAGTGGCGGAAAATTGTAGAATATTAACAGTGTAAGGGACCAGAGCTACCAAAAAGCGTTCAACATTCAATCTGTAATTAGAATATGACACGTGACGTATACCTCTAAACAACTATCCTTTTGAGTTTCTGTTTATTAGTGTAAATTTAGTTACATTTTGGACGGCACATTTTTCTCGCTGAACGGCACATTACTTCTTCAAACAACTTTTACAATTTGGTAACACTGACAATGAGTCATAGCAACATAAAAAATCACTAGATTGAAAGTATTGGGTAGATTCTTGATAGAGATAGAAGTTGGCGGTAAGTAGATTATTATATATTGATATAAATTCTGTTGGGATATATGTAATCGTCGAATAAATGTCATCATTTTGAGATAGATTTATATATAAACCAGCGAGATTATATACTGGCAAAAGGTTATCTTGATGTCCTGAAGTACAGGTTTTTACATAATAAATGGAATATTGGTGGAATAGCGTAAGTTAGCTTGCTAATTCTTTCTCCCTGATGGTTTGCACATTTTTTTAAAGCGTGATTTATGTGTAACGAGTCTATTAAAGAATATTAGCCAATTATAACCAGTCAACTCTTTAAAACCACAGATAAGAGATTTAAAACTCTATAGATATCACGACGACGTCTTTTACTTATTTTGAGCGAAAAACTTTCATCAAGGCTAACCTCTTGGATTAAGTGTTTCCTTGTACACTCACGCACCCTCTTGTCGTACCGCACAGGCTGAAGCTTTAAATATTCTTTGTAGAAAGTCTTTTCTTGAGTTGATAAGGATATGTTCAGTTGCGATACTTAATGTTCCATAAAAAATCTGCAGAATAAAATATTTCTTAATGGACACCATTTTCACTTCACTTAAATTTTAACTAATCTGAACATCTTACATTCTATGCTACGTATGCTTTCTTACGATAGAGTACTCAACAGCTACTCTCGGCTTAATGGCTTAAGGCTTTAATTTAACTACGGATTTGCTGACTCGCAAAATGCGAATGCGCACTTGAAACGTAAACCTTATTCAATGTGGTCTGTTACGTCTGCGATTTTTCTAATGATTTTTGAGACAAAGACCGTTTTCATTACAAGCCAAAGTGAAAAGATTTGCACACTCATGCGTAAGAAGGTTAGTCGATCTCGTTTGTACCTTCATTATTCTTGATATCCAGAATGACTGCTGAAATGATTGCTTGCATCTGGCAACTTTCAGGAAGTTCATCATTTTTCCCAGGATTTTAATTATAGTAAAAATTCTGTTCCGGCTATTGTAATCATTGTAAGCCAATGTTATAATATTGGGATATCTGTATTTTTCTGTTCATTGACTTTGTCTGAAACAACTTTACTACGAAAGAAACGTAACGAAAAAATAATGATGGTGTTTATAAAGGATTAATTAGTCACGTACTACAATTAAAAAAGAGTTTCAAGTACTACAAGTAAAAAAGAGTGGCTCTATTGAAAATTCCAACGTTTGTGATGTCGAGTCAGATCAAACAAACAACGTTTACTGAGAGTTGCATTTTATTTTAAAGGTCTACTATATTTCGCTTAGATTTTGGCTCGACTTCATCAGGGCAAATGGAGCGTAAATATTTAAATATTTGGGACATCATCAGCACGGCTATTCAACGACATGGCGCCGACTCTATTTCTTTCAAGCGCGAGGTGACAACTCAACAAATCCATGACTTTTAGAACACTAATTGTTAAAATGCCGTCGTTGCACGATATAACATGAAATTCAAATTTAACGATAAAAAGACTTTTACTTACATCAAAGAAAAAGTTGAAAGTCAAAATAACATCACTAAATCTTTCGTGCTGGCTCCCAGAACATCCTCAGGTGAATACTAAAAACTTTGAAAAAAAACGGAATCCACCGTGGAACGTCACTCTTGTTTATATACACATCGTTCGGGTCCCGGAATGACTTCAAAAAACGTCACCACACTCTGACTGATGATTGTTGTGTCTTAATTGTTATTTTTCTTTTATTGGAGGTTTAACGACCACCGTGAGCAACTCAAATGGGCTATAAGCAGTCGCCCGTCCCTAATTTGGGGTCACTGGTTCCAGGGAAGGGAGAGAGCCAGTACCGTAAGACAAACACAACATCCATGCCTCACCGGGATTCGAACCCGGACCCCTTCCGGACGAATGCTCAGAGGCCACTGCGCCACCAGGGCGGCTAATTGTTATTGGATGAGTTCTGAAATAAAGTTAGAGTTTGTGGTTTATTTAGCTCTTGTTGTTTGAAATTAACTGTATCCAAGGTGGAAGTATAAATCTGGGTACTTCATCATTACAACATTTATCAGCGTTATTGACGATGTGTAAACTCTCCGCTAGCAAAGTCGCATTTCTGTTGTTGTGACTGGAAATAACCCTTGCCTCATTCCATACAGGGATGTGGGCTCCTTGGTTAACTAATCTTGCAAGTGCTGTAGAGTTCGAATATGTTTTGGCACTGTACTTGTGTTCCGCAATACGAAATTTGAAATTCCTCATGGTGGATCCAATGTAAATCCAATCTGTGTCCACAGTATCTAGGGCTTTTGAAGGTATTTTATAAACTCCATATCTGTTATTACACAGGATTGGGTCCCGTTCCTTTTTAATAGTTGTCATTAGATTGTAGGTTTTAATTCCAAAATCCAAGTTGTATTATTCACATGATGTTTTAAGTATATTTTTAACTTTTGGAACATAATCCACTGACCCAATATATTTGCGGTGTTTTGATTCTTTAGTTAATGAAGAAAATTGTGTTCTTCTTATTTTTCTATGGATTCGGTTTACTATATTTCTGGGATGCCCATATTCGTCAGTACCACGTTCTGTTGCAGCCTTAAAGAAAATTAAAGACTTTGTAGCAGCGAACTCTCCATTTTTTGTTTTGCGTCACTGGACGTCCAGTCACTGTTCCCAAGTGTGCCGATAACATATGCACATCAATTAATAGAAGAAAAACAACAGTCATTGGGAACCCTAAATGATCTGGGAATCCAAGCTTTCATGGAAGCCTCGAATGTTTTTTAACTTCCAATGCAACCTATTCAGTACCAAGTTCTGTTACAGCCTTAAAGAAAATTAAAGACTTTGTAGCAGGGAACTCTCCATTTTGGTTTGCGTCACTGGACGTCGAGTCATTGTTCCCGAGTGTACCGATAACATATGTACATCAATTAATAGAAGAAAAACTACATTCCTTGGAAACCCTGAATGATCTGGAAATCAAAGCTTTCATGGAAGCCTTGAAATTGGTTTTCAAAAAGACTTATTTCAAATTTCCAGATGTCATTTACCAACAAAAGGAAGGAGCACATATGGGCTCCCCACTCTCACCTGTCTTGGCAGAGATTGTAATACAAGATTTAGAGGAAAGAATTTTACAACTTACTCCAGTAGCGCCATGCTTATATCTACGATACATAGATGATATTATTGTTTTCTGGAACCATGATGTAGATTTCATATATAAATTTGCTCAACTGGTGTCTTCGCAGATTACCTGAATTAATTTTACAGTTGAACTTGAACAAAATTATACTATAACATTTTTAGATTTTATGTTGAAGAGAAACCCAATTTCTCAAACTATTTTTTTCTCCGTATACCGCAAATAGCGGTATAACTATACCATCGGGATCAGAGGAAATGCTATCCCACACTCACCAACCCGCTTGGCCAGCGTGGTGAGTTATGGCCAAACACCTCCAAAATGACTCTACAACTTAAATCTTGGCCCTCGGTCTCCGGCAGCTGGAATGTACCTGGCCAAGGCAGCGGCCAGTGCGACATGAAGGCAGAGGGTGCTAAGAATCCCCGGAGGACCGGACTAGGCTGCCATTTGATGCTGACCTTGGCTACCTACAACGGACGCTCCCTATCTTCTGATTCAAGGCTTCTTGAATTGGAAGAGGAACTACAAAGGATCAAGTGGGACATCGTCGGCCTAAGTGAGGTAAGGAGAAAAGGAGAAGATCTCATTGAACTGAAAAGTGGACATCTCTTCTATTATCGTGGGACAGATACTGGCAGAACTAGTGGTGTTGGATTTATAATAAACAAGAAACTGAAGGATAAAGTGGTAGAAGTAGAAAGTTCCTCTGACAGAGCTGCACGACTCGTTATCCAACTATCGAGAAGATACCAGGCTCAGATTATTCAAACTTATACACCCACCACAAGTCATCCTGAAGAAGAAATTGAAGAATTTTATGAGGAAATTCGTCATCTAAATAATAAAGGTAAGCAGCACTTGAAGATAATTATGGGAGATTTCAATGCAAAAATAGGGCACCGGCAACAGAACGAAACTTCAGTAGGTAAATTCGGTCACGGCAACAGAAACCAGCGTGGAAATACTCTCGTTGAGTTTGCAGAGGCAGAAGGATTTTTCATCTTCAATTCCTTTTTTCAAGAAAAAGCCACACAGGAAATGGACATGGAGACATCCAATTGGGACGACAAGTGAAATTGATTTTATTATGTGTAACAAAAAATTCGTCATCGAAGACTGCAGTGTGCTGAACAAGTTCAACACAGGTAGTGACCATAGATTGGTGAGATGTAAGATGCACCTCAACACTAAACTGGAACGTAGCAAGCTCATAAGACAAACAGAATGTATTGACATAACCAACCTTAAAAAACACCATAATACTTTCAAGTTGGAACTGAAGAACAGATTCTCTGCTTTAGAAGGCCTAACATCGGAAGAAGTGGATATTTCGGAAGTTAACAGAAAAGTAACCGGCGAGAGGATAAATTATATGAAAGGGATGATACATGTACTCCAGACATCATGAAAGGTACCAGATTTCTTCCAGTCCTCCCAGCAGAAGTTGCTCATGCAATCAAGAACATGAAGCGGGGGAAAGCTCCAGGAGAAGATGGAATTACTATAGACATCATACAAGAAGCAAGTGGAGAAATTGAAACAGTACTCGCCCAAATTTTCACTCGATGCCTTAATGAAGGGAAGATTCCTGAGGATTGGAACAATGCTACAATGATCCTGCTACATAAAAAAAGGTGACATTGAGGATCTCAGGAACTACAGACCTATCAGCCTCCTATCAGTGGTTTATAAAATCTTCACTAAAGTTCTTTCACACCGCTTGAAGGTAACACTGGACATGGCTCAACCGAGAGAACAAGCTGGATTCAGGAGTGGCTACAGCACAATAGATCATATCCACGTACTGAGAGAACTAATTGAAAGAGCGGGGGAATATGAACTTCCTTTGTGCATGGCTTTATCGATTATGAAAAAGCCTTTGATTCGGTGAAACCATCAGCAGTTACCACGGCTCTGAAATCCTGCGGTATTGAAGATGCATACATTAA
This sequence comes from Macrothele yani, assembly GCA_039090855.1. Taxonomy (NCBI): domain Eukaryota; kingdom Metazoa; phylum Arthropoda; class Arachnida; order Araneae; family Macrothelidae; genus Macrothele; species Macrothele yani. The sequence continues at coordinate 77,209,817 of CM077026.1, forward strand.
TATTATTAATAACATCTATGAAAATGCAAGTGCAAAGATTCGGCTGTTTGAAAATACAATACACATAAAAATTGGAAAGGGAGTGAGACAAGGTGACACCATATCTCCGAAGCTCTTTAATGCCACATTGGAAAATGTCTTTCAATCACTGAACTGGGAAAACAAAGGGATAAAGATTAATGGAGATTATCTAACCCACCTTCGTTTTGCTGATGACATAGTCATTTTTGCAACTACCCCATCAGAGCTGCAGAGTATGATCCAGGAACTTGCTGACAAGAGTAAAGAAGTGGGATTAAAAATGAACTTTCAGAAGACAAAAATGATGTTCAATGCTTTTACAAGAAATGAAGATTTATCGATTGATGGAGAACAACTGGAGATAACAGATACGTATGTTTATCTTGGACAGCAGATATCAAGTGAGGGTCACATTGATGAAGAAATTAATCGGCGTACAAAACTTGCCTGGAGAGCTTTTGGAAGAAACAGCATAATTTTCAAGAGCAATATGCCATTATGTCTTAAAAGAAAAGTGTTTGATCAATGCATCCTTCCAGTGCTTACGTATGGTGCAGAGACGTGGACCTTAACTAAAAGAGACATACAAAGGCTGCAGACAACTCAAAGCAGCATGGAGAGGTGCATGCTTGGTATAACCAGGAGAGATAAGAAGAGGAACTCGTGGATCCGAAAAATGACGAGAGTGGAAGACATCATGATCAGAGTTAAATCCCTGAAATGGCAATGGGCTGGACATACTGCCAGAAGGACAGACCATAGATGGACAGCCGAAATTTTAGATTGGATTCCAAGGGACAGGAAAAGACCCAGAAAAAGACCACATGGGAGATGGGTGGATGAAATTCGTAAATATGCGGGAGTGACATGGAGGAGACTGGCACAAGACAGACCGTTGTGGAGGAAACTTGGGGAGACCTTCGTCCAGCAGTGGATTGATAATGGTTGACAATGATGATGATGATGATGATACCGCAAACCTAGTGCAGCGTCATCAATTATACCTTATCATTTCAGCACACCCTGATATATATAAACTATTTGCATTTCAGTTTCTCATCCGTAGAGCTTACACACATTGCTCAAGCATTACCACCAGGAGACGAGAATTAAATCGAATAAATGCCACAGCAGACGAATATGGGGTATCCGAGAAATATAGTAAACCGGATCCATCGAAAAATAAGAACACACTTTTCTGCATTAACTAAAGAACCCAAACAACGCAAATATGTTGGGTCAGTGGATTATATTCCAAAAGTTATAAATATACTTAAAACATCATGTAAAAAATACAGCTTGGATTTTGGAATTAAAACCTACAATTTAATGACAACTATTAAAAAGGATCGGGATCCAATCCCGTGTAATAGCAGAGATGGAGTTTATAAAATACCTTTAAAAGCCCTAGATACTGTGGACACAGATCGGATTTAAAATCATGCTAATCGCCGAACAATATGGATACAAGAGACTTTTAATAAATGACTTAATTACTAATTATCGTAGAAAATCTAGCTCCTTATTACTCAATTACACACGCGATATTAAATTCATCGGCAGAATGCAATATATTTTTCGTGTCTTGCATAATATTTGCCATAAATATAATTTATCCTTCGGTGAATCGACCAATAATATTTTCCGTATGCTACGTACTGACCGTTCTAAAACAGTTGAGAACGATAGATGTGGTGTATACTGCATACCAATATGTACTACTAGTTCTAATCAACCTGACTCTTTATATATAGGTTCAACATTGCGCAGCTTACGATTACGCAAGGCTGAACACGAATATTCCATTCGTAAAGGGGCTTCTAACACAGCATTTGCCCGATATGTAAAAAATGGAACCCACACCCCAATATGGAATGAACATGTTGTCTTACTGAGCACTACTACTAAAAAAAGCACTTTATTTGCAGAAGCTCTGTTCATTCAGCATTATTTTGAATTTTGTTGTAATGATGATACACCAGCATTTGTTTCTTCAGAGTAAAAGGCTATGCTAAATACTCTTACTATTAAACATAAACATTCCCACTTGTTTGCGCCATCTAGAACTTTACGCCTTTCTCATTATAATAGTTCGCTTACATCCACCAATCTACCCTCATCTTAATGGTTTGGTCCTTCTTACTTACGTGTATCACAATCATACTACTGACGTCACTCTTTATCATACTATTTAAGAGGTTGCTGCCTGCGTTGCAGTTGGTTTACCAGATGATGTGGGGGTCGCCCTCGCGAAAGATCTTGTATCGATTTTAACTTTGTACATATTTTAAATTAAAGTTTTTTTATCGTGCCTAAGACAGCATTTATTTCGGTATATATTTATTACTTCGCACGACTTCGTTCTTTGGTTTGTTTTTTTTTTTTTTTTTTTTTTTTTGGTTTCTTTTATTGGAGGTTTAACGACCACCGTGAGCAACTCAATGGGCTATAAGCAGTCGCCCGTCCCTAATTTAGGGTCATTGGTTCCAGGAAGGGAGAGAGACAGTGCCGTAAGACAAACACAACATCCATGCCTCACCGGGATTCAAACCCTGGCCCCTTACGGACGAATGATCAGAGGCAATCGCTTAGACCACTGCGCCACCGGGGCGGCTCTTTGGTTTGGATCGGATTTACATTGAATGAGGAATTTGAACTTTCGTATTGCGGAACACAAGTACAGAGCCAAAACACATTCAAACTCCACAACACTTGCAAGATTAGTTGCCCAAGTAGCCCACATCCCTGTATGCAATGATGCAAGAGTTATTTCCAGTAATAACATCAGAAATGCGGCTTTGCTAGCGGAGAGTTCACACATCGTGAATAACGCTGATAACTGTTGTAATGATGAAGTACCCAGATTTATACCTCCACCTTGGATACAGTTAATTTCAAACAATAAGGGCTAAATAAACCACAAACTCTAACTTTATTTCAGAACTCATCTAATAACAATTAAGACACAACAATCATAAGTCAGAGTGTGGTGACGTTTTTTGAAGTCATTCGGGACCCTGAACGATGTGTATATAAACAAGAGTGACGTTCCACGGTGGATTCCTTTTTTTTCAAAGTTTTTAGCATTCACCTGAGGATGTTCTGGGAGCCAGCGCGAAAGATTTAGTGATGTTATTTTGACTTTCAACTTTTTCTTTGGTGTAAATAAAAGTCATTTTATCGTTAAATTTGAATTTCATGTTATATCGTGCAACGACGGCATTTGAACAGTTCGTGTTATTAGCACGAATTTCTTCAACAACTTCAATAGAACACTAATGATGTCACAACGATTCAAATATTTACGTTCCATTTGTTTCGATGAAGCCGAGCCAAACGTTGAATGAAACCACAGTAAAACCTAAAATAAAATGTAATGCGAATAGACAATTGCTTGTTAAAATGGAAATAAGAAGGTTTGAGAGCATTTCAAAGAACCATTTCTTATGTTTACTCATAATTGGTTTTCTGTATGTATTGCTAATTATACCTAGCATTTACATAATATTTAATATTTATTGTTTGGTATTGTTACATTAAATAGTTTATCTCTTGCATGTGCTTAATTTCAATATATGTTCATAATAAGTGTCGTTTATCAACGCAGAATAGAAGTATCTCGTGTAGTAGGCAAAATAAAATGCCCCACATAAAGAGCAGGGTATAGTAGTCTCATATTTTACCCAGTATATAAGCGTTTATGTAACACTCGAGTTTAAGTTACCTCCGACACTGTGTTGGATACAAGACTCTCAGATAATGAAGACATAAGTGCTTTACGTTATGTGCAAGACATAAGTGCCTTGCATGATGCATAAAATACACTGATCAGCCAAAACATTAAAACCACCTACCTAATATGATGAGGCATAAATTCAGCGAGATGTTGGTAGGTATCCTTTGATACGATAATATATCGTATCAATGAATACTACCAACATCTCTGTTGCAGTCATGGTACCTAATACGAGTAGTATTAGGTACCATGACTGGTACCTAATACGAGGTACCATGACTGCAACAGAAGATCCCGCAGTTCCGGTAAATTACTTGTTTGGGGTGATGCTGCTCGTATCCATTTCTCCAATTAAAACCATAAATGCTCGATCGGATTCATGTACGACAAATTTGTGGGCCATGGCAATAAATGGAATTCCTCTTCATCTTTTTGGAACCATTCTGGAATTTTCTCGGCAGTGTGGGATGGAGACGCAATCTCCACCAGCGAATACAGTTGCCATAAAAGAGTGTACTTGGTCAGTCACGATGTTCAGGTAATTGACAGCTGTTGGAGTTTGCTCTACAGGGATAATGGGCCCACGATTTCCAGAAGAAAATATTTCCCAGACCATCACACTCCCTCCAGCAGCCTGGATCTGCCCTGCTGTGCATCCAAGTGAGAAGGTTTCCTCTAGTGAACGTTGCACACGAACTCATTTGCCGAGGTGATGTAACAGGAAACGGGATTCGTCTGACCATGAGACCCTCTTCCAGTCTTCTATGGTCCAATGTCGAAGATTAAGTGCTTACTGCAAGCGTTGACGACGGTGAACGGCTATGAGCTGCGGAGACCCATATCCAAGAGCGTAGAATGAACTGTATGTTTGGACACATCGGGCCCTTCACCACAATTGAAATTATGAGTAATACCGCCACATTAGCCCTCTTATAGCTGCGGACAAGACGAGATGGCCTGCGTTGACCTTGAACATCAATCTGCCCACGCCTTGTCAACGGTGAAGAGTCACCTCTTTCGGACCATCTTTGATAGGGACTAATTACTGCATAGCGTGAGCAGCATATCAGCGTCGCTGTTTCGTAGATGCTCTTACCAAGGCATTTTGCCGTAACGATCTGGCCTTTGCCGAAATCAGATAAATCCGCTGCTTTTCCCATGGCGAGACGAAAGGAAATACTGACAGAAAGTGCTTCGACCTAGGTATTATATACATACATTGCTGGCCACCCAAAAGGCAGCACCAAGAAGGACACGAGATAGCAAAGCCAGATTTACTGGACACGTAACAACAGATACAAAGATGAAACGTTTGAGCTTACAGGCCCGTGCGACTTGCAGAATACGCAGACATCAATAGTTCGTGTGGCCACCATGATTGCCAATAACGGCTGCTACACGCCGCGGCATCAAACAAAAGAGGCTTTGGATGTGGGATTGGGTTATGTCGGTCCAGGCTGCTTCCACACGTTGCCACAGTTCATCAGGCGTAGCCGCGAGTGGTGCTTGCCGGGCCACTCGGTTGGCGATCAGCGACCAGATGTGTTCGATGGGCGACATTTCGGGAGAACAGGCGGGCCACGTCAGCAGTGACACCTGGTGAGCCGTGCAGAACTGTTATATGATGTGTGCCAGGTGCGGGCGTGCATTGTCCTGTTGAAACGTGGCCGCTGGCAGGTCCTGCAGGTAATTGAGGACTACAAGCTCCAAAACGTCGGAGATGTAGCGGTGGCTGTTCAGTGTACCGGCGATGCGTACCAGAGGGGTGCGGGTGTCATATCCAATTGCGCCCCAAACCATAACGCCAGGCGACGGACCGTTATGGCGATGCATAATGCGGGCGTCATACAGTCTCTCGCCGCGGTGCCGCCACACGCGTATCCGACCATCAGGGTGTTGCAGGCAGAAGCGGGATTTAACGGAGAAGACAATGTTGTGCCATTCCGTAGTCCAGGTGCGGAGTTCAACATCCCACTGCCACCGCACTCGCCGGTGGTGTAACGTCAATGGTGATCAGAGCAATGGGCGAAGTGCGACAAGTCCCCGCACCTGCAGACGACGTCGAACGGTACGTGCTGACACAGGTTGTTGCGCAACACACCCTAATTCCTGCGCTAATGTTCGTGATGTGACGGTGCGAGCCGTCAATGCCCGCCGCACAATATGCCGGTCCTCTCGTTCGGTGGTGTGCAGCGGCTGCGGTAATCACTCACATTGGTCGGTCCGTCCCTCCTGCACCCACCGAATCCATACTCGCCTCACTGTGGCTGGATGTCGTCCCACACGGGCGCCGATGTGTCGGTACGATAAACCGCTGTCGCGATAAGCCTCTATTCGTCCTATTTCGAACTCCGAAACGAGCTGGAATGACTTCCGTATTCTGCGACGAGGCATCAGAAGCTTCCCCGCACAGGTCCGGTAGCACAACACACTTCCACTACTTACACCCCGCCTTCTGTGCACCCTTCTTATAGTGCTTCTCGGTGGCTTGCCGGACGCACATGATTTGCATATGCCCTTCAATGCTAATCGTTTGCATGCGTCCTGTCGAGAATTTTCATGTTCGTAAATCTTGGGGAAATTCATCACTTCGCTGGGATTTACGAAAAATAAAAAAGTAATAGAAAATAAATAAATAAAATACATAGAATGAAAGTTATCTACAGTCCCACGTTTCAAAATTGTGTTTGGAAGAGGTGGTGAGGTGACGGAATAAATGGCCATATTCATTTACTTCACAGCCCTGACCAGACAAGCAAAAAATTTCTTAAAAGAAAGGGAAATAATAGGCATTATTTTTTTTCTCTTTCGAATTATTTCACTTTGGTAAGTTAAATAAAAAAAGGCGAGCAAAAGAAGTCACCATCAATCCTTTTAGAAAACAAAATTATTCTTAGTAATCACGGAAAGAAGCGAAATAATTTTTATAAAAATTTGTGCAAAAGAAAAGAAAGTCTCTCTCTTTCAGTCTGCCATTCTAGGCAGGAATTTAAGTGCCCTTAAAAGTGTTGCAGAAATGCCCATGTAGGCCAACGACAAATCTATTTTTAGCACAACAGTATGCATAAGGATATGACTTCCCCGGCGTAGAGGTCAGGGGTCACCCTCAAGGCGTGGGAGATAAATTCCGTTTGGAGTGCCGGACTGCTGTTGTTATGCAGAATTTCAGCCAATGGTGGGTCAGCAGTATTCAAACACCCCGGAGTCTTTTGTGAAAACGGTCACTCTCTCTTTTGACTTCTCGGTGTGCGGGTGACGATGTAAAACTCGGTTATGGGGCATCCCGCTGGCCGGGACCTTTGACCTGGCCGGCAGGAAAAATGGCTTAGGCTCTTGAGAATGAGTAATAGTGGCATGGTACGCGCTGTGCTTCGTACCTCGAAGTATAAAAAAATATTTTCAAGGATCTCATTTACCGGAGATGTAATGTTCTCTGATGCACCCGAGCTTCAGTTAAAAAAATTGACACTCTACTTTTGTCCCTCCTGCTGACCGGTAGAAAAAGTGGACGGCCGAGTTTTCTCCTCGCCTTTTGTGGTGGGAAGAGGACCCACAGAGGAAAAAAAAAATTCCGGGAAACTTTGGTTCCACGCTAAATGATTTTCTCAAGTGAACTTGCTCCATCGGGCCGGATGATGATGAGATGACCATCCCGTCGGAAGGAAAATGGCGGACGTGGTCTCCCTGAGAGAAAGGAACCTGCAGATGTAACATCTTGGCCCCTGGAAGAGGCGCTGCAGCAAAAATTTAAACCCAGGAACTTATTACATCAAGAATTTTCTTTTCTTTTTTTTTTTTTTTTTTTTTGACATGCAGTGGTCAACGTGCTTTTCGCCAATCCCTAAGGACTGGGGGTAAGTTTTGCTTATTTTCTACATTGACAACAAGAGCTAAGAGGCCGTCAAAATTCGCCTAGAAAAGTCGTCAGGAACTTGAAAAGCTTATGGAGTTCGATTAAGAACTGAAGCCATAAATGTAAATGTTTTTCCATTCAGGTTCTTTTTTGGTAGTGTTATGCTGCGTACATTTTTACATGTGTAGGGAATATCTGAAATCCAAATTGTATTAAGTTATTTTGGAACGAACAACATCTCGGACCAGTATTTCTATTAAGTAAAATTTAACTCTTTTTGTGCTCAGTGATTTTTGTATTTGTGAAATAGAAATTGTATTATTGTATTTATGAGCTTAGTGTAGGTGCCATGTAGTCATGTAGTTGGGAATTTTTCTTGTAGGCTGGTTATTATTATGGTTTGGTGTTTTGGTAAATTTAAATGCAAAATTACTCTTTAAAATTTTTGTAGTAGTGAGGGCTAATTTCTAGTTTCAGCCCGTGGATTAGAAAAACCGATTTTTACGGGGAAAGAATATAGAAATGGGCATACCAGCAGAATAAGGGGCATGTGTATAGTGTGACTGAGAGAACCCGAATAGCCGTTGTGTTTCTTCAAGAAGTGATGATTTTTCTAGAAATAGAGGATTGTGAGGTATGATGATTTATGGAGTTTTTCTGGAAAAAAAGAGATTTGGTACAGTGTGTTTTCTGGGAGATAATGAGTTGTAGTATGTTCCTGGGAAATAAATATATGGAGTGATTTTCTGGGAAATAAATATATGGAGTGATTTTCTGGGAAACAAGGATATGGAGTGATTTTCTGGGAAATAAAGATATGGAGTGATTTTCTGGGAAACAAGGATATGGAGTGATTTTCTGGAGAAAAAAGGTGATTTATTGAATTTTCTGGAAATAATGATGGTGAGATATTTTGAGGGCAAGAGAACTCTTGTGGGATACTTTACCCTATGTGGGCATGCCTCGGGTCCGAAAGGGTGCATTAAACAAATTGGGGGATTTGTTTTCTGCCCGAGTAAGCTCGTTGGCTCATAGGAGGTGGTTCCTACCAAGGAGTGGTGTGAGTTGTCCCAAAATCAGAGTGAAGAAACAATACAGGGTGCTAAGTCGAGCTTTGCTCCACCACACTGTATAGGCTGGGAATGGATTCATGACCTATTCTCGCTTTCAGACCCAAACTTTGTTATTCCCTCAGTAAAATCGGGTATTTCTAGAGAAGTGGGACTCGTTGAGTGAGATGTTTGTTTGGCCTTTCTGCCCGAGTTGATTACTACATGAGTGCTTGTAGATTGGGAAAACTTATAGTATGGACTTTTGAAAAGTGGTATTAATCTGTTTATAAATTGTCTGTCAGGACCAGTTATGTGAAACTAAAATTTTGATGAACAGTAGGAGGGCACATAAATAAGTCCAGGAGTGTTGGAAATTGGTGTATGCTTTTGCCTACATTATAACATTTTGAGTTCACAGAACAAGCTTGGGTTGGTAAGGATTTTTGGATTTTTATGATGATAGTGTGAATTGAGATTCTTTTGTCAGTGTAGCAATGTAATGATAACTTTTGAGTGAATTGAGTAAGGTATTTAGTGTATTAGGTTTTGTATGGTGTCTAGAATTGTTCAGTATCAGGTAATGCTAGATTGTTAGGTTATGTTGATTTTAAGGCAAATTTTCCTGGAAGGGTAGAACCTTGTATTAAAGTAACTTTTCATTATGCGTAAAATTTTGGTTCAGTTGTTATGGTAGTTTAAAATTAAAATGGATTCAGAAAACTGGTCTGAGAAGGTTTGTTCGAAGGAGTTAGTTAGAGCAACATAGTGTACACATATGCTTATAATTTTTTTTAATACGAGAGAGAGAGAGAGAGGGAGATTTGCATTTTATCCACTTAATTTACACCCCATGTAAATTGCCTTTATGTGATGTTGATTTTGGACAGTAATGTGCCAGGTGCTATAGTTTCATTGAAAGCAACTAAGCTGTGTGTCAGCTAATTATTTTTATTGGGCCTAGTGGCCAGGTTGAAAATTTGTGACCAAAATAATTAGCTTGTTGAGTTTTACAAAATAAATATAGGCCAAGTGGCCTTTCAAAAACCCAAAACTTAGTGCAGTGAAGTTTTAAGTATATCAGTTTGAATTTTCATCACATGGTTCAAATGTATCCCTATCAGCAATGACTGAGGTGAGAAACGAAATCTGGGGTAATTGTGTTTCAAAATCAATGTTTTTGTCCTAACCATTATATTTGACTTCACCGCCTCCAAAAGTTATTTACACGTGTACATCACTACTAATAAACTACTAGTTATACAAATTTGGTACACATGTAAACAATAGTTACCTTTCCTTCCACTTTCAGGTGTATCTACTCATCTAACGCAAACAACGCAAACAATACACTAGTAACTTTTGGGAGTTTCCAAATTCAGTGTTGCATTTTATTTTCCTATTTATGTTTCATGACCTAAATCAAAATTTCAGTTTTTTTTCCAAAAAAAATCCACCCATCTCCCAAATTCTAATTTTCTTTAATTTTCATATAAATTGCAATATTAGCATAAAGCTCTTTTTTAAACACCCATAACTTCAATGTAACACATGTCCTCTCGCGGACGACGCATGCTGCGAATTTCAGGACAATCGGATGCTTCCTTCTTGGTGTTGCATTTTGGGTGGACAGTAGTGTATATCATTTGCGACTTTGGCACGTGACGCTGATTGACTTTACGAGCGCTTAAGTGGTTTCAATGTTTTGGCTGATCGGTGTAAGTCCTTGATATAAAACGCAGGAGATTCTTGCCTCACTGAATAACCCGGATTAAGTTGAAAATTAAACTCTGCGTTTCCAAAACGAAATACACTGGCGGAAAGTGAAAAAAGAACACCAAGAAGGAGTCGTCTCATACCAACGAAATTTATACAGCATAATAACGGAATACAGAGGATAACGTGATCAAAACATTATGGCGAAATACCGCTGTATTTGCTGGTAAACTGAAAAATAACATTTCCATGTAACATGGTTAGTACGAGGTTGAACCGCCATGAACTGCGTCACACTGTGCAATTCTGGCATAGAGTCTGTCGTACAGATGTTGGATGTAAGTTTGGGGTATTGAGTTCCAAGCACCTTCAACCTGGACGCGTAAATCGGAGATGGTCGTGGCTGGCCGTGGAGACCGGATAAGTCGTTGTCCCATAAAATCCCACACGTGCTCAATAGAGGACAAATCCGGTGAACGTGCAGGCCATGGAAGTTGTCTCACACCCTGAAGTGCATGTTGCGTTGCACGTGTCACGTGTGGGCGTGCGTTATCTTGCTGGAAAACCCCACGATGGACCGACCTTACAAATGGCACAACAACGGGATGAATGATGTTGTTGATGCAGGAGGTGCTGTTTAACGTACACAGTACAAACACTAGTTGTGTACGGGAGTGATAGCTGATCGCTCCCCACACCAGGAAACCAGGTGTAAGCCCTGTGTGTCGCTGGCGGATGCAAGAAGGGTGGAGACGCTCCTCTGTGCGTCTGCGAACACGCATACGGCCATCGGAGGCTCCCAAGCAGAATCTGCTTTCATCGCTGAACACGACAGATCGCCATTGCGTTCTCCAGTGCAGACGTTGGCGACACCACTGCAGCCGTTCCTGACGGTGGGCTGGAGTCAGAGGTACACATGCCAGAGGCACACGTGCACGTAGTCCTGCATCCAGTAGACGGTTGCGGATTGTTCGCACAGTCACCTCAGGTGCAACGGCAGCTCGTATTTGCGTCGAAGTGAATGTTCTGCTTGACAACGCCGCTTTTCTTATGCGTGGATCGGTCCGCTCATCAGTCCGTCTGTGACTCTCGGTTCCACGTCTTCTCGTGTGGGAATGTTTCTCGGACCATCTACGCCGCCATCGTACCACCACCGATACTTCCATGTCCAATTCGTTCCGCAATACGACGATACGACCACCTGGCCTCGCGGAGTCCGACTAGACGACCTCGGTCAAAGTCGGATAACTGCTGAAATCGTACACGTCTTCCATGTAAAGGCATTGCAGCTTCTTCAGGGTCTTCGCTCGTGTCCGTACGCCGACGACTGATTACATTCACTTCGCCGTTCTGCTTAAATACCACCGACGATAATTTGCATATTATGCCGTGCTGTGGTGTAAGCGCTCACCGGTTGGTCCCGAAATTAACATCACAGCTACGTAAACTCGACCCCATTAACATATGTAAATTTCATGATCGTCCGCCAATTCCTTCTTGGTGTTCTTTTTTCACTTTCCGCCAGTGTATTTCGATGCTTCCATAAGTGCTTTTAATTTTTCACCATTTGTCTAATGTCGGCTAGCCCTTCGGAAATCATCACGCACTCCGCTCGCAAGATTCATTTCTTTGGTATGGAAATACATGCTTTACTTAGAATGCTTCTACAATGTGTCAATTCTGATATGACACTTTTTAAAAGCATACTGTTATGCGGTTCTAGGATTCACGCTGTTTTCGTGTAAAATCGAATATTGCGCTTAACTTACTCCCCTAATGCGCTGACTCGTGTCTCCGGTGTTTCAAATTTTTTTCTATCGACTTTCCGAACAGTTCCGCTGAAATACAGCAGAATCGAAGCTATTGGGCGTGTGACCTGAATTTTGCTTTGAAATGTCACAATAGGATTTGGACAAATGCATGCCGGACATGCTTTCGCGCAACTGGACATGAATAGCTGTGCGTTGATATTTTCGAGAAATAGCTCATCGGATATCTATTATATTATTTTTATTCTGCTTTGTAGTACCTTTTGAGAGGAAGTTGCTTTTGCTCTCTTTTGTCGAAATAACAAATTCCTCGTTTGCGCAAACAGGAATGGAAGAGGTCTGCACAGTATAACCGTCGTGTTTTGTAGTGCACTTGTGAGATAAGATTGCCGACTTGATATATGGCATTTTTAGCCGTTTCTGAATGGACTTCTGCATTTGCGAAGATAACTCGCCAAGGAACTAAAAAAAAGTCTTGATAGGAGGACCGAATAGTCAACTGGAAAAATTGATTTCTTTTCATCTGTGAGCTAGAAAAGTGATAGCAGTTCTGAGCGTGGCAAAAAGTTTAGTTCAAAGCAGGGTGTGTGTGACATTGTTTAGCACAAAAAAGTAATAATATTCACGTAATTAATAAACAAAGCGACTTCAGAAAAGAAAAGTAAAATGAAATTACTTATTGTAAATGCTTTTATGTTGCTATTACTCACGTTTAAGAAGCAAGATTTATCAAAACTAATCCTCGAAATTTGTAGGCGTTCTTCAGAGGCACAAACAGAGAAAAGTATGATTTCTTGCTTTTTCTTAAAAGTTCATCTGAAAGAAAGTCACATAGAGTCGTCCTGAGCAGAGAACCGCATGATCTAAAACCATGGTTTTACTTTGCTGGGCTTTAATAGTTGGAGAGGAGAAATATAATAGAAACAGAAGTCAAATACAAAGAAAGAAATATTTAATTTTGTTCATAATGAGATGAAATAATTCGATACCTACACAACAATTTTTTTCCTCTGAAGGTTTCATTAGCACATTCCTGCACATCCAACAGCAAAAGTCTACAACTTCTCTTAGCCTATTTTGTGTTTCTTCGCCCAGTCCAACAGGCGTTACTATCGCTAGAGGCCCGACATTTCCTTTATAACTTGAATATCAATCAATTTATGATTAATATTCAAGTAAGACGATATCACAACCTGTCTCGAAAGTCGCTTTGTTTGCGTTTTTCTAGAGTATTCGCCTTAGAGAATGGTGTGGGCGATGATACAGTGGCCTCTGTCAACTGGGAGTGAGCTATGCCGGTGAAAGCGTAATACACGTGACTTCCACAACAGTATCACTCGGCTGGTGGCTCGTATCAGGGCTTCTGTTATAATAAAGGAATGTTTAACCTAATATAGAAAGCAATGCAGCTGGTCTATGAAGTGTTTCCGCAAAATTTGCCAAATTTTGCCAAATTTCGCTCAAAAGATTTAAAAGATGCGCATTGCAGGCGACGTGAACGCCATTCAAAAATACGGCTTTCAGGTTCTTTCCCCACGCTTTGGACATGTAAGATGCATTGTCTGTCACAAAAGCGGTTATATTAGAAAAAGGTATTTCATACTTATTAACGCATTGAAGTATTGCCTCTCTGACTGATTTGAAATTTACGGATTCCAAGGTGATGCACCCAAGGAAGATTGCATTCAAAGAGGTTTCATCATTACAGCTAACATTCGGTTCAGCTTTTAGAACAGCAAGGATATTCAAAATGTATCTATCTTTTGAATCACTTATTTTGTCAGCTACGATGCTTACACCTGATAATGATTTAAAAAATCTTTCACTTGTTGCTTGTGAATATCATATATTTTCGGCAAATAAAATTTCCGCATCCAATTTGCATCTGGAATAACACCAATATATTTCAACGAATTTTCCAAGTATTTTTTTAATGTAGGGTTATTAAGTTTGTAAAGTGTGATGTTAGCTACAAAAAAGGCACCAGTTAATTTTGAAAGTTCCATTGCGCGATGCAGTTCTTTTCTCAATTAATTCATCAACACATTTCTGCATTATTTTCGGTTGACTGTTCAGACACATCTTTTTTTATGCAGCTTGCTTGCTAAATGCTTTTCACAACTGTAATCCACTGGCACGTGGCAACACGAACAGAACAATAGATTTTCGTTTACATGAAACGTTCCCTTGCTGTACTACTTGCATCTTTCAGATGCATTCATTTTAATCAAGTGGCTCATTCTCAAAATTAAAAAATAATATCTAGAAACTTCATAGACTACTTACACAACAGCACAAATTTTCCAAGCTAAGTGTCTGCGAAACACTCTTTTCTGTAAGCTGCTTTTCCAGCTAAAATTACTAACACGACTGACGACATCAGGCTTACGATTTACTACTCCGGCAAGTCGCAAAGGTCATTCAACAGTAGCGGGGGAAAATCACGAAAGACCACGTGTACACTCTTCAGTGGAGTGCATGTGACCTTGAATTACCCGTCAAGCTTGTTCGAAAAGAGTATCTTCGTAACGAACAATCTTAAGAGGTAATTGAAGGTTTAAAGCTCTGGTTTGGACTTTTAAAATTATTTAGTTATGTAAAATACAGTAATCAAAAAATTATAATAGAAATTAGGTAAAAGTAGGTAAAAAATTTGAAATCTGCGGATTTATTTGATATTCACAAAATTACAGAAAAACCCATAAAATTCGCGAAAAAATCTCGGAAATTCGCGCCGCGACGGAATAACTGCCTGAGTAATGGTTGATGATACATATATACCTCTCCAAGCTTCTTTGAGTTGTCCGCAACCTCTGTATGTTTTTCTTAGTTAAAATCCATGTCACTCATCAATAAGAAGGAATTGGAAGTATGCATTCATTAAGCATTTCCTTTTAAGACAAATGGTAATTCCCTTATGTAATAAAAGGACATAATACACTGCTGTCCAAAACTTAAGAATCAACATGAAATTATTACACGGTGTCATGGGGCTAAAAAGAATTGCTATCATATGCACACGAGTGCGGTGTGGCGTATGAAGACATTCCGTGTTGCGCAACCAGTATGCAAATTTCATGGAACATGTAACATCTGCCTATAAGCAGTAGGCCGAATTGTGTGTAATATGAATTCATTCGGTTTTTTATGCGTTTCAGCGAAGGAGCGAGAAACTGCGTCTCTGGGGTAACAAAAGAATGTCTTACAGACCTCATATGGCAAATTTTACCCGAGGCCAAATTATTGGAAAACTTAAAGAATGTCATACTCTGACCGATGTCGCCAGAAGATTGGAGCAGCACACAGCATAATGCCACGGCTTTGTTCAACATTAAGGAGACACAAGACTGCTGCAAGATGTTTTGCTGGGATGTCCTCCCCGCTGTACGAACCAGAAGTATGACCATTACTAAACCATAATGGCCAAACGAAGGCGGAAAAGTACTGCAGGCCAGTCGGATAATCATTTGCAAGCAAGCACAGGTGTGTTTATTTCGTGTCAATCCATGGCAAGATGTCTAAATGAAGCAGCAGTTTATGCCACGGAACCTGTAAGCTGTATACAATTACCCAGGGCGCACCGTACAGCCTACATCAGTGGTTTATATCTCACGTTGACTAGTCTTCAGACCAGTGGGCTACGATAATGGTCGCAGATGAAAGCTACTTCTGTGTTTCTTTGTATTCCAAGTTGCAGCTGTTTTGGAGAGAACGAGGAACAGCGTATGATTCCTGGAACATCGTTGAAGGATACAGGTACGTCGGTTGCGGCATCACGGTGTATACCGGTAACATGGTAAATGGACGTACTGAACTGCAGTTGATGGACAAAGGGACAATGACTCGGCATCAGTACTGCAATATGATCCTTCGTTATATGCACCTATTCCGTGTTGCTGCTGACGCAGATTTCATTTTCACGTAAGATAACGCCCGTTCTCACAGCACAGCAGATCCGGATGAAGTATTGGTTAGTGAAGACATCTGTCGGATGGAATGGCCACCGCGATCTCCTGATTCCCATCCAATAGAACATCCATGGGACACTCGGTGACGTGTTGCGCGCAAGAAATCGTCCACCAGAAACCATTCTAGCACATATCAAGGCTTCTCAGCAAGAACAGGACAATATGTATATCCCACAAGCTCCTAAGCCACTTTGTACTCTACATGACACGCCGCCCCGGTGCCATACTGCGATGCAGAGCGTCATACGATGGAAGACCATATGATGGAAAATCATATGACCGGAAGATCATATGACCACCCCGTGTTGATGGAAGGTCGTCACTGAAAAATCTTCCATCAATACGTAGTATAGGTATAGTACTGTACGTACACTATATTGACAAAAGACACCGGACACCTAGAAGAGAAATACAACATAGCATTTATTGGCATACATTAGTACGGTTTCGGTGCACCTTTGGCCTTAATGCATGCACTGTTCCTTCGAGACATGCTTTCGGCAAGGTTTTGGAACACAGCAATAGATATGCGCTTCCATTCAGCGCATAATTCTACCGCTAACTGTTACTTAGTAGTAGGCCTTGGTTTCAAACTTCTTATGCGGCGCTGTGATTCATCTCATAGGTTCTCTATGGGATTAAGATCAGGGCTTTGTGCTGGCCGGTCCACACACGATACGGAATTATCGTCAAACCACGCCGTACCAGTCCTTGCTTTATGGCTCGGTGTGTTATCCTGCTGGTACCAACAAAGCATATGACCACCCCGTGTTTATGGAAGGATTATCAAAACATATGACCACCCCGTGTTTATGGAAGGATTATCAAAACATATGACCAACCCGAGTTAACGGTGCATTATTCTGCTTGTACCAAAAAAGCTCGGTTCCATAGTATTGCCATAGAGTTGGTAGGGATGTTCCATAGTATTGCCATAGAGTTGGTAGGGATGTTCCATAGTATTGCCATAGAGTTGAAGTAGACATGCTGGTTAGCAGGTTTGTTCACGATAACCAATGGGACGGGACCATACCAAGAAAATCACCCGCACACAAGTGCACTGCCAGCTCCAAACATGACCGTAGGAACAGTACACTATGGTAAATTAGGTTCCTCCGGTTGTCGCCATACCCACATACAGACATCAGACTGATGGATCGTGTATATGGATTCATCAGTCCGTAGGACCCGTTTCCATTGATCTACGGTCCACGATAAATGTTCTTTACACCATGCTAAACGACGAGTAGCATTCCGCGTGGACATGAAAGGCGTATGAGCAACTGCACGACCACGGTAACCCTTGGAATGAAGTTCTCTGCGAATGAAAAGTGCACATACCGAGGTTCCAGCATTTTTACTCACCTGTACACTGAGGTCTTGTGCAGTTCTCCGTCGATTAACTGTAACGACTCTCCTGAGATTTTGACGTCATTTATCACTGATTTCCTTTGGTCTACCGGTACGTTTTACTGCTTCAGGCACGCCATGTGTCTTCCACTTATTCAGTACATCCAAAACAGTTGACTTGGGTATGTTTAAACGCCTCTCGGTTTCTCTTATGGAAAACTGCTAATATAACACCCAACAATCTTTCCTTTCTCAAAGTTAGTTCTCACCCGCCGCGACATTTTCACTCAACCTCTCAGTGCGATATGATCGCGGTCAGCATCAGGCTTGTTTTTGTACCGTTTGCAGCTGTACCGCGCATCTTAAAAACACAGCGGATCCGTTCATTTGCTTTCGAAGGGATGACCGGTGATTTTTGTCAAAATATTGTACATTTGCATTTATGACAACATAAGTACCTCAGTTTTAAGATGTCGTTCTGTCAGGCCATTTCTTGGCTTCATATCTGTGCTTTTAAATGGCGTATTGAATCCTTTCTAGGTTTTAATATGGGAAAGTGGGATTATATTCATTCATGCATTTTCGAGATTTTTCGGATGCTCAAATTGCTGCTTGCTACGCACCAATTTTTGTTTGTCACTTATCTTTATTTTTGACAGAATGTTTTGGGGAAAATATTTTAAAATTGATTTGAAGCGAGCTTTGCCGAAGTTTTCCATACGTCTCTAAAATTTTGACAGATTTTCTGGAAAAATTCCTTTCAAATTTAATCGAGGCAAACTTTGTCGAAGTTTTTCATGAGTCTCGAAAATTGTACTAGTTCGGAATTCTCACTTTAGGTTTCATAAACATATGTTTGTCTTTTCTTTACAATACCTTTGCTTTTAAAGAGTAGATTGAAACATTTTGCTTTAGGTTACACAAAATTATCTATGGTCCGGATTTTTTATCTTTTACCATAGTGTAACGCTTTCTAACTGATTGCAACAACGTGCAGAGTAGATGAAGAAAGCTTGCAGTATTGAACATTGTTCAGTAAGATGCTATATTGTGCAAGATATGTTTATATCAAGCAAGTCGTTGGTAATATTCTCATGAGAAAGGGAAACTTAATGAAGTGAAAAGACTTTTACTTGCAGTGTCTTGCATGAATTTGTGCAGATCTCTCTTTACAGAGGAACTCTGTCGAATTGCACAAATGAGCGGATGTACTTAAATTGTATGGCAACAATAAAGAATCTATTATAAATCGTTATATCTGTACACGTGTTTACTTTTTTTATCTGTACACGTGTTTACAGCCATGATTTAGAATCACACCTTATCGCGCCTTACCAGGGTTTAGGTATTTTTTAACCTTCTGTTTTTTCTAAGCTTATTAATACTAAGGCACTTTTCCTGGTTAGATAGAAGGACAAGTTCGGCAGAGGAATGTTCTTAGACGATGGTGTTCGAAAAAACAAAGAGTACTGTGTTATATACGCGAGCATACTCGTGTTTTAACAAAACCCCTGTGTCGCAAGTATAAAGCTAAACAGTCAGACTAAACAACTGGAAGTCCCGCTAATCGTAAAAGTCTTAGAGTAAAGAGAATGGGAACTCATTTAGCGAAAAGACAATCCTCAGAGAAAAGTCACCTGCGGTGTTTCTTCGTAGGTTTAAACAGACAGCATTGCTCAGAGGTAAAAACAGCAGAGAAAAATTGAATCATCGTAAAGACTGAGAAACGAGTGTTAAACGGATGTGAAAGGCATCCTAATAAACAAACCGACACCAATGAACGGCTACAACAAAAATATGATGATTTAAGCTCTTTTGCTGATTCGTTATGTCCTACAAAAGAAATCTTCTACGTCTACCTTATAGTCTTAGGAAAAGTGGTGCGTTAATTCCATTGAACTAATACGAATATGCACTTCTCGGCATAGGAAATCCACGCCATTAAGGAATGCACGAAATGAGACGAAACTTACCACAAATGTACACAAGTAGGTGGAAAAGAAATGATTTATTTTTGTGAGGGATTACATCAATACAATGGAAGAGGAAACATTATAATGTGGCCTGAGTCAGTAGATTGTATGATCTTCGAGTTGGGCTACTCATTAGACAACACAGTGTAGAATCGAGTGGAAAATTCCCCGGATTGTATCGTGAGATATCAATGACCATGCATTGTTGTCCTATGTACACAATTCATCGACAATAGGAGAAGGTCGTGCAGAGGCATTACGTCCTGTGCTAAAACGTTTCACACGTTTCCTGTTGAGACCCCCCCCCCCGTCTGGGGATTGCGCTGGTCAGGACAGCACTTGGACAACTTATGGGCAGTGTCTGAGAAGTTGGCAGTGTGCGGGCGACTGTTACCACGAATATACGACAACAAAACGGGATGTAACACCCCACTGACGTATCGTCGTGCTGTTGTTGTGCATACTATGCGTACGAATAGTGAGCTGCTATTCTAAATGACAGCACTAATAACCGTGACACCAGGTTGAGAAGCCGTATGACGCTCCCGGATGGATGGCAACATAATCATCCCAGTGACCACGTCGCGTCGGTGCTAGGAAAAAAGCAACACACGTCGTTAAATAAGACATGACTCAATTCATCCATGGCGGAACGAACTGCAGCCGAGAGTGCAAACCAGCGTCGGCTAATTTGAGATGCACAGCCCTTCAATACAGTATGTTCACAGCTGTATGTACACCTCGTCGAATGTTGTCCTGTATAGACAGGTGGGCCGTTAAGGTTTGCAGTGAAATGCGGCGATCGAGGCGTTCGGACGTCTTTGTACGTGAACCAGTTCCACTATGGCGATGCACGTTACTTTCCTTCACGCACTGTCGCCACATTCTCCCTACCGTTGTTGCATTCAGGTGCATTTCAGCCGGGATACGACGCAGGGACCGACCATCCGTACGTAGCCCTATGATGAAACCTCTGGTAAAGGTGTCTGTGTGATGGTGTAATTACACCTGATGACGTCGTAGAGGCGTTCTCACTCCTCACACTTACTTTCGCCACAGAGATAGATCACTCCGACGCAATCGCCCACACACCCAGGTCAGGGCAACCATTGTTAGCTACTCCGAGCCACTTTGCTCTTTTATCTGCCTCATCTATCACGTGGTTGGTTTACAACTGCAGTCATTTCCATATCCCAACTTCCACACATGCCCACTAATTTGCATGGCACTCAGGTACTTCCTGGTGCAGCATTTACTATATTGAACACTGTATCAGTCCCACTGCATGCTCGGTATTATTGTATATGACAGAGCAGTATTTGAAGAGAAACTCAATAAACTTATTGTGTTACTCCCACGTAGCATTCTTTTTCATATTTAAAATTAATCATATTGTAGAGAATTTTAACCAAAATGATTAAAGTGATCAGTAAAATATTAAATTAAAACTGGAAAATAAACGAAACATCAAATGAAACTTCAAAGTCCATTTCAAAATTTCTAGACTTTTTTCCTGGTTATTATTACTTAATCGGTTCACTGCTAAGGCACTTTTTTATTGATAGAAGGTCTCTTGTAAACAGTGATAGTGCTTATGTCATCACTTTGTCCGTCCGTCTGTCTGTGAACACTATATTGGGTTTTTAGTGTCTGTGAACACTATATTGGGTTTTTAATGTCTGTGAACACTATATTGGGTTTTTAGTGTCTGTGAACACTATATTGGGTTTTTAATGTCTGTAAACGCTATATTGGGTTTTTAGTGTCTGTGATTTCACCTCTAGGGGCTGCAAAATTTTCATCTGCTTTTCTCAGTATCTCTACTTCTGAATGCGACATTTAAAAAATGCTTTTAGCACCGGATACCATTTAAATTGTGGAACACTTTAGGCTTGTATTTGAGGAGATTTGTAGTTCACAGTTCTATCATAAGGTGGTGGTTTTGCACATCTCTTTGCAGCTATGTCTCCGCTTCTAAAATCCCTTCTAAGAAATGTCTTCTTCTTTTTCTTGCCATTCGCTACAATAACGATGGGCACAGCTTTCCCGGTAGGTGGCGTAAATGTCAAAACCTTTGTATCTACTATATCTGATTCCGGCAGACGCATTTGAAAATTTCATTTTCCTTAGAATGGTTTTTGCTGTGAATAATAGTTTTCGCTTATTTTCAACTTTTCCATTACACAAAATCGTTCCACTAGAAGGCGTAGAATTATACACTGGTGTGCAAAAATTAAGAACGAAAAGGAGAAATTAGCATAACAGCGTAACGAACAGGCAGAACGGACCGAAAGACCACTCAGGAGATAGACTAGGGTCCGGTACGGTAGGGCATGTGCATATATGCAGCATGACGTAGGAGGGGAGTGTCGGAAGGGTATGAAGCACACGGGCGGTGTACGCTCAGCAATTCGGTGAAAGCTATTGCACGGTGTACATCGGTTTGAACGACGTCGAGTTGCTGCCAGCGTGTGATATGGCCCACATGCAATCCAGTAGACAACATCTGGATGACTTTACCCGAGGTCGCGTCATTGGGAAGTTGAAGGAAGGTCGAAGTGTGACTAGTGTGGCCGAGGAGTTCGGGATCGCTCACAGCATCGTTTCGCGAGCTTGGAGAGCATTTCAAACGACAGGAACAGCTGTCCGAGAGTTTAGAGTTTAGAAGTGGTTGCGCACGAGCAACAACAGCGGAGAACGACCGGTATATTTTCCTATAGGCGAGAAGAGACAGACGGCAGACAGCGGAGGAAATCGCAAGGCACATGCAACAGACAACTGGACGTCCGTTATCACGTTTTACAGTGGCCAGGATGCTGCACAGAGGTGGTCTATTTGCACGAAGACCAGTGCGGTGTGTGCCGTTAACTCCTTCTCATCGGAAACAGCGGTTTCTGTGGTGCCAGGAACACAAGAACTGGACGCATCAGCAATGGGGTTGAGTTCTCTTTACGGATGAGAGCCGATTTAGTCTGACGAGCGATTATGGACGTATACACATCTAGAGAGAGCAGGGAGCACGCAATCACATCTTCAACATCGTCAAAATGAACCGGTTTGGAGGTGGCGGAGTTCTCATTTGGAGCGGTATCATGCTCGGTAGCCGTACTGACCTCCACATCTTCCAAGGAGGTTCAATCACTGGTGTCCACTATTGTACCGAGGTTCTCCTGCCTCACGTGCGTCTCTTTAGGGCTGCTGTAGGTCCTGAGTTCTTCTTCATGGACGACAACGCTACACCTCCTCGTTCAGTGGCTGTCGCAGAGCTATTGGAGAGTGAAGATATTCAACGCATCGATTTACCCGCAAGGTCCCCGGACCTAAATCCAATCGAACACGTGTGGGATCTTCTCGGGAGACGCTTGGCAGCACGTCACCAGCCGCCAGTAAGTATTCCGCAGCTGCGATTGGCTCCACAAGAGGAATGGGCCGCGATGCCTCAACAGCTCTTTGACACCTCGTCCTCAGCATGGACAGACGTTGTAAATCCTGCAACGCAGTAAGGGGTGATCATATCCCCTTCTAAAGACTGGATTTTTCTTGGCAGACACCTGTCACATGGACGTTTCTGTCTTCTGTCCAGTTGTGCTCGAAGCTACCTTTTCAATAAAGTGCCTTTGTATGCTTTGGATTCCGTGTTTGGACGGTTTTGCTCACTTGTCCCATATTCTTACATCTTGGTGATCCTATGGTATGATTTGAGTCGATGTGGAGCACTTCTGCACGACGTTACATTCGAAAAACCGTCTCGTCCCTAATTTTTGCACGCCAGTGTATCAATGTTTACTTCCATATTTCATCTTTTAACTGTTCGATTTCAAAATGTCTTTGTCTCTGATACCTTCCTTTTGCTATGAATAACTTGTTGTGCGCCATTTGTTAACCTTCGTAACATTCGTTTTAGCAGCCGATGGAAGTAAGTTAAGTAGCTGTTTCTATTTTTGGTTGTTTTATCGTTTGTATAGTTCTAGTTGGGGTTTTTTTCAAACCGTTTCCATTGACTTTGAATAACTTTGATAAATTTTATGCGCGTCGGAAATGATTCAAAAGAAGTGCTCATTACAACCGAAAATTCGGTGTTATCATTCTTGTTTTATTTAGAACTGCACTCCCGCGTTTCACATGCTTTGGATGATATCATGGCACATCACACTTTGTATGAAACATTAAAACAGAATGTTTTGAAAATTCACCCTTTAGTTTACTTCAGAAAAAATTTATTTTTTCTTTTTGAAAGGAAAGGGTGAAACACTGAAGCGCACTACATTGTTGAACCATTACGCCTAAAGTTTTGCCACCAGCCCCAAATTCGCCACTGAGTGCCCCACAATCAGCACGTCACAAGTGCAGGTAATTCTGATGCCTTCGTAAGAGCGAGAGGAAGAAATTGGGGATTCAACTATCACCATGATTTTCCTTTGTCCAGGGCCGAATTTTTGTTTCCAATAAAAGAAACATGTCTGATAATTCAGCATTTTCTGGGACCGATTGCCCAAAATGCACTTCTTGGAAATTGCATGTTGATTCTCTGTGTTGTGTTGCTATTCAATGGTCTATGAATTGTAAAATGTTAGGAACGAAGAAGATTATGAAGCCGGTTTTGGCGCGAAATTACATAAAATAACAAAGAAAGTCATTTTTCACAGCTGATGACTTAATATACCTTTCTGCTATGATGCTCCTTCAAAGCAGAATAGTAAGATAATCGGCAACCGAGTGTGTTTGCAGTCGCTAATGCTTCCGTTAATGGCTCTCAGTTCGAATCGTGATTCATACCGATGCGACGTTTAGAGAACAGCACATATGACACAAATGGAGCCGTTCTGAAAACCAGCGTAATCGTTGACAGTTATCATGTTAAGGCCAACTATTTCAGTGCTTATAAGCAGACATAGGTATGGACGATTAGAGAGGATCCCTACGTTTCTAGGTGAATGATCAACTTTTGAGTATTGTCCACTGGCTGACCTCAGAAATTGGATGACGGTGAACTCTTTCCAATTGCTCAGTCATTTTGTCATTACATTCTACGCTTAGTGCTCATTAAATTATGGTAATCTCTATGCAGATTAAGTTACACCCGATACTGAGGTAACGAGGGGGCGTGGTCTGTAGGCTCAAGGGGTGTGTATTGTTGGTCAGTTGAGAGAGCAAAGTTACGGACCTGATGGGAAAACCCCTAATATTTATCGGAATTTACGAAAGGCTAGATTGTAGGTAATATTTCGGAAACGGTAACACTTTCGAATTCTACGGCTGACACCGGTGTTAAAATGTGCCAGTTATTTATTTCACCATTTCTGACACATTTTGTGATGCCGAAATTGTGAAACTACCAACCGGTGACCCAACTTTGAAGTGAAGTTACAGGTGAATTCTAGATGTGAACGACGAATTTGTTGCTTTGTACTAGACAATCGGCGAGGCACAGTTTCGCAGACGACGGCCCAGTACAACACGGGTCAACAAGAAACAACATCCGGCGTGACTTTGCGTTGCACGCTAGAACGGAAACGCTAAAACAACAGATTCCCTATATGCCTCCCTGTCCCAACAACAGTCCGTAGAATTAAACGACTCTCCCGTTGACAACAGCATGTTGATTGGACGACAGGAAATAAAAAATAGGCGTGTTAGTCCATAGAATCACGTTATGCACTCCATTCCGATAATGGTCGAGTCCGTAATTGGCGTCAGCAGCATGAGGCTATGGATGTCTCATGCATGACATTTACAATCTAGGTAGGTGTGGGTCGTTGCATGATATGGAGCAGACTTATCTGCCATGAACTGAGGTGCTTATAGACAGACAAATGAAAATCAGCTACCACCAGAAAATGCTTGCGGACCATGTACAGCTCTCAATATTGTACCTCCACCCGGAGCAGCATGGATTCATTCCAGGGCGATAATGCTACATGTAATATGGCTCCCCTCGAACAGGAAAAGTTCGACGAACATAATGCTGATACCAGTCATATAAAATGCCCCCAAACTCTCCTAATCGCAACACAACTGAACGTCTGTGGGATGTTGTGGTACGCCAAATGAGACAATTGAACATATCGTTCCGCTACATACTGGAAATACAAAAGAGCTTGGTTGCAGATCCCCAAACAACTACTGCCCAGACACCTCGCGTAGTCGGCACGCCGGGTCGTGGCAGTTCTCCGGACGAGAAGGGAGCTTAATTTATTAGGTAGCTGGTCTAAATTTAGTAAGTACTCTGTGTAAATAAACAAAAACTGGATGTCTTGACCATGTAAATAGCTTGTAACGAACGGTATCAAATTCAAACAAACTGTGATTATTTGCGTCAAACAATCACCATCTGTAAAACCCCTGTCGTTTCATGATAACAGTCTCTTTATTATTAATATTCAACCATTCAGCTCCTAAAAAAGTGATGCCTTAAGAAAATCAAACGTAGAAATAATCCTGTTTTTTGATGGAAACTATAATTTAAAAAGAAAAAAAAAGAAATTTCTTCGCGAGGGCTCGTGAATGTACACCTTTTGACAATCCAAAGCCAGGGAACAAACGAAAGGCTTTATTATGTGAAGCAGCCAGACAAAAGATGAAAAGGCTTTGTTATGTGCGTAAGTCGGACAAAGGGTAAAAGGATTTATTATAAACATAAAGCTGCCAAAGAGTCGCCTCCTTCGGTTTTCTTTCTGTCTGTCCATATCATAATCCGTACATATTACATCCTGGCTTTCAGAAGCTGCATAGGAAAACGCCTTTGATCGTAGAAAAGATATCAGAATTACCAAGGTTATTTTCATGTTCTACAGCTTTCCTGGGAAATTAACAAATTTTTGGCTGAGACGCAAATGCATACCTTTAGTTGTTATAAGTTTCCAATTTCTAAATGATGGAATATGAAAACAGTTTTATTTGACGGAAGTTACTTGGATCAATATTTTGAACATAGTTAGCAACTTTTGCTAGTACTCAGTTTTCCTGTTAATTTTTGTAAGTGCATCCATTTTGTAGCAAACTCATTTGAGTTCCCATCAGGAGAAGCAATGGAAAATTTCAGCTTAAATCGATAAATCAAGTAGATAAAATACATTTAGCAGTTGTCCTTGGAAAAGGATTTCTCTCTCCGAAGATTTCCTCGCTTTTCCTTCTAAGTGACAGAAATGTTTTCAAAAATAAAAAATCACATAATAAATTCTCTTTGAAAACTTCTGACCAATATACCACTGTTTGAAGAACGTCGCTGAACTTTCTTAATTTGCTGTTCATTTGTTGTTTACAGGAGGTCCGATCATCTCACTCTAACATTATTTAACACCGTTTCAGTTGTATCATGGATAGCAACTTATATCATTACCTCTATTGCTCAAGAAAATGACTAATAGTTCAGCAGCAATATGTTAAGAATGCAAACTAAAAGCAAAAAAAGAGAGAGCGTTGCTTTCGATTGTTACTCCAACTGTTGAAGCCGTCCTACAATATATACAGCAGTTCGAATTAAAGTGTTCTGTTGAAGTTATAATTGTTAACCACATGTATTTCAATATTCGCATGAGAGTTTCTACTTTTTAAAATGTAATTTAAGCAACTTACATGTTTAAATACAGAAACACATCGAATTGGGTGAGTATATGAATTGTGGTCTGAGACAAAGGTACGAAAAGAAAATGATACAAACACTGGAATGCATTCATGGTTGTTAATTAGGCAATTTCCGATAAGCGGTGTGAAGTTTTTTAATAATTACGAATATCTTAACACAATGTCTCTCTCTCTCTCTCTCTTTCTGGTGTGCATAATCTGATTCCTACAATATATATTCAAATAGCGCAAAACATCTTACTAAGCGGAAATCCTTTAGCACCGCTTTGTCGAAAAAACAAAGAAGCCTTATGAGAAACGTCAGATGACACTGCGGAATTCAGTTTCCCAAGGCAATCATCGGCAACTTTTACAAGACGTTTGTACACCTTCATATTGGAACAAAATACCATTAGTTTGAGCACGTTAGGTGCACAGTTCTTATTGAAATTACGGTACTCGAAACCTGTTAATGTTTTTTAATTCATGAAAAGTAAATTTTGCTTGAATCCAACTAGTCTTGCCGACACAAATCAATACAATGATATTTTACGAATTTGGAAATCCAGAGAAACACAGCTTAAAATGAAGAAACCAAATGAATAAAATCTGTATCTTTTCGAACTTAAAGCAAATGTTAAGAAAAACCAAAAGCTTCTACAGTGAACAAAAATTATACTCGGACTGAGAGCATCGTTCAATGAATTTTTGTGAACAAGCCATAAATGCAGGACTTCGCATTTAAGACTTATCTTGAACTATTAATTTTCTAGTGTGAGAGATCATAATAAAGGGATGTCAACCTTAAAGCAAAACTCTCAAAAGCAATTTTGGGTGAAACTGAACAAGCTAGCAGAAATGGTGGCAGGTGCTAAAACTGAAATGAGAACCAGACGTTAAACTTAGCAGAGGGTGCATGGAAGAGACTAGAAGTCCTCGGGCGTCCTGTCATATCTTCCCGTGGGAGGGAGCAGAGGAACGTTTTTAAATTCAAAGGAAGGTACAGAACTCGATCTACTACTTGCCCTGAAATCAATCGTTCCCAATTTCGTAGCAAGTTGTATTCGGCTAAAAATAGCGAAAGACTTCCTGCTGCACCCAGAACGTATGAAGGTATTTATCTTACAGTATTTTGCATCATATCTTCTGTAATGGAAAGTCGTTCGCGACTGAACTGTTATGAAACACCTGACTGACCAGTTGAACAAAATGCTCCATTGAATAGTTGCGAATGATATAACCCGGAGGCTTTTGTTGACCATGTAATTTAGTCTTTCGTGGATCACTTAAAAAATTGGCTTGTGCCGATAAGACTGAATCTCCCTATCACTTTCTCAAATGTGTTGGGCTACAGAAAGTGAAAGGTAACAACATCACTTCCAGAGCTTTCACTTTACAAGAAGATTGTCTACGATTTTGAGGCAAGCAAGCTGCAAGCCATGAGGTTTTGTAAAAAACTGTGTATTTCTATAATGTCTGGGTAACCGTTGGGAGATGTTGATGAAAGAATTTATTTATTTATTTATTTATAAGCCTATCCCTACAGATGGTAGGTCTAACTACAACGATTGTTATAATAATATTTTATATTAAAAATAATTATTACAACTCATCGAAACATGTTTTATGAAAGAAGTTATAACTCACATTAAAAACATCCGGACATGCTTTAAGGAGGTTTCCAAGAGATACATGTACTTGGAGTGCCACTTTTCCAAAATAAGAAATAAACGCTGCCAACGTTTTGTACTAGTTTTGTACAGTTTTGTACACCCAAAAGAAAATTTTGTACACCACCGGAAGTGGTACTTTTCGGCTCTTTAAAAGTGGCACTCCAAGTACATGCTGGAGTGCCACTTTTTCAAAATCGAAAATAAATACTGCCAACGTTTTGTACTAGTTTTGTACAGTTTTGTACACCCAAAAGAAAATTTTGTACACCACCGGAAGTAGTACTTTTCGGCTATCTAAAAGTGGCGCTCCAAGTACATGCTGAGTGCCACTTTCTCAAAATCGAAAATAACTACTGCCAAAGTTTTGTACTAGTTTTGTACAGTTTTGTACACCCAAAAGAAAATTTTGTACACCACCGGAAGTAGTACTTTTCGGCTATCTAAAAGTGGCACTCCAAGTACATGCTGGAGTGCCACTTTTTCGAAATCAAAAATAAATACTGCCAAAGTTTTGTACTAGTTTTGTACAGTTTTGTACACCCAAAAGATACTTTTGTACACCACCGGAAGTGGTACTTTTTGACTCTCCTTTGTAGCCCTCGAGCATGTACTTGGAGTGCCACTTTTCCAAAAACAAAAATAAACACTGCCAGAGTGTTGTCCTAGTTTTGTACAGTTTTGTACACCCAAAAGAAAATTTTGTACACCACAGGAAGTGGTACTTTTTGACTCCCCTTTGTGGCCCTCGAGCATGTACTTGGAGTGCCACTTTTCCAAAAAGGAAAATAAGCAGTGTTTTAGTTTTGTACAGTTTTGTACACCCAAAAGAAAATTTTGTACACCACCGGAAATAGTTCTTTTTGACTCTCCTTTGTGGCCCTCGAGCATGTACTTGGAGTGCCATTTTTCCGAAAACGAAAATAAACATTGCCAGAGTGCAGTCCTAGTTCTGTACAGTTTTGTACACTCAAAAGAAAATTGTGTACACCACCGGAAGTAGTACTTTTTGATTTTTCTTTGTGGCCCTCGAGCATGTACTTGGAGAGCCAATTTTCCAAAATTGAAAAAAAAAAAAACACTGTTAGAGTGTTGTCCTAGTTTTGTACACCCAAAAGAAAATTTTGTACAACACCGGAAGTGGTACTTTTTGACTCTCCTTTGTGGCCCTCGAGCATGAACTTGGAGTGCCACTTTTCTAAAATTTAAAAAAAAAACACTGCCAGAGTGATGTCATAGTTTTGTACACCCAAAAGAAGATTTTGTACACCACCAGAAGTGGTACTTTTTGACTCTTGATTTTCGAAGCAGTAGCTTAATGGTTAACTAATTTGATTAATATTCCTAGTTTGTTGCATATAAAACACACTTTTGTAATAACCCAGAAGCCGAACGGCCAAGTTGGAAGAATCACCAAAAGAATTTATGTTTAAAATCGCCTTTCCCTTAATTTTCCACTCAATGAAAGTTCGAAGGTCATCTTTATAAAAAATCGTCATATTGTGATTTATCATTTGACACAAAATAGCTCTTAGATCAACATATAGCAACAATACGTATTCGTTTAAATCTCTTTCTTTATATCAGTTCCCCACAATTACTTGCAATCTTTCTCTCTACACTCCCCCCCCCCATTTTTACAATCAAGGTTGTCTATAAATTTTGCTGTGACTCACTGTCAGTGTCGCTAAAATGGATAAAATGTACAAGCTGTTAGAGAAGTAGCGAACTCTTCAGTGGGAAAATCTTTAGTTTAGAAGCAACTCGAAAGGAGGGTTAAGTTACAGGTATAAGTCACAGACTGAAATTCAAGCAATTTGAATTTCTGCGCAATGTTTTTTCAATCTAGTGGTTTTCAGTTTAAACAAAATTTTTATATTTAAGCATTGCTTTGTAGAAATAAAAAGATATTCAGTGAAACTTCGGCTATGCGTACTCCAGTTATATTTTTTGATATTTATACGTAATTCTGCATTAGTCCCGATATTTTACTGTATTTTCTAAGCTTTTCCAATTCGATAATAGCTAATTAATTCATTTATACGCTTTTTGCGATGTACATAAATTTTGTAATTTCTGATTATCACAAACTCACAGTTCTTTGATTCGTTTACGTAACCGGTATATCACAAGTTTGAGAGAATCGAGACAGCGTTACTGAGTTCTTGGTGCAGCCAAAGTTGAACCTTCATCCCATCAGAGAAGGGTATGCTGTTTACTTTCGGTTAGCGTTCTTGTGTTCCTTCTTCGTGCAAAGTTGAACCTTGATCTCATCAGAGAGGGATATGTTGTTTAATTTCGGTTTGGATGAAAAATTTATTTCGCAATCTTTGCTCTGAATAAAACGTGCACTTAGGCAAGCTACAACTCTTGGCATGGTGCGGACGTCTTTTTGTTGTTGTAGTTCAGAGGTGCATTTCACCAGCCCCACCCCCACCCCCCCACCACGGAATTTTTTAATTTTTCAGACACCATTCGTTTGTACCACGTATGAACCGGAATGAACTCGATTTTTTTCGTTTGAACCGCAAACGTTTTGGAGATATTTAAAAAACAAAGTGGGGGGGGGGCTGGTGAAACGATAGCCCCCCCCACCATGGAATTTTTAAATTTTTTTGCACCATTCGTTTGTGCCACGTATGAACCGGAATGAACTCAATTTTTTTCGTTTGAACCGCAATAGTTTTTGAGTTATTTAAAAAAAAAGGGGGGGGCTGGTGAAATGGTACCCCCAAAAAATAGATATTTCAAATTTCAGCATAGCCATTCGTTAATAAATCGTATGAACCGGAATGAACTCCATTTTCATCGTTTGAACCACAATAGTTTTTGAGATATTTAACAAATAATATTGAGAATTTGCATATATACAGAAAGACCGACCATTTCACCAGCCCCCCACCATGGAAATTCAAAATTTCAAAATAGGCATTCGTTAGCAAATCGTATGAACTGAAAAGAACTCCATTTTCATCGTTTGAACCGCAATAGTTTTTGAGATATTTAAAAAATAATGTTACCGGCCTATCATTTCATCCCCCCCCCCTCATCATGGAAATTCAAAATTCCGAAATAGCCATTCGTTAGTAAATCGTATGAACAGGAATGAACTCCATTTTTATCGTTTGAACCGCAATAGTTTTTGAAATATTTAATAAATAATATTGAGATTTTGCATATATACAGAGAGACCGACCATTTCACCAGCCCCCCACCATGGAAATTCAAAATTTCAAAATAACCATTCGTTAGCAAATCGTATGAACCGAAAAGAACTCCATTTTCAACGTTTGAACCGCAATAATTTTTGAGATATTTAAAAAGAATGTTACAGACCATTTCATCCCCCTTCCCTCCCCTCATCATAGAAATTTGAAATTCCGAAATAGCCATTCGTTAGTAAATCGTATGAACAGGAATGAACTCCATTTTTATCGTTTGAACCGCAATAGTTTTTGAAATATTTAATAAATAATAGAATTTACATATACGCACAGAGACCGACCATTTCACCAGCCCCCACCCCCATGGAAATTCAAAATTTCAAAATAGCCATTCGTTAGCAAATCGTATGAACCGAAAAGAACTCCATTTTCATCGTTTGAACCGCAATAGTTTTTGAGATATTTAACAAATAATGTTACAGGCCTACCATTTCACCCCCCCCTCATCATGGAAATCCAAAATTCCGAAATAGCCATTCGTTAGTAAATCGTATGAACAGGAATGAACTCCATTTTTATCGTTTGAACCGCAATAGTTTTTGAAATATTTAATAAATAATAGAATTTACATATACGCACAGAGACCGACCATTTCACCAGCCCCCCACCCCCATGGAAATTCGAAATTTCAAAATAGCCATTCGTTAGCAAATCGTATGAACCGAAAAGAACTCCATTTTCATCGTTTGAACCGCAATAGTTTTTGAGATATTTAACAAATAATGTTACAGGCCTACCATTTCACCCCCCCCCCCATCATGGAAATCCAAAATTCCGAAATAGCCATTCGTTAGTAAATCGTATGAACAGGAATGAACTCCATTTTTATCGTTTGAACCGCAATAGTTTTTGAAATATTTAATAAATAATAGAATTTACATATACGCACAGAGACCGACCATTTCACCAGCCCCCCAACCCCCATGGAAATTCAAAATTTCAAAATAGCCATTCGTTAGCAAATCGTATGAACCGAAAAGAACTCCATTTTCATCGTTTGAACCGCAATAGTTTTTGAGATATTTAACAAATAATGTTACAGGCCTACCATTTCACCCCCCCCCCCTCATCATGGAAATCCAAAATTCCGAAATAGCCATTCGTTAGTAAATCGTATGAACAGGAATGGACTCCATTTTTATCGTTTGAACAGCAATAGTTTTTGAAATATTTAATAAATAATATTGAGAATTTGCATATATACAGAGACCGACCATTTCACCCCCCCCCCCATGGAAATTCAAAATTTCAAAATAGCCATTCGTTAGCAAATCGTATGAACCGAAAAGAACTCCATTTTCATCGTTTAAACCGCAATAGTTTTTGAGGTATTGAAAAAAGGATGTTACAAGCCTACACCATTACCCCCCCCCACCCACCATGGAATTCGAAATTTCATAGCCATTCTTAGTAAATCGTATGGCCGCCCCGGTGGCGCAGTGGTCTAAGGCGTTGGCCTCTGATCATTCGTCCGTAAGGGGTCCGGGTTCGAATCCCGGTCAGGCATAGATGTTGTGTTTGTCTCACGGCACTGGCACTCTCCCTTCCCTGGAACCAGTGACCCTAAATTGGGGACGGGCGACTGCTTATAGCCCATTGAGTTGCTCACGGTGGTCGTTAAACCTGCAATCAAAAAGAAAAAAAAATCATATGAACCGAAAAGAACTCCATTATTATCGTTTGAACCGTAATAGTGTTTGACATACCTACAAAAAAAAAGGATTCAGAAAATATGGAGCCGACAATTCCCCCGCCCCCCCCCATGGAATTTCAAAATTTCAAAATAGCCATTCGTTAGTAAATCGTGTGAACCGGGAAAACTCTGTAAGAGCGAACGTGTCGTCACGTGACTTAGCGCCGCCTCCTACTTAAGTATCTGAGGAGCACGCGCAACGGGGGCTCTCACAACAAGCAGAGAGTTCGTTTACTCTTCCCGGAAACACACACTCTCTCTCTCTCACTCTGTTCGAGCAAACAAACGAAACCTCCCCCACTTTACTATATATATATATATATCTGTGAATCGGGGAGGCAGAGCGACAACAGCTGGTTATACCGAAGTTTATCCACTTTCAGACATAATTTGAAAAGAACGCTTGGTTAACACATATACGAAACACTTATTCTTCATCAACTAGAATTTTGATGGCGGCGGATTACTCGCTCTTGAAAGTGACCTCGTTATGACTGGACCTGGCAAAGATCGTGGAACGCGCAAGATAAGGTGATCGAATTCTGTAGAAATCTCACCCTGCGTTGGCGTCCTAACTTAGGGTCTCCTTGACACTAGATAGACCTCTATCTTATCGATGCTTCAGGACTAGCCTTCTAGCTATCCTTCTCTAATCGATGCTTCAGTGGACTGTACTAAGTCCGTAATTCAGTAGTATATCATCAGCTACTCTACCGGTATCCCTGACTCGGGTAGATTCCTTCTGTAGCGGCGACCTACTTCATCTAGGTCGGTGCCCGCTCTTTCCCCGTGGACTCCGAGAGCCCAATACACCATCCACGCAAACGCATTCCTTTCTATCGGAGGACTATCACCTTCGCTCTCCGAAGACAGACTGCTCGAACAGGTCCACTCGGAGCGACCTCTTCGCCCCCCCCCCTTCACGCTGCTCCTTCTTCAAGGGCGACGGCGCTGACCTTCAACATGCTGCTCTCCTCTCGCGCCACGTGTCACCTCTCGCGCCCTTCACCTGCCCCATCCCTAGTCGTTTTCCGGGAATCGGGCTCCTGGACCTTTAAATCTACCTTGCGCATTCCTCACTTATCCTCAGGCTATACATTATTGAGTGCCTCCTTCCGAGAAAGCAATCCTATCGTCGTAGTACATCCGTAGCAATACAATACACATTGTTATAACTATACAAAAGAGTATGTCTGTATTTCAGACTTGTAGGCGCCAAGTGAAAATGAACAATGTATCTGTGAAAGTCACAGCGTCCTTGGCGATACTTTCAGTTCGTAGAACAAGTCCTCGCCCTTTCTAAGGCGTGAGACCCTGAAGTCTTTTGTCATACATCTCGCCTTCCCCCCAAAAAAATAATTAAACATATTTACGAATTCTCTGTCGCCATTTTGGGAACTTGCGATGTTTTCTTTGGTAAAAAAAAACCACATAATGTTTATCATTGAAATGAATTAACATCGTTAATGTGTCCGTTCTTACAAACTCCATGTTTATCTTTTGAACCCCGATAGTTTTTGAGATGTTTAAAAATGTTCCACGATTTCAGCTGCCCCCACCCCCACCCCCGGACATTTCCTGTTTCAGAATAGCTATTCGTTAGCATCGTGTGAACCGGAAGGAGCTACATCTTTATCGTTCGAATCTGGATAGTTTCAGAGATATTTGTATAAAGGGTAATGGAGGATGATGAAGAAGTAATTTATTTTCAAAAAGTCTTGTATTCGTTCCTGTCATTATCTTAAAGATCTCTCCGTTTCTAGCTTTGAACCGCAGCAGTTGAAAAGACATTCCAAAAAGAACGTGACGGTTTCAACATTTCTTCAATGTGTCTCAAGGACCAGAACACAAGAGAACCGGAAAATGCATGGCATAGTAAAACAGCCAAAATCTCGGAGCGGAAACAAACGACGCAATCCAGTCTGTAGTAAACATACAGCACAAGGCATCACAGAAAGAAACGGAGCATGGCAGAGGCACAAAGCAGTCTGTTACATTACAATCGTGCGCTGTAGTCGGTGGCAGATACAACACGAGGCGAAGCACACAGGGAACAGTCACTGAGCAGAGGAACGGCTGAGCCAGCAAATAGAGAAAGCACCATACCTGGAACCACGGAGCAACATGATGAGTAGAAAACCCAGGAACTATTCCTTCTTCCTTTTAAGGAAAAAACAAAATTATTGGTGCGAAATTATTGCTGTCCATCTGTGGTTATTGGGCGCTATCCTCCGACAAAAAGAGAAATAATGGTACTAATGCCACATTGAAAAGAAAAACATTAAGGAAAAACTATTACTTTCTTTAAAATTGGCATTTTCTGTCTAACAGTGGCATAGCAGTTAGACATACTATACAAAACATAGCAGGGTAGGAAGCAACACATGGCACTCCGGGAAAATCGGGCAGGGGGCATGCTTGAACCACAGAAAAACAGAAGCAGAACGAACGGTGCGAGGCAGTTGGTGATGGTCATGTAAAGCGGATGCAGGCAGGACATCGTAAGACAAAACACACAGAAAAAGGTCACAAAGCAGAATGATGAGGGGAAAAAAACGAGGCACGAGAGAAAACACTTCACAAAGAGGAGAACGAAACAACAAGGGCTCAAAGAGACAGGGAGAAACATAGCTAAGAATACACAACAGAAATCAGTCATCAAACAAAACCACACAGGAGCTAATCAGGTGGACACCGAAGAAGGAGACGATGTTGAGCATGACAAATGAAGTGGTCAAAACAACCATAGTAACATTCAACTTCCGGGTAAGAGCCCGAAAGGTGAAAAAATGCAAAGTAAAAAGCGCTAAGATTGTCAACCAGAGATGAGTAAACTGCCGGATCGTTGGAAGCAATAAAGTGATTAAGTGGAGCATCGTGAGAAGAGTCAAAGAACAATGGGAAAGCGGCATCTAGAGAAAGAGTCTGCGTAAACTCGGGAACAACTTGAAGGCGAGCAACAAGATCAGGCACAACAGAGGGACTGTCAAGAACGCGAGCAAAAGTGACGGCAGCAGGATCAGGAGCGGAGACTTGCGAAGAACGATGAGGAGGAGACATAACCACAGCGGCACGCTTAGCGCGAATCTTGCGATTAGACCGATGACGACGCTTCTTATTAGGAGCAATACCAGTAGGGAAATGTTGACGAAGAGGACGAGACGACGTAGAAGGAACAACAGGCGGCGTCTCGGGAATCTGCCGAGGTGAATAGGGTACAAAGTCGGATGACACATGTAAGGAGGTAACTGCAGGAACAACAGAACCCGGGGAGGGTGGGGTTTCAAACGAGTCTAGAAGAGGAGCTGTGCGAAAGAGCGGGGACTGATCATGGCGACCAGAAGGTGAAACAAAGACAACGGCACTAGAAGCATCAGAAGAGCCTCGAGAAGGTGAAAAGGGCGGAGAGCACACCGGAGTACTGGAACCAGTGGAGGAAAGATGAGCGTCTGAGGGTGGCGAAGCCGACGTACGCAGCGGCGATGGTGGAGCAGAAAATCCCGGAATCGGGATAGACGAGGTGACTTGCGAAAACAAAGAAGGCAGCACCTGAACAGGCGGAGAAGGTGCAGCAACAGGATGTGACAAAGCGCAAACATCAGACGATGAAGAAGAAAGAAATACAGACGAAGGCACCGAAACAGGAGCAGTAGATCCAGATGTACCCACAACAGACGATGCTGGCGAGGAAGGAAAAAGACCAACGGAGGCAGATGATGGAGATGGAGACTAAGAAGGTGTGAACTGATCAGGCGAAAGCGTGGTGACTGGAAGCGAAGAAAGAGGTTCTGTGACGGGAACTTGAGCAGCCGTTGAAGAAGACTAGGAAGAAATGAGGGGGCATTGCGAGAAATGGTGACCATGCTGTTTACATGAGATGCAATGATAGGCAGTGAATACGTTGATTGCGACGTTGTGATGACAACAAATCACCAGAAAAGTTGTGTGGCAGTAAGAAACAGTCTGTGTCAGGGAAAAAAACTAAGTCTTGGCGGAAGCCAAAATAAGGACGATCACCTTGATCAACATGGGCGGCGGGTATCTTGCGGATATCACCAAGAACGCGGCCACACCGAGAAGGAAAAGCATGTAAAAACTCATCGGAAACGTCCGGAGGTACAGGTTACAAATTAAGAAAAACGGGAGAATTTGCAAGGGGGTTAGGGACCAAGCTATGATCTCCAACGGAAAGGCTAGTCGATAGGACTTGAGGAACAAACTCAGGTGAAAAAATATATACAAGAATGGACTTAGGCTTGCTGGCGAAATGTGTAATTGCACCGGAAGGGAGAAACGACAATGCAGACATACACTGTATAGACGTGCAACTTGACATTGGGTAAGGCGTCGAACTTGACACTTAAACTAAGAGTTGAAAGCATTGTACGTGTGCAATAAGCGTGGAACCTTGACGTGAAATATGGGAGTCCAAGGCTGTCGCGAGGAAAGTCGGAGACGTTGAACACGGATCTGTAGCAGGATGAGGAGAAGAGCAGTCCTGGGACGCATCCAACACACTTGGAGGACAAGTCATCGAAGCAGCACATAGTGACGTGAGAGGGAAATAGAATTTAGTAGCAGAAGCACAGGCCATGGAAAATGTGTAGAAATGCACGCCTTCTTCGGTATGCTGATCGCCTTCCTGGTGGAGCACCAGGAAGGCGATCAGCATACCGAAGAAGGCAGCGCAGAGAACCACTGTCAATGGGTGGAACACAAGGAAGGTAATCCACACACCGGTGAAGGCAGCGCAGAGAACCATTAACGATGATTGGAGCGCAAACACGGAAGGCAAACGTAGACACAGCAGCAGGAAGGCTACTACATGCAGCAGACAGTTTTAGAGCAAAAAGTCAAGGCGAGTCACGATGGGCAGATTGTAAACAGGCCCAACGAGATGAATTGTAAACAGGCCCAACGAAATGAATTGTAAACAGGCCCAACGAGATGAATTATAAAGGAATATCGGCAAAATATGCATGTACCAACTCGAAAGAATGACTAGGAAGAGAGCGCAGACATTCTTGCACGAGAGAAACACAAATTAATTCGGCGGTGGGCGCTAGATACAGGCGGAGCACAAAATGCAGAGCTCGAAAGGGCGTGGCCAGCAGAGCAACGTGACGGGATGCTGTGTGAGTCAAATATCGTACAAAGACAATTGTTTGGATGGGACCATTTCAAGAATGTTTGTTTTAAATTTAAGGGTGCATCTGCTTTGCACTTCCTTTCGACCGAAGCGTGTTAAAGTGGAAAAGTTTCCTGCACGTTCTTTGAAAACTAAAGGATGTACTTATACCTTCACTATATACATGTATCTGTCTGTATACGTTTATCTGTGTACCTCTAAGTCTGATTTAATATCAGCCTCTTTTTGCTTTGGGAAGCTAGAACAGTGAGAACGATGATCCTAGCATTTTAATCTTTATCTGATCCATAATTTCACCGCCAAGAGCGAAATGCAAATTCCACCGATTTCAAAATACATTTTGCTTCATATCGTTGCTCAAAAATTAGATTGAAACACTTTCGACGCCTATTGAATGTACCATTTTTACGTACAGCTTATTGTATCTTAATATTACCGAATTTTTCTGTTACGACGAGCAAATACGTACATTACTGTTTGTGAAAATTGCAACGCCAAAAAAGAATCGCACTATTCAAAAGAAATTTATATCACAGATTCCTCATGTTGCAGGAGATAACTGATTTTATTTTTAGATCTATAGAAGATTTTGTCAATTCAAATCTCAGTACTATTTGTTCAGTTGCTGCCTACCAAAGATGGTAGGCAGCAACTGAACAAATAACTAGTATACGAATGAATAATTAATACACACAATTGACGTAGATTTGGGACATCAAACAGATGGCATGGCTCTTTCCACGGTTTTAAGTGAGTCACGGGAAAAGTATCATCGGCCGCCAACGGAAATCAAACCAAGGGTCTTCCAGTTACTCGCTGGACATGCTACCACTGCACCAATTGCTTCTTACCATCTTTGGGGAATCCCCACCATTGTGCGGGTCTCCAAGAAGCAACCAGCCATGTGGTTTGGCAATTAATCACATGTGAGTCTGGAGAATTCGAGGCCGCTGCGGTGCAGTGGTAGCATGTCCAGCGCGTAACTGGAAGACCCTGAATTCAATTCCCGGTTGCGGCCGATGATAGTTTTTCCGTGACTCACTTAAAAACGTGGAAAGAGAAATGACTTCTGTTTGATGTTCCTAATCCACGTCGATTGTGTGTATTAATGCAGGACAATTACAGAGGCATCTGTGGCACGTAGTTCGGTCATCTTCAATAGCGCGTCGCACCGCTTCGTGCGGTGATACATGTTGCAATATGGTGCAGCATAGAGGCGAACAGACGCCTGATGTCCTGCTGAAGAGGGCCCACACTTGTTGGACGGTGTGCTCCAAATCCCGGATAGTGCGGCACAGAGTCAACCGGCGTTTCAACTGGTCCCACGCATGCTCGATAGAGGACATGTTCGGTGAGCGGGCAGGCCATGGAACTGTATGGACATGACGTAGGCAGTCCTAGAAAAGCCGAGCCGTGTGCGGGATGGCACTATCCTGCTGGTATAGTGCACCTAGAATTCCGCCCAGGAGTGGGAGCACATGGGGCCATATGATCTCATCCACATACCGCTGGCCCGACAATGATCCACGTACTACTACTAGAGCTGATCGGCTATCGTAGGCAATAAAACCATAAAGGCTCCCTAGACCATAATGCCTGCAGTGGGGTAGGTGGGACGCTCGATAGCAAGGTTGGAATTGCGCCGTTGACCCCGGGACCTCCACACCCGGACACGATGATCATCTGTCCCCAAAACGAACCGACACCAATCGCTGAACACCACACGTCGCCAGTCTGTGGCGTTCCACGTTGCTCTCGCCTGGCACCATTGCAAACGGAGCCGGCGATGATCCGGTGCTAATGGCAGAACACGTAAGACGCGGTGGGATCGCAGATTCGCTTCCGCGAGGCTTCAGGAAATGTCTCGTTGGCACACAAGAGCCGCTACATTTGCCTGGGGAGAGGAAAGGGTTCTCGTGGGATCCATTCGTGCCTGCCGTACGAACTGTCGATCCTCTCTACGGATGGTCCTCCTGGTTCGTTCGGAGACACCCGCCGTGTGGCAGTGCCGCCACGTGTCCACTGCTCCCAACACAGTCGGACGGTATGGTCAGAACGATCCACGTGGTGGGTTATACGGCGCACCGACCGACCTGCTGTTTTCAGCCCGATGATCAGGCCTCTCTCAAAGCCCGTAAGTTGCGTACATCGACGTCTCTGGTGTCTACCCGGCATTCTTGTCACTCTATACTCTTGCTTGCGCCGGCCGGTGCTTTTCTCTTTCATGGGGCATCGACTACACGCCGGTTTATAAGGCTGCCGGTTCGTGCTAGCAGCGCCGCCACAAGGTGTGCGGTTATGCGCACTCGCACCAAACGCACCCTAGCTATTTGCAAAGTTTCGCGGTTGTAGCATGTTTTCTTCTATATAGGTGTGCAAATTTCTTGTCCACGAGTGTACAAGAAGCAAGTGGAAGAATTGAAACTTCACTCGCCCAAGTTTTCCCCAGCTGTCTCAACGAAGGTAAGATTCCTGAGTATTGGGATAATGGTACAATGATCCTGCTACATAAAAAAGGTGACGTTGAGGATCTCAGGACCTACAGGCTCATCAGCCTCCTATCAGTTATTTATAAAATTTTCACTTAGGTTCTTTCACATCGCATGAAGGTAAAACTGGACATGGCTCAAGCAAGAGAAGAAGCTGAATTCAGGAGTGGCTACAGCACTGAAGATCATGTCCATGTACTTAGAGAACTAACTGAAAGAACAAGAGAATATGAACTCCCATTATGCAAGGCTTCTATTGATTACAAAAAGGCCTTCGATTCCGTAAAACCATCAGCAGTTACAACTGCTTTGAAAACCTGCGGTATTGCAGATGTATACATTAGCATTATTAATAGTATCTCTGAAAATGCAATTGCAAAAGTTTGGATATTTGGGGATGCAGCACTAATAAAAATTGGAAAGCTAGTGACAAAGTAAAATCATATCTCCCAAACTCTTTAATCCTACATAGCAAAATATTTTTTAATTACTGAACTGGGACAAAGAAAAAATATTTATGCAGATAATTCAAATCTCGTTCGTTTTGCTGATGACGTTGTCATTTTTGCAACTACGACTTCTGAACCGCAGAATACGATCCAGGAACTTGCTAACAAGAGTAAAGAAGTGGAATTAAAAATGAACTTTCAGAAGGCAAAAGTGACGTATATTGCTTTTACAAGAAACGAAGATTTATTTATTGATGGTGAAAAGCTTGAGACAACCGATACCTACATTTATCTTGGGCAGCAGATATGAAGTAATTATCACATTGATGAAGAAATTAATCGGCGTGTAAAACTTGGATGGATAGTTTTTGGAAGAAGAAGTACAATTTTTACGAAAGGTATGCCATTGTGTCTTAAAAGATAAGGGTTTAATCAGTTCATCCTGCCAGTGCTTACGTATGGAGCAGAGACATGGACCTTAACTAAACAAGTTAGTAAAATAATGCAATGCATTGAATATGATACGCTTTCCAACATACCAGAAATAATTACTCAAGTTATGCGAATAATGGCTGTGGAATAAATCTCGGTCCTGTGCCCTGACCTTTGATCCCATTTCGATGATATTCAACAGAACCGGTTCGGTATACCTCCGAAATAACATGATAACGTTTTGTCGCAATCGAAGCATTTTTACGCAAGTTGTGATGCATAAGGACTATGGAATAGATCCCGCTCCTGTGTCCTAACCTTTGACCCTATTTTGTCCATTTTCCATAGGGTTTGTCCCCAGGGGTTCCCTACCACATAC
This sequence comes from Macrothele yani, assembly GCA_039090855.1. NCBI lineage: Eukaryota > Metazoa > Arthropoda > Arachnida > Araneae > Macrothelidae > Macrothele > Macrothele yani. Next base: position 77,252,300 of record CM077026.1, read on the forward strand.
TAAACTTTCACCGAAATCGAACCATTTTTACGTGAGTTATCATGCCGACAGACGGACGGACAGACGGACGGAAAACGCTGAAGCATATACGCTTCTTCAACCTACGGTTGGAAAGCGTAAAAAAAACAAACAAAGACTGCAGACAACGCAAAAAGCCCTGGAGAGAATCATGCTTGGTGTAAACAGGAAAGATAAGCAGAGGAACTCATGGATAAGGAAAACAACAAGAGTTGACGACATCATGACCACAATGAAATCACTGAAATGGTGAGGGCATGACATGTTGCTAGAAGAACGACCACCGACGGAAAACCGAAATTTTAGAATGAATTTCGAGAGACAGGAAAAGACCCAGCAGAAGACCCTATGGTAGATTGATGGATGAAATTCGAAAGAATAGAGGTGTGTCATCGAGGAGACACGCTCAAGACAGACAATTGTGGAAGAAACTTGGGGATACCTTTTTTTTTTTTTTTTTTTTTTTGATTGGAGGTTTAACGACCACCGTGAGCAACTCAATGGGCTATAAGCAGTCGCCCGTCCCTAATTTAGGGTCACTGGTTCCAGGGAAGAGAGAGAGCCAGTGCCGTAAGACAAACACAATATCCATGCCTGACCGGGATTCGAACCCGGACCCCTTACGGACGAATGATCAGAGGCCAGCGCCTTAGACCACTGCGCCACCGGGGCAGCTGGGGAGACCTTCATCCAGTAGTGGATTCAAAGCAGTTGACAATGATGATGATATATTTATATCATTGTCAACCATTATCAATCCACTGCTGGACGAAGGTCTCCCCAAATTTTCTCCACAACGGTCTGTCTTGTGCCAGTCTCCTCCATGTCACTCCCGCATACTTTCGAATTTCATCCACCCATCTTCCATGTGGTCTTCTTCTGGGTCTTTTCCTGTCCCTTGGAATCCAATCTAAAATTTCGGCTGTCCATCGATGGTCTGTTCTTCTGGCAGTATGTCCAGCCCATTGCCATTTCAGGGATTTAACTCTGATCATGATGTCTTCCACTCTTGTCATTTTTCGGATCCACGTGTTCCTCTTCTTATCTCTCCTGGTTACACCAAGCATGCACCTCTCCATGCTGTTTTGAGTTGTCTGCAGCCTTTGTATGTTTCTTTTAGCTGAGGTCGACGTCTCTGCACCATACGTAAGCACTGGAAGGATGCATTGATCAAACACTCATCTTTTAAGACATAATGGCATATTGCTCTTGAAAATTATGCTGTTTCTTCCAAAAGCTCTCCAGGCAAGTTTTGTACGCCGATTAATTTCTTCACCAATGTGACCCTCACTTGATATCTGCTGTCCAAGATAAACGTACGTGTCTGTTATCTCCAGCTTTTCTCCATCAATCGATAAATCTTCATTTCTTGTAAAAGCATTGTACATCACTTTTGTCTTCTGTAAGTTCATTTTTAATCCCACTTCTTTACTCTTGTCAGCAAGTTCCTGGATCATACTCTGTAGCTCTGATGGGGTAGTTGCAAAAATGACTATGTCATCAGCAAAACGAAGGTGGGTTAGATAATCTCCATTAATCTTTATCCCTTTGTTTTCCCAGTTCAGTGATTGAAAGACATTTTCCAATGTGGCATTAAAGAGCTTCGGAGATATGGTGTCACCTTGTCTCACTCCTTTTCCAATTTTTATGTGTGTTGTATTTTCAAACAGCCGAATCTTTGCACTTGCATTTTCATAGATGTTATTAATAATATTAATGTATGCATCTTCAATACCGCAGGATTTCAGAGCCATTGCAACTGCTGATGGTTTCACCGAATCAAAGGCTTTTTCATAATCGATAAAAGCCATGCACAATGGAAGCTCATATTCCCTCGCTCTTTCAATTAGTTCTCTCAGTACGTGGATATGATCTATTGTGCTGTAGCCACTGATGAATCCAGCTTGTTCTCTCGGTTGAGCCATGTCCAGTGTCACCTTCAAGCGGTGTGAAAGAACTTTAGTGAAGATTTTATAAACCACTGATAGGAGGCTGATAGGTCTGTAGTTCCTGAGATCCTCAATGTCACCTTTTTTATGTAGCAAGATCATTGTAGCGTTGTTCCAATCCTCAGGAATTTTCCCTTCATTAAGGCATCGAGTGAAAATTTGGGCGAGTACTGTTTCGATTTCTCCACTTGCTTCTTGTATGATGTCTATAGTAATTCCATCTTCTCCTGGAGCTTTTCCCCGCTTCATGTTCTTGATTGCATGTGCAACTTCTGCTGGAAGGATTCGAAGAACTCTGGTACTGGTACCTTTCATGATGTCTGGAGTACATGTATCATCCCTTTCATATAATTTGGTGTAGAAATCTTTCACTCTTGTCAAAATTTCGCCTCTATTTCTTGTTAGAGAACCATCTTCTTTTCTCAGTGCCATAAGCTGTTTTTTCCCCTTACTGAGATGTCCCTTTGCTATCTTTAGGCTTTGGTTGTTTTCAATTGCTTTCCTTACTAGTTCACAGTTGAATTTGCTTACGTCTTCAGTGATACTTTTTCGTACTGTCTTGCATAGCTCTATATATTCCACTTTGGAAGTCACATCTTCTTTAGTTGTCCTCATCACTCTTCTTTTTTGCATCAACATTTTGGTTTTTCCTGATAATTTGTTCACATGCAATTTGTTCTTAGACCCAGCCAATTTTGTTGCTGTTTCCATAAGAGCTTTGGTTACTTTTCTGTTAACTTCAGAAATATCCACTTCTTCCGATGTTAGGCCTTCTAAAGCAGAGAATCTGTTCTTCAGTTCCAATTTGAAGGTATTATGGTGTTTTTTAAGGTTGGTTATGTCAATACATTTTGTTTGTCTTATGAGCTTGCTACGTTCGAGTTTAGTGTTGAGGTGCATCTTACATCTCACCAATCTATGGTCACTGCCTGTGTTGAACTTGTTTAGCACACTGCAGTCTTCTATGACGAATTTTTTGTTACACATAATAAAATCAATTTCACTTGTCGTCCCATTTGGATGTCTCCATGTCCATTTCCTGTGTGGCTGTTTCTTGAAAAAGGAGTTCAAGATGAAAAACCCTTCTGCCTCTGCAAACTCTACGAGAGTATTTCCACGCTGGTTTCTGTGGCCGTGACCGAATTTACCTACTGAAGTTTCATTCTGTTGCCGTTGCCCTATTTTTGCATTGAAATCTCCCATAATTATCTTCAAGTGCTGCTTACCTTTATTATTTAGATGAGGAATTTTCTCATAAAATTCTTCAATTTCTTCTTCAGCATGACTTGTGGTGGGTGCATAAGTTCGAATAATCTGAGCCTGGTATCTTCTCGAGAGTTGGATAACGAGTCGTGCAGCTCTGTCAGAGGAACTTTCAACTTCTACAACTTTATCCTTCAGTTTCTTGTTTATTATAAATCCAACACCACTAGTTCTGCCTATATATATATATATATATAAACGAACGAAGAGTTACATCCGCAGGTGTGGCAGAATTAACACGCATCCCATTGCTTGGAAAGACGACGCATCCCATTGCTGGAAAAGACGACGCATACCATCTGGAAAGAGGAACTTTAGTTTCTCCTTGAAGCATTTGGATCTGTCAACATGAAAGTCACATGTTGACAGATCCGGGCTATAGGCTGGGTGGTGCAGAACCTCTCACCCTTTCCGTGCTAACGCATCCTGCATAATGTGTGCAACAGAATCACACCACGCGAAAGCATGCCAGGTCACCCATTCCTGATGGCTTTATGCAGCTTGTCCACTGTGTCGATGTAGTGGTTGGCATTGCTGTTCACGTGAGGCTCTTTAAAGTCCACCAACAAAAGCCCTTCATGGTCAAAAAATGCGGTCAGCATAACCTCCCCGGCGGAGTCTTGTGACTTGAATTTTATGTGTTTTGGTGATCCGGGATGTTTTCATTGCATGCTCGCTGGTTTGCTGGATGGCTCAAAGGGGTGGAACCGCGATTCGTCACCTGCCACTATGCGCAAAGTAAATGCATCACACTCTGCTTTGTAACGCAGCAAGTGGTTCAAACTCCAACCCATACATTCTTCCTTATGGTGGTCAGTCAGCATCGGCGGGATTAATTGTAAACATACTTTCCGATATTGCAGTATCTTCGTAACCACAGTTTGAACTGTAACAAATGTCATAGCAAAGTCCTCCGTTTGCGAACGTCAGCCCCGACGACGGTTTTACATGCATTTCTTTCTTGGTGTGGGCGCATTGTTTGTGTTATTCGCACGCTCCCCGCCGATCAAGGTGATCGTCCTTATTTAGGCTTCCGACGCCAAGCCTTAGTTCTCTTCCCTGATATGGACTCCATTACTTCCTGCCCCACTGCTTTCCAGGTGCTTTGTGTTCATCACAATGTCGTTATAAACGTGTTCACTGCGTATCATTGCTTCTCATGTAAAACGCGTGGTCATCATCGCTTGCAGTGTCCGCTCACCTCTCCTTGTTCTTCCTCAACGGCTGCTCAAGTGCCCATCACAGAACACCCTTCTTCACTTCCGGTCACCACGCCTGCGCTTGTTTCGCTTCCACCTTCTTAGTCTCCATCTCGATTGTCGTTGCCTTCCTCTGCAGGTCTTTTTCTTCTCCACTAGCGTTGCCTCTTGTGGATACATCTGGATCTACTGCTCCTGCTTCGGTGCCTTCGTCTGTCTTGCTTTCTTCTTCGTCGCCTGTTGTCTGTGCTTTGTCACATCCCGTTGCCGACCTTTCTCCGCCTGTTCAGGTGCTGCCTTCTTTGTTTTCGCACGTCACCTCGTCAATCCCAACCCCGGGATTCTCTGCTCCATCATCTTCGCTGTGTACGTCAGCCTCGTCACCCTCAGACGCTCATCCTTTCTTCAGCCGTTCCAGTACTCCGGTGTGTTCTCCGCCCGTTTCACCTTCTCCGAGCTCTTCTGATGCCTCTAGTATTGTTGCCTTCCTTTCGATTTCTGTTCCAGTGATCGGTCCCCGCTTTCCAGCACAGCTACTCTTCTGGATTTGTGTGAAGCCTCACCTTCACCAGCTCCTGTTGCCCCATCAGTTGCCTCTTTGCTTGCGTTATGCGCACATGATCCAGATCTTCCTTGTCAGACTTCTCACTTGCTGTCGGTTACTCCTTCTTCATCACCAAGTCCCTGTTGGTACTGCTTCTAATAAGAAGTGCCGTCGTCGCTCTAATCGAGAGACTCGTACTAAGCGAACCGCGGTCGCTCAGCCTTCTCTTCATCGTTCTTCAGGTTCCGCTCCTAATTCTACTGTTGCTGCTTTCGCCGACCTTATTGGTACTCCCTCCGTTTCCACTGCAATTGTCGCTCGCCTCCAAGCTGTCCCTGGGTATTCGAAGATTCTCTTCCCAGATGCTGCCAACCCTTGTTCTTTGCCTCTTCTTGTGACGCTGGTTTGGATCCCCTTCTTAACTCACATGATCCAGCTGATTACTCGAATATGATCGAGGATATTCGCTGCTTCCTCCAAGTTTTCGTTGACCTCACGAGATCTTACCCCTGAGATATTTCGTTATTAAAGTTTTCTTAATTGCTACCTTGGTGATACTCAAAATCGCCTCATTGATCTGGTTCTGACCGATTAGTTTCTGTCTGCACTTGCATGATGTTTCGCTTCCTGCCGTCTTTGCCTTGCTGCTGTTCCGTCTTACTCCTTTGCATGTTTCTGTTATGCGTTGTACCCAACCTTTTTCTTTCCGTTGTATCCTATGTACCGCCATGTTTTCTCCACATCTCGGTTCTTTCAAACATCCGCCCGGTGCCTACTTCCGTGAACCCGTCACATAGTTTTGTTCACAGAGCTTCTTCTTGTGTGCATTGTTATGCGCGATTCTTCTCTTATACCTTTCGTCACTGTCCTAGATTGCCCTATGTTGCTGTTCGCACCCAGTTAGTTTTTTCAGGTGTTCCGTGGGTTTGTTTTTCCTGTCTCGTCGAGTATTTGTCTTATGTCATGCCATGTGCCTCAGCATACCTTCTACTGTTGTGCTACGTTACTTGCTCATCCAGTGTGACTCATCTCGTCAGATACTTATCGTTATTACTTTGCCTCATGCTAATTGATTGCCCCGTGCTGTTACCTACACCATGCCATCTTTGCAAGTGTTATCTGTTGCACCTCGTTTTCTGCTTTTCATGCTGCGCCCCGGAGCATGAAAAGCAGCCTCCAGTTCGATGTATTCTCCATGTCCGTCGTTCCTTCTGCTCAGTGACTGTTCCAGTGTGCTTCGCCTATCACAGATTGCCTTGTGCTGCTCGTTCAGCTTCGTTTATCTTTGTATGTCCTGATTGGCTTTTACAGACTGCTTTGTGCTGCTCTTCCAGTACCGTTATTCTTATTGTTTTATCATGCCATTTATTTTCCGTTCTCCGGTGTACTAGTCCTCGATACCTAATAAAGCAACGTCACGTTGTTTTTGGAATGTCTTTTCAACTGCTGGGGTTCAAAGCAAGAAACGGGGAGTTCTTTCAGCTAATGTCAGGAACGAATGAAAGACTTTGTGCAAAACAAATTACTTCTTCATTATCCTCCATTACCCTTATTACAAATATCTCAAAAACTATCAAGATTCGAACGATGAAGAAGGAGGTCTTTCTGATTCACACCATGCTAACGAATAGCTATCCTGAAATGGGAAATGTCCAGGTTGGGGTGGGCGGGGGGAGGCATGTGAAATCGTGGGCTACTAACATTCTTTTTTAAACATCTCCAAAACTATTGCTATTCAAACTATGAAAATGGCGTTTATTCCGGTTCACACCATTTACTAACGAATGACTATCTTGAAATTTTTAATGAATTTACATGGTGAGAGGGGGGGGGGTGATTGTCGGTCTCGAATATATATATACATAAGTTCTCAATATTGTTATTTTTTTTCTCAAAAACTGTTGTGGTTCAAACGATGAAAATGGATTTCCCCTCGGTTCATACGATTTGCTAACGAATGGCTATTTTCAAATTTTGAATTTTTCCATGGGGGTGTGTGCAATGGTCGTCCCCCAATTTTCTCAAACTTTTTTTTTTTAAATCTATCAAAAACTGTTGGCCGCTCCGGTGACGCAGTGGTCTAAGCGACGGACTCTGATCATTCGTTCGAACAGGGTCCGGGTTCGAATCCCGGTGAGGCATGAATGTTGTGTTTTTTTTACGGCACTGGCCTGGAACCAGTGACCCTGAATTAGGGACGGGCGACTGCTTATAGCCCATTGAGTTGCTCACGGTGGTCGTTAAATCTCCAATAAAAAAAAACTGTTGCGGTTCAAACGATAAAAATGGAGTTCATTCCTATTCATACGATTCACTAACGAATGGCTATTTCGAAATTTTGAATTTCCATGATTAGGGGGTGAAATGGTAGGCCTGTAATATTATTTGTTAAATTTCTCAAAATCTATTGCGGTTCAAACGATGAAAATGGAGTTCTTTTCGGTTCACACGATTTGCTAACGAATGGCTATTTTGAAATTTTGAATTTCCATGGGGGGGGGGGCTGGTGAAATGGTCGGTCTCTCTGTATATATGCAAATTCTTAATATTATTTATTAAATATTTCAAAAACTATTGCGCTTCAAACGATAAAAAGGGAGTCCATTCCTGTTCATACGATTTACTAACGAATGGCTATTTCGGAATTTTGAATTTCCATGATGAGGGGGGGGTGAAACGGTAGGCCTGTAACATTATTTGTTAAATATCTCAAAAACTATTGCGGTTCAAACGAAGAAAATGGAGTTCCTTTTGGTTTATACGATTAGCTAACGAATGGTTATTTTGAAATTTTGAATTTCCCTGGTGGGAGGCTGGTGAAATGGTCGGTCTCTCTGTATATATGCAAAATCTCAATATTATTTTTTAAATATCTCAAAAACTATTGCGGTTCAAACGATAAAAATGGAGTTCATTCCTGTTCATACGATTTACTAAAGAATGGTTATTTCGGAATTTTGAATTTCCATGATGAAGGGGGGGGGGGTAAATGGTGTAGGCCTGTGACATTCTTTTTTAAATATCTCAAAAACTATTGCGGTTCAAACGATGAAAATGGAGTTCTTTTCGGTTCATACGATTTGCTAACGAATGGCTATTTTGAAATTTTGAATTTCCATGGGGGTGGGGGCTGGTGAAATGGTCGGTCTCTGTGCGTATATGTAAATTCTATTATTTATTAAATATTTCAAAAACTATTGCGGTTCAAACGATAAAAATGGAGTTCATTCGTGTTCATGCGATTTACTAACGAATGGCTATTTCGGAATTTTGAATTTCCATGATGAGGGGGGTGAAATGATAGGCCGGTAACATTTTTTAAATATCTCAAAAACTATTGCGGTTCAAACGATGAAAATGGAGTTCTTTTCAGTTCATACGATTTGCTAACGAATGCCTATTTTGAAATTTTGAATTTCCATGGTGGGGGGCTGGTGAAATGGTCGGTCTTTCTATATATATGCAAATTCTCAATATTATTTTTTAAATATCTCAAAAACTATTGCGGTTCAAACGATAGAAATGGAGTTCATTCCGGTTCATACGATTTACTAACGAATGGCTATTTCGAAATTTTGAATTTCCATGGTGGGGGCTGGTGAAATGGTCGGCCTCCTATATTTATATGCAAATTCTCAATATTATTTGTTAAATATCTCAAAAACTATTGTGGTTCAAACGATGAAAATGGAGTTCATTCCGGTTCATACGATTTATTAACGAATGGCTATGCTGAAATTTGAAATATCTATTTTTTGGGGGTACCATTTCACCAGCCCCCCCTCCTTTTTTTTTTAAATAACTCAAAAACTATTGCGGTTCAAACGAAAAAAATTGAGTTCATTCCGGTTCATACGTGGCACAAACGAATGGTGCAAAAAAAATTTAAAAATTCCATGGTGGGGGGCTATCGTTTCACCAGCCCCCCCACCACTTTGTTTTTTAAATATCTCCAAAACTTTTGCGGTTCAAACGAAAAAAATCGAGTTCATTCCGGTTCATACGTGGTACAAACGAATGGTGTCTGAAAAATTAAAAAATTCCGTGGTGAGGGGAGGGGGCTGGTGAAATGCACCTCTGAACTACAACAACAAAAAGACGTCCGCACCATGCCAAGAGTTGTAGCTTGCCTAAGTGCACGTTTTATTCAGAGCAAAGATTGCGAAATAAATTTTTCATCCAAACCGAAATTAAACAACATATCCCTCTCTGATGAGATCAAGGTTCAACTTTGCACGAAGAAGGAACACAAGAACGCTAACCGAAAGTAAACAGCATACCCTTCTCTGATGGGATGAAGGTTCAACTTCGGCTGCACCAAGAACTCAGTAACGCTGTCTCGATTCTCTCAAACTTGTGATATACCGGTTACGTAAACGAATCAAAGAACTGTGAGTTTGTGATAATCAGAAATTACAAAATTTATGTACATCGCAAAAAGCGTATAAATGAATTAATTAGCCATTATCGAATTGGAAAAGCTTAGAAAATACAGTAAAATATCGGGACTAATGCAGAATTACGTATAAATATCAAAAAATATAACTGGAGTACGCATAGCCGAAGTTTCACTGAATATCTTTTTATTTCTACAAAGCAATGCTTAAATATAAAAATTTTGTTTAAACTGAAAACCACTAGATTGAAAAAACATTGCGCAGAAATTCAAATTGCTTGAATTTCAGTCTGTGACTTATACCTGTAACTTAAATCTCCTTTCGAGTTGCTTCTAAACTAAAGATTTTCCCACTGAAGAGTTCGCTACTTCTCTAACAGCTTGTACATTTTATCCATTTTAGCGACACTGACAGTGAGTCACAGCAAAATTTATAGACAACCTTGATTGTAAAAATGGGGGGTGTAGAGAGAAAGATTGCAAGTAATTGTGGGGAACTGATATAAAGAAAGAGATTTAAACGAATACGTATTGTTGCTATATGTTGATCTAAGAGCTATTTTGTGTCAAATGATGAATCACAATGTGACGATTTTTTATAAAGATGACCTTCGAACTTTCATTGAGTGGAAAATTAAGGGAAAGGCGATTTTAAACATAAATTCTTTTGGTGATTCTTCCAACTTGGCCGTTCGGCTTCTGGGTTATTACAAAAGTGTGTTTTATATGCAACAAACTAGGAATATTAATCCAATTAGTTAACCATTAAGCTACTGCTTCGAAAATCAAGAGTCAAAAAGTACCACTTCTGGTGGTGTACAAAATCTTCTTTTGGGTGTACAAAACTATGACATCACTCTGGCAGTGTGTTTCTTTTAAATTTTGGAAAAGTGGCACTCCAAGTTCATGCTCGAGGGCCACAAAGGAGAGTCAAAAAGTACCACTTCCGGTGTTGTACAAAATTTTCTTTTGGGTGTACAAAACTAGGACAACACTCTAACAGTGTTTTTTTTTTTTTTCAATTTTGGAAAATTGGCTCTCCAAGTACATGCTCGAGGGCCACAAAGAAAAATCAAAAAGTACTACTTCCGGTGGTGTACACAATTTTCTTTTGAGTGTACAAAACTGTACAGAACTAGGACTGCACTCTGGCAGTGTTCATTTTCGTTTTCGGAAAAATGGCACTCCAAGTACATGCTCGAGGGCCACAAAGGAGAGTCAAAAAGAACTATTTCCGGTGGTGTACAAAATTTTCTTTTGGGTGTACAAAACTGTACAAAACTAAAACACTGCTTATTTTCCTTTTTGGAAAAGTGGCACTCCAAGTACATGCTCGAGGGCCACAAAGGGGAGTCAAAAAGTACCACTTCCTGTGGTGTACAAAATTTTCTTTTGGGTGTACAAAACTGTACAAAACTAGGACAACACTCTGGCAGTGTTTATTTTTGTTTTTGGAAAAGTGGCACTCCAAGTACATGCTCGAGGGCTACAAAGGAGAGTCAAAAAGTACCACTTCTAGTGGTGTACAAAATTTTCTTTTGGGTGTACAAAACTGCACAAAACTAGTACAAAACTTTGGCAGTAGTTATTTTCGATTTTGAGAAAGTGGCACTCAGCATGTACTTGGAGCGCCCCTTTTAGATAGCCGAAAAGTACTACTTCCGGTGGTGTACAAAATTTTCTTTTGGGTGTACAAAACTGTACAAAACTAGTACAAAACTTTGGCAGTATTTATTTTCGATTTCGAAAAAGTGCCACTCCAGCATGTACTTGGAGTGCCACTTTTAAAGAGCCGAAAAGTACCACTTCTAGTGGTGTACAAAATTTTCTTTTGGGTGTACAAAACTGTACAAAACTAGTACAACACTTTGGCAGTAGTTATTTTCGATTTTGAGAAAGTGGCACTCAGCATGTACTTGGAGCGCCACTTTTAGATAGCCGAAAAGTACCACTTCCGGCGGTGTACAAAATTTTCTTTTGGGTGTACAAAACTGTACAAAACTAGTACAAAACTTTGGCAGTATTTATTTTCGATTTTGAAAAAGTGGCACTCCAGCATGTTTTTGGATTGGAGTGCCACTTTTAAAGAGCCGAAAAATACCACTTCCGATGGTGTACAAAATTTTCTTTTGGGTGTACAAAACTGTACAAAACTAGTACAAAACTTTGGCAGTAGTTATTTTCGATTTTGAGAAAGTGGCACTCAGCAGGTACTTGGAGTGCCACTTTTAGAGAGCCGAAAAGTACTACTTCCGGTGGTGTACAAAATTTTCTTTTGGGTGTACAAAACTGTACAAAACTAGTACAAAACTTTGGCAGTAGTTATTTTCGATTTTGAGAAAGTGGCACTCAGCATGTACTTGGAGTGCCACTTTTAGAGAGCCGAAAAGTACTACTTCCGGTGGTGTACAAAATTTTCTTTTGGGTGTATGAAACTGTACAAAACTAGTACAAAACTTTGGCAGTAGTTATTTTCGATTTTGAGAAAGTGGCACTCAGCATGTACTTGGAGTGCCACTTTTAGAGAGCCGAAAAGTACTACTTCCGGTGGTGTACAAAATTTTCTTTTGGGTGTACAAAACTGTACAAAACTAGTACAAAACTTTGGCAGTATTTATTTTCGATTTCGAAAAAGTGGCACTCCAGCATGTACTTGGAGTGCCACTTTTAAAGAGCCGAAAAGTACCACTTCCGGTGGTGTACAAAATTTTCTTTTGGGTGTACAAAACTGTACAAAACTAGTACAAAACTTTGGCAGTAGTTATTTTCGATTTTGAGAAAGTGGCACTCAGCATGTACTTGGAGTGCCACTTTTAGAGAGCCGAAAAGTACTACTTCCGGTGGAGTACAAAATTTTCTTTTGGGTGTACAAAACTGTACAAAACTAGTACAAAACTTTGGCAGTATTTATTTTCGATTTCGAAAAAGTGGCACTCCAGCATGTACTTGGAGTGCCACTTTTAAAGAGCCGAAAAGTACCACTTCCGGTGGTGTACAAAATTTTCTTTTGGGTGTACAAAACTGTACAAAACTAGTACAAAACTTTGGCAGTAGTTATTTTCGATTTTGAGAAAGTGGCACTCAGCATGTACTTGGAGTGCCACTTTTAGAGAGCCGAAAAGTACTACTTCCGGTGGTGTACAAAATTTTCTTTTGGGTGTACAAAACTGTACAAAACTAGTACAAAACTTTGGCAGTAGTTATTTTCGATTTTGAGAAAGTGGCACTCAGCATGTACTTGGAGTGCCACTTTTAGAGAGCCGAAAAGTACTACTTCCGGTGGTGTACAAAATTTTCTTTTGGGTGTACAAAACTGTACAAAACTAGTACAAAACTTTGGCAGTATTTATTTTCGATTTTGAAAAAGTGGCACTCCAGCATGTACTTGGAGTGCCACTTTTAAAGAGCCGAAAAGTACCAGTTCCGGTGGTGTACAAAATTTTCTTTTGGGTGTACAAAACTGTACAAAACTAGTACAAAACGTTGGCAGCGTTTATTTCTTATTTTGGAAAAGTGGCACTCCAAGTACATGTATCTGTTTCCAAGTCTGTATATTTTGCGCAGCGAAGAATTTCTCCTAGTTTTAGTCCTGGAGAATGGCACAGCGCGTATTTTGCACTTTGACTTAGGTGAGTGTGGCGCACGATAATGTATTCGATTTGGAATTAGAGCGTCATCAATCTCACCATTTACCATACCGTACAAGAATACCTTATGATAAATGGTGTATTAGCTTACAAACCTTGCTTCTCGAATGTATAGATATCATCTTGAAAAAGGACAGTGTCATCAGTCAAGATATCAACAATGTATGCTCCCGTATCTGTGAAAAAAATAGTCATAGATCTTTTTTTTTTCTTTTTCTTTTTTGTTTTCACTTTTCGAATATCATTTATTTGTATTTTCAGGTTTGGTGAAACACTTAAAAATAAGCATGATAAATCCAGAAGTTCTATAGGCATAACATACAATTCTTTGGATATGGCTGTTAATGTTCAAGTTTGATAACGAATGTAAATCCCAAGTACCGGACATTGTTTGTACGCTTCAGAATACAGTCACTAGCTTTGTAAATGAACTGAAGTAGGTTTCTTTTTCGCTAATAGGAAAGAATGTACTGTATTTGGTGATGTTGAGGGAGAGATGATTACAGCATTGAAGCAGTCAATTAATGGCAGTTTGTAGGGTTACATATTTTTTGTGAGTTAATATAGCTTAAGATCATCTGCAAACAAGAAGCAAGGGCCATCAAAAGAAAAAAGGAAGGTAAATGATAAAACTGGAGAACCGTGGTCCTAAATTATCGCCTTGGGGTATCCCAGGCGGGACAACATAGAGATCAGAAACATAGATAATAACAGATTAGGACGTGTTAGACAGACAGGACTTAAACAGGGGTGGAAGGTTTTTTCCTTAGCAAAATAAGTGTAAATCAGATCTGCTTATGATCCTCTGTCAAGAGATGAGAATATATCCTCCGTAATGTGGATTTGGTGTCCGTCGAGCATTTCTTCGTATATTCGTGTTGTGCAGGGCTAAGGACATGTTTGAAGTGATATTATAGTTTAGAAGAAATAAGATACCCGAAGATTTTTGCGACGACAGAGACAATAGAAATAGGTGGATGATTCCGTACAGAATCATAGTTCCCTTTTTGAAAACAGCAATGACTTTTGCCATTTGCAGATCTGAGGGGAACATAGAGCTGGAACTGTTTTGCTACAGTAGTAAAGCACGTGTTAAACTGAAAATCATACACACTGAGAAAATAATGAGGTTGTATTGCACTTAGTACTCTACGTACAAAATGATCAAGAAGGACACCTATTTACGACTGCATCACAGTAAATGAGCCGCCCAGTGGCGCAATGGTCTAAGCGATGGCCTCTGATCATTCGCCCGAAAGGGGTCCGGGTTCGAATCCCGGTGAGGCATGGATGTTGTGTTTGTCTTACGGCACTGGCTCGGCTCTGTCCCTTCCCTGGAGCCAGTGACTCTCAATTAGGGACGGGCGACTGCTTATAACACATTAAGCTGCTCACGGTGGTCGTTAAACCTCCAATAAAAAAAACCATCACAATAAATGTTGGAAATGAACTTCGTGAGCAGCAGTACGCAGGCACCTTTTGTATGGAATAGTTGTCCTGTAGAGGAGCTGCGCTTCCCATTCGCGTTTCATCCGTGAAATGAATGCTATCTCATTTAGCGTTGGTAAACGGAGTTTTCATGTTCACTGTTGCACTAACTTAATCGACAACAACATCCTTCATATTCTTTCACATGCACGCAACGTCGTCTAATATAATGCTTAGCAAAAGGACTGCCGGACGATTTTAAGTTGCTTTATCGCACACTGGAGTTGCGCCTTAATAAAGGTATGGGAAATAAACAGGAAAGGGGTAGTGAGAGCTAAAGAATATAAAACAAATAAAAAAAAACAGAAGACCAATCTTAGGAGAGGCATCTGTGGAACCAAGATACTTATGTTAGGATAAGTGTTCTTACTGGCAGGATCAGAGTCTTGCATCCTTAGGCGGAGAAAGGTCCAGCACCAGCTAATGTGGCCTTTGCTAAATCAGTACCAGTTTGGTTAAGTGGAACCATGAACTCACAGTGTGAGTTGCTTGTAAACCACGTAGCAGGTGGTTAAAGCTTGTGGCAACTAGGGCCCGCAGAAGTTTCTAGTATATAAGAGATGGCTTCCTTTATACTTCGTATAAGGATCTGAATTTGGTGGTTGAAATCAGACACCACGTGGTAGAAGAACTGAATAGTATAGTTGAAATTATGTCAACAGATAAAACTGCTTGCCAAATTCTATGGCGAAAAAACTCAGACTTGTGTTTAGGCTAGAAGCTCATAATTACTAAAGATATCTTTATACGCAATAAGAGAACCTCCTGCGAGTAGACTTGAATTGGACAAAAAGTTACTTACTTCTTCTTAGTGGTTTCTACGAAAAGTGATAAAATTTGTTTGAGTTTTCATAAGTTTTGAATCAAGTAAGTTCAGATTTTAGGGTCATATACACTTAGAATTAATTTTCATGTAATGAGGAAGACAGTCGATATGTTTCCGCCCTGGTAGTGCAGTGGTCAAAGCTCTGGCTTATGACCATTCGTCCGAGATGGATCTGGATTCGAATCCCGGTGAGGCATGGAAGTTGTTTTTGTCTTAAGGCAGTGGCTCCCTCCCTTTCCTGGAAGCAACGGCCCTAATTAGGGATGGGTGACTGCTGATAGCCCATAGAGTTGCAGATGCGGAAAGTTTGTCGTTAAAATTTCAAAGCAAAACAAAACAAACAAATAAACAAAAGCAATAGATATGTTAAGACGCAACCGAGCTGATTCAGCGAACTATATATGAAGCAAGAAAGGATTCACGGAGGCCAATTTTTCAAGATTACGGCAAAATACATAGACATATTAACCAGTAATAATTTTGACGTTGGGTAGTGTTGGTATGAAATATGGGCTATCCAGTCTTCAAACAAAGCATACAAGGTCTGTCCGGAAAGTAATGAGACTCATTCAATAACAGACGTTTAATTAAAGTTAAACTTACATAACATTGAAATTCCTCGAAATAACATCCTTGAACATCAATACACCGCTGCCAGCGGTTCTGCCACGACGCGTAGCTTGCCTGGAAGTCGGGAACAGGGATCGCTTTCAAAGCACTCGTCGCGGCAGTTTGCACGTTTGTAACAGTCCTAAAATGGTGTCCTTTCAGACTAGATTTGAGCCGGGGAAACAAAAAGAAGTCATCCGGGGAGCGTTGACCGTTTGTCCGGGTAGTACCAACTCCTTATGGACAACACTTTTACAGTCAAAGAAGACAATTAGCATCGATTTTAACTTCGATTTGCACATTCGAGCCTTCTTTGTCCGAAGAGACTCGGGAGTGTGTCACTCTGAGCTCTGTCTTTTCGTCTCCGAATCATACTCAAAGACCCACGTTTCGTCACCTGTTATCACTTTCTCCAAAAAATCAGGTTCACTCCTCATACGGTCCACAAGCTCACGAGAAATCGACACACGGTTGTTCCTCTGTTCATCGGTTAAAACCTTAAGAACCAATTTGGCGCAAATTTTCCGCATCTGCAATTCTTGGGTGCTGATTTCATGCACAATGGAATTCGCCAGTCCCGCATGCTCTGCTACCAATCTAACACTCAGACGTCGGTCAGAGTCCAAAACCGCTTTCACCTTTTCCACATTGTCCGAAGTGTGAGACGTTGAAGAGCGCCGTGGGCGTGGCTCATCCTCAACACTTTGTCTTCCCTCTGTGAACGTTTTGTGCCACCGAAACACTTGAGCTTTCGATAACGCATCCTTTCCATTGGCTTTCTGTATCATAGCAAGTGTCTCGGTCGCGGATTTCTCAAGTTTAACACAAAACTTTACCGCCTATTGCTGTTCGACACTCTTCTGTATTTTGACCGTTAAACGACGCTCACACAGCTGTTCACTTCACAAGCAATCCTCACTCTGTAAAACCTCAGAGCCAACTGACGAGACATCGATCGTTTACCTAACATACCCCGCCACCCGTCACACCCCGAGACTCCACCCTCCGGCCCTTTTGATTGGCCCAGGAAAAGTGGTCTCATTACTTTCCGGACAAACCTTGCATAGTGAAGCATTATCTTTGGATATAAATGTTAAAATCTTTGTGTGCAGAGTAAGTGAGTAAAACTGTTTAGACTAAAAAAACACTTGTACAAAGTATGTATGCTGTTTGTCGCAAACTAACAAAAAAGATAACTCTTAATACACTGGCGGAAAGTGAAAAAAGAACACCAAGAAGAAATTAGAGGACGATCATGAAATTTACATATGTTAATGGGGTTGAGTTTACGTAGGTGTGATGTTAATTTCGGGACCAACCGGTGGGCGCTTACGCCACAGCACGGCATAATATGCAAATTATCGTCGGTGATATTTAAGGAATACGGCGAAGTGAATGTAATCAGTCGTCGGCGTGCGGACACGTGCGAAGACCCTGAAAAAGCTGCAATGCCTGGACATGGAAGACGTGTACGATTTCAACAGTTATCGGACTTTGAGCGAGGTCGTCTAGTCGAACTCCGCGAGGCCGGGTGGTCGTATCGTCGTATTGCGGAGCGAATTGTACGGAAAGTATCGGCGGTGGTACGATGGTGGCGTAGATGGTCCGAGGAACATTCGCACAAGAGAAGACGTGAGACCGGGAGTCACAGACGGACTGATGAGTGGACCGATCGACGCATAAGAAGAGCGGCGTTGTCAAGCAGAACATTCACTGCGACGCAAATCCGAGCTGCCGTTGCACCTGAGGTGACTGTGCGAACAATCCGCAACCGTCTACTGGATGGAGGACTACGTGCACGTGTGCTTTTGGCATGTGTACCTCTGACTCCAGCGCACCGTCAGAAACGGCTGCAGTGGTGTTGCCAACGTCTGCACTGCAGAACACAATGGCAATCTGTCGTGCTCAGCGATGAAAGAAGATTCTGTACGGAGCCTCCGATGGCCGTATGCGTGTTTGCAGACGTACAGGGGAGCGTCACCACCCTTCTTGCATCCGCCAGCGACACACAGGGCCTACACCTGATCTCCTGGTGTGGGGAGCGATCAGCTATCACTCCCGTACACAACTAGTGTTTGTACTGTGTACGTTAAACAGCACCTCCAGCATCAACAACATCATTCAGCCCGTTGTTGTGCCATTTGTAAGGTCGGTCCATGTGGTGTTTTCCAGCAAGATAACGCACGCCCATACACGGCACGTGCAACGCAATATGCAATTCAGGGTGTGAGACAACTTCCATGGCCTGCACATTCACCGGATTTGTCCCCCATTGAGCACGAGTGGGATTTTATGGGACAACGACTTATCCGGTCTCCACGGCCAGCCACGAGCATCCCCGATTTATGCGTCCAGGTTGAGGATGCTTGGAACTCAATACCCCAAACTCACATCCAACATCTGTACGACAGACTCCATGCCAGAATTGCACAGTGTGACGCAGTTCATGGCGGTTCAACCTCGTACTAACCATGTTACATGTAAATGTTATTTTTCAGTTTACCAGCTAATACAGCTGTATTTTCCCATAATGTTTTGATCACGTTATCCTCTATATTCCGTTATCATGCTGTATAAATTTCGTTGGTATCAGACGTCTTCTTCTTGGTGTTCTTTTTTCACTTTCCGTCAGTGTATTTTGAAAATAGTAATGTATTTTCATCAAGTTAATCTGTTCTTCATGTATTTTTGAAGCATGAAAAAACCTGGCGAGTCCAGATTAGAACGTCTGCGATAATGTTTTAACATGTCACGCTGATGAAAGCTAGTCTGATACATCAGAAATGCATTGGTAACATTTTAAATTTAACGATTTTGGAACGGAGCATGCGGTAAAGAAGGGCGAAGTATTCCGATTACAATGGACATGCCCAAATGTCTTTTAGTTACAAGTCTGCTATTGACCATAAATCTATGGGAAGGGAATAACTGTGGAAGGAATCATTAGACGCCCGACCTCGAAGCTGAAGCGATCATAAAATATTATAGTAAGAGCTATAACCTGGACTCGTCAAGCTTTTTAGTCCCTACAAAATACGGGGAGAACAGATTAACTTCATGAACATTCATTATTAATTTCAAGATATTCATAATATATAGCCGTTCGTACAATCTTTGATTTATGAATATTTTTAACCCTTGTTTAAAGGCGAAATCATATGTTTATTATTCATGAAAGTTGGACGCTTGTAGATTTCAGGAATTCCTTTAAGAACTGCAGAAACGCTTAAAGTGTTTTGAAGTCTTGCCGAATGTAAGAGGAAGGGTGGAAAGTCTGTTACCCAGAATTCCCTTAATGTTGATAAGTAACTTCTATCGTCAAGATGGTATTAGAAAGCGTTTTTAACAACTGAAAGAAGTCACTGATTCCGATAGCTAAAAAGAAAGGGAGAACAGACGATATAGCCTTAGGTACCTACCATGACATACAGTATAATTTAATAATTTTCCTTGCAAAATTTTCCCCAACATACCAAGAAATAATCTTTAAAAGTGGTGGAAAATCACTTGCCAGCCTGTGAGAGACAGGCTGGCATTACGAGGAGCAGGAAACGCCTAGGTTACGGAGCTGAGAAGAAAGAATGCCAGACCTGAGAAGAAATATGATCGAGAGCGATCGACAGGATTGCTCGTGGCAGCGCTGTGCCTAAATGGTCCGTATAGCTGTGATGATGATAAATGTTTTATTAGAAAAATATGTTTTTTCTTTTTTCTAATTGCAAACAGTTCCTTTCTGACTCATCTAATGCAAATCAAATAGAATTTGTAACACAAACATCTTACACCGATTTTTACCAGCCATTCATTTGCCTTCTGCTTTTGAAACTCAAAGTTTTAATTCCTTATCGCACTTATGGCACATCTTAAAATTTAAAAGCATTTTTTCTGGAAGAGGTGAAAAAATAACGCACTGATGTTACAGCTTATTGTTTTTATTACACATGCTTAACAGTCAATAACATTGAGTTATTTATTTTCTTTCTGATAAATCACGTGGTACGAAATGTGTTTTTCAAGAAAACTGAAGTGATGAAATTTACTTCGTTGTTAAAAAAGCGTTGGAGTCTCTATCGAAATTACTTTTACTATGAAATAAATATATATTATTTAAATTAAATTTGAAGTCGACGGAATATACATATATCAATTCCCTGTCAATAAAAAATTTCGCAATTGTCCCTATGTTCTTATTTACCTGAAGTGATTTACTGAAAACAATGACGTCACTTACATTCTGTCAGGTATCCTCATGGGTCTGTTGTGAGTATATGGTTCAAAAATGCAACCTTAATTGGTCGGAAAGAAAGCCCAGTAATAGAAACCTCAATTGGTCGGAAAAAAGCCCAGTAATAGAAACCTCAATTGGTCGAAAAGACAGCCCAGTAATAGAAACCTCAATTGGTCGGAACGAAAGCCCAGTAATAGAAACCTCAATTGGTCGGAAAGAAAGCCCAGTAATAGAAACCTCAATTGGTCGGAAAGAAAGCCCAGTAATAGAAACCTCAATTGGTCGGAAAGAAAGCCCAGTAATAGAAACCTCAATTGGTCGGAAAGAAAGCCCAGTAACAGAAACTGACAACACGACTACATCGCACGGAGAAACACTCTCGGAAATCCTTTATTCATTTTCTCTGTCTTCCACAACAAAAGATGCTGGGAAATATCTCCCGAGTTAAGCCTGAAAACTGGGGGACAAAACAATGTGGCAGCAGGGAATTATGTGCTGAAACTACAAAGCTTGACAGTGCATGCTCAGCTAGTATATTCTTCTCTTTGTGCCCCTGGAATTCGAATTTCTGAGAAGAATTGTGATTTATTAACTGTATCGTTTTAATTTTCATTGTACAATTTCCTGTTATTTGCATATTTGTTTTAGTTTGAGTTGAACTAAATAATCCGTTTTAATTTAACTTCTAGTATTTCTTTTGTCTGCGTTTTACACAAGAATCTTTTCATTTTTAATTTGGGTCTGTTTCTTTGCAGTTTCGGTCTCATTCCTTTTCCGATTTCTTCATTTTGATATTTTAATTGTTGCCATTTTTTCCTGTGGATTTGTATCAGATCTGTCTCATTTTTGTTATAAATATTTTCGCCATCATCACTGCCTGCATTATTAGCACTCTGTTTAAGTTCTGCAGTTTTCATTTCTAATAATTGCTGTGTTGAATTTTCTGCGTTTAGTTTCTTGTTTCATTTCCTTCAATACTATGATATATCATTCCCCTCTTTTGCTTTTACTTCCACTTTAATTCTTTGAAAACAACATTGGATTTTTGCTAGGCGACGGCACGAGGTCTTTTCTTGAGGAACGTACTTTTGATAGTCGTTGTTCATGTGAACGTACTTCAGTAGACGGGCCGGAAGGCTTAGAACGTCATGCACAAAAAATAAGTTCCTGGTTGTAACTCTTTCTCTTGATGCTGACTAGTAAAGCTCTTCAGATGATCCAAAACGGGTCTGATGTCAATGATTCAGTAGCAGAAGAAAATGTTACCACACACATATCTTCATTTCTGCTCTCTCTCTCTCTCTCTCTCTCTGTAAAGTAACTATACTGAAAATATGACATCGATTTCCCGAAGAATTAACTAATTGTTTCGCACTTGGAAATACAGTTCCCTACCACTTATATCAAGACACCTGCATGCCTATAAATAATCTTTATTTACAGAAAATTTAATATTGCTTGGTGAAATATTTGGTTCTTTCCACGGTTTCTGGTCTTCGTAGAGTAAGTGCAAAGCCCCCTTATTGAAACAGAGACAAAAATAGGTTGTAATAAAAACAAAGCCATCTGAAGAAAAGAACAGATTAAACAAAAACGTTGATGCAAAAAGGAGGTAGATGAAGGCATGTAAAGAAAATGTGACTTCCAAAATGGATTATACAGAACTATGCAAGACAATACGAAAACATATTAGTCGAGACATAAGGATATTCAATTGTGAACTGGTGATAAAAGCAATTGAAAACAACAAAAGACTGAAGAAAGCAATGGGTAATCACAGTAACGGAAGAAACCAAATTACGGCACTGAGAAAAGAAGATGGTACTCTAATAAGAAATAGAAGTGAAATTTTGAAGAGAGTTTAAGAGTTCTACACAAAAACTATACACTGTATAAACAAATTCTGAAATGCACGAGCCACTTTCTGTTTCTGATACAACTTTTTCCGTGAAATGACAGAACAAACTGAATTTCACGGATTTTTCATTCACTAGAAAAATTCTGAACCTTCATAAAACTTTTCGCAGTTTATTCCTTATACTGACGGTAAATTGCCGTTTTCAAGAGGTGTTAACGGAAACTTCTGAATTTTCAGAAACCTCTCCGTAATACCTTTTTTTCGCTTTCCAACCGTAGGTTGAAGAAGCGCATATGCTCCAGCTTTTTCCGTCCGTCTGTCGGTACGACAACTCACGTAAAAATGGTTCGATTTGGATGAAATTTTAGTATGTGGTAGGGAACCACCTCGGGACGAACTTTATTGAAAATGGGACAAATGGGGTTAAAGGTCACGCCATTGGAGCGGGATCCATTCCATTGCCCTCATGCCTCATAACTTGCGTAATATCGTTCGATTTCAATGAAATTTTAGTATGTGGTAGGGGACCGTCTGGGGACGAACTCTATTAAAAATGGGCGAAGTGGGGTCCAAGGTCAGGACATAGGAGCGGGATCCATTCCATCGCCCTTATCCCATACTATTATCCCCATACTAAGTATGTGGTAGGGGACTACCTGGAGAGGAATCCTATTGAAAATGAGACAAATGGGTCAAAGGTCAGGACATAGGATCGGGATCCATTCCATCGCCCTTATCCCATACTATTAAGGTGGACGTCAAGTAATTTTGCTTCTTATATTTCCAATGGAATAACTTTTGTACACATTTCCTTCACAATTAGTGAGTTCCCAAGGATGGAAATTTGAACATCGATTAAAATAACTTCATATTATAACTTGGAATACTTAACATTTTCTAAAACATAACCATAATTATTTTAAAAAACAATAACGTTTCCTTTGGTGGTGTTGAAACCAGGAAAGAGATGGCGCGACCTGTACTTTGATGACGTCAGTAGACAAACAAATGTTGGATTGCATAATTATGGTTATGTTTCAGAAAATATTAAGTATTCCAAGTTATAAAATGAAGCTATTTTAATCGATGTTCAAATTTTCATCCTTGGGAACGCATTAATTGTGAAGAAAATGTGTACAGAAGTTTTTCCATTGGAAGTATAGGAAGCAAAATTACTTGACGTCCACCTTAAAGGAGCAATTCTTGTATCTATGAAAATTTTATTTTGAAAATGGCTCTAAGGATTTTGATGAAAGTCGTTAATCTACCGTTTTCTGGTACTAAAAATGGATTTAGCTTGATCTCGACTTTAGGAACATTCGTTTAGTGGGCTAAATAACCACCCCGAATTACCACGCTTTCAGTGTCATGGCGTCGTTCCATTAATGTTGCCCATGCTTAGAAATCTCATGACGGCACAAGCTCTCGATTGAGATGTTGGCGCGCTGTCACGCCATCTGTCTCATTACGTCACGCGTTGTGTGTGGATCTTATTAAAGTTTTATGACCTCACACTCTTTCGTGCAGATGGTCGCGATTGCCATTTGCCTCATTACGTCACGCGTTGTGTGCGTATAACCGTCCGCACGATAACTCGCGTAACAATCGTTTGATTTCGATGAAATTTTAGTATGTGGTAGGGAACCACCTGGGAAGGTACCCTATTGAAAGTGAACGAAATGGGGTCAAAGGTCAGGACATAGGAGAGGGATCCATTCCATTTTAAATAGGATTCGTCCCCAGGCAGGCCCCTACAAGAGGCCAGCCTGGGGACGAATCCTATTTAAAATGGGCGAAATGGGGTCAAAGATTAGGACACAGGAGCGGGATCTATTCCATAGTCCTTATACGTCATAACTTACGTAAAAATGCTTCTATTGCGACAAAACTTTATCATGTTTTTTCGGAGGTATACTGAACCAGTTCTGTTGAATATCATCGAAATGGGATCAAAGGTCAGGGCACAGGAGCGAGATTTATTAAATAGCTATTATCCTCATAACTTGAGTAATAACTTGAGTAATGATTTCTGTTATGTTGGAAAGCGCATTATAATCAATGCATGGCATGATTTTACTAACTTGTTTATATTAATGGAAAAACTTTTTTCTCATTTTTTCCGTATCTATATGACGAAAAATTTTCGGTAATAGTAGAGACTCACGGGAATACTTGGGGGTTTCATTAACTGTTAAATTTCAATAGTATGTCGAAGTGTTTGATTTTGAAGTTCTGTAGCGAGATAGGATATTGTGGGTAGTATATCGCATGAATTTTTATTACTGTGTCACAGGATATTTCTTCTCCATTCTATCATTTTGTGCACCAGCTATTATACTACTACGTTCAAAAAGTTCTGGAACTTTTTGAACATTTGCCAAATGCCAGTGAATTACGTCATTCCCCGCTGATCAAGCGAAGAGCATGATGTGACCGACCAGCCAGAACCGGTTTGATCCAGATCTAACACGTATGGCGTATGTGCGTAGTTCGTGATTACATGCATTTGAGGCTCTCCGTCGCCAGGACAACGATGTCGAATTTTGAACAGCGTTCAAATGTAAAATTTTGTGTGCTGCTCGGAAAATCTTTCGCTGAGACTTTTCAAATGATTAAGTCAGCGTACGGTGAGAGTGCAATGAGTCGAACTAGAGTTTATGAGTGGCATCGACGATTAGAAAACGGGCGACAGAGTTTTGAGGATGATGAGAGATCAGGACGACTTCAGACCTTTCCTTTGGAGGCTAACCGCTCCAAAGGAAAGGACTTGTTAACAGTTTCCTTCGATTGCAAGGGGGTGGTACGCAAGGAATTCCTTCAACATGGTCGTACAGTCACTAAAGAAGAGTACATCAACGTTCTGAAACGTCTCTGAGAATCAGTGAGACGCAAGCGATACGATCTTTGGAAGACCAACTCGTGTATGCTCCATCACGATAATGCGCCTGCTCACAGATCCCCCTTGGTGTACGATTACCTGTCCAAACATCACATTCCCGTTCTTCCATAACCAGCTTATTCCCCTGATCTCGCCCAGTGTGACTTTTCCCTTTTTTCCCATGATGAAGAATCTGCTTAAGGGGAGACGCTTCTCAAGTTCCGAAGAAGTGCAGTTAGCTGCAACGGAGGTACTGGAGGATGTAGCAAAAGAAGGCTTACAATCTGCATTTAAATCTTTGTATGAGCGCTGGCAAAAATGCATAATTGCACAGGGTAACTACTTCGAAGGAAACACCGCATAAACAGGTATTATCTGTACTCATTATTTTTTAATATAAAAAGTTCCGGAACTTTTTGATCGTAGTGAGTTCCGGAACTTTTTGATCGTACTACCGTAAGAAACTGGGTGCTCAATTTATTGCACAGGTGATTGTATGATGTCAATGTATCAGAGTGAGGAATCCTTAAGACAAAAGCTATATATTAATAGCTATCAGGAGTAAATTTTATATTCAGAAGTTTTGTGAAATATGTAAGTAAACAGTACATTGCACCTTCTATTAAAGATAATTGAAAGTTGTTATCAGTTGAAAACAAGATCTCAAACTCCATATCATTATGTTTCTTCCAAAAATCACAATTGTAATACACTGGCGTGCAAAAATTAAGGTCGAGACGGTTTTTCGAATATGACGTCGTGCAGAAGTGCTCCACATCGACTCAAATCATACCATAAGATCCCCGAGCGCCGAGATGTAAGAATATGGGACATGTGAGCAAAACTGTTCAAACAAGGAATCCAAAGCATACAATGACACTTTATTGAAAAGGTAGCTTCGAGCACAACTGGACAGAAGACAGAAACGTCCATGTGATAGGCGGCTGCCAACAAAAATACAGTCTTTAGTAGGGGATATGATCACCCCTGACTGCGTTGCGGGATTTACAACGTTTGTCCATGCTGAGGACGAGGTGTCAAGGAGCTGTTGAGGCATCGCGGCCCATTCTTCTTGTGGAGCCAATCGCAGCTGTGGAATATTTACTAGCAGCTGGTGACGTGCTGCCAAGCGTCTCCCGAGAAGGTCCCACACGTGTTTGATTGGATTTAGGTCCGGGGACGCTTGCGGGCCAATCCACGCGTTCAATATTTTCACTCTCCAACAGCTCTGCGACAGCCACTGTACGATGAGGTGTAGCGTTGTCGTCCATGAAGAGGAACTCAGGACCCCCAGCACCTCTAAAGAGACGCACGTGAGGCAGGAGAACCTCGGTACAATGGTGGACGCCAGTGATGACTGAACC
Organism: Macrothele yani; assembly: GCA_039090855.1. Taxonomy (NCBI): domain Eukaryota; kingdom Metazoa; phylum Arthropoda; class Arachnida; order Araneae; family Macrothelidae; genus Macrothele; species Macrothele yani. The sequence goes on from CM077026.1 coordinate 77,278,567, forward strand.
TCCTTGGAAGATGTGGAGGTCAGTACGGCTACCAAGCATGACACCGCCCCAAACAAGAACTCCGCCACCTCCAAACCGGTACCTTTCGATTATGTTGGAAGGTGTAATTGACTGTTCCCTGCTCTCTCCAGATGTGTATACGTCCAGAATCACTCGTCAGACTACATCGGTTCTCATCCGTAAAGAGAACTCGACCCCATTCCTGATGCGTCCAGTTTTTGTATTCCTGGCACCACGGAAATCGCCGTCTCAGATGAGCAGGCGTTAATGGCACACATCGTACTGGTCGTCGTGTAAATAACCCACCCTTGTGCAGCCTCCTGGCCACGGTAAAACGCGATAACGGACGTCCAGTTGTCCGTTGCATGTGCCTTGCGATTTATCCCGCTGTCTGCCGTCTGTCTCTTCTCGCCTGCAGGATAATATACCGGTCATCCGCCGCCGTAGTTGCTCGTGGACGATTACTGCTAAACTCTCGGACATCTGTTCCGGTCGTTTGAAATGCTCTCCAAGCTCGTGAAACGATGCTGTAGGCGATCCCGAACTCCTCGGCTACACTAGTCACACTTCGACCTTCTTCCAACTTCCCAATGACGCGACCTCGGGTAAAGTCATCCAGATGTTGTCTACTGGATTGCCTGTTGGCCATATCATACGGTAGCAGCAACTCAACGTCGTTCAAACCGATGTACACCGTGCAATAGCTTTCACCGAATTGCTGAGCTTACACCGCCCGTGTGCTTTATACCCTTCCGACCCCCCCAAGCGTCATGCTGCATATATGCGCATGCCCTACCGTACCGGACCCTAGTCTATCTACTGAGTGATCTTTTGGCCCGTTCTGCCTGCTCGTTCCGCTGTTATGCTAATTTCTCCTCTCTGTCCTTAATTTTTGCACACCAGTGTTGGAGACTAGTAAAAATAGGACTCGACCTGGACAAAGTTAGGAGAAAGCTGAAAATTGGCATAGAAGTAAAACCCATTATCCTGAGCAACATATCAAAAGCCGCCAACTTTGCCGCCTTTGCTTTTGCCGCCATCTTGCAAAATATCCGCTTTTGGCACATTGGACAAAAAATGCATAACTCGGTTTCCAATCAAGGTGGAAACAAAATGCTGGTACTAAAATAAAGATAATGAGTTGTAAAATAAGTGAACTAAATTGTTTGATATGGTTTAATGTTGTTAAATCGCTGATTTGTGACAATGCGTCCCAACCACTGGGAAAAGACCTGTTTTGTTGTTAAAAGGAATTATGTTATAAACATAGTTCTTTATTATACACAATGTAGTTATGAACAAACGGATTGTTGAATTCCTCCAATCGGTTAATAAATCAGTGTATGCAACACACTGTAATCAGTTGTCGCGCACTGTTGAACCGCTTTTATTCTTTTTTACGTCATAAGACCGTTTCATGCGGGACACTAGTTCGTCAAAATCGGTAGAGCTACCCTTTACTGAAATAAACAGTTCCTCTTCTATTTCATCATTAGAAATGCCAAAGGTAAGTTCGGGTGAATTTGTGCAAGATACCCCACTGCAGTGGACACACATTGCAGAACATATCAGTCCAGTCTTTCGACACCCAAATGCTTGCTTGCAGACTCGCTGGCAGTTACACGATATCATAGTCATAAGTTCTGGTGGTGCTGGTTCCAAATGAGTTGGCACTGCTCTGAATATTTCATCATGAAGTACCCATCCCCATTTACTTGGATCTAGTTCATGTCCAAGCCAATGCTGAACCTGATTGTAAACCCAAAAAAAATGTTGTTCAGTAGCAGCTATTGTTGGTAGAAGACTGGCAAGCTGGACATTTGATTTGACTGACATTTTTGCAATTGACCGATTATATAAAAAGTATCTGTGTTCCTCAAGGGTTCGGTTTGTTGGTGCACCATAAAGGCTAAATATAAATCCCTCTCCAGCCTTTGCTATTTCATGTTTACTGGCCCCAGGTTTTGATAATGTTTCGGCAACCTCTTGGAGATCTTCGTTCTTCTGTACGAGTTGGAACGCTTCTCCCTTTCCTTTCCGATAGAATGCTGATGTGGTATCACACCCACTTGCAGCGTGTGCAAATAATAAAAACCTGCGGCTTTCTATCAGATGCTCAATAAGCTTTTGGCTGTTGAATACAATGGTCGGCGTTTACCCACTACCGGTTTTCGTAAATTGGATGTTGTCTTTATCTCTAGTGGTTGCTCTCATCAAAATGGGAAGGTCAGTATCTTGTCCAACAATAGTAACTAACGTCTTACTTTGTGCAAGTTTTCATATAATTTCCGTGTCTGCATCTTCTTCTACTTGTAATGCAATAATACCATTGACCGCACATTGTTGCAGTAATGCAATTATTAGTCTGTTTTTGTTTCGAGGATTAGCAAGAAAATCTTCTTGTGCAGTAGTAATTATCATGTTCGGCTCCACAGCAATATCTGCAGATGTCCTCTTGTATGCTCTACGTCTATGCTCTTCGCGCTCGATAAGTATGTCTGGTTAACCGTCAAATTAAATTGCAGCATTATTATAATGTTTAACAACATGTGTTATGTATGATTCCAGAAGGTTCCTTAATGTTGCAGGCTTCGGGTAAATGACCTTATGAAGCAAATATCCTCCATCTATGACAAATTCAGTATCGGGTAGAGCCTGCTCGAGTTTCGATGATGTTGGTTCCAGTAAGGAAGCTAGCGATTATTTTGTTCCTTTCTGCATTGACACGCCATCAAACAGAGATGGCGGTGTTGGAGCTAGTTCATATCCAAAGTATGATTTAAGTTGTGCTGATGTTTTGCTTACACATATGATTCTGTTGAAGAGTTGTTGAGGGTAGACTACGAATGTCTCGTCTCTGATTTTCACAGAATTTGCCATTGCAGCTAGTGGTGTCACTTTCTCTTTTCTTGGCAACTTCACATCAGAGAAAGTTTGTCTCAACATTTGTTTTATATTAATGACTCCCACCTCAACAGCTGCATTACAACTCACTGTTTTGTCTGCTACAAGTCTTGTAGAGATGCATACCAACTCTTCTGTGGTATACTCCAGTGGATTCTGCTGTTGAAACCAGTCAGTAAATAGTTGCAGATGTCCCTTATCTTTACTTTGCCGCCCTCGCCCGAGCTCCACATGCTGTTCTGAGATGCTCATAGTAATGAGATGTGAGATGAAAGATTGTGGCCTGCATGCAGCAATCAATGCATGGTTAATTGCAGCTTGTTTGCATTTGATTGAGGTATTTTTTTTAGTTTTCGTCACAGTTTCCATGAATAATTGTAGGGTTTCTGGAACAATATTGGATGGCCCTGTCTTCATTTCTTTCAGACATGCGTACTTAGTACAGTAATACATCTCAGATCTCACGTCTTTCCTTATGATGGCTGCAGCAGCATTAACTATTCTTTTTTTTTTCATTCCTCATACTTCAATGTTCTTTCAGCATGCCACTTACCTGTCAATATTTTATCGGTAGTTTCTTGAAGGTTACTACGTTGTTTTTTACCAGCATTTTACGTAATGATGATTCTAGATATATAATGTGCCTGTAACCTCCTTTTTAGATGTTTTTCTGTGTATGTAGAAGTAACAACAGAGAATTGTTCCATCATTTGTTTTAGTTCACAGAGAGTGTTGTGACGTATATTGTAAATTAACTTTCATTTTTAGTTTCTTTTCCTATGTAAATTTGAGTTTGTTCTGCTTATACTTCCAACCATAACTTTATATCTTTTCTTTCAAACGAGAATGAGGTTGGCAACAATTGAGGTCAGAGTGAACGTGACCAGTTGCTGAGGTGCTGGATATGGGGATGGATATGTATAGACATTGCTTTGTTAAGTAAAATGTGAAGCGCGATGTTGTGCTGATGATATAGTGGTGGAATAAATCAATTACCGTAAGTTGACTTCTGTCTTATGTTTCGTCTGACCGTAAAATTTTAATGAGAAACTATTGCATCGTATTTTTTCTAATGGTTTAGACATAACATAGAACCAATATCTCTGCACGAAAAATACAATTAGGTTATATTGGCGCCCGAACAGCTCGAACAGTTTCATAGAAGAAGTCTAAAGTGACAAATATCACTGATCAGCTCGGTCTATTTGGCTCCTATAGACATAATGGTGTGCCTAATAACTCTACAGCAAATACTCCACGCACTCGGCGTTATAGGGTACCACCTAATTCTCCCGTAGCAATGTACAAGGCCTGCAGTTCGAATTTATTGGACAGGGAATACGCAAGGAACGAAAATCATGTGCCCTTTACTTCAACTGCAGTATCTCAACAGAAATTCACCCCACTAAGAAGGAGCAAAACCCTTGCTCATTACGTACCCCATGCGGATTCCATTGTATTCACAGACGCACTTGTTGGCTGCTTCCCTATTACTGTGTAAAGGATGTACCAGGACTGCATTAACCATGCACAGCCATCAAGAAGAAGGGCTCACGTCGGTCGACCACGCTCCGCTGATCCTAAAGGTGAGCATCGGATGTCCTGGCAGGTATCTAAACAACGACGTGCTAATAGTTTGTTATGGTTGCTTTCATAGAATGTCTTAGAAAAGTAAAAACATTCCAGAGTTAGTTCAATGGATTTCTAATTTTTGCTTCAGTTGATTAAAAATGAATGATGAATGAGTGCTGTTCGAGAGGATTTATGACAGGAGCGTCTGACTTTAGATATAAACAGCTCTTCAAAGTAGAAAGCCGGGAAATTCGGGGAAGGGTGTCGGATAGGAAAGACACGTGAAAGTGAGTTACAGAAAGATACCTGTTTGTCAGTCATTTCTGTCTTCTACCCAGATGCCAGAGGAAAAAGAGCCTTTTCTGCGAGTTTCTAGATGTCCAGGCAAGGATTTACCTAACACCACAAAAACGTACTGTCTCAAGTACTTTGTCTGCACCCTTTTCATTCTCACGCTGTCTACTGTGATCCAGTTGATATAATACTTAACTAAAACCAGCACTTTTCCTACTAAGTAAATTAATTTCCAAATTCATACTGGTTATCATGAAATATTTTTTAAATCTAGATAGCTAATTCATCTTCAAAGATTCTGCCCAGTACTTTACAGTTTTTCATTTCCTGTAATCAAAGAATTCCTCCAGCACTAATTAGTCTACAAAGCTCCTCCCCAGTACTTTGCCGAAACCCTTAATATAGTTAGATAATTGTATTAATGATACTTTCTTAAGTATGAGAGTGGTTCACCTATTTGAAGAACATGTGGGTTCATTGAAAAAGAAATGCAAATTTATAATTATTTTTATTTTTCGGAAGGATGACAAAAACAAATGAGATCATACAACGGTGCCTATGTTAGGTCCAACGTCATTATTATCTGCACCATTACTTTCAACGGTATACATTATTTTATAAAGCTGTGTGGCATACTACAGAGGAGAAAACATGTGTCAAGACGACAAATCTGCAGCGAGACATTCTGTCCGCGTAGCTCAGTTGGGAGAGGGACTTACTCCGGAGTGAGGGGACACGATTCCGAGGTCCGTCGCGGACAAACTTGTGTTTTCACTGCTGATCATTAGTAATATATTGTAACCAGAAAGATGACACCGAATTTTCGGGTGCAATGAGCACATCTTTTGAATCCGTTCTGAAGCAAATTAATTTTATCAAAGCTATTCAAAGTCAATGGAACCGGTATGGAAAACAATAGCATCTGACGGAAGAAAGAAGTTTTCCAATCGGGTTTTTAATTCCGCAGATATTGCTGTAAACGGAATCATGAGCTTACGACCTCTAGTGGCAGACTTGTGAGTTAAGAAAAATTTGAATTTATATGAGAAACATTTCACAGCGGAAACGCTCTGCAACAAAGATAGAATTTTTCAAATCGGGCTCTTCGAAGCAAAGATATGGACAAATATAAGATATGCATATACGCCTCCTGATGAAAAACCACGCATCAGTTTAGGAAGAAAGTATTCCCAAAAGGTTTCTCGGTGTGAGCGTTATCGATCGAAGAAAAAAATTTAGTTCAGTTTTCAGGAGATTAGATTTTGCTGCCAATACATCAGAAGCAGAAATTAACACTTATGCCCCCTTATGGCCAAACCATTCTTTACCATATATTAGAAATATATGAAAAACATTTTACATCAGGAGCTGTATGCGATACAGTAAGAATTTTTCAAATCGGAGTTTTAGAAGCAGAAATAACGCAGAAAACACAATTTACCTTTGCGTCCCCTAGCGGAAAGTCTGTGATTTACTTGAAAATTTTGAATTTATATGAAAAACATTTCGCATTGGAAGCACTATCCAACAAAGAAGTAATTTTTTCAAATCGGACTCCTAGAAGTAGAGATATTAATTTAAATAAGATATATATCTATGCCCCTGGCGTAGAAATCATGCGTTATTTTAGGAAGAAAATATTCCAAAATCGTTCGTCGACGTGAGTAGTGTAGGTCCACAAACGAATTTTTTTCAATCGAGATTTTAGAAGCTCAAATTTTCCAGCAAATGCATCAGAAGCGGAAATTAAGAAGACTTACGCCTCCTGGTGGCCATGTCATTTTTACCAAAATTAGAAATTATATGCAAAGGATTTTCTATCAGGAGCTGTATCCGCTGTAAAAAGAATTTTTAAAAACCGGAGTTTTAGAAGCAGATATATCGAGGAAAATGCTATTTACCTTTACGTCCCTAGCGAAAAGTTTATGAATTACTTGAAAATTTTGAAATTATATGAGAAACATGTCACACCGGAAACTCTATCCAATAAAGAAAGAATTTTCAAATCGGACTATTAGAAGCAGAGATATTGAAAAAAGTAAAATATACATCTACGCTTTCTGGCGGAGAAACCATGCAATATTTTAAGAAGAAAATATTCCGAAAAGGTTTATCTACGAGTGGCATCAGCCCACGAAAGAATGTTTTCAATCGAGATTTCCGGAGCTCAGATTTTATGGCAAATATATCAAAAGCAAAAATTAACACTTACGCCTCCTGGTGGCAAAAATGCTGTTTACAAAAAGTTAGAAATTACAAGCAAAAGATTTCCCATCGGGAGCTGTATCCGCTGAAGAAAAGTTTTTAAATTGGAGTTTCAGAAGAAGAGATTTCGGGGGAAACGTAATTTACTGTAACCATCTCCCCCTCCACCCCCCCCCCCCTCTCCCCAGCGGGAAATCTGTGCGTAACTTGAAGAAGTAACTATACCTAAAATGCTCTTTGACATAAATGGAATCGAAAAACAAAATATTTTTTTCAATCGGTTGTTTAGAACCAAATATATGGAATAAAATGTATTTTGAATTCGACATCATCTGCGTAAACACGCCCTCTAGCGGCGAAATTGTACATCGAAAAAAAAAAAAAAAAAGGAAATGAAGGATCATCATTCGCATATTTCAAGTTTCCCAGTGCAAAAAAAATTTTCCAAATCGGACTAATAGTTGCAAAGATATGGTGTCTCCAGACGGACAAACCGATAACATAAGCACTATCTGTTTTTACAAAAGACGTGCTAAAAAAATGAACCAGGGTCATATTCATTCGAATTTGCATTAAAGTGCTCAGTAGTAATATGTAGAGTACCAGTATTACATTTGAAATATCAGTAGTTTGAATGATGAATGATCGTTATCAAGGTCACATTAAATTTGCCAGGTATTGCATATTTCAGGCAGAAAACCAAATCTATTGATTTCTGCTGGATTTTTTAGTTGTGGTCAAATTGAGTTCAGGTGAAAGTCGCTAGCAACACTGTGCTATGGTCAGTTGTCCGTCCCTAATTTGTGGATACTGTTCCCGGGGAAGGGGGAGGAGTCAGTGCCGTAAGACAATCGCACAACCATGCCTTAATCGGGACTTAAGCTCGAGCCCGCGTTTAGAACACTGCGCAACCGGGTCAACGGGCCAGCAGCAGCTTTGGATGATTCGTCTGCATGATTCTGTAGTAGTGTGAAAGATAAAACTGCCAGTTACTGTGATATTCAGAAACGACAGCTAGTCGCATTTTTTTGTTAACCCTTTAACCGGCTGAAACGAATTAATTCAGGGTTAGAATGAAATCAGCTCGTACGAATATATTCGCTGTCCAAAAAGTGGACCGTACGCGGCTGGAAGGAGTGAACCTGCGCATTAGAAAACTTTGATTTCCCCTTAGCTTTGTAATTCAAAGTAAGTCATTGTAAACCTGTACATCAATTTAGTGTAAGTATGTGTGCGAGTTTTGCTTTGTTATATTCAGGCTTCCTTTTAACCAACAGATAATTATTTCCACAAGTGTTTATTTTTTTCATACCAGAAAAATGAATGGTAAGTAGTCAAGAAATTGTTATCAACATAATTTGATATAACATGGCTTTACCATATTTGCAATCATCGCAGTGAGTTACGTAGCAAAATATCCCCTTCACGTGCATCATTAAAAAAATTTGATACATCCGTGTGCACAAGGTTGTGTAGTAAAAATTTATGTAAACTGTACTTAGCTAATTTCCGACTCACCTGTTTTAGTATAATCATGCGCTTTCATTCATACACTGGAATATATATAGTATAAGACAAAAGACTACATTGCGACACTTCCACGTAAAAATGTAGAGCTACAAACATAAAGGATGTAACATACAAAGTTGCTGAGAACACTGGACACGTACTATTCTTGCATTAAAAACGTTGGCTCAATGTTATAGGAGTGATGACTGAATGTTGTGTAATACATTGGCACAACGTCATAAAACGGATGGCTCAACTTTGTAACAGTGTTGTGGACGTGATGACTTAATGATGTAAAAGATGTTGGTACAATGTTTTCCAAATGATGGTTTAACTGTGTGTTATACGCTGGCTCAATCTTATAAAGACGTCGGCTCGTTGTTGCGACGGTGGCACAATGTTATATGAGCGATGGCTCAATGTTGTAAATGATGTTGGCACAAGATTATCCAAACGATGGTTTAACGTTGTGTGCTGTCTTGGCGTAATGTTATTCCAACGTTAGTTCAATGTTGTAAGAGTGGCTCAGTGTTGAAGGATTGATGGACTTAAGGTGGCCCAACGAAGTACTGAGGGGTGGTCATAATAATGTGGCCACTCAGTGTATAAACGTTCATCCTTACGTTGGTTCATTGCTGGCTAGTACACTGTGCCTACGGGAGGCTGGTAAATGGCTAGCGAGACATGCGGAGGGAGGCCCATCGTAGTAACCGTAAGTTTCGCCAATGCCAATGTTTTGTGTGTTACGTAAAGCCGATATAAATGTGCTACCCGGGATCTTTCTGACTGATTATCTGCTGAATGGCTATAACAAGGTCGACAAACCTAAGAAATAAGTGAGCTATTTGAGTCACTTGTTTATATCCAGTGGAAAACTATGGTCACTACTTGGTCCATGTTAGGGTGGTATAGGACTTCCTCATTATGCTTTGGGTCATGGAGCAGAGGAGAAAGAACTAGAAGGGAATGATTCTAGTTCTTTATGGTCAATACAGTTTATGGTCAATACTGCTGGGAATAGAAGCGAAAAGAAATTGTTTTGCTGTAACTTTCATGAACTCTGGCCGCTCTGTGGACAATTTCTACACCGTAGAAAACTATGAGCCCTACTTGGTTCAGGTACATATGGCGTTTAAAGGTTTAATAAACTTTGGTGATCACTGACTGATTGTATCAAGTCGTTGAAAAAAGTCTGTTCGAAACTTCTTTCCGCGAAGATTCGAATAAAACTATAAATTCAAATAAAACTATCAAAATCTACTATTTAGAAAATAATAAAATGCCAAATTTCTTTGTTTTGGAAAACGATAGAAGCTCTGTCATGCGTAACTTTCTTTGTAGCGTGATTACAAAACTTATTCTGTAGCGTGGTTAGAGAAATTAAGCAGTCTGAACGGACGGTCTGCATGTAAAATTCTAAAACAACATTTTTGGCTTGCTGTATGTAATGCAACTAAGAGGCAATGAAACCTTTGGAAAAGACAACACAATTATTATTAACACTAAGCTTTTGATGCCTTTAGAGGTCTCTTATCTTTGACCAAGGATATGTGATATGTAAATTAATGCGTGCTCTGGAGGCAACTACGATTTAGATATTGCGGAAGAGAGAACCTGCATTTGTGTGCACCACCGCGATCAGGTGACTGAGATTAAGGAATGAAGGCTTTCATTCGGCAAGAATCATTTCAGGCCGGTTAAACAGTAGGAGCATAATGACTCATATTAAAGACAGACCAGTACGTACATCTAAAATAATTGCTTCTCACGGAGCGTAGATCATTCAATGTTTCATCATGCGCACTGGGCTATAAAACTGCTGGAATTCCGCAAAGCAAAGGGACCTTAAGCCTTCAGCTTTTATTAATGCAATAAAGGTTATTCCGTGCAACTACACTTGCGGACAGCGCTCCGCTAAGAAAATCATGTCACCGCAACACATTCATTATCGCGACGTCCAATGATAGCCATTAATATTTGCTCTTCAGAAAGTGCTGTATACTGATGGACTTCATAATGCGAGTTTGATGTCATGTTTTTTTTTTTTGGTAGGCACAGTTATCTCAGCTTCCAATCACTCGTTAAAATTTCCTTACCTGATTAGGTAATGCTTCCCGTCATGCACCGAATAAAGTGTTGTAACGTACTACTGACTATGATGTTCGTGGTGTTGCTCAGAAAACAACATTAAACACAAAGCGTAGTTCTCCCAGTAGAATTTGAAATATCATCGATTTCCTAATAGAACAACAAAATGGATTTGGACTGGATGATGATTTCTAAAACTGTTTGCATATTACGCGAATATAATTTAACGATCCTGCTGAAGGAAACAGATTATTTGCATTACAAAAAAACTACTGAACTCATAATGGAACAAAAAAGTAAATACTGGCATGCGAACGAAATCTCAAGAACGATGGATACGACTTTGACTGAAATCCCACATGTTAAAGGTGTTTCGAACTTTTTGAATGGTGTGATCAATATTTTCAAAAATCAGTCCAATTTTTGTCCATCTGTCAAGAAAAATTTTTATAATAAAAGTTTGAAAATGCATGGGAAAACGGTGGTAGTTGTAGCCATTCCACGCAAAACTAATTTTAGAATTGGATATGAACGAACATATACCTAGCTGTATTGATTTTAGTGTGATTGGTTGCAGATATCAGTTAAATATCTATGTTGCACCAAAACACTAGCATTACTTAAAGGTAAATACACTACTTACGGAACCGTTCCTCTGCCCCGGTGGCACAGTTGTCTAAATTCTTACTTCTGACCATTCGTCCGAGATGGGTCTGGCTTCGAATCCCAATGAGGCATGGATTCTTGCGTTTTTCTCTCTTTCCTAGAAACAATGGCCCTAAATTATGGACGTACGACTGCTTATAGCCCATAGAGTTACTCATGGTAGTCGTTTTTTTTTTTGTTTTCTTTTATTGGGGGATTTAATAAACACCGTGAGCTACTCAGTGGGCTATAAGAAGTCGCCCGTCCCTAATTGAGGGCGCTGCTTTCAGGGTAGGGAGAGAGCCAGTGCTGTAAGAGAACCACAACATCCATGTTTCACCGGGACTCGAACCCAAACCCGTCTCGGACGCCAACGCTAAGACCACTGTGCCCCAGGAACGGCCACGGTGGTCGTTAACCCCCCCCTCCAGGTTAATTTAACACTTAAAGAATATTATGTATTAAATACTACTAACGACTAGGAAAGTCAAATCTACTACTGAGTTTCACCTTTACGTGTAAAAAAAGGTTTTCTACGTGACACGTAAATACGCGTAAAATACGTAAAAAAACACGCGTAAAATACGTAAAAAAAACAACAACAAAAACATGGTTTTGTGCTGTTAACTAACTTTCTATGTACGAATACCACAAAAAACGGAGATCCTTTAAAAACCAACATAACCTTCGATATTTTTATATGATCTTATTGGAACAGTGCAAACTGCCACGTCTACGTGACATACCACCAGGATACCACATACACATCAGTATCACATCATATTGTTTTTTGTTTTTTTTCCTAGCCTTCATATTCACACGGGGAAATCCTTTTCTTTATGATAATTAGTATGGGGCCCACTTTAAAATACAATGCTGGCCACCCAAAATGCAACACCAAGAAGGTCACGAGATAGCAAAGCCAGATTTACTGGACACATAACAACAGATACAGAGATGAAACGATTAGGCTTACAGGCCTGTGCGACTTGCGGAACACGCAGACATCAATAGTTCGTGTGGCCCCCATGGCTGGCAATAACGGCCGCTACATGCCGCGGCATCGAACGAAAAAAGCTTTGGATGTGGGTTAGGGTATGTCGGTCCAGGCTGCTTCCATACGTTGCCACAGTTCACCAGGCCTAGCCGCGGGTGGTTCTTTCCAGGCCACTCAGTTGCCGATCAGCGACCAGACGTGTTCGATGGGCGACATATCGGGAGAACAGGCGGGCCACGGCAGCGTAGACACCTTGTGGGCCGTGAAGAATTGTTGCATGATGCGTGCCACGTGCGGGCGCGCATTGTCCTGTTGAAACGTGGCCACTGGCAAGTCCTGAAGGAAAGGGTGGACTACAGGCTCCAACACGTCGGAGATGTAGCGTTGGCTGTTAAGTGTACCGGCGATGCGTACCAGAGGAGTGCGGGTGTCATATCCAATTGCGCCCCAAACCATAACGCCAAGCGACGGACTGGTATGGCGATATATAATGCAGGCGTCATACAGTCTCTCACCGCGGTGCCGCTACACGCGGATCCGACCGTCGTGGTGTTGCAGGTAGAAGCGGGATTTGTCGGAGAAGACAATGTTGTGCCATTCCGTAGTCCAGGTGCGGCGTTCAACGGCCCAATGCCGCCGCACTCGCCGGTGGTTTAACGTCAATCGTAATCGGAGCAATGGGCGCAGTGCGACAAGCTCCCACTCCTGAGGACGACGTCGAACGGTACGTGCTGATACAGGTTGTTGCGAAACACACCCTAATTCCTGCGCTAACGTTCGTGATGTGGCGGTGCGAGCCGTCAATGCCCGCCGCACAACATGCCGGTCCTCTCGTTCGGTGTTGTGCCGCGGCTGCTGCAATCTCTCACTTCGGTTCGTACGTCCCTTCTGCACCCACCGAATCCATATTCGCCTCACTGTGGCTGGATGTCGTCCGACACGGGCGCCGATGACTCGGTACGACAAACCGCTGTCGCGATAAGCCACTATTCGTCCTCTGTCGAACTCCGAAACGTGCTGTAATGACTGCCGTATTCTGCAACGAGGCATCAGGAAGTTTCCCACGCACAGGTCCGGCAGCACAACACACTTCTACTACTTACACCCGCCTTCTGTGCACCCTTCTTCTAGTGCTTCTCGGTGGCATTCCGGGCGCACATGATTTGCATATGCCCTGCAATGCTAATCGTTTGCATGTTCTCTCGCGGGCGACGCATGCTGCGAATTTCAGGCCAATCGGATGCTTCCTTCTCGGTGTTGCATTTTGGGTTGCCAGCAGTGTATTATGTTCGACAAAGGAAGTCAGAAGCCTCGCCGGGGTGTAGTTTAAAGTGAAACGGGGCGATAGGAACAATCAAAATGAGAAGTTGCCTCGCGGCTCGCCTTTGATATCCATGCGCTTGCTGCCTTCCGGCGGCTCCTGTCTCTCCAGTGATTTACTGCTAGGCAGACGCAGAAGTTCAACGGCGTCGGCAACTTCTGGTTGACTCGGCTGTAAAACTATAACTATGCGAACTACACATGTTTTCTGTTATTTAAATGCGGGAGGTTTTAGTGATGGCTTCAGTTCAAAGCTGAGAGCGTTCTTAATAAACACCGTTTTTTTCCATCTTCACTAGTCGTTGAAGAAGGCTCAACATTCTAATTGAAGACTATGAATCACGGCGGTCGACCTCTTCATAATGTGTACGAGGAACTCGGATTTATTCCACTTGAAGTGGAACACAAGAACTGTGCCAAGTGTTGTGAATGTGGATTAACTGTCAAGAATACAGCCAGGGAGCATCTGAAAGCCCACAGGAAATTCTACGCCCGGACTTCTGCCAAAGCTCCTGAACCGCTGCCACTGCCAGCACCACCACCGGCGAATTCCAGTTCTATCCTGCATCGATCGGACTCGGAAATGTCTATAGACATTGAAGATCCTCTAGTTCCAGTTGCAAGCCCCAGCCCCAGTTCCTGCTCAACCATATATGTGGCGACGAGTGTACCCTCCTCATCTCATGAAGTGGAAGACAGTTTCTACCTTGAATCGCCCATCATTGTAAGTTCTAAACCTTCCACGGTTAAACGAAAGATAACCGATCTTTTGGACAGGATGAATGCCTGTACAAAGCAGGAAATAGATCTTGCTATTGCCAAGGTTTTCTATGGTTGCAACATCCCATTTAGTGTGGTAGAATCTGCGCATTTTAAACAGTTCTGTCAAAAAATGCGGCCTGCCTATAAACCACTAACAAGAAAAGCCCTTTCAGGTAAACTTCTGGACGAAGTGTATGATGAAGTTACTAAGATCATCATCAGTGCTGCAGACACAGACTCCGTTTTGCTCATAGACTGTTGGAAAAATGAATCGAACAACACGAAAAATGTCGTAACACTTCTTCACAATCCCTGTGGAAGTAGTGGCAAAGCTGAAAGTGTTTTTCTTGATGCTTTCGACATGTCTGGTTCGCCAGAACCAGGTGAAGCACTTTGTGATGTGGACAATGAATCAATCAAGCTAGCTGAAGAACGATACAATGTGAATATTTATTGTACAATTTCCGACAACGCCAGTAACATGGTTAAAATGGGTAAAACTTACGGCCTGTGGCATTCTGCCTGCAATGCCCATACTGGAAATCCTCTAGCTAAGGATCTTCTCTCGAAAAACATTGTATCTCGTGTGAACATGGTGTTGAGGTCTTTCAAGCACCCTGATCGAGAACATGAACTGACAGAAAAACGGTGGCTCTAAAGTATGCCTCGCTGCAGACAATCGCTGGTGTTCTCAGAGGGATGCCTGTTTGTTCTTGACTAACAATCTAAGTGCAATGAGGAAAGTTGCTGCCACTGATGAAGCTGAGAAATTGTCTTCTCAAATTAAGTCCAACCTCTATGATAGTGCCTTTCTCAAAGAAGTTGCCGATACAATCGCAGTGCTTAATCCAGTAAGTCAGCTAATAAATATGTGTCAGAAAAAAAAAAAAAAAACAGCTGCAGATGCAGTTGAATTGTGGAAGGACTTACGTCTACCTGAGGACCATAAGGACCTCATGCCACATGTAGAAAAAAGGAGAAACCAATCGCTAAATGTATAGAGCCTTGCAGCCAATGTTCTCCATCCTGTGTACCAGGGGCATAAAATGAATGAGAAGCATCATGAACAAGTAGAGGAGTTCATTTTAGAGAACCTCGACCCCTCGGAGATAACCAGTTTTCAACAGTATCGAGAAAAATGTGGAAAGTTTGGAGCGCTTATGAAGAAGGGTGTTAAATCACCACGGACATTCTGGTACTTCGCCAGTCGGCACCATAAGGAGTTGTCAGCAGTTGCTTTGAAGTTAATCAACATCCCAGCATCTTCAGCCCAACTTGAAAGACTTTTCTCTAATTGGTCTTTTGCCCATAATACTACAAGAAAACGGCCCAGCTTCGAACGTTGGAAGAAATTGGTTCAAATATATTATACTCTTAAGTTACAAGAATATAACAGTGACGGTTATTAGTGTGATTAAGGATGTGTGAGAACTGAGAGTGACAATTATAAACATTTAAACAGTTACATTTAAAACCAGTAGTTTAATGTTTTGTCAAATCTACAGTTTTTTCCTTTTAGGGTATAAGTATAGCACAATCAATATGAAAAACGTTTAGCGTTCTAAAAGGGTAAAATTATGATTTTGAAGTGCACACCCGGATAACATGTCAAACACAAATATTATTAAATGAAAATGTACAATATTTTGCATTATAGACATGCCATAGACATTCATGTCAAAATATTATCTTTGGTGAACAAACTGAACATAAAATTGTTTATTTTATAGAATTACATAAATATGAAAATACACTCGACGAATTTGAAGCTGTTAATAAAATATTGGATTCTATTCAATATACATTGTGATTTTTATCGATCCTAGTGCAAGAGGTAGATTATTTTCTCCGTTTTTAATATGCCAGAAAGAGCCGATACATTATAATTTCTAAAAAGAAATATGCTAATAGGTGGCTGAGCTGTACGAACAATCTTGAAAAAAATAATGATTTTGTAGTGAAATATACAAGAAATTTGAAGTTTAAAATGTAATATAATTTAAGTGGTTTTTATATTACATTATTTATACACACACATGAAAGAAAATTAGTTTTTTACGTCTGCGTAAAAAGCTGGTTATCTACGCCAAGTAAATTGCCTGTATATTACGCGTAATTTACGTAAAATACGTAACGAGTAAATTACCTTGCCAACCCTGTCGGTAGGTATTCATTTCAGCATATCAAAACAGAATTCACTTCGTACCCAATCATCTAGTCTTTCAACAACGAAATTCAAAAGATTTTCAATATGCAGAGTACATCTCAAATATCTTATAAACTCATTGACAATTTAAGTTTTCAACATAAATGAAGCACTATATTCAACGTGAAAGAATTAGTTATTAACAGATAAGATAAGTTCCATTAACATCTATCTCCAAGCAATTATAACGGTCTCACAATTTAGCAGACTTCTAATGAGAGCTATGAGACATTTTCAAACATTACTCTGATATCTCGTTAAAATACGGCATTCAACTTTTGACGTCGAATGAGGTTGCCACAAAAGCATTCAGCGAGAGAGAAAATGTAGTGCTAAGTTCAGAAAACGCTTAAGTGAATAAACCAAAATTTACAAACCAAAAATAAAAGGTTTTTTTTTTATTGGAATTTTAACGACCACCGTGAGCAACTCTATGGGTTATTAGCAATCGCCCGTCCCTAATTTAGGGCCACTGGTTGCAGGAAAAGAAGAGAGTCAGTGCAGTTAGACTAAGACAACACCTCTGCCTCACTAGGATTCGAACCCAGACCAAACAAGATTCTGTTAATCAATGACATTTTTGTTTTCTTGAAGTCAATAACCCTTGGAAAGTTGCTAAAATTTTTAAGTGTTGCGCCGACTAATCTAATTTACTACGTTAGTTGAATCATTTCTTCTTCCTTCGTGAAATCACCTTTACTAACTCAATCTTCTAATTGTTTTTCACTTGTAAAATCATGTTATTTTCGTCTGAGAAACAACCTCTACTTATTAAATCTTCCAAACACTCTTCTTTCGCCAAATGATCTCTTTCCTGTCTGTAAAATGAACTGTACTTACTAAATCTTCAATTTGTTCTTTGTTTGTAAAATAATATCTTCTTCGCCTGTAAAATCATGTTATTTACACAATCTTCACAACTGTGTGTGGGTTCATCATAACCGATGTACGCGCCTCGATGGAGATCATAAAGACGTGTGCTGTGAACATGGGCGCCCGTAGCTTAGATTTCAAGAGGGGGTAAACAGAAATTGCATCTACGAATAACATATACGAACACCATACGCGAATTTCCACTGTGCCTTCTTATTATCTAACTGCTTTTACCATACTATCAACACACAAACTTAATTGCCGTTATCAAGATGGAATATCAAGATGGAAATACATGGAATAATTAATATAGACATAAATTAAGATGTTCCTTTCATGTAACATAACCACAGAAATCTTAAAATTTGATCGTCCTGGAACGGCAATCGAACCCGCATCTCCCGATTTGCGCTCAAGTATGCTAACCATTACATCACTCAGGACAAGGAAATCCAAACAACTGAGGTTTAATCTGAAACGTCAGACTTTGATTTCACTGCGCCAGTCAAAACAAACGTGTCTTATCGTAGTGCTAAGTTAAATCTCCAGCAAATTAGTAAATTTCAAGATAAAAATACATCGAATGATTAATATAGACATAATTTATGTCCATATGTCATATAATATTCCAACTGATATGTCCATATTAATTATTCCATGTGTTTTCATCTTAATTAATAAAGACATATCCTTTGGAATATTATATAGCGTATGAACATAAATTATGCCTATATTAAACATTTGATGTATTTTCATCTTGATATTTATTCGTTTGCTGGTGAACTAACTTAGCACTACGATAAGACACGTTTGTTTCGACTGGCGCAGTGAAATCAGGGTGACCTTTCAGATTAAAGTCTCAGTTGTTTGAATTTCATTGTCCTCGGTGGTATAATGGATACCACACTCGAGCGCATATCGGGAGATCTGGGTTCGATTGCCGTTCCGGGACGATCAAATTTTAAGATTTCTGTGGTTATGTTACATGAAAAGAACAACTTCGTTTATGTCTATATTAATTGTCGTTGTTTTGATCATTTAGGCCACATATTTCACATGAGCCACAAAACTCCAAAGATTACTCAGTTGGTCACCAAGAAGAACCAACTTTACTGCACACACACACGCATCCAGAAATTATTCAGGAAAATTGGTAATCAGAATTAACGTTATAGCAAAAATCATTGTAGTACTGTTTCTCATATATTTTCAATTTTTTCTCATCAGTAACAAGAAAGATAACAAGATTTTTTTTAAAAACAGTAACAAGAAAGGTGACACCGATTTTTTGTTGTAATCAGCATATCTCCTGAATCCTTTCTGACGCGAATTAAATTTATCAAAGTTATTCAAAGTCAATGCATCCGGTTAGGAAAATCCTAACTGGATTTCTACAATCCATATCACATCCAGAAATGGAAACAGCGGCTTACTTCTACCAGTGGCTAAACATCCAGAAATGGAAACAGCAGCTTACTTCTACTAGTGGCTAAACATCCAGAAATGGAAACAGCGGCTTTCTTCCACCAGTGGCTAAACGGTTTACTTCCACCAGTGGCTAAACGGTTTACTTCCACCAGTGGTTAAACAGTCTGTTACCAAAATTAACAAGTGGTGCCCAAAACGTTTCTCATACCAGAAGAAATGTATTGGAGACCAACAGATTTTCAAATCGAACAGTTAAAAGGAGAAATACAGAAGGAAATAATATAGCTCTACGCCCTGTAGCGGAAGAATTTTGAACAAAGGAAAAGTAGAAAATCGGCGAAAATATTCTTAATTGAAAAAGCTATGCTAACGCAAAAAAGCTTTTCAAATACGTCTCCAGGAATCAGAGATAGCAAAAAAAAAAAAAAACATTGGCCTTTATGCCCCCTAGAGGGAAATCTATTGTGGCGAATGGCTACAATGAAAAAGAAATTTCTGAAATGGGTTTTTTGAAATGGAGATACAGATTCATGTACACCAAAACCACCTAGCGACAGAACTGTGAACTACAAAACTTCTCAAACGCAAACCTAAATTGTTCCACAAGGTTAATGGCATCCAGTTTTGAAGGAATTTTTTAATTCGCACATTTAGAAGCAGAGATACCAAGAAAAACATTAAAAATTGACGACCCTAGTGGCGAAATTGTTCATTAATTTTGAAAGAAAAACTACACGAAGTGTTTTCATAGTTAGTGGTATCTTGACCGAAAAATTATTTTTATATCGGGTTTTTAGTCCCACAGATATTGTTGTAAACGCAAACGTGAGCTTACGCACTCTAGTAACGAACTTGTGCGGTAAAAAAATTTTTAAATTATATGAGAAACATTTCACAGCGGAAACACTCTACAACAACGAAAGAATTTTTCAAATCGGACTTTTAGAAGCAGAGGTTTTCAGCATTTTTGTGTACGATGTTTAAGAGAAATATTGACAAGCCCCTTCTTCTTAATGAGGCAGGTGTTTATGCCATCCCACTACAATATTCGGAAGGCTCCTACATCGGAATGTCCAAACGTTCGTTTGGAATAAGAATCAGCGAACATAAAAGGGATACAAGGGACGGAAAAATAACCACTGCCCTATCAAGAGATGTCAAGTTCAAGTCCGCCGATCCCATATGGAGTGATGTAAAGAAATTACCTTCATACTCCACACCCGCATTTACTGCCATTCGCGAAACCTTGGAAATCTTGACCAACTGCGAAGCTTGCAATGATAGCATCTCTATGGAGTTGCCACGTATTTGGAATAAATTCTTCAAATAATGCTGCGTTTTCTACCATGTTTTTCTACCACGCGTGCCCAACCAACGTGATCTCGTTTCTTCGAATTATCATTTTGCGCCTATTGTCTAGTCAAGTCACCGCGTTCAAAGTGTTGAAACGTTCTATTATCCAGTTTGCAGTTAGCTGTCTACCTTCCTTGAAAAAGCCATCTGGTTGATGTGCGAAAGCTTGCAAAGTTTTATTTATATTCTACGCCAAGAAATTTCGGATTATTAGCATAGTTATGGTATTTTGAACATATGAGATAATTCGCTGTCTTGTGTCGTCTTTCATTCCAAAAGATAAGCCTTATGATGAGCGAACCAAATGACAGTTTTCCCCAAGACCATCTGAAATTTATCAGAAATTTTATTTTATCGTCGAAATCAGCAAGTAGATGAAGGAATTTCTACATATGTTGCCGAGCTTCAGAAATTAGTGGAACACTGCAACAGTGGAACTTCTTTGAATGTCACACACGATTAGAGATCGTAACGTGTGTGACATGAGAGACGAAATATTGCAGTGTCTTTTGATGACAGAGCTCTCCCCATCGTTCACTCAAATTTAAGTGGACGTACTTATAACTGAAACTGTAAGTATGCCTGTGACAGGGGTTAGAGACTCAGAAAATCTATCTGCTCAGCCTATTTATCGCGATCAGCGGAAAAGGATAGGTCTAACCAAATATCTGAAGAAACTTGGAAAACAAGAGAAACACATTACGCACTGGTTGTAGAGAAAGTAATCCGAGATACAAATACAAATTTAAAGACGTTTAATGCTACAAGTACAAAGAGAAAAATGTTGTAACTAAAAAGAAAGGACACGTTGAAAGAGTTTGTGGTACTAACTCAGCAAAGAAAACGGACCGTAAGCTCACAGCTTGCCCGGGTAAATCGCATTTTGTTGAAACAGCCATAAAGAGCCCAGATGTTTACTACTTACAAAATCTAAAACTATATAGTAATGCCATTCCTGCTACTAAAACAACAGTCTTAGATCGCCCTGTCTCGTTTAGGTAGATTCAAGAGAAAAAGTTGCTGTTATCGATTGCAAAATGTTTCATATGCCCTTCTGCAATGGACCTCCACAACTGACAAAGTCATCTTATCTATTGAATGATTATAATAAAAATCCTGTGGAAGTTATGAATCAATGCGACGTCAAAGGAGAATATGATGCTTTCAGAGGAGAATTGTCACTTCTGATTTCAAGGAAAGAATGACAGTGTTTCGCCTACAAATTGGTTCAAACTTCGAGATCAATTTAATTGATGTTTAGCACATGGACAATACAAAGCTAGAAAACGTGCATCTGAACTTCCTGATGCGTGTAGTGAAGAACAGAGAAATATTATCGGTACAAATACAGGGACTGGGAAAAATAATGCGAACACCATGATTAATTATTTGGATTAATATTATTCATGTAGGCTACACTAAAGAAAACAAACGTTTTAATCATCTTTTGTGTATCTTTTCTTTAGGTTTTATGCTAGTTTTGTACAAGTTGTGTTCAGGAGCGGTTCATACAAGTGGTGGATGAAATGCGTGACCTGCGAGACTTTCAAAGCAGACAAATCGTGGGTGATCTTTTAGCAGGAACGTCTCTGACCATCGCAAGAAAATTATGTGGTATTTCATGAGCAACATTCTCCTTGGTTATGACTGCATAACAGAGCACTAGAAAACTTCATCGGCGAAGACGAACAGTGGGCGAAAACCGAGATTGAATGAGAGGAACCGCCAAACACTAACAAGGATTGTGTCCAAACAACACAGAACTACTGCAGAAAAAGTGATAGAATTCAATATTCACATAGAAGACCAAGTTTACACAAATAGTCCTCAGAGAAATTCACAAAGCCAACATCAATGGACGAGCTGCAATTGCTAAACCTTTAATCAAAGAAACCAACTCTACAGTGCGAAAAGGATGACGTCATGCGCACAATACCTGAACAGCTAATGACAGGAACGTGTGATTTTGTCTAATGAGTTCCCATCTACATTATTCCCAACAGGTTTACGTATGGAGATCCCCACGGAAGCGCACGATTCGGAATGTCTGGATTGAACTGTCAAACATGGGGGTGAATCTGTGATGATTGGGAGCCCACATTTTAATATTCGGTAGGCCCCATCATTACCTTACATGTTCGAGTTAGTACCGGCCAGTACTTGGACATTCTAGGTAATCAGGTGCATTCTATGGCGCAAATGTTTCCCGAAAATGATACTATTTTTCAAGATAATAATGTGCCCATACACACATCGAGAACAGTTCCGTCTTGGTTTGAAGAGCATCAAGGTAAACTTCAACGTTGGTTCTGGCCATTCCAATCACCTGAATGGAATAACATCGAACCACTGCGGGCAGTTTTGGAGATCAGAGTGAGAAGCAGATTTCCTCCTCCAACATTTCTGAAGCAAATTTTAGATGTTCTGATAGTCGAATGGTAAAACTTTCGCCTGGTGACTATTCCAAAGCTGTATGAATATATTCCAAGAAGTTTGGAAGCTGTATTAAAGACATGGTGGTCTAGCACCTTATTAATACAGTAATAAAGACATATCGCCTACTTTCCGGGGGTTCACATAATTTTTTTCAACCCCTGTAAAGCATTGCACTTGAATCATAGTGTTACAGCAGGTCATCTGAAAGTGAGAAATCATTTTTTTTCCTTACATCCTAATGTGGAAAAGGAGTCACAGCGTATAGTAGACCAAGTCCTAGAGCCAACGGCACACTCTGAATGGGCAATATTCATTGTGCTTGTTTTAAAGTCAAATGGAGAAGCAATACTTAGCGTCAACTATAAACGTACCATAAACAAGACACTGCTTGAGATCCACATACGATACGATCCCCGTAGTAAACCAGTTATCCGCAGAATTTGCTGGTCATAGTTATTTTGACTTGTGTCAGGCTCACCTACAGTTGGTTGTTGATTAGAATTCCCTGCTATGGCACAGGTAATTGTAACTCACCGTGGAGCATTCAAATTACCTTTAATCAGAACATCAGAACGTCCACCGCACTAGGTATCTGCAGAAGGTTCGTCGAGACCTTGCTTTCAAAAATTCTGGCAGTACTTTGTACTTCTACGATGCTCTGATTAAAAGCTCAACACGACATTTAATTTAAAACACTTCGTTGAGATTTTACGCCGGCTTTTTTTAAGTTTGGGATACATACCAAACGTAACAAATGCATAACTGCAGCATCAAGTGATAAACTTTGTGGACATTGTGTTAATGAAAAAATTATTCGACATACTAAAGACAGAACTAAAGCTATATATGAAGCAACTTCCCAAAGAAAGAAGGAAAATTGCAAGCTTTGATGGGTCTAGTGAATTTTTCCCACGTCTTTCCGAAAGATAAGGCAATTGTTGCAGAACTACTCCATCGTCTCCTTGTAAAGAAGCTAAGTGGAACTGGACCCAAAGCCATGATGAAGCCTACAAGAGCGTAAAGGCATTTGCTGTACTCTTCAATCACTTTGATGAAAATAAAAAAGTTATTCTCACCTGTGACGCATGGACTTATGACATCAGAGCCGTGTTGATTCACCAACTAGCAAAAGAAATGGAAGCGCCGATCGCCTGCTGCTCTAAAAACTATGAATATCACAGAGTGCATGCATGCACAATTATATAAAGAGTTTTGCCCATAATTCAGGCGAATGATTTACAAAATTACATTTGTGGACATAAATTTGAAGTCCGATGTACACTGTTGGCCACCCAAAATGCAACACCAAGAAGGACCGAGATAGCAAAGCCAGATTTACTGGACGCATAACAACAGATACAAAAATGAAACAATTGAGCTTACAGGCCCGTGCGACTTGCAGTTCGTGTGGCCCCCATGGCTGGCAATATCTGCCGCTACGCGCCGCGGCATTGAACGAAAGAGGCTTTGGATGTGGACTTGGGGTATGTCGGTCCAGGCTGCTTCCACACGTTGCCACAGTTCATCAGGCGTAGCAGCGGGTGGTGCTTGCCAGGCCACTCGGTTGCCGATCAGTGACCACACATGCTCGATGGGTGACATATCTGGAGAACAGGCGGATCACGACAGCAGTGACACCTGGTGGGCCGTGAAGAACTGTTACACGATGTGTGCCACGTGCAGGCGCGCATTGTCCTGTTGAAACGTGGCCGCTAGAAGGTCCTGCAGGTAAGGGAGGGCTACAGGCTCCAAAACGTCGTAGATGTAACGGTGGCTGTTGAGTGTACCGGCGATACCTACCAGAGGGGCGCGGGTGTCATATCCGATTGCGCCCCAAACCATAACGCCAGGCATGGCGATGCATAATGCAGGCGTGATACAGTCTCTCACCGCGGTGCCGCCACACGCTGATCCGACCATCGTGGTGTTGCAGGCAGAAGCGGTATTCGTCGGAGAAGACAATGTCGTGCCATTCCATAGTCCAGGTGCGGCGTTCAACGGCCCACTGCCGCCACACTCCCCGGTGGTGTAGCGTCAATGGTAAGCGGATAAATGGGCGCCGTGAGAGAAGTTCCCGCTTCTGCAGACGACGTCGAACGGTACGTGCTGAAATAGGTTGTTGCGCAACACACCCTAATTCCTGCGCTAACGTTCGTGATGTGGCAGTGCGAGCCGTCAGTGCCCGCGGCACAACATGCCGGTCCTCACGTTCGGTGGTGTGCCGCGGTTACGACAATCGCTCACGTTGGTCTGTCCGTCCCTCCTGCACCCACCGAATCCATACTCACCTCACTGTGTCTGGATGTCGTCCCACACAGACACCGATGTATCGGTACGAAAAAGCGCTGTCGTGATAAGCCACTATTCGTCCTCTGTCTAACTCCGAAACCTGCTGGAATGACTGCTGTATTCTGCAACAAGGCATCAGGAAGCTTCCCACGCACAGATCCGGCAGCACAGCACATTTCTACTACTTACACCCCACCTTCTGTGCACCCTTCTTATAGTGTTTCTGGGTGGTGTGCCGGGCGCACATGATTTACATATGCCCTGCAATGCTTATCGTTTGCATGTCTTCTCGCGGGCGACGCATGCTGCGAATTTCAGGCCATTCGTATGCTTCTTTCTTGGTGTTGCGTTTTGGGTGGCCAGCAGTGTATATATGTTTCTCCAAAACTTAAGGACGATCATGAAATATGGCGATTATGAAGCGTCATGAGGGCTAAAACAACTTGCTAACATATGAACACAAGTGTGGTGTATCGCATCAAAACATTCCAGGATGCGCAGGCCATATGACAATTTGTTAGTATTTGCTTAGTATGTGGCAGAAGTTCGAGTCGTGTCTCACATGAGTTCATTTTGTCTTTCATGTGTTTCAAATATGAAGCGAGAGTCTTCTTTTGTGAGGTAACAGAAGTATGTCTCGCAGACATCGTATGGATGATGTTACCCTAGGCCTAATGATCGAGGCAGCTCGACATACGTCGGACTGAGACCAATATCGCTAGAGAGTGTGGAGTAGTACATAACATAGTGTCACGAATTTCGCCAACGTTGTGGAGACACAGAAAGGCTGCCAGATGTTGTGGTCGAGATCGCCCTGCGGTACGAGCCAATGGGATGACCACTGCCTGGCCATATTGGAGAAACGAAATTGGAAAAGTATTGCGGACCAGTTGGCTAATCATCTTCAAGCAAGCACGGCTGTGCTTATTTCGCGCCAAACCGTATCAAGACGTTTAAATGCAGTAGGGCTATATGCCTGAAAACCCTATTTTCCATTATTTAGGGTGCTGTGCGTCTCACTTTCGATGTTCTTCAGATTATTGGGGTAAACAATGTTCACAGGTGAAAGCCCCTTTAGTTTTAAGTCATATTCTAAGGCGCAATTGATCTGGAGGTAAACTGAGACTGCCTGTGGTGCCAGGAACATCGTTGAAATGGATAGATATGACAGTCGGGGTGTTATGAGGTTTGCCGGTATCGTGGCCAGTGTACGTACCAAACTGCAGTTGATGGATCAAGGGACAATTACCGAGAAGATTTTTTTGGTGGTTTAATGACCACCATGAGCAACTCAATGGGCTAAGCAGTTGCCCGTTCCTAAGGGCTACAGGTCCCAGGGAGGGAAGAGAGTCAGTGCGGTATGTGACGTACCTGGCAGCAGGACGCACACGACATAAAGGCAGATAGCAATCAGAATGAACGTCTGTGTAGCTCAGTTGGTAGAGCGACTTGTTCCGGAATAAGCGAATTCTGGTTCGAATCCCGGCGTAGACCAAAAATGACGGAGAAATTTATTTGGTTGTAATGGCGCCCGAACTATCCGGATGACCCAACCGTTCAAAATCTCGCAATGGTGTGATGTTATTTCCACACCGTGAGATAGGAAAGATCAGAGAATCCCTTCTCCTGCGCTTCGAAAAATAAATGTGTGTGACGTTGCATTCCACACACCAGATTGACTGGGAGTTCTCAAGTGCACGTTCTACAGCGGATGGCTGCCTGCAACGATTCATGGTCACGGCTGACCCGTGGGCCATGCCCCCCGCTCTCTTTCTGGGGGGAGATGTGACGTACCTGCCAGCAGGACGCACACCACATAAAGGCAGATAGCAGTCAGATGAACGTCTGCGTAGCTCAGTTGGAAGAGCGACTTGTTCCGGAATAAGCGGACTCGGGTTCGATTCTCGGCGTCGACCAGAAATGACGGAGAAATTTACTTCGTTATAGGTAATATAAACACAACATCCATGCCTCACCGTGATTCGAACTCGGACCCATCCTGGACCAATGGTCAGAAGTTAGCACTTAGGCCACTGCACCATCGGGACGGATCACCGAGAAGTGGAACTTTAGTCATGTAGTTCTTTGCCTCATGCGTCTGTTCTGTGGTGATGTCGGCGCAGATTTCATTTTTGTGGATTATATGCC
The DNA here is from genome assembly GCA_039090855.1 of Macrothele yani. Classification (NCBI taxonomy): domain Eukaryota; kingdom Metazoa; phylum Arthropoda; class Arachnida; order Araneae; family Macrothelidae; genus Macrothele; species Macrothele yani. The sequence goes on from CM077026.1 coordinate 77,305,596, forward strand.
CTCAGGCCCAGCATGTGTGGATGAAGTATTGGCTAGGGAGGATATCCGTCTTATCTCAGTCCAATCGAACATGCTTGGGACAATCTGAGGGATTAGTTGCGCAAAGTAATCCTCCACCATAAACCATTCCAGCACTTATCAGAGCTCTCAAGCAAGAGTGGAACAGCTTACCCTAAGAGTTTCTAAGTCATTTGGTTGTAAGCATGACACACTGGTGACACACATGCATTGCGGCACGGGGTGGACATACCCCTACTGAGGACTTCGCCCTGTAGTCTTTTTATGCACTGCTGATGGAAGAGTGTCACTTGAAGACAGACGAGGTTGTAACATTTTGCTCTGTTTCTTTCTGGATCACATATTACTCGTGATTTTTGGTATAGTTCAGACATGCACAAGAAAATATTACAATCTGCAGTCGGGAATTGGCGAAAAGACCATGGTCTTTTCTACACATTGACCATGCAGGACTTTTCCAATGGAGAACGTAGAAGCTCTTTGATCATTATTTGAGACTCACTGTATATATGATACAACTGTATCAGACAATGGCATAGCTTTAACATCAGTGGAGTATCAATGTTTACCAAACTAAAATGAAATTCGACACTTTCTAATTTTTTCAAGGCATCCTGCGTCAAATGGGCAAGCAGCACAAATGGTGCAGACGACCGAAGATGTCCTTTCCAGAATCAAAGAGGGAACCAGCAGATAAAACACGCATCATTCCTGTTAGCACAACATGAAGCACCTAGTGCTGCTATGAGTTCCTTTCCTATAGAGTTTTTTTTTCAATCTTACTCTGAAGACATGCTTGGATAGATCGCATTTAGACATTGCAAAGTCGATGGCAAGGAAGCTAGAATTAACGCCTATTAGCTCAATCAACCTCTAGGTTAAGGATATTTGAGCCTCTAGATCCTGATTATGCTCAAGGATTTGGTTTTAAAAATAAATGGATTTCAACTGCTGCCGTTGAAGTTATGGAACCCACTGCTACATACAAGGTTTGACAGTGGTAACACCACATGAACTAACTTAGAAACGCTGGAGTGATTCTCGGGACAGCAGGGTGTTTCCTTATGCTATTTCGTGCCCGTTTAAATAATAAACAGCACCAATAAGGGAAAGGGTGCGGAATATAAGTATAGAATTCTCGTCAGGTAAGGTAAATTATTCCAGTTGTTCAACCTAACACGTAAAGCACATATCTTCGTGTTAGCCGACACGGTGGGGCAGTAGTCCAAGCTCTTGCTTTTGACCATTTGACAAAATGGGCCCGGGGTCGAGTTTCGGATGAGTCATGGGCGGTGTATTTGTCTTACATTACAGTACTGGCTCTCTCCGTTCCCGGGAAATAGTGGCCCCAAATTGGAGAAGGGGAAATTTCTTAAAGCCTTTAGGCTTGTTCACGGTGGTTGTTAAACGACCAAACAAATAAGAATTTTTTTGATTAAATATCTTCTCAAAATTAAGTGCTTAATCCAACAAGTGACCCACGACCACCCATATGGCTTAGGGACTACGCTGCACAGGAAATGAATTTTGTCAATTTATGTAAGTATTACATGTCAAGTAAGTGGCATTTAAACTTAAATGCGACGAAGGAACAATATAGATGTAGATAGACATAGTCTACTCGGCTCACTCAGTAAGCTTCGGGTTGGCAATAATGTAAGTGGAAGTTAGGTGTTGTAAGTGTGACGCGTATTTGTAAATAAAAAAGGGGTATTATCATGGGTATATCCTCCTGTTTCATTATTCTACTTAGGTATTTCCAAGCAATAGCAACGAGCCGCCACTGATACATGTCATTAACATTTTCCGTTAGGAAATGAACAAATGACTTTTAGTTTACATCGTATGGATCTGTAAGTTCGTGCTGCTGAAGCAAAAGAGAAAATAATACATGGAACTTCCCTTCACTGCTTGAGATTTCTCGGTTCTACAAAAATTACTTCATCGTTGGCGATTAATCCGGATTCTGAACTCACGTATAACAAAGAACAGAAAACATAGGAAATTTAAATCTCTGGGTAATTAGTAAATGCCGTAATAAGCACTCATATCGGAGTGCACGTAATTTCTTTAAACGGCATCTGCCTCGGGAAAAGAAATATTCTGTTTTTTCTCCTAGATAATGCTAGCTTGCTTCGTTCATAAATTTCTAATCGTGCCTGCAAAGTATCCCAGATCATAGCGCTGGAGAAATTCTTCACGATCGCTCTTCGAGCAACTTTTTAAAGTATTAGCAGCAAATTAAAAACAAACTCAGGAAGCAACACGTGTGGTAAAACACGTACATAAAAATTGAAATGATTCACAGGAAGAACACGTACTCACAAATATTGCTTGATGTATTAACCTACGGAAGAGTAAAATTCGCGTGCAAGCTTTGGTAGAAACGTGATCTGAACTCATGAGGACATATCGGTTTTGCGGGAAATCTTGTTCGGGCATTTCACGTCGAGCTACCGAGTAAAAACTACTCCTGTGGCGCGTTCTGGAACAATGGCGCTTATGCAGGAAAGCCTTCACGCATATGTTTTGTTCCGCCCCGCCTTCAACTGAAACAGGTGGTTGAGTCCAAACCGCAGGTGTATTTCAACGTGGATTCGAAAACCAGATATATGGCTTCCATAAATCTGCTTCACTTACTTTCTAAGGAAAAGCTGCTTAAACTCAGATAAGCTAATACTTCTGATCTCCGACATACGAAAGAAGAAGGGTGGTGATCGTAAGACTATTCAAATAAAACAGAGAAAGCGCCTGCAATGCTATGGTGAAGTCAGTGATGTCCTCCTCAATGAATCCCTTTAACGGAAGACAGTTCTGCCTTCTCTTTCATCTGACACTATATCAGTCCGCGGCAAGGCCCCGTTCGTCTATTACTGCTCTTGACGTTCCTGGGCATTCTTTGCTAATAATAACCTAGCATCTCATAAGTACACCATTGCTGTCATTTTTTCTCACTCTGTTCCGATGTTTGTGATAGAGTTTAATTGTACATTTTGTCATTTTATCTGACCTCGTGCTGAGACTAAATTGACCTATATTTCATTAGAACCTAATGCTGAGTACCATATTTTTAAATTTGATCTATTTCGTATAGACGTGTTTTTCTCTACCTTTGAATTTCCCACCAGATTATTTTTTCTCTTCAATATAAGTAACATTTCAGAGAATCTACTAGTCTAACGTCTTCTAGCCTTAGATATGCTGTCATTGTTGTATTATGTTACTAATTTCTCTAAAGGCAATAAAATATCACTGCATATGCTCTGTACGTCAAAACCTTCATTACTTTGCATCGTTTATAATATCCAAAATGTCATGGAACATCTTGTCTTCAGTAGCTCTCCAGTTTTAGGTAATTGCATGTCTTATGACATAATTAGTGTACGAATTTTACACGGTCGAGTCCCATTATTGTGACCACCAGCTAATATTCAGAATAACCACCGTGTGCAGCGCGGATAGCAGCTAGACGAGCTGGGAATGACTCAATAAGGTGCTGGAAGGTGATCGCAGATATGTGGAGCAATGCTGACGGCTGATGGAGGGTGCGTGGTGGAGGATCCATAGAGCGAACAACATGATCGAGGTGGTCCCACAGATGCTCAATTGGGTTTATGTCTGGGGAAATAGGTGGCCAGAAAAGTACTTTGAAGTCTCCATCGTGCTCTTCCAACCACTCTCGCACATTTCTAGCTGTGTGGCACGTCGCATTGTCGTGCTGGATGATCCCTTCCGCCACAGAAAAGACAATCAGCATGTATGGGTGTACGTGGTCTGCAAGGATGGATTCATAACGAATTCGGTTCATAGTGCCTTCCACAGGTATGAGTGGACACAGAGAATACCACGAAAACATTCCCCAGACCACAACGCTGGCCCCATCAGCTTGTGTTCTTCCAGCAATGGTTGAAGAGTGTTTGATCTCCGATATTTCTCGCCTTATACGCAAACATCCATCCGTTCGATGAAGCAGAAAACGTGACTCATCGGAGAAGGCAATCCTTTGCCAATCAGCGGAGGTCCAATTCCGATACTGCTGTGCAAATGTAAGCCTTTTCTGCCGATGCACCTTCGTTAGCATAGGTGCAGTGATCATCCGTCTGCATTGGAGCCCCATACGCAGCAGGGTTCGCTGAACTGTCGTTTTAGGCACACGTCCGATAGCCTTATAGTTCATTCGGTCAGTGAGTTGCTCCACTGTAGCATGTCGATCAGCCCTCACGCACCTTGGCAGTCGACTTTCACCTCTCACATCAATGGCACGTGGTGCTCCGCTGCTTGCACGTCGCTTATTCGCAATGGCGCCATTTCTCCAATCACGATACACTTTAAGCACAGCAGCACGCGAACAGTTCACAAGCTGCGTTGTTTCAGAAATACTGCCACCTTCTGCCCGAAAGCTTAAAATTATCCCTTTTTGCAAATCTGATAAATCGCTCCTTTTATCCATGACAGCAGCGAGTGATATGTTTTCAGGTTGCCTACAGCACACTTTATATACCCTCGAAGCCAGCTCACAACACGTACCTTCTTTCATTGGCTGTGCGCTGTTGACTTCAAAAGTTGGAGGTGGTCACAGTAATGTGACTCGACTGTGTATTTTTTCTCCTTTAGTTTTCAATCATAAGTACCTGCTTGTCCTTTTCTTGTCACTGAACCCTTAGTTTTAATTTACTTGGTGTTTTCTTTGCCATCAAGGTATTATAAGGAATTCAGACTTTGGTTTTTCTTATTAATTACTCCTTTGTTTGAATAACAAAATATGCGATCTCTAAATATATAATTAACTGCTACAGTTTGGAGGTGTAGTGATGAGGAATAATATCATCGTCATTCTTATTTTTCTTCCAGGTCAAATCCTAATCTTCGCATTTCTCTGATCATCGCTGCAGATTCACTATTGAATATAATGACATTTATCCGTGTATATCTTAAACGCTTTGAGATATACATGGCAAAATGAACTCTTATTAAAAATTATTAATGGCTGGTGCAATGTGCTCCAGAAAGATACTGTATGTTACAGAATTTGAAGAGTTTAATGGCGAAACGTCATCTGTTTTCCACGTGCTGACTGTCAGTTTATATGACTTGCGTCATCGATATACAAGATCTCCATTCACATAAGAATTAACAAATTGTGGCCAACGAAACCTTGGGTTAAATTAACACATTTTTTGGTAAAACAAACTGACGTAAAACATGTTTCTTAGCGTTTTGCGAACTCATGGACTCTTGACAATGGTGTGAATACAGTCAACCAGGTAAATTCATTTGTGTGTATGAGCGTGAGCTTGCATGCTTGTATTTCCAGGCATCCTACATGCTGCTTCCGTGGACCAAGAAAATTTTATACCATCAGAAAAATGATATATTGTAACAAGATGCTACTGCATGTTCATTCCATCTAGAGGGGAAACTGTGCCTCAGAAAGAATCAGGGGATACATGGAAATATTGGAAAAGCTCACACTTATCCGTTTCAAAGTAAAGTCATTGAGTCCCTTTCCTACAAGTAGAGATAAAGTGATACACACACAAATGTTTGCAACACCTCGTGGGAAAGAACTGTACAAGAGAAAATTTTTGAAAAATATGTAGAAAGTTACAAGCATATTTTCTCATGTCTGTTGGGTTGCAAAAAGGTAAAGAATTCTAATTTTTCTTACAAAACGATGTAACAATGTTCCAGATGTTCGAGTAAATTAGGACTGGCTAGTTTGTTATCGTTTCGGGGATTGACAACTACCGTGAGTACCTCGATAGCCTATAAGCATTCGCCCATCCCTGAGAGCTACGTGTTCCAAGTAAGGGAGAGAACCAGTGCCGCACATAGCATAAATGCCTCACCAGAATTCTAACCTGGACCCATCTCGGACGAACGGTCATTAGCCAGAACTGAGACCACTGAGCCACTGAAGTGCCGACTGGCTACTGACCGCATGTTCTAATGGGCTTAGGTTGTTATTCTGAATAAAACATAGATTCGGCGTTTCTTACGACGAAAATGGTTCTCTCTCCCTCTCTCTCTCTGTTACTCTCTCTCTCTCTCTCTCTCTCTCTCTCTCTCTATTTCTCTCGATATTTATGGCAACAGTGGCTTGACTTCTTCTGGCCCTGAATGATAGTTGGGTTATAAAAGGTGGCGCAGTGGTCTAAGTCCTGGCTTCTGACCATTCATCCGGGTTCGAGTCTCGGTGAATCACGAATGTTGTGTTTGTTTTACGGCACTGACTCACTTCTTCCTCTGGAACCAGTGACACTAAATTAGGGACAGGTGACTGCTTGTAGCCCATCAAATTGCTCACGATAGTCGCTATAAACCGCAAACGAAAAAAAAGTATCTAGACTCACTTACCTGTACATAAACTCCCCATAATTGAAAACGAATTACTATCAAGTTGGTCGACCTTTTACTGCTATCACAGCCTCCATTCTATTGTGAAGGCTTTTCACTAGATTTTGGGCCGTTGGTGCTAGACCTGTCTTTCATTCTGCCACAACAGCATTTGTCACGTCGGTCACAGATGTCAGGCGGTTTGGCTTTGCTCGCAGTTGGCGTTCTAATTCAACCCAAAGTTGTTCCATAGGGCCGAGATCGGAGGCTCTGTGCACGCCAGTCAAGCTGGCAATGCACATAGCTTCCGATATGAGTCCTATGAAACACCTTTGGATATCTCTCATGAAACTATTCCTGCACGCACCCGCTTCGTAGACGGGCCATTGTGCTGTTCGTGAAGGGAAGAGACTTCACAGAAGTTCTGCCGTAATGTTGGGAACCCAGAATTGTTGCGAATGTCAATACAGGCCGCAGCGTTAGGATTCCAGGGTACAGGAAGTAGGGGCCCACACGAAACCAAGAGATTGAGCTCCAGAGCGAACCTCTTCCTCCAATCTTCACAGTTCACACAACACAGTCGGGAAGGTAGCATTCACCTGGCATCTTCCACACTCACACTTCTCTGTCGGACCGTCAGATGGGGAAGCGTTATTCATCACTTGACAGAACGCGTTTCCACTGCTGCTGAGTCCACCGGCGCAAAGCTTTACACCAGTCCTTCAGACGCATTGCGTTGATTTTCGTGATGTTTTTCTTCAGGTCTCGACAAACCGTTGTAGCACTGGCCCTGTTTCAAAAGGTATTTTGGGAACTCGGTGGTGAGTGTTACAACCGAGAACAGAATATTGTGTTACACCTTATGCTTCAGCACTCAGCCGTCACGCTGTGTCATTTTACGTTTCCTATCAGGTTGCGACTGCGCTGTTGTTGCTCCTAGGCGTTTCTATTTCAAAATAATTTCCCTTACGTTTGATGGTGAGAGCTGCAGCCCGAAAGAAATTTCCCGAACTGACTTGTTGCTAAGATGGCATCCTGTGACCGTTCGACATTGACACATGCTGAGCTATGGCGTACTTCCCATTCTACTGGCCATGCCCATTTATGATGTTTGCTGAGCCACTTGCGTCTTTTTATACCTCTACGGGCTATGGCAGTGTATAATGAATTAGCTTTATTTTGCTTTCCGCTAAGCTAATTATAATGAATAAGCTCTTTCTACCAGCTAGCTAATGATAATAATGAAGCTTTCCTACTGAGCTTCAAATAGTGAATTCAAATGGTTGTTGTTACTAGTTAATTAAGATCATGAATAAAGTATCCTGCTAGTAGTGTAGTAATAGTATTTAACCAAACTTATAACTGGTAGTAATGTTGTAGCAGTAATTAGGATAAATAAAGTCTTATGCTGGTTGTTACTAGTAATATTAATCGAAATAAACCTAACAGCCAGACAGAGGTCTGACAGTACAATGAACTGAGAAAGACGTACTTACATAAAACCTTTTATTATCAACTTCAATTGGTATCAACACACACCGCTACTCAAATAACACGTAGCTCCTCTAGTATAACAACAAACGATCTCCTTATAACAACAAACGCTCTCCGTACAATAACAAACGCTCTCCTTTGCTATCGATGAACGCGCCTATATACTAGCTACCACCACGTCATGACTTACACTCATTGCCAGATCTCATTCGTCGGGTGAAATAATATTTCGTTCAGTAAGAAGATAATTTACATAGTAAAATAAAATAACCAGAAATAGTAAAATCAAAAGGAAAGTGAATATAGAGTATACGTTACATAATCTCCACCTTAATTTTTTCTTTTTTCTTTTTTTTTTTTTTTTTTTTTGTTCGAAAAACCTATCAATTTTGGAGTGTAAGTCTTACACTTCGTTGAATGACGTTTCTCGACCTCTTTTTTGTTTTGTTGTTTGGTGGTAGCAGTATTTACATTATCAAACTTGGCATGACAAAAGTAAGAAATCTGTATTCGTCTGTGAAACTTGTATTGTTGAACAAAACAAACCTGCATCGGCATACCTTCCTTTTATTCTGCCTAGCAGGAATCACTTTTTTAATTTCAAATGACGTTCTCATTATTCGGTGAATACATACCAACTGTATCAGCAGCGAAGATTGCCTGGAGCTGCCTAACAGTAACAATTTTATTATTTTAATTTCAAATTACGTTCGCATTATTCGTTGAATACATACCAACTGTATCAGCAGCGAAGATTACCTGGAGCTGCCTAACAGTAACAATTTTATTATTTTACCCCTAAGCACATAGATATATATAAAAAAATTCTGATTAGTAGATGGACATAGAAGAAATATAAAAAAAAACACATATATACACAAAAAAGAATGCATAGGCCCACACGAAAAAAAAAGAAATTCTGACACGCCAACTGGTCGTGCAGGAAAAACAACAAACTGAGAAAAGAACCTGTCCACGAGAACTTACTTATCTCGAGGACGCATAAAAAATTCTAGTGCGATAACGTTTTCCAGGCCTAATCGGACTGGTAAAATCAGGTGGCTTGGATTTTTTCAAGGACTTTAATGGATCTGGAACATCGGTCTGCTGTCGGTCAAGAAATCCCGGCGGCTGACGGGAACGGTCAGGAATGGCGGAAATCTGGCGATCCGGAAATCGCTGCGGCTGAGAAGAACGGTCAGGAATGGCGGAAGTCTGGCGGTCCGGAAATCCCTGCGGCTGAGAAGAACGGTCAGGAATGGCTGAAGTCTGGCGATCCGGAAATCCCTGCGGCTGAGAAGAACGGTCAGGAATGGCGGAAGTCTGGCGGTCTGGAAATCCCTGCGGCTGAGAAGAACGTACTCCCCCAGGCTTTTGATATGGAGTCCCTTTGTGCTGGGGCCCGTTGTGTCCTTCCAGTAGTCTTTTGGACGGACGTGGCTCTGGCCACATCGTTTGCTTTCTCTTACGCCCACGTGGCATGAGAGTAGCAGCAGGCATCGGCCCTGTTTGCCCTGAACGTAGGTTCCAGGGGCGAAACCCGGGCGGATGCAAAGATTTCTGCCGTCGTCGCTGTTGCGGCGAAGCAGATTGGGGAGATAAGTTACGTTTACGCCCAGCTTTTGGTGGTTCTGGACGGTTTGGAAAATTGAAATTATTGTTCATAACTGATAAATCAGAAATGTCCAAAGCCTCTGAGTCGCTGCTGTAATTCAGTGGTCGTGCAGGGCGATGTTTATGTTTGCCTATAGGAATACTTTCTGACGAGGTATTCAAAGAAGTAGGAGCCTGCGTTGGGGCAGAGTTATCAGGAAACGGCGCAGCAATAGTCTTGGCAATGGTTGGAGGGAAAGGAACGATAGTAGTATTTGAAGAACTTGAGTCGAGCCTTGGTCTCAAGGGAGAATCAGGTTGCGTGGTTGGAAACCCGTCTGGAGGAGGGGAGGGTGAAGAAAAAATCACTGGAGATTCTTCAAAAATGTTTGTGGATTCGTCCAAAATTTCTGGCGGTTGATCGTGAGATATAGACTCTTCAGTCTGTGGAACAGAAGGTTGAGTAGGATTGATTATGAAATCGATATTTCGTTCATGATACTTGCGACACTGATCAACGTGTACGTATTGAAATTGATTGTCAGGGTTTTCAAGAACAATATTATTTTCAAACACATTTGCCACCCGATATGGACCTTCGTAGCTGGGTGCAAATTTCTTCACTAAAGTATGCGAAACAGAAGACTGGAAGTGCGTTTTCACGAGAGTGAGATCTCCAACGACAAGATCTGTTTCCCTACGCCTAGAATTATAATATCTTGCTTGAGCCACTTGTGCTCCTAGCATTGCAACACGAGCTTTTTCTGCCATGATGCGTACTGATTGCGGAGTTGGTCGCTGGTTTAGTTCGTCGATAATCCCCGTTAAATTTTCAAAAGGGGTTTTAATTTTGCGACCCAGAAAAAGTTCTGCAGGAGTAATTTTAGTAGATTCGTGGACAGACGAGCGGAGGGCGAACGCAAAAAGCTCCAAATGGTCATCCCATCGTTCATGATGACCCATTACAAATGTAGCAATCATTTTTACTAGCGTACGGTTAACGCGTTCCGCAGGATTACTCTGGGGATGATATGGGGAAATGAATTTATGTTTAATGTGTAGTCTCGCACACATTATTTCAAAAATGTCAGAAATAAATTGAGGACCACTATCCGAAACTACTTTATTAGGTGCACCATATATAGAAAATACTTCATTAACTAAGACATTACAAATAACTTCTGCCGTAGCGGCTTTAATGGGAAAAACTTCAACCCATTTAGAAAAATTATCAGTTAGTACTAAAACATAACGAGCTTTGTTTTTAACAGATAAAGGATAAGGTCCCAATAAATATATTGAAATAATATCAAAAACATGAGAACTTGAACTAGATTTCAAGTGACCGGCCGGTCTTACATTACGGTAATTATTAATCTGACACAAGTGACATGATTGAACGTATGCGAGCACACTTTGGTACATGCCAGGCCAATAGGCAACATCCCGCAATTTACAACGGGTCTTGCGAATATCTAAATGGCCTGCAAGAGGTTTGTCATGAAATTCATTTAAAAGGGCCATTCTGAGGGTTCGCGGAATACATGGGCGAAACTCTGCCCTAGTAGTCCTAGATTTTGTATAATAAAGAAGACCCTCTATTACTTCAAAATGTTGTGACCTTCCAGCCAGAGAAGGATCACTTTGTAGGGGCGAACCCGCAAGCAAAAAATTATAGATATCCCCAAAATCTGGATCATTTATTAATTCTGCCATTATCTGCTCTCTGGATGTTATATCAGCTATTAGAAGTAAAGGCTGACATCCAGGAGTAGTTTCTGTGGGGACCCCACAAATCGGAACGCGAGACAATGCGTCCGGTAATTGATTCTTATGACCTGGCTGATATGAAATTTTAATATTGCTCTCTTGTAACTTCAGAGCCCACTTCATAAGTCTTTGAGATAGGTGCTTAGCAGAATTCAAATACTGAAGGGCAGAATGATCCGTAATTATGTTAACTGTCAATTCATTAAGATAACATTGAAATTTATTCAGCGCATACACAACAGCAAGACATTCACGTTCCGTAGCTGAATAATTGCGTTCAGTTTTGGCTAAAGTACGAGACGCAAAAGCTATTGGATGCCCAGCTTGTGACAAAACGCAACCAAGACCAACTCCGGATGCGTCAGTATAAATATCAAATTCCTTAGTATGATCCGGGAAAGCCAACACCGAAGGCTGAGTCAACGCAGACTTCAGTGTTTCGAATGCAGCGTTAGCCTCAGGTGTCCAAACAAACTTCTTGTATTTACGTTTTAAAGCATACAATGGTTCACAGATTGTAGCATAAGCGGGGACGAACTGCTGATACCATCCGGTCATTCCCAAAAAGCGTGATAGTTCTTTTGCTGTTTTAGGCCGAGGAAAGTCAACAATAGGCCTAATTTTTTCATTATCAGTAAATAAGCCGTGGGGAGTGATTTTCAACCCCAGATATACGATCTCGTCCCTCGCTATCTGGCATTTACTAGGTTTTAACGTCAAGCCAGCATTGTATATGAGTTGGAACACCTGTTTGAGCAGAGAAAGGTGCTCGTCTAAATTCTCGGATGTAATAATAATATCATCCAAATATACATGCACATGGGGACCCAGGACAGGTCTGAGAACCGTATCCATAAGCTTTTGGAAAGTAGCAGGTGCAGAAGCTAGGCCAAAGGGCATACGTAAGTATTCATAAGCTCCAAAAGGAGTCACAAAGCCAGTTTTATCGACAGAGTCCGGATGTACTGCCACCTGCCAATATCCACTCGCCAAATCCAAGGTTGACATCCATTTGGTTGACGACAGGTCATTTAAAATATGCGACATGACAGGTAGTGGATAATTGATCGTTTTTGTGACTTGGTTGAGCTTGCGGAAATCTGTCACGAAACGAAATTCATTGGGTTGTTTCTTTGGAACCAAAAAAGGCAGGAGCAGCCCAGGCGCTTGTTGATTCCCTGATTATGCCCTGCTTAATCATGTCAGAAATTTGACGTTGCATTTCCTGTTTTTTATGTGGAGCACAAGGGTAAGGTTTCGTCGCAATTGGTTTCGAACCATCAGTGTCAATGACATGATAAACCACCTGTGTGAAACCAGGTTGATCAGAAAATAAACCAGGGCTTTCCTGTAAAAGGAGAGAAAGCTGGTTTCGTTGCCTCTCATTCAATTGGTTACTCAATAACAAACTCGTTATATCTACAGGAACCGTAGGAATCATTTCGACAGGTTCCGGAAAGGAAATCACATGTTGTACAAAATTCAAAGTTATTTCACACTTATGAATAAAGTCCATTCCCATTAGACATTTCACAGGTAGCTAGTCTATAAGCAGGAAAGAATGCGTAAAACGAGCTTTTCCCAGCCCTAAAGATAATATGACAGTTCCTGAGATACTGAAGATTTCATTATTTGCACCTCGCAAATACTGCGTCGCAGACTGAACTAGTATTGCAGGAAAATTGTCAGTGCAAAACTTTGTATTTAGGGCTGATATTTCAGAACCAGTGTCGAACTTTGTCTCGACAATAATATCTTCAATTGTCAAGAATACATCAGGCAACTGAGGAGTTTGAACAGTCACTAATACTGTTTTAGGGTCAGAATGCTTGGTATCAGGAAGCAGGACCGACCCTTCGTCTACTTCCTTTGGAAGTTTAAAGGAATCCTGGTTTGATTATCATGCGGTCTGAAACCTCGACCCTGCCGGGTATCGGGAAAATTTTCACGATGCGGAAAACTGCGTGAAACCTGCGTCGGGAACTCCGCGCGTCTGGTGACATTTTCATATCTAGTACGTCTGCCCTCAGCACGGGCAGAAAAATCATCATTGCCCTGAGCATGAAAACGTTCCGAATGCTGAGGATTGGAACGGGGTCGAGCATACTGTGCATTTGTACGATATCCCGAAGCTTGTTCAGAAACTCGCTGTTGGTTTGCCACTCTTCTGTGTGGTGGAACGTATGAAGCTTGGGTGTGCACTGGGGTATGCTCGCGCTGAAAGTTATTATGCCTATTATGCCGCTGAGGGTTTTCGTAATAAGCCTCGCGGGGTGCCCGAGCATGGTGAGTTGAACCATGTTTGCCATGTCGCTCTTCATACGTGCGTATGAGGCGAAGGCATTCATGAATTGTGGCAGGGTGTCGAACCTCAAGAAAATCTTGTAAGAATGGGTCGAGCTGCTGCACGAGGGTATCCAACATGTCAACATGACTGGCATGTGGATCCCATAAGTTATACAGGCGTGTAGTTTCTAACGCAAATGCAACAGGGCTATGATTGGGACCTTGCTGACGCGAAAAAAGCTGTTGAGCAAGGCTAGCTCGACTGAGGCCGAAAGGAAAGACCTCCAAGAATTCTGCACGGAAATTCTCATAATGAGAATCTATGTTCAACACTCTCCACTGCCGATACCAGGTCTTAGCGGTATCCCTCAAGCAAGTGCCGGCGATTTGGACTTTGCAGTCTTTAGGAATATTATATAGATCAAAATGATCTTCCAGATCTTCGAGGAACTTTAAGGACCCCTCCAAACCATTGAAATGAATTGTTCCTGCATGCGGCACGAAATGGGCAAGCATTCTGCTTCGCTGAGAATATTGAACTCCCTCAGGTACGACCCGCGACTCAGAATAATAGGAAGCTGGTGTATGACGAAATTGTGAAGAATGCCTGGGTACGTGTAGATCATTCATATTAAAGTCAGACCCACAGGCTTCTTGCAAATTGTCCAAAAACACCATCACCCTCGGAACTTGCCTTGGGGTGGAAAATTGAAGTTGTCTCAGGTAGTGAAGACATGGGTAAGAATTGCCAAGATCTCGTGTTCGAGAAAAGTTCTGGCGCAAATTATAATGAATTAGCTTTATTTTGCTTTCCGCTAAGCTAATTATAATGAATAAGCTCTTTCTACCAGCTAGCTAATGATAATAATGAAGCTTTCCTACTGAGCTTCAAATAGTGAATTCAAATGGTTGTTGTTACTAGTTAATTAAGATCATGAATAAAGTCTCCTGCTAGTAGTGTAGTAATAGTATTTAACCAAACTTATAACTGGTAGTAATGTTGTAGCAGTAATTAGGATAAATAAAGTCTTATGCTGGTTGTTACTAGTAATATTAATCGAAATAAACCTAACAGCCAGACAGAGGTCTGACAGTACAATGAACTGAGAAAGACGTACTTACATAAAACCTTTTATTATCAACTTGAATTGGTATCAACACACACCGCTACTCAAATAACACGTAGCTCCTCTAGTATAACAACAAACGATCTCCTTATAACAACAAACGCTCTCCGTACAATAACAAACGCTCCCCGTACAATAACAAACGCTTCCGTACAATAACAAACGCTCTCCTTTGCTATCGATGAACGCGCCTATATACTAGCTACCACCACGTCATGACTTACACTCATTGCCAGATCTCATTCATCGGGTGAAATAATATTTCGTTCAGTAAGAAGATAATTTACATAGTAAAATAAAATAACCAGAGATAGTAAAATCAAAAGGAAAGTGAATATAGAGTATACGTTACAAGTGATGTCCGTAGATTGGCAAACCCACTGCTCAAAAGGAGTGTTCGGATACACTTGATCATTTAGTGTATGTACTACTACTCAACACGAAGAGTGGGTACCCAAGAACTGGAAATAAATATTCACGGTCTTGCATATCTGCATGTCAACACAAATGCTACCTAATTCCAGAAACGAAAATACCATGCCCACTAGCCGAAGAAGAGGAAAACAAATTAATGTAACTGCGGGATTTCTTGGTGTACGTTAAAAGATATGCTTAAAAAGAAGTATTTAAAAACTTCCTCATTAGTTGCATCCTGAAATTTACTAGAATACAAAGTCTCATATTTATCGATGCGATGCGCTTAAACGTTTCTTGGGCATCCGTATCTCATGCATTTGACGCAATGGATCCTTGTAGTTAAACGGTGTGTCAGAGTTGCTTTCTAAGTATAATCATTATTGACAGAAACAATGTTTCTGTGTTTGAAACTGATGAACACCATTTAGAATTAATGCTAAGATTATGTTAACTCAGAAATTCAGAGGCCATGCTTTGACAGCTCCTTCGTACATAACGTAGTTCAGCAAAAGTAAAACTGCATATGTGTCGTAAATCCGGAAAGGACATTAAACGATGATCAATCACAGTGAAATGAAAATTCTCTGTAAATGCTCTTAGTACAAGTGAAATATTTGAGCAATTATTAGTCCCCAATTCTCTCGTTTCCTTCTAAAAATCAAGAAACTAATGACGGGAAAACTGAGATAATCTCGGATTAAATCAGCCCACAATAACATTGCATCACGTGATCGTATAAGAAGGAAGGCGCCAACATCTACTGCTATGCCACCTGGTACGATGTATAACATAAAAATATGTTCTACAGTACTCTAATAAAATTTATGTCACGATATACCATTTAAGAAAGGGTTACATTCGGGATGCATTTCGTTCAAAAGGAATGATGCCGGTTTTACGAAGTAGTATTGTCGTATGAGAGTGGCACTCTGAGTCCTGATAATCAACTAAATCTTCACTCGCTTGAAGCTTTAATGATCACATATTTAACGATGCACGTGGGACGATGTGTCAAAACTCTGCAAATTTCCTTTAACGTTCCTCTAACATCACACCGACACACTGCTGACTTACGTACATTTGGGACGAAAGGTGCATTGTCACTTGAATGAGTTGCGAAATTTCGGTATGAAATGATGACATGTATCGTTCCCTATGGATATGCTATAAGTACAGTGTGTGGAGCAGCAAATTGCAACTAAGCGTTGTTTTTTCGACTTGACACGCTGAATGTGTATTTTCCGTGTGTAGTTCTTTTCATAAATGATAGCAGCTCAGATATGTTCGAAAGATGTGAGCTTTAGTTTGTTATTTTTCTATATCTGACTTTTTATTATATCCCACAGCACAAAATTGCTAACATTTCTCCCTAGGTTTAGAAATGAACATATACCTTCAGAATGTAGTCAAGATGATTAAAGAAATGACGCACTTCTCTATTTAAAACCAGCAGAAGTACTGATCTCTTTTTATGAAGCAAAGAAGTAGTAGCCAGCTCCACGACAAGCACCTTGGCTTGGTTTCCAGTTTATGGAGATCCTCAGAGATGTCGTGCGCATTTCATTCAAAACGTTAAGTAATCATAGAAGATACGTAAATTAAGTTTCCATGAATATGAAACAAACATTAATGGGCATAAAGCAAACATGAAATGTTATGCGTATGACGCATAAGACAGGTTCAGTCATCCGCTAAAGATAGACAAAAGTGTCACAATTAAAGGAAACAGTTTTTTGCCAAAATTTCAAACATGCACATACCGGCCACTAAATTAGAAACTTTTATTCAATACCGGATTGGACCTCCTTTCTTAGAAAATATAGCACCTTTGTAATTAGGCATAGACTCCACAAGCTGTTGGAGTGCATCTACGTCTACAACATACCAAGCGTTCGGCAGACAGTCCTTTAACTGTCTCAGATTTGACGGAAGAGGACTTTGCTCCGGGATCTATTTTTTTAACACACAAATCATACACTGGCATGCAAACATTGAGGACGAGACGGTTTTTTGAATGTAACTTCGGGCAGAAGTGCTCCACATCGACTCAAATCATACCACAAGATCCCCAATATGTACGAGTATGGGACAAGTGAGCAAAACCGTCCAAACAAGGAATCCAAAGGATACAAAGGCACTTTATTGAAACGGTAGCTTCGAGCACAACTGGGCAGAAGACAGAAACGCCCATGTGACAGGCTGCTGCCAAGAAAAATCCAGTCTTTAGTAGGTGATATGATCACCCCTGTCTGCGTTGCAGGATATACAACGTCTGTCCATGCTGAGGACGAGGTTGTCAAGGAGCTGTTGAGGCATCGCGGCCCATTTCTCTTGTAGCGCCAATCGCAGCTGCGGAATCGTGGCTGGCAGCTGGTGACGTGCTACCAAGCGTCTCCCGAGAAGGTCTCACACGTGTTCGATTGGATTTGGGTCCGAGGACCTTGCGGTCCAATCCATGCGTTGAATATCTTCACTCTCCAACAGCTTTGCGACAGCCAGTGTACAATGAGGTGCAGCGTTGTCGTCCATTAAGAGGAACTCAGGACCCACAGCACCTCTAAAAAGACGCACGTGAGGCAGGAGAACTTCGGTACAATAGCGGACACCCGTGACTGAACCTCCTTGGAAGATGTGGAGGTCAGTACGGCTATCAAGCATGATACTGCTCCAAACGAGAACTCCGCCACCTCCAAACAGGTCCCTTTCGATGATGTTGGAGGTGTGATTGCGTGTTCCCTGCTCTCTCCAGATGTGTATACGTCCAGAATCGCTCGTCAGACTAAATCGGCTCTCATCCGTAAAGAGTACTCGACCCCATTGCTGATGTGTCCAGTTCTTGTGTTCCTGGCACCACAGAAACCGCTGTCTCCAATGAGCAGGCGTTAATGGCATACACCGTACTGGTCGTGGTGCAAAGAGACCCCCTTTGTGCAGCCTCCTGGCCACGGTAAAACGCGATAATGGACGTCCAGTTGTCCGTTGCATGTGCCTTGCGATTTCGCCCGTTGTCCACCGTGTATCTTCTCGCCTGTAGGACAATATACCGGTCGTCCGCCGCAGTGGTTGCTCGTGGACGACCACTGCTAAACTCTCGGACAGCTGTTCCTGTCGTTTGAAGTGCTCTCCAAGTTCGTGATACGATGCTGTGAGCGATCCCGAACTCCTCGGCCACACTAGTCACACTTCGACATTCTTCTTCCAACTTTCCAATGACACGATCTCGGGTATAGGTATCCAGATGTCGTTTACTGGATTGCCTGTTGGCCATATCACGCGGTGGCAGCAACTCGACGTCGTTCAAACCGATGTACACCGTGCAATAGCTGTCACCGAATTGCTAGGCGTACACCGCCCGTGTGCTTTATAACTTTCTGACACCCCCCCCCCCACCACGCCCTGCGTCATGCTGCATATATGCGCATGCCCTACCGTACCGGACCCTAGTCTATCTCCTGAGTGTTATTTCGGTCCGTTCTGCCTGTTCGTTCCGCTGTTATGCTAATTTCTCCTCTTCGTCCTTAATTTTTGTGATCCAGTGTACATTCTCAATGGGGTTCATCATACATTCTCAATCCGGGATTTTTGATGGCTAAGGAAGATAATAAAAGTCACTGTCATGCTCGCTGAACCACTGTTGTACACACCTTGCGAATTGTCATCCATGAAACAGCAGTCACTTTCTGGATAAAAAGTCAACATTGCAGGGTGGACTCCATCGACAACAATGTTCATATATTTCTTGAAGGACACCCCACTTTTCGGCAATATCATGGGACCCGTTCCATAACTATATAACGTCCCCCACACCATGACACCTCCTTTAGAATATTGAGTTGTGTTTACAAGGCAAGCCAAATCAATTGCATCATGGAGCTCCAGCAAAACGTTGTGCCTGCCGTCGGTACAGAACAAAATGTACTGAGACTGCGGATCACATAACTTGTTTTCCAGCCTTCTAGTGTCCAGTCACTGTGTGCGTGACTTCTTTGTAGACTAACTTTTCATTTCTCCGCAGAAATTGTTACTTTCCGTATAGGCATGAGTTTGACAATACTGATCATCTACAATTATCTGCGTTTAGTTCGCTGAGATATTGATCGCAAACAGCCTTCATTGAATGCGTCGGTCAATTTTTGCGCGCAAGAAGTGTCTCTTCGTGCCAGTGTTCTCAGACAACGGCGATCGCGTTCCTGGCAGATTGTCGTCGGGCCTCAGTTACGCCCCTTAGACAGGCAATGAGGGTTATTTTTCCACTGATTCAAGACCCGGGAAATCTCAACTTTTGAGAAGCCAGTCAGTTCTGCTGATTTCCCAATTGTCGCTCCAGCCGGACGAAAAAATATCCATTGTTTTTCCCATTGGGATCAACACTACTGACAAACAGCAGTCTTAAATAGTTGCCTAGATCACGTGTCAATGCACGCGACCACGCGATTTGCATATACCCTGCGTAAGTGATGGTTTCGTACATCTGCATAGAGGATTCTAATTCATGTGTGAGTATATAACTAACAGTAACGGCAATACACTCATCCTGTGTAATAGAGCTAGATGATATATACTAAGAATAAGACGAACAAAATGTACAGAGCTGTCAGAGCTAGTGCATATAACGATACCTATGCAGCGCAACGATGAAAGGCGGTTATTGCAGCCCCTTTAAATAAAAAATGAGAGTAAATAGTTTGTTTTACATTAAAAGTGCAGTGTAGTTTCTTATGTGCGTCCCTGTGGTCCTGTAGCTTCGCGCCGGATAACGGCTAAGAAGAAACGAGATGTGTGATGATTTGCAACTATTAACAGCTGAAGTAAACATTTATATACAACATTCTGGCTCATCGGGAGAAGATAACCTTCTTTCTGTGATCTTAGCATTAAGTACCACTGATCTGCAATTTTTCAACTTTTTTCTCTTGTTTTCAAATGATTAGGTGTATCTGAATGGAATTTTTGCGCAGATTTTGAAAATGACCTTCAAAATTCGGTATCACGTCAGGTTTTTTCACAAATGACGGAAATGTGAAAATAGATAAACATAAATACATATTCAAAAGCAAACATACCTAACATTCGCCACTGGGCTCCCCTTCAAACTTCCTCTTTCTGGATTGTCTTCGGTGTGCGTCCGTACAGTCTCTGTTCAACATCCAACAATAGTCGGCCATCATATGTACAGTCCACTTTCCTTGGTATCTCTTTTCCATCACTTTAATATCCTGATGGAAGCGCTCGCCATGTTCTTCCGAAAAATCACCATGATTGTTGGGAAAGTAATTTAGATGAGCATGAAGAAAGTGAACTTTGACGCTCATGTTGCAACCAAGCAGTTCATAGGATTCCAGCATGTCCACGACTGAAGTCGTGTAATTTGAAGCCTTCATGTTCCCCAAAATGTTGTGTACCACATTTCCGAATACAGTCCATGCTCGCAATTTACACTCACTCATGGTTTCTTCGAATATGTTGTCTGCCATTAATTTTCATATTTGAGGGCCTATGAAAATGCCAGCTTTAATTTTTTCAGACGTGATTGATGGAAACTTACCACCAAGATACTGAAAGCATTTACTGTCTCTGCTTAAAGCTGTCACGAATTGCTTCATTAAGCCAAGTTTGGTGTGTAAAGGTGGCAACAGTATTTTCGAGGGATCAACCAGTGGAAGTGAAACAATGTTTTTTTCGCCAGGTGTAAATGTACTTCTGACTGGCCACTGCTGCCGAACCCAATGTTCCGTCCTTGCTCTGGGAGTCCCATTTACACAAAAAGCAAGGAAATTTGGTGTAGCCTGCTTGTTGACCGAGCAATATTCCAATCACCTTGAAATCCCCGCACAAAGACCATTCATGAAACTTGTACTGCACACTTTCCAGCAGTAATTTAAGGTTCTCGTATGTCTCTTTCAAAATCACAGAATGTGCTACTGGAATGGATGGATGGATGGATGTTAGTATTGTGTAATAAAACACCTTTTAAACTGGATTTGCTGGCATCTATGAACAACCTCCACTGTCCTGAATTGTAATTAATGTTGAAGTATTTTATGACTGCCGGAATGTCTCGACAATATAACAAACCGCCTTCCTCAGCAAAAAACGGAACCAACTCTGCTTCTCGGTGTCTGTACCAGGAGAATCTCGTATTAGGACATAGTAAATTCTTTTCCTGAAGTCGTGATCCTAAAAGCTCTGCTGCGCCTTTAGGTAAATTCAGATCACGAGCCAAATCATTCAGTTCATTCTGGGTAAATGGCACTGGGGTTTCATCCTCCATGCTGTCCGGGTGGTACATCTCATCACTTGTATCACCGTCTGAAGCGGTGTCTGTTGGGGGCTTGATGTTGGACGGGGATGGCACTGGGATGGATTCACTATGGGGCACTTGTCTTATGGCAGATGTGATATTGGGATACACAATGTTACGCTTACTGGTTCTGGTATGGCCCACGATATTCACTGTGCAGAAGTCGTCACTGTGATTTTTTTGCCTCACGCCACACCATGAATACACCGAACGGCATTTATGCCCGTTTTCCACTTTTCCAGTTCTTCAACCCCTCCACACATGCACGGCACACATTGTGAGGAGACCAAACTTTGTCCTGATCTGCTAGTTTAATGCCGAAGTATTGAAAATAAGCATTTTTCACGAAAGGCGTAATATTTTGCCTCTGTTTTTTTCCTGTCGTATAACAGCCACATATGTAGCAAAATATGTCTGGATGATTTACACAACCACGTGAAGCCATTGCACACGCCACATAGAAACAACCGAACGGGACCAGTCCCTTCTTTGCATTGACTAGCGTAACACGATCTGCCCCGAATGGCGCCACATGTGACCAATAGAAAGAAAGGAGCAGTGGCGTGAGGTATGAGTCATACTGCCGTGCCAATATAATATTTTCTCATGTTCCGCCTTTGTGAGTGGCGCAAATCGTGATGTCATACTGTAACGTATACCCTCGATTCACTTTCCTTTTGATTTTACTATCTCTGGTTATTTTATTTTTCTATGTAAATTATCTTCTTACTGAACGAGATGTTATTTCACCCGCTGAATGAGATCTGGCAATGAATGTAAGTCATGACGTGGTGGTAGCCAGTATAAATAGGCGCGTTCAACGATACTTAGAAGAGCGTTTGTTGTTGTACGGAGAGCGTTTGTTGTTGTTGTATAGGGAGAGCGTTTGTTGTTGTTGTATAGGGAGAGCGTTTGTTGTTGTTGTATAGGGAGAGCGTTTGTTGTTGTTGTATAGGGAGAGCGTTTGTTGTTGTACGGAGAGCGTTTGTTGTTGTTGTATAGGGAGAGCGTTTGTTGTATACGGAGAGCGTTTGTTCATGTGCAAGGAGCTACGTGTTATTTAAGTAGCTGTGAGTAAAGATACCAGTAGAAGTTCATAATAAAAGGTTTTACGTAAGTACGTCTTTCTCAGTTCATAGTACTGTCAGACCTCTGTCTGGCTGTTAGGTTTATTTCATTTAATGTTATTAGTAACAACCAGCATAAGACTTTATTCATCTTAATTACTACTACAACATTACTACCAGTTATAAGTTTGTTCATTACTATTACTACACTACTAGCAGGAGACTTTATTCAGGATCTTAATTAACTAGTAACAACAACCATTTGAATTCACTATTAGAAGCTTAGTACAAGCATTGAATTCATTATAATATTAGTAATAGCTATATTCACGATAATTAGCTTGGTAGCAGAAGCGTTATTCATTATAATTGGCGCCCGAACTTTTCTCGAACACGAAGTCTTGACAATTATTACCCATGTCTTCCTTACCTGAGACAACTTCAATTTTCCACCCTAAGGCAAGTTTCGATGGTGATGGTGTTTTTTTTGACAATTTGCAAGAAGCCTGTGGGTCTGACTTTGATATGAATGATCTACACGTACCCAGGCATTCTTCACAATTTCGTAATGCACCAGCTTCCTATTACTCTGAGTCGCGGGTCGTACCTGAGGGAGTTCAATCCTCTCAGCGAAGCAGAATGCTTGCCCATTTCGGGCCGCATGCAGGAACAATTCATTTCAATGGGTTGGAGGGATCCTTAAAGTTCCTCCAAGATTTGGAGATCATTTTGATCTCTACAATATTCCTGAAGACTGCAAAGTACAAATCGCAGGCACTTGCTTGAAGGATACCGCTAAGACCTGGTATCGGCAGTGGAGAGTGTCGAACTCGAGCTAGCCTTGCACAACAACTTTTTTCTCGTCAGCAAGGACCCAACGATAGCCCTGTTGCATTTGCGTTGGAAACAACCCGCTTATATAACTTATGGGATCCACATGCCAGTCATGTTGACATGTTGGATACCCTATTGCAGCAGCTCGACCCATTTTTACAAGATTTTCTTGAGGTTCGACACCCTGCTACAATTCATGAATGCCTTCGCCTCATACGAACATATGAAGAGCGACATGGCAAACATGGTTCAACTCACCATGCTCGGGCACCTCGCGAGGCTTATTACGAAAACCCTCAGCGGCATAATAGGCATAATAACTTTCAGCGCGAGCATGCACAAGTGCACACCCAAGCTTCATACGTTCCACCACACAGAAGAGTGGCAAACCAACAGCGAGTTTCTCAACAATCTTCGGGATATCGTACAAATGCACAGTATGCTCGACTCCGTTCCAATCCACAGCATTCGGAACGTTTTCATGCTCAGGACATTGATGATTTTTCTGCCCGTGCTGAGGGAAGAAGTAATAGATATGACAATGTCAACAGACACGCGGAGTTCCCGACGCAGGTTTCACGCAGTTTTCCTCATCGTGAAAGTTTTCCCGATACCCGGCAGGGCCGAGGTTTCAGACCGCATGATAATCCAACCAGGAATCCTTTAAACTTCCAAAGGAAGTAGACCAAGGGTCGGTCCTGCTTCCTGATACCAAGCATTCTGACCCTAAAACAGTATTAGTGACTGTCCAAACTCCTCAGTTGCCTGATGTATTCTTGACAATTGAAGATATTATTGTCGAGACAAAGTTCGACACTGGTTCTGAAATATCAGCCCTAAATACGAAGTTTTGCACTGACAATTTTCCTGCAATACTCGTTCAGCCTGCGACGCAGTATTTGCGAGGTGCAAATAACGAAATCTTCAGTATCACAGGAACTGTCACATTATCTCTAGGGCTGGGAAAAGCTCGTTTTACGCATTCTTTCCTGCTTATAGACGAACTACCTGTGAAATGTCTAATGGGCATTTACTTTATTCATACGTTTCAAATAACTTTGAATTTCGTACAACATGTGATTTCCTTTCCGGAACCTGTCAAAATTATTCCTACGGTTCCTATGGATATAACGAGTTTGTTATTGAGTAACCAATTGAATGAGAGGCAACGAAACCAGCTTTCTCTCCTTTTACAGGAAAGCCCTGGTTTATTTTCTGACCAGCCTGGTTTCACACAGGTGGTTTATCATGTCATTGACACTGATGGTTCGAAACCGATAGCGACTAAACCTTACCCGTGTGCTCCACATAAGAAACAGGAAATGCAACGTCAAATTTCTGAAATGATTAAACAGGGCATAATAAGGGAATCAACAAGCGCCTGGGCTGCTCCTGCCTTTTTGGTTCCAAAGAAACAACCCAATGAATTTCGTTTTGTGACAGATTTTCGCAAGCTCAACCAAGTCACAAAAACGATCAATTATCCACTACCTGTCATGTCACATATTTTGCATGGCCTGTCGTCAACCAAATGGATGTCAACCTTGGATTTGGCGAGTGGATATTGGCAGGTAGCAGTACATCCGGACTCTGTTGATAAAACAGGCTTTGTGATTCCTTTTGGGGCTTATGAATACCTACGTATGCCCTTTGGACTAGCTTCTGCACCTGCTACTTTCCAAAAGCTTATGGATACGGTTCTCAGACCTGTTCTGGGTCCCCATGTGCATGTATATTTGGATGACATTATTATTACATCCGAGACTTTTGACGAGCACCTTTCTCTGCTCAAACAGGTGTTCCAACTCATATACAATGCTGGCTTGACGTTAAAATCTAGTAAATGCCAGATAGCGAGGGACGAGATTGTATATCTGGGGTTGAAAATCACTCCCCACGGCTTATTTACGGATAATGAAAAAATTAGGCCTATTGTTGACTTTCCTCGGCCTAAAACAGCAAAAGAACTATCACGCTTTCTGGGAATGACCGGATGGTATCAGCAGTTCGTCCCCGCTTATGCTACAATCTGTGAGCCATTGTATGCTTTGAAACGTAAATATAAGAAGTTTGTTTGGACACCTGAGGCTAACGCTGCGTTTGAAACACAGAAGTCTGCGTTGACTCAGCCTCCGGTGTTGGCTTTCCCGGATCATACTAAGGAATTTGATATTTATACTGACACATCCTGAGTTGGTGTTGGTTGCGTTTTGTCACAAGCTGGGCATCCAATAGCTTTTGCGTCTCGTACTTTAGCCAAAGCTGAACGCAATTATTCAGCTACGGAACGTGAATGTCTTGCTGTTGTATATGCTCTTGATAAATTTCAATGTTATCTTAACGAATTGACAGTTAACATAATTACGGATCATTCTGCCCTTCAGTACTTGAATTCTGCTAAGTACCTATCTCAAAGACTTATGAAGTGGGCTCTGAAGTTACAAGAGAGCAATATCAAAATTTCGTATCAGCCAGGTCATAAGAATCAATTACCGGACGCATTGTCTCGGGTTCCGATTAGTGGGGTCCCCACAGAAACTACTCCTGGATGTCAGCCTTTACTTCTAATAGCTGATATAACATCCAGAGAGCAGATAATGGCAGAATTAATAAATGATCCAGATTTCGGGGAGATCTATAATTTTTTGCTTGCGGGTTCGCCCCTACAAAGTGATCCTTCTCTGGCTGGAAGGTCACAACATTTTGAAGTCATAGAGGGTCTTCTTTACTATACGAAATCTAGGACTACTAGGGCAGAGTTTCGCCCATGTATTCCGCGAGCCCTTAGAATGGCCGTTTTAAACGAATTTCATGACAAACTTACTGCAGGCCATTTAGGTATTCGCAAGACCCGTTGTAAATTGCGGGATGTTGCCTATTGGCCTGGCATGTACCAAAGTGTGCTCGCATACGTTCAATCATGTCACTTGTGTCAGATTAATAATTACCGTAATGTAAGACCGGCCGGTCACTTGAAATCTAGTTCAAGTTCTAATGTTTTTGATATTATTTCTATAGATTTATTGGGACCTTATCCTTTACCTGTTAAAAACAAAGCTCGTTACGTTTTAGTATTAACTGATAATTTTTCTAAATGGGTTGAAGTTTTTCCCATTAAAGCCGCTACGGCAGAAGTTATTTGTAATGTATTAGTTAATGAAGTATTCTCTAGATATGGTGCACCTAATAAAGTAGTTTCGGATAATGGTTCTCAATTTATTTCTGACATTTTTGAAAGAATGTGTGCGAGACTACACATTAAGCATAAATTCATTTCCCCATATCATCCCCAGAGTAATCCTGCGGAACGAGTAAACCGCACGCTAGTGAAAATGATTGCTACATTTGTCATGGATCATCACGAACGATGGGATGACCATCTGGAGCTTTTTTCGTTCGCCCTCCGCTCGTCTGTTCACGAATCTACTAAAATTACTCTTGCAGAACTTTTTCTGGGTCGCAAAATTAAAACCCCTTTTGAAAATTTAACGGGGATTATCGACGAACTAAACCAGCGACCAACTCCGCAATCAGTACGAATCTTGGCAGAAAAAGCTCGTGTTGCAATGCTAGGAGCACAAGCGGCTCAAGCAAGATATTATAATACTAGGCGTAGGGAACCAGATCTTGTCGTTGGAGATCTCACTCTCGTGGAAACGCACTTCCAGTCTTCTGTTTCTCATACTTTAGTGAAGAAATTTGCACCCAGCTACGAAGGTCCATATCGGGTGGCAAATGTGTTTGAAAATAACATTGTTCTTGAAAAACCTGACAATCAATTTCAATACGTACACGTTGCTCAGTGTCGCAAGTATCATGAACGAAATATCGATTTTATAATCAACCCTACTCAACCTTCTGTTCAACAGACTCAAGAGTCTATATCTCACAATCAACCTCCAGAAATTTTGGAAGAACCAACAAACATTTTTGAAGAATCTCCAGTGCTCCCCCCTCCTCAAGACGGGTTTCCAAACACGCAACCTGATTCTCCCATGAGACCAAGGCTCGAATCAAGTTCTTCAAATACTAGTATCGTTCCTTTCCCTCCAACCATTGCCAAGACTATTGCTGTACCATTTCCTGATAACTCTGCACCAACACAAGCTCCTACTTCCTTGAATACCTCGTCAGAGAGTATTCCTATAGGCAGAAATAAACATCGCCTTGCACGACCACTAAATTACAGCAGCGACTCAGAGTCTTCGGATATTTCTGATTTATCAGTTATGAACAATAATTTGACTATTCCTAAACGTCAAACACCAATTCCAAACCGTCCGGCACCACCAAAAGCTGGTCAAAAACGTAACTTGTCTCCCCAATCTGCTTAGCCGCAACAGCGACGAAGGCAGAGATCCTTGCATCCGCCCGGGTTTCGCCCCTGGAACCTACGCTCAGGGCAAACAGGGCCGATGCCTGCTGCTACTCTCATGCCACGAGGGCAAAAGCGAAAGCAAACGATGTGGCCGGAGCCACGTCCGTCCAAAAGAATACTGGAAGGACACCACGGGTCCCAGCCCAAAGGGACTACATATCAAAAGCCTGAGGGAGCCCGTTCCTGTCAGCCGCAGGGATTTCCGGACCGCCAGACTTCAGCCGTTCCTGACCGACGGATTTCAGCCGTTCCTGACCGTTCCTATCAGCCGCAGGGATTTCCGGACCGCCAGACGTCAGCCGTTCCTGACCGACGGATTTCAGCCGTTCCTGACCGTTCCTGTCAGCCGCCGGGATTTCTTGACTGACAGAATACAAATGTTCCAGATCCATTCAAATCCTTGAAACGCGCTAAGCCAATTGAATTTACCAGTCCGATTAGGTCTGGAAAACGTTATCGTACTAGAGTTTTTTTTTGCGTCCTCGAGATAAGTAAGTTCTCGTGGACAGGTTCTTTTCTCCGTTTGCTGTTTTTCCTGCACGACCAGTTGGCGTGTCAGAATTTCTTTTTTTCGTGTGGGCCTATGCATTCTTTTTTGTGTATATATGTGTTTTTTTTTATATTTCTTCTATGTCCATCTACTAATCCAATTTTTTTACATATATCTATGTGCTTAGGGGTAAAATAATAAAATTGTTACTGTTAGGCAGCTCCAGGCAATCTTCGCTGCTGATACAGTTGGTGTGTATTCAACGAATAATGAGAACGTAATTTAAAATTAAAAAAGTGATTCCTGCTAGGCAGAATAAAAGGAAGGTATGCCGATGCAGGTTTGTTTTGTTCAAAAATACAAGTGCTTCACAGACGAATACAGATTTCTTGATTTTGTCATGCCAAGTTTGATATTGTAAATACTGCTGCCACCAAACAACAAAACAAAAAAGAGGTCGAGAAACGTCAATCAACGAAGTGTAAGACTTACACTCCAAAATTGATAGGTTTTTCGAAAAAAAAAAAAAAAATTAAGGGGGAGATGATGTAACGTATACTCTCGATTCACTTTCCTTTTGATTTTACTATTTTACTATCTCTGGTTATTTTATTTTTCTATGTATATTATCTTCTTACTGAACGAGATGTTATTTCACGCGCTGAATGAGATCTGGCAATGAGTGTAAGTCATGACGTGGTGGTAGCCAGTATAAATAGGCGCGTTCAACGATACTTAGAAGAGCGTTTGTTGTTGTACGGAGAGCGTTTGTTGTTGTTGTATAGGGAGAGCGTTTGTTGTTGTTGTATAGGGAGAGCGTTTGTTGTTGTTGTATAGGGAGAGCGTTTGTTGTTGTTGTATAGGGAGAGCGTTTGTTGTTGTTGTATAGGGAGAGCGTTTGTTGTTGTTGTATAGGGAGAGCGTTTGTTGTTGTACGGAGAGCGTTTGTTGTTGTTGTATAGGGAGAGCGTTTGTTGTATACGGAGAGCGTTTGTTCATGTGCAAGGAGCTACGTGTTATTTAAGTAGCTGTGTGTGAAGTTACCTGTAGAAGTTCATAATAAAAGGTTTTACGTAAGTACGTCTTTCTCAGTTCATAGTACTGTCAGACCTCTGTCTGGCTGTTAGGTTTATTTCATTTAGTGTTATTAGTAACAACCAGCATAAGACTTTATTCATCTTAATTACTACTACAACATTACTACCAGTTAGAAGTTTGTTCATTACTATTACTACACTACTAGCAGGAGACTTTATTCAGGATCTTAATTAACAAGTAACAACAACCATTTGAATTCACTATTAGAAGCTTAGTACAAGCATTGAATTCATTACAATATTAGTGATAGCTATATTCACGATAATTAGCTTGGTAGCAGAAGCGTTATTCATTATAATACAGATAAAACAGTTGCATTTTCATTATCAGCTATAATTTATGTTTATCTATTCCTTAAACAATCGTTCCGACCCTCCAGAGAACATTTTCACACGTTACAAACGTTGCCATATAACAATGTCATTAAAAAATAACGCTTTTTTTAATTTTCACATTTCCATCATTTGTGAAAAAACTTGACGTGATACGACATTTTGAAGGTCATTTTCGGAATCTGCGCAAGAAATCCATTCAGATACACCTATTCATTTCAAAACAACAAAACCTTGCATACTAGTGATAATTAATTATTTCTAGCCTTTAAATCGATTCGTTTGGGATTCTCACATCTGCAGTGTGCCATGCAGGACAGTGGTAGTGGTTAATATGAAGCGAAGATGCGTTTTATAAAATAAGGTTCTATTTAGAACATCGCAAATAATGAATGCACATTCGACGATAGAACTATGAGAATACAACTTCAGTTTACGTACAGCAAAGAACAAAGAACTTCACATCCAATGATATTCTCTTCTAGAATATTATCATTTAACAAAAAAAAAAAAAAAAGAAAAGAAAAGAAAAAAACCGCTTGAACAAAAGAAAGGCGCTACGACTGTGAACCATTACATCTCCCATAAAAGGCTTTCAGTTGACCTAATATTTCTCCAATGGTGGAAAAGAGTGTCACATGGAAGATACCTGCTTAATTATGTTTCCCTGGAATCACCCAGATTTTATTCCCCCATTCAAAAAAATTATCTTCTAGAATTTCTCATGAAGTTTGTCGAAGTTTCCAATGCTCTCGAGCAACAACTTGCTCGAGAGCATTGGAAATATCGTGGAATATCGTGGGCCATACCAGTCCGACTTGCTGTTGTCAACATTACATTCGCTGGCTTCATTTAAAGCCAACCACGCAATCCTTATGATGCAAGAACTTTTCCCCCCGTTTTGAATGTAAGCAGTTCCAATAAACTAGGTACAGAAACATGTGGGATACCTCACTTATTGGAACTACATACATCAAATAGAAGTCATCGCTCCTTTCACGTTTATAAGTGAGTCACGGAAAATTCTCATCGGCCGCCATCGGCAACAACATTCAAAACAAATAGGAGGAACATGTGCAATTCATGTGGAACTGTCAAATATCACTCTTTTGTGCTTCTTATGAGATGTAATCATTATTTCTCAAAGATTAAATAAGGAATGCAAATAAATAATATCTGATGACAAAATATTAAGTTCTGGCTTTGCTATCTTTTCCTTCTCTCCTTATCTTTATGATAAATGCTCAAAGGTGAACAACGCAAGTTTTTATTTTCTCTTTCTTTCCCACCCCCTCCCCATCTTGTTTTCTGTTTTAAGACAATATTAAGTCTTAATTAAGCAAGGAATGAGTTCCGAGGATTTTTTACTTGAATGAATCGAAGAAAAGTAAATACATCACTCAAGATTTCTTCAGGAGGCGATACTATCGCTAAATTAAAGAGGATGAGAATGCAAGTTTCCTCGTTATTATTCTTTCATAACATTTTCGAAGAGAAGTTACGGAAAAATTCAGCGCAGACGTCATTAAAACGTAATGTGAAAGTAAAATATAATTTATTTTACTTTAAAAGCTGGAAATTCGGGAATGATTTTTTTGCAGAAACGCATACATTATGTTTCGTTTTAAAAAGAACATTTATTAGTGACTGAACCACATGTCGTTATTTTCGGATGCCGAGACTTTTATTTTATATACAGAAAGAATTCAGTGAGAAGCAGGTTTTTGGTCTGAATAAATATTTCTCTGTTTTAAAAGCTGCTACCTCAAAAGTGAAAACAAGGACTAAAGAAATGCATTTACACCGCAGCAGCACATACATGCACAAACACGTACAAAAAGTCACGATCTACTTTCTTTAAGCGAACACAATACAGGTTAGGTTTTCTGAACAAAACTGTAAAATATTTGTCTGACATGTTTATCAGGTGCATTTTTTTCTTTTTGTAATGCAACAGGGAATAATTCTAGTATTTATATCTCTGTCTGGGAAGCTGAAAATATTTTTACAGAATGTATTAAAAATGGCATTTAAATATTTAAACAGGAAAAGTATAATATCCAAACACTTCTGTTCATATTCATGTTTGAAAACGCTCGTACTTCCAGTTTTATTTGAACAGCATTCTATTTCATTTAGCTTTTCTCACGGTTCTTATATACACTGGCTTGCAAAAATTAAGGACGAGACGGTTTTTCGAATGTGACGTCTTGCGGAAGTGCTCCGTGCAGAAAACCGTCCAAACAAGGAATCCAAAGGATACAAAGGCACTTTATTGAAAAGGTAGCTTCGAGAACAACTGGACAGAAGACAGAAACGTCCATGTGACAGGCGGCTGCCAAGAAAAATCCAGTCTTTAGAAGGGGATATGATCACCCCTGACTGCGTAGCAAGATTTACAACGTCTGTCGATGCTGAGGACGAGGTTGTCAAGGACCTGTTGAGGCATCGCGGCCCATTCGTCTTGTAGCGCCAATCGCAGCTGCGGAATCGGGCCTGGCGGCTGGTGATGTGCTGCCAAGCGTCTCCCGAGAAGGTCCGACATGTGTTCGATTGTATTTAGGTCAGGGGACCTTGCGAGCCAATCCATGCGTTGAATATCTTCACTCTCCAACAGCTCTACGACAGCCACTTTACGATGAGGTGTAGCGTTGTCGTCCATGAAGCGGAACTCAGGACCCACGGCACCTCTAAACAGACGCACGTGAGGCAGGAGAACCTCGGTACAATAGCGGACACCAGTGACTGAACCTTCGTGGAAGATGTGGAGGTCAGTACGGCTACCAAGCATGATACCGTCCCAAACGAGAACTCCATTACCTCCAAACCGGTCCCTTTCGATGATGTTGGAGGTGTGATTACGTGTTCCCTACTCTCTCCAGATGTGTATACGTCCAAAACCGCTCGTCAGACTACATCGGCTGTCAACCCTAAAGAGAACTCTACCCCATTGCTGATGAGTCCACTTCTTGTGTTCCTGGCACCACAGAAACCGCCGTCTCCGATGAGCAGGCGTTAATGGCACACACCGTACTGGTCGTCGTGCAAATAGACCACCTTTGTGCAGCCTCCTGGCCACGGTAAAACGCGATAACGGACGTCCAGTTGTCTGTTACATGTGCCTTGCGATTTCTCCCGCTGTCTGCCGTCTGTCTCTTCTCGCCAGTAGAACAGTATACCGGTCGTCCGCCCCCGTGGTTGCTTATGGACGACAACTGCTAAACTCTCGGACAGCTGTTCCTGTAGTTTGAAATGCTCTCCAAGCTCGTAAAACGATGCTGTGAGCGATACGGAACTCCTCGGCCACACTAGTCACACTTCGACCTTCTTCCAACTTCCCAATGACACGACCTCGGGTAAAGGCATCCAGATGTCGTCTACTGGATTGCCTGTTGGCCATATCGGACGGTGGCAGCAACTCGACGTCGTTCAAACCGATGTACACCGTGCAATAGCTTTCACCGAATTGCTAGGCGTACACATTTTGTTCTGTACCGACGGCAAAACCCCCTGGAGAGAAAGCCCCAGCGCGCGAACTACGAAGGGGTGTGACGTCACGGTCAGAGGGCCACCGCAATCCGTCTCTCCAGAGAGGTCAAAGGGCAAACGTAAGGGGAATGACGATATTAGCTTCGCGTTCATGCAGCATTGATCAGTATTGAACTTTCGGTAGTCGTGCACGTGAGTAATCATTTTTATACAACATGCCTGGAAAATATTGAGTGCCTTTATATAGATCTAATTACAAAGCACATACAAAAGCCACTGTTTTCAGCTTTCCTGAAGGTGAAAGCGTGTGCTTTATATCCTTCCGACACTCCCCCTCCCTACGTCATGCTGCATACATGCACATGGCCTAACGTACCGGACCCTAGTCTATCTCCTGAGTGGTCTTTCGGTCCGTTCTGCCTGCTCGTTCCGCTGTTATGCTAATTTCTCCTCTTCGTCCTTAATATTTGCCCACCAGTGTACAATCCAAGAACAAACTATTTTTCTTTGTTTTTACATACGAATTACTCACCAAAGAATGAGCACAAAAATAAATAGAATCATAAATGTCACTTAGTAAATAGAATCATAAATGCTCAATCATTCAATTAGAAAGTTAAACACGTCAAAATGCTAAATACACATTTTATATTCAGTCATCCAAATCAGGAACAGCATGAATAATGCAAGTGAAATAGTAGTAATTTATTGTCAGTAAGTAAATATAGCTTGAGAACAACTGTCTCGGAATGTAACCTTCACTTATGTTTTTCTTATACTTGATACAATATCCTAACAAAGGTTGGATACAAACGTTTTCACCTAAATGTATCTAATTCGAAGTACCACAAGAAAATTGTACTAATAACCATTTTTCCCTCTTCGTAAGCTGTAAAGAAAGTCAAGTCTGTTAATCTATATTTTCTAGTTCTAAAGCTAGTAGATTTAATAGAAGTTCTCTATGCAAGCCAGCTGAATCTACATACATTTAAAGGTTCCCCTAATAAAAAATACATACACCTAAATGGATTAGGAAAAGATCATTCTAATTAAACTAGATAGTTATATTTCTGAGCTGAAAAACTAACTTTCTGACTCCAAGTATCCTAGTAGCTCACTTCCCACAAGCCTCCAAGGAAGGAACATCTCGAATAGAAGGCACAGATCCAAAGATCCCTTAAGCCTCGGTAATCCTACGCTAGAGGTTCGCTCGGCGGACCTGTAGCGTGGGATTTTACTGAGGGTATCAAATTTCGTCGAGCAAAATTTGATATAATTCGGCGAAATTTGATACCCTCAGTAAAATGGTACCTTCTAACCAGCTACAGGAATAAATCAAAATAAGCGCTCTAACAGAAGTTGTAGAAGATAAACTTCCGAATAAGACTAAGCAAACAGAATGCCCCCAGATGACTACCAATCTCAAATTTCTTGGGGCAGACCAGCTGCCAAACAGACTTACGGTCAGGATCCAAAACAAACACTACGGGAAAACGTCCAACACCAAAACAAACTCCACATGAAGAACTCCTTGTTGGAATGAAAGGGAGTCAACCAGTTAATTAATTCAAATGGACAACAAATCACTCTTGATTATCCATCATTACTAGAATGAAATCAGAGTCATGAAGGACAAGAATGATTTAAACTACTTGCATTTCATGCATTTTCTATCAAAAAAATCCGAAATATAATAAATCCTTCAAAATTTTTATGCGATGTAGTGCAGATGAAACCAGCTAAAGAGGAAAAAACAAATCTTTACATCAGGGGCGTCGCTAGACTAAGATCTGGCGGGGGGGGGGCATGGCTTAATTGTTTTCACTACCTTTACTCATCCCATCCCTCCTCTTCCATAATAAAAATAACAAAACTACAGAATTTTAAAATTTTGATAGGTGTCATTTTTATGTAATTGTGTTTTAAATGTAAAATAATAAAACTAATTAATTAATTTAATTTCCCTTTCAGCTAATGTAACCCCGAGATCTTCAGTTTCAGTATAATAATTTTAGTGCAGCATTAATATTATATAATAACATTATTTAGAAAAATGTCTTTCTTTTCCCTTCATCTTCAGAGGCTTTTTGATATTATGGAGATGCTCCCAGTTGCTTTGCTGCAGTGGGGAGTATTGAGCAGTGCAGCAATGGTTCGCCTTTCACCTGTCTAGGAAGATTTTTATTTGTGGCCTTTGTTAGGACGAGCAATAGATTCCGTATGCAGACGGTATGGAAGATAAACTTTTAGTTTTACAGCCCAGCAATTTGAACAAGGGACAGAGTAAATAGTTATAAAGTAAATAGCTACATGTTCTCTGTGTACTGGCTGGGCGTTCTGGTTTACTGAGGTGGCGACGGCGTGGGGTGCCAAGCTTTAGAGGCAAAGCATAAGTTAAAGGTAATAATGAGCAATAAAAAGAAAAACCCACCTCAGGACAAGAAACCTAGCCCTGTGACAACAAATACAGTGTACAAACCCGAAATCTCTGAGTGTTAAATTGATATCCACAGCAACCAGGTTCATACAGTGTTGCCAGCTGTTGAAATTAATCTATGGCTAAAAAGTAAAATAAAATAAAAATAAAATACGAAACGCAATAAACCCTACGATCCTTGAGGCGTGTCCTTTAACCCTTTAACTGGCTAGAACGAATTAACTCGGGGTTAAGAAAATGGGTTGAAATAGCTCGCACGGATATATTCAACATCTTAAAATTGAACAGAAAGCGGTTGGAACGAGTCAACTTGCTCATGAGAAAGATTTGCTTCCCCTTTAGCTATGTCATTCAAAGTGGTCATTTAGGGAGATGATTGATACTAAACATTTCTGACTGATTACCCTTTAAAAGGGTTGTAATAATGACGAAGAACTAATAAAAGGAGAGAGAAGATGTTTGAGTCACTTGTTACTATCCAATGGTATGATGCCCCGGTCATGTCTTGCGTTATGGAGCAGATAATTAAGAGCTTTAAACGCCTGCCACCAAGAAAGGACTAGTGGGATACCAAACATCAAAGAGTATCACCAAGTAATAGTGGGGTGAATATCACTGTAGCCTACTGGAATGCTTACCAACAGTAATAGGTTTATGGTCAGTGTTGATCAGGTGAGAGGGGAAAAGAAATTGTTGTGGGGCAGCTTTCGTAAAACCCGAACGCTATGTGAATATTTCTGTTTGGTAAGCGTAGAGAGTTTTGGGCAACATGTAGTTCAGATTCATCGGCCGCTTAAAGGGTTTTAAGCAAGCGGTGATTCCTTACGCGTCCTTCGGTAACATTTAATGAAAATTAATCATTGAAGTTTTGTCTTCTTTATTTTTTATTGGGTGTTTAACGAACTTGTGTGCCACTCGATGGGCTATAATCAGTCGCCTGTCTGTAATTTAGGGCCGCTGGTTCCAGGAAAGGAGGAGAGCCAGTAATGTAAGACAAACACAACATCCATGTCTCACAGGGATTCCAATCCTGATCCATCTTGAAAGAATCGCCAAAAGCCACCCCAGCGCCACCGTACGGTTATTTTTTATGATTGATCATTGATTTAAAATAAATGATAATAATAATAATAATCAATATTCCAAACTTAGGAAACGTTTAGAAATTTATATTTTAGCATAAACGAAATCTCTTTTCGAAATTTTTTGTAGGACTAGGTGAAAGCCCGTCAACAATGAGAGGGAAAGATAAGATATGTAGAATATTTAAAAAAAAAACAGGTATTGTTCTCATTTGTGTTGTTCAAATGTGAAAGTTTTTCATGAACACTACAATGAACATTACAGCAATAAAAAAAGGTATTAATATATTGGTTGAGGCTGGGATTCCTCAATTAAAACAGGTGTGACGTACCTGCCAGCAGGACGCACATGACATAAAGGCAGATAGGAATAAGAATAATCGTCTGCGTAGCTCAGTTGGTAGAGCGACTTGTTCCGGAATAAGCGGCCTCGGGTTCGAATCCCGGCGTGGACCGAAAATGACGGAGAAATTTACTTCGTTATAATGGCGCCCGAACTACCCGGATGACCCGACCGTTCAAAATCTCGCATTGGTGTGATGTTATTTCCACACCGCGAGATAGGAAAAATCAGAGAATCCCTTCTCCAGTGCTTCGAAAAATAAATGTGTGTGACGTTGCATTCCACACACCAGATTGACTGGGAGTTCTCAAGTGCACGTTCTACAGTGGTTGTCTGCCTGCAACGATTCATGGTCACGGCTGATCCGTGGGCCATGCCCCCGGCCCTCTTTCGGATGGGGAGATGTGACGTACCTGCCAGCAGGACGCACATGACATAAAGGCAGATAGGAATAAGAATAATCGTCTGCGTAGCTCAGTTGGTAGAGCGACTTGTTCCGGAATAAGCGGCCTGGGGTTCGAATCCCGGCGTAGATCGAAAATGACGGAGAAATTTACTTCGTTATACAGGCAAACGCTCTTTCCACTACACCACCAAAGTGGAAGAAACGTTCAAACAAAGGATATTATATTGTTTGGAGAGCTAAATCCCCCTCTAGGATTCAGAGGGGCTGAAACCTCACCAAACGAAATCCTTCAGATTCGATTAGTGAGGTTTCAGCCCCCGTGAAATGGTCTAGCGACTTCCATGGTTTATATTCATGTCTTGACAACAGAGTCATTCGCTTTTCTCTTAGTCTTTCATTTGCAATACGCATTCACAATCGCAAAACCAACTCATTGACTCTGTCCCAGAAAAGATTTTTAAATTGCGTGAACGTTTTTTTCGTGCGTTTCTTCTTACTAGTAGTCAAAACTTCTTCGAATTCTCAATCAAAATATTCTGATTATTTCTATCACCCAAAACAAGAGTGTTCGCCTTTCAGTGAAACAAAAGATAAGAATCACACTCAGAGCCAAGTCTAGTGAACGAGGAGTTGGAGTAATGCTTCAGAACGCTGTCCTTGATTGGTTGGAAGTATCTCACAGGAACGGTGAGGAAAGGCGTTGCCGTTTTGTAAGAAAAACCTCTTTAGGAGAAGGTTCAAAAGTTTGGATCAGATTATAATTTTTATGTTGTTCTTAAGCAGGTGACTGCAAAATGCATTTCTGACATTTTACCCTTTTACATACAACTCTCACGAATGACTGACTCCCTTACTGTCCCAACAGGAATTCCACATCTCTGTATCCTCAACGGATCATGAGAATTAATTTTGCTCCGGTATATACACTGGCGGAAAGTGAAAAAAGAACACCAAGAAGGAATTGGCAGACGATCATGAAATTTACATATGTTAATGGGGTCGAGTTTACGTAGGTGTGATGTTAATTTCGGGACCAACCGGTGAGCGCTTACGCCACATCACGGCATAATATGCAAATTATCGTCGGTGGTATTTAAGGAGTACGGCGACGTGAATGTAATCAGTCGTCGGCGTACGGACAAGTGCGAAGACCCTGAACAAGCTGCAATGCCTGGACACCGAAGACGTGTACGATTTCAGCAGTTATCGGACTTTGAGCGAGGTCGTCTAGTCGGACTCAGCGCGGCCGGGTGGTCCTATCGTCGTATTGCGGAGCGAATTGGACGGGAAGTATCGGTGGTGGTACGATGGTGGCGTAGATGGTCCGAGGAACATTCCCAC
Source organism: Macrothele yani (assembly GCA_039090855.1). Lineage (NCBI taxonomy): Eukaryota > Metazoa > Arthropoda > Arachnida > Araneae > Macrothelidae > Macrothele > Macrothele yani. The sequence continues at coordinate 77,344,235 of CM077026.1, forward strand.
ACGAGAAGACGTGGAACCGGGAGTCACAGACGGACTGATGAGCGGACAGATCGACGCATAAGAAGAGCGGCGTTGTCAAGCAGAACATCCACAGCGACGCAAATCTGAGCTGCCGTTGCACCTGAGGTGACTGTGCGAACAATCCGCAACCGTCTATTGGATGCAGGACTACGTGCACGTGTGCCTCTGGCATGTGTACCTCTGACTCCAGCCCACCGTCAGGAACGGCTGCAGTGGTGTCGCCAACGTCTGCACTGGAGAACGCAATGGAGATCTGTCGTGTTCAGCGATGAAAGCAGATTCTGCTTGGGAGCCTCCGATGGCCGTATGCGTGATCGCGGACGCACAGGGGAGCGTCTCCACCCTTCTTGCATCCGCCAGCGACACACAGGGCCTACACCTGGTCTCCTGGTGTGGGGAGCGATCAGCTATCACTCCCGTACACAACTAGTGTTTGTACCGGGCACGTTAAACAGCATCTCCTACATCAACAACATCATTCAGCCCGTTGTTGTGCCATTTGTAAGGTCGGTCCATCATGGTGTTTTCCAACAAGATAACGCACGCCCACATACGGCACGTGCAACGCAACATGCACTTCAGGGTGTGAGGCAACTTCCATGGCCTGCACGTTCACCGGATTTGCCCCCCCATTCAGCACGTGTGGGATTCTATGGGACAACGACTTATCCGTTCTCCACGGCCAGCCACGACCATCCCCGATTTACGCGTCCAGGTTGAGGATGCTTGGAACTCAATACCCCAAACTTACATCCAACATTTGTACGACAGACTCCATGTCAGAATTGCACAGTGTGACGCAGTTCATGGCGATTCAGCCTCGTCCTAACAATGTTACATGGAAATGTTATTTTTCAGTTTACCAGCAAATACAGCTGTATTTTGCCATATTGTTTTGATCATGTTATCCTCTGTATTCCGTGTTTATGCTGTTTAAATTTCGTTGGTATCAGACGTTTCCTTCTTGGTGTTCTTTTTTCACTTTCCGCCAGTGTATTTTTTTTTTTTGAATGTTAATAACGATCACCTTGAGCAACTCAATGGGCTATATGCGTTCTCCAGTCCGTAATTTAGGACCACTGGTTCCAGGAAAGGGACAGATCCAGCGCCGTAAGACAAACACACAACATCCAAACCTCTCGGGATTCGAACCCAGACCCAACTTGGAAGAATTCTCATAAGCCATCGCTTAGACCACTGCGCATTTTGATGTCGGCTTTCTTAACTGGCTCCTCTTAAAGAAAAATGACTGAACTAAGTCTTAATACCCATTACATTGCTGTCCAAAAGGTGTCACTGCTGCGATTTCCGCTTTCGGGTAAAGTTCAATAAGCGAAGCTTTCGTTCCTTTGGCTTCTTCTAGTGTGACATCATAGCCAGCAGTGTTAACTGGCATGCCATCTGTGTATCATAGCAGACCAAAACAATACGGTTACCATATCTGCTAGATTTCTTCCTTCACTCCTCTTCCTTTTCAGCTTTGCTGCTTTCGTTTGATCTTCCTCCACGTAACATGTTATTATTTAACAGATGCAGGAACCATAATGACTGTGAAGATGGCTTATCATTCATAGTTCTTGTCTAATTTGTTACAAAATGTGAGGATATTTAAAATCATTAACACCAGGTGGCATTCATGGGTCTTATTCTATGAAACTGAGATCATTAAATAAGTTTCGTTCACCCAGCTGTTCAATCTTATTTAAAATCTTGTACTTCAATGCTTGTCTTCTTCAGGGAAATCCGCATTTTCTTCAACAATCTCAATGGGAAGTAAAAACTTTTGTTGTTGTTTCGGAGTTTAACGACCACCGTGAGCATAAGGTGTCGCCCCTCTTAAATTTAGTGGCACTTCTTTCAGAATAGGGAAGGGTCCAGTGCCATAAGACAAACACAGCCTCTATGCCTCATCCGTATTCAAACCATGCCCATCTCGGGCGAGTGGTCAGTAGCCTACACTACGACCACTGCGCTACTGGAGAGACAATATAAATGTTGTTTAACATACAGAAATGTTGTTGCTCTCCGGCTGAAATTTTCAAAAAGAAAATATTTAAAACTGTTTATGATATTCGCTTATCATATTCATAAAATCTTGGCTGTTTTCAAAACGCGTGTTCCGGAACTCTTGACTTGCTTATTAACTTTTATGATTTTTACCAAACAACCTTGGTTTCTTAAGTGCCCAAATTTGAAATGGAAAGTCAAAGTTTTCTTAGGAAATTCATATACGCATGATTTCTTTAAGAATTTTTTCATTCATAATATAATTTTACCAATAAAAATAAATATAAATAATGCATCAAAAGATAATTTTACCAACTATATCTAACGGAAAAGGCCAAAACCTTTAGCTTGTATTTCATTCTTGTTGTGAACTCATTCTTCGGGAACTGTTTTTTCACACACCACTTCTTGTACCCCATGCCGTTAACTTTTAAAGAATGAATACTCTGTTTCGGAGATAACCGAAATCCGAGAGCGTCTCTTTAAGATCGAAGCATGTTTTATCAAATGTAGATAGTGTAAACAGTATGGCTTTGTACCAGAAATAAACATCATTTCGCATCATCACTAAAGATGCAAACATTTTTTAATGAAACTCCTTTTTTACTTCCAGTCAACATGCAAGACTTGCATTATCTTCCTGTTTTGTGTCTTTGTGTGCGTGTAGCTGCAACACGGTGTAAGCGGAAACCTTATGTTGAAACAGTTTATATGATCTTTAAGTGAGTTTCCCAACTACCTAATAACGAAAAGCATACCGAAAACAAAATAGTCATCATTCAAAAGTTGTCCATCTGAGCTGAGACACCATTCCAGGTTTAGAATCTGAAGAAAAATGTTATTCGTGACCGAGCTCGTGAGAAATTAAAAACCCAAAATAATGATGAATTTCAGTTATCATCCATATCCAAAATTAAATATATACTCTCCGATTTTAGTACACTTAAACACAAAAGTTAATAATCGCCCCGTATTATAAGTTCAAAAATGTCTTAATGTTACTCCTTACTTGAAGACCGTTTTTACTCAATTGGAGTAGCAGAAATGTGACACAGCTAATATACGGAAGAGAGGTATTATGTTACTTTCCTGTGTTTAATGTTGCCTCAAGTCGTAGATATGCCGTCTTCTTAACAACAGGGAGATAACTATTCTGGTATTTTCACTTTGTCCACAATGTGGTGTTTAATAAAGTTTTAATTTATTAATATTTTATTATGTATTAATGTTATTGTTTATTCGTGTTTTAATAGTTATTAATGTTTTATTAATGTTATTTGGAAGGTCCTATATGAGACTTTTAATGGAATGCAAACTTCATAAAAAATGTTAAATCATTTACCAGAAACCTTCCGTTTATATGGTTACCTCCTAAGCACTCTCTTCATACTTCATACTTTATATGCACATCATAACTTTTTCACACATGCACAGAACATCCTAGTGTTTCTGCACTCTAGAAATATCTCCTGAAAACATTTCCCCATGGCGGCAGTGGCAATTCTCTACTGCCGCATATTGTTCTAAATGTCTTCAGCTAATCCTAAATCAGGTTGTGTTCAGAAGTTTTCATATTTGTGGAGCATGAAAAGATGAGAAAAAACGTGACGGTTGTTTCATCATGGTATTTTTGTGACATTGGAAATTTTTAGCAATATCATTTTATGTGAGCGCATATAAAGATTTCTGTAATCTTCTTTCTTTAAATCACTTCTTTTTTAAAATCTTTTTAAAAATCAGGGTTTTTATTTAGTAGCCGGTCGTCGTATGTCCTTTGAAGGCATAGCAAAAATTAGCTAACGTTGTCATCACCTAATTATTTTTGGAGCTGATTGTGTTCAATGAAACGCATAGCGCATGAAGAAGCTTTCGGACCTCTATTTAATTCTCAACAGTTAAATTGCTTTTATATTGCCGCAATATTTTTCTCGCCTTAGATCGCGAAAAGGAACTCCAATGATGAGGGAATTTACTGTCTTTGCATTGTACTTCAAGAGATGCTGAGAATTTCAACTTTCTTGCCAAATGTTAACGTAGTAACCTCCAAGTTAACTCATGACGCTACGGTTAAGCTCTTTGTTGTATGAATTGTCAAATACGCAAGTATGTTCCCGAACTACCTAAAATTACATCTCATACTGAGAATGGATTTTATGTTTCCGGATTAAACGACCACCATGGATAACTTTATGGGCTATTACCTAATTTATAGCCACTGCTTCCAGGAAAAGGAGAGAGTCAGCGCATTAAGACAAACATACAGCCCATGTCTTGTCCGTTACCTGAACCGTTGCCCAAGTTACACGACCAGCCAGAAACCTACCCTTCTTACTATTGTGCTACTATGGAGGCGAAGTGTGGGTTTAATGCTCCTGTTATACTAATATCGTAAATTCGCAGTCACCCGGTAGCCGACTGGTTGGCTTCGTATCGTTTGTCTGAAATAGGCCCGGGTTCGATTCCGGTATAAGGTATAAGAGGTGTGTTTGCCTTACGGTGCTGGCTGTCCTCTTTACCTGGAATCAGTGGCCCCAAATTATGGACTGGTGATTGTTTATAGGCTTGTAAGTTACACATTGCAATCGTTAATCCCAGAAACAAGATCAGTTTGAACATTTTTAGCACGTCTTTTGTAAAAAAAGATCGTGCTTATGTTATCGGTTTGTCCGTCCGTCCGTCCGTCTGTACCCACGGTATCTCTGCAACTATTAGTCCGATTTGAAAAATTCTTTTTGCATTCGAAAGCTTGAAATATGCGAATGATGATCCTTCATTTCGTTTTTTTTTACAATTTACAATTTTGCCGCTAGAGGGCGTAAATGCAGATGATATCGAATTAAAAATTACGTTTTATTCCACATATTTGCTTCTAAACATCCGATTGAAAAAAATATTTTATCTTTCAATTCCATTTACGTAGAATAGTAATTTAGATATAGTTTCTTTTTCAAATTACGCACAGATTTTCCGCGAGGGGGCGTGAAAGTAAATTACATTTTTCTCGATAACTCTTCTTTTAAAACTAAGATTCGAATTTTTTTTCAGCTGATACATCTCCCGATGGAAAATCTTTTGCATATAATTTCGAATTTTTGGTAAAGAATACTTTCGCCACCAGGGGGCGTAAGTGTTAATTTTTGCTTCTGATGTATTTGCCATAAAATCTGAGCTTCTAAAACATCGATTGAAGACATTCTTTCGTGGACTGATGCCACTTACATCGATAAACCTTTTCGGAATATTTTCTTCCTAAAATATTCCACAGTTTCTCTGCCATGGGGCGTAGATGTATATCTTATTTTTGCCAATATATCTACTTCTAGTAGTCCGATTTGAAAAATTCCTTCTTTGTTGGATAGTGTTTTCCGTGTGACATGTTTTTCATGTAATTTCAAAATTTTCAAGTAATTTATAGACTTTCCGTTAGGGGTCGTAAGGGTAAATTGCGTTTCTCCCTATATCTCTGCTTCTAAATCTCCGATTTGAAACATTCTTTCTGCACCGGATACAGCTCCTGATGGGAAATCGTTTGCACATAATTTCTAATTTTTGTAAAAAAAATGGTTTGGCCACCAGGGGGCGTAAATTTTAATATCCGCTTCTGATATATTTGAAGCAAAATATGAGCTTCTAAAATCTCGATTGAAAATAACATCGTTTGTAGACCGATACTACTCATGTCGACGAACCTTTTAGAAACATATAGTGCATCGTTTCTCCGCCAGGGGGCGTAGATGTGTATCTTATTTTTGTCAATATCTCTAGTTCTAGGAGTCCGATTTAAAAAATTTCTTCTTTGTTGAAAAGTGTTTCTAGTATGACATGTTTTCGTATAAATTCAAAATTTTGAAGTAATTCATCGACTTTCCACTAGGGAGCGTAAAGGTAAATTGCTTTTCTCCAATTATCTCTGCTACTAAATCTCCGATTTGAAAAATTCTTTCTGCACCGGATACAGCTCCTGATGGGAAATCGTTTGCACATAATTTCTAATTTTTGTAAAAAAAAATGGTTTGGCCACCAGGGGGCGTAAATCTTAATATCCGCTTCTGATATATTTGAAGCAAAATATGAGCTTCTAAAATCTCGATTGAAAAAAAACGTCGTTTGTAGACCGATACTACTCATGTCGACAAACCTTCTAGAAACATTTTCTTCTTAAAATAGTGCATCGTTTCTACGCCAGGGACCGTAGATGTGTATCTTATTTTTGTCAATACCTCGACTTCTAGGAGTCCGATTTAAAAAATTCCTTCTTTGTTGGATAGTGTTTCTAGCATGACATGTTTTTCCTTTAAATTGAAACTTTTCAAGTAATGTATAGACTTTACGCTAGGGGGCGTAAGGGTAAATTGCGTTTCCCTTTATATCTCTGTTTTTAAATTTCCGATTTGAAAAATTATTTCTGCACCGGGTACAGCTCCTGATGGGAAATTGTTTGCACATAATTTCTAATTTTTGTAAAAAATGGTTTGGCTACCAGGTGGCGTAAGTCTTAATTTCCGCTTCTGATATATTTGAAGCAAAATATGAGCTTCTAAAATCTCGATTGAAAAAAGTCTTTTGTTGACCCATGCTACTCATGTCGACAAACCTTTTAGGAACACCTTCTTATTGAAATAATGCATGGTTTCTACGCCAGGGGGCGTAGATGTATATCTTATTTTTGTCAATATCTCTACTTCTAAAAGTCCGATTTGAAAAATTCCTTCTTTGTTGGATAGTGTTCCCGATGCGAAATGTTCTTCCTATAAATTCAAAATTTTCAAATAAATCATCATATACTTTCCGCTAGGGCGCACAAAGGTAAATTTCGTTTTCTACTTCTAAAACTCCGATTTAAAAAAATTCTTCCTGTATCGCATACAAGACCTGATGGAAAATATTTTTCACATAATTTCTAATGTTTGGTAAATAATGGTTTGGCCACAAGGAGTCATAAGTGTTAATATCTGCTTCTGATGTATTGTAGCAAAATCTGGGCTCCTGAAAACTCGACTAAATTTTTTGAGAATCTTTCTTCCTAAAATAATGCATGGTTTTCCCACCAGGGATCGTAAAGTCACATCTTATTTTTGTCGTTAACTCTGCTTCTACGAGTTCGTAAGCACACGATTTCGTTTACAGCAATATCTGAGGGATTAAAGACCCGATTAAAAAACTTCTTTCTTCCGTCAGATACTATTGTTTTCCATACCGGTTCCGTTGACTTTGAAAAGCTTCGATAAATTGAATTTGCGTCAGAACGGATTCAAAAGATGTGCTTATTACACCCAAAAATTCGGTGTCATCTTTCTTGTTATACTTGTCTTGCATTATCAACAATGCAATGAGTCTCAAGTTTTGTAATGTTTTTGAAAGAAGTACTTGCTCGCCGTAACACTTTGTCCGTCAGTCTCTCTTTCTGCAGACAAATTTAAAAAATCGGATTCAATTTCTTTTTGCATCCTGATAAGCACTAACCAGAGAAACAGTAATTTCTTCATTTTCCCAATTCTGTGACCACTAATTGACGTAAACGTTTACATGTTTTGTATGTTATATGCATTTCAAAAAGAGGCATCGTACGTATATTTCTATATTCCATAGTTAAAACTAGAAGCAAGACTTTCAGCGTATTTCCTTTTTTATCCTGATGAGCAGATTAACTAACTACATGGCCACTTAAAAATTTGAGACGGGCTAAGATACTGGCGTCAGATTCGCATGGAGGTTTCTATAGCCTCCCTCCTTAAAAATTAACATTCTATTTTTTCGGGATAATCCCAGTAAAAAAGCATGGTGTTTCCATTTACTGCGATATCTTCAGTTTCTTTTGAAACGTTGGAACGCATGACTAAGTTACTACACGGTATTTAGAGTACTTCGGGTTTTAGAAAACTAGTGATCGCAAACTTTAAAAAAACAATTTAAGTAAAGTTCAGAGCACTAGGTTTAACGACCCTTTATAAAAACTACATGTTCTTCAAATCAAAAGCTCGGTGCAGGCACTCTTGTTCGGATTGTGCACAAGGTCTTCTAAAGTAAAACAGGAAACCTAATGGTATCCGAATAATTTTTCCTGAAGTAATTTACACTCATGCACACCAATAAAACTACCAAAATGTCTTCAAAAGCATGTATAACCAACTAATGTATTTGAAGGCAACAAAATAAAAATTAATATTCATATTCTGAAACGAAAAACAGGAGACTTTTTTTAGATAAATATGATTGGTATTTAATACAGAGCCATTAGAATGGCGTCTTGCAAAATTTTGAATTTCGGATTACGACATTCTGCACGTAGGTTCGGCTATTTTTGAAAGATTGTAACCAGTGGGAAAAAGTTTCCATAAAAATTTTGAATAATTTAAAAGCGGCAATATATATTATTACGATGTAGATAATGATTTTTTAAGAGAGATGATTGTGCTAAGTATATCTTGATTTATTGCAGCGATTTCATTTGCTGGAAACAATTTAACGCTCCCCTATAAAGTTTTAATAAAATTTGGTGAAAAAGATAATGCATGTGAGCAGGACCGCAACGATTCACCATTTTGCTGCATTTCACACCTGACGATTTAAATACATTCCTCCTTATAAATTTTGTAGTTGTGAATCTGTTTATTGGTGTAAATATGATATAAATATTAAGTCAGATAATAGCGGAAATCGAGCCCGCGTCTCGCGGCTAGCGCCCGAGTATGATAACCGCTACACCACCCAGAACGACCAAGTCTCGCGTTTCCGAATCCTGTGATGGTCATATTCAAATTAATCGGAAACTTGAGACTTGGTCGTTCTGGGTGGTGTAGCGGTTTTATACTCGGCCGCTAACCGGGAGACGCGGGCTCGATTCCCGCTCCAGAACAATGAAATTTTCAAGTTTTCGGATATTATCTGACTACCATTCATGACATATTTACACCAATAAACGAGTTACAAGTTCAAAATTTGTTGAACAATCGTGTAATCCCGTATTTCATTCATTGACATTCCTCCTTTTTTCCCCCACAAACATCACTTTACGTAGCAAGAAAACCAGCGTCGAAATTTTCTTTGATGGAGCGGTATAAAAGCTGCGGCGCAATGACGTCCATTAAAAAAATATGCATAAGCAGATAAAACATAAGAATTTAATTAATCCGTTGTTATCATGAATACCTGTCAAAATGATTAGGATTTTGCGTTGTATGTAAATTGCGAGTTGGTTCTACTTAGATTTTCATTTTTCAATTTAAACACTTCAAACTTTCTCCACCCAGTTAAAATCATCAAGCAGAGCAAAGATCAAGTAATTCCAGCAGTTTCTTCAACATAGTTCCGAACTTTTGTCCATGAAGTTGTGGGTGAATAATTCATCACCTAAATTAAGGAACTGAAGTTAGGGACACTAACCTCGGGTGAGAATGAAAAAAACGGTACTCAATGAAAGTTCCCCGTCCAGAGGACTTTGATAGTCGACCTATTGCATGACTGATTATACGTGCTTAAAATCTTTTATACATAAACAAACAAAATAAGGTATTTGGAGAAGCTAGGAAACGAATGCACGACAATGTTTAATGACTTAACAGAAGAAAAACAATCACTGTTTATCCATGACATCTTGAGGGCTATAACACTGAATTGCAAAAAACACATACAAATTATTCACCGCTTTGCAGAGTGATAGCAGAGCAATTTACTTCTTACCGCTCAGAAAATATATACACCAGGAATCGCACCAAGACGACACAAAAATTGAACGCTAGTGCAAAAACTGAGCAAAAAAATAGGTTTGGGCAAAAACATAACTGTCCAATCGTTGCCATTCTGATCATATGTTTGATGCATGTACACTCTTTGTTCTGACTACGACAAAAAAAGCATCGAGCTCTTTCTGTAGCTGAGGTCCAAATCTGTAAGTGTTTATTTTTCTAGAAATCTGACCTCATAGGAAACTCAGCTGGCTTGGATGACGGAGAAACCTCTTTTGCTCTTCATAAACACTTTGCTCAGACGAAAAGAGAAAAAAATCAAAATACTCTCTCGCCTAGAAGTAATCTCTGAGAGTTAAACACGATGCCGAAATGATTGATGTTACCATAAAAACTGCCCATCATGTTGTTGGTGAGTACAGTGGATTAAGCTCATGAGACAGGAATGCGCTTTCGAACTATAGAAGTGTTAATTGAAATGAAATTGTTATTGTTCCTGAATATGAATTATATTTATTTTTAATTTTATTTTGTGGTCATAATATAATTGTTAAGAGGATGTACAATCCTAGAGGCAGCAATCTCACTCATTACTTTCACGGTAAACATTTTTACGATTGAAAATATGATAGCCGAGATGAACACAAATATGATAGCTGAGAAGAACGTGGTGAACCTTTTTCCGATTGAAAATATGATGGCTGAGATAGAGATAAATCGGTCCACGTGAGGTAAAGTGGCTATCAACGTTAACTCTATTTAACATTCCGCAAACTTGAGCAACAACTGCTTTCCATTTGCACAGAATTAATTTTACTCGATACTGATATGTTAAACACATTTTTAATCTTCATATCAGATAAAAATTACGGAAAAGCTTCATTTAAATTGCTAAACAAAATGTTTTTATAAAAACAAGATAAGCAGTAGTTACGATATTTTATAAAGGAAAGCTACGGGAAATCTTATCACATTTGAAAACTGATCGGCTTTCATGAAGCAAAACTAATTATTTTCGCCGACGTTTTATCTTCATTTTTCATGAAGTATGGAATTAAAATAACTATTTGCAGTTTTATTTGTTTTTTTTCTCTACGAATACATATTTTGAACAAATCCAGTTGTCATAAAGTAAAACAACGCTGACAAAGTATCGGTTAACACAACATGTTTTTGCAAATATGATTGGGCGCGAAATTGCCCACAGAAAAAATATTACGTAGCGAAATTATTTTGTTGTTTTCAAATTGTTGCGTCAGCGCTAAACAGCCTCTAAAGACACATTTTTTTATCAAAAAGATATTTAATGAGTACTTTTGACAAAGTTTGCATTGATTTTTTTCAAAACTGTACAAAATATTAAAGAGTAATATACAACAATATATGCTTTTGTCACAGTCCCTTTTATTAATGGGGCAAAAGTTAATTTTTGCAGCTGAAATGGAAGAATGGCAATTTTTTTTTAATTTAAGTGGAAACAGAGAATGAGAATTATCACAAATATGGAGAAACTGGGCATAACATAATAAACGGTATCAGGAGCTGTAAAATTAAAATTGTATATTTGAAAGACGTTATTTACCTACATATTGTAAAATTAATTTAATAGAATGGCTTATGTACAGTGTTTACCATGCAAAATAACTTATCTGTAATCTATTCCAATAAACGAGTTATGCCATTGCGTACGCTTTCTAAGATAATGCACACATAAGTTAATTGCACGAAACTATAAAATATATAGTCATGGAACACACAGATAGATACCCATTCTACAAGTTTGTAAAATATGCATTATACACGTTATAATGTACATATACAAAGCATGTGACAGAATACAGAACTGACTGTAAAAATGAAATTATTGCTGCTTAAAGAAATCATATATTTTGTTTTGTTCCTTTTCCGCTCAAAGTAAATATTTTCTCTGTTGCTACAGCTCACAGCGCAACGTGAAGTAAACATTACAAAGTGAAATTCTACATCTTTATACGTCCCACGCATTTGTGACTTCCAACCCTAAGGGAATTTTGACTTCCATCGTATCATCTTTTACTCCTTCTTCTACGATATTTTTCCGATTTTTCTACAGGATTTCATTATCGAAATTTACAAAATTCAAAAAACTTTCTTACGAAATTACTTCAAGAAGTAGTATAACATAAGCTAAGCTTAGATGTTCTGGAGCCATTTCCTCTGTAATGTTTTATTAGAGGAAACAGTTTTTCATGCGTTTTATACAAACCGCATTTAATGCTATATTCATCATGTGGAGTACAAGACTAATATCTGCGTGTTTTGAATTAGTAGCAGCTGTTAAACTAACACGATCATTATATATTCTAATATTTCAAAAACCAAGCGATATTTCATGCAGTTTTGCTTTAAACATGGAAATTTTCCTTTAATCCAATCGCTGCAAAATCCAAGTTCTGTCTGCATGTAAAAATTCGATCGTTACATATTCTAACTCACATCAACTGTATGTGCCGATGAGAGATTTACAAATAACTGAGCCTCTCTGCATTTCGCCTACCACAATTTCAAAATGTGGTACATCAACCAGTCTATATATAAATTTGGCATCAATCAAACACTCCTGTCTTCTCACCAAACGACATTTTCTTCATGACAACACATTTTTGTTTTGTTATGGCGCGATTATAAGGCGCAGTCGCGCCACGAATATGAATACGTACACTGAAGTGTCAGAAAAACTGGTACACCAGTCTAATATAATACCTGGTAGGTCCCCCCTTGTGAGCTCAGGACTGCAGAAATACGACGGAGCATGGACTCCACTAGCTTCTGGAAATATTCTGTAGGCAATGCACACCATACTTCCTGCAGAGAGTTACACAATTTGGGTGTATTTCGAGGTCTCGGATTCCTGTGTTCGAGAGCGCGTTGCATGGCATCCCAAATGTGTTCTATCACGTTCAGACTTGGGTGGGAATGGCAACACCTCAAACTCAGATGAATGCTCCTCTAACCATAATGTGGCGTCCCGACACTTGTGTGGAGGTGCATTGTCCTGTTGGAACAGGCCCAACCCATCAGCATGAATGCAGGACATGAACGGGTGTACCTCGTCAGAAAGGATGCGCACATAGCGTTGGCCGGTCACAGACGTTTGTAGACGTACCAGGGGCACCAGTGAAGTCTAGATAAAGACACCCCATACCATTACGGATCCCCCCCTTCCCCCAGCCGGTACAGTTCCCTGTTGACAGGCGGGATCCTTTGCTTCATGGGGTTTACGCTACACACGAATCCTTCCATCTGTCCGATACAGTTGGAAGCACAACTCGTCAGACCTGGCTACTTGTTTCCAGTCATCAAGTGTCCAGTGGCGGTGTTACCGTGCCCAAGAGAGGCGCATAGCTCTGTGTCGTGCACCCATCAAGGGGACTTGAGTTGGGCGTCGGCTCCCAAAACCCATATCGTGCAGGGTACGTTGCACAGTCCGGACGCTGTTGCTTGTTGAATTCCAATGATACCTGCGAGGGTGTTTCACGCCTATCGCATGAAAAGATTCTTGACAGCCGACGATGGTCACGTTCACCCAATGTCTTTTTACGGCCACACTGGTATCGTGTGTTGGAGGTTTTGCCGGAATTCTTGTAGTCACGGTACACTCTTGCAATGGTCGTCCATGATCCGAACTTCGTTTCTACCTCCGAAATACTATGGCCCATCTCACGAGCGCCAACTATGACACCGCGTTGAAAATCGCTTAAATCGTTATTACTTGTCATTCTCATGCCGAAAACAGCTCTGACAGGTGGCAAGTCGCTTTATATACGCACTGGCGGAAGCAACCGAGTACGCGCATAGGTGCCATTGCTATGTATTTTGTATAAGCTCGTCTGTACCAGTTTTTCTGGCACTTCAGTGTACTTACCTGTACCTCAAAGTAAGACCTCTCTGTCAGGTGTTGGCTGCATTAACATCCAGATTTTTATCTTCGTCGTGAATTTTTTCGGATGAAATTTATGTCCGTCTGCAAAGTCATTAATTTACTGCTTTAAGTCTAAGTAGTTTAAATTTTGTACAAACTTTTTCCGTGTTCTCCCCGCCAAACTAACCAATTAATTGGAAAACAACCAACTCGTCTCTCAACAAAACATTCGGAAGGCACAGTTTCTACTTCAAGTTTCTTTCCATTTCACTTTTGTTTCTACTTGTTTCTGTGGCAGATTTTCTCCAGTCGTTACGACACTTTTTTCTAAATTTAAAAACTCAATTATTTGCATTTGTAATAATCCAGAATTCTTCGATATTTCCTCTTAGCCTCACACAACTTATCCAATTACATGTTTGACGTTCTCACGCTGCGAAAGCCCCTTACATCCGCCAATAAACTTGTTTATGGATCGACACCATTAAACGACCAAAGGTGACTTAGGGGGGGGTGGGGGTTACGACCACCGTAAGTAGCTTTAAGGGCTATGAGAAGCTCCCTTTTCCTAATTTGGGCCAATTTCAAGACAAAAAATGCGCCATCCGAGGTTCGAACCGTCGGAACTTGTGCCAGCTAGACACGGTGTCAATGCACGCCAGTGTCTGGCTTTATCAGCCAGGCATTGGCGTGAATTGTTGAATGTTGTATCCCACTGCATTCCATAAATGCACGATGAGATTCAGGGCAGGGCAATTTTGTGGCCAGAGGAGCATACGAAATGTTTGTACATGATACTCCAAGCATTCCAGCAAATGCGAGTCTTGAGACATGTGACGTTTTCTTGCTGGATGAGTCGAATTTCATCCAGATACATGATCATCGTGTAGAGCAAAATTTGGTCCAAAACAATGCCCAAGTAGGTTCTGGCAAAGCCGTTAAAAGGGGATGAGAGAACACAGTGATGCAAACGACAACAATTGCCATATCACGACACCACGGCATCCAGTCTCTTTCCGTTTGATAGCAACTGCTGACCGGCGCGGAGTCGAATATGGATTTGTCGAATCTTTACTTTGGAGCTGGAATCTGGACTTATCGGATCAGGCGACTCTTTTGCAGCCGTGAAGTGTTCAGTCACTGTTGTCTTATGCCCAACACACGGCTCCTATCACTCGCCATGGGCACATCAACGAGCATCGGCCTGTCTGCACTAACGTCTGATGTACTGTGTGCTCGGAAACGTTCCTCTCTCTCTCTCTCTCTCTCTCTCTCTCTCTGTGTCCTGGTTGTTGTCTGCAGTTAATTAGGAGATCGCTGGCCGTATGTTATTCCGGGCAGCTCCGGCGTTCACCTCGATTGTTCAATCAGTGGTGGTCTCCGATTTGGGGCACGTTAGGTAATTGTGTCCTCCCCCTTCCCCATCCTTGAGGCAATTACCGATACACCCTCACCGCAACATGTCTCGAACAGCCAAAATTGCCTGTGGTTGCTGAGTTGCTGGGCTTCTTCTTCGTCGCTGAGATAATCAGTACCCGATCAAACTCCGTTTAGTCCTCCCCTTCCTCATTGTACGAATTTTACACTTGTAAGCGGGGACGCCCTGATCACACCGCCCATATTTATTCCGCGCCGGTAGGTGACGCCACTGCAAAGTGCTTGAGTCGCGCCCATTGGTGAAGACAGAGATGGTCATAATGATATGACTTACGAATGTTAATTTTTGCAGTCAATGGCATTTATTTTTCCCGTTGAAGAGAAACCTTTTCTCCACGTTGACATGGTCTTTTCAGATTACATACTTGTTCTTAATAGCGTCTAAATAAGATCTGAGTATAAGCAGATAACGCAGTGTCTAACGACTTTGATTTCTTCTGCCATTTGTGATCTCGTTTCTTTGAGGTACGACGAGGCGGCATCATAACGAGATGTATCTTGAGTCAAAAACTAGTCCAACTCTCTTCCTTGAACTGCTACCCCAGCTGAAGGAAGATAGGAATACCATGGGCAGCAGGCAGAAATACAGGATAATCTCCGTTTGGAAAAGTTGTAATGCTATAGAGCCTTTGAAAACATTCTAGAAAAAGCAATTTTTTTTAGGAATGTAAACAACTTAGAGGTTTATAAGTCTTTTTTATTACATTATTCTGTGAGAATGTGGTGGCGTGGCATATCAACATCTGACGTGGCATTTCCCATATAAACTTATGCAATCATATTTAACACGTCTGAAACACCGACCGTCCATTCCATTAAGTCTAATTCCATTAAACATCTAAGAGCGTCTAATTCTATTAAACATCTAAGAGCGTCTAATTCTATTAAACATCTAAGAGCGTCTAATTCTATTAAACATTTTTTCATTAAGGCGATTCTACTGAACTTCCATAACACTTACATGCGTATAACGTCGAACTAAATGGACTTTTGCGTTCTCTTAATGACACAAATGTAGATGTTATATACATCGCAAATAATAAAATTTTTGCTGCTAATCATTTAAGATTGTTTTTAATTTCTTTAATTATCAACATACATAACTTTTGAATTAAATGTTGTTTTCCTAGAAGTTATACTTTAATGAAAGTTTATTTGAGATTCCGGACCCTTTTTCGTGACAAACTCAAAGGAAACGGGGTATTAACGTCAGAATCAGGAGTCATTAAAAGGTCAAAAAGTTCATAGACATAGCGCTACGGATAGGAATTACGGGAAGAGTTAGGAATTAAGGGAAGTAGCAAACAGAAACAAAATACAGCAAAGCAAGGAAACTATTCATTATGACTTCATACGAAAGCCGCAATGAGCAGATAATATTTTTATTTCTTCATGAAGGCTTTTGATGAATCCGTTTTATCGAAAAGAAACCGAAATACATAACCGTTATTTAAAAAAATCATAGAAACTTTTGAAATGGGAACAGTTCAACAAAACCTTCCCAGACAAAGAGAACTTTGAAAACCAGCATTTAACGTTTCTTGGTTTTAGCACTCATTTCATAATTAAAAATTACGGGATTCTTTTCTTTTCACGCTGCTTACGCTGCTAAATCTGGTTTAAAAAATACTCGATCACACTCTGGGAGATTTCCTCCAATTTTAAAGCAGATACACATATTAATTGCTCTTAATTGTTGTTCAAGTAGAAATCAATCATGTACTCAGAAGAAAATGTCATGCAGATATCTGTGCACTGTATTTCACTAGCAACTTTGGATTTTATGTAGTAACAGTTACAAAAATAAAAAATATGATTAGATTTTATTAATAAATTGCCAACATGTATTGTATAATAATTTATGAGAAGCTATTTTGATCATAAAAGTGCACTCAATGCTTTAATGACGTACATATGGATATTTTCTCAGAAAAAAAAAGGGGAGTAAAATCAAGATTTTCTAACCTGAAGCAGGACGAATGGAAGTTATATGCCCGAAATTCCGACAGAATAAAGCGGAAAATTTAAGGCATTTCTTCTGATATCACTTAACATATGTTAATCAAATTCATCAGGTATAACTGTCACTACAGAAAACATTTCATGTTTTCTGAACGAGGAATTCTGCACTCGGATATTACTTTGCGAAAAAAATTCTGTTCCTCGTATTGCAGTTAGCATTACCATTTTTTTTATTCCATTTAAGTATGAAATATCATAGTTTTGTACAAAAGGAGTCGCCAGTTTTTAGTTTAGAGTTATTTTTGCCAAGAAACGGAGATAGAACTAGTATCTTCAGGAAAATCACCACATCAATTATCTAGAATTAAAAACCATTCCTTAGACGACTCAACACTACCACTATTTTGATGGTAAAACGAAATTTAAAATGTCTGTGGACTTCAGACATTTAAATTTGTCGTTGCCCACTGGTGGCCTAGTGGACAACGTTCGTGACTGCCACGGAAAGGATCTCAGGTTCGATCCCAGGCAGGTACGAACGCTCGATCCACTAAATATCCACCGTGCGTTGGATGGGCACATTAAGCCGTCGGACCCCGGGTGCTGCCCCCCTCCGGTAATAAATAAAGGCGTCTTCCTCCCCCTTTCAACTTCGCTTCCATGTCCCTTTCCTATCAGGCAATCTAGCCCAAATCTCCTAGCTTCCTATTTCTAAGGGTTGTTTAAGACCTGGGGTCAGACACTCCCTTCCTAAAATCCTCTACATATGATGTGATGATGTGTTTTCTCGGGCAGCGGGTAGCCTAGTGGGCAACGTTCGTGACTGCCACGGAAAGGACCTCAGGTTCGATCCCAAGCGGGTACGAACGCCTGATCCAATAAATATCCGCAGTGTGTCGGATGGGCGCGTTAAGCCGTCGGACCCCGGGTACTGGCCCCCCCGGTAATAAATAAGGGCGTCTTCCTTCCCCCTTTCTACTTCGCTTCAGTGTCACTTTCCTATCGGGCACTCTAGCCCAAATCTCCTAGCTTCCAATTTCTAAGAGTTGTTTAAGACCTGGGGTCAGACACTCCCTTCCTAAAATCCTCTACATATGATCATAAAGATCATGTGTTTTCTCTTAATTACGACAGTTTTCAAAATTCTGGATATTTAGTACGTCTGTCGCAATAAAGGTAGGTTTTGACGGTATCACATTCTGTAGCAATACGCAAGATATCTCCGCATTTATTCATATAAGTTATATTCAGAAATTCATTTTTAATTTGGTAACAGTATTTACGTATTTACGTGCAAAATATGTTATGCATCTTCAAACCATGTTAACGACAAATGTCCCGACTCGTGGCTTAAAATTATATACTTGTAGCTCAGCGACATGTCTGTAACAACAAACAAACAATTAATTAATTTACATGTAACACGTAGCTGATTTACTCCCACTGAAACCTAAATAAACAATTAAATGACACCCCTTCTAAACTTACATTGTTACAGTTCCTGAGGAACAGTAAATCTTTCACTTTCGCACACTGTAAATTGCACCCATAAATCTCCAGCTGTTCTGTTAACCACTGTCGCATGAATTATAACAGAGGAATCACGGCCACCCTTGACCCCGTTCGAAAGGCGATGTCAACAAATCCCCTGACTTCCTCCTTGAGTAATGGCTTCGCATTGCCAAACCGAGGGCGCTGGCTCTTATCACTGCAAGGTCATGCAGCGACTTCTCACAAAGCTAAAACTATTAACCGCTCCCAAGGCGACACCTCTTCGACCATCGCATTTGGAAGGCCAGTTGGGTACATTTCTACTTTTGAACCCAGCTGAGATTCCGATGCAAAAAAGGACCTGCAGATGCAGAGAATGAATTAAAACTGGGCATAGCAATAAGTCAGCTGCGACCGGAGGTTAGGATAAACATAAAAATATGCCTGAAGTTATATTAAAAGTAATAATTTTGATAAAATGAGATTCACTTAGGGGGTTCAGTGAATCAATAAACCTATAGCTCTCGCCGCCACTGCCAGATGTTCGTTGGTTTGAGAGGGTGGGAGTTAGTAGGGTTGCAAGCTTTGCGACACGCCGGTGAGATACTAAACACCGTTGTAGCAGCTTTAGGATCTGTATGAAGGCTGCACTACATTGATCGCCTTCACCCTACAGTATTTTGCTCCCAGGTCATACAATTTCAATTGGACAATTGAATGACTTGGGAGCAAAATACTGTAAGGTGAAGGCGATCATGTAGTGCAGCCTTCGTACAGATCCTAAAGCTGCTACTTTAGTGCAACGGTGTGTAGTTTGGATTCTGCATCACAGTCTGTTTGGCGGTAAAACAATAATGAGTGTTTAGTAGTTCTGCTATGTTCACTATATTTTGTCATGATAGCGAATGAACAATGAGAGAAAAATTGCATTCCATTCGCAGCATATTACATTTTCCCAGTTGTCTTCGAGGCAAAAAAAGCGATGTAAGAAATTGCATCCATCCTGACCCGCACTTACAAATACACTGGCTGAAAGTGAAAAAAGAACACCGAGAAAGAGACGCCTGATACCAACGAAATTTATACAGCATAATAACGGAATACACAGGATAACGTGATCAAAACATTATGGCAAAATACAGCTGTATTTGCTGATAAACTGAAAAATAACATTTCCATGTAACATGGTTAGTACGAGGTTGAACCGCCAGGAACTGCGTCACACTATGCAATTCTGGCATGGAGTATGTCGTACAGATGTTGGATGTAAGTTTGGGGTATTGAGTTCCAAGCATCCTCAACCTGGACGCGTAAATCGGGGATGGTCGTGGCTGGCCGTGGAGACCGGATAAGTCGTTGTCCCATAAAATCTCACAAATCCAGTAAACGTGCAGGCCATGGAAGTTGTCTCAAACTCTGAAGTGCATGTTGCGTTGCATGTGCCGTGTGTGGGCGTGCGTTATCTTGCTGGAAAACACCACGATGGACCGATCTTACAAATGGCACAACAACGGGCTGAATGATGTTGTTGATGTAGGAGATGCTGTTTAACGTACCCGGTACAAACACTAGTTGTGTACGGGAGTGATAGCTGATCTCTCTCCACACCAGGAGACCAGGTGTAGGACCTGTGTGTCGCTGGCGGATGCAAGAAGGGTGGAGACGCTCTCCTGTACGTCTGCGAACACGCATACGGCCATCGGAGGCACCCAAGCAGAATCTGCTTTCATCGCTGAACACGGCAGATCTCCATTGCGTTCTCCAGTGCAGACGTTGGCGACACCACTGCAGCCGTTCCTGACGGTGGGCTGGAGTCAGAGGTACACATGCCAGAGGCACACGTGCATGTAGTCCTGCATTCAGTAGACGGTTGCGGATTGTTCGCACAGTCACCTCAGGTGCAACGGCAGCTCGGATTTGCGTCGCAGTGGCTGCTCTGCTTGACAACACCGCTCTTCTTATGTGTCGATCGCTCCACTCATCAGTCCGTCTGTGACTCCCGGTTCCACGTCTTCTCGTGTGGGAATGTTCCTCGGACTATCTACGCCACCATAGTACCACCAACGATACTTTCCATCCAATTCGCTCCGCAATACGATGATACGACAACCCGGCCTCGCGGAGTCCGACTAGACGACCACGCTAAAAGTCCGATAACTGCTGAAATCTTACACGTCTTCCGTGTCCAGGCATTGCAGATTCTTCAGGGTCTTCGCACGTGTCCGTACGCCGACGACTGATTACATTCACTTCGCCGTACTCCTTAAATACCACCGACGATAGTTTGCATATTATGCCGTGCTGTGGCGTAAGCGCTCACCGGTTGGTCCCGAAATTAACATCACACCTACGTAAACTCGACCCATTAACATATGTAAATTTCATGATCGTCCGCCAATTCCTTCTTGGTTTTCTTTTTTCACTTTCCGCCAGTGTATTTCAAATATCCCTGAGAGGAAAACGAACCTTCCAAAGGAAATTTAACTTTGAAATTTATTTTAGGCACGAATGGATTCGTGGTACGATGCAGAAAACAAACGCTGTTTCACTTTCTGGGTACACTTTTTATTGGTGATATTACATCGCCTAAAACTGCGGTGACTTAGTCACTTATTAGGAAAAATTAAGGAAACACTGCGGTCTGAACTAGTACACTTTCAAAAAATCAAAGTAAAAGAAACTAAATATTAAAATGTTATTTAATATTTTAATTAAAAACGTGAATTAAAGGTAAACTGCACCTTCCAAAGGAAGTTGGACTCATTTATCTTCACGAAAAACAAAAAAACGATTTCTTTAAGTATCTAAGGCTTTAAATTCCCATAGTAAGCAGTAGGCTACAAAAGACAATCTCGCTAAATCAGATTTCTTGCTGAAAATCATACTGACTCAGGAGATGACGAGAGAACCACGGAAAGATGATTCCTCACAGTGATATAGATACACTGTTTGCCAAAAAAGAAACGAGGCATCCCGAGAAAGTCGTTTGATCTTAATCCTCCTCCGCATGCGGAGGAGGATATATCAAGAGCAAAGCTCGCACGCAGGGACCATTGTGACAGTAGATTGAGGTTGCATTAACCTCCACTGACTGTGCGGATACCTCGACGTCTGATCCGGGGACAATACGAGCAATTGAGGGAGTCTGAGAGATGACATAACCTGTAATTGGGCTGAGAGAGGCCAGTTGGTCAAATCGTCGTATCGCGAGACGTTTGGGTCGGACCGACGCGGCAATCTGACGATGTTGTGGCCAGTGGGTAGAGGAGGGAATAACACAGCGGCACGCGGGCAGTGGGCAACCGAGGGCAACCACAGAATGCCAGGATCGAGCGATTGTGAGAGCCGAATAAACAAAATCGAATTGGTCACTCTCAACCATTCATAGCCGTGTTGAATCGTCTACAGGTACGGAAGTGGACATCCGGACACTTGCCGGGTGACTTTAGGCACGAGGGCTACATTCGATGGAGCTACTCCGCCGCCTACCACTGAGCAGCGTGAATCGCCGAAATCGGATACAGTGGTGTGGTGCCTGATCAATAGGGAATAGTGTCCAGTGGCGTCACATTGTCTTCAGTGATGAGTCACGGTTTGCATTTGGTGCCGAAGACCAGCGCTTACCTTTTTGGAGACGAGCCATCCAGTGCACGGGTCCTACCTTTACCGTTGAACGGCACATGACTCGCACACCGCGAGTGACTGTCTGGGGAGCCATTTGTTACGAAAGCCAGTCAACCTTGGTAGTATTCCCTACACCCCTGACGGTTCAATGGTACGTCGTCAACATTCTACTACCTGTTGTGTTGCCATTTCTGTCGCAGCATCATCGAGCAATTTTTTAACAAGATAATGCCCGGCCTCACACGCCACGGCTCTTGCAGTACTGCCAAAGTAACGTAGACACGGTTCTATGGCCAGCCCGATCGTCCGACCTTTTACCGATCGAACATGTTTGGGACATGATGAGACGCCATCTACGCTTATCCCGGAATGTCTGCGGACTGGCCCGCAATTTTAACATCATCTGGCATGCTATATCTTAGAACAGTATCCGTGAACTTTATGCGTCTATGCGAGCCACACCGGGTAATCGCTTGTATCGGAAGCACAGGTGGCGCTACAACGTACTGATTTGTTTCACTGGTGTAGCTGTTTTATCCGAATTAATGGCCGAACTGCTCTGGAATCGCAATCATTACCTGTCCTATACATGTACATTGCACATACCAATTTTCATCTCGTTTGGATGATTCCTTCTAGGTGCTTCGTCTTTTTTCTTGGGGGGGAAGTGTGTGTTTATGCAGAGTACTGGGTAACAAGGTCGTATGTTGTTACTACTTATATTGAGGATGGGAAAGTATTCAATCAATGTGACTGAGGCCCTTGTTTTCTTACGTTTTGTTTTTCTTCAACGAGAGCATAACGGATTTCACAATTAAATCGCAATTTTCCTGCTGTGAATTTCTTTAATATTCATTTATT
The DNA here is from genome assembly GCA_039090855.1 of Macrothele yani. NCBI lineage: Eukaryota > Metazoa > Arthropoda > Arachnida > Araneae > Macrothelidae > Macrothele > Macrothele yani. The sequence goes on from CM077026.1 coordinate 77,367,224, forward strand.
TGGGTTGTCATGTGCTGTGAAGTTTCTGAGTTTCGTCCCTACACATATTGCTGCTAGTGCCCAAACTCACGGGTATATGCCAATTCAGTGAAATCTAATCCCTAAACGATGAATGCTTGTACGATTTATGTAAATTTTGATTTTCTTTTAATGAAGAAACTAAAAGATGTTTCGGAACTCGTAGTGGAGTTGTTGGGAGTTTAATAATCCGCTGATGATAATGAATTATTCAGAAGATTCCCTGAGGTACGACAAAAGAAATAAGAACCTTTGCTTTAATGAGTTCAGGTACTAGGATCAAATTGGAGGCATTTTCGCTGACAGCGCTAGAGTGAATTTCAGCATCCTAGCGATGAATTAAGCTCTCTTCTTGAAATAAAAGTTAGTAGTTACGCAGTTGCCGCTGTAACTCATGAAATAATTCCTTACACATCTTCATCAGAACATAGTAGGAAGAGCCTTGCATCTAAAGAACACGATTCTTCAAAATGTTTGATGAGAAACAACTAATTACACATGCATGCATCTGGATTAATGAGTGGTATTCGTAGGATCGTGAATTAGTCCTTTTCAGCACATGCGAGCAAGTGGTGCTCCGAATCATTCAATTTTCTTTTGATTCTGTAACCAATTTGTTGCTCAATTAAACTCATTCACTTTGGCACTGAAGATATAATCGCCTTTCAAGTTTCGGTCTATGCGTGTGTGAAATTGTTTCAATCAAAATTTGCTTCAATCGCCAACAAACATAGGCGCTTGAAGCAAACCTTTTTTTACTGAAAGCATTTTTTTTGTAATAACCTTTTTCTACTGAAAGTAATCTCAGTTATACAAATAAACGGAAACAGCGCAGGACAAGCAAGTTATAATCACAGAAGAACTTGTCAATTATTATTTTTAAAAAATCAGTCTATATGAATATAGTCAATCTCTGGCGACTGAGCAGCACTTACACTCAGAGGTACGCACATGAAACTTATGAAAAGAATGTGGCAGCGAAACTGAATAATTTTGTAACGACCGCATTTGAAAAAGAAGAAATGCGGCATATGACATGTGAAAATAATTCAAGAGTAGAAATGGGAGAAACTTATCTTTTACAGGGACAGTCAACAATTTCCAATCCACTGCTGGATGAAGGTCTCCCCAAGTCTCTCCGACAACTTGGTGTCTTGAATTCTTTTCCATGTCACTCCGAGGTGCTTTCAAATTTCATCTACCCATCTCCCACATGGTCTGGGGCTTGTTTATGAGAAAAATAATGTGTGGGAAAAAGTTTGTATCATAAAGGTTACATGCTAAAAATATCAAGAAGAATAAAAAGGCAGCTGTCTAAACATGCAGAAAACTACCCAAAACGTACAATTAGAATTTTACTACTAAAAGGCATATTAGGTAAAAACAAGATCTTTCGCAACAGGCGCCCTGTGCGTCATCAGGTTAAAAGAACTGGCGCTAGGAGAACACACACACTTATTATATAGATAGTCCCGAAGACAACAGCGATCCCGGTGAGTGACATGATATCCGCGTCACAACTCGGTTACAGCGAGAAACAAAGCAAAGAAAGAAAATACCAAATAGATTACAAATACATATTCACCGAAGTGAAAAATAAGCACAGGGTCGGTTATCAACCCCCGCAGTAGGGTACTTCGCACAACATAAAAAATTAAATAAGCGAATCCACGGTGCATGTACATGTGCAGGTAAGTCATCGTTACAGCATACGTCCTTAAAAACGTCAATATACAAACTTTCGGCGAAGAGAGTCATATACCTACCTCTGGTCCTAAGTAATAAATAAGTCTCAGACCATGAGGGCAGATGAGTTCCAGACTTAACCAGGCGTGCAAGGGCAGTAGTAGTAGATCCAGTCTTTACAGTGTACTGATGTTCAGTCACTCTAACTCCTAAATTACGAAGAGTGGATCCTATGTACCATGAATTAGGAGCAGCAGCAACGTCGGTCTTCAAGGGCACACAGTACACGCCCCACTGTTCTTGGATGGGTTTGGGCTCACGATCCTTCCTAAGCATGCTCCGAAGGTTAGAGGCCACATCACCAAAATCTTTTTGTGTTTTTTACACACTCTCCGTAATGCATTTGTAACCGGTGGAAAGAAAGACATTGATCCCACATAAGTAATCTGCTCGCGCTCAACACACAACGAAGACGAATTACTTCTCCTATGCCGAGCACACAACTTTTTCACAATACCAACACCATACCCATGTTCCATCACAATGGTTTTAATAAAAAGAAGTTCTTTATTCCGAGCAGCAATGCACGAGGAATGGGTATACGCTCTATTCACCAAAGCCCGAATAGCTGCAAGTTTATATCTAGCCGGGTGGAAAGAGGCGTGTGGAATGATATCAAAAGAACCAACGGCCTTCCGATACACTTCAAAAGTCAAAAAATCCTTATTGACATGTCTGGTGATTAGAAGTTCCAAGAAAGGGATCTTAAAATTTTCCTCCCATTCTATCGTCAGGTTAATAGCAGGATATTTAGACGACAAAAGGCTTCTAAAAGAAAGCAAAGCATCACCAGAATGTGGCCAAACGACAAAAACATCATCGATGTAACGCAAGTACAGTGCTGGAACCTTCTCTGCCCTGGCTAAAATATCGTCCTCCAAATCTTGCATGATCACCTCTGCCAAAACAGCAGAGAGAGGCGAGCCCATAGGAGTGCCACCTCCCTGACGGTAAATGGTCCCATTGAACCGAAAAAAGGATCTTTTTGCAATAATATTTAAAGCATCGGAAATTTGCCTGAACTTGCATTAGGGGAATAGTTCCCAAGTCGGACAACTTAGAAATAATCAAATCGTGAGCTACGTTCAATGGAACACTCGGATATAACGATTCTACATCCAATGATGCCAAAATGAAAGAGGAGCCCAAGCCTCTGAATTTTCGAATACGGGCAATGGCCTGGAGGGAACTGGTGATGGAATAAGGTGAGGATTGGACAAAAGGCCGAAGGTAACGTGCCAACGCCCTCTCTAATGGTCTTAAAGGACTGTTACAACTAGAAACGAGCGGGCGAAGAGGCAAACCAGGCTTGTGAGTCTTAACGGTGCCAAATAAATTGGGAATGGCAGGGCCAACAACACTCCCTAACATAGAATGAATCTCACTAGGCAACAAACCCTCTCTTTTAAGGGCTGAAATTTGTCTAATAGTGGCCGAAGTTGGGTCAGAAAGGACAATTGAGTGAGGAATAGTATTAATCACATTGTTCATCTTCTGAATATAATCCTCCCGATTTAAAATAACGATGTCGTGAGCCTTGTCTGCAACTGTGATAACAATGTTAGGGTTATTTCTCAATTCACACAACTGTTTCTTCTCTTCACTGTAATACACTGTCATCGCCGAGGGCACCTGAGGCCCAATTTGACTGCAAATCTTCGCAATTTTTTGCCTAGCAGAATCCTGGTCTTCCAAAGGCAAAGCATGAATAATGTTCTCGGTCTCTGTAATGACACAGAAAGCATTAACACCATCGGTGGGGTAGTTGAATTTCGACCCCTATTTAATGCCCGGACCAGAACTGGATTCAACGAAACATCACTAAAATTGTGAAATTTTAATCGAGGTGCTGAAGACAAATTCTGGGGGAGGGAGGCACCACCTCGTGTGGTACCATCAGTGGCTCGAGATACAAGTATTCTTAGCTTATGAATATGTCTACTTTGAATTATTTGCAGCTCAGTGTTCAACATTGAGTTGTGGACAATCATAAGTCTCTCAAACAGATAGGGGTGGGCCAAATGACCTAGAAAATGCTTAGGAAGGATCGTGAGCCCAAACCCATCCAAGAACAGTGGGGCGTGTACTGTGTGCCCTTGAAGACCGACGTTGCTGCTGCTCCTAATTCATGGTACATAGGATCCCCTCTTCGTAATTTAGGAGTTAGAGTGACTGAACATCAGTACACTGTAAAGACTGGATCTACTACTACTGCCCTTGCACGCCTGGTTAAGTCTGGAACTCATCTGCCCTCATGGTCTGAGACTTATTTATTACTTAGGACCAGAGGTAGGTATATGACTCTCTTCGCCGAAAGTTTGTATATTGACGTTTTTAAGGACGTATGCTGTAACGATGACTTACCTGCACATGTACATGCACCGTGGATTCGCTTATTTAATTTTTTATGTTGTGCGAAGTACCCTACTGCGGGGGTTGATAACCGACCCTGTGCTTATTTTTCCCTTCGGTGAATATGTATTTGTAATATATTTGGTGTTTTCTTTCTTTGCTTTGTTTCTCGCTGTAACCGAGTTGTGACGCGGATATCATGTCACTCACCGGGATCGCTGTTGTCTTCGGGACTATCTATATAATAAGTGTGTGTGTTCTCCTAGCGCCAGTTCTTTTAACCTGATGACGCACAGGGCGCCTGTTGCGAAAGATCTTGTTTTTACCTAATATGCCTTTTAGTAGTAAAATTCTAATTGTACGTTTTGGGTAGTTTTCTGCATGCTTAGACAGCTGCCTTTTTATTCTTCTTGAAAAAGTTTTCTTCTGGTTTCTTTTTTCTGTCACATGGCCCCCGGTCTAGCATTTCAGCTGACCGATGTAAGTTCTTGTAGCGATACGTCAAGCCCATTACCACTCGAGACTATTTATTTTGATCATGATGTCAGAAACTCTTGTCATTTTCTTGATCCACAAATTCGTTTTCCTATCTTTCTTGTTTAAACAAAGCCTGCATCTCTTCATGATTTTTTCGGTTGCCCGCAACCTCTGCATGTCTTTTTCATACTGCTCAAAAGTATTATCGCAGGAAGAGATATTGTAAGGGAAATCATGTGCGACTAATGTTGAACGTACAATTTTATTTTTACATTAACTACAGTAGAATATTCAGTAATATGGGTAAGAAAAACATAATAGCGAATTTTTATGCAATATTATCATTTAGCGTGCACGATGCGATATACAGTGGTGTGCAAAAATTAAGGACGAAGAGGAGAAATTAGCATAACAGCGGAACGAGCAGGCAGAATCTACCAAAAGACCACTCAGGAGATAGACTAGGGTCCGGTACGGAAGGGCATGCGCATATATGCAGCATGACGTAAGGGGGAGTGTCGGAAAGGTATAAAGCCCACGGGCGGTGTATGCTCAGCAATTCGGTGAAAGCTATTGCACGGTGTACTTCGGTTTGAACGACTTCGTGTTGCTGCCACCGTGTAATATAGCCAACAAGCAATCCAGTAGACGACATCTGGATGACTTTAATTAAGGTCGCGTCATTGGGAAGTTGGAAGAAGGTCGAAATGTGACTAGTGTGGCCGAGGAGTTCGGGATCGCTCACAGCATTGTTTTAGGAGCTTGGAGAGCATTTCAAACGAGAGGAACAGCTGTCCGAGAGTTTAGTAGTGGTCGTCCACGAGCAACCACGGCGGCTGACGACCGGTATATTGTCTTACAGGACAGAAGAGACAGACGGCAGACAGCGGGAGAAATCGCAAAGCACATGCAACAGACAACTGGACGTCCGTTGTCGCGTTTTACCGTGGCCAGAAGGCTGCACAAAGGTGGTCTATTTGCACGACGACCAGTACGGTGTGTGCCATTAACGCCTGCTCATCGGATACGGCGGTTTCTGTGGTGCCAGGAACACAAGAACTTGACACATCAGCAATCGGGTCGAGTTTTCTTTACGAATGAGAGCCGATTTAGTCTGACAAGCGATTCTGGACGTATACACATCTGGAGAGAGCAGGGAACACGCAATCACTCTTCCAACATCATCGAAAGGGACCGGTTAGGAGGTGGCGGAGTTCTCGTTTGGGGTGGTATCATGCTTGGTGCTCGTACTGACCTCCACATCTACCAAGGAGGTTCAATCACTGGTGTCCGCTATTGTACCGTGGTTCTCCTGCCTCACGTGCGTCTGTTTAGAGGTGCTGTGGGTCCTGAGTTCTTCTTCATGGACGATAATGCTACACCTCATCGTACAGTGGCTGTCGCAGAGCTGTTGGAGAGTGAATATATTCAACGCATGGATTGGCCCGCAAGGTCCCCGGACCTAAATCCAATCGAACACGTGTGGGACCTTCTCGGGATAAGCTTGGCAGCACGTCACCAGCCACCAGCAACGATTCCGCAGCTGCGATTGGCGCTACAAGAGGAATGGGCCGCGATGCCTCAACAGCTCCTTGACAACCTCGTCCTCAGCATGAACAGACGTTGTAAATCCTGCAACGCAGACACGGGTGATTATATCCCCTACTGAAGACTGGATTTTTCTTGACAGCCGCGTGTCACATGGACGTTTCTGTCTTCTGTCCAGTTGTGCTCGAAGCTACCTTTTCAATAAAGTGCCTTTGCTTCCTTTGGATTCCTTTTTTGGACGGTTTTGCTCACTTGTCACATATTCTTACATCTTGGGGATCTTATGGTATGATTTGAATCGATGTGGAGCATTTCTGCAAGACGTTGCATTCGAAAAACTGTCTCGTCCTTAATTTTTGCACGCCAGTGTACTATAAAACAAAATGTCTATTTGTTTAATACAACAAGAAAAAGTGACTTTTCGCAAGTGCTAACTGGACTTTAGTAGATCGCATGGTCCCCTTGAACGACTATGAACGCTGCACACCTTTGCAGCATGGATTTGATAAGGTTATGGAGGAGGTGATGAGGTTTAAAAGGTATCAAAGCCACTCCTCAATGAGAGTAATCTCAAGTTCACGGAGAGTCAACGGGAGTGCCAGCCGAGCTGCAATGCACCTACCAAGTGCGTTCTAGTGATGATCAAATGGAATTATGTTAGGGGAGCATGCTGGCCACTTCAGTCGCTCCATTTCCTCCTCTTGAAGCATGTTGCCACCCTGGTGAAGGCGATAACGGATAGTTCGAATTGACACAGTGCGTTTTGTTCACACGAGAAGCTCTCGCTGGAGCTGAGTAGCATTTTGCCGCCTGTTCCATTGCGGGCTGTTAACAATATACTGTATAACTGTCGTCCCTTGCTGTAGTTGCTGGTAAACGGCCTTGACCTTGCCTTCATCGAACACTTTCTGTATCCTGGAATCGTGTTCACATTTCCGAAAAGGACACTTCGTGACACTCCAGTGGCCTGCTACCACCCACTGAGTCTGACCTCCTTACAAAATGGCATTACCACGCCCTCGACTCTGGACGAGAACTAATGTGTCAGTAGTTCGCCACGATGGAATACTTATTAGTCTTAATCAATTCCGAAATTGCATAAATTAAAACGTCTAGGTATTAAAACAACTTTGAGGTCAGATTTCCTATCCCATATAAGAATTCCGCGCTCAAAGTTGTGGACATATTACGCTCTATGTTTCACCGAACCCTAGCGGGGATTCCTCTTAAATTTAGGTGCAGCAAAAGTTAAATTAGTGCCAGCAGACAACATGCGTCTGGAACATACATTGATCACACATAACATGCACAAAATAAAAAGATGACGGCAGGTCATAAAGGATAAAGTTAAAATTGGATGTTTATTCTGGAAACATGCTGCTTAAAACTCTTATATGTTTTCAGTGGAAGTGAAAGAAATTGACTTTAAATCATTTCTTAGAGTTATTCATTTTAAATCTTATTAACCTAACTTCTGGTGTATATTTAGTTAAAATTCCCGTCATGGTGCACAAATTTGGAAATTTACCATTTAAGATGGGATGAGATATGCTACCTCAAATAAAACATCTGACGACCCTGTTCAAATGTCCCGCTCTTACTCCTCTGCGTAGAAAAGGCTACTCAATTACCTCTGCTCTTGGTGACCTGCTTCCTTAACGTGTCACTACTTTAATTCCTCTCTCGACCATCTCCGACATTTTTCAGCAAACCGTCTCAAGAAAATACATTATTTTCTTAATAGCTCACCAACGTCCCGAAAAATTGGAAATATTCCGTTATATCATCTTAATCATCTCGGATTCGTTTCTACAACGGAGAGGGGGTTAAATTCATGAATACATCCAATCACTGTGATTGGATGTGGACAAAAGGGGTACAGGGAGTTCGTCAATACTTTACAACCTGGCTGTCGTTACTTATAACTCTCCTAGTTGTGGAACTTGGGAATTTAAAATACGCCTGTCACATGAACAACGAATAGAGGCATACCCACTGGTTATTTATGTGGTTACATGGTGGCATCTTCACCGGGCCAGCCTGAAGTTTCGTCGGTGTTTGTGGGGTGTAAAAGGAAGGAGAGAAATTTTTCTTCCGTTGAGGGAACGTTGCACTACATTGTTGAAAAAGTGTTGCGTAAAGGATTGGATGAGTGTTCTCGACCCAACCTTATCCAAGGAATTTTTGGGGCGATGGACAATAGCCATTTCTCTTTTGTTCGCCTCACGCTCTGAATTTCTTTGTTTTTGTTGTTGGGTGGCATCGTCTGGGAATATAAATGCTACAAGACTATTGCAGCTGCAAAAGAATCCCACCATGAAAATAACGAATTGGGGTGTGGAGACAGCGGGGTTCCCACTTTTCACTCCGTGCCTATTGTGACGTACACTCTGATTCACCTTCCCTTTTTAGTTTCTTTCTCTATGCAAATTTGAGTTCGTTCTCCTTAGCACTTCTCAAAGTTAATGTGTTATCTTCTCTCTCGCAAGAGTATGGTTGACAACACCCATGAGGTCCGAACGAATGACGTATAGATGTCTGAGACGAGAACTGAACGATATATATATACACTGCCGGACAATTGCTAAATACGGACGACAATAGCAACGATAGCAACCATAAAATGGAAGGCAGGAAAATGTGGAAATTAGCATAAGTGCGGGATACAGTAAGACGTGTTGTGCGTATGCAAATTTTGGATTGCCGAACTTGTTCGTGACGTCATAGCGCTGATAAGAGATATAAAGGATTTGACGCGTATTGACCGTTGTTGTTCAAACGCAAAGTTGAAAGGGAAAGAATCAATTGACGAACTTGCAATTTTCAGTATGTCTTCCCGACATCACCTAGATGATTTTACGCGTGGCCGTATTATTGGCAATATTGAAGAAGGGCGAAAAATAACAGATGTTGCCAGGGAGTTCGACGTCAGCCACAGTGTTGTTTCAAGTCTTTGGAAATCATTTCAAACAAATGGAGAGTATAGCAAACGTCACGGATGAGGTCGTGTTCGCAGTACGACACCTGCAGAAGATCGGTACATAGTGCTATCAACAAAAGGACACCGGCGCAGCACATCTAGTGAGGTGGCAAATCAGTTTATGGCTGCTACTGGCAAGCGAATATCCCGGAAAACTGTCGCCAGACGTTTGCATGAAGGAGGACTATACGCCCGCCGTCCTGTTGTGTGCATCCCATTGTCCAGACGTCACCGTACCGCCTGTTTGCAATGGTGCCATCAACATCGCAATTGGACTGATAACGACTGGTCTGCTGTCCTCTTCTCAGATGAGAGTAGATACAGTCTATCGTCTGATTGTCGACGACAACTGATCTGGCGTGATAGTGGTACTGCATATTATCCAGCAAACATACAGGAAAGGGACCGATATTCGACATGTAGTGTCATGGTATGAGCTGGTATCATGATCAATGGCCGTACGTCCCTCTATGTGCTTCCAACTGGGACTATGACTGGCCAACGATACATTAATGATGTTTTGCTACCACATGTTCGCATGTTCCGTGGTGCTGTCGGTGATAGATTCATTTTCATGGACGACAACGTAACATGTCATCGAACTGTCGCTGTCCAGGAGTGTCTTGAGAGCGAGGATATTCAACGCCTCGTATGGCCAGCACGTTCTCCAGATCTGAATCCCATTGAAAATGTGTGGGATGCTTTGAGAAGGAGTCTTGCTGGTCGCCAATGCCCTCCAATAAACAAGGACACCCTCATCCGTGCACTGACAGACGAATGGGATAAATTACCCCAACAGCTGCTTGATAATGTTGTGCAAAGCATGACACGACGTGTGGAATCTTGCATCGCCCTCCATGGTGGCCATATCCCTTATTGACATCTTACGCCGGAAAGCCTGCGGACGGTAATTGCATTTTTTTCACGTTTACGTATTCTGCACAAAATGGCCTGTTTGTCCCTTGAACACGTTCCAAAGCCTTCTGGATTTCAGAGCACAATAAATTGTCTTTCTTGTAATGTTCTGGCATTCTGACATTATTTTATTTCACTTGGCATCCAACCACACTTACTTTTTTATGCGCTATATAGCCGTTTATGACCCGTCCTTAGCAATTGTCCAGCAGTGTATATATATATAACTCTTGGATCAGAAAAATGACAAGAGTGGAAGACATCATGATCAGAGTTAAATTCCTGAAATGTCAATGGGCTGGACATACTGCCAGAAGGACAGACCATCGTTGGACAGCCGAAATTTTAGATTGGATTACAAGGGACAGGAAAAGACCCAGAAGAAGACCACATGGGAGATGGGTGGATGAAATTCGAAAGTATGCAGGAGTGACATGGAGGAGACCGGCACAAGACACCGCTGTGGAAGAAACTTGGGGAGACCTTCATCCAGCAGTGGACTGATAATGGTTGATAATGATAATATGTACTCACAGACAATGAAATTTGCGCGCCAAGAAGGAAGTATCGGATTGAACTGAAATTTTATGGACGTAATGATGCAGAAGAATGATACACATGATAGCAAAACCAAAGCTACAGGACAATTACAGAGGGATATGTGGAACGCAGTCTGGTCATCTTCAACAGCGCGTCTCACCGCCTTGTCCAGCGATACATGCTGCAATATGGTCCTGCCACACGTCTCCAAACTGTGGCATTCCACGTCGCTCTGGTATGGCAACACTGCGCATGGAACTGGCGATGTTCTGGTTAAGGGCAGCACACGTAAGGGGCGCTGGGATCGCAAATTTGCTTCCGCGAAGTGTCGGGAAATGGTTCGTGAACACACAGGAGCCGCTACATCTGCCTATGTATTGAACCGGGTCCCCGTGGGATCCGTTCGTGCCTGGCGCATGATCCGTCGATCCTCTATACCGTGGGTCCTCCTGGTACGTGCGGAAGCATTCCGCCGTGTGGCAGTGCCATCACGTGTCCACTGCTCCCAACACAGTTGGGCCGTATGGTCAGAACAATCTACGTGGCGGAATACACGACGCGCCAACCACCCTGCGGTTTTCATCCCGATGATCAGACCTCTCTCACAGCCCATACGTTGCCTAAATCGACGTCTCTGGCGTCTGCCCGGAATTCTTGTCACTCTGCACTCTTGCTTCCGTCGGCCGGTGCTTCTCGCTTTCATGGGGCATGGACTACACGCCGGTTTATTAGGCTGCCGGTTCATGCTTGCAGCGCCATTACAGGGTGTGCGGTCATGCGCAATCGCACCAAACGAGGATCATTTGCATACCAGCATGCATTCCAGCCATTTGCAAAGTTTCGCGGTTGTAGCATTTTTTCTTCCAGGTATGCAAATTTTATTTTCCTTTAGTGTATATATATATACACTATAATGACAATAGTCACCGGACACCCGTTCAAAAGCAAACAGACGGATCCGCTGCGTTGTCAAGATGCGCGGTACAGCTGTGAACGGTACTAAACCAAGGCTGCAGCTTACCGCGATCATATCACACTGTGAGGTTAAGTGAAAATGTCGCGGCGGAAGAGAACTGTCTTTGAAAAAGGTAAGATTCCAAAGTGATCGAGGTAGTTGCCTTCACGATCTTAATAACAAGAGTCACTCACAATACAAATTTAAATTCGTTGGCTGCATTTAAAGATTTTATTGTATACACAAATATAAGAATTTTCGGGTTTCCCTAGAACCCATCATCAGATACAGAAGAAGGAATAAGTTTAAATAAAGTGTTACGTGAATATAATATAGATATCAAATATTAATATGACATAAGTCACGTAGCATCAAATTGTCAAACGACGTGGCATGTATCATGAAATAAAGAAAATAAAGAAAAGGGAATGCAGGTATACATACAATACTGCATTGTAAAAATAAAGGAAGGTTAGTAGGTAACTGAATTAATTGTATTGTTCTCATCAGGAGATACAACAAGGAGCACTATAGCAGAAATCGAGATTAAGTGATTTCGTCCTCAGTTTGCCTCGTATTCGGACCTGTAAATAGTTTCCAGATTGTAGGTACAGATACTGGAACATTGTCATTACAGCATAAATGTCTCTGAGTAGCAATTACAAGGCTCTCAGTGAACAGCAATGAAGAGACAGCACTAGTTGTTACGATGATGGAAGCATCATTCCAAATCGGATAGTGCAAAACATCGCACACGAGTCGAGACAATGCAGAGTTTTTAAGTCCATTCTTTACGGCGTATTTATGTTCGTTCAGTCTTGTTACTAGAGTACCTTTTGTAGATCCTATATATTTACTATCGGGAGTGTCACCATCAATACTTTTTAAGGAGATGCTGTAAACGCCATATTTGTTTAGCTTTGTTACCTGGTCTCGATCTTTTTTAATTAACTGGAAAATGTTTGTAGTTCGCATTGCGAATTCCAGCTGAAAGTTTCTGCAAATGGCTTTGAGAACAGGTGTTATGGTTGAATAATAATCTATGGCACCTATATATCTACGAAGTTGTTGGTCCTTTTGAAGAGTAGTTGAGTTTTCTTGGTGGAGCTTCTTAAGAGCTTTTTTTTTATAAAGGTGGGAAAGCCATGGTTGAGGGTGATGTTGAATATTTTGTTAATTTCACATTTACGTCTGCTGAAACTAGATGAATGCATGATGGCTCTGCGTAGAAGGAAAGTAATTGAGGAGAGCTTATAGTTTTTTGGATGTGCTGAAGAAGCCGGGATCAATGTAGGGACAGAAGTGGGTTTCCTAAATACCAAGTGTTGCAAGGTGCAAGTGACAGCATCTCGTTCAAGCATAAAATCCAGGAATGGCAATTTACCTTCGCTTTCCAGTTCAATGAAGAATTTTTAGCCGCCCCGGTGGCGCAGTGGTCTAAGCGATGGCCTCTGATCATTCGTCCGAACGGGGTCCGGGTTCGAATCCCGGTGAGGCATGGATGTTGTGTTTGTCTTACGGCACTGTCTCTCTCCCTTCCCTGGAACCAGTGACCCTAAATTAGGGACGGGCGACTGCTTATAGCCCATTGAGTTGCTCACGGTGGTCGTTAAACCTCCAACCAAAAAAAAAAAAAAGAAAAAAATAATAATTTTATGGTCGGAATTTGGGATGATAAGTGTTCAGCAACAGTTCGTAGGTCAGCTGGTTCGTGATCCCAGAAGAGAAGTACATCATCGACATATCTTATGTAAAAGCACGGAGGTTTTTGATATTCTTGTAGCTTTTTATTTTCTATGTGCCGTAGTAGAATTTCCGCTGGAATCGGAGATAGTGGTGATCCCATTGGGGTGCCCTCAGTTTGGCGATAAATAATGTTGTTGAATTGAAAATATGATCTGTTGTGCACTAGTTTTAAGGTTGTAATGATGGATTGGATCGTTTCTGGTTCGCATTTTAGTTCCAGTAGTTTTATCTGAATGATGTCATGTACAGTTTTGATCGGAACATTAGGGAACAAAGAAATGACATCGAGAGAAGCCATAATAAAGGTTGAGTTATTTGCATTAAAGGATTTGATCTTGTTAATAGCTTGTACTGTGCCTTTAGCAGAGTAGAGTGAATTATTAACTAGTGGTTGAAGGAAATAAGTTAGTGCCTTATCTATAGGTCTGGTAGGTGCTGCAAATCCAGATACTAGCGGGCGTAATGGGTGCCCGGGTTTATGAGTCTATAGTTTACCAAAAAGTTCAGGAACTCGTGCACCTGGAGGGCAGTATAAGCATTGTGAAATGGCCGTTGGGAGGTTTGAGATTTTCTTCAATTTATGTATGGCCGCTATGGTAGCATTAATAGGGTCTATTTTGTTCAGAATAATAATTTGCGAGGTTTTATCAGCGGATATGATCGATATATTGGGATCGTTGCGTAATTCTAAACGTTTCTTTTTCTCTTCTGTAAGACGAGTGAAATCCGTGTTGTGTCTTTGAACATGAAATATCCTAATCGAATTCATTAATCGATGTCATGCATCGTTTCGTTTTCTTAACGGTAGGTGGGAAAAGATGATGGTTTCTGCTTTCGGAATAAGTTTCTAACTATTAATCCCGGAGTTCGGGAAGGCGAATTTTAGGCCTTTATTTAGTGCTGATATTTGGATTTGGTTTAGAAAATAATCACTTTAATTGATGAAGTTAGTTTAAGGTTGTGATTGATTCTGGATAGGCCTACGTATACATGAGGTACGATTCCTCTCAACTACGTTCTGGTCCACAAGATGGAATTCGGAATACAAACATTTCCAGTTAATTAAAAAAGATCGAGACCAGGTAACAAAGCTAAACAAATATGGCGTTTACAGCATCCCCTTAAAAAGTATTGATGCTGACACTCCCGATAGTAAATATATAGGATCTACAAAAGGTACTCTAGCAACAAGACTGAACGAACATAAATACGCCGTAAAGAGTGGACTTAGAAACTCTGCATTGTCTCGACTCCTGTACGATGGTCTGCACTATCCAATTTGGAATGTTGCTTCCATCATCGTAACACCTAGTCCTGTCTCTTCATTGCTCTTCACTGAGAGAATTGTAATTGCTACTCAGAGACACTTATGCTGTAATGACAATGTTCCAGTATCTGTGCCTACAATCTGGAAACTATTTGCAGGTCCGAATACGAGGCAAACTGAGGACGAAATCACTTAATCTGGATTTCTGCTATAGTGCTCCTTGTTGTATCTCCTGATGAGAACAATACAATTAATTCAGTTACCTACTAACCTTCCTTTATTTTTACAATGCAGTATTTTATGTATAACTGCAGTCCATTTTCTTTATTTTCTTTATTTCATGATACATGCCACGTTGTTTGACAATTTGATGCTACGTGACATTATGTCATATTAATATCTGATATCTATATTATGTCACGTAACACTATTTAAACTTATTCCTTCTTCTGTATCTGATCTAGGGAAACCCGAAATTTCTTATATTTGTATATACAATAAAATCTTTAAATGCAGCCAACGAATTTAAATTTGTATTGTGAGTGACTCTTGTTATTAAGATCGTGCATTGAAGGCAACTACCTCGATTACTTTGGACTATTTCTGCACGAATTTGAATTCTCCTAAAGGTAAGATTGTTGGGTGTTATATTAGTGGGTTGTCCATAAGAGAAACCGAGAGGCGTTTAAACACATCCAAGTCAACTGTTTTGGATGTAATGAATAAGTGGAAGACACATGGCGTGCCTGAAACAGCAAAACGTACCGGCAGACCAAAGAAAATCAGTGATAGAGGATGTCGAAGCCTCAGGAGAGTCGTTACAGCTAATCGACGCAGTACTGCATAAGACCTTAGTGTACAGGTGAGTACAAATGCAGAAACCTCGGTATGTGCACGTGCCATTCGCAGAGACTTCATTCCATGGATTACTGTGGTCTTGCGGCAGCTCATAAGCCTTTCATCTCCACTCGGAATGCTACTCGTTGTTTAGCATGGTGTAAAGAACATTTATCGTGGACCATAGTTCAATGAGAACGGGTCCTATGTATTGATGAACCCAGATACACGATCCATCAGTCTGATGGCCGTGTGTGCGTATGGCGACAGCCGGGTGAACGCTATTTACCACAGTGTACTATTCTACGATCAAGTTTGGAGATGGCAGTGTACTCGTGTGTGGGTGTTTTTCGTGGTATGGTCCCGGCCTATTGGTTATCGTAGACAAACCCGTTGATCAGCACTTCTACCTCGATATTATGGACAGTTATGTCCTACCAATTCTGTGGCAATACTATAGAACCGAGCCTTGTTGGTACCAACAGGATAACGCACCGAGCCATAAAGCAAGAACTGTTACGGCGTGGTTTGACGATAATTCCGTATCGTGTGTGGACTGGACAGCACAGAGTCCTGATCTTAATCCCATAGAGCACCTATGGGATGGATTAGAACGCCGCACAAGAAGTTTGGAACCAAGGCCTACTGCGAAGCAACAGTTAGCGGCAGCATTATGCACTTAATGAAAGCGCATACCTATCGCTGTGTTCCAAAACCTTGTCGAAAGCATGTCTCGAAGTGTCAGTGCATGATTTAACGCCAAAGGTGGTTTCAGAATCGCTTTAATGTAATAAAACTGAGGAGACGAGCAACATGGAATCGTCTCAAAGAAAACAAAAAGAACAGGAATGATACAAACTGATAAAAGTGATGATATATACACTGGTGGCCACCCAAAATGCAACACCAAGAAGGACACGAGATAGCAAAGCCAGATTTACTGGACACATAACAACAGATACAGAGATGAAACGATTGAGCTTACATGCCCGTGCGACTTGCGGAACACGCAGACATCAATAGTTCGTGTGGCCCCCTTGGCTGGCAATAACGGCCGCTACACGCCGCGGCATCGAACAAAAGAGGCTTTCGATGTGGGCTTGGGGTATGCCGATCCAGGCTGCTTCCACACGTTGCCACAATTTATCATGCGTAGCCGCGGGTGGTGCTTGCCGGGCCACTCGGTTGCCGATCAGCGACCAGACGTGTTCGATGGGCGACATATCGGGAGAATAGGCGGGCCACGGCAGCAGTGACACCCGGTGGGCCGTGAAGAATCATTGCACGATGTGTGCTCCGTGCGGGTGCGCATTGTCCTATTGAAACGTGGTCGCTGGAAAGTCCTACAGGTAAGGGAAGACTACAGGCTCCAAAACGTCGGAGATGTAGCGTTGGCTGTTGAGTGTACTGGCGATGCGTACCAGAGGAATGCGGGTGTCATATCCAATTGCGCCCCAAATCATAACGCCAGGCGACGGACCAGTATGGCGATGCATAATGCAGACGTCATACAGTCTGTCGCCGCGTTGCCGCCACACGCGGATCCGACCATCGTGGTGTTGCAGGAAGAAACGGGATTTGTCGGAGAAGACAATGTCGTGCCATTCCCTAGTCCAGGTTCGGCGTTAAACGGCCCACTGCCGCCGCACTCGCCGGTGGTATAACGTCAATGGTAGTCGGAGCAATGGGCGCCGTACGACAAGTCCCCGCTCTTGCAGACGACGTCCAACGGTACGTGCTGACACAGGCTGCTGCGCAACACACCCTAATTCCTGCGCTAACGTTCGTGATATGGCGGTGAGAGCCATCAATACCCGCCGGATAACATACCGATCCTCTCGTTCGGTGGTGTGCCGCGGCTGCGGCTATCGCTCAGTTCGGTCCTGGAGGAAGACAGAACTTGGTGACAGCGACCCAGTGATGACCGGACCACATGACACGGGTGAGGAAACTGGTGATTTCTCGGAAGCAGTAAAGTGGAGGTGATGAGGTCATCCAGGAGTACTGGCACAGAGAAATAAGATGGGTGCGTGCAAGGTTGGCTCGTTGATAAAACGACGTGCAGAATTGGGCACGGCGCCAATAGGCAGCTGTTTGAATGAGACGTGGACGAAGCGCACTACGGGTGGCTGTTGAAGAAGCATGAGGTGAGCCGAGAAACACCCCGAGGAAGCGCTGAGCCAACGAGGACTAGGTGGCCCCCCACGTGGAGTATGTACGACCAGACCACGCACCGCATTACAGTCTAGTACATTCGGCGGCATTGAGTTCTGCAGCAGAGCAAGAGGCATAGGTATCAAAACGATAACGGAGCTGAGAGAACTGAGAATCAGCACGGATACACACGATGATATAATCAGCGTAAGCGATGCAGGAGACAGAGTGGTGCCGAGTTCTTGCAACTGGTAAAGATGCCTGGAGAGAGTGCTCCACGGAGCGCAGGAACGGCTCAACTGCGATGGCGAAGAGTTGCTCTGAGAACGGGCAGCCTTGTCGTACACCACGGCAGAAGGATATGGACACAATGAGAAAGGAGGCCGTCTTAACGTGGAAAACGGCGTCCTGGTAGAGAGAGAGAAGGAGAGAAACAAAGGAGGGAGGAAAAACAAAACTGAGAAGAGTGTTAGAAAGATAAGTATGGGAAATATTATCAAAAGCGCAGCGAGGATCAAGAGAGAAAAGGGCAAGAGGCTCAGAGCGTGTATTAGAAAGGTGAAAAAGGTCGCGGAGAAGCAGAACATTATGAGAGATAGAACGGCCGGGAACGGTGTAACTCTCATTAGGAGAAAAAATGTACGGGATAATAGAGTTAAGCCAACGGGAGAGAAGTTTAGCGTAGAGTTTGTAGTCTAAGTTAAAGAGGGAGATAGGACGCCAATTCTCCAAGTCAAGAGGGTTTCATTTCTTGGGAAAAAGAACAATATGTGAATTTGTGAAACTCCTCGGGAGAGTAGAACAGTAAAAAGCAGCAGTTAGAGCACAGAGGAGAAAAGGCAAGAGCGCGGAGAAGAAAGTACGGTAGAAGAGCAAAGGCCCCTGAACAACGTGAGGGTTAAGAGAAGAAAAAGAATCGGAGAGCTCACAAGAAGTAGGAGGGAGAAGAAGGGAGGCAGAAAGATGAGGGGGGACCTGAGGTAGATTAGAGAGAAGATAAGCAGAAGCAGAGGAGGAAGGAGGAGGGTTTCACAAAATTTATCAGCGAAAAACCGGCGTGATCGGAGGTGATGGTGCCAGACGGAAGACGAAGGTGACGGAGCGATGTATAGGTACGGCGATCTGACTCAATAGATGTGAGGAAGTCGTATGAGCAATCCGCTGGGTTGAGATGTTGTAGACGAAGGCGGATGAGGGCTTGCTGTGCGAGGGGTTCCAGTAGCACCTTGAGCTCAGCTTGGTATACAGGGAACAGCGGATCAGCTAAACTGATGAGGAACAGTAACTGTCGAGCATGATCGAGTTGCATCAATCGAAGGGTCTTCGCTGTAAAAGAGAGCTGGAAGATGTGGAGAATGAGCTGTTGTTTGTTCTCCAACCAATACAAAAGCGCACAGGGAGCAGGCTGCCGCCCCTGCCGTCGGGCATCGAGGAAGGCATTCATGGAAGAACAGAACTCGAAATCACCAAGCAGGGTAGTATCAAATGTCCATGGGCGGACTGATCGAGAAGGCGGCGACGCTCAGAGTCACCACGCAGTGGTCGGAGGGCGCTGTGGAATGATGGAGAGAATCTGTCACTGCCGGAAGGAGCGATGGCGAAGCATAATAGCGATCTAAGCGAGCGGTCAGAGGAACTCGCCTCCCAGACGAACGCCAGCTGTGGGAGGTGTCCGCAGGATGAAGATGCCGGTGGACGTCAACTAGAGAAAAATCCGAGACAAGGTCGTGGAGTATGGTGACTAGCTCTGTGCGGCGCTCACGAGACACTGGCAGGCGATCAAGAGACGAGTTTAAAATGCAGTTGAAATCACCCCCGAGAAGCACTCGATCAACGGAAAGAACCTGAGAGAGGGCTCCCCTGAGGCTCGTGAACAGCAGGGTTAGGTGCGTAGAGGGACATGGTACGCAGATGTTGAAGACATGAAAACGAATTCCAGCTAGAGTGAAGGAGATTTGTTGTAGAAGATCTCGGCAGAGATTGCGGACGGAGAGTAAAGACAGGGTGGTTCGAAACTGAATACGAACACCAATAGCGAAACCACCGTCCACAGAGTAACGGAAAGCATGGTGAAAGGTGAAGTCCCAAGTGCGCCACCTATGAAAAAGTGTCGAGGAGTGGCAGTTCGTTTCTCGCAGAAGGAGTAAGTCGGCCCCAAGGGGCGAGAAATCTTCCAGAACGAAAGCGCTAGCGAGGGTTAGCAAACCCCCTACAATTCGGAGTGGCGACCTTGAATGGGTAAATCCGACGTCGGATGAAGGGCAGCTATGGGAGCTTTCTGGAATGTGTCGAGGCAATTGAGGATACCACGACACCACAAGACGTAGTCGGGTTGCTTGGCATTATGCCGGAGGAATTTGAGGATGGAGGTTGCTTGGTCGAAGACCTCGGGAAGAATTGCTTCAAACTGCTGTAAAAAGATGAGAGAAGCCTCCCGATTTGTTTTATGAGTGAGAAACTCGTAAAGATCTTCAAAGAAGACAGGTTCTGAAGGAAGAGGGGCACGGGTAAGAAGAGTCGAGAAATCTTCAAACGTCAACAGAAGACCCTTGGACTTTGAAGAGGAAGAGCTAGAACGTGACTTGGATCTTGCTAGACGGATAGAACGATGTGGGCTGCCAGTCGGAGAAGGTGACTTCTTCTTTTTGTCCGGGCCTCGGTACTGGTAGTACAGCGACATTTGCCGTGGATCGATGACACACGAGATGTGGAGTCATGGGGCAATGTTCCACCTCATCGCCGGGAGCAAAACTGCCGACGGTGAATGAAGCATGAAGATCAGTCGTAATGTCCTCTGATAGAGAGAGAACACGGGAAGACAAGGAGGAGTCAAGCGGAGGAAACTCCGACAGAGTGGAGAAAGCAACATTGAAAGAAGCGTGCTAATCGAAGGCTTTAATCAGATTTTCGGCAGAACTGGGTCCAGAAGGTGCATACGCAGGAGGAGGCATGGCAGCAGAAACGAAGAAAGAGGTAGAATGCTGCCTTGGAGCTGCAGGAGTCAGTGGCTCTGCATGGGGGCAATGAGTCTGCTGATGGCCGTAAGCCTTGCAACGTGAGCAATGAGCAGAGGTGAGGAGCTCAATCCGGCGGCGCTCGTTACCGCAACGAACTTCGAGGAACCGTGGAAACTTTAGGAGATGAGTTCTACGGAAGCGACAGATATGTTTATCATCGGGGTCAGAGGGGGAAGAAGAGAGAGTCTTCACTGGGCCGACTACTCTGCCGCATCGACTAAGTGCAGCACACAGTATACCATCAGAGATCTCCGTGGGTACCGGATGTGTAAAGACCAGAACAGGACGCTGGGCGATGGATTCGGCTAAGAGGTGACGATCGCCAATTGATAGGTCCCGAGACAAGAAAATCTCGGCATATTCATTCTTCGAAAATAAACAATCACATTCGTGACTTTCGAGTGAGGTGGGTGAAAGTGCCGACGGTGAATGAAGCATGAAGATCAGTCGTGATGTCCTCTGATAGAGAGAGAACACGGGAAGACAAGGAGGAGTCAAGCGGAGGAAAATTCGACAGAGTGGAGAAAGCAACATTGAAAGAAGCGTGCTAATCGAAGGCTTTAATCAAATCAGATTTTCGGCAGAACTGAGTCCAGAAGGTGCATACGCAGGAGGAGGCATGGCAGCAGAAACGAAGAAAGAGGTAGAATGCTGCCTTGGAGCTGCAGGAGTCAGTGGCTCTGCATGGGGGCAATGAGTCTGCTGATGACCGTAAGCCTTGCAACGTGAGCAATGAGCAGAGGTGAGGAGCTCAATCCGGCGGCGCTCGTTACCGCAACGAACTTCGAGGAACCGTGGAAACTTTAGGAGATGAGTTCTACGGAAGCGACAGATATGTTTATCATCGGGGTCAGAGGGGGAAGAAGAGAGAGTCTTCACTGGGCCGACTACTCTGCCGCATCGACTAAGTGCAGCACACAGTATACCATCAGAGATCTCCGTGGGTACCGGATGTATAGAGACCAGAACAGGACGCTGGGCGATAGATTCGGCTAAGAGGTGACGATCGCCTATTGATAGGTCCCGAGACAAGAAAATCTCGGCATATTCATTCTTCGAAAATAAACAATCACATTCGTGACTTTCGAGTGAGGTGGGTGATGGCACCAGAAGGAAGCATCTTCTTGAGAGCAGAGCTGTACTGCTTCAAAGGAGTGTTGGGCAGCGCATCAAAACAAACCCTCAACTCGAGGGTCGAATGAAGACGTTGATAGGAAGGAGAGTTCTCGGGAATGTCTAATAAGATGGTGTCACCGTTGAGAGCAACGTAAGAATCCATAGAGGGCAGACGAGACGAGGAGGAAGCCGGTGGAATACCCAAGGCAGCCTCAGAATACGTGCGTGCAGAAGCGCCTCCTCTGGAAGGCATTGACGCAGCATGGGATAATGTACTGGAAGCAGAGACAGTAGAAACTGAAGATGGCAGATTAGCGACATCTTCAGAGACGTCCATGAATTCATGATCGCCAGCGGAAGCCAGGGACGTCACATCCACGTTCTCAATGGCAGAGTCGGAGTTCCGGATAGGAGAACAGGTGCAGATAACAAGAGGAAAATTAAGAGACTCTCCACTAGCAAGCGAAGATGATTTCTCAGCTGTCACTGATTTTGAGGAAGCGACGAGAGGAGCTGCAGCGATGCGGGAGGAAACAGCGCCTTCATCGGCAGATGTTATAATCAATGGCAACGGTTAACGAAGAAAAACAAACATCTCGGTGTGGAAATTAAAACACTGATAATGAAACAAAATAAGCAATCACCAACTCGTGAGGGATCTTAAACGAAATCTTAACTTCGGCACACACAGGAGAACAATGATGGGACACATAAAACACGTACGTATAACACTCAAACACGGAGCTCGTGAAGACACGTGTAGGCCAACGGTGGAACGGCACCGTACAAATGTATGTCCATAAATGCTATGTTCTGTTTCTTTTCTAGATGTCCGGTTATATTTGTCAATATAGTGTATATATATACTGGGATGTAAGGTCAGGTAATGCGTAACATCACAGCCTCTCCTTGACAAATGTCAACCCCGCCTTCTCATGGTACATCCTGTTCCCACTAAAGGGGATCTGACGACCGCCAATAGCGGTATAACTATACCATCGGGATCAGAGGAGATGCTATTCCACACTCACCAACCCGCTTGGCCAGCGTGATGAGTTATGGCCAAACCCCTCCAAAATGACTCCACAACTTAAATCCTGGCCCTCAGTCTCCGGCAGCTGGAATGTACCTGGCCAAGGCAGCGGCCAGTGCGACATGAAGGCAGAGGTTGCTAAGAATCCCCGGAGGACCGGACTAGGCTGCTATCTGATGCTGACCTTGGCTACGTATAACGGACGCTCCCTATCTTCTGATTCAAGGCTTCTCGAATTGGAAGAGGAACTACAAAGGATCAAGTGGGACATCGTCGGGCTAAGTGAGGTAAGGAGAAAAGGAGAAGATCTTATTGAACTGAGAAGTGGACATCTCTTCTACTATCGTGGGACAGATACTGGCAGAACTAGTGGTGTTGGATTTATAATAAACAAGAAACTGAAGGATAAAGTTGTAGAAGTTGAAAGTTCCTCCGACAGAGCTGCACGACTTGTTATCCAACGCTCGAGAAGATACCAGGCTCAGATTATTCAAACTTATGCACCCACCACAAGTCATGCTGAAGAAGAAATTGAAGAATTTTATGAGGAAATTCGTGATCTAAATAATAAAGGTAAGCAGCACTTGAAGATAATTATGGGAGATTTCAATGCAAAAATAGAGCAACGGCAACAGAATGAAACTTCAGTAGGTAAATTCGGTCACGGCAACAGAAACCAGCGTGGAAATACTCTCGTAGAGTTTGCAGAAGGAGAAGGGTTTTTCATCTTGAACTCCTTTTTCAAGAAAAAGCCACACAGGAAATGGACATGGAGACATCAAAATGGGACGACAAGTGAAATTGATTTTATTATGTGTAACAAAAAAATTCGTCATAGAAGACTGCAGTGTGCTAAACAAGTTCAACACAGGCAGTGACCATAGATACGTGAGATGTAAGATGCACTTCAACACTAAACTCGAACGTAGCAAGCTCATAAGACAAACAAAATGTATTGACATAACCAACCTTAAAAAACACCATAATACCTTCAAATGAGAACTGAAGAACAGATTCTCTGCTTTAGAAGGCCTAACATAGGAAGAAGGGGATATTTCTGAAGTTAACAGAAAAGTAACCAAAGCTCTTATGGAAACAGCAACAAAATTAGCTGGGTCTAAGTGGAAGATTAGCTGGGTCTAAGTGGACTTCCAAAGTGGAATATATAGAGCTATCCAACACAGTACGAAAAGGTATCACTGAAGACGTAAGGAAATTCAACTGTGAACTAGTAAGGAAAGCAATTGAAAACAACCAAAGCCTAAAGATAGCAAAGGGACATCTCAGTAAGGAAAAAAACAGATTATGGCACTGAGAAAAGAAGATGGTTCTGTAACAAGAAATAGAGGCGAAATTTTGACAAGAGTGAAAGATTTCTACTCCAATTTATATGAAAGGGATGATGCATGTACTCCAGACATCATAAAAGGTACCAGTACCAGAGTTAATCCAGTCCTTTAGCAGAAGTTGCACATGCAATCAAGAACATGAAGCGGAGAAAAGCTCCAGGAGAAGATGGAATTACTGTAGACATCATACAAGAAGCAAGTGGAGAAATCGAAACAGTACTCGCCCAAATTTTCACTCCATGCCTTAATGAAGGAAAGATTCCTGAGGATTGGAACAACGCTACAATGATCATGCTACATAAAAAAGGTGACATTGAGGATCTTAGGAACTACAGACCTATCAGCCACCTATCAGTGGTTTATAAAATCTTCACTAAAGTTCTTTCACACCGCTTGAAGGTGACACTGCACATGGCTCAACCGAGAGAACAAGCTGGATTCAGGAGTGGCTACAGCACAATAGATCATATCCACGTACTGAGAGAACTAATTGAAAGAGCGAGGGAATATGAACTTCCATTGTGCATGGCTTTTATCGATTATGAAAAAGCCTTTGATTCGGTGAAACCATAAGCAGTTGCAATGGCTCTGAAATCCTGCGGTATTGAAGATGCATACATTAATATTATTAATAACATCTATGAAAATGCAAGTGCAAAGATTCGGCTGTTTGAAAATACAACACACATAAAAATTGGAAAAGGAGTGAGACAAGGTGACACCATATCTCCGAAGCTCTTTAATGCCACATTGGAAAATGTCTTTCAATCACTGAACGGGGAAAACAAAAGGATAAAGATTAATGGAGACTATCTAACCTCCTTCGTTTTGCTGATGACATAGTCATTTTTGCAGTTACCCATCAGAGCTACAGAGTATGATCCAGGAACTTGCTGACAAGAATAAAGAAGTGGGATTAAAAATGAACTTTCAAAAGACAAAAGTGTTGTTCAATGCTTTTACAAGAAATGAAGATTTACCGATTGATGGATAAAAGCTGGAGATAACAGACACGTACGTTTATCTTGGACAGCAGATATCAAGTGAGGGTCACATTGGTGAAGAAATTAATCGGCGTACAAAACTTGCCTGGAGAGCTTTGGAAGAAACAGCATAATTTCAAGAGCAATATGCCATTATGTCTCAAAAGAAAAGTGTTTGATCAATGCATCCTTCCAGTGCTTACGTATGGTGCAGAGACGTGGACCTTAGCTAAAAGAGACATACAAAGGCTGCAGACAACTCAAAGTAGCATGGAGAGGTGCATGCTTGGTGTAACCAGGAGAGATAAGAAGAGGAACTCGTGGATCCGAAAAATGACAAGAGTGGAAGACATCATGATCAGAGTTAAATCCCTGAAATGGCAATGGGCTGGACATACTGCCAGAAGAACAGACCATCGATAGACAGCCGAAATTTTAGATTGGATTCCAAGGGACAGGAAAAGACCCAGAAGAAGACCACACGGAAGATGAGTGGATGAAATTCGAAAGTATGCGGGAGTGACATGGAGGAGACTGGCACAAGACAGACCGTTGTGGAGGAAACTTGGGGAGACCTTCGTCCAGCAGTGGATTGATAATGGTTGACAATGATGATGATGATGATGATGATAATGATATATATACTATATGTACTGTATATATATATACCAAAAGTCTGATCCAAAAAAGAAGAGAGATGAGGACAACTAAAGAAGATGCGACTTCCAAAGTGGAATATATAGAGCTATCCAACACAGTACGAAAAGGTATCACTGAAGACGTAAGGAAATTCAACTGTAAACTAATGAGGAAAGCAATTGAAAACAACCAAATCCTGAAGAGATCAAAGGGACATCTGAGTAAGGGAAGAAAACAGATTATGGGTCTGAGTAAAGTAAATGGTTCCGTAACAAGAATTAGAGGTGAAATTTTGACAACAGTGAAAGATTTCTACTCAAAACTATATGAAAGGGATAATGCATGTACTCCAGACATTACAAAAAATACCAGAAGTCTTCCAGTCCTCCCAGCAGAAGTTGCACATGCAATCAAGAACATGAAACGGGAAGGAATTACCGTAGACATCATACAAGAAGCAAGTGGAGAAATTGAAACCGTACTCGCCCAAGTTTTCACTCGATGCCTTAATACAGGGAAGATTCCTGAGTATTGGAACAATGCAACAATGAACCTGCTACATAAAAAAGGTGACATTGAGGATCTCAGGAACTACAGACCTATCAGCCTCCTATCAGTGGTTTATAAAATCTTCACTAAAGTTCTTTCACACCGCTTGAAGGTAACACTGGACATGGCTCAACCGAGAGAACAAGCTGGATTCAGGAGTGGCTACAGCACTATAGATCTTATCCACGTACTGAGAGAACTAACCGAAAGAGCGAGGGAATATGAACTTCCATTATGCATGGCTTTTATCGATTATGAAAAGGCCTTTGATTCGGTGAAACCATCAGCAGTTACAATGGCTTTGAAATCCTGTGGTACTGAAGATGCATACATTAATATTATTAATAACATCTATAAAACTGCAAGTGCAAAGATTCGGCTATTTGAGAATGCAGCACCCATAAAAATTGGAAAGGGAGTGAGACAAGGCGACACTATATCTCCCAAACCCTTTAATGCCACATTGGAAAATGTCCTTCAATCACTGAACTGGGAAAACAAAGGGATAAAGATTAATGGAGATTTTTTAACTCACCTTCGTTTTGCTGATGACGTAGTCATTTTTGCAACTACCCCAATAGAACTGCAGAGTATGATCCAGGAACTTGCTGACAAGAGTAAAGGAGTGGGATTAAAAATGAACTTTCAGAAGACAAAAGTGATGTACGATTATTTTACAAGAAATGAAGATTTATCAATTGATGGGTGAAACCTGGAGATAACCTATACCTACATTTATCTTAGACAGCAGATATCAAGTGAGGGTCGCATTGATGAAGAAATTAATCGGCGTATAAAACTTGCCTGGAGAACCTTTGGAAGAAACAGTATAATTTTTAAGAGCAATATGCCATTATGTCTTAAAAAAGTGTTTGATCAATGCATCCTTCCAGTGCTTACATATGTTGCAGAGACGTGGACCCTAACTAAAAGAGAGATACCAAGACTGCAGACAACTCAAAGTAGCATGGAGACATGCATGCTTGGTGTAACCAGGAGAGATAAGAAGAGGAACTCGTGGATCAGAAAAATGACAAGACTGGAAGACATCATGATCAGAGTAAAATCACTGAAATGGCAATGGGCTGGACATACTGCCAGAAGGATAGACCATCGATGGACAGCCGAAATTTTAGATTGGATTCCAAGGGACAGGAAAAGACCCAGAAGAAGACCACATAGGTAATGGGTGGATGAAATTCGAAAGTATGCGGGAATAACATGGAGGAGACTGGCACAAGACAGACCGTTGTGGAAGAAACTTGGAGAGACCTTCGTCCAGCAGTGGATTGATAATGGTTGACAAGATGATGATGATATATATACAGATATATATAGATATATATATAAATAAATGTGAAACTAAAGAGCAAATTTTAAACAAAGAAAACACAAAAAACTAAAATTCGGGGAACGAGAAGAACAACAACCACTAATTTCCAACCACCCGAAGCAGGCGAGCTTCAAACGATGGAAATTTAACGAACAAAAGAATGCAGGGAAGCATATTAATGACTGACTCTCTGTTGGATTCGTCAAGGGCAATCAATAAGAAAATAACTCATTAATCTACTAAAAGCAAAGAATTGTGGGTTTCTGCTATTTTAGTTTGCTATTAGGACCGATTAAATTTAGGAGTAAAATTGTCAAAATAAAAGGGATTTCTAAAAAAAACCAACCCAGCAAACAAAAACACGTTGCCCGACCGTACAACAGCCAAGATAATCACACATAAAATAAAAAGAAAGGGAGCCGAGCTCCCCAAGAAACAATATATTAACCAAGAAACAGAAAACCAGGTTAGAAATTAGTATTAAAAAATCAAGAAAAATCCAACCAATGAAAGGTACTGAAAGGATATCTTCAAGCTTGTCACAGAAAAAGTGAAACCCTAATCCTGCCAGACAAAAAGATAAACAGGAAACACCAGAAAAAATAAAATAAAGTACCAAAATAAATTAAAAACCAAAAAAGCAACATTACAATCTTGAAAAAGGAAGGAACCAAGCAACAGATTTAGGAAACAAGGGAGCAAAAGTTGCCCATGGAGCAATTTACAGTTGCAAATCCCGAGAGTGAACCCAAATAACCAAGTTACATTTCTCAGAATAGCTATTCCCGAGAGTGAACCCAAACAACCAAGTTACATGTCTCAGAATACCTAGCTATTCTGAAACATGTAACTTGGTTATTTGGGTTCACTCTCGGGATTTGCAACTGTAAATTGCTACTTGGGCAACTTTTGCTCCCTTTTTTCCTAAATTTGTTGCTTGGTTCCTTACTTTTTCAAGATTGTAATGTTGCTTTTTTTGTTTTTAATTTATTTTTGTATTTTATTTTATTTTTCTGGTGTTTATTGTTTATCTTTTTGTCTGGCAGGATTAGGGTTTTACTTTTTCTGTGACAAGCTTGAAGATATCCTTTCAGTACCTTTCACTGGTTGGATTTTTCTTGATTTTTTAATACTAATTTCTTACCTGGTTTTGTGATTTTTGGGGAGCCCGACTCCCTTTCTTTTTATTTTATGTGTGATTATCTTGGCTGTTGTGCGGTCGGGCAACGTGTTTTAGTTTTCTGGGTTAGGTTTTTTAGAAATCCCTTTTATTATGACAATTTTACTCCTAAATTTAATCGGTCCTTATAGCAAGCTAAAATGGTAGAAACAAACAATTCTCTGCTCTTAGTAGATTAATGAGGGATTTTCTTATTGCTTGCTTCTGACAAAGCCAACAGAGAGTCAGTCATTAATATACTTCCCTGCATTCCTCTGTTCGTTAAATTTCCATCGTTTGAAGCTCGCCTGCTTCGGGCGGTTGGAAAGTGGGGGTTGTTGTTCTTCTTCTCGTTCCCAGATTTTTGTTTTTTGTTTTTTCTTTGTTCATAATTTACTGTTTAGTTTCACATTTTTATATTATTTGATCTTTCTTCTATACAGCCTCTGGCACTTTGGAATTTCAAATTTGTTCTTGTTTTTTTTTTCCCTTTATAAAATTTTGCTATATATAGCATCATCATCATCATTGTCAACTATTTTCAATCCACTGCTGGACGAAGGTCTCCCCAAGTTTCCTCCACAACGGTCTGTCTTGTGCCAGTCTCCTCCATGTCACTCCCGCATACTTTCGAATTTCATCCACCCATCTTCCATGTGGTCTTCTTCTGGGTCTTTTCCTGTCCCTTGGAATCCAAACTAAAATTTCGGCTGTCCATCGATGGTCTGTTCTTCTGGCAGTATGTCCAGCCCATTGCCATTTCAGGGATTTAACTCTGATCATGATGTCTTCCACTCTTGTCATTTTTCGGATCCACGTGTTCCTCTTCTTATCTCTCCTGGTTACACCAAGCATGCATGTCTCCATGCTACTTTGAGTTGTCTGCATCCTTTGTATGTCTCTTTTAGCTAAGGTCCACGTCTCTGCACCATACGTAAGCACTGGAAGGATGCATTGATCAAACACTTTTCTTTTAAGACATAATGGCATATTGCTCTTGAAAATTATGCTGTTTCTTCCAAAAGCTCTCCAGGCAAGTTTAGTACGCCGATTAATTTCTTCACGAATGTGACCCTCACTTGATATCTGCTGTCCAAGATAAACGTACGTGTCTGTTATCTCCAGCTTTTCTCCATCAATCGATAAATCTTCATTTCTTGTAAAAGCATTGAACATCACTTTTGTCTTCTGAAAGTTCATTTTTAATCCCACTTCTTTACTCTTGTCAGCAAGTTCCTGGATCATACTCTGTAGCTCTGATGGGGTAGTTGCAAAAATGACTATGTCATCAGCAAAACGAAGGTGGGTTAGATAATCTCCATTAATCTTTATCCCTTTGTTTTCCCAGTTCAGTGATTGAAAGACATTTTCCAATGTGGCATTAAAGAGCTTCGGAGATATGGTGTCACCTTGTCTCACTCCTTTTCCAATTTTTATGTGTGTTGTATTTTCAAACAGCCGAATCTTTGCACTTGCATTTTCATAGATGTTATTAATAATATTAATGTATGCATCTTCAATACCGCAGGATTTCAGAGCCATTGCAACTGCTGATGGTTTCACCGAATCAAAGACTTTTTCATAATCGATAAAAGCCATGCACAATGGAAGTTCATATTCCCTCGCTCTTTCAATTAGTTCTCTCAGTACGTGGATATGATCTATTGTGCTGTAGCCACTCCTGAATCCAGCTTGTTCTCTCGGTTGAGCCATGTCCAGTGTCACCTTCAAGCGGTGTGAAAGAACTTTAGTGAAGATTTTATAAACCACTGATAGGAGGCTGATAGGTCTGTAGTTCCTGAGATCCTCAATGTCACCTTTTTTATGTAGCAAGATCATTGTAGCGTTGTTCCAATCCTCAGGAATTTTCCCTTCATTAAGGCATGGAGTGAAAATTTGGGCGAGTACTGTTTCGATTTCTCCACTAGCTTCTTGTATGATGTCTACAGTAATTCCATCTTCTCCTGGAGCTTTTCCCCGCTTCATGTTCTTGATTGCATGTGCAACTTCTGCTGGAAGGACTGGAAGAACTATGGTACTGGTACCTTTCATGATGTCTGGAGTACATGTATCATCACTTTCATATAATTTGGAGTAGAAATCTTTCACTCTTGTCAAAATTTCGCCTCTATTTCTTGTTACAGAACCATCTTCTTTTCTCAGTGCCATAATCTGTTTTTTCCCCTTACTGAGATGTCCCTTTGCTATCTTTAGGCTTTGGTTGTTTTCAATTGCTATCCTTACTAGTTCACAGTTGAATTTCCTTACGTCTTCAGTGATACTTTTTCGTACTGTCTTGCATAGCTCTATATATTCCACTTTGGAAGTCACATCTTCTTTAGTTGTCCTCATCACTCTTCTTTTTTGCATAAACATTTTGGTTTTTCCTGATAATTTGTTTACATGCAATTTGTTCTTAGACCCAGCTAATTTTGTTGCTGTTTCCATAAGAACTTTGGTTACTTTTCTGTTAACTTCAGAAATATCCACTTCTTCCGATGTTAGGCCTTCTAAAGTAGAGAATCTGTTCTTCAGTTCCAATTTGAAGGTATTATGGTGTTTTTTAAGGTTGGTTATGTCAATACATTTTGTTTGTCTTATGAGCTTGCTACGTTCGAGTTTAGTGTTGAGGTGCATCTTACATCTCACCAATCTATGGTCACTACCTGTGTTGAATTTGTTTAGCACACTGCAGTCTTCTATGACGAATTTTTTGTTACACATAATAACATCAATTTCACTTGTCGTCCCATTTGGATGTCTCCATGTCCATTTCCTGTGTGGCTTTTTCTTGAAAAAGGAGTTCAAGATGAAAAACCCTTCTGCCTCTGCAAACTCTACGAGAGTATTTCCACGCCGGTTTCTGTTGCCATGACCGAATTTACCTACTGAAGTTTCATTCTGTTGCCGTTGCCCTATTTTTGCATTGAAATCTCCCATAATTATCTTCAAGTGCTGCTTACCTTTATTATTTAGATCACGAATTTCCTCATAAAATTCTTCAATTTCTTCTTCAGCATGACTTGTGGTGGGTGCATAAGTTTAAATAATCTGAGCCTGGTATCTTCTCGAGAGTTGGATAACGAGTCGTGCAGCTCTGTCAGAGGAACTTTCAACTTCTACAACTTTATCCTTCAGTTTCTTGTTTATTATAAATCCAACACCACTAGTTCTGCCAGTATCTGTCCCACGATAGTAGAAGAGATGTCCACTTTTCAGTTCAATAAGATCTTCTCCTTTTCTCCTTACCTCACTTAGCCCGACGATGTCCCACTTGATCCTTTGTAGTTCCTCTTCCAATTCAAGAAGCCTTGAATCAGAAGATAGGGAGCGTCCGTTATACGTCGCCAAGGTCAGCATCAGATGGCAGCCTAGTCCGGTCCTCCGGGGATTTTTAACACCCTCTGCCTTCATGTCGCACTGGCCGCTGCCTTGGCCAGGTACATTCCAGCTGCCGGAGACTGAGGGCCAAGATTTAAGTTGTGGAGTCATTTTGGAGGTGTTTGGCCATAACTCACCACGCTGGCCAAGCGGGTTGGTGAGTGTGGGATAGCATTTCCTCTGATCCCGATGGTATAGTTATACCGCTATTGACGGTCGTCAGAGCCCCTTTAGTGGGAACAGGATGTACCACGAGAAGGCGGGGTTGACATTTGTCAAGGAGAGGCTGTGATGTTACGCATCACCTGACCTTACATCCCTGCTATATATATATATATATATACTGAAGGGATGTAAGGTCAGGTGATGCGTAACATCACAGCCTCTCCTTTGACAAATGTCAACCCCGCCTTCTCGTGGTGCATCCTGTTCCCACTAAAGGGCTCTGACGACCGCCAATAGCGGTATAACTATACCATCGGGATCAGAGGAAATGCTATCCCACACTCACCAACCCGCTTGGCCAGCGTGGTGAGTTATGGCCAAACACCTCCAAAATGACTCTACAACTTAAATCTTGGCCCTCAGTCTCCGGCAGCTGGAATGTACCTGGCCAAGGCAGCGGCCAGTGCGACATGAAGGCAGAGGGTGCTAAGAATCCCCGGAGGACCGGACTAGGCTGCCATTTGATGCTGACCTTGGCTACCTATAACGGACGCTCCTTATCTTCTGATTCAAGGCTTGAATTGGAAGAGGAACTACAAAGGATCAAGTGGGACATCGTCGGGCTAAGTGAGGTAAGGAGAAAAGGAGAAGATCTCATTGAACTGAAAAGTGGACATCTCTTCTATTATCGTGGGACAGATACTGGCAGAACTAGTGGTGTTGGATTTATAATAAGCAAGAAACTGAAGGATAAAGTGGTAGAAGTTGAAAGTTCCTCTGACAGAGCTGCACGACTCGTTATCCAACTCTCGAGAAGATACCAGGCTCAGATTATTCAAACTTATGCACCCACCACAAGTCATCCTGAAGAAGAAATTGAAGAATTTTATGAGGAAATTCGTCATCTAAATAATAAAGGTAAGCAGCACTTGAAGATAATTATGGGAGATTTCAATGCAAAAATAGGGCAACGGCAACAGAATGAAACTTCAGTAGGTAAATTCGGTCACGGCAACAGAAACCAGCGTGGAAATACTCTCGTTGAGTTTGCAGAGGCAGAAGGATTTTTCATCTTGAACTCCTTTTTTCAAGAAAAAGCCACAGGAAATGGACATGGAGACATCCAATTGGGACGACAAGTGAAATTGATTTTATTATGTGTAACAAAAAATTCGTCATCGAAGACTGCAGTGTGCTGAACAAGTTCAACACAGGTAGTGACCATAGATTGGTGAGATGTAAGATGCACCTCAACACTAAACTGGAACGTGGCAAGCTCATAAGACAAACAAAATGTATTGACATAACCAACCTTAAAAAACACCATAATACTTTCAAGTTGGAACTGAAGAACAGATTCTCTGCTTTAGAAGGCCTAACATCGGAAGAAGTGGAAATGTCGGAAGTTAACAGAAAAGTAACCAAAGCTCTAATGGAAACAGCAACAAAATTAGCTGGGTCTAAGAACAAGTTGCATGTGAACAAATTATCAGGAAAACCAAAATGTTGATGCAAAAGAAGAGAGATGAGGACAACTAAAGAAGATGTGACTTCCAAAGTGGAATATATAGAGCTATGCAAGACAACACGAAAAAGTATCACTGAAGACGTAAGGAAATTCAACTGTGAGCTAGTGAGGAAAGCAATTGAAAACAACCAAAGCCTTAAGATAGCAAAGGGACATCTCAGTAAGGGAAGAAAACAGATTATGGCTCTGAGAAAAGAAGATGGTTCTATAACAAGAAATAGAGGCGAAATTTTGACAAGAGTGAAAGATTTCTACTCCAAATTATATGAAAGGGATGATACATGTACTCCAGACATCATGAAAGGTACCAGAGTTCTTCCAGTCCTCCCAGCAGAAGTTGCTCATGCAATCAAGAACATGAAGCGAGGGAAAGCTCCAGGAGAAGATGGAATTACTATAGACATCATACAAGAAGCAAGTGGAGAAATTGAAACAGTACTCGCCCAAATTTTCACTCGATGCCTTAATGAAGGGAAGATTCCTGAGGATTGGAACAATGCTACAATGATCCTGCTACATAAAAAAGGTGACATTGAGGATCTTAGGAACTACAGACCTATCAGCCTCCTATCAGTGGTTTATAAAATCTTCACTAAAGTTCTTTCACACCGCTTGAAGGTAACACTGGACATGGCTCAACCGAGAGAACAAGCTGGATTCAGGAGTGGCTACAGCACAATAGATCATATCCACGTACTGAGAGAACTGATTGAAAGAGCGAGGGAATATGAACTTCCATTGTGCATGGCTTTTATCGATTATGAAAAAGCCTTTGATTCGGTGAAACCATCAGCAGTTACCACGGCTCTGAAATCCTGCGGTATTGAAGATGCATACATTAATATTATTAATAACATCTATGAAAATGCAAGTGCAAAGATTCGGCTGTTTGAAAATACAACACACATAAAAATTGGAAAGGAGTGAGACAAGGTGACACCATATCTCCGAAGCTCTTTAATGCCACATTGGAAAATGTCTTTCAATCACTGAACTGGGAAAACAAAGGGATAAAGATTAATGGAGATTATCTAACCCACCTTCGTTTTGCTGATGACGTAGTCATTTTTGCAACTACCCCATCAGAGCTGCAGAGTATGATCCAGGAACTTGCTGACAAGAGTAAAGAAGTGGGATTAAAAATTAACTTTCAGAAGACAAAAGTGATGTTCAATGCTTTTACAAGAAATGAAGATTTATCGATTGATGGAGAAAAACTGGAGATAACAGATACGTATGTTTATCTTGGACAGCAGATATCAAGTGAGGGTCACATTGATGAAGAAATTAATCGGCGTACAAAACTTGCCTGGAGAGCTTTTGAAGAAACAGCATAATTTTCAAGAGCAATATGCCATTATGTCTTAAAAGAAAAGTGTTTGATCAATGCATCCTTCCAGTGCTTACGTATGGTGCAGAGACGTGGACCTTAACTAAAAGAGACATACAAAAGCTGCAGACAACTCAAAGAAGCATGGAGAGGTGCATGCTTGGTATAACCAGGAGAGATAAGAAGAGGAACTCGTGGATCCGAAAAATGACGAGAGTGGAAGACATCATGATCAGAGTTAAATCCCTGAAATGGCAATGGGCTGGACATACTGCCAGAAGGACAGACCATAGATGGACAGCCGAAATTTTAGATTGGATTCCAATGGACAGGAAAAGACCCAGAAAAAGACCACATGGGAGATGGGTGGATGAAATTCGTAAATATGCGGGAGTGACATGGAGGAGACTGGCACAAGATAGACCGTTGTGGAGGAAACTTGGGGAGACCTTCGTCCAGCAGTGGATTGATAATGGTTGACAATGATGATGATGATGATATACTGAAGAGCAAAACTGAAGACTAAGTAAAAAATTTTAGAATTTAAAACGAAAGCTGCAAAATAAAAGCTGCAAAATAACCTGAAGATCAAAACGCGCAACGCAGCAG
Organism: Macrothele yani; assembly: GCA_039090855.1. NCBI lineage: Eukaryota > Metazoa > Arthropoda > Arachnida > Araneae > Macrothelidae > Macrothele > Macrothele yani. Next base: position 77,402,950 of record CM077026.1, read on the forward strand.
TTTTGAAAATTCAAAATTCACATTCTATTAAGGAGAAACCTAATCAAAAAATACATAAATAATTTCGACTCACACCGAGTACGACATAGAAAAGGTTATGTATCTATCGGTGTGAGTAAAAGGAGAAAAGATAAAAATAATAAAATAAAACAACTGAATGTAGAAGGTGTCGAGAATACTTAGCCTTGGCTTTATCAAGGACCAGCAAAAACTCTGCATTTTCTCACTTCCACAAAGACCTAGTCGGAAATGGGTTTCTGCAAGGCCAAGGATGCAAGTAACATTCCCACCTAAAAGTGTTTTAAAAAATATATATATGTCATGTCCTCCGCAGAGTTGTATGACAAAGCACTAGTTAGCAATTTCGCTTGCATCCATTGACCTTCTTGGTCATTTCAAAAGAAAGGATTCTTGAGAGCTTCACTCAAGATGTTAATAGGTACATCGTAAAAACCAGTTTAGCGTAGAATCAGCCTATTGAGGCCTTCGCAGAATGGAAATATAATATAATCAATAGCTTCACCGGTGAGTTGGCAGGTCTGGACTTTTGTTTCGACAGAAATCTCTTTTTCTCTGGAGAAGCTAAAAGGTCACTCTCCAAACTACAAGACCTATTTATTTTTACCACTACAGATAAAGCTAGCAATAATTTTGCAATTATCTGTAAGAAGTTTTATTTTGAATTGTTAACTATGGAACTCAATAATAGAGTAACTTACGAGCCAGTAAGTTATTCTACCAAGCAGTTAGAAAATCGGTTTAAGGCATTCTTCAAGAAACTCAAAATTCCACAAACTAGAAGATATGAGCCTGAATTTCCATTTCTTTTTGCAACGGTTAAGTTTCATAAGGATCCTGTGAAGTTCAGGTTCATAGCTAGTGGAGTAAGGAGTCATAAAAAGAAAATAGATCTTGCTTTTGAAGATGTCTTAAAGAAGGTTTTGAAACACATTAGAAACTGTACTAACTTGATGTACAGAGATTTTTGGATAATTAATAATAATGCAGAAGTAATTTCTACTATACTCAAAGTTTGTCCCCTAGATATTAATAGTTATGATTTTGAAAACCTATACACTAATCTGCCTCTATCTGATATAATCACTACCTTTAAAGAGCTGTATGCAGAATTTAAACTTAACCAATTTGTTAACGTAGGAACTTGGAACTCTTATCTCAATTGCTGCATAAAAAATAACCATATTTTATATAATAATACTCTCTATAAGCAGGTGAACGGTATTCCCATGGGAACATCAACGTCCACGAATATCGCTAATCTATTCCTGTTCTTTAAGGAATATGAATTCATTAAAAATCACCCCACCTGCTCAGATAACTACCTTTACACTTTTAGATATATTGATGATCTGCTGTGTATCAATAATTCAGAAGTTATAGAGAGTGATTTTGATAATATCTATCCTAGCTCTCTTAACTTATGTAAAACCAACCACAGTAATCAGGAACTTGAGTTCCTAGACTTAAGCATTAAGCTCAACAGAGGTAACCCATCTATTAGCCTCTTTGATAAAAGAGTTAATTTTCCTTTCAAAACAATTAAATATCTACACTGGAATAATAACATATCAACCAAAGTAATTGAGAATGTACTAATTTCTCAGGTCCTAAGAATTTCAAGAATTTGCAGCAACAATTTGGACTTCAATTACCACATTAATATACTATTAGATAGTTTTCTAGAGAACGAAATTCCTTCTTCTTTCATCAAAAGAACTTTAAGAAAAATTATCCTGAATAATAGAGTGAGGTTGGCAGATCTGCTTTAATTTTCTACACAGTTAATAATATGATTCTGACCAATCAAAGCCGTAAGGAAGTTGGCTAGAGGATGCCTATTAACTACTAAAAGGAACCTTAGTGCTATGGATATGAAGGTCCTATTAAAACAAAAAATTAAATAATATAAACAAAATCACAAAAAAAGCTTTAAAATCTGTTTATAAAAGAAAATAAAAACAAATAAAAAAGAAAACTAGTTATTCATCACTAGGATAGCTATACTAAAAATAGTAAAACCAACATTAAAATTAATAAGATTCTGATTAATATATAGAAGCTCACTAAGGTGATTTAATACATGCAAAGATTATTGAATACACTACTCGTGTATTCTATAATATTTCTCATGTATTCTGGAGAGTTAATTCTGCTCTTTCTGATCACACAGGTCCACAGTCTTAAGTTTATATATTTTTTTCTCTGGCTAAAATCTCCGCGTGTTGGTTTCTTTCTGTATGAGGAGGCCATCAGCCCCACCCAAACTGCCCCCCAGCGTCTAGGGAGTGGCAGAAGCATCAGGAAAGAGGTCAGCCATGTTTTACTCTAGTGAGGTGATTGTTTCGTCGCACAAGAGGTAAGCTCTCTTCCTTGTGTTTAGGGCTTTAGGTTTTATAAGTTCATTGTTTGTAATTCATGTACTTTTTCTCTGTTGATTTTTAGCTTTTCAGCTTTTAGGCACTGGCTTGTCTGTTAACATTTTTGCGGGTTTTAACTCTTTCTTTTCTTGGTAACTTTGCGCGTCTTTTGGGGTACCTAGGAACAGCAGAGGGCTAAGCGTGTTCCTTTTCTTTGCGCTGTATTTCCAAGTAGTTAAGTTTTTAATAACTAAAATAATTATGCACTTAAAGCACTGCTGAAAAACTTTGTACATATTGCAACTAACTGTTTAAGGTATATAACTTTCACAAAGTTTTCTTTAGTTAATTATTGTCTTTAAATTATTCTCGTTTTCGTGCTGTCATAAGGTGTAGAGTAGGGGTTTTAGACTCAAGTTTTCTTTCAAAAATCTGTTTTTTTTTAAATTTTAAAAATTAATATTTCCTTTTTTAATTGCAATGTAAATATTCGGATTTCTTTTGCATTGTTTTTCAGGTTTAAATTCTCTCTCAAACGAACTTGGCATTTCGTTATAGCTGAAAATTATTTCTAATTATTATGTCACTCCCACAGCTTGAGTTCTCTTTAATCTTCTTCTCTCTGTTTAATAGTAACAGATGAAGAGCATGGGTCGGGCCAAGAAGGTCAATGGATGCAAGCGAAATTGTTAACTAGTGCTTTGTCATACAACTCTGCGGAGGACATGACATATATATATTTTTTAAAACACTTTTAGGTGGGAATGTTACTTGCATCCTTGGCCTTGCAGAAACCCATTTCCGACTAGGTCTTTGTGGAAGTGAGAAAATGCAGAGTTTTTGCTGGTCCTTGATAAAGCCAAGGCTAAGTATTCTCGACACCTTCTACATTCAGTTGTTTTATTTTATTATTTTTATCTTTTCTCCTTTTACTCACACCGATAGATACATAACCTTTTCTATGTCGTACTCGGTGTGAGTCGAAATTATTTATGTATTTTTTGATTAGGTTTCTCCTTAATAGAATATATATATATATATATATATGTATATATGGCGAATGCCATATAAGCGATTAAATGATTGCAGAAAATCTTGGCAGCTGTTATCTGTGGCTTTATCAAGGGCCGACACAAATCGCAACTCTCTCGTTTTTGCGCAGACCAAAGAAGTGTGGGGTTCTGCTATATCGAATTTATATTTACCTCAGAACAATCAAATGAAATCTAAAAAAATTAAAAATTTTTAGGTGCTATCTGTATGGAATCTAGCAAATTAATTCTCCCCTCTTAGCTCAGTTAATGAACCAAAAATTTTACTTTCCAAATGAAAAAGCAAAATAGGGATTCGCAGCAAAAATGAACAAATTTAGTAAATTTTGACAAATACAGACCTGATATCCTAGGCCCAACACACACTAAACCCAAATACAAAACTGATATTCAATACTAATAATATTCAACTGCAAACAAGTATGAATTATTTCAATATATTATCTTTGTATATACTAACATTGTATTCAATGAGAAGATATTACAAAAGGTTTTAGCTATGTTGAGATTTAAAGAAACAAACCCTAGCCACACACCATCCAGTCAAAATTCTGCATATCTCCACTAGAACAAAGAAAAGCTCTAAAACGATCTAGCAAGGAGAATACTAAAAAAATGAAATAGCCAACTCCTTGCAAACCTAATAATTTTCCGAAACCCACGAAGTGAAAGTGATAAAGCCATACAAGCACAAAACAAATTTGCAAGGGAAAAATAAAATTACCAGAGGAAAATTCAAAAAGATTTAGTTACCAAAGACTCGGTACTACTGGAAACTAGACCAACTCTAATGCAGACGCCAAACCAGGGGGCTGAACTTCGAGGCAGTGTCCTCTAGCGGCCAAAAAACTAACCGACCATTTCGGCACTCTGAGTAGGAGGTTAAAGACTCACCCCTCAGCTACCACAACAAACAAATTATACCTATGCCACATACCTAAATACTAGAAATAACTGATTAAAGTCTGTGCTTATGCACATTACGGAATAGTGTAAGGGAGCGCTTGAGTCTAGTATATCTGTGTTCAACAAGTATCTTCAGATATATCTCCAGTTTCAAATTTCTTGACAAAATTTACTTGCAAACTGAGAGTTCGCCCATGGGCTCCCCACTATCTGCTGTGTTAGCAGAAATTCTGCAACAATATATTGAAAACAAAGTTCTCAATGAATCCCCTTTGGTTCCCAGTTTATACCTTAGGTACGTCGACGACATCCTTGTGCTTTGGCCTCACTCCAGAGATGATTTAATTCAATTCGCGGACGCACTTTTGTTAGTATTCCCAACTATCGGGCTCACGACAGAACTTGAATCTTATTTTTCACTCCCTTTTCTGGATTTTCGCATATTTCGTGACCCGGATACTAATTCACTGTCTTTTTCAGTTTATCGTAAGCCAACTGATTGCAATAGTCTTATTCCATTCAATTCCTTACATCCAACCCCACAAAAGCTATGTGCTATTAACTTTCTAATAAGAAGAGCCTACACGCATTTTTCAAGCGAGAGTCTTCTACAGTCTGAAATAAAGTTTATTTTTAAATTGGAGGATAAACACGGACATCCAAGGACATTGCGTAATAGATTATTCTGCAGAATTAGTAACGAAAGAGCCATAAATCTAGAACAAGACCCAAAGCCTAGCAAACGGTTTGTGGAAGCATTGGACCAGCACCCACACATCACTAACGCATTGTCACGCATATGCTCAAAGCATAACATACAATTCGGTATCCGATCAAAGTATCACATATCATCTGTTAGAAAAGATCGGGCAGCAACCGATATTTTGAGCAAATGGGGAGTGTACAACATACCACTGTTAGACATCTCAACAGGATAACACGTTAGTAACTATATAGGCTCGACACGGAGAAGTTTGGTTATTCGTGTTCAGGAACATAAGTATGATATTCGAACTTTCCGCGATAGCACGGCATTATCTAGAAACGTCGTAAATGGAACTTTGCAACCAGACTTGGCGAACATTAGACTGCTGAACACCCCTGCGTACGTACACTCACTGCACCTTGCTGAAAGCCTGTACATTGAAGCATTGGGGGACAGGTGCTGTAATGATAACACGCCAGTGGACATACCAAAAGTTTGGAAAAACCACGTCGCAGTTTTTAACTTTAAATTATAATTATTAAATAGATTTAATAAAACAATAACATGTGATAACAAATCATGTAAAAATCCGTTTATTTTGGCGTAATATACAGTAAAGAAGCGAGCAAGCTTTCACTACCAACGGGTAGCTTCATCAATCTGGAATAACGTCTAAAGAATATATACAAGAACTTAAATGCAAGATAACAATAATATAAACCTAAAAACTTTTTACATGTGAAAGTGCCTCGTGCAGGTGGGCGAAAGACATGTGCTAGGCGTGCGTTGTACGCAGAAACATGCGCCATGCAAAAGGTAAATCAAAAGAAAGCTCATCGTTGCACGCGATCGGGTTGGCTAAAATTTCAATGAATTCCCTTATAGCAGTGGCCTTGGCGTTCGTGTAGGAGACGATTTTCTTCATGCCGCCCCATTGTGGAGTGGCTGAATGGGTTGTGACCTCTTTCGCTAGTGCTGTGCTTATTCTTCCCGCTGCAACATCTCTCTTGTGCTCCGCTAATCTTACCTTGAAGGAGCGCTTTGTCATGCCCACATATTCTTTCATTGATCCGTCGGGGTAGATTAGCTGTATAGAATAAACTCCGGCGTCTAAAAGATCCGTGATAGTGCTCTTTTTTGAACTGAGGATCCTGGCGAGTGGTTTTGATCTTCTTATCCCGATGTCCAGCCCAAATTTCCGGAGCGAGTTCTTGAGAAATTAACTGAAATGCTGTATGTAGTACGGGAAGGATCCAATGTAGCGGGGAGGGTTGTCATATGTCCTGTTTTCAGGGCTGGTTGATTTAATTTTTGCCTTTCAATAATCGCTTCTATCTTCTGTATATGTCATAACCTGCTGTGGTTGCAAGGATTCGCGAGTCATTGAGTTCTTTCCGGAGAGTAGGTAGATCAGAACAGTGCGTGAAGGCCCGACGTACCCTCTGTCGGAAAAGGGCCATTTTAGGCATCATCGGGCATGACGAGGAAGGCAGCATCACGTTTGTGATGTGTGTTGGATTTTAACAGTGCAATACATTCTGTTTTATGTGTAAATAAAGTCGGAAATTGTATCTATTGCTCGGCTGCGATGGCAACACCTTAACCTTGTGACGCTTGAGAACTATACCATAGTGCATTGCTGCTCTCCTATAAAAGTGTACGCGAGTACTTCATTAACATCTATGTTCCTCTTGATGATGGAGTAAGTGTTACCCCGAAAGTGCTAGTGGAGCTTTTAATTTGTAAATAGATTTCGTCTTTTAATTAAATATCGTACATAGACGGTGGTATTTGTTTTATGAGGTATCTTGAGTACTTAATCACCTAAAACAGCAGTTTTCTTTCCAGCAGTTTTTGATTACTATAATTACACTTATTTATATTTTTTTTTAGTTTTTTACTTTGTTTTATTTTATAATTATTTATATTTTTTGTTTGATATATTTTGATATTTATATACTTTTTTGGTATCAAAGCAATGGAAAAAGGCATTTTATGTTCCATTAAAGATGAGTGACTGTTATTCTCCACTGAACTTCTACGAGAGGATGCTGAAAAGTTCTCGGCCTAACCCACTTTCTGTAATTGTAGCATTATTTTGTCACTGGAGCTCGAGAAAGTGCTCTTTTGTATTTTAAAGTGCCAATGTTCAGACGAACAGCTCTTTATTTTGCAGGTATTTGAGGTCATGAACTGAATCATGTCAATGCAAAGTGTTCAATTTTCGAACATAAAAATCCGGGCTGTGATGAAATTTCTCTTTCTGCAGAAGAAAACTTCAAAGGAAATCTATGAGTGTATGACGCAAATATTAAGTGGCAAGTGCCATTCATATTCCACTGTGAAGAAATAGTGTGCCAACTTTCAGCGTGGAGACTTTGAGACCAAAAATGCAGCAAGCTCTGGTAAGCTTTCAACAGTGACAACACCCGAAATTGTTGATCGTGTTCATGACTTGATTTAGTCAGATCGTCGAATCTCGTCTTAAACAATAGCGGAGGCACTGGAGATATCCACGCAACGTGTTGGGTTCCTAATTCATGAGCACTTGGATATGCAGAAGATGTCAGCGAAGTGGGTGCCCAAATGTTTCAACGCCGATGAAAAACGAAAACGAGTGGCCACTTCCAAATCGGTTTTTCAGCATTTTGAGCGATCTGGTGATACTTTTTTGTAGCAATTTGTCACTGTTGATGAAACGTGGTCACATCACTACGATCCAGAGACTGAACTCATGTTCTCCAAAGCAAAAGAAATTCAAGACTCAAAGATTTACAGGAATTGCAACGGTTTTTTGGGATTCGGAAGGCGTTTTACTGACAGACTATCTCCCTAAAGGCCAGACAATAAATGCTGAAAACTATTCCAATGGCTAATCCCATCAAAGGAGCCGTTCAAGGGGAAAAGGCAAAGAAAACTGCGGAAAGGTGTTCTCTTTTTGCAGGACAATGCGCCATCTCACAAGGCTGGCAAGACAATGGATGTTTTGAGGGATCTGGGATTTAAGTACGTAGACCATCTACCGAACTCACCCTTGCTCCATCGCAATATTTCCTGTTCCCAAACCTTAAAAGGCGTTTGAAAGGGAAGCATTTTCGAATGATTCGGAGGTGATATCAGCTGCAGAGCAGTATTTGAGTAATCAAATTTCAGAGTTATTTTTGGAAATGTTAAAGAAACTCCAGAAACGCTGTGCCAGGTGTGTTGAACTTCGGGGTGAATGTGGAATAGTCTGTAAGTTTCATGGCTTTAGTCCATTTCCTTCTCGGTGAGGCCGAGAACTTGTCAGCATCTCCTCGTATAAGATAGCTTTGACTGTGTTGCTTTGAAAATCATTTTAGTCACTAAAGCAATTAAATTAAGTCTGAAATCCTTACACTTATTTTAGTACTATTTTCCTTAATGCTAGCTTTTGGAAGATCTTAGGCACTTGGTTGTTAACAAACTGAATAATAAGTGCTTTAACGTGCTTTCGGAATAGGGACTCTTGATTACAGATCCTAGGAATTCGAAGAGTTTGAGAGATAAATACATTATCTATGACTTTACGCGAGATGTTACTTTACCAGTTTATGTATTTATTTATTTTAAATTGAAAATTATCTCTTTTGTCATACAGACTATGAACTGAGTTACCTTCATTCAGATTAATTGATAAATCCAGGAAATCTAGTTCCTGGTTGCCAGACTTAGTTTTATTTAGCTTCAGGCAGCTTGGATAAATCTCTGTAAAGTTTCTCTCAATTATTTCAGAACTGTTAATGCACAGTAAGCTATCAATATATCTATAAGAATATAAGTAGCTATCACAATTAGTAGAATTGCATTTAATGAACTGATATTCTTTAAAGAATAGAAATAAAGTACATATGTTAGAAGCAATGTGAGCAGCCCATCGGTATACCATTAACCTGTTTGTAAAAATTATTGCAGTGAAGAATATAATTATTTTAATGCAACAATTTAATAAACTATTCCAGATATTGGCTTTTATTATGGCTGAAATATTAAGTCCATTGCACAGTGATCTCAATGTAGCAATAATATCGTCTAGGGGAAGATTAGAACACAAATTCTCCAAGCAATAACTTATAATATCTACAGGTCTAAGGTTGACAACATCTGAAATCATCTTGGGATTATACGCAATTTAAGCTCCTTCCTCCGGGCTTTAAAACCGAAGTAACACGCCACTATACTTCGGATTTTGGGCCCATATACAGGAACTTCAATTGGGGCCCTACCGCCTAACATTTAAAAGAATGTAAACATGTAGACTTCGTTGTAAACCACTGAGAAGTATAAATAACTTGTATGTACAGAACTCTGAAAAAATCAGAGACGAAAGAAATTAAAAATTAAAATTTTTATCAACTTTCTGTGAATAAGTCAATGCGTCGTTATCCCGCAACAGCCCATCAAATCACCGTGGAATGGGTAAAGATAGAATGCAAACAAAAGAGTAATTCGATTTTTGCTGGTACTATACGTATAGAGCTATTCAAGACAGTACGGAAAATATCACTGAAGACGTAAGGAAATTCAATTGCGAACTAGTGAGAAAAGCAATTAAAAATAATCAAAGCCTGTGAAGAGAGCAAAGGGATATCTCAGTAAGGGAAGAAAACAGATTATGGCACTGAGAAAAGAAAATGGTACTGTAACAAGAAACAGAGGCGAAATTTTGACAACAGTGAAAGATTTCTACCCAAAACTACACTCATTGTCATAAAAATACACGCACCAAGAGAAATCCGTGCGATTAACACGAAACTCGGCGAATAGCTATGAGGAGGGCAGACATGCACATGATTAAAGTTTCATGCGATTTTGCATGCCCGCGCGTCCATGACCGGCGCTGCAATCGCAATCTTTGGGGCTTATAAGGTGCTCCGCCGGGGACTCCGCGTTCGTGCCGAAATGCAGGGTAAGAGTCAGGTGAGATCCCTGAGCGACCTGCCGAAGAGCTGCCGTACAGGTGCGTACGGTCAACTGACGGAGTTTGAACGAGGCCATATCGTCGGGATGAGAGAGGCAGGGTGACCGGTTGGACAGTACGGTGCGATCGTGTTGCAAGCAATGGACACGGGAAGGCCCCCAGACACGACAGACTGGCTCTGAAAGACCCACGCACACCACCAGCAGAGAGGACCGTGGGATCGTTAGAGCTGCACGTACAGATGCAACGACGTCCTTGACGCTTCAGACTTCATCAACAACCTAGGGATCAGCCTGTGTCGCCATTGTAAGCAGTTATCTGTCCGTACGAGGAGATAACATTCCTTATTGAGACATTTGTAGGTTTCATTCTTACATATCATCTTGGGGACATCTGCGGAATGTGACCATGTATACGCAAAACATATGCACATACTTGTCTTTTCTAAAATGTTCATTTCATTTATAACCGTCTGTTTACATGACATACGTTTCTACCTGCTGTTACGTGGTTTCTTTATTTCCTTTATATCCCAGCGAATGCATTCTGGACTTTCAGGTTTTTGGACACTGGGGTACATAAGAAAAAGAAACTCAGAAAGGACGGTTGGAATACAGATATTTGTCACCCTTCAATTACTTGAACTTCAAAATTCCTAAATTTTTTTCCAAGAAATATAGATATTCAGGAACGCTGAAACTGATGAATAAAATAAGTGTTTTTGTTCCTTAATAAATTATCTATTGTAATTCGGTACTGCGTAATGGTCATGGTTTCCAAGGAGTGAATCAATCGCTTCAAGTGGATAAGGGGAAGATTTGGTTTTATTTCGAACGGCATTGATTTTTGGCCCTAAAACAGAGACGGACAATTAATTAATTAGTTTCGGATGCTTCTGGAAGCTGTTAAACTTAAAGCAAGTTAACTCTCCAAGAAAGTAGATTCCAACTAGGATTTTTACTCACTGCAGAACCCTATTAGTCGGCAGAATGTTTTCCATTTTGATGCAGTATACAGCTCATAATCTTTCCCAAGCGATCGAGCCAACTCACCGAAAAAACATTTTTTCTTATTCTAGGAAGTTGAGAATTCCTGTGAATGGAGCAATTCCTCAAGAAACGTTCGTATGAGCTAGAAAAGTGCAGGACCCTGAACCAAACCTGGGCTTTCAACGACCGGCGCCATTCAAACATTCAAATTACTACCAGAGCTATTGGTTTCAGCTATAATTAAGAAATATTCCCTATCCTTGATGTACTCCTACGACTTGTACTTCATTCTGCAAGCTTCGTCACTCCTATACCCTCTTAAGAGGATCTAAATCCAAAGGGTAGAGAAGATAACAGAGTGAAAACGAAATATTTTTTTCAATATTCTAGCGCTATGTTTCAGTTGGATGTAAATTGTCTTATATTTGTGAAAGAAATACGGGATTACGCCATATAATACAAATTTTGAAGATGACAATACGATTTTTGGCGTAAATGTGACAAGGATGGTAAGTCAGATAATATCCGAAAACTTGAAAATTTTCATCGTCCTGGAGCGGGACTCGAACCCGCGTCTCCCAGAAAACGCCCGGGTATGCTAACCACTACACCACCCAGAACGACTGAGTTTCAAGTTTCCGATCAATTTGAATTTAACCATCACAGGATTCGCTAGTCGAAGCAACCGGCATTCATGTTCAGCGAATCTGGAGGTTAAGAATCTTATCCCGTGTTTGCCCGGAGAAGCAGATAAATCATGAAAGAAATACGGGATTACGCCATATAATACAAATTCTGAAGATGACAATCTGATTTTTGGCGTCACATTTACGCCAAAACTCAGATTGTCATCTTCAAAATTAGTCTTATATTTAGTTGAAATGGGGGAGATATAGCATCTCTCTTATAAAATAAAAATGAAATGCTCCTCAAAATATTTGTATTTGGAGGGAATCGCCTTTTGAGCGTCAAGCAAGTTTTAATTATTAACTATTATAATTTAAATCAATAACATCAAAAGTTCTCTACGAAACATTCGCCATGTCTTAGCGATGAACACACACACACTGCCGTCTTATACACGATTTCAAATATGAATACTATATACAGCTTAAATGCAATGATGTTAAAACCATGAGTACTTTCAGGTTCACACTGAACTCGCCTTCAGATGCAATGATTACTGCGCGAAGCTCTAGAAATGACAGTATATGTAAGGTAGCACTATTCGTTTGCGCACGTGTGTAAAAGTTATTCGTAGTTGATAGTCTGAGGGTCCTGAATGTCCTATAGTAATCCCCAAGGTAACGAATTTCAATGGGTGAATCGTCGTTACAACAATTTGACCTGTGTCTATGTGTCATAAGGCTTTCAGTCTGTAGCGGGGAACTGACATTCGGACGGTTGAGGATTGTTGCGTTCTGCCATATGGGTAAATGGTTACCTTGTAGGCACAATCTTATTAAATCAGTTGTAGACGACTGTGTCTTTAAATTATATTTGTGCTCATTGACTCGCACTTTAAGATTTCTGCGTGTGGATCCGATATAAATTTGGTTATCAGCATTCTTACTTATTGCCTCGAAAGAAATTGCATATACACCGTGCATAGATTCGAGAGGAACTGGATCACGATCTCGATCTATAGGAATTGGATCACGATCTAGGTACGGTGTATGCAATTCCTTTAGAGGCAGTAAATAAGGATGCTGATAACCAAATATATATCGGATCCACAAGCAGAAATCTTAAATTGCGAGTTAATGAGCACAAATATAATTTAAAGACACAGTCGTCTACAACTGATTTAACAAGATTGTGCCTACATGGTAACCATTTACCCATATGGCAGAATGCAACAATCTTCAACCCTCCGAATGTCAGTTCCCTGCTATCGACTGAAAGCCTTATGACACATAGACACAGGTCAAATTGTTGTAATAACGATTCACCCATTGCAATTCCGTTACCTTGGGGATTACTGTATGACAATCAGGCCCCTCAGACTATCAACAAAGAATAACTTTTGCACACATGCGCAAACGAATAGTGCTACCTTACATATACTGTCACTTCTCTAAAATAAATTTCCTATGTTCATTTTATCTTATTAGCAGTCACCGTAATTTTTATTCCGACTATAGAGGAGGAAACAGAACAAGAATTGAAATCTTCAATATGCATTTTGTTACCTTGATTAATATTGACACGCACAGCGTCAGTACGAATAATTTCTCAAGTTTCTGGGCCTGCGAACTTTAAAAGTTTTTTTTTAATCTAAGATATCCTGGCGAAGTACTTACAAATTAGCTAGTAGTTTACTTTTGTCAAAAACAGCGTTTCCTGGGATGTGTAGGAGCAAAGGAAATTTGGAAAATGTTTTATGCGAAACACGTGTGATTTATTCTAAAAAATAGTAATTGCCCTGTTGACACTGTTTCTAAAAATAAACACAGTTTGTGTTTAATTAATAGCATGGAGCTGCATACTGAAATAAAAAAATCACAGCATTTCTTTCCTTGTTTTGATTTTAAGCAGAATCGCAAACATGTTTATCAGAGCTTTAAAGTTCTGAACCAGGCGCTATTTTGATTAGGAAGACCGGGCACGCAGATCTGATTTGAAAGACGCAATGGGGAAAGGAATAAAACTGTCTTCCAAAGACGGTTCTTACTAAGGAATGACATTTCAAATTGTCCATCTTAAAATAAGAATACAGCATCAATGATGCTTCTGGACGTCAGAAACAATATTTTTCAACTTTGGTATTCTAAAGTGATTTCCGAAGTTGTTTCAGATGATTCGATGGAAATACTAAAGGAAAACAAAACCCTCTTTCTGTTTGCGCGTTATTGATATCATGCCACCGCAAAATAAATCTTTGCTGTGTGCTTCAAGTGATATATGCCTCTTGACAATGGATTATTCCCAGATATGTTATTTTATTTTATTCTTACTTACGGCTGCTGGAAATTTTGCGTCATTCACCGTTCCTCGTGCTTTCTAGAACAAATTTTACTGTAGCCTACATCTCCAGTCTGGCGACATTAAATGTAGGTGTTCTCTAAAGAAATCAAGACCGTTTTTCAAACAGAATTGCATGGTGTGATCAATTTTTTAAGGAACAAACTTAGTAAAAAGAAACGAATGACTACCCCAACATTGAATGATGACAGGAAGTTGGTTTAAGTTTGCGAGAACTTGTGAAGACTACTATGAAATTTAAAGTAAAATGGCCTTTTCATGACAGACGTCTAGTTTTGTATTTCGAGGTAGAAATTCGAAAAGAATTCCATTGGTAACTGCTATGCTCTTTCCATCTCACTCTTCTAAAAAAAAGGAGTCGTTTTGGTTGTCTTGACTGTGACCTCTTTTAGCTTCTGAATATTACGCAGTACAAGAGATTCGATGAAACCTCAGAAACTACATATATATTTTAGAATTCATTCTACGTTAGAAGATCATTTTTTTAGAAGATGACTGTACCGTTTGCTAGGTATGTCTATTTCAAAAAGTAAAATAATAATAATATAAATATGATTAACTTACCATTTAGGCGGTCAGACTTTGTATAAAAAATTTTATAAATCGGACGGTGGTCTCTGGTCGAACAAGAATAATTCTTTAGATGCTATTATTGGCATATTTTCACTGTATTCCATGTAACCACTTCCTTCACAAAACTCGAAAATTTATATCGTCCTGGAGCGGGACATGGAATACAGTGAAAGTATGCCAATAATAGCATTACAATGCCTACCGTGCATTTCTGAAGTATTCTTCGTTTCCCAATTGTACTGACGTAAATTCTTTAGATAGCGGGGAGAAGTGGAGTTGGCACTTTTATTAATGCTCGTATTTATGTTGCATTTTTTGGTGCACCATCTTTTTACTAGATATAAGTTTTCATTTGTGTTTATCGGGATATATCACATTTCCAGGCGAAATGGAAACATTCTGTCTGACCGGTCTGAAACAATCATGCGCATGGTTTCCATATATTACCCCGACTTTGAAATGTGAAATGCATGCGACCATTGCATCCTGGGTTTCCTGGCATAGCTTCAATGTCCATGAAATTCATTTATTCGAAAAGTAAGTAAACTTCATGGTGATGGATAATTGATGATGGACAAGTTTCAAGTCCAACGTACCTATGCTCACATTCTGGCAATATTGTACCTCTTATTTTATATACACTGCTGGCCACCCAAAACGCAATACCAAGAAGTAAGCATCCGATTGGTCTGAAATTCTCAGCATGCGTCGCCCGCGAGAGGACATGCAAACGATTAGCTTTGCAAAAAATATGCAAATCATGTGTGCCCGTCACGCCACCAAGAAGCACTATAAGAAGGGTGCACAGAAGGCGGGGTGTAAGTAGTGGAAGTGTGTTTTGCTGCCGGTCCTGTGCGTGGGAAGCTTCCTGATGCCTCGTCGCAGAATACGGCAGTCATTCCAGCACGTTTCGGAGTTCGACAGAGGACGAATAGTGGCTCATCGCGACAGCGGTTTATCGTACAGAGACATCGGCGCTCGTGTGGGACGACATCCAGCCACAGTGAGGCGAGTATGGAGTCGGTGGGCGCAGGAGGGACGGACCGACGTGAGCGATTGTTGCAGCCGCGGCACACCACCAAACGAGAAGACCGGCTTGTTGTGTGGCGGGCATTGACGGCTCGCACCGCCACATCACGAACGTTAGCGCAGGAATTAGGGTGTGTTGCGCAATAACCTGTGTCAGCACGTACCGTTCGGCGTCGTATGCAGGAGCCAGGACTTGTCGCACGGCGCCCATTGCTCCGATTATCATTGACGTTACACCACCGGCGTGTGCGGCAACAGTGGGA
This sequence comes from Macrothele yani, assembly GCA_039090855.1. NCBI lineage: Eukaryota > Metazoa > Arthropoda > Arachnida > Araneae > Macrothelidae > Macrothele > Macrothele yani. Next base: position 77,418,770 of record CM077026.1, read on the forward strand.
TGTTGAACGTCGCACCTGGACTACGGAATGGCACGACATTGTCTTCTCCGACGAATCCCGCTTCTGCCTGCAACACCACGATGGTCGGATTCGCGTGTGGAGGCACCGCGGCGAGAGACCGTATGACGCCTGTATTATGCATTGCCATACCGTTCCGTCGACTGGCGTTATGATTTGGGAGCAATTGGATATGACACCCGCACCCCTCTGGTACGCATCGCTGGTACACTCAACAGCCACCGCACCATCTCCGAAGTTTTGGAGCCTGTAGTCCTTCCTTACCGGCAGGATCTGCCAGCGGCCACGTTTCAACAGGACAATGCGCGCTCCCACGTGGCACGCATCGTGCAACAATTCTTCACGGCCCGCCAGGTGTCACTGCTGCCGTGGCCCGCCTGTTCTCTCGATATGTATGTCGCCCATCGAACACGTCTGGTCGCTGATCGGCAACCGAGTGGCCCGGCAAGCACCACCCACGGCTACGCCTGGTGAACTGTAGCAACGTGTGGAAGCTGCCTGGACCGACACACTCCAAGCCCACATCCAAAGCCTCTTTCGTTCGATGCCGCGGCGTGTAGCGGCCGTTATTGCCAGCCATGGGGCCACACGAACTATTGATGTCTGCGTGTTCCGCAAGTCGCACGGGCCTGTAAGCTCAATTGTTTCACCTTTGTATCTGTTGTTATGTGTCCAGTAAATCTGGCTTTGCTATCTCGTGTCCTTCTTGGTGTTGCATTTTGGGTGGCCAGCAGTGTATAATCCCAGGTAAATATAATGCATTTTTACTACATTCGTTTTTCCCATTTTTGTCAATATTCGGTAATAAAGCGCTTAATCGTGTCTTGTAAACCACACCTTTACGACTTCATCAAGCTCGCCTATGCAAATCGTATGTGAAAGTGATTTGAATTTAGAAAGAAGAATAAGTTGGAAGAAGCGACGTCTTGTAAATACGGAAACAAGGATTCTGGTAACACGGAAAATCTTCATATTATAATACAAACCGGGGTTTTCTTCTCATTCTTAATGTAAATATACACATGAGCCAAAGAGCATCCAAGTAATAGAGTGTTGCGCCACATTTCGCTGCAATAACGGTTACATTTGAAGCACAAATGACATCACTATACTCCTGAAGGTGTTATCATGTATTCTGTACCAGCTGGACAGAATAAAGTCCCAGCATTCTGCGACGAAATGAGGTACGGGCGTGAACCGGCGAATACTGCATTCCGAAAATATTCAGTGAGATTTAAGTCGAGTGAATTAGCGGCTAGGAGAGCACAAGAAATGTTCGAGCGGACCCTTGAGCCATTACACATGTTGTCTTTCCGAAAGACTCCACAATCATACTGATACACTGTCGCCAGGTAGGGCAGCATTAATCTTTTTAGTTTTTTTTATTGGAGATTTAACGACCACCATGAGCAACTCACTGGGCTATAAGCCGTCGCCCGTCCTTAATTTAGGATCACTGGTTCCAGGAAAGGGAGAGAGCCAGTGCCGTAAGACAAACACAACATCCATGCCTCACCGAACTCGAACTCCTTTCGGACAAAAGATCAGAAGCCATCGCTTAGACCACTGCGCCACAGGGACGGCTTAGGTATTAAACAATGCCTATGTAGGATTTCTCGGTGAGGGTGTGTTCAACGGGGATGTGAGGAGACCCATAAATGTCAGAGGAAACAGTCTTCATACCAGGACAATACCGACGCCGGTATGTTTCCTTCGAACCATCCAGTATGGTTGCAGCAGTCCATCCAACGGGGGTCTAATATGGACATATCTGTCGGCATGTTTGAATTGAAATCTGGAATATTAGTACCAGGTGACCTTTTTCCTTTAGTCCAGTGTCCAATCAAGCAGGCGGAATTGTTGATTACGATCGATCATCATGGGTACAGGAATAGACCTCAGACTCCTAAGGCGATCCAAAAGTGTACCGCTGGTTTTTGTATTCTGAAAAGTTTCTCTGCGCTCTGGTTGTAGTCTACCCTTTACTGAGGGATAGTTAGCCTTTTGTTGCCCCGTAGCACACGTGTTAGCCAGTGTTCAGCTTGACTGTTGAAATTGTCTACCCATTCTGGTGCATTGAGTAGATGCGTGTCCCTCATAAGTCCATTTCCTGCACTACGGTTTTTTAAAAGGTGTGACGTACCTGCCAGCAGGACGCACACGACATAAAGGCATATGGCAGTCAGAACGAACGTCAGCGTAGCTCAATTGGTAGAGTGACTTACTCCGGAATGAGAGGACCCGGGTTCGAGCCCCGGCGTGGACAAAACTGACGGAGAAATTTACTTCGTTATAGAGGGTTCTTTAACAAAAAGAATTAGCGAGCTTACCTTAACACAGAGAATTAGTATAGGCTAATAAATTCTGTTGAAGAAGATCGTACTCACTGTTCAGTGCCAGCCACTCTGATGGACCAAAAGTTGAATTCACGCAAGAGTGTTCTCAACGGCTTACTCCGGAATGAGAGGACCCAGGTTCGAGATAGGAAAAATAAGAGAATCCCTTCTCCAGCGATATAGAATTATATAGCATGGGCGAAAGAACTAATCTGTTGTTTCGCACATGCTATATAATTCTGTACTTCAAAGTCGTGGGCTTTTAACTGATTGTCTCAACTGGTTCTGGGCGTGAGTTCCTAATAATGTACATGTGGTGTGTTTGTCCTACTGAGCTGGCTCTCACTTTTTTCTGGCAGCCAAATTAAGAAAGGAGAACTGTTTATTGTCGTAAATGCTCACTGTGGTTATTAAATCTAGAAATAAACAAAACTAAAAACAAAAACGAACCATAAGCCTTAGGAGTAAATGTCTGGTAAACGAGATGGCCATGTTGCTTGGAATAAGTAACTGATCACTTTATCTTCTGTGAAACATTGTCGCAGCAGTTACTGCATAGAGCCTCCGACATGAGGAGTTGCTTCGCCTTACATAAAAATAGTGGTATTAGAACATCCTCTTTGCTGTTGTTGAGAAATGATATAACATGTCCCTATAACGATGTATTGTTACAGTGCGGGTCACATGTTCAGTTCGATGATTTTCTTCGGAAAAAAACCGGACCCTTAAGAAAGCTGCCAAAATTCCACCTACATAGTAACCTTCAGGTCATGTAAGAGAATTTAACTAAATTCTATGTAATACTCCGATATCGATATTATGGGTGTTCACATATTTGGGGAGATGAAAATGAGTTTCATCACTCCACAAGAAGTTCCATGGTCAATCTTCGTCTACTTCAACATGTGCCAAGAAAACCAATGGAAATGACAATCGGATGTCTGAGTCACTAATGTGCAACTGTTGATAAGTTTATGAGGACAGCAATGCAATACTTCAACAAAATTTTCCACCCAGTTATGTCGGGCAAATTTACGGCCCTTATACTGCACGAGGCAACAGCATTGTCATGCTCTGTTGTGGACGGATGGGCTCGCGTCTTCATCCTGGTCTTCTTGTCTGGCATTCTGCCTCATCATACTAAAGAATCATGGTGTCAGCGAACCTCCTCACAATATCTTGTGTCCTCTGTATTTTCAAAACTCTTCAGCACAATTTTCATCTTGTTAGTACATCACTCCACAGGAAGTTCAATGGTCACGAGTAAGAAATGTTAAAGCAAAGTGACGAAAAACGCGTCCCTCGTAGAATTACGAGGTCTCGCACCTTCTGTTTATGCTCAATAGCCGCCATGAGGGAGTATATGATATTCAAATCACTATTACAAGCCCCCAAAGTTTTCTTAGTGGTGATGTTTGAACTTTTTGTTTTTAATTTTCAAAATCACTTCCCGATTCTATTTAAAGGGTTCCTACCTAGTTTGGCTAAAGAAGTATGGAGTTATAGGTCCCACATTTTCTCTACGAATGACTCTGAATAGGGATATTTCAATTACACTATCTACCAACAAGTAATTGGACACCTGTGATAGCAAAGGAAAACGAAGCTTATTCACTTTCAATAATTGGTGGAGCCTCCACGAGCGGCGATTACAGCTGCGACCCTCCGGGGCATACTCTCAACCATGCGTTGTACGACGGCTAGCGGTATTTTCTTCCACTCGGCTTGGAGAAGACAGGTCAGTTCCTTAACCGATTTCGGACGGTGGGGGCACCCCTTAAGTTGACGCTCCAACTCGTCCGAGAGGTGCTCGATAGGGTTAAGGTCCGGACTCTGCGCAGGCCAGTCATTCGATTAACCCCATTGTCACCATACCAAGCCATGGTGGACCTCGCAACATTACAGGTGGCATTGTCATCCTGAAAGTGACATGGGTTCACCCCGTAAAACTGCCACAATGTAGGAAGCGCATGGTTATCCAAAATGGAGCGGTAGGTCTCGGCGTTGAGTCCACCAGGAATTGCGACCAAGGGTCCCGTGCCATACCAGGAGAAACACCCCCGTAGCATAATTCCATCGCCGCCGAACTTCACAGTTGGAACAATACATTTCCAGCTGGAGGCGTTCTCCAGGAAGACACCAACCCCAGACCTTGCCATCCGAACGGGAGAGGGTGAACCTTGATTCGTCGTTCCAGAGAACCTGTTTCCACTGTTCAACGGTCCACTGTCTAAGTTCTTTAGACCACGTTAGCCGAGCAGCGCTATTGGACTTGGTGATCAAAGGCTTGTGGGCGGTAGCACGTCCATGATAACCAAGCAGATGGGCTTCCTTACGGATGGTATTCATCGAACGAACACTCCCGGATGCCTGTTGAAACTAATCGCGGATGTGGCTCATCGATTTGGTGCGGTTCTTCCGAATTTCTCTGGCCAGCACCCGTCGGTCTCTAACTCCCAGTTTTGTGGGTCTGCCGGGTCGGGACACATTCCGACAGTCACCTCTCATCTTTCACTTGCCAATCACGTAGGCCACTGTCGATTTTGAGTACTTTAACACGATGGATATGTCACGTATGGATCGGCCATTTCTGTGATACCCGACGATTACACCTTTCTCGAAATCAGAGAGCTCCGAACTGCGTGGCATCTTGCATGCGACTGGTTGCGTTGTTGTTTCCCACACGATATTTAACGGCGGCGGCCGTGACGTGTATCAGGAACGCAGATATCGTCGATTGAAGGGGTGTCTAATTACTTGTTGGTAGATAGTGTATAAACCACGATTTACATCTATAAATGTGATGCTTTTTGTAGGATCAACAAAGAATTTTTGTCTCGATTGCAAAGTGACCAGGTTTAAATGGAGACACAGACTTGTTTAAAGACAGGGAATGTTGTGAAAGTTAGGTGTGTAACTGTAAGCAGTGGATGACGTCAGATATTCATGTCCCGTAAGACTGAATCGACAGCCATGGTCTTTCATTAGACATGGCTGAGTATATTATTCCCTTGATTCCCATAACTCCAAGTTTGGTTTTACTTAAGCCTTTTGGAATTTTTCTTCTAAAAACGCTTCCTGTTGATTTTCGACACTTCATAGGTTTCTCCCAGTTAAAGTTGCAAAAGGGGCTTTGATATAATGAAAAACCAACAACAAAAACAACAAAAAACAGACTTTATCTCACCGTCTACTTTATGCTGGTCCCTCCACTGCTGGAAATGAGAGAAATCTTGATCTTGCGAATCCAAATGGGAAGAAATCCAAGAAAGGTGTGAACGAAAGTTTTCCACAAAAAGTGCACAACCTTTCAAATAAAATCATGATATGTACTCTATTGAATAAAATCATACATCGGGTCATTTTGTAGGAATAATCAGTGCGTGCACCTAATTTAACTGCCATAATCAGTTCAAAAATTTTCAACAGTGAATATGTTCTTTTTGTATGATTAATGATTTGTAATTGCTTGTAAAATGTTAGATTTAAGCTTAACTGTTCTTTGTAGTTGGTTTTACTGCAATAGTAGAGTTGTGATTTTAGCTCTAATTGTAAACTGTAAGATTTACTTGCTTAAATGCAAAGTTCCTCGTGAACATATTATTTACACTTTTAATTATAGAAAACACTTTAACGGCCAACAGTACTAAATGTATCAACACTGATTTACGATACATCCACTGGTATTATTAGATGCATCATCATAAGTTGAGCACTCTGGCTAGAAAACACTTGTCGGCTTCACATCAAATCACAACATCAGTTTGCTCAAACCAAAATTCACTTATCGTTAACAAATCTTTAACTCAAAATATTTTGCTCATTATAAGTCGTTAGCTCAAAAGAACTGATCTTAGCGTAAACATATCATCTCTGCTCTTATCGTTAACAAGAAATCTCTTCCCTTAGCGTTAACAATCACAATCAGTTAATTTATCAACTCTGCCCTCTCGTTAATATATGAACTCGGTACACATCCTGCATTTCATCATTGCATTTTATTGCCTTCTGACTCATTGCCAGTGATGCCAAACTTAAAAACTCATCGGGGAAAATAATGTGCCGTGAAGTCAGAATACGTATAAAGAGAAGAAACCAAATATGCATAAGAACACAGAAACTCAAAAGGAAGGTTAAATCAAAGGTACACGTCACAATGATATTAGTGTATTTCCCTCCAACAAAAGAAGAATCATGTGTTTTGTCCACGTTTTCCATTCTGAGTGGTGGGATGGCATAATTTTCCCTGTTCTGACGAGGGAATGATTTTCACCCCGTCTCATATTCCCTATAGATAGAACAGTAACTAATAGATGAACGAAAGCTTTCCCTTGACATTAGACTGTCCGCTATTACAGCATCCTTTTCTTCCAGAATTCAGTGCTTGAGGCTACCATTTACGCTCTACTTACAAAATCCATTGAAAATGAAACATTCTGTCAAAAAGATCATCAAGAGGTCAAGGCATTATAAGATTACTTTGTGTTCTAATAACGACAATTTTCTTTCAGCAAGCAACCTTCATTCTCGTAGGGGAAATGGGTTCGCAAAACCATCTTCATCTAATCCATAGGTACGGGAAAACATCACCGAAACACTTGGTTATTCCTTAGTTACACGGACTATGTTTAAATATTTTTTGAAAATATGAAAACGATAGGGAAATATGAACATTAATAAATGCACACATGTTTATTACTTAACTCGAACTTGATTTTAAAGAAAGATGCTAGCAATATCTTTGAAATGGCAGAGAATCCTTAAATTAATTAAGGTTGCTTATTTTGTGGGGGCCGAATTTCAGCTTATGACTGGTGAATTGAACAGGAAAAAGTCAAAAGTGGAGATCGCGGATTATCAGATAATATTACGACGCTCTTGTTGGACCATAGATGCACTTTCTTTAACTTAACGAAATGTAGTTGAAATATAATTAAACAATAATATGCAATGGCATTATTGTTATTTTTGCACTCCACTCACATTCACTCACGTACATACATATAAACATGCTCTTCCGTTTTATTAAAAAAAAGGATATGCTGCTTTTTCAGTTACCGCATGTGAATGATTTATCTGGTTTTGAATATTTCATACAACAGTTGCATTAGAGAAGAACCCATTTGTTGGAACGCTGAGTGGTTGAAGAGAATTATGTTGACTTTTCCATCGCAGCAGAAATGTAGTGTCGCTTACACACGAGCTGAATACTGTTCTGTGCGTGGTCGTAACAGCGATGATAAAATTGAGATGTGCATTAGAATCACAAAAGTTCCAGTTCCGCTTTTCGTTCGAAGCGGAAGAAGAGAAATTTATCCAAGATTCATGAGTTCCGTAAGCCAAGGATACAAGTTGTCGAATCATATACGAACTTGGGGTCTTTTTTCACATCAATAAACTCGTTAACTTTTCGAATATCGGGCATTGTGAAATCAGCGAGAATATGTTTTGCTTTTCAGACATTGCAGCGTTGACGCATTTTCGTTTCTCAAGCTGAGTCGTTTAAATTATACTAGAATCAGTAAACTCATTTGTTCTAACAAAGCAAATTAGCTCCGATTTAAATTTGTTCCATCGAAATAAATTTAAATTGACTGCCTCTCGTGCAATCCGGCACCTCCTCTTAGAGGGAATAAATTCTATAGTTTTTTGGGAAGTTAATGACTTAGGGAATATATGAATTAATTCAGGCAAGTTAATTTGAATGCTTTTTTCAAATGAGAAGACACGAAAGGATCTGAGAAAATAGGTGCCAATTCGACTTTTAAGATTTCTTTTTCTGTGTCTAATGACAATTCCATGAAGTTTACCTCTTGAAGAAAGAAGCTTTAATGAAACGAAACGGCATTTTAATCATTGCGGTTCGTAAGTCTTTTGAAATAGAAATGCATCTCTGTTTCGACATTTACTTTGAACAAAAGAAGATTGAAATGAAGACAAATGCAACTAAAGTCATTTTACCCACACAATATATATATCAACCATACCTCTTATTCGTGGTGCATCTGCTACTGCTGAATGGGTTCCGACGACCTATCAAAAGCGGTATATTATCTGGTATGACGTAGAAGTCTTTTCGTTTTTCTACGTTAATTTAAAACATCAACATACTAAGAAATAGTGATATAGACTGATAAATTTGTGTTTTATTTGAAGCCTCGCACACATTCGCTCAAATAACTCCGAAATGAACTGAACCCCGTGGTCCGTGACTACGGTACGGGGCAGTCAAATCGAGTAAAACATTATGTATTAAAGTATCACATACGACATCAGCTGTAGCTGCTTTAATGGGGAATGCTTCCACCCATTTAGAAAAATTATCTGTAACAACTAAAATATGACGAGACTTAGTTTTAGTTGATAATGGATAAGGGTCCAATAAATCTATAGAGATGGTTTCAAATACATAATTATTTGAACTACAAATAAGGTGACCGGCCGGTCGTTTATTATCATAATTGTACTTTTCACAGTACTCACATGAGCGAATGTATGCGAGTATACTATTGTACATGCCCTGCCAGTTGGCTACGTCTCGAAGTTTAGTACGAGTTTCCGTATGCCTAAATGGCCAGCAAGAGGAATATCATGGAACTCGGGGAGTAAAGCCATGCGGAGAGCCTGAGGTATCGCATGACGGTACCCAGCTCTTGAATTCACAAATTTTGTATAATACAAAATACCATCGATGATCTCATAATTTTGACTACGACCCGCTAAAGAAGATTCACTAGGAACAGAAGAATCAGCGAGTAAGAAATTATAAATTTCCCCAAAATCTGGATCATTCGGCAGTTCAGAAATTATTTGCTCCCTTGAAGTTATTTCCGAAATAAGAAATAGAGAGGAAGGTTCAGTATCCGCCTGGGCACCAGAACTGACCTGACAGCGAGACAGTGCGTCAGGCAGTTGGTTTGATTTACCAGGGCGATACTGAATTTGAACATTATATTCCTGAAGTCGAAGTGTCCATTTTAACAATCTTCGAGACAGATTCTTTGCAGTGGTTAAATATTGTGGCGCCGAATGATCCGTAATGACATTGACAATTAAATGATTGAGATAGCATTTAAATTTGGTGATAGCAAATAAAATAGCAAAGCATTCTCGTTCAGTAGCAAAGTAATTACGTTCTGCTTTGTTAAGAATTCGAGAGGCATATGCAATAGGATGCCCTCGTTGAGATAGAACAGCTCCTAGGCCAACACCTGATGCATCGGTAAAGATATTAAACATTTCTGCATAGTAAGGAAAGGCTAACACAGGTAGCGAAAACAAGGCATATTTAAGAGCATTAAAGGCAGTTTCTGCCTCTGTGGCCCAAACAAAGTGTCTATATGTTCGTTTCAAGGCAAATAAAAGTTCGCATAGAGTAGCGTACCCCGGAACAAACTGTTGGTACCACCCGGTCATGCCTAGGAATCTAGACAAATCTTTTGCCTACTTAGGCCTCTGGAAGTCCGAAAGTGGCTTGACCTTTGAGTCGTCAGTTAGAAGACCATTAGGGGTAATTTTCAATCCGAGATATACTAGTTCATTCCTTCCAATTTAACATTTGGCAGGCTTTAAAGTCAAACCCGCATTATGTAATAATTCGAAAACTTGGTCCAACAGAGACAGATGCTCCTCAAAAGTCTCAGAGGAGAGAATTATATCTTCCAGATAGACATGGACATTAGGTTTGAGCATAGGACGTAAGACTGAATCCATTTGGCGCTGAAACGTTGCAGGAGCATATGCCAAACCAAAGGGCATTTGTAGAAACTCATATGCACCAAACGGAGTAATAAATCCAGTTTTTTCTACAGAATTTGGGTGGACAGCAACCTGCCAATGGCCACTAGCTAAATCCAAAGTTGACAGCCAGTTTGTTGACGATAAGTCCTGGAGAATATCGCTAATTATAGGCAATGGATAATTGATAGCTTTAGTCATCGCATTGAGTTTACGATAATCTATCACAAAGCGATACTCTCCAGATTGTTTTTTTGGAACAAGAAAAGCTGGTGCTGCCCAAGGACTAAGTGATTCTTTAATTATTCCCGAATGGAGCATGTCCTGAATTTGTTCTTGAAACTCAGCTTTTTTCTGGTTCGGACATGGATAAGGTTTACATGCAATGGGATTAGCCCCTTCCGTATCAATGATATGATACACCACGTGTGTAAACCCTGGTTTATCAGAAAATGACTCTGGTCTGCTGTGTAAAACCTGACCAAGTTATCTCTTGTGTTCAGGCAATAATCTGTCGCTCGCAAGAACTGCAGAAAAATCAATTTGCTCTTCTGGGGTGAGAGGACTAATCTCAGGCATTAAGATTAGGCCATGCTCAAAATCAAGTGTGAGCTTAAACATTTTAATGAAATCCATCCCCAGAAGGCAATCCACGGGTAATTCTTGGATAACAAAAAAGTATAAGAAACTTGAACTTTGCCAATCTTGACAGGTAAATGAACTCATCTAGAAATTGAAAACACATTATTGTCGGCACCTCGCAGATATTGCTGGGAGGGCTCGACACAAGCATTTGGAAAGGTAGCAGCACAGAACTCAAAGTTTAATGCAGAAATGTCAGATCCAGAATCAATTTTAGTCGACACCACTACTTTACCCAAGGTGACAAGAATATCAGGAAAAAGCGGAGCTTGAATAGTTAAAAAAAGAAATTTGAGGTCTTCAGAAAAACGAGGAGATAGACTCGACCCATCTACCTCCTGCTGAAGTTAAAATGGTCGTGAAACTGATGAGAATATCTTGATTGATTTTGGAAATGTGGCGATGCACCAGAACGTGCTGAATTGTAGTAACGTGCAGGAGAGGCAGCATTAATATCATTAGGCTTGCCTTGCCCCCAGCACGGTGTTTAGGATAGGTCTTGTCAACCGGGTAGTAATTATCCCGGGGACGAGAAACTTGGTTATTATCCTGGTTTCCATAATGGTCAGGATGTCGCACCTCTGCTGCCCGACGATGCGGCGGCACGTATCTAGACTGCTGATAGGCGTTCTGCACCCTGGATTTATAAGCATCCTGCCTTGGGTGATTGAAAAATTGTCCTTGACGAATGTTCTGTTTTGGCTGCTTATAACTATTAGTCTGAATATGAGGTTTATGGTACTGCGTAGGTTGTCGGTACTCTTGGGCCTGTGAAGATTGCCCTTTGCTGTGGCGTTCTTCATAGACTCGAATGAGTTTTAGGCATTCGTGAATGGAGCCAGGACGTCGAACTTCCAAAAATCCTGCAGGAAGGGATCCAGCTGCTGTAACAACGTGTCACAAATATCAGACTCGACTGCAGCGGGATCCCATAATTTGTAAAGTTGAACTGTTTCTAGAGCCAACGAGACTGGACCCTCTGACGCTTGCTATCGCCTGGAAAACAGTTGTTGTGGAAAGGCCGGCCTTATTGGTGCCAAAAGGATAGACACCCAAAAAGTCAGCTCGAAATTGCTGATAGGAACCCTCTGGGTTCATTCGACGCCCCTGTCTGTACCAGACCTTTGCCGTATCTTGCAAACATGTGCCAGCAATAGGTATCTGACAGTCTTAAGGAACATTATAAAGATCAAAATGATCGTCAAGATCCTCCAGAAACCTAAACGATCCGCCGTTTCCCCTGAATACAATAGAACCCGCATGGAGTACGTAATAAGCAAGAATTTTGCTCCTTCTCACGGGGGTGGTGGGGTGAATTGCTGTTGAGGCACTGCAGCTTCGTACCTTGCGTATTCGCTGTCTGATAAGTCGGAACCGCATGCCTCTTACAGAGCACTAGGTGAATTATTTGGAACTCTATAACGCTGAGTGCGTAGATTGTCTGTTGTAGAATTATGAGCCTCATGATCCTGTCTATAACAGTCATAGAAGAGACCTATAGGATCTGTTAGGTTAACCATTTTCCGTGTTTCCGTGACTTCTACTATGAATCTGTTCGAGTGAAGACCGGGTGCCACTATGACAATGAAGTCTTTTGTACTTCTACGTTAATTTAAAACATCAACATACTAAGAAATAGTTCCTAAATGAAAGAAACCTTAACGGCCAGACGAAACATGTAAACAACAGAAGTAAAACTTACGGAAAAGATGCTTTATTCAAGGTTGTAGCACGTCCATAACAGAACGATATCAATATTTAAACACACCACATAGCTTCACAGCTCTTCACACAACGCTCGCTTTACAACACACACTTTCAACGCTCTCAATAATCGCTCTCCTACGAGTTTAGTCGTCGCTTTTATCTCTCGTTCTTATCAAAACAGGCATTCATTCATTCAACCTCAATTGTGTTGCCAACAGTATTCGTTTGAGAGTTACGTTAAGAGTGAAGAATAACAGAATAAACTCAAGGTTTACAGAGGACAAGAAACTAAAAAGGAAAGTTAGTTTAGAATATACGTCACACTGGATTAAAGGAAATTCAATTCCACACCCACCAACTCGCTGGGCCAGCATGGTGGGTTATGCACCCTTCCCATAAATAATTGCATAAATGCAATGTTGACCCTCAGCCTCGAGCGGCTCGAATGTACTTGGCCATGGCAGCGGCCAGTGCTATTTAAGGCAGAGGGTCTACGAATCACCGCATATATGGACTAGGCTGCCATCTGATGCTGATCCTGGTTTGTTATAATAAACGAACGCTATGTTCTGATTCAAGGCTACTTGAATTGGAGGAGACACACCAGAGGATTAAGTTACATGTGATAGGACTGAGTGAAGTAAGAAGAAAATGAGACGACCTCACAGAACCCAAAACTGTACATCTCTTTTGCTACCGCGAAACGCTTACTGGCAGACCAAGTGGTGTTGGAGTTAAAATTAACGCAAAACTGAAAAACAATGTTATGGAGATCAGAACGTTTTCGGACAAAGCTATAAGAATTATTATCATATTCTCCAGACGACACCAAATTCAGCAAGTCTAGGCGCCACCACAAGTTATCCTAATGAAAAAATGGAAGAGTTTTATGGAAATTCGATGCTACAGTAACGACCCAGGGGAAGCAGCACTTGAAAATCATCATGGGGGATTTCAATATGAAAATTGGGCAACAGCAAAATAATAAGACTTTGTTAAGTGAATTTCTTCACCGCAAGAGAAACTAACGTGATAATGCTCTTGCAGAGCAGCTAAAAGGTTTTTCTCTATTAACTCCCTTTTCAAGAAAATGTTCATAGTAAATGCAAGTGGAGGCGCAAAAGTGGGGCGACAAGTGAAATTGATTTTATGTGCAAAAAGGAATTCTCATCAACTATTGCAATGTGTTTTACAGATTCAATACGAGAAGTAACCATAGAGCGGTAAGATGTAAGACGCATCTTACCACAAAACTTGAATGACTCAAGCTTATAAAGCAAACGAAAAGCATTGACATGACAAATCCTAAAATACATCACAAAACTTTCACATTAGAACTGAGAAACCGATACTCTGCACTATCCATGGCATTATTTGAAATAGAGACTAAATTAGATAGTACCAGAACAAGCAAAGATACTGACACAAGAAAAGAAAGGAGATGACTAGAAATAAAAGAAAATGTAAATTCCAAACTGGAATATTTGGAGCTTAATCAAAATAAGTGCGCTTTGATTTTTCAAGTCAGTATAATCTAAACACGCTAAGTTTAGGTATTAAGAAACAATTTTTCCTCTTTTCCTTCTCACATTTTGATGTCTTGCCAGAACGTACTCTGTGGCTCTGAAAACATCCTTTGCAGAAAAAGCAGACATTTATTGATGAAAAACAGTTAAAAAGCAGTTACATCAAAATGGATAGATACCTTTTACAGTCATCATAAGGAAACGCAGTGGAACTAACTTATTTGTAGTAGCGTGTTGCCTTTGCATGTATATATGTGTGCTCAAGTGCGTATGTCTTAAACATACATATGCTGTTTTCCAATGCCATAAGTTGCATCTTTATTTCAAAGTATTGTTTCCAGTGAAGGAAATAATCAGACCTAAAAGCTTCTGACGTACCTGCCAGCAGGACGCACACGACATAAAGGCAGATAGCAGTCAGAACGAACGTCCGTGTAGCTCAATTGGTAGAGTGACTTAATCTGGAATGAGGGGACCCGGGTTCAAACCCCGGCGTGGGCAAAAATGACGGGAAAATTTACTTCGTTATAAGCTACAATACCTATGACGGAGAGAACCAGACCTAAAAACTGAAACACCTGCGTATCATTTGGAATTGGAATCGAGTACCCCTGTGTGAAAGATAACATCTTAAAATTTCTGCACCTGATTGCCACTCCAAATCGTGATGCTGCAACAAATAGGAGTACATCGTCGAGAAAGAGCGACTGTATTATGGTCGTACGGTAGGGTCGATCATTCATTTTACAACTTCTTAGAATGGATGGAATTTCTTTTGGTTACGGATGAGCCTGTAAATACCATTCTCGTTTCTTCCAATGTCTGCTGATCTTCGTCACATCGTCGTACTCAATGCTCATTACACGACGTTTATATTACTTAAATACTAACTAAATTACGATAAGTGCAGGTGACTGTGTATCATCTGGATGAAACATGGATCCCGGAACCATCGTTCTGATATGTAATACTGTATGTATGGGAGAGCCTACATGTTGGACATGTAGGCTCCCAGAACGCTAGTTTGGGTGAAGCTTAAGTTTTTCTTGACACAATAGCGGAAAGAAATTTATTGTAATAAATACCTGAGACTGTCTTTACTCATGGTAACTCTGCCTTCTTGTTCCCTGCTTTATGGTGAAATGCTTACAAAGAACGGAAAAAGCTGCAATGCTACCCGCATCTCATTCACTAAATGGGAATCAAAAGACAGATCGCATTGATTGTGACTGCATATAAAAGGCTTACGATCCTTGTCACATTTACACCAAAAATCTCATTGTCATCTTCAAAATTTGTATATTAAAGAAGCTTTGAATTCTTCCCTCCAGGAAGCTTAGTTTGAGAAATGGTTTTGTTATCCACTATATGGTAATGCTATCTACTATACTACACTAGCATGTGCTCTCACTGCTGTCTGCCTTTATCTCATATGCGTCCTGCGGGGCAGGCACGTCACATCTCCCCTTCCCTCGAAAGAGGGCCGGGAGCATGCCCCACGGATCAGCCGGGACCATGTGTCGCTGTGGGCAGTCATCCTATGAAGAACGTGCATTTGAGAAATCCCAGACAATTTGGTGTGTGGAACGTAACATCACACTGATTTATTTTTTCGAAGCACTGGGGAAGGGATTCTCATTTTTCCTGTCTCGCCGTGGGGAAAGAACATCACACCATTGAGAGAAACCTTACAGCCAGACCATCCTGGAAGTTAGGGCGCCTATATGACGAAATAAATTTCTCCATCATTTTCATGCCAAGGACAGAATTCAAACCCACACTCTCGGCTCCGGAATACCGAGTGCTATCCACTATACTGCACTATCACGTGCTCTCACTGCTATATGCCTTTATTTCATGCGAGTCCTGCGGGGCAGGGACGTCACAACTGCCGCTATCATTATCCAGCATCGTTGTATCCTGGACAGGATTGGCAACAGATTGACGAAATCCAATGTTTCCATTTCTCCTTAACTTATCTAACTAGTGAACAAGGTCGTCGTAGCCAACACCCTTTGCCGCATTACTGGACAAATTGAAATATGTTTATTGTCCGATTATTTTTTTTATTGAAGATTTAACGACCACAGCGAGCAACTTAATGGGCTATAAGCAGTCGTTCGTCCCTAATTTAGGGTCACTGGTTCCAGAGAAGGGAGAGAGCCAGTGCCGTAAGACAAACACAACATCCATGCTTCGCCGGTATTCGAACCTGGACCCTTCACCGACGAATGATCATAAATTGTCCGGTTAAACTGGATACGCAATATGCTAGGGATGACTCCAACAGCGGAATGGTGTGTGTCGGTCTATCATCTTGTAATTTGGAACATAAAAATCATAAACATATTCCTCACACGTCGTACCATCAAGAAATGCATTGTTCATTTTATCGAAAAGTAGATATGATAGTTTTACTTCTCACACTGTCTTCTTCGAAGAGTTGTGCACACATTTTCTTCGAAGATAATCAACATCGCGACATTCTCTCTTGTCCTGATTTTTGTTCACTCTCGAGTGAGTCATTTTAGCATTGAGGAGTGATTGAAAGGAAAGAAATAATGGACCGACCTTCCAAACACCAGTACGCTTATAGTTTTGATTAAATATTAGATATTTCCGGAGAAAGCTATTTAAAAATCATTTGTCATATTTCTGAAATTTGTTTTTTGGAAAGACATTTACAAAAATGTTATTTTCTAATGATTAAATATCCGTACACAGCTCATACAAGATGCTACACAAAAATGCATAATAGGTGTCAAGTAGCAATGTTACAGTGAATGGCACGTCTTCTACGTAGTGTTGGAAAAAAATTTGCGAAAAAGTTGCTGTATTTTCTTTCGTAATGAGTTGCGTATGTCATTTTCCGAATAATGTTGGGTGTGGAAGTGAATGACGTGATCTGAGAATTTTGTAGAAGTGATTTGGAAAGAAAAGTAAGGGGGAAGATAATTTTCCCACGTTCTGTTATCTGCCTCAATAAGAGCTCCCGAAAAAGTCGAAAGCTCTTATTGAGGCAGATAACAGAACGTTTCTTGTCATTAAACTTTCCAAGAAACAAATCACTTAAACTCTAAAGAGCACTTGAAACTATAGCTATCAATTCTCTAAAGACCAAGATTCATTCGTCTAAGAAACAAATCATTTATTCTTAAGTTATACAGCTCGACGAATAACAACTTCTTGTGTGTGTGTGTGTTTTTTTTTTGTTTTTTTTTGAGGGTTTATCTACCACCATGACGACTCAGTGGACGGGGTTCATTCAGTTTTCTCCCTTTCCTTGAACCGTCCACTCAGTTGTCTCCTTTTCTTGAACCAGTGGCTCTAAATTAGGGACGAGAGCCACTGGTTCCAGGGAAGGAGAGAGCCAGTGTTGTGAGACATATAGTGCGTTCATTCCCCACCGGAATTCGAGCCCGAACTCACCTCAGACGAACGGTAAGAAGCTAGCACTTAGACCACTGCGCCGCCTTGGCAGAAGTAAAAACCGCACTTTAGCGGTAAAGCAAAGTGAGGTTAGACTCTTGAATGAATAACAACAACTAACCTAGCAGAACAGCTAAAGAAAAGAATGAAGAGATGCGAGACCATACAAGTGAACAAGTCTGAATCATAGAGGATAGTGCGAGTACTGTATACGGAGAATTGAATTTGTGTATCTCTCGTAACAATAGGTGGGAGTTAAAATGGATTCTTTTTTATCAGAGGTGGAACGTGCATCTTGAGCAACTCAGTGTGCTACAAGCAGTTGCCCGTCCCTAATTTAGGACCACTTCTTCCAAGGAAGGGAGAGAACCAGTGCAGTACACTGTAAAAAATTGCAATGTCAAATTACGGTAGATACACCGGCAGCTGAGTGGCCGGTCAATAAACCGTAATTTTACAGCACCATACCGTAATGTTCATTAACAGTCCAGGAAATAAAAACGTGTTGCCTAATGACCAGGAAATAAAAACGTGTTACACACAGAGGTGTTGCCAGTCGGCTGATTGCACGTGGTAAAACAGGTATATAACCACTTTAAGAAGAACGTTGCGAGATTGTCAAGGTTAAAACACAGTAACAGTTCAAACAGTTTAAACACCGTCAACATATACTTTATCTACCGAAAATTTATGGTTGACCGCCAGGTGGCGTGCTTACGATTTGTAAACCGTTTTTTTAATGTTTTAATCCGGATGAAACACTGGCTATTCACGGCAATTTTTAACAGTGTGAGATAAACACAACATCCATGCCTCACCGGGGAAAATGGATTCTATGCGTTTCTGTTGTAACAGTGAATTAACTGAATTTCGACTGACGAATGCTAAATAAATGCTAAATAGTATTTGCTAAATCGAATGCTAATAAATGTTAAATAATCATTCGCGTAGTGTGTATTTGCGAAAACAATGGATTCACTGTATTTCATCATTATCTCCGAAAGTAAAGTATACGCCACTTGTACCTTCAGCAAAATTTAAAGAGGTGCTGTTTTACAAAACAAAAAGCCTAGGGAGATCAGGAAATGATTACCTTTCTTCCATGGGCTACTCGATATAAAATTAGCGGAAGCATATGTGTATCTATTTACTTCACCAAAATCTGAATGATCTACTTTCAAACGTGTTCAGTATTTTGTATAAGTGCCGAACAATATCCTGCCGAATGAAATATCTGATTGTCAATTTCAATACCGTTGTATTTCAACAGGTAATGGTTCCAGAGTTAATATCGTTATTAGTTAAACAGACAATGGTTCCCATGTTTGCAGTAAACAAAAACTCTTCTTGATGCACTCCTTCGATTCTCTGTTAATGCTTTCAGCTTTTATGCGTCTTGCGTGCCAAGGTCAATATAGTTTCCTAACGTAGTTTTGCAACTATGTCTTCTCTTCATACTTTAAAATGAACTAAAATCTGCGTTATACTGGGAGTAACGAGATTTTCTTATGTCAGGATGTTCTCGTGATAACCAAATTAAGCTAGTTTTCGAACATCTCTAGGATGGATTTCAGAAATGGAGTAAGATAGAAAGGTGTTGTGTGATCGATAAACAGCACCACACAAGCAATTTTTCTTCCTTTGTTACTGAACGTCTGATACCTTCTAACACCCTCAAGTTCGGTGAAAAATTATCTGCAGTATTTTTCGTCGAATACAGCAAATTTATTTTCAAGAGTATTTCAGACGACGTTTTTCATCCGTCACCCGTCGTCTAAAAAAGAGGTAAATTTGATCAAAATATTT
This sequence comes from Macrothele yani, assembly GCA_039090855.1. Classification (NCBI taxonomy): domain Eukaryota; kingdom Metazoa; phylum Arthropoda; class Arachnida; order Araneae; family Macrothelidae; genus Macrothele; species Macrothele yani. The sequence goes on from CM077026.1 coordinate 77,437,971, forward strand.
GTTACTAAAGCATGCAGATGTAAAGAAACATGTTTTCTATTAAACTAGATCCCCATCAAGATTTCCGAATTTTTTGCTTGGCAACCATCACACCGCAAATGGCTGCATCAATTCAAACTTACCGTTTTATGTAGCTCTAAGTTGCTACGAACGAAATAAATGTTTCGAAATGCTTCAAGTCTTATATTTGTTTGTTTTTACCACCCCGAGCAATTCTAAGGGCAGCAAGCAGTCGCTGGTTTAAAATTGGGATCTCCAATTTCAGGAAAGGGAGATAGTTTGTATCGTACAACAAAAACACAACACTCATGCCTTATTCGAGACTCAAACCCGAACCCTTTCGAACGAACGATCGCAAGTACACAACAATTTTATTTATTGTTTATAGAAGTGCACCAGACACATCAATTATTATTTAGATTAACATCCCCGTCCTTTATATTCTGAAAAAATTGTAGTATCATTTCACTTTCCGCTGTGTCACTAATAAATTCAATGCCCTCCGCTCCAGTTACATTAATGTGTATTAATACACACAACCCACTGAGTTGGAAACCTTTATGCTCATGTACGTAAAAGTCACTTACGCAGCGTGTACACCGATAAGCCATTGCATTATAACAACCTATCCTAATAACAACCCCCTTTAGCCTCCAAAACAGCGGCCACTAGGCGAGGCATCGATTCTATGAGGTGGCGATAGGTATCCTGGGGTATTTGGTACCATAATGTCGACAGCAGGTCCTCCCGTGCTCGGCATTAGCTCCGATATTTTCGAGTCTAAAGTTCAGTTTATAGTGCCCTCCCAGTTATAATTTTGTGTTTTTCGTGTATCTAAAGGTCTAGTGCATCGCTTTGTTCTACTTTCCGATTCGTAAGTACGATATTTTCTTCATTCCAAGCTTTATTTACCTTCTGGTGAGCTGGCCAGAAGAACTGCTGGGCGCCGCCATTAGTAATGGCGACTTCCGGTGGAGATGTCTTTTTCGGTAGTCCTACTTCCACTCTTCCTGTAACCGGCGACGCTGCTGCGCTGACTTCTCTTCGTGGCGCTGTTCAGTTGCCCTCTTCCGGTGCGTCATTCGGCACCTCTTCTACTGCTGCCCAGTCACACAGCTATTCTGATACAGCTTCTCCTGTGATTTCTGTGATGCAATGGATATTCAAGATGACGTCACTCCTCCACCTTCCACAGCAGCTCGTTTTCCATCGTCTTATTCTGCTGCAGCGACCTCTGCATCTGATCGCCAATAATCGATTGTGTTACAGCAAGTCGATGCTTTGAAACCTCATGTTCGTCACACCGGGAACTCTATTCACCTTAATATTCCGGCGTCATCTGTTCAAGCTCAAACGTTCTCCTCGCATATGGCTTTAGGAGTCTTTTTTAAAGCTCTTCCCGATACCAAGTTGAAAGTTTATGCTACGGCAGTTAAGAAGCTTTTATCTCCGTCTGCTATTACTCATCTCTATCGTCGGGCTCGGACTATTGTTGTTTATCTTTCTCAACCTGACCATGTGACCTCTCTTTTGCAGAAAGGTATTACTATTAATAATAACCTCTTGATGCCCAAACCTGTGATAAAGCGCCCGGTTAACGTGTCGTTTTACCCGGTGCCATCTGAAGTCACAAATGTCATGCTCCTTTCAGTTATCTCATCTCTTGGTCGCGTTGCCGGGGACGTCGTAACTTACTCGGCAGCGTTCAACGACTTTGAGGATCGCCATATTTATGGTGCTCGTCGCATGGTGCCTGTCATTTTTTCTTCTCAGGATGATATTGCAACTTTACCTACACAACCTACTGTCCATTGTCACGGTCAACGGAGACACATCGATCTCTTAACTGAGTTCCACTGTAGCAAGTGTAAAGGCCTGGGGCATTTTTATAAAGAGTGTCCTGGACCTTCCTCTTCTTCTGGACCTTTTTCTGGATTTTTGTCTACATCAGTGCCTGTTTATACACCCCCGTCTGGTTCTCGTGAAGAGCCTGAATTGCGTGCTCCTGATTTTACTGAAGCTCACTTTTCTCCTCTCCTTGGTTCTTCAACTTCACCTGAACCGTTTACATCTACTTGCTCGATTTCTAAGCAGGACGTTTCTGCTCAGGTGGTGCGTTCTACTTCTCCTGTTGAGGCTCCCTCTAAGGAGGTAGCCATGATTACCACTGCTTCTTCGGCAACTGATCTCGATGATTACCGCGGCGCTCGCGGTGCTTTAACAACTGCTCAGGACGCTCCCGAACTGCTTCATCTTCCTATTATTCCTACTACAGATCCCACAAGTGTGGATGACCTCACCATTACTGGTGATTCTGTTATTAAATCCAGCGGCCGTTCCACAAAACGCACCGTCTTCAAAGCTCCTAGCGCTCCAGCTAAACGTGGACGTTCACGAGTGTATCGTTCTCGCCCATCTTCTAGCACTCGTTCTCTTTCAGCGTCCCCTAGAGAGTGTTGCCTAACGAATAATCCAGAAGAATTGCAGAAGCCATGCTTCAAGCTGAGTTCGAACAGTTTTGTCAAGATAACGAAGTGCACACTCGACCCTTTACACATAGACAACTGTTTCGTCTATTTTCGCTCTTCCGGGATCCATCGTTTGACATGGCCGCTTACCTTTCGCACTCCACTTTCCCTCCAGATGATGTTTATCGTCGACTAACGTGTATCAGATCTGATATTGAGGCTCTTTGTAAGACTGACAGTACGCTCCTTCCTTGTCATCTTCGGCTCTGTGGAATGGAGGAAACCGCTCAATTGTCTGCTTCATTTCTTCGTCACTCCCCTGCTGATTAATAAGACTTTTTCTGAATTAATACTTGCTCCTGTACTAGTTCTATGTATCTACAGCGTTTCTGGACTTTCCTTTCCTTCCAGATTGAACTTTATAGTGTGCCATTGAATGTAATTTTTCCGGATTATTTCCGAGCCTTTATTGTACATATGTCAATTTCTGTTACTACTTCTGCATCCGTGTTTTATCTTTCCACATGTTTTCATCTGTAGATATTTTCACTCATTGATCTTCTTTTTGGTTCCATCGCACGAGGTGCGCTTGTGTCATCACTTTATGAATAAAATTTATTGCTGAATTCCTCCAGTTCCCATACATTTCGGGGTGGTGGTGATTTAGCGTGAACCTGTTTTTCCAAGTCGAACTACAAATGTTCGATTGGGTTCATATCAGGTGAATTTGGAGGCCAGAGCATTAACAAAAAGGCACCGGCATGTTCCTGGAACCTCTCCTTCGCGATTCTGGCAGTGTGGCATGCCGCATTATCCTGTTGGTAATAGCCATCACCAGCAGGGAACACAGTTGCCATGAATGGGTGAACTTGGTCCGTAACGATGTTCAGATATCAGACAGCTGCGTCAGGGATTCTACTATTGGGATAATGGCGCTTAAAGTGTCCCAAGAAAATATCGCCCACTGCATAACACCTCCGCCGCCGGATTGTTTCCGCCCAACAGTGCATCCTGGCGCCATAGCCCCTCGTTGATAATCCACGGTCGGCCGTCTACATGATGCACCATAAATCTTGATTCGTCAGACCAGGCCACTTTCTTCCAATCATCCACGGTCCATTCTCGATTATATTGGCGGTGACGTGCAATGAGCGTGGGGACCCGGCTGGGTCTTCGGCTACGCAGGTCCATGAGCAGAAGGCTGTCATGAACTGTGTGCTTCAATTCCCATGATACAGTACATTGCCGTGATCCCCACTGTTGTAGATGTGGGGGATTTGTTGCACTGTGGCACTGAGGTCGCTGTGTACAATGCGCGACAATCTCCGCTCCCGTCTGGCATCAATGAGCTGCGGAGGACACATGGCTGGACGACGGTTCGTCGTTTGGCCATCTGTGCACCACTTTTGATACGTACTCATTACAGTGGCACGTGAACAACCCGCAAGTCGAGCCGTTTCCGAGATCGTAGTTCCGAGGCGCCATGTCATCCGAATTTGTCCTTTATCAAACTCCAATAAATCGGCAACTTTTCCCATTCAGATTCCGAACACTCTACTAATCGAAAGACGTCCCCGGGTTGTATATATACTGCTCTGTGAACTTCACCTGCGCCACCGATTGGTCTCCAGGCGCGCTCATATCTCTATTGGCTGTGGGTGGTCATAATGTTATGGCTCATCGATGTATGCAAAATACGTGGTCACGCTCGTCATCACGTGATATAAGGAACTATTTAAAACTCCTGCCCATCAGTAGTGTTGATCACAATGGGAAAAACAAAGGATCTTTCGAAGTTCGACAAAGGGCTTATTGTGGGTGACCGTCTGGCTTGGGTGACGATTTTGAAAACAGCAGAGCTGACTGGTTTCTCAAAAGGTGAGATATCCGGGATCTTCAATCAGTGGAAAGGGAACCACACATTGCTTATCTGAGAGGCGTGAGTGTGGCGCGACGACAATTTGTCAGTAACAAGATTGCCGTCGTCTTAGAATGCTTGTACGAAGAAACAGGACTTCGTGTGTGCAGCAATTGACCTAAGCATTCAATGAAGGCTGTTACTGACGAATGTATCAGCGACCTATGCGCAGCAAATGCAAGATATTCGGTATTGAAGGTCACATGCCTATACGGAGACCACTGGTTTCTTCAAAGAACCGGAACGTTCGTTTACAATGGTGTCAGGAACACCGTGACTGGACACTGGAAGACTAGATGAATCACGTGGTCCTATGACCCGCGGTACACCTTGTTCTATACTGACGGTAGGACGAGAGATTGGCGGGAACACTATGAATAAATGGACCCAGCTTGTCTTGTAAACACAACTCGAGATTCTGGAGGTAGTGTCATTGTGTATGGCACCGTATACAAATGATGCCTCAGACATATACACTGAAGAACAATTGAATTAGAGATACCTGTCTAGTAACGTGTAGCACCACCTTTCGCCCTGAAGACGGCGGAGATTCGTCTCGGCATGGACTCGACAAGACACCGGAAGCGTTGGGAAGCCATACTGATCCAGACCCATTAACAAGCTCCCACAGTTCACTAAGATTTGATGGAGGAGGGTCAGAGCCTCGAACATCTCTCTCGATGGCATCCCAGATGTGGTTGATGGGATCCAGGTCAGATGACCAAGCAGGCCAAGGAAGCGAGGTCGCGTCGGTGGAGTGTTTATCCACCCATTCGAATACAATTCGGGAGAGATGGGACGGTGCATTGTCTTGTTGCAGGATGAGGTCCCCAGTGGGATGCTGAAGACGTACAAATGGGAGCAAATGGCTGTCCAGGATATCCCGGTAACATTGACCTGTGAGGGGCGATGTAACACGTACCAGGCGTCCAATTTCAGTTTACGTAAACAGTCCCCAGACGAGAATTCCATCACCACCAGCTTGAAGAGTACCCTGCTGGCAAGAAGGATCTATCGCTTCATGTGGTTTGCGCCGTACTCGTATCCTGCCATCCGCATGTACCAACGTGAATCTCGACTCATCAGTCCAGGCAACATTTTTCCACATGTCTAGGGTCCAGTGGCGATGTTCCCGCACCCATGCTAATCTTTGCACCCTGTGATGTGCGGTCAGCAGCGGTACCCTCGTGGGACGATGGCTTCTGTACCCCATAGCAAGGAGATGGTTCTGGATGGTGTGGCCGCTTACACGCTTTTGTGCACCAGCGTCAAATTGCAGAGTGACTTCTTGCAGTGTGGCCCGTCTATCCGCTGTTACAGTGTGAGCCAGTCGACGATGACCCTGCTCATCCACACGCTGTTGTCCACGGCAGTTGGCCATTGCAGGGATGGTTTCACCGGATGCGATGTACTCACGGTGCACCCATGACACAGTGGCTCGGGTAAATCCCAGTCCTTGCACGACTTCCGAGATGGAGTGACCCATTCTTCGGGCCCCGACAATGTGCCCACGATCAAATGCGCTTAGATTCTTCGTCTTACCCATACTGCATCCGACTCTTACTGATTCCCGTCGCATCACTCCTTATGTTGTCGGATCGCTGCATACGTCATGTCGTTTCCGTTTACAGGGCCGCCCACAGCGCCACATTTGCATAATGCCAGCTGTCTCTAATTCAATTGCTCTCCAGTGTATATGGTACCACGTAAGGGAACCCTTTCTTTACCAAGGGAATGGGTTCCTTGATATTGCTAGAATGGCGGCTGTCCTCCAAGGATTATCTGAACACTGTTGCCGATCAAGTCAATGTTGACGTTTTTATCCAGCACGTGATGGCTGTTTTATGGACGACAATGCTTCTGTCTATCGCGAGCGCTTCAGGCTCAGCGAGCATGACAGTGAGTTCCACCATTTTCCTGGCCATTACAATGTCCGGATCCGAACCCCATTGAGAATGTATAGGACATGTTAGAAAAGCAGATCCAGGTGCATGAAATTCCTCTTCCATCAAATGAGCAAATTAAAGAACTGTTTGGTAAAGGCCCCGGTATGCTTTAAACGTCGATGCACTCCCACACTTTGCTTAATTTATACAAAATCACATATATGCCATAATTCGGCTAATGGAGGTCCAACCTGGCACATAATATATACCTAATTAATTCAGTGACCTGTACGTGTAGTTCTTAACAATGTGTGTAAGCTTTGTCTCTTCAACTTCGAGGAACACATCGTCGTCTCTGAAACGTGTAGTACGGTTTCAGAGAAGATCGTCTGTTCCAGGACAGAAAAGGTTGATGCGGAATTTCCATACATACCAAACATTAATTAATAGTTACTAGCTAGGAAAATTCCTTCTTCTGTTGAAAACTTAGTCACCGACAATTATATACAAATTTTCACGGTACTATTGACTTGCAACGAATTATGTACCAAGTGTGCGCTTAGAACCTGTTATCCTCCCCCTTTTATACATTCTTAAAATGTTTGACCAAACTTTATGAACTTGTTCTACCGCCAGTTCTGATGGGGAAAGGTCGAAACATAACACCAGAAGCACTTTCCTACAAAGATATGCAGGACGTATAGCAAAGTCTCGCACCATATCCTTCACAAGCGAACGGAGGCACATAATGGTGCGAAACTAACTTATATGGTCTAAGTGCCAAACAGCCGATCCTCTGAGCTCAAATTCAGTATACCTAACGATGAATTTGCGAACTTAACGCATCAAAAGCGTAAAAACTCCGTCAGCTACAACAGAGCGTATCGTTCAGTTGCAACAAATCGCTGTAAAACGTGTGCGTCAAGGGCGCATTTAGGCTGTACATCAAGAAGATTAAAGTATTCAAGATCATTTCCAAGCACTACAGTATCATTGAGTGTGTTTTTAGAGATGGGATGGGGACCCATAAACGAAAAAGAGGATACATCGTTACACTAGATTCCTTTCTTTCCTTCGTACGAAACTGTGATTACGACTGGCAAGCGAATGGAATTGTAACTGCCGAAACTTATCTGGCAGTTTCCTGGGGACAGGAAAGAGGGAATTCCGGTGTCTCGTCAGGGGTTTCCAATTTCCAATCTCTTGACAGCAATCCAGTGGTATTGCACCGCTTAGTAATGCCCCTGTATACTCTTACCTCTTCAGTGTACAACCTTAACTGGCCACTTAATTTCCTCATTTTACGACAAAAGATGTTCTCCAAGTTTGTGATTTTCATTCTTGCTCTGTCTATATTATTTGCAGAGTTCAAGTAGCTTAGTTCGTGAATTGTCCACTAGGGGTACTAAAATCAAGTTGATTGGTTTGGCCCACTGCCAGTTTCACCAATCATTATTAGTAGATTATTAATAGGTATTAGGAACGCCAAGACCCACAGCACGATGTATCCGATTATAGCTGGTAAGAAATACACCTTTAATCTGGGCTCCATTGTTAATTATGCCCATGTATACATCAGTCAGCAACTGTGCAGGTTCTCAGAAGCGGTTCATATATACACTGGCGGAAAGTGAAAAAAGAACACGAAGAAGGAGACGTCTGATACCAACGAAATTTGTACAGCATAATACCGGAATACAGAGGATAACGTGATCAAAACATTATGGCAAAGTACAGCTGTATTTGCTGGTAAACTGAAAAATAACATAACATGGTTAGTACGAGGTTGAACAGCCATGAACTGCGTCACACTGTGCAATTCTGGCATGGAGTATGTCGTACAGATGTTGGATGTAAGTTTGAGGTATTGAATTCCAAGCATCCTCAACCTGGACACGTAAATCGGGGATGGTCGTGGCTGGCCGTGGAGACCGGATAAGTCGTTGTCCCATAAAATACCACACATGCTCAATGACACTGCAACGCGAAGAAAAGTCCTTGGACACTTTCGTCCCCTTTGTGTTCATTCTAAATTCTCTGCATATCAACACTATCTCACATTGCTGTTTAGAAGTGTACTCCATTGCACGTACAGCTGTTATTCGATGAAATCGAGTTATCTTGTTTCAGCTAGCATATGGAATTTTAAATACCATGTGAGCATTGTACCTAATCGCTACATTTGTATAGCTCGCATGCATGGAATTCGCAGTATTTCGCATCGATTGGCCACGAGATTTTCTACCTTCGTTTTCCCTGGTTGCTCATTGAACGATGTTTTCCCATTAGAGTTTCCGCCAATAAATACTGAATGCATACGGACTGTTTGTGATGAATACGCAATTAACAGATGAATAACGCTTTGTTATCACATCCAGACAAAAGAAATCATGTTTTGTTTTACGTTTTCTTTCTTTCTAATCCAGTGTCACGACGCATCGTCTACTCCCATCAGCTGTCCTTCCACCTCAAGCAATTAATCCAATGCGCTGCACCGCTTAGAAAAGTTCTTCGATTCTTTTGTTCCCTCTCTGTTCATTCTAGATTCCCACGCTGACCCTCACCTTGTATGACATAATTGTAGTAAACAAAGATGCTCTCCAATATTTCAGCTGACATTTCTGCTCTATCCATCATGTTTTTGGAGTTGAGGGAGCTAAATTCACAGATTCGCCGTCAGGGGTAATGACGTCGACTGATGAAATCAGCCCTCTGGCACCTATACCAAATCCGTTGGTTTCGCATTGTTATAAGCTTCCGTTTGCCTGTGAAGTGAGTGTTGCGCAAATTTGCTATACACCCTATATATACTGACATAGAGATATGGAGAGTGACTGCTCAGAAAGAAGAACACGTGTACGAGGGTCATTCAGTACATTCTAAGCCTGACACTTTGCCTTCTTTCTACGTAGTCCTCGGTAACTGCAATGTATTTGTGCCGGTGTGCTAATCGTCAATAATCGGAGACATTGTCATCACCTGCAAATTTTAATTGCGGCGCATCCAAAGGTGACAAAGAGCTCTCGGATAGTATCTAAAGAGGAAAAATCAGTATAAACTTTTGACACACGTTCCTTAACATTGACTTTCGAAATACCTTCTTCCTTTAGGAATTCAATCAGTGCGCGATACTTCATAATCGAAACATTTCCCGCCTTCATTGACTGACGCCTCGAATCAACTCTAAACTACAAATGACATCCAGAAATTGCCCTCTTGCTTTATATTTTAATGGAATGATATACACTTAAGAGCAATTGAATTAGAGACAGCTGGCGTTATGCAAATGTGGCGCTGTGGGCGGCCCTGTAAACGGAAACGACATGACGTATGCAGCGATCCGACAATATAAGGAGTGATGCGACGAGCATTAATAAGAGTCGAACGCATTATGGGTAAGACGAATGATCTAAGCACATTTGATCGTGGGCACATTGTCGGGGCCCGACGAATAGGTCACTCCATCTCGGAAGCCGTGCGGGCACTGAGATTTTCATGAGCCACTGTGTCACGGGTGCACAGTGAGTACATCGAATCCGGTAAAATCATCCCTGCAAGTGCCAACTGTCGTGGGCCTCCCCGGTGGCGCAGTGGTCTAAGGCGCTGGCCTCTGATCATTCGTCCGTAAGGGTTCCGGGTTCGATTCCCGGTCGGGCATGGATGTTGTGTTTGTCTTACGGCACTGGCTCTCTCCCTTCCCTGGAACCAGTGACCCTAAATTAGGGACGGGCGACTGCTTATAGCCCATTGAGTTGCTCACGGTGGTCGTTAAACCTCCAATAAAAAAATTGTCGTGGACCACAGCGTGTGGATGAGCGGGGTCATCGTCGGCTAGCACGCATTGTGATAGACGGGCCACAGTGCAAGAAATCACTTTGCAATTTAACACCGGTGCAGAAAAACGTGTAAGCAGCCGCACCATCCAGAACCATCTCCTCGCTATGGGGTACAGAAGCCATCGTCCCACGAGGGTACCGCTGCTGACCGCACATCACAGGGTGCAAAGTTTAGCATGGGCGCGGGAACATCGCCACTGGACCCTAGATATGTGAAAAAATGTTGCCTGGACTGATGAGTCGAGATTCACGTTGGTACATGCGGATGGCAGGATACGAGCACGGCGCAAACCACATGAAGCGATGGATCCTTCTTGCCAGCAGGGTACTCTTCAAGCTGGTGGAGGGGGTGGCATTATCGTCTGGGGACTGTTTACGTGGACTGAAATGGGACCCCTGGTATGTGTGACATCGTCCCTCACAGGTCAACGTTACCGGAATATCCTGGATGACCATTTTCTCCCATTTGTGCGTCTTCAACATCCCACTGGGGACCTCATCCTGCAACAAGACAATGCACCGTGCCATCGCTCCCGAATTGTATCCGAATGGTTAGATGAACACTCCACTGATGTGACCTTGCTTTCTTGGCCAGCTAGATCTCCTCACCTCAGTCTCATCGAGCACATCTGGGATGCCATCGAGAGATATGTTCGAGGCTCTGACTCCCCCCCGCCATCCATCAAACCTTCGTGAACTGTGGGAGCTTGTTCAGGGGTCGTGGATCCGTACGGCTTCCCAACGCTTCCGGTGTCTTTTCGATTCCATGCCGAGACGAATCTCCGCCGTCATCAGGGCGAAAGGTATTACTACACGTTACTAGACAGGTGTCTCTAATTCAATTGCTATTCAGTGTAATACTAACGAGTGTATATAATATCTGTACGCCACTTCATCTTCTCTTAGAATTACATGAAACCTTTTACATATTACATTGAAAAATAGGCATTGCACTGAAATTTTGATCTTCGTCACTGTTTCTGAAAGTAAAATAAAAATATAATTGAAGCTCATTATTGGTAAGAGCAAAGAAAACTATGAATGATAAGTTTTGTTCTGAGTTTGTCGGTACAAAATAAAGCACTTATTCAAGATCAGCAGAAAATAATTGTAGTTAGAAGCTGTGTTAGCTATTATTCGTAAAACTTCTTCCACTTCCGTGGAAAAAATACAGAAGCGCATTAACAGGGACGTAATGAAGATAGTACTCCATATCGTGACATATAACAACGGAGAACAACTCATTTCTTCTAAGTTTGCAGGTAACGTGAGTATTTCTCGCCAAAACGGCAATAATAATAATAATAAATAAACGAGTTAACGCACTTTCATCCGTACATGGGGTAGTTTGCTTGCGAGAACGAACGCACGCGCACACACACATACACACTACAACTCTCTATTTCTGTGGTCTCTCTCACGCTTCACAATTTATCAGAAAGTTCCAGGGCGATAAGAAAAATGCATTTGATAGTAATCGTAGGTCAAGGCCGCTACACGTGCACATATTCCATTATGATTACAGCAAATTTCTCGCATCTTTTTTTTTAATTACGGTAGCAATTTGATCAGGAAGATACACTCGGAAATAGCGGCACGACTTGAAATATCTGTACAAATCACAAAAGGAAAGTCATTCTCTTATTTTTCTAAAATATTCATATGTTCTTTCCTGAACTATAATTATAGAACTAATTTTAGCATAGAGCAAATACTTCTGTGTAGTGTGTGTACACACCTTTTCCATTGTAAGTAAACTTTACGATATAGAAAATTGACCTTTCCATTGAACTGGAAAGTTAAAGTAAAAACCACTACCGATAAATGCGGAATTTGTGCACTTTAGACAGGCTTTCTAGGATCACCATCTTCATTTCCCTCCTGATTTGCATCGAAATATTCTCCCACATATTGCATTTCATCCGTGTCCTTTTATGGATACAGCATGAGGTCATACCTAAGCATTGGAGAAAGAGGGGAGATAGATGGGAAGTTGTCGCTTAATTTATGATGGAAAACATACGCTCTCGGTACACACGAACATTCTCCACTCCCAGTGTCAATGTTTCATTAAGTACGTTCTTTGCATAAGACTGAGAATGCAAAGGACGCCATCGGTTGCTTTCATTTGCGTGCAGTACGTAGTTTATCAAAGATGGTGTTTCGAAACACCGAAAGTCAGAGTGAAACAAATCACGGAGAAGAAACGCAGATTTCAGAATATATTTCATCCCGAAGCAGGCGAAAATTTTCCGAATACATGAAATTCAAATTCTACGAGGTTTCTCTTTAGATCCCATCAAAATTTAATGAGTTCCCCAGTCTTTCCCGAACGTTGACACGAGTTTTCTTGCGTGTTGCTTCAGAATAAATCTTTTAAGAGCACCAGCGATTTCATATTTCATCAAAGTCTTTATCTGAGGATCCTGGACACATTAAACCCATTAAAATTTTGCATTGCATTTTCATTTAGCAGAAGAGAGGAACGCTTTTCAATTACGAAGACGAGGAAATATATTCTTTCAATGTTTTTGAATTGGTCAGACACCTCATTTTCTTTTTATCAAACCAGAAGCGGTACGGACTTCGCTTCCTTAAGCACCTTGTAGCTGATTTTTTACTTTTTTACAGATGCGTTGAGCTCTTTGATATTACCTAAGTACCCTTCACTTGCACGCGATTACAAAGAAGAAAATGTTTACTGAATTTCTGAAGACCTTTCTAATAAGATAGATGTGGAAATCACACTGTTACGTTTCAAACATATTTTTATTTTATTTGAAATTTACTAAACCAGCCATCACTAAACCATGGTTCACCTAATAACGTTGGCGGTCTAGCAAGTATCTGACGGTATCAGGAGTAAGATATAAAAATTTAAAGCATTAAGAAAAAGATAAGGCATGGTTTAACAGGGAATGTAATTTCACAAGGCCCGAACAAGACGCCATTTATCACTAATGGTAAGCTAAAAGCTTTTATTGGAAAACAGGGAAAGGTAATGCAGTAAAAGGAACTTTTCCCAGTTCCAAACTGCGGAAGCTTTTAATAATTGAAAAAAGTATAAATGCTTGCCCCTAGGTTCAACAAATTACAGAACATTGTCTGATGCTGAATCAAACCATAGAGAACAATTTTAAATAGAAGTTTTGTGAAATTTCACTGGATTATAGAAACCTATTTCTTTTAACTAATTTCTTTCCAGGCAATCTCATCTTAGAAGAAAAAAGAATCGCAGATTAATTCGTCTTTCGATGAAAGAAGAAATTTAAATTCGCGGAATGTAAATGTAATTATTTTCTGCTGAATCGACCTATGTATTAGTATCGTTCTTTCTCTCTCTCTTTCTCTCTGGCAGAGCATTGAAACTCTTGACATTTTATTTTGCACAACTATCTTGTGCCCGACAGGATACTCATCAAAGTTAACAAAGCAAAAATAAATAAATAAATAATAAAATATAAAGAGAAAATAACTTTCGGAACTCGGTGTTTCCTTTTATAATGTTAATTGGTACTGCAAAAAAGACTAAGATCATCAGGCCAAACGTCAAATGTTGCCTACTACACCAAATAAACAACTCTTTTCGCAATAATATTTCTTTTATTTTTTCTCCATGCGTGTTTCGTTTTATTTAATATTTCTGGTCTCGTAAATACGAAAAACAATTATGACCTTCAAGAATTCTTCCATCTTAAAGAATTCTATTCATCATAATATTTTGTTCACTAGGAAAAGAACTAAATCTTAACTAGCATATAAACACACAGTACTGGAGAAAATAGTAAACTTTTACAACAAATCTGATTTATTGGAGTAGGAATATACACTGCTAGCCACCCAAAATGCAACACCAAGAAGAAAGCATCCGATTGGCCTGAAATTCGTAGCATGCGTCGCCCACGAGAGGACATGCAAACGATTAGCTTTGCAGGGAATATGAAAATCATGTGTGCTCGGCACGCCACCGAGAAGCACTATAAGAAGGGTGCACAGAAGGCGGGGTGTAAGTAGTGGAAGTGTGTTGTTCTGCCGGTCCTGTGCGTGGGAAGCTTCCTGATGCCTCGTCGCAGAATACGGCAGTCATTCCAGCACTTTTCGGAGTTCGACAGAGGACGAATAGTGGCTTATCGCTACAGCGGTTTATCGTACCGAGACATCGGCGCCCGTGTGGTACGACATCCAGCCACAGTGAGGTGAGTATGGATTCGGTGGGTGCAGGAGGGACGGACGACCCGACGTGAGCGATTGCTGCTGCCGCGGCACACCACCTAACGAGAGGACCGGCATGTTGTGCGGTGGGCATTGACGGCTCGCACCGCCACATCACGAACGTTAGCGCAGGAATTAGGTTATGTTGCGCAACAACCTGTATCAGCACGTACCGTTCGATGTCGTCTGCAGGAGCGAGGACTTGTCGCACGGCGCCCATTGCTCCAATTACCATTGACGTTACGCCACCGGCGAGTGCGGCGGCAGTGGGCCGTTGAACGCCGCGCCTTGACTACAGAATGGTACGACATTGTGTTCCCCGACGAATCCCGCTTCTGTCTGAAACACTACGATGGTTAAATTCGTGTGTGGCGGCACCGCGGCGAGAGACTGTATGACGCCTGCATTTTGCATCGCCATACCGATTCGTCGCCTGGCGTTATGGTTTAGGGCGCAATTATATATGGCACTCCCACCCCTCTGGTACGCATCGCCGGTACACTCAACAGTCACCGCTACATCTCCGACGTTTTGGAGCCAGTAGTTCTCTTACCGGCAGGACCTATCAGCGGTTAGTTTTCAACAGGACAATATGCGCCTGCACGTGGCGCGCATCGTGCAACAATTTTTCACGGCCCACCAGGTGTCACTGCTGCCGTGGTCCGCCTGTTTTCCCGATATGTTGCCCATCGAACACGTCTGGTCGCTGATCGGCAACCGAGTGGCCCGGCAAGCACCACCCACGGCTACGCCTGATGAACTATGGCAACGTGTGGAAGCAGCCTGGACCGACATACCCCAAGCTCACATCCAAAGACTCTTTCGTTCGATGCCACAGCGTGTAGCGGCCGTTATTGCCAGCCATGAGGACCACACGAACTATTGATGTTTGTGTGTTCCGCAAGTCTCACGGCCCTGTAAGCTCAATCGTTTCATCTTTGTATCTGTTCTTATGTGTCCAGTAAATCTAGGTTTGCTATCTCGTGTCCTTCTTGGTGTTGCATTTTGGGTGGTCAGCAGTGTATAAATAAATTCCTACGTCAATAAATAGGATTACTGGCAAAGTTTTACTATTTTCTAAATAACTGATGTATAGTTAAACCAGAGTTTCCTAATAACTGATGTATAGTCAAACCACCAGTTCCTCGTTATTAATTAACATACTCCTGATATTATGAAATTGCATTCATGACTCTGCCTTGGTTCCATGAGTTTATCACATCTATTGTTTGGATCAAAAATGGTGTACAATTAGCAGTTACTGAACAAACATGCTAAGAAAGCAAGTTATATAACTTTTGATAGTAAGAAAGATATTTCAGAACCTGAACTAAACTACCAAATATTATGTAGTGTCATATCTAAATATTCTATAAATTGATGCAACATATACTCAATGGTCAAAACATTAGAGACACATAATAGCGTGTTGGTCCTTTTCTAGCGCGAATAACATCCTGTACACGCCAATGCATCGACTTCACCAGATGCCGGAGGGTTTCCGGAGGTAATGCCAGCCATGCCTGTAGCAGTATTGTCCACAACGCAATCTAAGACGTCCATCCAGGATCCATGGATCTAATGTTCCGCTCCGCATCCCAGAGAGTTTCCACAGAGATTAAATCCTTTTGAGTTTGAAGCCACTGGATGGCTCCAACTCAGATGAGTGTTCCTTGAGCCACGTCTGGGTGTTTGCAGCCCGGTCAGGAAGTGCATTGTTGGGCTGAAACAGACCATTTGCACCAGGATTCAGGAAGGCTATGAAAGCGTATAAGTTATCAGCCAGCAAACGCTGGTAGCGCATATCGATTAAAGATCTCTCCACACACACTAGGGGACCTAATGGAGAGGCTCTCAGTCCTATGAGAAAGCTACCCAAACCATCACAGAGCCACCACCGCCTTCGAAAGAGCCAACCTGGCACGATGGGGCCATGGCTTCACGATGTCGGCGCCACACCCACATCCTCCCGCCAGCTTGGTACACCTGAAAACAGGATTCATCTGACCACACGTCTCAGCGCCACCATACAGGGGTCCACTTTTGACGTTCCTAGCACCAAGCGAGGCGTAATGTCCGATAACGAGCTGTCAACAGTGTATACGAGGCGCCGGCTCCCGTAGCCCAGGGTATGAAGCGTGTACCGTACCGTTCGCCCGTTGATGCTGCTTGGGCCTCAGATATTTAACGTGGATGTGATTTGGGCCGCCATTGCTAAGCGGTCGGTCTGAACGAGACTGGATAGTCTACGTCGACCCCGGTCATCAATGGCATGTGGTCAGCCATCTGTTCCTCTCCGGGCACTGGTACGTCCGTCGATGGTATACTCGAGGTACACTCTTGATACAGTTGCCCTCGGGAATCCTAGGGTTCTTACCACTTGGACAGATACCATCTGTCTTGCCCCGACAGTACACCCATGACCTATCTGTCTTTCCCCGATAGTACGTCCACGATCAAAGTCGCTCAGATCACCAAGTTTACCGATGTTCGTCGATTGCGATACACAGTTCGCCTATTTCGACTGATTTCGGTTTGAGTCTGTTCCACTCTGCGCGGGGGGGATGTCCATGTCAACTGCCCATCACATCTATCTCTAATGTTTTGTATACTGGGTGTATTTATATCGACCACACGATTGTATTATCAATTAAATTGCAAATTCCCAGAATTAGACATTTCAAAGATGCAAGAATTGCTTTTTATTTCACAGATTAATGTTTAAATGATCAGTATTCAACATATGCAAAGCTATTTTCTGAGCTTTAGCAGAAATTAAAAAAGGAAGGGTAATTCTGCAAGAGAATGTAACCCTTCATATTCGAGCAATTTTATTCTTGTAATCCGGCGAACAACTGCTGTTAAATTAAATTGCGTCGCGCTGTTCTCTTTGATGCACGGTTTCTAACGTTTTGTAAGTAGGACGTTTTATTTACCATTCTTTTCCTCATTACCGTTTATGACAGAAACCGAAGCTTGCATCGTTATCAACCAGAAACGGATTAATCAGAGAAAAATGTCAAAAATGTGCCCTAAAATATTCAAAGTTTATTTTTGTTAAAGCTTTTTAGGCTTTCGTCTCATTGATTTCCTGTCAAAGAACCGTAAACCTAACCAGAAAGGTAGTAGTTTTTTTAAAGTTTGTCGATGGTTATTTAACAAAATTATTTTTTCCTAATCAATAGACTGAAGAACTGAAAATTTGGTTGTGAGAAGCTAGTTGTGGTCCTGATTATGTGGTTAATTAATGTATGCTTTCTTTTGAACAAAAACTATTTCAGTTGATCAGTTTTACTCTTTTAGGTGTACCTTTTTCACTCGTTTTACAAAACTATTCGGATACTCCACATATGCAATTGAATATCATTTGCAGAAACAGACCTGTACGCGCAGGTGTGTTGGATGCTGTTTATAAAGGTGATCATTAGCATACACGTCAGACAAAATTGGAAGCGACTATGCTGGGCGGAGCTTAATTTGAAAGTGCCATGGTGGTTGGATGCCACTTGAGTAAGCATTGCCGCTCCTCCGGGATTCCCCAAATTCACTAACACTCATGTTCCACATACAACGGCAGTTCCATAAAAACAAAATGAAGTTACACAAAATGAAGAAATACAGGTACAGCAAAATATATGTTCTTACATTCCCATCGTTCAGTCCACTTTTTAAAGCATGTGGCGAAGGCATTTTGTGGAAGCTGCTTTAGCGACCCCTGTACAGCATGTCCGCATCTGTGTTGAATGTTGAGCCACCGAACTTCTCCTTCATTGTTGGAAACAACCAGAAATCACACGGGGCGAGAGCAGGACTGTAGGCGGGCTGTGGCATGATTTCAATACTGCATTTCGTAGGAGACTGTGGAACACAAGCAGCTACATGTGAGCGGGCGTTACATGGTCTAAGGTCTACTTGCCCAACAGTTCCGGTCACTTAATCGATATGTGTCGTCTCAGACGCTTCAAGGCTGAAATGTAATACTCAGCATTGACAGTAACTTGTGGAGTAACGACATACTGGTAGACTACACCTTTATGATAAAAGAAAATTATCATTAGCACCTTCCGAGCTGATTTAGTTTGGCGGACTTTTTTCGGAGGAGGCGAGCCTGTGTTTTTCCAGACACTCGTTGGGCGCTTCGTGAGGGGGGTCGAAATAGTGGGCCCATGTTTCATCGGCAGTAATTACTGTGTTCAAAAAGTTTGGATCCCTTGCAATCATTTGTTTCCAATCATGACACACCTGAACTCTGGCTAACAATTGTTCTCTCGTCTGGTGATGAGGCACTCATCTGAAACACACACGATGCAACAGTAATTTGTCGCATAGAATGCCGAATGCCGACGTTTTAGAAATATCAGTTGACGCCGCTATCTATGTCTTCACATGTCATTCGTCGATCTTCTTGCCGGATGGCCGAAACAGTGTTAACAGTACGCTCCGTAACAACATTTTCAGGTCGACCAGGCCAAGGAGCGAATTCTGCCGACAAACGCCCCTTTTTGAAATAACGGTGTCATCTAAAAATCGTTGACTCACCCAAACGTTTATCTTTGTAAGGTTTTTTTATTAAATCAACAGTTTCTGGAGCCATTGTACCCAAACGATAGGAAACTTTTACCGTACAACTCATTCTACTTCTTACCTCTGAATCACTCACTCACATAGCTGTATGGCGAAATGAAGACGTACCTTAAACACTTGCGCAATACTAAAGCCAGAATTGTCTGCCACGTCTAACAACTGTTACCGTAGATACTTCCTTAATTCAGTAAGTCGTCTGCGTGGTTATCTTCCCCTTCGCACTGTTGCCAACTCAAAAAAATTAGTCTCATAAACTTAGTGCTGGTGTCAAACGAAGTTTACTGCCGTATGTGCAGAAGGCACGCGCGCCCTTTGCCGTAGACCTGGCCGGCAACGTCGCACAAGCCATTGGTTTACACCAGAACACTCAGTCGAGAACTGCATTCTCATGATTGACATGCTAGTTGAGCTGAACAAAAGATCTACGCCACTCCTGGCTAAGGCAGACGACGACTGCAGTGGTGTCTCCCTTGCCGTTCGTGGGAAACAGAAGAGTGGAAGAGAGTCGGAAGAGAGTGACAAATCACATCTACTTTTTTTTTGCTCTGATATTTACTTTTTTTTGTTCTGATGAACGTATTTGGGTGTGGTGTTTTCCCGAGAAACGGGGTCAAGCGAACTATATTGACCGTATAGTCAAGTCTGGATAGGGATCTCTGACGGTGTAGGGCGATTTCTGCTGGGAAGGACTCAGTCATTTTGTTATGGTGCCTTCCAGATGAACAGCCGCCAGATACGAAAACATTCTGAATGATTCCGTACAACTTGAGCTGTTGCAGCACTTCGACACAGATGTTTAAACAAGATCTCCAGTACAAGGCCTATCCAGACCTGGTTTAACAAGCAGGCCATCCAAATGTTGGGCTGGTTAGCCCAAAGTCCGGATGAAAATCCAATAGGACATTTATGAGACACGGCAGGTAAGACTTTCCTCTACGGCAGCTTAGTCAGAAACCTGGCAAAGAGGAAAGGAAAATTCTAATACAGACGTACCGGCATCTCGCGCAACTTCTACATAGAAGGATCACTGCAGTCATGAATGCCAAACGTGGACCGCCTATGTATTGATTTCAGCAGATAAATGTTCTCTTATTTTCGTTCGACCAAGATGACCTAATACCTTTCTCTACATAGTGTATTTAGGAATTTTACTCCTCAACAGATTCCATATTTCCAGAACTCGTAACTGTCCACAAGATGCTGGGCAGTGTATGTTTGTATGGGTGTGCTTGTGCACCCATGTGAATTTGAAAGCATGATCCTCCCTTTAGACACAATGTTTTTAAACGTGATGTATTCATACGTTTAAAAAAAATACGAGTTTACATACCCATGCTGTATATGCTTATCGCAGTATAGATGGTCGGGCGTCACTTCTGTTTTCTAACAACTTTACGCAACGTCATCTGGCGAACATAAGATCCACTATGCCATGCAAAAACGCCCCTACATTGTAGCGGCAACTGCAATTACATTGCCGGACAATTGCTAAGGACGGATGACAATAGCAACGATAGCAACCATAAAATGGAAGGCAGGAAAATGTGGAAATTAGCATAAATGCGGGATACAGTAAGACGTGTTGTGCGTACGCAAATTTTGGATTGCCGAACTTGTTCGTGACGTCATAGCGCTGATATGAGATATAAAGGATTTGACGCGTATTGACCGTTGTTGTTCAAACGCAAAGTTGAAAGGGAAAAAATCAATTGACGAACTTGCAATTTTCAGCATGTCTTCCCGACATCACCTAGATGATTTTACGCGCGGCCGTATTATTGGCAAGATTGAAGAAGGGCGAAAAATAACAGATGTTGCCAGGGAGTTCGACGTCAGCCACAGTGTTGTTTCAAGGCTTTGAAAATCAATTCAAACAAATGGAGAGTGTAGCAAACGTCACGGGGGAGGTCGTGTTCGCAGTGCGACACCTGCAGAAGATCGGTACATAGTGCTATCAACAAAAAGACACCGGCGCAGTACAGCTAGTGAGGTAGCAAATCACTTTATGGCTTCTACTGGCAAGCGGATCTCCCGAAAAACTGTCGCCAGACGTTTGCATGAAGGAGGACTATATGCCCGCCGTCCTGTTGTGTGCATCCCATTGTCCAGACGTCACCGTACCGCCTGTTTGCAATGGTGCCATCAACATCGCAATTGGACTGATAACGACTGGTCTACTGTCCTCTTCTCAGATGAGAGTAGATACAGTCTATCGTCTGATTGTCGACGACAACTGATCTGGCGTGATAGTGGTACTGCATATTGTCCAGCAAACATACAGGAAAGGGACCGATATCCAACCTGTAGTGTCATGGTATGGGCTGGCATCATGATCAATGGCCGTACGTCCCTCTATGTGCTTCCAACTGGGACTATGACTGGCCAACGATACATTAATGATGTTCTGCTACCTCATGTTAGCATGTTCCGTGGTGCTGTCGGTGCTAGATTCATTTTCATGGACGACAACGCAACATGTCATCGAACAGTCGCTGTCCAGGAGTGTCTTGAGAGCAAGGATATTCAACGCCTCGTATGGCCAGCACGTTCTCCAGATTTGAATCCCATTGAAAATGTGTGGGATGCTTTGGGGAGGAGTCTTGCTGGTCGCCAATGCCCTCCAATAAACAAGGACACCCTCATCAGTGCACTGACAGACGAATGGGATAAATTACAACAACAGCTGCTTGATAATGTTGTGCAAAGCATGACACGACGTGTGGAATCTTGCATCGCCCTCCATGGTGGCCATATCCCGTATTGACATCTTACGCCGGAACGCCTGCGGACGGTAATTGCATTTTTTTCACGTTTACGTATTCTGCACAAAATGGCCTGTTTGTCCCTTGAACACGTTCCAAAGCCTTCTGGATTTCAGAGCACAATAAATTGTCTTTCTTGTAATGTCCTGGCATTCTGACATTATTTTATTTCACTTGGCATCCAACCACGCTTACGTTTTTATGCGCTATATAGTCGTTTATGATCCGTCCTTAGCAATTGTCCAGCAGTGTATTACTACGCTTTTGTATAATTGTATGACTTGCTTGAAAAGCATTACTCTGATTACCGGTTAATAAAAAACGAAATTCTTTCTTGATTTAATCTGTATAATGTTGAAAGATTTTTTCAGTAAAAAGGCTTACACGTGAAAAGTTTTCCTTAAACCACCTGTCGAATGTTGCAATTTAAGCTAACATTGGACTCTACCATCTATCTGCATGTTGGACAAGATAGCACTGCAGAGTGTTGATGGTTGCGCTTCAATCTTTGGAATTTTGTTACAGAGTAACCCGATGTTTTATATTTCATGCTTTACACTCTGCAGCTTCCTGAATTCTCATATCTCTAAGCTCCAGAAATGGTGATCAAAGTGGTAAAAATAGTTTTATTGTGTTTCATCACTTCATTCTTGATATGAACATCATCAGTTTGATTCTTCTCTTCTTTGTGGAAACATCTACTTCGGTTCTTCTAATACCCCGCTCTCTGCATTGTGGCGTACTACAGAGGGCACATGTAAAGGTAGCAAGTAGCAGTGATAAGCTCTGAACGACGTATCTTAATTAGGAAGTATTTGCCTCCGGAGCAGAAGGATGTGTTTTCAAGTCCGCTACCGGCAGAGATTGTGTTTATGAATTTCACATTAGCGCCCAAACGTAAAGCTGAATCTCCTCGCCGTTGGGTTTTTCGGAAAATGTGTGGTGTTATGTTCCTTCCACACATCGCTTGGAATTAATAAGAATTCCTTCTTCGATTCGAAAAACGTGTGATGCTTCTTCTACACGTCGTCTGGAATTAGTGAGAATTCCTTCTTCGATTCGAAAAACGTGTGGTGATTCTTCTACACATCGTCAGGAATGAATGAGAATTCCTTCTTCGATTCGAAAAACGTGTGATTATTCTTATACACATCATCTGGAATTAATGAGAATTCCTTCTTCGATTCGAAAAACGTGTGATGCTTCTTCTACACGTCGTCTGGAATTAGTGAGAATTCCTTCTTCGATTCGAAAAACGTGTGATGATTCTTCTACACATCGTCTGGAATGAATGAGAATTCCTTCTTCGATTCGAAAAACGTGTGATGATTCTTATACACATTATCTGGAATTAATGAGAATTCCTTCTTCGATTCGAAAAACGTGTGATGATTCTTCTACACATCGTCTGGAATTAGTGAGAATTCCTTCTGCAGAGAGTTACTTAAAGTGTGACTTGCCACCTGACCCGGAAACCTATGATTCCGTCTTAGCCCCTTCTCAAGGGAAAGGGGGATATACACGGTCATAACAGAATAATATGACCACTTACCTAATAATGGGAATAACAACCCTTGTCCCGAATGCCAGCGGCGAGACGACGTGGCATGGACGCAAAGAGGCCCTGGAAGGCTGCCCGGGGCACGCGTGCCCATTCGTACTGCAGCACAGCACGGAGGTCCCGGAGATGCCGTGGTCTTGGGTCGGCACGTCGGACCTGTCGATCCAAATAGTCTCACAAGTGCTTCACAGGATTCAGGTACGGCGGTTTCGCCGGCCAAGGGGCAACAGACATTGCTGTCTTATTCCTGCAACCAGTCGCGCACACCCTTGGCGACATGGCAAGGCGCATTGTCTTGTTGGTCGACACCATCACCACCATAGTAAACGTCCAACATGATGGGATGCATGTGGTCAGCGAGGATGAGCAGGTAGCCATTGACGTTCAGGGACCCATCCAGTGGTACCAGCGGTCCCAAGTAATACCAGGATAACGTACCCCAGACATGCACATTGCTACCTCCGGCTTATACTTGACCAACAAGCGTATCCTAGTGCTAATTCTCGTGGGTCTGACGCCGTATCCGCCACCTCCCGTCACTTCGGAGTAGAAACCTCGATTCGTCCAAGAAGGCAACCTTTTCCCACTCTTCTACTGTCCAATAACGGTAGTCCCATGCGAGCTGCAGGCGTGGTTGCCGATTAACATGGGTTAATATGGGGACCTTGACGCAGCGCCGACTCCGGAGATCCATGCGTAACAGTGTTCGCTCTACTCTTATCGGGGACACGTGCCTGGGTTCCCGAGCGCTCATTTGCGTGGTCAATTGCTGCACTGTTGTGCGTCGATTGTCCTTCACCAGTCGACGGAGGCGACGTTCTCCTCTGGGGTCGATGGCTTTTGGGGCTCCACAGTTATGACGTCATGAGATACTTGGTATATTAGCGATTCATTCATGGTACACCCTTACTGCAGCACCTCGCGAACAGCCCACGACGTCTGCTGTTACTGAGATGCTTCCACCCATGGGCAGTAGCCGAAGATCATTCCTTTTTGAACGTTGTTCAAATCACTATCTCCGCCCATTGTGCTCACGTTACGCACCATGGCTCATCTGTCCTGACCGGCCGCTTATATATCTGTCCTTGCCACGTGCGTTCTGTGACGGGCCTGGGCGGGTACACTGTGATTCCGGGGTTGGTCACATTATTCTGCTACGACTGTGTATATGACGTATTATAGAAGTGACGCACATGTCTAAACGGCAAGTAGCAGTGATTAGAACTTGTTGGTGTACTTTAATTGGGAAGGCATTCGGCTCCAGAGCATAAGGATGTGACTTTGCGGTTCGCCACCGGCAAATTTGTGTTTTCACAAAAATGGATCTACTGGCCATTAGGTTCTTCGAAAAATGTGCGACGTTTCTTCCACATACAGTATCATCTAGAATTAATAAGAATTCCTTCTTCGCTTTAAAAATGTCATGCTTTTTCCACACATCGCCTGGATTAGTGAGAATTCCTTCTGAATTACTAGAAGCATGGTTTGCGGCAGACCCAAATCAGCGGTTTTGTACAGACACAAAAGCTGTGATTTGGGGTCTGAATCGTGCGGAGGGATATATGTGACGCAATTACAGAGGTGACGCACATGTTAAGACGGCAAGTAGCATTGATGAGCCTTTGCCATCAATGCTACTTGCCGAGCCGAATGTTTTCCCAATTAAGCTACGCTCAATTGGGAAAACATTCAGCTCGGGAGCAGAAGGAATATGTGTTGCAGACGTTGTCATTATATAATAATAATAATAATAATAAGGAGAATAATTATAAATCGCAGCTACGGAGGGACTAGAAACTTATAAGTGCTTTAGTATGCTTTAGGCCTAACGCCTGGAATACAAAGAAATCAAGAACAATCTAGCCCCTATATACAACCAAAGGCTAAAGAGGCCAATGAAAACCAAAACTCAACGCTCACAACATCCCCAAGGCATCCACACATACGCAGTTCCAGTCCTCAAGTATTCCTGCGAGATCATCAAGTGGACCAGCACAAAACATCAGTTTGATATATGCCCAGTACCAGGACAATCCTCACTAAACATCGCCAGCACCACCCAACAATCAGTAGTAGAAAGGCTGACCATCGGACGGGCAGAAGGAAGATGAGGATTGATTGATTTTCTGGGACTCCGAGACAAAGAGATCAACAGCCTCAGAAAATACTTCCATCAGAGCATGGTGCTCTTTCACCGAGCGATAAACCAGAGTGACAAGAATTACACAGCCCTGTACCTCTCTACCAAGAACATTGAGATTAGAGGTAGGGTGCCAAAAGAAGAAGCTTGGGGAAAGAAAGTCCTACATGGGAGGCACTTCAACGATCTTCAATCCAGCCATATGGATAAGACTGCCTCCAGTGCATGGCTGACAAACGGATCACTCTTTCCGGAGATTGAAGGGTTCCTGATGACTATACAGAAGTGTCATCATCATCATCATCATCAAACCGAAGTCATTGCTCTTTCCACGTTTAAAAGTGAGGCGCAGTAAAAGTCTCATCGGAAGCTACCGGGAATCGAACCTAGGGTCTTCCAGTTACGCGCCAAACATGCCACCACTGCACCACAGCATCCCCGTTTTCCTCCAGACTCACATACGACTAACTGCCAAGCCTGGGGGGAATGGAGGAATTCGAGGCCACTGTGGTGCAGTGGCATCATGTCAGGAGAAGTCTGGAGAAATTCGAGGCCGCTGTGGTGCAGTGGTAGCATATCCGGCGCGTAACTGGAAGACTGGGTTCGATTCCCGTAGCGGCCGATGAGGATTTTTTCGTGACTCACCTATAAACGTGAAAAGAGCGATGACTTTTGTTTGATGTTCCTAATCAACGTCAATTGTCTGTATTAATTATGCATGTAGAAGATCCACTTGTAAACACTAGAAACTATCGAAAGCATATTTTGAAGGACACGTCAGTAGAAAGCGATACATGTCGGCAATGCCATCAAGCGCCAGAGACCATCCAACATATCACAGCAGGGTGCAGAGTCCTCACACAAACAGTGTACGTGAACAGCCACAATCAAGTCGCCAAGATTGTCCATCAGAAATTGACAAGAAAGCACCACCTCATTACAACTGAGCCAGTCCCCTACTACAAGTATGAGCAAACAATGCTCCTAGAGAACAACATCTACAAGATGTACTGGCTCAGATCGATCAAAACAAATAAGACAATCATCCACAATCGGCCTGACATCATCCTCATCGAAAAGGAGAAGTCAAATACCACATTGACATAGCCAATTAGCAGTGCCCAACACATGCAGCATCCAGAAGACGCACGGAGAGAAGCTGAATATAGGAAACATATGTCAAGGAAATGTGACATATGTAGAACGCTACCACCATCCCCATAGTAATGTCAGCCACAGGAGTAGTACCTAAGACCATTCACAGCTCTATACAAACACTAGACCTTCAACCAAACACCAACATGGAACTACACAAGGCGGCTATTATGAACACTTGTAGGATAGTAAGGAAGTTCCTGAACAACTAAAAAGGACATACCACTTTTCAGACTTGGTACGTTGTGCCTGTTCCGGTAAAAAGAGAAAAACATCTCCCCAGGAAAGGGTCGAATCATCTTTTATAATAATAATAATAATAATTAATAATAAACGCAGCCGTGAGTACTAATTCCTTTATTCTCCAATATTGCCTAGCTATTCGAATCAAATCGCTTACCGAGAGCTGGTGATTATTTCTTTTCCTCAGTATCAGTTGCCAGTGTTAATTCTTTGGTATCTGAATAATATATATAAATTGTCGAAAATAAGTTCATCATTTAAAAAAATTGAAGTGTTTTATCAACGCCTCCTGCATATTATTTTTAAAAGTGGCCCATTTAGAGAGGTCTTGAACTTTTTTATATCTGAGTCTTTAGCATTTGTTATTATCTCATCGCCTTTATGGTTGAGAGTCGTTCACTGGTTATTCACTTTTTAATCATACTGTTTAAAGTAGCTTTTGATTAAAATGTAGCGATTTTGGGTGTTCGAATTCAATGTTTACTAAAGGGAATGCACAAAGGGACAAACAATATGTACGATTCCATTGTCTATGAAATAAATTTTCTAGAGCCATCAAAGTAAAGAATATATGAAACCAACGAGAAAGTAATCAGTTTCATTGGGAAATTTATTAGAAATGGACGATCAAGAAAATTCCAAATGTGGCACTTCTTCATGGCGTTTTTGGATGATTTTATTGACGTGAAGTTATATCTGTGATAAGCAAGCGTACTTCATGTTCAACATCATACACCTGTTTCGTCTTGTCATCAATTCAAAAATATGTGAAACTTCTAGAAGACTGAGTTGAAAAATGGCATTACTTTTATTCCTGTCTCATAAATAATTTAAAGGCAAAATAATAAACAGAGCTTTTGACCTAAAGTCCTGACGCAAGAACCGAATCAGACTGCAATCCTTAATCACAGGATCGCAGGCCATGCATTTCATAGTCACAGGGTGAACACTTCGTGCAGTAAATTTGTAATTTCAAAGACTCGCCTCATAATTTTTCGAAAGGAATTTCTTCGTTAAGTCAAACGATTACAACATGGTGTCTGCTATTTCGTTCATCACTTCCGTAATATTCGATAGCATTAAAAATTTCCCGAATTAAATGCATCCCTCGTTAATGAAATAGCTTCACGTGACGAAGGGACTGAAGCGCACAAAATGGCATCGCTTTCATCTAGCAGATTTACGCTGAGCGCAGCTTGGTTCCCCATTGATGGGCGAAGCATTAAAATTATATCTCCCTGTTGGTTATTGACTTAGATGCTCTCGGGTATTGCGTCGCTATTACGCACCGAGCAATACATGGAGCAACTGCGTTGCTTTTATCTCCTTTGGATAAGAATGAGAGCACACGCCGTGTGTAAGTTAATAACAGTCTCATCAACAGGTGTTTGTTTACCTCAGTTTTTATTTATCGTTTTGCGAGCGGATCGTAAATGTGACACTTCACAAACTAAAACTAATTATCAAGCGTGACTTAACAATTCTAGCCTTTCAAACTTAAAATTTGCTCTTGGAAAATCTCTTAGAAGTTTAGCCGCTATAATAATTTATGTTTGCATTCACAAAGGGTATTTATTGAGTTGTCCAGGAAATCTACCTTTTCATAGAATAGTTACGTTTTATTAACACAAAATAACTTCAATTAGCTGAAGTAAACAAATTACGCTTATTAATAATAATTTTTTGGTATTTCGTATTTGTTTTTTGCCGTTTATGAATTTTCGCTGAATCTAAATTATTTTGAGCGCTTTTAAAATATTTATTAATAAATTTACTGAAAATTGTAATTGAAAAAGAAAGTTTCTCACTTCAGTATTTTATTTTTTAAAGGTCTTAGTCTGCCGCATACAGTATTTTCCGCAGCTAACGCTAGCCTACTCTGTGAGACGTGGACCCCATTTACTAGAAATGCGTCTTTTCTTTTCATCCTTATTTTGTAGCTTCTTGTCGGTGAATGAGACGTCCTTTTAAATTTATTCCCCCAGATCATTTTTATTTTTCAGCGCCTTTGGTGTATCAGATGACGATTTATGTCTCTTTTTCAGTTACCTGTTGTACATAGACAACGGTTGGGGGGTGGAGAAAATTTGTAATCCCACTTCTCAAATTGTGGTAAAATTGCTACCAGTATATTTGTTATACTTTTATATCACATATTACAGTAATTTATTTTTACATTATATTTTTTCATAAGCACATACGGAATTACTGTTATGCCAAAAATAGGGGAGCAGAATCAGTATTTCAAAATTCCTCCCGCTTTTCTGAATCCTACACATCAACAGTGCCTTTGGGATTTTCTAAGAGGGCACTTTTTTAACCCTTATTTGTAGCAAAAATTAAACGATTTTGTCTGTTTTTTGTTTTATTGTTTGTTCCCTGTGGCTCAGCGCTGTTTCCTTGTGCCAGGAGGGTGAGGATGAGAGGCAATTTTAATATGCCTGTCACCTAATGTGATGTCCATGGTGTTTTAATTATAAAACCCCTGTGTACCTTTGGGTGTTTCAGAAGAGAAGTACCTGAACAGCTCAGAAGTGCTGGGCCACACGATTAGCTAGCAGAGAGCGGGATTTGAGGAGATTTATGAATTGCGCATTAATTCTCGTAAGAGGCCGACACAGGGAGAGAGTATTTAATTCTGCATTGCTGATATTAAGCACTCAGTTAGTGTTCCTCGTGTTTTGTGTTTCAACCTCAAACGAACAGAGTGGGACTACGTTTGAATTTAATTCGATGAATGCTCTAAGTAGTGTTGCCCATTTATTATTACACATAGCTTGTGCAGTTATGAATCGCACTCATAACGGAAGTAGCTGTATTAAGTAGGAGTACAGATGCACTTACTGTATTTTTCTATGCACACTTACAATGTGCTCAATTGCCTCCGGTGCTTACATTCCCATGAATTCTTTATTTTTCTACTACTAGCTTCAGTGCTCGTGCTGTTACTCATATTTGTCTTCATGGCATGATACATCCGTATTACTGGTTTTCATAATATTCTGTAACTTTGTGCCAATTTGCTAGTGTTTAATGTTTTGAAACATTCTTCATCTTTACCTACTTCCCTTAAGAAGAAAATAAAATAACCAAATGCTTTTGTTTGCACACGCACACAACAACAGCCACATACCAAGCTTTAGAAAGAACGGTTTTATTAATATTGAACAGCAGACCGCAAAGTTTGAAAGACGCCTTCCCACACAGCTAACTCATATAGATATTCACAGAATACTGAAACGCATTAGGAGCAATATTATAGCGATAGGCGGAATATCAGGAATTTGTGGTTAAAAAGAAAAACAGACAGAAAGTATGAGATGAAAATCCTCCAAATACGTGGCGTCAGTAAATAAATATATACATCGCTCTTTCCACGTTCCAGAAACACACAGCAACCGAAAAAATTTGTTTTTCAGCCGCCGCCGTGGAATTAAACCACGGAGCTCTCGATAACTAGCCAAAAACGTTACATTTACACCACGATGGCCAACAATCCATGGTGCTATGTGTGTTTTAAGTCAGCATCTGACATCATAAATCCGTAAGATGGGCTCAGCTACTGAGACGTCTCCATCTGGTGGGCATTAACGGCACTGGGTATATATATATTATAGCAGTTAAATCCAAAGAGCGAGATCCATAGCACCGTCGATTGTTGGCCACCGTGGTGTAAATGTAGCGCACTCGGCTAGTTATCGAGAGTTCCGTGGCTCAATTCCACGGCGGCGGCTGAAAAACAATTTTTCGGTTGCTGTGTTTTTCTGGAAAGTGGAAAGAGCGATGAAAGTGTAAGACGTTTTGCGAGGTTACTTTTTTACAGACGAACAAACTTGTTCCGGACTTTATATATCACGTAAGACATACACTGAAAAGCCAGAAAAACTGGTACACCAGTCTAATACTCGATAGGTCCCCCACGGGAGCGCAGGACTGCAGAAATACGGCGGGGCATGGACTCCACTAGCTTCTGGTAATATGCTGTAGATAATGCACACCATACTTCCTGCAGAGCGTTTCACAATTCGGGTGTATTCCGAGGTCTCGGATTCCTGTGTTCGATAGCGCGTTGCATGGCATCCCAAATGTGTTCTATCACGTTCAGATCTGGAGACTTGGGTGGAAATGGCCGGACTCCAAACTCAGATTAATGTTCCTCTAACCATAATGCGGGGTCCCGACACTTGTGTGTAGGTGCATTGACCTGTTGGAACAGCCCAACCCATCAGCATGAATGCACGACATGAACAGATGTACCTCGTCAGAAAGGATGCGCACATAGCGTTGGCCAGTCACAGACGTTTGTAGACGTACCAGGGGTCCCAGTGAAGTCCAGCTAAACATGCCCCATACCATTACGGACTTTCCACTAGCCGGTACAGTTCCCTGTTGACAGGCGGGATCCATGGCTTCATGGGGTT
This sequence comes from Macrothele yani, assembly GCA_039090855.1. Taxonomy (NCBI): domain Eukaryota; kingdom Metazoa; phylum Arthropoda; class Arachnida; order Araneae; family Macrothelidae; genus Macrothele; species Macrothele yani. The sequence continues at coordinate 77,469,157 of CM077026.1, forward strand.
TGCTCCACACACGAATCTTTCCATCTGCCCGATCCAGTTGGAGACGAGACTCGTCAGACCAGGCTACTTGTTTCCAGTCATCAAGTGTCCAGTGGTGGTGTTGCCGTGCCCAAGCGAGGCGCATAGCTCTGTGTCGTGCACCAATCAAGGGGACTTGAGTTGGGCGTCGGCTTCCAAAACCCATATCGTGCGGGGTGCGTTGCACAGTCTGGACGCTGATGCTTGTCGAGGCTCCAGCATTGAATTCCGGTGATGCTTGCAAGGGTGTTGCACGCCTATCGCGTGAAAAGATTCTTGTCAGCCGACGATGGTCACGTTCACCCAATGTCCTTTTACGGCCACACTGGTATCGTAAGTTGGAGGTTTTGCCGGAATTCTTGTAGTCACGGTACATTCTTGCAATGGTCGTCCGTGAAAATCCGAACTTCGTTTCTATCTCCGAAATACTATGGCACATCTCACGAGCGTCAACTATGACACCGCGTTGAAAATCGCTTAAATCGTTATTACTTGTCATTCTCATGCTGAAAACAGCTCTGACAACTGGCAAGGATGTCTATCGCTTTATATAAGCACTGGCGGACGCAACCGAGTAGGCGCATAGGTGACGTTGCTATGTACTATTCATAAACTCGTCTGTACCAGTTTTTCTGGCACTTCTGTGTATATGTATATCACTTATATATGACTCTCAGCTGGTAAGAAACTACCAAACGAAAAAAAAAAAAAAAACAGGAATGGGTTTTGGTGCGAAAGCAACTCGAAGTCGTCTTGGCAACCTTTATTGGTGCAACATAATATCATGCAGTGAATCTAGCAAAGTTGAGAAAGTTTTTTTCTAAAATGCCAGTGATTCTTATTTTACTCTTCTATTGGCTTTTCTTTGGGTTTATGGGAGCCGGTTTAGGAACAGAAAGGAGTTCATTAATGATATTATGTTCTCCTTGACTTAATTCTAAAAAGTTCCTAATATAAGATTAGTCTAAATCACCAGTTTCATCTATGGAGACACTGTCTCCGGGAAAGGAACACAATCACTGCAGTAAGAAATGTTTTCAGTGAATCTCGGAAAATCTTGCAATATGAAGAAACATAAGCTTGTGTCCTCCCTTCAAGTGAAACAGCGTCTCGATAATTTATATCTGTTGGGCTTCATTACAGAAATTTCAGAGCGAAATGTTATTATAGCAAAGCGAAATAATTATTGATTTTCCAAACGTAAATTTATCTGGCCCATTTTCAATAGGATTTCAATAACAGTGATTCCATAAACAAGAAAGTAGATTCTGAAAGACAAAAGCGCTGCACCAGTTCTGTATGCTTCAGTGCATACCAGTCTCTCCAGTAATGATCAGCACATATCCAAGATACTTCTCGAACGGTTTTATGTAGGCGTTTCACAATACAGAGGTTGATTTTGTATAAACAGGTGCACTTCGCAGCACCATGTTACTCTAACATGCGTTATTTCGTATGAGTGATCATATTCTGCGGCAAGAACGGATTCAATGCTCATGCAATAATTTCTACTTCCAAACACAAGCCATAAAGATATCAAAGTAGTTTCTGCCCTGTCGAAATATTCCTGCTGGGCAGAGGAGTCGCGGTCTTTATAAGCTGAATAACACTTATGTGTTATGTATATATTGTATTATTTTGATGCATTAATCGCTCCTAGATCGCAAGCATAAGAGTCCTGAAACGCGTATTGTACCTCTTCTTGTGGCGTGACGTCACAACATGCTTCATGACAAGACTATTGATACACAAATACAGCGGTGATATGACCTGAAGTGCATCTGCATATAGAAAGGCAAGAAGGGAAACTTTAAAAAGATTTACACCTTTTCCAAGGCTTTTTAAAAAACAGCTATGACATTATGCCTGTCTGACACCTAATAGGTTTTGCTTTCAGATAACATCGTTGTATAAAACTGTATTATCTGAAAAGAAGCTATCTGTTTGGTGTGTTCTATTGTGTGGATGTACGTAGAAGTCCTTAAATTGATGCTGAATCAGTTCATAAAGTAATTGTATTTAGTAACAACGAATCGTTTTGTATTTGTGTCAGCGTAAATCAAAGCAGTTTCTGTGTTTAGAGGGATGAAACCCTCAGAACTATACTTTCCCCGTGGCAATAAATATGCGCGCACCTCATGCGTGTTTGTTATAAATTGTAAGAAAAACGGACTCGTTGGCACTTGTAAGGAAATCTGTTTAATAAACAAAGTACTCCACTTGAGCTATGGTTTACAACAGAAATCGGGACAAACACTGCAGCAGGTATCTCGATATATGCCTGGAAGCATTAGTCCTCCCAAAACTCTGAGGCAATTAATTTACGCGCACGCAGCTATCGCGGACAATCACCACTTTGTGGATCCTTCTTTTGCATCATACACGATGGCAACTCGCCAAGGCATCGATTTGACGCAGGCACGACAAAGTTCTTGTGGAATGTTGACTCACGCTTCTTGAAAAGTCGTATTCAGCTGATCTTTAGCTCGGGCTTTCGGTTTTGCACCTAATTCTTGAAGACGCGCTACAGGTCTTCGATAGAGTTCAGATCGGGAGAACTTGGGACTCAGTCCAGGACTTGGACCCCATTTTGGCGAAGCCAAGAAGTGGTAGAGCGTGCAGTATGTGGCTTTGAGAGATCTTGCTGGAAAACGGCATCTCTTTGGGGATGAAGGCGGGCCACGGAAGGCAGGAAATGCTGTTGCAAAATTGCCTGGAAACGTTGTGCATTAATAGTAGTATTATCATACGTAACCAAAGCACCAATGCCACAACACTACAAACACCCCCTACCCCTTCACACACACACACACACACATTCGCACAGTGTCTGGGTACTTGACTTCTTGCTTCACACAGTTTTGGGCTAATCTTTCATTCGGCCAGCAGACGACTCTCCGTTCAATATTTCCTTATAGGACTGGGAAGGGCGACTCTTCAGACCAAATCACCCTCCGCCATTTATCATCCGTCTAGAACAGTTGGTCCTTGGCCCATGCAAACCGCTTATTCCGCTGAACTGCCGTTAACAAAATGTTTTAGGTTACTCTTATAGGAGCCTTTTTACTCTTGTCCACAGTTCTGCAGCTTCCAGGAACGTACCAGATCGGTATTTCATGACAAGACGACGCAAAATTCGATATTCCCTGGCAGTAGTCCTTGGCGGTATTATACCATTGCTACATCCAGGCGCGATGAAACCGGTTTCCTCGTAGTGTCTGTGGAACGTTCTGGCAGTAGACTCGTACAAACACAATTTCCGAGCAGTCTGTTGCATAGCTGATCCGTTTCGTCGTTTCTGGATGATCGTTTCGTGTACCAGCGGTCCTAACCTCTGTCTTGCTCTTTTTTGAGTTTTGTACAACGCAGAGGCTGCGCCAGATTTTATATTGCCCTTTTTTTTCACATTGTCGACTGCGCAAGTCACACAGTAGTAAAAATGCGCATGTCCAGCGGAGCAACGTCTGACGAGTGCTGAGTGCGCGTAAATTGATTGCCTCCGCGTTTGGGGAGGAGTAATGCCTGCTACAGTGTTTGTACTGATTTGTGTTGTTAATCGTAGCTCAAGTGGAGTACTTTGTTCATTAAACAGGTTTCCTTACAAACGCAAACGAGACCGCTTTTCTTACCGTTTGTAACAACCACGCAAAGAGTCTACGTACATTTATTGCAGCGGGGAAAATAATTATTCGTCCCAAAAATCAACGAGAACCACAATAGGACTGCTACAGAGCCAGCGAAAAATCTTTAATATATTTTTGATATATACAACTGGAGAGCTTACTTTGTTTCTTAGACAATTAAGACTTTTTCGAACAAAGTGCATTGCTTGAAAAATTTTTAATCACTTCCTCATTAATGTTTGCGCTTATCTGGAAATAATTTCTCATCAAAATAAATAAATTCTACATTGAAATGACAAGCTCGTTCCCCGAATTCAACAAACCGTAATTTATGGCATTGTCATTCCGTGAAATGTTGGAAAAGCAAGGAATTTGAATAATTTTGAAAACAGAAAAATACTTCCTAAATGCTCTTTAAAAATAAATCAAGAATATATCAACCCGGTGATCACTTCATTGCACTTAACACAACTTTGTTCCGGTTGTGCTGTGTGTATCTTTATAAATAAGGAAGCCTTTGCCGTATCCTGAAATCTACGGCTCCACTGTGGCATTCAAAAGCATTCCATCTTCTCTGAATCCTGTTGCATGCCTCAAAGACGAAAAAACTATACAAGACGACACAGCATGTGAAGTAACTCTAGAGAGCTCGCTGACGTTGTGTAGCGAAAACAACAAAACTTTCGGAAATCTGGATTTACCGTTTCTACCGCTATTTTAAACTAACGTTAAAAACCAATCTATTCAACTCTAGTTATTTATATGCAGTAACTTCCTATTGGTTTCTTTACTTCCAAGAAAGGATGCGATATTAACTAAAGCTTAAAATTCAAAATTTTCGCAATATTTCTCATCCATAGGAACCTTAGCAACGGAGATAATCTGTTGACGAACTAGCAATATAGTGTTTTTTTGTGACTTCGCAACATAACATTTATGTGTCATTAGGATTATACAAACATACTGCTTTGCTGAAAAATTAGTCCAGGGGGAAAGCCGAAAAGCTAATGAAATATCCTGATCACTCATACAGGGTGATTCAGCTAAGCGTGTACAAACTTCTGGGAGGGGTAGGTTGCACAAAGACAAATCGGAATCACATAGCAATGTAGGGTCGGAAACGCCATCTTCATGCGTTAGATGGCGTTGTTAGGCCGCGAGACTGCTCATACGTTCTTTCAGGATACCGTCATTTACACGGGAAGGTTGCTTCAAAGCACATAACGCTCATGTATGGGAGTTTATACATGCACATAACGCTCATGTATGGGAGTTTATACATGCACATAACGCTCATGTATAAACTACCATGATGTACGACCACGTGCAGCCCAAACCCGTTTTACTGTTAAAGTTTGGGCCGGCACTGTCGGGGACCACTTAATTGGCCCGTACCTCATGCCTCCTCGTCTGAACGGAAGGAGTTACATGATATTTCTGCAGGACGTCTTGCCAGATCTATTGAACAAACAACAGGTCCCTCAGTTGCTGCGCCGTACAATGTGGTTCCAGCACGATGGGGCCCCCGTCCATTTCAGCAATGACATTCGTCATCACTTAAACATGACATTTGGACATCAGTGGATCGGGAGTAGTGGTCCCGTTCATTGGCTTGCAAGATCACCGTACTTAACATGCCTTGATTACTTCTTCTTGGGTTACATCAAAGAACTGGTGTCCGACATTCCCGTTGAAAGCGATGAGGACCTTGTAGCACGCATCTTTGTAGCTGCTTCGAAAGTCCTAGACACGCCAGGAATTTTCCAAAATGTACGTGATTCCTTGCGCCGGCAATGTCAAGCGTGTGTTGCACTCATGGTCGCAACTTTAAACACCTTCGATAACCTCAATGCATTTCGCAAATGTCTTGTGAGTAATAAAAAGCATTTTGTTTTCTTACTTGTTGCTCTTTCATTTCTCGTCCTCTCTGTACACTAGCACATGAAGATGACGTTTCCGACCCTGCATTGTTATGTGATTCCAATTTGTCTTTGTGCAACCTACCTCTCCCAGAAGTTAGTACACGCTTAGCTGAATGACCCTGTATAATAAGAAGATATAAAAAGAATTTTTCCATCTGTGTTAATAGCAACAGAAATATCGTTATACATTTATACATTTATATTGAAGTACACATATAATGATATTTTCATATTATCACAGGAATTAATGAAGACTATATCTTCGTATGTGCAGACACAAAAAAAAAGGAGCCACCACCTTAACTTTGGAACCGTTTGCTGCATATAAACAATTAAGGTATCGTTGGAAAGGACTAGAAATGAATTATCTTATGATGCAAAGAAATATGCTAATTATGCTAATTAACATACTAATTAGCTCTCTATCTCTGAATTTTTCCGTATAAGAGGTATGTTATTTTACGTGAATTTTATTCAGCATATAATAAAACTCCAAAATTCCAAATTTCATACTAATCGACCAATAAAGACGTGTACAGGGAGCTACGCAAAAAAGACGCCACTATGTTAAACTATGGAATTCGATTTTGATTTGTATCATTTAATCGAGAATAAATACAATGATTTAGTGTTGCAACAGTAAAACACTAAGATACCCAGATAATGTAAGCCGCTGCGCAACGACATAACTGGTATATTAAGAGAATTATAAATTTCGGATTATGATCATGAAAAAAAGATTAATTATGACCGTATCTCATTAATAGCCCATTCGACGCGCAATATTTTTAAATCCGTAAATTCAAAGTTACAGCGTGATAACATAAAATCTTGCTGAGATATAAGCGAAAACTCAAGCATACATTGATTAAGGGGCCGTGCATAAAAAAACCATATACTCCTCTACTTACTGTAAAACAGTTTACCCCGCAGTATTTGAAAACACTTAGCAGAAAGTGTTTCTACGTGACACTGATACTGATTTTGGTTGCAAGAAAGAAAACCATGAGATGCGGAAATAGTTATTATACACTGGTGTGTGTCCGAAAGGGGTCCGGGTTCGAATCCCGGTCAGGCATGGATGTTGTGTTTGTCTTACGGCACTGGCTCTCTCCCTTCCCTGGAACCAGTGACTCTAAATTAGGGACGGGCGACTGCTTATAGCCCATTGAGTTGCTCACGGTGGTCGTTAAACCTCCAATCAAAAAAAAAAAAAAAAATACACTGGTGTGCAAACATTAAGGACGAAGAGGAGAAATTAGCATGGCAGCGAAACGAGCAGGCAGGACGGACCGAAAGACCACTCAGGAGACAGACTAGGGTCCGGTACGGTAGGCCATGCGCATATATGCAGCATGACGTAAGGAAGGGGAGGAATGTCGGAAAGGGTATAAACCACACGGACGGTGTACGCTCAGCAATTCGGTGAAAGCTATTGCACGGTGTACATCGGTTTGAACGACGTCGAGTTGCTGCCACCGTGAGATGTGGCCAACAGACAATCCAGTAGACGACATCTGGATGACTTTACCCGAGGTCGCGTCATTGGGAAGTTGGAAGAAGGTGGAAGTGTGACTAGTGTGGCCGAGGAGTTCGGGATCACTCACAGCATCGTTTCCCGAGCTTGCAGAGCCTTTCAAACGACAGGAACAGCTGTCCGAGAGTTTAGCAGTGGTCGTCCACGAGCAACCACGGCGGCGGACGACCGGTATATTGTCCTACAGGCCAGAAGAGATAGACGGCAGACAGCGGGAGAAATCGCAAGGCACATGCAACAGACAACTGGACGTCCGTTGTCGCGTTTAACCGTGGCCACGAGACTGCACAAAGGTGGTCTATTTGCACGACGACCAGTGCGGTGTGTGCCATTAACGCCTGCTCATCGGAGAAGGCGGTTTCTGTCGTGCCAGGAACACAAGAACTGGACACATCAGCAATGGGGTCCAGTTCTCTTTACGGATGAGAGCCGATTTAGTCTGACGAGTGATTCTGGACGTATACACATCTGGAGAGAGCAGGGAACACTCAATCAAAAACTCCAACATCGTCGAAAGGGACCGGTTTGGAGGTGGCGGAGTTTTCGTTTGGGGCGGTATCTTGCTTGGTAGCCGTACTGACCTCCACATCTTCCAAGGAGGTTCAGTCACTGAAGTCCGCTATTGTGCCGAGGTTTTCCTGCCTTACGTGCGTCTGTTTACAGGTGCTATGGGTCCTGAGTTCCTCTTCATGGATGACAACGCTACACCTCATCGTACAGTGGCTGTCGCAGAGCTGTTGGAAGAGTGAAGATATTCAACGCATGGATTGGCCTGCAAGGTCCCCGGACCTAAATCCAATCCAACACGTGTGGGGCCTTTTCGTGAGACGCTTGGCAGCACTTCACCAGCCGCCAGCAACCATTCCGCTGCTGCGATTGGCGCTACAAGAGGAATGGGCCGCGATGCCTCAACAGCTCCTTGACAACCTCGTCCTCAGCATGGACAGACGTTGTAAATCCTGCAACGCTGTCAGGGGTGATCATATCCTCTACTAAAGACTGGATTTTTCTTGGCAGCAGCCTGTCACATAAACGTTTCTGTCTTCTGTTCAGTTGTGCTCGAAGCTACCTTTTCAAAAAAGTGCCTTTAAATCCATTTGATTCCTTGTTAGTACGGTTTTGCTAACTTGTACCATATTCTTACAACTTGTGGATCTTATGGTATGATTTAAGTCAATGTGGAGCACTTCTGCACGACGTTACATTCGAAAAACCGTCTCGTCCTTAATATTTGCACGCCAGTGTACCACTAAATTCAAAATTGCAACTTTCAATGATGAACATTATGAATTATAAATTTTGCACAAGTATAACTTAACTTGCGACGTAGTTTGTGAAGTGACATAATTAATCATTTTTATTAGTTACATAACAGACTCTTGCATATTGTTCCAGTGTCCCACAATGCCGAAGAATATGTCTACTGCTATGTCTCCTCAGGTTAAAATACAGCGAATACCTAAGCAGAGCTACTGTTAGTTTAATTCTAGCTTCAAGTCAAGCTAGTTGTCATGCTACATTTCCTTAGGCGAATGTGTGGATAACTTTCGCAGAAATAAGGTTTTCACTAAATATATCTCAGTCGACTACAGAAACTAGTTTCAATGTTACAAATCAATTATAATTTGACTAAGTGAAGGCCCGTCAATAATAACGAGGGAAAATAAGATGTGTAATTTTTAACATTCATATATTGTTTTTGGTTTTTTTGTTGTGATTTCCAACTGTGAGTGTATGTTTCATAAGCATTGCAACAATGAAAAAAACGCAATTAATAAGTAGGAACCGGACACCAATTACACTGAAGAGCAATTGAATTAGAGATACCTGTCTAGTAACGTGTAGCACCACCTTTTGCCCTGATGACGGCGGCGATTCATCTCGGCATGGACTCGACAAGACACCGGAAGCGTTGGGAAGCCATACGGATCCACGACTCCTGAACAAGCTCCCACAGTTCACGAAGATTTGATGGAGGGGGTCAGATGTGCTCAATGGGATTGAGGTGAGGTGTCCTAGCTGGCCAAGGAAGCGAGTTCACGTCGGTGGAGTGTTCATCCAACCATTCGGATACACTTCAGGAGTGATGGCACGGTGCATTGTCTTGTTGCAGGATGAGGTCCCCAGTGGGATGTTGAAGACGCACAAACGGAAGCAAATGGTCGTCCAGCATATCCTGGTAACGTTGACCTGTGAGGGACGATGTCACACCTACCAGTGGTCCCATTTCAGTCCACGTAAACAGTCCCCAGACGAGAATGCCACCACCACCAGCTTGAAGAGTAACCTGCTGGCAAGAAGGATCCATCGCTTCATGTGGTTTGCGCCGTACTCGTATTTTGCCATCCGCATGTACCAACGTGAATCTCGACTCATCAGTCCAGGAAAACATTTTTGGACATGACTAGGGTCCATTGGCGATGTTCCCGCGCCCATGCTAATCTTTGCACCCTGTGTTGTGTGGTCAGCAGCGGTACCCTCGTGGGACGACGGCTTCTGTACCCCATAGCGAGGAGATGGTTCTGGATGGTGTGGCTGCTTACACGTTTTTGTGCACCAGCGTTAAATTGCAGAGTGATTTCTTGCAGTGTGGCCCGTCTATCCGCTGTTACAATGCGAGCTAGCCGACGATGACCCCGCTCATCCACACGCTGTTGTCCACGGCAGTTGGCCCTTTCAGGGATGATTTTACCGGATTCAATGTGCTCACGGTGCACCCGGACGCAGTGGCTCGTGAAAATCTCAGTGCCTGCACGACTTCCGAGATGGAGTGACCCATTCGTCAGGCACCGATAATTTGCCCACGATCAAATGCGCTTAGATCCTTCGTCTTACCCATACAACGTTCGACTCTTACTGATTCCCGTCGCATCATTCCATATATTGTCGGATCGCTGCATACGTCATGTCGTTTCCGTTTCGAGGGCCGCCCACAGCCACACAATGGCATAAGGCCAGCTGTCTCTAATTCCATTGCTCTTCAGTGTATACTCCAAATACACTAGGGTGCAAAACTTAAGCAACTTTACTGATTTTGGCGTAATTCCGCGAAAACTCACCTGTGAGACATGAAATTCACACTATAGAGGCACAATGCAGTACCTAAAGGATGACGAAAGCAGCGTAGCAAACAAATGAATAGAACGCATACACGAAGGCAGGCAGCAGAAAATGGTTTATTGACAGCACGGCATTCGTACACCTAACCGACAGTCCATGAGGGAGAACAACAATCCAAAGTCCCTTAGTACGGGATATGACCTCCCCGAAGTGCAATGGTTGCGTGGCACCGTCTGGCCATACTCAACACCAGATGATCCAACAGTTCTTGAGGTAACAGTTCCCACTCCTCGATGAGCATCTGTGTCAGTTGTCTGGTGTTCTCCGGGGGAAACAATCGTGCCGTCAGGCGTCTCCCCAAAACATCCCACATATGTTCGATGGGATTTAAATCAGGGGAGCACGCTGGCCACTCCATTCTGCGAATATCTTCAGAATCTAACAGGTCCTCAACTGCTTGGGACCTGTGTGGGCGAGCGTTGTCGTCCATAAAAACAAAGTCTGGACCAATGGCACCTCGGAACAGACGCACGTGGGGGCGGATGATCTCATCACAGTAACGCGCTCCGGTTACGGAACCTGTGTAGAAAATGTGGAGCTCCGTCCGACCGTTCAGCATAATGCCACCCCACACAAGTACCCCAGGACCACCCCAACGGTCTCGTTCCCTGATGTTCGTGGGATGAAAGCGTGTCCCTACCTCTCGCCAGATCAACTGGCGCTGAGAATCGTTTGTCCGACTGAAACGACTCTCATCGGTAAAGAGGACGTGACTCCATTGATCAGGTGTCCAGTGTGCATGATCGCGACACCACTGGAAACGGGGCCGCCGATGGGCTGCTGTCAATGGTATGAAGCGTTCCGGCCGGCGGGCATACAGCCCACCCTTATGAAGGCGTCTGGTTACAGTAAACCGGGATACCTGTCGTCCGGTTGCTGTACGCAACCGCTGCGTCATGCTGCCAGCTGTCTGGTTCCGGTCTCTTTTCGCTTGCACGACGAGATATCGGTCGTCACTCGCCGTTGTTTTCCTGGGGCGACCACCACCTACCTTTCGTACAGCTGTACCTGTCGTTCGGTAGGCTTTCCAAGCTCGTGACACTACACTTTTATCGATTCCAAACTCTTGGGCAACACTCATCACGATACGCCCCTCCTCCAGCTTGCCGATCATTCTACCACGTGTAAAGGCATCTTGATGGTTTCTCCTAGCCATATTGCACGATCGACCTCACTTTCACTTGCAGCGAATGTCTGGAAATGCCTCTGTCCGCCGTCTTTTGTAGTCGGCTGGCACTGCGCGCGCTGCCACCACGCAGTTTACGTGCCCTCACGTCCCCTCTGACGTCGAACTCCTGCTATTTGCATATGCATCACCTTTGTCATGAGTTGTTGTTCCCTTGTACAGCCCGCAAATCGCCCTTGTCTCCCCTGTCATGACTGTATGCTGTCAAACGACGTTGTTGCTGAAGTTTTGCACACTAGTGTAGTATAACTATACTAATAATCCGAATTTCTTTATGTAGAATAGAAATAAAATTTTAAAGTTTTATTTCTATTCTACGCCAAGAAATTCGGATAATTAGCATAGTTATACTATTTGGAGAGAAAAAAGAACATTATCGGTTCAGGTAGGGATTCAACAATCAAAGTCGGCAACCGCTCGCATTTTCCCGGTGTTTGTTCTCCGCACATCAGATGTTTTTATAGGCAGCTCATAAAATATATGAAAAACAAATGCTACAGCCAGTTGTATAATAATATTTCCGACATTTTTCTGTGAAATCGTTTGAAAGCAAGCTTTTTAGTGGTTCCCGTCCTTTAAAACCTCTCATAAAAGGCATAGCGTCCCTAAAGCGGGCATTGTTTCATGTATACTGCAAAAAAAAAATCATGCAGAGGGCAAGCAATTATGTTCTCCTGTTCTTGCTCTTGCCAGATAGCAGAAAAGTATTAAAATAATAAAAACTTCTTCGGAAATTTAAAACTCTGCAGTTACAAATGTAAAAATATTATGGTAGTTCATGCGCAGAACCGCAAAAAATATGCTTTCTTTTCTTTCCTCTTTTCTTTCCTTTTCGTTTCTTCTACAAATATAAATAAAATTATATATATGATATGAGGATGTAAGGTCAGGTGATGCGTAACATCACAGCCTCTCCTTGACAAATGTCAACCCCGCCTTCTCGTGGTACATCCTGTTCCCACTAAAGAGGCTCTGACGACCGCCAATAGCGGTATAACTATACCATCGGGATTAGAGGAAATGCTATCCCACACTCAATAACCCGCTTGGCCAGCGTGGTGAGTTATGGCCAAACCCCTCCAAAATGACTCCACAACTTAAATCTTGGCCCTCAGTCTCCGGAAGCTGGAATGTACCTGGCCAAGGCAGCGGCCAGTGCGACATGAAGGCAGAGGGTGCTAAGATTCCCCGGAGGACCGGACTAGGCTGCCATCTGATGCTGACCTTGGCTACGTATAACGGACGCTCCCTATCTTCTGATTCAAGGCTTCTTGAATTGGAAGAGGAACTACAAAGGATCAAGTGGGACATCATCAGGCTAAGTGAGGTAAGGAGAAAAGGAGAAGGTCTCATTGAACTAAAAAACGGACATCTCTTCTACTATCGTGGGACAGATACTGGCAGAACTAGTGGTGTTGGATTTATAATAAACAAGAAACTGAAGGATAAAGTTGTAGAAGTTGAAAGTTCCTCTGACAGAGCTGCACGACTCGTTATCCAACTCTCGAGAAGACACCAGGCTCAGATTATTCAAACTTATGCACCCACCACAAGTCATGCTGAAGAAGAAATTGAAGAATTTTATGAGGAAATACGTGATCTAAATAATAAAGGTAAGCAGCACTTGAAGATAATTATGGGAGATTTCAATGCAAAAATAGGGCAACGGCAACAGAATGAAACTTCAGTAGGTAAATTCGGTCACGGCAACAGAAACCAGCGTGGAAATACTCTCGTAGAGTTTGCAGAGGCAGAAGGGTTTTTCATCTTGAACTCCTTTTTCAAGAAAAAGCCACACAGGAAATGGACATGGAGACATCCAAATGGGACGACAAGTGAAATTGATTTTATTATGTGTAACAAAAAAATTCGTCATAGAAGACTGCAGTGTGCTAAACAAGTTCAACACAGGCAGTGACCATAGATTGGTGAGATGTAAGATGCACCTCAACACTAAACTCGAACGTAGCAAGCTCATAAGACAAACAAAATGTATTGACATAACCAACCTTAAGAAACACCATAATACCTTCAAATTGGAACTGAAGAACAGATTCTCAGAAGGCCTAACATCGGAAGAAGTGGATATTTCTGAAGTTAACAGAAAAGTAACCAAAGTTCTTATGGAAACAGCAACAAAATTAGCTGGGTCTAAGAACAAATTGCATGTGAACAAATTATCAGGAAACCAAAATGTTGATGCAAAATAGAAGAGTGATGAGGACAACTAAAGAAGATGTGACTTCCAAAGTGGAATATATAGAGCTATGCAAGACAGTACGAAAAAGTATCACTGAAGACGTAAGGAAATTCAACTGTGAACTAGTAAGGAAAGCAATCGAAAACAACCAAAGTCTAAAGATAGCAAAGGGACATCTCAGTAAGGGGAAAAAACAGATTATGGCACTGAGAAAAGAAGATGGTTCTGTAACAAGAAATAGTGGCGAAATTTTGACAAGAGTGAACGATTTCTGCTCCAAATTATATGAAAGGGATGATACATGTACTCCAGACATCATGAAAGGTACCAATACCAGAGTTCTTCCAGTCCTTCCAGCAGAAGTTGCACATGCAATCAAGAACATGAAGCGGGGAAAAGCTCCAGGAGAAGATGGAATTACTGTAGACATCATACAAGAAGCAAGTGGAGAAATCGAAACAGTACTCGCCCAAATTTTCACTCGATGCCTTAATGAAGGGAAAATTCCTGAGGATTGGAACAACGCTACAATGATCTTGCTACATAAAAAAGGTGACATTGAGGATCTCAGGAACTACAGACCTATCAGTGGTTTATAAAATCTTCACTAAAGTTCTTTCACACCGCTTGAAGGTGACACTGGACATGGCTCAACCGAGAGAACAAGCTAGATTCAGGAGTGGCTACAGCACAATAGATCACATCCACGTACTGAGAGAACTAATTGAAAGAGCGAGGGAATATGAACTTCCATTGTGCATGGCTTTTATCGATTATGAAAAAGCCTTTGATTCGGTGAAACCATCAGCAGTTGCAATGGCTCTGAAATCCTGCGGTATTGAAGATGCATGCATTAATATTATTAATAACATCTATGAAAATGCAAGTGCAAAGATTCGGCTGTTTGAAAATACAACACACATAAAAATTGGAAAAGGAGTGAGACAAGGTGACACCATATCTCCGAAGCTCTTTAATGCCACATTGGAAAATGTCTTTCAATCACTGAACTGGGAAAACAAAGGGATAAAGATTAATGGAGATTATCTAACCCACCTTCGTTTTGCTGATGACATAGTCATTTTTGCAAGTACCCCATCAGAGCTACAGAGTATGATCCAGGAATTTGCTGACAAGAGTAAAGAAGTGGGATTAAAAATGAACTTTCAGAAGACAAAAGTGATGTACAATGCTTTTACAAGAAATGAAGATTTATCGATTGATGGAGAAAAGCTGGAGGTAACAGACACGTACGTTTATCTTGGACAGCAGATATCAAGTGAGGGTCACATTGGTGAAGAAATTAATCGGCGTACAAAACTTGCCTGGAGAGCTTTTGGAAGAAACAGCATAATTTTCAAGAGACGAAAGTCTCCCCAAGTTTCCTCCACAACGCCATTTTGTCTTAAAAGAAAAGTGTTTGATCAATGCATCCTTCCAGTGCTTACGTATGGTGCAGAGACGTGGACCTTAGCTAAAAGAGACATTCAAAGGCTGCAGACAACTCAAAGCAGCATGGAGAGGTGCATGCTTGGTGTAACCAGGAGAGATAAGAAGAGGAACACGTGGATCCGAAAAATGACAAAAAAGTGGAAGACATCATGATCAGAGTTAAATCCCTGAAATGGCAATGGGCTGGACATACTGCCAGAAGAACAGACCATCGATGGACAGCCGAAATTCTAGATTGGATTCCAAGGGACAGGAAAAGACTCGAAGAAGACCACATGGAAGATGGGTGGATGAAATTCGAAAGTATGCGGGAGTGACATGGAGGAGACTGGCACAAGACAGACCGTTGTGGAGGAAACTTGGGGAGACCTTCGTCCAGCAGTGGATTGATAATGGTTGACAATGATGATGATGATGATGATATTATATTTAATATATATAATGAATCTATATATGTAATGAATCTGCGAAACGAATCTAGTTATATTCCGATAATTTCGTAGTTAAAGGAAAAAGAAAGAAGAAAGTTCCCAATCATATTTCTTCAGTATACGTATTAAATAATAAAAAGACACTGTTACCTACTCTATTAGAACTGTCAATTTTTAGACTTAAATGAGAAAAGAAACTGGTTTGACAATCTAAAATAAACATTTTAGATTCGCAAGGGAAATTTTAAAATTAAATTTCATACCATAGGATTCTAAATGAAAAATTCCATATGTCGTTTATGAACGACAAAGTAGATCCAAAATTCCTGACGTATCGTTTTTCTGTTTCAAAAATTTTTATCATGGGACGTAATGCATCTGTGACGTCATGCCAGAATGATTTAGATGAGGTGGTGTCACACCAGAAGCTGTTAAAAATTGGTCTGTGTTTCTACGACAGCAATGCAAAGTGGTACACACGGGCGCTGTACGCGACAAAATGGGACAAACGTTCATACGTTCAAGCAAAGAAAATTATATTGTTTTAGATTGTCACGTGGAATTATTATCAGAGGTGCAAATTCAAATTACAAGACATAGAGGTTCCCATTTATTCGTCTGTAAAGCCCGATAACTCTATGAAAGCAAAGTGAGTTTTTGAGGTGGAAAAAACCAAGTAGCAAATCACTTGGAATAGATCGCACAATTTTGTAGCATTTTGTGAAAGTCATTTCCAAAAAATGAGTGATCACTGCGTTCCCCATATGTTCCCAAGGTAATCCGAATGTCTATGTGTTATCGATGCTCTCTGCATGTGTTAGCAATGTTCTCTCCTCCACTAAATATTTTATGATAGAAGACAATATTTTTACATAACACATTCGGAACACTACATGGACAAAGCGCGGAACACTGTCGTACCACACTGCGAACACATTTTCCAGAATTACTTTCTCAATGTCTTCCGAATGATTTGTCAACCTTTCCTCATCAATGCTGGAACACATTGATGTGCTATATATTCCAAAATGCCACGGACAGCTAGAAAAGAAATTATCGAAGTAGGGCATGGCTCAAGCGTCTGCATCATTTTAACTGTACTAATGCACTAGTTTACTTAGATAGTGGGTTTTGGTTAAGTGAAACTTGACATCAAACATGTCGTGTGTCATTTGGTGCACATAGATATTCATCTGCTATCCATTCAGTTGGTTAACATCAGCGCCAGCCCTTGTATATTCCGTGGTATATATCAGAGTACAGCATAAATATATTTGCAGGTTTATTTCATTAGGTCAAACCAGTCCCTGCCCGAATTTCGACTACGTATTTGGACTTCTTGTTCACGTGTGGCTGTGTCCGGCTGGAATGTGGACTTTTCAGCTTGTTTTCGTAATACGTGACCAATGATAAGCAGCACAAAGTTTTATACGTATTTACAGTTATATTTGATATTTATTAGGTGTAGAAATAAGTTTTAAAGCGTTTTTGCGTGACGTATACCGCTAATTTACATATCCGACATTTCCCCGTGCTGTTTTCACGTGACCTTAACTGGTCCAGAGTATAAAATGTGACGCAGAAGTTTGCCCAACTGTCAAACGCACTTGCACATCGGTAGATGAAAGATGGCAAGCGATACTGCACTTATCCGACACTACATTCGTTACAAATTTCATCAAGGAAAAAGTGCTGCAAAAGCATGTGCATCGATCTGTTCTGTTCTGGGGGAGAATACTGTACCGAAAAGCACGTGTGGGTTTTGGTTGAGACGGTTTAAAGCAGGTGATTTTGATGTTAACGATCGAGAACGTAGCTCTCCGCAGAAGGTTGCACATGAGGAACTGCAAGCATTGAAGGATGAAGATTCGTTTCAAACGCAAAACAAACGAACTCAACAACTGGGGCTAACTCAACAAAACATTTTCAATTGTTTACGCACAATTGGTAAGATTCAGAGAGAAGGAAAATGGGTGCCACATGACCTGAGCCAAAGGAACAAGGATGAGCGTGCCATGAAAGTGTTTGAATCTGTTGAATAAACACAGAAAGTCTTTCCTTAGAAAATCGTTTCGGGCGATGAAAAGTGGATATGGTACGACAATTCCAAACTCAACAAGAAAGTTGACACCGAATTTTCGGGTGTAATATGCACGTCTTTTGAATCCATTCTGACGCAAATTAAATTTATCAAAGCTATTCAAAGTCAATAGAACCGGTATGGAAAACAATAGATCTGACCAAAGAAAGAAGATTTTCAATCGGGTTTTTAATCCCTCAGAAATTGTTGTAAATTGAATCGTGAGCTTACGAACTCTTAGAAACAGAGATATCGACAAAAATAAGATGGGAACTTTACGTCCCCTAGTGGGGAAACCATGCATTATTTTAGGAAGAAAGTATTCTCAATCGCTTATTCTCCGATACCGCTTATTCTCCGTATAAGCGTTATCGATCGAAGAAAAATAATTTTGGCGAGTTTTCAGGAGCCCAGGCTTTGCAACAAATACTTCAGAAGCAGAAATTAACGCATATAACCGCTGGTGGATAAACTGTTCTTTCCCAAACATTAGAAATTATGTGAAAAATATTTTCCATCAGGACTTGTATGCGATACAGGAAGAATTTTTGAAATCAGAGCTTTAGGAGCAGAAATAACGCAGAAAACGCAATTTACCTTTGTGCTCCCTAGCGGAAAGTGTATCATTTACTTGAAAATTTTGAATTTATAGGAAAAACATTTCGTATCGGAAACACTATCCAACAAAGATGGAATTTTTCAAATCGTACTATTAGAAGTAGAGATATTGACAAAAACAATATATACATCTACGCCCCTGGCGTAGAAACCATGCATTGTTTCAAGAAGAAAATTTTTCTAAAAAGTTTGTCGACATGAGTAGTATCGGTCAACAAACCACGTTTTTTTTCAATCGAGAATTTAGAAGCTCATACTTTGCTTCAAATACAACAGAAGCGGAAATTAAAATTTACGTCCCCTGGTGGCCAAACTATTTTTTACAAAAATTAGAAATTATGTGCAAACGATTTTCCGGAGCTGTATCCGGTGCAGAAAGAATTTTTCAAATCGGAAATTTAGAAGCAGAGATATAGAGGGAAACGCAATTTACCGCTACGCCCCCTAGCCGAAAGTCTATGAATTACTTGAAAATTTTGAAATTATATGAAAAACATGTCACACGGAAAACACTATCCAACAAAGAAGGAATTTTTCAAATCGGACTCTTAGAAGTAGAGATATTGACAAAAATAAAATATACCTCACCGCCCTCTGGCATAGAAACTATGCACTATTTTAAGAAGAAAATGTTTCTAAAAGGTTTGTCGACATGAGTAGTATTGGTCAACAAACGACGGTTTTTTCAATCGAGAATTTAGCAGTTCATATTTTGCTGCAAATACAACAAAAGCGGAAATTAAGATTTACGTCCCCTGGTGGCCAAACTATTTTTTTACAAAAATTAGAAATTATGTGCAAACGATTTCCCATCAGGAGCTGTATCCGGTGCAGAAAGAAGTTTTCAAATCGGAGAATTAGAAGCAGAGATATAGGGGAAACGCAATTTACCTCTTCGCCGCCTAGCGGAAAGTCTATGAATTACTTGAAAATTTTGAAATTATATGAAAAACATGTCACACGGAAAACACTATCGAACAAAGAGGGAATTTTTCACATCGGACTCCTAGAAGTACAGATATTGACAAAAATAAGATGTACATCTACGCCCCTGGCGGAGAAACTGTGGAATATTTAAAGAAGAAAATATTCTGAAAAAGTTTATCGATGTGAGAGGCATTAGTCCACGAAAGAATTTCTTAATCGATATTTTAGAAGCTACGATTTTATGGCAAATACATCAGAAACAAAAATTAACACTTACGCCCCCTGGTGGCCAAAATATTCTTTACCAAAAATTTGAAATTATATGCAAAAGATTTTCCATCAGGAGATGTATCCACTGAAGAAATTTTTTTTCAAATCGGAGTTTTAGACGAAGAGTTATCGGGGAAAATGTAATTTACTTTTACGCCCCCTAGCGGAAAATCTAAGCGCAATTTGAAAAAGTATCTATATTTAAAATACTCTTCGACATAAATGGCATTGAAAGATATAATTTTTTTTTCAATCGGATGTTTAGAAGCAATGTGGAATAAAACGTATTTTTGAATTCGACATCATCTGCATGTACGCCCTCTACCAGCGAAATTGTACATCGTAAAAAAACGAAATAAAGGATCATCATTTGCATATTTCAAGCTTCCCAATGCAAAAAGAATTTTTCAAATCGGACTAATAGTTGCTGAGATATCATGGGTACAGACGAACGGACGGACAAACCAGTAACATTAGTACGATCTTTTTTACAAAAGATACTAAGAAAACGGATTTCCTGGTTCTGCTTCAATTTTCTATTATGAAACAACCTTACAGTGATAAGTGAATACTCGGTACCCCGAGAAACTGTAATGATCGGAAACAAGAATATTCGAAACAAATTTCAGCTTGCACAAATTGGGGTTTTCGATTACTAGAAAAATATATACTGTCGACTCCACTAATTCAAATCATTAGCACGAATAAATGAAGTTGTTATATAGAAAACAAGAGTAAATGAGCCCTGTCCATAGACGGGCTGTGTCCAAGTTATTTTACAGATTATGGGCATGATCCTGTGCTCACCTGTACTCTGTATTCAATTTGTCGGAGATCCGGGCAAGATGCAGACTTTTCCAGCATTATCGCTGTTTTTGCAGGGAAGAAAGCCTTCCATGTGAGTTTCACAGATGTAGATTTATGGGTGGTCCCGCTAACTTTATTTGCAAATATCTCCGCTATGAATCATCTGATTTAGACGTTATTTAAGATTTAGGGTTTTTTTCATTTGCTAAATAAAATGCGCCAAAAATAACATATCCTTTATATGGAAAAAATTCGGAGATAGTGAGCTAATAAACATGTTAATTAGCTTAATTAGCATGCTTCTTCGCATCATGTGATAGTTCCCTGCGAGCCCTTTCCAACGGTACCTTACTTGTTTATATGCGGCAAACGGTTCCAAAGTTAAGGGATGTGGCTCCTCTTTTTTTTTTTTTTTTATGTCTGTACATGGTAAGAAGATAAGCACATTATTTCTGGCACAGAAGTTTCTTCATTTGACTGTTTTCCATGGAGCCATCTCTTCAGAAAACTTGAAAATTATGTCAATATGAAGAAGGAAACGCACCGCCATCTCCCAATTTCTTCTCGAGCATGCTAACAGCGTACTATCCTCGAGTGTGAAGATTCATTTTCACTAATTTCTGTGATTAGATCTGTGAAAAACTAGTGATTAATTGCTTGAGTCCGTTAGGGACAATAATGGTCATCAACACTCGAAGGAGGCAACAGGATGTTTCGACAAGAGAATTCTTAAGCTTGTTCAGTTTACTGAGCTTCAGTTCCTTAGAAATTCGCTATTCTTGATGGTTGTCTGCCTCATGAGGAGCCATTAGGAGGTTCCGACTAGAGAAAATCTCCAGTTTGTTGAGATTCTGGAGCTTTAGTTTCTTGGAAATTCTATGTCGCAGATTGTTTTCAAAGCTATTAGAGGGCAACAGGAGTCTTCAACGACAGAAAATGTGAAGTTTGTTCAGATTCCTGAGGTTCAAAGTTTTAAGAAGGTATCGGGATGCTTCAACAAAAGAAAACCTGAAGTTTGTCCAGATTCCTGAGCTTCTGTTTCTTGAAAATTCGTTATTTCCGGGTGGTTGTCGATGCTCTGAGAATCCATCACGATGCATCTAGTATAAAAAATCTGAAGTTTACTCAAATATTTGAACATGTTTTTCAAATTTATTGTCATGAATGGCTGTTGGCGCTCTGAGGAAGCATCACAATTCGTCGACTACAAAAATCTGAAGTTCCTTTAGATCCTTGAACTTTGGCTCTTCGGAAATTCTTTGTCGTGGATAGTTCTTGGCACTGTGAGAAGGCATCAGAATACTTCGACTAAAGGAAATACAAGTTAGTTCAGATTTTTGGGCTCTTTTTGCTTCTAAATTTGTTACGTAAGGAAAACGTGCATATACACAATCGAGTCACATTATTGTGACCACGTCCTGCTTTTGACGTCAACAGCGCGTTGCCAATGAAAGAAAGCACGTGTCGTGAGCTGGCTTGGGGGGTATATAATGTAGGCTGTAAACATTCTGAAAACAAATCACTCGTTGCCTTCATGGATAAAAGGAGCGATTTATCAGATTTGCAAAAAGGGATGATTGTCGGCTTCGGGCCAAGGGTGGCAGTATTTCTGAAACAGCGCAATTTGTGAACTGCTAGCGTGCTGCTGTGATTAAAGTGTATCGTGATTGGAGAAATGGCAGCATTGCGAATAAGCGACGTGAAAACTGCGGAGCACCACGTGCCACTGATGTGACAGGCGAACGTCGGCTGCAAAGGTGCGTGAGGGCCGATCGACTAGCTACAGTGCAGCAACTCACTGGCCGAATGAACCAGGGGCTGCCAGAAATGTGTCTAAAACGACAGTTCTGCGAACCCTGCTGATTATGTGGCTCCGATGCAGAAGGATGATCACTGCACCTATGCTAACGAAGGTGCATCGGCAGAAAAAGCTTACATTTTCACGGCAGTATCGGAATCGGACATCCGCTGATTGGCAAAGGATTGCCTTCTCCGATGAGTCACGCTTTCTGCTTCATAAAACGGATGGGCGTTGGCGTATAAGGCGAGAAACATTGGAGGACGAACACTCTTCAACCATTGCTGGAAGAACACAAGCTGGTGGGACGCGTTATTTTTCGGAGAATGTTTTCGTGGCGTTTCCTGGGTCCACTCATACCTGTGGAAGGCACTATGGACCGAATTCGTTATGAATTCATTCTTGCAGACCACGTACATCCATACATGCTGATTGTCTTCCTTGGGGCGGATAGGATCTTCCAGAACGACAAGGCGACGTTTCACACAGCTAGAAATGTCCGAAAGTGTTTAGAAGGGCAGGATGAAGACTTCAAAGTACTTAAACCCAATTGAGCATCTATGGGATCACCTCAATTATGTTGTTCGCTCTATGGATCCTCCACCACGCAACCCTCTAGCAGCTGTCAGATGCACTGCAATCAGCATGGCTCCACATACCTGTTAACACCTTGCAGCACCTTATTGAGTAACTCCCAGCCCGTCTAGTTGCTGTCCGCGCTTCACACGGCGGTTACTCTGGATATTGGCTGGTGGATATATGTAAGATTTCCGCTTATTCAGATAGACTAACTACTTTTAATGACAATTCTGCCTCACAGATAGCGGCACAGTACGCTCTACACATCTACGCACTAGTTGCAGAGAAGAGACAACGCCCAGAGCAGAGAGAGGAAGAGTGAAGAGAGGAAGTGAAGTTGGTCGTTGGTTGTTGCTCATTGGGCAGAATGAATCCGTTTAAGTTGTTAATTATTGCTTTGTGTTACCTGTGTTGTGTGTTCGAATAAAATGTAAAGAATATGATGGCTGTTCATTGTAGTAGTGCAAGATTGAAGTCCTCTAGATGCCACGAGTTCTACAAGAAAAAGTGGGTACCCGTTCCGGTTTTGATTTCAAGGAGAAACGAAAAGCTCTAAGTCTGCCGTGATGTTGATTGTCGTCCTGGCACGTACGGATTTGTTTCTATTTTTTGAAGAGTCATCTCGGTTCGACAGTGTTGCTGAGTGTCGCCCTGGCACGTGTGAATTATTTCCTGTTTTCTGAGGGGTCATCGAAACTCGACGGTTATAGCGAGTGTCCTGCTCGAGTGCAAATATTTCGATTTGTTCCTGTTTTTTGAGGAGCCATCCCAGCTTAACAGTGTTGCTGGGTTATAGCGAGCGTCCTGCTCGAGTGCAAATATAATATTTCAGTGGAACAGTTTTGTCCGAGAATTTGAAGTTCTGGTGGGGCAATTTTGCCCGGAACGCTAGTGTTGTGTGCGGATACTTACGATCTTCGTTCAACACCGTAAGGTTGTTTTTTTATTAAAAATGGTGAAAATAACTTGAAATTTCTTTTTTTTTCATTAACAATTGTGAAGAGAACTTTCGATTTCTTTATGTTTTATTGAAATTTTCTTGTAGATACGTTTTAATTGGACTATGAAGGAGATTTCAGGTTAGTCGAAGTGAAAATTAATTAGTGAATTTTGACTTTAACGAATGACAAAGTGTTTAACAATTTGTTCGCGCTGAATTATCTGTTTCACAATGTTGGTGTAAGAATTCATGTGTGCAAGTTTCACAATGTTGGTGTAAGAATTCATTCACTGAATACGCCCTACGCTGCAATTTTGTATGTGGTAAATTCGAATATATGCATTTTCCAGTCCAGTGATGTATAGACTTAGTACATAACTAAGGATGGAGTATTTAGCAAAATGTCTTAAAGAGGTTTTAAAAATACTGGCTCATGAGTGGGGGTTAGAAACACCACCAGATTTCAGAATTATAGATTTTAAGAGAGCCATTCTTGAAAGTGAAAATTATAATGAAGAATTTTGTAGGGAGATGTTGAACACGATCATAAATACAAGGGCAGATGCCATTGAAGAAAAGCGAAGGAGAAACGAAATGGAACTTGAACTTGCGAAAATAAGAGTCGAGGTTGAATCTACAGAAGATGGAACAATTCAGGTTGAAAATACCAGAAATCCAAGTAAAGAGTTGAAAAACGTAATTCAGAAATTTGATAAGGGAGACGATATAAGCCTGTATCTCGTGATTTTTGAGAGGCAAGCCCGTCATGTGTCGTTACGGTAGGAGGAATGGGTCACTCATCTTTTGGGACTCTTCCTCCACGAAATAAATCAGCTGATTGCTCGTGAGCCAGAGGAAAAAGTCGAGAGTTATGACCATGTGAAACAGTTGTTACTAAAGAGGTTGAAGTTAACTGCTGAAAGGTTTCGTCCATTATTTGCTTCGCGTCAGAAGAAACAGAGCGTTTTCTGGCGGACTTTATCGTGAACTATTTCCGTATTTTGATGGTTGGATTTCGGCCTTAAAAATAACAACTTTTGAACAATTGGGGGATTTGATCATCACTGATCAAATTAAAAAACGAACTCCAGTGGATTTTGGAGAATATTATTTGGACGAATGGAGAAACATTCTCTCCCGTAGAATTATCCGAAAAGCTCGATAATTACGACAGTGTTAAAAGGCGCGCGAAAACAGTATTTGGTGTTAAGCATGAACGACCAAAGATCCCAAGGCCGCGCTTTCGTGGTTTTCCAGAGATGTTTAACAAAAACAAAGATTTGAAAAACAATGTTGTTGGAAGAGGTATGTCTGGAAGCAGACAGGCTGAGAAGCTCCAGATACGAGGTCCAATAAGATGTTATGAGAGTGAGAACAGTAGGCCCCAATGCCTTGAACTCACCAGAAACGACAGTGGTCCGTCAGCGAACAGAGACAGTGAGAAGAAAAAGGTATTGGACGCCCACATTACACAACTGCGTAACGAGATTGCGAATGAAAAGGTTCGAACCAAAGAAATGACATTGAATAATTTGACTTTTGTTGCACTTGTCGACACTGGTAGTTCAGTATCCCTTCTACGTGAAGATGTATATAAACAAGTTGCTGGCCTTCCAAAGCTGGCGAACAAACCCTTTCTTTTATCCGGAATTGGATAGTCGCAGGTTTGGACTAAGAGATCTTTTGAGCGGGAGATTGCCATAGATGGACATCATTTTTCACTCACGTGGCATGTTGTGCTCACCCCGCAGCTAAGTTTTCAGGCGATAATTGGTGCCGACATTCTGGACTAAGCTTCGATAAATTTCAGCAAAAGTGACACTGAAGTTTGTAAGTACGAAGCAAAGACGTGTCCCATGCAGATATCCGAATTAACCCAAGAGGATGAAATCGAACTGAGTCACGTTTGTGACACACAGGTGAAGCAGAAAAGATCAGATATGCAATTTTATGTCCCTCGAGCTAGAAGGCTACAGGAGGAGACATCTGAAACTCAATGTTCAAACTGACACACATCTCCAGGAAGGCAGAAGGTCAGAAGGTCGAATAAACGGTCATTGGAAGTTGAAGATAAAGGACCACGTGAAGTTTCTTTAGAAGTCATTCACAAAGCAAATCTCGAAAATGAGTCAAAGGATTGTTCAAGGGAGTTTTCTGTGTTCAAGAAAACTGTGGTGAAAATTCATTCATTTTTGCTTTTAGGAAAGACATCAAGTGAAATTCAAAGTAATTCTGTCAGTGGTAGAGAGAACATGCATGGCAAAATTCAACTGACATTTTACCTGTCCTGACCAAGTTAACTATACAGTATCAGATACTTCATTAGAGAAACGTTTCACTTCAGTTAATAGTAATGTCATACTACCTACCCACAATTTAGTAGAGTTTGGTGATACTTCAAATAATTCATTTGTAGAACAAAATTCTAAAATCCATGATGATATACCATTAGAAAGTATGAAAAATTTCCACAATTAATAACTGAGTTTCAGGTAATTTTAATGTACAAGTAGGTGATTTAAATTCGATAAATAAAAGCAATTAGGTGTAAATAACTTAAGTGTTTAATCAACAATGCCGCAGTCAGTGAGTAAAAGTCTGAGAACCAAAAATGAGGCAGTAGAGGTGGAAAGTAGTTTAAAGGAAATAGATGAAAGTGGTGCACGCAATTCAGTGTTAGCTAATATTAATGATAAAAACCTAAGTTGTGATTCTGCTTTGCAGTTTCGAGACATCATCTTCAATAATCGATGCTTCGGAGTTTGAAAATAGCTAATCTCTCATGCAGAACTGTGCTGAGATGAATTTATCAGCAGAGACAATTAGAGGTCATAACTCTGTATCTAAAGGTGTTGCTATGCTTTAAATTGTGAATTAAGTGTTCAAAACAGTGTGAACAAATCCGATCAAAATGACAATTTTGGCAAACAGAATGAAACAGAAAGCAATAAATCCACGAATGCTTCTACAAGTGACTCAGATTTGGCTAACATAGCAGGCAGTGTAAAAACATCAAGTGGACTTACAGTTCCAGGCTGTCTCACAGATTTATCTCCATCTTCTAGTGTTAATATGCTTCTACAGATTGAAGCAGAACATTCAGAATCTTTAGCTGAAGTAGTGAAAGTGGTTGAAGAAAAACCGAATGGGAATTCCGAAGAATTGCATGAAAGAGTCCACCGTACTCTTATACCGGTCCTGACCAAGTTAACTCTCGACGATGCGACGAAATGGTTCAGATATGTGGATAAATTGCAGAGAGTTCTTAATAGTACGACCAGTCGTAGTACAAGGTGGATACCATTTGAACTTTTGACTGGTGTGAAAATGAGGAACAAAGAAGACATCATCCTCAGAAATATAATAGCAGAAGAGATGATAGAACAGTTTTAAGACCAAAGAAGTTTTATCAGGCAAGAGGCAAAGAAGAATATTCAAAGGATTCAGGCTGAGAACAAGAAGACTTACAAGGATTCAGGCTGAGAACAAGAAGACTTACTTAGAAAAGGAAGAAGCCACCCAAATATCAACTTGAAGAATTCAATTCGGCGCCGATCTGAAGTTAGGACCCAAGTTTCTCGGTCCGCATAAGGTGACCAGAGTGAATCCCAGACAGAGATATGAAGTTGAAAAGGTCGGTGATCATTCAGGTCCAATTGCGACCACCACCTCCGCTGATCTAATGAAACCTTTTTATAAAAACGTAACAGTCTAATATCGTGATTGTTTTCATATTACGAAATATTTTCATTATTCATAATGCATTCCTGTGCACTTGTTCAATCTTTCTTGTTGAATTTATATTTTGTGCAATACTTCTTTTTTAAATGTAGAATCATGCAATAAGGCGTGGTATGGTCACATCTGTTGTTGTTCGTTTTTGTATTTTTGTGCTATGTAATGTGCTTTTGTGATTTGTGGGCCTAGTTAATTTCTCATCCGACATGTCCCTGGAGGCAGTGACTTCCAGGATGGACGAGACTGTAAGATTTCTGCTTATTCAGATAGACTAACTACTTGTAATGACAATTCTGCCTCACAGATGGCGGCACAATACGCTCTACACATCTACGCACTAGTTGCAGAGAAGAGACGAAGCCCAGAGCAAAGAGCGGAAGAGTGAAGACAGGAAGGGATGTTGGTCGTTGGTTGTTGTTCGTTGTGCAGAATGAATCCGTTTAAGTTGTTAATTATTGTTTTGTGTGACTTGCGTTGTGTGTTTGAATCAAGTGTTAAGGATATGATGGCTGTTCATTGTAGTAGTGCAAGATTGCATTCCCCTAGACGCCACTAGTTCTACATATATAAATACGTGTATCATCATCATCATCATCATCATCATCATTGTCAACCATTATCAATCCACTGCTGGACGAAGGTCTCCCCAAGTTTCATCCACAACGATCTGTCTTGTGCCAGTTTCCTCCATGTTACTCCCGCATACTTTCGAATTTCATCCACCCATCTCCCATGTGGTCTTCTTCTGGGTCTTTTCCTGTCCCTTGGAATGCAATCTAAAATGTCGGATGTCCATCGATGGTCTGTCCTTCTGGCAGTATGCCCAACCCATTGCCATTTCAGGGATTTAACTCTGATCATGATGTCTTCCACTCTTGTCATTTTTCGGATCCACGAGTTCCTCTTCTTATCTCTCCTGGTTACACCAAGCATGCACTTCTCCATGCTACTTTGAGTTGTCTGCAGCCTTTGTATGTCTCTTTTAGTTAAGGTCCACGTCTCTGCACCATACGTAAGCACTGGAAGGATGCATTGATCAAACACTTTTCTTTTAAGACATAATGGCATATTGCTCTTGAAAATTTTGCTGTTTCTTCCAAAAGCTCACCAGGCAAGTTTTGTACGCCGATTAATTTCTTCATCAATGTGACCCTCACTTGATATCTGCTGTCGAAGATAAACGTACGTGTCTGTTATCTCCAGCTTTTCTCCATCAATCGATAAATCTTCATTTCGCGTAAAAGCATTGAACATCACTTTTGTCTTCTGAAAGTTCATTTTTAATCCCACTTCTTTACTCTTGTCAGCAAGTTCTTGGATCATACTCTGCAGCTCTGATGGGGTAATTGCAAAAATGACTATGTCATCAGCAAAACGAAGGTGGGTTAGATAACCTCCATTAATCTTTATCCCTTTGTTTTCCCAGTTCAGTGACTGAAAGACATTTTCCAGTGTGGCGTTAAAGAGCTTCGGAGATATGGTGTCACCTTGGCTCACTCCCTATCCAATTTTTATGTGTGTTGTATTTTCAAACAGCCGAATCTTTGCACTTGCATTTTTATAGATGTTATTAATAATATTAATGTATGCATCTTCAATACCGCAGGATTTCAGCGCTATTGTAACTGCTGATGGTTTCACCGAATCAAAGGCCTTTTCATAATCGATAAAAGCCATGCACAATGGAAGTTCATATTCCCTCGCTCTTTCAATTAGTTCTCTCAGTACGTGGATATGATCTATTGTGCTGTAGCCACTCCTAAATCCAGCTTGTTCTCTCGGTTGAGCCATGTCCAGTGTCACCTTTAAACGGTGTGAAAGAACTTTAGTGAAGATTTTATAAACCACTGATAGGAGGCTGATAGGTCTGTAGTTCCTGAGATCCTCAATGTCACCTTTTTTATGTAGCAGGATCATTGTAGCGTTGTTCCAATCCTCAGGAATCTTCCCTTCATTAAGGCATCGAGTGATAATTTGGGCGAGTACTGTTTCGATTTCTCCACTTGCTTCTTGTATGATGTCTACAGTAATTCCATCTTATCCTGGAGCTTTTCACCGCTTCATGTTCTAGATTGCATGTGCAACGTCTGCTCGGAGGACTGGAAGAACTCTGGTACTGGTACCTTTAATGATGTCTGGAGTACATGTATCATCCCTTTTCATATAATTTGGAGCAGAAATCTTTCACTCTTGTCAAAATTTCGCCTCTATTTCTTGTTATAGAACCATCTTCTTTTCTCAGTGCCATAATCTGTTTTCTTCCCTTACTGAGGTGTCCCTTTGGTATCTTTGGGCTGTGGTTGTTTTCATTTGCTTTCCTTACTATTTCACAGTTGAATTTCCTTACGTCTTCAGTGATACTTTTTCGTATTGTCTTGCATTGCTCTATATATTCCACTTTGGAAGTCACATCTTCTTTAGTTGTCCTCATCTCTCTTCTTTTTTGCATCAACATTTTGGTTTTTCCTGATAATTTGTTCACATGCAACTTGTTCTTAGACCCAGCTAATTTTGTTGCTGTTTCCATAAGAGATTTGATTACTTTTCTGTTAACTTCAGAAATATCCACTTCTTCAAGCCGTACAGGAAATGGAAATGGACATACGTGTATATGTATATATATACAGTATATATAATAAAAAAGTAAATAAACTTCCAATGGTGTACTACGTATCTGTTCCCGGAATCGCGCAAAGCTGTAGCAACCACGGGCAGACAATATAAGCAATAACAATCATACCGAAACAAGAAACCCCCTACATAAGATAAAAATCATCCCTCCACCACCTCCCTTCCTGTTCATTCAACATAAAAACGGAAAAACCTTCACAATACACCAAGTACTTGAAAAGAACTAGAACAGTAACACACTTCCAAATTAACTGAAAAACCAATAATTACAAATTAAACCGAAGAATAATGAATGTGAAAGGCAATACCACCTACTGTAACAAAACGTAATACAAAAAGAACGGGGGCCGTGAACCACTCTTCAGGAGAAAGCGTCCCCGACACCCGCTGTGTTTCACGTTTCATGCAGGCTTTTAATTAACTCCAATAAGTTCCAAACAAGGACTAGCAATTTTGTTAAAATTTAGGGAAAAAGCCTGGGATTTCCTACCTGAACCACAGGAGTTTACAAAACTCACATAGACCAAATATAAGCACTTACAGCAAATAAAAAGAACCTTGAAAATAAACCATAGCTACTAAGTCCAGACACAAATTAACACTACTCTTCCAAGTACATGTGCACTTCTAACCACTTCATGACAATTGACAAGATAAAAGCAATTTGAACGAAAATTCGTAAATACTTAAGTGACGACATCTAGAAAATTATAATAGCAAAGGAAACAGAACGTGTATACAGAAGTGTACGTAAAGACAGAATGTTTTTTTATTTTTCCGGGGAGTCTCGGAAGAAGTTACTGTAAACTGTGGCCCGAAAGATAAGGTTATTTTACAGAAGAGGATGAAACGATATTGCAAAGTCTGATTTTTTAAATATTTATAGTATTATAATGAGACATTAAATCCTTTAAATAAAAAAGACAAACATTTTTCGGACAGTTATTTTTAATACAAGATGAAAAAAAATTTCTTAATTGCTTTATAGTATTAAACTTATTAATACAAATTATTATGATCCTTAAAAACTGAGAGAGAATACCATTTCTATGAACACTATTTGAAATATTTGAATGCCAGTGGCTCAATACATTAGAAATGAAACCCAAATAAATTATTTTGTCGTAAATATCTATTTCTATACCATGTTTGCAAATACATAAATCCAAATCAAGAAAATGAATATTTTTATTGGAACTGGTTTTACGTAACAACAGTTCTGGAGGGTAAACGTCTTTCAACTCAATAAAATAGACTCTGAAAGTAAAAAGAATTAAATCATCAACATACCGAAAAGGAAAAAAAAGTAAGTGAGCCAAATTTGCATTCATAATAATGAAGATAAAGGTTAGCCAACAAACTAGAACAACTGGAACCCATAAGTACCCCACTTATCTGTACACTCATGTGGATAGAATCATAAACATAATTATGTCAAACACAGAAACCAAACAAAGTTTTCCAATAATCCTCTTCCGCACTCTAGGTCACAAAATTGGAGGTACTAAAAATCCAAAACTCTCCGTCAAGTCTTCTAAATTAATTGAAGTAAACAGATTTGGGAAACCATACGTGGCGATCTCTAAATCGGTGGTATCTGTGCATGCAACGAAGTACAAAAAATGTTTGTTTTTAACAATAATCCAAGATATTTCAGAAATAATGTAGTAAATAATATTAAGCAGTTTTTTAAAAAATTCGTTTGCCTGATTATTGTGACTATTTGTTCCACAAGTAATAAATCTGAAATTTAAAGGGCGTTTATGGAATTTCGAAATGGCAAAAACATAAGGAAAATGTAATTGGAATTTTTTTAATTTTTAATAATTTCTTGAATGCTATTAATCGTTTCTTAAGAACATTGATATTGCAATTGGGAATTAGTTTATAAGTACATTCATTTGATAAATCAGAAATTAACAGATTGTGATAAATTTTGTTAATAATGAGAGCAAAGTTATTATTGCTTTTATCGACGGAGGTAATAATGAATTTATTCTGAACATCCTGTATTTGAAACTTAATTTTCTTCCATTGCGCAATATATCCACTTCTCCCAAAGGTTTTTTCCACCATTTTTTATGTTTCCTGCAAAATTGAGTTTAACCAAACCAGAAATTGCTCCATTGGAATACCGGATCTATCTGAAGAACTGTATATAAAACTATGAAGATCTCGGAAAAAAGATGTTTTGATATTTGCCAAAGGCACATATA
Source organism: Macrothele yani (assembly GCA_039090855.1). NCBI lineage: Eukaryota > Metazoa > Arthropoda > Arachnida > Araneae > Macrothelidae > Macrothele > Macrothele yani. The sequence goes on from CM077026.1 coordinate 77,501,250, forward strand.
TGTTAGGTCTGTAATTTGCACCATAACTTAATAGATCTCTGAACTCCAATGAATGCACAATTTCTATATCTTCAGCAACAATGTGTCCCAAATCAATTTTCACATACCTCTGATAACATTCGTCCTCACACAAACATGGTACGTCCTCTTATTTTTGCGCTCCAAACTCCTTGCAGAACTTGTTATAATTAAACATTCTTCTGCCTATTGACTTTCCATACGAAACAGAAGGAACGACTTGAATTGATTCTTGAAGAGGAAACAAGTTTGCTCTTTTTTTAATTATCATCCTAAAAGGTGTCCTATCAAAACACTTGGCCTGAAAGTTCAAAACACAAAATTTCTTTGGTAGTGTCTGTGGTTTAAACGAAGCAATCTTATGTCTAAATAGACACTGATCCAAAATAATGTCTCTGACGAATTCATTAGATGTTTTTATGTTCACAATTCTTTTGCCAGAGCTATGATCAAGATAAATAACGTAAAGTAGCAATGACTCAGCTAATCCCAAAGAGACCGTTTATTATATTTCCAAGCTCGGCGACAAATTTCAAAAACCTGAAGAATGGTTGTTTATTTTTTTCCGTTGCCTTTGTGTCCTCTAACGACTTCATCGCCAAGCTTTTGAGTTTTCACCAACATTTATTCATGATGTTGAAAACATTTCTTTTTCTTTCATAAGGAACCATTCTGTCACAATTGAAGATGTTATTCAGTCCATAAGGATTATAACGAAGTAAATTTCTCCGTCATTTTTGTCAACGCCAGGACTTGAACCCGGATCCCCTCATTCCGGAATAAGTCACTCTACCAATTGAGCTACGCGGACGTTCGTTGTCGCTGCTATCTGCCTTTATATCGTGCGCGTCCAGCTAGCGGGTACGTCACATCTCCCCCCCCCGAAAGAGGGCAGCCGTCCGCTGTAGAACGTGCACCTGAGAACTCCCATTCAATCTGGTGTGTGGAATGCAACGTCACACACATTTATTTTTTGAAGCGCTGGAGAAGGGATTCTCTTATCTTTCCTCTCTCGTGGTGTGAAAAGAATTCACACCATTACGAGATTTTGAACGGCCGGGTCACCCGAAAAGTTCTGGCGCCATTATAACGAAGTAAATTTCTCAGTCATTTTTGTCTACGCCGGGGCTCGAACCCGGGTCCCCTCATTCCCGGAATAAGTCACTCTACCAATTGAGCTACGCGGACGTTCGATGTCGCTGCTATCTGCCTTTATATCGTGCGCGTTATGCGTGCAGGTACGTCTCAGGATATAAACTCATATGTAGTAACATTAGATTGTTTTCCTTTCAAAGTCTGGCTTGTTCGTTTGGCTCAATATCTAATACAGTAAGCTTAATATTTCCAAAGTCATGTTTCTGATAGTGAACCCGCTCCAAATCATCTTCATTTTTAAGATTTTTTATATCCGATCTATGGCCATTAATTCTGATATGCAAACAATTTGAAGTTTGTCCAACGTAGTTTATGTGGCAAGCGTTACAAGTAATGAGGTATATACAGTTTTTTACTTTACAAAAACTCGGTGACACTCCCTTCTCATTAAACTGCTCAATATTCATGACCCGAGACATCCTACATCTTGTATCGCCACATTTACTGAAAGTATGGGTTTCCGAGTAAGACCAGCAACACCAGAAGCAAGAGAAAAATATTGTTTTTTGATATTTTTTACTTTTTTCAAAAAACTTAAATGAACTGGTAGCATACTTGTCAAACCCGAACCCGTTGCCTTATCTAAGTTCGCAGCTCATTTTAGCCAGCCCTACAGCTGATGATACTCTATGCAATTTTCATAGTTTGTATTATCTATACAGAGTTCCGTGAATGAATGAGTATAAGCTGAGTACAATCAATGGCTCACAAAATTCATATAGAGTACTGCGCCAAGCCGCAGGTACACATGTAGAAATATATAATAAGAAAGTAAATAAACTTGCAATGGTGTACTACATACAGTATCTGTTCCGGGAACCGCGCAAAGCTGCAGGAACCGCGGGCAAAGCATGTGGGTGTGGAAAAGGATTATTGGAAAACTTTGTGTGATTTATGTGTTTCACATAATGATGTTTATGATTCTAACCACATGAGTGTACAGATAAGGGGTGGGGTACCTATGGGTTCCAGTTGTTCTAGTTTGTTGGCCAACCTTTATCTTCATTATTATGAATGCAAATTTGGTTCACTTACTTTTTTCCTTTTCGGTATGTTGATGATTTAAGTCTTTTTACGTTCAGAGGCTATTTTATTGAGCTGAAAGACGTTTTCCCTCCAGACTTGTTGTTATGTAAAACCAGTTCTAATAAAAATATTCATTTCCTTGATTTGGATTTATGTATTCGCAAACATGGAACAGAAATAGATACTTACGTCAAAATAATTTATTTGGGTTTCATTTCTAATGTATTGAGCAACTGGCATTCAAATATTTCAAATAGTGTTCACAGAAATATTATTTTTTCTCAGTTTTTAAGGATTATAAGAATCTGCAAGAATAAGTTTAACACTATAAAGCAATTAAAAAAACTTTTTTTCATCGTGAACACTGGCGTGAAAAAATTAAGGACGAGACGGTTTTTCGAATGTAACGTCATGCAGAAGTGCTCCACATCAACTCAAATCATACCATAAGATTCCCAAGATGTAAGAATATGGGACAAGCGAGCAAAACTGCCCAAACAAGGAATCCAAAGGATACAAAGGCACTTTATTGAAAAGGTAGCTTCGAGCACAACTGGACAGAAGACAGAAACGTCCATGTGACAGGCGGCTGCCAAGAAAAATCCAGTTTTCAGTAGGGTATATAATCAACCCTGACTGCGTAGCAGGATTCACAACGTCTGTCCATGCTGAGGACGAGGTTGTCAAGGAGCTGTTGAGGCATCGCGGCCCATTCCTGTTGTAGCGCCAATCGCAGCTGCGAAATGGTTGCTGGCGGCTGGTGAAGTGCTGCCAAGCGTCTCACGAGAAGGACCCACACGTGTTCGATTGGATTTAGGTCCGGGGACCTTGCGGGCCAATCCATGCGTTGAATATCTTCACTCTCCAACAGCTCTGCGACAGCCACTGTACAATGAGGTATAGCGTTTTCGTCCATGAAGAGGAACCCAGGACCCACAGCACCTCTAAATAGACGTACGTGAGGCAGGCAGAAATGGCATAGCGGTCACCAGTGACTGAACTTCCTTGGAAGCGCACACCAGTGACTGAACCTCCTTGTAAGCGGACACCAGTGACTGAACCTCCTTGGAAGATGTGGAGGTCAGTACGGCTACCGAGCATGATACCGCCCCAAAGGAGAACTCCGCCACCTCCAAACCTGTCCCTTTTGATGATGTTGGAGGTGTGATTGCGTGTTTCCTGCTGTCTCCAGATGTGTATACGTCCAGAATCGCTCGTCAGACTAAATCGGTTCTCATCCGTAAAGAGAACTCGACCCCATTGCTGATGTCTCCAGTTCTTGTGTTCCTGGCACCACAGAAACCGCCGTCTCCGATGAGCAGGCGTTAATGGCACACACCGTACTGGTCGTCGTGCAAATAAAGCGCCTTGGTGCAGTCTTCTGGCCACGGTAAAACGCGATAACGGACGTCCAGTTGTCTGTTGCATGTGCCTTGCAATTTCTCCCGCTGTCTGCCGTCTGTCTCTTTTCTCCTGTAGGACAATATACCGGTCGTCCGCCGCCGTAGTTGCTCGTGGACGACCACTGCTAAACTCTCAGATAGCTGTTCCTGTCGTTTAAAATGCTCTCCAAGCTCGTGAAACGATGCTGTGAGCGATCCCGAACTCCTCGGTCACACTAGTCACACTTCGACCTTCTTCCAACTTCCCAATGACGCGACCTCTGGTAAAGTCATCCAGATGTCATCTACTGGATTGCCTGTTGGCCACATCTCACAGTGGCAGCAACTTGACGTCGTTCAAACCGATGTACACCGTGCAATAGCTTTCACCGAATTGCTGAGCGAACACCGTCCGTGTGGTTTATACCCTTCCGACACCCCCCTCCTCCCCTTACGTCATGCTGCATATATGCGCATGCCCTACCGTACCGGACTCTAGTCTATCTTCTGAGTGGCCTTTCGGTCCATTCTGCCTGCTCGTTCCGCTGTTATGCTAATTTCTCCTCTTCGTCTTTAATTTTTGCACACCTGTGTATTAAAAATAACTATCCAAGAACATTTTATCTTTTTATTTCAAAAAGTTAATGTCTCATTTTATTACTATAAATATTTCAAAAATCAGATTTTGCAATATTGTTTCAACCTTTTCTATAAAATAACCTTATCCTTCGGGCCACAATTTATAGTAACATCTTCCGAGACTCCCCGGAACAATAAAAAAAATTCTGTCTTTACATACATTCCTGTATACACGTTCTGTTTCCTTTGCTATTATAATTTTCTAGATGTCGTCACTTTAGTATTTACGAATTTTCGTTCAAATTGCTTTTATCTTGTCAGTTGTCATGAAGTGGTTAGAAGTGCACATGTACTTGGAAGAGTAGTGTTAATTTGTGTCTGGACTTAGTAGCTATGGTTTATTTTCAAGGTACTTTTTATTTGATGTAAGTGCTATGTTTGGTCTATGTGAGTTTTGTAAACTCCTATGGTTCAGGTAGGAAAAGCCTGACATTTTTTCTAAATTTTAACAAAATTGCTAGTCCTTGTTTGGAACTTATTGGAGTTAATTAAAAGCCTGCATGAAACGTGAACCACAGCGGGAGTCGGGGACGCTTTCCCCCGAAGAGTGGTCCACGGCCCCGTTCATTTTGTATTTCGTTTTGTTAGAGTAGGCGGTATTGCGTTTTATATTCATTGTTCTTAGGATTAATTTGTAATGATTGGTTTTTCAGTTAATTTGGAAGTGTGTTTCTTTTCTAGTTCTTTTCAAGTACTTGGCGTATTGGGGAAGGTTTTTTCGTTTTTATGTTGAATGAACAGGAAGGGAGGTGGGGGGAGGGATGATTTTTATCTTATGTAGGGGGTTTCTTGTTTCGATATGAGTGGTTATTGCTTATATAAATATATATATATATATATATGTGTGTGTGTGTGTGTGTGTGTGTGTGTGTGTGTGTGTGTGTGTGTACAAATAATACTAAACTCGAAGTAAGAAAATATTTTTTTTTAAATAAGGAGGAAAAATAAGACAAATTAGAACCGAGAACAAATCAAAGAAAAACAAAGCAAACTCCAAACGTCCGAAGCAAACAAGCTCCGGAGCAAGCAAAAGAGAAAAAAACTTATTAAAAAACAACAATCAGAAGAACATAGTGATGCAGACCAATGACTGATTCTTTTATGGCTTTGTCAGAGGCAAACATGAAGAAAATCACTCACGTATCTACAAAGACCAGGAACGTGTGTGTTTCTGCTAATTTAGTTTGCTATAAGGACTAATTAAATTTAAGACTAAATTCAACTGATGTTAAAACTGACTAATAACCCAGAATCAGCAAACTGAACCACATTACCCATTTCACACACTCACAAAATAACCAGTCAAAGAGAATTTTAGCAAACAACTCTTTAGAAGGAGTACAAACATCCGTTATCATACAAAACAAAAGAAGAAATTAAATTACTGAAGAAAAGTAAAGGCTTAGGCTAAAGAAAAGGTAAACATATACATTAACATTTGTCCTGAAACTTTGAAATACTGAAAAATATATTTTTTAATAAAAACATTAGTTAATTGTGTACGAGTATTAAATCACTGAACTCACACCCTCACAAAATAACCAGTCCAAGAGAATTTTATCAAACAACACTTTAGAAGGGGGACAAACACCCCTTATAATACAAAACATATGAAGAAAATAATTTACTAAAGAAAAGTGAGAAGCTTAGCCTAAAGAAAAGGTATATATATACAGTAGAGATTAACTCGGTCCCGGCCCGGGCTCGAATGGGCTCAGAATTCCTTAACTACCGAAAAACCCGCACGGACTCGGAATTACACATCTTGAATGTCATTACTGTAATTAATTGAACTCGTGTAATTCCGAGTAGTATTATGCGTAGTATTTCTTAAAACATTTTACTGTAATATTGTGAAGTGAATTAACTGAACTAAACTTTTTAAACTAATCCTTGCTTGGACCATATCTTTGGCCAGTGTATAATGCATAAATGCAAGCCTTGATAAGCAAAATTTTCCAAGAGTCCCGGCCTGGGCTCAGCAAACACATGTAATCAAAGAAATCGGGCAGGACCCGGGCTCCTAAAATTGAGCCCGAACTCATCTCTAATATACTGTAACATTTGTCCTGAAACTTTGAAATACTGAACAATTATATTTTTAAATAAAACACTAGATAATTGTGCACGAGTATCAAGTCACTGTAGTAATATGAGAGATTGAATCCATAGAACCAAGGTGCAAAACTCAGAGAGGTAAGAGATAAGCCCAAAACACACAAACATTACTAAAGAAGTTAAGCTTAGGGCACACCTAGAATTAATGAAAATGCACCCCACTTCTAAAATAGTATAGAACAACCAAATAATAAAAGATAATATGTAATACATAGTGTTGCTAGTATAAGGTAAATTATTTACAAAAATATTGTTCCAATCAGTCAATTGCCAGCATTAAGGCTCTAAGCCTACAGTGCATTGTACCTGTAACAGTATACCTGGTTACTTACAACAAAGGAACGTAAAATGCTGATCATTTATCCCGCGGAAAAAACTATAAACACTGCCTATACTAAAAATGAACTTCTAAAGAGGTTGATGAAGAACCCAAATAAAGAAAAATTAAAAATAAAAGATGCCAAACAAAATTACAACTTACCAAACTATTGCAGCAGTTAGAGCCATGTCCACTCTACAAGGCAGCGTAATATAAATCAAAGGGCATTCCCGTCGCAGCGCGACCTAGCGGCCAAGTATAGAACCTTCCTGGGAAATGAAGTTGGGTGGTTCCCTTATGAAAGCCTCCAACAGATCCAGAATTATTATGCTGAAAAACTGCAACGAATTTTCAGAGCAACTCGGAATACTAGTAAGCACTTTCTGGGAGTAGAGTAATTTTTATCTCTGTTCCCAGAAGTTTTAAAAGTATTACAATAATCCAAATAGCAGCATCCTACCCAAACCTTTGATAATTATATATTACTGTGTTTGCTTCTTGCTTTTATTTATATATATTTGCTGATGACATAGTCATTTTTGCAACTACCATATCAGAGCTACAGAGTATGATCCAGGAACTTGCTGACAAGAGTAAAGAAGTGGGATTAAAAATGAACTTTCAGAAGACAAAAGTGATGTTCAATGCTTTTACAAGAAATAAAGATTTATCGATTGATGGAGAAAAGCTGGAGATAACAGACCCGTACGGTTATCTTGGACAGCAGATATCAAGTGAGGGTCACATTGATGAAGAAATTAATCGGCGTACAAAACTTGCCTGGAGAGCTTTTGGAAGAAACAGCATAATTTTCAAGAGCAATATGCCATTATGTCTTAAAAGAAAAGTGTTTGATCAATGCATCCTTTCAGTGCTTACGTATGGTGCAGAGACGTGGACCTTAGCTAAAAGAGACATACAAAGGTTGCAGACAACTCAAAGAAGCATGCAGAGGTGCATGCTTGGTGTAACCAGAAGAGATAAGAAGAGGAACACGTGGATCCGAAAAATGACAAGAGTGGAAGACATCATGATCAGAGTTAAATCCCTGAAATGGCAATGGGCTGGACATACTGCCAGAAGGACAGACCATCGATGGACAGCCGAAATTTTAGATTGGATTCCAAGGGACAGGAAAAGACCCAGAAGAAGACCACATGGAAGATGGGTGGATTAAATTCGAAAGTATGCGAGAGTGACATGGAGGAGACTGGCACAAGACAGACCGTTGTGGAGGAAACTTGGGGAGACCTTCGTCCAGCAGTGGATTGCTAATGGTTGACAATGATGATGATGATGATGATGATGTGTGGTATTCGGAAACTTCCCCACTATGATTCCAACGAATCACAACTCTTAAATAATGGACGGGCTGAACGAACTCTGAACACACACACACATTTAATATGATGTACATTTACAATTGATATAGAATACGTAACAACGTAACCTAGTCGTTCCGCTAAGAAATACACATATGGCGAACACATCGAATACCAATCGAACAGCCTTCGGCGCACCGCCCAGGCTCGGTGTTTACACTTCAGAACTCTCTGTAGCTACTTCTTGTCTGCGGAAGCATGTTTTAGTGACGCGCCGACGTCCGACGCTTACGCCACACAGCGGCCGCTCCTCCACGTAGCGATCTCGGCATTTCACCATCATTACGTCACATACCGAAAACCCACATAAATATTTTTATTTATCTTTATGTAAGAGTTTTGTGTATTTTTTTTTATTTTTAATTATAAACTTTTTTGAATCAAAGAAGAGGGAAAAAATAGTGTATCATAGGTTCCTAAAGTTCTAGTTGACCACATCATCATCTAAACCTCTAATAATAGCTTTAATTTAGACAATTCGTTCGGTCATCAAGATTTAAATGAAGTCTTCCATCCTAACTCTATGTTTGAGAATTATTTTTCTTAATGCAAATTTTAAGAAGTTTTTAGGCACTTGGTTATTAATAAACTGATTAATTAATATTTTAACATGTTTCTCTAGTTCAGAATTTAAGCTACTTGATTTTCGTTTGGTGCTTCTTGTTGGTTTTTTAGCTATATATATGTACATATATGTCCCAAAGGGCAAAAAGAAATTTCGGTGTCCAAATGATGGCAGCGTATGGGAATCATTCAAGGAAAAGGAATACTTCGTTTCGCTAAATTTCCTGGCAAAGTACATTTTTAGGATAATAAGACCGGTTGAGCAATTGTAATTATTCGGGGTTTATAATTTTTGTTATGTCTTTTTCCATCCTAGAGCCTAGAAGCCGAGAAACAATGATAATACACGTACGTAATAACCCTGCCTAGCAGGAAAAGTATGAATAGAGGAACAGAGGAGGCTTAAGTTTTGATCATTAAGAATTCTTGGTCAAGTTTAGCACACCATTAAATCTAAAACGAATTGGCCGTGGGCAAATTTTAGAAACAGAGATATAATTTCGTGAAGAGAGCGTAGAAAAGAATATCCAAGTCATGAGCATAAACATAAAAATAAATAAGTAAAAAGCAAGCAGTGCACTTAAGCTCTGAAGAAGCAAATGCAGGAGCTTTGCTATGCTCTTAACACCGGCGAGCTCTTAACACCAGCGAGATGCAATTAGGAGAAAAGCCTTTCTAAACTAAGGATGCTTTTTCGGTACCACATGATTATTATTTGCTGACGTTATTTCACTGTAACAATTTTCACTCTCTTTAGTGAAAATTAAATTTGTCATGAAAAGGACAATCTTGAATCGCAGTCTGGGCCGGAGAACAAAGCATTAGACTAAACCTTCGTAATTTAACTATAAGTGTAATCTGGAGGTGAAAGGATTTTTTCACATAATGTCCGTTCTTTTTCCTTGATCATTGTCTTGGTCAAATTTTAGAACACAATGGCAGCAAACCCTCACTTGTGTGTGGCCATGCCCTTCGTGTCTCGGAATTATTGCTTTTCTCACCATCACCCGTTCCTTCCGCGAGGGCATTGCCATGGTTACCCTTGCGGCAATTCTATCAGTCTTCTGCTTCATCTTCACTGCACGTTTCGTTGCGTAACTTTACCAACCCATTAAATTTCCTATTTCAAATAACGCACATACAACCTCTTAAAAGTTTCACTTCCAGAAAGGTAAAGGTATCACGTATATTCACAAAGATGTGACATTCATTGAAATTTCATTTATTGCTTCAGAAGAAACAGCAAGCGATGCTTAAAAAAAGCGTAAGGCTGTTGAGATCCTTTATTGAAATTTGTAATTTCCGATCTTTTTGTTTTCGAACAATTCTGTTACCATCAAATTATGTTCTTTTTAGATATTTTAATCCATTGTTTCGTCATACCACTCTCACCTTAAATTTCGGGGTTTATTTGGTAATTAGCTGAAGTTTATCCGGTACTAACAGAGTGCGACGTTTAAGCTCAATTTATGTATTCCAATTTTTGCTGTACTAAATGATTGTGTTGTGAGTATTGACACCTTCTAAGCCAGTCCCCTAACCACGAAAAATATTAGTTTTTTATGCTCTACATGTGTGAAAATCTTGTTGACAGTGCTGAAATAATATCTCTGGAATACATTAGTTTCATACTACCTTTTATAAAACTGCGTTATTAGGTGCTAAAATGTTTCTTTACTCCACTACCTTGATTGTTCTGTTTTCATAGCTCTATCTGTAACCATGAATTTCCCCTCTTAAAAGGAATGTAATGAAAAATGATTTGAAAAACACTCCTTATGAAAGGTATGTAAAATACACTATCTACCAACAAGTAATTGGACACCCCTGCAATCGACGATATCTACGGTCCTGATACACTTCACGGCCGCCGCCGTTAAATACCGTGTGGGGAAACAACAACGCAACCAGTCGCATGCAAGATGCCACGCAGGTCGGAGCTCTCTGATTTCGAGAAAGGTGTAATCGTCGGGTATCAGAGAAATGGCCGATCCGTACGTGACATATCCAGCGAGTTGAATTACTCAAAATCGACAGTGGCCTACGTGATTGGCAAGTGGAAGATGAGAGGTGACTGTCGGAATGTGCCCCAACCCGGCAGACCCACAAAATTGGGAGTTGCAGACCGACGGCTGCTGGCCAGAGAAATTCGGAAGAACCGCACCAAATCGATGGGCCACATCCGCGAGGAGTTTCAACAGGCATCTGGGTGTGTTCTTTCGATGAATACCATCCGTAAAGAAGCCCATCTGCTCGGTTATCATGGACATGCTGCCGCCCACAAGCCTTTGATCACCAAGTCCAATAGCGATGCTTGGCTAACGTGGTGCAAAGAACGTCGACAGTGGACCGTTGAACAGTGGAAACAGGTTCTCTGGAGCGACGAATCAAGGTTCACCCTCTACCGTTCGGATGGCAGGGTCTGGGTTTGGCGTCTGCCTGGAGACCGCCTCCTGCCTGAATGTATTGTGCCAACTGTGAAGTTCGGCTGCGGTGGAATTATGCTATGGGGGAGTTTCTCCTGGTATGGCACGGGACCCTTGGTCGCAATTCCTGGTAGACTCAACGCCGAGACCTACTGCACCATTTTGGATGACCATGCGCTTCCTACGTTGTGGCAGTTTTACAGGGTGGTTCCATCTTATCTTCAGGATGACAATGCCACCTGCCATGTTGCGAGGTCCACCATGGCTTGGTATGGTGACAATGGGGTTAATCGAATGGACTGGCCTGCGCAGAGCCCGGACCTTAACATTATCGGCCACCTCTGGGACGAGTTGGAGCGTCGACTTAAGGGGTTCCTCCACTGTCCGAAATTGGTGAAGGAACTGACCTGTCATTGGTGAAGGAACTGACCTGTCGAAATTGGTGAAGGAACTGACCAGCCGAGTGGAAGGAAATACCGCTAGCCGTCGTACAGCGCCTGGTTAAGAGTATGCCCCGGAGGGTCGCAGCTGTAATCGCCGCTCGTGGAGGCTCCACCAACTATTGAAGGTGAATAAACTTCGTTTTCCTTTGCTATCACAGGTGTCCAATTACTTGTTGGTAGATAGTGTAATTTTCTCACGTCAAGACTGGAAGCGAAGCATTGTGAGAGAGACGTGGATTCGTCACCAGAAAACACTGTGACCACCGATAGAATTTTAATGCCTAAACAAGGAAAGCTGATTTTCTTACCGTGGCACAAGAACATTTTCATAAGACTACCCAGGGGCGTATTTAAAAGGGCGGCCGAGGGGACCTTGCCCCCCCAATATTTCATTTCTTTGGTAAAATGAGAGTTACATTAGAAAAATGTTTCAATTTAAAAAAAATGCATCAACTTAGAATAGAAAAAATGTTTCAATTTAATATAAAATGCATCAGCTTACAATAGAAAATAATGCTTAAATTTTTTCCTGTGGTTTTCATTGACTTTTATTTTTTCTTAATGGATTTCAATAACTTACATTTTCGGTCCACCCCCTCCCGAAAAATATTTCTATATATGCCCCTGGGGCTACCAATGTCAGCCCACGCTCATTCAAGTTCGTATACGTGTTCTCAGCTATCTCGTAACTTCTCGGCTCCTAAAGAAATGGCATAGTATTGTAAACATTTTTACTTTTGTCCTTTAATGGAATTTCGACTTGAATTCGGCCACTACAACACGGAAAACAATGAAAACCAATTTACCGAATTTCGAATGTCTACCACGATTTCCAGATGAGGTATGTTTGCTACAGACAAACACATAAACATTATTTTTCATTATTTTAGATGGGAAAAGTTGCCGTAGCAGAAATTTGAAACGGGTGTTTTACTGCCGCTATGAATTTGATCGAATGAAAACGTTTCAATAGTTACTTGGATCACATTATTTTATAAGTTTGACAGTAAAAAAGAAATAGATGTAAATTTTGGTACAGCGTGAAAATCTAGAAAATTTGTAATGTTGTCCCTTCATGAGGGAGTACACGTATACCTGTGCTTCCCTCTTCAACCGCCCTTGGGTTGAAGTGCCCATAAGATGTACAAAAGCCTAAACCAGTACGCGTAAAAAAGGCGCATTTCACGTCATTGACAAAATGTTTTCCGTGTTAATAACAAAACTTGCTTTGATTTTTTCATTGATTTCATTGAAATCGTAAAAGTGCGATACAGACGAGTACAACCACAAGTAAATACTCAAAGATATTTTTTCCAGGAAGGAAAATCTTGTGCATTTGTTTGGAAATCACTAACTATTTTAACATGCCCATGTGAAGCTATCAAATGGATAAAGACGTAATTCCTTGATTGGAACAAAAGAGAAATACTTTATATTAGGGGAATAAAAATGAATCAAGAAAATAAGAAACTAGGTAAAAATTAATGTATTCAATGAAAAGTAACAAAATACTTTTTTCACAAAGAAAACTAGTTTTTATTCATCACTACATATTTTATTAAAATCATTTCAGATCTCAAGGTTGTGAGTTTAATCAAATGCGTGTACCTGGAAAAATGGCTGCAATTCACTGATATGTGAGCGCACATGAATATTGTACTTCCAGTTTCCAAAGATAGAGTGTAGCTTTTGTCATAGTTCTCTGAACAGTCGCTCATCTCTGGCGAACAGGCCTATTTTTAATTTATGATTTCAGGTTTCAGATCAGAGGGGAAGTGGTTCTTATCCTCGGCATCCCATATCGACGTCCGTTCTCCTTCAGTATTCCTCATTTTTCCGGCTTCATGATCCGAATAATAGAAGAAAAGTCGACGCCAATGGTAGTACAGGATCTTCTCCTTTTTCTCTGTGGCGTCACTGCTGCATTTTTGCAAGGAAGAAAATGCATTCGCTGACTGAAGTCATCTCCCTTATCAAATAGGTCGTGCTGTGCAGGTCATCCTGTCTTTCGACGGCAGCCTGCACTGCATGATGGCTTCTATTCATCCGGAAGCACGCAGGAATTCTTGCACTCATCCGAGGAAGACATTTTTCAGCCGATCTTTTGAACTATGCCATTGTCTGGCCGTCAAAGAAAAGCGTCAGCGCCACATGCTCCCAGCACGAAAACTCCGAAAACTTATGCTTTATCATTATTTAATTAAAATAAAAACGAACTGTCAAAGCCCAAATTACGGACTTCGGCTGTCACTGGCAGATATATACCTAATTCTTTAAACCAGAGGATCAGGGCCGTTAATAAACCATTTCAAAGGGGCTGAAACTCCATCAGTCGCATCTGGAGGCCTTCGAATAATCATTCAATTATCTTAAAATAATTTTTTTCGTTTAAGTAAAAAACATAAATTTCCAAACTTTTGCTGAGTTCTAAATCTTATTATTTTAAATCAATGATCGATGATCAGAAACAAAGAATATAAATAAAGAAAGAAGATAAAAAAGTCAATAACAAATTTACATTTGGCAATTATATACTACCGTGAAACGCGTAAAGAATTTTCTCTTGCTTAAGAACACGTCCTGCAGACCGTCCGGTAATACGTTTCAATTTCATATATTTGCTTACTTTTTAGCCACAGGTTCTTCTTAAAAGTTGGCAACACTGTATGCGCCTGGTGGACTCAAGGAGGGTAGAATAAGGGAGGGAAGCATAACAAGCAATTCCTACGAAAAACTTTGAAGGCGACTCTCCTGCGCTGCAGCCATCTTATGGTTACCCTTCTGGCGGCGTTCCGACGGAAATGAGGTATATCTACGTCAGATTGGTTAGCATTTTAAAAGCCTTCTTGCGAAAACAAAAAATATCATTTACGTTTATGGATATGCCTCATAATATTACCTTTTTTTTTTTCAAAGCAATGCTATGTCACGTTTTATCGTGTGTACCACAAAAATCGCTTTAACTTACCACAGGAAAAGCGCATGCTGTTTAAAGTAATACATAAAGCGTTCAGAAACTCTGCAGTAAAAAATAATATACGCTGAATCATTTCATGTGATCGTATGAATTTTGTTGAAAACACAAACACAACGAAATGTTACTTTAAAACCCAATTATTCGTGCTAAACGTGAAAATTTACAAAACTTTAAAGAAGAGTACACAAATATACAAAATTGAAAAGCATTTGTAGTGCACAATAAAATCCGATTATTGGCGTTGATATGTCGATTATTACACACACCAATAATAAACGCGATGATTTACAAAATTTTTAAAACAACAACAAAAAGAAACGGATTTCATTCTTCGCTAAAAACGACTTTGAGTTTTACAAAATTTTAGTAGAACGTTTTCAGGAATACAGTTTTTGACTGGGAGCTATTGAACACAGGTCAACTTTCTAGTTCGTTATGGAAATTTTTAGCTATTCCGTAATAAGTTTTTAAGTTGACAATAGAGTATTAGATGTATAAGACTCACCTGTCAAACGTGATTCTAGGCAGTTATTTCTATGTGCCTTATTGGTACAGGCTACAGCTGCGCACGCTAACATTTCTAAAAAGTTTCTTTTGAGCAAAAACAACACAAAGATGAAAATCAGAAAAAAAAAAAAAAACACTAAACTGGGACTACGCTAACGTTCACTCCCATAACTTAGAATGTACTAATGAGCAAGTAAAGGTAATGCAATATGGTGGCCGTGCAACTCAGCTGGCTTTACCGGCGAGAGCACATGCTCCCTTCCCTTATTCTATCCTCCTTTGGTGTTGGAGATCAATTGAAAGCTCAGAGATTTTGGTACAGGCACGCTGAATTTGGTGTTGCACGGCTAGATTCTTTGCCCAGCTGCGGGTTGTGGGCCTCTCACTTTCTCTCTCTCTCTCCCTGTCTTTATTGCTATGAATCGCCTTATGGTTCACTGAAACACTACTCAATGCTCCTCACCGCAGCAAAGTAACTGGGAACCATCCGATATTTTTAAAAGCCCATCGAAGATAGGGAAAAGATCTAGATCTAAAAAATAACACTGCTGGGTAAAAATTAATTCTAAAACTAAAGATCTTGGAATTACAAGGGAACTTTATTAATTATTTAATTATTTTAAATTAAAAAAAATTAAAAGTCATAATTATCAATTTTAAAATTCTGCAGTTTTATTTATTTTTTTCATTAAAGTAGGGGATGAGGTGAGTACAGAGTAGTTAAAAAAAATTAAGCCCTGTTCATCCCCAGAGTTAAAAAATTAAGCCAAACATATTCATATATCTCCTGCAGAGGATTGAATGTCTGATGAAGTAGTGGTAAAGTTAGGAACTGTGTGAAAATCAAAAGCAACACGAAGAATGTCTCCTAATGCTAAAAGGTAACGAGCACCTCTCAATTTGATGTAAAGATATCATATGAAATATTCCAGGTGTACTCTACATTTTATAATCGATACTCGGTAAAAGCTGAACCGTTAAGACTTTCTTAGCACATCTTTTGAAAAAAATCGTGCTTATGGTATCAATGTGTCCGTCAGTCCGTCTTTAGTCATCATATCTGTGTAACTATTAGTCCTATCTGAAAAGTATTTTGCAGTCGAAAACTTGAAACGTGGGAACGACCATCCGTGCTCTTTGGCATTTTCCGGTGCATAACCTCGCCCCCAGGTAGCGTAAATATGCACATGCTATTAAATTCAAAATACATTTCACTCTACAAAATTGCTTCAAATAAAAACTATTCAAAAAAATATTTAATCACACGATACCGTTTACTGCGAAAACCATTTTACGTACTGTTTTTATTTGCAACAATGTGTGGTATCACCGATGGAGTCCGTAAGTATATCTTGTATCTTCCCCGAAATCTCTGGTTCCAAAAATCATGTTCAAAAATTTTTTGGTCTTAGATATAGGTCACGACCGTGAATATTTTGCATTCACTTTACAATATTATGTTATTTTGCCACTAGAGGGCGTAAATGCATTTGTCTGTTTTTGCCATATTCACATTTGTACCTTCACTTTTAAAAATTTAACTGAAAACAAAAATTGATTTTCGGTCAGACGCCACTCACCACGTGAAGCACGTGTACTTTTTTCTCGAAATAATGTTTCGTTTTACCGACAGGACCGTCAATGATGATATCATCGCTTCTAAAATTTCAATTTGGAAGATTCTCTTTGCTACTGATGACGTTTGTGGCGAGAAATATTTTTCATATATTTATCAACTTTTGTACTACACAGCTTTACCACTTGAGGATGTAAGAGTTCATTCCTATTTGGGAACATGCTTGGAACCGTATTTTCCTTCCTAAGAACCCAATTTGAAAAATCCCCTTTGCCTTGGATATGTTCGTTATGAGAAATGCTGTGTGCGCACTTTGCGATTTCTCGTAGCACATATTCAGGCCGCTTAGCTACTTCTATTTGTGGATGTTTTACCTATTGTGTAGAAATCCGGTTGATATTTTTATTTTCATAAGCGGTGCAATGCACTGTGAACAAAACTTCTTACACGGCGAACTTTAAGATGCGCAGATTTCTGCAGGAGGCGTGAATTTATTCAGTTATATTAAAAATGAATCTATTCTTTTTCGATGAATTTTTTTGTTTCTAAAAATCTGCTTTGAGATATTTTTCTTGTAGGAAAGCATTTAAAAGACGTTCTCATTACGCCCCAGAAATCGGTGTCACCTTTCTTGTTTATTTTGCTTTCGAGTGTCGTAACGTGTCGAATACAAACATGCGACTGCCCCACCTGGCGAGAAATGTGTTCATCAGAAAATATGCACTCCTGTTTACAAAAACTGAAACTGTAGGACTGCTGGTATTAACTTGAAACTTACAGGGTATGTATAACAGATTGGGACATGCAAATGACTAAAATCTCAGTGGAAATTTGCATGCATGTTCAGAGCAGAGACCTCTGAACTGTCTCGTCTTGGTATAAAGAGCTGTCTTAAACGAGATGTTGCAGTCACTGAAGAGTCGACATTGAGTCGAAAGGGTGTTTCTTGTGTCTCTATGCACTCCGTCACCGAAGACGGTTGTATTATCAACACCTGAAAGACTTTGAGAGAGGAAGAATTTTTGGAATGAGAGAAGCTTAATTTTCTCACAGCAAAATTGACACTCGTACAGGACCAAACGCCAGTACAGTGATGTGAACGTGGCGTGGCATTAGTGGAGAGATGAGGCGCGGATGCACAGAAATTAGCAAATCATCATCATGAGGAATTTCCACTACTGAGCGCATTTCCTAGACCATATAGTTCAGCTAGTGTCTTCCTCCACTTCTATCCAAGGCCATCACGTCATCCAGTCCATTAATTTTTAAACTTGATTTAATCTCTTCCACCCATTTTCTTCTTGGTCTCTCTCTTTCCCTGTTTTCTGGAGCCTCCCACTCCATCCGAATAATAGGAAGTCTCTCTGATGACATTGTCCTTACATGACCGAACCATTACAATATCCGCATCTCAAGTAGGTTAGCTACACGAAATCGGGAAATGGACCGCAAAATCGCACGACTACAAGGGATGACAGACACCTCTACGCATGGCAGTGACCGATCCCACCGCAACATCCATGGTGTTAGTCGAACAATGTCACAGGTCAGGCTTTGTCCTCCAGCACAGTTCAACGTTGTCTGCTTAATAGAGGACTGATCGCTGGCAGTCCATTGCTGCGCATCCCTTTGACCTTCAACCACAGACGACTCAAGCTGCAAGGGGTCTCGAACACAGATCGTGTTTTCTGACTAGTCACGATTCAACTTGATGCACCATGACCGTTGCATAAATATTCGAAGACATCGTGGTGAACTGCATCTTGAAGCGTGCGTTTTACAGATTCCTACCGCAAAACGTCCTGATTTGAGGCGTCATTGGGTTCAATTCGCGTTCTCTCCTGATACGAATTGGGAGAACATTCCACAGCTAGCGATACATCCGGGATGTTTTAAAGACAGAGGCGATACCCTTCCTTCAGAGTTGTCATGGCGCTATAATCCAGCAGGACATTGCTCGGCCACATGTGGCCCTGAATGTCCAAGATTCTCTCCATGCACGGTAGGTGCCGCTTCTTCCCTGGCCTGCTCATTCGCCGGATATGTCCCCGATCAAACATATCTGGGACATGGTAGCTAAGCGACTCAAGCGCCTCCGCTAATCACCACAATTGAACTCTGGTCTTGCATAAAAGCAGCCTGGTAGGCTACTCCTCAAGGCGACATCAAAGACCTCTTCCATTGAATGTCACACCGTGTAGAGGCTGACATTGTCGCTCGAGGTGTCTTCACACGATTCTGAGTTTTGAAGAGAAAAAAATCTTGTATAGTTCTACAAATGTAGTCAGCTATCTCCTGTAACATAAGGAATCTGTGATATAAATTTCATTTGAATAGCTCGCTTATTTCTTGATGATGCTATTTTCACAAACAGCAGTTTTAGCTTAATCTCACGCAAAATCTACGTATTTTGTTGAAACCTACGTAGAAGCAGCGACACAATGACAACTAAACATGGCTTTCATGCTATCTAGAAGGAAAATTGTCCATGGAAACAGTAACTTAAGTACAGGAATAATTTCTCTTGTTATTAGACCTATCCCACGTAAATAAAAAAATTCTAACGCGGTGCGCAAAGTAATAAATAGCTGCTATCCAGTATTTACATACAAATGATGATCAATTAATTCTAAGCCTAACATACCTAGGCCTCGAGTTCAGGCCTTAATTAAAGTCTTCTGAAGAGTTCGGTACTGCTGTTTTACAAGTATCTTGATGCATGCATTTTTATAATTATCAATTTCCATAACATCTTTGCATATCCAAAAGATGTTAATAACACTTTAAAAGAAAAAGGTTCATGCTGACAAGAATGCCTCTGTGTGTACTTGATGTCTGTTCGTGTAAAGTAATGGTTTATTCAAGACAACATTTTGGCTAAATTACGTACTGTGCAAATTAATTGGGACAAAGTAAAAAATCACTCTTTTTTTCCCTAAACAGTGCCTTTATATCATTCTATGCCTTGATATACACTGATAAATACCGGTATTAGTATGAAGTATGTCCTCCTTTAGCAGAAATGACCTCTTGAATTCGTTTTGGCATTGACTCCAATAATTGAGTGCTCATATTTTTGACTTCATAATCGTGGAACCAGACTTTTATAGCATTCGTTATCATGCGTTCTTTGGTTGAACAGTCCATTTTACCTAAACTTCTGTTCAAAATATTCCACAAGTTTTCTATGGGATTTAAGTCTGGTGAATTTCCAGGCCAATCAAGCAAATGAATTTGATTTTCCAGCATGAAGTTCTTGACCAATTTCGAATTGTGACATGGGGCCTAGTCATGTTGAAATGTCCCGTCAAAAGTTTGCAGGAATGAAACAATCCTACGTTGTAATATTTCTACCTACTTGGCTGAATTCATCATACCTTGAACAGGAATTAAGCTTCCAGTACCATTTGATGTGAAAAAAACCCAAAACATCTGTTTCAGAGGGTGTTTTACAGTTTGTTTGACATGCTCAGGTCTTAAGGGTTCACAGTTGCTTCGTCTAACGACATTTGCTTGGTAACCCTGCAGAAATAAATGAGTTTCATCACTGAAAATTACCCGACTTCAAAAATTCTTTTTGCATTGGCAAGCTTGAGATATGCGAATGATGATCCTTTATTTCGTTTTTTACGATGTACAGTTTCGCCGCTAGAGGGCGTAAATGCAGAGGATGTCAAATTCAAAAATATGTTTTATTCCACATATTTGCTTCTAAACATCCGACTGAAATAATTATTTTATCTTTCGATTCCATTTATGTCGAAGAGTATTTTAGATATAGTTACTTTTTCAAATTACGCATAGATTTTCCCCTAGGGGGCGTAAAATAAATTACATTTTCCCCGATAACTCTTCTTTTAAACCTCCGATTTGAAAATTTTGTTCTTCAGTGGATATATCTCCTGATCGAAAATCTTTTGCACATAATTTCAAGTTTTCGGTAAAGAATACTTTAGCCACCAGGGGCCATAAGTGTTAATTTTTGCTTCTGATGTATTTGCCATAAAATCTGAGCTTCTAAAATATCGATTGAAAAAATTCTTTCGTGAACTGATGCCACTCACATCAATAAACATTTTTGGAATATTTTCTTCTTAAAATAGACCACAGTTTCTCTGCCAGGGGCGTAGATGTATATCTTATTTTTGTCAATATCTCTACTTCTAGGAGTCCGATTTGAAAAATTCTTTCTTTGTTGGGTAGTGTTTCCAGTCTGACATGTTTTTCATATAATTTCATAATTTTCAAGTAATTCATAGACTTTCTGCTAGGGGGCATAGAGGTAAATTGTGTTTCCTCCTATATCTCTGCTTCTGAATCTCCGATTTGAAAAATTCTTTATGCACGGATACAGCTCCTGATGGAACATCGTTTGCACATAATTTCTAATTTAAAAAAATCATTTGGCCACCAGGGCGAGTAAATCTTAATTTCCGCTTCTGATGTATTTGCAGCAAAATATGAGCTTCTAAATTCTTGATTGAAAAAATTCGTCGTATGTAGACAGATAGTACTCACGTCGACAAACCTTTTAGAAACATTTTCTTTTTTAAATAATGCATGGTTTCTACGCCTGGGGGCGTAGATGTATATCCTACTTTCCCCTGTATCTCTGCTTCTAAATCTCCGATTTGAAAAACTCTTTCTGCACCGGATACAGCTCCTGATGGGAAATTCTTTGCACATAATTTCTAATTTTTGAAAAAATGGTTTGGCCACCAGGTGGCGTAAGTCTCAATTTCCGCTTCTGATGTATTTGCAGAAAAAAATATGAGCTTCTAAAATCACGATTGAAAAAAAATGATTTGTTTACCAATACTACTCATGTCGACAAACCTTTTAGGAACATTTTCTTCTTTAAATAATGCATGGCTTCTACGCCAGGGGGCACAGATATATATCTTATTTTCGTCAATAAAAGAATTTTTCAAATCGGACTTCTAGGAGTCCGATTTGAAAAATTCCTTCTTTGTTGTATAGTGTTTCCGATGCGAAATGTTTTTCCTATAAATTCAAAATTTTCAAGTAAATCATAGACTTCCCGCTAGCGGGCACAATGGTAAATTGCGTTTTCTGCGTTATTGCTGCTTCTAAAACTCCGATTTGAAAAATTCTTCCTGTATCGCGTAAAAAACCTGATGGAAAATATTTTTCACATAATTTCTAATGTTTGGTAAAGAATGGTTTGGCCACCAGGGGGCATAAGTGTTAATTTCTGCTTCTGGTGTATTTGTAGCAAAATCTGGGCTCCTGAAAACTCGGCAATTTTATTTATTTATTTTTTTCTTGGACCGATAGTGCTCATATGGAAAAAACTTTTGAGAATACTTTCTTCCTAAGATAATGCATGGTTTTCCCAAGAGGGAACGTAAAGTCACATATTATTTTTGTCGATATCTCTGCTTCTAAGAGTCCGATTTGAAAAATTATATCTATGTTGGAGAACGTTTCCGGTGCGAAATGTTTCTCATATAAATTCATGTTTTTCTTAACGCACAAGTCTGCAACCAAAAGGCGTAAGCTCACAATTTCATTTACAGCAATATCTGAGGGATTAAAAACCCGATTGAAAAACTTTTTTCTTCCGTCAGATACTCTTTTTTTCATACCGGTTCCATTTACTTTGAATAGCTTTGATAAATTTTATTTCCGTCAGAACGGATTCAAAAGACGTGCTTATTACACCCAAAAATTCGGTGTCATGTTTTTTGTTGTTTCTCTTTTTACCCGCGCCTCCCTGAGATTACGCAGCTGTGTTCGACAACACAGCTAAAGGGAAAAGACGGGAGATACATTCCGCGCACTTATCCCCTTGCAACAGAAGAACCAGTTGGCGGTTCTGCTCTATTCTTTCCATGGCAGAATATTCTTGTTTTTTTTACATGAATACGTCTTTAAAATAACACCAGTACTAGGTGGCCAGTACCGAAAGTTGAGCTTTACGAAAAAATGGGCATCGAGTTCGGTCTAATAATTTCTATATTATCAACGCGAACCAAGCCAACCTAGTGTCATTCGATAGCTAAGGGAACAAGGACTTGTTCGTGACCTTGAGTTCGCGTGCTGTGAAAAGCGGGAGGGGGAGGGGTAAGGAGGCGTGAATTTGGGAATTTTCCGCTTCGCCGCGTGGTTTTTGAGACTTTCCGCTTCGCCGCGTGGTTTTTGAGACTTTCCGCTTCGGGACTGCGAAGCGCTACCACGTCGAAATTGGTCTCAAACGAAAGTCAACGTCGAGATCTGTCGATTTAAGACATTAGACGTGAACTCGAATACAGTGTTGGTTGTGAAACTTTGGATCGCAGTTGAAAAATTTTAGAAATTTCACAATGTCTGCATATACTCGTCGAAAAGCCAAGCAGAAATACATTCGATGTATTCTGCTACGGTGGAAGAGCAATAGTCAGTTTTCGATTAACACCGCAATGTCAGCGGTTAGAACACATGAGAAAGTATCGGGAGCGAAAAAGGAAAGTCGTGTTTCACTGCGCTACATAAGAAAATTAAGCAGTAAAACAATCGTTTAAAAATCAGAAACTTGGAAAACTTATAATTTGTGCTATTTTTTAAATTACGGCACTTATTTCCTTCAAATGCTCCGAACGTGAAAGGGACAAGGAACAAATTATTTCATATGTTGATAGGTTCATAAAAATGTATATGGAGCTTCTTGATGTTCTATATGATTCGCATTGTAAGTGGCAAGAAACAGCTTGCAATATGTGGCATTCTTATATAATAATGTCATTTCAAGAGTCTTTCTGAGTGTGCTGACAATCAGGCTCCAAAGCCATGTCTAGTACTTTTTCCTCAGATATCTTTTTCTACATATTTTTTGACGAAGAGACTTTATTTAGTTACCTGCACTTTCCGTCAATGGATCAAAGTGTTTTTTACGCCTGCACGACGGTCAGAAAGAATGGCGGATAGGGGAGGAGATGTTTGAGGGGGCATTTTGTGCGTCACTGACCAGCGGTAGAGACAGCCACTGATCGCACTGTGCCCGCAGCCACAGTTCCGTGATCATCCGCATCAGCTGCAAGGCTGACATCCCGTGGGAGGAGATTTGCAGAGAACTTGTTCCCCGAAATGTTTCGCTCCATTACAGTGACGGCCAATGGTCATTACATCTAATCCGTTAGGTACAGCTCAACTCCTCGGGGATTATGAAACAGATGAACCCAAATGTCAAATAATTTAGCCAGAGTATTTTGGGATGAAGCGATATCTCTTTTTATCGGAAGTCGACATTGTATGCAATTTTTAGACTTTCTTATCGATTGAGACCATTACCTTTCTGTTAGGTAATGTTACTTTGAGAGGAAGCACATGTTTTGTCGAAAATGATAGTCGCCAAGAAAATAAGTAGTTATCACAATTAAATGGGCTCTATATTCTTGGCAAAATGTACACTGGTGTGCAAAAATTAAGGACGAAGAAGAGAAATTAGCATAACAGCGGAACGAGCAGGCAGAACAGACCGAAAGACCACTCAGGAGATAGACTAGGGTCCGGTACGGTAGGGCATGCGCCTATATGCAGCATGACGTGGAGGGGGGAGTGTCAAAAGTGTATAAAGCACACGGGCGGTGTACGCTCAGCAATTCGGTGAAAGCTATTGCACGGTGTACATCGGTTTGAACGACGTCGAGTTGCTGCCACCGTGTGATATGGCCAACAGGCAATCCAGTAGATGACATCTGGATGACTTTACCCGAGGTTGCGTCATTGGGAAGTTGGAAGAAGGGCGAAGTGTGACTAGTGTGGCCGAGTAGTTTGGGGTCTTTCACAACATTGTTTCACGAGCTTGGAGAGCATTTCAAACGACCGGAACAGCTGCCCGAGAGTTTAGCAGTGGTCGTCCACGAGCAACCACGGCGGCGGACAACCGGTATATTGTCCTACAGGCGAGAAGAGACAGACGGCAGACAGCGGGAGAAATCGCAAGGCACATGCAACAGACAACTGGACGTCCGTTATCGCGTTTTACCGTGGCCAGAAGGCTGCACAAAGGTGGTCTATTTGAACGACGACCAGTACGGTGTGTGCTATTAACGCCTGCTGATCGGATACGGCGGTTTCTGTGGTGCCAGGAACACAAGAACTGGACACATCAGCAATGGGGTCCAGTTCTCTTTACGGATGAGAGCCGATTTAGTCTGACGAGTGATTCTGGACGTACACACATCTGGAGAGAGCAGGGAACACGCAATCACACCTCCAACATCACGAAAGGGACCGGTTTGGAAGTGGCAGATTTCTCGTTTGAAGCGGTATCATGCTTCGTAGCCGTACTGACCTCCACATCTTCGAATGAGGCTTAGTCACTGGTGTCCGCTAATGAACCTAAGTTCTCCTGCCTCTCGGGCGTCTGTTTAAAGGTGCTTTGGGTCATGCGTTCCTCTTCGTGGACCACAACGCTACACCTCATTGTACAGTGGCTGTCGCAGAGCTGTTGGAGAGTGAAGATATTCAACGCATGGATTGGCCCGCAAGGTCCCCGGACCTAAACCCAATCGGACACGTGTGGGACCTTCTCGGAAGACGCTTGGCAGCACGTCACCAGCCGCCAGCAACGATTCCGCAGCTGCGATCGGCGCTACAAGAGGAATGGGCCGCGATGCCTCAACAGCTCCTTCACAACCTCGTCCTCAGCATGGACAGACGTTGTAAATCCTGTCAGGGGTGATCATATCCCCTACTAAAGAGTGGATTTTCTTGGCAGCAGCCTGTCACATGGACGTTTCTGTCTTCTGTCTAGTTGTGCTCGTAGCTACCTTTTCAATAAAGTGCCTTTGTATCCTTTGAATTCCTTGTTTGGACGGTTTTGCTCATTTGTCCCATATTCTTACATCTTAAGGATCTTATGGTATGATTTGAGTCGATGTGGAGCACTTCTGCACGACGTTACATTCGAAAAACTGTCTCGTCCTTAATTTTTGCACGCCAGTGTAGCTCTAACAACGAAACTGAATGTTATTGTCACTCCACCTGAAATTCACATCTAATATTCACTATATTATGTTTTTCTTTTCTTTTTTTTTTGGGGGGGGGGAGAGGGGGAGTTAACCACCCCGTGAGCAACTCAATTGGCTATATGCAGTCCCTCGTCCCTAATTTGGGGACCTCTTTCCAGGTAAGGGGGAGAGCAAGTGCTCCTGTAAGGCAAACACACAGTACAAATCTCATCCGAAATTCAAACCCAGGCCCATCTCGAACGAATAATTAGAAGCCAACATTTCCACAGGGGCTGCCTACATTATGTTAATACATAGGTAATGTAGCTATTTAAATAGCAATTGCAGAAAAGTACTGCGTTTAAGAAACAAAATCTAGTTGAAACGCAAAAGATCTGTTGTCTCCTGCTTATCGATTTCCGAAATATGGATATTAAACATACTAAGCCACTATTTTGCAAACAGATTTTTTTTTGTTTGGGGGTTTGACGACCACTTGAGTAACTGAAGGGGCATGTCCTAAATTTGGGGTCGCTCGTCCTAAATTTGGGGTTACTGGTTCCTGGATAGGGAAAGTACCAGTGCCATAAGACATGCACACCACCTATACCTCATCTGGTGCTCGAGTTATTTCGGACGAACGCTCAGAGGCCAGTGCTTAAACTATTACACAACAAGAGAGGCCTCTAACAGATTAAATTGTATGCATATGCAAGCATGAGTAAAGTACATTGCTCTCTTTTTCTTATTTTCATCCTAAAAGAGGGAAATTCCTATTCCAGAGTTATTGGTTTCAAAAGCTCGAGTCGCGCAGTTTTGAATTTGATAAATATGTTTGATATCATATTTAGATTCTGCGGTTACATTAAATGGTTGATAGTAAGCATTTCCTTGCAACATGGCTATTGGAATAAGCAATCTTTCCAAGACGATCATCAGCAATGATTGAAACAGGTTGCGCAAGTTTGTACGCATTTGAGTTTTCATTGAAATGCAGCGCGAAAATGAAGTACATTAAATATAATAAAATCAGGAAACAAGTCTGGGAATAAATCTAAAATACGTGACAAAAAAGAGGAAAGTATAACAAAGCGAAATAAACAGACTGAACAAACATCGATAGACCTTACCTCAATGCGAACTTCGATGTCAACCGTATGTGAAGAATAAACTGCAAGCTTCGGTGAAAGAATAACCTGCCAGTTAAAGCACAAAGAAGTACAAACACAAGTGCCAAAGGTAAGTACGCCTCATAAGGTTGTTTATGTATAAAGCTCAATTTATTTCCAGCTCATCGCTTTTTGGGAAGCTGCTAATCAAGATGTAGCTTTGAATATAAGGGTTGTTTTTCATAGACGTCAGTGTGAGAATAGAAAGCAAAAAGTAATTAGGAACTGTAGAAGGGACTATTTTTTATTTCCTTCAGTAATTCAAATCAATTAAATCCATAGCAAATAATCGTAATATATTAATTTTGTTTCATTCAAGAGAAGATCAAATTTACCTTCAAAATTTGGATTCCAAATTTTGACACGAAACGCGGTTGAGTTAGTTTGATGTTAACGAAACAGTCGTAGTCAGCAACGTGAATCAAGCAGAGGCTTACTGTATATATGCTTCAACCGCTTAGTGAAAAAAATAGAAGGTCTCCGGTATAACTAATGGCAATAAACTACACCATCTGTTTCAGAAGGAGCAATATATTCAACCTATAAACAATAAAAAAATACACCTTAAAATAAGACTACTACAGTATATCAAGGCGATGTTCATACAATCAGCAGTGCAACTTGTTCTCACAAATATCATGCAGAGCAAATGTTGACCGCCCTTACTCTTCGTATACTGTTGAATGCCTTGGTTGTATTGACCGAACCGCTGCAATATGGCACACTACCAGTGGCAGCTAGGCCAGTAGTTGCTTTACCTTTCATACAGCCTACTGTTTTGTGAAATTCGAAAAGCATTAATTCTATGAACTTACAAGTCTCGTTTCATCGTGCTTTTGTCAAGCCCCATTACTTCCTACGTTCTTTTAAAGATGACGTTTCGAAAAAGCAGCTCCGATGTGCGTGGAGCCATTGCATGTCAAACATTCACTGTCAATGGCTACTCGATAACACTGGAGTGTTAACATTACGGTCGCTATGAAATTGTTTCATTAAGTTTCCTTCACAATCCCATGTGATGATTATCCGGGACATAATGCACGGCTTCTATCTGTGTTATTTAATAAGAGTGAATAAAAACTGATTCGACTTGGCGAATAAAGTGATTAAAATAGACATTTACTTACCTGGTGGTCGAGTAGTCTGAGTCGCTGGCTTCAGACCATTCGTCCAAGACGGGTCCCAGTCAGGCACCCGCATGGGACATGAGTGGTGTGTTTGTCTGATCGCTCTGGTGTGTTCTTTTCCTGTAACCAGTGGCCCTAAATTAGGAACGGGTGACCACTTATAGCTCCTAAAATTTGCTGATTTGTCGTTAAACTGCATTGAAAAGCTTGAAATATGCAAATCATGATCCTTTATTTCGTTTTTTTTTACGATGTACAATTTCGCTGCTAGAGGGCGTAAATGCAGATGATGTCGAATTCAAAAATAAGTTTTATTCCACATATTTGCTTTTAAACATGCGATTGAAAAAAAAAATTATCTTCCGATTCCATTTCTGTCGAAGAATATTTTAGATATAGTTACTTTTCCAAATTACGCATAGATTTTCTGCTAGGTGGCGTAAAAGTAAATTACATTTTCCCCGATAACTCTTCTTCTAAAACTCCGATTTGAAAAAATTTCTTCAGCGGATACATCTCCTGATGGAAAATCTTTTGCATATAACTTCAAAATTTTGGTAAAAAATACTTTGGCCACCAGGGGCGTAAGTGTTAACTTTTGCTTGTGATGTACTTGCCATAAAATCTGAGCTTCTAAAATCTCGATTGAAAAAATTATTTCGTGGACTGATGCCACTCACATCGATAAATCTTTTCGAAATATTTTCTTCTTAAAATATTCCACAGTTTCTCCGCCAGGGGGCGTAGATATACATCTTATTTTTGTTAATATTTTTACTTCCAGCAGTCCGATTTGAAAAATTCCTTCTTTGTTGGATAGTGTTTTCCGTGTGACATGTTTTTCATATAATTTCAAAATTTTCAAGTAATTCATAGACGTTCCGCTTGGGGGCGTAGCGGTAAATTGCGTTTCCTCCTATATCTCTTCTTCTAAATCTCCGATTTCAAAAGTTCTTTCCGCACCGCATTCAGGTCCTGATAGGAAATCGTTTGCACCTTTAAAATAATTTCTAATTATTATAAAAAAAATAGTTTGACCACCAGGGGCGTAAATCTTAATTTCCGCTTCTGTTGTATTTGCAGCAAAATATGAGCTTCTAAATTATCGATTGAAAAAAACGTCGTTTTTTGACCGATACTACACATGTGAACAAACCTTTTAGATACGCTTTCTTCTTAAAATAATGCATGGTTTCTACGCCAGGGGGCGTAGTTATATATTATATTTTTGTCAATATCTCTACTTCTAGGAGTCAGATTTGAAAAATTCCTTCTTCGTTGGATAGTGTTTCTAGTGTGACATGTGGTTCATATAATTTCAAAAGTTTCAAGTAATTCATAGAGTTTTCGCTAGGGGGCGTACATGTAAATTGCGTTTCACCCTATATCTCTGCTTCTAAATCTCCGATTTGAAAAATTCCTTCAGCACCGCATACAGTTACTGATGGGAAATCGTTTGCACATAATTTCTAATTTTTTTAAGAAATGGTTTGGCCACCAGGTGGCGTAAGTCTTAATTTCCGCTTCTGTTGTATTTGCAGCAAAATAGGAGCTTCTAAAATCTCGATTGAAAAAAAAGGGAATTTGTTGACCGATACTACTCATGTCGACAAACCTTTTAGGAAAATTTTCTTCTTAAAAAAATGCATGGTTTCTACGCCAGGGGCGTAGATGTATATCATGTTTTTGTTAATATCTCTACTTCTAAGAGTACGATTTGAAAAATTCCTTCTTTGTTGGATAGTGTTTCCGATGCGAAATGTTTTTCCTAAAAATTCAAAATTTTCAAGTAAATCATAGACTTTCCTTTAGGGGGCACAAAGGTAAATTGCGTTTTCTGCGTTATTTCTGCTCCTAAAACTCCGATTTGAAACATTCTTCCTGTATCGCATACAAGACCTGATGGAAAATATTTTTCACATAACTTCTAATGTTTGGTAAAGAATGGTTTAGTAACCAGGGGTCATAAGTGTTCATTTCTGCTTCTGAAGTAATTGTTGCAAAATTTGGGCTCCTCCTTTTTTCTTGGACCGATACCGCTTATATGGATAAACCTTTTGAGAATACTTTCTTACCAAAATAATGCATGGTTTTCCCACCAGAGGACGTAAAGTCACATCTTATTTTTGTCGATATCTCTGTTTCTAAGAGTTCGTAAGCTCACGCTTCCGTTTACAGCAATACCTGAGGGATTAAAAACCTGATTGAAAATCTTCTTTCTTTCGTCAAATCTATTGTTTTCCATACCGGTTCAATTGACTTTGAATAGCTTTGATAAATTTAATTTGCTTCAGAACGGATTTAAAAGACGTGCTTATTACACCGGAAAATTCGGAGTCATTTTGCTTGTTCGGATCGCTATTAAACAGAAATTATTTAGTGTCTAGTCGTTTTGGGTATATACGTTTATACGCGCTAACCAGCTTTCACATCCATAAAAATCTATAATCACACGAAAGAGTATGTTCATAAGTATTCCAAAGTGGCATCACTATTAAAATCTACTGAGGTTGTCAATGACCGCCACTCTGTTCGTTCTCTTTGAATACTCTGTACACTTACCCTTCAAATACTTTAACAATATCCTAAAAACAAGCGAGAACGCACGTTTCTGGAAAGCATGCTTCAGATCTGTAATGGTCTTCATAAAGAGAAGCATTTCTGCTGTGAAACTTTCCCATGAATAATCTAATATCAGGATTATAATAGCGTGTCAATGTGATAAATCGCTGCTTCCCACCGGTTTATTCTCAGAGCTCAATGTGAATTTAAAATCTGCTAAAGTTTTAGAGTTTACTACATCTTGCATACTTTACTTTTTTCTACTGGGCGTTGTGTTTATGAACAACGAAAAGTCAACGCATGCAAAAGCGGCTATTTATTTACCTCTTGAGATAAAATCTTGAAACGGCATGTCATTTAAAACTTTATAAGTATGAGGAATAATTCCGCAAATATCACAAAAAAGATAAACACCTGTCTCACCATAAATCATTCTTAATGAGGTTTAAGTATTTAGGTCTACTTTTTCGATGCCCCTTTCAGACCTTCGTGGGGATAACTGGTTGATCAATTATTTGATGAGTGGTGTTACCTCGGCTTCAGGCAGCTGATTGAACTTTCTGAGAATTTGTATATTTTTATAATAGCGCTTATAACGAAGTAAATTTCTCCGTCATTTTTGGTCCACGCAAGGGATCGAACCCGAGCACTCTTACTCCGGAACAAGTCGCTCTACCAACTGAGCTACGCAGACGTTCGTTCTCGCTGCTATCTGCCTTTAGGTCGTGTGCGTCCTGCGGGGCAGGCACGTCACATCTCCCCCCCCTCTAAAGAGGGCCGGGGGCATGGCCCTCGGGTCAGCCGGGACCATGTATCGTTGTGGGGATTTATCCGCTGAAGAACGTGCACTTGAGAACTCCCAGTCCATCTGGTGTTGGAATGCAACATCACACACATTTTTTATTTTTCGAAGCGCTGAAGAAGGGATTCTCTTATTTTTCCAGTCTCGCGGTGTGGAAAGAACATCACACCATTGCGAAATCTTTAACGGCCGGGTCATCCGGGAAGTTCGGGCGCCATTATAACGAAATAAATTTCTCCGTCATTTTCTGGTCCACGCCGGGGATCGAACCCGAGTCCTCTTATTCCGGAACAAGTCGCTCTACCAACTGAGCTACGCAGACGTTCGTTCTCGCTGCTATCTTCCTTTAGGTCGTGTGCGTCCTGCGGGGCAGGCACGTCACACGCTTCAACACAGTGCCGGCTTGATGCAAGAGTTTGAGTTTTTAACCTTTTTGATTTTTTTTCTACTGTTTCCCTCTTTCCGCTTTAATTGTTTCTTGCGATTACCAGCTAAGCCAGGAATTCAGCAGTTTGTTATTAACTGTATCTCATTGCTGTACTGTACATTCGTTTGCTATAGTTTTCAGGACATGGTTAGGTAGATGTTCCAGCATATTGAATGTATGCGATGATATGTACTATGCAAGAGATGATCTTGGAGGCTTATTGGTGCCGTCGGCTACCCTCACTTTTTCTTGGCCATGCTATTAACTCACCGACTACTGCTGAGTGAGGTCTAGACAGAGTGTAGTCTATTTTTCTGGCGGCTTGCTGTCCTTTTGAGACAGTATGGTCATATCAAAGGAATGCTACAGCGGCAAGGAACATTCAAAGTACATGGTGAGCACACACCTTCCCTACAAGATAAATCTTTCCTTCTCGTTTTCAGCAGCTTTATCCTCAGATAACTCTAGGGTTTGTTACTGTAATAAGACTTCTCCACTTTTTTCTGTCCTGTACTTCGTCTCTTTCCGCATTGTCTTCTTCCATGTCCTCTATTATTTTCCCACCGTCTTTTTCCTCATCTTTCTCCTTTCCTATATCCGAGCACCTGCGTTTCCATTGTTTTTCACTTCATGTCTTCTTTCTTATTTCAACGGGCATCTGACCCATCATAGATGAAATTTTCCTAAATTTATATTAATTCCAAGTATTATATTTCTTTTTTTTCATTACATTTTCTTTTCTTCGTTTTCTCCTAAGAGTGAGATATGCCTTACACCCACATAACCATCCTCATGATGCCTTCCAGATGCTTTTGATTTTTCCGATTGCCCGAGTTATCGATACGTATAAAAGAACGTTTTACAGCTATCCTGTATTTCTCTAATTTCACCTTGACTTAGGCTCTTGTAGTATAATGTCCGCAATATCTTTTCTTTTTTTTTTTTTCCAGCTTGATCTAACCCATCCCGTCATTGCCTTCTGAAAATTGCAAAAGCTGTGATCTTTTTGTAAGTTTGACCTAAAGTACTTAAACTGTTCTACTTTCTCTGTAATGTACTAAAATGCTTTTTGCCGCCCCGGTGGCGCAGTGGTCTAAGGCGCTGGCCTCTGATCATTCGTCCGTAAGGAGTCTGGGTTCGAATCCCGGTGAGGCATGGATGTTGTGTTTGTCTTACGGCACTGGCTCTCTCCCTTCCCTGGAACCAGTGACCCTAAATTAGGGACGGGCGACTGCTTATAGCCCATTGAGTTGCTCACGGTGGTCGTTAAACCTCCAATAAAAAAAATGCTTTTTAACTGATGATCATCTCTGTTTTGCCATATTTATCAAGGGACATTTTCCAGTCTACAAACAGATTATGACTGTCGGCTTAACACTTCTTTTTTCTCCCTTCTGTTTGAGGGTTTCCTTCTCTCCCGTATTATGTGCGATGGTGGTTTGGAATATGTCTTCAAAAGGCCTCGCCTGTGGCCAAGTGTTCAGAGGTGGAGGATTCTAGCGACTCGTCCGAGCAAGACACAAGTTCCTTTTCCGGATAAGGCAGGGTGGAGTACTTATATTACGGCGCCTAATCACTCTCTTTCCTGGAACCAATGGACTTAAATATGAAACGGCAATTTCTTATTGTTCAGACGAATTTAGAATTGCATCTAGTGGTCGTTAAACAAAGGAACGAAAAAAAGAAAGAAAGGAAAATTTTGGTGAATGTGCTCTGCATCCCATATGGAATCACGCACAGGTCTCTATACTTCTCCACACTCCTCCAGGTGAGTATCTGCGCGCAGCTTGGCTCCTCGTATTGCAAACACCTCACTGCCGACAGTATCCTAGATTCCGTTCCGATGTTTCACTACCCATTCACAGAGCAAAACTCCAACGCTTTGTTTCCGTTCTTCATTAATAAAGGACTTTCGAGTATCTCACGTACTCTGAAAAATGTCAATAAATTCCATTCCTGAAATTCATGAGTCAGAACTGGGGCTGGAAGTACTAATCATCACCCTTCAACAGTTCTAAGTTGGTTAATGACCTAGCTCATATCTTCGCATCGGTGTCATGGAAATGCGTCCACAGGGCTGCATTTCGCCATGACACCGATGAGGTATGTCAGTGGGATCACCGACGTTCTGCGGCTTACCCAGAAGCTGGGAAAAAAGCAGTTTCCCTACAGTAGTGTTAAAAGAAACATAATCTCCTGCGTGTGTAACGGCTTTATACATGTGAAGAAACTTTTATGGGTGGTAACTGCTGTAATAAGAGTTTGTAATGACCAATACTTATCTAGGAAAAGAATGCAACAGCAAATTTTGCGAAGTGTTTATTTGCCGGAAGAAAGGAAAAAGTATAAACATCTGAGTATTCACAGAAAGCAAGAAATAAAATTATGGAACCAAATTAATGAGTCTTCGTAACATTTAACATAGCTGCGCAGCAAGAAAATTATTGGGTAAAGTCATGAAACGTTATTTTGTTAGACCCTTCTTCGGCTTAATGACTGCAAAACAATGACGAGACATGAACAAAATTAGACGTTTTCTTTATCTGGTTGTAACTTTTGGTATCAGGCAGTAATGAGTGCTTCGTGAAGCTTACAAAGTGTTATCTGCAACAGCCTTGATCACGTATTTCCTACATTTTTCAATGCGATTGAGATCGGCGCTGTTTCCTGGAAATAACAATGTGTTAATATTCTGCTCGCACAATCAGTTTTTCAATTATATAGAAAATGATATAACGAAACATGGAGAAACCACATATGTAGCAACATTCCGCGGCTTGATGGAAATTCGTTAGGACCAGATAGGGTGTCCTCTTCACGTCACTATCTCTTCTTCCTGTGAAAAACACAGGTGGAGGAGGTTTAACGACCACCGTGAGCAACTCAATGGGCTATAAGCAGAACACAGGTGGGGTTGTAGTTCATCAATCCAACTCCAACTGGAATCAGTTGGAATTTTTATATTACACTATTCTAGCAGGGTGTCCCTATCCTCATCGACGAAGCTCCCGACTGCCGAAACCTTGATGAAACACTGAACACAGACCTACAAGGAGAGCGTCACTGGGATCTTGGGAGAAGCGCTAATTAGGTCTAGCTCAATTATATCCACTTGTCTCCGTCGTCTCTGGAATACATTTTCAACAAGATGTGCTCAAAGCCAAGGTTCTAAGAAAAAAGTTTTTGTCCATCCTCTCCTGAAGCTGAGCAAATACCAGAGGATTACTTCCAAGTTTCAACTTATTAAACTTCCAATTTGTTCTTGCAAAATAATGAAACGCAACGGTGAATGCACATCTTACTGATTTCGTAAAAGCTGCAACTTCGTCATATCTACAAAGCGACTTTCGTCTTCATCGTTCATCCCATTACCACCTACTTCGCTTTGAATCATCCACTCGTGCTGCGTTTGTATAATAAATGTCTTCCTCAATGAAGAAACTTCGTAGTAATACAACGTGTGATGCACGGTATTGCTGACCTTCGTAGCTTTAAGGAAATATTATCTTTATTGCTGGTTTCCTCCATAGTTAAGTGCCCCTGGAGCACCTGAGACCTGGTTCTCTGTACCTTTTTCTCTAGACTGGGGCCTCACTCTGGTCTCCACGTTATCTGTTATATTGTTCATCGTATACATCACCAACATCTTACACCAACTACGTTCCACGGTATATTTTACTCTCTTTGTGGATAATCTAGGTATCCGTTTTTCATCTTCACGTATACGGTATACATCAAACTACACTGATAAGCCATTACACTATGACCACCTACCTAATAAGCTGTATGACAACCTTTAACCCGCGAAACCGCAACCACTCGGCGAGGCATCGATTTTATGAGGTGGCGATAGGTATCCTGGGTATCTAATGTCATGATGTCAACAGCAGGTCCTCCCGTGCTCGGCATCAGCTCCGACATTTTCGAGTCTAAAGTTCAGTTTATAGTGCCGTCCCAATTCTAATTTTCTCTTTTTCGTGTATCTAAAGGTATAGTGCATCGTTCTGTTCTACTTTCCGATTCGTAAGTACTATATTTTCTTCATTCCAAGCTTTATTTACCTTCTGGTCGAGCTGGCCTGAAGAACTGCTGGGCGCCGCCATTAGTCATGACGGCTTCCGGTGGAGATGTCATGTTCGGTAGCCCTACTTCCACTCTTGCTGTAACCGGAGACACTGGTGCTGGCGCCGCTACGCTGACTTCTCCTTATGGCGCTGTTCAACTGCCCTCTTCCGGTGCGTCATTCGGCACCTCTTTTCCTGCTGCTGCCCAGTCAGACAGTTCCTCTGATTCAACTTCTACTGTGACTTTTACTGATGCAATGCATACTCACGATGACGTCACTCCTCCACCTTCCACAGCAGCTCGATTGCCATCGTCTAATTGTGCTGTAGCGACCTCTGCATCTGATCGCCAATCCTCGATTTTGTTACAGCAAGTCGATGCTTTGAAACCTCATGTTTTTTGCACCGGCAACTCTATTCATATTCCGGTGTCATCTGTTCAAGCTCAAAAGTTCTCCTCGCATATGGCTTTAGGCTTTTTTAAAGCCCTTCCCGATACCAAGTTGAAAGTTTATGCTACGGCAGTTAAGAAGCTTCTATCTCCGTCTGCTGTTAATCATCTCTATCGTCGGCCTCGGACTATTGTTGTTTATCTTTCTCAACCTGACCATGTGACCTCTCTTTTGCAGAAAGGTATTACTATTAATAATAACCTCTTGGTGCCCAAACCTGTGGTACAGCGCCCGGTTAACGTGTCGTTTTACCCAGTGCCACCTGAAGTCACAAATGTCATGCTCCTTTCAGTTATCTCATCTCTTGGTCGCGTTGCCGGGGACGTCGTAATCTACTCGGCAGCGCCCAACGACTTTAAGGATTGCCATATTTATGGTGCTCGTCGCATGGTGCCTGTCATTTTTTCTTCTCAGGACGATATTGCAACTTTACCTACACAACCTACTGTCCATTGTCACGGTCAACGGCGACACATCGATCTCTTAACTGAGTTCCACTGCAGCAAGTGTAAAGGCCTAGGACATTTTTATAAAGACCGTCCTGGACCGTCCTCTTCTTCTGGACCCTCGTCTGGATTGTTGTCTACATCAGCGCCTGTTGGTACGCCCCCGTCTGGTTCTCGTGCAGAGCCTGAATTGTGTGCTCCTGATTTTACTGAAGCTCACTTTTCTCCTCTCTTTGGTTCTTCAACTTCACCTGAACCGTTTTCACCTCCTTGTTCGATTTCTGAGCAGGGCGCTTATGCTCTGGTGGTGCTTTCTACTCCTCCTGGTCATAATCACTCTAAGGAGGTGGCCATGGTTACCACTGATTCATCGGCAACTGATCTTGATGATTACCGTAATGCTTTAACAACTGATCCGGACACTCCTGGACTGTTTCACCTTCCTATTACTCCTACTGCAGATTTCACCAGTGTGAATCGCTTGGCCAATACTGATGAGACTGTTGTTGATTCCAGTGGCCGATACGCAAAACGCACCGTCTTCAAAGCTCCTAGCGCTCCAGCTAAACGTGGACGTCCACGAGTGTATCGCTCTCGCTCATATTCTAGCACTCCTTCTCCTCCAGCGTCCCCCAGGGGGTGTAGCCTTACGGAAAATCCAGAGGAACTCGCAGAGGTTGTGCTCCAAGCGCAATTTGAACAGTTTTGTCAAGATACCGTTGTGCTTACTCGACCCTTTACCCATAGACAAGTATTTCGCCTAGTTTCGCTCTTCCGGGATCCATCGTTTGATATGGCCTCTTACCTTTCTCACTCCACTTTTCCTCCGGATGATGTTTCTCCTCGGTTGACGTGTATAAGAGATGACCTTAAGGCTCATTGCAAGACTGGCTGTACGTTCCTTTCTTGTTATCAACGGCTCTGGGAAAAGGAGGACACCGCTCAACTTTCTGCTTCATTTCTTCGTCATTCACCTGCTGATGAGTAGGACTTTTCCTGACTTATAACTTGCTCCTGGACTAGTCCTGCCTTTTTACAGCTTCTCTGGACTTTCCTTTCCTTCCTTATCTGACTTTATAGTATGTCTTTGTATGTAATTTATCCCGGATTGTCTCCGGGCCATTTTTGTACGTATGTCATTTTCTGTTCTATATCTGCATCAGTGGTTTTATCTTGTTATATGCATTCATCTGTAGATCTTGTCATTCATTGTTCCTTTTTAAGTTTTTATCGCCCGAGGTGCGCTTGTATCATCATTCTTATGAATAAATTGTTGAACTCCTCCAGTTCCCGTACATTTCAAGGTGGTGGTGATTTAGGGAGAGCCCCCTTTTCCAAGTCAAACCAAAAAGGTTCGTTTGGGTACAGGTCAGGTGAATTGGGAGACCATGTCATTAACAGAAAGTCACAAGAATGTTCCTCGAACCACTCCTTGACGATTCTGGCAGTGTGGCATGATGCATTATCCTGCTCGCAATGGCCATCACCAGCATGGAACACAGTTGCCATGAATGGGTGAACTTGGTCCACAACGATGTGCAGATACCTGACAGCTGTCATGGATTGTGCTATTGGGATAATGGGGTCTAAATTGTCCTAAAAGAACATCGCCCACAGATAACACGTCCTCCGCAGGCTCGTTTCCACCCAACAGTGCATCCAAGTGCCAAAGCCTCCGTTTGTGATCGGTGTATCTGCGCTCAGCGGTCTACGTGATTCACCAGGAATCTAGATTCGTCAGACCAGGCCACTTTCTTCCAATCACCCAAGGTTCGATATCGATGATCTTGTGCCCATTTGATACGTTGTTGGCGATGACGCGAAGTGAATATGGGTATCCGGTTGGGTTTCGGCTACGCAGGTCCATGCACAGAAGGCTGCGATGAACTGTGTGCTGTGACACATTCCTTGACAACCACTGTTGTGGCTACGAGTGATTTGTCGCACTGTGGCCCTGCGGGTGCTGTGAACAATGCGCGACATTCGGCGCTCCCCTCTGGCATCAATGGGTTGCGGACGACACACGGCTGGACGGAGGTTCGTCGTTTGGCCATTTGTGCACCACTTTTGATACGTGCTCAATACAGCAGCACGTGAACAACCAACAAACCGCGTCATTTCCGAGGCGCCGTACCATCAGGTCCATTCTGACTTCAAACACTACTAACCGAAAGCCAGTCCTTGGGTTGTATATATATTACTCTGTGAACTTCAGTCTACAGTCGCGTTCATTTCTCTAGGCTGGGGGTGGTCATAATGTAATGGCTCATCACTGTATACGGGGGTAAGGGGACTTGTAAGTAGAAATAGCATTTACTAACAGCATGAGAAAAGTTGCATTTTGCTTTTTCGCGTCATCTAATAACTTTTACCGCAGACTGCAGATAAATTGGAATGAAAACCAGTAAACCTAAAAATACATAAAATGGAAGAGTAAACAAAATTAGACAAAATAACTGTCGCCGTGTTAGGACAATTAGGAAATTTCTTTGTTGAATGTTTTAGATTTTTGCCATTTATCCACTAGGGTACATTGTCCCATGAAATCCTTTCGATTTTTCAATCGGTCATCAAGAAGGGAAAAACACCACCAAGACGAAGTTCTGGAAGAAACTTCGGGAGATCTTTGTCCAGCAGTGGATTTTGCTGAGGATTATGGTATTTTTTATTTCATTTAGCTTTACATTCTTTTCTATACTGTACATTCGCACGTTGTGCTGCAGCAAGCAATGAGGAATTTTAATATTATTACTTCCTGTTGTAAATCTTCACTTTTTCTGTTGTGAATTTCCAACGTGTGTTTTTACTATTTTTGCTGCCACACACACATTAGATGTTCAACAGAAAAATAAGCAAACACATCTTCAATTGTATCGCGAAAATCTTTCTGATACCTTCCAAAGACTCAGAGAGCAGCATCAAATTTCCAGGGAAGGGCAAGTGCTCCCTTTTGCCCTCCCCATATGTTATTCTCGTGCGATTTGCATGTCTTTAAGTCAACTCTTTGTTGGTGGTGCAATTTTCATACTATGCAGTGCGTATTTAATAAATAATTCCTCTATTTTTCTTATTAATCATTTTTTTTATATTCCTTTCGTCATAACATGTTTAGATAATCCTTTGTGGTGTCCAGAAAGAAAGAACAACAAACTGGTAAGTCACCTTATCAACCACTGAAACTCGTATCAAGAACAACCTATCAATAAATATTGGACTATAGATTATCAATAACCTATCAGCTAACCAACCACGCAACTGCCAATCAACCACACTAACCACCTCACTGCAACTGGAAGCTAGACATCCCAATAAATGCGTCCTAATTCCTCAAAAATACGTTTCACTGATCGCGTGGCTGAGCTGATTAAATCCTAGTTTTTTTTTCATAATATTTTCTACTCGTTTAAGACGTTATTGATCTCCAGTTTGACTCTCTTGTGAGTGAACTGGAGCCACAAGCATTGACATCTTTCCCCTCATTTGCGTGTGGACAATTCGCGATTATGTAAACCAGACCTTGTTCGTAAGTTGAAAATTTGCGGCGCGAGGCTCAAGATGATGGATGCGTTGCGGTGTTCGAAGAGCACCGCAACGCATCCAGTACACACAGCATTCGGCTTGGGCCATAGATATGGCAGCCTCCAATCAAGTAGAAAACAACCAGATGACTCTGCGGTTATAAGGCCGTGTTATAGTGAACAATTATTTGCTTCTAAAAACGAAATTACTTGCGGAATTTTTCTGCTGATCTGTTAGCTGTCTTTTTCTCAGAAATGGTTTACATAAATTGTTCCCCATATATACAACATACCAATTTCCTTCCAGGCCATTTTTAATCGATATGAAGAAAAAAGGTACATGATGATTCGGAAGGGCAGGACATCGCAATGAAATACGGCAAAATTTATCAAATTATCGATGCACGATTGGTTGGAAAAACAGCAAAGGGAAGAATCACTAAAGCATGTTTTTCAAAGTCTAAATAGTTGTTTGCTATCCTTTTCTGTATTTTTTGAAAAAATCTATAAATGCATTTACAAGTATTTGCGTGAGTCCTTCATGCCTTATGCATCGTTCCGGCATTGAATGATTTCAAGTCCAATAGAGAAAACCCATCCACAAGCAAAATGAGGAAAACATGCGTTGTCGCTCGATGATTTGAAAACAGCTAAATACGCTTATTATTGAATATTTCAAAGCCTACGAGACAAACATACTACTATCTGTCAACATACGTTTCAAAGAAAATCCAAAACTTTGAAAGAAATTTTAGTTACATTTGTGTTTACATAGATAAGTTGCATACATGATAAACGTAGTTAGAAGTCAAACATGTGGTCAAAAAGGCATAGCCGCCCCCGGTGGCGCAGAGGTCTAAGCGATGGCCTCTGACATTCGTCCGAAAGGGGTCCGGGTTCGAATCCCGGTGAGGCATGGATGTTGTGTTTGTCTTACGGCACTGGCTCTCTCCCTTCCCTGGAACCAGTGTCCCTGAATTGAGGACGGGCGACTGCTCATAGCCCATTGAGTTGCTCACGGTGGTCGTTAAACTTCCAATAAAAAAAATGAGGCATAAAAAAAGCGCGATTCCGAATTTATTTTATTTAAAAAGATATGTTCTATCATTACTGGATATCAGATGTCAAAGTAATTTATATAAGAGGGTGGATCGAAAAGTAAAGCACACTATTTTTTTTTGGCAACAGTTTAATAGATAGGCAAAGCAAAACATATACACCATTTCTTAGCTGTTTTTCAACATAAGAATCGAGATTCTCGAAACACTTTTTACCAGTTTTAATATACCTTGTTCATAAAAGTCCGTTTTCTCGGCGTATAGCAACCTGCGAACAACAGATTTGACTTCGTCAGCCGAATCGAAGCGTTGGTCGCCCAGGAATCTTTTCAAGAGACCAAACAGGTGAAAGTCAGAAGGAGCCAGGTCAGGACTGTACGGCGGTTGCTGGACAAACATACATAGTGCGCAAGTTTTTTATGAACGTATTGTGCAATATGTGGGTGTGAACTGTCGTGAAGCAGTCTGACATTTGCAGCTTCTCTGTTGGGTCTTTTGTCACGAAGGGCACGACGCAACATTGTCAGCGTGATAGTGTAGGTTTTGGCATTTACAGTGGTCCCCGTTGCATGGAGCTCCACGAGAAGAACGCCATTCATGTCCCAAAACACCGTCTTGAGGACTTTTTGTCCAGATTGGGTTACTCTGAATTTTTTTGGTGGCGGAAAGTCGGACTGTTACCACACCATACCGGCCTTCTTTGTTTCACAAATGTAGTGGTAGGCCCAGGACTCATACCCCGTCACTTCACCTGCCAGAAATTATAAGCCTTTCTTCTACGTAACGCATCAAGTGGTCCAAGAATGACATCATTCTCTGTCCTTCCTGGTCGTCCATCAAATGCTTGGGCACCCATCCCGCATTGACCTTGCAAAATTGAAATGTGTCGTGCACAATATCGTACGCTATTACTTACGAAATGTCGACCTTCTGTGCCAATGTGCGCAGATGGATCCGCCGGTCACTCAGAATTGCCCGTTGAATGCCTCTCACAGTAGCAAGTGATGACGTGGTTACAGGTCGACCGGAACGTGGCGAATCGGTGAGGTTGCCACGACCCTCTGCAAAGAAACTGCACCATCTGGAGATGTTGCTGCCATCTAGGGAATCACCACCATACACTTTGACCATTATTTTGCGAATTTCCGTCGGAGTTTTCTGTTTAGCTCACAAAAATCGGACTACACTGCGTTGCTCTTCACTCGTAGACGACGCTAACAAACGTGACATCTTTGTACCATCGTTCCCACTGTCTTCCACCATAGCGACACCTGATCCAGTCAAACTGGTCTGTAGCGTGATATTCAAACTCGCTGTCTGACAAACTACAACCTGCTATTTGCAATCTTTAAAGAGAAAAAATTGCTGTGCGTTACTTTTCGATCCTCCCTAGTATCTTTGGTTTTTATTATTACACTTATTTTAATTTTGGAAATAATTCTACATGTGGAACATTCTATTGTGTATTCGAATAATCCCTTCTATTTTTTGTTTGTTTGTTTTCATTGGGGTTTAACGACCACCGTGAGAAACTCATTGGTTATAGCAGTCATGAGTTCCTAATTTAGGGGCAACGGTTCCAGGGAAGAAAAACAGTCAGTGCAGTAAGACAAGCACAATATCCATGTCTCACCGGGGATTTTAACCAAACCTCACCTCGGACGAATGATAATAAGCCAGCGCTTAGACCACTGCGCTGCCGGGCAGAGATGGAAATGGTTCACGAGTCAACGAGTCGACAATTTCTTGCGGATCAAATGAGGCGGGTCAAGGTGTTCCTGACCCGATTTCGACCCGATTTTATTTCCGTTTTATTTTTTAAAAAAATGTTTCAAAGGAAAATTAATATTGTGGAATTTCGTGCTCAATATTGGTGCCAGCGGAGTGAAAAAAGATTTGTCATGCAAAATTATTATCGTCTCTTTCTTAAAGCAACGAAGATTTCCACTGATCGACAATACGCCAGACATACCGACACCTATATCGGAAGACGATACTTCCTTTGCGTTTATTTCTAGTGCGATTGTCCGGAGCAAGGTATAGGCAAAAACACATGTCGCATGCTTCTGTGTTGATTCACTTTTTCACACCCCCCGTGTCACATTGTAAGACTGAGAAATACTTTTCACGTCGAATCTTTTTGCATTGAGCATTCAAAGGTTTTCATTTCAAGTGCTAACATCCTATTTTCATTGCATGTCGTGTCGGAATTAATGCCTTATTTGTTACTATGGATGAATTTAATATTAAGGAGACTGAAAAAGGCGTCGATACCAACAAATA
Organism: Macrothele yani; assembly: GCA_039090855.1. Lineage (NCBI taxonomy): Eukaryota > Metazoa > Arthropoda > Arachnida > Araneae > Macrothelidae > Macrothele > Macrothele yani. The sequence continues at coordinate 77,544,644 of CM077026.1, forward strand.
CATGCTTGTTGAAAACGAAAAGGGGAAAACTGAATGTTGGAAGTTGTTTCGTCTCATTAAGGAACCAGAATACTCTTCACGGCAACACAATTTTCACAAGCTTCTGATGATCTGAAAGTTTCCAAAATGTGAATGTTGATTTCATTAGTATCCCTTCCGTCTGAGGGAGAATGTTGAAATCAACATCCACATCTTGGAAACTTTCAACTCATCAGAAGCTTGTGAAAATTAAAAAAATTGGTGTTGCTATAAAACATGTTCTAAAGCTTGATATGTTATCAAGAAAACAGCAAAACCTGAAATTAAACATACAAGTTACTTCATTCACAACTTTTGATTGTAGCGCCATCAGAATAAATGGACATCAAACAGAAGTTATCGCTCTTTCCACGTTTATAAGTGAGTCATGGAAAAATTCTCATTGGCCGCCACCGGGAATCGAACCCAGGGTCTTCCAGTTACGCTCCGGATATGCTTCAACTACACCACAGCGGCCTCGAATTCCCCCAGACTGGTGTAGTGGAAGCATATCCGGAGCGTAACTGGAAGACCCTGGGTTCGATTTCCGGTGGCGGCCAATGAGAATGTTTCCGTGACTCACTTATAAACGTGGAAAGAGCGATAACTTCTGTTTGATGTTCCTGGTTCATGTCAAATGTCTGTATCTGTATTTAGAATAAATGGAACAGACTTCACATAACTGAGGAGGGACTTTTTGACTCTCGTAGAGATGTTTGAAAGCATCTGTAAAACAGTTATATTATGCGAAAGACAGCAGTTTCAACAATTCCTGTAAGTAAGTGAATAAATCATACATTCTCGTTATACATTTGTTTGATTTCCATATAACCTTCGACCATATAATCTACGATGCCCATTGCGGAGAGAGCGGCCTGTATATACATAATAACGTTTTTCATCTTAGAAAGTTATCGTTTATATTTATTGTGAAAGCACATCTCATTCGCCTACAAGAATACCTGCCAAAAGAATAACAATGTGTTATGGGGTGACAGTGTATTTTTAAGGGAGGAATTAGATCTTTATTTTAGTTAGAATTACTTCGAAAAGGAGCTTAAGGAAAATTAATTTAAAAGTGAAAAAACGGAAAGAAAAAGTCTTAAAGTAGAGCTTCTTCGCGATCCCTTATTGGTTACTTTAATGAATTTTGAAATCTGTTTTCTCCGGAGACCCCAAGGGTTTTTATTACCACACCGAATTTCAATCTTTTTGTTCATTCTGGAAATTTCTTTAGCTTTTATAGGTCACAGTTTGTCGTTGAATCAACCTCCCGGGAAATTAAAATTGATGTTCTTTATGGGGAAATTAACGTGCTCAGTATTCTTTCATTTTTTACAAACTGTGAGAGTGAAGGTTGGATGCTCTGGGCTTCTCACTCGTCTGTGTTATTCCAACCGTGAAGACTGACAGCGATCGAAAAATCTGTGAACGTTTTATTCTGAAAGCCTCACTGAAAACTTATAAGTTGATGCCAAAGTAACGTTTTGCAAATATAAATGAAGCAAAAAAAGTGAATCGTAAGTGAAAAACAAGAGCCATTCATCAGAGATTACAAAACTTCGGGCAATATTCATCAAATATGTTTGAGAATACATCACGATTAAAAAAGACTGCTGGTAATCGAGTGAACAGATGTACCTGGAAAATACTTTATTTTATATAATTCTTATGAGCCAGGAGTTTTGGTGTTTTATTTGGAATTTTTCTGCAGAATAAGTTTTAAATTTAATGGAAACAAGAGGAATGCCATGAAATTTTTGGTTGAAATAAGCAAAGGACTGTGTGATACTGTAAAAAGCAGCAGTGATTAAACATATTAGTTTGTGAAATATCATAACTAAGAATTTATGAAAATAAAAAAAGATCGTCATAATATCAAACGCAAAAAGATTGGTTTAGTCGAACCCTCAACAGGACAGAAATGGTTTCGAATGGAAATGTGCATTTCTGCCATCAGCAAACAACTTCGTTAGTAAACAAGAAAGATGACAATATATTTTCGGGTGTAATAAGCACGTCTTTTAAATCCGTTCTGAGGCAAATTAAATTTATCAAAGCTATTCAAAGTCAATGGAACCGGTATGGAAAAAAATAGTATCTGACGGAAGAAAGAATTTTTTCAATCGGGGTTTTAATCCCACAGATGTTGCTGTAAACGGAATCGTCAGCTTACTCCCTCTGGTTGCAGACTTGTGCGTTAAGAAAAACATGAATTTATATGAGAAACATTTCGCACCGGAAACGCTCTCCAACACAGAAATAATTTTTCAAATAGGACTCTTAGAAACAGAGATATCGACAAAAATAAGATGTGACTTTACGTCCGTCCCGTATTGGGAAAACCATGCATTATTTTAAGAAGAAAGTATTCTCAAAAGGTTTATCCATTTGAACGGTATCGGTCCAAGAAAAAAGAAAATTAGTCGAGTTTTCAGGGGCCCAGATTTTGCTGCCAATACATCAGAAGCAGAAATTAACACTTATGCCCCCTGGTGGCCAAACCATTCTTTATCAAATATTAAAAATTATATGAAAAACATTTTCGATTAGGGGCTGTGTGCGATACAGGAAGAAGTTTTCAAATCAAATCGGAGTTTTAGAAGCAGAAATAACGCCGAAAAAGCAATTTACCTTTGCACCCCTAGTGGAAAGTCTATGATTTACTTAAAATTTTTGAATTTATAGGAAAAACATTTCGCATCGGAAACACTATCCAACATAGAAGGAATTTTTCAAATTGGACACCTAGAAGTAGAGATATTGACAAAAATAAGATATACATCCACGCCCCCTGGCGTAGATACCATGCATTATTTCAAGAAGAAAATGTTTCTAAAAGGTTTGTCGACATGAGTAGTATCGGTCTACAAACGACGTTTTTTTCAACGAGAATTTAGAAGCTCATATTTTGCTGCAAATACATCAGAAGCGGAAATTAAGATTTACGCCCCCTGGTGGCCAAACCATTTTTTCACAAAAATTAGAAATTATGTGCAAACGATTTCCCATCCGGATATGTATCCGGTGCAGAAAAAAAAATTTCCAATCGGAGATTTAGAAGCAAAGACATGGGTGGAAACGTAATTTACCTCTATGCCCCCTGGCGGAAAGTCTATGAATTACTTGAAAATTTTGAAATTATATGCAAAAATGTCGCACTGAAAACACTATCCAACAAAGAAGGAATTTTTCCAATCGGACTGCTCGAAGTAGAGATATTGACAATAATAAGATATACATCTACGCCCCCAGGAGGAGAAACTGTAGAATATTTTAAGAAGAAAATATTCCGAAAAGGTTGATCGATGTCAGTGGCACCAGTGCACGAAATATTTTTTCAATCGATATTTTAGAAGCTCAGATTTTAGGGCAAATACATCAGAAGAAAAAATTAACACTTACGCCCCTGGTGGCCAAAGTATTCTTTACCAAAAATTTGAAATTATATGCAAAAGATTTTCCGTCAGGAGATGTATCCGCTGAAGAAAAAAATTTACATATCGGCGTTTTAGAAGAAGAGTTATCGAAAAAAAGTAATTTAAATTTACGCCCCCTAGCGGAAAATCAATGCGTAATTTGAAAAAGTAACTATATCTGAAATACTCTTCGACATGAATGGAATCGAAAGATAAAATAATTTTTTAAATCGGATGTTTAGAAGAAAATACTTGGAATAAAACGTATTTTTGAATTCGACATCATCTGCATTTACGCCCTCTAGCGGCGAAATGGTGTATCGTAAAAAAAAACGAAATAAAGGATCATCATTTGCATATTTCAGGCTTCCCAATGCAAAAAGAATTTTTCAAATCGGACTAGTAGTTGCAGAGATATCGTGGGTACAGACGGATGGACGGACAAACCGGTAACATAAGCACGATCTTTTCTTACAAAAGACGTGCTAAAAATAAGCGTCTTCATGATGAGAAGAAATGTACACAAAAGAAATTCTTTGAATCAACATTTAAGAGCGGAGCAATTGCTTCAAATAGAAATATGGCCTAGTTGCAAAAATTCGAGAATTATATGCTATGGAAAAGTCGAATATGTGTAACAATTTTTCTCATAGTGGAGGCTATCCGATGATGAATTTTTTCAAACATGAAAAACTTGGCACACCTCTGGTAGTCAGAAGCGCCTCTTTAACTTTCGTCCGAGATGGATCGGGGTTTGAGTCCCGAATAAAGCCTGTGTGTTAGATTTAACTGATGGCACTGTTCTGCCGCTGCACTAGAACCAGTGTCCCTAAATTAGGACCGACGATCGCATATAGCCCAAGTGTTGCTCGTGGTAGTTATCCATTTCCACTTGCCTCTAGAAAAAAGATCTTGGCATATATGTCTTATTCGATGCAACGATTATTCTGTTGAGTTTCCTAGATGCGAAGATATCATCACATACAGTTTTCACATCATCACCATCATCATCATCATCACCAACAGTTCTCTTAAAGTATTTTCCACAACTCTTTGTCTCAAAATATTCTCTTCAATGTCACTCCGGTATGCTTTCGAATTTCATCCACCCCACTCCCACGTGGTCTTCTGAGATTCTTCCTGCCCCTTGGTGTCTAGTATTTCATTTGTCCAACGGTGCTCAATTCACCTAGCAATATGTCCAGCATATTGCCTCTTGAAGATCTCTACTTTGATCATGATGTCCCTCACTCTTCTCATTTTCCTAATCCATGAGTTCCTTTCCCCCATCTTTCTTGGTTAAATCAAGCATGCATCTCACCACGTTTTTTTTCAGTAATTCGCAGCCTCTGCATATCCTTTTGTCTTTTTCAGATAAGTTCCGTGTCCATATTATACATAACTAAGAACTAGAAGGATGAGTTTTCACTAAACAGTTTTCAAGAGCAATTTACCATAATGTCTTCCTTTTTAAGACGCAATGGTAAATTGCTCATGACATTAGCACTGCTCCTTCCAAATGCACTTCAGGTTAGTTTTGAATTTCTATTAATTTCTTCTTCAATGCGGCCTGGCTTGAAAGCCGCTGTGCAAGGCAGGTGCGAGCATCAGCTATTTCCAAATTTGCCTAATATCTTAATAATAAATCGTATCGAGTTAGGCGGACAGATGAGAAAAACATCCTGTAGCGTAAGACATTTTTGCGTGCAGATAAATGTCAAAGAGACTTACTTAAAAGAATAAATGGTAATGTAGTCCTTCAGTTTGAGGCACTGTTCATTCACAGAAAACTTTTCTTTTAACAAGTGACTGACGCCGAAGTACGCAGATGAGCAATTGCATTAGGACCATCCCCAGCCAAGAGAAATGAGCGCTCCTGGAGACCGAACGGTGGCGCAGGTGAAGTTAACAGAGCAGTATATACAGGGTGTATAGGAAAGTCCTTAAACAGGGAAATAACTTTTGAACGCAAAATGCTAGAGTTGTGAAAGTAGTGTGTACATATAGTAAAGTGACTATGTTCTATAAGATGAGACCAATTGCAGCACCCCTAGTGGCGAATTTTGGAAGTTAGCGATCCTATCGCGAGAACCAAGAGAGATAGCGAAAAAAGTCAGTAGCAAACGTGTAGAGCGTCACCGATTTAGTATGAAATGACGCCCTACATTCACCAAAAACTCCAATAGAAGTCCGGAAATGCAGATCTCTCGGTATCCGATCACCGGCATAAATACGTCACTCATCACGTGCAGAAGTGTGACATTATAAAGTGATGCAAATTTACTAATAAAACTACTACATGTACGTGTCAGGAAAGTACAATTTATTATGTACTGTACAGTAAAGTAGTAGGAAATTCATACAGCAGTAGGACATTTTGAAGAAGAAAAACACAAAATAATGTTCTAGAAATACAAAATGTCAGTGCTAATACTTAAGCATTCGCGATGTGTCCACCATCGGCAGCAATACGCATCTGTATTCGAGCTAGAACTTCTTTTTGGACGTTCTGCAGCATTTCGGATGCTACGTTACTGCATGCTTGGAAAATACGGGGTTGTAGGAATTTGCCATATACGACCAAATGTAAGGCCACACGTCGCACTGATGTCTCCCGTACTGCAGTGTGAGTGGGCTACCGCATAGGCCAGGATGTCCAATGGCTGCACGTGCACACCTACCTTAACGGGAACGACTTGTAATGCTCCCTGTTTCTCTCAGCCGGCGAACGATATTGATGATAGTAGCCGCAGTAGGATGAGAGCGATTAAGGAAACGTAATACATTTTGGCGTGCTGCCTCTCTTGCCCGACGACCGCATTCCCCGTACAACAAAACCATCTCGCAGTACTCTTCGTTGGAATAGCTAGCCATGTGTAGACTCGAAGATCCAGTCCACGCACTGTCTGACAAACCTTCCCTGACCGCCAATTTATGCTTTCCGATGAGGTATGACGTAGCGTTTCCATTTGCATACTTCCATACATCCTTCGCTGCTTTGCAGGCAAAATTCGTTTACAGATTTTACGTTTTGCGTTGTCATTCGTGACGTATTTATGCCGGTGATCGGATACCGAGATATCTGCATATTGGCTATTTTGGTGAATGTAGGGCGTAATTTCATTCTAAATCGGTGACGCTCTATACGTTTGCTATTGACTTTTTTCGCTATCTCTCTTGGTTCTCGCGATAGGAACTTCCAAAATTCGCCGCTAGGGGTGCTGCAATCGGTTTCATCTGATAGAACATAGCCACTTTGCTATATGCACATACTACTTCCACAATTCTAGCATTTTGCGTTCAAAGGTTATTTCCCTGTTTAAGGACTTTCCTATACACCTTGTATACAACCCGAGGACCGGCGTTTGGTTAGTAGACTGTTTAGATTCAGAATAGGAAAAGCTGCCGATTTACCAGAGTTTGGTAAAGGATAAATTGTGATGACACGCAGCCTCGGAACTACGATCTTGGAAACGACGCTGCTTGTGGGCTGTTCTCGCGCGCCGCTATAGTGAGTACTATCGAAATTGGTGCATGGATGGTCAAACGACAAACCGTCGTCCAGCCGTGCGTCTTCCGCAGCTCATTGATGCCAGAGGGAAGCGGAGACTGTTGCGCATTGTTCACACGACCCAACAGCCACAGAGCGACAAATCACACGCAGCTGCAACAGTGGTGATCAGGGCAATGTGTCACAACACACAGTTCATCGCATCCTTCTGCGCATAGGCTTGCGTAGCCCAAGGCCCACCAGGGTCTCCACGCTCACTACACGTCATCGTCAACAACGCATGAAATGTGCCCAAGATAATCGAGCTTGCACCGTGGATGATTGGAAGAAATTAGCCTGGTCTGACGAATCAAGATTCCTGGTGCATCACGTAGACGGCAGAGCGCGGACACGCCGATTACCAATGGAGACTCTGTCACTTGGATGCACTGCTGGGCGGAAACAGGACGGCGGTGGTGGTGTCATGCGTGGGCGATATTTTCATGGGTCACTTTAGGCCCGATTATCCCAATAGCACAATTCCTGACAACTGTCAGATAGTAAATAGTAGCGCTGTACTAGTGATCCGATTTATTGGCGTAGAAAATAAACACATAAGCGTTTCCAAGCTTTCGCACATCAACCAGATGGCTTTTTCAAGGAAGTTTGACAGAAACTGCAAACTGAAAAATAGAACGCTTAACAATTTGAACGCGGGAACTTGACAATAAATAGATACGACGTTATATTCATTTAAAGATACGAGGCATCACGTTGGTTGCACGCGGAATCCTGGTAGAGAAAAGGTGTTACTTGAAGAATTGGTTCCAAATTCGTGGCAACTCGAGCGAGACACAATCATTGCAAGCATCGCTGTTGGTAATGATCTCCAAGGTTTTCCGAATGGCTATGCATTTAGGGGTGGAGTAGCTAGCTAATTTCTTTATATCATCCCACATGGGAGTAGCTGACTTGAATTTTACTTCTATGGATAGTGCCGTGGCTACTTTACCGTATTTTGTGTCCCTTTTATGTTCGTTGACTCTGATTCCAAACGAACGCTTGGTCATTCCAATGTAGTATCGTTTAGAGCCGTTCGGATACTGTAGGGGATCGCATAAATGCCTGCTTCGCAGGAGAGAGGTGGTTTTTCACTATTTCTCTTTAGTATAGTATGTAAAGATGCAGGGGACCTTATGCCGACGCCGTAGTTCATCTTCTTGAGGGCGTTTTTGAGTTTGTAAGACACACTTGGAATGTAGGGAATTGAGTCTAATTAACGTAGCTGCGGCGCAGGAAGACTGGAATGTTTGGCTCTGACTTTTTCGATAAAGCTGCGTATCTGATTCAATGAATATCCTGCATCAGTGGCTAGCTTGATGACGCTTTCAATTTCGTGTTGTCTAGAATGGGTATCAGAAGAAACGGCAAAGGCTCTTTGAATTCGAGAACGGAAGATAGCTGCTTTGTATTCTGCGAGATAGAAAGAGCTGTGGAGCATCAGGTTGGGGACGGACGTGGGTTTATAGTAGACTTGTGTACCGAGGCGGTTGTCAGACGATTTCCTCAATAAAACATCCAGATAAGGTAAAGCGTTGTTGCTTTCCAGCTCCATCGTGAAATTGATCGTAGGATGTATATCATTGATTTTATCAAGGAAAATATGAAGAGTCTCTTTTCTGTGGGGCCATACAAAAAATACGTCGTCAGCATAACGCAGCCAAGTGGTAGGCCGTGGGGTAATGCTGGAAAATATATTCCGCTCAATTGGGCGAAGTATTGCTTCTGCAAGGACGGGTGAAAGTGAGGATCCCATCGGAGCGTCATTATTCTGTTTATATACTTGTCCTTGGAAACTGTAGAAGCTAGTATTAGAGACCAAGTCTATTAATTTGAAGATGCTGAGGCATGCCTCCTGCGTATAAAATGTTGAATTAGATATGGCCTCCTTTAATGTTCTGATGGCTTCTGGAACTGGAATTGAAGGGTAAAGGGAAACCACGTTGAAGCTGCCGGTAATGTCGCTTGGCAGGACAGTGAGTTTCTTGACTTTCGTTATAAAATCCAGAGTGGAATTTATTATTAAGTCCGATTCAGGAAGAAAAGTACGTAGGAATTTGGAAAGTGCTTTCTCTAAATGGTACGTTGGTGCGGACTTCCTGAATACGATGGTCTCAGTGGGTTTCCGGGCTTATGGTGCTTAAATCTTCCGAACAGCTTTGGGATCTGAGGACCTGGTGGTAATCTGGCGGCTTTCCTAAGATCGTCTGGAATAGCGGGTAACCGGGGTGCTCTTTGCACCTGCGCAATCCAAGAATTTAGAGGGTTCCTTTGAAGGGCTATAGAACCAGAGTCAGTGATAAAATCTTTAATTTTCGTATTGTAGTCTTCTGAGTCCATAATCGCTATCTGGCCAGATTTGTCCGTTAGAGTCAATATTATGGACGGATCATTTCTAAGGATCGACTCTTCCAATTTTCCTTGATAAAATCAATGATATACATCCTACGATCAATTTCACGATGGAACTGGAAAGCAACAACGCTTTACCTTATCTGGATGTTTTATTGAGAAAATCGTCTGACAAACGCCTCGGTACACAAGTCTGCTATAAACCCACGTCCATCCCCAACCTGATGCTCCGCAGCTCTTTCTGCCCGCAGAATACAAAGCAGCTATCTTCCGTTCTCGAATTCAAAGAGCCTTCGCCGTTTCTTCTGATACCCATTCTAGACAACACGAAATTGAAAGCGTCATCAAGCTAGCCACTGATGCAGGATATTCATTGAATCAGATACGCAGCTTTATCGAAAAAGCCAGAGCCAAACATTCCAGTCTTCCTGCGCCGCAGCTACGTTAATTAGACTCAATTCCCTACATTCCAAGTGTGTCTTACAAACTCAAAAACGCCCTCAAGAAGATGAACTACGGCGTCGGCATAAGGTCCCCTGCATCTTTACATAATATACTAAAGAGAAATAGTGAAAAACCACCTCTCTCCTGTAACGTACCAGGAGATGTGACGTACCTGCTCGAAGGACGCACACTACATAAAGGCAGATAGGAATCAGAATAAAACGTCCGCGTAGCTCAATTGGTAGAGCAACTTATTCCGGAATGAGGGGACCCGGGTTCGAATCCTGGCGCGGATAAAAATGACGGAGAAATTTACTTCGTTATACTCCTGCGATGCAGGCGTTTATGCGATCCCCTACAGTATCCGAACGGCTCTAAACGATACTACATTGGAATGACCAAGCGTTCGTTTGGAATCAGAGTCAACGAACATAAAAGGGACACAAAATACGGTAAAGTAGCCACGGCACTATCCATAGAAGTAAAATTCAAGTCAGCTACTCCCATGTGGGATGATATAAAGAAATTAGCTAGCTACTCCACCCCTAAATGCACAGCCATTTGGGAAACCTTGGAGATCGTTACCAACAGCGATGCTTGCAATGATTGTGTCTCGCTCGAGTTGCCACGAATTTGGAACCAATTCTTCAAGGAACACCTTTTTCTCTACCAGGATTCCGCGTGCAACCAACGTGATGCCTCGTATCTTTAAATGAATATAACGTCGCATCTATTTATTGTCAAGTTCCCGCGTTCAAATTGTTAAGCGTTCTATTTTTCAGTTTGCACTTTCTGTCAAACTTCCTTGAAAAAGCCATCTGGTTGATGTGCGAAAGCTTGGAAACGCTTATGTGTTTATTTTCTACGCCAATAAATCGGATCACTAGTACAGCGTTACTATTTACTACTTAATTGGTGTATTGTTCCTCGTTATAAAACTGTCAGATACCTGAATATCGTCGCGGACCAAGTTCACCCATTCATGGCAACTGTGTTCTCTGCTGGTGATGGCCATTACCAATGGGATTATGTGCTATGCCACAGTAACTGAACCGTTAAGGAGTGGTTCGAGGAATATGCTGGTGATATTCTGCTAATGCCCTTGCCTCCAAATTCACCTGACATAAACCCGAGAAAACATTTGTGGTTAGACTTTTTTTTTTTTTTTTTTTTTTTGATTGGAGGTTTAACGACCACCGTGAGCAACTCAATGGGCTATAAGCAGTCGCCCGTCCCTAATTTAGGGTCACTGGTTCCAGGGAAGGGAGAGAGCCAGTGCCGTAAGACAAACACAACATCCATGCCTCACCGGGATTCGAACCCGGGCCCCGTTCGGACGAATGATCAGAGGCCAACGCTTAGACCACTGCGCCACCGGGGCGGCGGTTCGACTTGGAAAAGCGGGTTCGCTCTAACTCCACTCCCCACCAAAATGTATGGGAACTGGAGGACCTGCTGTTGACATTATGGCACCAGATACCTCAGGATACCTATCGCCACCTCATCGAATCGATGCCTCTCGGAGTGGCCGTTGTTTTGTAGGCTAATGTGGCCCTACAGCTTATTAGGTAGGTGGTCAAAATGCAATTGCACATCGGTGTATGAGTTATCATATCTCCTTTTCAAGAAAGTTTCGAATGCTACTCAATTTGTCACTGAATTAAGAAGAGTAAAGTGATATGAAAGCTTAGCCGTTACAAACAACTCTTAAACGGTCACTTATAATGCTCCGCTCATAATGCGAATAATATCCGTTACTCTGAAGATGGTTAAGGATCTATCGGTATATTAAAGTTGACAGCAGGTAAAATACAGCACCTTGCTTTGGTTCTTTGCTGCTGCATTCAGCTGAGAGAGAGAAAAGACCGGTAAGCTTACTAGATGGAGCTCTGTCTATTTGTCTTTAAAAAAGTTCGAGAATTTTTAGAAAGAATTTTTATCCTTATACTGCGCACATATACATATATATCAACGTAAACACTCGGTTGCGTCTATGTAGGTACACATAACAAGAAATGCTGAAAACAGTACAAAAAAATAGTTGTAATAATAAAAACACAAACGTGACTTTGAACGAAATATTTCTTGTGCCTAACAACGTTCGTTGCTCGTGATTTAGCTTCGCATTATTTGCTTTTCCTACATAACGGAATTTATTTTCAGAAATGGCTGAGAAAACAATGCTTCCTAGATTAAGGAGACGTATTTTCCACTGAGTGATTCCCTGTGATACTGTGCAATTAATAATTTATTTCAGTGACGCATAATCATTACATTCTGTTCATTCCCAATTCCATTTATTTTATATTTTGCATTTCGATTTTATTTCGTTCTGACTGTTCTGCTTTAATAATGAAATAAGTGTGCTCACTAAATCGTTAGAACTTCTGTCCGTAAAAAATCTGAGGAAGAAAAATCCGAAGAAGACGTATCGATTAGAGTCATGTAACTGTGCTATCAGCGTAGTCAGAGTGGAAAAAACAGACTGCTAGTACATCACGTGAAAACCTGATAGAAATGAAACTCTGCTGTTTAACAGCGACAAATACCACCCGAAAAGCTGAAAACTCAGCAAGCGGTGAGCTAAACCTACGTTCTTATTTCTGGAATAATGAGAAAAGAAATGAAGAAACAAGTTATGCTCCGTAATTTGTGAATGAAAAGCCTTGCGGCCAAGACTCGGCGAACTTCAAGAATCGCACCAAAGATTAGTGAGAATAAAAGCATACAAAAGAGAAATTAGATAAGTTATTTAAAATGAGTGAAAGCAGGCGGAAAAGAAGATTAAAGCAACTAATTCTGTATTTTTAAGATGGAAAAGTGCTGTCCTTTGTATTGCGTCGGGCCTGGAGCGAGAAATTAGGAAGTGACACGATCTTTGCTTTTTATGATGCCAATTTCGCTGCTGTTATGTGCTGAGGGCAAAATCACAGCTGAGTAAAGAATATCTTAGAGTTAGACTTATTATTTAGTGGAAGCATAACTTCTAATTATAAGACACAAATTCTCCAAAAATACGATGAGACAGCAGCGTACACCGATAAAACTACATGATCAAGTCACGCAAGAAATATCAGTTTCATGCAAGAAATTTCAGTTTAATACTCCTAGCTCTCCCTTTGTAATGTTTCTACTTCAGCTTTGATTTTCTGATTTTTCGCCGTTATTTGACGTTTTGTTATTTGTTTCATCGTATTTTTAATGGCTCAATGACCAGCTTTTGTTATGGAATTCCAAAAGCAGGACGAATCGGCGGAACTTATAACTTGAGTGACGGGGGCACTACCATTCAAACAAGTAATGAGCCAACCAATCCCGTGGATGGTTGATCACAAGTACAGCATCCTTTTATTCACTGTACTGAATTCTAATACCAAAAATGGAAATTCCGGATATCATGCTAAAAAGTTTACAGCGATGGGCCATTCCATTATGACCACCCCCAGCCTACAGAAACGAGCGCGACTGGATGCTGAACGGTGGCGCAGGTGAAATTCACAGAGCAGTAAATATAGGACCGGATTTCGGTTAGTAGATTGTTTGGAGTCAGAATGAGAAAAGCTGCCGATTTATCGGAGTTAGACAAAGGGAAAATTGTGATGACACGGCGCTTCGGAACTACGATCACGGAAACGACGCGGCTTGTGGGTTATTTATGTGCAGCTGTAGTGAGGACGTATCAAACGTGGTGCACATATGGCTAAACGACGAACCGTCGTTTAGCCGTGTGTCGTCCGCAGCTCATTGACGCCAGAGGGGAGCGGAGACTGTCGCGCATTGTTCACAGCGATCGCAGCGCCACAGTGCGACAAATCACCAGCTACTACAATAGTGGTGATTAGGGCAATGTGTCACAGCACACAGTTCATCGCAGCTTACTGCGCGTGGGCCTGCGTAGCCGAAAATCCAGCCGAACTCCCATGCTCGCGACACGCCATCACCAACAACGCATGAAACGGGCCCAAGATAATCGACATTGGACCGTGGATGATTGGAAGAAAGCGGCCTGGTCTCGCGAATCAAGATTCCGGGTGCATCACGTAGACGACTGAGCGCGAATACGATGATTACCAACAAAGACCTGGATGCACCTGGATGCACTGTTGAGCTGAAACAGGCCGGAGACGGCGTTGTTATGCTGTGGGCGATGTTTTCTTGGGTTACTTTAGGCCCCTGACAGCTGTCAGATATCTGAATATCGTCGCAGATCAAGTTCACCCATTCATGGCAACTGTGTTCCCTGCTGGCGACGGCCATTACCAACAGGATAATGCGCCATCCCACACTGACAGAATTGTCATGGAGTGGTTCGAGAAACATGCTGGCGACTTTCTGTTAATACCCTGGCCACCAAATTCACTAGACATAAACCCAATCGAACATTTATGGTTCGACTTTAAAAAGCCGGTTCGCACTAAATCACCACCACCCCGAAATGTACGGGAACTGGAGGGCCTGCTGTTGACATCATGGTACCTGATACCCCAGGATACCTATCGCCACCTCATTAAATAGTTGCCTCGCCGAGTGGTCGCTGTTTTGCGGGCTAATCGAGGTCCTACAGCTTATTGGGTAGGGGGTCATAATGTAATGGCCCATCTCTGTATTTTCGTACAGTTCTGTTTTTCCAATAGTTCTGCTCCCTGTAGGATTACATGATTAGGCTGTAGACCAATTTGGCAGGCATACACGATTTTTGGCATTAAATAATTTTCTTTAAACATAGCACACTATTCACGCGCACGACTGAGCGTATAACATTTTCGCAATCATCCACTGGTATTCTGTATTTTCCAGCAAATGAGCTATTACATTGTGGTCCATAAGTATGGTTAAATACCTGAAATATCTTACCCACCCTGTAACGTGATTTATAAATTTCAGGTACTTCCTTGAAAAGGTTGGAGTATGTGAAAAGTTGTGCGGGAAGTGCTAAAATGTAAAACGTGGTGACTGTCATGTAAAACGTGGTGACTGTCATGTAAAACGTGGTGACTGTCATGTAAAACGTGGTGACTGTAGTATAAAGTGATTGGTGTATATCTCCACGGGAAACACATATCTCACGGGCATACTGCAGGTTGTATCTCAGGAAATCGTACAAACTTGAACTGAGTTTGGTTCATCAGACTGCTTGGAAACCTAATGATCACGCAAGCAATTAACACTGTCATACCACCCTTGTTCTTCGATATTTATCCATGATACGGTCATTCACGGAAGTTTTTGATAAGACCAAAGTTATAATCTACAAAGCGTGATACAAGAATATTTTTGAGCAGAAATCAAAAGTCTTTGCTGGAAACTAACTTCATTATTTCTGTAGCTTACATCACATTTCAAGATCAGACTGACTACAACAAAATTTATCAGTTTCATTCTATCAACACTCAGTTGCCTATTTCATCTACTGATGATGAGTGACTGCATTAGTCATATACAGAGGTTGAACAGAATAATGTTAACACCTAGGAAAAGAAGGTTTTACGTACCTAGTAGTGTGTGGGACCTCCTTTGGCATTCAAAATCGCCTGAATCCTCCTTGCAATGGACGCATACAAATCCTGGGTGGTGGTTAGTGGGATGTTACACCATTCAACATGCAGAAAGAAGGTTTTACGTACCTAATAGGGTGTGGGACCACCTTTGGCATTGAAAACCGCCTGAAGCCTCCTTGGAATGGACGCATACAAATCCTGGATGGTGGTTAGTGGGATGTTACACCATTCAACATGCAGAAAGGTTTTACGTACCTAATAGAACGTGGGACCACCTTTGTCATTCAAAACCGCCTGAAGCCTCCTTGGAATGGACGCATACAAATCCTGGATGGTGGTTAGTGGGATGTTACACCATTCAACATGCAGAAACTGCTCCAGGTCCATGAGAGATGCAGGAGCACGATGACGGGATCTTACTCTGTTTTTCAACAGAGACCACAGTGGCTCAATGATGTTTAAGTCTGGTGATTGGAGAGATCAAGGAAGGTGTGAATGTTCATTCTCGTGTTCCTCAAACCAGGATTAGACATTCCGAGCGCTGTGAATTCGGGCGTTATCATCTTGATAGATGGCATGCCCTGCAGGAA
Organism: Macrothele yani; assembly: GCA_039090855.1. Lineage (NCBI taxonomy): Eukaryota > Metazoa > Arthropoda > Arachnida > Araneae > Macrothelidae > Macrothele > Macrothele yani. The sequence continues at coordinate 77,560,515 of CM077026.1, forward strand.
ACAATGGCCGAGCCATTGGATGAACTTGGTCGGCCAAAATTGTTTCATACGCCCTGCCAGTCATCCGTTCTTTCAAGGTGATTAGAGGACCTGCTGAAAAGCACGATATGACCGCCCAGAGAATGACAGAACCACCACCATAATGCACTGTTCTGCAATGTTGTACGCTTCTGATGGTGTTCTCCACACGCAAGCACGTCCTTCTGTGTGGAATAGTGTGAATGTGGATTCATTCGACCACATTATACTCTACCATGCATTGGCAGTCCACGTTGTATGTTCCTGGCACCATTGTCGTCGTCATTGTACATTCACCCGGGTCACCAGAGGTTTTGCAATAGCAGCTCTGCCATTAATATATTGTTTATGCAGTTCTTGCGCATTGATTTCGTTGATACTTGGGTCTGGAGATGCAGACTGAGCTCCGCACTAATTTTCGGTGCCGTGGTCTTCTTATTAAGGTAATAATCCTCTTTAATGCTCTATGAGTCAGGTTCGTTTTCCGGTCCCTCGTGTGTTTCGCAGACGAGGTTTTGCCACGAGCACGGTAAGCTGTCATGAAGCTAGACACAGTACTGCTTCCGTGGCGACTGTCACCACGGAGGCCACCAACAATTTGCACTCTTTCGAAGTCAGTTAGGTTGTTCATTTCGTCGTCACCCTGAAAGAAATTTTGCAACAAGACACTTTAAATGCACTCAAGCAGAACCTTGAGGTTCTAAACAAAGCTATTACAACCAAAATATGGTGGAAACCATTGCGTATTGCGACGCACGCAACTGCATTAAAGTCACGTCTCTGAGTGTGGTGTTCAAGTTATTCTGTCCAACCCCTATACGTTCATAGCTCTATTTTCCGCAAGAGATACCAGTGTTTCACATATGAAAAAACGGTTTGGAACACTTTGATATCGACTAATTCAAAGGAATTTGCTTAATTGTCTGCATTTAGGGCCTTACATTTCGATTTCGCATGTTTCGACAGAGTTTGATGGGCAAGGGACGCAGTGGCTGCTTGTGGCCTGATTATACACTTACTGTGAGACTTCCCTCCACCACCATAACTTCCACCAATGGCCCTCGGAATTGGGCCTCAATGGGCTGGGCTCCCACCACTAGAGGAAAAAAGGGAGAAAGAGAAAGATGAATAAAGGAAAGGAAATAAAAGCAACACCAGATGTTTTCTGTAATTATATATGAATTAATACGAATTATTATTCATTTTTTGCGCCTTCTTATCGCTAGTGGTTAAATGTTTACCCGTGTATTCGATAAATATTAAGTCTGATATTTTTCGGAATGTGTGGGCTTAAAAATTTGCGACGATTTCAGTTACCTAGAAATCATTTTAAGCTCTGAATCACCTAAGAATTTACCCGAAAACAAATCCAATGCTCTGCAAAAGGACAAAAGCGTATATATTTACACAAGTGTTATAAAAAAATACGCTTTTATTCATTTTCGTATTTTCAGTGGGAAATACTTTTACGGTATTCTTCTTCGATGCATATACAATCAGTCAATCTCCTTGCAATTTCATTATTGCGATTTTAATGCACTTTTGACGAGCTTAAACATGAATTATTATGAATTAATTAAATTGTTCTACATATTACACTAGTGAAGATTTTACGGAACGCAGAAAAGGATAACTGATTTATTGCACTTGGATGTAGCTGAATTTTTAGCACGTCCCCAAATACTAGGTTATTGTGATATTATGAAACACATTAAGCCGTTTGTGTGGTGAAAAACACCTTTCAGGCTTTGCAGTTGTCATTAGTATGGTAAAATGTATCATCAAAAGAGTGGTAGTTTCATAAATAATGTACTGTAAATTGTTCTTCAAAATCAAATGCACAAAAGCAGTCGCTCTTTCAATTTGGCGGGTCATGTGTTTCGTATAAAACGGTCAGTTCCGTTCAAAGTCTGTTACTGTTTTCAGCATCATATTGTTTTCAGCAGCCAATTCACGGTCTTTTGCTGGAAATATTGAATGCTTGTAAAATTTTGAGGAATAAAGAATGGCAGCATCTAGGTGATTGGAAGATTCGAATCGATGGAGGGCTTCTGTGATGACACGATCACTGTCTTTATTTCCGCAATGAGATTCTTTGCGTCGTTGCTTACGCTGTTGTTAAACGAGAAGTCCGTTTAGGTCGCTCATCGGAAAATTCGCTTCCGTTTCTATTGGAAATGTATGCACGTCGTTACAAATTCTGTTTACATCTCTTACACAAAAGCTCAGTTTCATTGCGTCTGTCTCTCTTCCTTGAAGTTGGTTGTACAGCAAATCGGCATGTGGCATTATTCTCTGGAAAAATATTACAGGCCACAGTACTGTGAGCTCGCCGCAACCACTAAAGCGCGAACGGCACACATTAGTTATGGCTACGATTCGACCATTAGTTATGCTTTGCTACCAGCTCAAATTCAAATTTTGTGTTGGCAGCAAATAATATGCACGTACTCGTACTTTCAGATACAATTATACAATGTACTAACCGCAATTCATGTTTTTTTAACATGCTACCGCACAGTACCAACTACTGTGTTAACCAGAAACCACTGCTTACTTGAACAATTTAGGACCAGGGTTCAAGTCTCTATCAGACGTAGACAGGTTCTTTCCTCTGTAGATTGGTACAGGCAAATTGCTTGCACTTCTGGTCATGGAAAAGTAAAACTTTTGTGTCATTCATCGAGATTTGGGCGTCTAAATGACATGAAAAGTCGTACTAATCAGAGTAAAAATGTTTTGGCGTCTTGAAATGTATCGGAAGGATGTGCAAGTGCACGTTGAAAGGGATAGAAAATCAAAAATGTTTACGCTCTAACTGGATTACGTATTATGACTACGTGCCCAAGAGTTACTGCAAGATTTAAGAAGTAACGTGGAACAAACCAGTGCCGGAGCTCTCGTGAATTGCTTGTCAGCGTCATTTTCGCATCACAAAACGGCTTCATATCTTTTTAATTTCATTCTTAATAACTCAACTGGTGCAACATGTTTCGTCAGTGTTAGAGGAAAATGCATGTAGCAGGCTTTTAAAAAATTAATTTCTCCAAATTGTTTGCCCTCCCCATGTTTATCGGAGTTTTTAAGACATTGCTTATGATGTCAAGTAACGGAATGTTGCTTCTTCAGTAGACAGGAATGAGCTTCGGCCCGCACTGTCTCAAATGGAACGCGCACAGATATGGAAGTCAGTCCGTCTCAAAAAAGCCATTCTCTTACTGGAAGACGCTGGATCGCAAGTCACTAAAGATCGGAGAAAGGCTTTGAAACTGGCGAAACTTTGCCGTGAATTAAAAAGAACGATGTCTAGAAGGATTTTTTTAACAAAGGTTGCAGAAATTACCAAATACCTAAAAAGTTTTTTGCCCCGCTTTCGTACTTTGGAGAGTAAATGGGTTATAATTCGTGGCTTGCTGGCAGAATGCTTTTCGAGACAAATCAGTGAAACGGATACAGTGGCAGAAATTCTAAGACTCATTGACAGTCAGTTTGACTTCGATTTCATTGGTAACACCATCGGAAGAGAAATTTGTGGCCTCAACATCGAATTGGACAGCACTAACGTTGAAGGAACAAAGAACAAGGGACTTTGGGCATTTTCGTTTATGTCCTATATCCTGCACCACGTCAATGAAAGTAGAATAACCTTCAAAGGCAAACGATTTCTTTCTTTTACAGGGCTGAGTGGAGCTACAACCTTGCATCGGGACCCTGATACTCTTTTCGTGTTGGTTCAGTACGGCGGCAGGTAAACATATTTCTTTGATTCCAGTTAAAACTACTTAAAAATTACTTTTATTTCTCTTGACATTACTGTTGTCTAGCAACACGAAAGCACTAATATATTCGGCTATTCTTCCACAAACGGGTGCACTCCTCATTTCTCACAGCTAAAACAGCGGAGCGCTAGAACAATCTATTATTTTCGATCTGGCAACGCATCTGTTGTTGTTTACATTTGAATGCAAATATTATGGGAATTGAAAAAGTGGTTATCTTTGCATTCTGTTCTTATTTTTTTATTCATCATGATGACTAACGTTGGTTTCATCAAAAAATTATTTCATGTACTAAATGAAAACAATAACTGAGATGTTGAAACAGGACTAAAAAAAAAGAACGATCTTACTGCTATATACTGTACGTTTGGAGACTGATAAAAAATTGTAATTTCGTATTTACAGTAAGTATTTTAATTCGTACTGAGAAATACATAGCAAAAGACAATTTAAGAAGAAAAGCATCGATATTTGTTGCCATTCGTGATTCCTTATTATTTCAAGGGTGGGTAGCAAACCATAACTTTCACACCATGATATGCATCTTTTCCTATCTCGTACGACAATCGTTGACGAGGCGATACAAATTCAATTGAGGCATTATAAAATACAACAGACCAATTCAACGACAACTTCATGGAATTTTAATACTATCGAAGGTTAATATGGACAACTTAATATTTACTGAGTGTTGCCAGATCGAAAACAGTAGATAGCTCGCGGAGCTGTTCTAGCGCTCCGCTGTCTTAGCTGTGAGAAATGAAGAGTGCGCCCGTTTGGGGAAGAATAGCCATATAATCAATTTGACTGGTTTTCCAGACGTTTCTATTCATACAAATATTTGTTTTAACGACCTCTCGTTTTCTTTAGGGAGGGGTTGGACATCCTATTATAAGCGTTTTCAAGAAGTTTCCAATTTCGCATGTATTGCTCCGCCATGTTTATATACAGCCGGCTAATACTGACAAAAACGAGCAAAGGAAGTACATCCGCATATACCATTTTTACAAACCAAAATAATATCAAATCTGTCATACCACGAATTTATTTGATGCACAAAAATTCAGCCGGTTTTATGCTACATCAATACATGATATTAATAAAGCGCACGTGTTTTTTTATTAAAATTTACCCATGCGTCCATTCGTTCCGATCGGTTGCTGGTTTTCATTTATATCTTCAGCTCTCCGCAGTTGTAAATTTCTGCATAAAAGGAACTGCGCGCAATACTGACTTCACGAAGTGCAGAACAGCTCCACAGATGATTAGCAATCTGTTCTTAAATAAACATCTTTCAAAATACTTTTCCACTCTGCGCACCGAATAAATTTAAGGCTGGACTTCTGAATCAGAACGTCTTCAAGTAGTTCCCGATTGCCAGTGTATCGTTCCGTTTTGTTTACATAGAACCTGATCACACTCAAGCTGCAAGAAAGTAGTTCATGATAAATTTCGTGAGTTTCTTTTTGGAATTCGGTTAAAATAAACGCCTTAATGATTATTTTTAGCTGTATTTGTGAATATATTTAAATATGTTTATATATATGAGCCCATACTCAAAGGCGTAGCCAGTGAGTGGGGGGGGAAGGGTCTACCGGTCAGGACTCCCCTTGAAGATGGATTGCGTACGAAATTCAGATCAGATCATATGTAGAGGATTTTAGGAAGGGAGTGTCTGACCCCGGGTCTTAAACAGCCCTTAGAAATAGGAAGCTTGGAGATTTCAGCTAGAGTCCCCGATAGGAAAATGACATGGAAGCGAGGTAGAAAAGGGGTGGAAGACGCCCTTATTTATTACCAGGGGGCCAGTACCCGGAATCCGACGGCTTAATCTGCCCATCCGACGCACGGCGGATGTTTAGTGGCTCGAGAGTTCGTACCTGCCTGAGATTGAACCTGAGCTTTTTTCCATGGCAGTCACGAAAGCTGACCACTAGACCACCCGCGTCAGCGTACGAATTTAAAGCAATATATGTATATATGAGGCTTTCAAGAATGAGCGAATCAATGTACCACCCCCACACCCTCCAGGTACTATTAGAAAGAACACCCTCGAGTAGCTCCGGATTTCGAGTTCCGCTTTGTTCGCATAGAACCTGATCACAGCCAGCGTGAAAGAAAGTAGTTCACGTTAAATTGTATGAGGTTAAATATGTTATGAAATAATTGTATTATTATTTTCCGTAATAAAACAAATGCCTATAAATAATATATTACGAAATCATTTGTTTCGAGGGAAATAGTAAAAGTGCCGTGTCGTATTCTGAACTACTTTCTTTCACATTGGGTGTGATCAGGTTCTATGTAAACAAAGCAGGACAATACACCCAAAATCGGGAACTACTTGAAAACGTTCTGATTCGGAAGTCCAGCCAAATTTAATTAATTCCTCTAAAGGATCTAAATTCTGCTTTTTGAACACATGGGAAAGTACGTTCTACAATTATTCGATACTTTTCCTTTACAGAATACATTCCCAATTTGCTGATTTCAAAAATTCCTGGCCATCAACGTTTAATTTATTATTATTCTGAAAAACATAACATAAAATTCATCGTGAACTTGTTCCTTTGCTCGTTGATGGTGAGGGGTGAGCCGGTTTTATGTAAACATAGCGCAGTGATACACACGAACTTGGGAACAATTTGAAAGCTTTTGTAAGAGGAAGAACACCGAAATTTTAATGTATAAACAAGTTGCACTTCATATGCACAGCATTTCGATATTTTCGGGATAATGAAAAGGAAAGTTGACTGCAATTTAAAGCAGTTTTCCAAGACGAAAATATTATTGTGAAATAAAACAATAACAAACAATTTATAATTGTTTATTATTAAATTTCTTCCTTTAAAACATCTTGGACAGAAAAGCGTAGGTAACTAGCATCAATAAATTTGCTTAATCTTTCATACCGACATTTTGCAGCAGCAGAAAGCACTGATACTGCACACATACTGTAAATATAAACGAAGGAAATAAATTACGTGACTATGACTGGTGAGAATTGGCAACGCGCTACGGGAAAGACGGTTATATGCAACAGGTACGAAGAAGTTCGGAATATTTATAGTAAGTGTCGACAATATCTCTCAGAAAACTGACACATAGGAAAATGTGGGTTTCAAAGGCCATTCATTGTTCATCAGAGTATGACGGAACGGTTTCAACAGTCACCTTTCTTCCAACATCGTGACCCACTTGTGAGCAATTCAGGGGCTCTCTAGTTAGCATGACAGGAAAATCGACCCGGACGACCTAAGTAGTGCTACAAGCCCGGTAAATAAAGGACTTGACTCGGAACAAATTAGGAAAGAGCTGAATTTTTGCAGGCTGGTAGAACTCATTAGGCTTAGCATTTTCACAAAAGTCCTCACCCCTCCCCCGCTTGCTTTCCCCTACACCCCCATAAAGGGGGAAATTAGGTCTAATACTAATCCACTTGTAACTCCCCTACACCCCCATAAAGGGGGGAAATTAGGTCTAATACTAATCCACTTGTAACTCCCGAAATAATTGGCGTACAGCGATATTTTTTTTAATTTATTTCTCTTGATATCATCTATAAATTTTGTTACATTCATTTTTTCTATATCTCCTATAGTTTTGCTACAATTTTCGAAAACCAGCAAAATAGCACCTTTTTTTCTCGACATTTTACCGATTAATTGCAATTACCGCTTCACAGAGCCAAAATTTCCAAAAAAGAATCCGAATGAAAGTTGTAGCAAATTTTATAACCTTTAAAACGATATATTATTTGTCTTAATACACTTTATAGGTTGCCTTATATTGTACCGAAACTAAGAATGCGTTGTAGCTCTAAAATGACAAAACAAATGGGTAAAACATGCTATAATTTTGTGAGGAGTATAATTTTGAACGTTAAGTTAAAAAAAAAAAGGAAAACTCCGTTAGCTTCGCACCTGCAAAAAAGGCACCGACTCTTGCCTCTATGCTTTACACCAAATCCCCCAACCCCCGGAGGTGTGGGACTAATGATTATTAAGCGCGAATGAATTGCTGAATTGAAATATGACAATGTCATTTTTTTCCTTTATACATTTGTCATAAAATATGAATTTAGTTCTATGGAATGCTGCTGTTTCTACAATTTCAAAATACTTTTTAAAAAAACACACATTTTCATTTTCAAATTTTCTAAATGAACTGAGACTAACATTGCACATAACTGTAATTAAAAAAGAAAAGGCTGTAAACAAAAGCGGTGCTGATTGACTTTATAACTTTTAAAATGCTATACATTTTGCCTTACATTGGATTCTGTGGTTCTGAATATCGCACAGTTGTGGTAGAATTATCATAAGTCAGTATCAGTGTCGTCACTCATATCCGGTTGTTTGTGCATGACAGGTCCACTGCAACGTCCACACATAAGAAAACATGAGAATCCGGCTTTTCGGCAACTTCAGAAAATCCCACATTCTTTCTTACAGTTGCATGAAATTAAACATGAAAGTTCATCTGGTGCTCCTGGTAAAGTAGTCGTAATTGGCTTTAGTCTTCCACCCTCTAACTTCAACTCCAGTTGGTGGGGTCAAGTTTGTTCCCTGACCACATTTGAATTTGAAGGTGTACCCTCATTAAATGCTGTCGAGCTGCTGCTACTGTAGGTGGAAATTTTCTCAAGTCAAAGTTTGATCTCGGTGATAGTTTCGCAATTGACTTTTGTAATAAAAGTATCTGGCATCATCTAAATTATCGTGTTTGCTCAAACCATGTAAATCCAAAAGGAAGCTTTCTCCATTTGGAAGATTTCTTCTTTTGAAGCATTAATGCGGTTGAAACCCGTTGCTTGTGTCTGAGCCTCCTGAGATTATTTTATTAGGTTAACTTCCTTTTGTTTCCCGAGTCTATAAAGTGGGGACATTGTACCACACCCTGTAATGGCATACGTGAATAACAGGCATTTGCGTACATGGCTGTAAATAGATATCAGTTTTTCAATGTTGTAAAATATTGGAGGATTGCAGCAGCGCCCGGTTTAAGAAAGAACAAAGATTTTGTTTCTTCTAGCGCCAGCGCAATTAATAAGACAATAAGGTCTGTATCCGAACATACGGTGACTACAGTAGGGTTTAGTTTCGACATTTCTATGGAGGTTCGAACTATATCTACATCAGCATCGTTATTATCCGTGAGAACCGTGATATTAATGGCAGAGAAGAATTTCTCTTTTAATTCTGCAATCATTCTTTTCTTATTGTGGGGATCAGACAGAAAATCAGCCTGCACTAGAGTGCACTCCATGTTGTTGGTAAATACACTGACGGAAAAAAAATTCCAACACCAAGAAGGGGTTGTGTTAGATAAACGACAGTTGGTAGGCAGTCAGAGTACATCTGTAAGATGACGTCTATGCAAATTTCACGCTCGGCGCATTCGTGTGGCGCCAGTAGCGCCCCTCGGAACATGCAAAGCAGGTTTGATGTAAATACGCGCTGTAACGTTCGTGAGCGTTAGTTATCGTTGAGATTCGACGTAGGGTGTTGATGTTAGTCAAGAATGCCTTTAAGAAGACGAAGAAGCCATTATCAACAGCTCACGGAGTTTGAACGAGGTCGTGTAATAGGGCTACGAGAAGGTGGATTTTCTTTCCGCAGTATTGCAGAACGACTTGGCAGGAATGTAGCCACTGTGCATGATTGTTGGCAGCGGTGGTCAAGGGAAGGTACTGCCTCAAGAAGACCGGGTTCCGGCCGGACACGTGGCACTACTGAGAGGGAAGACCGCCGTATACGGCGTATGGCCGTGGCGCATCGTACCGCGTCTGCGGCAGCAATTTGAGCTGCAGTTGCCACCACAGTGACACAACGAACTGTTACAAATCGGTTACTTGAAAGACAGCTCCGAGCCAGACGCCCTGTAGCGTGCATTCCACTTACTCCAAACCACTACCGTTTGCGACGTCAGTGGTGTCAAGCTAGAGCTCATTGGAGGACGGAGTGGAGATCTGTTGTGTTTTCTGATGAAAGCCGGCTCTGCCTGGGTGCCAGTGATGGCCGTGTGTTGGTTAGAAGGAGGCCAGGTGAGCGCCTGCAACCAACCTGTCTTCGGCCGAGACACACTGGACCTACACCTGGAGTTATGGTCTGGGGAGCAATTTCCTATTACATCAGGAGCACTCTCGTGGTTATCCCACGCACCCTGACGGCACAGTTGTACGTCGGTCTGGTGATTCAACCTGTTGTGCTGCCATTCATGAACAGCATTCCAGGAGGTGTTTTCCAACATGATAACGCTCGCCCGTATACCGCTGTTGTAACCCAACATTCTCTACAGAGTGTCGACATGTTGCCGTGGCCCGCTGGATCACCAGATCTTTCAGATCTTTCACCAATCGAGTACGTATGGGACATCATTGGACGACAACTCCAGCGTCACCCCGAACCAGCATTAACCGGCCCTGTATTGACCGGCCAAGTGCAACAGGCATGGAACTCCATCCCACAAACTGACATCCAGCACCTGTACGACACAATGCATGAACGTTTGCATGCTTGCATTGAACATTCTGGCGGTTACACTGGTTATTAAGGTACCAGCATTTCACATTTAAAATGGCTCTTCTCGCGCTTACAATAAGCTGTGATATTGAAACCTTAATCGATTAAATATGTTACCTATACAAATGTATTGCCACCATTTCATTCCTCTTCAACTATTTTTTCGTGGTGTTGGGATTTTTTTCCCGTCAGTGTGTAATGTTCGCTGACGTCCTTTTAGCAGATCTTGTTTGTTCTTCCTGATTTGCTGTTGGCGTTTCAGGGTATCCATAAAAAACAACATAGCAATTTGTACTATTATGGGAAAGTACATGATATACACATAATTTTGCAGAATTTGATCAAATGTTGTGCATTTAGGCGAAATTACTAAATGAAGGAGATCTATTATAACAGCTGCACCAGTGGGTATATTCTACTGTTCAACAATGCCACCAACGAAAGATTTAGTTATGGAGGATTTCGTACCTTTTCGCAATGACACTTCGTCAAATAAAGCTGGTGGACAAGATGTTAGTTCATATCTGAAGTATGATTTCAGTTTTAAAGGACTGTCACAAACACAAATAACTGTTGAACAATTGTTGTGTCCTTATTGACTCCAGCCTGGTCGAGCCTTTTAAACAGCCGCAAAGCCACTTAGCCACAGACAATTTAACGGAAACAATGTCTTTAAAGATCAAACAGAAGACATCGCTTTTTCCACGTTAATAATTTCTCTCTTTAAAAGTGCTTGCGTACTATCTGTCATCTTTATGTTACTAAGGTATTGAACTGTTGTGACCTGTAAGCCAGAAGTAAACATACCCATGGTGTTGAACTGTTGTGTCCTGTAGTATAAAGAACACATACCCATCGATGATAACAATTGAACTAAATGTTTGGAACCATATCTACGATGTAAATACAACACAATGCTGACTTGAACAGCTGACAGAAATGACCTAGGTCTTACAGCAGATATTATAGCATGGTTTATTATAGTTCGTTCGCGAATAATCCCGGATGTGCTGCCATCATCCCGTCTTTTTTTGTAATCATGTCTGTAAATATTTGCAGCGTTTCGGGAACATTTAATCAATTATCCTTGATATCGTTTGTATTAGGATATTTGGTGCTGTTGTAAATCATTTTCTGTATGTCCTCTCTAATAATTTCTGCTGCTGCTTCAACAACTCTTCTTCGTTCACAAACGTTATCTTTCTTTCTCTCGTTGTACCATTGATCAGTCAACAATTTATGATTAACATCTATAATGAATATAGCTTCTTCTACTAAGCTAAATTATAGTGAATATAGCTTTCACTAATATAGTGAATTCAATGCTTGTACTAAGCTAAGTATAATGCTTTATAATGCTTCTTCTAATGCTTCTGCTACTAGTTTCTTCTAGTAATGGTTGTTGTTTGTTAAATAAATCATGAATAAACTTTCCTGCTAGTAGTGTAGTAGTAATAATAATGAACAAGTTTATAACTGGTAGTAATGTTGTAGTAGTAATTAAGATGAATAAAGTCTTATGCTGGTTGTTACTTATAACACTAAATGAAATAAACCTAACAGCCAGACAGAGGTCTGACAGTACTATGAACTGAGAAAGACGTACTTACTTAAAACTCTTTATTATGAACTTCTACTGGTATCATCACATACACTTCACACACAGCTACTCAAATAACACGTAGCTCCTTGCACATGAACGAAGCTCTACTCACATAAACAACAGCTCTCTGACACATAAACAACAGCTCTCCACATAAACCAAACGCTCTCTCTATACAACAACAAACGCTCTCTTCCTCATAAACAAACGCTCTCTCTATACAACAACAAACGCTCTCCCTACGTATCGTTGAACACGCCTATTTATACTGGCTACCACCACGTCATGACTTACACTCATTGCCAGATCTCATTCAGCTGGTGAAATAACATCTCGTTCAGTAAGAAGATAATTTATATAGTAAAATAAAATAACCAGAGATAGTAAAAATCAAAAGGAAAGTGAATCGAGAGTATACGTTACACATCTGTCATACATACAATATTCTTCTTCCCAGAAATATTTGTGAAGCCCCGGTGGTGCAGTAGTCTAAGCGCTGGCTATGGCCATTCGTCCGAGAAGGGTCCGGGTCCGAATCCCGGTGAGGCATGGATGTTGTGTTTGTCTTACGGCACTAGTTCTCCCCGTTCCCTGGAACCAGTGACCCTAAATTAAGGACGGGCGACTGCTTATAGCTCATTGAGTTGCTTACGGTGGTAGTTAGACCTTCAACCAAAAAAAAAAAAAAAACAAGAAAGAAATATTTGTTATCACTATCCTGTCTCCGAAATGCTGTAACAGTCGCTGTTTCAAATATTTAGCAGTAATGGGTGTAAAAAGGCCATGATATTTCATGATATTTTGTTAATCATTTTTTTAGGGTGTAGTGGCATTCATGTGTTTCTTCAATGTAGTCACACAATAATAAGAAAGCAGTTTCAGTGCTCTGATCTTGTGGTCGACCAGGTGCTCTAAAAAGCTTTATTTTTCTGAATTTTCTGTAGCACTCGGAATGATATCGTGCTTCAACTGCTGCTAGGTCAATAACCCCGAGAATTTTCGAATTCGCATCCCCCTCCCCCATCCATCGTACGGTTTTCACAGAAAGTTAACATTTTATCTTTTATTTCTACAGTCGTTGCCATATGAACCGCTTTTCTGTATTTGATAGGAAGATTAATATTCACAGTGGCTTCCTTTTCGCAGAAGAAACAGTCATTTTTAATGTCAAAAGTTTGTTGAAAAGTCTGTAAAAGTGGATTTGAAGACGTTGACGCTGAATAAATACTTGTTATATGTGAAGCCTTAATACTACTTTCTCGCGTGCAATTCCACCGGTAAATCTGGTAAACCATAATACAGTAGAAGTAACATTCTCTAATTTTTCATGCAAACTGTCTTTTCTTTTCAGGCTAGAATCAATTATCCTTTTTAAACCTTTGAGACAACTAATGGTTCTCCCTCACAGAGATGGTTATCGCAAATCATGCATTTGTCCATTTTTATTCAGTTAAGTAAACCAGTATGGGAATGCATTCAGAATTTGCTTTACTTTTTAAAGGCTAAAAAACGATCAACTTACATTTCTTTCTTTTGACTCAGCGAATCTTCCGTACGGACTCCTTAGTTAACCGATGACTTAATTCCATTTGCTTTGTGCTATATATGTCGATTGTAAGGGAGTTTTAGGAATGCATTTTATTCTCCCCATGTGCCAAATAAATAAACCAATTGCGTGAGTCAGTGCCTTTTATCTCTCTCTCTCTCTCTCTATCAGTACCATGGTCTTCCCGCGACGCAAAGTTTTCGCAACAGCAGTGCTTAAGGCAGACATGGTTTAGATACAGTGTAAGCGAAACTATATGTTGCTGTAAGACAAATAATATACCGTTGTAAAGGTTATAAAATTTGCTACAACTTTTATTCGGAGCCTTGTTCGAAAATTTTGGCTCTGTGAAGCGGAAATTGCAATTAATCGGTAAAATGTCTAGAAAAAAGATGCTATTTTGCGGATTTTCAAAAATTGCAGCAAACCTATAGGAGATATAGTAAAAATGAATAGAACAAAATTTACAGACCATATTAAGAGGAATAAATTAAAAAATAGTTATCGCTGTACACCAATTATTTCGGAAGTTACGAATTAATTAGTATTAGACCTAATTTTCCCACTTTATGGGGGTGTAGGGGAGAAGCAAAGGGGGAGGAACTTTTGTGAAAATGTTAAGCCCAATGATTTCTATCAGACTGCAAAAATTCAGCTTTTACCTAATTTGTTTCGGGTTTGACCCAATTTTAGCCTTTATTTACTGGGCTATACTGCTTTCGTTTCAAGGTTCCTTCTGCGTCTGCAGAATGTAACAATAGGTTCTTTCTCTTTTATTTTCAAAGAATATCTTCGAATAAAACTCTTGGATTCCTTTGTCTAGACAAATGAACCAGCCGGTAGCTAGACAAGTGAATCAGACATTCTAACACCTAGCCATCTATTTTAAACGGAGAGGAGTTTACCGACCACCATGAAAAAATCATAAGGAATACAGAAAATAGAATCAATATGAATATTTTTGTGCTTGTGGCAAATTTCAGGGCATGTTGCAAGACAAAGTTTTTCTGCATTAATAGCAGTCAAATTATTACTTGTAGAAAATTATACTGTACATAAGCAGGTATGAAGCCACATCTCTCAGTTTTATTAGGAGTTCAGTGTGCTAGCCATTTCACCCCACAAAACCAGTGCGTTCCACATAACTGACATACCTAAACTGATGATCAGTCAAAATGTGCTAAGGATTTTTCCTGTCTTCGGTTGCATAGATTACTTCTCGTTATACAGGGTGTTTCACTCGTAGGAGGTCCCGAGTTATCGTTTATTACAGACATAATATATAAGGTAGGCAAACGTAATTGTGGTAGTACATACCTTGAGAGATGTCCAACGTATCGCATCACAACAAATACTGGAAGTAGCAGCCTCTTTTCTGCAAGAACCTGGCAACCCGATGTTCCATGTTTGCGAATATCTCAATTAGCTGAGCGTGCATGATGTCGTCAAATGCAGCTGTGATGTTCGCTTTCAGTTGCTGAGGTGTGAGTGATTTATTGGCATAGACTTTTACCTTCAATATGCCCCACAAGAAGAAGTCTGGGGCCCTGAAAGCTGATGACCTTGGTTGCCATATTCCTTTACAGATTACGTGATCTTCGAAGAAGCTGGTTACAACTGACGCAGACCTTTTGGGCGAATGACAGGTCACCCCGTCTTGCTGGAAGTAGCCGCGTTGTAACTTTATGTCGTTCAAATGATTAACAAATGTGTTCATAATTCCGCAGTACACGTCTATGTTAGCAGTCGTTTCAAATAATATGGGCCCTATGGCGCGCGTACGTGACATGGCTCACCACATTCCAATCTTGAGATCATGCAGCAGATGTTTATGAATCGTATGTGCATTTGCTTTGGCCCAGAAGTGCGTATTCTGCGAATTGACGTACCCAGAGAGCTGAAACCACGCCTCGTCTGATAAAAATGTTGTCTACGATGTCATCGTTTTCAGCCACGGAAGAATGAAACCAGCTGCAGTATGACACCCATTTTTGCCACATCGGTCCACTGCACTACAGACACTCGATACCAGACGAATGATCCCCTTTTTTTCTGCTTTATGGCAAGTCGAAGGTGACAAGCCAATATCTTGGGCCAGTCGCTGAAAGGACTTGCTTGGTGAGTTAAGCAACCTGTTACGCACGTACTACTCTGTTTCTTCGGTAACTGCGGTACGGCCGCCCCTGTGGACATTCACCAACGTGCCTATCTCCAGATTTTCACCATCTTCTGTATTGAACATTTTTGACGGCACTGCAACATTAAACCGTTTTCTGAAATTCGAGCGGGTAACCTTGAATGAACCCGTAGTTCAATATGATTTGACCAAAAACACTCTTTGCTCAACAGTGTACGTGCTTACCGCACAGAGACTGGCCGCGAACTGAGCTTATCAAGTTGGGGGAACTGAAAGTCGGAAGTTGGCGACGGTTCTTATGGCGGCAGCAGTGCAACGCCAGGCAAGCGAGACATGCTGGAGTCGTGTTGTATTTAAACGTGTTTTTGCCCATATAAGTACTCACGTAGTTGCAACAGTCTTGTTTGTACATTATGTCTGTAGTAAACGATAACTCGGAGCCTCCTACGAGTGAAACATCATTTATAATTCTATTTAAATATTGTTAATGATAATTGCTCCTATTAGAAGCTTTCGGACAAAGGTTAATTTCATCTTAAGAAAACGGATATTTCTGTGAATACTGATTTCGCACGCAGACTGTATCTGACACCGTTTCTATGCTATGTGCAATGTTTCAATGCCTGTATATCTCACTATTTTCATGCCTTTTCTTTGAAACAGTTTGTGTATAAAACTCCAAAAAGTATTTTATCGACTAGATAAAGTACTACCCTTCTTTAGTTATCTTCATCTGTACCTTCTTTCACGTAATAAATTTTATTTATTTCGGTCTTAGTAAGCTTTAACAGGGATGTAAGCTTTAACAGGGATGTAAGGTCAGGTTATAATGGATTAGCTTTATACATCTTTTTGCTAAGCTAATTATTATGAATGAATAATGCTCTAAGCTTCAAAATAATGAATTCCCAAAAGGGTGTTGTTACTCGTTAATTATGAACTTAAACAAAGTCTCAACGCTGGTTATTTATATTAAGTAATCAAAGTCATAAACCTAACAGCCAGACAGAGGTCTGACAAAACTAAGAATTGAGAAAGACTGAACTTACTGAACAACTATTTATTTCCCAGACTCGTGGTCAACTAAGGCACTCATATATCTTGTACATAATAATGAATAAACTTTCCTCTTATAGTACGCACACCATTAACACAACTCCAACGCAACAACACAACGCACGATGAACGCGCCTATATACGAGCTACCACCACGTCATGACTTACACTCATTGCCAGATCTCATTCAGCGGGTGAAATAATATTCCGTTCAGTAGGAAGATAATTTACATAGTAAAATAAAATAACTAGAGATAGTAAAATCAAAAGGAAAGTGAATATAGAGTATACGTTACATCATCTCCCCCTTAATTTTTTCTTTTTTTTTTTTTTTTTTTTTCCTTTTTTTATGTCCGAAAAACCTATCAATTTTGGAGTGTAAGTCTTACATTTCGATGATTGACGTTTCTCGATCTCTTTTTTGATTTGTTTGGTGGTAGCCGTATTTACATTATCAACTTGGCATGACAATTTACGAATCTGTATTCGACTGTGAAATTTGTAGTGTAGAACAAACCAAACCTGCATCGGCATACTCTCCTTTTATTCTGCCTAGCAGGAATCACTTTTTTAATTTCAAATTACGTGCGCCTCATTCGTTGAAATACATAACAACTGTATCAGCAGCGAAGATTGCCTGAAGCTGCCTAACAGTAACAATTTTATTATTTTCATTTCAAATTACGTTCGCCTCATTCGTTGAAATACAGAACAACTGTATCAGCAGCGAAATTTACCTGGAGCTGCCTAACAGTAACAATTTTACTATTTTCATTTCAAATTACGTTCGCCTCATTCGTTGAAATACAGAACAACTGTATCAGCAGCGAAATTTACCTGGAGCTGCCTAACAGTAACAATTTTACTATTTTCATTTCAAATTACGTTCGCCTCATTCGTTGAAATACAGAACAACTGTATCAGCAGCGAAGATTGCCTGAAGCTGCCTAACAGTAACAATTTTACTATTTTCATTTCAAATTACGTTCGCCTCATTCGTTGAAATACAGAACAACTGTATCAGCAGCGAAGATTGCCTGAAGCTGCCTAACAGTAACAATTTTACTATTTTCATTTCAAATTACGTTCGCCTCATTCGTTGAAATACAGAACAACTGTATCAGCAGCGAAGATTGCCTGAAGCTGCCTAACAGTAACAATTTTATTATTTTCATTTCAAATTACGTTCGCCTCATTCGTTGAAATACAGAACAACTGTATCAGCAGCGAAATTTACCTGGAGCTGCCTAACAGTAACAATTTTACTATTTTCATTTCAAATTACGTTCGCCTCATTCGTTGAAATACAGAACAACTGTATCAGCAGCGAAATTTACCTGGAGCTGCCTAACAGTAACAATTTTATTATTTTACCCCTAAGCACATAGATATATACAAAAAAAAGTGGATTAGTAGATGGACATAGAAGAAATATAAAAAAAAACACACATATATACACAAAAAAGAATGCATAGGCCCACACGAAAAAAAGAAATTCTGACACGCCAACTGGTCGTGCAGGAAAAACAACAAACTGAGAAAAGAACCTGTCCACGAGAACTTACTTATCTCGAGGACGCATAAAACATTCTAGTGCGGTAACGTTTTCCAGGCCTAATGGGACTGGTGAAATCAGGTGGCTTGGATCTCTTCCGGGACGGTAATGGAACATCGGTCTGTTGTCGGTCAGGAATCTGGCGGTCTGGAAATCCCTGCGGCTGAGAAGAACGGTCAGAAGTCTGGCGGTCTGGAAATCCCTGCGGCTGAGAAGAACGGTCAGGAACGTCAGAAGTCTGGCGGTCAGAAATCCCTTGCGGCTGAGAAGAACGGGCTCCCCAGGCTTTGGATATGAAGTCCCTTGGTGCTGGGGCCCGTTGTGTCCTTCCAGTATCCTTTTGGACGGACGTGTCTCCGGCCACATCGCTTGCTTTCGTTTACGCCCACGGGGCATGATAGTAGTAGCAGGCATCGGCCCTGTTTGCCCTGAACGGAGGTTCCAGGGGCGAAACCCGGGTGGATGCAAAGATTTCTGCCTTCGTCGCTGTTGCGGCGAAGCAGATTGGGGAGACAAGTCACGTTTGCGCCCAGCTTTTGGTGGTGCTGGACGGTGTGGAATATGAAATGTTGGATTCATAACTGATAAATCAGAAATGTCCGACGCCTCCGAGTCGCTGCTGTAATTCAGCGGTCGTGCAGGGCGATGTTTAGATTTGCCCACAGGAATACTTTCCGATGAGGTATTCAAAGAAGAAGTATCCCGCGTTGATGCAGGGTGAGCCGGAAACGGCGCAGCAATAGTCTTGGCAATGGTTGGAGGGAAAGGAACGATACTAGCATTCGACGAACTCGAATCGAGCCTTTGTCTCACGGGAGAATCAGGTTGCGGTTGTAGAAACTCGTCTGGAGGAGGGGAGGGTGAAGGAAAAATCACTGGTGATTCGTCAAAAATATTCGGTGGTTCGTCCACAATTTCCGGCGGTTGAACATGAGATATAGATTCTTGAGTCTGTGGAACAGAAGGCTGAGTAGGATTGATAATGAAATCGATATTCCGTTCGTGATATTTGCGACATTGATCAACATGTACATATTGAAAATGGTTGTTCGGTTTCTCCAGAACAATATTACTGTCAAAGACATTTGCCACCCGATATGGACCTTCGTAGCTGGGTGCAAATTTCTTCACTAAAGTATGCGAAACAGAAGACTGGAAGTGCGTTTCCACGAGAGTGAGATCTCCAACGACAAGATCTGGTTCCCTACGCCTAGAATTATAATATCGTGCTTGAGCCGCTTGTGCTCCTAGCATTGCAACACGAGCTTTCTCTGCCATGATGTGTACTGATTGCGGAGTTGGTCGCTGATTTAGTTTGTCCATAATCCCCGTTAAATTTTCAAAAGGGGTTTTAATTTTGCGACCCAGAAAAAGTTCTGCAGGAGTAATTTTAGTAGACTCGTGGACAGACGAGCGGAGGGCGAACGCAAAAAGTTCTAAATGGTCATCCCATCTTTCATGGTGATCCATTACAAAAGTCGCAATCATTTTCACCAACGTTCGGTTAACACGTTCCGCAGGATTACTCTGGGGATGATATGGGGAAATGAATTTATGTTTAATGTGTAGTCTCGCACACATTCTTTCAAAAATGTCAGAAATAAATTGAGGACCATTATCCGAAACTACTTTATTAGGTGCACCATATCTAGAAAATACGTCATTAACTAAGACATTACAAATAATCTCAGCCGTAGCGGCTTTAATGGGAAAAACTTCAACCCATTTAGAAAAATTATCAGTTAGTACTAAAACGTAACGAGCTTTATTTTTAACAGATAATGGATAAGGTCCCAATAAATCTATGGAAATAATATCAAATACATGAGAACTTGAACTAGATTTCAAGTGACCGGCCGGTCTTACATTACGATAATTGTTAATCTGACACAAGTGACATGATTGAACGTATGCGAGCACACTTTGGTACATTCCAGGCCAATAGGCAACATCCCGCAATTTACAACGGGTCTTGCGAATACCTAAATGGCCTGCAAGAGGTTTGTCATGAAATTCATTTAAAAGAGCCATTCTAAGGGTTCGCGGAATACATGGGCGAAACTCTGCCCTAGTAGTCCGAGACTTTGTATAATAAAGAAGACCCTCTATGACTTCAAAATGTTGTGACCTTCCAGCCAGAGAAGGATCACTTGGTAGGGGCGAACCCGCAAGCAAAAAATTGTAAATATCCCCAAAATCTGGATCATTTATTAATTCTGCCATTATCTGCTCTCTGGATGTGATATCAGCTATCAGAAGTAAAGGCTGACATCCAGGAGTAGTTTCGGTGGGGACCCCACTAATCGGAACGCGAGATAATGCGTCCGGTAATTGATTCTTATGACCTGGCTGATACGAAATTTTGATATTGCTCTCTTGTAACTTTAGAGCCCACTTCATAAGTCTTTGAGATAGGTGCTTAGCAGAATTTAAATACTGAAGGGCAGAATGATCCGTAATTATGTTAACTGTCAATTCATTAAGATAACATTGAAATTTATTCAGTGCATACACAACAGCAAGACATTCACGTTCCGTAGCTGAATAATTGCGTTCAGCTTTGGCTAAAGTACGAGACGCAAAAGCTATTGGATGCCCAGCTTGTGACAAAACGCAACCAAGACCAACTCCGGATGCATCAGTATAAATATCAAATTCTTTAGTATGATCCGGGAAAGCCAACACCGGAGGCTGAGTCAATGCAGACTTCAGTGTTTCGAATGCAGCGTTAGCTTCAGGTGTCCAAATAAATTTCTTGTATTTACGCTTTAAAGCACACAACGGCTCACATATTGTAGCATAAGCGGGGACGAACTGCTGATACCAACCGGTCATTCCCAGAAAACGGGATAGTTCTTTTGCTGTTTTAGGCCGAGGAAAGTCCACAATAGGCCTAATTTTTTCATTATCAGTGAATAAACCGTGGGGAGTAATTTTCAACCCCAGATATACAATCTCGTCCCGCGCTATCTGGCATTTACTAGGTGTTAACGTCAAGCCAGCATTGTATATAAGTTGGAACACCTGTTTGAGCAGAGAAAGGCGCTCGTCAAAAGTCTCTGATGTTATAACAATGTCATCCAAATAGACATGCACATGGGGACCCAGGACAGGTCTGAGAACCGTGTCCATAAGCTTTTGGAAAGTAGCAGGTGCAGAAGCTAAACCAAAAGGCATACGTAAATATTCATAGGCCCCAAAAGGAGTCACAAAGCCTGTTTTATCGACAGAGTCCGGATGTACTGCCACCTGCCAATATCCACTCGCCAAATCCAAAGTTGACATCCATTTGGTTGACGACAAGTCATTTAGAATATGTGACATGACAGGTAGTGGATAATTGATAGTTTTTGTGACTTGGTTGAGTTTGCGAAAATCTGTCACGAAACGAAATTCATTTAGTTGTTTCTTTGGAACCAAGAAGGCAGGAGCAGCCCAGGCGCTTGTTGATTCCCTGATTATGCCTTGCTTAATCATTTCAGCAATTTGACGTTGCATTTCCTGTTTTTTATGTGGAGCACAAGGGTAAGGTTTCGTCGCAATGGGCTTCGAACCATCAGTGTCAATAACATGATAAACCACCTGTGTGAAACCAGGTTGATCCGAAAATAAACCAGGGCTTTCCTGTAAAAGGAGAGAAAGCTGGTCTCGTTGCCCCTCATTCAATTGGTCGCTCAACAATAAACTCGTAATATCTACAGGAACCGTCGGAATCATTTCGACAGGTTCCGGAAAGGAAATCACATGTTGTACAAAATTCAAAGTTATTTGAAACTTGTTAATAAAGTCCATACCCATGAGACATTTCACGGGTAGCTCGTCTATAAGCAGGAAAGAATGTGTAAAACGAGCTTTTCCCAGCCCTAAAGATAATGTGACAGTTCCTGCGATACTGAAGATTTCATTATTGGCACCTCGCAAATACTGCGTTGCAGGCTGAACGTGTATTGCAGAAAAAACGTCATTGCTAAACTTTGTATTCAGGGCTGATATCTCAGACCCAGTGTCGAACTTTGTCTCGACAATAATGTCTTCAAGTGTCAAAAATACATCAGGCAACTGAGGAGTTTGAACAGTCACTAATACTGTTTTAGGGTCAGAATGTTTGGTATCAGGAAGAAGGACCGACCCTTCGTCTACTTCCTGTGGAAGTTTAAAGGAATTCTGGTGGCGTTATCATGTGGTCGGAAACCTCGACCCTGCCGGGTATCGGGAAAATTTTCACGATAAGGAAAATTGCGTGGACCCTGCGTCGGGAACTCCGCGTGTCTGTTGAGATTTTCATATTCGTTACGTCTGCCCTCAGCACGGGCAGAAAAATTATTATTGCCCTGAGCATGATAACGTTCCGAATGCTGCTGAGTGGAACGGGGTCGAGCATACTGTGCATTATGACGATACCCCGTAGCTTGCTCAGAAACTCGTTGTTGGTTCGCCACTCTTCTGTGTGGTGGAACGTATGAAGCTTGGGTGGGCACTTGTGTATGCTCGCGCTGAAAGTTTTGTCTATTATGCCGCTGAGGGTTTTCGGAATAAGCCTCGCGGGGTGCCCGAGCATGGTGAGTTGAAGCATGTCTGCCATGCCGCTCTTCATACGTGCGTATGAGGCGAAGGCATTCATGAATAGTGGTAGGGTGTCGAACCTCAAGAAAATCTTGCAAGAATGGGTCGAGCTGCTGCACAAGGGTATCCAACATGTCAACATGACTGGCATGTGGATCCCATAGGTTATATAAGCGTGTAGTCTCCAACGCAAATGCAACAGGGCTATCATTGGGACCCTGCTGACGAGAAAACAGCTGTTGAGCAAGGCTAGCTCGACTGAGGCCGAAAGGAAAAACCTCCAAGAATTCTGCACGGAAATTCTCATAATGAGAATCCGGGTTCGACCCTCGCCACTGCCGATACCAGGTCTTGGCGGTATCTCTCAAGCAAGTTCCGGCAATTTGGACCTTGCAGTCTTCCGGAATATTATAGAGATCAAAATGATCTTCCAGATCTTCAAGGAACTTTAAAGACCCCTCCAAACCATTGAAATGAATTGTTCCTGCATGCGGCACGAAATGGGCAAGCATTCTGCTTCGCTGAGAGGATTGAATTCCCTCAGGTACGACCCGCGACTCAGAGTAATAAGAAGCTGGTGCATTCCGAAATGGTGAACAATGCTTGGGTATGTGCAGATCATTCATATCGAAGTCAGAGCCACAGGCTTCGTACAAATTGTCCAAAAAAACACCATCACCCTCGAGACTTGCCGGACGGTGGAAATTTGAAGTTGTCTCAGGTAAAGAAGCCATGGGTAATAATAGTCAGGATCTCGTGTTCGAGAAAAGTTCGGGCGCCAATTATAATGGATTAGCTTTATAAATCTTTTTGCTAAGCTAATTATTATGAATGAATAATGCTCTAAGCTTCAAAATAATGAATTCCCAAAAGGGTGTTGTTACTCGTTAATTATGAACTTAAACAAAGTCTCAACGCTGGTTATTTATATTAAGTAATCAAAGTCATAAACCTAACAGCCAGACGGAGGTCTGACAAAACTAAGAATTGAGAAAGACTGAACTTACTGAACAACTATTTATTTCCCAGACTCGTGGTCAACTAAGGCACTCATATATCTTGTACATAATAATGAATAAACTTTCCCCTTATAGTACGCACACCACCAACACAACTCCAACGCAACAACACAACACACGATGAACGCGCCTATATACGAGCTACCACCACGTCATGACTTACACTCATTGCCAGATCTCATTCAGCGGGTGAAATAATATTCCGTTCAGTAGGAAGATAATTTACATAGTAAAATAAAATAACTAGAGATAGTAAAATCAAAAGGAAAGTGAATATAGAGTATACGTTACAAGGTGATGCGTAACATCACAGCCTCTCCTTGACAAATGTCAACTCCGCGTTCTCGTGGTGCATCCTGTTCCCACTAAAGGGGCTCTGACGACCGTCAATAGCGGTATAACTATACCATCGGGATCAGAGGAAATGCTATCCCACACTCACCAACCCGCTTGGCCAGCGTGGTGAGTTATGGCCAAACACCTCCAAAATGACTCTACAACTTAAATCTTGGCCCTCAGTCTCCGGCAGCTGGAATGTACCTGGCCAAGGCAGCGGCCAGTGCGACATGAAGGCAGAGGGTGCTAAGAATCCCCGGAGGACCGGACTAGGCTGCCATTTGATGCTGACCTTGACTACGTATAATGGACGCTCCATATCTTCTGATTCAAGGCTTCTTGAATTGGAAGAGGAACTACAAAGGATCAAGTGGGACATCGTCGGGCTAAGTGAGGTAAGGAGAAAAGGAGAAGATCTCATTGAACTGAAAAGTGGACATCTCTTCTACTATCGTGGGACAGATACTGGCAGAACTAGTGGTGTTGGTTTTATAATAAACGAGAAACTGAAGGATAAAGTGGTAGAAGTTGAAAGTTCCTCTGACAGAGCTGCACGACTCGTTATCCAACTCTCGAGAAGATACCAGGCTCAGATTATTCAAACTTAGGCACCCACCACAAGTCATCCTGAAGAAGAAATTGAAGAATTTTATGAGGAAATTCGTCATCTAAATAATAAAGGTAAGCAGCACTTGAAGATAATTATGGGAGATTTCAATGCAAAATAGGGCACCGGCAACAGAATGAAACTTCAGTAAGTAAATTCGGTCACGGCAACAGAAACCAGCGTGGAAATACTCTCGTTGAGTTTGCAGAGGCAGAAGGATTTTTCATCTTGAACTCCTTTTTCAAGAAAAAGCCACACAGGAAATGGACATGGAGACATCCAATTGGGACGACAAGTGAAATTGATTTTATTATGTGTAACAAAAAATTCGTCATCGAAGACTGCAGTGTGCTGAACAAGTACAACACAGGTAGTGACCATAGATTGGTGAGATGTAAGATGCACCTCAACACTAAACTGGAACGTGGCAAGCTCATAAGACAAACAAAATGTATTGACATAACCAACCTTAAAAAACACCATAATACTTTCAAGTTGGAACTGAAGAACAAATTCTCTGCTTTAGAAGGCCTAACTTCGGAAGAAGTGGATATTTCTGAAGTTAACAGAAAAGTAACCAAAGCTCTTATGGAAACAGCAACAAAATTAGCTGGGTCTAAGAACAAGTTGCATGTGAACAAATTATCAGGAAAAACCATAATGTTGATGCAAAAAAGAAGAGAGATAAGGACAACTAAAGAAGATGTGACTTCCAAAGTGGAATATATAGAGCTATGCAAGACAGCACGAAAAAGTATCACTGAAGACGTAAGGAAATTCAACTGTGAGCTAGTGAGGAAGGCAATTGAAAACAACCAAAGCCTAAAGATAGCAAAGGGACATCTCAGTAAGGGAAGAAAACAGATTATGGCTCTGAGAAAAGAAGATGGTTCTATAACAAGAAATAGAGGCGAAATTTTGACAAGAGTGAAAGATTTGTACTCCAAATTATATGAAAGGGATGATACATGTACTCCAGACATCATGAAAGGTACCAGAGTTCTTCCAGTCCTCCCAGCAGAAGTTGCACATGCAATCAAGAACATGAAGCGGGGGAAAGCTCCAGGAGAAGATGGAATTACTGTAGACATCATACAAGAAGCAAGTGGAGAAATTGAAACAGTACTCGCCCAAATTTTTACTCGATGCCTTAATGAAGGGAAGATTCCTGAGGATTGGAACAATGCTACAATGATCCTGCTACATAAAAAAGGTGACATTGAGGATCTCAAGAACTACAGACCTATCAGCCTCCTCTCAGTGGTTTATAAAATCTTCACTAAAGTTCTTTCACACCGCTTGAAGGTAACACTGGACATGGCTCAACCGAGAGAACAAGCTGGATTCAGGAGTGGCTACAGCACAATAGATCATATCCACGTACTGAGAGAACTAATTGAAAAAGCGAGGGAATATGAACTTCCATTGTGCATGGCTTTTATCGAATATGAAAAAGCCTTTGATTCGGTGAAACCATCAGCAGTTACAACGGCTCTGAAATCCTGTGATATTGAAGATGCATACATTTATATTATTAATAACATCTATGAAAATGCAAGTGCAAAGATTCGGCTGTTTGAAAATACAACACACATAAAAATTGGAAAGGGAGTGAGACAAGGTGACACCATATCTCCGAAGCTCTTTAATGCCACATTGGAAAATGTCTTTCAATCACTGAACTGGGAAAACAAAGGGATAAAGATTAATGGAGATTATCTAACCCACCTTCGTTTTGCTGATGACGTAGTCATTTTTGCAACTACCCCATCAGAGCTGCAGAGTATGATCCAGGAACTTACTGACAAGAGTAAAGAAGTGGGATTAAAAATGAACTTTCAGAAGACAAAAGTGATGTTCAGTGCTTTTACAAGATATGAATATTTATCGATTGATGGAGAAAAACTGGAGATAACAGGTACGTATGTTTATCTTGAACAACAGATATCAAGTGAGGGTCACATTGATGAAGAAATTAATCGGCGTACAAAACTTGCCTGGAGAGCGTTTGGAAGAAACAGCATAATTTTCAAGAGCAATATGCCATTATGTCTTAAAAGAAAAGTGTTTGATCATTGCATCCTTCCAGTGCTTACGTATGGTGCAGAGACGTGGACCTTAACTAAAAGAGACATACAAAGGCTGCAGACAACTCAAAGAAGCATGCAGAGGTGCATGCTTGGTATAACCAGGAGAGATACGAAGAGGAACTCGTGGATCCGAAAAATGACGAGAGTGGAAGACATCACGATCAGAGTTAAATCCCTGAAATGGCAATATGCTGGACATACTGCCAGAAGGACAGACCATCGATGGACAGCCGAAATTTTAGATTGGATTCCAAGGGATAGGAAAACACCCAGAAGAAGACCACATGGGAGATGGGTGGATAAAAGTCGAAAGTATGCGGGAGTAACATGGAGGAGACTGGCACAAGACAGAGCGTTGTGGAAAAAACTTGGGGAGACCTTCGTCCAGCAGTGGATTGATAATGGTTGACAATGATGATGATGATGAAGCTTTAACACAATATAAAAACAACGTAAGAAGAAATTCTCCCTCGATATCTGCATCCATTCCTTTATTTTCACCTTTTATCTGTCACAAGTTGGACGAACTGAAAATGAGCACAGGTACTGATGATAAATTTCTTCCTGTATAGATTTCGGAATGTGATAATATGTATATTCAATGTACAAATTTCATACACACTAAAGTAGCAAACTATTAGGAATACCCAATAGCAATCAAACACATGCCGTCCTGATTTACGAGCGCAACTTCGTTGAGATGGCTTTATAAAAAGCACACAGTAAAGGGTTGAAACGTGTACGCAGCATAGGTAGCAGCAATATGATAGATCATCATCATCATCATCATTGTCAACCATTATCAATCCACTGCTGGACGAAGGTCTCCCCAAGTTTCCTCCACAACGTTCTGTCTTGTGCCAGTCTCCTCCATGTCACTCCCGCATACTTTCGAATTTCATCCATCCATCTTCCATGTGGTCTTCTTCTGGGTCTTTTCCTGTCCCTTGGAATCCAATCTAAAATTTCGGCTGTCCATCGATGGTCTGTCCTTCTGGCAGTATGTCCAGCCCATTGCCTTAAAGGGATTTAACTCTGATCATGATGTCTTCCACTCTTGTCATTTTTCGGATCCACGAGTTCCTCTTCTTATCTCTCCTGGTAACACCAAGCATGCATGTCTCCATGCTGCTTTGAGTTGTCTGCAGCCTTTGTATGTCTCTTTTAGTTAAGGTCCACGTCTCTGCACCATACGTAAGCACTGGAAGGATGCATTGATCAAACACTTTTCTTTTAAGACATAATGGCATATTGCTCTTGAAAATTATGCTGTTTCTTCCAAAAGCTCTCCAGGCAAGTTTTGTACGCCGATTAATTTCTTCACCAATGTGACCCTCACTTGATATCTGCTGTCCAAAATAAACGTACGTGTCTGTTATCTCCAGCTTTTCCCCATCAATCGATAAATCTTCATTTCTTGTAAAAGCCATGAACATCACTACTTGTGATTAAAGCAACTTTGACAGAGTCATGATGATGGGCGTTAAGAGCGCAAGTCTAAGCATCAGTGGCGGATCTAGCGTAAACAACGCTTAGGACAAAAGCTGAATTTGCCCCTTCCCCTCCCTCCACATGCATATCCTTCCAATTCCACCTTTTCTTTTCTACTTTTTGTTAAACACGATTTTGACTCTAGAGAAAAACAAACAAGAAAGATGACACCAAATTTTCGGGTGTAATAAGCACGTCTTTTGAATCCGTTCTGACGCAAATTAAATTTATCAAAGCTATTCAAAGTCAATGGAACCGGTATGGAAAACAATAATATCTGACGAAAGAAAGAAGTTTTTC
The DNA here is from genome assembly GCA_039090855.1 of Macrothele yani. Classification (NCBI taxonomy): domain Eukaryota; kingdom Metazoa; phylum Arthropoda; class Arachnida; order Araneae; family Macrothelidae; genus Macrothele; species Macrothele yani. Next base: position 77,589,139 of record CM077026.1, read on the forward strand.
AATCGGGTCTTTAATCCCTCAGATATTGCTGTAAACGGAATCGTGAGCTTACGAACTCTTAGAAACAGGGTTATCGATAAAAATAAGATGTGGCTTTACGTCCCCTGGTGGGAAAACCATGTATTATTTTAGGAAGAAAGTAATCTCAAAAGGTTTATCCATATGAGGGGTATCGGTCCAAGAAAAAAACATTTAGTCGAGTTTTCAGGAGCCCAGATTTTGCTACAAAGACTTCAGAAGCAGAAATTAACACTTATGACACCTGGTAGCCAAACCATTCTTTATCAAACATTAGAAATCATGAGAAAAATATTTTCCATCGGGTCTTCTATGCAATACGGGAAGAATTTTTCAAATCGGAGTTTTAGGAGCAGAAAACGCAATTTACCTTTGTGCGTCCTAGCGGAAAGTCTATGATTTACTTGAAAATTTTGAATTCATAGGAAAAACATTTCGCATCGGAAGCACTATCCAACAAAGAAGGAATTTTTCAAATCGAACTTTTAGAAGTAGATATTGAAAAAAATAAGATATACATCTACGCCCCTGGCGTAGAAACCATGCACTATTTTAAGAAGGAAATGTTCCTAAAAGGTTTGTCGACATGAGTAGTATCGGTCTACAAACGACGTTTTTGTGAATCGAGAATTTAGAAGCTCATATTTTGCTGCAAATACATCAAAAGCGGAAATTAAGCTTTATGCCCCTAGTGGCTAAACCATTTCTTTTAACAAAAATTAGAAATTATGTGCAAACGATTTCCCATCAGGAGCTGTATGTAGTGGAGAAAGAATTTTTCAAATCGGAGATTTAGAAGCAGAGATATAGGGAGAAACGCAATTTACCTTTACGCTCTCTGGCGGAAAGTCTATGAATTACTTGAAAATTTTGAAATTATATGTAAAGCATGTCACACGGAAAACACTATCCAACAAAAAAGGAATTTTTCAAATCAAACTCCTAGAAGTAGAGATATTGACAAAAATAAGATATACATCTACGCCCCCTGGCGAAGAAACTGTGGAATATTTTAGGAAGAAAATATTCCAAAAAGGTCTATCGATGTGAGTGGTATCAGTTCAGGAAATAATTTTTTCAATCCATATTTTAGAACTTCAGATATTATTGCAAATACATCAGAAGCTAAAATTAACACTTACGACTCCTGGTGGCCAAAGTATTCTCTACCAAAAATTCGAAATTACATGCAAAATATTTTCCATTAGGAGATGTATCCACTGAAAAAAAATTTCAAATCGGAGTTTTAGAAGAAGAGGTATCGGGGAAAATGCAATTTAGTTTTACGCCGCCTAGCGGAAAATCTACGCGTAATTTGAAAAGAAACTATATCTAAAATACTCGTCGAGATAAATGGAATCGAAAGATAAAATAATTTTTTCAATCAGATGTTTAGAAGCAAATATGTGGAATAAAACGTAATTCTGAATTCGACACATCTGCATTTACGCCCTCTAGCGGTGAAATTGTACATTGTAAAAAAAACGAAATGAAGGATCATCATTCGAATATTTTAAGCTTCCGAGTGCAAAAAGAATTTTTCAAATTGAACTGCAATTTAACTAATAGTTGCAGAGATACCGTGGGTACAGACGGACGGACGGACGGACGGACGGACAAACCGATAATATAAGCACGATCTTTTTTTACAAAAGACGTGCTAAAAACAACTTCATTATTCAAAACATTTTATTTTTTCCATCATGTACAAACAAATTACAATATTATTTTTCTAGCCTTCATTGCTGCAAACGTGTCTATAATGTCCACAAAGTTGGCTTTTTCCACTTCTTCTCTCTCCACTCTTAATAGGGCAAGATCACGCAGTCTGTCTTGGCCCATAGATACACATGTGTACTCGCAAGTAGGAAATAATGAGATTTAACTGGCTGAATGATCTCTCACAGTTGGCAATGGAAACTGAAACGGTTAGCATTATTTTTGTTGCAATGCGCAGATTGGGGAAAACGCCCCCATCTCCATACTGCACGATGAAATAGAGAAGCCCTTCAGGCCTTGAAAGTTCCGCATTTCGAGTCGAAAGCAACATTCTGCAATCCAAAATTTCTTCATAAAGCTGCTGCCCATCAATATCACAGCTGTGGCTTTCGCCCAAACTTCTGCACATGTTTTTTAAGTCGCTATTGTCAACACCGTAAAATAGCACGTTGACCTCTAGAAGGAACCCGAACTTTGAATCGGCATCTTGCAAGAGAGTGAACCTTTCGTCCATTTCCATATAAAGACTGTCGAGTGCTTCCTTCGTGACATTTTCCATTTCTTGTCTAGCGAATAATCCGGCGTCTCTCGAGCTCTGGCCGGGCATCATTTCCTTTCGTCTTTGATGTCTCTCAACCTCAACATTCCATTTTTGACAGAGAGCGAATTATTCATCCAGTGACTCGTGGACTAAAGCTTCTCTTTCAGCGAAAATATTATTTCTGAGACCTTTCAAATCCTGGGAGGCATCGTGGAAGTTCATGTTAGGGTCTTGCAGCCTCTTTTGAACTCGGTCAATTGAAATGAGAACTTCGTTCCGAATTCCCAACAAAGTTAGGAATCTGTAATTCATCAAGCTTGGATATAGCTGTTCTGCTTCACTTCTTGTTTCACTGTTCGCGTTCTCATCATCTCTCATGGCCTGAAGAATCGGAAGTATTTCTTCAATATACTTGCTGACGGGCTTCCCAGCTTCCACCATTGCACTCCACCTAGTTTTTGACTCAGACTTTAAAACCATAAGAACGGCATTTTTCAGTTTCTCCCAGCGCTGTGTTGAACGAGCGAAGAAGACGTAGAGGGCTTCGATTGTTCCGAAAAACGTCACCATTAATGAATCCTGTTTTGCTGCATGTACACCCACCAAGTTGAATGAGTGATTCTTACAATTTAAGAACATTGCCAGGTTATTTTTCTCTTTATTTCTTTGACTAATACCATTTCTGTGTCCTGCCATCACAGAAGCGTTATCGTAGCACTGGGACCTACAATCCTTTATGTCCATTTCGTCCGCCTCTAGTTGTTTCAAGATGACTTCCACTAAGCTCTCGGCATCCCTCTGCTTTATTTCAATAAAGCCAAGGAAAGACTCTCTAACACATACTGTTTTGTTCTCAAAATCAACTTCCATGTACCTCACTACCTCAGACATCTACTCTCGGTGCGCCTGCTCAGGAGTCGAGTCAAACATCAAGCCACAATACTTTACTTTACGTATGCTTTTCAGTAGCCTCTGCCGAACACTGAATGCCATTATGTGGATGAATTTGTTCTGAACACTTGGTTAAATATAAGATGTTGATCCAGGATGCTCTTCTGCTTGAACTAGGTGCTCTTTCATGACAGGATCAAAAACGGAAAGCATTTTCAGTAAGGCCAAGAAATTACCCTCGTTAGAGTAATCGGTTGTCTGATGTGGCTCCTTGTGGCCCCGCAGAAGTAGGTTTTGTGTCCGCGAGGAATTTTACGCAATGAAGGACTCTTCTCAAGATTTCACGCCACTTTTCCTTTTTCCTTGCAATTAGTGCCAGAAGTTCTACATCAATTACTCCTCTATTTTCAATTAGATTTCTTTCAACCTCTTTCCGTTTCGTGAAGGAAACGCGGTGTCTTGGTATGTTCATGAACGCTCATCCTTTCAGGTGTTTTCCAATTGTTAAATCATGTTTCCTGTTCCAATGCAGACTGATGGCTTGACAGTGACGGGAAAAATAGAAGGCAGCAAAAACAAAATGCCGACTTTTTAGATGGAGCATAGACCAGGCATGAGCAAATGACTTCCTCACCGCGACCATCGGCTAATATCCTTTTGAGCCAATTTTTGTTCATACAACGATTATTTGTCGGTACGAAAGGTCCCTCACTATTCTGGAAATAATTTGCACCCAGCCGTATTATTTCTGTCCTCAACGAGTCAGACAATAGTGCTTTTCCTTTGTTCTTGTCGAATTTAAGAAGTTCAATGTCATGCTGTTCAATCTCTTCTAGAATCACAGTTGAAGGCTCCAGTTCACTAGGTTCAAGCTCATCAATTTGCTCGACGTCACCACTTCCACCTGTGCCTCGTCCTTCTGTCGAGTCCTTTACCTCATCATACTCGATTAACTCGACCTTCTCCTGTAATGCCTTTGAAATTGATCCACCATCGTAATCCAATGTAGCAGGTTGAGGCGCATTGGACATTGGACATGACAAACTACTTGACGTACTTGCTCCGTCCTCTTTAAAGAAACTTTGAAAACTTTGCTGGACTTTTCGGCTTCATTTGCCTCCAACTTTTGTCTTTTCCGCATTTCAGCACCACTTTCCTTCTTAGGTTTCATTGTTTTTTACACAAGTTTCTAAATTTAAAACAGAATCCTATATAATTTAACAAACTTCACTTCCCTTCCTTTTCAAAAACTTCATAACGTTTGCTTAACGCTAAACTATCACGAAATACAAAACAATAGAAATAGCAGACTTTCTTCTATGTCTGTTTTAAATCGTTAACAAATGTACAATAACAACAAACTTCGTAAACCACTCGACTCTGCCCAAAACCGATAAATGCGTCTGTAATGGGCACGGGAGCACCAAATATAGACCTTTGAAGACTGGAAAACGTTCGCCTGATCCCATGAATCTCATTTTTGGTTAATACACACTGATGGATGTGCTAGAATATGGCATCAACAGCACGAATCGATGGATCCCAACTGCATACCGTTAATTGTACCAGCGAGTGGATGCGATGCAATGGTCTGAAGTATGTTCTTATGGCAGTTCTTTGGTTTCTTAATACTTCTGGAACAGCATTTGTTTGCCCCGAGGTATCTTAACATCACTGCGGACGAAGCTCACCCGTACATGTTCATGATGATTTCTCATGAAGATAGTTACATACAGAAGAACAATGTCCAATGTTATAGAGCGCTGATCGTCACACAGCTATAACAGGACGACGACAGTGACTTCAAAGTGCTAAAAATGGCCTCCACAGTCCCCTTATTTTAACCCAATTGAACACTTGTGGGATGAGATTGAGAGATCCATTTGCAACAGAGATTACACTCCAGCGAACTTTCGGCAATTGACGAACGCCACCACATCCACTTGGCCGAACGAACCTGTGGAACAACTTCAGCACCTCTTTGAATCCATGCGACGTCGGATCGAGGCTGATTTGAACTTCAAGGGCTGCACAGCACGTTTTTAGGTAGGAGCTTCATAATTTGCTACTTCAATAAAATTTACTTGGTCAGCTTTTTCTTTCACTATTCCTTTTTAAATTCCCTTTGCTTCAAGGGTGCTACAAGAAGGCACAAGCTAACAGGACTGCAAATTACACGTCACCATTTAGTATTTCCCCGACGTGTGGAATATCCTTTTGTTTTTCAGTCTTCCACGTATACCATGAAACCGATTACTGATTGCGATTCGTAGAGTGCGAAATGTTATCCATACTATCGTTGCAAACATTTCCTGTCTGTTTCCAGATGGTGACGAAAGTCATTTCAAGAATCTTTACATATCCTGTACGTGACTAAGATTAACAGAAGAGGGAATCTGCTCAACTTCGCCCTCGTAAGCGCAAGGATATGTCATTTACGCAGTGACGTCACTGTCTTTATGGGGAGATCGTCGATACAGACAGAAACTTGGCAGGAGGTGTGTTATCAACAATTTTTAACTCAAATATTGCTTATAGATGAAAAATCATATTCAGCCACCTTTTAGTCAAGCAACCTCTAGTGGTCTGAACACAAAGTTCTGCTAGTTTTCTACAAGTGGAGAAGAGCGTTTGAAGCTCTCAGACTGAGACATACTGTCAAGTATTCAAAGAAAACTTATTCAGCAAAGATAATCGTATTTTAGAGATCGTTACGATGTGCAGTCACTACGAGATGTAATAATTAAAACGGATTTTTCTTGCACTAGTCCACCAATTACATCTTCACTGATCTCTCCATTGTTCGAAATAATATGTATGTCTTCAAAACTTTTCCATGAATCATCGAAGCAATCTGCCCTTTTCTGATCACGAACACCAGTCCTGTTTTTCCTGTCTGCATTAGAATCTAAAACGTACCTTCCAGGACGATTTAAATTTGAAACAGTTGTCCTTTAGTGTTCTTCGTACAAGCAAGCCCGAAGTTAATTATTTAAATCACGTTTAGAGTCTTTAAGAAAATACTCAGAGCAAGTGAATTGTGCATTTTATTGAAGACACCGGATTTTTGGCAGAGCAGTTTCTAAGTCTTGAGTAAAACTTTTTTTTCTAAAATCTATGATAGTGAATGTTATTCCCTTTGGCTTGCTAAACATAATTTGGATATGTCATTATGTCACAGTCATCAGACATGCTTTATGTTCATATTATATCCAACACTAAGAAAATTATTTTGTTCAATAAATCCGAAAATTTACAAATAGGAAGCAAAACGTTCAACAGATTTGAAACATTGAAAGAGGAAACAGGATTATTTGGCCATTGCCGAAAGAGAAGAGATCAAAGGAAGATTAAAACTGTGATATCAAGCAGTTGGTCTTTCAGGCATCATACTGAAAATGCAGATTGATTACAACTTTATCTCCTACTGACCTTAGTAAAGCGTAGAACCTCACAACGGCAGCAACATAACTTCTATGCATATACATGCTCAAGTGTTTGTTCCTCAAGATTCACCGTAGACAGCCAAGTATTATCAAACACGTAAAATGATATGCACAGATAGAAATCTTCACTTCGTGTGCGTTTTATTCACTTCGTGTGCGTTTTATTCACTTCGTGTGAGTTTTTATTTATTAGTGATACTGCTGAGCCATGGTTTGAATTCCTGGTCAGTACAAACATAGCGTTCGTTTTTACGCACTGGCTCAATCTCTTCCTTAAAATCGGGAGCCCTAAATTTGGAACGGAAGAATTACTCTAGACTTAGATGCTTTTCGGGGTGGTTAAAATTAAAGAAAAACAAAAACATGAGTAACGAAATTCCGTAACTTATACCAGTGGGTAGGCCTTCGATCAGAAAGAGATTCGTTCTCCATTTTAAAGGTGTCACCACACTCCTCTTCTGGGGATCAGTACTGTGGCTTCATGATATGGAAAAGCCGTAATATCACGAAGTCTTCTGTTAGTCCCGCAGCTCTTCAGAAGGTCTGGTGTTTAGCCGAAGGTCAAAAGATTGTTCATTCTGCAATAGTACACGTCACACAGAAAATTCTTGCTGATTTACACCAGACCTCTGAAAAGGTTGAGGTATTCATGAAACTGATTTCTGATATGAGTTGCTGAACCTAAGGTTATGAAAACACGCACAGATAAAACTACACAGCGAATGTTTCTGAATCAGTCGATGCAGGATAGCGAATGTTTCTGTAACAGTCGATGCAGGATAGCGAATGTTCCTGTATCCGTTGATGCAGGATAGCGAATGTTTCTGTATCAGTCGATGCAGGATAGCGAATATTTCTGTATCAGTCGATTCAGAATAGCGAATGTTTCTGTATTAGTCAATGCAGGATAGCGAATTGCTTTTAAAATGTGTGCCAAGATATCTTCAGGCAGAGCAGTTTCTAAGTCTTTATTTCAAGGGAAAGTTTCATACATGAATTCTTAGAGAAAACGTCAGTTTTTAACACAACGAAATGTTTCCATACAGCAAGAAGAACCCACGTGCCGCATCCCATCTTCTAACATTTGCAATATGCTGGAAAAGATGAGATGTAAAATACATTCTTTTTGTAATATAACGTGAAAACTGAGCACAGTCGGATATCATTGTGCTGTCCTATTTGATTTATCTCTCACAATCAGATGCAAAAAAGACATTGAGTAGCCTGTTTGCCTAACAGCCTGATTTTTAATTAATATTCTGATTCCACCTTCGTAATTGTTGTAACATTATTACTGTTTAATGTAAATAACATTTGATATTTTATGTAGCTTGCATACGTGAAACGTAAGCATTAAATGGGTCCTTCGTTAGTTACTCTTTTTGCAGTTTTCATACGTGAAACGGGAATACTTAGTAACTCCTTTTTGATAAATACTACTCCGAAATTTTCGATTAACTTTGATTAAATCATCGTGTTATGGTTTTTTACCCAAAAGCACTTATTGCTGAGTTTCATGTCACCTATAGCTTACTGTCTATGTTACTTTTATACTATTTTACATTTATCAGCTGTTGTTTTAATATAATTTCTTGTCCGACAGTTTGGCCGACTGTAGAGTAATGCGGCCGAAATTTGTTCATGACATCACGGTGAAGATAATGCGGAAAATAATTGTGTACGATACATCTGAGGAATTTCAAGAAAGAACAACGGGATCTTTTGAAGATCAAGTACAGATGGAACTTGAGGTGAGTTTTGTCTTTAAGGTTTAAGAAATAAGCATTACAGTTCTCCCCCTCCCCCTCTCCGCAGGGAATACGCATTCCAAGACTTCTAGTGGATATTTGAAACCACGGATAGTACCCAACCCTATGTACACTGCTTTTCCCTATACATAGGCCTGTTAATTTATAAATTAGACACAATAAGAGATTAACAACAATAACTGATAATAAAACAGAATAGTTATATTAATGTACTGTAATACGTCATGTGAAACTAGCACGCAATTTTTTTTTCCTTCTTCACAATTTCACGGACAGAATTGTTCTTACAGCAGATCTTAGCAATCTCAGCATACAACTTTTTCCCATATGAATTCGAGATCTTTCACTTAAATGAAGCACTCTACGGCTTCTCTTTGGCATGTCCGAATTGCCAGTATCACTACTCTTGGGCTTTGAAGCCATAATTAAGTAAAATAAGGGTTACTGGATCACAAGTACTGCGATACCGCAACAGTAGATCCGTTAACTGAGACGGCTGCTAAGTGTAACGGGTGGGTAACCTATTCAGCACGGATACACTGGACAAAGGGATGTTTCACGTCTCGTGTTAGGCGGAACGGGACGGCGGGAGATTCCATCACGCTAATCAGAACAGCGCGAAATTTAAAACTTACGAATTGTTTATTTCTGGAATTTTCCACTTACTATTTTCTCACCGCGGGTAACTGAAACCGCGGATAAGGGGAGACTACTGTATTGTGCACTGAAAATCTCGAACTGTTTTTTTTTATTATTGCAGGTGTAGTTCTGCCACATAATATTTTTCAAGCCGGCAACTGGATGAAACATTGCTTAACAAGAGCTCAGAATTAAAATACTATTGAGACACACGAACATTTTCATCTCAGCAAAGGAAATTAGTGATCTCACAAAATTAATAAGGAATCTTAAGAAAAATTCAAATGAAATTATCATCTGTTGACGAAAAGCCGTTACAATTCAGAAAGCTTTGCAATATTGCACAAGCATGCGAAATCTTGGTGATGAAGATATCGGGTTAAAACATAATTTTCCTTTTCAGTAAAGCTATATGTTACGTCTACTTACAAAAAGTTTCTAAATTTTTACCAAGCTCATAAAAATTAAATCAGACTAAAAATATTTTAGTATGTCTCCTGTGACAGCAGACTTTAGATCTTTTGGGGCCCTAGGCGCTAAAAGGTACAGGGGCCCCTCCTCCTTCTTATCCTTTCAGAAATTTTCATCCGTCAGATTAACAAAAAAGGGGGGGAGGCAAGAAAAAGGTTTTTACACTTTTTTAAAATGACATCACTTCCTATTATTAGAACGTTCTGTAAGAAACAGTACTAGTGTAATAATTTTGTCTGTCCGTGCACATCGAACTTTTTGATTTCAGAGATATTTCAAAAAATATTTTTGCGGCTAACAGGAAATCAATGGATATTAAGTTTGGCACTTTTAAAATTCCATATACTTCATGCACTGCAGTTATCAGAAACAGAATTTTGAGGCAAATAGGGAATCAATGGATGTTAGGTTTGGCACTTTAAATACCTGTATCCCATTTATACCTGCACTGCAGTTATCAGAAACAGAAGCATACAAATTAAATGCGAAAGATTCGGTTTGAAAATGGAAAAGTAGGAACTGCAGGTTTTTGAGTAAGAGTATCATTGAAGCTTTTTATTGCTTTTTCAAAAACTAGTTTTAAGTCGATTTAAGGAATAGAAAAGGTGAGAATACTTGATAATTATCAGTATTAAACCAAGGGAGCAGAAAGTAATGAGAAAATGTTGTTGCAACACAATATAAGTTATTTTTAACATTATTAAATAATATAGTGTGATATTCTCAAATTTCTTTATTTTTTTCAGCCTAAATATTAATAACTCTTTTGGTTTAAGATGGTTTAGAGGGATTAGGGCCGAAAAAGAATTTGATTGTCCTAAGAAGAGTTATCCTGTGAAGAATATTTCTTTCTTCATTGATTATCCTACCACGAAGGAAAAAAACTATTAACAGTAAACACGCCCGATCATCGGGAAAGTTTTTTACAAGTATTCCTCATCGCAACTCGGTAAGAAGGTGGGAAGGTTCCAACACAGATGTGTTCCATTGGCTGGAAGTACCATGAAAGCAATTTGTAGCACAACAGGCCAGTTATGAATTCGCCTTAAACAATGAAAAGTGTGGGAAGCGTGAATACTTTCTTTACCAACCACTAAAAGGAACTCACAATTATTTTAACCGTTCCTTTCAAAATAAGTACATCGATAAGAACTCGAAAATTCGGAATATCAACAACAGCAAGAAAAAATATGTTATTATTAATATGAGAAAGTAAAATATCAATTGACAATACAAAGTAGTCGCTTTAAGGATTGATTTGCTTCGTTCCCTGAAAACCAAAACTGAAAATCTAGTTATATGTTTTCGGGGCCCCTGGAATAGCGAGGCCCTAGGCGCGCGCCTAGTGCGCCTAGCCGGATATCCGCCCCTGCTCCTGTCTAAAACATATGATAAATGCTTATATCACTTACACCTCCGAGCGAGGTAACTGAACACGGGGAAATGCTGAAAATATGGTCACGTTGATATCTACCGGTTCGAGAAAGTGGTTTTCAAATCTACCATCTAGAAGCAGATTCGAAAAGCTCTAAATGCAACTTTGAGCTCACTCGACGTAGCTGGAGATTTGTACCCAGGGAAAAACTGAAAAACGCTATGACATCTTGTTATGTTTATGTCAATTTCATTCGAAAAGAATTTTTTTTTGTTCGTTTTGTAACGACATGTACAAATACAGATTTACTTCACAGAGGAAAAATCAGAAATGAACTTTAATATAATCTTGTCCATGCTTAGTTTCGTACAAGGCAAATGTAATTTTTCAACTTGGTTTATACGTATATAGTGTCTAAAGGCAGAAGGACAGACAAAAGAAAAGCATATAATGTATGAAGTACATATGTATTCCTACTGACTGTTGTAAATACAGGACGATAGTCCTTCAATCTTTTATTTGCCCTGCGAACTAGGCACAAATCTTTCATTTGGACGGACATTAGGTAGTGGTGTTGGAAATGATGAATTTAAACATAACACGTTGTATTTTTTTGCTTTTGGTTTTTTCTACTAGAATAGCAGATTTTCCTGATGTTTTTATTCAAGAGCCTGCTCCCTTAGAAGACTGATCCAGAAAATTTCTAGACCATCAGTGAACCCACTGTTACAGAATTAGTTCTTAGATGCTATTACCTAGATACAGTAAAAGTTCCCGCGTTTGGGTATTCGAACAACCCCGTATCTTGAAAATTACGATAGCTGGCGTTTTACTTTTGTGCAGGTGTATGAGAAACCTCTGTGGCGAAACAAATGGAACATTGTTGGATCCTTCCGACCTCCATAAGTGACTATGTTGACCATCCCTTTGAGATAGGGCAACAACTCGCATTGAAGAGTTGCAAAGAGTGACAAAAATACTGCATAAGGTGTATACCCCGAAATAAATGAAACCTCGGAAACTCCAGACAGAATAATCTAAACAAAAGTAGTAACATCTAAGAATTCAGATAATGTTACATGTGAATGAATAAAACGGACTTTATGGCATACAAAAGTGAACTTTGATGTCCGTATACTCAGTGTCCGCCATCATCAGCCATTACGCACGAGTGCGCGCTTTGCGCATTCAACCAGCTATTTCCGCATGCTGTATAACCTTCGACCATATGCACCAGTGAGCCATTGCATTAGGACCACTTACCTCATAAGCTGTAGGACCCCCTTTAGCCTCGCTAAACAGGGACCACTCGGCAAGGCATCGATTCGATGAGGTAGCGATAGGTATCCTGGTGTACATGGTACCATAATGTCAACAACAGGTCTTCCAGTTCCAGTATATTTTGGGGTGGTGGTGATTTAGCGCGAATCCGCTTTTCCAAGTCGAACCACAAATTTTCGATTGGGTTCATGCAAGGTGAATTTGGAGGCCAGGGCATTAACAGAAAGACACCAGCATGTTCCTCGAACAACTCCTTGACGATTCTGGCAATGTGGTATGGCGCATTATTCTGTTGGTAATAGCCATCACCAGCAGGGAACACAGTTGCCCTGAATGGGTGAACTTGATCCGTGACGATGTTGATACCTGACAACTGTCAGGAATTGTGCTATTGGAATAACGGGGACTAGAGTGTCCCAGGAAAACATCGCTCACAGCATAACACCGACGACGACGACCTGTTTCCTTCTAAGAGTGCATCCAGGTGCCATATCCTCTGTTGGTAATCTGCGTATCCGCGCTCGGCCGTCTACGTGATGCACCAGGAATCTTGATTCGTCAGATCAGGCCACTTTCTTCCAGTCCTCCACGGTCCAATGTCGATGATCTTGGGCCCATTTCATGCGTTGTTGACGACGACTTGCAGTGAGCACGGGGTCCCAGCTGGGTCTCCGGCTAGGCTGGCCCATTCGCAGAAGACTGCGATGAACTGTGTGCTGCGACACATTGCCCTAATCACCACTGTTGTAGTTACGGGGCATTTGTCGCACTGTGGCCCTGCGGTCGCTGTGAATAATACGCGACAGTCTCCGCTCCCCTCTGGCGTGAATTGGCTGCAGACGACACACAGCTGGACGACGGTTCGTCGTTTGGCCATCTGTGCACCACTTTTGATGCGTACTCATTGCAGCGGTATGTGAACAACCCATAAGCAGTGCTGTTTCCGGGATCGTAGTTCCGAGGCGCCATGCCATCACAATTTGTCCTTTATCAAACTCCAATAAATCGGTAGCTTTTCCCATTACGACTCTGAACACTATACTAACCGAAAGCCGGTCCTCGGGTTGTATATTTTCTACTCTGTGAACTTCATCAGCGCCACCGTTCGGTCTCCAGGCGCGTTCATTTCTCTAGGCTGCGAGTGGTCATAATGTAGTGACTCATCGGTGTGTATTGTCTGATTGCTCATTGGTAATCCGCCATAGTCCCAACATGTTATTCAACTGCAGTGCTTTCCAACGGCTACTTTTAAATATTACCACTTAGTAAATCATGTAAATTACAAGTGTGGTTTTTAGGAATAATAAACCTAAGGATATATTCATTAGTAAACTGTCATACATAAAAATTTAACTGCAACTGTTTTGAAATTGCACGATAAGTCGTTAGGACGAAGGAGGCCATTTGTTTCGTGTCTGTTTTTGTATGAACCGGCTGCGTTTCTAATTGATACTTCATGTAAAATGGTGTTCTCTTTAATAACTTACGATACAGAGCTATAGTATTTCCAGTGTATTATAGTGTGAAAAATCCCGATGTACACAGTTAAATACAAAAAACTGTACTACAATAACATTTCGTACTCAGAGTCAGTTTACTTGAAATATGTATACGCATAGATAAGCTTGATTATAGGCAGTGATTAGAATATTGTGATGAATATTTGAGAAACATTTAAAACATATGTATTTATTTTTTTTTACTTTGAAAGACTATATCATTTTACTAATGAGCACACTTTTTCTAGATTGGGAATTGAAACTCAGTATTGATTATTTCTTCCCGTATATGATAACTATGACAGCAAATATGGAAAACTCAAGTGGAATGTTTGCCTTTACTATCCCAGATAAAAATTTACGGAGTATTGGAATCGTGTTATAACTATACATAAAATTTGTTTAGTCATTTAATTCTTTCCTCACCGGTGTGAAGAGTTGTGAATTTCCCTTTAACATTGTTGCCTAAGGTCATGTGTTTTTTTCCTTTTTGATGGAGCTAGAAATTGTGAGTCATTCGCCGTGTACCCGTATGTATGTTTGAAGTGTGCAACATATTCTCATCAACACTGGCACATGCAGCTGTAATTTACTGGGATCGATCTAGTATATTCAACGGTGGTGTTGCATACGTATGTGACTTCTGATGCCCCCGAATAAAAAAATCCAAAGGAGTACGAACTGGTGAACTTGATGGCCATATTGTTGAACCTCCGTGTTCTATCCAGTGCTAGAGAAAAAGAGTCAAACCAGTGTGTTCCTTGAGGGCCATATTGTTATACCTCAGCGTTCTATCCAGTGCTGGAAAAAAGAGTCAAACGAGTGTGTTCCTGGTACATACACTCTTATACGCTGGTGTCACGAAGTGCTGGTATCGCATATTGTTCAGCAGCTATGACAAAGCAACGTTTGGTGCAGATGCTGTACCAAACGTTGGTGAGCCACCTAACCTGTTGTGTGTCGTTCGTCTAGTACGGATTGTCTAACCACCAGTAGTGCTCATCATGTCTGTTCACTACACCATCTAGTGTGAACCACGACTCGTCTGTCCGTACGATGATTTACAAGAAATCTGGTTCCAGCACAATATTATTAAGCGCAATGTTACAAAGTTTCAGCCGTTTTTCTTGGTCTCCTATATGAAGTGCCTGCTGAAAGTGACAAATAAGTAGAATCAGAAAAGCAGTTCGACGCATGTGGTGCGTCGAACTGCAAAAATTGCAAAAAAAAGTTGCTTAAATTTTTGCACTATCTGATGACTTAACACTCTTCTCGCCAGCTTCCCGTGATCTTCTGTGCGGATGTACAAACACTTATGCTAGAACACCTGTAACATCCCGACCTGACCGGCCTGTATGTGAGCGGTAACGTATACTGCCAGTGACATGCAGTCGACGAACTGTATTTCTGATAGCCTTATGATCAAGATGTCTGGCATTAGGAAACCGCTATTCCTGCGCTCGTGTCGCTACACGAGCATTCCGTTTGGTTTCGTGATAAATTAAAAACTATTTTGCAAAATTCCTGGCTTCTAAATACCATCCATCATTGTTCGTAAGAAAAATAGGATCATATTCGGCCTTTGTTAAACTTACTCCCAAAACCACAACTACGGAGAAACAACTGCTTTTGAGCATGGGACATTGTTTGACAGCATTGAGTACATCTTACACATCTTTAAATATCGTGATGAACAGCAGGTCTCTCGAAAGTGGATATGTATGCAGACTTGCTGAGGAAACAGAGGGGATCTAAAAGCTGCCTGGTTGTGTCAACTTTTGATTTCCTTTCCATCCTTCGTTTCGAGACAAACGCATTATTTTTTATCATACTCAAAAAATTTGTAAATGACGTTATTGCTCCATATGCAAGGAAGTCAAGTTGGTCCTGTTATCTTCCTCACTGGAGGCGAGGGGGTCCAACGTTATTCCATCATGAACCGCTATTGGGGATTCCTATATACCTGCACGAAAAGTGCAACTCCAGCCGTCGTAGTTCTCGAGATATTGGCCTGCTCTGTGACTTCCCTTGCTACCTCGTATGCTGCAGGTTTGTTGATGGATTAAAAATTATCTGGATTGGTGTCTGACACTGAGATGTTCCTACAAATTTTTATTTGTCGACCATTGGGAATTTGTATCCCCAACGAAACCTGCTTTAAATATTTACCTCACTTCAAAAACTGTTCCTCAATCATATTTCTTTCTGGTACGATGAACTTGTAAAATTTGGATATACAGTATAATTAGCATGTCCTACAAACTCACTCAAACTATTATACTATTGTATCATCTAAGTGAAACCATTTTACTATTGTATCACTGTTTTTATTAAAAGGTTGAAATACTGCTGCAGCAAAATACGTTGAACTACCACAAAGGGATCAGAATTTTTAAAATGGCTACGAAAGAAAAATGACTCTTTCGGATAATTGAACTTCTTCACTGTTGCCAGCCATTGTAGGAAAAATGCTGTCTTGTAACTTTATCATCAGAGCTCTGCATCAATGACCATACATTCCAGTACTTAGAACGCTTTCAATATATGACTTGAATTTTTATATAGTACTACAGAAATGCATAAGCATCAGTCAAATGAATTGTAGAATCAGTAGCGGAAAGAAACCAGTTTGCTGCTCTGCTAATGCTCAGTGCTGATAGATGTGAAAGTGTGTGTGGCACACAAACGAAAGATTTGTATCAGCGACAAGGGTCTTATATGTGGTTTGTCTTAGTAAAAATCACATTGACGGCATTTTCGTCTCTGTGTGAATGCGAGGACTAGTCATGACTTTTTTTTTTTTTTTGATTGGAGGTTTAACGACCACCGTGAGCAACTCAATGGGCTATAAGCAGTCGCCCGTCCCTAATTTAGGGTCACTGGTTCCAGGGAAGGGAGAGAGCCAGTGCCGTCAGACAAACACAACATCCATGCCTGACCGGGATTCGAACCCGGACCCCTTACGGACGAATGATCATAGGCCAGCGCCTTAGACCACTGCGCCACCGGGGCGGCCTAGTCATGACTAGTTCGTTGCTTAGCAACAATTGCCTAGAGATAGTCAGAGGAATACGAAAATATGGTGCATGCATACTACGCATGCGTGGGTAAGCTTCTTCCGTTAAACAAACGGCGATGTCGTTGATCCATGGCGTCAGCGGTATTTCGCCTTTTGGAGTAACTGTCAAGTCTGCTTATCGTCTGAGGTGTGGTACCACCAGAAACAAAAATTGTCAAAGATCACAGAGGTATCATATAATGAAATAGAGAGTATAGGAGATATAATTTGTTAACTTCAGAACAGTAAGTAAAAGATATTTGCCATTGCACAGGTATTTCTGCCAAATGTTATTTCTTCTAAGTAACTGCATCAAGAAGATGTACAGGAGAGGTCAGTGGTTTCAACAGTACTAATGCTGCATTTAGGGAACTAAATGGTATTGAGCAAGAATATTTCTTCACAAGATCGTGAAGGAAAGAAGCCTTATGACTTCAGCCATTTGAAGTAAGAGTTGTCAAGTTATTTGTTTTTTTACCTAATTGAAGTCACCCTCTTACGAAAAATGAGCTCAGTTCCAGTCTTCTTTAATAATGTTCTCGTTAATCTAGGACATACTGGTAGAAATATATCACTAATTATTACAATTTCATAAATCTCTCTGTGGCGCACAGGTAATAAACTAACTACACTTCCAAGTTATCATTTAACTTTTATTTTCGTAATCATGGAAATGCTTTTTTCGAAGTGTTCAATCATTCAGGATCATTGAGTCGACAACAGGAGTATTTGCATAGGTATTCACGATCGTCGTGCATGTGCATGCTGTTCTGTGTTTGTTACAACTTTCATATGCTTCTTTTTACAGAGCTGCCCCCCCCCCTATTTATCCTAGATGATTCACAAAGGTCTCTCTTCAAACTGAAAACCTCTTTTTTCAACAGAACATTTGGGTGTATTTTAAAAAGCAAATTTATGTGTTTTGACAGTTACATTAATAACGAGGAACTTCACAGCAACTATTCTTAAAACAGTAAATTTATAAAAAAAACAAGAAAGATAACATAGAATTTTCGGGTGTAATGAGCATGTCTTTTGAATCCGTTCTGACGCGAATTAAATGTATCAAAGTTATTCAAAGTCAGTGGAACCGGTGTGGAAAACAGTAGTATCTGACCGGAAAAAAACGTTTTCTAATCTGGTTTTTAATCCCGCAGATACTGCTGTAAACGGAATCGTGAACGTACGTCCTCTGGTTGCAGACTGGTGCGTTAAGAAAAATTTGAAATTATATGAGAAACATTTCGCAGAGGAAACACTTTCCAACAAAGTAAGAATATTTCAAATCTGACTCTCCGAAGCAGAGATATCGACAAGATGCATCTACTTCCCCTGGAGGGAAAAACATACATTATTTTAAGAAGGAAGTATTTTCAAAAGGTTTTCCGATGTGAACGGTATCGGTCCAAAAACTAATTTTTTCAGTCGTGTTTTCAGAAACTTAGGTTTTGCTGCAAACACATCAGAAGTAGAAATTAACACTTATGCCCCCCGGTGTTGCCATACCATTCTTTACCAAATTTTAGAAATTACTGTATATACAAATGAATAATAAATACACAGTTGACGTGGACTAGGAACATCAAATAGAAGTCATCGCTCTTTCCACGTTTATAAGTGAGCCACGGAAAAATTCTTATTGGCCGCCACTGGGAATCGAACCCAGGGTATTCCAGTTACGCGCCGGACATGCTTCCATGCTTTTTTTCCGTGACTCACTTATAAACGTGGAAACAGCGATGACTTCTATTTTATGTTCCTAACCCACGTCAACTGTGTATTTATTATTCATTCGCCTTCTAGTTATTTGTTCTGTTGCTACTATTTATCTTTGGAGTCCCAGCATTCTGCGGATCTCCATAGAAAGCAACCTGCCAGGTGGCTTGGCAGTTTGTCGTTTGTGAGTCTGGAGAATTTCGAGGCCGCTGTGGTGCAGTGGAAGCAGTTACGCGCCGGACATGCTTCCATGTCCGGCGCGTAACTGGGAATCGAACCCTGGGTTCGATTCCTAGTGGCGGCCGATGAGAATTTTTCTGTGACTCACTTACAAACGTGAAAAGAGCGATGACTTCTATTTGAATATATATAAAAACATTTCCCATCCGGAGCTGTATGCGATACAGGAAGAATTTTTCAAATCGGAATTTTAAGAACAGATATATCGGTGGGGGGGGGGGGGTGCAATTTACCTTAGCGCACAGTTTATGAGTAGCTTGAAATTTTTGGAAAAACATGAAAAACATTTAGCACCGGAAACGTTAGCGAATAAAAAAAGAATTTTTCAAACTGGACTCTTAGAAGTAGAGATATTGACGAAAATAAGATATACATCTACGCCCCCTGACGGAGAAACCAGGCAATATTATAAAAACAAAATATTCCAAAAATGTTTATTGACGCAAGTAGTAGCGGTCCACAAACGATTTTTTTTTCAATCGAAATTTAGAAGCTTAGATTTTGCTGCAAACCCATCAGAAGCGGAAATTAGGACTTACGGACCTGGGGGCCAAACCATGTTTTACCAAAAATTATAAATATATGCAAAAGATTTTCCATTGGGAGTTCTATCCGCTGAAGAAAAAAATTTTCAAATCGGAATTTTAGAAGTAGAGATATCGGGTAAAACACAGTTTACTCTTACGCCTCCTAGCGGAAAATTTATGTGTAACGTGAAAAGTGACTATGCCTAAAATACTCTTCGATATAAATGAAATCGAAAGGTAAAAGAATTGTTTCAATTAAATGTTTAGAAGCAAATATATGGAATAAAATGTATTTTGAATTCGATATCATCTGCATTTACTCCCTCCAGCGGCGAAATTGTGTATCGTAAAAATACGCCATAAAGGATCATCATTTGCATATTTCAAGCTTCTCAATGCAAAAGGAGTTTTTAAATCGGATTATTAGTTGCAGCGATATGGTGTCCACAGACGGACAAACCGATAACATAAGCACGATCTCTTTTTACAAAAGACGTGGTAATAAGTACAAGACTTCTAAAAGTAATCTGGTTTTCATATACCTAAAATGATCGCACAAGATCTGCCAAGTTTTCACTCGCTATTTCAAGGTACTAGAACAGACTGAAAACTGAATACCGCCCCGGTGGTGCAGTGGTCTAAGCGATGGCTTCTGATCATTCGTTTGAAAGGAGTCCGGGTTCAAATCCCCGTGAGGCATGGGCGACTGCTAACGACCCACTGAGTTGCTCACGGTGGTCGTTAAATCTCCAATAAGAAAAAAACTAAAAAAAAAAAAACTGGATAGCAGAAATAGGACACAGAGGTTTAAATGAAATAAACAATGGTCACGTGAGATAACAGATTAACACTTGGCGTTGTACATCAAATACAAGTACTTTTTATTTAAGTGCAGCCCCAACCGAGCGGTCTGTGCACGCAGTAGATTTATCGATACAAAATCGTTGCACTCTTCTCTGTGAGACAGAATCACTATGGTTCCCCTATATAAGGTTCCTCTTGCAATGGTGTAGTGGGCAATACCCCTGAGAAATCGCACCAGAGTGGGGTTGCTTAATTATCTGATGTTTCTCTGGACAGTGCAGTTGTGAGCCTGCTGTATTTGACATCCCTTTTATGCTTTTCAAGCCTTATAGAAAAGGGCCTTTTCGTCATTCCTATGTAAAAAAAAACGGATTGTCTTAAAAACTGTATTAGTTTTAGAAGCATTCTACTTATTCGTTTCTAGTTGTTAACTCTGGTGTATCCACAGCATTTAATTCTACAAAAACTATTAATAATTCGAATTTATTGGCATAAAAATGTAAATCAACGTTTCGAAGCTTTTGCACATAAACCAGATGGCTTTTTCAAGGAAAGTAGACATGCTATTTCTGAAAGCCATTTTCACGGAAGTTAGGCATAAAAAGCCCAAAAAGCCATTTTCAAGGAAAGTAGACATGTCTACCTTCCTTAAAAAGTCATCTGGTTGATGTGCGAAAGCTTGGAAACGTTGATTTCCAAGCTTTCGCACATCAACCAGATGAATAAATTCAGATTACCAATGTACTCGTAGTTTTACTATTTTAACCCCTTTATTTTCAGGAATAGCATGATGACTCTATGTCTATAAGCAAAATTTCCAACTGCGAAATAAAATTTCTCCTGTAGTAATTTCCAGTTTCTAGTAAAGATGTTGTAACAATAGTTTTGAGGATTCGCTTCTGTTCTTAATCATGAGTAAACTGGTCTTCGCTTAACTAGTGTGTAAGCAATACCTGAACTATTCGTTATTTTTGTTTTCAGATGAAAAACCTGTGCGAGTGCCTCCATGTTCTCTTGAGAGATACAATGAACCCGCATCAAACATCCTGTTACTTAAAATATGCAGCAACGCTTAATCGGACTTTCCGCTATACTCGATTCCTTTCGAAATTGTGCGATTTGCCTCATTTCTACGACACGTTTTTTCCAGACTGTCAGTACGGTCGTAGTATTCCTTCATCACTTCGCCATAACAGCAGATACGTGATTCGAAATATCCTGTATAATAACTGGCAGCTCCCGGATGGAATCCAAAGTCTACCTCTCCCTAATCAGCTGAAGAGGTACCTCAATTTGTTGTACGATTAAAATCTGGAGGAAACTATTGTTATTTTTTGTTATTAGTCCCATTGAACTCAGTTTGAATAGATCATGTTAATTCGGTAATTCGCTCTTATTCCTTGCTCGATATACACTGCTGGACAATTGCTAAAGACGGATCATAAACGGCTATATAGCGCATAAAAAAAGTACGTGTGGTTGGATGCCAAGTGAAATAAAATAATGTCAGAATGCCAGGACATTACAAGAAAGACAATTTATTGTGCTCTGAAATCCAGAAGGCTTTGGAACGTGTTCAAGGGACAAACAGGCCATTTTGTGCAGAATACGTAAACGTGAAAAATGCAATTACCGTCCGCAGGCGTTCCGGCGCAAGATGTCAATACGGGATATGGCCACCACGGAGGACGATGCAAGATTCCACACGTCGTGTCATGCTTTGCACAACATTATCAAGCAGCTGTTGGGGTAATTTATCCCATTCCTCTGTCAGTGCACGGATGAGGGTGTCCTTGTTTATTGGAGGGCATTGGCGACCAGCAAGACTCCTCCCCAAATCATCCCACACATTTTCAATGGGATTCAGATCTGGAGAACGTGC
The DNA here is from genome assembly GCA_039090855.1 of Macrothele yani. NCBI lineage: Eukaryota > Metazoa > Arthropoda > Arachnida > Araneae > Macrothelidae > Macrothele > Macrothele yani. The sequence continues at coordinate 77,611,015 of CM077026.1, forward strand.
TGGCCATACGAGGCGTTGAATATCCTCGCTCTCAAGACACTCCTGGACAGCGACTGTTCGATGACATGTTGCGTTGTCGTCCATGAAAATGAATCTATCACCGACAGCTCCATGGAACATGCGAACATGAGGTAGCAGAACATCATTAATGTATCGTTGGCCAGTCATAGTCCCAGTTGGAAGCACATAGAGGGACGTACGGCCATTGATCATGATGCCAGCCCATACCATGACACTACATGTCGGATATCGGTCCCTTTCCTGTATGTTGGCTGGACAATATGCAGTACCATTATCACGCCAGATCAGTTGTCGTCGACAATCAGACGATAGACTGTATCTACTCTCATCTGAGAAGAGGACAGCAGACCAGTCGTTATCAGTCGAATTGCGATGTTGATGGCACCATTGCAAACGGGCGGTACGGTGATGTCTGGACAATGGGATGCACACAACAGGACTGCGGGCGTATAGTCCTCCTTCGTGCAAACGTCTGGCGACAGTTTTTCGGGAGATCCGCTTGCCAGTAGCAGCCATAAACTGATTTGCTACCTCACTAGCTGTGCTGCGCCGGTGTCTTTTTGTTGATAGCACTATGTACCGATCTTCTGCAGGTGTCGTACTGCGAACACGACCTCCCCCGTGACGTTTGCTACACTCTCCATTTGTTTGAAATGATTTCCAAAGCCATGAAACAACACTGTGGCTGACGTCGAACTCACTGGCAACATCTGTTATTTTTCTCCCTCTTTCAATCTTGCCAATAATACGGCCACTCGTAAAATCATCTAGGTGATGTCGGGAAGACATACTGAAAATTGCAAGTTCGTCAATTGATTCTTTCCCTTTCAACTTTGCGTTTGAACAACAACGGTCAATACGCGTCAAATCCTTTATATCTCTTATCAGCGCTATGACGTCACGAACAAGTTCGGCAATCCAAAATTTGCATACGCACAACACGTCTAACTGTATCCCGCGCTTATGCTAATTTCCACATTTTCCTGCCTTCCATTTTATGGTTGCTATCGTTGCTATTGTCATCCGTCCTTAGCAATTGTCCGGCAGTGTATAATCATCGAACGACTCTTCTAAAATCCAAAAAATTGTTTCAACATAAGTTGTTTTCTGAGTGATAGCTGTTGCAATAACAAATGTTTTTTTACTGTTGTTTATTCTTGATGCAATGTTGCTTCATTGCATCAAGAATAAACAACAGTAAAAAAATTTTTTAAAAAGACTTTAACTTTTACAGTTAAAAAAAAACTTTAAAACAATGATAAGGCAATAATTTCAGATAGATACAGGTGTTGTCGAAAATAATGTAAAAACCTTGAAACAATAGGTGTTACGCACCTAATATGGTGTGGGAGCACCCTTGGCATTTAAAACTGCTTGAATCCTCCTTGGAATGGACGCATACAAGTCCTGGATGGTGGTAAGTGGTATGTTGTACCATTCTTCCTACAGAAACTGCTCCAATTCCTTGAGAGACGCCGGAGGAGGATAACGGGATCACACTCTGTTTTCCAACACAGACCACAGGGGCTCAATGATGTTTAAGTCCGGTGATTGTGCAGGACAGGGAAGGTGTGCAACTTCATCCTCATGTTCCCCAAACCATGATTGAACAGTTCGACTTATGTGAATCGGGGCATTGTCATCTTGAAATGTGCAATCCCCTGACGGAAAACAATGTCTGCGCCATTGAATGCACATGGTCGGCCAAAAGAGTGACATAGTCACCGTTAATGATCCGTCCTTGTAAGGTGATAACGGGAGCTGCTGGAAACCACGAGATCATGGCCCAAACCGTTACGAAACCGCCCCCATGCTTCACTGTAGGAAGGAGACAGTCTGGGTTTTAAGCTTCTGCGGGGTTTCTCCACACGTAAACCCGTCCTGTGGTGGAGAATAGTGAAAGACTTGATTCATCGGAAAACAAGACATGTTTCAGTGATCCGCAGTCAACGTTTTATGTTCCTGGCACCATCGCAGTCAACGTTTTATGTTCCTGGCACCATCGTAGTCTCCGTTTCATATTCACCTATGACACCAGGGGTTTTGCAATCGCAGCTCTGCCGTAAATATTGTGCTTATACAATTCCCTTCGCGCGGTATAGGTCGACACTGGGTTTTAAAGGTGTGCATTAAGCTCAGTAGTCACTTTCGTCGCCGTGGTCTTCCTCCTTGAGGCCACAATCCTCTTTAATGTCCTCCTGTAACTCGCAGTGAGTTCGGTTTTCTTTCCACATTTGTGCCTCGCAGATGACGTTGTGCCGTGAGCATTGTATGCTATCATGACCTTCGACACGGTACCTCTCGATAACCCCAAGCCCCAATACCTGTGCCACTGTGGTTAGCGACGCACCAATCAAACGGACTCCTACAATCTGTCCGCTTTGGAACTCCGACCGGTCTCTCATTGTGCCTTCACCTGAAACGAAGTTATGCAAACACCGATTTAAAATGCAATCACACAGACCCTTGAGAATCTAAGCAACACTTTTCTACAGAAAACATTGCAGCTACATGTTCGTTTTACTCAAAAAGTAGCACATACCAAAGTCACTGTTTTCAGCGAGGTGTTTCCATTATTTTGGACAACAACTGTTAGACAAAGTTGTTTGAATATATGTACATTTAACTCTTTCCAGCCCAAAACTTTATTTTTGAAATTGGAAACTTTTTTCGGGTTTTTGTGGTGTTTTGGGTTTGTAATAAATAAAAATAGCATTGAAAACTTTTTATAACATTTTATTACTCAAATACAAAATGTTGTTTATGAACAACATTAGCATACAAAAGTTCGAATTTTTGATAATTTGACTTCCTTTTCCTTATTTTGTTTCCTTCATGAACATGAAACCACATCGCTCTTTTCAAAAGGAAATTCTGTTTTGATCACCCATCTCTGAACATAGGAAAATGTTCAATAGAATATTTTTCACTTCACATGGAAATCGACAAAGCAATGTTTTTTTTTGTTTGTTTTTTTTGTGAAACAAAATTATATCACAATTTTGGCACACAGCATAGGAAAATCATGTCTTGCGGTTCTTAGAATGTTGTTTTGGATAGTTGTATGCCAACTACAGTGGGTTTAGTAAGAATTTGCTGTGCAAGAAGGACTTTGAAAATTCAAAGAATAGACCTATATGTTGTTTCTGAATAACAATGGGTTGGAAAGGGTTAAAGAATTTCAATGAAAAACTTCTGAATTAAACAAAATGCACATGTTTCTAATTTAGTATTATTATTAGGCCTACCAAAAAAATCACCTTAAAATGATAATGATTTTTATTCCAGGTTTTCATTCAAATGAAGAATTTCATGTACCTTCACTGCACACACACACACACACACACACACACACACACACACACACACAAAATCTTGCTGATGACGAGGCTCCAAAAAATGGAAAATACCATTGCAGGAAAATGCGCCGTTTTTAAGTAAAAAACTTAAATCAATTACACGTATGGGTTATTTTTACATGCACATGTGCTTAAGTAAAATACATCAGTCGTTTTTTTTTGTATATCGTCCTGCTTGTTCAAGCAATTGATGTAGCTACCGAAGAAAGTTTCAAAGCCAGGGCGGCATAAAGTTATGCTGGCTACCAGCTGCAACTAAACTAACAGATAGCACAATCGCTCTTGCACAGACTGCTGCATAGCACCATGCGACAGGTCAAGCCTTTGCTTCATCTGAGACATACCAACCTTTTCACACTGCTCCGCCAATCTGCGTTTTGTTCAGATGATGTCGGCGAACGTTTACTACTGCTTTCTTCCGCTATGTTTGTTTCACCAATTTCAAACTATCGATACCACTTTCGCACTTTATGCACTAACATCGGGTCGGACAACGTTGAACTTTCCAGGTTTCTACCAGTTTATTTTGTTCTTCCTTCTGAATGGCATAACTGGTCGGACCTCAACTTCGTCCACCAAATCTCAAATCATTTTCCAACAAAAGCTGGGCTGGCACGCGAACTAATCTGTTTGAGTAATCGACTGCAGCGTGCTGGTAATGCAGTAACATTATCCAAAGCACAAACCGTTGTGTCGTTTGTTACTCGGAAATGCAACAATCAGGCTTCTTACTGACTTAGCTGCAGTACAGAAATTTCGTCAGGAAAAACTTCCGCTTTAGAAATAAATACACTGGTTACAAAAAGTTAGGGATATTGTGGTTTCGAAGGGAAAACGTGGTGATATGCAAATTTAGAGGCTACTGGAGATCGGTGATCAGCGTGGGTAGCTACGTGATATTTAAATTAGCATCATGACAACACAACACATTATGTGCGAGCTCCGATAAAAATACCCTGCAAGAAGTGAAAAACGGGTCGTTTCACGCTTGGTCTAGAGGTTTGTTTAATTTACTGCCTTCAGTGTAGGATTAACCTGATATGATGTCCAGACGATGTTTAAGCATTGACAACAGAAATAGAGATGTTGACATGTACAGGTAAGTGTACGGCAGATCGATGTGGCTTCTGCTTTAGGAGTTTCGCAAAGTGTAGTAAGTCGGCTACACATAAGATTTGAACGGAATGGAAATGTTGCATAACGACTCAAGAGTGGATGCCCGAGGATAACCACCAGGATGTAATACCGTTACCTCACGGTAAGTGCTCGAAGAAGGCTTAGTATCACAAGTAGCTAACTCCAGGAATCACTTCAAGCTGCTCCTGGTGCTACAGTATGTACTCAAACGGTACGAAACAGTCTTCACGCGCACGGACTCAGAGCAAGGAGACCGCTGAGACGTATAGAATTGACATCAGCACACCGTCGCCAAAGAGGTACATGGGTCAGACAGTCTATATCATAAAATACAGAGTGGCAGCATGTAATTTTCATAGAGGAATCCCGTTTCGCTCTTTATTCAGATACTCAACGAGGCCATGTGTGGAGGGTATCTGGCACACGAATAAAACCAAACTACGTGCAGTTCATCCACCCTTACCAGAGGCAGTCAATTCTGATCTGGAAAGAAGTATATTTCAATGGCCGTACTTCCTTCTGTGTTTGTCAAGGCAACATGAATGCCTCAGTGTACCAAAACGAGATGATTTTGCCCATTGTGACACTGTTTCACGATGCTATTGGACATGCGTTCCCTAGCATACCCGGGCGTTTTCTGGGAGACGCGGGTTCGAGTCCTGCTCCAGTACGATGCAAATTTTCAAGTTTTCGGATATTATCTGACTTACCATCCTTGTCACATTTACGCCAAAAATCGGATTGTCATCTTCAAAAAAAATGCATTCCCTTTTCTCGATGACAATGCAACTAGTCTCAGTGCCTGAAGCGTGCTTCATGAGCTGAAAAATCATGGCATTGAATCGTTACACATGCCTCCGAGGTCTCCTAACCCTAATCCTACTGAGAAAAGATGCCTCCGAGGTCTCTTAACCCTAATCCAAGTGATAACAGACGCCTCCGAGGTCTCCTAACCTAAATCCTAGTGAGAACACATGCCTCCGAGCTCTCCTAACCCTAATCCTAGTGAGAACAGATGCCTCCGAGGTCTCCTAACCCTAGTCCTGGTAAGAACAGATTCCTCCCAGGTCTCCTAACCCTAATCCTAGTGAGAACAGATGCCTCCGAGGTCTCCTAGCCCTACTCCTAGTGAGAACAGATGCCTCCGAGGTCTCCTAACCCTAATCCTAGTAGGAACAGATGCCTCCGAGGTCTCCCAACCCTAATCCTAGTAAGAACAGATGCCTCCGAGGTCTCCTAACCCTAATCCTAGTAAGAACAGATGCCTCCGAGGTCTCCTAACCGCAATCCTAGTGAGTACATTTGGGACGCTGTACAGCGACGTCTGAATAACCATGTTCTACACCCCAGTATACTGGCAGACCTCCGTAACGTGTTGCCTGTGATATTGGACGAGCTGCCCCAGACCTCATCAATAACGTCATTGTACGTACGTATGTCTTTGTAGGTGTCAAGACGATCTTCAATACAGAGGTGGTGTTATCGGATACTGAAATCCAGAGATATGGTCATTATCCGAATTTACCTTTCTGTCTACATTGCCGTGCTATTTTGTGGTGTGCAGAAACTGCACAGTATTTTTTTTTTTTTTTTTGTAAACTCACTCTTTCTCTTTTGTGTTACGTAGCCCCAGTGATGTTATTTCAATGCGTGTTACTTGCGTCAAATACGTATACCCTTCATTTCATGCAATATCCCTAACTTTTTGTGACCAGTGTATGTTATGTAAAAAATGAACTGATGCCACATTTGCAGTGATTTTCAAACATGTGCTGCAGGTTTTAACAAAGATAAGCTACAACAATGATACACTGAAGTTTCCTCGTAATCGATAGATTCGGTTTCCATTTTGCATGCCAAGTCCGCTGATTCATGTGAAAGCTGGGCGGTTTACTGTCTTGATAGCTTCTTAAAGGAATTATAAACACAGATCGATACTGCATAATTACACCAACCTTTACTGGAGATGTCTTCAGGATGAGACCCTTTGTGTACATGCATTGTGGCAAGGACACAGATGAAGCTCTGTTCCAGTTTATGCTCTTTTGTGTCACTGTTTGTGTAGCCTCCATGAGTGCATAAGTGAAGCACAGATATCATTGGTTTTGGACATTTATATCTTCATGTCATTTATTTCTCATAGCTCCTATCATACTCGGATTTCCTCAGTACTTTCAAGAGAATCACGACATGCGTTTTAAATTTAATTTAAGCGAATCACGATATGTGTTTTAAATACAATGAGGTGAATTAATTCTTGTCACCAAGGATTAGAAGTGCTTGAATTTAATCTTGTTTATTTATTTTGTTTCTGGGTTTAACGACCAGCGTGAGGAGTATAAGCAATCGATCTTCCCTAATTTGGGGCCACTGGCTCCAGGGAGGGAAGGGAGTCAGTGCCATTTAACAAACATACCTCCATTTTTCATCTAGGCCCGAACCAGTGCTCTCTCTCAGAAAAAAGACTAGAATCCACTGCCTCAGACCATTCAACTACAGGGATGGCGAACTTCATTTCGCAGAACTTTTCTGATTTTTGGAACTGATTATATTTGTAATATATTAATTTCCTGGAAATTTTTCCTGCGATATTCTACGAATATTTCTCAGTTTAGCAGCTAGTACAAAACTCTTAAAGACAAAGTGATAGAACTAACATTTCTTTTTCTTGGAATTGGAACATTTAGTAAAGAATTCTGTTCGGCGTCGGTGTTCCGAAAAGTTTGCTTCTACGTTCAGTAACAAAGGTTAGAATTTCATCTGCTTCCGTATCTGGTAGATTAGTCACTCTGCGTCTTGAACCTGGTTTCTCATACTTTGTAGGTGAACTTTAAAACTGTCACTAATAAGGAATGAAAAATGACAGAAAGAAACGGCTGACATGCCTTTTACAGTGAATTGAGTGCTATTTCTCCTTTTAGAGATGTTTTCGAAATCCAAATTTTTTCGTTTTACGGAACTAAACTGTCCGTTTTTTTCTTCATAAGTTCTCAAAAATCAATTTAGCACTCTGAAAACTAACAAACAAAGCCGAAACAAAGCAAAAATGTGGACTGTTGCTTCTTGCAGGATGAAAGGAAGGCAACTGATTTTTTTTATTGAAGTGAAACTATTTCATGTGGAAACGTTACTTTGATTTTTGGTACGGGTTCAGGTTTCTTCTCTGATCTAATGATAAGACTTCCATCACGAAAACAACGACAATATGAAGGATGATAACAAGCACAAATACTGAGTTGTGAAAAGCGACAAGTTATTTTTAAAAATGGCTGCTTCAATGCTGCTTCTTGTACAGTCAGAAAGAGGCCGATGATGATTTGTTAAAAAAAATCCTGCTTTAAAAATGCCCATCTTATTCTGTACAATGTTTATTTTACTTTTGTCAGGTAATGATAAAACTAGTGGTAATAGAAGTAGCCGACAAAGTTTCGGCCGTAATGAGCATTCCTTCTTGCTCAAATTCGGAACATTACCCTCTAAACTACGAAAAACCATCTAACCTCAGCGATTCCAGTGCAAAGCCCAAATTGTTTTTATGGGCAAGGCAATATTGCAAAGTTTGCTCCAAATCATGACAGATGAAGAAAAAATCTCGATAAAGAAAAGATCAGAATTTTTTTTTATCATGATAATACCTCTGTAGAGTACAAACGGCAGGCTTCCAGTACTTCTTCAGGAAATATGCTGACAAATGCGTCTGCGTCGAGAATTAAATCTGTGAAAACAGAAATTTGTCCGCGTCTCCTTGCTCCGGAGTTAGTAGCTCTAACCGACTAAGCTGCACCGACAGGATGAATCGCTGCAGATTTGTAGTCTTGACACGTGCTCCACCTCTGAAGTACGTCACAAAAGGCATAAAAAAGAGACTGGTATGTATTATAAAGCTAGAGCCCAACCCGATTCAACCGAAAAATCCTCTGACCTAATTAATTTAAACTATGAATAGTATAAATTATATCAGACTGACACGTCTGCAACCGAATGTATGCTGTCTAAGTGCTATCCTAGGAACCTAATTCCGTTATCATACTGAGATGTTTTTGTTGCATAAAATGTCTTTTTTATTAAAATTTATATCAAGTCAACTTCTCAGTAAAAATATTTTGCAGGTTACTATACTCAGAGAAATAAATTGCAAAATACCGTGTAAAATCGACGTCTGGTTAACAGTTCACATCAGTGATGTCTCAAATATCAAAATTCGCGAACTTAATTATATATATTTCAACACGAATGATGCCAAGAATTTGCGACTTTCACTATAAATGGAGCCTTCCACTACCAAAAAATGAAAAATGAGAGGAAAATCCCTGCAATAGATCTGCAGCATCGATTAAACATCCATATTGGAGACGTCGTTATGTGGGGAGAAAGCAAAATAATTGTTTCTCTTCGCGTGTAACTCCACAGAGAAATGTCACGAAAGAGTGCAATATGTATGCACATACAGAGAGAGAGAGAGAGAGAGAGAGAGAGAAAGAGATAGAATTTCCCTGTTATCTTACCCTCTCTCTCTCTCTCTGTTTACAGATATTCGTACAACCCTACCGTCTTTTTTTCTGTGACGTTTTGATTTGATCTATCGAATCACCTAATTCACTTTAATGTCCCAAAAATTCTTCCTTCGAGCCGCACTTGTTCGCAAGCAAGGAGTTTCTTTAAACTTTGATGAAGACATGTCGTTGTTGTTTGTTGTTGAGATCATGGTACAATACCACGAAAGAAATTATATACGAACTCAAAATGTTTTTTAGAAAGATTAAATTCATTTGAGAAGCAAGATTAGCAAAAGCGAGCCACTGTCGATTTTATTGATTCGGAAAGTTCTTCACCAGCCCCATTTGACCAGCAATGAAATTCCTACCCTGTTACCTATGACCAGTTTCCATCTCCTGTATAAAAACGTGAGTCAAAAAGGGCAAAGAATATTTTATTACTCCCATAGTATCCGAAAGAAACCAGCAAATATACAGTTACATCCGTAGAAGACAAATTGCATAAGAGAATAGCAAAAATCTGTTTTCAGTCATGCGTTTATTTGGTTTAAAGTGAATTTCTTCAGTCTGCCTCTCAGAAACAGGAAATTTATGACGTGTACAAATATTTATGTTCTTTTCCTGGAGACAAAAACGTGCACCATAAAAAAAGTGTGAGATGCGTTTTCCTTTATTCGATCTTAAATTGAGTTTTAAATTATGTCTCCAAGAAACTTGGAATTCATGTCACGTACTCCATTTATAGGGAAAAAATGGTGCGTCGGAAAAATAGAAACGCATGAATAAGATGAATAACATCCGGTGAAAATCGGTTGAAATCCGATTTCTGAGAGCAGTGATACGTGTAGTACTCTCAAAAAGTCGGACATACAGAACTACGATTGCAGAGCGTCTCTCTCTCGCTCTCTCTTCCCCCTCTCTCTCTCTCTCTCTCTCTCTTTCTTTCCTTCTTTCTCTTTGTTCATTTGAAGCAATTTGTCTATCTCTCTCTTTCTCCTTCTCTCTTCCTTTCTCTTTCTTCTTCTATCTCCCTCTTTCTCTTTCTTTATATATATATATATATATCTTTGTCTCTCTTTCTCTCTTTCTTTCTCTCTCTCTCTCTCTGTCTCTCATATGTCCGTGACATACACTGCTGGACAATTGCTAAGAACGGATCATAAACGGCTATATAGCGCATAAAAAAGTAAGTGTGGTTGGATGCCAAGTGAAATAAAATAATGTCAGAATGCCAGGACATTACAAGAAAGACAATTTATTGCGCTCTGAAATCCAGAAGGCTTTGGAACGTGTTCAAGGGACAAACAGGCCATTTTGTGCAGAATACGTAAACGTGAAAAAAATGCAATTACCGTCCGCAGGCGTTCCGGCGTAAAATGTCAATACGGGATATAGCCACCATGGAGGGGATGCAAGATTCCATACGTCGTGTCATGCTTTGCACAACATTATCAAGCAGCTGTTGGGGTAATTTGTCCCATTCCTCTGTCAGTGCACAGATGAGGGTGTCCTTGTTTATTGGAGGGCATTGGCGACCAGCCAAGATTCCTCCCCAAAGCATCCCACACATTTTCAATGGGATTCAGATCTGGAGAACGTGCTGGCCATACGAGGCGTTGAATATCCTTGCTCTCAAGACACTCCTGGACAGCGACTGTTCGATGACATGTTGCGTTGTCGTTCATGAAAATGAATCTATCACCGACAGCACCACGGAACATGCGAGCATGAGGTAGCAGAACATCATTAATGTATCATTGGCCAGTCATAGTCCCAGTTGGAAACACATAGAGGGACGTACGGCCATTGATCATGATGCCAGCCCATACCATGACCCTACATGTTGGATATCGGTCCCTTTCCTGTATGTTTGATGGACAATATGCAGTACCACTATCACGCCAGATCAGTTGTCGTCGACAATCAGACGATAGACTGTATCTACTCTCATCTGAGAAGAGGACAGCAGACCAGTCGTTATCAGTCCAATTGCGATGTTGATGGCACCATTGCAAACGGGCGGTACGGTGACGTCTGGACAATGGGATGCACACAACAGGACGGCGGGCGTATAGTCCTCCTTCATGCAAACGTCTGGCGACAGTTATTCGGGAGATCCGCTTGCCAGTAGCAGCCATAAACTGATTTGCTACCTCACTAGCTGTGCTGCGCCGGTGTCTTTTTGTTGATAGCACTATGTACCGATCTTCTGCAGGTGTCGTACTGCGAACACGACCTCCCCCGTGACGTTTGCTAAACTCTCCATTTGTTTGAAATTATTTCCAAAGCCTTGAAACAACACTGTGGCTGACGTCGAACTCCCTGGCAACATCTGTTATTTTTCGCCCTTCTTCAATCTTGCCAATAATACGGCTACGCGTAAAATCATCTTGGTGATGTCGGGAAGACATACTGAAAATTGTAAGTTCGTCAATTGATTCTTTCCCTTTCCACTTTGCGTTTGAACAACAACGGTCAATACGCGTCAAATCCTTTATATCTCTTATCAGCGCTATGACGTCACGAACAAGTTCGGCAATCCAAAATTTGCATACGCACAACACGTCTTACTGTATCCCGCACTTATGCTAATTTCCACATTTTCTTGCCTTCCGTTTTATGGTTGCTATCGTTGCTATTGTCATCCGTCCTTAGCAATTGTCCGGCAGTGTATTTTTGTGTATTCAAATGAGTACTAACGGTGAGTCGAAATTCGTCTACTTTGCAGCTAAAAAGTTAAATGATGTAAGAAAGCCATAAACACTCACCTCATTGCGAAAAGTACAGACCGTTGTTTGCTATATATAGTCTTTTCCAACGTTAGACCTGAACCACGATCTAACTGCAGTAACCACTGAGTGGGTTTCGAAAACATAAACTGATGCCAGATTCTACATCCACCACTGAAGCGAAGGGCCGTCCTTGTAGGAAATGGGTCATGGAGGGCAACAGGTAGTAGTCGATGAGGTCCGTACTGTATGAAGGGAGGGGTAGGATGTGAACCGCTAACAGTTCCTGCAGTTTGGAGTGGCCTCTCTGGAGCTGTGACTTGGAACATTATTAGCGCCCCTTCCCTCTTAATGAGCCCCGGTTAGTGTTGGCTCAGAGCATCACGGACCCACTGCAGTTGCTTGGTATAAAGGTTCCCGTCCACAATCTGACAATCTAGTATGTGTTTGCAATGCTCAGAATCCTTGCAATTTCACCAATGCACAGCAAGACTTTCCTCTAGACCCTTTTGCACCAGTGGCTGTGCTTCCTGGCGTTGCCTCAGCCACTGGTTTTCAATGGTAGGATAACTAACGAATATCCGTTTTTTAACACCTGTGACGATACGACACTAAAGCTTCTCGTCCTGTGGATTTGACAGCAATCTGCGAACAGAGAGGGATGCGCTGTTTCACCTACTGGGGTGTCAGTTTCCATGGGAAACTATTCGATGGCGTCTGAAGGATAAACGCAGCTGGTACAGATGACAAAACCGCCCTGGTGGCACAGTGGTCTAAGCGAAGGCCTCTGATCATTCGCCCGAACGGGGTCTGGGTTCGAATCCCGGTGAAGCATGGATGTTGTGTTTGTCTTACGGCACTGGCTCTCTCCCTTCCCTGGAACCAATGACCCTAAATTAGTGACGGGCGAAAGCTTATAGCCCATTGAGTTGCTCACGGTGGTCGTTAAACCTCCAATAAAAAAAAAAAAAAGGATGACAAACGATGGTCAATTGGGAAGACAAACACCTCAGCTGCCAATTGTCATGTACTGATACTAGCGTTGGTTTTTGTCACACTTTCGACCAAGGAGTTAGTGTTGGTGATCGTTGGACGTTCTAGCCTCGGCTTGTCTTCGAGGCTGTTGTCCCCCTTGCTGAAACGCCGGAATCATTTTTGTGCAGTAGTGCTTTTCACTGTTTATTCGCCTTCAACTGCACAAATTTTTCTCGTTGCTGCGCCGCCTTGTTTAACCTTTTCTTTTTTTGTTTTCGAAAATGGCGTAGGAGCACCCGAACAGCACGTTTATGGACCTCCATTTTCTGGTTACCTAATAAAGTAACGTGGCTCTGTGCCAATTGCACGTCATCAGCCTTCTCTGTTCTACATCATCGCGGTATCCCGTCGACACTTGCGTGTGTTTCGCATAGGAATGGAGACGCAACATTTTGTGAAGCTCAAAATGGGACGAACTTTTGACTCAACCCGGTAGCAATCGTCTTACAGAACTCTGTGAAACAATCTTGTAAAGTCTAATCAGATATTCATGACATTAAAAATTTAATATTCAAATCAGTTGCGCTGTTTTGCCACAAGAAAGATTTTTTCGTTCATTCCGTTCTTCCACTCTCCATCGTCAGGTCCGTTTTAAACTCCTCTTTAAGCGCTGATAAAAACTGTTCACATCATAGGTTATTACACCACAATCTGTGGTCTTAATTATAACGTTTTGTTACGCCTCCTGTGTGTGTGTGTGTGTGTGTGTGTGTCGTGTGACGCATTTTATTTTTGATCACAGTAAGTGGAGTGGCTACCTCGATATGAAATACTATCGTAATATTAGTAACTATATTTCTAGGAACGTAACATTTCCATTCAGATTTCAGAGCACATACTAACAAATTTATCTATTTATGGATCTTGAAATTTTGATTTTTCTTATGTCTGCTGCATGATGGTGATTAAAAATCATTATTATTATTACGACCACTATTTTTTTCTTTATGTGTGCTTGTTGACTGCTGTTGTCATAGCGCCAGTTTCAAATTTCACTTCATTGAGTACTCCTCAGAGGAATGAGAAGCAAGCGTGAAATTGAACGTGATGAACCTTGTTAATTCTTAAGAAAACGTAACGTACAGTATGTGGAACAGGCCACCTTCGAATTTCATTTCCGTAAATAATCCCTCTATACATATAAAAATGCTTTTCATTATTTTATGGAATAGTGATTAGGTAATTCACTCTACATCCACATGAACAACTCTTCCAAAACATCTTTTAGGAATTTCAGGACGAATCAATTTTCAGGTTTTCTGAAGAGTTAGCCAAGGTTATTTCCTGCATCTGTATGCCGCAAAATTTGAACTGTTAGCACCTTCCATGCAAATTAGAAATACTTCACGATTTTCTCAGACGTGTGTTTCAATGTTGAGACGGGCCGAGCCTTGGCCGTGCCGTTACTGCTCTCGGACTGCATAATATTTACTACGATTTGAGCTTGGGTGGGCTCGGGTTCTGATATTTTTCTTCTACTTTTTTTTTTTTTTTTACGTGTAATGTTGCATGATTTAGCGTACGAGATTTTTTTGCATTTTTTGGTTGGTAAAGAGAATTTTTCAACAACTAATTCTATGTGGGGAGTGGAAAGAGGTATTTATTATGGGCTTCAGAAGCATATGCCGCAGCCCACGATTAGTGGAGTTCTGCGGGGAAGGAAAACCTTCCTCAAGAACTGTAGGCTGTTCCATAAAAACTGAGAGTAATTTTGTTTTCAGTTGGCAACAGTTCGAAGGGGGAAAATAACCACGAAGACGACTAACTGAATTAAGTAGTATCCATGGCAACAGTTATTAGCCGTGGCAGACGATTCTGGTTTTGTTATTGCGCAGTTGTTTAAGGTATGTCTGCATTTCGCCGTAGAGCTCTATAGGTAATTGATTCAGAGTTATGAAGTGAAATGCGTTGTGTGATAAAATTTTGCTATCGTTTGGGTAAAACGGCGCCAGAAACAGTTGATTTAATGAAAAAAGCTTACAAAGATAAATGTTTCGGTGAGTCAATGATTTTCAGATGGCACCATGATTTCCAAAAAGGGTGTTTGTTGGCATAACTCGCTCCTTTGCCTGGTCGACCTGAAAGTGTTGTTACGGAGCGTACTGTTAACAATGTTTCAGCATCCTGCCAGAAGATCGACGAATGACATATGAAGACATAGCGGCGTCAACTAATATTCCAAAAACGTCAGCATTTCCCATTCTACGCGACAAATTACTGCTGCATCGTGTGCGTTCCAGATGGGTACCTCATCACCTGACAAAAGAACAATATTTGTGTCATTAGTGGAAACAAATGATTGCAAAATATCCAAACTTTCTAAACATACTAAGAACTGCCGATGAAACATGGGTTCACTATTTCGACCTCCTCATGAAGCGCGCAACGAGTGTCTGGAAACACCAGGCTCGCCTTCTCCGGAAAAGGTCCGCCAAACCGAATCAGCTGGGAAGGTGGTGATGATAATTTTCTTCGATCATAAAGGTGTAGTGTACTAGCATGCCGGCCCTCCACAAATTACTGTCAATGCTGAGTATTATATTTGTGTCTTGAAGCGTCTGCGACGACACATAACGATTAAGCGACCGGAACTGGTGGGCAAGTAGACCCTACACCATGATAACGCCCGCCCACGTGTGGCTGCTTGTGTTCAATAGTTTCTTACAAAATGCAGTATTGAAATAATGCCACAGCCTGCCTACAGTCCTGACCTCGCCCTGTAAGATTTCGGTTGTTTTCAATAATAAAGTAAGAGTACCGTGGAGCCACATTCAGTAAAGATGCTGACGTTATTCAAGCTGTACAGGGGTCGCTAAAGCAGCTTCCACAAAACACCTTCGCCACACGCTTTGAAAAGTGGACTGAACGATGGAATCGTTGCATATCATCCGAGGGAAGATACTTTGAGAAAGAATAACATATATTTTGCTGTACCTATATTTCCTCATTTTGTGGGATTTTACTCTCAGTTTTTATATTACGGCCGTTGTAAATACAACGCCGTCGGAATTTCGCACTATCCTCCCACGCTATAGCTCTTATTGAGCAACATACATAAATTGCAGTGCAGCTCGATTTTGTTCTGCCGCCCAAAACAACTGTGAAGGAAATTAATGTTAAAAGAAAATCGCACGTCGATACTGTAGGAACAGACAGAGATCTCTTCCCCACTCCCCCAGTTGAGAAAGACATCGGTAAATTGTTGAGGGACGAGAAAGTGGAAGCCTGGGAGAGGATTGTTTTATATTACTATTGTGGCCTTAACAGGCTAGACACACAACTTTCGGGCTCTCTCGAAAATTAGTGAAATCAGTAAAATCTGTGGCTCTTACCCTCGAAATCAGGACGATCTGAGATTTATCAGTGACAGAACAACGATAAAAGACAGTGCAATGACCTTTCCGAAGCCGACGTCAGCTGCTCTCTCCATTTGAGGGCTTGCGATGGATTTGCGACTTTCAGCAAGTACAGACAAAAATTCCTTTCGGAGGTAGTCCGGGTGACGGAAGCTCTTGCGTCATTTTATTTCTCACATCATTGATCGGAAAGATCTGTATAATAGCTTGACCTGCAATGGGAATTAAAAGGATATGTGGAGATGTTTAAAGTAATGTCACTATGCTTTTCTTCAAACACTACATTTGCAAGATTTTTTAAGCTTATTACAAACAGCATGTAAATAATGCGGCTTTAAGATTCAGAATTAATTTTGGTAAAAAAATTCTTCAAACAATTACTGCTATCACACATCCATATGCATCTGGGCGTCAGAGGTCAATAAAACGGAATACAAGGGGAAGGTCAGTGGTTGATGAAGTTCTCCTGCCAAAGCAGTCAGGGGTGTAGGTTTACGGCGTGTCGTCCGAGTTAAGTCTGGATTCGAGTTCCGGATGAAACGTAGGTTGTGTGTTCGGCATAGGAGACTGCATGGCTCTTTCTCCTTCCCGGAACTACGGACCCTAAATTAGAGAAGAGCGACGGCTTATTGCCCTTAGAGTTGCTCATGGTAATGGTTAAACCTCAATGCAAAAAAAAAAAAAGACTTGCTAATAAAATGTTAAATAATTGTAGCATCTTGAGCACAAGAATTTTAAAACGTTATGAAGTGTATGAAATCACAGATAAATTTTATTGAAGTAGAAATAATCGGGATGAATCAGGTATAATGTATTATCCGTCAAAGAATTTGTTCAAATTAAAAGTACCGAACTCTTTTAAAGTCGTATTTCAAGCCCATAAATAACTTTTGAATTTCTCTAGATAACTTGTTCTGAAATTCATCTAAATTGTCGAATATTTTGAGTTTCTGTCATCCATGAAAGGAATGCACAAGGGAAAAGAAAAACTGAAGCTCTACAAAATGTAATTTAAAACGTCTCGAGTTCAAAGGAAATTCTCAAAGAAGTTTTTTTCATGGATTATTCAGGAAATTACCTACACACCACCAATAAAGTGCCGCAACACCCAATTCTTCTACAGACGTCGTGACCAGGAGTCGAGGACGTAACATGTGTAACGGCAGTTTTGTGCAAAAACGCATTCATTGACCAGAAAAATGCACTTTAGATGAAAACATTAGAATGATATTTCAGTAGAAGGGGCTTTTGGACACATTACTCTGGGAGTTTCCTGGGCTGTACAAACAAAATTACCTCGTAGTAGAAACCGTCCTGAATGAGGCGTCATGCCATCCCTGGCCTTGATGTCAGAACGTTTCTTCTGAGGTATACTGCCCACTAGGCAGTTGAGGTGGTTTTGCTCTAAAGCATTCTACTTTTGTGTGTGTGATTGGATGTTTAACGACCACCGTGAGGGACTCAATAGGCTATACGCAGTCGCCCGTTCCTAATTTAGGGTCACTGGCTCCAGGGAAGGGAGAGAGCCAGTGCCGAAAGACAAACACAACATCCATGCCTCACCGGGATTCGAACCCGGATCCCGTTCGGACGAATGATCAGATGCCATCGCTTAGACCACTGGCAGCTCGCACGAGGTTCTTGACGGATTCTTGCAGCGTCGCATAGCTTGTTTCAGTTACTCCTAAACATGCTCAGTAGGATTCAAAATAAGCTAGAGTGGGGGTCATCCAATCTGGGGGTTCGTAGCTTCGTGGAGGTGCACATTCGCTAGTTTTGCGCAATGGGTTCGGGCGTTGTCGTTCTGTGGATGAACACAACTCAGGTGATCAAGCTGTACGACAACAAAACAGATAGGAGAATATATTCCCTATACTACATAGCGATCAGACTGAGTTGTACGGTGTAAAACGACTGGCCTGTACGACATGCATGCATCATGCCACCCAAAAACATTACTAAACTTCCAACTTAGTGAACCTACTCGGTGGAATACTGGAAGTGTGGAGCTTGTTCTGGCTCCTTCGGACCACGTTATCTATGGTGCTCAGACACCAAGTTTATTCGGTACTCGCCCATGTAATAGGCACGACGCATTTGTCTAAAGTCCATTTGGCGTGAGAACCCTTCTTTATAAGCGAGGTAGAGGTATAGAGCAGGGCTGCTCAATATGGACGACTGGAGTGAAGGCTTTTCTTTGGAAAGCAGCTTCTGTTGGTTTTCGACCCTGCGGATCCATAGCCATCAGGAAGTCGTTTTTCGGGCTCTGCAGCTTATCCGTGTGTTGTCGTAGGACCAGAATCCAAAAGTAGTTACCTACTATGGTTGTTGTAGACTGCTAGCATCTACTATTGTGGACTTCTAGCATCTACTATTGTGGACTTCTAGCATCTACTATTGTGGACTTCTAGCATCTACTATTGTGGACTGCTGGCATCTATATTGTGACCCATTCTAGGCAGATACTGCCGATTTCTAGGTAGATATTCCAAATATGGCGGATATCCCTTAAGTTCACTCTGCACTACTGTCCCGTCTCCAGCAGTGAAAGACATCGTTGGCGCAGGGCGACAATGCGAATGTGGTCGAATGTTGAGACTGTATTATTTGGCAGGATTCTTGTTTTAAGCCCGTCGTTGGTAATGTCCAGCGTCGCTACAACAAAAACTACGGAGTATAGTTAGCAATGATCTGACAGGAGCCAATGCCACCCTTCGTGAACGACGGCCAGGAGATACGAGATATGCACTGAGCTGGACCGTAAAATCCGTTAACATTTCTAAAGTAAAAAATATTTCGGTTCCCTAAATGAAAATTGACTTATGTCAGAATCGTGTTTTCCTTGTATTACTTCCCTAAATTACTGGTTTAAATTATCAAATAAAATGAAATACGATTTGATTTTTTAGAAATAAATTATTTACATTTGAAAAGATGGTTTCTTCCTAACCCATGTTTTAAAAAATGTTTCTTTCAGGTTTTCGATAGATGTGTTACATATCTCCTCCTTCCTCATCACTAACCTCCATATGACCCCTGTTCTCATCCAGTTGAAAACCTGAGATATAAGAAGTTGAAATGAAGTTTTGTTTTCACTCTATGACCTTATTCTCTATAGCTTAAATTTCCCTTGAGAAGTGACAAAAATCACAGCGAGACACGAAGCATGGAAACGCAACATGAACAGGGAGCATGAATTCGTTATAATTGAAATCAATTTTCGGTGTTACAAGCTGGAAGTCTGAGGCCGGCCGAAAACGTACCTTCCCTTTAAATTTCGAGCTCAAACCGTTCCGGGCCGGGCACCGAACGTCGGGGTTTGTGCCTCGACGGACTTTTCAAGTTAAGGGCCGAGCAGATCTACAGCTGATAGCAGTCAGCAGATCGTAGGGTACTTCCACAAAATGCTAAACAGAAACATCAGCTCGGGTTCTAGGCCAATAAGGAGATGTTGCAGCGTTTTTTGTTGTTGTAGTTGATTTTGTTTCTTCTTTTGTTTTCTCTTCTTTACCTTTTTTTTGTGTGTGTGTGTGTGTGTGAAGTGGCTGTTAAATCAACATGTGGTTTCGTCTTTTCTTCTCAATCTTCTGCAATCATCGGCAATTTTATAAATACTTCTCATTTCCTAACCGTAAACAGGACATGACAATGAATACACACATAACCAACAAAATGTGAATTATGATCAGCAAAGACGTTTTACGTCTTACCAAACAGTTTTCAGTTTCAGCTCATCAAAGGTCTCCAAGTTCGTAGGTAAAATATTGGTTGACACCTTAAGTGACGAAATTACGGTCCCCATGCAATACATCTTTAGGGCCCCTACATGAAGAAAAAAGAAAAACTTTTGAACCATTTCCACCCCCAAAAAAAGAAAAGAAACCTTCGCAATGCACGATCTTCAGGCGGTCAGTGGGTCTTCTATGTTAACCTACGCTTAATGATGAACTTCGCGAAAGCAGTGTTGACACCTCTGGATCCAACAAAAATATTCCAAGTTCCACAAAAATAAAAAAAAAAAAAAGAAATAATATATATCACAAGTTCTACACTGCTCTAGTACTAAAGTTTAAAAGGATTCTTTTTTTCATGCTTTTTACGTATCATACATACACTGAAGAGCCAAAACTTATGACCATCAACTTTATGACCACCATTATGTATGTCTTCCACGCGCCGTTATAACAGCTCTTACCCGGCAAGGCATGGATGCTACAAGATTTCTAAAGATGTCTTGCGGTGTCTGGAGCCAACATAATACCAGTAGACCCTTTAATACTTGTAAGTTACGTGGTTGAGTACGCACGCACTTGAGCCTTCGCAAATCGAACCTTCTGTTCCAACACAAGCCACATGTGCTCGATTGGATTTACGTTTCAGGAATTTGAAGGCCAGAGCAATGCCTAAAGGTCTTCCTTATGCTCCGCGAACCATTCCAAAACAAACCGGGTAATGTGGCATGGCGCGTTATTCTGTTGAAAGAAGGTACTTTTTTAATACACTGCCGGACAATTGCTAAGGACGGAAAACAATAGCAACGATAGCAACCATAAAATGGAAGGCAAGAAAATGTGGAAATTAGCATAAGTGCGGGATACAGTAAGACGTGTTGTGCGTATGCAAATTTTGGATTGCCGAACTTGTTCGTGACGTCATAGCGCTGATAAGAGATATAAAGGATTTGACGCGTATTGACCGTTATTGTTCAAACGCAAAGTTGAAAGGGAAAAAATCAATTGACGAACTTGCAATTTTCAGTATGTCTTCCCGACATCACCTAAATGATTTTACGCGTGGCCGTATTATTGGCAAGATTGAAGAAGGGCGAAAAATAACAGATGTTGCCAGGGAGTTCGACGTCAGCCACAGTGTGTTGTTTCAAGGCTTTGTAAATCATTTCAAACAAATGGAGAGTGTAGCAAACGTCACGGGGGAGGTCGTGTTCGCAGTATGACACCTGCAGAAAATCGGTACATAGTGCTATTAACAAAAAGACACCGTGGCAGCACAGCTAGTGAGGTAGCAAATCAGTTTATGGCTGCTACTGGCAAGCGGATCTCCCGAAAAACTGTCGCCAGACATTTGCATGAAGGAGGACTATACGCCCGCCGTCCTGTTGTGTGCATCCCATTGTCCAGACGTCACCGTACCGCCCGTTTGCAATGGTGCCATCAACATCGCAATTGGACTGATAACGACTGGTCCGCTGTCCTCTTCTCTGATGAGAGTAGATACAGTCTATCGTCTGATTGTCGACGACAACTGCTCTGGCGTGATAGTGGTACAGCATATTGTCCAGCAAACATACAGGAAAGGGACCGATATCCGACATGTAGTGTCATGGTATGGGCTGGCATCATGATCAGTGGCCGTACGTCCCTCTATGGGCTTCCAACTGGGACTATGACTGGCCAACGATACATTAATGATGTTCTGCTACCTCATGTTCGCATGTTCCGTGGTGCTGTCGGTGATAGATTCATTTTCATGGACGACAACGCAACATGTCATCGAACAGTCGCTGTCCAGGAGTGTCTTGAGAGCGAGGATATTCAACGCCTCGTATGGCCAGCACGTTCTCCAGATCTGAATCCCATTGAAAATGTGTGGGATGCTTCGGGGAGGAGTCTTGCTGGTCGCCAATGCCCTCCAATAAACAAGGACACCCTCATCTGTGTACTGACAGAGGAATGGGATAAATTACCCCAACAGCTGCTTGATAATGTTGTGCAAAGCATGACACGACGTGTGGAATCTTACATCGCCCGCCATGGCGGCCATATCCCGTATTGACATCTTACGCCGGAACGCCTGCGGATGGTAATTGCATTTTTTTCACGTTTACGTATTCTGCACAAAATGGCCTGTTTGTCCCTTGAACACGTTCCAAAGCCTTCTGGATTTCAGAGCACAATAAATTGTCTTTCTTGTAATGTCCTGGCATTCTGACATTATTTTATTTCACTTGGCATCCAACCACACTTACTTTTTTATGCGCTATATAGCCGTTTATGATCCGTCCTTAGCAATTGTCCAGCAGTGTATTTCGGCAGATGGTAGACGTCATGGTTTCCTGCACATGAATTACTGGACCTAGGGTCTCCCAGCAAAGCATTGCCCAAGACATTACACTTCCTCAACTGGCTCGTTTAAGTCCTACGATTCATCCTGGTGCCAAAACTTCCCCAGGAAAACGAGGCACACGTACCAGGCGATACACATGGTGAAACTAGGAACGAGATTCATCGGAGCAGACAACCTCGCTCCAATCATTCAAGGTTCAGTTTTGATTCTCGCGTGCCCACTGGGGGCGCTGTCGACGGTGAACCGAGGTTAGCATGGGCCCTCGGAGTGGTTGTGGCAGTGTATCCCCATTTTCATCACGGTTCGCTACTGTGTGCTGTGACACGTCACCAGCATTCAAATTACCGGTCAGTTGGTCCGCAGTGTCTCTTCTGTTGGGTTTTACCGTACGGGATATCCTTCGCTCACCTTTATCATCGATGAACCATGATCGCCCCCACACCTAGCCAACGGTTCGTGGTTTGTTACACTTCGGACCATTTTTTGAAGGTACTAACCGTTTTTGACCATTTTTTGAAGGTACTAACCGAAGGTAGACTATTTGTTTTACCATTTTTTGACCATTACTTGACCATTTTCTTTAACATTATTTTTTGACCATTTGTTTACCATTATTTTTTTACCAATATTTTTTGACCATTTCTTTGACCATTTTTTTATGTTTTTCATTTTTTAACCATTTTTTTACCATTTTTTTCTTTTTTTGACCATCATTTCTTTTTCTGACCATTCATTTTTTGAAGGTACTAACCGAAGGTACTAAGCGTATATGAACCCAGCCATCATGAAGGTACACCAGAAGCAAAGGGGCAACTTTTTGAAGGTACTAACCGCGGCTGAATGACAAAAGCCTAGCCTTTTCGGAAATGCTCTGATTCACACTCAAGAAACGCATATAACGTATTAAATTCGTTTATTTTTGTGGCGTAGTAAGTACAAAGATTCGCCAAGCTTTCGCACTCCAATGGGAGGCTTTCTCAAGGCAATGGTAGACATTACAAGACAATGGTAAACATTAATGGTTGACATTACAAGGCAATGCCTAGAAAAAGCCTCCCAGTGGAGTGCGAAAGCTTGGCGAATCTTTGTACTTAATACGCCACAAAAGTAAACGGATTTAATACGCTATACGCGTTTTTTGAGTGTTCACAGTGTGGTGTATTTATAACTACGTTGCTCTGATTCAGTTGTCTAGCCATTACAGTTTAGCATTTGTCAAACTTGCTTAAGTCTTCTGCCTTTTCCATCTGAAGAACAAGTAAATACATATTATCAGAGTTCAGCATGAGGTGTTATTTACACCGTTTCATGTCCTTTACACGCGACGTCCTTTATCTGCAGTTGCTTCGATTTGCATAAAGATGCGCTGTTCATAATGTTTCAGTTTTTCGGTGTATCACTAAGCTGTTGACTGAGATTCAGAGATTAGCTCCTCAAAGAAAGCTCATCTGCGAGATTAAAGTTTAAAACTGATAATGCTAAATTTTACTCACTGTTGATGTACAGATGTCTCCATTTATAGCGATCTCGGTGCGCAAGTCGAGTTCCACTGACATCCACCACACGTCTTACACAAGACCTTTTCTACTTCATACTCATACATTCCTGAATCTGATCCTTCCATGGTTTCCTTGGCCTTCAATGGCCTTGGCCTTTCTTTTCTGCCGCTTACGCCGAATAAATTCTCATAGTAAGCATCTCACTACTTCGAACTTTTAGAAGCAGAAATAACAATAGAACTGATTTTTGTTTTCAGCCCCTAGCGGGAAAAAGTTTTATTATTTCGAACAGAAAATATGCACAAAGTGTTTTCCCGAGTAGTATCTGGCCGAATTTTCCAATTCGAGTGTTAGAAGCGTAAGTACGGCTGCACATATATTGCAAACAGAAATATGTTTTTATTACAATAGTGGCAAAATTTTCCGTTGCGAAAAATATTCCCCAATGGGAAAGCAAAAAGATTCTTCCAATCAGAATTTTTTTGAGGGAAGTGGTGTTTAACGACTACCGTGAGCAACTCGATGGGCTATAAGCAGTCGCTCCTCCCTAATTTAGGGACACTGGTTCCAGGGAAGGAAGATAGCCATAAAGCAAGCACACAACATCCATGCCTCACTCGGAATTGGAACCCGGAATTTTAGAAGCAGAGATATTTGGAAGAATATTACATACGTTTTTATTCCCTAGTGGGAAAACTGTGCTTTATTTTAAAAGAAACTGCACGCAAAATTGTGGTCGTTACAAAAAAACATTCGAAGGAAAAAATAATTGTTTCAATGGAATTTTCAGAAGCAATTAAATGGAATAAAATGCATTTTGAAGTCAATAGCATCTGCGTTTGACCCCCCATCCCCCATAATGCCGAAGTTGTGTTCTGGAATACCAAAAGGCAAGTGTAAACGTTCTTGCATTTCAGGCTTCCCATGCATAACATAATTTTTTTAAATCGGACTAATAGCTGCTGAGATGGAATGTCCATAGACAGATGGACAACCATAGTGATAAAACGAGCTACCACTTTTTTCTTTTTCAAAAGGCATGCTAAAAAACCTTTCACTTTGGTTTCCCTTACGCGACTAATGGTTAGAGCAACAGACTGTGAACTTAGTGGTTGGGAGTTCGAAACCATCTAGTTCTGTAGTAACCCCTGAATATCCACCCCACCTCAGAGAGTGCATTAAGCAAGCGGATCAGGAGTTAAGACCCCCATTAAAAATAAGGTCATCATCTACTAACCCATTTCTACTTGTGTGCTGTGCGTACCTATTCCATGACTTTCGTATCAGGGTGCACTAACTTGCCTCTTCATTACTTCCTGCCACATGCCTAACAGGAAGGTCTCTTCCAGCTGAGGAAGACAGCTCTAAACTTAACCTGGGGTGGAACTCCTGAAAATGAGGCGAATGCCTTGCATGACTGATTCGACCTCCACTGATTAGGGCTTCGTCTGATCAACTCACGAACATTTAGTTTAAAGTGTTACTTTTCACTTATAGATGGCAGCACAATACAGTTTTAAACATTTTATAGCATATCTTCTGTACTACCAAAATATTTCACAATTAATAGAAACGCATCTCTTACTTTATTACTTTACCTTATCAAACTTTTGTACTCAACAATTGAAAAACCTGTGCATTGCAGAATTTCGGGTATGTCTGGGATATAAAATGAATATGGCAGTTATTTATTTTGAATTCAATTGCCTCAGAACTCGGCAACTTGACTGTATAACGTTAGAACGTTTAAATGTCTTTGTACGAAAAGTAGTGAACATTGTTTCTACTTCTATGAATTTTCTTCGATAGTCCTCCTAACCATCCTTCACAGTGCTTCAGTTGTTGATCCACGTCTATCGTACAGAACTATAATAAACGTATCTGCGCCCGAGGCTAACCTAAATATATTGCGCCCCCATCTGTCCTTCTTTTATATATAGTATAAATTTAATAATGTATATTTATTCACGTATATATATATATATATACACACACAACACACAGTACTTTATTTTCTGGAGAAATAGTGCCGAAACGCTTAAACATAAGTTACCGAAAAAAGGGGAAGCGTGATCTAATAAAAAACAAATGAATTTCTTGAACATTTTTCTTTGCCAAAACATAATTTACATGTGTTTATATTATATTAAATTATTATATTATAAAAACAGAATTCCTTAACTTTTATTACAAAAGGAGAAAAATAAAATTAAAGTCATTGTCAAGCTTACCCACAAATGAGATCTAAATTTGCACTAGGTTTGTCTTACACCGAGGAGCATGAGGGAATTGCGTTTTATCCTAAAAGACAGTCCAAATTTTGTTCAACTCTTGATATATTTCTACCATTCAGATCTGCTTCTTGCAGTTCGTACGAACTGCCAAATGTTGATCTCGAAGGACCCATGATAGGACTTTTTTTATAGAATCAAACTGGTTTAGTAGAAGTCCAACAATATTTAGAAATAAAAATGAAATTATTGTTGTGATTGAAAGAGAAGACCAAACTGGGGTGATTATCAAATTTATCTGAGAAAATCCTCTTTCTCATTCTCTAAAAGGTACTCCAATGGTTTGCAAAGTTCACTTCAGCTCTACAAGTTGCTTTGGTTTTTCTTTACCTTGAAGTGTAGATATTCTCCAAAACCACAAATCATGTCTCTTTCATTAAACTGAAACCTGTTAGATAACTTCCTGACTTCTTGTTCACGACACAGTGTATTTCCCGTTACACATAGTGAAGCACTCTTCGAAGGTTGTACAGCTATACATCATGTACAGGAGAAAAAACCTGATCGTGTAAAACTTGCAAAAATCAAATGCAAGGGGTTAACTACTTCAGATATTACGGTAATGTAATTACATGTTAAATGTTACGGCATTTTAATTAAAAAATCATTCCAGAATTCAAAGCAAAATAAATTATGTTAAAAATGGTGCCAAAACACCATTCCGTTGCGTTCTAAAGCTAAAAAAAATGCTGTTCAGTATCATCATAAACGATAACAATAGCCATTTTCAATCCACTGCTGCATGAAGCTTTTCCCAAACGTTTTCCAAAAATTGTATCATGATCCTGTCTCTTCCAAGTCAAGCCAGCATTCTTCCGCATTTCATTCACCTATCTTCCACGTGTCCTCCTTCTGTGCATTTCGCTGTCTTTGGGTAACCAATCATGTATTTCATTTGTCCAACTGTGGTCAGGTCATCTAACAATATATCTAGCCCATTACCATTTCAGTTTCACTAATGTGATCTGTTACTCTTTTTACCTTGCCCGGTTATATAGAGCATGCACCTCTCCATGCGTTCTTCAGAAGTTCACAGCAGTTGATGGGGTTTTTTTATTTATTTATTTGAGTTCCGTGTCCCCGGCGCATTAGTAGGGACGGGAAGGAAACATTGATTAAATATATTTCTTTTAAGACATGATAAAAAATTACTATTGAAAATTGTACTGCTGGGAGTGAGGGGTTATCCGTTTCTCCGTTTCTCACCAACCTTGCCAAGCTGGTTCGTGAGTATGGGCTGGCATTACCATTGATACTGACTGGTGTTATGGTCATACCGCTATTTGTCGGTTAAACAAAGCCGTGCGTACAGGGTCAGAAAATAATAATGATAATAATAACACCGAGGGTGCCACCTTGTCGCGGTGGTGGGGCTTGTGTGTCCCGATGAGGTTGAGAGCTATGCTGTCGGTAGCATAGCTAACAGCAGGGCCACCCAAGCCAGACAGGTCTTGACTGAGGGGCCAGACTAAGAGTACCCAACAACCATCAATCATGATGAGACGAAAGAAAAAGAATTCCATACCGGATCGGTCGTCGCCCCGGGTCAACAAGGACCGCGTCAGGTGCTTTGGCTCCTGGACACCTGTCGACAAATGGGCTTCAGGGCTCAGCAGATTCTGCTGAGGAGCCAGGACAGGCTGCTGCAATGCTACTGGAACAAAAGAAACGGAAAACTTGGACAGTTGCTGAAAATCGAGAAATCATGAAATGCTTTTACCTGGCAAATCCATCAGCCCGCGGTTTTCAAAAAAGAATGGTGCAAATTTGGAAAGGAAAACATCCAGACAGTGGGATAACAGAACAAAGAATAATGAATCAAAGAAGGTTTTAAATCAGGAACAAGGAGTTTACAGAACTGGAATTGCAAAAGATGGAGAAATTGGCAAAAGAAGGACCAACACAAAATAAAGACCACGTCGTGGAAAACTTTGTGCTGGTAAATCCTGAAGATCAAGTAGCAGGAAATATTTTACCTGAAGAACAATTTGTGAAACAACATGGCAACCATGAATTGACACAACAGCAAAATCTCCTGAAAGAGAAAATTTCATCCATATGAGGCAATGTGAGGAACAACGACAAAGACTTCCTGTAATTCGCCAAATACGAAGCAAATAAGTGAAACATTTGTTAAAAACTGCAAATGATGTCGTGGACAAAATTCCAACTCATACTTTAAAGGAAACAAACCAGCTCATGTACAGTACAGCTGCCATAGTAACCATGGAACTTGGTTACAAGATGCCAAAGAAGAAAATGCCTGGCACTCCTAAGTGGAAAATTAGGCTAGAAAATCAAAAAAATAAACTCCGTAGTGACATTAGTAACTTAAAATGCCTGAAAGATGGGAAGCTTAAAAGTAGAAAAATAAAAGATGGACTCTGCAAAAATTACGACCTGGAAAGAAAAAGAATTGTTGAAATTATGGAAGAATTCAAACAACGAGTAACAGCTACTGCAAAGAAAATTGAAAGATATGACGGACGCATAAAACAGTATTTCGGAATCAGCAACAAGTATTTTATAAATCATTGAGACAAAAGGCAATCCAAATAAACATCCGCCCATATAAAGAAGATGCTTTGAAATTTTGGAAAGAAATTTGGGAAAGCCCAGTTGAACATAATAAAAATGCCTTGTGGATCAACGATGTTTGTAAAGATTTGAAAGGAATACACATGATAATCTGATGATAACAACTGATATGATTACACAGCAAGTAAAGAATGTGAAAGCCTGGAGCGCACCTGGGCCAGCTAAATTGCACGGATTTTGGTTGAAGTATCTTACAAGTCTTCATCAACGAATAGCTATGCAATTCAATATAATGCAACAGAATTCTGCCACAGAAGATTGGATGACAACAGGTCGCACATTCCTTGTAATAAAAGATCAAGAGAAAGGCAATGAACCTACTAACTATCGTCCAATTACGTGCCTCCCAACAACATTCAAACTTTTCACAAGAGTACTAGCAAGATCAATATATAACTACTTATGGGAAAACAATTTGTACCCAATAGAACAGAAGGGGAACTTCAAAAGGTCAAGAGGCACAAAAGACCAGCTGCTAATTTACAAAATGGTACTAAAAAACTCCAAAAGAAGAAAAACGAATTTGAATATGGCATGGATAGATTATAAAAAGGCCTTTGACTCATTGCCCCACAGCTGGATTAGGAACTATTTGTTTGGAACTATTTGGAGTTAGCAAGAACATCTGCCGATTCCTCAAAGAAAATATGAAAAACTGGAAAACAGTGTTACATGCATATGGTGAAGAACTCGGAGAAGTTAATGTCAAGAGAGGCATATTTCAAGGGGATTCTTTGTCGCCTTTATTGTTTAATATCTCTTTAATTCCATTGTCAATGATTTTGAACAAAACAAAAATGGACTACCACATTTCGGACCAACATGGAAAAATAAACCATCTGCTGTACATGGATGACCTTAAATTGTATGCAAAAAGTTCCGCCGAACTTGAAACATTGCTGCATACAGTGCAAATATTTAGTTATGATATACAAATGGAATTTGGACTGGAAAAATGCGCAGTACTATCCATGCACCGGGGGAAAGTCCAGAATAGAGATAGAATAGAACTAGAAAATGGTAATATAATGAAATCATTGTCATATAATGAAAATTATAAATACCTTGGAATTCTTGAATCAGATAACATCTTATACACAAAAGTCAAAGGTCTGACTCAGAGTGAGTATATCAAGAGAGTAAGAAAAATATTGAAATCAAAACTAAATGGTGGAAATACAATCAAAGCCATAAATACATGGACCATTCCAGTAATTAGATACCCAGCTGGAATAATTGATTGGATCCAAAGTGAATTAGAAATACTGGATCGGAAAACTCGAAAGTTATTGAAAATGCATCATGCAGTCCATCCAAAAAGTGATGTTGACAGATTATATTTACCTCGGAAGATTGGAGGCAGAGGGCTATTACAAGTACAACAGGTAGTAGAGGAAGAAAAAGAAGCTTGAATGATTACGTCAACAGAAGCAGAGAAAAGCTACTTTAGGCAGTGAATAATAAAATTATCTTAAAAACAACAGAAAACAAGGCTGAATACAAGAGAAAACAGTTTGAAAGCAGATTAGATGGCTGGAAGAACAAGCCATTGCATGGACAATTTCTAAAGAATATTGATGAAAAAACTTGACTTGGGCATGGCTGAAATTGGGTTCCATCAAGAAAGAAACAGAAGGTCTGATTTTTGCTGCACAAGAGCAGGTATTGCAAACAAATGTTATGAAGGCTAAAATCCAGAAAGTCAATGATAATCCAAAGTGTCGACTTTGTCAAGAAAAAGATGAAACTGTGTCTCATCTAATATGTGAATGTAGCAAAATTGCACAGACAGTTTACAAAGCTAGACATGACAGGGTTGTAAAATTGATTCACTGGTCATTATGCAGAAAGCACAATCTGCCAGCATTGAAAAACTCATGGGAACATCAGGCTGACAAAGTCATAGAAAATAATGAAGTCAAGATCTTGTGGGATTTCAAAATTTAAGCCGATCGACACATAGAACATAATACACCAGACATAACAGTCATAGAAAATCGGAAAGTCTGGATAATTGATATAGCGATCCCTGGAGATGCCCGAGTCGATGATAAAGAACTGGAAAAAAATACTAAATATAGAAACCTGGCCATAGAAGTTACCCGGTTATGGACAAAACACCCAAAGGTAGTCCCCATTGTCATCGGGGCACTTGGAACAATGTCAAAAAATTGTATGAATCATTTTGAAAAATTGCAGCTTTCTGATATGCCACCTACAGAACTGCAGAAGACAGCTTTACTTAGGACATCATATATTTTACGCCGATTCTTGACTGATACCTAGTTCTCCGGTGGAAACTCGGATCAGTTCAACAATACAAGTCAATGATAATTTGTTGTTTTCTGCTTGTCATAGGCTGTAATTCGTATATTTCGAATAAAGAACAAATAATAATATCATACACGCTGCTCGCGACAAATTTACCGTCACACTCCATTGTTATCTCCATAGGGGAGGCATAAGGGTAACATTTGAATGCCTGTGAACTGTCACTAAAATAAATATACACTCACTGTCATAAAAATTCGCGCACCAAGAAAAGCCTGGGCGATTTATGCGAAACTCGGCGAATAGCTACGAGGATGGCAGACATTTAAATAATTAGTTTCGTGCGATTCCGCATGCCCGCGCGTCCAAGACCAGCGCTCCAAACGCAATTCTTGGGGCTTATAAGGCGCCTCGCAGGGAACTGCACATTCATGCCGAAGATTCACGTGAGATTCCCGAGCGATAGACATGCCAGCGAGCAGCCGTAGATGTGCGTATGGGCACCTGACAGAGTTTGAACGAGACCGTATCGTCGGGATGAGAGAGGCATAAAGGTCAGCGCTACGAATCGGCCGGTATTTAGGCCCACCGGACAGTACGGTGCGATTGTGTTGGGAGCAATGGACACGGGAAGGCCTCCAGACACTGCAGACTGGCTCTAGATGATCCAGACACACCACCAGCAAAGAGAACCATGGGATCGTGACAGCGGCACGCACAAATGCAACGACGTCCTTTTCCAATATCCGCAGACACGTGGCGGCTGTACAAAGGACTCCTGTGTCCGCCAGAACCATTTCCAGACGCCTGGTAGAGGCCAATCTGCAAACTCGATGGCCCTCACGTTTTCTTCCATTAACACCTGACCATCGTCGGCGTCGATTGCAGTGGTGTCAGCAGTGATCAACGTGGTATGCTACGGACTGGCAACGCATAGTGTTCAGCGACGAATCGCGCTGGTCCGTTCGTTTGGCAATTCCGGTCCATTGCCATTTTAGGAATTTTCCTCTGCTCATGATGACAAGAGGCTTGTCATTTTCCACATCCGCGAGTTCCACTTCTTATCTTTCCTAATTACACCAAGCATACATCTCTCCATGCTTGTTTCGATTATCTGCAGTCTTTGTATGGCGTTTTTTAGTTAAGGTCGATGTCTCTGCTGCGTACGTAAGCACTGGATTAAGCACTTATCTATTAAGACATAATGTGATATTGCTCTTAAAAAATTGAAAAACTGAAATTTTTTGTGTTGCTCTTAATTTTTTTAAATTGTACTGTTTCTTCCAAAAGCTCTCCAACCAAATTTTACAAGCCGATTAATTTCTTCCTCAATGTGACCCACCCTTGATTTCTGCTGTCCAAGGTAAATGTAGGCATGGGTGGATTGGCTCACCGGGATACCTGGACATTTCCCAGTGGACCACTCGAGAAATAGCCCACCTTCTCGCTTACTTTTCATTTGGATTTTTTGGAACGAACGAATAATATGTTGGTACTTATGAATAATAATCCTTAAAAAAAAACACTTTTACTTCTATTTATCTTGAACGTTGTCTCTGAAATAAAATAGCACTATTTTCTGTACTTATGTGAGAAAAACGCCGTCAGGGCTGTTCTAAATTGATTACGCTAAAGCTAACTACGACGTTAAGTCAGTTGACTTGACGTAGGTCATTTGATTTGATGTAGGCCATTTGACTTTGAGCCCATGGTCATTGGTAGGTCCTACCTTCCTTTTGTAATCTTGAAAGAGACACTGATATGGTGTACCATCTCCACCACCCTTTCCAGAGACTGACACAGAGCACAAAATAGTTCTCCAGCAGAGATGTTTCGAAATCCATTTCCCACCCAGAATATCATGAAAGAAACAACGATTTACCAGTACTGTTCATAGGTCGAAATAATGGGAATTACCGACACGCGGTGAATGATCAGTGACCAAATAAATAAATAAAAAAATTAGGAAAATTGCTATGTGCACATTTTAACCGGAATAGCTTTCATAGTGGTTTAGATGAAAATGTGGGGGCTTCAAGGGACTCGTGAGTTTGTCAAAACCAAAATTTTCAAAGGAAAATATTTCTTTGTTACAACGCCCCGTTTTGAGGGTGATTTGATGCTACATTGAATCATTAGCGGATTTTTAAGATTCTTTACGATTAAATTGTTAAAATTTGCTCACGACTGAATTTGCTTTGTAATGCATATTTTAAAAGTTTTCTTTCATCCGGGATATAACAGAACTTTTTTCGTGAAGGAATTTATGAAGCGTTTCGCTATCCGCCCCTGAATGTAGGTATCGGTTATCTCCAGCTTAATCCCTCTTCTTTACTCTTGTCATTAAGTTCCTACATCATACTCTGCAGCTCCGGTTAGTCATGTCAATACATTTTGTTTGTTTTACGAGATTGCCACGTTCGAGTTTAGTGTTGAGGTGCATCTTACATTTCACTATTCTATGGTCACTGCCTGTGATGAACCTGTTCAGCACATTGCAGTCCTCGATGACGAATTCTTGTCACACATAATAAAATCAGTTTCACTTGTCATCTCATCGGGATGCCTCCATGTCTACCTCCTCTGTGGCTTTTTCTTGAAAAAGGAGTTCATGATGAACAACCTTCCTTCTCTGCAAACTCTGCGAGAGTATTTCCAAGCTGGTTTCTGTTGCCGTGACCGACTTCACCTATTGAAATTGCATTCCGTTGCTGTTGCCCTTTAAAATAAGAATTTTAAATACATATAAGCTTCATTAATCAAACCAGAATTCCACTTGTCGGGTGCTCGCCGGATTGCAAGGTGGAACAGCTTTGACTAAGACGACAAGAACAAAAATAATGTCATACCACGAGACCTACATACACTACCTCATCAAAAGTATACAGACATTTACTTATCCACAAAGTCCCTGTAATAACGAAATAAATAAATATCGAGTTAATCCACCCTTTCTTGCTATCATAGCCTCCACTCTACTGAGAAGGTTTTGCATTAGATTTTGGCACGTTACTGAGGGAATTCCCTTCCGTTTTGGCACAAGAATATTAGTCAGGTCTGTCACAGATGTCGGGCGCTTCGGCCTGGTTCGCAGTCAGAGTTCTAATCCATCTCAAACGTGTTCCATGGGTTTCAGATTGGGACTCTGGACAGACCAGTCAAGTTTTTCCGCACACATATATCATTAAATCATTCCTTCACAAACCCCACTTTGTGGATGGGGTCATTATTCAGATGGTAAAGTAAAGGGCCTTCACCGAACTTTTGCCAAATAGTTAGGAGCACACAATGGTTGAGAATGTCATTATGGGCCATAGCGCTAAGATTCTCGGGCACTGAACTAGAGGACCTAACTCAATACATGAAAAACAGAGTCTGAGCATGATACCTCCCTCACCAATATTTACATTTGGCGCAACACAGTCAGGCAAATAGCGTTCACTTAGAATCCTTCTCACCCAGACTCATCCGTCGGACAGTCAGATGGTGAAGCGTGATTGTTCACTCCAGAGTATGCATTTCCACTGCTCCAGAGTTCAGTGACGCCTCGAGCTTTACACCATTCCAACCGAAGCTTGTTATTGATCTTACTAATGTTAGGCTTGTAGTGTGCGGCTGCTCAGCCATAGAAAACCATTCCCTTCAGTTCTCAACGAACCGTTATGGTGCTGGAATTTTCTCCAATGCAATTTTTGAACTCGGTAGTGAGTGTTGCAATCGAGAATAGGTGATTTTGTCGCACCACCCACTTCACCACTTTGCAGTCCATCTCTGTCGTTCTACGTGGCATAGCAGGTAGCGATTGCGCTATTCTTGCCCCTAGGTGTTTCCACTTCATAACAACAGTACTTACAGATGATCGTGCCGCCCCGGTGGCGTAGTTGTCTAAGCGATGGCTTCTGATAATTCGTCCGAGATGGATCCGGGTTCGAGTCCCGGTGAAGCATGGATGTTGTGTTTGCCTTACAGCGCTGGCTCTCTCCTATCTCTAGAACCAGTGGCCCTAAATTCGGTACAGGCGACTGCTTATAGCCCACTGAATCGCTCACACGGTGGTCGTTAAACCTCCAGTCTAGAAAAAAGAAGATGATCTGCAGAAGGGCGGAAATTTCCAAAGTGGCTTGTTGCTAAGACTGCATCCTACGACCGTACAACGTTCAAGCTGCCGATTCTACTGTTCATGATGTTTGCCATGACACGTGAACATCTTTATACCTGTAAGGACCATAGCTGTGACATATATGAGAAAATCTACTGCTCAAAAGAGTTGTCAGGGTACTTTATGTACATATGTTTTTCAAATTAACTCTGAATTCTCTCTGCAAGCTGATAGAAGACATGATGGGAAGATATGTGCGAATACTTTAAGATGGTCAGACAAAATAATAGCATCGGGAGAAGTAATTCTGTAGTGGAAGTATTTCTTTAGGAGCCCGGTTTTCGCTGGAAGAAACGTACCGACTTCGGTTTGTGTTGGGCTCAAGTACTGTTTCTCCTCGAGAAATTCGGTTGAAACATTGTATTATTTTGTCTGACCAAACTTTAGCACATGTAACGACGATTTTTAATCTCAGTGGAAATGTGAATCCTCAAAACTTCCGTTTCTAGGCTGCAGAGAATCCGCAAACAAATTCCCTTACATTAGCTTAAGTTTCCTGTATGCACAGGGTTTAAGGCGTCGTTTCTTATCTCACCCAGTGTTTTTCGAAGAAAGTACCCAAACTTGTAACTGCACAGCATCATTGGGACATCTTAAAAAGTTTTGTTATTTCCGCAACTTCAACAAAGAGGATGCTTTAACACAACAACGTTTATTTAAGATTCAACAACTCCTTACATCGGGCAGTCGCTAGAGCAGTTGCTGTGACAAAAGTTTCATATTGAACAATTTCTACTGCCGTTGCTGTGACAAAATGTCACATTGGACAATTTCTAGTTGCTGTGACAAAGTTTCGCAGCTGATACAATGATCAGTTGCTCATCCCAAAACCATAGTGCACCTCATTCATTAATCCCTGTTTCGTTTTTTTTTTTTTTTTTTTTTTTGCTGTTTCGGAGCGTAACGGCCAATATAATCAAATGGCTATAAGCAGTCATCTGTCCCTAATTTAATGTCATTGGTTCCACAGAGTCAGCGCCATCAGACAAGCACACCACCGATGCCTCATTAGGGACTCAAACCGACTTACCAGATGCTTACGCCTCTGACTACACGGGCACCTAGGATGCTTGTTACTTTCGGATGAGAGGTCACCTGAAAAACATAGTGTATCGTAGCAGTATTCTTCCTTTTTAGACTTGAAGAACAGAACTGTAAGGAAAATCATCCCAGGTCAATGACGTTAACCTATTGGCATGTCAGTATGTAAGTGTCATGAAACTTCTGAAGCATTATTAATTACGGCTCGATAAAAACATCGCCCGAATATTTGGCAGTTTCTGATTTGTGCAGCATATTCATCGCACTACTCGAAGTTAGAATACCATATTATTTGGTGGCACACCTTTTATGGCGTGTTCCTGGCAAAGTATTCTTGACTAATTGATATCATAGTAGATTCTGTCGAGCCTGAGTAGATTGTGGCAATGTGCATAAAGCTTCTTCTCTGGCAAACGCTCATCTTCAGCATACTTCACAAAATGTCTTCATTTGAGTTGAGAACAAATTTCAACGTCTCTCAATTATTTATTTGCCACAGTATCACTGGTGGTTTGCCTGTAGTAAAACTTAATAATGGATCCAGTTAAGATCCGGACGGTGAACAACAAATATACTGTTAGCCCGTTCTTTGAGTATTTTCAGCGCTGTAGAAGATTTTCATCGAGGTAATTTCTATCTTTTCAATGCCAGTGGGGTGGTGCTCTATCCTGGAAAATGAAGTTGTCACTGCCTTTGTGCAGTTGAGGTATCAACCAAATGAGTAGTATATCGAGATAAGAATTTCCCGTTGCAGTGTTTTCTTGGGACAAAAAGGGGTCATATACATTTTTACGAAATATAGCACAGAACACGTTAACCTTTGGAGAATCCCGCACATGCTCCACTGTTGCTCTAAGATTTTCAGACCCCCATATGCGAATGTTATGTTTGTTTACTTTCCCACTTATGTGGAATGTCGATTTGTTGTTGAAAATTAGACGCTCACTAAAACCATCTTCTTTAAAACGCCCCTGCATTTCTGTACAGAAATGGCGACTTGAGGTTCTGTCATTGTCACTTAGACTTTGAAATAACTACCCTTTGTTGGAAGTCATTCCCAGCCGCTTCATCAAAATTTGCCAAGCAGACGGTTGTGGAATTTGTAATTCCCGACCCGCCGTCGTGGTAATTTCCTTGCGCTGCATTGGTAAATGGCACGAACACCCTCCGTTTGTTCATCAGGTACACGTGGTCTCCCTGGACTTTTTCCTTTACACAAACATCCTGTAGTTTCAAATTTCTTGTTCCAGTCGTGGATGGGTTGTCTATTCGTCGATGATTTCTTGAAGCGTGTTCTAAAACGCCGTTGCACAGCGGTAATACTGTGAAATCCATGTTGCTTAATTCAAGCCCACAGAACAATGGCACTCTGTTCATCTCCTCCACAGCATTTGAGGCCATCTTGCCTCACTGGTCACGTATTGTTGAAAACGCACAATATTTTAGTGACGCCATCTATATATTAAAACCGTTGCTATTGCTGAAAAAACGATGCATCGTGAGTGTCAATATCTTATATCGTTTTGGTTTCATAAAATATTGAAACTCTCTATTTAATTTGCAATTACCCTGTATTTTTTGGAAAATTGAAAGTTTTAAAGCTGTGGCCACGTCCAGTGTACCTTCCTTATACTTAGAACTTAGGTGTCACACATAAAAAATTAGCTTCTCTAGAACACATACAAAAGCACGAAACTCAGCATTTTCTTTCGTCCTGTGAAAATATTTCATTTCGAATTTGATTCCTCTCAGAACTCTAAAGTACTTTTTTTTGTTTCCAGTGTTTGCATAAATGTCATCGTCCTCAGCCAAACATAAAACTAAAAGAGTTAAAGTCTGGTCCCCAAAAATTTGTTTTAATGTTTTCATAGTGACTTATTTGACTCATCGCTAAGCCCGTCGTGTATTAGTGTTATTTTTAGAACTTCCTTTGAGTATCTAGCGGGGGCAGTTAAGCAATCTCCGCGTGCGCAGTAGTCCCCAGATCAATACTCACCCGCTGAAAGAATCTAAATCGGCTCTGTTGGCGCAGTGGCCCAAGGACTGGAGGTGAGTGGTATGTTTGTCCTACGACACTAGCTCGCTCCCTTACCTGGAACCACTGGCCCTAAATTAGGGGTGAGAATATAGCTCACTGAGTTGCACATTGTGGTCGTTAAACCGATAAACAAACAAAATTTCCCATGGAGAAACATACATAATCTATCATAAAATTGGAAAGGGAGTGAGACAAGGTGACACCATATCTCCGAAGCTCTTTAATGCCACATTGGAAAATGTCTTTCAATCACTGAACTGGGAAAACAAAGGGATAAAGATTAATGGAGATTATCTAACCCACCTTCGTTTTGCTGATGACGTAGTCATTTTTGCAACTACCCCATCAGAGCTGCAGAGTATGATCCAGGAACTTGCTGACAAGAGTAAAGAAGTGGGATTAAAAATGAACTTTCAGAAGACAAAAGTGATGTTCAATGCTTTTACAAGAAATGAAGATTTATCGATTGATGGAGAAAAACTGGAGATAACTGATACATATGTTTATCTTGGACAGCAGATATCAAGTGAGGGTCACATTGATGAAGAAATTAATCGGCGTACAAAACTTGCCTGGAGAGCTTTTGGAAGAAACAGCATAATTTTCAAGAGCAATATGCCATTATGTCTTAAAAGAAAAGTGTTTGATCAATGCATCCTTCCAGTGCTTACGTATGGTGCAGAGACGTGGACCTTAACTAAAAGAGACATACAAAGGCTGCAGACAACTCAAAGTAGCATGGAGAGGTGCATGCTTGGTATAACCAGGAGAGATAAGAAGAGGAACTCGTGGATCCGAAAAATGACAAGAGTGGAAGACATCATGATCAGAGTTAAATCCCTGAAATGGCAATGGGCTGGACATACTGCCAGAAGGACAGACCATAGATGGACAGCCGAAATTTTAGATTGGATTCCAAGGGACAGGAAAAGACCCAGAAAAAGACCACATGGGAGATGGGTGGATGAAATTCGTAAATATGCGGGAGTGACATGGAGGAGACTGGCACAAGACAGACCGTTGTGGAGGAAACTTGGGGAGACCTTCGTCCAGCAGTGGATTGATAATGGTTGACAATGATGATGATGATGATGATGTATTATTAACCAAACTTAATTAATTTATGATTGTGGTGTGTCGTATTAAGTGAATGTTTACAAATTGAGAAGGATTTTTTTTTCGTATGGCTTTCGTATGGCTGTGTGGGCAAACTAGAAACAACAACAACAAGAAAGGAAAAATGACGTAAAAGAAATACATTCCCACATAACGGGATCAATGACACTCCGTTCCATTTAATTAGAGCAGGAATCCCATAAAGCAAAAATGAGGCGATCCCATTTCTGAAGACACAAAGGTTAATTTTCATTCAAAGTAGAGCTGCTTTTAAAATTAAACAGGCACAAGATGAGGCACGATACTGTTTCATCTCGAGAGATATTCCTACAATTAAGATAAAATTACATCACACTTGACTCATGTTTGATTACTTTGCACCATCATTCAAACAGCGTGGGAATCCCACACATTCGACTCCCAAAATGATAATTCTCATTTTTCTTTTTAAACTCAGCTATGAAAAACTAAATAAATATAATAATAAAACTAGTTAAATAAAATATTAAATAAACATTTCATGTCATCAGGATCGACAAGTAGCCACGGGCGCCGGTTTGTACTGACTCATACAATTATTACCCGGATTACACGTGAGCGGTGTTTACTTCCTGTTCTCCTTACGTAGCCTGTGACCTCTGTGACCCCAGCTGCGTTTAACTTTGGCAAAGAAACCCCAAGAATTAGCATAATTCACTGAGAGGTAGCAAATGCTGAGGCCTCAAAGTGGAAGCCAGAATCATATCAGGGCCAAGAATGGGTACAAACAGACGTTAATTTGATGATTTAGTTACATTATGCCTTTATTGCATTTTAATTATGAAAATCATCGAAAACATTTCATCAACAGAATTACATTTTAACATTTTCCTTTGTTTGCGCTGAACTACATCCAAATATAGAATATTCATAATTGTTCGACTGCGAAAAATTTTAATTGTTCATTATTGTGTAACAAACTTTATGAACTGAAAAAAAATAGTAAGTAAAAATTCAATTCAGAACATTGTTTATTGAACAGCACATAAATATTCGACATCGTTAGTACAACGTAATTACAGACCGTCACAGAACAGAAGCTATTGATATAAAGTGGAATTAATTGTCTGGTAAAAAAAGGAGTGCTATTATTTTGTTTAGGAAAATTATCAAAACACTTCGATTGCTGTGATATAATACAGAGCGTTTGGCAATAAAAATGTGTTCTCTTCAAAAAGGTGAACATTTTAGTGGTTGTGTTTCTCATTCTTGAAAATTTTGATTTTTTGATGAAGGTTACGGCCAAGATTTCCGAAACATACAGACGATCAGGTATGCATAAATTTCCCTCCTTCTATAGGTAGGATTTCCTACCCTTAAAATTTATAGAATTAGTATGAGATTATTAGATGTTTATCATACACACGTCATTCATCTTACCCTCCACAGACACATACCGATGAATTATGCTCCTCAAAACCACCGTAAGTGAGGTCTGACCTCGCTAAATAAAAGAAACCCTTTTTAGTTAAACTTTAAAAAGAAAGGAAAAGAGAAAGAACATTTTAGGGGTTTTGCTGTTCTGTGAAAATCCTATTTTAATGTCCTGGTTGTTGAAGGGTTAAAGTAGTGACTGTGGACTTCCATAAACCTGCAACACATTATTTTTGAGTGCATAAAACAAACAAACGTTTCGACATCGATATTTACTTACATGACAGCAACAAATTAAATAAGTGCTATTTATCATTTTCATATTGTTGCACCTCAGAAAACAAAGAAAGATCTACGTTGACGGCGTTTTACCTTATGAACATCAAGTTGCCCACACAGATTTTTAGGAAGGCAATATATAAAAACTACTTCACAAAAGCATAATCAAACTTTTGAGCTGGAATGGAATAGTTTCATCCAATGTTGCACTCAAAGTTTGCTTCATGAATGCAAGCAGTAGAAACCTGCATGTTGTATTGATAACGTGAGTATAAAATCCATGGTAATTGCTGAGGGAGAACTTTTGAGTGTCTAATTAATAGGAAAACTAATCTTAGAATTTCTGTGCGGTGTGAAGACTAAAAAACCTCGAAAGCAATGTGTCTTCCATCCAAACAGTTAACACAAATTTTTGTATCTTTATACTTTATACATCCAGTGAAATGCATAAATACAAAAAAGCGTTCTTGATTCGCAACTCATGAATACATTTTCATTGCAGTTTCACATCATACATCATGATTAGCAAACATCCAGTACAACCTGAGCTTTACAAATTATAGACAACTTTTAAGAAATTGGACAAAATACAATCATCTGCAAATGACACTTAGACATTACAACATTACAAAATAGTTTTATTTAAAAAAATATTGGTGAATAAAATACAGTCAAAATAAATAAAAATTCAATAATGAAAGGCCAGCCTCTCCATTTTTATAAATTATTTAACTTAGCTACTAATAGTTATTACTATTCTGAGACCAGCTAGATTTCAATGTGCCATCAGCTTTAAAGCTATGAACCTCTGTATATTCATAAGATGCGTCTGGACTATAAAAGAGAACAAATAAATGAAAGTCATCATCACATGTACCATACATTCGAAATAACTAGTGTTATTATTACAGAAGCAAAATGATGTTATAAAACGTTTACAAACGTAGGGTGCAGCCTTGTTAAGTAAACATTGATTTAAATAAAATATAAAAAGAATTAATATTTTAGCCGAGAAGAGTAATGCAGTAAGAGATATTCCATTTTAAATCGAGAAACAGAAAAAGTGCTATTCATTTTTCTCATAGGCTTACTCTGCAAAGGTTCATCCAAGTATAATTTATTTCTTATGATGCCTTCAAAAATGTGGCAAAAATAATGTTCTCTATTAATCTGTTTGGCAGAGTTCAATTTGAAGATTCTTCGTCGAAACAGACATTTGTTTTGTGCACGTGTGTAATTCTTCTCACGCAAAGAGAGTCACCTGCTGCTAATCCTACCCATATCAAAACTGCTGTAACCTTAGGAAGACGGAGCTGAGGACTTTTTTGGTTGGAAGGCAGAGCTGAATACAAGTGTAATTTAACTGAATCTGTCAAACGCAATAAAATTAAAAAACAGTTATTTCTCAAATAACAAGAATTTGAAAGAGCATGCACATCATATTACTTTTATCTGAAAAAATCATTTTCTTTTTCCCCAAAAAGTTTCGAACGAATTTTCTAAAAATGTTTGTTTTTCCAACTGCTGTCGATGTCCTATCTCCAACTCAGTATTTCTTCAGTGAACTTTTTCAGGTAATCAAAAGTTACTGCTGCTATACATTCGCCTTCCCATGCGCAAAATATTGGAAATGTTTCTGATTAATGAGCTAAAATGAAAACCTGGGCCTTTTCATAAACAAAGCAAGTGATATTATTGTATTACTTATTTTGTGTGTTAAGGGCCCCGTTTGACCAAAACGCTCCATAACACATACAATATATTCAAAGTTCGGCTTGGAATATACTGACACCAACCCTCAAAAACAAGAAATAATTCCTAGTTTAAGAATTTTCACTCAACAAAAAGACAACGGCGGGATCTACCTGACAGCGGGTGCCAGAGTAAATGTTTTATTTTTAAGACTTTCACAACACCACAAAGCAACAACTCTTTCTTGAAAAATTTGAAAATTAATTATTTTTCTACTAAAATATGCACTTCAATGCACCTTTCATTCAATGTTAGGTGCCACTAAGATTATCTGGCCCTCATCGCCCTTCATTTTCCGTGTCTAACAATTTTCATCAGAGCATGTCTATTTATTTCTGCAGATGTGTTGGCTTGATTTTTGGCTTTTAACGACGTAATGCTAACAAGCGTGCGACCAGTCACTAAATTATCAAATAGCACTGGAAATGTCTATTCAGTTCTGCACAGACACTTGAATTCCAACAAAGTTCTCTATGCCTGTGTATTTATGTACAGGCTTGATTTTTGGCTTTTAAGGACGTAATAACAAGCGTACGACAAGTCTCTAAATTAGCAAATAACACTGGAAATGTCTATTCAGTTCTGCACAGGCACCTGAATTCCAACAAAGTTCTTGTTAAACAACAAATAACGAAGGGGAAAGCGTGGCTTCCGGAAAGGGCTCAGCCTCAAGTATTCATCAGACAAGAACAGGAATGTAATCTTCAACACAGTGGCACGTAGGTGATGAAACATAGTGTTTCTATCTGAGAGGCAATGCATGACGAAAGGAAGACTGCTGTGCATGATAGCTTGCGTCTCATCCAGAAGACATAGGCAGCCTTTGAAATAGGGAAATAACTTTGCTAACTTTGTG
The DNA here is from genome assembly GCA_039090855.1 of Macrothele yani. NCBI lineage: Eukaryota > Metazoa > Arthropoda > Arachnida > Araneae > Macrothelidae > Macrothele > Macrothele yani. The sequence goes on from CM077026.1 coordinate 77,654,545, forward strand.
TTGTTACACACACACACACGCACACACACACACACACACGTACACATATATACGTATATACTGTCAACCGCTAACTGTTTCTAGTAAACAAATTTCACTTGTACGGAAATGGGACCTCTGAAATTAGATGCTGATTCTCTACCTGTATTTCTCAAGAACTTTCTATTTAATATGTCCCTAGAAGCTGATCGTTTCCCTACTGAATCTGGAAAGAGTTCCGATCCAAAAGGAAAACTTATGTTCAATATATAGATAGGGCATACGTATTTATTTTATGATTTAACGTTTATTAATGCCTGCCGAATTTTTGTTTAAAAGAAAATATCTAATGGAAAAGTTATACGTAACGCAGCAGTTATTCTTACACTCTAAATTGCGAGTTAAGCTATGCCTTGATTAAAATATAATGGTTAACTTGTTTGATGAACTAATTTTAGCATGTATTCATCAAAACTAAGAAACGCGAGTACCAGGAATGTCACGTACTTAACTGCTGGTATACTTGCCTTTGTGCGTGGACTGCTGCGGAAACAATTATTTTGTGCTAACAGTTGTGTTAATCTCACTACAAAGATATACTCCATGTAACAATGTGGAATGTGCACTTACGGCTGTCGGCGAACGTATTTATGTTTCTGCAACAGATGTCTCGTGAAATTAAATAGGTTTACTTTTATATTTCCCCCATATAATATCCCAGATGTGAGCGATGTTTCCACCACGTTGCAAAGCACGCTGTATGAGATAAAGAATCACAAATACATGGACCTCGAAATCCATTCAGGCTTACTAAAAGAAAAGGAGAAATTTGTAGGGATTTAAGAAACGATTCGTGTCTAATATGAAATCAGAGACAGCAAGAAACGAAAGACAAAACTAACGAAAAATTGAACAGTGGTTCGTGAGAGGTAGAGAACATAAATACTTAACTAAAGAGTTTGCTCGGGCAAAGTAATACTTAAGTGGACATGGGAAACCATTAGAGGGAACTGTTCTAGAGCTGGATTTCATTTTGTACTGGCTAGTTGTAATTCACAAATTATTGTTCCAGTAGCCCACAAAAAATTTGTGACCAAGTAGAGCGACGAGCTATTCCAGGAGCCGTTGGATTCTGGAAACAAAAGACGCATGCAGAACAGTTAGACTTGAAAGTCATAGTACATGAAGACCTCTCTTCCTTCCGAAGTTGTAACACTGGAAGATGAAAATATTAGTGTTACGTGGATGTCGTCGTTACTGATATTGTGTTTCCGCAGAGGCAGGAGATTGGCAACAGGAAAGCATCGATGGAAAATCCTTTGTCTTTTTCCCAAGACAGCAGTCTGTACAATTTATACTGTTGTATGCAAGCAGAAATTGGTTCCACTCCGCATGATGAAGGTGCTCCATCTTTTTGACTGAAAAAAGAAGAATTATCATGAAAATTAGTAAACAGGAAACAAATAACGAAACAAAAGAATTTCAGTTAGATGCATATTACTGGTGAATTCGATTGATATTATTAGTTAAACCATAGCACGAAACACAATCTAAAAATGTGCAAGATCATTCAGCGATCGTACAGTTTTCTGAAGCAGCTGCATGTATATCTTATGAACTTTCAGTATCTGCAAATATAACTAGTGTATTGTTTTAATTTAATGCTGCTGTCTCTACAGTTAAAGACAGGGATCATAACATACTAACATGATGTATTACCCGCCTTCGAATTCGGGTACCACGGTATTCACGCGCTATTTCTACTGGTATATTGGTGCAAAAGTAAAAACGCTGAGCAGACTAACCTGATACACTCCTCCAGGCGGACTGTTTGGGTGTAGTTTGCTCCTGTGTCTCCAAACTCAACGTTTACAATAATTTTCCATTGTCCAGAAGTATTGATCGCCCTGAGCGGCTTGGAATAGTACACTTTAGATGGGCAGCCAGAAGTAACATTGTTGACATCATTGCTGCTGCTGGATACAACATTCCCCTCAAAACTGTAAGAAAGTGACGAAGCTTTAGGATCTTCCATAGCATTCGAAGAGGCGCTGATATCCACTAAGAAATGGTCCATTGGATGACGATTCTTTTCGATGGCATCTTTGATCTCGTCTCTGAGGGAAAAAATAAAAAATGAAGGATATGCATTAGGAGATGGATCCAGAAACATGTCAAAACGGAAATGCTTTATTTATCAAGACGTAACGATCTATGGCATATAATATCTGTGTAAATTTTAGTTTTACAGTGCAGAATTAAAGAAAAATACACTGTTGAAACAATACCATTTCGAGTTCATTAGTAACTAAAAATGGCAGAACTACGTGGACATATCTTAGACAACAAAACAACAAATTGATCATTTCTCCTATAAACCTTGAATGCCTTCAGTGATACTAATTTTGATTCCATATTTTACTAACGTGCAAATAAATGCTTCCGAGCTAAATATTATAGAAGTGCATTTTTAAAGCATTCACTTATTGGATTTCCAATCATCTATTCAGATCTATTGAATAAATGTTGTTTACATACACTCTATTTCCACGGAGTTTAGATCAGGAAAACACAGAAGCGAATCAATGACGGAAGTGCAATTTTTTTAAATCATTCCTAGTTGGAAACAGTATTTGAATATAAGCATTGTTTTATGAAAACATGAATGCAGAATTTTCTTTATCGCAATCACTCGATAAATTACACAACCAGGGCGATGAAAATATTCATATACATAGTTCCGTAACTTGTACTAGTTGAACATTTTCTATCTACTGATTTTGCCATTTGCCGAGTCTTTGCAAAAAAGAAATTCCGGAATGCTATTCTAATCCTACAGAAATCTCACCAAATTTTGACATCGTTTCCCTCTTTCTGTTGATGGAAATTGCCAATATTCTTGTGGAAACACCTAACCTAGAGATATGTAATTGGAACGCTAGACCCTACCGGTTTCAGATTTTCATTCTGCCTTCACTAATTATTGCAAATAACGCAAGGCTTCCTCTGGAGAAACAAAGCTGTTCTACGGAACATAACTACCTCGGTAGTAAACGGAATGTAAAGCAGAGAGGCGCACAATTTCTTGTAGGAATTCCTCCCACAGATAAGGTTTAGACTTGATCACTTACTTCTCTTATAAGTGTGAACGAGTTTCCTTTTCCACATTTAAGTATAAACAAAGTAGCCTCGATCTCCAGATATGAAAGAAATACTTCAAACGTCCTCACCTCATCTCCGTTGTAACAGCGAATCGAGCTAGAAGCTCTGCCATCTGGTTTCGTTAAGCTGGAAAGTTTGTTTACGTAAATGGATCTCCGAACAGCTGAAAGTCTGTTTTAGTCTCTAGTTTTGCGCACAGAAATGAAATCCAAAGTCCATGACTAATGTCAAATCCCCGTTAACTATCGTATTTTACAAAAAATCTCCTCAGTTCTAGGTATATACTGAGTTTTCTTTCCAAATATCATTTTTTTTTAAATCGCATGAAAATCGTAAAATAACTGTATCGTGTATAAAAATTTTGCGTAGCATAGTTTCTCAAATCCCGACCGCTGCTGCGGTCATAGTTTTAGAGGAAATTAAAGCCAACGAAGTGAAAACGGAATTTGATTTCAAACCTTCCCATTTCAGATTGAAATAAACCTACCCATTTCAGATTTTTGTTCTACAACTCAGCTTCTAATTACAGCTGTAATTAATTGACACATCCGGTGGCGGATGCACATCAATTTCTTTCGTTCCACTCAATGATCTTCGCCATCTGGTTACTTAACAAGTCAGTATTCCTTTTGTGAATCGAAACGATTTTCTTTAATCCAGGAGCGAACTGCTGAACCTTCCAGGCCCCACCTGTTCAGAGGGCCAAGTCGGGCACTGGCATTAGAGGCCAGGCCAAGCCCATGCAGATCTCTAACACAGACAATAACGCTTCCTAAAATTCAAAAGTTTGCATTCACACTTTTCGCGTCGTTACCTCGGTCTTGATCTTATCCCTTAAAAAAAAGAATTATTTTCGGTGACAGCACACTTCCTTCATTCCTTTTCCTAGGAGTCAATGTGAGAGGCCATCTTTCTTATTTATTACGTACTGGCAAAAAGCCCACCGTTTGCATGGATTTAATTAAAACTGCGTGATTCGGCTAATGTGCTAGGGTGTTCAGGTTTTCCTGACATTTTAGTTTTCAACTTAAACATTAAGCTGTAATGTCTTCCAAGTCTTCCAACAAGCAAATAAATAAATAAGTTAACTATTGGCTTTTCCTGTCACATTTGGAGGGAATCAGGGATGTCTATATGAAGATTCGAATACAATTGTAATAAAACACAAATTAGTCGAACGGGGAGTAAAGAAAAAATCTCCAAAAAGGCCTACGCTTCACCCCATGGGGTCCCATATCACTGCACTGGGACGATTACAGCTAAAAAATACTACTTTTCTACGGATATTCTTAGACTAAAAACAACACTCCATTAAAAATTGGCAAAAGTGGTCTCTTATTAGAAATTATCGGTGCTGGTGATCAACAAAGGAATTTAATTTGCTTTCTTTTGTACGATGCATAATTGTGCCACATAGCGGGAAAATTATGCACCGTACAAAGCAGGAAATAAATGGAAAATTTACCCATAATTCTACATATTCCACTAATTAAAAGCGTAAAAGAATCAAACCTTCAAAAACGGAGGCATCGTTTAAAATAAAAGTTTGTACTACCCAACGGAAAATACTGTGCATCTCCTCCTTCCCCTGGCAGTGCAGTGATCTTAAGAGCTGGCTTTTGAGCATTCGTCCTAAATGGGCCCGGGTTTGAATCCCGGTGAGGAATGGATAGTGTGTTTGTCTTACGGCACTGGCTGTGTCCCTTTCGTGGAAGCAGTAGCCCTAAATTAGGAAGGAACGGGTGGCTGCTTGTAGTCCACTGAGTAGCTCACGGTGATCGTTAAACCCCCAGACAAAAAATATGCTCTAAGAACAACGGTTATTTTGTTTTCGGAAGTGCCTTGTTCTATTAGTCTAAGCAACTCGGAGCTATTTTCTATGAACTCCAATGAGTGTCAGATACATGTAAAATAGACGTAATATCATGCCGCTTAATGTAAGCCATTTTCAGCGTCATTGTTTCGTAAAACTACGTGCATTTTCAAAATTCTTCGTAAGTGCCAGAGCTTAATGGCACCTTGATTTTACAAGACTGGCAAATTCTACATGGCCTGGTTATATAGCCCATGCAGTTATATATGATTCACCAGCTGTACGGATAAATGACACAGAGTATGAACTTATAACTGAGCATAGTTTTATGGCTTCCTTTTCGTATGACGCTCTTCGAAGACTACCTTATAAATTACCGAAAATTTGTTTCTGCTCAAGGAAGACTACCTTATTGTTTCGCAGAGATTTTCGAGTTGCCAAGATGAAAACAATTTACTTTACTGTTTTCTTTTTTTAGTGTTTAAGAACTATACCACATAGTTTCTATTTTCTTCAACAGAAAATATATATACTATTTATTCCTAAGTAAATCAGTTTTTAAACGCTTTTTACTATGTTTATGTTTTTTTTTATTTACAACAGCGTATCAGAAGTCGAAATAGAATAATATTTACGATTTTTAATAATTAAAAGCCATTTTTAATAAGTATTTTAGTCGTATTCAAAGTTTCTGGTTCAGTAATAAAATTAAATATGATTTCTATGATTTCTATACCGTTTCAGTGACATAAGACGTTCTTGTCATTATTGTATTCCCTGCATACGTGCTTGAGTCCAAAAGAAATGAAATTCGGCTAAATGCGTATATTGCTAGACACAATGATTAATTTAAAAACACGAAAATCAATGTTTAAATTAATAATTACTGAAATAGTTTTGACAGTGCGACGTTTTTTCTTCGATAGCTGAAATACATTATACAAATTATAGTATTCAAGTCAAATTATATTTAATCATAAAACTCACGTAATATCAATCGCATGTTCGAAGGTTTTTTGTTATTCTTTTCTTACCTGAAATTGATTCAAATAGAAATGCGTGGTAATTGCCAAAAAAATGTTCTTACTTTTTTCGATCACTATGCGTAAACATTTTTTCTTTTTAGTCTGGTGGGTGTGGTCATATCATGACAACACGTCAGAAAACAACCTTCCACCGATTGATCCCTAAATGAACAAGAAAGATTATACCCAATTCTTGGGGATAATCAGCAAATTTTTCTTTTAAATTCTTTAACGAATTTTTAAAAGAAGATTTTCAGAAAAAGAGAAAATCAACAAAAAATGAAATGTATTTACATCCTATAGAGGAAAGGCTGAGGAATACTTAAAAAACATGGTGTTCGCAGTGTTCTCCATAGTGAATGGAAGCAGGTGCAAAAATACTTTTGCAACTGGATTTCTGGAATCGATAAGTCGCTGGCAAGAAAAAAAATACTACTTACACCCACTAGAAGCAGAAATGTATGTTAGGAAAAATCACAGATCGTACACAAAATGTTCCTCATAGCGGAAGATATCAAAAGCAAAAAGAATTTCTCAAGTTAACCACAACCAGAGATGTGGAAGAAAACGTAATAGGGCTTAGGCCGCCTATCGAAAAAAAGTGAGCTTTATTTGAGTTGTTCGAGGTCAAGGGTTTTCGATCACGAAAGAACTTTATCAAATGCATTATTAGAATCGGAGATACTCTGCAACAGAAATACACTGTGACTCCACCTAGTGGCAAAATTGTGCATGACAAGCACAAAATATTCATCGTAGTAGGATCTATGACAGTGGTTCTTCATTTCTTTTCACCAGGAACCACATTTTTTCTCATGGAACTGGGTCAGAGGGCGTGAACACTTAATTTGGAAAATGTAAGTTACATATCATACTAATACTCAGATAAACATCCTTTTCATTTTAAGATTTATTAAAGGTAATGTAAATATGTTATAAAATGACACTTACATAACGGGCAAATGAAGAAAATTTGAACAAATTTGAGAAATTAGTTGCTTGTACTAATCTACAGTTACAAACACAATATTTTAGATTTAAATTTAGTATTAAGATATTATTGACAATAACGGGGGTGATGTCCTTACGCAATATGTTTAAAATCTGGAGTATAGGTTGCAGTCAACAAAAATAAATCGAATAAAAATATTTATACTACTTTATAATACAACTATTGATAAAAAGTCTTTTTTTCTTTTCGCTTGTGGATTTTATGCATTTTTTTTCGGTTTAATTTTTTGCCGCGGGACAGACGGGCACCCTTCACGGGTAGCCTATTGAAAACCAGTGGTCTATGCAATCAAAAAAGATTTTTTCAAATGTGACTTAGAAGTAGATACACCAAGAAAACAGTTTATACCTACACCGATGAGCGATTACATTATGACCACCCCCAGACTAGAGAAATGAGCGCGCCTGGAGGCCGAATGGTAGCGCAGGTGAAGTTCACAGAGCACTATATATACAACCCAACGACCGGCTTTCGCTTAGTAGAGTGTTCGGAGTCAGAATGGGGAAAGCTGCCGATTTATCAGAGTTTGATAAAGGACAAATTGTGATGGCACAGTACCTTGGAACTACGATCTCGCAAACGGCGCGGATTGTGGGTTGTTCACGCGCTGCTGTAGTGAGTACGTATCAAAAGTGGTGCACAGATGTCCAAACGATGAACCGTGGTTCGCAGCTCATTGATGCCAGAGGGGAGCGGAGACTGTCGCGCATTGTTCACAGCGACCGCAGGGCCACAGTGAGGCAAATCACCCGCAGCTACAACAGTGGTGATCAGGGCAATGTGTCACAGCCCACAGTTCATCGCAGCCTTCTGCGCATGGGCTTGCGTAGCCGAAGATCCAGCCGAGTCCCCATGCTCACTGCACGTCATCACCAACAAAGCATGAAATGTGCCCAAGATCATCGAGATTGGAGCGTGGATGAATGGGAAAAAGTGGCCTAGTCTGACGAATCAAAATTCCTGGTGCATCACATAGACAGTCGGGCACGAATACGCCGATTACCAACGATGGCTATGGCGCCTAGATGCACTGTTGGGCGGAAACAGGCCGGCGGTGGCGGTGTTAGGCTGTGGACGATATTTTCTTGGGACACTTTAGGGCCCCATTATCCCCATAGCACAATCCCTGACAGCTGTCAGGTATCTGAACATCGTTGCGGACCAAGTTCACTCATTCATGGCAACTGTGTTCCCTGCTAGTGATGGCCATTACCAACAGGATAATGCGCCATGCCACACGGCTAGAATCGTCAAGGAGTTGTTCTAGGAACATGCTGGTGACTTTCTGTTAATGCTCTGGCTTTCTGACATGAACCTAATCGAACATTTGTGGTTCGACTTGGAAAAGCTGGTTCGCGCTAAATCACCACCATTCGGAAATGTACGGAAACTGGAAGACCTACTGTTGACATTATGGTACCAAATACCCCAGGATACCTATCGCCACCTCATTGAATCGATGCCTCGCTGAGTGGCAGCTGTTTTGCGGGCTAAATGGTGTCCCACAGTTTATAAAGTAGGTGGTCATAATATAAGGGCTCATCGGTGTATATGCCCCTTAGCGGAAAGTTGAGCCTTGTTTGAAGTGGACAAGTTGGCAATCTCTACCAAAACAATGACATACATCACAAGAACAAGTTTTTTAATCGGCTTTTTAGAAGCGGAGGTGCAGTTTCGTACAGAAATGCGCATTTACGCCACCTAGCGCTGGAAAGTGGCATTATGAAAAACGCAAAGGTATATACATAAGTTCCACGAAGTGAATCATATCTGATATTAAAAGAATTCTTGTATTGGACTGTTGGGGTTACAAGCGTGTGTTTCTGCGTAAACAGAAAAATACACTTATAGAAGTTAACAGAAAAGTAACCAAAGATCTTATGGAAACAGCAACAAAATTAGCTGGGTCTAAGAACAAGTTGCATGTGAACAAATTATCAGGAAAAACCAAAATGTTGATGCAAAAAAGAAGAGAGATGAAGACAACTAAAGAAGATATGACTTCCAAAGTGGAATATATAGAGCTATGCAAGACAGTACGAAAAAGTATTGTAACGTATATTCTAGATTCAGTTTCCTTTTGATTTTACTATCTCTGGTTATTTTATTTTCCTATGTAAATTATCTTCTTACTTAACGAGATGTTATTTCTCCAGCTGAATGATATGTGGCAATGAGTGTAAGTCATGACGTGGTGGTAGGCAGTATAAATAGGCGCGTTCAACGATACCTAGGAGAGCTTTTTGTTGATGTGCGTAGCGAGAGCTTTGTTTTATGTGTAAAGAGATCTTCGTTTATGTGAGAGGAACTTCGTTATATGTGAGAGCCAGATATTGAGTAGTTGTGTGACCTGTGAAGTGAGTGTGGATAATACCAGGAGTTTCCCTAATAAAAGGTTTTCTTAGTAAGTACGTTTTTCTCAGTTCATAGTTTTGTCAGACCTCTGTCTGGCTGTTAGGTCTCTTTCATTAAGTGTTTCTATTAACAACCAGCATAAGACTTTATTCATCTTAATTACTACTACAACAACTACCAGTAAAAGCTTATTCATTATAATTGGCGCCCGAACTTTTTCTGAACACGAGGTCTTGACAATTATTACCCATGTCTTCCTTACCTGAGACAACTTCAATATTTCACCCTAAAGCAAGTTTCGCTGGTGATGGGATTAATTTCGACCATCTGCAAGAAGCCTGTGAGGCTCACTTTACTGATAATGATTTCCAAGTACCCGGGCGTTCTTCACAATTTCGTAATTCACCAGCTTCCTATTACTCTGAGTCGCGGGTCGTACCTGAGGGATTTCAATCCTCTCAGAGAAGCAGAATGCTTGCCCATTTCGTGCCACATGCAGGAACAATTCATTTCAATGGTTTGGAGGGGTCCTTAAAATTTCTTGAGGACCTGGAGGATCATTTTGATCTATACAATATTCCTCAAAACTTCAAAGTGCAAATAGCAGGCACTTGCTTGAAGGATACCGCTAAGACCTGGTATCGGCAGTGGAGAGTGTCGAACCCGGATTCTCATTATGAGAATTTCCGAGCAGAATTTTTGGAAGTCTCTCCTTTCGGCCTCAGTCGAGCTAGCCTTGCACAACAACTTTTTTCTCGTCAGCAAGGACCCAACGATAGCCCTGTTGCATTTGCTTTAGAAACAACACGCTTGTATAACTTATGGGACCCACATGCCAGTCATGTCGACATGTTGGACACCCTATTGCAACAGCTCGATCCATTTCTACAGGATTTTCTTGAGGTCCGACACCCTGCTACAATTCATGAATGCCTTCGCCTCATACGAACGTATGAAGAGCGACACGGCAAACATGGTCCAACTCACCATGCTCGGGCACCCCGCGAGGCTTATTACGAAAATCCTCAGCGGCATAATAGACCTAATGACTTTCAACGCGAGCGTACACAGGTGTAAGTCCAAGCATCATACGTCCCACCGCATAGAAGAGTGGTACACCAACCGCTCGTTTCTAATCAATTTTCTGGGTACCGTACAAATGCACAGTATGCTCGACCCCGTTCCAATCCGCAGCATTCGGAACGTTTTCATGCTCAGGGCAATGATGATTTTTCTGCCCGTGCTGAGAGAAGAAGTAATAGAAATGAAAATTTCAACAGACATGCGGAGTTCCCGCAACAGTTTTCACGCAGTTTTCCTCATCGTGAAAATTTTCCCGATACCCAGCAGGGCCGAGGTTTCAGACCGCATGATAATACAACCAGGAATCCTTTAAACTTCCAAAGGAAGTAGACCAAGGGTCGGTACTGCTTCCTGATACCAAGCATTCTGACCCTAAAACAGTATTAGTGACTGTCCAAACTCCTCAGTTGCCTGATGTGTTCTTGACTATTGAAGGTATTATTGTCGAGACAAAGTTCGACACTGGTTCTGAAATATCAGCCCTAAATACGAAGTTTTGCACTGACAATTTTCCTGCAATACACATTCAGCCTGCGACGCAGTATTTGCGAGGTGCAAATAACGAAATCTTCAGTATCACAGGAACTGTCACATTATCTCTAGGGCTGGGAAAGGCTCGTTTTACGCATTCTTTCCTGCTCATAGACGAACTACCTGTTAAATGTCTAATAGGCATGGACTTTATCAATACTTTTCAAGTTACCCTGAATTTCGTACAACATGTTATTTCCTTTCCGGAACCTGTCGAAGTGATTCCTACGGATCCTATCGACATAACGAGTTTGTTACTGAGTAACCAACTGAATGAGAGGCAACGAAACCAGCTTTCTCTACTTTTGCAGGAAAGCTCTGGTTTATTTTCTGATCAACCTGGTTTCACACAGGTGGTTTATCATGTCATTGACACTGAGGGTTCGAAACCGATAGCGACGAAACCTTACCCTTGTGCTCCCCATAAAAAAATGAAATGCAACGTCAAATTTCAGAGATGATTAAACAGGGCATAATAAGGGAATCAACAAGCGCGTGGGCCGCACCTGCTTTTCTTGTTCCAAAGAAACAACCCAACGAATTTCGTTTCGTGACAGATTTCCGCAAGCTAAACCAAGTCACGAAAGCGATAAATTATCCACTACCTGTCATGTCGCATGTTTTGCATGACCTGTCGTCAACTAAATGGATGTCAACCTTGGATTTGGCGAGTGGATATTGGCAGGTGGCGGTACATCCAGACTCCGTCGATTAAACAGGCTTTGTGACTCCTTTTGGGGCTTATGAATACCTGCGTATGCCCTTTGGATTAGCTTCTGCACCTGCTACTTTCCAAAAGCTTATGGATACGGTTCTCAGACCTTTTCTAGGTCCCCATGTGCATGCATATTTGGATGACATTATTATTACATCCGAGACTTTTGATGAGCACCTTTCTCTGCTCAAACAGGTGTTCCAACTCATATAAAATGCTGGCTTGACGTTAAAACCTAGTAAATGCCAGATAGCGGGGGACGAGATTGTATATCTGGGGTTTAAAATCACTCCCCACGGCTTATTTACGGATAATGAAAAAATTAGGCCTATTGTTGACTTTCCTCTGCCTAAAACAGCAAAATCTTTCTGGGAATGACCGGGTGGTATCAGCAGTTCGTCTCCGCTTATGCTACAATCTGTGAGCCATTGTATGCTTTGAAACGTAAATACAAGACGTTTGTTTGGACACCTGAGGCGAACGCTGCATTTGAAGCACTGAAGTCTGCGCTGACTCAGCCTCCTGTGTTGGCTTCCCCGGATCATACTAAGGAATTTGATATTTATACTGATGCATCCGGAGTTGGTCTTGGTTGCGTTTTGTCACAAGCTGGGCATCCAACAGCTTTTGCGTCTCGTACTTTAGCCAAAGTTGAACGAAATTATTCAGCTACGGAACGTGAATGTCTTGCTGTAGTGTATGCTCTTGACAAATTTCAATGTTATCTTAACGAATTGACAGTTAACATAATTACGGATCATTCTGCCCTTCAGTATTTGAATTCTGCTAAGCACCTCTCTCAAAGACTTATAAAGTGGGCTCTTAAGTTACAAGAGAGCAATATCAAAATTTCGTACCAACCAGGTCATAAGAATCAATTACCGGACGCATTGTCTCGCGTTCCGATTAGTGAGGTTCCCACAGAAACTACTCCTGGATGTCAGCCTTTACTTCTAATAGCTGATATAACATCCAGAGAGCAGATAATGGCAGAATTAATAAATGATCCAGATTTTGGGGATATCTATAATTTTTTGCTTGCGGGTTCACCACAGCAAAGTGATCCTTCTCTGGCTGGGAGGTCACAGCATTTTGAAGTCATAGAGGGTCTTCTTTACTATACGAAATCTCGGACTACTAGGGCAGAGTTTCGCCCATGTATTCCACGAACCCTTAGACTGGCCCTTTTATACGAATTTCATGACAAACCTATTGCAGGCCATTTAGGTATTCGCAAGACCCGTTGTAAATTGCGGGATGTTGCCTATTGGCCTGGCATGTACCAAAGTGTGCTCGCATACATTCAATCATGTCACTTGTGTCACATTCATAATTACCGTAATGTAAGACCGGCCGGTCACTTGAAATCTAGTTCAAGTTCTCATGTTTTTGATATTCTTTCAATAGATTTATTGGGACCTTATCCTTTATCTGTTAAAAACAAAGCTCGTTACGTTTTAGTATTAACTGATAATTTTTCTAAATGGGTTGAAGTTTTTCCCATTAAAGCCGCTACGGCAAAAGTTATTTGTAATGTATTAATTAATAAAGTGTTCTCTAGATATGGTGCACCTAATAAAGTAGTTTCGGATAATGGTCCCCAATTTATTTCTGACATTTTTGAAAGAATGTGTGCGAGACTACACATTAAGCATAAATTCATTTCCCCATATCATCCCCAGAGTAATCCCGCGGAACGAGTAAACCGCACTCTAGTTAAAATGATTGCTACCTTTGTCATGGTCATCACGAGCGGTGGGATGAACATCTTGAGCTTTTTTCGTTCGCGCTCCGCTCGTCTGTTCACCAATCTACTAAAATTACTCCTGCAGAACTTTTTTGGGTCGAAAAATTAAAACCTCTTTTGAAAATTTAACGGGGATTATCGACGAACTAAACCAGCGACCAACTCCGCAATCAGTACGAATCATGGCTGAGAAAGCTCGTGTTGCAATGATAGGAGCACAAGCGGCTCAAGCAAGATACTATAATACTAGGCGTAGGGAACCAGATCTTGTCGTTGGAGATCTCACTCTCGTGGAAACGCACTTCCAGTCTTCTGTTTCTCATACTTTAGTGAAGAAATTTGCACCCAGCTACGAAGGTCCATATCGGGTGGCAAATGTGTTTGAAAATAACATTATTCTTGAAAAACCTGACAATCAATTTCAATACGTACACGTTGCTCAGTGTCGCAAATATCATGAACGAAATATAGATTTTATCATCAACCCTACTCAACCTTCTGTTCCACAGACTCAAGAGACTCAATCTCACGATCAACCTCCAGAAATTTTGGACGAACCGACAAACATTTTTGAAGAATCTCCAGTGATTTTTCTTCACCCTCCCCTCCACAAGACGGGCTTCCAAAAACGCAACCTGATTCAACCATAAGACGAAGGCTCGAATCAAGTTCTTCAAATTCTAGTATCGTTCCTTTCCCTCCAACCATTGCCAAGACTATTGCTGCACCATTCCCTAATAACTCTACACCGACACAAGCTCCTGCTTCCTTGAATACCTCGTCAGAAAGTATTCCTATAGGCAGAAATAAACATCGCCCTGCACGACCACTAACTTACAGCAGCGACTCAGAGTCATCAGATATTTCTGATTTATCAGATATAGACAATAGTTTGACGATTCCTAAACGTCAGACACAAATTACAAACCGTCCAGCAACACCAAAAGCTGGTCGAAAACGTAACTTGTCTCCCCAATCTGCTTTGCCGCAACAGCGACGAAGGCAGAGATCCTTGCATCCGCCCGGGTTTCGCCCCTGGAACCTACGCTCAGGGCAAACAGGGCCGATGCCTGCTTCTACTCTCATGCCCAGAGGTAGAAAGCGGAAACAAACGATGTGGCTGGAGCCACGTCCCTTCAAAAGAATGCTGGAAGGACAACACGGGCCCCAGCACAAAGGGACTACATATCAAAAGCCTGGGGGAGCCCGTTCCTGTCAGCCGCAGGGATTTCCGGACCGACAGACTTCAGCCTTTCCTGACCGTTCCTGTCCGCCGCAGGGATTTCCTGACCGACAGACTTCAGCCGTTCCTGATCGACGGACTTCAGCCGTTCCTGACCGTTCCTGTCTGACGCAGGGATTTCCTGACCGACGGACTTCAGCCGTTCCTGACCGTTCCTGTCAGCTGCAGGGATTTCCTGACCGACAGACTTCAGCCGTTCCTGACCGACGAACTTCAGCCGTTCCTGACCGACGAACTTCAGCCGTTCCTGACCGTTCCTGTCAGCCGCCGGGATTTCTTGACCGACAGACTACAGATGTTCCAGATCCATTCAAGTCTTTGAAACGATCGACGCCACCTGAATTTACCAGTCCGATTAGACCTGGAAAACGTTATCGTACTAGAGTTTTTTATGCGTCCGCGAGATAAGTAAGTTCTCGGGGACAGGTTCTTTTCTCCGTTTGTTGTTTTTCCTGCACGACCAGTTGGCGTGTCAGAATTTATTTTTTTTCGTGTGGGCCTATGCATTCTTTTTGTGTATATATGTGTTTTGTTTTTATATTTCTTCTATGTCCATCTACTAATCCAAATTTTTTTATATATATCTATGTGCGTAGGGATAAAATAATGAAAATTGTTACTGTTAGGCAGCTACAGGCAATCTTCGCTGCTGATACAGTTGGTTTGTATTCAACGATAATATGTGGACGTCATTTAAAATTTATATATATGTCGTAGGGATAATATAATGAAAATTGTTACTGTTAGGCAGCTACAGGCAATCTTCGCTGCTGATACAGTTGGTTTGTATTCAACGATAATATGTGGACGTCATTTGAAATTTATATATATGTGCGTAGGGATAAAATAATGAAAATTGTTACTGTTAGGCAGCTACAGGCAATCTTCGCTGCTGATACAGTTGGTTTGTAATCAACGCTAATAGGAAGACGTAATTTGAAATTAAAAAAGTGATTCCTGCTAGACAGAATAAAAGTAAGGTATGCCGATGCAGGTTTGTTCTGTTCAAGTATATAAAGTGTTTCCTGCTTCACAGACAATTGCTGCGGTCACAGATTTCTTGATTTTGTCATGCCAAGTTTGATATTGTACATACTGCTGCCACCAAACAACAACAAAAAAAAAAAGGACGATAAACGTCAATCAACGAAATGTAAGACTTACACACAAAATTTGATAGGTTTTTTGGACAACAACAAAAAAAAAATTAAGGGGGAGATGATGTAACGTATACTCTAGATTCAGTTTCCTTTTGATTTTACTATCTCTGGTTATTTTATTTTCCTATGTAAATTATCTTCTTACTTAACGAGATGTTATTTCTCCCGCTGAATGATATGTGGCAATGAGTGTAAGTCATGACGTGGTGGAAGGCAGTATAAATAGGCGCGTTCAACGATACCTAGGAGAGCTTTTTGTTGATGTGCGTAGAGAGAGCTTTGTTTTATGTGTAAAGAAATCTTCGTTTGGTGTAAAGAGATCTTCGTTTATGTGAGAGGAACTTCGTTATATGTGAGAGCCAGATATCGAGTAGTTGTGTGACCTGTGAAGTGAGTGTGGATAATACCAGGAGTTTCCCTAATAAAAGGTTTTCTTAGTAAGTACGTTTTTCTCAGTTCATAGTTTTGTCAGACCTCTGTCTGGCTGTTAGGTCTCTTTCATTAAGTGTTACTATTAACAACCAGCATAAGACTTTATTCATCTTAATTACTACTACAACAACTACCGGTAAAAGCTTATTCATTATAGTATCACTGAAGACGTATGGAAATTCAACTGTGAACCATTAAGGAAAGCAATTGAAAACAACCAAAGCCTAAAGATAGCAAAGGGACATCTCAGTAAGGGAAGAAAACAGATTATGGCACTGAGAAAAGAAGATGGTTCTGTAACAAGAAATAGAGGCGAAATTTTGACAAGAGTGAAAGATTTCTACTCCAAATTATATGAAAGGGATGATACATGTACTCCAGGCATCATGGAAGCTACCAGTACCAGAGTTCTTCCAGTCCTCCCAGCAGAAGTTGCACATGCAATCAAGAACATGAAGCGGGGGAAAGCTCCAGGAGAAGATGGAATTACTGTAGACATCATGCAAGAAGAAAGTGGAGAAATTGAAACAGTAATCGCCCAAGTTTTCCCTCCATGCCTTAATGAAGGGAAGATTCCTGAGGATTGGAACAACGCTACAATGATCCTGCTACATAAAAAAGGTGACATTGAGGATCTCAGGAACTACAGACCTATCAGTCTCCTATCAGTGGTTTATAAAATCTTCACTAAAGTTCTTTCACACCGCTTGAAGGTAACACTGGACATGGCTCAACCGAGAGAACAAGCTGGATTCAGGAGTGGCTACAGCACAATAGATCATATCCACGTACTAAGATAACTAATTGAAAGAGCAAGGGAATATGAACTTCCATTGTGCATGGCTTTTATCGATTATGAAAAAGCCTTTGATTAGGTGAAACCATCAGCAGTTACAATGGCTTTGAAATCCTGCGGTATTGAAGATGCATACATTAATATTATTAATAACATCTATGAAAATGCAAGTGCAAAGATTCGGGTGTTTGAAAATACAACACACATAAAAATTGGAAAAGGTGTGAGACAAGGTGACACCATATCTCCGAAGCTCTTTAATGCTACATTGGAAAATGTCTTTCTATCACTGAACTGGGAAAACAAAGGGATAAAGATTAATGGAGATTATCTAACCCACCTTCGTTTTGCTGATGACATAGTCATTTTTGCAACTACCCCATCAGAGCTGCAGAGTACGATCCAGGAACTTGCTGACAAGAGTAAAGAAGTGGGATTAAAAATTAACTTTCAGAAGACAAAAGTGATGTTCAATGCTTTTACAAGAAATGAAGATTTATCGATTGATGGAGAAAAGCTGGTGATAACAGACACGTACGTTTATCTTGACAGCAGATATCAAGTGAGGGTAACATTGTTGAAGAAATTAATCGGCGTATAAAATTTTCCTGGAGAGCTTTTGGAAGAAACAGCCTAATTTTCAAGAGCAATATGCCATTATGTCTTAAAAGAAAAGTGTTTGATCAATGCATCCTTCCAGTGCTTACGTATGGTGCAGAGACGTGGACCTTAACTAAAAAAGACATACAAAGGCTGCAGACAACTCAAAGCAGCATGGAGCATGCTTGGTGTAACCTGGAGAGATAAGAAGAGGAACTCGTAGATCCGAAAAATGACAAGAGTGGAAGACATCATGATCAGAGTTAAATCCCTGAAATGGCAATAGGCTGGACATACTGCCAGAAGGACAGCCCATCGATGGACAGCCGAAATTTTAGATTGGATTCCAACGGACAGGAAAAGACCCAGAAGAAGACCACATGGCAGATGGGTATATGAAATTGGGAAGTATGCGGGGGTAACATGGAGGAGACTGGCACAAGACAGACCGCTGTGGAAGAGGCTTGGAAAGACCTTCTTCCAGCAGTGGATTGATAATGGTTGACAATGATGATGATGATGAAACCTAGTGGCAAAGTTTTTCGTTTTGAAAAATTTCGTATTTTATTCAAATTATTCTTAACCGTTAGTTTTTATCAGATGCAAAGTGAAATTTTCAAATTGGACTTTTAAAAGCAGACAATTTTTTTTAGTCGAAGATATAATGCTTTGGCCAGATTTCTTATTCTAGCAAAAGAACAAATACAACTGCAAAATAGATGGCAAACAGAAATGGACGCTTACGTTCCCTAGCCGCAAAACTGCGGTTAATGAAAAGTTATGTGTCATGTGCGAAATATTTTTCATTATTGACTTTTAGAAGCACAGCTATTTGGTATAAAAGAAAAAGATAAAATTCAACAGATTTGCAAGCGCCGAATGCTTTGTCGTTTTTGATTACAACCGGGCCCGAGTCATGTAATGCTGTGGCCCTGAATTGTGACCCCTTTCAGAAAGCATTTCCTGTTTCTGTAAGTTATTTTGCTATAATTTATCTTTGGTGAAACATTATAAGGTTATCTTTGGTGGAGAGGGCTTATCACTGTGACGCTATTATTGCTATGAAATCATTGCTATTAAATTTACCGCATTCTTCTTTATTTATCTAGAGGCTTGTGTACTAATTGTATGTTTATTTGTCTTACGGGTTACCCAAATCAAACGTTTTTAATTACAAATATTTTTAAAAACTGAATAAAAAGATGACCCAGTAAATTATATTGAGGTGTATTTAACTACATTTTCTTACTTCAGAAAAAAGTGTTTCGTTCAGAATCAACAAATAATCCTTCTGCAAAAAGGACTGGACCGAATTTTCGAATAGCTAAACTGGTTAATATTCAGGCAAAAAAGGGAAATTTTTTTGGCTTGCTATTTGCAAAACTTATTTTAAATCCGTGTGAAAATTATGCGTAAGTAAGGCAAGTGCAAAAGTACAAAATTTATATTTAAGGATATCAGTGGAGCCCACCTCCCCCCCTCCCCCAGGTTTCGGCCTGCAGCCCTCAAACCCCTCCCACTTAATTCGGCCCTGATTGCAACGAACATTTTTAGCGACTCTGTAGAAAAGATTATCCAAAGTATGAATACAAATTTCTTCTTTGCACTTCTGTGAGCCATCCTTTTATATGATTGCTAACATCAACGTTGACAGCACATTAACAAAATAGACGTTACGTTTTATTAATATTTGGTAATGATAAGATTTGTTGTTTTAATTCTCCGGTTTCTGAATAAAAATACGTAAATTAACTTTTTAAAAATATACTGCATTCCTAAATCCTCAGATTACTTACTTAGGATATTCGGGATCCTGCAGGCAATACGTTGTGTTAGTATGTCGAGCGCAGAAGGGATAATCATCATCCTTTTTCTTTTCTGGACTAGCTTTACTTGAAGATTTAGTTGTCGTCTGAGCTGGCACAGGAGAGTGATATTTACGATTATCTGGTTTCGCAGTTGGTGACGTCTGAACAGGTGCAGACTGCGTTTTGCTAGAAGATACTGGCTTATTTTCCATTGGATCCTTAGGTGAATACTCAATCATGTACGATGACGGATTTTTCATCTTCTGGTCCTTCTTTTCTTCAGATGTGGCAGTTTTAGAACTGGACATTGTTGTTGTTGTCCAAACCGGCTGACTTGACCGAGAAGAGCTTAATGAATCAGTTGTCTTAGCCTTTGTTCTTTGGCCAGATTTCTTATTGTTCCTGATATTGTCTGACACCCTAGAAGATGAATTTTTCTTCTTTCCTGACAGCCCATCGTCTCCTGTTTTATTCTTGCTGTCTTTGTCTTCATTTTCAGACTCACTTGAATCTGAATCCGAAGTGTTTTGGTCCGAATCTTGATAGTAATAGTTTTGCTGGCCATATATTTCTGGGTAATTTTGATACATATATTTATCTTGAGCGTTATGAGACACGAATACGGACATATCATCAGGAAGGTGCACGGCAGCTCTGTCTCTTCCATTTACATTCTGTGGTAATGCCGAAGGAACAATACCTTGCTTTTGATCGGAGTGGGTTGGCTCAGTGTTCCCTAAACTTGTCGGAACAGCTGTTGGAAAACCAAACTTAGGCTCATTAGGCATAGAAGAAATTTGTTGATAAAGCGCCATGTAATTTGTGGGATAATTAGCTGCGTGTTTCTGTCCTGATGGGGAATAAACTGGAGCCGTGTCTTGTCCCGAGACACCGGGTTGTAATGAACCTGTGAGCTGACTATGGTAGCTATCCTGAGGATATGGCATGGTGTTTCCTACATCAGCAGAGGAATATGGTGTATAATGTGGCTGATTTCCTACACTCGGACTAGGTGCAAGGTGAGTTTTTTCGTTACCGTACGCTGCAAACTGTCCGTTATTCGCTGAATAAGAAGAGCTCTTGTATTCATTTGGATCGTTATAAAGCTGATAATCTCCTTGAGAAGGGTAGTTTGTCATTTGCTGGTACGGAATTTTGGAATCGGATGAATAAGAATGTAACGATGGATTTACGTCGCCATACTGCATGTGGGGATCTTTCGCATGTTTATGCCCCTGTTGTCCGTAATAATCCGACTGTTCTTGGTTTGGAACGGAATCTGATGGGTTGTACTGAAATTGAGATTGCATATTCATATTTCCCTTTGTGCCATGTTGAGTATTGTAACCTTGGTGAGCTTCATGGGAAACTCTTAACGGATAGTTGCCCTTCTGAAGAAATGGCTGGCCTTGACCCTGTTGGGAAGCATGTTCTAAATTGGAATGAGAAGTATAATCATACTGAGACGGACCGGAAGAATGCTGTTGAAGTAGCATTTGCTGGTAGTCCACTGCCTGCGATGTTTGAGAATTCGGATGTGACA
The DNA here is from genome assembly GCA_039090855.1 of Macrothele yani. NCBI lineage: Eukaryota > Metazoa > Arthropoda > Arachnida > Araneae > Macrothelidae > Macrothele > Macrothele yani. The sequence goes on from CM077026.1 coordinate 77,675,549, forward strand.
AGCCGTTAGCTCCTCGAATAGTGTGCTCTCCTCCTTGGGTTCCACCTTGATAATTCGTGGCGTGAGGTGAACCAAAGCTATTTTCCTGACCGTTTCCTGCACTTCCCGCATCAAAGCTTGCCAAATACTGACTCAAAGGTCCCCCAGGTTCTGCATTCTGCGCCATGTGTTGTTGAAAGAGTGGTGACGAATGAAGCGATTTCATGGCGTGCATCTGCTGCTGTTGTATCTGAGACAGGAGATTTCTTCCCCCTTGAGTTTTCGACAGGGTATATAGTGCTTGATCTTGAGCTAGGAACTCGTTTCCCAGTTGTGGCAATGATCCGAATTGTTTCTCGGCATTGCTTTGCAAAAGTGCAAGTTGACTAGCGAGTTGACTGGTTGGTGACATGGGTGACTGTGAAGACAACCCCAGCCCCAGCTGGCTGAGCTGTGATGTAGGGTTCAAACCTAATGAATAGCTTTGGCTTTTGCGACCTCTCAAAAGTTGTGAAGCAGCTGATTTTACAGAATCGTAGAAACCAGGAACCGATTTCAAACTATTAAATGCCGAAGGTGTGAAAAATGCTTGCATCAGAGAAGGGTTCAGTACGTCTCCAAAGTTTCCGTAAAGGTATGGATTAAATTTACTTTTTTGTTGCCTAAGCTGCATTAACATACTTGGAGATAGCGGTGGTAAAACGTTTTCAGGATTTTCGAATTCTATATTCTGTGAGAGCGAAGGCATTGAAACTTCATATTTCATATTGAAATAGGGATTCTTCATAGTGGGTCCCCTATGCCTATGAGATTTTTGATTTGGGCGCTTGTTTCGAGGGCGCTGTCCCCCATTTCCATTTCCTCTGCCTCCATGTGATGGAGGCCTTCTAGGAATGCTGCCTCTATCACTGGAATCTACAGAGGGTGCCTTATAGGGTCTTCTTTTGGTGCTTTCCATCTTGTATCCTCCTCCGCGAATGTCAAGCGTAACGGAAGGTTGATTGTTTCTACTCCCTTGGTTGCTGTTCCCTTCTGGGTTGCCGTTGTTTGAGTTGTCGTTCGTGTTATATCTGTTGTTTTGGTTTGGAGGTTTTCCACCCCTTGCTTGCTTAGGTTTTCGACCTGGGGGATGTTCCCGTTAAAACTTGGATGTTGGGACAGAGATGAAAGAGAAGCCGCAGGATAGTTCAAAGGTTTGGCTGATAGTGGAGTTGGGTACTTGAATCCTCCGTAGCTCGGGAATCCAACAAAATTTGAAAAGGTGTCATCAGAGATGAATGGGTAGAGGGATGATGGCATGTTGGGAGCGTAAACACCTTGGTTCATACTGAATTCGGTCATGGGATCCAGATTGATATCAGTGAATGATGAAAACGGATTCAAGTTAATTCCATTCGCACCCGAGAGCCATGCCGCTCCGAAGAGCTAGAAAAAAAAGAAAAAAATCAATAAGTTCATGTCATAACTGCAGTCATTTGCAAAAGTTTAAGACTACCTGTCAATATTTTTTAAATTAAGATTTTCAAAGAAACAACTAATTATTAGTCAGAGATATTTGAAAAAATGACACCACAGATGAATACTTACATTCTTTAGAAAGCAAAAAGACCAAAATCAGTACTTTGTGCTGCCACCCTTGTGTTTTATAGCGGACAGAATACGATGTGACGTACTCTCAATGAAGGATTTGCAGTAGTCACTTGAAATGTCTTTACACCACACGTACTTTATCGCGTCAGTCAAAGTTTGGAAATTTGATGGCTGTTTTTCTGCCACCTTGTCTTTTAAAACGATCCACAAATTTTCGATGGGGTTAAGGTCGGGACTATTACCGGGCCAGACAAGCACAGTTATGTTTTTCCTCTGCAGGTAGTCCTTTACTGTCTTTGATCTATATCATGGAGCACCATCATGCATAGAGATTATGCATCTATGCACTTGTATATGAGTTAACAGTTTCTTTTTTTTTTTTTTTTTTTTTTTGATTGGAGGTTTAACGACCACCGTGAGCAACTCAATGGGCTATAAGCAGTCGCCCGTCCCTAATTTAGGATCACTGGTTCCAGGGAAGGGAGAGAGCCAGCGCCGTAAGACAAACACAACATCCATGCCTCACCGGGATTCGAACCCGGACCCCGTTCGGACGAATAACCAGAGGCCATCGCTTGGACCACTGCGCCACCGGGGTGGCTAACAGTTCCTCACGTAACATTTCCACATAAAAATGACCAGACATGATAGTGCCAGTCGGCAGAAAGGATAATGAAGCAGTACCGGATGCTGACATAGCAACCCATATCATCTGACTAGGCTGATGTTTCACGGTGCTAATGGTGTATTTTTCATCAAACCTTTTGCCTTTTGGTCGTCGAACATGTGCTTCACGTGAGTCAAATTGACGTACAGTTGATTCATCAGAAAAACGAACTTGGCTCCAATATTCAGCAGTCCACGATTGATGACGCTTCGCAAACTGGAGTCTATTTTTCAAGACATCTCTAGGTTTATGTGCAGGTTTATAAGACTTTAATCCAACATCTTTGCTAAGACGTCGGAAAACAGTGCTGATATTAATATCAGATCCTTTTGAATGTAGAAAGGCTTTGATTTTCTTGCATGAACTACTCGGAGAACGCATATCTATTCGTCTTATGGTATTGTCACCACGTGGGGTTGTTTTCCTTGGACGTCCACTTCTCTTTCGGTCGCTAAATTCACCTGTATCTCGATATTTTATGATTGCGTTATGAATAGCAGTCTTGCTCACATTCACCTTTCGGTTTATGTCATGTTCGGAATATCCTTCCTAATATAAAGTCCCTATTTGTGCCCTCTGAGTAGCACTTAATAACGCCTTTTTTGACCAGCTTTCGTCACATAGAAAATACGTACAAAACCCCTCAGCATGAAAACCAGAAGAAAACTGATGCTCGAACGCTTCCACCAACTCTATAAACAGATGCTGCTGTAGGATGATTCAACGCCGATAGGAAGTTGAGTAATACAGACAGTAGCTGACACAATCGGCAGAAATCTCCCAATACCAACAGGTGGTCTTAAACTTTTGCAAATAACTGTACATAAGAATCACATATGTGATGAAACTGTAAAGTGCAGTTTCGTGAAATGTGGAATAGAGTACCCAATTAAACCTTTTTGACACAAAAATGTTTATCAATCTTCAACTGCAGTTTCGTTTTGATACGGCCGAGCTTAACCGCAACAACTAATGCATTTGTATTCAATTCGTTATGATATTATCAGGAATGTTGACGGTCGAGAATTTTTGAAATATGTACAGAAGTCAAATCGTTATAAACTTACGAATCATTTTGAACCACACACACGAGACTTCCAAAATTCCCAGTATCATGACTGATTTGGAATTTTCAATCAGCTTTGATTCTTTAATAAAAAAATTATTTAGTTATTTTTATGAGAATGTTGAGCTATGAAAGACTTCTTTAGTTTACATTTCTTTATACATGATTTGAAAATTCAAGATCCTGCCATCTGCCCTACATATGAGAGACCATAGTTATACTATAAAATTTGGCTAAAACTTTCGACTGAATGTTTCAGTTCTGGTAAACTGACTTCTTTAATCGCTTTAAAAATACTTTAAAAATAGAAGTCTTGAGAACTGCAGAAATTCTGATACAAATGCTAAAACCAAATGGAATAATCGAAACTTTCTCTCGTAATGAGGTCGAGCCACATGCACAATGAAACTGCAGTTGAAGATCGGTTATTATTATTATTATTGTGCCTAAAACTTTGCATGTGTGTACTATAATGAGGCTCATATTTTACTAAAACTGTTTGATCAGTTAAAAATTTTCATGACACTTGTTGTACGAAGTTAAGGATCATACACGGTCGAGTCACATTATTGTGACCATCAGCTAATATCCAGAGTAACCTCCGTGTGCAGCGCGGACAGCAGCTAGACGGGCTGGGAGTGACTCAATAAGGTGCTGAAAGGTGTTCATAGATATGTGTAGCCATGCTGACTGCAGTGCATCTGACAGCTGCTTGAGAGTGCGCGGTGAAGGATCCAGAGAGCGAGCAACACGATCGAGGTGATCCCACAGATGCTCAATTGTGTTTAAGTCCGGGGGATTAGGGGTCAGGGAAGTTCTTTGAAATCTTCATCGTGCTTTTAGCTGTGTGGCACGTAGCATTGTCGTGCTGGAAGATCCCATCCGCCCCAGGGAAGACAATCAGCATGTATGGGTGTACGTGGTCTGCAAAGATGGATTCATAAAGAATTAGATCCATAGTGCCTTCTGGAGGTCTGCTCGGGCCTTTATTTGGAAAGCCCGCACGTCCAAGACCCGATCCGTCACGTTTTTTGTTTAATTAAATCCCGGCTCGTATATTTCTCCTGTTTCCAAGGCCCGGGCCGTCCCGTAAAATTTCAACAATTACCAAAACACGAATTTGACACCTGGTGCACTCGGTCATTCGACTCCTGAAAAGTTTTCGTTTTCTTAATTGGTACACGTATTCTATTACAATAAACGTTAATTCAGAATATTTCTGAGACTCTGTATTAGTCACGTGACGTCCGAGAAGGGGGGGCTTGTATACTCAAAAATATTGCATGAAAAGGACAATTTAAGTGCCTTTCAAATTTTCTGGGTTTTCAAATTATCATTCCCTACCGCCGGACCCGGAAATATCCTTGGGGAAAAGGAGGGGTGGGGGTTAATTAGAAAGTACGAAATATCCAGTATTATGAGTCCGATCATTTTACTAGGAGAAGATTTTATGGCTTTATAAACTGCACCTATTTCTACTGGCATATCATATCGCTGGAACGCAGTGTCTCACGTGTGTGTGTGGGGAGCAAATTCGTGCCGCTTAAGATGCGATGTTCCAGACTTTGTGCTATCGTAACTCAAAAAGTTTTTGCATTTAGTGCACTGCACAACGTTTACCAGCCGGCTAGTTTTAGAACGGGACAGTAATTTAAAATATTTGCAAATATCGCTTTTCCCCTTAACATTGTCTACAAGCACATATTCTAAGGAAGAAATTTTTTCGCAAAACTCTTTCGCTTTCTTGAACTCATAATCAGTATGGAAGAGTATTTATCAGCAACACTGAACTGAGCATATGCTAAGGGAAAACAACGACAGACTGCCCAGCTAATCAGTGCCACAGAAGTTTTGAAAACGGCTGCCTGTTAGTACAAATGGGAAAATACGGCACAGATTTATACACGTAATTAAGTTTCTCCCAGCCTATTTCTCCCTTGCCATTTAAGACAACTTAAAAGCTTTTCACACATGTAGAGAACAAAGTGCCGCCGATCAGAACAAAAAAAATGATCGTCTGCGACAGCCCTGGTCTGCGAGCGGGTGGCTCGGTTTAGAAATGCTGCAGTTAATAGCCTGTCCTGAAGCATGAGAGGAGGATGAAAGTTAGGGAGAGAGAGAGAAGGGATTACATTCACATTGAAAAACTAAGGGAGCTAACTCACTCCAATTGTTTTGTAAGAGGGAGGATGTCGTAAAACTTCTATTTTTTTTCCATTAGCGGAAATCGTTCAATCTTATCCTGCTGCTGTATGTTGCGAGTTTTCCAAACGAAAAAGGCATCGTACAGCGATTGTTTTGTTCATAAAACAAAACCCTACTCGGCCCGTGTCTGTTTTACATTAAATATTAAAGGCCCGACCCGGAGCAGACCTCTAGTGCCTTCCACAGGTATGAGTGAACCCACAGAATGGCACGAAAGCATTCCCCAGACCATAACACTGCCGGCTTGTGTTCTTCCAGCGATGGTTGAAGTGTGTTTGTTCTCCGATGTTTCTCGCCTTATACACCAAAGTCAATCCATTCGATGAAACAGAAAACGTGACCCATCGGAAAAGGCAATCTTTGCCAATCAGCGGAGATACAATTCCGATACTACCGTGTAAGCCTTTTGTGCTGATTCACCTTCGTTAGCATAGGTGCACTGGCCATGCGTCGGCATCGGAGACCCATACGCAGCAGGTTTCGGTGAACTGCCGTTTTAGGCACACTTCCGGTAGCCCTCTGGTTCATTCGGCCAGTGAGTTGCTCCACTGTAGCATGTCGATCGGCCCTGACGCACTTTCGCAGCCGGAGTTCACCTTTCACATCAATGGCTCATGAGCAGCCGCACGACCACGGTAATGTATAGAATGAAGTTTTCTGCGAATGGTACGTGTACATACCGAGGTTCCAGCATTTTTACTCACCTGTACACTGAGGTCTTGTGCAGTATTCCGTCGATTAACTTTAACGAGTCTCCTGAGGATTCGACGTCCTCTATCACTGATTTTCTTTGGTCTGTTGGCACTATTTGCTGCTTCAGGTACGCCACGTGTTTTCTACTTATTCAGTACATCCAAAACAGTTGACTTGGGTATAACAGAAGAATCGGGTAGGCATACACCAGTAATACTAAAAACGCTGAAATCCGTTTTATTGGTGTAGTATTAGAAACACTAGTACAAATACGCTAGCTTTCACCACCACGGGTGGCTTCTTCAGGCATAAGTATTCCAATGCAAAAACAAAAACAAACAAAAAAGAGAGTTCCGTGGTGGTGAAAGCTAGCGTATTTGTACTAGTGTTTCTAATACTACACCAATAAAACGGATTTCAGCGTTTTTAGTGACTTGGGTATGTTCAAACGCCTCTCGGTTTCTCTTATGGACAACTCACTAATATAACACCCAACAATCTTTCCTTTCTCAAAGTCAGTTCTCTCCCGCCGCGACATTTTCACTCAATCTCACAGTGCGATATGATCGCGGTCAGCTGCAGGCTGGTTTTTATACCGTTTGCAGCTGTACCGCGCATCTTAGCGATGCAGCGGATCCGTTCATTTGCTTTTGAAGGGGTGTCCGGTGACTTTTGTCAATATAGTGTATAAATATTCTGAAACATCATGGAGCCATCTGACTCTTCGTCGTATTTGAAGCTATGGAACACGTTTAGGAAAGATGAACAGCTCTACGAATCACAGATACCAACTTTGATTTTCATGGTGTAACAGAATAATTCTGCATGTGCTAAGCGTATTGAAGTCACAAGGAATACATCGAAAAGTAATGTTACAAGTGGCTGGAATACCAGGTATTTATAGAAGTATGTTATTCTCAGAACTTATTGAACGCACTTAGCAGGTGTTTTTGCCCTCAGTGTACTTTTTCCTAAATTTGTAATCGAAAAGCCCTTAAATTTAAGCCCTCCTCATGCAGGACGGAATTCTGAAAATTCACAGATAACTGAGAATGCTCCTCAACATTTTACCACTCATTGTCAGAGTGTATTATCGTCACAAAACACTCAATAAAAATGAAACTGATGCACCCAGAATCTGGTGGTCAGTTCGTGTGCAGTTCAGCAGATAATATACACTGCTGGCCACCCAAAATGCAACATCAAGAGCGAAGCATCCGATTGGCCTGAAATTCGCAGCATGCGTTGCCCGCGAGAGGACATGCAAACGATTAGCATTGCAGGGCATATGCAGATCATGTTCGCCCGGCACGCCACCGAGAAGCACTATAAGAGGGGTGCACAGAATGCGGTGTGTAAGTAGTGGAAGTGTGTTGTGCTGCCGGACCTGTGCGTGGGAAGCTTTCTGATGCCTTGTCGCAGAATACGGCAGTCATTCCAGCACGTTTCGAAGTTCGACAGAGGAGGAATAGTGGCTCATCGCGACAGCGGTTTATCGTACCGAGACATCGGCACCCGTGTGGGACGACATGCAGCCACATTGAGGCGAGTATGAATTCGGTGGGTGCAGGAGGGACGGACGGACCGACTTGAGCGATTGCCGCAGCCGCGGCACGCCACCGAACGAGAGGATCGGCATGTTGTGCGGCGAACATTGACCGCATGCACAGCCACATCACGAACGTAAGCGCAGGAATTAGGGTGTGTTGCGCAACAACCTGTGGCAGCACGTACCGTCTGACGTTGTCTGCAGGAGCGGGGACTTTTCGCATGGCGCCCATTGCTCCGATTACTATTGACGTTACGTCACCGGAGAGTGGGGCGGCAGTGGGCCGTTGAACGCAGCACCTGGACTACGGAATGGCACGACATTGTCTTCACCGACGAATCCCGCTTTTGCCTGCAACACCACGATGGTCGGATCCGTGTGTGGCGGCACCGCGGCGAGAGACTGTATGATGCCTGCATTACACATCGCCATACCGGTCCCTCACCTGGCGTTATGGTTTGGGGCGCAATTGAATATGGCACCTGCACCCCTCTGGTGCACATCGCCGGTAAACTCAACAGCCACCACTACATCTCCGACGTTTTGGAGCCTGTAGTCCTCCCTTACCTGCAGGACCTGCCAGCGACCACGTTTCAACAGACAATGCGCGCCCGAACGTGGAACGCATTTTGCAACAATTCTTCACGGCCCACCAGGTGTCACTGCTGCCGTGGGCCGCCTGTTCTCCTGATATGTCGCCCATCAAATAGGACAGGTCGCTGATCGGCAACCGAGTGGCCCGGCCAGCACTACCCGCGGCTACGCCTGATGAACTGTGGCAACGTGTGGAAGCATCCTGGAACGATATACCCTAAGCCCACATCCAATGCCTCTTTCGATCGATGCCGCGGCGTGTAACGGCCATTATTGCCAGCCATGGGGGCCACACGAACTATTGATGTCTGTGTGTTACGCAAGTCGCACGGGCCTGTAGGCTCAATCGTTTCATCTTTGTATCTGTTGTTATGTGTTCAGTAAATCTGGCTTTGCTATCTCGTGTCCTTCTTGGTGTTTCATTTTGGGTGGCTAGCAGTGTAGTAATATATACGTATAATTGGTAATATAGGTAATATATGATTCCGGATGTAGATAAGACTACAACTTATGCAGCTACACATAGTTCAGGGACTTCACGAAGGAACGGATTACTGCTTTCCCAGAGGGCAGATGGTCGACTCGCGAATAGCAGAATATGTGCTCCGCGGGAACTACAGAACATCCCTGATCTCAGCCGTGTTTGCTACATACACCATTAAGGTTGTAAATGGTGCACGCCAAACGACTGCAATACATTTGGAAGTCTGACCTGACCACTCAGAACCTACAACTATTCTGACTTCCATAAACAGCGCGGCGATGCAGTACAGTTGTCATTCCATCCCACTGCGAAGGATTTCTCGCTGATGGGCGACGAAATGCTGTTCGTCTGGTATGTATCCGGCGAAAAAATAATAATATTTCGGCTGTATGTTTAAAAGCGGAAGTACAGCTGCAAACGGAAATGTACAGTTGCTTCCTTCAGAGACAGAACTTTATATTATGAAAATGAAGTAAAGGTACTGAACTTTTCTCGTAATAAAAGAAATCCAACTCAAAAAGAATGTTTCGAATAATTTTGTTAGAATCAGAAATAGCAAAGAAACTAGAGCATATATTTACTCCCGCTAGTGAAAAAGATATATATCATTTGAAGTACAAAATGTGCGCAAAATGTTCATCATGGTTAAAAGTATCTGATGAAAAATTAACTTGGCTGCCGAGTGATCATAAGCCCTGAGTTCTGACCATTCATCAGAGATATACCCGGGTTTGAGTCGCGGATGAGGAATGTTTTGTCCGATGGCGCTAGCTCTGTCCTTTTCCTGGAACCAATGGCTCCAAATTACCGGCGGTCGACTGCTCGTAGCCATCAGACTCACTCACGGCCGCTGCAGTGGTGCAGTGGTCTAAGCAATGATTTCTGACCGTTCGTTAGAGATTGGTCCGGGTTCGAATCCCGGTGAGGCATGGATGTTGTGTTTGTCTTACGGCACTGGGTCTCACCCTTCCCTGGAACCAGTGACCCTAAATTAGGGACGGGCGATGTTTATAGCCCACTGAGTTGCTCATGGTGGTGTCAAACCCCCAATCAAAAGAAATCACTCACGGTGTTCATGTCTTTTGAAGCAGAGGTCTGGAATAAAATAAACATCGAGGAAAATAGCTATTTGTATTTATTTCCCCTAGGAGCAAAATTGTGTATGAAAAAAAAGCAAAAGGTATGGTATAATTGTTTTCGTCATTCAAGCTTCCAACGGAATATTCAGCGCAAGTAACTAAGGAGACAATGAAGTCACATAAATGCGTGAGATAGTGTATATCGAAAAAGTATTTTTGTCATGCCGAGCTTTCGCCTACCAACGGGAGGCTTAGTCAAGGAAAACTTTCCTTGGATAATGCTTCGTTTAAATTCTTTATACGCCTTCAACATTACTAGCCCGGAGGTAGCCAATATAAGATTAAAATACTTTTTCGATATAAAACATCTCATGAATTTATGTGACTTTATTGTCTCCTTAGTTATTAGTGGTGAGCTTAATATCTTTTGGACGTATCCTTAAGATTCCTCTTACAGCGCAAGTTTTTGCCGACTTCGTTGCAAAGGACATGTTAAAAAGTTATTCGAATAAAGAACGTTTAGCGCCCATTAAAGATTCGAAAACGAAGAGAAAAACTGACCAAAAGTTCGGAACAGTAAGAATTCTTTTGATCAGTGATTTGAGATGTCTCTCCTACAGTGATGCAGAAAATGTGAGATACATCAAGATGATTATAGCGTGGCTTCGGAAAATTTTATTTCCGAAGCTTCTCAAATTTATTTAACACAGAAGAATCGACTTCGTCGTTTACACGTCATTCGTCTGCCATGTGACCCGTTTTCATGTTCACCAAAACTCAAGAATGTCTTGAGAGCACCATATTTCGAATTATTTGGATACTTCCAAAGCAACGTGATACAAGAAACGTCAACAAAATATTTCCCAGCAATTCTTCCAGATGTGGTAGAGGCATTGAAATGTGAATATTAAAATCAGGATATTCACTAATGAAACCTCTGCATAGCGTGCAAAGGGTAGCGATAAAATAAATCTTTTAGAAAATCATTCTGATTTATTTCATTTTTATAGTAACACACACACACAACAAACTAATTTTAAAATTTCACTTCGAAAGTGAAATAAAACGGCCCTAGTAATTCGTTAAAGGGGGTATGAATTAACAATGGTTAGACAATGATTTCAAAAAGAGAATCAAACAATAATTTATTATTTATAATTTATTGTATCTCGGAACGCTGTCTGTTTAAAATAAGTGTATCTGCCAAAGCCACAGATTTCTTCTCTGTCTTGCAGGTATGTCAAGCGTCGAGTTCTTCTTTTCAGGAGAAAGAACGTCCAGTAATTAATTTTTCCTTGATATTTTATTGCATATCAGTAAGACGTTATGCTGCTTTGCGGAGCTATGTTTTTTTTTTCTTTTTTTTTTTTTTTTTTTTTTTTTTTGTTAAAGGAACTATTCGCGTACTGAAAGCTACAATTCGTCTGCTGAACACTGCATTTAAGGCCACGCTAAGCTATTGTGTTCCATTTCCAGATGTCTGTGACGGGAAAAGGAAAGGTAGAGATTGACACTTTTTGTTAACCAGCTACAATTTATATTAAGAGAGTCCCACCCTACTTTAAGATGCCAAGTCTTACATCAAAACAAATTCTAAACCATCTGTTCCAAAGCTTGATAACATATCTTTTAACAGAGAAGAGTTCACTAGACTTTCACAGCATAAACTAAAGAGAACTACCGCAATATTCGAAATAAGTTTTAAAGCTGTCTTTTCCAAAATTTGCCAAAGTGTCATTTAACCAAAATATCTAGGTTCTCCGTATGCAGTAATTATTCTCTGTTATTTTTTTCAATGAAATTCAGTTCTTGTAACTAAGCATAAAGGAATACTTAGAAATTTAGAAACAGTTATATAATTATACAGAGGAAATAAACTTGAATAAGGTGCCCGGTCCAAAAGAAATGTAAATTTCATCATTGCACACTTGTCGGCATTCTTAGCAAGCCTTTTGCGAAAAAACGTACTTGGTTTTTATATTACTTTGTTCGTTTGCCTGTGGACACCATATCTTAGCAATTATTAGTCCGATTTGAGAAATTCTTTTTGCACTGATAATCCCGAAATGAGAGAAGGATGACGCTTTGTTTCCGGTCTTTTTCCTATGCATAACTTCGCTGCTAGAGAGCATACATGTAGATGCTATCGAATTCAAAATACATTTTATTCCATATCGTTGCTTCCCAATAACCGATTGAAATGTTTTTTAGTTTCTTCAATTCCATTTACAAGGAAAGCTGTTTTGGGTAGAGTCTTTTTTTAAAGCAATGCGCAGTTTTTCCGCTAGGGAATGAATCGCAATTTCTCATGTATCACTGCTTCTAAAAGTCCGATTTGAAGAATCTGTTTTGCGTCGGGTACAGTTTTTGGTGGCGAACGTTCTAGATATGATTTCTAATTTTGATGAAGAACTGTTCTGGCAATAGTAAGTGTATATTTGTGTTTCCGATGTATTTGCAACAATACCTGCCCTTCTGAAAACCCCATTGTAAAAGTTCCTGTACGGTCAGTTACCGCTCACCACGGAAAACTTGTGCGCATATTTTCTTCTTTTACGTCTTATTTTTTTTACATATCTCTGCTTCTAACAGAAAGACTGGAAAAATTCGTTCTTTGCCTGACAGCGTTTCTTGTATGTAATGTTTCGCGTAATTTCAAATTTTTCTTAACGCACAAGTTTGCCACTAGAGGGCATAAGTTTAAATTTCAACCTGCAGTGTATTTGCAGCAATATCTGTGCTTCTGAAAACCCGATAGAAAACATCCGTCTTCAGTGAAATACACTGTGAAAATATTTTATGTGCATTTCGTGCCCAAAATAACGCGTGCTTTCCCGATGTGGGGAGCAATGTTTCATCTGTTTTTCTAGCTATCTCTTCTAAAAGTTCGATTTGAAGAATTATTATATTTCAATATCATTCACCTCGTGGGACATTTTGCATGTACTGTTATTCTTTTATTTATTTTTTTATAGCTCACAATTCTGGCACTAGGTGGTGTTAGTGTGGGTTTCTGTTTACAAGTTTATCTCCACTTCTAAAACCTTTTTGAAAAATTTCTTTTTTAATGCATGCCTTTCGCTACAGTAAACCTTGGGAACGTTTCCCTCTTTAATTAATGCACATTTTTCCATGCAGAGAACGTAAATGTCAAATACCTTTTTCTCGTTACTTAAACTCCAAAAGAACGTATTTAAAAAATTAGTTTTTCTTAGCATAGATTTTACTGGGAAGAATAATTTCCGCATGTTTTCCACTTTTCCATTATGCAAAATTCTCACACGAGAGGGCGTCAGCGTACATGTCTATTTGAAATATTTTATTCGGTTCTAGAATTTCCATGTAAAAATCCTTCTTTGGTAGTCTACTCTTTATTACAAAAAGTATTTTACATCCTTTTCTTCTTTAAGTAAGGCACAGCTTTTCCGCTATGACGCGTAAAGTTATATCACGTTATGCTCCGTATCTCTTCTTATAATTGTTTCATTTGAAAATTCCTTTTCCCTTTCGTGGTGTAAGCGTATTCTCTTTTTACCTAAATTTTTAGATTTTCTAAAAATGTGGATTCAAAAGACGTTCTCATTACAACCGAAAATTCGGTCTCATCTTTCTTGTTACAAATAGTACTCTCTCAAGTTGACGTTAGACGAACTCCCATATGGCATCCACTGCTTTTCCTCGCTTTCTTGTCTTTTAAATATGTGCACATTCACTTTCACACTGTTCCTACTCCCCCTTTGGTACACCAGAAAGACCTATCACATTAAAAATCTCTATTGTTTTTTCATTAAGAGCCAATTAAAATCTTATCGGAACACATTTCTACTCATGCACTGTCACGGGTAGTACGAGTATATTGTTACGACTTTTGGGCTTCAGATATCAGGATGCCAAATTATTTCCAGGCTGCGATTCGATCGCTGGATCCGCAAATATACCTCGTTAGCCAATTAGCCTACACAGTACACCAATAAACCAATGGAGGCACAGTATAACAATTAAAACAGGGATTTAATGGATACAGACATAATTTACACCGGATACTTCATGTAATAGTATAAGCTATAATTTCCGGCCAGCTTTGGCCTTCTTCGGTGTTTCAGAAAATATGTCTTTACGAAAAGTCTGTTCGTTCACAATGGGCCGCAAAGAAAATAGTTATTAAAAGTACTTACGTAGTTTCTAGTATCCCAAGTACTGTTGACAACGACAAACACAAACACTCACTCACATTCACTAATATGTTGGCCCTACGAGTAGCTTTCTCTTTTTCTCTTGGAGGAGGCGGCGTTGCTTACGGACTCTATGCACGCATTCAAACGCACAAACTTCTTTCCTCCGTGGAACAAGAAAAGGTGGCGATTTGCTTCTCTCTCTCTGCAGGGGGCTGCTTCGTTCCTGGAGTCAGGCTTTTCTCCTCTCTCTCTCTCTCTCTCTCTCCCTGCATGAGCGAGGCGATTCCGTGATTATTTTATCTATCTTTGCATTTCACATGAAATGGCTCCTTACGGCAGGTATCGGTGGTTCGGCAAGGTATGGATGAAAGTTTCCAGGCAAAGTTTGTGCTGGTTATTCATCAGCTTATGATTTTAGCTGGCTTCCCTTCTTATGCTCAAAATTGCAAGAGCGGCAGCAGACGGCAACAATTTCTAGCGCGAGGAAAATCCCATTCCTAGTTCTCTCGGCTATCAAACGGATTCTACCCCTCTCAACAACAATCTCCTGTCTCTAAGAGGTAGTAAGCGGTGAATTCTACCACTTGAAATAGCGACATATTTATTAGTAAACCGCTTCAAGTCCAAAAGCTTTCCCATTGTTTCGCGCGCGGCACAGACAAAAGCTTCAAAAGCGCTTGCCGTTTAAACAACTTTTGAGCTATGGGAAATAGCTTTTAAACTCTGACCCGTCCCATTTCCGTTTATGGGCTCTTTGTTCTCGTGGCAAACACCTGCAACTCGCCACTTGAATTCAAAGTGCTAGAAGATCTTTTCTTTATATACTGCCCCTCGCAAGTGTTTAAATTATAACTCTCTGTTAATTAAAAACCCCAATCAAGTTTCAATTACCGTGAATTAGCCACGCCTCTCGCCAATTAATTATGTGAGGGGGGATCGTCACAATATTAAGGCTAGGACGTAGTCAAGTGGAGGGTCTTAAGAGTCCGGACATCTCCCGAAATTTTTCACCTCCAGCATTTCTTTGATAGTCTTCATACAGTCATTTCAAAATACGTACTTTTTTCGACATAGTTAATACAGTTTGTGCATTTTCCATTCAAATTTTTAAGATTAATTAAGGTAGTTGTAGCTATTACAATTGAGCTATGATATACATTAGACGTTCAGCATTTTTTGCACTAATCATTACAATTATTATGTGCGATGACTTCTCATCATTATTTCTGTTTCTCTCTCTCTCTCTCTCTCTCTCTCTCTCTCTCTCTATTCATTCCAGAACACAGCGGACTCTGTGTAGTCGGTACTGTAAAGTATCGCGGTTAATTTACAGCATCGTCTAAAGTCTTATTTTGAAAATCTGTGATTTGTACAACAGTAACGTCAGAATATCTTATGTGGTGTGACGGACATTAGAAAAATTTATATCCGCAAACTTTATTCTAGCTCTTATTGTCTATGAAAAGGAATTCTACCCAAGTATTCGGTGGCTATCAAACGTTCTGGATCAGCCTCAACAGCAAAATAAACCATCCTTTTTCATGATGAATGAGGGTTAAACCATTTTGAAGGACAGCATTGACTTATTGATATGTTTCTTTTTTCAGTGCATTCGAATGTTCCTCTAAGTGCAGACGAAATCTTATATGTAATGGGTCTCCACTCAAGGTGGCTCACGTTTGCTCTCCGACGAAATGCTTTCATAGTGACGAAAAGCTTCCAAATATATATTTCAGAATAAAACATGATATATATGTGCGTTATGGGATACAAAATAAACCTATAGAGTTTCAATTGCTTCTGAAAATTTCAATTAATATATGTATATTTATTAATTGACCTTAAATTAAAAATATATTTTTAGTTACCCGGAATCATCTCGAAATGAAATCCTGGCTACGTTGCGTCCATGTTTTTAAGAACCATAGAACGATCTAAGTGCTTACGTTAAGCAAAACTGAAAATATATTTCTACTTTTTTTAATTTTTTATTCCATTTGTAGCTCTGCAAAGAGTGTTTGTACTTGCCGCAACGCAAACACGTAACCGTTTTGCTGACGTCATGCTCATGAAATTTGCCACATTAAATCATTAAAGAGTGTTATAAATGAGGACACATCGCTGAGACAGCGTGATAAATAAGTGCAGATTATTGAGATAGTGTAATGCATCAGGGCACATATTTTTGCTTGGGGTGTTTAACGTGCCACTCAATGTGCTATGAACAGTCTTCCGTCCCTGATTTAGGATCACTGGTTCCAGGGAAGGAAGAGATGCCGTGCGGTAAGACAAGCACAATATCCATACCTCACCGAGATTCGAACGCGGACCCATGTGGGCGAATGGTCAAAGACCAGCGCTTAGACCATTGCACCACGGGGGGGCGAATGGCACATTACTGAGTATCATAAATCAGGGCACATTGCTGACAGACAAGTTATTGCCAATAAGATCATGGTATTTAGACTTAATTCCATATTTTGCTTACGAGTTTAACGACCACCGTGTTCCTTTCACTAGACTTATCATTTGCAAACATTTAGCGCCGCCCCGGTGGCGCAGTGGTGGAAATGATAAGTCCAGTGAGTGGAACACGGTGGTCGTTAAACCCCTAAGCAAAATATGGAATTAAGTAGGTCGCCCGTCCCTAATTTAGGGTCACTGGCCCCAGGGAACGGAGAGAGCCAGTGGCATAAGACAAAAACAAGATCTATGCCTCACCGGGATTCGAACTCGGACCCCTTTGAGATGAATGATCAGAGGCCACCGCTCAGACCACTGCGCCACCGGGGCGGCGCTAAGTGTTTGCAAATGATAAGTCTAGTGAGTGGAACACGACCGCTTATAGCCCATTAAGTTGCTCACGGTAGTCGTTAACCTTCCTATCAAAAAAAATTAGGGCAATGTTTTTTAACTAAAGTGTGAAAATAAACAGGGAAGTCTGGTGTGAGGGACATCACATCACAGGAATGGAAAACAAATGTCCCCTGCTTAATGCTATTACCAATAAATGCGTGCTAGTTGAAGACGGAAGAACGAAATTAACGTTAGATATGATGCCATGAAGCCGATGAAAAACAATAGCAAGGCTTCAGCGAATCAGGAAATTATTAAGCTTTGCTTCTCGGTATTTTTCTTTTAAAGCATAGAAAGCCGCCCCGGTGGCGCAGTGGTCTAAGGCGTTGGCCTCTGATCATTCGTCCGAAAGGGGTACGGGTTCGATTCCCGGTGAGGCATGGATGTTGTGTTTGTCTTACGGCACTGGCTCTCTCCCTTCCCTGGAACCAGTGACCCTAAATTAGGGACGGGCGACTGCTTATAGCCCATTGAGTTGCTCACGGTGGTCGTTAAACCTCCAATCAAAAAAAAAAAAAGCATAGAAAAGCCATGGGCAATCATAGAATTTTCCTGGGCGTTTCCCAAACAATAGAACGCGTTCAGAATCTGCAATAAACCACATCAGCTGACCTGAACGTGAAAAGTCAGGCAGTGGCGCTTTAAATTTCAAATCGGCAGCAACAGAGCCTGCAATTCAGAAAGTAGAGCTGTGTGACATTTTAAGGCCCCATGTTTTCTAGGGCAGGCCACGAAATTTGCAGCTGGTGGTTACCACAAATCCCAGTAGAAAATTTTGGACTTGCATATCAATCATCTGGGAATATCAATAGTGACCATTGAAACGCCAGACACTACTACCCTTGGGCAGAATATCCCCTCCCCTCGAGGGAACAAAACACTGCAGGCCCAAAAGGCATATAGATAACCAGGGGCGGATTGGCCAACCGGGACACCTGGACATTTCCCGGTAGACGATTCGAGAAATGACCAACTTTCTCGTATTCTTTTTGTCTGGATTTAGGAACGGGCCTATAATAATTTAGTATTTATGAATAATAATCGTTAACTTCATTTGAGCTTCATTTCTTTCAGGAAAATAATTTCCTTAGAAGGAAACTTCCTTTCTTTTTCATCTTTCTTTCTCTCTCTGTTGGGCGTTTACTCTGAAATGGCACAGCAAAATTCTATGAGAAAAGTTCCACCCGAGCAAGCATGCTGTTATAAATTAATTGAGCTAAAGCCACCTACTGTTAGAGGTATTTTGTTGAACTTGGAGCTTAGGGTCATTTGTGTGCCCTATCCCCCTTATCCACAAAATGATACAGGCCACAGAGCGATTCTCCCTTAGATATATTCCGAAATTCTTGTCTCTTCTAAATTTATCTTAAACGAAACACCAGTTTCCCATTACTGGTGCTTTGGTTAAAGTGGTGGTTTGTGGGTCCAAAATAATAGTAAATTTAAAAAGGAAAGGCATCAACTCAAAGAGGAGACATCAATACCACTCTGCAGTAAGCGATCAGTTACCAAGTAAATGTAAAAACTAATTGCGCAGGAAAATTGTTATGTGGCATGTGCACATTTCAACTTTCGGAATAATCTTTGTAACCCTTTAATTGAAACTGGGGTCTTCAAGAGGCTTTTTTTTTCTTTTTACAAACCGAACTTTTTAATGGAAAGGATTATCTGGAACAACAGCACATTCTCTGAGCGTTTCATGCTACATTCAATCACGTGAGAGGATTTAGAAAATTATTTTACCATTAAATTGCTAAAATTTGTGCATGACTGAATTCGTTTTAATAATGCATATTTCAACATTTCTCTTTCATCCAGGATCAAACAGATTATTTTTTCACAAGGGAATTTAATAGGTGGTTTCTTGTAGCTGACCGTAAGACTAAAATTCCCGGCCTGGTTTGGTCTTCCCAATCCGCCCCTGTAGGTAACTGACACGACAGCGGAAAAAGGGGAATAGGAGTTAGCCCGAGAAAAAAGCGAATGTAGTAAAATGTAGCGGAGAAAAAGCAGGAATATTGGTTAGGAAAAGAGTAATGAATCACGATAGTAGAAAGATACAAATTATGGCAATCTAGGCAAGTAGCAAGAATATCGGTAAATGTTGACCAACTGCGGGTAAAGGACACAGAAAAAGAATGAGTAAGATACTTTCTGTCTTATACCTCGTAGCAATGTATGTGTTATGCAGGGCTCAATTTACTGTTATCTCAGTGATTAAAATGCTTCCATAGGGCTCCACAGTTTAACTGAACTAACTGGAAGAAATATAATAAATAATAAATAAATACATAAATACATTATATATTATTATATATAATAATAATAAATGCATTTCTTCCAAGGTGAAAATATTCCACGTATTTGGAATATTTTCACCTTGGAAGAAATATGTTTATTCTCAAACTAGGTGTTGATGTGTTAGAGACTAAATCATGCAATTAAATTAACCAACTCCACCGGTACTCATGTATCTAGCGTTAAGCTTGTGGCACTCAATCAATACACAGAAACAAATTGTGCAAGTAATTTTCACGATGTTTTCACCCAAAATGGTCAATGACCAAATGCTTTCCGTTTATTAAATTTATTATGCTGCATATGGAAGGACATGGCGAAGCCACAGCTGTTCCATATAAAACGTTAGGATTGTAGACCTTAGAGTTTGGAGACCCTAGAGTAGGGAATCCAAAATCATCGTTGACGCGAATAGACGTAATTCGGGGGTGGTTGTTTCTAAGGTTATAGGTAATTTTCACCATCTTACTATGCGTATAAGACGTAGTAGTGGTTCAGGGAATCTTTAACGGGGCGCGGAAATAGTACTGCCTAAATGACTTACCTACCTACCTACCTATACCCTATACCGACTGTATACGTATTCCACGGCCGGCAATGACGTCAGTGTTGGGTGCTGTCGTACGTGCCCACTCGTGAGGACATGGGTTGTCAAAATGATCTGGCACACGTGTGTAGACTGCATAACGGGTTTCAAAAGTATGATATTTTGATCATGCCATCGTTTTAGTACAGTTCTTGCATATCCAACAAACCTGGAGTACGTCATGTATGCAGTGCTATAGCATTAGTTATTGCGTTTTTTCTTTTTTACCTAACAAGTAGCCTGCAAACTAAAACATGTAATGTAGCTACCACAAAGGTTACGCACATGTCAAAATGGCAAGTTGCAGTGATAAGCTAAGGTCGGTGTACTTCAGTCGGGAGAATAACCAGCTCCGGAGCGGGAAGACAGGGTTTCGAATTCCATCAGCGGCACCATAAGCTTTGTCTATGTCGTTCAATCAGAAAAATAGTGCATGCGGGGATGGCAGATGTGGGTTCGAATCCCATCACCAGCAGATGAGGCTTTAAATTTACATTAGTGTTCGAACGTAGAACATTAATCACCTAGCCGTGAGGTTCCTGAAAATTGTGTGATGATTCTTCCACACATCGTCTGGAATTGATAAGAATTCCTTCTTTCACAGCGAGCTACTTTAAGCATAGTTTGCCGGCTGACCTAGAAACCTACGATTTCGTACCAACCCTTTCTCAAAAGGAGGTAGGGGTCTATGTGACGTACCATCGAGGTGACGCGAGAGTCAAAACGACAAGTTGCAGCGGTAAGCTGAGTTCTGAATAGTTCAGTGGGGAGAATAACTGGCACCAGAGAGGGGATGTGATGTTTCTTCACATACACATGATGCTTCTTCCACACGTCGTCTGGAATTAACCAGAATTATTTCTTTTGCAGTGAGCTCCTTCAAGCATGGTTCATGTC
Source organism: Macrothele yani (assembly GCA_039090855.1). Taxonomy (NCBI): domain Eukaryota; kingdom Metazoa; phylum Arthropoda; class Arachnida; order Araneae; family Macrothelidae; genus Macrothele; species Macrothele yani. The sequence continues at coordinate 77,696,267 of CM077026.1, forward strand.
GGGCCCGAAACATGCGCTTTCGTGCCCCGCCTTTCTCAAGGAGGTAGGGGGTATATGTGACGTACATACCTCAGAGGTGGTGCACATGTCAAAATGGCAAGTGGCTGCGATAAGCCTCCGTCTGTGTAGTTCAAACAGTAGAATATCTGACTCCAGAGAAAGAAGATGTGGTTTCGAATTCCATCACCGACAAAAACTGGGCGTTTACACTATAAACACTTAAAAAACTTGCCACATTTGACTATGAAGTTTTTTGATTGTAGTGTTCAGATTTCAAGTTTATTCTAGAACTGGTGTGAACCCAGGAGTTTCTCAATTCAAGTGTATAGACGTCCATTTCGCTCACGAAGTAGAACTGACGCTATAATTAAATGAAAGTGGAAGGAAAGTAAGTCAAAAACATATATTGCGAAGAAACCAATTACATTCGGAAAAAATACTGGAAATCGTACACATCGTGTAGCTTGCTGACTCAAATCTTCCGTCCCACTCAAGAGAGCAAAACACGTAGCTCGTGATCTTCTGCGTAACGTTTGTGCTCTCAGTTACGGTTCCTTCTCTGATTATCGTGCAACAGATAAATAGACGTGTGAACATCAAGAAGAAAAGGACATTAATAATAAAAAGAAAAAGGCTGGAAAATGTTTCGTATCATGTTTATATAAATTTGGATTACATGTAACTGATGATATCGCTGTGCAGCGACATAATTCTACATCTCGAGTGTTGTTTACTTCTTTGAGTTTCAGCAGTTAAAACATATATCACCTCAGATAGAAAAGCACAGCTTTTTTGTATTTAACACTACATCATCCTTGTTCAGTATGGGCCTCCATTTGTTGTGTTTGGCATCCAAAACTGCCAAACACGACAAATGGAGGCACATACTGAATTCAAGGACAAGCCTCTTTTTATGCTTGTCTATTTAGCAAATTTTTTGCGTTATTTATTTCGCCGCAGAAATGTCATCTAACCACATAATTTGTTGAAAGTGATTTACTAGTCTTTAGTGTCAGCACGTTTCTAACAGTGAGTTTTCATAACCGTAACCTGAAGTCGAAGGGTCTTAAAAGTAGAACGATTCCACTATTATCACAATCAAATAGGCAACCAACCAGCCCTTGTAGCCATGATTCCAGAATTTTGGACACTTTTCATTTAAACACGAAGTAGTATGTGTTTCAGTTGCATTTTAATAAAACAAAAAAGTAGTTATTTTAAAAACATAAGGAACGAAAACGTTGTGTCACAACCGTCGTGAGTATAAACACAGAGTAAAAAATTAATTTCCACATAGGGTTCTGTAACTGAAAAATATAAATAAAACTTGGCATTCATTTTTGGTTGTTAAGCATCAAGAGGCAGTTTTTCTGAGCGTTGTTTCCGCAGTATTCTCTTTTTTTTCCTTTTGGTATTCGACTAGCTTTTATTGTTCACTGTTTTCTAATCCTTTAGTTTTAATGATATTTTTGTCTGAAATGCGTTTACCACGAGGAAACTCGGTTATTCTTTTTTTTGCGAGCTTCTAAAACAAATGCAATTTATTCTGGGAACAACATCTCAGCAATTTTACAAACCGTCACACACTAACCGGCATTGAGGAGCGGTGAAAATGTACTCCTCTCTACTCCTGCTTGTTTTGTGGGAAATTTCCTATTTGTTTTCCAGTCGAAACAAGGAAACAAGCGCAATTAGTGACACAATCAGTGCAGGAGGCGTCATTGCGTGTGCTGTTTTACTGTGTTTTATTCATGTTTTTTTTTATGCCTCGAGGAGGTTATTTCTGAGTGATTATTTGTTGTTAAGTGAGGCAAAACATGAGTATTACCCAAAATATTCATTTTTCAGATAAGAGAATCCTAGGTGAACAACAACAACCGCACTTTAAACATAATTATTTCCCTCACGTGGGAGTAAAACAGCAGTGAATCTTAATAAATTCAGTGTACAGAGACTATCTCAGATCATTAAAGAGTTTGATGTTTAAAAACATCTGTCTGGAAATGTTTGTTTCCAATACAGCCAATACCATGATTGTTTGCCAGCGCTTGACCGAATCTTATTATATTATGACACTCTAGTTTTGTACTGAAGCATATTTTGCTCTAATTAAGTGGGATCAAAATGACCTCAAACATGCAAATCAAAAATTGAATTCGAGCACTTCATTTATAGGCGGAGATATTGTCAAATACGCTTTCAGTTCTGGGATTTCCAAAATTTCTGCTGTACTTTGTTCAATTGTTCCTGCATTATCGTGATTTTTTTTTAATTCTAAATCTAGAAAAGACATATATCCACTTGAAGTCGTTCGTTGCTTGGTATCATTTTCCTATTTATTTTGAACTTACATAAGCCTAGAAAATTATATTGTATCACTTAAAAACAGTTAACGAAACGGATTTGATGGCGTTCTACATATTACAACATACCTGGATATATTTTAAATGAGTTTCACATTCACTTGCAAAGTTTGCTGATAGTTTCAACTGTTATTTTCCGAAAGAACTCTACGAAAAAGTTAAAGAAAACTTTTGGGTTATAATCCCATACCCTGTTGTGTCGGAAAAACCAGCCTGTCTGACATCGCAGCAGTATGAGTCCTTGATTGATTTGACATCAGATTCTGCAACAAAAGTGAATCTTGCAACCAAGGAGTCACTATTAAAATTTTGGTTTCAGCTAAAAGATGAATTTAAAGTTTTGTCAAATAAAACGAAAATCATCCTTCTGCCCTTTGCAACAACTTACTTATGTGAATCAGGATTCTCTGCCTATGTGGCTACTAAAACAAAATACAGATCCTGCCTCAATGCAGAGTCAGATATATTCGGTTGCACTTGTCCCAAATTCAACCAGATATAGCCACAATGTGCAAATCAAAACAGTCCCATCCCTCTCATTAGAATCTAAGTTTCCGGGCTATGCTTTATCCTTCTTTTTCGATGCCAAGTCACATTTTTGGTTTTACAACTCTAAAAATGATTTAAAATACCATATCTATGTGGGTAACATATTTTGGATTTACAATACCTGCTTTAAATTACTTCTAAAATGTGTTACCTTACTTTATATTTCTGTTGTTATTTTTCATTTATGTAGTTAAGTAAGTTCCTTATTTCTCTGAAATTATTGGAGAAAATAACATTTCGAATGAAATAAAACTTGATGTTTTACACGCCCAAATGCTTAAAAATATCTTCCATCATCAATACTGCTGTCATTCGGTTTAGTAACTATGTAGGTGCTAGGCGAAAATTCGTGACCTTTATGCCAAAGACATGTACATAGTGCAAAACTAATGTTTTAAGAAAACGATACTTAAAGTTTCAACTTTTAATTACTTTCAATGAGAAAAATTGCGTTTGAATCTAAATTTAAGCTATTTACATTTCGAAAAAATATTCGATAATTCATGCTTTTGCTATACGATAAAATATCGATTAACAACTTGAAAAATGCAGTTAGATAAAAACAGCCAAAAATGCACAAACGAGCCTTTCACATAAGGGCGGCGATAGTGCTCCGTGACGCAGTTCTCTCCTGAAAAGTGCTCCGCGACACAAAAAGTTTGGTAAGCGCTGGTTTAGGTGTTGCAGAATGAGCGATAAAAAGTTGTAGCCTTTACACGTTACCCAAGCAGTCATGAATTTGATGATTTCTTAGTAAGTTAGCGTTTTATTTACGACTTATTATTTCGACTGCTTTATGGATTTCCAGAGCACTTGAAACTTGCTTAGACATTCGATCTTCTTTTAAATGGCACAGCAACTGAAACCTCATAACCTTCTTACTGTTTGATCCCCAAATGCTTTTTTTCTTTAACTTATAAGTTCTAGCGATAAGCCAAAAAAAGTGAATAACACTGCTTAGCGAAAAGGTGAATAACTTACGTACTGACATTTTCACCTCAAAGAAGGGAAAAAACGAAAAGCGAGAAAAGAACGGCATAAAAAGCCGATCTCCTAGAAACAGCCAAATCCTTTTCTTTTTTATCGGGGTTTAACTACTCCCATGAGTAACTTTAATGGCTCTTAGTAGTCGCCCGTCTCTAATTAGGGCCTTTGGTTCTAAGGAGGGAAGAGAGCCTGGCGCCGTAAGACTCCACCTACATGTAATCGGTGGGACTCGAACCTGTGCTCATTCAGACGAAAGGCCAGAAGCCACTGTTATCTAAATTCAGCACCATTTTCTTATTAACTCTTACATATCACATCTCTAAATTTTCTCCCTGAAATAATTTTTTTCTCAAAAAGAAGTGGTAAAGGAAGATATCGGCTTGCTTCTGAATGAGAATAATCAGAACCACAAGAAAAAGTTTCCCCTTCGTAAATAAACTCAAATGCGTATGATTCAATGTTCTTCTAACACGTTAGACATTTAACGCTCTTATAAATCTCCCATCAAAATAATTCCTTTCGTATGAATCTCTTATGAAAACATTTTCAAAAATTCTTTATCCTTGACGATGATGTTCAAGGATCATAATAGTCTGAGAGTGGCTTTCAGTTTTGCTTAAGCTGTATTTGTGTTGCTAAACAGCAATTTGTTTTTTATTTCATCATGCATCATTGCAGAAAATAAAATGCAGAGATGTAGAACAAAAAAAAATTTACACGTGGAAGGTAAAGGACTATAGACTAAGACCTCTGGATATCAATGCAACTTAACGATTCATATCGAAATCTCAGTGTTCTAATATAAAACACGTGTTCCCTTCGAACTCTACTGTATACTGTTAAGAATTCCGGAACTAATATCCAAACGTATTATAAAATACACTAAATATCCAAACGTATTATAAAATACACTAAATATCCAAACGTATTATAAAATGCACTAAATATCCAAACGTATTATAAAATACACTAAATATCCAAACGTATTATAAAATACACTAAATATGCAAACGTATTATAAAAATATCACTAAAATCATTTTGCGTTTTTACGAGATCAGATATTCTCCAAAACACAAATTAACGGCATGAACTGCAACTTCGTTGTCCTAATACAACCCACTGTTATTTAAAAAATAAAATCAATGCAGGTTCTACTAATAAAGCATATTTCCCAAACGAACGTAGTTTTGAAAATATCCTGAGATTTGTTTCTCAATTTAGTTCCAGAAAAGTTAATACACAATCTCTAATTCCACCATAAGCTGCACTTGAGGCGCACACAAGGAGTTTTTGAATGGTCTGCCCGACTTCAAAACGTTATCATAAAAAAAGCGGGAAAAAGAGCTATATTTGGAAAGTAAAACAGGTTTCCCTAAAATGCTTACAGCAATCGTGCAATACTCCAGATGTGGCCGGCTGCCTATTTTTCAATTTTCGAGGTATCTAACAAGTCGAAATATAATTGCTGTTCAACAGAATTCCAAACCGAAGCGCGAAAGTATCCCTCAAGTGGGCACTGTATTCGAAGACGTTACGGAAGACTTAAAGAGACGTTCTACATACGTAAATAGAAAAGTCCAGAATGGTCATTTAGAAGTGCAGCATCAGTTGAGTGAAATTCAAAAATGTTCCGTGCGGACTAAAATATCAACACCCAGTACTAGTCATGAACGTCCAATAGCGCGGAGAGCTTTTTGAAAGCATCTTGTCTTTTTCTCACACAACTTGAAGCTCTTACAACAAATAACAGTGAAGCAACATTACGAAATAGCGTTTCGTTTGTGTTTGCAAATCAACAAATGTAACATGCGCTTGGACTTGCTTTAAATTCCCTCATGTGAAAATTAGTCTCTAAGCAGTGTGGTTATAGCGACACTAAAAAAGCTGAACATGTGTTGTTTTAAATTGAGATTTATGATGTCTGATTGCTATTGGGAGTACTGAATGATAGAAGGAATTCTACAAACCTAGCTAAAGAGCATGATTTCAGGAACATGGCAGTTGAACGAACGATAATATCTGAAAGCTAAGAGTAAAGACACCCGACCAAAGTAAGCATATAAGGAAGCATAGTCATTCAATGCTAAGCCATAGGCTATATGTTATAACGACGCCCTTTTCTAACGGCGGATATAAGTGTTAATTACTTGCCATAAAACTTAAATTTTCCTATTGGGTTGGTCCTAATCACGTGAAGGTAAGGATTCCTCCTCTGAACTATTCTGAAACGTAAGTAAACGGAATCAGTGGATGTACCTCATCTAGAGGAATGACTCTTTTAATCATGCACCAAATGTAAATTCGTTTTAGATAACTTTACATCGCTCTCTTATTTTTTCTTCGTGCCATCACTTCTCATCAGAATGCACATAGTTTCCATTTCTTTGTTATGTCTTGTTTCCTTTCTCTTGTGTAAGTGTCTTGGTTTGTATTAAAGTTCATACTCTGAAAAAAATTCAGCAGCATTGAAGATCTCTAGGATGATGGTTGGTGATGTGATAAACAAATGAAAGCAGAGAGGGGCTGAATATCCCACTAAATGGCCCATAAATCTCCGAAGCTAACAGAACAGGACGGGAGTGCTCTACAAAGGACTGTCGGCTCAGAACGCAAATCAACATTGTCTCAAATTACGCAAACCCTAAGTGAGACTATTCGCACTATTGTGAACACCATTACAATGAGCTGGATGTTGCATAACATGGGTTACCACATTCGACCAGCATGCACCCACAAGCCTCTGAACACCTCAACTAATGCCACACGACGATAGTGTGGCCTATCTTGGACTGTAGGTTAATAGAGAACAATACTTTGGACTGACTAGTCACGATCTACCAGACTGATAGTCGGAGCTCCCGGATATGACGTGGTTGTGGGTCGACACGCCGAACCTGTTGATATAAATAGTCCCACAAGTGCTCTATATGGTTGAGGTGGGGCGATTTCGCCGGCCAAGGGAGAACGGAGACATCACTGTTGTGTTCCTGGAACCAGTAACGTGTCCCCTTACCGACTTGTCACGACACAATGTCCTGTTGATAAACACCGTCACCACCAGGGTAAACGTCCAACATGAAGGGATACATGTGGTCAGCGAGGATGGACAGATGGCCATTGGTATTCAAAAACCCATCCAGTGGTACCAGCGGTCCCAAGGCATACCAGGAAAACATCCTCCAGACATGCACACTGCCATCGCCGGCCTGTATTTTACAGAGAAGCGTGCCCGAGTGTTGGTTCTCGTGTGTCTGACGCCGTCCCCACTACCGTCCATTACTTCTGTGGAGTACAAATCTCGATTCGTCCGACAATGCAACCTTTTTCCATTCTTCCACTGTCCAATGACGGTAGTCCCATGCGAACTGCAGGCTTAGTTGCCAATGAACCTGCGTTAACATGGGTGCCTTGACGCAGCGTAGACTCCGAAGATTCATGCGTAACATGGTTCGCTCCAATGTTACCGAGGGCACGTAACTGGGTGCCCCAGCGTTCATTTGCGTGGTCAATTGATGAACTGTTGCACGTTGATTGCCCTTTACCAGCCGACGGAGGCGACGTTGTCCTCTGGGGTAGATGCCTTTGGGGCTGTACAGTTATGACGTCGGGAGGAACTCAGTGTGCCAGCGGATCATTGTACACCCTTACTACAGCACCTCGCGAACAGCCCACGAAGTCTGCTGTTTCTGAGATGCTTCCACCCTTGGCGCGATAGCCGATGATCATTCCTTTTTGAACGTCCGTCAAATCACAACCTCTGCCCATTGTGCTCAAGTGACGCACTATGACTCATCTGTCCTGGTCGGCCGCTTATACCTCCGTGTGGTCAACCTTGTCACGTGTACTCTGTGGCACGCTTGAGCGGGCACACTGTGATTCCGGGGGTGGTCAAATTATTCTGATATTATTCTGTTACGACCAGGTATGTATATACACTGACGGAAAAAATCCCAACACCAAGAAGGGGTTGTGTTAGATAAACGACAGTTGGTAGGCGGTGAGAATACATCTGTAACATGACGTCTATGAAATTTCGCGCTCGGCGCATACGTGTGGCGCTAATAGCGCCCCTCGGAACATGCAAAGCAGGTTTGCTGTAAATACGCGCTGTAACGTTCGTGAGCATTAGTTATCGTTGAGATTCGACGTAGTGTGTTGATGTTAGTCAAGAATGCCTTTAAGAAGACGAAGAAGCCATTATCAACAGCTCACGGAGTTTGAACGAGGTCGTGTAATAGGGCTACGAGAAGGTGGATTTTCGTTCCGCAATATTGCAGAACGACTTGGCAGGAATGTAGCCACTGTGCATGATTGTTGGCAGCGGTGATCATGGGAAGGTACTGCCTCAAGAAGACCGGCCACGTGGCACTACTGAGACGGAAGACCGCCGTGTACGGCGTATGGCCGTGGCGCATCGTACCGCGTCGGCGGCAGCAATTCGAGCTGCAGTTGCCACCACAGTGACACAACAAACTGTTACAAATCGGTTACTTGAAGGACAGCTCCGAGCCAGACGCCCTGTAGCGTGCATTCCACTTACTCCAAACCACTGCTGTTTGCGACGTCAGTGGTGTCAAGCTAGAGCTCATTGGAGGACGGAGTGGAGATCTGTTGTGTTTTCTGATGAAAGCCGGTTCTGCCTGGGTGCCAGTGATGGCCGTGTGTTGGTTAGAAGGAGGCCAGGTGAGCGCCTGCAACCAACCTGTCTGCGGCCGAGACACACTGGACCTACACCTGGAGTTATGGTCTGGGGAGCAATTTCCTAAGACAGCAGGAGCACTCTCGTGGCTATCCCACGCACACTGATGGCACAGTTGTACGTCGGTCTGGTTATTCAACCTGTTGTGCTGCCATTCATGAACAGCATTCCAGGGGTGTTTTCCAACAGGATAACGCTCGCCTGCATACCGCTATTGTAACCCAACATGCTCTACAGAGTGTCGACATGTTGCCGTGGCCTGCTAGATCACCTGATCTTTCACCAATCGAGCACGTATGGGACATCATTGGACGACAACTCCAGCGTCACCCCCAACCAGCATTAACCGTCCCTGTATTGACCGACCAAGTGCAACTGGCATGGAACTCCATCCCACAAACTGACATCCAGCACCTGTACGACACAATGCATGAACGTTTGCGTGCTTGCATTCAACATTCTGGAGGTTACACTAGTTATTAATGTACCAGCATTTCGCATTTAAAATGGCTCTTCTCGCGCTTACATTAAGCTGTGATATTGAAACCTTAATCGATTAAATATGTTACCTATACAAATGTATTGCCGTCATTTCATTCCTCTACAACTATTTTTTCGTGGTGTTGGGATTTTTTTTTCCATCAGTGTATATATATGACTGTCTGAAAGAGATGATACATCTACTCCCGACATCACGAAAGGTAACATTTCCAAAGTCCCTCCAGTCTTTCCAGCAGAAATTACACATGTAATTAAGAACATGAAACGAAGAAGAGCTCCAGGAGAAGATGGAATCACCGTGGACATTATACAAGAAGCAAGTAGAGAAATTCAAACTACACTAGCCCAAGTTTTCACTAGATATCTGAATAAAGGATAGATTCCTGAGGGTTGGAACAAGGCTACAATGATCCTGCTACATAAAAAGGTGGCATTGAGGATCCCTGGGACTACAGGCCCATCAGCCTCCTATCAGTGGTTTATAAAATCTTTACTAAGGTTCACGTCGTTTGAAGGTAACACTGGGCATGGCTCAACCAAGAGAACAAGCTGGCTTCAGGAGTGGCTACAGCACTATAAATCACATCTTTGTACTGACAGAACTAACTGAAAGAAAGAGGAAATATGAACTCCCATTATGTATGGCTTTTATCGATTATGATGAAAAGGCCTTTGATTCTGTGAAACCATCTGCAGTTACAACGGCTTTGAAATTCAACGGTATTGAAGATGCATACATTAGAATTATTAATAACATCTGTGAAATTCCAAGTGCAAAGGTTCGGCTATTTGCGGCTACAGCACCAATGCGAATTGGAAAGGGAGTGATATAGGCTGATAGCATATCTCCCAAGCTCTATAGTGCCATATTACAAAATGTCTTTCAATCATTGAACTGGGAAAACAGAAAGACAAAAGTTAATGGAGATTATTTAACTCACCTTCGTTTTGCTAATGACGTAGTCAGTTTTGCAACTGTACTTTCAGAGTTGCAGAGTATGAACCAGGACATTGTTGACAAGAGTCAAGAAGTGGGATTAAAGATGAACTTGCAGAATACAAAACTGATGTGCAATGCTTTTACAAGAAATGAAGATTTCTCAGTTGATAGGGAAAAGCTGGAGATAACGACACCTACACTTTCCTATGACAGCAGATATGAAGCAAAGGTCACATTGATGAAAAAATTAATCGACGTATAAAACTTGGTTGGAGAGTTTTTGGAAAAAATAATACAACTTTTAAGAGCAATATGCCATAATGTCTTAAAAGAAAAGTGTTTAATCAATGCATCCTTCTAGTGCTTGCGTATGGCGCAGAGATGTAAACCGTAACTAAAAGGGACATACAAATACTGCAGCAACTGAAAGAAACATGGAGAGATGCATGTTTGGTGTAACCAGGAGAGATAAGAAGAGAAACTCATGGATAAGGAAAATGACAAGAGTGAAAGACATGATGAACAGAGTACAATCCTTGAAGCGGCAATGGGTTGAACATGTTGCCAGAAGAACGGATCACCAATGAACAACCGAAATTTTAGACTGGATTCTAAGGGACAAGAAAAGACCCAGAAAAAAGACCACATGGGAAATGGGTGGATGAATTTCAAAGCGTGCAGGAGTGACATGAAGAAGACTGACGCAAGATAAACCGTTGTGGAAAAAACTTGGGGAGACCTTCATCTAGCAGTGGATTGAAAATGGTTGTTGTTGCTGTTGATGATGATGGTGATATATATTTTTTTTATATTTCCTAAAGAACGTTCCACAATTCCATAATATTCGCCGGTGGAGGATTCCTGGCATTGACGACACGTTAAACAGCATCCCAGATGTGTTCGATGGCGTTTAAACCCTACACACCAAAACGCCAAGCCAGGATTCCAAACTCCGTGGAATGTTCTTCCAACGATAACCGGGCGACTGTAGACGTGTTGAAGGAAGTCACACCCGTCGGAGTGGTTGCATGGCATGAAGGAGAGTAAATGATCTCCAAGAATGGTTACGTAGGCTCCACTGGTCAGAGCGCTTTTCAGACGTATTAAGGATCCTAATGTGCGTCAGCTGAAAAAATCACCCCACACCATAACAGAGCCACCGCCGGCCTGTACTGTCTCTTGTCCTTGTAGGCACGCGGGATCTATTTCTTCGTAAGTTGGCGCCACACCCAGAGTCGGACATCTGCCCGGAACAGTTGGTAGCGTGCTCTTACGCGGCGAGGAATGGACTTTACAAGATTTCTAAAGATGTCCTGTGGTATCTAGTACCAACACGTTCCCAGCAGATCGTATAACTCTGGTTGAACCGACGTAGATCGGAGTTGCTGTGCTAACACAAACCACACATACTCGATTGAATTGCAGGTTTGGGAAATTTGGAAGCACGGGCAAAACTTGGAAGACTTCCTTATATTCCGAGAACTATTCTCGGATATACCGGGCAGTGTGGCATGATGCATTATGCAGCTGAAGGAAGGCACTGACTGCTAGAGGGTAATACCGTTGACATGAAAAGATGTACCTTATCTACAATGATGTTTAGGTACGTGGTAGACGTACTAGTTTCCTGCACATGAATGACTGGACCCAAGGTTTCCCAGCAGAACATTGCCCCCAAACTTTAATTATTGCAGCAGGAAACGAGATTCATCGGACTAAACGACCTTCTTTTAATCATTCAAAGTCCAGTTTTGATGCTTGTGTTAAATAATTTTGGTAGTGAATCGAGGTTACCATGGGCAATAGGTGCTCCCTTTGGTTACTCAGTCCCATTTTCAGCAGGGTTCCATGTACTGTGGGTTGTGACACTTTACCTTCGTCACCAGTGTTCAAATTTCAGACGATTTGCGCCGCAGTACCCTTTCTGCTGGCTCGTACAATATGAGATAGCCTTCGCTCACATCTAGCATCGATGAGCAGTGATAGGCCCACACCATGGCAGCGGTGCGTGGGTTTTTGCCTTCCTCGGATCGCTTTTTGAAAGTACTAACCAGCTGACCGTCAGCACCTCACAAGCCTTGCCGCTCGGAGGAAATGCTCTGACTCAGTCGTCTAGCTTTTGTCAAACTCTCTTAAGTCTTCTGCCTTTCGCATCTGAAGAACAAGAATAACACTGATTAAGAGAGCTCAATATCAGGTGCTATTATAACTTTTCATGAACCTCGCACGCACTGCCGTTTACCAGCAGTTTTTTGATTAACATAAAAACGCTGCGCTGGTCATAACGTTTTCGTTTTTAGGCACATATACATATATAACCCCTTCAATAGACCACAAAAATTTCAGAAGCATTTAAAATCAAATTGCGCAAATGCTGCAGAGAAGAATTTTCGAGAGAAATAGCTTCAAAATTGAAATAAGTATATACCGAAATGATACACGGTTCGCTTGTGCAGCACCTAGAAGAAGCCACAAATCACTGATCTGGGCGTTTTCTGCATTTCTTCCAATTTAAATCACTGATCTGGGCGTTTTCTGCATTTCTTCCAATTTATTCCCATCTACATTTTCTCTAGTTCTTTTGCAGTGCATTTCTATGCTTCTTAATTTGTTTTCCGAAGGTATTTGTGGCACAGGTTTGTATATCAATTGCCTCTGCTTTTCATTGTATTCATTTTGAAGCTATGTATGCATATCATCATCATCATCATCATCATCATCATTGTCAACCATTATCAATCCACTGCTGGACGAAGGTCTCCCCAAGTTTCCTCCACAACGGTCTGTCTTGTGCCAGTCTCCTCCATGTCACCCCTGCATACTTTCGAATTTCATCCACCCATCTCCCATGTGGTCTTCTTCTGGGTCTTTTCCTGTCCCTTGGAATCCAATCTAAAATTTCGGCTGTCCATCGATGATCTGTCCTTCGGGCAGTATGTCCAGCCCATTGCCATTTCAGGGATTTGACTCTGATCATGATGTCTTCCACTCTTGTCATTTTTCGGATCCACGTGTTCCTCTTCTTATCTCTCCTGGTTACACCAAGCATGCACCTCTGCATGCTTCTTTGAGTTGTCTGCAGCCTTTGTATGTCTCTTTTAGTTAAGGTCCACGTCTCTGCACCATACGTAAGCACTGGAAGGAAGCATTGATCAAACACTTTTCTTTTAAGACATAATGGCATATTGCTCTTGAAAATTATGCTGTTTCTTCCAAAAGCTCTCCAGGCAAGTTTTGTACGCCGATTAATTTCTTCATCAATGTGACCCTCACTTGATATCTGCTGTCCAAGATAAACGTACGTGTCTGTTATCTCCAGTTTTTCTCCATCAATCGATAAATCTTCATTTCTTGTAAAAGCATTGAACATCACTTTTGTCTTCTGAAAGTTCATTTTTAATCCCACTTCTTTACTCTTGTCAGCAAGTTCCTGGATCATACTCTGCAGCTCTGATGGGCTAGTTGCAAAATTGACTACGTCATCAGCAAAACGAAGGTGGGTTAGATAATCTATATTAATCTTTATCCCCTTGTTTTCCCAGCTCAGTGACTGAAAAACACCCTCCAATGTGACATTAAAGAGCTTCGGAGATATGGTGTCACCTTGTCTCACTCCCTTTCCAATTTTTATGTGTGTTGTATTTTCAAACAGCCTAATCTTTGCACTTGCATTTTCATAGATGTTATTAATAATATTAATGTATGCATCTTCAATACCGCAGGTTTTCAGAGCCATTGTAACTGCTGATGGTTTCACCGAATCAAAGGCTTTTTCATAATCGATAAAAGCCATGCACAATGGAAGTTCATATTCCCTCGCTCTTTCAATTAGTTCTCTCAGCACATGGATATGATCTATTGTGCTGTAGCCACTCCTGAATCCAGCTTGTTCTCTCGGTTGAGCCATGTCCAGTGTTACCTTCAAGCGGTGTGAAAGAACTTTAGTGAAGATTTTATAAACTACTGATAGGAGGCTGATAGGTCAGTAGTTTCCGAGATCCTCAATGTCACCTTTCTTATGTAGCAGGATCATTGTAGCGGTGTTACAATCCTCAGGAATCTTTCCTTCATTAAGGCATCGAGTGAAAATTTGGGCGAGTACTGTTTCGATTTCTCCACTTGCTTCTTGTATGATGTCTACAGTAATTCCATCTTCTCCTGGAGCTTTTCCCCGCTTCATGTTCTTGATTGCATGTGCAACTTCTGCTGGAAGGACTGGAGGAACTCTGGTACTGGTATCTTTCATGATGTCTGGAGTGCATGTATCATCCCTTTCATATAATTTGGAGTAGAAATCTTTCACTCTTGTCAAAATTTCGCCTCTATTTCTTGTTACAGAACCATCTTCTTTTCTCAGTGCCATAATCTGTTTTTTTCCCTTACTGAGATGTCCCTTTGCTATCTTTAGGCTTTGGTTGTTTTCAATTGCTTTCCTCACTAGTTCACAGTTGAATTTTCTTACGTCTTCAGTGATACTTTTTCGTACTGTCTGTATGCATATATACTGTATTAATACATAGTTATCGAATGTAAAGGTGCTTTATCATTACTTTTTGGAACAATCATATCTCGAGCTCGGTTTCTGTTCACATTTGGTTATAGTTAATGCAATAATTTCAGTGTAGTTCTTGTGGTAACATGCGTTGCAGTAAATTACCATTTCCTACTAGAGATCTGAGTTATTTTCTGCTGTTTGAATCAGTTCTTGAAGATTCTGGACGGGAAAACTGCCCGTTACTTTCCTTCGTCTATTTAAATGCTCAAACTCCATTTCCATGCATTATTTATTTTCGACACATTCCTTACTTTATTTTCCAGTTCCTAAAATAATTAAATCTGTATTCTAAGAATGTATCACCCCATCAGTAGACGAAGGGTGAAAACAATCCTCCAATACATCCTTAGAGCAAATAGAAAGCGAATTTAACCCAAATGACTATATTATATAATAAAAAGGAACTGACTGTAAATAAGCTCTTTAGAAAATAATAGCAAATTAAATGCAGATAACTCTGCGTTAAAGAATAAAAACAAACCGAAATAAAATAATTTTTTTGCAAAAATAGCTATTTCAGGAAACCACTCACTGAAGTATATGCGGCATCGCAAGTGTTGCCAAACACAGTGAGAAAAAGAACCAGTTATTTCCTTGTCAATCTTTGCATGTTTATCCAGGACCTAAACCGACATCTGTGGTGCGGCTATTCAGAGTACAAACTTCTCAAACTTCCAGCGATGATAATTACGGAGTCATATGTTCAGCGAAAGAAGTCAGCAAAACGTACAATCTGTGTTGAACTACTGCTTATTCAAAAGCCGATAAAATGTCATAACAAACCACGAAGTCACGCAGCTCACTCTTGCGAAGCAGAATTTCATGTTGAAGTGCCGAACGGATAGAGAAGAGACGATATTTGTGATGCACTTAAGGAGCTTGAGATATAAAAGAGGTCATTAAAATAGTAAATACATGCAATAATTATGTGTTCGCTTTTTTTTTGCAACTATTCCGTCAGTTTTATTACCCTCGTATTTTACAATCCGTGCTGTTGCTCTGCTACTGGGTTTACTTCTCATTATTTTTTTCAAGTATCGATCCCCTTAAATTTTATTCATTAAGGAAGAGAATAACATGTTTATGTAACTAAAATCTTTCAGTGTCATTTGTGGCGTTTCTCATTCATTGTTTTATGAAATTATTCGAAACTGGCTCTCACAGAAAAAAATTGTGAAACACTTATTTCAGACAAGAATTGTTGTTTTCAGAAGGTATTTTAAGTTAAACCACTGTTTAGGAATGTGCCGCATTTTTGTTGCATCTTCACTGAAATCATGTTTTATTGTGTAATTATTGTTTGGAAACTTTTCATCACTATGAAAGAATTCTATTGGAGGAGAAAGAGAAGCACCTAGGGTGGAAAGACATTGTATCTAAGACTTTGTATGCAATAAGAGGGGTATCTGAATGCACTGAAAGAAGAATTAAATCCTTCAGTCATTGCTGTCCAGTTTTGTTCCTTAAAGCGAGTTAAACCCTCTGCGTCATCCGAAAGGGATTTTTTATTTGCTGTTGAAAATGAAGTTAACCCTGTAACGTATACTCTAGATTCACTTTCCTTTTGATTTTTACTATCTCTGGTTATTTTATTTTACTATGTAAATTATCTTCTTACTGAACGAGATGTTATTTCTCCCGCTGAATGAGATCTGGCAATGAGTGTAAGTCATGACGTGGTGGTAGCCAGTATAAATAGGTGCGTTCAATGATACCTAAGAGAGCTGTTGTTTATGTGCGAGAGAGCTTTTTGTTGATGTGCGTAGGGAGAGCTTCGTTTATGTGAGTAGAGCTACGTTATTTTGTGCCAAGAGCTTCGTTCTATGTGATTAGGTTTTTTTCTTCATTATTGTGATACGATTAATGTGACTAGTGTGTGTGTGTTGGATGATTGCAGAAGTTTTCCTAATAAAAGCTTTTTAAGTAAGTACGTTTTTCTCAGTTCATAGTACTGTCAGACCTCTGTCTGGCTGTTAGGTTTATTTCATTAGTTGTTATTATTAACAACCAGCATAAGACTTTATTCATCTTAATTACTACTACAACATTACTACCAGTTAAAAGCTTGTTCATTATTATTATTACTACACTACTAGCAGGAAAGTTTATTCATGATATAATTAACAAACAACAAGCATTAGAAGAAGCTTAGAATAAGTTGAATTCATTATAACCCAGAATATAATACAATAGCTATTGGATGCTTGTGCAGAATTCTGTTCACAGGCACTTTTTTCTGGTGTCTGTTTCTCTCACACGACATAAATTATGATTTTGTCACAGATTTTAAAGAATCACATATATTCAAAATAAGGCCTTAAGTGATGCTGTAAATTAACTTTGTCTGGCGATACTTTACAGTCTCTACTGCACATGATTCATTGTGTTCTTTCATGGGTGAAAAGAGAGAGAGAGAGAGAGAAAGATGAGAAGACAACACACACGAGAAATGTATTGATCAAAAGAAACGATCAACGTGTGGCATATCGAAATCAGTAAATTGAACATTTATTATGTTACATATTCAACACATTTTCTCTGCAAGATATACCGATAACCTAAATAAGGAAAAACACAATGCAGAAACTGTATTTGTAATTATGTCGTGAAAAGTACGTACTTCCAAATGAATGTATGAAAACAATAAAAAAAATTATTGCAGGTGAAAATATTTGGTATTCTTAGGACCCTGCCTTTGGCTATGTCCCTGTACTCTACCTTAACATGAGCCTATAACGTGAAACAACAGATGAATGATTCCTTTCGTTAGTGATATCCGTTAGGCTGCTAAAAAGTTACGAGTATTTAAAAAGCAAAACTTTTCATAGCCGAGCTCATGCATAGAATCGCTTTCAAAATCCTGTTTTACAATTACACTTCTTTCTAACGTGCCGCATAATGTAATTTCGTAAAAATCTATAAACAAGGAGTCGTTGTGGTTCAGTACCAAGCCCTGAAGCTGTTCAAAAGCATAAATAAACATTGAAACGTTATCGTTACTGTACTTTACTTGTGGAATCTTCACTTTGCTGTCGATTTCTGCACCGTACCGAATCACTGCCTAATCTAATAGGATTGCCGTAATTTTGTTCCACGATCTGAAATATGCGCTACAGTTACTGGTGATCCCAACTAGCCGAAAGAATGTTTCTATTATTTTCTTTCTGTTTTTTCCTGTAGAACGAAGACGATCGACATCTGTGATTTATTACTGAATATCCAGTTCTACCGAAACAGATCATAAGTTTACTGTGTCATGTCCTTGAAACCAAGTGCTTTTCGAATACAATGGGAAACTAGGTACTCTGTAAAGAGGCCAAACATTCTAAATAACAAAGTGTTATTGCCTATCACAGCATGGAAAAATTTTATTAGAAATAATATGTACTATTCACAAAAAATATGAGCCGAAATGAGTATGATTTCAAATCATTTTTCCGAATAAGACCAATTATTTGCAGAAACATAAGGACCTCTAATTTGGAACTACGTAAAATTTACTTTATGTAGACTCACTGCTGATGTATATTCAAATGGCCATAATCGCAGATCACTTTTTTCTGTGTTTAACCTAATAATTTAAATTTGATTGGCCGAAAAAAATAACCGTCTTTGATTTTGCTCTGTTTATAAAATTCTATGTAAAAAATTTCATTCAAATCTTAGTAAACAAAATTAGTTTTGAACAATAGTAGATGACTTGTATTCGGTGTAACATAGTAAAGTCAGCAGCTGCACAGTCAAGTTTCCAGCAGCTGCACAGTCAAGTTTCTAGCAGCTGCACAGTTAAGTTTCAGTTAAGTTTCCAGCAGCTGCACAGTTAAGTTTCAGTTAAGTTTCCAGCAGCTACACAGTTAAGTTTCAGTTAAGTTTCCAGAAGCTGCACAGTTAAGTTTCCAGCAGCTGCGCATTCGTTTTCTAACAAATTTCATGGAAATGAAAGTATCACAAAACCAATCAACATGTGCAGTCTTCGCTGAAATTAAATCAGCGAGATTACGAGCTAATTCTTCAAGTAAAATGATTTTCACGGAACTTTTTGTTTAAATGCAAATACAACTTGGTGCAAAAGTTCTGCAACACCTCATGTAAACATATATTTTACGCATTTGACCGCGTTTTGAAAAGTAACGCCAATTCCAAACATAATGAATAGTATATCATTTTAAAGACAATTTCGTAAGGAATTCAAAACTTTTTTCAGATTTAGAATATCTGCATTGTTGTGGATGTAGTGGATGAGAAGACAGAAAGAAACTGTGAAGCTAACCATAAACGTTTTTTTATTTCTAGTGAACTGCAAGAAACTGCTTAGTCACGGGAAAGAAAAAATAAAAAAATAAAATTTCATTAAGGTTTTTCATTTAGTCAGTGAATGTTAAACATATTTCAAGACATACAAACGATTAATAATTAAATGGAAAGCCTTTGTTCTTAATTACTAAGACACATTTCCTGAACATACTGCTCACAAGGTGTTCAAACTCATCCGCTGATGTTAGATAATACCAGAATGAAATTATAGCTTCAACTAATTGTACTTTATTTGTAGGATTCTTTGCACTCGCTTTCTGCTTCAGTTTCATCCCAAAGTTTTCGATCGGATATCCGGCGATTGTGGAGGCAGTGCAATCTCCGGACCGATTTAGAAGCAACCATAAGCCCGCTACTCGTGATTAATGGCACGATGCGTTGTTATACTGGAAGATGAAATCACTATTTGGGAACATGTAAACAGATGAAGGAAGCCTTTTTTCTCCAGTACGTGAATATATTGCTCAGCATTCATGCTACCTTCAACGATATGCAGTCAACCCACTTCACGAGATGAGATGCAATACCTGATCATAACGGCAGTACGATGCTTTGTTGTTTGAAAAGTACAGTAGGGTTGAATCTTTCATTTTGTCGGCGTCGTACAAATGTCCTTCCTTTGTTGGGTGCCAAAGAAATTGTTGTTTCGTTATTTCAGATGACCTTACGCCACTGAACCACAGTCCATCCTTTATGATGTAGATGATTTGCCCTGTTTGTTATTAATGAAAGCCTTCTGCTCAGGCCTTTGGGCTCCTAAGCCATTTTACTCAGTCTGTGATTTTAGCCCACCTGTAAACAGTAATTGATCTGCATAGCTGCAACTTAAGGCTCAATTTCTCACAGCTAATCAAAGCGGTCTGGCAATTTCAATCAAATAAAACTGCGGTCATTTCGCATGGTACTTTTTCTTGGTCTTTCCTTTCTGTGTCGATCTTCCACTCTGTTAGCCATATTGAAATGACTAATGCTCCTGCTAACCGTCGAGTGGTGACAGCCACATTTCATAGCAATTTGGCGACAAGACAACCATCCTTCATTATGCATCACAATAATCTTAGCACGTGTAAGCACTTTGTCTTCAGGCAACATACTTTAAACTAGCAAATAAACCTACAGAAGCATTACACAGACTACATATAGGGCACTCAACTACATATAGGGCTCTCAACTAATGTATAGGGCTCTCAACTATATATAGGGCTCTCAACTACGAAATGACAATAGCACTCATTAGGCACCCGTTATATACGAGGAAATTGGACGTAAGGGAGGGGTATAACGAATTGTGCTAACAGATTTCACTTTTTGTTGGTCACTTATTTTTGTCATAACTGCAAAAGTAATGCAGATATGTTAAATCTGTAAAACGTTTTGAATTATTTACAAAATTATCTTTAAAATGATGTACTATATATATTATGTTTGGAATTGGCGTTATTTTTCAAAATGCAGTGAAATGCTTAAACTACATGTTTACATGAGGTGTTGAAGAACCTTTGCACCAAGCTGTATTGCTTTAAAGCAAGCAAAATTTACCAAAAAAAAAAGCCGAAGCACCCGGAGAAATTCGTTCGATCCTGATGAAACTCCGCATGCAAGTACTTCAAGGCCGAATATGCAAATAATTAAAAAATAATGATCAATGACTGAATAGTGGTCCGTCACAGCTCATGGGAACCGCGCATCGAGGAGGGGATATCAAGAGCAAAGCTCGCACCCAGGGACAATTGTGACAACGGATTGCAATTGCATTAACCCCTACGGAGTACGAGGATTCCTCGATGTCTGATCCTTGCAAAATATGAGCAGTTGAGCGAGTTTGAGAGAGAACGTACGTATAATTGGGTTGAGACAGGCCGGTTGGTGAAGTCGCCGTATCGCCAAGCATGTGGGTCGGAGCGAAGCAACAATCGGATGATGTCGGAGCCAATGGGTCGAGGAGGGCACAACCCAACGGCACGTGGGCAGTGGATGACCGAGGGCAACGACAGAACCCGAGAATCGAGCAACTGCACAAACAAAACTGAATTCGTCGCTCTCAACCACCCAAGGCCATGCTGCGTTTTGTACAGGTACGGAAGTGGACATCCGGCACAAGGACTACACTCGAGAAGGCCATTCTGCTTCCTACCACTGACTAGCGAGCATCACCGGCACCTGTTACAGCGGCAGTGGGCCGAATTAATGTCGGATTGTGTCCAATGGCATCACGTTGTCTTCAGTGATCAGTCACGGTTTGCACTTGGTGCCGATGACCTGCGCATACGTGTCTGTAGACGAGCATGGCAGATCACGTATCCTCCCTTTACCATGGAACGGCTCACACGCCAGGACTGACTGTCTGGGGATCCATTTCCTACTATAGCCGGAAGCCCTTGGTAGTCCTCCATACCACCCTCACGGCTCAACAGAACGTCATCGACATTCTACTACCTGTTATGTTGCCATTCTTGTCGTAGCATTTCCGAGTAATTTTTCGACAGAATAATGCCCGACCGCATACGGCAGGGCTCTCGCAGACTTGCCACCGTAATGTCGACACCCTTCCATGGCTAGCCCGATCGCCTGACTTCTCACCGATCGAACATGTTTGGGATATGATTGGATGCCCCCTACGCTCATCCCGGAATGTCGGCGAACTGGCCCACAATTTGACACCCTTCCATGGCTAGATCGATCGCCCGACTTCTCACCGATCGAACATGTTGGGGACATGATTGGACGCCACCTACGCCCATTCCGGAATGTCGGCGAACTGGACCACAATTTGACACCATCTGGCATGCTATACCTCAGGACAGTATTCGTGAACTGTATGCGTCTATGCCACGCAGGGTGACAGTTTGTATCAAAGCCAGAGGTAGCGCTACGATGTACGAAACTGTTCCACTCGTGTAGCTGTTTTATCGAATAAATGGCACAACTGCTCTGGAATTGCAATAATTTCTTTTCCTACACATGCATATTCCACATATCAATTTTCATCTGGATTGGATGATTTCTTTTGAGTGTTTCGGGTTCTTTTTTTGGCGTAATGTGTACTTTGGATGGCAGTAGTGCTGCTTCTGTATATGTATACAATTCAACACAATTTCATAGGCAGTAAAATTACAAAAGTTTTTCAGAAGCAATATATTCGGTGGCATGTTTTTTGAAGTATTTCCGTAATGAATAAGACCAACTCCGTTATATTCGTGAAGATAACTAAAAACTTTACGACAAAGTGTCGTCGTTAAATGCAGAGAGTGTGACGTGCTACAGAGGTGAAAACATATATCAAGACGACAAATCTGCAGCGAGACATTCTGTCCGCGTAGCTCAGTTGGGAGAGCGACTTACTCCGGAGTGAGGGAACACGTTTTCGATGTCCGTCGCGGACAAGCTTGTATTTTCAGATTGGCTCCCGATTGTGGGAAATGGATCCACTGGCCGTTGGGTTCGTCGAAAATTGTGGGATGTTCGTTACATACATTGTTTGGAATTAATGAAAAATTCCTACTTCGCTTTAAAGAAACATTTTTCCATGAAGAAACTGAACAGCAATGGGTCGTAACATCACCAGATTTGCTATACCTAAATATTCTGCTGATTCTGATAAATTTCAGTGCAAAATTAATATTTAAGTGTTGTGTTTTTATTACCTGTGTGATGCTCCTGGCAGAACCAATATTTTTGGTTCGTTTTATTCTTTACAGTAGAATGAATGAAGCAAGCCCTTAGGGAAAATAGCTTCAGAAATATATTAATATGAGGGTGGATTATTTATGCAGGATATATATGAAAATGTACATTATTCACCTACTTTATGGGTTATGTCCCATACAACGAGACAACATTACGCAGTCTCTCCGTGACATCTCCGTTTCTCTCTATCGCCACAAATGTTCTTCTCCTCTTCCCTCCTCCTAGCGAATTCCTCAACCGTTTAGGGATCGCACCCTTCATAATGAATGTCTCAGGGCGGCGGATGACCTAAAGGTCAATGTGCGTGACTGCCACGCAGGAACCTCAGGTTCCATCCTGGACAGGTACGAACGCTCGAACCACTAAATATCCGCCGTGTGTCGGATGGGCACGTTAAACCGTCGGACCCCGAGTACTGGTCCCCGGAAATAAATAAGCGCGTCTTCTTCCCCCTTTCTACCTCGTTTCCATGTCACTTTCCAATCGGGCACTCTAGACCAAATCTCCTATCTTCCTATTTTTAAGGGTTGTTTAAGACCTGGGTCAGACATCCCCTTCCTAAATTCCTCTGCATCTCATCTCATCTGAATGTCACTTTGGTTCCGCCTACAAGCATATAGGAAGGCCTAAAGAACATCACATAGAATTCAACAAAAACTTACTTAAACAGTCAGAACAACATGGCGTCCTTTAGAAAAAGTATTTCACAAAATGTCCTGCAGTGGGTTTCTAAGAATAAATTGTCCGTTCTCATACAATATACCTTACACTGCTGTTACTTGAACACTTACACACACACACACAAAAATCATATTCGTCACTGTAAGGCAAATTTGAATAATGCATCAATTGAATATTTAAATCACATCTAAATATTTAGAGGCCTCTCCTCTGCGGAAATCCTCACAACCTGAATATTAGAAAATATTTGAAATTTTTAAGAAATCGTGCCCTGCTTGAAAAGTGACTTAGGTCATGCAATCAATATTCTCCTATTTTACGAACTTGGCATTCCTCAACTCCATTAAAGCGCTCTGTTCCTTTTCCTTTTATTTTTTATTTATTTTCTACTATTTTGTTGTGGGTTCTGAGTCTTTACATAGTTTAATATTTGTTTTGTTTCAGGGTTTAGATACCACCAAGAGCAACTCTTTGTGCTATAAGCAGTCTCCCGCCCTTAATTTGTGCCCACTGGTTGCAGGAAACGGGCAGAGCCAGCGTCATTAAAGAATTGCACCGCCGATGCCTCATTTGATACTCGAACCCGAGCCCAGCTTGGATGCGTGGTCAGAAACAAGGACCTCAGACCATTCGGCCACCGGGAAGACGTAATTTATTTCGAAAGTTTTGCATAGTAAGCTGAAACAGGTACTTATTTTTTTAAATCTTACTGATACAGAGATGCATTTTTGGAAAAGATATGTTCCACTGAAGGCAACCTTTGTTTCTCGAAATGCGTGGCAGACGTGCAATTTTTCCCCTCAGCCAATGTGGAATGAGGGTCTTTATACATAACTTGCATTGTCTTACCGTTCCCTGTTTGCATAAATTTTATTTTTTTATTTAATACTGTTTCCAGTTGTAACACTTAGTATTTGCACCCTTCGCCGCTGTATATAACTATTGGTTTGTGCCTACAAAAAAAGTGCTCATCATATAGAGAAAATTCGATGCAAAAAAACATTTTTCAATCCTTCTGCTAGTAGGAATTGCGTTAAGGTCGCAGACAGAAGTATCCATTTGTTAAAACTAGGAGAAAACTATGGATTACGCGATGAAGAAAATATACTACTCAAATTATTTGTCATGAAGAAAGTTGTCCGATCCAAAGAGAATTTTTAGTAGCACTCTCAGAAAAGGAAGTCTTCCAAATGATAACATGAGTTTACAGTTTTTAATCAAAAATTGCGCTGATTTAGAACTAGGAAACGTGCGTAAATTTTTATGGTAATGACAAGTATCCGATGCAAAAGAATTTTTTTCAATCGAGAGTTTTGAAGCGTAGATATGGCTTTAAGTAGAAATACATGTTTATGCTCCTAGCGGCAAAAACGGGCGTTATTAAATTAAGAAATGTACACAAACAGAATATGTCTGACGCAAAAGAAAATTTTCGAATAAGACTTAAAAGTAGAAATAACGAGGGAGGTAAAACATAAATTTACGCCTATTAGAAGAGTTATATCTAATTATTCAGATTTCAAGAGACTCAGTTGTAAACTTTTATTTAGGTCAACAGAAAAAGATTGAAGAGTTGGTAAAGAATTCTCAGTTGCAACACACAAAGCCAAATTACACGCCGCTTGAACCGAGCTGTTGTCAACTGGAAGGAGAGAAAGATCTATTTGAAACCAATACGAGATGCCATCAAGCGATAGGTTCACTATTACGCATTTCAAATGTTACGTACAATGCTAGATATTGCATTCGCAACGCGTTTACTGAGTAGAAGAAATGAGAATACAATACACCGAGGCTGGAATGGAGCAAAACGTGTTATTCGTTATCTAAAAACCATTAAACATCTGAAATTAAAACTTTCTGCAGAAGAAAAACCAGTGTTGAAAGTTTACAATGACGCTGATTGGTCTCTGGATAGACAAGGTGGAAAATCAACTACAGGAAAGGTGATGTTATTAGGCAACACCTGTGTTTCATGGAAGTCTAAAAAAACACCTTTGCATTGTCTTCAACAGAAGCGGAAAACTCTTCTGTTGATCAACATGCACAAGATTTTATATGGATGATGCAGCTTTTAGAGAACTTTTATCTAAAGCAAGATTTGCCCATTTTTATATTAGAAGAAAATCAAGCAACCAGAAAAGAATAATGGTGGAATAAAACACATATATGTGAAGTACAATCATATTAGATATTTGCAAAGCAAAGGAGTAATTCAACTCGATTACTGTTTGTAGATGGTAGATGTTATGACCAACCCACTACCAAAACCGAGTGTGAAAAACTGAACCTTGTAATACATGAGCATCCCGAGGGATTGTTCTATAACTGCAGCGCAGACTGAATTTTTTTCTCACTGCATAACAGTATGTTTGTAAAGAGAGAGCCTGCAACGAGTCCCGCGAAACACGGAATCGACGTCGCCCATGCGCTTCTTGCTCGTGTGAAGACCTTTGAAGAAGAGGTAAATAAACATTGGACCTTTGTAGTTCCTAGATGCGGTCGGAGAAATTCAACAGAGAAACCGTGAAACAGTTTGCTAGCCTGTTTGAATGCGAATAATCTCAAGTGTTCATCATTTGCATATGAAATGCTGTTCGACTATTAATTCACTTCTTTAAGCAAGGTTGTCGAAGATAATGTATTATTATGTACACCATATTTGAGTTGGATTTTATCGTTGTTGAGATAGTTCTTTCGTTAACATAAGACTGCGCATACGTATATACATATCCTTGTACTCAACCTTCAATTCAAAGAGTTGATTCTATTAATTCCAATCATAAGATTGGAAGCAGGTGAGCTAGTCTTAGGAACCACGATTGTATGATATGGGGCATATTTAGCTGGCATGAACTGGGTATCTTGGTACGTGTGGAGAATTGTATGGACGCCGGCTACTACCAAGGACTGCTTGCGGACCGTGTACAGCCCACAATGTACCTCCATCTTGAGGGAAATACATTCTTCCAGGAATATAATCCTTCATGTCATCGGACCCACCTCGTGCAGGAATGATTAGGCGAACACGATGTTGATAAAAAAACATCTGGAAAGGCCTACGAACTCTCCTGATCTCAACTCAACTGAACATCTGTGGGATGTCGTGGATCATTAGGTGAGGCATATATGCACGCTGCCCAGCTTCAGACCAAAACTGTGGTCCGCAATACAAAGATCTTCGTTGCAAGTCCCCGCATAACTGTACAGACATCTTGTGGAGTCCATGTCACACAAGATGGCGCCCATTTTTCGGGCAACAGCAGCACCCACTATGTATTAGGTAGATAGCCGTAATTCATTGAGCACCTAGTGCATATTCAAGTGTGTACATGCGTGTTTGAGGGTATATGTATTGGTAAGATTGCAGTTCTCTTGTCTCTGAATGTTTATGATCTTCACCCCTGGCACAGAACTCTCAGCAGCTTTGACTTCAAACTTTATAAGTGACTGTTCTGGAGAATTAATGAAACTTTATGATGGACACAATGAGAAACGGAAGAATGTGTTGGAAGTAAGCATCCTTCATTGGGACTTGAAATAATCGTTTGGAGTATAAAGGCAGAGTTTATGAAGGTTAGTACGCCTACTGGACCCAAAATTTAAGTAATAAGTTAGTAGTTTTATTGAGCATGCAGCACAGCTGATGTGCTGAAAGCCAGATGAAAGTCGCCTCTCAAAAGAGTACCTTTATTTTCACAAAAATATCTGCCTATGAATTAAAAGAGCAGATGTTTCTAAAATTCAGTGCTAGATTCGGGGATAGCCAAGTAGTTTTTTCCCACACGGACTACTTGGGAACAGTGGTTCCCCATCTTCGTGTCCAGTGCTCTATTGTAAGGCAATCTCCAAGAGGGGCGAGGGTTCAGGCGTGAAGATGTGGGTAGGACAACGCGTTGTGTGTTTGAATTGTGTATCTGAATATTAACGGGTTTTATTGCTCAGTATAAGTCACCAGGTTATTTTCCGTGAACTGGCTCTGACCTTAACCAAGTTTAACCCTCGCAGGCCCAGCCGTACGCAATACCCAGTTAGAATTCACACCACTGTAACATCGCTGAACACCCGCAGCAGTTCGGAAGTCAAGGAAAGTTGTTGGTTCCCAGGTTCGTGTCCTCCTTTCACCAAAGACCAGCAGGCATTCCAGTGGTGTATCCACGATTGGGTTCAACGGGTCAGGACCTGCCCCATAAAGAGTTTTTTTACCTAATTCAATCTTAGCTAAAATATTATTAACGACAAAGATAGTTTCGTTAATGCTGCTGATTAAGTCCAACGACTCGATTTTATGAAATAAGTTGAGCGAAGGCGAGAGAGAAAATAATCGTGAAAAAAAAAAGAAAAAAAAGTAACACATCGATTATTTTTCTTTTCAATTTCCACCTTTGTCGCATCTCAAAATTAAGATTGAACAGAAAAATGAGATGATGTTTTTTTCGTCGTCAATACACTTTCTAGAGTACATATTCCGGGTGCGAGGGGCTCAGTTCTCCTTCTTGGCCCTTCCGTGGATACCGCCCCGATTCCGGCTAGACTGGACATCCCAATTCAAAACAGAAATCCTTGCTGGACTATTGGCGGGTTCTGAAGTCTCCGTAAGTACTTGTCCACGTGATAGGAATTGTTCGTTATGAACAAGGCTAAGCAGATTCCTAATAACCCCTATTCTTTCGTGATTAGTCTTCAATACTCTCCAACAAGGGCGCTGCCTCCCATCTCTCTTTCTTCAATATTTCCTTTCATTCCTCAGACACAACAGTCTGAATGAGATGCAGGAAGTCGGAATTAAATCTACTGAAGGAATCCGCTCCTACACCAGTGAAGAAACGCCACTTTGCAGAAGAATTTGAAAAATTAAGGTATTAGTCACATTGACAGAATAAGTCTTTCCGAAACAAAACTGGACTAAGCGTTCGCTTAAAGATAAACACGCTGCTATTATACTATCTATTCATTAGTTATTAATCACCCAATCATTTATTTAGCATAACCGCGATTTTACTATAAATCATACAAATCCGGCATATTTTTAACAAATTTAGAACATGAAAAATTTCACCTCTCTTATTGGTGATACTACAATATTTTGCGAATAACCCAAATTTTTGTTTCAGTTTTTTCTGTAAACAATATACACAGCAAGAAAATCTGAACTTTTGTTTTGTTGCTACTTTGGGTTCTAAAAATCTGCAAGTCATTATTTGTTTTTGCCTTAAAGCCGTTCTCAGGAGTTTCTTGCGTTTCTACACAAAACAGGTAACAGCAAATTCGAAGAAAAAGAGAGCCAGCCTTGATGTCGTCGGCAAAGCCGCATCGCTGCTTGAAACATGTAATTACTTAAACGAGATCAGTTGAAACGCATTTTCAGGCACCGGAACGGCACAGCTCCGCTATAACTCCCTGAGGACAGCGAAGTGCAGTCATTCACCCGTTAGAATGAGGGTCTCTCGTAAACCTGAGGAAGATGAAAAATGTGAAGCATTTCTTTAACATAGTTTCCTTCTTCCGTTGATGATTTCCCTCTTGCCAACACTTTTCTGTGCAGATGCTATCATCCGGCGTCTTGAATTCGACTGAGCACCATAGTTCTTATCATGAAATTTTATTCGATAAATTAAAATCAGTAGTAAGTAAAAAATGCAAAATCATTTAGGTTTTTTTTCATGACCTGATCAGAATTTGAAAATTTTGGTCTCATGAGAATTATCTGGCGTGAAGCGAAACTGGATTCCATTCTTTCGAAGCAAATAATAGGGTGCCTCTTTTTAAAAACATCGCCTGTCATACATATACATACGCCAAAAAAATAGTGTGCTCACGCCACCGTTTCTTATCTTTGCGTACCGGAAGGATTTTCCAGCTTTTAAGTCTTTTATTGATATATCCTTCATAAACGGGACAGATGCAGGTACTTTCAAATTTTAATCAGTCATTAAAATCTTCCACAAGACTTCTTTGAAAGAAAAAAATTCAGGGAAGGAAAAAGAGCGGAAGAGAGAGAGAAACAGAAAATTCTGGCTCAAGAATGTCTTTGGAAAAGCAATACTGGCATACGAACGGCGCAAAAGAACAGCACAGTACAAGAAAGATTTCAAGCCGCAGCACTGTCTCCCAGAAGGAGAAATAGCTGACGAAAGTCACAAGCTAAGTTTATTAATACGACGTGGTAATAATCGAGAGAAGTGCTTGAGGTAAAAATTGCTTGTCTTATTTCTCTTTTTCCCCCATGTTTTCCATAGGACGTTTGCTTCTAAATGGTCAATAATCATTTCAGAGTTCTCTAAGCTTCCGTCGTCAGAAAGTTCTTGGTTGGGAGGTAACGTTCTTTATACATCCCCTCACTTCACAGATCGTAACGGTTATGCGATTTTCAAATTCTGGCCAAGATTTTCTTGGGCTGCCATCTATTGGGTTGTTTCCCTAACCTTTTTGCCTAACAGAAGAAGTATTTGTATAATGTTTAAATTACAGTTGAGCTTCTTAGCGTTCTCGATCAAAATTACCCTTGCAAGACAAACATGATTTCCTATTTTGTGTTGGATGGTAGTTGTTGCTTCTGAGAAATTTTGGTTCTTGTTATGTTTTTGGTACAAGTCTATAAATGCAGTTCCATATATTTTCTTGATCTAGTTTGATTGATTTTTCCCCTATTATACTCAATCTAAGTGCTTCTAATGTATTAAATTTGCTGCTAGAAACCGGGATTGATTTCCCATTTTGTTCCTCCAAAGTAGCCAGTGGATCTTTATCTTTTAAAATAAATTCCCTATTGTTACTGGTTGTGCCAAAGTTGGGTTTTCCTTTTCGCAAACTTCCTGAGAGAAGTAAAGCTTTTGCTAGTGGACGGAAGTGTTCATTATGAGGTGTATGGTAGCTGCACAGAATCTAAGAAGTGGCTCAGTGGTAGTCTTTTTAGGATATTGTTTGACTTTAAGGATCAGGTAGTTGATAGTATTTCTGTACGACCAAGGTTTCTGCCAACATCTCTCACCCAATTAAATTCAGTTTCTACAGTGTTATGAGCAAACTAGCGGGTGAATTATTTCTATATTTGTTGAAAGGGAAGAGGTTTTCATGTTTTATGGGTGAGATGAGTTTCTTGGGATGACAGATAGGTTAGTCTTCTGCATGTATTGTACGAGATATGGAATGCTTTCTCCTGTGCTGATCATGATGTCCAGATATACTTGGGATCAGTCTTTTTTCCAACTCGAGAATTTTCAACTTAACAGCAGAGCTAAAAGTACATCCCTTCTACACCTAGATATCACTCTCAGAACAGGAATAAGCGAACTACGTCTATTACAATACTTAGAGAAAACCAACACAGACAGTAATAATCCCAAGAAACTCAAAACACTCATGGAACACGGAAACTAAACTGCATTCCTCTTTGCATGCATAAAGAGAGCATTCATTCAGACTTCTGCAAAAAATACTGTAGAAATTGAACTGAATTCTGTTTTCAATTGGTAAGAATATGAAGGAAAAGAAATCCCTTTAGGAACACATACCTATGCTGTATTTTTGATTGATTCTCTCTTATGATCCAGTAGTGCTAGTACCTAGGGCATACACAAGCGCCCCGTAAGAAAGGTCCATACTAACTGATTACTTATTCTGCTACTGTGTTTTTAATGGCATGCTAACCTTAGATTTCCCATGGAAAATTACTTTCTAATTGTCTGAAACCATGATACTAGTACAGAGGAAAGGTATGCACGTACTTTTTTACAAATTAAATTAAATGCGTTTAATGCAAAATTGGCAAATTACGTCAACTGATTTAACAGAAAAGAAGATGTTTTACGTCAATCTACTGTAAATGACTAAATAATTACAATAAAATACCTTAGTAAAATGTCAGTCAAGCTCTATACATATCCTACCAGAGAGTCTGTCGATGATTCAGGAAGTGTCAAGTGACAATTAGTGGATTGAGGTAAAACATCTCCTGAGGTCGTTAGTTTTTTTGGGTTTTTTTTTCTGAACGTTCGTTAACTAGAGGATAGTGAGCGTTACATAGAGAGAGAACTAAAGCTTTTGCTAGTATTTACACATTCTTTTTATTTTTGCTTCAGTCCCTCACTTTCACATTTGGTAGTAAACATTCCTGCCGTTGCCCACTTTAAAGCAAACACGAAGTACCTGTCATCTTCATTTCCTGCAGGATAATAAATTCTGCAGGCAGACAAAAGAGTCATATGATGAGAAATTTAGTAAGTATGCTGCAATCCAAAACTCGAGTGCAACGCAACTTTGCATTTCCCCCTTTTTTTATTTTTCCAAATGACCTAAATATGGAATGTTCTTCAATACAAAACAACCGTGTGGAGAAGAAGACATTGTGTCCTCAACCAAACAATATTATGTATATTTCTTCAGATACATTATACTATGCTGCTGACACTACATTGAGTATTTTCATATTGAGAGAAATGAAAATTTTTAGAAAAACCTGACCATTCCCGAATCGGAAAAGTTTTCTTTCAATTTATCTTTCATAAGCTGAAGCATTGCGAGCAACTACAAGAATAAAGTTACGACACCTAAATGAAAACATTTCCAAGGAAAAAGGTGAAAAATATATAAAACATTTCGTATATACTTACTTTTATCAGATTCAGAGAGAATATTACTGGTACGCCTTTAAAAATTTGATATATCGTAACAACTGCAACCGCACTCTAATTTCACTTAACCAGAAAATCTTGCGCCAGAAAAATAAGGGCATGTATTAAAATCTTGGCCGTGCTAGTTCTGCACGATTTAAAAGGAATGCTTTTAATCTTATTTCTAGAAACAGACATATTGTGTCCATTACGACTGACGATGGAATATAGTAATAACATAAGCACTTCACTGTTCAAAGTTTGTCATACGTGCATGCGTACATATCATTAAGCTGTTCTCCGAGTTTCAGATGTCAGCTTCTACAAATAACATCATCTGTCAAGTCAAACTTACTGATGGTGTAAGATGTTGCGTACTGTTGATCTATCAGACATCTCCATTCACAACGATCTTCGCGTACAATTCGAGCTTCATTAACATCCATCACATTCAAAGAAGGAGTTTTGTAACACATACTGATTATCTTTTCTTTGTCCAAGCATTCCCGAATCTGGTCATTCCATAGTTTCCTAGGCCTTCCCCTACCTTTCTTTCCTGCAAGTTGGGCTGAATAAATTTTCTTAGGTAAAACCTCATTGCTCATTATTTTAGCATGGCCAAACCATTTCAGAAAACTTGCTCCCATACTAATGTTTTGCTTCATAGCACACATCTACAATACATAATCATCCAATTCATGATCAGAACTGGTCTTTCCATAAAACTCCTGTACGTAATGCATCTCCTCAGCACACATCTACAATACATAATCATCCAACTCATGATCAGAACTGGTCTTTCCATAAAACTCCTGTACGTAACGCATCTCGTCAGCACACATCTACAATACATAATCATCCAACTCATGATCAGAACTGGTCTTTCCATAAAACTCCGGTACGTAACACATCTCCTCAGCACACAAACGACTTCCGTGCCCCTTCTGAAATACCAGGTTTTCACTACCGAACATCAGAGTACGAGCAGTTAT
The DNA here is from genome assembly GCA_039090855.1 of Macrothele yani. Lineage (NCBI taxonomy): Eukaryota > Metazoa > Arthropoda > Arachnida > Araneae > Macrothelidae > Macrothele > Macrothele yani. The sequence continues at coordinate 77,729,149 of CM077026.1, forward strand.
ACTTTCATACGTAACTATTCGATACCTTTTCGTGAATCCGTCAGTTCTGTAAAACCCTCCAAAAGCAGATATGTATTTCAAAGCTGAATTAACTTGCCAACTGATTTCACCACCTAATCTGTTTTTCCTGTCAAACGTGCTTCCTAAGCATAGAAACTCAATCACCTTATCTAACTTTGTACCATTTAGAGTAATCTTGCATTCAGTACACATATTTTCTCTCTCAACAAACAATTATTATAGTTGTTTCCTTCTTTATACTCAATTTCAGTTTCACACATACTTCTTTCATCCTGTACAGTATACTCCGCAACTCACTCTTTCGGTCTCACAAAACAACACTGTGTGTGTCTGTCATCAGACAAGAATAGCCAGAACAAATGGAAATTTTTAATACATAGACTAGTACTATCATGATAAAACATTCGCTGAGCGTATGTGCACGGTATAAAAGCTTGTTTGTTTTGGCTTTCATGTTGAGATCCCACTTAGCACTTTGTACCTTGTTACCTCTGTAAACTTGTAGGAATAATTATGAAACCACTTTAAGTCATCTAATACGAAGCACACATGGAATGATCCAGCATTCAAACAGCTTTTTCCTAACAAGTGTATTGTTTAGAAAATATATATAACGTAGAAATCGTAAAATAAACAAGACTTTTACATTAATTGTTGAAAATGTAAACCGGTTTCAGTAGTGCATGCCTTCATTACTTTCCACATATGTGAGGCATCAGAGTGAAGATGTTTGTTTTCTAATGGTATTTCAAACGAACTGCTCACTATTTGGTTCCATTTCTTCTAACATGTGCGCGCTTTGCTTTGGTAAGCGTTTTCAGAGATAAAAATCCGGTGGGGATAGATCTGGATATTAAAGAGGGGACAAACTGCGATGAAAAATAATATCGAAACAAAAAAATCTAAATAAAAAGTCGAATTGAAATCAACTCATGAAAAGCAAAACCTCTTTTGAGCATGAAACCTTCACTCTCTTCTTTGGAAGTTCAGACTCAACCACAGTTTCGCTTACATTTATATACTGTACGAGTGAATACAATTGCCTCGCAGTGTCCTGGTAACGCACTGGTCAAAGCGTGGATTCTGACCCTTCGTCCGAGTGGGCCAGAGTTTACGTCCCGGCTGAGGTATGGCCGGTGTTCTTTGCTTACTCCCCTGTTACTCTAGTGTTTTCGCCCTTCCCTGGAACATTGATCCTAAATTTGGGATCGACTACTTCTTATAAGCCTTAGAGTTGCTCACGTAGTGGTTGTTAAGACCGGGACTAAAACATGTATAATTGAATTACAGTTTTCAATAAATATTTGAATATACTCGGTGTGATTTTTTAATAATCGGGTATCTAAGCTTCATGCATTAAGCAAAATAATATTGAATTCTTAAGTGCTTGTTAACGGAACATTTGATTTCTGACTTTATTGCATAGTACCACTAATTCTCGTCTCAACTAAATCCAACATAAAATTTCTGTCAGCAATTTGCTGTTGTCGAACCTCGTGAGTAAAAGTTATGGATGACGAATGAGAAGTAAAGAATTTAGTCACTGCTGCCATTTTTTTTATCTTATTTTAGTATCTCTTCCCGTACCTCTCAGGAACTGTAAGAGCGTGTGGTAGAAATTCTTCTGAAAGTCGGTACTAAACACACAATGCTAGGTTTTTCGGCTGTGGCATATTGCTGTGCAAAGCCATGACAAAAAACAAGAAAAGAAAGGGCCATGTGGAACCCTAAATTACTCTCCTGCAGCCCTAAAATTTTAAAGTGGAGGTAAAAACAAACTTCTGGCAGAAACCCCACAGTTGAAGTCACTTCAAACTGCAAATCAAATCTTTTCCGTACCTCAACGTGTCTATTGGTCCCTTGGCCTAAAGATCCACATTTCATGGATCTTGAATTCAGTGTAATTCAACTCTGGGAAAGAAGAAAATTAAAACAAAAGAAAGAGGTCAGCACTTATGCTTCAACTAGAATTTGCACCAGGGCCATGTGCGCTACAAGGTGTTTGCTGTTCAGACTACATGGTAACAAAAAATGGAGGAAAACTGTCAAAACTATTAAGAAGAATTAATTAGGGCTATAAGGAGTCCCCGGCCCTTAATACTTAGGGTTACTGGTCTCAGCATTACAACGTAGGATAAGTTTATCAACCATACATTATCCGGGACTTGAGCTCGGGGCATGCAGACGAGCGGTCAGAGGTCAGTGTTTAAACAACTGATCCACAGGGGCGGCTACGAACGTCTTCAGTTTCGAAAACAGTAATACGATGGTAATATATTAATATCAATGAAGCAGATGACACGTTACATCTGAATCGAAACAGCAGGCCATCCAATGAAAACACATCATTCGTCAGACGATGACCTATGATGAGATGATGAGGCCTGTGCCATGATATGACAAATGCCTTAACATCCACGGGGAATATGTTGGAAAGTAGATTAAGGTATACAGAATTCTTAGCACATTAAAAATTAGTTATCAATATTTTTGTCTTATCTTCAAATGGTACTTACTTTCTGGATGGCCCTGGTACATTCTGTTTTTTTTTTTTTTACTCAAAGATAAAGAGTCAAGACAGTAAATTAAAGCAAAATGGACTGCTACTAAAAAGTAAAAGGCTTTGTTATCATATTTTAAAGGATATTATTATACAAAAAAACATGTATACTCGTAAATTACAACACTCCATGATATGTAAGCCGCTGTTATGAAATGATGGTAAGATTTTCGTCACTGGATCCCTAGTAGTAAATATCATTTTGTGTAACAATTTACCTTAAAATATATTCCTTCTAGTTAGACACTATGTAATTTAATAATTTAACCTCGTTTCGAAAAGCAGAGCATGTGGTAATCAGTAAAGAAACTACAAATTTTGTATAAAGATGGTCAACTCAATAGGGGACGAAAGTTATGTACTGTTTTACGATTACCTATCCCATCAAGAGAGTGCCTGTTGACACATGTAGATGAACAAACAAAAATAAAAAAAGGAAGCAATAAAGAAAGTGAGGTACGCTGTGCTTTTTCAGAAACAGTAGTTCTCTTTTAAACCGCGAAAATGGAAAAACAGCTGACAGTGTCTGCTACCTAGTACACCACAAAATGGCTGTTTGTGGTGCCTCCTGTATTCCACATCAGAGATAGAGAGAAAGAGAGAGGGGGAGGGGGACAGAGAGAGAGAGAGAAAGAGAGAGAGAGAAAGAGAGAGAGAGAGAGAGAGAGAGATTTGTACGGGAATAATACTTTATACTCAGCGAAGTTGGAAGATGCATTCTTGAGGACAATTTACATCAAACCTTTTGAGCATACCCTTGCTTTCCTTATTTAGCGATGACTGATCATTCTTTAATTTCGGAACATTATTTACGAGGCGAAAATTTTCATCAGAAATTAATATTTATTTTATTATCGCCTATGGCTTGTTCAATGCTATGCATCTTTCCGAAAAGCAATTTCCGACCCACAAAGATCTTGGCATGCGAAAGATGCGTAGCACATTTATGTACAAAGTATCAAGGTATTCTCTCGATTTTTTTATTCTTTTTTGAGAGCAACTATTTTGAGAAGTGACGGGTTGCACTCTTTGGAGTTGCGGAAATTCGTTTAGAGAAATGAAGGTAAACACTTTGTACTTTCCAGAAGTAAGCATTCCATATTTGCAACAGCTTTTCTCAGATCTCAAAATATTCAAAACGGTCTCTTTTTATGATTGCGCAAGATTTGGTTAACAATAGAAACTCGTGTTTTTCCTGGGTTTTCCGCACCCTTCCTATGGTTGAGGACGCGGATGCGTAGATGGTTCCCTGTAAAGTCGGACCTGGACCCACTTTGTCCCTTACCTAATGCAGCAGAGGAATGACAAGCCTGCTGCATTAATTTGCCAGTGTCCCTCAAGGGCGTATTGTCGTCTTTGCGGGACTCAACCCGCCACGGGCGGACCAGATAGATGGATGGATGGAAATGGTGTGGATAGAAACTCGTAATCAAACTTAACGAGATAATGGTGTGGATAGAAACTCGTAATCAAACTCAACGAGATAATGGTGTGGATAAAAACTCGTAATCAAACTCAACGAGATAATGGTGTGGATAAAAACTCGTAATCAAACTCAACGAGATAATGGTGTGGATAGGAACTCGTAATCAAACTCAACGAGATAATGGTGTGGATAAAAACTCGTAATCAAACTCAACGAGATAATGGTGTCGTTAGAAACTCGTAATCAAACTCAACGAGATAATGGTGTGGACAGAAACTCGTAGTACCAGAATCTGCCAACTTTCATCAAAAGTCAGCAATACGGCTATGATATGAAACAGCATCAACTGAAACTCTTTGAACTGCGAGAACTCTAAAACTGTAAGGACGGAGATGTAAAATTCTTCTTTAAGATGGATTCGTTATCACAAGAAAATCCAACTTAACTTTAAACAAAGCCTGTCAACTTGAGCTCGATTTAAAATACTGATTAGCAGATCTTTTAATTTCAAATGACCAAAGATTAAAAGCATAAAAGTGTCGTACAGGATTTAAAGTTATGACACAATATTTTAAACATAATTCAGTGTTTCCTGTTTCATTAAAATGATTATTCTTCAAATACTTTCATAACTTTACAAATCTGGAAAATGTTTTGCCATTTGGAAAAATTTGTTGATGCTGTTTTTGAATGGGTAACAAGGAGCTTTGGAACTTTATAAACATGTTTTGTTATCTGAACCACATTCGAACACGGACTAAGTATTTTGCTCCAGTGAAAAAATAACTTTCATTTTGAAGCAGATTTTTCAACAGCCCTCATTTACAATGACAAACAATAACGTTACAAAAAAGGAACTCTGAGAGATTTCAATCAAGAATTTCAAATGTTAAGGCTCTTGAGGTTGTATTAAATGAAATCCAAATGACGTTATCAGTCACTGTTTCTGTTTTTCCTTTTTTTTTCTTTTTTTAATCAATATTTTACGCATTTACGTTGCTGTATAAAAACCCAAATAATAAAATGCGAATTTTTAGAAACGTTAAAACAATAGATTTTTTTGACAATTGTGAGTGAAGAGCAGTGATTTTTAGCTACATTAAATATTAAAGATATTTTTTCTAATTGCAATTCTTATTCCTTTGAATAAAAAAATATACCAAGAAAATATGTTCCATAGCATACCATAGTAATCCAGAACATGGCGCTAGGTGTTCCTTTGTACGTCCTTCACCGTTTACTGAACTAACATCTAACTTGTGCGACATTAAAATTTCCTTTTTATACGGCATTTTTTGCTCAGCCAATCACAATTCTTCTTTGGCTATCGCTCATCTCTTTCGGAACATCACTGGCTCTTGAGCTCTCAGCGTGGTTTTCATGACGTCATTCCGAATCCCAACCTTGTTTTGGTTTTTCATTAACTCTTCCGATCACAGCTGTGCGATGAGCGAACTGTCCCACATTTTGGCAAAGGATGCGTACCTAGATGGAAGGAAGGGTTTGGCGCGTGTTTTATGATGCCCTCGAGGCAACATTATCACTGATATCCTCAGAGCATGCAACGCCAGTTCGCGGTTACACTCTGGTAGCTTTCGTGGTCAAAGCCTTCCTTCGGATCACAGGAGACAAAAGGAAAAAATGAATAAAAGAAAGAAATACAACGGATTTCTATCCTTCAGGGCTTTCTCCCAGAAACCCCAGATTTAGCCAATGAAACTGAGAACTAAGTTTACCACTCGACGATTTAGCAGTTTCTATTAGCACTCTTTTCAAAAGTGCTGAAAAATGACAAAAGTTTATTTGTCACAAACACGATAAAAAAAATTATATATTTTTTTTAAATATCAATTTTATAAAAGACGGATCTTGTTTATTACCTTACACACAAGATAAAATTGCATTGGAGCTCATATACTGTAGGTGAAAAAGTGGAAAGTTGTTTATACTTAATGAAACTGAATGTTCCAGAACAGAGTTAAAACGCGTTCCCAATAAATGTCACAATAAAATTACTTAGATAAAAAGACAACTAAAAACAATTATACGAAAATAATTTTGCAAATTAAGCACGCTTTAAACGTCGTAGTCCTGAATTTTTTATAGTATGTTTTTTTAACAGAAGCGAAAATTTCAAACATGTAATTACTAGCGATTGGAACTTAGAATTTTCTGATACTCTCAAATGCACTTTTTGAAATATTTTGTCATACATAATCCATCACTGAAAAACACCTTCCTATTTCTCATTAGCACGTGTTCTGAAAAAAAGTATGCTGATATATCAGTTCCTACGTTTGCAGACATGATAGCTCCTCTACTATGCGTTGAATTTTAAAAAGTCTGGTTTCACAGAATATTTTGATGTTTAATCGTTTGAAAGTTCATGGTTAATCATCAGGTTAGTGATTAATTATAAACTTTCAAATTTCTGTGATACACAGTTCTTCTTCTAGGTAGCATAAACTTATTTTTATATTTTGCACGAAAAAATTTCTAAAAGTTTGGTTGGAAAAATTCTTTCTGCATTCGATAGCTGAAACTATGAGCATAACTTTCCGTGCATTGCTTACCGTGCACGATGCAAAGCTTTAGCGTTATGTAGCGCAAATTCTGTGAGGTGACTCAAGTCCATATTTATGTTTCACACAACATTTTCATTTCCGGAAATTCGATTTGAAAAACTGTTTCTGCGTCTGATATCTGTAATTACAAGTAGAATGTTTCATGCATTTTGAACATTTTCGGACAGAAAAGGTTTGCGCTCATACACTGAAATCAAGTTATTATTTAACGATATATCCTTTTCTAAGAGTCGAACTGGAAAAATTCGTTTAGCATTACCTAACTTGAGTCTTAATCAATGTAACGAGCGCATTAACTGATTTTCCAGAAGCACTGTTTTCCATCTGGGGAAAATAGAACATCTGGAAAGAGCACTCTTTTTCATCGGTGTATCTGTGTTCCTAACTATATCTGAACTTCTAATATTACGGTTCCAAGAATTCGTTTGGCATGAGAATGTTACAGCTTTGACCATAATTCTCTTTGAACTTTTTTCTCAAAATTTTCTCGCTAGGTGGCGCAAATTTTGATCTTTCGTTCGAGGATACTTCAGCTGGTGGACCACTCGTGAACGATTCGTTCACAATGAACTCTTCACCGTGAATGGTAAATAGTTTGAATGATAATTCAATCAGCCATTACTGCGACACACATTGAAGTGATGCATATTCCTCTTTCATGAATTTGATAAAAAATTCCCAATAAGGAAAGTGATAAATATGAAATGATAAAGTCAGCACCCTTTCCACGTTTTTCTTTAATTAACACATAGCAACCGAAAAAAGGTTTCCCAGACACCGCCGGGATCGAACCCCAGATCTCTCGATAACTAACCGAGTGCGTTCGTATTACGCTACGGTGGCCAACACTGCACGGCGCTATGTGTGTTTATCAGTCAGCATCTGACTTCACAAATTCGTAAGGATGGGCTCAACTACTGAGACGTCTCCATCTGGTGGGGATTAACTGCACGAGCTATTTAATTATAGCTAATAAATCTAAAGGGCGAGAGTAATTGTGAAAATCTTCCAAATACGTGGAGACAATGTGAACAATTTTTCGGTTGCTATGCGTTAATTAAGTGATGTCGAGAATAAATGTCAACCGTTATGTGAGTGAGCAATCAGATAAAAAATAATGGTGAAACCCAAGAAGCGGAAGGATACGCGAATGCCATTCATTTGAACATTGAGCCCGAATCGTTTGCCTCGAGTTGGCTCGTGGAAAATCATTCATCGGAAACGGCGAAGAGCTGACGCTCTTTTGGGCAGTTTGCCAAAAAAAAAAAAGAGCTGTAGCCTTGAAAGTGCTTTGGTAGCAAAAATGAGATCCCTGGGACGAATGATTTACTCTGGGAACATACTGACAACCTGGAAATTGGATCATTCGTTAATGTGTCTTTTGTGTGAATGATGCATATTCCCTAAGAAGGAATTATTTATGCCATCACTTCACAGGATGGTTTTAACTCTGTTCAGCACAGCTTTCGTATAGCTTTTGATACAGCCATATAGCCTTATGCAACCATATGGCTTCTGATTTCCAGAATACGCTGTTTTTCCCCTGGGGTATTTTGTCTTTATTGCTATATGTGCGTCGCTTAAGAAAGCGCATGGAAACAATGTTTTTTTTTTTCGTTTCTCAACTTTCCCAGTGCGAAATGTTCTGCTAGAGTTTTTGTTAGATTACTACCGAGTTCCCAGTTCAAAATACATATATTGTATTACATACCATTGCTGGCTACTACGGGCGTAACTTTACATTTTTGTTTCCGCCATATTTTTAGCCCTATTTGCTCTTAAAAACTGGATGAAAAAAAATTATTTTTCAATTAGATATTGCTCATGGGTGAAAACGTTATACGCACATTTTCTGCTCAAGATAATGCACACTTTTTTCGCTATGCAGCGTAAATATGCAATATTTCTCGATATCTCTGCTTCTAACATTTTGTTTTGGAAATTCTTTTAGTGTTCGAAAGTATTCATGGTGAGGAATATTTTGCATATGATTTCCAATTTTTTAACGCCTAATGTCACCAGTAGGTGACACAAGTACATATTTTTTTTTACATACATTCACTCCTATTTGCCACCCTAAAAATCCGATAAAAAAATCCTTCTCGTCAGATGCCGCTCACCACGAAAACATTTTGCGTGTATTGCTTCTTTAAAATAATCCCCAATTCAGCCGGTAGTGGACGTAAATATTTTCCCGATATCTCTGCTTCTCTCTTATTCTGATTGGAGGTTACTACCGTGAGCAACTCATTGGGCTATAAGCAGTCGCACGTCTCCAATTTAGGGCCACTGGCTCCAGGGAAGGGAGAAAGCCAGTGCCGAAAGACAAAAACAACATTCATGCCTCATTCGAACCCGGGCCCATCGCAGACGAATGGTCATAAGCCACGCTTAGACCATTGCGCCACCGGGACAGCTCTCTGCTTCTAAAAGTCCGATTTAAAAAACCGGGGAACATTTAGCACTTACTCTTGGATATTTCATAATGCAAAACTCTGGCGCTAGGTGTCATTAGTGTGTATTTCTCTACAACTTTACATCCGCTTCTAAAAATCCAATGGGAAACGTTTCTTCTTTACTGTACGTCACTCTCCTGTTTCGATAATGTTTGCAGTCTGTAGAAGGTTGCAAACATTATCGGAACAGGATGCAAAGTTTTCCCACTGCAGACGTATATACAAAATTTTTTATCCCGTTATCTCACCCTCTGGAAGTCAAATTTTAAAAATTCCTTTTCCATCGCATAGTTAGATCCCACCATGAAAAATTGAGCATATTTCTTTCTTTTCATAATTCAAAAGTCAACCGCCAAGGAATGTCAACATATACACTGGTGCGCAAAAATTAAGGACGAAGAGGAGAAATTAGCATAACAGCGGAACGAGCATGCAGAACGGACCGAAAGACCACTCATGAGATCGTCTAGGGTCCGGTACGGTAGGGCGTGCGCATATATGCAGCATGACGTAGGGTGGGGGGAATGTCGGAAGGGTATAAAGAACACGGGTGGTGTACGCTCAGCAATTCGGTGAAAGCTATTGCACAATGTAAATCGGTTTGAACGACGTCGAGTTGCTGCCACCGTGTAATATGGCCAACAGGCAATCCAGTAGACGACATCTGGATGACTTTACCCGAGGTCGCGTCATTGGGAAGTTGGAAGAATGTCGAAGTGTGACTAGTGTGGCCGATGAGTTCGGGATCGCTCCAGCATCGTTTTACGAGCTTGGAGAGCATTTCAAACGACAGGAACAGCTGTCCGAGAGTTTAGCAGTTTTCGTCCACGAGCAACCACGGCGGCGTACGACCGGTATACTGTTCTACAGGCGAGAAGAGACAGACGGCAGACAGCGGGAGAAATCGCAAGGCACATGCAACAGACAACTGGACGTCCGTTATCGCGTTTTACCGTGGCCAGGAGGCTGCACAAAGATGGTCTATTTGCACGACGACCAGTACGGAGTGTGCCATTAACGCTTGCTCATCGGAGACGGCGGTTTCTTTGGTGCCAGGAACACAAGAACTGGACACATCAGCAATGGGGTCCAGTTCTCTTTACGGATGAGAGCCGATTTAGTCTGACGAGCGATTCTGGACATATACACATCTGGAGAGAGCAGGGAACACGTAATCACACCTTCAACATCATCGAAAGGGACCGGTTTGGAAGTGGCGGAGTTCTCGTTTGGGGCGGTATCATGCTTGGTAGCCGTACTGACCTCCACATCTTCCAAGGAGGTTCAGTCACTGGTGTCCGCTATTGTACCGATGATCTCCTGCCTCACGTGCGTCTGTTTGGAGGTGTTGTGGGTCCTGAGTTCCTCTTCATGGATGACAACGCTACACCTCATCGTACAGTGGCTGTCGCAGAGCTGTTGGAGAATGAAGATATTCAACGCATGGATTGGCCCGCAATGTCCCCGGACCTAAATCCAATCGAACACGTGTGTGAACTTCTCGGGAGACACTTGGCAGCACGTCACCAGCCGCCTGCAACGTTTCCGCAGCTGCGATTGACGCTACAAGAGGAATGGGCAGCGATGCCTCAATAGCTCCTTGACAACCTCGTCCTCAGCATGGACAGACGTTGTAAATCCTGCAACGCAGTCAGGAGTGATCATATCCCCTGCTAAAGACTGTATTATTGTTGGCAGCCGCCTATCACATGGACGTTTCTGTCTTCTGTCCAGTTGTGCTCGACGCTACCCTTTCAATAAAGTGCCTTTGTATCCTTTGGATTCCTTGTTTGGACGGTTTTGCTCACTTGTCCTATATTCTTACATCTTGGGGATCTTATGGTATGATTTGAGTCGATGTGGAGCACTTCTGCACGACGTTACATTCGAAAAACCGTCTCGTCTGTAATTTTTGCACGCCAGTGTACAATGGTGCTCAAAATTAATGGATAGTTTATAAATTCGCACACAACTCGAAGTATTTCTGAGGAAAGTTAACGAAATTTCGTAATGAGGTTTATTATTACATCACTTATGTGACTCAAGCAGAAGAAAATCATTATCTTTTAATTTGTGCGAAAATCATCTTTTAATTATAATCTTGTAATTTAAGTGAAAGAGTAGTCCATGGAACAATAATTAAAGTTTTCTTCTTAAGATATGCAGTACTTAATGTGGAATATGATCACCCTTGACATCCATGCAGCGACTTATGCTGTTTATGATGGTATTGGTGAGGTCTTTAAAGATTAATGACTTGTCCTCTTCAAGAGCTGCTCTGAGTTCTTGAAGTGTTCTGAGAAGGTCCTGGCGAAATATAATGCGTCTCCCTAAGGTATCCCATACATGCTTATCGGGATTAAGGTCAGGGTACCTACATGTACATAGTATTCCATACATAACTTAGGTGACCACAAGGATGGGTCGAAAATACCGAAATGTTTTGATGAAATCAATAGAGTGCAGAAGAGTTGCCCCTAGAATAGATAATATAAAAAAAATATGAAAATCATCTAAACACGTAGCGTCATTTGAATAAATAAATCCATCGCTCTTTCCACGTTAAGCAACGCACAGCAATACGGATTTATGATGTCAGAAGCTGACTAAAAAAGAAAAACACACATAGCACCGTGAATTGTTGGCCGCTGTGGTGTAAAGCTAACGCGCTCGACTAGATATCGAGAGATTCGGGATTCAATTCTCCGGCGACGGCCGAATAACAATTTTTCGGTTGCTGTGGTGCGTTGCTTAACGTGGAAAGAGCGATGGATTTATTTATTCAACTGACGCCACGTATTTAGATGATTTTCACCTTGGATCTCGCCATTTGGATTATTGCTATAATTATATATAGCCAGTGCCATTAATGCCCACCAGATGGAGACGTCTCAGTAGCTGAGCCCATCTTACGGACGTCAGATGCTGACTGAAAAAGAAAAACACGCATAGCGCCGTGAATTTTTGGCCGCTGTGGTGTAAGGCTAACGCGCTCTGCTAGATATCGAGAGATTTGGGATTCGATTCCCCGACGGCGGCCGAATAACAATTTTTCGGTTGCTGTGGGCAACGCACAGCAACCGAAAAATTGTGGAAAGAGCGATGGATTTACTTATTTAAAAAATATATAAATCAGGCAATGTTTTCCTTTCGCGCATGTTGATCAAAGATATTGAAATTTCCGAAATTTACGAGATTCCATTTACTTTTTTCTAAGTACCGAATAAATTACAATCAAATCGCTATGGTGTCGAAAGGTTTTCTCTAGCATAGCTAAATATAATGTAAAAAGCTTTTCGACTTGAGACAATATTTTTTGTTCGCGCATGACGATCAAACTTATAGAAGTTACTCAAATTTAAACAATTTTCCAGTTTCGTTTTTGCTTTTTTTTATTCCTTTTTTTTTCGGAAATCTCTTTGAAGGCAACCTTACCTGAGAATTCAAGCATGGTAGATCTTGATAAAAATGTTGCACGGATGTACACGTCCTCTGGCCTGAGAACCACAAACTTTGCTCGATGCTCCTGTAACTACACTGCTGGCCACCCAAAATGCAACAAGAAGGAAGCATCCGATTGGCCTGAAATTCGCAGAATACGGCAGTCATTCCAGCACGTTTCGGAGTTCGACAGAGGACGAATAGTGGCTTATTGCGACAGCGGTTTATCGTACCGAGACATCGGTGCCCGTGTGGGACGACATCCAGCCACAGTGAGGCGGGTATGGATTCGGTGCGTGCAGGAGGGACGGACGGACCGACGTGAGCGATTGTCGCAGCCGCGGCACACCACCGAATGAGAGGACCGGCATGTTGTGCGGCGGGCATTGACGGCTCGCACCGCCACATCACGAACGTTAGCGCAGGAATTAGGGTGGGTTGCGCAACAACCTGTGTCCGCACGTTCGCACGGCGCACATTGCTCCGATTACCATTGACGTTACACCACCACCGGCGAGTGCGGCGGCAGTGGCCCGTTGCACGCCGTACCTGGACTACGGAATGGCACGACATTGTCTTCTCCGACGAATCCCGCTTCTGCCTGCAGCACCACGATGGTCGGATCCGCGTGTGACGGCACCGTGGCTAGAGACTGTATGACGCGTGCATTATGCATCGCCATACCGGTCCGTCACCTGGCCTTATAGTTTGGGGCGCAATTCGATCTGACACCCGCACCCCTCTGGTACGCATCGCCGGTACACTCAACAGCAACCGCTACATCTCCGACGTTTTGGAGCCTGTAGTCCTCCTCTTCCTTCAAGATTTGCCAGCGGCCACGTTTCAACAGGACAATGTGTGACCGCACGTAGCACGCATCGTGCAACAATTCTTCACGGCCCACCAGGTGTCACTGCTGCCGTGGCCCGCCTGTTCTCCCGATATGTCGCCCATCGAACACGTCTGGTCGCTGATCGGCTACCGAGTGACACGGCAAGCACCACCCGCGGCTACACCTGATGAACTGTGGCAACGTGTGGAAGCAGCCTGGACCGACATACCCCAAGCCCACATCCAAAGCCTCTTTCGTTCGATGCCGCGGCGTGTAGCGGCCGTTATTGCCAGCTATGGGGGCCATACGAACTATTGATGTCTGCGTGTTCCGCAAGTCGCACGGGCCTGTAAGCTCAATCGTTTCATCTTTGTATCTGTTGTTATGTGTCCAGTAAATCTGGCTTTGCTATCTCGTGTCCTTCTTGGTGTTGCATTTTGGGTGGCCAGCAGTGTAGTTTCGCGTCGCTCCACAGCTTGTGTGTAACACGGAAATCTTTTTATATTCCAGTTCGGTACAGTCCCAGATGGTATAATTGACGAAATAGTGGTATCCCTGATGCCATATAAAATACATTTGAGGCGACTGCAGCGGTTACGCGTTCAGATAATCCATAACGGTCACTAGCTAAGTATTGCCATGGCAGAATTCTCATCTGCGATGGCGATACTGAAGTTTTAGTATGAGATGTGCTTGGTCTATGCTAAATATTTTCTGCAGAATCATCTATTTCAGTTTGAGGTGATATGTTTTGTCCAGCGCACACAGCCGAAGGTTGAAAACAATAACTTTTTTCATGTCATCGGGCTCAGATGTCTGTCCACTAGAAGGAAACTAAGAGTTAGAAGTGTCAGCGTTTGACATATAGTGGAGCATACGTTTTTTTCTTTGTTTCCTCTTTTTAATTTTTTGGGATTCCTGTATATCTACTGGTTCAATACTTCCTATCCCGTTCTGTCCTTGGAGATATAGGAACTTCAGTTCAATCGAAGGGATTTTTTCGATTTCGTACAGGTGCATGAGGTTGATATTGGGCAAATAAAAGATTCACGTGTTTTTGCTACAAATGCAATCTGGCGTCATAGAACACTTTCACGCAGCAACATCAAAAAGTGCCTTAGATTCTTATTTTAAAACTGTCAAGCTTGTTTAAAAGTTTAGTTTGTTTTTGTCCCGGTTGTAACACTTCTTCTGTTTGTATTATTTATCCTGGCAGGCCTTAAAAAGCTGCAGTATTCTATACTCAGATACTGTATATCAGATACAGATTTTATTTTGTTTGCCACTGCCACTGCAACAGATGAAAAGTTAACGTTCTAATTGTTACATCATAATACCAGCTTATATTTCACTTCAAAGCAGCACCATATTACATCCTTATGTGTAAGCAGTTTACTTGGAACAAGATATCTTGGATGACCAAATAAAGGGCCAATAGATTCTTGTCTCGTTATACGTTTATGTGCTGCTTCCATAACTATAACTAGGCTGATGACTTTGCCTGCACCGTCCAAATGTGGACTTCGCAATGATACGTTGAACTCTCTCAAAGTTTTGATAGTGAAGGCGTTGCGAGAGCAATCCCACCAGGATCCGGCAGTCCCCCACCTGGAAAGGATCGGTCCAGAGACCGGCGGGGATCCTCCATCACCACGGGACCTACACCTCCAGCCCCGATGCCATAGCCCGTTTGGGATGGGGCATTGGGCTGGGGCTCTGATTTTGCGTCTGGCTGGGAGATTCATTCGTCAGCGCTAACTATATGGGCCAAGGCCCTTTATTTTATCCTGGCTAAAATACAGATACACACATATATGCACTCGGGGTCCCGTGCAGAGGGTAAACACCTTTATTTTCACGGACCCCCTCACAGAGGGCAGTGTATTTACGTTGCAGCACTAGGGTCCATGCTGCTGGGACGACACTAGGGCAAGTCGTCACTCCTCTTCTCTTATCTGTCATCTGTCTTCAATCTTCCTTATGTAACGTAAGTATTTCTTCCTGCCTCACTACGAAGTCCTTGACCAACTCGATTAGCCCTTGACGCGCTCTGGGATACGCAATCAAGATCGAGATGTCCTTCGTTTTTCCGAAATCAGGGGTGAGGACAATTCTCCGTCGTGAAAGAGAAGAACAGTCTAGAATCATGTGTTCAACATCCGCGGTTTGCGCCCAGCAGCCGCACACTCTATCCTTTACCGCAAAACGGCAGAAATGCTCCAGCGATGCGCCATGGCCGGTGGGTATTTGATTCAGGAACCTTTCGCATTCTGGACGCCTGGTGGAGACTAGGGGAATGATGCGGTGTTTCCTCCTTCCCGTATCCCCCTCGTCCCACCGTCTCTGCCACTCACTCATTGTGGCTTTTTTAAGCTTTGTTCGAACGGTTTGCACTGGCGTTTGCATTTGAAAGTCGATATTTTCTTTCCCTGCAGCTTCCTTCGCTATCCGGTCTGCTCTTTCATTACCACTGGTTCCGAAATGGCTTCGGACCCAATGGAATGATATCGCCGTATTGCCCCTTGGCTCCAGTAGAGCCTTCACATCTCTGACATGGGAATACTTACTACCGAACTGACCAAGCGTTGATAGAGCGGCTTGGCTGTCTGAGTACACCCTGACATCATTGCCACTACAGTTGGGCAGAGCCCAGTGCAGTGCCTCTCTGATCGCGAGAAACTCCGCTTGGAACACTGAGGAGTTGGGTACATAATTGTAAAACACACAAATAAACTCTTATATTACAAGGTAAAGGTAAGTACTTACTTAAGTAAAGCCAGTGGACTAAACTCAAATTCTGATCCGCACTGGTTGCCAGCTAGCTCGTTACTGGCCGAAGGAACAGCAGCCTTGTCCAGGTCGGAACGTGTCTCAGCAACATATGTCGTGTTTTTCAAGGTCAAGTTCGACGAATCTTGACCGCAAATGAATGGAAGGGGAAGGGTTTGGTACTTATAGATGGATTAGACGAATCTCCACAAATGTCTAAATTTGTGGAATTTCTATAATTTTGATCGTCATGCGCGAACGGAAAATATTGTCTGATTAATATTTTTTTTACGTTATCTTTAGTTATTCCAGGGACAACTTTTTCCGCACTATAGCGATAAGATTGTATTAGGTATACAAATAAGTGCTTTAAAGCGTTTTTTGTGTGATGTTTACCGCTAATTTACATATCCAACATTCTCCCGCGTCGTTGTCATGTGACCGTAACTGGTCCAGGGTACACAGAAGTTTGCCCAACAGTCAAACGCACTTGCACATCGGTAGGTGAAAGATGGCAAGCGATACTGCATTTCTTCGACACTGCATTCGTTACGAATTTCATCAAGGAAATATTGCTGCGAAAGCTTGTGCATCGATCTGTTTTGTTCTGGGGGAGAATATTTTATCGAAAAGCACGTGTGAGTTTTGGTTTAGACGGTTTAAAGCAGGTGATTTTAATGTTAGCGATTGAGAGCGTAAAGGCGCCCCGCAGAAGGTTACACATGACGAACTGCAAGCATTGCTGGATGAAGATTCGCCTCAAACGCAAAAAGAACTAGCTGAACAACTGGGGTAACTCAACAAACGATTTCCAATCGTTTACAATGGGAAAGATTCAGAATCGCTAAATGGGAAAGATTCAGAAAGAAGGAAAATGGCTGTCACATGATCTGAGCCAGAGGAACAAGGATGAGCATGCCATGAAGCTTTTGAATTTGTTGAATAAACAACGCAGAAAGTCTTTCCTGTAGAAAATCGTTACGGGTGGTGAAAAGTGGATATAGTGCAACAATTCCAAACACAAAAAAACTGAAGCAACAACTTCGACACCGAAACGCAATATTCACTCCAAGAAAGTTCTGCTGTGCATCTGGTGGGATATGAAGAGTGTGCTCTATTATGAACTATTGGAACAGGGTCAAACTGTTACTGCTGATCGCTACAAGCAACAATAGCTGCGATTGAACGAGGAAATCTGTCGGAAACGTCCATTCACAGGCAAAGGGTTGGGTCCCGTGAAATTACTGCATGACAACGCTAGGCGCGCATGTCACGAAATCGGTCAAAGAAACGTTACTGACGCTTTGCTGAGACGTTTTGGAGCTCCCGGCGTATAGACCCGACTAACCCCTTCAGACAATCATCTTTTTCCGATCGCTGTGACATGGTTTGTCTTCTGTACGGTTCCGGACATGTGACGAAGTGCAAAAATGTGTAGACGACTTCATCTCGTCACACGACGAAGTATTCTTCATGGCTGGAATCCGTCAGCTGTCCAACCGATGGCGGAAGGTAATAGATAATGACGGCGCATATTTTGATTCGTAAAGATATTGTTATCTCTCAAATTACATGTTGCATTGTCTTAAAACGCTTTAAAACTTATTTGTACACCTAATAATTTATTCAATACTTAGAAAAAATAAAAAATATTGCGTAAATTTTGAAAATTTCTATAATTTTTTTCGTCATGCGCGAACGGAAAATATTGTCAAATTTAATTCTAATTTACAATACAATATCTTTAGCTATACAAAAGGCAACTTTTCCGCACTATAGCGATTCGATCAGAAACATTTCGGTATTTTCGACCCACCCTTTCGGCTCTACGATAAAATTGTCGACAGAATGAACTGGATGAGGTTGGAAAATATCGTTCATAAGAATAAAATCTGAACCGACGGCTACCCTGAATGGCCAGACATATGGATTCAGGATCTCGTCTTTGTGAAAGATGTACAAGTCAGTGCTCCCGTTGTCATAATTCCTGCCCAGATCATCACACCACTGCCACAAGGGTATTCCATTTTTCTGATGTTAGGGCGACTGTTGCGGATTCTTGGTTCTTTTCGGAAGAGAAAGCGTCGCGAATCAGTACTTAAGCTGAATCGTGATTCATTTGCGGAAAGAACATTAACCCACTGATATAGACTTCAAGTGTGATTGATGTTGGCGATTACACTTTAAATGAGTTCTCCGGGTGGCGGAAGTTAGCGAGATACAAATCACTGATATCGTTGTATAAACTCACGAAGTCTTGTAATAGAAACAGTATGCCTTGTAGCCCTTGTTCCTGTAGCTGCTGTAAGCTTCAGAGCTGTATTTTGAGCAGTCATCTCTCTGTTAAGTCTAGCAGTCAGACTCACTTATCGATCATCTGCAGAAGTTGTGGCTTTAAGACAGCCTTGTTCTGGTCGTCGACGAAAATCTTCTTTCTGTTGAAACTGTCTCAGAGTCTTAACAGAATATTTTGGGGAGCATTAAATTCTCTGGAAACTTCCGTCTGGTTGTGATTGCTTCCATCCTAGCAAGCGTTCTCCAGGATTGAAAATCATTGATACTTCGTCACATAATCAGCTCGACACTTATGAAGCGAAAGCAAGAGTTGCCCGAAACAGCCACAAGACGAGAGTAGACTCTCACGTCTTTTTAACGCAATCTTAATTTGCACATTGCGGCTTTCCAGATGCAAAAGTAACTACAGGTTAGTCTTCCGCGTAGCGAAATTTTCCTGTTTGCCAATTTTCAGTGCACTGTTTCACATACATCAGCGGCTACATATGCGATCATCCTTTAATTTTGAGCAGCAGAGTGTTTCCATTTGTGTGAAAGAATATATCTTAAAAATCACTCAGAAAAATGCTTTCTCGGTAAGATGCCTTTCAGCTTGAAGAATATTTTGGCCGATGTTTTTCAAATTACGCACCACTTTGCCGCTCGCGGAGCAAAGTTATGTCACATTATCGTCCATAAACCATATTCTAATTGCTCTATTCGAAAAAACATTTTTCTTGCTCATGATATCTACCTCTATGAATAACGTTTTACGTAAAATTTATGGTTTTTCCGTAACACATTTCTTTGCAGCTGGTGGGCATAAGTAGCAATTTATACAAGTGGATGTTTTACTAATTCTAGATATCCAGTTGATCTTTTTTCTCTTTTGTAACTGATTCTATTTGCTGTGAAGAACGCTGTGCATATTATGCATTTTAAATAACGAACAGTTCTTCCATTAGGAGCGAAAATGCCTACTCTTTTTATTAAATATCTGACTTGAAAAATTCTTTTCGTGTCGGAAGTAATTCAAAAGGCGTGCTCATTACTTCCGAGAATTCAGTGTCATTTCTCTTGTTGTGACTACTATCCTAAGCAGAAATTCTGTCAGTCGATAATTTAGAAGCGAAACTATGAGTTCACATTCAGATATATATTTCCTCCTCTCAGATGCAAAATTATACCGTATGTGAAACTAAAAGTTGTACACGAAATATTATCATCATGGAAACATTCTTTCCACCTCAAATAGAACTTTTCAACGCAACTTTTTAGAAAAGCAAATAAACAAAGAAATAGATAATGTATTTTCATCTTCTAGCTGGAAAACTGTGCATTATTTCAAAGAATGTATCATATTTTTAAAATAACTGTTGTTGTTATTTTCATAGTGACTAAATAGTACACTGAACAAAAGAGAACCTTAGTAACCGAATTTTTAGTAGCGAAAGCAGGTATGTATTAGAAATATGCACTAAAGACTGCTAATGTCAGAATTATTCCTTATGGAAAACCACAATGGCAGGCAAATTTTGTAACTTTTTTTAAGAGTTCCGACGCAAAAAGAATTTTTCAAATCCAACGTTGCAGCCCCGTTAGCGCAGTTGTCTAAGCAATGGCTTATGACCATTCGTACGAGAAGGGTTCGGGTTCGAATCCTGGTCAGGCATGGATGTTGTGTTTGTCTTACAGAACTAGCTCTCTCACTTCCCTGGAACCAGTGACTCTAAATTAGGGACGGGCGACTGCTTATAGCCCATCGAGTTGCTCACGGTGGTCGTTAAACCTTCAATCAAAAATAAATTCTTTTGGTAGTAGAGACACCGAGGGAAAATATACCTTAACTCCGTCTTGCGGAAAAACTCTGTATTACCTGAAACAGAAAATATGCTCAAAATATTGCTCTTAATCAAAGGTATAAGACCCGAAAACAATCTTTTCGATCGGAATTTTAGTCGAGATACCTTGCAAATAGAAATATATACTCGCTCCCCGTGATAGCAGAACTGTGCATTATAAATAAAAAGAATGTAGGACTACGGGCATAATGTTTCTAATGGCAGAAACTATGCGACGGAGAAATAATTTTTAAGCACAACTTTTAGAAGCGGGCTTATCAAAGTAATCGAAATACAGATGTATCCAAAAGCTGGAAAATCCTGCATTGTAACCAAGTAAACCATGTGCGCAGTGTTCATCATAGTGATAGACATTCCGTGCCAAAAGGGGTTATTTTTCTGAAATGTAGATACGGTTGCAAATAAAAGGCACATTTGCACCACCTGGCGAAGTTCCAGAGATATTTTAGTTCAAGAACTTTTCGAATCCAACTTTGAGAAGCGAGAGGTAAATTATATAGGTTTACGCCTTCTAAACATAGAATTAGCATTACTTCGAGCATAAAATATGCGTTAAATGTTTTTCCTAGTGAGTGGTATCAGAAAGAGATTTTTCCAGTTGTGTTTTTAAAGCGCAGACACTGTTGCAAGTAGAAATATGCATTTGCAACCTCTAGTGAGAAACTACTCATTTTGATAAAATAAAATGCATTCGCTGAATATTCCTCATAGTAAACACTATGCGACGCGAAAAAATAATTCTGAAATGTAACTAAAATTTGCAGAGATATGGTTTCTACAGACAGACGGACTGATAAATTGATAGTACAAGCACGTCTTTTTTTTCCTTTTACAGAAGATGTACTAAGAAAAGTCCCATGAAATGCATTTAAGTTATCAGGCCTGAGACTTTTGTCGGAAGTCAAGTTCACTGTATTCCCGAATTTTGTATCATTCTTTTTGTTTTCACTACCGTCAGAAGCCAGAACTTCACTTCGTTTGAAATGGGATCAACATTTTTGGACATTTTCCAAGAGGTACAGTCCGTGCTGCTGCCGTAAGAGACGTCAGGTAATTGAGCAAATTTAAAATTAAGGATATGCAAATGAAAATTAATCTACTTGCTAGTAAAGGCATTGAAAGGTCATGGTTGCCAGATGCGAGGGGCGTATACATAAAAGAATACAGTAACAATATAACAATGGTGATGAACGTATTGATGGAGACATAATGATAAAGAAACAGTGGTGAACCAACTACAAAGATGAAAATTGTTTGCAATCGGAAGGGGAAAAAAGGAGGAGAAAGAGAGAGAGAAAGAGTGTGTGTGAGTTTTCGTGAGAAGCAAGGAGAGAAAAGGCTACATGTATTTTAGCAAATTTTATAGGGTTTAAATTGAAGAGACAGAACACACACACACACGCAGACGCACAAGCACACGCACACAGAGCTAGTTTGCATAAAAAATTCCACGAGAGAAAGTCTTCAAAACTGCTATTCTGTTCATACATTTGACTCCAATAAAAATCCACCTGCATTCTCAATCAGAAACAATGAGGTTGAAGAACATAGGTAACATACGCCATAAATTTTGTTCCTGATTACACGTACTGTAGTCCAGATCTCAGAGATTGTGATTATGTCTTTTCCTATTTACATGCGGAATTTTCAAGATGCTTTCTAGTGGGCATTTTCATCAGGATTTTTCCAATGAACATTTTTATCAGTTCTAATGGCATTTTAACAATATGTTTGTAATACATTGTTAATAAAGAAATCGTCGATAATAGGTGTAAAAACTTCAATCGCTGTCATAAAACATTGTTATTTGAAAATCTGAAATGCTTGTTAGTGTCATGTATAATAAAAAAAGTTATTTGAAAATGTGAAATAATAAAAAATCACGAAATGTTCTTTAAAAAAATATTTGAAAGAGTTAAATTATTGAAATCGTTCCGGAAACTGGTCACTTCTCTACTTTTGTAAGACGAGACAGCTGATGGCGATTGAGGCGTATCTTTTACTGTATTCCTTAGTTATATATCTTGTTTCACTACAGCTTCCAAGGTAGTAGGAGAAAAATATAAAAATTTGGGGATTGCAGTCATCTGTAAAGGAAATATCCTCAGCGGATTGATGAAGCGTTTCCTTTGCTGCACCGCGAAGCATACGACGTTTTTGCAATGTTTAGGACATCGTTACAAAATACCCACGTTAAGGGCATTCTCTTTAACGAACCGTGTCAAAAATAAGAAACAAGAGAATGAAAACATGCCTGTTGAAAAAATATACCTTCGAGCGACTCTTTAAAAAAGGGAATATTAACGAATGATTAGATGTGAAGTAAGCCGCCCCAGTGTCGCAGTGATCTAAGCACTGGCTTCTGATCTTTCTTCCGAGTAGGCCCAGGCTCAAGCTCCGGATGAGGTATAGGTGGTATATTTGTCTCACTGGAGTCTATTAACCTTGTGTTTGTCTCAGGGCAGTAGCTCTCTCCTTTCCTAGAAGCCAGTGGCTCCGAATTAGGACTGGGCGACAGCTTATAGCCTTTAGCTCATAGCGGTCGTTAAACCCCGAAACAGGAGAAAAAAAGAAATTACAAATTCTGCTATCAAAATTTTCCGTTATTATTGGTGTGATGTGTCGATCACTTTAAACATTTGGATCCATAAACTAGCTGTTTTTCAATAAAACAGTCATAAAATTTTAATTTGCCACGTTATGACTTTGCACAACTGTATGTCGTAGTTATGTAGGTTTGAGAAAGCTATTCCTACACATACAGTAGGTTATTGAATCACTACTTCTTCCAGTTTTAGGATGAGCTTAGTTTCCTATAACAGCGGGACTTTTTTCATGATACAGAATGAGCTGGACAAAAGCGAAGAAAGGAGCTAAAAGTATTAAATATGAAGTTTGGTTAATTACACAACTATAAATTTCTCAGCAAAATAAAGCAGAGTGGAGGTATGAAAAATTTACTGCATGATGATCATGCTCGTTTCTAATTACAAGAAATCAAAGACGAAAAAAAAAAGAGATATCTGTATCATATGAAACAGCAGCACTAAACTAGCATTAATTTGGAGGGCTCAAGGGCGTGATTTAATGCGCATGAAGATGAGGCTGGTAACATTGATGGAAGAATCAAAAAACACTTTAGTTCAAGAAGACAAAGCTATAAGCAAAACTGGAAGAGAAGAAAAAATGAAGTAAAAACTTGCCTAAATTATTGAAACTGCCTCCGAATTCAGTAAATTTAATAATCAAAGGAAAATTTTCACAAATATTTTATGGTTCTCCAGAAATAAGGAAAGATGTTGTGAAATATCAAAACAATGGAATTTTTACCCATTAAAAGCTTTCTTCAAAAACGATAATAACGTTGGAAAGGAAATGATTTGTTCTTAATTTAATGTAAATAATTTTGAAGAGAAGATAATTTACTCTAATTAAACTTAAATAATGCTTTACATGTAACAATTAATTGCAATTCAGTAGAGTTGAAAATATTTATTCTAAGTGAACTTGAACTTATTTTTATCTCTCTAGATATCTACAATACTTGAATTCACGACATTTAGTTTTCGCATTTTGTACTATAAAATAATATAGCATGCATTAATGAGATTGAAGTAATGTAGAAATTGTACCAGTTAGAATTAGGTATCAGTAAATAACTACAGTGTGCGATTTTTTTAAATTTTCTGTATATACAGTATAAGAACTGACTATAAATGTTTTTAAATAAGTCTGAATTATACTATAAATTAATATCTTTTATCATGCCTGAATGTTTTCATTTTTTCGTACAACTTTTTTCAATAAATTTATTTTCCTTTACTTCGCATGCGCGTCCCAGTTCACTATAATTTAGCATAACGTTGCTACAGTGCGATTAAATTTGCTTTGTTTTATGAATCACGAGCTTAAAATACACAATTTTTTACTCTGATTTGGACTATATGTTTCATTCTTTGAGGGACAAGAGAGGAGTAATCTGTCTTTATGTCTTTACCATAAACGTTTGCAATAGTGAAGCCGTTTTCTGACCAATAGTTGGTTAGCAACACCAATTTATTATCATTATTTTTGATGTTCTTCATTGATCTGCATGAGAATTATTTGTGTTTTCAAGCAAATTCAGAGACCAACTAAAAGAATTCTGAAAACATGGAAGCTGCCCCGGTGGCACCAAGGCCTAAGCGATTGCTTCTAATCATTCGTCCGAAAGGGGTCCGGGTTCGAATCCCGGTGAAGCATGGTTGT
The DNA here is from genome assembly GCA_039090855.1 of Macrothele yani. Classification (NCBI taxonomy): domain Eukaryota; kingdom Metazoa; phylum Arthropoda; class Arachnida; order Araneae; family Macrothelidae; genus Macrothele; species Macrothele yani. The sequence continues at coordinate 77,753,623 of CM077026.1, forward strand.
TGTGTTCGTCTTACGGCACTGGCTCTCTCCCTTCCCAGGAACTAGTGGCCCTACATTAGGAAGGGGCGACTGCTCATAGCCCATCGAATTGCTCATGGTGGTCGTTAAACATCCAATCAAACAAAAACAAAAAAAAAAAACATGAAAAATTGAAACATTCTTGAAATTTAAACAATAAGAACCTATACAAATTTTGAAGATGGCAATCCGATTTTGTATTATATGGCGTAATCCCGTATTTCTTTCATAATAAGAACTTGTGTTTTCACAGTTGAAGATTTCTAAGTTTCTGAGTAGCGCGCGCGCACTCACATACACAACGAGATTCGTTTTATTTAACCTACGTCTCCCCAAGTCTCTTCTGCAACTGTCTGTCTTGTGTCAGTTTCCTCCACGTCGCTCCAGAATGCGTTACTGTAGAATTTCATCCAACTATTTCCCACGTGGTCTTCTTCTGGGTCTTTTTCTATCCCTTGGTATCCAGTCTAATATTTCAGTTGTCTATCGGTGGTCAGTAATTCTAACAATATGTCTTCTAGCATTATTATTTCAGGGATTGGTCAGTGGTCTATCGGTGGTCAGTTCTTCTATCATATAATATCTTCTAACATTATCATTTCAGAGATTTAATTTTTACCGTAATGTCTTCCACTCTTGTCCTTTTTCTGATCCACGAGTTTCTCTTCTTATCTTTCCTGGTTACACCAAGATAAACCTCTCCATGATTCTTTCAGTTGTCTTAGTTTTTGTATGTATTTTTCAGTTAAGGTCCATGTCTCCGGTCCGTGAGTAAGAACTGGAAGAATAGTTTGACTAAACACCTTTTTTTAAGGCATAAAGGCAAATTGTTCTTGGAAATTGTACTGTTTCTTTTAAATGCTCCTCAACCAAATTTTGTAGGCAGAATAATTTCTCCTTCAGTGCGCCCTAGATTGACATCTGTTGCGCGAAGTCAATGTAAGTATTGTTTGCCTCTAGATTTTTCTCATCAATAGTAAAGTGTTCAGTTCTTGTAAAAGAATTGTACATAAATTTTGTTTTATGAAACTTTATTTTTAAACCTACTTCTTTACTCTTGTCAGCAAATTCGTAAATCATACTCTGCAGCTCTAAAGCAGTACTTACAAAAATGGATGTATCGTCAGCAAAACGAAGGTGAAAACAAAAGAAAATGTATGTGTACACAGAACAAATTGCATGTACACGGTCGTATCAGAATAATATGACCACCCGCAGAATCACAGTGTACTCGCCAAGGCGCGTCACAGAGTGCACGTGACAAGGTCAACCACACGGATATAAAAGCAGCCGGCCAGGACAAATGAGCCATAGTATGTCACGTGAGCACAATGGGCAGAAGTAGTGATTTGACAGACGCTCAAAAAGGTATTATCATCGACTACCACACCAAGGGTGGAAGCATCTCAGAAACAGCAGACTTTGTGAGCTGTTCGCGAGGTGCTGTAGTTATGACGTCGGGAGGTACGGCTCTACACCAGTACCTCCCGATGTCATAACTGTGGAGTCCCTAAGGCCATCAACCCCAGAGGGGGACGTCGCCACCGCCGACTGGTAAAGGGAATCGACGAGCAACGGTGCAGCAATTCACCACGCAAATGAACACTGGGACACCCAGGTATGTGTCCCCGATAACAGTAGAGTGAACCCATGGGTCTCCGGGTCAGCTCTACGCCACCCGGAGACCGATGGCGTAGAGCCGTTAACCCAGGTCCATTGGCAACTACGCCTGCAGTTTGCATGGGGCTACCGTCATTGGAATAGTGGAAGAGTGGAAAAAGGTTGCCTTCTCCGACGAATCGAGGTTTCTACTATACAGAAGTGACGGGCAGAGGAGGATACGGCGTCAGACACACAACAACCAACACTCGGACACGCTTGTCGGTCAAATGCAATGTTCATGTCTGAGGTATGTTTTCCTGATATGTCCTGGGACCATTGGATGGGTCCCTGAACGCCAATGGCTATCTGTCCATCTTCGCTAACCACATGCATCCCTTCATGTTGGACGTTTACCCTGGTGGTGATGGTGTCTACCAACAGACAGGACAATGCGCCGCCACGTCGCTAAGACGGGGCGGCGCATGTCTAGTTCCAGGAACACGACAGCGATGTCTCTGTTCTCCCTTGGCAGGAGGAATCGCCCCACCTCAATCCCATAGAGCACTCGCGGGACTATTTGGATCAACAGGTTCGGCGTACCGACCCACAACCACGTTATTTTCCGAGACCCCCGTGTTCTGCTGCAGTCCGAATGGGTACATGTGCCTCGAGCGACCTTCTGGCTTCCGGATCAAGGGTGGTTATTCCCATTATTAGGTAGGTGGTTATATTATTCTGATACGACTGTGTATATTTCTCACCAGTTAAAATTATTCGTAATTAGAAGTGAATATCTAAATGTGTCAGAAAAATTAAAGGGAAATAAAATTTAATTTAAAACTCAGTTTGTAATTGACGAAGCCTATGAAAAGAGCTAATGAGAACGTCATGGGAGCTCAAGTATCAACATCGAGATCCTATCAGTAGCGCCATACAGCTCCTACTGCTTTGATCTTGATATTGTTGAGAACCACCCCTTAAAACATGCGGTTATCTCTCATTGTCGTCGAGGGTGATTTTACCGCCCAACAGTGTGTGGAAATCATTCTTCGCCCTTCACTCGAACCTGCCAGATCACATAGTTCTCATTAAAATATTTTTACCACTCATTTTTTGTTAAAATATTTTATCATTTCGATCAGGAAAAGGAGAGTAATAAATCTTAAGAAGAGTAATTATTAGCAGGAAAATTTTGCGCCACAAAAGCTATAGAAAGCAAGGAAATCTTTGATTGTACTACAGAATGAAATTTTTCAAATGGGATTTATAGCTTGGATGCCATGACAAATATAAATACCCCCTATACATCATCTCGCAAAAGCCGATATTTTCTCTTCGTACAGAAAACTTCGTGCACGGTGAAAGGTAGAAAATTCATGGAGAGTTTTGAAAGATCAGGTTGGGCACTGAAAGAAGAACAGAAGTCTAAAAATCGTGCAAATTACAAGTAAAAAAGAGCGTGAGTCATTTAGTTCTCCTAGCGATAAATATGAGCATCAAGTAAAATGGAAAATTTCGTTATCTCCATTAACATAGTCTCAGTTATCCACTTTAAAATGAATTTTTTTAATTGGATTCACAGATGAAGAAATATTGCATAACAGATAAGCGGAGGAACGTGCAAACCTATAGCATGAGCATAGCATTTTCTGGCCCAAATGGTCGTATGCCAAAACGTTTCTTGCAGAAGTACAGCGACTTAGCTTTATGTTAGAGGGTGGTTGCTAACTCAACGGCGTACCTTACACACACACATATCTAATTTTAGGAAAGATAATTCCTTGATTGCCTTTAGGGTAGCAACTCTTTAACCCTATTGATATTTGTGTATCCTAAAAGAACTACCACCCTGGTTTGAATGCAAAATAATTCTGTATACTTTTATTATTTCGCATGAAAATTTCTCTCTCTCAGGTCTGCTTTCTAATGTCATTATGATTGCAATGCTCTCATCGAAATGCGTGGGGTTTTGTGGATACATACACCGAGTGATCACTAAATTACGACCACCCCTATCAAAAGTGGATGCGGCCAAGTAAAACAGAACGTTATTTCCGAAAACGCACAAGTAGTCGACCGACGTACCAAATACAAAGGCCGCTCCATAAAAACTGAGAGTAATTTTTTTGAGTTGGCAACAGTGCGAATGGGAAAAATAACAACGCACACGGCTAACTGAATCAAGTAAATATCTATGGCAACAGTTATTTGCTGTGGCAGACGATTCTAGTTTTGTTATTCCGCAGTTGTTTAAGGTACGTCTGCATTTCGCCATACACCTATGGAGGTGAGTGATTCAGAGTTAAGAAGTGAAATGCGTTGTGCGATAAAATTTGCTATCGTTTGGGTAAAACGGCTCCAGAAACTGTTGATTTAATGAAAAAACTTAGAAAGATATATTTTTGGGTAAGTTAACGAGTTTTAGATGGCACCATGATTTCCAAAAGGGCGTTTGTCGGCATAACTCGCTCCTTGGCCTGGTCGACCTGAAAGTGTTGTTACGGAGCGTATTCTTAACAAATCCTGAAAACAAATCGACGAATGACGTGTGAAGACATAACGGCATCAACTAATATTTTAAAAACGTCGGCATTCCGCATTCTACGCGGCAAATTACTGCTGCATCGTGTGTGTTCCAAATCGGTATCTCATCACCTGACGAGAAAACAATTGTTAGCCAGTGGCGGCTTTTCAGGTGAAGTAGAGGAAGTGCCTCTTAACCTATTTTACTTAAATTAAATTTTATTCAGTATTTTTTATAATATATTCTTTTTTGCCTTTATTCAGTTCCAAAATACTAAAAATTTTGAATAGATATTAATTCACATGGCGCGCTCAATACGGAAAACAAATCGTTATACGCAAAGCAATGCAAGTGAAGAGCCGAAATGAGAATGCTTGGAAGTCTGCAGTTTTCCGCCGAGTTGTCATGGTAACCGTGACGTCACCCTCCCCAATCTGCTCGCTCAAGTGAAATGTTTCAGCTTCAGACGTTTTACCTCTGCATCTTTCAGTTTTTGAGCGTAAAGTCGTGAGAGATCACGGTGGAGCGGGCGAACTATCAGGGTACCTTGCAATCTGCTAGGGCTTTTCCCTTGCAGTGCTTTGGTCCATTATTTTTCGCAAGGAATTTGTTCTTTCGTGCTTTGTGATTATTTGTTGAAAGTATTAACTGATATTTTAGGTTTGTGTACAATTTAACTTATAGTGATAGTTTTTAGTATGCATCCTGTGGACGACATTGTTTGTAATTTATTGCAAACTCCATTTAATCTGTGGAAAGATGAAGATAAAAGAGACATTAAGCTTCAAGGACGACCGACGGATTCACTGACAACTGTTGCCAAGAACGAAATCAAGAAGAGCGGTAAATATAAGAATATTAATTTTTAAAAATCGTTGGTTTATTGAATATAAATGAATTTGCAGCACTTCTGTTTTTTTTTTTTTTTTTTTTTTTTTTTTTTGGCCCTGCTTACGTTTTAGTAATAAACATTCGGCGTGGAATAAAGATGGATTCTCAGATTTATTAATCGTAACACGGTCACTTCATAAACATCGTGATTCTAGCGAACACCTGAAATGCGGATTAATATTAAGGAATTTTGAAAAAAATCAAAACACCATTGCCGATGCCCTGTGGAAGAATGCTAGGCTTTTGAAAACGCATTTTAACGAAAACGTTCGTTTAAATAGACTTTTCCTACAGACAGTGATTGATGCAGTATTCGTCTATACTGTATTTGAGCAAACAAGGAGTAGCATTCCATGGCCATGACGAAAGAATGGGCTCGATAAATCGTGGAAATTTCATTGAATTACTTTCATTGTTGATATGAAGAAGTTCTTTAGAAATTGAAAATCAATACGAAAGGATAAAAAACTATTCAAAATGAATTAATTGAATGTATTTCTGAATATATAAACGATCATGTCAAAAATTAAATAATTTTTGAATGTTGATTCGGAAGGTGTATTGGTTGAGGGATTTTGGGGTTTCCATGATGTGAATGAAGATAGAACGTCAGGAGCTTTATACAAAATGCTAGACAAAATTTCGGAACAGTCTGATTACCAACACAAATAAATAGGACAATGTTACGATGGGGCAAGTATAATGTCTGGACACTTAAATGGGCTACAGAAAAAAAAAGTCAAGGATAAAGCTTCTCATGCTGTTTTTGTTCATTGCTTAGTTCATCGTTTGAATCTTGTATTACACCAGAGTTTTTCTAAAATCTCTAAGTGTCGAATACTTTTTGCAAGATTCAGTGGAATTGCTTCGTTTGTTCACCATTCTGCGAAGCGGTCTTATACATTTATATCAACAACCGCAAGATGCAAACCAACCATAACAGAAACGCGATGGTCCTCCACTTCGAAATTAGTAAGTGTATCTGTTGAAGATTGGGATAAATTGAAGGAAGTGTTCGGATTTCTGACGAATACCGAATAATCAGGCAAAAAATTAATTCATCTTGCCAAGGTGTTTTTGAATGATATGAAAAATTTCGAATTTACATTTTTGGCTCCACCGATCTATTATTCGAACTTTTGAAGAAAAAATAACTAAACATAAACTACTGTGTAACTCAAATTAAAAAAAAGAAAAGAAAAAAAAACCCTCCTGAAAATTTGAGCCATAAAAGGAACGATGAGTTATTTGAAACACACTTTGGAAAAGCTAGCAAAATCACAGATATAAGCACGGGAATATGCTGCTCTTACACAGGAAAAAAATTTCAAAATTATAAACAATTGTATTTTGAAATTTTGGACAACGTTCTTATGGAAATGGATATAAAATTTCAAGACTGTAAGAAAATTTCAATTTGTCTGACTTGCTGACACAACCAAATTCGAATATTTAATGCATGCTTTCCCTCTCGCACTGTTGAAAATCTATATTTTTACGGAAACATATTTACTAAACACCAACGCCTTAAAAATGAACTGAATCTTGTATATGCCGGTGGCAAATTAAGGAATATATTGACTCAAGAACCCCTTCGAATGTTTCACGGAGACAAAGACATTTTTACAGAAGATTATAAATTGGTTTTCCTCAGTTTAACAATTCCATCTACAAGTGTGCCAGTGGAAAGACGTTTCCTTAAAAGAATACAAACTTGCTCAAGAAACACTAGTTCCCAAGATAGACTTGCTTCTTTGGCAAATATTTCTATTCAAGAAGACATTTTATTGATGCTCACGAAGAAACAACTATTTAACCATCTTATGACGACATAATCGACAAATTTGCAGCTTTAAAAGGAAGAAAAATTGATTTAATATGCACAAAAATAGGTGTCCTCATTAAGGAATTTTCATTGTAGACAGTAGATATCTTTTCATACTGCTCTTGTTCCTCTTCACCTATTTTTCCAACCACGAGCCGCCACTGTTGTTAGCCAGAGTTCAGGTGTGTCATGAGTGGAAACAAATGATCGTAAATGATCCAAACTTTCTAAACACAGTAATAACTGCCGATGAACATGGGTCCACTATTTCGACCTCCTCAGGAAGCACGCAACGAGTGTCTGGAAATACACAGGCTCATCTCCTCCGAAAAAAGTCCTCCTAACCAAATCAGCTGGGAAGGTGATGATGATAATTTTCTTCGATCATAAAGGTGTAGTCTACCAGTAGGCCGTCCTTCCACGTATGCTGAGTATTACATTCAATGCTGAGCATTACATTTGTGTCTTGAAGCGTCTGCGACGACACATAACGATTAAGCAACCGGAACTGCTGAGCAAGTAGACCGTACACCATGATAACGCCCGCCTAGATGTGGCTGCTTCTGTTCAACAGTTTCTTACAAAATGCAGTATTGGAATCATGCCATAGCCTGCCTATAGTCCAGACCTCGATCCTTGCGATTTCTGGTTGTTTCCAACAATGAAGGAGAAGTTCCGTGGCACAGCATTCAGCGCAGATGCTGACGTTATTCAAGCTGTACATGGGGTCGCTAAAGTAGCTTCCACACAATGCCTTTGTCACATGAAAGTGGACTGAACGATGGGGACAGTTTCGTATCATCCGGGAGAAGGTATTTTGAGGAAGAATAACATATATTTTGCTGTACTATATTTCTTCATTTTGTGTGATTTTACTCTCAGTTTTTATGGAACCGCCTTTGTATAAGATGTGAGTGTAGGAGTAGATAATAAAATTAGGAGCGTGATGGGTAAACGGGTGTTTTTATCGGACTTTGAGAAAGGACAGATTGTAGAAGTTTGGAGAGCGGGTGTTTTTATCAGACTTTGAGAACGGACAGATTGTAGAAGCTTGGAGAGCGGGTGTTTTTTTTTTTTCAGACTTTGAGAAAGGACAAATTGCAGAATCAGCGGGTGTTTTTTTTTTTCAGACTTTGAGAAAGGACAAATTGCAGAATCAGCGGGTGTTTTTATCAGACTTTGAGAAAGGACAGATTGTAAAAGCTTGGAGAGCGGGTGTTTTAATCAGACTTTGAGAATGGACAGATTGTAGAAGCTTAGAGAGCGGATATTTTGACTTCCCAAGCTATTGGGTTGTTCGTGAGCCGCCCTATTAAAGTGCATAAGGGCTGCGTGAAAATGGTCAAACAGTGATCGGGGGCAAGACTGCGCAGAACACTGAAAGGTTGATGTGAGAGGTGAGCGCTGGGTCCGACGACTCGCACAGGTCAACAGACGCAGAACTGTTCAACAGTTGATTACCCAATACAATACAGGTCAACCTAGAACAGTATTTGTCATGACAATGCGTTGCATGCTCGCAGGTATGAACTGTAACAGCAGACGACCCCGTCGATGACATCCTCTTCTAACAACGGTTCATCGGCGCAAAAGACTCGCCTGGTGCAAAGATCATGTAAGTTGGACATCGGATCACTGGAGAAAAGAATGCATTTATTTACGTACAACATTGCATTTGTTAGAATCCCTCATGACGACATCGAGCCACAGTTCGGTACAAACTAAGTGGAAATAAATATATTTGGTTTAACATATTTCGAAAAGAAACAGAACACGTGACAAGTAACCGACGTCTCAGATACGCGTCCAAAAATTTTTATTCAAACGTAGAGAAAGTTCTTTAGTTAGCTTAGCAGAAATGACCGTCGACTGATGGTTCTGAAATTAACGGAAAAGCCACGTACGATTAAAGAAAATAGTCCATTTTTTCTGGTTAAGGTTCGGAACGAAATAAAGTTATTTGACAAAGCAGTTTCTAAAATCACAGCAACGCATTCCGCTGTAACTATTTCTTAAATAAAAAGATCAGCATTGATTTTGGAACATGCACAGCGATAAATTAAATCTGTCCTTTGACTGAATATATTTCCAAGAAATGAAAAAATAATCGAGAGAGTACCCGTAGGTAATTTATGCTATATATCTTTCGCATTCCAAGATCTTTGTGGGTCTGAAATAAAGCCAGGATTTGAGAGCATACATTTATTTACGTACAACATTGCATTTGCTAGAAACACTCGTGACCACACCGAGCCACAGTTCGGTACATACTAAATGGAATTAAATCATAACAACAAAAAATAAGGTTTGCTAATTCCCGACATTGAGCGATGCTTAGGTAGGTGGATTAATGAAAGCTATTGTCGTAAAACCAATGAAAGAATATATGGGAGTCATAAAAATAAATATTTACTAAACCATGGTGGTAATAATAAGTATTTCGACTGTTTAGTTTTTAAAAAACAATACTTATTTTTAATATTATTTCAGATTAAGATCGTAAGAAACGATCCTGACACCAATGAAATGTGATGTAGCTACGTAGTCCATCTGCGCATGTGCAAGTTAAAATCTGCCCTGAAGATAGAAAGAAAAGCTGAATCGTAAGTATGTTAGAGAAGAGAATTGGTAGCATTTGGTTTAGGATATCTACAGGTTACACCCCACACCACTGGCACCAACTACGGGGGTGCTCAGGGGCTTGAGCACCCCTTGAAATCATTTGGGGGCTCTGCACCCCTTCGAATTTTTGTTATACGTACTGGATTCATACTTAAATATTTAGTTCCACTTTACATAAAACTAAATAAGATAATCGGAATACAGCCTTTAAAAAAGCTTGTTTTAACTATCGATATCGAATGAACACTTAGGAAATAAGACAGCCAAGCAAGCGAGAAATCGGGAGTGTGGGACGTGGATTGTACCCTACCATCCTAATTGTTTAAAGCTACCGATTTTATTTTATTTTTCGCAATCACGTTCCTTGCACATCAGTAAGTTGTCAGCATCTCACCATGCACGCAATGAGCTTTGGCAGGGTCATAAAACCATAAATGTCAGAGATGGAGTAATGAATGACCGTTCGAGAGCAGAAGACACTCAGCGAGACTACGACAGATTGGGGTGACGGGGAAGGATACCGCTCTTGTACTTCTCACCGGGCTAGGAGGCATAAGGCGGAGTAGCTATTCCTCTTGTTTGGGAAGAAGAAATAGCTGTTGGCTGCAGTTTTCGATCCTGAGTCGGAAACGTCAGTTTCAATTCAATGCTGGGTTTCTTTGCTGCAATTTGTTTTTGCTAATTAAAGTGGCCGACATTTTTTGTTAATGGGAATGGGATCGGAGAAAGATCTTTACTTTGAGGCTCATGTTTGAGTGGATGTGAGGAAGAATATTTTTTCAGGAGGGGAGGCAGTGAGTTGGGTCTAAAGTGTTCTACGATCTTTCCAGATCCTGTGTTGTAGGTGCTATGGGGAAGGAAGGAAAGGAGCCTATGAGAATATTTTAATGAAAAGAAAGGGCCAGGCATTGACGGGTCTTGAAAGTAGCAAAGTAGTGAACGTTTAGAAGAGAAGCCAGCAGAAAGAACCCTCTAGGCTCTAGCTCCCCCATGTTTCTTTGCCAAGGCATGCTAAGTAAAGACACTGATGATGCGATTGATATGCACTTTTTTGGGTACGTCACTCGTCTATTCTATTCGGTTCTTTATTTCTCAGTTCTTAGTTTGGAGAGCTGTTTCTTTTTTTAAGCATTATTCTGATTACCGATCTACAGACTACGGTTACAATAGACAAATTCCTTATTCGATTAAAAGCACGCCACATAATTCCGAAGACATTGATAACAAACTTACTAGTTTCACTTCTGCCGTCCAATCTCAGTCGTTCTCAACAGGTTTGGTTTTCCGGTAGTAGTCCCCAACAAAATGCACAAATTTTGTCCAAAAGAAAAAATATATAGGAGCTCTTGTGCGCACATTACAGAAAATTAAATTGGAAAAATTAAAACCGGCTTCAAGAATTTGGCTGCAATAAAAAAAATTTAACATCTTTTTCATGAAATCGTGTATCGGTTTGTTTGCATTTACACTGAAGGCAGGGTCCATTTAAACATTTAAAATTTAAACATTGGAAACGGTATTTGCCTTTTGAATTTGAGCACCCCTCGAAATTTTCAGAAGTCGGCGCCTATGTTCCACACATCATTTTAGAATTAAAGCTCTCGTCAACAGCAAGTAATCTGCTCTGGGAGGATGAAATCGGAAGGAAGCCAAATTTCACTACGACGCAACGTTTTTCACATACATGAAAAAATCAACCTAGGTATCTCGCCAACTACTTCCATTATCCATTTTTGTTTTATATATATATAGCAAAAACATATAAAGGAAAAAAGCAAAAAAAAAAAAAAACAAGAACAAATTTGAAATTCCAAAGCGCCAGAGGCTGCATAGAAGATAGATCAAATAATGAAAAAATGTGAAACTAAAGAGCAAATTTTGTAGAAAGAAAAAAAAACAAAATTCGGGGAACGAGATGTAGAACAACAATCACCACTTTCCAACCATCCGAAGCAGGCGAGAGCTTTAAACGATGAAAATTTAATGAACAGAAAACTGCAGGGAAGCATATTAATGGCTGACCCTCTGTTGGCTTCGTCAAGGGCAGGCAATAAGAAAATAACTCATTAATCTACTAAGACCAGAGAATTGTGGGTCTCTGCTATTTTAGTTTGCTTTATAAGGACCGATTAAATTTAGGAGTAAAATTGTCAAAATAAAAGGGATTTCTAAAAAAATTCAAACCCAGCAAACAAAAACACGTTTTCCGACCGCACAACAGCCAAGATAATCACACATAAAATAAAATGAAATGGAGCCGACCGCCCCCCCCCCCCCAAAAAAAAAAACCAGGTAAGAAATTAGTATTAAAAAAATCAAATAAAACCCAACCAATGAAAGGTACTGAAAAGATATCTTTAAGCTTTTTACAGAAAGAGTGAAACCTTAATCCTGCCAGATAAAAAGAAAAACAGGAAACACCAGAAAAAAAAAATATATACTTTCAGTACCTTTCGTTGGTTGGGTTTTTCGTGCTTTTTTAATACTAATTTCTTACCTGTTTTTTTTTTGTGTGGAGGGGTGCTCGGCTCCCTTTCTTTTTATTTTATGTGTGATTACCTTGGCTGTTGTGCGGTCGGGCAACGTGTTTTAGTTTTCTGGGTTATGTTTTTTAGAAATCCCTTTTATTATGACAATTTTACTCCTAAATTTAATCGGTCCTTATAGCAAGCTAAAATGGTAGAAACCCACAATTCTCTGGTCTCAGTAAATTAATAAGCGATTTTCTTATTGCTTGCCCTTGACGAAGCCTACAGAGGGTCAGTCATTAATATGCTTCCCTGCATTCTTCTGTTCGTTAAATTTCCATCGTTTAAAGCTCGTCTGCTTCTGATGGTTGGGAAGTGGTGATTGTTGTTCTACATCTCGTTCCCCGAATTTTGTTTTTTTTTTCTTTGCTCAAAATTTGCTCTTTAGTTTCACATTTATATCATCATCATCATCATCATCGTCAACCATTATCAATCTACTGCTGGACGAAGGTCTCCCCAAATTTTCTCCACAACGGTCTGTCTTGTGACACTCTCCTCCATGTCGCCCCAGCATACTTTCGAATTTCATCCACCCATCTCCCATGTGGTCTTCTTCTAGGTCTTTTCCTGTCCCTTGGAATCCAATCTAAAATTTCGGCTTTCCATCGATGATCTGTCCTTCTGGCAGTATGTCCAGCAAATTGCCATTTCAGGGATTTAACTCTGATCATGATGTCTTCCACTCTTGTCATTTTTTGGATCCACTGGTTCCTCTTCTTACTCTCCTGGTTACACCAAGCATGCACCTCTCCATGCTGCTTTGAGTTGTTTGCAGCCTTTGTATGTCTCTTTTAGTTAAGTTCCACGTCTCTGCATAATACGTAAGCACTGGAAGGATGCATTGATCAAACACTTTTCTTTTGGGACATAATGGCATATTGCTCTTGAAAATTATGCTGTTTCTTCCAAAAAGCTTTCCAGGCAAGTTTTGTACGCCGATTAATTTCTGCATCAATGTGACCCTCACTTCTGATGGTTATATCTGCTGTCCAAGATAAACGTACGTGTCTGTTAACTCCAGCTTTTCTCCATCAATCGATAAATCTTCATTTCTTGTAAAAGCATTGAACATCACTTTTGTCTTCCGAAAGTTCATTTTTAATCCCACTTCTTTACTCTTGTCAGCAAGTTCCTGGATCATACTCTGCAGCTCTAATGGGGTAGTTGCAAAAATGACTACGTCATCAGCAAAACGAGGTGGGTTAGATAATCTCCAGTAATCTTTATCCCCTTGTTTTCCCAATTCAGCGACTAAAAGACACCCTCCAATGTGGCATTAAAGAGCTTCGGAGATATGGTGTCACCTTGTCTCACGCCCTTTCCAATATTTATGTGTGTTGTATTTTCAAACAGCCGAATCTTTGCATTTGCATTTTCATAGATGTTATTAATAATATTCATGTATGCATCTTCAATACCGCAGGATTTCAGAGCAATTGTAACTGCTGATGGTTTCACCGAATCAAAGGCTTTTTCATAATCGATAAAAGCCATGCACAATGGAAGTTCATATTCCTTCGCTCTTTCAATTAGTTATCTAAGTACGTGGATATGATCTACTGTGCTGTAGCCACTTCTGAATCCAGCTTGTTCTCTCGGTTGAGCCATGTCCAGTGTTACCTTCAACCGGTGTGAAAGAACTTTTGTGAAGATTTTATAAACTACAGATAGGAGGCTGATAGGTCTGTAGTTCCCGAGATCCTCAATGTCACCTTTTTTATGTAGCAGGATCATTGTAGCGATGTTCCAATCCTCAGGAATCTTCCCTTCATTAAGGCATCGAGTGAAAATTTGGGCGAGTACTGTTTCGATTTCTCCACTTGCTTCTTGTATGATGTCTACAGTAATTCCATCTTCTCCTGGAGCTTTCCCCCGCTTCATGTTCTTGATTGCATGTGCAACTTCTGCTGGAAGGACTGGAGGATTTCTGGTACTGGTACCTTTCATGATGTCTGGAGTGCATGTATCATCCCTTTCATATAATTTGGAGTAGAAATCTTTCACTCTTGTCAAAATTTCGCCTCTATTTCTTCTTACAGAACCATCTTCTTTTCTCAGTGCCATAATCTGTTTTCTTCCCTTACTGAGATGTCCCTTTGCTATCTTTAGGCTTCGGTTGTTTTCAATCGCTTTCCTCACTAGTTCACAGTTGAATTTTCTAACGTCTTCAGTGATACTTTTTCTTAATGTCTTGCATAGCTCTATGTATTCCACTTTTGAAGTCACATCTTCTTTAGTTATCCTCATCTCTTTTCTTTTTTTGCATCAATATTTTGGTTTTTCCTGATAATTTGTTCACATGCAACTTGTTCTTAGACCCAGCTAATTTTGTCGCTGTTTCCATAAGAGCGTTGGTTACTTTTCTGTTAACTTCAGAAATATCCACTTCTTCCGATGTTAGGCCTTCTAAAGCAGAGAACCTGTTCTTCAGTTCCAACTTGACGGTATTATGGTGTTTTTTAAGGTTAGTTATGTCAATAGATTTTGTTTCTCTTATGAGCTTGCCATGTTCAAGAGTAGTGTTGAGCTGCATCTTACATCTCAGCAATCTATAGTCACTACCTGTGTTGAACTTGTTTAGCACACTTACACATAATAAAATCAATTTCACTTATCGTTCCATTTGGATGTCTCCATGTCCATTTCCTGTGTGGCTTTTACTTGAAGAAGGAGTTCAAGATGAAAAACCCTTCTGCCTCTGCAAACTCAACGAGAGTATTTCCACGCTGGTTTCTGTTGCCGTGACCGAATTTACCTACTGAAGTTTCATTCTGTTGCCGTTGCCCTGTTTTTGCATTGAAATCTCGCATAATTATTTTCAAGTGCAGCTTACCTTTATTATTTAGATGACAAATTTCCTCATAAAATTCTTCAATTTATTCTTCAGGATGACTTGTGCTGGGTGCATAAGTTTGAATTATCTGAGCCTGGTATCTTTTCGAGAGTTGGATAACGAGTCGTGCAGCTCTGTCAGAGGAACTTTCAGCTTCTAAAACTTTATCCTTCAGTTTCTTGTTTATTATAAATCCAACACCACTAGTTCTGCCAGTATATGTCCCATGATAGTAGACACTTTTCAGTTCAATGAGATCTTCTCCTTTTCTCCTTACCTCACTTAGCCCGACGATGTCCCACTTGATCCTTTGTAGTTCCTCTTCCAATTCAAGAAGCCTTGAATCGGAAGATAGCGAGCGTCCATTATACGTAGCCAAGTTCAGCATCAGATGGCAGCCTAGTCCGGTCCTCACATTTATATATGTATATATATATATATATATATATATATTGCTTGGGATTTACTTTACCACTGTAGGTAAAGATGCATAGTGTCAATAAAAGGAACTTACACTGTAGGAGCAAAACATTATGACCATCTAACTAGTGTTGGGTAGATCCTTCATGAGGGGCCATAACTGCGTCTATGAGAAGAGGCATGTACTCCTCAAAGCCCTGAAAGCTATCTACTGCTATGCCTTACCATACTCGTATATAAGTGCTATCTGTAGTTTGTCCAGTATTTGTGATGAAGTGTTCACCCTGCCGCAGCTGCACGTCGATATGATCTCAAATGTGTTCAATTTGGTTTATTTCAGGAGACATGATGGCCATGGGAAAATATGGAAGACTTCTTGGTGTTCCTCGAATCAGTCCTGGACGATATGGGCCTTATGACGCTGGTCGTTGTCCTACTGGAACACTCCATCTCCGTCTGAAAACACTGTCAGCACAAACTAATGAACCTGGTCTTCAATGATGGTGCGCAGTGGTGTTTAGAGGAGCCATACACCGCTATCAGGGGACAAAGAGTGCAACGCAAAAAGATCACCCAATGTATTACACCCTCCACTTGCCTACGCATGTGGGGTCATGGAAACTTGTACCACCTTCTGCGTAGTTGTACGCCTTACCCACCCGCCTGATGCAGTAGGAAAGGTGATTCATCAGAGAAGAAAACTTTCTTTCAATCTTTTACTTTCCACTCTCGATCTTTTCTGGCAAAATCTAAGCGTTCTCGCTGATGATTTAACCCCGTCTTGCGTTTACAGCGTAGATCCATACGGTGGCGTGATCATTACACTGTAGCTGTGGATACACTCCTCTGTGATTCCTGGTTAATGACCATGGCCAGCCAGCCTACTGTTCAGGAGCATAAACCACACGTGGACGTGGAGCATTTACCCACTACTTATGCGTTGCGCCTTTTTCTATCCTTCCACTCTAGGTACATTTTAACTATGGCACTCTCGGTACACTTTAACTATGGCACTCTCGTTGCACTTTCACTATGGCACTCTCGGTACACTTTAACTATGGCACTCTCGGTACACTTTAACTATGGCAAGCTTGCCATTTCCTGGTTACCGCTACTCTCTATATCTGACGATCATGCTCCTTTTCCGAGGTGATAAAATCTCGTTCCTTGCATATTACAACCATTGTTTAATTTGGAACGGATACTACACGGATAACAGATAACACACTCTTGACTTTCACACGTGTTTGTCGTGTGTTTGTAACCCACCGAAAACGATTGACTCTTGACCTTCAAAATGTTTGTTTCCCCGTCGGAAACGATCCAAACTCCAGATAAGGAGGTACTGTGTGTTTTGAATCAGTGAAAACATACCAGAATAATGTGTCTGCGGTACAAAAGATTCTTTTGAAAAAATAATTTCTCACTGTTTTTAGCATAGCAAAAGCTTTGGGATATGGGTGCATAGCGAGCCGGTAGGAAATACAATGAAGTGGGCGTCATTTTGGAAGATTTAAAGTAAAAGTTAGCACGTCTTAAATGAAAAAAACAGCAAGAAAGATGGCACAGAATTTTCGTTTGTAATGAGCACGTCTTTTGAATCGTTTCCGCCACGAATAAAATACTTCAAAGTTATTCACGGTCAATGGGACACATTACAAAAAGTACAAAAAAAGTCAACCTTTTTTTTATAAACGATAAAACATCTAGGAACAGAAACAGTTATTTTCTCCCACTAGCGGTTGAAAGTTTGTTGCGAAAATTAACAGAATGTGCTCGAAAAAATTTTCTTAGCTGACGGAACTTCCTGAGAAATGTTTTTTGCACAATTTGTAATGTTTCTTAGGACACACTTCAGCCGCTATTGTACAAAAGTAGCTATTTCTATTTGTGGATATTTTATCGACTGCATAAAAATCCCTTTTCAGTTTTTTGTAGCCGGTTCACAAAAACGTAAAAACACTATGAGGAACACTGCTTAAATTGCGCAATTTAATTTATACACAGAGTTTCTGTAAAATGCATTATTTTTGAAGATGACAATCCGTTTTTTGGCGTAAATGTGACAAGGATGGTAAGTCAGATAATATACGAAAACTTGAAAATTTAAACCATCCTTGTCACATTTACGCCAAAAAAACGGATTGTCACCTTCAAAATTTGTATTATATGGCGTAATCCCGTATTTCTTTCATGATGCATTATTTTTTTTCGCTGATTCGCTTTTCTAAAACTCTGCTTTGAAATATTTGTTGCGTATCGCCAAGGATTTAACAGATGTGCTTATTTCACCCCAGAATTCGGTGCCATCTTTCTTGCTTAAAAATTAGTCTAGACGCTTTTCAGACATACTGTTGGTGCAAAATCTATCATCCCTATGACACAATGATTTTCATTCATGCTTCAGAATACTTTCGCACCGAAAACAAGACGAAAAAATGTTTTAAGTCACACATGAAGCTTCTTCGAGTGAAAAGAGTTTTCTATAAATGATGTGTAGTGTGTAGCTTAAGACTGATATCCGATGATTCTTTGTATAAGCATGTGTATTATCCCCTAGTTTGGTACCAAAGTCTTTGGTGTATAGAAACAAAGCGAACTGTCTTTACAGCTTTATGTCGCTGGATTAGTTTCGGCAGCCTAATCGGAGGCTTTTAGAGACACAAATAAATAAAAAAATGTTTCTTCTTGGCTAAGGGGTAGCTTTTTAAGATAAAGACAGCTATCATTAACCTCCGGAACTGAACAAAGTGTGCCACTGGTAGAAGGAGGTGCTCTGATTTTCTGTGAGGAATGGATCACTAGAGCATGAATTACCGCGAGCAGCGGCCACGTTAATACTCCAATAAACCTACTCAATACGAGATTTTTCGTCATGGTGTATAAACTCGAAAAAGAGTTTTCGTTAAGTGCTCTTTATGATGCACCTATGACTGTTGGATCAAAACAATTGTCTTTGTGTGAGGCTTATCTTCTACCCAAGCCCTATAAATTCAAAAGATATGGGCAATTATATCCACCCCATTTTTAGTTCTAAAGCCAGCTCAAAATCTGTACAAACGTGAAAATTCGCTATTTCTACCCTAAATCCAGCGATTTTCTTTTAAAATCACCGAAGTGTTATTCTCGCCAGAAGTCAAAATTCTGGCGTAACGTTTCATGAGCAGACTAAAAAAAAAACAAAAAGTTATTTCAAAGAAATTCACATACTTTTCATTGTTTAACTTTTACCTAACCTCGCAATGAATATAAACAACACTTGCCGTTTCTACCCGATATGAGAAAATTGAGAAAATGCGTTCTTTTAACTCCTATGGTCAACCTTTCTTCATGGTTTCACTAGACGTCATCTCTCTTTTTCCTAATGTTCCACTTGCTGTTGTTCACGATATTATCAATTCCAAATTGTCAACTGTAGATTTATATTCGCCGTTGGAGATTCGGGCTATTAGTCGTGCCTTATAGCTTGTCAAAGATAGGTCGTATTTCAGGTTCAATAATCAAATTTATCGGCAGCTTGAAGAAGCCCCTATGGGGTCCCCGCTTTCTCCTGTGCTAGCAGAAATTCTACTTCAAAATTTAGAAAACCAAGCTCTGAGCCAATTTGATGTTACCCCTTACCTTTTAATTCGTTATGTTGAAGACGTTCTGGTTTTCTGGCAGTCTACCAACGGCGAACTTCCTAGATTTGTTGACTTTCTTTCTTCCTTTCATCCAACCATCATGTTTTCGGTTGAACTGGAGAATAGCCATTCGTTGCCTTTTTTTGAAGTTGTTTCTTGTTCGTGATCCTCTTTCACATTCTGTCTGTTTTTCTATTTACAGGAAACCTTCAGCATATTCCTCTTTAATTCCTTTTGCATCTGCCTATTCCCCTGATCAAAAATTGTCAGCGTTTCACTTTCTGGTTAATCGCGCTTTCTCACTTTCTTCTTCTTCAATTGCTCGTAATCAGGAGTTCAAGAAAATTACCGACTTAGCACGAACGTATGGGTACCCTGAAAACACAGTTCAACGTATATTTGAAAAAGTTGCAAATAGGACACTAACTTCCTTGTCTAAGGAGAACTAGAGGTCAAGATTTGTGGGGTCAGTACAATATGTTCCACTTATTGTTCATGCCCTGAAGAATGCCTGCCACGGATATCAAGTCGACTTTGGAGTCAAAACCATGAATATCTTGCCATCGATCCGTAGCGACCGGGATCATGTGCCAAGCCTCGACGAATGGGGTGTTTACAGTATACCGTTGAAATCAAACGATCCAGGAACTCACGATTCTATATATATGGGCTCAACTTCTAGGAAATTTCATACTAGACTTATAGAACACAAATACAATGTTCGGAATGGGTCACAAACGACTGCCTTGGCAAGAGCAGTTAACAGTGGTAAGTTTTTTCCAGATTGGGACAATATGATAGTATGGCATCTCCGTCATGTAAATCAACTTTGGTATTTACAGAAAGTTTATTTATACTTAAGAACTTTGACTCTTGTTGCAATGATGATTTCCCTAATTACATTCCTGGGGTTTGGAAGAACCTCATTTTGAACAAATAGTACCCCCTCCCACAAGGCGTTGACTCTCGTGCACAGGTTTTGTGATTGACTACATCACATATGTATCTTTGTTTCTCAAATTTTAAGTTATAATCTGGCATTGTTCATGATATATAACCATACGCTATCTCTGAGTTCGATTATTTCAAATCTGAGGATGGGTCAATAGTAGACCCGAAAGTGCTAATGTATTTAAACTTTCAACCTTTTAATTAATTTTTTTTAATGTCACCATCATCGTCTTTTATCATATCGTGTAGAAACCGCAAGTGTTGTTTATATTGACTCATATACGAATTAAGCTTATTTTAACCTCTCAATGAAATAGATTATTAGACGATTTGTTTTTCCCATCAGTGTCTGATTGGAAACATTTTACTATTTCCCATGTAAGCATCCATCAGAAAACATCTAAATTGTATACTTCTGGAACAGAAATCGGACCCATATCACCCGATTTACATTCCAGCACGGTACCGTTACACCACTCAGGACAATGGATTTCCAAGCAACTGAACCTAAGCTGATATAGTTTAGGAATCCGAAATACTCTTCGAATGTGTGCTAGTCGAGGTTCCAGGGTGATGTAATTTTCAAGTTTTCTAAAGCACGGCTACTTGGGAAACAATAAAACGTTTTAAAAGAGGAATTAATGAGTATTTGGCTTCATGTGTATTTGTGAAGAATTAATTACTCCTGGGATTTGCTTCAGTGGCGACGCCAGCAGTTCATAACTGAAGGGGGTCGGAAACCATTAGAGGGCTAAGTATGGTACGCGTGGTCACAAATTTTGAAGTGCTTGGCAGAAATATTGCCAAAATATTCTGCTCATGTAGATTTTACCCCGAGGTTGATGTGTTACCCCTGTGGAAAGAAAAGTTCTCAGGTACGTACTGCATGTGTAGTGTTTATTCGCTTAATGTACAAACTGTACAAACAAACTTAGTATTTATTCCATGGACACAAACTTCCATGGCCTTTAGCAAGTTACTATTGCTTCGCAATTTTAGCTTACTTCATCCTTTTTTCTTATCCTTTTTTATAACATTTGCTGTCATAAGTGTATTTATGAGTTTTTGTTTGTAATATGACAAGAAAAAATCTCTCTCTTTCATTTTTCTAAACTATAATTACAAAAATAGTGTCTTTTTACAACTTTCTTAGACATTCGGTCAAAGGATTCCCTTCACTTCACAGAATAGTACAATACTAAGTTTGACAAAAAGAATTAATTTCATATAACAAAATGTACGTGAATTCAAAAAATTCATATGTGTTTATCCAAGTTCCCTAAAATCTTGGATAGATGCACTCGCCATGTGTTCTAACTGCTTCAACATTTTTTTCGGGGATGTGGGAGCTGAAGGTAGGCTCAAAGAAAAGTTGAATGGACTGAAGCCCACCAGAAGCGTCGCTCCTGATTTGCTTCCCATTCGTTCTAGGATTTTTACCTTTCCTGTTTCTAAAACGTTGTTAGCCATAAATGCGCCTTAAGCTTTTAAAACTTGAGGTCTCACAGTTAAATTCAGAAAATCTTCTCATGCTTTGCATTCATTTATTTGCTTCATATTTTTATTCAGACACGTTACACTTTCTTTTAGATGGTTCCCCAAACGTATGGTGGAAAAGCTCTTTGCGTTTCTCCTTAGAGCGGACCAAACATTAAGATTTGTTAAATTTTATAAAATAGCTTCGGTTTATTATTTTAAATTTAATATCACTAAGATCATTGCTACAAGATCATTGATACTTCTCAAGAACTTTCCCCAGATAAAGGTGGGGTAGAATCAGCATCTTCGAAAAGGAACAGTAGTGACTACAATGCATTTAGGGAATTTCTACTTGATAACTCTGCGTAGAAAACTCTGACAAAGGACAATCTACAGAACTAACCAACAGTGGAATTATGCACGCTCCTGAAATGTAAAGCTTTCCATTTTAACCATCTCAGACAACATCCTTCTAACTATACTAATGGCCACCCAAAATGCAACACCAAAAAAGACACTAGATAGCAAAGCCAGATTTACTGGACACATAACAACAGATACAAAGATGAAACGATTGAGCTCAAAGGCCCGTGCGACTTGCGGAACACGCAGACATCAATAGTTCGTGTGGCCCCCATGGCTGGCAATATCGGCTGCTACACGTCGCGGCATCGAACGAAAGAGGCATTGGATGTGGGCTTGGGGTATGTCGGTCCAGACTGCTTCCACACGTTGCCACAGTTCATCAGGCGTAGCCGCGGGTGGTGCTTGCTGGGCCACTCGGTTGCCGATCAGCGACCAGACGAGTTCGATGGGCGACATATCGGGAGAACAGGCGGTCCACGGCAGCAGTGACACCGGGTGGGCTGTGAAGAAATGTTGCACGGTGCGTGCCACGTGCGGGCGCGCATTGTCCTGTTGAAACGTGGCCGCTGGCAAGTCCTGAAGGAAAGGGAGGACTATAGGCTCTAAAACGTCGGAGATGTAGCGGTGTCTGATGCGTGTACCGGCGATGCGTACCAGAGGGGTGCGGGTGTCATATCCAATTGCGACCCAAACCATAACGCTAGGCGACGGACTTTTTTGGTGAATTTTATTGTAGGAAACTGTGATGATCTCATCTCTTGCTTATCATCACAGTTTCCTACAATAAAATTCATCAAAGAAGTTGAACAAAATGGGAAGTTACCCTTCCTTGATTTCTTGTTTAGTAGAAACCTAAATACTCAACAGATCAAATACTCTGTTTAGAGAAAACCCACTTTCACCCCCTGTATCATACCGTTCAAATTATCTCGTCCCCCAGAAAGTAAATCTGCAGCTTTTCGCTTCTTGATTAAACGTGCTTATACACATTCTGCATCAGGCAAAGCAAGACGTGAAGAACTTTCCAGAACCTTGTCTTTAGCTCGCAGATTCGGCTACCCAGAACAATTTTTTCAGAAGTTGTTGAGAAGATCTACTAGACTGAACTTCACCACTTTGTCTAGGGAAATTCGGACAACTAGATTTGTAGGTAAAGTAGATTACCTCCCTCCTATAGTCTCCACACTCAGAAAAATCTGTCAGCGACATGACATCTCTTTTGGATTATGCACCAGAAATATCTTTGATATGGTCAGGAATGACCGGGACAGAACTCCTACCCTCAGAAAACATGGGGTATACTGTATTCCTTTTACCCATGGAGACCCGAATGTTACTGAGAATTGTTATATAGGTTCTACTCTCAGGTGCTTAAATACCCGCCTGAGAGAATTGGCGCAAAACTAAATGTTATATTAGAAGACTACAAAAACAATGTTCACAGCACATAAGAATTCGATGTCATGCTTCTTGTTCCTTAATGATTCAATTGCCCACTCCAGTTGGAAATATAGCGAGAACAAAAGAAGTCTGTTGTTTTTTTGGTGGGACACATCTTACACTACATTTTCAAATATCGCTCACGAATATAAAATATGAATAAAGAGTAACTGTTATACATGAAGACACTTTTTCAGGTATAAAATCAATATAAAACTAAATATTGCTTCAAGTTGGCACTACTCATACTGCCTTTACGTTAGCTGTCACACAGGGCGGTTACTCGCCGGTTTGGGAAAATGTGAAAATTCTGGAAACAAATCTCAATAAAAGTACTGTTTTCCTTTCCGAAAGCCTGTATATTCTTGCTTATGGTGACAGATGTTGTAATTTTGACTTGCCCGCATATGTACTGGGACCTTGGCGTGGATTGGTTGCCCCGACAGAGACTTTGTCCAATGGCTAATCTGCACTTCTTGCCTAGTGTCATTTGTAAATTTTTATACTTACTATAATATCAACTGTTATTAACATGTACGCCTTTTCCTGTGTAAATGTTGGCATCACTAAAATTTTTTCTGACGTGGTGTACGGGGGGGGGGGGGGATTTTAATCTGTATATAATGACTGCCTCTATCGTGTCACTGTAGTGCTTTGGACCCGTAGATGGGGGCAACGTAATCCCCGAAAGCGCTAGTCTGTCTTTTAACCTACTTTTAAATTGTAAATAAAGTGATTTTAATTTGCAACTTATAGTATGGTGTTTTATCGCACAGGTAGACAGCTGAATTCTTGCATATATCACTTCTCGTGCGAAATTGTTTTTCTGGTTATATATGTATATTACACTATTAGTTTTCTTATATGAGATACATTAACTGTGGACATCAGTATTATCCATGCAATGTTTGATTCGTTACATCCTTGAAATAATTTTGACCATGCTTGAACCCTTGAAATAATTTTTACCACGCTTGAATCCTTGAAATAATTTTGACCAAGCTTGAAATAAGGCTTCTTTCCTATGCCTAAGATTTCTTGCCAGAAGATCGAGGTACTTGCTTCTTACTTCCCGAAATTTGGGGAACCCGAAGAAGTAGATAACAAATAAAAGTCATTAAGCCAAATGATAAAACTATGTCTTAACAATATTTAGTTTTATATTGATTTTATACCTGAAAAAGTGTCTTCATATATAACAGTTACTCTTTATTCATATTTTATATTCGTGAGTGATATTTGAAAATGTAATGTAAGATGTGTCCCACCAAAAAAACAAAAGACTTCTTTTGTTCTCGCTATATTTCCAACTGGAGTGGGCAATTGAATCATTAAGGAACAAGAAGCATGACATCGAATTCTTATGTGCTGTGAACATTGTTTTTGTAGTCTTCTAATATAACATTTAGTTTTGCGCCAATTAATGAGAAAATTCTGCATTACAAAAGCTAGAAAATCCATGCGAAATCGTGGTTAAGCAATTTAATAAAAAATTCAGATCAATAAGCAACTTTTGATCATCGTGAAAGATAGTAGAAAATACAAAACTTTCGTTATAAAGAATCAGTGAATCTCTTCAAGAAGCGGAAATCCAATTGCAAACAAGAACACGAATTTGCACCTAACCGAAAAACTATTCATGACTTGACGTAGGAAATTAGCTGTAAAGAAAGTTATCAAACATAAAATTAATTTTTAAATTAATTTTTAGAAGTGGTGAAATCATTGCAAATATAAATCTACTTTATATTTACGCCAAATAAAGGAAAACTGTGTTGTACTTGATGCAGAAGGTGCATGAGGAATATTTTTCATACTGAATGGTATCAGGTGCAAAAATAAATTTTGACATTTGGTTTTCCAGAAGCGGAGATTATCTATGTAACAGAAATATGTAATTGCTTCCGCTAGCGGTAGAGTTAAGTATCATTAAGAAGTACCAAAAATTCTCATAGTGGAAACTATCCGATGCAGAGTTTACTTTTGGAATCAAATTTTTTCAAACAGAGATAGAAAAGGAAATAAAATGTGTGACTAAACTTTATAACAGGATACCTTGCATCATTTCAGAGAAAAAATAAGTAAGCTTTTGATCATAGTGAAAGATATCCATTATTAAAAAAGTTAATGCGATTTCTAACAGGTAACTCAGTCCAAAAAGACTAGGAACTTTGCTGCCTTATCTGCACGCTTTCTGAGAAAGTTCAAATGAATACTGATCTCAGGAAGATGCCCAAGAACAGTGAATGAATGTTCCTTTCACAGTGGTGTTAAGATTCAGTTTGCAGGTTTATTGTAAGAAACATATTTATGTGAAAAGGAGGTGTCATTCTGGACGCGATGATATGATGGTCTAGGTAAGCACTAACATCTCCGGCTACACAGAGCTGAAGTGTGTTTTCAAGAGGATCTTGGTTAGTCGAAATTATGTCTTTAAACTGCTTGCCTAAATATCTGCAAGTTCAGTGGGCATAATCTTCATTTATGCTCAACATATCAATCAGCTCATGGCAATCATATACCGACTGGCTGGCAAAATCTGTCGACCTCCAACCAAGCATTTCTTGAAAAGATGAATCTCAGACCTTTCGTTTTTCCTGAAATAAATTCTGATCTTAGTTAGGTCTATCAGTCCCTGTGTAAGAATGATTTCTTTCTTTCAAAAATCAATGGTGACATTTTAGTCCAGTATAAAAAAAAGTTGAGAACTTTAACTAGATTTTACGAGAAATCACGTGTTGTAACAGGTTTTCACCCAATTCCTTGAATTGAACTTTGGACTTCCATGCAAGCCTACGATTCAAAACACAACTTTTAATCATATTTTTTCTGATGCAGAACTGTAATAAAACTACAACATATCTATTCAGTAGGATTCCGATTTACGCATATATAACTTACATGGCAAGGTAAACTCATTCCAAGAAAATTTTAGTTTTCCTTTGAATTCCGACACGCCGTACTATGTGCTAACTGAACCTTACATGTTTGCGGCCATCTGGGGTTTCCTCGAGATACGCCTCGTCTCGATGGCACCATTGCGGTAGCAAAAACCCTTTACGCTCCCATTTGAAATTTCTATCAACCCCTTAAGCTGCAACAAATGCTCATTATGAGAGTATCGTTTTGGATGCATGCTCGAAAAGCATGCGTCATAGATCAGGAAATTTCCACAGCACATAGAAGCTGCTGAGTGTAAGAGAAACTGTTCTTTTCTGCGTGACGTTACAGTTATGCGAGATACCTCTTTTTCACATAGGAGGCAGAGAACCTGCATTTTTAGCGCGTCTTTTGAAAAAAAATTCGTGCTTATGTTATCGGTTTGTCCGTCCGTCTGTAGACACCATTTCTCTGCAACTATTAGTCCAATTTGAAAAATTCTTTTTGCATTGGAAGCTTGAAATATGCGAATGGTGATCCTTCCTTTCGTTTTTTTATTACGATGCACAATTTCGCCGCTAGAGGGCGTAAATGCAAATGTTGTCGAATTCAAAACACATTTTATTCCATATATTTGCTTCTAAACATCCGATTAAAGAAATTCTTTTATCTTTCGATTCCATTTATCTCGAAATCTATTTTAGGTATAGTTACTTTTTCAAGTTACGGATGTGGTCGTTAAACCTCCAATTAAAAAAAAAAAAAAAAAAAAAAAAAAGTTACGGATAGATTTTCCGCTAGATGCGGTAAAACTAAACTACGTTTTCCCCGATATCTGTTCTTCTAAAACTCCGATTTGAAAAATGTTTTCTTCAGCGGATACAGCTCCTGATGGAAAATCTTTTGCATATATTTCTAATATTTGGTAAAGAATATTTTGGCCACCAGGGGCGTAAGTATTAAATTTTGCTTCTGGTGTATTTGCCATAAAATCTGAGCTTCTATAGTCTCCATTGAAAAACTTCTTTCGTGGAGCGATGCCACACACGTCGATAAACCTTTTGAGAATATTTTCGTTTTAAAATATTGCATGGTTTCTCCGCCAGGGGGCCTAGATATACATCATATTTTTGCCAATATATCTGCACCTAATAGTCCGTTTTGAAAAATTATTTCTTTATTAGATAGAGTTTCCGATGTGAAATGTTTTTCATATAATTTCAAAATTTTCAAGTAATTCATTCATAGACTTTCCGCCATGGGGCGTAAAAGTAAATTGCGCTTCTCCCCGATATCTCTGCTTCTAAAGCTCCGATTTGAAAAATTCTTTCTGCACCCGATACGGCCCCTTATGAAATATGCTTTGCATATGATTTCTAATTTTGGTAAAAAGGGTTTGGCCACCAGGGAGAGTAAGCGTTACTTTTTGCTTCTGATGTATTTGCCATAAAATCTGAGCTAAAATCTCGATTGAAAAAAATTCGTTTGTGGACCGATACTTATAACGTCGACAAACCTTTTAGGAATATTTTCTTCCTAAAATAATGTATGGTTTCTACGCCAGGGGGCTTAGGGGTATATCCTATTTTTGTCAATATCTCTACTTCTAGAAGTCCGATTTGAAAAATTCCTTCTCTGTTGGATTGTGTTTCCGATGCAAAATGTTTTTCATATAAATTAGAACTTTTCAAGTAAATCATAGACTTTCCACTAGAAGGTGCAAAGGTAAATTGCTTTTTCTGCGTTATTTCTGCTTCTAAAACTCTGATTTGATTTGAAAATTTCTTCCTGTATCGCACACAGCTCCTGATGAAAGATGTTTTTCATATAATTTTTAATATTTGATAAAGAATGGTTTCGCCACCAGAGGGCATAAGAGTTAAATTCTGCTTCTGATGTATTTGCAGCAAAATCTGAATTCCTAAAATCTCGACTAAAAAGTTTTTTCTTGGACCGATACCGCTCACATCGAAAAACCTTTTGGAAGTACTTTCTTCCTAAAATAATGCTAGGTTTTCCCGTCAGGGGACGTAGATACATATCTTATATTTGTCCATAGCTCTGCTTGTAAGTGTCCGATTTGAAACATTCTTTCTTTGTTGGAGAGCGTTTCCGCTGCGAAATGTTTTTCATATAAGTTCAAATTTTTCTTTACGCGGAAGTCTGCAACCAGAGGGAGTAAGCTGACGATTCCGCTTACAGCAACATCTGCTGGATTAAAACCCCGATTGAAAAAATTCTTTCTTCCGTCAGATACTATTGTTTTCCATACCGGTTCCATTGACTTTGAATAGCTTTGATAAATTTAATTTGCGTCAGAACGGATCCAAAAGACGTGAAATTACACCCGAAAATTCGGTGTCATCTTTCTTGTTTGCATTGGTCCTGGAAGTGCCAAAGGTTAACTGGAGGCATTATTATTCTTCAGAGTGTGCGCGGAAAAAGTGCTCGGAGTTCGCCCGAGAAGAACCATCCCAGAAAACATTCCCTCAACTGTTTGAGTTTCCAAAGACAAAAGGGACTGTGTGTTTCAATCCAGGACTCCACGTCGATATATTTGTGATTTTGGACAGGAAAAACAATGCATTCATTGGGCAATATGTTTTCTCTCTCTCTCTCTCTCTCTCTTATCTCGTCCTCCCATAGCGGGTTGAGTTCCGCAAAGACGACAATGCGCCCTTGAGGATTGCTGGCAAATTAATGCAGCCAGCTTGGCATTCCTCTGCTGCATACGGGTAAGGGACAAAGTGCGTCCAGGGCCGACTTCTGAGGAAACCATCTACGCATTCGTGTCCCGAAACACAGGGAGTCTGTTTTACTCATCATAATAATGTTAAAGTCTTCATGTTTTCATTAAAGGAATTAATCATCTTCAGGATATGAGATTAGTAGCATTTTTTTACTACTTTGGAAGTCTCACTCATTAGATTGAGTTCTTTTTCTCCTCCTGTCAGCAAAGTACTGATTAGAGATCTCGTCATGACACCAATGCTATCGAAGGTACACAGAGCGACATGTCAGTTTATAAGTACAACTACCTAGTAAAGTGTTACGCCACCCTTGGCCAACAGAACAGTCTGAATTCATCTGGCCATGAAACTATCACATCCAGGAAGCGCTGTGCAGCAATGTTGTACCATGAGGAAAGGATTGAATCGTCCAGCAAATTGGACGGAGGCACGTTCTCGCACGGAACAGCCTGTTGTACCTCCTCCCAGAGATGATCGGTGGGATCCATTGGGTGACGAAACAAGCTTTGTGAGCAGGTGTGTTCTTTTGGATGTGTCCATCTACTTGAGGATAAGCCGTTGTCAGAAAGGAATGATTTTGGCAGGCAAAGATGTTCAGATACGCCATGGCGTTCAGATGCGCTTCGATGGATATCAGAGACCCTAATGTCCTACACGAAAACATTACGCAGACCAGTGCACCATCCTCAACGTCTGTTCTGTCCATATCTGACAGTATAGCTTCATGGCCTCATGTTGCTAGCGCGAATTCAGATCCTGCCATCCGTACGATGAAGCAAGAACCTTGATTCGTCCGTCCAGGATACCTTTTCCAGTCTTCAACGGTTTAGTAACGATGCTTCCGTGTCCACTGGAGGCGTGCTCAGCGCTGACGACATGGACACTCGACATGCTTGTCGGCTGTTCTAACCGATTCGTGTCATGGTCCGATACCTGGTGCGGTCGGAGATGGCCCTCGGCACACCGATGTTGAATTCTTCAACGCTTTGGTTGCTAGCACGGTTCTCGCCATTCTCCTTCAACATGTCTGATCCCCCAGATGTTTAGGTCCTCAGGATCCCCGATTGCTAGAAGGTTTCTGCATCTTGCACCATTTACGGTAAATCCTTGTACAGTTAATTGTGTGGGAAAAGCTCAGCAGAGCGTTCGTTTCGAACATGCTCAAGCTGGCCCGCCTGTCGTCGCCTATCATCTCACGTCAAAAGTCGCTCAAAGCATTCGTTTTACACATTCCAACATTCAGTCTAACGCTAACTGATACTTGATGAGCTATCATATCTGATTAATTCCGCTCATTGAGCTTACGTATCTTCTTGTGTGTTGGAGTAAACCATTTAAGTGACGAGAGCAGGTATATCCAATCAACTGATATCTCAGTTCTGTGATTAAAGAATTATTTTAATGGAAAATATATTTTCCTAATATTAACACATCTAAGGTAAAAGGTGGCTCTGCATATGCTTTTGATACGAAGAAATGACTAGGTGTAACCTTTCATGAGAAATATGAAATTGTGATGTACTACAAAAGCGGAGAAAAAAAAACAGGTAATGAACTGCGGTACAAGACATATCTAGTCAACTCTTTATGTTGACATCTCTTAATCAATACTTTCTAGATCAGGAATAGGTGTTGCATTGACCGAAAAACTGAAGATTGTTTCACAAGCTGTGTACTCGTAGCAGTTTTTGAGCTTCATCTAGATTTTTACAATATTAACTTATATGTTTTTTAAGACCAGAAAGCACTGGTTTGAAACGTTTTGTTTTAGTTCGTTAGGTTTCATAGAAAAAGACGTCTGAAAAATATACTATCTTACTCGAGAGTGTTTTCAGACGCGCCTTTTGATCATTTACGCATCTTGCGCCGCAGAGCCCCAAATAGTTAACAACAAGTTTGTCAAAAACTAGGAAATAATGCTCTCAAGGCAGAGTTCTCGAAGAAGCTAGGAGAGATCTTTTACGAACTGTGAATGTGGCAGAAATGCTTTCTGTGGATGACATATACGCTGAAAAGCTATGACCACTGCGGTAATATGATGTTGCTCTCCCACGTGTCGCCAAAACAGCTCTTACCCGGAGAGGTATGAACTGTACAGGATTTCTAAATGTGTTTTCAGGTATCTGATACCAGTACGTTACCAGCACATCCTTTAACTCTTGCAAGTCACTTGGTTCAGCCGCACCAGATCGGATTGCTGTTCCAATTCAAGCTACAGACGCTCGATTGGATTGATGTCTGGGAAATGTAGAGGCCAGAGCAATAATTGAAAGAATTCTTGGTGTTCCGTCAACCATTTTTGAACAGTCCGAGCAGTATGGCATCGCGTATTATCCTTCCGAAAGAAAACATTTCTGATGGGGAATACTATTGCAATGAAAGGATGTACCTGGTCTGCAATGATATTTAGGTAGATGGTAGACGTCATAGTTTCCTACATATGAATGACCGCAATCCAGGATTTTCCAGAACATTGCTAAAGCATTATACTTCCTCCACCGGATTGTTTTTGTTCCACGATGTGTCATGGTGCCAGCACGATGTGCATCTACTTTCCCCAGATGCACACATGGTGGAAGCGCACTGCCGTCTACATGGTGCAACAAGACACTAGATTCATCGCGCCAGACGACATGCTTCCAATCATTCAAGGTCCAGTTTTGATGCTCACGTGCCCATTGGTGGCGCGTTCGATGGTGAATCGGGGTTAGCATGAGAACTCTGAGAGGGCTGTTGTTACGCAGCATCATTTTCATCAGGGTTCGATGCATTGTGTGTTGTGACAAATTACTTCCGTCTCCAGCATTCAAATTACCCGCGAGTTGAACCACATTATTCGTTTTGTTGTCTCGTACCGTACAGGATGGCTTTCGCTCACCTGTAGCATCAATGAGCCATGGTCCCTGCACATCTTGCCGGCGATTCGTGGTTATTCCTCCTCGAACCACTTTTTGAAGGTACTAACCACGGCTATCTATGAGCACCGTACAAGCCTTACAGTCTCGGAAATGTTCTGACGGAGTCGTCGGGCCAATTCAATCTGGCTTTCGTCAAACCGCTTAAGTCCATTGCCTCTCCCATCTGCTGAATAAGAATCACACTGATTAACAGAGTTCAGTATCAGGTCTTACCAGTATTTATACCGTTTCTTGACCTTCACACGCGCCGTCGTTTACCTGCAGTTGCTTCGATTTGCATAAAGATGTGCTGGTCGCAAATTTGGCTCTTCGGTGTATATCAGTTTGTTATTCATACTTTTCATGCTTCCGCATGTACACTCTCTCCTCCACGCATTGTTAAATTTCAGTATTACCATACGGTAATTTTCACTCCTTCTCTCTGTTGTCTAAAAGCTTACTACACACACTCAGATACAAAAGGAATACTTCTGATTAATTATTGTAGTTATTATTGTTATCGTGAAACTGTGTAATCTTCCCTAAGAATTAAAATGGCATGTTCCTAGGGAAAGGTATCCCTTTTTACGCATGAGCTCTTGTGGAGTTCACTAAATATCCGTTTTCCTTGAAATTAATGAAAAAATAAGTGAGAACTCACACTTGCTCTTTGTAGATGACTTCGTTCCTTTGGTATAACATATGTAAACAAAAATTGCCACATCTTACAGAAGCTGCTTCAGTACTTCTTGTCAAAATGTTTCTTTAATGCTCAACTTTCGATTCATCAGGCTAACGCAGGTATATCTTGCAAATGTTAAGTGATGTCTTGTAATGGCAAGTAAATATTAGCTTTTAAATTCACAAGAAGTAACTATTTATTATTCCTGGAACTTTTGATTTTCAGTTTTGTTTAGCTCACTTTAATTCCTACTTTTAACATTTTACTTCGACGTATGCTTTCAAACTTATAAACTGAAAATCTTCGCCATTCTGTTATACACTATCTGATCAACTTGTTATTATGTAACTTGTACCTAAGGAGGCACTAACCAAAGCATGTAAGAGATGGCGTGCATTCCATATATCTATTTCTTGAATTTCGTCTACTCGTCCAGTCGGTAGAACTCCAGATTATGCAGTGAAATGGTCGTTTGTGACTGGGCACGAATAACACATTCCACCTCATTCCAAAAAGTCTCCAGATTATGCAGTGTAATAGTCGGTTGTGACTGGAAACTAATAGCACATTCCACCTCATTCCAAAAAGTCTCCAGATTACGCAGCAAAATGGTTAGCTGTGACTGGGCACAAATAACATATTCCACCTTATTTCAAAAAGTCTCCAGATTACACAGCCAAATGGTCGGTTGTGACTGGGCACGAATAACGCCTTCCACCTCATTCCAAAAGTCTCCAGATTACGCAGCCAAATGGTTGGTCGTGACTTGTCACGAATAACACATTCCGCCTCATTCCAAAAAGTCTCCATATTATGCAGCCAAACAGTCGGTTGTGACTGGGCACGAATAACACCTTCCACCTCGTTCAAAAAAGTATCCAGATTACGCAAAGAAATGGTCGGTTGTGACTGGGCACGAATGACACATTCCACCGCATTCCAAAAAGTCTACCTCGTGTTTGTGCAACCGACTGCGCACAATATGAAGTGTTATCCTGTAATAGGAACTTCCCCCACGATAAAAAACGATACACCGTCGCACCTGTCTTCGAGGAGATGCACACACTGCTGGGTAGTCAGGTAGTCTATGGAAAAGCAACAGAAGATCCAGTTGTCGCCATGTAAATGCATCCATACAAAAACACAAGCGCCAATACCATGAACATTGGAAGCTGCACACGATATGGTCCAAGGCTTGCCGGATTTTTTGTAACACTCTCTTTTGCCCATTTGTGGACAACAATGTGTCCCGGTTGCCGAGTTGCATGTTGGCTCTGGTCTCTAACCATTCGTCCGAGATGGGCCCAGGTTCGTATGTTAGGTAAGGCACAGATGGAGTGTTTGTCTTACGGAACTGGTTCTGTCCCTTTACTGGAAACAGTAGCCCTAAATGGGTCTGGTTCATTTGCCAGGCGTTTACTTCACCGAAGGATCACTTGACCGAAAGTCACTTCACCGAAAAGATTGTTTCACCGAAAGATAACTTGAACGAAAAATTCATTTCATCGAAGGTTCACTTGATCGAAAGGTACATTTCGCCGAAGGGTCACTTGATCAAAAAGTTCATTTCACCGAAAGGTCTCATTACCTAAAAGTTCATTTCATCGAAAGGTCATTTCACCGAAGGGTAAGTTTATCGGAAACTTTGGATTTCATTACAGGATCTGTTGAAGCATGGTACAAGTTCGGCAGACAGACCACCGAAAAGTTAGGGGATTATACTAAAATTGCACTTTTGATTTCTCCGAGTCACAAAGAAGCAAAGACTTAGTTTTAAGACAAATTTTTTTTTAAGACAATAGGCCTTGGCTTAGGCCTTTTCAGCAAATTTTAATCATGTTCATAAGGTTTACATAAAAGTCATGTTCACTGCTCATGTTCGTTAGGTTTACATAAAAAGTAAAATTAATAATGTTGCACATTTTTTTAGGCAAAAAGGATCAAGTTTAGGGATCTAGGCCTTGCTTAGGCCTTTTTAGCAAATTTTAAACGCGTGTGCTCATATTCATAAGGTTTACATAAAAAGTCAAGTTAATAATGTTGCACATTTTTTCAGGCAAAAAGAATCAATTTTAGGGCCCTAGGTCTCGGCTTAGGCCTTTTCAGCAAATTTTAACCGTGCGTGCTCTTGTTCATAAGGTTTACATAAAAAGTTATTTTACATTTTATGTAATGCTTATGAATATGAGTAGGATTAAAATCTGTTAAAATGGTCCGTATCTAGACCTACGGTCGAAAAATTAAAGTTTTGTGGTTGAGTAAAAGGGGAACATTGCTTACTTGATTTGCTATATAACCCTTATGAATATGAGCTCGGAGGTTTAAAATTTGACAAAAAGATCCAGGCCTTTTGATTAATGTTATATTTCGAAAAACCTACTCATGAGGAGGTGTTTCATAGAAATTAAAAGTGCATTTTTCATACAATCTGATAATGTTTAGGTGGCCAGTTTTTCAAAAACCCGCACCACACTCCAACAGATCTCTAACTACAAAATTCTAAGTTTTCGATAAACTGACCATTCGGTGAAATGATCTTTCGATATAATGAACTTTTAGGTAAAGCAATCCTTCGGTGAAATGAACTTTTCGATTATATGTTCTTTCTATGAAATGAACTTTTAGGTGAAGCGACCTTTCGGAGAAATGAACTTTTAGGTGAAGCGACCTTTCGGAGAAATGAACTTTTCGGTCAAGTGACCCTTCAGTGAAATGTACCTTTCGATCAAGTGATTTTTGGTCAACTGACCTTTCGATCAAGTGAACGATACCCGCCCTAAATTAGGTGCGGGCTGCGTTTTTACAACCCATTGAGTTCCTGACAGTGATCGTTGAACTTCCACGCATACTCTAAGGAAGCAGCAAGATAGAGCTATTTTCATCAGACTACAAACGGATTTCTTCATTTCTTGTATCACTGAAATGTCCCTATTCTATAGTATTAAAACACGGATGACTTGCCATCACCTCACAGTTTGCAAAATTTCTGCAGTTAAAATTTTTGGCATGTTTTGTTGATATGTGGAACAAAGCACTCATGTTAAGGTGAATTGTGCTGCTCTTTTCAGCCAAGTAGGGCGGTTGACATGCACACTCACGGATAATGAAATTTGCGCACCAAGAAAGAAGCATCGGAATGAACTGAAATTTCATGGACGTAATGATTAAAGTGAATGATACTCATGATGACAAAATTAGAACAGAGGGATCTGTAGCACGCAGT
Organism: Macrothele yani; assembly: GCA_039090855.1. Taxonomy (NCBI): domain Eukaryota; kingdom Metazoa; phylum Arthropoda; class Arachnida; order Araneae; family Macrothelidae; genus Macrothele; species Macrothele yani. The sequence continues at coordinate 77,789,180 of CM077026.1, forward strand.
TCGGTCATCTTCAAATAGCGCGTCGCACGGCCTCGTGCGGCGATACATGCTGCAATACAGTCCGGCATGGAGGCGAACAGACGCTTGATGTTGTGTTGCGGCAGACGGGCCCGCGCGTGTTGAACGGTGGACTCCAAATCCCGGATAGTACAGAACGGCGGCAGCTGGCGTTTCAACTGGTTTCACACGTGCTCTATAGGGGACATGTCCGGGAGCAAGCAAGCCATGGAAGTATCCGTACATGTGACGTAGGCAGTCCTGTGCAACCCGAGCCATGTGTGGGAGGACATTGTCCTGCTGGTATAGCGCGCCTGCAATCCTGGCCAGGAATGGAAGCACATGGGGCCGCAGGATCTCATCCACATACCACTGGCCCGGATGAACTAATCATATTTTGGTAGGCAACGGCTCCCCAGACCATAATGCCTGTTTAAGATTGTGCCGTTGAGCCTGGGACCTCTGCACCCGGACACGATATCATCTGTCGCCAAAACGAAGCGGCACTCATCGCTAAACACCACACGTCGCCAGTCTGTGGCGTTCCACGTGGCTTTGGCCTTACACCACTGCACATGGAGCCAGCGATGTTCCGGTGTTAATGGCAGTACACGTAAGGGGCGCTGGGATCGCAGATTCGATTCCGCAAGGCTTCGGGAAATGGTTCGTAGGCACACAGGAGCTGCTGAATCTGCTTGGATAGTGGACCGGGTACCCGTGGGAACAGTTTGTTCCTGGCGTACGATCCATCGATCCTCTCTACCGGTTGTTCTTTTGGTCCGTCCGGAGCCGCTCCGCCGTACGGCAGCGCCGTCACGTGTCCACTGCTCCCAACACAGTCGGACGGTGTGGTCAGAATGATCCACGTGGCGCGCTACACAACGCGCCGACCAGCCTGCGGTTTTCATCCCGATGATCAGGCCTCTCTCAAAGTCCGTAATTGCGTAATTCGACGTCTCTGGTGTCTACCCGGTGGTCTTGTCACTCTGTACTCTTGCTTGCGTCGTCCGGTGCTTTTCGCTTTCATGGAGTATCGACTACACGTCGGTTTATAAGGCTGTCGGTTCGTGTTTGCAGCTCCACCACAGGGTGTGCGGCCATGCGCACTCGCCCCAAACGTGGATCATTTGCATACCAGTATGCACTCTAGCTATTTGCAAAGTTTCGCGGTTGTAGCAGGTTTTTCCTAGATGCGCAAATTTCATTGTCCGTGAATGTATTTTTCATTCTTCGAAGAGCTGCTTCTGAATACATTTCTCCAGCCTCGCTCAGGTATTCTTTGTTCATTCTTACGTTTCTAATAGCAGAAGAACACGGTGTGTTGTTTAAAAATAAGAGACAGGCCTGACTGAGTGAATTCCTAGGCCTTTACAATGGAGTATCTAGCCATCTAGCCAGTCGACCTTCAGAAATCGTATTATTCTTCAAAAACCCAACATGTTTGCAGACTTATCTATGTTGCGACGACTGTCTTTGCATTCTGTGCTGCCTTCACAGAATTTATAAAACTCTGCGGGGTCACGTGGTTATAACAGCGGTGCTCCGATTTGATCGAAGGCCAATAATTAATGGGTCATGCGATGTACTCGGATTTAACTGGCGCGGACGCTATAGCCACTCCAGTATCTGTAACCCAAGTTAAACCGAGTTTCGAGTCCGGGGTGAGATATTGCTGTTGAATTTGTGCTACAGCTGTGGTTCTATCACTTTTCTGGAACTAGTGGTCCTAAATTTGAGACGGGAAGCTCCTTATTTCCGTAGATGCTCATAGGGATGGTTAAACACCTAAAAAGAAAGAAAAAAACACCAGGAATTGACGATACTCTTGACTGCACAATTTACAAATGATTCGTTGTTCGCTCTTTAACTTACTTCTTCCGTCACGCACGTACGGTGTACGGACAAATTCTTATCTAATAAAGCATCTGAGCTTCAGGGAGAAAACAGAGGTACGCTCGCATGGAAGTCCTTCGCCCGGCTTAAAGCCTTTGTGTATAACGGAAGCAATCTCACAAAAATTCGGTTAGAAGTTATTTTTAATGTAGAACAATACTTAAATTATAAAAATTACCTTTGCCTATTTACATAAATTTGTTCTACACTCCTACTGGGAAAAGCGTTAGAATCATGTTATGTACCTGTAAAGGTGCAGTCAACATCAGTAGTGTATAAAATGAAGGTTTTATGGAAAAACTACGTTCCAGTCGAAAACATCAATCTGAAACATTCAAATTTTAATGTCAGGTTTTGTCAAACTAAAAGAATGTGGCCACTCACGGGGAAAAAAATTAATCCTTGAAAGGAAATGTTTTTTCTTCTGATTCTTTTCCCTTATGAACATTCGTTTGAGCAGCGGAGTTAACTCATCCTGCAATTTCGTTCATGAGCATAAATGACACAAAGGTCAGCTTCATATGCATTTCCTAAACTGTAATCTCGCGGTTTATTTCATGCAAGAAAGTCGACCACATTTTCAGATAATCTTTGTAACGGGTGTTGAAGTAACTACTCTGTGCAAAATACATGTAATCAAATTGTTTTTCTCAGAGTTCCTTTCGAAGAAGTAATGTTCACCATTGATGAAAGTCTTGAACCATTTGTATGAAAGAAATCAATATTTGCACCATGTATGCGGCCAAGGACCCACGTACGACAAAGGACCACAATTTCACAATAATTTGGGTCATGTATATGACAAAAAAATAGAAAGAAAAGGAGCATTTTTATTGTGACTAAAAAGATCAAGACTTACCTAGTATGAGACGTTTTCCACCAGAAATTTTGGTCAGGGATTCTTTTTAAATAAATCAATTTGGGTCATTTGAGTTATGAATGCAGGGAGACTGAGCCTGAAACTAATTTCATTTCAGTAACGTGTCCTCATTCTCTCTGATAAATGTCGATGTATATTTGAAAGAAACAAATATTTGTTTAACATCAGTGGCAAATAAATTAACCAATGTTTTCTTTGATTTAATTCACGTGTGAAACAGTAATTACCTTCAATTCGGCGATGTCCGATTGCTGTGTCAACTACACTGCTGGACAATTGCTAAGGACGGATCATAAACGGCTATATAGCGCATAAAAAAGTAAGTGTGGTTGGATGCCAAGTGAAATAAAATAATGTCAGAATGCCAGGACATTACAAGAAAGACAATTTATTGTGCTCTGAAATCCAGAAGGCTTTGGAACGTGTTCAAGGGACAAACAGGCCATTTTGTGCAGAATACGTAAACGTGAAAAAAATGCAATTACCATCCGCAGGCGTTCCGGCGTAAGATGTCAATACGGGATATGGCCACCATGGAGGGCGATGCAAGATTCCACACGTCGTGTCATGCTTTGCACAACATTATCAAGCAGCTGATGGGATAATTTATCCCATTCCTCTGTCAGTGCACGGATGATGGTGTCCTTGTTTATTGGAGGGCATTGACGACCAGCAAGACTCCTCCCCATAGCATCCCACAAATTTTCAATGGGATTCAGATCTGGAGAACGTGCTGGCAATCCGAAACGTTGAATACCCTTGCTCTCAAGACACTCCTGGACAGCGACTGTTCGATGACATGTTGTGTTGTCGTCCATAAAAATGAATCTATCACCGACAGCACCACGGAACATGCGAACATGAGGTAGCAGAACATCATTTATGGATCGTTGGCCAGTCATAGTCCCAGTTGGAAGCACATAGAGGAACGTACGGCCATTGATCATGATGCCAGCCCATACCATGACACTACATGTCGGATATCGGTCCCTTTCCTGTATGTTTGCTGGACAATATGCAGTACCACTAATAAGCCAGATCAGTTGTCGTCGACAATCAGACGATAGACTGTATCTACTCTCATCTGAGAAGAGGACAGCAGACCAGTCGTTATCAGTCCAATTGCGATGTTGATGGCACCATTGCAAACGGGCGGTACGGTGACGTCTGGACAATGGGATGCGCACAACAGGAAGGCGGGCGTATAGTCCTCCTTCATGCAAACGTCAGGCGACAGTTTTTCGTGAGATCCGCTTGCCAGGAGCAGCCATAAACTGGTTTGCTACCTCACTAGCTGTGCTGCGCCGGTGCCTTTTTGTTGATAGCACTATGTACCGATCTTCCGCAGGTGTCGTACGGCGAACACAACCTCCCCCGTGACGTTTGCTACACTCTCCATTTGCTTGAAATGATTTCCAAAGCCTTGAAACAACACTGTGGCTGACGTCGAACTCCCTGGCAATATCTGTTATTTTTCGCCTTTCTTCAATCATGCCAATAATACGACCACGCGTAAAATCATCTAGGTGATGTCGGGAAGACATACTGAAAATTGCAAGTTCGTCAATTGATTCTTTCCCTTTCAACTTTGCGTTTGAATAACAACGGTCAATACGCGTCAAATCCTTTATATCTCTTATCAGCGCTATGACGTCAGGAACAAGTTCGGCAATCCAAAATTTGCATACGCACAACACGTCTTACTGTATCCCGCACTTGTGCTAATTTCCACATTTTCCTGCCTTCCATTTTATGGTTGCTATCGTTGCTATTGTCATCCGTCCTTAGCAAATGTCCGGCAGTGTATAACGTGCTTGAATCTCTTTCGATATATTAACTCTCCACAATCTACTCGCAATTTCTCTCTCTCTCTCTACGCCACACCTTCTCATTCAACGCCATCTAGTTATTTTTCTTTGACTCACATGTGCCGTTCAGTGAGAAAATATTTAACCGAGAAGTAACGTAATCTGCATAAGAAAACAGAAACTCAAAAGGAAAGTTATATAGAGGTACACGTCATATAAGGTATACCGTTTCTAATATACATTTCTGAGAGGTGTCGCACATAAGCAATTGTGACACTTCTGAGAAATGTGTATTTTCCCTACCTAAAGGTAAGCAAGCACATCGTGAAAACGAAAGAAATACTCTGAAAATATTTTGCACAAAGTTCCAAGTATTTAAGGTAAAATCACTTTCCTAATTCGGCTTTTCGAAGAGCAGTTTTCTTGTTTCAGTGTTGAAAGGCCGATGTGAACATCTAAGGCACCCGTACCTGATATAGGGCTACTGGTTCCAGGAATATGGCAGAAACAGCACAATACATAGGACAAACACACTTCCCTTTCGTCAGCTGGAACTAGAACCCGGGCCAAAATTGAACTATTAGTCAGAAGCCGTGTCTCCGATCACTTCTGCAACCTGGGCTGGCAAAGTAAAAATAGTGTACCAGGCACGAAAATAAAGGGATTCATGAAACTAATGGAAACACAGACTGCTACTAGAGTACATGCAATGAGCCATATACAAATCACTGGAACGACGTCACCCGCGATGTGAAATACATGAAGGGGTGCAGTACGATCAGGGCCGGATTTATAAAGGGGCAAAAGGGGCAATTGCCCGGCCCTCCCCCAGCCAAAGAGGTCCCCCTTTACACAAAAATATAGTAATTAAAAGATGACTTTATTTTATTAAAATAAAAAAGTAAAAATTGTTATGAACAATTTTTAACAATGACCTAGTTTTTATTTTCGTTGCTATTGTTGCTGTTATATTTAAATTTTCGTGGGTGTTTGCTCTCATAGAGGAAAGAGGAAATTGTCCAATTTGCAGCATTTACTAAACTCTGGTCATGTCTCACTCTATCCCAACAGGCGGTTTTACCGGGAGGTCTTGGAATATTAAAATGGGTAATCTCCTGATTAACATGCAGATTAGACTTTTTATTCCTTGTGTTTTGATTAACAGGCCATTTACAGCTCAGCCTAAAATGAAGCTTACTTGTGAAATGTAATTCCGGAATTCTTGTTTCTTTAATTCTTTTAATTAAAAGCTGCACAGTAAAATGGCCTTCTGGTGTTAAAAATATTTATCCACAAGGTGCTGATAATCATGAATATTCACAAAATTGTAGCCATAAATCTGTGATTTAATTCAAGTTAGTAAAATCGTGCAATGCATTGGTTATGAAACGCTTTCCAACATACCAGAAATCATTACTCAAGTTATGAGGATAATGGCTGTAGAATAAATCTCGCTCCTATGACCTGACCTTTAACCTCATTTCGATGATATTCAACAGAACCGGTAAAGTATACTTCCGGAACAACATGATAAAGTTTTGTCTCAATCGAAGCATTTTTACGTAAGTTATAACGCAATATCAGGAACACCGATCATCGCTCGGTTAAAGGGGGATGAGGGCGCAAAATGGTTTTTATTTTGATATGTTATTTTCAAGTATTGTAATGCTAAGTCGTTCAGTTGCACGTTGTCCCAAGTGTTCCAGTCGCTGAACACGTTCATCCGCGGTTTCGGTTGCGATTCACTTTGAAGAACGGCTTCGTAGTCCTTCCAAGCTCTGGTTACGTTCTTCGGATGATTCAGCTGCGATTCTCTGTCTATTTATTCGCCGCATTTGTTCGAGGTTTTCTTCCGATATAGATCATTTGAGGGTTATAATAACGTCGGACATTATTTCCATGCTTCTCGGCTTAGCTGCTCGGAATGGTCTTTTTGTAATCTGATCTTCTTTTAATGGAAGGTCATATGTTTCGAGACTGGAATGTGATCGGAAACCATCGGTTCTTGAATGTCCAAGCTTTTCCATATTTACTTCTTCCGCTTGTTCTTGTTCCAACAGTGCCGTATTCTACTTATTCTTCTCATTAAAGTTGAAACGTCCACGTTTCGTATGGGGTCGACCAGCCATATTTTTTTATATTGCTTTACCATCCACGTGACACTCTGTTAATAGAAATTAATAAAAATTAACTAATCATATTTTAACACAGCGGATACGCTCGTCATCAAGTGACTATTCAAAAACGTAAAAAAAATTGTATTAACAGTTTACCTTTTGAAGGGAAAAGTAAATCAGCGTTCCGCTGCTTATACTGTACTACGCATCAACTCCAAGCAGCTGGCATAACTCACTTTTTGTTCTAAAGGAGAATAGAAGTAATGCGTAATACGCACACAAAACGTGACGTAATGAGGCAGATGGGACTCACGACCATCTGCTCGCGAGAGTGTGACGTCATAAAACTTTAATAGGATCCACACACAACGCGTGACGCAATGAGACAGATGGCGTGACAGCGCGCCAACATCCCAATCTCGAGAGTGTGACGTCATAAGATTTCAAAGCATGGGTAACATTAATGGGACGACGCCATGACACTAAAAACGTGGTAATTCATGGTGGTTATTTAACCCACGAAACGAATTTTCCCAAAGTTGAAATCAAGCTAAATCGATTTCTAGTATCAGAAAACGGTAGGTTAACGACTTTCGTCAAAATCCTTAGAGCCGTTTTCAAAATAAAATTTACGTACATACAAGAATTGCTCCTTTAATAGTATAGGATAAGGGCGATGGAATGGATCCCGATCCTAAGTCTTGACCTTTGACCCCATTTCGCCCATTTTCAATAGGGTTTGTCCCCAGGTGGTCCCCTACCACATACTAAAATTTCATCGAAATCAAAATATTTTTACGGACGTTACGACGCATAAGGGCAATGAAATGCATACCTCTCCTATATCCTGACCTTTAACCCCTTTGCACCCATTTTCAATAGGGTTCATCCCCGGTGGTCACTTAGGACATACTAAATTTTCATCGAAATCGAACCATATTTACGCAAGTTATGACGCATAAGAGCAATGGAATGCATCCCCCTCCTATGTCCTGACCTTTGACCCCACTTCACCCATTTTCAATAAGGTTCGTCCCCACGTGGTCCCCTACCACATACTAAAATTTCATCGAAATCGAGCCATTTTTACGCGAGTTATCGTACGGACAGACAGTCAGACAGATGGACGGACTAACAGACAGACAGATGGACGGACTGACAGACTGAGAGATGGACGGACTGACAAAGCTAGAGCATATACGCTTCTTCAACCTACGGTTGGAAAGCGTAAATAACACGATCGCTGAACAGCTGTCTCCTTGATACACGGAGTTGTAACTCAAGAAGTGTGGCGGACTCTCCTCTCGTTGGCTTCAGCTCTTTCAGCGGAGAACCAGTAGCAGACGCATTGTTACATATGTACTTCTCTCTCGCTGATGTTTCAAATGTATTTGCAGCAGTATCTGCGCTTCTAAAGACTCGATTTTTTTTATTATTGGAGTTTTTTTTAATGATTTATTGGACCTGGTGGTACAAAGACATGACAAACAGGTAGACATAGACAGGAGACATAAATTTCACAGCAACAGGTACAAATCATACATGGTTGACAGCATGTCAAATGATCAATTTACACAGATATAGACAGTGTTGATCATTTAACACATTGTGAACAAGTATTACATCAAACTTGGATTTGACAGTATGCTAAATGACCGATGTACACATAGAGCCAGTGTTGGACAAGTAACACATTGAGAGCCAGTGCCGAAAGACAAACACAAACATCCATGCCTCATGGTATTCGAACCCGGAACCCACCTCGGACGAGTGATCAGAAGCCATCACTTAGACCACTGCGCCAATGGGGCGGCGAAAAACTCGATTGAAAAAGTTCCTTCACAGTAAGAAAACCACGGAAACCCTTCCGCGCGTATTTTTTGTTTTAAATAATGCAAAATTTTTCCGCTAAGGGGCGCATTTTTCTCAATATCTTTGCTTAGATATGAAAAATTCATATTGTTTGACAGTGTATCTCATGCGAAGTGTTGTGTATGTAATTTCAAATTTTTCTTAAACGCACAAATTGGGAACTAGAAGGCATAAGTCATGTTTCCATTTATAGCATATTTGCAGAAAATGTACGTTTTCTAAAAACTAACTACGAAAACATTTTATGAGCATTTTCTGCCCAAAATAATGTACAATTTTCCCGCTACGGGGCGGAAATGTTTAATTATTTTAGTCAATGTCACCGTTCCTAAAGTCCAGTTAAAAAAATCTTTCAACAACGGACACTATTCATCTTGTGGAATATTGTGCATATACTCATGGGTTGTTTGTAGTTCACAGTTCTAACGAAAGTTGGTGTTAGCGTGCACAATGATGAGTCATTACATAATGACCACCTACCTACTAAGCTGTAGGAACCCCTTTAGTCCGCAAAACAGAGGCCACTCGGCGAGGCATTGATTCGATAAGATGGCGATAGGTATCCTGGGTTATCTGGTACCAGAATGTCAACAGCAGGTCCTCCAGTTCCCTTACATTTCGGGGTGGTGGCGATTTAGCGCGAACCCACTTTTCGAAGTCGAACCACAAATGTTCGATTGGGTTCACATCAGGTGAATTTGGAGGACGAGGCATTAACATAAAGTCACATGTTCCTCGAACCACTCCTTGACTATTCCAGAAATGGTCAACGGATCAACGGGTCGACAATTTCTTGCGGGTCCAATGGGTCCGGTCTAGATGTTCCTGAACCGATTTTGACCCGGTTTTAGTCCCGTTTTATTTTTGAAAAGATAAAAATATATTCCAAAGAAAAATGCGCGTTGTGGAATTCTGTAGTCGATACTGGTGCCCACGGAGTGAATAATGAGTTGCCATCCAAAAATATTATCGTCTCTTTCTTAAAGCAACGAATATTTCCACCGACCAACATCAGACACACCGACACCATATCGTAAAAGATACTTCCTTTGCGTTCTTTTACAGTGCGATTGTCCAGGGTAAGGTACAGGCAAACGCCATTCGCCAGCTTCTCGGCTGAATCACTCTCTCCGTGCGAAGTTCTTTGTATGACTAAGAGTTACTTTTCACATCGCATCTTTTACATTGAGCATTCAGAGGTTTTCGATTGATGTGTTAACCCGTTCCCATGACATGTCATATCCAAATTAATTCCTTATTTGTTATTATGAATGGATTTAATATTTAGGAGCTTGAGAAAGGCATCGAGGCCAACAAATACGGGCTTGTTGAAAACCACAAGGAGAAGAGTGAATGTTGGAAATTGTTTCGTCTCATTAAGGAACCGGTGAATAATTTTGAGTTGTTTGGTCTTGCTTGTTGCTCAAAATGTGGAAAGTGTATAATTACAAAGAAAGATGTCGACGGTGTAATAAGAGATTATGATACGAAAATCTAACGGACCATATGAAAGTATGCGCACCGCCATCAAAGCGTGGAAAGATTGAATAATCTAAATACACTTAAAAAATAAATTTGTGTAATCGTAAATAATGATTCCCATTTGTATAATAATAATCTACTCACGGTCACGGTCATAGTCAGCCATTACTTCTGGATTAGGCAAAACAATGGCACTAAAATGGCATATATATATATATATACTACTGTATCATGTCTTTTTTAAAGTTAGCATTTAGGCTTCAGTAGGTTATTTCGTGACGTTAAAGCAACTGTAGTCAGTTCTGCATCGAAATTCGTAAAATCAATTTGAAACTTGTTTTGTACAAGTAATAACATCCATTCTTTGATAAATTAAATCATTCGTAAGTGTCTGTAGTCATGAACATGATATAAATATTTTTTTTCGGACAAATCTTATAAAGCATCCAAGAAGAGCTTCAGGCAGAAGATAAAGGTACGGTCGCACGGAAATTCCTCATCCTGCCTAGAGTCTTCCTAAGTAGTGAAGGCCATATCACAAAATATTGGTTAAAAATCTGTTTTTCAAAAAATTAAAAATTCGTTTCTTTTTTCTTAATTGAGATCAAAACAGAAACCAAAGAGCAATTTTGCTGATCTTCAAAATTTCAAAAATTCTCTTTTGTCGTTGATATCAATGGCAGACATTTATTTATTACGCGTGACGTAACACGTTAGTTTGTTTTTGCTCCTTCAGCTAAAGAACAATATCGCCCCATCTACAATTCCTGGGATCATGCGTATAAATGAAACTGTTACACCGTATAAGGGATAAAGACTTAGCTATTAAACAGTTTCAGCTTCGGATGAGAAAGGAAGGAATATTTGCTTCATATTAGTGACCATAAATGATGTACAAATACACTATCTACCAACAAGCAATTGGACACCAGTGATAGAAAAGGAAAACGAAGTTTATTCACCTTCAATTGTCGGTGGAGCCTCCACGAGCGGCGATTACAGCTGCGACCCTCCTGGGCATACCCTCAACCAGACGTTGTACGACGGCTAGCAGTATTTTCTTCCACTCGGCTTGGAGAAGACAGGTCAGTTCTTTCACCGATTTCGGACGGTGGGGGCAACCCTTAAGTCGACGCTCCAACTCGTCCCAGAGGTGCTCGATAGGGTTAAAGTCCGAGCTCTGCGCAGGCCAGTCCATTCGATTAACTCCATTGTCACCATACCAAGCCATGGTGGACCTCGCAACATGACAGGTGGCATTGCTATCCTGAAAGTAACATGGGTCTACCCCGTGAAACTGTCACAAAGTAGGAAGCGCATGGTCATCCAAAATGGTGCAGTAGGTCTCGGCGTTGAGTCTACCAGGAATTGCGACCAAGGGTCCCGTGCCATACCAGGAGAAACACTCCCATAGCATAATTCCACCGCAGCCGAACTTCACAGTTGGCACAATATATTCCGGCAGGAGGCGTTCTCCAGGCAGACGCCAAACCCAGACCCTGTCATCCGATCGGTAGAGGGTGAATCTTGATTCGTCGCTCCAGAGACTCTGTTTCCACTGTTCAACGGTCCACTGTCGACGTTCTTTGCACCACGTTAGCCGAGCAGCGCTATTGGACTTGTTGATCAAAGGCTTGTGGGCGGCAGCACGTCCATGATAACCGATCAGATGGGCTTCCTTACGGATGGTATTCATCGAAAGAACACTCCCGGATGCCTGTTGAAACTCCTCGCGGGTGTGGCCCATCGATTTAGTGCTGTTCTTCCGAATTTCTCTGACCAGCACTCGTCGGTCTCTAACTCCCAGTTTTGTGGGTCTCCCGGGTCAGAGCACATTCCGACAGTCACCTCTCATCTTCCACTTGCCAATCACGTAGGCCACTGTCGATTTTGGGTTGTTCAACTCGCTGAATATGTCACGTATGGATCGGCCGTTTATGTGATACCCGACGATTACACCTTCCTCGAAATCAGAGAGCTCCGAACTGCGTGGCATCTTGCATGCGACTGGTTGCGTTGTTGTTGTTTCCCACACGACATTTAACGGCGGCGGCCGTGACGTGTATCGGGACCGCAGATATCGTCGATTGCAAGGATGTCCAATTACTTGTTGGTAGATAGTGTATCTTTGATGAAAGTTATGAAGTCTCATTCAGTAATAACTTTGATCACTTGACCCTAAATATTTTTCAAATAGATCTTTTCGGAGCAGAGATAGCAAACAAAACGTTTTGGCATTTACGTCCCCTAAATAACTGCGCAATATTTAAAGAAGATAATGTTCCCAATATTTTACTATAGCGAATGGCATTGATTAAAAGAAATTCTTCAATTGGATTCTTAGAAATGGAGACACAGTTTCAAACAGAAATTAACCGATGAGCCATTCCGTTACGACCGCCCCCAGCCAAGAGAAATGAGCGCGCCTGGAGACCGATCGGTGGCGCGGGTGAAGTTCACAGAGCAGTATATATACAACCCGAGGACCGGCTTTCGGTTAGTAGAGTGTTCTAAGTCAGAATGGGAAAAGCTGCTGATTTATCGGAGTGTGATAAAGGACAAATTGTGATGGCATGGCACCTCGGAACTACGATCTCGGAAACGGCGCGGCTTCTGGGTTGTTCACGTGCCGCTGTAGTGAGTACGTATCAAAAGTGGTGCACAGATGGCCAAACGACGAGCCGTTGTCCAGCTGTGTGTCGTCAGCAGCTCATTGATGACAGAGGGGAGCGGAAACTGTCGCCCATTATTCACAGCGACCGCAGGGCCACAGTGAGACAAATGACCTGCAGCTACAACGGTGGTAATCAGGGCAATGTGTCACAGCACACAGTTCATTGCAGCCTTCTGCGTACGGGACTACGTAGCCGAAGACCCAGCCGGGTCCCCATGCTCACTGCACGTCGTCACCAACAACGCATGAAATGGGACCAATATAATCGAGATTGGACGGTGAATGATTGGAAGAAAGTCGTCTGGTCTGACGAATCAAGATTCTTGGTGCATCACGTAGACGGCTGAGCGCGGATACGCCGATTACCAACGGAGGCTATGGCACCTGGATGCATTGTTGGGGGTAAACAGGCCGGCGGCGGGCGATGTCTTCTTGGGACACTTTAGGCCCCATTATCATTAATAGCACAATCTGACAGCTGTCAGATATCTGAACATCGTTGTGGACCTAGTTCACCCTTTCATGGTAAACGCGTTCCCTGCTAGTGATCGCCATTACCAACCAGAGTTGGAAACAAGTCAAAACTTTTGGACCCGGAAGTCTCATAACTGGACCCAACCCGTAACTGACCCGGAAAAAAAATCCATATATATAAATATATACTATCGATAAAAACATACCACTGTAAACCACAATTAGAAAAAACATTATTAATGCCAAGAGAGTCAAAAAAGCATTATAATCAAAAACAAACCTCCCAAGCCGATCTCATCAGGGAAACACCTCTCCAGGATAATAACTAAATTCAGCTTGCATCAATTTTATATTGCATCATCATAACTAAAATCAGTTTCCATATTGATTTTATTAGTATATATATATATGCCATTTTAGTGCCATTATTTTGCCTAATCCAGAAATAATGGCTGACTATGACCGTCACGGTCATAGTCAGCCATTACTATATTATTATACAAATATACGTGAGTATATTATTATACAAATGGGAATCATTATCTACGATTACACAAATGTATTTTCTTAAGTATATTTAGATTGTTCAATCTTCCCAAGCTTTGATGGCGGTGCGCATACTTTCATATGGTCCGTTAGATTTTTGGTTCCATAATCTCTTATTACACCGTCGACATCTTTCTTTGTAATTATACACTTTCCACATTTTGAGCAACAAGCAAGACCAAACAACACAAAATTATTCACCGGTTCCTTAATGAGACGAAACAATTTCCAACATTCACTCTTCCCCTTGTGGTTTTCAACAAGCCCGTATTTGTTGGCCTCCACGCCTTTCTCAAGCTCCTAAATATTAAATCCATTCATATTAACAAATAAGGAGTTAATTTGGATATGACATGTCATGGGAACGGGTTAGCACATCAATCGAAAACCTCTGAATGCTCAATGTAAAAGATGCGATGTGAAAAGTAACTCTTAGTCATACAAAGAACTTCGCACGGACAGAGTGATTCAGCTGAGAAGCAGGCGAATGGCGTTTCCCTGTACCTTACCCTGGACAATCGCACTGTAAAAGAACGCAAAGGAAGTATCTTTTACGATATGGTGTCGGTGTGTCTGATGTTGGTCGGTGGAAATCTTCGTTGCTTTAAAAAAGAGACGATAATATTTTTGCATGGCAAATCATTATTTACTCCGTGGGCACCAGTATCGACTACAGAATTCCACAACGCGCATTTTTCTTTGGAATATATTTTTATCTTTTCAAAAATAAAACGGGACTAAAACCGGGTCAAAATCGGTTCAGGAACATCTAGACCGGACCCATTTGACCCCTCAAGAAATTGTCGACCCGTTGATCCGTTGACCATTTCTGGAATAGTCAAGGAGTGGTTCGAGGAACATGTGACTTTATGTTAATGCCTCGTCCTCCAAATTCACCTGATGTGAACCCAATCGAACATTTGTGGTTCGACTTCGAAAAGTGGGTTCGCGCTAAATCGCCACCACCCCGAAATGTAAGGGAAACTGGAGGACCTGCTGTTGACATTCTGGTACCAGATAACCCAGGATATCTATCGCCATCTTATCGAATCAATGCCTCGCCGAGTGGCCTCTGTTTTGCGGACTAAAGGGGGTCCTACAGCTTAGTAGGTAGGTGGTCATTATGTAATGACTCATCATTGTGCACGCTAACACCAACTTTCGTTAGAACTGTGAACTACAAACAACCCATGAGTATATGCACAATATTCCACAAGATGAATAGTGTCCGTTGTTGAAAGATTTTTTTAACTGGACTTTAGGAACAGTGACATTGACTAAAATAATTAAACATTTCCGCCCCGTAGCGGGAAAATTGTACATTATTTTGGGCAGAAAATGCTCATAAAATGCTTTCGTAGTTAGTTTTTAGAAAACGTACATATTCTGCAAATATGCTATAAATGGAAACATGACTTATGCCTTCTAGTTCCCAATTTGTGCGTTTAAGAAATATTTGAAATTACATACACAACACTTCGCATGAGATACACTGTCAAACAATATGAATTGTTCTTATCTAAGCAAAGATATTGAGAAAAATGCGCCCCTTAGCGGAAAAATTTTGCATTATTTAAAACAAAAAATACGCGCGGAAGGGTTTCCGTGGTTTTCTTTCTGTGAAGGAACTTTTTCAATCGAGTTTTTCGCCGCCCCATTGGCGCAGTGGTCTAAGTGTTGTCCTATGTATTGTGCTGTTTCTGCCATATTAATGGAACCAGTAGCCCTATATCAGGTACGGGTGCCTTAGATGTTCACATCGGCCTTTCAACACTGAAACAAGAAAACTGCTCTTCGAAAAGCCGAATTAGGAAAGTGATTTTACCTTAAATACTTGGAACTTTGTGCAAAATATTTTCAGAGTATTTCTTTCGTTTTCACGATGTGCTTGCTTACCTTTAGGTGGGGAAAATACACATTTCTCAGAAGTGTCACAATTGCTTATGTGCGACACCTCTCAGAAATGTATATTAGAAACGGTATACCTTATAGGACGTGTACCTCTATATAACTTTCCTTTTGAGTTTCTGTTTTCTTATGCAGATTACGTTACTTCTCGGTTAAATATTTTCTCACTGAACGGCACATGTGAGTCAAAGAAAAATAACTAGATGGCGTTGAATGAGAAGGTGTGACGTAGAGAGAGAAAGAAATTGCGAGTGGATTGTGGAGAGTTAATATATGGAAAGAGATTCGAGCACGTTATATATCTATGTATGAAAGGGATTATATGAAAGGGATGATACATGTACTCCAGACATCATAAAAGGTACCAGTACCAGAGTTCTTCCAGTCCTTCCAGCAGAAGTTCCACATGCAATCAAGAACATGAAGCGGGGAAAAGCTCCAGGAGAAGATGGAATTACTGTAGACATCATACAAGAAGCAAGTGGAGAAATCGAAACAGTACTCGCCCAAATTTTCACTCGATGCCTTAATGAAGGAAAGATTCCTGAGTATTGGAACAACGCTATAATGATCCTGCTACATAAAAAAGGTGACATTGAGGATCTCAGGAACTACAGACCTATCAGCCTCCTATCAGTGGTTTATAAAATCTTCACTAAAGTTCTTTCACACCGCTTGAAGGTGACACTGGACATGGCTCAACCGAGAGAACAAGCTGGATTCAGGAGTGGCTACAGCACAATAGATCATATCCACGTACTGAGAGAACTAATTGAAAGAGCGAGGGAATATGAACTTCCATTGTGCATGGCTTTTATCGATTATGAAAAAGCCTTTGATTCGGTGAAACCATCAGCAGTTACAATGGCTCTGAAAACCTGCGGTATTGAAGATGCATACATTAATATTATTAATAACATCTATGAAAATGCAAGTGCAAAGATTAGGCTGTTTGAAAATACAACACACATAAAAATTGGAAAGGGAGTGAGACAAGGTGACACCATATCTCCGAAGCTCTTTAATGCCACATTGGAGGGTGTTTTTCAGTCACTGAGCTGGGAAAACAAGGGGATAAAGATTAATGGAGATTATCTAACCCACCTTCGTTTTGCTGATGACGTAGTCATTTTTGCAACTACCCCATCAGAGCTGCAGAGTATGATCCAGGAACTTGCTGACAAGAGTAAAGAAGTGGGATTGAAAATGAACTTTCAGAAGACAAAAGTGATGTTCAATGCTTTTACAAGAAATGAAGATTTATCGATTGATGGAGAAAAGCTGGAGATAACAGACACGTACGTTTATCTTGGACAGCAGATATCAAGTGAGGGTCACATTGATGAAGAAATTAATCGGCGTACAAAACTTGCCTGGAGAGCTTTTGGAAGAAACAGCATAATTTTCAAGAGCAATATGCCATTATGTCTTAAAAGAAAAGTGTTTGATCAATGCATCCTTCCAGTGCTTACGTATGGTGCAGAGACGTGGACCTTAACTAAAAGAGACATACAAAGGCTGCAGACAACTCAAAGCAGCATGGAGAGGTGCATGCTTGGTGTAACCAGGAGAGATAAGAAGAGGAACTCGTGGATCCGAAAAATGACAAGAGTGGAAGACATCATGATCAGAGTTAAATCCCTGAAATGGCAATGGGCTGGACATACTGCCAGAAGGACAGATCATCGATGGACAGCCGAAATTTTAGATTGGATTCCAAGGGACAGGAAAAGACCCAGAAGAAGACCACATGGGAGATGGGTGGATGAAATTCGAAAGTATGCAGGGGTGACATGGAGTAGACTGGCACAAGACAGACCGTTGTGGAGGAAACTTGGGGAGACCTTCGTCCAGCAGTGGATTGATAATGGTTGACAATGATGATGATGATGATGATATCTATGTGAATCGACGAACACGTTTTGTTGCTAAATGATTGAGATCTATACACAAAATACTATAACTATACTAAAAATCCGAAATTTCTTGGTGTAGAGAACTTTCAACAATTTGAGCGCGGTGACTTGACTAGACAATAAATGAATAGGCGGAAACGTGATAATTCGAAGAAACGAGGTCACGTTGGTTGGGCACCGGTACCACAGTAGAAAACGCAGCATTATTTGAAGAATTGATTCCAAATACGTGGCAACTCCAGAGAGACGCAATCATTGTAAGCCTCGCAGCTAGTCAACATTTCCAAGGTTTCGCGAATGGCCGTAGATTTGGGTGTCGGGTATGAAGCTAATTCGCGAAACCTTGGAAATCTTGACCAGCTGTGAGGCTTGCAATGATAGCGTTTCTCTGGAGTTGCCACGTATTTGGAATCAATTCTTCAAGTAATGCTGCGTTTTCTACCGTGGTACCGAGTGCCCAAACAACGTGACCTCGTTTCTTCGAATTATCACGTTTGCGCCTATTCATTTATTGTCTAGTCAAGTCACCACGTTCAAATTGTTGAAAGTTCTATTGTCCAGTTTCCAGTTAGGTGTCTACCTTTCTTGAAAAAGCCATCTGGTTGATATGCAAAAGCTTGGAAAGTTTATTTGTATTCTACGCCAAGAAATTTTGGATTTTTAGTATAGTTATACTATTTAGAGTATAATTTGGTGTACAGTTCCTAGATATTGAACTTCATTAAGATCTATGTTGATAGCAGAGGCATTTTGTGTTAGTGGATTTTATTGTTGACCTGAATTTCCAGTAGTGAGGGAAAATTCAGGTAAAAAAAAAGTACAAGTAGCATGTAAGCGTAGATTTTTTTACCCTAACCGTTGTTATTATTATTCATTTAGTTATTGCATAAGTGAGATTTATGTTCAACAAAACTAGCGACAAACGTTAATTCTTTAGTTAAATAATTAAACTGCTTAATAAAACGCAAAAAGACAAAACATATTTATTTGCTTTTGGTACTACGCCACGGCTTCAAATGTCCGATCTGAAAAAACTCTTTTCGCATCTCATAGAAGCAATTACGGCCAAATTTTCCATGGTTTCATGAATGTCCTCTGTTGTAATGTATTACTACAAAGAGAAATAAACAATTTTTTTTTAGTACAATGATGTCTTCATCTTGAATTTCCAGGCCACAAAAATTGTTTCAAAATTGCCTAGCTTTAGTTGTTTGTGATCAGTGCAATCCATACGTTGTCTTGTATTTAAGATGCAATGTTTTGCTAATACGAAGCGTCACGGTATATTTGCATTTGGAATTTATATTTTGCATCTGCAATTTTAAAAGTCCGTTTTCGAAAATCGTTTTCTTGCATCCACCTGCTGCAATCATTACCATAGTTTTCTACGGCTTTCCTGTTTTTATAATTCATTATTTTCCTGCTAGTTTTGCTTTTCTGGTTTATTATGTTCCTGAGATACTACTTGTCTTCTCATCATTGAAACCAGTAGCACCAAATAAGGGAACAGCGACAGCTTATATACTTAGAGCTACTCACTGTGGTCGTTAACCACCGCCCCCTCCCACACACTCACAAAAATTTACCTGGTGTCCTGTACTAGGTTAAGGACAAATTAAAGAAATTCAATAAGTTTTCGACATAGAATATTAATGAAACCAAACTGTGGTTTACCCGCTTGTGACATGCACTATCTACCAACAAGTAATTGAACACCCCTGCAATCGACGATATCTGCGGTCCTGATACACGTCACGGCCGCCGCAGTTAAATATCGTGTGGGAAACAAAAACGCAAAAACGCAACCAGTCGCATGCAAGATGCCACGCAGTTCGGAGCTCTCTGATTTCGAGAAAGGTGTAATCGTCGGGTATCACAGAAATGGCCGATCCATACGTGACATATTCAGCGAGTTGAACCACCCAAAATCGACAGTGGCCTACGTGATTAGCAAGTAAAAGATGAGAGGAGACTGTCGGAATGTGCCCCGACCCGGCAGACCCACAAAACTGGGAGTTAGAGACCGGCGGCCGCTGGCCAGAGAAATTCGGAAGAACGGCACCAAATCGATGGGCCACATCCGGGAGGAGTTTCAACAGGCATCCGAGAGTGTTCTTTCGATGAATACCATCCGTAAGGAAGCCCATCTGATCGGTTATCATAGACGTGCTGCCGCCCACAAGTCTTTGATCACCAAGTTTAATAGCGCTGCTCGGCTAACGTGGTGCAAAGAACGTCGACAGTGGACCGTTGAACAGTGGAAACAGGTTTTCTGGAGCGACGAATCAAGGTTCACCCTCTACCGTTCGGATGGTAGGGTTTGGGTTTGGCGTCTGCCTGGAGAACGTCCCCTGCCGGAATATATTGTGCCAACTGTGAAGTTCGGCTGCGGTGGGATTATGCTATGGGGGTGTTTCTCCTGGTATGGCACGGGACCCTTGGTCGCAATTCCTGGTACAATCAACGCCGAGACCTACTGCATCATTTTGGATGACCATGTGCTTCCTACGTTGTGGCAGTTTTACGGGATGGACCCATGTTACTTTCAGGATGACAATGCCACCTGTCATGTTGCGAGATCCACCATAGCTTGGTATGGTGACAATGGAGTTAATCGAATGGACTGGCCTGCGCTTAACCCTATTGAGCATCTCTGGAACGAGTTGGAGCGTCGACTTACGGGGTGCCCCCACCGTCCGAAATCGGTGAAGGAACTGACCTGTCTTCTCCAAGCCGAGTGGAAGAAAATAACGCTAGCTGTCGTACAACGTCTGGTTGAGAGTATGCCCCGGAGGGTCGCAGCTGTGATCGCCGCTCGTGGAGGCTCCACCAACTATTGAAGGTGAATAAACTTCGTTTTCCTTTGCTATCACAGGTGTCCAATTACTTGTTGGTAGATAGTGTATATTTCTCATTTAAACTATCTTTTGAGTTTGTCTCAGGAAAATTTCGTTGCTTCTGAGTTCAAGATTTTCTTATTGACAGGCACATTACTTCCCCTAAAAAAACTGGCACGTTTTGGCAATGCTGATAGTGAGTCAAATAAAACTAAAAAGCAAAGTCGAGAGTGTTGCGATTGAAAAGATAAAGTGCCTGTGGAGAGATGAAAACGGTGTAAAGAGCAAAGATTGCACATATATTGTGCAGATCGCTATGTTTGTTAAAAGTATGTGAGCTTGCTATTAAAATTACCTGGTGATTTACGATTTATGATTGTCAATTTAAAACTACGTAAATATAAAGCGTGTTTGTGTCTACTACTTCACGTTCGTGACTGGTACGTTTTGAGAATTAACCAGTTAAAGTTTAATCATTAATAGTTTACCAAAGTTACTGATTCTTTTGACCCTGTTCTACGTTATTTTAAAAACATAACCACAAGATGAAGTAGTTCCTAAATTAAACCTTAACGGCCAGACGAAACATGTAAACAACAGAAGTCAAACTTACGGAAAAGATGCTTTATTCAGGATGTAGCACTTCCATAACAAATCATAACATCACATAGTACTTCGTATTAAACTCTCCACACGCCACACAGCTCCACAACGCTCTACAGCACAACGCTTTACTTGCAACATTTCTCTAAGCAACGCTCTCTTTAACAACGCTCTCCAAGCAACAGTTTAGTTGTCGTTTTTATCTCTCTTTCTTATCTTATATCAGGCATACGTCACGTTCATTCAACCTGAATTATGTTGCCAACAGTATTCGTTTGAGAGAAAAGATATTACGTTAAGCGTGAAGTATACCTGAGAATAAACTCAAGATTTACATAGGGAAAGAAACTAAAAAGGAAAGTTAATTTAGAATATACGTCACACCTGTGTTTAACAAGTTTAGCTAAGGAAATTAATTTATTAATCAATAACCACGTCAAAAGCACGAAATACATTATATGTTCTGATAACTAAATGAACTCCCGATGTACTACTTTATTGCATGCTTATCCAGTTTCTCCCACGAAGTTATAAAACACTGCTGAAACATAATGTCACCGAATCTACATAAGTAAGGTACGAAAAGACTGGGAAATAAAGGACAGAAAGTGCGCGTTGTTCTACTGATTTGTCCTAAAGCCATTCAAAAACATTTATTGTTTGTTTCCGCCAAGTAAAAACAGTAATGGCATTAGAATCCGCAATAAATATACACAACTGACTGAACTGAAAATGCAAATTTAATACTGAATGAAATGAAATAACCGGAGCAACAAACTTCAAAGGTACAACTGCCATTCAGTAAATAGTAGACATACTGTCGACAAGAGACTCATTTAATGAAGATATATCTCCTAATAAAAGTCTGACAAAAGCTGCTGGGATGAATGAAATGAAATGAAGCACAATCACGTGATCTTATGAAGTCTGTAAGTTTTTTCAGCCAGCCACGGTTGCATCTGATAAGCTTAATTTTGCCGTTTCCAAATCATGTGGTACCATCACGAGAAAACATGTTTATGTTATTGATTTAAACGTTTCTTTAGTTTCTCTGAGTCAATTATCTATGCTTTTGTGATCAGGTAGGCCGTTTCCTTGCCCTGCTTGTGTGTTCGTTTGTTTTATTACACCGATCGACAAAGCCACCAGAAACCACGGGAAAACAGTATGTTTTTAGCGTACATATTGTAATCCGAAAATAACGCGAACTTGCCAAAATTAGTCATTGACGTTCAACATGCCAGTAAGGCGTGAAAAAACGGATGCAACATCTTGAAATACAGTCGCTGACACTTAGGGGTGGAGAAGAGAAAACAAAAGCTGAACAGCTTGAAATGGGACAAGAGATGAAGACAAACGGTGTGAAAGACTCATCTTTACTACGTAAAGGAAGTGTAAGTCAGACCACATTTCATGCTGTCACAGACGTCTGAATTGTTGGCACATAGTCTTCATGAATTATACGCCAAAGGAATAATGAATGTAAAACAGAATTAAACATGTACTCTATTTTCTACCCATCTCCTTTTGGGAAAAGAAAGGTCTGTATGACGAGTAAACCGATTGATTATTTCTGCAAGGAGAATTAGAAACAGGAACAGATTCTAAGAACATTGTTATTCCGAACAGATGTCCTTCATCTCCCTCCAAAAATATGTGTCACTACACTGTTTTTGTTTCCAACAACTGCAGTAGCTGTACCGAAATTCCGTTTCGGGAGGGAAATTGGCAGTTTTGATGCTAAAGAAAATCATTGTATAATGCGCTCACTCACTCCTTAAGTGGCTGCCTTTTCCGAGCCACATCAGAATGATTCGTCTTCCGAAAACATTGTTATTCCATAATTAGACCAAAAAAGCGGAATTTCGTTCCCGGCTGGGAAAATATGTTTCGGTCGAATGATGCCTACGATTAGGCCGATGGATTTTCGAAGGTCAACAACTTCGTTCCTCTGTCTTTCCTTTTCCCGTTTGTTTGTTCAGACTACTTTACATTAGCCACAGTCGGTGTTCAGCGAACCGTTTAACCTCCTGTGCTCAATCGTTGCTTCACATTGGGGCAGGAGTCTCTTCTTCCGAAATGTTTCCACGCGAGACACTTTCAAACTTGATAGAATGCGCTACTTATCTGTCTATGTAAATGCGTGCAATTGGCCTTACGGATGCACAAAATCTTCCATTTTACAGTGAGTGAACTTTTCTAAACTGGTAGAATAGACTTACGACGCTTCCCTTCTCTCTAGCGTGTATGAATTTACATGCTGGCTTTCCTCCTCTCAACTTCATTTATGACTCTGATTACTTTTGTCCTGTTGCGATCACGGAATCTCTGTAATGACAACCCTAAAGTATGTCCTCAAACCAAATTGTGACAAAGTCTAGTGCCCTGTGCTACGTAAACCAGGTCTTAGCAATTTCAAATGTAGTCCTATAATCGTGTTTCCACGCTCTTGAGCTGAGCGTCTGCGGGCCATTTCCAAGTATGATTACACTATCTAAACAGAAACTGTTTAGGCTTGTAAACAGAAAGAAATTATTCATTCCCATTGTCAGCGGATTCGGCACAAGACTCCACAGTTTCCTTTTAATTCGTGCAACTTTGACTGAAATCTTCCAAAATTGATTGTCTTTCTTCTTTTTAAGCTTTCTTAGTCCAAAAATAAATCTCAAGTTCCTGAAGAACGAATTTAGATCTGTTAGCTAAATTAAATTTTATTATTATGTTTTGTACACGGATCTTTAATTTCTTTTATGCAGAAAGGAAAACCCTCGGACAAAATAATTTCGTCCCATTTCTACGGAAGATCTAGAAAATTCCTCAAAGACCAAGGCTTTTTCGAAACACCCTACACAGTATTATAGGGACTCTTAATGACCTAGTGGTTTGTGCTCACGGTATTAAGACGAATAGCTCAAGTTCATGCCAAACGCTGCCGAGCAACCGCCGTGGCTCAGAAACCACCCCTAGCAGGAAACCGCGGGGTAAAGATCCCTTTTCATAAACCGGCCAGCTGTCCTTTCCCAGAGGGTCTCTGACTGGACCTCTGACCATCGTGTAGCATAACACTGCGCGGTTGAGGTATAACAACGAGCCAGTCCTATGTGTTAAAGCCAGTCTCACCGCGTTCTGCTTAGACTGAGAGAAACACAGGGAAGAGATACACAGAATGCCCACTCAGGCATTTTATGCGCAATTTGCAGCGCCTCCTGTGTTGGATATGGCAAGTTAAAGAAATAAGTGGTTGAATTGATTAGAAATAGATTTACACCACTAGCACATGTGACCAGCAGTGGCTGGTTTTGGTTTGCAAATTCGTTCGGGAGGAAAACGTAAACATCATGGAACGACATATTTGAATTAGAATGTAATAGTGTGAAAGTTTTTAAAATTGTATTTATATTTCCTGTCGTTTTCAATTACATTTATACTTGTTTTCACAGTTTATGTTAGATTAATTTCTCGAATCTGTGTGCCTTGGGATCAGAAATGTATAAGCTAAACGAGAAATTAATTAATCAACGGAAATGTGTTATTTGTGGACCAGTTTCTACAGTTCGTTACTTTAAGTTTCCAATGAATCCATCTCAGTAAGTTTATTCGAAACATAGATGATGGCCTAGGTACTTCGTAAAATATTCAGACATTTCTCTTAACCTACCAAACGGTTCTTTTAAATTATGTGACATGTTTTCTTAATATATTGCGTTATAAATTACCTTCATGGGTTCACTTCTGTTAGGGGACGGACCAATTTTTTTTTTTTTTTTTTTTGTATTCTTTTCTTTAAGATAGGTGATATACGTTAATAACAAAATGTAACTTGTTTTATATTAACATGTTTTTTTTTCGAAGTTGATAGCACAAACACCAGGGGTGACACACTTTGGCTACCATTAAATTTCAATCATGATCTTTACCAAAAACACATGCAAAATAATTAAATGTCCTATTTCAAGTACCAAGGCCAGAGGGGAAAAAAGGTTAAGTAACTTTTTAAATTTTATTGAATGAGATGTAATGTAGGATCTTTTTATAAATTGTACCCACTCATTCTTAAAATATACTGTACAATCAAAAATGTATGACCACCACCCTGCTATAGCAATCAGCTAACCGTGGAATGAACAGCAGTGTTTCAAAGACCACAATTTAATAAACCTTTTCTGTATTGGCTGGGGTTGCCAACTGTCGAGTTTTTAGAGGACAAGCTGATTTTTGGCCTGTATGTGTCCTGTAAAGTACAAGCAGACGAGCAAATGTTCCATTTTGTGTAAACGGCTAATTATTTATTTAAAATACTTTTTCTTGTCCATACTTTTTATGATACTTCTTTTTTTTTCACTCTGCTGGTTTCATTTAGGAAGAAACTTTAACCCATATAAGGTAAAGGCGTGATCACCACAAAGTGCATTTCGCTTTTTTTTTTTCGTTTCAATTATGGTATTTGATATTTATTATCATGGTCTATGTTTGTATTTAGATTAAACAATGATATCCCGGGTGATCCAAAAGTCTTGCACATTTTGAAAACGTAATAACTCGCGGAGTTTTGAGAGTAGAGCAACGCGGTGTGCTTAGAAATAATTCGAATGACATCGGGTTTTTTATGAAATCACATAAACTTTTACTCATTTTACTTACATTTTTCATCGCCAGATGGCGCAGCAACCACAGGTTGAAAGTGTCGAGAAAAATAGACACCTCATTGTACCAGGTGCTCAATGTGATGGTCGTCCTGTTCCAGCACTGCTTGCAGACGAGAGAAAACACCATGGACGGCATTGAAGAGCCTGTCCGGTGGTACAGCTGCCACATGGTGTCGAATGGCATTTTTCAGCATGGCCAATGAAGTGGGGCGACATCGGTACACTTGTGATTTTAGGTCACCCCAGAGCCAGAAATCGCAGGGTGTCAGGTCTGGTGGCCGAGGAGGCCAGGCCTTCGGAAAGTGTCGGCTCAACACACGATTTGCGCCAAACGTCTCTTGCAGCAGTTGCTTAACGGAACGTGCGATGTGGGGTGGTGCTCCATCCTGCATAAATGTGCACAGATTCACTGCCTCCCGCTCTTGCAAGCTAGGGATAACGTGCGTTCATTACATGTTCGCATAACGTGCACCTGCCACTGAAACGGTTTCGAAGGAGATGCCTCGGACCTCTTCAGATAACAAAGGACCGATAATGAAAGAAGCCGTGAATCCACACCACACTGTCACTTTCGGCTGATGAAGTGGCGCTTCAACGACTGCTCGGGGATGGTCCATAGCCATGATGCGACAGTTGTGCATGTTTACCGCTCCGTTTAGGGAAAAGTGTGCCTCATCAGTCCATAAAACGTTCATCAGCCAGTTCTCGTCGACATCCATTTGTCGAAAAAACCATGCTGCGAACTCCTGACGCTGCACGTAATCGCCAGCTTGCAGTTCGTGATGACGTTGCAGTTTGTACGGGTTTCTGTGCAGAATCCGCCATAGTGTTCGCCATACAGTCCCGTATGGAATGCCTATTTTCCGAGAAACATGGCGAGCACTGGACTCGCCATGTGCGGATGACATTGCAATCACATCCATTTCCTGCGTAATCGTCTCTGCTGCAGCAGCACGTGTTCGTGGTCTACTTCTGCGTGGGCGTGCTGCCAAAGATCCCGTTTCCTCGAATTTTTTCACTATTCGCCGCAGCGCAGTACTTTGCATCGGTCCTTTCCCACTGCGATCACCTTTCAGTGGCCGGTAGGCTTTCAACGCAGCACTCGCACATTCAGCGTTGCAGTAGAACAATTTCACCAAGAGCGCTTTGTCCGGTAATGACAGCACACTGACACGGACCACTATGACTTGTGGTTGCTTCCCAGCTGCTGCTTTTATGCCCACTATCCCAGACCTGTTCGCCTATGACGCCATCTGGGGATGAAAAATGTAAGTAAAATGAGTAAAAATTGATGTGATTTCATAAAAAGCCCGATGTCATTCTGATCATTTCTACGCAAACCGCGTTGCCCTACTCTCAAAACTCCGCGAGTTATTACGTTTTCAAAATGTGCAAGACTTTTGGATCACCCGGTACTTAAAAAAGTGGTATTTATTGTTTTATTAATTAAATTGCCTGTATTTGTCCTAAACTAATAATTCAGGGGTCATTTCACAGCTAAGTAATTTTTAAAACTTAAATTAATTACTTCATGTTAGTTAAGTTAGTAATTTTTACAACTTACTTAAACAGTAAGTAAGTTGTAAAAATTTTTAAATTTTCCAACATTCCTCAGCAGTTCAATTTTCAAATGTTTACATTTGTTATTATTAATATATTTTTTTGAAAAATCACAACATATCGTTGACATAAACCTAAACGAAATTAGGTATAAGCTTTGTTCTATTTGAAAAGTTAGAACAACTTTGTCACAACAAATAATTTTCAGTTTATATACCTAAGTTTACTTAACTAAAATTTGCCAAACTTAAAAAAAAATATTGAAAAATTACACATTTTGAGCCCTTAAGAACTTGCCCATGTGAGCAAGGTGTTAAAACTTTTAACCCTGTTTAAAGGAAAGGACTGATGCATATAGATTTACCCCTGAAAGTAACATTTTGCTTTTTTGACTATTTAAGCTGTAAAGAAAAAAATGTGTAAGGGACGGTAATTAAATACTTTAACTTCGCAAAGGTATTCTTTTTTTTTCAGTTTCATAGTAAAATGTTTGTAGGGGTGTTGAGTAATTTAAACTACAAGTAGAAAATTTCCCAAAGTTAATAAATTAATTAGTAGTTGAGATCCAAGGATGTGTGATAGCGTAAAGGGTGAATTCAACGGTCCATCAGCTTAGGAGGAGGGGGTTCTTTAGGAATGCAGACCATAAAAAGGTCTATCGATGTGTGTATAATGAGGAAAATTAGTGTAATTAAATGGATCTGGATAGTTTCCAAATCCCTTTCATTACACAAATTTTTGTTTTATACAGGGAGTCTCAGAAATACACGGCAGAACTGCAGGAATGAGTTCCTCATAAGTTCATAAGGAAAACGTTTCTATCAACATACGTCCGGAAATGCTTAATTTCCGAGTTATGAAGGTCTGTCTATGACACTTAACTGTTCGCATTACCTGATTCAGGCCTGTATTGGTTTCCCAGTTATTCACCGGAATGTTTTATCTCCCGCAGGTTAATTTCTTCATCACAAGGTACTGACAGAATCTGGTGGTTTTCCTTTTCGACCATGTACTCAAATCAAGAGCAAGCGGATATGCACTTATGTACGGTCTGGCGGATGGCAATGCCCTGGAGGCTAGTTGTCTGTACCACGAAAGGTTACCAGGACGAAGATGTTCAAACAGGAAAACATTTGAAAGTATCCATCGCCGCCTTTGTGAACATGGAAACTTTACATCTCGTGCTGCAGACAAAGGACGACCAAGCTCTACGACTCTTGAAGTAGAGGCGGAGATTTTGGATGTTGTGTGTGCGACTTCTGGAATCAGCACACGCAGATTAGCAATGTAACTGCCTGTTTATCGTTCGATTATTTTAAAAGTGTTGCGAGAACAACACCTGTATCTGCACGAGTAATGTTCTGCCAGTAGTTAGTAATGTTCTGCCAGTGTTTCTTGCAGCAGTGTGGTACAACTCCTAACTTTAGTGATATTCACCGATGAAGCACAGTTCACACGCGACGGAATCCTAAACTTTCACAATCAGCATGTATGGGCCAAGGAAAAACCACATGCAAATCTTCCATCACCTCACCAACAGCGGTTCAACCTAAACATCTCGGCGGATGTTTTTGGTGATAAGTTATTTTTTCCCCATGTACCACCCAACAAAATTACGGGACGGGCATGCCACACCTTTCTGGAAAACAACATGCCTAATTTTTTTAAAAACACGCCACTGATCATTCATCAACAAGCACATATTATGCACGATGGCGATCCCGTACGTTTTAGCCACCTAGCTCGCAATTACTTGAATCGAAAGTTTCCTAGTCGGTGGATAGGTAGAGGTGGACCAACTGTCTGGCCTCCACGTTCACCAGGTTTAAACCCTCTAGATTTCTTCTTGTTGGGCCATTTAAAATCATTTGTGTATTCGACTTCAGTAGCAGATGTGGAAACTCTGCGCAATCGAATTGTGGTAGGTTGTGAAACAATACGACACATGCCAGGAATTTGGGAGCGTGATCGCGGGTCCATGAGACATTGGTGTGAGGCCTGTATTGAGGCAGAAGGTGGATATTTTGAACAATTACTGTAAGGTTCGTCCGCAATCAAACTGTCAATTATGAATTTATTTAATTTTAATGTTGTGATGAACACGTGCGGACGGACGCTTCATTCCGCCATTTTGTTGTTTCAACTAAGAACTGACAATTCTTCACCACCCACGTGGTACAATTTTAATCCTATGTGAGGATTAAGGGAGTGGTGCATGAACACCTGTGGCACCTGAACTTGAAGGGTTGGCTGCTCCAGTGCTTCTGTTAAACAAGTTGTCATACCGCTTTTGTATACGTGCAAGGTTGTAATCGCCTGCGAGTGTCCGACGACATTCCTGAGCTCAGGTATTCCACGTGCTGACCGGGGTAACGAGTGTTTTTGCGCATGCGTGGTGGAATAACAAAAGGGCCAAGAGAATTTAGTGACAGTTGAGCTTCGGTCGTCAAGGAGAGAGGGTCCTAGTTTGGACACAGGCTTTTGACGGGAGGGCTGCGGGTATCGCAGAAGTACAGCAGGGTGAACGGGAAGGAGGATTCCTTCGTCCACCGGGTATCGCAGAAGTACAGCAGGGTGAACGGGAAGGAGGATTCCTTTGTCCACCGGGTATCGCAGAAAGAATTGTGAAAGAGTAGCACGTGGTCAGCACGGGGACCCTGAGAGGAAGCCATGGGAAACCCGTGAAGCAAATGTTATTGGAATAATAAAATCTTGCTGTTTTCTAATTCCGTGTACTGAACTGAGTTTCGTAGAGGTAATTATTGTTCTAAGCAAGGAAGCCTTCAACCGCCTTGATAGCCAGATCGTATAGTAAAGGCGAGGCGGTAGCTTGCTATACGGCGGGAAACGAGAGGTATTATCTAAGAGTTGATATGTCTAGCCCCACAGCCAGATAAGTGACGCAGTCTATCGGCAGGATCAGCCTGGAAGTAAGCTCGTGAATGGTGGCAACACGTGTGAAGAAGGAACAACGGACTTTTTGTGAAAATTCCAGTGACCGAATGACAGAACTCTGACGACGTACCGACCGGAACAAGGAGGCATCCAGCGTGTTGACCGAGACAAAGACAGTCTGCGCCTGAACGTACGGAAATGCCGAGCCGGACGAGGACTTACAAGCAAGACAACAGAAGAAGCAAAAAAGGGCCCGAGTGCTCCGGTAACGTACCACATTTTTTTCTGAGGTTATTTCTGTGTCTTTGCCTGTGCATTTGGTATAATTTAGGGTTAAGAGTAGAAGTTCTCATCATGGTACTACAAAGAAAAGGGAAGGCTAATAATTAGATATTCTCAGAGTAAAGCATTGTAAAGTAAATTTTTGTAACAGTTAATTTTATGTCAGTTGCTAGAGAATGAGGAGTGTCAAAATATTTTCTTTAAGCAATACGTGTGCTTAGATAAGTCGAGTTTTGATGTTTACGATTTAAGAAAGTCGGAGTTAGAATAGCGTAGTGATTTCTTTTTTTTTTTACGTGTAGCGAAAGAGAGAAAAGGAATAAGTATTCTGAGTAAAATAGGATAATAGATGTTCGGGTAATGCATGAAGGTAGAGATAGGTTAGAAAAAAACAGGAAGGAGATTAACCTTCGATGATTTAATGCGGAAGTTTGCATGATTCCGTTTCTTATTTCTTTGCATAAGTGTATTTTTTGTATGTGTATTGTAGTGTATTATCATGACTGAGCTTTTGGAAGGGAGAGTTGATGATAATTTAGATGCGGACAACGAAGAGAATAGTATTCTTAGTGATCCAGAATTAGATTCTAGTAAAGAAGTAAGCATTAATATGGAAGACAAGAAAAATAATCCAGCTAGAATGGAATGGGAAATTAATTTTAAAATGCTTGAGGTAGAAGAGAGAAAAGCTTAGAGAGAGCAAAGAAGGCTGGAGTTAGAAGCTGAGAGGGAACAAAGAAAACTAGAATTAGAGCAAAGAATGCTAGAATTACAATTAGCGGATAGAAAAGAAGAAAGGCAATTTGAGTTAAGAAAATTAGAATTAATTAATGAGAAAGAGAAAGAGTCTACTAAAAATAAAAATCAGGGTAAGTTGGCCGACTACATGAGAATCTTAAAAGAACTTAACTCAGAAGTCTCAGTAAGCCGGAAGAAATTCTGGGCTTCTTTGATTCGTTAGAAAGGGCATTTGTATTACACTCGGTACCGGAAGAAATGAAAGGTCGTTTGGTGATAGCCTTATTCAATTCAGAATGTGTGAACCACTTATTTCGTCGGTTGACTATAGAGCAGTACGATAAGTACGAAACAGTTAAGGAGGCAATTTTGGTGGAATGCCATTTGACCCCGGATGTTTATTTGAAACTGTGTGAAAAGATTAGTAAGAACAAAGGGGAAAGCTACTTCCAGTTAGCGGGACGTATTAAGAGGACCCTAACATACTACATCAACAGTAGTGAAGTGAAAGAATTCGATCAGTTGGTCAATTTGTTGGTATGTGACAAATTCAAAACTTTGTTGTCCCCAGAACTGGAGACCTACATTCTTCAAAGAGGCTCAGTAGGGAAGTTAGTTCCTTCGACAGAATTAGGAGAGCTTTGTGATTTATACGAAAGTCACGTGGGAGCTATGGGAATAGAAGAAGGAAGATACAAACCCAGTCATCCCTCGGGAACGTATTTCAAAGGAGGTCAATCAGAAGCCGGGAAGATGGGAAGTTTTCAGACCGGCTGAAATCAATTGAAAGGAAAGTTTTCCGGGAAAGATCAGACCGTCGGAAATAAGCCACGTTACTCAGCGGCGAGGCCTATCGTAGGGAATTTCAGTTTGGATAAGGGAATTATTTGTTTTAGATGTGGCGTAGTGGGGAACCGTAAAGCAAATTGTACCCAGAAGGCATCCCAGAGTTCTCCCAGCTCTTACTCTCAGAATTGGAGAAAATACTCCCCAAATTAGGTAAACAGAGTAGCGGTGGGACAAAAGGGAGCCGAAGATGTTTCAGAGAGAAAGATAGAGCCGGTAGAGGTAAGCGATGATAACAGAATGACAGCTAAGGTAGATAGAGTTTCAGGCCAGGAAGGAAGTCCGAACGAGGTAATAGAAATTCCGGTAGGAGAAGTGAAAAGGGTTAAATCGGAATGCGGAAAGAGCTCCAAAGTCCTTATTGGCTCAGGTGCGGAGGTGAGTTGTGTAAGAGGAGGGTTACTTGGCGAAGAGCTGTTGGAACCAAAGGGTAGAATAATTTTAAGAGGCTTTGATGGTAGTAAGGGAGAGTTTGTCATCATTAAGTAATTGAATCTCTGATTAGATGAAGAGGGATTAAAAAACAGATGAAGCGCCAGAACGTTTTTATGAAGTGATGTGTGCAATTGTTCCTAATCTGGTAAACAGGGTAATTTTAGCATTGGAGGATTACTAGCACATGAAAAGTTTAAGGGAAGCGACTCCGATGTGGGCGACCTCGTATGGAAAGGCGTTAGAGTTAGGGCATATGCCGGATATGCATCCAGAATCTGAGATTGGCGAAGCGCTAGTCGAAGAGGAGGATATTCTAGAAATTGAAAGCCCCGCGATCACAGATACTTCCGCGGAGGAGGAGCAAGCGTGTTTAGTTAGTGGAACGTGGCTTGAAGAACAAAATAGCCCCAGGATATTAGCGCTCAGTGCTGGAGGCGGCGAGGAGAATCAGCGAGGGCAACAGCAGGCCGACCAATCAGGGGAGGTAACGACAGCTAGCGAGGGAACAGGAGATAGCGTTACTGATTTGGATACGAGTGAAGCTCAGGAGAGTTCAGACAGAAGTTTGTTTACGGAGCAACAAAAGATATGTGTGACGTTAGCAGCCACTAGGAATGAGGCGGGAAATGGCAGAGAAGGTTACCTCTATATGGGTGGAATGCTGTATCATCGGGAGCAAGTGTTGGGACAGGTTACGTTACAGTAGGTACTTCCTGAAGAGCGGAGGGCGCAAGTGTTAAAGCTGGCACACGATTCGGTTTTTGGCACGCATTTCGGCCACAAGAAGACACTAGAGCGGATCAGATATTCTGTCTATTGGCCTACCTTGAAGAAAGATGTGCGTAGATATTGTGATGTATGCGAAGCAAGTTAGTTGAGACGTCCCATCACGAGAGCAGACAGGGTTCCAATTGAGGCAGTTAGGAGACCCCCAGACAATTTCAGGTCGTTAATGTGGACTTAATCGGACCGATTGAACCACCGTCGAGCAAGGGTCACCGGTGGATATTAGTGATGGTAGATCAGCATACTAGGTGGCTGGAAGCATTTTGGCCGGTGGCCGGAAGCATGTCTGACTTCATTGATTGCCCGGAGTACGTGCGACGCACAACTGGAAATTTTTCAGCGCACAGGGATTCCAGAGGCAGTAGCATTGGACCGGGGCACAACATTTGTGTCGGAGTTGACACAAGAGATACCAAGGCGTCTAGGGTCGACTCCTAGGTTCTCCGTTCCGGTAAATCCCGCCTCGAGCGGCCTTGTCGAGTGATCTAACAGAGTTTTGAAAGGAATGCTTCATCATGTGATAAGGGAGGAGCCTCGGCAGTGGCATAAGGCTTTGCCATATTTTAATATAGGCCTATAGAGAGGTCTCCAATGTTACAACGTGCGCGGCCCCGTTTCAGTTGCTATACGGGCGAGAGCCCATTGGACCGCTGGCCATTTTGAAGAAAAATTGGGCGGGGGAATGTAGGCTGCCCGTTGGCGTATCAGTATTAGCGAAGCAGTACCTGCAGCAAATGAAGGAGCGCATGGAGAAGGCGGCTCAGCAAGTGGATGAGGTGGCGGTGGAACAGCAGCGACGGTATACGTCGTATTATAACCGTCGGCTGCGACAGAGATCCTTTCAGGTGGGAGACCAGGTGATAGCCCTGATTCCGGACTCCAAGAACAAGGTGTATGCTAGGTGGACCGGCCCAGTACACATAACTGAGAAACGGGTTCCAATAGCTATGTAGTTGAACTTGGAAACGGGCAGTTTCGGCATGTACACGTGTTGAAGCTAAGAGAGTTTAATCCCCGGATCAGTGTAGTTGGAGTGATTTTTGTGACCGATGAGGAGTTCGGCGAAATTAAGGAGGTTCCGATGAAGCCTTCTTAATTAATTAAAACGGAGGAAGCAAAACAATCTGAAGAAATCAGGATCGATAGGGAGAGGATAACTCAGGAGCATCTTAGGGAGTTACAGGAGCTGGTAAACAGCTCGAAGAAGTTCTTTTCGGGAGAAGTGGGAGATGCGTCAGTTGGGAAGTACGCAGTTAATATCATGTCGCCGGCAAACTGATCCCTCACGCAGTTGCGTGGTCAAGATTCAGTTTTAAAGAGTAATGCAGCGCTATGGTGAGAATGTACCAAGGCACAGGTGGAAATCCACAATAGGTCTCAGCGTGGTACAAGTGTATATGTTACATAACGTGCGACAAAATGAGCGGGAAGTGATCAAGTGTATTATGTTGTGTC
Source organism: Macrothele yani (assembly GCA_039090855.1). NCBI lineage: Eukaryota > Metazoa > Arthropoda > Arachnida > Araneae > Macrothelidae > Macrothele > Macrothele yani. The sequence continues at coordinate 77,823,830 of CM077026.1, forward strand.
ACCCAAGATCCGCAAGCAAGTGAAGAGACTCGAGAATACGACAAAAGACCGTATCTTTCGTTCATTTGGTGAGGGCCTGCAAGGGTCGCCCGCAATCAAACTGTCAATTATGAATTTATTTAATTTTATTGTTGTGATGAACACGTACGGACGGACGCTTCATTCCGCCATTTTGTTGTTTCAACTAAGAACTGACATTCTTCACCACCCACGTGGTACAATTTTAATCCTATGTGAGGATTAAGGGAGTTGTGCATGAACACTTGTGGCACCTGACCTTGAAGGGTCGGCTGCTCCAGTGCTTCTGTTAAACAAGTTGTCACACCGCTTTTGTATACGTGCAGGGTTGTAATCGCCTGCGGGTGTTCCACGTGCTGACCGGGGTAAGGAGTTTTCTTGCGCATGCGTGTTGGAGGACCAAAAGTGCCAAGAGAATTTAGTGACAGTTGAGCTTCGGTCGTCAAGGAGAGAGGGTCCTAGTTTGGACACAGGCTTTTGACGGAAGGGCTGCGGGTATCGCAGAAAATACAGCAGGGTGAACGGGAAGAAGGATTCCTTCGTCCACCGGGTATGGCGGAAAGAATTGTGAAAGAGTAGCACGTGGTCAGCACGGGGACCCTGAGCGGGAAGCCATCGGAAACCCGTGAAGCAAATGTTATTGAAATAATAAAATCTTGTTGTTTTTTATTTCCGTGTACTGAACTGAGTTTCGTCGAGGTAATTATTGTTTTACGCAAGGACGCCTTCAGCCGCCTTGATAGCCAGATCGTATAGTAAAGGCGAGGCGGTAGCTCGCTATACGGCGGGAAACAAAAGGTATTATCTAAGAATTGATATGTCTGGCTCTACAATTGCTATAGGGTAGTGTGAACAATTAAGTGTCATAGACAGACCTTCTTAACTCGGAAACCAAGCATTTTCGGACCTATGTTGACTTGAACTGTTTTTCTTATCTACCTATGTGGAACTCATTCTTGCAGTTTTGCCATGTGTTTTTGAAACACTCTGTATATCTAATTAACAACCTTATGTGCTTCAAATACAAAAATTTGGTAATGCCACAATCTAAGTTAAAAGTAATTTTTGAATGTAAGAGTGTATTTATTAATTTATTAATATGTGATTTTTGGTTTATTTCATTTAGATACCAGAATTGGTTAACTGCGATTTTCCAACCAGAGCTTGATACAAGGGATTTTCCTCATTTGCACAAAAATGGCCGCGTGTGTACAAAACATTTTGCAGATTGGTGCTTTACGTCAATTCTTCAACACAATTTGAGTACAATGGCTATGCCTCGTCAGCGAAATCCACCACTTAGAGTGGGGCTGTGTCAACCAAAAACTTGTATATTTTCTAGTTTTGCTCCAATAAGTACTTCCTCACCTTCTGCATGTGCTAGCACCATTATCTATTTTTTGCATAAAAGCACTGAGACAATGGATATTGGTCATAGCGGTAAAAAGCCCTATTAAAAAAATATATTGATCCGTCCATTGAACTGTGCACAACTTCTACAACACAAACCCCGCTTCCATCATCTAGTGCATGTTATGAAACTTCATCTTCTGTTGGTAGAACTTCCACACCAGTGATGTCAACAGTGAACACAACACCTAAGACAAGAACAATACGAAATTTACGGTGTAGGAATTCAAGACTAAAAAGAAAGCTACATGTCATCATCACCAAAAGGAAAGTACCCTTATTGGAAGGTATTCGTGACAAAGTAGCAGAAAAGCAATTACAATTTATTAAAAGTCAAATCATTCAATCTTTCAGAATTTCAAAAGGCAGGCGGTGGAGTGCCACTGATAAAGCTATGTCATTAAATATCTACTTCCTTAGCCCAAGTGCATATAGAACATTGCGGAAAGTTTTAGCATTCCCATCCACAAGTACATTGAAGAGCTGCATAAAAGTGTTTGTTGTTGAAACTGGATTTTGCCCAGTTTTGTTGAATGGTTTGGCTGCACAATCAAGAAAGATGCATGACCAAGATAAATTGTGCATATTTACATTTGATGAGATTTCTATAAAGACAGACTTATGTTATTGCGAAAAACTTGATGAAATTGTAGGATATGACATTTTTTTTTTTTTGATTGGAGGTTTAACGACCACCGTGAGCAACTCAATGGGCTATAAGCAGTCGCCCGTCCCTAATTTAGGGTCACTGGTTCCAGGGAAGGGAGAGAGCCAGTGCCGTAAGACAAACACAACATCCATGCCACACCGGGATTCGAACCCGGACCCCTTACGGACGAGTGGTCTAAGGCCAGCGCCTTAGACCACTGCGCCACCGGGCGGCTATGACATTTACACAGTGACATTAAAATTATTTTATGATAATTTGTCTTGTGTACACTTGTATGTTATATATAAGCAAACAAAAGTATCACGCTGCACTGCAAAGTGTAATTTGATGTGTCAAAGATTTATATATGTATGTTGTCCAATAGTCAGTAGTTTTGTTCACGTGAATGAGCTTCATACACTGACGGAAAAAAATCCCAACACCAAGAAAGGGTTGTGTTAGATAAACGACACTTGATAGGTGGTGAGAGTACATCTGTAAGATGACGTCTATGCAAATTTCGCGCTCGGCGCATACGTGTGGCGCTAGTAGCCCCCTCGGAACATGCAAAGCAGGTTTGCTGTAAATACGCGCTGTAACGTTCGTGAGCGTTAGTTATCGTTGAGATTCGACGTAGTGTGTTGATGTTAGTCAAGAATGCCTTTAAGAAGACGTAGAAGCAATTATCAACAGCTCACGGAGTTTGAACGAGGTCGTGTAATAGGGCTACGAGAAGGTGGATTTTCGTTCCGCAATATTGCAGAACGACTTGGCAGGAATGTAGCCACTGTGCATGATTGTTGGCAGCGGTGGACAAGGGAAGGTACTGCCTCAAGAAGACCGGGTTCCGGCCGGCCACGTGACACTACTGAGGGGGAAGACCGCCGTGTACGGCGTATGGTCGTGGAGCATCGTACCGCGTCTGCGGCAGCAACTCGAGCTGCAGTTGCCACCACAGTGACACAAAGAACTGTTACAAAGCGGTTACTTGAAGGACAGCTCCGAGCCAGACGCCCTGTAGCGTGCATTCCACTTACTCCAAGCCACTGCCGTTCCACTTACTCCAAACCACTGCCGTTTGCGACGTCAGTGGTGTCAAGCTAGTGCTCGTTGGAGGACGGAGTGAAGATCTGTTGTGTTTTCTGATGAAAGCCGGTTCTGCCTGGGTGCCAGTGATGGCCGTGTGTTGGTTAGAAGGAGGCCAGGTGAGCGCCTGCAACCAACTTGTCTGCGGCCGAGACACACTGGACCTACACCTGGAGTTATGGTCTGAGGAGCAATTTCCTATGACAGCAGGAGCACTCTCGTGGTTATCCCACGCACCCTGACGGCACAGTTGTACGTCGGTCTGGTGATTCAACCTGTTGTGCTGCCATTCATGAACAGCATTCCAGGGGGTGTTTTCCAACAGGATAACGCTCGGCCGCATACCGCTGTGGTAACCCAACATGCTCTACAGAGTGTCGACATGTTGCCGTGGCCTGCTAGATCACTCACCAACTGACATCCAGCACCTGTACGACACAATGCATGAACGTTTGCATGCTTGCATTCAACATTCTGGTGGTTACACCGGTTATTAATGTACCAGCATTTCACATTTAAAATGTCTCTTCTCGCGCTTACATTAAACTGTGATCTTGAAACCTTAATCGATTACATATGTTACCCATACAAATGTATTGCCACCATTTCATTCCTCTACAACTATTTTTTCGTGGTGGTGGGATTTTTTTCCGTCAGTGTATTAATACAGTACAAAAGGTAAGTATTATGCTGTTAGTTTGTGATTTAGTGTTTATTTCTTTTCAGTGCCATACCTTTAGCCAAATGTTATTGCAATTTATATATTTGTAAATTCTCTACAAAATGTGATGTGAAATAATAAATGTATGTATATAGCCATGATAAAAATGTGCATCATTATTAAAATATTTTAGCTGAAAAACTGGAACTTTTTTGTCAAGCAAATTATCCCATGGGCAAAGTTTCATAGTCACAAATACAGTATGTGCCACAGGCTATCTAAAATTTCTCAATGAATAGCATTCTAACAGCCTGGACAAAATATTTATTTGCTCAACTCCAGTAAAGTTTAGATGCTACCCAAAGCTGAAAAATGTTCTGTATCTTAATATCCGCAATACAGGGAAGCTCATGAATTGGGGGAAGCGAGGAGTGTCCTCCCTACTTTTGTTTTTACATTCTGCCCCATAACAATTGTTTTGGTTTACATTAAACCAAAACTGATTAAGAGAGCATAGAAGACAACTTCTAGGATATCAGGAAGAGTTAGAAATTCTTCCGCATATTGATGCTATTCCTGTACATTTTATTCATTCACAAAGCTCAGTACTTCCAGCCAACAAGAAATTTTGTAACTGATTGTCAAAGTTGGATTGAAATAATAAAAATCCATGATCCTTTGGCAGTTACTCCGTGAGATCCCCCTCCCTCTCTCTCTCTCTCTCTCTCTCTCTCTCTCACTCTGAGCATTCCAAAATTGTAACATATCTTACATCAGTCTTATGGCCAGGCTGCAAGAATGTTTCCGTGAAATGTGTGGTTGTTATTTCCCCCTTCCCCACCAGGGGCATATCTTGGGTCCGAGACCTGGGCGGCTATCTCACCCCCCCCCACACACACACACACAGTAGTGGTTTTTTTAATTGCGAAGTTTAATTTTTAATTGTTAAGTAGCAGAAGTATCTTATTTTAGGTATATGATTTTGCTAACATGATACCAAATAATTATGAGGATTATGATTCGAATACTTTATTTGTACATGAACTCAGCTCCATTCTTCTTTCCTTTTGTGTGAACTTGAATGTTACGTTTTGATAAAAATTTCCTTCCGAGAACTTTTTCATATTTAAAAAGAACGATTTTCTCTATTGACAAATGAGCCAAGTTGCTCAAATGTAACATGTCCTTGTGTGGCTGTAAGATATATTTTGATTCTTGATGGAAACTTTAATACACTGCTGGACAATTGCTAAGGACGGATCATAAACGGCTATATAGCGCATAAAAAAGTAAGTGTGGTTGGATGCCAAGTGAAATAAAATAATGTCAGAATGCCAGGACATTACAAGAAAGACAATTTATTGTGCTCTGAAATCCAGAAGGTTTTGGAACGTGTTCAAGGGACAAACAGGCCGTTTTGTGCAGAATACGTAAACGTGCAAAAAAAGGCAATTACCGTCCGCAGGTGTTCCGGCGTAAGATATCAATACGGGATATGACCACCATGGAGGGCGATGCAAGATTCCACACGTCGTGTCATGCTTTGCACAACATTATCAAGCAGCTGTTGGGGTAATTTATCCCATCCCTCTGTCAGTGCACGGATGAGGGTGTCCTTGTTTATTGGAGGGCATTGGCGACCAGCAAGACTCCTCCCCAAAGCATCCCACACATTTTCAATGGGATTCAGATCTGGAGAACGTGCTGGCCATACGAGGCGTTGCATATCCTCGCTCTCAAGACACTCCTGGACAGCGACTGCTCGATGACATGTTGCGTTGTCGTCCATGAAAATAAATCTATCACCGACAGCACCACGGAACATGCGAACATGAGGTAGCTGAACATCATTAATGTATCGTTGGCCAGTCATAGTCCCAGTTGGAAGCACATAGAGGGACGTACGGCCATTGATCATGATGCCAGCCCACACCATGACACTACATGTCGGATATCGGTCCCTTTCCTGTATGTTTGCTGGACAATATGCAGTACCACTATCACGCCAGATCAGTTGTCGTCGACAATCAGACGATAGACTGTATCTACTCTCATCTGAGAAGAGGACAGCAGACCAGTCGTTATCAGTCCAATTGCGATGTTGATGGCACCATTGCAAACGGGCGGTACGGTGACGTCTGGACAATGGGATGCACACAACAGGACGGCGGGCGTATAGTCCTCCTTCATGCAAACGTCTGGCGACAGTTTTTCGGGAGATCCGCTTGCCAGTAGCAGCCATAAACTGATTTGCTACCTCACTAGCTGTGCTGCGCCGGTGTGTTTTTGTTGATAGCACTATGTACCGATCTTCTGCAGGTGTCGTAATGCGAACACGACCTCCCCCGTGACGTTTGCTACACTCTCCATTTGCTTGAAATGATTTCCAAAGCCTTGAAACAACACTGTGGCTGACGTCGAACTCCCTGGCAACATCTGTTATTTTTCGCCCTTCTTCAATCTTGCCAATAATACGGCCACGCGTAAAATCATCTAGGTGATGTCGGGAAGACATACTGAAAATTGCAAGTTCGTCAATTGATTCTTTCCCTTTCAACTTTGCGTTTGAACAACAACGGTCAATACGCGTCAAATCCTTTATATCTCTTATCAGCGCTATGACGTCACGAACAAGTTCGGCAATCCAAAATTTGCATACGCACAACACGTCTTACTGTATCCCGCACTTATGCTAATTTCCACATTTTCCTGCCTTCCATTTTATGGTTGCTATCGTTGCTATTGTCATCCGTCCTTAGCAATTGTCCGGCAGTGTATTAGGTCTACTAATTTGTACGTCTCACTAAACACTATGTCTAATTTATTCAACTTTATGTAACGAGTAAAGTCTCTTACTGATTTGTTTTTGTATTCAACAAGAGAATAAAACACCTTCAGTTTATTATTTTTAGTCGAGCTGTATCAAAATTTGAAGCATAGAGTTCTTAAAATTCTGACAGTAGATATTCAAAGAAGCTTTCAAATTATTTATCAAAACAGTTCGAATCCAACAAAGCCACGAATTTAAGATATAATATCACTGATTTTAATTGATTGACACTTCACACAAACTGAAACAACTCTCGCGAAGTACGTGCTGTTACAGGCAGAAGCATGCGAATGACTGAGGTAGTCAACGTCTTCTCTTTTCTGAGTGAACCGTTGCGCAAAGCAATTATTCATTCCTAGGGATACGTAATTTTCGTATTTACGAAGTAGAGGCGCATCAATAAATGCGAAATTTGCCAATGTAAGCGAATAAATACGAAAATTTAGTTTTAACTACTTTTCCGCAACATCTCGATAATTAATATTTTTTAATCGAAAATAGGACGTAATTTCGCGCAGCAGTTGCGCCGTGCGTGTCCTACTCAACGTGCGTTACCCGGAAAACACCAGGCCACGCCTCTTTCCCTCTCGGCGAGTCAGCCAGCGCCGCTCAGTCGCACTGGCTGGCTGGCTTGAAAGAATACGAATGAGCACATGTTTGTTTTTTGCATTTCTCTAGTAGATTAGAAATTACAACGCTCGCGATCCATTTTATAGACGTATATCAATATGGGCTGCCCTAAGAAGGAATTAGTTGATAGAGTGAAAGAGTTTGACCTCGAGGGATTGTATTTAAGCGATACAAATATCGTGATGTGCAAATTTTGTAATGTTCGTCTAGAAGGGCAGAAAAGGGATACTTTAATGAAACATACGACCTCTTTTACTCACTTAAAGAAAAAAACGTAGCTCAGCCAGGCACATCTGGAGCTAAACGGCAGACTACAATCGTCGGTGGTTTTCAAGTGCAAAAATGTGCCAAAAAGGAAAGAGATGATTTTGCAAAAGACACGGTAAGAATGTGTTTAAAAGCCAACATTCCCATGCATAAACTATATCACCCAGCTGTTCGCGATTATTTCGCAAAATATGTGCCTGGTTTAGGTAGCCTTCCTCCTGAAGATACTTTTAGACGTAAATACGTACCACTTTGCGGAATTTCAGAAAAAGAGGTAATAAAAGAGCAGTTGAAAAATAAATCAGTAGTTATAGTGGCCGATGAAACATCCGATAAACAAGGGAGGTGTGTTTTTTTAGTCCTATTGAAAACTATTAATTCAGAACCAGAGCAGTCATGTTTCCCGGCAAGTGTATATTTTTTAAACGTTGCTAATTCTTCCACTTGCTCTCAAGCAATAACTGACACCTTGAAAGAATACGAAATTGAATACTCTCAAGTAAAGAGCCTAGTATCAGACTCTGCACGCTACATGACTGCTTGCTTCAACTTATTAAAAATACTTCTTGGAGACCATATTTTGTACTACCAGTGTTGGGCGCATAAAGGGAATCTTGTTAGAGACGTATTTATAAAGGAGTTCAAAGAATTGAATTCCATTATGGCCCAGAAAAAGACAGGTTTTTTGCACTCCAGAAAAATGAAGAGTGCATATTTAAGCTACCTGAAAGAAAATGCACCTCAACTGCCAGCAAAACTCGACCCCACGCCTGTTATAACTAGGTGGAATTGTTGGTTCAAAGCTGTCATTTATTTGAGCGAATATATGGAGCGTATTCTTACTTTTCTCAATGAATATAAGGACGATAACTCTAGTACCAGTTTCCTAAATGAAAACTTTGAGCCGCCCCCGGTGGCGCGGTGGTCTAAGCGATGGCTTCTGATCTCTCGTCCGTGTAGGGTCCGGTTTCGAAACCCGGTGAGCCATGGATGTTGTGTTTCTCTTACGGCACTGGCTCTCTCTCTCTCTTCCCTGGAGCCAGTGGCCCTAAATTAGGGACGGGCGACTGCTTATAGCTCATTGAGTTGCTCACAGTAGTCGCTAAACCCTCAATTAAAAAATAAGTTCTGAAAATGAAATTCTAGCTCGTAAAATACGCGTTCAATTGACTTTCGTTTCTGAATTCTGTCCGATAATTGTGAAATTAATTGACAATTTAGAAGGATCAAATTATCCGTGCACACTTTTTGTGGAGTAAATTAGTAGATTTACAGTCGTCTCTTGAGTGCCAAAGTCAAGGGTGTTTTAACGAAATTTTGATAAACGAGAATGGTGAAATTGATCAGGTGCACAAGATTATACTGAAGACAGCAGCAGATAAGAGTTTAAATAAATTGACTCTCCACATGACATCTAACGCAACAAATGAAGCCTACCAGCATATTGGCAGACTATTTTGTCCATCTGTAGCTACGACTACACCCACATCATCTTTGAACACAAATTTATTATTGGAAAGCTTCTCTATAATTCCATTTTTTAAAGACATACCACGGGATGTGCTCATCGATGGATACAATCATTTTCACAGACAGCTACTTACAGTGGTCAACTACTCCTGTTGCTGTCATACAGATTTTAAAACCAACAAAATGCTGCTACCTAAACTATGCAAAGACTGCTATTCAAATCCTCCATAGTCCCGTTGACAGCATGAATGCCCTTCAGATATTTCAGTATGTACAACATCGTTATTACTGACAGAAGGCAAAAGCTAAATGAAGAGATATAGAGACTACTACAATGTTAGCTTTCAACTAAGTATTTTGGTACTTAGCCTACTATTAAGTAAACTTTGAAAAACATTAAACTAACTAAAGTAAACTTTGAAAAACATTTTTTTGTGTCTTCAGTTTTTCCGAATAAATGAGTAATTTTTTATTAAATTTTTTTTTACCGAAATTTCATTTTTTTTGGCGAAATTTACGTGTCCTTATCTATTCTTCTCCATACGCCCATTCATATTGCCCTGGAAACGCTAGCAAGCGATTGTATCGAAGGTCTTCGAATCAGAACAGCGAAGAAGAGCTGCTTGCTTTATGCCATTGACCTTCACTCGCCAGACTGAGTCAAAGAAGAAAATCCGCACGCGTTTTTTCGTACAGAAAGCATCGACATATCTTAATATCGTTGATAATTGACTTTTATTTGTGTCTATTTAATTGACTTTTATTTGTGCATATTTAATTGATTTTTATTTGTGCATTCTCTAAGCTTCGCAGCTAGCCTCGAATATACGCCACTGTTCCCCACCCATTTTTGCAAGTTTGTGGCTTTTGACAGTTAATGCTTCTAACTCACACCCTATCTCTAGGGCATTCCAAGATTCTTCTAATTTCTATTCAACCAGTCTTGGTTAGTTGTCAAGAAAAGTAATAATCGAAGAAAATGCAAGTTAAGTTATACTTTTAACACTGCTGCATCCTCGGTGGCGCAGTGGTCTAAGCGATGGCCTCTGATCGTTCGTCCGTAAGAGGTTCGGGTTTGAATCCCGGTGAGGCATGGATGTTATGTTTGTTTTACGGCACTGCCTCTCTCCCTTCCCTGGAACCTGGAACCAGTGACCCTAAATTAGGGACGGGCGACTGCTTATAGCCCATTGAGTTGCTCACGGTGGTCGTTAAACCTCCAATCGAAAAAAAAAAAATTTTAACACTGTAATTTCTTTATCACTTAAAAATTAACATAGTGTCATACCACGTATATATATATAATATATATATATATCATCATCATTGTGAACCATTATCAATCCACTGCTGGACGAAGGTCTACCCAAGTTTCCTCCACAACGATCTGTCTTGTGCCAGTCTCCTCCATGTCACTCCCGCATACTTTCGAATTTCATCCACCCATCTTCCATGTGGTCTTCTTCTGGGTCTTTTCCTGTCCCTTGGAATCCAATCTAAAATTTCAGCTGTCCATCGATGGTCTGTTTTTCTGGCAGTATGTCCAGCCCATTGCCATTTCAGGGATTTAACTCTGATCATGATGTCTTCCACTCTCGTCATTTTTCGGATCCACGAGTTCCTCTTCTTATCTCTCCTGGTTACACCAAGCATGCACCTCTCCATGCTTCTTTGAGTTGTCTGCAGCCTTTGCATGTCTTCTTTAGTTAAGGTCCACGTCTCTGCACCATACGTAAGCACTGGAAAGATGCATTGATCAAACACTTTTCTTTTAAGACATAATGGCATATTGCTCTTGAAAATTATGCTGTTTCTTCCAAAAGCTCTCCAGGCAAGTTTTGTATGCCGATTAATTTCTTCATCAATGTGACCCTCACTTGATATCTGCTGTCCAAGATAAACGTACGTGTCTGTTATCTCCAGCTTTTCTCCATCAATCGATAAATCTTCATATCTTGAAAAAGTATTGGCCGCCCCGGTGGCGCAGTGGTCTAAGCGATGGCCTCTGATCATTCGTCCGAACGGGGTCCGGGTTCGAATCCCGGTGAGGCATGGATGTTGTGTTTGTCTTACGGCACTGGTTCTCTCCCTTCCCTGGAACCAGTGACCCTAAATTAGGGACGGGCGACTGCTTATAGCCCATTGAGTTGCTCACGGTGGTCGTTAAACCTCCAATCAAAAAAAAAAAAAAAAAAAAAAAAAGAAAAAGTATTGAACATCACTTTTGTCTTCTGAAAGTTCATTTTTAATCCCACTTCTTTACTCTTGTCAGCAAGTTCCTGGATCATACTCTGCAACTCTTATGGGGTAGTTGCAAAAATGACTAAGTCATCAGCAAAACGAAGGTGGGTTAGGTAATCTCCATTAATCTTTATCCCTTTGTTTTCCCAGTTCAGTGATTGAAAGACATTTTCCAATGTGGCATTAGAGAGCTTCGGAGATATGGTGTCACCTTGTCTCACTCCTTTTCCAATTTTTATGTGTGTTGTATTGTCAAACAGCCGAATCTTTGCAATTGCATTTTCATAGATGTTATTAATAACATTAATGTACGCATCTTCAATACCGCAGGATTTCAGAGCCATTGTAACTGCTGATAGTTTCACCGAATCGAAGGCTTTTTCATAATCGATAAAAGCCATGCACAATGGAAGTTCATATTCCCTCGCTCTTTCAATTAGTTCTCTCAGTATGTACTGTAGCCACTCCTGAATCCAGCTTGTTCTATCGGTTGAGCCATGTCCAGTGTCACCTTCAAGCGGTGTGAAAGAACTTTAGTGAAGATTTTATAAACCACTGATAGGAGGCTAATAGGTCTGTAGTTCCTGAGATCCTCAATGTCACCTTTTTTATGTAGCATGATCTTTGTAGCGTTGTTCCAATCCTCAGGAATCTTCCCTTCATTAAGGCATCGAGTGAAAATTTGGGCGAGTACTGTTTCGATTTCTCCACTTGCTTCTTGTATGATGTCTACAGTAATTCCATCTTCTCCTGGAGCTTTTCCCTGCTTCATGTTCTTGATTGCATGTGCAACTTCTGATGAGAGGACTGGACGAACTCTGGTACTGGTACCTTTCATGATGTCTGGAGTACATGTATCATCCCTTTCATATAATTTGGAGTAGAAATCTTTCACTCTTGTCAAAATTTCGCCTCTATTTCTTGTTACAGAACCATCTTCTTTTCTCAGTACCATAATCTGTTTTTTTTTTCCTTACTGAGATGTCCCTTTGCTATCTTTAGGCTTTGGTTGTTTTCAATTGCTTTCCTTACTAGTTCACAGTTGAATTTCCTTACTTCTTCAGTGATACTTTTTCGTACTGTCTTGCATAGCTCTATATATTCCACTTTGGAAGTCACACCTTCTTTAGTTGTCCTCATCACTCTTCTTTTTTGCATCAACATTTTGGTTTTTCCTGATAATTTGTTCACATGCAATTTGTTCTTAGACCCAGCTAATTTTGTTGCTGTTTCCATAAGAGCTTTGGTTACTTTTCTGTTAACTTCAGAAATATCCACTTCTTCCGATGTTAGGCCTTCTAAAGCAGAGAATCTGTTCTTCAGTTCCAACTTGAAGGTAATATGGTGTTTTTTAAGGTTGGTTATGTCAATACATTTTGTTTGTCTTATGAGCTTGCCACGTTCGAGTTTAGTGTTGAGTTGCATCTTACATCTCACCAATCTATGGTCACTACCTGTGTTGAACATGTTTAGCACACTGCAGTCTTCTATGACGAATTTTTTGTTACACATAATAAAATCAATTTCACTTGTCGTCCCATTTGGATGTCTCCATGTCCATTTCCTGTGTGGCTTTTTCTTGAAAAAGGTGTTCAAGATGAAAAACCCTTCTGCCTCTGCAAACTCTAGGAGAGTATTTCCACGCTGGTTTCTGTTGCCGTGACCGAATTTACCTACTGAAGTTTCATTCTGTTGCCGTTGCCCTATTTTTGCATTGCAATCTCCCATAATTATCTTCAAGTGCTGCTTACCTTTATTATTTAGATGACTAATTTCCTCATAAAATTCTTCAATTTCTTCTTCAGGATGTCTTGTGGTGGGTGCATAAGTTTGAATAATCTGAGCCTGGTATCTTCTCGAGAGTTGGATAACGAGTCGTGCAGCTCTGTCAGAGGAACTTGCAATTTCTACAACTTTATCCTTCAGTTTCTTGTTTATTATAAATCCAACACCACTAGTTCTGCCAGTATCAGTCCATCGATAGTAGAAGAGATGTTCCCCTTTTCAGTTCAATAAGATCTTCTCCTTTTCTCCTTACCTCACGTAGCCCGACGATGTCCCACTTGATCCTTTGTTGTTCCTTTTCCAATTCAAGAAGCCTTGAATCAGAAGATAGGGAGCGTCCATTATACGTAGCCAAGGTCAGCATCAGATGGCAGCCTAGTCCGGTCCTCCGGGGATTCTTAATACCCTCTGCCTTCATGTCGCACTGGCCGCTGCCTTGGCCAGGTACATTCCAGCTACCGGAGACTGAGGGCCAAGATTTAAGTTGTGGAGTCATTTTGGAGGGGTTTGGCCATAACTCACGACGCTGGCCAAGCGCGTTGGTGAGTGGGGGATAGCATTTCCTCTAATCCCGATGGTATAGTTATACCGCTATTGGCGGTCGTCAGAGCCCCTTTAGTGGGAACAGGATGTACCACGAAAAGGCGGGGTTGACATTTGTCAAGGAGAGGCTGTGATGTTACGCATCACCTGACCTTACATCCCTATATATATATATAAAAGCCAGCAGATGGTATAAAAATCCTATTCTTCACAAACACAAAAGAAGATTTCATAAATGAAATATGTATGGCTTGGATTTAGTTATTATTGTTGACATTTGAAACCTCTATAATGAAAGTTGAAATCCCTTTGTGATAAGTATGATCATGATCAGGGCCGGCGGTAGCCAAAATTCCGCTCTATGCGTTTTTCCCTTTGCCGCCCCCTCCCGTCCTCTCTAATTGGCCGCAACATTGTCACGAATTCGTTCTTCTTATTCTTCCTTATAGCAAATATTTCTCAGCTCATATTCAACCCTGGGTTTCACCCTCTTTCCTTCCCTCTCTACTTCACATTTCAGTACAAAATGTCTTAAATATTTTTCCTTCATAAATAAAGTTTACATTTCCCCAAAATTTTATAATTATTACACCAAGCACACGAAGTTCAAATATTAGAAAAAACTGTCACAACCCAAAACGATATTGTATATAAAGTTACTCTTGGATTAATAAGGAAGCCAATTAAACTTTTTTATTTCCATATTTATTCCTTTAGCTACAAAAAGCCTGCTTGCTGTCGAGTACTAAGTATTCTATTATTAAATGAGACAAGACAAAAGTTGTAATAAAATAGAAATTTATGAGCCCGCTGGTCAATAAACGAATTTATTGAACTTTTAGTACATTACAAATTAAACGCACCAATAAAATTCTATGATACAATGAAAAAAACTACATTTTCATTACATCACAGAATTTTGTAATCAATGAATTACGCCAAAATAATTGACAATTTTGTTTAAACAGGAAAAGAAGGAAATAATGTAACGATAGTTCAAATACAAGGAACTTTTCTGGCTTTAGATCTTACAAATTATTTGACTGTTTCTGTGTTGTTTAATTTTTTAGCCAATTGATGTTCAATTGGAATCATTGCCAGTCCACTGAAACGGCTCTGTGATATAGTTGACCGCAAGTATGTCTTGATAAGCTTAAGTTTGGAGAAACTTCTCTCCCCACTAACTACAGTTACAAGTAGAGTTAGTAGGATACGGAGTGCCACACTTACATTTTGGGGCAAAATTGTGTTGGTCAACGATATTTAAAGTTTCTATAGAACCAATACCAGCTTCCACCCAAGTCGAGAACACTTTCAGTTCATCTTTTAACTCATCAGAATTAATGTCATTCGGATCTTTGTCCTGTAAAACATTGGAAAGGTTAGAACATTTTTCACTGAGCAGATCAATCAATGGGCATGTCTTAGAGTTTGCTTACGATATAAAGACAATCAAAGGTATCACTGTGAGATTTCAGTGTCATGAATCTTTCTTTCAAAGATGTAATTATTATGTCTAAAAGGTGGAAGTAAAATTCAACTTTATAACGCATCGTTAGATCTTCAGTAGGCTCACCATCTTCTTCATAAGTGAACTGCTTGTTCCCCCCTCCTTCCATCGCACCCGCAAGGGGCGAATGGAAGATCATATTGCTTCTGATCCTATCGCTTCTTTTAATGTAAGCAACACTAAAAGGATAAACAACCCAACTCTTTTCTTTCTGCATATTTTTAATATTGGATGAAAGCAGTCCTTTACAAATAGGATCGGTTGCTTTCTCCTTTTTACGCTTCTCTGTTGCTAAAAACAAAGAAAAAGAAAAGAAGAAAAAGGAATTTTACCGCCCCCTCAGAACGTCGCCCTGTGCCGTGGCACACTGTGTCATGATCATCATGATCAGGGCCTTACGCCGGCCCTGATCATGATGTAATGCTGGGGAGGCTAGTTTACATTGAGCTACTCAAAAATTGTAGCTACATATTCCTTACCTTTGAAGTACACAGCAATATTTTCTGTTCTTTCAGTTTTCATACAAGTTGCAAAGTTAAAAATCACCAACAGATCCCAAAATACCAGGGGAAAAAAGTAAAATGTGCCACTGTTGCAATTACAAAAATTTGTGTCGCTTACCTTCATATTTATTTTTGAATCACATATGCAACGGTTCAATAAAAAATCTCAAGTTATTCAAAATACCTCATTAAACAACTAAGAAGGATGTATTTTTAGAAACAGTATTTGGTAGTGTGGTTTATTTATTTCACATTGGTATGTTTTGTGTTCACTTTTCCAACTATGCATATTGACCAGTATAACTATGTAATTCTGTCTTGTTGAACAAATGATCTTGGTCAAATGCACTTTAAAAATGACAATGGAAAGTTTCCAGCGCCCTTCCAGAGTTTTGCCAACATAAAAAAAAGAAAAGGCCAAATATTTCTGTAAATCGCACTACTTTTTAGGTTTGTGCAAGTAAGAATTTTCTTCACTCTAAGGTAATATGAGTGGCTTTCACTAAAAGAGTGAATGAACTTTGTTATGTACATCAATATTCTTAGTTCAATGAGTGGACGATTGTTAAAGTCGCTGTAGCAATGATGAGTTGTTGTTTTTTGTTGAAAGTTTAACGACCATTGTGAGCAACTCAGTGGGCTATTAGCAGTCGCTCTAATTTAGGGCCATTGACTCCAGGGAAGGAAGAAAGCCACTGCCGTAAAACAAACACAACTTCCATGCCTCACCGGGATTCGAACTTGGACTCATCTCGGACGATTGATCAGAAGCCATCGCTTAGACCACTGCGTCGCCGGAGGGGCAATGATGAGTTAAATACATGCATTTATATAAATTAAAATTCACTAAAGGTAAAAAATCATTGGCATTTAAGTTGCTGATAAAAGTGGAAGTAGTTTTATTTTGGGCATGTGGCAGAAATCACTCAAACAGGCAAGCAGGTCAATTAAGTTTTATGAAAGAAAAAAAAAGACTATACCCCTTTTTAAGTATCAAGACTCTGCGCCCTGTATGATCGGGCAATTGTTGAGGACACTGAAATTAAATACATTCATTTTTTCTGGGCTCTGCAGTCCTCTTGGACATTTAAAAACAAAAAGTTATGGATTCAAGAAATTTTAATTGAAAATCTTCATTTTCTATAACTGGTTCTCTGTATTTGTCATTAGAGCCTTACCTTCAACTGCACTTTGATATTTTCCACTATGTATAAAAGGTTTCTAGAAACTAACGAGTTGCTTCATAATCAGGAAACATATTCCATTCCTTTTTTTTTACTAAAAAAAGAAAAGGAATGGAATATTTGATTTCTCAACTTTTGCTGCTACGACTCATTTGAATGAAAATTGCAATTATTTGTAAACAAATTTCTATGATATTTAAATAAACATGTATTTTTTTTACTTAGATTAACAAGTGGCTTTTAATATCTAAATATTCAAAATGGTCTACAGATTGAAACTACTTTACTAGACCTTGATTGGTGCAGTAAAGTGAGAAAACGAATTAAAAAAATATACATATAACTATATACTCCTACCTTTTAACTGTTCACATAACTTTCGCTATAACCACCAATTTATTGATCATTATTTCACTTCTGCCTATAAAATAGGAACAAATGTTTAGCACAGCATGTGAAATACTGATAAGAAAAAAAGTATAGTCTGATAAGATGTAAGAGGCAATGAATCCACAAATATACGAAAGGTACATCTTAAATACACTGGCGGAAATGGAAAAAGAACACCAAGAAGGATTTGGCGGACGATCATGAAATTTACATATGTTAATGGGGACGAGTTTACGTAGGTGTGATGTTAATTTCGGGACCAACCGGTGAGCGCTTACGCCACAGCATGGCATAATATGCAAATTATCGTCGGTGGTATTTAAGGAGTACCGCGAAGTGAATGTAATCAGTCGTCGGCGTACGGACACGTACTAAGTGAATGTAATCAGTCGTCGGCGTACGCGAAGTGAATGTAATCAGTCGTCGGCGTACGGACACGGACACGTACTAAGACCCTGAAGAAGCTGCAAGGCCTGGACATGGAAAACGTGTACGATTTCAGCAGTTATCGGACTTTGAGCGAGGTCGTCTATTCGGAATCCACGAGCCCGGGTGGTCGTATCGTCGTATTGCGGAGCGAATTGGACGGGAAGTATCGGTGGTTGTACGATGTTGGCGTAGATGGTCCGAGGAACATTCCCACACGAGAAGACGTGGAGCCGGGAGTCACAGACGGACTGATGAGCGGATCGATCGACGCATAAGAAGAGCAGCGTTGTCAAGCAGAACATGCACTGCGACGCAAATCCGAGCTGCTGTTGCACCTGAGGGGACTGTGCAAACAATCCGCAACCGTCTACTGGATGCAGGACTACGTGCACGTGTGCCTCTGGCATGTGTACCTCTGACTCCAGCCCACCGTGAGGAACGGCTGCAGTGGTGTCGCGAACGTCTGCACTGGAGAACGCAATGGCGATCTGTCGTGTTCAGTGATGAAAGCAGATTCTGCTTGGGAGCCTCCGATGGCCGTATGCGTGTTCGCAGATGCACAGGGGAGCATCTCCACCCTTCTTGCATCCGCCAGCGACACACAGGGCCCACACTTGGTCTCCTGGTGTGGGGAGCGATCAGCTATCACTCCCGTACACAACTAGTGTTTGTACTGTGTACGTTAAAAAGCACCTCCTACATCAACAACATCATTCAGCCCGTTGTTGTGCCATTTGTAAGGTCGGTCCATCGTGGTGTTTTCCAGCAAGATAACGCACGCCCACACACGGCACGTGCAACGCAACATGCACTTCATGGTGTGAGACAACTTGCATGGCCTGCACGTTCACTGGATTTGTCCTCCATTGAGCACGTGTGGGATTTTATGGGACAACGATTTATTTGATCTCCCACGGCCAGCCACGACCGTCTCCGATTTACGCGTCCAGGTTGAGGATGCTTGGAACTCGATACCCCAAACTTACATCCAACATCTGTAGGACAGACTCCATGCCAGAATTGCACAGTGTGACGCAGTTCATGGCGGTTCAACCTCGTACTAACCATGTTACATGGAAATGTTATTTTTCAGTTTACCAGCAAATACAGCTGTATTTTGCCATAATGTTTTGATCACGTTATCCTCTGTATTCCGTTATTATGCTGTATAAATTTCGTTGGTATCAGATGTCACCTTCTTGGTGTTCTTTTTTAACTTTCCGCCAGTGTATCATGCTTTCATAGCCATATATCTCATGTATGTGCAAACATCACCATTTGACTGTGTTCTATACTTTTTTGTTCAAAATTTACCCGAAATAGAAAATTATTTTCATGCATTATACTCCCAGGCTGCAAAAAAATTTGTGCTTGTAATTTTGAACCTTAAACAGTCTCAATTCGCCATGTGCTTTTAATTTTCTGATATAAGCATACTGTTTGTACTTGTCAAACAAGTAGCACATACTTTTTAAACAAATTGGAATGTTCAATTGTCAACCATATTTTTGAGTTACTGGGGAGAGGAAAAAAGGTTTCAAAATACGAAAAAAAAAATTAATGTAGAGAAACAATAACTATAGTAAGTTTATTTCCAATTTATGTTTCAACAAATACAGTACATACTTGTCTTTGTTATTGTTACTAATGTAATGCACAAAGTAATATCTCATTCAAGCAAGCAGAAAGGCAAGGTAAATCTGAAAAAAAAGTCTGTACCAAGGACAATTTAACCTGGAAAGTGAAGGACAAATAGCAAGAAAGTAGCTACTTGTTGACTGTCTACTAAGCTAAGGAAAAGCAATACAAATTAGTTCTAAATCATGTCTTGTTATTCTTGATAAACATTTTAAAATATTCTTTTGCTGTACACCATTCTGGATCCACAACATGTGAAACATACATTGAAATAAGTTATTTAACCCAATTTAGTTTCACGTATGTTTTGTTTGGCATATATGTCTATCAAATCAATAATTTTTCTTTTAAATGGAAAAACAAAACAAAAAAAATCTGCCTACGGTGCAAGAGTATTGGCTCAAAATATTTGGGATTTCTTTACAATATGGTTGTCCCATAAATACATTGGGTAAAAGCAAAATTTAAGCCTTTGAAAACTGCGAAACAATAACGTGGTATTTCATTGCCTGATCGAGCAAGCTAAGTTGCCCTCAAATTGCTAATTTCTCAAATCGAATAGAATAAATAAACCACAGAAACTCGATTATTCACGAAAAGCAAAAATCCAGTTATACGACCTCAGGCCTATCTTCCGGTCTAAGAAGGGAGGCTGAGTACTGGTGTTTATTAAGCACAGGGTTGCGGGTTGCGGGTTATGTCTCGCGGTAATTGTCATATCTAACGCGGAGGGCGCTACAATATTATGGGCGTGGCTTAACTATTGTATTACTAGGTATAAGGAGTGGACGCTCTGTATATCTCTTCTCACCCAGGTACTGGCCCCCCGGTAATAAATAAGCGCGTCTTCCTACCCCTATCTACTTCGCTTCCGTGTCACTTTCCTATCGGGCACTCTAGCCCATATCTCCTAGCTTCCTATTTCTAAGGGTTGTTTAAGACCTGGGGTCAGTTACTTCCTTCCTAAAATCCTCTACATATGATCAGATATCACTTCTCTGTGGGTAGAAAACGAGTTCAAAATTAACTTGTCCATCACTTTCTTCGCAACTATGTTTTGAAAACAAATTCTTTCTCTGCTGTCTGTCCGTCCATCTGTAAGTACAACATCTTCTCTTCGCATAAACAAGATGAATTCAAACAATTTTGCGCTGAATAACTCTAGTTACGAGTATGACAATTTAATTTCTGGGATGTACTGTTTCCCCACTAGGTGTCATTGTCCTATTTTTACGTTTTCCACGACATCTACACTGAAGTCGATAGGCGAAATTATAAGCCGAAATTCTTATGCCTTTCTAACTTTGCCCTAGTTTTCTGCTAGTTGGGATCAATATGTATATCTGAGAAGTAACGTAAATGAATCTTTCTTCTATATACATTGAGTTCTCACTGAATTACGATAAGCAATGTAAGTTACACCCGACATTAGCGTAACGAAGAAGAAGGCATGCCTGAAGGTTATGAATTACTTGAAAATTTGAAAATTTTCAAGAAATTCATAGACTTCTCGCTAGGGGGCATAAAGGTAAATACCGTTTCCCCCGACATCTCTGCTTCTAAAACTCCGATTTGAAAAATTCGTTCTGCATCGGATGCAGCTTCTGATGGGAAATCCTTTGCATATAATTTCTTATTTTGGTAAAAATGGTTTGGCCACAAGGGGGCGTAAGTCTAACTTTCTGCTTCTCCTGTATTTGCAGCAAAATCTGAGCTTCTGAAATCTTGATTGAAAAAATTCGTTTGTGGACCGAAAAAACTCACGGCGACAAACCTTTTAGGAATAATTTCTTCTTAAAATAATTCGTGGTTTCTACGCCAAGGTTGGGTAGAGGTATATCTTATTTTTGTCCATATCTCGACTTCTTGCGAAATGTTTTTTTATATAAATTCAAAATTTTCAAGTAAATCATAGACTTTCCTCTATAGGGTGCAAAGGTAAATTGCGTTTTCTGCGTTATTTCTGATTCTAAAACTCCAATTTGATTTGAAAAATTCTTCCTGTATCATATACAGAGCTCCTGATGGAAAATGTTTTTCATATAATTTCTAATATTTGGTAAAGAATGGTTTGGCCACCAGGTGGCATAAGTGTAAATTTCTGCTTCTGATGTACACTGCTGCCCACCCAAAATGCAACACCAAGAAGGACACGATATAGCAAAGCCAGATTTACTGGACACATAACAACAGATACAAAGATGAAACGATTGAGCTTACAGGCCCGTGAGACCTGCGGAACACGCAGACATCTATAGTTCCTGTGGCCCCCATGGCCGGCAATAATGGCCGCTACACGCCGCGGCATCGAACGAAAGAGGCTTTCGATGTGGGCTTGGAGCATGTCATTCCAGGCTGCTTCCACACGTTGCCACAGTTAATCAGGCGTAGCCGCGGGTGGTGCTTGCCGGGCCACTCGGTTGCCGATCAGCGACCAGACGTGTTCGATGGGCGACATATCGGGACAACAGGCTGGCCACGGCAGAAGCGACACCTGGTGGGCCGTGAAGAATTGTTGCACGATGCGTGCCACGTGCGGGAGCGCATTGTCCTGTTAAAACGTGGCCGCTGGCAGGTTCTGCAGTTAAGGGAGGACAACAGGCTCCAAAACGTCAGAGATGTAACGGTGGCTGTTGAGTGTACCGGAGATGCGTACCAATGGGGTGCGGGTCTAATATCCAATTGCGCCCAAAACCATAACGCCAGGTGACGGACCAGTATGGCGATGCATAATGCAGGCGTCATACAGTCTCTCGCCGCGGTGCTGCCACACGCGGATCCGACCATCGTGGTGTTGCAGGCAGAAGCGGGATTCGTCGAAGAAGACAATGTCGTGGCATTCCGTAGTCCAAGTGCGGCGTTCAACGGCCCACTGCCACCGCACTCGCCGGTGGTGTAACATCAATGGTAATCGGAGCAATGGGCGCCGTGCGACAAGTCCCCGCTCCGGCAGACAACGTCGAGCGGTACGTGCTGACACAGGTTGTTGCGCATCACGCCCTAATTCCTGCGCTAACGTTCGTGATGTGGCGGTGCGAGCCGTCAATGCCCGCCGCACAACATGCCAGTCCTCTCGTTCGGTGGTGTGCCGCGGCTGCGGCAATCACTCACGTCGGTCCGCCCGTCCCTCCTGCACCCACCGAATCCATACTCGCCTCATTGTGGCTGGATGTCGTCCCACACGGGCGCCGATGCATCGGTACGATAAACCGCTGTCGCGATAAGCCGCTATTCGCTCTGTGTCGAACTCCAAAACGTGCTGGAATGACTGCCGTATTCTGCGACGGGGCATCAGGAAGCTTCCCACGCACAGGTCCGGCAGCACAACACACTTCCACTACTTACACACCACCTCCTGTGCACCCTTCTTATAGTGCTTCTCGGTGGCGTGCCGGGCGCACTTGATTTGCATATGCCCTGCAAAGCTAATCGTTTGCATGTCCTCTCGCGGGCGACACATGCTGCGAATTTCAGGCCAATCGGATGCTTCCTTCTTGGCGTTGCATTTTGGGTGCCCAACAGTGTATTTGCAGCAAAATCTGAGCTCTTGAAAACTCGATTAAATGTTTTTTTTTTCTTGGACTGATACCGCTCACATCGATAAACCTTTTGAGAGCACTTTCTTCCTAAAATAACGCATGGTTTGCCCGCCAGCGGGCGTAGATGCATATCACATATTTGTCCATATCAAGGCTTCGAAGAGTCCGATTTGAAACATTCTTTCTTTGTTGGAGAGCATTTTCGCTGCGAAATGTTTCTCATTTAAATTGAATATTTTCTAAACGCACCAGTCTGCAACCAGAAGGCGTAAGCTCACGATTCCGTTTACAGCAACATCTGCGATATTAAAAACCCGATTGAAAAACTTCTTTCTTCTGTCAGATATTATTGTTTTCCATACCGGTACCATTGACTTTGAATAGCTTTGATAAATTTAGTTTGCGTCAGAACGGATGCAAAATACGTGCTCATTACACCCGAAATTTCGGTGTCATCTTTCTTGTTTCTGATTTGTTTTGTTTTTTTCGAAAATAAAAAACTTAAAGTTCAAATGCTGTTAACATTAAAGATTAAGTCGTTTACTAACCCGAATATGAGAAGCGATGCTGGATTGCCTTTGTGAAAGCATTAAAAACATCCCAGGTAGCTAATTTAAAATCTCTTGCTGGTTGTTATGCCCCAGAGCACCGTTTTAGTCGAATCTCCATAACTCGCTGTCTCTGGTTAGCTCGTCTAGACTTCAAGATGACAGTAAAGATGAATTGACAAATGTTACGATGTAGGGCCGATTTTCTTTTCTTTGAACACCTGACTAAGGGATTCTCTGACGGTAATAGCATCATAAGCTCTGGCCTCATCTTGCTGAAATCTTACTTGATTAATCAACTCTAAATAGAGGATCATGAGGGAGAAAATAGTTATAACGTAATGAGGTTTTAAGAAGGTTCTGGGTTAACATTCCAACTCACTTCCTCAAAGAGCTGTGAGTTCCTCTTGCTTCAGAAATAAACATTTCTGCTGTTAGTTTCAAGATTAATTGTACGTTCGTTGGGCAAAATCACTGCTTTACATGTACAACGGATCAGGAAATGTGAACAGACATGCACACAAGTCAAGACTATTTAATCCATTCGCAAAAGCAAAGCGATATTGTTTAATAGCGTGCTGCGATTTTTGTAAGTAGGTTCTGGTTGCCGTTGTGGAATCTCCGAGTTTCTTTGATCATTTCCGAAGTCAGCTCTTCAGAGAAATTTACATTAGTTTACTTACGGTTGCGTATTACCGACCTTGATGGGCACTCCGAGAGCGATGTTATTTCCTTAAAACAGTTTCCAACGTATATACATACACCGGAGATACCCTGGGTTGCCCGGGATAGACATAAAGTTTGTTTTCAAGTAACAATGTAAATCGCACTATAAAAAATCCTACCATGATGAACAACGCTCAAGTCGGGCCTCACGTTGTTCCAAGGTCTCTGCCGCCCTAGATACACTGGCTCTTTCCCGCTGATCCATAAGTCTTCGATCACGTAGTTCGGTTGTCTCACTCTCTCGAAGTAATTTTACTTTCTTTGCTTTCGACTGAACATGTCCGATGGGTTTGCGTTTTCTTTTTGGAGGCATTTTACCACACTTGATGAAAATTTTATTATAAAAATGACAATTTATAATGGCCGTTCTGAGCCCTAAAAACTCGAAATAGCAAACATGCACAATAATGCATTTCCTGCACTCCGTATTCAGCTTTCTAGAGTGTAGATATACAACCTGATCACACCCAACGTGAAAGAAAGTAGTTCACGATAATATACGGAATTTGTTTTACTAATCTCAAAAACTAAACCGATTCGGATAATTCTTTCACCGTTGGGAAGCTTTCCGTAGGACATAAGCAATTTAGTTTATTTATTATTATTTTTTGCTGTACTACCGAATAATATCGCTTTCAAGTAGTTTCCAATTTCCCATGTATCGGTCCGCTTTGTTTACATACAACCTGATCACACCCAACGTGAAAGAAAGTAGTTCACGATAATATACGGATTTTTTTTTACTAATGTCGAAAACTAAACCCATTCGGATAATTATTTCACCTTTGGGAAGCTTCTTTCTGGTGGACATAGGCTATTTCTTTTATCTGTTCTAAAACTAATATTAATCTTGTATTTAAATTTTATGTATGAAGAAGACCGTTTGTCTTAACTTCAACTAAACCTTGATGCTATAATATTTGAGAAGACCACACCTATTGGTGGGAATCTGTAGCTCCACCCATATTTGAGACTCCTGCGCCAATTGTTAGGAGTCTAATGAAGCCTAATCCTTGCAAAGAAAATGCCATGGTAACATAAACAAAAAAATACTTATGACAATATGTGTCGCCGCCGGTGCGTTGTGTTTTCAAAAATCGGACACTTCTCCGTATGCCTGAACCGCGGAAGCTTGCGAAGAGTGAGGCGTCACTTGACGACCGTTGCTCTGACACGAGGAGTAATACCGCAGCATCCGACTTGAACCCAGTCTATAGAAGGCCCCGTAAAAACACATTTGACCCCCTTAGGGGATGGAATTTCTAAAATTCGTCCAGCCTGTATTTTAATCTGGGTGATGAAACGTATGTATGCAGATTTTGGTGCAAATCCATCAAACAGTTTAGGAACGTATGCGGAACAAACACACAAACTTTCACTTTTATATAGAGAGAGATCGATAGAAAAGCGAGTTTCCGTACGCCAAAGAAATGAGAAGACAATAAGAATTAAACTCCGTTTATTTGGCGTATAAGTAATGAAAACATAAGCTTTCGCTACTTCCGGGTAGCTTCATCAGCCAGTTAGTAGTTTAAATTACAGGATCGAGAAAGAAAGAAAACACTTCTAAGAATATGAGTCAGTTCAAATAAATAAGAGTCGGCACAATGTCACGAGTGGTTAGATCTCAGGGCCGGGTGCTCAGGTGGAGCATCAACAAGCCAATGCCATGTCCTTGTTGCACACATTTAGTCGCGTATTGATCTCAATTGTTTCTCGAAGCGGAGTAGCCCTTGTACTATTATAAGGTGTTAGCCTCCTAACTCCGCTCCATCTGGGTATAGCTCCCTTAGTTGTAATAACACTGGCCGGCAGTTGTAAGTTTTCCAGGTGCTCAGAAATCCGGATTTGGATTGACTTCTCGTCATCCCGACATAGTACGTAACGGATGCGTCAAGATAATCTAAACGAATCGCATTGACCCCGGCATCAGAGACTGTAGTAGATGCATGCTGGTCCGCTGCGAGGTTATCAGATAAAAGCCTAAGTGTCTTCACGCCGATATCGTAAGCCAGTCTTCGGAGAGTATTCTTTAGGAAGTACGTTAGCTTAGTAATGTAGGGCAGTGAACCCACGAATCGGACGGGTGGCGTTTTGGAATTGGCACCAAGCTGGGTGTATGCCCTGGTTGCTGCTTTTCTGACAATTTCGTCAATTCTGAGCATTTCGTACCCTGCTGAGGCGACTAGGTTTCATGGGCTAAGAATCTCCTCTTCTCTCATCCGTTAAGTGCTATGTCGGGATGACGAAGAAGTTGATCCAAATCCGGATTTCTGAGCTCCAAAAGGACGTTAAACCTGGGAAACTTAGACTGCCCTGGCTCATGATGTTATAACTCAGGGAGCTATGCCCAGATGGAACGGAGTTAGGTGGCTAGCCCGTTACGAAACAATATCCGTCGCGTAATGATCTCCGCAAAACAACTGAGAGCATTACGCGACGGAATGTGTGCAACAAGGGCGTAACCACGAGCCTTCCTACGATATGGCACCGGCTTCTTGATGTTCCACCTGAACACCCGGCTCTGAGATCTAACTACTCGTGACATTGTGCAAGTGTCTTAATTATTATTTGAACTTACTCATATTCTTAGAAGTGTTTTCTTTCTTCCTTGATTCTGTAATCTAAACTACTCACTTCCTGATGAGGCTACCCGGTGGTAGCGAAAGCTAGGAGCTCATGTTTTCATTATTTATACGCAAAATAAACGGAGTTTAATTCTTATTGTCTTCTTAGTTTCAAACATATTGTTCTCTCAGCTTAGCATTGTCATCATTTGTGGCACATCTTTATTGAATCTAGTGGCGAAATCGTTTAGGATGTCTTGTTAGTCCCAGGAGGCACTGTTGTTTCTTCTTCGTTGTAAGTGAACTTATATGCTACCATATGAGATGACTACTCAGAACAGAAAAAATGCTACAGAGTGAAAGTTGTGAGAGTACGCATCGCAAGGACACCACAAAAGAATTTTGGAGGTGTAACAGAAGTTTTTATGCAAAGAATATTATAACATAGATTTTAGGAAGATCTCCTAGACTGGAAAAACATCTTCATGACCTGTAACATCTTCATAATATTTCTTACGATTTGCTTCCAGTTAGTCGAAATCCAAAGCGCGCTGTTCAGTTAGATCCTTGTCATAGGAGTCCACTCAGTACTTCGTGATTTAAATTTCACGTAAGCTGTGACATCATAAACTAGAGCATGGGACGGACACACAAGCGGATGAAGGAAATGGCAGATATCGCAAATTTTATACGCGTGCCTTCTCTATCAGTCAAGGAAAGAGTTTTTCCAATCCAGTTGTTTGAAACAGGAAAACAGTTGCAGCGGACTTTACAGACCAACTGATGATCGGATGATGGAAGGAGTGATGTCTGAAATATTATAAAGTTCTTTCAGAAAATTAACATTTTGAAACAGAAGTACTGTTCTTGCAGGAGCGAAAGACGGACGGAAAGACAACACGAACTATATGCTATCCTGTATGCAATTAAAAGTTGAGAATATGACGGATTATTGTAGGTGATGAATCGACGCAGGCGATGAATTGACGCTACACCATTGGTACCTCTCAATGGCTTCTGGAAAAGTATGTTTTTGGGTTATTATGCATTTTGAATTTGAAAATGCGAGAAACTGTTCAAGAAATATTTGTTAAGAATTTGGTGATGATGAATGACTTAAGCAACAAATCATATTTTGGTAAGTCGTCGGTGATTGATGGTGATGATGATGTGTTCAAGCAAATGGTTGCTGAAAGTTCCGACAAACATCACGGGAACTTGGAGAAGTTACTTTCAATGTTTCTCATGCAACTTCTTTGAATCATTTTAATAAGATTAAAATGATTTTAAAACTGGATGTTTAAATATCGCATGAATTACTGAAAGAAAAGTCAGTAAATTGAAAATAAAATAAAGTATGTTTACTTCTAACTGCAACCGATAAAGAAAAATACATACTGTGCTGCAAAATATACGGAAATGGGACGTACCATTAGATACAGCGAAATCTGCATTGTTGGCGAGATTCCCGAGATATTGTTCGTTGTGAGCTTCTCAAATCTAGTGAATCAATTGATTCCGAACGTTGTTGCCAAAATAAGACAAACTAAACGAGGTGTTGAAAGTTGAACTGCCATCTTTGGTAAACAGAAAAGATGTAATGTTTCATCAGGAAACGTCAGACCACATCTTACAATGAACATCCACCAACAGAAGTTAAGACAGCTTGGCTGGAAAATTCCAACTCATCATATTCATTATCCAGCCATTTGTGATTACCATCTCTTTCGTTCTCTTCAGAATTACCTTAATTGTACAAAAAGTGGATGCATTCGATGCTGACAAAACATAAGCTGATAACTTTTTCAGAATCCAAATGAACAATTGTTTTTCAGGAGAATAATGTTTAAAGTTTACAAAGGAAAGAATACTTTTTCACTGTTAATCAAAGATGCGTAGCTGATTAAAACAAATTTAAAACGAAATGTAACCTATTTTATTTTCCCAATAGTGTTATATAATAGCAAATGTTTCTGTTATATCGGAGTTTGGCAAATGAAAACGTTTTTCCAGTTTTAGAACATGCACACCAGAAGAAGGAAACTCCTGCAATGCAGTTAGTTTCTTGGCAGATGCCTTTTCTAAAAGTGTGCTTCCACCTCACATCTCATAGGTACCTGCTTGTTTCCTGTTAGGGAAAAAATCAGGTTGCAAACCAGATCACCGTGACCTTCATAATGAAAAGCATTTTCCTTCCACTGTGGCGTGTCGTCCGTTATGAGAGACAGTGGCCGACGTGTCTTACCACTTCAACTGCTATAATTACGTAAACTACTTCCAGTAGGGCATTGCAACGTGCAAGAAGTGCGTGCGTGAACACTCTATTTACCACGTGTGTGGGGAGTGAAAAGTGCAAGGTTATTAATCAACTTTTCTCCTTTAACACAGGTCAGATGACAAAGTAGATGCATGGTCAACTCTCTTTCATTCTTTTTGACGACGGCATACATTAAGAATCAATGAATAAGTTCTGTGTTTCAGATTCAGTAAACAGTGGATTATCCGCAGCCATTAAAATGAATTAAATTTCACACACCCTTTTATAAATAAATTCTTGAAAATAGCGGTAAAAATGTCTAGATGTCATGTGTACAATGAAGATGATCAGATGTTATTTACACCTAAGTGTAGTATTTTTCAATTAATGTTCCTTTTGAGGATAAAAACTTTTACGAAAAATAGTTGCACAACTCAATCAGTGGCATCCGGAGGAAAGGCTAGAGAGTTTAGTCATTATTTCCTGAACTTTACGTTAAACATCACTAATGTTTCAAGGCACATGCTCTGTGCCAAAAACCCCTGAAGATTAAGAAAGTCTCCGAACTGGTCTGTGAAGTCAGAGCTAGTGGGCCGACCGATCTCGAGCTTCGAGCTCTCCGCTCCTGAAAACGCCAACGAAGTACCGCGGGGTTTACGCAAAGAAATAATTTCTTCAGTGCGATACTAGACAATTTGCGCACACAGCAATAAATCAACCATCTTTTTTTTTTTCTCTGTAATTTTATCCTTAGATAACATCGAAAGATTACATCTTTAGCTTTGATTTTTTTCTCAGTTTACAGCAATGATACCTGTAAATCGGGGAATTCCAAAGTTTTGTCCTTGTGCTGGGAAATTATTTCATGTACGGGTCTTAAAACTAAATATTTATTTGCCGTCCCGGTGGCGCAGTGGTCTAAGCGATGGCCTCTGATCATTCGTCCGAACGGGGTCCGGGTTCGAATCCCGGTGAGGCATGGATGGAGTGTTTGTCTTACGGCACTGGCTCTCTCTCTTCCCTGGAACCATGGACCCTAAATTTATGACGGGCGACTGCTTATAGCCCATTGAGTTGCTCACGGTGGTCGTTAAACCTCCAATCAAAAAAAAAAAAAAGAAACTAAATATTTCAGGAAATCTTTCCTTTTGCTTGCAATTTGGCAAAAGGAGCACAAACATAAGTTTCTTCACGGATAACGTGAAAAGCCCAGCCTTTTTCGTTAAGCATTTTTGCAACAACGATTTTTTTTAAGTGCGTTAATGGCAAATTGGTAGGACTGTATGAACATAATCATTTCACTTAAAACTTTTAGGAATTCCCTTCGCGTTCGATTCACTAAAATGAAAGAAAAAAAAAAGATTTTTCTTTAATTACGTAACGAACGCGAAATCAAAATTTCCGATTTAGTGAGTATATATCCTGAAAATACGAGAAGATGTGTGCTCAAATCTTGCAAATATTTCCGTAAGGTAAAAAAATAATAATTTTAAATTAGAATCATTTAGGAAAAAGTTCTTTTTCAAATGAACATGGAATGTATTCATTTGGATATCTTCGAATTTATGCACATAACACTGCAAATTTTATTCTAGCAAATCTGAATATCACATTTTTTTTCCATTTTTCAATATCTGTAACGATATTGAAGATATCAATTAACACATTAATAGACTCTCTAAAAAGCGGAAAACACATGCATCAATAAATGTGTTCCTTCATTATACATAAGTACTTTCTTTTTTGCACGATGTACTTCTTGCAGGGAGGAACGTTTCACTGCCAATATTTATGAAACTATCCTTATACATTAAGTTCATATTTATATACAATTTAAGTTCATAGTTCTCTAATCCGAACCTCAGTCTCTACCACAACTTAATTTAAATTAAATTGCACATTCACTAACTTAAAAAAATTGTAAGCCCATGAATATATATAGATACATGCATTTTAACTTATCAGCCAGTAAACTTCAGGGATCGTGCTGAGGTTTAACAATATAAGTGAATTCTTTCGAACATATTCCAAGCTTTCGGATGTATTTGTTGGACATTCCAATAGACTTTTCTTTTCTTTGGGCTAGTCTTCACATTATCATCTGTACATTTCGTGCGAATTCTTGTTTTAATTTAGGACACTGATATACAGCAATTTTGTGAAGAAAAATGACATTTGTTTTACGGAAGTGAAAGGTTGATTAATAAATAACGTAATTATTTATTGCCACTTCCTTTGCCTGGTTAACCTAAGTACTCTATGCGCTGATGATATCTGTACATCTCCTTTGGCTTTTTTCTTTTTTTTTTCAATTTGAATACAACTTATTTTGTAAAGAAAAATAACATTTATTTTATAGAAACGAAATGTTGAATGGTAAGTAATATAATTATTTCAACCACAACAAATAATGAGCTGATAATCGGAAGGCTAGCCCTTAAATTTTACTCCGTCAATCAAAATAACAAATAACAATTCACTAAATTATAGTTGTATTTGAAACGAAAGCAGAACATGTTATCATGGGAACGATTAGGCTTAACTAACCTTTGAATTCACGGTGGGTTCAAAATTCTGTATTCGTACGGAAGAAGTTCATCTTCTTCGAAGGCTTTCACCTTCAGGAAAGCTGAAAACAATGGCTTTTGTATGTGCCTTGTAATTAGATCTACATAAAGACACTCAATATTTTCCAGGCATCTTGCATTAAAAACGCTAACTCACGTGCACGACTACCGAAAGCTCAATACTGAGAACTGACCAAAGCCGCATTAACGCACAACTAATATCGACATTCCCCTTACGTTTGCCCTTTGACCTCCCTGGAGAGAGGGATTGCGATGGCCCTCTGACCGTGACGTCACACCTCTTCGCAGTTCGCGCGCTGTGGCTTGCTCTCCAGGGGGTTTGTCTGTGCTCATTGCATTGGTGACACACAGCAACACTTTCTGGTACATACAAATGGTTCCGCATTCATTACTAAGTTCAACATTACACATAATACACTCATCATTAATTGAAAACATCTCTTGACTACACTACGAAAGCATCGAAACTTTAAAACTTGTCTGATTTGCTCAAACACGAGGATTATTCTCCTTAGACGAATCAAAACTGAAAAAAAGCAGTTCGATTTTACATTTAAATGAAAAGCAAATTCAGTTAGGGCACGAAATTTGTAACATCTAATCCAGATTATGTCCATTTGTCCATCTAATCCAGATTATGTGGATATTCTAGTCTCAGTTTTCCAAAACAAATTTAACGACCTGGTTCTCCAAATCTTATTATCTGCGCTTCAGAAAGTTCAGTAATGTCAAGAAATAAAAATTGAACTCCTTGTGGAAAAGATAACGGTCAGTACACATAAAGAAGTAACCAAAATAGGAAATCGACTTTCGAATTCGTTCTTACTTGTTACTTTAAATCGTGACAGTAAATAACAAAAAAAAAAAAAAAAAAAAAAGAAATCTAGTACGACATAAATGGTCAAATCATTTGTCACTTATTTTGTGCTTCAACGGTCCCAATTGGTCGTTTTGTACGCATTTTAGTGAGATTACTTTTTATTTCTCGATATTTCTACTTGATTTTTAACCGACATTTTAAATCGGTGGGCGGAATAGTTTTTCTCTAGAGAGATGTGTTTGCTGTACTGTTTTCTGTCCACTTAATGGATCGAGTAAATAAATGCATTGGGCAGCTATTATCGTTAAATGTACACTTTAAGGAGACCTCCGTAAACATAGATTTAAAGAATCTTAATTGGGTGTTATCGGCTCCAGGAAAGGAAGAGAATCAGGACCTAAACTTAAACACACAGATGACTTCGATGGTGTTAAAACGCAAGTCCATGATGCAACAATTACCATCCAGATAGTGCGACCATCTTTTGACGGCAAATGTGGTAGGTAGCATAGCACGTCTCAGCAGGAGTGAAGTAACATACAATGAGTGATCACTGAATTATGACCACCTATCTAATACTTCGCAGGTCCTCCTTTCTCCCTCACTACAGCAGCTATCAGACGTGCCATGGATTCAATAAGATGCTGGAAGCAGTTGAGATGTATGGCCACCAAACTGCGTATAATGTGGCCTTCAATGCAGATATGGAGCTGACTGGTGTATCCAGATACCTGATATTCCATAGTGTCCCACAAGTGCTCTATGGGATTGATGTCGGAGGATGTTCTGAGGCCAATCGATATGCTGGAAGTCTGAACTGTGCTCCTCAAACCATTTATACGCAAAATTTGCCCTGTGGCTTGACGCATTGTCATCTTGGAAGACACCGTCGCCATTCAGAAACAAGAAAGATGACACAGAACTTTCGGGTGTAATAAGCATGTCTTTTGAATCCGTTCTGACGCAAATTACATTTATCAAAGCTATTGAAAGGCACTGGAACCGGTATGGAAAACAATACTATCTGACGGAAGAAAGAAGTTTTTCGATCGGGTCTTTAATCCCTCAGATATTGGTGTAAACGGAATCTTGAGCTTACGAACTCTTAGAAACAGAGTTATCGACAAAAATAAGATGTGACTTTACGTCACCAGGTGGAAAAACCATGCATTATTTTAGGAAGAACGTATTCTCAAAAGGTTTATCCATATGAGCGGTATCGGTCCAAGAAAAAAATTAGTCGAGTTTTCAGGAGCCCAGATTTTGCTACAAATACATCAGAAGCAAACATTAACACTTATGACTCCTGGTGGCCAAACCATTCTTTACAAAACATTAGAAATTATGTGAAAAATATTTTCTATCAAGTCTTGTATGCGATACAGGAATAATATTTCAAATCGGAGTTTTAGGGGCAGAAAACGCAATTTACCTTTATGCGCCCTAGCGGAAAGTCTTAAATGATTTACGTGAAAGTTTTGAATTTATAGGAAAAACATTTCGCATCGGAAACACTATCCAACAATGAAGGAATTTTTCAAGTTGGACTTATAGAAGTAGAGATATTGACAAAAATAAGATGTACATCTACGCCCCCTGGTGTAGAAACCATGCATTACTTCAAGAAGAAAGTGTTCCTAAAAGGTTTGTCGACATGAGTAGCATCGGTCAACAAAAGACTTTTTTCCAATCGAGATTTTAGAAGCTCATATTTTGCTGCAAATACATCAGAAGTGGAAATTAAGACTTACGCCACCTGGTGGCCATACCATTTTGTTACAAAAATTAGAAGTTATGTGCAAAGAATTTCCCATCAGGAGCTATATCCGGTGCAGAAGGAATTTTTCAAATCGGAGGTTTAGAAACACCGAATTAGTGGGAAACGCAATTTACCGTTACGCCCCCTAGCGGAAAGTCTATGAATTACTTGAAAATTTTGAATTTATAGGAAAATCATGTCACACTAGAAACACTATCCAACAAAGAAAGAATTTTTTAAATCGGACTCCTAGAAGTTGAGATATTGACGAAAATAAGATATACGTCTACGCCCCCTGGCGCAGAAACCATGCACTATTTTAAGAAGAAAATGTTCCTAAAAGGTTTGTCGACATGAGTAGTATCGGTCTACAAACGACGTTTTTTTAATCGAGAATATAGAATCTCATATTTTGCTGCAAATACATCAGAAGCGGAAATTAAGATTTACGCCCCTTGGTGACCAAACCACTTTTTTTACAAAAATTAGAAATTATGTGCAAACGATTTCCCATCAGGAGCTGTATCCGGTTCAGAAAGAATTTTTCAAATCGGAGATTTAGAAGCAGAGATATAGGGCAAAACGCAATTTACCATTACGCCGCCTGTCGGAAAGTCTATGAATTACTTGAAAATTTTGAAATTATATAAAAAACATGTCACATGGAAAACACTATCCAACAAAGAAGGAGTTTTTCAAATCGGACTCCTAGAAGTAGAGATATTGACAAAAATAAGATATACATCTACGCCCCCTGGCGAAGAAAGTGTGGAATATTTTAGGAAGAAAATCTTCCGAAAAGGTTTATCAATGTGAGTGGCATCAGTCTACGAAAGAATTTTTTCAATCGATATTTTAGAAGCTCAGATTATATGGCAAATACATCAGAAGCAAAAATTAACACTTACGCTCCCTGGTGGCCAAAGTATTCTTTACTAAAAATGTGAAATTATATGCAAAAGATTTTCCATTAGGAGATGTATCCGCTGATAAAAAGAATTTTCAAATCGGAGTTTTAGGAGAAGAGTTATAAAAAAAATGTAATTTACGCCCCTAGCGGAAAATCTATTCGTAATTTGAAAAGAAAGCTATATCTAAAATATTCTTCGACATAAATGGAATCGAAAGATAAAAGAATTTTTTCAATCGGATGTTTAGAAGCAAATATGTGGATTAAAACGTAATTTTGAATTCGACATCATCTGCATTTACGCCCCCTAGCGGCAAAATTGTTCATCATAAAAAAAACGAGATAAAGGATCATCATTCGCATATTTCAAGCTTCCGAATGCAAAAAGAATTTTTCAAATCGGACTAATAGTTGCAGAGATACCGTGGGTATAAGCGGACGGACGGACTGACGGACGGACAAACCGATAACAGAAGCACGATCTTTTTTTGCAAAAGACGTGCTAAAAAGCGCAAAATTGCTGAGAGTACAGAGTCAGCAAGCAATTCACGATAGTGGGCACCAGTCATACGTTGTTCCACATGCACCAGGGTCCACGTTCCTGCCAGTTAAACATACCCACACACCATACAACCGCCTTCACCAGCTTGCACTGTGGAGACCATACAGAACGGGTCCAGTGCCTCCTGTTGTTTGCTCCAAATACGTACAAGACCATCCGCTCCATTCAGTAAAAAAACGCGACTTGTCAGATCACCACACTTTCTTCCAGTCAACCGACGTCCAACTTGCATGATCTTTGCAGCAGGCGAGATTTTTACGCCGATGAACCGTGATTAGGGCTGTTATAGCCCATAAGTGCGAGCTTGCGACGCATGGTCATGGCAGATACTGTTCCGGATTGACCTCTGCCTCTGTTGTATTGGGTAGTCAACAGTTGAACAGTGCTGCGTCTGTTGGACAAGGTACGATGCGTCGGACCCGGCGCTCTCCCTCTCACACCAACCTTTCGCTGTCCTATGCAGTTTTGCCTCTGGGTCGTTGTTTGACAATTTTCACGCCAGTCCTGATACACTTTAACTGCAGAAGCTTGCAAACAGTCCACCAGTTCAGCCTTTTGGGAAATCGAAGCACCCGCTCTCAGAGTTCCCACAATCTGTCCTTTCTCAAATTCCGATAAATCCTTCCGTTTACTCATCACGGTCTGAATTTTACTACCTACCGCTCCACTCACACATTATATATGCTACGTCGGTCGACTAATCGCGCCCTTTCAAAATCACGTGGTGAGCGGGCCTCATTCCCTTTCGATAGGTGTGGTCATAATTTAGTGATCACTCGGTGTAGTTTACAGTCAAGGTGAACGCCAGTGGGCATGTGCTGTCACGAATACAGGACAACTGACGATCCCGCAATTGACAGACGACAACCAGGTCGGGCAGATAAAACCGTTTCCGAGGACGCGGTCCAATAGACGTTCTTGCGGATCATTCATATCCCCATCTTAAACGACCGTGATCAAACGTTCCGCCTGCAGTGGACATAATAGCACCGTCACTGGCCACTGTACAGCTGGAGAAGAGCTTCTAGTTGCAATAAATCTAAGTTTCAACTTCAATTTACTCACGGACGTGTCCGTACTTGACTCTGCATAGCTGAATTATGGACGATGAACTTTCTTTGTACTATAGAGTAGGAAACCAGACTGCATGATCGAACACGCTAGATTGGTGGTGTCAAGATTTGGATATTTTTCTCATGGATATCACTGGTGTCCTTATCCCTCTTTAACAAGCTCTCATTGCATAAACCCTACATAAGTACTGTTTAAAGCCAATTGCTGTCCTACATAGCATCCAGATGATACTGACTCTTTTAGCAAAGACAATGCACGCATCTGGCTTAAACAGTCTCTCCCCGCACACTCTTCAACATCGAGGCACTGCCTTGATCAGTTGTTGAAATACAGAACGTTATTCTGCCCAGTTTGTACAGAACAGTCTGGTGGAATCAATGCCACACCGGGAGCAACCGGTTATAGGGGCGAAGGCTGTCCAACACACTATTAAGTCGGTGGTCATAATGAGTCTACAAGTATTTACAAATCAAATTTACTGTGAATTATCGATGTTTGTCTGTGACCCAAATTTGCTGGTGAGTAATGCGCATAATGGTGGACACCGTACTGTTATTAATTTGACTTAGTATTCCAAAGCATATACGTGTTTTGCAGAAGTCTTTATCTTAGATTTCACTGACATAAAGAGTTAAAGCATAATTGCGTTTACTGAATAATATCGTGCAACAACTTCAACTAACTTTTTAATGATTTCGGTACGGGCTCTAGACAAACTTTTTGTTTATGACACTGTTTCGTGTATTCACCAAATGTGTTCAACCTAGTGTCCTACCATGTTGCTTTACGAAAGGTAAATTTGCTTGTTGGGTTACTTTCTATAAACTTTATCCTTCATGTTCCTTTACTTTTAACCATATTTCTTGATTGTTCCTAATGCGCACTTGTGTATTTGATTTTGGTTCTTTATCTTACTTCCTTAATCTAACCTGAACCGTTGATTTATTTTTTCATGAATTTTTATCCTCTGACGTCATACGCAACCGAGCTGAAACATGTTTATAAAACAAAGTTCATTCCGTCTAGACACGTTAGAAATATTTCATTTTTCGCTAAAACACACCAGCGCTTTCGAAACTATTATACCGTTTTATCATCAGGTGTACAAAATAAGATACAGATCCATTCAAATACACACAATTCAAAATACTCCTTGAGGTTATAACGGCAAGCAATACTTGTATTTACGTGATGGTTATGATCAGGAACACTGAGGCGTGTGTTTGATTTAAATATTAAATTGTTGTGGAAGTTAACTATGTATAAAGAGCAGTTGCGGTTTCTGATGAAGATGAGATATTTAACATAGCATCATGTCATAGTTTTTGTTAAGATTTCTTCGTCAGTTCACGAAAAGTAGTATCTTTGTCAATAAGGGGTCTCCAACGATGGGGTAGAATAATAGAGGGTTCTTCATTACAGCAAGCGTTTGCAAATCTATGTATTACGACTGTTTCGCCATATCGAAGAGACCAAACTTTAGTGTATCCAGTTATAATGGATATGTCGTCCCATAACGGATAGAATTGTTCGTCCGTGCAGGCTCTAGCTGATGCTGTTGAGTGACAATTGTTAGTAACTGTCCGTTTGTGTTCCATGATTCTAGTACGTAAACGTCTCTTTGTACTTCCAATGTACATGGTTCTTATGACTTCTGAGTTGGAATGTACATTTTTAGTCAATGGCACCAAGTAGATACCTGCAGATGTAAGAATACCTGGAGGGTCTCTATCTTTTCTGATGTACGAAAAGATGTTCCTTGTGTTTAAACCAAGACTTAGTGAATGTCTTTCACAAGTATATTGCAATAAATTTATGATTGCTGGTATACGTATATTGCATTGAACCGATAAACCTTTTAGGTTTGTTTTGAGATTTTAAAGATATTTTGAAAAATATGGATTGTTTGGCACATAATGTATCGACCAAGTTGGAATCATAGCCATTGTCATATGCTAATATCCTATTGCGTTTTATTCCTTCCTCCCGATAAGTGTCATTAGATACACAGATATATACTCTTTTGATATAGGCATGAAAAGCTGTCATTTTTTGGTGGTACGGATGATGTGAGTATTTGAGAATGATGGAAGGTAGGTATGTTGGTTTTCTATAGATGGAGAAAGACAGCCTTTGAGTTACAGTATTTCTATGCAGTTCAAGATCTAAGAATGGTAATGTGCCTTGCGATTCCAATTCATATGTGAACTTTATGGTTGGAATAATAGATGTCATAGATGAACAGAAAGACTAATAAATTTTCACCATGAGTCCAAAAGATACGTACATATATCATCTACATAGCGCATGTAGAGTGCTGGTTTAGGATAACTTGATTGGAAATTTTTTTCTTCTAAATCTTGAATAACTATTTCTGCTAGGAAGGGGAAATTGGTGAACCCATTGGCGTACCTTGAAGTTGCTTGTAAAAAATATCGTTATATTTGAAGTAACTGCTTTTTTGAATGAGAATGAGAGCAGAAATAATATATTCTATTTCATGGGGTGTATATTGCGAGAGTTGAACCAATTTTTGTTTAATTAGGCTATGTGCGAGTGGTATTGGAATATTCGAAAACATAGATTCCATGTCTGATGATATCATAATGAAAGGTTGATTATGGGAATAAAATTGTTTGAGTCTTGAAACAGCAGCTCTGTACTGCTAATGGAATATTCAGAGTTTTGAATTAAGGGGTTAAGGAATTTTGCAAGTGCTATTTCTAGATTTCTAGTTGGACTGTTTTTGCTTGATACTAATGGGCGTACTGGATGTAAAGGTTTATGAAGTTTAAGTTTTCTAAAAAGGCGAGGTGCACTTGGGCCCATGGGGAGGGGGGGTTAGATGCACTTTGTAGGGAGTCTGGTAAATGATCGTTGTTTTTTAAGTGACTGAGATATCTTATTAATTTTTCCGTAGGGTCAGTTTTGCATACAGTGTGCGAAATATTATTGATGGCCTGGAGCATTCTTTCATTATAATCTGTTTGGTTCATGATGACTATTTGTAAAGTTTTGCCCGCTCATAAGATTGCTATGTTTTTATTCCTTCGTAGTTGGTTTAAGGCATGTTGTTTTTGAATATATTCTTGTTGGCGGGAGGTCGCTGGTTTCTGTTCACTAAAGAAATTGTTCTTAATGACACGTGATATTTTACATCTTAGAGGTTCGTGTTCATGATGTGGTAAGTTCTTGATGATTTGCTCCATTAGGGAATTAATTCGTTCCGTTGAAATATTTCTTGGAGGGAAAGTAAATTTTGGGCCTCTATTTAGAGCTTGTTGTTGCACCTGGGTAAGTTAATCATGATCAAATGATCATATGTAGAGGATTTTAGGAAGGGAGTATCTGACCACAGGTCTCCCGCGGCCCTAACCTGGGTAAGTTTTTGCTGACTCGCGTTTATAAAGGTTTCGCTGGGCAGTCGCGGTTGTTCTTCAGAAGATCTTGTTCGTGATCCTTTTGTCTTCGTGCATGTTTCATGCATCAATAAACGCAACTTATCAGTATGTCTTGTAGTTGTCACATTACTATCGTGAATGACGTTTTCTTCTACGAATTTCAAAAATATGTCGAATATGATGAAATGTAATTACGTGACATCATTTCTAAATCAGCTGTCCCCGCTTTCCTGAAACCAAGTATGGCATATACGTAGTCTTAGCATTTTATGTACATAGATTATGTCCTGATAATATTGCCTAAACGTACTATAACGAAGTAAATTTCTCCGTCATTTTTGGTCTACGCCGGGATTCGAACCCGAGGCCGCTTATTCCGGAACAAGTCGCTCTACCAACTGAGCTACGCAGACATTTGTTCTGATTCCTATCTGCCTTTATGTCGTGTGCGTCCTGCTGGCAGGTACGTCACATCTCCCCCCCCCGAAAGAGGGCCGGGGGCATGGCCCACGGGTCAGCCGTGACCATGAATCGTTGCAGGCAGCCATCCACTGTAGAACGTGCACTTGAGAACTCCCAGTCAATCTGCTGTGTGGAATGCAACATCACACATTTTTATTTTTCGAAGCGCTGGAGAAGGAATTCTCTTATTTTTCCTATCTCGCGGTGTGGAAAGAACATCACACCAATGCGAGATTTTGAACGGTCGGGTCATCCGGATAGTTCGGGCGCCATTATAACGAAGTAAATTTCTCCGTCATTTTTGGTCTACGCCGGGATTTGAACCCGAGGCCGCTTATTCCGGAACAAGTCGCTCTACCAACTGAGCTACGCAGACATTTGTTCTGATTCCTATCTGCTTTTATGTCGTGTGCGTCCTGCTGGCAGGTACGTCACAGTACTGAAGGAAAATTATGCACAATTTTTGTAGCCCATCGGGCAAGCTGAAGCGCACTAGTAATTCCTCACAGAATCTGGGTTTGAGTTATGGATGAAATACGCACATGTGTTCTTCAGGTTCTGATTCTTTCATTTCTGGAGAGCAAAGCCTTTAAATTAGAGATGATGACTTCTACATGGCCTTCGATTGTTGAACTACGAAACATATATAAAGTAGATGTCTGATACAGACAAAAACACAAAATTCGATTCTATTATTTAGTGTTTACATGTGGTTAGAAACGTCGGCATATTTCAAGTACAATCTATATGAAATAATAATCTAAGTGCAGTTCCTCATGAAATATATTTTTCAGGATAAGACTTTATTGAAGAAAACTATGTACAGGAAGTGAAAAATTCTGTTCACTGCATGAAACAATGAAAACTATTTGTTTCTTAAATAAAAAAAAATGTAGCTTTCATTCCCTTATTCACCAAAGTTATATAAACAAGAAAAATCTCTTACTTTTAAAGTTTGATTTTCTTGTAAGCTGCGAAATCATCGTTTAATTCATTCCGCATTTTTAACATTTGTGTAGTGAGGCTTACTTAGAAAAATATATTTCTTAATTTAAGAGTGGTAGAGGTTATTTTTCCATAAATGAAGCAACGAAACATGAAATCTACTAGGAACCAAAATATTTGAACTGTTTTCCGCATCTTTGACAAACTAGAATTGTTTTTTTTTTTTTTTTAATTTGTGTTAGATACATCGCAATTGCTTTTCAACGAGATTCATTTTTCTTGGTATGAGGGACGCAGGAAAATTTCTTTTCTGTTGTGATAAACCGAACTAAACAAATAATTCTTCAAACCCGAAAACAATTGGTAGGGAAACCTCTATCCCCGTGCCTTACATACGTGAATGAAGTTTAAAGTAATGGAGATTAAAACAAAGATCCAAAGTTATGACGGTTATCTACTTGGCTTAATAATTACCTTTAGCCCCAGTGGTTTCTATTATTTCCCCCTTGTTTGTTTGTGCCTATAAACCAGATATACAAAGTAAAATAAACATAGAAAAAAGTTTTCGCATGCACTGAAGCAGAAATGCATCTTTACTTCCTTTTGTTTTTATTTTCTGAGTAAAAGCTGCTGTCTTGTTTGTTAAACCTTATCTCTCTGTGCGAATTTATCTTGTTCAGCTACATCCTGTAGAAGCATCCGAGGTGCCGTGTTTTTTCTTTGAAGTGGAGCAAAGGGAAGCACTCAACTGTACATTCAACAAAACACCGAGTTTCCTATTATTTAAGAAACACTTCTCTGTTGGTTAAATTGCCTAAAAATCTTTTTGTGCGCGAAAGACATTCTACAGCTACCGCCATATCCTCTCAGTAAACCATACTTTTCTGGAGATATGACACATATTGAATATTATTATGCTACTCTTTCCACTGAGAGTGCTCTCTCAGCTTTATAAAAATTATTTTTCCCGACCTAAAAATCTCTTTGAGATTAAGAGACATTTTCGAAGTGCTAAAGTATTGTCCAGTAAAACAATAATATTGCCATTCAGAATGTTATACGTCTCATACATGTACCTGGCTCTGATTCTGTTTTGATTAAGTTCTCTTCTTTTTTTTTTTTTTAATTGGTGGTTTAACTATCTCGTGAGCAACTCAATGGGCTACAAGCAATCGCCCATCCCTAATTTAGGGTCATTGGTTCCAGGGAGGAGAGAGAATCAGTGCCGTAAGACAAACCCAACATCCATGCTTCATCGGGATTCGAACCGGGCCCATCTCAGACGAATGATCTTCATTAAGTTCATACCCACATAACTGAGATTAAGGGGGCTCCAATCTTTGTGTTATAAATTATTATTAGTTTTCTTTTGGAGTTTATGACAGTGAAAAACAAAATGAAAATTTCGAAGTGAAATGTTATCGTTTATCTATCTGGTTGTCTGTTAAAACTACACCGCTGTTTCTGTAACTAAGATTGGAAGAAGTTATATTTTATTAGATATAGATGCAGAATAACCAAAACATTTACTCCAATTCAATTTTGGGTGGTGCAAATATTTTCTGCTGTGTGGCATAAATGTATACTTGCATTAATTACTCAAGATAAATCTGTCCTCGAACCACATTCGAAAAGTCCAACCTCTTCAGGGGCAGATGCAAGCCTGGATAATTTTTATCTACTTTTTAATCTTGCACTTGCTGACTTTCTAAAAGGCTAAGTGCAAAACTTCTTATTTTTACTTGATCTTGCATAAGGAACCGCAAGCAAAATTCCACATATTCGTTAGCCTTTCCTATAGAACCCTGAACTATAAATATATTCGTATTTATCATCAGGGCCTTATCATCAAATAGGCATAATCGGCACTCACCCACAGAGAAAAACGTTTTACTATCTTTTTAATAACATGATAAACTTTGTTTTCG
Organism: Macrothele yani; assembly: GCA_039090855.1. Taxonomy (NCBI): domain Eukaryota; kingdom Metazoa; phylum Arthropoda; class Arachnida; order Araneae; family Macrothelidae; genus Macrothele; species Macrothele yani. The sequence continues at coordinate 77,867,160 of CM077026.1, forward strand.
ATGACAGACACAATGCGTACACAAAATATATTATGGCAATGTCAATTTCTTTCACAAAGTAAAAGAAATTAACGCAGAAGTTTCAAGATTATTTCAGGGACTGAGAAACAGGTACATAGGGCCCACAAGAATCTCAGTCCAGCCGTGCAAAGGAACTCTAACGGTTATGAAATGACATTCTGCATTTTGTGAGTTTGCACATTCAGTTCATAGCATGATGACCTGACTAAACAGAAATGTTGTGCGTTAACAGGTGGTTTTGGGTTACTAAACATCGGCGGAAATGTAAAGTTGTATTGTAAACTACGACAATTAACTTACCCGAAAAGTGTCCTACAAAATATTTTAAAAACATAGTGTAATCCGCGGCCTTGAGCCCGTTTTGTGAGTAAATTAAGGAAAGCAAACTACTTAGTAAATAATTACATTTTTCATGCATTGCGGATGAATGGTGTTTATTTAAATGAGCTATTAAAGCGTACGTTTAATTATTAATTAATTCAGTAATGTATTTACTCATTAAGTTTCAGTTTTGGGAATAAAAGAGTGATATAAACCTTGGTGTGAATTTTCTCCTCTGTTTGGTTATAGATTAGCTTTCCAGAAACTAATGGAGGTATTAGGAAATCAAGTGAAAGGAATGCTTTAGCATATTGCATTACTGTTGCAATTCGAATCTATGCATAGCAGACTTGATTCCACTGACGTAAATCACGCGCGTGTCCAAGATACCATTTCTACCATCTACAGCAGACGTAGGAAAATCTTTTTGCCTATTAATGGACAGACCATGTAGCTTGCCTCGAAATTGTTTCGAATTACTCGTGCATAAAATCAACCTCAAAAGTGCAGAGTTCTTCTTTGTAAATATCTACGTGGCTGTATGAAACCCGTCTCATTCAAAATTGTTATCTGCTAAAGAAGTAATTATTTTGCAAATGGTTGATATTTAACCTTTAACTGGGTATGCGGGGTGCTCATAGCACCCCACGAACTTAAATTGTAGGTAATTCTGAAACGTGGTTGGTAACACTGCCGTGCCATTGTCATCTTTCAATAGAGGATGTAATTTATGTCATTGTACCCAAAGCCATTCCAGATGCTATACTGTTTTCTCTGTGAAGTGGAATTAGTGAGTAGGGTGCTGTAAACACTCCAGGTACGTACGTAGTTACGTTATACTGTTTTGGTATTGCAATTTTCTGATTATTATCATAATTTGCTGTAATTTGTTGATATTTTTGCTTTATAGCTCGCTTTACAGTAAAATGTCATACGAACAAGAACAGAATGTTATTTTCACTTTCAAACTTTATTTTCAATGTTCTAATTATGTTGAGTAATTTGTTATTTGAAAAATGTGGTAATTTCTTTTCTAAGAAGAATAAAGACCATTTCACAAAATTTATTATTCTATTTTTTTTTCTTGTTGGCAAAGTTCTAGTGAATCTATAGATGATGTATAGTTGATCTATTTTCAAACGTACAACTACTTTTTTTGGGGTGTTGTGAGCACCCCACCTACGTACTTACATGATTTTTACCCGCCTACATAGTTAAAGGTTGATGTAAAAAAGGGAACAAAATCTTATGCAGTTTATCATGTTAGCTGCTGCACTACAAAGTTTTTGGACTTATTTTTCAAAACAGGTTTGGTGTAATACACAAACAGCTTTTCATCGGTTTTCATCTGAGCGCAGTTCAAGGTTTTAATGCATTCGGAAACCGAAAGTGCGCTGCTTCTTATTTGCGCTTGTTTGTTCTGTTCTTGAAGTAAAAAATGGCATTATTAAATAAGTAAGCAAAGGAAAGGAGAAGATATAAAAGAAAGGCCTACGGGAGGAGAAAAAAAACGTAAACCATTGCTCCAAGCCAAAGAACTCGAAAACAGGATTTTGAAAAGCTGAGAAAAGAAATGTGCAAGAGATAAAAATCCATTTGAGTAATTATGTTAATTTGTTGGGGCAGAGTGAGGGCGAAATGACTGATTAGTCGTAACGTTCGTCTTTATGTGGATCATCACGGGAGAAATAGGTCAATTTCAAACCACGCCGTAAACTAGAAATAAGAGCTGATATCTTTCTCTGATCATTAGCATGTCATTCATGCGAATCTACCAAACGTGTACAATTATTTTATTTTTATTTTCGCCACGATTTCTGGTATCAAGGTTATTTAGGTGACGCATGAGTACCCTTGAGCGCCCGTCATTCCTTGAAGTGTGAGCGATTTCTAATATTAGAACTGCCAAAACGCAGGAGTATCATTAATTCCTCCTCCTTCTGAACACCTAAGCGATACTTCTTTCTGAACAGTTTACACGTCATTAATCTACAAAAGTAAGAAAATGCTGCTGGATTTACAGCAGTTTCGATAAATAGGATGACACCGAAGAGTCATTTGGGATGGTCTCAAACTTAGAACACTGGAGATATTTGCAGGCACCTTTGGGCTTAAAAGTTTTATTACAAAATGGATTGAATTTCACGCCACATTAGGTATCAGAAAAGCAGGGAAATGCATGAAAAGTCGTGGTCAATAAGCAGTCACATGATATTTAAAATGGGATCTTTTAGATATAGTACGATATGCGGACATATTTTTCCACTTCCTAGTGGAAAAACAGTACATCTGTAATATCAGCTCATACGTAGATTATATTGATTGAGGCTACAGCTAACCGATGTCAAAAGCATTTTTACTATTATATTATTAATTATTAGAGATATCGAAAAAAAAAACGAAAAAAAAAACGAGAAAATTTGGTCGTAGTTTCCAACAATCAGATGGCAAAAGGATTTTGCAAATGGAGTTCTCAAATGTGATAAATATCATGTCAAATGTTAACATATAGAATGGCCACGATACCTTGTTGCTCCTTGCAGAAATTGTTACAGTGACCTGTATCATGTTAGATGACAAAACATTTAGGGTACTTCAAGTTATTCCTCATACAAGTGCAGCATTTCTTGAAATTATCGTACAGTGCAGTCCATCAGTCCTGTTGCTCCCATGTGATAAATGTGAGTTCATTGATAATCATATTATTATTTATTTACTGTTTATTATCTCGATTATCTATATTTTTGCTACTCGTGTTCAGTGCGTATTAACATTCTTCTTATTATTATTCATTGATTTCAGATTACTGATACAAGTGATTATAGAGTTCAGGCATGTCTTATTTACCGCCCCAGTGGCACAGTGGTCTAAGCGCTGGCTTATGACCATTCGTCCGAGGAGAATTCGGGTTCGAATCCCGGTGAGGCATGAATTATGTGTTTGTCTTACGACTCTGTATTCTCCCTTCCCTGGAACCAGTGGCCCTAAATTAGAGACGGGCTACTGCTTATAGCCCATTGAGTTGCTCACGGTGGTCGTTAAACCTTCAATAAAAAAAATTCCTTATTCAATGTATGTGGGTTCACGAATGTCGACCGACAAAAAAACTGCGAAGGACGTTCAGTAGGGTTTCATTGTCATGTTTCACTAAGTAGCTTCTTTTAAAATGGCCATTTTTCATGACTGGTTAAGTTTTGGGCAATATAGGAACACGCGGCCGTTGGCATGATGTGCACCACCCCAGTGGTTCAATGGTCTAAGCGTTGACTTCTAACCATTCGCCCGAGGGGATTCGGGCTCGAGCTTGAGGCAGGGATGAGGCATAGATAGTTGGTGGCCCTATCCTACTGCGCTGATCTTCTCCCTTCCCTGGAACCAGTGGACCTAAATTAGGAACGGGCGACTGATTATAGTCCTTAGAGTTTCTCATGGTGGTTGTTCGAAACTAAACAAAAGACCCGATGTGCAGAAGTATCAGTGCAGTGTTTCAATCACCCACAAAGTTACTGTGGAAAATATTTTTTTGTTCGAGGTTTAACGACCACCATGAGCAACTCAATGGACTACAAGCAGCCGCGCGTCCCTAATTTAAGGCCACTGGTTCCAGGGAAGGGGAAGAGCCAGCGCCGTAAGGCAAACACAACATCCATGCCTCACCGGGATTAGAACCCGGACCCATCTCAGACGAATGATCAGAAGCCATCGCTAAGACTACTGCGCCACCGGGGCGGCAAAAAAATTTGAAATCCCCAGAGTCTTGAACGTTAAATCACATGAAATTCGATCTTCATTTGAAATCTTATCAGCCTTCATTCGTTAACAAACTAAGTGATGACGATTTGCCAAAAAAAGTAAAGTTGTGCACAGTTACTGGATGTTTTTCAGACGCTCCCACAATGTGATAAAGTGCTCTTCTCCACATCAGTGTGCTATTTATCGAAGTTCAAATAAGAGCGGCGTTTATTTTTTGGAGTAGAGAAAATTCACATTATTGCGAAGAGCCAGAACATGTCAGTGCAGCTTAATTTAGCGTCCATGGGGTATGGAAGCAGAAGATCCACCAGCGTGTCTTTATTAAAACCACGACATCGGACACAGCGCCTCACCTGGGCTCGTGATCACGTTAATTGGACCCTGGAAGACTGGCAGCATGTGTCGTGGTCCCATGAGTCACGCTAGCAGTTGTTACGAGCTGATGGTAGGGTTCAGGTGTGGCGCAGACCCCATGAGGCCATGGAAAGTTGTCAACAAGGCACTGTGCAAGCTGGTGGTGGTTCCATACATGTATGGGGTGTCTTTACGTGGCACGGTTTGGGTCCTCTGGTTCTCGTAAAGACGTCATTAACCGGCAATCGCTTTGTTGCTCTGCTGGGTGACCATTTGCAGCCCTTCATGGGCTTCATGTACCCCAACAACGATGGAATTTTCCAGGCGGACAAAATATATAAGCAATCATATCATATTCATTTGTGCAATACCTGACAATTTTATTTGTAAGTCCATACAATATTTCATTTTTATATGTCTGTTTAGTGTCAAAAAGAACAAAGGTCAATGAATGAAATAAGGGATTACACCATTGTAGAATACAAATTTTGAAGATGTGAATCCGTTTATTGGTGTAAATATGACATTGATGTTATGTCAGGTAATATCCGAAAACTTGAAAATTTGGTCTTCCTGGAGCGGGAATTGAATCCGCGTCTCCCGGACAGCGCCCGAGTATGCTAACCATTACACCACCCAAAACGACTTGGTCGTTCTTGGTCATCCAGAAAGCGTCTGAAAAACATCCAGTAATTTTGTGTATCACTGTCTCTAAAAGATTCCTTAAAGCGCTAATACGAGTATAATGTATCGTGTATTACATCCAAATTGTACCCCAGTCCTCGTTACCCTTATTGTATCGATCCTATATTCTCACCTTGTTGCAGAGGACGTTTTTACAGTGAACGCTGGAAGCTCTTTCTTTAGACTTTACCAACGGTAATGTAACTCAGAAAACAAAGCATATATTTCTTGAATAATGCTGAAAATGTTCACAATTCCTAGAAAAATTTGTTCGTCGTTATTTACGACTAGATTTAATGTATAATCCTCTCATAAAATGCATGGATTTTACGTCGAAAAATTAAGTTTTTTGAAGTTCATTGTGTTTTTCCTTATATTGGCCCACATTTTCATAGCGCTCGCCACGCATATCATGAATGCTGAAATCTTCAAGACTTAAAATTTTTTTAGAAAAATAATTGTTAGTCCATTGCCCGCGGTATCCGTTACTGAAAAATTAATGAAAATCATTCTCTGATTTCAAGTCGTTTCCTATTGAATCACATAATGAATTATTTTTACTAAAAAAACGTGCCACGTATCATTATGATTTCTCAGAGTAAAACGTTTTCTTAACTTCTCCCACGTCACTGATATTAATTTGTCAACCATAAAATTTAATTCAGGAGTCCTGCCGCCCCTGGACCCTGACGCCCGTGTGCTTCACACCTGTTGAACCCCCGCTTGGCACGTCCCTGGCTATTAGCACATATATTATTATATTTCGACAGATGTATTAATACACTAGAGTACTGGTTAGAAATGTATCTGCCCATAACTTTAAAACTAAAAAGATATTATAATTAAAGATTTTCATATGATATTTAATAACAGCTTTTATGTGCTTAAAATGTGTATTTGAAAACATAAACATGCGATAATGGTTGTAAATTTATGTGGTCGGAGAGAGAGAGAACGCATCCCCTCTAATTTACATTTAATTACAAGGGGAGATTAGTCTTGGATTAAGCGAGATTTTCGGAAAAGGATCCTTTGCATAAAATGCGATTTACCGGTAAAAGTCGCTTCATGGAGAACTGCAACTGTGTGATGTTTCCCGGGATACACATGCCAGCGTGTAAGCATTTAACATTGTACACTGGCTAACAAATAAAGAAGGTAATTTTTCAAAAAGGAAATATTCTTTACGGACAGTTTTATTATTACATTGTTTCGGTTGAAATTTTACAGTTGCGACTAAAAATGAAAAAGCCGTTGTGCCTCTCTCTTCGAATTATGTCTTGAGAAAAACCGTCTAGTTAAAGCTCATAAAAACTTACTTTTTAGGTGTTTGATGATGAATATCCAGCAGTACTCAAAATTTATTTCCTTTCTGAGTACCTATATTATGACAATAAGGTACTCGATTAATCTAACCATTGGTCTATTAGAAAAATTAAAATATATATGTGGGGTATTGGGAAACTTCCCCACTACGGTTCCATCGAATCACAACGCTTAAATAATGGACGGGCTGGACGAACTCTGAACACACACACATTTAATCTGATGTACACTTACAATTGATATAGAATACACTAATAACGGAACCTACTCGTTCCGCTAAGAAATACAAACATGGCGAACACATCGAACACCCTTCGGTGCACAGCACTGTCTCGGTGTTTACGCTTCAGAACTCTCCGCAGCTCTACTTCTTGTCTCTTTTTTTTTTTTTTTTTTTTTGATGGAAGGTTTAACGACCACCGTGAGCAACTCAATGGGCTATAAGCAGTCGCCCATCCCTAATTTAGGGTCACTGGTTCCAGGGAAGGGAGAGAGCCAGTGCCGGAAGACAAACACAACATCCATGCCTCACCGGGATTCGAACCCGGACTCCGTTCGGACGAATAATCAGAGGCCATCGCTTAGACCACTGCGCCACCGGGGCGGCCTTCTTGTCTCTGGAAGCATGTTTTAGTGACGCGCCGACATCCGATGCTCACGCCATCCAGCGATCGTTCTTCTGTGTAGTGATCTCGGCATTTCTCCATCATGACGTCACATACCGGAAACCCACAGTCTCGGTACTCGGCCATGCTGACAATGCGCTGTCCTCAGCGGCTCCTGCATCCGGTAATGGTCTGGGCATTTAGACAACAAAAGAAAACAGTTAAATAAAACACATACTCACAGTCACTGGAAAAGGATTTGAAAGTCCTTCAGTGACCGCCTGTAGGCCATGGCTTCATATGGTCCGCTGCAGTAGATGTGTTGTTCGGTCCTTCGTGGTTTCCCACTTTCTCGACATCGTACCGATCCTTTGGCTTCACTGCCTTGACACGATAAGGGCCAAAGAACTTTGGTCGCAGCTTTAACCCCGCACCGAACTGCGTCCTCTGAATTGCAACTAGGTCCTTGACTTTATACAATTTAGGTGGTTTTCGTTTCCAGTTGAATTGTTGACTATTTTCCTGTTGCAGTCTCAAAATATCACTCTTGGCGTCTTCATGCATATCATCACTATCACATAGCGTGCAGTTTAAATGTTCCTCTTCTAACGGTTCTCTAATTGTTAGATCTCCATCATTCTTCATTTTAACTCGTTATCTGTTCAAATGGGGTGTATTTAGTGTTTCTGGAAATTGTACTATTTATGACGCGCTGTACGTCAGCTACGTACTTGTACCACTTTGCTGGGTCTTCAATAGATAGCTTTGCGAGAATGGCAATCATGATGCTGTGCATTCGCTCTACCTGCCCATTTCCCCTTGGCATTCCTGTGGTAGCCTTCACGTGCTCTATTCCGTGTTCGACACAGTAAACTTCAAAATCCTTGGAAACAAAAGCAGCTCCTCTATCTGAAATTATTCCTGTGGGGTTGCCGAACGTGTTTTGCTGTAGGTTTAGTTTGTCGATTGCGCTTTGTGACGACGTAGACTTTACTGGATAGAACCAGACAAATTTGGTAAACGCATCTACCACTGTAAAAATTTGCTGGTAGTTCTTATTCGTTGATGTAAGGGGCCCAATAAAATCGACATGGCAAGTATTTAAAGGAATATTTTCCTTTGGCGTCGGGTTTAGCATACCTTCCCCCTTCCCACGTTTCCTGTTGCATAGGATATAGTCTACACAGTTCGCTATAACGATTTCAATCTGCCGTCTAATCTTGGGGATGTAGAAGTCTTGCTTCAGGATTTCTTATGTCTTAGTAGCAGCAAAATGACCCTTCTTGTGAACCTACTGGATGATTCCTGCCTGCATAGCTTGAGGGACGACCATGACGTCTCTGTCACCTTCTATTTTGTACAGCACTTCACTTTTAAGAACGTAGTCATTCACCTTACCATCAGCCAACAGTTTTTTCTATAGCACTAATGCATTCGTCACTTGCTATTGAAGCTACGATTTTAGAGGTCAGCTCACTACAGTAAATGGCCATTACTGGATAACGACTCAGAGCATCCACATGTCTCATCTGTTTGCCAGAGCGGTGCACAATTTCATAATCAAACTCTTCTAGAGAAAGCGCCCATCTTGCAATTTTAGGCGTCAAATTCTTCTTATTCATGGTTTGTTGGAAGGCTGAGCAGTCAGTAACTATCTAAACTTAGTGCCCAATAGGTAATTCCTAAATTTCCTTAGGGCCTCCATTATTGCCAAGACTTCCAATTATTAACGCGAATATTTCTTTTCAGTGGCTGTTGTCTTTCTGCTCATATAGTTAATAGAGCAAAACTTGCCGTCATCAGCCTGTTGTTGCAAAATAGCCCCATAGCCATGTTTACTGGCGTCTGTATGTAATTCCAGCTTAGCACCCTGTTTGAAGATGTGCAGCAAGGGGTTGTTGGACAGTGCACTCTTAAGAGCTTTAAAAGCTGACTGTTGATCAGGTCCGAAATAAAAAGTCGATGTGCTGCGTAGCAAGTCGCTCAACGGTTTGGCAACAACTGACTAAGATGGGATGTATTTTCTGAATTATCCCGCAAGTCCAAGGAAACTCTGAACCTGCTTAACGCTCTTAGGTTCAGGGAAATTTTGAACGGCTGCTGATTTGTCAAGCGATGGCCGGATGATTCTATTCTCAATTATGTGGCCTAAAAACTCGATTCTCTTTTTTAAGAATTGACACTTCTTTAGGTTTAATTAGAGACCATATTGCAAGGCAGTGTCCAAGACGCGGGCCAAACACTTTACACCCTCACGTTCATCGACCGAAGGTATAATGATGTCATCCATGTAAACGATTACAGTACCATCACTCAAGAGCTCGCGAAATACGTGGTAAATATACCTCTGGAAAACACTCAGGCTATTTGATAACCCGAAAGCAACTTTTCGGAATTCGTATTGACCTTCATGGGTCACGAAGGATGTATATTTAAAGCTATTCTCATCCATATCCACGTGGAAAAGCCCATTCTTCAAGTCGATCTATGTAAACACATTCCCCGATTGCAACTGGTCCAAACCTTCCTGTATGATCGGTAAAGGGAATCTATTCTTAACAATTATTCTATTCAGCTTCCTGTAATCGACACAGGGCTTCATGGACCCGTCCTTCTTTCTGCATAATACCACGGGCGAAGCATAGTCAGGACAACTATTTTGAATGATCCCTTGCTTCAGCCATTCATTGACTTGCTCTTTCGCTTTCTGTTTTTCGAGAAAAGATAATATGCGCGACTTTTGGCATACAGGAATGTCATCTGTCAACACAATTTTCATTTTTAAATTGGTACTTTTGGTTTTGTTTGGGTTGTAGCCATGCACAAGATTCGAAACTTTCCTGCGCAACTCAAAATCTCGTATATGATTCAAGTTCAACATGCCCAAATCTTCCGTCACACTCGCGACATGCAGCAAAAAACTATTAAAGACATTCTCATTTCGCTCTCCTGAAGCAGCGATAACAGTCTGCTGTTCTGACAGCCTTAGCTCCCACGACACCAGCATCTGACCTTGACCCACTTTCATCTTGGCAAACAGGTTTGCATTGATTATGCACTGAGCGTTGAGGCTATTCGAAACTGCTGCCGTTACCTCGAAAACAGCGTGAGAACTCTTTAGTGAGATCTGAAACTTTGCCAGGGTAACTTCATGTTTATCAATAAAACAGAAAGAATTACTCTACCCTCTGTTATTTTTTGAGGGGGGGCACATTGCTATTCACTTCCGAAATTTGGGCGCCTGAATCAATAAGAGCAGTTACTTCTTTACCATCAATCAAGATGTCAACATACTCCAGTTCGTTTATAAAACCTTTTCTCTCAACGGGCTGTTCTGATTCCAGTATATTGAATGAACTTTCACCCCGCCCGCTTTGCTCACTTATGACTTCATGTTGTCTTCGAAAACGTTTAGAACAAAATTTTGCAAAATGTGTTTCTCCACAAACGTAACAGTTGGGTTTTCCCTTACTTTGCCCATAGTTATTTTTGTTGGACCTTTCGTACCGTACATTCTTAAAATTTCCGCTTACACCTTTACTGGTCTTCTCCACCGATTTGCACTCATTTGTTTGAAGGTCGTTCAACGATTTTCCTTTCGACACAAAATAAACATCGCACTCTTTCGCTAATCTTACAGGGTCAAACCAACTTTCTCCCTGCTTAATCCCTATGTGAGATGCCGTGTCTCTGTCTGAGGTTTAGTACAATTTGTCCGCCATCATCAATTTGCATAACGAGTTAAAATCACTAACATCACGCAATTTACAATAATACTCAAAGTTTGCTGTTAATCTCGATGGCCGCCCTGGTGGCGCAGTGGTCTAAGGCGTTGGCCTCTGATCATTCGTCCGTAAGGGGTCCGGGTTCGAATCCCGGTCAGGCATGGATGTTGTGTTTGTCTTACGGCACTGGTTCTCTCCCTTCCCTGGAACCAGTGACTCTAAATTAGGGACGGGCGACTGCTTATAGCCCATTGAGTTGCTCACGGTGGTCGTTAAACCTCCAATCAAAAAAAAAAAAAAAAATAATAATCTCGATGCGAATTGAATATATGTTTCACTCGGCTGTCGACAAGCTTTCCGAAAATTATTCAGGCATTCCTGCGCTGTCGGTTGAAACGCTCTTAATATCAGTGACTTAAGCTTATCATTATCTTTCATCTCTTCCTCCCCGATGTAAAGCAATACGTTGCAAGCTTTTTCCCGAGAAGGTTTATCAAAATCTCTGGTCCAGCGGCACCCCTTTTATAACAAAAGCTCGTTCCGCAGATTGGAAAAACAAATTGAGATTCTCTGATTTAACTGAAATAGTCATACTCAGTGCACGAACACTTTTATTCAGGTTTTCAAGATAAAACGTAGGCCGTTCAAATCCCATATTATCACTTCGCTCATTCAGCTCCAATGACGAACGGCCTCGAATACTTTCCAGTTCTACTTCCTTCTCCAATTGCGCTAATTTGATTTTTTCCATCTCTAGTACGTTATTATTTTCAACCCTCGCCTTCCTCTCTTCTGTTATAGAACTTAAGACGTCTTTTACAAAATCCGGATCATTTTTTATATTTGAGTGCTCCCTATTTTTAATTTTAAATCAACTATCGTCGCTCCTGTTGGCACCGTTTCACCGATCTCTTGTGCTACTTGAATCAAGTCTTCTTTGCGAGAATTTTTATACATGGTTGACAAGAAATCTTACCTTCAAGACGTGAAATAAAAGCTCCTTCTTTACCACTGCGTAATCCACAAGCGATTCGGAACAGATTTCACTTGCTGACACCAGAATTGTGGAGTAATGGGAAACTTCCCCGCTACGGTTCCATCGAATCACAACGCTTAAATAATGGACAGGCTGGACGAACTCTGAACACACACACATTTAATCTGATGTACACTTACAATTGCTATAGAATACACTAATAACGGAACCTACTCGTTCCGCTAAGAAATACAAACATGGCGAACACATCGAACACCCTTCGGCACACAGCGCTGTCTCGGTGTTTACGCTTCAGAACTCTCCGCAGCTCTACTTCTTATCTCTGGAAGCATGTTGTAGTGACGCGCCGACGTCCGATGCTCACGCCATCCAGCGATCGTTCTTTTGTGTAGTGATTTCGGCATTTCACCATCATGACGTCACACACCGAAAACCCACACATACACTGGCGGAAAGTGAAAAAAGAACACCAAGAAGTAATTGGCGGACGATCATGAAATTTACATATGTTAATGGAGACGAGTTTACGTAGGTGTGATGTTAATTTTGGGACCAACCGGTGAGCGCTTACGCCACAGCACGGCATAATATGCAAATTATCGTCGGTGGTATTTAAGGAGTGCGGCGAAGTAAATGTAATCAGTCGTCGGCGTACGGACACGTGCGAAGACCCTGAAGAAGCTGCAATGCCTGGACATGGAAGACGTGTACGATTTGAGCAGTTATCGGACTTTGAGCGAGGTCGTCTAGTCGGTCTCCGCGAGGCCGGGTGGTCGTATCGTCGTATTGCGGAGCGAATTGGACGGGAAGTGTCGGTGGTGGTACGATCAAAGAATATAAACGCTTCGCGTGAAGAAGCTCAACTCTCGTAGAGATAATGTAAAACAGGCGACAGCAGCGCCACCATGTAATGCGGCAGCAGATGCTCTGCGGGAAAGTTAACATTCAGGCGCAAAAAGCGTAGGAGACACGGGACGGGAAGCCTATTTCACGGAAAGGAAGCTAAGCTTCAGTAGCAAAACAAAGGAATGGGTTCCCACAAAACGTAAACATTAGGTACCCAGCAAAAACAGTCTTGCTGGGCCAGCACTGTCCGCCAATTTCCCAGTAGTAGCCATAATAATAAAAAAGAAAAAAAAAAAGCAAAGACAACCGCAGTTTCCCAAAGCTACAATTTTTTTCTACCCTTCCGAAGTTTGTAAATTAAACGCACTGCGCTGGGAAAATTTTCTCAACAGATCTGAAAAACATTCGTTCGTATCTGAGTAGGTTCGAACCTGGGCCGTTGGCGTGATAGCTGAGCTCTCTACCGACCGGACTAATTTGTCACGTTCGAGTATATGCTTAAAGCTGTCTGTTTGGTATGCAATGTGTAATCGAATGCTTCCCTCTTTCATTTTACAATATTACGAGGTATTTTTCATAAAAGTCAGTTTCATATAATTGATAAATTAATTTTTTCAACGTAACGATAGCTTTTTTTTTCAGCAAACGTTGTTTTAATGGTTTTCCAGGATATTTGTTTCAAACGGTTTCAAATTTGTTCTTGTTATTCATCCACTCCATTCCATGAATTGTTATTCATGGGAATGGAGTGGGTGTATTTCATGGCTGTAATATAAACGCAGATCTAGATGAGAACAACAAAACCTTTGAACAAAACGCCAACACAAACAAGCGTTTATATTCTTTGAACACAAACACGCATGCTCAGTCCAACTCAGTCTGCTCCGGCATCCTGCGGCCAAAGCCAACCAAAGCTGCGGCATCAGCCTGTAATGTTGGCTTCCGTGTAATGATTCTTTGCCGCATAATATAGTGGCGCTAGTTACGTCTCGCTGAGCCTTACCTTCTTATCAGTTTAGATATTCTTTGGTACGATGGTGGCATAGATGGTCCGAGGAACATTCCCACACGAGAAGACGTGGAACCGGGAGTCACAGACGGACTGATGAGCGGACCGATCGACGCATAAGAAGAGCGGCGTTGTAAAGCAGAACATCCACTGCGAAGCAAATCCGAGCTGCCGTTGCACCTGAGGTGACTGTGCGAACAATCCGCAACCGTCTGCTGGATGCAGGACTATGTGCACGTGTGCCTCTGGCATGTGTACCTCTGACTCCAGCCCACCGTCAAGAACGGCTGCAGTGGTGTCGCCAATATCTGCACTGGAGAACGCAATGGCGATCTGTCGTGTTCAGCAATGAAAGCAGATTCTGCTTGGGAGCCTCCGATGGCCGTATGCGTGTTCGCAGACGCACAGGGGAGCGTCTCCACCCTTCTTGCATCCGCCAGCGACACACAGGGCCTACGCCTGGTATCCTGGTGTGGGGAGCGATCAGCTGTCACTCCCGTACACAACTAGTGTTTGTACTGGGTACGTTAAACAGCACCTCCTACATCAGCAACATCATTCAGCCCGTTGTTGGGTCATTTTTCAGGTCGGTCCATCGTGGTGTTTTCCAGCAAGATAAGGCACGCCCACACACGGCACGTGCAACGCAACATGCACTTCAGGGTGTAAGACAACTTCCATGGCCTGCACGTTCACTGGATTTGTCCCCCATTGAGCACGTGTGGGATTTTATAGGACAACGACTTATTCGGTCTCCACGGCCAGCCACGACCATCCCCGATTTACGCGTCCAGGTTGAGGATGCTTGGAACTCAATAACCCAAACTTACATCCAACATCTGTACGACAGACTCCATGCTAGAATTGCACAGTGTGACGCAGTTCGTGGCGGTTCAACCTCGTACTAACCATGTTACATGGAAATGTTATTTTTCAGTTTACCAGCAAATACAGCTGTATTTTGCCATAATGTTTTGATCGCGTTATCCTCTGTATTTCGTTATTATCCTGTATAAATTTCGTTGGTATCAGACGTCTTCTTCTTGGTGTTCTTTTTTCACTTTCCGCCAGTGCATATACGTAGGGCGATCAAAAAGTTCCGATTTCTCACAGTACGTAGTGCGCCAACAGATGGTAGTACGCGGATGCGCAAGCAGAGGTCGAAGGCAAGGACTTTCATGAGTCATTTTACCAAGTGGCATCGTTCTGTGAACATCGGGAGTTGTGCTACAAGATATTTGGTGACCACGTGAAGAACACAGCTGCGATTTCGGTATGGACTGCAAACTAGAGCAGCGAGCGAACATCAAATTCTGCGACAAACTTGGCAAATCGGGAACGGAGACGCATGAAATGTTGCGGCAGGCTAATAATGGCAATGAAGCAATGAGTCGTGCGAAGTGTTTTGAGTAGCACTCGCGCTTTAAGAGGTGCATAACGGCACTGGAAGGCGACGAGAGGTCAGGGTGACCGTCCACGAGCAAAACTCCCAAAAATGTGGACAAAATTAGAGAACTGGTGAATGAGGTTCATCGGAGACACATTGACAAAGACATTGCTACTATCGTCAACGTGTCATACGGAACAGTGCAAGAAATTATGACGTCGTTTTTGATTATGCATCGCATTGCTGCAAAGTTTGTGCCAAAAATTCTGAACCCCGAACAGAAGGCGCTCCGTGTCGAACTCTGTCAAGATCTTCGTCAGCAAGTGGTGAATGAACGAACGTTCCTGACGCAGGTCATCACTGGGGACGAGACTTGGGTCTACGGTTACGACCCGGAGACCAAACAACAGTCGTCGCAGTTTAAGAGCCCAGCATCTCCACGACCGAAGAAAGCCCGACAGGTCCAGAGCGCAACCAAAAGCATGCTTATCGTGTTCTTCGACATTCGTGGCGTTGTGCACCGTGAATTCGTCCCCCAGGACCAGACCGTCATCGCCCTTTTTTACTGCGATGTTCTGCGGCGTCTTTGGGAAGACATTTACCGCAAACGACCTGAAATGTGGCGTAGAAGCGATTTCCTGCTCCATCACGACAATGCATCAGCTCACAAAGCGTTAACAACACGGCAGTTTTGCAGCCGCAACAGCACGACGACCCTTCCCCACCCGCCTTACTCGCCAGATTTGGCCCCCTGACACTTCTTCTGTTCTCGAAGATGAAGCTTAAGGGTCGCCGTTTTGAAACGGTGGACGAGATCCAGCGCGAATCGCAGACGGTGCTTGACAGGATTCGTAAAGCGTTCCAACAGTGGCAAAAACGCTTGCAGCGGTGTATCTCTGCCCAAGGAGACTACTTTGAGGGAGATCATAGCCAGACTTAAGTAACGTAAGTACTTTGTTGTATATCGGCCTAGTCTCGGAACTTAATATTACAATATATATATGCGTGTGTAATATTACTGTGTGGTTCAAAAATATTTTTCTCCAATCCTGCGTACAGAAACAAAGATAACATAGCACTTAATGAAAAAAAATAAAACTATGACGGAAATTCAGAAAATGCAGGCAGTATCTCAGACATATTCATTACCACTAGCTATGCGAAACGAGTCTTCCTGTCTGTCTTCCAGAAGACGAGTTATAGTGAAATACAAAGAGATTTATAACCACGAGTAAAAGTTGCATGGAACATAACTTTCTTTTTCTTTTTTTTCTTATGGGGTTCAACAACTACCGTGAGCAAATCGATGGGCTATAAGTAGTCACCCGTCTCAAATTTATGGCCACTGGTTCCAGGGAAGAGAGAAAGCCAGTGCCGTATAGCAAACACAACATCTATGCCTCACAAGGATTCCAACCCTG
This sequence comes from Macrothele yani, assembly GCA_039090855.1. Classification (NCBI taxonomy): domain Eukaryota; kingdom Metazoa; phylum Arthropoda; class Arachnida; order Araneae; family Macrothelidae; genus Macrothele; species Macrothele yani. The sequence goes on from CM077026.1 coordinate 77,883,609, forward strand.
ACCCGCATCTCGGACGAATTGTCAGAAGTCATCATTACTTTTATGACTATGAACACGCGCAGGACCTTCTGGTAGTACATAAGCTAACTGAATGCTGGTATTCCCACTGCTCGAGCTCTCAGCTTTCCTATTTCGTCTGGTGCTGTATAGCCAAATTAAACGCTCAAAAAGAAAATATCAATAACCATTTAACCTTTTAAGCACATCCAGACTGGCAGACGGATAAAGTGAGATAAGCACGCTTGGCGGAGAAGACACATCTAACATTCTGAACATAAAACGGATGAGTATTAACTACTGTAGCATAAAATATTCACTAACACTTATCAGAGGTATGACGATGGTGGGAGGAGAGTCGCACCCGAGCTGCAGTCGATGAGGGCGCCACAAACATGGGAAAGAGAAAGTTAAAAGAAGTATGAGAAAGTTAAAAGTATGCAGCGAATTTCGCTTTTGTTATACCTCTGACAGAATATGATACTTCTAAATCTCGGTAATATTCAGATCAGATCATATGTAGAGGATTTTAGGAAGGGAGTGTCTGACCCCGGGTATTAAACAACCCTTAGAAATAGGAAGCTAGGATATTTGGGCTAGAGTGCCTGATAGGAAAGTTACACGGAAGCGAGGTAGAAAGGGGGAAGAAGACGCACTTATTTATTACCGGGGGCAAAGTACCCGGGGTCCTACGGCTTAACGTGTCCATCCGACGCACGGATGATATCACTGGACAACAATGAAATTGCTTCTGACGGGAAAGTGTGCAACTCTGTATGAAATTAACCCACTGAACACGAATATCGCCATGAAAAACTTTCATTGGCTCTTGTTTCGGAAATATAGCTAATGGAACGTTAAAAATTTCTGATTTTTAGCAAAAAAGTAAGTATAATAAGTAACAATTTTTTTATGTTACATATTAATAAATTTATGATAAATATAATAAATGTTAGTAAATGTATATTAAAATGGTACTGAAATAAAAATAAAGTAAGAACATCAGGTTCGTACGGCGTTTTCCGTACTTTTAGGCACCGTCAGACCAGAAATTATTGCATCATTGGGTGAGAAGTCCGGAGTTCCCGCAACATCCGGTGTAGTATTACCCGATGTGATGCAATCCCTTCAGTTTTAACAGCCCAACGGTAAAGAGCTCAGTCCATTTGTTTCTTTCCCTTCATTGGTGAGTGTACTCTCGTGATAGCAGCCTGTTAAAATGTTCCTTGTATTGTGACATTACGTAGCTATGCCGCGTGCATGTGTGAATAAGGTGGATAACTTTTGCTATATATGTGATAAAGTGACATTTGCTGCACAGAAAAAGTCCATCACTCCGGTTGTTAAAAAGGCTTGTCATTTGTATTTCGGCTGCAGGATAGGCGACGAGGATAAGGACTGAGCTCCACATGTATGTTGCCGCACGTGTGCAACGAATCTGTCGCAGTGGCTTAATGGCAAAGGAAAAACGATGAATTTTGCTGTTCCCATGATTTGGAGAGAGCCCACAAATCACATAAATGACTGTTATTTCTGTATGGTGCCACCAGTGGCTGGAGGTCTCACAAAGATGAAGAAATGGACTGTAGAATATCCAAACATACTTTATGCTGTACGACCTGTATACCTCATTCTGAAGAACTCCCCATTCCCAAGCCTCCGACAAATTTTGCTGTCGATTTAGATTAGGTCCAGGAAGACTATTTGTGTAATCCGAAACCGTCAACGTCACGGATTAATGAAAGCGATGACGAATATGCCTCTTCTGAGTCTATGCCGCATAAAATTACATCAGAGGAACTGAACGACCTTGTTCGCGATTTGAATTTAACCAAAGTTAAAGCAGAGCTACAAGCGTCAAGGCTTCGTCAATGGAATCTTCTAGAACAAAATGTTCGAGTGAGTTCGTTTCCTATTCGTCACATACGATTAGAGCAATTCTTCCAAAAAAAATGAAAGCTTTGTGTTCTGTTGCAATATTGACGGCCTAATGCAAGGACTAGGAATACAACATGTTACGCAAGAATGGCGTCCTTTTATAGACTCCTCCAAGTTGAGTCTTAAGATGGTTTTACTGCATAACGGGAATCAGCTACCGTCCATTCCAGTTGCACATGAAAGAGACCTACAACAACCTTAAACAGATGTTGGACAGACTTAATTACAAAAATTATGGTTGGCTTATCCGTGCTGACCTGAAGGTAGTGTCTCTGTTGATGGGCCTTCAGCAGGGATACGCAAAGCACTGCTGTTTTCTTTGTCACTGGGATAGCCGAGCTACATGTCTGCACTACATCGATAAAGACTGGCCTCCTAGGACGTCGTTGACACCTGGACAAACGAATGTTCAGAACCCACCACTAACAGATCCTCAGAAAATCATACTACCCCCTCTGCACATAAAACTCGGTCTTGTAGAGTAATTGGTTAAAGCCATGGACAAAACTAAACCAGCGCTCAAGTACTTGCATGACAAATTTCCTCGACTGAGCGAAGCAAAAATAAAAGAGGGAATTTTTGTGGGTCTGCAGATCAGACAGCTCTTTCAAGATTCGCAGTTTGAGGACAATTCTTCTCTCGTCAGGTGATGAGGTACCCATCTGGAACACACATGATGCGGCAGTAATTTGTTGCGTAGAATGCGGAATGCCGATGTTTGTGAAATATTAGTTGACGCCGCTATCTCCTCACACGCCATTCGTCGATCTTCTTGCGGGATTGCTTAAACAGTGTTAACAATACGCTCCGTAACAACACTTTCAGGTCGACCAGGCCTGCAGCAAACACCGAGTTCTGCAGACAAACACCTTTTTTAAATCATGATGCCATCTAAAAATCGCTGATTCACCCAAACATTCACCTTTGTAAGCCTTTTTCATTAAATCAATTGTTTCTGGAGCCGTTTTACCCAAACGATAGCAAAATGTTATCGCACAACGCATTTCACTTTTGAATTCTGAATCACTCACTTCCATAGCTGTATAGCGAAATGCAGACGTACCTCAAACAACTGCGCAATAACAAAACCAGAATCGTCGGCCACGGCTAATAACTGTTGCCACAGATGCTTCCTTAATTCAATTAGTCGTCTGTGTGTTTATTGTTTCCCTTCCCACTGTTTCCAACAAAAAAATTTACTCTCAGTTTTTATATACTGCCTTCGTATATATATATATATATATGCATATATACGGTACATAAGCTGTGCATTATTTGTGGCATAGTGGAATGACTCCTGGGCCGTTGATAATGGTGGGTCCCTAAGCTATAGGCCCGTTAGACCCCACCGCCCTTTAATCCGGCGCTGGTTACAGGTAACGCAATATTTTCAGTCACACACAAAATACCTAAGTAAAAAAGTGCTGTCGACAACACCGTATCCATGCAAAGCGGTGTATGAGGAGCATCTCGTATTTGAAAAGAAAGACACACACTTTTCAATAACTGATATTTCATCGAAGACTTGTCTTAGTCGACTTACTTCATTCAGAGAATACAATGGGAACGTAAGAATAGCCATTTGCTATCACGAGAATTCGATTAAAAAAGGGAACTCTCAGTAATCTACTATCACAAAAAAATAAAGAAAGAAAAACGCAAGAGCAAACTAGCAGTAAAAAGAAAATTTCAAAACGCGAAAAAGAAATTCGAATTAAAAAACAACAACGTATACTTTCCCAAAAGTAATTTCTTTCATGTATCATGCATCCGGAAATAACCCGGTGGCATTCAAATGAATTTTGTCCATTGTTACGGCTATCTCATGATAAAAAAAGATCCGATCCAAATTTCGGAAGTTAAGATATATGCAAAATAACGTTTATGCCTCATAGCGGATAAGCTTACATGAACAGTAGGAAATACTGCGACCATATATTTTTTTACAGTTCCAGGTGTACAGAGCAAAGAAAATGTTGCCGCCCCGGTGGCGCAGTGGTCTAAGCGCTGGCCTATGATTATTCGTCCGTGAAGGGTCCGGGTTCGAATCCCGTGAGGCATGGATGTTGTCTTTGTCTTACGGCACTGGCTCTCTTCCTTCCCTGGAACCAGTTACCCTAAATTAGGGATTTTTTTGATTGGAGGTTTAACGACCACCGTGAGCAACTCAATGGGCTATAAGCAGTCGCCCGTCCCTAATTTAGGGTCACTGGTTCCAGGGAAGGGAGAGAACCAGTGCCGTAAGACAAACACAACATCCATGCCTCACCGGGATAAATTAGGGATGGGCGACTGCTTATAGCCCATTGAGTTGCTCACGGTGGTCGTTAAACCTTCAATCAAAAAAAAAAAAAAAAAAAAAATGTTTGAATCCGACTCAAAAGCGGACATACCATATTTGCAAACAGATGGACGTACAAAGTAAAGTGATACTATAAAAAAACATCAGTTTTCAACATACATCTGTTAAAGAAGGAGTTCCTCCGTGGTCGCACCGTTTGGGATACGAAATTCTGGCTGCACATATCTGGGCTCGAATACTGAATGTGACACGGATGTTATGTCGTTTCTTACCAGAAACCAGTCGCCTTAAATTAGGGATGGATGACTACTTGTCCTTAGATGCTCATGGAACATTAACCTTTGAAAAAAAAACACTATCTTAAGCTAAATGGTGTGCCCATAACTTCTAATTAAGTGATGTATCTGCATATTGGCATTATTTCGCCATACAAAAAGAACGAATTATTTCGCCGAAAAATTTCCTCGGAAGACGAAGTTCATATTATTCCTACTTGCCAGCAAATGTACAAAAAAAAAAAAAATGTAAAACGGAAGACAACTCGCATTATCATCATTACCGGCAACCTGTGTTGTATGAATTGTGCTACATAACAAGACTGATTGTTTTGCGACCTGCTCGAGTGCAAGCTGCTTCTCACGAACTTCTGATTGACCTTTAAGTCAAGCAGAAGTTCGTGGGAAGCGTGATGCAGATTTTCCTTATCGAACTGGGTTTTGCACGTGTCATACGAACCGCTTCTTTTTTATTTATGATCATACTGCATTAATAATTAAATTGGAGTTTTTTATTCAATTTCGTCGTACGTCATATCTTACACATACAAGACCGATCGACAGAAAAAACAGTTTAGGAGATGTGTTTTGTGCCTCTCGAAACGATTTAACAATTAAAAAAACCACTAATAATAGCACTCTGTAGATTATACACTGGTTCTCCGCAAATAACCAACTTACACCAACATTACCACATGTAACATTTTACGGGAAGTGATCATTTAAAATTCTGACTTTCAACTAGACAGAAAAACTAGAAAAGTGTTCATAAGCTGTTGGCAGTCTGGATCTCAAGTTTCAAATTTTCAAACGCAGTTCAAAATGGCTTCCCATACCAAGAAAACCTTTGTATGTTTGCGTGTTATACAACAGTATGCCATTAACTAGAGTTCAAATACGAACAGAAGCACGAGAAATATCTACTGAATAGCTAATGCACGATTTGAGACCCGTATGACATTTAAAAAGACAGAATGCATCTGTACAATGGAAATGAGGAAGGGACTTACATGATGTAAGATCCGATGAGCGTATTCAGAAGTCTCTTTTTCGCAGTCCAATGAATATTTCGCGCCGTTCAATTCATGAAAATTAACTTCATACGTAACAGACAATAACGTGCAGAGTTCTTAGAAAGTCCCTCACACTTCTTCCATGAAAATGGCCATCTTACTTATCTTAGAAAACTGAAATTGAGAACTTAGTCAATCTCTGGGTTTATTTAGTTTCTGTGAGAAACTTGAAGGAATGTTTTTTCAGTTTTAATTTCGAGATGCGACTAGAACATTCTCCAGATTTCTTATGTTTTTTCTAACATCGTTGTTATTCTTTTTTATTCTATAACTCCAGGAGTCAAAAAGATAGTTTTGAATCACGCTTATATCATCGTAAGAGAAGACTAACTTGTGCAACGTTACTTTAAAAGCTTGAAAGTAGATTGCAGAATGAGTCTCGATGCACGCCTCAGCAAGATTAGTATGATGGGTATGGGTCAGTTGTATTCACCCAAATCTCTGATAGGTTAGTTGCACTCATAAAGAAAGACAACAAAGCGGTAGATTATACTCACCCAGCTCTTGCTTACTAGAGAGCCGGAATCTGAAAAACCGGTGGGTGGAACAGGAAGCTTCCTGCATAAGATGCTCTCTGCTGGACAATGAATGCTCCACCGACTCATTGAAAAACAGTGGTATCATTGCATCATTCATCAAACAGTGATTACAGAGGTAACATGGAGTTTATATACAGCGAAAATATCCAAAAACTATTGATACATTCAAGACACAAGTTCTATGAAGATCGAGAAACAGGATAGGATAAAAGTAGCGTTGTAAAGTCGACAATTGGCAAACTGTACGTGGACACTGGTGCTTCGGTTATTTTACAATCTGGATTTGTGCCACAACCACAGTTCATCAAAATTGCTGTCCCGCCAAATCATGTCAAATAATGTTAAGCGAAATGCAAAAGACGATATTTCGGTACGGCCATTAAAACAAATTAGAAAAGAGATTTGAAAAATTAAAATGAGAAAATAAAAAGAAATTAAAAAAACCTTTTTGGAGAATGAAGAATCAACCTCCACGTACAAGCAAATTCAATCAATAAATACAATAACAGCAATATCAAGAAATGAACACACAAAAAAAACCTGTCTGATTTAGGGGTCAGATACCGAATATCTCGTTCCCTGCCACTTACATAGAAACTACTCAAACAACGTGCTACTTTCATAAAAACATCAAACAATGCTCTATAGAAAACGCTGCTGCTACTTACATAGCCTATATACATAGTCGAGTCACATTATTGTGATCACCTCCTACTTTTGACGTCAACAGCGCGTAGCCAATTAATAAAGGTACGTGTCGATAGCTGGCTTGGAGGGTATATAAGGTGTGTTGTAGGCATTCTGAAAACATATCACTCGTTGTTGTCATGGATAAGAGAAATGATTTATCAGATTTGCAAAAGGGGATGATTATCGGCTTTCGGGCCAAGGATGGCAGTATTTCTGAAACATCACAGTTTGTGAACTGTTCGCGTGCTGCTGTGGTTAAAGTATATCCTGATTGGGAAAATGGCACCATAGCAAATAAGCGAGTGGAAACTGCGGAGCACCGCGTGTCATTGATGTGAGAGGTGAACGTCGGCTGCGAAGGTGCGTGAGGGCCGATCGACACACTACAGTGCAGCAACTCACTGGCCGAATGAACAAGGGGCTACCGGAAGTGCGTCTAAAACAACAATTCAGCGAACCCTGCTGCGTATGGGGCTCCGATGCGGACGGATGACCACTGCACTTATGCTAACGAAGGTGCATCGGCAGAAAAGGCTTACTTGCCCGGCAGTATCGGAATTGAACCACCGCTGATTGGCAAAGGATTGTCTTCTCCAATGAATCACGTTTTCTGCTTCATCGAACGAATGGATGTTGGCGTATAAGGCGAGAAACATCGGAGAACAAACACTCTTCAACCATTGCTGGTAGAACACAAGTTGTTGGGGGCAGCGTTATGGTCTGGGGAATGTTTTCGTTGCATTCTCTGGGTCCACTCATACCTGTGGAAGGCACTATTGACCGAATTCGTTATGAATCCATTCTTGCAGACCACGTACACCCATACATTCTGATTGTCTTTCCTAGGGCGGATAGGATCTTCCAGCACGACAATGCGACGTGTCACACAGCTAGAAATGCCACAGGGTGGTTGGAAGACCACGATGAAAACTTCAAAGTACTTCCTGGCCCCCTAATTTCCCTGACTAAAACCCAATTGAGCATCTGTGCGACCACCTCGATCGTGCTGTTCGCTATATGGACGCACCCTCCAGGAGCTTTCAGGTGTACTGCAGTCAGCATTCCTTCACATACCTGTGAACACCTTCCAGCACCTTATTTAGTCACTCCCAGCCGCCTAACTGCTGTCCGTGCTGGACACGGCGGTTACTCTGGATATTAGCTGATGGTCACAGTAATGTGACTCGACCGTGTATATATGTTACTCGACCGTGAACACGGCCGTATCACAATAATATGATCATCCCCGGAATCGCAGTATACCCGCCCAGGCGCGTCACAGGGTGCACGTGACAAGGTCGAGCACACGGAGATATAATGGGCCAGCCAGGACAGATGAGTCATAGTACGTGACGTGAGCGCAATGGGCAGTGGTAGTGATTTGACGGACATGCAAAAAGGAATGATCATCGGCTACCGCGCCAAAGGTGGAAGCATCTCAGAAAGAGCAAACTTCGTGGGCTTTTTGCGAGATGCTATAGCCGATGAAGTTTGCTCTTAGGGTGTACCAAGAATGGGCCGCTAGCACACCGAGTACCTATCGACGTCATAACTGTGGAGCCCTAAGGCCACCGACCTCAGAGGAGAACGTTGCCTCCGGGTAAAGTGTGATCGACGCGCAACAGTTCAGCAATTGACCACCCAAATGAAAGCTGGGGCACCCAGATACATGTCCCCAATAACAGTACAGCGACCCCTGTTACGTATGGGTCTCCGGAGTCGACGTTGCGACAAGGCGCCCATGTTAACCCAGGTCCATCGGCAACGACGCCTGTAGTTCGCATGGGACTACATTCATTAGACAGTGGAAGAGTGCGAAAAAGTTGCCTTCTCCGACGAATCGAGGTTTCTACTCCACAGAAGTGGCGGGCGGTGGCGGATACGGAGTCAGACACACGAGAACCAGCACACGAGAACCAGCACACGGAGACGTCTTGTCGGTAAAGTGCAGACCTGCGGTAGCAATGTGCATGTCTGGGGGATGTTTTCCTTGTATTGCCTGGGACCGCTGATACCACTGGATGGGTCCCTGAACGACAGTGGCTACATGTCCATCCTCGCTGACCACATGCATTCCTTTATTTTGGACGTTTTCCCTGGTGGCGATGGTATCTACCAACAGGACAATGCGCCATGCCACGTCGCTTAGGGGGTGCGTGACTGGTTCCAGGAACACGACAGCGATGTCTCCGTTTTCCCTTTGCCGCCGAAAGTGCCCCACCTCAATACCATAGAGCACTTGTGGGACTATTTGGATCGACAGGTTCGACGTGCCGACTCACAATCAAGTCATCCCCGGGACTTCCGTGCTCTGCTGCAGTCCGAATGGGCAGGGGTGCCTCGGGCAACCTTCCGGGACCTCATTGTGTTCATGGCACGCCGTCTCGCCGCTGTCATCAGGGCCAAGGGTAGTATTCCCATTATTATGTAGGTGGCTATATTATTCTGATACGACTGTGTATATACTGTATACAGGGTGATTCAGAACTCATGAGACAAACTTTAAGTGGTGGTAGAGCACACTGCCACAAACATTTTTTGTATAGGAATGCATGGGCGTAAGTGACCATTGAGGCACAAACACAAGAAATAGACATGAAAGGAAACATAAATTGTGTAATTACAGCATCGTTAACAAGTGCTTCTTCTTTACCGCAATATTTACAATAATTGCTCAAACTTTGCGTCCACGAACAGCAATACATGCGTGGCAGCGTCGACGGAGTGATTGGCGTACAGTTTCAAAGATGCCAGGTATTTCTCGCACACGTGCAGCCGCAACGGATATTCGAGCGACGAGGTCCTCATCAGAATCATCTGGAGTCTCGTAAATGAGGGCCTTCAGATGTCCCCATAAGAAGTAATCGAGGATCGATAAATCGGGCGATCGGGGTGGCCAACGGACTGGTCCACCACGGCCAATCCATCGCGCCCCAAAAGTGGCATCCAGGTAATTGCGCACATTAATGCTGAAATGGGCTGGCGCCCCATCATGCTGAAACCACAGTCCTTGTCGGACGGCCAGTGGTACATCTTGAAGCAATTCTGGCAAAACCTCTTGCAGAAAAATACGATATCATCTGCCATCGAGTAGCGTTGGTAGTAGATATGGGCCAAGCAGGAAGTCGTTCACAATACCCGCCCACACAATCACAGAGAATCTTTCTAGGTACGCATGTGGACGTGTAGCGTGCGGGTTAGGAGTTGCCCACACATGACAACTGTGCACATTGAAAACACCTTCGTGTGTAAAAATCGCCTCATCTGTGAATTGCACATGAGCTGGGAATTTCTTGTGTTTGTGCCTCAACGCGTTACTTGCGCCGATACATTGCTATACGAAAAATGTTCGTTGCAGTGTGTTCTACCACCCCTTAAAGTTTTCCCCATGAGTTGTGAATCACCCTGAATATATGCATACAGTATATATCATCATCATCATCATCATTGTCAGCCATTATCAATCCAATGCTGGACGAAGGTCTCTCCAAGCCTCTTCCACAACGGTCTGTCTTGTGCCAGTCTCCTCTATGTTACTCCCGCATACTTTCGAATTTCATCCACCCATCTTCCATGTGGTCTTCTTTTCGGTCTTTTCTTGTCCCTTGGAATCCAATCTAAAATTTCGACTGTACATCGATGGTCTGTCCTTCTGGCAGTACGTCCAGCCCATTGTCATTTCAGGGATTTTACTCTGATCATGATGTCTTCCACTCTTGTCATTTTTCTGATCCACGAGTTCCTCTTCTTATGTATGTCTCTTTTAGTTAAGATCCACGTCTCTGCACCAAACGTAAGCACTGGAAGGATGCATTGATCAAACACTTTTCTTTTAAGACATAATGGCATATTGCTCTTGAAAATTATGCTGTTTCTTCCAAAAGCACTCCAGGTAAGTTTTATACGCCGATTAATTTCTTCACCAATGTGACCCTCACTTGATATCTGCTGTCCAAGATAAATGTAGGTGTTGGTTATCTCCAGCTTTTCCCTATCAATTGATAAATCTTCATTTCTTGTAAAAGCATTGAACATCACTTTTGTATTCTGAAAGTTCATTTTTAATCCCACTTCTTTACTCTTGTCAGCAAGTTCCTGGATCATACTCTGCAGCTCTGATGGGGTAGTTGCAAAAATGACTACGTCATCAGCAAAACGAAGGTGGGTTAGATAATCTCCATTAATCTTTATCCCTTTCTTTTCCCAGTTCAGTGATTGAAAGACATTTTCCAATGTGGCATTAAAGAGCTTTGGAGATATGGTGTCACCTTGTCTCACTCCCATTCCAATTTTTATGCATACTGTATTCGCAAACAGCCGAATCTTTGCACTTGCATTTTCATAGATGTTATTAATAATATTAATGTATGCATCTTCAACACCGCAGGATTTCAAAACCATTGTAACTGCTGACGGTTTCATTGAATCAAAGGCCTTTTCATAATCGACAAAAGCCATGCACAGTGGAAGTTCATATTTCCTCGCTCTTTCATTTAGTCTCAATACGTGGATATGATCTATTGTGCTGTAGCCACTCCTGAATCCAGCCTGTTCTCTCGGTTGAGCCATGCCCAGTGTTACCTTCAAACGGTGTGAAAGAACTTTAGTGAAGATTTTATAAACCACTGATAGGAGGCTGATAGGTCTGTAGTTCCTGTGATCCTCAATGTCATCTTTTTTATGTAGCAGGATTATTGTAGCGTTGTTCCAATCCTCAGGAATCTTCCTTTCATTAAGGCATCGAGTGAAAACTTGGAATTACTGTAGACATCATTGAAACAGTATATACACTGGCGGAAAGTGAAAAAGAACACCAAGAAGGAGTCGTCTCATACCAACGAAATTTATACAGCATAAGAACGGAATACAGAGGATAACGTGATCAAAACATTATGGCAACATACAGCTGTATTTGCTGGTAAACTGAAAATAACATTTCCATGTAACATGGTTAGTACGAGGTTGAACCGCCATGAACTGCGTCACACTGTGCAATTCTGACATAGAGCCTGTCGTACAGATGTTGGATGTAAGTTTGGGGTATTGAGTTCCAAGCATCCTCAACCTGGACGCGTAAATCGGGGATAATCGTGGTTGGCCGTGGAGACCGGATAAGTCGTTGTCCCTTAAAATCCTACACGTGCTCAATGGGGGACAAATCCGGTGAACGTGCAGGCCATGGAAGTTGTCTCACACCCTGAAGTGCATGTTGCGTTGCAAGTGCCGTGTGTGGGCGTGCGTTATCTTTCTGGAAAACACCACAATGGACCGACCTTTCAAATGCCACAACAACAGGCTGAATGATGTTGTTGATGTAGGAGGTGCTGTGTAACGTAGCCGGTACAAACACTAGTTGTGTACGGGAGTGATAGGTGATCGCTCCCCACACCAGGAGACCAGGTGTAGTCTCCTGTGTGTCGCTGGTGGATGCAAGAAGGCTGGAGACGCTCCCCTGTGCGTCTGCGAACACGCATACGGCCATCGGAAGCTCCCAAGCAGAATCTGCTTTCATCGCTGAACACGACAGATCGCCATTGCGTTCTCCAGTGCAGACATTGGCGACACCACTGCTGCCGTTCCTCACGGTGGGCTGGAGTCCGGGGTACACGTACCAAAGGCACACGTGCACGTAGTCCTGCATCCAGTAGACGGTTGCGGATTGTTCGCACAGTCACCTCAGGTGCAACGGCAGCTCGGATTTGCGTCGCAGTGGATGTTCTGCTTGACAACGCCACTCTTCTTATGCGTCGATCGGTCCGCTCATCAGTCCGTCTGTGACTCCCGGTTCCACGTCTTCTCGTGTGGGAATGTTCCTCGAACCATCTACGCCACTATCGTACCACCACCGACACTTCCCGTCCAATTCGCTCCGCAATACGACGATACGACCACCCGGCCTCGCGGAGTCCGACTAGACGACATCGCTCAAAGTCCGATAACTGCTGAAATCGTACACGTCTTCCATGTCCAGGCATTGCAGCTTCTTCAGGATCTTCGCACGTGTCCGTACGCCGACGACTGATTACATTCACTTCGCCGTACTCCTTAAATACCACCGACGATAATTTGCATATTATGCCGTGCTGTGGCGTAAGCGCTCACCGGTTGGTCCCGAAATTAACATCACACCTACGTAAACTCGACCACATTAACATATGTAAATTTAATGATCGTCCGCCAATTCCTTCTTGGTGTTCTTTTTTCACTTTCCGGCAGTGTATATACTATACTGTGCAAATTAATTGGGGCAAAGTAAAAAATCACTCTTTTTCCAAACCTATGCCTTTATATCATTCTATGCCTTGATATGCACTGATAAATACCTGTATTAGTATGAAGTATTTCCTCCTTTAGCAGAAATGACCTCTTGAATTCGTTTTTGCATTGACTCCACTAATTGAGTGCACATAGTTTTGACTTAATAATCGTGGAACCACACTTTTATAGCATTCGTTATCATGCGTACTTTGCTTGTACAGTCCATTTTACCTAAACGTCTCTTCAAAATATTCCACAAGTTTTCTATGGGATTTAAGTCTGGTGAATTTTCAGGCCAATCAAGCAAATGAATTTGATTTTCCAGCATGAAATTCTTGACCAATTTCGAATTGTGACATGGGCCAAGTCATGTTGAAATGTCCGGTCAAAAGTTTGCAGGAATGAAACAATCCTACGTTGTAATATTTCTACGTACTTGGCTGAATTCATTATACCTTGATCAGGAACTAAGCTTCCAGTGCTATTTGATGTGAAAAAACCCCAAAACACCTGTTTCAGAGGGTATTTTAGCAGGTTTTTTTTTTTTGACATGCTCAGGTCTTGAGTGTTCACTGTTGCTTCGTCTAACGACATTTGCTTGGCAACCCTGAACAAATAAATGAGTTTCATCACTGAAAATTATCTTTTTCCAGTCGTCAGCAGTGTATGATTTATATATTTTTGGCCCATGCTAAACGTTTTATCTTCATTTTCGCATTCAAATATTGTTTTTTCGTTGGCCTTCTTGCCTCCGGCCAACTTCCAGAAAGCCTACGGCGTACAGTTAAATCACTAACATCACAACCATTAGCCAATAAATCTCTTTGAAGATCGGTGCTTGTATTTTTTTTGGATTCATTTTACTATTTTTGATTAGATATTTATCGGTTCCAGGAGTTTTTTCGTTTTCTTCCACATTTACCTCTCCTTTTTGGACACGATGATCCAGATGCATTGTATCGCGTGAGCAGTCTTGATACACTTGATTTGCCTACATCAACTGCAGAAGCGACATCACTCACTGTCATAGAAGTGTGATCCTTCAGAGCAATTATTTTTGTACGCTTCTTTGGAGAAATATCCATTTTTCAATATACGAAAGCAACACGTACTCGTGGTTCTAGTACAAAACACCGACAATCAAATTTCCGACAAATCAAAATACCGACAGTTCAAAACACCGACAGTTCAAAACGCCGATAGGCCGAAACACCGACAAATCATAGCACCGACAGTTCAAAACGCCGATAGGCCGAAACACCGACAAATCATAACACTGACAGTTCAAAACACCGACAATCAGAACACCGACAGTTCAAAACACCGACAATCATAAAACCGACAGTTCAAAATACCGACAATCAGAACACCGACAAATCCTAACCGAGACAACCATAACACCGACAATTATATGGATTAATATAATTGTCCGGCGAGTAGAAGAAGAACTTTATTCCGAGCGATGCAACAACAGAGTGGGTGGGAAAGGGGATGGCAACACCCAATCGATGGATGTGGTTACCCCTAGCGGTAAACGACGGAACTTCATACATTTTTATTCTGACCGATGGCAACATATTTTTATTCCGAGCGATGGCAACATCGGAGTGGATGAGTGGGAAGGGGGATGCATAGGTGTTGGATATGTCGATGCTTATGTGCTGCCTCTAGCGGTGAACGATGGAACTTTATTATTTTTATTACGAGAGAGGTCAACATGGGAGTGGATGCACAAATGGCTGGGTGATTGAAGGGGATAACAACAACGAAACGATGCTTATGTGCTGCCCCTAGTGGTGAACGATGCAACTGCATAAATTTTTATTCCGACCGATGGAAACATATTTTAATTCCGAGCGAAGGCAACATCTGAGTGGATGATTGGGAAGGGGGATGCGGTGTTGGATATGTCGATGCCTATGTGCTGGCCCTAGCGGTGAACGATGGAACTTTACTATTTTTATTCCGAGAGATGGCAACATCGGAGTGGATACACAAATAGGTGGGTAATAGAAGGTGATGAAAACAACCAAACGAGGCTTATGTTCTGCCCCTAGCGGTGAACGACGAAACTTTATAAATTGTTATTCCGAGTGATGGCAACATCTGAGTGCATGGGTAGGAAGGGGGATGCATAGGTGTTGGACATGTCGATTCTTATGTGCTGCCCCTAGCGGTGAACGATGGAACTTTATTATTTTTATTCCGAGAATGGCAACATCGGAGTGGATGCACAAATGTGTGGGTGATAGAAGGGGATGACAACAACCAAACTGTGCTTATGTGCTGTCCCTAATGGTGAACGACGGACTTTATGAAGTTTTATTCCAAGCGAAGGCAACATATTTTTATTCCGAGCGGTGGCAACATCGGAGTGGATGAGTGGGAAGGGTGATGCATAGATGTTGGACATGTCGATGCTTATGTGCTGCCTCTAGCGGTGAACGATGGAACTGCATTAATGTTTGTTCCGACCATTGGCAAGATCTGAGTGGATGTGTGGGAAGGGGGTTGCATAGGTGTTGGATATGTCGATGCTTATGTGCTGCCCTAGTGTTGAACGATGGAACTTTATTATTTTTATTCCGAAAGATGGCAACATTAGAGTGGATGCACAAATGGGTGGGTGATAGAAGGGAATGATAACAACCAAACGATGCTTATGGAAGAAACTGTACAATTTTCAAGGGCATTGTGTCTCAAATATTTCAATATCTTAGGAACCAGCTATTTCTTTTTATGTGACAAAAATCATGTTTCCATGGCAAGTACCATTATCCATAGATTGATAAAAAAAGTCAGTTTATTGTCATTTAATTTGTGGAAGTAATAGTTATAATTTGTAATATAAATTTATTGTTTGCTGTCACGTGCCAGGAAACAATTTAGTATTCTATCCCATAGTACAGGATCAGCCACAGTTATATTTGCATGTAATCTAGGCATTTGCCCCTGATTACCTCCAGTTCATCTGCATACACTGAGTGGCCACTTTATTATGACCACCTGACAGTTTTAAGCAAATGAGCTATGTATGCACGCTGTTGCCGCCAGAGGAGAGGCTAATATAAAAAGGGAAACCTTAGTGCTTGGGACAGTAGTAGAAGTGAATTTTTGGTGACGAGATGGGTAAAAATTGCGATTTGACGGACTTTCAACGTGGGATGATAGTACTAGCTCGGAGCCATGGAGCGAGTATCACCGAAACCGCCGCATTCGTGAAGTGTTCCAGAGCAGCTGTTGTTAAAGTGTTTAAAGACTGGACTGTCAGCCAAAAAACAGGGTCTCTACGTGCAACGTGTGGTCGTCATCGAGTAGTGACTCCTCGGGCGGAACGGAGAGTGTCCAGACTGGTAACATACAACAGAAGGGTAACAGTGCAGCAAATTACAGAACATCTTAATCAAGGATCCCCTCAAATGATCGCTGCACGCGCTGTTCGCCGTACACTGCATCGGATGGGATAGAGGCCTTCCGCATGCTCACATCCTCATCTGGCTACGAGAAAAAATCTGACCTACTGAAATTGACACGGTAATATCAGCAGAATTGCCAGATCCCCTACAAGACCCTTTGCTGTTTGAAGTTATTACAAAAAACATGCTCCACAGCCCATGTAGTGCACTCAACATGAAAGCTCCTTGCATGGTGGATGGCAAATGCTCCACGAAGTATCCACGGGAACTGCACCAGGAAACTCAAACAGGCCAAGATGGGTATATGCAGTTCTATTGTTCACCGCTAGGAGCTGCACATAATCATCGACATATCCAACACCTATGCATTCCCCTTCCCACCATTGCTCGGAATAAAAATATGTTGCCATTGGTCGG
This sequence comes from Macrothele yani, assembly GCA_039090855.1. Taxonomy (NCBI): domain Eukaryota; kingdom Metazoa; phylum Arthropoda; class Arachnida; order Araneae; family Macrothelidae; genus Macrothele; species Macrothele yani. The sequence goes on from CM077026.1 coordinate 77,900,514, forward strand.
AATAGACTTCAAAAAGTTCCATCGCCCACCGCTTGGGGCAGCACATAAGCATCCACATATCCAACACCTTTGCATCCCCTTGCCCACCCATCCACTCAGATGTTGCCATCGCTCGGAATAAAAACATGTTGCCGTCAGTCGGAATAGAAATCAATAAAATTCTATCGTTCACCGCTAGGGGACATGAAAATACACATATCCAACGCCTATGCATCCCCTTCCCACCCATCCACTGAGATGTTGCCATTGCTCGGAATTAAAATGAGTTACCAGATGTCAGAATACAAATTTATGCAGTTCTATTGTTCACCGCTAGTGGCAGCACATAAGCATCGACATATCCAACTCCTATGCATTCCAATTCCCACCCATCCACTCAGATGTTGCCATAACTCGAAATAAAAATATGTTGCCGTCGGTCGGAATAGAAATGAATAAAGTTGCATCGTTCACCGCTAGGGGGAACCACATCTATTCGTTGGGTGTTGTCATCCCCCATACCACCCACTGTGATTTTGCAATCGCTCGGAATAAAGTTCCTCTACTCGCTGGCTTAGAGTCCATATAATTGTCGGTGTTTTGAAACGTCGGTGTTATGATTGTCGGTGTTTTGAAGTGTCAGGGTTTTGAACTGTCGGTGTTTTGATTGCCGGTGTCTTGAAGTGTCGGTGTTATAATTTGTCGGTGTTATAATTTGTCGGTGTTTTGATTGTCGGTGTTTTGAACTGTCGGTGTTATGATTTGTCGGTGTTTCGACATGTCGGCGTTTTGAACCGTCGGTGTTTCGACCTGTCGGTGTTTCGGTGTCGGTGTTTTGACCTGTCTGTGTTTTGATTGTCGGCGTTTTGACCGGTATCCGGGAAGAAGCGGTATCTACCATGCATGGAAGAGGACTTGGGCACTGCGGGTCACATGTGGCCTAGCATTGTCCTGCTGGCACGTACCGCCAGGACAGCTCTGAAAGAAGGTTGTCACCTCTACCTTTAAAATATCCCTGATGTATCATTGGCTGATGAGGGTTCCCTCAATTCGTATCAGACGAAATCGCGAATTGAACCCAATAGCGTTCCAAACCATGAAGCTTGTTGTTTGGCCGGTATGACGCTGCAAGCTGCTGTTCACCACGATGTCTTCGAACACGTATGCAACCATCATGGAGCATCAAGTAGAATCGGGACTAGTCAGAAATGTTGCGTATCAGAGCGCGATGTCTGTGTTCGAGACCCTATTGCAGCCTCAGCTGTCTGGTTGAGGGTCAGAGCAGCAATAGGCTGCTAGCGACCAGTCTTCTGTTAAGCAGGTGACGTCGAACTGCCTGGAGGAGAAAGCTTTATCTGTGACAGTGCTACACTGCTGCGCTAATACTATGGATGACGGTGTGCGATCGGTCACTGCAATGCGGTAGAGATGTCTGTCATCCCGTGCAGTCGGGCGATTTGAGGTCCATTTCCAGATTTCTTCGCGTCCAAGTCTCATCTGTCGACTCAAACCACCCTCGCATCACTGTACTGGCGTTTCTTCGCGTACGAGTAGCAATTTCGCGATAGGAAAATTCAGCTTCTCCTATCCCAACAATACTTCCTCCCCGCACGGGGATAACTGGTTTTCCAGTTATTTGGGGAGCGGCGCCCCCACGGCCCGAGCCAACCTTGTGACGGTTTCTCTTGCCTTTGCGGCTTTGACGATTACATAACCGAAGGGACAGCTGTTCATCCAGCTGCTGGGGGATGGCGTCCCCACGGCCCGAGCCAACATGTACTATATGTGATGATTTTCACATTTTTTGTTTTTTCACTTGACATGAACCCGCCTCAGTTGTAGGTTGCTGAGGTTGTGATTATGCGCCAGCTCAGGATTTTAGTTCCTCGTTTTCTTTCCTGTCTTCTCCATTTCATGTTTCTTTCTTTGTTTTCCCGAGCTGGTTAGCTAGACCTGCCTGCACGTTTGCCGTGTGCGGTGACCCGTGAGGTGGAAAAGGGGATGCTGGAGGCTGAGGTTTCTGGTGGCCTGGGTATTGTTGTCGCCAGTTGCCAACACTCCTCTTTGCCCCCTGCTTCACCCTAAACGGGCGGCTGGGAACTAACCCACTCCTAGTCAATGAGGTCTGTGGCCGAGTGGAGCCCAGACCTCTAACGGCTTGTCGTTTTGCACGACAGGGTGAGTCTGGGGATAGGGTGGGCATGCCAAAGGGGTGTTCCCCAGGCATGGGAAAGTCTGGGTGCACGCCGAGCGTATGTCTGCCCTATTAACTTGCTATATCCGCTTGCTATCCCTAGAGCCGTGTCCTGCGTCCACTTGGGCTTGCGGACCTCCGGCTCTCCCTCGTTGGGCTCGATTGTGGGTGGGGAAGTCGGCGGACGAATTCATAATTTTTTCATGGCTCACAATTCTGTTTCCCACGAACCAACAACCAAAAGAGGTATGGAGGAAGGCTCATCCCCTTCCGCAAAAAAACATGTTCCTGATTCTTTTAATGCTCGTTTCTTTTTGTGCACTCATTGGACCCTTCAAAGCCTTTGAGTGCCAAAAGTCCATTTTGGATTAATAAAGCTCTTCAATCCATCGCAAGCTCTCCTAAGAGCGTAAAGAAGCTCCAATCTGGAGATCTTCTTGTAGAGATGTCCACTGTGGCCTACAGTACCACACTTATTAACACCACCACGCTGCTTGAGACTCCTGTTAAAATAACACCTCATGGGTACCTAAATTCATCTCGAGGTGTTGTCTCCTCTCGGGATCTTATTGGTTGCACTGAGGATGAACTTCTCGAAGAACTGAGGAGCCAACATGTTACGGGTGTGCGACGCATTTCATTCAGGAGGAATGGGCAGTTTGTCCCATCCTGGAATATTATCTTGACTTTCAACTGCCCTTCCCTGCCTACATCCATCAAGGCAGGGTATCTCCACCTCGAGGTACGCCCGTACATCCCTAACCCTTTGAGATGTTTTAGGTGCCAGTCTTATGGCCATTCTCAGCAGTCGTGCAGGAGCAATCCCCGGTGTGCACGCTGTGGTGCCACGGAACATCTTTTGCAGGAATGTGTGGCCGAGGCTGAGTTTTGTGTGAACTGCAAGGGTTCACACGCAGCATCAGCCAAAGATTGTCCCAAGTGGAAGGAGGAGAAAGAAATCCAAAGGCTCAAAACGGTGGAAAATATTTCCTATCCTGAGGCCAGAAGAAGAGTGGTTCCTGTTATATCTGATCGGCGATCATACGCTTCAGTGGTGGTTGCCAAATCAACGGTAGCCATTCAGACCGACATTCAGATCCCCCTTAAATGTACATAAAATTTGAACGAAATCATCGCAGCCGGACTGGAGGCACTCCAGTCTCGAGCTAGGGGTCTGAAAGCGCCACCCACCACTTCGCCGAAGCAGACTCATCCCACCACCAACAAGGGAACTCAGGCCACTTCTTCTAGCAAGAAAACCAAAGCCCAGGATAAGAAAAGCATTTCTTCTCCTCCAAAATCTGAGCACACGACTCAACGTCGTGCGCCTCCTGTTAAGACACTTGGGACAAAGCATGCTACCATCTTGGCCCCTGGTCACACGCCTCCAGATCTGGGGGAACCCCCATCAGAGGCGATGGAGCCTGACTTCGTTTGAACATTTTCACTTCATTTATAACCATGACTTCAATCATTCAGTGGAACTGTCGAGGTTTTCGGACGAGTTTTGATGAAGTGCAACATCTGCTTTCGTTCTACTCTCCGGTGTGCTTTTGTTTACAGGAAACAAAACTTAAAACCATCAGACCTGCTTTCAGTTCGAGGCTACAGTGCATTTCGGACAGATAACGCGTCTGGAAATATAGCCTGTGGGGGTGTCGCTATTCTCGTCCCTCACAGGGTTCCGGTATCTTCCGTCGCGGTTTCCACAACTGTGCAGGCCGTGGCGGTTCGTATTTCTATGCCTGTACCTCTTACTGTCTGCAGTGTCTATCTGCCGCCGGACGAGAACGTAAGCGTCTCTGTTCTGGAGAGATTGGTCGATCAGCTGCCTTCACCCTTTCTTTTACTGGGTGACTTCAATGCCCATCATTATTTGTGGGGTAGTGTCAGCATCAGCACGAGAGATCGTCGCATAGAGTCTCTTCAGTCCTCGACCTCTTTGTGCCTTTTTAACACCGGTGCTGACACGTACTTCCATGAGCCGACAAGATCTTTCAGTGCGATCGATTTGGCTTTGGGATCACCATCGATTATTGCTGACTGGTCGTGGACGGTGTGTAACGACCTCCACGGGAGCGACCATTTTCCGATTTTGCTCTCGCATCATGCGAACTTGCCATCTTCTGCCTCGCGCCCTCCTCGGTGGAGGACGGAGCGTGCGAGATGGAAGGTCTTCACACCGTCAGCATTGATATCTTCTACAATGGTGACCCAGGAGTCAATCGATGCAGCGGTTCTTGAAGTCACAATTGTATTCTTCAGGCAGCTGATCTTTCTATACCAAAAACATCGACGACACTCTCCAGAAGTCCGAAGCCTTGGTGGACCCCTGAATGCACAGCGGCTAGGAGAGCTCAACATAAGGCCTGGTCTACGTTTCGGCGTTATCCAACCGATGCTAATCTCGTTACATTCAAACGAGCAAAATCCTATGCTCGGTTGGTGCGTCGACGTAGCAAGAGGGAGTCTTGGATCCAGTATGTTTCCTCTCTCACTTCACGTGCCAGTTCGAAAAGTGTGTGGGAAAAGATTCCTAAGATCCGGGGTAACTACAGCTCTCACCAGATCTCCATTCTCGAGAGCAACGGCTGCACGTATGCTGCAGTCGGGGAGATTGCTGATTGTTTGGGGAGGCGTTTGCCTCCGTGTAGAGTGACCGGGCGTATCCTTCCTCCTTTCTGAGGATTAAATCCACTGCGGAACGCCAGAGAATCTCCTTTGCGCCTTTTCACGACTCTGGATATAACTCCCCTTCAGCATGGTTGAACTCAGGGTGGCTCTGCATCGGTCCGGCGCTACATCTGTCGGTCCCGATGGAATCCACTATGACATGCTCCGTCATCTCTCGCAGTCGTCTCTCGAGAATCTCTTAATCTTGTATAATCGTATTTGGTCGGAGCACAGTTTCCCGGAATCTTGGCGAAAAGCTTTTGTTCTGCCTTTTCCCAAACCTGGCAAGGATCCCAAGTCTCCCTGTCGTTATCCTCCAATTGCTCTCACAAGCTGTCTGTGTAAAGTTCTTGAGCGCATGGTTAACTCCCGGTTAGTTCATTTTTTAGAATATCATCAAGTTCTTTCACCATCACAAAGCGGCTTTCGCCGTCATCGTTCACCTCACGATCATCTCCTGCACCTTGAGACATCTGTGCGCGAGGCGTTCGTGCGTAGGCAGCACCTGGTTTCTGTATTTTTTGATATTGAAAAAGCTTATGATCGAGCGTGGCGGCACGGTATTATCCGTGACCTCCACGCATGCGGATTGCGAGGAAATCTTCCGACATTTATTTTAAATTTTCTTCGCAATCGGGTGTTCCAGGTGCGCCTGGGTACGACGCTATCGGCAACATTCCATCAAGAACAAGGTGTTCCTCAAGGTTGCATTTTATCTGTCACATTGTTCATCCTTCGCATTATTTGTCTCTTCACAAATCTTCCACCTGCGGTTTCGGCTACTGTTTATGTTGATGATTTACACATTTTCTGCTCGTCATCGATTATGAATTTTATTGAAAGGCAGTTGCAGTCTGCGATTAACCAGATCTTTAAAGCGGCGAATAGCAATGGTTTCGTTCTTTCTCCCGACAAGACAGCGTGTGTCCATTTCTGCCGGAGGCGTGGCCTCCATCCTGACCCCGAGCTGTATTTGGACCGTGCAGCCATTCCAGTTTTGCCGGAGACCAAGTTCCTTGGACTGACCGTCGACCGTGCGCTTACGTTCCGTGTGCACGTTCGGCGGCTCAAGATTTCCTGTCTGCGTGCTCTTTCTATTCTAAAAATCCTTTCGAGAGTCTCGTGGGGCGCAGACAGGATGTCTTTAATTCGTATTTACCATTCCTTAATACGGTCGAAACTTGATTATGGTTGTATCGTGTATGGCTCTGCTCGTCGTTCCGTTCTCCGGCCTTTGGACACTATTCACCATCAAGCACTGCGTCTTTGTTCGGAAGCATTTCGAACATCTCCAATTCCCAGCCTTTACGCTGACGCGAACGAACCATCGCTTGAATTACGCCGTCTGCAGCTGTCTATTCAATTCTATCTGAAACTTAGATCTCTTCCAGACCATCCTTTATACGATGCAGTTTTTCATCCCCAGCATGCTCGTTTATTCGGGAACCGGCCCTCGTGCATTTCAACTTTCGGTCTTCGTGTGGCGGCCGTAGCCCGTGATGTAGGGCTCGACTTGTCACTTGTTGGAGAGACCAGGGGCTTTGGGGATCCTCCATGGCACCCACTTGGTGCCATGGTTGATACCACCTTTACATCTTTCGATAAATCCTCAACCCCTGCGTCAGTGTACCAGCAGCTCTTCGCTGAGCACCGTGACCTCAATTCTGACTACACTCCCATTTTCACTGATGGCTCCAAGATGCATGGAGTTGTTGGATCCGCGGCTGTCTGTGTAGATGACGTGTCAGTAGCGCGGATCCCAGCTGAGGCCACGGTGTTTTCGGCGGAGATGCATGCTGTGTATCTTGCACTGCTTCATGTTCAGTCGGGCTCTCATCAACGGGCTGCGGTGTACACTGATTCTTTGAGTGTTGTACAGTCACTGTCATCGTTGGACTGCTGTGACCACCCTTTTCTTCTTACCGTACGAAGGCTTCTTTGTTCTTTGCTCGAGGCCGGTGTCCAGATACAATTTTGTTGGATTCCCGGGCATGTTGGAATCTCGGGTAACGAGTGTGCTGATGCGGCAGCTAGATCTGCTTCCTCTTTGGTCGTCACACCCTTGCCACTGTTTCACCGGGATTTCCGCTTTCTGGTTCGCCACCATATCAAGCGAACGTGGCAAGGTCTGTGGGACCAAGAGGTGGAAAATAAACTGCATCGTATTAAACCTAATCTTGAAATTTGGAAATCCACATATCGTCGGAACCGTAGGGAGGAAGTGGTGCTTGTGCGTCTCCGCATTGGGCATTGTCGTTTCACTCACCGCTTTTTGCTGTGTGGCGACACTGCGCCGATGTGTGAGACGTGCAATTGCCGACTCACCGTCACTCATCTTCTGTGTACCTGTGTTCGTTTTCGTGATGTACGTTTTCATTTATTTCATTCTCATTTGTTGACCGAGGACGCCGCTACACTGCAGCGGCTCCTCAATGACCACTGCAATACTGTTGCTGTTTTTTCATTTTTTAAACAAATTGACTATTTTAAACGTATCTAGATTTTAGCCCTATCATCTTACTCATTTCTCAGTTTTACTGAATCAGCTAGATTTTAATCATTGTATCATGTTTTTAATACTGTATGTTTCATTATCTTTTTAGCCCTTCCATCGTTCTCATTTTTCAGTTTTACATGATCAGTCAGATTTTTTAAGCTTTTGCAGCATCTCGTTTGTTTGCAGCATCTCGTTTGAGCCAGCTCTTTATACTCAAGACCGAACAATTCAGAGGAGCGCTGCCCCAAAACCGCATGCGCATTTTCACTGATATTTTAATTATTATTTCAATGTCCCAATTTGTTTTGCATATCCTGTAAGTTACTAGATAATACCTGCAGTCTTTTATGGTGCCGCAATTTTCACAAACAGTAGTCTACTGTGATGAAAATCGCACACAGTGTACAATTTAAATAACGAAGATTTTTTCTGTTAGGAAGCGTGTATGTATCTTCTGCTACCTTTGCTATTTCTGCTTCTATATAAAATCCGTACCTACTTCAAAAAGGAAAATATTTTAGCACTGTTCCAACCCTCAGGAATCTTCCCTTCATTAAGGCATCGAGTGAAAACTTGGGCGAGTACTGTTTCAATTTCTCCACTTCTTGTATGATGTCAACAGTAATTCCATCTTCTCCTGGAGCTTTTCCCCGTTTCATGTTCTTGATTGCATATGCAACTTCTGCTGGGAGGACTGGAAGAACTCTGGTACTGGTACCTTTCATGATGTCTGGAGTACATGTATCATCCCGTTCATTTCATATAATTTGGAGTAGAAATATTTCACTCTTGTCAAAATTTCGCCTCTATTTCTTGTTACAGAACCATCTTCTTTTCTCAGAGCCATAATCTGTTTTCTTCCCTTACTCAGATGTCCCTTTGCTCTCTTCAGGCTTTGGTTGTTCTCAATTGCTTTCCTCACTAATTCACAGTTGAATTTCCTCACATCTTCAGTGATACTTTTTCGTACCGTCTTGCATAGCTGTATATACTCCACTTTGGAAGTCACATCTCCTTTAGTTGTCCTCATCTCTCTTCTTTTTTACATCAGAATTTTGGTTTTTCCTGATAATTTGTTCGTATGTAACTTGTTCTTAGTACCAGCTATTTTTGTTGCTGTTTCCATAAAAGCTTTGGTTAGTTTTCTGTTAACTTCAGAGATGTTCACTTCTTCCGGCGTTAGACCTACTACACTGTAGAGCAATTGAATTAGAGATATTTGTCTAGTAACGTGTAGCACCACCTTTCGTCCTGATGACGGCGGCGATTAGTCTCGGCATGGACTCGACAAAACACCGGAAGCGTTGGGAAGCCATACGGATCCACGACCCCTGAACAAGCGCCCACAGTTCACGATTTGATGGAGGGTGGTCAGAGCCTTGAACATCTCTTTCGATGGCATCCCAGATGTGCTCGATGGGATTGAGGTCAGGTGACCTAGCTGGCCAAGGAAGCGAGGTCACGTCGGTGGAGTGTTCATCCAACCATTCCAATACAATTCGGGAGCGATGGTACGGTGCATTGTCTTGTTGCAGGATGAGCTCCCCAGTGGAATGTTGAAGACGCACAAACGGGAGCAAATGCTCGTCCAGGATGTCCCGGTAACGTTGACCTGTGAGGGACGGTGTCGCACGTACCAGAGGTCCCATTTCAATCCACGTAAATAGTCTCCAGACGAGAATGCCACACCCACCAGCTTGAAGAGTACCCTGCTGGCAAGGAGGATCCATCGCTTCATGTGGTTTGCGCCGTACTCGTATCCTGCCATCCGCATGTACAAACGTGAATCTCGACTCATCAGTCCAGGCATCATTTTCCCACATGTCTAGGGTTCAGTGGCGATGTTCCCGTGCCCATGCTAATCTTTGCACCCGGTGATGTGCGGTCAGCAGCGGTAACCTCGTGGGACGATGGCTTCTGTACCCCATAGCGAGATGCACCCGGTAATGTGCGGTCAGCAGCGGTACCCTCGTGGGACGATGGCTTCTGCACCCCATAGCGAGATGGTTCTGGGTGGTGTCGCTGCTTACACGTTTTTGTGCACCAGCGTTAAATTACCGAGTGATTTCTTGCACTGTGGCCCGTCTATCCGCTGTTAAAATGCGAGCTAGCCGACGATGAACCAGCTCATCCACACGCTGTTGTCCACGGCAGTTGGCCCTTGCAGGGATGGTTTTACCGGATTCGATGTACTCACGGTGCACCCGTGACACAGTGGCTCGTGAAAATCCCAGTGCCTGCACTACTTCCCAGATGGAGTGACCCATTCGTCGGGCCCCGAAAATTTGCCCACGATCAAATGCGCTTAGATACTTCGTCTTACCGATACTGCGTCCGACTCTTACTGATTCCCGTCGCATCACTCCCTATACTGTCGGATCGCTGCATACGTCATGTCGTTTCCGTTTGCAGGGCCGCTCACAGCGCCACATTTGCATAACGTCAGCTGTCTCTAATTCAATTGCTCTTCAGTGTAGAGCACAGAATCTGTTCCTCAGTTCAATTTGAAGGTATTTCTTTTTTTAAGGTTGGTCGTCTCGTGTCAATACACTTTGTTTGTTTTATGAGTCTGCCATGCTCGAGTTTAGCATTGAGGTTCATCTTACCATTCTATGGTCACTACCTGTGTTGAACTTGTTTAGCACACTGCAGTCTCCATGACAAATTTCATGTTACACATAATAAAATCAATTTCACTTGTCAATCCGTTAGGATGCCTCCATGTCTATTTCCTTTGCAGCTTTTTCTTGAAAAAGGAGTTCATGATGAAAAACCCTTCTGCCTCTGCAAATTCTGCGAGAGTATTTCCACGCTGGTTTCTGTTGCCGTAACCGAATTTATCTACTGAAGTTTCATTCTGTTGCCGTTGCCCTATTTTCGCATTGAAATCTTCCATAATGATCTTCAAATGCTGCTTGCCTTTATTATTTAGATGACGAATTTCCTCATAAAATTCTTCCATATCTTCTTCAGGATGACTTGTAGTGGGTGCATAAGCTTGAATAATCTGAGCCTGGTATCTTCTCGAGAGTTGGATAACGAGTCGTGCAGCTCGTCAGAGGAACTTTCAACTTCTACAACTTTATCCTTCAGTTACTTGTTTATTATAAATCCAACACCACTAGTTCTGCCAGTATCTGTCCCATGATAATAGAAGAGATGTCCACTTTTCAGTTCAATGAGATCTTCTCCTTTTCTCCTTACCTCACTTAGCCCGACAATATCCCACTTGATCCTTTGTAGTTCTTCCAATTCAAGGAGCCTTGAATCAGAAGTTAGGGAGCGTCCGTTATAAGTAGCGAAGGTCAGCATCAGATGGCAGCCTAGTCCGGTCCTCCGGGGATTCTTAGCACCCTCTGCCTTCATGTCGCACTGGCCGCTGCCTTGGCCAGGTACATTCCAGCTGCCGGAGACTGAGGGCCAAGATTTAAGTTGTGGAGTCATTTTGGAGGGGTTTGGCCATAACTCACCATGCTGGCCAAGCGGGTTGGTGAGTGTGGGATAGCATTTCCTCTAATCCTGATGGTATAGTTATACCGCTATTTGGCGGTGCTCGGAGCCCCTTTAGTGGGAACAGGATGCACCAGGCGAAGGCGGGGCTGACATTTGTCAAGGAGATGCTGTAGTATATTGCGCAACACCTGACCTAACATCCGAAATGTTGGATATTTTATTGTTTATTATATTCCACTTTAACACAAAATGGTGGAGCCAGAAAGTTACATCCCAAAGATTTGTCAATTTTTAAATAGTTGATATGTGTGCAAGTTGTGAAATGAGAAAAATTGTTTTCATCCAAACTGAAAGTAAACAACATAAATATCCTTCGCTGATGAAATCAAGTTTTAACTTGGCTGCAGCAAGAAGAAACACAGCAATGCTGTCTCGATTCTCTCGAAGTTGTAACATACCAGGTTACATATAAAAGGATAAAAAAACAGTATGTTTTTGATAAGCTGAAATTCAAATTTTAAGGTATAATCGCAAAGAGCATATAAGTGAATTGAAAAAGTGACAAACTACAGTGAAATATCGGGACTAATGCTGAATTCCATATAAAAGGGAAAAACGTATAACCAAGGTTCCACTGCATATTGCAATTCAGCACAGTTATCAAGCAGAATAAGTGGCATTCACTCAGTCTTTTAGCCCTTCCTGTTTCATCAGAAGACTAGGGAATGCCTGCCACTGATAACACCCCTTGGTTCCCCTTGCAGACAGATCAATTTGCATGAAGACAAAAATGTTTTCCCTTACAGGCAATTTAATTTGCAAGAAGACAAAACGTTTCTCCTTACAGACAGATCCATTAGCACGTAGACAAAAATGTTTCCCCTTAGGACAGATCAATTTGCAAGAAGACAAAAATGTTTTTCTTTTTTTTTTGCTTTGTCTCTCTCCCGTTCTTACATACACACACACGCGCACACACAAAATGAGCATAAAAAAGTGGAAGATTCTTCTAATTACAGACAATTGCATGGGCCACATAACTAACATGGTTTTAAAAATGGCAACTACTCACCATCTTTCTCCAAACATTACAAGAAAACTGCAACCAATGAACCAGGAAATAATAGAATATATGAAAGTTCTTTACAAAAAAAGGTACACTTCAGAAAATTTTGGTTAATTGAAAAAAATTATTGATGTAAGAATGGCTTCTGATATGCTAAACTGTTTCAAAAGAAACAGTGAAGCCATATTTGCAAATGAGATCAAAGATAGGGGGAAAAAAGTGATAAAGATGATTAAATTTGGAGTTGTATGAGAGAAAATGAGACAAAGCTCCTAATGTTTCTTTTCAAGATTATGTGAACATTGATGAGCAGCTCTCAGTAGAACCACTTAACACAGTTGTGGACATAGTGAAGCACATTCAAGTCAGGAATGACAATGAAGAAATCACTATAGAGAAGAAAACAATTTCAAATCGACTTGAAACTGAAAGTTTAGAAAACCTTAGCGCTTATTTTTATTTAGAAACATCTTAATCACTGCATTAGCTAAAGTTTTAAAAATTTAACAGCTGCTAATATAACCACATAAAACAAACAATTGACTCACAATTTTGATGTAGCATGATAACAGCAAAAGAAATGCATCAGGTGAAATTTCACATTTTTTTGCAGTTAGTTTTTAATTTTTGCTTGTTTCAGATCTCATTATACACCGCTGGCCTCCCAAAATGCAACACCTAGAAGGAAGCATCCGACTGGCCTGAAATTCGCAGCATGCGTCGCCCGCGAGAGGACATGCAAACGATGAGCATTGCAGGGCATATCCAAATCATGTGTGCCCGGCACGCCACCGAGAAGCACTATAAGGTTGCACAGAAGGCGAATTGTAAGTAGTGGAAGTGTGTTGTGCTGCAGGACCTGTGCGTGAAGCTTCCTGATGCCTCGTCGCAGAATACGGCAGTCATTCCAGCACGTTTCGGAGTTCGACAGAGGACGAATAGTGGCTTATCGCGACAGCGGTTTATCTTACCGAGATATCGGCGTCCGTGTGGGACGACATCCAGCCACAGTGAGGCGAGTATGGATTCGGTGGGTGCAGGAGGGACGGACGGACGGACCGACGTGAGCGATTGCCGCAGCCGCGGCACACCACCGAACGAGAGGACCGGCATGTTGTGCGGCGGGCATTGACGGCTCGCACCGCAACATCACGAACGTTAGCGCAGGAATTAGGGTGTGTTGCGCAACAACCTGTGTCAGCACGTACCGTTCGACGTCGTCTGCAGGAGCTAGGACTTATCGCACGGCGCCTATTGCTCCGATTACCATTGATGTTACACCACCGGCGAGTGCGGCGGCAGTGGGCCGTTGAACGCCGCACTTGGACTACAAAATGGCACAACATTGTCTTCTCCGACGAATCCCGCTTCTGCCTGCAACACCGCGATGGTCGGATCTGCGGCGAGAGACTGTATGACGCCTGCATTATGCATCGCCATACCGGTCCGTCGCCTGGCGTTATGGTTTGGGGCGCAATTGGATATGACACCCACATCCCTCTGGTACACATCGCCGGTACACTCAACAGCCACCGCTAAATCTCCGGCGCTTTGGAGCCTGTAGTCCTCCCTTACTTGCAGGACCTGCCAGCGGCCACGTTTCACAGGACAATGCGCGCCCGCACGTGACACGCATCGTGCAACAATTCTTCACGTCCCACCAATTGTCACTGCTGCCTTGTCCCGCCTGTTCTCCCGATATGTAGCTCAATGAACACGTCTGGTCGCTGATCGGCAACCGAGTGGCCCAGCAAGCACCACCCACGGCTACGCCTGATGAACTGTGGCAACGTGTGGAAGCAGCCTGGACCGATATACCCCAAGCCCACATCCAAACCCTCTTTTGTTCGATGCCGTGGCGTGTAGCGGCCGTTATTGCCAGCCAGGGGGCTACACGAACTATTGATGTCTGCGTGTTCCGCAAGTCGCACGGGCCTGTAAGCTCAATCGTTTCATTTTTGTATCTGTTGTTATGTGTCCAGTAAATCTGGCTTTGCTATCTCGTGTCCTTCTTGGTGTTGCATTTTGGGTGGCCAGCAGTGTATTTTTATTGCTAACTGTAGATTTCAATAAACAAGCATTATTTACCTGCATTTAACTTAAAAACAGTTTTTGAATCATTAGTTCTAATTTCACACATAACGTAATATGCCAAAAATAGCCCTTTTGACTAGACTTAATCTGGCATATAATGTAATATGCCAAAAATAGTAACAGAATTTAAGATTACAAGAAAATTTTCACTTCATCTGTAGGGGTCGCCCGTGATCGAACTGTCAAATATGAATTTATGTACTTTTAATATTGTGATGAACACGTGCGGACGGACGTTTCATTCCGCCATTTCGTTGTTTCAGATAAGAACTGATATTCTTCACCACCCACGTGGTACGATTTTAATCCTATGGGGGATTAAGAGAGGGGTGCATGAACACCTGGGGCATCTGACCTTGAAGAGTCAGCTGCTCCAGTGCTTCTGTTAAACAAGTTGTCATACTGCTTTTGTATACGTGCAAGGTTGTAATCCCCTGCGGGTATCCGACGACATTCCTGAGTACAGGTATTTCACGTGCTGACCGGGAAAACCAGTTTTTCTTGCGCATGCGTGATAGAGGACAGAAAGGGCGAGGAGGATTAAGTGAGACAGTTGAGCTTCGGTCGTCAAGGAGAGAGGGTCCTGGTTTGGACACCAGTTTCTGACGGAAGGACTGCAGTTATCGCAGACGTGCAGCGTGGTGAACGGGAAGGAGGATTCCTTCGTCCACCGGGTATCGCGGAAAGAATTGTGGAAAGGTAGCACGTGGTCAGCACGGGAACCTGAGCGGAAAATCATCGGAAACCCGTGAAGCAAATGTTATCGGAATAATAAAGTCTTGTTGTTGTTTTTATTTCCGTGTACTGGACTGAGTTTGTCGAGGTAATTCTTCTTCTACACAAGGACGCCTTCAGCCGCCTTGATAGCCAGATCGTATAGTAAAGGCGAGGCGGTAGCTCGCTATACGGCGGGAAAGAAAAAGTATTATCTAAGAATTGATATGTCTGGCCCTACATCATCTAATTTCTGTTTCTGGAAATTATTGCCCAAATTTTCAAGCTGAAGTACACACATTTATGCAATAAAATGATATTTAACAACAATACAGGTCAGTAGGTACATCACGAGGAGAAAAACATCATGATTACAGAGAAATTTTCACTTTGCCTAGCTTCTGTTTTCGAAAGTTTTTTAAAAGATGGAAAATGACCCCCACCCCCTTCCCAAATAAATCCCCAAAAATTTCTCCAAATGATGAAAAAACTGCTGAATTCTAAGTATCCATGGGAAAAAAATCATGCCCGGTGTATATGTATAGTGGAATTAGTTGAAAATTTTTATACTTGAAAGAATGGAAAATGTTAAATTACTGCTTCTCTAATCTAAAAAGAGAAAAAAAAAAAAGAAAAGGAAATAAAAAACACACACACTTTTAGTAGAAGTTTTTAAGACCTTGTGAGCTCCTGAAACTACCTATAATGCCAATATATTGCTATAGGTACTTAAAAATACTAATTATAATAATAATTACCACAGTCACTGGTTTTAGTTTTTTTCTAGGTGTAAATAACATTTATTACATCAATTATTTATCGATAGTCTTCAGTTTTATTACTGGAGATAGGTGACACAGAAAAAAGTTACATATTATTGGGGTCATTTTTACTGAAACATAAACGATTGGGAAGCGTTTATTTATTGCAAAGATTCGCATGTTACTGTATTTGAAATTTTGATGAAATATTTTCAACACAACTCATATTTCATGTAAATTCTGGATGAATTTTAACATGTGTAATCTAGCTAGAGGACCACTGTCAGATAACTGTAAATGCTCATAGCAATGACAGTTCCTATTAACATATTTCATGTATCAAAAATAATTTCACCAGTCACTCATGTCCTCAACATAAATAAATAAGTGTGGAAATAATAAATAAATGAAATCCTCAGGAACCATAGTTAATGAAAATACTTCAGACCTTCAGTTTAGTTTTTATGCATAATTTATTTAAAAAAGGTAGTTTTATTAAAACTTCAAACTTTATGAAATACAGAAATTTTTTTCAAACAATTAACAATGGTGTATATTGCATTTAGATTTTTCACATAATTTTTAGCTAATATAATTTAGCCCTGAAAAAACTTATATCACTCATAATCAATGAAACGCTTTTTGTTTCACAGATGTTCCTAAATCTTGGGTTGATGCTCCTAAATCATTTCTGAAGTGTCTCTTTGATACAGCATTAAAGTACATAAGAACATAACTCAAAGACTAAAAAGAACACTTGATTTTTTACTAGACATCTTTTTTAAGTAAATGCACTTAAGAAGTTTCAACCAGCATGCAGTTTTAGTACATCAAATACAATGAGTAAGCAGCAAAATAATTTTGTATCACAGATGCAGTTAGGAGAAACAGAATTTAAATTATATTTTGCTGGTTGGTAGTGTAAAAAGCAAAACATGCATACCATAAAATTGAGACAAATACATATAACTGCTATATGTGTACCTGAAACATTTCATTTTAATACAACTACCAAATAATTCACAAACTTATACAAATGTGATCACTTTCATAGCAATCATACCACCTACATCCATTTCGTGTGATAAACACTGGCACTAAATATTAACTCAAGCAGCAACTAATATCATGGAAGTTCTACAAAGAAAGTACAAAATGGCGTGAAACAGAAATTTCAGTGAATTGAGGACCTGTACCAATTATTACTATGAGGTCACAAACACTGATTTTAGCAGCCAGTTGTATACCTGCAGGAACAACAACTCCAAAGCAAAGTGGAAGCTACACTGGATAGCTGGAGTAACATGCAAGTCAGAAATGCTTTATATTTGTTGCAAACAAACACAACACAAAGTCATTGATAGGGTTTGTCTTTGTATGGTGCACCATTACTTAAAAATACTGATGCTTGAAAGTTTAACTGCTGCAAAACTGAGTATTTTATCAAGTGTCCATGAAATTGCCTATAAGTTTGAGAACTGGAAGATCTGGGTGTCAAAAAGCTACCCATGTGTACCACACTGCATTTACAGCATTTGGTGTAATACAATAGAATCACTGGATCCTCCCCTACATACAAAATCATCACTGGTGATAAAAGCAGGATTCATCCTGTCACATCCAAGTTGAAACTGAATTCAAAATTTTCCAGAAACTCTCAAGGATGCACATGATGTTCTGCGGGTGAACTTTTTTGAGGGTGGGGTTGAGGGTGGCATGAGTAACACCAAAGGCTATAAGAAATTATTCATCTCTAATTTAAGGCCGCTGGTTCCATAAGAGAGACAGCCAGTACCATAAGACAAACACACCACCCATGCCTCATTTGGAGCTCAAATAATTCAGTCAAAAGCCAATGCTTAGACCACTGCACCACCAGGGCAGTCAGGTGGATTTTATCTCATGGGATAACAGTTTGCAAACACTTTTTACTTTATCACAGAGAAAAAAACTTTCAGAAGCTGTTTAGCAAAAGAGACATAGACTATAAAGTATATATAACTATGCTATACTTCAACTAAATACTGCATGTAGTCTGGCAGATTCAGTAATGGTTTCAGCAATATTTCAAGCCAAGCACCTGCTGATTTTTCTTTTTAAGCCTGTACTGAGAAATACAACTTTTTTTTTTTTTTTAATTTCTAAGAGTTACCTTCCTATTTACTTAGTATATCTGTGCATGGTTATTCAAGCCTAAAAACATTCAGAGCTAGGAGGAAAAGCTTGTTTGTTGTCTGAGGTAACTGGCTCTGGATAAGTAAACAAATAAGAACTCTATCCTTAATTTATAAGGTTACTGGCAAAACAAAAGGATTAGTCAAAATACTTCAGATCTTCAGTTTGAATTTGCATAAATAATGATCCATAAATTGTTACTATATACAATAAATATACACTAATTTCTCCACAAACAAACATTCATTTTTGTTTCCAGACCAGGAATGAGTGTAATGTGCCATCCAACAGCAATTCAGCCAAGATATTTTATATTCATCCATTAATCATACTGCTCAGTCACAGCTAATGACAGGAATATCCAAATATTGTTACAATGACCGTAGTGATAGGACAGCTTGTACTTGCTGATTCAGTTTAGTTGTATACATCAATGAGTTATCCAAACTGGTAGCTGTGTTAAGAATAGTTAAAACCTAAACAAGTTTTTGCATGCATAATTTGTTATTAATGCTTAAAAACAGACCATTTTCCATACAATCATACCAACTGCATACTTGAATCAGATATCCATTTAGTTTAAAGAAAGCTCAACATGATTTGAATATTTAAAATACCAACTTATACAAATAATTAGTGACTTAATGCACTCAGTGATTTAGTTCTCAGTCAGACACTTTGTTTTGTACAACAGCATACACAGTAACACCTCACAAAATAATTGATTTGTATGCTTCATGCTCATCACACATAATAACTGTCAATCTATGAATTTCACATGACAAATGTTACAATTTATGCTATTATTAAAAAAATTCTTAATATTTTTTTCAACCCATTGCAGTAGGTAAATCCACCAACATGCACAATAGCAGGTATGTGAACACAATAATGTTTGGCAGCAAAAGCACAAAAACTGCAAAACTGCACATTTTACTCTAGTAAATTAATACTAATAAATCCCAGAACAAAGCATTTTCATGTAAAATACTGTAGGGTATTTTATAATTGTTTTCTGCAGCATATGTCAAAAGTACCATGCCCCTAAAAGGTGGCCAGGAGCAGTTTCACATATTCAAACGCAACTGCCGTTGAATGCTTGTTCTAGTTTTGAAGAACAATTAAACGCATATTTTCCTCAGGCAGAATTACATGTTTTTATGTTTCACGCTCCTAATTCTGCACAGCACTTGAACACTCTTTCAATCCCATGAAATTGGGAGCACGGTTAGAATGAAGAATCCAACTCCACTCGCATAACAACTATTTTGTAATCCAAGGAAAATGCTGATACATCATACCTACTTGTGGTTAAATTACGTGCTATGTGGAAATAGCATTACCGAGAGAGAGAGAGAAAGAATATAACTTCAGCAACCAAAATAAGTCCTATTCCATGTTTTTGGAAAATAACTCCCAACTGTGAATATAAATAGTCCCAACAATTTATGAAGGGAATAATGCAGGTTGATATACTGTACTATCACCAAAACATAATATTTGAGAGTTCAGATGTACAGTTTGTAACAAAATAATACATTAATATTTTTTAGAACAGCCACAGCTACACATACAGTATATTTACATGGTAAATAAAAGGATCAGAAGCGAACTTCTATAAATTGCACTGAGACATTAAATTCTCAACATCTGGCATGCAAATTAATTTGTGATGCACATGTCCAAGCACTGTCATGTCTCCACTATTCACTCCTGTTCGGACTGACACTAAATCTTGTACAGTGTTGAATGGAGCGCCCATCTTCACGTCCAGAACTAACGACCCAAGAACAAGTCGAGTCTTGCCTGACTTCAGCACCTGAAGCTTGCCAATGTATCCCTCAGGAAAATCAGCCAATCTGAGCCCTTCAGAGTTTGGAGGCATGTCCTGCGGGGGAGGGGGGCAAGCCATTTCATCAAAAATGTTTCACACCAAGATAAATAAAATGCCAAAGACTCATTCATGAAATGTAAAATACATAAGGTCAAAGTACCAATGCACTTTTTCCAAATAAAAGTAAAGTTGATGATTTTGCTTAATTTTTATACTTTTCTTCACCTAATGTTTGCCGCAGATTGGAATACAGTAATAAATATTGCTGCCCAACTTTGGCCAGAGATTGCTACTTCATCAAAAAGAACACAATTTTCATAGTTTGAAATCTGTAGAAATTAATATCTACAGTACAGTAGATCATTATGAATCCCTCTTCCTGTATTCACGGTTATCAGGAAGAGCCCTTTCTTTTCATATATTGTTTTGAACAGACTAATGTTTTTCAATGTTTTCTACTTTAGAATTTTCATTCTTTTGGATGAAACTGAAAATTTTCTTCATTTATCAAGTCCACCATCTAAGACATAAATTGCTTATTTCCTGTAACATAGTTACTTATCTTTAATTCTGTGCTACACATTAATAGAGAAAATAATGAGGTCTTACTGAGAGACTGTTATGGTGCATTAACGTATCATTTTGGCTTCTCATGCTATTTCGATTGTCAAGTTCATTGCTCGGCTGCTGCTCTTCACAGACAGCTTGGTGTCAACTTTTGCTTATGTTGGGTTTTTAGTTCTATTACTTCTTCCTATTGGGAGTTCCATTTTATGTTTCTGGATCATCCTTGCATGATCACACTTTTAGTTTTTCTGATGTTGCTGTATATTAGGACTAGTTTCAACTTCAACATGTGTAGTCATCATCAGCTCTTTCACCTATGAACCTTATAAAGTTTACAGCATTGATTTCAATTGTTTTACAATTACCTTTTTGAAAATGCTGGTGTGTACTGTTGGTTTTCAGTTAACAACAGCCACAACACAAACAAATCCTAATCAGCAATAGTCCGTGCGTGCGTGCGTGCATGTGTGAGTGAGAGAGAACCTGAATTTTCAGTGACTGTCAATAAGCCACAAAGACAAACCTCTGAGTGAACTAGCTAGTTGTCTCACGTGGACAGTTCACAATGCTCCTTTCTCAAGGGATCATTCCACTGTGTAAATTCAACATGGAAGTAATTTTTAAAGGCCACACATGATATACAAACAGAATATTACTTTCAAAGAAATATTACGAAACAAAGTTAAGTTATGATTGTAAAAATATAACACACTTTAAAGCACAAATGCAATAACGCCAAAAAAAAAAAAAAATTCTCAAAACGTGATAGATCTTTTCCAACATATTTCAGTAAAATATCCAAATATCTTTGAATAAAGCTCATGTTGAAAACTAGCTTCCAAGTTTCTTAAATTAAATATTTTAATTAAACTTCTAATATGGTTTTTCTTTGAGGAAATACAGTGTAACCTCGATATCGCGAATCTCACAGGAACAGAAAAAAATTTTAGAAAAAGAGTTTTTGAGATATCAAGGTTCTATTTTAAATAAAGCTTTTCAGATCAATAATACATTACACATTATAGTTTACAAATATGTATGTATACAACATACCTTAACAAAAATAATCCATCAATAAAGTCTGATGACTGGCTAAGTCTTTCTGCAACTGAACAACTTTCTCTAAGGTAGCAATTGAGGCAAATGCTTCGGAACCTATATTTTCCGAGGATTCCAGAAAAGTATGCAAAGTATGAACAGCTTTTTCTGCTTCCTTCACAGTCACACTTTTTGGCACTTTCCATGCTGTTCCACTTCATCATCTTCTTCGTCTGATGCTGCTTTTACATCCGCTACAATCTCTGTATCTGTTAGAGTACCACATGTTTGAAGGGAAGTGTCAACTTCCAAGAAATCATCGAATGAAATTGCAACATTTAGGTTCTGTTTGATGACCATCCACTGTTCCGAATCTATGCTATCTCCATCTTGAGCTTTGACTACATTTAAATCGGCAGTCAGCTTTCGTTCCTCATTATTGCTTCTTTCTCTGAATCCTGCTTTGATGAAATAATTTCTTATTTTTCCTTAGTAACATTGCTCCAAGCGAAGTCAGCCATCCGCATTGCATTCACGGCATTGATGGTGGGAAGGGCTTTACCTTCACCAATAATGTATACAAGTTTCCTAACCAGCTACTGCCTGTATCCGACTTTGAAGCTACGGATGATATCTTGATCGAGAGGTTGTAACTTTGTTACGAGGCAAAAATTTCAGTGATATTTCTTAGACTTGGAAGATTGGAGTGGGCATTACAGTTATCAATAAAAAGGATAATCTTTCTTTTTTCACAGCCATAGCTTTGTCAACTCCCTTCAGCCAATCACCAAAAATTTCACTTGTCATCCAGGCTCTCCTGTTTGCTTTGTACGTCATGGGAAAGGATTTAACCTTAGCAAAACACCTGGGTTTTTTCTGCTCGCCCAGTCATTAATAGCGGAAGTTTTTCACTGCCACTTTGATTTGCTACAAAGAGCATAGTCACACGTAGTTTGCTTTGTTTACCACCATGGCACTCCTCTCCCTTGAATGTAGCTGTTTTACCTGGCAAACACTGGAAAAATAACCCTGTTTCGTCAGCATTAAACACATCATCTGGCACATATCTTTGTAAAAGAGAAGGAAGCTCTCTGAACCACTTTTCACAAACACTTTGGTTAACTGATGCACTTTTGCCACGAAGCTTCCTAAAAATGATATTTTGCCTGTTTTTGAAGTTTTCCAGCCACCTGTTGCTAACTCTGAATTCACTGTAGCCAAGCTCCTTAGCAAAGTTCTTGGCTTTCTGCTGCAACTGTGACTTTTTTTCTTGTTTTTTATCATAGTTTCTTTCGATAGTTTCTTTTTTTGTGTGATTGTTGAAAGTGTAGTCGAAGGTATTCCAAACTTCGCAGCAATTTCACTTTTTTTTCATTGTTGTGTTCTTGTCCAAAAATTTCAAGATTTTTACTTTTTGTTCAACTTTCGTTTTATTCTTGCCATTGTCGTGTTTTAACGTTACAATCACTTAGGGCGGCCACTGACTACATGCGCACAACACTCAAGAACATCCAGGAATGTCTTACTGTGCCCATGGACTTTGCAAACTGAAACGATTTCCACAAACAAAGAGGGAAGGAAAATTAACACTGTCCTGGTCATGTGGTCCTTTCACAGGAAGTGAATGAAACCAGAGACTTCTCTGAGTGGAACTGGTTCCGAGCAGTCCGAGTAACGTCACCCTCCTTCTATTCATGCTCCAAGAAAGATTCGCTTGGTCAGGGAATACTGCTCCACCCCTGAATGGAATTCTTAGAACACATTCCTTTCAGATTCTAACAAAAGACCCTCATCCCCCTAAAGGAGATGAACACAAAGAAAGCTGAACACCTGTTTGTAAACGCTTTGCATTTCTCCGGCACAGAAGTCTCTAATTATTCGAGATGGCAAGGGTTTTGAAGAAAATGCTTCGAGATAACTATGGAAAATAAACTGAATGCCGAAAGTGAAGGGAAAAAATATTTTTCGAGATATCGAGGGATTCGAAATAAAGAGGTTTGAGATATCAAGGTTCGACTGTATTTATTTTAAATCACAAATAAAATTCACTAGAAAAATTACTTATCACAAAAGTTTATTCAGATCTTTAAAGAGAATAAATAAGAAATATAATATAAGACTAGCTCCAAGTTTAGAGAACAAAGTTGAAAATTTTTTTCCACAGATAGTTCAAAGAGCAGAAGATATTTTAAAGATGCAAGGAGTGGTCTATGAAGTAAAATATAGTTGTGGACTATCCTACATAGGTGAGACAGGTCGCACACTAGAAACTCTAATGCAGAACATAAAGCAGCTATAAAAAATTACTCCTACAAGAACAGGTTTAGATAGGCATGTTAGAGAAGCTGGTCACAACATGGACTGGAATTCCCTAAAGTCATAAGTTTTCAAAACAACTTTCAAAAAAGAAAATTAAAAGAAGGAATAGAAATTGAGAAGAATCAGAATTTCATGATCTATCAGATGTCTGACATCTGGTAAAATTTGGTGAAAAATAACCGTAACCATCAAGGTTAACTGTAATGACGATCGTGATGGAGAAACAGCGACAACAAAAGAGTGCCTGATGAAGAAGAATTTAATGTGAAAATTTGTAATTTAAAATAAATATTTCCTAGAAGAAAGAGCCCATATCGGAAGTTTAATTAAGTATCTACATATCTTTGTATCAGGTCATAACTTTTCTAGGTGGTCACTCTTTTGGATATTTTGGCAGTAATGAGCAACATTTTCCACCTTCATTCTCTCTCAAAAATCTATTATTTTTAATATTGAATTTCACAAAAAGTTTCAGTGAAAAGCCAATATTTGTGGTTGGTATGCCTCACTCATTCTTTTAATATGGTTTGGCTAACGTATGTTGAAAAAATGTGTGGTGGGATGCATACTAGGAGAATTTATTCAGCCCAAGTGGCAAGGAAAAAAGGTACAGCAAGGCCAAATAAATCATGGGAGGACCAGATTGAAGAATGTCTGTATGAGAATAAGATACTGAGTATGAAGTACAAAAGGTCTATTGTGATGGACGTCAGTGAAGCTGCAGTTGTGTGCCAAGACGGCGGTAAATGGAGACGTTTGACACATCAACAAACAAGTAAAATATAGCACCAGCAGTTTTTAACTTTAAGCTGACACATTAGATTTCTTTGAGGAGCTAACACCTGAATCTCAAAGAACAGCTTAGTGAGTGAGGAGTGAATGAATGAACGAATGTACATACATGTATGTATGTATGTATGTATGTATGTATGTACGTGCATTCCCTATGATATTTTTACACCAAAACTTATATTAAAAATTATTTCAAAACATTGCTTTAAAATTCAAATATTTATGTTCACTAAAAACTCTATCTAAAAGAAATTCTTCTCACCTGTGTTTTGGTACCTTCCATTGTATATTATCAAGACCTGCAGTTACATATTGGAATATAATGCCCAATGTGTATTATTTCACACAAAACTGTAGCTGTTTTCAAGAACTTTTCCTCCACTGTCAATATGCGGTTCTATTGAACAATCCATTTGAAAATGTCCCTTTACAACAGAGTGCAACTTCAGCAATAGAGGATTACACCGATTAGCCATTGCATTAGGACCACCCCCAGCCTAGAAAAATGAGTGCTCCTGGTGAGCGAATGGTGTTGCAGATGAAGTTCACAGAGCACTATATACACTGACGGAAAAAAAAAATCCCAACACCAAGAAGGGGTTGTGTTAGATAAACGACAGTTGGTAGGCGGTGAGAGTACATCTGTAAGATGACGTCTATGAAAATTTCGCGCTGGGCGCATATGTGTGTGGCGCTAGTAGCGCCTCGGAACATGCAAAGTAGGTTTGCTGAAAATACGCGCTGTAACGTTCGTGAGCGTTAGTTATCGTTGAGATTTGACGTAGGGTGTTGATGTTAGTCAAGAATGTCTTTAAGAAGACGAAGAAGCCATTATCAACAGCTCACAGAGTTTGAACGAGGTCGTGTAATAGGGCTATGAGAAGGTGGATTTTCTTTCCGCAATATTGCAGAACGACTTGGCAGGAATGTAGCCACTGTGCATGATTGTTGGCAGCGGTGTTCAAGGGAAGGTACTGCCTCAAGAAGACCGGGTTCCGGCCGGCCACACTACTGAGGGGAAGACCGCCGTGTACAGCGTATGGCCGTGGCGCATCGTACCGCGTCGGCGGCAGCAATTCGAGCTGCAGTTGCCACCACAGTGACACAACGAACTGTTACAAATCAGTTACTTGAAGGACACCTCTGAGCCAGACACCCTGTAGCGTGCATTCCACTTACTCCAAAACCACTGCCGTTTGCGACGTCAGTGGTGTCAAGCTAGAGTTCATTGGAGGACGGAGTGGAGATCTGTTGTGCTTTCTGATGAAAGCCGGTTCTGCCTGGGTGCCAGTGATGGCCGTGTGTTGGTTAGAAGGAGGCCAGGTGAGCGCCTGCAACCAACCTGTCTGCACCGAGACACACTGGACCTAAACCTGGAGTTATGGTCTGGGCAGCAATTTCCTATGACAGCAGGAGCACTCTCGTGGTTATCCCACGCACCCTGACGGCACAGTTGTACGTCGGTCTCGTGATTCAACCTGTTGTGCTGCCATTCGTGAACAGCATTCCAGGGGTGTTTTCCAACAGGATAACGCTCGCCCGCATACCGCTGTTGTAACCCAACATGCTCTACAGAGTGTCGACATGTTGTCATGGCCTGCTAGATCACCAGATCTTTCACCAATCGAGCACGTATGGGACATCATTGGACGACAACTCCAGTGTCGCCCCCAACAAGCATTAACCGTCCCTGTATTTACCGACCAAGTGCAACAGGCATGGAACTCCACCCCACAAACTGACATCCAGCACCTGTACGACACAATGCATGAACGTTTGCGTGCTTGCATTCAACATTCTGGCGGTTACACCGGTTATTAATGTACCAGCATTTCACATTTAAAATGGCTCTTCTCGCGCTTACAATAAGCTGTGATCTTGAAACCTTAATCAATTAAATATGTTACCTATACAAATGTATTGCCGCCATTTCATTCCTCTACAACTATTTTTTCGTGGTGTTGGGATTTTTTTCTGTCAGTGTATATACAACCTGAGGACTGGGTATCGGTTAGTAGTGTTCTGAGTCAGAATGGGAAAAGCTGCGGATTTATCGGAGTTTGCACACATGAGACTGACCAAGGAACAAGAGTTGAACTTTTTAACTGGGTGAAAAATCAGAATGTGCAGCAAGAAAGTGTGAATATAACACAGCACAAGCAAGATGGTATTGTTCACCGTAATTTATTTATGTAAATATTAAACAGGTACACATTACTGTATTCACAATGCAAAATGACTTAATTCAAAACAAAATAAAATTGTTTTAGAAGACATTGCTTCAAACACAGCTCTTTTTATCCCCCCTTTTCTGTACATGCTAGAATATCAGCTTAATTTTCTCTTTGTGTTGCTTTTTTCTCAGCAAGTTCCACTGCCATATGTCTTTTGTTGACTCTGCAGCTGCACAACAAGCTTTGCTTAGTTTATCTTCTTGTTGATATCATACCATTTCCATCTTCTTATTGTCACTTTTCTTTTTCTTCCCCTTTTATTGTATCAGATGACAATAATTTATCCATCATGCTGAAAGAACTTTCAACCTGAGGACCATGAATGCATGATATCAAAGCTTTCACTACTTTGGATAAATGGTGTAACTTTCACAATATGAAAACTTTTGAACACCATGCATCAATTTTAACAAATTTTCAAACTTAACTTCCATTTTTGGAAAATTTCCCCTCCCTTATCAAGCTTATGTGCAGACATTTATGAGGGAAAGTAACATTTAACAACAACACAGGATTGTGAGAACATCGCAGAAAGAAAAAAAAAATGATTATGGGAAAAATCTTCGCTTTGACTAATTTCCGTTTTCTGAAACTGTTTCCTCCATTTTTACGCTGAAATGCAGTATTTGAGGTATAAAAGGATATTTATGAACAATACTGGAGAGAGAGAGGGAGGGAGGGAGAGAAATGCAATTATGGGAGAAATCTTGGTTGCATCTAACTTCAGTTTCCGAAAGTTTCCAAGGGCAGAATTCCGTCCTCAAACGGAAGACGAATCCCCCTCTTCCCCACCCCCAAAAATTTCTGTTCAGTCGTGCATAGATCTAGAGAATGCCCAAAATGATGACGAAATTCTTCGAATCCACGAAAGAATCTTGTGCCTGAAGACTACAGGAAAATCTTCGCCCCGTCTTAACTTCCATTTTCGGAAATTGTTGCCTACAGTTTCAAGCTGAAATACGAACATTTATGCAATAAAATAATATTTAACAACAATACTGGGCACAAGCAACATCGCGAGAAAAAAAAATTATGATTACGAGAAAAATCTTCACTCTGTTTAACTTCCATTTTCGATAATTTTGAAAGACAAAATACAGTCCCCAGGTGGAAAACGACCCCCCCCCCCCCATTTCTTTTCAGCTCTGCATCAATCTTGAGAATGACCTAAATGATGACAAAAAAAACGAAAAAAAAAACAAAAAAAACAAAACGGAATTGCGCAAATCCGCGGAACATGTATGAGTTTGATAAAGGACAAATTGAGATAGCACGGAGCCTCTGAATTATGATTTCAGGAACAGCGTGGCTTGTGGGTTGCTCATGTGCCACTGTAGTGAGTACGTATCAAAAGTGGTGCACAGATAGCCAAACGATGAACTGTCATTCAGCCATCATGTATCGTTTGCAGCTCATTGATGCCAGAAGGGAGCGGAGACTGTCGCACATTGTTCACTGCAACCGCAGGGCCACAGTGCGACAAATCACCCACAGCTATAACAGTGGTGATCAGGGCAATGTGTCACAGCACACAGTTCATTGCAGCCTTCTGCACATGTGCCTGCGTAGCACAAGACCCAACCGGATCCCTATGCTCATTGCACATCATCACGAACAACACATAAAATGGGCCCAAGATCATTCAGATTGGACCATAGATGATTGGAAGAAAGTGGCCTGATCTGACGAATCAAGATTCCTGGTGCAACATGTAGACGATGGAGTAAGGATACATCAATTACCAATTCCGGCTATGGAACCTGAATGCACTGTTGGGTGGAAACAGGCCACCAGTGGTTGTGTTATGCTGTGGGCAATGTTTTATTGGGACACTTTAGGCCCCATTATCCCAATAGCACAATCCTTGATAGCTGTCAGGTATCTGAACATTGTTGCTGACCAAGTTCACCCATTTATTTCCTTTTAGTTGTTGCATACAAATTACATAAATTAATTGAAGGTGATTATAGAGCAGATAAGCAACAACAGGGATGAAAAGAGGGAAAAGGCCAGATGGGCATAACTAGCCCTCTTCTCCCAAAACAATAATCCTTAAAGCAAACATCAAGTCAAGCAGACATACTAGTGATTGGCAGCCCTGAGAGACAGTCATCATTATAATTTCAAGTTAACGGTTGAAGCGTCTCCATCCGACATTGTTTTATATATATTACAGGGTTCGTACACTTTTGGGGGGAAAAAATTCAAGGACTTTCCAGGCCTTTTCCAGGACATATACAAAAAATTCCAGGATGATTATTACGCTTTACAGTATCATGTTCAAATTATTTTTTAAACGTGATTTCAGTTTTAAGTAATAAAAATGATGAAAAATGCAAATGGATGAATGTGCTTTATGTAAATGGATCAAGTTTATCAAGCACAAGATCGTAAAAAATGGATTCTGTTCTTATGCCCTGACCTTTGAATTCAAGTTGAACCATTTTCTACAAGGGTAGGTTTCTCCTCCCTGATAACATATCAAAACTTCGTTGCAATCAAGCAGATGTTATGTGAGTTAACATTCCTAAGCTTGGAGAACGAATGAATACTGCTTTTATGTCTTGGCCTTTGAATTTAATTTCGACCATTTTCAACAGGGTAGGTTTCCAGGTTGTACCCAACAGCATAGTAAAATTTCGCCGAAATATAACCGCTTTCATGCGAATTATCGTACAGACAAACCCAAAGCATAAACGTTTCTGCAACCATAGTTCGAAAGGGTTAGTAATTTCGAAAATAAGAAAATAACGAACAGCGCAAAAACTAGCTCATGAATAGAATATTTATAACTACAGTATGCACTCTAAATTGTTAGGGATGGTAGAGGGGAATAGAACTGTCCAAAATTAGCATGTTTTCGTTGCACTAGGCCCTTAAGCACAGCTGAATTCTTCAGACCCCACCTACCCCTAATGTTCAAATGATTGAAATGGGCTAATGTTCATGGAATGAAATGGTTGATCAGCTATGATGACCGCATAAAAGTTCGGGGAGGGGAGGAAGGCGGGGCAATTGTTTTTTGTTTTTTTAATTTATGCAACATTTTATATCACTCCAGTATTTATCTTGTCATCATCAACAATCGCAATGCAACTACCGCTTACAATCGCGGATATCGGCAACTGAAAATCTGCCATATCACTGAGTGATACAACACACAGGTATCCTGTTACAATGCATTGTAATTGAAAAAAAAAAGGATGTGGAAAAAATAAACGTTCAGAAATTAAGATCATCATCAAGTCATGGCGTTTCAAAAATCCGTTTTCCTTTATAATGTTTAAAAACATGTTTTTGCTTTTTTACCTGTAGTGTATAATAAAAAACTATGTTGATTTTTTTATGGAATCAGACGTCCGTATGTCTGATTGTCTTCATCTGAGTTCACGCGTTAGCTACTGTGTACAAGAAGACCTATTTTTTCAGCTCAAAAATATGTAGTTTTCTATCAGTGGCGGCTCGTGGTTGGAAAAATAGGTGAAGAGGTACAAGAACAGTATGAAAAGATATCTACTGTCTACAATGAAAATACCTTAATGAGGACTTACCAATTTTTTGTATATTAAATAAATTTTTCTTCCTTTAAAGTTGCAAATTTTTCGATTATGTCGTCATAAGATGGTTGTTTCTTCGTGAGCATCAATAAAATGGCTTCCTGAATAAAAATATTTGCCAAAGAAGCATGTCTATCTTTGGAACTAGGGTTTTTTGAGCAAGTTTGTATTCTTTTAGGAAAACTTCTTTCCACTGGCCACTTGTAGATGGAATTGTTAAAATGAGGAAACCCTTGGCAAGATGAATTGATTTTTGTCTGATTGTTCGCTATTCGTCAGAAATCCGAACACATCCTTCAATTTATTCCAATCTTCAACAACTACACTTACTAATTTCGAAGTGGAGGACCATCGAGTTTCTGTTATGGTTGGTCTGCGTCTTGCGGTTGTTGATATAAGTGTATAAGACCGCTTCGCAGAATGGTGAACAAACGAAGCAATTCCACTGAGGCTTGCAAAAAGTATTCGACACTTGGAAATTTTAGAAAAACTCTTGTGTAATACAAGATT
Source organism: Macrothele yani (assembly GCA_039090855.1). Classification (NCBI taxonomy): domain Eukaryota; kingdom Metazoa; phylum Arthropoda; class Arachnida; order Araneae; family Macrothelidae; genus Macrothele; species Macrothele yani. The sequence continues at coordinate 77,930,971 of CM077026.1, forward strand.
CAAATGATGAACTAAGCAATGAACAAAAACAGAGTGAGAAGCTTTATCCTTTAATTTTTTTCTGTAGCCCATTTAAGTGTCCAGACATTATACTTGCCCCATCGTAACATTTGCCTATTTATTTGTGTTGGTAATCAGACTGTCCCAAAATTTTGTCTAGCATTTTGTATAAAGCTCCTGACGTTCTATCTTCACTCACATCATGGAAACCCAAAAATCCCTCAACCAATACACCTTCCGAATCAACAATAAAAAATTATTTAATTTTTGATGTGATTGTTTATATATTCAGGAATGCATTCAATTAATTCATTTTGAATAGTTTTTTATCCTTTCGTATTGATTTTCAATATCTAGAGAACTTCTTCATATCAACAATGAAAGTAATTCAATGAATTCAAAAAGTAGGAACTGTACACCAAGTTAAACTCAAAATAGTATAACTATATACTAAAAATCCGAAAATTTATTGGCGTAGAATAAATAATCAAAATTTCCAAGCTTTCGCACATCAACCAGATGGCTTTCTCAAGGAAGGTAGACAGCTAACTGCCTTGAGAAAGCCATCTGGTTGATGTAAGCTTGGAAATTTTGATTATTTATTCTACGCAATAAATTTTCGGATTTTTAGTATATAGTTATACTATTTTGAATTCAATGAAGTTTCCACGATTTATCGACCCCATGCTTTCATCATGGCCATGGAATGCTAGTTCTTGTTTGCTGAAATACAATATAGACTAATACTGCATCAATCACTGTCTGTAGGAAAAGTCTATTTAAAGGAACGTTTTCGTTAAAATGCGTTTTTGAAAGCCTAGCATTCTTCCTCAGGGCATCACAATGGTGTTTTGAATTTTTTCAAAATTCCTTAACATTAATCCACATTGCAGGTGTTCGCAAGAATCACGATATTTATGAAGTGACCGTGTTACGCTTAATAAATCTGAGAATCCGTCTTTATTCCACACTGAATGTTTATTACAAAAAAGTAAGCAGGGCCAAAAAAAAATTAACACAGAAGTGCTGCAAATCCATTTATATTCAGTAAACGAACAATTTTTTTAATTAATATTGTTAGATTTACCACTCTTCTTGATTTCTTTCTTGGCAACAATTGTCAGTGAAACCATCGGTCGTCCTTGAAGCAAAATGTGTCTTTTATCTTCATCTTTCCACCGATTAAATGGAGTTTGCAATAAATTACAAACAATGTCGTCCACAGGATGCATACTAAAAACTATCACTGTCAGTTAAATTGTACACAAACCTAAAATATCAGCTAAAGCTTTCAACAAATAATCACAAAGCACGAAAGAACAAATTCCTTTTGGAAAATAATGATATATACCACAGCACCACAAAGAAAAAGCCCTAGTAGATTGCAAGGTACCCTGGTAGTTCGCCCACTCCACCGTGATCTCTCACGACTTAACGCTCAAAAACTGAAATATGCAGAGGTAAGGCGCCTGAAGCTGAAACACTTCACTTGGGCGAGCAGATGGGGGAGGGTGACGTCACGGTTACCATGACAACTCGGCAGAAAACTGCAGACTTCCAAGCATTCTCATTTTGGCTCTTCACTTGCACTGTTTTGAGTATAAGGATTTGTTTTCCGTATTGAGTGCGCCATGTGAATTAATATCTATTCAAATTTTTGACTATATTGGAACTGAATAAAGGCAAAAAAGAATATATTTAATAAAAATACTGAATAAAACTTTATTTTGTGTAAAATAGGTGAAGAGGTACTTCACCTACTTCACCTGAAAAGCTGCCACTGTTTTGTATATATTCACAGTATAAGTCATTCCTTATCCTCACAGAACTGAATTCAGCAGATGCAAAATGAAGAACATCAAGACCAGCCAAATACCATGTTTCTGATTGTCTGCTGTTTACATTCAAGAAATGCAAATATGGATCAATGGTGAATGCAGCAACTATGATTTTTATTTATTACCAAGAAAAAAAAAAAAAAAAGAGCCGTGAAAGCTGTAAAGCTGAAACGGATATTTCTCCTCCCCCACCCCTTCATCATGCACAAAAACACAATTAAGCTTAAACAGCAGGAGCACGCATCCACGCACACGCACAACCTTTGGAATGTCCTGATGGAACGGCTTCTTTTCATTTGGCACATCGCCATAAATCACCACCTGCAGCTCACCGAACGGTCAAGTGGCACCCTTCCTCCTTCACCCTAACTAAAGGAGAAAATGTAAAAAAGAAAAAGAAAATGCTCCCCAATTTTCGACAAAAAATTTATGTCATGATGTTGCAATTTACTAAAATACGTTTATCTGCTGAATTTTGCCTAAATCCATTTCAAAACTTTTTAATTAATGTTTTTTTTTATTAAAACAGTAACTCAGACGTCTGAATAAAAATGTTATGTTTGTAATTCAAATAGAGTCCATATCATCACAGAAAAAAAATTTAAGGATCACTCTGTTTAAATAAACCATGACATCTAAAAAAAATATTCACTTGCTTTTCCTGTAATTTACATTACTGTTTCTTTTTTTTTTTTTTTCAATCCGATTATGCAACAGAAGAATTTTTTTTTATTTTTATTTTTTTGCATCTGCTAAAGTTCCTAACGGAATTTGGCGAAATTTGTACTAGAACTTTATTGTGATGTATCTTAACCACTGTAAAAATTTTATTGTGTTATTTTCAAAATTCGGGAAAATGGATTTCTGAAAATTTTCTCCTAATCCTTTTGACCCGTGGAAGTGATTAACAGGTTTGCTTTCTTCCCAACCAAGGGCTTCAGATCAACGCTCCCAGATGTCAATCAACCATTGCTATGGTAACACCCTTTCTGCTGGAGGCTCACTGTCCAAAGAGGCACACATACTTGTCCATAATTAAAATTTCCAATGCTAACTTTTTAAGTTTTAAACCGATTCCATTGGAATTTTGGGAGTGAGCTTCTGTAATCCAATTATAGTGAATGTAAAAATTCAGCCACTTTCGTGAAAAATTTGCAAAAATAGTTTTCTTATTTTTTATCATAAGTAGCCGAAGTCTCTGAAGGGAGGGCTGGGCATGCAGATAAACAAGGAACAGATGAATGTGTTGTTCAGGCATACTCCTCACTGGTGGCAGTTATCGGACGGACATCAAGCTCCCCTTCCTAACAGACCTACTAGCAATCATCCAATTTTATTGCACTGGAAGTAGTGCTTTTTTTTTTTTTTCCCCCAGCCAAATTAGGATTTGGTGCACATCCGAAACACCACCGTTGCCGGCAGTTTCTTTGAGAACAGAGGAGAGGAACTTTAAAAAATGAAGGGGTAACAGTAACACGATTTCCTAAAAGGGCATTTTTTAAGTACTAACTTCAAATTTCAAGGCTTTTCAAGACAACATTAAAAAAACACTGTTTTTCCAGGATATTCCAGGCCTTGAAAACGTAATCATTATTTTCCAAGACTTTCCAGGTTTTCAAACACGTGTGCGCACCCTGATATTAAAAATGTATACTAAAACAATACCACTTAAGATTTTACCAGATTAGTAAAAAGTATGAATAGTTATGTTCAGCATTAAGATTGCCAGTAGTATCAAACATTAGTTTGTTTAATGGTTCAAGGGTTACAATCATTATTATTAATATATAATAGTAAATTAAAGAACTTGTAAGCATAGTGACTGTTCCAATTTATTTATGAAGTAGCTGCTACCTATGTAGAAAAAAGAATAAAAAATTACCATGAGGCTGATCGTAATACATATTGTTTAAGGTTTTTTTAAAAAAAACAAATGTTATTTAGGCTTGTAAAATCATCAGGCAAAGTATTCAAAAAGGTTGGTCTAGCATAATTAATATGTTCTCTGGAACGTTCTGTTTGTACAAACATAGGCACTAGTTCAGTTTTTTTCTAGTAGAATGTTGATGGATGCTAAAATTTAGTGAAATTAAATCCTGATAAAGATTATTTTTATTCTCTCAAACATTAATATTCCTAAGTTATAATTATATAATTGTTCAATAGTTAGGAGATTAAAATCATTAGGATGTAGGCCTAATTGAGTTGTCAAACTTCGGGAATAACTGTTTTGAATTTTCAACTCCAGAAGTCTAATGAATTTATTTTGTAATCATTGTAAATTATTAATATTATATTTAGAGGTTTTTCCCCAGGTCAGAATACAGTAATTCAGGAGAGTTTGAATTAGAGCAGAATACAACTGTAGCATAATTTTTGGAGATAGATAGCTGATAATATTGCCAATAACACCAATGTTTTGTGAAATTTTACTGGTTAGAACTTCAATATGTTTCTTTGATTTTAGATCATATTGAATTGTACCAAGATAGGTATGAGATTGAACAACTTCTATAGGAATGTTGTTCAGAAAAATTTCAGTAGGTGTAAATGTGGGAGTTAAATTATAAGAAAAGTTCATTAATTTAGTTTTATGTGTATTAATAGCTAAGTCACTAACAGTTAACCAATGAATTAAAAAGAAAAAAACAATTTTCCAATCTAGCAATTAAGTCATGTAAATCATCACCATGTAAAAGCAAAGTAGCATCATCAGCATATAATATTATGTCAATATTAGGTATAATAGTAAAAATATCATTGATGTACAAATTAAAAAGCAACGAGGCCAACACTGAGCCCCGAGGCACTCCACAGGTGGTACTTTTTATATCTGATTTAACGTAATCAAGTTCAACAAATTGTTGTTGGCCAGATAAGTAACTTTTAAAAAAATGTAAGCATTCTGATTCTATATAGTTTAGTTAGTAACAGACCATAGTTTATAGTATCAAATGCTTTTGAGAGGTCCAAAAACAGTCCCAAGGAAAATTTATTATGCGTTAGGTTAGTTTGTATTTTATTTTTTAGGTGTTCCCAAAACACCTAAAAAATAAAATACAAACTATTTTTAGGTGTTCCCAAAACACCTAAAAAATAAATCCACCTGTGTTCCCTGCTGGTGATAACCATTACCAACAGGATAATGCACCATGAACCACTGCCAGAATCGTCAAGAAGTGGTTCAAGGAACATGCTGGTGACTTTCTGTTAATGCCCTGGCCTCCGAATTCACTTGACATCATACCCAATCGAATATTTGTAGTTCAGCTTGGAAAAACAGGTTCACGCTAAATCACCACCACCCCGAAATGTATCGGAACTGGAGCACCTGCTGTTGACATTATGGTGTACCAGATACTCCAGGATACTTATCGCCAACCCATCGAATCGATGCCTCGCCGAGTGGCAGCTGTTTTGCGAGCTAAAGGCTGTCCTACAGTTTATTAGGTAGGTGATTATAATGTAGAGGCTCCTCGGTGTAGTCCTTGAAAATGACTATGGTTTTGTGTTGAAATACTCAGTCTCAGGTATTTCATTCAACATGTAGCAGTACAAAACTGGAAATGTAAAACAGAAGAATCTGACACAAAAAATAACATTTTTTTTTCTAAAAGTTTTTCTAACATTTCAGTGGTTTTGAATTTTGCAATTTTAGTGGTTAAAAAATTTTTTTACCACATAATTTTTGATCCAGAAACATCAAAAAGATGTTAACCACAAACAGGCTTTTTGCTGAAATTTAAATAAACTGTGAAATTTAGCACTGAAAATAGAAAATTTTTCAGGTTCTAGACTATGTCAAAGAGAAAGAATGAGAATAAAAAGTGTTGTTCAATCTTAAATATGTCCACACAAGTGGCCACTGAGAAAAGTTATGCTCTGATACAAAGATGTTTTGATACAAATAAAAGTGCAATAGATTAAAGTTAGCTTTTAACTTTTATTGTGAAAGTTTTAGTTTTATTTTACTTTATTTTTATATAAAAATAAGAGGCTCCACTAGCAATTTTCTAATCCTTTTAAATTATGAAATTCATTTTTTTAAATATAAAAATATATTTTATCTTGTAAAAATTGACTGAACCTTTTTGGTATGCACTGCATTATTTCAATGAATTTAAATTATATTCCCATAACATGAATTTTGTCAGTGGTACTCCATAAATTATTTTTCAATTTTCATGTACCCTAATATACACTGGTGTGCAAAAATTAAGGACGAAGAAGAGAAATTAGCATAACAGCGGAACGAGCAGGCAGAACGGACCGAAAGACCACTCAGAAGAGAGACTAGGGTCCGGTACGGTAGGGCATGCGCATACATGCAGCATGACGTGAAGGGGGGAGTGTCGGAAGGGTATAAAGCATACGGGCGGTGTATGCTCAGCAATTCGGTGAAAGCTATTGCACGGTGTACATCGGTTTGAACGACGTCGAGTTGCCACCGTGTGATATGGCCAACAGGCAATCCAGTAGATGACATCTGGATGACTTTACCTGAGGTTGTTGCACTTGCGCTTCCACTGGAAGACGGGGTGCAGCTGCAGGCCTACGCAGATGACCTCATACTTATCATATCCGCATCTGGTAGGCACGTGATTGAGCGGAAGGTACACACCGCTCTCTCACAGCTCGATAGTTGGAGCAAGGAGTGTAAGCTCTGCTTCGCTCCCGAAAAGACGACACTCATGCTAATAGCCAAGAAGGGGAGCTGGTCGCTCCACCGAAGTGTTGCTTCAATGGGCATACGATTAAAGCAGTGAGAGAGATGCGGTACCTAGGAGTCATCCTTGACACCAGATTGTCGGGGCTGCCGCATCTTCGCTTCTTAAAAGACAGATGTACCAGCATCCTGAATAAAATCAACGGAATGCGGCTTCCTGGGCCAGCTAAAAGGTGCTATATAAGCAAGGGGTAGAGCGCATATTAACATATGTATGTCCCGCCTGGTGGTCAAACACCATGAGAATGAGAAATGGTATAAACCAAATTCAGTGCAGAGCGCTACTGGGCATGACGAGGTGCTTCCGCACGATCTCCACAGCAGCGCTTCAAGTGCTGGCTGGGTGTGAACCGGCGGACCTGGTTGTAGCGAGGGAAGCAGTAATGCAGACCCTCCGCTACGGGGACGATGTTTCTTTCCTAGGTCACCAGTACCGGTCGTCCGAGGTGGAATTTCTGAGAATGGACTGGACTTGCTACCCAGCCAATGAGCTTTGTCTGACCTGGGTCAAAGCTCTCCCCACAGGACAGGGAAGGAACTGTTCACGGACGGTTCGAAAATAGGTGGTAGTGTTGGCGCAGGTTTCTGCGTGATTTCGGATGGCAAAGAAGCGCACGCGAAACGAGTGAAACTATTGCCCAATGCCTCTGTCTTTCAGGCAGAGTTACTGGCGATCAGAGAAGCACTGCGCTGGGTGCTGTCTATCAATAGCGAAGGAGCTTATAGCATATTCTATGATAATCAAGCGGCCCTGAAAGCGCTTGGTCAGTTCGGGGGTAAGACTCCCCTTGTCAGAGAGATAAAAGCGCTACTCAAGTCAACGGAGAGCATGAGGGTTACCTTCCACTGGATCCGAAGTCACGCTTTGCAACGGCATTCAGATGCGAACGCCGTTGCAAAGCGTGCAGACGCAACTGAAAAAAGCCACATTAGTAGAGTGGCAACAGAGATGGGATGAGGGGGATATGGGCAGAAGAACACGCCGTATTTCCCCCGAATTTCGATAAGGCGCATTGAGAGTAATGGTTTCCTTAACCAGGTACTAACCGGGCATGGCGTGTCGCCGGAGTACTTCCGCAGATTTGCGGTTAGGGAGCGAGTGTGCATGTGTGGTGCCTAGACTGCAGATGTCGCACCCATGATTCTAGAATGTGCTTCTCTCTCAGGGAAGAGAGCAATTCTAGTGCCAGAATTGGCAAAGACGAGGGATCTCTTGATCCTGCTCACGTACCCAAGAGCACGACAGGGGCTCATCGAGTTGGTCAAGCACCTAAAAGAGGAGCAGACGGTCTACCTAGTAGAGAGATCACCGAAGAAGAAAGAAGATAGAAGAGGGATGAAGAATCAGAAGAGGAACTGATAACTCGAGCTCAGAGTCATCACCACAGAACTGACAATAGTCCTGTGGCAAAGTAAATTTCAATGTAAATATTTTTCAATGTTTTTTAGTGTGAGAGGGCTCATTGAGCAAAGGATTTGTTTCCCACGTGGAGATGGGTGCCTCAGTGTAAATAAATGTGCATGTATCTATTTGTTTGAATAAAGGGCGGACGCCCCAAACAGTCTGCGCCAGCAATTGATTCTCCTAGTCAGAGGTAGAGAATTTTTCTAGCCCCTGCCCAAATGGCACGCACACCCAGGTCATGACGGAGAGGTAAGAAGTGCCGGCCCACGGGGGTAGCAGCAAGCTGCAGGTCTATGGACCGATTCTGTCCGTATGGGGGAATATCGGATCCTGGCAGGATTACTCGCAACACCATCACTTTTATTTTTCGAGAGAGTTCCTTTAACTCTGTTGAGTCCGCAATTGGACAGTACAGGTTAATGGTCATCAGCTAGTCTTTACCTGAGGTCGCGTCATTGGGAAGTTGGAATAAGGTCGAAGTGTGACTAGTGTGGCCAAGGAGTTCGGGATCGCTCACAGCGTCGTTTCGCGAGCTTGGAGAACATTTCAAATGACAGGAACAGCTGTCCGAGAGTTTAGCAGTGGTCGTTCACGTTCAACCACGGCGACGGACAACCGATATATTGTCCTACAGGCGAGAAGAGACAGACGGCAGACAGAGGGAGAAATCGCAAGGCACATGCAACAGACAACTGGACGTCCGTTTTCGCGTTTTACTGTGGCCAGGAGGCTGCACAAAGGTGGTCTATTTGCACGACGACTACTACGGTGTGTGCCATTAACACCTGCTCGTCGGAGACGGCGGTTTCTGTGGTGCCAAGAACTGGACACATCAGCAATGGGGTAGAGTTCTCTTTACGGATGAGAGCCGATTTAGTCTGAGGAGCGATTCTGGACGTATACACATCTGGAGAGACCAGGGAACACACAATCACACATCCAACATCATTACCAGTTTGGAGGTGGCGGAGTTCTCGTTTGGGGCGGTATCATGCTTGGTAGCCATACTGACCTCCACATCTTCCAAGGAGGTTCAGTCACTGGTGTCCGCTATTGTACCGGGGTTCTCCTGCCTCACATGCGTCTGTTTAGAGGTGGTGTGGGTCCTGAGTTCCTCTTCATGGACAACAACGCTACACCTCATCGTACAGTGGCTGTCGCACAGCTGTTGGAGAGTGAAGATATTCAATGCATGGATTGTCCTGCAAGGTACCCGGACCTAAATCCAATCAAACACGTGTGGCACCTTCTCGGGAGATGCTTGGCAGCACATCACCAGCCGCCAGCAACGATTCCGCAGCTGCAATTGGCGCTACAAGAGGAATGGGCCGTGATGCCTCAACAGCTCCTTGGCAACCTCATCGTCAGCATTGACAGACGTTGTAAATCCTGCAACGCAGTCAGGGGTTATCATATCCCCTACTAAAGACTGGATTTTTCTTGGCAGCTGCCTGTCACATGGACGTTTCTGTCTTCTGTCCAGTTGTGCTCGAAGCTACCTTTTCAATAAAGTGCCTTTGTATCCTTTGGATTTCTTGTTTGGGCGGTTTTGCTCACTTGTCCCATATTCTTACATTTGGGGATCTTATGGTATGATTTAAGACGATGTGGAGCACTTCTGCATGGCGTTACATTCAAAAAACCGTCTCATCCTTAATTTTTGCACGCCAGTGTATATGTACTGTATACCTACATGCATGTGTGCACAGATTCATGGACAATGTGATGCTATAAATTTTAGTGATTATTGGATAATTCAAATTGCCATTTATTAATGAAACAGATAGCCCTGTTTACTTGGAATAAGCAACACAGATTCTATGGTACACCATCCCAACTTACAGAATTATACAAATACATACGTTGACAGCACAGAGTTTCAGTTCGCCATATCATATGGCGTAACGTGGTGATGGGTCACTTTGTCCATACTCATTTCATCCATGTTCATTTTGTCTACAGTTCACTTCATCTACTGCTCACTTTGTCAACTGTCCAGTTTGTCCACATTCAAATCCTCAAAATGGATGGAATATCATAAAAATTTTTGTTTTGATGGAATTTTTGCTACTAGGCAGAAGAAAAGGGTTAAGAGACATTACTCACATTAATTTTTTTTCATGTGTAAGAGTTTTGATTAAAATATAACAATTCTAAATGTCAGTTAAAGTAAAATGAGTAACTGAATTATGAACTGCTGTTCAACTCTTTTGTGTGGTATAATGTTATTCATTTTCCTTTTCAATACAACATATTTATAAGGCCATTGAAAGAAACTTTTACAAATCTGATTTAGCAAATGAAATATAAAATTGATCAATCAATACTTAACATTTAATTACTGCAGATGTAATAATAATAATCAAATTTACTATAGCTGGGGAATCACAGGGCTTGCAGCTTTTTCCTCCCTAATAATGCTTGCTTTATTCTTGCAAGTGAGCATGGTAATGAAACATTACTACAGTTCTGGTACAAAGAGACAGACAGACAGTGATAGAGAAGAACAAAAATGAAACAAATAAACAGCAGGCTTATTGAGAGTGTAAAGTGATGAAAAATTATTTTTTAAATTAGCCATTCTGTGAGGCACACAAGTGTTAGGAATGCTAGAAGAATGGAGAGGCAGTTTGATGAAAAAAAAAATGAAATAAATAAAGGAATGATTGAGAACAGGATGTTGAAAATTTGTTTTGAAACTGGACCTTTATATCTTCTTCCCACCTAGTAACAAATATTCCATCCAATCTGAGGACAAAGTGAATGTGGACAAACTGAACAACAGATGAAACAAACAGTAGATGACGTGAATATGGACAAAGTGATAGGGCACAATGTATACAATGAAGAAATACTTCACAGTGTGTGCATGGGGGTTGCATGTAATCATGTAATCAGTCCTACATCATGTTTCTACATTGTTCAGTGGAACATAACCTAACAAGCAATTTGTGAAAATTTATAAGGCATGTTGCAAAGACTAGTTCGTCAAACACACACAAACACACACAGACATGCAAAAGTAACTCTCTCGCAATACCCCCACCACCACCACCACCACCACCACCACTTCAGACCTCTCGCATACAGATTTCTGGCATGACACTATAGTGGCATAAAGCACTAACTGAAAACATCTATCCTCTAACACCATTTGAATTTCATTACTGAACTTATTCAGAAATTAATTACACAGCATGTTTAATTATGTACTTTCTTTTTCTTCCTTGAAAATGAAATGTGTGTTCACAATATGACTATCTGAAATTAATTACTAATAAAAATTAATAGGGAAAGCCACATTATGAAAACTCATAATGAGCAAGAAATTTCAAAGACAGAGCTAAAATTTCCATTGTACACAGAACAAAGGGAACATTTTCAAGTGCTCTATTGACATTTCGTTTATATGAATTCACAAAATAGCTTAAACAAAAAGTTAAAAAAGTAGCAAACAACCACACTACTACCTGAGATGATGAAGCATCTTGAGGAGATTTGGTCTGAGATTTACCATTATCTTCTGCAGGTGGTGGAGCACCAAGAACATCAGGGAACTGGAAGAACAACAACTGCTTGTCTTCTAAATCAGAAGAAATGAAAGAGAAATAAATAAAAAATATCCTATTAAATCCACAAAAGATTTTATTTCCAGTAACTTAAAAACTAAGCCCATACATACTACAAGGACAATTCATTGAGCACACTCTCTGATATTATGTCTTTCAATAAAGGAGTTCTCACAATCAGCATTATATTTTAAGTAACAGATTTGAAAGGTGGAATGTACTGAAAAGGATCTGAACTTAACCTGTCTGAAGCATCAAAATATGGTTTCAGTTATTTACTGAACAACACAGATATAGAAGCTCACACTTTCATTATCAATTTCTTCAGCAGGATGTCATGAGATGGGATTTGGGGCAAAATCCCCCTCCCCCATGGTTGTTCACCAATTCACATGCACTGAAATCATACATACAATTCTTTTCACTATTTCCCCTTCCCCATTCCAATCAAATTTGGGAACACGGTTTTTGAGACTAAGAACTGATTGAACATATTTAAGTTTCCACAATCTTGATGAAAGTGATAAATGATGATAAAGCTGAGTGTAGTATATGAACACTTTTTTTTTCCAGTTCAAAATTTTTTACATCCTTTTATTTCAGTAATTATATTAAAATGTGAAAATGTATCCTCCCAATAACATAATGTAACAGTACACCTACATAAAGTGGCAATTCAATGTTTTTGTGCATATATGTATGTATATTGAAGAAGCAAATGAATATGAACTCCCACTACATATGGCTTTAACTGATTCTGAAAAGGCTTTTCATTCATTCATACAAATAATATCTTTTACAATGTCTTTGAAATCATGAGGTAATGAAGATGCATATCTTAATATTATTGATGTTTCAGAAAAAAAGCACAAAGGTTCAGTTGTTCAAGAACATGGCACCTATAAAATTTGAAAAGGAAGGAGACAAGGTGATGAATATCAAGATGACAAATCTCTCAAGTCCTTTAATGATACATTGCAGAAAGTCTTTCAAGCACTGAACTGGAAAAACAAGGTGATAAGATTGATGGAGATTATTTAATCTACTTTCATTTTGCTGATGACTAGTAATTTTTGCAAGTACCCCTTTCTCAGAACAGCAAAATATGATCCAGCTTGCTGACATGAGTAAAGTGGAATTAAATATGAACTTACAGAAAATAAAACTGATCTTAGATATCAATAGAAAATGAACCCACCTGAAGAAACAATTTTTTGCAAATACATGGAATCTGCATATCACTCCAGGGAGAGTAACATGTGGATTTCTTTTCAGCCTTGCTCATAGTACAATCACTGAGCTTGCAACAAGAAAGACTACAAAGTTGTATTACCACTATCATACACTTTCTCACACATGAAATGACACAGATGTCTCCATATGTTGTATTACCACTATCATACACTTTCTCACACATGAAATTACACAGATGTCTCTCTTTTACCAAGCACAAAAACAATGTTGTAGGTGCGAACTGCAGGCTAAATTGACATTCATCTCCAGCATTCTGATTAGCTACCCCAGTGAGGCATGATTGATAATGAACCTCACGGTGAAACACTCTCATAGTCTTTCAATCCCCTTCCTCACCTGTGAACAGGGTGTGAAGATCTTTTACCCTTTAAGAAAAAGAATTATACAAGAACAGCAAGGAAAGTGTGGTGAGAACTCCTATTTTAGTGCATCACTTTGTGCATATCTACAGCACTTTCATCTCTGATGTTATTAGATGAAAGTCTCTCAGACAAGTCAGTGTATTAAAAATATTTTTTAACAACCCTCCTACCCATTGAACCATTGTCTAATTTATCTCCAATGAAAGGAGTACAATATGCTCTGCTACCATTGTCAGGAATTACAATGTCATTTCAATGAACTGGATGTCATGGTCTGCATTGCAATAATAACTGGCTGTAGTGGGTAGGTTGAGAAATGTCATTAAATAAAAAAAAAAACTCCTTTGTGATGTATTTACCTATGGCATCAAACTCGATGCAGTGTTATTCCTGATAACAAAGCAATGAAATAAATGGAACTGCAATGTTATACTTGGTGAGGCATTATCCTCAGAAAATATGGTATCAATAATTATGGAATAATAAAATGGTGCAGTAGATTATACTAACTAAACACCTGAGCTTGCCACTGCAGATTGTTATAACCTCTTCAGTACTGTTAGAAATTTTAGTATGCACACACAAAAGTTTTTAAAAGGTTACTCAACTGAAAATTCACAACAAACTTACTACTTGGCAATCTTTTCAATCATCTGCTCCTTCAACATCAAGACTAAGCACAGAGAGCACCTCAGAATCAGACCTCAGTAACTCCAACTGCAAATCTTGGAATATTATTCTAATGAGGAATGATTAGTATGTTTGCTTTTTAAATTTAATTTACAGGCATTTTATTAACAGTAGTATTATTGTTTTTACAATTATTATTAGTAGTAGTATTATTATCCCATGCAATTTTAGAATTAGAATTATAGCCTAGTCTGAATCCAACTTTTCAGCTTATCCACTATTATTCTTATTAAACCCATGTCTTTAGCTTACCCACTATTATAAACATTTAGCATATACAAGAGTTTATTCCTTATCCAATTTTCCAGCTTGTCCAAAAACCATTTCCATCATATAATTGAGGTTATTTTGTAATTTGATTTATTTGATAGTACACAACTTTTATTTCACGATTTACTTCATTTACTCTTTCATTCCTAAATTTATTGCACCCTTTAATCCAATAAGTAATTATATTTAAAGAATTCTTCACTCACATGCAAACACTTGTGTCACTTCAAATATCAACTGTTGTATACTATAATGATAAAAATCATTCTTGCACTTGAGTTACATTAACTTTAGTGCAAGAATGATATTTTACATGTATCTTAATACATACTTCCTACATTTCAGTCATCTCAGCACTATGGTATATCAATAAGACAGTTGTCTCAAAAATAAAAATAAAATAAAAATAAAAAAACAGTGCAACAAAATTGCCAATAATTTAAATGGAAAAATAAAAGCCAATAATATTTTTTAATCAGCTAAGAGTAGTGATTTTGAATTTAAAATTGCAGCAGCAATTCTGCAGCAAAGCTTTTGAAATTACCACAAAATAGTGATTCATGCATTTCACAGAATTAATAAAATTAACAGTCAGTACAGAAATGTTTCATTAAATGATTTGCTTTACATATCTTATAACATTTCAAATGTTTTATTATGAATACTTCGTCATGAATCACTAAATTGTCATCTTGTTAGATGGACTCCTGTCATTCCCTAACACCATACACTACTGCAGAAATTCCTGAATATATTACACAGGAAAAAGCTAATAACAGTTTTATTACTGATAACAAAACATATTCTATTACCTGTGATATTTTCACTCATGAAAAGGTCGTGTGCTTCTACAGGTTCTGATTTGCTTTCTACTTTCGGTTTCAATTCTGGATGTCCCATGCATGAATTATCTTCTAGTTTTGGCTTAAATTCTGGAACCTCTGGACATGGAAACATTTCTTCTGTTTTAACCTCAGCCTTTTCCTCTGTTTCAATTATAAATTTGTTTATACTGTTATAATTACTTCATACGAAACAAATGTTTTACTCAGAGAAACAACACTTGAAATTGAACAGTACTTAAAGATGATGATGCTTTCGCTTTCCCTTAAACAGCATACAAAACCAAAACACATAAATATAAGAAATACCTGGTACAGATTCATTTCAAAAAAAAAAAAAAAAAATGCTGAAATATTAATTTTGCAATTTATGAATTGAAACAACAGCTTTTTGAATAGACATACACCTATGTTAAATAAGAACAAACTTAAGCAACTGAAAAAACAACAACTGCATAGATCTGTTTCAACTTAATATCATAATACAGTTGGTTAAATAGCACAAA
This sequence comes from Macrothele yani, assembly GCA_039090855.1. Classification (NCBI taxonomy): domain Eukaryota; kingdom Metazoa; phylum Arthropoda; class Arachnida; order Araneae; family Macrothelidae; genus Macrothele; species Macrothele yani. Next base: position 77,946,433 of record CM077026.1, read on the forward strand.
CCCTAAAAAAAATTGTGTTGGAACAAATGGCTGCAACCACTTGTCCAAACCTGCAAAATTGATGCATGCAAAGGCTTGAAAAGAAAAAACAGGCTCGAACGTTGAAAGATTCCCACAGGTGGGTCACTTAATTCAGTAAGCTTTTACCATTGGTAGAGCAATTTACAGTAAGAAAAAAAAAAAGATGATGCCAAATCACTGGGTTTAGTGAGCATATCTTTTGACTCAAAAGAATATGTGATAACACAGAATGTAGGTTTAAACATCATACATTTACTACAATATAAAAATTTATAACAGTTCATGATTAAATAAAACATTTAAAAACTTTTAATTAAAATGAGTAAAAATTACAACCATATGCCAGCTCATTATGACCACCTACACTGAAGTGCCAGAAAAACTGATACAGATGAGCTTAAGCAAAATACATAGCAACGTCCCCTATGCGCGTACTCGGTTGCATCCACCAGTGCGTTTATAAAGCGATAGACATCCTTGCCAGCTGTCAGAGCTGTTTTCGGCAGGAGAATGACAAGTACTAACGATTTAAGTTATTTTCAACGCGGTGTCATATTTAGCGCTCGTGAGATGAGCCATAGTATTTCGGAGGTAGAAACGAAGTATGGATTTTCACAGATAACCATTGCAAGGGTGTACCCTGACTACAAGAATTCCAGCAAAACCTCCAACAACCTACGATACCAGTGTGGCTGTAAAAAGACATTGGGTGAACGTGACCATCTTCGGCTGTCAAGAATCGATTCACGCGATAGGCGTGCAACACCCTCGCAGGTATCATCGGAATTCAATGCTGGAGCCTCAACAAGCATCAGCATCCAGACTGTGCAACGTACCCTGCACGATATGGGCTTTGGAAGCTGACGCCCAACTTGAGTCCCTTTGATGGGTGCACGACACAGAGGCACTTGATGACTGGAAACAAGTAGCCTGGTCTGACGAGTTGCATTTCCAACTGTATCGGGCTAATGGAAGGATTTGTGTGTGGCCCAAACCACAGGAAGAAATAGATTTCGCCTGTCAACAGGGAACTGTGCCAGCTGGTGGGGGGTCCGTAATGGTATGGGGTGTGTTTAGCTGGACTTCACTGGGACCCCTGGTACGTCTACAAATGTCTGTGACCAGCCAACACTATGTGTGCATCCTTTCCGATGAGGTACACCCGTTCATGTCCTGCCACAAAAAAGTGTCAGGATGCCACATTATGGTTAGAGGAGCATTCATCTGAGTTTGGGGTGTTGCCAAGCCCACCCAAGTCCCCAGATCTGAATGTGATAGAACACATTTGGGATGCCATACAATGCACTATCAAACACAGGAATCCGAGACCTCAGAATACACCCAAATTGTGTAATGCCCTGCAGGAAGTATGGTGTGCATTGCCTACAGCATATTTCCAGAAGCTAGTGGAGTCCATGCCCCATCGTATTTCTGCAGTCCTGCGCTCCCATGGGGGACCTACCAAGTATTAGACTGGTGTACCAGTTTTTCTGGCACTTCAGAGTATATCTCCATGAGAGGATGTGTTCAATGACATGTACCACTGGCATTACTGACTGGCACAGAATATAGACTGTGAGAAAAAAATCAAAGCAACCTGAAGTCTGGTTATGTTGAAACCATAAGGATGAAAAATAAAGAAGTGATTACAATTTAACAGGAGCAGCAGGGCTCTTTACTTCAGAACAATGATTCCATAAGCATAACCGGTTAGTATGTAGTACAGCCATCTTTTTTTTTTTTTTTTTTTTTTTTTGATTGGAGGTTTAACGACCACCGTGAGCAACTCAATGGGCTATAAGCAGTCGCCCGTCCCTAATTTAGGGTCACTGGTTCCAGGGAAGGGAGAGAGCCAGTGCCGTAAAACAAACACAACATCCATGCCTCACCGGGATTCGAACCCGGACCCCTTCGGATGAATGATCAGAGGCCAACGCCTTAGACCACTGCGCCACCGGGGCGGCCAGCCATCTTTGAAGATGATGCATGTGAATATCCAGCATGGCACTGGGTCAAGAATAGTTAAATGTTGTCCTGTGGCAGATTGTGGCAGGTGTGCTCTAACTGCTGTGCTAGTTTATTGACAATCTGGGATGGCTGCAATGCACAGCCCAGCATGTCCCATACATACTCAATTGGCAAGAGGTCTGAAAACTTGGCTGGCCATGGAAGAATTTCAAAACCACAATGATATTTTTGAAGAACTGAGCAATGCCTGGCAGCATCAGTGCTGGTAAATGGCCTCTGAAAGACATGCAGGATGTGTCATCAACATACCACTGGGCTATTAAGGTACCACATAGCACTACTAAATTTGGGGAGGGGAGGGACCAACTGTCATAGGAGATGGCTTTCTAGGTTGTAACATCAGGTGTGATGCCACTCCAAAATGCAGGTTTAATTGGAGTGCTGGCTCAACCTCCTGCAGACATGTATGCATTAGTCATTGGTTCTCAGGCAACACCAGGATTCATCACTGAACAGTGGTGGGCAATGTAAGTGAGAGATGGGTTTGCCACCATAGAGTGCACCGCTGGGCAACAATGGCACACACGACAGCAACAAGGGCCTCAATGATTCTTGGAAACTGACACAATTTTAAGCTTTAGTATAAATTAGTGTTGAGGTACCAGCTAGTTCAGTGTGACATTGGCTAAAAGACCCAAACTAACTGGGTTCCAGAATCCTTAGCTGGAATGACCAACTGAAACCGTCAGCTGTGGGCTAATCCCCCACATTGGTGTACTTTCCTGATTAAAAAGACACAAAGCAATAGTTTGACAGACTCTAGTGCGGGATATGGTGGACCTACCACACTTGAGAAGGATGGTCCACCACAGAAACAATACGCAAATGGCAAACAGTGTATAAGAGACATCTTGGCTGAGTGAGTGTAAGATTGGTGTATGGAATACTAGAGGAATAAATGGAAAGATGAATGAGATGATTGAAGAAATGAATAAGTATAGATTGGATGTGATGTGTGTAAGTGAAACTAAGAAGAAGGAAATCGGGATAGAAGTGAATGGAACCTTGAGTATGTGGTCTGGAGTATTGGATAATGTGAGAAGACAGGCTGGTGTAGGTATGATTTTAAATGAAAAGATGAAGAATAACTTGATTCACTACAGCTGCATAAGTGAGAGAATTATTTGGATTCGTTTGAAAGTGAAACTTTAGAGAATAGTAATTGTTATAGTGTTTGTATGCTCCTTGTGACTCACAACCCTCTGACAAGAAGGAAGATTTCTGGAATGAGCTAAAAGCTGTATTGAGCCAGTTTGGTGATAATGAGAAAGTTATAATAGCAGGGGATTTCAATGCTACAGTAGGTGTGCAAAATGCAATTGCTGATAATGTTCTGGGTAAGTTTAATGATCCTTGTGTGAATGATAATTGTGAAAGATTAATTGAACTCTGCATTGAGAGAGAATGCTTTGTGTGTATAACACATGTTTTTCAACCACAAGTATATCCACACATATGCTTGGGAAAATCATACTCTTGGTCAAAAGAATGTGATATGTTTATGACCAGCATCTGAAACACTTAGTTGTTGACACTCATGTGATGAGAGGTGCAGATGTTGGCTCCAATCATTACTTAGCAGTGTCATAAGTGAAACTGAATGTTGGTTGGAGGAAAAGGAATAGGAAGAGGCCTATGATAGAAAGAATAAAGGTTGAAAGGCTCCTTGAAGATCATCAGTGTTACTCTAATTTACTCAGAGAATGACTGAAGGAGCTGAAGTCATGTGAGAGGGATGTAGAAAAGAAGTGGGAATGTTTTAGGAACTGTGTTGTCATTGTTGCTGAAGAGGTCTGTAGCACCACAATAGTGGGTAACATTAGAGATGATGCTTGGTGGAATAGTGAGATTGAAGAATTAGTAAAGAAAAAGAAGGAAGCATATTTGGGGATACTGCAAGGCAGAGTTTCTGAGAATGAATATCGCTCTAAAAAGGCCAGAAAAATCAAACTTTAGTTCCAAATTATTCAAGTCATTTTATCAACAGAAATCGGTTTTGCCTACAAAACTTTATGACTAATAGCATATGTGCTACTCAGTACTGTTTCAGAACCATGAATTTATACTTTCAAGTTCACCACGATGTATTAAGATGATATGGGAGAAACCTAATTTTTATGTAGTCTCAGACAAATAATAAAAAATGAAGAGACATTGTGTTGAAACAGTTCAAAAATGTTCATATTACTAGACCTAAGAGAAAAGAAATGGAAAGAAATTGATTACCTAATTAATTAAATGAAAATATTTAGATGCTGTGGGAGTGTAAAAATCACACATGTTACTAGGTCTAAGCGAAAAAAACTAGAAAGAAAGTGAGTGATTTACTAATTAAATGAAAATAAATGGAGAGATAGAAAGGACAGAGGGATAAATTAGATTACACAAAACACCAAGACATAACCCAGTATTATCTATGGATACATGCATGCGTGATGCCAAAATAGAAAATACTGGGTTATGACTTGATGATATCCGTGTGTGCAGATTGCTGTATGCTGATAACACTGTCCTGTTGGCAGAGAGCAAAAGTGAGTTGTATGTTGTCCTGGATGTACAAAGTTTGCACGAAATTCAAACTGAGTATAAATAAGGGAAAAAACAAAGTTATGGTTTTTGAGAGAGGAACTGGTAGCACTGAATGTAATGTAAGTCTAAATGGCACAGTGATTGACCAGGTGGGTGAATTTGTGTATTTAGGAAGCATGTTTGACAGAGAGAACGAATTCGATGGTGAAATTAATAGGTGAGTGAATTCTTCACTGAAAGTCATGGCTGCTTTGGACAGAAGAAACAGAAATTTTTTGTGTGCTGGAGAAATGCATTACTTACCGGGGGAGGGGGGGGGGGCAAGACACGTTCTGATTGTGTGAGGAATGAAGATGTGTTGCAAAATGTTGTTAGCAAGGTGGAGACTAATATGCTTCGGTGGTTTTGCCATGTTAAAAGAATGAGTGATGAGATGCTTACTAAGAAAATCTTTTTAGCCCAAGTGGCAGGAAGGAAAAGCAGAGGAAGGCCAAGGAAGTCATGGGAGGATCAGATTCAGGAGTGTTTGCATGAGAAAAAGATTATGAGTATGAAGTTTAGAAGATCTTGTGAGCATTGTGTGATGGATGTCAGTGAAGTCAGAGTTGTATATCAAGATCGCTGTAAATGGATAAGTTTGATATGGCAACAGTAAGTAAATAATCAGTTAAAAATTATCTGGTAGTTTGTTTTCTTTGTGGAGTTAACCTCTTAATCCCAGAGAATAGCTTAGGGATATGTATGTATGTATGTATGTATGTAGATTAGACAAGACTAGACTAGACAGACAGACAAATAGATACATAAGACTTGAGTGGCACTGCACATGTAGCTCATGTGAAGTCATATTCCAAAGTACTGTAACTTTAAAATAATAAGCCAATATAATGTTTATATTACTTACATTAACATCAAATGATTGCTTTTCATTATGAAAATGTGTTTTAATACATTTACATATACAATATTTCTGTTCAACAGACAAAATTACATCTGAATATGTCAACACATTTAGACACTTTAGAAACTTGCCACTGCTCAAAATTCTGATTAACTGTTTAAGTTTTTTATAATGTTTGATTCAAACAATTGACTTGAATTTTGAGTGGTGACATTTCCATGTAGTTAAATAGTGGTTTCTGCAGAAAAATGAACAAGCTTTTGCTAAACACTTTTTTTGCTTATGTTGATTATTACTGTCATTTTAATATTAATTGGATGATACAAACAAACTGAGACAAGTTAATACAATATTTCTCACATGTTTATATCATATAACTGATACTTATTATAAAAAATACATTTTACACCTTCCTTTATATTCAATAGATGAAACTATGTCTGAATACACTTACACATTTGGGCACTACAGAAACTTGCCACTATCCAAAGAGCAGGCTTGCTGCGGGTTTTCTGCAATGTTTTGGTTAAAACAATCAACCTGAACTTTGAACATGTTCCCATAATGCCAGATACGTCAATGTACTCTGAAAAAGTTCTATACGTTAAACATGAGACCACAACACCTACATTTCAGAAGTTCTTTAAGAGACTGAACAGACTTCTGTTGAGTACTTCTTATTGCATGTTAAAACATTTGTGAACAAAGCTTCTCAGTATAAGGATGAACTGATCAAGTTGTTCACTAGGTTGAGCTGGAATTCATTACAGCAACAGATTCATATGGAAAGAGATTTTTTAACCATCCTATACATACATGAAAACTGTAGGGAGTTGATGTCAACAACACATTTGTAAAAAAAATCATTGTAGCTGAAACTTTTCCAGCAGGATAACTTGCCTGGGTAACAAACCCTATGGGTGTCTAAGTGGTTTGCCTTTGTGCTCATCTTGGATACAAAAACAACAGATTCACAGCAGTTTAGCAGTTTCTGACATCAGCTTCCAATATTTTAATTCAATAACACCTCCATGAAAATCTGCAATCATACTAGCCCAAACTAGTCAGTAATTTAAATTAGTTAATCAATGTCACACAATTGAGAAGACAACTGAAAAAATCCTTTACAAATTAATACAATGCAGAAAACACCAAATTATACATATGTAAATAGGAAAAATCTATTTTCCTGGCATAATATCGTAAATATTGCCGCCAAGCTGTTGCGCTCCTTCAGAAGTATTTTTCAAGCTAAATAACTAAGAGCTGAGAGAAAAAAACAAGCAACTATTATTTAAATTTGAAGTCTGTATGATGTGACTACACATAAATCTGCTACAATGAAGAACAATATTATAGTGTCAAATACCAATTTTCTAATGTGGTCAGAGTTCATAATGACCTGGATAGTTAAAAATATGGTTAATTGCACAAGACATTTGCTGATCAATAAATGTCGCAAAAATATTAACAATTTTCCATTGCTGTGTACAATAACACTCTTTTAAGCATATAACAAAAAACAAATTTCTTTGAAATATATTTCCTTTTAATTTTTTTATTTTCTATCAACCAAAAAATGTGCACCAAGTTGATGCTTTAATATGATGACTAGGTAGACTTTTCTATTCTAGTAGTCATATCATGCAATCATTTCAAATATATCAGCTGAATGGTATCAAGATCTTCTAGTCTTTCTAACTATTCCTGTGTTTAAAGAATTGAATATTTTCATATGTGAGAGTCCAACATCACATTTATTTTCATTTCATTTATCCAACTCTGAAATTTGTTTGTGCTCATTATCTCTTCATCAAAAATCTGATATTCATTGCAGTTTAATGTTCTTTTATTTCAGCAGGTGCACTCTGATCACTCAGAAATTTCTTCGGTAATAACGTTTTATTCATTAATTATAGCACTTTAGTTTTTGATATTCCACCCTTTTCCTTTGTCCATGCATTCTGAAGAATTCTTTTCTACAGAAGATCCCAAAAACTTACTTTCAAATCTAGTAATTCATTAAACTACATGACAGAATCTTGATTTCTTTCTGATAGCAAAAATTTTGAAAGAGCTGTTTTCAGTAAAGCTGTTTATAGACTATGATACTCTGATCCACTGAATATATTATGGCAGATGACCAACACATGGTCAGAGGCACAGGTTTCTGACTTTTCATCTGAACTGGACTGGGGTTAGAGTCCCAGATGAGACATGTGTGGTGTGTTTGTTCTAAAGCACTGGCACCGACACTGCATCTTTTCTGGAACTAGTAGATCCAAATTATGGATGGGCGACTACTTATAGTCCTCAGACTTGCTCGTGGTAATTAAACTACAAAACAATCAAAATACAAATACATCTAAATGATGGATGGCATACATGGAGATAAAAAGAGAACAAACATTATATTCTGCACTCTAACATTTGAAGAGCAGAAAACGCTGATGTGTTTTTACGCTTTCCAACCGTTGGTTGAAGAAGCGTATATGCTCCAGCTTTTTCCATCCGTCCATCTGTCTGTCTGTCGGCACAATAACTCACGTAAAAATGGTTCGATTTTGATGAAATTTTAGTATGTGGTAGGGGACCACCAGGGAACGAACCCTATTGAAAATGGGTGAAGTGGGGTCAAAGGTCACGCCATAAGAGCTGGATCCATTCAATTGCCCTAATGCGTCATAACTTGCGTAAATATGGTTCGATTTCAATGAAATTTTAGTATGTGGTAGGGACCACCAGGGAACGAACCCCATTGAAAATGGGTGCAGTGGGGTCAAAGGTCACGCCATAAGAGCGGAATCCATTTCATTGCCTTTATGCGTCATAACATGCGTAAATATGGTTTGATTTCGATGAAATTTCAGTATGTGGTAGGGAACTACCTGGGCACGAACCCTATTGAAAATTGGCAAATTGGGGTCAAAGGTCAGGCAGGGCATAAAAGCGGGATTTATTCCATTGCCCTTATGCGTCATAACTTGCGTAAAAACGGTTCCATTTCAATGAAATTTTGGTATGTGGTAAGGAACCACCTGGGAACGAAACCTATTGAAAATGGGTGGAATGGGGTCAAAGGTCAGGACATAAAAGCAGGATCTATTTCATTGCCTTTATGCGTCATAACATGCGTCAATATGGTTCGATTTCAATGAAATTTTAGTATGTGGTAGGGAACCACTGGGCACGAACCCTTTTGAAAATGGGAGAATGGGGTCAAAGGTCAGGCAGGGCATAAAAGCGGTATTTATTACATTGCCCTTATGCGTCATAACTTGCGTAAAAATGGTTCGATGTCGATGAAATTTTAGTATTTGGTAAGGAACCACCTGGGGACGAACCCTATTGAAAATGGGCGAAATGGGGTCAAAGGTCAGGGCATAAAAGTGGAATCCATTCCATTGCCTTTATGCGTCATAACATACATAAATATAGTTCGATTTCGATGAAATTTCAGTATGTGGTAGGGATCCACCTGGGCACTAACCCTATTGAAAATGGGCGAAATGGGGTCAAAGGTCAGGCAGGACATAAGAGCGGGATTTGTTCCATTGCCCTTATGCGTCATAACTTGCGTAAAAATGGTTCGATTTCGATGAAATTTTAGTATGTGGTAGGGAGCCACTTGGGACGAACCCTATTGAAAATGGGCGAAATGTTGTCAAAGGTCAGGACACTGGAGTGAGATCCATTCCATTGCCCTTGTGCATCATAACTTACCAAAAAATGTTTCGATTGCAACAAAACGTTGTCATGTTGTTCCGAAGGGGTATAGTGAACCGGTTCTGTTGAATATCAATGAAATGGGGTCAAAGGTCATTGCACAAAAGCAAGATTTATTCCACAGCCATTATTCTCATAACTTGCGTAAAACTGCTTCTATTGCGACAAAACTTTAGTATGTTATTCTTGAGGTGTACTGAACCGGTTCTGTTGAATATCATCAAAATGGGGTCAAAGGTCAGGAGCGAGATTTATTCCACAGCCATTATCCTCATAACTTGAGTAATAATTTCTGGTATGTTGGAAAGCGTATCATAATCAATGCATTGCATGATTTTACTAACTTGTTTAAAAGTAGTTGCACTATGTACATTATTTTAGAAGTTTTATTTGATTTTCTTTCACACTGGGAATGAAGTTTTTGTCGTACCAGAACAAAATACTTGAGTATTCAACCTAATCAAATGTGCCACTATGGGAAAAGGTTGAGAATGGAGATCCAGACAATAGGTATTAAAATAATTTGACCTCTTTTGTACAATGGCATGCATATCACATGAAGAAGCCACCCAGAATATCCCAGGAGCTCAATTTGCATGTTACCTATATATTTCTTAAGAGAACTATGTCATATAGCAAACATTTAGGCAGAAACATTTCTATTGTAAACTGGGTATATGGTGAATCTAAATCTTTGAAGACTTAGTAGCTGATTAGTAGAAAACCATTTTCCTAGAGCACTGTTCTGCCTTGCTTGTTTTACATTTTTTCTCTGTTCTTTTCCCCTTATTACCAATGCAATAAGCTCATGGAGTTGTACTTTATGATGCTATGCAAATAAACCTGGATTTTTCCACATTACATGCAGTTTTAATGAATGCCAAATACAGATCATCAAAGTGTTCAATTAAAATCTGTCAAAACATCACTAAGAATCCCCTGAAATGTAAATACAGCATCCAGTTGTCTCAGTTTGGATAATTAATAAGATGAAAACTAAAAATATTATGTGCATGATTGATGTCAAAAACATTCCTGAAAAAGATAAGGATTTTTTCAACATACACACTTTTTTCAAATTCAGATGCTGAAGAAATCCTTACCTATATTAAAGGCTATTCAATAGATCAATGAAAATTAAACTTAGAAAACTGCAAAAATTAAACATACTTTATACTAAGATATTGTTGCTTAAAGGAACAAAATCTACAATTCATTCCACACATTTCCTCTAAAGTTAGATTATTTGAAGAAAATTATTATTTGTTTGAAATCATTCAATTAGATATGAATGTGTAAACTGAGACCCTCGTACATAGGATATGACCTGTCTAATCGCGGTCCTCCTACGGCAAAGAGTGTCCGCTCTGTTGACTAAAAAGTACGAGAGATGTCGCCACTTATCGTTGGTCTGTAGCTCATCTCGAGTAATAGAATAATACTTCTTACAGCACGTTTATAACTACATTTTGAGTTCAGAATTTTAACAATCTTGTCAATAACCCCAAAAAGAGGCCCATCAGCAAATTTTTACCGAACATTACATGAATTAATACAAAAAAATATGCAGTCAGTTAGGAACAACAAATGGAAGATTCATTGACAAACACCTTTAAATAGAAATGCCCTCTATCTAAAAGTGTTGGGCGGCTATCGGAAATTTATGTTTAAAAACAATAGTAAAAGTCACATGTATCCTCTAATTATTGTTACAATTAATCATGAAATAATTCTAGCAGTGGAATTTGTCTTTTAAACAAGTGAGATACACTGCTTCTCAGCAGCAAAATGCTTTTCATAGTTCATCAGAGACACAGAGCTTAACACATTAAAAAATTCTCAGAACTTATCTTTTATTTACAATAAACTTTTATTTATTTTAAGGAACCGTTTTGTAGTATGATATTTATCAGGAAAATACTATCATTGAGGCTTAGCTCTGCCACTTCAGAACTCCAATCTTAAAACTTATATGTATTTTCAATCAATTTAATGCCAACTAAGTTCCTAAAATTCACCCCCCTCCCCCGAAATCACTCTCGCTGTGGTCACTTGGCTGCTGACCCTACCAGGCACTATTTATGCTATACTGTGGGATAAATGGCACAGGCAGAAGCCCCAAAGGATGGGGGTAACTCTGGCTGCACCCCTGCTGGAGAGGTAGAGGTCTCCCTTAAGGTATACATACAGAAGTTTGAACTTTCATTAGAATCACACTTGTGTACATTTATCAAATTAAAAAACTGTATTACATTATGGTAAGCGGGCAAAATAAGTTCTGAACCAACTGAATGTTATATCAAGGACAGAATAACACAGAATGCCCTAACTTTCAAACTGGTATTTTCAGAAAAAAAAAAAAAAATAATAAATAAATAAACTATTGATGACAGCAATACAGCTCTGCAAAGTTTATCAATAAGTGTCTTAAATGCATTTCTTATTTAAAAACTTTCATTAAATTGCAAAAAGGGGATGGGTGTTTCTCTTTTCATTGCACCATAATACAAACACAACATCCATGCCACACGGGATTTGAACCCAGACCCATCTCGGACGAATGATCAGAAGCCATCGCTTAGACCACTGTGCCACCAGTGCGGCTTGAACTCTTCTCATATATAAAGAATGCTTTTCCATCAGTCTGTTTGTAACCAATTTGCACATTTTAATGTAAATGCACGGGGGATATTTGACCCACTAAACTAGTATTAAACAATGTGGTCATGAAATCTAAATATGATTTTGTACTATAAAAATTTAACAAGCTGAATATCTTATTGATGAGCAGCAGAGTTTCTCCAGCTGAATGAATATAGAATGTTAAGTTGCCACACATCTGAAAATATTACAACATATGCATAGGGCTGTAACAGATGAGAAAGGTGAAGAGAGGAAAAGTTTGACTTTCTTAACGAATACATTAAATTTTGAAAAATTACTGCCAAATACACGGGGTGCATAGGAAAGTCCCTTTAGCCTGGAATAACTTGCGAACGGAGAGAGGTACAGTTATGCAAGTGAGATAACGGTATAGTAAAGCGACTACGCCCAATCGAATGCAATCGATAGCAGCGCCCCTAGTGGCAAAATGCGGAATCAAAAACAAAAAGAGATAGAGCAAACTTTCCAATTACAAAGTTGTAGAGCATCAATTAATTAGTACAAAACAACATTTGCTTCACACGGATAAGATAAATTGTCGCTTGAATACCCTAAAATGCTCGAAATCGACGCACGACCTTTCATGTGAACGTTTGAAGGGAACAGGCATAGGTATGAATGAGCAAATACACACAACTTATTGCATAAATGCGAACTTATGTCAATACAGTTTGATGACGTCAGACAAAACAAAAACAAAAAGGCAAACTGGCACACAGTGATAAAAAGTTAATGTCGAGTATGTTCAAAGAGTTTGCCATTGCCCACGATACACATTTGCATTTGTGAAAGTAACTCTGCATGCACATTCCTCAGCATGGAAGGTGTCACACTATTGCAAGCATCTGTAACATGATGACATAGATCTAGCAGACTTGTAGGCGCTGTTGCATACACCTAATTTTTTATGTAACCCCAGAAGTCCAAGCTCGCCATTCTCACACAGCGTACGTAGACCTAAACTTCTGATCAGGGTACATCCTGCTACAGGTTTTTATATCATAGGTACGGTACAGCATCACAATCTGCATTTGCATACGGCTACATTTGCGAAATGTGAATATGTAGATTCGAATCGTTGCACATCGATTTTGGACATTTTAGGATATTCAAGCGAAAATTTATCTTACCCGTTTGAAACAAATGTCGTTTTGTACTAATTAGTTGATGCTCTACAACTTTGTAATTGGAAATTTTGCTCTATCTCCTTTCGTTTTCGATTTGCAATGGCTAACTTCCTCATTTCGCCACTAGGGGTGCTGCTATTGGTTGCATTCTATTGGGCATAGTTGCTTTACTATACCGTTATCTCACTTGTATAACTATACCTCTCTTCGTTTGTAAGTTATTCCAGGCTAAAGAGACTTTCCTATGAACCCTGTATATGTACATGCACTGGTATGTACATAAGGTTGCATTGACACGCACACACCACTCGTATTGCTTTGATATCCAAATCTACACACGTGTAATGTATTAACGGCTAAACAAAAATAGGCTTACCTTTCCGCGAAATAGTTTTTAACCACTTTGCCCTAAGTTCCAAGTCGCTGGTAAATTCGTGGAATGTAATGCCATCTTCTTTTTTCAGTTGCATTTTATCTGATTTGCCAAATGGGATACTACAGTAACTCATTATTAAAAACAAAATAGTGTAATGAGTTTTTGCTTAACAACGACACCTCCAGAACGAACGCGGCTGTAATGAACGAAGCACTGATGAATATGCGAAAATCGCCGGGTTACATCCACCGACCGAGATCCTCGTAACACTGTTGTACAACGATCCGTGCTGCAAATTCTGGAAACACCCAGCGGACAAGAACAAGTTCTCATTGGGCAGGTTATATTCTATCAACGAGGGTCTCGGTGTAAACAATGATGTGTTTTGTAGTAACATACAAAACACTTCAACTGATGTTCCAACTCCAATTCTGAAATCAACTGTGCCAAGTTCTGTAACACTTTCACATATCATCATCATCATTGTCAACCATTATCAATCCACTGCTCGACGAAAGTCTCCCCAAGTTTCCTCCACAACGGTCTGTCTTGTGCCAGTCTCCTCCACGTCACTCCCGCATACTTTCGAATTTCATCTACTCATCTTCCACGTGGTCTTCTTCTGGGTCTTTTCCTGTCCCTTGGAATCCAATCTAAAATTTTGGCTGTCCATCAATGGTCTGTCCTTCTGGCAGTATGTCCAGCCCATTGCCATTTCAGGGATTTAACTCTGATCATGATGTCTTCCACTCTTGTCATTTTTCGGATCCACGAGTTCCTCTTCTTATCTCTCCTGGTTACACCAAGCATGCACCTCTCCATGCTTCTTTGAGTTGTCTGCAGCATTTGTATGTCTCTTTTAGTTAAGGTCCATGTCTTTGCACCATACGTAAGCACTGGAAGGATGCATTGATCAAACACTTTTCTTTTAAGACATAATGGCATATTGCTCTTGAAAATTATGCTGTTTCTTACAAAAGCTCTCCAGGCAAGTTTTGTACGCCGATTAATTTCTTCATCAATGTGACCCTCACTTGATATCTGCTGTCCAAGATAAACGTACGTGTCTGTTATCTCCAGCTTTTCTCCATTAATCGATAAATCTTCATTTCTTGTAAAAGCATTGAACATCCCTTTTGTCTTCTGAAAGTTCATTTTTAATCCCACTTCTTTACTCTTGTCAGCAAGTTCCTGGATCATACTCTGCAGCTCTGATGGGGTAGTTGCAAAAATGACTACGTCATCAGCAAAACGAAGGTGGGTTAGATAATCTCCATTAATCTTTATCCCTTTGTTTTCCCAGTTCAGTGATTGAAAGACATTTTCCAATGTGGCATTAAAGAGCTTTGGAGATATGGTGTCACCTTGGCTCACTCCTTTTCCAATTTTTATGTGTGTTGTATTTTCAAACTGCCGAATCTTTGCACTTGCATTTTCATAATGTTATTAATAATATTAACGTACGCATCTTCAATACAGCAGGATTTCAGAGCCATTGTAACTGCTGATGGTTTCACCGAATCCAAGGCTTTTTCATAATCGATAAAAGCCATGCACAATGGAAGTTCATATTCCCTCGCTCTTTCAATTAGTTCTCTCAGTACGTGGATATGATCTATTGTGGTGTAGCCACTCCTGAATCCAGCTTGTTCTCTCGGTTGAGCCATGTCCAGTGTCACCTTCAAGCAGTGTGAAAGAACTTTAGTGAAGATTTTATAAACCACTGATAGGAGGCTGATAGGTCTGTAGTTCCTGAGATCCTCAATGTCACCTTTTTTATGTAGCAGGATCATTGTAGCGTTGTTCCAATCCTTAGGAATCTTCCCTTCATTAAGGCATCGAGTGAAAATTTGGGTGAGTACTGTTTCGATTTCTCCACTTGCTTCTTGTATGAAGTCTACAGTAATTCCATCTTCTCCTGGAGCTTTTCTCCACTTCATGTTCTTGATTGCATGTGCAACTTCTGCTGGGAGGACTGGAAGAACTCTGGTACCTTTCATGATGTCTGGAGCACATGTATCATCCCTTTCATATAATTTGGAGTAGAAATCTTTCACTCGTGTCAAAATTTCGCCTCTATTTCTTGTTACAGAACCATCTTCTTTTCTCATTGCCATAATCTGTTTTCTTCCCTTACTGAGATGTCCCTTTGCTATCTTTAGGCTTTGGTTGTTTTCAATTGCTTTCCTTACTAGTTCACAGTTGAATTTCCTTATGTCTTCAGTGATACTTTTTTGTACTGTCTTGCATAGCTCTATATATTCCACTTTGGAAGTCACATCTTCTTTAGTTGTCCTCATCTCTCTTCTTTTTGCATCAACATTTTGGTTTTTCCTGATAATTTGTACACATGCAACTTGTTCTTAGACCCAGCTAATTTTGTTGCTGTTTCCATAAGAGCTTTGGCTACTTTTCTGTTAACTTCAGAAATATCCACTTCTTCTGATGTTAGGCCTTCTAAAGCAGAGAATCTGTTCTTCAGTTCCAACTTGAAGGTATTATGGTATTTTTTAAGGTTGGTTATGTCAATACATTTTGTTTGTCTTATGAGCTTGCCACGTTCGAGTTTAGTGTTGAGGTGCATCTTACATCTCACCAATCTATGGTCACTACCTGTGTTGAACTTGTTTAGCACACTGCAGTCTTCTATGACAATTTTTTTGGTACAGATAATAAAATCAATTTCACTTGTCATCCCATTTGGATGTTTCCATGTCCATTTCCTGTGTGGCTTTTTCTTGAAAAAGGAGTTCAAGATGAAAAACCCTTCTGCCTCTGCAAACTCTACGAGAGTATTTCCACACTGGTTTCTTTTGCTGTGACCGAATTTACCTACTGAAGTTTCATTCTGTTGCCGTTGCCCTATTTTTGCATTGAAATCTCCCATAATTATCTTCAAGTGTTGCTTACCTTTATTATTTAAATGACGAATTTCCTCATAAAATTCTTCAATTTCTTCTTCAGGATGACTTGTGGTGGGTGCATAAGTTTGAATAATCTGAGTTTAGTATCTTCTCGAGAGTTGGATAACGAGTCGTGCAGCTCTGTCAGAGGAACTTTCAACTTCTACAACTTTATCTTTCAGTTTCTTGTTTATTATAAATCCAACACCACTAGTTCTGCCAGTATCAGTCCCACGATAGTAGAAGAGATGTCCACTTTTCAGTTCAATGAGATCATCTCCTTTTCTCCTTACACACACATATATATATATATATATATATATCGTGGTATACCGATGGGCAGTCGCTTTTCTAGCAGTTTGGCTAATCTCTATCTGCATTTTTTTGAGGATAGATATGTTGCCAATCATCCTTTACCTGGGATTGCTCTAAGATATGTTGATGACATTATTGTCATTAACATTCCGGACTTTTTACGTTGCGCCACTGACTTGTATCCTGACGACCTTACCCTAGAAAAAAACCAACAGATCGTCTACTTGTGTTTGTTACCTCGATTTAGAGGTTCAGGTAGACGAGGAGGGAAGAGGTGTGGTGAATTTATTTGATAAAAGAAACTCTTTTGAGTTTGATATCATTCACTACACTGACTGGTCATCCAATATTTCAAAAGTTATACATCATAATCTACTCATCTCCCAGTTTCATAGAATGGCTAAAATTTGCTCTACACAGCTCTTACTTGCAAAAAATCTGAAAGCTCTTTTTTCTAAATTGCAATTTAACAACTTTCCTAAAAATTTCTTAAGGCATCATTTTAAACATTTAATTTTGAACTTTAATTCTGTGTCCAAAAGTTTCAAATTACACATTGACATGCTTTACTAACCTAGGACCTAACAATTTTAAATATATAG
This sequence comes from Macrothele yani, assembly GCA_039090855.1. NCBI lineage: Eukaryota > Metazoa > Arthropoda > Arachnida > Araneae > Macrothelidae > Macrothele > Macrothele yani. Next base: position 77,963,625 of record CM077026.1, read on the forward strand.
GTAACATAAAGTGCTATTTGGTGGGTCCCTAATAGCTGAAGATCTTATTTACATACACAGTTTTGCATCTTGTCTACTCACACATTTTTGGCTTACCAGGTAGTTGTTTAACCATGACCACCTTTCTTATCAGTGTATTATATATTTGGGTTCTTGTGGGTGCTCTGTTCAGTCTTGTTTGACTCTTTGTCATGGCGGTTTCTGTTCTGCCGGTAAGCTTTTAATTCTTCTTTTTTAAACTTGATTTTTGTAATTTTTTGTGCTTATTAGAATTTGGTTTTGTGGCCTAGGGAGCATGACCAACTGACAATTTTGGCTTGCCTTGTCGCTTTGTTGGTACTAGAAAGGCCACTCCCACAGGTTGATGCTCTCCTGATGACGGCAACCTGTTCCAGTTTTTTACTTGTTTTGAAATTTTGTATTTTTGTTCTGTAATATTTTCATTCTATATATATATAAACAAAAGAACTTTAAAGCTACCGAGCTTGAACTATAAATTTTTCACATAGACACACATACAGAAAAGAGAAGTAACACATTACAGCATCAGCACATGCTTTTAAACTTAAAATACATTAAGTACTCACTTTTGAAAGGGATTTCTTCCTTCAATTTTTGTGGTTCATTTTTAATCTTAAGTTTATAGCCAGCACCCTCATTCAAAGGAAGAAACACTGGATACATTGCATCTTTTTCATCATCATCACTGTCATCAACAAACTGGAAGAAAAAAAAGTGTCTGAAGCAGTATTTTCAAAGGCATTAAAACTATGAAGTATTGTATCAATTTCAGTCATGCAACCATTATGTTCTATAAACAACAATACTGTGAAAAAAAAGTACTTATAAATACTGGAAGGTTTCTCAAATTCCATGCTGCACAGTATCTCTGTCATAGTTCTTCAAAGACAATGCATTTCACTGAGGTTTCATTTAATGGCTTCCTCAAAGTGACAGTTTGAAAGTTGCCTCTCTGTGCAGCTTCCTCTTCCTGTGATGTCTGTTTGTTGTGTATATGAGTGCTTTGGTTCCAGTTTCTTCTGTACTGGTGTCATTTATTGGCAGCAATTGTATTCAGAAATGTCTTTTCTTTCATTTTTATTTTGGCAAAATGGTTCTTCAAGGCTTGCAGTAAAATTATGTTGTCATTAGAAGTTGCATATAGCTGATGTGCTTGCTTGGTGACAACAGATTCTGATTCGGTTATTCCAATTTCTTCAGTACTATTTCTGATTCTGAGCTTTATGATTTTAAAGTCAGATTTCTGGTTATGAATATTGCAAAATCCTATATGAATTGCTTTTTCTTGCTCCTTTTCCCAATATTCAATGGGTAGATTTAGTCGACATTTAATTTTGTTTTTCTTATTTTTCTCAATGGTTGACATGTTGTAAACACACATTTACCAAGCAAGCAGGTATTGTTTTCTATTTTTACTATAATATGTTTGGGTGTTTACTTTTAGCCCATAACCAATATTTCCTCTCTTGAAAAGAAGTTTTAAGGTTAAATAAAAATCTTCTAAGACTGTGATAAAAAGAAAGCTTAATCTACGTATTAGAACAACTAGTATCTGTTGCTGCAATGGGTGTGGGCTCATTGGATGTAGGAACGAAATGCCGCTATTTTGTGTGGCCATGGGTGGTGGGATTCCCGTGGGATGAGAACTGGTTTAAATGTTGGTTTGTGATATACTCGGTAATTTAGACATTCTTCTTTATCACAAGTACGTCCAAGAATGGCAGACACTTATTTTCTTCCAATTGAAGTGTTCGCTTTATAGTTGGGTAAACACTTGAAAATGCCTCTTGTAAGTCTGTGATGTTAGTATCACTGGAGTTATCATATACCACAAATGTATCATCAATGTATCGACAATATAGTAGGATATTCTGTTGAAAGTTTATGAAGATCTTTTTCTCAATGTCCTGCATAATAACTTCTGCAAAAAGTAAAGACAGAGGGGATCGCATTGCGGCCCCTCTCTTTCTGTCGGTATATTATCTCTTTGAACTGGAAGTAGTTGTTATTATGTATGTATTTCAACAATCTTATTATTTCTTCTAGTTGTATAGGTAGAATAGTTTGTTCTTTAGCTAGAAATTCTTCAATGATATCGATGGCTATTGATACACTATTAGGGAACAAGTATATTATATCCATGCTAGCCAAAGTAATAAATTGGTTGATACTTTTACAGTTTTTTTGTTTTTTTCGATGAAAAAAAAAACTGCATACTTACTGAATGAACAGGAGCGGTACAAGAAATTTGTATAAATTATGTTCTAGATGAATTAGAGGAAAGTTTGTCTTTGAGACGACCAGCCGTAGGGGTTCATTCTCCTTGTGTGTTTTTAATTTTCCATAAATTATGGGAATTCCAGTTCCCATAGGGAAAACCGCTTGACTTATCTTTGTTGGTAGATTTCAATGGTTCCGCACATCAGCCAATTTGCAGAGTAATTTATCTGCCAGGTCTCTAGGTGTAATTTCCACGTCCAACTCTGTAATTGCTTGTTCTATTTTTTGTTCATATTGGGATTTGTTGAATATTATCAATTGTTGGCACTTATCTGCTTTGATAATACTTATTGCTAGGTTTATTCTAAACTCAACAGTTCCTGTCTTTCATATTTCAAGATGGTATCATTTTCATTGAGCCTCCTGTCATTCTTATTGTGTAATTTTGAGATTGTTCTGCATAACTTAAAAGTGGCTGGGGTTTTTCTGTGGTGGGTTGAGATTTTTGATGATAGCTTCCAACTGTGGCAAGTAATTCTCACATTTTCTGAGTTGTGCTGGTGGAGCATATTTTACACCTCTGATTAGTGCATTGGTTTGAACCTCTGACAATAGAGTATTGGACTTATTGAGGTATTCATTCATAGCATTAGTAGTTATGGGTAGTTGTGAAGTTTTTTATTGTCACGAATCCACATTAATTTCTTTTCGAAATATCTCACATTGTCGTTGTATGTTCTATCAATAATTTGGAAGATCTTTCGAAGTTCCTCGTCCAAGGACACCGAGTTGTGTTTTATTTCACAGGTTCTAAGGACTGATTAATCATTCTTATTTAAAGGTCTAGTTATTTTAAGTGATTGTGGCATGACACCCATATCTGTACAATTAAGTAGGAATTGTAATTTATGTTCTTCATTGCACAACTTGATATGTTGATCTCTAAATACATAGCAGTTGCTCATATTGTACTAGTTCCAGTAGGTTGCAGACCCTCAACCAAGTGTTACAAACTTAGATATAAACAAGCAGCCCAACTAATTTAAGAGTTTGAACAATCTAACAAAGCTACTACAGACTATAAATTATAGTTGTGTATATTAATGTGCTGCATACTTACTGAATGAACATTATGGGGAAATAATGCTGTTCTGCAACTCTATGCATGTTTCGCTGCAGAGTTCACCCTGTGGAGGTCACTGTGTCTCAATTTGACATAATGCTATGCATTAGCTCAACAGACACCATGTTCAGCCTTCATCTCTGTGCCATGAAACAGATCGACCAAATATTATTGTATAAATGTCAAAGCACTAGATAAACCATTCTATATAACTACTGAATTACATAAAACTTTAAAATCATTTAAAAACATTTAAAATGTTCAACACACGTAACACTGGTTGTATCCATATGTTCACACACTATATTTTATATTAAATGGGGTATAGTACTTCACGTGTATGACCATTATCAGTGTTAGTACCACAATGATGGGAAGATAAGGTCTCACTAGAGCTGAAGGGATAGTTTCCAACATCAAGCTGGAGTAACAAACTGCTAACACACAGTTCAAAAATTATTTTAGATAGTAAAAACAAAGGAACATTCACTACTCACAATTAACACTATGGTGTGCACTAAATCCAATGGTACTAGAGCTCTGAAGCACTGCACAGTTTCATGGATAGGTTTGCCGGGTCATAATTAGTTAAAGTAGGCTGTAGTTGTTGGAGGCTGGCTGTCTTCACACTTTGGTCATATCCTGAATGCACGGGAAACGCCAAGCTCTAACTGCTTTGAGCTTGTTCGGAATTTAAACGGATACAACATAATCTCGCATTCATGGACTCCAAACGAACCAAGTAATACTTTCTGGTCAAACTTGTGGATTGTCTTTGTTGTGCATTTCAGTACAGCGTGTGCCATCTTCAGGCCAGAGCTGTCACTCACTGTTTGTGCTTGCACAGCGCAGACAAACCACACCCAAGAAGGCAACTCACTGGGCTGCCAAAGCTTTCCTTCCATTCTCTCGATGGACGCCTACCTGAATGCCGCTAAAATGATGTCTACTAAACGTAAGTTTAACATTCTCTCGATAGCTGATAAAATGCGAGTCATAGAAGCTGTAGAAAAAGGTGGTAAAAAGAAAAACGAGGTCGTGAAAGATTTCGAAATCCCTAGCAGTACTTTATCAACAATTCTAAAAAATAAAGAAAAGATTGTAAATAGTTTTGATGACAACCATGGGAAAAGGAAAAAAATTAGAAGCTTCAAATTCCCGGATGTTGAAAAACGCTTAATGAAATGGATTAGCAAATTCACAGAACTTGCCTTTTGGTAGAACTCTAGTAAAAGAAAAAGCTGAAGATTTTGGAAAAAAGTTGGGACACACAGATTTTAAAGTAAGTAATGGTTGGTTCAAGAACTTCAAGAAAAGAAACAACATAACTTTTTTGAAGATGTGTGGTGAAAGTGCTAGCTAGCGTCAACCAAGAATTGTGCACGGACTGGAAAAAAGAGACTATTGTCACCAATCCTGGAAAAATACGATCCAAAAAATGTTTTCAATGCTGATGAGACAGGATTATTTTTTAAGTGTATGCCTGATAAAACTATGGCCATTAAAGGTGAAGCATATCATGGCAGGAAAAGAAGCAAAGAAAGATTGACTTTGCTGTTTTGTGTTAATATGGATGGTTCTGAAAAGCTCAAACCTATTCTGATAGGTAAATCTGCTAAACCCGATGTTTTTCGGGAATCAAATCTTTTCCAATGACTTATTTAGCAAACAAAAAGGCTTGGATGACTGAAGAAAGTTTCACTAATTGGTTAAAAGAATTAGACAGAAAAATGTCTGGTGAACAGTGCGATTGTTCTTTTCTTGGACAACTGTACAGCGCATAAAAGAGTGCCTAAATTAAAATCTGTAAAAGTTGAGTTCATGCCACCAAACACAACTTCTGAATTACAGCCTCTAGACCTAGGTATTATTCAGAGTTTTAAAGTAAAATATTGTCACAAAGTTGTACAAAAATGCATTGCTGACATTGATGAAGGAAAGTCAATTAACATGGACATTTTACAGGTGATGCATATCTCTGACAGAGCTTGGAGGGACGTCACTGAAGAAACCATAGTTAATTGTTTCAAAAAGCAGGATTCGTTCAAAATGCTGAAAATGGAAAGCATCCAGATGATCCTTTCAGCGAAAATGAAGATAATCAACAGCTAAATGAAGAGTGGCAACGTCTTGCTAAGGCATTACATATTGAAGAAAGTGGAACTTTTCAAGATTTCGTTGAAGTTGATGGAAATGTTGCAGTGACCGGGGAATTAAGTGATGAAAATATCCTTCCTGAAGTAAAAGTTGTATCAGAAAAAGATGATGAAATTGATGAATCACCTCTACCAAAAGTGACTTGCCGAGAAGGTAAGTCATTAATAGAAAAACTTCGAAATTTTGTCGAGTCAATGCCGAATATGATGCCAGAGACTTTCCATGCCCTTGCCCAATTGGAAAATGTGATTGAACAGTTCAGTATCTGTAACCAAACTGTTATATATGACTATTTTGAAAAGTGAAGAAATGTGAGATTACATTTTTGTACGTACTATACATGTACAAACTACATGTACGTATAACATAGTTCTGTACTACAGTGCATACTACTGTATAATAAAATGTGTATCCAGTCATTTCAAGCTTCGCTTTATTGGTTATCAGCATTTTTGTGGATAAACACTGTACATACCCAATTCTCTATCTGCAAGATAAGGTAAGTGATGTTTTAAAAATTTGTAAAAAATACAGTACATATTCTTTTATGAAATTTTGAAAATTTTCGATATCTCGAATCTTTTCTGTACTCCCTTCAAGTTTGACCTATCTAGGTTTGACTGTATATGTTGCAGGGAAATCTGCTTTTAAAAATGTAAAGTATGTTACATTCTCAAATAAATGTAAATGCTAAAAAAGGGTTCTTACATACTGTATAAGGGGCCATAGAAGAGTCACATGCATTCTGATTATATTGAATCAAGTAATAAAGTAGTTTCAGAGTGTGCCAGTCTATCTCTTCTCCATTTCTTACTCAGACCCTGTGAATAAGTTATAAAAGTTTGCTTCTAAGAGTTGAAAGTTTTAGTAATACTAATTACAAAGTAGCCACTAGATAAAGGTGCCAAGATTAATCGTGGTCGTGGTGGAAGGCCTCTAGATACAGTTTGGCAGCACTTTGATAAAGTATAGAAAGATGGAAAGCAATATGCAAAATGCATTAATTGTGGAAGCTTTTGATCTAGTCATGTGGCTAGAATGAAGAGCCATGTAGCTCAGTGTGCGAGGAGTAAAATTAATGAGCCAGTCCCTGATGCACAAGAAACAACTACAGTGGAGTTCACTAACTTCAACAGAGCCTGAAGTTTTGACCATGGAAAAACAAAAAATGGACAGCTTCATCATGAAAACAAGTCTAGGTGCTACCCAAAAAATATATTTATCAGTGGCTAATTTTATTTTATTTTTATGTAAATAACATTCCATTTAGTATTGTGAACATTCAATGTTTCAAGACCTAGTTTTGGTTTTGCAGCCTGGCTACCATGCCCCAAGCAGGAAGACCTTGGTTTGATCACTGCTTGATGAAGTTACATCAGAAGTTCAACAAATAACCAAAGACAATCTTAGAGGGAAAGCTGTACTTCCCATTAAAGATGGGTGGAGCAATGTTAACAAAGAACCAGTCATAGCCACATGTGTTCATTCAGATGGTAAAGCTTACTTTCTTGATGCTGTTGAGTGTGGTGCTGTTACAAAATGTGCTAATTATCATAAGCAAATAGTCCATTATGCTATACATATGGCCCACAATAAGTATTCTTGTGAAGTGAAAGCAATTGTGATGGACAACGCAAAAGTAATGGGAAAAGCAAGACAGCTTCTCCTTCATGAGATTGGCTAGGATTTGATAGCATATGGATGCTCTTCTCATTGGTTAAACTTACTGAGGCAAGATCTATCACCTGAAGCTGTCCTCAAACAAGAGCTTAAAGTTCAAAAATATTTCAGGAATTACCTGGAGCATGGCTTAAAGGAACAGTAAACTCATTTCCAGCATTTTTTTTTTCTTTATCATAAGTAGTTCTCAAACTAGAGCAGGGTTTTTTTATACCAGCAGTGACGTCACACTAGACAAGAGACCGGACGCTCAGCGTGCGGAGGGCTCCAGTCGGTGCAGTTTACCGTTCTGTGCAGGGCAGTCCACCCATCAATTTGTAAAATGGCTAGTGTAAATCCTTATTCATTTGAATCACGATATTCTGCTGGTACAGTACAAATGTTTAACAAGAAATGTGAAAATAAGTTTGAGGGTAGAAAAGGTAATCTTGACTGGTGCGAATGTGATAACTTCAAGAGAATGTCAACAGACACTGAGTGTTTGTGCTGCAACGAGAGTGATCAGATGATGAAAATAAAAGGCAGTGTCCAATGTATAATAAACCATGAATCATTCGACGGTGTTGTTTTAAACATCCACACCTTACAGGCAAGTCATTATCAAATGATTCTTCGGGCAGAAAAAAACGAGAGAAAAAAATATGAACTTAAATGTAACAAACTATGCAGACACGTTGCTTTCAAACAATTCGTGAAAAAACAGAAAAGTAATCACGCCCTGTGTTGTGAGAAAATTAGAGAATGTTTTCCTGAATCTAATGAGCACTATTTGAGTTTTGTTTGTTGCCCTGGAAATGACCCAGACTATTTCGATTAACTTCCACTGTCACTAAAGATTTGTCAGCTGCTGTCCATATATGAGTATAAAAGGTTTTTTTCATTGAACTAAGTGCATATTTTATTGGGGTTTTTTTAGGTTCTCTTATTGTCATGGGAGAAACAACTTTACGAGTATTTCTCAAAGCCCAAGTGCAAAGTCATTAATGTCACACACACACACACACACGCGCACGCAAATAAAAATTCCGCAATATTTGATCATGATATACAGCTCTAGAAATAACAGTTAGATAAGAAGCAGGTTATCTAACTGTTATTTCTACTGCTGTTATTACTGTATGGCAGGTTAGTCACAGATAGAATTTTTCTAAAAGCAGTTCAACATTTCCATTACACGTTTAAGCTGACCACCATAAATGGTTGGTTATACTGGACTGCCATGTTTCTAGCAAAGGAGCTTTCTTTTCAGCAGCTTTTGGACACATCAAACTGATGATCAATTTGGGGACATTTTTTCTTCATGAAGGCACGAATGCTTCTATGTCTATCTGATAAAAAAAAACTTATATCTTTGTTTCTTCATAGAGCCCTGAGAATAATAAATTGCATGCATTCTTTTCTAAGTCCCCATCAAAAACACCTTTTTGGACAATACAAACAATATTTCCCTTGCGAATATCCATAATGGAATATGTACAGTATTTGGCGCAAAAACCTGGCGAATCAAACTGTTCATCTCCGCTCACCCAAATCTCGGAATCACATAATTTTAAATTTAAATCATCAATATTTTTTTTTTCATACTATGCCACATAAACTTGATTATTGGCCTAACTAAAAATGTCACCACTTTAAAAATTTGTGCTACTGAGTGATTGCAAACCAAGGGTTTCAGCGAAATCCGTCAACTGCTTAAAATTAATTCCAGTTGTGTAAATTGTAGCAGAAAGTTTGATGACTAATGAACAGTACACGTGCAACACAAGGAGAGAAATTCCCGACACTAATTACCTTGTACTTTCCCTCACAACCCCTACCGTGCTGAGTACACACATGCTGCTAGTGCGAGAAATGGTCTGTCTGACCACTTGTCTAGTATGATGTCATCACCAGAAACTTTATCGGCTGTTTACTCAGTTCCCAACGGCCACAGGGAAACGTATTTCGGCTCTATGAGCTTCCCTCCGTCACCGGCATAACATGACAGCAAAACTTCGTATTTTCGAGGAACTTTTTTTTAAGTTTACTGTTCCTTTAAAGAGTACCCAGAATCTGTAAAACCCCAACTTCCAAATGATACAAGATGGAATAGTCAACTAACTTGCCTTGAAACTTCCTTACACAATAAGCCATTGTTTCAGAAGATAGTGGAAGACCATGAGGGTGATATTGACCACCTCATTAACAATTGAAGGGTACAAGAAAAAAATGGGGTAAGTCAATATTTTGTGAAAAATCGAGGTATTGGTATCATTTAACTCAGAATGAAGAGAAGCATCTTTTGGAGGTGCGAAACAGAAAAAAATCAGGTTTGTCAAGCATTTTTAGGCTTCTTAAGATTAGATGTTCAGGAAAAAAACGATTTACCCGTTTTTCTCCCTGTACCCTTCATATAACTTGTATAAACAGTGCAAAGAGCTTTCACTGCAGCTTAAGCCAATCAGCGTTTCATTACACTATTCAACAAAATACAGCTACAACTGCTGACACGTTATGTTTGGCTCAATCTTCTGAAAGAAAGCTTGCTTCTGCCACATTGAAACAGTGCATAAGAAAATGGATCAAATCCTGAAGCCATTCTATTATTTGGCATACATTTAATACCCCAAACACAAAAGTGAAGGATTGACTGATGTTCAAAATGATTCAGCTTGCACATGATAAAGTGCTGCCGTTGCATTGTTATCAAGCTGGGTCCTAGGGACCTACAGATTTTTAAAAAGTGCATAATTTGTGAGATATTCTAGGTCCTTTTAAAAAATCAAAAGAATCAAGAGATAATGAATATTTATACTTACATAAGCAAATAAAAAGTAAATGTAATATACATTGTTCAACACTTTAATTTATGCTGTTTGAAAGCAATCTTTAAAATCAATCAAGAACTGACAGAATTAAATTTTATCATTTTCAACCAAATTTTATCATAATAGAACTAACTACGCAAAGACAATGCATTTTAAGTCAGCTCAGAACACCAGAGAAGTTTTTATTTTTCAAAACACAGGAACTGCATGAAGACTGCTCTTGAACATTTTTTTTTTTTTACTTTTAATGAACAATCATTGAAGTAGACATACAACTTTTAGTAGAGTATAATCGTTCACAGTGCTCTCATTAAATTATGATTTGGTACATAGCTTTGGAGCTGTAATAACGGGTTTTGCTTCATAGAGTGAATTATATAATATGTCATAGTGTTTTGACTAGTGGTACGCAGAAGTACCATTAAGACCGCAGGGAAAAGAAAATCAGAAATGATATCTTATTATTTATTTTGCTTTGAGTAGAATTCTACAAAACTTTTTCTCATTACAACAAAGAAAGACCTTGCAGCAAACACACTTGGAATGAGGTTTACATTGTATTTTCTTCAGTGAACACATTTCGCATCTTTCCCTGTTAGAAACAAATTCGAGCCAATGCGATCCAAGGTTCTGCAGACAAACATCTTTTGGCACAGAGAGTAACGGAGAAAATCCACATTCACATCATATATATTGGGTTGTCGGAAAAGTCAAGACATATTTTGGCGCCCGATGGCGGTTGGGCGGTTTTGGAAGTACTAGAGGCATGCGCAGCTCTGCTATCGCTATGGCATTCCACGGGTGCCAGTTTTAGCTGCAGTCTAAAAGGAATAGTGAGCGATTTGGTTGATTTGCGGAGATTTGACATCAAGTTGAAGATGGAAGACCAAACTGTGCATTTTCGCCATATTTTACTGTTTTACTTCCGTAAAGGGAAGAACGTGCGTCAAACTTGTGAAAAGTTGCGTAAAGTGTACGGTGATAATGCTCTACAAGAACGTCAGTGCCAGCGGTGGTTCGTAAAATTCCGTGCTGGCGATTTTGACCACAACGATGCTCCTCAGTCGAGGAGGCCCACCGAGGTTGATGATGACCAAATCAAGGCATTGATCGAGTCAAACCCACGTTACATGACACAACAGATTGCAGACACATTGCACATCCATCATTCAAGCGTTCACGTCCACCTGAAGAAGCTGGAATACGTAAGCAAGCTCGATGTGTGGGTTCTTAATGAACTCAACGAAGCTCAATTGACGGCGCATATAAACATCTGTGATATGCTCATTAAACGTGAGGAAAACGATCCGTTTTTGAAGTGACTGATAACTGGTGACGAAAAGTGGATTGTGTACAACAATGTGCTGCGTAAACGGTCTTGGTCCCGTCGTGCTGCTTCATCTCAAACGACATCCAAAGCAGACATTCATCAGTGGAAGGTTCTGATCTCAGTGTGGTGGGATTTTAAAGGTGTCGCGCTTTTCGAGCTTCTAGCACGGAACCAAACAATCAATTCGAATGTGTAATGTTGGCAATTGGACAGTTTGAATGAATCCATCATCCAAAAACATCCAGAGCTCGTTCATCGTAAAGGTGTTGTGTTCCATCACGACAATGCAAGACCACACACAAGTTTCATCACCCGCCAAAAATTATTGGAGCTTGGGTGGGATGTGTTGCCACACCCAGCATACTTGCCTGACCTTGCGCCGTCAGACTTCCACTTGTTTCACTCTCTTCAACAGTCCTTGCGTGGTATAACGTTCAATTCAGATGAGGCTGTAAATCAGCACCTTGTACAGTTTTTCGCCACAAAAGACAGGTCCTTCTATGAACAAGGCATTCTGCAGCTCACTGAAAGATTGCGAAAAGTTATCGAACAAAACGGCATTATATCATTGATTGATGTTCGTTTTTTCTATCAATAAATGACCTTTGCAAAACATGGCTAAAATACGTCATGACTTTTCCGACAACCCAATATATATAGGCATGTATACGTCATGACTTTTCCGACAACCCAATATATATAGGCATGTATTTGCAATCATATATAATTCATAGGTTCATAGGTACGTATGTCTATGTCCACGTCCCAGCACTACTTCTGAGCACCACAGAGTTTTATTAGTGTCACAAAGCATATTATAAAATTAAATAACAGATTAATCACTATATTCATTGGCAAAATTAATCACTATATTCATTGACAAAAGGTAAGTAAGTCTCTCCATCAGGCTTTTTCTCTCCCCTACCTCTAACTCCTGCACTTAGAAAAAGTGTAACTCCAACAGTATTAGAGAGTTTAGTGCTTACCTGCCTGAATCCTTTTTAAAAATTAAAAGTGTTGTTCATTAGATAGAAATTTCTCAATTTATTTACTCCATTATTATGGAGAAGCACTAGTGCAATAGATGTACCAGAAAGTAACATAATTATTCATGAAAAAGGCCCTGCATGAAGTTGACTCACTTAAACATATATATGTACACCAAAACATGCTTACGTCATCTCTTAGAAGATTTTGCAAAAGGTTTTTCTCATCAGTTTGATTTGTGATGTCCTTTTTGATTACTGGAGCTACAGGTTTCCTTACTCTTGGTGTGTCAGATGATTCACTGGCATAGCGAGAGCTTGAAGCTGCAACACAACCAAAACAAAAACAAAAAAATTATCAAAAATTTCATAATGAAAAAAAAAACCTCACTCATTTGTTGAATGCAAAATGTTTTCTTTGTTTTTAACACTTTTAATAAATTAATTGCAACTTATAAACCACACTAGCGCATTTTGCATATGTTTACCATAGCCCTCTGGCATGAATTGAAACAGCTCATCTTGAACTCACTTGCTCCAAAGAGATTGAACAGCAACTCACTAGACATTTTTTTTTAATTTGATAGCATTTGCATATATATATACTACAAAATACTAGTAATCTGTAGTGAAAATGAAGCTACAAATCACATGATATTTCCTGAAGTGTTTTTGGTTGAAACAGGGGCTGAGGGTTTCCTACCTTATTCATGTGCTGACTTGTCTTACATTTGTCAATCCAGCTAAATAGTTAACCATTTTTAGCCCTTCTTTTGCCAAAAACAGTGATGGAAAGTTGCAAAACCATTTTGGGAGCAGCAAAATGCATTTTTGGAGCAGGTAAAATACATTTTTGGAGCAGCAAAATGCATTTTTGGAGCAGCAAAATGCATTTTTGGAGCAGATAAAATACATTTTTGGTGTAAGAAAACACTTTTTAGAGCAGGTAAAATATTAGTAGATAAAACAAACTTTTAAGCAAAAAATGTTTTGGAAATAGATACACCCTACTCAAATTTAAAACATCTTGCATTGAAATACACACACACATATGCAAACATTTTAGTTTTCAAATAGATCAAAAAATATATAACCATAGCAGGATTTAATTATTAATAATTTATTTTACAAAAAATGTTTAATTTTTTGCTGCTTTTCTCAATATTTAATTGCTCACTTGTATTCTTTTCTATTTTTTTAAGATAGTTAGCAATGTTTTGATTTGCTTCTTTTAATAGTATGTGTCCACTTTCTATTGCACTCATGTCTTTTTTTTATGCCACATTCAATGTTCATCTCAGCATTGTTTAAACATTTTATGAGGGAATCCAACTGCTGCAAATGTTCAGTTTCTTCCCATTTCAAATCACCTTGTGAACATTCAATTTCTTCTCTATTTTGCTGCATTTTTCCAGCACTAATCTGCTCTTGATATTTTTTCCAGGATTCTTTATAAGCTGTCAGAAGTTGTTTGGTTACATTAATTTTACTCACATCTCCATTTAATCTTTTGACATGATCTTTGTGCTTTTTGCTCTCCGCATGATGCACAATCATCGCGGCCACCTTGCAACAGGCTAAAATCGCAGCCACATGGCTTATAAAACGTGATTCAGCAAAACTTTAGATGCTTCATAAAGAGGCCATTCTTTACTACACATACCGCGATACACTTGACCATAAGTTTTATCTGACTTCGTTCTTTTTGTTGTCATAGCTGTTTCACTGCTACATTTCGTTTTGTTTCATTTTAATGTAAATTAACCCTTTCCACTCAAATAACTTTTCACCCATATTCACAGAGAACTCGCATTTTTTTTTTTCTGCAGTAGAGGCCACAACTTAGCAGTGAAAGCTCAGCTTTAGCTCGCCAGCCCCGACATACAAGCTATAGAGGCATCATCAGCATGGCGACTGACACCCGACCTATTCGGCAAAAAAGAAATGTTTCGCGAGCGTCGACATGCAAGCTATAGAGGCGTCATCGGCATGGAGGGTGCCACCAGACACATGCGATATTCGGCGAAAAGGAAATGTCTCGCTATCCCCGACCCACGAGCTATAGAGGCGTAATGAGCACAGAGGATGACGCCAGACACGCAAGCTATTCGGCGAAAACGAAATGTCTCGCGAGCGCCGACATGCGAGCTATAGAGGCATCATTGGCATGGAGGGTTACACCCGAGATATTTGGCGAAAAGAAATTCCTCGCGAGCGCTGACATCCAAGCTATAGAGGCGTTATAGGCATGGCAGATAACACCTGGCACGCGAGCTATTCGGTGAAAACGAAATTCCTCGCGAGTGCCGGCATGCGAGCCATAGAAGCGTCATCGGCATGGCGGGTGACACCCGACACGCAGATGACGTTTCTTTTTCTTTATCCGGTGAAAAAGAAACGTCTCGCGAGCCCCGACAAGCGAGCTATAGGAGCATCATCGGCGTGGCGAGTGACACCCGACCTATTCGGCGAAAAAGAAATGTCTCGCGACCACCGACATGCGAGCTATAGAGGCGTCATCGGCATGAAGGGTGCCACCCGACACGTGCGATATTCGGCGAAAAAAGAAATGTCTCGCAAGCGTTGATCCACGAGCTAGAGTCGTAATGAGCGCGGCGGATGACACCCGACACGCAAGCTATTCGGCGAAAAAGAAATGTCTCGCGAGCGCCAACATGCGAGCTATAGAGGCATCATTGGCATGGAGGATGACACCCGAAATATTCGGCGCAAAAGAAATGTCTCGCAAGCCCCGACATACGAGCTATAGAGGCATCATAGACGCGGCGGATGACACCCGACCTATTCGGCGAAAAAGAAATTCCTCGCGAGCGCCGACATCCGAGCTATAGAGGCGTCATAGACGTCGTGGATAACACCCGACACGCGAGCTATTCGGTGAAAACGAAATTCCTCGCGAGCGCCAACATGCGAGCCATAGAGGCGTCATCGACATGGCGGGTGACACCCGACACGCAGATGACGTTTCTTTATCCAGTGAAAAAGAAACGTCTCGTGAGCCCCGACATGCGAGCTATAGGAGCGTCATCAGCGTGACGAGTGACACCCTACCTATTCGACGAAAAAGAAATGTCTCGCGACCACCGACATGCGAGCTACAGAGACGTCGTCGGAGTGGCGGGTGAGCTATTAGGCGATTTCGTAATGTCGGGTATCACCCGACAGACGAGTGGAAAGGGTTAAAATGTTTGCACCGAAATTTTCACAAGTACAAAGCCACATGCAATCAATGTGAGTTGGCAAAAGGCGCTGAGCTGAGTTCCCTCTCGACTTTTGCGCACGGTACTCTCAAATGGCTGTATGGGGAATAACGTAACAAACTCCGCCTCCGTTGGCGAGGGAAGTCAGAACATCGAAGGCACATAAGGGACTATCTGTAAAGTGCGTTTTTTCGACCAAAAAACAGTAAAAAAATAGAAATTGCGTGCAGGGATCTTGCGAGGGCTTTTCCGTAGTTTTTTCGGATGACTTCCGTAAAACCGTAAGATGGAGTGAAAATCCGTACAAGTTGGCATCTCTGAATACCTATGAATTCTTTAGAAACAGAACCATTGTATCCTGCCACGGGAGAGCCATTTTCAGTCGTCCTCCGCATCAACGAAATAGCTAATGACTGACCTTACGCTGTATTTACGTAATCGCGCACCTCGCCCGGAATGAAATAACCGTGCTATCCCAAAGAACAGGGAACGACATATAAACAATCTCAATTGCACAGCACTCCGAAAGACCACCAAACTATCAGTAAACAATCTTCATCAGGATTTCATAACGTACAGCATCGTTTCTCCTACATACCACGTGATTACAACAGCAAAAACAATTTCATTTCCAACATCGCGAAAATCGTTCCGAAAAACAAACGAATTAGAAGGTAGGTGAAAAGATTCCGAAATTTTGGGATTGGCGGTACGGTACGTGTTGATTAAGCGTCGTTTTCACCAAATTACGCGTAAACCTTAAAAAAGCATCATTCAATTCGACATTTAAAACGGCATTTTTGCCGTGAAAATATTTTATTCGCTCGGCAATTTTTGCTGTGGATTGCCGTTTCGGCGCAGTTGGGCGCAAATATTACATTTTTTCGTAATTTGTAGCAGTTTGGCGCAAGATAATGAAATCGGCGCAGTTTGGCGCAATTGGCGAAAAACTTTCCATCACTGCAGAAAACAACATGATTACAGTATCACTTCATCCATCCATCTGTCCATCTGTAGACACCATATCTCTGCAATTATTAGTACAACTTGAAAATTTTATTTTGCATTGGGAAGCTTGAAATGTGAGAATGATGATCCTTGCTTTCCAGTTGCTGTTTTTTTTTTATGATGCATAACTTCACTGCTAGATGGTATAAAACAGATGCTATCAAATTAAAAAAATGTTTATTCCATATAATTGTGCCACCTTGGTGGTGCAGTGGTCTAAGCATCGGCTTCTAATTATTCATCCGAGATAGGTCCAGGTTCGAATCCCATTGAGGCATGTATGTTATGTTTTTCTTATCGCACTGGCTCTCTCTCTCACCCTTCCATGGAACCAATGACACTAAATTGGGGATGGGTGACTGCTTATAGCTCATCGAATCGCTTGCAGTGGTCGTTAAACCTTCCCCCTCCTCCCCAAATATATATATAACTGCTTCTAAATGCCCAATCAAAAAATTATTTCTTCCCTTTAGAAACAACTTATAACAAAGACCAATTTAGGTATTGTTTCATTTTCAAGTAATGCATAGTCTTCCGGCTAGGGGGCATAAAGTTAAATCACGATTTCCTCGATAGCTCTGTTTTTAAAAGCCCTGTTCGATCATTTCTTTTTACATACATACATATCACTAAGCTGTTCTCTGAGATTCAGAGGTTAGCTCCAAAAAGAAATACAAACTTCCAGATATTTTTACTTATTGTTGTCGTATCAAACTTCTCCATTTACAGCGATCTTGACATACAACTCGCACTTCACTGACATCCATTACACGCTGTACACAAGATCCTTTATACTTCATACTCATAATCATTTTCTCATGCAGACACTCCTGAATCTGGTCCACCCATGTCTTCCTTGGCCTTCCTCTGCCTTTCCTTCCTGCCACTTGGCTGAAAAGATTTTCTTAGTAAGCATTTCATCACTCATTCTTTCAACATGGCCAAACCACCGAAGCATATTGGTCTCCACCTAGCTAACAACATTTTGCTTCACATCACACAACTGCAATACATCTTCATTCCTCACACAATCAGATCGTGTCTTGCCACAAACACCACGTAAGTAACGCATTTCTCCAGCACACAAACGACTCCTATGTTTCTTCTGCAGTACCCAGGTTTCACTGCCTTACATCAGAGTAGGAACAATTATAGTTTCATACACAGCCATGCGGGACTCTCTAGAGAACCCATCATTCCTGTGAAAACCTCCCAGAGCAGCTATGACTTTCAAAGAAGAATTCACTCGCCTACTGATTTCGCCATCCAACTTGTTCTCTCTGTCAAACATGCTTCCTAAATACACAAACTCACTCACCTGGTCAATCACAGTGCCATTTAGACTTACATTACATTCAGTGCTGCCCATTCCTCTCTCAAACACCATAACTTTGGTTTTTCCCTTATTTATACTCAGTTTGAATTTCATGCAAACTTCGTGCATCCGAGTCAACATACCCTGCAACTCACTTTTGCTCTCTGCCAACAGGACAGTGTCATCAGCATACAGCAATCTGCACACATGGATATCACCAAGACATAAACCACTATTATCTATTTTGGCATCACGCATACATGCATCCATAAATATATTAAACAGCCATGGTGACATTACACAACCTTGTCTAACTCCTGCACCAATGGAAAACCATTTTGATAAAACACTATTCACTCATACACAAGCTCTACTACCAGCATACATGGCTTTTACATTATTAAGTAGATTCCCAGTAACACCATATTCATTCAACACCTTCCACAAAAGTGTCCTATTCACTCGGTCGTAAGCTTTCTCTAAATCTATGAAGGCAGTAAAAACTTTCTTACCAACAGCCAGATACTTTTCAATCATCATGCGTAATGCAAAAATCTGGTTAGTGCAGCATTTACCAGGCATAAAACCACTCTGAACATCCCACACTTTCAATGCTGTAAGACCCCGTACTTTTTCAATAACAACCTTACCAAACACTTTCCCTGGCACACTCAGTACGCTAATACCACGATAGTTCTTGCATTCAGTCTGATCACCTTTTCCCTTATACAAGGGAACAATAATAGCATCCTTCCAATCCCGAGGGACCATTCCTAACTCCCAGCACAACTGGCAAATTTCAGTTAACCCGTCAATTACTGAGTCACCACCATATTTCAACATCTCTGCAGTTATGCCATCAACTCCCGGAGCCTTACCATTCTGAAGAGATTTTAGAGCTTTACACACTTCTTCTCTTGAGATCCCTCTTATGCTTTCATCCCTCATTGTGACATTATCTACATCTGCCTCAGAATCATCTTTGCTTTCCTGATCTAATAACTCACAGAAGTATTCACCCCATCTGTCACTTAACTCATTGGGCTCCCATATCATTTCCCCAATCTCATTCTTCACACAACTTACAACTTTGTTTCCCCTGTTTTTCCTGAGTCTCATGTACTTCCAGAAGGACTTCCTATCTTTCCAAAAAGCCAGTTCATGCCTTTCCACTTTCTCCTTCCTATCTTTTGCTTTACTGTGGCGAACCAGCTTAGCAGCTTCACGCTTCTTACAGCGATATTCTTCCACAGAGACTCTACCTTGCAACATCCCCAAATAGGCTCCCTTCTTGCTCTTTACTGCCTCTTCAATCTCACTATTCCACCAAGCATCACCTCTATTGTTACCCACTATTGTGGTGCCACAGACCTCTTTAGCAGCAGTGACAACACAGTTCTTAAAACATTCCCACTTCTTTTCTACATCCCTCTCACCTTCAGTCATTCCTCTCGATCCTTCAGTCGTTCTCTGAGTAAGTTAGAATACCGCTGATGATCTTCAAGGAGCCTATCAACCTTTATTCTTTCTATCCTGGGTCTCTTCCTATTCCTTTTCCTCCAACCAACATTAAGTTTCACTTGTGACACTACCAAGTAATGATCAGAACCAACATCTGCACCTCTCATCACACGGGTGTCAACAACTAAGTGTTTCAAACGCTGATCGTAGACAACAAAATCTATCACACTCTTTTGACCAAGAGTACGATTTTCCCAAGTATATGTGTGGATATACTTGTGATTGAAAAATGTATTAGATACACACAAACCATTCTCAATGCAGAGTTCAATTAATCTTTGACCATTATCATTCACACAAGGATCATTAAACTTACCCAGAACATTGTCAGAAATTGCATTCTGCACACCTACTCTAGCATTGAAATCCCCTGCTATTATAACTTTTTCTTTAGCACCAAACTGGCTCAAAACAGCTTTTAGCTCATTCCAGAAATCTTCTTTCTTATCAGAAGGTTCCGAGTTACAAGGAGCATACACTACAACAATTACAATTCTCTGAAGTTTCACTTTCAAACGAATCCAGAGAATTCTCTCACTTACGCAACTATAGTGAATCAAGTTGCTTTTCATCTTTTCACTTAAAATCACACCTACACCAGCCTGTCCTCTCATATTATCCAAAACTCCAGACAACACACTCACCGTGCCATTCACTTCTTCTACCCCAATTTCCTTCTTTTTGGTTTCACTTACACACAGCACATCCAGTCTATACTTATTCATCTCCTCAATCACTTCACTCATCTTGCCATTTATACCTCTAGTATTCCATACACCAATCTTACATTAACTCAGCCGAGATCTCTTTCTCATACGCTGTTTAAAAAGTCCAGGTCGATTCCATGGTGGACCGTCCTTTTCAAGTGTGGTAGGTCCACCATATCCCACACTTGAGTCATTCTTAATATTTCTTTTTGTCTTTTTAATCAGGTAAGTACATCAGTGTGGGGGATTAGCCCACAGCTGTGGGTTCCAGTTGGTCATTCAACCTAAGGATTCTGGAACAAAATAATTTCTTTTTACATAGGATAAAACTCGTGGAAGAAGATGTTTTGCATATAATTTCTAATTTTTGTTAAAGAATGGTTTTGCCACTAGGTCGCATGAGATTATATTTCTGGTCCTGATGTATTTGCAGCAATATTTGTGCTCCTGAAATTAAAAAAAATTCTTTTGTGGTCAGATATTACTGACCACAGCAATCCCTTTGAGAGTACTTTCTGCCTAAAATAGTGTTTCTGCCAGGGAACATAGATATCTTATTTTTGCCCATATCTCTACTTCTAAGAGTCTGATTTGCAAACTTCTTTCATTGTTGGAGTCTTTCTAGTCTGAAATGTTTTGCATATAATTAAAATTGTTTCTTAATGCCCAAGTGTGCCACCAGGGGGCTAAGTCCACGTTTTCATTAACAGCAAATTTTCAGTAGTATCTGAGTGTCTACAAACTCAATTGAAAAAAATTATTTTTCGGTCAGATATTTCTTACTACGAAAGCATTTTGTGAGCATTTCTGGCTTAAAGTTATGCACATTTTCTCCACTGTGAGCACATATGTCAAATTCGTTTTCCTCCGTATCTCTGCTTCTAAATGTCTAATTTCAGAAATTATTTGAATACCATTTACCTTATGGAAGACTTTGCCTGTACTTGTTTAGTTCTTTGTAGTTAACAGTTGTGCCACTAGGTAGTGTTTGTGTGCTTATGTTTGTTGCTGTATCTCCGCTTCTAAGAGCCCTATTAAAAGTTTCCTTTTTTTACTGTCTGACATTCGCTACTATAAGGATAGAGAACATTAGCCTCTTTATATGCTCAGCTTTCCTGTTAGGGAGCATAAATGTCAAAACCTTTTTCTCGCTGTCTTAGCTTTCAGGAGGTATATTGAAAAATTATTTTTCCTTAGCATAGCTTTTGCTATGGAGAATACTTTTTGCATATTATCATCTCTGATACATTTCTTGCGCTATGAGAAACTTTTTATGTTCAATTTGTCAATTTTTGTAACATACTTTTCATCTGCTAGTAGAAGTAAGTAACTGTTTCTATTTCTGGATGTTTTATCAATTTTTGAAATCCAGTTGATTTTTTTCTAAAGAATCATTGTGTGCTGATGCTTTATATTGCTTGCAGAGAAAGAAAGAAATTATTACCTTCTCATTTTCCATTTTGTTCAGAAATATGCAACTAATACACTTTGAAGCACAACATCCTACTTAAAATACATTAAGTAGATGCAGCACTTTTATTTGTTTCGGTTGTCCACTGATGGACAACCGAAATCTTAGAATGAATACCAAGGGACAGATAAAGACCCAGAAGACCACATTTTGTGTGTGTGTGTGTGTGTGTGTGTGTAGATAGCAGGGGTGATTGCAAAGTGACACAAGAAACCCTGAAACTCTCAGCTCAGTGCCAATATACATATAATGCATATTACAAATATTTATATATACATTTATATATACAAGGTTTGTCCAGAAAGTAATGAGACCACTTTTTCTGGGACAATCAGAAGGGCCGGAGGGTGGAGTTTCCGGGCATGATGGGTGGCGGGTATGTTAGGTAAATGATTGATGTCTCATCAGTTGGCTCTGAGCTTTTACAGAGTGAGGATCGCTTGCGAAGTGGACAGCTGTGCGAGTGTTGTGTAACGGTCAAAACGCAGAAGAGTGTCGAACAGCGATACGTGGTAAAGTTTTGTGTTAAACTTGAAAAATATGTGACCGAGGCACTTGCTATGATACAGAAAGCCTACGGGAAAGATGCTTTATCAAAAGCACAAGTGTTTCGGTGGCAAAAACGTTCACAAAGGGAAGAGAGAGCGTAGAGAATGAGCCATGCCCAGGGCGTCCTTCAACGTCTCACACTTTGGACAATGTGGAAAAGGTGAAAGCGGTTTTGGATACTGACTGACGTCCGAGTGTTAGATTGGTAGCAGAGCACTTGAGACTCGCGAAATCCATTGTGCATGAAATCATCACTCAAGAATTGCAGATGCGGGAAGTTTGTGCCAAATTGGTTCCTAAGGTTTTGACCGATGAACAGAGGAACAACGGTGTGTCGATTTCTTGTGAGCTTTTGGACCGTGTCAGGAGTGAACCTAGTTTTTTTGGAGAAAGTGATAATAGGTGATGAAACGTGAGTCTTTGAGTACAATCTGGAGACAGAGTGGCACACTCTAGAGTCTCCTCGAACAAAGAAGGCTCGAATGTGCAAATCGAAGATGAAATCGATGCTCGTTGTCTTCTTTGACTGTAAAGGTGTTGCCCATAAGGAGTTCGTACCACTCAGACAAACGGTCAACACTGTATTTTATGTGGAAGTGCTTCAACGGCTGAATCCAGAGATGCGCGCGTCCGCCCGGAAATCAGCAACACTTGGGTTCTTCACCACGATAATGCGCCGAGCCATGCGTCGTTGAGAGTGAGAGAGTTTCTGGTGAAACACAACGTGGCAGCGCTGCCCCAACCTCCCTACAACCCGGACTTGGCTTCAGCTGACTTCTTTTGCTTCCCCGGCTCAAATCCAGCCTGAAAGGACACCATTCTGGGATTGTTACAAACATGCAAACTGCCGTGACGAGTGCTTTGAAAGTGATCCCTGTTCCCGACAAGCTACGCGGTGTGACAGAACCGCTGGCAGTGGTATATTGATGTTCAAGGATGTTGTTTCATGGAATTTCAATGTTATGTAAGTATAACTTTAATTAAACATCTGTTATTGAATGAGTCTCATTACTTTCCGGACAGACCGTGTATTACTCACATATAAACTAGCTACACAACAAATAGGCCCTAGTGCTTGTATTGTTAAACTTCACATCTTGTACCCAATTTTCTTTCACTGTGCAAAATCCTTCAGGCATTGCATCTTTGAAATCAAATTTCGCACTTCATATTATATGTTAATTGAGCAGTCTATGTGGATCAGTTTTACTTTAAGCTCACAGTGGATTCCATTCAATTTCTAAAAGTAGCTCATTGGATAAACCGAATCTAATCTAATCAAATTATTTGATGTAGATGTAACTTTCAAAATAATGAAAAAAGCCTTTCTTTCAGCAGGCTGTTATCTTGAGAGCTTGTTTGATAACAAAAGAAACACTGAAGGTGCCACAAATCGCTGAAGTGTTTTTAATAAAACACTGTAATTTCCAAAGGAAGTGAAACATGAGTGTATTCTAGGATACATACACAACTCTTTGTGGTTAACCTCAATGGAGGCAAAATTCTTCAAATCAGTTTTTCAGTGGACAACAGATACAGTGTCACCTGCATATAATGAGTCATCACTGATCTTTTTCATCTCAACTACTGTTTGCAACTTTTAAATTGGCTACTGCTGCACCCTTTGCTTCATCATAAATCTTATTTTTTCCACATGTTGTGCTCACTGTAAACTCTTAAAAGTTGAGGTATAATATTTTCTGTCTAATTCCCCACTTCAACTTAAAATACACTGTCATCTTTTCCACACAATTTTACTCTTACACACAAATGACTTTGGAAATAAAATTTTAAAAATATTAAATTAAAAACACAAATCATAAAAGAGGATATAAAATAACTACATACATTTTCTTGTTCCCTCTGCTATTCCCTCAGAAAATATGCCACCTGTCTGAATATATTCTGGACGATTTCTTCCTCTGCCACGACCTCTATCGGATTCCTTTCTTCGGTCACGATTGCTGCTAGCAATCTTTGGTTTTCCTCTGTCTGAGCTGAAATTCATGCATTTGTTGTACCAATTGAAAATAAGCAAATGACATTCATCTTATATGGCATACAAAGAAAGAAAGAAAATTGAGCAAATTCATTGTTGCCTAGCACAAAAGAAAAATCAAAACCCAGACTTTTTGGTATATAGTTTGATGACTTCAGAGACTAAAGGTGCTCATTAAGTGAAAGATACTCCAGTAGATTCTGGTTATCTGGGCCATTGGTTAATCAAGGCAGCCATTTATTTGGGACAGTTCTTGAAGAACATCCCAAATTAGCTCTTTAGGATAAAGCTTCACATAATTGGTGCAGCTGCTTAATTGTGTCCGAATCAGTCAGAACTCAGAAACTACCAAACTTTTTCAAGGCTGCAGTATATGATGAAATTAATCTAAAACTGGGTCAAATACAAAAGAATGACAAAAGTCATTTTGTTACATAAAATCATTAAGAAGCCATGGGAAACTGTTTGGTTCCTGAAGTCAGATGAAAAAACTGCAATTATACCAATTTACACGAGAGGGAATAAGGAAGGGTTGCAATAGCATAACTCCCACATTTTTGAAAAAGAAAAGAAATTATAAGACTTTTACAAACTGTTGGCATTTTCTCCTAAATTTTAATGATACAAAATTTCCTTCTCTTGAATTTTAATTGAATGAAATGTACTAGTGTTCCATTTATTTATTTATTTTTTCATTTGGAACAAAACTTAAAATTAAAAAAAAAAAAGCAAAATTATATAGTTGTGCCACATGAATCCTTCATGGCTGAACTGTTGTTACCTTTTTATCCCATCCCACCAACATACATACCACCAACACAGATTTTGTATCTGTAGCATATCTCTGTTACATAGCATGTTTGGTTTTGCAAGGTATATCTCATGTTTACTTTACAAATCAGCATTACATTCACTAAATCCTTGGTTTTTTGGGGGTTTTTTTCTAG
This sequence comes from Macrothele yani, assembly GCA_039090855.1. Classification (NCBI taxonomy): domain Eukaryota; kingdom Metazoa; phylum Arthropoda; class Arachnida; order Araneae; family Macrothelidae; genus Macrothele; species Macrothele yani. The sequence continues at coordinate 77,988,687 of CM077026.1, forward strand.
CTATTGGTATTTTTAAACACTTTTTTGTACACACATAAGGTCAAAATGTCACTTGCTTCAGAAAAATAAATAAAAATAGTAAGTAGATGTCATTAATGATTTTGCATAGCAAAGGTATTATTTAAAGGCATGCAAGGAAAAACAGTACATTTTTTCTTGAGATGCTCTAAATTAGTACGCAACAGCTGAGAATAACAAGCAGATATAACATTCAAATTGTAAACCTATTACACAAATGGGGAAGCATATACCATCATAATAATCATTAAACATCATTAGCTATGGAATCTTCTTATTTTAAGCAAATGCCCATATTTAGCAATAATAATTAAGTCACTGCTTATGCTAAATTTTAGTTACTTAACTGTAATGATAAATTAATCAGTTATTGAAAAATATACTAATTATGCATAGTTTTTGATTTACCTTTTTATGTAAATAACTAAACAGTTCCAGAAAGTTCAAGGTTATATCAAGCAAGCCTGGCACTCTTTCAGTGTGCAGATTTTAACCAGTTCTGACTAATCTGATCAAGTTAGAATCTGCCAAAACATTACATTACGAGGCTTATAATGATAAGTGTGTTATATTCAGCTTATTTTTGTACTGCAGTTCAATGTGGTTTATGATATGACAGTGCATTTTGTTAAAAATCATTTGTGACCACAATTACCTTTAAGGATGTCAGAAACATTCTTAACTGGTTTTTAAGTAAAAATATGTCAAATCAAAACTAATTAAACAAATAATCCCATGTAAGAATATGAGCATAACTCACCTTCCTGAACAATTCATTTTCCCACATTTATAGCACATTACAACCTCTGACAGTCCGTTCGTTTTTATGTTATGGGGAATTTAGCCAGTTATAATTCATACATTAAGTAGTAAATATATACTTGCTTGATCAAATTGGATTATGATATTTGTTTTGTTTTTATTAATTTTATAATCTATTTTTAACAAAGGACTAATTATAATAAATACAAGGTTGCTTACCTTTTTCACATTTTACTGCACGTTTTATTCTTTTTGTTGTCATGCTTGGTTTAAGCCTCCGGTGTGGTGTTCTATTTTTTTTTTTTTCTTCAGGTTCTTTCAAATGTTCTACAAACGCTCAAGTCCATGAAGTGCCTTGCTGTCCAGGTTGCAAAATTGTATACCTCCCTCCCCACCCTTCACATCCGCGTGTAAAACCTAACCTTCGTTGATAAAAACCCAATTCTTGAACTCAAAATCTTTTGATATTATCAACCGAACATAAACTGCTTATTTAAATACATACAAAATGCGAACGAAAATGTAAAAAACGTATATACAACTATTTGTTAGCCTTTTGTTAGCAAACTCCTATTTTAATATCAATTTTTTGTAAATACTTACTTTTTAACTGTATTAGTAATTATATAATATAATCAAGGAAATCATACATAACCATATAACAACTATTAATATAATAAATGAAACCATACAAATTTGCACACTGAAAGAGTAATGAAGTATGAAAGCCTGTCCCTTCCCAATAACATATTAATAATAATGAATGGACAGTCAGAGGAAGTAATGTGCTATAAATGTGGAAAAATGAATATATCAAAAAGGTGAATTATGCTCATATTCTTACAAGATTATTTGTTTGATCATTTTGGTGATGATTGTCACAAACCAATTTTCAATTAAACTGATTTTACTAAAGACCTCCAAAATTCAGATAAGGTTTTACTGCTATACTTTTATAAATTATGATCAAGAGAATGAGTAATGGTTTACAGTTGTCACCTACATACTGTATATGTATGTGTTTGCCACCAAAGAGTCAAGTTGTAGCTGTGAGCAGTAAACTTCAAGGACAGTTATAAAAACATTTTGCATAAAGTTCGTATGCAATATTAAATCTCAGGAGTGCAAGCTTCACAGATATATGAAGTTCCAAAACAGAAAAAAATCTTTATTCATAACTGCTTCAATCTGAGTATCTGAAAACCTCGGGTAATAAATTAAACACCAGTGTGTCTATTTTTAAACATTTGGTCTATCAGCAAATGGTTTTACTGAAATTCTTGTGTGATATTTACATAAGTTACTTCTCATCATTATACAGCTAAATTTTAGAGCAGCCACATAAAACCTGAGGACAAGATAAAGCACAATGATGCCCTCCCCCACCTCTGCATGTGTGCATGCACACACACTGTGAAATTAGTTCACCTCACTGTATGTGTTTCCTTAAATTGTGATACAAATACATTTTATAAAAAATGTATTTCTATAAATTTGCTAACAGGACAACCATTTCCAACCATTAAGAATTTATTTATTAGAATTTAATAAATAAATTCTTAATGGTTAGAAGTTTAGAATTTCTAAACTTACTTAGCCATTACTAATCTAAAGCAACTATTATGGGAATTTTACTAAGAAATTTTTCATTAAATAGCAAATTTTCGGAGAAAACTCTTCTCCTTCTTCAGGCTGTCTTGTTGTTGTCACTTATTCCGGGGAGAGGAATAAGTGACAACAACAAGACAGCCTGAAGAAGGAGAAGAGTTTTCTCCGAAAATTTGCTATTTAATGAAAAAATTTCCTAGTAAAATTCCCATAATAGTTGCTTTAGATTAGTAATTGAATTAAGAAACTAGGAAGCCATTTCTCAACATGAGCTTTATTCAAAGAATTACTTAGCCTTTATATTCATTTGTTTATTTGAATTTGTTAACTTATTTAACCATTAAGCATTCATTATTAGAAAAAAACTATTGAATTTTGTGCAAGTAGAAACAAAACCGCAGAAGTACAGTAAAATAGAATTTCTGCAACTTCCTGTTGGAAAATTGCCTGTGGTAATTCTTTCAATGGGAAGTTGCATAAAAATTTGGTGCTGCTGTTAAATGTTCAGTGGCTCAACTGACCTTGCAAACTCCTTATGAAAATCTGATTTTATCGTCAAAGGATCATCACAACTTTACCGAGAAGTATGTCTCAGGTAGGTCATTTCATATGTTTGCTGCTGATGAAACAGCTGATACAAAACCAGTGTTGAACACAAGGTAAAAAAAAAAAAAAGCACAAAATATGACACCGATTCTTTGGTTGTAATGAGCACATCTTTTGAATCCTTTTGGACTCAAATTAAATTTATCAGATATATTCGAAATCAATGGAACCAGTTAGAAAAAAAATCAATCGGATTTCTACAATCAAAAAAACATCCAGAAATAGAAACAACTACTTAGTTCCACCAGCGGCTAAAAAGTATGTTACAAAAATTAACAAATGCTACACAAAATGTTTCTCATAGCACAAGGAAGGTATCAGAGACAAAGAGATTTTCAAATCGAACAGTTAAAAGAAGAAATATAGAAGAAAACATGATGCAAATCTACATCTTGTAGCAAAAGAATTTTGCATAATGGAAAAGTTGAAAATAGGCAAAAAGCATTCTTCAAGGGGAAAAGCTATCCTAAGGAAAAAGAACTTTTCAAATACATTTTGTGGAATTAGAGATAGTGGGGTATTCTATTTCAATGTAATACTGAAAAATGGCATTTTCAACCAGATCCCTTTGGATTTTTATGAAACTTTGTAGATTTGTTGACATACACAAGAAATGAATGTGTGCCAAATTTTAGCACAATAGCTTTTTAATTTCCTGATTTAGTAGGTCATAAAATTCAAGAAATTTGGCAAATTTCAGTGTTTTGTGTGTTGTAAAAGTACTCATAACTCAAGTTCTTTTCATCACACAGTGATGAGGTTTGGTTTTTTTAAAACCTCTTTTGCTAGCTTTAAAATTATATATTGCTTAATGCATAATTAAAAAATTTTCATTTCAAGGTCACACAATTTACAATTTGACCTTGAATTTCTCAAAAAATGGCACTTTGATTTAAAAAAAAAAAAAAGACGTGAAATTACATCACATGGTGATAATATGTCATAAATTTGAGAGTGGCAATTGAAGGCCATCAAAAGTTACAAGGATTTGTTAAACTTACATTCTCGGTAAATTTACTATATGACTAAAATATACATGTTCCACTGATTAATAGAGAAGCTTTATAATCTAGCCAACCAGCAGCATAAAAAGGCACACGTATGAACTATGTTTGGTGATGGGTTACTCCTGTTTATAAATCATTTCATGTAATATTTATAAGAAAATAAGAAAACTTTCATATTAATATCTTGGCCGTTCAGCTTTAAACAAGGGTATGTGTTATCTGATGAAAAGAGTTGACTTAATGCATTTGAACTTGGCACTAATATCTAATTTTACAATCTTCAAAATTTATCTTCTTGTTCAGTGATGGCAATTTTATATTGTAACCACTGAAAAAAACTATTTTTACGTAAAATAAAGAGCAAAGTTTGCATCAAGTGTATCACATAAAAATGTTTTTTGTGTGATGCTTCATGTTATTTTGCAGTTTGACTGCTCACTTCCTGGGAAGCAACTGCACTCTAGTGTAAATGCCATAATCAGCATAAGTTTTTCTCTGTCATTTAATTGTGTTGGCAAAATTAAAATTTCTTGCCCTGAGAGTGTTCCTGAGTTTTTCAGTATCTTCTTGTAAGATTTTGTAAATTCATCAGTTGCTGCCTTTCATTTTCAATCGGATGTTTAAATAAGTATTTTGAATTCGATATCATCTGCTTTTACGCCCTCTAGCGACAGAATTGTACATCGTCAAAAAAAAAAACGAAATGAAGAAGCTTCGTTCGCATATTTCAAGCTTCCAAATGCAAAAAGAATATTTGAAATCAGACTAATAATTGCAGAGATATGGGGTCCACAGGCGGATGGACGGCCATATTTCTGCAACTATTAGTCTGATTTCAAAAAAAATTATTTTTGCATTTGGATGTCCACAAACGGATGGACGGACAAACCGATAACATAAGCACCATTTTTTTATTTTTTTTAAACGTGCTAAAAATGCAACTTACAGGTCATATTTTAACACACAAAAAACTTTGGGAGAATGCCCCTCTAAATATGGCCCTGAAGAGCTCTAAGCTTCTTGGTGACATCTGTGTGTACAGATTACTCTATGTTGATGACACAGTCCTGTTGGCAGAGAGTGAAAGTGAGTTGCAGAGAATGTTGCCCTGGATGTACGAAGTTTGCATGAAATTCAAACTGAGTATAAATAAGGGAAAAACCAAAGTTATGGTTTTTGAGCAAGGAACTGTTAGTACTGAATGTAATATAAGTCTAAATGGCATAGTGATTGACCAGGTGAATGAGTTTGTGTATTTAGGAAGCATGTTTGACAGAGAGAACAAATTGGATGATGAAATTAGTAGGCGAGTGAATTCTTCATTGAAAATCATAGCTGCTCTGAGAGGTTTTCACAGGAATAATGGATTCTCAAGAGAGTCCCGCATGGCTGTGTATGAAAGTGTAATTGTTCAAACCTGGGTACTACAGAAGAAACATAGAAGTCATTTGTGTGCTGGAAAAATGCATTACTTACCCGAAAGGTGGGGGTCAATCCATGTACTGTAATATCTTTTTTTTTTTTAAGGATACAAGTAGGAATAGATGTGATACATTCAACTTAACTTATTGAAAACAAAATTTCTTTGTAACTTTATAAATTATTAGATTGCCACTCAAAATTTTATCATATGTTAAGCCGCGTTAAGGATGTCAAGAAATTCGATATATATTTCTTTAAAAAAGATTAAAATGTCACTTTTTTGAAAAATTTTAAATTTTTAAATTGGAAGGAAATTTTTATGAGTTTTGTATTATCTTAAAGCTTGTTTAATATAATTTCTACTGAAACCAGAATCAACTGGATAACACACTGTTATCTCAAGATATTAAAAGCTGAATGGTTACAAATTTTTTAAAGATGCAGAGAAATTCAAAATTTTGATCTTTTTTATCTTCAAAGTAATCCAAATGAAAATTATCAAAAAAATTGTTCTTACTTTTCTATGTAAGGACTATCTCCTTACCAATTTTCGTTAAAATTGGAAATGTCAAGGACGAGTGCTGTTATAATTTGACATAGAATGATCCAATGAAAAATAAGGTTTTGACCTTTACGACACCTGGCAGAAAATATAAGCATTATTTAAAGAGGATAATGCACCACATACATCTCTATTGTAGTGAATAATGGCATACAGTAAAAAAGAAATTTCTCAATAGGGTTTTTAGAAGCAGAAATGCAGCTGCTAACAAAAGTACACAAACACCACCTAGCGGCAGAACTGTGAACTATAAAACTTTTCAAATACTAACCAAAAGTGTTCCACAAGGTAAATGGCATCCGGTTTTGAAATATTTTTTTAAATCACACATGCAGAAGCAGAGATATTGAGAAAAATAGATTAAACAATGATGCCTCCTAGTGGAGAAATTGTGTATTATTTTTGGGAAGAAAATGCACACAAAGAGTTTTTATAGTAAGTAGTATCCGACCAAAAAAATGTATCATTAAAAATGCACCAGCACCAAGCAGTAGCATAACTAGTAGGTTGTATAGCATTCCACAAAAGTCAACAAAATCAACTGTGAAACAGTTTGAACACTCGATTTCTGAACAAACACGGTATATATCAGGAATTTTCTACTTCATATTTGTTGCACCAAATCACTAGCCTTATAAGTACTGATTTACAAAATATACTGTTTTGTAAGCCTGACAAACATGCTATTATTAGCACACACACACACGCACACATGCATACATGTTCCGAAATAAAAAGAATCATAAAATAAATTATATAATTCTTGAAGGATCCACAACACTTTCTTGGCATTTTTTTTACCTAAAAAAATAGCACACTAAAACCTGCCAGGACTAGAAACAATGAACTGTTTTCATAGATTGCTTACACCCTTATTTTAGTACCTTTTTTTAATCTTTCACTTGATACAAGAAAGAAAAAAAGAAAGAAAAGAAAAAGATGTTAATCAGTCAATAAGCAGTGGAATTACACCAAGGAAAATGGGGATCAATAACATGTAGGCATTAGTACAAAATGTATAATTATCCAATACTTTCAGACTAACCTTCCAACATTATTAATTGCACAAAAATTCTGAAAAATAGTTCCCAGCACATATTTTGAAAGTACTTGTCACAAGAAAACACACACATGCACATGAACCTGTGACGTACAGGCATATCTTGTGTAATACAATAATACATTCCAGAATTTCATGTGAAATAACCTACATATCAACTGATCTCATTTCTGTTAGTGAGAAATGTTTGATTGAGCATAAACAGCAACAACGTTATCATTTGAAATCACTGATGTTAGTTCAAAAGAATGAATAAGACTGGAAGGCATCCTATATTTTTTTAATTATTACCTTTCTGAATAATTTGCAGTGTTAAAGAGTTAAGGACTATTTGCAGAAAATAAAAGAACATGTTAAGAGTAAAATTAAAAATAGTACACTGAAATTAGTAAATCAGATCACAAATGATCTTCTAAACACTGAGAGATGAGCAATTTAAAAGTACAAAAAAATGAGTGAAATTATAATCTAAATTGTAATAAAAGTTAACAAAACTTCTTTTCAGATCTGAGTTAGTAACATCACAAACAAAACACAACACAACACAACACAACACAACACAACACACACACACACACACACACACATTACCAATCAACTGAAAACAGACTTAAGCCTGTCACAGAAGAACTAAATGCCAATCCTGATTTACATATGTAGCAAAAATATCTCCACACTTTTTTCTGTACTGAGGCAGAAATCTAACTTTGATTAAATGGAAATCAAGGGAGAAATATTCCTTATAAATGCATGGGATAATCATAATTATTCACACAGTAGTCTGAATACGACTCTGAACTGTTCTAGTTCACTCTTTACCGCTTTCAAGTTTTCTAATGTGATGTAACATGGTGAATAGGAGTAAACTGGAGCAGTTCAGAATCATACTCTGACTGCTGTGCGAATAATTTAATCGTTAATTCAATGCACTGCAATGGATAAGAAGACAAATATGGTGTAGGACTTTCACACTCTTAAGTCATGGAAATACAATGAGGAGACATAATTTTGCCATTTTCAAAATAAAACCATGCTTGCAATTCTAGGATTTAGTTACCTTGGTGTAGAAACTTCAGATTTCTCTCGCCGTGCAGGTATGTTGGGAACAAACGTTCTTTTGGGTGCAACTCCTAAACCCATACCACCTAATGTCAAATCCCTTGGGTTTCGAATTGAAGGAAGCCTGTAAGCAAAAATGTACAAGAAAAACTTTTTTCTAAATCAATGTGACATATAAAAGAAATAGGTTTCACAAAAATTGGAAAATTTAAATTACAAAAAGATACTATATTAAATAAAATTTATCAGATATAATAGTGTAAAAGAGCAGCTTTGTACAGGATGAAAAAAAAAGTTGTGCAACCCAAAGTTTGAATTTGTACAAATTGTTGTAAAATCGTTACAATCATTCTTTCTGCCAAAAACTGTCACCATCACACTATTACAAAGTATTGGAGACACTGAGTTTACTGTGACATGTATGGGTTGTTCGCAATGTAGCTTTGTTCCTCGTGGAAGTGAAATATCTTTTTCCCAGCTGCACAGAGTTTTCATTTCAGAAAATTATTTCACTAATCATTCATATGCATGTATTGTATTGCCAAGGAATTTCACAAGAAACATTCAGGTACAGAAGTACCTCAGAAGTTGATGATACCGAGATTAGTGCAGACTTTTCGGGAAACTGAAGGTGTTGCAGATAAGAAACACTCCACAGGACCCTCCATTTTGACTAGCAATAAAGTGTGTGGATGAGGTAAAGAGAGCACTATAGCTGTCCCCAACAAAAAGCCCCTGGAAACTCGCCATGCAATCATCAGTCTTGTACGGTAGTGCTCAGAAAGTTGCAAGATCAATACGCCTTCATCCTTATCATGTTCACCCAGACCATAAACTGAAGGATCCAGATAAATGCAAATGAATAAACTTCTGCAGATGGTTATGCACATTCAATGAAGAACGTGGAATACAGATCTGTGATACAGTTTTCTTCAGTGATGAGGACTAGTTTCACCTTGGTGGGTATGTGAATAATCAAACAATTGGGTTTGGTTATGCACAAATCCACATTTTTCATAAAAAAGTTTTGCATTCTCAAAAACTTGGAGTTCGGTGTGCGATATCATGCAATCGCATAGTGGAACCAATTTTCTTTGAAATAACATTGAATAGTTCCATCTACCAAGATATCATCACACATTTCGTGGCACTCCTTGATGTCAGCAAACAATATTGTTGGTTCTAGCAAGACAGTGTTACGTACCGTACATTTTTTGCAAAAATTCTGACCATACATTTTTTGCAAGAAGAGAGATCACCCGACTTATCACCACCGGATTATTTACTTTGGGGGTATCTGAAAGGTGTTGTTTACAAGAATAATCCTCACACCCTGGATGAACTCAAAATGAGCACAGCAACAATGACTGAAAACATCAGTGTGCAGGTGATTCACAAAGTGGCATCAAACCTGGTAAAAAGAGTGCACGTTTGCATTCACGAACATGGTGGCCACTTTTAGCATATATTATAATGAGGCTCCTATTCTTTTTTTTTTTTTTTTTTTTTTATGCTATAAAGGTGAGATTATAACCTGTATTTGTAGATATTTCATTTTTCATATACTTGTAATTAACCTTGAAACAGATATGTGTTATGCTTGGGTTGTGCGACTTTTCGATCAGCCTGTATCTTTTGACATATTTTTTTTACGAAATACACCTTTTCCCATTTCTTAGTTACCTCTATCAATATCAATAATCAATAAAAAAATTTCATTAATGTTTTTTAAGTAAAATTAAAGTTCAATATCAGCACTTCTGTACTTGAAACAGTGCCATTTCCATGACATGAAATTCTTTTTTCAGGAAAATGAGTAGTAGCAGTAATGAGTTTTGGACTCTGATTTCACTTAAAAGGCATGTCTTTTTGTTCCTTCGTCTTTTTCAAGCATACCAATTAATGGAGCACACACTTTTCCATCTATTTGTTTAATGTGAGGTTAAGCTCAAAAACGGTACTGCCTCTGAAGTGAAAATAACTTGAATGTGGGTCACAGAAATGGTGCCGTTTATGCAGCTCACTACTAGTTTTGAAATTCAACTTTGCTTTAAAAAAATATATATTTGCTCCATAGGAATGGCATTTTCTGGATCCAATGCCTGTGTTACTGCACCAACCTACCCTCCTGCATAAGCATCAGGGGTGTAGTGGAGTCGGAACACCGTTCCGGCATTGCTTTTTTAAGGGAAATAAATAAAAAAATTGTTGTAAAATACTTCCTTAAAACAGCGTGATCTTATGCTTAACATTGGAAATATTATTGGTATTTCAAATTGATAATTTGATATTAGGTATTTGAAATTAATAATTTGAAATACCAATCATATTTTTTATAATCTTATTACTTTTATTAATTTGAAATTAATAAAAGTAATAAGATGCTGTGATTTCTGTAGAAAGTATTGATTAGGAGAATAATGATTATGAACTGTAATTACATTCTCTCTAAAAAATAATTGAGTCATCACTCATCAGGTTGGAACATATTGTGGAAGGGTGACGGTGGTACCTGGTAAGGAAGCAACGTATTGGGGGGTGGGGGTGGCAGGAGGGTGTGATGGAAGTAGTTTCGTGCGCGGAATCCTATCAAGGCCAAGGTCATTGACATACCCACGTGTGGTCACTGTGGTGGTGCTACCATACGTTATTTCATCTCCCCACTCCTCAGTTCTCATTTGCCCTCGTGGTTCCCAACTAGCTAGTTGTTTATGCCGTTTACTTATGCAAAGGATTTTTATTGTGTTTTCGTTTTATTCTTCAAGTAATTTTATTAGCATTTCTGTCATTCCTACAGTGAGATAAACGGGGAAAAAATTATACTACCCACGATTTATTGAAAACTACATGACCTGCAATATTTTAAGTGTAACATATTAATATTAGGGATTTTCTTCTGAATGCATTTATTTCACTGTAACACGAATAGGATGCTGCCGCGTCCAAGAACAGTTGCTATTTTTGCTGAATGCTTGCGAATATACACTTAGGAAGAATAAATAATATGTAATTACTGTTTGTTCTTTGGTTGGTTTTTAGCAGCATATTTTTTAGCACGTCTTTTGTAAAAAACGATCGTGCTTATGCTATCGGTTTGTCCGTCCGTCTGTACCCACGGTATCTCTACAACTACACTGCTGGACAATTGCTAAGGACGGATCCTAAACGGCTACATAGCGCATAAAAAAATAAGTGTGGTTGGATGCCAAGTGAAATAAAATAATGTCAGAATGCCAGGACATTACAAGAAAGACAATTTATTGTGCTCTGAAATCCAGAAGGCTTTGGAACGTATTCAAGGGACAAACAGGCCATTTTGTGCAGAATACGTAAACGTGAAAAAATGCAATTACCGTCCGCAGGCGTTCCGGCGTAAGATGACAATACGAGATATGGCCACCATGGAGGGCGATGCAAGATTCCACATGTCGTGTCATGCTTTGCACAACATTATCAAGCAGTTGTTGGGGTAATTTATCCCATTCCTCTGTCAGTGCACGGATGAGGGTGTCCTTGTTTATTGGAGGGCATTGGCGACCAGCAAGACTCCTCCCCAAAGCATCCCACACATTTTCAATGGGATTCAGATCTGGAGAACGTGCTGGCCATACAAGGAGTTGAATATCCTCGCTCTCAAGACACTCCAGGACAGCGACTGTTCGATGACATGTTGCGTTGTCGTCCATGAAAATGAATCTATCACTGACAGCACCACGGAACATGCGAACATGAGGTAGCAGAACATCATTAATGTATCGTTGGCCAGTCATAGTCCCAGTTGGAAGCACATGGAGGGACGTACGGCCATTGATCATGATGCCAGCCCATACCATGACACTACATGTCGGATATCAGTCCCTTTCCTGTATGTTTGCTGGACAATATGCAGTACCACTATCACGCCAGATCAGTTGTCGTCGACAATCAGAAGATAGACTGTATCTACTCTCATCTGAGAAGAGGACAGCAGACCAGTCGTTATCAGTCCAATTGCGATGTTGATGGTACCATTGCAAACGGGCGGTACGGTGACGTCTGGACAATGGGATGCACACAACAGGACGGCGGGCGTATAGTCCTCCTTCATGCAAACGTCTGGCGACAGTTTTTCGGGAGATCCGCTTGCCAGTGACAGCCATAAACTGATTTGCTACCTCACTAGCTGTGCTGCGCCGGTGTCTTTTTGTTGATAGCACTATGTACCGATTTTCTGCAAGTGTCGTGCTGCGAACACGACCTCCCCTGTGACGTTTGCTACACTCTCCATTTGTTTGAAATGATTTCCAAAGCCTTGAAACAACACTGTGGCTGACGTCGAACTCCCTGGCAACATCTGTTATTTTTCGCCCTTCTTTAATCTTGCCAATAATACGGCCACGCGTAAAATCATCTAGCTGATGTCGGGAAGACATACTGAAAATTGCAAGTTCGTCAATTGATTCTTTCCCTTTCAACTTTGCGTTTGAACAACAACGGTCAATACGCGTCAAATCCTTTATATCTCTTATCAGCACTATGACGTCATGAACAAGTTCGGCAATCCAAAATTTGCATACGCACAACACGTCTAACTGTATCCCGCACTTATGCTAACTTCCACATTTTCCTGCCTTCCATTTTATGGTTGCTATCGTTGCTATTGTCATCCGTCCTTAGCAATTATCCGGCAGTGTATAAGTCCGATTTGAAAAATTCTTTTTGCATTCGAAAGCTTGAAATATGCGAATGATGATCCTTTATTTAGGTTTTTTTTTATGATGTACAATTTTGCCGCAAGAGGGCATAAATGCAGATGATGTTGAATTCAAAAATATGTTTTATTCCACATATTTGCTTCTAAACATCCGATTGAAAAAAATCTTTTATTTTTCGATTCCATTTATGTCGAAGAGTATTTTGGATATAGTTTCTTTTTCAAATTATGCATAGATTTTCCGCTAGTGGGCGTAAAAGTAAATTGCATTTTTTCCGATAACTCTTCTTCTAAAACTCCGATTTGAAAAAAAAATTTGCAGCAGATACATCTCCTGATGCACAATCTTTTGCATATAATTTCGAATTTTTGGTAAAGAATACTTTGGCCACCATGGGGAGTAAGTGTTAATTTTCGGTTCTGATGTATTTGCCATAAAATTTGAGCTTCTAAAATATCGATTGAAAATTTTTTTTCGTGGACTGATGCCCCTCACATCGATAAACCTTTTCGGAATATTTTCTTCTTATAATAGTGCACGGTTTCTACGCCAGGGGCGTAGATGTATATCTTATTTTTGTCAATATCTCGACTTCTAGAAGTCCGATTTGAAAAATTCCTTCTTTGTTGGATAATGTTTTCCCTGTCGCATATTTTTCATATAATTTCAAAATGGTCACGTAATTCATAGACATTCCGCTAGGGGCGTAAAGGTAAATTGTGTTTTCCCTTATATCTCTGCTTCTAAATCTCCGATCTGAAAAATGCTTTCTGCACCGGATACAGCTCCTGATGGGAAATCGTTTGCACATTATTTCTAATTTTTGTAAAAAAATGGTTTGGCCACTAGGGGGCGTAAACCTTAATTTCCGCTTCTGATGTATTTGCAGCAAAATATGAGCTTCTAAATTCTCGATTGAAAATAACATCATTTGTAGACCGATACTACTCATGTCGACAAACCTATTAGAAACATTTTCTTCTTAAAACACTGCACGGTTTCTACGCCAGGGGGTGTAGATGTATATCTTATTTTTGTCAATATCTCGACTTCTAAGAGTCCGATTTAAAAAATTATTTCTTTGTTGAATAGTGCTTCTAGTGTGGCATGTTTTTCCTATAAATTCAAAATTTTCAAGTAATTCATAGACTTTCCGCTAGAGGCGTAAAGGTAAATTGCGTTTTCCCCTATATCTCTGCTTCTAAATCTCCGATCTGAAAAATTCTTTCTGCACCGCATACAGTTCCTGATTGGATATTGTTTACACGTAATTTCAAATTTTTATAAAAAATTGTTTGGCCACCAGGTGGCGCAAGTCTTAATTTCTGCTTCTGATGTATTTGCAGCAAAATATGAGCTCCTAAAATCTCGATTGAAAAAATGTCTTTTGTGGACCGATACTACTCATGTCAACAAACATTTTAGGAACATTTTCTTCTTGAAATAATGCATGGTTTCTACACCAGGGGGGTAGATGTATTTCTTATTTTTGTCAATATCTCTACTTCTAAAAGTCCGATTTGAAAAATTCCTTCTTTGTTGGATAGTGTTTGCGATGCGAAATGTTTTCCCTATAAATTCAAAATTTTCAAGTAAATCATAGACTTTCCGCTAGGGCGCACAATGGTAAATTGTGTTTTCTGCTCCTAAAACTCCGATTTGAAAAATTCTTCCTGTATCGCATACAAGACCTGACGGAAAATATATTTTTCACGTAATTTCTAATGTTTGGTAAAGAATGGTTTGGCCACCAGGGGTCATAAGTGTTAATTTCTACTTCTGATGTATTTGTAGCAAAATCTGGGCTCCTGAAAACTCGACTAAAATTCTTTTTCTTGGGCCGATACCTCTCATATGGATAAACCTTTTGTGAATACTTTCTTCCTAAAATAATGCATGGTTTTCCCACAAACGGACGTAAAGTCACATCTTATTTTTGTCGATAACTCTGCTTCTAAGAGTTCGTAAGCTCACGATTCTGTTTACAGCAATATTTGAGGGATTAAAGACCCCCTCAGATATTGCTGAAAAACTTCTTTCTTCCGTCAGATACTATTGTTTTCCATACCGGTTCCATTGACTTTGAATAGCTTTGATAAATTTAATTTGCGTCAGAACGGATTCAAAAGACGTGCTTATTACACCCGAAAATTCGGTGTCATCTTTCTTGTTTTAGATTCATGGCATTCAGATGAAAATACATTATTTCTGAAACCAACCAACTGGCAAGCCACGCGTATGTGGTTTGCGTGTGTATCACAAACTCCTAAGCGTACCTTCGATATAAAAGGAAAACTAATGTAACATTTAATAATCAAATTGTAAAATCACCTTTCAGCAGTTGCACCATGATACTTTTCACACAATGTTTTTCATCCAGTAATTATCAATGTCAAACTTTCATTATTGCTCTGAACAATTACAACTGGAACCAAAACTATAAAATAACAGTGAGATTTAATAAAGTTGGTTAGATTCAAGCTGCTTCCATCGCTTAACGCTTACGCAGTGACATTTTGGCGCTGGATTTCCCCCTCCTTCTTCCGTAGTAGTAGAATCAATGTATGACTTTTTTGTTGTTTCTGTCTGAAAGAGCCACTGCTCTTACATACGTGGGATCCTGTATGTATGGACATGGAGTTAAGCAGATTGCGAGTTAGTAGGTGGTTCAACGCACCTTCCATCTGTAAAAAGAAAAGTGTGAGGGTGAAGATGCTCCCCAAGGTAAGTCAAAATGAGAAAAAGAAAACCTCCTAAAAATTCTGCTCCTTGAACGTACGGGGCAAAATTCAGACTTTAAGTAAGAACCAAAAGATCGGTATTCCTGATAATTGATTGCAAGTTATGTGATATAAACAATCCTTTCATTTATCCATAGTGCTTGTGAGCGATTTTAATTAACATACATGAGACTGACGAAGAAAAAAACAAAGCTGTACTTTTTAATTTGGTGAAAAATCAGACTGTGCGGTGAGAAAGAGTGAATATTACACAGCATGAACAAAACTGAATCGTTCACTGTAATTTATTTATGAAAATATTTAAATAGATCACACCACTGTATTCACAATTACAAAATTACTGAATTCCAAACAAAAGAGGGTGGTTTTAAAAGACATCGCTTAAAACAGTTTTTTTTTTCCTGGTTTTGTTCTTGTACTTGCTAGAAAATTAGCTCTGGTTTCCTCTTGCAAGCAAAACCTACTTTCTTCTCAGCAAGTTCCACAGCCATATTTGTCTTTTGTTGACTCTGCCACTGCACAGCATCCACTGTTTACTTTTATTTTTTTCTGCTGATAATATAATTTTCCCTTACCATTTTTCTTTGTTACTTTTCTTTCTTTTTTCATTTTTTTTTATTCCCTCAGATGACAATTTTATCCATCATGCTTAAAAGAACTTTCAGCCTGAGAACCATGAATTCTGATATCAGAGCTTTCACTGTTTTAGATAAATGGTGTAATGTTCAGAGAATGAATACTTTTTTTTTAACACCATGCATCAATTCTTACAAATTTCCAAACTTCGTCACTTATGTTTTTGGAAATTTCCACCATCCTTATCACGCTAAAATGCACACACATTTATGAGGGTGATGGCATTTAACAACTACATAGGAGTGGGAACATAACGGGCGGGGAAAATACAATTACGGAAGAAATCTTCGCTCTGTCCGACTTCCGTTTTCGAAAATTTATCCAACATTTTCAAGCTGAAATACAACTATTTATGGAATAAAATTATATCTAACAATACTGGGTAAAGGCAGCATCACACAAAAAAAAAAGAAAAATTTTACGATTACGAGAGAAATCTTACCTCCATCTACTTTCCGTTTTCGAAGGATGAAATTCCGTCCTCCGACGTAGAAAACGACCCCCCCCCTCACCACCACCACCACCACCACTACCAATCCTCCCAAAATTTCAGTTCAGCTATGCATCGATCTCGTAAGTGGCCCAAATGATAACAAAAAAAGACGGAATTCCTCGAATCAGCGCAAGAATTTCGTGGCCGAAGATTACGGGGAAATATTCGGGTAGCCTAACTTCCGCTTTTGGAAATCACTGGCTACAATTTCAAGCTGAAATTAAGTAATGAAATTATATTTAACAACAACACTGAACAAAAGCAACATTGAAAGAGAAAAAAAATATGATTACGGGGAAAATCTGCACTATCTGTTTGACTTCCATTTCCGAACATTTAAATAGACAAAACAACGTCCCCAGACGGAATACGACCCCCCTCCCAGTAATACCCCAAAAATTTCTTCACTTTTGCATTGATTTCGAAAATGACAAAAAAAGAGGGGAAGGGAACTCCGCGAATTCGAGGAAGAATCTCACGTACAAATTAACTGCTGAATCGATTTTGAATGTCATAAAATTACGCAAAAATTTCGATGACCAGTAAATTTTAACTTTTGGCGCAAAACTGGCGCAGATTTCGTCAAAATCGCGATTTTTTAGCAGAATGGCGCAAGAACAACGTTTAGGCGCGGGCTAGCACAATTGGCACAGGTCTGGCAGCCCTGCATTTGTGAACTTTGTTATATTCGGACAGATAAAAAAAGTCATATATTTGGAATATTATATTATGCTGGGTTAAAACTAGTCAATCATATACTATTTATCAATTAATCGATGGTAAATAATACTTGTTAATTGAAAACTACAGTTGGCTAAATAACTAAGTGAAATCTGCAATAAGCAAAACATTTGATCAATGTAAAAATTACAGTAACTACTGAAAATTTGAAATTTCACCTGTTAGATGCCATGTTGGATATATATGAGCCAATTCTTGATTGCTTTCTGCTCATCACGATCACTGTTTGAAATATTTTTAACTTCCTCTGACATGGTTATTAAGATGTTTCCAGCTAATGCCTGGACATAAAGCATCAAAGAATAGGGTAATGCTTTTATTAGGAAGAAATGCATCTGGAACATTAAAGCTGAAACCTCTTCTCATTCATCAATCAGAAAATCCACGAGCATTAAAGGGTATTATAAAAGCAACACTGCTACTTGGGGGGGGATGATTGCAGCAATATCCCAAGACTGGTTTGCAAACCATTACATTCCAGAAGTTGAAAAATACTGCAAAGAAAATAACATTCACTTTAAAATAATACTTCTAGTAGATAATGCTCCCTGCCATCCCATGCATTTGGATGATTTTAATCCAAATGTTGCAGTTGTTTTCATTCCTCCGAACACTTCTTTGCTGCTGCAACCGATGGACCAGGGAGTGGTTGCTTACTTCAAGGCATATTATTTAAGGAGAACATTCACTGAAGCAATTGATGTACTGGATACTAAATTATCATCAAAGCTGAGAGATTTTTGGAAGACATGCAACATTTACCATGCGATAAAGAATATTGCAAAGACATGGGATGAAGTAATAAACAAATCAATGAGAGGTGTTTCGAAGAAAATGTGCCCACAATTCCTTACTGATTTCACTGACTTCAATGTTTATGAAGGATTTGAAGCAATGACTGAAAAGATTGTGATGCTTGCAAAGCAGCTAGATCTTCAAGTGAATGAAGACGATGTTGAGAAGCTGAATGACTCTCATTCATTCTGAGCAGCTATCGAATGCAGATCTCATCGAGTTGGACACTGTGAAAGTTGCAGAAAAAGAAACTGCTGAAGCTTTGGAAGAGGAACCGGAGCCAAAACGATTCATAACAAAAAAAAATGTCACAAGCATTTATGGAAATTAATTTGGCCTTGTCTCGTTTTTAGCAAATGGACCCAAATACCTCTTATTTTTTTTTAAATTTGAAGAATGGTAGAAGATGCTATTGCTATTTATAAAGACATTTATGAAGAAAAGAAAAGAGATGCTGTCCAAATCAGTCTGGATAGATTTATGAAGAAAGTTGAAACACCTTCCACCAGTCATGAATCAGCTGTTCCTTTACCTGTTGCTGTTGAGCAGCAAGCTTCTGAAGAGTCTGATACATATGGATGACCTTGATGTGGCTAGGGCCCGACTATTATAACATAAATATGTATTTAAATAAATATGCAATATTATATAACATTTATTAAATTTTGAGGTAAAGTGCTATATTTTGAGGTAAGTTGTATTACCCAAAAAGTGTTCCCTGACTTACGTAAAATTCAAGTTACGTACTGAGTCTAGAAACGATTCACTTACGTAAGTCTGGTACTGCCTGTATATGTATATACTTTTTTTTTCAATCAAGAACTGATTAAAGTTTAAGCCTTTCATGATAAAATTACTGAAAATAGTGCTGTCACTCATTACTGAAAATAGTGCTGTCACTTGATTTAATGAGTTGTCACTCATTAAAATCAAGAACAAATTGCTCTTCATTATCGTCTTTGTTTCCCACCTTCTATACGCAGGAATATAAATAAATGGTCACATAGGGGAAGGCTAAATTTCTGTTCTACCATCAAAGAAGCATTGATCATCTAAAATACATATCCATTCTTAATGTGTTTGCTTCGTGGGAGAAGTCATGAAAATACAGGGGGTATCAAAGTCGTTCCCTAATTATGATAAATCGTATATTGGGTTGGTGCAAATGAAATGTCTGGCAAAGGACCAGCACACGTGGATGGCGAGAACGGAAAAGTAGGACAAATTACTCAAGCAAAATAATCCCCCTCGACATTGGCACATAGTTGCCATCTGTCCGGCAAGGCCACGATCCCGGAACGAAAATAGTGTTGTGGCTGGGACCCGAAGAAGTCGTCAACTGCACTTTGAACCTCGTTGTCTGTCGTGAACTGTTTCCTGGACAGGAAGTGATCCAGGCGATGAAACAGATGAAAGTCTGTCGGAGACACAAGTCCGGGATATAGGCAGGATGAGGCAGTGCTGCATAGCAAAAGGCACTAAGTGTCAGAATAGTTCGTTGTGCGACATGAGGGTGGACGTTGTCCTGAAGCAGAAGAACACCATGTCTGTTGACTAAAGCCAGTTGTTTCTGCAGCAATTTCTGGTGCATCTGGTGTAATTCAGCACTATGTTCTGCAGTGATAGTTTGGCCTCTTGCTAAGAAACTGATGAAATATCCCGGCTGTGGACTACCAGACAAGGAGCATCATCTTCTTAGTGTGTAAGGGTGGCTAAGGATGCTGTCCAGCAGGCTGTGCCGTGTTTAACCATTGTGCAGATTGTTTCAGATTATCATAAAAGACTCACTTCTCGTCACAGGTGACAATTCGATGCCGTAGAGGTTCCTGTTTATTCCTGGCAAGCAGCGTCATGCAGACTTCCAAAACACTTAGTCTTGTTGGCAGTTGTCAACTCATGCAGCAGCCACATGTCCAGCTTTTCAACCTTACTGAGCGTAGCCGGACACCGAACAACTGTCTTGCGGTGGACACCTACCTCTGCCACAATCTCACAACATGTTTTCCGGGGGTCTGCTTTGTTAGGCATGTTTCATGTACAAAAGAAAAAATATATTTTTGTTGTTTCCATGATTTCTGGCAAGTGCATAATTTGTTAAAAGTATTTGTTTGTTATTATTCTTGCATGAAGAAGGAAAATCATGTGTGCATAAAATGTGTACCTTTTTTCAACTATGTATGCTCAAACAAGCAAATGAGCATTTTCTGCTGATAGAGATGTATCAACAGCAGCAAGAGTATTTCTTTTTTTGTAGAATGGCAACAGTCTTGTTGTCTTGTGTTATCAGTAGGTGTGGTTGTCTGTGAAGTTTGGTTGTTCTGCTGGGTGGATTTTTTTTTTTTTTTTTCTCTCTCACTGCCATGAGATGTGTTGTGTGGTGGAAATTGTCTTGTTTTCTGCTGAGTTAAACCTTAACCATGTTAACCTTTGGAACAACATATAGCATTAAAAGCCTTATACTGTATACCTATTTTGTTGCAAATTTCATGAACTGAGTGAAGTATGATTTTTGCCCTAAATAAGGATATAACATTTCTGTCTGGGATCCATGGATGGAACCTCCTACAACATGCTTCAACCAAACGAAACAGAACATCGTCAGAAACAGCAACAGGTCGGTGACCCCGTACTTCGTTTTGCAGGTCCGTATCGCCGTTTCGAAACTTCAGAAACCGTCACCGAAAGGTTCACTCATTGGCTGTATTCTCCCTAAATGCTTTGTTAACGTTTCGAGCGGCAATACCTGCAGAATGGCCCACTTTAAATTCCTACAGGAAGATGACTCTCAAATCCAGTGTTTGCATGTTTCCTTGCAAGTCACATTATGTCCAAACAAACCATGCCTGAACCTTGTTAGCTATTTATAGTAACTCTGTGACATAATACCCACAACACCTGTGGGTGGTTCCATTCTGCTGTGGTGGGGGCCTGTCTCCACTGCTCGTTCACGCTGAACATTTCATTCGCACCAACTCCATAAAATGCTGAACATTTCATTCGCACCAATCCCATAAAATGTTGAACATTTCATTCGCACCAACCCAATAAAATGAACCACGCTCATTAGACACATACGGTTTTCCAATATACTGTAGCTTACCTGAAATTCAGAGTTTCGGGTCATCAGTATACCTCAACATGGGCTTCTTTTGTTACACGAATGACATCCAGTAGGTACTCTGTCTCTTTCCATGTTTGCTGCAACATGTCATCTGTGATGGTCACAAATGGTTCAGTTATTCTTCCCTTCAAAGTGTTAATATCTGCAACTGGTGTTGTTAATATATGCAACTGGTGTTGGATCCCTAATTTAGCCCCATAAAATGAAATCAAAAGGCATAATCAAGGTACTTAGAAAGAGGAGAGGTAGGTCCAATCACTTTCATTTCTGTGCCGTCGGCGGGCTGTGTCCCTACGAGCTGGAGTGTGACGTCACAGTGGCCATAAACAATCTCTGGAGCATTCGGAGCTTGTGCTGTAGTGCCGATTACTCGCTGCATTTCTTTGTCAATTTTAGACCTGCTTTGTCCTTTTCATTCATTTTTTTTTTTCTTCATTTGATTTCTGTGTAAAACATTGTGAAAATGCCTGATTACGTTGTTGCCCTTTGTCGTAATCACAGTTGAAAGAAAAGGAAGTTAGATGTTACATACCATGTTTCCCCATCGGATAGAGATTTATTGAAGCAATGGGTAGCGTAATGCTGCCGAAAGGATGTATTCGATGCAAAGAAAGCTGGAATGTGCTCAGAACATTTTGATGTCCCGAACTACGAGCGAGATCTTAGAAATGAATTGCTGAACTTGCCTCCCAGAAAAACACTGAGAAAAGATTCCGTGCCTACAAAAAATATATACTTTATCAGATGGAAAAGCAAACTTCTGTTCGAAGTGAACGGTTTAAGGCCAGAGGGGTCCAAACAAAATGCGTTAGATTGAATTGAAAGTATATCTCCAATTAAACGTCAAATCACATCAGGTCACAATGAAAGTGACAGCATTCCTGACCAACATTTATCACCGTCAACGTTATGTCAGAAGTGCAAATGTCTGAACAAAAATATAATGCAACTGACGAGTGAAAATAATTCACTACGGGAAGAATCATCAAACGTAAGAAAACAGTTGGTAATTGTAAAATAATGCTCTTGCCTCAAAAAAAGAAGCCTGAAAACAGAAATTAATATTTTGAAACGGAAATGCGAGAACAGAAATTTACTGAGCAGCAGTGAAAGGTGGCTAGCTATCATAAATTTACTTGGCCATTGTTTCACTGATGTGCAAATTCAAACACTTGTGTCAAAAAAGAGACCAACAAAATGGGATGAACGAGATATAAGTCAAGCACTTGTTTTGCATGCTATTTCTCGAAAAACATATCTTTCCATAAAAAATAAAATGCACATACTGCTTCCAAGCATTTCCTCTCTGAAACAGTGGTGTGGTAAATTTGTATTTACCGATGGTTTAATTGAGCCTGCTTTAAAGGTGATGAAAATGAATGCTATACACCTAACCAAGTTCGACAGAGTTTTAGTTTTATCTTTTGATGAAATGAGCATTGATTCCTGATATTGTTACGATGGTGTTGTTGCAGATAAAATTTTAGGACCGCATAGTAACATTTTAGTAGTCATGCTGAGAAGCTTATGAAAAGCTTGTGGATCAAGAGCTGTTAACTGACAAAATTCGAGCTGTTCAGCAGTCGGGTTTTTTAGTGCATGGAGTGGTACCTGATTTTTTCTTTTTTTTTTTTTTTTGGTGGGGGGGGGATATCAAGGTTTGGCGGCAGCTTGGAATAACCCCAATATTATCTTTTCCAAATCCAGCAGACGAAAATCAAAAAATATGGATGTTTCCCGATGTGCCCCACCTAATTAAACTTCTCCGAAAACATATATTAGATCGTGGTACACACTGTGGTGTGGAATCATCACTCGCCAAACATTTGACCTTTTGCTGGAAAGTAATAGCCCAGAATTATAGGTGTTTCATAAAATTAAGTGGATCCACACAAATAAATGCAAGAGGTCCCACGAGACAGAAAGTTAGTTTTAGCGGCCCACATGCTATCTTATAACGTAAGCAAAGCTGTAGAGTATTTTTTTCCTGAAAGAAAACAAACTGGTAATTTTATAAAATTAGTAAATGATTTATTCTACATAATGAACTGTAGATTACATAGCTCCAAAGAGCCATAGCAGTGTGCTTTTGGGAAAAAAAAATTCAGCAAAAAAGCATCGAACAGTATTCATGTTATATTCCCAATTTTGCCCAGTATATACACTGCTGGACAATTGCTAAGGATGGATCATAAACGGCAATATAGCGCATAAAAAAGTAAGTGTAGTTGGATGCCAAGTGAAATAAAATAATGTCAGAATGCCAGGACATTACAAGAAAGACAATTTATTGTGCTCTGAAATCCAGAAGGCTTTTTGGAACGTGTTCAAGGCACAAACAGACCATTTTGTGCAGAATACATAAACGTGAAAAAAATGCAATTACCGACCGCAGGCATTCCGGCGTAAGATGTCAATACGGGATATGGCCACCCTGGAGGGCGATGCAAGATTCCACACGTCGTGTCATGCTTTGCACAACATTATCAAGCAGCTGTTGGGGTAATTTATCCCATTCCTCTGTCAGTGCACAGATGAGGGTGTCCTTGTTTATTGGAGGGCATTGGCGACCAGCAAGACTCCTCCTCAAAGCATCCCACACATTTTCAATGGGATTCAGATCTGGAGAACGTGCTCGCCATACAAGGCGTTGAATATCCTCGCTCTCAAGACACTCCTGGACAGCGACTGTTCGATGACATGTTGCGTTGTCGTTAATGAAAATGAATCTATCACCGACAGCACCACGGAACATGCGAACATGAGGTAGCAGAACATCATTAATGTATCATTGGCCAGTCATAGTCCCAGTTGGAAGCACATAGAGGGACGTACGGCCATTGATCATGATGCCAGCCCATACCATGACACTACATGTCGGATATCGGTCCATTTCCTGTATGTTTGCTGGACAATATGCAGTACCCCTATCACGCCAGATCAGTTGTCGTCGACAATCAGACGATAGACTGTATCTACTCTCATCTGAGAAGAGGACAGCAGACCAGTCGTTATCAGTCCAATTGCGATGCTGATGGCACCATTGCAAACGGGCGGTACGGTGACGTCTGGACAATGGGATGCACACAACAGGACGGCGGGCGTATAGTCCTCCTTCATGCAAACGTCTGGCGACAGTTTTTCGGGAGATCCGCTTGCCAGTGGCAGCCATAAACTGATTTGCTACCTCACTAGCTGTGCTGCGCCGGTGTCTTTTTGTTGATAGCACTATGTACCGATTTTCTGCAGTTGTCGTACTGCGAACATGACCTCCCCGTGACGTTTGCTACACTCTCCATTTGTTTGAAAGGATTTCCAAAGCCTTGAAACAACACTGTGGCTGACGTCGAACTCCCTGGCAACATCTGTTATTTTTCGCCCTTCTTCAATCTTGCCAATAATACAGCCACGCGTAAAATCATCTAGGTGATGTCGGGAAGACATACTGAAAATTGCAAGTTCGTCAATTGATTCTTTCCCTTTCAACTTTGTGTTTGAACAACAACGGTCAATACGCGTCAAATCCTTTATATCTCTTATCAGCGCTATGACGTCACGAACAAGTTCGGCAATCCAAAATTTGTATACGCACAACACGTCTTACTGTATCCCGCACTTATGCTGATTTCCACATTTTCCTGCCTTCCATTTTATGGTTGCTATCGTTGCTCTTGTCATCCGTCCTTAGCAATTGTCCGGCAGTGTACATTTTTTACTCTATTTTGAAAAATAGCTGGATGTTTGTACAATTTTTACTTTAAAATTATTTACTCAAAACTGGCTCCATTATTTCAATTGAAAATTCACAGAGCATACGGAACTTTCTTGTTGTGGCTCCATGAGCGTTACAGCTACGCCTTTGGCCGCCATGATGTCACAGCGCAGCCAAGAGAAGCGCAAAGACGGCGCAGTTGCGATGGACCTACCTCTCCTCCTCCTAAGTACCTTGGGCAAAATGTCTGGGGATCTTGGTGGCCAGGGTATGGGACCATCTCTGCCTATCCATCTGTTAGGGAATTTGCCATCTAAGAATTGACAGACAGGTACACCCCAGTGCAGGGATGCACCATCCTGCTGGAATATTACCCATGGTTACAGCTCTTCCAATTGAGGTGCCACATAGAGCTGCGTCACGTCGAGGTAAATACCCGATGTAATGGTTGGCTCAATAAAAATTAATGGTCCAATTACTTTGTTGTGCATTAGCCCACACCAAACATTGATTTTAGGGCTACCCCTCTGTTTCTCCAAAACCACATATAGGTTCTCTGAGCCCCACATACGGGCATTATGCGTGTTCACTTTACCTGAGGTATGAAAAGTTGATTCGTCTGAAAAACAAATCTGCTTCAGGTAATCATTATCTTCATCTATTTGTTCAAGAATATCCAAAGCAAATGTCACACATCTGGGCCCATCATTAGGTTCCAAGGCTTGAACAATTTGCAATTTCATTGTATGGAAAAAAATGAAGCCGCTTTCTTAAAATGTGGTGCACTGTCTTTATAGGTATTCCCAGTTCACTAGAGGCATGGCGAATTGATTTCCTCTGGCTTCGTACAAATGCATTATGCATGGCGTCGACAGTTTCCTCACTAATGGAAGGTCTTCCACTTCTTGCACGGTCACCACCCCTGCTTGTCTGTTTAAACTTTTGATACCAGTTCCTAATGCTTTTCACATCAGGCGGAGCTCTATCATACTCACACCTAAACTTACGCTGCACTGAAATTGCAGATTTGGTTTCATGAAACCAGAGAACACAA
The DNA here is from genome assembly GCA_039090855.1 of Macrothele yani. Lineage (NCBI taxonomy): Eukaryota > Metazoa > Arthropoda > Arachnida > Araneae > Macrothelidae > Macrothele > Macrothele yani. The sequence goes on from CM077026.1 coordinate 78,014,778, forward strand.
CTAGCCTTCTCCTGCATAGATGCCATTTCACCGACTGACACTTTCAACAATAAACTATGCTGCAGACATGCAGCGCCACCTATTGTTCCGAAAGTACAAAGAACAAAAAACTTGAGAATATGACCCAATCAATGCAACAAACCGCATACGTCTAATCAGCTCAGTTCATTTTATACAATTTATCGTAATCAGGGAAAGACTTTAAACACAACCTGTATATATGTGCAGAACAGAAACTTAGCTTTCCCTTCCTTGCATGCTTGTTTTTGTTCATGCATCGAGAAATGAGCAAGCAGAGATCATTAAATCCTTTATGTAATAAACATTTACATTACAATATCTAATAGCTACAAAAAGTTTCTCATTAGTTAACTCAAGATGTAATACTTCATAAAATTAAATTTTCATTTTGTTGAAGTCGTGTTACAGAAACTCCTTACCTAGTACAAAATTCTAAAGTTCTGGCACGATAAAAATACAACAGTTAGATAAACAATGAATAGTATAGCTACTTGACATAATATAGCAATTGAGAATTTGTTTGCAAGGAGCAAACTCATGTCATTCAGTGCTACTGAATTAGGTGATTTGGGGTTTGCTTCTCATAACAATGCTTTTCTTTTATTTAATAAATTTGTTATATCATCATCATTCAGCTATTTTCTTCAGACATGCAGAAAGAAAAATAAATACAGCGGAGAAATAAGGTGTGAGTTGGTCATTTATGCTTATAATTTCGGTTTCTGGGAACAAGTTGCTTCAATTTTTTTTTTTACTTTTGGTTTTGCAGGTGTCTAAAGGTCTGGCATCAGGTGATGGGCACATGACAGGGGTTAGCTAATTAGCAGTTAGGAGCCTACAAATTAATGAAATTAAATAAACAAAAAACACTATCAACACTACATAATATATCTATGAAAACTTTTCAATATTCAGATATATACATTAGTCTGTTGGAGTCAATGTTCTCATGCATGGCATATTAAAAGACAGAATAGAATTGTATTCTTTTCTCATGCCATGCATAAGCTTTAATCACATAAATAATTGGATTGTGAAAATTAGGTAAACTTATAATTAGTGACTTGCAGCTCTCTCTGAATCCCACAATTACAGCAGAATTGTCCTCCGGTAAAATGAAACACATGTTCTGGACACTCAACATGGCTCAAGTGAAAGGGCCCACCATCCCTACTGAGTTTCCCAGTAAAATAAACTAGATACCATTTGCAGATATCAACAATGGGTTGCAATGTCAAATCATCAATAATGTACCCCACTCTTGACAACCATTTTGGACAAACTATTTGCAATTTTTTGGATTGCATGGTGTTTCTAGAGAAGGAATGGATGCAGAAAAATCACACGGCTGATGCCAGAGAAACAAAAATTACATTTGCAAAAATGAATTTGTGATGTGCAGGAAACAATGAATGCTAATCACATAAAAAAGGATTTGATTTTGCAGAGAAAAATCGACTTAATCAAAGTTGAAAACCTACAAAAACACAGTAAAAAATTATCAAAATCTAAATCATCACACAAAAATTCAGGAGAGTAAGAAAATTGCATGAAGTATATTGAAGTTTTATTCAGTACACTCTCAAAGGGAAGAAGCTTTCCCTTGTAATTGCAACTGCGCTAGATTGTCATACTGGATTAAAAGTTGCTCCGTAGACACATCACAACAGTACACACAAATAAATTTTACCTATACGTCAGAAATCACTACTGCATATTAAGCTCAACATGCACATGTGGTTAAATAAGCATTTCTCACAGGCACATTTAAAATTATTAAAACTGAATTTTTTTTTTTTGTTCCAAGCATACCTAGCATTACGAGTGGCTGGAAGTCCTCTCTTCCCAATAGCCCCTCGTGGAAAATTGATGAAATCTAAAATGTTTTTTGAACTTCCTGCACCTGAATTAACGTTCTGTTCAGACATCTAAAAAGGAAAGATAATTTTATCAGTAACAACAGAAAAGAAAAAAAAAGTACCAGCACTCTTGGTAAAAAATCCAACTACTTTTCATATAGTCACCATAATCAAACACCAACATTTTTTTTTTTTTTGTAACTGAATATGAATTAAAATATAGTTTTTTCTCTTCATCAACATGGTACAAAAATGTGAATAGAACACATGGATTTTTTCATAATTAGCAAGCTAAAAATCTTGACCTTTTCTTCAAAACTAGTAACGTTATCTTTGTTTTAAGGTTTGAAATTAATGTTTCATATTCATTCTGTTGTTTTGTCTCCTTTGATTTTGAAGTACTCGGTTCATTATAAACCTCAAACGAATCATGCAGTTTATGTGAAACATTACCAGATATTTGGGTAACTCTTTTATCTCGGGTATGGAGAACTGGACACCGGAGAACTGGACACATTGCAATTTTAGTGCCATAAAATTGTTCTGCATAAACAAATTTCATGTGGCTATATTCCCCACTACTTGAGCAACTATTGTTCACATTTTTTTTTTAATATTTCATTTTCAGTAAGAAATTTAGACATTTCCATGATTTTCGGAGCTAAGACTAAGCGGAGAACTGGCCACCGGAGAACTGACCACCGGAGAACTGGCCACAAACATTTTAAGGGGCTGTATAAAAATTGTGTTCTGGGCTGCTCCGTGGCCACATCTCCCCGAGATTGGTTATCTGAAACACATAAAATGTCCGTAATTTTGTATTTTCTTATTTACGATATTTTTCTATAAACTATAACTAAACAAATTCTCTGCAAGTATGAGCAAACCCAGGAAACTTGTCGGGTGGGGGTGGGGCTTAAAACCTAAAATATGAAATATAAAGAATTTCTGGTCCGATCGGGAGATTTTCAGCCATTACAAGCTACAAAGTAATCGAATTGTCTGGTGGCATCTGCTGCCTCAAGAAACTAGTCGGTGTAATACCAAAAGCGTAATATATCAAGAATTTCTCATTTCTCTTCCGATCGGGAGATCTTCAGCATTTACAAGCTGCAACAAGACAAATTTTCTCAGCGCATGTGCACTCTCTGGAAACCTGTCAGCGATGGGGGGGGGGTAGTACCAAAAGTGTAAAATATGAAAAATTCCTAGTCCGATCGGGAGATTTTTGGCATTTACAAGCTACAACCCGACACATTATTTGAAGGCATGTGCCGACTCAGCAATCCTGTGTATGTGGGGGTGGGGTGATACCAACAGTGTAAAATATGAACAATTTCGTCCAATCGGGAGATTCTCAGCATTTAGCAGCTATAACTCGACACATTATTTGAAGGCATGTGCCTACTCAGTACAGTTTTTTGGTATTACCCCCCCCCCCCCCAGACAGGTTTCCAGAGGAGGCACATACGCTCAGATAATATGTCGAGTTGCAACTTGTAAATGCTGAAAATCTCCCGATCGGACGAGAAATTCTTCATAACTTACACTTTTGGTACTAACCCCCACCGACGGGTTTGCAGAGTAGGCATATGCCCTCAGATAATGTGTCGAGTTGTACGTAGCTTGTAAATGCTGAAAATCTCCGGATCGGACGAGAATTTTTTCATGTTTTACAGTTTTGGTGCACACACACACACACACACACACACACACACACACCCTCCCCGACAACATGCTGAGTAGGCACATGCTGTCAGAAAATTTGACGAGTTGTAGCCGATCGGACGAGAAGTTTGTCATATGTTACACTTTTGGCATTAACCCCCCCACACACACACACACACACACACACGGGTTTCCAGAGTAGGCACAGACGCCCAGATAATGTGTCGAGTTGTAGCTTGTAAATGCTGAAAATCTTCGGATGGGTCGAGAAATGCTTTATATTTCACTATATCTCATGTGATTCTATTATATAGTTCACATACAATTACGTGACCACAAGGTTCTTCAGGATGACGCTTTAACGTCTGTAACTTCTGTTTTACACGTACTGTAAAGTGGATACAGTCTGTGGTGGTGCATTAACTTATTCAATTAAAATATAAATCGGTTAGAAGTCCTAAAGATGTTACTTACGGAATTGCGTGTTCAGTCCAACGTCAGTAGTTATTGAGTTTCTTTGTCCAAAGTTGAGTCTTGCTTCTATATGGTCAGTTGTTAGGGTTAGTTCGAGAGCCATTTCGTTATAAGTTGTACCCCACTTCGGACATGTCCAGATGTTAGGGTTAGCTCCGTTTTGGCTATGTCGACATCATGTTGAATGGGTAAAGGTTTCCAGATAATAATTAAAAATTCTTGAGTTAAGAGTTACTATTTACATACAACTTGAAGTTCCACGTCGTATTTGGCCTTTAGGGCTATCTCGTCGATGCTGCACTCTCTTGGAAATGCTGAGGAAGTCTTCAAAGTTTGGTCAGGTTCATAAAAAATTTTAAAAGCTTTAAAAAGGTTCCAGTTAAAATCGTCACATACACCACCTCATACCGTCCACAGTCTCAATCACCGGACACGCGTTTCACCTAGGCTCTACCCTGGCGTTTTCAACAGAGACTTCACATCATCTGTCGAAGTCTGCTATCTGAAAGTCTCGTGTCCACAGTGCGCATGTTCCCCATTTAATCCATTGCCAATGCCATCTAGTGTCAGGTCACATCAACTTTATCTTCATCTACGTCACTCTCACCCTTCCTTTTTCTCTTCCTCTCTCTCCTCTCCCTATTCCATTTCTTCTCAGTTTCGATCAGGTTCCTCCAAGCGTACGAAAGGTCGTACGGACTGTTATTATTGCAGTTAAATGGTTTGGTCTTATTTATCATTACTGCTTCTGCTATTTGTATTGTTCTCATATTATTATGCTGGTTTAATATTGTAATTCCTTCCCAATAGGGTATACATTGACTATCCAAACAGAAGTCAATGAGTGCTGTTTTATTCTCTCTTCTGCTCCAGTTCTTCATGTGTTCGGTCAATCTGATTTTAATATTTCTTTTTGTACTGCCTATATATTGGTTGACGATTTTATTTTGATTATTTATTATTGGTATAGAGTAGACACCCACTTTTTGTAAGATTGGGGTCTTTCTGTGATAGTTACTAAGAGATTTCGTTATATCTCTCGTTTGTACACCAAAATCTAGGTCATATTTTTTACATGTTTTCTTCATAATAGTTGTGATCTCCGGTATATATGGTAATGATCCACAAAATTTTTTTACCTGTTGAGTCTGTGTATTCCTTTGTTGTTTATTTCTAGGGTTGCATCTATTAATAAGGTTATTTATTTTCTTCACATCATAACCGAAGTTTATTGCTGTGTTCTTTATCCAATTCAATTCATTTTTTAGTAGTTGGGCATTAGATGTATGAGTAAACGCTCTATTGATATATGATCGGAAAGCTGTAAATTTGTAAGATGCTGGATGGTGAGAGTTCTCAGGAATGATATTAGTGATGTTGTCTAGTTTTCTATATACTTGGAAATCGATGTTATTTTGTTTATGAGATAGCAATATGTCTAAGTATGGTAAGATTCCAACCTTTTCACGCTCCACAGTGACTTTAATTGTTTCGTAATAGCTATTATATTCATCTATGTACAACTGTAGTTGGTTATCATCATGCTGCCATACCATAAGGATGTCATCCACGTATCTGCAAAATATCGATGGTTGTGGTATATCTGTTTTCAGTCTCATAGATTTTTCGATGTTCTGCAAAATCACCTCTGCCAACATATTTCACACTTGTGGTAAACCCCCCCCCCCCCCGACAAGTTTCCTGAGTCAGCACATGCGCTCAGATAATTTGAAGACTTGTAGTTTGAAAACCCTGAAATCTGTTGAAATGTAGATCATAAACATTTTTTATAAAAAATTACATTAATTATCGCAATTAAGAAAAGACGAAATTACAGAAACTCAGATAACCAACCTCTGGGAGTTGTGGGCATGAAGTGGTCAAAAACGCAATTTTTATACGACCCCTTAAAATTTTTGTGGCCAGTTCTCTGGGTGGCCAGTTCTCCGGTGGCCAGTTCTCCGGGTGGCCACTTCTCTGGTGGCCAGTTCTCCTACACCCCTTTTTTCCATGGCAGCATATCTCCTCTGTGCTGGCAAAGTTTGAGCTTTCACTGGAGAAATCCCTAAAATGCTACATGCTTGATTAACTGATTCCAATTTAACATGTTTTGGTTCATACAAGCTATTCTCATCAGAGAAATACGGGATTACGCCATATAATACAAATTTTGAAGATGACAATCCAATTTTTGGTATAAATGTGACAAGGATGGTAAGTCAGATAATATCCGAAAACTTGAAAATTTTCACCGTCCTGGAGCGGGACACGAACCCGCGTCTCCCAGAAAACGCCTAGGTATGCTAACCACTACACCACCCAGAACGACCAAGTTTCAAGTTTCCGATCAATTTGAATTTAACCATCACAGGATTCGCTAGTCGAAGCAACCGGCATTCATGTTTAGCGAATCTGGAGGTTAAGAATCTTATCCCGTGTTTGCCCGGAGAAGCAGATAAATCATGAAAGAAATACAGGATTATGCCATATAATACAAATTTTGAAGATGACAATCCGATTTTTGGCGTAAATGTGTCCCGCTCCAGGAAGATGAAAAAAAAAAAAAATTTCAAGTTTTCGGATATTATCTGACTTACCATCCTTGTCACATTTACGCCAAAAATCGGATTGTCATCTTCAAAATTTGTATTCTCATCAGTTTCAGCATTATGGTCTGAAATATCAGATTCAGAGTATGATTCCTTGTAATTTACTTTCTTGTGTTTTCCTGTTCTATGATGAGTCTTGTCACTCTTAGAGACCATTTCTTGACAGTTAGAACATAGAGATTTCCCAGGCACAAGCTGTAGTTCTAGATGTGAGTGTTCTTCAGCAAAGCTAACGTTTATGTAATGCAATGATTTCTTTATTATTTGTTTATGGATACTGTATGGATCACAACATGTATTTCCATATAAGTGGTGGTATTTATTTAAATATTTAATTTTATGGTGCTCACATACACTTTGAATAATGTATTTAATTCTCATTTTTAATCATTTCTGTTGCTCAGGTGAATACTCACAAATTTTAGACACTTTTCTTAAAGAGCTGTATGATGCATTAGTAGTCTTCCTTATATGTTGCTAAGAACATTAAAGCATATTTCAACTTGTGTTATGTTTCCTTTTTTATTCAGAAAATATTTTATAACTGCAACATTGCCAAAATTTCCATTTTTGGAATAAAGTAAATCAAAAGGGGTAGCAGATAAACACCTTATTTTTTCTGAGGACTATCTTCTATTGCATATCTAAATATTCTCAAAGTTTTGTTTTGTGTTTCACAATAGTTTCCAAAATAATGATAATGCAAATTTGTCCTTCATGGTATGCAATATGGGAATACTCTTAGCATTTAATCTAACATGAAATAAGTTAGTAATACATGCATTTAATAAATATGTTTACTTTAATGCATTAAAACTGTATATAATTGTTTTGCAAAGTAATAAGGCTGGTCATTGTTACTTTGCAACTGCAATACCCCCTCCCACCCACCCGCCCATTTGTTTCCAAAAAAAATGTTCCAAACAAATTCTTATTTGCACTCATGTTTTAGGTCTCTTTGGTAAAATATAATGTCCTTGCCTAGTTTCATGGGTTTTAGAAAAGTGATGCAATCATAAACTGATGTGTCATTCATTCATGGCAGTCTGATATGTCCATTTGAAGGACTTTCAGTGTTGGATGATGCAGTACAATCAGATGTTGCATCATCCACCTCAAGTAGCAGAACTCAACTCTACTGTCAATTCACTCAGCTTAGAACCTTTGAGGGTAAAACATCTAAGTCTTTTAGCCTTGTTTCAAATTTATAATATCAGTGTTGTAAATATGCATAATTTCTATCCAAATCAGATTTGCTGAATTAGTTTTGAAGTTGTGCAATCCAATTTTTATTAATACTACAAATTCAGAAATTATTTGTATCATAAGTGCATTCAGTAAATTCAGTGTTGTGTTGGTGTCTTGACCATGAGGATTGCCTGTAAAAGTATTCACTTTGTGTTTAAGTACCTTTTGGTATAAAAATGCTGACAAAAAGTGGCATAGTGACCTAGAATTTGACCCCCCCCCCAACTTGATGAATTATTATGCTACGGAAATGAGGTTATTACATATGAATGTACAGGTACATATTATTACCATTTAGGCACCCATTAAGTGTCATTATCTCCACAATTAGTCAATTTATGTTAATTAATGATAACCCTTATTTTAGCTCATTTTGGGGGGTTTGAGGAACCATATCTCCAAAGGAGTTGGGAAAAGAAATCCCAAACTTTGTTTTCGGGGTACTTTTATGTTGTACTGTAACATATAAAAAAATGAGGAAAATCAAAAAACCTACAACTACAAGCACCTGGTGAATTCATACCCTATCATAATATATATCATGTAAAAACCCTTCAATAAATTTACCAAAATAGTTGATTCATTTGCTGAATTATGCAATATGTGTACAATATCTCCATGAATATCCAGGAGAGAGATTTTGATTATTACTTTTTTTTCCTGATTAAAGTTTCTACACCTTTTCTATACTCCTGCAGTGGACCAGCTGTCCTAATGGACACCAGTGTCTACAATGGAGAGGTATAATTATTTGGTTAACTTACTTTCTATATCAGGATGCCATCTATTAGCCTTTTGTAGTTCAGCCTCCTGTCACATGTGGTAAGCTGAAGTACAAAAGGCTAATTGATGGCATCTGATCTCTTCTTTTTTTCTTTTCTTTTTTTTTTTTTTTTGATTGGAGGTTTAACGACCACCGTGAGCAACTCAATGGGCTATGAGCAGTCGCCCGTCCCTAATTTAGGGTCACTAGTTCCAGGGAAGGGAGAGAACCAGTGCCGTAAGACAAACACAACATCCATGCCTCACCGGGATTCGAACCCGGACCCCGTTCGGACGAATGATCAGAGGCCACCGCTTAGACCACTGCGCCACCGGGGCGGCCATCTGATCTTCGTGCAACAGACACAACTGAAAGCTAAATCCGTAGTCCAAATAAGGATTACTTGCAGTGGACAGAGGGAACTTCAGTACCAGTCAATTTCATGTATCCCAAAACAAAATTTCTTGGTTAACAATAGGCACTTGAAAATGTCATATCATAAAGTCTTTACGACATAATCCATAAGCTACAGTAAAAATTATACTACAAAAAATTACTTACTTCACCCTTACTACGATATGTACACTTTAAATCAATTTGCAATCGGAAGACGATACAACAGTATATTTACAACACACAATTTATTTTAGTACGCTTTCTCAACCATGCGGCGAAACGCCTGATGTTTACAATTCTTACGGTTACAGTTCTAGTTAAATAATGGAGGGTGGGCTTGGGTCTGTGGCATGTTCACAAAATCTGGAAGGAAATACTTCGAAGATCTTAAAATAAGGTGACCAGATATTGGAACACTGATTTAAGGACAAGATACCATGGTGTCCCCAAATCATCAGATCATTTTGGGACAGATACGTATTCAAGCTAAATGTGCAATGTTTTTGTCACAAAACTTATGGTTTCTATAAGTGGGATGTTACATATGAAGTGTCTTAAAAGGATATATCTTGTAGAATGTTCGTAATTTGTAAAGACAAACCAGAGCTATGATGGCGAGAACATAATAGCAAAAGTAAAATGCTTTCTTTACCATAGGTATCTGTGCTGAATTAAAATCAAGCTGCACACTGATGATCGAATTGCATGGCGAATTTTTCCCCTTGCCAACGTTTGTGGAAGAACTCAGAACAGGTACAGTCAAAATTTGGCAGCCCCACTGGTGCAGTACTCTTAGTACTGGCCACTGATCATTTGTACAAGTTGGTAAGGGTTCGAGTCCAGAATTAGGCATGGGTGGTGTATTTGTCTTACAGCACTTGCTCTCTCCCTTCCCTAGAACGAGTGTCCCCTGTCAAAATATTAAGCCTTAATATTATACAATGAACTTACTTTAAGTAATTACAAAGTCCCATCTCGAACATAAACTTTAGTTTCAACGCAACGATTCTCGTTCACTTCTAATAAACACCTCCATTAACATACAAACCTGGTTGCCACAATAACGTACCCACGTTCCCACTAATTCTTGATTATGTTACATCTCCTTTCCTTTCTAAACAATCAAAAACACTCACATATACAACTAGTTTAACACATAATGTCTTAAATAAGTTGGTGGTCTTGTTTGTCGTTTTGGTCTGAGCACGCCAGTCTCTTTTAAGCACACAGGAAGACTTGACCTGTTCACACCAGTCTCTTCTAATGACACAGGAAGACTGTCACCCATTGAACTTTTAGATTGTACAGCTTCCGCCCCCGGCAACACCTCTGTCTGACTCTCCTCTTGTCTCCGGTCAGTATAGCTGTCATTTGTTTCACCACTGGGCTCTTCTGTCTCGAAGTCCCTAGATAGCATATTCCAGTCTGTATTGTAAGACTTTCTTAAGTGGATTCTGTTTCTGCGCACAACAGCACCACCGGCCTTCTTAACTGTATAAGACTTAGGACTGTAATCCACTCCAACAGCTGTTAATGGCTCCCATGGGGCATTATTTAAGTTTCTTATAAGCACACTGTCTCCTTCCTTTAATGGAGTAAGAGGTTTATAACGCTTATCATAGTAATGCTTCTGTTTTTGTTGTCTTAGTCTTAATCTTTCTTCAACGTCTTCAAATAGTTGTGCATTTAATAGTTTTGCCTTTATCGGCAATTTGGTTCTGAGTCGGCGACCAAAAACCAGGCCGTCCCGTGGCGTAGTGGTCTAAGCGATGGCCTCTGATCATTCGTCTGAAAGGGGTCCATGTTCGAATCCGGGTGAGGCATGGATGTTGTGTTTGTATTACGGCACTGGCTCTGTCCCTTCTCTGGAACTAGTGACCCTAAATTAAGGACGGGTGACTGCTTATAGCCCATTAAGTTGCTCACGGTGGTCGTTAAACCTCTAATCAAAAAGAACAAAAAAAACAGATGAGCAGGAGAGAGCATGATTCCTGCTATTGGTGTATTTTGGTACTCCATCAGACCAACATAATAGTCCATCTTGTCCGCATGGGCCTTTTTGAAAATTTGTTTCACAATGTGCACTCCCTTTTCTGCCATACCATTACTCCTAAGATATCTTGGACTTGAATGTATGCACTCTGATGAAAAAAGTAATAACACTAAAATTCACCTTCATTTTAATTAGGCTTTAATCAACAAGAAATATGGCTGTCGTTCAACCATAATAGTGCTTTAAATCCCCGTTTTCATCTTTACAGTACTTAGGCCACCTTTTGTACAATATTCCATGACTACTTTTAGTTCTTTATCTGCTTTGGTGGCTAGTCTAAATTGTGCCCTTCTTTCATCACTCATTGGCAGGTACTTGGACACCCTGTGTATCACATTTTGCAACTCGGGATCGCTCTGGGTCTTCTCACCACTTGGAAATGCCCTTGATAGTGTATCGGCTGTGTACATCTTACAGTCTGGTACATATTGCACAGCAAAAGTGTATTTCATCAGTTTTAGCATCTTACGTTGCAGCCTCGCTGTGACTTTAAGTAGCAGTTTTCTCACAATGGACTCCAACGGTTTATGATCTAACTGCACTGTTACTTTCCTGCCATAAACAAAATAAGGGAATTTTTCGAAAGCAAAAAACTATGGCTAATAACTCCTTTTCCATTTGTACAAAGTTTTGCTCATTTTCAGTCAATGCCCTTGACACAAACGAAATTGGATGTCCCTCTTGCATGAGACACGCTTCCATTCCATCTCTAGAGCTATCACATTGTATTATGATGTTCTTTGAATTATCAAACACTTTTAAACCTGCTGTTCAGCTCAAACGATGTTTTAACTCTTTTAACGCCTTCTCATGTTCCCAGTCCCATTTGAATTATTGGCTTTTCTTAGTCAAAGCTCTCAATGGGAATGTGATTCTGGACAAATTAGGTATAAACTTAGACACATAATTCATCATTCTTAGTAGTCTTCTGACATCTGTTTTATTATTTAGAACTGGTATTTCTTCAATGGCCTTTACATGTTGTGGATCTATTTTGATACCATCTTTTGATATGATTTGTCGTACATATATAACTTCATTTATTCTGTACTGAAATTTTGCACTATTCCACTTCACATTGTATTTTCTAGCCATTTTTAGCACTTCAGCAAAAGTTTATCATGTTCTTCTTCGTCAATGCCTGAGACGATAATACCATCTATATAAATGTCTACCCCTGGTATATCTCCAAAGATTTTTAGATTTCTTTTCTGAAAAGCCTTTGGTGTCGAATTGATTCCATATGGCATTCTGTTAAAACCGAATCTACTAAAGGGAGAGTTAAAAGTACTCAAACTTGCACTATCTTCATCTAAAGGAACTTGCCAAAACCCTTCCTTCAAATCTAATACTGAAAAAACTGTTTTTTTTTTCATTTAGCCTGCTTATTATATCTTTTATGGATGGTATGGCATAATGTTCTCTTTTTATTACCTGATTTAAATCTCTGGGGTCCAGACACAACCTAAGATTTCCATCTGGCTTCCGTACTATAACCAAATTTTGTACTCAGTTAGTGGGTTTGTCTACTTTAGATACAATATTCTTTTCTTCCAAATGTTGGAGTAACTGTCTCAATTTATTATGTAGTACTTGAGGTACTCTTCTTGGACGATTTATCACTGGCACAGTATCCGGGTTCACTTCTATGTGATATGGATCACCTGGCATCTTCTCTAGACCCTTAAAAACATCTGCATAATTCTCGATAATAGTTTCTTTACTTAAAGTAGATTTAATGTGATCAACTCTCTTTATTAGATTAAGCTGTAAGCAAGCTTTTAAACCTAATATTGCCACCCCGGTGGCGCAGTTGTCTAAGCGATGGCCTCTGATCATTCGTCCGAACGGGGTCCGGGTTCGAATTCCGGTGAGGCATGGATGGTGTGTTTGTCTTACGGCACTGGTTCTCTCCCTTCCCTGGAACCAGTGACCCTAAATTAGGGACGGGCGACTGCTTATAGCCCATTGAGTTGTTCACGGTGGTCGTTAAACCTCCAATAAAAAAAAACAACAACAACCTAATATTGGCTTACAATCTTGTTGCACCACGTGAAACAGCATTATCTGTTGCTTAACTTTCCCAGTGGAGCATCTAAGAACTACTTTCCCTTTTGGCTTTATCTTAAAATTTCGATCCCTACGTGGTTAAAATTGTAGAAGTATGCTGGAGTTCTGGTCTTTGAGACTTAACCTGAGAAAATATTTCCTCAAACGTTTCTAGAGGCAGAATAATTGTTTCAGCTCCTGTATCTAATTTAAACTCTACTTCACAATTTTCAACCCGTATGTTTTTATTTCACGACTTCTCACAAATTTTACCGATAGCTTCAACTTTATCCACACATAGGTTCTGTATAGTATCCACATATAAAATAGGTTCTTCCTTAATTTCTTTCTCTACTTCGTAAACCCTTCTTCCAGATTTTACTTGAACTTTGCACCCTACAGCCACTCTCCTACCCTGTGCTTTCTACCACACTTTTTACAAAGATATGGCTCCATTACACTGCTACTTTTAGAAACTACATTTGGCTTAGTACTTCTTTTCATGAACGTTTTCCCAGCTGTTTTATTTTTAATTATGTTCACAATTTCAGTTTGTTCTTTCATATTTTTAATCTGTGCTTTACTCACCTCAGCAGCCTTTACCTGTTCCACCGCTTTTTGAAGTGTAAGATCCAGTTTACGAAAAAGCCTTTCTTGAAGTCTTGTGTCGATCAAACCTAAGACTACACGGTCACGTATTAACCCTTTTTTTTTGAGTTCCAAAAAGTTTTAGCTAAGGTTTTGAGTTGTGTCAGGTATTGATCGAACGGTTGTCCTTCCTGTTGTATACACTTAAAGAATTTTAATCGTTCGAAAACTACATTTTTCCGTGGCAAACAATATGATTCGAACTTATCTGCGACTTTGGTAAAATAATCAGCCGCCTCTGGGTCTAAGTCGAATGTGTTAATTATTTCCACTCCATCATCACCAATAAGATTTAGTGAAATGGCGACCTTTGTTTTATCCGGTTTGTTGATCTTTTCTGCAGCTAGGAGAAATTTTTCTAACTTCTGTTTCCACCTCCTCCAATTCTCGGCAATATTGCCCGTAAATCTTAATTCTTCTGGAGTATGAAACCTATCCATCCCACTTCTGACACCATATCAAAATATTAAGCCTTAATATTATACAGTATAATGAACTTACTTTAAGTAATTTCAAAGTCCCATCTCGAACATAAACTTTAATTTCAACACAACGATCCTCGTTCACTTCTAATAAACACCTCCATTAACATACAAACCTGGTTCATACAACAATCCACGTTCCCACTAATTCTTGATTATGTTACATCCCCCAAATTAGAGACAAATGACTGCTCATAGCCTTTAGAGTTGCTAAACTTTGAAAAAGGAAGAACAAAACAATGAAAATTTGTTTTCTCAATGAGCATGTTGGAAAATTAGTACAACGAAAACTAGTTTTAAGAGCATTTTTCATCAAAAATCTAACGAGCTAATGAGGAAGTGTAAGTTCGAGGACACTTGAGGACCAACATCAACTTTTGAGGACAGTTTCCGTCTCCAAGGCATCAGGCGTTTTTGGGGACAGTAAACTAAATTCGAGGATTGTCCTCACGAATTCGGGACTTGATCCGAGAAAAGTCCGAGTTCGAATCAAGGAGGATAGGATAAGATATCTGGAGGTGTCCTTGTCAATGGAGCAGTACCACTTTGCGTGAGGCCTTGTAACCGCGAGAGACGGCCGTCAAAGTGTGGAAAAGCTGATGGTTTTTAAGGCAATTGCAATGCATTTTGTGTTGGCCGAATCACCTTCTTTCGACGCAAATGTTTCCAATTTCGCATCGCAACTTGTTGCCAATGTGTGAGAAAATGCTGAATTTATAAAATTCTTAATTATTTTGAAGCTGCTTCCTATTTTTATTTTTATTTGAAATACACGAATGTTAGTGCAAATTCTAAACAAAACAAAACATAATGTTAAAATTAAAAACTTCACTCTTGTAAGAAGTATAATTCATTCTGGTTTGACATTAACACGGTTTCTGCAACCAAAAACCACGCTATTCCAAAATACACACAGTTGAAATTACATAGTTATCATGTAAACAACGTCAAATTCCCACAGTTTGCTGCTTCATGGTTAAGAGACTCAGGGCATCTCCAGAAATATTGTTCTAACCTCCTTGGTTCAAATCCCGGTCAGCCATGGATGCTGTGTTTGTCTTACAGCGCTGGCTCTCTCCCTCCTCTGGAACCAGTGGCCCCAAATTAGGAACGGGTGACTGCTTATAGCCCATTGAGTTGCTCACGGTGGTCGTTAAACCTTCAACCAAAAAAATATTCGGAACTTGTGGTAAGCTTATTCTAAGATTATAGTCACCGCTCCGGTGGTGCAGTGGTCTTTTTTTTTTTTTTTTTTTTTGATTGGAGGTTTAACGACCACCGTGAGCAACTCAAATGGGCTATAAGCAGTCGCCCGTCCCTAATTTAGGGTCACTGGTTCCAGGGAAGGGAGAGAGCCAGTGCCGTAAGACAAACACTACATCCATGCCTGACCGGGATTCGAACCCGGACCCCTTACGGACGAATAATCAGAGGCCAACGCCTTAGACCACTGCGCCACCGGGGCGGCGACCGGGATTCGAACCCGGACCCCTTACGGACGAATGATCAGAGGCCAACGCCTTAGACCACTGCGCCACCGGGGCGGCGTGCAGTGGTCTAAGCGATGGCTTCTGATCATTCGTCCGAGATGGGTCCAGGTCGAATCCCGGGGATTTTTTTATTGGGGTTTAACGACCACCATAGCAACTCAATGGGCTATAAGCAGTCAGCCGTCTCTAACTTAGAGCCACTGGTTCCAGGGAAGGTAGAGAGTTAGTGCAAATCCCAGTGAGGCATGTATATTGTATTTGCCTTACAGTGCTGGCTCTTTCCCTTCCCTGGAACCATTGGCTCTAAATTAGGGACCGGCGACTACTTATAATGAGTTGCTCATGGTGGTCGTTAAACAAATAAAAAAGATTATAATGGCTAGAATAGTTAGTGTGCCGTGCGTTAATACCTTACTGTTTAAATTTTAGTTCGCTCTTTCCGTGAAACCGCGAGATGGCGCTCCTGAGAGTTTCGATGCTATGATTTCTAAACATTGGTCTGCTTTTCTATGACGTGTTCGGTAGATAGCGATTGAAAAGGTGATTTATTTGTTAGATCTGTCATGAAAAGTAGTAGTAGTAATAAGTGTAACGTTAAGAACGTGTTTCGTGCCTTGGTACAACAGTGGTTTCAGGTCCTGTAAACAAAAGGTAACTATTTTCCGTGCCGAAAGATGAGGCAAGGGGGATCGAATGAAATTATTTTTACTTGTCCTAAATCAAGTTCGCAGCCACTATATTTATTTAAGTATGCCACTTTCTTTTTAGTCTTTTATATATCAACGCATTTTGTCTAAAATTATTGAAATTGGGTGGATTTTTTTCTTTTTCGTCCAAAGTTCTAAAAACTTTATCATGGGAAAATAAGGCCTAAGTACAGAATCATGTGCCACCCAGTTAAACATTTTGTGTCCTGTGGAGATATAAAAAAGAGTTGCAAAACTGGATCAGATTAGAATTCAGTGCGATGATTAGTCAAAAATCCCAATAACTACGGAGAGAATTTGCGTCCAGTAATGATTGATACTAACCAGCCTTGTGAGACGTTCATTCAATGCAATAGAATGCATTTCCTGAATAAAGTTGACGACGTTTCCCCAAAACATACCATTTTGGAAGAATATTCAATTATATCTATCCATGCATGACATTAAAGACTTCTAGTGTAACTGCAGGATAAAAAAAGAGATTCTTTGGTAACATTTTAGTGAAATTACTATACTGCACGGAACAAGACGCACGTACGTATTTCAATGAGCAAAGTTTACGGCAATAGCATCGAAGCTCTCTTCTAAGTCCTCTCTGATTTCATGATTTCAAGAACCCGTCTGCACAAGCGCACGGCACGTTATCTTTCCCAGCTACAATACCAAGATCCTACTTGATGGACTTAAAATCCATGATGTTTCTACATCTTTCTCGCTGCTGTTCTGGGTTCAGACGCGGTTCAAGTCGGTTGTAAACATTAAAGATCACAACGACAGCACTACGGCCACTGCCAATGGTGATTTGTTGACTGAGAGTTTATTTGGATGGTTTTAAAATATAAAATGTTATTACTTTTTACAATATAAGTATAATTTCCATTAGAAGCGAGTATTGCTACTAAATAAGGTAGGCTGTCCCGGTGGCGCAGTGGTCTAGGCGATGGCTTCTGATCATTCGTACGAGATGGGTCCGGGTTCGAATCCCGGTGAGGCATGGATGGTGTGTTTATCTTAGAGCGCTGGATCTCTCCCTTTTCTGGAACCAGTGGCTCTAAATTTGGGGCGGGCAAACTGCTTATAGTCCACTGAGTTTCTCACGGTGGTCGTTAAACCTCCAATAAAAAACAAAGCAAAAAAGCAAACAAGAAGGTAGATTTAATCTAGTAGATATAAGTGAAGTAATTAACTAACTGCTACTTTACACAGATGTAATACTTTGAATGTCGATTGCCGACTGGGGCTCACACCAGAAGTCCCGATATTTGTTCCAATCTGAACCAATTCGTGAAATAGCAAACTAAATTTTATTTTGAGGCTAATTATTTATATATATATAACAACTAACCCATCAGAGCTGCAGAGTATGATCCAGGAACTTGCTGACAAGACTAAAGAAGGGGGATTAAAAATGAACTTTCAGAAGACAAAAGTGACGTACAATGTTTTTATAAGAAATGAAGATTTATCGATTTATGGAAAAAAGCTGGAGATAACAGATGCCTACGTTTATCTTGGACAGCAGATATCAAGTGAGGGTCACATTAATAAAGAAATTAATCGGCGTATAAAACTTGCCTGGAGAGCTTTTGGAAGAAACAGCATAATTTTCAAGAGCAATATGCGATTATGTCTTAAACGAAAAGTGTTTAATCAATGCATCCTTCCAGTGCTTACGTATGGTGCAGAGACGTGGACCTTAACTAAAAGAGACATACAAAGGCTGCAGACAACTCAAAGCAGCATGGAGAGGTGCATGCTTGGTGTAACCAGGAGAGATAAGAGGAGGAACTCGTGGATCCGAAAAATTACAAGAGTGGAAGACATCATGATCAGAGTTATATCCCTGAAATGGCAATGAGCTGGACATACTGCCACAAGGACAGTCCATCGATGGACAGCCAAAATTTTAGATTGGATTCCAAGAGACAGGAAAAGACCCAGAAGAAGACCACATGGGAGATGGGTGGATGAAATTCGAAAGTATACGGGAGTCACTTGGAGAAGACTGGCACAAGACAGATTGTTGTGGAAGAAACTTGGGGAGACCTTCGTCCAGCAGTGGATTGATAATAGTTGACAATGATGATGATGATGATATATATTTGTTTTGATTGGAGATTTAACGACCACCGTGAGCAACTCAATGGGCTATAAGCAGTCGCCCGTCCCTAATTTAGGGTCACTGGTTCCAGGGAAGGGAGAGAGCCAGTGCCGTAAGACAAACACAACATCCATTCCTCCAGGGGCGGCTCCTGCTATAGGGCTGTGGGTCTGCAGCCCACCTCTTACCCAAAGCAGTTTTTTTCATGTCATACCAAGAGAGAGAAGTTTTGTGAACACCGCTGTAAGTTTTTCTATCATAACGCCACGACTTACGTCTTCTGAACTCAACTGGAAGTTTTTCCTGCATAACACCACTGGGAGCGGAAGGAACGTTGGCGGCTTGCCCTGACGGCTATTGAAACCAACTCATGTGGGAAACTCTGCTTATTCCCACATTAGTTCGTTTCCTTTGAATAAAACTTCCCTGGGAACTGCATTGATGGCAGCTCTCGCTAGCAGGGTTGCTCGTGGATGCTGTCTCTCGTTGGGTGGGAATGCATAGCAGGGCCTGTGTGCTTCGTTGATTAATACGGTTCTTGTGCTTCCGAATAAGAAATAAAATAGGGGAATGAATTAAAAACAATGACGAATGTTGAAATAAAGTATTAAATAAAGTATGTTTGAATGTATTACTCAACCCTTTTTTTTTTTTTTTCAATATTTGGTTTGTTCCTGCTTTTATTCAACTTAATAATTCTAACAAAAATGTTACTCCCATCGAACTGGAGATTATTCGTATTTGCTAATAGCAAGTACTTAGTTGCCCGGACCTTTGCAAAAACGTTTTACTTACATTTTCTCTTCTGGCCAAAATGAGCATGTGAACAAATTGCGATTAAGAATAGAGTTCAGTATTGGATAAATGGAAAAGAGAGAAAGAGAGAGACAGAGAAAAGAGAGAGAGAGAGAGAGAAAGAGACTAATTTCTGCAGCAAAATACCTGAACAAAATTGATTTCTTCAATGACCAAGCACAGCGAAATTTTCTCTTTTAAACTCATGAAAATTTTTATTCGCCAAAAATCATTGAAGTCACTCCACCGGGTACATTCTATTTTTCTGCTGCATCCCCCTTCCATCGCAAAAATAAGATACGCCTTTCAATTGAGGTAGTGCATTATACTTAATTACTTTGAAAAGAACATTTAATCAGATATCATTGTTTAGAAAATTTACGAAGTTGGTTAATTTTGGAAAACAAATTTTTCTACTCTAAATTGTTATCATGGCTTCAAAATTAAAACTGGACTGAATGTGTTTGCAATCCGGTTTTATTAAAGAGAATGCCGGTGTGGGAATATCCCAATAACAACTCATCGCGAAATTCTGGCATACCCTTTAAAATTCCACAGAATGTTTTTCATCGCCGTCCAAGTTGCAGTGGCCGGTATCAAGTCGAAGTTCCAAAGGGAGTGTATCAGAAGAAAAAATATTTATTTTCATATTTCTAGGCGTCACAATGAGACACTTGTGAACACAAATGCTGCCCTGGTGGCGCAGTGGTCCAAGCGATGGCATCTGATCACTCGTCCGAAAGGGGTCCGGGTTAGAATCTCGGTGAGGCATGGATGGTGTGTTTGTCTTACGGCACTGGCTCTCTCCCTTCCCTGGAACCAGTGACCCTAAATTAGGGACGGGCGACTGCTTATAGCCCATTGAGTTGCTCACGGTGGTCGTTAAACCTCCAAAAAAAAAAACAAAAAAAAACGCGTATATGACCTTGAGTGTGTCTCCGCTGCCACTGGCACACGCATTAAATTTTTAAATGTTTTGTCCTTTTATATATATATACAATATATATACAGTATATACGTATATATACATACAGTGGTTTATAAAATCTTCACTAAAGTTCTTTCACACCGCTTGAAGGTGACAGTGGACATGGCTCAACCGAGAGAACAAGCTGGATTCAGGAGTGGCTACAGCACAATAGATCATATCCACGTACTGAGAGAACTAATTGAAAGAGCGAGGGAATATGAACTTCCATTGTGCATGGCTTTTATCGATGAAACAATCAGCAGTTGCAATGGCTCTGAAATCCTGCGGTATTGAAGATGCATACATTAATATTATTAATAACATCTATGAAAATGCAAGTGCAAAAATTCGGCTATTTGAAAATACAACACACATAAAAATTGGAAAGGGAGTGAGGCAAGGTGACAGGGTGACACTGTATCTCCCAAACTCTTTAATGCCCCATTGGAAAATGTATTTTAATCACTGAACTGGGAAAACAAAGGGATAAAGATTAATGGAGATTATCTAACTCACCTTTGTTTTGCTGATGACGTAGTCATTTTTGCAACTACCCCATCAGAGCTACAGAGTATGATCCAGGAACTTGCTGACAAGAGTAAAGAAGTGGGATTAAAAATGAACTTTCAGAAGACAAAAGTGATGTTCAATGCTTTTACAAAAAATGAAGATTTATCGATTGATGGGGGAAAGCTGGAGATAACCAATACCTAAATTTATCTTGGACAGCAGATATCAAGTGAGGGTCACATTGATGAATAAATTAATCGGCGTACAAAACTTGCCGGTAGAGCTTTTGGAAAAAACAGTGGAATTTTTGAGCAATATGCCATTATGTCTTAAAAGAAAAGTGTTTGATCAAATCATCCTTCCAGTGCTTACATATGGTGCAGAGACGTGGACCTTAACTAAAAGAGACATACAAAGGCAAAAGCAGCAGACAACTCAAAGTAGCATGGAGAGATGCATGCTTATTGTAACCAGGAGAGATAAGAAGAGGAACTCGTGGATCAGAAAAATGACAAGAGTGGAAGACATCATGATCAAAGTAAAATCCGTGAAATGGCAACGGGCTGGACATATTGCCAGAAGGACAGACCAGCGATAGACAGCTGAAATTTTAGACTGGATTCCAAGTGACAGGAAAAGATCTGGAAGAAGACCACATGGGAGATGGGAGGATGAAGTTCAAAAGTATGCGGGAGTAACATGGAAGGGACTGGCCAAAGACAGACTGTTGTGAAAGAAACTTGGGGAGACCTTCGTCCAGCAGAGCATTGATAATGGTTGACAATGATGACGATGATGATGATGATATATATATATATATATAGGGATGTAAGGTCAGGTGATGCGTAACATCACAGCCTCTCCTCGACAAATATCAACCCCGCCTTCTCGTGGTACATCCTGTTCCCACTAAAAAGGCTCTGACGACCGCCAATAGCGGTATAACTATACCATCGGGATTAGAGGAAATGCTATCCCACACTCACCAACCCGCTTGGCCAGCGTGGTGAGTTATGGCCAAACCCCTCAAAAATGACTCCACAACTTAAATCTTGGCCCTCAGTCTCCGGCAGCTGGAATGTACCTGGCCAAGGCAGCGGCCAGTGCGACATGAAGGCAGAGGGTGCTAAGAATCCCGGGAGGACCGGACTAGGCTGCCATCTGATGCTGACCTTGGCAACGTATAACGGACGCTCCCTATCTTCTGATTCAAGGCTTCTTGAATTGGAAGAGGAACTACAAAGGATCAAGTGGGACATCGTCGGGCTAAGTGAGGTAAGGAGAAAAGGAGAAGATCTCATTGAACTGAAAAGTGGACATCTCTTCTACTATCGTGGGACAGATACTGGCAGAACTAGTGGTGTTGGATTTATAATAAACAAGAAACTGAAGGATAAAGTTGTAGAAGTTGAAAGTTCCTCTGACAGAGCTGCACGACTCGTTATCCAACTCTCGAGAAGATACCAGGCTCAGATTATTCAAACTTATGCACCCACCACAAGTCATGCTGAAGAAGAAATTGAAGAATTTTATGAGGAAATTCGTGATCTAAATAATAAAGGTAAGCAGCACTTGAAGATAATTATGGGAGATTTCAATGCAAAAATAGGGCAATGGCAACAGAATGAAACTTCAGTAGGGAAATTCGGTCACGGCAACAGAAACCAGCGTGGAAATACTCTCGTAGAGTTTGCAGAGGCGGAAGGGTTTTTCATCTTGAACTCCTTTTTCAAGAAAAAGCCACACAGTAAATGGACATGGAGACATCCAAATGGGACGACAAGTGAAATTGATTTTATTATGTGTAACAAAAAATTCGTCATAGAAGACTGCAGTGTGCTAAACAAGTTCAACACAGGCAGTGACCATAGATTGGTGAGATGTAAGATGCACCTCAACACTAAACTCGAACGTAGCAAGCTCATAAGACAAACAAAATGTATTGACATAACCAACCTTAAAAAACATCATAATACCTTCAAATTGGAACTGAAGAAGAGATTCTCTGCTTTAGAAGGCCTAACATCGGAAGAAGTGGATATTTCTGAAGTTAACAGAAAAGTAACCAAAGCTCTTATGGAAACAGCAACAAAATTAGCTGGGTCTAAGAACAAATTGCATGTGAACAAATTATCAGGAAAAACCAAAATGTTGATGCAAAACAGAAGAGTGATGAGGACAACTAAAGAAGATGTGACTTCCAAAGTGGAATATATAGAGCTATGCAAGACAGTACGAAAAAGTATCACTGAAGACGTAAGGAAATTCAACTGTGAACTAGTAAGGAAAGCAATTGAAAACAACCAAAGCCTAAAGATAACAAAGGGACATCTCAGTAAGGGGAAAAAACAGATTATGGCACTGAGAAAAGAAGATAGTTCTGTAACAAGAAATAGAGGCGAAATTTTGACAAGAGTGAAAGATTTGTACTCCAAATTATATGAAAGGGATGATACATGTACTCCAGACATCATGAAAGGTACCAGTACCAGAGTTTTTCCAGTCCTTCCAGCAGAAGTTGCACATGCAATCAAGAACATGAAGCGGGGAAAAGCTCCAGGAGAAGATGGAATTACTGTAGACATCATACAAGAAGCAAGTTTAGAAATCGAAACAGTACTCGCCCAAATTTTCACTCGATGCCTTAATGAAGGGAAAATTCCTGAGGATTGGAACAACGCTACAATGATCTTGCTACATAAAAAAAGGTGACATTGAGGATCTCAGGAACTACAGACCTATCAGCCTCCTATCAGTGGTTTATAAAATCTTCACTAAAGTTCTTTCACACCGCTTGAAGGTGACACTGGACATGGCTCAACCGAGAGAACAAGCTGGATTCAGGAGTGGCTACAGCACAATAGATCATATCCACGTACTGAGAGAACTAATTGAAAGAGCGAGGGAATATGAACTTCCATTGTGCATGGCTTTTATCGATTATGAAAAAGCCTTTGATTCGGTGAAACCATCAGCAGTTGCAATGGCTCTGAAATCCTGCGGTATTGAAGATGCATACATTAATATTATTAATAACATCTATGAAAATGCAAGTGCAAAGATTCGACTGTTTGAAAATACAACGCACATAAAAATTGGAAAAGGAGTAAGACAAGGTGACACCATATCTCCGAAGCTCTTTAATGCCACATTGGAAAATGTCTTTCAATCACTGAACTGGGAAAACAAAGGGATAAAGATTAATGGAGATTATCTAACCCACCTTCGTTTTGCTGATGACGTAGTCATTTTTGCAACTACCCCATCAGAGCTACAGAGTATGATCCAGGAACTTGCTGACAAGAGTAAAGAAGTGGGATTAAAAATGAACTTTCAGAAGACAAAAGTGATGTTCAATGCTTTTACAAAAAATGAAGATTTATCGATTGATGGGGGAAAGCTGGAGATAACCAATACCTAAATTTATCTTGGACAGCAGATATCAAGTGAGGGTCACATTGATGAATAAATTAATCGGCGTACAAAACTTGCCGGTAGAGCTTTTGGAAAAAACAGTGTAATTTTCGAGCAATATGCCATTATGTCTTAAAAGAAAAGTGTTTGATCAAATCATCCTTCCAGTGCTTACATATGGTGCAGAGACGTGGACCTTAACTAAAAGAGACATACAAAGGCAAAAGCAGCAGACAACTCAAAGTAGCATGGAGAGATGCATGCTTATTGTAACCAGGAGAGATAAGAAGAGGAACTCGTGGATCAGAAAAATGACAAGAGTGGAAGACATCATGATCAAAGTAAAATCCGTGAAATGGCAACGGGCTGGACATATTGCCAGAAGGACAGACCAGCGATAGACAGCTGAAATTTTAGACTGGATTCCAAGTGACAGGAAAAGATCTGGAAGAAGACCACATGGGAGATGGGAGGATGAAGTTCAAAAGTATGCGGGAGTAACATGGAAGGGACTGGCTAAAGACAGACTGTTGTGAAAGAAACTTGGGGAGACCTTCGTCCAGCAGAGCATTGATAATGGTTGACAATGATGACGATGATGATGATGATATATATATATATATAGGGATGTAAGGTCAGGTGATGCGTAACATCACAGCCTCTCCTCGACAAATATCAACCCCGCCTTCTCGTGGTACATCCTGTTCCCACTAAAAAGGCTCTGACGACCGCCAATAGCGGTATAACTATACCATCGGGATTAGAGGAAATGCTATCCCACACTCACCAACCCGCTTGGCCAGCGTGGTGAGTTATGGCCAAACCCCTCAAAAATGACTCCACAACTTAAATCTTGGCCCTCAGTCTCCGGCAGCTGGAATGTACCTGGCCAAGGCAGCGGCCAGTGCGACATGAAGGCAGAGGGTGCTAAGAATCCCGGGAGGACCGGACTAGGCTGCCATCTGATGCTGACCTTGGCAACGTATAACGGACGCTCCCTATCTTCTGATTCAAGGCTTCTTGAATTGGAAGAGGAACTACAAAGGATCAAGTGGGACATCGTCGGGCTAAGTGAGGTAAGGAGAAAAGGAGAAGATCTCATTGAACTGAAAAGTGGACATCTCTTCTACTATCGTGGGACAGATACTGGCAGAACTAGTGGTGTTGGATTTATAATAAACAAGAAACTGAAGGATAAAGTTGTAGAAGTTGAAAGTTCCTCTGACAGAGCTGCACGACTCGTTATCCAACTCTCGAGAAGATACCAGGCTCAGATTATTCAAACTTATGCACCCACCACAAGTCATGCTGAAGAAGAAATTGAAGAATTTTATGAGGAAATTCGTGATCTAAATAATAAAGGTAAGCAGCACTTGAAGATAATTATGGGAGATTTCAATGCAAAAATAGGGCAATGGCAACAGAATGAAACTTCAGTAGGGAAATTCGGTCACGGCAACAGAAACCAGCGTGGAAATACTCTCGTAGAGTTTGCAGAGGCGGAAGGGTTTTTCATCTTGAACTCCTTTTTCAAGAAAAAGCCACACAGGAAATGGACATGGAGACATCCAAATGGGACGACAAGTGAAATTGATTTTATTATGTGTAACAAAAAATTCGTCATAGAAGACTGCAGTGTGCTAAACAAGTTCAACACAGGCAGTGACCATAGATTGGTGAGATGTAAGATGCACCTCAACACTAAACTCGAACGTAGCAAGCTCATAAGACAAACAAAATGTATTGACATAACCAACCTTAAAAAACATCATAATACCTTCAAATTGGAACTGAAGAAGAGATTCTCTGCTTTAGAAGGCCTAACATCGGAAGAAGTGGATATTTCTGAAGTTAACAGAAAAGTAACCAAAGCTCTTATGGAAACAGCAACAAAATTAGCTGGGTCTAAGAACAAATTGCATGTGAACAAATTATCAGGAAAAACCAAAATGTTGATGCAAAACAGAAGAGTGATGAGGACAACTAAAGAAGATGTGACTTCCAAAGTGGAATATATAGAGCTATGCAAGACAGTACGAAAAAGTATCACTGAAGACGTAAGGAAATTCAACTGTGAACTAGTAAGGAAAGCAATTGAAAACAACCAAAGCCTAAAGATAACAAAGGGACATCTCAGTAAGGGGAAAAACAGATTATGGCACTGAGAAAAGAAGATAGTTCTGTAACAAGAAATAGAGGCGAAATTTTGACAAGAGTGAAAGATTTGTACTCCAAATTATATGAAAGGGATGATACATGTACTCCAGACATCATGAAAGGTACCAGTACCAGAGTTTTTCCAGTCCTTCCAGCAGAAGTTGCACATGCAATCAAGAACATGAAGCGGGGAAAAGCTCCAGGAGAAGATGGAATTACTGTAGACATCATACAAGAAGCAAGTTTAGAAATCGAAACAGTACTCGCCCAAATTTTCACTCGATGCCTTAATGAAGGGAAAATTCCTGAGGATTGGAACAACGCTACAATGATCTTGCTACATAAAAAAAGGTGACATTGAGGATCTCAGGAACTACAGACCTATCAGCCTCCTATCAGTGGTTTATAAAATCTTCACTAAAGTTCTTTCACACCGCTTGAAGGTGACACTGGACATGGCTCAACCGAGAGAACAAGCTGGATTCAGGAGTGGCTACAGCACAATAGATCATATCCACGTACTGAGAGAACTAATTGAAAGAGCGAGGGAATATGAACTTCCATTGTGCATGGCTTTTATCGATTATGAAAAAGCCTTTGATTCGGTGAAACCATCAGCAGTTGCAATGGCTCTGAAATCCTGCGGTATTGAAGATGCATACATTAATATTATTAATAACATCTATGAAAATGCAAGTGCAAAGATTCGACTGTTTGAAAATACAACGCACATAAAAATTGGAAAAGGAGTAAGACAAGGTGACACCATATCTCCGAAGCTCTTTAATGCCACATTGGAAAATGTCTTTCAATCACTGAACTGGGAAAACAAAGGGATAAAGATTAATGGAGATTATCTAACCCACCTTCGTTTTGCTGATGACGTAGTCATTTTTGCAACTACCCCATCAGAGCTACAGAGTATGATCCAGGAACTTGCTGACAAGAGTAAAGAAGTGGGATTAAAAATGAACTTTCAGAAGACAAAAGTGATGTTCAATGCTTTTACAAAAAATGAAGATTTATCGATTGATGGGGGAAAGCTGGAGATAACCAATACCTAAATTTATCTTGGACAGCAGATATCAAGTGAGGGTCACATTGATGAATAAATTAATCGGCGTACAAAACTTGCCGGTAGAGCTTTTGGAAAAAACAGTGTAATTTTCGAGCAATATGCCATTATGTCTTAAAAGAAAAGTGTTTGATCAAATCATCCTTCCAGTGCTTACATATGGTGCAGAGACGTGGACCTTAACTAAAAGAGACATACAAAGGCAAAAGCAGCAGACAACTCAAAGTAGCATGGAGAGATGCATGCTTATTGTAACCAGGAGAGATAAGAAGAGGAACTCGTGGATCAGAAAAATGACAAGAGTGGAAGACATCATGATCAAAGTAAAATCCGTGAAATGGCAACGGGCTGGACATATTGCCAGAAGGACAGACCAGCGATAGACAGCTGAAATTTTAGACTGGATTCCAAGTGACAGGAAAAGATCTGGAAGAAGACCACATGGGAGATGGGAGGATGAAGTTCAAAAGTATGCGGGAGTAACATGGAAGGGACTGGCTAAAGACAGACTGTTGTGAAAGAAACTTGGGGAGACCTTCGTCCAGCAGAGCATTGATAATGGTTGACAATGATGACGATGATGATGATGATATATATATATATATAGGGATGTAAGGTCAGGTGATGCGTAACATCACAGCCTCTCCTCGACAAATATCAACCCCGCCTTCTCGTGGTACATCCTGTTCCCACTAAAAAGGCTCTGACGACCGCCAATAGCGGTATAACTATACCATCGGGATTAGAGGAAATGCTATCCCACACTCACCAACCCGCTTGGCCAGCGTGGTGAGTTATGGCCAAACCCCTCAAAAATGACTCCACAACTTAAATCTTGGCCCTCAGTCTCCGGCAGCTGGAATGTACCTGGCCAAGGCAGCGGCCAGTGCGACATGAAGGCAGAGGGTGCTAAGAATCCCGGGAGGACCGGACTAGGCTGCCATCTGATGCTGACCTTGGCAACGTATAACGGACGCTCCCTATCTTCTGATTCAAGGCTTCTTGAATTGGAAGAGGAACTACAAAGGATCAAGTGGGACATCGTCGGGCTAAGTGAGGTAAGGAGAAAAGGAGAAGATCTCATTGAACTGAAAAGTGGACATCTCTTCTACTATCGTGGGACAGATACTGGCAGAACTAGTGGTGTTGGATTTATAATAAACAAGAAACTGAAGGATAAAGTTGTAGAAGTTGAAAGTTCCTCTGACAGAGCTGCACGACTCGTTATCCAACTCTCGAGAAGATACCAGGCTCAGATTATTCAAACTTATGCACCCACCACAAGTCATGCTGAAGAAGAAATTGAAGAATTTTATGAGGAAATTCGTGATCTAAATAATAAAGGTAAGCAGCACTTGAAGATAATTATGGGAGATTTCAATGCAAAAATAGGGCAATGGCAACAGAATGAAACTTCAGTAGGGAAATTCGGTCACGGCAACAGAAACCAGCGTGGAAATACTCTCGTAGAGTTTGCAGAGGCGGAAGGGTTTTTCATCTTGAACTTCTTTTTCAAGAAAAAGCCACACAGGAAATGGACATGGAGACATCCAAATGGGACGACAAGTGAAATTGATTTTATTATGTGTAACAAAAAATTCGTCATAGAAGACTGCAGTGTGCTAAACAAGTTCAACACAGGCAGTGACCATAGATTGGTGAGATGTAAGATGCACCTCAACACTAAACTCGAACGTAGCAAGCTCATAAGACAAACAAAATGTATTGACATAACCAACCTTAAAAAACATCATAATACCTTCAAATTGGAACTGAAGAAGAGATTCTCTGCTTTAGAAGGCCTAACATCGGAAGAAGTGGATATTTCTGAAGTTAACAGAAAAGTAACCAAAGCTCTTATGGAAACAGCAACAAAATTAGCTGGGTCTAAGAACAAATTGCATGTGAACAAATTATCAGGAAAAACCAAAATGTTGATGCAAAACAGAAGAGTGATGAGGACAACTAAAGAAGATGTGACTTCCAAAGTGGAATATATAGAGCTATGCAAGACAGTACGAAAAAGTATCACTGAAGACGTAAGGAAATTCAACTGTGAACTAGTAAGGAAAGCAATTGAAAACAACCAAAGCCTAAAGATAACAAAGGGACATCTCAGTAAGGGGAAAAAACAGATTATGGCACTGAGAAAAGAAGATAGTTCTGTAACAAGAAATAGAGGCGAAATTTTGACAAGAGTGAAAGATTTGTACTCCAAATTATATGAAAGGGATGATACATGTACTCCAGACATCATGAAAGGTACCAGTACCAGAGTTTTTCCAGTCCTTCCAGCAGAAGTTGCACATGCAATCAAGAACATGAAGCGGGGAAAAGCTCCAGGAAAAGATGGAATTACTGTAGACATCATACAAGAAGCAAGTTTAGAAATCGAAACAGTACTCGCCCAAATTTTCACTCGATGCCTTAATGAAGGGAAAATTCCTGAGGATTGGAACAACGCTACAATAATCTTGCTACATAAAAAAAGGTGACATTGAGGATCTCAGGAACTACAGACCTATCAGCCTCCTATCAGTGGTTTATAAAATCTTCACTAAAGTTCTTTCACACCGCTTGAAGGTGACACTGGACATGGCTCAACCGAGAGAACAAGCTGGATTCAGGAGTGGCTACAGCACAATAGATCATATCCACGTACTGAGAGAACTAATTGAAAGAGCGAGGGAATATGAACTTCCATTGTGCATGGCTTTTATCGATTATGAAAAAGCCTTTGATTCGGTGAAACCATCAGCAGTTGCAATGGCTCTAAAATCCTGCGGTATTGAAGATGCATACATTAATATTATTAATAACATCTATGAAAATGCAAGTGCAAAGATTCGACTGTTTGAAAATACAACGCACATAAAAATTGGAAAAGGAGTAAGACAAGGTGACACCATATCTCCGAAGCTCTTTAATGCCACATTGGAAAATGTCTTTCAATCACTGAACTGGGAAAACAAAGGGATAAAGATTAATGGAGATTATCTAACCCACCTTCGTTTTGCTGATGACGTAGTCATTTTTGCAACTACCCCATCAGAGCTACAGAGTATGATCCAGGAACTTGCTGACAAGAGTAAAGAAGTGGGATTAAAAATGAACTTTCAGAAGACAAAAGTGATGTTCAATGCTTTTACAAAAAATGAAGATTTATCGATTGATGGGGGAAAGCTGGAGATAACCAATACCTAAATTTATCTTGGACAGCAGATATCAAGTGAGGGTCACATTGATGAATAAATTAATCGGCGTACAAAACTTGCCGGTAGAGCTTTTGGAAAAAACAGTGTAATTTTCGAGCAATATGCCATTATGTCTTAAAAGAAAAGTGTTTGATCAAATCATCCTTCCAGTGCTTACATATGGTGCAGAGACGTGGACCTTAACTAAAAGAGACATACAAAGGCAAAAGCAGCAGACAACTCAAAGTAGCATGGAGAGATGCATGCTTATTGTAACCAGGAGAGATAAGAAGAGGAACTCGTGGATCAGAAAAATGACAAGAGTGGAAGACATCATGATCAAAGTAAAATCCGTGAAATGGCAACGGGCTGGACATATTGCCAGAAGGACAGACCAGCGATAGACAGCTGAAATTTTAGACTGGATTCCAAGTGACAGGAAAAGATCTGGAAGAAGACCACATGGGAGATGGGAGGATGAAGTTCAAAAGTATGCGGGAGTAACATGGAAGGGACTGGCCAAAGACAGACTGTTGTGAAAGAAACTTGGGGAGACCTTCGTCCAGCAGAGCATTGATAATGGTTGACAATGATGACGATGATGATGATGATATATATATATATAGGGATGTAAGGTCAGGTGATGCGTAACATCACAGCCTCTCCTCGACAAATATCAACCCCGCCTTAACGTGGTACATCCTGTTCCCACTAAAAAGGCTCTGACGACCGCCAATAGCGGTATAACTATACCATCGGGATTAGAGGAAATGCTATCCCACACTCACCAACCCGCTTGGCCAGCGTGGTGAGTTATGGCCAAACCCCTCAAAAATGACTCCACAACTTAAATCTTGGCCCTCAGTCTCCGGCAGCTGGAATGTACCTGGCCAAGGCAGCGGCCAGTGCGACATGAAGGCAGAGGGTGCTAAGAATCCCGGGAGGACCGGACTAGGCTGCCATCTGATGCTGACCTTGGCAACGTATAACGGACGCTCCCTATCTTCTGATTCAAGGCTTCTTGAATTGGAAGAGGAACTACAAAGGATCAAGTGGGACATCGTCGGGCTAAGTGAGGTAAGGAGAAAAGGAGAAGATCTCATTGAACTGAAAAGTGGACATCTCTTCTACTATCGTGGGACAGATACTGGCAGAACTAGTGGTGTTGGATTTATAATAAACAAGAAACTGAAGGATAAAGTTGTAGAAGTTGAAAGTTCCTCTGACAGAGCTGCACGACTCGTTATCCAACTCTCGAGAAGATACCAGGCTCAGATTATTCAAACTTATGCACCCACCACAAGTCATGCTGAAGAAGAAATTGAAGAATTTTATGAGGAAATTCGTGATCTAAATAATAAAGGTAAGCAGCACTTGAAGATAATTATGGGAGATTTCAATGCAAAAATAGGGCAACGGCAACAGAATGAAACTTCAGTAGGTAAATTCGGTCACGGCAACAGAAAATAGCGTGGAAATACTCTCGTAGAGTTTGCAGAGGCGGAAGGGTTTTTCATCTTGAACTCCTTTTTCAAGAAAAAGCCACACAGGAAATGGACATGGAGACATCCAAATGGGACGACAAGTGAAATTGATTTTATTATGTGTAACAAAAAATTCGTCATAGAAGACTGCAGTGTGCTAAACAAGTTCAACACAGGCAGTGACCATAGATTGGTGAGATGTAAGATGCACCTCAACACTAAACTCGAACGTAGCAAGCTCATAAGACAAACAAAATGTATTGACATAACCAACCTTAAAAAACATCATAATACCTTCAAATTGGAACTGAAGAAGAGATTCTCTGCTTTAGAAGGCCTAACATCGGAAGAAGTGGATATTTCTGAAGTTAACAGAAAAGTAACCAAAGCTCTTATGGAAACAGCAACAAAATTAGCTGGGTCTAAGAACAAATTGCATGTGAACAAATTATCAGGAAAAACCAAAATGTTGATGCAAAACAGAAGAGTGATGAGGACAACTAAAGAAGATGTGACTTCCAAAGTGGAATATATAGAGCTATGCAAGACAGTACGAAAAAGTATCACTGAAGACGTAAGGAAATTCAACTGTGAACTAGTAAGGAAAGCAATTGTAAACAACCAAAGCCTAAAGATAACAAAGGGACATCTCAGTAAGGGGAAAAACAGATTATGGCACTGAGAAAAGAAGATAGTTCTGTAACAAGAAATAGAGGCGAAATTTTGACAAGAGTGAAAGATTTGTACTCCAAATTATATGAAAGGGATGATACATGTACTCCAGACATCATGAAAGGTACCAGTACCAGAGTTTTTCCAGTCCTTCCAGCAGAAGTTGCACATGCAATCAAGAACATGAAGCGGGGAAAAGCTCCAGGAGAAGATGGAATTACTGTAGACATCATACAAGAAGCAAGTTTAGAAATCGAAACAGTACTCGCCCAAATTTTCACTCGATGCCTTAATGAAGGGAAAATTCCTGAGGATTGGAACAACGCTACAATGATCTTGCTACATAAAAAAAGGTGACATTGAGGATCTCAGGAACTACAGACCTATCAGCCTCCTATCAGTGGTTTATAAAATCTTCACTAAAGTTCTTTCACACCGCTTGAAGGTGACACTGGACATGGCTCAACCGAGAGAACAAGCTGGATTCAGGAGTGGCTACAGCACAATAGATCATATCCACGTACTGAGAGAACTAATTGAAAGAGCGAGGGAATATGAACTTCCATTGTGCATGGCTTTTATCGATTATGAAAAAGCCTTTGATTCGGTGAAACCATCAGCAGTTGCAATGGCTCTGAAATCCTGCGGTATTGAAGATGCATACATTAATATTATTAATAACATCTATGAAAATGCAAGTGCAAAGATTCGACTGTTTGAAAATACAACGCACATAAAAATTGGAAAAGGAGTAAGACAAGGTGACACCATATCTCCGAAGCTCTTTAATGCCACATTGGAAAATGTCTTTCAATCACTGAACTGGGAAAACAAAGGGATAAAGATTAATGGAGATTATCTAACCCACCTTCGTTTTGCTGATGACGTAGTCATTTTTGCAACTACCCCATCAGAGCTACAGAGTATGATCCAGGAACTTGCTGACAAGAGTAAAGAAGTGGGATTAAAAATGAACTTTCAGAAGACAAAAGTGATGTTCAATGCTTTTACAAAAAATGAAGATTTATCGATTGATGGGGGAAAGCTGGAGATAACCAATACCTAAATTTATCTTGGACAGCAGATATCAAGTGAGGGTCACATTGATGAATAAATTAATCGGCGTACAAAACTTGCCGGTAGAGCTTTTGGAAAAAACAGTGTAATTTTCGAGCAATATGCCATTATGTCTTAAAAGAAAAGTGTTTGATCAAATCATCCTTCCAGTGCTTACATATGGTGCAGAGACGTGGACCTTAACTAAAAGAGACATACAAAGGCAAAAGCAGCAGACAACTCAAAGTAGCATGGAGAGATGCATGCTTATTGTAACCAGGAGAGATAAGAAGAGGAACTCGTGGATCAGAAAAATGACAAGAGTGGAAGACATCATGATCAAAGTAAAATCCGTGAAATGGCAACGGGCTGGACATATTGCCAGAAGGACAGACCAGCGATAGACAGCTGAAATTTTAGACTGGATTCCAAGTGACAGGAAAAGATCTGGAAGAAGACCACATGGGAGATGGGAGGATGAAGTTCAAAAGTATGCGGGAGTAACATGGAAGGGACTGGCCAAAGACAGACTGTTGTGAAAGAAACTTGGGGAGACCTTCGTCCAGCAGAGCATTGATAATGGTTGACAATGATGACGATGATGATGATGATATATATATATATATAGGGATGTAAGGTCAGGTGATGCGTAACATCACAGCCTCTCCTCGACAAATATCAACCCCGCCTTCTCGTGGTACATCCTGTTCCCACTAAAAAGGCTCTGACGACCGCCAATAGCGGTATAACTATACCATCGGGATTAGAGGAAATGCTATCCCACACTCACCAACCCGCTTGGCCAGCGTGGTGAGTTATGGCCAAACCCCTCAAAAATGACTCCACAACTTAAATCTTGGCCCTCAGTCTCCGGCAGCTGGAATGTACCTGGCCAAGGCAGCGGCCAGTGCGACATGAAGGCAGAGGGTGCTAAGAATCCCGGGAGGACCGGACTAGGCTGCCATCTGATGCTGACCTTGGCAACGTATAACGGACGCTCCCTATCTTCTGATTCAAGGCTTCTTGAATTGGAAGAGGAACTACAAAGGATCAAGTGGGACATCGTCGGGCTAAGTGAGGTAAGGAGAAAAGGAGAAGATCTCATTGAACTGAAAAGTGGACATCTCTTCTACTATCGTGGGACAGATACTGGCAGAACTAGTGGTGTTGGATTTATAATAAACAAGAAACTGAAGGATAAAGTTGTAGAAGTTGAAAGTTCCTCTGACAGAGCTGCACGACTCGTTATCCAACTCTCGAGAAGATACCAGGCTCAGATTATTCAAACTTATGCACCCACCACAAGTCATGCTGAAGAAGAAATTGAAGAATTTTATGAGGAAATTCGTGATCTAAATAATAAAGGTAAGCAGCACTTGAAGATAATTATGGGAGATTTCAATGCAAAAATAGGGCAATGGCAACAGAATGAAACTTCAGTAGGGAAATTCGGTCACGGCAACAGAAACCAGCGTGGAAATACTCTCGTAGAGTTTGCAGAGGCGGAAGGGTTTTTCATCTTGAACTCCTTTTTCAAGAAAAAGCCACACAGGAAATGGACATGGAGACATCCAAATGGGACGACAAGTGAAATTGATTTTATTATGTGTAACAAAAAATTCGTCATAGAAGACTGCAGTGTGCTAAACAAGTTCAACACAGGCAGTGACCATAGATTGGTGAGATGTAAGATGCACCTCAACACTAAACTCGAACGTAGCAAGCTCATAAGACAAACAAAATGTATTGACATAACCAACCTTAAAAAACATCATAATACCTTCAAATTGGAACTGAAGAAGAGATTCTCTGCTTTAGAAGGCCTAACATCGGAAGAAGTGGATATTTCTGAAGTTAACAGAAAAGTAACCAAAGCTCTTATGGAAACAGCAACAAAATTAGCTGGGTCTAAGAACAAATTGCATGTGAACAAATTATCAGGAAAAACCAAAATGTTGATGCAAAACAGAAGAGTGATGAGGACAACTAAAGAAGATGTGACTTCCAAAGTGGAATATATAGAGCTATGCAAGACAGTACGAAAAAGTATCACTGAAGACGTAAGGAAATTCAACTGTGAACTAGTAAGGAAAGCAATTGAAAACAACCAAAGCCTAAAGATAACAAAGGGACATCTCAGTAAGGGGAAAAAACAGATTATGGCACTGAGAAAAGAAGATAGTTCTGTAACAAGAAATAGAGGCGAAATTTTGACAAGAGTGAAAGATTTGTACTCCAAATTATATGAAAGGGATGATACATGTACTCCAGACATCATGAAAGGTACCAGTACCAGAGTTTTTCCAGTCCTTCCAGCAGAAGTTGCACATGCAATCAAGAACATGAAGCGGGGAAAAGCTCCAGGAAAAGATGGAATTACTGTAGACATCATACAAGAAGCAAGTTTAGAAATCGAAACAGTACTCGCCCAAATTTTCACTCGATGCCTTAATGAAGGGAAAATTCCTGAGGATTGGAACAACGCTACAATAATCTTGCTACATAAAAAAAGGTGACATTGAGGATCTCAGGAACTACAGACCTATCAGCCTCCTATCAGTGGTTTATAAAATCTTCACTAAAGTTCTTTCACACCGCTTGAAGGTGACACTGGACATGGCTCAACCGAGAGAACAAGCTGGATTCAGGAGTGGCTACAGCACAATAGATCATATCCACGTACTGAGAGAACTAATTGAAAGAGCGAGGGAATATGAACTTCCATTGTGCATGGCTTTTATCGATTATGAAAAAGCCTTTGATTCGGTGAAACCATCAGCAGTTGCAATGGCTCTAAAATCCTGCGGTATTGAAGATGCATACATTAATATTATTAATAACATCTATGAAAATGCAAGTGCAAAGATTCGACTGTTTGAAAATACAACGCACATAAAAATTGGAAAAGGAGTAAGACAAGGTGACACCATATCTCCGAAGCTCTTTAATGCCACATTGGAAAATGTCTTTCAATCACTGAACTGGGAAAACAAAGGGATAAAGATTAATGGAGATTATCTAACCCACCTTCGTTTTGCTGATGACGTAGTCATTTTTGCAACTACCCCATCAGAGCTACAGAGTATGATCCAGGAACTTGCTGACAAGAGTAAAGAAGTGGGATTAAAAATGAACTTTCAGAAGACAAAAGTGATGTTCAATGCTTTTACAAAAAATGAAGATTTATCGATTGATGGGGGAAAGCTGGAGATAACCAATACCTAAATTTATCTTGGACAGCAGATATCAAGTGAGGGTCACATTGATGAATAAATTAATCGGCGTACAAAACTTGCAGGTAGAGCTTTTGGAAAAAACAGTGTAATTTTCGAGCAATATGCCATTATGTCTTAAAAGAAAAGTGTTTGATCAAATCATCCTTCCAGTGCTTACATATGGTGCAGAGACGTGGACCTTAACTAAAAGAGACATACAAAGGCAAAAGCAGCAGACAACTCAAAGTAGCATGGAGAGATGCATGCTTATTGTAACCAGGAGAGATAAGAAGAGGAACTCGTGGATCAGAAAAATGACAAGAGTGGAAGACATCATGATCAAAGTAAAATCCGTGAA
Organism: Macrothele yani; assembly: GCA_039090855.1. Taxonomy (NCBI): domain Eukaryota; kingdom Metazoa; phylum Arthropoda; class Arachnida; order Araneae; family Macrothelidae; genus Macrothele; species Macrothele yani. The sequence goes on from CM077026.1 coordinate 78,052,246, forward strand.
ATGGCAACGGGCTGGACATATTGCCAGAAGGACAGACCAGCGATAGACAGCTGAAATTTTAGACTGGATTCCAAGTGACAGGAAAAGATCTGGAAGAAGACCACATGGGAGATGGGAGGATGAAGTTCAAAAGTATGCGGGAGTAACATGGAAGGGACTGGCCAAAGACAGACTGTTGTGAAAGAAACTTGGGGAGACCTTCGTCCAGCAGAGCATTGATAATGGTTGACAATGATGACGATGATGATGATGATATATATATATATAGGGATGTAAGGTCAGGTGATGCGTAACATCACAGCCTCTCCTCGACAAATATCAACCCCGCCTTAACGTGGTACATCCTGTTCCCACTAAAAAGGCTCTGACGACCGCCAATAGCGGTATAACTATACCATCGGGATTAGAGGAAATGCTATCCCACACTCACCAACCCGCTTGGCCAGCGTGGTGAGTTATGGCCAAACCCCTCAAAAATGACTCCACAACTTAAATCTTGGCCCTCAGTCTCCGGCAGCTGGAATGTACCTGGCCAAGGCAGCGGCCAGTGCGACATGAAGGCAGAGGGTGCTAAGAATCCCGGGAGGACCGGACTAGGCTGCCATCTGATGCTGACCTTGGCAACGTATAACGGACGCTCCCTATCTTCTGATTCAAGGCTTCTTGAATTGGAAGAGGAACTACAAAGGATCAAGTGGGACATCGTCGGGCTAAGTGAGGTAAGGAGAAAAGGAGAAGATCTCATTGAACTGAAAAGTGGACATCTCTTCTACTATCGTGGGACAGATACTGGCAGAACTAGTGGTGTTGGATTTATAATAAACAAGAAACTGAAGGATAAAGTTGTAGAAGTTGAAAGTTCCTCTGACAGAGCTGCACGACTCGTTATCCAACTCTCGAGAAGATACCAGGCTCAGATTATTCAAACTTATGCACCCACCACAAGTCATGCTGAAGAAGAAATTGAAGAATTTTATGAGGAAATTCGTGATCTAAATAATAAAGGTAAGCAGCACTTGAAGATAATTATGGGAGATTTCAATGCAAAAATAGGGCAACGGCAACAGAATGAAACTTCAGTAGGTAAATTCGGTCACGGCAACAGAAAATAGCGTGGAAATACTCTCGTAGAGTTTGCAGAGGCGGAAGGGTTTTTCATCTTGAACTCCTTTTTCAAGAAAAAGCCACACAGGAAATGGACATGGAGACATCCAAATGGGACGACAAGTGAAATTGATTTTATTATGTGTAACAAAAAATTCGTCATAGAAGACTGCAGTGTGCTAAACAAGTTCAACACAGGCAGTGACCATAGATTCGTGAGATGTAAGATGCACCTCAACACTAAACTCGAACGTAGCAAGCTCATAAGACAAACAAAATGTATTGACATAACCAACCTTAAAAAACATCATAATACCTTCAAATTGGAACTGAAGAAGAGATTCTCTGCTTTAGAAGGCCTAACATCGGAAGAAGTGGATATTTCTGAAGTTAACAGAAAAGTAACCAAAGCTCTTATGGAAACAGCAACAAAATTAGCTGGGTCTAAGAACAAATTGCATGTGAACAAATTATCAGGAAAAACCAAAATGTTGATGCAAAACAGAAGAGTGATGAGGACAACTAAAGAAGATGTGACTTCCAAAGTGGAATATATAGAGCTATGCAAGACAGTACGAAAAAGTATCACTGAAGACGTAAGGAAATTCAACTGTGAACTAGTAAGGAAAGCAATTGTAAACAACCAAAGCCTAAAGATAACAAAGGGACATCTCAGTAAGGGGAAAAAACAGATTATGGCACTGAGAAAAGAAGATAGTTCTGTAACAAGAAATAGAGGCGAAATTTTGACAAGAGTGAAAGATTTGTACTCCAAATTATATGAAAGGGATGATACATGTACTCCAGACATCATGAAAGGTACCAGTACCAGAGTTTTTCCAGTCCTTCCAGCAGAAGTTGCACATGCAATCAAGAACATGAAGCGGGGAAAAGCTCCAGGAGAAGATGGAATTACTGTAGACATCATACAAGAAGCAAGTTTAGAAATCGAAACAGTACTCGCCCAAATTTTCACTCGATGCCTTAATGAAGGAAAATTCCTGAGGATTGGAACAACGCTACAATGATCTTGCTACATAAAAAAAGGTGACATTGAGGATCTCAGGAACTACAGACCTATCAGCCTCCTATCAGTGGTTTATAAAATCTTCACTAAAGTTCTTTCACACCGCTTGAAGGTGACACTGGACATGGCTCAACCGAGAGAACAAGCTGGATTCAGGAGTGGCTACAGCACAATAGATCATATCCACGTACTGAGAGAACTAATTGAAAGAGCGAGGGAATATGAACTTCCATTGTGCATGGCTTTTATCGATTATGAAAAAGCCTTTGATTCGGTGAAACCATCAGCAGTTGCAATGGCTCTGAAATCCTGCGGTATTGAAGATGCATACATTAATATTATTAATAACATCTATGAAAATGCAAGTGCAAAGATTCGACTGTTTGAAAATACAACGCACATAAAAATTGGAAAAGGAGTAAGACAAGGTGACACCATATTTCCGAAGCTCTTTAATGCCACATTGGAAAATGTCTTTCAATCACTGAACTGGGAAAACAAAGGGATAAAGATTAATGGAGATTATCTAACCCACCTTCGTTTTGCTGATGACGTAGTCATTTTTGCAACTACCCCATCAGAGCTACAGAGTATGATCCAGGAACTTGCTGACAAGAGTAAAGAAGTGGGATTAAAAATGAACTTTCAGAAGACAAAAGTGATGTTCAATGCTTTTACAAAAAATGAAGATTTATCGATTGATGGGGGAAAGCTGGAGATAACCAATACCTAAATTTATCTTGGACAGCAGATATCAAGTGAGGGTCACATTGATGAATAAATTAATCGGCGTACAAAACTTGCCGGTAGAGCTTTTGGAAAAAACAGTGTAATTTTCGAGCAATATGCCATTATGTCTTAAAAGAAAAGTGTTTGATCAAATCATCCTTCCAGTGCTTACATATGGTGCAGAGACGTGGACCTTAACTAAAAGAGACATACAAAGGCAAAAGCAGCAGACAACTCAAAGTAGCATGGAGAGATGCATGCTTATTGTAACCAGGAGAGATAAGAAGAGGAACTCGTGGATCAGAAAAATGACAAGAGTGGAAGACATCATGATCAAAGTAAAATCCGTGAAATGGCAACGGGCTGGACATATTGCCAGAAGGACAGACCAGCGATAGACAGCTGAAATTTTAGACTGGATTCCAAGTGACAGGAAAAGATCTGGAAGAAGACCACATGGGAGATGGGAGGATGAAGTTCAAAAGTATGCGGGAGTAACATGGAAGGGACTGGCCAAAGACAGACTGTTGTGAAAGAAACTTGGGGAGACCTTCGTCCAGCAGAGCATTGATAATGGTTGACAATGATGACGATGATGATGATGATATATATATATATAGGGATGTAAGGTCAGGTGATGCGTAACATCACAGCCTCTCCTCGACAAATATCAACCCCGCCTTAACGTGGTACATCCTGTTCCCACTAAAAAGGCTCTGACGACCGCCAATAGCGGTATAACTATACCATCGGGATTAGAGGAAATGCTATCCCACACTCACCAACCCGCTTGGCCAGCGTGGTGAGTTATGGCCAAACCCCTCAAAAATGACTCCACAACTTAAATCTTGGCCCTCAGTCTCCGGCAGCTGGAATGTACCTGGCCAAGGCAGCGGCCAGTGCGACATGAAGGCAGAGGGTGCTAAGAATCCCGGGAGGACCGGACTAGGCTGCCATCTGATGCTGACCTTGGCAACGTATAACGGACGCTCCCTATCTTCTGATTCAAGGCTTCTTGAATTGGAAGAGGAACTACAAAGGATCAAGTGGGACATCGTCGGGCTAAGTGAGGTAAGGAGAAAAGGAGAAGATCTCATTGAACTGAAAAGTGGACATCTCTTCTACTATCGTGGGACAGATACTGGCAGAACTAGTGGTGTTGGATTTATAATAAACAAGAAACTGAAGGATAAAGTTGTAGAAGTTGAAAGTTCCTCTGACAGAGCTGCACGACTCGTTATCCAACTCTCGAGAAGATACCAGGCTCAGATTATTCAAACTTATGCACCCACCACAAGTCATGCTGAAGAAGAAATTGAAGAATTTTATGAGGAAATTCGTGATCTAAATAATAAAGGTAAGCAGCACTTGAAGATAATTATGGGAGATTTCAATGCAAAAATAGGGCAACGGCAACAGAATGAAACTTCAGTAGGTAAATTCGGTCACGGCAACAGAAAATAGCGTGGAAATACTCTCGTAGAGTTTGCAGAGGCGGAAGGGTTTTTCATCTTGAACTCCTTTTTCAAGAAAAAGCCACACAGGAAATGGACATGGAGACATCCAAATGGGACGACAAGTGAAATTGATTTTATTATGTGTAACAAAAAATTCGTCATAGAAGACTGCAGTGTGCTAAACAAGTTCAACACAGGCAGTGACCATAGATTGGTGAGATGTAAGATGCACCTCAACACTAAACTCGAACGTAGCAAGCTCATAAGACAAACAAAATGTATTGACATAACCAACCTTAAAAAACATCATAATACCTTCAAATTGGAACTGAAGAAGAGATTCTCTGCTTTAGAAGGCCTAACATCGGAAGAAGTGGATATTTCTGAAGTTAACAGAAAAGTAACCAAAGCTCTTATGGAAACAGCAACAAAATTAGCTGGGTCTAAGAACAAATTGCATGTGAACAAATTATCAGGAAAAACCAAAATGTTGATGCAAAACAGAAGAGTGATGAGGACAACTAAAGAAGATGTGACTTCCAAAGTGGAATATATAGAGCTATGCAAGACAGTACGAAAAAGTATCACTGAAGACGTAAGGAAATTCAACTGTGAACTAGTAAGGAAAGCAATTGTAAACAACCAAAGCCTAAAGATAACAAAGGGACATCTCAGTAAGGGGAAAAAACAGATTATGGCACTGAGAAAAGAAGATAGTTCTGTAACAAGAAATAGAGGCGAAATTTTGACAAGAGTGAAAGATTTGTACTCCAAATTATATGAAAGGGATGATACATGTACTCCAGACATCATGAAAGGTACCAGTACCAGAGTTTTTCCAGTCCTTCCAGCAGAAGTTGCACATGCAATCAAGAACATGAAGCGGGGAAAAGCTCCAGGAGAAGATGGAATTACTGTAGACATCATACAAGAAGCAAGTTTAGAAATCGAAACAGTACTCGCCCAAATTTTCACTCGATGCCTTAATGAAGGGAAAATTCCTGAGGATTGGAACAACGCTACAATGATCTTGCTACATAAAAAAAGGTGACATTGAGGATCTCAGGAACTACAGACCTATCAGCCTCCTATCAGTGGTTTATAAAATCTTCACTAAAGTTCTTTCACACCGCTTGAAGGTGACACTGGACATGGCTCAACCGAGAGAACAAGCTGGATTCAGGAGTGGCTACAGCACAATAGATCATATCCACGTACTGAGAGAACTAATTGAAAGAGCGAGGGAATATGAACTTCCATTGTGCATGGCTTTTATCGATTATGAAAAAGCCTTTGATTCGGTGAAACCATCAGCAGTTGCAATGGCTCTGAAATCCTGCGGTATTGAAGATGCATACATTAATATTATTAATAACATCTATGAAAATGCAAGTGCAAAGATTCGACTGTTTGAAAATACAACGCACATAAAAATTGGAAAAGGAGTAAGACAAGGTGACACCATATCTCCGAAGCTCTTTAATGCCACATTGGAAAATGTCTTTCAATCACTGAACTGGGAAAACAAAGGGATAAAGATTAATGGAGATTATCTAACCCACCTTCGTTTTGCTGATGACGTAGTCATTTTTGCAACTACCCCATCAGAGCTACAGAGTATGATCCAGGAACTTGCTGACAAGAGTAAAGAAGTGGGATTAAAAATGAACTTTCAGAAGACAAAAGTGATGTTCAATGCTTTTACAAAAAATGAAGATTTATCGATTGATGGGGGAAAGCTGGAGATAACCAATACCTAAATTTATCTTGGACAGCAGATATCAAGTGAGGGTCACATTGATGAATAAATTAATCGGCGTACAAAACTTGCCGGTAGAGCTTTTGGAAAAAACAGTGTAATTTTCGAGCAATATGCCATTATGTCTTAAAAGAAAAGTGTTTGATCAAATCATCCTTCCAGTGCTTACATATGGTGCAGAGACGTGGACCTTAACTAAAAGAGACATACAAAGGCAAAAGCAGCAGACAACTCAAAGTAACATGGAGAGATGCATGCTTATTGTAACCAGGAGAGATAAGAAGAGGAACTCGTGGATCAGAAAAATGACAAGAGTGGAAGACATCATGATCAAAGTAAAATCCGTGAAATGGCAACGGGCTGGACATATTGCCAGAAGGACAGACCAGCGATAGACAGCTGAAATTTTAGACTGGATTCCAAGTGACAGGAAAAGATCTGGAAGAAGACCACATGGGAGATGGGAGGATGAAGTTCAAAAGTATGCGGGAGTAACATGGAAGGGACTGGCCAAAGACAGACTGTTGTGAAAGAAACTTGGGGAGACCTTCGTCCAGCAGAGCATTGATAATGGTTGACAATGATGACGATGATGATGATGATGATATATATATATATAGGGATGTAAGGTCAGGTGATGCGTAACATCACAGCCTCTCCTCGACAAATATCAACCCCGCCTTCTCGTGGTACATCCTGTTCCCACTAAAAAGGCTCTGACGACCGCCAATAGCGGTATAACTATACCATCGGGATTAGAGGAAATGCTATCCCACACTCACCAACCCGCTTGGCCAGCGTGGTGAGTTATGGCCAAACCCCTCAAAAATGACTCCACAACTTAAATCTTGGCCCTCAGTCTCCGGCAGCTGGAATGTACCTGGCCAAGGCAGCGGCCAGTGCGACATGAAGGCAGAGGGTGCTAAGAATCCCGGGAGGACCGGACTAGGCTGCCATCTGATGCTGACCTTGGCAACGTATAACGGACGCTCCCTATCTTCTGATTCAAGGCTTCTTGAATTGGAAGAGGAACTACAAAGGATCAAGTGGGACATCGTGGGGCTAAGTGAGGTAAGGAGAAAAGGAGAAGATCTCATTGAACTGAAAAGTGGACATCTCTTCTACTATCGTGGGACAGATACTGGCAGAACTAGTGGTGTTGGATTTATAATAAACAAGAAACTGAAGGATAAAGTTGTAGAAGTTGAAAGTTCCTCTGACAGAGCTGCACGACTCGTTATCCAACTCTCGAGAAGATACCAGGCTCAGATTATTCAAACTTATGCACCCACCACAAGTCATGCTGAAGAAGAAATTGAAGAATTTTATGAGGAAATTCTTGATCTAAATAATAAAGGTAAGCAGCACTTGAAGATAATTATGGGAGATTTCAATGCAAAAATAGGGCAATGGCAACAGAATGAAACTTCAGTAGGGAAATTCGGTCACGGCAACAGAAACCAGCGTGGAAATACTCTCGTAGAGTTTGCAGAGGCGGAAGGGTTTTTCATCTTGAACTCCTTTTTCAAGAAAAAGCCACACAGGAAATGGACATGGAGACATCCAAATGGGACGACAAGTGAAATTGATTTTATTATGTGTAACAAAAAATTCGTCATAGAAGACTGCAGTGTGCTAAACAAGTTCAACACAGGCAGTGACCATAGATTGGTGAGATGTAAGATGCACCTCAACACTAAACTCGAACGTAGCAAGCTCATAAGACAAACAAAATGTATTGACATAACCAACCTTAAAAAACATCATAATACCTTCAAATTGGAACTGAAGAAGAGATTCTCTGCTTTAGAAGGCCTAACATCGGAAGAAGTGGATATTTCTGAAGTTAACAGAAAAGTAACCAAAGCTCTTATGGAAACAGCAACAAAATTAGCTGGGTCTAAGAACAAATTGCATGTGAACAAATTATCAGGAAAAACCAAAATGTTGATGCAAAACAGAAGAGTGATGAGGACAACTAAAGAAGATGTGACTTCCAAAGTGGAATATATAGAGCTATGCAAGACAGTACGAAAAAGTATCACTGAAGACGTAAGGAAATTCAACTGTGAACTAGTAAGGAAAGCAATTGAAAACAACCAAAGCCTAAAGATAACAAAGGGACATCTCAGTAAGGGGAAAAACAGATTATGGCACTGAGAAAAGAAGATAGTTCTGTAACAAGAAATAGAGGCGAAATTTTGACAAGAGTGAAAGATTTGTACTCCAAATTATATGAAAGGGATGATACATGTACTCCAGACATCATGAAAGGTACCAGTACCAGAGTTTTTCCAGTCCTTCCAGCAGAAGTTGCACATGCAATCAAGAACATGAAGCGGTTAAAAGCTCCAGGAAAAGATGGAATTACTGTAGACATCATACAAGAAGCAAGTTTAGAAATCGAAACAGTACTCGCCCAAATTTTCACTCGATGCCTTAATGAAGGGAAAATTCCTGAGGATTGGAACAACGCTACAATGATCTTGCTACATAAAAAAAGGTGACATTGAGGATCTCAGGAACTACAGACCTATCAGCCTCCTATCAGTGGTTTATAAAATCTTCACTAAAGTTCTTTCACACCGCTTGAAGGTGACACTGGACATGGCTCAACCGAGAGAACAAGCTGGATTCAGGAGTGGCTACAGCACAATAGATCATATCCACGTACTGAGAGAACTAATTGAAAGAGCGAGGGAATATGAACTTCCATTGTGCATGGCTTTTATCGATTATGAAAAAGCCTTTGATTCGGTGAAACCATCAGCAGTTGCAATGGCTCTGAAATCCTGCGGTATTGAAGATGCATACATTAATATTATTAATAACATCTATGAAAATGCAAGTGCAAAGATTCGACTGTTTGAAAATACAACGCACATAAAAATTGGAAAAGGAGTAAGACAAGGTGACACCATATCTCCGAAGCTCTTTAATGCCACATTGGAAAATGTCTTTCAATCACTGAACTGGGAAAACAAAGGGATAAAGATTAATGGAGATTATCTAACCCACCTTCGTTTTGCTGATGACGTAGTCATTTTTGCAACTACCCCATCAGAGCTACAGAGTATGATCCAGGAACTTGCTGACAAGAGTAAAGAAGTGGGATTAAAAATGAACTTTCAGAAGACAAAAGTGATGTTCAATGCTTTTACAAAAAATGAAGATTTATCGATTGATGGGGGAAAGCTGGAGATAACCAATACCTAAATTTATCTTGGACAGCAGATATCAAGTGAGGGTCACATTGATGAATAAATTAATCGGCGTACAAAACTTGCCGGTAGAGCTTTTGGAAAAAACAGTGTAATTTTCGAGCAATATGCCATTATGTCTTAAAAGAAAAGTGTTTGATCAAATCATCCTTCCAGTGCTTACATATGGTGCAGAGACGTGGACCTTAACTAAAAGAGACATACAAAGGCAAAAGCAGCAGACAACTCAAAGTAGCATGGAGAGATGCATGCTTATTGTAACCAGGAGAGATAAGAAGAGGAACTCGTGGATCAGAAAAATGACAAGAGTGGAAGACATCATGATCAAAGTAAAATCCGTGAAATGGCAACGGGCTGGACATATTGCCAGAAGGACAGACCAGCGATAGACAGCTGAAATTTTAGACTGGATTCCAAGTGACAGGAAAAGATCTGGAAGAAGACCACATGGGAGATGGGAGGATGAAGTTCAAAAGTATGCGGGAGTAACATGGAAGGGACTGGCCAAAGACAGACTGTTGTGAAAGAAACTTGGGGAGACCTTCGTCCAGCAGAGCATTGATAATGGTTGACAATGATGACGATGATGATGATGATATATATATATATAGGGATGTAAGGTCAGGTGATGCGTAACATCACAGCCTCTCCTCGACAAATATCAACCCCGCCTTAACGTGGTACATCCTGTTCCCACTAAAAAGGCTCTGACGACCGCCAATAGCGGTATAACTATACCATCGGGATTAGAGGAAATGCTATCCCACACTCACCAACCCGCTTGGCCAGCGTGGTGAGTTATGGCCAAACCCCTCAAAAATGACTCCACAACTTAAATCTTGGCCCTCAGTCTCCGGCAGCTGGAATGTACCTGGCCAAGGCAGCGGCCAGTGCGACATGAAGGCAGAGGGTGCTAAGAATCCCGGGAGGACCGGACTAGGCTGCCATCTGATGCTGACCTTGGCAACGTATAACGGACGCTCCCTATCTTCTGATTCAAGGCTTCTTGAATTGGAAGAGGAACTACAAAGGATCAAGTGGGACATCGTCGGGCTAAGTGAGGTAAGGAGAAAAGGAGAAGATCTCATTGAACTGAAAAGTGGACATCTCTTCTACTATCGTGGGACAGATACTGGCAGAACTAGTGGTGTTGGATTTATAATAAACAAGAAACTGAAGGATAAAGTTGTAGAAGTTGAAAGTTCCTCTGACAGAGCTGCACGACTCGTTATCCAACTCTCGAGAAGATACCAGGCTCAGATTATTCAAACTTATGCACCCACCACAAGTCATGCTGAAGAAGAAATTGAAGAATTTTATGAGGAAATTCGTGATCTAAATAATAAAGGTAAGCAGCACTTGAAGATAATTATGGGAGATTTCAATGCAAAAATAGGGCAACGGCAACAGAATGAAACTTCAGTAGGTAAATTCGGTCACGGCAACAGAAAATAGCGTGGAAATACTCTCGTAGAGTTTGCAGAGGCGGAAGGGTTTTTCATCTTGAACTCCTTTTTCAAGAAAAAGCCACACAGGAAATGGACATGGAGACATCCAAATGGGACGACAAGTGAAATTGATTTTATTATGTGTAACAAAAAATTCGTCATAGAAGACTGCAGTGTGCTAAACAAGTTCAACACAGGCAGTGACCATAGATTGGTGAGATGTAAGATGCACCTCAACACTAAACTCGAACGTAGCAAGCTCATAAGACAAACAAAATGTATTGACATAACCAACCTTAAAAAACATCATAATACCTTCAAATTGGAACTGAAGAAGAGATTCTCTGCTTTAGAAGGCCTAACATCGGAAGAAGTGGATATTTCTGAAGTTAACAGAAAAGTAACCAAAGCTCTTATGGAAACAGCAACAAAATTAGCTGGGTCTAAGAACAAATTGCATGTGAACAAATTATCAGGAAAAACCAAAATGTTGATGCAAAACAGAAGAGTGATGAGGACAACTAAAGAAGATGTGACTTCCAAAGTGGAATATATAGAGCTATGCAAGACAGTACGAAAAAGTATCACTGAAGACGTAAGGAAATTCAACTGTGAACTAGTAAGGAAAGCAATTGTAAACAACCAAAGCCTAAAGATAACAAAGGGACATCTCAGTAAGGGGAAAAAACAGATTATGGCACTGAGAAAAGAAGATAGTTCTGTAACAAGAAATAGAGGCGAAATTTTGACAAGAGTGAAAGATTTGTACTCCAAATTATATGAAAGGGATGATACATGTACTCCAGACATCATGAAAGGTACCAGTACCAGAGTTTTCCAGTCCTTCCAGCAGAAGTTGCACATGCAATCAAGAACATGAAGCGGGGAAAAGCTCCAGGAGAAGATGGAATTACTGTAGACATCATACAAGAAGCAAGTTTAGAAATCGAAACAGTACTCGCCCAAATTTTCACTCGATGCCTTAATGAAGGGAAAATTCCTGAGGATTGGAACAACGCTACAATGATCTTGCTACATAAAAAAAGGTGACATTGAGGATCTCAGGAACTACAGACCTATCAGCCTCCTATCAGTGGTTTATAAAATCTTCACTAAAGTTCTTTCACACCGCTTGAAGGTGACACTGGACATGGCTCAACCGAGAGAACAAGCTGGATTCAGGAGTGGCTACAGCACAATAGATCATATCCACGTACTGAGAGAACTAATTGAAAGAGCGAGGGAATATGAACTTCCATTGTGCATGGCTTTTATCGATTATGAAAAAGCCTTTGATTCGGTGAAACCATCAGCAGTTGCAATGGCTCTGAAATCCTGCGGTATTGAAGATGCATACATTAATATTATTAATAACATCTATGAAAATGCAAGTGCAAAGATTCGACTGTTTGAAAATACAACGCACATAAAAATTGGAAAAGGAGTAAGACAAGGTGACACCATATCTCCGAAGCTCTTTAATGCCACATTGGAAAATGTCTTTCAATCACTGAACTGGGAAAACAAAGGGATAAAGATTAATGGAGATTATCTAACCCACCTTCGTTTTGCTGATGACGTAGTCATTTTTGCAACTACCCCATCAGAGCTACAGAGTATGATCCAGGAACTTGCTGACAAGAGTAAAGAAGTGGGATTAAAAATGAACTTTCAGAAGACAAAAGTGATGTTCAATGCTTTTACAAAAAATGAAGATTTATCGATTGATGGGGGAAAGCTGGAGATAACCAATACCTAAATTTATCTTGGACAGCAGATATCAAGTGAGGGTCACATTGATGAATAAATTAATCGGCGTACAAAACTTGCCGGTAGAGCTTTTGGAAAAAACAGTGTAATTTTCGAGCAATATGCCATTATGTCTTAAAAGAAAAGTGTTTGATCAAATCATCCTTCCAGTGCTTACATATGGTGCAGAGACGTGGACCTTAACTAAAAGAGACATACAAAGGCAAAAGCAGCAGACAACTCAAAGTAGCATGGAGAGATGCATGCTTATTGTAACCAGGAGAGATAAGAAGAGGAACTCGTGGATCAGAAAAATGACAAGAGTGGAAGACATCATGATCAAAGTAAAATCCGTGAAATGGCAACGGGCTGGACATATTGCCAGAAGGACAGACCAGCGATAGACAGCTGAAATTTTAGACTGGATTCCAAGTGACAGGAAAAGATCTGGAAGAAGACCACATGGGAGATGGGAGGATGAAGTTCAAAAGTATGCGGGAGTAACATGGAAGGGACTGGCCAAAGACAGACTGTTGTGAAAGAAACTTGGGGAGACCTTCGTCCAGCAGAGCATTGATAATGGTTGACAATGATGACGATGATGATGATGATATATATATATATAGGGATGTAAGGTCAGGTGATGCGTAACATCACAGCCTCTCCTCGACAAATATCAACCCCGCCTTAACGTGGTACATCCTGTTCCCACTAAAAAGGCTCTGACGACCGCCAATAGCGGTATAACTATACCATCGGGATTAGAGGAAATGCTATCCCACACTCACCAACCCGCTTGGCCAGCGTGGTGAGTTATGGCCAAACCCCTCAAAAATGACTCCACAACTTAAATCTTGGCCCTCAGTCTCCGGCAGCTGGAATGTACCTGGCCAAGGCAGCGGCCAGTGCGACATGAAGGCAGAGGGTGCTAAGAATCCCGGGAGGACCGGACTAGGCTGCCATCTGATGCTGACCTTGGCAACGTATAACGGACGCTCCCTATCTTCTGATTCAAGGCTTCTTGAATTGGAAGAGGAACTACAAAGGATCAAGTGGGACATCGTCGGGCTAAGTGAGGTAAGGAGAAAAGGAGAAGATCTCATTGAACTGAAAAGTGGACATCTCTTCTACTATCGTGGGACAGATACTGGCAGAACTAGTGGTGTTGGATTTATAATAAACAAGAAACTGAAGGATAAAGTTGTAGAAGTTGAAAGTTCCTCTGACAGAGCTGCACGACTCGTTATCCAACTCTCGAGAAGATACCAGGCTCAGATTATTCAAACTTATGCACCCACCACAAGTCATGCTGAAGAAGAAATTGAAGAATTTTATGAGGAAATTCGTGATCTAAATAATAAAGGTAAGCAGCACTTGAAGATAATTATGGGAGATTTCAATGCAAAAATAGGGCAACGGCAACAGAATGAAACTTCAGTAGGTAAATTCGGTCACGGCAACAGAAAATAGCGTGGAAATACTCTCGTAGAGTTTGCAGAGGCGGAAGGGTTTTTCATCTTGAACTCCTTTTTCAAGAAAAAGCCACACAGGAAATGGACATGGAGACATCCAAATGGGACGACAAGTGAAATTGATTTTATTATGTGTAACAAAAAATTCGTCATAGAAGACTGCAGTGTGCTAAACAAGTTCAACACAGGCAGTGACCATAGATTGGTGAGATGTAAGATGCACCTCAACACTAAACTCGAACGTAGCAAGCTCATAAGACAAACAAAATGTATTGACATAACCAACCTTAAAAAACATCATAATACCTTCAAATTGGAACTGAAGAAGAGATTCTCTGCTTTAGAAGGCCTAACATCGGAAGAAGTGGATATTTCTGAAGTTAACAGAAAAGTAACCAAAGCTCTTATGGAAACAGCAACAAAATTAGCTGGGTCTAAGAACAAATTGCATGTGAACAAATTATCAGGAAAAACCAAAATGTTGATGCAAAACAGAAGAGTGATGAGGACAACTAAAGAAGATGTGACTTCCAAAGTGGAATATATAGAGCTATGCAAGACAGTACGAAAAAGTATCACTGAAGACGTAAGGAAATTCAACTGTGAACTAGTAAGGAAAGCAATTGAAAACAACCAAAGCCTAAAGATAACAAAGGGACATCTCAGTAAGGGGAAAAACAGATTATGGCACTGAGAAAAGAAGATAGTTCTGTAACAAGAAATAGAGGCAGAAATTTTGACAAGAGTGAAAGATTTGTACTCCAAATTATATGAAAGGGATGATACATGTACTCCAGACATCATGAAAGGTACCAGTACCAGAGTTTTTCCAGTCCTTCCAGCAGAAGTTGCACATGCAATCAAGAACATGAAGCGGGGAAAAGCTCCAGGAGAAGATGGAATTACTGTAGACATCATACAAGAAGCAAGTTTAGAAATCGAAACAGTACTCGCCCAAATTTTCACTCGATGCCTTAATGAAGGGAAAATTCCTGAGGATTGGAACAACGCTACAATGATCCTGCTACATAAAAAAAGGTGACATTGAGGATCTCAGGAACTACAGACCTATCAGCCTCCTATCAGTGGTTTATAAAATCTTCACTAAAGTTCTTTCACACCGCTTGAAGGTGACACTGGACATGGCTCAACCGAGAGAACAAGCTGGATTCAGGAGTGGCTACAGCACAATAGATCATATCCACGTACTGAGAGAACTAATTGAAAGAGCGAGGGAATATGAACTTCCATTGTGCATGGCTTTTATCGATTATGAAAAAGCCTTTGATTCGGTGAAACCATCAGCAGTTGCAATGGCTCTGAAATCCTGCGGTATTGAAGATGCATACATTAATATTATTAATAACATCTATGAAAATGCAAGTGCAAAGATTCGACTGTTTGAAAAATACAACGCACATAAAAATTGGAAAAGGAGTAAGACAAGGTGACACCATATCTCCGAAGCTCTTTAATGCCACATTGGAAAATGTCTTTCAATCACTGAACTGGGAAAACAAAGGGATAAAGATTAATGGAGATTATCTAACCCACCTTCGTTTTGCTGATGACGTAGTCATTTTTGCAACTACCCCATCAGAGCTACAGAGTATGATCCAGGAACTTGCTGACAAGAGTAAAGAAGTGGGATTAAAAATGAACTTTCAGAAGACAAAAGTGATGTTCAATGCTTTTACAAAAAATGAAGATTTATCGATTGATGGGGGAAAGCTGGAGATAACCAATACCTAAATTTATCTTGGACAGCAGATATCAAGTGAGGGTCACATTGATGAATAAATTAATCGGCGTACAAAACTTGCCGGTAGAGCTTTTGGAAAAAACAGTGTAATTTTCGAGCAATATGCCATTATGTCTTAAAAGAAAAGTGTTTGATCAAATCATCCTTCCAGTGCTTACATATGGTGCAGAGACGTGGACCTTAACTAAAAGAGACATACAAAGGCAAAAGCAGCAGACAACTCAAAGTAGCATGGAGAGATGCATGCTTATTGTAACCAGGAGAGATAAGAAGAGGAACTCGTGGATCAGAAAAATGACAAGAGTGGAAGACATCATGATCAAAGTAAAATCCGTGAAATGGCAACGGGCTGGACATATTGCCAGAAGGACAGACCAGCGATAGACAGCTGAAATTTTAGACTGGATTCCAAGTGACAGGAAAAGATCTGGAAGAAGACCACATGGGAGATGGGAGGATGAAGTTCAAAAGTATGCGGGAGTAACATGGAAGGGACTGGCCAAAGACAGACTGTTGTGAAAGAAACTTGGGGAGACCTTCGTCCAGCAGAGCATTGATAATGGTTGACAATGATGACGATGATGATGATGATATATATATATATAGGGATGTAAGGTCAGGTGATGCGTAACATCACAGCCTCTCCTCGACAAATATCAACCCCGCCTTAACGTGGTACATCCTGTTCCCACTAAAAGGCTCTGACGACCGCCAATAGCGGTATAACTATACCATCGGGATTAGAGGAAATGCTATCCCACACTCACCAACCCGCTTGGCCAGCGTGGTGAGTTATGGCCAAACCCCTCAAAAATGACTCCACAACTTAAATCTTGGCCCTCAGTCTCCGGCAGCTGGAATGTACCTGGCCAAGGCAGCGGCCAGTGCGACATGAAGGCAGAGGGTGCTAAGAATCCCGGGAGGACCGGACTAGGCTGCCATCTGATGCTGACCTTGGCAACGTATAACGGACGCTCCCTATCTTCTGATTCAAGGCTTCTTGAATTGGAAGAGGAACTACAAAGGATCAAGTGGGACATCGTCGGGCTAAGTGAGGTAAGGAGAAAAGGAGAAGATCTCATTGAACTGAAAAGTGGACATCTCTTCTACTATCGTGGGACAGATACTGGCAGAACTAGTGGTGTTGGATTTATAATAAACAAGAAACTGAAGGATAAAGTTGTAGAAGTTGAAAGTTCCTCTGACAGAGCTGCACGACTCGTTATCCAACTCTCGAGAAGATACCAGGCTCAGATTATTCAAACTTATGCACCCACCACAAGTCATGCTGAAGAAGAAATTGAAGAATTTTATGAGGAAATTCGTGATCTAAATAATAAAGGTAAGCAGCACTTGAAGATAATTATGGGAGATTTCAATGCAAAAATAGGGCAACGGCAACAGAATGAAACTTCAGTAGGTAAATTCGGTCACGGCAACAGAAAATAGCGTGGAAATACTCTCGTAGAGTTTGCAGAGGCGGAAGGGTTTTTCATCTTGAACTCCTTTTTCAAGAAAAAGCCACACAGGAAATGGACATGGAGACATCCAAATGGGACGACAAGTGAAATTGATTTTATTATGTGTAACAAAAAATTCGTCATAGAAGACTGCAGTGTGCTAAACAAGTTCAACACAGGCAGTGACCATAGATTGGTGAGATGTAAGATGCACCTCAACACTAAACTCGAACGTAGCAAGCTCATAAGACAAACAAAATGTATTGACATAACCAACCTTAAAAAACATCATAATACCTTCAAATTGGAACTGAAGAAGAGATTCTCTGCTTTAGAAGGCCTAACATCGGAAGAAGTGGATATTTCTGAAGTTAACAGAAAAAGTAACCAAAGCTCTTATGGAAACAGCAACAAAATTAGCTGGGTCTAAGAACAAATTGCATGTGAACAAATTATCAGGAAAAACCAAAATGTTGATGCAAAACAGAAGAGTGATGAGGACAACTAAAGAAGATGTGACTTCCAAAGTGGAATATATAGAGCTATGCAAGACAGTACGAAAAAGTATCACTGAAGACGTAAGGAAATTCAACTGTGAACTAGTAAGGAAAGCAATTGAAAACAACCAAAGCCTAAAGATAACAAAGGGACATCTCAGTAAGGGGAAAAACAGATTATGGCACTGAGAAAAGAAGATAGTTCTGTAACAAGAAATAGAGGCGAAATTTTGACAAGAGTGAAAGATTTGTACTCCAAATTATATGAAAGGGATGATACATGTACTCCAGACATCATGAAAGGTACCAGTACCAGAGTTTTTCCAGTCCTTCCAGCAGAAGTTGCACATGCAATCAAGAACATGAAGCGGGGAAAAGCTCCAGGAGAAGATGGAATTACTGTAGACATCATACAAGAAGCAAGTTTAGAAATCGAAACAGTACTCGCCCAAATTTTCACTCGATGCCTTAATGAAGGGAAAATTCCTGAGGATTGGAACAACGCTACAATGATCCTGCTACATAAAAAAAGGTGACATTGAGGATCTCAGGAACTACAGACCTATCAGCCTCCTATCAGTGGTTTATAAAATCTTCACTAAAGTTCTTTCACACCGCTTGAAGGTGACACTGGACATGGCTCAACCGAGAGAACAAGCTGGATTCAGGAGTGGCTACAGCACAATAGATCATATCCACGTACTGAGAGAACTAATTGAAAGAGCGAGGGAATATGAACTTCCATTGTGCATGGCTTTTATCGATTATGAAAAAGCCTTTGATTCGGTGAAACCATCAGCAGTTGCAATGGCTCTGAAATCCTGCGGTATTGAAGATGCATACATTAATATTATTAATAACATCTATAAAAATGCAAGTGCAAAGATTCGACTGTTTGAAAATACAACGCACATAAAAATTGGAAAAGGAGTAAGACAAGGTGACACCATATCTCCGAAGCTCTTTAATGCCACATTGGAAAATGTCTTTCAATCACTGAACTGGGAAAACAAAGGGATAAAGATTAATGGAGATTATCTAACCCACCTTCGTTTTGCTGATGACATAGTCATTTTTGCAACTACCCCATCAGAGCTACAGAGTATGATCCAGGAACTTGCTGACAAGAGTAAAGAAGTGGGATTAAAAATGAACTTTCAGAAGACAAAAGTGATGTACAATGCTTTTACAAGAAATGAAGATTTATCGATTGGTGGAGAAAAGCTGGAGATAACAGACACGAACGTTTATCTTGGACAGCAGATATCAAGTGAGGGTCACATTGGTGAAGAAATTAATCGGCGTACAAAACTTGCCTGGAGAGCTTTTGGAAGAAACAGCATAATTTTCAAGAGCAATATGCCATTATGTCTTAAAAGAAAAGTGTTTGATCAATGCATCCTTCCAGTGCTTACGTATGGTGCAGAGACGTGGACCTTAGCTAAAAGAGACATACAAAGGCTGCAGACAACTCAAAGAAACATGGACAGGTGCATGCTTGGTGTAACCAGGAGAGATAAGAAGAGGAACTCTTGGATCCGAAAAATGACAAGAGTAGAAGACATCATGATCAGAGTTAAATCCCTGAACTGGCAATGGGCTGGACATACTGCCAGAAGAACAGACCATCGATGGACAGTCGAAATTTTAGATTGGATTCCAAGGGACAGGAAAAGACCTAGAAGAAGACCACATGGAAGATGGGTGGATGAAATTCGAAAGTATGCGGGAGTGACACGGAGGAGACTGGCACAAGACAGACCGTTTTGGAGGAAACTTGGGGAGACCTTCGTCCAGCAGTGGATTGATAATGGTTGACAATGATGATGATGATATATAAACTTGGGGAGACCTTCGTCCAGCAGTGGATTGATAATGGTTCACAATGATGATGATGATATATATATATATCATATATATATATCGAAGGTGTCCCCAAGTTTCCTCCACAACGGTCTGTCTTGTGCCATATATATATCATCATCATCATTGTCAACCATTATCAATCCACTGCTGGACGAAGGTCTCCCCAAGTTTCCTCCACAACGGTCTGTCTTGTGCCAGTCTCCTCCATGTCACCCCTTCATACTTTCGAATTTCATCCACCCATCTCCCATGTGGTCTTCTTCTGGGTCTTTTCCTGTCCCTTGGAATCCAATCTAAAATTTCGACTGTCCATCGATGGTCTGTTCTTCTGGCAGTATGTCCAGCCCATTGCCATTTCAGGGATTTAACTCTGATCATGATGTCTTCCACTCTTGTCATTTTTCGGATCCACGAGTTCCTCTTCTTATCTCTCCTGGTTACACCAAGCATGCACCTCTCCATGCTTCTTTGAGTTGTCTGCAGCCTTTGTATGTCTCTTTTAGTTAAGGTCCACGTCTCTGCACCATACGTAAGCACTGGAAGGATGCATTGATCAAACACTTTTCTTTTAAGACATAATGGCATATTGCTCTTGAAAATTATGCTGTTTCTTCCAAAAGCTCTCCAGGCAAGTTTTGTACGCCGATTAATTTCTTCATCAATGTGACCCTCACTTGATATCTGCTGTCCAAGATAAACATACGTGTCTGTTATCTCCAGCTTTTCTCCATCAATCGATAAATCTTCATTTCTTGTAAAAGCATTGAACATCACTTTTGTCTTCTGAAAGTTCATTTTTAATCCCACTTCTTTACTCTTGTCAGCAAGTTCCTGGATCATACTCTGCAGCTCTGATGGGGTAGTTGCAAAAATGACTACGTCATCAGCAAAACGAAGGTGGGTTAGATAATCTCCATTAATCTTTATCCCCTTGTTTTCCCAGCTCAGCGACTGAAAAACACCCTCCAATGTGGCATTAAAGAGCTTCGGAGATATGGTGTCACCTTGTCTCACTCCTTTTCCAATTTTTATGTGTGTTGTATTTTCAAACAGCCTAATCTTTGCACTTGCATTTTCATAGATGTTATTAATAATATTAATGTATGCATCTTCAATACCGCAGGTTTTCAGAGCCATTGTAACTGCTGATGGTTTCACCGAATCAAAGGCTTTTTCATAATCGATAAAAGCCATTACGTATGGTGCAGAGACGTGGACCTTAACTAAAAGAGACATACAAAGGCTGCAGACAACTCAAAGATGCATGGAGAGATGCATGCTTGGTGTAACCAGGAGAGATAAGAAGAGGAACTCGTGGATCCGAAAAATGACAAGAGTGGAAGACATCGTGATCAGAGTTAAATCCCTGAAATGGCAATGGGCTGGACATACTGCCAGAAGGACAGATCATCGATGGACAGCCGAAATTTTAGATTGGATTCCAAGGGACAGGAAAAGACCCAGAAGAAGACCACATGGGAGATGGGTGGATGAAATTCGAAAGTATGCAGGGGTGACATGGAGGAGACTGGCACAAGACAGACCGTTGTGGAGGAAACTTGGGGAGACCTTCGTCCAGCAGTGGATTGATAATGGTTGACAATGATGATGATGATGATATATATATTCATTCTTAGAGTGGGAGTTATCTCTCTCTCTCTCTCTCTCTCTGATCTCTCTTTATCTTTCTCCTGCAACTTCTTTTTTTTTTTTTATTGTCACAGTTTGTAACTCAGAAAGTTCTGTAATAATTGGCTTTTGGCCGAATAGCGTAAATTTGGTTTCCTCACTGTTTGCGAATGCACTTCAGTTTTTTCCCTACTCTCTGAAGCTCGGCGGAAAAAAGTTGTTTTGAAGAGGAAAGAGACGAAACATGTAGCAAATAAGTGTTGCATGTTATTCACATAAATTAGTTACTCGCTGTTCAGATTAACGAATTGGACAGCGGGAATTATGAATCAACGACTGATGGCCGACCTTCTCCGTTCTCCACAGGCGAGCGCCAAATATTCTAGAATTTCGGCCTTAAGAAAAGTTACTATAAACAAACTGCTGAACGTTTATATATAGAAACCTCCTCCCTCCCTTGCGAGGAACATTTCGTCTCGTTCGTCTTCCGTTTGGTAAGCGTTATGATTCCTGCCTGAAGATCTCGCCCGCGCCAATTTCTTTTTACCCACGCCAGTAGAGGTACTCGGTTGCACTTTTCTTAGACCCAGATCAAAGTACATCGACTCTACAAGATCGCTACCTATCTAGCAGAAGACTAAATGAATCAACTGCTTTGTCGTTAATTAGTGATGCTTCTTTTGGCAGTCGCATCCGATGAATATTTTTATTCGGGATTTTGTTTTACCCTTAGTTATGAACGAACATGAACGAACCTTTTTTTCCAAACGCTCGAAACGTTTTCCAGACTTTCTCCTGAGCCTGTTGTTTCTGTTACTTTCCTTAATAAATAATACTCTTTGGGATTTGTTCACACACACATATTCATCTGTGTAACCCTGAATTGCAACCTAGTATTTGAAACTCTTATAGTTTCTCTTCAAGTTTTTCTTTACTTTGATATATTAACACGGACAAATAGTGCATACTTCCTTTCTCTATATGATAGCTAACAACTTTTAATTTAACTTTTTACAACCCATGAGATTTAATTTGCAATAATCACCATTTTATTATGTTTTTATAAGCTAAATCAAATAAAGATTATAATTTTTATATGTTCTACACGAGAAGATTTCATGGCAAGCTCGGGTTTGCTTCAAGCGGGGAGTTCACTTTAAGAGATAATTTATCTCTCATTCCATAAATATTTGCCATTTTCCACCAATTAACTGCGCTTGACGGAAAACCAACATACATAGCCCGTACACAGTCGTATCAGAATAGTATTACCAACCCAGCAATCACGGTGTACCCACCCAGGCGCGTCACGGAGTGCACGTGACAAGGTCGACCACTCGGAAATATAAGCGACCGGCGACGACAGATGAGCCATAGTGCGTAACATGAGCACAATCGGCAGAGGTAGTTATTTGACGGATGTTACGAAAGGAATGATCATCGCCTACCGCGCCAAGGGTGAAATCATCTCAGAAACAGCACACTTTGTGGGCTGTTCGCGAGTTTCTCTGGTAAGGGTGAACCAAGAACGGACAGCTGGAACACAGAGTACCTTCCGACGTCATAACTGTGGTCGCAAAGGCCATCGACCCCAGAGGAGAACGTCACCTCCATCGACCGGTAAAGGGCGATCGACGCATAGCAATTGACCACGTAAATGAAAGCTGGGGCACCCACGTACGTGCTCCCGATAAAAGTACAGCGAACCCTTTTTCACATGGATCTCTTTAGTCGACGCTTTGTCAAGGCGTCCATGATAACCCGGGTCCATAGGCAACGACGCCTGCAGTTCGCATAAGACCTGGACAGTCGAAGAGTGGGAAAAGTTGCCTTCTCCGACCAGTCGAGGTTTTTACTCCACAGAAGTGACGGGCGGTGGCGGATATGACGTCAAGCACACGAGACTCAACACCCGGATACGCTTATTGGTCAAGTACAGGCCAGGGGTGGCAGTGTGTATGTCTGGGTGATGTTTTTCTGGTATGAACTGGGATCGATGATAAGGTGCGTCGCATAAATATAGAGAAAGTCGACTTTGCGCCGTGAACGCAATGCGAATATAGGCAGGAAGCTGAAGTGCTAACTAATTAGACATAACCCTACCACAAACGTTTCGATCCGTCGAGATGACCGGATTGTGTGAAAAGAACATCACAAAGGGAAATAGTTTAATTTTAGGTGTCTCATAAATATAAAGACAACTATGTAAAGTAGCCACATGCAAATGAGATGTAGAAAGTAGCATGTTGTACGCACGCGCGTGGGCCGTAATTCGGTCCAGCCTACAAAAGACAGCCGACCTGCCGTCAGACATTCATTTGCCGAAATGCCACGCAACAGTCAACTTTCTGGTGAGGAGGTGCAGAATATTTGGAGACTGAGAGCAAATGGATTGCCTGTAGCGAAAATCTGTAAAGCCATGGGGAGGAGTAGGGCAGTCATTTAAAGACTTTATCGAAACGCGGTGCGTTAACTGCCAGAAAACGGCCTGGAAGGCCTCGAATAACAACCAAACGAGATGATCGTGCCATCATGCGTTTAGTTTCATCCCAAAGGTTATCACTACGTCAAGTTTCTCGGACTGTTAGTGTCACCGTCTCAAAGGACACAGTTCATCGACGAATCAAGGAAAGTCGCAGTATTGTGCTCCGTAAAATGCGCCGTCTGCCACACCTCACGCGGCACCACAAGGAAGCTAGATTGTTATGGGCAAGCAGCCACATGCACTGAACGGACGAGTGGATCACAAATTTTTCTCCGATGAGAAAAAGTTCAACCTTGACGACCCTGACGGTTGGAACTGCTATTGGCATGATTTACGACGCGAGCCAAGGGACGCGAGCCAAGCACCTTCTTCAGCAGACAGAAAGGAGGGGGATCTGTGATGGTCTGGGGAGCTTTTGAGTTCAATGGGACAACGGATATCGCTTTTCTGCAAGGCAGGCAAAACTCCGAAACGTATCAGGACATACTCAGCAGCCACCTTCTACCGTTTGCCGAAACTCTAACGGGTGTTGATTATCTGTTCCAGCAAGACAATGCCTCTACCCATCGGTCTACATCAACGAAAAGCTGGTTTAACACTCATCATGTAACCGTAATAGATTGGCCAGCACTCAGTCCAGATCTGAACCCTATCTAGAACCTCTGGGGTACCCTAGCTCGTGATGTGTATGCGAATGGACGGCAGTTCTCAAGTGTGGTGGCATTGAAAAAGCAGATTGAACGAAGCTGGTACGCACTCCGTCCAGAAAGCTTACATCACTTGGTGAACAGCATGCCCAATCGGGTTTTCAGTGTTGTTCGGAACAACGGCTCCGCTATTCGTACCGGAGGTGCTCATAACTAGTAAGTCTTTATATTTTTGAGACAGCGTATTTCTGTTTTTTTTTCTTGTACTTAGCATTAGAATTGTTATGTTTCCGTCAAACTATTGTGCAGCTGCGTGCCCTATGCTATTTTTGCTATAAATATGAGGTGCACATTTCAGCTCGTCGTTGTTTATTTTTTATTCGAGAATTTGTTCTGTCTTTATATTTATGCGACACACTATACCACTGGATGGGTCCCTGAATGGCAATGGTTAACTGTCAATCTTCGCTGACCACATGCATCCCTTCATGTTGGTGATGGTGTCTACCAACAGGACAATGCGCCCTGCGATGTTGCTAAGGGGGTGCGTGACTGATTCCAGGAACACGACAGTGATGCCTCCGTTCTCCCTTGGCAGGCGAAATCGCCCGACCTCAATCCCATAGAGCACTTGTGGGACTCTTTGGATCATTAGGTTCGACGTGCGGACCCATAACCACGTCCTCTGCGGACCTCCATGCTCTGCTGCAGTCCGAATGGGTACGGGTACCTCGGGCAACCTTTCAGGCTCTCATTGCGTCCATGCGACGCCGTCTCGCTGCTGTCATCCGGGCCAAGTGTGGTTATTCCCATTATTAGGTAGGTGGTCATATTATTCTGATAAGACTGCGTATTTACTTCATCAGTAATGAATGTATACATAATCAGAATCGATTTTACTACATTTTCAACAAGTATTGAATTCCGGCTCGATTAAAGTTTGAGGGAATTGGGGATCATTCCCGCGGATGAGGTATAAGTTCTCAGCCAAAGTTCTTGATTGATGTATGGATGTGTGTGTTGTCTTCGTAAAGCATGATTATCTTTCGACTGATAAACCAGAAGTAATTAGATCCCACAGCAGTCTTCAAACGGTCGAGATGATGACAACAGATGATGATATCAGTGTTGATGATACAAAAGATGATGATATCAGATGACACAACAGATGATGATATCAATGTTCTTCTAGTGGTAGCAACTCGAAATGAAAATAATACCCCACCAAACGTTCAACATAGACTTCCATCGGTGCAACCATTTCTGGTTTGAGTTGGTACAGAAATCTCCGCTTCTGTATACTTTTAACGTGAGCGTAAAGGATCCACTATTTCCCACGTACTGCAATCCAAAAGAGACTCATTACGTATGCGATTCTGCAAAGAAAATCGGTTGCTGAACTCGCTGGTTGCACGACGACAGGTTATGTGGGTCTCTTCGAATCTAGTTGGACTTCTTTCTATGTTTTTTATTTCACAAAAGATGCCGGAGGATTTCGGCAGTGCCGTAACTAGCTTTTCATGTGCCCTGTACAAGGTTTTATTTTTGGGCCCCTTAATTATTTTTTTCTGGGGGGGGGGGGGGGAAGAAATGATGAAACAAATACAATAAAATAATTGTTTACAAATACACAGACGCATCAGAATAATATGACCACCCCCGCAATCACAGTGTACACGCCCAGGAAAGTCACAAAGTGCATGTGCAATGTCGACTACACGGAGATAAAGCGGACGGTCAAGACAGATAAGCCATAGTGCGTAACATGAGCACAATGGGCAGATGTAGTGATTTGACGGATGTTCGGAAAGGAATGATCATCGGCTACCGCGCCAAAGGTGGAAGCATCTCAGAAACACAACACCTCGTGGGCTGTTTGCGGGGTACTGTAGTAAGGGTGTGCCAAGAATGGACCGCTGGCACAGCGATTACCTCTCAACGTCATAACTGTGGAGCCTCAAAGGCCACCGACCCAAGAGGAGAACGTCGCCACTATCGACCGGTAAAGGGCGATCGACGTACAACCGTGCAGCAATTGACCACGCAAATGAGAGCTGGGGTACCCAGGTACGTGTTCCCGATAACAGTGGAGCGAACCTTTTTACACATGGATCTCTGGAGTCAACGCTGCGTCAAGGCGTCCATGTTAACCCAGGTCCATCGCAACGACGCATGCAGTTCGAATGGGTCTTAGACAGCGGAAGAGTGTAAAAAGGTTGCCTTCTCTCACGAATCGAGGTTTCTACTTCACAGGAGTGATGGGCGGTGGTGGATACGGCGTCAGACCCACGAGACCCAACACCTGGACACGCTTGTCTAGTCAAGTACAGGCCGCCGGGGGCAGTGTGCATGTCTGGGAGATGTTTTCCTGGTATGTCCTGGGACTGCTGGTACCAATGGATGGGTCCCTGAGCACTCATTGCTATCTGTCGATCCTCGCTGACCACATGCATCGCTTTATGTTGGTAATTTAACCTGGCGATGATGGTGTCTACCAACAGAACAATGCGCCCTGCCCCATCGCTAAGAGGGTGCTTGACTGTTTCTAGGAACACGATAACGATGTCTCCGTTGTCCCTTGACCGGCGAGATCGCCCGACCCCAATACCATAGACCACTTGTGGGACTATTTGGATCAACAGGTTCTACGCGCCGACCCACAACCGCGTCACCTCCGGGCCTCGGTGCACTTTTGCAGTCCAAATGGGCACTTGTGCCTCGTGCAATTTCCCGCACGGGGATAACCCGTTTTCCGGTTATTTGGGGAGCGGCGCCCCCACGGCCCGAGCTGACCTTGTGACGGAACATCTTACTTTTTCGTCTTGCACGATTATGTTACCGAAGAGACAGCTGTTCCTCCAGCTGCTGGGGGATGGCGTCCCCACGGCCCGAGCCGACATGTACTAGATGTGAATTTTCACATTTTTTATGTTTTTTGTTTTTTCACTTGACACGCTCCCGCCTCAGTTGTAGGTTGCTGAGGTTGTGATTATGCGCCAGCTCTGGATTATAGTTTCTCGTTTTCTATCCTGTCTTCTTCATTTCATGTTCCTTTCTTTATTCTTCCGGTCTGGTTAGCTAGACCTACCTGCACGTTTGCCGTGTGCGGTGACCCGTAAGGTGGAAAAGGGGATGCTGGAGGCTGAGGTTTCTGGTGGTCTGGGTGTTGTTGTCGCCAGTGGCCAACACTCCTCTTTGCCCCCTGCTTCACCATAAACGGGTGGCTAGGAACTAACCAACTCCTAGTCAATGAGTTCTGTGGCCGAGTGGAGCCCAGACCTCTAACGGCATGTCGTTTTGCACGACAGGGTGAGTCTGGGGATAGGGTGGGCATGCCAAAGGGGTGTTCTCTAGGCACGGGAAAGTCTGGGTGCACGCTGAGCGCATGTCTGCCCTATCAACTTGCTATATCCGCTTGCTATCCCTAGAGCCGTGTCCTGCGTCCACTTGGGCTTGCGGACCTCCGGTTCTCCCTTGTCAGGCTCGATTGTGGGTGGAGAAGTCGGCGGATGAATTCTTAACATTTTTCATGGCTCTAAATGATATTTCCCACGAATCTAAAACCAAAAGAGGCATTGAGGAAGGCTTAGCTCCTTCCGCTAAAAAGCATGTGCCCGATTGTTCGAATGCTAGATTCTTTTTGTGCACTCATTGGAATCTTCAAAGCCTTTGAGTGCCAAAAGTCCATTTTGGATAAATAAAGCACTTCAATCCATTGCAAGTTCTCCTAAGAGCGTAAAGAAGCTCCAATCTGGAGATCTTCTGGTAGAAATGTCCACTGTGGCCTACTGTTCCACACTTATTAACACCACCACGCTGCTTGAGACTCCAGGTCAAAATAACACCCCATGGATACCTAAATTCATCTCGAGGTGTTGTCTCCTCTCCGGACCTCGTTGAGTGTTCTGAGGAGGAACTACTTGAAGAACTGAGGAGTCAACACGTTACGGGTGTGCGTCGTATACTCTTCAGGCGGAATGGGCAGTCTGTCCCATCCCGCAACGTCATTTTAATATTTGACAGCCCTTCCCTGCCTACGTCCATCAAGGCAGGGAATCTTAACCTTGAGATATGTCCGTACATCCCTAACCCTCTGAGATGTTTTAGGTGTCCGTCGTACGGCCAATTATCAGCAGTCGTGCAGGAGCAATCCTAGGTGTGGACGCTGTGGTGCCACAGAGAATCTTTTGCCAGAATGTGTGGCCGAGGCTGAGTTTTGTGTGAACTGTAAGGGTTCACACGCAGCATCAGCCAAAGATTGTCCCAAGTGGAAAGGAGGAGAAGAAAATCCAAAGGCTCAAAACGGTGGAAAATATTTCCTATCCTGAGGCCAGAAGAAGAGTAGTTCCTGTTATATCTGATCGGCGATCATACGCTTCAGTGGTGGTTGCCAAATCTACGGTTGCCATTAAGACCGACATTCAGATCCCCCTAAATGTCCATACAATGTAAACGAAATCATCGCAGCCGGACTGGAGGCACTCCAGTCTCGAGCTAGGGGTCTGAAAGCGCCACCCACCACTTCGCCGAAGCAGACTCATCCCACCACCAACAAGGGAACTGAGGCCACTTCTTCTAACAAAAAGACCAAAGCCCAGGATAAGAAAAGCATTTCTTCTCCTCCAAAATCTGAGCACATGACTCAACGTCGTGCGCCTCCCGTTAAGACACTTGGGACAAAGCATGCTCCCATCTTGGCCCCTGGTCACACGCCTCCAGATCTGGGGGAACCCCCATCAGAGGTGATGGAGCCTGACTTTGTTTGATCATTTTCATTTTCATTTCACTTTTAACCATGGATTCAATCATTCAGTGGAACTGTTGAGGTTTTCGGACGATATTTGATGAAGTGAAACATCTGCTTTCATTGTACTCTCCGGTGTGCTTTTGTTTACACGAAACAAAACTTAAACCATCAGACCTGCTTTCAGTTTGAGGCTACAGTGCGTATCGGACAGATAATGCACTGGGAGACATCGCCTGTGGGGGAGTCGCTATTCTTGTCCCTCACAGTGTTCCGGTGTCTTCCGCTGCGGTATCAACAACTTTGCAGGCCGTGGCGGTTTGAATATCTGTGCCTGTGCCTCTTACTGTCTGCAGTGTCTATCTGCTGCCGGACGAGAACGTGAGCGTCTCTGTTCTGGAGAGCTTGGTTGATCAGCTACCTTCACCCTTTCTTCTTTTGGGTGACTTCAATGCCCATCATCATTTGTGGGGTAGTGTCAGCATCAGCACGAGTGGTCGTCGCATAGAGTCTCTTCTGTCCGCGGCCTTTCTGTGCCTTTTTAATACCGGTGCTGACACGTACTTCCATGAGCCGACACGATCTTTCAGTGCGATCGATTTGACCTTGGGATCACCATCAATTATTGCCGATTGGTCGTGGACGGTGTGTAAAGATCTCCACGGGAGCGACCACTTTCCAATTGTCCTCTCGCATCATGCGAACATGCCATTTTCTGCCTCCCGCCCTCCTCGGTGGAGGATGGAGCGTGCGAGATGGTAGGTATTCACATCGTCCACAGTGATATCTTCTGCAATGGTGACCCAAGAGTCAATCGACGTAGCTGTTCTTGAAGTCACGAATTGCATTCTTCAGGCAGCTAATCTTTCTATACCAAAAACATCTACGACACTCTCCAGAAGTCCGAAGCCTTGGTGGACTCCTGAATGCGCAGCGGCTAGGAGAGCTCAACATAAGGCTTGGTCTACGTTTCGGTGTTATCCAACCGATGCTAATCTCGTTACATTCAAACGAGAAAAATCCTATGCTCGGTTGGCGCGTCGACGCAGCAAGAGGGAGTCTTGGATCCAGTATGTTTCATCTCTCACTTCACGTGCCAGTTCGAAAAGTGTGTGGGACAAGATTCGTAAGATCCGGGGTAACTACAGCTCTCACCAGATCTCCATTCTCGAGAATAACGGCTGCACATATGCTGAAGTCGAGGAGGTTGCTGATTGTTTGGGGGAGGCGTCTGCCTCCGTTTCGAGTGACCTGGCGTATCCTTCCTCCTTTCTGAGGATTAAATCCACTGCGGAACGCCAGAGAATCTCCTTTGCGCCTTTTCACGACTCTGGATATAACTCCCCCTTCAGCATGGTTGAACTCAGGGTGGCTCTGCATCGGTCCGGCGCTACATCTGTCGGTCCCGATTGAATCCACTATGACATGCTCCGTCATCTCTCGCAGTCTTCTCTCGAGAATCTCTTAATCTTGTACAATCGTATTTGGTCGGAGCACAGTTTCCCGGAATCGTGGCGAAAAGCTTTTGTTCTGCTTTTTCCCAAACCTGGCAAGGATCCCAAGTCTCCCTGTAGTTTTCGTCCAATTGCTCTCACTAGCTGTCTGTGTAAAGTTCTTGAGCGCGTGGTAAATTCCCGGTTAGTTCATTTTTTAGAATATCATCAAGTTCTTTCACCATCACAAAGCGGCTTTCGCCGTCATCGTTCACCTCACGATCATCTCCTGCACCTTGAGACATCTGTGCGCGAGGCGTTCGTGAGTAGGAAGCACCTGGTTTCTGTATTTTTTGATATTGAAAAAGCTTATGATCGAGCTTGGCGGCACGGTTATATCCGTGACCTGCACGCATGCGGATTGCGAGGAAATCTTCCGACATTTATTTTAAATTTTCTTCGCAATCGGGTGTTCCAGGTGCGCCTGGGTACGACTCTATTGGCAACATTCCATCAAGAACAAGGTGTTCCTCAAGGTTGCATTTTATCTGTCACATTGTTCATCCTGCGCATTAATTGTCTCCTCACAAATCTTCCTCCTGCGGTTTCGGCTACTGTGTATGTCGATGACTTGCACATCTTCTGCTTGTCACCAAGCATGCGTTTTATTGAAAGGCAGTTGCAGTCTGCAATTAATCAGATTTTTAAAGCGGCGAATAGCAATGGTTTCGTTCCATCTCCCGACAAGATAGCGTGTGTTCATTTCTGCCGGAGGCGTGGCCTCCATCCTGACCCCGAGCTGTATTTATACCGTGCAGCCATTCCAGTTTTGCCGGAGACCAAGTTCCTTGGACTGACCGTCGACTGTGCGCTTACGTTCCGTGCGCACGTTCGGCGGCTAAAGATTTCCTGTCTGCGTGCTCTTTCTATTCTAAAAATCCTTTCAAGAGTTTCGTGGGGTGCAGACAGGATCTCTTTGTTTCGCATTTACCACTCCTTAATTCGGTCGAAACTGGATTATGGCTGTATCGTGTATGGCTCGGCTCGTCCTTCCGTTCTCTGGCCTTTGGACGCTGTTCATCATCAGGCGCTGCGTCTTTGTGCGGGAGCATTTCGAACATCTCCGATTCCCAGCCTTTACGCTGATGCGAACGTATGGCGGCCGTAGCTCATGATGCAGGGCTCGACTTGTCACTTGTTGCAGCGACCAGGGGCTTTGGGGATCCTCCATGGCACCCACTTGGTGTCATTCTTGATACCACCTTTACGTCTTTCGACAAATTCTCAACCCCTGCGTCAGTGTACCAGCAGCTCTTCGCTGAGCACCGTGCCCTCAGTACTGAATACACTCCCATTTTCACTGATGGCTCCAAGACGCATAGAGTCGTTGGATCCGTGGCTGTCTGTGTAGATGGCGTGTCAGTAGCGCGGATACCCAGCTGAGACCACGGTGTTTTTGGCGGAGATGCATGCTGTGTATCTCGCCCTTCTCCATGTTCAGTCGAGTTCTCATCATCGTGCTATGGTCTATACGGATTCCTTAAGTGTCCTGCAGTCTGTATCATCTGCAGATTGCCGTGACCATCCTGTTCTCTTGGATGTGAGACAGTTACTTCGTCGTTTGCTCGGGGCCGGTCTTCATGTTCAGTTTTGCTGGATTCCTGGGCATGTTGGAATCTCAGGTAACGAGTGTGCTGATACGGCTGCTAGATCTGCTTCCTCTTTGGTCGTTACACCCTTGCCACTGTATCACCGGGATTTCCACTTTATCTTTCGCGACCATATCAAGCGAACGTGGCAGGGTCTGTGGGGCCAACAGGTAGAAAATAAACTGCATCGTATAAAACCTATTCTTGAAATCTGGAACTCCTCATCTCGTCGAAACCGCAGGGAGGAAGTGGTGCTTGCGCGTCTCCGCATTAGGCATTGTCGTTTCACTCACCGCTTTTTGCTGTGTGGCAACACTGCACCGATGTGTGAGGCGTGCAATTGCCGACTCGCTGTCATTCATCTTTTGTGTAGCTGTGTTCGTTTTCGTGGTGTACGTTTTCACTATTTTCATTCTCATTTGTTGACCGAGGACGCCGCTACACTGCAGCGGCTCCTCAATGACCACTGTGATACTGTTGCCGTGTTTTCATTTTTTATAGAAATTGACTATTTTAAACGTATCTAGATTTTAGCCTTATCATCATCCTCATTTCCCAGTTTTACTGAATCAGCTAGATTTTAATCATTGTATCATGTTTTTATTACTGTTTGTTTCATTATCTTTTTTAGCCCTTACATCGTTCTCATTCTTCAGTTTTATTTGATCAGCCATATTTTAAGCTTCATAGCACGTTTTTTGATACTGTTTGTTTGTCTGTCTTATGTCTGGCGCTCTTTGGCCAAACATGGCCCTTGCGCCATAAAAATCAAACAACCAACCAACCAACCAACCAACCTCGGGTAACCTTGCAGGGCGTCATTGCGTCCGTGGCACGCCGTCTCGCTGCTGTAATCACGGCCAAGGGTGGTTATTACCATTATTAGGTATATTATTCCGATACTACCGTGTATTTTTGTGTGCACAAAGAAATATACAAGATCATTTATATGCGTTTATAAATGAAAATAGTTATTTTAATTGCATTTTTGTCTTTCATTTCAGGAAATTTAATTTCATTTTTGTCTTTCTTTTCATCATCATAATTAATATCTTTAACTATGTAAATTATGGAAAGATTGGGCAATCGTTCTTGTCCGATAGTCGGTCGTAAATAATTTTTAATTTTAACTTGCTAAAATTTCTCAATCACGAAGCAGTATTAACGGGAAGAGTGTGAAATATTCGGAGAGCAACATTGACATTCGGATATGACTCAATTAATCGAAAGTAATGAAGAGCCTGTGAGTCAAGCGGATTAAATGTTGTATATAGTGTCGAGGGTACAAACTTAAAGCTTTGAATTTCACATATGAGCTCGTACATATTTAAATATTTTCTATACTTAATAACGAGATCTGTAGTCGCTATTAAAACTTGAACAGAGGTTTCTGGTCCAACCAGAGTATTAGCGACTCTAGTAACTACTACAACTTTTACTTTGTGGCTCCATCTGCTTGATGATATTGCATGCAGGGATAGTTAATCGACGTAATCATTGTGCGTACCCTGCTCAGTAACGACACAGGTAAAGATGCTGAACCATAAATCACATAAACAGCCGACAAAGAGAAGAGGTGCGTGCGCGACCGAAGATCACTTCTTTACTAACCTTGACGGGAGCTCTGGTCGTGTGAGGAAGGCAGAAGCTTGATTTTTCCACGAGCCCTCTCTTCCTCACGTGACGGGATGCACATCGTTAAAAAGAAGCTTTAGGCATCATTTTAAAGAGATGCTTTTCTAATCATGACTTAATACAACAAGATTATTTAATAGCAAACCTTTTTAACTGGACGCAACGAAAAAAGCATTTTATTTCATGTACTGCTGATGGCATTTTATTTATCCCGTCACCTACGCATTTTCACAAGACAATTTGTTTTGTCAGTTCCATTTAAGGGCATCCTGGGTCCTGTACACCTGTTGCATTTGCCTAGTTACGGCGCTGGATTTCCGGCATCTGGTGGAAGGTGACAATGAATGCTGAACGAGTAGACTCTAGCTAGGCTGCAATTCTTTACATCGATATAATATATAACTCGCTTCCAACTTGTCTTCATCAAGCCCTGATAGCCAGCAGGTAAGGTCTTTATCTGTGACGCCGTACCCTTCAGAACTGAATTCTCCTCAATAATTGTGTGAGGTTCCTTCAACAAACAAGCTTCTTCGTAGACATTGTTGATATTTCTTCAAGCCTGCCTAGCATTTTGTACCTTTCTTAAACTCGTAACGAATCAAGATTCTATTAACCTCCTTCTGTCTTTCATTCCTGACATTCACATTTCTTTTGCCATTTTTTTAGTGTGACTGTTTTCGTGACTACACACAGCCTATCATCGACACAAGAGCAAAATACTTTTATGATGCAGCAGCTGCAAGTAACTGAGACCTCTGCGTCAGATTATAAATACAGTAAAACCTTCAAAATCCGGCATCCAGAAAACCGGCAACTTCAGAAATCCAGAACTTTTCTGATTTCGTTTTCGTGAGAACATTCGATGATTCCCCAAAAACCATGGCAATCTCCCGATGTACCGTCTCAACAACACATCGCGAGATCATCCGATCTCAGTGTGCGAATTGCCGATGGCCACCTACGTGTAACATCGGGAAGTAGTCTCAAATTCGTCTTCTCATTGAGCCGCGCTGAAGTGACGCGGGCCAATGAGGCGACGAATTGGCGTGTACGTTTGAAATGCGTGTTGGCCGCCCCGGTGGCGCAGTGGTCTAAGAGATGGCCTCTGATCATTCATCCGAAAGGGGTCCGGGTTCGAATCCCGGTGAGGCATGGATGTTGTGTTTGTCTTACGGCACGGGCTCTCTCCCTTCGCTGGAACCAGTGGCCCTAAATTAGGGACGGGCGACTGCTTATAGCCCATTGAGTTGCTCACGGTGGTCGTTAAATCTTCAATAAAAAAAATGCGTGTCGTAAGTGTGATGATGATCTATGCTTCGTGGTGGCAGTATGTGAATACGCTCGTGTAATGACATCTGCAT
Organism: Macrothele yani; assembly: GCA_039090855.1. NCBI lineage: Eukaryota > Metazoa > Arthropoda > Arachnida > Araneae > Macrothelidae > Macrothele > Macrothele yani. The sequence goes on from CM077026.1 coordinate 78,087,380, forward strand.
CGGCCTTCCTGATGAATCGCGGTAATCGCCTTTGCGATGTATCTTAGTATCGTCAGTCGAAGAACCGTAAATCGGTGTAAAATTCACATCGGGTTTTCGCGATGTATTGATACATCACCCAGCCCTAGGGGGTTGCTTTGGTCTTTTTCAGGTTTTTGCTTAACCATTCGTGATATTCAATTTTTTTCGATTGAGTTTTATAATAAACAGTACAAAAAGGTAATCGCCAGTATTTTCGCTAAAACTTGTTTTTACCATCGCCAAAGTGATTTTTTTTTCTCAAATTGAAGAGAATGCGATCGGAGCATATTCATAAGTTAGCGCAGACGCGCAAATTTTCGTTAAAGCTACCTGTTACGAGTAAGTACGTGTTTTACGTAACGCCCGTAACGCAATTTTTGGGTAGTTTCACAAATCCAGAATTTTCATAAATCTGGAATTCGTCCTGTCCCGTCGATGCCGGATTTTCGAGGTTTTGTTGTACTTGTGGATAACAGACACAAACATTTTAGGGCAAAAGTGAGGGACAAGTGTGTATGATTTGCATAATGATTTCTTTCTGTACAGAAAATCAGAGTGAGAGGAGATACAATGCCATTTTATTTTTCGCACGAAAATATCTTTCTTTCCTCCGAATATACAAAAAACGCCCGCTGAAGTCAAAATGAAAAGGGCAGAACTCAAGAAATTAATTGTTACGACCTAAATTAAAATAAACTGAACGCGTGTAAATAAACTGAACGCGTGTAAATAAACTGAACGCGAGATAGAGAAAAAAGAAACGAATAAAAGTTCTTCCATTTTCTGTGGTTTATGCTGTATACATACCATGCTCATACAATACAGTTTGTAAGAAAGTCTCTTATTCTTTCGGTTGTTTAATTGTCAGCTTCTTTTTGTTTTCTTTCTCATTTGTTTTCCTTCTCATGTGTGCATTACTTGTGTATAAGTAATCGAAGTTATATCCATAGTACCTGGTAACTTAAAGTAATTACTGCTGAGTAAAAAATGCATATGGAAACCGATAGATAGAAGCAGTGGCGTAACGCAAAATCTCTCCCCCTCCCCGCAGAAATTTACTTAACAGGCCTCCAACATAGTAAATATTAATGCAAAAACTGAGGGTAAATTTATACTTCGCCGTAATAAAAATATATTTTCCAGATATTGATGCTATGATCACTTATGCATTGCTTTTGATTATGTGAGCACTTATTCCGGTAAGTATCCTCGATAAATTTAGTACTCAGGGAAATAAGTGCAAAATCTTCAAATGACAAATGTTCACGATATCAAATCAAGTAAAAGCCTTCAAGTGTCTGGTTTCGAACTTCCTTTAAAGCTCTTTAATTCCTTGATACAATAATTTTTGAGAAAGAAGGAAAACAAGTGTGTTTACATTTTTCTAGTTTTAAATATTTCAGCGATATTGTTTCTTTTTAGTGTCTTGTCTTTTAAATTCAAGATGCAAGCATACTTTGCAAGATAAAGAAAACTGATGTTATTAAAATCTGGATTCCCTTCTAACGTTCTTCTTAGCGTATATTTCAATCAGTTTCGTCACGTCTAGTTTTTTGGCTCGGTCATTTTCAATGCCTATCATCGAAAGTACATCAAGCCTACTTTGAGTGTGCGATGACCGAAGGTAGAAACCTCAGGTTCGATCCCAGGCCAGTACGAACGCTCGAATCACTAAATATCCGTCGTGCGTCGGCTGGGAACCCGGGTACTGGCCCCCGGTAATAAATAAGGGCGTCTTCCTACCACGCTTCCGTGTCACTCCTATAGGCCTCTCTAGCCCAAATCTCCTAGTTTCCTATTTCTAAGGGTTGTTTAAGACCTGGGGTCAGACACTCCCTTCATAAAATCCTCTACATTTGATCTGATCTGATCTATAATCAGCGCGCAGATAAAAGTCTGTGCCAATGGGACCCTTTAGTTAGTTCAAAAACTTTCGTATCCAAAAGACAGAAAATTTCAAACAACAATTTTTAGAGCAAGCAGAAAACCTCTTGCCTAAAATTAAATTGCTAAAAAAAAAAAATACGTACGTAGATCTGGGCTCCCTGAAATTTACGGGCCTCCCGCGACGCGGGGTTTGCGGGGGCTATCTTTACGCCCCTGGATAGAAGGTAAGCACATGAGCATAAATACATACTGAGGTAGCAAATTACACTGCTCGACGTTGAAATTGCCCCACCCAAAAAGGAGGTGCGCTGCAAACATAAAAATTGCAGGGCGGGTGTACCCACTCGAGATATGCAAATGTTATTAAACCGGAGCCGATGACGTCACACGTTCGTGAGATAAAGATGCCAGAAGCAACAGGGATGATAATATGTGGTCGCTGGTGGAATCGTCGCGGTCGTTTCAGAATTGTTGTTTGCGTTTGGAATTCGCCGAACGGTTTTTTAACGCCGTTGGCAGGTTTGTCCCAATTTAGATGCCTTTCATAGAGGAAGAATTGTAGGCCAGTGTAAGACGGGCTGGTCTACACGTCGTTTCGCTGCGCAGATGCAACAGGATGCACGAACTGTTGGACGCTGTTGGCACCAGTGGCTACAGGAAGGTACGTGTGTCGGAACGGCAGTGTTGCAGTCCGACAGACGTCAGAACGCCTGGACCGGCGAATTGTTCGACACGGTCGTTTGTCACCAGAAAGCACTGCAGCCGATATTCGACGTGCTGTACCATCGGCTATGGACGTCGCCATAACAACCCGAACTGTAAACTGAAGGCTACATGAGGCAAACCTGCGCAGTAAGTCATGCGAACTGGGTTCACGAATGGATAACTGTGGTTTTCAGTGATGAATCCCGTTTCTGTCTGGGTGCTGACGATCGACGGATTCGTGTCTAGCAGCACCCTGGTGAGCGGTCGGATCCCTGTTTCGTTGGGGACTTCCACACTGCCCGTCAGGCAGACATCATGGTATGGGGTACTACTGCGCATGACAGCAAGTCACCTCTTGTCCGCATCACGGGAACACTGACAGCTGCACGATACGTGAGCGAGGTTCTGCAGCCCATTTTGATACCGTTCCAGAATGGTCTACAGCACCCCGTTTTCCAGCAAGATAACGCCCGTATACACACCGCTCGGGTCTCTAGACAATGTTTGCAACTCGTTAAAATACTGCCACGTCGAGTAAAGTCGCCCGATTTATCCCCAATCGAAAACCTGTGTGACCACATTGGACGTCGTCTGCAATCGAATCAGCATGCGCACGATCTCGACGAATTACGGGGTCAAATTAACCGTACTTGGTGTTGCATTCCTCAAGACTATATCTGTCGACTGTATGACTCATTGCCACGCCGTATTGCTGCCTGAATTGTTGTTCACGGCGATGCAACTACTTGCTCAGGCCTACCCATTGTGCTACATTATCTCATCTGATTAATACTGTACGTGGCTGAAAATAACATCAAGGTAAACCCTTACGTGTTTCTATTGGCATGTTTAGTTGCACCACTCCATCCTCATTCCTTCTGGGTGGAGCAATTTCAATGTCGAGCAGTGTATTAAGAACCCCAAAAAGCAATCAGATAGTACCATCCTCACTTAAATACGGAACTATGACATTAAGATTGCTTTATAAAGTGCTCACTGCAAAGGGTTCATATGTGAACGAAGCGTAGTTAGCGGCAACATGCAAACGATTTGTGATTTGAGAGAGTGAAAGGGGCATGTTAGTGAGCACTAGGTAAAGAAGTTCAAGCCTGCCAAAAACGGCAAACTTTCTAGGCTATGCAGAAACAAATGTGTCTAGGATGTACAATAGGTTCTGCACAAACAGCAAAACAAGCAGACATAGGCCTTTCTGTGGGAGAAAACGACTGGTCGATCAATATTCGAGGGCACGATGCCGGGAGAGCTTTATCCGAGGTAACAGAGAGCTCCGTTGCGTCAAGCAATCACGCAGTACAATAGTGGCATCGAGAGGACAACTTCAGTATGCGCAGTCCCCCGCATGTTGGTGCGAATGGAATATAACCTCAGAGATGCCCCCTTTGTGTAGTACTCGTCTTTGCTAAAAAAAACCGGGAAAATTCGTTTGCAGTGGGCACGGCGGCATCAAAACTGGATCCTTGAGGAGTGGGAAAAGATATCTTGGTCACATGACTCACGTTTTCAGTTAATATACGTTGATGGACGAGCCACAATAGGGCGTCAATAGCCCGAATCGATGTATCCCAACTGCCTAGTGTTAACTGTACAAGTTGGAGGAGGCGGTGTAATGGTCTGGGGTCTGTTTTTGTGGAGTGCATTGGGTTCCTTAGCACCTCTAGGATAGCATTTGGATGCTACAAGGTCTCGACATCACTGCGGACCAGGCACTTCCGCATGGTGTTTTTTGACGGAAGGCTACTTCCAACAAGAAATTGCTCCATACCACAAGACTTGGATCGTCACACTGCTGTTTCGGAAATACGAAAGTGGCCTCAAAGTGCTGAAATGGACTCCTGAGTCCCTAGAAAGTAGACCAACTGAACACCTGTTGGATGAGATTGAGAGACCTGTTGGATGAGATTGAGAGAGTCATTCCTAACAGAGATCCTTCTTCAGTGAATATTCGGCAACTGATGGATGCCATCACATCTGCTTTTCTGAACATCATCATCATCATCATCATCATTATCAACCATTATCAATCCACTGCTGGACGAAGGTCTCCCCAAGTTTCCTCCACAACGGTCTGTCTTGTGCCAGTCTCCTCCATGTCACTCCCGCATACTTTCGAATGTCATCCACCCATCTCCCATGTGGTCTTCTTCTGGGTCTTTTCCTGTCCCTTGGAATCCAATCTAAAATTTCGGCTGTCCATCGATGGTCTGTCCTTCTGGCAGTATGTCCAGCCCATTGCCATTTCAGGGATTTAACTCTGATCATGATGTCTTCCACTCTTGTCATTTTTCGGATCCACGAGTTCCTCTTCTTATCTCTCCTGGTTACACCAAGTATTCACCTCTCCATGCTTCTTTGAGTTGTCTGCAGCCTTTGTATGTCTCTTTTAGTTAAGGTCCACGTCTCTGCACCATACGTAAGCACTGGAAGGATGCATTGATCAAACACTTTTCTTTTAAGACATAATGGCATATTGCTCTTGAAAATTATGCTGTTTCTTCCAAAAGCTCTCCAGGCAAGTTTTGTACGCCGATTAATTTCTTCATCAATGTGACCCTCACTTGATATCTGCTGTCCAAGATAAACGTACGTGTCTGTTATCTCCAGCTTTTCTCCATCAATCGATAAATCTTCATTTCTTGTAAAAGCATTGAACATCACTTTTGTCTTCTGAAAGTTCATTTTTAATCCCACTTCTTTACTCTTGTCAGCAAGTTCCTGGATCATACTCTGCAGCTCTGATGGGCCAGTTGCAAAAATGACTACGTCATCAGCAAAACGAAGGTGGGTTAGACAATCTCCATTAATCTTTATCCCCTTGTTTTCCCAGCTCAGTGACTGAAAAACACCCTCCAATGTGGCATTAAAGAGCTTCGGAGATATGGTGTCACCTTGTCTCACTCCCTTTCCAATTTTTATGTGTGTTGTATTTTCAAACAGCCTAATCTTTGCACTTGCATTTTCATAGATGTTATTAATAATATTAATGTATGCATCTTCAATACCGCAGGTTTTCAGAGCCATTGTAACTGCTGATGGTTTCACCGAATCAAAGGCTTTTTCATAATCGATAAAAGCCATGCACAATGGAAGTTCATATTCCCTCGCTCTTTCAATTAGTTCTCTCAGTACGTGGATATGATCTATTGTGCTGTAGCCACTCCTGAATCCAGCTTGTTCTCTCGGTTGAGCCATGTCCAGTGTTACCTTCAAGCGGTGTGAAGGAAGTTTAGTGAAGATTTTATGAACTACTGATAGGAGGCTGATAGGTCTGTAGTTTCCGAGATCCTCAATCTCACCTTTCTTATGTAGCAGGATCATTGTAGCGGTGTTCCAATCCTCAGGAATCTTTCCTTCATTAAGGAATCGAGTGAAAATTTGGGCGAGTACTGTTTCGATTTCTCCACTTGCTTCTTGTATGATGTCTACAGTAATTCCATCTTCTCCTGGAGCTTTTCCCCGCTTCATGTTCTTGATTGCATGTGCAACTTCTGCTGGAAGGACTGGAGGAACTCTGGTACTGGTATCTTTCATGATGTCTGGAGTGCATGTATCATCCCTTTCATATAATTTGGAGTAGAAATCTTTCACTCTTGTCAAAATTTCGCCTCTATTTCTTGTTACAGAACCATCTTCTTTTCTCAGTGCCATAATCTGTTTTCTTCCCTTACTGAGATGTCCCTTTGCTATCTTTAGGCTTTGGTTGTTTTCAATTGCTTTCCTCACTAGTTCACAGTTGAATTTTCTTACGTCTTCAGTGATACTTTTTCGTACTGTCTTGCATAGCTCTATATATTCCACAGTCACATCTTCTTTAGTTGTCCTCATCTCTCTTCTTTTTTGCATCAACATTTTCGTTTTTCCTGATAATTTATTTACATGCAACTTGTTCTTAGACCCAGCTAATTTTGTTGCTGTTTCCATAAGAGCTTTGGTTACTTTTCTGTTAACTTCAGAGATGTCCACTTCTTCCGATGTTAGGCCTTCTAAAGCAGAGAACCTGTTCTTCAGTTCCAACTTGAAGGTATTATGGTGTTTTTTAAGGTTGGTTATGTCAATAGATTTTGTTTGTCTTATGAGCTTGCCACGTTCAAGTTTAGTGTTGAGGTGCATCTTACATCTCACCAATCTATGGTCACTACCTGTGTTGAACTTGTTTAGCACACTGCAGTCTTCTATGACGAATTTTTTGTTACACATAATAAAATCAATTTCACTTGTCGTCCCATTTGGATGTCTCCATGTCCATTTCCTGTGTGGCTTTTTCTTGAAGAAGGAGTTCAAGATGAAAAACCCTTCTGCCTCTGCAAACTCAACGAGAGTATTTCCACGTTGGTTTCTGTTGCCGTGACCGAATTTACCTACTGAAGTTTCATTCTGTTGCTGTTGCCCTATTTTTGCATTGAAATCTCCCATAATTATTTTCAAGTGCTGCTTACCTTTATTATTTAGATGACAAATTTCCTCATAAAGTTCTTCAATTTCTTCTTCAGGATGACTTCTGGTGGGTGCATAAGTTTGAATAATCTGAGCCTGGTATCTTTTTGAGAGTTGGATAACAAGCCGTGCAGCTCTGTCAGAGGAACTTTCAACTTCTACAACTTTATCCTTCAGTTTCTTGTTTATTATAAATCCAACACCACTAGTTCTGCCAGTATCTGTCCCACGATAGTAGAAGAGATGTCCACTTTTCAGTTCGATGAGATCTTCTCCTTTTCGCCTTACCTCACTTAGCCCCACGATGTCCCACGTGATCCTTTGTAGTTCCTCTTCCAATTCAAGAAGCCTTGAATCAGAAGATAGGGAGCGTCCATTGTACGTTGCCAAGGTCAGCATCAGATGGCAGCCTAGTCCGGTCCTCCGGGGATCCTCCGGGGATTCTCCGGGGATCCCCGGAGGACCGGACTAGGCTGAACATACCCAGAAAAAATGTTGAATCTATGCCACATTGAATCGAGGCTATTTTGAAGACCAAGGATGCCCCAACATGTTATTAGGTAGGTGTTCCTAATAATTTACTACTGTAGTGTACGCAAACTAGTACGTAAGCGCTATATACAGTAGCGAACAAAAGTATTTGGCGAAACACTTTTTCGACCACAATTTTTTTTCTGCCGGACCAAATCGGGTCATTTTAGGACATGATATGTGTTGATTCGTGGGTTACAATGCCGCGTAGTTTGTATTTCGCTCAGAGCGAATTTGTTGTTCGAAATGGGCCATATTCAAGAGTCGCCAATTATTACCCATTTGCTTGCTGCATGTATTAATGTTTTTCTTGTGATTTTTGTGGGTTTTGCGATGTGTAGAGTGATAATAAGTCAATCTTAGGTTTTCAGAGATGGGTAAAAAGGCGGAGATCCCTATTGGAGCTCGCCAAGCGGCCGTGAACATGATGGAATCCGGAATGCGCGTCACCGACATTGCGAGGGCCATGAAGATCCGACACCAGTCCATTTCAGCTATTCTGCAACGTTATAAGAAGAATGGGACCGTCGAGAACAGTCCGCGATGTGGTAGGCCTCATTCCACTATGCTGCGTCAGGATAGACGCATCCTCCGTCGATCTCGTGCTGATTCCACCTTGACTGCTTAACCGACGAGAGCAAGTTCAACTTTTTCCGAATGATGACATCCGATACGTACGACGTCCGTGTGGCCAGAGATTCAACCCCCAGTTCATTCAGCTGACTGTCAAGCACAGAGGAGGATCGCTCATGGTTTACGGCGCCTTCTCTCTCAATGGAATGGACCCCATCATCAAGATTGACGGAATAATGACCGGCTAGAGCTACACGAACATGCTCATCGACGATGTCTTCCCATGGGCAAACCAGAGCATGCTACCCGGATGGATCATGCAGCAAGACAACGACCTGAAGCACACCTCCAGAGTAGCAAAGACAGCCTTCCATCAGCAACAGGTCACACTTCTAGACTGGCCGAGCCAATCTCCAGAACTCAACCCCATCGAGCACATGTGGGAGGAGCTGGAGAGACGATGTGCAAAGAAAACCTGCCGGAATCGGGCCCAGAAGGTCGACCAGCTGTCTGCAGAATGGGCGCGAATTCCTCAGGTCACCGTAGAGAATCTAGTGGACTCGATGCCGGCCCGTTGTGCAGCTGTTATTAAGTCTCGTGGTTATCCCACTAAGTATTACATATTGTTTTGTTGTTTTCTCGTACTTCTTTTCTGTTATCGTTGTATTAAATGAATGTGATACACACCTAGTTTGTTGGTCAGTTTGTACGATCTTTGCGATTAAGCTCGGTACCTGATCTGTGTTAAGGTTTCCGATCCATCTGCATATGGGTCATGTTTATAACTGAATAGCACATATCATATCCCAAAATGGCCCGATTTGGTCTAGCAGAAAAAAATTTATGGTCGAGAAAGTGTTTCGCCAAGTACTTTTGTTCGCTACTGTAATCATCTTACATGACTATATACCGGAGCAAATTGCTACACTACTGAGGGCTCATTGAATTAAGACCAGCTATTAACAGACCGTGAGCCATCCTTCCTCCTGGAGAAAGGTAGCCACATGACAAAGCATTGTTTCCATGAAGTTATCTGTACAGCTGTGTGGGGATATGGAACTAAGCTGTTTCTACTGCTGACTGCAGTTCCGGAATAGAGGGGGATGGTGTGTCCAGCTGCCTCACCTGGTGTTTCACATCTCCCGAATGCCCAATTGAGTTGAGCTCAGAAGAGTTTGAGGGCCATTCGAGATGTCTCATGTCATCACGATGTTTGTATAACCATATCTACCGGAGACAGGCCAAATGGCGTGGATACTATCCTCCTGGAAGAGCCCATTCCTCCACTGGGTGAAGATACAACCCCATAGGATGTATACGGTCTGCAAGCAGTCCCTGAGGGTAGCCTGTGTCCATACGTTTTTTCTACGCGCACCGAAGGTCCCAATTAATGCTAGTTAAACTTGCATCATATTATTCAACAGCTCCCACTGTCCTGTATAAATGCCACGCTTGAGAGATCCATAGCCTCATACTGCTGTCACCTAATACGGACTCGACCATTGGTAGAATGGAGTACATATCGTTATTCAGAGGACGAGCACATCTTATTCCAATCTTGTATATTCCGACCCGCATACTGGCAGTATCAGGCGGACCGTTTATGTAGATGGACTTTTATTAGGAAGGATGGAGTGCAGGACGTTTACTCTTTTGCTCATCTGTGTCAGCGTGCGGCGCATGGTCATGTGGGATATTGTCTCTGGCTGATCCGCATTGTATTGGGCCACAAAATGCGAAATTGTGCTACGCCGATCGTCCTGTACAAGGCGACCCACACGTGGTCCACCTCTGGAATATGTCTTTCTCCGCCATTTAGATTTGTGTAATCGGTTGGTTGTTTCGCGATGCTGGCTCTTCTCCTGCTCCATTTTAACTACGGATACCCTCGAACAATAAACAAGTGTTGCCTTTTCTAAAATAGATGCACCAACTCTTCGTTTGCCCACAATTTGGCCTTTCGAAAACTCCCATAAATCCTTGGTTTTACTCATTACGTTTGTAACTTTGCCTTCAACGGAACCACCAACATCTTATATGCATTCCTTAAGCCTATAGGTCACGTCCTTCTTTTTTATGCTAGTATTGCGTGTAAGTCACTTTGCATAAGGGTGATCGTAATTAAGTGAGCACTCAGTGTGTAACACGCACGTGCATCAAAAGTAAGGCAACGAAATATTGGGTGTTTTATAGGGTTCATGGCTTGGTAAACCTTCAAGCGAACTATCTACACTGGTGTGTAAAAATTAAGGACGAAGAGGAGAAATTATCATAACAGGGAACGAGCAGGCAGAACGGACAGAAAGACCACTCAGGAAATAGACTAGGGTCCGTTACGGTAGGGCATGCGCATATATGCAGCATGACGAAGGAAGGGGGAGTGTCGGAAGGGTATAAAGCACACGGATGGTGTACGCTCAGCAATTCGGTGAAAGCTATTACACGGTGTACATCGGTTTAAACGACGTCGAGTTGCTGCCACGGTGTGATATGGCCAACAGGCAATCCAGTAGACGACATCTGGATGAATTTACGCGAGTTCGTGTCATTGGGAAGTTGGTAGAAGGTCGAAGTGTGACTAGTGTGGCCGAGGAGTTCGGAATCGCTCACAGCTACGTTTTACGAGCTTGGAGAGCATTTCAAACGACGGGAACAGCTGTCCAAGAGTTTAGCAGTGGTCGTCCACGAGCAACCACGGCGGCGGACGACCGGTATATTGTCCGACAGGCGAGAAGAGACAGACAGCAGACAGCGGGAGAAATCGCAAGGCACATGCGACAGACAACTGGACGTCCGTTATCCCGTTTTACCGTGGCCAGGAGGCTGCACAATGGTGGTCTATTTGCACGACGACTACTACGGTGTGTGCCATTAACGCCTGCCCATCGGAGACGGTGGTTCCAGTGGTGACAGGAACACAAGAACTGGACACATCAGCAATGGGGTCGAGTTATCTTTACGGATGAGAGCCGATTTAGTCTGAGGAGCGATTCTGGACGTATGCACATCTGGAGAGACCAGGGAACACGCAGTCACACCTCTAACATAATCGAAAGGGACCGGTTTGGAGGTGTTGGAGTTCTCGTTTGGGGCGGTATCATGCTTGGTAGCCGTACTGACCTCCACATCTTCCAAGGAGGTTCAGTCACTGGGGTCCGTTATTGTACCGAGGTTCTCCTGTCTCACGTGCGTCTGTTTAGAGGTGCTGTGGGTCCTGAGTTCCTCTTCATGGACGACAACGCTAACCCTCATCGTACAATGGCTGTCGCAGAGCTGTTGGAGAGCGAAGATATTCAATGCATGGATGGGCCCGCAATGTCCCCGGGCCTAAATCCAATCGAACACGTGTGGGACCTCCTCGGGAGACTCTTGACAGCACGTCACCAGCCGCCAGCAACGATTCCGCAGCTGCGATTGGCGGCACAAGAGGAATGGGCCGCGATATTTTCATCAGCTCCTTGACAACCTCGTCCTCAGTATGGACAGACGTTGTAAATCCTGCAACGCAGTCAGGGGTGATCATATCCCGTACTAAAGAGTGGATTTTTTTGGCAGCTGCCTGTCACATGGACGTTTCTGTCTTCTGCCCAGTTGTGCTTGAAGCTACCTTTTCAATAAAGTGCCTTTGTATCCTTTGGATTTCTTGTTTGGACGGTTTTGCTCACTTGTCCCATATTCTTACATCTTGGGTATCTTATGGTATGATTTGAGTCGATGTGGAGCACTTCTGCACGACGTTGCATTCGAAAAACCGTCTCGTCCTTAATTTTTGCACGCCAGTGTATATCAATTGTCAATCAGATTCGAGTAACATATTTTTTGTCAACGGCAAATTTTTTCTTTAGTGTAATAATACCATATAAGCTATTGAGGATATAAACTTCTGAACTTCTCTCTATGCTTATTTGTAAAAATCGTTGTACATTGCTTTCATGATTAGGATTACATAAGCTTTTTCACACACAAATGGTTTACCGTTAAGCACACTGTTTACAACTTAAGTAGAAAACTCAAACGAGGAAAAAATTATTTCCTGGAGTGTTATAATTTTTACGATATAGACGTATATACCTCTATTTTAACCGTCCTGATTCAGCAGCAGTCATCCTATGTTTAGGAGCGTTTTTAGATATGCAATAGTCAAAAGATCTGCAGTAGTCTATTGTCAAAAGTGCTGAAACTGAAATTCCGTTAAATTATCAACTGAAAGATGTTCTGCTTTTTACTCAAACCAGGAAGCTTGTCTGCCGTTCTGATAACTGACTACACATTCCTACCTTGTTATTTCCGTTTTATATGTAAAACAGAGGAAAGGGCAGTAACCATCAGTCCAAAGCAGGAAGGAAGAAGCTGTTTAAATAAAGATTCACTTAACAGCATTGCAAAATAAAAAAAATAAAAACGGAAAAAGGAAAGGAGAAAGGGCATAATTCGACTGTTTAAGTTTTTAGTGATTTCATTCACTCCTTTCTTTCAAAGACAATTCAGATAAAAAAAATCGGATGATAATAGAAACCAATGTACGATTGAAATCAGCGCCCTAAGCATATTTGCGAGGGAGTGTATCTGTCGTAACTTCGATTCCGGAATGCGTTTGATAGGAAGTCTATCTGGCGTAACCTTGAATGCCTGAATGGATTTGAGAGGAAGCCTATCTGGCATAACATTGAACGCTTGTTGTCGTTGCACTCAGCTGCAACAACAACAACATGTTTGTTGTTGTTGCAGTTGAATGCGTTTGCAACAAGTTTGTTGTTGTTGCATAACAACAACAAACGTTTGAGAGGGAGTATATCTGGCAACGTCTGAATGCGTTTGCGATTAAGACTATCTGGAATAAACTTGAATGCTTCAATGCGTTTTGAGCATAACCAGCGTCTATCTGGCATGACCTTGAATGCCTGAATGCCTTTCAGTGAGGGTCTATGCGACATAACCTTGAACTTCTGAATGGATTTGAAAGGGATTGATCTGGCATAGCCTTGAACACCTTAAAGCGTCTGAGAGGGAGTCTATCTGGCATAAGCTTGAACGGCAGAATGCGTTTCAGACGGAGTCTGTCTAGCATAAAACTTGAAAGTCTGAAAGCATTTACGACTCATTAGCGTAAAATGTGTTGTAGCATATATGGCATGACCTTGAGAGCATTCAATACCCATCTGAAATAAAGTGACCTGTTATACGAAAGCAGTTCGCTAGTTATGGGTTAGATGGGTACACGAGAGGGGCCAAAAAATGAGGACTTCTGTAAATCTTGCACAAATCGGACCGTTTTTTTTTTTTACATGTTTACTATGTGTTATTTCGTAAGAAAAAAGATGAATCACGATATTCGTTATACTGAACGTTCCGTTTCATTTCTTACTTTCTTTTTTGTGGTTATTGCTGCAACACATTTATTTTTAGTAATTTTTCATGGACGTCATTCCTGAAATTAAAACAAAAGGCAGCACTCTGAAAATTTCGTGTTTCGGTGTTTACTGTAGAAAGATTTTACCTATATATACTGTTGAACAAAAAAGTGAAATTGGCATCAAAACAGCATTTTTTTACGGGATGTAGCCATATTTACGACGGCATTGCAACTATCTTAATTCTATAACGTGCGTAACAGCATAAGATATCACGGGTATTATACACTGAGTGGCCACTTTATTATGACCTCCTGACAGTTTAAAGCAAATGAGCTATAGCTGCACGCTGTTGCCGCCAGAGGGCGAGGCTAGTATAAAAAGGGAAAGCGTAGTGCTTGCGACAGTAGTAGAAGTGATTTTTGGGTGACGAGATGGGTAAAAAATGCGATTTGACGGACTTTCAACGAGGGATGATTGTAGGAGCTCGGAGCCATGGAGTGAGTATCACCGAAACCGCCGCATTCGTGAAATGTTCCAGAGCAGCTGTTGTTAAAGTGTTTAAAGGCTGGACTGTCAGCCAAAAAACTGGATCTCTACGTGCAACGTTTGGTCGTCATCGACTAGTGACTGCTCGGGCGGAACGGAGAGTGTCCAAACTGGTAACAGAAAACAGAAGGGAAACAGTGCAGCAAATTACAGACCATCTTAATCAAGGATCCCTCAAATGATCTCTGCACGCACTGTTCGCCGTACACTGCATTGGATGGGATATGTCAGCTGAAGGCCTGTTCGAACATCTTTGCTGTTGCAGTTAACAAGAGAAAACGTCTCCAGTTCGAACAGGAGCACAAGGATTGGACAGTCGATAAATGGAAACAAATTATGTGGTCCAATGAATCACGTTTTGAGTTGCACCATGCCGATGGCCGAGTGAGAATTTGGCTGAAACAGCACGAAAGTATGGACCCCAAATGCATTGCTACAACCCTTCAAGCTGGTGGAAGCAACGTTATGGTTTGGGGATTGTTTTCCTGGCATGCTTTGGGCCCTTTAATTCGTGTTGATCAACATCTGACTGGCACATCATATCAAAATATCGTTGCGGACAAAATGCATCCTGTCATGTGGATGGTTTATCCCAATGGCAATGGCTACTTTCAACAAGATAATGCGTTCTGCCATAGTGCTCGTATTGTACAGGATTGGTTTCAGAAACATGCCGGTGATTTACTTTGCTTAGGTGGCCCCCATAATCTCCAGATCTCAACCGCATTGAGAATTTGTGGGATGAAGTTGAACGAGCCATCAGACAGCTGGATTCACAACCCTGCAATCTCACACTCCTGGAAAGTGCTATTCATCAAGCATGGTCTCAGATTCCACAAACCACCTATCAACATCTCGTGGAGTCCATGCCACGAAGAATCGACGCAGTATTAAAGGCAAAAGGTGGCCCAACGAAGTACTGAGGTGGTGGTCATAATAAAGTGGCCACTCAGTGTATAAGATATACGGGTGCTCGTGATGCTATCACTCGATTGAAATTTTGCCTCGTAATTTCTTAATTCCATTACTTTTAAGTTCTGAGACCTTCCGAAAAATTTGAAAGCACTTTCTTCGCCCTAATAACTTCTGAAACAGTGACACAGCATCGTGATGGCATGGTATTATTATTATTATTATTATTATTATTATTATTACATCAATAATATAACTGCAATCAAAATAAGGAAAAGAAAAATCCTTATGTAAGTTAGGCACAAAACAAGGAAAACAGAAAACTGAGGAGCTATGCATAGTTGACACCTGTTGCATTAAACTAATAGTTCCGGTTCGGGGTTAAAACGGAATCATGAGCGCTATGAAGCTATCTAAAAACCACTGTCTTGTTATGGTGACATAGGTCGATGTGTTTCTGAAAGCAAAGAATCTTCTCTTGTTAAGGTGGAAGTGGGATAGTACCGTCATATCTCTGCGCAAACGGTTTGATAAATTCTGACTTCAGTTTCCTTTGTTTGCCCGATCTGACCAACTCTATAACCATTCTGTCAAACAGGATAACCGAAGTACAGGTTAAGATATATTTTCATGACACATTTTTTCACCGTAGTCACCAGAGATTCACTGAACAATTGAGCAATACGTTTCTAAACAAAAGGTATTGTACCTAAGAGTGTCGACGAACACAATTTAAACCCTGCCTGCCCGTGTGCAGTAAGAATCTTACAGATCCCAATAGAGAACACAGAAAAGGGTGGAAAAGTTGTAGGAATGATAGGAACTTCATTTGAACCCTTTATTGCTGCTCAATTGAAATGCTTTGAATTTGGAACGAGGGATAAACAGGAAGACAAGGCGTAAGACTACTGCATCCCTCAGCTTTAAAACTACATTTGTCGAAAGTTTACAGAGCATTTAAGTGTATTTGCCCTCCGGCCGCAGCTTTTTATTCCCTTAAGTTCAGCTGTATTGCTTGCAAACGTGAAAAACGTCCACCTAGCAGACACTCACCAGTTGGATCTGAAACTCGGTGATTCTTATCTCTGGGTTGCCTGCGTAACGTAGCCTGCTAACTTGTGTAAGAAAGGATTTTCCTCCTTTGATATTTTTTTTTTCAACTTTTATTGCATGTCTTGGGACCGAAAGAGACTCGCAGACAATGAACACGTACAACGTCCCTGCCCTACCAAGATCCAAAGTACCCGCCACGGTAGTAGCATCTAATAGTGGCTTGACTAACGAAAAGCAATGTAAGATTCGAAATGGAAATGCAAAATCTCAAAAGATGTATGATTAGTGAAGTGCAGCAGTTCTCAAAATGTGCTCCGCGACGCTTTCCGTGAAAAATTCCTCCTGACACCGTCATGTTCGACAATAAAAATACACTGAAAAAAATCCACGTACTTCCACAATTCCCTTATACAATGAATGTACATAATGCTTCCTTCAAAGCATGTACAACGGTATATAGCAACCCATATTCGAAGCACCTCGTAGTCGTCCTTTATCTTTGGGACGGTAGTTTAGGAACAGGCAAGCAAAACAAAGCACAACCTATTATTATCATCGGAGTTGAATGTGTGAAGTCGCCGCGGCACCCTCGCCTTCCATATCTTTTTCTCACACCTGCGTGCTGTCAGGCCCGATGATCGAAATGGGTGTATATCTGCGATAGGACGTGCCTCGAACGAGTTAGTTCTCAGAAGAACGATGCCGCTCCTGAAACAGCTAACCGGCGGGACGCGGTTTCCCCCTGATGCTGTTCTTTGTTGCTCGATTCCTGGAATTTTCAACGAACACACAATTGCACCACGTGACCACGACATTTGCTCAAGCTTTATTATGTCCGTCTCTGCAGTTCATTTCACTTCACTTGACTCGGAAGGGGGAGTGACACGTCGTAAATCCTCGCGTTTGTGGTAGTGTTAAACATTTGCGATGGATCAATGGCTCAAGGCTGGAACGTTCAATCGTTCATCAAGAAAGCGATCGTCTTCCACGACGAAAGTTTCCGGAGCCAATGCCAGCCCCGTCAAATCCAGATGACGAGAAAATTGAAGAATCCGCAATAGAAGAAAGTACAAGTAATACGTGGAACAAGCATAAAATATTTCACTT
This sequence comes from Macrothele yani, assembly GCA_039090855.1. Classification (NCBI taxonomy): domain Eukaryota; kingdom Metazoa; phylum Arthropoda; class Arachnida; order Araneae; family Macrothelidae; genus Macrothele; species Macrothele yani. The sequence continues at coordinate 78,104,521 of CM077026.1, forward strand.
CCGGATACCAGAACCAAACTTTGTGGGTTGGAAAAATACATACCAAAGACTATAAATCAGCCAGGAGGCAACCTTAGAAATGATTATGTCACGTGCAGTGACGTCATCAAAATGACCGCCCAGCAGATTCTTTAAAGTCACATATCTCAGAAACTACTGAACGAATTTTAATAAAAGAGGTCGCATTTTAAATCACAGTGTTTTATCTAAAAGAAAGGATATCACTCATTTTGCTGTAAATAAAATAGTTTTTTTTTATTCCTAAAATATAAGATTTTCACATATTTCTTGCAATATCGTTTACCACTTACTTGCCAAATGATATGTTTACCCAAAATTAAAAAGTTGCTTAAAATAATTTCTAAAATATAACTATAAATTTAGAATAGGTTGTGCAGTATTCTTACTAATGTTATCTGTTTTACCTATCTAAAATGGCCCCCGGTTGATTCGTTTTGCATACGTGTATCAGTAAATAATGAACGGTTTGAATACTAATACATGGTGACATTTTAAAGTAATATTTATTCTCAACAAAGAAATTACATTAGCAATTTTACTTTGAAGACAATGCTTTTCATTTAAATTTAACATTTTCTTAAGATTAAGTGTTTCCAAAAAAAGGTTTAACAATTATTTCAGCTGTACAACGTTTGGATTCCATGTCAATATAATTAGTTCATTATTCATCTATTCTCGAGCAATGACCTTCGCAAGTACACAAAAGACTGCATCGAAGTCCAGTTTTTACACAGCGGCACTTCTACATCGTTCTTCGCTCTTACACGATACCAGTTCTTGGCAATGTTTGCTTACATCTGGAAGTGTTGTCCAAAGAGGTTTGAACGTGGTGCCACCATCCGTTTTACATCCCCACTGACACAGATCGTCAACTTAAGGATTTCTAGTGAAGCAGTTTCCCCAAACTTTACATTGAAACATTGCTCGTTTTAAGTGTTGTAATAGGACATCCGCCGTTGGTGGGACATGTTCAATGTTTTTACTCATCTTAGTAAACAGTATCTTGCGTGCTTTATTTACATGTTCTGCAGTACTTGTAGCATGGTTCATTAATACCACAAAACGTTCAAGTAGAGAAAAAGCCACTCTGTTAGGTATAACTGCTGTTGTTGACATATTAGAAAATTCTTGGAAAGCCAAATCAGCATCAAGAAATGACATCGATGTTTTCCAGGTAATTTTTTTCCCAATACCAGAAAATGACGACACCATGTCCCACCCAGTGAATGAATGGAAGAATGTTATCAGCTCGGATACACCACTGAGAAGCTTAAAATATAATTCATGAATGGGCAAATATTGCAAGTTCTTCTCATTTCCATACTCAATCCACAGTTTTCTGCAATGCGTGGAAATGCAAATAAAGCTATGGACATCACATCGGAATCCACTGTTTTAGTAAGAACTTTGCTGTGTCCGTGTACAGCAGCAAAGTTTCGTGCATGCAAAAGAAACCATGCATCTGCTTCCTCGTGCGATGATGATGCAATTGAGGCAACACTCTCTTCTCCAGCTGATGATAACACTTTATCCTTGAAAGTGCAAAATACTTCTTTGCCGGGGTTTACTATTTCAACTTTATTAGTTGACAACATATTAAACAGTTCTTCTTTATTATTATCTCTATTTAAAAACTGCTTTAAATTGCGTGGGATCTTCACTTCAGGTTTGATTGCTATCCTTTCACCACAACCCCTAGATTGGTGAGTTGGCTGCTTTACATTTCCATTAATATATTAGTCGAATACAATGTCCACTCTACTATGTTTCATCTTTATATAGGGAATTAGAACACATTCGCTGTATTGCTGAAAGTTTGTACTTTCTCCTGGTGTCAACAAGTGCACATGTAACGTATACTCTATATTCACTTTCCTTTTGATTTTACTATCTCTGGTTATTTTATTTTACTATGTAAATTATCTTCCTACTGAACGAAATATTATTTCACCCGCTGAATGAGATCTGGCAATGAGTGTAAGTCATGACGTGGTGGTAGCTAGTATATAGGCGCGTTCATCGAGACTTAGGAGAGCTTTTGTGTTGTTATGAGGAGAGCTTGTGGTCGTTAAGAGAGAGCGTGTGTAAAACGAGGAGAGATTATTCATTATTGTACTACAAGTGTTGTGTGTGCCTTAGTTGACCAAGAGTCTTAGAAATAAAGAAGTTTTCAGTAAGTTCAGTCTTTCTCAATTCATAGTTTTTGTCAGACCTCTGTCTGGCTGTTAGGTTTATAACATTTATTGCTTACTATAAATAACCAGCGTTGAGACTTTGTTTACGTTCGTAATTAACTAGTAACAACACCTTTTTGAATTCATCATTTTGAAGCTTAGTACAAGTATATCATTAGCTAGCTGGTAGGAAGAGAATCATTCATAATAATTAGCTTAGCGGAAAGCAAATAAAGCTAATTCATTATAATTGGCGCCCGAACTTTTCTCAAACACGAGATCCTGACGATTATTATCCATGTCTTCCTTACCTGAGACAACTTCAAATTTCCACCCTCCGGCAAGTCTCGAGGGTAATGGTGTTTTTTGGACAATTTGCACGAAGCCTGTGGCTCTGACTTTGATATGAATGATCTACACGCACCCAGGCATTCTTCACCATTTCGTAATGCACCAGCTTCTTATTACTCTGAGTCGCGGGTCGTACCTGAGGGAGTGCAATCCTCTCAGCGAAGCAGAATGCTTGCCCATTTCGTGCCGCATGCAGGAACAATTCATTTCAATGGTTTGGAGGGGTCTTTAAAGTTCCTCGAAGATCTGGAAGATCATTTTGATCTATATAATATTCCTGAAGACTGCAAAGTCCAAATTGCCGGCACTTGCTTGAGGGATACCGCTAAGACCTGGTATCGGCAGTGGAGAGGGTCGAACCCGGATTCTCATTATGAGAATTTCCGTGCAGAATTCTTGGAGGTCTTTCCTTTCGGCCTCAGTCGAGCTAGCCTTGCTCAACAGCTTTTTCGCGTCAGCAAGGTCCCAATGATAGTCCTGTTGCATTTGCGTTGGAAACTACACGCCTATATAACCTATGGGATCCACATGCCAGTCATGTTGACATGTTGGATACCCTCGTGCAGCAGCTCGACCCATTCTTACAAGATTTTCTTGAGGTTCGACACCCTGCCACAATTCATGAATGCCTTCGCCTCATACGCACGTATGAAGAGCGACATGGCAAACATGGTTCAACTCACCATGCTCGGGCACCCTGCGAGGCTTATTACGAAAACCCTCAGCGGCATAATAGGCATAATAACTTTCAGCGCGAGCATACCCCAGTGCACACCCAAGCTTCATACGTTCCACCACACAGAAGAGTGGCAAACCAACAGCGAGTTTCTGCACAAGCTTCGGAATATCGTAATAATGCACAGTATGCTCGACCCCGTTTCACTCAGCAGCATTCGGAACGTTATCATGCTCAGGGCAATGATAATTTTTCTGCCCGTGCTGAGGGCGAACGTAACGGATATGAAAATGTCAACAGACACGCGGAGTTCCCGAAGCACGTTTCACGCAGTTTTCCTCATCGTGAAAATTTTCCCGATACCCGGCAGGGTCGAGGTTTCCGACCACATGATAACCCCACCAGGATTCCTTTAAACTTCCACAGGAAGTAGACGAAGGGTCGGTCCTGCTTCCTGATACCAAACATTCTGACCCTAAAACAGTATTAGTGACTGTTCAAACTCCTCAGTTGCCTGATGTATTCTTGACACTTGAAGACATTATTGTCGAGACAAAGTTCGACACTGGGTCTGAAATATCAGCCCTAAATACAAAGTTTTGCACTGATACTTTTCCGGCAATACACGTTCAGCCTGCAACGCAGTATTTGCGAGGTGCAAATAATGAAATCTTCAGTATCTCAGGAACTGTCACATTATCTTTAGGGCTGGGAAAAGCTCGTTTTACACATTCTTTTCTGCTTATAGACGAGCTACCCGTGAAATGTTTAATGGGTATGGACTTTATAAACAAGTTTCAAATAACTTTGAATTTCGTACAACATGTGATTTCCTTTCCGGAACCTGTCGAAATGATTCCTACGGTTCCTGTAGATATCACGAGTTTATTATTGAGTAACCAATTGAATGAGGGGCAACGAGACCAGCTTTCTCTCCTTTTACAGGAAAGCCCTGGTTTATTTTCGGATCAACCTGGTTTCACACAGGTGGTTTATAATGTTATTGACACTGAGGGTTCGAAACCAATTGCTACGAAACCTTACCCTTGTGCTCCACATAAGAAACAGGAAATGCAACGTCAAATTGCTGAAATGATTCAGCAAGGCATAATCAGGGAGTCAACAAGCGCCTGGGCTGCTCCTGCCTTTTTGGTTCCAAAGAAACAACCCAATGAATTTCGTTTCGTGACAGATTTTCGCAAGCTCAACCAAGTCACAAAAACGATCAATTATCCCCTACCTGTCATGTCACATATTCTAAATGACTTGTCGTCAACCAAATGGATGTCAACCTTGGATTTGGCGAGTGGATATTGGCAGGTGGCAGTACATCCGGACTCTGTCGATAAAACTGGCTTTGTAACTCCTTTTGGGGCCTATGAATATTTACGTATGCCTTTTGGACTAGCTTCTGCACCTGCTACTTTCCAAAAGCTTATGGATACGGTTCTCAGACCTGTCCTGGGTCCCCATGTGCATGTCTATTTGGATGACATTATTATCACATCAGAGACTTTTGACGAGCACCTTTCTCTGCTCAAACAGGTGTTCCAACTTATATACAATGCTGGCTTGACGTTAAAACCTAGTAAATGCCAGATAGCGAGGGCCGAGATTGTATATCTGGGGTTGAAAATTACTCCCCACGGCTTATTTACGGATAATGAAAAAATTAGGCCTATTGTTGACTTTCCTCGGCCTAAAACAGCAAAAGAACTATCCCGCTTTCTGGGAATGACCGGATGGTATCAGCAGTTCGTCCCCGCTTATGCTACAATATGTGAGCCATTGTATGCTTTAAAACGTAAATACAAGAAGTTTATTTGGACACCTGAGGCTAACGCTGCATTCGAAACACTGAAGTCTGCATTGACTCAGCCTCCGGTGTTGGCTTTCCCGGATCATACTAAGGAATTTGATATTTATACTGATGCATCCGGAGTTGGTCTTGGTTGCGTTTTGTCACAAGCTGGGCATCCAATAGCTTTCGCGTCTAGTACTTTAGCCAAAGCTGAACGCAATTATTCAGCTACGGAACGTGAATGTCTTGCTGTTGTGTATGCGCTGAATAAATTTCAATGTTATCTTAACGAATTGACAGTTAACATAATTACGGATCATTCTGTTCTTCAGTATTTGAATTCTGCTAAGCACCTATCTCAAAGACTTATGAAGTGGGCTCTGAAGTTACAAGAGAGCAATATCAAAATTTCGTATCAGCCAGGTAATAAGAATCAATTACCGGACGCATTATCTCGCGTTCCGATTAGTGGGGTCCCCACCGAAACTGCTCCTGGATGTCAGCCTTTACTTCTAATAGCTGATATAACATCCAGAGAGCAGATAATGGCAGAATTAATAAATGATCCAGATTTTGGGGATATCTATAATTTTTTGCTTGCGGGTTCGCCCCTACCAAGTGATCCTTCTCTGGCTGAAAGGTCACAACATTTTGAAGTAATAGAGGGTCTTCTTTATTATACAAAATCTCGGACTACTAGGGCAGAGTTTCGCCCATGTATTCCGCGAACCCTTAGAATGGCTCTTTTAAATGAATTTCATGACAAACCTCTTGCAGGCCATTTAGGTATTCGCAAAACCCGTTGTAAATTGCGGGATGTTGCCTATTGGCCTGGCATGTACCAAAGTGTGCTCGCATACGTTCAATCATGTCACTTGTGTCAGATTAATAATTACCGTAATGTAAGACCGGCCGGTCACTTGAAATCTAGTTCAAGTTCTCATGTGTTTGATATTATTTCCATAGATTTATTGGGACCTTATCCATTATCTGTTAAAAATAAAGCTCGTTACGTTTTAGTACTAACTGATAATTTTTCTAAATGGGTTGAAGTTTTTCCCATTAAAGCCGCTACTGCTGAAGTTATTTGTAATGTCTTAGTTAATGAAGTATTTTCTCGATATGGTGCACCTAATAAAGTAGTTTCGGATAATGGTCCTCAATTTATTTCTGACATTTTTGAAAGAATGTGTGCGAGACTACACATTAAACATAAATTCATTTCCCCATATCATCCCCAGAGTAATCCTGCGGAACGTGTTAACCGCACGTTAGTGAAAATGATTGCGACTTTTGTAATGGATCATCATGAAAGATGGGATGACCATTTAGAGCTTTTTGCGTTCGCCCTCCGCTCGTCTGTCCACGAGTCTACTAAAATTACTCCTGCAGAACTTTTTCTGGGTCGCAAAATTAAAACCCCTTTTGAAAATTTAACGGGGATTATCGACGAACTAAACCAGCTACCAACTCCGCAATCAGTAAGAATCATGGCAGAAAAAGCTCGTGTTGCAATGCTAGGAGCACAAGCGGCTCAAACACGATATTATAATTCTAGGCGTAGGGAACCAGATCTTGTCGTTGGAGATCTAACTCTCTTGGAAACGCACTTCCAGTCTTCTGTTTCGCATACTTTAGTGAAGAAATTTGCACCCAGCTACGAAGGTCCATATCGGGTGGCAAATGTCTTTGAAAATAATATTGTTCTGGAGAAACCTGACAACCATTTTCAATATGTACATGTTGATCAGTGTCGCAAGTATCATGAATGGAATATCGATTTCATAATCAATCCTACTCAACCTTCTGTTCCACAGACTCAAGAATCTATATCTCATGTTCAACCGCCAGAAATTTTGGACGAACCAACAAACATTTTTGAAGAATCGCCAGTGATTTTTCCTTCACCCTCCCCCCTCCAGACGGGTTTCTACACACGCAACCTGATTCTCCCATGAGACCAAGGCTCGAATCGAGTTCGTCGAATACTAGTATCGTTCCTTTCCCTCCAACCATTGCCAAGACTATTGCTGCGCCGTTTCCGGATAACCCTGCACCAATGCGGGCTACTTCTTCTTTGAATACCTCGTCCGAAAGTATTCCTATAGGCAAATCTAAACATCGCCCTGCACGACGACTGAATTACAGCAGCGACTCAGAGGCTTCGGACATTTCTGACTTATCAGTTATGAATCCTAAATTTCATGTTCCAAACCGTCCAGCACCCCCAAAGGCTGGGCGCAAACGTGACTTGTCTCCCCAATCTGCTTCGCCGCAACAGCGACGAAGGCAGAAATCTTTGCATCCGCCCGGGTTTCGCCCCTGGAACCTACGTTCAGGGCAAACAGGGCCGATGCCTGCTGCTACTCTCATGCCACGTGGGCGTAAGCGAAAGCAAACGATGTGGCCGGAGACACGTCCGTCCAAAAAGCTACTGGAAGGACACAACGGGCCCCAGCACAAAGGGACTTCATATCCAAAGCCTGGGGGAGCCCGTTCCTATCAGCCGCAGCAGGGATTTCCGGACCGCCAGACTTCAGACGTTCCTGACCGTTCCTATCAGCCGCAAGGGATTCCGGACCGCCAGACTTCTGACCGTTCTTCTCAGCCGCAGGGATTTCCGGACCGCCAGACTTCTGACCGTTCTTCTGAGCCGCAGGGATTTCTGGACCCACAGACTTCAGCCGTTTCGGACCGAAGGATTTCCGCCATTCCTGACCGTTCCCGTCAGCCGCCGGGATTTCCTGACCGACAGCAGACCGATGTTCCAGTTCCATTCCAGTCCCTGAAGAGATCCAAGCCACCTGATTTTACCAGTCCAATTAGGCCTGAAACGTTATCGCACTAGAGTTTTTTATGCGTCCTCGAGATAAGTAAGTTCTCGTGGACAGGTTCTTTTCTCAGTTTGTTGTTTTTCCTGCACGACCAGTTGGCGTGTCAGAATTTCTTTTTTTCGTGTGGGCCTATGCATTCTTTTTTGAGTATATATGTGTGTTTTTTTTTTATATTTCTTCTATGTCCATCTACTAATCCACTTTTTTATATATATCTATGTGCTTAGGGGTAAAATAATAAAATTGTTACTGTTAGGCAGCTCCAGGTAAATTTTGCTGCTGATACAGTTGGTATGTATTCACCGAATAATGAGAACGTCATTTGAAATTAAAAAAGTGATTCCTGCTAGGCAGAATAAAAAGGAAAGTATGCCGATGCAGGTTTGTTTTTGTTCCACAATACAAATTTCACAGTCGAATACCGATTTCGAAAATTGTCATGCCAAGTTTGGTAATGTAAATACGGCTACCACCAAACCACAAAACAAAAAAGAGGTCGAGAAACGTCAACCAACGAAATGTGAGACTTACACTCCAAAATTGATAGGTTTTTCGGAAACAAAAAAAGAGAAAAAAAGAAAAAGAAAAAAAAAAAAAAAAAAAAGAAAAATTAAGGGGAGATGATGTAACGTATACTCTATATTCACTTTCCTTTTGATTTTACTATCTCTGGTTATTTTATTTTACTATGTAAATTATCTTCCTACTGAACGAAATATTATTTCACCCGCTGAATGAGATCTGGCAATGAGTGTAAGTCATGACGTGGTGGTAGCTAGTATATAGGCGCGTTCATCGAGACTTAGGGGAGCTTTTGTGTTGTTATGAGGAGAGCTTGTGGTCGTTAAGAGAGAGCGTGTGTAAAACGAGGAGAGATTATTCATTATTGTACTACAAGTGTTGTGTGTGCCTTAGTTGACCAAGAGTCTTAGAAATAAAGAAGTTTTCAGTAAGTTCAGTCTTTCTCAATTCATAGTTTTTGTCAGACCTCTGTCTGGCTGTTAGGTTTATAACATTTATTGCTTACTATAAATAACCAGCGTTGAGACTTTGTTTACGTTCGTAATTAACTAGTAACAACACCTTTTTGAATTCATCATTTTGAAGCTTAGTACAAGTATATCATTAGCTAGCTGGCAGGAAGAGAATCATTCATAATAATTAGCTTAGCGGAAAGCAAATAAAGCTAATTCATTATACACAAGGCAGCTCCATCAATGATTAGGGCAGATGCAACTGGCGTTTGGGCAGTTGCAGTAACTTTGCTTGATAAGCTGCAGGTTTTTTTGAACGCTAGATACAATGTCAGCTTTACTCGAATGTAGACGTAGTTCATGAAACGCGGAAATAGACGGTGGATATGTGCTGTTTTCATCGGAAAAAAGTCTTCCACGTCTCTATGTCTAACTTGACTTGCGACGTAAAGAAGACAAATTACATTAAAATCCTTCCTCAGATGTGCCAATTTTTGTTTATCTTTGGACTTGATGGCAGGTGTTTTTTTACTGAACAATGAACGGTTGTTCCATCATGAATAGAAATCTTTCCCAACAACCAAACGATCATTCACGTACATAGAATATTGTTTTTCTCTTTTGGTGTGGGATTTAAAGACAGACTTTGATGCTACTTCGCACGTAACTACTTTACTACTGTTGCTGGTAGTAAGTTCTTTCTTTTCAAATGGATTACCATGCTCTTGATAGACTTTATCTAAATCACGTACATTTTTCTGAAAGCGAACTTCAAATGATCTGTTATCTTCGTGGTGTTTATCTTCATGGGGCTTAGCTTCATAGGCCTTAGCGTTTTGATTCAAGTTGTCGATTTCTTCAAACTCACTGTTCATGCGTGCGATTTCATGGCCCGCAGTCATCCATTTCAGTAATGCATCTTTGTTGCTAAGAAGGGATAGTTTTGTACTATCTAGTTTAAAAGTTTGTCATTTTGTTCCTGAATCTGATAATGAGAAATGCATGAGAAGTCCCTTCTTGTTTTATTGCCTACAAAGTTTCCTCTCAAAAATTCCCTGTACACTGTGGGATAAAGCTCTGGTAATTTCCCCAGGTTGTGCACAAAAATTGGCAGCCCCCTAGAATAGTTCACATGTTCAAGTACAAACATCCAACGGCATATATTTTCAATTGCTGAAAGAAAGTCCAGGAACTTCCCTTGACGGATGTTTCGTACGAAAACAAGAAGACCGACCCTTTAATTGCATAGTTGTCATCCAATACCTGAACTGAACACGTTCTTGCTGCATTCGGTTGCAGCACTGAGTGAAACTTTCTGATGATTTATCTTAACTGTTGTCATGTGCTTGCTGCATAAAGATATTAAGCGATGCGTAGCTCACTTCATGAGAATTAGGGTGGTGCCAAATTTGATTCTCAAACGCTCTAGTTTTTAGCACGTCTTTTGTACTTAATGTTATCGGTTTGTCCGTCCGTCTGTACCCACGATATCTCTGCAACTATTAGTCCGATTGGAAAAATTCTTTTGCATTAGGAAGCTTGAAATATGCGAATGATGATCCTTTATTTCGTTTTTTTACTACGTACAATTTCGCCACTAGATGGCGTAAATGCCGATGATGTCGAATCGAGTTCAAAAATACGTTTTATTCCACATATTTGCTTCTAAACATCCGATTGAAAAAATTATTTTATCTTTCGATTCCATTTATGTCGAAGAGTATTTTACATATAGTTACTTTTTCAAATTACGCATAGATTTTCGGCTAGAGGGCGTAAAAGTAAATTACATTTTTCCTGGTAACTCTTCTTCTAAAACTTCGATTTGAAATTTTTTTTCTTCAGCGGATACATCCCCTGATGGAAAATATTTTGCAAATAATTTCAAAGTTTTGGTAAAGAATACTTTGGCCACCAGGGGGTGTAAGTGTTAATTTTTGCTTCTGATGCATTTGCCATAAAATCTGAGCTTCTGAAATATCGATTGAAAAAAAAGTCGTTTGTTGACCGATACTACTCATGTCGACAAACCTTTTAGGAAAATTTTCTTTTTGAAATAATGCATGGTTTCTACGCCAGGGGGCGTAGATGCAAATCTTATTTTTGTCAATATCTCTACTTCTAACAGTCCGATTTGAAAAATTCCTTCTTTGTTGGATAGTGTTTCCGATGCAAAATGTTTTTTTCATAAATTCAAAATTTTCAAGTAAATCATAGATTTTCCACTAGGGGGCACAAAGGTAAATTGCGTTTTTGCGTTATTTCTGCTCCAAAAGCTCCGATTTGAAAAATTCTTCCTGTATCGCGTACAAGACCTGATAGAAAATATTTTTCACATAATTTCTAATGTTTGGTAAAGAATGGTTTAGCCACCAGGGGTCATAAGTGTTCATTTCTGCTTCTGATGTATTTGTAGCAAATTCTAGGCTCTTGAAAACTCGACTAATTTTTTTTTCTGGGACCGATACCGCTCATATGGATAAACCTTTTGAGAATACTTTCTTCCTAAAATAATGCATGGTTTTCCCACTAGGGGACGTAAAGTCACATCTTATTTTTGTCGATATCTGTGTTTCTAAGAGTTCGTAAGCTCACGATTCCGTTTACAGCAATTAGAAACCCGATTGAAAATCTTTCTTTCGTCAGATCTATTTATTGTTTTCCATACCGGTTCCATTGATTTGAATAGCTTAATAAATTTAATTTGCGTCAGAACGGATTCAAAAGACGTGCTTATTTCACCCGAAAATTTGATGTCATCTGTCTTGTTAAAAATTGTGGTTGGTGGTCAGTACGCCACGGCTTAAATCGTTTCTGATTCGGAGAATATCTTCCGTTTGCGCTTTTAATAAAAGTTTCGAATTTTTAGCCAAAAATCGAAATTTTTAACGAGACACAAATACGTCTCACTTTCACAAGTTTTCCATTTATAGACCTCAGGTAAGTAAAACACGACTATAAAAATGTTTCGCTCATTTTAGAAGACCCCTAGGCTCAGGGGCGTAAAGTTCATTTCGTTGGGAAACCAGTCAATTTACGTCTAAGTCGGGAACTGTTTCAGACAGGCACATGCTGCATTCTTAGCATTGAACAGATCCAAAATACGGATTATTTTATTGTAATACGACGTAAAGCTCTTTAATTTGATGGTCGCAAAGACTCCACACTGTACCAGCAAGCATCAGAATCTGAAAAGAAGTGCACAAGAACGGGAACAAAGGACATATTGTTCTAATTGAGGAGCCAGGCTCTACCTACCTGGAACATGTGACACCTGTCTCCAGTAGGGCGTGAGATGTGACGAAGGCCATCTGGACATATTTGACCAAAGAAAAGGACATAGATGTGACTAAACCGTCCTGCCTTAGATGCGACGGAGCACCTACGAACATTGGGAAACATGCTGGTGTTATGCGGCGTCCAGAAAAGAAAGTAGACCGTTTCATAGAGTTATGTGTCAGTTACACAGCAGCGAACTCCCACTACGTCATCTCGTGGTCGCCGTAGACGGGGAAACCTCCGTCCCTAAAGTTTTTCTAGGTCGTGTCAGCAAAAACTTGATAGACTGTGAAAATCTGTCTGTGATAAAATTCAAAGCAATTCTGGCCAATATCCCAGAGGTCGATGCTCACCATCTCAGTGCACATCAGAAACACACTGGTATTCAAAAAATAAGGACGAAGACGAGAAATTAGCATAACAGCGGAACGAGCAGAACGAGCCGGACTGAAAGACCACTCAGGAGATGGACTAGGGTCCGGTACGGTAGAGCATGCGCATATATGTAGCATGACGTGTGGGGGGGTCGGAAATGTATAAAACACACGGGCGGTGTACGCTCAGCAATTCGGTGAAAGCTATTGCACGGTGTACATCGAGTTGCTGCCACAGTGTGATATGGCCAACAGGCTATCCAGTAGACGACATCTGGATGACTTTACCCGAGGCCACGTCATTGGGAAGTTGGAAGAAGGTCGAAGTATGACTAGTGTGGTCGAGGAGTTCGGGATCGCTCACAGCATCCTTTCACGAGCTTGGAGAGCTTTTCAAACGACAGGAACAGCTGTCCAAGAGTTTAGCAGTGGTCGTCCACGAGCAACCACGGCGGCGGACGACCGGTATATTGTCCGACATGTGAGAAGAGACAGACGGTAGACAGCGGGAGAAATCGCAAGGCACATGCAATAGGCAACTGGACGTCCGTTATCGCGTTTTACCGTGGCCAGGAGGCTGCACAATGATGGTCTATTTGCACGACGACCAGTATGGTGTGTGCCATTAACGCCTGCTCATCGGAGAAGGCGGTTTCTGTGGTGCCTGGAACAAAAGAACTGGACACATCAGCAATGGGGTCGAGTTCTCTTTACGGATGAGAACCGATTTAGTCTGACGAGCGTTTCTGGACGTATACACATCTAGAGAGAACAGGGAACACGCAATCATACCTCCAACATCATCGAAAGGGACCGGTTTGGAGGTGGCGGAGTTCTCGTTTGGGGCGGTATCATGCTTGGTAGCCGTACTGACCTCCACATCTTCCAAGGAGGTTCACTCACTGGTGTCCGTTATTGTACCGAGGTTCTCCTGCCTCACGTGCGTCTGTTTAGAGGTGCTGTGGGTCCTGAGTTCCTCTTCATGGACGACAACGCTACACCTAATTGTACAGTGGCTGTCGCAGAGTTGTTGGAGAGTGAAGATATTCAAAGCATGGATTGGCCCGCAAGGTCCCCGGGCCTAAATCCAATCGAACACGTGTTGAACCTTCTCGGGAGACGCTTGGCAGCACGTCAACAGCCGCCAGCAACGATTCCTCAGCTGCGATTGGCGTTACAAGAGGAATGAGCCGCAATGCCTCAACAGCTCCTTGACAACCTCGTCCTCAGCTTGGACAGACGTTGTAAATCCTGCAACGCAGTCAGGGGTGATCGTATCCCCTACTAAAGACTGGATTTTTCTTGGCAGCCGCCTGTCACATGGACGTTTCTGTCTTCTGTCCAGTTGTGCTCGAAGTATCCTTTGGATTCCTTGTTTGGACGGATTTGCTCACTTGTCCCATATTTTTACATTTTGGGTATCTTATGGTATGATTTGAGTCGATGTGGAGCACTTCTGCATGACGTTACATTCGAAAAACCGTCTCGTCCTTAATTTTTGCACGCCAGTGTATCTTCATGACATTTGTAAAGCAGTACTGTCTGAGGTATGCCCCACCAACGTCGCGGAGAGGAGTTCCCGAACTCTGCATCATGCCCGTTGGGTCACCACAGCGAACCGAATGTTGAGATTGTACATTGGAACCAGCAGACCTTCTCAAAATCTCAAGATCTGGGCTATTTTCATAATAAAAGTGTACGCTCTAATGTGGTTTACCATCAGATGCAGACACGCGCTGATCGATGCGCCCAGGAACCTGTGGACAACCTGCAACGCCAGCAAATACTTCGCTAAGAAGGAAGCCATTGTCGTTCAGAAAGTTCTACCAGATAATGGGTACTTTGCCCATTCAGAATGCCTTAAACAGGTGAAAGTTACCTCATGCCCATATATGGTAGGGTGGTTGGGAGGGCACCGGAGGGACTCCATTGCGGCCGTCTCAGCATGGCGAGTCTTGGGTACTTTTCAGCAGCGAAGAGCCACAAATTAAATCGTTGCAATGCAAAGAATGCAGCATATGCCTCTCTGAAACAGTCCCCGAATCAGACGCAAATTGACTGGTTACCCAACGCAATGAACATTACGCTCCTGAGCCCAGGGGTCTTCTATGACGAGATGAAGCATTTTAATAGTCTTATTTTACTTACATGAGGTCTATAAATGAAAAAACCTGCGAAAGTGAGACGTATTTGCTTCTAGTTAAAATTTTCGATTTTTGGCTAAACTTTTGAAACTTTGATGTAAAAGCGTAGACGGAAGATATTCTCCTAATGAAAAACGATTTAAGTTGTAACATACTGACCGCCAACCACAATTTTTAAACACTAGAGCATTTGAGAACCAAAAATTTTGTTTTTTCCGCACCACCCTAATGAGCATATTCTTTTAACATGAGATGAATTAAAGAGGCCCTCAGCTCAGCTCTTCCTGGAGTTGTAACACTTGACTCCACGAGGTTTCCAGTCCAGCCACAGCCTTCTAACCATGGACCGACCATTGAAGTTATGGCCATTTCAATGTGTAATCCTTTTAACATCAAGTACATTTTGTCTTCTCCGTACAACTCAGTATACCTCCACTGAAGTTGTTTAGCAAGTACTCATACTGGTTTATCTGATGTTATAACTGGGGTTGTAAAAACTGGACTCCGATGCACTCTTTTGTGCACATGCGAAGCGAAGGTCATTACTCGAGAATAGATGAATAATGAACTGATTATATTGACATGAATTCCAAATGTTGTACAGCTCAAGTAATTTTTTAAAAAAATTTGGGAAACACTTAATCTTAAGAAAATGTTAAATTTAAATGAAAACCATTGCATTCAAAGTAAAATTGCGAATGCAATTTCTTTTTTGAGAATAAATAGTATTTTAAAATGATGCCTTGTATTAATTAGTATTCAAACCGTTCATTATTTACTGACGTGCGTATGCATAACGAATCAACCGGGGGCAATTTTACGTAGGTAAAACAAATAATATTTGTAAGAATACCGCAAACCCTATTCTGAAATTATAGTTATATTTTAGAAACTATTTTAAGTAATGCTATATTTAATTTTGGGTAAACATGTCATTTGGGAAGTGTGTGGGAAAGAAAATTACAAGAAATATCGAAAAAATCTAATATTTTAGGAATATAACGAAAACTATTGTATTTACAGCAAAATGTTTGATAGCACTGAACAGCAATTGTTTTGTTACAAAGAAAACTTTAACGGTTTTGTACGTATTTACGGGTGCTGAAACCAAGTATGAAGTCACAATTGCTCCACTGGGCTCCAATTTCTTGTAATGAAATCTCTATTGGGGTGAATGCTGTGTTACTTAAAGAAATTTCCCTATGTTTCCCAACGGAGACATCTGTCTGCAGTTAGGATAGCTGTGTCTCTGAGAGTAGACATACTGGCGCCATTACTTCCTGTTGTGCAATTCTATCTGGGAAGGGGGAACAGAGCAGAATTTTTGTCATTCGAATGCATTTAATCGGTATTGAAAGACGTGCATTTTCTCGTGGTTTTAAAAAGTAGTGTGGATTGGGCAAAATGAACGTTAAATAGTTCCGCGTACTTGTGTGAACCATCCAAACAGTTTCTGCTACATTTGTGGACAATTTACTTTAAAGTTTCAAAGGCGACATTTCACACCGTTGATTAGAAAATCGTGTGAACTTTATTTCCAGTGCAAAATGGGCTATGATAAATCTTGGGCGTCTCACATTTGTTGTAATTCATGTGTAACTTTGTTGACTGGCTGGTTGAAGGGATCACGTCAAATGCCATTTGGGGTACCAATGGTTTGGAGAGAACCGAAAGACCACTCAACAGACTGTTACTTCTGCATCACTAAGACATATGGAATTACAGCTAAGACTAAAGACACGGTTCAGTATCCCAGTATTCCTACGGCCATAAGACCTGTTCCTCATGGCCCAGATCTTCCTGTCCCAGTACCTCCACAGTTATGGAGTTTAGGTGATAGTGATACTGATGAAATAAATCCTCACAGCGAAGAAGATATTGAAGTACAATAAGACCCTGATTTCTCGGAAGATTCTGTGCCTCACCTTATAAGTCAGGAAGAATTAAGTGATCTAGTTCGTGACCTTCATTTAGCAAAAAATCAGGCCGAATATTGGATTCAAGATTAAAGGAATGGAATCTTTTACAACCAAGTACAAAAGTATGTAGTTTTCGTCGACGACAGCAAGAGTTTGAACACATATTTTCGAAGAGTGGTGATCTTGTGTACTTCAATGATATAGACTTATTGTTTAAAGCCTTAGGACAGCAACAAAAACCTTAAGAATTAGGACTTTTATAGATTCCTCAAAAGTAAGCTTAAAAGCTGTCCTTCTTCATAACAGAAACATGTATCCGTCAGTACCTGTTGCATATGCTGCATACATGAAAGAAACATGCAAAAATGAAACTGCTGCTTCAAAGTATAGTATACAAAAAGCACTCATGGAATATTTGTGGCGATCTTAAAGTGATAGCTTTACTCCTTGGTCTACAACTTGGATACACAAAATACTGCTGCTTCTTCTGTGAATGGAACAGTAAGGACAGAAATTCTCATTACATTAAAAAGACCTGGCTAAAAGAGAGTCCTTAATTCCAAGTAATAAAAATGTTGTTCCTGAGCCTTTAGTAAGTCCTCAGAACGTGTACTTACCACCGCTTCACATCAAACTGGGTTTGATAAAAAAAATGTGTAAAGGCATTGAATAAAGATGGAGAAGCCTTTCGTTTTCTAAAGAACAAGTTCCCCAAAATACCTGAAGCCAAAATTAAACAAGGCATTTTTATTGGTCCACAAATAAAGGAATTTATGTGTGATCTTGCATTTGAAGGCACTTTGAACGAGACTGAAGCTGCTGCTTGGAGTCCTTTAAAGATGTGGTACTGAACGTTTTAGGTAACCGGAAGGCAGGAAGTTATAAAGAACTAGTTATTGAGCTTCTAGAGAACTGTAAGGTCATGGGATGCAATATGTCCCTTAAAATACATTTCCTTCACTTGCATCTGGACTTTTTCCATAGAACTTATTAGCTGTAAGCGATGAGCGCGGATAATGTTTTCATCAGGACATACATATGTAGCATAGAAAACTGCTATAATGGAAAATGGAGCCCTAAAATGCCAGCTGATTACTGTTGGACTCTAAAAGAGGATGTAGTACAACCAAAAAACAGAACAAAATCTGAAATAACTACTTCTTAAGGTAGGTGTAATTAATTGATTGTAGCGAAATATAATGCCCAGATGAAGGCTTATTGTACACTGAAACAACAGATTACTCGAGAAATATGCCCGATAACAGAATTTAGCAAGCAGATTTGTAATCAGCATGAGAAATATTGTATGATTCGGCATATGCGGTCTTTGTAACAAACAAAAAGTTCATTTTTGTTGTTCAATGTAACCTTTCTTTCAGATAAAACATTGTGCTTTAAAATGAGACCTCTTTTATTAAAACCCGTTCAGCAGTTTCTGAGATATGCGACTGTAAAGAATCTGCTGAGCGGCCATTTTGATGACGTCACTATACGTGACGTAATCATTTCTAAGCTTGTCTCCTGGCTGGTTTACAGTCTTTGATATGCATTTAGCCAACCGCCGAAGTTTGGTGCTGATATCGGGAAGTGAAATATTTTTTGGGTATATGCTGCTTGTTCCACGCACTATATGTTGTGAAGGAGGAACAATGTGCTATTGCTTCCAGAAGCAATAGCACATTGATATAAGAAACATAAATACGGTGAACGTTACCTTTCTTTTGGATTTGTAGACACTAATAGTCATCCTCAGTGTGCTTTGTGCCATAAAACTTTTCCAAATTGCTCCATGTTTCCAGCGAAGTTTTCTCCTTCATTTCAAAACTATTCATTCGGATTGCAAGGATAAAGAAGTCAGTTTTTTGCTCACAAAGAGGATGAATTACCACAGATTAAAAATTCATGATTCAGGCATCTGATACCTCATTCTGCGAACGAAAAGACAGCCGAGGCATCTTATACAATTAGTTACCAAGTAGCCTAGGAGGGTGAAGCCCACGTAATAGGAGACTAGTTAAACCCTATGCCGTTGACTTAGTTAAATATGATGGGTGAAAATTCGGCCAAATAAATATCCCTCGTGCCCCTCTCAAATGACGCAGTGTCTCGCCAGATTAAAGAAGTGGCAGCTAACGCGAGGAAGGAGCTAATTCGCCATCTCAAGTACAGGGATTTCGCTCTGCAAATGGAAGAATTTACCGACGTGGCGGAACTAGCGGTATTTCTCGTGTTTGTGCGATATGAGCATCAACGTTTACCAGTGAAGGGCATGCTTTTGTAAGAACCATTGCAATTCAAAGCGACAGGAGCTGAAATCTTTAACTCCTGAATAATTTTTTCGAAGAACATGGCTTATCGTGGGACAGGTGTATTGATATTTGCACAAACGGTGGAACAACAGTGGTTGGGAAACGTGCCGGTGCCGCTTCACGAATCAAACTGATGGCCAAAAACTCTAGCAGCATCCAATGCGCTCTTCACCGGCATGCGCTTGCTACGAAAAAGATGCCTATTTCTCATAGCGATGATGCTTCGGTTACGATACGCCTTTCCTTTGTCAGCACATATCTGTGCAAGACTAGCTTCTGAATTTATGTTTCCACAAAATCCAAGTATCGAAGCAGAGTGGATGCAGAGCCGGACATGCGTCTGCAACTCTCCTCCATAAAGCTGTACGTGAACAAACTCTGTAAGGAGAAAAAACAGCTGCACTCGTTGTATTGAGGTCACTAATTCAATCATTTTTTTTATTTCGGATACTTGCCATGCATTTGTAATAGCATTTTCTTTCTTCTTTGATATATATTGGTTTTATTATGAGAGAATGCTACTTTGGTGTGCAAAAATTAAGGACGAAGAGGAGAAATTAGCATAACAACGGAACGAGAACGGACCCAAAAAACCACTCAGGAGATAGACCAGGGTCCGGTACGGTAGGGCATGCGCATATATGCAGCATGACGTGGGGGGTCGGAAATGTATAAAGCACACGGGCGGTGTACGCTCAGCAATTCAGTGAAAGCTACTGCACGGTGCACATCGGTTTGAACGACGTCGAGTTGCTGCCACCGTGTGATATGGCCAACAGACAATCCAGTAGACCACATCTGGATGACTTTACCCGAGGTCGCGTCATTTTGAAGTTGGAAGAAGGTCGAAGTGTGACTAGTGTGGCCGAAGAGTTCGGGATCGCTCACAGCATCGTTTCACGAGCTTGGAGAGCTTTTCAAACGACAGGAACAGCTGTCCAAGAGTTAAGCAGTGGTCGTCCACGAGTAACCACGGCGGCGGATGACCGGTATATTGTCCTACAGGCGAGAAGAGACAGACGGCAGACACCGGGAGAAATCGCAAGGCACATGCAATAGACAACTGGACGTCCGTTATCCCGTTTTACCGTGGCCAGGAGGCTGCACAATGGTGGTCTATTTGCACGACGACTACTACGGTGTGTGCCATTAACGCCTGCCCATCGGAGACGGCGGTTTCTGTGTTGCCAGGAACACAAGAACTGGACACATCAGCAATGGGGTCGAGTTCTCTTTACGGATGAGAGCCGATTTAGTCTGACGAGCGATTCTGGACGTATACACATCTGGAGAGAGCAGGAAACACGCAATCACACCTCCAACATCATCGAAAGGGACCGGTTTGGAGGTGGCGGAGTTCTCGTTTGGGGCGGTATCATGCTTGGTAGCCGTACTGACCTCCGCATCTTCCAAGGAGGTTCACTCACTGGTGTCCGCTATTGTACCGAGGTTCTCCTGACTCACGTGCGTCTGTTTAGAGGTGCTGTGGGTCCTGAGTTTCTCTTCATGGACGACAACGCTATACCTCACTGTACAGTGGCTGTCGCAGAGCTGTTCGAGGACGAAGATATTTAACGCATGGATTGGCCCGCAAGGTCCCCGAACCTAAATCCAATAGAACACGTGTGGGACCTTCTCGGGAGATGTTGGCAGCACGTCACCAGCCTGCAGCATCGATTCCGCAGCTGCGATTGGCGCTACAAGAGGAATGGGCCACGATGCCTCAACAGCTAACTGACAACCTCGTCTTCAGCATGGACAGACGTAAATCCTGCAACGCAGTTAGGAGCGATCATATCCTCTATTGAAGACTGGATTTTTCTTAGCAGCTGCCTGTCACATGGACGTTTCTGTCTTTTGTCCAGTTGTGCTCGAAGCTACCTTTTCAATAAAGTGCCTTTGTATCCTTTGGATTCCTTGTTTGGACGGTTTTGCTCACTTGTCCCATATTCTTACATCTTGGGATCTTATGGCATGATTTGAGTCGATGTGAAGCACTTCTGCTCGACGTTACATTCGAAAAACCGTCTCGTCCTTAATTTTTGCACGCCAGTGTAGAATATCAGAAACACTGAAAGTGTTGCGTATGCTCTTAGCTAAATGAAACCAATACTTCTCAGAAATAAAACCAATATTTCTCAGAAATGAAATTCTTAAATTTTCATTGCATGTATATAAACAGTGTTGCACAGAACATAAGCACGAGCTTTAAAAATAATGTTGGGATTGCACGGCCTCGTCTTTGGATGAAAAGGGGCTCCGTGGTGTCAGAAGTTTAAGAACCGCTGGTGTAGTGGCAGAAATTGCAGATAGGTACGAATATCAACATTCGGTGAACGTGATACGTAGTTGTAAGATTTACCTTACTCTCCAGGCACACTAAGGGTACCCAATGTGTCCCGAACCATCATAGATCCACCACCGCCTTGGACAGAGCAGACCTGGCACAACAGGGCCATGGTCTCAAGCGGTAGACACCACACCCGCCCCCTCCCGTCAACTCATCACAGTTAAAAAATGGGATTCATCTGACCGCACGACGGGGAACCACTCTTAAGGAGTCCAGTTTTGATGTTCCCGTCTCCCGGCGAGGCGGAATTTCCGATGATCAGCAGTTAACAGTGCAACACGAGTAGGGCGTCGGCTCCTATAGTCTAGGGTAGGTCACGTGCACCGTATCGTTGTCTCAATGACGATGCGCGAGCCTCCGACATTGAACCTGGATGTGATTTGCGCCGTCATTGGCAGGCAGTCGGTCTGTACGAGCCTGGCTGGACAGTGTACTTCGGTCATGTCATCAATGGTGTCTGGTGGGCCACCGCTTGCTCTCTACGCGCTGGTATGTCCGTCGATCGTATGCTTCTTCGCTGGTACGTCCGTCAATCGTATGCTTCTTCGCTGATACGTCCGTCGATCGGTTGCCCTCGGGAACTCTAGGGTTCTTACCACTTAGGCGATAGAATGACACATCTGTCTTACGCAAACAATGCGTCCACAGTCAAAATCGTTCAGATCACCACGTTTACCCATGTTCGTCGATTGCGATATACTGTGGGGTAGCTCTGCTGCTAAATACACTGCTGGCCACCCAAAATGCAACACCAAGAAGAAAGCATCCGATTGGCCTCAAATTCGCAGGATGCGTCGCCCGTGTGAGGACATGCAAACGATTAGCATTGCAGGGCATATGCAAATCACGTGCGCCCGGCACGCCACCGTGAAGCACTATAAGAAGGGTGCACAGAAGGCGGGGTGTAATAAGTGGAACTGTGTTGTGCTGCCGGACCTGCGCGTGGGAAGCTTCCTGATGTCTCGTCGCAGAATACGGCAGTCATTCCAGCACGTTTCGGAGTTCAACAGAGGACGAATAGTGGCTTATCGCGACAGCGGTTTATCGTACCGAGACATCGGCGCCCGTGTGGGATGACATCCAGCCACAGTGAGGCGATTATGGATTCGTTGGGTGCAAGAGGGACGGACGGACCGACGTGAGCGATTGCCGCAGCCGCGGCACGCCACCCAACCAGAGGACTGGCATGTTGTGCGGCGGGCATTGACGGTTCGCACCGCCACATCACGAACGTTAGCGCAGTAATTAGGGTGTGTTGCTCAACAACCTGTGTCAGCACGTACCGTTCGACGCCGTCTGCAGAAGCGGGAACTTGTCGCACGGCGCCCATTGTTCCCGTTACCATTGACGTTACACTACCTGCCAGTTCGGCGCCAGTGGGCCGTTGAACGCCGCACCTGGACAACGGAATGGCACGACATTGTCTTCTCCGACGAATCCTGCTTCTGCCTGCAACACCACGATGGTCGTATCCGCGTGTGGTGGCAACGCGGCGAGAGACTGTATGACGTCTGCACTATGCATCGCCATACCGGTCCGTCGCCAAGCGTTATGGTTTGAGGGGAAATGGATATGACACCCGCACCCCTCTGGTACGCATCGCTGGTACACTCAACAGCCACCGCTACATCTCCGACGTTTTGGAGCCTGTAGTCTTCCCCTACCTGCAGGACCTGGCAGCGGCAACGTTTCAACAGGACAATGCGCGCCCGCACGTGGCACGCATCGTGCAACAATTCTTCATGGCCCACCAGGTGTCACTGCTGCCGTGGCCCGCCTATTCTCCCGATATGTTGCCCATCGAACACGTCTAGTCGCTGATCGGCAACCGAGTGACCCGCCTGTTCTCCCGATATGTCGCCCACGAACACGTCTGGTCGCTGATCGGCAACCGAGTGGCCCGGCAAGCACCACCCCCGGCTACGCCTGATGAACTGTGGCAACGTGTGCAAGCAGCATGGACCGACATACTCCAAGCCCACATCCAAAGTCTCTTTCGTTCGATGCAGCGGCGTGTAGCAGCCGTTATTGTCAGCCATGCGGGCCACACGAACTATTGATGTCTGCGTGTTCCGCAAGTCGCACGGGCCTTTGAGCTCAATCGTTTCATCTTTGTATCTGTTGTTATGTGTCCAATAAATCTGGTTTTGCTATCTCGTGTCGTTCTTGGTGTTGCATTTTGGGTGGCCAGCAGTGTATATGTTTACACCTAATCAAGAGTTTTGACGGACAATCCGTATGAACCAGCAGCAGTTAGTTAGAAGAGGGATTTAAAACCGCTTTTTTCTAGTCACGAAGCAATCGGAACTGCGGTTCAACCGAGTAAGCCATGGATATGGATTTAATCCATTTAAATTTCAACCCATTTAACCTAATAAATATTTCATAAGGGCTATATATTGCATATTCGTATTAGTTTATATTCCCTCTTTTACCCATCTTAATAAATAAATTCATTCATTTTTGATGCAATCTTTCTAACTTAATTCATTTTACAAGCAATGAATGTTTTTTTTTCTGGGTGTTCAGCATTGAAACATCATTTGAAATACCAAAATGTTTATATAAGCAATGCATCTGATGATTTTAATGTATGTATTTGATTTTTTTCAAAACGCAGATCATTTCATTTGCTTTTAAATGTCGAATTTAGTATATGAAATGATAAAAAAGGAAAAAGAAAAGCAAAATACGTGTAAACAGTAGCGTTCTTTTTTTTTCCTTCTTGTCATGTGTTTGGTCTACTGTCGGATGAAGAGTCCCTCTATTTCTCTGCAACTGTTTCTATCTTCAGCTGGTGAACTCCATTTTCTTCGTGAGTTTCTTTTTGTCCCATTCAATCATCGTTTCCGGGGACTTCTTTTTCGATGTTCCAGCAAGGGATCTACATAGCCATTCTATAAAATCATTTTCCATCTTTCCTTCGGGCTAGGTGAGCTGCTCGCTTCCATTTTATTATTTTACTGCGCATTTCTATTTTGAATTGTTGTTCTGCCTACGTGTTTCTTTTTCTATTCTTCAAACTATACTGCTCTGCTTTATTTGGTTTTTCTTTGTATTACTTTCATTTCGCTTTTGACCCGAAAAAATATGAAAGTGTTTAGTCCTACGTCTTTCTAGCACATATTAAGACTGTAACTATTAATTAATTGAAGGTCTTTTTGAACCAACTGGCAATGTTTCCTTAAATCGATAACCTACTTTTTTCAAAAGTAACCCAGGATTGTTGAACTCTAGTCTTATCTCTTTCTCCAGGTTTATGTTGCTTTCAGTCATTTATCCCAGGTAACTGAAGGAACTTACTTTTCCCTTTAAAGGTTATTGTGTAACTTGTAGTGCGTCTGTTTAGCAGTACCTTTAGATTTTCGCTGTTTTATTTCAAACAAGAATTTCTTCTCATTTAGTTATTTAATATGCCATTCCTTCTCCCCGTCTGATATGGAATGAGAACAAAATCATCAGCACCGTTTCAATCCTTTTGCTGCCTAAATTGATTCATTGGTCGTCCCAGTCTTTGAAGACCTATTCAAGGGATGTACGAAAAATTTAGTAAGCTAGGTTACGAATTTAGATTAGAAGTATCCTTGTGTCGTTCTTCTTCTTTTTTTTATTTTAGTTCTTTAAAGCAAAAGATCAAAATGAAGAATTGAAAAAACAAAACAATAGCATTATTATATGCACAAATACTTAGACGATTTGCTCCTCGATCATGATGCCCAAGAATAAAAGGATAAAGAAAAGAGGATCGACCAATAATATCACGGTTGCTGCAAACACGGAAATTATATTCTAGAAAATGTTAGAGTACTTCTACAAGCAATGATATTTTAAACAATTTTAAATTTCTTGTAAAACCACGGTCATTGCCGCCCGTCTGAGAATTCTCGTCCCGGGGACGACCCACGACGAAGTGTAAGTACCCTAGATTTCTTCATCCCAAACCTACGTGGGAATTCCTAGGAGCTAGCCAATGTTGCTTCACTCTTTGGCACGAGTGCTTCTAAAGAGAAGAGCAGAGACAGAAAGAGAGAGAACACGCGGAGTTTCAACTCAGCCGAGCCCTCCACTCTACCATCAACACGCAGGACGTGCCCTCTTATCGCGTGAAAATCCCGATAAGGATTTCTTACCTACACTTGAGTTTTTGATTCCACATTAATTTTAGCCCCGGAAAGAAACCATCTAAAAGGAGAAGATATTGGGTGCTTACAGGGTTTGCTGCGCCGGCCAAGACCTGTTGCCGGAGGTGAGGATAACATGACTGGAAAAAAGGATCGTCTCACAGTTCGACTGAATGGAGGGGGACCCTGGGGGTTCCGACTTCAAGGAGGATATGGAACAGGACTGCCACTCACTGTTTACAAGGTAAAAAACCTTTGACAATTCGATCAAGTGAAGTCCGAAGCATCTTTTATTATTATGTGCATATTAAGAATAAATAATAAGGATGAATGTTCCGCGATTCAAAGCATACGCCAAACATTTTCATCTATGTAATCAGCGCTTTGCGTGACAAAAGTTTGATAAGCCTAAGACATTTATCATTATGATTCCAGAGATCATCGTAATTGTAACTAGCTATCTATTATCTTTATCTAATAGATACGTATTATATCAATTTGGCACCCTCTTTGCAGCTTTATCTCTCACGGTATTTTGCCACATCCGAAACCTTTATGTATTAAGTTCAGTTTGATTGCTAATACTCTGCACGGAGAGCTCTGTGAACTCTGAACCCGATTGCGATGCAGAAAGGCACGGACTCTGATAGTGCTTTTCAAAACTGCATCATTCTTTGAGATAGTGCACAAACAACAAATCACCACGTGCTTGTGATTTGGGCAGCCCAATTAGAAACTTTCATTAAACATTGCAATCCCGTGCTTCACCTTTGCAATTTTTCGCACGAAATAAAGTTGTTGATTCGGTCAGTCTTTCAGTAGTGGAGGGGAGTTATTTATGCGAAGCATTGGAAAGGTATTTTGGCGAAAGAAGGGAGTACACCAGGGACAATCTATGAATATGGTCTACGGAGATTCTGCATCATCTTATGACATCCTGGATCTCTTCAACTTCTCTGAAGAAAGAAAAATTCCAAGACAGAAGCATATCTTTAGAATTTTCTCTCGATCTGATTTCACTTATTTACGTTTCTGACCAGTCGTGTGAGGTGGGTCAGGATTCATGTACCGGGTGAGACATGGGTGTTTGCCATACGGCCTCTAGCTCTTTCCTTCTGCTAAAGCCAACGGTCGCGAATCTGGGACGGGCAACTGCCTATAGTCTTTTGTGTTACTCATAGTGGTGGTTAAACCAAAAAAGAAAGAAAGAGAAGGCGATATATGTATTGAAACATTAACTGTACTTAAAAATATAGGAAGTGAGAGAGAAAAATGAGTGAAATGAGATAGAGTGAAAATTAAAAAATTATGACTTGATCTCATTTCACTTATTTTTCTCTCTTTCCCCGTCCTTCATCTATTTAAGTACAGTTAATGCTTCAATGCACTGATCGCGTTTTGTTTCTTTTTGGATTTAACCACCACCAGGAACAACTCTAAGGGCTATAGGCGGTTACCCGTCCCTAACTCGGGGCCTTCGGCGCAGGAGAATAGAGAGAGTCAGACGCAGTAGGGTAGGCTAACCATCCATGCCTTAGCCGGGACTCGAACCTGAGCACAGCTCAGAAAACTGGTCAGAGCAATACGCCTCTAAACATCGGTCACCGGGGACGCTCTGGCTTTCTGTTTCTCTCGCATTAATGATCGGACCATTATTTAGCACAACGGGCATTTTAGTCCGTGCAAAAAATTATTCCTGGCTTTTTCTTTTTAATTCTCTTCTGGAAATGATAATTTTTCACTACTAACTTCTTCCATTCTTATAGAAATAATTCTGTTTTAATACATTTCTTCCTATTTCGCATTTAGCAATAAATTTGGTCCCTTGTCATTTAATAGTCACTTTTTTTATCTCACATGCTGAATACAGTGAGATATGAGTTTTGTATTATGCAAGACAAGGCTGATTTCATTAAAAGCTGCTCCATTTGGAATCTTCTCAGTCTCACTAGTGGATTATGATTTTGCTTTGCAAAATATCAGATATTTCCGATTCATCACCACCCTTTTACCCACTCATATTCCTTTCTTTAATTCAATGTTTTCTCATGCAAATGCTCTCCACCTTTTTTCGGCATCACAATAATCACCAGTTACCATGCAAAATACAAAATGTGTCACTTTTATCTGAATTCGAGCTATCAGATATCAGGACTACAGTTAACTTGGAATATATTTTTTTTGTTCTGTTGAAATATTTAGATTATTTTGATAAATTATTTTACGTAGCTCAATTTATTAGAAATCCAATCTCCATTGAAGTATGAAATCATCGCTATAGCTCTATAGCAATTTTTGAATGATGTAGAAATTTCTCTGTTTTCTAACTTCGCTTCCGCAATAATATTCCGACCAGTCTTATGCCCTCCAGTAAAAAGTTTTCGACCTTCTTTACAGTAAAATGTTCAGACGTAGAAATGCTTGTGTGTGTGTGAAAAATTAAGACTTTCCAATTTCCTAAGAGTTTGATAAGTTTGTCACACATTTTTTGAGCGTGAATCAGTATTGAGATTATTTCATTAAATGCTGCCTTATCTTTTCGCTTTGAAATGGCATTTTGGTAGAGATAGTCTCGTTACTTAAATATTAACCACTGTAGTTTTGGTATTTCCTCCTTTTTCTTCTCTTCATCATCTTTGGCAACTTGAGCGCTTTGAAGTTACTCTCGTTGATTGGCTGTGGACTGAGAGAGGAGTTTCATACTTTCTGTAGTGGGCACTTCTTTCGTTTTTGTATAATACTGTATAAACACAGTCTGCATGCCTATAAGGAACGGGATAAAGAAGAAAAAAAATTTTCTTGTCGCCTTCTTCATCGCTAAAGCGTTGGATTTTCCCCACACTGAAAGCCACTGATTGTTAATCACAAAACATTACTGATTTTAAACGGAAGAACAGCGAATTATTTGCTTTTAAGTGTTATCATAATTTAAAATACATTCCCACACTGGGCAAAGAAAAAAGCAAGAATTCCATTAAATTAAAGTGTTAAAGGTAATTATGTAATTATTGATAAAATAAATGTGTAAAACCTTTGATCCTTTTCAGACATTAGAACACGCTTCTACATATAACTTGAATTAATATTTAGATATTTACTTGACAAATTCATTAACTTTTATTGATATCAGCAGCCTCTTGGGTAAGATTTTGGATTTGAGTTCAATCACTTTTCATTAGTACGCCGAAACATTGTGCGATAGGTACTAGAAACAAATAGGTATAAAGATTTCAAGTCGGTAAACTGGTCGATAACATCCTGAGTCGACAAGCTAGAATGGAAAAAATCCAGTGTTTTATTCATCTTATTCACGGTGTACGAATGTGTGTGTGTGTGTGTGTGTGTTTGTTCACAATACACAGGATATACCCAGTCGAGTCACATTATTTTGACCACCTCCTACTTTTGCCGTCAACAGCGCGTAGCCAATGAACAAAGGCACCTGTCGTGAGCTGGCTTGGAGGGTACATAAGGTGTGCTGTAGGCATTCTGAAGACATGTCACTCGTTGCTGTCATGGATAAAAGGAGCAATTTATCAGATTTGCCAAAAGGGGTGATTATCGGCTTTCAGGCCAAGAGTGGCAGTATTTCAGAAACAACGCAGTTTGTGAACTGGTCGCGTGCTGTTGTGGTTAAAGTGTATCGTGATTGGAGAAATGGCACCTTTACGAATAAGCGACGTAGAAACTGCGGAGCACCACGTGCCACTGATGTAAGAGGTGAACGTCGGCTTCGAAGGTGCGTGAGGGTCGATCGACAAGCTACAGTGGAGCAACACACCGGCCGAATGAACCAGGAGGCTACTGGAAGTGTATCTAAAACGACAGTTCAGGGACCACTGCTACGTATGGGGCTCCGATGCAGACGGATGGTCACCACAGTATCATAATTGAACCTCTGCTAATTGACAAAGGATTGCCTTCTCCGATGAGTCACGTTTTCTGCTTCATTGAAGGGATGGACTTTGGCGTATAAGGCGAGAAACACCGGAGAATAAGCATTCTTCAACCATTGCTGGAGGAACACAAGCTGGTGGGGGCAGCGTAATGATCTAGGGAATGCTTTCGTGGCATTCTCTGGGTCCACTCATATCTATGGAAGACACTATGGACCGAATTCGTTATGAATCCATCCTTGCAGACCACGTACACCCATACATGCTGATTGTCTTCCCTGGGACGGATGGGATTTTCCAGAACGACAATGCGACGGGTCACACAACCAGAAATGTCCGAGAGTGGTTGGAAGAGCACGATGAAGACTTCAAAGTACTTTCCTGGCCCCCTAATCCCCCAGACTTAAACCCAATTGAGCATCTGTGGGACCACCTCGATCGTGTTGTTCGCTCTATGGATCCTCCACCACGCACCCTCCAGCAGCTGACAGATGCACTGCAGTCAGCAAGGCTGCACATACCTGTGAACAACTTCCAGCACCTTATTGAGTCACTCCCAGCCCGTCTAGCTGCTGTCCGCGCTGCACACGGCGGTTACTACTGGATATTATCTGGTGGTCACAATAATGTGACTCGACCGTGTATATTGTAAACACATATAGACTGGAAAAGCATGCTAGTTTAAAAAAGATCGGAAGTTTGAGCTTAGGACTACATTTATGCGCATGTGGTAAAATGTTCTCATTTCTCTTTTCATTATTTTATTTTATTTATTTATTTGCTTATTTATACATATGTTGTCGTTATGAACTGCATTGTGTTGTGGTGTCGGTGGTGATGGCCATTCACTTTGCTTCGATGTGCAAACATACTTACAGCCGACTTTAAGTGAAAGTGACCATCCAGACTTCTAACTAGTCTTTGTAACAAGCGTTAACCGCCGTATTATTGTGCAACTTATGACAACAGAGCTCATTCAGCTGATACCGCAAGAAAGAGTGTTATGGCGTCCACCAATGCGGCTTGTAGTTTCACTTAATGAAAACAGCTTTATTGTACACATTTTTGGTCAGTTATTAACCGTGGCTTTGCAAGCATGAAATATGTGCGTGTCCGCACACACATTCTCAGACACTTGGTCACAAAAAAATCACAGCTACTGCTTTATAGGAAAAAAATGTAACCAACACTGTGTACGTTGTTTAAAAGACGATTTGTTTTTCTTTTTACAAACACAGTAAAAGCATGCCTTCATATTGGAGGAAGCTGGTTTTAAGTATCATACCATTACATTTTTTCGTGTAAAGACTAACAACGGAAAGCAAAATACGCGCAGCCCGGCCTATTGACGACAAGAAGCCCGACCTTGATTATGACGTCTGTAGGGTGTTCCTGCTTCATCTAGTGACTGATTCCTGAAAATACAATCTACGTACTGTGGAACATCGGATATGCGTTTTTCACTTTTACAAATAATTCCGCGCTAGTCCCAATATTGTTTTTGTAGTCTCTATCGCTTTTACAATTCGGTTATACATAAATATTTACACCCTTTTTGCGATTATAAGTTGAATTTTGAATTTCAGATTATTGTCAAAAATACGCGGTTCTTTGATTCTTTTATACCTAACTCGGTATGTTATAATTTAGAGAGAACTGAGACAGCGTATTTTTACAGCCATGAAATAGATGATACAACTAAAAATTTATCAAATATACATTCACAGTGTTTTTTCTCTGAATTTAAGAAATCTGAGACAAGCAAAGATTGGTGAATATTTCACTTGGCACTTAATCAACCAGTGGACAAAGTGCTTTGGAAAGAACGATGCTTGTAAGTAAAGAATGTGTAATAGGGGTACTGAATATTAAAAAAAATTATTGAGATTTATTACTTAGTATTTCAAAGGTAAAGTTTTTTTGTTTTTTTTCTCGTGTTAGGTGTGCAACTTAATTCTCGGCCCCTAACCGCAAGCTATCATAGAACCTCGGCAAATGCAAATAACTGTGTGCGATAATGGCTGATTGCAACGCCACCAACAGCTTTCCAGGCAACCGTAACCGCTCACAGCTGTAGTGACAGAAGGGACGAAAGTTGACGGTGAAAGCAATGTCGTTGGAAAAGCAACATTTGAGGCACGGCCTCCTGTTCGCGTTTCAGCTGAAAAAAGTTCCGCGGAAGCCCAGCAAATGATCTATGCTGCAATGGGTGAGGCTGCTGTGTCCTACAGTACATGTAAGAAGTGGTTCCAGCGGTTTAGGTAAATTTCGATCTCCATGATGCAGAACTTCCGGGAGAGCCCCAGAAAGTTCACGATGAGGAACTGGAACAACTGTTGGACGCAAATCCTTGTCGCACACAGTCAGAGCTAGCCTAGGAACTCGGAGTAACACGGCAAGCTATTGCAAAGCGCCTGCACAACCTTGGACGGATTCACAAGGAGGGCCGTTGGGTGCCCAACCAACTCACAGCTGTGAACAAGTCTAGACGATACGATGATGCTGTGCCCTTGCCCTCCAGATTCAAGAAGAAGGATTTCCTCCGCAAGATTTTGACCTGTGATGAGAAGTGGATCCTCTACGATAATCCTAAGTGACGCAAATCGTGGGTTTATCCAGCTCAGCCTACCACCAGACCGCCAAACCGAATATCCATGCCGGGAAGTTGTTTCTGTGCATATGGTGGGATCAGCGGGGTGTCGTACACTATGTGTTGCTCAAACCTGGTGAAACGGTCAATGCTGAGCGTTATTGTCAGCAACTCATTCGTGTGAGTAACGCAATGGAGGCGAAAAGGCCATACACCGGCAAGGGCAGAAAGTCGGTCCTGTTGCTTTAGGATAACGCGCGTCCTCACACCGCGAAAACGACTTTAAACGTGATCACCGCTCTGGGATGGGAGATTTTGTCCCACCAGGCGTATTCTCCAGACTTCGCCCCGTCGGATTATCACCTCTTTCGCTCCCTGCAACATCACCTGAGGGATACGCACTTCCCTTCTGTCGAGGAGGTCCACACAAGTATTGATGACTTTGTCAACTCGAAACAGCCATCTTTTTTCCGCAGTGGCATTCGGCAGTTCCCTGACCGATGGTTCAAATGTATCCAACACGACGGGGATTATTTCCCTGATTAGGTACGTATTCGATTTGCTATAATTTGCTGTCAACGTGTCGTGCCTGTGGCCGAGAATTAAGTTGCACACCTAATATATTGAAAATATGAAACCGTACAGTTTCTTAACCTAGATTTTTTAATGAAATTATAATAACATAATTCACACAAAAGTGAAAACAGACATAGGCCTAAGGTAGCAAATAAATTATGTATGTATGTATGTATGTATGTATGTATGTATGTATGCATGCATGTATGTATGTATGCCTTGAAATTAACAAAATTATAATTACGAGTCTTTCTCACTTTTTTTTTCTTTTTGGAGTTATTCAAAATTTTACAATAGTATTTAATAATTTGAAGTTTCATTTATACGGTTTTAAGGATATCCTCTAGAACAACGTATAACCAAAGTTTCGCTGCATTTGAATGCTAGAAGGCCGCCTCGGTTGCCGAGCAGTCAGAGACGTAGCCTTTTGTCAGTCCTCCGAGCTTGGCCTGGGCTCTAGTCCCGAATGACTCATGGGTTTCACGCTTCCCACAGGGCTCTAGCTCATCCTCTCACTTGGAACCAATGTCCCTAAATTAGGGACGAACTGTTTTTCACAGTTCTTAAAGTCGTGGTTGCTGCTACACCCCCACCCCCCAAGAAAAAAAAAAAGTGCGAGAAGCACAATGGAAATTGCATGCCTGCTGAAGAAAGAATTTTTTCAGCACAGATGCGGTCTTGGTAGTTTATTTACAGTTCAATACTTTTAAGTGATTTATCGATGATTGTTTTTTATTAAAAGAAGAGATAATGAGAAAAATATTACAGCTTAAGTGCTGCGTTTCGTTGCTTCTCATATCAAAATTTCTAAATACATATCTTCTCTCTTTTCAACAAAAACACTGATTGCTGTTTCATATAAAGTATTTATTTTTGTCTGTGTGCTAGCTACAATTGTTACCTAATTCATCTTATCTTTTTAACAGATGTTTTTTCATATATTCAATGAAAAGTGAAACTTAATGTCGAAATTGATACTTTTTTTTCTCACAGAAATTTGCTTCATAACACAATATGTATTCACTTGAAGTTGATTTTTTGAACACAAGGTTTAAATTTTTTCGAAAAATAAAAAGATAAAAAAATCAGCACAGGTATTAGACTATGCTTAATTACATCAGTCCAGTTGTGCATGAATCGAAACTGAATCGCCGGAACACTTATTTTTATGACAGGTATTTAATTTAAAACAAAAGGTGCACTTATTTTTAGCAACTTTCTCTGAACAGAGGGAGGAATTGCAATTTTTTTCGAAAAAAAAAAAAAAGGAAAAGAGTGAGTGAATCCTGCAAAGCGAAAGACGTGTTACAACCAGTCTTGGGTCACCCGGGTCAACATTTTCTTTTGGGGCAAACCTCATGACGCGGTTTTAACCCCCTATTCTCCCCTTTTCTTTCTTTCTTTTTTTTTTTTTTTTTTGAGTGGGGGTGTTTGAATATCTTTAGAGAAATATGACAAAACTTTGCATAATATTTGGCATGATGTTTTTACAGCTTCCATTTTTCGACTTCATTGTGGTGCGTGAAGAGTCAGAAAACAACCCTGTTCTTTCCCTCATCGACAATATAAATGCATATTTACCAGATCTTCACTTCTGGAAATGAGACTGAAAATTTTCTGTTTTTGTCTTCCTTCTGTGTGTTTAACGGTTTGCACTATAAAAAATGGTAACAAAAATGATTCACTTACAAACAAATCCTGATGACTAGTTGTTTATTGCAGTTTTCAGAACTTTACATTTCAGTTTCTTACTAGAAGAACAGTCGTTGTACAAGAGAAGAACACTCACACAACAATCCTTAAAGGCAATTAGAATTTTCATAGTACAGCAATGCTTAGGCTAACTATCGCTTAGATATGATCAACACTGCAGTATCATTGAGAATAACAACAACCTCATCGATCTCTCTGATATCTTTCTAATAGCTCTCGCTTCTTTTGACAGCTTCACGGTCCTATTTATAGCTAAGTCTGCTGCCTGGACTAAATGTCAGTGCTGGCCAAAAAAACAAACTATTGGAAGTTCCAATGTGGCGTTTAAAACAGAAAGTTAAACAAAAGGTAAACAAAATTTACGTAACAGAAAGTAAAACAGAAACAGAAGGTCCAAAATCGCACCTCACAGTGGTAATCGTGACTAAAATTACCGATACATTTTCTAGTTTTCCTTATTCTATCTTTAAAATGGAAAATCTGCATGCAGATTAGTTACAT
This sequence comes from Macrothele yani, assembly GCA_039090855.1. Lineage (NCBI taxonomy): Eukaryota > Metazoa > Arthropoda > Arachnida > Araneae > Macrothelidae > Macrothele > Macrothele yani. The sequence goes on from CM077026.1 coordinate 78,139,124, forward strand.
ATAAATGCAATTTAACGTATTGTATTTGTAGTTCAAAGCAATCTCGTTCGTGTCAGGTCGGGTGAATCCACATTTGTTCGATTTCGGATCCGGTCTAGGATGGGACCATATAAGGTTCTGATGAAGAGCATACGGGCCCGGTTCACGAAATCTTAACCAGATTCCATTTCTTATAACAAGAGCCACTCAGTAGGAATTCTCTTCATTTCCGATTAATAGATAATCAGATTAGCCTTAAATGATTTATCCGAGTTCTCACATAATAACTGGAGCCGTAGGCTGTTTTTGCTTTTCGCTTTTTCATGATCACAAAAGTACTTAAACCTTGCGTTTATTGACAAAAATCAGCTTCAGATAATATTTATTGTATCTTACGTTTTGTACCAAACCTATGTTGAAAAACAACGATTTGGGCATCCGAATTTTCGAATCTCACCAGTCTTTTTTTTAGATTTTATGTGATTCAGATAGCACAATTCTTCCACTGAGGCTGATTACCACTACCTGTTTGAAAATCGGTCCCCGACGTTAAAGCCGATTTTCGTCCAAAGGAGAGAATTGGTACGACTGGTCCAACGCTGATTACTCCAATACCAATTTATCCAATAGTACGACTGGTCCATTACCTTCGTCTAATGGTCCAGTACCATCGGCAGAAATTATTTTTTTTTTATTTTTAAGAAATTCTCTCCTTGAACAAAAATTAAGTTACTCTCCTCTTTGTAGTTTTTTCCGGAAATGATTTCTATCCCCAGAATTTATGTTTTAAACAAGTATTTTGCGGTTTACTGTCGCAAATTAGTTCAATAAATATTCAAATGTTGCTATTTATGATTAATTTAATAATTAAACATCAATGTTTAAAAAATATTATAAATTTTGTAAAGATTATTAGTACTTTCGCATTTCGCAAAAACTTCTTCGAAATGCGAAGAAAGTACGAGTATATAAAAATAGCAAGAATTTTTTCACTTGAGATATTTTTAGAGTTTTCTATGATATTAAGGTCTAATAAAAAAAGTGTTTCCATTGAGAAAAGGAAGTTTGGTCGTTCTCGCTAAAAGTCGCTAGTCTCATCTACTGTTTTGTAACTCTCACTTTTTATTCATTTCTCTCAATAATCATTTTCGTAGGTATCAGGCCTTCAGCAACAAATGTCAGAGATGAATATAGGAAAGGTATGAAAGCAGAAGAAAAATATGCCCGAAATATTTTTGTGGGTCTGTCGCCGTATTTTCTAATAATATCGTGAAACCGTAAAAGCTGTGCATAGTACATGATGGGAAAGTGGGTTAAAATTGAAAGCTAAATAGAAATTTATTCTTTTTAAACAAACGTTCATTGCTTCTGTTCAGTTATTTTATATTTTCCTTGTTTTTGTTTTATATCACCAATCCACGCCGAAAATGCTTGTGGCATTGAATAATCAAATCTTTCCAACCAACGGTAAAAGTGCACATAAAGAAGAATGATAAAACGGAATTTTTGAGGAATGAGCACGTCTTTTGAACAAAGAAGGTGTGATAATGTAGAATGTAGTAACAATCAAACATTTATTGCCACGTGAAATCTTATAGTAAAGAGTTTATGATATCTCTAAAAATTTATGTCAGAAAAATTTATTTCCACTATAGCGAAAAATGTGGGCAAATTTTTCATTGTAGCTAATTGCATTTGATTTAAAATAGAATATTTTCAGTATATTAAAAAATATCATTCCTATTTCTTCCTGTAATTGATCAAAAAATCATGAAAACACAAACACACAGCAAAGATTATTTTTCGGTGGAACTGTTGCTACTATTCCCAATAAAAATGATGTAGCGTAACGCGTACTGTGGAAACTGCATTGGGGATTTAGCCTTTGTATAACCCAAGAGAAAAAATTAAAAAGAAAACCATAAATAACCATAAATACATTCTATATATAAACCGCAGTAATCGTAACATACTCTGATTTCCTTACTGGCATAGTAAACAGCAATATCTTGCGGCTCCTGAATATAAGGCTTCCCAGATGGCAGTGTGGTACGAGGTTCTGTTCTCTATCCATTTATTCGAATTGGGTTCGAGCTCGAATCTGAGCACAGATGGTGTGTCTGCCTTACGACATTGGCACTCTCCTCTCCCAGAAACCGTTGGCCCGAAATTAGGAACGAGTGATTGCCCATGGCCCATTAAGTTGCTCATGACGGCGGCTGACCCCCCTCCCGCCCGAATAAAAACTACGTGATTTTTTGTTTTGTTTCTATTCCGCCGAATTCATTCTTTACTTCATTCAGTTTCATGCACTTTATTTCATTCATTCTTTACTTCATTCAGTTTCATACACTTTATTTCATTCAGTTTCATACACTTTATTTCATTCATTCTTTACTTCATTCAGTTTCATTCTTTACTTCATTCAGTTTTTGCATTGAAACAGATATTCAAAAAGTTCGTTATTTGTACTACATAATAATAAAATATTCCTACTGCAAGAAAAATTTGAATAAACTTTATGAGAAAACGGAAAACAAAATCATCACAGTAAGAACAACAATAGAAAAAGGAGTGGGCAGGGAGAGAGAAAGTGAAAAAAGATTCGCCTTCCAGGTTGAACGAAATAACCTTTTTTTTTACTTATTTTATTTGGAAGCACACTGAATAACGCCGTAAATGGCAGCAGCATCAAAACATAAATTAATTCAGGACCATGTCTGGAAACAGGAGTAACGGCGCATACGTAGTAATGGAGTATGGCGTGTGGTTTGTGTGACGTGAGAACAAAATGTGCTCACACAGTCTATTAGACTGCTTGAGCTCATTTGAACGAAAGTCACCTGACGATGTGCATAAGTGTATCACTTGAACGGAAGTCACCGGACGATGTGCATAAGTGTTACAGACGTTCGATTGTGTTTGTTTTGTGCTAGAGACAACGAAATGGTCCGTCGAGAACATCTTGGTGCTTTTACTCGTGATTGAATACTTTGGAGATCCGAGGAGGGACGAACTGTGATGAATTTGGCCCAAGAGTTTGGAATCGCCCATAGCATCGTGCCACGTACGTGCTTTCAGGATTACAAGTAGGGCTGTGAAAGAGACAGGTGGTGGTCGTCCACCAGAAACGACCCCAATGAGGACCGCTTTCTGCTCCTACAGGCCAATCGGGATCGAACACTAGACAGCAAGTAACATTGCAAAACGACTGAACATGAGCACAGGAAGCACAGTATCACAGTTTACAGTGGCCAGGCGACTACACAAAGGTGGACTGTTTGCCCGACGACCAGTACGCTATGTTCCATTGAAATGTGCTCACCTGAGATACTGTTTGCAATGGTCCAGAGAACATAAACTCAGGACAGCAGAACAGTGGGGTATGGTACTCTTTACTGATGAGAGTAGATTTAGACTCTCCAGCGATTCTGGACGTCAGCTGATCTGGCATTAGGTAAGCACTCGGTATCGCCCAGAAAACATCAATGAAAGAGATACATCAAACAGAGGTCATCGCTCTTATATAAGTGAGTCACGGAAAAATTTTCATTGGCCGCCACCGGGAATCGAACCCAGGGTCTTCCAGTTACGCGCCGGATATGCTTCCACTACACCACAGCGGCCTCGAATTCCTCCAGACTCACACACGCTAACGGTGTTCTCGTATAAAGAGGCATTCTGATCGATGAGCGTATGTAGCTCCAGATACTAGAAGGAGGTACTATAAACCGTGCGCGCTACTTTAATCCCTCCCCGTGTTCTTCTGTTCGGAGGTTCCATTCGTCCACAGTTCAAGTTAATGGACGATGACGTCACATCCCATCGTACGGTGGCTGTTGATGAGCTGTTGGAAAGTTAAGACATTCAGCGGATGAATTGGTCAACACGTTTCCTCAACCTAAATCCCATGGAATACGTGTGGGACGTTCTGAGGAGACGCGTTGCGGCACGTCAACACACATCGTAAACTGTCCAACAGCTGAAGACCGTGCTGACGGTAGAATGGGTGATGTTACAGCATGATCTCGTCAACCACCTAGTGCGTAGTATGGACAGACGGTGCAAATCATGAATTAACGTTAGGGGTGATCATATCCTCTAAGGACCTCCTCTTTCCTTCGTACCGTATTTGGCAGTGATGCATCTGTACCATGGCACCCAGTGCTTTGTAGTCAATTCTGAATAAAGTTCACTATATCCCTTAGTATCTGCAGTTGTGTTGGTGTTGTTTCCGTCATCATTTCGGCAAGTAATGGAGTTCGGTTGAGTTGAATCTCATATATCCAGGCTGCTCCTGTGCGACGCTGCAGGTCAAAACCTGGCTCACCCTTAAGTTTTGCACACCAGTGTATTTTATTCCGATTTATCCTAACTGAAGATACAGCAGTTATTTTTCATGTGGAACCTCCCTCCAGACTTATTGCCGGAGTTCAGGAATTCAAGATGTGAACATGCAAAAACCAGGCCATATTTCTCCAGTCTGTGCAAAAGTTAGAATAGGAATGTTTTTATTAGTTCCAAAGATACTGCATGCAGAGGCAAACGGAAATTGAAAACATGTATTTCCCATTATTTAATGGAAAAAAAGCAACATCGAAGTCGATTGAATGGTTCGTGCGTCATCAGTTTTATACGACAGCGCACACTTTTGTTCTTGAGAAGAAAACAGCAAAAACAAGAAGCGTACCTTTGGACGAATCAGCATTGGACCGGTAGTTGTTGAACAATCGTACTAGACCCTTTAAAAACATCTCTCTAACCGGCCAGGATTAAATTATGTATTATATACAAATCCTCTCAAGGACAGTCTTTAATGTTTTTATTCCAATTCTAAGGATCAAGTCTGTTGTTCCCAACTGACTGGTCAGACTATGCTCAAAAAGTTGGTGTTTTAATTGCTGCAATATAGGTTTTCTTTCCACTCCCAGGTATATCTGAGCAATATGGAAGCCCCCACCAATCACCCACCCCCGGCGGGCGAGTGGTCTGAGACGCTGGTTTCTGACCGAGATGGATAAGGGCCTGAGTACCGGATGACGAATACAATGTGCGCTTGTGTGATAGCACTGGCCCCACCCCTTCCTGGGGTCAGTGCTCTCAAGTTAGGAACGAGCAGCCGCTTATAGCCCTCAGAGTTGTTCATGGTGGTTGTTAAACGACGAAACCAAAACGAAATCTTGAAAAGATTCTTAGTTCAGCAACGCATGTTTTCGAGGTACGGGTTCCGCAAATTTTTTCACGTGAGAAGGAAACTAATTATTCTGTCAAATGAATAATGATTTTTTGAAAGAAGAAGCACATTTTTAATCATTAAGAAAACGCGGAGTTTGTTGAAATTAAACCTGAGCTTATCGCGTGTTTAAATGGCTATCGTGCAGTCTTCCCACTTGTTGGAAAGAAAATGTTGGCAGCAATTTTTGAATCCTCCCTCCCTTACTATTTAGATGGTTCAGTCGTAAATAGCCCAAAGGGTGAAGATGATCAGCCATCCAATTTTGCTGAAACAGTGTTCTGAATGATCCTCATAAATTTTCCCGGGCGCACCCAAGCACTTCTAACTCAGTGTCTTTGGCTGTCTTCCACAACCGTATTTGTAGGATACTTCAGACTTCTACAGTTTTGCTAACAACAGTTCCTCTCACGTATCTCATAATGTCTTTTGCTTTTTACCCGGACTTTTTTATCATTATTTCTGGGTTCAATGACCACCACGAGCACCTTAGAGAGCTGTAAGCAGTCGTTCGTCCCTAATTTAGAGACACTGGCTCCTGGAAAGGTACTGAGGCACCAATCATACCTCTTTCCGGACTTGAACCCAGTCCCATCTCGAACAAAGGATCAGAGTCCAGTGCCTCGCATCACTTGGCCACCGGGTGGCAACGTTAAGCCTATACCATCCTCTTTAAATTCTGATATTTAGGTTTTCTCTCATGAATAACTTTGATGGACGCAATTCTTGCAAAATCCATGTCTCTGTTGTTAGAAAAAAATAAAATGAAATATTGTTTTCCTATTACTATGCAAAGTTTCTCTTCCATGAGAGAAAACTCTCTTTATGTTTTTAGTATTGACATTTATTAAAGAAAATGAAATTTCTGATACAATTGCATGTGCATCAGATAATCTCCTTTTCTAGATACGAAACAACTGAACCCAGCAAAAACACAAGTGTTGGGAAACTGCTGTCCAGCAGCTGGCAGTGATGGGTCACTGCTGGCTGAAATCTGCCACTCACGGCACGGTAGCGGTCCGTTGGTAGCAGCGCCATCAGTTGGCAGCCATTGATGGCCCTGCAGTATCGCCGTGAACTACGGGCCTCCACGCAAGTGCTACTAGTGGCCCGTAGCTGGCAACCGAAGCAATCCAAACAGGAGGTGGAAGCAGCGGGACTGCGCATGCACTGAAGCAACACGTGGTACCAGTTAGTTGAAGACGACGCCCTCGCCAACGTGTTGCTTTAGTAGATGTTAAAAAAAAAGCCATATGTAAAGAGACGAATTAATTTCCTAATGAAATGCCGCGTCGACGAAGATTACCGTCGGAGGAAATTATATAAATAATTAATGAACTGTAAGAAATAATCAATTAATCTCATGTACTGATAAAAACTCGTTTCGTAGCAAAATTTCTGCACTACCACACGAAGAATCGAGAATACAAACAGTCATGAAACACACTCCATTCCCATGAATAACAAGAAATAATTTTTGTATAATTTTCATACACTAAACCGCTTCAAACAGAGGTCACGAGAAGACATTAAAAAATCTTTGTGTTGGAAAAAAATAAAAATTATAAAAGTACAAAATGGATATTTTCGTTACAAAATTATCTAGTATTTGAAAAACAAAATCAACGCTGTGTGAATATAATGTACTCATCTATGCGTCGAATACACAAGATTGGAGGAATTCGCTGCTAAAAATAACCAGAAGTAAAATAAAATATCATTCCTATTTAGAGCAAATGTAGCTTCGGACCGTGGAATAAAAAAAAGATACAACGTTAAAAATGTAACAGAATGTGACATGAATGCGTAAATATATTAATTAAACAATCGCATTTCAAAACCACAAGGACATCACAAAACTTTGAAAAACGTTTTTAAGTTGGTATACTCCTTGAAAGTGAGTGAAGTTCCCTTAAAGTAAATAAAAAAAATCGCTACGTTTAAAAAATGAATTTATGAATTATATGAAACGAACATTTAAGAAAGCGAACTCGCAGTATTGCGAAATTAAAAAGAGAACACTTTTTAATTTCGCAATACTGCGCGAATCACATTGCGCAGGAGAGAGGCTCACCTCCAAGTGGACGGTCACGCTTGGCAAACTAGTGTAGTGCTTAGAACTTTCGCTTCGCACACAAGTAGTTCTTTGTTCGATGCCAGTTAGATCCATCGGGCGATTTGACGGACCTGTTGAGCAAATTTCCTCAGTGCCGTGACATTATGTAGGAGTTTCGTTGGGAAAAAAAGCAGCAGTGTTTGCCTTTGGTGAACTATGATTAATTATCTACTTTTTTGTTTTTTACTACTACTGGGAAATTGACGGACAAGATTCGGCAAGCCATCAGTTACGTCACGTGATTGCCGGCTGCCACTGCCGAGACACTGACGGACCACATTAGGTTAGCCATCATTAATCGCACGTACTTGCAGGGCCTGTTAAGGACCGCTTGTGGTAGCCACAGCCTGTGATGGATAACGGATGGCCCTGTTCTGGCATATGACAACTGATGGGGTGCCAACTGTTGGGCAGCTGCTGGCCTGAACTGCTGACCCATCTGGTGACTGCCGGGACATTTTATTGACGGTTCATGTAAAGGCAACATAGTGCTGCGCCAGTGCTGGCACTGCTGGCCCAACAAGATTGTTTTTGCTGGGAAGTTATATACATAGAAGCCATTGATGTAGCTATTTATATGTTCACGTAAACAATTAGGTTATGTAATGCCTCAAGGCTACATGGGTTATTCCATTATTTGTTTCCATATGCTGAACATTAAAATTCAGTAATATAATATTATTAATTCGTATGAAGGTGGAATTTTATTGTTATGACGCTATCAACTGATTAAGATAATAATAGATCGGATATTGTTTTTTTTTTTTTCAAAATCATAAGTGAAACTTTCCGAAAGAGTGCCTGAAGTAATGTTTTAAAAGAAATTGTGAAAACATTTTGCATTCTCCACAGAGAGTTGATTCGTAGAAACAAATGAAAACCAGGTTAGGAAGCTTTTCATCTAGAATATTTTGCCAGAAGGAAATCTTTATCTTTTTGATCGTCGGATCAATGACATCATTAGAGAGACGTTTCCATTTCTGGTAAACACCTATCTCACTATTTGTAGGGTTCCATCGTCCGGCAATATACGTAGCTACAGAACATTTATATTACGTTAATTTCAATAGATACCTATATTGCACACATCTCTGTTCAAACACATGCAGTTTCTCCATGTCGAAACGTCAAAATTCTATTACAGGAATTTTTAGACCTGAACTTTACGATCTTCAAATTTCTAAAAATTGAAGAGCAGTTTTCGTTTGCTACCTTCCTTCCTTCTTAACAGTAGTACCTTTGAAAACTTACCCTTGGTGTGGTTAACTAGAGGCTTTGCATTCACTTTTCAACTCTGCAAATGAAACGAACATGAAGCAGTCATTATAGCGTAAGAAAGTCGTAATAAGTGCGAATTTGTTACTTCTTTGTTTTCTCTGAAGTGAGTGTTGAGTATGTTTTAGTGATTTTGCGATCGTAAGAAATGGTTCAAACACTACACATGATAATAATAATAATAATAATAATAATAATTCACGAGTAGCTAAAGTACATTTAACTCTGTGTAACACAATCTGAACAATTACGAGTTTATCTGAATATGTTGATGTCGCTTTATTAATTTTGGTGCGATGATTTCAAAATTTGCCGCTATTTTTGGCATGGCATCTATAGTTTGCCCACAATTTATGTTACTCCAAAATCTATACAGTTGTATAATGTACGACGTGTATTGCAATGCATTAGAAAAATAGGACAGGGGATGTAAGAGAGTACAAATCATGAATACTATCAGTACACAGTAAGATTTAAAACTGTTAAAGACAAGAAGCATATAGAATCTCCTAAAAAGTGACTTTGAATTGCCTTTGCCTCTTATGAACACTACTAGCATGGGGCACCAAATTACAGATGTAGTCTCCTATCATGGCGTCATCCCTTCTTCCTTGATACCTCTTTTCAATATTTTGCATGTCTTGATGAAACCTCTCACCATGTTCATCACTCACTGCTCCCAAATTTTCTCTGAAAAAAATCGAGATGCGAGTGCACGTAAATAATTTTCACTGATATTCGGCACCCCATTCTTCCAAAATTGTCTTCTAAATTCTTCACAAGCTGCTTGTAGCAGGTGCTCTTCCTATTTCCAAGAAATTCAATCACAACAACACAGAATGACTGCCAGGCATCATTTTCAACATCAGCCATTTTGCTCTCTAGTTCTTCTGAGATCAGCTTTGCCTTTATCTGTGGCCCTACAAAGATACCACCTTTTACTTTGGCATCCGACAGATTCCGGAAAATTGAGCGAATAAACTTGAATGTTTATCCATCGGGATTCAATGCTTTCACAAACTGTTTCGCCATCCATGAGGATTCAATGTGATATGCAGCTGGTATAATAAAATTTTCTCTACTAAAACGAAGACGCTGTGTATGACATTCTACGCACCACCTTGCAAATCAACTCTCGGAGGCCATTCTTTTGTTTTAGTAATGTTCGCTAACTGCTCTGCTGTGCCACAAGCAAAGGAAACAAGGATACTTTGTAAAGCCTGGTTGCAGGCCCAAAAGGAACCCAATCATCTTAAAATCAGCACAGACATCCCAATTCAATTCATGATATTTGATTATTTTATACTGTAGAAGAAGCTTGGCATTGGGGTAGTCTTCTTTCATGTGCATGGAGTGAGCTACTGGAATTGAAGGATATATATGTATTTCCATTGTGTAACAGATCTGTCTTCATGCTTCTAACCAAAATTTCTGTAAAGAGTATCCATTCTTCAGGTATGTGAGAAATACCAATGCTCTCAAAGAGCTCATTTTATATAGAAACAATGGCAAAGAGAATCGGTCAAACATAATGTTGTGCATATGTTTATCGTCTTTTTCTGTAAGTGGTCGATTGGAAGCTGGTACCCAATACATTACACTCTTTCAAACGAGAAAAAAAATTTCTGCACTTGATTTTGTTAACTCCAAGTCTCTTATTAAATCATCTAGTTCTTGTTAATTTGAAAAATGTGGCATAAAACTGTGGAGCAAAGCTATAGCTTTGCTCCAAAACCGCATTTAATGAAGAAAACAGCACAGAATTTGGCTGGAGCGAGTCACAGTCCAAATAATCACGAAAACACAAAAATTTGGCTGAAACGAATGTGTTGATTGTGTTGGAGCAAAGTTATAGCTTTGCTCCAACACGGCATAAAACTGTAGATTTTACGGTTTTGTGTTGGCACCCTGGAAAACGGTTTAACACCGTAAAATCTACAGTAATTTTTTTACAGTGTACAAAACAAACTGTCTTCAAGATGACTCATTGGTTCTCTCCAAATTCGAGGAATGGCAAATGGCATTGCCTTTCTTGAACCACGAATCCAACCTTCCAAACTTTACCTGCAACTACCACAATAAAATTGCGATGCCCAAACCTTGTCTTGGTCTTCCATAGACATTCCGAAGTAAGTTTGACATGCAATGGAAAACGTAGTCCCTGTAGTAATTGTGCTTGACTTGCTTAGGACCAATACAGTACCCACGAACATAACAGAAAGAATCCGGCTTCCAACCCCTGGTCGAGGCCAAGTGTACCCTGTAACAAGAAAGGAGAATGAAAGTGTATTTATAAAAACACAAAATTTAAGATAATTAAAAGAGTTTTTTGACGATGCAAAAAAAAAACTTAGACCACCATTGGAATCAGCGCCTCTGAATTGTATAAAAACATTAAAAAAAATCAACATAAACAATTTTTGTACTACACAATGTAATCCGACAATCTGTTCTATATATCAGGGTGAGTCAAATGTTCGCCCCGTTTTGAGCTGCATATAATGTTGGGCCTCCATTTCTATGCGAAATGCACGCCACCGTTGACATCGAACCTCGATGACGTGGAACACACGAAGCTGATGATGTGCTTTTGGCACGGAGTCACATTGCGTTATCAGGTGAACAGAGAATGGAGGTCGAAAAACGTGCTGTTCGGGTGCTCCTACACCAGCTCTGTAAAAAAGGGTTAAACGTGGCATCAACAGCGAGAGATTTATGCAGTTGAAAGAGAGGAAACAGTGGACAGCAGCAAGGCACGAAAATGGTTCCAACGTTTCAACGCCGGAAACAGCAATCTCGAAGACTAACCGAGGGCAGGACATCCAGCGACAACAAACAGTGACACCCTTGTTGAAGCTGTGACAAGAAACACGTACCAAGACACGACAATCGGCCGCTGAGGTGGGGGGTCTTCAAAATCCATCTTTCGTAACCTGCGCCAGCTGGGTTTTCCCTTCCGGCGCAATTGAATAATTCTCTATGAATTGATACCCCAGCGGACGGAACAGCATATTGCTTTCTGTCGTAGATTGCAGTCGAATCCACAAGACGATATGTTTTGACGTCGATTTCCGATTCATTAATAAAAATAATTATGCTTAATATAATACGAAGGAACTAATGATCAAGTAAGAAAATGATTAATGATGCCAGATATAAAGTAAAAATTTACTAATGATGACTAGTCTACTACACAAATAGAACTCATGATGCTGAATCCGATAAAATAAGAGCATTAATGACTCCTTCTTTAGCACACAGAAAAGAGCCAATAATCTCTGATTCAAATAAATATGAAATAAGAGCTGATAATTCTTGATCCTAGTACGTGACCTGATACAGATAAAACAAGTAATTATTGATCCAGTGCGTAACTTTGAACATCAGAGGATAAAAAGATGCAGCTGTTGAAAACTGGAGGAAATTTCCTATGCGCAGTTCTGTTAATTAAATATAAGTATGAAGTTTCATATAACTTCTACAAAATAAAGAAGTAAATATTTACAACTGATATGGAAATGTTATAATTTGCAGATTTTTTTAAATTTGACAAATTAATTTCAGCAGTACTAAATATCGAAGTAGTACAATATCGTACTTTTTTTTCTGTTAGGAAATAAAATCTATAACAGTGCAATGATGCTTAGGTGCACATAGTCCATTACTATTTAACCTCGGTGATTGCTGAGAGGTCAGTTTGTTCCCATTCAAATTGCAGTTAAAATAATTGGCTTTTATGAGCTCCAGTTCGAGAGCAAAGGCTGTGAATAGCGATTTAATTCGGTTCTGCCATGTGAGCGTCGTAAATTGCACTCATTGAGGGTTGCTCCTGTTAACCCTGATTTGCTATCTATAGAAAAGAAAAGTGGAGATCTTTTTTTAATCATGAGCTTCTGTTTTTCTTTTCGTTTCTGTGACAAAAAATAGCATCCTATTGTTGCTAGTCAGAAACGAATGTGTCATTCGCAAACAACGACGCGGGAAATCAAAAAAGAAGTTATCACGAATCCTTGAAACCCATGATGTGACGAGAAAGACATCCAAATTTATCTCACACACATAACTGTGCGACTATCATTTCCTTTCTAAATTTGTAATGCATTATTTTTTGTAAAAAATCGGGAATACCATAAAAAAAACCATTTGCTTCAGAGCTCAGTTTCGAAAAGAAAAGAAATATTTCAAATGCAATGTTTCACAACAATCAGGCACTAAATTATTTTTAGTTGTACCATTCGCACAACAGTTTGGGGATGTTTGTGGCGCCCATGCTCTAATTTAACTTCTAATTTTCGCTGTCTGTTCTTATTTGAAGTATGTTGTTTCTCGTTACCCCCTTCTTACCAAACGTCATATCTAATGGATTTGATTGCCTCTCATGATTTTAATGTTGATGATCTGATGGACATGACACAGGAGCAAAAGAAGAAAAAACAAAGGAACAGAGTGAAGACTCCATGTGAAAGATCTGAGAACGAAAAATCTGCTCACACTGTTTTCGCAGTTAGATAACTGTGCGCAGCACTTTTTAGGTGAAGACCATGAACGCCCATAGAGGAGGGCAAGAGGGGGTATTTGCTGTTTCTTAAAAATCGGAACTTCCTTTTTATTTCTTGGAAGGTACAACAGAGATTTTCGTGATAACACTAATTTTGTTTGCTAATTTTTCTGTAGAACTTCTGGATGCATATGTATGCGTAACAATAGGAAAAACGTTGAGGCCGCCCTGGTGGCGTAGTGGCCTAAGCGATGGCTTCAGATCATTCGTCCGAAAGGGGTCCGGGTTCGAATCCCGGTGAGGCATGTATGTTGTGTTTTTCTCTTACGCCACTGACTCTCTCCCTTCCCTGGAACCAGTGGCCCTAAATTAGAGACGGGCGACTGCTTATAGCTCATTCAGTTGCTCACGGTGGTCGTTAAAACTCCAATAACAAAAAAAAACGAAAAACGTTGGGAATTTTTAGTAGAAAAGGGAGAGTTTTTCAGTTGAGAGCAATGAAATTTCCTATTGCATGCTGAAGAACGGCATACGTTCGAACAGTTTGAAAAATATACGGAAAATGAAAAATCCACTGCTGGACAATTGCTAAGGACGGATCATAAACGGCTATATAGCGCATAAAAAGGTAAGTGTGGTTGGATGCCAAGTGAAATAAAATAATGTCAGAATGCCAGGACATTACAAGAAAGACAATTTATTGTGCTCTGAAATCCAGAAGGCTTTGGAACGTGTTCAAGGGACAAACAGGCCATTTTGTGCAGAATACGTAAACGTGAAAAAAATGCAATTACCGTCCGCAGGCGTTCCGGCGTAAGGTGTCAATACGGGATATGGCCACCATGGAGGGCGATGCAAGATTCCACGCGTCGTGTCATGCTTTGCACAACATTATCAAGCAGCTGTTGGGGTAATTTATCCCATTCCTCTGTCAGTGCACGGATGAGGGTGTCCTTGTTTATTGGAGGGCATTGGCGACCAGCAAGACTCCTCCCCAAAGCATCCCACACATTTTCAATGGGATTCAGATCTGGAGAACGTGCTGACCATACGAGGCGTTGTATATCCTCGCCCTCAAGACACTCCTGGACAGCGACTGTTAGGTGACATGTTGCGTTGTCGTCCATGAAAATGAATCTATCACTGACAGCACCACGGAACATGCAAACATGGGGTGGCAGAACATCATTAATGTATCGTTGGCCAGTCATAGTCCCAGTTGGAAGCACATAGAGGGATGTACGGCCATTGATTTTGATGCCAGCCCATACCATGACACTACATGTCGGATATCGGTCCCTTTCCTGTATGTTTGCTGGACAATATGCTGTACCACTATCACGCCAGATCAGTTGTCGTCGACAATCAGACGATAGACTGTATCTACTCTCATCTGAGAAGAGGACAGCAGACCAGTCGTTATCAGTCCAATTGCGATGTTGATGGCACCATTGCAAACGGGCGGTACGGTGACGTCTGGACAATGGGATGCACACAACAGGACGGCGGGCGTATAATCCTCCTTCATGCAAACGACTGGCGACAGTTTTTCGGGAGATCCGTTCTCCAGTAGCAGCCATAAACTGCTTTGCTACCTCACTAGCTGTGCTGCGCTGGTGTCTTTTTGTTGATAGCGCTATGTACCGATCTTCTGCAGGTGTCGTACTGCGAACACGACCTCCCCCGTGACGTTTGCTACACTCTCCATTTGTTTGAAATGATTTCCAAAGCTTTGAAACAACACTGTGGCTGACGTCGAGCTCCCTGGCAACATCTGTTATTTTTCGCCCTTCTTCAATCTTGCCAATAATACGGCCACGCGTAAAATCATCTAGGTGATGTCGGGAAGACATACTGAAAATTGCAAGTTCGTCAATTAATTCTTTCCCTTTCAACTTTGCGTTTAAACAACAACGGTCAATACGCGTCAAATCCTTTATATCTCTTATCAGCGCTATGACGTCACGAACAAGTTCGGCAATCCAAAATTTGCATACGCACAACACGTCTTACTGTATCCTTCACTTATGCTAATTTCCACATTTTCCTGCCTTCCATTTTATGGTTGCTATCGTTGCTATTGTCATCCGTCCTTAGCAATTGGCCGGCAGTGTATATCATCCTCTGCAGGAGCTATTCACTGCTGGACCAAGATCTTCTGAAAATTTTCTCAGAAATGTCTTAAGGGTATTTTTTCATTCTTAATTACCAATTGAGTGATCTCTGGGGGTTTGTAGCTCGTGCTACCCAAATGACTAAAGGGATCAAAAGAACAACAAAGAAATTTCAGTTTTTGCCCTAACACCTTGTCTAATTTCCCTTATCCAACTTTTTTATGCAGTTTTTGAGTCTTGTGGCTGCCAATTAAATCCGTGTGTTAAGAGTGTGGCAAAAACTGTAAGATAACAAGGAAGTATAGTGCATCTGAATATGTCGTTTGTACACGTTATTCTTAATTACAATTTCTGTTTGCCCCCTCCTAAAAATTAAGCTATGGGCGCCCATGGTGAAGACCCAAAGTTTGAGAGAAGTCTGAAACTCAAGCACGATATTGACAACATCCTTCTGTGCTCAGAAAGAAAACTGACAAAGCAGACCAGTATGATGCAATACCACAAACCACAGTCTGCCTCTGCAGTAGGATCATAAACATCAATTCCTCTTCCTGGAAGTGAAACTGGATTGCCTTCAACAACTTTACATCTGTTATGGTGCTGGCTGCTGGAAACAGTTCCATAAAAGAAGCTTCACTCATTGATGTATCCTGGCCTGGCTCGGATTATTCTTATCCAAATAACCCTATGCCCACCTCTTCCGATAAGTAAACAGGTGGCGCAGTGGTCTAAGGCGATGGCCTCTGATCATTCGTCCAAAAGGGGTCCGGGTTCGAATCCCGGTGAGGCATGGATGTTGTGTTTGTCTTACGGCACTGGCTCTCTCCCTTCCCTGGAACCAGTGACCCTAAATTAGGGACGGGCGACTGCTTATAGCCCATTGAGTTGCTCACGGTGGTCGTTAAACCTCCAATAAAAAAAATGTTTCTGTCAATGTTTGTATTCATATTTCTGATATATTAACATGATTTCAACGTAGTTGAAGTCCATTTGAGACATCGTAATTTACGTTGTTTCACTGAGATTCCCCTTTCTCTATATGTTAATGCATTCGATATACGCGATTTCAATTTATGCGAGGTTTTCGCAGAACGTAACATTCATAGAAATCGAGGATTTGTATTAACATTTAGTTTCATCTATTTGTCTTCAACAAATTCCGACTCCAAATCAGAAGTTGCAGGTTCGAGTCTCTTTCGGGTTGCAGTGCAGATATTTTTCCGTTCCGGTAGCGTGGGCTTCTGATCATTCGTCCGAGACGGTTCCGGGTTCGCATTACGGCGAGGCATGGATGTTGTGTTCTCCTTATGGCACTGGTTCTCTCCCTTCCCTGGAAACAGGAGCCCTAAATTAGAAACGGGCGACTGCTTATGACCCATCGAGTTGCTTACGGTGGTCGTTAAACTTCCAATAAAAAAATCCACTACAAGTGTTATATTGTATCGCTGAATTCAGACAAAGACAACTAAGACCAGTGTAAAAGGGAGTCAGGTTAATCAAAAGACCCGTGAACAACGAAATTGTGAAGAAATTTGTCACTTTGGGTTGATAACCCCGCGGAAGAAGTTGAGACAGAACCGAAGAACGAACGCAGACATATGTTTCATCCGAGCTCAAACTTAAGTGCACAGTACTAGATGCCAGAGAATAAGCAACGATAGGATAAAGAGGACAAATACGCAATAGGATTTAATGGCGAAGTAATAGAAAGTTTAGGGCCGCCCCGGTGGCGCAGTGGTCTAAGCGATGGCCTGTGATCATTCGTCCGAAAGGGGTCCGGGTTCGAATCCCGGTGAGGCATGGATGTTGTGTTTGTCTTACGGCACTAGCTCTCTCCCTTCCCTGGAACCAGTGACCATAAATTAGGGACTGCTTATAGCCCATTGAGTTGCTCACGGTGGTCGTTAAACCTCCAATCAAAAAAAAAAAAAAAAAGTTTAGGCAAAAATTCGACCAGTGGACAAGCAACCCTAAAATAAACGGCCGTGCAGATTAATAATAATGCGACATTGAGAATACAATTACTAATAATGAACTACTAACACGGGAGATTAGTCTTCAATTATAAAGCCTCATCTACTTTATTGAGTAAGTTTCATTCCCACTGGCCTTGTAGGTGATCATAATAAAAAGCCATCACTGGCCGCTACTGCCAACTTTCTGCCAGCCAGCAGGCAACTTTATATGGACACTAAGAACGTTTCACAATTACACACAGATCCATGTTTAGTTACCGTGTTCAGACAGTCCTGTAATATGTTCCTAATAAGAAGAGTAAACCTCCTAAAATGGACATAGAAGATCAGCACTATCCAGGTCTATCTTCAGTGAACAGTGACTAATGTTCAGAAATGTACATATAACGCTCACACGGGCTTAAATCCCAACATCTGGCAGACAGAAAGAAGCTGATACTAAAAGAAACTTGTGTTTAACATGGCCTCCTCCCTGCCACATTGCAGGCTCACCATGGACATATATACCAATATTAACATCCCACTTTGAAACTTATCACTAGTGGAAAATCGAACTAAAAATCACAAATTAAGACAGACACGGGCTTACAGTTGATTATCTACGTGGGCTCCAGATTCGAGTCCGGATGTGGCATGGGAAGTATGTTTGTTTTGCGGTGCTGGTTCTCTCCCTTTACTGTAACCAGTGCTCCTAATTTAGGGACGGCTGACTTCTATAATTCAAGGATGTTTCTTGGGGTCGTTAAACAGCGAAAGAAAAAAACATCTAATTAGCGTTAATTAAAATTTCGAAGAACTTGAAACATGAAATCTAGTTGTTCCAAATTGGAATATTTTTTCACAGTCAGTATGGGCGTTGAGGTCTACAATGAGCATTAATAGCGTTTGCTGCTTCTTTCCTTTTCACAAAATCCCAGTTATATTTGCTGCTTTTTGTCTCAAAGCACGAAATTGGAGGCAACAGTCAATCTCGTTTCGTTAACAGACGGTTTTGCGCATGCATATTAACAAAACCCAGTCAGAATACCGCAGAATTTATTTATAAAATGTACCAGCACAGGAATCAAACAAAACGTTTGCCATTTCTCCCGCAAACAAGGCGTCAATGCATTCAATAACAGTCGGTTACCTAACGTTCTCATCACCGGTGTAACAGCGTAGACTAATGCATCACTCAAGTTAAAAATGCTAGTGATTGTTGCATACCTGAGAAAAACGGTATGCAATCAATCCCTAGCCTTACCAGCATGCAACCCAAGGTAATGTGTCTGGTTGACAGCTTGTGGAACCACCATAGGAGTGCACAATAGAAATGGTAGAACCTGTCACCTGTCTTTCGTACCTTCCGGTACGAAAGACAGGGTCGTACACAAAGGTACAAAAGACAGGGTCGTGCACGAAGTTCGGTATTGTTACGAGTTTTAGTGACTTCCCGCATTCGGACTGTGTTTTAGCGATTTAGAACATTCACGAAAAGAGACATACGAAGAAAACATAACATGAATGACGATCTCAACACTCGATCCTACTCGCACTTCCGAGCTGCCCCAATAAGATTTTTCACTGCATGAGGATGAAAGGCATCTCATAGCAAGATCTATTGACGTCTGCAAGACGTAGAATCCCTACCAATGTGTGGGAGGGGTGATAGGCGAGGCCGTGCACACTGGCGATCCTCCACAACGGTTGCAAATTACTGCCTCCGGATTATGACCAGGTGACTCCGCTATGGTAAAGCCATTGGTCTGCGAAACAACTTGCCGACTACAGCTATATTCCTAATTTTGGCACAAACCATCCTATACTGCTTGCATGACAAGAACCTTTGCACCAGGCGGCCACGACCGGGAACCCTATTCACACCGCGTCACGAAGTGCCCGGCTAAGGCAAGCGAGATCCCTCGCCTAAAGAACATTACAATTTGTGACGTGTTCTCTGCACGAATCTTCTTGGTGCTTGACTAATGTAGACTGATGCATGGATAAAGCAAGAACTCGCCTCACGCCTCTAGCATCTCGTGATATGTCCGTTGATATTTCGGCCGAGATCATGCACGGATGCTGTACGCTACTCATTCACATCCAGTGCAGTCTGACTTCCATGCAGTACTGGAACAATATTGCCTTCTCAACTATGCAGCCCTACACCCTGAACTGTGGTGATGGTTGCCTCATCGTGCGAGACTGCTGATTGCGCCCATCGAACATGCTTGAGACCAACTTCCTTGAAAAAGGAAGTTAGATAGATGGGTTTTTCAAGGAAGTTATAGAGAAACTGTCTAACTTCCTTGAAAAAGCCATCTGGTTGATGTGCGAAAGCTTAGAGACGCTTATGTATATATTCCTACGCGAATAAATTGGATCACTAGTATGGTTACTATTTTCTGAAATGCATTGTTTCGTCTCATCAAACTCTTAACGTTCTTAGCTGTTGATAAGGTTAGAGCTTAGCGGTTTACCTGAAAACCGGCGGTAAATGCTGACAAAAGAGATATGTAGAACACACAGTTTTGAGTTTCACAGTTCCAAGAAAACGAAGGGAGGCACACTCATAAATATCGGTTAGAGAGCATTTATTCTATGCATTTCTGTGTGCGAGAGTAGAACAGTAAAACAAGGTCATACGACCGTAGGCGTCTTTAAACAGTAAAACAATAGGGAACGGGCACCCTAATAAGGTTCGTATAATAAGGTTCCCGTAATAAGGCACGGATAGTACATACCAAAAATGTGCTATCCGTGCTGTTAGAAGTGACAGATGCTACTCTAATCTTTCTCTGGTATCACTGGCCAGCAGTGTCTTCGTTAAAGCAATAGGTAAATGTGTAATCGTTGAGCCACATATAATATATTATCAAAAGTATTCAGACACCACGATGTTTTGGAACAAATGGATTTATCGTAATTAGTATTTAGTCGGTCCATCTTTTGCTTGTTTGACAGCGGCAACACGTTTCGACAGGAATGGCTCACCATTCGGCCTGCAAAGATGCTGCCAGAGTAGAAAGCGAAGACGGTCGTTGTGCTCGATTAGGTATTCGCCGCTCCATTTCATCCCAGAGGTGTTCTATGGGATTAAAATCAGGACTCTGAGCAGGTCAGTCTGACAATCACACCTCATTTTCAAGAAACCAGTCCTGCACACGCCGTGCAGTGTGGCAGGAACTCGATCGTGTTGTAAGAGACAACAGTCATTTCCATAATATTGCGAGATTGTTGGTAGGGCAGAATTATCCAGAACGTCGAGGTGCACTTCAGAGTTCATGGTTTGTGGTACAACTACCAACGGGATGAGTTCCATCCACGTTAAATAACTCCATACAATGATGGAGCCTCTGCCGAACTTAACAGTTAGAAGAATCCAGTCCGCAAAAAAATAGTTCGCCGGGCTATCGCCAAATCCAAACTCTGCCATCAGATTGGAAGAGTGAAAAGCGTGACTCATCACTCCAAAGAACAGCTTTCCATTCACCCCCAGTCTAGGAAAGACGAAAGACACACCGCTCTAAATGGTGTTTCGTATTTACGGTAGTAATGCGTGGCTTGTATGCAGCTGCTCTACCATAATAACCCACACTGTGCAACTCTTCGTGGATAGTTATGGTACTAACCGAGCCACTACAAGCATTTCCTGCCTCAGCAGCAATGGAAAAGGCAGAGGAAGAACTGGATTTCTTAACATTTCTTACCATGGCTCTTTGCTGTAGTTGCACCGTCCTGCTTTCATCTCTTCACGACAGCACTTACAGTCGAATTTGCTATTTTCAATTTAGCTGTAATGCTTCGTATGGAAACGTTACTCAAATGACATCCTGTGACCAGCTCACGCTGGAATTCAGAAAGTTCGTATCCACGTGACATATCCGCTTTAAAGTTGCTGATAACACTGCAGACCATCTCAGCACCATATACGTGCTTCCCCACTCACAGCACACCTTCCTGCGCAACCGTTCTTTGCTCTTATGCAAATATTTGACTGTGTCCGAATACTTTTGATAATATAGAGTATTCAAAGCTATGCTTTGCAACAGAGTGGAATAGGAAAGCTTATTCTATTATAAGTATACCAATCATATTCAAGATTTTTAGAAAAAGCGCGAACAGTCTTCACTACCCAACAGTTTTTGTTTTCTTATCCTTTTTTTCGCCGTACGATTTGGTGGTGGTTTTTCTCGTATTTTTCATCTCACACTTAAAGCGATTTTCAAACTCTAAAGAAAATAGGAAAAAAAAGGATACTTTTCGTGTCGCAGCGAGTGTTCTGGACAACTAGAAAGAAGTATCAAATATTCGTTCTGGCGCAAAGTCACAAGCACAGCACGAGACAATTGCTAGATGAGCGTTACTTCCTCGGTTCGCAAAGCACGCCATTCTCAAAGAATTAAGGAACGAGCGAGCGAGAGAGAATTTAAAAAATAAGTTAATAGATGCCCTCTGAGAAGCTAATTCGACCCGCTTCATGTTAATTTCTTCTTTTTGAAACTGGACAGATAACGACATAATGGAACTATCCAACTGCGAATATGTAGCAAGACTGTCTTCCACGAAAATAAGTGCAGACATTAGACGGAAACAAGTTGATGGTGGCAATTAAGAAAATGTGTTTCAGTTTTCAGTAATATTTATCAATTTGAATATTGCATCAATTATTGCACTGTGGCTTCCCACTCATTGTGGTAAGGAAAGAAAACTTCCCTCTTCGGAATAATTTAAAAGAATAAAGGGATAGCCCGAAATAGTGAAAAGTGCTACTCTAATTCTGTGCTTCTGCACAGCAGGTGAAAAGTACAGTTGTTATATTGTGCTTCTGCACAGCAAGTGAGAAGTCCAGCTGTAATTATAGTAATGCAACTTACTTATCCACTGCTTCGGTGGCCCAGTGGTCAAACCTCTTTTGATAGTTTGTCCAAGTGGGCCCAGGTTCAAGTCCCGGATGAGAGGCATGGGCTCTCTCCCTTCCCTGAAACCAAGAAGAAGTCTCCGATCCCTAAATTACGGATGCTTATAGTCATTAGAGCTTTGCTCGTGGCGGACGTTACTCCTCTCCTCCCATAAAAAAAATACTTGTCCACTTGCAATGAAAGCGAAAAAGCCAGTTGCAATATTATGCTCCTTCACAGCAAATGCATTTCCTTTGATGAAATATTCACCATTCATCGATGATGAATAAATCTAAAACACCAAAATTTAGTATCCGCTATTTCGCACAACCCTAGAAAATTTAAATGGACGATATGAGTCTCACAGACTAAATCACATGATTTCATTAAAAAACGGAGGAAACAGGACATGTCTTTTGTTGATTCATTTATTCTAAGCTCAAGTGTTTCAGCATAACAATGTTTTTTTAATATAGTGAAAATGAAGATTTATTCAGTTGAAGAAATCAATCATATATTTTTAGCTTTACTAATCTTGTGATCTACCACATAACTGAATTAAAATTTGATATCTTTAGAAAAATTCTTAGATATTCATTTCTTTACGCTTTCCAACCGTAGGTTGAAGAAGCGCATATGCTCCCGCTTTGTCCGTCCGTCCGTCCGCACGTTAACTGGCGTAAAAATGGTTCGATTTCCATGAAATTTTAGTATGTGGTAGGGGACCACCTGGGGACGAACCCTATTTAAAATGGGACAAATGGGGTCAAAGGTGACGACGTAGGAGCGGAATCCATTCCATTGCACTCATGCGTCATAACTTACGTAAATATGGTTCGATTTCAATGAAATTTTAGTATGTGGTAGGGGAGCACCTGGGGATGGACCCTATTCCAAATGGGTGAATTGGGGTCAAAGGTCAGGACATAAGAGCGGGATGCATTCCATTGCCCTTATGCGTCATAACGTGCGTAAAAATGGTTCGATTTCGATGAAATTTCAGTATGTGGTAGGGGACCACCTGGGGACGAACCCTATTGAAAGTGGACGAAATGAGGTCAAAGGTCAGGACATAGGATTGTGATCAATTCCATCGCCCTTATCTCATATTATTAAGATGGACGTCAAGTAATTTTGCTTCCTATACTTCCAATGAAAAAACATTTGTACACATTTCCTTCACAAATAATGTGTTCCCAAGGATGAAAATTTGAGCATCGATTAAAATAACTTACTATTATAACTTGGAATACTTAATATTTTCTAAAACATAACCATAATTATATTAAAAATCAATAACTTTTCCTTTGGTGGTGTTGAAACCAGAAAAAGGATAGCGCGACCTGTACTTTGATGACGTCAGTAGACACACAAATGTTGGATTTCATAATTATGGTTATGTTTTAGAAAATATTAAGTATTGCAAGTTATAAAATGAAGATATTTTAATCGATATTCAAATTTTTATCCTTGGGAACGCATTAATTGGGAAGAAAATGTGTACAGAAATTTTTCCATTCGAAGTACAGGAAGCAAAATTACTTGACGTTCACCTTAAAGGAGCAATTCTTGTATGTATGTAAATTTTATTTTGAAAACGGCTCTAAGGATTTTGATGAAAGCCGTTAACCTACCGTTATCTGGTACTAGAAATCGATTTAGCTTGATCTCGACTTTAGGAAAATTCCTTTATTGGGTTAAATAACCACCCTGAGTTACCACGTTTTTAATGTACGTCATGGCGTCGTGCCATTAGATGTTGGCGCGCGATTACGCCATCTGTCTCATTACGTCACGCGTTGTGTGTGGATCCCATTAAAGTTTTATGACGTCACACTCTTGCGAGCAGATGGTCGCGATTCCCATCTGCCTCACTACGTCACACGTTGTGTGCGTATGTTCGTCCGCACGATAACTCGCGTAAAAATCGTTCGATTTCGATGACAGTTTAGTATGTGGTAGAGGGACACCTGGGAAAGAACTCTATTAAAAGTGAACGAAATAGGGTCAAAGGTCAGGACATCGGAGCGGGATCCATTCCACTGCCCTTATGCGTCCTAACTAACGTAAAAAAGGTTCGATTTCGATTAAATTTTAGTATGTGGTAGGGGACCACCTGGGGACAAACCCTATTGAAAATTGGTGAAATGGGGGTCAAAGGTCAGGACATAGGAGCGGAATCACTTCCATCGCCATTATACTTCATAACTTAGTTAAAATGTTTCGATTTGGATGAAATGTTAGTATGTTGTAGGGGCCTGCCAGGGGACGAATTCTTTAAAAAAGGGTGAAATTGGGTCAAAGGCATGGACACAGGAGTGGGATCTATTCCATAGCCCTTATGCATCATAACTTACGTAAAATTGCTTCGATTGCGACAAAACTTTATCGTGTTATTTCGGAGGTATACTGAACCAGTTCTGTTGAATATCATCGAAATGGGATCAAAGGTCATGGCACAGGAGTGAGATTTATTCCACAGCCATTTTCCTCGTAACTTGAGTAATGATTTCTAGTATGTTGAAAAGCGTATCATAATCAATGCATTGCATGATTTTACTAACTTGTTTGAAATTGGTTTAGGTTTTAGTGACCACAGAGATAAACTTAATGGGCAATAAGCAGTCGCCCGTCCCTGATTTAGGGCCACTGGTTTCAGGGAAGGGAGAGATCCAGTACCGTAAGACAAAAACAGCATCTATGCTTTACCGGGATTCTGACCCGGACCCACCTCGAACATAACGGTAAGAAACCACTGCTTTCACTGCTGCGCCACTCGTTAGTCTTCACCTTGCCTTCAATACTTTTTGATTATACTCACGCTTCAATTATTATGCTTTTCTATGCGTCCTATCAGAGACAATAAATGCGCATCTATGTCAAAGTTTTCTTTTCTTGCATTGTTACTATCCTTGATAACTTATTGTGTGCGTATGTGTGTGTAAAACGAGACGGGGAATGTCTGGTTCTGCAATGAAATTTTGAGAAAAAGAAAAACGGGACGAAACCCGGAACCATGAATGTCTGGTTCAGCAAATGAAATTTCATAGATTTTTGAATTTAAGCACACTATTTCATTAGCCTGTGACTTCGCCTTGAATTCGAGAACACCCACTTCGGAATATTCATGTTAAGAGACAATGCAATGATAGAGCATAATGAGCGTCACTTGAAACTTTCCGTTCCTGCAGCTGAAAGAGAGGAGGCGTGAGGCAGAATAACTCATCTATAAATGTTTACAATCAGAAGCCTATATTTCGCAACACTGATGTCTTTAAATGACTGCGCACATGCGTGTTTCCGCAGAGTGACGGAAACATTTTTTTTAAGATGAAACAATGTTCATAATTCCTCTTCTTATTACAACTTCGCTGCAGAAATCCTTTAAAAATTTAACATTGTCTTTATTTTGGGAAAAAAATATTAAGTTTTTATCGATATATTTTCCGTTTATTGAAAAAAATTATACAGGGTAACGTGACTTCTGCAAACATTCTTTCTGCCATCATTCCAGTCTTAAAAATCGCATCCTGCGAACTAAATTTCAGTAAGTGCAACCTGACCATACAAATTATAGCTTAATAAAACGCTCAGTAAAAGGCACATTATAAAAGCAAATGTTCCCTCTTACTAAAAGACAGGTTTAAAAAAGAGCAGAATTTAAAAAGCTATCATAAAACTTTAAACGTAGTAAAAAAAGAAGGAATCTATGCAAAAGAAATGACGTTGTGATCCGTGTTGGTGTTGGTTCGAAGATAAACCTGCGCTGAGAACTTTTCCTCAACATACATCCGTTTAACGCAAAGGCAGAATATGGCATCAGATTTAAATAAAGCAACTGGCATGAAATAAACTGGAACAAAACTTTTTAATGCGCATGAACTTGTTAAACTTGACACGAAATCAATGCCAGTATTATGTTATATTGTAAGTAGACAGTAGACACAGTTACATGATAAAGCCATGCGAACCAAAGGCTAGTGTACAAATAACCTCAGGAAACTGCAAATCTTTGAACAACGTTTTGCTACCCTAAGTTTTCGAAAGGAAGAAAACGTGTTCCAGTCTGGTGTAAAGAGCTCATGTGTGGGAAACACAAAAAGAAATTACGACATATTGCATTTCTCGAGTAGCACCGGCAAGGAATCGCAAACCACTATGCACTCCGTCGGTTGAAAATCAAAGCCACCTTCTCTTTTAAAGAAAACATGTGTATTTTCTTTTTTTTTTTTTTTCCAGGGGCAGGAAACTTTCCTGAAAAGAAGCCATTCTTTGTTTGTTTCAAATGCTGCGATGGTAATGAAGAAGTGTCTGGATACAGAACTACGAAATCAGCTTTTTTTTTCAAACAAAACCGAAATTATGACCTGTTAAAAAATGAAAGTTAAACTGGAAAATGAAGCAAGATTCAGTCCTCACTTTGGGAATACTTTTAAACTAAATTTTGAAATATTCATCCATATTAGCTAGAAGACATACACAAATGGACTTTTAGGCCTTTTTATTCTTGTCTCATTCGATATTTATTGTTCCAGAATGAAGTTATGGAACTGTTCCTGGGCGTTTACTGGAGGCATAACTATTAACTGGATTTTTATTTTGAAAGTTTCATCGAAGTTTTCAACAACCTTCGAAAACTGTTAATTTTGTTCTTTAAGTTTTCTTTTCTTTACCCTATTAGCTAACTTTTTTTCGGCTAAAAGGAATCAAATTTGCAATCGTTATGATGTTATGCCTTTCAACAGGCTATATTTTCGCTTTTTATAAATACATTAATAAAAAACTAAATATTTCTGCAGTGCAAATTCTTAGGTTAATAAATACAGTTTAAATATATAAAAGTGAGAAAACGTTAAACTATTGTCATGACACGTGCTGTAAAGTGGATTTTGTTTAGTACGAAGTAAAATACAATTTTTTCATTTAGGGCAGTTGCATCCTTGAGGTCCGAAATGACTTAGTGATTAACTTACACACCCTACCTTTGCCACATTTGCGACTCGAAAATGTGGTCATATATGATTATCATCCCCAACAATTTGATTAATAAAATCATTACTCCTGACAGGCAGATGAAAATTGGAAAACTTTCAAGTGAGTTTCGATGTTAAAGAGGATAATTGGTATAAAAAAATACAGCACGTAGAGTAAATTCTTCAGTTATTCCTAGAAATATCACAAATTTATGTAGAAATCAGTCCTATTCATTCTTATTGGTGATCTTCAAATACAAATTTTCTTCTCTAATGAAAGTAACTATTTTTAATTTTCTCTTCGGTAATAAATAGTGTTTTGTTCCCCGTATAATGTTTTACGTAAAAATAACTATTTCTATTTCTTTTATTTTGTTTTCATGAATTAGAATTAGTCTTTTTCTTCCTCATACAGATAGCAAACTCGGAGACTTTATATAAAAAAAGTGTTATTTGATGAAATCTTCGAAGATCTCAGAAGACAGATACGTCGAGTTTTATTTAGTCAACCCCTTCACAACAACCGCTCTCGTTTTTCTGGTTTGTCAGCGTTTTCCATTTGAGCATGATGGGAGAACGCATCGCTGGGAGTAGAATATGCGCGGAGATGCTAAGGGCAGTGGCTCTTTCCGCATTCTTGAATCCCTGCTTCCCGCGCTCGATTGCGCACGCGCGTGGGAGGAGACATTCTTAGACATCAGCCTGCTTCAAGTGAGGGGCTTGATGACATCGTTCAAACATGAGCGCGTCTTACGACTGTCTGTCTAGAGGCACTTTGGCACAGGAGGAAATACTACCCTCCCCCATTCCTTGGAAGTGCTATCCCGATGGGTTGGTGGCTCGTCTCCCGAAAAAGAAAAAAGAGCATATGAAAGAAAGAACAAATGACACTGTAAAAATACACAAAAGTCGGTAGCAAATTTCTCAGTTTCTTGAAATTATTTCTGATCATATGCAACATTTTTACCATCTCAGTCTGCCGAAATGTAAATTACCATGGGTTATTTTCAGGCTACCTAAGTTCTAATTAACATCAAAGTAATGCATATCAGAAGATGGGCTGTATGGATCGAAACAAAGCAGGCAGCGTGTACAAGTTAACGAATTAAAACAAGTTTACCGCCGCGGTGGTGCAGTGGTCTAAGCGATGGCTTCTGATCATTCGTCCGTAAGAGGTCCGGGTTCGAATCCCGGTGAGGCATGGATGTTGTGTTTGTCTTACGGCACTGGCTCTCTCCCTTCCCTGGAGTCAGTGGCTCTAAAATGGGGACGGGCAACTGCTTGTAGCCCATGGAGTTGCTCACGGTGGTCAATAAACACTCAATAGAAAAAACAAGCAAGTTTGGTAACGCGTTTTAAGTTCTTGACAGCAGGCCCGGCTTTATCACGTCGGCGGCGCTAGGCAAAAATTTACTTTGCCCCCTCTAATGATACTTTGACAGGAAAACGTGCATGATTCTAATCATTAAAATATAAAGTTTCTATCACATTTTCCCTCAATGACAACAAACAAAAATAAAAAAAATGTGCATTTTAAATGCACATTTTTTTTATTTTTGTATTAAGTGTGTTATTAAATATCAAAACTTAAGGCATATACTACATTTGCTAAACTTCTCCAAAAGATGCCCACAGTATGCTTATTTGTAAATGTACATTTCTTTCTTGATTAGATTGCATAAAAGTTTGGTTACATAACTGAAAGTGAAACGTTAAGCACATTATTTACTACTTTACTAGAAAACTCAAACCAGAAGAAATTTTCTTTTCTTTAAATTTTTATAACAAATATCAACTCCCCTGATTCAGCAGCCGTCATCCATCTTATGATAAGGAACATTTTTACATCCGTTATACCTCTAGTCAAACGCGCGGAAACTGTAAACCTGCTAACTTAGTAAATCTAAGACGTTCTGCTTATCGCTCAATCCAGGAAACTTATCTGCAATTTTGTTTATTGACCACTCATTCCTTCTCTATTATTCCCATTTCATTTGTAAAGCGGGGAAAAGATACTAACCTCCACTGCAAAGAAGAAAGAAACGGAAAAGCTGTTTTCATATAGCTTCACTTAGTGACATCCTAGAAACCAAATAGGAGAAGAAGGGAAAGTGAAATGTGGTGCTTCGACTTATAGAGCACGAGATCTTGTCTGCCGGTGATGGGATTCGAACGCACGTCTTCTTTCTCCGGAGTCAGATATGCTACCAAATTAACTACACTGGCAAAGGCTTATCCGTGAAATTTGCCGTTTTGACATGTACGTCACCTCTGAAGTATGACCCCGACTGTTTTCTTTTTTGGAGAGTTCCTTTCTGTTTTTCTAATGCAAAGAGTAAAAATTGGATGATGATAAAAATTCAGCATATGATTAAAATCAGCGGCCGTTGAAATGGAGGTTGCTGCCTTGTTCTCCTCTGATAAGGGCGACGCTGTTTGGTACAACAGAACACGGATGTTGTGAAAGAAATATGTAGGTGTAGTGACCCAGTGAACAGAGGTTCTACCAGAAAATCGATTTGCAGTAGGTAGGACTAATACTATAATCGGTGTAGTTATGCAGGATATTTTAAAAGAGGAAGTGGATCCAGGTTTTTGCATATATATGTACATGTATGGAAAATAGCAGTTATCCTATATACAGGGTGCAAAGTAAAGTCCTAGCTTACCCAAATAAGGTCGGAACGAACAGTGCTAGATATAAAACCTAGATCTAGGTGTAGTAAAGTGACCATGTTCGATCCGGTGACATCGATGACAGCGCTACTAGTGGTGAAATGAGGATGTTGGCAAGTCTAACTCGCGAACTAAGAGAGATAATGAGGAAATTTCAACGACAAAGTAGTAGAGCGTCATTATCTTAGTACGAAATGACATCTTACGTCCACCAAAAGAGTGTATGGAAGACGTGAAATGCTGTTGAAGCGGAATCCGTTTCTGGGCACTAACGCAACACACATGCGATATCAGAGAGTAGCAAAGTCGCACATGGTGGGGGGAAATAAGCACTGTACAGAGAGCAAGAGAAGATTATTAGATACAGTTGATTTATTCAACCATGACAACACAACTACATTGTATTCCAGTCATCAATGCCAATACAACACTAGTCCTATCAATAGTCCTATAGTAGGATGTGAACCAGTCGCGAAACGAAAGACATACTGCTGTGCTGCTTCCCTAGCGTTACGTTGACACTCACGTACAGCAACACCACCTCACAGTACTCATCGTTGGAATAGCCCGCCATGTAAACGTTCACTCGTTTGACGACCGTGATCATGATCATATGTAGAGGATTTTAGGAAGGGAGTGTCTGACCCCAGGTCTTAAACAACCCTTAGAAATAGGAAACTAGGAGATTTGGGCTAGAGTGCCCGATAGGAAAGTGACACGGAAGCGAAGTAGAAAGGGGGAGGAAGACGCCCTTATTTATTACCGGGGGCCAGTACCCGAGATCCAACGGCTTAACGTGCCCATCCGATGCACGGCGGATATTTAGTGGATCGAGCGTTCGTACCTGCCTGGGATCGAACTGAGGTCCTTTCCGTGGTAGTCACGAACGTTGCCCACTCGGCTACCCGCGGGCGTTTGACGACCGTGTCGCTCTGACTGGGTTTTATATCGCAGGCTGGGTGCTACGTCACGGTCATCGTTCGCATTCGCACGCAGCTCTTTGTGCCCTGTAAGCAAATGAGCAGCATATGACGCTGCTTCTTTAATAATTTGGGGCTTTACATACAAATGTGTGGCGTCAGTGGCCAGAAACACGTTTCAACCAGTGTTTCTTTCAGGACTTTTTGGCCGAGGGGGGGGGCAAATGGAACCTTAGAGGGGGCAAGTTTTCCATGTGCTATATATATATATATATATATATATATTTATATAGAGAGAGAAGTCTTGTGGACGCAAAATATCCTCGAAAAATGCTTTCATTTTTCTTCAATTTTTCATTAACTTTAATTTTGTTCCAGATGGTGGATTTCGAAAATTTCCCTGTTTCGTCCCCCCCCGAAGAAAAATCCTATATACATACCAGATATAGTAATTACTTTTTCAAACATTTCAGGAATAACAAACTGTTTTCAGCTGAAGAAGGGAAGGGGGAGGTTCCGCAGGCTTGAAATTTTTATCTGTTAAAATGCATTCAACGCACTCTTGTTCCTGAATCACGATTCCCAGACAATTAGGTATGATTAGTCTACTTATTATATTTTGAAGAATACCATGTGTCGTAATACACTTTTTAATAAAATAAACTATAACTAATACCATTTGAACAAATATTTAAAAAAATATAATTGAAGAAATATTTGTAGCATAAAAAGAAACGAAACTTCCTTTTTCATCATAGCCTGAATTTATTAAAATTTGGCTCGGTAACCTAAAATGTCTCCGGGGAGGCGAATGGTCGTTTCCTGGAGGGCTTCGCCCCTTAAGTGTATGCCTGAAAGAAACACTGGTTTCAACAGCGTTTCGCGTCTCCCATACACTTTTTTGGTTGACATAAGATGTCATTTGGTATTAACGCTTCACAACTTTGTCTTTGATATTTTTTCATTATCTCTCTTGGTTCGCAAGTTAGACTTGCCAACTTCCTCATTTCACCACTAGGAGCACTGTCATCGATGTCACCGGATCGAGCATGGTCAGTTTACTATACCTACACCTAAGTTTTATGGCTCTAGCACTATTCGTTCCGAACTTAATGGGGTGAGTTAGGACTTTACTTTGCACCCTGTATATAAACAAAACTGGTAAAAACAAACCCAAAACTCCAAAGAATTCCAAATGCATTAAAAATCTAGGCGACTTAGAGCTGCCAAAAAAATTTCATTTACTAAATGAAATTAACAAAAATCAGAGACAGTTTCAAATATACGTACAACACTGCCACACATAACCTCTGAAAAGTGAGAAGTATAAAAATGCAAGTCTAAAGAATTAGAGCAAATTTAGATGGGAACAAACAGAAAGAAATGCAGAAAATTCCACAACTCCATGTCTTGAGTAATTCTTCTCCATGTCTTTTCGGGCTGCTTTCGAATTTCACCCAATCATCTCCCACGTGGCTTTCTTTCTGTCCTCTTTTATCCAATGTACTACTTTAGTTATTCAACGGTGTTATTCAGCCCATTAACATTTCAGGGATAGTTATTCAGCCCATTAACATTTCAGGGATATTACCTTTATCATGATGTCATCAACTCTCGCCATTTTTCTAATCCACGAGTCCCTCTTCCTATTCTTCCTGGTTATACCAAGAATGCACATCTCCATCTTTCTTGAAGTAGTTTGCAGCCTCTAAATGTCTTTTTTCAATTAAGGTATACGTCTATGACCTTTAAATAAGAACTGGAAGGATGCCTCATTAAACACTTTTCTTTTAAAACACAATGGTTAATTGCTCTTAAAAACTATACCGGCAATTTTCTTCAGAGCTCTCTGTTACCACTAGGACTGTGTTACCAAAGCAAACGATATGTCGAAGGCATAATGCAAACTCATCGGTTTTGTACCGCTAACCACATCTCACAGAAGAGCTCGCTTGAATTGGTGTAGGTAGCATGGTTTTTGGAGCCCAAACAAATGGGCTGGTGTTTTTCTTACAGGCAAGTCGAGATTTGTTCAATAAACGGATTCTCATCAGCATTTTATCTGGAGGGAACAGAGAACCCGCAATGATCCTGCGATGTCCACGAACGAGACTCCTTCGGAAGCGGTAGCCTGCTCGTGTGGAGTGGCATTGTTTTCAACGTTCGCATACCACTCGACGTGTTCGTAGGAGGCAATGTGAATGCTGAGCGTTATAGAAACAAGATCAAGGAGCCCTGTGCTAGACTTTTTCGGGAAGATGTTGGTACTCAGTTCCTTTCAATGGATGATAACGCTCGCCCGCATAGGACTCAACCTGTCAATTATTTCCTGCAGAGCTAAGATATTTGGCGTATGGATTGGCCAGCCAGGTCTCCGGACTCGAACTCTATAGAGCGTACCTGGGATGATCTGGGACTACGCGTAGAAGCTCGTAAGCCCCTCCCAAACCCTTTCCAAGCTACGCACCACCTTCACTGCAGAATGGGTTCATGAACAAGCTGGTGATGAATATGTATCGGCGTTGTGAGAGTTGTCTGTCCTTACGAGGTATTCACATCCCTTATTAAGACATTTTGAGGTTACATTCTTACATCTCACAGTGGCGACATCTGCGATTGTGACCCCGTATAGATACGCAAAATGTGTACATATTTGTCGGTTTCTATAAAATGTTTATTACCCTTATGACTGTGTCTCTGTATATGACAAACGCCTCTACTTGTTGTTACTTGTTTTCTTTTTTATCCCTTCGAATGCGGGAGCCAGTGTAACTTTTACTAATTTTCCACATGCACAATTTTATGCTTAGTAGAGTAACAATGCATTTTCATTTGGCATGATATCTGTTTCTGTAAGTCAGACGGAAAAAATCCCTTTCAAACAGAACAGTTGATGGCATAACTTAGGTTACCGAACAGCTGATATAACCCACACAGTTTTCGGATGTAAAAATTTCTCCCTGCGTGGCATTAATGTGTATTTCCATTTGCATGACATCACCGCTGGCAGAGGCCGAATTCTGAAAAAAAAAATATTTTCTTCCCAGACAGTTATCGTTTGGAAAATGACTTTGGATACATGCTATGGCTCTCTTTCACCAGAAATATGTTGACGCTGAGTAGCGTACGTTCATGTTTAACATTTCATACGATATCTGCGCTATTCAAAATCTGACTGGAAGTATTGCTTTCACATTGGACAGCTACAAACAATTTTTGTATTCTGCAATCTTACATCTTTTGTTTAGTTTTTGTTGAACGAGACATCTCTTTACTTAGTAGACAAATTAAGAAAATTATCCGTTGCACGGTACAGCTATCATTAGACAGAGATAATCTTATTGATATATGTATAAGTAAGATTATCCCCATATATTCTGATTTTCCTTGTGCAGAATTACATCGTGTTTCGCGAAAGACAAAGCTAGGATAATTAGAAGACATTCTTTTTTTACATAATTTTTATAGAATTTTTTGCAACTTTAGATCTGCTTTGTCCACTAAAGTATTTTGAATATCTCTGTTCGTAAAAAAACTGGAGAGATTAGAATGACAAAACCGAAAATTAGGAATGAATTAAGCATTCAGAACAGAAGATTCCTACAACACTTCATAATAGATAGGGGCTTTAGACTTCTAAAACATAAATGTATACAAATCTGTAATCATTAATATGATAGATACAAGACTAAATTGCTTAAATAATGATGCAATGTTTTTCAGCTATGCATTTTTTTTTTTTGATTGGAGGTTTAACGACCACTGTGAGCAACTCAAAGGGCAGTCGCCCATCCTTAATTTAGGGTAACTGGCTCCAGGGAAGGGAGGGAGCCAGTGCTGTAGGACAAACACAACATCCATGCCTCACCGGGATTCGAACCCGGACCCCTTTCGGACGAATAATCAGAGGCCACCGCTGAAACCACTGCGCCACCGGGTCGGCGCTATGTGTTTTGTTGGAGGTAGCTTTAATTTTATTTTACCAAAACTTATCACCACAATTGTATTCATACGTAATCATTTTGATGCAATTTCACCAAAAATTGTCTCTAAAATCTATTAATCCTTTCTTTGTTATTTTTACCTAGACTAAAATTTTAAAATTTCATTTTGATTTCTGTTTCATCTTTAAAAATTCAGCTGTTTTCTTGGAAATCTGTAAAAAAGTGAATCTGCGCAGAAACGTCAAGAAAACGGATTTTAAAATATGTATGAAAGTTTATAACATTTCAGCAATTATTTCACTTGCATCATAGTCATGTAACGGAAATGGGCTCTATAATGTACCGATTGTCATCTATGTAAGGTTTACTGTTCTCATTAATTATATATATTTAGAAAATATCGATTCAAAATAGTTTTTCAAGTCCCGAATAATGCCATTAAATCTTAGAAAAGTTTTGTTCTCCTCTCTTACAGTTTTATTTGTAAGGTAGTACGACACCCATGTTTGAGCACCTTCTGAAAGGTTTTTTTTCTTTGCATCCACTCGTTTGAACAACAGACACTCCTTGGGAAAATGCGTAGGACACAAAGAGAAGACTTCCACGAAATATCGCAGCACACCTACTTATCAACCAACTGCCAATCCGTGTCAAATCTCGGACACTTTTATCTTTTGGGCAATAACAATCTCGTTTATGAAAATAAACCTCTAAAATCGCGTTAAGAATTTTAAATGGTTCAATAAGAGTTGCCTTTCTTCTTAATGGGGTGAAGTGCTGGGCACCGCGCCCCTATCTCACGCTGAAATAGTGTTC
Source organism: Macrothele yani (assembly GCA_039090855.1). NCBI lineage: Eukaryota > Metazoa > Arthropoda > Arachnida > Araneae > Macrothelidae > Macrothele > Macrothele yani. The sequence goes on from CM077026.1 coordinate 78,174,524, forward strand.
TCTGCCAAAATCCTTCTCTTGAGTTCCCTTGCGTAACAAAAGCAGAACAACGAGGCATTTGATGGGTGCGAGAGAGAATCACTTGCGTTTGGACGGATCTGATTCACTCATCAATGAATTCTCTTGTGCATGAGTATCACGTGTAACCACTTCTCCTGTCATACATACATAGTCTGTGCTTTGTTAAGTTTCATAGACCGTTGTTGCTCATGACGGCAAAGTGTTTGTCTTCGAACTTCGGACCTTGATATACTCGCTGATTTTCTGGCAGTGAAAAAATCACTAATAGAACTTCAGATTACAACAGGCTTCCTACAAGGCTTCGCTGAGAGCTCCATTTTATTCTTCTGATATTATTACTTGAAATTTCAGATAAAGTATTGATATAAAGAAATTGTTAAAACAATTCAGCAATCATTTTAAGAAATGTGAAGATGTTCATACAACATCTTCCGCTGCATTTCAAACGGGGACTGTTTCTTTTTTGAGGGGAAGAGGGCATTACTACTACCGTATGAGCACTTTCCCATCCCTAATTTAAGGGAAAGTGTAACGTACCAGGAGATGTGACGTACCTGCCAGCAGGACGCACACGACATAAAGGCAGATAGGAATCAGAATAAACGTCCGCGTAGCTCAATTGGTAGAGCAACTTATTCCGGAATGAGGGGACCCGGGTTCGAATCCTGGTGTGGACAGAAATGACGGAGAAATTTACTTCGTTATAAAAGCACCATGGAACAAGCGTACCACTAATGCTGAAACCGGGATTCGAGCCCGCTCCAGATCAGACGATTGATCAGAAATCTGCTTTCCGATCACCCGGACACCACTGTGTTTCGATGAGATCCTAGAATTACAGATCACAATCTCGGTATATTAGCCTTTTGCGTAATATTCTAACTGGTAAATATACCAAATAATAGGTATTCAGAAATATGGAATCATTCTTCGATATTTCTGATTTTGAATAGCGTTTTTCTTCCTGTTTGCGTGCCTCACTAAAGATTGGAGGATGTAGAAAAGTTTGTTGCTATCTACAGAAAAGAAAGCAAAAAAGGAAAGCAAAAAAATAAAAAAAAAAAAAAAGAATAGAGAAATGCAGTCAATGTTAAGGAAATCGAAAAGTTTCCCCTTTATTACCTTCATTTCTGAAAGAAAAAAGTCACGTGTATTTCATTAAATCTCCTTTTCGACAGGTTTTATTTTCGAAGTTTAACGATCTCCATGAGCAATTCTAAGGACTATAAGAAATTGATTTGTGATAAATTACCACAATTCCTTGCATAATCGTCTCTGTTTTATGCTTATTTATGTTTTTGAAAGTAGGGTGCAACCACTATATGGAGATTAAACTAAAAGCTGAAATAAAAATAATTGAATTCCTTAAATTCATTTATTATTCACTGTGTTTGGTACATTGTAGTCAGTATCTCGTTACATTTAAACTGAGTGGTCCCTGAATTAGGGCCACTCCTATGCAAAGTGTGTTACACCCGATACTGGCATAACAAGGAGTAGGGCGTGGTCTGTAGGCTAAAGGGATGCATATACGAGGTTGGTGGTTCAGTAAAGAGCGAAGTTACGGACGTAATGGGTAAAACAAATGATTTGTCATGGTTAATGAAAGGCCAGATTATGGGCACACGATGTGTTGGTGCGTCCATTTCGGAAACGGCAACACTTTGCGTTGTTCGAGGGCCTCTGGAGATTAAGTGTACCAGGGGTGCTGCCAAAATGACGAAACAACCAACTGGCGGTGCAAATGGCGGCGAAAGATGGATTCCAAAGAAGAACGACAGCAGCGTCATCTTATACGGGACAGACGGCGCAATACAGTTTCACACTTAACGGCCCAGTGCGATATGGGTCAAACAGAAATAACATCCATGGCGACCATGCATCGCGCGCTGGTACGGTTGGCCTACAAGAGAAGACTCCTATATGTCACCCTTTCCTAACAACAGTCCATCAACGTAAGCACATCTCCTAGTGCCAATAGCATGAGGATTGTGCGGTTGAAGATTGAAACAAGGTCTGCTGGTCCGATGAATCTTAATATGTATTCCATTCTGCAGATGGTCTAATCCGTATTTGTCTCCCACATCAAGAGATTATAATTCCCTCATGCATGCCATTAACTATCCAGGCCGGTTTTATGATATTGGGCATGTTTAGCTAGCACGTGATTTTGAGATTTATGTAGAGGGTTTTAGGAGGAGAGTGTCTGACTCCAGGTCTTAAACAACCCTTAGAAGTAGGAAGCTCAGAGATTTGGGCTATAATGCCACACAGGAAAGTCATACCGAAGCGAGGTAAAAAGTGGAAGTAAGACATCCTTATTAATAACCTGGGGCCAGTACCCGGGGTCCTACGGCTTGACGTGCCCATCCGACCCACGGCAGAAATTCAGCAGTTTTTCCGTGGCAGTCACGAACGTTGACCACTAAGCCATCCGCTGCCTGTTAGCTAGCACGAACTGGTGCATTTGATGCATGTGTATCAAATTATGGACACCTACTACAAAAAAGGACTTCTTGCGGATCATGTACACCTCACAATGTTGTACTTCTATCTAGAGGGGGATAGAAACTTCCAGGATTATAACGCCGTATACCATCGGGACCGCCTCGCGTAGGAATGGTTCGATGAATACAGTACTGATTTGTCTCAAATGGCCCCCGAACTTGCCTGACCTCAACCCAACTGAACATCTGTGGTATGTTGGAAAACGCCAGGTGAGGCCGTAGGACACACCACACCACTCGATACCGGAACTGTGGACAGTTTCGTGGGGCTCAGCTTTGTTGCAGAGCCCCACGAAACGGTGCAGACGCCTCGTGGTGCTGACGCCACGCCGGGCACGGCTTTTCTGGACAAAGAAGGGCCCACGAAGTATTAGGCATTATGCTGGTGGTCGTAATTCAATGGGCACTCACTGTGTAAATCAGTGCGTGTGTTTGTCTAAAGCAACATTTTATTTATTTGCATCGAGAACTGTTCGCATTAAACTCTGGTATAGAACAAACTTGGAAGATGTGAATCCGTTTATTGGTGTAAATATGACAAGGATGGTAAGTCAGATAATATCCGAAAACTTGAAAATTTAGTCGCCCTGGAGCGGAAATCGAATCCGCACCTCCCGGATAGCGCCCGGGTATGCTAACCACTACACCACCCAGAACGGCCAAGTCTCAAGTTTGCAATTAATTTGAATATAACCATCACAGGATTCGCTAGTCGAAGCAACCGGCATTCCTATAAAGCGAATCTGGAGGTTTAAAATTCATTTCCGTGATTTCCCGGAGGCGCAGAATGCATCCATGAATGAAATACGGAATTACACCATTGTACAATAGAAATTTAGAAGATATGAATCCGGTTATTGGTGTAAATATGACATGGATTAGCCAGATAATACCCGAAAACTTGAAAATTTGATATTCTGGTACAGTATTATGAAGTAATGATTTGCCAATTTTTTTTTATCTTCTGTGTCTCATGGCCACACCAGATTCGCATTCTTGCTCTATGATTTGGATTTCATGATGAAATGTTTTTAATATGCAATCGGATCATTGCTTGAGAACAGAAAGAAGCCCAGAGTTCGTCAGTTCTAGCTCCAAAGCTCTTGTTTTTTATTACAACTGCGTCACTATCTTCGAACAGAGATTATTGGTCGCTTCCACGATTACACAGGGTGCATAGGAAAGTCCCTTTAGCCTGGAATAACTTGCGAACGGAGAGAAATACAGTTATACAAGTGAGATAACGGTATAGTAAAACGACTACGCTCGATCGAATGCAACCAATAGCAGCGTCCCTAGTGGCGAAATGCGGAAGTTAGCCATTGCAAATCGAAAACGAAAAGAGATAGAGCAAAATTTCCAATTACAAAGTTGTAAAACATCAATTAATTAGTACAAAACGACATTTGTTTCACACGGATAAGATAAATTGTCGCCTGAATACCCTAAAATGTCCGAAATCGATGCGCGACCTTTTGTGTGAATGTTTGAAATGAAAAAGCATAGGTATGAGCAAGGCGCACAGTGATAAAAAGTTAATGTCGAGTATGTTCGAAGAGTTCGCCATTGCCCACGATACACATTTGTATTCGTAAAAGTAACTCTGCATGCACATTCCTCAGCATGGAAGGTGTCATACTATTGCAAGCATCTGTAACACGACGACGTAGATCCAGCAGACTTGTCGGCGCTGTTGCATACACCTAATTTTTTACGTGACCCCAGAAATCCAAGCTCGCCATCCTCACACAGCATACGTAGACCTAAACTTCTCATCAGGGTACATCCTGCTACTGCTTTTTATATCGTAGGTACGGTATATCGTAGGTACGGTACAACGTCGCAATCTGCATTTGCATACGGCTACATTTGCGAAATGTGATATGCAGATTCGAATCGTCGCGCATCGATTTCGGGCATTGTAGAGTATTCAGGCGACAATTTATCATATCCGTGTAAAACAAATGTTGTTTTGTACTAATTAATTGATGCCCTACAACTTTGTAATTGAAAATTTTGCTCTATCTCTTTTCGTTTTTGATTTGATATAGTTAACTTCCGCATTTCGTCACTAGGGGCGCTGTTATCGGTTGCATTAGATTGGGTGTAGTAGCTTTACTATACCGTTATCTCACTTTCATAACTGTAGCTCTCTTCGTTCGCAAGTTATTCCAGGCTAAAAGGACTTTTCTATGCACCCTGTATACTTACTTTCGGCGACCAGCATATCTAGCTTGGATGTGACTAAGGTCTGTATCAGCAAGCAGTCTTACCTTTTGGAATAAAGAGGAGCAGGTTTTTTTTATTTGTTGTTTTTTTACAGTTTTTAGTAATGCAATAGCATTTCGATATAGGATTGCAAAATTTTCCGTCAAAATTATTGTCGTATTCATGTGCATTTCAATTTAAAGAAGAAAGTAACGGATGATCGAAATTTCGTACTAACTCAAATTTCAGTTTAACATTTTTGGTTGATGTCCGTTGAACCGAAAAATGTGTTGCCTTCGCGAACAAAAGTTTGGTAACTTGCACGAGGAGAGCAAAACACCAAAGTAAATTCTTAATTTCAATTACAATTTGTTTTTTCATTTATAGCGCTACCACATAGATAACAGTACTTCACAGCTTGTACAGCTAGCATATTATACTCGCGCAGATACTCCCTGTCAAAAAAAAAATGCCACACCAGGAAGCAGTGTTCCGATTTGCATGCAGACTGGCAAGCAAGATTGTAATGTGCAGATATGCAAATTATTCCACTATCGAACCCATTCAGTACTTAAAGATGGAACTGTTACAACAATTTAAAGCGGTGATTCATGAGTCAGAGATCGACATATCCGAGTAACACTGCCAGAAACTGGAAACGCAACTCCTGCAGGAAAACCATCACAGGTGGAATGCCAAGAACTTATCAGTGAGGAAGATATCGACGAGTCTTTCCGAGTAACATTGCCACAATTGTTAAAAAGTGACTCCTGGAGGACACTCATCACCGGTAGAATGCCAAAACGTCGTTAGCGCCAGGATTATCATTAGCCAATAAGTTCACTGGCCACCCGATCACCAGGACGCACTTTTTAAGATTGCGATTTCCTAAACAAGATTTGGCACCCACTGCTGGGAATGGAATGTACACTCACGAGTGCAAGGCATCTTGATATATTTTTATTGTGTGTACTTGTGTATTGGCCAAGTTTTATTTTGTAGGGGTCACGATAGCGACAACTCAAAGTACAAGCTGAATGTATTTTATCAAATGCTAAACCTAAATCAGTAATTCTCTAGCAACGGCAGTTCAGGAATATCTATCCAGTCAAATTGTCTTATGATGCTTATGAGATATGCATTAAGCGATGATATATGATTTAAAACATTAGGCAGATAGTTATTAATACTTATTTCATCAAAAATGATGCCCAAATTTTTACGTGTTAGCGCAGGTCTGCCATCCGGAAACGTCGCTTTCGTAGCGACGAATGGTTTAAGTTTGTGGATGAAAGTTATTCTTTTTTTGTCCATTTTATGAGGTGAAACGAGGATATAAGCAAATGTCATCGAAAATGAACGGTTCATGGATAACTTATTATGCAACCAAAAGAAATGGCCGAGGAATAATCGATTCTTCCAACTATTCAGTACACTTTAACACCATCAAGAGATGAATACGATGAACTGCAACTATTACACTATTTAACTAAGTTGTTGTAATATAAATTAAAACCATCATTTTTGCACTAAATCTAACCAGATGATTCAAGGCTCAAGCATTCTGCATCACGTCACAATGTCGAAAAAATCCACAATGCTCATTTATCACAAATACTTGTAAAACAAACCTGTTGGTGCACGAGCATAGAATCATATGGGGACGAAGTGACGTAACCCTTTCAACTTTTTCTTAATTAAGGGCCGGCCCCTGAATTTTCGGCTTTAGTTTGTCACCCATGCTTCTTAATTTTTTTTATTTCAAAAGCTCATTATTTCTAGAATTTAAATTAAAATTCAGAATAAGTTATTATAACATCTTTCTAATTCCAAATGTATCGTCGTGCGATCATTTCAATCTTCATACCTATGTACACTGAAGAGCAACTGAATTAGAGACAGATGGCAAAACGACATGACGTATGCAGCGATCCGACAATAAAAGGAGTGATGCGATGGGAATCAGTAAGAGTCGGACGCAGTATGAGTAAAACGAAGGATCTAAGTGCATTTGATCGTGGGCAAATTGTCGGGGCCCGACGAATGGGTCACTCCATCTCGGAAGTCGTGCAGCTTTGGAATTTTCACGAGCCACTGTGTCACGGGTGCACCGTGAGTGTATTTAATCTGGTAAACCCATTCCTTCAAGGGCCAACTGCCGTGGACAATAGCGTGTGGGTGAGCGGGGTCATCGTCGGCTAGCTCGCATTGTAACAGCGGATAGACGGGCCACAATGCAAGAAATCACTCGGCAATTTAACGCTGGTGCACAAAAATGTGTAAGCAGCCACGCCATCCAGAACCATCTCCTCGCTATGGGGTACAGAAGCCATCGTCCCACGAGGGTACCCTTGCTGACCGCACATCACAGGGTGCAAAGATTAGCATTGGCGCGGGAACATCGCCACTGGACCTTTGACATGTGGGAAAATGTTGCCTGGACTAATGAGTCGAGATTCAAGTTGGTACATGCGGTTGGCAGGATACGAATACGGCGCAAACCACATGAAGCGATGGATCCTTCTTGCCAGCAGGGTACTCTTCAAGCTGGTGGGGGTGGCATTCTCGTCTGGGGATTGTTTACGTGGACTGAAATGGGACCCCTGGTACGTGTGACATCGTCCCTCACAGGTTAACGTTACCGGGATATCCTGGACGACCATTTGCTCCCGTTTGTGCGTATTCAACATCCCACTGAGGACCTCATCTTACAACTAGAAAATGCACTGTGCCATCACTCCTGAATTGTATCCGAATGGTTGGATGAACCCTCCACCGACGTGACCTCGCTTCCTTGGCAAGCTAGGTCACTTGACCTCAATCCCATCGAGCACATCTGGAATACGATCGAGAGAGATGTTCGAGGCTCTGACCCCCATCCATCAAATCTTCGTGAACTGTGGGAACTTGCTCAGGGGTCGTGGATCCGTATGGCTTCCCAACGCTTCCGGTGTTTTGTCGAGTCCATGCCGAGACGAATCGCAGCCGTCGTCAGGGCGAAAGGTGGTGCTGCACGTTAGACAGGTATCTCTAATTCAATTGCTCTTCAGTGTATGTAATATAATCGCATGGAAACGGAATTTCCTGGATGACGTGGGTAGACACGGCATGGTTTAAGATCTTATTCTTCGCCCTGAGTCATCGTACCCTTCCTAATCTTCCTTTCCTGCTCCGGACGTCTTATAAAACAAGCAGACCCAGAGCTACCCTCCTGTTTCATGACATGTTATTCAGCTTGTCTCTTCGTTGAGGATCTTCTCACCGTTAACCACAGTGATAATGACCGCTAGCCGCAGTAGTCCTTTTTAGTCTGTAATGAAAAATGATTATGGGTATATTTGTACTTATAAACACACACTGATGCTGACCTTGGCTACGTACAACGGACGCTCCCTATCTTCTGATTCAAGGCTTCTTGAATTGGAAGAGGAACTACAAAGGATCAAGTGGGACATCGTCGGGCTAAGTGAGGTAAGGAGAAAAGGAGAAGATCTCATTGAACTGAAAAGTGGACATCTCTTCTACTATCGTGGGACAGATACTGGCAGAACTAGTGGTGTTGGATTTATAATAAACAAGAAACTGAAGGATAAAGTTGTAGAAGTTGAAAGTTCCTCTGACAGAGCTGCACGACTCGTTATCCAACTCTCGAGAAGATACCAGGCTCAGATTATTCAAACTTATGCACCCACCACAAGTCATGCTGAAGAAGAAATTGAAGAATTTTATGAGGAAATTCGTGATCTAAATAATAAAGGTAAGCAGCACTTGAAGATAATTATGGGAGATTTCAATGCAAAAATAGGGCAACGGCAACAGAATGAAACTTCAGTAGGTAAATTCGGTCACGGCAACAGAAACCAGCGTGGAAATACTCTCGTAGAGTTTGCAGAGGCAGAAGGGTTTTTCATCTTGAACTCCTTTTTCAAGAAAAAGCCACACAGGAAATGGACATGGAGACATCCAATTGGGACGACAAGTGAAATTGATTTTATTATGTGTAACAAAAAATTCGTCATAGAAGACTGCAGTGTACTAAACAAGTTCAACACAGGCAGTGACCATAGATTGGTGAGATGTAAGATGCACCTCAACACTAAACTCGAACGTAGCAAGCTCATAAGACAAACAAAATGTATTGACATAACCAACCTTAAAAAACACCATAATACCTTCAAATTGGAACTGAAGAACAGATTCTCTGCTTTAGAAGGCCTAACATCGGAAGAAGTGGATATTTCTGAAGTTAACAGAAAAGTAACCAAAGCTCTTATGGAAACAGCAACAAAATTAGCTGGGTCTAAGAACAAATTGCATGTGAACAAATTATCAGGAAAAACCAAAATGTTGATGCAAAAAAGAAGAGAGATGAGGACAACTAAAGAAGATGTGACTTCCAAAGTGGAATATATAGAGCTATGCAAGACAGTACGAAAAAGTATCACTGAAGACGTAAGGAAATTCAACTGTGAACTAGTAAGGAAAGCAATTGAAAACAACCAAAGCCTAAAGATAGCAAAGGGACATCTCAGTAAGGGAAGAAAACAGATTATGGCACTGAGAAAAGAAGATGGTTCTGTAACAAGAAATAGAGGCGAAATTTTGACAAGAGTGAAAGATTTCTACTCCAAATTATATGAAAGGGATGATACATGTACTCCAGGCATCATGAAAGATACCAGAGTTCTTCCAGTCCTTCCAGCAGAAGTTGCACATGCAATCAAGAACATGAAGCGGGGAAAAGCTCCAGGAGAAGATGGAATTACTGTAGACATCATACAAGAAGCAAGTGGAGAAATCGAAACAGTACTCGCCCAAATTTTCACTCGATGCCTTAATGAAGGGAAAATTCCTGAGGATTGGAACAACGCTACAATGATCTTGCTACATAAAAAAGGTGACATTGAGGATCTCAGGAACTACAGACCTATCAGCCTCCTATCAGTGGTTTATAAAATCTTCACTAAAGTTCTTTCACACCGCTTGAAGGTAACACTGGACATGGCTCAACCGAGAGAACAAGCTGGATTCAGGAGTGGCTACAGCACAATAGATCATATCCACGTACTGAGAGAACTAATTGAAAGAGCGAGGGAATATGAACTTCCATTGTGCATGGCTTTTATCGATTATGAAAAAGCCTTTGATTCGGTGAAACCATCAGCAGTTGCAATGGCTCTGAAATCCTGCGGTATTGAAGATGCATACATTAATATTATTAATAACATCTATGAAAATGCAAGTGCAAAGATTCTGCTATTTGGTAATACAACACACATAAAAATTGGGAAAGGAGTGAGACAAGGTGACACCATATCTCCGAAGCTCTTTAATGCTACATTGGAAAATGTCTTTCAATCACTGAACTGGGAAAACAAAGGGATAAAGATTAATGGAGATTATCTAACCCACCTTCGTTTTGCTGATGACATAGTCATTTTTGCAACTACCCCATCGGAGCTACAGAGTATGATGCAGGAACTTGCTGACAAAAGTAAAGAAGTGGGATTAAAAATGAACTTTCAGAAGACAAAAGTGATGTTCAATGCTTTTACAAGAAATGAAGATTTATCGATTGATGGAGAAAAGCTGGAGATAACAGACACGTACGTTTATCTTGGACAGCAGATATCAAGTGAGGGTCACATTAGTGAAGAAATTAATCGGCGTACAAAACTTGCCTGGAGAGCTTTTGGAAGAAACAGCATAATTTTCAAGAGCAATATGCCATTATGTCTTAAAAGAAAAGTGTTTGATCAATGCATCCTTCCAGTTCTTACGTATGGTGCAGAGACGTGGACCTTAGCTAAAAGAGACATACAAAGGCTGCAGACAACTCAAAGAAGCATGGAGAGGTGCATGCTTGGTGTAACCAGGAGAGATAAGAAGAGGAACACGTGGATCCGAAAAATGACAAGAGTGGAAGACATCATGATCAGAGTTAAATCCCTGAAATGGCAATGGGCTGGACATACTGCCAGAAGAACAGACCATCGATGGACAGCCGAAATTTTAGATTGGATTCCAAGGGACAGGAAAAGACCCAGAAGAAGACCACATGGAAGATGGGTGGATGAAATTCGAAAGTATGCGGGAGTGACCTGGAGGAGACTGGCACAAGACAGACCGTTGTGGAGGAAACTTGGGGAGACCTTCGTCCAGCAGTGGATTGATAATGGTTGATAATGATGATGATGATGAAACACACACGCGCGCGCACTCTCACATACTCTGCTGGCCACCCAAAATGCAACACCAAGAATGACACGAGATAGCAAAGCCAGATTTACTGGACACATAACAACAGATACAAAGATGAAACGATTGAGCTTACAGCCCCGTGCGACTTGCGGAACACGCAGACGTCAATAGTTCGTGTGGCCCCCATGACAGACGATAACGGCGGCTACACGTCGCGGCATCGGACGAAAGAGGCTTTGGATGTGGGCTTGGGGTATGTCGGTCCTGGCTGCTTCCACACGTTGGCACAGTTCATCAGGCGTAACCGGGGGTGGTGCTTGCCGGGCCACTCGGTTGCCGATCAGCAACCAGACGTGATCAATGGGCGACATATCGGAAGAACAGGCGGACCACGGCAGCAGTGACACCTGGTGGGCCGTGAAGAATTGTTGCACGATACGTGCCACGTGCGGGCGCGCATTGTCCTGTTGAAACGTGGCCGCTGGCAGGTCCTGCAGGTAAGGGAGGGCTACAGGCTCCTAAACGTCGGAGGTGTAGCAATGGTTGTTGAGTGCACCGGCGATGCGTACCAGAGTGGTGCGGGTATCATATTAAATTGCGCCCCAAACCATAACGCCAGGCGACGGACCGGTGATTCGTCGGAGAAGACAACGTCGTGCCATTCTGTAGTCCAGGTGCGGCGTTCAACGGCCTACTGCCACCGCACTCGCCAGTGGTGTAACGTCAATGGTAATCGGAGCAATGGGTGCCGTGCGACAAGTTCCTGCTCCTGCAGACGACGTCGAACGGTACGTGCTGACACAAGTTATTGCGCAACACACCCTAATTACTGCGCTAACGTTCGTGATGTAGCGGTTCGAGCCGTCAATGCCCGCCACCCAACATGCCGGTTCTCTAGTTCGGTGGCGTGCCGCGGCTGCGGCAATCCCTCACGTCGGTCCGTCCGTTCCTCCTGCACCCACCGAATCCATACTCGCCTCACTGTTGCTGGATGTCGTCCCACACGGGCACCGATGTCTCGGTACGATAAACCGCTGTCGCGATAAGCCACTATTCGTCCTCTGTCGAACTCCTAAACGTGCTGGAATGACTGCCGTATTCTGCGACGAAGCATCAGGAAGCTTTCCACGCACAGTTCCGGCAGCACAACACACTTCCACTACTTACACCCCGTTTCCTGTGCACCCTTCTTATAGTGTTTCTCGTTAGCGTGCCGGGTGCACATGATTTGCATATGCCCTGCAATGCTAATCGTTTGCATGTCCTCTTGCGGGCCACGCATGCTGCGAATTTTAGGCCAATCGGATGCTTCCTTCTTGGTGTTGCATTTTGGGTGGCCAGCAGTGTAGTAAAAGCAGAAATGATATGATAAGTACACAGCCTACATGAAATAGAAATTCAGTAATGTACGTAGAGTGCAGTTTCACTCATTAAAATCTGTAAGACAGCGTGCACATTGGAATGCTGAGGGGTGATGATGGAGGTTCTATTGATTTCTGACATTGTGTAACGTATACTGTAGATTCACTTTCCTTTTGATTTTTACTATCTCTGGTTATTTTATTTTACTATGTAAATTATCTTCTTACTGAACGAGATGTTATTTCTCCCGCTGAATGAGATCTGGCAATGAGTGTAAGTCATGACGTGGTGGTAGCCAGTATAAATAGGTGCGTTCAACGATACCTAAGAGAGCTTTTGTTTGTGTTATGTGAGAGAGCTTTTTGTTGATGTGCGTAGTGAGAGCTTTGTTTCATGTGTAAAGAGATTTTCGTTATATGCGTAAGGAGAGCTTCGTTTATGTGAGTAGAGCTTCGTTCATGTGCAAGGAGCTACGTTTTATTGAGTAGCTGTGTGTCCGGTGAAGTGTATGTTGGATCATATCAAGAGTTTCTCAAATAAAAAGTTGTTCTAGTAAGTACGTTTTTCTCAGTTCATAGTTTTGTCAGATCTCTGTCTGGCTGTTAGGTTTATTTCATTAGTTGTTATTATTAACAACCAGCATTAAGACTTTATTCATCTTAATTACTACTACAACATTACTAGCAGTTAAAAGCTTGTTCATTATTATTACTACACTACTAGCAGGAAAGTTTATTCATGTTATAATTAACAAAACAACAACCATTAGAAGAAGCTTAGAGGAAGCTGTATTCATTATAATTGTTATTGGTTCTGCTATTAGCAAAATCAATAGTAGCTTCGGTAGGGATGCAGGCCAATTCAACGCACAATGTCTATAACGAAGTAAATTTCTCCGTCATTTTTGGTCTACGCCGGGATTCGAACCCGAGGCCGCTTATTCCGGAACAAGTCGCTCTACCAACTGAGCTACGCAGACATTTGTTCTGATTGCTATGTGCCTTTATGTCGTGTGCGTCCTGCTGGCAGGTACGTCACATCTCCCCCCCCGAAAGAGGGCCGGGGGCATGGCCCACGGATCAGCCGTGACCATGAATCGTTGCAGGCAGCCATCCACTGTAGAACGTGCACTTGAGAACTCCCAGTCAATCTGCTGTGTGGAATGCAACATCACACATTTTTATTTTTCGAAGCGCTGGAGAAGGAATTCTCTGATTTTTCCTGTCTCGCGGTGTGGAAATAACATCACACCAATGCGAGATTTTGAACGGCCGGGTCATCCGGAAAGTTCGGGCGCCATTATAACGAAGTAAATTTCTCCGTCATTTTTGGTCTACGCCGGGATTCGAAACCGAGGCCGCTTATTCTGGAACAAGTCGCTCTACCAACTGAGCTACGCAGACATTTGTTCTGATTGCTATGTGCCTTTATGTCGTGTGCGTCCTTCTGGCAGGTACGTCACATCTCCTGTTACGTTACATCATCTCCCCCTTATTTATTTTTTTTTCGAAGTGCTGGAGAAGAGATTCTCTTATTTTTCCTATATCGCGGTGTGGAAATAACATCACACCAATGCGAGATTTTGAACGGCCGGGTCATCCGGAAAGTTCGGGCGCCATTATAACGAAGTAAATTTCTCCGTCATTTTAGGTCTACGCGGGATTCGAAACCGAGGCCGCTTATTCCGGAACAAGTCGCTCTACCAACTGAGCTACGCAGACATTTGTTCTGGTTGCTATGTGCCTTTATGTCGTGTGCGTCCTTCTGGCAGGTACGTCACATCTCTTGGTACGTTACATCATCTCCCCCTTATTTTTTTTTTTTTTTTCGAAGTGCTGGAGAAGAGATTCTCTTATTTTTCCTATATCGCGGTGTGGAAGTAACATCACACCAATGCGAGATTTTGAACGGTCGGGTCATCCGGATAGTTCGGGCGCCATTATAACGAAGTGAATTTCTCCGTCATTTTTGGTCTACGCCGGGATTCGAAACCGAGGCCGCTTATTCCGGAACAAGTCGCTCTAGCAACTGAGCTACGCAGACATTTGTTCTGATTCCTATCTGCCTTTATGTCGTGTGCGTCCTTCTGGCAGGTACGTCCCATCTCCTGGTACGTTACATCATCTCCCCCTTATTTATTTTTTTTTTTTCGAAGTGCTGGAGAAGAGATTCTCTTATTTTTCCTATCTCGCGGTGTGGAAGTAACATCACAAGAATGCGAGATTTTGAACGGTCGGGTCATCCGGATAGTTCGGGCGCCATTATAACGAAGTGAATTTCTCCGTCATTTTTGGTCTACGACGGGATTCGAAACCGAAACCGAGGCCGCTTATTCCGGAACAAGTCGCTCTACCAACTGAGCTACGCAGACATTTGTTCTGATTCCTATCTGCCTTTATGTCGTGTGCGTTCTACTGGCAGGTACGTCACATCTCCTGGTACGTTACATGTCTTTATTTCGACCACTACAATCGAAACGCATAATTACGTCCAGTTTTACGTTAAGAGTAACACTCTTGTGAGCTCTCTTAGGCTTTTTTGATACCCTTAGGACATATCTTGTTAACGGATGCAAAAAATAAATCGAGATAAAGAGCAGATGCTCACAGATACAGTTCAAAGCAATGGCAGCTTGATTCTGAGTGTAGTTCCCGGGGAAGAAGCTTGGCGGCGCCACTCTCGCTGCTCGGGATGCGTGCTACCTCTATAACGGCGTGCTGCAAAACAAACGCTGAACGCTATTTTCGCTTTTCGACATTTTTCGTAAAAGAGGAAATCATCGGATTTTCTTTTTTTGGTTATCGAAAGCAGCACTAATGTACACCGATGAGTCATTACATTATAACCCCCAGCCTGGAGACCGAACGGTGGCGCAAGTGAAGTTCACAGAGCAGTCTATATAGGTCCGGCTTTCGGTTAGAAGAGTGTTCGGAGTCAGAATGGGAAAAGCTACCGCTTTATCGGAGTTTGACAAAGAACAAATTGTGATGGCACGGAGCCTCGGAACTACGATCTGGGAAACGGCGTGGGTTGTGGGTTGTTCCCGTGCCGCTCTAGTGAGTACGTATCAAAAGTGGTGCACAGATGGCCAAACGACGTACTGTCGTCTAACCGTGCGTCGTCTGCAGCTCATTGATGCCAGAGCGGAGCGGAGACTGTCGCGCATTGTTCACAGCGACCGCAGAGCCACAGTTCGACCAATCACCTGCACCTACAGTAGTGGTGATCAGGGGAATGTGTCACAGTACACAGTTCGTCGCAGCCTTTCTGTTCATGGGCCTGCGTTGCCGAAGACCCAGCCGGGTCCTCATGCTCACTGCACGTCCTCGCCAACAACGCATGAAATGGGCCCCAGATAATCGAGATTGGACCGTGGATGATTAGAAGAAAGTGGCCTGGCCTGACGAATCAAAATTCCTGGTGCATCACGTAGACGTGCGAGCGCGGATCCGCGATTACCAACGGAGTCTCTGGCACCTGAATGCATGGTTGGGGGAAACAGGCCGGCGGCGACGGTGTTATGCTGTGGGCGATGTTTTCCTGGGACATTTTAGACCTCATTATCCTAATAGTACAATTCCTGACAGCTGTCAGGTATCTGAACATCATTGCAGACCAAGTTCACCCATTCATGGCAACTGTGTTCCCTGCAGGTGGTGGTCATTACCAACAGGATAATGCATAATGCCAAAATAATGCCTAAAGGCGGTCCTACACTGCCAGAATCGTCAAGGAGTGTTCGAGGAACATGCTGGTGACTTTCTGTTAATGCCCTGGCCTCCAAATTCAGTTGATATGAACCCAATCGAACATTTGCGGTTCGACTTGGAAAAGCGGATCACCACCACCCTAAAATGTACGGGAACTGGAGGACCTACTGTTGACCTTATGGTACCAGATACACCAGGATATCTATCGCCACTTCATCGAATCGATGCCTCGCCGAGTGGCCGCTGTTTTGCGGGCTAAAGGCGGTCCTACAGCTTGTTAGTTAGGTGTTCATAATGTAATGGCTTATCAGTGTAGGTCTTTCTTAAAAGCTTGGCCTAAAGTGAACTTTCGGAAAGCGGGAGATACCTGTAGTTCGTTTAATCATAATAATATTATCCACCTCCACCCTCAACTTTTGGAACAAGTCTACGTCCATGTGTTGGTGGAAATATGCAAGAATTTGGAATATACTGAGGCAGCATTTGTTAGACAAGTTTGGAAGAGGCACTCTAAAGAGACAACGTGTCGTTTCTTCGATGTTCGGGAAAAGCGTGGCAAACCTTGTTTTTCCAGACACCCCGTCGTCTATCTCCATCCATCTGGTCTGCAACTTACCTAAGTCAGCAGTTGTTTTCTGCATGCGTTTGGAGCTGGACATTTTTATCTTTTCTAAATGCGTGCAGTTTTCTAAGAATTTGTGATCTAAAGATAGGAAAAGCGAAACGCCGTAGTAGTGCAAATTCACAAGATCACTTTTATCACGTTTGTAAACAGTTTACAGCAGAATCACAACGCCCATCTATGTCCTTATTATTATTATTTTAAGGGTTAACGACTACCATGAGCACATTTAACGGCTATAAGCAGTCGCCCGTCCTTAATTTGTGGTTACTGATTCCAGGGAAGGAAGCCAGTTAGTGCTGAAACACAGGCATGCCACCAACGACACCTCCACTCCAACCCGACACCAGCTCGGACAATTTGCCGGAAATCTACGCCTCTGACCAGTTGTCCACCGGGGCGGCCAATAATACACTGTAACTATTACGTGATATCGCTTTTGAAAGCAAACTAAACCTCAAAAAATTAGCAACGTGGAAACCATTTAAATCAGTAGTTCAGTGATTTCTTATGATTAAATAAAAAAAGAGAACTACTAGGAACTGATAGAGAAAATGTTACATCATGTAAAGCTGATAGGCACTAGCAACTTTTCGGATATATAATGTAATATTCTATTAGGGTATAAGTACAGTGGTCCAATGAACTTGGGACCCTCCGATGATAGACGACTGTTTCTGATTTTTACAAAGGGAAGATAATACCGTTGACTAGAAGAAAGAATAACTGTTTGTTAGCAAACTTAAAGACTCAGTATTTTTGTTGCATACTACCAAGCATAATAACATAACCTACGTCTATGATGCCTTAATAGTACTATGTACACACCCCAGGGACCGAGTGTCTATCTTCTAACCATTCGTCTGTGATGGGCCAAAGTTCGGGTCCAGGACGTGGCATGGAACACAAACAAATTGTGCGTGTTACAAATTTTACTGTCATTTACATTATCATCGTTTACCATTTAGTAAAAACATCTTATTTCGTTGATATTATCGAAAAAAGTTAAGATTTTTTGACCATTGTTATTGAACCAAAGAAGTGACAGAAATGGAGAAGGGTTTGATAAAGGCAAGAAATTGGAGAAGAGTTTATGTTTGAAATAACTGATTATGAATTACTCCTCTCCCCTCCTAAGTGGCGCTTTAGTTTTCACAATCCAATGTGTTTGACAACAAAACGTGATTTTTCTTTTACCCGGGACTATTTTTCGAGTTGGAGGTAAAAACCAAACCAACTCGAGATTTTATGAGGTGAAACATATTTAAAACACATTTAACTGCACAAAGTACTTTAAGTTAATTTCTACCTTTCCACGAAAATCCCTCTGACTACTCCTTCTGACCTTTTTCCTCTTTATATTTGATTGCATAAAGCACACTAAGAGAGCTATTATCATGAATAAATATTTTCCTTTTCTTTCTTACAGTGACCACACTTAGCCCTTTAAGCCGCACATAAAGAAACATTGACCACTCACAACCTTTAAGCGGCATGTAAAAAACATTGACCACTCTTAACTCTTTAAACAGAACATAAAAAACATTGACCACTCTTAACTCTTTAAACAGAACATAAAAAACATTGACCACTCTTAGCACTTTTAAAAGACATATAAAGACATTGACTACTCACATATAAAGACATTTACCACTCACATAAAAACACATTGACCACTCTTAACCATTTAAGCACCACGTAAAAAAAACACTGAAACGTTGAACGCTCTTAACCCTTTAAGTGGCACATAAAAAGACCTTGACCACTCTTAAGTTTTAAGCGGCATGTAAAAAACATTGACGGCTCTTAACGCTTTAAGTGGCACATAAAAAACATTTACCACTCTTTAAGTGGCACATAAAAAGACATTGCCCACTCTTAACCATTTAAGCAGCATTAAGCAGCAGCACGTAAAAAAATTGAATGCCCTTAACACTTTAAGTGGCACATAAAAAAAACATTGACCACTCTTAACACTTTAAATGGCACATAAAAAACATTGACCACTCTTAAAATTTTAAGCTGCCTGGCTCCACAAAATCTATGGCAAAACAATTCCTCCTCCTTTCATCTCAACAGCACAAAGAGAGCTGTTATCATGAATAAATATTTTCCTTTTCTTTCTCTGCTGTGCCACTCAGTTAACGGGAAGATGAAAGCCCTGTGTAGACAGATGTTTGTTATCAATGTTTTTTAAAACGTAAAAACCTTTTTTGAAAGGAAAGCAAACAAAAATACATGTCTAAGAGTTTTACACACTTTGTTAATGGGTCACGCAGCTTTTAAGCGATTGCACTCTGATTATAATGTACGTTTCATTCTTCTTTGTGGGAAAAAAAACTTGCAACAGCCCTGTGGACAACTTTCTGCCATAGGAACAAAAGCTTCGATTTTTCTCTTATTTTGAACATTTCAGAAAACCATCATAACATTTGAAGAAGAAAATTCTTAAGATAATAGACAGCCGAAAAGCTGTACGTATCTTCAACAAACTTCGGACCGTATCCATATATATCCATATATATTTAACGAACGGTAAAAATTCACACAAAATATTGCTTTGGTTTCAAAACTAAGTTATTGTAAAACATGGAGGATTATCAGAAAAGCACACGAATTTAAAGCTGGTTATTCATATTACTTTACTGTAAAAAAAAGTGATATAAAAATTAATTCAGAAATTAATTTTTATAGGAAGGGAGTCTTTGTGTTTCGAATTTAATTATAACCGCAAGAATAGTTTTTCTCCGAAAAATGAATTGAACATGTTCCACGAGAAAGTTATTTTTTTATCTTCTCCGTTTTAGACAAAATTAAATTTATTACTGCTTGGATGGAGAAACACATGTCGTGTCTCTATTTATTTTAATTTGATACGTTAAGTTTAGATGTTTCCGATAATTGCTTTCGGGTTCTCCAGTCATCCTCCTTGTTAATTATGACTTTTATGATAATGTTACTCCCAAAATTACCCATCTTTTAACTTTTCTGCATTGGCCAAAAATACATAAAATGTTGAATTATCTAATGTAGTTGATGCCATTGGTGGTGGGACTAATTATTGTTTTCGATCAGAGAGTACATAAGCATCAGAATATCAAACACGTGAAAGCTAAAATTGATATATTTACAGGATAGAACAAAATTCTGTTCATCAATGAACAATTAACATCTTTTTTCGTTTGTTAATAAGGCAAAGCTGTCTTTTCTTACTGAGGTAAATTCAAAAGACCAGTTTTGCATTTACAGAGTTAAAAAAACGCAATCAAATGAGTAGAAAGACATGCCCTAACTGGCCAGTGAAGTAGGTATTCCTAATGTAATTACTGATCTAGGGTCTTAGGCCCCTTCACTGTTAAATCACGAGATCAGGTTTCCAAAAGACAACTAGAACGACGAGATGGACATCGGACAGTTAGAAGCATGCGACATTTCGACTTAGCACCATCAAGCGACTAAGAAACCTGGGCGCATATGCAATTTGTGTGCTAAATGACTGGGACTTCCTTGCGTACATACCAACATAACACGGCTAATTATTTCACAATGAGGTCTTTTTTGTTTCTTTATTTCACAGACGAATGGCCTCTTTCTTTTCTTTTCGTTTTTGTTTCGGTCGCCTGCCCCTTATTTAGGGCCACTGGTAGTTCCAGGAAAAGAAGGGACAGAGACATCCGACAACCTCACTATCCATGCCTCATCCGGGACTATTAACCCGGTACCATCTCCGACGACTGATCCGAAGCCCGTGACCCGAACCACTAGACCACCAAGGCAACAATTGTCTCACATACATAATTCCTAAAAATAAGCTTCACTAACGTCTTCTTCTTAATCTCAGAATTCCAAGATGCCCATTTCCTTCTTGGTTGTTTCAAACGACGATAAAAACCAGCTGTAGTTTAATACATACTGTTACTATACTGATGCTGCCAACGACTTGAAAATGTTCTTCTAGGCAGATAGGAATCTCCTTCCCTGAGTATCACGATAAATATAACAAGAAGAGTGCGATCTCCTCGCTTGGTGTCTGAATGGTGGTTGTTCATTCTGTCTGCCTGCCAGATCTGTTGGCAGCAGTTCCATCTCATATTCCTTGTTCCTTCTGACTGTTCTGTGACAAATATTTCTAATGCACACTGCTTGCGTTCATTTCTCTCAAGAACCTTCCCTTCTACTAACGATTTCTGATTTATATGGCGAGCCATGAGCCACATTCATAGTGAATAGTTTACAACTGCGAACTTAAAAGAATTACGTTGTACGTCGAATATGTATTTATTAAGTAAGTATATGAAAACACCTACTGTAAAAGCCGCTGCTCTTCTTGATCTCGAAAGATCTTTTCACTGATTTGTTGCGAGGGTACATCTTGACTGAAAGCTGATTTTTCAGGCACAACTTCATATTACGGTTCACATTAATGGACCTTAACAGATATTACTGATTTACGTAGCGCCACTAGATATTTATGCTGTGGGAATATCAGTAATCACTTCATCCAAATATTTTGGAGTGTGCGTACCATCCTTACTCTTCCGTACGTTGCGTCGTGAATACATGCATGGATATACAGGGTGATCCATTTAAACCAGTACCATGTGATTTACTTATAACTTTTTTATAAATAACAACAAAACCATACAGTAATTTGAGAATTATACATGTGGTATTGGAGAATCATTTTATCAAAGCAAATGTTGGAATTGTCCTCCATTTTCTTGTAAACACAGTTGAACACGCCGCACCATATTCAGCAATGTCTCATGTAGAGTACGAGCAGTAACATTGCCAATTTCAGTCGTGATTGTTTCACGCAATGCATCCAATGTTTTTGGATGGGTTTTGTAAACTTTATCCTATAAGTAGCCATATAAAAAAAAGTCAGGGGAAGTTAAGTCCGGAGATCGGGGAGGCCATATGTTTTTTGAAATTCACCTGTAATCAAAGAAGCTGGTTATGAGTTCCATTGAGACTTTCGATGTGTGACACGTAGCGCCATCCTGCTGAAAGTAGCCCTCTGTCAATTCAATGTCATCCAGTTGTTCCACAAATTCATTGAATTTGTGGCAATAAACGTTAGTGTTGACAGTCTCAGAGAAAAAAATGGGGCCAATAATTTTCGTAAACGAAACCGCACACCATACACCAATCTTTTGTGAATGCATCGGTGTTTCACACATAACGTGTGGGTTTTCGGCAGCCCAGTATCTGCTGTTTTGCGAATTGACGTAGCCAGACAGATGAAATCAGGCTTCATCCGTAAACCATGTGATGGAGAGAATATCAGATCGCAAATTAAGAACATTTTGAAACCATTTGCAGTAACTTACTCTCTTTCCCTTGTCCGGTTCCTGCAGCTGATGGATTACGTGCACTTTAAATGGTCGAATATTCGCTTTTTTTTGCTGCCCTTTGACTAGTTCCGTATGAATATCCTGTTTGTTGGCTTAATCTGCACAACGATTTCGTCGGAGATTGAATTAAACGTTGTCCAACATCGTCCACACGCGTTTGGGGCATCGTAGGGTGATGTCTACCGCTACCGCTGAGAAGAGAACTGGTTTGCTCCAGTTTTTTTGCCATCGACAGAATTGTTGACTTGCTTGGCACTTTTCGAACTCCAAACTCTCTTCGCAATGCTCGTTGCGTTTTGATGACAGAATTGTTTACCTAATACGATTTCACTAAAGAAAACACGCTCTGGAACAGAGTACTGCATGTTTCCGAATGCACGCAAGTGAATGACAACGCAACAACAAACAAATCACGAGCTGAGTTACAGTTACGGTTAACAATCTTCTTCACGGTGGCGGTTTTCATTCTCCAGGAGTTGCTGCTTCTATTGAAAAAAAGAGAAGTTCCTTGCGCGATCCCTTGCAAAAATGTAAGTTTTTTTCAGGGTACTGGTTTAAATGGATCACCCTGTATGATTAGAGAACATAATAGAAGTTTTTAGTTTCACAACAGTTACTCGAACTACTTTTCCACTCATGTTTGACCACTCTGCCACTCATGTGGCAGAGTGGTCAAACATGGCAGAGTGGTCAAACATGGCAGAGTGGTCAAACAGCTAACCAAGAACTCAATGGCGTAAGTTCTTGGTTAGCTGGTCCCAACCGCCGGGCCAGCCGTAGGTGGTTCGTTCGTCTTTGAGCGCGGCTCCCTCCTCTCTCTAGAACCATTTGCCCCAAATTAGGCATAAACGACTGCTTATGACCAGAAGAGCTGCTCATGGTTCTCGTTAAACCCCGAAAGAAAAAACGAACGAAAAACAAAGTTTCATTTCTTAAAATTTGATACTTATTGGTGTGCTTTGATCAAGAATCAAAATGTTTCTCATCAGAATAGCTCTCATGACAATAATAAATAATCGATGAAATAACATTGATTAAGTTTTCTAATATCTGTAAAGGCACATCTTCTGTTCCTCCTAAGATACGCTAATTCCTCTGAAATTGCAATATTTACCAGTCTCTCTTACTTTCTAAATCGACACGTACCATCTTTCCAGATAATGAACAATACGATTTACTACACGGAAAGACGTTAGGTGTCGAACCTTTCTGCACTCAGCAGTTTGCAGTTTTACGAAGCAAACGACAGCAAAGGAAAGCGGCAGGTGTTTCAGTCTCTCTCCGCGACAGATGTTCTACATTTTGCCGAACAAATAATGGATTCCTCTTCTTCTGAGTAAATACTACCTTAGCTATAGACCATTTATTTCCACGTTTTCGTTCATAATAAGCTGCCCTACAATGAAACTGCTATGAAAAAGGCGAAAGCATTTTGACCAGTGTTTTAGTGAACCGAAAAACCGCGTAACGAAGTTTTTCTTGAATTTTTTTTTTGTTCTACGGTTTTTTAAGTGCTTTGATTTGATCTGAAACCAAGACAATAGATAAATATTCAGGAAACCACAATACTTGAGAGTCACGGAGGATTCGTTAAACCAGTCCCGTTAATGGATATGATGACGTCATCATACGGAGTTAAATCACACATAAGCTTTAAACGTAAAAAGGTCAAAAAGGAGAAAAACAGTCTTAAACAGCACTGCTAACTTATTGTATTAAGAAGTAAAATATACATATACACTGAAGAGCAATTGAATTAGAGACAGATTTGCATAACGCAAATTTGGCGCTGTGGGCGGCCCTGTGAACGGAAACGGCATGACGTATGAAGAGATCCGACAATATAAGGAGTGATGCGACGGGAATCAGTAAGAGTTGGACGCAGTATGGGTAAGACTAAGGATCTAAGCGCATTTGATCGTGGGCTAATTGTCGGACCCGACGAATGGGTCACTCCATCTCGGAAGTCGTGCAGGCACTGGGATTTTCACGAGCCACTGTGTCACGGGTGCACCGTGAGTACATCGAATCCGGTAAAACCATCCCTGCAAGGGCCTACTGCCGTGGACAACAGCGTGTGGGTGAGCTGGGTCATCGTCGGCTAGCTCGCATTGTAACAGCGGAATGACGGGCCACAGTGCAAGAAGTCACTCGGCAATTTAACGCTGGTGCACAAAAACGTGTAAGCAGCCACACCATCCAGAACCATCTCCTTGCTATGGGGTACAGAAACCATCGTCCCACGAGGGTACCGCTGCTGACCGCACATTACAGGGTGCAAATAATAGCATGGGCGCGGGAACATCGCCACTGGACCCTAGACATGTGGGAAAATGTTGCCTGGACTAATGAGTCGAGATTCAAGTTGGTACATGCGGATGGCAGGATACGAATACGGCGCAAACCACATGAAGCGATGGATCCTTCTTGCCAGCAGGGTACTCTTCAAGCTGGTGGGGGTGCCATTCTTGTCTGGGGACTGTTTACGTGGACTGAAATGGGACCCCTGGTACGTGTGACATCATCCCTCGCAGGTCAATGTTACCGGGATATCGTGGACGACCATTTGCTCCCGTTTGTGCGTCTTCAACATCCCACTGGGGACCTCATCCTGCAACAAGAAAATGCACTGTGCCATCGCTGCCGAATTGTATCCGAATGGTTGGATGAACACTCCACCGACGTGACCTCGCTTCCTTAGCTAGCTAGGTCGCCTGACCTCATTCCCATCGAGCACATCTGGGATGCCATTGAGAGAGATGTTCGAGGCTCTGACCCCCTCCATCAAATCTTCATGAACTGTTGGAGCTTGTTCAGGGATCGTGGATCCGTATGGCTTTCCAACGCTTCCGGTGTCTTGTCGAGTCCGTGCCGATACGAATCGCCGCCGTCATCAGGGCGAAAGGTGGTGCTACACGTTACTAGACAGGTATCTCTAATTCAATTGCTCTTCAGGTTATAACCACTTCTGTTGGCAATGCGCTCAGCAGTGCGTCGTGACATTAGATCGTAGAGACGTCTTGTAGCTTCTGCGGCATTGCCCGCCATGCTTACTGCACAGGTTTCTGCAAGGTGCCCACGGTGTGTTGAGATGCCATCCAACAATGTCTCCTACATGCTCAAATGAGGATAGATCCGTGTATCTTGCTAGCCACTTAAGAGCGTTAACAGCGCACAGACGCTCTCTGGAGATATTTGCACTAAACGATGCGCCTTATCTTGCTGAAACATGCTGCCAGGCTCCCTCTTTATAAAATAGCTAACAAAAGCATCCACGATATTCTCCACTTACCGCCGAGCTATTAAACTGCAAGCGAGGAATACTAAACATGTTGGCAAATCATAACTGATTGCTCCCCAGACCATGACCCCATCTTCGCGCTGTATGCCGTTGAACATTTTCTTTTGAAATGTTTCGTTTCATCTGTCCTCTCCATGAGTGATCCCAGGGATCCTTGGAGTCGAAACAAAAGCAAAATTCATCTCTGAAGGTCACACGATTCTATTATGTCTGCCATTTAACTCGAGAATGGAACCATCCCAGATACTGGCAACTCTGATTATTGGGTAGGGGCAAGCAACGCAATGGATGCCGGGTATGAAATCCTGCTTCCGTCAGTCTTCGAGATTAGGGTCTGCCTTACGGTGGGAAGACTTACAGTAACACTTACCGGTCTTCTGAGGTTAATAGCTTATCGCGAGATTAAACGGTCTTTTCTTTGGAAAGTCGTCCTACGTGATACAATTCCAGACTGACGAAAGATCGTACTTTCTTTTAAAAACTACTGCCAGTATCGATGCATTGTTGCGTTGCCAATGCTCAAATCCTGCGCATTACGGAGAGACTGCCATGCACCCACCTTGAAACGAATAATCCGTATCCCCTCAAATTCACCCAGCTAACCACATGTTGGGCGAATCTACTGCCGTGGGCGAATCTACTATCCGAAGTCCGCTTCCTTTTCGAAATCTCAGTTCCGAACCGGAAGATTCTTCTCACGAGGAATCTTCCGGTTCGGAACTGTTGGCAAACGCTGCAATCGGACTGCTCCCGTATTTTAACCTTTTAGGTGGGTGATGTACTTGAGCCAAATGATGTTCAATATTTTTTGCGCTCCCCAAATAGAAATATTCACAAAGCGGCAGTGTTTTACGAAATATACAGCAAAATTATTCATTCGTCCCCATTCATCTCAGCAGTACCGAACTGTTACTTATGATAAAAGCACTCTTCTAGTCCTCTAATCGCTGATTCATTACACAAGGCTTGATGGGAAAGGGTCAGTCTCCTGACACGGACATTATGCTACTAGGCAGATATAATTGACTGAAGCATCTTCTCTCTCGTTTCTTTGGTTAGTCGATATTGTTATAATCCTTTTAGACGTCAATCAGCCAGAAAAATCAGTGTCAATCATCTTAAATGACCACCTGGACTAACAAAGCTAAGCAGAAATCAACCTTTTCTGAGGCTCATTCTCACCTGTTTGAGCCGCGGTAGCCTCACTTCATTGACTGTAAATACACTCATGCTTAAAAGTTAAAGATTATTGTGAATTACAGGAAATGTTGCGAAGTGATTCGCCATGCAAACTAGTCCATACCTCTTCCGAAATGACGAAAGTCCAGAAGTGTCGCTCCAGAAGACCGATAGTGGCACTAGGAGTACGACAGACGTCACGTAGCACGCTGCAGGTTACAAAAAGAGAAGTCAGAACAGCAGAATAGAGATGTTGTGCGTTTAGGATGTGTGACAATGCTGTATATCAAATGAATAGGGCTCAGCAAACCCATATTGATGAAGTTATGTGGGGTAGAATCATCGGTCCCCTCAAGGCTGACCAACCCCAAATGGCAGTGACTCAGGAGCTGCATGTCTCACAAAGTATCATGTTTAGATTATGGTGGTGGTTCCGACACGAAGAAAATGCGTCTCCACGCTTCAGCAAAGGATGTCCGCGGATTACAACGCAGTAACAATACTGTCTTTTGTCACAAACTGCCAGACGACACAGACAGAGTACAGCAGGGAACCTTGCCAGAGACCTTTCAGCTGCCACAAGGACCACGGTTTCAAGACATACCGTGTACAGACGATTGAGTGAGTACGGCCTGTATACCCGTAGGCATGCCACGTGCATCTCGTTAACTGCACCTTATCGAAGAGCCCATGTTGCCTGGTGCAGAGAATATCGTGCTTGGACAGCTGTCCAATGGACCTATGTTTTCTTGACTGACAAATCCAAGTTTAGTCCGCACAATGATTCAAGCCGTGTCTTCATCTGGAGAACACATGGGTCTAGGTACAAGACCTCCAACATCCTTGAACATCCTCGTTTTGGGGGCGGTGAGATTCTAGTGTGAGGTGGAATAATGTTGGGTTCACGTACACCCTTCCATGTGTTTGAAAGAGGAACCGTGACAGGCCGCAATGTCATTCTGTACCACAATGACATTCGACAACAATATGTTCCGCTATTCAGGGGTGTAATGAGACTTGAGTTCGTGTTTATGGATGACAACGCACGTCCTCGTCGAGCTGCTGTAGTGCAGAAACACCTAGAAAGTGAGGATGTCCCCCGCTTATAGCGGCCAACTCGCGTTCCGTATTAAAACCCTATTGAGCACTCATGGGAGACAATTGGAAGACGCATTGCAGGACGTCATCTCCTAGAGCTCTTCTGGAACTTCGAACAGCATTGGTGCAAGAGTGGGACTCCGTACCCCAAGCACGGTTTGATAATGTGGTGTTGAGTATGCACAGATGTTGTGCTGCATGTGTCGCTGTGGCGGTATACGTAGAGCACAATGAACACTTTCTTCACCATAAAACATTTGTGTTCTGAACGAGATGTGCATTGCAAATTAGTTCCAGGGAGCTGTTTTTCTTTATTTTCACCACTATGACGGATCCTCTAGATTTTTTTCGTTCTGAATTTTGATTTAGTTGAATATGCTCCATATCTAGAATATTTTGGTTGCAGTCCTAAATGTGAGAGTCGAAACTGATACTATCCTTAATTTTTCAGCATGAGGGTAAATTCTTTGAGCTGATTTGAGCCTATTTTGTTAACCCCGAGTTCATTTGTTCCAGCTGGTTAAAAAGCCAATACAGATAAGGTAGTATCAGGGGGATATACAGCCAGTTAGGTCCGATTTGCCGTAAACCTTTGGATGGGAAGTATGAAGGAAAATATCTGTCAGTTTATTACTAAGTTCGTTATCTTTTTCCAGTTTCTTGCTGTTGTTTACCTCACGTTAGATTAGTTGTTTATACACTGCTGGCCACCCAAAATGCAACACCAAGAAGGACACGAGATAGCAAAGCTAGATTTACTGGACACATAACAACAGATGCAAAGATGAAACGATTGAGCTTACAGGCCTGTGCGACATGCGGAACACGCAGACATCAATAGTTCGTGTGGCCCCCATGGCTGGCAATAACGGCCGTTGCACGCCGCGGCATCGAACGAAAGAGGCTTTGGATGTGGGCTTGGGGTATGTCGGTCCAGGCTGCTTCCACACGTTGCCACAGTTCATCAGACGTAGCCGCGGGTGGCGCTTGCAGCGCTACTCGGTTGCCGATCAGCGACCAGACGTGTTCAGTGGGCGACATATCGGGAGAACAGGCGGGCCACGGCAGCAGTGATTCCTGGTGGGCCGTGAAGAATTGTTGCACGATGCGTGCCCCACATGTGGGCGCGTGTTGTCCTGTTGAACCGTGGCTCCCTTACCTGCAGGTCCTGCAGGTAAGGGAGGACTACAGGCTCCAAAACGTCGGAGATGTAACGGTGGCTGTTGAGTGTACCGGCGATGCGTACCAGAGGGGTACGGGGGTCATATCCAATTGCGCTCTAAACCATAACGCCAGGTGACGGACCGGTATGGCGATGCATAATGCAGGCGTCATACAGTCTCTCGCCGCGGTGCCTCCATACGTGGATCCGATCATCGTGGTGTTGCAGGCAGAAGTGGGATTCGTCGGAGAAGACAATGTCGTGCCATTCCGTAGTCCAGGTGTGGCGTTCAACGGCTCACTGCCGCCCAACTCCCCGGTGGTGTAAAGTCAATGGTAATCGGAGCAATGGGCGCCGTGCGACAAGTTCCCGCTCCTGCAGACGACGTCGAACGGTACCTGCTGACACAGGTTGTTGTGCAACACACCCTAATTCCTGCGCTAACGTTCGTGATGTGGCGGTGCGATCAGTCAATGCCCGCCGCACAACATGCCGGTTCTCTCGTTAGGTGGTGTGCCGCGGCTGCGGCAATCGCTCATGTCGGTCCGTCTGTCCCTCCTGCACCCACCGAATCCATACTCGCCTCACTGTGGCTTGATGTAGTCCCACACGGGCACCGATGTCTCGGTACGATAAACCGCTGTCGCGATAAGCCAATATTCGTCCTCTGTCGAACTCCGAAACGTGCTGGAATGACTGCCGTATTCTTTGAAGAGGCATCAGGAAGCTTCCTACGCACAGGTCCGGCAGCTACACCCCGTCTTCTGTGCAGCCTTCTTATAGTGCTTCTCGGTAGCGTGCCGGGCGCACATGATTTGCATACGCCCTGCAATGCTACTCGTTTGCATGTCCTCTCGCGGGCGACGCATGCTGCGAATTTCAGGCCAATCGGATGCTTCCTTCTTGGTGTTGCATTTTGGGTGGCCAGCAGTGTATATGCGCCAAAACCAAGAACACATACACAAACACCTCATGAAAAGATGGAAGTTGGTTCAAGCAAGATTTCGGATGCCTCCTTCTTGGTGTTGCATTTTGGGTGGCCAGCAGTGTATATGCGCCAAAACCAAGAACACATACACAAACACCTCATGAAAAGATGGAAGTTGGTTCAAGATTTTGTGACCTCGTACCGCCTGTAGTTCCCGGAAGCACTGGCAGAGTGCAAGTTCTGAGTTCACAAGCAGGGTCCCTCCGCAAGACAACCATCAGAATCCTAGGGAAAGAAGGGAGAAGGATGCTTCGGATTTCTTCAGGGAAAGTCGCGGGTTTGAAATACGTTTTAACACAGAAATCGTCTGGTAACGGCTGCGTTCATAGCTAAGGGGCGGGCTAACCCGGGTCTATTTATCTTACATAAAGCTGTCTCACCACGATCTAAAACACTTCCATCTAATACACGCAAGCTTCAGAAGTATAAGATATTTATTTAAATCTAAAACCAGTATGTACAGATAAAAGCAACTTTAAAAAACAAGCAAGATTTTTCAAGTCTTCACAAGACCCATTATCAAGCCAAAGTGCAGCCGCAAGACTGCACTTTGGCTTGATAATGGGTCAGTATGTACAAGAAATAAAGTGTCCAGAAAGTGCATTTCTATGTTTACAGTATTTTAGATAAAGTGTCGGGAAAGTTCATTTCTATGTTTACAGTACATGTACACCTAAATGTTGCTAGAGTTACAGATGCATGACGGTCGCTTGCTTATACATATATAGTCTTGTTCACGGCACATTGGGCTGCACTTTGACTTGATAATGAGTCTTGTGAAGACTTGAAAGACTTTGCCTGCTTTTTAAAGTTGCTTTTATCTGTACATACTGGTTTTAGATGTAAATAAATATCTTATACTTCTGAGGCTTGCGTGTATTAGATGGAAGTGTTCTAGATCATGCTGAGACAGATTTATGTAAAATTAATTCTATGGTTGCACGAGATATAATCTCTCTTAACCCGGGTCTAAGTGTCTTACAATATGGACTAACTCTGTTGTAGTGTCTGATGACAACTTCATCAAAAATTTGTGTTTTATACAGGTTTAACCTGAGTCGTGTACGACGGGAAGAAGTTCATTAGATTTAAGTGTGCTTATTGCTTTTGGTTATGTGTTTCTGTTGTTTGCTGCTACGATGTTACCCATATCTATAGGTTGAAATACAGAATGTCAGCTATCAATTGTGAAAATGGCGTTACCTATAAAAATTGCGCATATTCACCCAAGTTCGTCGAAATCTGAGATCCTGAAATTTGGTGAATGCCCATTGCTCTGAATGTTTGCACACATGTGGGAAGGTAAAGCTGGGGACTGAAAGAAAACCTGTGGGGATGCTAGATATAGTTCGATTGAAATGAAACGTGTATTTATGGATGAAAATGGTTAGTGCAGGCCACTACAGATTTTTTTCGGTGCCACACGGAACAGTATGTTTGCGTTCCACACAATGCACTTTGAAGAAATTTTAATGCGCCCTAAAAATGGCTCCCCAGAGCTTGGCCATGTAGGCCTCATGTGTAAGTCAGGCAGGTCATATCTAAAGCTGAAACTAACCTTAAAGAAAGATTCAGTTTATGACAAAACGTGTAATTTCTTAGCAACTGCAATTAATTTCTATTGGTAAATTTTGCCTTTTCTGCCACACTTATCCTCCACCATTATAATTCATGTTGCTGCTTATACAAATGCGTACTGGTTATTATCAAGTTGGCATATCACCTCTGAGTAGTATTGACATATTTTTGGGTGGTTATAGGGTTGTGGGAAGTATAATCCCATGCATTTTCTTCCAAAATGTTCTCTTTTCCGAAGATTCGAACAGTTTTAGTCCCAAACTCTTTTCTTATTACATAGATGAGGAATTAATTTTAAATTCGTGCTGTCTCTTTTCTTATTTTTCTGGGTGCGTCGCTAACATCAAGTTCCCGGCTTCTCCAAAAAAAAAAAAAAAGGAATAAAGTGTGGAAGGCAGAATTCTTCCACAGCAACGTACAAGGTCGTCCTTCACTAGAAAGTAATATTTTTGAAAAGTCTGTAAACAAATGTGCCGTGTAAAAGCTTGGCAAGGTTTTTGCTAATGGGACCTTTAAAAGCGTGAGTGGTTATTTCGGACGAGATGGACGTAGACATGGTGCTTTACGGTCTTCCTGAGCAGTGCTGATTAAATGAAGCTCTGCTGTTGTTTTAAAACATGCTGACAGATTTTACAAGCTTGTTGCGCATACTCTCAAGGACCAGCTGACTTCGACACAGCCCTTTCGTCGTTACGGAACATTTGGGGAAATGTTCTATTGCTTTTAAACTTGGCACGTTTCAAGTTAAAATAAAATACTTTTTTTGTAAATTCACTTCTACTTTCTGAAGTAGCGTTTTAACTATATTTTGTGTGACTCCTTTGTAGACAGAACGCAAACAAAACTAAAAGAAAATATAAATAAGACATGAGCAATAATGGTGGAGCTGGAGAAGTGGAACCCAAAATTGACATTAAGATCTCTGACACTGAGAATGTACACCCAGATTTATTTTTTCAATAAAAAGGTACATTTAGCTCATAAATATTAATATCATGTGTTAATTCTCACCTTGTGTGTGTGTGTGTGTGTGTGTGTGTGTGTGTGTATGTGAACGAAATTATTCAATGCATTATGTAACATCAGAAAGTTACGTAGACAGAAACCAATTTGGAATCCAAGAAAAACACTTCAGGGAAAGAATTAATTTTTATATATGTATATCATGTAAACAAACTTCTACAACATATGGATAACATAAGAAGATTACAAGAAAAGGGGAATTTCAAATTCATAAACGTCTTCATGATTCAGCGTTGGCCAGCGACTCACGGTTTAAGAACCACAATTTAGACCTGCACACTGTAAAAATAACAAGCAGTATATGCGCATATGTGAGTGTATAATAGCACTGATCATCGGTGGATAACATTTCTTGAAAATCAGTTTTAACTATTCTCATATTATCAGCCATCATCAGTTTCAGAGTTGGAGACGGGTCAAAAATTTTGGATCAGGACCTGACCCGATCAGTACTTGTAACTGACCCAGACAAATCTGTTTTGAACTATAACTATAAATTTGAAACTGAATTTATATATATATATATATATATCATCATCATCATTGTCAACCATTATCAATCCACTGCTGGACGAAGGTCTCTAGAAGCCTGTTCCACAACGGTCTGTCTTGTGCCAGTTTCCTCCGTGTCACTCCTGCATGCTTTCGAATTTCATCCACCCATCTCCCATGTGGTCTTCTTCTGGGTCTTTTCCTGTCCCTTGAAATCCAATCTAAAATTTCGGCTGACCATCGATGGTCTGTCCTTCTGCCAGTATGTCCAGCCCATTGCCATTTCAGGGATTTAACTCTGATCATGATATCTTCTACTCTTGTCATTTTTCGGATCCACGAGTTCCTCTTCTTATCTCTCCTATTTACACCAAGCATGCACCCCTCCGTGCTGCTTTGAGTTGTCTGCAGCCTTTGTATGTCTCTTTTAGTTAAGGTCCACGTCTCTGCACCATACGTTAGCACTGGAAGGATGCATTGATCAAACACTTTTCTTTTAAGACATAATGGCATATTGCTCTTGAAAATTATGCTGTTTCGTCCAAAAGCTCTCCAGGCAAGTTTTTTACGCCGATTAATTTCTTCATCAATGTGACCCTCACTTGATATCTGCTGTCCAAGATAAACGCACGTGTCTGTTATCTCCAGCTTTTCTCCATCAATCGATAAATCTTCATTTTTTGTGAAAGCATTGAACTTTTGTCTTCTGAAAGTTCATTTTTAATCCCACTTCCTTACTCTTGTCAGCAAGTTCCTGGATCATACTCTGCAGCTCTGATGAGGTAGTTGCAAAAATGACAACTTCACCTGCAAAATGAACGTGGGTTAGATAATCTCCATTAATCTTTATCCCTTTGTTTTCCCAGTTCAGTGATTGGAAGACATTTTCCAATGTGGCATTAAGGAGTTTGGGAGATATAGTGTCACCTTGTCTCACTCCCTTTCCAATTTTTATTGGTGCTGTATTTTCAAATAGCCGAATCTATGCACTTGCGTTTTCATAGATATTATTAATAATATTAATGTATGCATCTTTCATACTGCAGGATTTCAAAGCCGTTGTACCTGCTGATGGTTTCACCGAATCAAAGGCCTTTTCATATTCCATAAAAGCTATGCATAACTAAAGTTTATATTCTCTCACTCTTTCAATTAGTTCTCTCAGTACGTGGATTCGTTCTATTGTAGCCACTCCTGAATCCAGCTAGTTCTCTCGGTTGAGCCATGTGCAGTGTCACCTTCAAGCGGTGCGAAAGAACTTTAGTGAAGATTTTATAAACCACTGATTGGAGGCTGATAGGTCTGTAGTTCCTGAGATCCTCAATGCCACCCTTTTTATGTTAGCATGATCATTGTAGCATTATTTCAATCCTCAGGAATCTTCCCTTCATTAAGGCATCGAGTAAAAACTTGGGCGAGTACTGTTTCAATTTGCCCAGTTGCTTTCTTGTATGATGTCTACGGTAATTCCATCTTCTGGAGGTTTTCCCCTTTTTACACACACACACACACACATACACACACATATATAGAGAGATAGAGAGAGGGAGAGAGAGAGGGAGAGAGAGCAGATTAATGAAACGTCACAGGAATATCGAACATAAATTTTTTTGTGAAGGCAGGAACGTAGCAAAATAAAAATTGAAACTGAAAAAACCAGGTTGCCTTCATCAGAAGAGCAACAACCTGAGAGAGTGGATTTTCTGGTATCAGTGAACGACTAGGAAAACCAATAGTCGGCTGATCCTGCTCTGTAAGCCACCAAATTAAAACTAGGTAGAATGAGAAACATCCGAATGTTAAAAAACTGTAGAAAATAATGAAACGGTAACTCACCCGAAGACGGTGCGAACCCTGCGGCCGGAGCAAACAAGCTGAGTAACTACTAAGACTGAAATACGAATGGAAGGAACAATAAATAAATATTTAACACGGAAATGTTGTAATTAAAGGTTAAGCAAATACGGGGAATCTAATTGGCCGAACTAAGTGAGCTTGACAATAGATGCAAGACTGTGTATGTAGATGTTCTTCAGCCACAGGGGACCTGTCTAGTGGCATTTGGTGTTTCCTGCTGAATTGAAATTTGTCAGGTCCTGGGTCAGTACAGAGTGTTGATGTTTAATTTAAAGCTAGGGGAGGTAAAATTTAAATTAATTGATGTAAGTAACGTCTGCGGAAGTGAACTGGAACATTATTATTTTTAAATTTAATGACTAAGCTGTTGAGGTCGTTGGTAATGTTTTCAGTGTTAGAACATATTGTGGCAGGGCGGTGAAACTGAGAAATAATGACATTACGGTGTATATCATTAGAGACATTGTAAGACCACTGGGTGAAGAATTTTATATCAAAATTAAAATCTTGTCTTTTATTGTAGAGGTCGATCCGAAAACCCACTTTTTTTGTTGATTAAAATGTCTAGGTCCACAAAATTCACGTGATTGGATGTAATGTTAGTTTTTTCCAGGGATAGGTCATCAGGATAAATTGCTTCACTCATTTGTAAGAAACGAGGGTTATTGAAGACAATGATATCGTCGATGTATCTCATAACAATCCCGGGGTCATCGAGCTAAGTAGCAAGGAATGTAGATTTGAAGTGGTGCAGGTAAAGGTTTGCCAGACAGCTTGAGAAACTGCTACCCACTGGAATCTCGCGAGTCTTCTGGTAGAGCTTGTTTCCTACGACTGCATAATTATGGCTAATGCAGAAGTTTCACTTCTGCATTAGCCATAATTATAAATTGTACTGCGAAGTTTCACTTCGCAGTACAATTCGCAGTCCTTTACTTGAAACTTCGCAGTACAGGAAAAACTTTCCCAGAAAAGTTTTTCTGTCTTAATCTAAAATTAAAAGTTATAAAGTGAAGAACATGTGTGCGGTTAATTTTAAATCCCTCCCCCGAAAAAAGAAAAAACTGCTTATTTAATTATCCCTTTCTTTAAGCTTTCAGCAATCAGGACTTGAGCCTCCAAAGTTTGAGGTTTTAGTCTACCACGGTCCTTTCTTGCAACCCGGCCAGCACACGAAAAGTGGCGCTCTGACTGCCGATGATGCTTGTATTAGCAAAATTCTTTTCGCAATGGTAATTAGTATAGGATACGTCAATCTCTCAATCTAAAATTAAAATTTATAAAGTGAAGAACATGTGTGCGGTATATTTTAAATCCCTCCTTCCCCCCCAAAAGAAAAAACTGCTTATTTAATTATCCCTTTCTTTAAGCTTTCAGCAATCAGGACTTGAGGTTTTAGTCTACCACGGTCCTTTCTTGCAACCCGGCCAGCACACGAAAAGTAGCGCTCTGACTCTGCCGATGATGCTTGTATTAGCAAATTCTTTTTCTCTGCTCAACCCCCCCTCGACTTAAGAGGATTGAATAAAGACAATTCACGGGTACCCTTGCACTTTTCACATTTGCACTGGGAAGTTACGAATGGTCCTACAATTGTATGGTAGCGTTTCAGTTCCATGTAAAGATCTTCAGTTCTGAAAATTGTTTGATTCATAGATTGTGTAATTAGTTCAACATTATTTAGTCGGAAAGAAGCAAATAAGCCATTCTCTAATTTGCGTTCTCCATGTGGACTCTCATGAGTTCATGGTTCTGCTGTATTTAGATTTTTGCTCTCCTCTTCATTGTGAAACAATTCATCTGGAGTCTTCATGCTAGCAATTACACTTATGGCTTAATCACGAATGCAGTGAAGTGCTTGATCTATCATAGTTTTTCGCTCAGTTATCTTTAGCGCAGGCACGAACGCGAATGCTTTCAAGATTGTGTCAAGTAATGTTGCACAAAAATGAATAGGAGTAATCGAGCTTCACATTTTCCCATCAAGTTGATTTACACATACCCTTCTCATTCTCCAGACTTCCACCAAATCACTGTCTTTCTTCGTATCCCATTGATTTCTCAGCTGGCAAAACATTTTGTAAGGTTGGCAATAAGCAAATTCTATCATATCGAGCACGTTGCTCATTAGAGCTAAGATTTCAACTGTTCCCTTAAGAAGATTTAACTTAGGTTTACGCCATCCAGAAGATACTCTTTTCCTCTGTCGCGTAGCATGAGTCTCAATTTACTACCCGTCTAATGATTTTCGAGTATTGAAGTGAACATTCCCTGAAGAGATCGCCATGGCCGAGTCTTCCCACAGTGTTTCAACGAGATATTCAACTCTGATTGCCTCCCCGGTAGCGCAGTGGTCTATTCGTCCGAAAGGGGTTGGTTCTGTGCATCATCATTCGTCCGAGAGGGGTTGGTTCTGTGCATCATCATTCGTCCGAAAGGGGTTGGTCCTGTGCATCATCATTCGTCCGAAAGAGGTCCGGGTTCGAATTCCGGTGAGGCATGGATGTTGTGTTTGTCTTACTGCACTGGCTCTTTCTCTTCCCTGGAACCAGTGACCCTAAATTAGGGACGGGCGACTGCTTGTAGCCCACTGAGTTGCTCACGGTGGTCGTTAAACCTCCAATCATAAAAAAAAAAAATTCCGATTGAACGCCGGTAGTTTTTTTTTTTACATACGTCACTAAATTGTGAGCTGATTGGTCAAACTCGTTAATGCTCTCCATTTCCTTGCATTTCTCCCACGCTCTAGAAACTGCCGTGTTTAGTCTGTGGCAGACATGATCAATATGAACATTATGTTCTCTTGCTGGTACAATATTTGACCTTTTATCTGTAGTGACAGGTGTGTTGGTCGCGTCACATCCTACTTCCCTCAAAGTGGCATTTAACACGTTTGCAATATTCTGAGCGGTCTTTTTCTCGGCGAACTGAGTACAAGAATGCATAGCATGGTTAAGACTCCAACATGATCTATCAGCACCTTGTTCTTTTTTTTTTTTTTTTTTTTGATTGGAGGTTTAACGACCACCGTGAGCAACTCAATGGGCTATAAGCAGTCGCCCGTCCCTAATTTAGGGTCACTGGTTCCAGGGAAGGGAGAGAGCCAGTGCCGTAAGACAAACACAACATCCATGCCGGACCGGGATTCGAACCCGGACCCCTTACGGACGAATGATCAGAGGCCAACGCCTTAGACCACTGCGCCACCGGGGCGGCCCTTGTTCTTCAATCCAAAAGAATGTAATATCCAAATAACTTTTCTGTACAATGTTATCAGTCCATAAGTCAGTCGTGAAACATACAGTTTGTTCTTTTATGGCTGGTTGTAAGGAATATTTAATACACTCACGGAAAAAAAATCGCAACACCAAGAAGGGGTTGTGTTAGATAAACGACAGTTAGTAGGCGGTGAGAGTACATCTGTACGATGACGTCTATGCAAATTTCGCGCTCGGCGCATACGTGTGGCGCTAGTAGCGCTCCTCGGAACATGCAAAGCAGGTTTGCTGTAAATACGCGCTGTAACGTTCGTGAGCGTTAGTTATCGTTGAGATTCGACGTAGTGTGTTGATGTTAGTCAAGAATGCCTTTAAGAAGAAGAAGAAGCCATGATCAACAGCTCACGGAGTTTGAACGAGGTCGTGTAATAGGGCTACGAGAAGGTGGATTTTCTTTCGGCAATATTGCAGAACGACTTGGCAGGAATGTAGCTACTGTGCATGATTATTGGCAGCGGTGGTTAAGGGAAGGTACTGCCTCAAGAAGACCGGGTTCCGGCTGGCCACGTAGCACTACTGAGAGAGAAGACCGCCGTGTACGGCGTATGGCCGTGGCGCATCGTACTGCGTCTGCGGCAGCAATTCGAGCTGCAGTTGCCACCACATTGACACAACGAACTGTTACAAATCGGTTACTTAAAGGACAGCTCCGAGCCAGACGCCCTGTAGCGTGCATTCCACTTACTCCAAACCACTGCCGTTTGCGACGTCAGTGGTGTCAAGCTAGAGCTCATTGGAGGACGGAGTGGAGATCTGTTGTGTTTTCTGATGAAAGCCGGTTCTGCCTGTGTGCCAGTGATGGCCGTGTGTTGGTTAGAAGGAAGCCAGGTGAGCGCCTGCAACCAACCTGTCTGCGACCGAGACACACTGGACCTACACCTGGAGTTATGGTATGGGGAGCAATTTCCTATGACAGCAGGAGCACTCTCGTGGTTATCCCACGCACCCTGACGGCGCAGTTGTACGTCGGTCTGGTGATTCAACCTGTTGTGCTGCCATTCATGAACAGCATTCCAGGGGTGTTTTCCAACAGGA
The DNA here is from genome assembly GCA_039090855.1 of Macrothele yani. Lineage (NCBI taxonomy): Eukaryota > Metazoa > Arthropoda > Arachnida > Araneae > Macrothelidae > Macrothele > Macrothele yani. Next base: position 78,213,503 of record CM077026.1, read on the forward strand.
TAACGCTCGCCCGCATGCCACTGTTGTAACCCAACATGCTTTACAGAATGTCGACATGTTGTCGTGGCCTGCTAGATCACCAGATCTTTCACCAGTCGAGCACGTATGTGACATCATTGGACGACAACTCCAGCGTCACCCTCAACCAGCATTAACCGTCCCTGTATTGACCGACCAAGTGCAATAGGCATGGAACTCCATCCCACAAACTGACATCCAGCACCTGTACGACACAATGCATGAACGTTTGCGTGCTTGCATTCAACATTCTGGCGGTTACACCGGTTATTAATGTACCAGCATTTCACATTTAAAATGGCTCTTCTCGCGCTTACAATAAGCTGTGATCTTGAAACCTTAATCGATTAAATATGTTACCTATACAAATGTATTGCCGCCATTTCATTCCTCTACAACTATTTTTTCGTGGTGTTGGGATTTTTTTTCCGTCAGTGTATTATTTTTCACGCCTTCAACCATCTTCATACAGTCGGAACTCACTGTTTTCTTGCCCACTAATACACTGTTTACATCTATATTTCCATGCGTTGCTCCCAGTTTCACTAAATCTTGAGCAAAACCACGAAAGTATAACTACATTAAAAGCTAAGTGAGCCTCTGCCACTAGTTCACTTTCACATTTCCTTATTTGATCTAAATCCGCATCTCGTACTTTAACTGATGATCTTTTGAACGGCAAAGTAGATTGTTCACTCTTTCCACGCTTTGATGGAGGTGCGCATACTTTCATATGGTCCGTTAGATTTTTGGTTCCGTAATATTTTATTACACCGTCGACATCTTTCTTTGTAATTTATACACTTTCCACATTTTGAACAACAAGCGAGACCAAACAACACAGAATTATTCACCGGTTCCTTAATGAGACGAAACAATTTCCAACGTTCACTCTTCCCCTTGTGGTTTTCAACAAGCACGTATTTGTTGGCCTCGATGCCTTTCTCAATCTCCTTGATATTAAATCCATCCATATTAACAAATAAGGAGTTAATTTTGACATGGCATGCCATGGGAACGGGATGTTAGCACATCAATCGGAAACCTCTGAATGCTCAATGTAAAAGATGCGATGTGAAAAGTAACTCTTAATCATGAACTTCGCACGGGGAGAGTGAATCAGCTGAGAAGCAAGCTAATGGGGTTTGCCTGTACCTTGCCTCCGACAATCGCACTGTAAAAGAACACAAAGGAAGTATCTTTTTACGATATGGTGTCGGTGTGTGTGACGTCGGTCGGTGGAAATCTTCATTGCTTTAAGAAAGAGAAGACAATATTTTTGCATTGCAAATCATTATTCACTCCGTGAGCACCAGTATCGACTACAGAATTCCACAACACGCATTTTTCTTTGGAATGTAATTTTCTCTTTTCAAAAGTAAAACAGGAATAAAACAGGGTCAAAATCAGGTCAGGAACACCTTGACCCGACCCGTTAGACCCGCAAGATTTTGTGGACCCGTTGACCCATGACCCGTTTCCATCTCTGATCAGTTTGTCTATGGGTACTATATTACGTTAGTGAGAAGCAAGATTATACTGGACCCTGCAATGGATAATATAGGAAAGAAGAGACACAAATTGGCATCAAGGAAAATTATTCCGCAGATGATCCAATGTTCAATGATCTTCGTCTGATGTCAAATTCTGATTAATTTCGTTTGACTCTAATGTTGTTTCAAACGTTTGTAGGGTGGTAGTGTGCGTAACTTTATGTACATTAAGTTATACTAAACGACATCGAACTCACAGTTTCGCTGTATGGCCACTGTATGCATGTATTGTACATATGTACTGTATATCCTAATGTATGTGTTGGCCATATGCCTAGATAAATGACAAACACTGGAGGGCAGAAATACTTAAGTGCATGTCAAGACAGAAGAGGCCCAGAACAAGTACGGCACCATGCGATCAATCGTAGGAGGTGAGTTTCCTTAGGAACAGTTCCATGTTATTACGCCCCTAAGGACGAAAGAGTAACATACAATATCGAGAATTTTTTCACAATGAAATTTGAAATTAATAGAATTATTGAGAAGACGAATGACTTCAGGTTATATTTGGAGACGCGGGGTGAAGCAACCGGCATGAGAAGCTCGTAGGGCTATCAGCAGTCGCCAGACTCTAATTTGGAGATATTGGTTTCAGGGTAGTAAAAGAGACAGTGCCGTTAGACAAAGACATGACACCACGCCTCATTCGGATCACGGGCCCGGGGCAAGTGATCAGATGCCAGAGCCTCAGACCACTTGGGCACATGGATGACAGTTATATTTTAATTCGCATTGATTACTCATTTATTCAAACAAGCGGAATTGTGTTCTTATTTCAACAATTATACCAATGTATACATGATACGTGTGCCTGTAGGAAATCAGACATGAACCACATCATAAAAGATTGCTCTTAGGCCAAGCGTCAAGGAAATGACGTTAGAACACTACATCATGCAGTACTTTCAAAAGGTACTCCGAGAAAGTTGTTCGATCCTGATGAAACTCCGTATGCAATTACCTCAAGGCCGAATATGCAAAAGATTAAAAAGTTACGACCAATAATTAAATAGTGGCCCGCCACTGCTTGCATTGAGGAGGGCATATAAAGAGCAATGCTCGCACACGGGGACAATTGTGACAGCCAATTGCTGTTGCATTAACCTCCACGTACTGTGAGGATGCCTCGACGTCGGATCCGAGCACAATGCGAGTTGAGAAAGAACGTATATTTGTATACCTGGGTTGATGGCTGGTGGGTAAAGTCGCCGTATTGCCAGGCCTTTGGATCGGAGCAACGTAGCAATAGGCGCCAATGGGTCGAGGAGAGCGTAACCCAGAAGCACGCGGACAGTGGATGGCTGAGGGCAACGACAGCACGCGAAGATCAAGCGATTGTGAGAGCCGCACGAACAGAACTGAATTCGTCGCTCTCAACCATTCGTGGCCATGTTGTCTCGTGTGTAGGTATGGAAGTGACCATTCGGACCGTTGCCAGATGACTGCTGCACGGGGACTTCATTCGAGGAGGCCACACTACCGCCCACCACTGACCAGCGAGCAACGCCAGCACCGGTTGCAGTGGTATCTGGCCCGATCAGCGTGGGATAGTGGCGTCGTATCGTATTCAGTGATGAGTCACGATTTACACTTGGTGTCGTTGATCAGCGCATACGTGTCTGGTGACAAGCCGGCCAGCTCACGGATCTTGCCTTTACCGTGGAACGGCATATAGTCTCGCACACCGGGAGTGGCCGTCTTGGGAGCCATTTTCTACCATAGTCGGACACATTTGGTAGTCCTCCGTGCCATCCTCACGGCTCAACGGTACGTCGACGACATTCTACGACCTGTTGTGTTGCCGTTCCTGTCGCAGCATCACCGATCAATTTTTCAACAAGATATGCCCAGCCACACACAGCACGGCTCTTCCAGGCCCGCCGCCGTAATGTTGACACCCTTCAATGGCCAGCCATGTCGCCCGACTCTCACCGATCGAACATATTTGAGACATAATGGGATGCCACTTACGCCCATTCGGCGAACTGGCAAGCCATTTGGATACCATCTGGCATGCTGTACCTCAGGACAGTATCCGTGAACTGTATGCGGTTATGCCACGTCAGGTAACTGCCTGTATCCAAACCAGAGGTGGCGCTACAACGTACTGACTTGTTCCACTCGTGTAGTTGTTTTATCCGAATAAATGGCTCTTTTCTGGAGTTCTAATCATTCCCTTTCTTATAAATGTACATTGCGCATACCAATTTTGATCTCGATTGGATGATTCCTTCTGGGTGCTTCGTTTTTTTTTTTTTTTTTTTTGCGAATACTGTATTTAAAGGAAAACTGAAAACAGAAGGATGCCATAGAAAAATCCGACTAAGAAAGTGAAGATTTTGAGTAAAATGCACGGATCGTGTAAGTTTCACCGCAAGTAAGAGAAGTCTTATCCTTCTCAGGATGTCAAAAGGAAGACATGATTGAATTTATGTACTGTGAGGTCAGTAACCTTGCGGTTGTAACTTTTGCATCATTAAACGATTAAAGATGAAGGAATGAAGGAGAACTCAGAGAGGCGCTGATGAAGGTATAGTGATTTTGTATCATATGCACAAACTGCCAAATGACAGGAGTTGGTAAATTAAATAGTTGCTTCCTTTTATAGATTGTTCTATAGGGAAAAAATGGGAAAGGAAATAATGTCCTAAATATTACTTCTTTTTCGTTTTGTTTTACGTAAAACAGTGTTCTTTTCCCAAACTGGCGTGTTTACTTTTATTTGAAGTAAATTTGCTGTTGAGATCAAGGCTGAGTTCATGAACTCTGATGTGTTTCCGTACAATTGAATCTCCTGTCGTCGCGTTTCAAGCTCCTAATTTGCGGACACACGTAGCTGTAGTGTTCCATGATTACTAGCGTTATGTTGTGCATTCCTTTTCTGTCATGCCCAAACTTTTGAGAAATGTAAATTCCTTTTCTTTCACACGCCATAACTATGTCTCTAATTAAACCCATTAAGTGTATTGGTTTACATTTCACATTGTGACGGAGTTTGAAGTGTTTCACTTGCCTTTAATGCTTGTGTTCCTTTGCTTTGTATTTTTACGCTTTCTCGTTGATATTTTTTTTTTATGTGCCTAAACTTTTGTGATGTTTGTCACCCAAAACGCTTGATGTATTGGTCCTGTTGCACAAATAATATGATCTGCACAAAGGAAACACTTATTTAAATTATTGTGTATGTACGTACATACGTGAGAGACATGCCTACCACAATTTTCAAGTACAGTAATACACTCGTTTTGCGTTTATTGTAAGAAGCGCGTGCTTTTAACGTGGTTTGCAGCGGGTCTTTTTTTTTCTTGTAAGATTCAGCTTTTGAAAGGTGAATCTTACAAGTGAGCACTTTCACAAACTTTCTCTGTCTAACACGAGAGAATTCTGGCGGTCTGTGAATACTTAAGATAAACACTCACTCACTCTGAACAAAAAATATCTTTTTAAAAACGTCGAGAAATTGCCGCGCTGATGTGAAGACAACAAAGAAAACGAGAAGGTTGGGCGATTCATTAAGCGGAGGTAAAAGTAATAAGGCGGACAGGCGTCACGTCACGTCCCCTGTACAAGAAGCCTTCTTTCTACCGCTCTTCGAGTAAAAAAATGCGAAATATGGCTTTCATTAGGTGCATCAAGTGAAGACGGGTTTCTTCTCCCGTCATGCAGTTTTCTTTTCCCCTTCATTCTGATTTGCTTTCGTGTTTTTCTTTTTAACTTCACTTTTCTTTTTCCCCTCTTAACTTCTATTTAAAGACACACTGTTAAAAAGCCACGGAACAACGTAGAAACACTGCAGTGGTCTAGCACTGACTGAAAGATTCAAGAAAGGTTTTTTTCCAGAAAACCGCCAATGGAGAATATTAAAAAATTCGAGATTTAAGAATCACTTGAGATGAAATTCATTTTTAAGAAAGATAACATATGAGAGAAATTTAAACATTTCTTGTAGCTCAGAAATTTTCCAATCGGCCGTCGGAATTACACAATTGAAAAATTATATAAAAATATCGATAATATTATTTGATCAAGTATATAGATAATATTATCAATATCCGAAGTCTTCTGAAGTAATGTTCAGAAAACAGCTTAGAAAAAAATATGGGACTTCTAGGAAGTTTATGAGAAGTTCTCACTTACATATCAGTCGTTTCCTTGATGTTCCGCGAGAATGTTCAAATACGTATAGCCGATTTTTTCAGAGAAAGCTTTTCTTTTTTAAAATAAGAAATTTCTTTACAGCTCAAACACTGACTGAGCACTTATGGTTGAACTTCGTATTCATCAAAATAGAAATCACATTATCTCATTAAATTAAAAGTCTTCGACATTTTATCTCAAGTTATGTGATTTTTGTATGTTCCCAGTAAAACCAAACCGTTTCTCCGTGTTTTGAAGAAGTTCGGAAGAATAATCAGTAAGATGGTGGAAAGATTTCATTGCTTTAAGAATTAGACCTGAGCCGAAGGCAGGTCTAATTCTAAACAATTTCATTTTTTCTAATGTTTTTACAGACATAACATAAAATTGAAATTTGTTACATGCCTTCGACTAACGTATGTACGTGCATGGTAACAAATGACTCACGTGTTATCGTTATGTCTGTCTGTGAATGCAACACATCAGCTTAGGAACGAAAGAAAAAGAGGCTTGGTTCGAATATGGATAAACATGCTTGAGTCTCTGTAATGAAACACACACTTGAAATTTGATTACATTGAATGTGTTTTGTTTCAGTGATTAACAAATACACTCATTGTCATAAAAATCCGCGCACCAAGAAGGAGGCGTCGGATTGAAATGAGATTTTAGTAGTGAGATGGTACATACCAAGGACAAAAGTGATTACAATATCGCAGCAGCAGGACGATTTCCCGTGGATATACTGTACAAATTCCAGTCAGCGTTAGTACCGCGTCGGACCGCCTCTTGCTCGGATACATGCGGTGATATGGTCCGGCATGGAGTCAAAGAGACGCCGTATGTTATCCTAGGACAGATTGGCCCACACTTCTTGCAACTGACGCTCTAAATCACGAACACTGGGACATGGAGAATGCTGGCGTCCCATCTAGTCCTACATTTGCTCGATGGGTGAGAGATCAGGCGATCTGGCAGGCCACGGAAGCGTCGAAGCCTGATGTAAACAGTCCTGGGAACCAGAGCCGTGTGCGGACAGGCGTTATTTTGTTGGAAAATGGCCCCGGGCCGCCCCGCCAGGAAAGGCAGCCCATGGGGCTGCAGGGTCTCCTGTACGTAGCGCTGGGCTGTCAACGTCTCTCGGATCATTGCGAGGGAAGTCCGGCTGTCATACATGATGACTCCCCAAACCATCACGGCTGCAGTTCGGGTCATGTGCCGCTGTACAGTGAGGTTGGGATTGTAGCGCTCACCAGTGGTCCTCCACACTCTAACACGGTGGTCGTCCGTTCCCATACATAAGCGGGATTTGTCGCCGAATACTATACGTCGCCAGTCCGCAGCATTCCACGTTGCTCTCTGCTGACACTACTGCAATCGACGCCGACGATGGTCACGTGTTAATGGCAGAAAACGTAAGAGCCGTCGAGATTGCCGATTCGCCTCTGCCAGGCGTCTGGAAATGGTTCCGGCGGACACAGGAGTCCCTTGTACAGCCACCACATGTCTCTGGATATTAGACAAGGACGTCGTTGTATCTGTGCGTGCACCGCTCTTACGATCCTTTTTGCTGATGGTGTGTCTGGGACGTCCAGAGCCAGTCCGCCGTGACTGAGTACCTTCCCGTGTCCATTGCTCCCGACACGATTGCACCGTACTGTCCGACCGGCCCAAATGACGGCCAATTCGGCGCACCGACCACCCTGCTTCTCTCATTCCGACGATACGGCCTCTTTCAAACTCTGTCAGTTCTTCGTACGCATATCTATAGCGGCTCCTCGGCATGTCTATCGCTCATGGATCTTTCCTGACTCTTACCGTGCAATTCGGCATGAATGTGGAGTCCCCTGCTCGGCGCCTGATAAGCTCCAAGGATTGCGATTGCAGCGCCGACCTTTGACGCGCAGGCATGCGGAATCGCACGAAACTTTAATCATTTGCATGTCTGCCCTCCCCGTAGCTATTCGCCGAGTTTCGCATTAATAGCACGGTTTTGTCTTGGTGCGCGGTTTTTTATGTTAATGAGTGTAGTTTATTGCATTATTTTCAATTTTATGTTACATTTATATGACTCACATTGCACTTGGAAATTCCAAACAGGTGTTACATTCTTTAATTTCGATTTCGGGAGATCTCATGACTGTGAAACAAGACTGACAATCACGAGCTTAATTACTCACGTTCTACAAAACATGAAATCTAGTGATCAGTTCAAGAAGAAGGGAACCATATCTCTATACCCTCGTTTTTTTAGTGGACTCCTTGATTTCTCTTGTATCAGAGTTGTCATACGCAATTTGATTTCATTTAATTGACATTGTAACACATCAGTGCGGTGTTACAAAATGTTAAAGAAACATATTTTTTTTTGTGCAAAACATTTAGCGCATGTAGATGAAATGTGCACGAAAGGAATGTATAATTAATTTCGTTTGTTGGTTTCAGGTTCGTCGGAAGAGCAAATCTTACAGAAATCTCCGTGAGGGTGATACTATTGTTGTTGTTAACGGACACCCTTGCGAAAGCCTCACCTACGAGCAGGTTATGGAAATTGCTGACAAAAGTGGTACTGAACTATGTCTCGAAATACTCAGGTATGTTAGCAATTTTGCTTTTTTCTTGTTTTATTCCCAGATTCCTTTCCACAGTAGAATATGCAGAATACGATGCATTACAAAAATAAGAGGTTTAATAATTGTTGTGTCAAGCTTAGTGGCATGTATCGAATCCACCTCCTCGTTTTAAGCATGACTTTTGCCTTAAAGGGCTAAACATGGCTTAAAGACTTTTGACCTGATTATACCATCATCTCCGTGTCATGGTCTTTATTAACACGCTTATTTGATCTAAATTTCCTGTTTAATGCGTTCTATTTTTTAATTTTTCGGTAAACAGCGAATGGCTTTTTTTATTTTGTTTCTTCCGTTCTTAATCCTTCTGTGAGCAGGATTTTCGATGTTGTTCAGAAAATATGATTGTATTTAGTAATATTTGTAAGTTTTTTCCGTTAATAAGTTTGTTTCATTGGGACGTTAATTAACAGTAGCAAGCAGATTGAATCGACATATACCTATCTGAAATTTAAAAGTATAAAAGAAAATGATGCTATCATGAAATTCCAAAGTTTCTGTAAAGAAAAAACAAAAGGAAAGAAACTTAGTGGGTTAGTATTCCTGGTGAGCAAACAGTAGGTTTTCTAATGCAATTCGAAAGACGTTTGAGACATCTAATTATGACCGTGAAAAGAAGTCTATTGGATAAATCCATCTGAACGAGTAAACAAGGGAGGGATACTCTTCGGAAGATTAAAAAGGAAGTCCGTCAAGTTTTGTTAGTTGGATTCAGTTGTTTTAGTTCTCCTTATGTTAAATATACGTAAACATCTTTGAAAAAGCCACCGACTGGTAGCTGCCGTAGAGGAAACATGTAAGTTGCTAGTTCTATTGGACTTACTGCTTAGTTATAAACTGAGCCAACTGACAGAGATTTATACCCGTTCGGAATTCTTCTACTTTAACTAATGAGAGTGTGTTGAAGGCTTGTTGTACTGATAGACCGACGTAACACTCTGCATTTAACACAGCATTGAAACGCGAAGAAGTTTGACTTTACTTTCGTCTGTGAGAGGCCGTTATAGCGTAACCCTTTTTCATGTGTGAGATTGGTGTTACGCTATGTCTAAAACCATGACTAAGGAAATGCTGAACTAAATAATAATACGACGCAATAGATGCACGAAATAGCTCTAATTTAAGGTTTTACTGCCAGACGAAACATATACAGAAGCCACACTTACGATAACCTTTCATTAGTCCAGCAATGAATTATGACATCCACAATATAGCACTGCTTCACATATGTTACCTTAATTATCTATCGTATATTCTAGCTTAACAAAGATCGAACATCTCCACACACACACGTACCCTAAGCAACTGTTGTATCGTCCTTTTTATCTATCGTTCTTATCACATTCATACGTCAGTCTCTGTGACCTCAAAAGTGTTGCCAACCTCATTCATGTGAGAGAGAAGATATCACGTTAAGTTTGGAAAGTGCAAAAGGGAAAAAACTCAAATTTACATAGGAAAAGGAACTAAAAATGAAAGTTAAATTGGAATATACGTCACACCGTCGAGGAGAGTCTGCAAGCTGATTTTTCCGATTTTGCGTTGACTTCTGACTTAGTAAGTTCTGGTGTGGTCAGAGGACTAACTAAAAGGCTGCTGAGGACTAAGCAGCTTGACCTCTGGCATGCTACCGGGGGTCAGAGGCAGGCAAAGGAACTTAATCAAGGACCCTTGCCTCATAGGGCTAAGGAACTCCTTAAACTGCCAAAGAAGGATATTGGACTGATTGTTCGTCTACTTACAGGACACTGTCGTCTTAACAGGCACCTTAATTTGATTGGGATGAAAGAGGATCCACTTTGTAGAGGATGCCATCTGGAAGGGATACTTCCTTGCATTTTCTTTGTGACTGTGACTTTTTTGCAGCACTCAGGCTTGAACACTTTGGTACTCACAACTTGAGACCAAGTGATCTCTCTTTAGTACCAGTCAAGAGCATTCTTGCTTTTGCTCGTGCATCTGGTTTCTTTCGAGATTAGGGCTGGGGATGCACAATAGACCTTAGGTCGCGGTGCTGGGTCAATTTAGTACCCCCCCCCCCCCCATTGGTACAAGTAACAAGTAGTAAGTTCTTCCCACACAAACAAAGACACTCTGAAGACTGCTCACATTATAGCTCAGGCAGAATATCTCTACGCCGAGGTGTCAAGTTTCCATTTTTGAAATCTGATATGAGTGCTGCGAAGTTGCGTATAAAGGAGGAAGTGTCCCATCCCTTGTGCACAGAAGTAATCTGAACCAAGTGATTGTGAACAACCAAGGTTGCACAATGTACTGACTAACAAGGTAAATATCATGTACCATTTAAAAAAAATGGTACATGATATTTACCTTGTTAGTCAGTACATTTTTTGAAGATAAGTAAAAAGTCTGTTAAGAAGGCTGGGGTTTTTTCTGCAGCGAAGCTTCAGGATGGAGATTTTCTTGCTTGCGATAAAATAGATTGCGTACCGGAAGGTCAAGGAGCCAACTCATGGGTGTGAACTGTATGAAGAACAGGATATGGGATAACAGTTCCAGAATTTGACAACTATGAAGATGGTGTACCTGTATAGCATGTTCCAGAGTTTAAAATAGCGACTTAAGAAGCCTAAAGGTGTAAATGATATGAAAAAAGCGGTATCTCGAGGTTTCGTGGTTATGTTGCGTAGCACTGTTGACTAAGAAAGCGATTCGTCTTCCGTGGATACTGGTACTTGCGTTGTTGCGAGAGTTAACATCACCTGAAGAGTGACAGTTGTAAAATGTTATACCTTGTCGTTGGGAAAAGAACTAGAATGAAATACTCTATGAAAGCTTGAAAACTTGGATTTTCCTTGTGATCACGGAATGTCTACTCACACTCTGAAGCTAAGGATATGCCGGAAATGAATTGCTCAAAATAGTTTGGATATCACAGGAAAAATGGCGATCGGCAGCGCCTAACTTACCTTATGAACAATATACGATGAAAACACCAAACAAACATGAAATGCTAAAAAAAACAGTGTAGCATGAAAGGAGAAAACAAGAAGAAATTAGAAGAACGTGATACTTACCTTGTAAGTCAGTACGTTGTGCAACCTTGGTTGTTCACAATCACTTGGTTAAGATACCTTTGGGGCAGTACCGCCCAATGAAAGCAAAAGGCTACGAAGTTCTCAAAGAGCAGCAGAGTTTGGGTGATGCCTCTCCAAGTTCCTCTGCAGTTGTTGGTGGGGTGTCTATTTCGTTGGCGTGGCTGGATGAAGATTGAAGTTTCTGTATCTCATAGGAGCAGGAAAGAAAATAAGCGATTTAAACTTAAACATAAAACTTTTATTCTTCTGATTTATATTTCATATTGCTTCCAGATGGGTGTTCAGGACTTTGTTTATCTTTCTAGCAATGCTTCGAGGCTTTTTATTTTTTATTTTTTGTCTTTTCCTTACATCCCAGGAAATATACAAATTTGTATATTCTTATCCGACGCGCTACTAACTTCAACTACTCCTTTTTTTCCAGCTCTTTGCAAGGCTGGGTCCATTTTATGACCCGCGGTGCAAGGATTTCTTTAATTCTCTAGATTTGCATCGGATAGGGATCAGTTTTCGCACCCGCGGAAGAAAGTTGTCTGAGGTCACAATCGTCTTGAGTAAGGCGTTGGTGATAGGTTCTCCATTCCACATGTAAGACAAAAGCCTGTCCCTATTGTCAATGGGAAGGATGGTATGAATGTCTTTTCCCTCTAATGATGCATTGGACGGTCTGTGAGAGGAATCTCTTTCACCGATAAGGAAGTTCTCTCTTAAATGCTTCTCTGACAACAAAATGTTCTCTGATGTTTTAAGTTACGTAATTAAAGTCACTGTTTCATAACATTAAGTAATTTTAAAATATATTCATATAACACAGAGTATCTCAGACGTGCTCAATACGTTTAATGTCGGAGGATCTTGGAGGTAAAGGTAAACGTAAAATTCCCGGATCCTCGAGCGCGCGAACCACAATGCGAATTCAGTGAGTTTGTTCTTTATAATCCGTAAAGAGGAAACTGTGGTCTATCGCACAGTGAATAAGTGTCACAGCACTGCTGATGTTCATGTCTAGGTAGATACAAGAATTAATTTGCCCTCAACCAATATACTGATATGTGAGGCCATCGAAATAGATCTTTCCCCAAACCATGGCTAAGCTGCCTCAGAAATGGACAACAGGTTGGCAAAAACGCTGATTACCGAGTGTTCCCGCTGTTCTCCAGACATGAAATCTCTGACTATTGGAATTTTGTCCATATCTGGAATCATCCTAGAATAGGACGTTTGCCTCTCTTTCTGCCATAATATGTGTTGTCGCGGACAGTGATACTCATCTACCTTACAGGGGTTGCCTCAGACAGTGGTATGAAGCACAATGGATGTCTCGAACACAGACCTTCTTGATGCAGTCGATTGCGGATCGTTTAATCGTGCTGCTCAGAGCATCTCAGATGTGTCGGATTGATATTGTAGGGTTTCTGCGAGCGTTAATTGTTATAGAGCGATCTTGGCGGACCGTTGCTGTCTTCGGACGACAACTTCTCGGTATTTCTGCGGCATCACCTTGCTCCCGAGAACAAACATGGAGTCGACTTACGACATTTTGGTGTGTATGAAGAGTTGCTGCAACACTTGTCTACCTGAGCCCATATTACAGCATTTTAATAGTCCTATTGCGTTCTTCGACGGTCAAATGTCTCCTCTTCATTGTTCACAGTCAAGAGCGTTAACAGACGCGCACCGTCATGATGCACCGACGTGTATTAACTCCTCTAAAGTTCAGTCATCCTTCGTACAACTTTATTGAGCTCAGTGTACTTACATATGTTGACTCCATTAAAGTTCCATTACTTCTCGTACACCTTCATTGAAGTTGCACGTATATGACGGCAATATGGAACTCGAAATTTGCATAACGTTACCCTTCCTATTCTACCAGTTAGTACTCTGACTTGACCATATTTGCATGGGGCTCTATATCGCAATATCCCTAACTTTTTTTTAGGAGTTTATTTTATTGGGATTTTGAAAAGACCTAACGTCATTTTTCAAGGGTTAGAAACGGTTGATTAAATATATTTCTAGGATCCCCCCAAAATAACAAAAAACGGTGACAAGAAGACAGCTAAAGACCCGTTTGAAATAACATAAATCAGCTATTAAAAATGCAGCCAGTAAAACTGAATTAGATAGTCATATATGCAATAAACTGGCCTTAGGAATTCACTAAAGATTTTAAGCAGGCAACAGTAGCGCCTAACTCCAGTTTTTGTGGAGGGGGAGGGGCATATGCTAACAAATATAATTTTATATATTACTTTTTAGTCTCAATTTCTGTTGATGGAAAATTATACTGTTTTAACACTTAAAAATTTAAATATTTTTATTCCTGTGCGTGTAACTTGCATTTTAAAAAAATTAAAGTGTCTAATCTGAGTTGTACAATGTTTTTCAAGGTACTTTTATTTAGCATTATTAGTATTTTGAAGACTTTTATGACAATGGATGTTGCTGCCACAAAAGAAATCGTTTGTGTTATTAAAACAGTTTTAATTAATACTTCAGCAAATTAAAAAGAAAGGCACAAACCAAGTATTTTAAAACAGAGCAATTAGATATAGCACTCACACCAAATGGATATTAAGAACAGAATATTAAAATTTTCCAAGGACACACTTCCTAAGAACAGTTAGGTCCTGGCTACATCTTCCAGTTCCACTTCATCTGTTCGGTTTGGCAAGTGTACAGTAAGCTTTAAAATGTGCGGCATGACGCAAGAAGCTCACAATAAGTAAGCAAAGTGGTTTCAGTTTCTGTTGCGTTGTTTGAGTGGCGGCACAAAATCTGCATGTAATACATCTTGTTCCCTAGAGAAATGTTCGGGCTCTCATCCCTCTGGAAGGAAAGAAGATAAAGAAAAAGACATTAATAATAAGGAACTATGCACCAACTATATTTAAAATTGTATAATTGCACTGTAATCCGATGTTATTGGCGTAGAATATAGAAATCAAAGTTTTCAAGCTTTCGCACGTCAACCAAATGACATTTTCAAGGAAGGTAGACAGCCTTTCCTTGAAAACGCCATCTGGTTGACGTGCGAAAGCTTGGAAACTGATTTCTAAGCCAATAAATTCGGATTACTGGTGTAGTTGTATTTTTTCAAAAGAAAAAGCCATCACACAGGAGTCATTCTCTCTTTTGCAGTGTGTATTTGACAGTTAACGATAGGGTGATGGAATAACATTTCGGCACTTTTTAGTCTTAATGTAACAGAGTGACAGAAGCGAATCTCTCTCCAAGCTCTGTGAGGGAGAAACGTTTACTGTTTCTCCAGGACGTGACAAGCTGTCCTCTGTGACTGCGTTATAGTCGAAAGTGTTAGAAATGGATAATTACATTATGTGCATGTGGTTGGTTGGTTGGTTGTTGGATTTTATTGGCGCAAGGGCCAGGTTTGGCCAAAGAGCGCCAGACAAAGAACTATCAGCCACAGATTTTTAAAAACGTGGAAAATGATTAAGAACAGACAGGCTTGGTAAAAGTTGAAAAAGAGTATGATGAAAGCTGTGAAGACAAGGTAGTTAATTAGGTTTATATAAAAATTTATTAATTTACTATTATAATTATAATTTTTTTTCTTTAAACACAACTACACAAAGGATGAGTCACTCTCCTCCCCCCCACACTCCTCTGCAATGCTGGCAGAGGGCGGGGACGAACTGTCACTCTCTTCCCCCCATGTTCCTCTGCAATGTTGTTTGAGGCTGGGGACGAACTGTCACTCTCCTCCCCCCTATGTTCCTCTATAATGTTGGTTGAGGGTGGGGACCTCGCTGAGGCCGAGACAGTTGGATGGACACTGCACACCTTTGCGGATTGAGGGCCGGGTCTTCCGCACGTGCAGGCTTTCGACTGGAAACTGGAAGAGACGGTCGGCAGCAAAAGAGAAGGCCCAGAATCAGGTATTCGAAAAATCTCGAGCTCGGGGAAAAACACCTGTGTCGCTTGGTCAGCTGTAGATCGCTTGGCAAGGGCGGCGAGAGCTACAGGGCGCGGAACAAAGGGCTGCACGGGTTGTGGCAGAGACTGAACTACTGCGGCAAAAGTACGCTGTCGGGTGGTGGGTATACCCAACTTGGCCTTGGCAGCAGGGTACGAGAGGCCTTCCAGGGTCTTGAGCCGCTGGATCGCCATCTCGTCCTTCCATTTCATACAGTTGCGGGAGTAAGCTGCATGGGCCTCACCGCAGTTAACACAGCAGGCCGCAGAAGTGCAACCTTCCCCGTCATGTTCACTGGAGCCACAATTTGCGCAACGAGCGGAACTCTTACAGAAACGTTGTGAATGCCCGTACCTCTGGCACCTGAAACAGCGCAGAGGACTGGGAATGTACGGGCGAACTCCACAGACCAAGTAGCCAGCCTTGATTTCGGTCGGAACTTTCGGGGAGTTAAAGTCAAGATGACATTTTTTGACTTAATCATGGAACCATCACGCCGGAACATCATACGACGTGCAGCAATAACACCTTGATCAGCAAGTTCAGTCACGAATTCGTCTTCACTGCATGGCAAGAGATCAAACTCCGAAATAACACCCCGAGAGGTGTTAAGAAACGGGTGAGGTGTCACTTTTACAGGAATGCCTTGAAGACTAGTGAGGTTCAGAAAAGTGTTACTCTGAGAAACACTGCAAGTTTGGACAAGCAGGTCCCCAGAGCGAAGCTTCCTCACAGACTTCAAGGGGCCAACCGCAGCGTCCAAAGCTTTAGAAATGAAAAAGGGAGATCTGGTGGACAGTCTCTCATGCGGATCGATGGATTCTACAAGCAAGTGAGTAGCATGCGTAGTCACAGCAATCGAGGGGAGACGACGCTTCGGAGCGACTGGTACAGCTGCCGAAGAAGAGGTTCCACATTCTTGGTCCAGGTCAAGGTCTAAAGACCGTTTAAGGGTATGAGACTTGGTAGGTTGAGAAGACGAAGGACAGTCGTTGTCAACTATCATTTTGTCAGGTGACTTAAATTTGGAGTTTTTGTTCTTTTTACCCATGGAAAAAAAGGAGGAAGATTCGTCTGCAGACTACTCCACTCACCACCGAGCCCTACAAGGGAGAACTGGAGGTCTGCAAGCCAAGAAAATGACGCTGGACACAGTTCTGGAGCTTATACGTTGCAGATATAGTCCGTTGGCTGTGATCACACGCACTCGGCGGACACTTCGGCCTCCGGGTACCGTCATGCCAACGCCTTTGGCATGATCCCACAGCCCCAGGCTCACCCTGCCGTGCTATACGACAAAAAAGCCGCTAAAGCCGTGTACACAACTTGGTACAAGACTTCTGACTAGAGGTGGGTTAGTCTCTAGCCTCCCGTTTACAGCGAAGCCGGGGTCGAAGAGGAGTGTTGGTACACAGGAGGCACTTATCCGGTCTCCTGCGACCTCAGCCGCCAGACATCCCATTTCCGCCTCACGGGTCTCCGCACGCGGCAAACATGCAGGTAGGTCTAGCACCCAAACCAGCTAAAAGGAAAAAAGAAATCCAAAGAAGACAAATCCTGGAAGGGAACCTAAACGGAATATCAGCAACCTACGAACTGAGCGGTTAATATAATACAGTTAGTGGTGGAGGGTAACAAAACCACAAGACCGGGGTGTTAGTGCATAACGTGGTAGCGATTAGGTAAAGTATACAACACGGGCAACTAGCCAGTGGAGAAACTAAATAAAAACGAAAAAGCGAGACACAAGACCAGCTCGGGATCGTGGGGCCGCGACTCCCCAACAGCTGGATGAACAGCCGTCCCTGCAAACACCGACAGCAAAGCGGTGGCATGACATCAGATGTTGACCAGTCACAAGGTCAGCTCGGGCCGTGGGGGCGCCGCTCCCCAAATAACTGGAAAACCAGTTATCCCCGTGCGGGGATGTGCATGTGGAAGGCATGGGCATAGACAAGGACACACTGGACCCTGAAAGCGTGGCAGATACAGGGACTTTTAAGTTCTAAGCTGGCAGCTGAGTATGTCTGCGTGGATAAAAGGTCTTTTGGTAACGTCAGGAGAATTCCTAAAGGATGTTAATGTTCCATTTGATGTGAGCGTAACAGGCAGAAAAAAACATTCAAGCAAGATGCTTACTAAGATCCTGTGGCTTACGGAACTTGTAGGAGCAATGCCAACACAGCCTGTTATCTGTGTTGGAATGCACCCCCACTGCCCTCATGCTTTAGGCTCCATTGGTGGGCAACCAAATGTCATGAAAAGGAAACTAAGAGAAGGCATGAAAATTGACAAAACACTTAAATGAAATATGAATGATCGCTAGGTCAATGCTGTCCAACTTCTACAAAATCGCGGGTCAAGGTATTTATAGACTTCAGTGCGGGCCATAATTTTTTTATTTAAATTATGGATTACAGGATGTAAATATAAAGATGCCCTGCTTGATTTTATTTAACCTTTAAGCTCTTTCAATTAATATCAGAACATATGAAATTTCATACCTGAAAAAACAAATAAGCTTACATTTAACGAGAGCACTGCAAACGATTGAAAAATCTAATAAAAGTTTTTTTGTTTGTTTGTCTTTCTTCTTTTGGGGGTTTTGGAGGTTTAACGACCACTGTGAGCAACTCAGTGTACTATAAGAAGTCGCCCTCCCCCTAATTTAGGGTCACTGTTTCAAGGAAAGGGAGAGAGCCAGTGCCTTAAGACTGTAACCAGGTGATCATGGATTTTAACAACGGCAAACTTTAATAACCATTTTGAATATGGTGAGTTTAAATCACCTCCCTTTTTCATTAGCGGAGACAGTCTCATTTTCACCAATTCCGTGCCAGCAGCCTTAATGATGCAGGGCACTCTATATTTCGTTTCTTAACGCTATTACTGTCCAGTTCGAGGGAATCTCCAGTTCTGTTTTATGACTTTATTGGTCTGCGAGGGTGTGGGTGGACAAGGATTTTTGTATGAGATATCAAGAAATTCTCACACCTTGAGTTTAATGGAGGCAGTTTTCACAGTGGTCCGAAGAACAGTTGATAGGTCAGGGGGTCAGCAGCAGAAAACTAACAGGAATTAAGGCATTAAGATAGGGGCGTAAAGGTGGGGATCACGGAGATGTCCGCGAAAGCAGAACAAATTAGAGAACTTCGGATCGGAGCTCTGGAAGAGAGCGGTTATTAAGATTTTCCTCCGAGTCGTGAAAATAGCGGGAGAAGGAAATCCGCTGTCGTCAGAGCAGAATGAAACAAAGTGAGAAAAAGTAAATTTAGCAGTCGGATGCCCGACAGAATAATAAACAGAAATGGACTATCGAGTTAATAATACAAGTTTTAGTAAAGAAAGCAGAACAAAGTTTTGAAGACCTCTCTCCGTAATTAACTGAATAAACTTATTCATAACTGTAAAGAATAACTTAAAATTTCAGCAGATATTTTACTTATTTGTTTCATCATCGGGGGAAAATACAAGTAACACCCTGGAACTTCGAAATTATTTATAAGCGAAGGTCTAACAAGCCAAGTTACTAAAACGTAACTCACTGAACAGCTCAGTAACGAGACAAATATAGCATCCATGCCTCACCGGAATTCGAACCCGAACACATCTCGGACGAATGGCCAGAAGCGTAGACAACTGCGCCACCGGGGCAGCTAAAAAAAGATTGTTGCCTGTCCATTTCGATGTTTGTCGTTGAAAGTCAAAGTGATTTTTCACGAGTAGAGACATTCGTTCCGTTTCTGTGTTTTGTTTTTAGGTTGTTCTTATTAGAAAATGCTATCTCATACATGTAAATACTTCCAAAAATGGAAATAACTTTCACTTCCGAATCTCTTATTTTTAAATATTTCTTACAGAAAGAAGAAAGTCTGAACAATTCTCCTCGGCCAGTTTGCGATAGAGCTCTAATAAATTCCTCTGCTTGAAGTTCACATAATTCCATTTGACAAATGGGGTTCGTGCTTACAATGCCGACATTCAGCGGTTTGCTGAACAGACGTGTGTTCGGTTTGAGTTATTCAAATTGTTCACACCTGTCATTAAATTTCTTGTCACCACGCCAAGTCCCGGTGGGAACTTGAGGGGCATAGACATTGTTAGCGATTTTCGATCATCTAGATTGGAAACAATGACATTGAGTTTCCTAGTATAGGCGACCCAGTCTCATCGTTGGGACTTAAAAGCGTTGTGTTTCATATGAGCTCGTACGAGGTTGTCGCAAGAACTCATATGCCGCAAAGAAATTAAATTTAAAAAAGAACTAACATTTCGGTTATATACTTGAATAGGAGTATCTGTGAAGGAAGAAAACTATGGCTTATTTTAAACTAATACACAGACACTCGTACCCATTTGCAGAACAGCGTGAAGAAAAACACATTGATTTAAGAAACAAATGTAAAATTTATTTGCTGTATAATGCTTAATTTTAGAACAATTTAAATGGTGGGACCGGTTTAAATTATAACACATCTCTACAAAAGGAAGTTATGGTTTACCTGAGAAAATATAAAAACTACCAATATCCCTAACAATCCAACCAGTACGGGGTGAGCAATAAAGGGTCATTTCCAAAACTTAACTGAATACTCAGCATGCAAAGGACTGAAATAATTGGATGATGTCTTACCCTATATAGAACTTCTGCTAGGCTCATCGATCCGGCGGTTGAGGAAAACGCTGGTGGTCTGGTGGCCGTGGGTGGTTTTTGGCTGGTATCCTCCGTGGATAAAAACACAGCCGATAGTTATCTCAGAACTTTACTGTTCTACAGTTCTTGATTTCACGTCGACGGACGGCTGGAACTCCGCATAGTTAGGCATTTCTTTGCCTACCGCTGACTCTTCCGACCAAAACTACTGTCTGCCCCATGTTCGCAAAAAAAAAAAAACGACTTCTCTCCCGTCTCTCTCTTTCTCTGTCCCGTTTTTCGCCCGTATCTTTTTTTTTTTTTTTTTTTCGTGAAATTTTAAGTTTCTCCCTTTATTTTAGTTTTCGCTTTCCCTTATCGCCCTGCGGCTAGGCGTGTCCTTACCTCTAGAAAACGTCCCTTGCACCACCATTGGTTCTGGCTTCCCCCCCCTCGTACGCAAGTGGACCGCTTGTCCAGTTGCGGCTGGCCAGTGGCTACTTTGGGGCAGATGTTCCCTGGGCCTGCTGACCATCTGCTGACCATCTCCCTTTAAAAATTTATTTGGCCGTAACTGTCACGCCCTTGTTTGGTTCTATTATAGTAGACTCCGAGCAAACCCTTTTTAAAACTTGAAAACTGCTCGAAGTCACGTATGCCCGACTGAAATGTGTTCTTCGACAACGCTCTTGGGTGAAATTTATTGCCTAATCTTATCTTCTGACCAGCTTTAAGATTTCTTTCTTAAATTTCCGTCGTATAGCCACCACTGCGTCCATTGTGGTTACGGAAGCATTATGCAATTCGCGATGCTGTTGCTTCTCGCCTGCCGGGAATGGAAGAAAAAACCTTTTGACTTGTTTACGAAATTTTGCACCTGGCCTGGCGCTTGCAATTTAGATCTCCTTTCCCCCGCGGAAGGGAAAGTGGAGAAAAGAGAAGAAAAGAACCCAGCGACTCCCTATGCAGCCTGGGTTGGGATGATAGTTCGTGCACCTAATTAAAAATTACTCGAATTAAGCAGTTACATAATTAATTATGTTAATTAATTAACATAATTAAAACAATTAATTTGGAATTTGGATCCCGAATTGGGGAATTTCTATACGGAAAGCAATGTGCCCGAAATTAGAATAATGTCGCGGCAACATTCTTAATAAGAGTGTCTATCTGAGGAACAAATACTTTAAAAAATATGTAGTTTCATCAAGTATTGTCGTTTCATAAGAAAGCTGCTTGCAGGATTCGAAGTGAGTCAAACTGTTTCACTAGATTTAATTTTAACAATCGCAGTTTTTTGCGAGAACCAGCTACATTACTGTAAGGATTATAAATGTTTCGGTCTTTCCCTTGCAGAGCGATATTTAACGCATGCAAATGCTTGATGCTATCAGTTAGGAAAGTTAGTGAGTTAAGAAAAGCGTCATCACTCAGACTTTTAGTTAGATCAGTATCATATTTCATTTTTTTCCAATAAAAGTAAATAAAGTTCTTTTCGAAGTAGGACAAATCTCGCTAGACATAAGCCAAAACCCAACCAATAGATTCTATTGTACAGAAACAATTCACCATATTCGGCATCAAATTCAACTAAAAATGTTTAAAATGTTCTACCCGTAAGAGCACGGTTTCCACTGCAAATTAAATTCGCTATTTACTACCTCGTCCATTGTATTTTAGAGTCCCGGCGAAGAGGAACCTAATGCTTGTTAGACGCCCCGGTAGCACAGTGGTCTAAGTGCTGGCTTATGATCATTCGTCCGAGAACAGTCCGGGTTCGAATCTCCGTGAGGAATGGATGATGAGTTTGTTTTATGGCACTCGCTCTCTCCCTTCCCTGGAACCAGTGACCTTAAATTAAGGACAGGCGACTGCTTATAGCCCATTGCATTGCTCACGGTAGTATTTAAACTTTCCATCAAAAACAAGTATTTAAACTTTCCATCAAAAACAATAATAATAATTCCTGTTGGTGTACAACGCAGAGCAACATTTCACGTTTGGTACCATTTCTTTTCAGTTAGAAATGTAATTTGGTTTATTCTTCATGTCGGGCTCCTAGTTGGACAGCACTGGTCTAGGTTCTACCCTTCTTCGAGAATGGATATCTAACCTTAACCGCATTTGACCTGCAGAAATGATACTGTATATCACGATAACTTTCGTGTTTAATAAAATATTAATCTAGTTAAAATATCATCTGAAAATTCTTCAATTAAGCAGTTAGAGATAAGCCATGTGCTTTTTTTACTGAAATGAGAAAATCTGTGCAATCTCGATTGTGATTGGTACACATGGGCGCCCATAGCTTAGTTTTCAAGAGGGGGCAAAAATAGTAATTGTAAACACAAAAAGCATTTAAAAAAATATATATGAACTTCCGTTGTGCGATCTGTATCCTCTAACCATTTTTAACACACACGCCTAGATAAATTTAATTGAAAACCAGACGACCCAAAAAGTGCACAAAAAAAAGACTGATAGATGAAATTCGTCAGCATGGTGGGACAATATTTTTTTCTTTGTTGGTCCTCTGAGCCCTGCGTCTTTCGACCACTTATATCCCATGCACTACAAAACACCAATCGTCACTCAACTGATCATCAAGAAAAAAACAAACACCCAAGACAAAGTTCTGGAAAAACTTGTCGAACTCTTTGCCCAGCAGCAAACGGCCTTTGTAGAGGACGATATGTTTTTCATTTCTTTGTTTTCACACACTGCCTTACACTGTACTTAGGTATGCTGTGCTCCAAAGCGCAGTGCCAAATTTTAATATTATTACTTTCTACTGCAAATTCAAAATGTATTCACTAAACGCACTCACAACTCCAGAAGTTCAACATAAAAATTAGCAATCAGGATTTATATTATCTTTGTAGTTTCTCCCAAGAACTGAAATTACAGTCAGATTTCCAGGAGAGGGCAAGTGCCCCCCCTCTTGTTGCCCATCGTATGGGCGCTCATGCTGGTATAGTCGACTTTGAAATTGATTTTCTGAACGCTGTCAGTCAGCTTCAGCAGTAATTGACTTTCGCCAATGAATCATCGGCACAGACATGGAACTCCTGGAAAAAAATGACGTGCACGGTGTAACTCCGTCGTATATTCATAGGAGAAACTGCCAAGCGGTACGGGTATGTACAACCTTTCTTACATCGATTCTGTGCAGTAGTTTCAGGCAGAAAGTGCCGCCCGTCTGCAGCTGCTACTTTTAATTGATTGCGAACCAGGCGAGAAAAACAAGTCGTTGTTGCAGCCATTGTTCAAAATTCGTCGACAATCCGCATGTGGGGCCGTCATCTTGACATAATTAGGCCTTAGTCTCGGTTGTATATCCTCGGAACGCTGCTTCCGCTTGGAGTCTTGGTCAAGGTGACTTCGAAGCGCGTTTCGTCCTCAGAGAGAGAGAGAGGGGTTTGTTTGTATTTGGGAAGGGGCCAAGTTCCAAATCCATCGGCACCGCAGATACTCTGTTGCCGTCTTTCAGAAACGCCTACACGTTCTCTGAAGTTGCGCAACATTTTTTTATTCATTTCCACGTGGAGTGTGCGGAGACTAATTATAATTTTCAATAAGCACTGTATTTTTAACAATGTTCTGACGCAACACAGATTCTCAAACTAATAAAAAAACATCCTTTGATTTACTTTAAGTTATTGGGTTCATTTATCATAACTAGTGCGATGACACTTAAAGCAGATGTGTTATTAGCAAACACATATTTAATTACACGGAACTTTCTTCGTGAGTGTGATGCAAGAAGTTTTACGTACAAAAATTTTGACAGTTATAACAAGCACGCTGATGGATGTATTGAGCAAAACTTATTCCTAAAAAAAGAAATAAAGCAATGCTGTTTTGTTCAGCATTTAAATTATAATATATTACACATACGTTGGTGGAAATCTTGTACATCTGGAATGCAGCACACAGAAATGGAATCACAATCAAAGTATTATTCATCGCTAACCACAATGCCCACGAGCTTCAATGGTTCTGTAATTCTGAGAAACATTCAGAGAAGTTCTCTTTCGGTATTGGAAGAAGTCAGCCGTTGTTTGCGTTAAATGTTTCATATCGCGCCAAAGGTTAGTCTTGAATCCCCAAATTCAATCGAGAAAACACCAACAATCGCTGGGTAATAAAAATTCTGGTAATCACGGCTCTGGCTGAGTCTTCTTCAGTGGCGCCCATATGAGTACTCCTAGGGTGGGGGGGGGCTAAGAAAAATCCTTACCTCCTAGGCTGTCAAACATTTTAATAAATGTACAAGATACTAAAATGCAACAAAAATAATTGATACAATCAATCATTAATATCTTATTATTTTTAAAAATGCTTTAAAAAAAGGTTTCATCTATTTTAATGTTTTAAATTTATAAAAAAATTGGCTATACCAACGGCTAGGGGGAAGCCCCCCGTATGGGTGCCCTTGGTCGTGTGATGGGAGGCTCGTCTTCCAGTTATTCCTGTCCACTCTTGAATAGGTTATTCAAGTTTGAAATCTGTAGAAGCCTAAATCCGACTGTTCAAAACATGCCCCGTTTCATACTTGCCGACTTACTTACCTTGTTTGAGTTTCCTGCTTTGTTTTAGACTTTCAAATTACGGAAGTATTTTCAGGTTATCTCTAATTAATGCACGCGCCAAGTGTTTGTTGCACTTTTATGTCTCCCGTACGACATTATGATCACTGTCGCCCCTTGATCCTCTTCAGAAAAATTAAAGTCGACACGAAGGGCAACAGAACGAAAATGGAATTTCATTTCAAAATGAAATTCATTTCTGTTTGTCCCTTGAACACGTTCCAAAGCCTTCTGGATTTCAGAGCACAATAAATTGTCTTTCTTGTAATGTCCTGGCATTCTGACATTATTTTATTTCACTTGGCATCCAACCACACTTACTTTTTTATGCGCTATATAGCCGTTTATGATCCGTCCTTAGCAATTGTCCAGCAGTGTATAATTTGGAGTAGAAATCTTTCACTCTTGTCAAAATTTCGCCTCTATTTCTTGTTACAGAACCATCTTCTTTTCTCAGTGCCATAATCTGTTTTCTTCCCTTACTGAGATCTCCCTTTGCTTTCTTTAGGCTTTGGTTCTTTCCAATTGCTTTCCTCACTAGCTCACAGTTGAATTACCTTACATCTTCAGTGATAATTTTGCGTACTGTCTTGCATAGCTCTATATATTCCACTTTGGGAGTCACACCTTCTTTAGTTGTCCTTATCTCTCTTCTTTTTTGCATCAACATTTTGGTTTTTCCTGATAATTTGTTCACATGCAACTTGTTCTTAGACCCAGCTAATTTTGTTGCTGTTTCCATAAGAGCTTTGGTTAATTTTCTGTTAACTTCAGAAATATCCACTTCTTCCGATGTTAGGCCTTCTAAAGCAGAGAATCTGTTCTTCAGTTCCAACGTGAAAGTATTATGGTGTTTTTTAAGGTTGGTTATGTCAATACATTTTGTTTGTCTTATGAGCTTGCCACGTTCGAGTTTAGTGTTGAGGTGCATCTTACATTTCACCAATCTATGGTCACTACCTGTGTTGAACTTGTTCAGCACACTGCAGTCTTGGATGGCGAATTTTTTGTTACACATAATAAAATCAATTTCACTTGTCGTCCCAATTGGATGTCTCCATGTTTCTTGAAAAAGGAGTTCAAGATGAAAAATCCTTCTGCCTCTGCAAACTCAACGAGAGTATTTCCTCGCTGGTTTCTGTTGCCGTGACCGAATTTACCTACTGAAGTTTCATTCTGTTGCTATTGCCCTATTTTTGCATTGAAATCTCCCATAATTATCTTCAAGTGCTTCTTACCTTTATTATTTAGATGACGAATTTCCTCATAAAATTCTTCAATTTCTTCTTCAGGATGACTTGTGGTGGGTGCATAAGTTTGAATAATCTGAGCCTGATATCTTCTCGAGAGTTGGATAACGAGTCGTGCAGCTCTGTCAGAGGAATTTTCAACTTCTACCACTTTATCCTTCAGTTTCTTGTTTATTATAAATCCAACACCACTAGTTCTGCCAGTATCTGTCCCACGATAGTAGAAGAGATGTCCACTTTTCAGTTCAATGAGATCTTCTCCTTTTCTCCTTACCTCACTTAGCCCGACGATGTCCCACATGATCCTTTGTAGTTCCTCTTCCAACTAAAGAAGCCTTGAATCAGAAGATAGGGAGCGTCCATTATACGTAGCCAAGGTCAGCATCAGATGCCAGCCTAGTCCGGTCCTCCGGGGATTCTTAGCACCCTCTGCCTTCATGTCGCACTGGCCGCTGCCTTGGCCAGGTACATTCCAGCTGCCGGAGACTGAGGGCCAAGATTTAAGTTGTGGAGTCATTTTGGAGGGGTTTGACCATAACTCACCACGCTGGCCAAGCGGGTTGGTGAGTGTGGGATAGCATTTCCTCTGATCCCGATGGTATAGTTATACCGCTATTGGCGGTCGTCAGAGCCCCTTTAGTGGGAACAGGATGCACCACGAGAAGGCGGGGTTGACATTTGTCAAGGAGAGGCTGTGATGTTACGCATCACCTGACCTTACATTCTTTAATACAATAATCCTTAATCCTCCTTTAATCCCTTTAATACAGCTGATAAAATGCTAAATCTTCTATCGTTGCCTGGCCAGACCCGAGTCTGGACTTTTAACGAATGAAAATACTACTAGGTCCATGCAATAGTTCGGGGTTTATGGGCCGGCCAGGCTCGTGCAAAACTCCTTTGTCAACCGTACAAGGCTAATTTCTTCGAGACCTAGGTGTAAACACTGCAGCATTTCTAAGAAATTGTTTCTCACCTTGTGCATGAATCTGATACTTTCACACTGCGATATCTCGACGTACATTTAACAAAAGTTTTCACTTTACCACGTCTAGTACACGACTGATGCGCTCTTGCCTGCTGCCATGCCTC
The DNA here is from genome assembly GCA_039090855.1 of Macrothele yani. NCBI lineage: Eukaryota > Metazoa > Arthropoda > Arachnida > Araneae > Macrothelidae > Macrothele > Macrothele yani. The sequence continues at coordinate 78,240,407 of CM077026.1, forward strand.
TGGTTAATTGCCTAAAGTAGAGCTGTCGAGCTGGCAGCACCAAGACCACATGGGACCCATTGAAAGAAATGTCTCGGCTCTCAAATGAAGAATGAACTAAATTTAATTTCTTAAATTTCTTCTCTATTTTAGAGTTGCTAGTAGAGCCCTCTTCCGCATGTGTATGTCCTCTCACGGGCAACGCCCGTCATATACACGGTCGTATTAGAATAATAAGACCACCTGCCTAATAATGGGAATAACCACCCTTGGCCTGGATGACAGCGGCATGACGGCGTGGCATGGACCCAGTGAGGCCCTGGAAGGTTGCCCGAGGAACACGTGCCTATTCGGACAGCAGCAGAGCACTGAAGTCCTGGAGATAACGTGTACGTAGGTCGGCACGTCAAACCTGTCGATCCAAATAGTCCCGCAAGTGCTCTATATGACTGAGGTCGGGCGATTTCGCCTGCCAAGGGAGAACGGAGACATCGCTGTCGTGTTCCTGGAACCAGTCACCCACCCCCTAAGCGACATGGCACGGCGCATTGCCCTGTTGGTAGACACCATTACCACTAGAGTAAATGTCCAACATGAAGGAATGTATGTGGTCAGCGAGGATGGACAAGTAACCATTGGCTTTCAGGGGCCCATTCAGTAGTACCAGCGGTTCCAGGTCATACCAGGAAAACATTCCCCAGACATGCACACTGCCACCGCCGAACTGTATTTGACCAACAAACGTGTCCGGGTGTTGGTTCTCATGTGTCTAACGCAATATCTGCCAACGCCCGTCAATTCTGTGGAGTAGAAACCTCGATTCGTCGGAGAAGACAATCTTTTCCCACTCTTCTACTGTCCAATGAATGTAGTCCCATGCGAACTGCAGCCCACATGGGCACTTTGACGCAGCGTCGACTTCGGAAACCCATGCGTAACAGGGTTCGCTCTACTGTTATCGAGGACATGTACCTGGGTGCCTCAGCGTACATTTGCGTGGTCAATTGATGCCCTGTTACGCGTCGTTTGCCCTTCACCATTCGACGGAGGCGTCGTTCATCTCTAGGATCGATGGCCTCTGAGGCTCCACAGTTATTACGTCGGAACGTACTTGGTGTTCCAGCGGTCCATTCTTGGTACACCCTCACTACAGCACTTCGCGAACAGCTCACGAAGTCTGTGCTATTTCTGAGATGCTCCCACCCTTGGAGCTGTAGCCGATAACCATTCCTTTTTGAACATTCGTCAAATCACTACCTCTGCCTATTGTGCTCGCGTCATGGACTATGGCTCATCTATCATGGCCGGTCGCTTATAGGTTTGTGTGGTCGACCTTGTCACGTGCAAAGCCTAAAGATAGCAAAGGGACATCTCAGTAAGAAGAAAACAGATTATGGCACTGAGAAAATAAGATGGTTCTGTAACAAGAAATAGAGGCGAAATTTTGACAAGAGTGAAAGATTTCTACTCCAAATTATATGAAAGGGATGATACATGCACTCCAGACATCATGAAAGATACCAGTACCAGAGTTCCTCCAGTCCTTCCAGCAGAAGTTGCACATGCAATCAAGAACATGAAGCGGGGGAAAGCTCCAGGAGAAGATGGAATTACTGTAGACATCATACAAGAAGCAAGTGGAGAAATCGAAAACAGTACTCGCCCAAATTTTCACTCGATGCCTTAATGAAGGAAAAGATTCCTGAGGATTGTAACACCGCACAATGATCCTGCTACATAAAAAAGGTGACATTGAGGATCTCGGAAACTACAGACCTATCAGCCTCCTATCAGTAGTTTATAAAATCTTCACTAAAGTTCTTTCACACCGCTTGAAGGTAACACTGTACATGGCTCAACCGAGAGAACAAGCTGGATTCAGGAGTGGCTACAGCACAATAGATCATATCCACGTGCTGAGAGAACTAATTGAAAGAGCGAAGGAATATGAACTTCCATTGTGCGTGGCTTTTATCGATTATGAAAAAGCCTTTGATTCGGTGAAACCATCAGCAGTTACAATGGCTCTGAAAACCTGCGGTATTGAAGATGCATACATTAATATTATTATAAACATCTATGAAAATGCAAGTGCAAAGATTAGGCTGTTTGAAAATACAACACACGTAAAAATTGGAAAGGGAGTGAGACAAGGTGACACCAGATCTCCGAAGCTCTTTAATGCCACATTGGAGGGTGTTTTTCAGTCGCTGAGCTGGGAAAACAAGGGATAAAGATTAATGGAGATTATCTAACTCCATCTTCGCTTTGCTGATGATGTAGTCATTTTTGCAACTACCCCATCAGAGCTGCAGAGTATGATTCAGGAACTTGCTGACAAGAGTACAGAAGTGGGATTAAAAATGAACTTTCAGAAGACAAAAGTGATGTTCAATGCTTTTTACAAGAAATGAAGATTTATCGATTGATGGAGATAACAGACACGTACGTTTATCTTGGACAGCAGATATCAAGTGAGGGTCACATTGATGAAGAAATTAATCGGCGTACAAAACTTGCCTGGAGAGCTTTTGGAAGAAACAGCATAATTTTCAAGAGCAATATGCCATTATGTCTTAAAAGAAAAGTGTTTGATCAATGCATCCTTCCAGTGCTTACGTATGGTGCAGAGACGTGGACCTTAACTAAAAGAGACATACAAAGGCTGCAGACAACTCAAAGCAGCATGGAGAGGTGCATACTTGGTATAACCAGGAGAGATAAGAAGAGGAACTCGTGGATCCGAAAATGACAAGAGTGGAAGACATCATGATTAGAGTTAAATCCCTGAAATGGCAATGGGCTGGACATACTGCCTAAAGGACAGATCATCGATGGACAGCCGAAATTTTAGATTGGATTCCAAGGGACAGAAAAAGACCCAGAAGAAGACCACATGGGAGATGGGTGGATGAAATTCGAAAGTATGCGGGAGTGACATGGAGGAGACTGGCACAAGACAGACCGTTGTGGAGGAAACTTGGGGAGACCTTTGTCCAGCAGTGGATTGATAATGGTTGACAATGATGATGATGATGATATATATATATGGGATGTAAGGTCAGGTGATGCGTAATATCACAGCCTCTCCTTGACAAATGTCAACCCCGCCTTCTCGTGGTGCATCCTGTTCCCACTAAAGGGGCTCTGACGACCGCAAATAGCGGTATAATTATACCATCGGGATCAGAGGAAATGCTATCCCACACCACCAACCCGCTTGGCCAGCGTGGTGAGTTATGGCAACACCTCCAAAATGACTCTACAACTTAAACTTGGCCCTCAGTCTCCGGCAGCTGGAATGTACTGGCCAAGGCAGCGGCCAGTGCGACATGAAGGCAGAGGGTGCTAAGAATCCCCGGAGGACCGGACTAGGCTGCCATTTGATGCTGACCTTGGCTACCTATAACGGACGCTCTATCTTCTGATTCAAGGCTTCTTGAATTGAAGAGGAACTACAAAGGATCAAGACATCGTCGGAGCTAAGTGAGGTAAGGAGAAAAGGAGAAGATCTCATTGAACTGAAAAGTGGACATCTCTTCTATTATCGTGGGACAGATACTGGCAGAACTAGTGGTGTTGGATTTATAATAAACAAGAAACTGAAGGATAAAGTGGTAGAAGTTGAAAGTTCCTCTGACAGAGCTGCGACTCGTTATAAAACTATCGAGAAGATACCAGGCTCAGATTATTCAAACTTATGCACCTAATTACAAGTCATCCTGAAGAAGAAATTGAAGAATTTTTATGAGGAAATTCGTCATCTAAATAATGAGAATTGTAAGCAGCACTTGAAGATAATTATGGGAGATTTCCAATGCAAAAATAGGGCACGGCAACAGAATGAAACTTTCAGTAGGTAAATTCGGTCACGGCAACAGAAACCAGCGTGGAAATACTCTCGTTGAGTTTGCAAAAGGCAGAAGGATTTTCATCTTGAACTCCTTTCAAGAAAAAGCTACACAGGAAATGGACATGGAGACATCATTAGGACGACAAGTGAAATTGATTTTATTATGTGTAACAAAAATTCGTCATCGAAGACCGCAGTGTGCTGAACAAGTTCAACACAGGTAGTGACTATAGATTGGTGAGATGATGCACCTCAACACTAAACTGGAACGTGGCAAGCTCATAAGACAAACAAAATGTATTGACATAACCCAATCTTAAAAACACCATAATACTTTCGTTGGAACTGAAGAACAGATTCTCTGCTTTAGAAGGTCTAACATCGGAAGAAGTGGATATTTCTGAAGTTAACAGAAAATAACCAAAGCTCTTATGGAAACAGCAACAAAATTAGCTGGGCCCAAGAACAAGTTGCATGTGAACAAATTATCAGGAAAAAACCAAAATGTTGATGCAAAAAGACGAGAGAGAATGAGGACAACTAAAGAAGATGTGACTTCCAAAGTGGAATATATAGAGCCATGCAAGACAGCACGAAAGTATCACTGAAGACGTAAGAAATTCAACTGTGAGCTAGTGAGGAAAGCAATTGAAAACAACCAAAGCCTTAAGATAGCAAATGGACATCTCAGTAAGGGAAGAAAACAGATTATGGCTCTGAGAAAGAAGATGGTTCTATAACAAGAAATAGAGGCGAAATATTGACAAGAGTAAAGATTTCTACTCCAAATTATATGAAAGGATGATACATGTACTCCAGACATCATGAAAGGTACCAGAGTTCTTCCAGTCCTCCCAGCAGAAGTTGCTCATGCAATCAAGAACATGAAGCGGGGAAAGCTCCAGGAGAAGATGGAATTACTATAGACATCATACAAGAAGCAAGTGGAGAAATTGAAACAGTACTCACCCAAATTTTCACTCGATGCCTTAATGAAAGGAAGATTCCTGAGGATTGGAACAATGCTACAATGATCGATCCTGCTACATAAAAAAGGTGATACATTGAGAATCTCAGGAACTACAGACCTATCAGCCTCCTATCAGTGGTTTATAAATCTTCACTAAAGTTCTTTCACACCGCTTGAAGGTATCATTGGACATGGCTCAACCGAAGAACAAGCTGGATTCAGGAGTGGCTACAGCACAATAGATCATATCCACGTACTGAGAGAACTAATTGAAAGAGCGAGGAATATGAACTTCCATTGCGCATGGCTTTATCGATTGCTGCGAAAAAGCCTCTGATTCGGTGAAACCATCAGCAGTTACCACGGCCTCTGAAATCTGCGGTATTGAAGATGCATACATTAATATTATTAATAACATCTATGAAAATGCAAGTGCAAGATTCGGCTGTTTGAAAATACAACACACATAAAAATTGGAAAGGAGTGAGACAAGGTGACACCATATTCTCCGAAGCTCTTTAATGCCACATTGGAAAATGTCTTTCAATCACTGAACTGGGAAAACAAAGGGATAAAGATTAATGCAGATTATCTAACCCACCTTTGTCGTTTTGCTGATGACGTAGTCATTTTTGCAACTACCCCATCAGAGCTGCAGAGTATGATCCAGGAACTTGCTGACAAGAATAAAGAAGTGGGATTAAAAATGAACTTTTAGAAGACAAAAGTGATGTTAAAAGTACTTTACAAGAAATGAAGATTTATCGATTTGGAGAAAAACTGGAGATAACAGATACATATGTTTATCTTGGACAGCAGATATCATGAGGGTCACATTGATGAAGAAATTAATCGGCGTACAAAACTTACAAAACTTGAGCTTTTGAAGAAACAGCATAATTTTCAAGAGCAATATGCCATTATGTCTTAAAAGAAAAGTGTTTGATCAATGCATCCTTCCAGTGCTTGCATGTGGTGCAGACGTGGATTCCTTAACTAAAAGAGACATACAAAGGCTGCAGACAACTCAAAGAAGCATGGAGAGGTGCATGCTTGGTATAACCAGGAGAGATAAGAAGAGGAACTCGTGGATCCGAAAAATGACGAGAGTGGAAGACATCATGATCAGAGTTAAATCCCTTGAAATGGCCTCTCCTGGTTACACCAAGCATGCACCTCTCCATGCTTCTTTGAGTTGTCTGCAGCCTTTGTATGTCTCTTTAGTTAAGGTCCACGTCTCCGCACCATACGTAAGCACTGGAAGGATGCATTGATCAAACACTTTTCTTTTAAGACATAATGGCATATTGCTCTTGAAAATTATGCTGTTTCTTCCAAAAGCTCTCCAGGCAAGTTTTGTACGCCGATTAATTTCTTCATCAATGTGACCCTCCTTGATATCTGCCTGTCCAAGATAAACGTACGTGTCTGTTATCTCCAGCTTTTCTCCATCAATCGATAAATCTTCATTTCTTGTAAAAGCATTGAACATCACTTTTGTCTTCTGAAAGTTCATTTTTAATCCCACTTCTTTACTCTTGTCAGCAAGTTCCTGGATCATACTCTGCAGCTCTGATGGGGTAGTTGCAAAATGACTACGTCATCAGCAAAACGAAGGTGGGTTAGATAATCTCCATTAATCTTTATCCCCTTGTTTTCCCAGCTCAGTGACTGAAAACACCCTCCAATGTGGCATTAAAGAGCTTCGGAGATATGGTGTCACCTTGTCTCACTCCCTTTCCAATTTTTATGTGTGTTGTATTTTCAAACAGCCTAATCTTTGCACTTGCATTTTCATAGATGTTATTAATAATATTAATGTATGCATCTTCAATACCGCAGGTTTTCAGAGCCATTGTAACTGCTGATGGTTTCACCGAATCAAAGGCTTTTTCATAATCGATAAAAGCCATGCACAATGGAAGTTCATATTCCCTCGCTCTTTCAATTAGTTCTCTCAGCACATGGATATGATCTATTGTGCTGTAGCCACTCCTGAATCCAGCTTGTTCTCTCGGTTGAGCCATGTCCAGTGTTACTCAAGCGGTGTGTGAAAGAACTTTAGTGAAGATTTTATAAACTACTGATAGGAGGCTGATAGGTCTGGTAGTTTCCGAGATCCTCAATGTCACCTTTCTTATGTAGCAGGATCATTGTAGCGGTGTTCCAACTCAGGAATCTTTCCTTCATTAAGGCATCGAGTGAAAATTTGGGCGAGTACTGTTTCGATTTCTCCACTTGCTTCTTGTATGATGTCTACAGTAATTCCATCTTCTCCTGGAGCTTTTCCTCGCTTCATGTTCTTGATTGCAGCAACTTCTGCTGGAAGGACTGGAGGAACTCTGGTACTGGTATCTTTCATGATGTCTGGAGTGCATATATCATCCCTTTCATATAATTTGGAGTAGAAATCTTTCACTCTTGTCAAAATTTCGCCTCTATTTCTTGTTACAGAACCATCTTCTTTTCTCAGTGCCATAATCTGTTTTCTTCCTTACTGAGATGTCCCTTTGCTATCTTTAGGCTTTGGTTGTTTTCAATTGCTTTCCTCACTAGTTCACAGTTGAATTTCCTTACGTCTTCAGTGATACTTTTTCTTACTGTCTTGCAGCTGCTCTATATATTCCACTTGGAAGCCACATCTTCTTTAGTTGTCCTCATCTCTCTTCTTTTTGCATCAACATTTTCGTTTTCCTGATAATTTGTTCACATGCAAATTGTTCTTAGACCCAGCTAATTTTGTTGCTGTTTCCATAAGAGCTTTTGTTACTTTTCTGTTAACTTCAGAGATGTCCACTTCTTCCGATGTTAGGCCTTCTAAAGCAGAGAACCTGTTCTTTCAGTTCTAACTTGAAGGTATTATGGTGTTTTTTTAAGGTTGGATTTATGTCAATAGATTTTGTTTGTCCTATGAGCTTGCCACGTTCAAGTTTAGTGTTGAGGTGTATCTTACATCTCACCAATCTATGGTCACTACCTGTGTTGAACTTGTTTAGCACACTGCAGTCTTCTATGACGAATTTTTTGTTACACATAATAAAATCAATTTCACTTGTCGTCCCATTTGGATGTCTCCATGTCCATTTCCTGTGTGGCTTTTTCTTGAAGAAGGAGTTCAAGATGAAAAACCCTTCTGCCTCTGCAAACTCAACGAGAGTATTTCCACGCTGGTTTCTGTTGCCATGACCGAATTTACCTACCGAAGTTTCATTCTGTTGCTGTTGCCCTATTTTTGCATTGAAATCTCCCCATAATTATTTTCAAGTGCTGCTTACCTTTATTATTTAGATGACAAATTTCCTCATAAAATTCTTCAATTTCTTCTTCAGGATGACTTGTGGTGGGTGCATAAGTTTGAATAATCTGAGCCTGGTATCTTTTCGAGAGTTGAATAACAAGTCGTGCAGCTCTGTCAGAGGAACTTTCAACTTCTACAACTTTATCCTTCAGTTTCTTGTTTATTATAAATCCAACACCACTAGTTCTGCCAGTATCTGTCCCACGATAGTAGAAGAGATGTCCACTTTTCAGTTCGATGAGATCTTCTCCTTTTCTCCTTACCTCACTTAGCCCCACGATGTCCCACTTGATCCTTTGTAGTTCCTCTTCCAATTCAAGAAGCCTTGAATCAGAAGATAGGGAGCGTCCATTGTAAGTAGCCAAGGTCAGCATCAGATGGCAGCCTAGTCCGGTCCTCCGGGGATTCTTAGCACCCTCTGCCTTCATGTCGCACTGGCCGCTGCCTTGGCCAGGTACATTCCAGCTGCCGGAGACTGAGGGCCAAGATTTAAGTTGTGGAATCATTTTGGAGGGGTTTAACCATAACTCACCACGCTGGCCAAGCGGGTTGGTGAGTGTGGGATAGCATTTCCTCTGATCCCGATGGTATAGTTATACCGCTATGGGCGGTCGTCAGAGCCCCTTTAGTGGAACAGGATGCACCACGAGAAGGCGGGGTTGACATTTGTCAAGGAGAGGCTGTGATGTTACGCATCACCTGACCTTACATCCCATGATATATATATATATATATATATCTGCATCATCATCATCAACAGCAACCATTATCAATCCACTGCTGGATGAAGGTCTCCCCAAGTTTCTTCCACAATTGTTTGTCTTGATCCTGTCTCCTCCACGACACTCCAGCAAACTTTCGAATTTCATCCATCCATCTCCGATGGGGTCTCCTTTAGGGTCTTTTCCTGTTCCTCGAAAACCAGTCTAAAATTTCGTTTGTCCATCCGTGTTCCGTTCTTCTGGCAACATGTCCAGCCCATTGCTCGTTCGTGACAGACGTAATGTTGGTGGCTGCAATATTTTATGCATTTTAGTGTGGAATACCTCGTCCCTCACTCACCTGTTGCGTGGCCCGGCTGTCTAAAGGTACTGTGTACGTTTTGAGCTACTTTTATAGCGTTCTCATCCTCATATTAGTTCATATTCATCCGTTTTCTTATCGTTTGCTCGTTTGTTTACGTTTGGAAGCTGCCAACATGGCGGCTTCCGGTATTATCTTATCATCTATGGGCGTGGCGGATGCACGTCACGTCACACTTCCCACGTCCATGGAAGTTAACATACTCTCGTCCTCAGATGTGTCTGCTCAGATGCCTTCCCAGCTTATTAGTACTCCTGCACGGGTGCCTTCACTGGACTTGGCTGCGCTTTCTTCTTTAGCTCCTGCATCTGCCTCGGTGCCCTCCCTGGGTACTACTGATTCTACTGCCTTGCCTTCGGCATGTGCTTCCCTTCCCTCACAGCCTTCTGTGCCTGCCGGATCCGAACAGACTTCTCTTCCGAGGATGTAATTTGCCTCTAAAGTGCAACGAGGCGCTACTTCTACGTCCGATTCCTCTCAACCAGATGGTCTTTTGCAAGCAACACCTATTATTCAGGTATCCAACCACAAGGTGAAGGTAACGATAGATGACAATTCGCAGATTGGCCGTGAGTTCCATAGCCTCCTGGATAGAGGTGTGCTTTTTCATGCTTTACCAAATACTCCATTGCCACGCTACATGGAAGCCCTCTCTGGACATGTATCGTCTGCGTCCATTGCAGGAATTTCCCGTACTCCTCGGGGTATTTCGGTACAGTTCAATCACAAGGAGGATGCTGACTTTTTTCTTGCAAACGGACTTTTGATTGGGACAAACCATCTCATCCCGTCGCCTCTTTCTAAGCGACCGGTGAACATCACGTTCTATCCTGTTCCACAGGAAGTGCCGGATAATGCACTTCCTCTCCTTGTCAGTCATGTTTGTAAAATTGTTGGCAAGGTCCGTCGCCTCTCTGACGCTCCCCGCGGAACTCGATTTGCACATGCTACCGGACCTCGCCGTCAGTTATTGGTCGTCTTTCCCACCGAGAAAGCCTTGGCGGATTGCCCTACAGAAGCTACTGTTGAAATTGGCACACGAACGTACAGTTTCAAGATTTTCACTGCTCATTATTGTACACACTGTTTAACACAGAATCACACCACTGCCTCCTGTGACCGCGTTCGACGTGGACGTTCATCAAGTTCGCGTCTCACTGCTGACCACATTGGTTTTTCTACTATCCCAACTACCGGTAGTTTGCCTGACGCGAATTCTTCGTTTCTCCGTCAGACGAACATTTCCGTCACGGACAATGCTGCCTTTCCTCCTCTCCCGACCTGTACGATTGTGCATCCACCATCAAGATTGACAAAGTTGTCTTCGACTACAGATGTGTCTACGGCGGAGTGTTCCGATCCGGGTGTGTTGAGTGGTGGTTTGGCAGATCGGCTGTCTGGCTCTTCTCCTAGCCTCTCGGATATCGGATCTTCATTTTCAACCTTGTCTACCATACCCTTGTTGCAACATCTTCCTGAAGCCTCGGCTGTTGTACCAGTCTCCACTAAGGCAGCTCAGCTACGTACTGCTTCTTCAGCGACGTTCGTTTCGTCGTCTCCTGACTTGGGAGGTGAGCTTGACCCACTAATGGATACATCCGCCTCAGCTTCTTCTTCGAAGCGGATTGGAACTTCCAAAGGCGCTGTAAAACAGAAAAAGTTAAAACAACTTTCTGTGCCACATTCCGAGGATTCGTCTAGTGTTCCCGAGGTTTCCGGTTCCGTTGTTTCTCCACCTGATGATTCTTCAAACAGTATGTTTCTCCGCTCAGGTCCTGTCAAACCTCTCTCTGATGCTGAGGTTCTACAGGCCGTTGATACGTTTCCTCCTGTTCCTGGACCACTGTCCAGACAGCGACTTTTACGTCTTTTTCAACCTGCACGTACGATTGTTGGTTCTGAAGAATTCCTTCACTCACCTGATCTGGACCTGTATGCAGCGGTAACGCAATTCGAAGCTTATGTGTCACTTTTTAAATCTCTGTGTGCCACCGATCCTCGGTATCAGCCTTTTTGAGACGTTACACGCGCCGTCTCGCCTCCTTGAAGGAGCTCGTTGAGAAGCATATATGTGATACCTTCTATCCTTTTATCGATGACCTTTAGCTCTCTTCCTTACACCGATTACTTTTTGTTCTCTCAATGCTAGGGGAATTGCGAACCCGTTCGCAGATTCCCTGGTTTTGCAGACTTAGTGCATGTTGATTCTGATGTTTTCATTGTGTGTTTTTACTGTGATTCACAAGTAATGTATTGTAAATTTGCTTTATTTGTGTGTTTGGCTGTGTTTCACAAGTAATGTATTTTAAAGTTGCGATAATTGCGTGTTTTTGCTGTGTTTTGACAACTAATCGGTCTCATTACTTGTGTGATCTCCTCATTATCTCATCATTATCTTATCTGTTGTTTCCTGAATTTGTGCCTGTTTTTTAAATTACCTATAATTGTGAGTGTTTGCTGTGTTAGTGCTTTCCTCTATCGCGGATTATTATAGTGGTACGTTTGTTACCTTTGTTATTTTTATAAAGTTGCTGAGGTACTCAATGTTGTTTTGCGCTCTAACCACATTTCAGTTCCGTTCGGTTGTTTTATCATAGCATAGTACATTTCATGCATTTGTGCACATGTGTTACAGTGTTTGACATGCTGTTAGGCCATTCATTGTTCGTGTGCATATTCATTTCCTTTCTGTGTAACGTTGTGCTGCATCGTGGATATACAGACTTTCGGCACTGTTGTTTTCTGTACTGCAGCTTTTAATGAATCTCCTATGTCTGTATTTCGTTATAGCAATAAACTGGGTACCACTATGGTACCCACAGTTACCAATACCAATATTATTGCCATTTCAAGGATTTTACTGTAATCGTGATGTCTTCCACTCACTCTTGTCATTTTTCTGATCCACGAGGTTTTTTAAAGGGACATCTGAGTAAGGGAAGAAAGTAGAAATATTTCTTCCCTTACTCAGATGTCCCTTTGCTCTCTTCAGGCTTTGGTTGTTTTCAATTGCTTTCTTCACTAGTTCATAGTTGAATTTCCTCACATCTTCAGTGATACTTTATCGTACCGTCTTGCATAGCGTTATATGTTCCACTAAATCACATCTCCTTTAGTTGTTCTCATCTCTCTTCTTTTTTGCCTCAGAAATTTGGTTTTTCCTGATAATCTGTTCGTATGCAACTTGTTCTTAGTACCAGCTATTTTTGTTGCTGTTCCCATAAAAGCCTTGGTTATTTTTCTGTTAACTTCAGGGATGTCCACTTCTTCCGACGTTAGACCTTCTAGAACAGAGAATCTGTTCCTGTGTTCCAATTTGAAGGTATTATGATGTTTTTTGAGGTTGGTCAGGTCAATACACTTTGTTTGTTTTATGAGCTTGCCACGCTCGAGCTTCATCATCATCATCATCATCATTGTCAACCATTATCAATCCACTGCTGGACGAAGGTCTCCCCTAGAAGTTTCTTCCACAACGATCTGTCTTGTGCCAGTCTCCTCCATGTCACTCCCGCATACTTTCGAATTTCATTCACCCATCTCCCATGTGGTCTTTTTCTGGGTCTTTTCCTGTCCCTTGGAATCGAATCTAACATTTCGGCTGTCCATCTATGGTCTGTCCTTCTGGCAGTATGTCCAGCCCATTGCCATTTCACGGATTTAACTCTGATCATGATGTCTTCCACTCTTGTCATTTTTCGGATCCACGAGTTCCTCTTCTTATCTCTCCTGGTTACACCAAGCATGCACCTCTCCATAATTCTTTGAGTTTTCTACAGCCTTTGTATGTCTCTTTTAGTTAAGGTCCACGTCTCTGCACCATACGTAAGCACTGGAAGGATGCATTGATCAAATACTTTTCTCTTAAGACATAATGACATATTGCTCTTGAAAATTATAATGTTTCTTCCAAAAGCTCTCTAGGCAAGTTTTATAGTCCGATTAATTTCTTCACCAATGTGACCCTCACTTGATATCTGCTGTCTAAGATAAACGAAAGCATCTGTTATCTCCAGCTTTTCTCCATCAATCGATAAATCTTAATTTCTTGTAAAAGCATTGTACATCACTTTTGTCTTCTGAGAGTTCATTTTTAATCCCACTTCTTTACTCTTGTCAGCAAGTTCCTGGATCATACTCTGCAGCTCTGATGGGGTAGTTGCAAAAATGACTACGTCATCAGCAAAACGAAGGTGGGTTAGATAATCTCCATTAATCCTTTTCCCTTTGTTTTCCCAGTTCAGTGATTGAAAGACAATTTCCAATGTGACATTAAAGAGCTTCGGAGATATGGTGTCACCTTGTCTTACTCCCTTTCCAATTTTTATGAGTGTTGTATTTTCAAAAAGCCTAATCTTTGCACTTGCATTTTCATAGATGTTATTAATAATATTAATGTATCCATCTTCAATACCACAGGATTTCAAAGCCATTGTAACTGCTGATGGTTTCACCGAATCAAAGGCCTTTTCATAATCGATAAAAGCCATGCACAATGGAAGTTCATATTCCCTCGCTCTTTCAATTAGTTCTCTCAGTACGTGGATATGACCTATTGTGCTGTAGCCACTCCTGAATCCAGCTTGTTCTCTCGGTTGAGCCATGTCCAGTATTACCTTCAAGCGGTGTGAAAGAACTTTAGTGAAGATTTTATAAACCACTGGTAGGAGGCTGATAGGTCTGTAGTTCCTGAGATACTCAATGTCACCTTTTTTATGTAGCAGGATCATTGCAGCGTTGTTCCAATCCACAGGAATCTTCCCTTCATTAAGGCATCGGGTGAAAATTTGGGCGAGTACTGTTTCAATTTCTCCACTCGCTTCCTGTATGATGTCTACAGTAATTCCATCTTCTCCTGGAGCTTTTCCCTGCTTCATAATCTTGATTGCATGTGCAACTGGTAGCTTTTGTGATGTATGGAGTACATGTACGAGTATCATCCCTTTCATAAAATTTGGAGTAGTCAAAATTTTTGTCAAAATTTTTCACTCTTGTCAAAATTTCGCCTCGATTTTTTGTTACAGAACCATCTTCTTTTCTCAGTGCCATAATCTGTTTTCTTCCCTTACTGAGATGTCCCTTTGCTATCTTTAGGCTTTGATTCTTTTCAATTGCTTTCCTCACTAGTTCACAGTTGAATTTCCTTACGTCTTCAGTGATACTTTTTCGTACTGTCTTGCATAGCTCTATATATTCCACTTTGGAAGTCACATCTTCTTTAGTTGTCCTCATCTCCCTTCTTTATTGCATCAACATTTTGGTTTTTCCTGATAATTTGTTCACCTGCAACTTGTTCTTAGACTCAGCTAATTTTGTTGCTGTTTCCTGAGCTTTGGTTACTTTTCTGTTAATTTCAGAGATATCCACTTCTTCCGATGTTAGGCTTTCTAAAGCATAAAATCTGTTCTTCAGTTCCAACTTGAAGGTATTATGGTGTTTTTTAAGGTTGGTTATGTCAATACATTTTGTTTGTCTTATGAGCTTGCCACGTTCAAGTTTAGTGTTGAGGTGCATCTTACATCTCACTAATTTATGGTCACTACCTGTGTTGAACATGTTTAGCACACTGCAGTCTTTTATGACGAATTTTTTGTTACACATAATCGTCCCATTTGGATGTCTCCATGTCCATTTCCTGTGTGGCTTTTTCTTGAAAAAGGAGTTTATGATGAAAAACCCTTCTGCCTCTGCAAACTCTACGAGAGTATTTCCACGCTGGTTTCTGTTGCCGTGACCGAATTAACCTACTGAAGTTTCATCCTGTTGCCATTGCCCTATTTTTGCATTGAAATCTCCCATAATTATCTTCAAGTGCTTCTTGCCTTTATTATTTAGATGACGAATTTCCTCATAAAATTCTTCAATTTCTTCTTCAGGATGACTTGTGGTCGGTGCATACGTTTGAATAATCTGAGCCTTGTATCTTCTCGAGAGTTGGATAACGAGTCATGCAGCTCTGTCAGAGGAAGTTTCAACTTCTACAACTTTATCCTTCAGTTTCTTGTTTATTATAAATCCAACACCACTAGTTCTGCCAGTCAGTATCTGTCCCACGATAGTAGAAGAGATGTCCACTTTTTAGTTCAATGAGATCTTCTCCTTTTCTCCTTACCTCACTTAACCCGACGATGTCTCACTTGATCCTTTGTATATAGTTCCTTTTCCAATTCAAAAAGCCTTGAATTAAAAGATAGGGGGCGTCCATTGTAAGTAGCCAAGGTCAGCATCAAATGGCAGCCTAGTCCGGTTCTCCGGTGATTTTTAGCATCCTCTGCCTTCATGTCGCACTGGCCGCTGCCTTGGCCATTTGGTTGTGGTAAACTTTGTAATTTTTATTTTAATAATGGAGATTATTCAACTCACCTTTGTTTTGCATCGTTTTTGCTCGTTTTGCTCATTTTTTTAACTGCCCCTTCGGAGCTGCAGAGTATGATCCAGGAACTTGCTGACAAGAGTAAAGGAAGTGGGATTAAAAATGGACTTTCAGAAGACAAAGGTGATGTACAATGCTTTTACAAAAAATGAAGATTTATCGATTCATGGGGGAAAGCTGGAGATATCCGATACGTACATTTACTATGTACAACAGATATCAAGCAAAATTAACATTGATGAAGAAATTATGATTCACGTATAAAACTTGGCTGGGGAGCTTTCGGAAGAAATATTACAATTTGTAAGAGCAATATGCCATTATGTCTTAAAGGGTAAGTGTTAGATGAGAAGAGGAACTCGTGGATAAAGAAAATGACAAGAGTGGAAGATATCATGAGCAGAGTAAAAGCCCTGAAATGGTAATGAGCTGGACGTGTTGCCAAAAGAACATATCACCCATGGATAACCGAAATTTTAAACTTCATACAAAGGGACAGAAACCCAGAGAAAGACCACGTGGGAGACTGGTGAATGAAATTCGAAAGCATGTCAGAGGGACATGGAGGAGACTGGCTCAAGACAGACCTTTGTAAAAGAAACTTGGGAAGACCTTCATCCAGCAGTGGATGGATAATAGGTGACAATGATTATATATATAATGTTATTTTTGAATCATTTTTACATGGGTTTCTGTATTTATACAATGTTATGTATTCTATTAATGCATGTATCTGTCTTCGCACACGCACATGCATATCAAACAACTGGGTATGTTTATAGGCCTTACAATCTTTCTTTTTTAATAAACGTAATTAATATACATATATATACTTAATTGCAAAATAATTGTGGACACTTTCAGATACAGTTCTGACAGTTTCATTGCAGTTTTTGTATCATGTAGAAACAAAAATATTTTCCATTTTCGGAGAATGAGACAAAATAAAACCCATTCGTAGTAGCAAATAAATTTATTCATCAAAATAATTACCATGTGCATCAACAACATTCTGCCAAGTGTTAACAACCTGCGATAAAATGCCAGTTCATGGAAAGAGAAAACGTTTTGGCGGGCAGCGTGGAACTGATCAAAGTTGGAGAAGTCGTGTCCACGCAAATGATTGTCGAGTGAAAGAAACAAGTGATAACCTGAAGCCGAGATATCTGGTGAGTAGGTTGAATGATATAAAAGCTCCCACCCAAGTTCCTTGGTAGTGAGATTGAGATTGATTAAAAAGCCGTCCTCAACACGGTAATATAAAACTTGAAATGGTGGTATTTACAAGTTAAAAACCTTTAATGAGTTAAAAAACACACATACACAAGATCTTGTGGATCCTGTCAAATTGGTCCATCATCAGGTGAAACTAATACAATGAGTAGTGCGAGTGTCTTAAAAAGGTGTTCGAAATGACGTATAGCTCATGCACAGAAGGGCGAGAACTGAAAAGGTTCCCCGAATATAAAACTAATTTGAAGGGGGGCCATCTGGAGGTTCTTGTATTACACGGGGATGCTTGTACGCCATATTTGAGGAACATTAGATGGTACATAGTTCTTGCAGCACAGATTTCCATACCGTAAAATGAATAAGCTTTTAGTACGAGGTGAATGGGATTGATGTGATGGCGTATCCAAAATAGTAGCGCTTGACCAGTCGGGGTAATGAGTTCCTCCATGAACAAGGCGTGCATTCCTCTAGCCAACACGAATATTATATTAGTGTTCCCTTAATCTTGTTTGCAGGGTGCGTTTTATAGAACCGATATAATAAAGGTCGGAATCTTCTTGGTTTACGGCCTTGCGGGTAACACTGTAAATATTATATTTGTTGGCGACGGGTACTGGGTCACTATCATTACGTATCGAAGACCAAATAGTATTGGTCTTTATACCAAAGGCTAGTTTATGTGTTTTACAAACTTTTTCAGAATATTACAGAGAACGTTTGTAAAAAAACGTTTTGGCAGTGAAACCTGGATACTACAAAAGAAACACAGGAGTCATTTGTGTGCTGGAGAAATGCGTTACTTACGTGGCAAGACTCGTTCTGATTGTGTGAGGAATGTAGATGAGTTGCAGTTGTGTAATGTGAAGCAAATGTTGTAAGCAAGATAAAGACCAAAATCCTTTGATGGTTGGCCATTTTGAAAGACTGAGTGATGATATGCTAGTAAGAAAATCTTTTTAGCCCAAGTGGCAGGAAGGAAAGGCAGAGGAAGGCCAAGGAAATCATGGGAGGATCAGATTCAGGAGTGCCTGAATGAGAAAAAGATTATGAGTATGAAGTATAGAAAGTCTTGTGTGCAGCGTGTGATGGATGTCAGTGAAGCCCGAGTTATGTGTCATGGTCTTTGTAAATGGAGAAGTTTGATACGGCAACAGTAAGTAAAAATTATCTGGTAGTTAGTATTTCTTTGCGGAGCTAACCTCTGAATATCAGAGAACAGCTTAGTGATATGTATGTATTTATGTATGTACGTTTGTAAAATGCATAAACTAGCCTTTGGTATTAAGACCAATAATATTTTGTCTTCGATATGTAATAATAGGGACCAAGTACCCGTCGCCAACAAATTTGGTATTTACAGTGTTACCCTCAAGGCCGTAAACCAAGAAGATTACGACCTTTATTATATTGGTTCTACAAAAAGTACCCTACAAACAAGATTAAGAGAACACCAATATAATATTCGCGTTGGCTCCAGGAATACAGCTCTTGCACGCCGTGTTCATAGAGGAAGTCAGTACCTCTACTGGTCAAGCGCTGCTATTTTGGATACGATATTCCATCAATCTCATTTACTTTTTATTGAAAGCTTATTCATTTTACGGTATGGAAATCTGTGTTGCAACGAGTATGTACCATCTAATGTTCCTCCAGTATAGTGTACAAGCATCCTCCGTGTAATACAAGAACATCCTGATGGCTCCCCTTCAAATTAGTTTTATGTTCGGGGAACCTTTTCAGTTCTTGCCCTTCTGCACATGAGCTATACGTCATTTCGAACACCTTTTTAAGACACTAGCACTACTCATTGTATTAGTTTCCCCTGATGATGGATCTATTTGACAGGGTCCGAAAGATCTTGCGTATGGGTGTTTTTTAACTCATTAAAGGTTTTTAACTTGTAAATACTATCATTTCAAGTTTTTTATTATCGTGTTGAAGATGACTTTTTAATCAATCTCATTTTTAGCAAGAATATTTTATTGTCTTCATGTCCTTAATAGTGCTTCTGGTCAATGAAGCGGAGTGGGAGCAGAACTCCCTTTCTGTTGACCAGTGTTGCTTCCTTCTTTTTCAGGTCCTCATGTACACGTTGAAGTTGTTCACAGTGTACTGCAGCAGTGATCCTTTGACCGCTTTGCAAGAGTTCATAATGAACAACACCACGTGCTGTCCACCATACACGAAACAGAATGTTACGCGGATGCAGTGCTGGCTTCGATATGTGAGGAATTGAGTCACTGGTGGACAACCAATGTCTGAAACGTATTGGTGTGCTGTACTGACCCCATTTCTCATCACATGTGAGTACCCTATCCTAACATCGTCCCTTGTCATAGCGAGGCAGCAATGCAAGACAAGCTGAGACACGTTGCTATTTGTTCACTGCAGACAATTCATGGGGAGACAAATTAGATAATCTGTATGCCTTACTTATTGCATGCAGATGTCTTCGAACGGTTTCCTCATTAACACCAATTGACTGAGCTTGTTTCTGGTATGTTTTTCTACTGTCCTGCTCAACAGCAACTTTCAAGGCTTATGTGTCACGTGACAGGACGACTACTCCGGCCTATTCTTGAAGGGATTCATGTCCGTCTCTGAACTTTCGAAACCAATTCGGAGTAGTTGTGCATTCTTTCGCAGCATCTTCCCTGAATGTTAAGCAATTGCGACGATTAGGATTTTAGCTGACGATGTACCGCTGACGGAACGCCATCCCTCCGCAAATTCAATCATTACAAGGTGTTTTTTTATGTCTCGAAAAACGGCAAATACTTTTGTGGTTACCTGATACGTAAGGAATGATTACATTTCAAAAGTTGTACACGATATGCTCTTATGCTGCAATTATTTTAAACAAAACGCTAACTTTCTATGAATAAAAGAAAAAGAGATGTAAGGTTATATTTTTATTAATAAATTTATTTTATTAACTTAATAAATTCACAAAATTTAAGAAAATATTTTTAAGTCATTGAATTTTGAATTATGTATATTAAAAATCAGTGCACATGTTTGCTCATTTCTCTGGGAAATCTAGCAACCAACCTCAATTGCTGTGAGTCTACAGAACCACAGAGAAAAAAACACACAGGTAAATCTTTCATAGAGACTAATGGCAGCTGTTGAGCTCCGAAGATTTCAATTAAACAGTGTGCCAGTGGTCGAACATGAAACTAATACGACGTAACCATGAACTTCAGATCCCTACTTTTATTTTATGCATCACATACCTATTTGTACGTGTTAATGGAAGTTGTTCTACGTATAAGTTTGGTTTTGGCTGATATTTCGCAATTATTCAAGATTTCATGGATATATATACAAACGCTTGTAGCCCCCGAACAAACGAGGATATCTGTAACTAAAACAAGGAAGGTGGCATCGAATTTTCGGTTGTAATCGGCACGTCTTTTGAATTCGTCCCGACACGAATAAAATGTTTAAAAATTATGTTAGTCAACGGAACTCATTACAAAAAAATCAAAAAAATATCAACCGAATTTCTGCAAATGATAAAACATCTAGAAATTTGTTTCAATTTCTACTTCACTTTCTCTCACCTGAAAAGTATTTTAGGAAAATTAAACTGTGCAAAAAAATTTTCGCATGCATTATGGAAGACGTCAGAGACAAATGGATATTTAAATCGAACAGTTGGAAGAAGAGATATAGAGGTAAACGTTACAAAACTTTACGCTCCCTAGCGGAAAATTTTTGAAAAACGGGAAGGTATGAAATATGCTAAAAGTGTTATTCATAAGAAAACCTAAGCTAAGGGAAATTAATTTTTCAAATACGTCTGGTAGGAGCAGGGATAGCGCGAAAAAGGTTTTAACATTTGCTCCTCTAGCGGGAAAGCTGAGCATTATTTAAAAATGATAACATCACCATCTTTATTTAGCGAATGTCAATAGTAAAAAAGGAAATTTGTCGATAGCACTTTTAGACGCGGAGATACAGCTGCAAACAGAAATGCACACTAACACCACCGAGCGCAAGAATTATGAACAACAAAATATGTCTCACTAGAAAAGCTCTCGGACAAAGAAAGAATTTTTCAAATCGGACTGTTAGATGCAGAGGTATTGACAAAAACAATATATGCGTCTTTGCCCCTGGTGGGAAAACTATGTACTATTTTAAGCAGAAAGTATTCTCAAAAGATCTGTCTTGGTGAGTGGTGCGTGACCGCGGTGGAATTTTTAAAATCGACTTTCCGGAAGCACAGATTGTGAAAACACAGTTTTGTCAACGCCGGACATCGGATCTGGGTCCCCTCACTCCGGAGTAAGTCGCTCTCCCAACTGAGCTACGCGGACGTATGGTCTCGCTGCTATCTGCCTTTATCTCATGTGCGTCCTGCGGTGCAGGCACGTCACAAGATATTGCTGTAAATACACCAGAAACAGATATATACTCTTACGCATCTAGTGGCCAAACCATTCTTTACCAGAAATTGCAAATTGGGCATAGAACATTTCTCACCAGGAGCTCTATCCAATTCAAGAACAAATTCTGCAAATAGGACTTTTAGAAGCTGAAATAACGGAAAAATCACAATTTAACTTTAAGCCCCTAGCAAAAAAAATATACATTATTTGAAAACATCAACTGTACCCAAAATAGTCTTCGTTATGAATAGTATCGAACGTAAGAAAGAATTTCTTAAATCGGATATTTAGAAGCATTTATACGAAATAAAATATATTTTGAATTCCATAGCATCTGCATTCACACCCTGTAGGGCGGAGTTATGGATCTTAAAGAAACCGAAAATCAAAGATAATCATTCTCACATTTCAAGCTTCTCAATGCAAAAATAATTTTTCAATCGAAAAATCGAATTAGTAGTTGAGAAGATATGATGTCCACAAACGGAGGGACAGACCGGCAAAGTGTTTTTTCTTTTTTTTTTTTTTTTTTTTACAAAAGACATGCTAAAAAGAATTACTGAAAGTGAAAAGCGTGAATTTTAGGAACGATGTAAGAGTAAGAATCGCTTTATCATGTATAAAGGAAAGCAGTGCTGACCGCTTGCTTTCAGAATGTAGCAGTTAACACAGAATATAATCTTAAGGAACATTAAGCTTCTTTACATAAAATGAAGTATTCCAATTATGCAGGATCACTTTAGTGAAGAATCTGAAAAGTCAACATACAAAGCAGAGAAATATATTTTCATCTTTAACAAAATCTCAAGAGACATCTACAATTGTCTGTTTACCGTTTCTAAAAGAAAAGCAAAGGTGAAAAAACCATTCCCTCATGGAAGTTTAATTAACAGTTGCCCTATTGATATGGCTAAAGCTTTTGGTGACGACGAACTAGCTAAAATGTTTGAAAGTGTTTTATTCTTACGTCAAACTATATACTGGTCGCCGTGTAGCAGAGATGAACAAAAGTTTTAGTGTCAAACCAGAAAAGATGGTTCAGGACTGCTTATGTTTTTCTATAGATCAATCTACTGATGTGTTTGATACCTGTCATATAATAAGATTTATTACAGCAGTACATAGCAACTTTAGTTGTTCTGAAGAACTTTTAAAATCGGTTTCATTGCGTTCACATTTATAAATAACTTGAATCCGCTATAACAGATTATGGTGATTTCAACAAATGCACCGTCAAAGAAACTGAGGGAGCTAAATGTATGACTGGGAAAAATGTTGGATTTGCTGGTTTGCTGAAAAGCGATGAAATCAAATCTCAGATCTTTCATTGCGTTGTACGTCAACAAATATTGTGTGGGTAACCACTGGAACAATCAAATAAAATGGACAAGATAGTGAAAATAACCAAATTAATTAGGGACTGAAACAGTGCTCTTACACATAGAAAATTCAAAATATTTTTAGATGAACTCGATGCCGCATGTGATGCTTTGCTTCTGCTCAATCAAATCCGTTGGTTAAATGCTGGGAAATGTTTAGTGAGATGTTCCCGATTTCGGGAAGAACTTAATCTCTTTTTATTGAAAGGAATAAAATGTGATACTGATCTAACTAAAATTCTCAGTGATGTCGCTTTATTTACCTCACTAGCTTTCCTAACTAATATCCGGAAGAATTACAATGTTGCTTTGCAAGGGAAAGACCAAAACATATCTAATCTTTACAGTCAAATAGTTGATCCTTGTAACAAGCTGCCATTGTTAAAATGCAATTCTAGAAAAAAACATTTTGACTCAAGTCGAATCCTGCATGGAGCTTTTTGATGAAATGACAACACTTTGTGAAAGAAGGGCGTTTAGGGGAAGATGGGCGTTTTTTTATGATGTCCAGCTTCAGAACGGCTAGCTGTGTTCATCACAAAATATCTCGCGGTGCTACCGATCGCTGCTTTTGTTATTTTTAAGCGCCCAGCTTCTTTTGTTACCTTCAAACCCCTAAAAAACTGTTTGACCTGTGGAAGAAAGTTATCACTAGAACACAAACCCCCAAGTTATTTGAAAAAATTCAAAAACGGATGATTTGCAAAATTCTACTTAAGTGTTGAAACTGTTCGTGATATAAACAATACTTAAAATGAAATGGGAAATTTTACTACAAGAGACTGGCGCGGTGCTAGTACATCGAAACAAAAAGACTACAAAAATGCATTCCACGAGATCCCGTACTATGCCATAAAGAGTACCGCTATTAAAACGTGTGCAAATACAGCTGTTTTGTTACAGATATGAAAATAAAGCTGTGTTAACGCATGAAACGCTATGACTGAAAAGAAGAGTTCTCTTCCTTCAGTCATAGCGCTTCAGTTTTCCTTCTGTTATGTCACAATAAGACCTGAACGACGTGAATTTCCTGTGCATGAAAATGACTTAGTGCTGTTGCAGCAGCTACTGCGTTCCACACAGAACCTCGGAAATACATAACAGAAGGAAAACTGCAACCTCATCACATCTAACATGAGGATGATATAAACTATTGCTGTCGAACTGGAAGCCCATGGTACTACATTTTGCGGTCCGCAAACGAAGAATAAACCAGATTTCATTTCTGAATTTTCTTCCCTATTTTAGCGTTTCTACGAAACATTTGCTTCATTTTTTCTCTATTTAGACCAAAATATCTAATCTTTATAGTCATATAGCTGTTTTTCGTAACAAGCTAGCATTGCACGGTTAGAATCAAATCCAGAAAGAAATAGTCTGACTCACTTCAGTTCTGCAAGGAGCTTTTTGCTGAAATGGCAATACTTGGTGATACTATAGATTTTAAAGTACTTTTTCCTCAGCTTGATACTCTTATTTAAGAATCTTGATGACAGGTATAAACAATCTGATGAACTCAAACCAATTATACGTTTGAATTTATGCACTAAATGCTGACGTTGAAAGCACAAACCCAATTTATCAAATGGGTTTGTGTGAATTTCAAGTTGATGAATTTATTGGAGCTCGATCTGAGACTGGAACGGAATTGCTTAAACTTTTTTTCACTGAGATTTGGGATTAAAACTTATTTCAATGCTTGAAGCACATATAAACATGAGAAGGCATTTTTTAACATGAAATACATAAACTTAAAACATAGGAAGAGTATGAATGACTCTAGTCTTGAATAGTTACTTCGACTTTCAACGACAAGCATCAAAGAGCACATACAACTTTTCGTGGACTTTAATCGTTCACTGTGCTCTTATTAAATGTATGTTTTTTAATTTTAAATTTCAACTGCTCATATAGTAATTTAAGAACTTAAAGGTCTAATAAATTATAAACATTTTTATATTTGCATCGTATTCTATATATTTCAAAGGGAAAAAAATGTGGCCCGCCGTTTAACTCTTAGGAACTTTGGACCACGGCTTTTTTAAAGTGAAGTTGGACATCACAGACCTAAAACCATAATGAACACTTGATGCCATGCGTAGGCCTATCTTTACAAACGTGTTTTTCTCATACCACCTGCATCCACCGATTTTGCTTGAAAGTCATTCAGTTTTTCGGAAAAGGCTGTTTCAAACATGTACCCTGTTCATGCAAGTACTGCGTCGTAAATCCTAGAGCTTTCGTTTGCTTTTCAAACTTTCAGATCTTAAATGGATTTTTTTACTCCCTGAAGCTCGATCGCCTCGCACGAGTTGTTCACATGTGCGAAAATGCATGAATTGCTAATTGGCGAAAAAAATGTATACAGTTTTCCATTTAACTATTATCATGTCCGTAGATGAAAGGAGGCGTTTTCAGATTCGATAAAAGCATGGTGGAGAAACTGTTGTATGGGACTAAAAATACTTAATTTATGGTCACTTGAAGCTTCTTCCATTTCACGGGAAGCAAAATGATTTCATAAACATTGGAAATCCGCCTCACTAAAACAAGAAAATACGGAACATGAATTAGGTGATGCTGAAATTTAAATTTGCGAAAATAGTGATACTTCGAATAGTGTCTTTTTTTATGCTCCTAAGAGCACAAAAAAATCATAGATACGTACAGCTGGAAACTACGAGACAGAATACGTTTCTGAATTCATCTCCGTAAAAATGAACGACTGATAGTATCTATAGTTGACTATTTATTTTCTTTTTCAAGCAGTTTGTGCGCTTTTACATGTTAAATGAAGTTATTTTTCGATTATTTATTTTCCAGTGTTTTAAAGAATTTTTTTTCTGAAATATTTTGTTTGTTTAATGAAGCTGCTTTATGTTCTTTATATAAAACTTTTTTTCAAAGTTTCTTTCCATTTTTATGTTTGTTTATATAAAGTTACTTTTTGATTATTTATGTAAAACTTTTTTCAAAGTTTCTTTTCCATTTGTTTGTTTAATGAAGTAACTTTTTCATTTTTTATTTCCGTTCCTTGTAAATTTTTCGTGAATTTTTACGTTAATTTAATTAAGTTAATTTTTTAATTACTTAATTTAATCTTTTGTAAAAATTTTCTGCATTTTCAAATTTATTATTTCATTTCCCTACATTTTAAAATTTTGGAAATTTTTATCGTCGTTTAACGAAATTCCTTTACTACTAATTATTTGCATACCTTTTCTTATATTTCATGTTTTTAATGAAACTACTTTTTCAGTATGTATTTCTACCTGTTTTGAATTTTTGATGTATCTTTTTGATCATTAATGAAATCATTTCTATTATTTATTTATTCCACCTTCTTTTTTATGCATTTGCTCAATTAAAGTACTTTAAATTTGTGTGCCTTTTTATCTTGTTTTTTTTTTTTTTTTTGATAAAATTGTTAAAAATACACTGAAGTATATAATGATTGCTTTGTGGTTGATTAGTGCTTCTAAAAAGCTCACACTGATTTCAAGACTTTTTCGTGGACTTCATATTTCTTTTCAGACTGAGTAGATCCATGAAATTAATGGATTGACATAGAATTTGCATGCATGTACGTACACGTACACGTGAACATACGGATCCCGAAAAAATATATTCATTGAGGAAACTTATGTGTGTTTTCTCACATCTTCCAAGGGATTCGTGTGGCTCAGAAACTATCATGTCTTGGGTTAAAAGCGGCGGAGTTCACGAGCTTGCCAAATGCGTAGACATAAGCTTCTTGATTGGAACGTGGTATGAGGACAGACACAGTCCGACCACCCAACAGGCTGAGTACGCTGGTCTCTAGATAGTCATCTGAGTTGGGACAGGGCCCGAGTTGCGCTTCAGGCCTGGGTGGTATGTTTAATCTACAACGTTGGCATTTTCCCTCATTGAAACCAGCGGCCCCGATTTTGGGACAGGTGGCTGCTTGTAGCTATAAATATTGCCCATGGCGACCGTTAAACACTGAAATGGAAAAAAGAAAAAGCTGGTCGTGCACAGGCCGTTGACCTACTAATCCCGAAATGTGATTTTTTTTTTTTTTTTTTTTTTTGTAGTTCAGAAGTTGTTTTTTCAGTTTTTCTTTCCTCTATCTCAAAATATTTCTTATTTCACCAATGTTTTTTTCTTTCATTCTTCAAATTAGATTCAGATTCGAAGTACAAATAACATGCATATAGTCCTTTTCTACTTGACAGGTTTTTGTTTTTTACTTTAATTGTTGAAGAAAAATGTGCGTACAATTTTAAGCAACATTTTTGAGAACGTAGATTTTCATTTTCAGCATCCGTTCAAACATTGAGCTTTCTGTCACGTACTAAGACAGAAAACTGAATAGAATTTATGAATCCAACAAATACAAACACTTTCTCAAACCTCACGAACGTATTTATTCATTCATTTATAGCTTAAATTTATTTCATTTCCATGCAAAAATCTTTGAATAAAAGAAGGTATTGTAAAAACAATTAAAAAAACACTTTAAAAAAAACAGTTCGTTTTATCATGAATTCGAGCTTAAAACTAGAGAGTGGTCATTCCTCATTATTGTATGTGCGTTGAATCGTAAACTAACTTCTAAGGAGAAATACTTGACTTTACGAGTTGTAAACGCTACTGAAATGATTATATCATGGATATGTACTTTATATGTGTTACTTTAAAAACACTAAACACAAAAAAAACTGGGCCTGCTCTTTAGAAAATCCTGGAAATATACAGTATATATTAACCGATGAACCATAAAATTATGACCACCTACCTAATAAGCTATAGGACTCCTTTTAGCCCGCAAAATAGCAGCCACTCGGCGAGGCATTGATTCGATGAGGTGACTGTAGGTATCGTGGGGTATCTGGTACCATAATGCCAATAGCAGGTCCTCCAGTTCCCGTACATTTCGGGGTGGTGGTGATTTAGCGCGAACCCGCATTTTCAAGTCGAATCACAAATGTTCGATTGGGTTCATGTCAGGTGAATTTGGAGACCAGGGCATTAACAGCATGTTTCTCAAACTACTTCTTAACGATTCTGGAAGTGTGGCATGGCGCATTACCCTGTTGGTAATGACCATCACCAGCAGGGAACACAGATGTCATGAATGAGTGAACTTGGTCCGCAACGATGTTCAGATACCTGACAGCTGTCAGGGATTGTACTATGGGGATAATGGGGCCCTAAAGTGTCCCAAGAAAACATCGCCCACAGAACACCGCCGCCGCCGGCTTGTTTCCGCCCAACAGTGCATCCAGGTGCCACAGCCGCCTTTGGTAATCGGCGTATCCGCACTCGGGCGTCTATGTTATGCAGCGGGAATCTTGATTCGTCAGACCAGGCCACTTTCTTCCAATCATCCATGGTCCAATATCGATTATCTTTGGCCCATTTTAGGCGTTGTTGGCGATGACGTGCAGTGAGCATGTGAACCCGGCTGGGTCTTCGGCTACGAGGCCCATGCGCTGAAGGCTGCGATGAACTGTGTGCTGTGACACATTGCCATGATCGCCACTGTTGTAGCTGTGGATGATTTGTCGCACTGTGGCCCTGCGGTTGCTGTGAACAATGCGCGACAGTCTCCGCTCCTCTCTGGCATCAATGAGCTGCGGAGGATACATGGCTGGACGGCGGTTCGTCGTTTCGCCATCTGTGCACCGCTTTTAATACGTTCTCACTACAGCGGCACGTGAACAACACACAAGCCGCGCCGTTTCTGAAATTGTAGTTCCGAGGCACCGTGCCATCCCAATTTGTCCTTTATCAAACTCCGATAAATCGGCAGCTCTTTCCATTCTGACTTCGAACACTGTACTAACCAAAAGCTGGTACTCGTGTTGTATATATACTGCTCCGTGAACTTCACCTGCGCCAACGTTCGGTCTCCAAGCGCGCTCATTTCTCTAGACTGGGGGTGGTCATATGTAATGGCTCATCGGTCTAAACAGAATTACTTTAAATAATTTGGGAGCATTTTTTAAAAGAATATATTCACATTTCTTTGCGTTGAGCGATTCTCTTTCATTTCATTCCGGCATGCTTACTAAATACAACCACCCATCTCCCACGTGATCTTCTTCTGGGTGATTTCCTGTTCCTTAATTTCCAGTCTGATGCTTCAGTTGTCCAACGCTGGTCAGTTCTAAGGCATTGCCACTTAAGCATCTATAATTTGATCTTGATGTCATCCAGCCCTATCTCTTTCTTGATCCAGGAGTTCCTTTTTCTATTTTCCTTGGTCACACCAAGTATGTATCCGTCCATGCTGCTTTGAGCTGTCAGCATCCTCTCTATGCCTCTCCTAGTTAAGGTTCATGTTTTTGATCCATATGTGAAAACAACAAGGATGGATTTTGATTAAACACTTTCTTTAAGTTCATAATGGTAAGTTTGCAAGTGCATTCTAGCCAAGTTTTATTCGCCTATTAATTTTTTTTTCGATGTGAGGGAGTATTACTAAGTCTTTGGATTTGTAAAGAAAATAACAGGCTATGGGATTGAAAAACATTATTTACTCTACGTTTTCTCCCCTGTGCTCCACAAATTTATGACTTCGTTGTTCTAACTTTTTTAACCCATTAAAAAAATTCTTCCTGTTGTGCTGCAAACCACTCGTCCGCAGCTGATGCAGCCTCTTTAATGCTTGAAATTTTTTTCCCTTCTGGTGTATTTTCAGGTTAGGAAAGAGGCAGTCCGAAAATGCTCAATCAGGTGAGTTGGCCGGGTGTTTCATAATTTCAAAGCGAACATCATCCAATTTCAGCTCCGTAATGGCCGCTTTGTGAGGAGAAGCACTTGAATAAACAAAATCTCTTTCGAAAGCCTGTCCCGACGTTTGGATATCAGTTGCTGCTCCAGTTGCTGCTTGTCCCGACGTTTGGAGATCATGGTTGCACCCTTTTACGGATAATCTACAAGCAAAATGCCATCTTTGTCCCAGAAGACAGGTGGCAACACCTTGCTTGATGACTTCTGTGTCTTGAAATTCTTTGGTCGCGGGGAACTACTGTGTCCCCATTCTTTGGATTGTTCTTTGGTGTCAGATATATGGAACCACGTTTCACCCATAGTTACGAGACGGTACAGAAATCTGAGAGAATCACGCCTAAATCGGTTCAAAATGGCTTGTGAAACAATCACTGGATCACGCTTCTGGTCAGCATTGAGACATTTGAGAGTGAGCTTTCTCATGTCTAAAATATTATGAATAATTTAGCCTACTAGTTCTCGAGATATCACCAGTGGCTCTGCTGTCTTTTTAGTTGATATTTTTCGATCATCCGGGATCATGGACCGAAGACGAAGACCAGAACGTTCTTCGTCTTCGGTGCTCAAATGTTCTGTTCTAAACCTAGCAACCCAGTTATTTACTGTGGAGTAGGAAGGGAACTTATCACCTAATGTAACCGACATTTCATCATAAATTTGTTTGGCCGAGTTCCATTTCAGGAAGTGATATTTCATCACTGCTCGGCACTCTTTTGCGGTGACATCTGCTGTTTTGCATCATTGTCACTTCAGATCTGCAAAAAAAGAAATAATCGGGTTCAGACACATGCATAAAAATTAATTTGATATGAAAAAGTATTATCAGTCTAAGAGTATGTGAAATGGGAAAAGCCAAAGACTTATCAGCACCCCTACATATCTGTTGTCCAAAGCAGTTACTTCTAGATTTTCCTCATCAATCTCTAAGTACGTGTGCGTGGGTGTAATACGGTTCTTTTAAACAATATTACCGCGTCAAGCCTCGTTTAGGAACTTGCGGACAATAAATTTTGTTAATTGATTTAGATCGTCTAACCGTGGCAACGATGATATTGGGTTTCCTAGAATTGGAAAAACACATGTGTTTAAAGAAACCAACTATAAAATTGATTTTGACATATTGCTTAATTTATGTACAAATTAACTGTGGGACCAGATAAGTTATATTAAATCACATCATTTTAGCCATAGTTAGGTTAAGCCTAAGGTTCATAGAATCGTTTCCTAGCAATCCGACTAGAACTTGGTGAGCAATGTCATTACACTTTCAAATTTCATTTATTGCTCAGTATGCTCCTCTTCTTGGTTACTCAGTCCAAGGACTGGTTGTTCAGTAGATGTACTCTGTCTCTCCATTCCCCTCTATTCTCCGCGTTCTCTTCAAGTCATAGTATGTCCCAGTATTGGTGTCTTGGAGTAATTGTGCCACAAAACCATTCCTTAGACGTCCTCTTCCTCTCTTGCCTTGAATTTTCCCTTCCAAAACTTTCAGAATCGGGCCTCCATGGCGCAAAGTGTGTCCCAACCATAACATCCTTCTTCTTTTTAACATGTTGATCAGATTCTTGGGTTCTCCCACTCTCTCCAGGATCTCCTCATTAGTCTTTCTATCGAGCCAGCTTATTCTCTCCATTCTTCTATAGCTTTACATCTCAAATGCCTCCAGTTTTTTCACTTCCCTCTTGGTCAATGTCCAGTCTCAGAACCGTAGAGAGCTACTGGCCAAACATATGCCTTTAAAATTCTCTTCCTCAGTTTTAGATCTATATTTTTGGATATCAGTAGTCTTTGATTCTCTCTAAAAGTCGTTTTTGCAATCCCCAGTCTCATTCTAATTTCCTTTTAACATCTCGCATCTTCAGTAATAATTTGACCACTCAGTATGCAGGGGATTGAAATATTTGGATGATGTCTTACCCTGAATCTTCTCAGTCCTTAAGTTGATGACGGTGCTTCACTGTTGGTCCAGTTTCCGTTCTTCGGGGCTGGTATCCTCCGAGGATAAAAACGCAGCCCGGGTTTACTTAAAGAGACTTTGGTACTGGGCGAGTTTCTCCACTAACACTTTTTCCTCTATCTGCATCCTAACATACTTCGCGTTTCTCAACTTTTTATTTTTCCCTTCGTCCCTAACATACTTGGCAATTTTTCTACTTCCACCCTGATTCTCCAAGCTTTCCTTTTCTTATCTTTTCCGTCGGTTTCGCTTTCTCTCGTGCTCCGAGGCGTGTTATTTCCTCCTGGAGGGGTCATCTTCGCCTCCATTGGTTCCTTGGGGGGGGGGGGTCTCCTCTCATTCATTAGTGGTCTGCCCTCAGGTGGACGATGACCAGTGGCTATTTCGAGCAAATGTTCTGCTGGCCAGCTGACCATCTGCCGAGCTAAGGCCTTTAAAAATTTATTTGGCCCTAACTGTAACCCTGTTTCGGAGTTCTATATTTTCAGCGTATCCGGGAATACCTTTCTAAATCTTTAAGTACGATCGAATGCACGTACACCCGTCTGAGTTATGTTCCCTGACACAGAGACTGGGCGACAGTTACTGCTTAAGTTTTACCTTCTGACCATTTAGGCAGAGATTCTACTGCGAACTCGAGCCGTCTGGTTGCCGCTGAGGCCTATTGTTGGCTAAGGTTGTAATATGTAATCCTTATACTACACCGCCTTGTTTGTTCTTTGCAAATGCCTGGAAATGTAAATACCTTTCATTCCGGTTTCAGAACTTTGCAGCTGGCCTGGCGTCCGCGTTCCGGTCTACTTTCCCACGCGAAGGGAAAGCAAGAAGAAAAAGAAAGAAAATAGCAAACTTTATGCGATCTGGGGCGGGATAATACTCCCAGAAAATTCAATCAGGAATTACTCTAATTATAAATGATTAATTTATTAGCATAATTAATTGGGATAATTAAATCCCGAATTTTGGGTATTACTTTACCTAAAGCAATGGCCAGAAATTAGAAGAATTTCCGCGGCAACAATAAAATTTCTAAAAAACTTGGGTTCCCAACCCCTTTGAATATTCCTCGATCCGCCCTACTTCAATATAATGACGAATCCCAAGATTCCTCTACATACGATACGAAACTCATGAATGTTTATTTGCAGTTACTTATTAAAAACGTTTATGAAGAATAATTAGCATAATCTAATTACTTTTTAGAACTCTCTTGCTTCAGTATTGATTTTTAAGTCTTCAGGAACTCACAAGATTTTCATGTGCCTTTTTTTTTGGGGGGGGGGGGAGTAAAAACCCTACGTATTCTGGCATATACAGTAGTAAGCGATTAATGATTTTCATGATTAATTGTCATTAACCGGCTTTTACTCATATTACACTTCATCGACGCATCTACAATTAAATGTTGAATACATAACACTGTGCATCACTGAAGCTTAGCTTCATTTTCATGAAAAGTATGTTCCTTGGATCTCCCGAGAAGATCTTATGGAGAAAGGAAACTTAGAAAAACTTACCATGGGCAGTGTGTTTCCCAAACCAGTTTAGTGAATTAACTGAAGACCACGGTGTTGTTTCTGAGGGACTCTGAAAAGATCTCAGTGGATAGAGAAATTCAGAATAGTTTACTTCGTGCGGCAGTGTTTCTCAAACTCTTGAGTAGCGAATCAGTTGTCTCCGAGATCTCAGGAAAAAGAATCAGCGAAATTTATCCCGTACAGCAGTGCATACCAGGATAGTGAACCAATTGCGGACCGCGAGGACGGAATTTACGGTCCCACAGGGGAAAAGAAACTTGGAATTTTGTTACATTTAAAAAAAGAAGAAAAAAGGAAGAAGAAATAAAATTAATCCCGCTACTCCAACATGGTGACAGGATTCAAATGTTGCCATGCATTCATAAATGAAGTTTGTTTAATGAATACTTAAACTTTTATAATAGGGGACAAAGCACTGGTTCCAGATGTGTTTCGCAAGGCAGGGGGGAAATCATTATTTAGCGCCGTGGTCAAAATGTTTGAGTTCCACTGCTGCGTGATGACGCCAGCAACACCTGCTGGGAGCGAGTATTTGTTTTTAAAATAACCTGAACATTAAGGGCTCAGCGCTGCCATTAAGGCGTGGTACACACTCGAGTATGATGTCATGAGCCTTTTGTTCCAGAAACAAAATCTAAGGGCATCCTCCAAAAGCCATGGATTATTCAAGCACCTGCTGCTGATGACACCTGACCTACTTTAAATTAGAGCTGTACACAGGAACGTGTTCAAATTAGACGAGTTCCTTTATCTAATTCAAGGTTGAAAGGGTTTGTTTCTGAATGTGTCGCTTTAAAGCCCCACGTGTTTACCGTCGTGCAAAATGCACATGCAACCACCGTGGTGGAGAAATGCCAAACTTTTAGAGAACGTTCTCCGAATGCAATACACCTTATCTAAGTTTAGTTGGCAAGGGAAACCCTGCTCTTGAGAGGTAGAAACCTGGTGAAGTGAAGATCAGAAGGCGGGAGGATCTTAGACAAAACAAAAGCGTCCGACAGCCAATTTCACGGGACTCGCTCGTTCACAGGAAGTTTACCCGCCATGGAGGCTTCTTGATTCTGCTGATGACCGTTCCTTGAAACCGACATTTGTTCCGAGTCAGAAGTGCTACGTAAACAAATGCCATGGCAGTAATAGAAACCGTAACTTGTTGTGTGTTGGCCCTTCTCACATGCAGTGTATTCAGGAACGAAATTCTGTTCATTAAAGATGCTGCTATTGGATTTGTAGTCCCACAGAAAAAGAAGAAAAATGCAGATGGTAAAAATAAAAAGTAAGTAATCTTACATACTTCCGCTTACGCCATTAAACGTCAATTAAACATTCAGTTCTACAGCTACTTCATCATTATCATCATTGTCAACCATTATCAGTCCACTGCTGGACGAAGGTCTCCCCAAGTTTCCTCCACAACGGTCTGTCTTGTGCCAGTCTCCTCCATGTCACTCCCGCATACTTTCGAATTTCATCCACCCATCTCCCATGTGGTCTTCTTCTGGGTCTTTTCCTGTCACTTGTAATCCAATCTAAATTTACGACTGTCCATCGATGGTCTGTCCTTCTGGCAGTATGCCCAGCCCATTGCCATTTCAGAGATTTAACTCTGATCATGATATCTTCCACTCTTGTCATTTTTCGGATCCACGAGTTCCTCTACTTATCTCTCCGGGTTACAACAAGCATGCACCTCTCCATGCTGCTTTGAGTTGTCTGCAGCCTTTGTATGTCTCTTTTAGTTAAGGTCCACGTCTCTGCACCATACGTAAGCACTGGAAGGATGCATTGATCAAACACTTTTCTTTTAAGACATAATGGCATATTGCTCTTGAAAATTATGCTATTTCTTCCAAAAGCTCTACAGGCAAGTTTTGTACGCGGATTAATTTCTTCATCAATGTGACCCTCACTTGATATCTGCTGTCCAAGATAAACGTACGTGTCTATTATCTCCAGCTTTTCTCTATCAATCGATAAATCTTCATTTCTTGTAAAGGCATTGAACATCACTTTTGTCTTCTGAAAGTTCATTTTTAATCCCACTTCTTTACACTTGTCAGCAAGTTCCGGGATCATACACTGCAGCTCTGATGGGGTAGTTTCAAAATTGACTACGTCATCATCAAAACGAAGGTGGTTAGATAATCTCCATTGATCTTTATCCCTTTGTTTTCCCAGTTCAGTGATTGAAAGGCATTTTCTAATGTGGCATTAAAGAGCTTCGGAGATTTGGTGTCACCTTGTCTCACTCCCTTTCCAATTTTTATGTGTGTTGTATTTTCAAACAGCCGAATCTTTGCATTTGCATTTTCATAGATGTTATAAAAAATATTAATGTATGCATCTTCAATATCGCAGGATTTCAGAGCCATTGTAACTGCTGTTGGTTTCACCGAATCAAAGGCTTTTTCATAATCGATAAAAGTCATGCACAGTGGAAGTTCATATTCCCTCGCTCTTTCAATTAGTTCTCTCAGTACGTGGATATGATCTATTGTGCTGTAGCCACTCCTGAATTTAGCTTGTTCTCTCGGTTGAACCATGTCCAGTGTTATCTTCAAGCGGTGTGAAAGAACTTCAGTGAAGATTTTATAAACCACTGATAGGAGGCTGATAGGTCTGTAGTTCCTGAGATCCTCAATGTCACCTTTTTTATGTAGCAGGATCATTGTAGCGTTGTTCGAATCCTCAGGAATCATCCCTTCATTAAGGCATCGAGTGAAAAATTTGGGCGAGTACTGTTTCGATTTCTCCACTTGCTTCTTGTATGATGTCTACAGTAATTCCATCTTCTCCTGAAGCTTTCCCCCGCTTCATGTTCTTGATTGCATGTGTAACTTCTGCTGGGAGGACTGGAAGAACTCTCGTACTGGTACCTTTCATGATGTCTGGAGTACATGCATCACCCCTTTCATATAATTTGGAGTAGAAATCTTTCACTCTTGTCAAAATTTTAGCCTCTGTTTCTAGTTACAGAACTATCTTCTTTTCTCAGTGCCATTATCTGTTTTCTTCCCTTACTGAGATGTCCCTTTGCTATCTTTAGGCTTTGGTTGTTTTCAATTGCTTTCCTCACTAGTTCACAGTTGAATTTCCTTACGTCTTCAGTGATACTTTTTCGTACTGTCTTGCATAGCTCTATATATTCCACTTTGGAAGTCACATCTTCTTTAGTTGTCCTCATCTCTCTCTTTTTTTTGCATCAACATTTTGGTTTTTCCTGATAATTTGTTCACATGCAACTTGTTCTTAGACCCAGCTAATTTTGTTGCTGTTTCCATAACAGCTTTGGTTACTTTTCTGTTAACTTCAGAAATATCCACTTCTTCTGATGTTAGGCCTTCTAAAGCATAGAATCTGTTCTTCAGTTCCAACTTGAAGGTATTATGGTGTTTTTTAAGGTTGGTTATGTCAATACATTTAGTTTGTCTTATGAGCTTGCCACGTTCGAGTTTAGTGTTGAGGTGCATCTTACATTTCACCAATCTATGGTCACTACCTGTGTTGAACTTGTTTAGCCCACTGCAGTCTTCTATGACGAATTTTTTGTTGCACATAATAAAATCAATTTCACTTGTCCCATTTGGATGTCTCCATGTCCATTTCCTGTTTGGCTTTTTCTTGAATAAGGAGTTCGAGATGAAAAACCTTTCTGCGTCTGCAAACTCAACGAGAGTATTTCCACGCTGGTTTCTGTTGCCATGACCGAATTTACCTACTGAAGTTTCATTGTGTTGCCTTTCCCCTATTTTTGCATTGAAATCTCCCGTAATTATGTTCAAGTACTACTTACCTTTATTATTTAGATGACGAATTTCCTCATAAAATTCTTCAATTTCTTCTTCAGGATGACTTTTGGTGGGTACATAAGTTTGAATAATCTGAGCCTGGTATCTTCTCGAGAGTTGGATAACGGGTCGTGCAGCTCTGTCAGAGGAACTTTCAACTTCTACCACTTTATCCTTCAGTTTCTTGTTTATTATAAATCCAACACCACTAGTTCTGCCAGTATCTGTCCCACGATAGTAGAAGAGATGTCCACTTTTCAGTTCAATGAGATCTCCTTTTCTCCTTACCTCACTTAGCCCGACGATGTCCCACTTGATCCTTTGTAGTTCCTCTTCCAATTCAAGAAGCCTTGAATCAGAAGATAGGGAGCGTCTGTTGTACGTAACCAAGGTCAGCATCAGATGGCAGCCTAGTCCGGTCCTCCGGTGATTCTTAGCACCCTCTGCCTTCATGTCGCACTGGCCGCTGCCTTGGCCAGGTACATTCCAGCTGCCGGAGACTGAGGGCCAAGATTTAAGTTGTGGAGTGATTTTGGAGGTGTTTGGCTATAACTCACCACGCTGGCCAAGCGGGTTGGTGAGTGTGGGATAGCATTTCCTCTAATCCCGATGGTATAGTTATACCGCTATTGGCGGTCGTCAGAGCCCCTTTAGTGGGAACAGGACGCACCACGAGAAGGCGGGGTTGACATTTGTCAAGGAGAGGCTGTGATGTTACGCATCACCTGACATTACATCCCTACAGCTACTTATGAACTATTATATTCGCTTAAATTTCGGTGTACGAAGTACAAAAGAAAGGGCTAAAGGTCTATATCTTCACACTTTAATACATAGCGTGTTTTTAGGTAAATAATTGTAGCATAACTATCCGCCTGAAACCATTATACGTGTGAATGGTTTGAACGCTCCCCTGAAAACCCGACCTCATGCTAGCAACGTTACTATTCCTCTCCTATGTTTTTCACCTCCCTCCGCTTCTGTCGCAGTGCAAGTCACCAGCGTTCTTTCATGCGTTAACGCCAAGTTTCTCAACCTATGGGTCATGAAAAGATTTCAAATGAGTAGCCGTTCTATCTTCACGACAATAAACACACTGAAATATTTCATTAAATGTAAGTAAATATTAAGTAAGTAAACATAAAGTAAGAAAACCCCTCCTGTTTATAATTACATGTAACTATATTTCTGAAAGACAGTAGGTTCAACCTACCGTACAGAATTATGTAGAGCAGCCTATTTTCGTAGCGAAGTTCCAGCTAATAAATTCAGAGTTCACTTCGTACTTAAAAAAATGTTGTTTTGTTTGGTAGGTTCTTTGAATTTTCCTGTAATTCCCTGATTTTCAACAGCTACAGTAGAAGAGGACTAAATCTGAATTTGGAAGATGATTAAAATTTTTTATTTCAATTATCAAGCAATATATTTAAAATTTTCACTTTGTGTTTATTGCATAAAATCTGTATGCAATTATGATGCGTAAATTTAATTTAAATTAAATATAAAGCATGTGTCATTACATTGTACTTAAACAGAGTTTCGTTTTTATTATGATTATCTTGGGTCACGAGGTATACTGACAGTAAAATGTGAGTCGCTATAGTACGAAATCTAAGAACCGCTGGTTTACACCACCACCGCGTAAGTTTTGTCTAATTCATCCTCGCCCCCAATACTTCGTGTTCTTTGTGTGTGTGCGTGAGAGAGAGTTTAACGACCACCTTGAGCAACTCAATGGGCTGTAAGTTGTCGCCCGTCCCTAATTTAGGGCAACTGGCTCCAGGGAGGGGAGAGAGGCAGTGCTGTGAGGCAAACGCAACATTATTGCCTGACCGAGATTCGAACGTGAACTTAATTAGATGAACGGTCATAAGCCAGTGCTTATACCACTGTGTCACCGGGGCTGTTTCGTGTCCTTAAAGAATAAAAATTCAAAGATATAAGTGATACTCGTAAGGTAATGACAACCGAGAAAATAAAGATTCTTCATGAAGCTATGGAGTGATATAGCGCAACAGCTGTGAACATCTGAACCCTCGCAATTGAATCTGGTGCTTTCAGCTTGTATTTAATGCTTTAATACTTACCGTCGTAGGTATTTTAACGTCCGTCTTGCTATTAGTATTTAGTTTTGATGCTTAACTACCGATGATATATAAATTATCAGTCTAAAGCGTAGAATCGTAAACAAATGAGTCAGAGATAACTGCGGATGGGCTAAATCTAAAAAAAAATTGATTTCGTGTTTGATAGCTGAGATCAGAGGAACGATTATTCTAGTGTATTGCTAAAAAAAGATAAATATATGCATTTCCACGCTTTTTATGATATCGCCACTTATAAAAGTCGGATTGGAAAAAAATATTTTAAAATGGAACAGTGAGCATAACTTCATATGGATTTTTTCACACTTTGCAGGGCACGTAGCTTTTCAAATAAGTGGCAATTCGAACATTATTTTTGCGCCCAATAGTTGTACTTATGACAAATATTCAAATATTTCTTCTTGTTTTCAGTTCTACCATACTGAATATTCAAAGCAATGCTTTTAGTGGTCGCTAATTATAATATTTAGTTCCACGATATCTCAGCATCCTTTTTTATTTTGTCTGTTTCATTCCGAGGTTAACGACCACGGTGAGCAACTCTAAGGACTATAAAAAGCCTCCCGTCCCGCATTTTTGGCCACTGGTTCCTAAGAAGGGAAAGAGACAACGTTGTTGAGCAAACACACCACCCATGACTCATCCGATACTCGAAGCCTGGCCCATCTCGGACGACTAGCCAGAAACCTATGTCTCTGACCACTCGGACACGGCGACGACACACCGAAGCTTTTACAGGTCTGATTAAAAAAAATCTATTATACATCGGTTAGTTAAAACAATCTTAACGTGGTGCAAAAGCCGCTAACTCAGCAGACTGTAATATGATGAATGTAATAACAGTCGTTGATGAATTATAAATGAGCAAGGACATACTGTGCGTAGATCATATACTCACCGCTATGTACACTGAAGAGCAATTGAATTAGAGATAACTGTCTGGTAACGTGTAGCACCACCTTTCGTCCTGATGACGGCGGCGATTCGTCTCGGCATGGACTCGATAAGACACCGGAAGCGTTGGGAAGCCATAAGGATCCACGACCCCTGAACAAGCTCCCACAGTTCACGAAGATTTGATGGAGGGGGTCAGAGCCCCGAACATCTCTCTCGATGGCATCCCAGATGTTTTTTTGGTTTTTTTTTATTGGAGGTTTAACGACCACCGTGAGCAACTCAATGGGCTATAAGCAGTCGCCCGTCCCTAATTTAGGGTCACGGGTTCCAGGGAAGGGAGAGAACCAGTGCCGTAAGACAAACACAACATCCATGCCGCCACACCGGGATTCGAACCCGGACCCCTTTCGGACAAATGATCAGAGTCCATCGCTTTGACCACTGCGCCACCGGGGCGGCCATCCCAGATGTGCTCGATGGGATTGAGGTCAAGTGACCTAGCTTGCCAAGGAAGCGAGGTCACGTCGGTGGAGTGTTCATCCAACCATTCGGATACAATTCGGGAGCGATGGCACGGTGCATTGTCTTGTTTCAGGATGAGGTCCCCAGTGGGATGTTGAAGACGCACAAACGGGAGCCCAGGATATCCCGGTAACGTTGACCTGTGAGGGATGATGTCACACGTACCAGGGGTTCCATTTCAGTCCACGTAAACAGTCCCCAGACGCCACCCCCACCAGCTTGAAGAGTACCCTGCTGGCAAGAAGGATCCATCGCTTCATGTGGTTTGCGCCGTACTCGTATCCTGCCATCCGCATGTACCAACGTGAATCTCGACTCATCAGTCCAGGCAACATTTTTCCACATGTCTAGGGTCCAGTGGCGATGTTCCCGCGCCCATGCTAATCTTTGCACCCTGTGATGTGCGGTCAGAAGCGGTACCCTCGTGGGACGATGGCTTCTGTACCCCATAGCAAAGAGATGGTTCTGGATGGTGTTGCTGCTACACGTTTTTGTGCACCAGCGTTAAATTGCCGAGTGATTTCTTGCACTGTGGCCCGTTTATCCGCTGTTACAATGCGAGCTAGCCGACGATAACCCCGCTCATCCACACGCTGTTGTCCACGGAAGCTTTTCCCTTGCAGGGATGGTTTTGCCGGATTCGATGTACTCACGGTGCACCCGTGACACAGTGGCTCGTGAACATCCCAGTGCCTGCACGACTTCTGAGAAGGAGTGACCCATTCGTCGGGCCCCGACAATTTGCCCACGATCAAATGCGCTTAGATCCTTCGTCTTACCCATACTGCGTCCAACTCTTACTGATTCCAGTCGCATCACTCCTTATATTGTCGGATAGCTGCATACGTCATGTCGTTTCCGTTTACAGTGTCGCCCACAGCGCCATATTTGCATAACGCCAGCTGTCTCTAAATCAATTGCTCTTTAGTGTATAGCAACAAGATAGAAATTCAGGGTGACAATGAGTTCTCTTAGCAACCCAGAAGAATGAAATGAACCGACCGTATTGCCGATTTTTTTCTCGAATTCCCAGCGATCAGTAAGATATCTTGGTAGCGCCGTTTCTCTTACCCTGGCTACAACCACGGCAAACTGAGAAACGCCACGATTCAGGTGAGCCGTTTGTTTTCTAGGAGGGCATATGTTAACCGACGTTCACTTTGACTGTCAACCAGTGGAGGTCTTCCTTTTCCGGTACTTTGAGTGGATGTCTGTCTCTCTGCGGTCAGTTTCCTCCACATCATTACTACGGTGATAATAGAACAATCAACAATGTCTGCTCTTGGTGAGATCCTGACCCCGCCTTCCTCGAGCCGATAATCATTCCCATTCAAACTGTGACAAGTCTTTCCCTTTTACCATTGCACGGGCTTCGTTCTGGCAAACTGACACGCCCTGCCTGTGTAGTCTATGCGTATTAAATTCCGTGTCGGTCTGTAATGTCTCCGCCATGAGCTGTAGGACACACTCACTCGTGAAAACAGAGGTGAACGTAATGATCTTTCCCATGAATGCAAATGTATTATATAAGCATTTTAAAAGCACATAAAAAAATATTTTGTTTCATAACAACGTCTTAAAATAAAAATTACATTTTTTTAATAATTTCTTTTCGAGCACTATATCCCAACTTTGCCCATTACTGTTTGCATTTAAGGCAGAACGGCGTTCTTGAAACAGCCATGAAACCACATATTTTGTAGGGTTAAAACGCGACACGGGTCGTTCTTCGATTTGCTTGTCAAATTGCTATAACTCATAATTAGAATTAAAGAGGGAGTTCTTCTGAACACGGGACTTACCTTAGAAATGATGCTGATAAACATGGCATCACAATAAAAAAATTAATTAAACAGGAAAAAGGCAAGAAATCCACACATGTCTGTATACGAGTACACATACATTATGCGGGATTATGTCTAAAGCAACGGAATTGTGAAAGGAATCATCCACATGTGTCTGTCTCTGCCCCTGAAGCAACTGAGGAGAGTAAAGTAAGTGGCTTTGCGTTGAAGTGCGGAACTCATTTCGAATTCAAGAACAAAAATTTAACAACGTAAAATAAAAATTATTTGAGTTCCTTCAAACATACTACATTTATTCCTACATAAAGTGGTTCCGATTTTGTGCATTGCAACCAATAATGTGTAAGTTTCGTTATTTAAAATAAAAACGCGGGTAAAAAAACTTCGTTCCTTCGTAAGACATACTGGGTATAGGCGGTTTAATAAGGATGGAAATAAAATATGAAGGATCCACGTCTGGGAAGCTGGCATGACGCTACGGGTGGGCTGGGGTGGGCTGCAGCCAACCCAGCCTTTCTTTGAGCCCACCCTTT
Organism: Macrothele yani; assembly: GCA_039090855.1. Taxonomy (NCBI): domain Eukaryota; kingdom Metazoa; phylum Arthropoda; class Arachnida; order Araneae; family Macrothelidae; genus Macrothele; species Macrothele yani. Next base: position 78,282,897 of record CM077026.1, read on the forward strand.
AGCTTCTACCCCACCACACCCCCAAATATGTAAGCACTTGGAACATATGGCGGGTGCAACCATCTAAGATTCTAGGGAACTTGGATACATGTATGTGAATTACTTAAAATTTAGTTATGTATTTAATTAGTTATTTAACATGTAACTTATGTGAATTTATCGAATTCACTGAAATTTTGTTATATAAAATGAATTATTTGTTAAATTTAGTGTTTGTACTTATGAGAAAGGAGGGAATCCTCTGAATGAATTTCTGAGAGAGTAGTAGAAAAACACAATTTTTGTAATTATGGTTTAAAACGATCGGAGACAGAGAGAGAGAGAGAAATATTCCTTGTGAGGTTACAAATTAAAATTCATAAACAGCCTTATGAAAAAATAAAATAAAAGACCTAAGAAAGCTAAAATTGCAAAGTAACTTGCCATAAAGATTCCTATCCATTGTTTCCATGCTTCACTCACGGACAATGATATTTGCGCGCCTAGAAATAATCATGCGAAACTTTTCAAATAGCTAGAGTGCATGCTGGTATGCAAATGATCCACGTTTGGTGTGATTGCGCATGACCGCACACCCTTTGGTGATGCTGAAAGCACGAACCGGCAGCCTCATAAACCGGCGTGTAGTCGATGCCCCATGAAAGCGAAAAGCACGGGCCGACGCAAGCAAGACTACAGAGTGACAAGAATGCCGGGAAGACGTCAGAGACGTCGATTTACGCAACTAACGCACTTTCAAAGAGGCATGATCATTGGGCTGAAAACCGCAACGTGGTCGGCGCGCTGTATAGCCTGCCACGTGATTCGTTCTGACCATACCGTCCGACTGTATAGGGAGCAGTGGACACGTGACGGCACTGCCACATGGCGGAGTGACTCCGGACGGACCAGGAGGACCACCGCTTGAGAGGATCGACGGATCGTGCGCCAGGCACGAACGGATCCCACGGAGACCCGATCCACTATACAGGCAGATGTAGCGGCTCCTGTGTGCCCACGAACCATTTCTCGACGCCTCGCGGAGGCAAATCTGAGATCCCAGTGTCCCTTACGTGTGCTGCCATTATCACCGGAACATCGCCGGCTCCGTGTACAGTGGTACCAGGCCAGAGCGACGTGGAACGTCACAGACCGGCGACGTGTAGTGTTTAGCGGTGAGTGTCGCTTCGTTTTGGAGATAGATGATCATCGTGTCCGGGTGTGTAGGTCTCCGGGCCACCGGCACAATCCCAACCTCGCTATCGAGCGCCACACATCCCCCACTGCAGGCGTTATTGTCTAGGGAGCCATAGACTACGATTGCCGATCAGCTCTAGTAGTGATACGTAGATCATTGACGGGCCAGTGGTATGTGAATGAGGTCCTACGACCCCATGTGCTCCTATTCCTGGCCGGGAATCCAGGTGCGCTATACCGGCAGGATAATTTCTGTCCGCACACGGCTCGGGTTGCCCAGGACTGCTTACGTCATGTCCAGACACTTCCATGGCCTGCCCGTTCCTCGGATATGTCTCCTATCGAGCATGTGTGGGACCAGTTGAAACGCCAGCAGCCGTCGTGCCGCACTATCATGGGATTTGGAGCACACCGTTCAACACGTGTGGTCCAGTCTGCCGCAGGACAACATCAGACGTCTGTTCGAAGCATGTATCGCCACACGAGGCGGTGCGACGCGTTATTGAAGATGACCGGACTGTATGGCACAGATCCCTCTGTAATTGTTTTTCAGATCTGTTTTTGCCATCATGTGTCTCATTTATCTGTATCATTAAGTACATAAAATATCAGTTCAATCCGATGCTTCCTTCTTGATGCGCAAATTTCATTGTTCTTGAGTGTACATACACTAAATAAATACTACGTACCGTGTTCACTTGAAAACTTTTTTTCACTAGGAATAATACACTGGTGTGCAAAAATTAAGGACGAAGAGGAGAAATCAGCATAACAGCGGAACGAGCAGGCAGAACGGACCGAAAGATCACTCAGGGGATAGACTAGGGTCCAGTACGGTAGAGCATGCGCATATATGCAGCTTGACGTAGGAGGGGGGAGTGTCGGAAGGGTATAAAGCACACGGGCGGTGTACGCTCAGCAATTCAGTGAAAGATATTGCACGGTGTACATCGGTTTGAACGACTTCGAATTGCTGCCACCGTGTGATATGGCCAACAGGCAATCCAGTAGACGACATCTGGATGTCTCTACCAAAGGCACGTCATTGGAAAGTTGGAAGAAGGTCGAAGTGTGACTAGTGTGACCGAGAAGTTCGGGATCGCTCACAGCAACGTTTAACGAGCTTGGAGAGCATTTCAAATGACAGGAACAGCTGTCCGAGAGTTTAGCAGTGGTCGTCTACGAGCAACCACGGCGGCGGACGACCGATATATTGTCATTACAGGCGAGAAGAGATAGACGGCAGAGAGCAGGAGAAATCGCATGGCACATGCAACAGACAACTGGACGTCCGTTATCGCGTTTTACCGTGGCCAGGAGGCTGCACAAAGGTGGTCTATTTGCACGACGACCAGTACGGTGTGTGCCATTAACGCCTGCTCATCCGAGATGGCGATTTCTGTGGTGCCAGGAACACAAGAACTGGACACATCAGCAATGGGGTCGAGTTCTCTTTACGGATGAGAGCCGATTTAGTCTGACGAGCGATTCTGGACGTATACACATCTGGAGAGAGCAGCAAACACGCAATCACACCTCCAACATCATCGAAAGGGACCGATTTGGAGGTGGCGGAGTTCTCGTTTGGGGCTGTATCATGCTTGGTAGCCGTACTGACCTCCATATCTTCCAAGGAGGTTCAGTCACTGGTGTCCGCTATTGTACCGAGGTTCTCCTGCCTCACGTGCGTCTGTTTGGAGGTGCTGTGGGTCCTGAGTTCCTCTTCATGGACTGCAACGCTACACCTCATCGTACAGTGGCTGTCGCAGAGCTGTTGCAGAGTGAAGATATTCAACGCATGGATTGGTCCGCAAGGTCATCGGACCTAAATCCAATCGAACACGTGTGGGACCTTCTCGGGAGATGCTTGGCAGCACATCACCAGCCGCCAGCAACAATTCCTCAGCTGCGATTGGCGCTACAAGAGGAATGGGCCGTGATGCCTCAACAGCTCCTTGACAACCTCGTCCTCAGCATGGACAGACGTTGTAAATCCTGCAACGCAGTCAGAGGTGATCATATCCCCTACTAAAGACTAGATTTTTCTTGGCAGCCGCCTGTCACATGGACGTTTCTGCCTTCTGTCCAGTTGTGCTCGAAGCTACCTTTTCAAGAAAGTGCCTTTGCATCCTTTGGATTCTTTGTTTGGACGGTTTTGCTCACTTGACCCATATTCTTACATCTTGGGGATCTTATGGTATGATATGAGTTGATGTGGAACACTTGTGCACGACGTTACATTCGAAAAACCGCCTCGTCCTTAATTTATGCACGCCAGTGTATTATCAGCGTCGGGTAAAATGCACATGATCGGTTTTTGTGCAGAAATTCATGCCGAACGCTTCAAAATTTTCGATCCCCTCCCATCATAGCTCCCCCCCCCCCCAGTTCTGAGCGGCTGGCGTCGCCACTGTTGGGGAGGCGTTACCCGTAAGAAATTGTTACTGACGTTTGAGAAGCAAACCTAAGCGAAATATCGTTCGCTTTTCATTCACAAACTTTTCAGCTTTTCGTCAACATCTGAAGTAAATGCAGAAAAAAAGGTGAAGCACGTGTTTCTGTCTGGTCTATATCATCATCATCATCATCATTGTCAACCATTATCAATCCACTGCTGGACGAAGGTCTCCCAAGTTTCTTCCACAACGGTCTGTCTTGTGCCAGTCTCCTCCATGTCACTCCCGCATATTTACGAATTTCATCCACCCATCTCCCATGTGGTCTTTTTCTGGGTCTTTTCCTGTCCCTTGGAATCCAATCTAAAATTTCGGCTGTCCATCTATGGTCTGTCCTTCTGGCAGTATGTCCAGCCCATTGCCATTTCAGGGATTTAACTCTGATCATGATGTCTTCCACTCGCGTCATTTTTCGGATCCACGAGTTCCTCTTCTTATCTCTCCTGGTTATACCAAGCATGCACCTCTCCATGCTGCTTTGAGTTGTCTGCAGCCTTTGTATGTCTCTTTTAGTTAAGGTCCACGTCTCTGCACCATACGTAAGCACTGGAAGGATGCATTGATCAAACACTTTTCTTTTAAGACATAATGGCATATTGCTCTTGAAAATTATGCTGTTTCTTCCAAAAGCTCTCCAGGCAAGTTTTGTACGCCGATTAATTTCTTCATCAATGTGACCCTCACTTGATATCTGCTGTCCAAGATAAACATACGTATCTGTTATCTCCAGTTTTTCTCCATCAATCGATAAATCTTCATTTCTTGTAAAAGCATTGAACATCACTTTTGTCTTCTGAAAGTTCATTTTTAATCCCACTTCTTTACTCTTGTCAGCAAGTTCCTGGATCATACTCTGCAGCTCTGATGGGGTAGTTGCAAAAATGACTACGTCATCAGCAAAACGAAGGTGGGTTAGATAATCTCCATTAATCTTTATCCCTTTGTTTTCCCAGTTCAGTGATTGAAAGACATTTTCCAATGTGGCATTAAAGAGCTTCGGAGATATGGTGTCACCTTGTCTCACTCCCCTTTCCAATTTTTATGTGTGTTGTATTTTCAAACAGCCGAATCTTTGCACTTGCATTTTCATAGATGTTATTAATAATATTAATGTATGCATCTTCAATACCGCAGGATTTCAGAGCCGTGGTAACTGCTGATGGTTTCACCGAATCAAAGGCTTTTTCATAATCGATAAAAGCCATGCACAATGGAAGTTCATATTCCCTCGCTCTTTCAATTAGTTCTCTCAGTACGTGGATATGATCTATTGTGCTGTAGCCACTCCTGAATCCAGCTTGTTCTCTCGGTTGAGCCATGTCCAGTGTTACCTTCAAGCGGTGTGAAAGAACTTTAGTGAAGATTTTATAAACCACTGATAGGAGGCTGATAAGTCTGTAGTTCCTGAGATCCTCAATGTCACCTTTTTTATGTAGCAGGATCATTGTAGCATTGTTCCAATCCTCAGGAATCTTCCCTTCATTAAGGCATCGAGTGAAAATTTGGGCGAGCACTGTTTCAATTTCTCCACTTGCTTCTTGTATGATGTCTATAGTAATTCCATCTTCTCCTGGAGCTTTCCCCCGCTTCATGTTCTTGATTGCATGAGCAACTTCTGCTGGGAGGACTGGAAGAACTCTGGTACCTTTCATGATGTCTGGAGTACATGTATCATCCCTTTCATATAATTTGGAGTAGAAATCTTTCACTCTTGTCAAAATTTCGCCTCTATTTCTTGTTATAGAACCATCTTCTTTTCTCAGAGCCATTATCTGTTTTCTTCCCTTACTGAGATGTCCCTTTGCTATCTTTAGGCTTTGGTTGTTTTCAATTGCTTTCCTCACTAGCTCACAGTTGAATTTCCTTACGTCTTCAGTGATACTTTTTCGTGCTGTCTTGCATAGCTCTATATATTCCACTTTGGAAGTCACATCTTCTTTAGTTGTCCTCATCTCTCTTCTTTTTGCATCAACATTTTGGTTTTTCCTGATAATTTGTTTACATGCAACTTGTTCTTAGACCCAGCTAATTTTGTTGCTGTTTCCATAAGAGCTTTATTTACTTTTCTGTTAACTTCAGAAATATCCACTTCTTCCGATGTTAGGCCTTCTAAAGCAGAGAATCTGTTCTTCAGTTCCAACTTGAAAGTATTATGGTGCTTTTTAAGGTTGGTTATGTCAATACATTTTGTTTGTCTTATGAGCTTGCCACGTTCCAGTTTAGTGTTGAGGTGCATCTTACATCTCACCAATCTATGGTCACTACCTGTGTTGAACTTGTTTAGCACACTGCAGTCTTCGATGACGAATTTTTTGTTACACATAATAAAATCAATTTCACTTGTCGTCCCAATTGGATGTCTCCATGTCCATTTCCTGTGTGGCTTTTTCTTGAAAAAGGAATTCAAGATGAAAAATCCTTCTGCCTCTGCAAACTCAACGAGAGTATTTCCACGCTGGTTTCTGTTGCCGTGACCGAATTTACCTACTGAAGTTTCATTCTGTTGCCGGTGCCCTATTTTTGCATTGAAATCTCCCATAATTATCTTCAAGTGCTGCTTACCTTTATTATTTAGATGACGAATTTCCTCATAAAATTCTTCAATTTCTTCTTCAGGATGACTTGTGGTGGGTGCATAAGTTTGAATAATCTGAGCCTGGTATCTTCTCGATAGTTGGATAACGAGTCGTGCAGCTCTGTCAGAGGAACTTTCAACTTCTACCACTTTATCCTTCAGTTTCTTGTTTATTATAAATCCAACACCACTAGTTCTGCCAGTATCTGTCCCACGATAATAGAAGAGATGTCCACTTTTCAGTTCAATGAGATCTTCTCCTTTTCTCTTTATCTCACTCAGCCCGACGATGTCCCACTTGATCCTTTGTAGTTCCTCTTCCAATTCAAGAAGCCTTGAATCAGAAGATAGGGAGCGTCCGTTGTAGGTAGCCAAGGTCAGCATCAAATGGCAGCCTAGTCCGGTCCTCCGGGGATTCTTAGCACCCTCTGCCTTCATGTCGCACTGGTCGCTGCCTTGGCCAGGTACATTCCAGCTGCCGGAGACTGAGGGCCAAGATTTAAGTTGTAGAGTCATTTTGGAGGTGTTTGGCCATAACTCACCACGCTGGCCAAGCGGGTTGGTGAGTGTGGGATAGCATTTCCTCTGATCCCGATGGTATAGTTATACCGCTATTTGCGGTCGTCAGAGCCCCTTTAGTGGGAACAGGATGATATATATATATATTTCTTTTTCGCAGAGAGGTATCGAACAAGGAAAACGTTGATCCTGGTGTGAAAACAACGAAGCACGTGTCAGTGGAGAAATACAGCGGATCAAATGCAACAACGACACCTGGAGGAGGTGGAGGTCACCAGGCGGCAAACACCATCATGAAGAAAGAGGAAATAACATTTACAGAATCCACCACAAAGGTAAGTTCTTTGAAGATAAAAAAGGAGATTCCCACCTAAGACTAGTGTTGTAAAACGTGGTGTTGATAAAAAGAAACTATTTGCTGTTTTTGAGAAGGGCAGAATGCGAGCAAAATAACTTCAGTTCGATTGCTTTTCTGAAAATTTTTAACAAATGCATTTTTATGATAAATTACGTTGCACTTTTTTTTTCAACAGACAGCATATCACCTTGGTTCTGCCCACTTTTTTTAGTTTCGAAATTTTCGGGTTCATTTTATTCGTTTATGCTCTCATTCAGAGTAGTTTTATGATTAATAACCATATTAATTCTTAACAGTCACGGTGGCTCATTGCTGCTATCTAATACTAGTAAATTCAGTGGCTAAAATGAAGCTCAGAATCAAATGAATGAATAAATAAATGTACCTGTACTAGAAGTGCAGTGAAACTCGTCTAGCAAAGTCGTCTGCGGTTCTGTGAGAAAATGATAGCCTTTACAGGAGACCTCCAAATAGAGTGGTTCGATTTACCAAAATACCTCCCCTCCCCACTTGAAAATTAAATATAAAAAAACTAGCTATTTTTAATGCAGCCTGCTTTCACGTACTTGTTCTTTCTATCTTTCTCCCCTAACATTTTGTAATTTAGGAATATTATTTATTCACTTAATCTATCACTAACAGTCTATCTCACTAATCACCTTACCTCATTCCTCACTGACGCTGAGGAAGCAGGTAAGATGTTCGAAACATAGATACATTGTTACAAATCGGGTTCTCCTATCACATGTTTTCCTGGAGAAAATGGAAGGTAAGGAGATGCCGAGCGAAATACAGTCACGGACAATGAAATTAGCGCACCAAGAAGGAAGCATCGGATTGAACAGAAATTTTATGGACGTAAAGATACAGATGAATGATACATACAGTATGATGGCAAAAACAGAGTTGCAGGACAATTACAGAGGGATTTGTGGCACGCAGCGCAGTCCGGTCATCTTCAATAGCGCGTCGCACCGCCTCGTGTGGCGATACATGCTGCAATACGGTCCGGCATGGAGGCGAACAGACGCCTAATGTTGTCCTGCGGCAGACTAGCCCACACGTGTTGGACGGTGTGCTCCAAATCCCGGATAGTGCGGCACGGCGGCAGCTGGCGTTTCAACTGGTCCCACACATGCTATATAGGGGACATTTCCGAGGAGCGGGTAGGCCATGGAAGTGTCTGGACATGACGTAGGAAGTCATGGGTAACCCAAGCCGTGTGCGGGCGGGCATTATCTACTTGGTATAGCGCACCTGGATTCTCGGCCAGGAATACGAGCACATGTGGTCGTAGGACCTCATTCACATACCACTGGCCCGTCAATGATCTACGTATCACTACTAGAGCTGATCGGCTATCGTAGGCTATGGCTCCTCAGACCATAATACCTGCAGTGGGGGATGTGTGGTGCTCGATAGCGAGGTTGGGATTGTGCCGTTGGCCAGGAGACTTCCACATCCGGACACGATGATCATCTGTCTCCAAAACGAAGCGGCACTCATCGCTTAATACCACACGTCGCTCCGGCCTGGCACCACTGCACACCAAGCCGGCGATGTTCCGGTGTTAATAGCAGCACACGCAAGGGGCGCTGGGATCGCAGATTCGCTTACGCGAGGCATCGGGAAACGGTTCGTGGGTACACAGGAGCCGCTACATCTGCCTGTATAGTGGACCGTGTCTTCGTGGGATGCGTCGATCACCTCTAACAGTGCTCCTCCTAGTCCGTCAGGAGTCACTCCACCATGTGGCAGTGCCGTCACGTGTCCACTGCTCCCAACACAGTCGGACGGAATGGTCATTACGATTCACGTGGCAGGCTATACGGCACGCCGACCACCCTGCGGCTTTCAGCCCGATGATCAGGCCTCTCTCAAAGTCCGTAAGTTACGTAAATCGGCGTCTCTGGCATCTACCCAACATTCTAGTCACTCTGTACTCTTGCTTGCGTCGGCCGGTGCTTATCGTTTTCATGGGGCATCAACTACACGCCGGTTTATAAGGCTGCCGGTTCGTTCTTGCAGCGCCACCACAGGGTGTGCAGTCATGCGCACTCGCACCAAACGTGGATCATTTGAATACCAGCACGCGCTCTCGCTATTTGCAAAGTTTCCCGGTTGTAGCATGTTTTCTTCTAGGTGTTCATTGTCCGTGAGTGTAGCAACACTTCTGCGGTTGAGCTTGAAAGCCATTTCCACCCTCCTCCTCCTTTCTCTTCCTTAAAGTCAGCGATGTGTTCTTTGGCCATCTAAAGCCAACCAACTAGCCTGTTCAAACGATACGGACTCTATGTTAGAAGACTAATTTCATTGAGATGCTTGAGATGAACTTCTTCGTGAGCTTCACGTTCTCATTTAGTACAATTAAAAATGTGTACTCTGGTTAACAGAAAACTATACCGTCTTCGAACAAAATTCCATGAATTTGACAGACCCCATGGACCTCCCACCATCACGATCGCATGAAGAATGTTGACAGAAAGAGAAAAACAAACAGATGTTTCGTGTTTTTAAGCACTCACGGCCTTTTCGTTATCTTTCTAGAACTTCCTGAACAAAATTGTCCAATAATTCCTTATATTTTTGATTGCGAAACACAGGAATATTGTCTTGTGCGTTTCCGAAATGGTGGCCGCCAAATAAAGGTTTGTTATGCATTGTTTCGATTGGTGATAACATCCGTGTCGCATAAAACTATTCGCTTTGCCAAGTGACCACCAATACAGGTTTCATTGAATTCTATGATTACCTGATCTATGATATTGCACAGGTATTTAAGCGTTATAACATAAGACTGGCACATTAAGTGGACCCACATGACGCGGTGATAAAGCTAATCGTATGATAACTAAAATTTAGGTAAAACATCTGTGTAAGGGCCGCGGATGTCCTAGTGGTCAGCGTTCGTGAGTGCCATGGAGATAACCTCAGGTTCGAACGTTCGAACTACTAAATACCCGCCGTGCGTCGGATGGGCACGTTAAGCCGTTGGACCCCGGGTACTGGCTCCCCGGTAATAAAAAAGGCGTCTTCATCCCCTTCCTACCTCGCTTCCGTGTCACTTTCCTATCGGGCACTCTAGCCCAAACCTCCTAGCTTCCTATTTCTAAGAGTTGTTTAAGACCTGGGGTCAGACACTCCCTTCCTAAAATCCTCTACATATGATCTGATCTGAACATCTGTGTAACATTTCTTCCAAAATACAGGGTGATCCAAACATCTCGCACATTTTCAAAACGTAATAACTCGCGGAGTTTTGAGAGCAGGGCAACGCGGTTTGCGTAGAAACGACCAGAATGACATCGGAGTTTTTATGAAATCACATAAATTTTTACTCATTTTCATTTTTCATCGCCAGATGGCGTAGCAACCACAGGTTGAAAGTGTCGCAAAAAATACACGCCTGGTACAACCAGGTGTTCAATGTGATGACCGTCCTGTTCCAGCACTGCCTGCAGACGAGAGAAAACACCATGGACGGCATTGAAGAGCATGTCCGGTGGTACAGCTGCCACATGGTGTCGAATAGCATCTTTCAGCATGGCCAATGAAGTGGGGCGACACCTGTACACTTGTGATTTTAGGTCACCCCAGAGCCAGAAATCGCAGGGTGTCAGCTCTGGTAACCGAGGAGGCCAGACACACGATTTGCGCCAAACGTCTCTTGCAGCAGTTGCTTAACGGAACGTGTAATGTGGGGTGGTGCTCCATCCTGCATAAATGTGCACAGATTCACTGCATCCCGCTCTCGCAAGCTAGGAATAACGTACGTCCGTAACATGTTCGCATAACGTACACCTGTCACTGAAACGGTTTCGAAGGAGGTGCCGCAAACCTCTTAAAAAAAGGACCGATAATGAAGGAAGCCGTGAATCTACACCAAACTGTCACTTTCGGCTGATGAAGTGGCGCTTTAACGACTGCTCAGGGATGTTCCGTGGCCCAGATGCGGCAGTTGTGCGTGTTTGCCGCTCCGTTTAGGGAAAAGTGTGCCTCATCAGTCCGTAAAACGTTCATCAGCCAGTTCTCGTTGTCATCCATTTGTCGAAAAAACCATGCTGCGAACTCCTGACGCTGCACGTAATCGCCAGCTTGCAGTTCGTCATGCCGTTGCAGTTTGTACGGGTTTCTGTGCAGAATCCGTCGTAGTGTTCACCATACAGTTCTGCATGGAATGCCTGTTTGCCAAGAAACATGGCGAGCACTGGAGTCGCCATGTGCGGATGACATTGCAATCATATCCATTGCCTGCGTAATCGTCTCTGCTGCAGCAGCACCTGTTCGTGGTCTACCGCTTCGTGGGCGTGCTGCCAAAGATCCCGCTTCCTTGAATTTTTTCACCATTCGCCGCAGCGCAGCACTTTCCATCGGTCCTTTCCCACTGCGATCACCTTTCAGTGACCGGTAGGCTCTCAACGCAGGACTCGCACATTCAGCGTTGCAATAGAACAATTTCACCAAAAGCGCTTTGTCCGGTAATGACAGCATGCTGACACGGACCGCTGTGACTTGTGATTGCTTCCCAGCTGCTGCTTTTATACCCACTATCCCAGGCCTGTTCGCCTATCGCGCTATCTGGCGATGAACCATGTAAGTAAAAAGAGTAAAAATTGATGTGATTTCATAAAAAACCCGATGTCATTCTGATCATTTCTACGCAAACCGCGTTGCCCTACTCTCAAAACTCCGCGAGTTATTACGTTTTCAAAATGTGCAAGACTTTTGGATCACCCAGTATATAACTTTGTTTGTCAGTACACTACATACCAATATGGTCCTTATATTCAATATGGCATTTTTGGCAGGTGCGTGTTGTAATCTTCTGTGGATAAACTTTCTGTGTCTTATCTCCAACCCAAGGACACGAACGTAAAGTTGCCAAAGAAAACCTGTGACTGTTCATATTGACTCCAGCAACCTTCACTGTCTGGCTCTTAAATCTCGTTGTCGTTCATCTCTAAAATTTAATCGGTAAACAGATTAAGATAAACGTGTTGAAGTTGTCAGAAGTGGTTCTTCTAGCTAATCGTCTGAATGGTGCCCAGTTAAAGTCCCGGATGAGGCGTGGGTGGTGTGTTTGGCACTAGTCCTATCTTCTTCCTGGAACCAGTAGTCCTACATTAGGAACGAGCTTCTTCTAAATAGCCTTAGATGCTCTCGGAGGTCGTTAAACCAAGGAAAGAAGACCAACGAAGGGTCTGTTTAGGTTACGAGAATTTTGAGGGGTGAAAATATTTGTCTATTTCTCATATGTTCTTACAATTGTGGTTTCAATAACGTGCAACATACGTATATCTTTTAGAACCAAGTTTGCAAATTTGCGTGCAGTAAAGTGTCTAGATTTCTCAGCCGCATTATACTTAATCCAATTTGTCATACAACTTCATGATGAATTAAAGATCCACGAATTAAAATATTTTGAAGAACTGTCAACCGGTGATTCTAAAAAAAGCAAAAGAATATCGGGTCAATGACAACCTTTTGAGCGTTTCCCAGGTTGTTTATCAATTTGTAAAATCGAAAATCGAGTCAAAAGTTGTTGTTGTTGTGTTTTTTTATTGAAGGTTTAATGACCACCGTGAGCAACTCAATGAGCTCTAAGCAGTCGCCTGTCCCTAATTTAGAGTCAATTGTTCCAGGGAAGGGAGAGAGCCAGTGCCGTAAGACAAACACAACATCCATTCCTCACCGGGATTCGAGCCCGGACCCATGACCATAAGCCAGCGCTTAGACCACTGCGCCACCGGGGCGGCATCAAAGTTGATAATGAAATAAAATTTTCGTGCCACAAAGATTACTTAGGGGAAGAAACTTGCTCTTAATGCACGATGTTCAATCTTGCTGAATGGTTTCAATTACAAGCAAAACTTTAATAACTAAAAACACACACAACTTAAAATATATATACATAGTTAAAATCACATGAGTACTTTCATGCTCGCGGCGAGAACATCATCAGATGAAAGACCAAGTTGGAGTACCGGAAACACATTTATACATGGGTGTCGTTGCCAAACGTTCTCAATGAAAGGAAAGAAATTCAAAAAATTCGCTTAGTATAACGTAATACAGTATGGCAAAGCATAGACCTGTAGAGTTCAATTAGTGCTAGTCAGAATCTGCAATGCTAGAAGTAGGTACCGGAATCGAGGAAAGTAAAGTTTTTCAGACCTGGGGAATATAGATGGGTACTTCATCATTGCAACAAATGTCCAGTCGATGTAAAATGTAGAGACTCTCCGTAAAGAATACTGTTTCCCTCGCTATAGAAGTGGATAGAATGGAGACGTCTGTACAAGATGGATAATATGTACCACCTGAAGTAAGCCTGGCTAAAGCAGTAGATGACGAGCCATTTATCACAGTATATTGGTGTTCCTTTATTCTTTTTTGTAGTCTCCGTAGGGGTGAGCCTATGTATATATAAGGTGTTCCTTTATTCTTGTTTGTAGTCTCCGTAGGGTTGAGTCGATGTATATATATGACTTGAGGATAGACTGGTTTCATTGTAATAGAATACATGCCACATTTGTCAGACAGCTCAACACGGTCCCGATCATTTTAAATCAGGGAATAAATGTTCGATGTTTTTAACCCAAAACTTACATCGTACCTGTGACAGATGTTCGATAACGTCACATTCACATTAAGCACGTAAGTCATTGATTCAACATATTTCACATCTCCTCGTTCACGTGTTAGGGTAGTAAGTGTTGAATTCTGTATTTTACGGTAGATTCTATGAACTTCTGAATATGGAAATCCGTGTTCATAAGCAATGGTATATACTTTTGGAAGTTCTTCGTCACGGAAGGCTACAGAAGAGGAGTGGGTAAATGTTCGACGAATGAGAAAGTATACCTTATAGCTAGTCGGATGGGCAGAAGCACGTGGAATCATGATGAGTATAGAAGAAGACTTTTTGTTAACCGAATAACTCAGATGCTGAGAGGTGGGGTTCCTACAAAGCCGGAAATCTAAAAACGGAAGTGAATTGTTTCCATTCAACCTCCACAGTAAAGGATATGGAAGGATAAACGTACAACAACAACGTTGAAAAAGAAAACAAGTTTTCGAGTGACAAAGGCCAAAAGACCAAAACATCATCAACATAATGAAGGCATAATAAAGGTTTAACCGGACAAGAATACAAAATGCGGTTCTCCACGTCTTGGAGAAGAAGTTCAGCCAACAGAGGTGAGAGGGGAAACTCCATGGGGGCTCCCTCAAGTTGACGATATAAAATACCATTAAACCTGAAAAAAGAACGTTTTTAAATGAGGCGTAATGCCCGCAGATTAGCTTGAATTTCCTGAGGGTGTACAGACCCCAATTGGGAAAGCTTACCTTCAATGATATTATGTACAATAGAAATAGGGGCATTGGGAATCAAAGACACAATGTCTAAAGAAGCCAAAGGAAGGGGGAACCAAAATGATTAAAAGCCTTAATTCGTTGCAAAGCTTTTGTGGAGCTAGAAATAGAGTATTGTGAGGACATTACGGGGATAAGATATTTGACTAGTGCTTTCTCCAAAGGCCTGGTGGGATTAGCATACCCAGAAACCAAAGGCCTAATGGGGTGATTTTCCGTATGAGTTTTTAGTTTCCCAAACAATTCCGGGACCCTAGGTCCAAAAGGGGGCGCATGAAGTTAGAAATGCAAGGAGGTAAGGAACCATGATTACGAAGTATGCTTAAAGCAGAAATAGTAGCAGAGGTTGGATCAGATTGGATAATGGAATGGGGAATATTATCAATAACAGTTTCCATTTTCATTACATTGTCATCCTCATCGAGAATTAAAACCTGATTAGATTTGTCAGCAGCGATTATTGCCAAATTGGGGTTAGAACGAAGAGCTTGAAATTGTTTTTTTTTTCTTGAAGAAGGGATTTAGATACAGGGGAAATATCTGAGCTGCTACTAACTTTGATGGCCTTCGCTACCTGATATATGGTAGTTTCACGTTCAGGAATGGGAATAGATTGAATAATATTTTCTGCTTTAGAAATTAGCTGAAAGGGATTAGGGTGAAACTCGGGATAAGCAAATTTAGGACCTCTATTTAACCCTTTAACGACCATAACGCCCAAAACGCCCGTGCGTACAAACGCCCATAGCTACCCGAAACGCGTGTGTTCAGTGAGTTAAATTTCCTACCCTTACTTGTTCTTCAAATTTTCTCAACCTGGGGAAGTCACCCTCACTCACAATTGTTGTTATTAAACAAAGAAATGCCGCCCCGGTGGCGCAGTGGTCTAAGGCGTTGGCCTCTGATCATTCGTCCGAAGGGGTCCGGGTTCGAATCCCGGTGAGGCATGGATGTTGTGTTTGTCTTACGGCACTGGCTCTCTCCCTTCCCTGGAACCAGTGACCCTAAATTAGGGACGGGCGACTGCTTATAGCCCATTGAGTTGCTCACGGTGGTCGTTAAACCTCCAATAAAAAAAAAAAAAACAAAGAAATGAAACATCAGACAGTTTTGGGCGTTATGGTATTAAGAATGATATCATGGTCGTTAAAGGGTTAATCATGGATGTTAAGGGTTAAAGCAGACTTTTTAAAGGATTCAGAGAATAAGAACTGAAATTAATATATGAAGGTTGAGCGGTTGAACTTTGCCTTTGTTGCTGAGAAGAACAAGAGACAGCAACTAAGTTGCGTAGTTTCTTAATTTGTCTGTACTTCTGTATTGCAAGAGGCTAAAAATGTAATAAGAAACCTATCAAGAAAAACTGTGTGTAACTATAATAGTAAATACAGGAAAGCGTAATAGGATTTCCTGTGCAAATAACCTTTAAAACTGCGCTTCGTTCGAATCTCAGAAGTGAGTCTTTTGTGTTCTGCAAAAGAAAGTACTGAGGCATCTCGGCGGGAAACTGCGTAACGGCGCAACTTTAGGTAGTTAATGAACCAAAAACGATGAATGTTGAGAAAACTTTTCTCCGAAAACGAAACATCTTAATGCAGTTCACCGAAAGCGATAAATGTTTTAAAAGTTTTCTTCGAAAACAACGAAACATCTTAATGACAAACTCCATACTTGAAGAATAAATTTTAGATGATAGATTAAAATCACATACCATAGCAGCTACATTTGATAATGAAATAAAATTTTCGTGCCACAAAGACTACTTAGGGGAAGAAACTTGCTGTTAATACACGATGTTCAATCTTGATGAAAGTTTTCAGTTACAAGCAAAACTTAACTAAAAAACACACACACAAGTTGTGACGTACCTGCCAGCAGGACGCACACGACATAAAGGCAGATAGGAATCAGAATAAAACGTCTGCGTAGCTCAGTTGGTAGAGCGACTTGTTCCGGAATAAGCGGCCTCGGGTTCGAATCCCGGCGTAGACCAAAAATGACGGAGAAATTTACTTCGTTATAAAGTTAAAATATATACACATAGTTAAAATCACATGAGTACTTTCGTGCTCATGTGATTTTAACCTAAGGAGTCAAAAGTTCCTTGTGGACGAAATCAACATAATTGTTTGTAGGTGCGGATATGTGCCTTATGCATCAAAGGTATCATTCGACGATGTCATATAACCCTTTGACATGAACTGAAATATAAAAGCATTCCAGTATGATCTTTGATTGAACTGTGTTCAAGGAATTACAAGAAATTCCTGGTAGGTCCTCCAATATGAGCATATTGTTTAGTTGTTAATGTAACATACTTCCTGATGTGGTATTTTTCATGTCGAACAGTGTATGACAGATATAGGTTTTATTGACTTCAATCTTCCACTATTAACAGTTTCCCCCTCACTCATAATGTGACCTCGTTCTTTGCTACCGTAATACCACCTACCACTGCCATACGCAAATATTGCTCCATGTGTGTCTATGATGCAACAGCAGCTCATAGAGTACTTTCTGCACGAGCAGGCAATCGCTTACTAGATATCTGACAGTATGTTCTACATTAATTGTGTCTTTCAGGTTTAATTTTCGAATGCTTTTCTGCATGTTTTCCAAATGTAACATATTTTGCTGCACGATGATTTGAACTAATTTCGTGCCATCTACTTTCAGGTGACAGAAGAAAAGGAAGGTATGAGGATCAAATCAGTGAGCATACAGCCTGATTTCACGCCCTCCTTTTATAAACAAGTCCATGATTCCACCCGCGAAAATAAGCCTCAAGACACCACAACAGAAATCGTAAGCGATACAATTCCACTGAGTCATGTGATAACCCCTCCGAGTACAGATCCTCACCTTTCGATACTTCCACTAAGTCAGTATCTGAAGAGGTGAGTTCCGACGATCGAAAGTTCGAGAAGACCACGACCGAAAGTGTTCACGAGAAACGTGGAAACACAGAAACCACTTTTGTGAAGAAAGAACACGAATCCGTTGTTAAGGATGGTGCAGCAAAACTGAATGACTTGGGATCGTTGTTGGTAAACGGACACGTGACCTTCGACAGCTCAGCCGCAAACACAGTGTTCGGTACGAAAGTTCCAAGTATCGCAGAAGAGACTCGAACTTTTAATAAATCTGTTGAATCATCTTCTGTCAAAGAAATGTCGTCCAGTTATCAGACGGATTCCCAAAAAGGCGTGTCCGACATACTCTCGTCATTGGGACTGAACGCACCATTTTCCGAGGATTTCAGCGATTCGATATTTTCTACCTCAATGGCAAGCACAAAGTCGGTAAGTTAACTACTGTTTGTTTTTTATTCCAATGTAAAGTGCTTTTATTTACGCTGCATGATAACTTGGACAAAAAAGAAAAAAACTAACTAGAATTGAAAACAGTACAAACAAAAGAAGGATAAACCAAACAGTTATTTCCTTACTGTCCTATCACTTTCTACACTATTTGCTGTAATTTCTTGACTGTAACGATAGTTCACTACGCTATTTAGAACGATAGTCTTCTACGTACTTTTGGGGGTTGCTACTCCTTTGCACTACTACTCACGATTCTCAACTTTCAGGTTGCTTCTAAGTCTACATTGGTCCTGTCATTTTAAGAAATGGAAGAAATTACGACGAAATAAAAGAAACATTCGTTAAGAAGATTTATTCATTAATTGGCAGCCTTCTTTTAATACTATATTTCTGTTATATTCTGCGCTGGTTTGGAGCTCCGTATATCTGTAACGTTGAAAGGGCTCCTGCTAAGGTATGTACAGTTCGTCAATTGACAGAAGGTAACTCGTCATAAAGTGACAACGAGTGCAGCGGAATACAACGTCTGCCACTGTGATTCGTTAATTGTCACAGCAGCGGAGGAGAGTATGAAACAATTTCCTGATGCAGGTTTGAGACAACTTTGAAATCCCTTACCCTCAACGTGATCCGAAGTAACGGCGCGGTGTCTCTCTCTTTGTCTGCTCTTTAAACAGAACAGAAAAGCCTAAGTATAATAATCGTAATGATCTGTCTGGCTATCAGGTTACGTTACACTTACCAATATTGATGAACATGATGCGAAGTAGCATGAGGAGAACAAGTATGTATGACGGTTGATACAGATGAAAATTTTCGTGTTATTTGCCTTATGGAAAGGGCGGAAATGATTTCACCTCCGGACTGGGATTTTGTTTGTTTGTTTTCAATATGCGAATATTTAGCGGATATTTCGTTTCTATGAGCCAGCAACGTGATATTCTACTAGAGTCTTCCCTTCGATGATATCCCCGACACTTTCAATAATTATGCCGGTACAATTACATCTTCCTGTCCCCCATTATCAGTCTTCGATAACAATGTTCTCTCTCTCTTTCTCTCAAGTCTGTCACATTCGAGGCCATGTATTTTTTTCACAAAGTGCATCGCTTAAACAGCAGGTAGAGCGAGGGACTTCTCAGATTCGCTCGTCTGACTGATTTCCTCCTACTCTCCACTATATCTTTTGGCCGTGGTACGATTTGTCTCGCCTAGAGGTACGAAATGGGTTTGCTCTTCTCAGAAGAACGACCGAAAACCATTATAACCTCCATCTTCGTCAACTACCTGAGCAACAACAATTAGTGTCTAATAATAACACAAGGAACTGTACACCAACTATATATAAGATAGTACAACTATACTAGTTATCCGAATTTATTGGCGTATATAAAATCAAGGTTTCCAAGCTTTCGCACATCAACCAGATGGCTTTCTCAAGGAAGGTAGACAGCAAACTGCAAACTGGATAATAGAACGTTTCAACAATTTGAACGCGGTGAGTTGACTTGACAATAAACGAAGAGATGCGAACGTAATTATTCAATAAAAACACGAGACATCATGTTCGTATTGCACGCGGAATCCTTGGAGGAAAACAAAAGGTTCATTATTTGAAGAATTGGTTCCAAGTCAACTCACCGCGTTCAAATTGTTGAAACGTTCTATTATCCAGTTTGCAGTTTGCTGTCTACCTTCCTTGAGAAAGCCATCTGGTTGATGTGCGAAAGCTTGGAAACCTTGATTTTATGTACGCCAATAAATTCGGATGACTAGTATAGTTGTACTATCTTATAGTGTCTAATGGTTACAGCCCGTTCCTTTTGTCACGTACACAATTTGGTTGCTGAATTCATATGAGATTGGGAAAGAGTTAACTTTACATGTAAGATACAAATTATGTGTTATGTCTGTTATTCCAACTCTCGGGCTGCAGAAAACTGCTTCTGAAGGTAGGACAGTAGCAGTCGTGCAAAACTCAACAAATGTACATTCAGTGATCAATGAATTTTGTTCACCACACCTTCTAGTAAAAACTGAACAACGCGAGAGAAAGTTACGGGGCAATAAGTTGGAATGTGTGAAGTGGGTGTGGATAGTATACCGTGAGAAGCACGGGCAAACAGGGTAATTTTACAGATTTTCAGAAAGTAATGGTATTATTAAGGCTTGGAAATCAGCTCCTGAAATGGGCGAATCACCGAGACGCAGTTGCAAAGTTAAGGCAAAACAACCAGACATTATAATACAAACGCCGGTCGCGAGTTAGCGCGCAATGGTAGAGGGAAAGCAAAGAGCTAAACGTCTCATGCTGGCTATAGGCAAATGATGATGGGAATTACATATGAACGGGATGGAATATAACCATAACCTGGTCTCACAACAAACGTTCTCTGCCAGGAGGGTGTCCAGAAAGTCGATATTGTACGTTCCACCAGAGAAAGAAGATGTACTGATATGACGGGTGACTTTTTCACTCTGAAGATAAGCATCGTATGACCTTAAAAATTCCATGAGGCAATGCATGATGATGACCCGGCTCACGATAACGACGATATATGGTGAGAGAAATCTCTCATTATGGATGCTGTGGAGAAGGACTAGCTGCTTTTTATGCCCGTTGCCACGACTCATAGGTCATATGGCTGCTACGAGCCTTTTTAACATCTGCAATTACTTTGACGTTCAAGCCACTAAGTCTGAACACCCCTACTAGACGGCCATCAGCAATTTTAGGCACTTCCTGGGCCTGCAAATTTCTTGCACTTAAATTATATTCAGTATATGAACTGTGTGTCGTATCGAAGAACTACCAATGCCCAATTATGAAACCCTCACTCGTAAAAGACAGATATGCTTCATAGGTTTATAATTTACACGGTACAATGCATCTCGAACTTAGGATATGGCAGATGATGGGTGCTTATAACTCAGCATCACATATGAAAACAACTTTAAAACTAACAACTTTCCCAGCTACTACTGCTTTGGTTTAATGCGATGAACTTTTCTCAGAGCCCCAGTTACAGTACGTTTCGTTGTATGTGAAAACTTATCATGAACGTGTTTCCCTCCCCAACATGAATTATTTTTAAAGTAAGATAGTTTCAAGTAGCATAACTATTTTATGTACACCATTACGACTTACCGACACGCCACAAGAAGAAACCCTGGGATTCCAAGAAGGATAATTTATGTGAACACTTCGCTCTTCACTTAGCTTTGATTCTTCATGTTTCATCTATAAACTTCCTGTTCGTAATTTTCATCCTCCTGTGTTTCTATCTATTACCTCACCTCTCACTATGTTGCTGTCTTCTTTTCTTCCTTCTTCCCTGTGACACAGAATTCTGAAACCTTGGGTGCAGTAAAGCAACCTCCCTCTTCATCTTCTCCTCAACTTCCTCCTTCCCTTAAACCGAAACTGAGGCCTTTCAGTGATCCCTGTATTGAAGGACTCCTGGAACGCCATGATGATTATTTAAGGGTAAGCTGTAAATATATTTTACTTTTATTTAATTTATGGTACTTCTGTTGTCTTTTATTGAGGTGTACATGATGACTAAAAGAAGTGTTTTATGTGGTTCACAAAGCCTTTTAGTTTAGTTTGAAGATGATTTGAACTCCGCTCATGAAAAGAAGAGAGAGCGAAGTGGTTTTATGATTTCAGCCCAGCTGTCTTTTTAACACAGGTATATTAACCCAACGAGACATGAAACTACAAAATGTATCAATAAAGTTCGGCTCGGTAAAAATGAACAACATTTAATATTTAAAACAATTACTTTACTGGTCTTCAAAATGATTCCTCTCGGATACAATATTCTTTTAATATCGTTCGTATAACTTCTGGAAATTGTGGGGGAAATTCTCCTTTATTATCTTCTGACTTGACCCCTACCCCTCCTTCCTGTCGAATTATTTTTTCCCTATATTTTATTTTATTTTATTTTATTTTATTTTATTTATTACTTTTTTTACTCTCACAGAACTGGACCACAAGGAAAGATGAAGTTTGGGGTGTTTCATTTACTATCCCAATTTTATTGGAAATTCGAAATTGGAAAATGATAACGTGAAAGCGAAAAACCTTGCAAAAATAAGTACCGCTCAGGGTGGTGTGTGCTGAACTTAAAATACTTGGCGTGGCCCTGCTCGACACTGTTCATTATTTTGGAAACAGTTACCAATGTACATGATAATACATGACTATTACTAACATACACTTTCTTCAAGAGCAGCATTAATTAATAGTAATAATAATAATAGTAGTAGTAATAGTAGTAGTAATAGTGTTCTAATGTAGTAAGTAAGTAATAGTAATAGCATTAATCTTTCATTTTCACGAATTACTGTTTTCTACATATTAGCCAAACCTTAATTAATTACACTTGACCCCACCCCCTCCCCTTGAAAAATTTCATGTAGGCGCCCATGCCTTCAAGCACTAATTTCAGTCAGGAAGGCAAAATGTAGTCAGGCGGTACCAGATCTAGCGAATACGGTGGGTGATTTCACGCAGCAAGGGCTCATGGTTAGAAGGTGCAGGACAAAGCTTGGACAGATCATGTGCTTCCTCAAATACTCTTTTAAAATCGTATGGACTGTTTCATAATTAAGACCCAGTTCTTCAGCAATCATTCGAACACTCAATCGATGATAATTCACTATGAGCTCATGCACGGTTTCAGTGCTTTCATGATTTTTTGGAGATCAAGGACCCTCTAATCCGGGATGAGTCGTCAATGGAGTTTTTTCTTGGAAAAGCTTGAACCAGTCGAAAAAAACATTTCAAGTTTACTGCCTCATTCCCGTAAACTTTTTTCAGCATTACATGCGTTTCCTATGAGGATTTTGTCAATTTGTAAAAGAATATGATATTGGTTCTTTTCTCTATTTTTGTGCGCTAACGAAGTACCCCGACATCTGCTGCCGCGACACGCTTCTGTGGTACACCCTTTCTCACAGCACTGTGACAGTTACGGAAACGTTCGCACATCAACTGGCATGACTGCGTCGGGCGAGTTACCAAAATTTACACAATCTTTCCGTTTACGCATTACGTCAGCATTCACTGAACTTTATTGACACCCCTTGTATGCCATTTACGTTCTTACAGAACCTCATATGATGGCAGCTTTCCATTAGGAGCAAAACTTGGGGTGCGTTTTTCGTCTAAACAACTGCAATTCAATTTTCCGTGGCCATAGATTCTGTGCAGAACAAATAAGTTTGAATGAGGAGCAGAATGCTGTTTGATACTAGCTGTATATGCAGTCAAAAGTTGTGTTACAGGAACTTGTATCGCAATTGCTACCCAAAGTGGGTATGCATTTAGGTGAGTTGATTATTTTGTGTTCCCATTACCTCAACTTGTTTATTACATGATCTGTAACTGCACAACTCCCCAAGGAAAGCGTTCTCTAAAGATATTCGTCTCAGAGTGTTCCAAAGCGTTCCTTATGTCGACCAATGACTGAAACTTAGAAAGCCAACGAATAATACGCCCCTATGAAACGTTCACGGCTATGGAACATAACGATGAAGAAATGAGATACTTTTTTAAAATAGAATAGCAGTTCATAATGCTCTTTAACCGCACTTTGACATGCGTTTCTGTTGCTGCACGTAACACATCAAGCCAGTATTAGATTACATCTAATTCTCTATGCATCGTACAATACTCAGTAACATAAAATTGGAATTATTGGGCGCGTTTGTGAAGCTTTTATGTACATTACTGTTCGTGAAAATTGCAACACCAAGAAAGAATCGCTCTATGTTACAGGAAATAACTGATTACATTTGCAGAGCTAGACCAGGTTGTTTCGTCTCATAACAGTCTCTACACGGCGTGGCATCAAAACTCAGCATCAATCAAAACTCAGTATTATGCGAAGCCACCTTGAGCAAAAATAACAGTCTCTACACGGCGTGGCATCAAAACTCAGTATTATGCGAAGCCAGCTCGAGCAACAATAACAGACTCTACACGGCGTGGCATCAAAACTCAGCATCAATCAAAACTCAGTATTATGCGAAGCCACCTCGAGCAACAATAACAGTCTCTACACGGCGTGGCATCAAAACTCAGCATCAATCAAAACTCAGTATTATGCGAAGCCACCTCGAGCAACAATAACAGACTCTACTCGGCGTGGCATTGAATGGAAGAATTTTTTGATATCGTCCTGGGGAATGATCTGCCAGGCTGCTTCTATGCGAGGCCAGAGTTCATTTGTAGTGACAAGCGGAGATGCTTGACGCGCTAATCGCTTAGGTACCATGTCCCGGACATGCTCGATCGGGGACATATCCAGCGAAAGTGCTGGCTAAGTCCTGTTGGAATATATCACCAGGACAACTATGAAGGAAAGGTATCACCTCTGCCTCTGAAACATTTCTGATGTATCGCTGGAGGTTAAAGCTTCCCTCATTTCGTATCAGGTGAAATCGCGAATTAAACCCAATAGTGTCGTAAACGCTGACTCTCGGCTGGGTGGGTATGACGCTGCAAGGTGCCGTTCACTACGATATCTTCGAAAACGTATGCGACTCTCAAGATGCATCAAATTGAATCGTGACTCGCTAGAAAAGACGACCTGTTGCCAATCAGTGCGCCGACGTCTGTGTTCGAGACCCCATTGCATCCTGAGGTGTCTGTGCTTGAAGTTCGAAGAATGCTCAGAAAAAGGCTGCTGGCGATCAGTCCTCTGTTAAGCATACAACGTCCAACTGTGCTGGAGGACAAAGCCTGACCTGTAACAGTGCTCCACTGCTGCGCTAACACTGCCGTTGTGCGAACGGTCACTGCCATGCGGTAGAGATGTCTATCATCCTGTGCGGTTTTGCGATTCATTTCCCGGATTTCTGTCCACTGACACCACGATCGTACTGACGTTTCGTCCTACACGAATGCCTATTTCGCAATAGGAAAACTCAGCTCCTCTCATTCCAACAATCTTTCGTCGCTCAAAGTCCGTCGCATAACGCGGTCTTCTTCGACGACGGGGCATGGTCAGACCCAAGAAACATCGTTTCGACTCAATGTAGGCTCTTCACTGATTCCAACATTTCGTTTGAGCCAGCTCTTAACATCCAAGACCGGACAGTTCAGAGGGCGCTGCTCCGAAACCGCATGCGCATTTTCCTTCACATTTTAATCATTTGCATGCCCCAACCTGTTGTACATATCCTGTAAGTCTCAAGCTAATACGCGCAGACCTTCATGGTGTTACAATTTTAACAAACAGTAATTTATTTAGTATCAAAAATTTGCTGCACATTCTTTTCGAACTGTCTTTCAATGCACCATTCTTAATATTGGGCGTTTTCCCGTTCATTGTTGAAACTTTCCATTAAAACTTGCAACTGAAAAACACACAAGTTAGCTCTGTTTCCCTTGCATGCAAAGAAAAAGTAGCTGTGAGTTACAATTTCATTTGAAAGAAAAAAATTACAACACCGTCTGCTCCGTAGTCAAAACAAGAAACATGATACCAAGTTCTCGCGTGCAATGAACACATTTCTTTAATCGTTCCGACTCGAAAAAAAATTTTCAAAGCAGATTTAAAAAAAAAGCAATCAGCGAACAAAATGATGTATTTTCACCCACTAATGGAAAAACTGACTGCGCGTTATTTAAAATACACAACATACGCCGCTTTCTTCTTCATAGCAAATGAAACCAGTTAGAAGAAAGAGTTTCAACCGCATTTTTAGAATTGGTAAAACATCCACAAATAGAAGTAACTACTTGTGGATGGGCGTAACCACTAGCGGCAGAAATGTGAGTTATAAAAAACACTAACTTTACACAAAATAGTCCCCATATTTCTCATCCGAGGCAAAAGAAATTTCAAACTGAACAATTATGAATATTGTAGAAAAAGTGATATAATTTTGTGTCGCTTAACGGAAAACCTGTGCGTTATTTGAAGAAGAAAATCAGAGCAAAATTTTCTTCATAGTAAATGGTATCCTACCAAGAAAGTACTTTCCAAGTGATTTTTATAATCGGAGATACCATTTCAAATAGAAATACAGGCTGTCACCCCGTGGCGGTAGAAGTGTAAATTATGAAAAAGTTGGAAACACGCGCGAAATATTTTTCATAACGAAAGCTACGTGATAGAAAAAATATTGTTCAGATGCGGCTTCTAGAAGCAGAAACAGCTACAAAAAATTTGACATATACACCCCCACCCCACCCTATACCTCGAGGGAAAATTGTGCGTTATTTACAAACGACTACGTTCGTAACTTTTACCACAGCAGTAGGTATATAGTACAAAAAGAACTTTTCCAATAGGGCTGTTACAAGAGGAGGTACAGTTTCAAACAGAAATGGGCACTAATCCACCTAGCGTCAGAAATGTTCATTATGAAAAATTTAAGAATATATGTAAAAAGGACAGCTTATTGAATAGCATCCTATGCAAAAATATTTCTCCGAATCGGCCTATTAGAAGCAGAGATATCATGCAAAACAAAACACACATCTACACCTCTTAGGGGCAAATTGTGTATTATTTTGGGAAGGAAATACGAATATTTCAAATAAAAGTGAGCTGCATCTGATCGAAAAGAAAAATTTTGATAGAGTTTTTAAAAGCCTAAATATGCAAAAAAAAAATGTATTTGCAAAAAGAACAATATTCCGAGCAATAGCGGAATTGGGCATTAAGAAAAACAAAGTGTATGCAAAACACTTTTTCTTTTTAATATTCAGTGCACGAAAAAATTTTACACCCCGACTTTCAGAAATAGAAGTAAAGTGCAAAATGCAGAAGTAAGTTCACTCTACCCAGCTAAAGAACTGTACATCAGCGAAATAAAGGTGAATGCAAGGTCATTACCCCTCTCAATGGTATTAACGCTAAACTAATCTTTGTAATCCAACCAACAGATGCAAAGAGGTGTTGTCTACAAAATGAGGAATGGAAGAATTGACAAAGTTATAACAAAAGTTTTGGAATACCTGCCCATGGCAAATGATGTGCTAAAGATATAAAATGACACCAGGCGGAAAAAACTAAGTAGTGTAATAAAACTTAATATGCGAGTACGTTATGGTCTTGGATCATGTACTGTGCATGCTTGAGCAGCAGTCCCTGGTAACCACTGGTACAAGAAAGTTAGCGATAGTAGCAAAATACAGCATGATCTGACTGGTAAATGCCAGTACGATTTCAGTACTACATCAACGGAAACAGCGAACATTGTTAAGCAGCGGTCCTTCCGAGGAAATTTGTGATAATATTATAAAGGAGTACAGGAATAAAGAGTGCAGTTTTCACGGGATTTGATTCATTAATAGAAGAGATTTTGCGTTGTTTGTGACCAAATTTTACAGTAAAAAGTATTATCCTGCATCTTAGTCGAAAATACCTGTGCACAGTTGAAAATTCGATATCTGCATTTTCTATCTCTCAGCTGACGGCTAAACCAAACAGGGCTGGAATGACACTCCACAAGATGGCACTGAACTCCACTGCGACCGAATGCATTATTCTCCTTTAAAACGCAGAGATCACACTCTATATTATTTCTAATATGTAAACATTTTAAGTGATATCTCAAAAAGGAAAAGAACATTTCAAATCATTTATAATTCCTAGTGTTACTTTCGTCAAAATCGTATATCCTTGCGTTCTGCTCTGGTTGTCATTTTGTTTAGTTTATTTTATCTGCAAGATCTCCGTTCTACTTCCACGAATATGATCAGAAAATAGCGTAAAAAGAACGTGCCTTAGCACGAAAACTGATATTGCTGGAAACCCAAGGAACTGCACTGTAAGTCAGAAAAGGCGATGACTTCCCAGAATTACGATGCAATTGTTTCCATGTAATGCAAAGCACATGCAGCGCTCACTCACTTAATTCGCCACGTGACAACTTTAGAGCACTTAATAAACGAAGAAGTAAAAGCAAGGGTGATGAAACTGAAGACTTGGACTTAGGGAGCTCGTCGTTAGCACCGCGTGTGGGTTTTTTAATTACATTAAATGTTACTATTATCTAGAGGAAAAGAATTCTGAACATGGAGGTGGATCTGGATAAACTGTGACGACGCAAAAAATAATTTCTTTCTCAATGCATTTCCTAAAAAATGCTGTCTAAAAACTTTAAAAGACCAATTGATGCAGAGATGTCGTTTAGAAAACTGAAAAACAATATGGAAAATTTTCATGAGGTTACATTTGTGCCCTCCAAACATAATCTTACCTGTCAGATATTCTGTTATAAAAAATATCGTTTACTTATAATTCCTGGAAAATATGACTGCATAGCAGATCGTAGGCATGTTTACTTACTCGACATCTAAAAACCAAATTGCGCATCAGGAAAAGTAGACAACAAACTAAACATCGTGCCTTTGCATACACAATATACCACCAAAAGTATTGCACCACCTTAGAAATGCGAAATACAATATGAGAACAAGATACTGCATTACTTTTTTAACAAGGATCAGTCTCACCTTTGCCGTTTATCACAGCAGTCAGTCAACGTGCAAAATTTCCAAGCAGTTTCGATGAGGTTCACGAAAAATTAATTTCCGTTTCTGACAGTCTAATAGGCTGTATTGTACAAATCCTCTAAACGCGTCTGAACACTTGGGGGATTAAAAGGAAGGAAGGCTGAGGAACTGTCTCCAGAAGCCAACATAAATGTCGGAATTCAACAGTTCTACCTAACGAATGGAGATTAATTTTCCACGAAACTCATTGGATCCCTATTCCTTAGTCAGAATCGTTGAACTCCGACAGATATGTTGCCTTCTCGAGAGAATTTCCCAGTCTTCCTTCAAGTTCATTCACAAGTGTTCAGAAGATGTGCAATACAGTCTATCACAGACACATTGGTGACATCAACTATGTAAGAATAGTGAGTAGATGTATGACAAGAAGGCATTACCTTTAAGGAACAAACATGGCTTCTCTCCGGAGAAATCTATAAGCAGGAAGAATAAATTCATCCACTTTGCTGATGTATATTTTACAGTTCACCGTAACATGAATAAAAACTATTGGATCAATTTCGTATCTCGAAAAATACCTTCACGACCACACTGCCACTACCACTGATCGACATATGGGAAAATTTAGTAACAGATGCTCATAGCGTCACCGGAATGCAGTCACATCCAGTTGAGAGCATTGAATGAAAATGTACTGCAACGAACTCGATCCGTTGAAAGAAACCATTCCCATCGTTCAGAGTTAAGCTTTTGCAGTTTGAACAGCCCTGTAACTGAAACTGAACAGCACTTTTTCCATGAAAATTAATTGCACGCAAATCTTTGTACACAGTTTTCCCTCTTGCGTTCACTCCTGTATGCACGTAGACTTTCTGGCTGATGAAACTGCATCTTTCTTGTTAGACTTCTTGTTAAAACGTGATACAATTCACAGATCCTTTTCTGTGAAAATAGGTGATTCTGCCGGCCTGAGATGTCACTGTGGCCAATTTACGTACAGCGTTTCCGACTGCTTTGCCAGGGAAGTTAAGCGCATTAGAAATGTGTATCAGTCGTGCCATATAACCGAGATGGGCTGCACACATTCAAAATCTTGAAGTTCTTTTTCGGCAATTTTAGTTGAAACTGTGGCGTTTAATTGGTTATATACGTAGCTCAGCACCAGACTGGAAACGTCGGCCTTTGAGACGTTCCTGTACTTTGAAAAACAGAAAGAAACCGTAGGAAGTGAGGTCAGGGGAATATGGTGGATGGTATATCCATTCCACGTCCAATTCGGAAACTTCTTGTTTCTCAATTTGAGAACGATGAACTAGATCGTTTTAAACGATGAACTGATTTTTTTGTCGATGGAAAAGTGCCAAAAGGCACCAAATTTGGCCGCCTTTTGGGCACTTTTCCATTTCAGGTTTTCCTTGAGGGTATGTGTATAATACGAGCGAATGACAGTTTCTTTTTGTGAAATGCAAAGGTCGCAGATCACACCTGTTTTATGAAAAAAGCTGATGCATCACTTTTCCCTCACTTCCCTGCATTTTGACTTTCATCGAGAACTTTCGGAGTGCTTTCATTGTGAGATTATCTCTCTCTCTGTCTGTCTGTGGGTCGTAAGGGCAAACCACCTCTCATCGCACGTTATTACCTTATACAAGAAAGCAGGATCATTTGTGAGCTTGCTTTCCCGCCGATGAATTTGCTGCTCCTTCGACAGCTATCGTGACACACTTCGAGGCTACTCTCCAATAACGAAGAGTTTCATAGTCTAATGGGCACATACCACTCCAATCTGCATCTGCTGAAAAAAAGCATGGACTGTTAGACAGTGATCTTCTGGTATCATAACGTCAGTGGTTGCCTAGTTGATGTCGGGGTTTGAGATGAACGGTCTCTCATATCTTGCGACTCACCTTTTTGCACCACTTGAGGATTGCTTATTTCACCGGAAATCACTAGTACGTTACAAGCCAAATGTGTGAAAGCCCTTTTCATCAGATCAAAAGTTTCGGTCTCCGGTCGGCGTTTTTACCAGCCGCACACAAAATTTCACATTCACACATTTTCATTTCATGTTTCAGATGTGTATGTTGGGTACTTCCGACACGTCTGTACTCACTGAATCTAGAGAAAGAATGACGCAACACACATAGGGATGAACGTCTCGTTGCAGGCGATGCTACCTGAGCTGTTCGAAAAACAGAATTGGATGACGTGCCACAGATCGGGCAGTCTGAAAACTTTTGAAATACTCCCATCCACCCCCACAGCCCCCGCGCGTATGTGTACAGACGGGGCACAGACAGGGTAAGTCAGTTCACTGAAACGAAGACCGCTCTGTAGGAAAAGAGAATGAATTGTCCGAGAATTGAACGGGGAATGATTACTGAAGCGAAGCAAGCAGGGCTATCATTTCAACAACAGTAAGCATTATTGGTTGTCCGAGGCATGTTTTAGTGAACGTGTGACGGGAATGGTCCGAAAAGGTCACACATCCACCAACGATCTGGAAAAGAGAAACTGCTACTGCTTAACATTCGAGGTGGACACCACATGTCCCGTACTTTCTGGGTCAACAGAAAGCTCACGACATTCAGTTGACGGCAGTGTTCAACAAATGTGTACAGAGAAACTTTTCTGAGCTCACAATCCAACGGAAGTTCTTGCGAATGGGCGTAAAGATAAGGTGGCCCCGTTCTTGGTCCCATTTTGACCAACCGTCATCGATATCTCCGCCTGAAATGGGTAGGGAAACACCATGACTGGAATGGACAACTCGAAAAGAGTTGCCTAGTCCAATAACTCCTGGCTCCAGCTCCAAGGTACCGATAGAAGGGTCCGTATTCCACTCCCGGCGGATGAATAGCTGTAACCGGACTGTACGAGAAAAGGCAGGCGACATATCATGACATGACTGTGTTTTGGACGGGAAAAGGCCGGAGGAGATATCACGACTTGAGGATTGTTTACATGAGCCTCACTGAGTCCTCTCATTCGCGATGGGAGCACTGTCATCGCCAGATATTACCGAGACACTGCTTCGTACCGAGTGTCGCCCTACATGGTGACCGTGAATCCAGATGGTGCTAGGCTCTTGCAGGAAGATAACCGCTTGTAGGAAGATAACCGCTTGCACTTCCCCATGTCGAAAAGCCCACACTGTGCCGGAATGGTTCGAGGATAATGTACAAGCATTTCGTGTGCTTCCCTGGTTTCCAAATCCCATCGAATATTTGCGGGATGCAGTGAAACAGGGCATTTGGGGGTCCACGACAGCTCCTAGCTCCGTCGCCAAACTCTGGGATGTCATTCTGTCGAACTGGTACAGAATACGTGAGAAAACTTTCCTCTGTCTAGCGGAGTTGAGGCAATGCCGGGTGCAAGTGGTTATAAGTGGAAAAGGCTACGCAACTCTCTACTAGGTAGGTGGTCATATTTTTATGGCTTATGAGAGTGTACACGGTTTTCTTCTGCAGCAAAGCAAGCCTATGTTATCAGAAAGCTTATCAGCTGGAAAAGTGAGTTTTGGTTTAAGGAACGGTTTTTCGACTGACCAGAGAAGAAGTTATGTAACACACGCAAACGTCAGAAAATGTTTTACCAGTCATGTCATGTTGAACCGGAGTCTCGAGAGAACATAGAAAATACACATGCCTAATTGAGGAGCGGGTAAGTGCCAAAAACCTCATTTTACAGGAGAAGCAGAAAACTGTTTTATTCCGATTATGGCATTTACCCCCTTTTACAGGCAAGTAATGTTTTATGCTTGTCAAATGAACCAAATAAATATTTTAATTACGTACTATTTTATTTCATGCATGAAATAAATTAGTAATTTTCTATTATATTCGCATTTTATGTTATTTTTTATTTAGCACTATTAATTTGTTTATTATGATTTACTTTTACAACACTACTGAAGCTCTTTTTGAAAATAAAAGGGAAGACAAAAAAACGCAGATTGAAGCATGGTATAAACTTCATATTTTTTGTAACTCTGTAGAAAAAACAAAAGCTTACAGTGCATGCTGGGACACATCTCACAAACCATCACTCCTTTCACTGTCACCATCACCGAAGCCATCCGACGTTATCCCAAGTAGACTCTTACAGAATATTTTGTGTGTATTTGCTCATGGTTCTCGGCAGTCCCAAAGGAGACTGAAGAGCTGCTGGTGATTTGCGTTTTCTGAAAACGTGTTTTGCAGTTGGGTCAATGAGTTCATTGTGACTTTCTCTCACCCAAACTTTTGTGGGGTCGTATCGGTTGACGCAAATATATGACAACTTGCTCACATTTAATCCTTCAGTGTTAATGAACTGGTCGGCGAGAGCGCCGAAGTAAAAAAATCCTCCTCTTCCATTTTATCGGTATGAAGGGCTTGCTAAGTCTTGCGGATTTTATGAGACTGCATATATAATCAGGAACTATAGTTTTATGATCTTTCTTCTTTCTCAACTCGATGAGACCAAAGTCCCTGTCACAGTCCATGACGGTATGTCTCGAGACTAGGAATGACTAAACACGATTTCGAGTCAATCGAACCTAAATTCCGAGTCTCGAGACATACCGTCATGGACTGTGACAAGGACTTTGGTCTCATCGAGTTGAGAAAGAAGAAAGATCATAAAACTATAGTTCCTGATTATATATGCAGTCTCATAAAATCCGCAAGACTTAGCAAGCCCTTCATACCGATAAAATGGAAGAGGAGGATTTTTTTACTTCGGCCATAATGATCATCCGATTTTCATTTTGAGACGCACAGTTAGCAGCCCGTATGAGGGCTTTTTTCTGAGAAACATGTCCGGAAGACAAACTCTTGTGAAAACAAAAGGCGATCTCACTACCTCCAGGTCCACTGACTCCTTCGTGCCAAGCACACATGAAGGACTTTATGATTCGTCGCATCGTGCATACAGAAGTTGTTGCATGATAGCTGCCTACAATAGAATATCTGTGAATGTGTCAATGTAGGCGTGAAGATGACCTGTTGCATATCTATACTTAAAGAGCAAAATTTGCTTCTTGGCTTTTGGGAATCTACTGCTTCACTGTTCATCAACGTCGTAGCTTTCTCACCTTGGGCTTGGTGAAGTTCAAGTTCAACGCAAAACTGCTTCTGTTTAACTGCTGCTTTTGCTGAACAATGGGGTTTATCACCTTTTTGGCATGTTTGAGTACGTCTCTTACCAAATGTTAGTTTAGGAAAGGCCTTTTTGAATACGTTTTGTAGAACCAGTAAGACACTCGGGTAGTTGGTTTTCTTTCTTTGAAGGCCCTGAACAATCTATTCACGTTGAAGTCGGTACTCAAATATTCCAAAGAACTTTTTTTTTTCTGGAATAATGACTGAATTCCCGAGGAAATAAGTTTTTATGGACACGAACTAAGTTTTTTTCATCCTCGCTGAACCTTTTTTGTCGGCATTACTCTCTGGTTTGATGCCACGCTCGATTGTGTAAACCAAGCATCCTCGTTTTTTCTTATCTTGAATAACCTCCAACTTCTTTTTTGTGATACCAAAAATGTCCTTGAAAGTTATGCTGCATACCTGAACAAGGTTATCATTTCTGTCTCATACAGTGTATGTGAAAGTTGCTTGCCTTCTGCTTTCTGATGTCTCAGAAGTAAATTGGCGTCGCCTAGTCACATTGACCATATCAACTCGGTTGAAAATGTAGTTAGCTTGTTGTTCAAAAGAGAACTGATAATATTGTAGAAAGAGCCTTTCTTTCTTTCTGCTCAAGTGAAACCTTTTTTTTGTAATCGTAATGGCATTTGCAATGTGATACTTGTGGTAACATTTTGCCTGGAACCTTCTTACCTGTAGCTGTTCGATACGGTTTCCCCTGCCGTCTATTTTCTCGGCGTGCTTGAACAGCATCTCGCTTAGTAGGTGGCATCTGCTACAAAAACACTTCGATAAACACAACGCACAAATTCCTGTGGGTGCATTACACGTTTTAACTTCAAAAACAAGCACTTTTGTGTTATTATTGCTGGTATAAATGTGCCACGGTGGTGCGTAAACACACAGCAGCACGAACAACAAAGAGAACGTAGAACCATGCTCCCCTGACACTTTCACCCTTACTCACTTAACTTCGCATGTAACTTAGCGCCACCGCGACATCTTTCGGCCACTGTACTAACTAAACTAATTTGTTTAGGAACTTTACGCCTTCACCACTTTATTCAGCGTATCTTTCATTTCCATCCAAAAAACGCATTTCGGATCGTTTGGCACTTACCCCGTTTTTCATTTTTGCTCCTCAGTTGTATTTGTTTTTGACAATTCTCTATTTTTTCACATCTGTATTTCTCCATTGCAGTCTCTCAGTTCTAATATAATAATAATGACACCGGCACTATCTTTTACTCTCACTAGCATATCACCACATGTCCATAGGAGGACAGGTTAATTAAAATGCTCATTTGAAATCAATCACCACAATATCTTTCCGAAGTCGTATCACAGTAGTCTGATATAGGTAGTTCAAATGATACTGTTTTCAGACAAATCAAGAGGAGGAGATAATATTATAAGACAGAATATGTTGTCTTCTCTATTAAACGCGTGGAGCGTTTGTTTCCAGTAGAACCTTGGGCGATCCCACTGAATGAAGTCTAGAAACCATATCGCGCAAGAAATGCTGAAGCAACGTCCCCGTCGTATACATTTTAGATTACGGCATTTGAAAAAGGGTGGACCATCGGACGCCATTTTTCGTAGAATGAAATCTTCTGGGACTGTATTACATAAGAGATGTCAGAGCCACATCCCGTCAACTATACTGTATCGCCAGCTTACTGCATTTGAAAAAGGACGGATCATTGGGTGGTCAAGCTGGCTATATGACAGTCATTACTGAATGACTGTCGCAGCAATACCATATTCATTTGATACTTACCACACTGATTGCAAAATTCTCCACCCAATCATCAGCCAGTATCTGGTGGACGCAGGAGGATAACGCCATAAATTTTCTGAGTGATTTCATGACAGGGCGTTCACCACATTAGCATCGACGTTAGCCACCATCAGAAGAGCTGTTACGCCAGGTATGCGTGACCACGCAAAGCAAAAGGAACGACTTCATTACGGTTTGCAGTAACATGGTTGCATGCATTTCGTCCATTGCGCCGGCTCCTGCTGAATGCAAGGCATCTTCAGGAGAATCTGGAGTGATGTCTACCACAAACAACTGGTAATACGATTTGGCATCGTTTCAACGAGCTCCGATTTTGTCTGAAAGTAGACAATGGACGCATGAACATATGGAGATAACGCGGACAACATTACGATCCAGCTACCAACGTCGAGAAGCAAGCGCTGTGGTCCGAAGGTGAGGTAGGTAACAACAACCAATCATCGCTGGTGGTGTACCTCAGGAAGTTTGACTACACTGCGTTCGCCAGTGGCGTTCTGGAACACACACAACCTGCATTCTTTGGAGTGGCATCCGGTGCTCTGTTTCAGTAGAATGGTGCCAGGCCACATACTGCTAGCATGATCCCGCAATATTTGCAATAAGTTATCACATTCTTCCATGATCAACTATATCCTCAGGTTTTATCGCCTATCAAACTCATTTGGGGCTGGCCAAGGTGTTTTGAATAACCTGCGCAGTCTGTAATCATCTTAAGAGACCTGCGGCATACATGGTGTGTGTGTGTATGAGCGCGCGCGCGCCGCGCTTTAGAAAGTGACTTTATTGTGGTACTTTATGTCATTCCGTGAATCATGGAGATTTACAAGCCACTGACTGCAGCTTACGTAGTCCGGTTGTGTGCGTAGAAAATTTGTGTTCTTTATCCGTAGCTGTAAGGTATTATCGTCTGCCGACCTATTAGTATCTTCAACTTCTCGGTGGCGAGGTCTCAAGGACACCAATTGGATCTAGTGCTATGAAGCAAGTGTTAGCGAATATGTTTGGAAATACCAATCTCTTGTTTCACAAACTGTACTTTCCTCTTTCTGAGTTCTCCATAATCCCCCAACCCCCTTAGCTATTGTTATTAGTATGATTTGTAATGTCATTAGCAAAAAGTAAAGAGATGTGTTTGTGTGAAAATCGTTTTTTTTTATCTTTCCTTTTATTAGGATCTGCCTCCTACTTACATGGACACAGATTTCATTGAACAAAAGAGTGCAGAAGGCATGTTCAATTATTCAGGATCTCTTTTGGTTACGAAGAAAAGTAAGTTTGAAAAAACCTAATTTCAATTTCATTTGTAGGATCTCCTGGCATTTCATTTCTTTTATTGCATCTCATCCCCTTTAAAAGACTGGCTAGCTTTTAAAGGGGATGAGATGCAATAAAAGAAATAACACTCATTCCGTCCGTTCGTCCGTTCTCCTGTGTCTACTATACCTCTACACTTATGAGTCTCATTTCAAAAATTCCTTTTGAATTGAGGCGCTTGGGCTGCGAAAACGACGTTCCTTGCCTTTAAGTCTTTTTTCGATGTACAACTTTGTTGCTAGGGGGTTTAAATGCTGATTTTAGTGAATTTATTATTTTCAAAAGTATTTGATTCTATATCATGGCTTCCAAAAATCAGAGTTAAAAATCTGTTCCTTCGGATATTTTTCACCATGAAGATCATTTTGCGAGAAACTTCTACTTCAAATAATGCAGTTTTTCTCCTCTAGAGTGCATAAACGGATTTGGTATCTACGCTTCTAAAAGTCCGATTTGGAAAATTCTTTTTGCGTTGAATAACTTCCACTGTACTAAATACTTTCTAATTTTACGCAGTGCTTATACTTTCTAATCTCACTTTGCCACTAAGGGGTGTAAGTGGTTATTTTAATTCGCAACGGCATGTCCGTTGAGAAAATCTGATTGGAAATGCTCATTTTTGGTCATATTCCACGCACTACTAAAATGTTTTACGTATTTGTTTTGCTGACAGTAATGCACAGTTTTCTAGCTAGTGTCCGCAAATGTATAATCTATTTTCCTCTCTATCGATACTTCGAAAAGCCCGACTTAAAAACAATTTTTGTATCAGCTGTCACTCGATTTCGGAAACGTTTTACGCATGTTTTCCGATTTTTCATACTTAACAGTACTGCAGCCAGGTAGCATAAGTGCATACTTTTCTTTGCGAATGCATCTCCTCTTCTAAATATTCGATTGAAAAAATTCCTTTTTTGCACTGGATACCATTCACAGTGATGACGATTGCGCACACTGATAATTTCAAACAATACTTAGTTTCCCTCTACGGGATGTGTATATTTTTTCTCTTTTCTCACTATCTTTGCGGTTATAACTCGTATTTGGGAAATGCTTTTCCATCGCATAGATTCCAAAATGGAGAATTTTCTACTTTTCCTTGATGCATAGCTCTAGCGCTATGGTTTATTTCTGTTTCTATTAATATTTCTATTTGCAACAGTATCTATTCTGCTAAAAATCGATTAAAAATTCTAAGAACCCAACAAAAAACAGTTCTTCTTTAGTCATACACCAGGCACTCGCTACGGAAAATACTTTACGTATATTTTCTGCTGTTGGTCATGAGAGACTTCCCCTTGACCAGAAAGAACGCATCTTCCTTAAATGATACACAATGTTAAAGCTATATTATTATCTTTTATATATATCTGCTATTAGAAGTTTGATTTGAGAAACTTTGTTTTGCTTCGAATGTCTTTCACTACGAAGAAAAATCTGTGAATGCATTTTTGATCTTCTATAGAGCATACTTTTTTCGCTAGAGAGAGTTAATGCATATTTTTATTTGCAGATGTGGTTTCGCTTCTACAAAAATCTGAGCGAAAAAAATTCATTATGTGTCAGGTAGTACTTGCTATGGAGAACATTGCTCACTTTGTGTACTTTAAATAATGTGCAGTAATTCTTTTTGAGGCATAAATGCGTATTCTTTTTTCTCTGGTTATTTTCTCCTGTAAAACTTCTTTGAAAAATACTTTTTCTGTCGGAAGTTTCGATTATGGGAAACGTTTCGAGTGGACATTTTCCCTCTCCGTAGCGCATAGTTCTGCTACTAAGAGAAGGAAATGCATAGCTGCATCTGAAGCAATAGCTTTACTTCTAAAATATATATTGAGAGGATTTCTTTCTTGCATTGTATACAAGTCAAGTTACCAAATATTTAAAGTACTTTTCTTGCTTTTAGTGATGCAGTTTGCTTATAAGGAGGCGCAAGTTTGTTTGTTTTCTTCTTGAGATCATATTTCCATTTCTGAAAGTCCCACCAAAAAGAGTTTCAGTTCAGATTGATTTTTTTTTTCTGAATAGCACGTTTCGTTTACTTCCTCCTATTGCAATTGAGTTTTCCGGATTCGACCTAAATTGATATTTCGCTTTGCAACTATTCCTCTGTTACTAAAAGCCGATTTTCAAAGATTTTTTTTTTTGCAACGGACTGTCTTCGTGTAGAAACTAGGAGTTGATGATGACGAACAACTTGTTCCTTATCATAATCCTAGTTTTAAATTTCAAAATTTCATGCGCAAAAAAAAAAAAAAAACATTTGATAATTACTGCGTTTTTTATTATCAAGCATTCTTTTGATTTCAGAAACACTCTAAATTGCAAATGAGTTCCAATGTCGTCAAAACCCAAAGAAGTGCAGAGGGGCAAGTCGATGCCGTCTGGCAGGCTAACAGAAGAGTCTGATGTTGGGCATTTCTTGGTCCTTCTTCAGTGTAAAGGCTGGCAGACTAGGGGTTAATTTCTTGGAAGTATCGCGATCCGATGCTGCAGAAGCAGTCGCTCTGAATAATGGTGAATGCACCGAATTCGTTAATGTAGCAGATATCTTCGTGACAGGAAGTGGCACGATGGCATTGAAAAATGGTCAGGTAGACCGTGAAGATTTTGTCCCATCAGGTAGCGGCGAGATAGTACTCGAAGATGGAGATACAACAAATAGAGCAGGTAGGGGCAAAAGTAAGCATTTGTTAGTGGAAAATTATTTTGAAGAATTCGTACATGGCTGATATGAACGGGCCTCTGTCGCAACAGGAGTTTCAGTTGTAGGTTGATTTTCACAAATGTTAGTCGTAGGATTTTTATGAGAATTTATTTCGAAAATATATTGAAGCGCTGCTCCACATACACTCAGATAATATTTCCGTCTTTCTTTTCAAGAAGGACATTATTACCACGGAGGTCGTGGTAATAATGAGGGACCCTGTTGAAAGGGTCCCTCATACAATGGCGCAGAATGTATGAGAGACCGACGAGTAGAACTGCGTAGCGAGTAGGGCAAGATCGCCCACTTTCAGATCCGCATCCCGACATCGGAGGTTATAATACTTGACTTGCGTGGCATGACTCTTCGTTAAACATTTCTGGGCCTTGAATTCTGATTTTTTAGTTTTAACTTTTGTTGGACTTGCTCTTCATGTTCGAAACAAGTTGAGGCTGAATGGCGTTCTAATTTTTCTGCCTAGAAACGGTTCCACAGGTGTGGACTCGATACATTCGTGCACTAAAGAGCGTTGAAATAAAGATTCATATGCTCATCCGAGCATTTGTGATGCTCTGCAACGTAAGAAAGAATCAGTACCACAACACTGCGATTAAGCCTTTCCACCTGAGTAGCTTGAGGGTGATATGAAGTGATAAATTAACGTCAAATTGAAAGCCTCTCACGATCAGGTCGAAGATTTCACGAATAAATTGAAGGCCGCTATAAGAGACTAAAGTACTAGGAGCCCACATTTACTGAAAATATTATCAACTAAAATAGTACAAGTACTTTCAGCCGTAGCCGATTTTAAAAGAAAATATTCAATTTATTTAGAGTAGGTACTAATAAATATTAAAGTACAACGACTGTGAGTTTTAAGAGATAATGAATAAGGTCCAAGTAAATCAAGTGACAAAGTTCGAAATCCACATTAACAAGAACTATAAATAAGGTGGCCGGCAAGCCTTCTATTGTTATAATTAGAGAGTGAACATCTCAAACAATTTTTTATTTCGCCTCGTGTTAAAGCACTTCCTAATCACACTCAACCATTCGAAATCTACTCAGATACCTATTGGTCTTATTGTCCAGAGCGACTGCTTTTGTTGCATCGCATTGCGGACAAATATCACATAAACGTCTACGTGAGTACACAGTCATACAGACCAGGCCAATAGACGTTAAGTAATTTCTTTCGGATTTTGCGTATGCCTAAACGGCCGGCAATAATATATGCTCGTGATGTCACCCACGTTATTTTCAAAAATCATCTTTGTTCCTTACGTGTTCCAATTCCCTGCATTTTTATGTCTCCCATTGCCTTGGAAAAGCCTCCCAGTGGAGCGCAAAAGCTTGGCAAATCTTTGTGCTTACTACACCACAAATATAAACGGATTTAATACGCTATATGCGTCTCTTGAGTATTCACAGTGTGGTGTATTTATAATTACGTTACCGATGCTATATCCGGGCATGGAGTCATCGATTTTTCAACTCTTCCGAAAGTCCCGACTAGTATTAGCGAGAGGGAACGCTAACCTGGAATTCTTGATGTCCTGCAAAGAAAACAACTTCATACAGAAGTTTTACAATTTAAGTTAGTACTGAATGACAACTGGTTCCAGCGACGTAAAAAAGAACTGCTCAAAAGAACACGGTCGCACATAGGGAGAGAAAAACGAATTCTGGTAATGAAATTGCATTTGAGAACTTTCAGACATTACCAGGCGTTAGAGATGATAGCTCCACCCATTTTATTTGATGTACTTTTCCGAAAAGTCAGTATCCTAATTTCAAGGGAGGAAGATATCCTGAGTAAGAAACATCATAAAAAAACTAGAGATTCAACTCAGATTTGAACCAATAACTATGAAGTCTCCTTCATAAATGAATTGGCAGTAAGAATGACGGAAGAACAAGTGAAAGTTTTGGTGCGCGGACCAAAATATTGCTCTCCATCGAAGCCCAGAATTAAACAATTAATGTCTGAGGTAGAAAGTATAATTTCCCAAGTTCCAGCAGAAGATCGTAATATGACCAGATGTTCAACCATATTAAAATTAAGAAGAAGTATAGTGAATTTTAAAAAGAGGAATATTGCAGAAAGGAACATTAAGAAAAGTAACACTCAAATAAAGAAAGTTTTAGAGAACCTGCGTAATGATTCTAGAATATCGATTAATCTAACCGACAAGTCGAATCAGATTGCTATTATGAACAGGTCTGATTATACGTATTAGTAAACTTAAAGAATTTTCAGATCAATTGGACTCAATTCTACAGTCGAGGAATCCTCTAAACAGTATAATACGGAAAGTTCAAGCTCTAGCCAGCACAAAGATCTACCGAAGACTATTAGGATGTCAGCGAAGCTTCCTCCGGGCCCTACAATTCCACCACTCTTTGGACGACTAAAGCATCATAAACCTGGATCTGCCCTTAGACCTATTGTAGCAAAGAACAAATCTCCCACGTACATATTAGAAAAATCACTAGCTCAATTCTTCTCTGAACTATAATGAATAAACTCTTTTCTAGCTGCTAATTATAGTGAATAAAGCTTTTAACTAAGCTAGTAATGTTTTATAATGCTTCTACTACTGAATTATATGCTTGTACTAAGCTTCTAATAGTGAATTCAAATGGTTGTTGTTACTAGTTAATTAAGATCATGAATAAAGTCTCCTGCTAGTAGTGTAGTAATAGTAATGAACAAACTTATAACTGGTAGTAATGTTGTAGTAGTAATTAAGATGAATAAAGTCTTATGCTGGTTGTTACTAATAACACTAAATGAAATAAACCTAACAGCCAGACAGAGATCTGACAAAAACTATGAATTGAGAAAGACGTACTTACGACAAAGCTCTTTTATTATATAACTCTGGAATCATCCAACGCACACACACAACTCGTTTCACAATAATGAAGAATCAAACTAATCACATAGAACGAAGCTCTCAATACAACAACAAACTCTCTCCTTCACATAAACCAACGCTCTCCGTACAACAACAAACGCTCTCCGTACAACAACAAACGCTCTCCGTACAACAACAAACGCTCTCCGTACAACAACAGACGCTCTCCGTACAACAACAAACTCTCTCCGTACAACAACAAACGCTCTCCTCGGGTATCGTTGAACGCGCCTATTTATACTGGCTACCACCACGTCATGACTTACACTCATTGCCAGATCTCATTCAGCGGGTGAAATAATATCTCGTTCAGTAAGAAGATAATTTACATAGAAAAATAAAATAACCAGAGATAGTAAAATCAAAAGGAAAGTGAATATAGAGTATACGTTACATCATCTCCCCCTTAATTTTTTTTTTTTTTTTCGAGAAACCTATCAATTTTGGAGTGTAAGTCTTACACACTTCGTTGATTGACGTTTATCGACCTCTTTTTTGTTTTGTTGTTTGGTGGCAGCAGTATTTACAATATCAAACTTGGCATGACAAAATCAAGAAATCTGTATTCGTCTGTGAAACACTGTGTATACTTGAACAAAACAAACCTGCATCGGCATACCTTCCTTTTATTCTGCCTAGCAGGAATCACTTTTTTAATTTCAAATTACGTTCTCATTATTCGTTGAATACATACCAACTGTATCAGCAGCGAAGATTGCCTAGAGCTGCCTAACAGTAACAATTTTATTATTTTACCCCTAAGCACATAGATATATAAAAAAAATTTGGATTAGTAGATGGACATAGAAGAAATATAAAAAAAAACACATATATACACAAAAAAGAATGCATAGGCCCACACGAAAAAAAAAAAATTCTGACACGCCAACTGGTCTTGCAGGAAAAACAACAACCTGAGAAAAGAACCTGTCCACGAGAACTTACTTATCTCGAGGACGCATAAAAAACTCTAGTACGATAACGTTTTCCAGGCCTAATCGGACTGGTAAATTCAGGTGGCTTAGATCTTTTCAAGGACTTTAATGGATCTGGAACATCGGTCTGCTGTCGGTCAAGAAATCCCGGCGGCTGACGGAAACGGTCAGGAATGGCTGAAATCCGTCGGTCAGGAACGGCTGAAGTCTGTGGGTCCGGAAATCCCTGCGGCTGATAAGAACGGTCAGGAACGACTGAAGTCTGGCGGTCCGGAAATCCCTGCGGCTGATAGGAACGGTCAGGAACGGCTGAAGTCCGTCGATCAGGAACGGCCGAAGTCTGGCGGTCCGGAAATCCTTGCGGCTGATAGAAACGGGCTCCCCCAGGCTTTTGATATGGAGTCCCTTTGTGCTGGGGCCCGTGGTGTCCTTCCAGTATTCTTTTGGACGGACGTGGCTCCGGCCACATCGTTTGCTTTCGCTTACGCCCTCGTGGCATGAGAGTAGCAGCAGGCATCGGCCCTGTTTGCCCTGAGCGTAGGTTCCAGGGGCGAAACCCGGGAGGATGCAAGGATCTCTGCCTTCGTCGCTGTTGCGGCGAAGCAGATTAGGGAGACAAGTTACGTTTTCGCCCAGCTTTTGGTGGTTCTGGACGGTTTGTAATATTCCAAGTATTGTCCATAACTGATAAATCAGAAATGTCCGAAGCCTCTGAGTCGCTGCTGTAATTCAGTGGTCGTGCAGGGCGATGTTTATTTTTGCCTATAGGAATACTTTCTGACGAGGTATTCAAGGAAGTAGGAGCCTGCGTTGGTGCAGAGTTATCAGGAAACGGCGCAGCAATAGTCTTGGCAATGGTTGGAGGGAAAGGAACGATACTAGTATTCGAAGAACTTGATTCGAGCCTTGGTCTCATGGGAGAATCAGGTTGCGTGTTTGGAAACCCGTCTTGAGGAGGGGAGGGTGAAGAAAAAATCACTGAAGATTCTTCAAAAATGTTTGTTGGTTCGTCCAAAATTTTTGGACGTTGGTCGTGAGATATAGACTCTTG
Source organism: Macrothele yani (assembly GCA_039090855.1). NCBI lineage: Eukaryota > Metazoa > Arthropoda > Arachnida > Araneae > Macrothelidae > Macrothele > Macrothele yani. The sequence goes on from CM077026.1 coordinate 78,327,022, forward strand.
AGTCTGTGAAACAGAAGGTTGAGTAGGATTGATTATAAAATCGATATTTCGTTCATGATACTTGCGGCACTGAGCAACGTGTACGTATTGAAATTGATTGTCAGGTTTTTCAAGAACAATGTTATTTTCAAACACATTTGCCACCCGATATGGACCTTCGTAGCTGGGTGCAAATTTCTTCACTAAAGTATGAGAAACAGAAGACTGGAAGTGCGTTTCCACGAGAGTGAGATCTCCAACGACAAGATCTGGTTCCCTACGCCTAGTATTATAATATCTTGCTTGAGCCGCTTGTGCTCCTAGCATTGCAACACGAGCTTTTTCTGCCATGATTCGTACTGATTGCGGAGTTGGTCGCTGGTTTAGTTCGTCGATAATCCCCGTTAAATATTCAAAAGGGGTTTTAATTTTGCGACCCAGAAAAAGTTCTGCAGGAGTAATTTTAGTAGATTCGTGGGCAGACGAGAGGAGGGCGAACGAAAAAGCTCCAAATGGTCATCCCATCGTTCATGATGATCCATGACAAATGTAGCAATCATTTTCACTAGCGTGTGGTTTACGCGTTCCGCAGGATTACTCTGGGGATGATATGGGGAAATGAATTTATGCTTAATGTGTAGTCTCGCACACATTCTTTCAAAAATGTCAGAACTAAATTGAGGACCATTATCCGAAACTACTTTATTAGGTGCACCATATCTAGAGAATACTTCATTAACTAATACATTACAAATAACTTCTGCCGTAGCGGCTTTAATGGGAAAAACTTCAACCCATTTAGAAAAATTATCAGTAAGTACTAAAACGTAACGAGCTTTGTTTTTAACAGATAAAGGATAAGGTCCCAATAAATCTATTGAAATAATGTCAAAAACATGAGAACTTGAACTAGATTTCAAGTGACCGGCCGGTCTTACATTACGGTAATTATTAATCTGACACAAGTGACATGATTGAACGTATGCGAGCACACTTTGGTACATGCCAGGCCAATAGGCAACATCCCGCAATTTACAACGGGTCTTGCGACTACCTAAATGGCCTGCAAGAGGTTTGTCATGAAATTCGTTTAAAAGGGCCATTCTAAGGGTTCGCGGAATACATGGGCGAAACTCTGCCCTAGTAGTCCTAGATTTCGTATAGTAAAGAAGACCCTCTATGACTTCAAAATGTTGTGACCTTCCAGCCAGAGAAGGATCACTTTGTAGGGGCGAACCCGCAAGCAAAAAATTATAGATATCCCCAAAATCTGGATCATTTATTAATTCTGCCATTATCTGCTCTCTGGATGTTATATCAGCTATTAGAAGTAAAGGCTGACATCCAGGAGTAGTTTCTGTGGGGACCCCACTAATCGGAACGCGAGACAATGCATCCGGTAATTGATTCTTATGACCTGGCTGATAAGAAATTTTGATATTGCTCTCTTGTAACTTCAGAGCCCACTTCATAAGTCTTTGAGATAGGTGCTTAGCAGAATTCAAATACTGAAGGGCAGAATGATCCGTAATTATGTTAACTGGCAATTCGTTAAGAGAACATTGAAATTTATTCAGCGCATACACAACAGCAAGACATTCACGTTCCGTAGCTGAATAATTGCGTTCAGCTTTGGCTAAAGTACGAGACGCAAAAGCTATTGGATGCCCAGCTTGTGACAAAACGCAACCAAGACCAACTCCGGATGCATCAGTATAAATATCAAATTCCTTAGTATGATCCGGGAAAGCCAACACCGGAGGCTGAGTCAACGCAGACTTCAGTGTTTCGAATGCAGCGTTAGCCTCAGGTGTCCAAACAAACTTCTTGTATTTACGTTTTAAAGCATACAATGGCTCACAGATTGTAGCATAAGCGGGGACGAACTGCTGATACCATCCGGTCATTCCCAGAAAGCGTGATAGTTCTTTTGCTGTTTTAGGCCGAGGAAAGTCAACAATAGGCCTAATTTTTTCATTATCAGTAAATAAGCCGTGGGGAGTGATTTTCAACCCCAGATATACAATCTCGTCCCTCGCTATCTGGCATTTACTAGGTTTTAACGTCAAGCCAGCATTGTATATGAGTTGGAACACCTGTTTGAGCAGAGAAAGGTGCTCGTCAAAAGTCTCGGATGTAATAATAATGTCATCCAAATATACATGCACATGGGGACCCAGGACAGGTCTGAGAACCGTATCCATAAGCTTTTGGAAAGTAGCAGGTGCAGAAGCTAGTCCAAAGGGCATACGTAGGTATTCATAAGCCCCAAAAGGAGTCACAAAGCCTGTTTTATCGACAGATTATGCCCTGTTTAATCATTTCAGAAATTTGACGTTGCATTTCCTGTTTCTTATGTGGAGCACAAGGGTAAGGTTTTGTCGCAATCGGTTTCGAACCATCAGTGTCAATGACATGATAAACCACCTGTGTGAAACCAGGTTGATCAGAAAATAAACCAGGGCTTTCCTGTAAAAGGAGAGAAAGCTGGTTTCGTTGCCTCTCATTCAATTGGTTACTCAATAACAAACTCGTTATATCCATATGGACCGTAGGAATCATTTCGACATATTCCGGAAAGGAAATCACATGTTGTACGAAATTCAAAGTTATTTGAAACGTATGAATAAAGTCCATTCCCATTAGACATTTCACAGGTAGTTCGTCTATAAGCAGGAAAGAATGCGTAAAACGAGCCTTTCCCAGCCCTAAAGATAATATGACAGTTCCTGTGATACTGAAGATTTCGTTATTTGCACCTCGCAAATACTGCGTCGCAGGCTGAACGAGGACTGCAGGAAAATTGTCAGTGCAAAACTTCGTATTTAGGGCTGATATTTCAGAACCAGTGTCGAACTTTGTCTCGACAATAATATCTTCAATTGTCAAGAATACATCAGGCAACTGAGTAGTTTGAACAGTCACTAATACTGTTTTAGGGTCAGAATGCTTGATATCAGGAAGCAGGACCGACCCTTGGTCTACTTCCTTTGAAAGTTTAAAGGATTCCTGGTTGGATTATCATGCGGTCTGAAACCTCGACCCTGCCGGGTATCGGGAAAATTTTCACGATGAGGAAAACTGCGTGAAACCTGCGTCGGGAACTCCGCGTGTCTGTTGACATTTTCATATCTATTACTTCTGCCCTCAGCACGGGCAGAAAAATCATCATTGCCCTGAGCATGAAAACGTTCCGAATGCTGCGGATTGGAACGGGGTCGAGCATACTGTGCATTTGTACGATATCCCGAAGATTGTTCAGAAACTCGCTGTTGGTTTGCCACTCTTCTGTGTGGTGGAACGTATGAAGCTTGGGTGTGCACTTGTGTATGCTCGCGCTGAAAGTTAGTATGCCTATTATGCCGCTGAGGGTTTGCGAAATAAGCCTCGCGGGGTGCCCGAGCATGGTGAGTTGAACCATGTTTGCCATGTCGCTCTTCATACGTGCGTATGAGGCGAAGGCATTCATGAATTGTGGCAGGGTGTCGAACCTCAAGAAAATCTTGTAAAAATGGGTCGAGCTGTTGCAAGAGGGTATCCAACATGTCGACATGACTGGCATGTGGATCCCATAGGTTATATAAGCGTGTTGTTTCCAACGCAAATGCAACAGGGCTATCGTTGGGTCTTTGCTGACGAGAAAAAAGCTGTTGTGCAAGGCTAGCTCGACTGAGGCCGAAAGGAAAGACCTCCAAAAATTCTGCACGGAAATTCTCATAATGAGAATCCGGGTTCGACACTCTCCACTGCCGATACCAGGTCTTAGCGGTATCCTACAAGCAAGTGCCTGCGATTTGGACTTTGCAGTCTTCAGGAATATTATAGAGATCAAAATGATCTTCCAAATCTTCGAGGAATTTTAAAGATCCCTCCAAACCATTGAAATGAATTGTTCCTGCATGCGGCACGAAATGGGCAAGCATTCTGCTTCGCTGAGAGGATTGAACTCCCTCAGGTACGACCCGCGACTCAGAGTAATAGGAAGCTGGTGCATTACGAAACTGTGAAGAATGCCTGGGTACGTGTAGATCACTTATATCAAAGTGAGCCCCACAGGCTTCTTGCAGATGGTCGAGATTAATCCCATCACCACCGAAACTTGTCTTAGGGTGGAAAATTGAAGTTGTCTCAGGTAGTGAAGACATGGGTAATAATTGTCAAGATCTCGTGTTCGAGAAAAGTTCGGGCGCCAATTATAATGAATAAACTCTTTTCTAGCTGCTAATTATAGTGAATAAAGCTTTTAACTAAGCTAGTAATGTTTTATAATGCTTCTACTACTGAATTATATGCTTGTACTAAGCTTCTAATAGTGAATTCAAATGGTTGTTGTTACTAGTTAATTAAGATCATGAATAAAGTCTCCTGCTAGTAGTGTAGTAATAGTATTGAACAACCTTATAACTGGTAGTAATGTTGTAGCAGTAATTAGGATGAATAAAGTCTTAACGCTGGTTGTTAATGATAATCAACTAATAACATACACCTAACAGCCAGACAGAGATCTGACAAAAACTATGAATTGAGAAAGACGTACTTACGACAAAGCTCCTTTATTATATAACTCTGGAATCATCCAACGCACACACACAACTCGTTTCACAATAATGAAGAATCAAACTAATCACATAGAACGAAGCTCTTAATACAACAACGAACTCTCTCCTTCACATAAACCAACGCTTTCCGTACAACAACAAACGCTCTCCGTACAACAACAAACGCTCTCCGTACAACAACAAACGCTCTCCGTACAACAACAAACGCTCTCCTCGGGTATCGTTGAACGCGCCTATTTATACTGGCTACCACCACGTCATGACTTACACTCATTGTCAGATCTCATTCAGCGGGTGAAATAATACCTCGTTCAGTAAGAAGATAATTTACATAGAAAAATAAAATAACCAGAGATAGTAAAATCAAAAGGAAAGTGAATATAGAGTATACGTTACAGAACGTTTAAAAAAACTCCGATTACGTAATCAAGTCAACAAAAGAATTTGTGGAGCGCGCAAGAAGCTTGAATATATTTGATAGTGATATAATGGGAAGTTTCGACATAGTGTCTTTATATCCATCTATACCTATACCAGAGACTGTTGCAAACCTAAAGGAAATAATCGACACTTCCCGTGAATTCACACTAACGCATGCAAAGAAAATTATCGGCGCCTTAAATTTGGTTACTAATCACAACTATTTCAAGTTGGATGGAGGCATCTACAAACAAACAGAAGGAATACCGATGGGTTCACTTCTATCTTCAATCCTTGCGGAAGCAGTACTTAGACCGCTAGAAGATCTCATCTTTCGAAATGGTTTCAATAAACCCCGAGTGTGGATCCGCTACGCTGACGATATATTCTTCATATGGGAACACGGAGTAGACGAATTAAATGATTTAATGCACAAGATAAACAAACTACACAATACGATAAAATTCAGCATGGCGTTTGAAGTAAATGGGGCTTTGAATTATCTTGACGTCGCGCTCAGAAGAAATAGAATATTCAGCTTCGATTTTGGCGTTTATTATAAACCGACCGCAGTACCGAACCTTGTCCCTTCTAATCCGCACTGCCCAAAAGAGTATAAACTTTCTGCATTTAGAGCATGGTTCTATAGAGCATATAACATATGCAAATCCTACTACCAAAATAATAAGATCATATTTATAGCTAAGGTCTAAAGGATGGATATAAGCAAGATGACATAGAATAATGTCAGCAACAATGAAATCACCTAGTAAGACGATGAGATACGCAGAATCCATCACATATATCCCGGGCTTTACATATTGGTTAAAGAATGTATTACATAAATACAACATATTAACAGCAATGAAGTCCCCCACCCCGTTATCACATATAATATCAAGCTGCAAGGAAAGGCAGTGTGAAAAAGAAGATGTGTACGCTATACCGTTGGTTCATCCTGACAACACGGAAAAGATATATATCAGAATGGCAAAGCGATCCTTGGACACTAGATGTAAAGAGCACGTGCGAAGTGTGAAACAGGACATACAGAATACAACCCTCGCCAGAGAAGTCATGCATTCATCGATCCGCTCCTCTATGGAATAGTATTAGAAGAATTGCCCCATACACGAACTTTAAAGAGACTGTCATCAGGGAAACAGTCGAAATCCTATTCAGCAAACTAGCGTGCAATGATATAGTTTCTACTGAACTACCAAGGGTTTGGCATGCGTTATTAAAAGATGAAAACACATCGCGATGCACCGTATAATTGCATGATAAAAATTCGTGTATATGCTCGTGACCCACGTTATTTTCAAAATTAATCTTTATTCCTTACGTGTTCCAATTCCCTGCATTTTTATGTCTACCATTGCTTTAAAAATGCCTCCCAGTGGAGTGCGAAAGCTTTGGAAAATCTTTGTGCTTATTACACCCCAAAAATAAACGGATTTAATATGCTGTATGCGTCTCGCGAGTATCTTATAATGGAATTTATTCAATAATGCAAAACGCAACAAAAGAGAGACGGCAAGGATTGAACTCTCCGCGACTGTTTCAGCCCTTAAAATGAACATTTCTTTCAAAGCTGCCTAAACTTCGGTTAAATATTTGAAGAACTTCAACGGAGTTATGCCATTTTTGGTTTCTAACTAAAAAGACATTTGCAAACTCTGGGGATAAATTTTAAGTAATACAGCAGCCCATCTCAGTAATTTCAATATTCGATGACTGTATTGTCAATGAGGGGTCTAAATCTTGGTTGTCATCAGTCTTGTGTAATAAGTAACGGTAGAGGTAGACAGTTTCAAAGTCTAGGTCTGATAGTAAGACTCTCTGGATATTATTTCCGGTATTAGAAATAAAGATTGTGGTTCATGTTGAAGATTTTCAGATTCTTTCTCCCTCAGACCCTGGAGTAGATTGAACTACCTGCCCACTTTGATAAAAAAAATTAATAACGTTTTACTCTCGTAGCTTTTGGGCCCATTTCAGAAGTCTGGTTGCAAGGATTTTGACAGTATTCAAATGCTGCAGCGCTGATTATATCTTCAATTTTCAATTCATTGGGTTGGCAACGTTACTTGTGTAAGGCATAAATAATATACAGGCATTCACGTTCTGTGGCAGAATAATTTATTTTAGTCTTAAACAGAGTCTTAGAAGCGTATGCAATAATATGCTCGTAATTATTTTGCGCTAGTATAGCACCAAGACCAATACCAGAAGAATCTGTGAAGATTTTGAGTGGTTGAGTGAGTTCAAGAAAATCTTGAACACGAGGCATTACAAACTGTTTGAAATGTTCAAAAACATGATCTGCCGCCGCTGACCACACAGACTGTTCATAGTTTAGCCTTTAACCAGGCAAGGGTCCACACAGAGTTTCATAGTTCGTTACGAATTTCTGATATCAGCCAGTCAAATTTTTCCGCTCCACGGCGATGAAATTTTCTAATTTTCTGATGTGATTGATTTCACGTGTGAAACAGTAATTGCAGTCAATTCAACGACGTCTGATTGCTGTGTTATTTATCAGTCATTTCTAGGAAGCGAATACTGTGGAAGTGGTAATACGATGGCTTGCATTTGACCTTCAGTGGTAATTTACCCTTGCTGCATGATTTTTAAGCCAAGATAAATAAGTTAATCGCACGCCTTTGCGTGTGTTGAATTCAATCGTATTTATTGGGCTTGAATGTAAGGTCAGCAGCATGTGATAGATCAAAAAATTGGTCTAGTACTTGGAGATGTTCGTCAAATGTTGCAGTTGTAACAGTGATATCACCTAAAAGATCGTGAACATTAGGCCCCAACACTGATCGTAAGACAATGTACATTAAGTGTCGGAATGGGGTTGGGCATCAGCATGACTGAATGGCATTCTTAAGAATGTATATACACCAAAAGGTGTACCTAAGCTTATCTGGTCTACAGAATCCCGATGGACCGCCACTTGTTAATATCCCGAGGCCAAGACAATACTAGACAGCCATTGGGAACACAATAAATCTTGCAAAAATATTATTTATGATAGGCGGGAGAGAGCTGATGGGTTTTGTCACCAGATTTAATTTGACATAATCTGAAATATGAGAAAATAAATAATAAATCTAAAGCCCCCATCTATTTTGACAAAATCAGTGCTGAAACTAATCACGCACTGGTAATTTCTTCGAAAATCGCTTGCTATAACATTTTATCAATATGTCTTTTCATCTCAACCTGTTTATGAGGTGAACAAGATAAAGTTCAGAAATTACTGGTGGAGAACTTCCTGTATCAATAGCGTGATGAACCACTTGGTTGCAACTAGGCTTACGGAGAAAAGGCCAGATCACCGAAGTAATTGACATTATTTGATTATTAATGGTAAAGTCAATATGCTGTGATGGTGGCAAAATGATGAATAGTAGGCTTTCTTCAAATCTGAAATGTAACAGAAATATTGTTTTTAGATAAAGACCAGAAAGAAAATCTCATAGGAGTTCAGACGTGGCGTTCTGTACGTAAAATAAAACGAGAAACACTACCAACCCATAAAATTTTATTTTATCTCCTACATAAATTTTTTATTAACTCTTTTTCCGGACTTCTGGTAAAAAAACTAATAATATTCTAAGATTTTACATTTTAGCATATGTTTGCTTGATTAACATGAACAAAAATTGGAAAATATTTAAAAATTACATGAGTTTGAATATTAATGAATTGCAAGAAGTGATAATCTTAATATTCACATATTAATATTCTGAATCATGTTTGCTGAAAACTATACTACGCTTTATTAAATAATAACATTTAAAATTCCCAAGCACCGCATATTTTAAATGATGCGGAACTTTTGGTAACATTTTCACTTTATAAGTCAGTTACCAAATGGGAACTTTTTGGTAACAGACTTATAAAGTGAAAATGTAAGATAAATAATTTGAGTGTATTGAGCTAAATCAGGAATTCCTAAAGTTCTTTTGCAAGTACTGTTCTTAGTGTTGATTTCTTTATATGTTCTTTTCTTAATTTTGGGTTTCTCACGGTTCTTTAAAAGAATTTTTTAATCTGAAATTTTGCCGTCATTTACTAGCACTTTTCTTAATCTTGAATATATTACCTTTATCGTTATTCCGTAGTTTGTACCGTAGTAATATTTGATTCATTTGAATAAACATTTTCTTAATTCTGCAGACAGCGTTTTAATTATTATACGTTTTAACATCGTCAGTTTTCTCATTCTTTCATAGGTTAACAGTGTTAAGTATCGTTATGAACAAAACATTGCTAGATTATTAAATGATTCTTACATATATTGCATTATTTTTTTTAGAAAAGATGTTTTCATCATCCAGTTTCTATGAAGAACCCCAGTCCATCTATCCAACTGTAAAAGAGCAGGTTGAAATGGCAAGAAAGATTGCGGACTCCTTAGCTGATGACACCAACAAGAAATCCAAAGGTGCCAACATGTTTTTCAAGAGAGTGAAACGTTCCACAAAATGGGTGCATGAAGGTAAGAAGATTTTGTCCACAACGGTATTTAATTATGAACCATACCTCCGGACTTGAACAGATGTTTAGGGAGGGAACAAAGTTTAAAAGGCTACTACTTTCTGATCTATCTTATCTTATAATAACTTCTGATCCTCGAAGTATCGTATACGTGAAGTTCCTCGACATCATCAGAACCTATCATATTAAACTACACAAGTTCAAAACTTTCTCCTCAACAAAAGCATGTAATGATATTTCGGAGATGATTTGTTCAGTGAATGTATACATTTAGTCATCAATGAAATGTGACCTCCAACATTTGAGCAGCAGGTTGAAATGAAAATAAAAAAAACGCGATTGCTGCACCTAATGGAAAGTAGGAAACGTGAGCATAAAGAAACAACAAAGATGATACCCAATATTCGGTTTTAATGAGCACGTCTTTTGAACCTTTTCCGTCGCGAAACGAATATTTCAAAGCAGATTTGTAGAAAACCTGAAAATTCTACTGAAATGAAAAAATACGCTTACACCACCTAGGGAAAATTTCTCGCAATTTAAAATACGCAGTGTGAGTTGGATTATTCATAGTGAATGAAACCTGTTACAAAAAAGTTAATCGCACTTCTACACACGCAATCGATAAAACATCCACAAATAAAAACAACTACTTCCTGCTGAAAAGTGTGTTACGAAAATTAACAAGTTGTGCACAAAAGGCTTCTCATAGCAGAAGTTTTCAAAGAGAACACTGTGCGCCACTTAAAGATAAAAGCGGGTGCAAAATACTCTTCATCATGAAAAGTATCCTAATAAGAAAGATTCTTCTAAGGGAATTTTTAGAATCGAATAAAGTCTTTCACGCAGAAATGTACGTTGACTTCCCCTGCCTGCAGAATTTTGAATAATGAAAAAGTAGAAAATATGCGAAAAATGCTCTTCATAGCCAAAGCTATGCTACGTAAAAAAAAATTTCAAATACGACTTCTCCGAGCAGAGATAGCGAGAAAAATTTTTTTGACATTTACTTCCCCTAGGGAGAAAATTGTGCATTAATTAAAGAAGATAACATATTACAATCCTCAGTGTATAGAATGGCATACATTGAAAAAGGCAATAGGGTTTTAAAAGCTGACATACACTTGAAAAAAAAACCGTTCTAGAACCACTAGTGCCAGAACTGTGAATTACAAATAACCCACGAATGCATGAAAAATGTTCCACACAAAGTAACCGTGCTTGAAAGAATTTTTTGAATTGGACTTTTCGAAGCAGAGACATCAAAAAAACAAACTAAATACTTGCTACCCTAGCGGGAAAATTTTGCATTATTTTGGGCAGTAAATGTGCTTAAAATGTTTTTGTAGTTAGCAGTATCTGGCCTAAAACGGACTTTTTGAATCGGAGTTTTAGACGCGTGGATATTGCTGTAAAGGGATACGTCACTTATGCCCTCTAGTGGTAAACTTGTACTTTAAGAAAAATATGAATTATATGCAAACATTTCGCACAAATACGCCGTCCGATGAAAAATGAATTTTTCAAGTCGGACTCTTAGAAGCAGAGATATTGATAAAAATAGGATATATATCTACGCACTTGACGGGAAAATGGTGCATTGTTTTAAGCAGAAAATATGCACAAACGTTTTTCCGTGATGAGCGGTGTCTGACAGCGAAATAACTGTTCGAATCGAGGTTTCAAACTGTTTCAATCGAGGTTTTGTTAATATTATTCGCAAATGTTGCTGCAAACACATTGTACACAGAAATATACATTTACGTCCTGAAAATTCAACTGAAATATTGGCAAAACAGGTGGCGAAATAGTTCTTCACCAAAATTAGAAATTGTGTGCAGATTGTTTCCTACTAAAAGCTCTATCCGACGCAAAAAGGTTTTTCAACTTGGACTTTTAGAAGCAGAGATATCGGAGAAATCCCAATATAACTTCACATCCCTAGTGGAAAAGCTGTACATTACTTGAAAACTAAGCGCTCCCCAAAATAGTTTTCGTAAGGAAAGAAAGTTACCTTCCTTTAACTTACGTTCCCAGCGGGAAAACCGCATATTACTTGAAAACTAAGTGCTCCCCAAAATAGTTTCGTAAGGAAAGAAAGAATTTTTTAATTAAATATTTAGAAACAAAGATATGGATTAAAATGTATTTTGAATTTTATAGTATCTACATTTATGCTCTTTATTGGCAAAGTTATGCATCGGAAAAGTGCCGGAAAGCAAGGATCACAGTTGCCATATTTCAGGTTCCCAATGCAAAAATAATTTTTCAAATCGGACTAATAGTTGCACAGATATGGTACCCATAGACTTAAAGACTTTAATACTATAAAGAGTACTATTTTTTTACAAAACAAGTGGTAGAAAACGATTATGCGGTACTAAACAGGTTTTAATAGTAACTAAGAAGCATATATAAAAAAATAAATTTGACAGACTTTTCAGAGAAGAATGATTGCTGGAAATAGTCTCGGAGAATGATTGTGTGAACAGTTCCAGACAGTAGAAGCCTGTTGTATCTTTTGTAAAGAGCAAGTGTAATGGGATCCTTCCTGGCTGAAGTGACTAAAGCCTGAACGGAATGGCAACGTATTAATAAAACAAGTGGACTGGTTCACACTAGAGATACTTATGTACCGGTTTCTGTTAAATAAGCTTAATTTTTTGCTCTCATGTGTTAACTTACGCATACAACTTACAATATATCTTTTGGTATCCACATTATTACACTGGTGTTAAGTACACCTGACTCACTGCAACGCGTAAAGTAGCACGTGAGCACCGTGTGTGGCATAAATCATGTATACCAGCTCGTTCAGCAACAGTTAGCGTTCGATTGAGGGTCTAAATGGGCAGAACGAGTTATCTGAGCTATTTTGAACGTAGCATGGTAGGTAATGCCCGGCATGCTGGCTTGGGCATCTCCCAAAGGGCCGTCATTCTGGGCTTTTTACGCACAACCTTAGCAAGCGTTTACCATGAATAGTATCACACGTAAAAACCTTCCAGCAATCGGCAATCCTGTGAACGAAAACAGCTGGCAGATGAAAGAGGTCGAAAGACACATGGTCGTCGCCCGTTGTAGCCCATTTACGACAGGATCCGGTACATGGTATATCCTGAAATGACCCTCGGTACGTGAATGGTGAATTCCGTCGTAATTTGGCTAGTTCTAGCCTGTCTGTTCTCTTGTACGATTTTAACAAGTCTCCTTTGACTCCTATGATACGTAAGGTCGTTTCGCCTACAGGTTGGCCGATTGCTGGAAGTTTTTTGCCTATCACACTATTTATGGTAAATCCTTGCTATTGTTGTTCGTGAAAAGCCCAAGAGGACAGCTGATAGAAAGATAGATGCTCAAGCTGGAGCGTCTGGCTTAAACTATTGCGCCACTTTCAATGTCGCTCATATCATTCATTTTGCTCATTCCAGTCCTAAGTCTAACCCTAACTGATGCTTGACGAGCTGGTCTGCCAGATTTATTCCACACGCCAAGCTCAAACACCACATTTGAGTGATCCATTTCTGTGCCGAGGGCAGGTGTATCTAATAAACTGGCATCTCAGTGTATGTTCTTATCTAAAATGTAACAAACTTCAGAAGTTACAGTGGTGCGCAAAAGCATTGCATCACCTGCAGAAACCGTGAATTTTTTTAGTTTAACTCTTTGTTTAACTAATTAATTTTCATATTTATTTCATCATTTGTATGTCATTAGATTATCGACTGAGGGGTGGAGGCGGTGGAATTCGAGACCAGACGGGGGTTCGGTTAATGATCACAGGAAGGAGAATTTTTAACAACGAGGATTGGGTATGGGGGGGGCAACTCATGTTTCTTATTACCTTAACGTTTTATTTGTTTTAATATACTGTCTATTGAATATAACACATAAACACACACATACATACTGCACATACATATCACTAAGCTGTTCTCTGAGATTTAGAGGTTAGCTCCAGAAAGAAATGCAAACTGCCAGATAATTTTTTAACTGATTAGTTACTTGCGGTTGCTGTATCAAACTTTTCCATTTACAGCGATCTTGACACACAACTCGGGCTTTACTGATATCCATCACACGACGTACACAAGACATTCTATACTTCATGCTCATAATCTTTTTCTCATGCAGACACTCCTGAATCTGATCTTCCCATGACTTCCTTGGCCTTCCTCTGCCTTTCCTACCTGCCACTTGGGCTAAAAAATTCTTAGTAAGCATCTCCTTACACATTCTTTCAACATGGCTAAACCACCAAAGAATATTTAGTTTCCACCTTGCTAACATTTTGCTTCACATTACACAACTGCAACACATCTTCATTCATCACATGATCAGAACGTGTCTTGCCACAAATCCCCCATAAGTAACGCATTTCTCCAGCACACAAGCAATTCCTACATCTCTTCTGTAGCACCCAGGTTTCACTGCCATACATCAGAGTAGGAACAATTACACTTTCATAAACAGCCATGCAGGACTCTCTTGAGAACCCATCATTCCTGTGAAAACCTCCCAAAGCACCTATGACTTTCAATGAAAAAAGCGTGTTTGACATAGAGAACTAATTAAAGGGTGAATATGACACTAGATATCTAATTCAGTTAACATGTTATATTTTAGATCTGTTACTTTTTTTCTTTTTTCTTTTTTTTTTTTCACCTGACCTTGCTGCTGTTATGAATGCTCTTGACTTGACTTATACCTAGGGAGATCGAGGCTAAGTCAGGTCTCTGCGAGGCGTTTTCTTTGATCTTCCCTGCTGTTATTTTGAGGCTTATGTGCAACGATTTAGAATTATTGCCTACTTGTGTAACAGCAAGATCAATAAATGAATTGAATTGAATTAGTTGAGAAATTTAATGGAGACTTCAAAAATGTCTTACTTTTCCCGGTGTCGCACGATTGGTCAAATAACGATTGGTCGACACCCGATTGGTCGGCAGTAACGATTGGTCGGCTGCACGATTGGTAGACATAAAGATCAGTCGACCGTAACGACTAGTCGACAGTAACGATTGGTCGACAGCACGATTGGTCGACATAACGATCAGTCGACCGTAACGACTAGTCGACAGTAACGACTGGTCGACAGCACGATTGGTCGAGATAACCATTGGTTCAGAGGATTATGGTTTACATTCGCAGCGGTACCTCTCAGAACGTACTGACCTCTCAAAACGTAACGTTCCTTTTTGGAAATAATATCTTTTAAAATGTAGTTCCCAGAACGTACAGCATTATAACATATTATTTCCAAATAGGCCCCCGTGTCATCTTTTGTACTCTAAGTGAAATCTATATGGAGGGCCTTCTGAACGATGTTATTTCCGAAAGGGTTCCGGGGCACTTTAGGTATAGGCACCTTGGGGAAACTGCCACACATAATTCGGAAACTCAGAAAATTGCCCCACCGGAAAATTGCCACACATTCAAAGCGTTTCTCGGGCGAACGGCGATTTGTGCTTGTCTCCTTAATGAAAACCATGTGGCAATTTTCCGGTGGGGCAATTTTTCTGGGTGTGGCAATTTTCCGGGTCGCTGAAAGATGTGTGGCAATCTTCCGGTGGGGCAATTTACCGCCAAACTGTTTGCACTTATTCAGTGTTTTTTCCGAGTTCTGTTGACCATTTTATGTCGACCAATCTCGACTAATCGTTATATCGACCAGTCGTTACTGTCGACCAATCGTTATGTCGATCAAACGTTCTGCCGACCAACCGTTACTGTCGACTAATCATTACTGTCGACCAATTGTTATGTCGACTAATCATTTTTGTCGACCAATCTTTACTGTTGGCCAATCCTGTGTCGGCCAATCGTTATGTCGACCAACCGTTTGTCGACCAATCGTTACATACCCCTTTTTCCTGTAGCTACTTCTACTCTTAAGATGCATTACAAAAATCATGACCAAGTCGAAAGTTTTAGGAAAAGGATCATTTATCTAATACTTACTGTAGGTTTACAGCAATAAATCGTTTTTTGTAATTCATAAAGAATGAAATAACATTTAAATACAGAAATATGATTAAGCAAAATTATAAAATGTACTTAATGTTTTATTGCCCAGCCTTTAGCTTTAATCACAGCTCTGCGTCTTGCTGGCATACTGTAAACAAAGTTTTGTAAAAGATTGGATTGAACAACACGATTCCAAATTTTAATTACATCTTCAATGAGTTGAATTTTGGCTGTTGGCTTCTTTTTCGATGGTTCATAATACGACACTTTAAACCACAAATTTTTGACCGGGTTTAAGTCCGGTGACTGAGGTGGGCAATCAAGATGCTAAACATTTTTTTCCTGAAACCACTTTTTCAAAAACTACTTTAGTATGATGACAGGGAGTATTGTCATCTTGAAAAACTAAATTGCCGTCATAAAGTCTTCTAGATGATGGTAGCATCTTGTTTTTTAATATCCATATATATTTCTGGGCGTTAACCCTACAATCGACAATACGGAGGTTCCCAACGCTATGTACACACATGCAGCTCCAAACCATGGCCGCCGCCCCGGTGGCACAGTGGTCTAAGCGATGGCCTCTGATCATTCGTCCGAAAGCCGCCCCGGTGGCGCAGTGGTCTAAGGCGTTGGCCTCTGATCATTCGTCCGAACGGGGTCCGGGTTCGAATCCCGGTGAGGCATGGATGTTGTGTTTGTCTTACGGCACTGGCTCTCTCCCTTCCCTGGAACCAGTGACCCTAAATTAGGGACGGGCGACTGCTTATAGCCCATTGAGTTGCTCACGGTGGTCGTTAAACTTCCAATCAAAAAAAAAAAAAAAAAAAAAAAAAAAAAAAAAAATTCGTCCGAAAGGGGTCCGGGTTCGAATCCCATGAGGCATGGATGTTGTGTTTGTCTTACGGCACTGGTTCTTTCCCTTCCCTGGAACCAGTGACCCTAAATTAGGGACGCGTGGCTGCTTATAGCCTATTGAGTTGTTATAGCCCATCGAAAGGGGTCCGGGTTCGAATCCCATGAGGCATGGATGTTGTGTTTGTCTTACGGCACTGGTTCTCTCCCTTCCCTGGAACCAGTGACCCTAAATTAGGGACGCATGACTGCTTATAGCCCATTGAGTTGCTCACGGTAGTCGTTAAAAGCCTTCACCAGATGCTTAACAGTAGTCACTAAGCCACTTGGTTGGAATTCTTCATGCTTGAATCTCCTTATATAGGCACATTTCCATTAAGGCAAAATTCTGATACATCACTGAAAAGAACATTTTCCCATTGCTTGGTTGTCCATGAGACATGCTGTCATTGAAAGTGGTCCTTTGGGGGAATGATTGACACTAATCCTTTCTGCATGATTACCCTTTAAAAGGGCTGTAATAATGGCGATGCTGTTTTGCCCACTGAAGTCTACGCTGTCTTTGATTTGCAGTTAACAGTGGTTTACGCCTGCCTTCGCAGCTCGTAAGTCATAGTGAAGTATCCTCCTCATATCAACAGATGTACTAACAGTATCATCAGTCACTTCAGACCATCTGTGATGCAATTCAAGTGAATTGAGCCTCCTGTCTGCCAAGCTTAGCTTTCTGAGCACTCTGTCCTGCCTGGTTGTAGTGGATTTGGGCCTTCCACTGCGACGCATATATTCAATGTGTTTGTCACCAGTGTCTTTTACTTTCTTTAGTTGCCGGATAACTGTAGATTGATTACATCCCACTCTTTCAGCGAGTTGCCATGAAGTATATCCCTCTTCATGCAGAACAATTATTTTTACTCTGTCCGCTGTGGACAATTCTGCAGTTTTAATCATTATTGAGATTGTACACAAATTATAACCCTAACAGCAACAAGAAGCAACCACTACAATGCTCTAGTAGCTCTGCGTCAACCCTTATAAAGGCTGGAGTAGGATTACAATAGCATTAGGAAGCAGCCAATCAGGTAAAATAATATCTATTATTGGCTGTAACAACTGATACGCAGCTAACGTGAATTTCAATGTGTTTGTCAAATCCAATATTTTATGTCATATCTTAAGAACAGAAGTAGCTATAGGAAAAACTAAAACATTTTTGAAATCTCCATTAACTTTCGCATCTAAATTACATATAGATGATTAAATAACTGTGAAAATTAGTTAGTTAAACAAAGGGTTAAACTTAAATTCACGGTTTTTGCAGGTGATGCAATACTTTTGCACACCACTGTACCTCTTTGTCCACTGAAACAGTGAATGACAACTAAACATGATGGACTGCTTATTCACTAAGACAGCCTTACGTTGATTTTGTTAGTAAACATTGCAGATTTTTTTAAATACAGTACTAGGTGCGTAGTATCTTTTGAGGTAATCTCGTGCTAACTTACACACTTTCTTTTCCCGCAGGTCCAGAACCAAGTGATGAATCTGAGCCCACAACGCCTGAAGTTCAAGGTGTTGAACCACCAACTCCAGATCCGTCCAAAGTGCCTTGGAAATCTAAAGAAGGAGAAACAAACCTTAGGCTGGTTCTCGATCCTCGACATACGGAGGACGCCATCACACTGAAATCATCAGGTCACAACATAAGCGAACACAACGTTGTCAGTCCGGACATTTGTCATGACTTGGTGCGTGATCTTGAATCACCTGTGGGAAAGGGTGCAGCATTATTCGCCAAGAGGAAGAAAAAATCGTCTGAGTGGGTTGTCGACGAAGAGAAGGTCAAAAGTCTTATGATGGCTCACGATCCAGTTCCACATCCATCCCCGGTTGCGCCACTACTGAACAAGGCTGTGGTAAATCCGAGGGTGAAGATGTTAAAGTCTCCCTGGGAAGCAGCTTTGGAATCTCCTATAGGAAGCTGCGACGCAGCATTTTACGAAATGCACAGGAATCTCTTGGCGGATTCTGTGATTCGGGCGGCAGAGAACAAATTACAGGACTCTGTTCCTGAATATCCTCTTCAAGATATGGAAACCTGTGTATCTCCCCCTGTTCCTGTAACTCCAGCAGGAGCATACTATGAAATATACAAACCAAAAGCTCCTAAAGGATGGAACGGAGTTCCTGTCAATCCAGGTAAATGAAGTACCTTCCATGTTTCATTCTTACGAAAGAAAAATTGAAATTACTTGTTTCGTGAATGATACAGAAATTAATGATTTTTCATATGCTCTATCTAGAGCAGAGCGTACAAGATTTAAACGAACACATCGATACAGTCGAACCTCTTTTAACCGCTCCTTCTAAAATCGTTACCATCACTTTTCGCCTACTATAACCCTGGTGCTCATTTTTCTAAATATCTGCATATTGAAAATTCCCTCGATGAACCGTCACCTTGCTGTCTGCCAACAGCCCATATAATAAATGCACCAGATGTTTTTAAAGCATGCTAAACACTCTTTTTAAATCGGTGTCTGCAAAAGTATCAAAGAAGCATATCGTATGCACTTTTCGTTTGGCACTGAAATACAGGTAGGATCGGTTTACGCCAGGGTTAGGTTCCTGAGATTTCCGGCATAAATTGAAGAACAAATATAATGGGAACATAGATGAATGCGTTAGGTTCCGTTCCATGATTTTCGGTAATCAGCACAAATACTTGAAAATGTTTTATTTTATGAAATTTATGTACTGAAAATTGTATAGTGTTTAAGAAAATGAAAGGCAGCCCCGGTGGCGCAGTGGTCTAAGGCGTTGGCCTCTGATCGTTCGTCCGTAAGGGGCCCGGGTTCGAATCCCGGTCAGGCATGGATGTTGTGTCTTACGGCACTGGTTCTCTCCCTTCCCTGGAACCAGTGACCCGAAATTAGGGACGGGCGACTGCTTATAGCCCATTGAGTTGCTCACGGTGGTCGTTAAACCTCCAATCAAATAAAAAAAAAAAAAAAGAAAATGAAAGAGAATTTACTGCTTTAAAAACAGTAGAATAGATGCCTGTTTGGCTTTCTTCTTTTGTTTTTAGTAATAGGTTATGGAATGGCTGTAGAACTGTCTTAATTCCTCTTTTAACGGTTGAGCTCCACTCCTAGTTAGGGTCGTTGTTATAAACCTCACATCCCTTATTAAAAAGAGCAATAGCCTTTTGCATTAACTTCCCTGTTAGTGTCCTGACCGGCATTGAAGAGTCAGCTTCACTTTCCTGTGTGTCTTCTTAAATAAAATAGACGATGACATCGCTCTGTCCACATTATTATCACCAGCGCATAGCAACTGAAAATTTTTTCATCCGACACCGCTGGGATCGAACCCCAGAACTCTCGATAATTAGCCGAGTGTGTTCGCTTCACACCACAGTGTCAACAATTCAAGTTGACTTTGAGCGTTGAACGTAGTTGCTTGCCATCTGCGTGATTTTTTTCTTTTTACAATAAATGAAACAATGCGCTTTAGGGCCACATTGCGTTTTTGAGGAGTTTTGAAGCACGGAAACCTCTGATAAGGCTGGCTTTCTAACATTTCATTAAAAAAAAAACAATGTCAAGATGTTTTGATCAAAGAAATACACAATAAATAAATTATTTAAAACTGTACATATCTTATTTTTGCCCGTTATCACTCAGTTTTTTCTACGTCTCGAGTTAGTCTGTAGCATTCAGCTTAATAATTCTCTGTAATCCTTTTTTCTTTAACAGTTTAAGTCACTTTTGTTGTCCGTTAGGGGTTAATAGCTTTCCGGTCTTTACATGCTATCCTAATTTTCCTCAAATACCTTTTTTGCGGATTAAGCAACACATATGTAACTTTTTTTATCTGTTCCATTCAAGCGTAGTGATTTCTCGAGGTGAGATTTAAATAACAGCATAACCTTCAGCAGTTCTCTCCTAGAAATCCTATGACACTACGATTCTATTAATTTCCTCAAATCTGAAGTGTCGTAATACCTTGAAATATTTCTCACCTACACTGCCCTAAAATTTAAGCACAAAAGAAGAAAATGGGAATAGTTCAAAAGAAGGCTAACAGTCTGTAACAAACTTCGCGGCATAGTACAGATATGCACTACAAGCCTTACGACTTTCAAGCAGCACATATGAACCCATAAGCACATGCATCGAGATACTACTACCTGGAAATAGGATAGGTGTTTGGTAGACAAAAATTTAATCGATATGGAATGCATCCCACTCTGGAAATAATGCAGACTTGACACTCATGAATCATACCCTAAATGAGTTGATCCAACCAAGTGGAATGGAATAAACTACAAATGGTGAGTCGGAGCCGTTTTGATGTCTCGGAGGGTCCGAGGAGAGGTATGGAGGATAACAATAATTTTCTGTCCGGAACACCATAACTGCAAAATGGGACTGAGATAGTTCTGGATAAAATGAAGGATGCTCTATTCGTTGTATATTTTTACTGGGGAGTTTAACGACCACAATGAGCAACTCAATGGGTATAAGCAATCACCCGTCCCTAATTTAAGGGAGAGAGCCAGTGCCGTAAGACAAGCACACCATCCATGTTTCACCCGGGATTCGAACCTGGCCCCATCTCAGACAAATGGTCAGAAGCCACCAGCGCTTAGATTTAGACCACTATGCCACCGAGGTCGCCTTCTCTTTGTTCTTCAAGACATGCGTTGGCCACGTTAGCTCGGTGGGGACGTATGTTATTATTCGTTAGGCAGGAATCTACGTCAGCTGCTCCAATATGTAGCGTAACGTGGGAATATAGATTCCCATTCCGGTATTTTACAGAAGTCACAGGACCTTTTTAAGCAAAACATACAGTATGTTAAAGCCGCCCAATGATAAGCCAGCCCTCACAGACGAACCATCACCATGGAAAGTACTCTTTCAATGATGTATGGGACGTGTAGTTGGTACCAGCCTCTCGCCAAACTCATTCCGATACCTTTCGGTAGTCGCATGACCTTCAGAAGAAACATGTCTGCTGTTCGATTCCATAATGAAACGTGACTTATCCGTGAACAAAACATACGTCACTGTTCCAAAGTCCAATCTGTGTAATCGTGACATCCTTTTATGCAAGCCTCTGATTGCCCCCTAACGGCGCACGTACATGCACCAGGCCTGTGGGCATACTGATTGTGATAGCGGAGCCTTCTGGTCACGGTATCGACATACATGACTTCATACAGCTGCGATGAGTTTGAATGCAGACTGGTGTGATTCCATTTGGCCAGTAATGCGATACATCACTCGTTCTACGGGGTTTTCACTCTTGGACGCTCGGAGCAGCTATAATAATCTCCAAAAGACTACTATACCTCTTTGAAACTCGTTCCAGAGCCCTAATATCACAGGATGTGTGATACCAAGGAAATGAGCTACCTCCATGATTGATTGGCAGAAGATAATTATTCCCACGGGAATAATTAACTCTAATATGATAAGTGCGAAACCTAAAACCATTTTAAAGTGAGGCCACGATATTTCCTGCTCTCGAAGAGGAAGCAATCCCACCCTTATTTCCCCTGTAGGATTTTGAGCATGTGATCTCTCCTTTGGAGAGAGGTGCAACCAATGAGTCAGCGATATCCAGTGTTTTCACAGCAAACGTGGGCATCTCCTCTTGAGGCTGTTAGTGGTGTTGTTGTTGCAGAGTTGCTAAGTCGTGATATCTTCAAGAAATGCTTCCTAAGTAATGCCATGTATGGTACAGAAGATGATTTGGTTTATGATTCAGATAAAAACAGCCACGACGACTTTTCTGACGACAATGTTTATATTGATGATTTAACTTTAACGAAAATCGATTTACAAGAAATATTTAAAACTCCCACTACAAGTCAGATTTTGAAAGTTTTTGAAGAAGATAATTTTAGAAATTTGCATAATTTTAATTCAATAAATATCGTGTTTTTTTAACTCTTAAAATTTAAGGTCGGCCTATATGCAGGTCCCGAATTTTTGCTAATTTTTATCTATTGAACTATGAGAGTCGGCTTATACGCAAGTATATACTGTGGTCATTTGTACTCTTTCAGTTTCTGGCTTCTTTCCCACCAAGAAAACTTACGAATCTTTTTCATGCCTGATGACAGTGTCAAAAATTACAAGTTGATTGCCTAAACATACATGGGTCTTCTTGTCTTTGTACAGTATTTGCCAAAGGGCTTTTTTCAGATTTTGCAATTTCATCTTCGATTTCCCTGTTACCGTTTCCAATCCATTATTCAAATCCCCGAATAAAATAATGACCGCTTTCCAGCTCTTAAGTTTGCCCCCCACCCCCCGTTCGACTTCTTCAAAACTAGAATCTTGTACTAATTAATATAGCAGAACTATAGAATTCAAGCTGTTCCATTTGAAAATATCTCTAAATATCGCAGTTAATTCACTGAATCACATTTTCCAATCAACCAGTTTGCCAGCCATTGTACTGTCAAAAGCTAAAGTCTCATCAACTGGCTTCTGATCGTTCGTCTGAGTGGGCTCGGGTACGAGTCCCTGAATGAGGCATGGATGGTGTGCTTGTCTACGCCACTGCCTCTCTCCATTCCATTGAACCAGTGGCTCTAAATTGGGAACGGACGACTGCTTATAGCCAGGCGCGGACTGGGCAGCCAGGATACCAGAAGAATTCCCTGTTGGCTGCCATATTCTGGGCCGGTAAGCTTTATGCTAACTCAAGGTAAAAAAAAGAAAAAGAAATATATACTTGCACTTCAATATTTTTGAAGAAGAAAAGCAAATGATGCTGAAACGACAAAGTTTGTCTACCACTTTGACGGCTTCGAAAAAAAGAAACTTACGTCACAAATGTTCTGTTGAGCCAAACCCTGGTTTGGTCAACCCCTTCCCTTTTCTCGAATTCCTAATTTAAGCCCCATCTCTTTAGGCTCATATCCTCTACCTCAGTTCGCTTTTGCCAGTTGCAGTTGAATAATTAATCTAATCAAACATGCTATCAAAAGTCTGTGAGAGGAACTCCAAATTCGTTGTGTACGTTAATGCATTGAGGTTCACCAGCGGTAAAATTTTTGGGTTGCTGCTTTTTATATGTACAATCGTTTTCTTTTTTTTTTTTTTTTTTTTTTTTTGTACAAGTGCTGCATTTCACTTACTACTTTTTTGGTTTTCCAGTTACACGAATTCTTGAACTACAGTTTTAGGAAGTCTATTTCAGCTACAGTAAAAATAATTTTTCCAGTTGAAATTAATTAAATAAAAATTAATTTTCGCTTTCTTTGATTTCTTTCACTGTATAAATTTGCACTGAAATTCTGGACATTTTAAATTTTTCTCAGGAGGTTTCTTTGTAATTATTTTATTAATGATGAAAAAGAAATTTATTTTAGACACATTTAAATTTCCGTTTTCACTAAAACCAAATAAACTATTACAAATTCTGAATTCTCAGTTATGGCAATAAAATTCATAAGAATAGAATAACGTCTTCTACAGTCTCTCTCTCACAAAACGTATGTTGCATCTCAGCAACGGAAGTAATTGTTTTCTTACACAAAATGTTACTAGAGAGAACGGTGTGTCCAGGAAAATCGGGGTAAAATGTTGTTAAATGTTATTGCCTCAACACAAAAAACCTCAATGTTGTCTTGTTTAAACAGTAAACGGTGATGCTGACGTAACTTTGGGTGGGGGGGGGGGTAATTTACCTTGAGTAATTTTCCCCAAAAGTGGGCCGATCAAAATCCACTTCCAGGGCCGTTTATGGATCGCCAGTCCGCAACTGTTTATAGCTTCTTGAATTATCCCCCTCCCCCCAAAAAAAAAACTAAAAAAGAAAGAGTGCGAACTCTTATTGCTTCTGTTAAAGATTTCTTAATTAACAGTTCTCTAAAATGATGTTTGTGAAGAAACTGTAAAATGTAGTTAAAAAAAAAAACTTATGTGTACCTACATAGGTCACTGGTACCTGAATCGTGAAGGATTTTAAAATAATAGGCTGGTAACGTATATCTTTAATTAGAAATCAATGTAGTTAATCAAGAATCAGTAGTATTGAAATTTCCAGCACATAAGCATTTCATTGGAAATCAAATGTTTATCACGAGACGGGAAGTGAAATTCCACGCACGTAAGTGCCTCTTGAGAAATAAACCGCAGAATAAGTTGTGATTAGTGAACTTCCGGCTGCTGAGTGTGGATCTACTCATTTTAGACGTTCCACGTGTATCAGAGCTTATTTCGCAAGCATGAAGTGGGTGTCTTTTAACGGAATACGGTGTGCTTAGAGTGTCGATAAAGGAACCGGATCTTGGGTTGTCTCTTCACTTTCACTCAGCTGTATTTTGTTTTGTTTTTTCACTTGGAATTGCCTTCCATTTTTGTCCTTTGCAAGAAGAACAACGGCAATAAAAAAAAAGACACTATTAACGAGGTATTTGTGCACTTTCCGGGAACAAAAGTGTTATCTTCACTCATTTATCCTACGGAACTGGTGAATGTGCTTATTTCAATGTGTGCTGTAAGGGTACTACAAAAATATAGCATCAGCTGCCTTATATTATTTTTGGAACAACTTTTGCTAACGCTGTATTTACTTTATTCGGCCAAGTACGTGCCGCATGTATCATGGAAAACTGCTATTCAGATAGATCCATGTTTTGTATGAGTTTATTGATTTGCTTCTTCTACTCCCTAAATACCTTACCCTAAACATATCGCTATCACACATTTGAAATGCCGTTGTCGCTTCACCTACGAAGAATATTTCATTCCGAGCCTAAAAAATCTTTTTAATAGAATATCTATGAATTGCTTCACCTGTTTCATTTTAGGAAGTGTCCATATAATGATAGCCAACACACTTGCAGCATGGAATTCTACACAAAAATTCGTAGCTACTAGTGAGCACCAGCCTGCCTTGTTGATATCAAATTTTCCTTTTTCAACAAAAAAAAAAAAAAAAAGAAAGAAGCGTTAAATGACTGAAGGAAGTGGAAACTAGCAATGTACGCTGAAGTATTATTGGCAATAAGATTCTCAACTTCAGTGGTAATCGTATATTTGGAGTCTTGCAGCATAGCATGGAGGAGATGACTCACTTATGTCTTAGAAATAAAGTACACCACTCGTCTCACTTCGAATAAAATACACCACTCGTACATCGGTGGTAGCAAAGAGCTGTTTCTTTTGCCATCTTCTGTGAATGTTAACAGGTATTTTACAATCTCTCAACAAAAATGTTAGTATACATGTTGCTCTATTTATTCCTACGTGTGCTATCTTGAGGTATCAATACAATAATAGAGAATTAAGGAGGCTTGCAATGACTCTGCAAAAAAGAATGGTA
Source organism: Macrothele yani (assembly GCA_039090855.1). Classification (NCBI taxonomy): domain Eukaryota; kingdom Metazoa; phylum Arthropoda; class Arachnida; order Araneae; family Macrothelidae; genus Macrothele; species Macrothele yani. Next base: position 78,352,668 of record CM077026.1, read on the forward strand.
ATGCGTAACTGCAATTCAGAGATGTAAGGCATTGTTCTCATTATCTTCCCCATGGACCGTTCCGAGTTTGGGTCAGAGGGCTTGGCGAAGGGTAGATCATCCGTCTCTGTAAAAATTGCTGATTACGGGATTACGGAAACTGAAAAATATAGCTGAAAAATATAGAAACCTTAGCGCTTCAGCTTCCGGGTGCGGCAGTGTACCAGGTCACAGACATCTTGCCTAGTCCATGGATAACTGCCGCACGTATGACGTGGAAGGGGGCGAGCCTCCGATAATCTCTGGTGCTGATGGAATCGCTGCTTCATCCTAAACAAAAACTGAGAATTGACACCTGGAATGTGATAAGTTGTACCAAATTAGAAAAACAAAGCAAGTAGTAAATAAAATGCGTAACTGCATTCAGACATTCTTGTTGCAGCACTCGTGAGCGAGCGCGCACCTTTTCCCTGTATTGGAAATTGAGAAGTAATCGGAAAAGCGGAAAAGAAATGGAATTTAAAAAATTAATCAAATGAATGGGAGAGATTTTGGGGAGCTGGTGTAAGAATTAATAAAATTAGGATTTTATAAACTTCACGCTCTTCAGACGCTCTGCATTTCACAATTTAATTTCCCCCTTAGATTTTCTTCCGTGGATTCGCGCCTAGGAAGGTCAGGAAAGTACCGCTCTTTCCCCTTCTCCCCCACCCTCTCTCTCTCTCCGAGTCGAAGGGCTTCCAGTCGGCCGCTTGCTGTGGCATGGGACCGCGGGGCATCCTTTCCCTAACTGCTACGAGCCAGCAATATTGGGTAAGGTGAAGTAATTCAAGTCAGAGAAATGGCGGGTAGACATTTTATTGGAGCTCAGCGCCGGTCGTCTTGAGAATTGATGCACCAAGTCTGGAAGAAAAGAATAGCTTGACGCCAGGCAAAGGAAAACCCATAGCAGTTTTATGATAGGAAGATTTACGACCCCAGAGATCCGCAGGCAACAATTTCCTAGAATTCAGGGGCGGACGCAGATTTTGGACGGGGCGAAGGATGGCAAGTCAGAGAAATGGCGGAAAACCCAGAGCAAATCAGATCGGGAAATGATAATTGTATGACCAATCTGTAAATTGGTAGGAGGATCCGGGAAGAACAAATTTTTCGTAGGACAGGAAAAGGAGCGAAAGAATTATGAGAGATAGCATAAAAACTTATGGAAGAGAAGAGATAGCATGGTGAAAGAAAGTTGAGGAAGACCTACCGATACGAGGATCGGAAGATAGAGGAAATCGAAATGATGCGAGAAGGCTGTATCACCGCCTCGCTATTGCTGAGGATTTAGCCGAGGACCGAGAATGTGCCCAACAAGGAGAGATATTATATATTACGGAAAAAGTAGACTCTGAAATCATGACGGTGATATAAAAGATCCAGGACAGAAGGGAATCTGCATGAAAACTTCGGGAAGAGGAGAATGAAATGCCAGCCCTTATCGTGGGATAGAAGGTAGGACATTTCCGACCTTAACGTTTCCTCTTGTTTACATAATTAGTATGTTGAACCGAAAATTAAAGAAGAGCATAGTAGACTAAGTCAAGGTTGAAAATAAAACCAGCTCTAAATTAATGCTGAGAAAAGTAGGGCAGAAATAGAAGAAATGAAATGGTTGAGTAAAGTAAATACCATTGATCAGAGCAGGAAATTGTGTAGGATAGGGACTCATTTTTAGTAAATTATGTTTCGAAATATTTCAGAATTATATTAAATGAAAATAAGAAATTAAAGTTAACCTTTAAATAAATAATTTTGCTAAAAGGGTCTTCAAACATATTCATATGACTGAGTGTATTTTTCTAGATTTCAAGTCTTCATCAGGCAAAATAAACATATTTTATTTTCACGTTATTATGAGTCGGCTACATTTCATTTGAGTGTACAATTTTGTAAAGTAAAAAGGTTAATCACGATTGAGAGTTGGATGTGTGAGTAAATGATTTGGAATGAATGTTCAGAAAAGTCCTCCAGTGCAATACTGAGTAACTTACACATCAGTGCTAGTAAACAAATCAAAATTTGTAAGTTAACGAATTATTCAAAAAGAAATGAAAAGCTAGACGATTACTTTAAAACATTGCGGCACTCAGCGGACCCCGATACACGGAACGTCGGCTGGGTGAAACACAACGCCCATCCTCGAATAGCGAGCCTGTGTTTTCTCTAATACTGGAAAACATAGTTTTTGAAATTCGAGTGATTACCTTTAATTCTAATAGTGACCGCCAGTGCACACACCAGCAGGCATTAGACAGCGGTGTCATAAATGGTGCCGGTAGCATAACTGGTGCCGTGTACATAAGTGGTGCCGTGTCATTCTTGGGGTCAGCAAATTCAGATAGTCTGGCTTCGGCAAAGTGGAAACAAATGATGGGCAACAGATTTTATGCCCTGGATGGAAGAAAGACGTGAAAAAAAGAAGTAGCTCTTATTTTGAATGAAATAGCAGCAAGAAGTCCTTTAGACTGGAAACCAGTAAGTGTGATAATTTTTAAAGAAAGATTCTGCTCTACTACTCGAAATTTATAAAACTGACAGTCGTCCACGTATATGCCCCTACAAATGTTGCGGATGACGAGGGGAAAGAATATGTCTATAGACAATTGCATTATGAACAAGAAGTTGTCAACTCCTTGTTGATAATAAATGAAAAGGTAGTCGACAGTGTTGATAATAATTGAAAAGGAAGTCGGCGGTGTGCCAAAACACGGTATGAGTTCAGTGATTGGTGATTTAAACGATGAAATAGGTAAGAGTTTTCTCTAATAAAATATCCGTGTGAATCCGAAAGAGAATATGTGTATCTTCAGATGGAGAGTCAAAGAGTCCGATTGGTCATATCGTAATTAATGAAATGTTTGCGAGGTCTATGCTTGATGTGAGAATTAAAATAGGTCCCGATGTTGGGGCAGACAACTCCTTGTTGATAATGAATTTAAAGCCAAAATTGCAAAAATGTGCAAAAAATAACCCAAAGAAGCAAATAAACTTTGACATCACCAAACTCATGACAGAAATGTTTGAAATAAGTTTGCTATTGAAATCAGCAACAGATTTTCAGCCTTAAAAGAACAGGATGAGATTGATGACTCACACAAAATAATTGAGATGAATAAGGCAATAGTTGAACAGAAATGGGAAGAATTTAAGAATTTTTTAATGAAATTTCCAAAGAAGTTATTAGTGAAAAATAGGAAAATAAATTGTAGCGTTCTTAACTATTTGAATCGTATGTAGCCTGGAGAACAGATTTTGTGAATACTATTAGTACCCAAGGGCGCCCATAAGGGAGGGCAGTGGGGTCGAGCACCCCCACCCCTAGCCGTTGGTATAGCCAAATTTTTGATAAATTTAAAACACAAAAACACAAGAAACCTTTTTTAAAGCATTTTTAAAAATAATAAGATATTAATGATTGATTGTATCAATTTTTTTGTTATATTTTAGTATCTTGTACATTTACCAAAATGTTTGACAGCCTTGAAGGAGGTAAGGATTTTTCTTACCCCCCCCCCCCTCCACCTAAAAGTACTCATATGGGCGCCGCTGAATAGCACCTCTTCTTATTTTCATTCTGTCTCTCTCTCTCTCTCGAAATGAAACAAAGTCACTCAAATGAAATTTCAGAAAGACTTACTTTCTGTTCACTTTTCTTTATTCCATCAACACCATGTGATCGCTTTATTCGAAAATTCCAAAATACGTGAGGAACTAATCACAATAGTACTAAACACTGATTAACGTAAGTTAGTAAGCGGAAAACTTGATTAACTTCAAACACGCAATATATAACAACACAGCTGGAATACGCAGATTTCAAGTAAACACCGTTTCAATCTCGTACAGCTTCCTCCACCACACTTTTCGCTGCTGGTTCAACATTATATCTTTCTCATTCTCATCTGTCACATGCATACGTCACGCTGTCTAACCTCAGAATTGTTACCAACGTCATTCCGTGAGCGAGAAGATTAACGTTAAGGCTGAAAACGCTAAAAGAGAATGAGCTCAAATTTACATAGAGGAAGCAACTAAAAATGAAAGTTAATTTAGAGTATACGTCATAAAAAAAGAATGACTACCAGAACGCACATGGAAACTTATGTAAAAGAAAAAGGTTAAAACATTAATTTATTGCTCGAGATCAAAGAGATTATGTAGTGTTTGTCCAAAAAGATATTTGAATTAAGCACACACAAGAAGTCAAGATGTCAGCAAAATATCTCGAAATAAAGAAAGCAAACTAACAAAAGAGAGTGAAATTGAGGGTGGAAGGAATATTGTAATGATTTACTTAAAGGGGTGACTAACTTTTGGGGGAAAGGTTAAGGAAGAGAGCGCTTTGGCTGCGTCAAGATCTTTACCTTTTAATGCATCTACTGATAAGAAAGGTGACCTTTCCAAATGTGAGAACTTCAAGGGAATTAGTCTGATGTCGGTTGCGGTAAAAATCTTCGAGAGAGTTCTCATTAAGATTAAAAAGTAAGATTGAAAAAGTTCTCAGAGAAGAACAGGCTGGTTCGTTTCAGAAAAAAGAGCTCGTGCAACTCGGCGTATTAGAAACATCACTGAGAAATAATAAAAATTAAATGCACCGTTACATTTGAATTTGTTTGGCTTTACAAAAACGTTTGATACAGTCAATAGAAACAAAATATGGTAGATACGTGCATGTTACTTTGTCTTCCAGAAATTTTAACATGTAAACAAAAAAACGTATAACAACAATAAATGTTGTGTAACAATTAGTGGCACTGTAACAGACTCCTTTTCTATTGCATTAGAAGTAAGACAACTATGCGTTATATCCGGTATTCATTGTTGTCACTGACTGAATGATGGCTAAAATCATTAAAAATAAAAAAGAGGTATTAGATGCAAATTCACAATTGTACTTGAAGATCTAGATTTCGCTGAAGATATTATATTGTTTTCGTCTAGATTTCTAGAGGCCACACCGGTAGTACGAAACTTTGGCTTCTAATCATTCTCTCAAGATGGGCCGGGTTCGAATCCCGGTTGAGGCACGGATCGTGCGCTTTTCCTTACGGCACTGGCACTCTCCCCTTCCTGGAACCAGCGACCCCAAAAAATGATCAAATGATCATATGTAGAGGATTTTAGGAAGGGAGTGTCTGACCCCAGGTCTTAAACAACCCTTACAAATAGGAAACTAGGAGATTTGGGCTAGAGCGCCCGATAGGAAAGTGACACGGAAGCAAAGTAGAAAGGAAGACGCCCTTATTTATTACCGGGGGGTCAGTACCCGGGGTCCGACGGCTTAACGTGCCCATCCGACGCAAGGCGGATATTTAGTGGATCGAGTGTTCGTACCTGCCTGGGATCGAACCTGAGGCCCTTTCCATGGCAGTCACGAACGCTGCCCACTAGGCCACCCGCGGCCCAAGTGACCCAAAATTACGGACGGGTGACTCTTTATAGCCGATTGAGTTGCTCACGGCAGTCGTTAAATCCCCAAACAGCAACAACAACGAAAAAAAAAAGAAAAAGATTTGTGATGTCTAGCTCAAAATTACAGCTCAGTGTTTTAGCAGAATCTATTCAGTCTGCGCGTTAATGAAGAAAAGTTCCAAGTTCTTAGACTGAACGAGAAAATCGTAAAAAAGATAAATATGATGAATGATGATATCCAAGATATTAATATAGTTACTCATCTTGGTGGCATCTTAAGAATGGTGGCACTGAGGGTGAAATTGGAGAACGAATCTCTAAAGTATTGACATGCTAAATTTAGTGGCTGGGGAAAAAATTAGGAGGACATCCAACATCAACAGCAAGAAGAAATTAAGATTTGTTCATCCACTGTATGTGTGGCTTTGCTTTATGGTGCGGAGATCTGGAAGTTCACTAAAATGCAACCTTCAGAACTTAATGTATTTCAAAATAAATTTCTCAAGAAATATGAAAGACTTTTTGGCCACATTGTATCCCCAACGCTGAACTATATAAACGAATAAAAATTAGGAGTACTGAAAGTGAAATTAAGCTCCGAAAATGAAAATTCGTCGAGTATGTATTGCTCATGTAAAACTTCAGACTACCCCGAGTTTCATTAACTTGCTCACCGGAGGAGAAAACAAAAGGGCGGCCAAAAGATCACCTGGCAAGAACGATAACTGAGAAGAAGCGTGCTAGATGGACGAGCTGGACGAGCTGGGAACAAGGAAGCCCGTCTATACTCGGGGCAAAGCTATCCTGGCAATGGGGATAATGCTACGGATCCTTAGCACTCCCAGTTGCAAGTATTACTCCGCACTAATGGTGTGTAATTAATCTTCACTCGGAAGTTTTGCGAGGAGCCCACGGTGACAGACTGACCCCTCATTTTAGCACCATGTCCCAGCCCTGACCATATCCCCAGTACCCCCCCCCCCCCCGCGCGCGTGCTCCTCGCTGACCGGTAGACAAGCAATTTATCTCTCTCTCTCTATTTATCCTTTTGAAATTGCTAAACACGGGAAGAAGTCTTAAGTGGCCTAATTTTGTTTTCACATATTTTTCTATTTTTTTTTATATATATATTTCATTTATTTATACTTACTGCTTGAAGATTACCAACTGTGGGATTTAATTCAAAGTATTTTTACCATGTCATCAGCTATGCGTAAAATTTCGTTCTTCCCAAAATTTTGCATTGATTAGATTTTTTTTTTTAACAGATACCCGTTAAATGTGTATGCCTTTTTAACTACACTGTGTTGCCATAAGTACTGGACAAGAGCCGGTCTCTGTGATTAATGATATTTTAGGGTTCACTGTAAACTGCCACACATCTTTCAGCAACTTGGAAAATTGCCACACATCTTTCAGCAACTTGGAAAATTGCCACACATTGGAAAATTGCCACACATTGGAAAATTGCCACATGTTTTCCATTGAGGGGCCGGGCACAAATTGCTGTTCCTCTGAGGAACACTTTGAATGTGTGGCAATTTTCCAAGTTTCCGAATTATGTGTGGTAGTTTCCCGAAGTGCCTAATGGCGGGAAGGAACTCTTTCATTTGTCTGAATTTTGATGCCGGTTCATTCGCGTTTAGGCAACTGCGCACAAAAGTTGAAAAGGAAAAGATAGCCGTTCCTTGGCCTATATTGAGAACTGAATTGGGAACTCCAAACTAATTTCAAGAAAACGTTCTATGTAAGCCAAGCGAGAATTGTATTTTAATTTGAAGAAATAAATTGCCGATGGATCTGAGGTACTTCAATACTAAATTCAACCTTCATTCTCGCAATGGTGCGACTTGAAAAACCAGTGAGTTCTGCCGTAAGAACTGTTATTTCATTTTCCGATTTATTCGGCAAATGTTTTTCCATTAATTTATTGAAAACATTCATAACGATCACCTTAGCAGAGCTTCGTAATGGTTTCTCAGTTTTATGCGGCTGAAATACACTCGAGTGACCGGCAGATGCCATTCGAAAAGACAGAAGAGTGTTTTAAAACAACAATCAAGAAGGAGAAAGCAGGGGGAGAAACGCGAAATGCCCTCGGAAACACTTTTTTCTCCCTCATCTTTCCGCTAATGACCCCCCACACCCCACAGCAATAAATATCCACTGGATTGACAGCTTAACTCTGACCTAAACAAGAATGCTGTGACACAAAACCATCAGTGACGTCACCAAAACACGAATTTCTATATTTTTTTTTTAGAAATGCCGCTGAAACTGAGATCTGATTTTTTTTAATGCTCACACACACACAACGTATGAACATCTGTGTCCTTTTTAGGTGCCAGTTGAAGCTGGAGTACGAGCTTTTAGACCGGAACTATTTTATGCAGTGGAAGTATACACTCTGTAGCCTTCCTTCCAATGACAGGTTAAGTTTGCCCCGAGTATAGAAAACACAAGGTCATGACTTTAGGAAGATGAGTTCCCTTTTTTAGTGACGTCACGAGGAAACCAAAGCTTCCGATTGGTTTCGGACGCTGTTGTTTGTGACGTTAACCATGACACCGACGTATCAGGCCGACTAACATGATAGTGACGCAACAAACGGAGGGAACTGTTCTCTCTAATGTCATGGCATTGTGTTTTCTTGATGGTCTTGGAGCAAGCAAAGGCTGTTGCACAGGGTGGTGGAGCGTGGAAGAGAAGACTGACTTAGCACAAAGAGGATTAAGTGTAAGTTCTCGTGAATCAATTAAAACCTGGATCAATCTGAGCGAACAAACATTTAAAGTTCGGATTTCAATTAGGTAGGTCCATTTCGTTGTAGTACACTGGCGTACAAAAATTAAGGACGAGACGGTTTTTCGAATGTAACGTCGTGCAGAAGTGCTCCACATCGACTCACATCATACCATAAGATCCCCAAGATGTAAGAATATGGGACAAGTGAGCAAAACCGTCCAAACAAGGATTCCAAAGGATACAAAGTCACTTTATTGAAAAGGTAGTTTCGAGCACAACTGGACAGAAGACAGAAACGTCCATGTGACAGGCGGCTGCCAAGAAAAATCCAGTCTTTAGTAGGGATTATGATCACTCCTGACTGCGTTGCAGGATTTACAACGTCTGTCCATGCTGATGACGAGGTAGTCAAGACGTTGTTGAGGCATCGCGGCCCATTCCTCTTGTAGCGCCAATCGCAGCTGCGGAATCATTGCTGGCGGCTGGTGACGTGCTGCCAAGCGTCTCCCGAGAAGGCCCCACACGTGTTCGATTGGATTTAGGTCCGGGGACCTTGCGGGCTAATCCATGCGTTGAATATCTTCACTCTACAACAGCTCTGAGACAGCCACTGTACGATGAGGGGTAGCGTTGTCGTCCATGAAGAGGAACTCAGGACCCCCAGCACCTCTAAACAGACGCACGTGAGGCAGAAGAACCTCGGTACAATAACGGACACCAGTGACTGAACCTCCTTGGAAGATGTGGTGGTCAGTACGGCTACCAAGCATGATACCGCCCCAAACGAGAACTCCGCCATCTCCAAACCGGTCCCTTTCGATGATGTTGGAGGTGTGATTGCGTGTCCCCTGCTCGCTCCAGATGTGTATACGTCCAGAATCGCTCGTCAGACTAAATCGGCTTTCATCCGTAAAGAGAACTCGACCCCATTGCTGATGTGTCCAGTTCTTGTGTTCCTGGCACCACAGAAACCGCCGTCTACGATGAGCAGGCGTTATGGCACACACCGTACTGGTCGTCGTGCGAATAGAACACCTTCGTGCATCCTCCTGGCCACGGTAAAACGCGATAACGGACGACCAGTTGTCTGTTGTATGTGCCTTCCGATTTTTCCCGCTGTCTGCCGTCTGTCTCTTTTCACCTGTAGGGTAATATACTGGTCGTCCGCCGCTGTGGTTGCTCGTGGACGACCACTGCTAAACTCTCGGACAGCTGTTCCTGTCGTTTGAAATGCTCTCCAAGCTCGTGAAACGATGCTGTGAGCGATCCCGAACTCCTCGGCCACACTAGTCACACTTCGACCTTCTTCTAACTTTCCAATGACGCGATCTCGGATAAAGTCATCCGGATGTCGTGTACTGGATTGCCTGTTGGCCACATCACACGGTGGCAGCAACTCGACGTCGTTCAAACCGACGTACGCCGTGCAATAGCTTTCACCGAATTGCTGAGCGCACACCGCCCGTGTGCTTTATACCCTTCCGTCACCCCCTACGTCATGCTGCATATATGCGCATGCCTACCGTACCGAACCCTAGTCTATCTCCTGAGTGGTCTTTCGGTCCGCTCTGCCTGCTCGTTCCGCTGTTATGCTAATTTCTCCTCTTCGTCCTTAATTTTTGCACACCAGTGTATGTAAGTTAAAATGGTTAAGGAAGCCATGATTGACCATGTGTTCTTTAGTGATTGTCATCTTTCTTCATCAGAGTAATAGAATAGGAAGAATTTGTCGGGTTCATTAATGCAAAAGAATTGCGAGTGAAATTAAGTTCGATAAAACCATGAATCGATTTTGATGAAACTCTGCTATGGCAAAATTACAATGAAAATTTTACTTTCATATGTGACGTACTACAGAGGTAAAGCACGTGTCAAGATTACAAATCTGCAGCTACACGTTTACTCATTGTAGCTTAGTCGGCTAGAACAACTCACTCCGGAAAGAGGGGACTCGGGTTCGATCCCCTTCACTGACAAATTCCAGTTTTCACACATAACAAAACACCTTATTGGTTTCATAAAAAAGAACTAGGCTAGCTCGGCTAAATGAATTTCACTTGTTTGGCATTGGAAGACTATCAACATAAACTTGAGATGTGTGCTACTGGAAATAGAAGTTGCAACAGTGATTGCAAAACTCTTTGAATTGGAACTGTAGATTTAACAGTACACTAATAAAATTATGTCATTTTAACTGCGCCTTGCAAACGAATAGGGCGTCCAAAAAGTTTTTTTTTTGTTTAGCTAGTTAAATTGTTAATTGTCGAATTTCTTTTGCTGCATATTAATTAGTTAATTAACCAACTTTTTCAAAGAAAAAAATCAGCTTTCAAAAATCCGAATCAAAAGATATTTTTGTATGAATATATGGTTATGAAAATGAGAAGTGTCAACTTGCGGTTCAACATAAATGCTATGCGCAACTTCGAGATACTTACCTATCAGAAAAATTAGAAGCAAGATAAAAACTCTCAAGTTCCAATTCAAAGAAGAGCATGATAGCGTATGTTGAATTATCTAAATTCGATGTGAGGTACGAAGAGTGAGTTCTGTTTAAAAAAATCATCTTAATAACATTCTTTATCCAAAAGAAAATCACCAATATGAAAAGCTGACCTTTCGCAGTATACCCAATTACGTGACAATTTGGTATACAAAAAGAAATTAAGTATTATAATAACTGAACACTTGTACACTGATAGATATGTAATGATAAATACTTGTATACTGTGAGAAATACTAAGCGTTGAAGCTCTAAGTAACTGGAATCTGTAGAAAGATGAAAAATATACACACGTAAAGACATATTAACAGTGAAACTGATAACTCTAAAGCAATTTACATTTCATAGTCAATTAGAATCAGTGTGCGCTTTTAGGAGCACTGTCATCACAAATAGTTCTTTCTTCTGTACCAGAACCATATAAGTAAACGCTTCCTCCTTTCTAATAACCTCCACCAAGGAGAATGGGGAGCACCAGTTTAGCGATTCTCACTGGAGACACTTCGGTTTGATATTTCTACTTCGCTTAGCGTTCAGGTTGATTTATTAGTCAGTTTCCTCCCAGGCAGGAGGGCACTCTTTGCACAGGAACATCTGCTGAAGCCATAACACGGAAATGGGCTAATACTTGCGTGGCTGTGCAAAGTAGTTCTTAGCCAACTCCTAGATAAAGCTTTTCTGAAAACACTTCATCCTAGCTGCTTTAAGTGTACACAGTCAGCACATACACACCCTGCATAATTCATTACAAATCATCTTTTGAAATACAGTTTGAAAATGAGGCAGTTAATACTTTCTGTAATTGCAGATGTCTAGACATCATATTGGAGCTAAAACCCAGTAATTTTTATTTTGTTGATAATCCGTAGCTCGCTACTCAAACTCAACCGATTTCAGATACAGTGGTGGACAAAAGTATTAGCACCCTCGGTGTGTTTGAAAAAAATAGTGAAAAATCTTTGGAATAAGCAGCTTTTCTCCAAACAAAAACAATGTACACGTGGTTGAGAATAATATAAAATATATTACAACAATTTGAAACAAAAGTTTCAAGTGAATATATTCTTAGAAAGTTGATGAAGTTTCTTACGCATCAAAACAAAGGACAAAAATGTTTGCACAAAGGACAAAAATGTCGGCAAAAAACAACAAACATATTACGTATATTTTGTAGTGAACCCCTAGTTCGTAATAATAGCTCTTAGTTTCTTTAGCACTGAATGCATTAATTTTTCCGTTGTTTCAGAAGAAATTTTTCCCATTCTTCAAGGAGAAGTCTTTTCAAATACTCAATGTTCAGTATCGCTTGTTTTCTCATTCTATCGTCAAGTTTTTTCCATAAATGTTCGATAAGATTCAAATCAGGGATTTGTGCGGGATGTTTGAGAGTGTGGGTACTACGATAAAGTAACCATTGATGGCTAATATGAGCCGTGTGTTTAGGATCATTGTCCTGCTGGAAGTAAAAAGTCATACCCAAATTCAGTTTATCAGCACTTTGCTGCAGATTTTCCTGGAGAATATTCAAATACATCACTTCGTCCACTGTACCCTCTATGAATACAAATTCCTCCACACCAGCAGCCGACATGCAACCTACCTCATGAACCCCATGCCTTACTGAAACTTGAACGAACATTCTTCTCTTGCAGCTCTGTCTTGGGCTTTCTCCAAACGGAATTCTTTCTATTGCAGCTCATTAGAGTGAATTTACTTTCGTCTGAATACAACACTTTAGACCAAAAAGTTTTACCTTTATGTTAATGCTCTTTTGCTAAGGCAAGCCTCTTCTTTCGGTTAATTTTATACTGATCACGGCTTTCTTCTGGCTACTCTCTCTCTCTCTCTCTCTCTCTCTCTCTCTGTAACCGGCACGATGAAGGACTCTACGGACAATTTTGCGATAAACTACTTTTTCAATTCTTTCTTTAGCACTGTTGCAACTTCAGTTGACGAAATGTTTGAATTTTTCGCGACGGAACGCTTTTCTTTGGGGTTCAACTCCGCTCTTCTTTGGGGTCAACTTCCGCGGACGGCCACATCTGGGTTTATTTTCCAAGCTGCGAGTCGATTTAAAACGCTTAATTACATTTTTGACATGAATCTATTCTTTTGAACTATTTTACCGATTTCTGAATACGATTTGTTAAAATTAAGCAAACATATGATGATTTTTCCTTCCTCTATTGTTGTTTCAGCGCCTCTGCTATCCATTTCGGCAGTAACAGCAAATAGGTCGAAATAACAACAATTTTCACTTCTAATAAGGATAGAACAGACTTCGAGTTTTATATATCTACCGTACTGGGAACATGACTTGACGTAAGCGAAATTTATTTGCATAATTATCATCACTGTGCCAATACTTTAGTCCGTCCAAATCTTGTATCTGCAAATACGTTGGGAAGTTTTCAAAAGCTTAAAAGTATGTAAACAAGTTGTTGTTGTTGTTTTTTCAGCCTTTTTACGGGAAGAGTCGATGTAACATCTAATTACACTGCTGGCCACCCAAATTGCAACACCAAGAAGGAAGCATCCGATTGGCCTGAAATTCGTAGCATGTGTCGCCCGCGAGAGGACATGCAAACGATTAGCATTGCAGAGCATATGCAAATCATGTGCGCCCGGCACACCACCCAGAAGCACTACAATAAGGATGCACAGAAGGCGGGGTGTAAGTAGTGGAAGTATGTGTGGTGCTGCCAGACCTGTGCGTGGGAAGCTTCCTGATGCCTCGTTGCAGAATACGGCAGTCATTCCAGCACGTTTCGAAGTTCGACAAAGGACGAATAGTGGCTTATCGCGACAGCGGTTTATCATACCGAGACATCGGCACCTGTGTGGGACGACATCCAGCCACAGTGAGGCGAGTATGGATTCGCTGGGTGCAGGAGGGACGGAAGGACCGACGTGAGCGATTGCTGCAGCCGCGGCACACCACCGAACGAGAGGACCGGCATGTTGTGCGGCGGGCATTGACGGCTCACATCGCCACATCACGAACGTTAGCGTAGGAATTAGGGTGTGTTGCGCAACAACCTGTGTCAGCACGTACCGTTCGACGTCGTCTGCAGGAGCGGGAACTTGTCGCACGGCGCCCATTGCTCCGATTACCATTGACGTTACACCACCGGCGAGTGCGGCGGCAGTGGGCCATTGAACGCCGCACTTGAACTGCGGAATGGCACGACATTGTCTTCTCCGACGAATCCCTCTTCTTCCTGCAACACCACGATGGTCGGATCCGCGTGTGGCGGCACAGCTGCAGAGACTGTATGACGCCTGCATTATGCATCGCCATACCGGTCCGTCGCCTGGCGTTATGGTTTGGGGCGCAATTGGATATGACACCCGCACTACTCTGGTACGCATCGCCGGTACACTCAACAGCCACCGCTACATCTTCGACGTTTTAGAGCCTGTAGTCCTCCCTTACTGCAGGACCTGCCAGTGGCCACGTTTCAACAGGACAATGCGCGCCCTCATGCATCGTGCAACAATTCTTCGTGGCCCACCAGGTGTCACTGCAGCCGTGGCCCGCCTGTTCTCCCGATATGTCGCCCATCCAACACGTCTAGTCGCTGATCGGCAACCGAGTGGCCCGGCAAGCACCACCCGCGGCTACGCCTGATGAACTGTGTCAACGTGTGGAAGCAGCCTGGACCGACATACCCCAAACCCACATCCAAAGCCTCTTTCGTTCGATGCTGCGGCGTGTAGCGGCCGTTATTGCCTGCCATGGGGGCCACACGAACTATTGATGTCTGTGTGTTCCGCAAGTCGCACGGGCCTGTAAGCTCAAACGTTTCATCTTTGTATCTCTTGTTATGTATCCAGTAAATCTGGCTTTGCTATCTCGTGTCCTTCTTGGTGTTGCATTTTGGGTGGCCAGCAGTGTAATATGCGACCGATTGATTAAGCTACAATTGTTCTCACAATTGACTTTATATAATAGATTTAGGAATCGGCTGTGTTCCCATACTTTTGTCCCCCACTGTACCTACCGGTTTTCAAATTCTTAAATGTAACGTAGTTCTGCTACTTTGTTTTCTTTTTTTAAGGGAAAGGGAACCAGGGTCGCACTGGACCTAGGATTTTCAGAGGGCGTTGAATATTTTGACGAAATCAAAATAGTTTACCTATTTAAATTTTCTTACATCTATACACACGTGTGACATATCTACACTCTCAAATTAATACAGCTTCCAATGTGGCTGCAAGAACTTCTAAAATAACATCATTTTTATTTTCCCCGCGTGGCTCAAAGCATTGTTGAATATTGTGAATTACTAAAGGGGTTTTTTTTTCACAAATATTGATCTACCAATAAAGAAAAATTCATGGGAAAAGTGAATTTTATTGGAAAAACATTTAGCATTGAAGGAATCAGTTGTACAAGATATTATACTGTATTTTTATGAAAACAATATTTTCCTGGACCTTGCACTTGAACTTGAACTTCCTTTCCCAGATTTCCCACTTTTGTTTGTGAAATCTTTGGCAATACAAAATTGGAAAATCCGGAGATACTTAAACATTACACAACAAAATTACTTGCTCTTTTTTGCCAATAAAATGGCATTTACTGTGAAAATAAAATATTTCTTATAAAATACTTCCTTCAAAAAATAATTTGTCAAGAATCTGGCTTCAATTTATTTTTCTCCTGGAATGCAAATGCCACTGAAAAAAATTTATATAGGGACTCGGATAGATAGTTTGTATTTTCTACAGTACTAAAAGTTACTTCATTTCTTCACTTTGTTCACAGAGTCTGTTGTTAACCACATCATTGTCAACTGCCACAAGCTTGTCCCTCTCGCACTGCATTATAAGGAAAGCTTCCAGGTTGTTATTTGTCATATCGGAGCGCAGCCTTGTTTTTATAAGTTTAAGCTTGGAGAAAGCTCGCCCACAACTTACTTATGTTAGAGGTATTGTGAGCAGATATTTATAAACTTGACTAAGCTCTGTGTACAAGATACAGTACATGTTGTAGTCATAGATCACTTTATGCACACAATTTATGCATACCTTACAAGGTTCTTGCATTGTTCTGATCAACAAATCTGGTCTTCATACTCTGGTTACGCTTGTCAATAACAACACTGAAAACTTTCATTCGGAATCTATCCTCTTCGAAGGAACCTGCTTCAATTTCGGCCAATTCACCGGGCATTATCTTGACCTTTCTTATTCTCTTATGTGGCAGCTTCGAGTCAATGCAAAGACTTTCTATTTCCAGAGAAAAATCTTCTATCTTTTCATCTAACTTTCCTGACATAACAGGTACAAATCCTTCTGTAGCACTTGATCGAATTGGTTCCTGACATCTCTCAATCCCTTCTGTGTAGTGGAACTCCAACCCTAGACATAGTCCAGATTCTTGGTTTGGAGATAGTCTGAAAAACGTGCTGTGATTTGTGTGTTATGATTTTTTAACAGAAACAGTGTAGCCACCACTATGGTTTCAGACTGCAGAAACTTCTGGAGAAGTATAACACCTTTGGATTGAACTATCACAACCAGTTCTATAAACACTGTTTCTGATTGTGATGTGTTATCTATGACTTAGCTGTGGAGCCAGTAATGGCAGCGACCAAATTTTTGGTTGTTCCATCTCTTTTTGACCTCCACTTAGTAGCTTCTGTATCTGCTAGACATACTCTGGGATTCTGCTGTAAGTACACACTAATCTCTTGTGTGAGTCCTTGAGAAACATCAATGTCTGCTGCAGTAATTCGAAAAATGATATGGTTGCTGGTAAACATTGCGCGGCATCTGACATGACAAGGTTCAATACATGCGCATAGCACCAGGTATGAAGGTGGTTTGGTATTCTATCCTTGAGTCCAGGCGAGACTCCTCTATACTTGCCGCTCATGTTTGTAGCACCATCAAATGCATTTGCTACGTGAATCCTGTAGTATTCAAAATGTCCAGCAGTGTGCTGAACAAAGATTTCCCTGTAATGGACTGGACACACATCAACCCTACGACTTTCCCCTTCATTTCGTTTTTCAACAGATACCTAAATACTATAACACATTAGTCATAACTTGACATATCCATCGTTGTGTCCATTAATACAGGAAAAAGTTTTGTTTGTTTTACTTCATTCGCAATTTCAATCTGGATTGCAAGCTTGATAATATTTATTATTTTTGTAACAGTCGTGTTACTAAGTAATATGACTTGACTGCTTCTTCCCTTTTCTCCAGGTTTCTTTGTTGCTTCAACTGCAGATTTACTTTTCTCAGTCACACTCCTCCCATCCTTAGCTAAATTATCATCATAATTAGATAGCAGGAGAAAAATTTCCAAAACGTTTCTATGATTGACAGAAGGATCATCAAGGTTGCAGGACCTTCTTCCTTCCCTCGAAAAGCAAAACCCTGCTTCGCAATCAGCTTGGTTACATCAGTAACACCAGATCAAACTTTCCTGAGTTCCATTATTTCTTTCTTCCCTTTTAGGACGTCTTTTGTAAAAAAGAACGTGCTTATGTTATCGGTTTGTCCGTCCGTCCGCCTGTGGACACCATATCCTGCAACTATTGCGAAATTAGTCCGATTTCAAAACTTCTCTTTGCATTGGGAAGATTGAAGTGTGTGAATGATGATCATTTATTTCGTTTTTCATATGGTACATAACTTCGTCGCTAGAGGGCGTAAGTGCAGATGATGGCGAATACAAAATACATTTTATTCCATATATTAGCTTCTAAACATCCGATTGAAAAAATTATTTTACCTCTCGATCCCATTTATGTCGAAGACTATTTTAGGTGTAGTCACTTTTTCAAGTTACGCATAGATTTTCCGCTAGGGAGAGTAAAGTTAAATTTCGTTTTTCCCGATATCTCTGCTTCTAAAACTCAGATTTGAAATTTTTTCTGTAGCGGATACAGCTTCTGATGGGAAATCGTTTGTATATAATTTCTAATTTTTGGTAACAATGGTTTGGCCGCCATGAGGTGTAAGTGTTAATTTCTTTTAAGAGTCCGATTTGAAAAATTCCAGTACGAAATGTTTTTCATATAATTTCCAAATTTTCAGGTAATTCATAGACTTTCCGCTAG
The DNA here is from genome assembly GCA_039090855.1 of Macrothele yani. NCBI lineage: Eukaryota > Metazoa > Arthropoda > Arachnida > Araneae > Macrothelidae > Macrothele > Macrothele yani. The sequence goes on from CM077026.1 coordinate 78,370,433, forward strand.
GGGGCGTAGGTAAATTGCCTCACAAAGTATAGCACAATAGCGGTATACTTTGTGAGGCGTACATAGTTAGTCTTGATCTCCGAATTTAATTTTAAAATGTAAAACATGCATTTTTCACCACCGAAATACTTGGCCTTTTCTGAACTATAACATAACTTCCACATATGTAGCAAACTTTGTCAGAATTATTTAAACACCCACGGAAAGATATTTTTGCAGACAATCAAACATTAACTGCTAGGTATTTCACTTGTTGACAGGACGACTTTTCTGTAACAATGAAACTGAAAGGTTTACACAATAGCTTTAACACAAAAATTGGCATGTTAACACAAAGGCTTTAACAAAGAAACCAAGGCGTGGAGAAACTGGGGGTAGAATTCGTGTGGTTGAACACTGTTCATGTGGTTAAGTAATTAAACACTGCATCATCTATTGGGTAAATGCGGAAATCCTTTTCAAAACATTGTCTCTATCACGAATGTTATTTTACCAGGGGCGCCGACTTCACCAAATTGTTAGAGGGACGGTTTAAAGAGATTGGTCGTGAAAGAAAGGCTTCTTCATTTCTGCTCCATATCAGGAGAAATATGAAAAAAATGTGAAAAAAGGAAAACTGCGTGATTCGACTTATGTTTTAATAACTGAAAACGCAGTTACAGTTTCTCATAAGAAAATAAATAAGAAAAAGCGAATATTCCTTTTAAACATTAGCATCTTAAAAACAAAATTCCTGAAATGCCTAAAAGAAAAGATATTATTTCTAAGCGTTCATTAAAAATATGAGACATTATCGATCTTTCTGAAACAAAGAACGAAAATGAAAAATAAAAATAATTAATAAAAAAATTAAGACAAAAAAGTAATTTTTTGCCCTTTTTTTTTTCTTTCTTTATTTATTTTATTTTATTATATTTTGTTTTATTTTATTTTATTTTATTTTTTTGATAATTGTTTTCAAACACTTAACGCATTTCATAAGAAAAGAAAAGCAAAGCTTAATTAATGAAACAGGACGAAAAAAATTGCGTTGGCATTGCCCTTCTTGAAAAAAGATTGGGGAGCAAGATTCACCTATCCAACCTTTGTCGTTGTCTATGAATTTGGCTTTGTTGATATATGTACTGATGATTATTATAACATCTTGACGTAAGTGAGAAAAACGTATACATCTGTGAAATCATCAGGGGAAATGGGCCTAGAAACGATATTTCGTTTTGAGGCATCAAACTACAGGCAGACCAGTGTTGTGAAATCAAGGTTGATTTACACTTTCCTTGGCTTAAGCACTTGATTTGTTTGTAATCTTCCTCTTTGCTGTTACTGCTATTTGGAAGTCAAATATAATCTTGGAACTTGAGAAATGGTACTTTGAAATGTGTTTTTAGTTAAAAATTTGTCAGGTAAGTTCCTGTGACCTCCGAAAACTGTGAAAGTATGAAATTAAAACCTTATGTGATTGTTTATTAGTTTTACGAATTCACTTTAGTTTCCATTCTCTGTGATTTTCCATTTGCAGAAAGCGGCTCCAGTTTCTCCCTTCCAACGCAGTCAGCATCCGTAATTAATGATTCCGTGGTCGATAGCCCGGTCCAAAGAGCATCATCTTTGCCAAGGAAAATGGTTTTCCACAACTTCAACACCACACCTCGCAAATGGAAGAGTCCAGCCAATTGAAGTAAAACTTCTTTCGAAGCTTGAAAGCCTGCTTTTACATCAATTTCACTGGAACTATTGTGAAATGTGCCATTTTGTCTACATGTAGTATCTGATACCTATTTTTTTTTCTTTGTACGAAGCTTTTTTTTTCTTTTGTGAATGTGATTGTGATTCAAACACTGCGAGTTTGTAACTCTGTACTTTCTCTAAATATTACAGAAAGCATTGCATCGTTAGATTACCTTACGACGCAGTACAGGAAAATAAAAATACTCATGTAAATTCCCCATGTCAGGGAAAATACACCATTTTAGATTTTTCATTTTTATGCTTTTCATATGTCCATTACCAAGTGTTAAGCTCTTCTGATGGTCAACACATTCAATGACTTTTGATTTATCAAACTTCGGAAAAGTGCACTAATGGAAATGGGAACGGAATGCAGTTGAAAATAAAATTGTCTGATTTACATGAAATGTAGTGATAACGTTAAGAGGAATAATATGAATGAATGACTAATTTTTCGGGCAATTAGATTCAGTATTAAAAAAAGCATCAATGATACTTGTAAACAAATCTTAGAATTGTAATTGTTGTCTTTTCTTGTTTACGCCAAAAAATATTTAATTGAAAGTTTTTTGAATTTTTATGCTAATGTTTGTCCGAGTCACAGGCGTCAAGAAAGGCGGACTGAAGCTCTGAGTTGTTACGAACAGAGTTTCCGAAGAGTTGTTTATTATTCCCTGAAGCTGGGGACAGTGGGAAGAAAAATACACACATGTTCGGACACCAGGCACAGGACCAGTTACTTAATGACTTAAACTGCTTTTTGAAGCCTTAAGTTTTAACTCGCTACTAGTCGCTTGAAGAAGTTGTTGCTGAAAACTTAACTATGATTTGCCTGTAATCAAACACTTTAAAGTAAAAATGGTCCAGAATGCAAGAAGAATCGACGGAATCGAGTACTTGCAAATTCAGTTTCCATGCAAGCTTTATTAATGAGGAAGGCACGTCAAGATGAAAAACGTTGAATATCTTTCACTCCGTAATATAAGATGACAATACGTTAAATTGGTTATAACAAAGCGCAATTCACATGTATCTGCTCGTAAAACACTTATTGCTCTTATCTCGCTCTTACAATCACTTGTTGCTCTTCACCTAACACACAGCACACTGTTTCATTTACCTCTGACGCATTGTCAGAATGCCAACTTTAAAAATACTTCGGGAGAAATAATGTGTCGTTAAGTCAAAAATCCATTAACGAGAAGAAACCAAACTTACATAAGAATACAGAAATTCAAAAAGAAGGTTAAATTAGAGGTATACGTCACATGCTCAGATTAAGACTGCTGTTGTTTTCCACATGTACTTTTTTTTAAGGTTTTGACAACCACCGCGAGCAACTCAATGAGCTATAAGCTGTCGCCCGTCCCTAATTTAGGGTCACTGGTTCCAGAGAAGGAAGAGAGTCAGTGCCGCAAGAGAATCAAAACATCCATGCTTCATCGGGATTCGAAACCGGAGACATCTCTGACGAATGGCCAGAAGTTAGCGCTTAGACCATGGTGCCACCGGGGTGGCAGTTTGGGTTGCTCAAGAATGAATGGGAGATGGCCTCATTAGTACTGCAACAGCTTCATCTACAGCCAAGGGTTGGGAAAGCTCTTTTGGCCGTCCCTGTGGCGCAGTGATCTAAGCGCTGGCTTATGATCATTCGTCCGAAAAGGGTCCGGGTTCGAATCCCGCTAAGGCATGGAATTTGTGTTTGTCTTATGGCCCTGGCTCTATCCCTTCCCTGGAACCAGTGGCCCTAAATTAGGGCTGGGCTTATAGCTCATTGAGTTGCTCACAGTGGTAATTAAACCTCCAATCAAAAAAAAAAAAAAAAAAAGAAGAAGAAGCTCTTTTGCATGCTTCATTCAGGATTATCCACTAAGTAGGTTACCTCATGTATGTATGTTATGGATCATCATTTTCCTTCTTCTTCACTTATTTGAGAGTTTAACGACTACAGTGCGCAACTCAATGGGCTATAAGCAGTTGCCCGTCCCTAATTTAGGGTCACTGGTTCCAGGGAAGGGAGAGAGCCAGTGCCGTTAGACAAGCACGACATCCATGCCTCACCGGGATTCGAACCTGGACCTTTCCCGGGCGAATGGTTATAAGCCCTCGCTTAGACCACTGCGCTACAGGGGCGGCGTTCCACATGTTCACTTGCTCGGTTTGCAATCCTTTGTTAGAAGCGAGGCTAAAAAATGAAGTCCTATTAAATGGCGTATGACTCCTAATTTGCCGCCCCGGTGGCGCAGTGGTCTAAGCGATGGCCTCTGATCATTTGTCCGTAAGGGGTCCGGGTTCGAATCCCGGTGAGGCATGGATGTTGTGTTTGTCTTACGGCACTGGTTCTCTCCCTTCCCTGGAACCAGTGATCCAAAATTAGGGACGGGCGACTGCTTATAGCCCATTGAGTTGCTCACGGTGGTCGTTAAACCTCCAATCAAAAAAAAAAAAAGGACTCCTAATGATTGTCTTTAGTATATTGTGTACGGATTAACTGGATGCTGGAAGGACGTTCAGTGGCCTTACAGTTTAAGTAGCGAAAGTCGTTTAGGCTTTAGCACTTAAGCAGGCGGAGAAACGAAGATCAGAAGACACCTGTGAGATCAAGGTATAGCAGACAGCATTGAAACTAGAAACCATTACTCGAGGTGTAATGATTCAGGTCTTATGTTTGTGAAAGTCGGTAGATAGCCCATTATTACAACGAAGATTTCATAAACCCAGAGGTCATTCGATTTTCTGTGAATATGGATGGTACCTTGTTTCCAAAAAAATAATGACCGTATTCATACCCATTACCCCATTGCCAGATAAGTTCTTATAGACGTGCATATGAAATCACCAGGTCTGGTCCCTGCCGAATGCATCTAGAACATAATAGAAATGCGAATGACGTCAAATTCGATGTCTGTACTTTCGACTCAGGCAAGAGTTCTTGTGAGGAAGGCACTGAATAGCATCATACTGCAATATGTAATTCAACATCTCTTTGAAGGGATACTTCATATTTAGTTTTACATTCATTACGTAAGGCTATCTATGATTTGTATTGTATGGAGTTTGGAATTCACATTAGAATTTACTTTTGTTATGTAAGACTATGCCGTACAGTGTACACTGTACCGTGTAGAGATGGTGCGTATTTATACTTGCGTGAAATTCAACTTCCGTAAAGCATAAAATAACACTTCATTTAGACTAGTAAAAGCTTCCTTTCAGTGTCATTTGCAAACTCATTTCTTCTGCGCAAACTGCTGCAGGTAACTTTACTCAGGTGAATCAACAATCATCCGCAGTTTAATTCCACTTTGTTTTGAGTTGTCTATACTGTTCGTCGCTCAGCGCTTTTGTAGGCATGGCTTTACTGTTGGCACTGGGCTGGAGGTGTGTCCTTCATTGGTCAGTTCTGGTATTGCAGTTGTGCCCTTAACATAGTTGTTCCGCTTTCCGTATGAACCCAAAATAGAAAAGAAAGAACAGCGGGGAGTGATACATTTTTTTGTGGGAAGGTTTGCCGTAGCTGACACTCAACAAAGACTTTCATCGTAGTATGGGAACAATTTTTTCTGCAGCGGAGTAACTATACCAATGGATTTCCAAGTTCAAATATGATTGCACAAGTGTAACACATGAGGAAAGGGTAAGATGTTCGTCCATGCGCACTGCGGATGACAGCATTGAACAGGTCTGTGCCGCTGAACATGTCGATACCAGCTTTTTGTACGCATCGTCACATGTTAGTTACTTCCATTCCAACAGAACGAAATAAGAACTGTTGTCACCGATTCATACTTAATACAGTATGTACTTCAAATATTCAAATATTTTTGCATAAGCAAAAATTTTGTGTTAATTCATGTTCACTGTCATACGCTCAAGAATTTGATCCGTATTAAACTCTATTTGGCATGGAGTTTCAAGAGAACACCAAGCAATATAGTGTAATGTGTTTTCAACTTCATGCACGTGAGTTTGTTATTGCCTGTGAGAAGAATGATGACGAGTGTCGCCCCGATTGCGCAGGCTTCTGACCATTCATCCGAAATGGGTGCGAGTTCGAATCCCGGTGAGGCATAGATGCTGCGTTTGTCTTACGGCACTGGCCCTAAATTAGGGACGGGCGACTGTTTATAACCCCATTGAGTTGCGCACGGTAGTCGTTAAACATTCAAGTAAAAAAAAGGGAGAAGAAGAATGATGATCCGTAACATCCATGAGGTAACCTACTTTGTGGATAATCCTGAATGAATCATGCACTATTCAGTGCATGAAGGATTTTGATCTTCGTTCTTGAAACTTGCGCTAAAAATAGCTATATCTGAAGTGCTAAGTTAATTGCCTTGATTTTTGTAAGTCTAAGCTCTGGCTTATGTCCATTCGTCCGTGAAGGGTCCGGGTTCGAATCCCGGTGAGGTATGGATGTCGTGTTTGTCTTACGGCATTGGCTCTCTCCCTTCCCTGGAATCAGTGGCCCTAAATTAGGGATGGGCGACTGTTTTATGACATTGAGTTGACCACGGTGGTCGTTTAACCTCCAATCAAAAAAAATTGGTAGGATACGCAAAATTTAAAGAATATTTTTCTGGACTACAGATTTGTTTCCAAAACAAGAAATTTTTATTCACAACCGTTTAAGGTCAAGGACGTTCTAAGGAATTGTAAACGCTTTTAACCAAAGATGCCTAATCACTGTTTATGATAAAGTTGTGAGTACACTTGAGTTTTTTTTCATGCAAGCGAATTAATGGAAATAACTGTCACTACTACGAAATGTTCATCAGTTCATTTTGATTGTTTCTCAGTGATAGTGGACAAAAAACACCTAAAACTAATCCTCCAGTAATGTTTCAGGTACTGAACATTTTACTAGGGGAAAAAATTGAGTTCACCTTACATCTTTCATTCACAGCACAACCCGCACCATGCGACTTCTGGACGATGAAAGGTGAATTTCGTGCGGGAGATTTCCAAGATTAGCTACTACTTCTATTTACCAGTACTATACTGTGCAAATTAATTGGGACAAAGTAAAAAATCACTCTTTTTTCCAAAACTATGCCTTTATATCATTCTATGCCTTGATATACACTGATAAATACCTGTATCAGTATAAAATATGTCCTCCTGTAGCAGAAATGGCCTCTTTAATTCGTTTTGGCATTGACTCCACTAATTGAGTGCACATATTTTTGACTTCATAATAGTGGAACCACACTTTTATAGCATTCGTTATCATGCGTTCATTGGTTGTACAGTCCATTTTACTTAAACGTCTCTTCAAAATATTCCACAAGTTTTCTATGGGATTTAAGTCTTGTGAATTTCCAGGACAATCAAGCAAATGAATTTGATTTTTCAGCATGAAATTCTTGACAAATTTCGAATTGTGACATGGGGCCAAGTCATGTTGAAATGTCCCGTCAAAAGTTTGCAAGATTGGAAATCCTACGTTGTAATATTTCTACGTACTTAGCTGAATTCATCATACCTTGAACAAGAACTAAGCTTCCAGTGCCATTTGATGTGAAAAAAACCCAAAACATTTGTTTCAGAGGGTGTTTTACAGTTTCTTTGACATGCTCAGATCTTAAGGGTTCACAGTTGCTTCGTCTAACGATATTTGCTTGGTAACCCTGCACAAATAAATGAGTTTCATCACTGAAAATTACATTTTTCCAGTCGTCAGCAGTCCATGATTTATATTTTTTGGCCCATGCTAAACGTTTTATCTTCATTTTCGCATTCAAATATTGTTTTTTCGTTGGACTTCTTGCCTTCCGGCCAACTTCCAGAAGCCTACGGCGTACAGTTGAATCACTAACATCACAACCACTAGCCAATAAATCTCTTTGAAGTTCGGTGCTTGTTTTTTTGGGGGGATTCATTTTACTATTTCTGATTAGATATTTATCGCTTCGTGGAGTTGTTTTTCGTTTTCTTCCACATTTACCTCTCCTTTTTGGAGACGATGATCCAGATGCATTGTATCGCGTAAGCAGTCTTGATACCCTTGATTTGCCTACACCAACTGCAGAAGCGATATCTCTCACTGTCATAGAAGTGTGATCCTTCAGAGCAATTATTTCTGCACGCTTCCTTGGCGAAATATCCATTTTTCAATACACGAAAGCAACACGTACTCACAGAGAGCAAAAACTAACATCCACCTGTCACACACGAAAGCTCACAACTGAAGCTGAAGTGCCAATTTCCTGTTTAAAACCGGTCAAACCACATTATTACTGTCAAGTTCTAACAGTCACACCACCTCACAGCTGATAAAACCGGTTTGCGTGGGTTTCGGGCATCAACTGGCGATCACATTACAATTCTGAGAATAAAATAGCTTGTCCCAATTAATTTGCACGGTATAGTAGATGAACACACCTCAAAAGTAACGACTTTCTCAGCTTGGAAAAAGTGACAGAAATGTGTGAAAATTCTGGAGAACTATGATGAAAGGTGAGTTAAGTTTCATTTTCGTAGCGTAAGTAATTAGTTGGGAAAAAAGAAGTTCGACACTAGTGGAAGACACAAGAAAACACAGAACTACACAAAAGCAATTTGTTTACTCTCGTTTTGAACAGATGAAGATTATTATCAAGATGTTCAGAGGAAACTGAAGTTTTAGCGTAGCAGTAACGAATGAGATAGAAAGAAGCAACATGTAGTTGCCGTTCACAAATTGCGTGTCAGCTGACCGTGCTTCTGGTAGTCAAAAAGAATATAATAGTGCAGCCAGGGTCGACAGCTTTTGATAGCAGTAGTCATATCAACACCTATAAATTATACACAACGACTGCACTGCCGTCTGTGAGAAAGGAATTGAAGGGAATCAGTAAGCGCCAGTTTGTTAATTCCGCAATTTTTTCCTGCACTGAGACTTTTTCAACTTGGTTTTAGAAAAGGATCCCATGGATAGGCAGAATTACAAATTTTATCGTTTTGAAAGCTTCACGGATGAAGGTAATTGTTCAACTACAAAGAAAAGTTTTAGCTCAACACAGTTTTGCAATGGAAGAAATGCGATCATGTTAAAACAAGTTGGGAAAATATATGGACCAGAGAGAAGACCAGACATCACTTCTTGTAAAAAGGTAAACTGTCGTGAAACGTGAAAAGAACAAATTTTGATTTCTTTTGCTGCTCCTAAAAAAAGGATTTATTCCCCAAATAGTCGCGTCATCGTCTATAACGGAAGTTCGAGGAGGGGTAATATGACATCGAAATCGTTGAAATTTACTAACTCTAAGAGAAAAGCCTAGGGCATGAGATGCATGGTAAATTCTGTTAACCGCAAAAGTGTCAATTATGTTTTCTGTGTTGGAAAAGAAATCACTGATAAAAAGAAAAGGAAAAGGACAGATAGAAAAAAAGTTTCCTTGAGGTATGCTTGGATTAATGGAAAATAAATCAGAAAGTTCATCCTTAGTAACAACATGCATGCTACGAAAGGCACAGCACCAGTGACACGAAACATGATCCATATCCCACAACTGTAATATAATGTAGTTCAAATGCCTTTCAGAATTCACTAGAGGCATTTGAACTACACTCACGGACAATGAAATTTGCGCACCTAAAAGAAAACATGCTACAACCGCGAAACTTTGCAAGTAGCTAGAGTGCGTGCTGGTATCCAAATAATCCACGTTTGGTGCGAGTGCGCGTGACCGCACACCCTGTGGTGGCCCTGCAAGCACGAACGGGTAGCCTTATAAACCGGCTTGTAGTCGATGTGCCTTGAAAGCGAAAAGCACCGGCCGACGCAAGCAAAAATACAGAGTGACAAGAATGCCGGGTAGACACCAGAGACGTTGATTTACGCAACTTACGGACTTTGAGAGAGGCATGATCATCGGGCTGAAAACCGCAGGGTAGTCGGCGCGCCGTGTAGCCCGTCCCGTGGATCGTAATGACCATACCGTCCGACTGTGTTGTGAGCAGTGGGCACGTGACGGCCTTCCACACCGCAGAGCGGCTCCGGACGGGCCAAGAGGACCATCGGTAGAGAGGATTGACAGATCGTGCGCCAGGCACGAACGGATCCCACGCGGACCCGATCCACTATACAGGCAGATGTAGTGGCTCCTGTGCGCCCACGAACCATTTCCCAACGCCTCGCAGAAGCGAATCTGCAGTACCAGCGCGCCTTACGTGTGCTTCTATTAACAGCGGAACATCACCGGCTTCGTCTGCAGTGGTGCCAGACCAGAGATACGTGGAACGCTACAGACTAGCGACTTGTGGTGTTTAGCGATGAGTGCCGCTTCGTTTTGGTGACAGATGATCATTGTGTCCGGGTGTGGATGTCCCCTGGTCAACGGCACAATCCCAATCTCGCTATCGAGCGCCACACCTCCTCCACTGCAGGCATTATGGTCTGGGGATCCATTGCCTACGATAGCTGATCAGCTCTAGTAGGGGTACGTGGATTATTGACGGGCCAGCGGTATGTGGATAAGATCCTGCAGTCCCATGTGCTCCCATTCCTGGTCGGGATTCCAGGTGCGCTATACCAGCAGAATAATTCCTGCCCGCACACGTCTCGGGTTGCCCAAGACTGCCTACGTCATGTCCAGACACTTCCATGACCTGCCCGCTCCCCGGATATGTCCCCTATCGAGCATGTGTGGGACCAGTAGAAATGCCGGCTGCCGCAGTGCCGCACTATCCGGCATTTGAGCACACCGTCCAACACGTATGGGCCACTCTGCCGCAGGACAACATCAGGCGTCTGTTCGTCTTCATGCCGAACCGTATTGCAGCGTGTATCACAGCACGAGGCGGTGCGACGCGTTGTTGAAGATGACCAGACTGCGTGCCACAGATCCCTCTGTAATTGTCCTGCAGCTCTGTTTTGCCATCATGTATATCATTCATCTGTATCATTACGTCCATAAAATCTCAGTTCAATCCGATGCTTCCTTCTTGGTGCGCAAATTTCTTTGTCCGTGAGTGTATAAAGTGCCGTCACCTCAGCTATTTAGTAGTTTGAGCGTTCGTACCTGCTGGGATCAAACCCGAGGTCTTCTCCGTGGAAGGCACGAACGTTGACCACTAGGCCACCCGCGGCCCTGGAACTAGTGGCTCTAAATTAGGGATGGACGACTGCTTATTACCCATTGAGCTGCTCACGGTGATCATTAAATCCCCATTAAAAAAGCTTACTTAATATTATACATTGATATTTTTAATATTATACAAAAGAAGCTTAATTAATATTATAATTTTTTATTGAAAATCTTGGATACCTAATTACTTGAAGTCCTTAATTAAACATAGATTAACTAAACGAGTAAATAGTAAGTTATAAGACGGTGTATACTCAAACTTTAACGTTTTTTTTAGTCATTTAGACACTAGTTAACACATGCCATCATATCACTTGTAGCGTGACGCATTTTTGTTGTCTTTCTCTATGTAACACAAATACACTAGTCACAAAAAATTAGGGATATTGCTGTTTGGAAGAGAAAACGTGGTGATATGCAAATTTAGTGACTACTGGAGATCGTTTATCAGCGTGGGTAGCTACGGCATATGTAAATTAGTATCCTAACAACACAGTATGTGCCGTGCGAGCCCCGATAAATGTACCCTGCGAGAAGTGGAAAACGGGTCATTTCACAACTTGGTCGAGAAGTCTGCTGAATGTATTTCCTTCATTGTGGGATTAACCTGAAATGATGTTCAGGTGATGTTTAAACATTGACGACAGAAACAGGGCTTTTGGATGTTACAGGCAAAATTCTTAAAGCAGCTGCCACATCCATTTCCTTGTATGGCAGATCAATGTGGTTGCTGCTTTCGGAGTTTTGCAAACTGTGGCAACTCGGCTATACACACGAGATTTCTACGGCATAGAAATGTTGCAGATCGACCCAGGAGTAGCCGTCCGAGAATAACTACCAGGAGGCAAGATCGCTACCTGGCAGTAAATGCTAAATTTACTTTCATTTTTAGTTGTCTTTCTCTATGTAAATTTTGAGTTCATTCTCCTTCAGCGTCTCAATCTTAACGTTACATTTTCTCACTCGATGAATGTTATTGTGGCAACAGTCTTGAGGTCAAGATCGATGCCGTGTACATGTTTGACAAGCTAAGAGTATGTAGCTAGAAGAAAGAGGTGTGGTAGTCGCAGGAGCTGTCTTTTTCATGCAGTTAGCGTCTGCGAACGAATTTGAGTGGTGTTATATATTTCGTGTTAGAGTTTCTTTAATTTACTACTGCGTTTACTAACTCACGTTAATCAGATGATGTTAGTATTGCTGTTAAGAGTTACTTGAGTGATTATATCGAAATTCTTCATTAGTGTAGTGCGTATTGAGCATTGGCTGAATAAAAGGCGAACTGTAAGTAACTACTTCTTTGAAGATCTTTGAATGACTTTTTTATGCCGTAAGCTACATAAGCTATCCAGGTCACTTAGAGTGAAGTAGAACAACTTAAATGTAGTGTTTCTGAGGAAGAGTAGACTTCACGCATACACATATTGACATTCTTTTAAACCCAGAAACATTACATAGTATGTATTTAAACGGTACGAAACTGTCTACACGAGTGGTGACTCAGAGCAAGGAGGCCGCTGAGATGTATAACACTAACATGAGCTAACCGTCGTTAAACATATGTCTGGGTCCGACAGTCTATATCATGAAATACAGAGTGGCACCATGTACTTTTCACAGACGAATCCCGTTTCGTTTTTATCCTGATACTGGACGAGGACAAAGTAAGTAGATATCTATTTACCTTGGGACGAGGACGCGTGTGGAGGAGATCCGGTACACGAATGCAACCACATTATGTGCAGCCCGTCCACCCTTACCAGCGACTTTCAGTTCTCGTCTGGGCAGGAGTGTGTTTTAATGGTCTTATATCCTTGTATGTTTGTCAAAACAAAATGAATGCCTCAGTGTACCTAAACGAGAAAATTGTGCCCATTGTGACCCTGTTTCCCGCTATTGGACATGCATTCCGTTTTCTCGATGGCAATTCAACCAGTCACCGTGCCTGAAGCTTGCATCAGGAGCTGGAAAATCATGGGATTGAATCGTTACAGCTGCCTCCGAGGTCTCCTGACCTTAATCCTATACAATATGAATGCCTCAGCGTACCTAAAAGAGAAAATTGTGCCCATTGTGACCCTGTTTCCCGCTGCTATTGGACATGCATTCCGTTTTCTCGATGGCAATTCAACCAGTCACCGTGCCTGGAGCTTGCATCAGGAGCTGGAAAATCATGGGATTGAATCGTTACAGCTGCCTCCGAGGTCTCCTGACCTTAATCCTATACAACATGAATGCCTCAGTGTACCTAAACGAGAAAATTGTGCCCATTGTGACCCTGTTTCCCGCTGCTATTAGACATGCATTCCGTTTTCTCGATGACAATGCAACCAGTCACCGTGCCTGGAGCTTGCTTCAGGAGCTGGGAAATCATGGGATTGAATCGTTACAGCTGCCTCCGAGGTCTCCTGACCTTAATCCTATACAACATGAATGCCTCAGTGTACCTAAACGAGAAAATTGTGCCCATTGTGACCCTGTTTCCCGCTGCTATTAGACATGCATTCCGTTTTCTCGATGACAATGCAACCAGTCACCGTGCCTGGAGCTTGCTTCAGGAGCTGGGAAATCATGGGATTGAATCGTTACAGCTGCCTCCGAGGTCTCCTGACCTTAATCTTATTGAAAACATTCGGGACGCCGTACAGCAACGTCTGCGTAACCGCGTTCCATACTTCAGTACACTGGCAGACCTCCGTAATGTGTTGCCTGTAATATGGAACAAGCTGCCCCAGACAATCATCAATAATGTCATTGCAAGTATGCTTTGTACGTGTCAAGCCGTTCTTCGACACAAAGGTGGTGTTAGTACTGAATTCCAGAGGTATAGACATTTTCCGAATTTACTATTTTGTCTATATTGCAGTGCTACTTTGTTATGTGCAGGAATTGCACAAAAAATTATTTTGTAAATGCATTCTTTGTTGTTTGTGTTACAGTACGTGGCTTCACTGATGTTATTTCATTGAGTGTTTCTTGAGTCAGGTACATACATCCTTCATTCCATGCAATATCCCTAACTTATTTTGTCCAGTACATATCAAACGTAGTAATAGGTTAAATGTAGTAACAATCAACTTCTAATTAACTCGAACTTCACATTGAAAGACTCAAAACATCGAATTACTTAACGTAAAACAGTAGAGAGCTAAAGAAAGTCAGCTAGCCTAATGAAAATCAACTTCACAGCTCGTAAGCCAGTCAGCCAACAAATATGCATTCAAACCAACCTTTTTATCTGATCCTATTACATACGTCACGCAACCTCCGTGCTCAATTCTCGTTACTAAAGACATTCGGGAGCGTGAGAAAATGTAAACGTTAATTAGGATGGTAAATGCTTAAATGAAAATGAACCAAATTTTCACAAAGATAGGAACTAAAACAGGAAGTTCTATTAGAGTCTTATCTCCTGTTACAGTACCTACACAGAACACCTCATAAATTCTGTCATGAAAAAAAAATCTATTAGATCCTGGATAAACGAAAGCTGTTGAAATACGCATTGTTAAACGAATTCAGTTGTGAGCAGATTTTAACAACGATTTGATGGTGAAGTAACTTTAAAAATACGCTCATGATTGAATGTATCATCGAACAAGATTATTATTTTCCTTCAAAATAATTTGGTTTTGAGGAAAAAGCAGGAGTCTCTTGTAGACCCATTTACAATTAAATCACTATGGAGATCATTCGGAAAGTTGAAATATGCACATGCCACACAGCAGTCTTTTTACGCAATTATTTTTTATATTTATTTGGTCATCGATCGCCTACTGCCCAATGGTATTGGTATCTTCTCCTTGAGTAGACACCCTTTTTAAGTTAACCCATTTCAGGAAAATGGTTTTTCACGGGGTGGTTTTAAACCCATGAACTACCATCTGCAGGCGTCAGAACGGACGAGCGCGGTGGCCATAGACCCTTCGAAATGACGCTGTCTCCGAAAAAAAAGACTGAATTATAGAACTGAAATTTGTGATGTGTGTGATGTCACTACATCATGCTGGTAATATCCAGTTGAGAGTTCTTCGTCGTCCAATTGATTTACAAAGGTGTTGAAGACTTCCACATGCGCAGCTCTTGTGATGGTTGTGTCGAAGAAGATGGGACCAATTATGCGGCGCCGGGTCATCCCACACCAAACACCAATTTTCTGTGAATGAAGGGGGTCTTCATATATCGCGCTGGGATTTTCACTGGCCTAAATATGGGAATTTTGAGAACTGACGTATCCGGACAGGTGAAACGCCTCGTCCGAGAACCACGTGTAGTCCAGAATGACCGGATTTTCCCGAAGAAATATCTGAAACCATTGACAGTGTGTCACTCGTTTCACGTGGTAAGGCTCTTTCAGTTCGTGGACCACGGAGATACGGTTTGCATGAAGCTTCGCTTTTTTCACAGCACGTTGACAAGTTCGTTTGGACAACCCTGTTTCCCGTGACAGTCGGCGAAGTGACTTCCTGGGAGACACAAGTAGTCGGCTTTTTACATTCTGGATAGTTTCCTCGGACATTTGTGGGCGACCTCCTGCACGGTCGTCTAATAAAGTCCCCTTGGTTTCCACTTTCTCCGACAATGCCCAAATGGTAGACCTGCTCGGCGGATGTCTGCCTGTAAACCTCTCCTGTAATTGCTGTTGACAAGACTTTATCGATTCTGTTTTCCAGTAAGTGAGAACAATAAACACTCGCTCCTCCAGAGTATACCGATACATTTTCACGCGTACGCGAACAAGCACGAGCATTCACTTTCAACAACCGTATTGTGTAGACACGCTCAGCGAAATGGCACAAGAAAGCAGCTGAGAGGTGCGTCCGGCTGGCTGGCGGACTGTTCCTCAATGGCGCCACACTTAGGAATGTGTATGCCACTAAGGAGCACTCCGGCAGGTTGGCGACAGCGCCAGGTTCAATGCTGTCTGGACGCAAATGGTGGCCTCTTCCAGCACATGTTGTGATGTCATCACATTTCGCACGAAATGAGATAAGTCCACTTCATATTTCGTTGCAATATCTTCATTGGTGTTAATGTTATTAAAGAAATGCCGGGTTCGGTAGCGAGGGGGACACCTTGTAGTTGGTGCACACAAAGACAAAGAGAAATTTCTGAGTAGCCTGTCAAGTTTTCACGGCTGATGCTAAATTCACGCTATGCGTGAAAGTAGCACACATACTAGTTCACGCTTGTTCTGTGATTGGTCCGAATGATTGGATGGGAGTGGTCTTCTTTTGGGGAAGTAGCACGTCAAAACATCGCAGGTCAAAACATCGCGGACACAAAACATCGCAAGCCATAACATCGCGGACACAAAACATCGCAGGTCAAAACATCGCGGTGACAAAGCATCGCAAGTCATAACATCGCTGGCACAAAACATCGCAGGTCAAAACATCGCGGTGACAAAACATCGCAAGCCATAACATCGCGAGCCATAACATTTCAGGATGGGGCATTAATTACACGGCTTTTTTCTTTTCATTTTTTTTTCTAAACATTTTATCTTTGGTGGGAAAAATTTGTTCAGACACTGATTTAATTTGCAGAAGACTAGTATGCGGCACTTATAAAAATATTTCAGGAGGGGGCATTAATTAATCTCTCATCTCATACAAAAATTGCGTAAAATCTACAGTTTTCAAATTAAAGCCACCAAATTTGGTATACTACCTCATGGTGTTCTTGGATGTGGTCTGAGCCCGGGGTCGAGGGGCCCCCATAGAAAATTTTCGTAAAATCTACAGTTTTCAATTTAGAACCACAAAATTTGATATACTTCCTCATGGTGCTCTAACTTAGACCGTAAACGGTTTTTGGAAAGGTAGGCGGCCCGGGGTCAAGGGGCCCCAATACGCAATATTCGTAAAATCTACAGTTTTCAATTTAGAACCACCAAATTTGGTACAATATCTCATGGTGCTCTAATTTAGACGGTAGAGGGTTTTCGGAAGGGTGGGGGGCCCGGGATCAAGGGCGCAACATTCGGCAAATCTACAGTTTTCAATTTAAAACCACCAAATTTGGTATACTACCTCATGGTGCTCTAACTTAGACCGTAGACAGTTTTTGGAAGTGGTCTGAGCCCGGGGTCGATGTGCCCCATAGAAAATTTTCGTAAAATCTACAGTTTTCAATTTAGAACCACAAAAATTGATGTACTTCCTCATGGTGCTCTAACTTAGATCGTAAACGGTTTGGGGAAAGGTATGGGGCCCGGGGTCAAAACAATGCGCAAAATTCGTAAAATCTACAGTTTTCAATTTAGAACCACCAAATCTGGTATAATATCTCATGGTGCTCTAATTTAGACGGTAGAGGGTTTTCGGAACGGGGGGCGCGATCAAATGGGCCCATACGCAATATTCGTCAAATCTACAGTTTTCAATTTAAAGCCACCAAATTTGGTATACTACCTCATGGTGCTCTAACTTAGACCGTAGACAGTTTTTGGAAGTGGTCTGAGCCCGGGGTCAATGGGCCCCCATAGAAAATTTTCGTAAAATCTACAGTTTTCAATTTAGAACCAAAAAATTTGGTAAACTTCCTCATGGTGCTCTAACTTAGACCGTAAACGGTTTTTGGAAAGTTGGGGGAGGGTGCCCGGGTGAAGGGGCCCCAATACGCAATATTCGCAAAATCTACAGTTTTCAATTTATAACCACCAAATTTGTTATAATATCTCATGGTGCTCTAATTTAGACGGTAGAGGGTTTTCGGAACTGGTGGGGGGCCCGGGATCAAGGGGGGCCCATACGCAATATTCGTCAAATCTACAGTTTTCAATTTAAAACCACCAAATTTGGTATACTACCTCATGGTGCTCTAACTTAGAACGCAGACAGTTTTTGGAAGTGGTCTGAGCCCGGGGTCGATGGGCCCCCACAGAAAATTTTCGTAAAATCTACAGTTTTCAATTTATAACCACCAAATTTGTTATAATATCTCATGGTGCTCTAATTTAGACGGTAGAGGGTTTTCGGAACTGGTGGGGGGCCCGGGATCAAGGGGGCCCATACGCAATATTCGTCAAATCTACAGTTTTCAATTTAAAACCACCAAATTTGGTATACTACCTCATGGTGCTCTAACTTAGAACGCAGACAGTTTTTGGAAGTGGTCTGAGCCCGGGGTCGATGGGCCCCCACAGAAAATTTTCGTAAAATCTACAGTTTTCAATTTAGAACCACAAAATTTGATGTACTTCCTCATGGGGCTCTAAGTTAGATCGTAAACGGTTTTTGGAAAGGTAGGGGGCCCGGGTCAAGGGGCCCTAATACGCAATATTCGTAAAATCTACAGTTTTCAATTTAGAATCACCAAATTTGGTGTACTACCTCATGGTGCTCTAACTTAGAAGGTGACGGTTATTGGCACGGGTGGAGGCCCAGTCCGAAGGGGGCCCCTACAAATTTTTGTAAAATCTACAGTTTTCAATTTATATACCAAGAAACGGCGATCTTTATTCATACCCCCCCTAGTTGAACTTTTGTGGTCAGTTGCCGTAAATTCGTATGAATCGGCATGAAAATTCCGATAAACAAAAGAACTCCTTCCCGTCATTAGGCACTTTGAAAAACTGCCACACATAATTCGCTCAAACTGGGAAAACTGACACACATTCAAAGTGTCCCTCGAAGGAATAGCAATTTGTGCCCGGCCACTTAATGAAAAGCGTGTGGCAGTTTTCCAGTGTGGCGGTTTACAGTGAACCAGAAATCCCATACTACCCCCTTTTCGGAAATAGAATCAGTCTTATTATAATTCTATTGTTTCACCGAACACCAAATCTTTAAAAGATCTACAAATTGACGGCAATTTGTTAGCCATGCAATTTGTATATGCCCCCGTAACGTCGTAGCAACAGAAGGGTACCAATCTCCCGGGTACGAATTTGCCGGGTACCAATCTTCCGGGTATGAATTTGCCGGGTACCAATTTGCTGTTTCCCTGAAATAATTACTTCTCTGTAGGAACTTTTTTTATTTTATTTCATTTATTTATTTATTTATTTTTGAGAATTCCGTGTAAATAATGATATACAATAACTGAAAGAGATTATTTCGAACTGGTAAAGTACGTAAAATCCCTGAAAAAACATGGAATTGCAATCGCAACAAATTGTAAGTTTTGGGTAGAATAGATTTTGGAGCTCCTAAATTTAAGAGTTATGTAAAAGATGTAACTACCTTAGCAACGACAAATGAAATCATGTAATTATTTTTATTCATTTTTTTTCGAGATTTAACAACCATCATCAACAACTCATTGGATTGTAAGCAGCCGCTCGTCCCTAATATAGAACCACTGGGACATGGAGACATCCAAATGAGACGACAAGTGAAATTGATTTTATTATGTGTAACAAAAAATTCGTCATAGAAGACTGCAGTGTGCTAAACAAGTTCAACACAGGTAGTGACCATAGATTGGTGAGATGTAAGATACACCTCAACACTAAACTCGAACGTGGAAAGTTCATAAGACAAACAAAATGTACTGACATAACCAACCTTAAAAAACACCATAATACCTTCCAACTTGAGTTGGAACTGAAGAACAGATTCTCTGCTTTAGAATGCCTAACATCGAAAGAAGTGGATATTTCTGAAGTTAACAGAAAAGTAACCAAAGCTCTTATGGAAACAGCAACAAAATTAGCTGGGTCTAAGAACAAGTTGCATGTGAACAAATTATCAGGAAAAACCAAAATGTTGATGCAAAAAAGAAGAGAGACGAATACAACTAAAGAATATGTGACTTCCAAAGTGGAATATATAGAGCTATGTGAGACAGAACGAAAAAGTATCACTGAAGACGTAAGGAAAGTCAACTGTGAACTAGTGAGGAAAGCAATTGAAAACAACCAAAGCCTAAAGATAGCAAAGGGACATCTCAGTAAGGGAAGAAAACAGATTATGGCACTGAGAAAAGAAGATGGTTCTGTAACAAGAAATAGAGGCGAAATTTTGACAACAGTGAAAGATTTCTACTCTAAATTATATGAAAGGGATGATACATGTACTCCAGACATCAGGAAAGGTACTAGTACCAGAGCTCTTCCAGTCCTCCCAGGAGAAGTTGCACATGCAATCAAGAACATGAAGCGGGGAAAAGCTCCAGGAGAAGATGGAATTACTGTAGACATCATACAAGAAGCAAGTGGAGAAATTGAAACAGTACTCGCACAAATTTTCACTCGATGCCTTAATGAAGGGAAGATTCCTGAGGATTGGAAAAACGCTACAATGATCCTGCTACATAAAAAAGGTGACATTGAGGATCTCAGGAACTACAGACCTATCAGCCTCCTATCAGTAGTTTATAAAATCTTCACTAAAGTCCTTTCACACCGCTTGAAGGTAACACTGGACATGGCTCAACCCAGAGAGAACACGCTGGATTCAGGAGTACAATAGATCATATCCACGTACTGAGAGAACTAATTGAAAGAGTGAGGGAATATGAACTTCCATTGTGCATGGCTTTTATCGATTATGAAAAGGCCTTTGATTCGGTGAAACCATCAGCAGTTACAATGCCTTTGAAATCCTGTGGTATTGAAGATGCATACATTAAAGTTATTACATCTATGAAAATGCAAGTGCAAAGATTCGGCTGTTTGAAAATACAACACACATAAAAATTGGAAAGGGAGTGAGACAAGGTGACACCATATCTCCGAAGCTCTTTAATGTCACATTAGAAATTGTCTTTCAATCACTGAACTGGGAAAACAAAGGGATAAAAATTAATGGAGATTTTCTAACTCACCTTCGTTTTGCTGATGACGTAGTCATTTTTGCAACTACCCCTTCAGAGCTGCAGGGTATGATCCAAGAACTTGCTGACAAGAGTAAAGAAGTGGGATAAAAAATTTACTTTCAGAAGACAAAAGTGATGTACAATGCTTTTACAAGAAATTAAGATTTATCGATTGATGGAGAAAAGCTGGAGATAACAGATGCTTACGTTTATCTTAGACAGCAGATATCAAGTGAGGGTCACATTGATGAAGAAATTAATCGGCGTACAAAACTTGCCTAGAGAGCTTTTGGAAGAAATAGCATAATTTTCAAGAGCAATATGCCATTATTATGTCTTAAAAGAAAAGTGTTTGATCAATGCATCCTTCCAGTGTTTACGCATGGTGCAGAGACGTGGACCTTAACTAAAAGAGACATACAAAGGCTGCAGACAACTCAAAAAAGCATGGACAGGTGCATGTTTGGTGTAACCAGGAGAGATAAGAAGAGGAACTCGTGGATCCGAAAAATGACGAGAGTGGAAGACATCATGATCAGAGTAAAATCCCTGAAATGGCAATGGGCTGGACATACTGCCAGAAGGACAGACCATCGATGAACAGCCGAAATTTTAGATTGGTTTCCAAAGGACAGGAAAAGACCCAGAAGAAGACCACATGGGAGATGGGTGGATGAAATTAGAAAGTATGCGGGAGTAACATGGAGGAGACTGGCACAAGACAGACCGTTGTGGAAGAAACTTGGGGAGACCTTCGTCCAACAGTGTATTGATAATAGTTGACAATGATGATGATGATGATGATGATGATGTCGAATATATTTTCATTTGTTCGTATTAGTTTGGGAGACATTTTCTTCGGGGTATTTTCATTTGCATCTTTAATATTTTGGGATACCCCATAAAGAAATCCAGAATGCACCACTGAGCTCTTGGTAACATGTGATTGACCCAGGTAAAGTACTTTTATATGTCGGAACAAAGCGTTTACAAGGCCCGTTGTGATTGGGGTGTAGGAGAACTGGCCACATAAATTTAAGGGGAAGTATAAAAATTGCGTTTTTTGACCGCTTCGTGGCCACCACCACCAGAGGTTGGTTATCTGAGTCATATAAAGTTTCCGTAATTGCGTCTTTTCTTAATTGCGATAATTAATGTAATTCTTTATAAAAATGTTTATGATCTACAACTCAACAAAAGATTCCAAGGTTTACAATGTACGCACAAGTCTGCAAATTATCTGAGGGCATGTGCTGAGTGCTGACTCAGGAAACCTGTTGGTGGTGGTGGGGGGGGGATACCAAAAGTGTAAAATATAAAAAATTTTAGGTCCGATCGGGAAATTGAAATTTTCAGTAATTACAAGCTACAACTCGACACATTATCTGAGGGCATGTGCCTACTCAGCAAACCTGTCGGGGGGGGGGGATATTCCAAACGTGCAAAACATTATAAAGAATTTCTGGTCCGATCAGAAGATTTTTAGCATTTAGAGCCTACAAATCAACAAATTATTTGAAGGCATCTGCTGCCTCAGGAGGCCTGTCGGGGTAAGGGGGGGGGGGGGGTAACACCAAAAGTATAAATTATAAAGAACTTCTGATCCAGTCGGGAGATTTTCAGCATTTACAACCTACATCGCAACAAACTCTCTGAGGGCATGTGCTGACTCAGGAAACCTGTCGGGGGAGGGGATTAATACCTAAAATATAAAACAAAGTATTTCTGGTTGTAAATGGTGAAAATCTCCCGAACGGATGAGAAATTCTTTATATTTTACACTTTACACTTTCGGTATTACCCCTCCCCCTCCCTGACAGGTTTCCTAGGTAGGCCCATGTACTCCGAAAATTTGTTGAGTTACAGCTTGTAAACGCTGAAAATCTCCCGATCGAACTGGAAATTCTTGATATTTCATATTTTAGGTTTTCGGCACACACACACACACCCCCTACCCCCGACGAGTTTCCTGGGTTTGCACATACCAGCAGAGAATTTGTTTAGCTGTAGTCTATAGACCTGGAAAAATATCGTAAATAAGAAAATACGAAATTATGGACATTTTATGTGTGTCAGATATCTCGGGAGACCCAGCCACGGAGCAGTCTAGAACGCAATTTTTATACGGCCCCTTAAATTTTTTATGGCCAGTTCTTCGTGTGGCCACTTCTCCGGTGGTCAGTTTTCTGGTGGCCAGTTCTCCGCTTTGTCTTTTGCCCGAAAATCATGGAAATGTCTAAATTTCTTACTGAAAATGAAATATTAAAAAAAAAAATTATGAACGATAGTTGCTCAAGTAGTGGGGAATATAGATAGCCACACGAAATTTGTTTATGAGGAACAATTTTATGGCACTGAAATTCCAATGTGTCCAGTTCTCCGTGTAGCCAGTTCTAAGGTGGCCACTTCTCCGTGCCCGTTGTGGGGTTGTGATTGATAGGGAAATTTTATATCAAGTTTGTTAAAACATGTAAAATTCTACTCAAGAATAACAGACTTACTTTGTCGGTAATAGGTACAATCAATATTTGATTCTAGCTGCAATACATCGAATATTTGATCCGATATTAAAAGAAAATATTCTGCACGCGACCTTTTCCCTCTGAACTACAGCCGGATGGTGGTAGCTTTTACAGGGCTTGGGGCGAAATTTTATTGCAGGGCCCGGACCAAAAATTCATTGTTGGCACTAGGAAATAAATCTCATGTTTTAATAAAGTCGTTACGTGAAAAATGTCCTCAAAGAACACACACGATGTGAAATTCACAAATTTTGACGGTGATAACGAATCCTCATCCCTCTACTCCAGAGCCGAATACTTTACCAATTAAGCTACACCGAAAGAATTTATTGTTGCAACTTCTACGTCTTGACATGTGCTTCACCTCTGCAGTATGTCATAAAGAAAACTATCATAAAGAAAGTTCAGAGATAGAGAGAGAGAGAAGAGGGAGGGAGGGAGGGAGAGAAGAGGGAGGGAGAGAGAAGAGGGAGGGAGACAGAGAAAGAGAGAGAGAGTAAAAAGTGTTGATATCTACGATTTTCTTTCCGGGGAAATGAGGTTGAAATTGTATTATGATTCTTATAAAAACTTCCTTACAAAATGATAAAAAAAAAATACCTGCAAAGCGAAATTTTTTGAATTGCGAATATTTTAGTGTAGGAATTAATAAGGATCCCTCTAAAATAAATTCGTCCAAATAGTTGTTTTCCCCCTGATACATGGTTTTAGTGATTGATTTTTAATGCAAAGTGGAGCAAGTGACAAATTAGCGACTTTTTAAACTTTTATACGTGCTCATATATGATTTTTTGTTAATTTACAGTAATGTTTTTAAAGTCACTGAATAAATAAATGGCTTCTATATGTAACCCGAAATTAACTTTGATGTTGTTCTTTTTATTTCTTTAAATTTAAGTATCTGGTTTGCAGGCAAATTGTTAAATACATAAAAGTAAGGGCAACAAAATGATGAAATTTAATTTGCTATTTATCAATGCGAAAAATAGAAACGTTGTTTCAATAATCACTTAAAATCCCCAAATTTAAGTATTTGTACGGCGAAGGACGATAACCTATTCGAAAATGGAGGGATTGTAAACGAAAAGAAAAAAAAACCTTTTGAAAAAGAACTTTTTAAGGGCTTCGCACCCCAAAACTTACACACAAAGGAAATAATTGTTGAAAATTCTACCAAAAATGATTTTTTTCCTAAACTGCGGAGCCCCTTGAAGGCGGCCCGGGGCGAAAGCTCTAGTTGCCCTTATGGTCCATCCGGCTTTGCTCTGTACTGTGGATCAAATTTAGGGCTTTGCTGAAAGACTAATTAGAGCAAACGGGAACAGTTCAGGTATTCGTTGCTGTAATCCCCATTCCTTTTCCGTAGAGCTAAAACTAACGGGGGGAGACGCAATTGTTTAGACACCGGGACATCCTGTGTGACCTTGTAACATTGCTCCTGGGAATACTGAGCATTCGAGTTTTGGCCTCCCCGATGTTTTGAATGTTCTTAGATTCTACTAACGGGTATTTCACTTACAAAACACGGGACCTAGAAACAACAGCTGCGGCCAGGAATAACAAGACGCTGAACGCGGTTCCTTGCGCAGCATGAAACTGGTACCCTCTATGAAAATAGTGTCACAGAACACGTGATAATGTGCCTATATTATCGTTATTTTTTTTTATTTTTGCCAATTAACAAAACAACGGAAATAAAAAAATAAAATTTAAGTTTTCTTTTTGGTATTTTGAGGCCCCTTCGATTCCAAGGCCCGATTGCGTGCGGGAAGCGACCGTGCGCCAAGCGACTTTGCTAATCCCAAGGTCACTCCTGAGGGAAAGAAACCAACGTTCCAGGTAATAGAAATGCTTGTGTGCGAGTCTACCAGTACATTCCATTTTGGCATTCGGTATTGTGAGATACGTTTTGAAAAGCTTGTTCTTCGTTATGGAGTTACTTTCTACAAGAAATGGCAAGCCTTGTTTAGTATTGGGTGGCTACCAATATCGACTTCAGAAGAAAAGTAAATTAACTATCAGATGGCTGTGCTTGAAAGAACAAAAAGAAAATTGTAAAGGAAGTGTTAAAACGGATTTTCAGAATAATATATAATAAGCAAAACAGGTCATGTTTGTGTTCCGAATGAAGTAGAAGTGAAAAAAGTGATGGAAGTCTGTAGAAAAAGAGTAACCGAAGAGGTTTCTGTTCTTGTAAATAAAATGTTTAAAGAGAAAATTTCCAAAGTTTCTGATAAAGGGTATGATTTAGTAGCTGCAACCCCATCATACGAACACGTAAAAAGTACCTTATGCAAAGAAAGAAGAAAAACATTAGGAACAACACAGAATCCTAAAGACAGTTCAGAAATAGAGTTCCCAAATGACCTCCTCCTCTTACCGAATAAAGAAACATTTCTTCGCTTAGATTTTGTAAATGATGTTGGCAAAATAATTCTAGTGTTTGCCGGCAAAGGGCTACCAAGATGTATTAAAGAATGACGATTTCTTCTTGGATGGTACTTTCAAAAGCTGCCCGAAACAGTTCTATCAACTTCTAAGTGTTCATGCTGATTTAGGGAGCACTGCACTTCAAAATCAAGTATATTCAGCACTGTTCTGTTTACTACCAGATAAACGAGAAGGAACATACCGCTCATTGTTTAAGGAACTAAAGACTTTGTGTCCACATTGGGTTCCAAAGTTGATTAAGACCGACTTCGAAGCAGCGCTTATAAAAGCAACTAAAGAAGTATTCCCTGATGCAACTGTCTCCGGTTGCAATTTTCGCTTCAGTCAAAGTCTATGGCGGAATATTCAAGATCTGGGACTTACACAACTATATAAAACCAACGAAGAAATAAGAAGCATATGTAAAATGTGCGCTGCTTTGGCTCACCTACCTGCAGAAAATGTTGAAGACGCATGGCTGCTTATTATGGAGGACGTTCCACAGAATGAAAGGCTAGATTTATTTCTTGACTATTTTGTTAACCAGTGGATGGAAAATCTTAATGTTCCAATTCAAATGTGAAATGTACATGGCCAGCGCCATAGAACCAACAACGCCGTCGAAGGATGGAACTCAAAATTAAATAGTATGCTAGGAAATAAACAGCCAAATATATATGAACTTATTAAATGCCTAAAGGAAGAATCAAAACATGTGATGCACAAACAACAATTAAAAGAATTAGGTGAACTTGGTCCAAGAAGGAAGAAAATGTATATACAAGTAGACGAACGCATTCGCAACATCATGGCGGAATTTGGAAATTCTAAAGACCTTAAAAAATGCTTGAAAGCATTAAGCTATGTTACAAAGTTAGACTAAGGACCAAAGCTATAAAATTCAGAAGATGTAAGTAATTAATTAATTGCATGAAAATAACTTGACTACGATTTATATATTTTTCTATATATAAGAAAAATGATATTAAAAACTTGTATTTCTAAAAAGAGCATTAAACTATGTTACAGGTAAATTGTTGTTGGTCACTTGTAAGATTTACAAGTGACCAACAACGCAGTATTTCTAAAAAAAGCATTAAGCTATGTTACAAAGTAAGATGACAGATTTACAAGTAACCAACAACGCAGTTGAAGAGAAAAACATCGGTCTGTTTTTCTACAAAGTAAGATGTAAGTGACTACGATTGGCAGGGTCGCTTCGCGCACGAATTCTAGAGGGTCGCTTGGCGCACGGTCGCTTCGCGCACGACACCCGAGGCCCCAAGCGCGCGCTTCCTGCGCCTGTGCGGTGATCCGCCCCTAGTAGGGGCCATTTAAAGTTTTGTACTCGAGTAAAAGCGCAACACAATAAACTTGACTTTATGTGAAAATTTTATGCATATGAGCACGGTTGGGGTTGGTTGAAAACTGATAAAAAGGCTTTAGGCCTGTTTATTAATTTCTGTGCCTGTGTAAAAACGCAGTACCGTAACCTTGGCATGTTATCGAAACCTTATGAATACGTCGAACTAAAAATTCCTAAAAAAAGGCTAGGCCGAAGGTTTTGCAATTAAGGTTTTGTGATAGAGTAAAGGTGCAACATTAATAACTTGACATGTTATGTTAACGTTGTGAATATGAGCACAACGGATTAAAAATTTCAAGAAATTGCCTTTGGGATTAATGTGCTGTAGCAGAGTAAAAGTGTAACATTATCTTTATTTTCTGTATAAACCATACTACGTGCTGAAATGGCCCTACTATATATACGTATCTTCAACCATATACCGAAGTGCGGACACGGTGAAACAAAAGTGCGATTTTGTACGGTCCCTTAAAATTTTGTGGCTAGCCCACATGGAATAGAACACGTTGATGTCAAAAACGTACTTTTCACATAGCTCCATAACAGATAGCAATGGACGCGTCGCAATCTTTTTTTTTTTTTTTTTTTAGTTGGGAGGTTTAACGACCACCATGATCAATTCAGTGGGCTGTAAGCAGTCAGCAGTTCCTAATTTTGCGTCACTGGTTCCATGCAGGGAAGGGGGAGAGCCAGTGCCAGAAGTCAAACACAACGTCCATGGCTCACCGAGATTCGAACCCGGACCCTTCTCGGACTAGTGATCAGAAGCCAGCGCATAGACCACTGCGCCACTGGAGCGGCTCACGTTGAAATGAACCATGCAGTTTTCATACGGCCCCAAACGCTCTTATGAACATACTAATGGAACATGATGCAAAGAAATCATTAATGTAATTTGTACTAGCAGGGTGGTATTTCCCCGGTAAATATTACTATCTGTGGAATCACCAAGTTCAGCGGATGAAAATTAATGGATGAAAATTAATGAATGAAAAAGATATTCCTGTAATTTTCCAGTAAACTTATCTTTAATTTTTTTATTTAGTCAATTTAATTTTATGAAACAAAAAAGAAAGGAAGAGGAATGGAAATACTTATCTCCGAGGAGACATCTATAGTACTGCCGTACATCTGGCGTGTGCTTCTGAGAAACCGCGACACTGAAATGCAATGCACCTGTGTGATGTCGCGTGCATGCGACTTGACATTGGCATTGATCATCTTTTTCGTACCGTTTTAAATTTTGAATATCTGGAACTCTCTATTTACATTACATTGTATTTCTGCCTGATAAGCCGCTCGTTGGTGGTGAAAGCTAACGTTAATTAATTTTTTATTTTAATACACCAGTAACCGGATATTTTTGCACTTTATTGTTATCTACGGTCTCAAACTTAGACCGTAGGTTGGGTATTGGAGTGCTGAATTGTGTTGCAGATCTTAAGAGTAAAAAATTGAACTTTTAACGAAAATTTTGTATGGGGGCCCCTTGATCGCGGGCCCCGACCCGTTCCAAAAGCCATCAACGGTCTAAGAGTACCGTGAAATATTATCCCAAATTTGGTGGTTCTAAATTGAAAACTGTAGATTTTACGAAAATTTTGTAAGGGGGCCCATTGACCCTGGGCCCCGACCCGTTCCAAACACCGTCTACGGTGTAAGTTAGAGCACCATGAGGTAGTATACCAAATTTGGTGGTTCTAAATTGAAAACTGTAGAATTTACGAAAATTTTCTATGGGGCCCCCTAAAGCCCGGGATCCGACCCGTTCCAAAAACCGTCTACCGTCTAAGTTAGAGCACCACGAGGTGGTTGTATATTGAAAACTGTATATTTTACGATAATTTTGAATAAGGGGCCCGGGGTCCGTTCTAAAAAACTTCTGCCGTCTAAGTTAGAGCACCATGAGGTGGTACACCGAATTTGGTGGTTTTAAATTGAAAACTGTAGATTTGACGAATATTGCGTATGAGGGCCCCTTGACCCCGGGCCCCATATCTTTCCCAAAACAGTCTACGGTCTAAGTTAGTGCACCATGAGGTAGTATACCAAATTTGGTGGTTCTAAATTGAAAACTGTAGATTTGGCGAAAATACTCTATGGGGGCCCTCGACCTCGGGCTCCGACTGCTTCCAAAAACCGTCTACGGTCTAAGTCAGAGCACCATGAGATAGATTACCAAATCTGGTGGTTTTAAATTGAAAACTGTAGATTTGACGAATATTGCGTATGAGGGCCCCTTGACCCCGGGCCCCATATCTTTCCCAAAACAGTCTACGGTCTAAGTTAGTGCACCATGAGGTAGTATACCAAATTTGGTGGTTCTAAATTGAAAACTGTAGATTTGGCGAAAATACTCTATGGGGGCCCTCGACCTCGGGCTCCGACTGCTTCCAAAAACCGTCTACGGTCTAAGTCAGAGCACCATGAGATAGATTACCAAATCTGGTGGTTTTAAATTGAAAACTGTAGATTTGGCGAATATTGCGTAATTGGGCCCCTTGACCCCGGGCCTCATATCTTTCCCAAAACAGTCTACGGTCTAAGTTAGTGCACCATGAGGTAGTATACCAAATTTGGTGATTCTAAATTGAAAACTGTAGATTTGGCGAAAATATTCTATGGGGGCCCTTCGACCCCGGGCTCCGACCACTTCCAAAAACCATCTACCGTCTAAGTTAAAGCACCATGAGATAGATTACCAAATCTGGTGGTTTTAAATTGAAAACTCTAGATTTTACGATAATGTTGATTAAATGGCCGTGGACCCCGAGCCTGGGCACTGTTGGAAAAGCGGTACGGGTAACCACAATTTCTACCAAAATTTAATCAGGACATCAATTTTTATGAAGTCCCCTCCCCTTTAAATATACTTTTTTTTTTGCAATTCATCAAAACTCTATCGAAAGCAACTTATTTAGGGATTACTGCGATGTTATGGCCTGCGATGTTATGGCCTGCGATGTTATGGCCTGCGATGTTATGACTTGCGATGTTATGGTACCACGATGTTTTGCCCTTGCGATGTTATGGTGCCGCGAGGTTTTGACCTGCGATGTTATGGTGCCGCGATGTTTTGACCTGCGATGTTTTAGTACTGCGATGTTATGGTACCGCGATGTTTTGACCTGGGATGTTATGTCGGCGATCATATGTCGTGCGATGTTTTGACCTGCGATGTTATGTCGTAGACCCGGAAATTTGTCGATTATGTCGTCATAAAATGGATGTTTCTTTGTGACATCAAGAAAATGTCTTTCTGAATAGAAATCTTTGCCAAAGAAGCAAGTTTATCTGGAGAAATAGTGTTTCTTGAGTAAGTTTGTAATCTTTCAAGGCAAGAAAAACTTCTTTCCACCGAAACACTTGCAGATGCAATTGTTAAAATCAGGGAAACCAATATATAAACTTCTGTAAAAATGTCTTTATCTCCATGAAGCATTCGAAGAAGTTCATGAGTCGATATATTCCTTAATTTTTCATCAGCATATACAATACTCAGTTCATTTTTAAGGCGCTGGTGTTTAGTAAATATTTTTCCGTAAAAATGTTGTAGATTTTCAAAAGCGTGAGAGGGAAAGTATGAATTAAATTTGTCGAATTTGGTTGTGTCAGCAAGACAGGCAAATTGAAGTTTCAGTTTCTCACAGTCTTGAAACCTTATATCCGTTTCCATAAGAATGTGGTACAAAATTTCAAAATACAATTGTTTATCATTTTGAAAAATTGTTTCTTGTGTAAGAGCAGCATATTCCCGTTTAGATATGCTTATTTCTGTTATTTTGCTAGCTTTTCTAAACAGAGTTTCGAATACCTCATCGTTCCTTTTATGGCTCAAAATTTCATAGTTTTTGTTTTTTTTTAATTTGAGTAACCCAGTTTATGTCTAGTGATTTTTTCTGCAAAATTTCGAATAATAGATCGGTGAATCCAAATATTTTATTAAATACTATTGCCAAAAATGTAAATTCAAAAGTGTTCATATCATTTAAAAACCCTTGGGCAAGTTGAATTGATTTTTTGTCTGATTGGTCACTATTTGTGAGGAATTCGAATACTTCCTTCAATTTATCCCAATTTTCGTAAAATGTTAGAGTGTGAGGAATTCGAAGGTATTCGAAGCCGCTGTGGTGTAGCGGAAGCATATCCGGCGCGTAACTGGAAGACCCTGGGTTCGACTCCCGGTGGCGGCCAATGAGAATTTTTCCGTGACTCACTTTTAAACGTGGAAAGAGCGAAGATCTTTGTTTGATGTTCCTGGTCCACGTTAAATGTCTGTATTAATTATTCATTCGCCTTCTAATTATTTCTTCAGTTGCTGCTTACCATCTTTGGTGAATCCCCAGCGTTGTGCGGGGCTCCAAGAAGCAACCTGCCAAATTGGCTTGGCAGTTAGCGTGTGTGAGTCCAGAGGAATTCGAGGCCGCTGTGGTGTAGCGGACGCATATCCGGCGCGTAACTAACTGGAAGACCCTGGATTCGACTCCCGGTGGCGGCCAATGAGAATTTTTCCGTGACTCACTTATAAACGTGGAAAGAGCGAAGATCTTTGTTTGATGTTTCTGGTCCACGTTAAATGTCTGTATTAATTATTACACTTATTAACTTCGAAGTGGAGAACCATTAAGTTTCTGTTATGGTTGGCATGCATCTTGCAGTTGTTGATGTGAGTGTATTGTATTTTCACCACACAGCAAAGCGATCGCTTTGCTGAGTGGTGAAAAAACAAAGGAATTACACTGAGGCTTGCAAAAAATATTCGACACTTAGAAATTTTAGAAAAACTCTGCTGTATTACATACAAGGTTCAAACGATGTACTAAGCAATAACAAAAACAGCTTGAGAAGCTTTATGCTTCATTTTTTTCTGGAGCCCAGTAAAGTGTCCAGACATTATGCTTACCCCATCGTAACATTGTCCTATTGACTTGTGTTGATTATCAAACTGTTCCAAAATTTTGTCTAGCATTTTGTATAAAGCTTCTGACGTTCTGTTTCACTCACATCATGGAAACCCAAAAATCGCTCAACCAATACACCTTCCGAATCAACAGATCTTATTACTAAGAGCACTCGGAAGTCTGGTTATGTCTTCCCATCTACTTGAACAGAAAAGCATTGAACTTCATTTATTTCATTTTTGACGTGATCGTTTACATATTCTGAAATTCATTCAATTAATTCGTTTTGAATAGTTTTTGAGTCACCTGTGAAGAAATTTTTTATCGTTTCGTATTGGTTTTGAATTTATTAAAGGACTTCTTGATATCAACAGTGAAAGCAATTCCTTGAATTTCTACGATTTATCGAGTCAGTGCCTTCGTCATGGTCACGGAATACTAGTTCTTGTTTACTACAGTATTGCATAAATCATTGTCCGCATAAAAGTCTATTTAAACTATCGCTTTTATTGAAATGAATTTTCAAAAGCCTAGCATTCTCCCTCAGGGCTTCGGCAATGGTGTTCTGATTCTTTTCAAAATTATTTAGCATTAATTCGCATTTCAGGTGTTCGCTAGAATCACCACGTTTGTGAAGTGACAGTTTTATATTTAATAAATCTGCAAATTTTCTTTATTCCACGCCGAATTTTATTACTAAAAAGTAAGCAGGGCCAACAAAATAATTTTTGTAACACAGAAGGGCTACAAAGCCATTTATATTCAGTAAACCAACAATTTTTAAAATTAATATTGTAAGATTTACTGCTGTTCTTGATTTCTTTCTTGGCGACAAATGCCAGTGAATCCGTCGGTCGTCCGTGAAGTAAAATGTCTCTTTTATTTTCATCTTTCCACCGATTGAACGGAGTTTGCAATAAATTACAAAGTCGTTCACTGGATACATACTGAAAACTAAAACTATCACTATCAGTTAAACTGTACACGAAACTAAAGTAACTAATGAAGTTTTTAAAAAACAATCACAAAACACGAAAAAACAAATCTCTTTCGGAAAGTATGTACCGAAACACCACAAGGAAAAAGCCTTAGTGAATTGCAAAGAACCCTTAGCAATCAGTCCGGTTTCACCGCGATCTCTTCGGAAGGTCGCGACTGCATGTGCAGAGCCTTGGCGTCTCAAGCTAAAACACTTCACTTGCCCGGCAGATAGGGGAGGGTGACGTCTCAGTTACCATGGCAAATCGGACGAAAACTGCAGACTTCTAAGCATTCTCATTTCAGCTCTTCACTTGAACTGTTTTGCGTATAAGGACTTGTTTTCCGTATTGAATGCGCATTGTGAATTGATATCTAGTCAAAATTTTGGGTATTTTGGCACAATAAAGGCAAAAAAAGAATATATTATACGAAATTATTAAATAAAATCTTATTTCAAATGAAATAAGTGAAGAGGCACTTCACCTACTTCACCTGAAAAGCCGCCACTGCTGATGTCTTTCTGCCTAGCTGGCCAGAAAATTCTGTTGCGCTTTCAATTTATTATTGTCATTAGATAGCGTCGTGTTCTATTCTGTATGTCGTTTTTATTAGTTCTGCTGTCCTGTAATGAATGTTTACAAGTTACAACTAGCGTTGCCGCCCTGGTGGCGCAGTGGTCTAAGCACTGACTTCTGACCATTCGTCCGAGATGGGTCCGGATTCGAATCCCGTGAGTCATGTATGTTGTGCTTGCCTTACGGCACTACATCTCTACTTTCCCTGAATCCAGTGACCCTAAATTAGGGACGGGCGACTGCTAATAGCCCATTGAGTTACCAACGGTAGTCGTTAAACTTCCAAACAAAAAAAAACAACAAAAAACAAAAAAAGAACTAGCCTCTGGCGGCATGCTAAGGATCCAGCGTCCCACCAATTGGCGTGGTCGTCTCACATACCTGTCGACTGTGCAGTGAAACAGCAGAAAGTTAAGATGCAGAGTAACATGACTATCTTTATCATAGATAACTCATGGAACATAAAATTTAAATACAAAATGAAGGTTCGTACTAAATTTTACCAGAAATTAATCTGTTTCTTTTCGCTATCGAAATGTAGTCGACTTTTTTTTTACACACGGAATTGTTACTTCTTTAATCTCCGTTTCACATTTAGAACACGAAATGTCAAGCATTTTGAAAAATTCTTATAAGTCATGCCTTGAAATTTACTCAGAAAGTTACTAAAATTTCCTGTATGCAACCTGTACATTTTGACTTTTGACTTTTACTGCAGTGAATGAACGTTTTTGTTTAGAACACTGAACAGTTTTTCTTCTAAACACGCTCATTTCGGAAAATTCTAGTCAGAAGATTAGTAATTGAAATATGATTTCTTGACAAGCTTCTGTGATGTGTAGTGTGAAAATCCATGATTGTCTCTTAAGCTTCGGAGAGATGCTTTTTAAAACTGTTTATGGATCTTCAGAAATGAATGCGTTTAATAGAATGTTTTTCAGCTTTCTAAACAGGATTTCAGAGAGCATTTCTAGGATAAATTTGCATTGCTGGGAGGAAAATTGCTTCTGTCCCCAGCAAAACTCCAATTTTCGAGAATGTACTACTGTTCATATTGAAATATGATATTCATGCAGAGCACTTGCCCCTCCCCCCCCCTCCCAGCTCTCCCGGCAGCAGTCATGACATTTTTGAGAACCTGTTCAACATAGTTATCGAAATATTTTATTGAGAAGTTTTTCAAAAGATCAGGTAGTAGTGAAGGGGAGGATTTGCATATATTTGTGTCTAAGTTTCTGAGAAATGCTTTATTAAACTGTTTTCTTTAAAAATTGTTTGTGAATCTTCTGAAATTAAAGTGTTTTGAAGAAAAAGTGAAAAAACAAAAACGTTCATTCACTTCAGTAAAAGTCAAACATACAGATTGCATCCTGGAAATTTTAGTGACTTTCTAAGTAAATTTCAAGCATAATTTCTCTGAGAAGTTTTTAAATTCGTGGTCTAAATGTGAAGCGGAGATTAAAGAAGTAACAATGCCATGTGTAAAAAAGTCGACTACATTTCGGTAGCGAAAAGGAACAGATTAATTTCTGGGCATAATTCAGTACAAACCTTTATTTTGCATCTAAATTTTATGTTCCATGAGCTATAGATGAAAGAAATAATCATGTTGTTTCGCATCTGAGCTTGCAGCTGTTTCGCCGCACATTCGACACGTATTTGTGACGACCACGCCAACTAGTATTAACAGCTGGATCCCTAGCCTGGCGCCAGACGCTAGTTGTAAACATTTATTACAGGCGAGCAAAACCAATAAAAACTACATATAGAATAGAACACGACGCTATCTAATGAATGGAAAACGCAACAAAATTTTCCGGGCAGCTAGACAGAAAGATATCAATCATCTAATCCTTCCTCGAAAAAGACCCTTCACTCATTTGGACCAATCACAGAACGAGCGTGAATCTAGTCTGTGGGCAATAATCCACGCATAACGGGAATTTAGCTTTAGCCAGTTTTCACAAGACATATTATTTTTCGCCACTCCGGTGGCGCTGTGGTCTAAACGTGGCTTCTGATCATTCGTCTGAAATGGGTCCGGGTTCGAATCCCGGTGGGGCATGGATGTTGTGTTTTTTTTTCGGCAGTGGCTCTCTCCCTTCCCTTTAATCAGTTGCCTTAAATTAGGGACGGGCGACTGCTTATAGCCCATTGAGTTGTTCACGGTGGTCGTTTAAATTTCAATAAATATACACTGCTGGCTACCCAAAATGCAACAGCAAAAAGGACACGAGATAGCACAGTAAGATTTACTGAACACATAACAACAGATACAAAGGTGAAACGATTGAGCTTACAGGCCCGTGCGACTTGCGGAACACCAGAAAAATAGTTCGTGTGGCCCCCATGGCCGGCAATAACGGCCGCGGCATCGAACGAAAGAGGCTTTGGATGTGGGCTTGGGGTATATCGGTTCAGGCTGCTTCCACACGTTGCCACAGTTCATCAGGCGTAGCTGCGGGTGGTGCTTGCCGGGCCACTCGGTTGCCGATCAGCGACCAGACGTGTTCGATGGGCGACATATCGGGAGAACAGGCGGAGCCACGGCAAAAGTGACACCTGGTGGGCCGGGAAAAATTGTTGCATGATGCGTACCACGTGCGGGTGCGCACTGTCCTGTTGAAACGTGGCCACTGTCAGGTCCTGCAGGTAAGGGAGGACTACAAGCTACAAAACGTCGGAGATGTAGCGGCGGCTGTTGAGTGTACCGGCGATACGTACCAGAGGGTGCGGGTGTCATATCTAAATGCGTCCCAAACCTTAACGCCAGGCGACGGACCGGTATGGTGATGCATAATGCAGGCGTTCTACAGTCTCTCGCCGCGGCGCCACCACACGCGGATCCGACCATCGTGGTGTTGCAGGCAGAAGCGGGATTCATCGGAGAAGGCAATGTCGTGCCATTCCGTAGTCCAGGTGCGGCGTTCAACGGCTTACTGCAGCCGCACTCGCCGGTGGTGTAACGTCAATGGTAATCGGAGCAATGGGCGCCGTGCGACAAGTCGCCGCTCCTGCAGACGACGTCGAACGGTACGTGCTGACATAGGTTGTTGCGCAACACACCCTAATTCCTGCGCTTACGTTCGTGATGTGGCGGTGTGAGCCGTCAATGCCCGCCGCACAACCTGCCGGTCATATCGTTCGGTGGTGTGCCGCGGCTGCGGCAATCACTCACGTCGGCCCGTCCCTCCTACACGCACCGAATCCATACTCGTCTCATTGTGGCTGGATGTCGTCCCACACGGGCGCCGATGTCTGGGTACGATAAACCGCTGTTGCGATAAGCCACTATTTGTCCTCTGTCGAACTCCGAAACGTGCTGGAATGACTGCCGTATTCTGTGACGAGGCATCAGGAAGCTTCCCACGCACAGGTCTGGCAGCACAACACACTTCCACTACTTACACCCCGCCTACTGTGCACCCTTCTTATAGTGCTTCTCGGTGGCGTGCCGGACGCACATGATTTCCATATGCCCTGCAATGCTAATCGTTTGCAGGCCCTATCGCGGGCGACGCATGCTGCGAATTTCAGGCCAATCGGATGCTTCCTTCTAGCTGGTGCATTTTGGGTTGCCAGCAGTATATATATATATATATATAAAGTATATATTATTTTTCTTGAGGTAGGCAATTTCTGATTTTTTCGCAGTAGGACGCAAAGGAATTGCATTCTAACTTTTCATAAATTGTGTAGGCGCGTGCGTGCGTGTGTGTGTGTGTTTTATAAGTTCCTCTCCCATTTTGAGTAAGGCTCAAAATGGGAGAGGAACTTATAAAACACACACACACACACACACACACACGCACGCTGCCGCCCACATGGGACCCCCACTTCCCACTCCTTCACCATAGCCCGTACGTGATGTGCTAAAGGGCCGGGGCTCTAATTTTACGTCTGGCCGGGAGATTTGTTCGCCAGCGTGAAGGTATATGAGGCCGAGGCCTTTTATTAATTGCTGGCTAAAAATACAAACACATATATGCACTGGGGGTCCTGTGCTATGGGAAAAACTCCTTTATTTTCACGAGCCCCCCCTCACATAGATCAAAAAGAAATATGTACAGAGTATTTACAAAGCAGGACTTGGGCCTCGTGCTGTGGAAACTACCTTGGTTTAAGTCGTTTTTACACCTCTTCATTTCTTCTGTCTTAATCCTTCTAGCATGATTACTTCCTGCCTCGCAACGAAGTCTTTGTCCAACTCGGAAAGTTCCTGTCGCGCCTTGGGGAGATTGAGCAGCACCGAGAGGTCCTTCGTCTTTCCCAGGCATGGGGCGAGGGCTTGTCTCTTACCTGAAAGAGAGACACATAGAATTATGTGTGCGACATCCGCGGTCTGGGCCCCGCAGCCGCCCACTCGTTTCCGAAACGCAAAACGGCGGTAGTACTCCGGCGACACGCCATGGCCGGTTAGTACTTGGTTTAAGAACCCATCACTTTCAATACGCCTAACTGAGACTCGGGGAAAGACACTGAGTGTCCTTTTACTCGTATCCCCCACGTTACACCTATGCTACCATTCCACCATCGTGGCTTTTTTCAGCTGTGTCCGCACGCTTTGCACTGGCTTCCGCAGCTGAAAATCGATTGCCCCTTTCCCAGCTGCTTCCTTAGCCAGCTGGTCCGCACGCTCGTTTCCAGTGGTTTCAACATGGCTTCGGATCCAGTGGAAAGAAACCACCGTATTGCCTGCATTCCCTAGAAGAGAATGGATTTCTCTGACGAGAGGAGTCTTACTCCTGAACTGACCAAGCGCTTTCAATGCCGTTTGGCTCTTAGAGAAAATTCTTAGAGCCCATTGCAACACTTCTGTGATCGCCAACAACTCTGCTTGGAAGACAGAGGAGTTGGGCGATAATATCAACTGCTCTGCGAAGGTTTCGTTGCCATCCGAGAACTGTCAGAACCCTACACCTACGCTTCCACCTATTTTGGAGCTAGCTACAATGCAGCCAACAAGTCTCTCGTTGGCTGCGAATGCATCGCCGGGCCTTCAATTTTTGGTTTGTTCCTACTTTTATTTAGCATGGTAATTCTAACAACTGGAGATTATACGTGTTTGCTAACAACAAATACTCAGTTGCCGAGATTTTTGCAAGAAAGTTTCACTTCTGGTTAAAATGGGCATGTGAATGAATTGCGATTAAGAATAAAGTTCAGTAATGGATGAATTGAAAAATAAAAAAAATGACTAATTTCTGCAGCAAACTACTTGCACAAAATTAATATTTTCACTTTCCAGGCACAGCGAAATTTTGGCTTTTAAACTCATGTAAATTTCTAATCATCAAAAAACATTGAAGTTGCTCCATTGGCCACATTTTACTTTTCTGCTACCCCCCCCCCAAATAAGCTGCGCATTTCAGTTGAGGTAGTGCTTTATACTTAATTACTTTGAACACAACATTTAATCAAATACAATTGTTTAGAAAATTTACGAAGTTGGTAAATTTTGAAAACAAATTGTTCTACAATAAATTGTAATCATGGCTTCAAAATTAAAACTGGGAATATGTTTGCAATTCGTATTTATTAAAGTGAATGCCTGTGAATCAAAATTCCAAAGGGAGCGTATCAGAAGAAAAATATTTATTATATTTCTAGGTGTCACAATTGACACCTGAAAATGCGTATATGACGTGGAGTGCGTGTCCGCTGTCACTGGCACACGAATTTTTTTTTCCTTTGAAACTGGTTCCCTTAACTGAGTGTGTGTTGCTCTTACAGTATATACATTTATATATCATTTACAATTACTACCACTATCTCAATCCACTGCTGGATGAAAGTCTGGTCCAAGTTTCTTCCACAACAGTCTGTTTAGAGGCAGTTTTCTTCTTGCTTCCGAATTTCATCCACCCATCTCCCACGTCATCTTCTGGGTCTTTTTTTGTCCCTTGCTATCCAATTCAATACAATGCTGGCCATCCAAAATGCAACACCAAGAAAGAAGCATCCGATTGGCCTTTAATTCGCAGCATGCGTCGCCCGCAAGAGGACATGCAAACGATTAGCATTGCAGGGCATACGCAAATCATGTGCGCCCGGCACGCTACCGAGAAGCACTATAAGAAGGGTGCACAGCAGGCGGGGTGTAAGTAGTGGAAGTGTGTTGTGCTGCCGGACCTGTGCGTGGGAAGCTTCCGATGTCTCGTCGCAGAATACGGCAGTTATTCCAGCACGTTTCGGAGTTCGACAGAGGACGAATAGTGGCTTACCGCGACAGCGGTTTATCGTACCAAGACATCGGCGCCCGTGTGGGACGACATCCAGCCACAGTGAGGCGAGTATGGATTCGGTGGTTGCAGGAAGGACGGACTGACCGACGTGAGCGATTGCCGCACCGCAGCCCACCACCGAACTAGAGGTCCGGCATGTTGTGCGGCGGGCATTGACGGCTCGCACCGCCACATCGCGAACGTTAGCGCAGAAATTAGGGTGTGTTGCGCAACAACCTGTGTCAGCACGTACCGATCGACGTCGTCTGCAGGAGCGGAGACTTGTCGTACGGCGCCCATTGCTCCGATTACCATTGACGTTGCACCACCGGCGAGTGCGGCGGCAGTGGGACGTTGAACGCCGCACCTGGACTACGGAATGGCACGACATTGTCTTCTCCGACGAATCCCGCTTCTGTCTGCAACACCACGATAGTCGGATCCGCGTGTGGCGGCACCGCAGCGAGAGACTGTATGACGCCTGCAGTATGTATCGCCATACCGGTCAGTCGCCTGGCGTTATGGTTTGGGACGCAATTGGATATGACACCTGCACCCCTCTGGTACGCATCGACGGTGCACTCAACAGCTACCTCTACATCTCCGACATTTTGGAGTCTGTAGTCCTCTCTTACCTGCAGGACCTGCCAGCGGCCACGTTTCAACAGGACAACGCGCACCCGCACGTGGCACGCATCGTGCAACAATTCTTCACGGGCCACTAGGTCTCGCTGTTGCCGTGCACTGTAAAAAAATTACTGTAGATTTTACAGTTTTAAACCGTTTTCCAGGGTGCCAACACAAAACCGTAAAATCTACAGTTTTATGCCGTGTTGGAGTAAAGCTATATCTTTGCTCCAACACAATCAACACATTCGTTCCAGCCAAATTTTTGTGTTTTCGTGATTATTTGGACTGTGACTCGCTCCAGCCAAATTCTGTGCTGTTTTCTTCATGAAATGCGGTGTTGGAGCAAAGCTATAGCTTTGTTCCAACACGGCATAAAACTGTAGATTTTACGGTTTTGTGTTGGCACCCTGGAAAACGGTTTAAAACCGTAAAGTCTACAATTTTTTTTACAGTGTGGCACGCCTGATCTCCCGATATGTCGCCCATCGAACACGTCTGGTCGCTGATCGTCAACCGAGTGGCCCGGCAAGCACCACCCGCGGCCACGCCTGATGAACTGTGGCAACGTGTGGAAGCAGCCTGGACCGACATACCCCAAGCCCACATCCAAAGCCTCTTTCGTTCGATGCCGCGGCCGTTATTGCCTGCCATGGGGGCCACACGAACTATTTGTCTGGTGTTCCGCAAGTCGCACGGGCCTGTAAGCTCAATCGTTTCATCTTTGTATTTGTTGTTATGTGTCCAGTGAATCTGGTTTTGCTATCTCGTGTCCTTCTTGGTGTTGCATTTTGGGGAACCAGTAGTGTATTTCTCGCTGGCTCCTCTTCAAGTTATGATTACCGTAAAATGTGTTTCCATAATCGCACACTTAAAAAAATCGTACACTTACATCCTTATCCAACCCCTGTTGTTTGGTTCATATTGCACAACACTACACACATTCTTTGACACAGACGCCGTCTGTAGCGCCGCGATGCGGCGTGGGACATATTTCGAACGCAGTTTTTGAGTTCGCACAGCGCACTTCACCTTTCAGACCCTATACTAAAAGCAGTACTGTAACGTATACTCTATATTCACTTTCCTTTTGATTTTACTATCTCTGGTTATTTTATTTTACTATGTAAATTATCTTCCTACTGAACGGAATATTATTTCACCCCGCTGAATGAGATCTGGCAATGAGTGTAAGTCATGACGTGGTGGTAGCTCGTATATAGGCGCGTTCATCGGGTAGTTGTGGCGTTGAGTTTGTGTTGTTGCGTTGTAGTTGTGTTGTTGCGTTGTAGTTGTGTTGTTGCGTTGGAGTTGAGGGTGGTTGGTGTTGCGTTGCAGTGTGTTGTTATGTAGTAGTGATATATGAGTGCCTTAGTTGACCAGGAGTCATCATAATAAACAAGTTGTTCTGTAAGTTCAGTCTTTCTCAATTCTTAGTTTTGTCAGACCTCTGTCTGGCTGTTAGGTTTATGACTTTGATTACTTAATATAAATAACCAGCGTTGAGACTTTGTTTAAGTTCATAATTAACGAGTAACAACACCCTTTTGGGAATTCATTATTTTGAAGCGTAGAGCATTATTCATTCATAATAATTAGCTTAGCAAAAAGATAAACAAAGCTAATTCATTGTAATTGGCGCCCGAACTTTTCTCGAACACGAGATCCTGACTATTATTGCCCATGGCTTCCTTACCTGAGACAACTGCAAATTTCCACCTTCCGGCAAGTCTCGAGGGTAATGGTGTTTGTTTGGACAATTTGTACGAAGCCTGTGGCTCTGACTTGGATATGAATAATCTACACATACCCAAGCATTCTTCACCATCTCGTAATGCACCAGCTTCTTATCACTCTGAGTCGCGGGTCGTAGCTGAGGGAATTCAATCCTCTCAGCGAAGCAGAATGCTTGCCCATTTCGTGCCGCATGCAGGAACAATTCATTTCAATGGTTTGGAGGGGTCTTTAAAGTTCCTTGAAGATCTGGAAGATCATTTTGATTTATATA
This sequence comes from Macrothele yani, assembly GCA_039090855.1. Lineage (NCBI taxonomy): Eukaryota > Metazoa > Arthropoda > Arachnida > Araneae > Macrothelidae > Macrothele > Macrothele yani. Next base: position 78,412,628 of record CM077026.1, read on the forward strand.
ATATTCCGGAAGACTGCAAGGTCCAAATTGCCGGAACTTGCTTGAGAGATACCGCCAAGACCTGGTATCGGCAGTGGCGAGGGTCGAACCCGGATTCTCATTATGAGAATTTCCGTGCAGAATTCTTGGAGGTCTTTCCTTTCGGCCTCAGTCGAGCTAGTCTTGCTCAACAGCTGTTTTCTCGTCAGCAGGGTCCCAATGATAGCCCTGTGGCATTTGCGTTGGAAACTACACGCCTATATAATCTATGGGATCCACATGCCAGTCATGTTGACATGTTGGATACCCTCGTACAGCAGCTCGACCCATTCTTGCAAGATTTTCTTGAGGTTCGACACCCTACCACTATTCATGAATGCCTTCGCCTCATACGCACGTATGAAGAGCGACATGGCAAACATGCTTCAACTCACCATGCTCGGGGGCACTCCCGCGAGGCTTATTACGAAAACCCTCAGCGGCATAATAGACAAAACTTTCAGCGCGAGCATACACACGTGCCCACCCAAGCTTCATACGTTCCACCACACAGAAGAGTGGCGAACCAGCAACGAGTTTCGGAGCAAGCTACGGGGTATCGTCATAATGCACAGTATGCTCGACCCCGTTCCACTCAGCAGCATTCGGAACGTTATCATGCTCAGGGCAATAATAATTTTTCTGCCCGTGCTGAGGGCAGACGTAACGAAAATGAAAATCTCAACAGACACGCGGAGTTCCCGACGCAGGGTGCACGCAATTTTCCTTATCGTGAAAATTTTCCCGATACCCGGCAGGGTCGAGGTTTCCGACCACATGATAACACCACCAGAATTCCTTTAAACTTCCACAGGAAGTAGACGAAGGGTCGGTCCTGCTTCCTGATACCAAACATCCTGACCCTAAAACAGTATTAGTGACTGTTCAAACTCCTCAGTTGCCTGATGTATTCTTGACACTTGAAGACATTATTGTCGAGACAAAGTTCGACACTGGGTCTGAGATATCAGCCCTAAATACAAAGTTTTGCAATGATGTTTTTTCTGCAATACATGTTCAGCCTGCAACGCAGTATTTGCGAGGTGCAAATAACGAAATCTTCAGTATTTCAGGAACTGTCACATTATCTTTAGGGCTGGGAAAAGCTCGTTTTACACATTCTTTCCTGCTTATAGACGAGCTACCCGTGAAATGTCTCATGGGTATGGACTTTATTAACAAGTTTCAAATAACTTTGAATTTTGTACAACATGTGATTTCCTTTCCGGAACCTGTCGAAATGATTCCGACGGTTCCTGTAGATATTACGAGTTTATTGTTGAGTGACCAATTGAATGAGGGGCAACGAGACCAGCTTTCTCTCCTTTTACAGGAAAGCCCTGGTTTATTTTCGATCAACCTGGTTTCACACAGGTGGTTTATCATGTTATTGACACTGATGGTTCGAAACCCATTGCGACGAAACCTTACCCTTGTGCTCCACATAAAAAACAGGAAATGCAACGTCAAATTGCGGAAATGATTAAGCAGGGCATAATCAGGGAATCAACAAGCGCCTGGGCGGCTCCTGCCTTCTTGGTTCCAAAGAAACAACCAAATGAATTTCGTTTCGTGACAGATTTTCGCAAACTCAACCAAGTCACAAAAACAATCAATTATCCCCTACCTGTCATGTCACATATTCTAAATGACTTGTCGTCAACCAAATGGATGTCAACTTTGGATTTGGCGAGTGGATATTGGCAGGTGGCAGTACATCCGGACTCGGTCGATAAAACAGGCTTTGTGACTCCTTTTGGGGCCTATGAATATTTACGTATGCCTTTTGGTTTAGCTTCTGCACCTGCTACTTTCCAAAAGCTTATGGACACGGTTCTCAGACCTGTCCTGGGTCCCCATGCGCATGTCTATTTGGATGATATTATTATCACATCAGAGACTTTTGACGAGCACCTTTCTCTGCTCAAACAGGTGTTCCAACTTATATACAATGCTGGCTTGACGTTAAAACCTAGTAAATGCCAGATAGCGAGGGACGAGATTGTATATCTGGGGTTGAAAATTACTCCCCACGGCTTATTCACTGATAATGAAAAAATTAGGCCTATTGCTGACTTTCCTCGGCCTAAAACAGCAAAAGAACTATCCCGCTTTCTGGGAATGACCGGATGGTATCAGCAGTTCGTCCCCGCTTATGCTACAATATGTGAGCCATTGTATGCTTTAAAGCGTAAATACAAGAAGTTTATTTGGACACCTGAAGCTAACGCTGCATTCGAAACACTGAAGTCTGCATTGACTCAGCCTCCGGTGTTGGCTTTCCCGGATCATTCTAAAGAATTTGATATTTATACTGATGCATCCGGAGTTGGTCTTGGTTGCGTTTTGTCACAAGCTGGGCATCCAATAGCTTTTGCGTCTCGTACTTTAGCCAAAGCTGAACGCAATTATTCAGCTACGGAACGTGAATGTCTTGCTGTTGTGTATGCACTGAATAAATTTCAATGTCATCTTAACGAATTGACAGTTAACATATTTACGGATCATTCTGCCCTTCAGTATTTGAATTCTGCTAAACACCTATCTCAAAGACTTATGAAGTGGGCTCTGAAGTTACAAGAGAGCAATATCAAAATTTCGTATCAGCCAGGTAATAAGAATCAATTACCGGACGCATTATCTCGCGTTCCGATTAGTGGGGTCCCCACCGAAACTACTCCTGGATGTCAGCCTTTACTTCTGATAGCTGATATCACATCCAGAGAGCAGATAATGGCAGAATTATTAAATGATCCAGATTTTGGGGATATGTACAATTTTTTGCTTGCGGGTTCGCCTCCCACAAAGTGATCCTTCTCTGGCTGGAAGGTCACAACATTTTGAAGTAATAGAGGGTCTTCTTTATTATACAAAGTCTCGGACTACTAGGGCAGAGTTTCGCCCATGTATTCCGCGAACCCTTAGAATGGCTCTTTTAAATGAATTTCATGACAAACCTCTTGCAGGCCATTTAGGTATTCGCAAGACCCGTTGTAAATTGCGGGATGTTGCCTATTGGCCTGGCATGTACCAAAGTGTGCTCGCATACGTTCAATCATGTCACTTGTGTCAGATTAATAATTATCGTAATGTAAGACCGGCCGGTCACTTGAAATCTAGTTCAAGTTCTCATGTATTTGATATTATTTCCATAGATTTATTGGGACCTTATCCATTATCTGTTAAAAATAAAGCTCGTTATGTTTTAGTACTAACTGATAATTTTTCTAAATGGGTTGAAGTTTTTCCCATTAAAGCCGCTACGGCTGAGATTATTTGTAATGTCTTAGTTAATGAAGTATTTTCTAGATATGGTGCACCTAATAAAGTAGTTTCGGATAATGGTCCTCAATTTATTTCTGACATTTTTGAAAGAATGTGTGCGAGATTACACATTAAACATAAATTCATTTCCCCATATCATCCCCAGAGTAATCCTGCAGAACGCGTTAACCGAACGCTAGTGAAAATGATTGCGACTTTCGTAATGGACCACCATGAAAGATGGGATGACCATTTAGAACTTTTTGCGTTCGCCCTCCGCTCGTCTGTCCACGAGTCTACTAAAATTACTCCTGCTGAACTTTTTCTGGGTCGCAAAATTAAAACCCCTTTTGAAAATTTAACGGGGATTATCGACGAATTAAACCAGCGACCAACTCCGCAATCAGTACACATTATGGCAGAAAAAGCTCGTGTTGCAATGCTAGGAGCACAAGCGGCTCAAGCACGATATTATAATTCTAGGCGTAGGGAACCAGATCTTGTCGTTGGAGATCTCACTCTCGTGGAAACACACTTCCAGTCTTCTGTTTCGCATACTTTAGTGAAGAAATTTGCACCCAGCTACGAAGGTCCATATCGGGTGGCAAATGTCTTTGAAAATAATATTGTTCTGGAGAAACCGAACAACAATTTTCAATATGTACATGTTGATCAATGTCGCAAGTATCACGAACGGGATATCGAGTTCATTATCAATCCTACTCAACCTTCTGTTCCACAGACTCAAGAATCTATATCTCATGTTCAACCGCCAGAAATTGTGGACGACCCACCGAACATTTTTGATGAATCACCAGTGATTTTTCCTTCACCCTCCCCCCTCCAGACGAGTTTCTACAACCGCAACCTGATTCTCCCGTGAGACCAAGGCTCGATTCGAGTTCGTCGAATACTAGTATCGTTCCTTTCCCTCCAACCATTGCCAAGACTATTGCTGCGCCGTTTCCGGCTACCTCTGCACCAACGCGGGATACTTCTTCTTTGAATACCTCATCGGAAAGTATTCCTATAGGCAAATCCAAACATCGCCTTGCACGACCGCTGAATTATAGCAGCGACTCAGAGGCGTCGGACATTTCGGATTTGTCAGTTATGAATCCAACATTTAATATTCCACACCGTCCAGCACCACCAAAAGCTGGGCGCAAACGTCACTTGTCTCCCCAATCTGCTTCTGCCGCTACAGCGACGAAGGCAGAAATCTTTGCATCCGCCCGGGTTTCGCCCCTGGAACCTCCGTTCAGGGCAAACAGGGCCGATGCCTGCTACTACTATCATGCCCCGTGGGCGTAAACGAAAACAAGCGATGTGGCCGGAGACACGTCCCTCCAAAAGATACTGGAAGGACACAACGGGCCCCAGCATCAAGGACTTCATATCCAAAGCCTGGGGGAGCCCGTTCCTATCAGCCGCAGCAGGGATTTCCGGACCGCCAGACTTCTGACGTTCCTGACCGTTCTTCTCAGCCGCAGGGATTTCCAGACCGCCAGACTCCTGACCGTTCCTATCAGCCGCAGCAGGGATTTCCGGACCGCCAGACTCCTGACCGTTCTTCTCAGCCGCAAGGGATTCCGGACCGCCAGACTTCTGACCGTTCTTCTCAGCCGCAGGGATTTCCAGACCGCCAGATTCCTGACCGACAACAGACCGATGTTCCATTACCGTCCCGGAAGAGATCCAAGCCACCTGATTTCCCCAGTCCCATTAGGCCTGGAAAACGTTTTCGCACTAGAATTTTTTATGCGTCCTCGAGATAAGTAAGTTCTCGTGGACAGGTTCTTTCTCAGTTTATTGTTTTTCCTGCTCGACCAGTTGGCGTGTCAGAATTTCTTTTTTTCGTGTGGGCCTATGCATTCTTTTTGTGTATATATGTGTGTTTTTTTTTTTTATATTTCTTCTATGTCCATCTACTAATCCACTTTTTTTGTATATATCTATGTGCTTAGGGGTAAAATAATAAAATTGTTACTGTTAGGCAGCTCCAGGTAAATTTCGCTGCTGATACAGTTGTTCTGTATTTCAACGCATGAGGCAAACGTAATTTGAAATGAAAATAATAAAATTGTTACTGTTAGGCAGCTCCAGGTAAATTTTGCTGCTGATACAGTTGTTCTGTATTTCAACGACTGAGGCAAACGTAATTTGAAATGAAAATAATAAAATTGTTACTGTTAGGCAGCTTCAGGCAATCTTCGCTGCTGATACAGTTGTTCTGTATTTCAACGACTGAGGCAAACGTAATTTGAAATGAAAATAATAAAATTGTTACTGTTAGGCAGCTTCAGGCAATCTTCGCTGCTGATACAGTTGTTATGTATTTCAACCAATGAGGCGCACGTAATTTGAAATTAAAAAAGTGATTCCTGCTAGGCAGAATAAAAGGAAAGTATGCCGATGCAGGTTTGGTTTGTTCTACACTACAAATTTCACAATCGAATACAGATTCGTAAATTGTTATGCCAAGTTGATAATGTAAATACGGCTACCACCAAGCAACAAATCAAAAAAAAGATCGAGAAACGTCAATCATCGAAATGTAAGACTTACACTCCAAAATTGATAGGTTTTTCGGAAAAACAAAAAGAAGAAAAAAAAAAAAAAACGAAAAATTAAGGGGGAGATGATGTAACGTATACTCTATATTCACTTTCCTTTTGATTTTACTATCTCTGGTTATTTTATTTTACTATGTAAATTATCTTCCTACTGAACGGAATATTATTTCACCCCGCTGAATGAGATCTGGCAATGAGTGTAAGTCATGACGTGGTGGTAGCTCGTATATAGGCGCGTTCATCGGGTAGTTGTGGCGTTGAGTTGTGTTGTTGCGTTGTAGTTGTGTTGTTGCGTTGTAGTTGTGTTGTTGCGTTGGAGTTGAGGGTGGTTGGTGTTGCGTTGCAGTGTGTTGTTATGTAGTAGTGATATATGAGTGCCTTAGTTGACCAGGAGTCATCATAATAAACAAGTTGTTCTGTAAGTTCAGTCTTTCTCAATTCTTAGTTTTGTCAGACCTCTGTCTGGCTGTTAGGTTTATGACTTTGATTACTTAATATAAATAACCAGCGTTGAGACTTTGTTTAAGTTCATAATTAACGAGTAACAACACCCTTTTGGGAATTCATTATTTTGAAGCGTAGAGCATTATTCATTCATAATAATTAGCTTAGCAAAAAGATAAACAAAGCTAATTCATTATAGTACCGAAAAACTTCGCTTAGACGCCAAACGTCGGGAGATCGCTTTCCAGAGCTTAGAAAACAATTTTTAATGAAACGTTAGACTCTTCAAAGGCAGATAACCTTTTAAATGTTAGTTTTATCCAGAAATCCGTTATTTCTTGTAAAGCAGAGAGTCTATCTATTACTTGTTCAAACGCCATTGGAGTGTACTGCTTGTATTTATTGGGCCAGGTGTTTCATTCGGTGATTAAAAGTTTTCAAGTTGAATTTAAAAGATGCTGGTTGTTTTTTGCGTAGGTTTTATCGCTACGGACTATTTTCTTATAGAACATCTTTTAGAGTTTGTCTCTTAGTCAAAATATTTCTTAAATAAACGCTTCGATCATCAGGCGACACTTTTGTACACGTGTTTTTTTTTTCGTTGTTTCTTTTCCTCTCCAGAGCCTTTTTTTCAGAAGGTTCCTGTTAATCTAGGGGGTGTTGAAACTTTTTTATAGGGCTAAAAGTTAGTTTGTTAGCAAACCTGACTTTTAGTCAGAATCAAATCTCTGGCCCTTCTGTATTTTTTGGAGCTCAAGCACACCGTTTCCTCAACTCACGTTTTGCTTTGCGAGTTTTCGGCTTTTCACTTTTAAGGTTATTTGGTTGTCGGCAGGGGCGGGTTTACCATTAGGTCAACCTGGGCCATGGCCCAGGGCGCTGCACATCGAGGGGCGCCAAAATTTTGAGAATACATGTGGCACAAGACGTTTTATCTCATCCCCCTACCCCCAAAAAGAGAATGAAATGGGATTTTTCAATTCTACACATTATAAACTGAGTAGTATAATACCTTTAATTCCTAAGAAAATATTAAATGGTGTTAGTACATTCGACGTGTTTAATTATTAAAAATATTAATTCATTTTGAAAGTGAGTTCCGTAAGACTCAGAAGCCTCCCAGGAAGTTATTTCTTCCTGCTTCCGGGCAAGGTCAAAACTCAGAAGAGGACGGAGAGGGGATCATTTCTTTTACAGAGCTCGCAGACAACGGGAAACAAGAATGGGAGACTAGGAAAGGGGCACTGCACCGGCGCATAATTTTTACAAGGCATTGAAAAATCTGAGCGTGAGGACAGCCCTGGGATGTGGGTTGAAAGACCAGAATCGGACTCCATGAATTCATGGTCAAGGCCCCAGGGTATTGTGGGTGACAAGAAAGGGCAGAGTCTAGAGCCCTGGGGCAGAGTGCTGGTTAGCAGGTCCCTGAGTGGTTAGAATGCATTCCAATTCAGCTTATGACACCAGCTGCCTGCTTTGGAATTTCCCCTCCGCCCCTCGTAAATTTACATGTGTGTTTTCATTCTCGCTTTGTTCTTTTGAGGGAAATCATTACTATTAAGCATCACCGTCAGCGAAAATGTCGACTACGAAGTTTTCTGGATGCGAAAATAGAAAAAGGAAGCTTAAAAAGACTGAAAAAGAAGGGCAACTTTAAAAAAAGTACCAAAACTAAAAAACTTTTTTAAGCCGGCAGAAGATGACACAGTAAGTGAAAAGAAAATGCAGTGTTTGGTTGCAAGATTTACCGATGAAGAAGTGAAGGAGCCAACTAAAAAAGAACTAAGGGCTCAGGGCGAAGATCAAATTTGTGAATCTTCCGATGGTGAGGATGAGGAAGGTATGTCTAACCATGGCTTTCTGCGATTAATCGTGTAATTGATTATACGATTAAACGCAGAAAGCCATAATCTAACACAAATCTTGGAGGAAATTTTCAATCTGTTGAAGGAAATGAACTTTTGTTACATCATATGATATTAGATCCTGCTAATTGGAAAGTAGATGATTCTTTTGTTGATTATATTACAAAATATCCATCGAATCAAAATTTAAATGAAATAGATTTTGCAGTTTCAAAAAGATCTTACAGTGATCTATTTAGATCTGCCTCAAAAGGACTACTTTATAACGGTCTTCAAAATTTGACCCTCTTCTGCAGCAACATTTGAAAAATTTTGGAAATAAGGGAAGTGGAAATGTTTCGTACCTTTCGAAGGATATATGTGAAGAATTCATTTCATTGATGGCCTTATCAGTCAGTGACGCATTAGTTAAAGAGTTGAAGTTGAGCAAATATTACTCTATTTTTATAGACTCCACTCCATATTTGTCAAAAGTTGACCAGTTGACTGTTATTTTTCGTTATGTTCTGAAAAATGGACAACCAGGGGAACGATTTATTTGTTCCTTGCCCAACACTGGTCATAAAGCAGAAGACATGGAGAAGGCTTTATTGAAGCTGTTACAAGATCTAAAAATAGATGTTAAAGAAAAGACTGCAGAGGCCAAAGTTATGACAATGCGATAAATATGTTTGGTGAATATTCAGGTCTTCAAGCTCGATTAAAAAGTCATAACAGTTTAGCCTACTATATTCCATGCGCAGCACACTCACTTAATTTGGTTGGGAAATCCGCAGCGGGATGCTACCTTGAAGCTACATCTTTTTTTATGTCCGTATATAAAACTTTTGGTCATCTTCATCACATAGGTGGCAAATCTTGAAGACAAGTCTTCAAGATAGTTCTAAACTCCACAGCGAATCTGGATCGCAATCACCACTTCTTGTACCCAGCAGGTAATGTGAAACCCGATGGTCAGCAAGGGTTGATGCACATGCAAGGCCTTACGCTCTAGTTATTCCTGCATTAGAGATGCACTTCAAGACTTCGCAGAAAACACCGGTGAAAAATTAGAAGCAGAGGGATTATTAAGTAAGGTGAATTTGTTAGCAATGGGTATTCTCTTAGAGCTTTGGAGTACTATTTTACAAAGAATTGATAGTTGCAACAAAACACTGCAGAAAGTGAATATTGACCTTTCAGTTGCTGTAGAACTGTATGATTTACTTATTAAATATTTAAGTGCTCTCCGCAATAAATTTGATAAGTATGAAGAAGATGGAAAACTGTTGTCTCAGTGCGACGAATATAAGAAAAATGTTACTAGAACCCGTCTGATAAAACTAGAATTTCAAGAGATGAATGGCAATAAAGAAACTGTTTTCACTGGAAAAGAACATATGCGAATATGCGTTTTACGTATGATCATTGATAACTTGGTGCAGCAGTTGAAACGTCGACAAGATGCGTATTCCGATGTGGAGAGCATGTTTGGGTTTCTAACGAAATTATCAGATGTTGATGAGACAACAGTATCTCAAAAGGCAAAAAAATCTACTGACAGTTTACTCTCAAGATTTAGGCTCAGAATTTGAACAAGAATGACTTCATTTCCAGAAGTTATGGAATAATTTAGATAGACAAGCAGTGACAGACTCAAGTGTTAGTGTTCCTGTTGAGGATATGTTGAAACTGATTAGGGAAAAAATAATTGATTCAACTTTTCCGAACATTGATGTTATCCTAAGGATTTACGCATGTCCATCACTAATGCTTCTGGAGAAAGAAGTTTCTCTCTTTTGAAAATCATCCACAATTATTTGAGGACATCTAGTTCTCAAGAAAGAACGAGTGCACTGGCAACTTTGTCACTTAATTCGAACATTGCAGAAACATTAACGTTTGATTATATAGTAGACGATTTCGCTACAAAGAAATCGAAAAAAAAAATCTTTTAGCGGAAAGTAATTCTACTATATACACTGAGTGGCCACTTTATTATGATCACCTGACAGTTTTAAGCAAACGAGCTATGGCTGTTGCCGCCAGAGGGCGAGGCTACTATAAAAAAGGAAAGCTTAGTGCTTGCGACGGCAGTAGCGGTTATTTTTGGGTGACGAGATGGGTAAAAAATGCGATTTGATGGACTTTCAAAGTGGGATGATTGTAGGAGCTCGGAGCCGTGAGCGAGTATCACCGAAACCGCCGCATTCGTGAAATGTTCCAGAGCAGCTGTTGTTAAAGTGTTTAAAGACTGGACTGTCAGCCAAAAAACTGGGTCTCGACGTGCAACGTGTGGTCGTCATCTACAAGTGACTGTCCAGACTGGTAACAGACAACAGAAGGGCAACCGTGCAGCAAATTACAGACCGTCTTAATCAAAGATCCCCTCAAATGATCTCGGCACGCACTGTTCGCCGTACACTGCATCGGATGGGATATGGCAACCGAAGGCCTGTTCGAACCCCTTTGCTGTCTGCAGTTAACAAGAGAAAACGTCTCCATGTTCGCACAGAAGCACAAGGATTGGACAATTGATAATTGGAAACAAATTATGTGGTCCGATGAATCACGTTTTCAGTTGCACCATGCCGATGGCCGAGTGAGAATTTGTCGGAAACAGCAAGAAAGCATAGACCCCAAATGTATTGCTAAAACGCTTCAAGCTGGTGGAGGCAACGTTATGGTTTCGGGAATGTTTTCCTAGCATGCTTTGGGTCTTTTAATTCGTGTTGATCAACGTTTGACCGGCACGTCATATTTAAACATCGTTGCGGACCATGTGCATCCTGTCATGTGGTTTATCCCAATGGCGATGGCTACTTTCAACGAGGTAATGCGTCTTGCCATAGTGCTCGTATTGTACAGTATTGGTTTCAGGAACATGCCGGTGAGTTTACTTTGCTTAGGTGGCCCCCACAATCTCCAGACCTTAACCCCATTGAGAATTTGTGGGATGAAGTTGAACGAGCCATCAGACAGCTGGATCCACGACCCTGCAATCTCACACTCCTGGAAAGTGCTATTCATCAAGCATGGTCTCAGATACCACAAATCACCTATCAACATCTCGTGGAGTCCATGCCATGAAGCATCGACGCAGTATTAAAGGCAAAAGGTGGCCCAACGAAGTACTGAGGGGTGGTCATAATAAAGTGGCCACTCAGTGTATAAGTTATGTTCATTAATTTCTTCTATCTCTCAGTCACTTAATCGACATACAATAAACCATTGCAATAAACATTGGTAGCAGCACTATCATTATATTTTTAAAAATTCTAAAATTAATATTGCGTACGTTGTAAATTTAAATCCAAAATTTTGCAAGCAAATGTTTCAGAAGTGTGTTAAAAAAACAATTTAATTTGTGAATATAAAAATTTACTGTGAAATGTTGTTTTAAAATTATGCGAATGAAACTTGTGAGAAAACGACATTTATAAATTTTTGTTTCAGTGCCCAGTTTTAAATAATACATGTACTAAAAATTTTACAGAATTGGGCTGTTCTTGAGAATATGCTGATACTTTGTGTGATAAAAAATCTATATGTAATATGTAATTTAAATATGCAATTCTAATCGGCCTCAAATTTCTTACAACAAGTGTATTTAGGGGCGTCTGATTTTTCTTGGCCCAGGGCCTTGTAATGCTTAAACCCGCCCCTGGTTGTCGGTGTTGGGATTTTTTTAGTTTACTACTTTGTTCTATATGATATTTCCTCCTCAAACTACTGTTGATTTTATTTTTTGTACACCTGGATATTTACCTGGAGCTGAAGCACACCTTTGAGGGAAAATGCAAATAATGGCTAAATTTATTGTCCAAATAAAATTCTTTTTGGTGTCCAGGTCTGTTTACAGGCCGGTGTTATGCTGCTAAATTTATTTACGGATAAATATATTATAGGGTACAAATCTCAACAAAATTATTTTTTTTCCATCAAAATCTTAAGAAAAAAAAATATTTTGCTCATTTTACTAAGGCTTGGAAATCGCTACCCAGAGCTTAGAACGACTTTTTTTGTTGAAAAGTTAAACTCTCAAAAAGGCATAGAACCCTTCAAGGGTGAGTTTTATCCAAAGACCTTTAAGATACATAAACTGGAAGTTCTTGTGCAAATGAGTGGCAGCAGCTGGCGACATTTTGATCAAAGCGTTTATTTTATTTTATTTTTTTTTTTGATTGGGGGTTTAACAACCACCGTGAGCAACTCAATGGGCTATAAGCAGTCGCCCGTCCCTAATTTAGGGTCACTGGTTCCAGGGAAGGGAGAGAGCCAGTGCCGTAAGACAAACACAACATCCATGCCTCACTGGGATTCGAACCCGGACCCCTTACGGACGAATGATCAGAGGCCAACGCCTTAGACCACTGCGCCACCGGGGCGGCCAAAGCGTTTATATTCTTTGTTCAAATGTCGCACGGTTAACTCGTGGTTTTCCAGTCTATGTATCTTAAAGGTCTTTGGTTGCCCGTCCCTAATTCAGGACCACTGGTTCCAGGAAGGGGAGAGAGCTAATCCCGTAAGACATACACAGGGGTACGAGATTCGAACCCTGACTCTTCTCAGACGAATGGTCAGTAGCCAGAGCTTAGACCCCCTTAGACCACTGCGCCACCGGGGCGGCATTCAAAGTTGGCGTGCATCATCCTGGTAACGAAGGAAAGATACTGCGTTAGTTTGGCAGGGAACGGAATGCTGAAAACAGCACACTTGTTTTGGAGTTTTAATTTTCCTTCCTATGGCATTTTCTAACGACAAGAGAATATTCTATTTCTTAATTTTAGAAGAATTTCAAGGTTGTGTGTTTTTACAGCAGCTTTTTATATCTTTAAGAGAGGTCAGGTCCAATTTTTTTTTTTTTTTTTTTTTAACATTTTAAGACCAAAAACCAAAATGTAAAGTGAACTGGCAGCTTCCTGCATCTTCCGTTCCGTCGTTTGTTTGCATATTATCGGCGTTCCCAGGGAAGTTGTGTGTCACTTGAACAGTGATTAAAGTATATAGTAAAACTCTTGTCTGTTTTTATTTAGGAACTATAAAAATCGCTTATATGATGCGGCAGCTCCGAAGTACTGCAGCGCCTATCAGCAATCTGCACATTTTGTTCTTCATGATTGGTGTTTAGGCAATTTTCGTCATGGTTGTGTTATCAAGTCATTCGTTGATTACTCATGTTATTTTTTGTTGTGGATGAAGATTTAATATTTGGGATCTTGAAGGATTGGCTATATTTCGTTGGTAAATACTTTCGCTTTTGTTAGTTGAGTTTTGTCTGTTATAACTTTCTAGCAGAAAGACTGGCCTTCAAAAATCAACATGCCATTAAGTTTCCGAATAATGTGTTCCGCTATATGGACAGTAGTAGCTTTAATTTATTTAACAAGTGGTGTTCCAGCTGCTATAAAACCCGCCACGCACAAGGATAGTAATGCGGAGCAAAATAGTTGCGTAGTTTTCGACTACATTGTCTTGCCAAGGTATGGAGTAGATCCTGAAGCAGAAGACCAGAAATCCTACAATCTGACCATACCATTGGAGGTCTGCTACGTTACAAACGTTGAAGCTGCTGCACCGTTATGTCAAGAGGCGCACGAACTGTTACATAATATATCGTCCTGCAGCCCAAAGGTAAAAATGCTTGAGGCAGTGAAAAAATACATAGCTGAGGAAAGCAAGAGCATTGTAATTGAACCCCAGGCTGATGATGTATGCCATGGCTTTGTGAACAATCGAAACATTTTTGCCAGTTCTTCCTTTGCATATAAGTTGAGTGATCCAGTAGTATGTCCTTTGATTTGTCAGGAAGCAATGCAGAAAGCATGCACATTTCTTCTGTGGGGTTACAAGGTTCAGGCAACCATTCATGGTGAGTACAGCATGCCTTTATGTTTTAAATCTAAATTTAGCCACAATTGGAAAAAAAAATATTGAGAGACATTTATATGTAACATTGCAATAGTCATGTATTATATTGTAAAGCAACCAAGCTCTACCTGTGTGGTTTGGTGAGATCTAACATGAGGCAGTGACTGGTTGCCACATTTAAGTTTGGTAAATGTGTAGATTAGCATCCTAAATTATTTCATCCGAAAAATGTTGGTACATAGAAAAAGGGCGACATACAGATTTTAGAGTATGGAAATTAATGGCAAATGGTGCAGAAATTTCGTATTTTAAATGTCTTTTAATGATTTTCATCGTAATGTTTACCTGTAAGTGTCATGTAGTGAAGAGACTCTGCATTAGGCCTAATGCATCGCTACCACAATGATGTCAAGCGTCCGTTAGAAGGAAGGTTCATTGCTGTACTAAAATGACTGGCAGAAGAGTACAAGAGAAAGCGGGTACGTTGTTGTTAGGAGAGTGATAAATCTTGTAGTGATATGCTACAGAAAATAGGTCCAGATTATCCACCCTTTATTTTGTTGTATCCTGTACATTGTTTGCAGGAAAAACTGGAAAAACCTCTTAGATTTGCAAAAGATGTGTATCAGTGAGATAGAAACTGACCTGTGAACAAAGTATTAACGGAAGAACCAAAATTACAGTGCCACAACAAATCGGCTACAAATGGAAGCCGTTTAAAGCAGAACCAAAAGTTATACTTGGAACCCAAATTTTTGTACAACACAGAAAGGCATATTTGTACTTTCTATTTGGAATCTGGGGATTATGTGTGAAAGAACAAAACATTTCTCAACATCTGCTTTAAAAACGAAGACTAAACATGATCAAACTATATTCTGTAGTGTATGAGTAAATGATGCTTCATTCTCCTGGCAAGAACGTATGCGCCTGCACTTGTAGTCATCCACGCGTGAATTACACACCGCATAGAATCTTCCTTTGAACGGAGCAAAGCTTAAAATTGTCGTGGTAGCGAGGCCAACCGCAGCGTCTCCTCACAGCATCACACTTACAGGTAAATATTGCAATAAAAACTTTTCAAAGACATTTAAAATATGAAATTTCTGCACCATTTGCCATTAATTTCCATACTCTAAAATCTGTGTGTTTACAGTTTTTCCAGATACTCATATTTTTCCGATGAAATAATTTAGGACACTAATCTACACATTTAGCTTAAGTTTTGTATCTTCAAATTGCTGCCATAGTGGCCAAGCTGTTAGGGGCAGGCTTTACACAGCTCCTAGAAAAGTCCCAGAGCTTGATTTCCCTTATTTCCAGGCCTTGAAAGTTCTTGGATTTTTCATATTTTTGTGAAAGGTTTTTTTTCCTGCAGTGGAAAAAAAATTGTGTTACATCACTTACTCAAGGCTTTACTCGGGTATATTCCTTTGGTTCCAGTTGAAAAAAAAATTGTTTGATCCTCCTTCTCTAAGAGTTTTTTTCTTTGGATTTTTAGAGACGTTTCTGGCCTCTTGATTTTAGTCAAGTTTTTTCATAGTTTCTGCTGCCCTTGAATTTTCTCAATTACTTCTTTTGTATTATCCACCCCTTCTTCCACAAATAGTTAATCAATGATGTTTTCCATTTTTTCATTGTATTGATTATTAGATATTATAACCATTTTCATTGGATTTATCAAGTGACTAAAATCAAGAGGCCAGAAAAGTCTAAAAATCCAAAAGAACTCCGAGAGAAGGAAGATTAAACAAAATTTCTTCAACTAGAACCAAAAAAAAATTTGGTCAAAATGTTTGGACTGATTGCATCACTTTGTTCTCCCTGCAGCATCTGTTCATAATGATATTGCTTTCCTTTCACAGTGTGGAGACATGTTGTCATCTCGTGACACTGCAGTACAAGATGTTTGAGTGCCATATTTCGATTGATCTTGGTTTGTAGTGTAGCAAGTTGCGTGCAGTTGAAGTTGGCAGCATGTGGAAACCTTTTTACCAAGTCCAAGATGGCCCTCTCTTCTGGCATACACTTTCCCACATTGAAGAAGATTGAAGTCTGGCCTTTCTTCCGCCAAATGTGTGTGTGAATAGATGACTATGGAATAGGGAACCTTCAATGCTGTTGCAAAATTATTTTATATTATTTTCATTGTGCTAAGTTCTAGATTACTTCATATGAGTTTTATACAGAGCAATTTTTATTTGGGGAAATTTTGCCATTTCATTGAAGATGTAACGTACACATTGAAGAACACTAATAAAGCGGAACCCGTAGGACTTCATAAGAATTCTAAAAGCATTGTAAATTTCACCCCACTTTTCAAAATATAAAACAAAGCACAATGATTCTAGCCAAAATTTAAGATCCTGAAATTTATTTACTGTAAATGTATTTGAACCCTGTGGGGGCATAGGTACCTGACTAGGTGCCCCAGTGAGGTTGGGGCACAAGTTCTCGTGAGGCATGGGAATTGTGTTTGTCTCACAGTGCTGGTTATCCATTCCCTAAAACCAGTGGTCTCAAGTTAGAATTGGGCAACTGCTTATATCTCTTAGAGTTGAATGTTGAAACAAATATATTTATAAGTTTGCTAATGACTTTTGCTTCAAGAAACCATGTGCACATTTATGGAAGCAGTTTTCTATTGATACTCCTCATTTACATTACAATATGAAGCCTGGCCACACTCTCAATCCCCAGTATAGGAAGATGCACTCAACCTACTCTTTTGTTTTTTTATTAGGTACTTATGCATTAGTGAGGTGCCAGTACAAATTTTTGCAAATTTTGTCGATAGATGGCAGCACATAAGTAGAGAAAAACTAAAATAGTGCTCTAAATGATGATCAAACATAATAATACACTGCTGGTCACCCAAAATGCAACACCAAGAAAGAAGCATCCGATTGGCCTGACATTTGCAGCATGCGTCGCCCACGAGAGAACATGCAAACGATTAGCATTGCAGGGCATATGCAAATCATGTGCGCCCGGCATGCCACCGAAAACCACTATAAGAAGGGGGCACGGAAGGCGGGGTGTAAGTAGTGGAAGGTGTTGTGCTGCCGGACCTGTGCGTGGGAAGCTTCCTGATGCCTCGTCGCAGAATATGACAGTCATTCCAGCACGTTTCGGAGTTCGACAGAGGACGAACAGTGGCTTATTGCGACAGCAGTTTATCGTACCAAGACATCTGCGCCCGTGTGGGACGACATCCAGTCACAATGAGGCGAGTATGGATTCGGTGGGTGCAGAAGAGACGGACGAACCGACGTGAGTGATTGCCGCAGCACACCACTGAACGAGAGGACCGGCATGTTGTGTGGCGGGCATTGACGGCTCGCACCGCCACATCACGAACGTTAGCGCATGATGCGCAACAACCTGTGTCAGCAATTACCGTTCGACGTCTGTAGGAGCGGGGACTCGTCGCGCAGCTGCCATTGCTTCGTTTACCATTGACGTTACACCACAGGCGAGTGCGTTGGCAGTAGGCCGTTGAACGCCACACCTGGACAACGCAATGGTACGACATTGTCTTCTTCGACGAAACTCGCTTCTGCCTGCAACACCATGATGGTCGGATCCACATGTGGCGAAGAGACTGTAGGACACCTCCATTGTGCATCGCCATACCGGTCTGTCGGTTGGATTTATGGTTTGGGGTGCAATTGGATGTGACACCTGCACCCCTCTGCTATGCATCGCCGGTACACTCAACAGCCTCCGCTACATATCCGACGTTTTGGAGCCTGTAGTCCTCTCTTACCTGCAGGACCTGCCAGCGGCCACGTTTCAACAGGACAACGCGCGCCTGCATGTGGCACACATCGTGCAACAATTCTTCACGGCCCACCAGGTGTCACTGCTGCCGTGGCCCACCTGTTCTCCTGATATGTCGCCCATCGAACACGTCTGGTCGCTGATCGACAACCAAGTGGCCCGGCAAGCATCACCCGCGACTACGCCTGATGAACTGTAGCAATGTGTGGAAACAGCCTGGACCGACATACCCCAAGCCCACATCCAAAGCCTGTTTCGTTCGATGCCGCGGCACGTAGCGGCCGTTATTGCCAGCCATGGGGGCTACACGAACTATTGATGTTTGCGTGTTCTGTAAGTCGCACGGCCCTGTAAAGCTCAATCGTTTCATCTTTGTATCTGTTGTTATGTGTCCAGTAAATCTGGCTTTGCTAGCTCGTGTCCTTGGTGTTGCATTTTGGGTGGCCAGCAGTGTAATAATAACAATAATATTTTTATAATAATAATAACAATGCAAACCAAAACAATAAAGAAATACAGACTGAATGTATATTGTCTTTCCAACGATTCAAAAAATCTACACATTAACTTTTGTTGGCCAGTAAGGTGTTTAATAGAATTTAAAATGGATTCAAATGGGTCAGAGATAAGTGAATGATGTCTCCACATAAACTCAGCTAAAGACCATTTCCATCTCAATTCAGGCAGGTGTGACCAACATGTATCAGTTGACAACCTCCAATTTTTTAATTTTTTTTTTTGAATTATGGTAGCTACTCCTATAGAGGTATAAAGTACTGCAAAAGGATTTTTCATAAAAAAAAAAAAAAAGTTCGTCGAGCTACAGCCTTTTGAAAATAGGCAAAAAAATACACCCATGACACAAACCATGTGAAACGCAAAATTTTTAAGCGCACACTGTTCCTGAACTATAACAGGTAGAGAGACTAATTTTTTGCCGCCTCGGTGGCACAGTGGTCTAAGGCGCTGGCCTCTGATCATTCGTCCGTAAGGGGTCCGGGTTCGAATCCCGGTCAGGCATGGATGTTGTGTTTGTCTTACGGCACTGGCTCTCTCCCTTCCCTGGAACCAGTGACCCTAAATTAGGGACGGGCGACTGCTTATAGCCCATTGAGTTGCTCACGGTGGTCGTTAAACCTCCAATAAAAAAAAAAAAGACTTTAATTTTTTATTTTGAAGCTATTGAATTGGCCTTTCTTCAAATTTACAGAAATTGGTCAAACGAATGTTTCCAGATAGCAAAGAAAAATTATATTTATTATGAAAAAATTTTAATTTTCCACAAATTTAGGATTTTTTTTTTTAAAGAAAAAAACGTATCAAGTCGGTAAGTGTCCCAACCTGCACCCATAATAGGGTTGACCTAGCAGTAATTTTATTTTTATCCTGTAATGCTTGTATCTCATAAAATAAATTTTTTAAATATACAAAATTTCAAAAAATCAACATTTTTGAATTGCATTATCTCAAAAACCCTATTTTTAAAAATTGTGAAATTTTGTCCAAATAATGTCCTAATGGTAGGTAGTTTACTGGGAGAGTCAGGTTACTGGATTTTTGCCTTCAAATTTTCTTACATATTTTTGAAAATGACACTTTTTCTTCCAGTTTTTGAAAAATGGCACTTTTTTTTTCAAATTTTTGAATTCGATGAAAAAATGAGAACTGTGAACATTATTTAGTAAATTTTTAATAGCAGGAGAACACAATTCCCGGCAGGGCTCGCACTAAGCATTCACCAAGTCGCCAAATGTGACTAAATCCGAAAATAGCGAGAAAAAATTAGTAACAGTGAAAATGGTGGTGAATGATTTTATGAAACTTGGGCAATTTTTGACTCTTGTGTAAACTGCAATTTGCAGTAATTTTTGGGCTAAAATGCAGCTGATATGATTTCAAAGTTTGATTTTCCGAAACTGTGGCACGTACTGCCCGGTGCAATTTTTTATGTAGTACTGTGAAACACCTATTAAGGCTGCTTGAGAATCATTGGGGGAATCAATGAAAATAAGAGCTACTGAAGGTGGGGGATATCGAGAGGAAAGAAACTCTTCCGTAATTTATAATGAACGAATCCAGAGAAATGGGATAGTAGAGGTTAAACAGTCTGCAGCACATAGTCCAGTGTTGGTGTTGCACTTTGACTTTGCTCAGAACTGATCTGTAATTCTACCTGAGGAAGTGCAAAGTTACTACTGGCAAACAATGTCCAGATCTCACTCTTTACATGCATTGCATACTTTCCAAATGAGACTAAGTCTTTTGTGGTAGCATGCAGTGATATAAGCCATGATGCAGCACATGCTCTCAGGGCCATTCTGCTAATAAAAAGTGAAATTGCTAAGACTTGTCCTTTGGAAGAATTTAAAACAATTGTTTACATTTCAGATGGAGCAGTCGGGCACGTCAAAAACAAATATCAGTTCTATGAACTTATGAAGGGGGACCCAAATGGAACAAGGAAGTGGATCTTCTCAGCCACAGGCCAATGCAAGAGTGCATGTCATGGTGTGGGTGGCCTGTGCAAACATTTTGCTACTAAATTCGACTTACAGAAAGAAGCTTCACAAGCTATAAGAGATCCACCTTCATTTGTTGAAACTGTCTCCACCTTGATCCCAAAGACTAAACTTCTACTCCTCACAACTTCTGAAGTTCAATCGTATCGAACCAGCAAAGTATTGGGTTGTCAGAAAAGTCATGGCGTATTTTGGCACTCGATGGCGGTTGGGCGATTTTGAAAGTACTAGAGGCATGTGCAGCTCTGTTATCGCTATGGCATTCGACAGGTGCTTATTCTAGCTGCAGTCTAAAAGGAATAGTGAGCAATTTGGTTGATTTGCGGAGATTTTACATCAAGTTGAAGATGAAAGACCAAACTGTGCATTTTCGCCATATTTTACTGTTTTACTTCCATAAAGGGAAGAACGCGTGTCAAGCTTGTGAAAGTTGCATAAAGTGTACGGTGATAATGCGCTACAAGAACGTCGGTGCCAGCGGTGGTTCACAAAATTCCGTGCTGGTGATTTTGACCTCAACGATGCTCCTCCGTCCGGGAGGCCGACCCAGGTTGATGACTACCAAATCAAGGCATTGATAGAGTCAAACCCACATTACACGACACGAAGATTGCAGACACATTGCACATCCATCATTCAAGCGTTCACGACCACCTGAAGAAGCTGGGATACGTGAGCAAGCTCGATGTGTGGGTTCCTCATGAACTCAAAGAAGCTCAATTGACGGCGTGTATAAACATCTGCGATATGCTCATTAAACGTGAGGAAAACGATCCTTTTTTGAAGTAACTGGTGACGAAAAGTGAATTGTGTACAACAATGTGCTGCGCAAACGGTCTTGGTCCTGATGTGCTACTTCACCTCAAACGACATCCAAAGCAGACATTAATCAGCGGAAGGTTCTGGTCTTAGTGTGGTGGGGTTTTAAAGGTGTCATGTTCTTCGAGCTCCTACCACGGAACCAAACAATCGATTCGAATGTGTACTGTCGGCAATTGGACAGTTGGAACGAGTCCATCATCCAGAAAAGTCCAGAGCTCGTTCATCGTAAAGGTGTGGTGTTCCATCACAACAACGCGAGACCACACACAAGTTTGATCACCCGTTAAAAATTATTAGAGCTTGAGTGGGATGTGTTGCCACACACAGCATGCTCGCCTGACCTTGCACCGTCAGACTTCCACTTGTTTCGCTCTCTTCAACAGTCCTTGTGTGGCATAACGTTCAATTCAGATGAGGCTGTAAATCAGCACCTTGTACAGTTTTTCGCCACGAAAGACAGGTCCTTTTATGAACGAGGCATTGTGCAGCTCACTGAAAGATGGCAAAAGGTTATCGAACAAAACAGGCATTATATCATTGATTGATCTTTGTTCTTTCTATCAATAAATGACCTTTGCAAAACATGGCTAAAATATGCCATGACTTTTCGGACAATGCAATAGGAGAGTGAGATACAGTAAAATCTGTTGTTGAAATACAGTCACAGCATTCCTGGTTAGTACAAGGAAATAAACCATCAATGGCCAGAACAGTCCGGAAGAAAACACTAACTGAAGAAAATACTACATGTGCGAAAAAATAATTAAGCACTTTTAATTATAAAAAGCAAATATCTAGCACTATTAAGCACCCTAAAAATCAAAATGAAGTACTTTTAAATGTTCCTTATATATGTTGATGCTTCAAAGTACAGTGTGACAACTGCAACCTCCTCTCTGGTTTTAAAGCAGATACACTGTTCAAAATTAAAAAAATCTTGCCATTTTGTCAATTTTCACAAAAAGTACGGAACCAAAGGTACAAATTATGCCACCGAATAAGAATGCAAATTTGCAGTGTCGAATACATAAGCGTACACGTGCGTGTGGGCGAGCTGTGACAGCGGAGGGCATGAAAAGCACATGAGGCTTTTTCCGCGATTAGTTCACTCATACTCCTCGGCGACATTCGTTGTGTTTCTTTCAGGAGTTGGTTCAATTTCATAAGCAATCGGGTAAAATGAGTTGCGAAGAACATATTGATGACGGTATGAGGTGGAGAATTGTCGGTAGATTGGAGGCAGGGCAATCGCAAATGCAGGTTGTTGCAGAGCTCAATATAATATCCTGTGTCGTCTGCAATTTGTGGAAACAGTTTAAGGACACCGGATCCATATCGAAAAGGCCTCGGCAAGGTCGTCCAGGAGCCACGACGGCCAATGAAGATCGTTATTTGGCACTTTCAGCGAAGCGCCACAGGACTGTACAGCTGTACAGCTACCTCGTGAGCTGCATGCCGCCACTGGAACCTGAGTTTCAAGGGTTACTGTTTCCCGAAGGTTTCATGAGAGAGGGCTTTTTACCAGAAGACCCGCTGTTTGCGTCCTTCAACACACAAGAGAGCGTGTTTAGCATGGTGCAGACATCAGCCTTGGACCAGACTTCAGTGGGGTAACGTTCTCTTCACAGACGAGTCGCGATTCAGCCTGGACACTGATCTCGATGTACCTTCATCTGGAGAGAACCTGGGACCCGGTACCTTTCCTCCAACATCTGAGAAAGGGATCACTATATAGAGCAATTCCATGTCAGATCAATCACCTTCTTGACCTCACC
Source organism: Macrothele yani (assembly GCA_039090855.1). Classification (NCBI taxonomy): domain Eukaryota; kingdom Metazoa; phylum Arthropoda; class Arachnida; order Araneae; family Macrothelidae; genus Macrothele; species Macrothele yani. Next base: position 78,435,544 of record CM077026.1, read on the forward strand.
ATTTCTGATTTTGATGAAATTTGGTATGAAGCACACATATGACAAGGTAAGTAATTCTGCCAATTTTCAGATTTTTATTTTGAAAATTATCCAAGATACACACATAATAAAAATCGAAATTTTCGTAAAAAATGACAAACTCGCACACTTATAAATGGCTGTAAATTTTTTCCTAATTGTAGTAGAGTGGCAATTCAAACATAGTTGCAAAGCTTAAAGGATTGAGCTTTCTATAGATACCATACATGACCTTCTTACAACAGATTAAAGTTTCAAGGTCATCCACTGTGACCTTTGACCTTGAATATCTCAAAACATGCCATCTTAAAAAAATACAAAAAAAATATATTTTATTGCTACAACATTCTTCTACCCATGTGCCAGATATTAGGCTGGCACCGCTATGGCAAGGCAGTGTAGGATTAATAGGAGTGTCATGCTGCACCCTTCTGTATGTAAGGCACAGAGACATACCATGCAATAAATATTTCTTACGTTGAGAATTTGTGTTTATTATACATGAAATGTGTGTATATTATAACAGATCAACAGATTTATCAGAAATATGCTATGTGACAGCCATTTTACTTGATAGACACAATTTTCAGCAGTAAATAATGTCAACAAATCTTTGAGATCAGAGATTGAAACTCCACCCATTTTAGCCAATGGCAGGGCTTCTTCTTAGCCAATGACAAAGCTTCTTATTAGAGCCAATGACAGGGTTTCTTATTAAAGCCAATGACAAGGCTTCTTATTACAGCCAATGAGAAATCTTACTGGTACACCATTTTACATTTGCTGTTATTTCAATTCTGAGCTTGTGAGTGTGTGGTTATCAATTTATCTGTAACATTGTTAACTGTTTAATTGTTATATTTTATCTTTATTGTTATCTTTATTTAATCAATTTCTTCTTATCAAACTATATTTATTTATCATTTTTTTTTTTTTTTTTTGCAGGTGCAGTTTCATTAACCAAAATGGACTTTAAAAGTCAAATGTTTTGTTGCAATCCTCTGGGTAAAAGTGGGCACACAAGGTTTAGAAAGAATCTGAGAAAAGTACAGCCTTGGATGGTTCAGAAATGTCCGAATATAACATTAGAACAGAAAATATGTAGTTCATGCAGAAAATCTATCTCTGAAATGCCAGGTCCTTCATGTATAATTGAAACAGATGAAGAGGCAGAACAACCTCGGTTAAGTGAAGATAATTCAGAAGGAGTGGTGAAGAGTGAGATATGGACTGACAGAGACACAACTTTGGATAGTCTGAATGATACGTTACTTTCTCTAGGCGAATCTCCTGTGAAAAAAAAAAAAGTTAGGTGTTGGACAGTACAGTAAGAAGAAATATCAGAAAATTGGTGAAGTGATAAAAGACTACATAGGTGTTCCAGAATGTGATAATCCTGTGACAGTGTCTGATGAAATTGGTCATGATTTCACAGTTGAAAGAAAAATTTCAAGAAACAGACTCTGGCAGTGTTAGTCCAAATACTAACAATATTACCTAGAACCTGGAGTATTCGTAAAATTCAGGAAGAATTTGGTGTAACATATTACATGGCACAAAAGTCTAAAAATCTTGTGGAAGAGAAGGGTATTTTAGCAACTCCAAATTCTAGGCCTAGCAAAACTCTCAGTGACAGCACAGTTGAAAACGTTATTGCATACTATAATAGTGATGAAGTGAGCCGTTGTTTACCAGGAAAAAATGATTTTGTTACAATGATGGAATCGGGATCAAAAGTACAAAAACAGAAACTTCTTATTCTAGGAAATTTAAAAGAGATATTTCAAGGATTTAAAGACAAGAATCCTAATGTCAAAGTAGGGTTTTCAAAGTTCTGTGGTTTACGCCCAAAGAATTGTGTGCTGGCTGGTGCAAGTGGAACACACTGTGTCTGTGTGTGTTGTGCTCATGAAAATGTAAAACTTATGCTAGCAGGGTGCAAATTGCAAGACTTAACTCGTAATGATGAATTACCAGTTAGGACATACAAAGATTGCCTTGCAAGAATAACTTGTAACCCTCCTCTTCCAGAATGCTTCTTCTTCAAGTGTGATTCTTGTCCTGGTATAGCACACTTACTAGAGCAAATAAGTAGCTTATTCACCATGAATGGGATTGATGAAATTGTATATAAATTGTGGACTACAACTGATCGCACAACACTTATGACAGTCTGTAACACTGTAGAAGAATTCCTTGAAACCTTTGAATCAAAAGTGAAATTGCTATTGCCACATTCTTTTATAGCTATTCAGCAGTCATACTTTCTGTCAAATCTGAAAGAAAACCTTGATGGTAATCAGTGTGTTGTGTTGTGCGATTTTGCTGAGAATTATTCCTTCATACTGCAGGATGCAGTCCAAGGATACCACTGGAACAATTCCCAAGCTACTATTCACCCTTTTGTCGTGTACTACAAAAGTTCACACACACTTCAGTTGGATCATGTTTCTTTTGTTGTCATCTCAGAATGTCTTAAGCATGACACTATCAGTGTTCACCTTTTCCAGAGCCAATTGTTGCAGTTTATATCATCACATTTTGACAAGAAAGTAGAACACATCTATTACTTCTCAGACGGTGCAGCCTCACAGTATAAGAACAGGAAGAATTTTGTCAATCTGTGCCATCATGTAGATTTTGGTATCACAGCTGAGTGGCATTTCTTTGCCACCTCACATGGAAAGGGGCCATGTGATGGCGTGGCAGGCACCATTAAGAGATTAGCTGCACGTGCTAGCCTTCAGTGTTCATACAATGGCCAAATTATGACACCGCGACAACTGAATGATTGGGCTTCCAGAAACATCCCTTCGTGCCATTTTAAATACAGCACGGACAAGGACTATGAGAACCACGAGGAGTTCCTCGAGATATGTCATGCTAGTGCTCGACCAATTTCCTGGTACTCAAAAACTTCACTGTGTAATACCAGTAAGCCGCACAGCTATTAAAACCAAGATGTATTCAAACTCAACTGAATACAAGGTTGAGTCAGTATTTCTAAATCCAATAGAACTGGATCTGGAGGATATTCGTGGCTATGTTATTGTTGAGTATGATAACCAGTGGTGGGTTGGTTGTGTTTTGGATGTGAACATTCATACAGAACAAGTTAAGATAAGTTTTCTGCACCTACATGGACCTTCAGTGTCTTTCACATACCCACAGAAGCCAGATATATTAGAAGTGGATAAAACAGCGGTCATTACGAAGGTTGACCTACGAACAGCAACAGGTCAGACATATTTTATGGAGAGAAGCGAAATAGAGATGGTCACTAGCAAGATGGCATCACATTCTTTTGGTTTTCAACCTTATTAACCAAGCGGCTCACTTGTATGTGTACACCACTAATATAACCTGTAACACATTGTGAAATTAATACATACATGCATCTGGAAAACAGTTATTGTACATTTGTCCGAACCTAACCTGGAGGACATATACTCCTATTAATCCTACACTGCCTTGCCAGTGCCAGCCTAATATCTGGCACATGGGTAGAAGAATGTTGTAGCAATAAAATATATTTTTTTCGTAATTTTTTAAGAGGCATGTTTTGAAATATTCAAGGTCAAAGGTCACAGTGGATGACCTTGAAACTTTAATTTGTTGTAAGAAGGTCATGCATGGTATCTATATAAAGCTCAATGCTTTAGCTTTGCAGCTGTGTTTCAATTGTCACTGTACTACAATTAGGAAACAATTTACAGCCATTTATAAGTGTGCGAGTTTGTCATTTTTTTACGAAAATTTCGATTTTTATTATGTGTGTATCTTAGACAATTTTCAAAATAAAAATCTGAAAATTGGCAGAATTACTTACCTTGTCATATGTGTGCTTCATACCAAATTTCATCAAAATCAGAAATGGTGAGGTCAAAAACTTATTTTTTTTTTTTTATTGATCTGATGTGGAATGTCCCTATAGCAGCGTAGGTGTCGTGGTCTGGGCAGGCATCATGTTGAACGGCCGCACATCTCTTCATGTGTTTGAAAGAGGCTTCCTGACTGCTGAGAGGTATAGGGATGGGATCTTACAACCCTATGTTCGACTTTTTAGGGGGCGCAGTTGGCACTCTGTTCCTTTTTATGAACGACAACGCTCGTCCACATAGCGCTCACCTGGTCGACGATTACCTTGAAAGTGAGGATATTTACCAGATGGATTGGCCAGCCAGATCGCCAGACCCAAACCTTATCGAACATGTCTGGGACGCTCTTGGGAGGGCAATTGCAGCTCACCATCCCCTCCGAGAACCATTCAGGAGCTGAAAACTGCGTTGCTGCAGGAGTGGGACCGACTGCCACAGGGACTCGTCAACTGCCTCGTTTCCAGTATGACGCCGCGCTGTGAGAGCTGTATGACTGTGAGAGGGGACCATACCCGATATTAGAGTAATTTTATGTACGATCTTGCAACGTGGACTTTGGAGATTCCTGCGCTGATGAGCTTTTCTGACGATCATGAGTGCGTACCATGACTGTTGTATGGTATAATTTTTCTCTTATATAACTGTGTATCCATACCAAATTTCATTAAAATGTGTCCATTAGTTTTTCAGAAATTCAACAAAATGTGCAAATTCTCTTAATTTTGAACATCAGTGTATATCCAAAATACAGTCTAAATAGATTTTCCTACATTCGTCACTTTGGATTGAGAGAAGTGCCAACTCTGAAAACTGTTCTTGTCCCATTGTTGAACGAAAGTATGACTGGAGCCTGAGGAAGCAGCTGAATGACCTCTCACAACATGTTGAAGTAAGTGGAATTGTAACTGCTATTTTCACCAATTTGTGTAAAATTGGAAACAGATCACAAGGCAGTAATGCCAGCATCTCTAGCAATGTCTTTGTTAGAAAAAATTTTTGGCTACTGTAACTTCTACTTCAGGAAGGTCCATATTATAAAATTTGCAAAACTTTTCCGTATTATTGAGGTTGAAAATGCTCACTTCCTATTGTACCAGGTGACAGACAGTGAATTCCATTCAAAATATGTTCAGAGTCAAAGCTCAACCTGCTTGAAAGTTCAGAGATAATTTTATCAATTACAGGAAAGAAAATATTTTTTCTTAACTCTTCGATCGTGTTGCAGTCTTATTCTGCACCAGAAGTGTTCCCTATTGGTTCGGTCACAAGATAGTTGTCCATTGATTTGGGCAGTTTCCTCTTCCTGTGGACAGTTTCCTCCTCAAGAGGTAAAGTAGATGAAAATTCAATTGCTTCATTGGAAATTTCAGTGAAACTTTTTATGTTTCTCATGTTTTTCAGGCTTTGTGTTACAGCTTTACACCTCCTGATGTGTATAAAATGTCTGAATTTGGATTCTGAAGATAATTATTTAATATTTCAGTCAAAGAAAATATTTTATGTAGAACAAGTAGGACAATTATGGACCTGAAAGAATTTAGAAAGCAATAAAGTCCTCTAGCTTTTATATTATCACCACCACTGGAATTTTTTAAAACACACTAAAAGAGCTTCATAGACTTTTTTCACAGACTGTAATGCTCTACTTTGACAAGCCCATTTTGTAGAACTTAAATGCCTGCATCTCAGTTTTGCCCAAACCTAAATCAGCTTGAATTTCTATAAAGTTGTAATGAGTTCTACGAGATTGAGAAAAATATGAATACAATGACTGCAAAATTTCAAATAAATTTTTTACTTCAGGAATGTCACAAATACCAAATTTAATTGATGTGCATAACAGTGAATGTGGACTGTTAGTGGGTGTTCTTTTTGGAACAGTGTTTTCAAACACTTAACATTACCACTCATCACAGATGATCCATCATACCCCTGCCCAATGCAAGAAACTTTGTTTAATCCAAATTCATTAATTTTTTCACATAACACATCTTTTCATCTCATTGCACTCAAGTCAGTAGCATGGACAAAACAAAGAAATTTTTCAAATAGATTTCCACCATGAAAATAACTTATGCAGATACTCATTTGTTCGTTATTACTGATATCTCTGGTATCATCAACCAAAACTGAGTAAAAACCAGGACTTTTGGCCTCCAATAATGTTTTACTCAATACAAAGTGACTGCAGAAATATTTGTAACAACTCATTTTGACACTTTGAGGAGGTATAACGAGCATTTTTTGGCATTGCTGTGATATCACTGTCAGTATCATATTTTCCCATTAATTCCAAAATTTCCAGAAAGTTTTTTTTTTTTTTTGTTCTTGCTTTCATGAGACTCATCATGTCCTCTGTGGGCCAACCCTTGCCTTACTGTCAATAAAAGAACTTCAATAACCCTCTTCAAGAAATTCTGCCTCTTTTTTTTTATTCCTTCTACTAGAAACAGATTCAAGTTGTTGTTCCACATTTCCTACAGCTAAACTTATAACAGTGTTATAGTTCATTCAGAGTTCCGTGGCTTTAAAATGGCAATCAGTTTTTAGCACGTCTTTGTAAAAAGATCGTGCTTATGTTACTGGTTTGTCCGTCTGTCTGTACCCACGATATCTCTGCAACTATTAGTCCTATTTGAAAAATCCTTTTTGCATTGGGAAGCTTGAAATGTGCGAATGATGATCCTTCATTTCGTTTTTTTTTTTTTTACGATGTACAATTTCTCCGCTAGAGGGTGTAAATGCAGATTATGTCGAATTCAAAAATATGTTTTATTCCACATATTTGCTTCTAAACATCCAATTGAAAAAATTCTTTTATATTTCGTTTCCATTTATGTCTTAAGACTATTTTAGATATAGTTACTTTTTCAAATTATGCATAGATTTTCCGCTAGGGGGCGTAAAAGTAAATTACATTTTTCCCCGATAACTCTTCTTCTAAAACTCCGATTTGAGAAATGTGTTCTTCAGCTGAAACATCTCCTAACAGAAAATCGTTTGCATATAATTTAAATTTTTGGTAAAGAATACTTTAGCCACCAGGGGGCGTAAGTGTTAATCTTTGCTTCTGATGTATTTGCCATAAAATCTGAACTTCTAAAATCTCGATTGAAAAAAAGTAGTTTGTTGACCAATACTACTCATGTCGACAAACCTTTTAGGAACATTTTCTTCTTGAAATAATGCATGGCTTCTACGCCATGGGGCGTAGATGTATATCTTATTTTTGTCAATGTCTCTACTTCTAGGAGTCCGATTGGAAAAATTCGTTCTTTGTTGGATAGTGTTTTCCGTGTGACATGTTTTTCATATAACTTCAAAATTTTCAAGTAATTCATAGAGTTTCCGCTAGGGGGTAAATTGCGTTTCCCCCTATATCTCTGCTTCTAAATCTCCGATTTGAAAAATTCTTTCTGCACCGGTAACAGCCCCTGATGGGAAATCGTTTGCACATAATTTCTAATTTTTGTAAAAAAATGGTTTGGCCACCAGGGGGCGTAAATCTTAATTTCCACTTCTGATGTATTTACAGCAAAATATGAGCTTCTAAATTCTCGATTGAAAAAAACGTCGTTTGTTGAGCAATACTACTCATGTCGAAAAACCTTTTTAGGAACATTTTCTTCTTGAAATAATGCATGGTTTCTACGCCAGGGGTGTAGATGTATATCTTATTTTTGTCAATATCTCTGCTTCTAAGAGTCTGATTTTAAAAATTCCTTCTTTGTTGGATAGTGTTTCCGATGCGAAATGGTTTTCTTATAAATTCAAAATTTACAAGTAAATCATTGACTTTCCGCTAGGAGGTACAAAGGTAAATTTGCGGTTTCTGCGTTATTTCTGCTCCTAAAGCTCCGATTTGAAAAATTCTTCCTGTATCGCATACAAGACCTAATGGAAAATATTTTTCACATAATTTCTAATGTTTGGTAAAGAATGGTTTGGCCACCAGGGGCTATAAGTGTTAATTTTTGCTTCTGATGTATTTGTAGCAAAATCTGGGTTCCTGAAAACTCGACTAATTTTTTTTTTTTCTTGGACCGATACCGCTTATATGGATAAACCTTTTGAGAATACTTTCTTCCTAAAATAATGCATGGTTTTTCCCACCAGGAGACGTAAAGTCGCATCTTATTTTTGTCGATATCTCTGTTTCTAAGAGTTCGTAAGCTCACTATTCTATTTACAGCAATATCTGAGGGATTAAAACCCCGATTGAAAATCTTCTTTCTTTCGTCAGATCTATTGTTTTCCATACCGGTTCCATTGACTTTGAATAGCTTTGATAAATTTAATTTGCGCCAGAACGGATTCAAAAAGACGTGCTTATTACACCTGAAAATTCGGTGTCATCTTTCTTGTTTCATGTCGTTTTAGTTTTTCTAAACACTTTTTTCCAATTGCAAACTCCATTTTTCATAAAAGCAGTTTCCACCTTTGACACTACGTGGCACGGAAAGCAAAAAGCACTGTTTAATGAAACACTGTACTCAAGCATGGAAATTGTTTGTACCAAAAAGCATTGAATTGCCTTTTCTGTACACCAAATTGTGTCAATGGAAAAATAATTCCTGGCCGATGTGTGGTCCCTCTTCCTTGGAACCAAGATCACTTGCCTGTTCTTGCACATTTTGGCACTGACACTAAAAAAGTGCTAGTACTAGGCATTGACCTACTTTCACTTGGATGTAAAACTTTATTTAAAAAAGCAAAACCACCACAACCCGCCCCAGTGGCGTAGTGGTCTAAGCGATGGCTTCTGATCATTCGTCTGAGATGGGTGTGGGTTTGAATCCCTGTGAGACATGGATGTTGTGTTTGTCTTACGGTGCTGGTTCTCTCCCTTCCCTGGAGCCAGTGGACCTAAATTAGGGACGGGTGACTGCTTATAGCCCACTAAGTCACGGTGGTCGTTAAACCTCCAACCAAAAAAAAAAAAAAAAAAAACGCCACGGAGAAAAGTAAGCACTCATATTTGAGGGATATGTACTATTACAATAACTACTGACCAAGAGGTATTTACAGATCACAAATACACATTTACAAATCTAAACGTACACTATCTCTTTCCAAAACAGAAACACGTACTCAGTTCTAAATGGAAACGTTCCAACTCATTCTAAAATGAATAATGCTCCCATATTTAAGTCATCAAAGAACATTCTAAGTAATACAGCGAATATCCAGTTCTTCACCTCCTGTGCCAGGTGCCTTTCTGTCATAACTCCAGTCATGTGGCAAGGCAAACAATAAGAATCCTTGAGACAAGGGGAAGTCTGACATGAGCTCCTGGTAGATGAGCTGAAGCATGGGGTGGTGGTGGTGGAGAAATGGAAAAAGATAAATAGTAAACAACCCGTAGACCACCACCTCGGGAGAAACAGAAGGAAGCAGCGTAGCACAAGTACTCGTAGTCACTGCAGTACTACATTGTTCCCCTTCCACCTACCTCCTGCCAATGAAGTGGGGTAGTGGTTGATACATGAATCACGAAAACGGGAAAACAAAGAACTTTTACGAAACATTCAATTCATGAGGCCAACTTTTAAGGGTTGTCTTATGCTATAAACATGCTTTTGATTAAAAATACATGATATCTAAGGTATTGTTTACCTGATATTGTCAAAGTATTTTGCACGTTGTTGCTCTATGAGGCGTGTGCCCCCGGCCCGAAAGGTCTTTTATGTTATGGGGTTTTGGTTAGTTATAAAAAAAATTTTAGAAATAAAACAATTAGGTTATAAATTTTCAGTTCTACATTCATTCATTCGCACAATCAAACGTTTTAAATTTACTATTAGTTAAGAGATTTTAGTGGAAAGAGTTATACTCATCGGGTCAGGAGACTTCTCTCAAGGGGTTCGTCGTCACCACGTTACGGCGAGCGCTTTCAATTCTGTAATTCATACTCATCGGGCCTCTACTTCTACTCGAGGGTTCCTCGCGTGTGTGTAGTCCTGGAGTTGCATGTCGGGAATCGGAGGGAAGGTTTGCGGACACATACATGGTTTGCGGCCATGTATGTGTTCGGTGATTTGTTTCTCATGTGTCGCCATCTATTTTGTTGCACGGCAGTTTTCTGGTAAACAGGGAATTAAAAAGAACCGAACTCTAACATCATACAACAGCATAAATTATTTACAACATTCAATTTTTTTATTTCTTTCACATTACAATTTTTTTTTTAAATCTATTTCCCCATGACTTGTAGGGGAGGAGGGGGCTTGAGCTCCGAAGAAGGTTCTATTATAGCCCTGCTATCTCCTGAACTAAATGAGATTCAGAAATGTAATACCACTTGTTTTAAAGCTAAAACAAGTTTTCTGTCTGGAGTACATTGTCAGAATGGAAAAAAAAAAAGTTATTGAATGTTATTTCTGTGACAGCAGGTAAAACTGTGAGGCAACTAGTGAATATAAACTACTTCTAAACTTTAAAGTTTTTGTAATGTAACAGCACTTTGATGGAAGCCCAGAGCATGTAGCACACAGGGAAGTTTTAGCTCAAAGGTACCATTTAGGAAAGGTACCATTTTAAGAATTTAAATAACATCCATTTTTCTGAATTGCATAATTAAATGGATCTGTACACTTTGGTTAAGAATTATGAAAGCATGTCACTTATGAGTCCAGTGGAAGAGATCACAAGAAAGAAATGCCAGTGTAAGTCACAATAGCAGGGCACTAGACCCAAACAGTACTACAGAACAATGGCTAAAAAGTGACTCAACCAAATCTAGGAACACCATGAGTTGTAAAGAGGGCAATGTGTCAATATATGAGAAAAGTACATGTACAAGGGCTTTGCAAAAAACATCATTGCACTATAGTAGAGTGCAGATTTTTTTTTTTTTTTGTTAAGTATTAAGTCAGATTTGAATTTGTGTGCCACCCCTTGACAAACCTGACTATATTTCCTAGGTTACTGTTACAAACTCAATTCACAGATGGGTCCATAAACAATCGTCATCAGAGAAGAAAGATACCTGCTCTGCCCACGATCTATGCTGCGAGGCTTTGCTGAATTATCTAGTGGATTTCAAAGTTTTTTGGATTTTTTTTTTGTTCGTGTGTTATTCTTTGCAATGTGAATTTGTTTCTCCAGGCTCCTTGATCTGGAACATATATTTCCAGCCCTGGAATACACAATCATCAAAGCAAAAAACTTGATGCAAACCTGGAAAGTGTGAACCACAATTAGCACTATTATAAGATTAAATTAAAATAATTAAAAAATAACTGAAGAAAATTATTTTCAGAATGATAATTATAGGGGATTAAAATTACTCAAAACATGAAAATAAGGAAATTTCACAAAAATGGGCATCTTTAAAAACCTTAATCAACCTACAAATTAGGAATCCTTTTTTGTGTCCTCACTAAATTTACTGCCTGCAGGAAGTAAAACAACTCACTATACTATGTTGTGATTGAACTTCAAAAATAAAACTTAGTAAGTGTAACCTGATGTATTTTGGATTTGAATGAGAAAAGAGTATCATGTGTGTGGTCTCAACAAAACGGGAAGAAAGAAATTGTGTGCTGTCTGTTAATGAAGAAATGCAAGTGTATTTGTCAAAAATTTGGCCAAGAATACAACATTGTGAAAAGAAATGAGCTGAAAGTACCACACTGAAAGTAAACCTTATATTGAGTTTAGATTGAACCTTTATTTTGATATTTAAGAGTAGAGGCGGGAGAAAGCAAACAACAGAAAATATTAAATTTTCTTGACAGCAATTTAGCAATCATTGAATTGCAGTCCCAGCTATCAAACTGGCTTGTAAAAGTTTTTACAGGTGTTCCTGAATGTGAAAAATTGTTTTAGTTCAATAGAAAAAGCTTTGGAAAATTGTGCTTTGGACAATTTTAGCATGATTTACCCCATGACAAATGTAACATTGCACTATCTTGAGCAATTGACAGACAAGCAAGAAATTTAAATAGAATTCACATTTCAAAATGTTTGTAATAGGGTCATTCCATGTGAAATCAGCAAATTTCAGAATAAATGGTTGCTTGACCAATTTATATATTTTTTATATTCCCATCGTAGTTAGTACCATTAGTGAGTAGACCAAAACAAATTTTAGTGTTTTTTTTATCTGCCGCCATTTTGGATCTTCACCTATTTTTACCTGTCGAGAAGGGCAAAAATTAGGGTTTTCAAGGGTTCTCAGAAATGGCTGTTACTTGATAACTACTTGAGATAACTAAATAAACCTTTTACCCCCTGAAAGTAGACATTTTGAGGTTTCATAAAAGGTAATTACTTCAAATGTAGCTTTTAATCTAACCAGATGAAAATGGACTTATATTCAGCACATACGTTTCGCAAAATCGCCATTTTTAGGAAGCTGTAACTCAGGAAGGGCTTAAAACCACGAACTAAAACTTTTTCCTTACCAACTATGGATAGGTAGGTTTTAGCTTATTAAGAAAAAAATTCATGTTTTAAACCCCTTGCTAAATTTTTTAACCCTAAAGTTGCCAAATTTGGAAAAAATGCAGATTTCAAGGTCAAATATCTTAAAAGGGCAATCTGCAAAAAATCTGAAATTTTTTGTGTGAAGTCACCTCTTGGTGCCCTATCAATGATATGAATTTCATTTTGTGGTTCAGCTGGGGTTCTGAATTATAAGGACTCAAAATGTTGTAAAAAATACCTCTCTCACGAAAGCAATAACATACATTTTGGTCGTTATTCTGAGCAAATATTGTATACATATCATTAAAAATACACTTAAACACAATTATTAGATTTATTATTTTAAAATTTTTACTAAAATTTTGAGCTTACCTTGAGCAGTCTGGTGCACCCAGCAAGTTTTCAAATTTCGTGTTACAATCATAAGCACAAAGTAAATGTAATTACTTAAGATATATGTAAGTGTATTTACAAAAATCTTCGGTATGCTTATATTGTATAAAAACATTTACAAGTCCTTATTATTATTATTTTTTTTTTTTTTTTGGAAATGGAAGTTTGTTTCCTCCTCCAAGTTACTGGCTACCACATGACACATCAAAAGGGTAAAGTTTTGCAATTTTGATTTTTAGTGGTTTTTTTTCAAACATGACTTTTTTTGAATAAGACATTAACTTAAAAGAGAGTTCAGTGTTCTTTTCTTGGGTAATGTTGTGCGTCCGCCCGGTTGATGTTGTAAATTCAAGAGGTGATAACTTGGCCAGTACATTTCGCATCGGAATCCAAACCTTTTCCGCATTTTCTTTCATACTGAAAGTTGTAGAAGGTCCACTTGGATTATAAAACTTAGCCCAGGTGTTATAATTTTTTTCGACAGTTCTTCAACCCGAGCTACAAACCATTTTCCCCTGTAAGCACATACAATGTTATCTCTCTCCTTGATGTTTTTTATATCAACTTCATCTTCATTAAGTATTTTGAACATGAAGTTATGCTTGTCTGGGAAAGACGAGGTTCTGCTGCGTGTATTAAGCACTGGTCGAGCTTCAGAAAACCGCTTTGTGAGCTTTCCATCTTCTTTTCTAATCACTTCTTGGTCAGTTAAAAAAAATTAATTCCAGTTATTTTCTTTTCACAAAAGTAATACATGTCTTTAACTGTTAAAATGTGATCTTTTGTTGTTCTTCTTTGATGGCTCACTTTTGCTACAAGTCTTTTTAGTCCCACCAATACCATCACAGGGGCCTTTACCATGACTTATGGCAAAGAAGTGCCACTCCACATCTAAATCAAAGTCTTCCTTGTGTTTGCACAAGTTAGCAAAATTTTTCCTGTTTTTGTATTGGGCTGTGGACCCATCTAAAAAATAAATAACTTTTTCATGCTTCCATTTAGAGATTGTACAAGAGGTATCAGCTTCTTTTGAAAAGTATAAACAGTAGCCGTATTGTGAATTAGACAGTCACTTAGGAAGCACACACTTCTACAAAACAGTTTCCCATTTTTATCTCTGTAGTAGATGCAAAAAGGATGAACTGTTGCTTGGGAATTAAGCCAGTGGAAACTCAATTTCATCCTGTACGATGAAAGTGTAATTTTCAGAAAAATCCCCAATGACTATGCATTCATCATTTTTCAAGTTTTCCTTTTTCATTTTTAAAAATTTCGACTGGCTTTTTCCAATAAAATCGTGGCTTTTCAAATCTTGAAGTTTGGTAAGGAAATTTTCTTTAAAATCATCATACAGTTCAACAAGTGTTACAAGTTTGCAGTGGTCAGTTGTGACCCATTGCTTGTATGTTATCAGCTCATCTTCATACTCAGGGTTGTACTCTTCCCTGAGAACTTCAACTCCTGGATACTTTGTGCATAATCCAAACATGCAGTCTTCATTTGCAATATCACAAACTGCTTTAGAAATAAGATATCATGTATAACTAATTTTAAGTCACTGACAAAAGAGCACTTACTGTCTAAATGAATATATACACATTTATGATAAGGATTCCCAATTGTGGTTTCAGTTTAAGTTTGCTTGGTTTTCAGGTCTGCTTAGTTTTAGTTTTGGTTTCAGTCTGCTTTGTTTTAGTTTAGGTTTGTGCTTCATTTTTGTTTCAGTTTTGCTTCATTTAGGTGCTTAGAGACTGAAGTACATTAGACTTATTGACTAGTAATGTAAGGTTAAATTATAAAATTAAAAAATATGCTTTTTAAGGTAAATAAATTTGGGGGCGGGGGTGTACAACATATTGAAATGTCATACTAATGCAATTCGATCGTGTCCTGGGAATTGTCACACCGGAAGGCAGCAGAAAAAAAAAAAAAATTAAAATACCCCCCCCCTCCTTTTTTGCAGTTCAAAATCTTCTTGGTGCAGCCTGACTGACTACTAGTTTCAGCTCAAAATATCATATTTTAAAGTATAATAAATCTATATGTATATAATATTTGCTCAGAATAACGACCAAAATGTATGGTATTGCTTTCGTGAGAGAGGTTTTTTTTTACAACATTTTGAATCCTTATAATTCAGAAACCCAGCTGAACCACAAAATGAAATTCATATCATTGATAGGGTACCAATAGGTGACTTCACACAAAAAATTTCAGATTTTTTGCAGATTGCCCTTTTAAGATATTTGACCTTGAAATCTGCATTTTTTGCAAATTTGGCAACTTTTTAGGTTTAAAACAGGAATTTTTTTCTTAATAAGCTAAAACCTACCTATCCATAGTTGGTAAGGAAAAAGTTTTAGTTCGTGGTTTTAAGCCCTTCCCGAGTTACAGCTTCCTAAAAATGGTGATTTTGCGAATCGCATGTGCTGAATATAAGTCCATTTTCATCTGGTTAGATTAAAAGCTACATTTGAAGTAAGTACTTTTTATGAAACCTCAAAATGTCTACTTTCAGGGGGTAAAAGGTTTATTTAGTTATCTCAAGTAGTTATCGAGTAACAGCCATTTCTGAGAACCCTTGAAAACCCTAATTTTTGCCCTTCTCAGCAGGTAAAAATAGGTGTAGATCCAAAATGGTGGCAGATTAAAAAAAAAAAAAAAATTGTTTTGGTCTACTCACTAATGGTGCTAACTACGATGGGAATATAAAAAATATATAAATTGGTCAAGCAACCCACCCTTGCTGACTTCACATGGAATGATCCAATAGCAGACAGACCTGCTTAAATATTCATAATATATATAATTTTTTAGTTTGTGAATGGCAATCATTCATTTTACTGTGTTTTTGGCTTGTTAGTATCTACACAGTCAGCTAGATAACTTCTGAGGGGAGGGGGCAGAGAAAGATATAAACTCCCAGTAATGACAAGCTTAACAAACTTATGTATACTTACTACCTTTGTGGAATATCTTAATGGAACCCTGCCGTGTGTTATAGTTGGTCTTTGCAGTGAATACTTCTTACCTCCATATCACGAAGTTTATTTTTAATGGGAGTTCTGTCAATTGAAGTATTTTGTAGAAAATAACCACAGTCATGCATTTAATTGCATAGAATTGTTAATGTTGATAGAATTGTTAATGTCAGCCATTTATATAATTTCCATAGCATGCGATTAAATCATTGGTCCTACTTTATTTCCAAAATGTTTGGATAAGTTCTGCATGTTTCTGTTGTGAAATAAACATGCATGTGTGTCTATGACCATCTATCTATATATGTATGTGTATATATATATACTTTTTTTTTTTTTTTACAGGTATTTGGGAGGATATTGTCTCTAAAGAACCTTCAGATGTAAAGGAAGAAAAATTTACTCAGCAGAGTGTCACTGTGACTGAAGGAAAGCCTTCCAAAGAAAGTGGTAGTGCACATAAGGGAAAAGCTGAAAAAGTGGGTGGCAGTGTAAAAGATGAGAATAAAGCTACAACGGGTGGGGATGTGTCTTCCACAGAGAAGGAAAAAAGTTCTGACAACGTAACTGGTGAGTTTTTTTATATTTTTTAATCTATTTTGATCAAAGACTTCAAACATGCATATGCATTTTTTCTAGGTATGTAAACCTATTGATGCATAATTTTGGGAGTTATTAAATTAATTAGCAAAGAAATGGGAATCTGTATATATAATGTGTGAATATATAGATAGGATGTGAATAAAATACTAAAGTTCTTTCACACCGTTTAAAGGTAACACTGGACATGGTTCAACCAAGAGAACAAGCTGGATTCAGGAGTGGCTACAGCACAATAGATCATATCCATGTACTGAGAGAACTAATTGAAAGAGCGAGGGAATATGAACTTCCATTGTGCATGGCTTTTATCGATTATGAAAAGGCCTTTGATTCGGTGAAACCATCAGCAGTTACAATGGCTCTGAAATCCTGCGGTATTGAAGATGCGTACATTAATATTATTAATAACATCTATGAAAATGCAAGTGCAAAGATTCGGCTGTTAGAATATACAACACACATAAAAATTGGAAAGGGAGTGAGAAAAGGTGACACCATATCTCCAAAGCTCTTTAACGCCACATTGGAAAATGTCTTTCAATCACTGAACTGGAAAAACAAAGGGATAAAGATTAATGGAGATTATCTAACCCACCTTCATTTTGCTGATGACATAGTCATTTTTGCAACTACCCCATCAGAGCTGCAGAGTATGATCCAAGAACTTGCTGACAAGAGTAAAGAAGTGGGATTAAAAATGAACTTTCAGAAGACAAAAGCGATGTTCAATGCTTTTACACGAAATGAAGATTTATCGATTGATGGAGAAAAGCTGGAGATAACAGACACGTACGTTTATCTTGGACAGCAGATATCAAGTGAGGGTCACATTGGTGAAGAAATTAATCGGCGTACAAAACTTGCCTGGAGAGCTTTTGGAAGAAACAGCATAATTTTCAAGAGCAATATGCCATTATGTCTTAAAAGAAAAGTGTTTGATCAATGCATCCTTCCAGTGCTTACGTATGGTGCAGAGACGTGGACCTTAACTAAAAGAGACATACAAAGGCTGCAGACAACTCAAAGCAGCATGGAGAGGTGCATGCTTGGTGTAACCAGGAGAGATAAAAAGAGGAACTCGTGGATCCGAAAAATGACAAGAGTGGAAGAAATCATGATCAGAGTTAAATCCCTGAAATGGCAATGGGCTGGGCATACTGCCAGAAGGACAGACCATCGATGAACAGCTGAAATTTTAGATTGGATTCCAAGGGACAGGAAAAGACCCAGAAGAAGACCACATGGGAGATGGGTGGTTGAAATTCGAAAGTATGCGGTAGTAACATGGAGGAGACTGGCATAAGACAGATCGTTGTGGAGGCGTTGTGGAGGAAACTTGGGGAGACCTTCGTCCAGCAGTGGATTGATAATGGTTGACAATGATGACGATGATGATGATGAATAAAATAAAAGTGAATGCTGGAATTAATTGGGCAACTTATGAGCTGAGTGAGGTGATTGAGGAGATGAATAAGTATAGACTGGATGTGCTGTGTGTAAGTGAAACCAAAAAGAAGGAAATTGGGGTAGAAGAAGTGAATGGCACAGTGAGTGTGTGGTCTGTAGTATTGGATAATATGAGAGGACAGGCTGGTGTAGGTGTGATTTTAAGTGAAAAGATGAAGAACAACTTGATTCACTATAGTTGCGTAAGTGAGAGAATTCTCTGGATTCGTTTGAAAGTGAAACTTCAGAAGAATTGTAATTGTTGTAGTGTATGCTCCTTGTGACTCGGAACCTTCTGATAAGAAGGAAGATTTCTGGAATGAGCTAAAGGCTGTTTTGAGCCAGTTTGGTGCTAAAGAAAAAGTTATAATAGCAGGGGATTTCAATGCTAGAGTAGGTGTGCAGAATGCAATTTCTGACAATGTTCTGGGTAAGTTTAATGATCCTTGTGTGAATGATAATGGTGAAAGATTAATTCAACTCTGCATTGAGAATGGTTTGTGTGTATCTAGTACATTTTTCAACCACAAGTATATCCACACATATACTTGGGAAAATCGTACTCTTGGTCAAAAGAGTGTGATAGATTTTGTTGTCTACGATCAGCATTTGAAACACTTTGTTGTTGACACCCGTGTGATGAGAGGTGTGCGGATGTTGGTTCTGATCATTACTTTATAGTGTCACGAGTGAAACTTAATTTTGGTTGGAGGAAAAGGAATAGGAAGAGACCCAGGATAGAAAGAATAAAGGTTGATAGGCTCCTTGAAGATCATCAGCGGTATTCTGACTTACTCAGAGAACGACTGAAGGATCTGAAGTCTGGTGAGAGGGATGTAGAAAAGAAGTGGGAATGTTTTAAGAACTGTGTTGTCACTGCTGCTAAAGAGGTCTGTGGCACCACAATAGTGGGTAACAATAGAGGTGATGCTTGGTGGAATAGTGAGATTGAAGAGGCGGTAAAGAGAAAGAAGGAAGTCTATTTGGGGATGTTGCAAGGTAGAGTCTCTGTGGATGAATATCGCTGTAAGAAGCGTGAAGCTGCTAAGCTGGTTCGCCACAGTAAGGCAAAAGATAGGAAGGAGAAAGTGGAAAGGCATGAACTGGCTTTTTGGAAAGATAGGAAGTCCTTCTGCAAGTACATGAGACAGGAAAAATAGGGGAAACAAAGTTGTAAGTTGTGTGAAGAATGAAATTGGGGGAATGATATGGGAGCCCAATGAGTTAAGTGACAGATGTGGTGAATGCTTCTGTAAGTTATTAGATCAGGGAAGCAAAGATGGTTCTGAGACACATGCAGATGATGTCACAATGAGGGATGAAAGCACAGGAGGGATCTCAAGAGAAGAAGTGTGTAAAGCTCTAAAATCTTTTCAGAATGGTAAGGCTCTGGGAGTTGATGGCATAACTGCAGAGATGTTGAAATATGGTGGTGATTTTATAATTGACTGGTTAACTGAAATTTACCAGTTGTGCTGGGAGTTAGGAATGGTCCCTCGGGATTGGAAGGATGCTATCATTGTTCCCTTGTATAAGGGAAAAGGTGATCAGACTGAATGCAAGAACTATCGTGGTATTAGCCTACTGAGTCTGCCAGGGAAAGTGTTTGGTAAGGTTGTTATTGAAAAAGTATGGGGTCTTACATCATTGAAAGTGTGGGATGTTCAGAGTGGTTTTATGCCTGGTAAAGGCTGCATTACGCACAATGATTGAAAAGTATCTGGCTGTTGGGAAGAAAGTTTTTACTGCCTTCATAGATTTAGAGAAAGCTTACGACCGAGTGAATAGGACACTTTTGTGGAAGGTATTGAATGAATATGGTGTTACTGGGAATCTACTTAATAGTGTAAAAGCCATGTGTGCTGGTAGTAGAGCTTGTGTATGAGTGAATGGTGTTTTATCAAAATGGTTTTCCATTGGTGCAGGAGTTAGACAAGGTTGTGTAATGTCACCATGGCTGTTTAATATATTTATGGACGCATGCATGCGTGATGCCAAAATAGATAATAATGGTTTATGTCTTGGTGATATCCGTGTGTGCAGATTGCTGTATGCTGACGACACTGTCCTGTTGGCAGAGAGTAAAAGTGAGTTGCAGAGTATGTTGACTCGGATGCACGAAGTTTGCATGAAATTCAAATTGAGTATAAATAAGGGAAAAACCAAAGTTATGGTGTTTGAGAGAGGAATGGGTAGCACTGAATGTAATGTAAGTATAAATGGCACTGTGATTGACCAGGTGAGTGAGTTTGTGTATTTAGGAAGCATGTTTGACAGAAAGAACAAGTTGGATGGTGAAATCAGTAGGCGAGTGAATTCTTCTTTGAAAGTCATAGCTGCTCTGGGAGGTTTTCACAGGAATGATGGGTTCTCTAGAGAGTCCCGCATGGCTGTGTTTGAAAGTGTAATTGTTCCTACTCTGATGTATGGTAGTGAAACCTGGGTACTGCAGAAGAAACATAGGAGTCGTTTGTGTGCTGGAGAAATGTGTTACTTACGTGGGGTTTGTGGCAAGACACGATATGATTGTGTGAGAAATGAAGATGTATTGCAGTTGTGTGATGTGAAGCAAAATGTTGTTAGCAAGGACCAATATGCTTCGGTGGTTTGGCCATGTTGAAAGAATGAGTGATGAAATGCTTACTAAGAAAATCTTTTCAGCCCAAGTGGCAGGAAGGAAAGGCAGAGGAAGGCCAAGGAAGACATGGGTGGATCAGATTCAGGAGTGTCTGCATGAGAAAAAGATTGAGTATGAAGTATAAAAGATCTTGTGTACGGCGTGTAATGGATATGAGTGAAGCACGAGTTGTATGTCAAGATCGCTATAAATGGAGAAGTTTGATACGACAACAATAAGTAAAAATATCTGGTAGTTTGTATTTCTTTTTGGAGCTAACCTCTGAATCTCAGAGAACAGCTTAGTGATATGTATGTAACTTATGAGCTTGTAAATGGTGGGAGAATAATTATGAAGTTATAATAGTGGTGCATTGGAAATCAGGATGAGTGTTAGTGGCTCAGGGGGAAAAAAAGGTCCGTAAGCAGTTCCCCACTGGGCCAGGCCAATTGAGGGAAAGGAATTCGGAGTGCATGCAGGGCACAGCACGAAGAGCAGAAGAGAAAAGGGTTGGTCTCCCATAAGGATATGAGCGAGCACCAACTTTCTGCTTAGAAGAAAGTTCTTTCTTCGGTGTATCCAGACCAGGAATGAGAAAAGCAATGATGGATAATGTGAACATGACCATTTACAATGAACATTAAAAATTGAGGCAATAAAATACTTTTGTATGGTGAGATGATTGTGGTCAAACTATAATTCATAGACATTTTGCTTAAAAGGGTCAAGCATCCAAGATACTAAAATCTGCAAAGGCATGCTAATGGGTCGCATATTGTGGTAAAAGCTTTTTGGAACAAATTTGGCGTACTTGTAAATACGTGGCGTGCCTCAAACACGGAGCACAAAAAGCAAGGCAGTTCAAATCTAGGAGTGTTAAGAAAAGGATCTGATTAGATAGGAGCCTTGTGGCTTGGGGATTTGTTGTTGGCTGAATTGCCGAGAGCTGACAAACCTGATCTGGCTTCATGCTAACGAGATGGGAGGAATCGAACCATCCTCTCAGGGCCAAGGAAAAATATATGGACTGTGCTATAATGATATGTGAAAATACCTTGTTACACAGAGGGGCTAGCGGGCTCCCAAAATTAAAGTATAGGTTCAATTTCCTCGCAGGAAGTCTGAGATCAATGGCAAATTCTCTGCATGCCCGCTTATGCAGGTGTTACTAGACCACAAGGAAAAAGAAACTCAGGCAATCCAAGATTATGGTGAACTGGAAGAGAAATTGGAGGCACAAATGCAGTTTGAAGACAAAAGACTAAAAGTGTGCTGCTGAGCTCGGGTCAGCATCAGCGAGCTGTCGTGGGAGAAGAGAGGACATTCCTCCCCAGTGTTGGACTGAATACGACTAATCATCCAGTACGATCCAATCTAGGTCAGCCCACACACACACGCTTTTTAATTAATTATGTTAATATACACACTGCTGCTCCTGACTACACATAATTTAACAAAAATAAACGTCTAAAGATTGCGAGAAAAGTAAACAAATTCAAATTTAGAACGTTGGACCCATGTGAATATCATCTGCATGACCAACTATAAATCTACTGTTCCTGCATTGATCACCTGTACTTTCCATGTATAAACTCAATCACCATTGCATACCATAATTTCAAGCAACTA
The DNA here is from genome assembly GCA_039090855.1 of Macrothele yani. Lineage (NCBI taxonomy): Eukaryota > Metazoa > Arthropoda > Arachnida > Araneae > Macrothelidae > Macrothele > Macrothele yani. Next base: position 78,457,539 of record CM077026.1, read on the forward strand.
CTACTCCCTGTCAACCCTCCGTAAAAAAAAAAAAAAGGCTGGTTAATCAGCATTTTCTTGCTTTCAAGTATGCAAAAATGTCGTAAAACGGTTTAAACTCCTAAATTTAACATTTTGTCTCACTGGTTCAGTAGCTTTTTATGTCATCATTATTGTCAACCATTATCAATCCACTGCTGGACGAAGGTCTTTCCAAGTTTCTTCCACAACAGTCTGTCTTGTGCCAGTCTATTACATGTTACTCCCGCATACTTTCGAATTTCATACACCCATTTCCCATGTGGTCTTCTTCTGGGTCATTTCCTGTCCCTTGGAATCCAATTTAGAATTTTGGTTCTCCATCGATGGTCTGTCCTTCAGGGAATATGTCCAGCCCATTGCCATTTCAGGGATTTTACTCTGATCATGATGTTTTCCACTCTTGTCATTTTCCTGATCCACGAGTTCCTCTTCAAATAAAGGCAGGAAGGATATTTACCTAAAAAGAAAGAAATATTAAGGGTGCATTATATCTCCTGGTTACACCAAGCATGCACCTCTCCATGCTGCTTTGAGTTGTCTGCAGCCTTTGTATGTCTCTTTTAGTTAAGGTCCATGTCTAGAGGCACCATACATGGAAAAGCTACTGAACCGTTGAAACAAAATGTTAAATTTAGCTTTTTATGTATGGTGACCAAAATGCAGCTCACAGATATATAATTCTGATGGACCCGAAAGCATACATTTTGGCTGATTTCCCCATGTGGAATTCTGGTAGTGCTATTTTTCTTATTTTTTTAAGCAAAATCTTTTAAGTAAGACTTGTTTTTTATGCACCCTTAATATTTCTTTCTTTTTAGGTAAATATCCTTCCTGCCTTTATTTGAATAGATTCCAAATTATGTAATATGTTATTTTCACATCAAATAATAATAAACACCTTTATGGACTTTCTTTATATTTCTGTGCCAGCAGACAGTTTTGTATACATAGTTTAATTGGTGAAATTTCTAAATTTTAAGTACTGTATATACTCGCGAAAGTGATGACAAAGTGATGTTCAATGCTTTTACAAGAAATGAAGATTTATCGATTGATGGAGAAAAGCTGGAGATAACAAACACGTACGTTTATCTTGGACAGCAGATATCAAGTGAGGGTCACATTGATGAAGAAATTAATCGGCGTACAAAACTTGCCTGGAGAGCTTTTGGAAGAAACAGCATAATTTTCAAGATCAATATGCCATTATGTCTTAAAAGAAAAGTGTTTGATCAATGCATCCTTCCAGTGCTTACGTATGGTGCAGAGACGTGGACCTTAACTAAAAGAGACATACAAAGGCTGCAGACAACTCAAAGAAGCATGGAGAGGTGCATGCTTGGTGTAACCAGGAGAGATAAAAAGAGGAACTCGTGGATTCGAAAAATGACAAGAGTGGAAGACATCATGATCAGAGTTAAATCCCTGAAATGGCAATGGGCTGGACATACTGCCAGAAGGACAGATCATCGATGGACAGCCGAAATTTTAGATTGGATTCCAAGGGACAGGAAAAGACCCAGAAGAAGACCACATGGGAGATGGGTGGATGAAATTCGAAAGTATGCAGGGGTGACATGGAGGAGACTGGCACAAGACAGACCGTTGTGGAGGAAACTTGGGGAGACCTTCGTCCAGCAGTGGATTGATAATGGTTGACAATGATGATGATGATGATATACTCGCGTATAAGTCGACCCCCACTTTCAGAGGAAAAATCGTAAGAAATCGGAAACTCTCGTATAAGTCGATCCCGGAATGAGAAAAAAAAATTTCAATGAATTTATTCAAAAACATTTGAAAACGAAAAAATTATATGTATAATACTAAATTTAATTTGCATACCCAAAAACTTCATCGGAACCCTTCAAAATCCGATTCCGAGTCAGACTCGCCAAACAGTTCAAAAAAGTCTTTCTCCGTCATCGGCGCGTCATCATAAACATCAGTATTCCCATCTATGCCTGTGTCATCAGAATCACTGTCATCATCACTCATAAAAATCTCATCATCCTCTGTGCCATCAAGTTTGTTACTAATGCAACATTTCTTGAATGATTTCACGACCGTTTCCGCAGGTATTGCATCCCAAGCATCCTTGACCCATCGCGCAATCAAAACGATATCTGGCTTCTTTAGATTTCCGCCCTTGATTTCGGTCGGCAAATCGGAACTTATCCAATCTGCCCAATACCTCCGCACATTGTCCTTGAAGGGCTTATTAAGGCAGACATCTAGTGGTTGAAGAACAGATGTCAACCCACCTGGGATGACAGCAAGAGTTGTTTTTGAATTTTCTGCAGTTTTTTTCACTTCTGCACAACGGTGTGCAACAAACATATCGCACACCAAAAGAGAAGGTTTCCTCAAAAGTGCACTTGGCCTTTTGTTCCACACATTCTGTAACCAGTCAGTTGTTCCGGATTCGTTCATCCATCCTTTTTCATGGGCACGAACGAGCGCACCAGACAGAAAGACAACGCTTTTCTGCAGAGTTTTGCGTTTGAAAATAATTACCGGAGGTAGCTTACTGCCGTCGGCCAAACAGGAAAGAACAACCGTGAAACTGGATTTTTCGTGGCCAGTCGTTTTGATCAAGATATTTTTTTCGCCTTTTTGGTTCACCGTCTTATTTCCAGGAAGGTCGAAACACATGGCGGTTTCATCCATGTTCCCTATTTGGGAAAGTTCAAAAGCAGTCTCTTTTCTCTTTTGAATTACGTACTTTTGAAATTCCATTATCTTTGCTTCGAGGTCACGAGGTTACTTTTGTGCAATTTTGGTACGCTGGCGTAGACACAACCCATGGCGGTTCGTGAACCTTGTGCACCAACCTGGTGAGGCACGAAAAGTGTTATTTGTGGCTGTAAACTTTTCAGCTTTTGCGAGCTTCATTGCTCGCAAACGTATACCAGTTCGCGTTACAATGTAACCATTTTGTCTGCAGCCCACAATCCAATCATTCAAGACACTTTCCAGTTCTGGGAAAGATATCGTTCCACGGCGCAACGCCTTTTGCGATTTTGGGATTTTCACCAAGTCCGTTTTTTTTTTTACGCCAATCTCGAATCAGTTTTTCGTTAATGCCAAATTGACGTGAAGCAGCACAGTTGTTAGTATTTTCTGCAAAAGAAACCACTTTCAACTTGAATCCTGCGTTATAGGACATCCGTTTCTTTACACAATCCGCGTCACCCATAATAGGAGAAGTGAGACACGTGCGATTAAGAACAAGCAACACCTAACAGTGGCTGTCGCATGGCTCCGTTTCCAAAGAAAAACGCTTCGTGTGATATTCTTTGCCGTTACGTCGAAGATCAGTGCAATCAACTGGTAGTTGGAAGGGCAGAGCTTTCTATGCGCGGCTGTGACTGTGCTGTGGATACGCAAAGCCAGGAGAGAGGAGACTTCTCAAAGCGTGGAGAAATTCTTAGGTTTGCGATTTCGTAATTCTACCAAATCGGCGTTTCTTTCTTTCTTTCTTTCTTTTTTTTTCTTTTGGAGGGTTGCGATTTCGTAATTAATACTGCATCGGCATTTTTTTTTTTTTTTTTTTTTGGGATGGATTGCCTTTTGCCTCACGGGAAGAACTTTTGGACTTACGATTTTTTTAGACCCCGCATATAAGTCGACCCCATTACTTTGAAGCTCTCATTTTATCCCAAATTTCTCGACTTATACGCGAGTATATACGGTAGTTAAACTGTGGGACAAAAACCTGTAAGTCTATAAAAAAAAATCAAACTAAATGCACATACCTGTTTATCCAAGTCTATTCCATGATATTTCCTATTTTTGTTTGTTTGTTTTCTGCTGTTACTCCTACTGTCTTGAGTTTGGATGTCATAAATATTTAGACAGTCACTTTGGATGATATAAGGGCTTTGTTCAAACAGACGAGTGGTGTAGTCATGTGCTTCTCAAGATTTAAAAGCAACAAAAAAGTTATCTGCATAGTAGTGCAAATCGTGTTGTGTTGAAGTTACGCTAAAAGATTGTGAGGCAGAATCATTTCTCTTTTCCTAAATACTTTACTACTAATTAGTAAATGAAACAGTTGCTGAATTCAATGAAAAGAAGTTATAGGAAGAATATTTTACAGTATTAATGTTTGTTCTAAACCAAAACTAATCGTGTCATATGGCAGACTATGTAAACAAAATAATTTTTTTTGCAAAACAGATTATTGCAAAGCCAAAATATCTGTAAGGTGTGTGTTCCTATCTATTAATATATTAATAATTATTTAGTTTTTATTTTGTTAAGCCCCAGCAGATCAGTTCTGCAGCATCAAATGAAACTTTGTTTCACAGAAGCAAAAGCTTCGTCAATGTTTTACTTGATTTAGCAAAGCAGTTAATGAGTCTATCTGAATTGAATGTATACCAGCTCAACGAACTTGTTCACATATTTTCTCTTTTATTGCATTACTGATAAGAACAATGATTTTGTTTATGGTTGTCTTTGATAGATGAGATACAAAATCGCTGTGACCAGTCTTTGTTGTACTTTTTCGCACAACTTCATCTACATGCATTTTTAGTATGGGATCATACTTGCTACTCAGGAGTAAAGTTTCTAAAAAGTCATCATGATCTAATTCAGGATTTTTCAAAGACATTCCGCTTTCATAGGCCTCTCTATAGCTTAAACCTCGTTTACCAATTAAGTTTACAATATCAGTTATCCTATCCAAAACGTACCACCTTTGTTGCACTTGTTCAGCTCTAATATTTTTTGCTGCGAAAAACTTTTTAAGAATCTATTTTGACCTCGTGATCTCACCGTATGAGCTTCAATGTGGTGTAAATGTACTATTGATAGCTCCTGCTCCTTAATATGCGTGTATAAAGTTTTTGCACTGCAGTCACCCATTCATTTAACGAATGCATTTACGTCTTTTGCCTCCGAATATGATAAGTACACTGCGCAGTAAAAAAAACTTATTTTGCATATTATAAGTCTGCCATTGTCTCTTTGTACCATCTTTTTTTATGAAATGTTAACTTTGGTCTCCAAGAAAATGATCACGTAAGAGGTTGAATCGGATGCGCATTAAAAAAGCTGATTAACTGATTCAAGCACGGCCACGAGAATAAAGTATCCTTGTCAAAGGTTTTTCATCTAGTACTTTGCGTACAAATAATTTGAGATCCTGTTAAATATCTTAGATCTCTCAAAAACGAAGTACTTGGAAAAGATGGAATTAATTCAGCATGCTTCAAATAAATTTGGTTGTCAGTGATTTCGATTTGCTCTACCAAATTCAATGGGATAATTCAAATTCAATTCAGTATGCACCAAATTCAATGGAGTAAGATTTGTCACCTCTTTGGCTTTCCTTTTAATTTGTACACAGGAAGATTCAGCCTGCTCCAGGACTTTGAGTGCTGTTTCTGTTTGCCCAACTGGAACAGTTTAAGCTTCCCATGCCTGACTCATTCTGTAGAGATGAAAGCAATTCCTTTGGTTTTGTGTTAGTTATAACAGGAAGTCACTTTTTTGTTAACTTTCCTTGAAAAAGCCATCTGGTTAATGTGCGAAAGCTTGGAAAACTGATTTTTTTTCTATGCCAATAAATTCGGATTACTAGTATAATTATACTATTTTCTAGCACATGACTGGAAGGCCGACTTTATCACTTTATGACTGGAATCACATAATGACTGGAAGGCAGACTTTATCGGCCTTCCAGTCATTATCGAAAAGGATACCCTTAATCAAAAAGCCAATGATTTCCTCCTTTCCACCAATTGCAAACTTCTTTCTAAAAATCCTGTGGAAACCTTGAAATCATCTGTGGATCGCCTCAATAAGTTACAGTCGTTATAAAGGTTTTCTTAGGAGATTTTTCCGCTCCTTCTTTTTACAATTCCCCTAGATTATTTGCCCAAACTGAATTACACAAAGCTAATGCTCCAATTAGACCTCTTGTGGAAAATACTTACTCTCCTGCTTGTAACCTGGAAAAATGTCTTGCCAAAAAATTCAAAATTATCACTAATAACCACCCCTTCAATATCACATCCACTGCTGAATTCATCTCTAGACTTCCAAACTCCATTGATGGTCAAGCAAGTATGTTTACCCTGGACGTTGAATCACTTTTTTCTTCTGTGCCTCAATTTGAAGCACACATGCTACTCATTCATAAATTCAAAGAACAATTCCCCGTGGATGGCACTTTAACCAAGGATTTGTATGATTGTCTGTATTCTCTCTGTCAACAGTTTTTTCATTTTTAATAATCAATGCTATCAACAAAACCAAGGTGTACCGATGGGGTCACCTCTTTCCCTACTTTTGGCTGAAGTATACCTGCAAAATATTGAGCAATCAATAGTGATGCAACATGACCAACAACCTACCTTATGGCTCCGTTATGTCAACAATATTTTTGTCATCTGGCCTCATCCTAAAAAATATCTATTGCAACTCACAAATTTAATCACTGAAAAATTCCTGTCCATTAGATTCACTATTAATGAAGAAATTGATGGCAAGATAAATTTCTGGGATGTCAGCATCTCAAAATGTAATAATCTTATTTCCACTTCTGTCTACTGAAAACCAGTTTCTACCAATAGCATTATTCCTTTCAATTCTCATACCTTCCACCAATATAAACTGTCAGCCCTCAAGTCTCTCATTCATCGAGCTCATTTGGTTTGTAACACTGAAGTTAATCTAACAAATGAATTAGCAAACATCCGCTTGATCGCTACTCAACATGGCTTTCCCCCTCTCCTGGTTTCTAAATTAATTCAAAATGCTAAGAAAAAAACAGTTGTTGCTCTTCAACCTGTTCCACCAAAAAAGGAACTAACGTTTGCTGGCTCAATCCCTTACCACGAACCTTCTGCCTACAAACTCATCAGTATCTTCAAAAGAGAAGGATATAGACTTGCCATTCGTTCTTCCCCTTCAATTTCTGTTATACTCCGTAATGACAGAGACCCAAGACCTCTGCTTTCTTCGCCTGGAGTGTATAAAATTCCGATCAAGACTAACGTTGGATTAACTGCGTACATAGGAAGTTCATTCCAGAAAATTCTCTCAAGACTTCAAGAAAACAAATCTGATGTGAAATTTGGAAAACCTTCATCTGCTTTATCTCTTCTTACCATGGCTGACACTTCTGCTATTCCACTTTGGTCCGATACTAAAAAGTTGGCTCCCTTCCAAAATCGGTATGCTCTGAGGTTTAGAGAAAGTTTGGAAATTTTATTTTCCAAAAATTGCAACTCTGAGCTCCCCATTTTCGTTCCTTACATCTGGAAATCCCTCATTGCATCGTGTCACCCGGCGTTACCGTTGCAAAACTTCCAATCTGGCAATGTAAACCAATCGTAGTTGCACTGATGAAGGCCATAGTAATGGCTGAAATATATTTGCATTAAACTGTTATACTTAACTTAGCGTGTTCTACACTACCTTCTTCTTAATTTGTTTGTTAGTTACATGCATTGCCTACCATTCATTTATCATACGGATATTTTACAGGGATGAGCAATATCGCGAGACTTGACGCTCATCCATTTGCAAAGTAAAATCGCAAGACTTGATGCAAAAAATAAGTTCCTCTTGTACACTGCCTGCTATTTCCTTCACTCAGCGAGACACAGTATCATTTGACAGCGGAATTTTCGATATTTCTTTGGCCGATTTTTCACCAAGCGTTCACTTAACCATGTCAGTAGCATATGGCTTGATTAGATTCTCTGCTATTGTATGAGGTTCACCTACTCACGCTATTTTATAGCTTACTTAAAAGGAAGCCTCTGTAGCTTTTTCATTCACTGTATGTGCTGCATGAAAAATTTTTTTCATTTTTAAAAGTTCATCATGCTTGCGTACAAAAAAATCAACATTCTTATCTTTGAGCTCTCAATGTGTAGTCTCCAAATCACGCGGAAGTTTAGCAGGTGCCATTAAACTATTATGATAAACTTTGCAGCATATGACACACTGCGGATTATCATCAGCTTTCGTAAATCCAAAACCAATATAGCTCTCATCGTACTTTCTTCTTTTCACAAATTTGACAGTTTTATCGTGATCACGCCTTCCAGAACGTGTATCATCTTCTTGAACTGAAGTGAATTCTTTTCTTTCTTGGTCATTATCATTTTCATCTATATGAGAAGTACCAGGCATTGATGGAGAATTAGACTCAAAAATTTCAGAACTTGAACATTTTAATGTACCCTGTTTAAGCCAACGATCCATTTCTAACGTTAAGTGGAGTAGAGAGCACAGTTCAACAAGCACATGCTCACTAACGCAGACTGGCCAAAACTACGCAGCAAATTCTTGCTAAGTTTACCAGCACTTTACAGATGTCCAGACCTAGGCAACAACAAAGGCCATAGATCGCCCTATCAGCATTTCAGGCACCAAACTGTTTGAATCCTCCCTCAATATTTTTGCACGCCTTCCTTGTGATGTTCTGTCCCAGGTGGTTTTCATGGTTCTCTGTCACATCTTTTTTCTTGTTTTTTATTGGTTGCAAAGAATTGGTTGATTAAGACTGTCATCAGGAAAAATGTGGAAGTAACAGATTTTCTTGAAAATTTCGGATATGTTTTACGAATTGCTTGTAGAACCCCTGGAGGGCTGTCACGGAACCACGGGAATTCCGCGGAACACACTTTGAGAACCACTGTTCTAGCACAAGTTTTATGTTCTTTTCCCTCTGTTTCTCTGTGCCACCTCTTTTCGTTTGCAGTTTTCCATTTTTTTAATTAACACAATGAGATATTTTAACTGATGAAATCAATTTTGATTGCACATTCATTGTAAAAAATAAATTTCTAAATAAAAAAAATTTTAAATCCAAAGCTGTCTTAAAGTTAGGGATCATAGAAATTTCCTGTCATGCAAAACATGCAGCTAAATGCAATGAGATGACTGTGTAAGTTCTATATGCTATTGCCACCAGCCCATGCCTTACACGTCTGAGTCTGTAGATTGAAAACTAAATCCTCCGCATGTAGCACTTTGAGCTTTAATCTATTTATGAATCACGAAAATTGCATGTGCCAAGTTTTTACATATAGTTTGTTGCCTGTCAGACGCCCGTAGCAGACACCGTATGTACCATTAGATGGGTGCTGCTGGTTTATAGAAAAGGGGGAATGTGAGGTAGACGAATGAAAGAGTCGGAGGTGGAACTCCGTATTGAGCATCAGCAACGCAACGATGGAATGTGGGTGAGGAAGAAAATCTCACAGTAACATAAATGCTTTGTTGGCATAATATAATTTCAGAGATTTCAGCCTGAAAAACTTTCACTAATGATCTGAAACCACACACACAAAACTGTAAGGAAAAGTATCGCTTACCAAATTCAAATAATGTGATTTTGGAAAAAAGTTAAAAAAAAAAAAAAAAAAAAAAATAAAATAAAAAGCTCCAGCAGCAGCCCAGAGCGCGCTCCCTCAACTGGCCAGTCCAACTCTGTTCCTTCACCATCTGAGTAAGGGAGGCAGAAAAGGATGAACAACCATGTGGTTTGCGCGCATCCTGGAATTCCATTTTGTCCTGGAAATGTCCTAAAATTCTGTTACTTGCCCAGCGATGCCAACTACTACGGAATCTCCGTAGTTCCTATGGAAATAGCTCTTGTACTATGGAATACGGAAAACCCTAATTTTTCTACGGAAAATTAACAGAAGTTATTAATTTTTATTTTGCTTGTTCCCCTTCCCAACGCAACGGCGACCACTTGACGATCCGTCATTGGTCTTGCTTGCGATGCTGCCACTCAAAGTTGCTCAGATCTTAGCGCGAGCAACCGGCACTCGATGAGTGTGGCCTTATGCTGTGTCATTCTAAGTGAAAACCCTCCCTCCTCAGCATGCAACATTCTGGGGACATTGAGTGTAGCTTGCTTTGGTGGACATGGGTGGAGTTCGGCCTGAAGCTCTTTCGCAGTGTAGTGACAAGCTCTTGAAAATAGCTTGGTGCAGAATGTGAGTATCATTGCCTGGCATGGGAGGGTTTTTTTTTTTTTTTTGTTTTTTTAAGTGTGCGTTGGCCATTCACGTCAGTAATTAATATTTCGAAGTTTTTTTCTTGCGTTGCAGAAAAGTATGCTTGTATTTCGTTCTTAGTGCAGAGTTCGCCAAAATACGTAATTACGCGTCTAGAACGCATCGAAATTTTACCAACGTGTAGAAATACACGTCGAGAAACACATAAAGTATGCATCAGCACGTAAAAAACAAAGTATCAAAAGACGTGTAAAAACTACACGTCGAAGAATTTTACCAACGCATAAAAATACTCATCAGGACAGCATTTCGCCTTTCAAAAACGGAAGTAAACGAAATAAAGATTCTTTTTCTTAATCGTAATTTTGATTAAGAAAAAGAATCTTTAAAAAACAAAGTATCAAAAGACGTGTAAAACTACACGTCGAAGAATTTTACCAACGCATAAAAATACGCATCAGGACAGCATTTTGCCTTTCAAAAACGGAAGTAAACGAAATAAAGATTCTTTTTCTTAATCGTAATTTCGTTTTCCTGCGATGTTGCCTCTGTCCAGTATTGTTGTTATACATAAATCCATAAATCTTTGTATTTCACTTTGAAAATGGAGGGAAAATTTCAGAAAACGGAAATTCGATGGCACAAAAATTCCCGTGTAATCTTCAGGCAAAAGAGTGAGTGCCACAGCTTTGAGGAATGTCTGCTTTTTCGTCGTAATTTGGGTTATGCTCGTGATTGATGCATAACTGAACAGACATTTTTGGGCAATTAGTAGTGGTGAAGAATGCTTTCCGCCTGAAACTTTCGAAAACGGAAATTTTGTTTTTCAAAACTTTCGGAAACAGTGAAGATTTCTCCCGTAATTGTAATTTTATTTTTCATGCGATGTTTCCTCTGCCTAGTATTGTTGTTAAATTTCATTTTATTTCGTAAATATTTGTATTTCACCTTGAAAATGGAAGGGGAATGTCTGAAAACGAAAATCTGATGTAGCAAAGGTTTCTCCCGTAACTGTAATTTTTTTCCCAACGATGTTCCGAACGTGTATCCTGTGTTCTTAAACATTCCCCGCTATAAAGTGTTTGCATTTCAGCTTGATAAAGGGGGCAGGAGAGTTCGAAAACGAAAGTTACGAAGCTGAAAAATTTGTAAGGATTGATGCATGATATTCAAAAGCATTAATATTCTCCAAGTTACACTGTCTCTAAAATAGTGAATGCTATCATGCATTCATGGTCCTGAAACTGAAAGTTCTTTCAGCATGATGGATAAAATTGTCATCCAAGGGATTTGTGAAGCCTACTTACTGTCATAGCTGATGTTGAGCTTAATTTTTCAAATAAGTTTTTTTTTTTTTTTTTTAGAAAGGACACAACTGGTAATTCGAGTAAAAACAAGAATGTATTTAAGCAAAATCATTTTAAACGAAAATGAACTTTCTGAGTTCTATTATACATCTGTTGAAAATTTTACGTTTAAGAATGTTCTTATATTCAAGAAAAGATACTGATTTATGATTAATTCTTAAAACATGCAGAAGTAGCAGATCCTTCACTTAGAGCCAGAACATCATTTACTTCTGTATTATACATAGTCAAGCACTTTCCATTTATAATAACTGAAAATGAACTTGAAATACTGGAAGTGGAATTGCTTGTTATCAAGCGACATATTGGAGACCATAGCAGAAACAGATTGAGATTTCTGACCAAGTGACATCTATTCTAAGTTAAGATGCTGTAATGGAGGTGTTAAGTATACTATTCTCTCAAAAGTAATGTTTGCAATACTTGTAGTTCCACGCTCGAATGCTGCGAGTGAGAGAGGTTTTAGTTTAGTGCAAAAAAAATTGAGCCCGTTTCCAACTTAATTTAGGTTTAGAAACTGTAGAAGCACTTCTTATTGCAAAAATGAATATGTTCTCCTCTGAGCAAGTGTGTTATGAAACAAATATTTTCTGCTGAGGAACTCAAATCTGCAAAACAGTGTGCAGCCAAATCACTAAAGAAAGCTCTTTAATCAATTTTTTGTTGTGTAAAAAAATGTATCAGTCATGGTGTATATTATTTTCCATGTGAAAAATTTGGAATATTTTGTTACTTATTTTCATGTATATAAATGGATAAGTAAGTAAAAATACTAATTAAATTAAATGAGTAATACCATGTTTTCCTCTGTTAAAATTACTCTTTTTGGTATGACTGCTGAAAAATGGCCAAAACTACTAAAAATTTGTAGTACTGCTACTGAAAATATCTGAAACAGGTTGGCATCTCTACTTGCCCTGGAATTTTATCCATTCCTGCCTTTTTGTCCCTGCACGATGTTTTGTAGTTGAGGATTTCTCTACTGACATAAATTATGTCTGACAAATTTCCCTCCCCACCCCTTGCAAAATGTGGGGGGAAGGGGGTCTTGTCTATTAGGAGGACTGAAGCTGCGTTATTAACATCTTTTGCGTCGTGCTTATATTATCACTTTGTCCGACCAGGGAGACCATATCTCTGCAATTATTAGTTTGATTTGTAAAATTATTTTTGTATTGGGAAGCTTAAAATGTGAGAATGATGATCCATGAGTTCTAGTTTTTCTCCGATGCACAACTTTGCCACTAGAGGGTGCAAATGGAGATCGTATCAAATTTAAAATGCATTTTCTTTCATGTATTTGCTTCTAAATATCCAATTGAAAAAAAAAATCCTTTCGATGACATTTATATCGAAGACTATTTTAGTTACAGTCCCGTTTTCAAATAATGCATAAATTTTCCACTAGGGGGCTGTCATATTCGGGTGTGGGGTGTCATGCTTATACATATATTTAATATACTTGATTATGGTAATTCGCTGCCACCAGACCAGGATATCACTGTCCCGGTCAACTTACGCTATTGTGTTGCTCCTCAGAGGCATGGTGAAGGAAAAGATGACTTGTAGAGTACACAGCTGAGCAGTACTACATTAGATAGTCCTTTATTTACAGCTTGGTGATGAGTGTGATGAATATACATGTCATACGATAAAAACGGTTCTTGAACTTGAGCAAGTCGACATTACAGCATGATCATAGTTCATTCGCAGTCCAGTCTTTGCATTATATGTGTGCACATAGCATCAAGAAGTTATTTATACATCGCAATTATATGCTCTTCACAGGTGGTTAGATTTCTCAGGTGGAGGATTTCCTTGGCAAACCGCAGTCTGGCATCTAGTATTATTACACAATTACCCACAGGTAATGCAATGTATATACTCTAGTGGCCTTAACCCGCAGGTAGGCACCTAATTAACTCTCTAGTCAGCCGCAGCCGACTAGCGTACGGACATCTCGAGCGACGACTACAAAACGACCGTCCTCTTCCTATTCGAGCAAAAAGAAAAAGTGTCCTAAAAGTTTGTTACAACTTTTTCCCGCTTCTCTCTGCAGCCCGGACTGCGCACAGCCAATCCCGTAAGCGCACATCTTCGGAGCAAGAAGCCATGTGGTAAATCTCTCTTCCCTCCTCAGCTGTCTCTAGCTGCTTGAAACTTTCTGCACTAGTAAGACATCCCCATGTTCTCTGAACTCCTGCCTCAGCGTGGAATTCACCATGGAAAGAATTTCCTTCCCCCTTCTCCTCTCCGTGGGACCCTGGGCACACAATATCGCCCGACCTGAAGTCGTTTTTCTTCCTACAGGGAAAAAATGGCGTTCCACCTGTCCCATTTTGGATTTTTTTTCCCATTTTCCCTGTCTTCAATATTTTTACATCTTCACAGTCCTCCCTTCCAAGCTTGATGACTGTTTCTTTTCAAGTGACGCCTGACAAGAAATCGGTCACTTCAGTGTATCACCTCTATCCTCTACTGAACTAATCATGATGAGGTACTGTATGTGAGAACATTACTCCTGTAGCCTAACATGATTTCCTGACTGTTGCTATGTGATAACTCTGTGATCACCATTGCTCTTAAAGACCTCTTCTGCACTGGTCTGCAGTTACATGCTCCTGTGATTCACTATGATGGATACGATTAAAATCCTGTGCAAACACAACCATGCTGCACTGGTTACTAACACTACACTAAAACTTGATTATTTACACTATCCACTAGTACTACACTGATACATGATTACTTTACACTTATTCACTAACACTACACTGATACTTATGATTAAATTACACTCTTCACTAACACTAAACTGATACTTCAGAACACAATCGCTACTGATTAATATAACTACAGTTCTCTATTTACATCCTCCTCGACAATCCGTCGGCATTTCCATGCTTGGCTCCTGGTTTATACTTTATGGAGAAGTTGTACTCCTGCAAGTACAGCGACCATCTCATCAACTTCATGTTCTTGTCCTTTATGTGATATAGCCACACTAAGGGATTGTGGTCACTAATTAAGACAAATGGCCTTGAGTCTAAGTAAGGCTTCAACTTTTCAATTGCCCAGACCACCACTAACGTTTCCTTCTCTATAGTGTAATAACGCTGCTCAGTCTTGGTCAATTTCCTACTCAGATAAACTACGGGGTGTTCTTCACTATTCTTATCTCGTTGGATATGTACAGCTCCTAGGCCAACTCCACTTGCGTCAGTCTGTACCAATGTATCTTTAGAAGGATCAAAGCATTTGAGTACACCGCCTTCGACTAATTTTGATTTCAGGATTGTAAAAGCCTCCTCACATTCTTCTGTCCACTTAATTCGGTCTGGGTGTTTTTTCCTGAGCGTTTCCGCTAAAGCACTGGATATGTCTGCATACTGAGGGATAAATTTTCTATAATATCCCGTTACTCCTAAAAATGCCTTCACATCTTTTTTTGTGAGTGGGCGAGACCAAGTACAGATTCTGTGAATTTTTGCCTCCTCTGGGGTTATCCCATCAGGTCCTACATGGAATCCTAGGTAGTTTATGCTGGCATTCCCAAACTCACTTTTCCTGGGATTCACCGTAAGCCCTGCTCCTTTGAGTTTTGTCAGTACCAATTCTAAGTGCTGTAAGTGCTCTTCCCAGTTTTTGCTGTATATGACTATGTCATTCACATAGCATTTTGCAAAGTCATCGGTCCGCTGTAATACCTTAGACATCAGCTTCAAGTATGTGGCAGGACTGTTCTTTAGTCCAAAAGGCATTACTGTGAACTCGTAGAGCTTATCTGTAGTGGCGAAAGCACTACGCTCCTTGGCTCTCTCTGTGAGATTTACTTGCCAATAGCCTTTTGTCATGTCTAACTTGGTCAAGTAGTTGCACGTGTGCAATCCACTGATTAGTTGGATGTGGGAAATGCATCTCCTTTCGTGATGGAATTCAGTTTTTTGTAATTTATGCAGAATCTTGCGCTTCCATCCTTTTTGGGTACGAGCACTACAGGTGCAGCACGTGGACTCTTGCTCTCCTGTATGACTCCCATCTCTAACATCTTGTCGATTTCTCGCTCGATGAGTTCTTTTTTTCCTTATTTACCCTATAAGGTTTACACTTGATAGGGGTGTCATCTAGAAGCTCAATATCATGCATGATGACATCGGTGTTTCTGGAATCTCAGACAGCATGTCCTGAAATTTTGCTAACAACTTGCCTAATGTTTTTCTCTGAGCTTCTGAGATATTTTCTCCAAGGTTTAGCTTCGTAGAATTCCCATTAGCCTTCCTGAAGGTTACGTATGGTGCAGAGACGTGGACCTTAACTAAAAGAGACATACAAAGGCTGCAGACAACTCAAAGAAGCATGGAGAGGTGCATACTTGGTGTAACCAGGAGAGATAAGAAGAGGAACTCGTGGATCCGAAAAATGACAAGAGTGGAAGACATCATGATCAGAGTTAAATCCCTGAAATGGCAATGGGCTGGACATACTGCCAGAAGGACAGATCATCGATGGACAGCCGAAATTTTAGATTGGATTCCAAGGGACAGGAAAAGACCCAGAAGAAGACCACATGGGAGATGGGTGGATGAAATTCGAAAGTATGCAGGGGTGACATGGAGGAGACTGGCACAAGACAGACCGTTGTGGAGGAAACTTGGGGAGACCTTCGTCCAGCAGTGGATTGATAATGGTTGACAATGATGGTGATGATGATGATGTCTGGTATATCTGACCCAATTTCTTCACCTGCATCTTCTAACCCATAGCACACATTGCTACCAGTTGGATTTCTCCGATGAAACTTTTTCAACATGTTGACATGATAAGTTCTCGGGCAAGGTCTCTCTTCTCCTACATCTATCACGTAGGTGTTTTCCGCTTTTCAGTGAAGTACTGGAAATAGTCCCTCCCATTCCACCAGCATAGCTCGCTTCTTGTTAGCAGTGAGCACTAAGACTTCTTCTCCTACTTCAAATTCCCTAGTCCTAGCTTTTTTGTCATACCATTGTGCTTGCTTTGTTTGGGCATTCACCAAATTTTCATGAGCTAACGACAAGCCTTTATCCAAACTCCGGTTAACCTTGTCCACATATTCTAGAATTTCGACTCTCTCTTCTTCAGATTCATCAATTTTACCTCTCAGTAAATCCAATGGTCCTCTCACGTTATGACCAAAAATTAATTCAAATGGTGAGAGTCCTGTACTAGTCTGGGGTACCTCTCGACATCCGAACAATGCATACGGCAGCATCTTATCCCACTCGTCAGGGCTATCTTGACTGACTCTCTTCAACATTGATTTTAATGTGCCAACATAGCATTCCGCGAGCCCATTGTCCTGAGGATGGTATGGACTCGAGAATAGAGGATTCACACCCAATTGTGCCCACAGTTGTTGGGTCAATTTACAGGTGAACTGCTTCCCTTGGTCCGATAAAATCTCTTTTGGGAAACCAACATGTGAGAACATGTCGATTAATGCAGTGACTACCTCTTCAGCCTCGATGGTTGCTAATGCCCTAGCATCTGGGTATCTGCTTGCATGGTCCACCATAATCACGGCATATCTCATGCCTGAATTACTGGTATGGAAAGGACCAACTAAATCAACCGATACACGTGAAAATAGCTCCTCTATGACGGGTAAGGGTTGAAGTTTGCTACGAGCATGATCTCCATGTTTCTTAACAAATTGACACTCTGGACATGAACTTACATACTCTTCTATGTCTCTATAGATGCCTGGCCAATAGAAGTTCTTCAGTAACCTGTCCATAGTCTTTTTTATTCCTAAGTGACCTGATATGGGTAAACCATGAGCAATTTGTAATATTTTTTCCCCTACAAGTCCTGGGAACTACTAACTGTACGACCACTTCCTGTTTCTTCTTATAAACTCTTTTCAACAAGTCTCTCTCCACCTTAAAATATGAAGACGTCTCATCCCCTGGAACAGTTGCCTCAAGCTTTGTCGAAACATTCTTTAGACTATCGTCTTCTTTTTGAGCTCTACTGAACTCTTCGGTTGTGAAGATCTGATATAATCTTTCTTCAGTCTCCATTATCTCTTCCAGGTCCCTATTTTCTGCCTCCTGTTCCATATTTTGTTGACTCGAACTCTGACTGCTCAAGTCCAGATCCTGGTGCCTGTTGCTTTCTTGATCTCTGTCTCTCATTTCCTGGGCTCTTATCATTCCACGAGTTAGTATTCCACATTCCCTCTGGTGCCGGTTTTCTACGCCTGGGCTAGAAGCTCTGTTTTCCTTGATGTTCTTGCTTCCTTTAGTAACCCCTAAATTTTTCTCAATACTCCTACCTCTCTCACTCTTTACCTCCCAATCTTTCCGATCCTCCTCCTTCTCTGGTTTCTCCTCTGTCTCCCCTTCCTTCATACTCTTATGCTCTATTTTCTCTTCCGGGGCATCCCAATCATTTCCAATGATAATATCCCACGAGATATCTTCCACGACTTCAAATTCATGTGTCTTCACCTCATTATTCACCTCTACTGCCATTCTTGCCACGTCTAGATCTTGTTTACTACCAGTCACTAGGTACACTGTTACTTTTTCTCCTGTTCGGGTGCGTGGGGAAACATTACTACTCTTAATGAGTGAGATGCATGACCCTGTATCTCGTAACGTACATAGCGTCTTCCCATTCAGTGTTGCTTCCCCTAAGTATGGTCCAAAGCTGGATTCTGGGGTTGCCCAAATTGACCTGGTTGTTGAACACAGCATAGAAGGTGATTTTTCCCTCAGAGCTTGGGAACTCTGCTTGCTTGGTCCCACTCTGTCCTTCCAACTATTCTCCCCTTGTGAACGACTCAAGCTTGCTCTGTCCTTGTTTGTCTTGCAGGCAAACGACTTGTGCCCTATCTTTCCACAGAGGTAACACCTAATTTTAGTGGTTGCACCTGTTATATCACCTAGAGTGTGACTCTGCTTCCCATCTCAAACCTAAAGTTTTTTCTCTGGATTAAAAAACCCTTTCCCTGGTTGAGATTTCTGGTTTCCTGGCCCATACTGTCGTTCTCTGGCCTCGACATATCTATCTGCTAGTTTGATGGCTTCATCAAATGTTTCCGGCTCATTATCCTTGATATAAATTTTCACTGACTCACCGACCATCGAGTATAATTGCTCTAACAGCAACACACTCTTTAATCTTTCATAACTACCTTCCTCTTTTGCTCCTGCTAACCACTTATCCAGTAATTCTGTCAACCTAACACCATACTGGTGATATGTCTGATGTTTCCCTTTACAAAAATTACGGAGTATAACTTGATATTTCTCCGGGGTGATTCTGTACTCCTTCAATAAATTTTCTTGCAATTTATCGAAATTTTGTACCTCATCCTCTCCCATTGAATGGATTACACTAACTCCGCGTGACGATAGCTTGGGGATCAGGAGTGCTGATCACTTGGATCGAGGTATTCCAAGAGATGTGCTTATTTTTGTGAACTCACTGAGATAACTATCCATCTCATCAGAGGTCTCGGAGAACTTTCTGATGATATCTCCGTAACTGTGCAATGGTCTCTGAGAGTGGTTCTCATAGCCAGTAGCTTCTGAGCTTTCGCGTAACTCTCGTAGAGCCAATTTTAATTTTAGCATTTCTACCTCTTGCCCCTTCGTCTCCAAGTCTAGTTTTCGGAGTTGTATCTCATACTCTCTCTCTCATCCTGATTACTCCTACTCATTGCGCTTGTGTTGATTATTCTTTCTTCCCGACTTTCACTATTTTCTAGTGTCTCTGTATAGCTACTTACTCTCTTCCTGTCGATCTGATTCAATTAATATCTCAATTAATTGTTGCCTACTGTTTCTCTTAGGATCTATGTTCCTTACGTTACATTCCCATCTTAAATCTTTAATTGCTAAGCTCCTCCTGTACCTTTCTCCCATTTTCCTTAGTTTCTAGTTATGACACTTTTATTCAGTTTAAACTTCCTTTCCAAAATACTATCCTTAGATACATTTTTAATAAATCTTCCATTTCAAAAGCTATCATTACATACTCTTTTAGTTACTATTTTTGTATAAAGTTTAAACTTCCATTCCAAAATTCTATCCTTATATACACTTTGAATAAATCTTCCCTTCCAAAAACTCTTGTTACAAACACTTTTAGGCTTTTCCTTTATTCCTAATGTAAAAACCCCATTTACTGATTTATCTCTCCACCCTAGTTCCACTGTGTTTGTATAGTGTGTGTGTGTGTGTGTGTGTGTGTGTGTGTGTGTGTGTGTGTTTTAACATGCAATGTACTTAGTGTAAGCAACTGTGTGAGTTTCTCTTTTTTTTTTTTTCTTGCTGTCTTAACACAGTTGAATAGATAATCTTGTACGGTACCTGACTGTTCTGTGTTCACACACTTTATACTCCTTCACACTTTCAACTGGGTGTTAATTGCTTCCCAGATTTAGTACTCAGTTCACAGATCAGCACGATTTTTTTTCCTGAGGCAAGTCGCACACAGTTACGGCGGGCGTTCACAGCTGTAGGAGTCGGGGGGGGTCGCAGGCATCTCCCCATCCGCGGCGTTCTCTCTTGCTTCCTGTCGGGAGGGTCGCTGCTTCCTTCGTTAAGGAGGGCAGGCCGATTCCACTGGCTTTGGGCTGATAATTCTTCCCCCTCCCCTCTCTTTGCTGGCTTTTCGCTTGTTCTCGGCGCTTGTGGGTCAATGGATCGCCTCTCCCTCTAGTCTTTTTTTTTTTTTCTGTCCAGCTCTTTTGTGATTCTTTCGTCTGTTCCTTCTAGATCTTTATCTCACCGCTGACAACCACTGTCATATTCGCGTGTGGGGTGTTATGCTTATACATATATTTAATATACTTGCTTATGGTAATTCGCTGCCGCCAGACCAGGATATCACTGTCCCGGTCAACTTACGCTATTGTGTTGCTCCTCACAGGCATGGTGAAGGAAAATATGACTTGTAGAGTACACAGCTGAGCAGTACTACATTAGATAGTCCTTTATTTACAGCTTGGTGATGAGTGTGATGAATATACATGTCATATGATAAAAACTGTTCTTGAACTTGAGCAAGTTGACATTACAGCACGATCATAGTTCATCCGCAGTCCAGTCTTTGCATTATACGTGTGCACATAGCATCAAGAAGTTATTTATACATAGCAATTATATGCTCTTCACAGGTGGCTAGATTTAGTATTATTATACAATTACCCACAGGTAATGCAGTGTATATACTCTAGTGGCCTTAACCCGCAGGTAGGCACCTAATTAACTCTCTAGTCAGTCGCAGCTGACGACCGTCCTCTTCCTATTCAAGCAAAAAGAAAGTCTCCTAAAAGTTTGTTACAAGTTTTTCCTGCTTAAACTCTCTGCAGCCCGGACTGCGCACAGCCAATCCCGTAAGCGCACATCTTCGGATCAAGAAGCCATGTGGTAAATCTCTCTTCCCTCCTCAGCTGTCTCTAGCTGCTTGAAACTTTCTGCGCTAGTAAGACATCCCCATGTTCTGTGAACTCCTGCCTCAGCGTGGAATTCACCATGGAAAGAATTTCCTTCTCCTCTCCGTAGGACCCTGGGCACACAATATGGCCAACCTGAAGTTATTTTTCTTCCTACAGGGAAAAAATAGCGTTCCACCTCCCATTTTGGATTTTTTTCCATTTTCCCTGTCTTCAATATTTTTACATCATCACAGGGGCATAAAGGTAAATCACTATTTTCCCAATATCTCTGCTTCTAAAAGTCCGATTTGAAAAATTTTTCCTGCGTTGGATACAGCTCTTGAGGAGAAATTATTTGCATATAATTTCTCATTTTTATAAAGAATGGTTTGGTCACCAGAGGATGTAAGTGTTTATTTTTGCTTCTGATGTATATTTGCAACAAAATCTGAGCCACAAACTCGATTGAAAAAATTCTTCCGTGAACCAATACCGCTCACCTTGGAAAACATTTTGAGAATACATCCTGCTTAAAATAGTGCATAATCTTTCCACCAGGGCGTACACGTATACCTTATTTTTGTCCATATCTCGGTTTCTAGGAGTCAGATTTGAAAAATTCTTTCTTTGTTGAACATTTTTAACACACAAATGCACCACTAGAGGGCGTAAGTTCATGTTTCCGTTTACAGCAATAAATATCTGTAGGACTAAAAACCCTCTTGAAAAATATTCTCTTTCGATCAAATACTACTAACTATGAAAACTCCTTGTGTGTATTTTCTTCCCAAAATAATGCACAATTTTGCTGCTAGGGGTGCAAATATTTAATCTATTTTTCTCAATATCTGTACTTCTAAATGTCCAATTTAAAAAATTCTTTTAACAATAGATACCATTTATCTTATGGAACACTTTAGGTTTGTATTTGAGGAGGTTTGTGGTTCACAGTTCTGCCTCTAGGTGGTGTTTGTGTACTTACGTTTGCAGCCTATCTCTGCCTTTAAAAAACGTATTGAGAAATTTCTTTCTTTACTGCATGTCATTCGTTATAATAAAGATGGAGAGTGAATAAGATTTTTGCTACAATAAGATCATTTTCAAATAATGTACAACTTTTCTCCTAGGGGTTGTAAAGATCAAAACTATTTTCTTGCTATCTGTGCTTGGGAGACATATTTGGAAAGTTATTTTTCCTTAGCATGGCTTTTGCTATAAAGAATACTGTTTGCCTGTTTTCAACTTTTCCACTATGCAAAATTCTTCCGCTAAAGGGCATAGAGGAGTTATATCATGTTTCCTTCTAGATCTCTTCTTTTAACTATTCGATTTGAAAATCTTTTTGTCTCTAATACCTTCCTTCTGCTATGGGAAATGGTTTTTTGCACCATTTGTTAATTTTCGTAACACACTTTTTAGCCACT
This sequence comes from Macrothele yani, assembly GCA_039090855.1. Taxonomy (NCBI): domain Eukaryota; kingdom Metazoa; phylum Arthropoda; class Arachnida; order Araneae; family Macrothelidae; genus Macrothele; species Macrothele yani. The sequence continues at coordinate 78,479,773 of CM077026.1, forward strand.
GGCGGAAGTAAGTAATTGATGTTTTATTAGTAGCTGTTTGGGGGGGGGGGGGTGTTTTGACCTTTACTGAAATTTGCTAATCAATGCTTTTAATAAAAATTTACCATAAAATCAGATTGCTTTCTAGTATCAAAAACTTAAATCTAGTTGTTTCTTAGTATTTTCTGAGCAAACTAATCACTTTGCATCTTCTTTATGTAGTTTTCTAATCATGCACAATTAATTGCCTTGATCACTAATGAATGCAGTTGTACACAGCCCTTGGACTTGAGGTTTTCCCGTTATTCTCTTTCATTTCACGTAGGAAATTTTTGTGCATACTTTGTTTGCTGGCGAGTACAAATTTAAAACATAGGTACAGCATCAATATTATGTTGAAAATTCCTTCCCTTAATAAAATGTAACACAAATACTTGCTCCTATGATTATGTGTTTAAGAAATGACAATCCCGTTGGTCCTTTGAAAAAATTCCAAATATTTCACCTTTCCTTACCCTTAAATTTCCAATACTATGTAAGCATTATTTCAAAATAATTAAATATAAATAGTATTTTATGTATTGATTGTGTGGTACATGAAAGCATTTTAAGAGTAATGCCACATACCTATATATTTTTGAGTTTTATGTTTTTCTTTTATTCTGTAATTTGCTTCAATAATTGAACTAAAGCCAAAGTAGAAAAATAAATTTTTCTCAAAATCAGTGTAGTATACTGTATATAGAAGTTTAGTAGGTATTAAACCTGGTCACATTTTTAGTGAAAGTTTTGGTATTTCAGTATTTATCTGCGATTCTAAGTTTCTGATTAGCTGCAGCAGACATCATTTTTAACATTTTGCATTCTATATTAAGTTTGCCCAAACATGTAGGAAGTTTTATGTTGTAGGTTACAGGTTGAACAGACCTATGGTTTCACTATATTTTAAGTAAGAGCATTTTCATCGCATGTCTGGGGGAAAAATCCAAATGTCCTGGAAAAGTCCTGCAATTTTGTGATTGAAAAAACATATAAACCATGTAACCATTTATCCCGAAGCAAGAGCCGGAGACTCAACACGAGCCCAGCTTCATAAAACAACAGTGTCCTCATCTTGTGGGAAAAAGTGTCACCCGCCATCATGTTTGTGCTGTCTGTGTGTGTGTGTTTTGTGGTTCACACTTCAGCTTAAGTAGACAGTGCACTCTGAATATGTGCATACTATAGTGATTACCAGTAAGAAACTTGGATTTAATCAGCCCTGCACAAACTGTAAGAACAGTAACATTCATTAATTTGACTGTCACCGGTTAAAGAAAAATAACTCAGAATGTAAAAGGACTCAAGCGTACGAGAGAACTTACTGATTGGGCTGTCAGTCAGTAGTTACACAGTTTGTAGGCTAAACAGTGATAAACTGAGTCTGCCAGTTTGCAGTCAAAACTGAGGCTGTTGGTATATGTTTATGTATTCACAAGTGACGTCTTTACTTTACTTTATGTTTTTTTGTTTAATTAAATGTGTCTGTCTTGCACCAATAATGAATAATGATTTTTGGTTAAGAAAAATTCTCTTGCCCCAATAAGGCTTCAGCAATGAAGAACCCCTGAATTAATAATTTGCATATTCTAAATTTTTAATGTTCACTTCCAGAGCATGGCCGTCGCCCTGCAAACTACCCTACTAAATTCTTTAATTGTTTTATTTTGACTCTGCCATCCTCGAAGTGTTACAATATTTTTTGATGTTGAGAAGAGACAATCAAAACGCTTAAGAGTTAAAATAATGTTCTAACATTTTTTAACATGAGGGTCATTCCATGTCAATTCAACATAGAAAATTAGCATTTTCAACCTAATCCTTTGTATGTTTATGAAACTAATTCATGAACATTCATGTTTTTTAGAATACTGTAATTCCAGTATTCTAAAAAAATGAATGTGTGCCAAATTTTCTTTTAGCACAACAGCTTTTAAATTTCATGAAATAGGTCACAAAATTCAAGAATTTTTTGAATTTCAGTTGAAAACTCAGGCTTTACACAACAATGTCACAATAAATATAGAAATTGAGTGATAAACACAGCACATATAGTAATGAAGTTTATTAAGCTGTAGCTTTCAGCCGTTCTACAGCCTTGATCATCTGCAATCAACTGAATCCAAGAACTGGTTGCCAGAACTATAATGTGAATTTTAGGTGCCAGAATTTAGTAAAGAAATCCAAATAAATGGGATTTGGTGAGGGGTCTCTGAATTGCACTTCTTGATAAATAAAATTTCAGTGCTTTCTTGGAAACGTAGTGAAGCTTTGTTGATAAATAAGGCAACTTTTTTTTTGCTTCTTTCCAAATTCTATGAATTGCATTTCTTGATAAATAAAATTTCAATCCTAGTTGTAAATGAATTTATGGCACCTCTATTCATATTGTACTGTGAAATTAACTTTTTTACGGGTCTTATAGAGGTTATTATTCAAAAAAGTTGGTGGTCAAATTTTCGAACTAAAGCCTCGTTCGTCATCAGGACTACGTCACTGGAGTAGTTGCTGCCACTCAGTTGGAAGAGTCCAACCGCAATTATCGTTAATTGTGGTACTTCTTCTTCTTGCTATTTCTATCCCTTCTTTTAGTTTCCTCTTTACTAAGTTTGACTGGTGGGCGATTATTCTTGCTGAGTCCCAATTTATGGAGTGTCCACTAGCTTTTATATGTTTATCTAGCCCTGTTTTGTTACTAATGTTCCTAATAGCTGCTTGGTGTTCTTTCATTCAGACTTTAATACTTCTCCCTGTTTCTCCTATATAGCTGAGTCCGCAGTTACAGTCGATGCAATATATTACTCAGCCTTCTTGCAGTTGGATGTCCACTTCTTTCTGCTTTAAAGCTAGCAGGAATTTCTTTAATTTGTTACTTAGATCTGGAGCAAGCCTGATATTATATTTTGCTCCGATCCTCTTCAGTTTTTTGAAAAGTCCCTTTGGTACGTAATTTTGCTGGTGAATTTGAAGTTGTTTATTTCCTGCTTCTTCTTTGGCACTTGTCTAAATAATTTCTCAACATAAGGGGAGGGGTAATTGTTTTCTACCAATATTTCTTTTAATTCTACTCTGTGAAGATCTTTTTGAGTATCTGAAGAGACCAGGACTTCAATTTTTTCCAAAAATTGTCTCGCCGTATTCGATTTAATATAATCAGGGTGGAAAGAGTAGAAGTCTTACATCTTCCCTGTGTTAGTGTGTTTTCTAAAAAGCTGAATGAATATTCTCCCCTCTCTTGAGGTCAAGTTTAAATCAAGGAAATTGATGCTATGGTCTTTTTCCAGTTCCAGGGTGTACTGCAAGGTATTTTCTAGCGAGTTAAATTCTGCTAGAATCTGAGAGAGTAGAGATTGGTCCTCAGTATCTACTATAAATAGGACATCATCCATGTATCTTACATAGAGAGCAAATATTGAAGGTTGTATAAGGATTTTTGCCTCTAGTTTATTTACATAATGACCACCAACTTTTTTGAATAATAACCTCTATAAGACTCGTAAAAAAGTTAATTTCACAGTAAAATTTCAACGTTTTCTTGGAAACTTAAAGATGCGTTGTTGATAAATGGCAACTTTGAAAAGAAACAAAAAATGTTGCCTCATTTATCAACAATGCTTCTCTAAGTTTCCAAGAAAGCATTAAAATTTTATTTACTACATGGTGCATACAGTCCTTGAAATCCTTGAATATTAATGGACCATTTTCAAGGCTTTGAAAGTCTTTGAAAAATTTTTGGATCCATGAGAAATCCTTGATTTTACAGAATCTTACAATTGTAATTCCAGTCTTCTTTCTCTCTTTTTCCCGTTTCAAGCCATTTTCCGTTACTTCTGTTTTTTGGGGGGAGGGCATTGACAACCCCCTCCCTAAATGTTAGAAGGCACCTATCCCATCAACTCGCTAGGACTGCCTTGACCACTGTTTTAAAGCAGCTAATGGCCTGAAGCAAAAGGATCCCACAGAAAGATTTATATAAGTTACATTACAGTGAGAGAGGAGGACTAGGAGCATATGGGAGTGTAGGAGCGCCTGTCCCCCGTGCTTCGCTTTCTTTGCATTGTTCAGCAGACACCGTCTTTGGGTGAAGGTCATTTGGTAGATAGCAGCCTGTCCCCTGTACTTCGCTTGCTTTTGCATTGTTCAGCAGACACCGTCTTTGGGTGAAGGTCATTTGGCAGATATGCTGAGCGGGAGAGGATAGAAGTAGCTTCTCTCTGTCAAACAGGACAATGAGATTGGGAGAAAATGTACAAAAATAAAATTTTCCCAATTTTTAAAACTATGAGTGTAATTTTTACAGCGACCAAGATACACACAATGAAAGTTTAGTGTTAAATTTCCTGAAAGTCCATTGAAAACTTTAGAAGTTACACTCACTTGTGAACACTCTCCCCCCCCCCCCCGACTTGTTCTAGTAATTTGTTGTTACTTATTTGAGTTTTAATTATTTTAAAATTACTGAATAGATTCATTATTCATTTTAGTAAAATGTAAAAGAAAACTTTATGTTAGATAATCTTGGTGATAATAAATTCAATGTTTTTTATTGCGGGAATTTTTTTTTTTTTTTTTATCCAGTTCTACTGGCATTGAGGCACACTTTAACATTTTCCAAATGTAACTTGCAGAAGTGTTTATACCCGTGGCTGTCTTTCTACACAATAACTTACTAACTTACTTTAAAATGTGTGGCTCGCGTCCTATGAAATTTCAGTATGTTGTTCTGGACGATTCGGTACCAAGCCTATTGAAAATAATGTAATTTTCAAGCATAGAGCCGCACCTTAAAACAATTGCTATTTAGGAAATAAATTTGGTGTAAGAGTATTACAATACATCACAACTTTGTGTTTTATGATGTATTGCCCATCAATGCAGGTGCTCCGCCAAATAAGTGCAGAAACATGTTTAAATCACTTTGAAATTCTGTTGTATTGAAGCCTTTTGGATATTTTTGGTAAGTTAATTAACTAATATAAAAATAAAGGATAACATATACTCTGACATTCTTTTTTTTTTTTTTTTAACATCTTATCATTCTCTTGGGGATCGTAGTTCTTATCAGTTCTGTTTTCCACAGCAAAATAAGAAAATAAGGAGATTTTCTATGCAGTGTTTTTAATTTTTATATTTGTTCCTTAAATTATCTAAAATAACAAAAGAATTGAACTTATCGAAGCTGTTGTGGTGCAGTGGTGTAATCGTTGGCTTCTGATCATTTGTCTAAGATGGGTCTGGGTTCGAATCCCTTTGAGGCATGGATGTTGTATTTGTCTAACAGTACTGGCTCTATCTCCCTTCTCTGGAACCAGTTGCCATAAATAGGGACAGGCTGCTGCTAATAGCCTATTGAGTTGCTCATGGTGGTCATATAACCTTCAATAAAAAAAAAGGGAACTTATTGAAATTTGGAATAATGATTCAAATGTGTATTGTCGCATATTTGTTGTAACATCAATCTGAACATATTACATTTATTTTTTCAGTCTTTACCTAGTGTGAAACAGCTGAAGATGAGATGCTGATATTAGTGAAAGAATAAAAAAGAAAAAAAAATGAGAGAGAAGATATAAAGGGAAACGATTGACAGGGAATCTTAATTTATTGATTTCTCCCACAGAGTAAAGAAAGCACATTACTTTCCTGCCACTTATTGTTATTTCTCTTTCTTTTGCCATTTGCAGCCCCGCCCCCAATCTTTATTTTTGTTCCCCCAACCTCTTTGTCTGCACCTGAAAGTAAATGTGTTAAAAGGCACCCCAGCAACTGTGGGATTGTCCTAACCGCTATGTTAAAGTGGCTAGTGAATGCCTGAAGCTAAGAGATCCTACAGAAAGAATGTTACATTACAGTCACCAAGAAACAAAGTCTGGGGAGACGGGGCAGTACTGATCCCCATGCTTGACCTGCATTGGCATTGTTCAGCAAATTATGTCTTCGCCCTATATCTTTAAGGTTGGACTTGTCTGTGTTGAGACGGAGTGTGAAAGCAGCTTCTATCTGTCACGCACAACAATGAAGACTGGGAGAAAACTTAAAGCAAATTTTTTCCCCCAAATTTCAGAATCACCCAGTGCAATTCTTACTGTCAAGTTTCACAAAAATAGTTTCATTTTGAATTTGGTCAAATTCTGTTGAAAACTTCTGAAGTTAGGTGCTTGTACACTTTTTTTTAGACTTGTTTCACTCGTACATAATATTTTTTTAATTATTTTGAAATTACTGAATAGATCAATATGTTTGGCTTAAATGAATAACTAAAATATCAAGAATCCAAATAAGTCCTCTTAAACTTTATGCCCATTAACCCGAAATCAGTAGCACTGTTCCGGTGGAAATATAAACAAGTCAGTTGGAACACACTTACTTGATGATGCAGTCATCAGAAAGAGTCACCAATTGAACCCTAAAACAAGAGATGGTTGAAGTTCCAATTGTTAAAACAATTATGAATTGCTAAAACAATGAAATGTTAAAACACTTGAAGTGCTAAAAACTTCTTGAAGTAAAAAGCTCAAGTTCTAATGTGGCTATGCATTTCGATACACTTAGTATCTTCTTCAGGCCGGAAGTAAATTGCTGAACATATGTTTAAGGAATGAAGACCTTGAACACAAGTTGGGATTTCTGCCAAATTCATGGCGTTCCACATGTTACGTCATGTGTGTGCCTTGCCCTAGTAATTGGTCACGTGTGCTTGTATCTGCTGACTTATCTTAGCAAGCCATCAGTTTGTTTCTATAATATGACAACAATCTTGCTCATGTTCATGTGGAATGCCATATTATTTTTCCTTTTTCCCTTATCTTTTATTTCTTCTGGTTGTTCATCATAAATGAGTAAAGGTCTTCCAAGCGGTAGGTAGATCAAAGCAGTTACTAGTATTGCAATTTTGGATTTTAGTCTTCTCGATCAACGTTGCTTCTGCGTATCTAAGTTGCTTTGCATTTTGTTGTCTAGTAATAAGTTTGATATTCTCAAAATCCGGTGGTGCTTGATTTTTGATACAGTATTCAATGAGAGCAGTGTTAAGATCTCTTTTAAACCAATTTCCAATAAGCTGGTCAAGTCTGTATCACAATTTTTTTTTTTTTTTTTTTTTTTTTTGTACTGCCAATATAACATGTTACTTGGTTGTTATGCCTCCTATCCCTGATTGGGATTTGGTACACACCTGATTTATCTAAAACCTTGAGGTTTTCTTTGTTTCTGATAATTAAGTCTCTGTATGTCGTAACACTAGTTCCATAGCTTTTAACAATTTAAAGACATTCTTTTTTAGGATTCTGTCAATTCTAGGTATAAAGGAAAATTGTCCACAAAACTCGATTTCTTCTTTAGGTGTTTTTGTTACAGGGTGTTTTTATCTGTATATAATTTTGTAAATAACAGATAGGTCGTAGCCCAAGTTCTTGGCAACAAAAATTATCTAGGCAATCTCTTTTTCTCTGAAGTTATTGCAACTGCTGTGCATGAAGGCCTGTTTAACTAGTGTTTGAAAAGCAGAAATCTTAAATTACCATGGGTGGTATGAATTTACCGGAATTAAAACTGGGATATATCATGGCTTCCGATAAACGCAGTAATTTAGAGATTTAGGTCCTTTGATAACGTTCACATCTAAAAATGGTAGCATGCTATGATGTTCTTTTTCACTTGGGACTTTAATAGTGGGGTGGATACCATTGAAATTATCTTTGATTAAATCAAAGACATTCTCATATGTAGAGTTGATTAGAAAGAAGGTATTGTCTACATATCTTCTGTAAAAGGGTACCTCATTACTGAAAAGTGGTATTACTCGATTCTCAATGTTCCTGCATGATGATTTCTGCAAACATTGAAGAGAGTGGGGACTCCGTGGGTTTTTCTGTCTGTAGATTGTTCTGTCGAATTGGGAAAAGGTTGTTATCAGTGATATATTTCAAGGTTTTGATTATTTCGTGGATTTGTATAATAGAGTAAACTTAGTCTGTGAAGAGTGTTTTCAATTGGGTCGATTGCTTCTTGAACAGGAGTGCTTGGTAACAGAAGTATGACATCCGTGCTGACCATTGAAACATCACCAAAGTGAAATTTAAGATCTTTGATATCTTTAATAAAGGCCTCTGACCATTGGTAATGTTATATATTGGGTTGTCAGAAAAGTCGTGACGTATTTTGGCACCCGATGGCGGTTGGGCGGTTTTGGAAGTACTAGAGGCATGTGCAGCCCTGTTATCGTTATGGCATTCGACAGGTGCCAGTTCTAGCTGCAGTCTAAAAGGAATAGTGAGTGATTTGGTGATTTGCGGAGATTTGACATCAAGTTGATGATGGAAGACCAAACTGTGCATTTTTGCCATATTTTACTGTTTTATTTCCGTAAAGGGAAGAACGCGCATCAAGCTTGTGAAAAGTTGCGTAAAGTGTGTGATGATAATGCTCTACAAGAATGTCAGTGCTAGCGGTGGTTCGCAAAATTCCATGCTGGTGATTTTGACCTCAACGATGCTCCTCCTGTCCGGGAGGCCAACCGAGGTTGATGACGACCAAATCAAGGCATTGATCGAGTCAAACCCACGTTACACGACACAAGAGATTGCAGACACATTGCACATCCATCATTCAAGCGTTCACGACCACCTGAAGAAGCTGGGATACGTAAGCAAGCTTGATGTATGGGTTCCTCATGAACTCAAAGCAGCTCAATTGATGGCGCGTATAAACATCTGCGATATGCTCATTAAACGTGAGGAAAACAATCTTTTTTTGAAGCGACTGCTAACTGGTGATGAAAAGTGGATTGTGTACAACAATGTGCTGTGCAAACGGTCTTGGTCCCGAAATGCTGCTTTGCCTCAAACGACATCCAAAGCAGACATTCATCAGCGGAAGGTTCTGGTCTCGGTGTGGTGGGGTTTTAAAGGTGTCATGTTCTTAGAGCTCCTACCACGGAACCAAACAATCGATTTGAATGTGTACTGTCGGCAATTGGACAGTTTGAACGAGTCCATCATCCAGAAACGTCCAGAGCTCGTTCATCGTAAAGGTGTTGTGTTCCATCACAACAACGCGAGACCACACACAAGTTTGATCACCTGTTAAAAATTATTGGAGTTTGGGTGGGATGTGTTGCTACATCCAGCATACTTGCCTGACCTTGCGCCATCAGACTTCCACTTGTTTCGCTCTCTTCAACAGTCCTTGCGTGGTTTAACGTTCAATTCAGATGAGGCTGTAAATCAGCACCTTGTACAGTTTTTTGCCACGAAAGACAGATCCTTCTATGAATGAGGCATTCTGCAGTTGACTGAAAGATGGCAAAAGGTTATCGAACAAAACGGGTATTATATCATTGATTGATCTTTGTTCTTTCTATCAATAAATGACCTTTGCAAAACATTGCTAAAATACGTCATGACTTTTCCGACAACCCAATAGTTCTTTCTTAAAGAAAAGTGGGGCTAAGGATTTGTATATGTTTCTTTCTAAGTTGATCAGCGGAAAGGAGCATTTAGAAACAATCTATCTGAGTGGTTCACTTACCTTATGAGTTTTTAATTTGCCAAATAGCCTTGGGGTACCGGCTTCAAGAGGGATTTGTGCTTTACAAATGTCATCTGGCAAAACACTACGGTTTCTAATATCTGCTAGCTTACGCACAAGTCTTTCTGAAGGATCTTTTTAATACTATTTCTACAGACAATTGTTTAATGCCTTCTAAAATCTTCTGTTTCTATTCGGAATGATTTAAAATAATGAGTTGTCTCAATTTGTTAACTTTGATTATTGACAGGTAAGGATTATTGCGTAATTCTAACAATTCTTGTCTTTCATACTTAAATTTGTTAGTGGTTTTCTTTTCAGATTTATTGCTGTAATACTCCTGTAGAGTTTAAACCTAATTGGGTTTCTGAGGTGTGGACTGAAATTTCCCACATGTTTTCAAGTGAGGGAATGCAATCCTCAACTTTATCCAACACAACTGGTGGGTCAAATTTTCAGTCCTCATTGTAAGTCTCTGTAAGTTCGTAGGAAGATTTGTTAATATACTCTGGGGGTTAGGAGATTGCAACTACTAGAGGTCATACTTGTACTATTTTTCTCAAGAAGCCAGTTAAATGCTTTGTCAAGCTTTATGCTAGTTTTTTTCCCTTTCATTGTCCACCATGGAAAACAACTTATTCATTTCATCGTTGAATGACATAGAAGTCAGAGAGAGCTGTGTTTCTCTCTAAGATTGAATTCCACATCAAAATAAATCTTGTAACATTCTTTGTGTAATTTAAAGACTTGGGGTCCTTTAAGTTTGATTTGTACTCTGAGCCTTGTTATTTCACCGGTACATAAAACTTCTTGGTTGTTTTGTTCCATTGGAAAATTCTGGATTCAAAAAGCATTTGGGATGATATTCAAATCTCTAAAGCTGACTAAAAATTAGTCCAAGTTCTTCTCGTGTTAATCTTATATGCTGTTTCTTAAAAACGCATAAATGGTTCATATTGTTAGGCAAGGCTATGGAACTAGTGTCAAGACATACAGAGACTTAGTTATCAGAAATGGAAAAAAAACCTTAAGATTTTAGATAAATCAGGTGTGTACCAAATCCCAATCAGGGATATGAGGCATAACAACCAAATAACATGTTAATATTGGTAGTACAAAAAACAAATTGCGATACAAACTTGACCAGCTTATTGGAAATTGGTTTAAGAGATCCTAAAACTGCCCTCATCGAACTGTATCAAAAATCAAACACCACCAGATTTTGAGAATATTAAACTTATTACCAGACAACAAAATGAAAAGAACCTTAGATACGCAGAAGCAATGTTGATCGAGAAAACTAAAATCCGAAATTGCAATACTAGTAACTGTATCATACCTGCCAAGTCTTCCGTTTTTTCCGTAATTTTTATGGAAATTTGTGTTGCCATACGATTTTACAAATGCTCTGGGTTTCTTATGGATTTTGACAAATTTGAGACTTCTCTTTGGTTAAGTTTTAAAAAATGTATCATTTTTAAATTCTGGTATTTTATTTCTGCATTATTTAAAAGTTGTTCACATTGTTTTTGAATAAAGGATTTTTTGTAACATTGTTTATTTGAGAACAGAACGCGAAAGCGAGGGTGGGGGTTGTCTATCATTCAGTCAGTAAGTCTGTGAAATTTTATGAGCTACTTCCACCCGGTGTTTCCTGCAGCGCAATTTGAACTGTGAGCGTGGAGTGAAACACACACACACACGCACGCACGCACACACTGCAGCTCTCCTTTCTCTCTGTGACCCCGCCCACACCAGTGGTATCTCCGTCACATTTTGATGGCAAGTGGTATAAAAAATGCAAAAGTTTATCATGGATTTTTCATGAAAATGTCTGAAATTTTGATCAACACCATAAATCGCTAATAGGAATAAGCCCTCTAAATTTTGTGTCTATCGATTAAAAACTTTTTAAACGAGCCATAATTTTTTTGTATTTACTCTTTGTTGTATGGCTGGCATGCCCAGAATTCGTAATCAGCATTTTAAAGCTAGTTTAAAAACTTTTTACCAATTCACTTGAAATTTTTAGGGTCATCAACTCTTAACCAATTACAGTATATATAAAAATTTCAGCCAGTTATGTGAATAATTCGGGAAGGTAGTTTTCTTAATTTTTTTATCCAGTCCTAAGTTAGGGAAAACTAAAACAAGGAGGAGCTTCTGCTATTGCCAGAAGCCAAGGAAGGAAGAAAGCCCTCTGTGTTTTAATTCTCCAGTTTTCAGTGGTAGCTAGGCATTTTGTGTGTGCTTTGTTTTGTTTTTTAAACTTCATGAGTCCAAAAGTGGCCAGTGTTTTTAGACTGAGTTCAAGAATAAAAGCAATAATAATGAATAAAAATCAATATTCACAGCTGTTTAGAGGAAATTATTTATTAGAATTTCCCAACATAAAACGGTCCAACAAAGGAGACAAAATATGCTTTCATGCATGTGTGATTTCCAGATATGCCACGGAGGAAAGCATTACATTTCAAAGCATTTAAAATCACAAAAGCATGCATCAAATGTAAAGAAAGCAGAGGAAAATGGGTAAGGTTAGTTAATTTTTTCAAAAATCTGAGCGTAATACTGCTGATTTAGAGGTCATTCACGTTGAGCGCTATTTCACCTCATTTTTGATGCAACACAATATCACAATTAATGGTGCTGATCATGCTGGACTGTTGTTCAAGAAGATGTTTCCTGACTCTGAAATCACAAAGAAATATTCTTGTGCAAAGACAAAGACCACTGCCATTGTCCAGGAAATGGGCAGTGTGAAGCAAATCAAAATAGTTGAGCATCTGCAAAATACTGCATTCTCTGTAGCCATTGATGGCAGTTAACAATAGTGAAAGCAAATTATATCTTATTGTGGTAACCTATCATGATAGTGCTGAAAATAAAATTCAAAGTTGCCCCTTATCGGTTCTAAATTTAAATGGAATGCCACTGGAAGAAATATTGCTAATTTAGTAATTAATGAATCTGAACATTTTAAAATTCTGTTTTAAAATTATATTGCATTTGGTGCTGACAATGCAGCAGTAATGTTGGGATAGGAAAATGGTGTAGCTTCATTTCTGAAAGAACAGTAGCAGGAATTAATTGTTATTGGTTGTCTATGCCACCTAATTAATTTAGTAGCAGAAAAAGCAGCTTTAACTTTGCCAGTGAACATTGACCAGATATTGGTAGACATATTTTACTACCTAGAAAAGAGTTCAAAATGTAAAGAAAAATTAAGGGAGTTTTCAAAAGCTTCATGACACAGAAACAAGGAAAATCTTGAAGCATGCATACACATGATGGCTGTCTCTTGGCAAAGCACTAGCCAGAATAATGGATCAGTGGCATCCATTATTAATCTTTTCTTGAATGAAGTCAAGATGAAATCTCAAACTTAATCATTATAACTTCACAAAACTTCACATGTTGATATTAGCAAAAGTGGTGAAATTTCTGAGTAAAAAAGGAAAGTTGAAGATGAGTTGTCTACTTCTAAAAGAGTGAAATAAAGTACTATTTCAAAACGAAATCCTTCTAGCAATCCAACACTTACTGTAAGTCGTGAAGAAATTTTTTTTTTCACTTTCTGTCCTCAGAGCTTAACCAGGTTTACTGTAGTTTTTTGTTGAATGTTATTTCAGAATTTGAAAAGAAAACTGTTGCATTGCAGTCATCTTCACCCAAGATACATATTCTCAGGGAAATGTTATGAGTTATTAAGAAATATGTACATTAAATTTCTTAAGCCAGCACCTCTTTAAGAGGCATGATTTATTAGGTGTTTCTTAACATGATCCTAACAACAACCAAAAAGACGATTCTGATCTTGTTATCGGAAATCAAATGGGTAGTTACTCCTAAGACATACATTTAGCAATTTATTACCGGCCTGAGAAAGATACTAGGTGTATCGAAATGCATAGCCACATTAGAACTTGAGCTTTTTACTTCAAGAAGTTTTTAGCAGTTCCAGTGTTTTAACATTTCATTCTCTTAGCAATTCATAATTGTTTTAACAATTGGAACTTCAACCATCTCCCGTTTTAGGGTTCAATTAGCGACTCTTTCTGATGACTTCGTCATCAAGTACGTGTGTTCCAATTGACTTGTTTATATTTCGATTGGAACAGTGTTACTGATTTCAGGTTAATGTGCATAAAGTTTTAGAGGACTTATTTGGATTCCTGAGATTTTAGTTAATATCCTGTTACACACATATGTAAGCAAATATCCTGTTCATACATACATATATTAGGGTGTCCCTTTTTTGTCAACTTCAAAATATTTGAACGCATACCCACCAATTTTGTTTAAATTAGTCTAAAATTCTATTTTTAAAAAATTTGGGGTGATCAAAGCATTTTAACCCGTGCCGACTTGAGCGCAAAGATGCGCCGCTATGACTCATTGTCACAAGCAAGTAGCCAGGCAGACAACTGCGTGTTGCCTGGGCGACACGAAGACGGTAGCTCAGGTAAATTCCCTGTACGTGTAGTCAGTTCATTGTTGGTTTCTGGCCTTGTTACACGTGTTTGTGGTTTGTTAAACTAACATTATGTTGCGTGAATTATGAAGTCGGAAGAAAAGTGTTTTTTTAGTGGGGAATGTAACTCACACCAAATAACCGGATGTAAATTACCATTAAATCAACAAGTGCTGGCTGTTTTGTTTTTTAACATACGAGAGGTTAAGCTCACTGTCAGTGAAAGCGTGAATCTTGTTGTGCGGGAATGTGCATTTTGGGAAAAAGCAAAAACACCCACAAGAGCCCTGCCCAGTTGTGCCAAAAAGCTAATTAACTTGTATTCCATGTGGAGAAACATAAAAAAAAAAATGCAAATAAGACGCAAGATGTTTTTAAGCACTGTGAAGAGGACTTTCAAAATAATTTGGACAACCTATTTGATGTTGCGCATGCCAATGCTCTACAAACTATCAAAATCGAAGAAGACGGGATCTTTTTACAGCAACAGAGGGAGCCAGGACGAAACGGTTACCTAGCAGGTGTAGACAAAAAACATGCTGAAAAGGAAGAAAGGGTGAAACAAAAGACAATTGAAGAAAAGACAAACTAAACACCAAATTACAGTATCAACATCTTCAGCTTCATATGATTTTTCATCATCTGCAGAGACTGACGAAGCATGCTCCACTTCAGATGAAACCAACGATAGTGAGTGGTTGTTGATGTTACCAGAGAACACACCAAGGCAGAATGTAACAAAACGTGGTACCAAACATTTTATTACACCAAAACTAGTGGCTGCTGTAGATAGACGCTTGTTGAGTATTAGAAACGCTGTGTACGTCCTTCAAGTCATAGCAGAGGCACTGGGTCACAATGTTAATGAACTTCCTATTAATAGATCTTCTATTCAACGAATCCAGGAGAAGAAATGAAAGGAACGTGCTGAAGCCGTTAAATCTGCATTTAATGATTATATTCCTGCATTTGTTACTGTTCATTGGGATGGTAAACTTCTGCCTGCACTAAATGAAGAACAACTTCCAATAGTTGAAAAGAAGAACGACTTCCAAAAGTTGTAACATTTGGAGATAGCAAACAGCTCATTGCTGTCCCAAAATTACCAAATTCATTTAATAAAAAGAGCAAGCACAAGCTGTTTGGAGTGCATTAAAAGATTGGGTCTGGAAGACAAAGTGCGTGGCGCAGTGGTCTAAGCGATGGCCTCTGATCATTCGTCCAAAAGGGGCCCGGGTTTGAATCCCAGTGAGGCATGGATGCTGTGTTTGTCTTACGGCACTAGCTTTCTCCCTTCCCTGAAACCAGTGAACCTAAATTAGGGACGGGCAACTGCTTATAGCCCATTGAGTTTGCTCATTGTGGTCGTTAAACCTCCAATCGAAAGAGAAAAAAAAAAAAAAAAACAGAGAAAGTGCAAGTTCTTTGTAGTGACACAACTTATTCAAACACCGGCCGTTTTAATGGTGCTTGTGTACTCATTGGACAAAAAGTGGACAGAATGTTGTTTTCTCCTGTCATCATCACATCTACAAACTAATTTTGCGTAGCACGTTTGAAACCAAAATACGTCGGGTAACAAGCAGTCCTGACATACCTCTTTTCAAACAATGGAGAGAAAGCTGGGAAAATATCAAACTTACTAATTTGCAAAGTGTTAAGAAAGTTGTGGAATGGTTTTTTAATGAGTTTGAAATTAACAAAATGTTAGAATTTTATAAAGCTAAATTACAAGAACAAATATTAAGAAAGCTGCCCCGGTGGCGCAGTGGTCTAAGGCGCTGGCCTCTGATCATTCGTCCGTAAGGGGTCCGGGTTCGAATCCCGGTGAGGCATGGATGTTGTGTTTGTCTTACGGCACTGGTTCTCTCCCTTCCCTGGAACCAGTGACCCTAAATTAGGGACGGGCGACTGCTTATAGCCCATTGAGTTGCTCACGGTGGTCGTTAAACCTCCAATCGAAAAAAAATAAAAAATATTAAGAAATGATTATAACGAACTCGTTGAGCTGTGTGTAATATTTTTGGGAAAAGATGTGGAGAAGAAACTAAAAATCAGGCCGCCTGGTGCGATGCATCAAGCCCGGTGGATGGCAAGAACAATTTATTCCTTGGAAATAATTTTGCTAAGGTCTCAACTTAAACTATGCGACAAACAGAAGGAAGCTTTGAAAGATATATGTCTGTTCATTGTAACTGTTTATGTTAAACCATGGCTTCAGTGCAGTGCAGCTGTAAAAGCCCCTTATCAAGATTTGTGTGCTTCTTGAAGTCATTGATATCATACGAAAGGGTAAACGCCAGTTTCTAGAGCAGCTTTTAAAAAAAATTGTCAGCACTTGTAGTATTTATCTGAAGATGTGTCAGTTTTATCACTGTTTGATGACAAAGTTGATGGACAAACCAAAATTAAAATGGTGGCAAATTTGTAGAGAGAGAATCAGCACTTGGAAAGAAGATATGTTCCATCATATGGAGAAATGACTGATAAATTATTTGGTAAGTTTATTTTCATTTGAGTTTACTGTAATACATGAAATGTTAGGTTTTGTTTCTAATTCAGTTTGTTCTTCGTTTTAGAGAAAAACATAGCCGATTTCATTTCAATGAAAAGTAGACATTTGTTATGGCATCTACAACTGAACACTGACTTTCTTCAGGAATGTCTTTTTACATGGGAGAACAACATTTCCTTTTTAGATGCCAAAAGGACAGTTAACACGTTAAAAGCGGTAAATGATTCAGCTGAAAGAGCTGTTCAATTACGCAGAGCTTTCATGGACTATTAACTGTGGATGAGGAACAAAAGCAGTTTGTCTTGCAAGTTCATCGAAAGCTGTACCCTAAGACAATAGCTTCGTAACTTGTAATGTGTCATTTTAGGGGTACAAATGTCTCAAGAATTTAATAAAATATTAGATATTATATTTACAGGTAATTTTGGGATTCAGATTTGCTTAATGTGTAATCATTCCTAGTAAGACCTAGTTTTTAAATTTGACACTCGAGTCGGCACGAGTTAACATCATTCGATTGAGATGAAATTTCATATCTCAGTAAGTCTGACCGAAAGGAACAAAATTGAAAGGGTATGTGCGAAAATTTAGGCACAAAATTGTTTTTGCCCAAAAAAGGGATATCGTAACATACATATATATATATATATATATATATATATATATATATATATATATGTGTGTGTGTGAACAGGACATTTGCTTCTTTCATGATGTATGGTTGAATGAAGCTCTGCAGCAGTGATATTCGAAGTTGTATGAAATCGTCAGACAAAAAGAAAATCATAGGCTTATCAGTCTGGTATTTTGGAAGGAATGGATATAGAACTTTTGCAGCTGACAAAAAGATATGCAATTTTGCTTGAAGAAGATTATCCTCTACACTATGTTGGACAACTGAAAAAGACTTGCACTGAGGTGTAGGAAGAGATTTATTTTTAATGGCCTTAGAAGAACATGAGGTAATAACTCCAGTGCACATTCAGTTGCCAAAATCTTTTCAAGCCATCTTTGTTTGTAAATTTTTTGAAAATTTTTTTTTGAAAATTTACATGTTTTATAAGGTTTAAAAATCTTAGCATTTTTTGGAGAATCTTTTTTACGTCAAGAAGCATCCTCAGTGTTTGTTGTTCTTTTTTTCAGCAATAAATCATTTATCAATGTTTTCCAGTTCCAGTTTGCAATGTAATTTTGGATCTTTGAAATGTAATTTGATCAACTTGAACAGGATGTTGCTGAATAAAAAAGCAGAGGACACTTCTTGCCATATAAAAAAGTCAGCAGTTGTGATGTATTCAATGTTAGAATGGAATGTAAAAGTTTTGTTTTTACAGTTGTGGCTAAACTGACTGAAAAATCACCTGTGACATACAGTTTAGTGAGACACCTGTCATGCTTTGACCCAAGACACATGGCAAATAACAAGCACAATTGTGTGAAAAAATTGCATCTAGTGTTGAATTACCTGACTGAAACTAATCAGCTGCAAGAGAGTGAATGTGATAATGTAATTAGATAGTTTTCTATTTTTCTAGACCCTGAGGTGGCTACTAAACATTCACTCTTCAGTGATTTTGACCCAGAAAATTCTCATGTGGATGCATTTTTATGTGCTAAAATTAATATTAGGAAATATCCCAATTTATGAAAAGTTGTTGGACAAATGCTTTTGCTCAGTCATGGTCAGGCAACTGTTAAACGTGGCTTTAGTGTCAACAAAAAAAAAAAAAAAAAAAAAATTGAGATAGAAAATATGAAAAAGCATACTTACATACCACACAGGCTGATATGTGACTACATAATGCTTCAGGTGGTGATGTGCACAACATTAAAAGCACCGAAAAATTATGAAGTTGAGTAGCTAATGCATTGCAAAAAATACCTTACTTATTTGGAAGACCAAAAGATGATGGCATCGCAAAACATCCATCTCTCATCATGAGGTCAGAAGAGAGCTGCTGATTCTGGAAAAGCAGATGAACTTTAAAAAGAAAATATGTCTTGAAAAAGACATACAAGTGTGCTATTCTCACAATTAATCCAACATTGAACAAGATATTCTAATCACATTTATTACTGCACACCCCCATAGCAGAAAGTTCCTGGTCAGTCTGTGACAGATATCATTGTGCCACAAAATAATCTGCGGGTGGTCACTGTGCAAGATAACTACTAAATGCGTAAAACAATATAAAATGCACAGACATATTTTTCTACCCAAAAGAATGTCTAACCTAGGTACTACAGCAATTGCCATGCTAATTAGGATCAGGAACATTCTGGTCATCTGTATCTGGAATTTTGCCAATATTTTCAAGTTGAAAAACAAAAATTTATGAAATTATATTTAACAACTATAAAGAGCAGAGGCATCACTAGAAAAAATTGTCATAAGAGGAGAAATCTTCTCTACGTTCTACTTCCATTTTGGAACATTTTTCGCCATTTCCCATCTCAAGTGCAAACATTTATTCAATTAAATGACGAGTAAACAATAATTCAGCAGCACAGCAAGTGGAGGGTCATTAGAGGGAGAACATTTTTGCTCCGTACAACTTTTGGTTTTCAGAAAATTTTCCTTGATTTTCAATCTTAAATACAAACATTTATCTAATGAAATTATATTTAATGACGGTAGAGGGCTGAGGCAATATCAGAAGGAAAATAATTCAAGATTACTGGGTTCCATCAAACTTTCCTTTTCAAAAATTGTTGCCTTTATTTTTAAACCAAAACACGAGTATTTATGCAATAAAATGATATTTAACAACAATTCCAGATAATCCTCTCTACAAGCATCGAGGGAACTTTGGGGGGGGGGGGATTATGGTTACGGGAGAAATTCCATTTTCGGAAATTTTGAAAGGCAGAAAACTTGCATCTACAGTAGCGAACAAAAGTATTTGGCGAAACACTTTTTGACCGTAATTTTTTTTTCTACTGGACCAAATCTGGTCGTTTTGGGATATGATATGTGTTGATTCGTGGGTTACAATGCTGCGTAGTTGTATTTCGCTCAGAGCGAATTTGTCGTTCGAAATCGGCCATATTCAAGAGTCTCCAATTATTACCCATTTGTTTGCTGCATGTATTAATGCTTTTCTTGTTATTTTTGTGGGTGTTGTGATGTGTAGTGTGATAATAAGTCAATCTTAGGTTTTCAGAAATGGGTAAAAAGGCGGAGATCCCTGTTGGGGCTCTTGCCAGGCGGCCGTGAACATGATGGAATCCGGAATGCGCGTCACCGACATTGCGAGAACCCTGAAGATCTGACACCAGTCCATTTCAGCTATCCTGCGACGTTATAAGAAGACTGGGACCGTCGAGAACAGTCCGCGATGTTGTAGGCCTCATTCCACTACGTTGCGTCAGGATAGACGCATCCTCCGTCGATCTTGTGCTGATCCCACCTTGACTGCTGTGGACATTGCTACTGAATTCCGTGACAGCGACGACCTGAACGTCAGCTGAACGACCATCTCCCATCGTCTCATTGCTGGTGGATTGATTGGAAGACGCCCCGCTAAGAAACCATCAGAATCAAGAATCGACGAGCCAGAGTCGCATTTGCGCGCCGTCATCAACACTGGACCGCGGCGGACTGGAGTAAGGTGCTTTTCACCGACGCGAGAGCAAGTTCAACTTGTTCGGAAGTGATGGCATCCGATACGTATGACGTCCGTGTGGCCAGAGATTCAACCCTCAGTTCATTCAGCCATCTGTCAAGCACGGAGGAGGATCGCTCATGGTTTACGGCGCCTTCTCTCACAATGGAATGGGCCCCATCATCAAGATTGACGGAATAATTACCGGCCAGAGCTACACAAACATGCTCTTCAACGATGTCTTCCCATGGGCAAACCAGAACATGCCACCCGGATGGATCATGCATCAAGACAACGACCCGAAGCACACCTCCAGAGTAGGGAAGGCAGCCTTCCAGCAGCAACAGGTCACAGTTCTAGACTGGCCAAGCCAATCTTCAGACCTCACTCTATCGAACACATGTTGGAAGAGCTGGAGAGACTGTGTGCGAAGAAAACCTGCCGGAATAGGGCCCAGAAGTTTGACCAGCTGTCTGCAGAATGGGCGCAAATTCCGTAGGTCACCGCCGAGAAGCTAGTGGACTCAATGCCGGCCCGTTGTGCAGCTGTTATTAAGTCTCGTGGTTATCCCACTAGACTTAATAACAGCTGCACAACCCAGCTGCACAACGGTACTTGTTTTCTGTTATTGTTGCATTAAATGAATGTAATACACACCTACTTTGTTGGTGAATTTGTATGATCTTTGCGATTAATCTCGGTACCTGATCTGTGTTAAGGTTTCCGATCCATCTGCATATGGGTCATGTTTACAAATGAATAACACATATCATATCCCAAAATGACACGCTTTGGTCCAGCAGAAAAAATATTATGGTCGAAAAAGTGTTTCGCCAAATACTTTTGTTCGCTACTTATGATAGGGAGTCTGCCAGATGGTTTATTAGGGTTCTGGGGATATTGTTTCTGTCTGCAGGACCAAGATAAATCGGCAATGTGCGTTGGCCTTCACCTCGATTCTGCTACAAGGACGAGTAGCCTACAAAATAAACCTGCGATGTACATTGCCCATTGCCGCTATTCTTCTATGGGAATGAGAACAAAATAAATCTGCGATGTAAATCGGCTGTCACCGCGATTCTGCTACGGGGATGAGTACAAAATAAATCTGCGATGTAAATCGGCTTTCACCGCGATTCTGCTACGGGGATGGGTACAAAATAAACCTGTGATGTACGTCGCCCGTCGCTGCGATTATTCTACGGGGATGGGTACAAAATGAATCTCCGATGTACGTCGCCCGTCGCCGTTATTCTTCTACGGGGATGAGGGGATGAGTACAAAATAAATCTGCGATTAGGGCTGCCAGTAGCGACTAAATGGGCAACTATTGCTACTATTTTTTATGACAGGCGACTATGGCTACTATTTCTTACAAA
This sequence comes from Macrothele yani, assembly GCA_039090855.1. Classification (NCBI taxonomy): domain Eukaryota; kingdom Metazoa; phylum Arthropoda; class Arachnida; order Araneae; family Macrothelidae; genus Macrothele; species Macrothele yani. The sequence continues at coordinate 78,501,292 of CM077026.1, forward strand.
AAACAGCCAAAAGCAACTATTTTCAGAAAAACTTGAACTATTTTTAATTGTAAGGCTACTATTTTAAAAAAACCCCGTAATATGTGTTGTGTATATCGATGTGCTTGTATAACATCAGTTTTAACATTGATACATGTGAATATCAACTTTGATATAGATATGTATTTGTCGAATCCATGGTTCATACACATCCTGGAATTCCGTTTTGTCCTGGAAATGTCCTAAAATTCTGTCGCATGTCCTGGAATTTTATCCATTCCTGCCTTTTTGTCTCTGCACGATGCTTTGTAGTTGAGGATATTTCTACTGACATAACTTATATCTGACAAATTGCCCTCCCCACCCCTAAAAAATGGGTGTGTTTTTTTTTTTTTTGGGGGGGGGGGGTCTATCGGTTTTCTTGTTTAGGAGGACTGAAGCTGCGTTATTAGCATCTTTTGTGTCATGTTTATGTTGCCACTTTGTCCCCCGAGGAAACAATATCTTCGCAATTGAATTATTAGTTCGATTTGTAAAATTCTTTTTGTGTTGGGGAAGCTTACAATGTATGTGAGAATGGTGATCTGTTCATTCTGTTGTTTTTTTCGATGCACAACTTCACCGCTAGAGGGTGCAAATGGAGATCCTATCAAATTTAAAATGCATTTCATTTCATATATTTGCTTTTTAAATATCCAATTAAAAAAATTATTTTTCCTTTCGATGATATTTATAGCAAAAACTATTTGTTACAGTCCCTTTTTCAAATAATGCATAAATTTTCCGCTAGGAAGCGTAAAGGTAAATCGCGATTTTCCCAATATCTCCACTTCTAAAAGTCCGATTTGAAAAATTTCCTGGTTCGGATGCAGCTCTTGAGGTTGAAATGTTTTGCATACAAATTCTCATTTCTGGTAAAGAATGGTTTGGCCACCAGGGGGAATAAATGTTTATTTTGGCTTCTGATGTATTTGCAACAAAATCTGAGCTGGAAACTCGATTGAAAAATTCTTCCATGAACCAATACCGCTCAACTCGGAAAGTTTTTTGAGAATACTTCCTGCTTAAAATAGTGCACAATTTTTCCACCAAGGGGCATACACATGTATCTTATTTTTGTCCATATCTCAATTTCTAGAAGTCCGATTTGAAAAATTCTTTCTTTGTTGGAAAGCATTTTCAGTGCAAAATGTTTCTCATAAAATTTCAAACATTTCTTAACACACAAGTGTACCACTAGAGGGCGTAAGCTCACATTTCCGTTTACAGCAATATCTGCGGGTTAAAAACCTGACTGAAAAATATTCTTTTTCGATCTGATACCTAACTATGAAAACTCCTTATTTGTATTTTCTTCACAAAATAATGCACAATTTCGCCGCTAGGGGGCACAAATATTTAATCTATTTTTCTTAATACCTGTACTTCTAAATGTGTAATTTAAAAAATTATTTTAACACCAGATACCATTTACCTTATGGAACACTTTAGGTTTGTGTTTGAGGAGGTTTGTGGTTCACAATTCTGTCGCTAGGTGGTGTTTTGTGTACTTCTGTTTGCAGGCTATCTCTGCCTGTAAAAACCCTATTGAGAAATTTCTTTTTTTACTGTATGCCATTTGCTATAATAAAGATGGAGAATGAATAAGATTTTTGCTACAATAAGAAGATCCTCTTTAAATAATGTACAACTTTCCCCCTAGGGGTTGTAGAGGTCAAAACGTTTTTCTTGCTATCTCTGCTTCCGGCAGACATATTTGAAAAGTTCTTTTTCCTTAGCATAATAGCTTTTGCTATGAAGAATGCTTTTCTCCTGCTACCATTATGCAAAATTCTTCCGCTGAAACGCATAGTTTTTCCTTTTATATCTCTCCTTTTAACTGATTGAATTAAAAATCTTTCTGTCCCTAATACCTTCCTTCTGCTATGGGAGTCGTCTTTTGGGCTATTTGTTAATTTTCCTAACATATGTTTTAGCCACTGGTGGAAGTAAATAGCTGATTGTGGGGGGGGGGTATTGTACCTTTACTCAAATTTTATAATTAATACTTTATATAAAAATTTCCCATAAAATCAGATTGCTTTCTAATATCAGAAACTTAAATCTAGTTGTTTCTTAGTATTTTCTGAGCTTCCATAATTAGTTTTTTTTAATCATGCCCAGTTAAATTGCCATGATCACTAATGAATATAATTGCACACAGCCCTTGGACATAAGGTTTTCCCGTTATTCTCTTTCATTTCACGTTGGAAATTTTTGTGCATACTTTGTTTGCTGGCGAGTAAAAATTTAACACATAGCTACAGCATTGATATTATGTTGAAAATTCCTTACATAAATAAAATGTAACACAAATACTTGCTACCATGATTATGTGTTTAAGAAATAACAATCTCTTTGGTCCTTTGAAAAAGTTCTAGATATTTCACCTTTCCTTACCCTTAAATTCCCAATGTAAGCATTATTTCAAAATAACTAAATACCAATAGTATTTTATGTATTGATTGTGTGGTATATGAAAGCATTTCAAAAGAAATGTCACATCCTATGTATTTTTGAGTTTTATGGGTTTTTTTTATTCTGTAATTTGCTTCAATAATTGTACTAAAGCCAAAGTAGAAAAATAAATTTTTCTCAAAATCAGTGTAGCATACTGTATATAAAAGTTAGTTTAGTAGATATTAAACCTGGTCACATTTTCAGTGACAGTTTTGGTATTTCAGTATTTATCTGTGATTCTAAGTTTCTGATTAGCTGCTGCAGACATCATTTTTAATATTCTACATTAAGTTTGCCCAAGCATGTAGGAAGTTGTTTGTTGTAGGTTACAAATTAAACACATGTATGGTTTCACTGTATTTTAAGTAAGAGCATTGGATCGTATGTCCTGGAAAAGTCCTGGAATTTTGTGATTGAAAAAGTGTATGAACCATGCGAATCATTATTGATATGTCTTGTTCAGTTTATTGCTTTCTGCTTTATTGCAAATATGATGTGTAGGAAAGTCAAAGGCAAGTATAGACTAGACCCATATGTGATTTTAAAGGAACGACCTACTCAAATTAAGATATTCCGCCAAAAAAGTGTCCTGTTTTTCTGTTAGGAATACGGCAGTGCCAGGAGTGAGCACATATCTTGCCTTCACCATATTAAAGACTGTTGTTTTCTGTGCTTACTGAAGTTTATTTGCAGTTAAATGTATCAATTTAAAGTCAAAATTTTTGTACCTAGAATTTCATGAATGATACTGATTGTTTTTACAGCTTTATTTTCCGAATGACATGGAAAATGCATGTTTTTGCCAACAGACATTTAAACTCACTTTACATTATCTACAAACTGTTTAACATGAATTAAGAATTGTTCATAAGGAAAAAATTAAGTGGTAATCGAAATAACACTTGGCGAGACATATCTGCATATCTGTTAAAAACAATGAGACAGTACTTTTTGTCATTTGAGTAGGTCGTCCCTCTAGTCACGTGGGTCTAGGTATAGATGTACTTGTATGCATAATTTATTCCAAACAGCGAAATTAGGATTGATCATTTTTGGAGAGACATATTGTATCAAAAGACATTTGGAGACTGGAAATATCCATCTTTGGCTAAAGTTGTGAAAGCATGCCTTGCTTTATCACATGGAAACTTTGATGTAAAGAGAGGCTCTTCTATATCATGAAGAGTTCTTTCAGATGGGAAAGCATCAATGTCTGAGAAGATAATGAATGAGAGACTAACAATTCGAGATGCATTAAAAATGTAGAACAACCAAGTTGCAAAGGTGCTAATAACCAAAGAACTAATAAAATTAGCACTTAATGCACATAGGTTATATAGCAACCATTTGGAAGAGGTGCAGAGATTAAAGGAACAGCAACCGAAAGCAGAGGAAGAAAGTGCTGAGAGATTGAAACAAGAATTGCTAAATAAAGGATTTGAAGAGCAGAAAGCAAACTAGAAAAAAATTGAAAACAAGATAAAAATTCTTGTTCAAGAAAAAAGAGAAGTACAAGAATCGTCAAACTCTGTGCACTTAAAAATCAAAGGTATTTTTCGCGCTACAAATCGAAGAGGTTGCAAGGGCTGTCAAAGCACGATCAATTTTTCTTTTTTTTTTTTGATCGTGCTTTGACAGCCCTTGCAACCTCTTCTGTGCTTAAAGAAGCCAGTGAGAGACTAAAGCAAGCATTAAAAAAAACATACCTGCAATATGAGTTGCACATGGCATTCTAGAAGGATCAGAGAAACTCCGACAAAAGGAAAGACAACATGAACTTGAAGCATTAAAAGTGAATAGGGTAGTTCATAAAAGAAAATCCTCCCTAATTGATGCATTTATGCAGGTAACCTCAAAAAAGGAATAAATTTAAGGTTAATGAGGAAGCTTTTAAAAGTTAAGCCGTCTACCCTTATATATGCACTGATGGCAGTGGTATAAATTCACACTCAATTTTTTAAATAATTTGCTGCATATAAGAGTAATGTAAACTTTAAAGAGGACTCCCCCCAAAAAAAAATTGCTAAATGATAAAAAAACAGTTTGTTTATACATATTGGAGGGGTGGAAGGGGCATCATATAAAAGATTTTGATGTTCCATAACAATTTTCAGAAGAGTTATAATCATTTAAAAAAATCTGAGCTTTGGTTTTATTATTGTCATCAGTGGGTGTAAGGATAATCTTAGTTTTACTGTTGTTAGAGCTTCGAAAATTGATCCCAAATTAGAAGAAAGTAAAGTTTTTGTTTTCTTATTTCTGTAATTATGAGTTGGAATAATTTTACAGGATAAAGTAATTTCTTTATATTAGTCTCAAAAGCATCAAGGACACTGTGAAGAATGACTGTAACATTATCAAGGCAGGTGTATATCAATGTAATACTTCATATCAGTTATACCTGACTTACACAGACTTGAGCTTGAATAGTAAGACAGTTTGTCCATGCCCTAATGAAATGAAGACGTTTCAGACAGGGTTTTCAGGTTTACCTTTCAAATATGGAAATCAAAATAAAATGTACCATATATACTCGCGTATAAGTCGACTTTGCGTATAAGTCGACCCCCACTTTCAGAGAAATAAATTGTAAGAAATCAGAAACTCGCGTATAAGTCAATCCCGGAATGAGAAAAAAAAAATTCAATGAATTTATTCAAAAACATTTGAAAACGAAAAAAATTATATGTATAATACTAAATTTAATTTGCATACCCAAAAACTTATCGGAACCCTTCAAAATCCGATTCCGAGTCAGACTCGCCAAACAGTTCAAAAAAGTCTTTCTCCGTCATCGGCGCATCATCGTAAACATCAGTATTCCCATCTATGCCTGTGTCATCAGAATCTCATCATCCTCTGTGCCATCAAGTTTGTTACTAATGCAACATTTTTTGAATGATTTCACGACCATTTCCGCAGGTATCTCATCCCAAGCATCCTTGACCCATCGCGCAATCAAAACGATATCCGGCTTCTTTAGATTTCCGCCCTTGGTTTCAGTCAGCAAATCGGATCTTATCCAATCCGCCCAATACCTCCGGACATTGTCATTGAAGGGCTTATTAAGGCAGACATCTAGTGGTTGAAGAACAGATGTCAACCCACCTGGGATGACAGCAAGAGTTGTTTTTGAATTTTCTGCAGTTTTTTTCACTTCTGCACAACGGTGTGTAACAAACATATCCCACACCAAAAGAGAAGGTTTCCTCATAAGTGCACCTGGCCTTTTGTTCCACACATTCTTTAACCAGTCAATTGTTCCGGATTCGTTCATCCATCCTTTTTCATGGGCACGAACGAGCACACCAGACGGAAAGACAACGCTTTCGGCGGAGTTTTGCGTTTGAAAATAATTACCGGAGGTAGCTTACTGCCCGGGCCAAACAGGAAAGAACAACCGTGAAACTGGATTTTTCGTGGCCAGTCGTTTTGATCAAGATATTTTTTTCGCCCATTTGGTTCACCGTCTTATTTCCAGGAAGGTCGAAACACATGGCAGTTTCATCCATGTTCCCTATTTGGGAAAGTTCAAAAGCAGTCTCTTTTCTCTTTTGAATTACATACTTTTGAAATTCCATTATCTTTGCTTCGAGGTCACGAGGTAACTTTTGTGCAATTTTTATGCGCTGGCATAGACACAACCCATAACGGTTCATGAACCTTGTGCACCAACCTGGTGAGGCACGAAAAGTGTTATTTGCGGCTTCAAACTTTTCATCTTTGTGAGCTTCATTGCTCGCAAACGTATGCCAGTTCACGTTACAATGTAACCATTTTGTCTGCAGCCCACAATCCAATCATTCAAGACATTTTCCAGCTCTGGGAAAGATGTCGTTCCACGGCGCAAGCGCCTTTTGCGATTTTGGGATTTTCACCAAGTCCGTTTTTTTTTTACGCCAATCTCGAATCAGTTTTTCGTTAATGCCAAATTGACGTGAAGCAGCACAGTTGTTAGTATTTTCTGCAAAAGAAATCACTTTCAACTTGAATCCTGCGTTATAGGACATCCGTTTCTTTACACAATCCGTGTCACCCATAATAGGAGAAGCGAGACACGTGCGATTAAGAACAAGAAAAACACGTGCGATTAAGAACAAACAACACCTAACACTGGCTGTCGCCTGGGTCCGTTACGTCGAAGGTCAGCGCAATCAACTGGTAGTCGGAAGGGCAGAGCTTTCTATGCGCGGCTGTGACTGCTCTGTGGATACGCAAAGCCAGGAGAGAGGAGACTTTTCAAAGCACGGAGAAATTCGGAGGGTCGCGATTTCGTAATTCTACCACATCAGTGTTTGTTTTTTTTTTCTTTCTTTCTTTCTTCTTTCGGAGGGTTGGGATTTCGTAATTAATACCGCATCGGCATTTTTATTTCTTTTGGGATGGATTGCCTTTTGCCTCACGGGAAGAACTTTTGGACTTGCAATTTTTTTAGACCCCGCGTGTAAGTCAACCCCATTACTTTGAAGCTCTCATTTTGTCCCAAATTTCTCGACTTATACGCGAGTATATACGGTACTCTTTTACAACGTAATTCAAAATCATGTTAAGCACCATTATTATTATTACTTCTGAGTTAAAGAGTTTCCATTATTGAAGAGGGAGATTACACTATATCCTATTCCATTTTTGATAATAATAAACTGCAAGTTTTAATTTTTTTAGTTCAAGGCTTCGTGTTTTTGTTCCATACTAAACATATTCACAGTGTTTGATATTTGTCATACCTGTACAAAAGGCAAGTTTGAAATATTTCCAAATGTTCATCTATTCGAATGAGATCCTTGATATACCTCACTCATATCAGATAACCATGATTATTATGTGTACAGAACAAAACAAGTGATCATCATAACACTGAATGACCACAACTATGGCCTTTAAAAAAAAAAAATTCACAACAAATTTTTTCAATACAGTGTATGAAGCCCCCTTTGAAAATCTTATTTTTGTTTACCAACCACAAATGCAGAAGAAAGCTCTCCGTACTGGCTTGATACAGATGAGAACATCTGACCTCCAGAACAATGACAAAGAAGGAAGTGTTTTGTAATTCCAAAGTTAACAAAAAATTTTTTTTTTTGGTGTGGAGCACTTACATTCTAAAACTCATACACTTTTTGGGCAACTATTTTAGTCATTAACATAAGTTGTTAAGTCTACTATTTAGGCTACTATTTTTATCATTAGTGGCTACTAAAGCAGCTATTTTCTTGGGTGTGATAGGCTGGCAGCCCTGTGTGATGTATACGTCGGCCATCGCCGCGATTCTGCTACGGGGATGAGTACCAAATAACTCCTGCGACGTACGTTGTCATTCGCGAGAAAAAAAATTACGATTACGGGAGAAATCCTCAATACGCCTAACATCTGTTTTTGGAAATTTTGAAAGGCGGAAAACTTGCATCTATGATAGGGAGTCTGCAAGATGGTTTAATAGGGTTCCGGGGATATCATTTCTGTCTGCAGGACCAAAATAAATCTGCGATGTACGTCGGCCTTTGCAGTGATTCTGTTACGAGGATGGGTAAAAAATGATTCTGCGGTGCACGTTGGCCGTCACCGCGATTCTTCTACGGGGATGGGTACAAAATAAATGTGCGTCGGCCGTCGCCGCCGCAATTCTGCTGCGGGGATGAGTACAAAATAAACCTGCAATGTCCATCGCCGCGCGATTCTTCTACGGGGATGAGTACAAAATAAATCTGCGATGTACGTCAGCTGTCACCACAATTCTGCTACTGGGATGGATACAAAATGAATCTCCGACGTACGTCGCCTATCGCCGCGATTCTGCTACGGGGATGAGTACAAAATAAGCCTGCGATGTACGTCGCCCGTCACCGCGTGATTCTTCTACGGGGATGAGTACAAAATAAACCTGCAATGTAAGTCACCAGTCGCCGCGATTCTTCTACAGGGATGGGTGCAAAATTTATCTCCGATGTACATCTCCCATCGCTGCGATTCTGCAACGGAGATAAGTACAAAATATACCTGGGATGTACGTGGGCCATCATAGTGATTCTTCTACTGGGATGAGTACAAAATAAATCTGCGATATAAGTCGGCCGTCGCCGCGATTGTGCGACGGGGATGAGTACAAAATAATTCTGCAACATATGTCATCCTTCACGAGAAAAAAAATTATGATTACCGGGGATATCCTCACTATGCCTAACTTCCGTTTTCGGAAATTTTGAAAGGTGGAAATCTTGCATCTATGATAAGGAGTCTTCAAGATGGTTTAATAGCGTTCTGGGGATATCGTTTTTGCCTGCAGGACCAAAATAAATCTGTGATGTACGTCGCCTGTCGCAGTGATTCTGCTATGGGGCTGCACATACACACATTAGATATACAAATTTGGTACCGTATATGGGTCATTCCATGTCAGATCACCCAGCTTAATTTTGAAATGACACCCACCAACTCAGATTTTCGTGAAACTTTTTTACTTGTTACTACCACCAAGTTGCTAATCCATGTAAAATTTTTCCTCCCTAGGCCACATAGTTTCTGAGATATAAAATGTCAAAGTTTTGGAAAATTGTACATTGATGACGTTTCAGAGACTCCGCTTTCAGACGCAGTGTTTGAGAAAAAAATTCATAGTTCTGTGTCTAATCAACATATCACTACCAAATTTTTACCACATGTCAAGCAAAGTATGAACATTTGAGAAAAAAAATATTATATAAATCTTGCCTACCTCTGAGACAAACTAAAATTTATTTAAAAAATTTATAAACAAATTTTTATGTGCAAAGACGTTGCTTCATTAAGTGAGTATTATGGCATAAGGCACAGGAGTTACCAGAGTCCTTTTTTTTTTTAATTAAACCTAAAAGTATAGTTTTAAAAGGCTGTGAAAGAAAAATAGTGGGGTTTTGATTGCTAATATAGTTATTTTAACTTATAAATTAAGTTATTCTATGCAAGCACAGATAGTTTCAAACGGGGCACTATGCATCATAATAGACAAAAATGTTCATAGGTAAATTTTAGAATTTTTTTATCAGTGTATGAAGACCATAAATTACAAATTTTAGTATTGTGGAGAAAGCTTATGACAAGAAAATTTTTGTTATAATAACTTAAATAAATAAATAAAAACTGGTGTAGAGCATAAAATTTTCAACTGTAAGTGATAAAAACATAAGATGTGTAACAATTAGTAGGTATCTATAGCTGATTAGGATAATCAACCAATGGAATATTTTAGTTCAACAAATTAAAAGCTTGAATAATTAATCTTACTTTTCATCTGAGATGTTGTATTTATTGTACTGGTGTTGTATTAAATCAGCCTCTTTTTCAGGAAAGTAGTACACCCTTCCAGAGCCCTTGGTGGTGGGAGGACTAACACAAGAAATGATGTTACACAGGGGAACGTGGCAGATGTCTTTCTGTGGAGGCCACTGAAATGATAGTGCTGGGCCATATGGGTGCATGAACTTTACTTTTACATCACCTTCCTCCACATGTTTAGAAAGTACTAATCCAAAAAATCAGTGACTGTCATAAATACATGCAATGTATAAGTTTGTAGAGATCTGTGACATCTTGACTGCAGGTGGTTGCTCTCCAGAGAAGTGGAAAATAGGGCTGGAATTTTCATCAAAGCTAGTTCTCTTTGTTCCAATGGAATCTTCAGACACAGGGATGAAATGGTGAAAGCCACGTGTACCAGGAATTGTTTTTGCTTTGGAGAATCGGGCTTCTAGCTGCTGGCGTGTTTCTGAAAGTGTTTCTTTTTTTTTACCATCCAGAATTTTATGTTTTTGACTCTTGCCTCACAGAAATTGAGGACTTTTTCAGCTGAGTCTATTGCATCGCCAGGGCACATTTGAAGGCTTGCTCGGGTAACCAGCAGCTAAACTGTACCACCAATACCGTCGCAAGGAGATTCCCGTGACTGGTTGCAAAAAAATATCCATGATGCCGCTAAAGAGAAGTCCTGGTTGTGGTAGCAAAGATTGAGAAAGTTCTTGCAGTTCTTATACTGTGCAGCACATCCATCACTGAAATAAAATACATTTTTTACAATGGAAAAGTTTTTCTTTATATACTGATTGATTATTTTTTGTGTTTCGTATACAAAGGCTACACCATGCTCTAAATCATCGGACAAGATGCACACATTTGAAAACAAGTAGGTCTTCAGAGTGGTGGACATGTGTGTAAATTACAGCTGTAAGTAGTGAACAACTGTTGCTTGTCCAGCGATACCCTTGTGCTGCATCTTGAATGATGTATGAGTAATTTTCACTGGTCTAGGAGAACAATAGCTGCATCCGATTCAAGGTTTGCTTTCATTTTCTTTAGAAAGTTTGCTTGGGATTTAGTTATAAATGCACGGGGCACAAGTTTCTCTAGTTTCTCAATTAAAGTCGCTAAATATTCATCAAATGTCACAGTGAATTTCACCTGTTGTGTTCTGTCTGTCGATACCCATGAACTGTATGACACTTCATCTTCAAGGTCCCACTCTTCAAATTTTTCGAGTAAAAAACTTTAAATTTTCACTGGATGGGCATTGAGAGCAGTGTTGCAGCATGCAGTCTTTGTTATCCTTAGAACAGACTAAATAATCAGTCAGGTCCTGGTATGTCTCTTCTATACAACAAGCATGAAGTAGAAGACTTACATTTTGATGGATTGGGCAAACACAAATAGAATGTGTTCCAGAAGACCCTGCTAACACGCACCATTTTGGACGCAGCATGCAGAATTTTGAGATGCCAATTTTAATGTTGGGATACTCAAATTTAAAAGCAGAATACAATTCATTTAAACTAGCAAGTAATAATCTCTTTTGTACATGAACATTTTTAGAAATACTGACTGTGTCCTTTTTTCCTGGCATGATTCGAGATTATTCATCACTTTGGTAAAAGTTCTTCACCAATTCAATTATATATTCACTGAGTGTTTTTCCTTTTCTGGGTTCAGGTAAAGCCACGATTCCTTTGTCTCTGAGAAGGTATCTTGCTTGACAGATGGCATATTCACATACATGGAACTCTTCCATGTGTTTTTTTCCTGCTCCATAAAGTAGGAACAAGCGTCAAAAGTTGTATCTTTTCTCTCCGTGTCATTGAAGCCTCAAGTTTTGCTTTAAGTAATAATACAAGCACATTCATATCATCTGCTTTTTGTTTTAAATCTTTTGGCAGTTTTTTGGCATCTTTTTCAGGTGGAGAAAATTCTTTTTCTATAACCCTACTAACTTTACTTTTTAAATTAGAACATGCTGACTCAACCTTTTTTTTTTTTTTTTTTCGCATGGGCAGATTTGCTGTGTGATGCATGCAATGGCATGGAATTTTAAAGGAGACTCCCTATCTCTGCCAGTGATGTATTAATTTTCCCTAATGTTTCTTCTTTGGAAATTGACGTTTCTGAATTACAAATACTCTGGTTACTGTCACTATCTGTGTCCACCTCTTTAATGTCATCATTTTCATTTAAAAATTGTGAGTGTTTCTGCACCTTTTCTCTACATGCATCACATATCTTCTGTCCAGGAATTGATTTCACAATCATTGGAATTTTATTAATTTTCTCTGAAAAGTCAAAGGTCACATTCCTCAATGCTTTTTTAATTTTTTTCTTGGGGCTCTTAAATGGATCAAAACAACTTTTTTCTGGTAAGTTTCATATTTCCTCAGGTAGTAAGTTTTATGATGCTCACAAATATTAAACAGAAGTTCACAATTTACCCCACTTCTCAAGGCCAAAAATTCATTTTCTGAAGCACTTACTGTGTTTATCAGATTCACCTCCTGTGTGTAACTCTTCTTATGGCACTCAGTTCCACTTTCTTTGCCTATACTACATTGTTCAACAAGCTGTTCAGTTTGGGACATTTTTAAAACTAATATTTCAAAGGGTTACTAAAAGCACTTTCTTTTAAACCTTGGAACAGAAAAATGATCTTTAACTGTAACTAAGAGGAATAACCCACTTCTGAAAACTTTTGAACATTTGAAGCAGCATAAAGCACCTTCACTCAACAATAGATAGCAGATGACTGAGCTGAGACTGACTAGTAGTGCAATCCAGTTTAATCCTGTACACAGAAGAATGACTCATGTTGAATCAGCTCATGCTTTTAGATTGCTGGGTTCAAATTGCTGATACATGCTGAGTCACCTCATGCTTTCAAATTGCTGGTACAGCTAGTTTTATCCCACTTGCCTCAAAATATTACATCCAGTTAAAAAAAAAAAACCTAATTCATTCAAAACAATTTTGAAATTGAATCATGACTAACTCAATTTGATTTTTTCGTTATCAAATTTATACCAAGCCGGTAAAGTTTGGCATTGAACAGTACAATATTTTAAATTATTTGACTAGTCTACATTTATTCTATATTAGGCCAAATTATCACATACAGGTAATTATCTATTATGATGCATAAGTTTCTGCATAGAATATGTCAACTTATGAATTATAAGTTAAAATAATTATATTAGCATTCAAAATCCCACTATTTTTCTTTCACAGCCTTTTAGACTATACTTTTAGGTTCAATAAAAAAAAAAAAAAAAGCACTCTGGTAACTCCTGTGCCTTATGTCATAATACTCACTTAATGAAGCAATGTCTTTGCACATAAAAATTTGTTTATAGAAAAAATTAATACATTTTAGTGTGTCTCAGAGGTAGGCAAGATTTATATAATATTTTTTTCTGAAATGTTCATACTTTGCTTGACATGTGGTAAAAATTTGGTAGTCATATGTTGATTAAACACAGAACTATGAATTTTTTCTCAAATACTGCGTCTGAAAGCGGAGTCTCGGAAACGTCATCAATGTACAATTTTCCAAAACTTTGACATTTTATATCTCAGAAACTATGTGGCCTAGGGAGGAAAAATTTTACATGGATTAGTAACTTGGTGGTAGTAACAAGTAAAAAAAGTTTCATGAAAATCTGAGTCGGTGGGTGTCATCATACCCTGGGTGAATTGACATGGAATGTGACCCATATCGAATTCGATTCACAACCCTCTGACATACAGCATGGCTGTTACGGTTACATATCAACTGCCTGGGAAATACACTGTTGCCAGATACTACAACAAAAACTGTTGAAGTATGCTGACAGTTATGCTGAGCAAGCAGAAGATACCAATGATGTAACAATGATTGCCAAGGATAAACAGCAAAAATTGTTTGAAATTGAGAGGACTTTAAAAGGCTTGACTAGTTAAAAACACAAGCTTTTTAAATGTTATGTTAAAAAAAAAAGGTTGATTATAAAAAGAATTACATTTAGATTAACTTATACAAATTTTGCTTATTTCAGAGCTGTTTTTTGTTACCAAATTTCATATAATCCAAAATATTCTACAGTATATTATCATTGTGCCAAATAATCGTAAGGGCATGATGTCTTTTTTCATTATGCTACAAGACAGTTAATGCTTTGCAACTTACAAAGGATACTTATGAGTAGGACTATGTATCACAAATACTTTAAATTTATATTATACAGGAGTGCAGTCATGCACTTAGAAGTGATTAACAAGTTGGCATTGTTCCATAGTTTTCAGTCCGAAGTGTGGACTCTGCAGGGTAAGTTACTTCCTTAAATGATCATTTTGTGTTTTGTTTTACATTTGGATGTTTAAAGCTGGGTGACATGATATTACATGCATATTATGCATTTAAGATAATGCCAAACATCCAATGCTGCACAAAAATGTTTTAGCTAAGGCTTCAAAGCAACAGTTTTCCAAAGGTGCACAGTATTGCCAGCTTTCAGACTGTCTCCAGAATTTTGTGTAGATGTGTTAACAGTGCAGTGTTATTAGTATTGTGTTTCTAATCCTTTAAGCCACTGCAGTAATGGTGTAACTGATTCTATATTATATGTTGTTATACTGTACATAAAATAACATCTTTGAACAGACTTGTGCACATACGAATCCTTGCCCCCAATTTTTTTAAATATCTAATCACACAACACAATTTCCTGAGTATTATAACAAAGTTCATTTTGCTTTTTTTCAATTTTCATTTACTTGTTCCTTTAGTATGTTCATGAACAATACAAGAAGTTTGTCTTCATTGGATTATTAATTAGAACTCTTTCTGGCCAAATGCATTAGTAAAATAAGTAGTTCAGACTTAACTTGATAAAGCTAGTAATTCACTGGGGAATTTGAACATGTTTATAGCCAAATAAATATTGCTGATAATGCCCTTATAAAAAAAAAAAGAATTCCCTTGAAAAGTCCTTGAAATTTTTTTTTTTTTCTGATTAAGGGTTACTCACCATAAAAGTGAAGTGCATTCCTGACTGCCGTTGTGTTGGGACTATCATGTTTTTGTGCACTTTCAGACTTGAATTACTCTATGTAGGCAAAAAATGTTTATACTTTGTGTTATTTTTTTTTAATAGTAAAAGATTCATACAACATTGAACTTTTCCTGTTCAGTTTTAATATTTAATGAAGTGAATGTAAGTGGCTGTTATCTTCATAAATCAAATGTTTGTGAAATCTGAATAAATCCCAGTGTTTCTTAAATGGCGATAGAAATATATAATTGTTAGCATGATGTTTAAGCACTCTGTCAGAACAAAAAAAGAAAACAATTGATAAGCTGATCAAGAGACCAGTGATTGTGCTTTGGCCACCTGCGTGCTTCATCTTTCATGTTATGATTTTTCCTACAGGTTTCTGTCAAAATATTTATTATTAACATCATCTGATTTATTTAATGCAGTTGATTATTGTATGCAGTTGATTATTGTATGCAGTTGGTCAATCTGGTAGTTGAATGTTAAAAACTTACTGACATTTTTGTTTTATTATAGGTGGAAGTAAAATTGCAGAAACTGGGCTACAGATAAGCACAAGTGATGGTGACTCATTAAACTCTAATTCCAAATCGAGTCATGGAACTCAAAATCCACAGAATACAGCTGAAGTTTCTAAACCATCGACTATAGTTAGTGCACCAGAACTAAAAAAGAGTAAGCCAGAAGAAATTCCCGAGACTGATAAAGTATCCACTTCTATTCCAAGTGCTCAACAAGTTAATGCTAACAGAGGTAAGGCAAATACAGTAAGTCCAACAGCTGTGACTACTTCTGTTACTGCTGCCAAAAAGACAATAAGTAGTTTGACATCAGTTCAAAATGAACCCCAACCCACTGAAGGCAATCAGGAAGAAAGTGCAAAACAAAATAAAGCAAGCACTGAAAAAAGTGAGGAACATGAAAGCAGTGCAAAAAGCACCAATGGCATTCTAAAGCAAACTGGTACAATTGTGCCTGTTGAAAACAGGGAAAAAGAAAATGGAGGTAATAAAGTTCCTGAGGGGGTGAAGAAAATGGAATCAGTAGAAACAGTCCAGCCCCTCAAGAGAGCACTGGAAAAATCTCCAGTACAGTTGATTCAAAACGTCCTGAATTCCCAGGGTCAGATGCTGCCTCAAATGTCAACCAAGAAGCAAAAGATGTAGGAAAGAATTCAAAGGATTCCAAAATTCTTAGAGAGGACAATATAGATTCACCTAAAAATGAGGAAAATCCTGATGTGGACATTTCAGGAACTAATCGTAACGATGTTGATGCTAACAAATCCCAAAATCATGATAATGCATCTGATGGAGTGTCTGCCTCTGATAAAGGCACAGAAGGTGACACAGGTGGAGAAGGTAGTTCTGTGGAAACTCTTTCTGCCGGTAATACGTACTCTTTGGGTGACCTGGCTGAAGCTACCAATTACTGTAAGTATTTTTTTTTATTTTTTTTTTGTATTTTCAAATTATTGTGCAGAGAAGGTGTATTTTGTAAGCCCTAACCCCAACAAATTTAATGAACTAAGGTGCACACACACTGGTTACATTTTGTTATCTGACATTCCAAAATTAGTTGTGCCATACATCTTACACATAAATTGTTTAAAGGCTGTGATGTAGTAAATTAACTTCAACATGCATGTTAATGTGACATGCCCAATTCTGCTAAATGAGACAGGAAGTCTTATTTTGTGAGCAAAAAATTGTGTAGAGTTTTTAGTTTGTTTGTTTTTCTTGAATTTTTGCAGATTTGAAGTATACTCAGATTTTTTGAGTTATATTTTGTAATTAAAAGAGTACTACAGATTTCAAAAGCACCATATTATGTAATTTTTCCCCATATATATATATATATATATATATATATATATATATATACTTAAGAGCAAAACTGAAGACTAAGGAAAAACTTTAGAATTTAAAACGAAGGTTGCAAATTAACCTGAAGATCAAAACGCGCAACGCAGCAGTTTTGAAAATTCAGAATTCACATTCTATAAAGAAGATACCTAAGCAAAAAAATACATATATAATTTTGACTCACACCTAGTACAACATAGAAAAGGTTATGTATCTACCTGTGTGAGTAAAAGGAGAAAAGATAAAAAAATAAAATAAAACTACTGAATGTAGAAGGTGTCGAGAATACTGAGCCTTGGCTTTATCAAGGACCAGCAAAAACTCTGCCTTTTCTCACTTCCACAAAGACCTAGTTGGAAATGGGTTTCTGCAAGGCCATAGATGCAAGTAACATTCCCACCTAAAATAGTTTAAAATATATATATATATGTCATGTCCTCCGTAGAGTTGCATGACCTAGCACTAGTTAACAATTTCGCTTGCATCCATTAACCTTCCTGGCCCGACCCATGCTCTTCATCTGTTACTATTAAACAGAGAGAAGAAGATTAAAGAGAACTCAAGCTGTGAGAGTGACATAATAATTAGAAATGATTTTCAGCCATAACGAAATGCCAAGTTCGTTTGAGAGAGAATTTAAACCTGAAAATCAATGCAAAAGAAATCCAAATTTTTACATTGCAATTAAAAAAGGAAATATTAATTTTTAACGAACAGATTTTTGAAAGAAAACTTGAGTCTAAAACCCCCTACTCTACAACTTATGACAGCACGAAAACGAGAATAAGTTAAAGATAATAATAAACTAAAGAAAACTTTGTGAAAGTTATATACCTTAAACAGTTAGTTGCAATATGTACAAAGTATTTCAGCAGTGCTTTAAGTGCATAATTAATTAGTTATTAAGAACTTAACTATTTTGAAAAAACAGCGCATAGAAAAGGAACAAGCTTAGCCATCTTCTGTTCCTAGGTACCCCAAAAGACGCTCAAAGTTACAAAGAAAAGAAAGAGTTAAAACCCGCAAAAATGTTAACAGACAAACCAATGCCTAAAAGCTGAAAAGCTAAAAAACAACAGAGAAAAAGTACATGAAGTACAAACATTGAACTTATAAAACCTAGAACCCAAAAACAAGGAAGAGAGCTTACCTCTTGTGTGACAAAAAATTTTTCTCCTCACAAGAGAAGAACATGGCTGACCTCTTCCGCCACTCCCTAGTTGCTGGGGGGCAGTGAGGGTGGGGCTGATGGCCTCCTCATACAGCAAGAAACCAACGCGCGGATATTTTAACCAGAGAAAAAAATATATATAAACTTAAGACTGTGGATCTGTATGATCAGAAAGAGCAGAAAAAACTCTCCAGAATACATGAGAAATATTATAAAATACACGAGCAGTGTATTTAATAATCTTTGCATGTATTAAATCACCTTAGTGAGCTTCTATAGATTAATCAGAATCTTATTAATTTTAATGTTGGTTTTACTATTTTTAGTATAGCTATCCTAGTGATGAATAACTAGTTTTCTTTTTTATTTGTTTTTATTTTCTTTTATAAACAGATTTTTAAGCTTTTTTTGTGATTTTGTTTATATTATTTAATTTTTTGTTTTAATAGGACCGTCATATCCATAGCACTAAGGTTCCTTTAGGTAGTTAATAGGCATCCTCTAGCCAACTTCCTTACGGCTTTAATTGGTCAGAATCATATTATTAACTGTGTAGAAAATTAAAGCAGATCTGCCAACCTTACTCTATTATTCAGAATAATTTTTCTTAAAGTTCTTTTGATGAAAGAAGAAGGAATTTCGTTCTCTAGAAAACTTTCTAATAGTATATTAATGTGGTAATTGAAGTCCAAATTGTTGCTGCAAATTCTTGAAATTCTTAGGACCTGAGAAATTAGTACATTCTCAATTACTTTGGTTGAAATGTTATTATTCCAGTGTAGATATTTAATTACTTTGAAAGGAAAATTAACTCTTTTATCAAAGAGGCTAATAGATGGGTTACCTCTGTTGAGCTTAATGCTTAAGTCTAGGAACTCAAGTTCCTGATTACTGTGGTTGGTTTTACATAAGTTAAGAGAGCTAGGATAGATATTATCAAAATCACTCTCTATAACTTCTGAATTATTGATACACAGCAGATCATCAATATATCTAAAAGTGTAAAGGTAGTTATCTGAGCAGGTGGGGTGATTTTTAATGAATTTATATTCCTTAAAGAACAGGAATAGATTAGCGATATTCGTGGACGTTGATGTTCCCATGGGAATACCGTTCACTTGCTTATAGAGAGTATTATTATATAAGATATGGTTATTTTCTATGCAGCAATTGAGATAAGAGTTCCAAGTTCCTACATTAACAAATTGGTTAAGTTTAAATTCTGCATACAGCTCTTTAAAGGTAGTGATTATATCTGATAGAGGCAGATTAGTATATAGGTTTTCAAAATCATAACTATTAATATCTAGGGGACAAACTTTGAGTATAGTAGAAATTACTTCTGCATTATTATTAATTATCCAAAAATCTCTGTACATCAAGTTAGAACAGTTTCTAATGTGTTTCAAAACCTTCTTTAAGACATCTTCAAAAGCAAGATCCATTTTCTTTTTATGACTCCTTACTCCACTAGCTATGAACCTGAACTTCACAGGATCCTTATGAAACTTAACCGTTGCAAAAAGAAATGGAAATTCAGGCTCATATCTTCTAGTTTGTGGAATTTTAAGTTTCTTGAAGAATGCCTTAAACCGATTTTCTAACTGCTTGGTAGAATAACTTACGGGCTCGTATGTTACTCTATTATTGAGTTCCATAGTTAACAATTCAAAATAGAACTTCTTACAGATAATTGCAAAATTATTGCTAGCTTTATCCGTAGTGGTAAAAATAAATTGGTCTTGTAGTTTGGAGAGTGACCTTTTAGCTTCTCCAGAGAAAAAGAGATTTCTGTCGAAACAAAAGTCCAGACCTGCCAACTCACCGGTGAAGCTATTGATTATATTATATTTCCATTCTGCGAAGGCCTCAATAGGCTGATTGTACGTTAAACTGGTTTTTACTATGTACCTATTAACATCTTGAGTGAAGCTCTCAAGAATCCTTTCTTTGGAAATTGTGAAGGAAGGTCTGAATTTAGAGCCATACTCTAATAAATTCCTAAGCTTTTCATTTTCAACAAAACTCAAGTTTCCGGTGATAATATGGTTGTAATTCTTATCATAGTGAACTGTTTCTTTATGTTCATCACAAGAACATGTAGTAATTACAGGAATGTAGCTCGAAGAGTTAAGTTTGTAGTTTTTAACTATTGACCCTAAGGTCTTAACATATTTAAAACTTACAATAGACTGGTGCCTGTGGATGGGAAAAAAAATTGCATTATTGTAGAACAGCTTCCTTACATTGAGATTATCGTAGGCTTTATTTAGAAACCTGATGGTAACAAAATTACTGGAAAATTCTTTAAGAGAAATTTTATCTTTAAGAATATGTTTAAGAATGTCCAGAACCAAAGCAAAAACATGCTTATCAACATGGTCAGCAGTTTCATTCCAGAATTTGAAAAAACTTTTAAGGACAGAGTGCTTGAAGGACTTGAGAATTTTGTAAGTATTTTTAACAAAATTAGTGCCAGTTTTAAAGCTTTCCAGAGTTTTTAGCAAGTTAGCAAAATCAACTTTGCTTGATGTGCGAAATAACCTCTGTCCTCTATTACCTCTAGAGCAGCTCTTATTATTAACAAGAAAGAAGAGTTCACGAATTGAAAATTTATGCTGATTATGCTTATTGTCAGATAGAGTGGAATTAAGGCCATAGGGATAAAGAGACTGATGCTGCAAAATTTCAAGGGATTCAGTTTCTAGCCGAGCATAGAGGTCAGGGATAATATGTAGTACCTCTATTTTCACTTTGTCAAAACCATGAGTATGGAAATGCTCTAATTCAAAGGTAGAGTACTGGTTGGCATTTGTGGAGGGGTTCACTCCTGAATTAGAGAACTTGTTAACTAGAGACCTGTGACCATTAATCCTAAGATGAAGAGGATTTTTACTTTGGCCAATATAGCTAAGGTTGCAGACAGTACAGGTGAGCTTATAGATGGTATTGTAGGCTTTGCAAAACTTGTTGGAGCAATTATCCTCAACAGAAGAATACAGGTTAGGATCTGCAGATTTACATGTCAAACAACGTTTGTCATTTCATAACTTTAGATTACCTTTGCCAGCGAGTTCATACACTATGGGAAAGGGTGCTAGCCTAACCGAGCGGGAGGACTTAAAATATCTGAGCTGACCTCCAATCCTTTCATCGTCCTTAGAACTCCACTTGGGCCAAAACATACAAATTCTGAGCAAACCAACTAGGAAAAACTTTTAGAAATAAGCAGTCCAAGAAAAGACCAAACTCGAGTATAAACTACACTCCAAAAAGCCGCATCCAAAACATACAAAAATAAAAATTAGAAAATGAAAAAAACCTCAAATAAAAAATAGTAATAAAAAAATAATAATAAAACAATAATAATAAAACATTTCAACTAGAATTTGTGCACGAGCTGCTAAATAATAAATTGAAATTAGTTACTTAAGAGCAAAACTGAAGACTAAGGAAAAACTCAAGAATTTAAAACGAAGGTTGCAAATTAACCTGAAGATCAAAACGCGCAACGCAGCAGTTTTGAAAATTCAGAATTCACATTCTATAAAGAAGATACCTAAGCAAAAAAATACATATATAATTTTGACTCACACCTAGTACAACATAGAAAAGGTTATGTATCTACCTGTGTGAGTAAAAGGAGAAAAGATAAAAAAATAAAATAAAACTACTGAATGTAGAAGGTGTCGAGAATACTGAGCCTTGGCTTTATCAAGGACCAGCAAAAACTCTGCATTTTCTCACTTCCACAAAGACCTAGTTGGAAATGGGTTTCTGCAAGGCCATAGATGCAAGTAACATTCCCACCTAAAATAGTTTAAAATATATATATATATGTCATGTCCTCCGTAGAGTTGCATGACCTAGCACTAGTTAACAATTTCGCTTGCATCCATTAACCTTCCTGGCCCGACCCATGCTCTTCATCTGTTACTATTAAACAGAGAGAAGAAGATTAAAGAGAACTCAAGCTGTGAGAGTGACATAATAATTAGAAATGATTTTCAGCCATAACGAAATGCCAAGTTCGTTTGAGAGAGAATTTAAACCTGAAAATCAATGCAAAAGAAATCCAAATTTTTACATTGCAATTAAAAAAGGAAATATTAATTTTTAACGAACAGATTTTTGAAAGAAAACTTGAGTCTAAAACCCCCTACTCTACAACTTATGACAGCACGAAAACGAGAATAAGTTAAAGATAATAATAAACTAAAGAAAACTTTGTGAAAGTTATATACCTTAAACAGTTAGTTGCAATATGTACAAAGTATTTCAGCAGTGCTTTAAGTGCATAATTAATTAGTTATTAAGAACTTAACTATTTTGAAAAAACAGCGCATAGAAAAGGAACAAGCTTAGCCATCTTCTGTTCCTAGGTACCCCAAAAGACGCTCAAAGTTACAAAGAAAAGAAAGAGTTAAAACCCGCAAAAATGTTAACAGACAAACCAATGCCTAAAAGCTGAAAAGCTAAAAAACAACAGAGAAAAAGTACATGAAGTACAAACATTGAACTTATAAAACCTAGAACCCAAAAACAAGGAAGAGAGCTTACCTCTTGTGTGACAAAAAATTTTTCTCCTCACAAGAGAAGAACATGGCTGACCTCTTCCGCCACTCCCTAGTTGCTGGGGGGCAGTGAGGGTGGGGCTGATGGCCTCCTCATACAGCAAGAAACCAACGCGCGGATATTTTAACCAGAGAAAAAAATATATATAAACTTAAGACTGTGGATCTGTATGATCAGAAAGAGCAGAAAAACTCTCCAGAATACATGAGAAATATTATAAAATACACGAGCAGTGTATTTAATAATCTTTGCATGTATTAAATCACCTTAGTGAGCTTCTATAGATTAATCAGAATCTTATTAATTTTAATGTTGGTTTTACTATTTTTAGTATAGCTATCCTAGTGATGAATAACTAGTTTTCTTTTTTATTTGTTTTTATTTTCTTTTATAAACAGATTTTTAAGCTTTTTTTGTGATTTTGTTTATATTATTTAATTTTTTGTTTTAATAGGACCGTCATATCCATAGCACTAAGGTTCCTTTAGGTAGTTAATAGGCATCCTCTAGCCAACTTCCTTACGGCTTTGATTGGTCAGAATCATATTATTAACTGTGTAGAAAATTAAAGCAGATCTGCCAACCTTACTCTATTATTCAGAATAATTTTTCTTAAAGTTCTTTTGATGAAAGAAGAAGGAATTTCGTTCTCTAGAAAACTTTCTAATAGTATATTAATGTGGTAATTGAAGTCCAAATTGTTGCTGCAAATTCTTGAAATTCTTAGGACCTGAGAAATTAGTACATTCTCAATTACTTTGGTTGAAATGTTATTATTCCAGTGTAGATATTTAATTACTTTGAAAGGAAAATTAACTCTTTTATCAAAGAGGCTAATAGATGGGTTACCTCTGTTGAGCTTAATGCTTAAGTCTAGGAACTCAAGTTCCTGATTACTGTGGTTGGTTTTACATAAGTTAAGAGAGCTAGGATAGATATTATCAAAATCACTCTCTATAACTTCTGAATTATTGATACACAGCAGATCATCAATATATCTAAAAGTGTAAAGGTAGTTATCTGAGCAGGTGGGGTGATTTTTAATGAATTTATATTCCTTAAAGAACAGGAATAGATTAGCGATATTCGCGCGTTGGTTTCTTGCTGTATGAGGAGGCCATCAGCCCCACCCTCACTGCCCCCCAGCAACTAGGGAGTGGCGGAAGAGGTCAGCCATGTTCTTCTCTTGTGAGGAGAAAAATTTTTTGTCACACAAGAGGTAAGCTCTCTTCCTTGTTTTTGGGTTCTAGGTTTTATAAGTTCAATGTTTGTACTTCATGTACTTTTTCTCTGTTGTTTTTTAGCTTTTCAGCTTTTAGGCATTGGTTTGTCTGTTAACATTTTTGCGGGTTTTAACTCTTTCTTTTCTTTGTAACTTTGAGCGTCTTTTGGGGTACCTAGGAACAGAAGATGGCTAAGCTTGTTACTTTTCTATGCGCTGTTTTTTCAAAATAGTTAAGTTCTTAATAACTAATTAATTATGCACTTAAAGCACTGCTGAAATACTTTGTACATATTGTAACTGTTTAAGGTATATAACTTTCACAAAGTTTTCTTTAGTTTATTATTATCTTTAACTTATTCTCGTTTTCGTGCTGTCATAAGTTGTAGAGTAGGGGGTTTTAGACTCAAGTTTTCTTTCAAAAATCTGTTCGTTAAAAATTAATATTTCCTTTTTAATTGCAATGTAAAAATTTGGATTTCTTTTGCATTGATTTTCAGGTTTAAATTCTCTCTCAAACGAACTTGGCATTTCGTTATGGCTGAAAATCATTTCTAATTATTATGTCACTCTCACAGCTTGAGTTCTCTTTAATCTTCTTCTCTCTGTTTAATAGTAACAGATGAAGAGCATGGGTCGGGCCAGGAAGGTTAATGGATGCAAGCGAAATTGTTAACTAGTGCTAGGTCATGCAACTCTACGGAGGACATGACATATATATATATATTTTAAACTATTTTAGGTGGGAATGTTACTTGCATCTATGGCCTTGCAGAAACCCATTTCCAACTAGGTCTTTGTGGAAGTGAGAAAATGCAGAGTTTTTGCTGGTCCTTGATAAAGCCAAGGCTCAGTATTCTCGACACCTTCTACATTCAGTAGTTTTATTTTATTTTTTTATCTTTTCTCCTTTTACTCACACAGGTAGATACATAACCTTTTCTATGTTGTACTAGGTGTGAGTCAAAATTATATATGTATTTTTTTGCTTAGGTATCTTCTTTATAGAATATATATATATATATATATATATATATATATACTATAAAGATACCTAAGCAAAAAAATACATATATAATTTTGACTCACACCTAGTACAACATAGAAAAGGTTATGTATCTACCTGTGTGAGTAAAAGGAGAAAAGAAAAAAATAAAATAAAACAACTGAATGTAGAAGGTGTCGAGAATACTGAGCCTTGGCTTTATCAAGGACCAGCAAAACTCTGCATTTTCTCACTTCCACAAAGACCTAGTTGGAAATGGGTTTCTGCAAGGCCATAGATGCAAGTAACATTCCCACCTAAAATAGTTTAAAAAATATATATATAAGTCATGTCCTCCGTAGAGTAGCACGACCTAGCACTAGTTAACAATTTCGCTTGCATCCATTAACCTTCATGGCCCGACCCATGCTCTTCATCTGTTACTATTAAACAGAGAGAAGAAGATTAAAGAGAACTCAAGCTGTAAGAGTGACATAATAAATAGAAATGATTTTCAGCTATAACGAAATTCCAAGTTCGTTTGAGAGAGAATTACTTCTCTCTCAAACGAACTTGGAATTTCGAATTACTTCTCTCTCAAGAATTACTTCTCTCTCAAACGAACTTGGAATTTCGTTATAGCTGAAAATCATTTCTATTTATTATGTCACTCTCACAGCTTGAGTTCTCTTTAATCTTCTTCTCTCTGTTTAATAGTAACAGATGAAGAGCATGGGTCGGGCCATGAAGGTTAATGGATGCAAACGAAATTGTTAACTAGTGCTAGGTCATGCTACTCTACGGAGGACATGACTTATATATATATATTTTAAACTATTTTAGGTGGGAATGTTACTTGCATCTATGGCCTTGCAGAAACCCATTTCCAACTAGGTCTTTGTGGAAGTGAGAAAATGCAGAGTTTTTGCTGGTCCTTGATAAAGCCAAGGCTCAGTATTCTCGACACCTTCTACATTCAGTTGTTTTATTTTATTTTTTTCTTTTCTCCTTTTACTCACACAGGTAGATACATAACCTTTTCTATGTTGTACTAGGTGTGAGTCAAAATTATATATGTATTTTTTTGCTTAGGTATCTTTATAGAATGTGAATTCTGAATTTTCAAAACTGCTGCGTTGCGCGTTTTGATTTTCAGGTTATTTTGCACCCTTCGTTTTAAATTCTAAAATTTTTTCCTTAGTCTTCAGTTTTGCTCTTATATATATATCATCATCATCATCATTGTCAACCATTATCAATCCACTGCTGGACGAAGGTCTCCCCAAGTTTCCTCCACAACGGTCTGTCTTGTGCCAGTCTCCTCCATGTCACCCCTGCATACTTTCGAATTTCATCCACCCATCTCCCATGTGGTCTTCTTCTGGGTCTTTTCCTGTCCCTTGGAATCCAATCTAAAATTTCGGCTGTCCATCGATGATCTGTCCTTCTGGCAGTATGTCCAGCCCATTGCCATTTCAGGGATTTAACTCTGATCATGATGTCTTCCACTCTTGTCATTTTTCGGATCCACGTGTTCCTCTTCTTATCTCTCCTGGTTACACCAAGCATGCACCTCTCCATGCTTCTTTGAGTTGTCTGCAGCCTTTGTATGTCTCTTTTAGTTAAGGTCCACGTCTCTGCACCATACGTAAGCACTGGAAGGATGCATTGATCAAACACTTTTCTTTTAAGACATAATGGCATATTGCTTTTGAAAATTATGCTGTTTCTTCCAAAAGCTCTCCAGGCAAGTTTTGTACGCCGATTAATTTCTTCATCAATGTGACCCTCACTTGATATCTGCTGTCCAAGATAAACGTACGTGTCTGTTATCTCCAGCTTTTCTCCATCAATCGATAAATCTTCATTTCTAGTAAAAGCATTGAACATCACTTTTGTCTTCTGAAAGTTCATTTTTAATCCCACTTCTTTACTCTTGTCAGCAAGTTCCTGGATCATACTCTGCAGCTCTGATGGGGTAGTTGCAAAAATGACTACGTCATCAGCAAAACGAAGGTGGGTTAGATAATCTCCATTAATCTTTATCCCCTTGTTTTCCCAGCTCAGCGACTGAAAAACACCCTCCAATGTGGCATTAAAGAGCTTCGGAGATATGGTGTCACCTTGTCTCACTCCCTTTCCAATTTTTACGTGTGTTGTATTTTCAAACAGCCTAATCTTTGCACTTGCATTTTCATAGATGTTATTAATAATATTAATGTATGCATCTTCAATACCGCAGGTTTTCAGAGCCATTGTAACTGCTGATGGTTTCACCGAATCAAAGGCTTTTTCATAATCGATAAAAGCCATGCACAATGGAAGTTCATATTCCCTCGCTCTTTCAATTAGTTCTCTCAGCACGTGGATATGATCTATTGTGCTGTAGCCACTCCTGAATCCAGCTTGTTCTCTCGGTTGAGCCATGTCCAGTGTTACCTTCAAGCGGTGTGAAAGAACTTTAGTGAAGATTTTATAAACTACTGATAGGAGGCTGATAGGTCTGTAGTTTCCTAGATCCTCAATGTCACCTTTCTTATGTAGCAGGATCATTGTAGCGGTGTTCCAATCCTCAGGAATCTTTCCTTCATTAAGGCATCGAGTGAAAATTTGGGCGAGTACTGTTTCGATTTCTCCACTTGCTTCTTGTATGATGTCTACAGTAATTCCATCTTCTCCTGGAGCTTTTCCCCGCTTCATGTTCTTGATTGCATGTGCAACTTCTGCTGGAAGGACTGGAGGAACTCTGGTACTGGTATCTTCCATGATGTCTGGAGTGAATATATCATCCCTTTCATATAATTTGGAGTAGAAATCTTTCACTCTTGTCAAAATTTCGCCTCTATTTCTTGTTACAGAACCATCTTCTTTTCTCAGTGCCATAATCTGTTTTCTTCCCTTACTGAGATGTCCCTTTGCTATCTTTAGGCTTTGGTTGTTTTCAATTGCTTTCCTCACTAGTTCACAGTTGAATTTCCTTACGTCTTCAGTGATACTTTTTCTTACTGTCTTGCATAGCTCTATATATTCCACTTTGGAAGTCACATCTTCTTTAGTTGTCCTCATCTCTTCTTCTTTTTGCATCAACATTTTGGTTTTTCCTGATAATTTGTTCACATGCAACTTGTTCTTAGACCCAGCTAATTTTGTTGCTGTTTCCATAAGAGCTTTGGTTACTTTTCTGTTAACTTCAGAGATGTCCACTTCTTCCGATGTTAGGCCTTCTAAAGCAGAGAACCTGTTCTTCAGTTCTAACTTGAAGGTATTATGGTGTTTTTTAAGGTTGGTTATGTCAATAGATTTAGTTTGTCTTATGAGCTTGCCACGTTCAAGTTTAGTGTTGAAGTGCATCTTACATCTCACCAATCTATGGTCACTACCTGTGTTGAACTTGTTTAGCACACTGCAGTCTTCTATGACGAATTTTTTGTTACACATAATAAAATCAATTTCACTTGTCGTCCCATTTGGATGTCTCCATGTCCATTTCCTGTGTGGCTTTTTCTTGAAGAAGGAGTTCAAGATGAAAAACCCTTCTGCCTCTGCAAACTCAACGAGAGTATTTCCACGCTGGTTTCTGTTGCCATGACCGAATTTACCTACTGAAGTTTCATTCTGTTGCCGTTGCCCTATTTTTGCATTGAAATCTCCCATAATTATTTTCAAGTGCTGCTTACCTTTATTATTTAG
Organism: Macrothele yani; assembly: GCA_039090855.1. Taxonomy (NCBI): domain Eukaryota; kingdom Metazoa; phylum Arthropoda; class Arachnida; order Araneae; family Macrothelidae; genus Macrothele; species Macrothele yani. Next base: position 78,529,598 of record CM077026.1, read on the forward strand.
ATGACAAATTTCCTCATAAAATTCTTCAATTTCTTCTTCAGGATGACTTGTGGTGGGTGCATAAGTTTGAATAATCTGAGCCTGGTATCTTTTCGAGAGTTGGATAACAAGTCGTGCAGCTCTGTCAGAGGAACTTTCAACTTCTACAACTTTATCCTTCAGTTTCTTGTTTATTATAAATCCAACACCACTAGTTCTGCCAGTATCTGTCCCACGATAGTAGAAGAGATGTCCACTTTTCAGTTCGATGAGATCTTCTCCTTTTCTCCTTACCTCACTTAGCCCCACGATGTCCCACTTGATCCTTTGTAGTTCCTCTTCCAATTCAAGAAGCCTTGAATCAGAAGATAGGGAGCGTCCATTGTAAGTAGCCAAGGTCAGCATCAGATGGCAGCCTAGTCCGGTCCTCCGGGGATTCTTAGCACCCTCTGCCTTCATGTCGCACTGGCCGCTGCCTTGGCCAGGTACATTCCAGCTGCCGGAGACTGAGGGCCAAGATTTAAGTTGTGGAATCATTTTTGGAGGGGTTTGGCCATAACTCACCACGCTGGCCAAGCGGGTTGGTGAGTGTGGGATAGAATTTCCTCTGATCCCGATGGTATAGTTATACCGCTATTGGCGGTCGTCAGAGCCCCTTTAGTGGGAACAGGATGCACCACGAGAAGGCGGGGTTGACATTTGTCAAGGAGAGGCTGTGATGTTACGCATCACCTGACCTTACATATATATATATATATATATATATATATATATATATATATATATATATATATCATCATCATCATCATCCATTATCAATCCACTGCTGGACGAAGGTCTCCCCAAGTTTCCTCCACAATGGTCTGTCTTGTGCCAGTCTCCTCCATGTCATTCCTGCATACTTTCGAATTTCATCCACCCATCTCCCATGTGGTCTTCTTCTGGGTCTTTTCCTGTCCCTTGGAATCCAATCTAAAATTTCGGCTGTCCATCTATGGTCTGTCCTTCTGGCAGTACGTCCAGCCCATTCCCATTTCAGGGATTTAACTCTGATCATGGTGTCTTCCACTCTTGTCATTTTTCGGATCCACAAGTTCCTCTTCTTATCTCTCCTGGTTACACCAAGCATGCACCTCTCCATGCTGCTTTGAGTTGCCTGCAGCCTTTGTATGTCTCTTTTAGCTAAGGTCCATGTCTCTGCACCATACGTAAGCACTGGAAGGATGCATTGATCAAACATTTTTCTTTTAAGACATAATGGCATATTGCTCTTGAAAATTATGCTGTTTCTTCCAAAAGCTCTCCAGGCAAGTTTTGTACGCCGATTACTTTCTTTATCAATGTGACCCTCACTTGATATCTGCTGTCCAAGATAAACGTACGTGTATGTTATCTCCAGCTTTTCTCCATCAATCGATAAATCTTCATTTCTTGAAAAAGCATTGAACATCACTTTTGTCTTCTGAAAGTTCATTTTTAATCCCACTTCTTTACTCTTGTCAGCAAGTTCCTGGATCATATACTCTGCAGCTCTGATGGGGTAGTTGCAAAAATGACTACGTCATCAGCAAAACGAAGGTGGGCTAGATAATCTCCATTAATCTTTATCCCCTTGTTTTCCCAGCTCAGCGACTGAAAGATAACCTCCAATGTGGCATTAAAGAGCTTCGGAGATATGGTGTCACCTTGTCTCACTCCCTTTCCAATTTTTATGTGTGTTGTATTCTCAAACAGCCGAATCTTTGCACTTGCATTTTCATAGATGTTATTAATAATATTAATGTATGCATCTTCAATACTGCAGGATTTCAGAGCCATTGTAACTGCTGATGTTTTCACCGAATCAAAGGCTTTTTCATAATCGATGAAAGCCATGCACAATGGAAGTTCATATTCCCTCGCTCTTTCAATTAGTTCTCTCAGTATGTGGATATGATCTATTGTGCTGTAGCCACTCCTGAATCCAGCTTGTTCTCTTGGTTGAGCCATGTCCAGTGTTACCTTCAAGCGGTGTGAAATAACTTTAGTGAAGATTTTATAAACCACTGATAGGAGGCTGATAGGTCTGTAGTTCCAGAGATCCTCAATGTCACCTTTTTTTATGTAGCAGGATCATTGTAGCATTGTTCCAATCCTCAGGAATCTTCCCTTCATTAAGACATTGAGCGAAAATTTGGGCGAGTATTGTTTCGATTTCTCCACTGGCTTCTTGTATGATTTCTACAATAATTCCATCTTCTCCTGGAGCTTTTCCCCACTTCATGTTCTTGATTGCATGTGCAACTTCTGCTGGGAAGACTGGAAGAACTCTGGTACTGGTACCTTTCACGATGTCTGGAGTACATGTTTCATCCCTTTCGTATAATTTGGAGTCGAAATCTTTCACTGTTCTCAAAATTTTGCCTCTATTTCTTGTTACAGAACCATCTTCTTTTCTCAGTGCCATAATCTGTTTTCTTCTTTTACTGAGATGTCCATTTGCTATCTTTAGGCTTTGGTTGTTTTCAATTGCTTTCCTCACTAGTTCACAGTTGAATTTCCCTACGTCTTCAGTGATACTTTTTCGTACTGTCTTGCATAGCTCTATATATTCCACTTTGGAAGTCGCATGTTCTTTAGTTGTCCTCATCTCTCTTCTTTTTTGCATCAACATTTTGGTTTTTCCTGATAATTTGTTCATATGCAACTTGCTTTTAGACACAGCTGATTTTGTTGCTGTTTCCATAAGAGCTTTGGTTACTTTTCTGTTAATTTCTGAAATATCCACTTCTTCTGATGTTAGGCCTTCTAAAGCAGAGAATCTGTTCTTCAGTTCCAACTTGAAGGTATTATGGTGTATTTTAAGGTTGGTTATTTCAATACATTTTGTTTGTCTTATGAGCTTGCCACGTTCAAGTTTAGTGTTGAGGTGCATCTTACATCTCACCAATCTATGGTCACTATCTGTGTTAAACTTGTTTAGCACACTGCAGTCTTCTATGACGAATTTCCTGTTACACATAATAAAATCAATTTCACTTGTCGTTCCATTTGGATGTCTCCATGTCAATTTCCTGTGTGGCTTTTTCTTGAAAAAGGAGTTCAAGATGAAAAACCCTTCTGCCTCTGCAAACTCAACGAGAGTATTTCCACGCTGGTTTCTGTTGCCGTGACCGAATTTACCTACTGAAGTTTCATTCTGTTGCCGTTGCCCTATTTTTGCATTGAAATCTCCCATAATTATCTTCAAATGCTGCTTACCTTTATTATTTAGATGATGAATTTCCTCATAAAATTCTTCAATTTCTTCTTTAGGATGGCTTGTGGTGGGTGCATAAGCCTGAATAATCTGAGCCTGGTATCTTCTCGAGAGTTGGATAACAAGTCGTGCAGCTCTGTCAGAGGAACTTTCAACTTCTACAACTTTATCCTTCAGTTTCTTGTTTATTTTAAATCCAACACCACTAGTTCTGCCAGTATCTGTCCCACGATAGTAGAAGAGATGTCCACTTTTCAGTTCGATGAGATCTTCTCCTTTTCTCCTTACCTCACTTAGCCCCACGATGTCCCACTTGATCCTTTGTAGTTCCTCTTCCAATTCAAGAAGCCTTGATTCAGAAGATAGGGAGCGTCCATTGTAAGTAGCCAAGGTCAGCATCAGATGGCAGCCTAATTCGGTCCTCCGGGGATTCTTAGCACCCTCTGCCTTCATGTCGCACTGGCCGCTGCCATGGCCAGGTACATTCCAGCTGCCGGAGACTGAGGGCCAAGATTTAAGTTGTGGAGTCTTTTTTTGAGGGGTTTGGCCATAACTAACCACGCTGGCCAAGCGGGTTGGTGAGTGTGGGATAGCATTTCCTCTAATCCCGATGGTATAGTTATACCGCTATTGGCGGTCATTAGAGCCCCTTTAGTGGGAACAGAATAAACCACGAGAAGGCGGGGTTGACATTTGTCAAGGAGAGGCTGTGATGTTACGCATCACCTGACCTTACATCCCATGATAGATATATATAGGGATGTAAGGTCAGGTGATGCGTAACATCACATCCCATGATATATATATATATATATATATATATATTCTATAAAGAAGATACCTAAGCAAAAAAATACATATATAATTTTGACTCACACCTAGTACAACATAGAAAAGGTTATGTATCTACCTGTGTGAGTAAAAGGAGAAAAGATAAAAAATAAAATAAAACAACTGAATGTAGAAGGTGTCGAGAATACTGAGCCTTGGCTTTATCAAGGACCAGCAAAAACTCTGCATTTTCTCACTTCCACAAAGACCTAGTTGGAAACGGGTTTCTGCAAGGCCATAGATGCAAGTAACATTCCCACCTAAAATAGTTTAAAAAATATATATATAAGTCATGTCCTCCGTAGAGTAGCATGACCTAGCACTAGTTAACAATTTCGCTTGCATCCATTAACCTTCATGGCCCGACCCATGCTCTTCATCTTTTACTATTAAACAGAGAGAAGAAGATTAAAGAGAACTCAAGCTGTGAGAGTGACATAATAAATAGAAATGATTTTCAGCTATAACGAAATTCCAAGTTCGTTTGAGAGAGAATTTAAACCTGAAAAACAATGCAAAAGAAATCCAAATTTTACATTGCAATTAAAAAAGGAAATGTTAATTTATAACGAACAGATTTTTGAAAGAAAACTTGAGTCTAAAACCCCTACTCTACAACTTATGACAGCACGAAAACGAGAATAAGTTAAAGATAATAATTAACTAAAGAAAACTTTGTGAAAGTTATATACCTTAAACAGTTAGTTGCAATATGTACAAAGTATTTCAGCAGTGCTTTAAGTGCATAATTAATTAGTTATTAAGAACTTAACTACTTTGAAAAAACAGCGCATAGACAGCGCATAGAAAAGGAACAAGCTTAGCTATCTTCTGTTCCTAGGTACCCCAAAAGACGCTCAAAGTTACAAAGAAAAGTAAGAGTTAAAACCCGCATAAATGTTAACAGACAAACCAATGCTTAAAAGCTGAAAAGCTAAAAAACGACAGAGAAAAGGTACATGAAGTACAAACATTGAACTTATAAAACCTAGAACCCAAAAACAAGGAAGAGAGCTTACCTCTTGTGTTACAAAAACTTTTCTCCTCACAGGAGGAGAACATGGCTGACCTCTTCCGCCACTCCCTAGACGCTGGGGGGCAGTGAGGGTGGGGCTGATGGCCTCCTCATACAGCAAGAAACCAACGCGCGGAGATTTTAACCAGAGAAAAAAATATATAAACTTAAGACTGTGGATCTGTATGATCAGAATGAGCAGAATTAACTCTCCAGAATACATGAGAAATATTATAAAATACACGAGCAGTTTATTTAATAATCTTTGCATGTATTAAATCACCTTAGTGAGCTTCTATAGATTAATCAGAATCTTATTAATTTTAATGTTGGTTTTACTATTTTTAGTATAGCTATCCTAGTGATGAATAACTAGTTTTCTTTTTTATTTGTTTTTATTTTCTTTTATAAACAGATTTTTAAGCTTTTTTGTGATTTTGTTTATATTATTTAATTTTTTGTTTTAATAGGACCGTCATATCCATAGCACTAAGGTTCCTTTAGGTAGTTAATAGGCATCCTCTAGCCAACTTCCTTACGGCTTTGATTGGTCAGAATCATATTATTAACTGTGTAGAAAATTAAAGCAGATCTGCCAACCTTACTCTATTATTCAGAATAATTTTTCTTAAAGTTCTTTTGATGAAAGAAGAAGGAATTTCGTTCTCTAGAAAACTTTCTAATAGTATATTAATGTGGTAATTGAAGTCCAAATTGTTGCTGCAAATTCTTGAAATTCTTAGGACCTGAGAAATTAGTACATTCTCAATTACTTTGGTTGAAATGTTATTATTCCAGTGTAGATATTTAATTACTTTGAAAGGAAAATTAACTCTTTTATCAAAGAGACTAATAGATGGGTTACCTCTGTTGAGCTTAATGCTTAAGTCTAGGAACTCAAGTTCCTGATTACTGTGGTTGGTTTTACATAAGTTAAGAGAGCTAGGATAGATATTATCAAAATCACTCTCTATAACTTCTGAATTATTGATACACAGCAGATCATCAATATATCTAAAAGTGTAAAGGTAGTTATCTGAGCAGGTGGGGTGATTTTTAATGAATTTATATTCCTTAAAGAACAGGAATAGATTAGCGATATTCGTGGACGTTGATGTTCCCATTGGAATACCGTTCACTTGCTTATAGAGAGTATTATTATATAAGATATGGTTATTTTTTATGCAGCAATTGAGATAAGAGTTCCAAGTTCCTACATCAACAAATTGGTTAAGTTTAAATTCTGCATACAGCTCTTTAAAGGTAGTGATTATATCTGATAGAGGCAGATTAGTATATAGGTTTTCAAAATCATAACTATTAATATCTAGGGGACAAACTTTGAGTATAGTAGAAATTACTTCTGCATTATTATTAATTATCCAAAAATCTCTGTACATCAAGTTAGAACAGTTTCTAATGTGTTTCAAAACCTTCTTTAAGACATCTTCAAAAGCAAGATCTATTTTCTTTTTATGACTCCTTACTCCACTAGCTATGAACCTGAACTTCACAGGATCCTTATGAAACTTAACCGTTGCAAAAAGAAATGGAAATTCAGGCCCATATCTTCTAGTTTGTGGAATTTTAAGTTTCTTGAAGAATGCCTTAAACCGATTTTCTGACTGCTTGGTAGAATAACTTACGGGCTCGTATGTTACTCTATTATTGAGTTCCATAGTTAACAATTCAAAATAGAACTTCTTACAGATAATTGCAAAATTATTGCTAGCTTTATCCGTAGTGGTAAAAATAAATTGGTCTTGTAGTTTGGAGAGTGACCTTTTAGCTTCTCCAGAGAAAAAGAGATTTCTGTCGAAACAAAAGTCCAGACCTGCCAACTCACCGGTGAAGCTATTGATTATATTGTATTTCCATTCTGCGAAGGCCTCAATAGGCTGATTGTACGTTAAACTGGTTTTTACGATGTACTTATTTACATCTTGAGTGAAGCTCTCAAGAATCCTTTCTTTGGAAATTGTGAAGGAAGGTCTGAATTTAGAGCCATACTCTAATAAATTCCTAAGCTTTTCATTTTCAACAAAACTCAAGTTTCCAGTGATAATATGGTTGTAATTCTTATCATAGTGAACTGTTTCTTTATGTTCATCACAAGAACAAGTAGTAATTACAGGAATGTAGCTCGAAGAGTTAAGTTTATAGTTTTTAACTATTGACCCTAAGGTCTTAACATATTTAAAACTTACAATAGACTGGTGCCTGTGGATGGGAAAAAAAATTGCATTATTGTAGAACAGCTTCCTTACATTGAGATTATCGTAGGCTTTATTTAGGAACCTGATGGTAACAAAATTACTGGAAAATTCTTTAAGAGAAATTTTATCTTTAAGAATATGTTTAAGAATGTCCAGAACCAAAGCAAAAACATGCTTATCAACATGGTCAGCAGTTTCATTCCAGAATTTGAAAAAACATTTAAGGACAGAGTGCTTGAAGGACTTGAGAATTTTGTAAGTATTTTTAACAAAATTAGTGCCAGTTTTAAAGCTTTCCAGAGTTTTTAGCAAGTTAGCAAAATCAACTTTGCTTGATGTGCGAAATAACCTCTGTCCTCTATTACCTCTAGAGCAGCTCTTATTATTAACAAGAAAGAAGAGTTCACGAATTGAAAATTTATGCTGATTATGCTTATTGTCAGATAGAGTGGAATTAAGGCCATAAGGATAAAGAGACTGATGCTGCAAAATTTCAAGGGATTCAGTTTCTAGCCGAGCATAGAGGTCAGGGATAATATGTAGTACCTCTATTTTCACTTTGTCAAAACCATGAGTATGGAAATGCTCTAATTCAAAGGTAGAGTACTGGTTGGCGTTTGTGGAGGGGTTCACTCCTGAATTAGAGAACTTGTTTACTAGAGACCTGTGACCATTAATCCTAAGATGAAGAGGATTTTTACTTTGGCCAATATAGCTAAGGTTGCAGACAGTACAGGTGAGCTTATAGATGGTATTGTAGGCTTTGCAAAACTTGTTGGAGCAATTATCCTCAACAGAAGAATACAGGTTAGGATCTGCAGATTTACATGTCAAACAACGTTTGTCATTTCATAACTTTAGATTACCTTTGCCAGCGAGTTCATACACTATGGGAAAGGGTGCTAGCCTAACCGAGCGGGAGGACTTAAAATATCTGAGCTGACCTCCAATCCTTTCATCGTCCTTAGAACTCCACTTGGGCCAAAACATACAAATTCTGAGCAAACCAACTAGGAAAAACTTTTTTGAAATAAGCAGTCCAAGAAAAGACCAAACTCGAGTATAAACTACACTCCAAAAAGCTGCATCCAAAACATACTAAAAAGAAAAATTAGAAAATGAAAAAAAAAAAACCTCAAGTAAAAAAATAGTAATAAAAAAAAAAAAAAAAAAAATATAATAATAAAACATTTCAACTAGAATTTGCGCATGAGCTGCTAAATAATAAATTGAAATTACCTAGGAACAGAAGATAGCTAAGCTTGTTCCTTTTCTATGCGCTGTCTATGCGCTGTTTTTTCAAAGTAGTTAAATTCTTAATAACTAATTAATTATGCACTTAAAGCACTGCTGAAATACTTTGCACATATTGCAACTAACTGTTTAAGGTATATAACTTTCACAAAGTTTTCTTTAGTTAATTATTATCTTTAACTTATTCTCGTTTTCGTGCTGTCATAAGTTGTAGATTAGGGGGTTTTAGACTCAAGTTTTCTTTCAAAAATCTGTTCGTTATAAATTAACATTTCCTTTTTTAATTGCAATGTAAAATTTGGATTTCTTTTGCATTGTTTTTCAGGTTTAAATTCTCTCTCAAACAAACTTGGAATTTCGTTATAGCTGAAAATCATTTCTATTTATTATGTCACTCTCACAGCTTGAGTTCTCTTTAATCTTCTTCTCTCTGTTTAATAGTAAAAGATGAAGAGCATGGGTCGGGCCATGAAGGTTAATGGATGCAAGCGAAATTGTTAACTAGTGCTAGGTCATGCCACTCTACGGAGGACATGACTTATATATATAATTTTTAAACTATTTTAGGTGGGAATGTTACTTGCATCTATGGCCTTGCAGAAACCCATTTCCAACTAGGTCTTTGTGGAAGTGAGAAAATGCAGAGTTTTTGCTGGTCCTTGATAAAGCCAAGGCTCAGTATTCTCGACACCTTCTACATTCAGTTGTTTTATTTTATTTTTATCTTTTCTCCTTTTACTCACACAGGTAGATACATAACCTTTTCTATGTTGTACTAGGTGTGAGTCAAAATTATATATGTATTTTTTTGCTTAGGTATCTTCTTTATAGAATGTGAATTCTGAATTTTCAAAACTGCTGCGTTGCGCGTTTTGATTTTCAGGTTATTTTGCACCCTTCGTTTTAAATTCTAAAATTTTTTCCTTAGTCTTCAGTTTTGCTCTTAAGTATATATATATATATATATATATATCATCATCATCATCATTGTCAACCATTATCAATCCACTGCCGGACGAAGGTCTCCCCAAGTTTCCTCCACAACGGTCTGTCTTGTGCCAGTCTCCTCCATGTCACTCCCGCATACTTTCGAATTTCATCCACCCATCTTCCATGTGGTCTTCTTCTGGGTCTTTTCCTGTCCCTTGGAATCCAATCTAAAATTTCGACTGTTCATCGATGGTCTGTTCTTCTGGCAGTATGTCCAGCCCATTGCCATTTCAGGGATTTAACTCTGATCATGATGTCTTCCACTCTTGTCATTTTTCGGATCCACGTGTTCCTCTTCTTATCTCTCCTGGTTACACCAAGCATGCACCTCTCCATGCTGCTTTGAGTTGTCTGCAGCCTTTGTATGTCTCTTTTAGTTAAGGTCCACGTCTCTGCACCATACGTAAGCACTGGAAGGATGCATTGATCAAACACTTTTCTTTTAAGACATAATGGCATATTGCTCTTGAAAATTATGCTGTTTCTTCCAAAAGCTCTCCAGGCAAGTTTTGTACGCCGATTAATTTCTTCATCAATGTGACCCTCCCTTGATATCTGCTGTCCAAGATAAACGTACGTGTCTGTTATCTCCAGCTTTTCTCCATCAATCGATAAATCTTCATTTCTTGAAAAAGCATTGAACATCACTTTTGTCTTCTGAAAGTTCATTTTTAATCCCACTTCTTTACTCTTGTCAGCAAGTTCCTAGATCATATACTCTGCAGCTCTGATGGGGTAGTTGCAAAAATGACTACGTCACCAGCAAAACGAAGGTGGGTTAGATAATCTCCATTAATCTTTATCCCCTTGTTTTCCCAGCTCAGCGACTGAAAGATAACCTCCAATGTGGCATTAAAGAGCTTCGGAGATATGGTGTCACCTTGTCTCACTCCTTTTCCAATTTTTATGTGTGTTGTATTTTCAAACAGCCGAATCTTTGCACTTGCATTTTCATAGATGTTAATAATATTAATGTATGCGTCTTCAATACCGCAGGATTTCAGAGCCATTGTAACTGCTGATGGTTTCACCGAATCAAAGGCTTTTTCATAATCGATAAAAGCCATGCACAATGGAAGTTCATATTCCCTCGCTCTTTCAATTACTTCTCTCAGTACGTGGATATGATCTATTGTGCTGTAGCCACTCCTGAATCCAGCTTGTTCTCTCGGTTGAGCCATGTCCAGTGTTACCTTCAAGCGGTGTGAAAGAACTTTAGTGAAGATTTTATAAACCACTGATAGGAGGCTGATAGGTCTGTAGTTCCAGAGATCCTCAATGTCACCTTTTTTATGTAGCAGGATCATTGTAGCGTTGTTCCAATCCTCAGGAATCTTCCCTTCATTAAGGCATCGAGTGAAAATTTGGGCGAGTACTGTTTCGATTTCTCCACTTGCTTCTTGTATGATTTCTACAGTAATTCCATCTTCTCCTGGAGCTTTTCCCCGCTTCATGTTCTTGATTGCATGTGCAACTTCTGTTGGGAGGACTGGGAGAACTCTGGTACCTTTCATGATGTCTGAAGTACATGTATCATCCCTTTCATACAATTTGTAGTCGAAATCTTTCACTCTTGTCAAAATTTTGCCTCTATTTCTTGTTACAGAACCATCTTTTCTCAGTGCCATAATCTGTTTTCTTCACTTACTGAGATGTCCCTTTGCTATATTTAGGCTTTGGTGGTTTTCAATTGCTTTCCTCACTAGTTCACAGTTGAATTTCCTTACGTTTTCAGTGATACTTTTTCGTACTGTCTTGCATAGCTCTATATATTCCACTTTGGAAGTCACATCTTCTTTAGTTGTCCTCATCTCTCTTCTTTTTTGCATCAACATTTTGGTTTTTCCTGATAATTTGTTCACATGCAACTTGTTCTTAGACCCAGCTAATTTTGTTGCTGTTTCCATAAGAGCTTTGGTTACTTTTCTGTTAACTTCAGAAATATCCACTTCTTCCAATGTTAGGCCTTCCAAAGCAGAGAATCTGTTCTTCAGTTCCAACTTGAAGGTATTATGGTGTTTTTTAAGGTTGGTTATGTCAATACATTTTGTTTGTCTTATGAGCTTGCCAAGTTCAAGTTTAGTGTTGAGGTGCATCTTACATCTCACCAATCTATGATCACTACCTGTGTTGAACTTGTTTAGCACACTGCAGTCTTCTATGATGAATTTTTTGTTACACATAATAAAATCAATTTCACTTGTCGTCCCATTTGGATGTCTCCATGTCCATTTCCTGTGTGGCTTTTTCTTGAAAAAGGAGTTCAAGATGAAAAACACTTCTGCCTCTGCAAACTCAACGACAGTATTTCGTTGCTGGTTTCTGTTGCCCTATTTTTGCATTGAAATTTCCCATAATTATCTTCAAGTGCTGCTTACCTTTATTATTTAGATGACGAATTTCCTCATAAAATTCTTCAATTTCTTCTTCAGGATGACTAGTGGTGGGTGCATAAGTTTGAATAACGAGTCGTGCAGCTCTGTCAGAGGAACTTTCAACTTCTACAACTTTCCCCTTCAGTTTCTTGTTTATTATAAATCCTACAAAACTACTTCTGCCAGTATCTGTCCCACGATAGTAGAAGAGATGTCCACTTTTCAGTTCAATGAGATCTCCTTTTCTCCTTACCTCACATAGCCCGACGATGTCCCACTGGATCCTTTGTAGTTCCTCTTTCAATTCAAGAAGCCTTGCATCAGAAGATAGGGAGCGTCCATTATACGTAGCCAAGGTCAGCATCAGATGGCAGCCTAATTCGGTCCTCCGGGGATTCTTAGCACCCTCTGCCTTCATGTCACACTGGCCGCTACCTTGGCCAGGTACATTCCAGCTGCCGGAGACTGAGGGCCAAGATTTAAGTTGTGGAGTCTTTTTTGAGGGGTTTGGCCATAACTCACCACGCTGGCCAAGCGGGTTGGCGAGTGTGGGATAGCATTTCCTCTAATCCCGATGGTATAGTTATACCACTATTGGCGATCGTCACAGCCCCTTTAGTGGGAACAGGATGCACCACGAGAAGGCGGGGTTGACATTTGTCAAGGAGAGGCTGTGATGTTACGCATCACCTGACCTTACATCCCTATATCATCATCATCATCATCATTGTCAACCATTATCAATCCACTGCTGGACGAAGGTCTCCCCAAGTTTCCTCCTCAACGGTCTGTCTTGTGCCAGTCTCCTCCATGTCACTCCCGCATACTTTCGAATTTCATCCACCCATCTTCCATGTGGTCTTCTTCTGGGTCTTTTCCTGTCCCTTGGAATCCAATCTAAAATTTCGACTGTCCATCGATGGTCTGTTCTTCTGGCAGTATGTCCAGCCCATTGCCATTTCAGGGATTTAACTCTGATCATGATGTCTTCCACTCTTGTCATTTTTCGGATCCACGTGTTCCTCTTCTTACCTCTCCTGGTTACACCAAGCATGCACCTCTCCATGCTTCTTTGAGTTGTCTGCAGCCTTTGTATGTCTCTTTTAGCTAAGGTCCACGTCTCTGCACCATACGTAAGCACTGGAAGGATGCATTGATCAAACACTTTTCTTTTAAGACATAATGGCATATTGCTCTTGAAAATTATGCTGTTTCTTCCAAAAGCTATCCAGGCAAGTTTTGTACGCCGATTAATTTCTTCACCAATGTGACCCTCACTTGATATCTGCTGCCCAAGATAAACGTACGTGTCTGTTATCTCCAGCTTTTCTCCATCAATCGATAAATCTTCATTTCTTGTAAAAGCATTGTACATCACTTTTGTCTTCTGAAAGTTCATTTTTAATCCCACTTCTTTACTCTTGTCAGCAAGTTCCTGGATCATACTCTGTAGCTCTGATGGGGTAGTTGCAAAAATGACTATGTCATCAGCAAAACGAAGGTGGGTTAGATAATCTCCATTAATCTTTATCCCTTTGTTTTCCCAGTTCAGTGATTGAAAGACATTTTCTAATGTGGCATTAAAGAGCTTCGGAGATATGGTGTCACCTTGTCTCACTCCTTTTCCAATTTTTATGTCTGTTGTATTTTCAAACAGCCGAATCTTTGCACTTGCATTTTCATAGATGTTATGAATAATATTAATGTATGCATCTTCAATACCGCAGGATTTCAGAGCCATTGCAACTGCTGATGGTTTCACCGAATCAAAAGCTTTTTCATAATCGATAAAAGCCATGCACAATGGAAGCTCATATTCCCTCGCTCTTTCAATTAGTTCTCTCAGTACGTGGATATGATCTATTGTGCTGTAGCCACTCCTGAATCCAGCTTGTTCTCTCGGTTGAGCCATGTCCAGTGTTACCTTCAAGCGGTGTGAAAGAACTTTAGTGAAGATTTTATAAACTACTGATAGAGGCTGATAGGTCTGTAGTTTCCGAGATCCTCAATGTCACCTTTCTTATGTAGAAGGATCATTGTAGCGGTGTTCCAATCCTCAGGAATCTTTCCTTCATTAAGGCATCGAGTGAAAATTTGGGCGAGTACTGTTTCGATTTCTCCACTTGCTTCTTGTATGATGCCTACAGTAATTCCATCTTCTCCTGGAGCTTTTCCCCGCTTCATGTTCTTGATTGCATGTGCAACTTCTGCTGGAAGGACTGGAGGAACTCTGGTACTGGTATCTTTCATGATGTCTGGAGTGCATGTATCATCCCTTTCATATAATTTGGACTAGAAATATTTCACTCTTGTCAAAATTTCGCCTCTATTTCTTGTTACAGAACCATCTTCTTTTCTCAGTGCCATAATCTGTTTTCTTCCCTTACTGAGATGTCCCTTTGCTATCTTTAGGCTTTGGTTGTTTTCAATTGCTTTCCTCACTAGTTCACAGTTGAATTTTCTTACGTCTTCAGTGATACTTTTTCGTACTGTCTTGCATAGCTCTATATATTCCACTTTGGAAGTCACATCTTCTTTAGTTGTCCTCATCTATCTTCTTTTTTGCATCAACATTTTCGTTTTTCCTGATAATTTATTAACATGCAACTTGTTCTTAGACCCAGCTAATTTTGTTGCTGTTTCCATAAGAGCTTTGGTTACTTTTCTGTTAACTTCAGAGATGTCCACTTCTTCTGCTGTTAGGCCTTCTAAAGCAGTGAACCTGTTCTTCAGTTCCAACTTGAAGGTATTATGGTGTTTTTTAAGGTTGGTTATGTCAATAGATTTTGTTTGTCTTATGAGCTTGCCACGCTCAAGTTTAGTGTTGAGGTGCATCTTACATCTCACCAATCTATGGTCACTATCTGTGTTGAACTTGTTTAGCACACTGCAGTCTTCTATGATGAATTTTTTGTTACACATAATAAAATCAATTTCACTTGTCGTCCCATTTGGATGTCTCCATGTCCATTTCCTGTGTGGCTTTTTCTTGAAGAAGGAGTTCAAGATGAAAAACCCTTCTGCCTCTGCAAACTCAATGAGAGTATTTCCACGCTGGTTTTTGTTGTCGTGACCGAATTTACCTACTGAAGTTTCATTCTGTTGCCGTGACCGAATTTACCTACTGAAGTTTCATTCTGTTGCCGTGACCGAATTTACCTACTGAAGTTTCATTCTGTTGCCGTTGCCCTATTTTTGCACTGAAATCTCCCATAATTATTTTCAAGTGCTGCTTACCTTTATTATTTAGATGACAAATTTCCTCATATATATATATATTTTATGATGATTGATGTTCTTTTTTTGCTTTGGAGTGTGTGAATAATATTTAATCTGTTATCTGCTTTGGCCATCACTCTATGTATACTAAAAAACACTTCAGTGAGTGGTCCAAGCAATGGCTTCTGATCATTCGTCCGAAAGGCGTCTGGTTTCAAATCCTGGTGAAGCATGGATGTTGTGTTTGTCTTACGGCACTGGCCCTCTCCCTTCCCTGGAACCAGTGGCCCTTAATTAGGTATGGGTGACTGCTTATAGCCCATTGAGTTGTTCCTGGTGGTCGTTAAACCTCCAATAAAAAAAACAAAAAAGCACTGCAGATTGATCGCAAGGGAGAGATTTGTAAAGCTATAAAATATCTTCAAATTAATAGGGCTGTGCGAGTAGATGGCATAACTGCTGAGATGTTAAAATATGGTAGTGACTCTGTAATTCACTAGTTAACTGAAATTTGCCAGTTGTGTTGGGAGTTAGGAATGGTTCCTCAGGATTGAAGGGATACTATCACTGGTCCTTTGTACTGGGGAAAAGGTAATTATGGGGTTGTCGGAAAAGTCATGACATATTTTAGCCATGTTTTGCATAGGTCATTTATTGATAGAAAGAACAAAAATCAATCAATGATTTAATGTCCGTTTTGTTCGATAACCTTTTGCCATCTTTCAGTGAGCTGCAGAATTCCTCGTTCATAGAAGGACCTGTCTTTCATGGGGAAAAACTGTAGAAGGTGCTGATTTACAGCCTCATCTGAATTGAACATTATACCAAGCAAGAACTGTTGAAGAGAGCGAAACAAGTGGAAGTCTGACGGCACAAGGTCAGGTGAGTATGCTGGGTGTGGCAGCACATCGCACCCAAGCTCCAATAATTTTTGGCGGGTGATCAAACTTTTGTGTGGTCTTGCGTTGTCGTGATGGAACACAACACCTTTACAATGAATGAGCTGTGGACGTTTCTAGATGATGGATTCGTTCAAACTATCCAATTGCCAACAGTACACATTCGAATTGATTGTTTGGTTCTGTGGTAGGAGCTCGAAAAACACACCACCTTTAAAATCCTACCACACTGAGACCAGTACCTTCCGCTGATGAATGTCTGCTTTGGATGTCATTTGAGGCGAAGCAGCACGTCTGGGCCAAGACCATTTGCACAGCACATTGTTGTACACAATCCACTTTTCGTCACCAGTTATCAGTTGCTTCAAAAAGGATTGTTTTCCTCACATTTAATGAGCATATCGCAGATGTTTATATGCGCTGTCAATTGAGCTTCTTTTAGTTCATGAGGAACCCATACATCGAGCTTGCTTACATGTCCCAGCTTCTTCAGGTGGTCGTGAACGCTTGAATGATGGATGTGCAATGTGTCTGCAATCTTTCGTGTCATGTGTGTTTGACTCGATCAATGACTTGATTTGGTCGTCATCAACCTCAGTGGGCCTCCCCGACCGAGGAGCATCGTTGAGGTCAAAATCACCAGCACTGCATTTTGTGAACCACCACTGGCACTGTTGTTCTTGTAGAGCATTATCACTGTACACTTTACCCAACTTTTCACAAGGTTGACGCGCATTCTTCCCTTTATGGAAGTAAAATATGGCGAAAATGCACGGTTTGGTCTTCCATCTTCAACCTGATGTCAAATTTCCGCAAATCAACCAAATTGCTCACTATTCCTTTTAGACTGCAGCTAGAACTGGCACCTGTTGAATGCTATAGCAATAACAGAGCTGCACATGCCTCTAGTACTTCCAAAACCACCCAACCGCCATCGGGTGCCAAAATACGTCATGACTTCTCCGACAACCCAATAGATTAAATGTAAGGACTATCATGGTAGGAAAGGTCATTATCGATAAAGTATGAGGTCTTATATCAGATAAAATGTGAGATGTGCTGAGTGATTTTATACTTGATAAGAGTTGCACTAACCAAATTTTTGTTTACATATATTGATTGAAAAAAATGTCTTTATGTTGGTAAGAAAGTTTTTGTTGCCTTTGTAGGTTTAGAAAAAGTTTAATACTTTTGTTGGAGCTCTTGAATAATTATGATATAACTGGGAATATGCTTAAAAGTGTGAAACCTGCAGGTATGATGGCAGTACTGCATTTATATGATTTATATGGGTGGATGGTGTTTTATTGAAATGGTTTTCTATAGGAGTCAGACAAGGTTGTGGGATGTGCGACGGTCCAACCTGCAGCTATCTCTATACCTGGCCCAAGCTAGCTCAAAACCCCTGCAGGGAGGGCTGTCTTAAAATTGTTAACATTCTTAAATTAAGTTAAATTAAGTAAATAGCTACAGTGCACAAATTTTACAACACACAAATCAAGTTCAACTGTTTAATGTAATTCCTTAGTAAGTTACAATTTATCATAACTTATCATTGCTCTGAATGCCAGAAATGCATTTACCTTGAAATCAGTGGCGGCTCCTGTATTGGTGCACATGAGCACGTGAACCCCCAAAACAGAAAAAGAGAAAACAAAAGAAAGAAATTAAAATATAACAAGTTAAATAAAATAATACAGTAAACACATTTTCAGGTTTTGCCAATTTTGGGACGAGCTCCCCCTCCCTCCGCTCTAAATACCTTGGCAAGACGCGACTGTAATGGTATAAAATTCGAAAGTTGGCAGCACATATCGGCCGGCCTTACGTCGATCGCACGTGCTATAGAAGAAACTACTTGAAACCAGCTTGTCCGGTGGGAAGAGGAGGCACGTGTGTGAAGAATAAGTGCCACTCATAAGCTTTCAATTCGCACAGTCTTCAGTGTGCGGGAGCTCACGCAGATAGATTGGCAGTTTGTTATTCGTCTGGATTCTCCCTTGGTTTGTGGCAACAAGTGGTTAGTGTAGTTGTTTATCGGTTATTAATCTGTTTATTAGTTTTTATAGGTTAGTTTTATTGTTGTGTGTAAGAACATGTGTAAACAGTTAAGATGACACTTAGTAAAATCAGTGTTTCTGAGCTAAAGCAATTACATTTTTCAACTTTGCCGCTGGAAAGAAAAATTGAAATTAAAATTCTCAGGCCAACACCTATGCTTAAGCTGATCCAGGTGACAAAATGTAAAACTAGAGATTTCAAAAGGGAATTCAAACCCTTCCAGGTTTTGCCATCCATGAATCTGTGGATGTGGATCTGTGGAGTTGAATTAACTAACAGGCTCTTTTGTTTTCACTGTCTTCTGTTTGCAAAACAAAGTGGTGATTCAAGTTGGGTGAGTTACGGTGTTGCTAATTATCACATCTAACTCAAAAAATAAATAAACATCACTGCTACCAATCACATTTAAACTCCACATTAGAGTTTAGTTTGCTGGGAAAGGTTGATATTCGCCAACAGCTTGACAGTGCATTTCTTTCGAATGTTAAAAAATACAATGAGCAAGTAACCAAAAATCATTATGTTCTTTCCAAAATTATTGGCAGTATTCTGTTTTGCGGTGCATTTGAGCTCGCACTTCGAGGACGTGATGAACGCAATGATTAATTAAATCCAGGCGTTTTCAGAGGTCTTATAAACTTCTCAGCAGAACTTGATGCATCTCTAAAAGACCATCTCACTAATGCCACTGTTTTTAAAGGAACATCAAAAGAAATTCAAAACTATTTATTAGACTGTATGCTCACTGTTTGCCAGAACCACATAAAAAATGAAATCTCAAAAGCAAGTTTTGTAGCAGTGATAGCAGATGAAACTACTGATGTTTCATCTGCTTCCCAATTGGTTGTCGTTTTTCGATACATTTTAGGTAATGGACAACCAGTTGAGAGATTCTGGTAATTCACTAATTCCCCTGGGCATGATGCAGAATCTATTGCTGGATGTATTCAAGCTAGTTTGGAAAAAGTTGTAGACAAAGCCGAGAAATTGATATCCCAGAGCTACGACGGTACAAATGTGATGAGTGGTCACCACGCAGGTGTTCAGGCTATTATTAAACGTACCTATAAGAATGCACATTTTGTGCATTGCTACGCACATCAGCTCAATTTGATTGTCGGCCAAGCAACCAGTCAGAATCAACAAGTTCAAGTATTTTTTTCCAACCTAAGTGACATTACTAACTTTTTCATTAACTCTCCACAGAGCATTGCTATTCTACATGAAACTGTTAGAAAAAGGATACATGATTCAGCCACCAGGTGGAATTTCAAGAGTCGAACCATCAATACAGTGTATGAATACAGGGAACAGTTAACTGAATGCATGGAAAAAATAGTCATCATCGAAACAAGCTGTAGCAATAAATCAAGCAGGGGCTATTCGGCCTATGTTGGAAGACTCGGTATTTGTGTTTTGGCTTACAGTTTTTCACAATATTATGCCACTTGTGGATGTGTTATACAACCAGCTTAGGAAAACACTAACTGATGCAGCACTTATTCGAAAGCATGTAAACACTTTCCAGCAGTCAATGAAAAAAGAAAGGAAAAGAATGGACACAGTGACCATGAAGATATCAAAAACAGAGGAAACATCAAAGAAAAGGAAGAGAGAAAATATTCACATAAATAAAATAAATAAAACTGTGGCAGCTAAAGAGATATGTGATGTTATCATGAATCAAGTAAAAGATAAATTTTCTTTTATAACTCGCTACTCTGCTGTTTCTCTCCTCCAAGCTGAAAATTTTCAGGAGTACGAGAAAAAGTTTCCAAATCAGCTTGTTGAGCAAACAACAGATGTTTATCCCATGCTACAGAAAGATCGCCTGAAAACTGAACTAGGAGTAATTTACAGAAGACCAGATTTCAGAAATATGTATGGTGCCATTAGTCTTCTACAGTTCGTTACAGAAGATAACTTGCACACTACGTTCTCGGAGACCTACAAACTGTTGCTAATTATTTCTACTATTCCAATGACAACTGCTGAGGTCGAGAGATGCTTCTCAACTTTAAAACGAGTTAAGACATTTTTAAGAAACATCATGAGTGAGGACAGACTGAGCGCTCTAGCCATGCTCTCAATTGAAGAAAACATTATAAATGACATACCTAAATTCAACAAAAATGTTATTGATTTGTTTGCCTGAAAAAGAGACAGGCGGATTGACTTAATTTACAATACTTGCACTTGAGTAATCAACATTGCCTTTGAATGTTTACATTTGAAGTAAATTGTAAGCACTATTGTAACAGAATCTTCCTTTGTACAAAGACAAAGTCGAATATTACAGTTTTTCTACGTACGAGTGAATTTATGTATTGTGAACCCCCATTTGAATAACCCACAAGCCGTCACTGCTTGAAATGGTCAGTCAAACAGAAGAAATGCTCATGAACGTCAACACAGTCATCACTCAACATACCAGTCCTTAAGTAAAAAGTCCTTCTTCAGGATGAACACTAACTGAAACGTAAGGGGAAAAAAAGCCAACAAGCACAACTGACGAGGACAAACCATATATCAAATGGTCCGCATCATCAAGAGCTCAGCCTAAGCACTCCGCTGCTGTACTGGCACTTATTTGCAGATAGAATCCTCCAGGGACATCAGGCTAACACTCGCCCAAGTCCACGAAGAAAGTTGAATATGCGTGGTGGTTCGTAGCATCATTAGCAGAGGCTCAGCATAGACACCCCGGCGCTGTTTCATCACACATCAGCAGACAAAAGAATCGACCGGGAACATCCAGCCAACGCCCAACTAAGTCCACAAAGGAAGTTGAGTACGCATGGAGGTCCGTAGCATCATTGGCAAAGGCTCAGCATAGACACCCTGGCGCTGTCTCGTCACACATCAGCAGGCTCTTCTGCAGTCATCCTGAACCAGCGCCCTAAGAAAAGTTACAGGCAACAAAACTCCCACCATCGTAACATTCAGTAATGCTCTAGAAAGAGAGAGAGAGAGAGTGAATATGTAGTATGTGGTCTTTTATCTTCCCCTAGAACAAAGAACCCAAGGTTATGCATTCCAAAAATATGCAAATGACCCTGAAAGGTCAGTGACCAAAGAAGAAACCCTCCAAGGAAATATCTCAAGGCCTTTAGATTTCCTCTTATGCTCCTATCAAATACCCGTAACGTGACACATACCCCCTCCCATGAAAGTGAGTTTATCCAAGTAAACTAAAAAAAAAAATTCTACTGTTACATTACGAGAGAAAAATTTAACTCCTAGTTATTTAATCCAGTTATCATTAATTCCTATCAATCCAAAAGTTACAAATTACAATTAATTGTTTCATTTATAAACTTTATTACAACCCCTGTTATACAACTGACTACTCAACTGGACCT
The DNA here is from genome assembly GCA_039090855.1 of Macrothele yani. Classification (NCBI taxonomy): domain Eukaryota; kingdom Metazoa; phylum Arthropoda; class Arachnida; order Araneae; family Macrothelidae; genus Macrothele; species Macrothele yani. The sequence goes on from CM077026.1 coordinate 78,551,037, forward strand.
CTCCCACAGCTGCCAATCCAACAACCTACAATCAAACAAACATTAGTACCACCCCAGCCCAATTTAACAGTAAGTCCCCAAAACCACATATACACGTAATGTGACAGATGTCTCCATGGTCTCCATGACTGTTTAATATAATTATAGATGGATGCATGCAGAGCAGCCAACAGTTACAGATTTTAAGCTGACTGTATGGAATTATGAATCATAACTAAAAAAAATTATGGAAAGTTACTTGCTAGTCAGTCTGCTGCATCTTAGTAAATTAACCTCCAACTTTTGATCAATAGTAGGGCTGGCCAATGGAGCTGTATATTGCGAAAAACTGGGTTTGCATTGGTGTTTGTTTTTTGACTAGCGGTACTATGATACATTGCAATGTATTGTGAAGGCTGATGTGGACGTCGGAGTACCACTAGCGAAAAGACTGAGATGCGGACTTTTGGGGTTTCACGTGCATCACTAAGCAGACATGATGTTCAAACCAGTTCTGATCATCCATCACGCATTGTCTACCATTAGGGCTATTGGTCAACAATGCTACATGTTCACAGTTATTAGTGAATTCACAGCTCCTGCCATTGTTTTTTAGCTGTTTAGGAAGCTGTTGGCAGGGCTTTTCCTTTGTTTATTTTTTTTTTAGTTTGTACAAATTTTCATGCCTAAATTGCATTAGGAGATTTTCTGATGGAATTTAGGCATGAAAATTGGTACATATATAGTACTGGCCAAGAAAAACCTGCGGGGTGGGGGTGGGGGGATTGCCTGCTTAAGAAGGTCTCTGCAATTTACTGTCAGTTTGTGCAGTTCCGACTGAATTTTAGCATGAAAATTGGTTCACATAGACTGCATGTAAAGTAAATGGCCACAAAAATGTTTAATTTCCCCAAATAATATTTTGTCATGTTATCCGCAGATTACTGCTAAAAAGTAATAAATTTAGGTTCTGTGGATTAAGTGCCGATGCAGACAATTCACTGGTGAAAATAAAGAATGTTTTTGCAGCATTTTGATTTCCAAAAAAATTGGCATTTGTCCTTAAGTTACGAAAATGCAGTCAAATACATCATTCATGTCGGAAATATAATCAATTTATGGACACGTGAATCAGCTTCCATGCATAGCAGCCTGGACAATTCATTTTGCATATCGCCATTTGTTACAAATCAGGCTAGAGATTCTTTAGCGAAATTTCACGTTTTTGATTATTTGGGATCGATACAAAACTAAAAAGAATTTGGGGAGAGGAGATTAATATGTGTGTTTGTGTTTGGGGGATCGTCTTCCATCTGGAAACAGTATTCCGTTCTTCAAAACTTAAAAAAAATGTCCGTAATTGTTATTTCTTCTTCTTACAAAGTTGTCTCTGCCCAGTATTGTTGTTAAATATCAGTCTATTGTATAAATGTTTGTATTTCAGCTTGAAACTGTAGGCAACAATTTTCCGAAAACGTAAATTCGATGGAGCGCGAAAATTTCCCTGTAATCTTTAGGCTCGCGGATTTGGGAAATTTTGCCTTTGTTGTCATCATTTATGTCATTCTCGAGAGCGAAAATAATTGGGAAGGGGGAGGGTGCATTGTTTGGCTGTAAACGGAATTCTGTCTTCCTAAAATGGACGCTAGTGGAGTGACGATTTCTCCCGTAATCGTAATTTTTTCCCCTTGTGATTCCCTCTGTTCAGTATTAATGTAAAATATGATTTTGTTCAATAAATGATTGTGTTTCAGCTTCAAAATAGAGGAAAAATTTCCAAAAATGGAAATCGGACTGAGCGAAGAGTTTGAAAAAAACTGCACTCCACTCAGAATAACTGACACAGCTCCCTTATGTTGTGATATTCAATAGATAACATACTACATAGCTGATCTATTGAATAATAAAGTGTATATTTTGAAAATGAGGTAATTGTTGACATAATTATAAGAAGAGCAGGTATTTTATTGAATTTTGAATAATTAACATTTCCAAGAACTCGTGTCAGTTCTGAGCAGAAGAAAGAATTGGAAGATCTTTCCCATTTCATTGAATTTGTAAAGGTTTTTCTATGAGTTCCACACGCTGAAGAAGATAAAAAAAAAGAAGATTTATTCTTTGAGGACACTGTTTTTATCACTTGGGTCGATAGAAATATGCAAGAAAGTAGGACAAGTGAAACATTTTTTCCAGATTAAAGCTCTCTTAAAACAAGTTCTAAATGAAATGAAAGCAGAGATACCAGAGTTTATTAAGTTTGCTGTTTTTGTTCTTTCTATGCCTGTCTCCGAGGCAATTTGTGAATCCTGGGGTTCAGCAGTTGACAAATGGTATAAGACCCAATACTAGTGACGGAGATGATGTTATAGTTGAAACAAATGATAAATGAACGTTTATAATGTCAAACAGAGCACAGTCTGGACATAAATCCGTCCAAAAAATACTGAAAGCTGCCCTAGTTCCAATGTATGGACCAAATTACCACAAACACTTTGTAAATAATTCATGTGCAACAATTGCACACTATTTAACTTCAAAAGTTATTAACAGAATATCAAATTCTAAATACATAACCTGGTTCTAAATACATTTATTTGATTTAAGTAACAGGTTTATGTATTGCTATATTTAACAAGGGGTTTCAACAGATGGTAATTTTTTAATGTTTGTTTTACTATGATTTATTCACTTAATTTTTTTTTTTATGAAATTTGGTCAAAGTGTTTCGTGCTTTGCCCGCAGAACATTTACAATCTTTGGAAGTCATGTTACAGAACATTGAATGTAATTCTGCTCCTGGGCAACAAAGATAATATTATTTGCTCTTGTGGACGATCGCGTGCTGTGGGAAACTTAATGTCACACTTGTTCGTGGGTGCCGCTTGTCTAACTACAGAGCTGCTGAAAAAACTTATAATTTTTGCTCTTTATTCACTTAAAATTAAAAGAAAATCGTTTAAAATGACAGTTATTATTTTTTTTTTTTTTCCCCCTTTCTGTTTCTTTGGACTGCTGGGTCATTCTGTGAATTGCGACTTTTATGTACGAAATTATGGTTTGGAAAGTATGGGTATTTTACTGCCTGCAGATTATATGAAGAAATTTTATTTCTTTTCTTGAATTTCACTGTCTCCAGATTATATAAAAAAGATATGGTATGTATTAGGCTTAAGACTGATGCTAGGCAAAGTTCTAACCACAGGCTTGGGTACTTTTGGATGGAATTTTCTCATGAAAATCCGTACACTTACAATGCCAGTAGAGTACAAACCTGGAAAAACAATGAATTTAAGAAGTCTTTTTCATCATGCTTTCTATACTGTTATAAGGTTGGTGTACTAGTTTTACTTTATAATACAGTAACTGTAGTAACTTGTTCTTTGAAAAAACCTTGTAGCATAGTCTGTGTGCTTCTTTAAGTTCCAAGTGATTACTAATAGACATCTCAAAAAGTTAGCAGAGCTCTGTGCATTCATGCGTGATGTCAAAAGGCAATACTATTTTACGTCTTAGTAATACTCTTGTGTACAGATTGCTGTATGCTGATGACACAGTTTTGTTGTTGGAAAGCAGAAATGAGTTGCAGAGTATGTTGTCCTGGATGTACAAAGTTTGTATGTATGAAATTCAAACTGAGTATAACTAAAGGAGAAACCAAAGTTTGTGTGAGGAACTGTTAGTATTGAATGAAAGATCAGTCTAAATGGTACAGAGATGAATGAATTTGCATATTTAAGAAGCATGTTTGACAAAAGAAACAGATTTGATGGTGAAATTAGTACGCAAGTGAATTCATCTTTGAAAGTCATAGCTGCTTTAGGAGGATTTCACAGGACTGATGGTTTCTCGAAGAAGTCCCAAATGGCTGAATATAAAAATGTACGATATATACTGGCATATAAGCTGAAAGTTTTTGGAAGAAATCCTGCTTTCAAAGTGGGAAGGGGGTCGGCTTATACATGGATCAGAAAAAAATAGGCCTGGACTTCCAAAGTGTTGTGTGAATTCTCCCTTGGCATTCGCTGGCGAGTTTGTTTGTGGTTTGGACCGCGTCTCTCCGTGTGTCACTGCACAATAGTTTTCCGACCTTTCAGTTTTATACTCAGCTGTGCCCCCTCCCTTTTGAGGGGGCACAGCTATGGATAACAGTTAGCAGGTATGATTATTTTGCTCTCAAGACATCATGGCGTGGAGAAATGGCACAGCTTCCAGCAGCCAATGGAGTATGTGCAGTGTAAAAAACACAAAACATTGATTTCACTCCGAAGTAAGAAAATTTTTTTTGATTACACAGGTTTTTCACATTCCATTCTATGTGCACTGTATTATCAAAAGCATTCAGACACCACAATGTTTTGGGACTAATGGCTTTATTATTGCAACTAGTAGTTAGTCTGTCCGCCTTTACCTGTATGACAGCTGCAACATGTCGAGGCATGCTATCGACCAATTTCCAGTAGGTCTCGACAGGAATGACTCGCCATTCATCCTATGAAGAGCAAAGATGGTTGGTGTGGTCGAATTTGTATCTGTCGCTCCAGTTCGTCCCGGAGGTTTTCCACGGGATTAAGATCAGGACTCGGGGCAGGCCAGTCTAACGATCCCACCTCATTTTCAAGAAACCAGTCCTGCACATGCTGTGCAGTGTGGCAGGGAGCTTGATCATGTTGGAAGAGATAACTGTCATTTCTATAATACTGCCACATTGTTGCTAGGACAGAATTATCCAGAACGTTGAGGTACACTTCAGAGTTCATGTTTTGCGGTATAATAACCAACAGGCTGAGTCCCATCCAGGAAAAACAACTCCATACCATGATGGAACCTGTGCAGAACTTAGCAGTTGGAAAAATGCAGTCCGATGAAAATTGTTCACCGGGCTGTTTCCAAACACACCCATCAGATTGGAAGAGTGAAAAGCATGACTCATCACTCCAAAGAACAGCTTTCCAGTTGCCCACAGTCCAGGAATGATGAGAGACACACCACTCCAAACAGCACTTTGCATTCACAGTAGTGATGTGTGGCATGTGTGCCACTGCTCTACCACAATAGCCCATACTGTGAAACTCTCTGCTTGTAGTTATCGTATTAACCAAGCCACTGTGTAAGCATTTCCTACTTCCGGAGTGATGGAAACAGCAGAGGAAGAACAGGATTTGTTAACATTTTTTACCATGTCTCTTCTGTCTTTCATCAGTTTGTGATGAAAGACAGAAGAGCTGATGGCCTTCCAGAACATTTATGTGAAAAACTTTATCTCATTTTAAATTGATACTGTGGGATTTCTTGCTTCCAAATATGAAGGAATTCCTCATTATTTTACCTGTGCAATCATGGGACCCCATCTCTGGGACTGGATGTGCACAGTGAGTCAGACGTACCAGATAAATTGTTTGGCTGAGGAGGAGAGGCATAACCATTTTGGCACCTCTCCTGTCCTGAGTTTTCACAGCATGTATGGGCATCTGCAGACCTTGTTCCTGCCTGCTGTGTCAGTGTGGTTTAGCACTGTGGAATATCAAAGTTTTTTTTACAAAAGGTGATAACTTTAAAAAGGCCAATGTTGGTTTTGTCACTTCTTGGATAAAAGAATTGTGGGATGTAATTTCACCAGAAAGGGTAATAAAGTCTTTCAAAAATGTGATGCATAAGTAAAATCATGGATGTTACAGCAGCTATTTGTAAACTCGGACACTGATTCGTACTTTAAAGGGTTTTTTTTTACAGAAGATAATCTCAGAAATTTGCATAATTCATTCCAATATAAATATTTTTCCAAAATCTTGAAATTTAACTTCGGCTTGTATGTGGATCAAGGTTTTCAAAAATTTTTAGCTGTTGAAGTAGGGAGGTTAGCTTATACACAAATATATATATATATATATATATATATATATATATTCTATAAAGAAGATACCTAAGCAAAAAAATTTCCTTAGTCTTCAGTTTTGCTCTTAAGTATATATATATATATATATATATATATATATATATATATATGGTGCTAAGAATCCCCGGAGGACCGGACTAGGCTGCCATCTGATGCTGACCTTGGCAACGTACAATGGACGCTCCCTATCTTCTGATTCAAGGCTTCTTGAATTGGAAGAAGAACTACAAAGGATCAAGTGGGACATAGTGAGGTAAGGAGAAAAGGAGAAGATCTCATCGAACTGAAAAGTGGACATCTCTTCTACTATCGTGGGACAGATACTGGCAGAACTAGTGGTGTTGGATTTATAATAAACAAGAAACTGAAGGATAAAGTTGTAGAAGTTGAAAGTTCCTCTGACAGAGCTGCATGGCTTGTTATCCAACTCTCGAAAAGATACCAGGCTCAGATTATTCAAACTTATGCACCCACCACAAGTCATCCTGAAGAAGAAATTGAAGAATTTTATGAGGAAATTTGTCATCTAAATAATAAAGGTAAGCAGCACTTGAAAATAATTATGGGAGATTTCAATGCAAAAATAGGGCAACGGCAACAAATGAAACTTGAGTAGGTAAATTCGGTCACGGCAACAGAAACCAGCGTGGAAATACTCTCGTTGAGTTTGCAGAGGCAGAAGGGTTTTTCATCTTGAACTCCTTCTTCAAGAAAAAGCCACACAGGAAATGGACATGGAGACATCCAAATGGGACGACAAGTGAAATTGATTTTATTATGTGTAACAAAAAATTCGTCATAGAAGACTGCAGTGTGCTAAACAAGTTCAACACAGGTAGTGACCATAGATTGGTGAGATGTAAGATGCACCTCAACACTAAACTCGGACGTGGCAAGCTCATAAGACAAACAAAATCTATTGACATAACCAACCTTAAAAAACACCATAATACCTTCAAGTTGGAACTGAAGAACAGGTTCTCTGCTTTAGAAGGCCTAACATCGGAAAAAGTGGACATCTCTGAAGTTAACAGAAAAGTAACCAAAGCTCTTATGGAAACAGCAACAAAATTAGCTGGGTCTAAGAACAAGTTGCATGTAAATAAATTATCAGGAAAAACAGAAATGTTGATGCAAAAAAGAAGAGAGATGAGGACAACTAAAGAAGATGTGACTTCCAAAGTGGAATATATAGAGCTATGCAAGACAGTACGAAAAAGTATCACTGAAGACGTAAGAAAATTCAACTGTGAACTAGTGAGGAAAGCAATTGAAAACAACCAAAGCCTAAAGATAGCAAAGGGACATCTCAGTAAGGGAAGAAAACAGATTATGGCACTGAGAAAAGAAGATGGTTCTGTAACAAGAAATAGAGGCGAAATTTTGACAAGAGTGAAAGATTTCTACTCCAAATTATATGAAAGGGATGATACATGCACTCCAGACATCATGAAAGATACCAGTACCAGAGTTCCTCCAGTCCTTCCAGCAGAAGTTGCACATGCAATCAAGAACATGAAGCGGGGAAAAGCTCCAGGAGAAGATGGAATTACTGTAGACATCATACAAGAAGCAAGTGGAGAAATCGAAACAGTACTCGCCCAAATTTTCACTCGATGCCTTAATGAAGGAAAGATTCCTGAGGATTGGAACACCGCTACAATGATCCTGCTACATAAGAAAGGTGACATTGAGGATCTCGGAAACTACAGACCTATCAGCCTCCTATCAGTAGTTTATAAAATCTTCACTAAAGTTCTTTCACACCGCTTGAAGGTAACACTGGACATGGCTCAACCGAGAGAACAAGCTGGATTCAGGAGTGGCTACAGCACAATAGATCATATCCATGTGCTGAGAGAACTAATTGAAAGAGCGAGGGAATATGAACTTCCATTAGGCATGGCTTTTATCGATTATGAAAAAGCCTTTGATTCGGTGAAACCATTAGCAGTTACAATGGCTCTGAAAACCTGCAGTATTGAAGATGCATACATTAATATTATTAATAACATCTATGAAAATGCAAGTGCAAAGATTCGGCTGTTTGAAAATACAACACACATAAAAATTGGAAAGGGAGTGAGACAAGGTGACACCATATCTCCGAAGCTCTTTAATGCCACATTGGAGGGTGTTTTTCAGTCACTGAGCTGGGAAAACAAGGGGATAAAGATTAATGGAGATTATCTAACCCACCTTCGTTTTGCTGATGACGTAGTCAGTTTTGCAACTAGCCCATCAGAGCTGCAGAGTATGATCCAGGAACTTGCTGACAAGAGTAAAGAAGTGGGATTAAAAATGAACTTTCAGAAGACAAAAGTGATGTTCAATGCTTTTACAAGAAATGAAGATTTATCGATTGATGGAGAAAAGCTGGAGATAACAGACATGTACGTTTATCTTGGACAGCAGATATCAAGTGAGGGTCACATTGATGAAGAAATTAATCGGCGTACAAAACTTGCCTGGAGAGCTTTTGGAAGAAACAGCATAATTTTCAAGAGCAATATGCCATTATGTCTTAAAAGAAAAGTGTTTGATCAATGCATCCTTCCAGTGCTTACGTATGGTGCAGAGACGTGGACCTTAACTAAAAGAGACATACAAAGGCTGCAGACAACTCAAAGAAGCATGGAGAGGTGCATGCATGGTGTAACCAGGAGAGATAAGAAGAGGAACTCGTGGATCCGAAAAATGACAAGAGTGGAAGACATCATGATCAGAGTTAAATCCCTGAAATGGCAATGGGCTGGACATACTGCCAGAAGGACAGATCATCGATGGACAGCCGAAATTTTAGATTGGATTCCAAGGGACAGGAAAAGACCCAGAAGAAGACCACATGGGAGATGGGTGGATGAAATTCGAAAGTATGCAGGGGTGACATGGAGGAGACTGGCACAAGGCAGACCGTTGTGGAGGAAACTTAGGGAGACCTTCGTCCAGCAGTGGATTGATAATGGTTGACAATGATGATGATGATGATGATGATGATATATATATATAGCAAAAGCAAATAATGTGAAACAACAAAAAACGTGCCCTATATATATATAGTAATTGTTCCTACTCTGGTGTATGTCAGTGAAATCTGACTACTGCAGAAGAGACATTTGAGTTATTTGTGTGCTGGAGAGATGTGTTGTGAATGACTGTGTATTAAAATGTAATTGTTCCGATTCTGATGTATGGCAGTGAAACCTGGGTACTGCAGAAGAGACGTAGGAGTCATTTGTGTGCTGGAGAGATGCATTACTCATGGCAGGTTTGTGGCAGGATACATTCTCCGATCATGTGAGGAATGAAGATGTGTTGTAGATGTGTAATGTGAAGCAAAATGTTGTCAGTTAGGTGGAGTAGAATATTCTGAGGTGGTTTGGCCATGTTGAAAGAATGAGTAATGAGACTCCTAAGAGGATTGGTGCAGCCCAAGTGGCTGGAAAGAAAGGTAGAAGGCCAAGGAAATCATAGGGCCAGCTTAGGACCAGATTCAGGAATGTCTGTATGACAAAAAAAAAATGAGTATGAAGTACAAAAGATTTTGTTTGAGACATGTGATGGATTTCAGTGACACTTGAGTTGTGTGCTAAGACCACTGTAAATGCAGACATTTGATACGTCATCATCCATTATCAATCCACTGCTGGATGAAGGTCTCCCCAAATTTATTCCACGGCTGTCTGTCTTGAACCAGTCTCCTCCATGGTGCTGCAGCATGCTTTCAAATTTCATCCACCCCTTTCCCACGTGGTCTTCTTCTGGGTCTTTTCCTGTCCCTTGGTATCCAGTCTAATATTTCAGTTGTCCATCAGTTGCCTGCTCTATTAATATGTCCAGCCCATTGCCATTTGAAGGTCTTCACTTTGATCATCATGCCTCTTACTCTTGTCATTTTCCTGATTCGTAAGTTCCTTTTCTTTATATCAATTCACTTTTACTAAAACTAGTAGGATTTTTAGCAACAGAAAGTTTGCTGCACTTTACTGCTGTATTATGTGAATTCATATTGCAGTTGTCAGTAGTGGAAAGGCCCCATTGTTATTTGAATGTGAATTGCTTGCAATCATCTAATTCTGACAAAATGTACTATTTCTGTTGTTGAAAATTGTTTTTCACCTTATGGTATTGTGTAAAAGCATTCTTTATAGTTCATTTTTTCATTTTGACCAAAAAAAGTATTATTTCTCATAGTCATATTCTTCATGTTCAATTTCTCAAAGGGAGTTTGGCATCCAACAAAGAATGTGGGAGTCTTTAAAGCTGTGAATAATGTCCTCCATGTTTAACCTAATGAATTTTTAGAAAAAAATAGAAAAATTGCACTAAAAATAAGTTAAAGGAGGGTTCATTCTGGGACTATAAAAGGGTAGACTGCAGATTTTGAAAAAAAAAAAAAGCCTCAACTGTGTAATGAAAGAAGTGCATTAGTCTTTTATTTTATTAATCTAAACAGAGTAAAGTTGCACACAGTAATACAGTCATGTAGTGCAGTTTTAGTGCATGACACTTTTTGTTCACAGGGGCTTTTGCATATATAAAATCAAAGTAACCAACATGTCTTAGCATCCTCATTCAGGATGGGATTTTTAAAGCCTAAATGTTGGTAAGGTTCAAAATTTAGCATGCAGGTAGCCAGAGTCCATTACCTAGTGCAAAATGCCATGAATGAGGCCTGTTTGAACAAGGCATAACCTAACCAAAGGATTAAAATATGACTTCAGTTATTATTAAATTGCAAGAATAGGGGAGCTCATATTTTTTTAGATCAACATCTCGTAGGATAGTAATTTTGCCCACGATTTTGAATAAGACGACAGCCACATATCCAGCCACACTACATGTGTTGAATTTATTTATTTACACTGTAAATCTCTGTTTTTCCCACATTTTGATGGAATTCATGGCAAAGAAAACTGATAGTGTATTTGAAGTTTCTGTATTATGATAAGTACAAATATTTAATGCAAATTTTGTCTGATAGCAATCTTTAAGTTCTTACAAACAGCTGCCATTTTAGTAGTCATACTTATGAATGTTCTCTCTCATAGACATATAATCTTAATATGAGAGTGTTCCTAATATTGGGTTGGCCAAAAAGTTTGTTCGGTTTTTCCATAGGATGGACATAGGATGGCTCTAGTAGTGCTTAGTTGTCTTTAACTTCATTTGAAATAATTTTGTTAGATTGTATTGTGACAGCTGTCATATCAGTGAGCATTTTACAAAAAAATTATCAAAATTGGTGAATTTTTGTTAGCCATTTTAATACTGAAGATGGAAGAAAATAAACAACATTTTTGGCATATCATGCTTTATTATTTCAAGAAAGGTAAAAATGCAACTAAAATGCAAAAAAAAAAAAAAAAAAAAAAAGGATCGGTGCAGTATATGGAGAAGGTGCTGTGACTGATTGAGCGTGTCAAAAGTGGTTTGCAAAGTTTTGGGTGATGCTGCATGGTAAATAATCCTATGGTAGGTGCATCTGTTTTTGGTACTTTTTTTTTTTTTTTTTTTTTTTTTTGAGATTTCTCTCTGGGGTACGCTCCATGGTCCGGTAGACCAGTTGAAATTGATAGTCATTAAATTGAGAACAATCAACATTATACAATGCGGGAGATAGCCGACATACTCAAAATATCTAAGTCAAGCATTGAAATTCATTTGCACCAGCTTGGTTATGTTAATGGCTTTGATGTTTGGGTTGCACATAAGTTAAGCGAAAAAAAAAAAAAACTCCTTGACCATATTTCTGCATGCGATTCTCTACTTAAATGGAACGAAAACGTTCTGTTTTTAAAACAAATTGTGATGGACGATGAAAAGTGGATACTGTACTATAATGTGGAATGGAAGAGATCGTGGGGCAAGGGAAATGAACCACCACCAACTGTACCAAAGGCCGGTCTTCACCCAAAGAAGGTGATGTTGTGTATATGGTGGGATTGGAGGGGAGTCCTCTATTATGAGCTCCTTTCGGACAACCAAACAATTAATTCCAACAAGTATCCCTCCCAATTAGACCAACTGAAAGCAGCACTAGACGAAAAGCATCCGGAATCAGTCAACAGAAAACGCATAATCTTCCATCAGGATAACGCAAGACCGCATGTTTCTTTGACCAGGCAAAAACTGTTACAGCTTGGCTGGGAAGTTCGGATTCGTCCGCTGTATTCACCAGATATTGCACCTTTGGATTTCCATTTAATTTGGTCTTTACAAAATTCTCTTAATGGAAAAAATGTTCAATTCCTTGGAAGACTGCAGAAGGCACTTGGAACAGTTCTTAGCTCAAAAAGATAAAGTTTTAGAAAGATGGTATGATAAAGTTGCCTGAAAGATGGCAGAAGACGGTGTAACAAAATGGTGAATACATTGTTCAATAAAGTTATTGGTGAAAATGAAAAATGTGTCTTTTATTTTTACATAAAAACCAAACGAACTTTTTGGCTAACCCAATACATTAGCTAGGCAATGTATATATATGCCTGCTTACTGAGTGCTAAAATTTTGATACATTGTGAAATCCGTATTCTTATGGGATATCTGTTTTATTAGTTGACGATGGCATTGGTGAGGGCGGTATGGGGCTAAGTGATGACAGTGAAATGGAAGGTAGGTGAAAACCTTTTTTGTCATGCATGAAATGCATACAGTGGTGGTATGTGCTTTTTGCATGTTGAAAGCATGAAGTGAGGTGAAATTAGAAGTTTCTTAATAAATAATCCTATGGTAGGTGCATCTGTTTTTGGTACTTTTTTTTTTTTTGTAACTGTATAAAAAAGTGTGCAAACAAGTGTCTTAAAAGCATTGTTGCCATAGTAGTAACTAATTATACAATGACTGCTGCTTATAGAACATTTTATATATACATAGTTTCAACTCTTGGAAACAGCTCATTCTTAAAGCGAATTTAGGCATATAACTCACATTAAGCTACTGTGCATGAAGTGTCATTCATCAATAAAAAGTGCAAGTCTTAAAAGGTGTGGATATCTCACACATACTATCATATGCAATAAAAAGTAGGGATTGAAGGCATTTTTGTGTACATATGAACTTATGGTACTTCTAAAGTCAATGAGACATAATTTTCCCAACAATTTTGTTGAGCTTTCATTAAAAAAGCCTACCCCCCCCCCCCCAATTCTCAGGATACAAGGCGAAGGCAATTAAATTGATAAAATTTATTTGTGTAGCAGAGAAAAAATACTGTCATGTGTCCCATTTGTAGCTGTTAAGTAAGCAGAGAGCTAACTTGCATGATATATGACATTTTTAAAGCTAATTTTTTTTTGTCCGAACTTAAAAATTCTAAAGAGAATGTGCATATGAAAACTAAATATTCATGCACAAGACTTTTTTTTTGTAAGGTTGTGGACTAAAATAAAAATGTAAAACAGTTTAATTTTTTATATGTAGTTTTGACATTTTTAAAAATATACTTGGAATTTTATTTTGTTTTATATAAATGTTTAATTTTTGTGCATTTTTGGTTTATAAAGATAAATACAGTATATATGTATACATGTGTAATACAAGTGCAAATGTGTTCAGCAATTGTAGGATACAGCATCAATAAAATTGGAAACATGGTGACACTAACCTTTATTTTAAATACACCAGAGTTGAATAATAATGAAACGCATATAACGCATTAAATCCGTTTATTTTTGTGGTGTAGTCAGCACAAATATTCACCAAGCTTTCGCACTCCACTGGGAGGCTTTTTCAAGGCAATAGTAGACACAAAAATGCAGAGAATTAGACCATGTAAAGAACGAAGATGATTTTTGAAAATAACGCGGATGACAACACAAGCATATTGCTTGAATTTTTATCACGTAATTATACAGTGCGCCGTGATGCGTTTCCATCTTTTAATAACGCATGCCAGAACCATTTGGTAGTTACGTAGAGACTATATCATTGCATGTCACTTTGCTGAATAGGATTTCCACTGTTTCCCTGATGGCAGTCTCTTTGAAATTCGTGTAAGGGGCAATTCTTCTAATATTGTTCCATACAGGAGCGGCCGAGCAATGCATGACTTTCCTGGCGAGGGCTGTTTTCTGCATGTCCTGGTTCACACTTCATACGTGTTCTTTACATCTAGTGTCCAAAGATCACTTTGTCATTCCTATATATATCTTTTCCGTGTTGTCAATATACCAACGGTATAGCGTACACACCCGCCTTTTCTTTCTCACCCTGTCTCTCCTTGCAACTTGATATTATATGTAATAACGGGGTCGTGGACTTCATTGCTATTAATATGCTGTATTTGCGTAATAAATTATTTAACCAATATGTAAAGCCTGTGAAATATGCAATGGATTCTGCGTATCTCATTGTCATACTAGGCGATTTTGCTATTGCTGATATTATATGATTTCTCACAGTCCTATGTACTCTGTCTATGTCATCCTTCTTATCTCCAGCCTTTAGACCTTTGCTGTAAATATTATCAATTTCTTTATTATTTAGGTAGTTGGGTTTGCATACGTGAGTACGTTCTATAGAGCCACGCTCTGAATGTGGAAAGTTTGTACTCCTTTGGGCTGTGCGAATCAGGAGGGATAAGGTTCGGTACTGCGGTCGGTTTATAATAAATGTTAAAATCGAAGCTGGATGCTCTTTCTTCTGAGCTCTACATCAAGGTAATTCAACGTCCCGTCTTTTTCGAGCTCTATTATGAACTTATTGTATTGTGTAGGTTGTTTATCTTGCGCATGAAATCCTTTAATTCGTCTACTCCATGTTCCCATATGAAGAATATGTCGTCAGCATAGCAGATCCAAACTCGGGGTTTTTTGATACAATTTAATAGGATGAGATCTTCTAGCAGTCTAAGTACTGCTTTCGCAAGGACTGCAGATGATAATGGTGAACCCATTGGTGCTCCTTTAGTTTGTTTGTAGATGTTTCCATCCAACTTGAAATAGCTGTGGTTAGTAATCAGATTTAAGGCGGCGATAATTTTCTTTGTTTGGGTTGGTGTGAGTTCACGGGAAGTGACCATTATTTCTTCAAGGTTTGCGACAGCCTCTGGTATAGGTATAGATGGATATAAAGACACTATATCAAAACTTCCCATTATATCATTATCAAATACATTAATCTTCTTGTGTGCTCCACAAATTCTTTTGTTGACTTGATTATGTAATCAGAGTTTTTTAAACATTCAGAGCAGAAATTAGCTACGGATTTTTCTAATATGTACGTAGGAGCTTTGTTTTTTGCAACTATAGGTCTAAGGGTAGATCCAGGTTTACGATTCTTTAGTTGCCCGAAGATTAGTGGAATTGTAGGGTCCGGTGGAAGCTTCGCTGACATTCTAATAATTTCCGGTAGATCTTTGTCTCTAGCCAGAGCTTGAACTTTCCGTATTATGCTGTTTAGAGGATTCTTCGACTGCAGAATTGATTGCGATTGATCAGCAAATTCCTTAAGTTTTCTAATATAATCAGACCTGTTCATAATGGCAATCTGATTTGACTTGTCGGTTAGGGGTAATCAATATTCTAGGGTCATTGTGTAGGTTCTCCAAAACTTTCTTAATCTGTCTGTCACTTTCCTTAAAGTTCCTTTTTTTTTTAATATTCCTCTGGTTAAAATTCAATACACTGCTTCTTAACTTCGATACCGCTAATCATCTATCATGATCTTCTGCTGGAACTTGGGAGATTATACTTTCTACTTCTGATATTAACTGCATGATTTTAGGCTTCGATGGAGGGCAATGTTTTGGCCCATGCTCCAAACGTTTACTTGTTCTTCCGTCATAATTACTGTCAATTCATTTATTTAGGGGACTCTGTAGAGAGGAAGAGGTCCTGAATAAGAAGCATTGTAAAAAACTAGATATTCTTCGATCGACTCAGATTCGAACTAATAACTACAGAGTCCCCTTCATAAATGAATCGACAGTAACTATGACGGATGAACAAGTAAAAGTTTTAGAGCATGGGCCAAAATATTGCCCTCCATCGAAGCCTAAAATCAAGCAGTTAATATCAGAAGTATAATCTCCCAAGTTCCAGCAAAAGATCATGATATGACCAGATGTTTAGCGGTATCAAAGTTAAGAAGCAGTGTATTGAATTTTAACCGGAGGAATATTAAAAAAAAGGAACTTTAAGGAAAGTGACAGACAGATTAAGAAAGTTTTGGAGAACCTACACAATGACCCTAGAATATTGATTACCCCTAACCGACAAGTCAAATCAGATTGCCATTATGAACAGGTCTGATTATATTAGAAAACTTAAGGAATTTGCTGATCAATCGCAATCAATTCCGCAGTCGAAGAATCCTCTAAACAGCATAATACAGAAAGTTCAAGCTCTGGCTAGGGACAAAGATCTACCGGAAATTATTAGAATGTCAGCGAAGCTTCCACCGGGCCCTACAATTCTACCACTCTTTGGACGACTAAAGAATCATAAACCTGGATCTACCCTTAGACCTATAGTTGCAAAAAACAAAGCTCCTACGTACATATTAGAAAAATCCGTAGCTAAATTCTTCTCTGAATATATCGTTGTTCAATTTACGCTAAGTTGCTATGAACATACTTTTTACATGGCTACGATATTTTAATTCAGTTGACATTAAATGTCCGTAAATACTGTTTCACACGTTATGCAAGTTCAGCTATCGGGAGATTGCAAAAGGACGTTAACATAGTATTGGCAATTGAAGTCAAGTATAATAATAATAAGTATCTGTACTTACAATATTCATAGTGGCTGTCGGGGCTTCATATGTGCGTCATCTAAGAATGTGAATTCCTTCAATTGTGAAGTTAAAATTCATGATATTGTAAAATCTGCACCAGATAAAATTAAACAAGATGAATTTTTTACAATGCAAAAAAATCCATTAACATCGATGAAATAAGAAACTGAATTAAAACCTTGTTGAATTTTTTAAAAACGAACTTCAATCCTGAAGAGGAGACAATCTTGACCGCGAAGCACCCTGATACATAATGAAAACTGAAGATGAATTATACTTTTGCCAAAACCTCAAAAATAAACAATCTTGAAAAAGAAAATACAAACATACAAATCTCCCGAATGCGAAGCACCAAGCTAGTTTCTGCTAACATTTATAGCCATCATCAGTGGTAGGTGCACAGACATTAGGATTACCGCACTCACTCGCTCAGGTATGCAGCTTAATCCCAATGTATGTTCAGCCCTGTCGTGTAGATATTTGCGCATCATGATTTGGGTTCCACTGCACATATCAATGGTGTCGCCATCTGTTGTCAAACAAAAATATACTAGTAGCATTTACGTAGAAATATTCAACTGTATTTTTAAGTAACATTTGATGTCACATGTTTTTTGTTAATGTTTTTCCTCTTGAAATGTTTTCTCTCCTGTTCAATAAGGTACCTCCATGCAAACTGAAGCTCTACTGGACTATTAACGTTACAGTTGTATCTTTTGGTTTTCTCAATGACTACAGCCTCGGAGGTTAGAATCTGGGCATGTGATCTATGTGATGTTAGAATTTTTGTGTTAGTCCAATCAGGAGTTACATGATTTTTGATACAATGTTGTATTAATGAAGTTTTTTCATCTTTTCTTGTCCAGTTCGTAATATGTTCATTTAATCTAGTCAAAAATCTTCTATGCGTACTTCCGATATATACTTTGTCTTTTTGGTTATCATCCGTAACTGTTGGAATGACATTAATACCAGATTTATTTAGAATTGATCTATTATTAGTAGTAGTAAGTATGCTTCCATTGTCAATAACTGTTTCTGCAATGTTAATATTGTTGTTGTAACATTCTTTTTTAAAATAGTACTAATAGGAGGTAAGTATGGAAATTTTCCATAATATTGCTGTATTTCTTTTTTAATGTTATTATCGAAACGATGTATATTGGACGTAATGTTGTTATATAAAGACTTGACTAATCCTTTACTATATCCAAATTCTTCTGCAGTTTTTTCAATCCATTTTAGCTCTTTGATCTCCAATTCTTTATTGGATGAGTGTGTCATGGCTCTTTTAATATAATAGCGGAATTTTGGACAGACAGCAAGAAAAGTGTAAACTAAAACACTTTCGTAAAATTGAAAATCTAATAAATGACAAGCACCAGAAAAACCATAAAATAGAGATTAATAAGCAAAATCTTTATATTAATAAATCTAGTTTAGAACTATCAAATCTGCAAATGGAAGCACTTGGAAGAGGTATGAGGTTTACGTATCGACAAAAAGTGCCAAAAACGGAATACCTCATTCCGCAAATTGAGAATGTCATCCAAAGATTGCCTAATGCAAATAAAAATCCTACAAGATTTAAAATGGTCCGTGCCATCAACAACATGTACAACACCAATGAAAATACAAGAATCACATATGAGTGCGAAGCCCTAATGAAGTTGAGAAATAACCCTGCTATAAAGTGTATTATGGTGGACAAATCTAAGCAGATTGTCATCTTAAATACAGATGAATATAATAACAAGATGACAGAAGCAATCAATAAGTTGAATGCCCAATAAGGACCCTGTTGACAGTATAATTAGGAACTTGGCTTATATAAAAAATCACAGTGACTTACCTACAATTATTAAAAGCAAATGTATTCCACCAGTAGGTGCTTGTACACCAAATATTTTTGGTCAAATAAAAACACATAAGACTGGCAAACCTATTAGGCCTATTGTTAATAAGAATCTCCAACTATTAACTTAGAGAGAGCACTATTTAACTACATCAAACCATTCTACAATAGCCATGAAGCCAGTATTACTAATGTTACTGAAGTTATCAACAAGTTAACAACAATTAAAACCTCCAATTTCACAATGGCCAGTTTAGATGTCATCTCTTTATATCCCAATTCTTCCAACAGATGTCGCTATTGACTTAATTAATTCCCGATTGGATGAAGAAAATCTTACTGATAAAGTCAGAAACAGTATTGTATCTGCATTATTTTTTGTTGCAAATAATAATTATTTCATATTTAATGGGATAATTTATAAACAGCAATATGGCGCCCCTATGGGGTCCCCAATTTCAGGGCTACTGGCCGAAGTCGTTCTGCAAGATATTGAAAACTGTATATTAGATCATTCTAATATATACTTACCATATGTATATCTCAGATATGTAGATGATATTTTACTGTTTTGGCAGCACTCCAATCTTGAAATGGATAATTTCATTGCTAAATTTAACAATTGTTATCAATCTATACAGGTTAGTAAAGAAATTGAGGTTAATGGCCAGCTAAAACTTCTTGGATATATCTATACAAAAGGATAACGGAATTATAGAATATTCTGTATACCGGAAGCCATCATATGTACAGGCAATTATCCCAAGAGATTCTACACACCCTTGGAAATATAAGACTGCAGTATTCCGCTATTATATTAAAAGAGCCATGACACACTCATCCAATAAAGAATTGGAGATCAAAGAGCTAAAATGGATTGAAAAAACTGCAGAAGAATTTGGATATAGTAAAGGATTAGTCAAGTCTTTATATAACAACATTACGTCCAATATACATCGTTTCGATAATAACATTAAAAAAGAAATACAGCAATATTATGGAAAATTTCCATACTTACCTCCTATTAGTACTATTTTAAAAAAAGAATGTTACAACAACAATATTAACATTGCAGAAACAGTTATTGACAATGGAAGCATACTTACTACTACTAATAATAGATCAATTCTAAATAAATCTGGTGTTTATGTCATTCCAACAGTTACGGATGATAACCAAAAAGACAAAGTAATATATCGGAAGTACGCGTAGAAGATTTTTGACTAGATTAAATGAACATATTTCGAACTGGACAAGAAAAGATGAAAAAACTTCATTAATACAACATTGTATCAAAAATCATGTAACTCCTGATTGGACTAACACAAAAATTCTAACATCACATAGATCACATGCCCAGATTCTAACCTCCGAGGCTGTAGTCATTGAGAAAACCAAAAATACAACTGTAACGTTAATAGTCCAGTAGAGCTTCAGTTTGCATGGAGGTACCTTATTGAACAGGAGAGAAAACATTTCAAGAGGAAAAACATTAACAAAAAACATGTGACATCAAATGTTACTTAAAAATACAGTTGAATATTTCTACGTAAATGCTACTAGTATATTTTTGTTTGACTACAGATGGCGACACCATTGATATGTGCAGTAGAACCCAAATCATGATGCGCAAATATCTACACGACAGGGCTGAACATACATTGGGATTAAGCTGCATACCTGAGCGAGTGAGTGCGGTAATCCTAATGTCCGTGCACCTACCACTGATGATGGCTATAAGTGTTAGCAGAAACTAGTTTGGTGCTTCGCATTCGGGAAATTTGTATGTTTGTATTTTCTTTTTCAAGATTGTTTATTTTTGAGGTTTTGGCAAAAGTATAATTCATCTTCAGTTTTCATTATGTATCAGGGTGCTTCGCGGTCAAGATTGTCTCCTTCAGGATTGTAGTACGTTTTTAAAAAATTCAACAAGGTTTTAATTCAGTTTCTTATTTCATCGATGTTAATGGATTTTTTTGCATTGTAAAAAATTCATCTTTTTAATTTTATCTGGTGTAGATTTTACAATATCATGAATTTTAACTTCACAATTGAAGGAATTCACATTCTTAGATGACACACATATGAAGCCCCGACAGCCACTATGAATATTGTAAGTACAGATACTTATTATTATTATACTTGACTTCAATTGCCAATACTATGTTAACGTCCTTTTGCAATCTCCCGATAGCTGAACTTGCATAACGTGTGAAACAGTATTTACGGACATCTTCTCTGAATGTTTAAAAAACTCTGATTATGTAATCAAGTCAACAAAAGAATTTGTGGAGTGCACAAGAAGATTAAATATATTTGATAATGATATAATTGGAAGTTTTGACATAGTGTCTTTATATCCATCTATACCTATACCAAAGGCTGTCGCAAACCTTGAAGAAATAATCGTCACTTCCCGTGAATTCACACCAACCCAAACAAAGAAAATTATCGCTGCCTTAAATCTGATTACTAACCGCAGCTATTTCAAGTTGGATGGAAACATCTACAAACAAACTAAAGGAGCACCGATGGTTTCACCATTATCTGCAGTCCTTGCGAAAGCAGTACTTAGACCGCTAGAAGATCTCATCCTTTTAAATTGTATCAAGAAACCCCAAGTTTGGATCCGATATGGTGAAGACATATTCTTCATATGGGAACATGGAGTAGATGAATTAAAGGATTTCATGCGCAAGATAAACAACCTGCATAATACAATAAAGTTCACCACAGAGCTTGAAAATGACGAGATGTTGAATCATCTTGACGTCGCACTCAGAAGAATTAAAACATCCAGCTTCGATTTTAACGTTTATTATAAACCGACCGCAGTATCGAACCTTATCCCTCCTGATTCGCACTGCCCAAAGGAGTACAAACTTTCAGCATTCAGAGCGTGGCTCTATAGAACGTACAACGTATGCAAACCCAACTACCTAAATAATAAAGAAATTGATAATATTTACAGCAAAGGTTTAAAGGCTGGAGATAAGAAGGATGACATAGACAGAGTACATAGGACTGTGAGAAATCCTATAATATCAGCAACAGCAAAATCGCCTAGTAGGACAATGAGATATGCAGGATCCGTCGCATATATCCCAGGCTTTGCATATTGGTTAAAGAATTTATTACGCAAATACAACATATTAATAGCAATGAAGTCCCCGACCCCATTATCACATTAATATCAAGTTGCAAGGAGAGACAGTGTGAGAAAGAAAAGGCGGGTATGTACGCTACGCTGTTGGTATATCCTGACAACACGGAAAAGTTATATATAGGAATGACAAAGCGATCCTTGGACACTAGATGTAAAGAACACGTACGAAGTGTGAACCAGGACATGCAGAATACAGCCCTTGCCAGGGAAGTCATGCATTGCTCGGCCACTCCTATATGGAATAATATTAGAAGAATTGCCCCTTATACGAATTTCAAAGAGACTGCCATCAGGGAAACAGTGGGAATCCTATCCAGTAAAGTGGCAGGCAATGATATAGTCTCTACGGAACTACCAAATGGGTTTGGCATGCATTATTAAAAGATGGAAACACATCACGGCGCACTGTATAATTATGTGATAAAAATTCATCTAATATGCTTGTGTTGTCACCCGCGTTATTTTCAAAAATCATCTTCGTTCTTTACATGTTCCAATTTTCTGCATTTTGTGTCTACTGTTGCCTTGAAAAAGCCTCCCAGTGGAGTGCGCAAGCTTGGTGAATATTTGTGCTGACTACACCACAAAAATAAACGGATTTCGTACGCTATATGTGTTTCATTATTATGGTGACACTATATCTCCCAAGCTCTTCAGTCCCACTTTGCTGAACATCTTTCATTCATTGTAGTGAGTAGACTAGGGGATAATGATTGATGGAACTCCCCATCATTGTGCTGATGACATGGTCATTTTTGTAACTACCCTTTCAGAGTTGCAGAGTAAGATCAAGGAACTTGCTGACAAAAACAATTAAAAATGAACTTTAAGAAAAAAATTGATGTACAATGCTTCGACAAGCAATGAAGATTTAGCAATTATTGGGCGAAATCTAGAGGTAACTAATACCTACATTTACCATGGGCAAGTGAGGGCGATATTGATGAAGAAATTAATTAGTATATGAAACTTAGTTGGAGAGCATTTGGATAAAACAGCACAATTTTCAACACCAATTTGCCATTAGGTTTTAAAAGAAAAGCATTTAATCAGTGCGTACTTCTAGCTCTTATTTATGGATCACGACATGGACCTTAACTAAAAAGGGCATTCAGATGCTCCAAACAACTGAAAGAAGCGTGGAGAGGTGCATGCGGACGGATAGAAAGAGGAACTGGTGTATCAAGAAAATGACGTGAGTTGATGATATGATCAAGGACAAATTCTTGAACTGGCAATGAGCTGGACAATATTGCTAGAACTGACCACTACTGGACAACTGAAATACCAGACAGGATTCATAGGGACAGGAAAACATCCAGAAGAAGTTCATGCGGGTCATTCCCTTTCAAGTGAGCCAATGAAAAAACCTTACCCTCTTTGAATTCAAAGGCAACCTATTATATGCAGGGCCTAAACCTTTTTAGGGTTCATCATGGGGTATCAGGTTTCAAGATTTCATTTGCACAACTGCAAGGCTCACATTCCTTGCTGTTGCACAAATGAATCAAAGGAGTCATCACTCCAAATTCTTTATAGCTGAATGTCTGTCGTAAATGATTCATGAAGCGATTTTTTTTACATTGTGAATGGCAATCAGTATTTATGTTACTGAAAATGGTTGCATGCCACACCTAGTTAAATGTTGCATTTCAGAGCTGCATGTTTATAAAATCAAGTGTAGTGCCATGGTGTTATTGCAAAATATGATAAGTCTGATGAAGCTGTGCCATCACACAGCTAAAATGTGGTAGAAAAGAATTATAAGTTTATTTTGACTTAAATGTGCAAAACTGTAGTAGAAAAAAATTAGAAGTTTACTGGGACTACAACAGTTATTTATTTCAAAATAATGGCATTTTAACTCGTATGTGGACCTGAAACATATCTGTGTATGACTGTTTCAGCCACCTTCAAACTTTAGGCATGTTGCTTCATGGAGAACAAACTGATAAAAAAAGAAACAAACAATTAAAAAATATATATATATATTAGTATTTACTTTTACCAAGAAAAAATCAGGTGATATGGATTTCAATTAAATTTTACAGTCTCATCTCACTACAGAGGATATGACTTCACTCAGACAAAATCTATTAGAATATGGACGATGTAACAAGTAGAAATTTACTGTTGAAGGTCTGGAGAATAAAATTTCAAAAAATGAGTGTAAACGTCGTCAACATTCTTTAAATCCTTAAGGACGATGAAAATTAAAAATGTAATGAACTGGTAAAACACATTTGAATTGTAAAATAAAATATGATGAAGATTTATAAAATATTGCTGTAAAAACTTAGGTTCTGAATAAACCATGAATGCTTAAATACAAAGTGAACAGGTAAAACATAAAGAACAAATGCAAAAAAACCCAAAGTCGGGACATTAAACTTTCAAAAAAAACCTCAAAGATACCTGACAAAACTTGTTCTCCTTTGAGCTGAATGGCAAATGATGTTAATGTCCAATGCATTTCGACACCATAGCTCTGATGTGTCATCTTCAGAGGTAGCTCACACTGTATTTCCCGCAGTCACACCAAACACCAGCCTCACCCTTCATCCCTGTCATGTCAAACTCCTTGATCTTGAGATTCAAGGTCATAAGTGCTAGTTGTTGCCATTTCCTATACTTGTGCCTGTGAAGATATTTGTGATATAAATCCGTTGTGCTGTCTTCCGTGGTCTTCCCTTTCTTTTCCGAGCATTTTCTTCTTCGATTAACCATTTCCATGGTGAAGGGAGTTATATGCAGCAACTAATGTTACAGCTCATTTCTTTGTTTTTCTATTAATACCGACTCAGCATATCAAATTGATTTTTCAGTGGGATGTTTGCAAAGTAGTATAATGTCTTCAAATATAGGAGTGGCATTATTTTTTGTGCAATACTGTATCAGAGCTGTTTTTACTTTTTTTTTAATTTCAGTTGCTTATGTGTTGCTTAAGTCGTTGTTTTAGTCTATTCGTTGTACTTCCAATATACCATTTTTTAAATTGTGCATTATTGTCTGCTGTTATCAGAATACTGTACACTCCTGCATTATCAAGAAGATTTGTTTTTTCTTTATTTTTTACTAGAAGTTTTTCATAGTCATTAACAGAGATTCCAATCTCATTCTTTGTCATTCTTACGGCATTCGTTTTTAATTATTCTAGTTAAATCTTTCACAAATGGAAATTTACCACAGTATGATTTAGTTGTTTTTGCTTTTTGCCTTGGATGTTTATGGTCATAAATTAATTTTTTTACAACTGAAGCATTGCATCCATATAGCTTAGCAGTATTAATAATCCAAGAAATCTCATTTTCTCTGAAAAAATTGCTACTTGAATGTGTGAATGTACACTGAATAAAGGACCAAATTGCTGCAATCTTATGTGCCCATGGATGATATAAGAAAATATTTCAATAAGCATCATAAGAAAATATTTCAATAAGCAGGATATTCCATTATCCGGGATCTCTCCAAATAAATTCACATTCATATGCATTTAGATACGAACTCAAGTACGTATAACTATCTACGTAAATAAGTAGTGAAGAAAGTTTTTATCTGTTCTTAAAAAAAAAAAAAAAAGTTAAATGTTGCTTTATGGTGACTTAAAATTTTATACATTACAGTACTGAGGTATAACATTCATGGCTTGACAAAATAATCAGTTATTTCACATAGCTTTTTTTTTTTCAGAATTTAATAAATTTACCTGATTTTTCAGTTTATATATAATATGCGGAGAAGTCCACATTATTCTTATTTTCCCAAAAGCGTCTTAAAATGCTGCATGCATTATTCACTTCCGTATGAGAAGGTACTTCAATATCCACATGATCATCAACTTCAATAATCTCCACAGAAAGAACCACATGTTGTACATGTGTTTCTGTATATTATGTTTCTTATATATTAGAACCACATGTTGTACATGTGTTTCTGTCAGTAAACAATCACTACACAAATTCCAAGGAAGATGCCTTGAATAAAGAAACTGCTTTTCTCATTTGTAAGCTTGAAAGAGCAAAATTTTATTCCAATAACCGGGATTAATCCAATATTCTTATTCTATTAACCAGAGCATTTTATCGTTATGTACAAAGGTTGTGGTTTGGGACACAGGAAATTTATTCTTTTAAGCAGGATATTCCATTACCCGATATTCCATTATGCGGGTTCGACTATAGTAAGTATATAGGTTTTCTATAAACTTGGTAACCAAGTTGAGATTGGTTTTTAATGAATTTAATATCTGAAAAAGGTAGCTCTTTATTCTCAAGTTCAATGGTGAATTGGATAGTTGGAAAAATATTTGATAATTCATTCTTTAAAACTTGTAACTCTTCAAGACAAGATCTCCAAATAATAAAGTTGTCATCCACATACCTGCAGTAGAAATAAATTTTATTCTTATATTTGTTTATAACTTTTTCTTCATTGAAAACCAGTCTTGGTTACCAAGTTTATAGAAAACCTGCATACTTACCAGTAATTGTTCCACAAGACTCATATCATCCATGGACGCATAAGATTGTAGCAATTTGGTCCTTTATTGAGCATATGTTCACACATTCAAGTAGCAATTATTCAGAGAAAGCAAAATTTCTTGAATTATTAATTCTGCTAAGCAATGTGGATACCACCTTTCAGTTGTTAAAAATTAATTTATGACCATAAACATCCAAAGCAAAAAGCAAAAACAACTAAATCATATTGTGGTAAATTTCCATTTGTGAAAGATTTAACTAGAACAATTAAAAAAGAACCATAAGAGAGAGAATAACAAAGAGATCAGAATTTCCATTAATAACTATGAAAAGCTTCTAGTAAAAAATAAAAAAAAACCAAGTTGGTAAAATCATGCAATGCATTGATTATGATACGCTTTCCAACATACCAGAAATTATTACTCAAGTTATGTGGATAATGGCTGTGGAATAAATCTTGCTCCTGTGTCCTGACCTTTGACCCCATTTTGATAATATTCAACAGAACCAGTTCAGTATACCTCAGGAAAAACATAAAGTTTTGTCGCAATAGAAGCAGTTTCACGCAAGTTATGAGAATAATGGCTGTGGAATAAATCTTGCTTTTGTGCAATGACCTTTGACCCCATTCCCTTGATATTCAACAGAACTGGTTCACTATACCTCCGGAACAACATGATAAAGTTTTGTCGCAATCCAAGCATTTTAGGTAAGTTATGATGCACAAGGGCAATGGAATGGATCCCACTCCAGCGTCCTGACCTTTAACCCCATTTCGCCCATTTTCAATAGGGTTCGTCCCCAGTGGCTCCCTACCACATACTAAAATTTCATCGAAATCGAACCATTTTTACGCAAGTTATGACGCATAAGGGCAATGGAATATATCCCGCTCTTATGCCCTGCCTGACCTTTGACCCCATTTCGCCCATTTTCAATAGGGTTTGTGCCCAGGTGGTTCCCTACCACATACTAGAACTTCATCGAAATCGAAAGATTTTTACGCAAGTTATGACTCATAAACGCAATGGAATGGATCCAGCTCCTATGTCCTGACCTTTGACCCTATTTCACCCATTTTCAATAGGGATCGTCCCCAGGTGGTTCCCTACCACATACTAAAATTTCATCGAAATCGAACAACGTTTATGCAAGTTATGACGCATAAGAGCAATGGAATGGATCCTGCTCCTATGTCCTGACCTTTGACCCTGTTTCGCCCATTTTCAATAGGGTTCGTCCCCAGGTGGTTCCCTACCACATACTAAAATTTCGTCGAAATTGAACCATTTTCACGTGAGTTATCATGCGGACGGACAGACGGTCGGACAAACGGACAAAGCTGGAGCATATACGCTTCTTCAACCTACGGTTGGAAAGCGTAAAAAAGGAATCTTCTTGGTAATGCAGGAGTATACAGTATTCTGGTAACAACAGACAATAATGAATTTAAAAAATGGTATATTGGAAGTATAAAGAATAGACTAAAACAGTGACTTAAGCAACACATTAAAAACTGAAATAAAGAAGGAAAAACAGCTTTGATACAGTATTGCACAAAAAATAATGCCACTCTTGTATTTGAAGATATTAAACTAATTTGCAAACATTCTACCAAAAAATCAATTAGATATGCTGAGTCGGCATTAATAGAAAAACATAAACAAACAAGGTGTAACATCAGTTCCTCCATTGAACTCCCTTCACAATGGAAAAGGCTTATCAAAGAAGATAATGCTTGGAAAAGAAAGGGAAGGCCACAGAAGACAGTGCGACAGAATGACAAAAACAGCGTTCCAGCACGAATATCTTTACAAGCACAAGTGCAGGAAATGGCAACAACTAGCACTTACGACCTTGAATCTCAAGGTCAAGGGGTTTGACAAGACAGAGATGAAGGGTAAGGTTAGTGTTTGGTGTGACTGCGGAAAATATAGTGAGACCTATTCCTGAAGACATCGAAATGCATTGGATATAAACATTGTTCGCAATTCAGCTTATAGGAGAACAAGTTTTGTCAGGAATCTTTGAGGTTCTTTTTCTAAGGTTTTATATCCCCACTTTGAGATTTTTCGCATTTGTACTCTAAGTTTTGTCTGTTCACTTTGTATTTAAGCATTCATGGTTTATTCTGAACCTGAATTTTTATAGTGATGTATTATAAATCTTCGTCGTATTTTATTTTACAATTCAAATGTGTTTTACCTGTTCATTATATTTTTAATTTTCATCGTTCTTCAGGGTTAAAGAATTCAGACAACGTTTACACTCTTTTTTTTTTTTTAATTTTATTCTCCTGACCTTCAATAGTAAGGTTGTGCTTATTACATCATCTGTATTCTAATAGCTTTTGTTTGAGTGAAGTCATATCCTCTGTCGTAAGATCAGACTATAAAACTTGATTCAAATCCATGTCACCTGTTTTTTTTTTTTTTGTTTTTTGTAGTAAAAGTAAGTACTATTAATTTATTTATGTTTTCCTGTCTGTTTCTTTTCTTATCACTTTGTTCTCCAGGAAGCAACATGCTTAAAGTTTGAAGGTGGTTGAAACAGTTATACACAGATATGTTTCAGGTCCACAAATGAGTTATAGTCCATTCTTACCATTACTTTTTTAGTGAAAAACTTGAGTATAATAGCATTTTGTTATGCTGTAACTACTAAGGAAATTGGAAAAAAATCATAGTTATTAATTGATACAAAGCTGTCTGTAGTTTAGCAGTTTAATGAGTATTTGAATTGTATTTTTGATTGCTGGAAAATTTATTATATTACCTATTGGGTAGATCTTCAGGATAAATATTAACCACCACCACCTCACTGTCAAAAGAATTCTGGCAGAAAATGTTTATCTCAGTTCACAGTAAATAAATCAGTTATTAGAAAATCAACCATGGTACAGGACTGTTTGAAAATTTTTTGAATTAGTCAAAAGTTTCATGTGGGACAATACCAGGAGCTAAGGAAAAAAATTCATTGTAAAGTTTTAGTGACAAGATGTACAGAAGCTAATATGGAGTTTAAAATAGCTATGGACTTGACTTGCTCACACAAGAAAAAATTTGCAAACGATCCTGGAAGACCTAATGAATAAGAAAAATTAGAGAAGGATGGAAGACATGTCTTGAATGCAGTGCTCACGTGACACAGAAAGGCATTTTTCATGTAAGGCAGCATGTTGTTGACTCATTGTATTTTACAGGCTTGCAATTGCAAAACTCATATTAATGATTGCACTCTGTGATAATGCTGCATTAAATGCAGTGATGCATACTTTTTCCAGTTCCTTTTTTTATTCTGTAATGATGGGCAACATGAAGACTGAAAGTTGGTAAGTTCTTTTGTGCTGTTTGTTTTCACTTTTTTTTTTCTTTTTTGGTAAAATATGTGCTTTATTGCAGTTGAAGAAAAGGGTAAGGGAGATGATGATGATGATGATGATGCAGACTCTGATCAAAGTCAGATTAAAGCTGGTGATACAGGAAATGATGATAGAAG
This sequence comes from Macrothele yani, assembly GCA_039090855.1. NCBI lineage: Eukaryota > Metazoa > Arthropoda > Arachnida > Araneae > Macrothelidae > Macrothele > Macrothele yani. The sequence goes on from CM077026.1 coordinate 78,580,649, forward strand.
TAATGTTCAAAGCCCTGGTCAACAAACTAACCTAGTTGATAACAAAGCTGGCAGCAGTATTGGGGAGAAAACTCAGGTGATAGCTTTCCCTGAGCAGGAGGACACGCATTTTTTCTTCTATTTCGTCACTATCATTGTCTTTGCTATTGGTGGATATGTGCTGTTTCACAATAAACAGAAGGTAAGTAGCATTTATAATAATTTACTTTTTTATAACAATCAAATTTATACCAGCTATAATAATCTATGCTGATTTCTTAATAATTAAGTAGAAATGTATATTAACTGCAGATAATATACATCATGGCAAGCTTTAAAATGTCATTGACTGTGTACTGCAATCAGATTACATTTGGCTCAATATCTCATCAAACTATAGCTGAAAATTATTCAATTGTAAGTCCCTTAAAGTGCACAAACAGTCATACAGTGTATCAGGAATAGCCATAAGGCCCTTATTTGTGAACTAGTAGCATGTGAGACTGAAACAGTAGTACAGAAGGAAACAGAAAAATGATATCCAGAGTGAACATGCATTCAGTGGATGCTAAAGACTGTTGATAAATTCTTTAGTGGATGAGATCGAGTACTAGTGGTTTTTAGTGATGAAGGAGCACTGTTTAACTAATTTCTTTCAAGAGTAGAAGCTGGGGAAAACGTGTTTTCAGCCAAGGGTCTAATAGGGTAATCTTTAAGAAGCTTGACTTACAAAAAGAGTCATGGACTGCAATAATAAGATGGGGGAGCAAAATCACCTAGGAAGGAGTTCAGGGTATCTTTTTTATTTAATCTGCCAATGCATTTCTTGAATCGTGTTTTCTTTGGGTCATAAAAATCATAAAAGTATATCAGTGTGGGTGATCAGCCCACAGCTAAACAGTTCCAGTTGGTCATTCCACCTAAAGATTCTGGAACAAAATCCAGTGAGTTTTTTTTTTTTTTTTTTTTTTGGCCAATGTCACACAGAACTAGTTGGTACCTCTCCAAAATTCATAGAAGCCCTTGTTGCTGTTGTCTGTGCCATTGTTGCCCAGTGGAACGCCCTGAGGAGGAAACTCGTCTTTCTCTAAGAATGTTAGAGTAGGTGTTCAGAATGGGATTTCGGATAACATTCTGGGTAAATTTAATTATCTTGGTGTGAATGACAATGGTGAAAGATTAATTAAACTCTGTGTTGAAAATAGATTGTGGGTATCCAATATGTTTTTCAATCACAAGTATATCCACACATACACTTGAGAAAATCATACTCTGGGATTAAAGATTGTAATAAATTTTGTTTTTTATGATCAGTGTCTGAAACACTTAGTTGTTGATACCTGTGTGATGAGAAGTGCAGATAATGGATCTCTCTCTCATCACCTGTTAGTGTCATGGGTGAAATTGAATGTTTGTTGGAGGAGGAGGAATAGGAAGATGCCTGTGATGAAAAGAATAAAGGTTGAAAGGCTCTCTGAAAAAACATCAGCGTTACTCTGATTTACTCAGTGAACGTCTGAATGAGTTGAAAGCGTTTAGGTTGGATGTAAGAAAAGTGGACATGTTTTAAGAATAGTGTTGTGCCTACCGCTGAAGAGGTCTATGGTACTGCAACAGTGAGTAACTTTAAAGGTGGTGTTTGGTGGAACAGAGATTAAAGAAGCAGTAAAGAGAAAGAAGGAAGCATACTTGGGGATGCTGCAAAGTAGAATTTCTAAGGGTAAATATCGCTATAAGAAGCGTAAGGCGGCAAAGCTAGTTTGCAAGAATAAGGCAGAAGATAGGAAAGACATAAATTGGCTTTTTTGAAAAGATAAAAAAAAAAAGCATTTTGGAAGTACATAAGACATAGGAAAAAGAGGAGAAATAAAATTAAGTTGTAAGAAAAATAGGATCATAGATATTGTATGATATGGGAGCCCAATGAGCTAAGTGAAAGATGGGGTGAATTCTTTTGTGAGTTATTAGATCAACAAAGCAAAGGTGATTCTGAGGCAGAAGCAGATGATGTCACAGTGAAGGATGGAAGCACAGGAGCGATCTCAAGAGAAGAGGTGTGTAAAGCTCTAAAATCTCTTCAGAATGGTAGTGCTTCAGGAGTAGATGGCATAACTGCTGAGATGCTAAAATATGGTGGTGACTCTGTTAGTTGACTGGTTAACTGAAATTTGCCAGCTGTGTTAGGAGTTAAGAATGGTACCTCATGATTGGAGGGATGCTATCATTGTGCTCTTGTATAATAGGAAAAGGTGATCAGACTGAATTCAAGAACTATTGTGGTATCAGTTTGTTGAGTGTGCTAGAGAAAGTGTTTGGAAAGATCATTAGTGATATGGTACGAGGTCTTACATCAGAAAAAGCGTGGGATGAACAGAGTGGTTTTATGTGTGGTAAAGGCTGCACTAATCAAATTTTTGGATTATGCACGATGATTGAAAAGTATCTGCTTGTTGGTAAGAGAGTGTTTCTGCCTTTGTAGATTTAGAGAAAGCTTATGACAGAGTAAATAGAGTACTTCTGTGGAAGATACTGAATAAATATAATATTACTGGTAATCTATTTAATAGTGTGAAAGCCATGTATGCTGGCAGTACAGCATGTGTACGAGTGAATGGTGTTGTATTGAAATAGTTATCTATTGGTGCAGGAGTCAGACAAGGTTGTGTAGTGTCACAATGGCTGTTTAATATATTTATGGATGCATGCTTGCATGATGCCAAGATGGACAATACTGGTTTATGTCTTGGTAATATCCATGTGTACAGATTGTTGTATGCTGATGACGCAACCCTGTTGGCAGCAGTGCTCGTTGATTTAAATCATAAATAAAAATTATTGATTTAAATCACATAAAAATCTTCAAAGCTCCATTGTGTATTGTTAAAGTCCAATAAAAATCAAAATGGCACAGTCTGTTCAAATTTTCAATTTTTATTTTGAAAATAGTATCTGAGGTGCTATTTTGAAAATGGTAAGCTAATAACTGCTAAATTTAGGTAATAAATTTAGCACTGTTATTAATTAAACAAAATCAACTTCATGCTGAAACTAAATAAAACAAAATATTATTATTAACCATGAAAGTTAAAATACATTTTGTTGTAAATATGTTTTTAAACACAAAGAATTTTTCTTTGTGCCAGTTCTTAATGGTAATCATAAAGACAGACTAATTCTACAGGGTGTCCACATTCTAGAAAGTCAGGGAAATGAAAATTGGTCAGGGAAAGTCAGAGAAATGCCTGAAATGTTGGTAAAAGTCAGGGAAAATCAGTGATATTTAAAAAAAAGTCAGGGAAATTTCAATCACAGTTAGACTACAACTAGTTTTAACCCGGCGTCTGGGAGTGACGCCCTCATCACTCAACACACTTGCACTTGATGTTGCAGACAGTCACTAACTTCCCCTTCCTACTAATGTAACCTTGTATTTCCTACCTATTATTGTAAGTTGTGTTACATTACTTGTTAACATTTCTCTTTTTGTTTTAGGTCAAAGGAGTAGAAGAAAATTTGTGATATAAGTTATACCTTGTTAAAAGGCAATTAAGACTGCAGCAATGTCAAAGTGCTGTGTGTTTAATGAACAATGGTTGGATGAACAATTAAATCCTGAGTTTTCTGGTTGGATAGCTGCTGTGAAAAGCAACAGTGAATCAGCATTTTGTAAATTGTGCTCTAAAACTTTCAAGCTTAGCAACATGGGGCGTCGGGCAGTCTCCAGCCATGGAAATGGTCCTAATCATTTGAAAAGCATCCGTGCTTAAATGTCTCAGCCCAGTCTTGCTTCTTTCACTTCCTCTGTGAAAAAGAACTATCTTTGTAATAACAAACTCTTGCCATCAACAAGCTCAGGAAATGTGGAATCAGCACTTCTAGAAAATATTAAGTCTAATGACTCAAATACTTATGTTGTGAAAGATGATGTAACAAAGTCGGAAATAATATGGGCCATGGAAGTGTTGTCCAAATGATTGTCTCTGAACTCTTGTACACAGATTAACAAAACATTTCAGTTAATGTTCCCTGACAGTGCAATAGCTTCAAAATTTACTTTAGGCAGAAGCATAGCATCTTATGCGATAAACCATGGATTGGCACCACATTTCAAAGAGTGTTTAATGGACGATCTGAAGCAGTGCACTGCCTTTGTAATTTGTTTTGATGAATCACTAAACAAAATCGCTCAACGTGGGCAAATGGATCAGTTTGTTCGTTATTGGGACGTCAATCTGCAAAAAGTTTCCACTAGATACTTAAGTAGTGTGTTTTTAGGACAGGCAACAGCTAATGACCTTTTAGAGAAATTCATTAAAGGTGCACCTCTTCCCTTGGATAACATGCTACAAGTGTCAATGGATGGACCTAAAAAATCTACCTTATAAAAGATATTTCAGCTTTCTTCAAAAGCTGAAAGATAAACTTAGAACTGAAAATCCAGATGGTGAATTATTAGTTGACATTGGAGTATGTGGTCTTCACGTGGTCAATGGAGCTATGAAAACTGGACTTGAAGCAGTGAAATGGGATATACATAACTTTCTGTGTAACTTGTACTACCTTATAAAAGATATTTCTGCGTGCCGTGCAAATTATACTATGATTATTGGATAAAGATTTCCCTTTGGAATTTTGTACTGTAAGGTGACGGTTGGAAAATGTTAATTGTTTGACTAGGGCATTGCTTGTCAATGATCATATCAAGAAACATGCTCAAGAATCAACGGTTTCCAGCAAACAGCACATGTTTCTTGCAGAATTCATGGAAAGTCCACTGTTGAAATGCAAATTGGCTGCATTTAGGACTATAGCTTCAGAGTGTGAATCTTTTTGAGAAGGTTCCAGAGCCCAAAGCCTTTCATTCCTTTCTTACTCACTGATTTGCTGGATCTGATGAAAAATTTGATGGCACGAAGCTTGAAGCCTGACAAATTAAGTGAAGCTGATAGTGTCTCAAAACTGTTAACTTTAGATGTATCAAAAAGTGAAAATCTTCTCTCAATTGATAAAGTTGATATTGGATTTAGTGCTAAAAAGCTATTAAAAGAAATGAAGTGCTCAGAAAGGGAGAAATTAATTAGAGTTTAAGCTTAAATTTAGAAAACTTGTGACCAGTATGATTGAAAAACTTCGTGAGAAAAGCCCACTAAAATTTAAGTTTGTCCGTGGGGTAACTTTGTTTGGACCCGAATATTATAGTGCAGTAGCAGAGTCTAGGCAAGAAGAGAGTGGAAATTGTGCTCAAAGTTTTACTTAGTGCAAACAGGATTTCAGATGACTGTGCTGAAAAAGCTAACAAACAGTACGCTTCATTGTGTAGAAGCTAAATCTGCTTTAAAGTCTCAGTTTGGCGAATTGTTAGACAGTCATGATGATTCCATTGGATTAGACAAATTTTACAGTGCTCTACTTGACAACCAAAAACAATTCTGTGAACTTTTGGATGTAATAAAAATTTGTCTCATTATGTCTCATGGAAATGCTTCATTGGAAGGTGGCTTTTCTGTCAGTAAGTCTCTTCTTGTGGAAAATCTCCTGGAATAATCCCTGATTTGTCAGAGAACAGTTTTTGAGGCCATTAAAAATGTGAGAGGAGTAGAACACATTGTCATCAATAGAAGGCTTCTTCTTTCTGTAAGAGCCTCCAGACGAAGATATCAGGATTATCTTGAGAAAAAAAGTGTTCTTCAAAATGAAAAAGAAAGAAAACTGAAGGAAAAAAGAAAAATGGATCATGAAATAAAGGAATTGGAGGGTTAAAGACAAAGAGTACGGAAGGAACTAGAGTTGGAAGAAGCAGCATTGCAGGCGAAGATTTCAGATTGGGAAAAGAAGAAAAGTGGTGTGTAATAATAAATATAAAAACAGTGACTGTGTTCTACTGTAATATTTTTATAGTAACTGTTCTGAATATTGTGTATGGGTTTGTTTGAGTGTAAATGTAAAACCATGAAAAAAAGAGTAAACTTAAAATTAAAAAGGTGTGAGTTGGACGGCTACGGAAAAGGTGGAGGCCAATTTAAAAAAATAAAAATGAATCAGTTATTTGGGAAACGTTTTACGTCAAACGGAAACACTTTCAAATAATATAAGTTTCTCAATTATCCAATTCGATTTTATGTATTATCATGGCACATATATTGAAAAACTCAAATCAACCTATTTGTGTAAGGTCGGGAATTTCTTATATATTTGGTCAGGGAAAGTCAGGGAAATCAGGTTTGATAATTCTGTGGACACCCTGTTCTAAATCAAGTGAGACCCTTTCCCATGAGATTAGATTCCCAGGCTCCCAAGACCACTAACCTTTCATGGAGGTTAGAAGTTGGGTTTTGTCAGTGCCAAAAGAATCTGACTTTTAAGGTGGTTCCGCCTAAAATCTCTGCCTTATATTTCCAATGGCAAAACTTCTGTACATATTTTCTTTGCAATTAATGTATTCCCAAGGATGAAAATTTGTACATTGATAAAACTAACTTTAAGTTACAGCATGGGATACTTGACGTCATCAATGTACACGTCGCATGATCTATTAACAAGTCTCAACATTACACAAAGAAAAATGATTGATTTTTAATATAATTATGGTTATGGTTTAGCAAGTATTAAGTATCCCATAATATAACTTAAAGTCAGTTTTATTGATGTGCAAATTTTTATCCTTAGGAGTACATTAATTGTGAAGAAAATATGTAAAGAAATTTCACCATTGGAAACATAAGGCAGAGATTTTAGGTGGAACCACCTTAACATTCACCAGTGTTCCCATTCCTGTACATGAACCCAGCACGGCAATTATCTCCGTGCGTTGCAGTAGAGGGTGATAAAGAACAGATGGACAGGAACCAATGCCAGTTTTGAAAGTACCATTTTCAGTCAGTTTCCTGTTGTAACTGTACTGTATGGTTAAGGGTTTCAGTGTTTAGCACATTTTAGGACAAGTGTTGAAGAGAACTATTTTGAAGAAATTAAAACTGTGGAAAAGGTTTACACGCTAAGTGCAAACTGTGTGAAAAAGAGATCCAGGAACTTTGCGTTCATTAAATACAAATGAAGTTGATGTCCCTCAACTGAGCACTTCAACTAATTTAAGATACAAGTCCGGCACCTGCTAAATTTAGCAGGCAGATGCTACAAGTCAACAAAAACTGGCTTTGGAATGCACTCTCTTCTGGATATCAGTTGGCAGGTGATAATACATTTTCAGTTGTGCCCAACATTTTCTAATATTTCTTTTCAGTCTAGCTGTTAAGGTTGGGTACGAATTTTTGTTAGAAAATGAAAGATCTTCTCAGTGGCGCAACCAGAATTTCTTTATGGGGGTGGCCCAAAATATTGAAGAAGCAAATAAAATAACTTAGGGGAAACATCTCCTAAAGCATTGGGGAGCGATAAACAGAAAATCTCGGCTATTTTAAAATGACTTCCCAATGTATTTAAAAATATATACAAATATATTTAAAAATAAGTAGCGAATGTCAAACAACTAAGCACAAAAGACCGAGCTACACCTTATGGGGAGACAATAATAGCCTGTGCTCGAAATAGAACAGGCTACCTTGGTGGCACAGTGGTATAAGCGCTGGCTTATGACCAATCATCTGAGAAAGGTACAGGTTCGAATATGTGAGGCATGGATTTTGTGTTTGTCTTACGGCAATGGCTCTCTATCTTCCCTGGAACCACAGTAACCCTAAATTAGAGATGGGCGACTGCTTATAGCTCATTGAGTCTCATGGTGGTCATTAAACCTTCAATCAAAACAAAAAAAGTAAATAAAAAACATTAAATGTACGGTACAACTTAATGTTCTCCACTTATTACAATTTTAAAAGCTGTTTAGTGTATCCCTCAAATTTGCTACAAAAATTGTCAAACTGATTTTCTCTAAAAATTTGAATTTGCTAGGGAAATTATACTGTATATATTTTTTATTTTTTTCTTCTCTGAGCTTGGTCACAATATGTATATTCTGTCAACACACACACACACATATTTACATACATATAACTAAGCTGTTCTCTGGGATTCAGGGGTTAGCTCTATAAAGAAAAAAACAAACTACCAAATAATTTTTAACTAATTATTTACTTACTGTTGCCATATCAAACCTCAATTTACAGCAATCTTGACATACAACTCTGGTGTCACTGACATCCATCACACGACGCACACAAGATCTTCTATACTTCATACTCATGATCTTTTTCTCATGCATACACTCCTGAATCTGATCCTTCCATGACTTCCTTGGCCTTCTTTCCGTCCTGTCACTTGGGCTAAAAAAAAATTTCTTTGTAAGCATCTCATCACTCATTCTTTCAACATGGCCAAACCACCGAAGCATATTATACTCCACCTTGCTAACGACATTTTGCTTCACATTACACAACTGCAACACATCTTCATTCCTCACACAATCAGAACATGTCTTGCCACAAACCCCCCGTATGTAATGCATTTCTCCAGCACACAAACAACTCCTATGTTTCTTCTGTAGCACCCAGGTTTCACTGTCATACATCAGAGTAGGAACAATTACACTTTCATATGCAGCCATGTGGAACTCTCTTGAGAACCCATCGTTCCTGTGAAAACCTTCCAAGGCAGCTATGACTTTCAATGAAGAATTCACTCGCTTACTAATTTCACCGTCCAATTTGTTCTCTCTGTCAAACATGCTTCCTAAATACACTAAGTCAATCACTGTGCCATTTAGACTTATATTACATTCAGTACTACCAGTTCCTCACTCAAAAACCATAACTTTGGTTTTTCCCTTATTTATACTCAGTTTGAATTTCCTGCAAACTTTGTACATCTGGAACAAAATACTCTGCAACTCACTTTTGCTTTCTGCCAACAGGATAGTGCCATCAGCATACAGCAATCTGCACACACGGATATTACCATATTATTTATTTTGGCATCATGCATCCATAAATATATTAAACAGCCATGGTGACATTACACAACCTTGCCTGACTCCTGCACCAATAGTAAACCATATTTATAAAACACCATTAACTCGTACACAAGCTCTACTGCCAGCATACATGGCTTTTACACTATTAAGTAGATTCCCAGTAACACCATATATATTCATTCAATACCTTCCACAGAAGTGTCCTATTTACTTGATCGTAAGTTTTCTCTAAATCTATGAGGGTAGCAAAAACTTTCTTACCAACAGCTAGATACTTTTCAATCATCGTGCGTAATCCAAAAATTTGATTAGTGCAGCCTTTACCACGCATAAAACCACTCTGTTCATCCCACGCTTTTTCTGATGTAAGACCTCGTACCATATCACTAATGATCTTTCCAAACACTTTCTCTAGCACACTCAACAAACTGATACCACAATAGTTCTTGAATTCAGTCTGATCACCTTTTCCCCTTATACAAGAGCACAATGGCATCCCTCCAATCCTGAGGTACCATTCTTAACTCCTAACACAGCTGGCAAATTTCAGTTAACCAGTCAACTAACAGAGTCACCACCATATTTTAGCATCTCAGCAGTTATGCCATCTACTCATGAAGCCCTACCATTCTGAAGAGATTTTAGAGCTTTACACACCTCTTCTCTTGAGATCCCTCCTGTGCTTCCATCCTTCACTGTGACATCATCATATGCTTTTGCCTCAGAATCACCTTTGCTTTCTTGATCTAATAACTCACAGAAGTATTTACCCAATCTTTCACTTAACTCATTGGGCTCCATATCAATTCCCCAATCCTATTCTTCACACAACTTAAAACTTTGTTTCTCCTATTTTTCCTGAGGCTAGTGTATTTCCAGAAAGTCTTTTCTATCTTTCCAAAAAGCCAATTCGTGCCTTTCACCTTTTCTTTCCTATCTTTTGTCTTACTCTGGCGAACCAGCTTAGCTGCTTCACGCTTCTTACAGCGGTATTCATCCACAGAATCTCTACCTTGCAACATCCACAAATAGACTTCCTTCTTTCTCTTTACTGCCTCTTCAATCTCACTATTCCACCAAGCATCACCTCTTTTGTTACCCAATATTGTGGTGCCACAGACCTCTTCAGCAGCAGTGACAACACAGTTCTTAAAACATTCCCACTTCTTTTCTACATCCCTCTCACATGACTTCCGCTCCTTCAGTCGTTCTTTGAGTAAGTTAGAATAACGCTGATGACCTTTATTCTTTCCATCCTAGGGCTCTTCCTGTTCCTTTTCCTCCAACCAACATTCAGTTCCACTCATGACACTAACAAGTAATGATCAGAGCCAACATCCACACTTCTCGTCACATGAGTGTCAACAACTAAGTGTTTCAGACGCTGATCATAGACAACAAAATCTATCGCACTCTTTTGACCAAGAGTATGATTTTCCCAAGTATATGTGTGGATATATTTGTGGTTGAAAAATGTATTAAATACACACAAACCATTCTCAATGCAGAGTTTACACAAGAATCATTATACTTACCCAGAACATTGTCAGCAATCGCATTCTGCACACCTACTTTAGCATTGAAATCCCCTGCTATTGTAACGTTCTCCTTAGCACCAAACTAGCTGAAAACAGCTTTTAGTTCATTCCAGAAATATTCCTTCTTATCAGAAGGTTCCGAATCACAAGGAGCATACACTGCAACAATTACTACTCTCTGAAGTTTCACTTTCAAACGAATCCAAAGAATTCTCTCACTTATGCAGCTATAGTGCATGAAGTTGTTCTTCAGCTTTTCACTTAAAACCGCACCTGCACCAAGATGTCCCCTCACATTATCCAATACTACACACTCACAGTTCCATTCATTTCTTCTATCCCAATTTCCTTCTTTTTGATTTCACTTACACACAGCACATCCAATCTGTACTTATTTATTTTTTCTATGACCTCATTCATCTTGCCATTTATACCTCTAGCATTCCATAATACACCAATCTTACACTCACTCAGCCGTGATATTTTTCTCATGCGCCTTTCAGAAATTCCAGGTCTATTCCGTGGTAGACCGTCCTTCTCAAGTGTGGTAGGTCCACCATATCCCACACTAGAGTCCTTTAATTTATCCTGTCTTTGTGTCTTTTTAATCAGGAAAGTACATCAGTGTGGGGGATTAGCCCGCAGCTGACGGTTCCAGTTGGTCATTCAACCTAAGGATTCTGGAACAAAACCCCGTGAGTTGGGTCTTTATGCCAATGTCACACAGAACTAGATGGCTCTTCTCCAAGATTCACAGAGGCCCTTGTTGCTGTTCTGTGTGCCATTGCTCAGAGTGCCCCGAGGAAGCAAACCCATTACATACATATATACAGTATGTACAGGGGTTTATCAAAATAATGGAAACACTGAGTACGAAAACACCAAAATAATGGAAACACCGCTGTATGCAAATCGCGGGGACGACATCACCCGCGATGTGAGGTATTAAAGGGGTGCAGTACGATGTCAGCTATCATGTAGCGGTGCCATAGTCGTAGGCCAAACAGCTGTTGTGGAGTAATTGTCGAGAACACCAGATCTCGGTCACCTCAAAAAAGGCATGATCATTGGGGCGCTCCTTGCAGGGTCTTTACTAACTAGAACGGTAGAAACAGTAGTGTAACACGAGGAATAGTATCAAAGATTATGAATACCTATCGGAAAGGATATGGGGTTGCCTCCAAATGTGGAAACTGTGGACGCTATACCAAGATGTCAGATAGAGATAGGTGAACGCTGGCACGGATTGTTCAACAGAAGCACAAGAGCACTGCACTGCAAATAACAGCAGAGTTGAACCCCAATCAAAATGATCCTGTTTCTGTCTAACACTTTGTTGGTAACTCCATCGTGCAGGTATTTATGGTCGTTCTGCAATTCACAACCTCTTATTACCAACATCAATGCAACAAAACATGTAAGGTGGTGCAAAGCACATAAACACTGGGATGTTAAAGACTGGCAACGTGGTCATCTCGTGTTTCTGCTATTGGTAGAGTGTATGTCAGGCAAAAACTTGCAGAAAATTGTTGATTCCAATGTGAAGCACGGAGGTTGATCCCTGACGACTGTTTGATTTCCACTGTGAAACATGGAAGTGGATCCCTGATACTGTTGGGTGGCATTTCTTAAAGCCACGGGTTGTTTTGCAGGTTTGTGTAATATCTGCAATGTACTAATCCATTATTGGGGTTCACCTGCACCCAATGTTGTATGGCCATCGCTGTTTTCAAGCAGACAATACACTCGTGTATTGTGCATAACATGTCAAGGTGTGGTTTGCAGAGCATAAAGATGAGGCACAATAGCTATTCCAGACCTCAGTATTATTACTGAGCATTTGTGGGAATATCTGGAGCGAAATGTCAGCCCATCCCACTTTCCACCTCCGACTTCAAAGGCGCAGTTGGGATATATTTTACAGGAAGAATGGTCCCAAATTCCATTATGTTATGTGCATGACTTGTATAAGTCTATTTCAAATTGAATTGCTGCTGTTTTGAAAGCCCGAGCTGGGCCTATAGCTTATACATAAAAAGTTATTTGCAAACAGTAACGGTTTACATTATTTTGATATACCCCTGTACATATATATGAGTTCTTCCCCATTTCATGTTCTTAACTGCATGCACAACTTCTGCCAGTAGTCCCTCCAGTCTTTCCGGTTCATGTTGCTCATGCCATTAAGAACATAGAACGGGAAGAACTCCAGAAGAGGATGGAATTTCCATGGGTATTGTATATGAAGCCAATGGAGAAACAAACTACACTTGCCCAAATTTTCACTAAATGCCTCAAAGAAGGGAAGATTCCTGATGACTGGAACAATGCTTCTTTGATCCTGCCACATAAAAAATTGGATCTTGATGACCTCAGGAATTGCAGACCCATCAACCTCCTATTAGTTGTATACTACACTTTCAGGAAGGCACTGTCGCATCGCTCGAAGGAAAAATTGGACTTGGCTTAATTAAAAGAACAAGCTGGATTCAGGAGTAGCAATTGCACTAATCATATTCACTTACTGAGAGAACTAACTGAAAGGAAGAATGAATATGAAATCCTGGGTTTTACTGATTATGAAAAGGCTTTTGATTCTGTAAAATCATAATCAGTTTTGATGTCTTTGAAATCTTGTGGTACTGAAGATGAATGCATAACCATCATTAATAACATCTATGAAAATGCAAGCACAAAGATTCGACTGTCTGAGGACACAACACTTATAAAAATTTGAAAGGGAGTGAGGCAAGTTGATAGCATATCTCCCAAGCTCTTCAATGCCGTATTTGTAGAATGGGTTTTAATAATTGAACTGGGAAGACAAGGAGGAAAAGATTAATGTAGATAATTTAACCTACCCTTGCTTTGCTGGCGACATAGTCAATTTTAGGAGTACTCCCTTAGAGCTAGAGTGCATAATCCAGGAACTTGTTGACAAGAGCAAAGAAAGGGGTTTACAAATGAACTTACATTTGACAAATTCATGTACAATGCTTTTACAAAAACTGAAGATTAGGAAGTTGATGGGGCAAACCTGAATGTGACCAATACCTACATTTACCTTGAACAAATATCAAGCAAGGTCTACATAGAGACGAAATGCGAAGGTAAGTCAAAAGTCCGTCCCGTTTGCATCTGAAAATTTGAATGATGCAGGATAGCCATACATGCTCACCTCATTCTGCAAAGTACAGGCCGTTGTTTCCTACAGTTCTTTGCCAACGTTCCACCAGAGGCCACATTCCCATGGCAGTACCACTTGGCAGGTTTTGAGGACAGAAACTATCTGATGTCAGATTCCACATCCACCAATGAAGGGAAGTGCCTTTGTCATAGAAAATAGTCCACGGAGCGAAACAGGTGACATTCGGATGGGGCCAAGTCAGAGCTGTATGGTAGATGAGGTAGTATTATAACCCCTTCCAATTCCCATAGTTTCAGGTGGACCATTTTGTAGGTGTGCCTTGCTGGGGGGGGGGGGGTATTATCCACAGCCGCTTTCTATTCATGAGTGCTGCGTGGCGGCAGTTGTTTCGCATAGAGATTTCGTCCAGAGCCTGAATATCTGGCACAAGTTCCCAGTGTAGAGGAACCTCAGAATTCCACCAAATGTACAGCTTGACTTTCCACTCAAGGTGCCCTCAGGACACAGCAGGAAACACTGGTTGTGTGCTTCCTGAGCTACTGGTGCCCAGTAGTAGGACAATGCAGGATTATACACTTTTCATTGCCTGTGGTGATAGGATGCCAAAACCTATTGTCCTGTGTTTGACAGCAATCTTCAACAGAGAGAAACACCTTGTTTTGCCTTCTGAAATGTCACTGCATGGGGAACCATTCAATGGCACCTAGAGGAGAAAACAAGCTTGTGCAGGTGGCGAACAAAAATGAATTGGAAAGACACTACCTCAGTTGCCATTTGTTGTGTATTGGTACCGGGGTTTGCTGTCACAGCTTCCGCCATGGTGTCCATGTTCGTGATCGATGGACTTCCTGGCTTTGACTTGTTTTCGAGACTGATGTCCGCAGCATTGAAATGCCGGAACCATTTTTGTGCAGTGCTGCTTTCCACTGTTTTCTTGCCTTCAAATGCAGAAATTTGTCTCGCTGCTTCTGTGTTTAACCCATTTTCTCAATAATGGCATAGGTGCACTCAAACAGTGCATTTATCGACCTCCATCCTCTGCTCACCTGATAACGCAGTATGGCTCCATGCCAAATGCATGTCATTAGCCTTTTGTGTTCCACATCATCGCTGTATGCAGTCGAAAGTGGAGTGCATTTCGCACAGGAATGGAGGCCCAACAAACAGTATGTGGAGCTCAATATCGGACAAGCGTTTGACTTACCCAGGTGAATAAGTGTTCGAAAAACTTAGTTGGAGAGCATTTGGAAGAAACAGTACATTTTTCAAGAGCAGTTTACCATTATGTATTAAAAAAAAAAGTGTTTAATCAATGCATCCTTCTAGTTCTTACATATACAGCAGAGACATTAAACTTAACTGAAAAAGACATACAGAGGATGAAGAAAACTCAGAAAAACATGGAAAGGTGCATGCTTGGTGTAATCAAGAAAATAAGATGAGGAACACATGGATTAGAGAAAGGAAAAAAGTTGATGACATCATGATCAAAATGAAGAGTCTCAAGCAATAAACGGCTGGGCATATTTCTAGAAAAACTGGTCATGCTTGAGCAACTGAAATATTAGGTATAATACCAAGGGGCAAGAAAAGACCCAGAACAAAACCACATGGAGAATGGATGGATGAAATATGAAGGTCTGCTGGAGTGACTTAAGAGACAGGTTCAAGACAGAAAGTTGTGGAAGGTACTTGGGGAGACCTTCATCCAGCAGTGGATTTACAATGGTTGGCGATGATGATATGTACAAGTATATACTCATCTACCCTATGTTGTTTTGTTTCTCTCGCTCTCTCTCCTTACTTTTTATTAAATTGTTTTCCGTCTCTGAGAAGTTGGACCTCGCCCCCAGATATTATTTTCCTCTGCCCATGATGACTAATGAGAAATGCTTTCATCGCATCTCGGGCAGCAAGAGTTTCGGTAAAGTTCGGTGTTGGCAGAGGGATAACACTTTCTTCATCATCACTGTTGCTGCTGTTTTCACCATTTCTCATTTCAGTCAGCTCATCAGCTGTCCAAAAGTGATGATGTTGCAAGTTCTGAATCACAGCTAGCATAATCCTCAAAAGTTCCTGTGCTTGAATTCAACCAAATTTCTGCTGGTATCCTGAGTTCTGAATTTTCCAGTTGTGACATACTTTCTTTTGAATGGAATCCAGCCTGGAAAAAGCAGTTTTTTATCATTTGTGGTAAAATCTTTTGCCAAGCCATGATTACAAAGTTCTCATAGCCTTCAAAACGTCAATTTTTGTTTTTACCAACTCACCCTGTTCAAGGTATTCTACGGCAAATTAGACCAAATGTTTGTGGTAATAATCCTTCATGTTTTTGATGACTCCTAAATCCAGGGGCTGCAATTTGCTGATGAAGTTTTCTGGGGAAAATTTCACAACATTTTGCAGAAAGTCTGTGTTCAAGTTTTTTAGTTCCACCTTTGTTAAATGCGGATTGTCATCCACTTGCTTTAAAATTTGCATCTTATCGCTTAGCGGCGGGGCTTTTCTTTTTACAAGAAGCCATATTGATTTGAAGAGAAGGGGGAAATGGGAACCTCTAAGACAAACAGCAGAACAGAATGTAGGGTAAAGGAGCTAATTTTTTGATAGAAGTTTGGCAAAGAACCCCGAACATTTAAGTCAAAGTGTGAGGGTCACATTAATTACAGAGGTCCGTTTTTGCCCAAATGAAGAATAGTATGGCAAACAAGAAAACACTGCTTTCACCCCACTCTTCTCATAAAGACTATGTCGTGGTTTATGGGAGCGGGCGTTTGACACATCTCTGTCCTCCTCACTAGATGCCTGTGGCAGTGATTAAGGGAACAAAAAGAAACGGAAGTTTACAATAAAATGAGCACATGGTTCTTGTTACTCTTCTAAGGCTCAAAAAGAGGAATTTTTTTCTTTTTCACTAGAAAAACCTATAAATGAAGCTTACATACCGACGAATAATGTATAACTGAAATAAATTAACGTTTGCACCTATCGGAGTCTGCCAGGCTGCAGCAATTCAACGTGTAGATGATAAAAATGTATAATAGAGAAACTTATAATCAGTGCTCTGCTGTATTTAAAATGTGTCTGTGAAATGTTCAAATCTGTGAGCAGTAGATGATGCTAGATGTTGACACATCCATTCTTTCAGAGTATTGGGCCATTTGTTGTAGCTAATAATGTTTTGCAGTTCTTTCTTGCTTTGAGTGATTGCTTGCCATCTTTCATTTGTGGTTATTCTGATGGTTAAAATAAATGGTAACATAAAACTGTTTTTTGTATTTGTTATCACAGAAAAGTATAATAAACAGTTGATGCTTAAACACAAATTTTGCTAAGCTATGCTATTCAAAACTATTATGAAAATATTTTCAAAAATTATTAAAATATCCTTTATATTGTACTTAATTATTTTAATGTTATTATGAATTTTGATTTTTTCTTTAATCTGATCACAATACTGATGTTTGCTTCAGTTTTCTTTCAAACAAAATCACATAACTAATAAGAGTTACATCTGAAACAATGTCTACTGTTTGTTTTCCTACATCAAATATGTTATGCAGCATACTATGATCCATTGGTTTAATGCCTTAGAAACATATGAAACATTTTCAAAAGCCCTATTTGCCAGAGTTTTCCAAATCCCTTATTCAAGAAGGAACTGGGAGATTAATTCCTGGTATAACAAAAATAAAAAAAAATAAAAAAAATAAAATCTCCAAGTCCTACCTCAAAAACCTTGTAAATTCTGGGCCACGTCACACTACAGCCATCATTGCTGCCATGCCAGACTTGGTGCATCAAAAGAAATTTATAGGACTTAAACAATAGTATTGCAGTTACAGAAATATGGATGAAGCTAGTTCTATTTCATAGTTCAACATAATCCCCCCCCCTCCCTTTTTTGTAAGTTGTTGGTTTTTCTTCGTAGAGTTAAGTGGATTTAATTATGAATGAAAATTATCTGTAGTAAAGTATTGAAGTATTGTAACAATGACAGTCCATTAATATTTGTGTGTGTTGCATATTTTGGGTTGAGTGGCCTATTTAGACTCCTGAAGTCACTAAAAAAAGCATTGGGAGTTATACTCATTGTGCACATTTAAAAAATGTGTATTATACATATTACAGCCTACTTTCTTTTACAGATATTTGCTTTAATAATTGAAGGTCGTCATGAGAGGAGGAGAAGGTCTGGTGCCAGTTACAGAAAACTTGAAACAAAGTAATCTATTTCACTGGTTGTATTACAATTCAACTTCATATCCCATCCAGTCGTGTATTATATCTGTGAAGTGAGACTTGTTCATTCTTTGATAGTTATGGTCTTTAAATATTATCTTGTAAGTTAAGCTCAAGTTTTTATTGTGAATATGGTAGTCAAAAATAAATTTATAAAAAAAAGGTATATGTGCTTTTTTTTTTTTCATCTTGCCAAACAGCTTTTGGTGAACAAAATTTTAAACATGAAAAAAGTTTCAAATTACAGATTTATCTGTATACATTTACCCTGTATTTTAACCACAACAAATATACATATTTTTCTAGATGTTTTCTATAATTGAAACATTGAATGTAAGCCTATGTGACCACACCAAAATAAAAAGCTCATTAATTTATTGGTTAAGACATTGGAGATTTGTTTAAAAATGTATAAGCATGAAAATTTTCCCATGGTCATTAGTGTACAAATTAGCACTCATAATAAATGCATTTTGCCAGAACAATTTGTATTGATACATCACATGCATAATTTGTAAACCGTATATTAGTTACACTTTTAGGATTAGTACTAGGAATGATCAGAATGTTGAGGAGTTAGTTACCCAGTGTAATATATTTGTAAAACAGACTTATGATTAAACTTATTTCAGAATCAAGCAGAAGTTAAAAGATACATGTTGCAGTTGTTCCCAACTGTACTTAATCACAGATTTCCAAAATTTGAATTTTCATGGTGCCATCATTTATTACTAGGAAATGATCATTTATAAATTGTTTAATACTACTTAAGTATGTACAAAACTTTATTTTTTATGATACAAATAATTTATGTTATACCGCACTTGCAAAAAAATCTAGCAATCAGCAGTAACAACAGCTCACGTGCAGGAAAACTAGGAGAGAAGTTTTGTGTGAAAGAATAGTAGCAGGTTAAAATGGAAATTTCACCTGTAGTACATTGGCAAAGGAAACACATTTATTGTACAGGATAGGGAAGTACACTATGTGGACAAAAGTGATTGGACACCTTCACACAAGTGCAATGGTGTACTCCCCCAGTAGACACATGGCCGATAAGGTATAAAATGACAACAGGAGTCAGAGACATAACTAGGGTGGGGCAGGCTGGGTGGCTGCTCCAAGCGCAGCTCAAGAGAGGGCGCAAAAATCACTGTTTGCAGTTTGGTTAAAATTGGAATTGAAACTTTTACAGCAGTTTCTGGTACACTTAAAATTCGAATTTCTTCCTCAAAACGTTCAGTGGATGCTAGCTACTCACATTAAAAAATGAAGGTGTAGTTCTATAATCCGTTCAACTGAAGAAGAACCAAGGCTTTTGTCAACAACAATGGGGCCAAGGTTTTTTGTTTAGTTGGATGGATAAGGATCTTCTTTAGTTGGAAAGATAGTTTTTTTAATTGGACAAATAAGATAAGGATGTTGGTCACATTGTTGGAGATTCTCGCGGGGCTATTCGATCATTACTGTGGCTGTGAGCCATGACCGCCAGCTACATTTGGTCCATTTAATGTGGACCAAATGTAGCTGTGGTGCCGAAGGTCTGAACCCCGAACCTGCAACAGGTGATGGTGCCTCCAGTATACAAATAACATTGGAATATGGCGTTACTTTTGTTTTCCCTAGCAGTGCATGATGATTTGTGTGTGTAGTACTAGTTTAATATAATATTTGTATGTTACTAATTTAATATAACAGTTACTAATTTAATAGTTATATACACTGGCTTCGGAAAGTGAAAAAAAGAGCACCAAGAAGGAGACGTCTGATACCAACAAAATTTATACAGCTTAATAACGGAATACAGAGGATAACGTGATCAAAACATTATGGCAAAATACAGCTGTATTTGCTGGTAAACTGAAAAATAACATTTCCATGTAACATGGTTAGTACGAGGTTGAACCGCCATGAACTGCGTCACACCGCCAATTCCTTCTTGGTATTCTTTTTTCACTTTCCGGCAGTGTATATATATAACTTACAACAGTATATGTAACTATTAAATTAGTAATGCATACACACATGTAATATATGCGGTAGTAAGACAGATTGCGGGCACAGTATTTTGTGGTTTGCCCCGGGCACAGAAATGCCTAGTTACACCTCTGCAGAAGTACGCCCTGATCCATTGCTGATAAAATGGCTAGCAGTAGAGGGCTCTCTGAGTTTGAAAAGGTCATTATAGGCTGCTCAATTGGAGGTATGAGCACAAGAAGCATTGCTAATGTGAGACAGGTTGCTAAATAGACTGTAGCCTGTGTCATCAACAAGTGGGAGAAGATGTGATGTTGCAGGAATTCACCTCACCCTGGAAGACCCCAAAACTGCAACCCACTGACTAGAGGGTGCTGCAGAGGGAGATCTGGAAAACTAAATCCCAACCAATGCACACCGTAGCACTTGTGTTCCAAATGGCCACAGATGTCATGGTCTCTACCAAGACACTTCAAAGAGAGGTCCATGCACTTGGGTATCGTGGACAAGCAGCCATTTATAAACCTGTCGTCCTGTGAAGAACAAAACCTCACAAAGACCAATAAAGCCACGTGGCTATGACAGTTGCAATGCACAAAAATTGGACTTTGGAGCAATGGCAGCAGGTGTTATGGAGTGACGAATCCTGCTTCACGTTATTCCGATCAGATGGACATATCTGGGTTTGGCGATTACCCAGAGAACATCTACTTCTGGAGTATACACCGCCAACTGTGAACCATGGAGGCAGTGGAGTTATGGTATGGGGCTGTTTCAGCTGGTACAGTGTGGGTCCACTGGTTGTTATTCATAGCAACATAAACCCTGTGCTGTATAGAGATATTCTGGATAATTCAATGCTCCCAACGTCATGGCAGTTCAATGGGCATGACTGTTGCTTCTTCCAGGACAGCAGTGCCACTTGCCATGTTTCCAGGACTACAATGGAGTGGTATGAAGAAAATCAGAACTTGTGGATAGACTGGCCTGCTCAGAGCCCATACCTCAATCCCATTGAACACCAATGGGACAAAATTGAATGATGGGTGAGTCTTCACTGATAAAGTTGGTCAATGTACTCAAGGTGAAGCATCCCACTCTCTGTACTCTGTGGACTTGTGGACAGTTTGTTTACCTTAACAGGTGGCTTCTGTAATCTCTGCAAATGGTTGGACTTACCCGCTACTGATGTAAATACAACACTGTTTTTCTATTTATTTACAGTGTCCAATCACTTTTGTCCACATAGCATATTTGGGCCAATGGTTTATATTGTGTCAGTGTCTCATGGTTTGTTACTGAATAGGGTACCAAATGTTGGCCCTGGTGTTACACAATAGGGTACAAACCCTAATGCTGTGAAATGAATGAAAACACTTTAACTGTCTCACCTGCCACAGTGACTGTTGGAAATGGATACACCCTTTGAGGCTGATACTGAAGCATTCAGCCTTGTAATATGAATAGTTGCTGCAGCAGACAGATGTGCATCCACTCTGAGTGTGAACATGAATTAGCATAGCATTCACTTTGTACCTTATTGCAACAAGATCCTGCTAACTAAATCAGAACTTGGCAATTCTTCTGGGTTTTTCTAGTTATGAGTTAGCTAAAATAAATAAATATACAATGAACTGTATTTCAGTTTTTCTGAATTTCATCCTTGTAGCAACTTCAATGACACTGAAAAATTCTGCAGAAATTTTTGCTGTGCAGGCTTTTGTATTTTTCATTGAATAACTGGGAGGTAAAAGCCCCCCCCCCCCCATGAAGTGAGAACATTTTATAATAAAATTATCTTCAGATTTTTCACCAAAATGCTCATTTCTATTTTGGAAAAAATGATTGAAATCCAGTTAAATTTCTTAAAAACATCCATCAAATGACACTAATTGAGCATAAGAATAGGGAAGAACTTTCACCATACCACATAGAGCAATCAGCAAAGATGTTCAACATCCACAAAAGAAGAATACAGCAATTTTTAAAATTAAAAGTTCTCTCACCCTTATGTGATCACTCATTTTTAGTTTATTAACTACAATTTAAAACTCTACTCCTGTAGAAAATACTTCTGAGCTTAAATGACTGCTTCTTGTATGAATTTTATAGGCTTAAGCAGATAACATCTTTTGTAGTGATAAGCCTAAAGATACCACACAAACAGTATTGGTAGCATGAATTACACTGGTGTGCAAAACTTAAGGAAGAAGTGAAATAACACCGTAAATAGCAGCAGCATCCACACACAAATTAACACAGGAGCATGTCTGTGAACAGGAGCAACAGCACATGCCTAGTAATGGAGCATGACATGTGGTTTGCTAGATGTGAAAACAAAATGTGCTCATTCAGTCCAATAGCATCAGTTGAACGGAATCACTGGACTGTGTGCAGAAGTGTTTACAGATATTTGATTACATGCTAGAGACAACAAAGTGGCTCGTCAAGAACATCTTGATTTTACTCATGGTAAAATTATTGGGAGGTTCGAGAAGCGGTGAACTGTGATGAGTGTAACCCAAGAGTTTGGTGTAGCCCATAGCATCGGCATTCAGGATTACATGTACAGCAATGCGAAAGACTGGTGGTTGTCGTCTGCCAAAAACCACTGCCAGTAGGGACTGCTGTCTGCTCCTACCTGCCAAGAGGTATTGACACCAGACAGCAAGTGACATTGCAAAACAAATTGAACATGAGCACGGGATGCTGTACCTAATAATAATAACAACTGTCTATGATGCAATGTTACAAGTCAAAACCTGGCTCATCCTTAAGTTTTGCACACCAGTGTACAATGGCATGAATTACCGTTGACATCAAACAAGAAAATAATTTCAACATGTGCTGAAAAATGAGACTAGATTGTTTTGGAAATCTTAAAATTTCAATATTTTTTCTATGGTCTTTACTGCCTGAGAGCCATGTTCCTCCCACCTGTTATGCTAGATTAAATTTATCTTAGGAAGAGAACAAATGCAAGAAAACTTCAAATATTTAATACTCATGCATTGATTTCTTGCATATCCTGCCATGTGTGGTTGGTTCATTTGCCACAGAGAAAAACGATTTCCTTTGTCTCAGCCCATTTACTACATTCTAGGCATACATTGATTTTCTGTCACACAGGAAAACAATTTTGCCAGAAAGTCCCAACATATCAGGTCATCCCAGAAGTAATGTCATTTTGCACAAGCCCAACAGTAGTGAGCCCCCTGGTGCCCAGACTATGACGTCAACCACGGTGAGTATAAAAGGAATCGCGCAAGCAGACCTTCAAGTCACTTGAGACTGCAAATGGGAGTTCTAGGTGCAGGCGTTGTGTACTTAAATCGCATAGGAAATGGCAGTGTTAGAAGACCACATTAGGCACATTATGCTGTATGAGTTCCACCATCGACATTCAGCGACGGTAGCAACACAAAACATCATTGCTGTATATGGGCCGGGTACCCTGGATATCAGGAAATGTCAACACTGGTTCCAGAAATTTCAAGGTGGGGACATCAGCCTTAAGGATATGCAGCGACCCAGCCGGCCTGTTGAGCTGGATAACGACATGCTGAAAGCCACTGTCGAGCAATTGGCCACACTTGTTCATTCAACCCATTCATTCCACTGTTCACCGGCATCTGCAGGACCTCGGTTATGTGTCGAAACTGGATAAGTAGGTACCCCTTGATCTCACTCCGCAACAGCGTGTGGACATTTGCATTTCTTTGCTCTCTAGTGAAAAATGGGAGCCATTTTTGCCCAGAATTGTCACGGGCAATAAAAAGTGAATTGTTTATCACAACATTAAGTGTAAACGGCAGTGGCTTCCCAAAGGGAATGTGCCTGCAGCAGAGGCTAAACCAGGATGTTTCCCACAATAGGTTTTGATGTCTGCATGGTGGGATATGCAAGGAATAACGATTACAAGCTGCTGTCGCCCAACAAAACCATTACAGGGGAAGTCTACCATCAGCAGCTGCAGCGTCTGCGCATCGCTTCGCAGGGAAAATGTCCAGCACTCGTGAATCGTAAAGGGATGTTGCTGTAGCAGGACAAGGCAAAACCACACACAGCAAAAATGACCAGTGCCATGTTGCAGGACTTCAGATGGGGAAAACTTCCGCATCCAGCATATTCCCCGACATCGCCCCATCCAACTACCACCTCTTTTGCAGCCTGCAAAACCATCTTGCTGGGACTACACTTCGAAATGTGGAGGAGGTACGGCCAACCCTTTCTGCCTTTTTTTGCATCGAAACCCACGGAATTCTACAAGTCTGGGATTCAAATCCTTGTTGATCGATGGGAGAAGGTCGTAACTACCGGGGGCAGACTTATTATATAGATTAAAACATCTGTTCCAGGTACGTTTTTCTTTCTTTTCTTCACACGTTGAAAAAACAACAGTATTTTTCGGATTACCTGATATATAATTGTGAATTACTTTTCTCAAAAAAAAAAAAAAAGTCATCTTAAAAGCAGTTACACAATGAGAAATTTGGAAACAATTTAATATTCAAAGATGTCACACAAAGTTAGGTATATTGCAAGACATGTAGAACATATGTATCTTACTCATGGATAACACATTGAAATAACATCAGTGAGGCTGTGTAACACAAACAATAAAAAGTGTGTTTACAAAACCAATTTATTTGTGCAATTTCTGCTCACAACAAAGTAGCACTGCAATATAGACAAAATGCCACATCTGTGTGGAAGAGCGTCATGACATCTTTTAGGCATACTTGCAATGACCATTATTGATGAGTGTCTGAGGAAGCTTGTTCCATATTACAGGTAACACATTACAGAGATCTGCCAGTGTACTGGGGTATGTAAGCTGGTTATCCAAACATCGCTGTACAGCATCCCAAATGTTCTCAATAGGGTTAAAGTCCGAAGACCTTGAAGGCAGCTGTGATGATTCAATCCCATGATTTTCCAGCTCCAGGCACGGTGACTAGTTGCATTGTCATTAGAGAAAATGGAATGGCCAATAGCAGTTTGAAATGCAATCTCATTTTGGTACACTGAGGCATTCATGTTGCCTTGACAAACATTCCAGGAAGTATGGCTATTAAAACATACTCCTGCCGAGACCAGAAATTACTGCAGCTGGTAAGGCTGGATGGACTACATGGTGTGGTTGCATTCGTGCACTGGATCTCCTCCACACATGTCCTCATCGGGTATCAGGATAAAGAGTGAAACAGGATTTATTTGTGAATAGTATATGGTGCCACTCTATGTTCCATGACATGTACTGTCATACCCAGGTACATCTTTTAAGGATGGTGAGCTGGTGTCAATGTCTTGCATCTCAGTGGCTTCCTTGCTCTGAATCCATACTAATGAAGACAGTTTTGTACCATTTGAGTACATACTGTGACAGCAGAAGCAGGTCAAAGTGATTACCTGAATTGGTTACTGGTGATACTACGCCTTCTCCAAGCACTTACTGTCAGACAGCGATCTTGCCTCTTGGTGGTTAACAGAGACTCCAACTATTATGGATTCTCCATAGTCACTATGGAAATCGTCGGTCTGCTATGGATTACAGAAAGCATTGAATATCAAAGATCTTCGCTCTTTCCACGTTTATAAGTGGGTCACGGAAAAATTCTCATTGGCCACCACCGGGAGTCGAACCCAGGGTCTTCCAGTTACGCGCCGAATATGCTTCCACTACACCACAGCGGCGTCGAATTCCTCCAGACTCACGCTAATTGCCAAGCCAAGTTGGCAGGTTGCTTCTCGGAGCCCCGCACAATGCTGGGGATTCACCAAAGATGGTAAGCAGCAACAGAAGAAATAATTAGAAGGCGAATGAATAATTAATACAGACATTTAACGTGGACCAGGAACATCATATATATATTATAAACGTGGAAAGAGTGAAGATCTTTGTTTGATGTTCCTGGTCCACGGTAAATGTCTGTATTAATTATTCATTCGCCTTCTAATTATTTCTTCTGTTGCTGCTTACCATCTTTGGTGAATCCCCAGCATTATGCGGAGCTCCAAGAAGCAATCTGCCAACTTGGCTTAGCAGTTAGCGTGTGTGAGTCTGGAGGAATTTGAGGCCGCTGTGGTGTAGCGGAAGAATATCCGGCGCGTAACTGGAAGACCTTGGGTTTGACTCCCGGTGGCGGCCAATGAGAATTTTTCCGTGACTCACTTATAAACGTGGAAAGAGCGAAGATCTTTGTTTGATGTTCCTGGTCCACGTTAAATGTCTGCATTGAATATACTACAGAAATCGAAAATCTCGGTGAAATATTTTTTTTAATGATGTGTGTACAGTTTATTTCCATGTTTTCAAGTTATACATGGAAATAAACTGTACGCGCATCATTAAACATTTTGGGGAGTGTTTTTTGGATGGTTTTATTTTTTTTTCAATATGTTTTGGATTCTTAAGCATTTTTGGTCATGTGATGGAGTTATCACTGCCCCTGAAATCCCAGAAACATCCTGAAATTTTATTTTATTTTCCAGATCTTGGAAAGTCCTTAATGTTTTTGTATTTTTTCATAAAGTCCTGGAGTAGTACTAGAATCCTTTCATGCAATGAACAATTTTAAGAAAAAGGTAAAAAAAATTAAGATAGAGTGGCCAACAGTTGGATGAACCGGGGAAAATACTGCCGGAAATGACTGCTCTAGCAGCAATGAAGATGTTCCATCATTTTCCGTTTCCACATCTTAGAATTTTTCTGATCAAGTTCCTTGTTGTGTTTTATTCCACCCTCAACAAATTCTTATTTAAATACATAAATACATCGCTCTTTCCACGTTCCAGAAACACATAACATGTATTTATTTATTTATAGCCACGTATTTGGAGGATTTTCACCTTGGATATTCTTATTTATTTTTTATATTTTTCTGATCATATTTGTTGTTTCCAATGCATTTGGTGATAGTGAAAAAACCATATTTTTTAAGAATTTTTTCTAATTAATTGCGTGTTTTCCCGTTTCTCATAGTATCTTCTTAAAACCAATCAGTAGAGAACAAGCTCGTCTGTTCCGGTCCCCCTTTTTTAAGTGAAATTAAATTTCAAAACCAGTAATTAATCTATCTGTGGCTGGTGGAGTCTGTCATTTCAGTGGCTCATAAAATTGTTTCACAGGAGGGTGAACAATGCAGTACTAATTTTCACATTTAATTTCCCTTAAAATGTAAGCTTTCCCCAATATTTAGTTATTTCTTGCTACATCAAGCAGAGGACAGAGCAAGTGTTTTTCTTTTACTTAAAGTGAAATTAAAGTTCAAAAACACCACCACTTGTTCATTCTGCAGGGAAAATGACTTTACAGGGAACAAAAGTCGGCAACTGAGAGTTAGAGTTCCAATTTTGAACTTGAATTTCTTTTTGTACGAAAGGAAAAATGCTTCTTTTGTTTGTAGATATAGCAAAATGTATTAGAAAACCATGTATTTTAAGTGTAATTGAAGTTTAAAAAGCAATAATGCCAATCCTCAGTCTGCCATGAAAACAACCGAACTGGTCAAGGAAATGGTATATTTCTTAGCAAAGACCAGATAAATAATGATTTTTTTGTGCAAGTTTTGCCTTATTAAAAAAAGCAGAGATTCTTATTCCATTAATTGATGCACAAAGAAAGTAATGTGTGGAATATAAGAAAAGGTACATTTCATTTGGAAATTTTTCAAAAAACTATAGTAATTTTTGTGCACTGCTACCATTTCTTACACATAATGTTCAGGTTTTTTTCCTTCCTTTGTCTTTTTTGTTTGAAGACAACCATGAGCAACTTCAAATCTGTGTAGGCAGTTACTATGTTTACTGTGAGGTTCCTTTTGAAACATAGATTGATTTTGGAGGGAAATTATAATAGAAAGAAAAAAATGTTGGTGGCACTTTTGTGTTTCCCGCAAAAAGTCTTCAATTTAGGGATAATTGTTTAAGTAAAAATTCACATTTATGAATTTACACTGTTATTTTGCTGCCCTGACAATTTGTTTGTTATAGAGTTGGTGCAATACAATTTTATTCATTACTACTGAAAATTTGCAGTCAGGGTTAAAGTCTTCTGGGTTGATCTGCAACATTTTCATGGCATAGAAATCTTGTGTGTAGCAGACTTACACTTTATGAAACTCCTAAAGCAGCAGCCACATCATGCCAACAGCCCTATTTCTGTTGTCAACGCTTAAATGTCGTCTGGACATCATTTTAGGTTTATCGCACTCTGAAGGCAATACATTCATCAAATTTGTAGGCCAAGTGGCAAAAACAGCATGGGGTGTGCGACCGCTGATAAAAGTACACTTCTCGCAGGATACCTTTATCGGAGCTCGCACATCATGTGTGGTGTGTCATGATACCAATTTACATATGTAGCAATCCACGCTGATAACCAATCTTTAGTAGTCTCTAAATTTGCATATCACCAAGTTTTTTTTTTTTTTTTTTTTTTTTTTAATTGCAGCATCCCTAACTTTTTGTGACCAGTGTATATTCTGTCTATGTATCAGTAGCGCACCCAGAAATTTCCCGAGGGCTGGGCTGTGGCACACAGAATTTTCCCAAGGTGGGGTTGACCCCCTAAATTTACCAGGAAAAATAATCAGGTGCTATAACAATTAAGGAGGAGGTTGACTTTTGTACATTTATTCTTATTCAGTTACTAGTGATGTTGCAGTACAAGAAAGTTAAATGATTAAAAGAAGCAGTAAATGAAATTCTTTTCCTGGTTTGATTTTTCTAAATTTATTTAACAGAACTACTCCCTTGTAATTATTGTATGTTATAATTATATGGTACATGATTAAGAAAGTATATGTAGATCGTGTATCGTGACTTTTTGTTTCAAACTTCGACGTAATAATTTTCCGCACTGTCAGCCCAAGTGATAGGGTCGGGCCCCATCGGCCACCTCCAGTGGGTGCACCACTGGTAGGTATGGCGCAGAGGTGCTGTACTTTCACTGTTTTCCACGTAGCCATCTCATTAGGAAACTTGAAAATTGCATCGACCTTGAATGGGAATCAAACCCCAATTTCTGTTTGGGTATGCTACTGTTTCACCAACCAGAAAATGAACTTCCAAGCAAATGTAGCTTAGGAATCTAAGCAACTTTCAGATTTTTGCTCGTCATAGATAGCTTCCTTGTAGTGTTGACAATCCTTTCTCTTCCAGGAACAAATATAGGTCATAAATCCCCAGTGATTTAGATATCATGTAGATTATTAAGAGGTGAATCCTCCTGAAGAAATTATTATTTGATATCCCTGCATGTGGTAGGCATATATGAATGTCATTTTCAGCACAGCACCATATATTTCACTGTTTGCTGTTAATAACCTTTTCAGAAAACTTAAAAATTTCATTGCTGTGGAGCAGGAATCAACCCTACATCTCTATTTATGTTTGAGTATGTCACCACACCATCACCTAGGATAACAAACTTTCTGGGGAAACCATTAAAATAGAGCACTTCTGTGCCAAAAAAAAAATCCATTTGTGTGGGCCTACAATGTACTGGAGATAGCAAGAATCACTTCTTCAGAAAAATTTGTGTCTCAACTATTTCTCCAAGTTTTTAAGGTCAAATGCTATTATTAGTTTATATATACGTTAAACACTTCATGTTTTTGCCCAGTTAGCTCGCATTATGCCAAAATGCAACCAATCTTTATAAATGTGTACAGCAAATTTTGGCCAAATAAAAAAATTACTAAAACCTCTAAGTGCAAAAAATGGTAATATATAATAAATGTATAAAAGACAAAGTAAATTAAAATTTTACTAATTAAGCATTTATACAAAAACTTTAGTAGAGCTTTGAGGGGGAGGGAAGGGGGATTGCTAGTGCATATGTTTAAATACATTATGGGTTAGGCTGTTCATCAGCTGCTGCTGCTTGACTGTATTTTTATCATCAGATTTTTAAGGCTGAATAATAGAAAACTGTGAAACTTTTAAAAAGCCTTCCCTCACTCTTTTTCTTTATTTGATCTTTGGTATGAATGTGTGTTCCCAAATATTGCAATTCAGAAGAGTGTTCTAGAAGAAAAGAAGAAACAATATTTCTTTTCTTTTTTTCTGTCAGTATAAAACTATGTCAAGTATCTCAGCCAGAGTTACTTTACATCTTTCACATAATAGAACAGCTTGTCATGTACTGTTGTTTCAAAACACATACACCATATTGACAAAAGTCACCGGGCATCCCTTCAAAAGCAAATGAACGGATCCGCGCATTTTCGGTACAGCTGCAAACGGTATAAAAACAAGCCTGCAGCTGACCACAATCATATCGCACTGTGAGGTTGAGTGAAAATGTTGCGGCAGGAGAGAACTGACTTTGAGAAAGGAAAGATTGTTGGGTGTTATATTAGTGGGTTGACCATAAGAGAAACTGAGAGGTGTTTAAACATACCCAAGTCAACTGTTTTGGATGTTCTGAATAAGTGGAAGACACATGGCTTGACTGAAGCAGCAAAATGTACCAGCATACCAAAGAAAATCGGTGATAGAGGACGTCAAAGCCTCGGAAGAGTCTTTACAGCTAATCGACAGAGTACTGCACAAGACCTAAATGTACAGGCGAGTAAAAATGCTGGAAACTTGGTATGTACATGTACCATTCGCAGAGAACTTCATTCCATGGGTTACCGTGGTTGTGTGGCTGCTTATAAGCCTTTCATCTTCACTCGGAATGCTACTCATTGTTTAACATGGTGTATAAAGTATTATAAATATTTAACGGAAATTATAGAGAATAAATTTATTAAGGTACATTACCTCTCAAATTTTCGATCTATACACTAGATCATCTTCAGGAGTTCTTGCATCTTACTACTTTCACAGGTCTGGCGACCAAGCCTGATGGATTTTCCATCCAGCATGGTAATTGATGTTGCCACCTTGTGTCTTGTAAATTTCCATAGATTCTTGTGTGGGGGTTGATGTTTGATCACTTTTAAGAAGTCCCAGTCCATTTTCTGGCCAGTTCGTTGTATGTGCCTGTTTTATTTTAAATGTCCCTTATTGCTGCTTTGTTTTTTTTAATTCTGGTGATTAACCTTCGTCCTGTTTCTCCTGTATATGGTAATCCACATGAACACTCGATTTTATAAATGACTCCTTCCTGGAGTAAAGTATTTTCTTTTTTGTTTTAGGGATGGTAAGTATTTTTTAATTTTGTTATTTAAACCTGGAGATAACCTAATTTTATATTTAGTGCTGATTTTCTTCAGTTTTTCAAACAGTCCCTTGTGGTAAGGGACTTTTCTTGTGAATAAATATTCAATTTTCTCTATTTTTGTCTGTAGTGCCAGTTGTGTTTTTTGTAGGATTTTCTTAGTGTAAAGAACATTTATCATGGCCCATAGATAATGTGTCCTATGGACTGATTAATCCAGATACACTATCCATCAGTTGATGGCCGTGTGTAGGTATGGCGACAGACGGGGAATGCTATTTACCACAGCGTACTGTTCCTACGATCAAGTTTGGAGCTGGTAGGATACTCGTGTGGGGGTGTTTTTCGTGGTATGGTCCCAGCTCATTGGTTATCGTGGACAAACTTGTTAACCAGCACGTCCACCTGGATATTCTGGACAATTATGTCCTACCAACTCTGTGGCAATACTATGGAACCAAGCCTTGTTGGTACCAGCCAGATAATGCACTGAGCCATAAAGCAAGGACTGTCACAGTGTGGTTTGATGATAATTTAGTATCATGTATGGACTGGTCAGCACAGAGCCTTGATCTTAATCCCATAGAGCACCACATAAGAAGTTTGGAACCAAGGCTTACTACTAAGTAACAGTTAGCGGTAGCATTATGTACTGAATGGAAGCGCATACCTATCGCTGTGTTCCAAAACTTTGTCGAAAGCATGTCTCGAAGGGTCAGTGCATGCATTAAGGCCAAAGGTACTAATGTATGTCAATAAATGCTATGTTGTGTTTTTCTTCTAGGTGTCCGGTGACTTTTTTCAATATAGTGTAACTAAAAGTAATGCCAGTTGAAAATTTTCAGTGGTTCTACATTAGTCTTACCACACAGACTCTTAACAACTTTTATTATCAAGTTATATATATCACACAAACCTTAAATATTTCAAAAGTACATATCACTGTAAAGTCTTAAAAAGAAATACAAACATATATATTCATTGTTTTTATATTACAACTGAAAAAACATTGGCACCTATCACACAGCAACAAAGAAATCTATACAATACATCCAGTATGCTATTAGAACCCACAATGATGTTCCCCATAAATTAATAAATAGAAGTTCTGCATGATTAGGCTGCACCTTCCAGTACCATGGAAATGTCTTGATAGTTACTTCATGGCCAACATATAGCAGAATAGAATTCATGCCTAGTTAAAAAAAAAATAGTATAATATATTATAAGTTTTGCAAATATCTGTGTAAGAAACATTTTATACATAAAATCTGTACAAAATTAAAATTATTTTTAAAATAAAAGTGGCTGCCTTAACATAAATGGGGATAAAAGTGCATTTTTGAAGCAGGGTCCACTATTAAGTTGATTGCTGCATGTACATAAAAACAAAGGAATAACTCAGTAGTGAAAATTTACTTTACAGGATTCTGAATTAAGTAATTTGCACACTATCCCACTTTACAGATGTCGAGTAACAGTACAGACAGCACAATAAATGCACTAGTACTATTGAATTATTTTGAAATTGGGTTCAGAAGGAGGAAGTATTTTTACGCTAACTAAATCAATGCTTTAAATGAGGTTTGGAAAGCTTTCAACAGTGCCTGGAAACATTAACATAGTCCTTCTTCAATTCTTGAAATGCATTGGGGGGGGGGGGGTATGCATAACCATACATCTGTTCCAAATAAACATGAATACTGAAAGATTTTTTTTTATCATTAGTTACTACTCAATAAAAATGAGTTTGTCACCCTTTCATCATAAGTGTCTTTGCCCTCATATTTGTTAAAGCAAAAGAACTGAAAAAAGCATGTATAATAAAGGCACTTATAATGCCCCCCCCCCCCCATATACCAAGTACATGGTCACACAAAGCATATTAAGCAAAAATTTCCTGACTTTTCCAGGTCATGAAATTACTTAAGTATTCAATTGAGAGAAACTTTTGAGCAAAAAGTTTATTTGCAGTTGTCATACTTTTTAAAAGAACATTGGGTTAGTATTCCTCATAAAAGTATGTGTATAGCCTTCACCATATCCCTTCACAGGCATACCACACCTCTCCTTAGCTAAGTGCATGATGAGACTCAACTGGCAAGGGCCAGGACAGCCCTCATATAGGAGGAAGATTCAAGGGCATCTATATGTCATACAATGCTGTTTTTCAAATATTTTAACCACATTTTGTAAACTATCTTACTCTGATTTCTAATGACAAAGGCAAGCAAGGAAACATCTCCCAACAAATTAAAGAAGCTGTTCGTTCAGCCTTACACCTGTATTTTCCTTTCTAGCTCAACTGTGCAATCAACATCCATTACCACTATAATCATTTAAATAAAAAAACAGCAGAAAAGGGGAATAAACAAATGAATGTCGCAAAATTGAGCACGATTACTTTTTAAAAGAAAAAAAATTAAGGACATCGAAATGATTCATTTTAGTTTCATTCAGTTTTCAAACACTTCCAAGTAATTAAGTTGAATTCATTTCATTTACATTAATTCACTCTTAATCTAATTTTAATGGCAAAACTATTACTGTAGGTAAACAGCTGTAAACTATAAAACAATGAAACAGATGAATTTCTCGTGACAAATCTAGCAGAACCCATTATCTAGTGTTATGTAGTCAAATCACATTCTCTTTTCAAGGTAAATTAATGTGACAAACACAAATTCAAGAATATGTCCAAAATGAGATAGCCTGTGTCTTTTAAAAATCTTTACAATTGGTTAAGTGTTAGCTCCTATAAAAATATGCAAATGATGACCATATCTCATTGAGCTGACAGGCACGCGATCTTAATAAATGTGAGCAGGATGTGTGGCAACTGAAGCTTGAGATGGACTATTAGTGGGAGAATGGCTCTGCACCATCGCTTAGAAGACTCTTTACGGAGGACACTGATCAGTAGATTGGAAGCGGTGCAATCGCGAACTGAGGTCGCAAGATGGCTGAATGTGTCCAGGTAAGTGGTCTCCAATCTCTGGAGACAGTTCCAGGAAACTGGAACGATTACCAGAAGGCTGGAACAAGGATGCCTGTGAGCCACAACAAGTCAAGATGACATATTTGTCTCTAACAGCTTGCTGCCATAGGAAGTTGACCGGAATTAAACAACTTAAGGCTTTACTCAGATTAATATACTTAATTCTCTTCTATCTTGATGAAGTTTCCTTTATGTCTTCACTTCCTATGAGTTCTTTTGTTTTTGCAGATGTTACTGGCCTCTAGATTTTTGTCAAGGCCCATTCTCAATATGTAGTGAACATGCCTTGACAAAATCTAGAGGCCAGAAAGGTCTGTGAAAACAAAAGAACTCACAGGAAGTGAAGACATAAAGGAAACTTCATCAAGATAGAAGAGAATTAAGGAAGTTGAGAGCCAGGTAACTCTTGCAGGAGTTCTCATCTACCACAGAAATCATAGTATCAAGTTAGCAGACGACTCCACGATAGATGTCTGCATCTCACTTGCAGCATCACACAGAAGAGACAGTCTGAATCG
Organism: Macrothele yani; assembly: GCA_039090855.1. Classification (NCBI taxonomy): domain Eukaryota; kingdom Metazoa; phylum Arthropoda; class Arachnida; order Araneae; family Macrothelidae; genus Macrothele; species Macrothele yani. The sequence continues at coordinate 78,615,148 of CM077026.1, forward strand.
GAACCAACAACATCACCCCTAGACCCCTGATCAATGGTCCTAAGTTCTCTTTAGCAATGAGTTGTGGTACAGTCTTCACACGGATTCTCAACGTGTGTACATTTGAACAGACGCTGGAAGCCAAAATCTTACCTTCAACTTTAGGGAAATTGACCACTAAGTTGAAGAAGACTTCTGGTTTGGGCTGGGATCACGTTGGATGGACACACACTGTTGCGTGTGTTTCCAGGAAACACCTTGACTCTGCACGCTACAGGGATGACATCCTAGAGACCTATGTACTGCTTTTCAAGGGAGTTATTGGCCTCCGCTTCCTTTTTATGGATAACGGCGATTTTCATAGAGTGTGGCTAGTCGGCAAATACCTGGGGAGTGAGGATATTCACAGGATTGAAGTGGTCCATGATACCTCCAAACCTGAAATCAAAGAGCATGTTTGGGATACCCTGGGAAGAGCAACCCCCTCGCAGGGCTAATAACACGCCTTGATGAGGAGTGGCACCTGTTGCCCCAAACCCTCATTCACAGCCTTGTAAATGGCATGAGGGTTCATTTTCTGAACTGTATCATTGTTCAGGGTAATCACACTCCTTATTAGCCCCTCAAAATTTGCACCACTTGCTGCATCACTTTTGGGCTGTCATACACATGCTCCCACCTCATGGTGATAGAATTCATTTTCTGTTGTGTATTGCTGCATTATTGATGTATGTATTTCCATTCCAACTGTCATTAAATTGTCATGTGGATTTTATGTTATTCATGATTTTTTGTTGCATTAATTTTGGACACCAGTGTAGAACAAAATGACATCATACACATAAACAGATATGAGGTCAACTACAGAATAAAGGATGGAACATCATAATCAAGTTTTAAGATAACATGAAAATTGTACCATACAACTCAGGACACAATTTGGAAATAAACATTTTTTACTACTGAACTACAATAATGTAGTTATTTAGAATGTAACATTACATGTCCTACTGAAAAAAATGACATACACAGCCTGCCTCACAGGTCTAATGCATACTCAAGATATAAACATAACATAAAAAATATGAAAAACTACAATGTAATCAACAAAATTAAAATTGTTAACATGAAAACTATACTGTACAACTTAGAAATCAACTTCTTTGGATACAACTTAGACGAAAACAAGCTGAATAAAACTTCAGTTACAACTGGGACATGAATTATAAGAAATTTTACCACTGGATTACACTAATGTACATACTGTGCCACTGAATTTTACTAATATAAAAAGTAACTTTGAAGAGTTTTAATGATAGTGATCTGCATGTAAGTAAATAATGTGCCAGACGTAAGATCAACTCCAGTTCACTTGGTCTTTTTTTTTTTATCTTCCTAACTTTAAAATTTTATTTTATTTATTTATTTACTAGCTTTTAGCCGGTTGCTGTGCTGATGCTGTTTGTTGGTGTAGGCTTTGTTCAGCTAAAGAACGGAACTCAATGTCTTCGTCGGCGACTCATCATGCTTTTCGAGCAGATAAATCCGAGCAAAAAAATCTACTTGTGCTAAAACATATTTGATTTTGTGTTTACCAACTAACTGCAAGTAGTTTTCTCTTGGATGAGTGAAATATCTGACCGTGAATTGTAAGGATAAGGTAAAAAATTATCGTTAATAAGCTTGAAGTTAAACAGGCCTAATTGGTTTTTTTCTAATTTTAGAAAAATTAGTGAAGAAAAAAATGGATATTAAGCCAATGCTTCTTGGTAAACAATGTGAGTTCTCCCATGTGGTGCTAAAATGTAGAGATTTTGTGTGCTGTGAACTCTAGAACATCCAACATAAAGTTGTCCATGGGAAAAGCAAGAGCTTTGCAAATTTAAAACCAACTTTGAGTGACTGTCCTTGAGCCTTGTTGCTCATAGGGAAGCACAGGTGTACTGGAAGCTGAATTCGTTTAAATTTGAAGGGCACATCAGTCAGAATGATAGGTATTCGGAGAATGAACACATTATACTCCGCTGCCTGACCAGTCATAATCGTAGCTTCAATTGCGTGTAGCATGAGACGTTTGAAAGTATTACTTTAGAAAGTTTTCAAGCATTTATATGTACGTTGAAACTTATCACAAATGTTAATTAATTAAATAAAGAAATCTTATTTCACATTATTTGAAATGAATAATTATATGTGAACTGTAATTTGATGAAATGCAGTGAAAAGAGTTGTCCACGCCATCTTGTGAGAACATGTTGAACGTCATTTTTAAGCATTTCATCACCATAGCTAGACCTTAGTATCAATGTAATTCAAAGCTGTAACATCAGAAGTGAATGAATTAACATTATTTGTAGCTCATTTTCCTTCACAAAAGTGCTAATTAAATTATAAAAATATGGCTGTACTACCAAATCGGAATGCTTTCAAGTAGTTTCCGATTTCTCGTGTGTCGTTCCACTTTGTTTACATACAACCTGATAACACCCAATGTGAAAGAAAGTAGTTCACAATAATATGCAATTTTTTTTATTTCAGGGCTGCCAGTGGCAACTAATGCTACTATTTTTTATGAAAGGTGACTATCACTACTATTTAAAAAAAAATGTAATTTGTGTTGCGTATACCGATGCATAGTTCGTACGCATCCTGGAAATCCATTTTGTCCTGGAAAAGTAAAAAATTTCTGTCACATGTCCTGCATGGTTTGTATGTGTCTTGGAAATCCTGAAAATGTCCTAAAATTCTGTTACGTGCCCTGGAATTTTACCCATTCCGTCTTTTTTGTCCCTGGGCGATGTTTTGTAGTTGAGGATTTTTCTACTGACATAACGTATGTCTGACAAATTTTCCTCCCTACCCTCTGCAAAATACAAAGGGGGGGGGGCTGTTAGCTTTCTTGTCTGTTAGGAGGATTGAAGCTGCGTTATTAGCATCTTTCGGCATCGTGCTTATGTTATCACTTTGTCCGACCGGGAAGACCATATCTTTGCAATTATTATCTTTGTATTAGAAAACTTAAAATGTGAGAATGATGATCCATTTGTTCAGTTTTTTCTCCGATGCACAACTCCACCAATGTGGGCGCAAATGTAGATCGTATCGAATTTAAAATGCATTTTATTTCATACATTTGCTCCTAAATATTCAATTGAAAAAATTATGTTTCCTTTCAATGACATTTATATCAAAGACTTTTAGTTACAGTCCCTTTTTCAAATAATGCATAAATGTTCTGCTAGGGGCGTAATGGTAAGTCGCAATTTTCCCAATATCTCCGCTTCTAACAGTCTGGTTTGAAAAATTCTTCCTGCACTGGATACAGCTCTTGAGGGTAATTTTTTGCATAAAATTTCTCATTTTTTGGTAAAAAAAATGGTTTGGCCACCAGGGAGCGTAAGTGTTTATTTTTGCTTCTGATGTATTTGCAATGAAATCTGAGCTCGAAACTCGATTGATTGAAAATGTTCTCCAACAAAGACAGAATTTTGAAAAACATTTTCTTTGTTGGAGAACATTTTCGGTGCAAAATGTTTTTCATATAATTTCAACTGTTTCTTAATGCACAAATGCGCCACTAGAGAGCGTTATCACTCACAAAAAATCATTAATCATTCACGTTTCTGTTTACAGCAATATCTACGGGATTAATAATTTTCCGCTAGGGGGCATAACAGTAAATCGCAGTTTTCCCAATGTATCCGCTTCTAAAAATTCTTCGTGCGTTGGATACTGCTCTTCAGAGGAAATGTTTTGCATATAATTCCTCAGTTTTGGTAAAGAATGCTTTGGCAGCCAGGGGCGTAAGTGTTTATTTTTGCTTCTGATGTATTTGCAATAAAATCTGAGCTCGAAACCCGATTGAAAAAATTCCTCCGTGGACCGATACTGCTCACCTACAAAAACTTTTTGAGAATACCTCCTGCTTAAATAGTGCATAATTTTTCCACCAGGGGCATACACACATATATCTTTGTCCATATCTCTGTCCATATATACACACATATATATTTTTGTCCATATCTCTGTTTCTAGGAATATGATTTGAAAAATTATTTCTTTGTTGGAGAACATTTTTGGTGTGAAATGTTTCTTATGTGCGTTAATAAATATTTTGAAATTATATATATGCCCTCTAGAGGGTGTAAGTTCATGTTTCCATTTACAGCAATATCTACAAGACTAATAACCCAATTGAAAAATATTCTCTTTCGACCAGGTACTACTAACTATGAAAACTCCTTGTGTGTATTTTCTTCTCAAAACAATGCACAATTTCTGCCTCTAGGGAGCGCAAATATTTAATTTATTTTTCTCAATATCTATACTTCTAAATGTCCGATTTAAAAAATTATTTTAACAACAGATACCCATTTACCTTATGGAACACTTTAAGTTTGTATTTGAGGAGGTTTGTGGTTCACAATTCTGCTGCTAGGTGGAGTTTACGTACTCCCATTTGCAGCCTATCTCTGACTCTAAAAACTTTGTTGAGAAATTGCTTTTTTTTTTACTGTATAGCATTCGCTATAATAAAGATGGAGAGCGAATAAAATTTTGCTACAATAAGAAGATCCTCTTCAAATAATGTTTTCCCCTTAGGGGTTGTAAAGGTGAAAACGTTTTTTTTTTTTTTTTTTTTTTTTGCTGTCTCTGGTGTTCTGGGAGATGTATTTGAAAGTTATTTTTTATTTGCATAGCTTCTGCTATGAAGAATACTTTTCACCTGTTTTCAACTTTTCCATTATGCAAAATTCTTCTTTCATTCAGTTATATCATGTTTACTTCTCTATCTCTTCTTTTAACTGTTCAATTTGAAAATCTTTTTGTCTCTAATACCTTCCTTCTGCTATGTGAAATGTTTTTTGCACCATATGTTAATATTTGTAGCATACTTTTAGCCACTGTTGGAAGTAAGTAGCTGATTTTTTTTTGGGGGGGGAGTATTTGTTTTGACCTTTACTGAAATTTGCTAATGAATGCTTTATATAAAAATTTTCCATAAAATTAAATGGCTTTCTAATATCAGAAACTTAAATCTAGTTGTTTCTTAGTATTTTCTAAGCAAGCTAATCACTTTACATCTTGTATAATTAGTTTTCTAATCATGCCCAGTTAAATTGCCTTGATCACTTATGAATGCAGTTGTACACAGCCCTTGGATTTAAGGTTTTCCCATTATTCTCTTTCATTTCATGGTGAAATTTTTTTTGCATACTTTGTTTGCTGGCGAGTACAAATTTAAAACTTAGCTACAGCACCAATATTATGTTGAAAATTTCTTCACTAAATAAAATGTAACACAAATACTTGCTCCCGTGATTATGTGTTTAAGAAATAACAATCCCTTTGGTCCTTTGAAAAAGTTCCAAATGTTTCACCTTTCCCTTACCTTTAAATTTCCAATGTAAACATTATTTCAAAATAATTAAATATAAATAGTATTTTATGTATTGATTGTGTGGTATATGAAAGCATTTTAAGAGTAATACCACATACCTATGTATTTTTGAGTTTTATGTTGTTTTTTATTCTGTAATTTGCTTCAATAACTGAACTAAATCCAAAGCAGAAAAATAAAAGTTTCTCAAAATCAGTGTAGTATAGTATACAAAAGTTTAGTAAATATTAAACCTGGTCACATTTTCAGTGACAGTTTTGGTATTTCAGTATTTATCTGTCATTCTAAGTTTCTGATTAGCTGTAGCGGACAACATTTTTAACATTCTACATTAAGTTCGCCCAAGCATGCAAGAAGTTCAATGTAGAACTGCTATTAAAAACAGCGACAATACTGTTTGTCATGTATATTTTGTTTAAGTATGCAGGGTGGAGTAGTTAGGTCCATATAATGATATGAAAATACAAAACGAACATTAATGGTAAAAAAATTTTACTTGCTCATAATAATTTTGGCATTTTTAGTCACTGTGGCAAAGCTTCTGCTCGATAGAATGGACATTTGCTTATTTAGATGAGATCCAATGTTCTGCCTGAATGGGAGATTCACGGATTAAAATACACTATTTCGAGTTAAAAGTCTCTACCTTTGTATAGGTGTTTGCAAGAAATGATGATTAAAAACGTGAAAGTTAAAAAACCCAAATGAATAAAAAGGACACAAAGGAATAAAAGATGGACTCAAACTTAATTCACCACCGCAACACACTTCCAAACATGTTGTAGAACTGCTATTAAAAGCAACGACAATACTGTTCGTCACATATATTTTGTTTAAGTATGCAGGGTGGAGTAGTTAGGTCCATATAATGATATGAAAATTGAAGTCTTTGGCCACGTAATGTCGTGCCATATGCTTTTCTTTGCGTATGGGAATATAAGAATGTAAGAAGTTGTTTGTTGTAGGTTACAGGTTGAACAGACCTATTGTTTCATTATATTTTAAGTAAGAGCGTTTGGATCGTATGTCCTGAAAAAAAATCCAAAAGTCCTGACATTTTGTGATTGAAAAAGCGTATGAACCATGTGTCCTGGAATTTTATCTATTCTTGCCTTTTTGTCCCTGCACGATGTTTTGAAGTTGAGGATTTTTCTACTGATGTAACTTATGTCTGACAAATTTACTGCCCCACCCCCTGCAAAATGGTGAGGGGGGGGGGGGGGATGTTGGTTTTCTTGCCTGTTAGCAGTACTGAAGCTGTGTTATTAGCGCATCTTTTATAAAAATATATATATTCGGTGAAACCATCAGCAGTTACAATGGCTCTGAAAACCTGCGGTATTGAAGATGCATACATTAATATTATTAATAACATCTATGAAAATGCAAGTGCAAAGATTAGGCTGTTTGAAAATACAACACACATAAAAATTGGAAAAGGAGTGAGACAAGGTGACACCATATCTCCGAAGCTCTTTAATGCCACATTGGAGGGTGTTTTTCAGTCGCTGAGCTGGGAAAACAAGGGGATAAAGGTTAATGGAGATTATCTAACCCACCTTCGTTTTGCTGATGACGTAGTCAGTTTTGCAACTAGCCCATCAGAGCTGCAGAGTATGATCCAGGAACTTGCTGACAAGAGTAAAGAAGTGGGATTAAAAATGAACTTTCAGAAGACAAAAGTGATGTTCAATGCTTTTACAAGAAATGAAGATTTATCGATTGATGGAGAAAAGCTGGAGATAACAGATACGTACGTTTATCTTGGACAGCAGATATCAAGTGAGGGTCACATTGATGAAGAAATTAATCGGCGTACAAAACTTGCCTGGAGAGCTTTTGGAAGAAACAGCATAATTTTCAAGAGCAATATGCCATTATGTCTTAAAAGAAAAGTGTTTGATCAATGCATCCTTCCAGTGCTTACGTATGGTGCAGAGACGTGGACCTTAACTAAAAGAGACATACAAAGGCTGCAGACAACTCAAAGAAGCATGGAGAGGTGCATACTTGGTGTAACCAGGAGAGATAAGAAGAGGAACTCGTGGATCCGAAAAATGACAAGAGTGGAAGACATCATGATCAGAGTTAAATCCCTGAAATGGCAATGGACTGGACATACTGCCAGAAGGACAGATCATCGATGGACAGCCGAAATTTTAGATTGGATTCCAAGGGACAGGAAAAGACCCAGAAGAAGACCACATGGGAGATGGGTGGATGAAATTCAAAAGTATGCAGGGGTGACATGGAGGAGACTGGCACAAGACAGACCGTTGTGGAGGAAACTTGGGGAGACCTTCGTCCAGCAGTGGATTGATAATGGTTGACAATGATGATGATGATGATGATGATGATATCATGCGTAGTTATCACCTTGTCTCTTCGGTTTTCTGCAACTATTAGATCGATTTGTAAAATTCCTTTTGTATTAGAAAGCTTGAAATGAGAGAATGATGATCTTTTAATTCCCTTTTTTTTTGTTTCCCGATACACAACTTCGCTGCTAGAGGGCATAAATGCAGATCATATCAAATTCAAAATGCATTTTATATTGTATATTTGCTTCTAAATATCCGATTGAAAAAACTCTTCTTCCTTTCGATGCCATTTATATCGGAGACATATTTTAGTTACAGTCTCATTTTCCAAGTAATGCTAAATTTTCCACTAGGGGGCATAAAGATAAATCCAGGTTTTTCCAATATTTCTGCTTCTAAAAGTCAGATTCGAAAAATTTCTCCTGCATTTAATACAGCTCCTGATGTGGAATGTTTTGCATATAATTTCTTATATTTGGTAAAGAATGGTTTTGCCACCAGGGGGCATAAGTGTTTATTTCGGCTTCTAATGTATTTGCAACAAAATCTGAGCTCCTGTAAACTCGACTGAAAAAATTATTTTGTGAACCGATGTTGCTCACCTAGAATAACCTTTTGATAAGAACTCATACTTAAAATAGTTGTACTTTTTCCACCAAGGGGCGTAGATGCATATCTTAGTTTTGTCGATATCTCTGTTTCTATGAGTCTGATTTGAAAAATCCTTTCTTTAGCTGCAGCAGACATCATTTTCAACTTTATGCATTCTGTATTAAGTTTTCTCAAACATGTAGGGAGTTAATACACACAATTAATGTGGATTAGGAACATCAAACAGAAGTCATCGCTCTTCTGTTTGATGGAGGGAGTTTGTTGTAGGCTACATGTTCAACAGAGCTATATAGTTTCACTATATTTTAAGTAGGGGCATTTGGATTGTATGTCCTGGAAAAAAGTCCAAAAGTCCTGGAAAAGTCTTGGAATTCTGTGAGTGAAAAAATGTATGAACCATGTCAATGTGCTTGTATAACATCAGTTTTATTATATCGAAACACGTGAATATCAACTTCGATATCGATATGTACATGTTGAATCGTTATCAATATGTCTTGTTCAGTTTGTTGCTTTCTGTTTTACTGCAAATATCATGGAGGAAAATCAATGGCAAGTATAGACTAGACCCACATGTGATTAAAGGAACGACTTACTCAAATCAAGATATTCCACCAAAAAAATGTCCAGTCTTCATCAGTGGGTGTAAGGATAATCTTAGCTTTATTGTCGTTAGAGCTTTGAAAATCGATCATGGTTAACATCTAGGGATTTGAACTGTCTCCTGTTATAAAGGTAACCCAAATTAGAAGAAAGTCAATTTTTTTTTTTTTTTTTTTTTTTGTTATTTGTTGTTTTCTTGTTTCTATAATTATGAGATTATGAGTTGGAATAATTTTACAGGATAATGTAATTTCTTTATATTTGTCTCAAAAGCATCAAGGACACGGTGAAGAATGAGTGTGACATTATCCAGGCAGGCGTATATCAATATAATGCTTCATATCAATTATACCTGACCTACACAGATTTGAGCTTGAATCATAAGGCAATTTTCCAGGCCCTAATGAAATGAAGACATTTCAGTCAGGTTTCTCACATTTACCTTTCTAAATATGGGAATCAAAATAAAATGTACTCTTTTACAACATAATTCAGAATCATGTTAAGCACCATTATTATTATTACTTATGAGTTAAAGAGTTTCCATTATTGAAGAGGAAGATTATACCCATTCCATTCCTGATGATATCTAACTGCAAGTTTTCATTTTTAGTTCTTGGCTTCATGTTTTTGTTCCATACTAAACACATTCACAGTGTTTGATATTTATTGTTAATAGCTGTACAAAAGACAAGGTTGAAATATTTTCATATGTCTATTCAAATGAGATTCTTGATATACCTCATATCAGGTAACTACAATTATGTGTACAGAACAAAACAAGCGATCATCATAAAACTGAATGAACTCAACTATGGCCTTTGAAAGAAGAAATACACAACAATTTTTTTCAACACAGTGTAAGCCCACTTGGAAATCTTGTATTTTTTTACCAACCACAAATGCAGAAGAAAGCTCTCCGTACTGGCTTGATACAGATGAGAACATCTGACCTCCAGAACAATGTCAAAGAAGGGAGTGTTTTGTAATTCCAAAGTTTGTATCAGGTTAGTTTATATAAGTAGTTTTTGGTATATAATTGAATTGGGGGGGGGTAATTGCCATAACCTTTATAGTTCTGAGTGTCTTGAGTAGCATTATATTGAAACTTAAAATGCCCTTTTTGTTGTGTGTGTATATATATATATAATTTTTTCCCCCACCAAAATTTTAACATGTGCTACTTTTTTTGTCACTGTGGTTTGAAATAAATAAAAATTAACTTTTTTTTTTTTTTTTTTTTTGATGTGGAGCACTTACATTCTGAAACTCGTACAGTTTTCTTGGGCAACTGTTTTAGTCATTTAACATACATGTTAAGGCTACTATTTTTACCATTAGTGGCTACTAAACCAACTATTTTCTTGGGTGTGCCCCTGCTATTTTCATTGAAATAAATCTTATTGTAATGAAAATAATCATACACATTTATTTTATTATGGAAACTAATAATACGTTTATTTTCATATCACAAATTTATGCATCATCATTCTGCCTCCTGCTCTTCTGAACATACTTTCCCTTTTGGAAGAAGGCCATTACTGTTCAGCCCACTTAAAAGGTGTCTCGGAATCTTTGCCTGCCTCCCGCAGCAATCGCGACCAATTCCACATTGGTAAAATTTATAAAATCCAAATAAATACTAACAAAAAATGAGGAGTCTTAGCGACTTTGACTTCCAGAACAAAAGTTTGAAATAGCTTCGCTTAAAGAATACATTAGCTCCAGATAAAAAAACCGTAGTACTGTTATTCGATATATTTCCTTCATAAAATGTATTTACAAATAAAAATAGTCATTAAGGTATCTATTATAACTAAATTCTAAAAAAGAAACGCGTAAAATTTATCGTGAACTACTGAAGGAACAGTGTTCCTTCACGTTGGGTGTAATCAGGTTGTTTGTAAACAAAGCAGAAACAATACATGAGAAAATCAGAACGCTTTCAAGCAGTTCCCAATTTCCCGTGTATCATTCCACTTTGTTTACAACAACCTGTTAACACCCAACATGAAAGAAAGTAGTTCATGATAATATACCGAATTTTTGTACTATTTTCATCGAAATAAATCTTATTGTAATGGAAATAATGATAGGCATTTATTTTATTATGGAAGATAATACATTTATTTTCATATTCATATCATGAATTTATGCGTAATAATTCCATCTCGTGCCAGCATAAGTTGAAAATAGCTTCGCTTAAAGAATACACTAGCTCTGGATAAAAACTAAAAAAAAAATAAAAAAAAATGAGAAATGCAGTACTGTTATTCGATATATTTCTTCATAAAATGTATTTACAAATAAAAATAGTCATTAAAGCATCTATTATAACAAAATTCGGCTCAACTTCTGCTTTGCTGCCCCAAGTCAAATATCGCTGTTGACATCTTTCTCTACCACTAGATGGAGACAGATTGTCACTCCGGATCGCAATTTTTTGCATGCCTGTCTGTGCAAATCTCATGGTGTTTTTTTAGCGGGAGGTTTGGTTTTTATAGTTTGCATATTTGAAACATGTGGAATATTTGCCATTTAGAGAGAAGAGTCACTTGGAACAGAGAAATATGTTTGAAATGCTGTGTGGATGAGAAACTATTACCTGCCACGATGTTTTGTTCTGAAAATCATCCCATAGTTTTGAGTAAGAGCAAGAACATTCTAGGCATTTTCTGTTGTAGGAAGAAAAACATTCACGGCAAGGCTGAGGATGTTTCTTGTGCAAAAGGAACACAGTTTTATATTTAAATGTTTAATTTCCTATCACCATATTTTAAAGTTTTAATTGTATCACCATATTTTTAATTGCTGAGTTGGTTAGAAAGGTATAGCTGAATGCTTGTAATAGAATTATTAAAATAATTATAATATTCTTTATCTTTTCGAAAGAATGTCCTTTTGAAAGAATGAAACTTGTTATTCGAAAAATGTTCAGTGTTGCAGAGAGTGACACATTGCATGACAAGTAGTGACGATCTGTCGCCATCTAATGGCAGAGAAAGACGTCAACAGTGATATTTGACTTGGGGCAGCAATACGGAAGCTAAGCCCAAAATTCTGAAAGAGAAACACATCAAATTTATCGTGAACTACTTTCTTTCACGTTGGGTGGGATCATGTTTGTAAACAAAGCGGAATGATACACAGGAAATTGGGAACCACGTTTTTCTCAAAAATTTTAAAATCTAAGCCAGGTGTACATTCTTGGTGTGTAAGCTACCTTTGTGCAAAATTTCAGGTTTCTAGGTTGAGTAGTTTTTGTATTGCGAAGGACACACACACTTCATTTTATTAATATAAATTTATTTTGTTTAAAGCCCATGGATTTCTAGGTTTCCCACTTTCTGTCTGCTCTCTTGCAATCAATCTTCCATGTTGGTTTTCTCTTTTCGAAAACATGCCTGCACCATTGGCTTGCTCCTTTGGCACACATAATCACATCACTTCTATTTCTGAGGCACCACCTGCAACAGTGACAGCATCACATGCTCGTCAAAGTGCAATAAATGGACTCTTCATGAAAGTTTTCAATCTATGCTTGTCTTTTCACAGAGAAGCTCTGTTATGCACCGCATTCCCATGGTATAGCACAAGAAAAAACTAACTTACTTCCCAGAGCTTCTGATTAAAAATGGAATCATGATGTCAAAAAATGGTCATGATATGATTTAACTTAGGAGCACAGGAAATATGGCTAACATGTTCTGTGGAAGAAATGAGAAACTACAAGCATGAAATTTGTAGATATGATATACACTGAGTTAGCTTTGCATTATGTACCCCCTCCTCCCCCATTTTACATATTCAGGGCAATAACGAAGTACCATGTGATATTAAAGTCACGTGCAGCTACTATAAATTGTGCACACCTACCCTCTGTACGTAATCAGTTAATGTTTGCCAGTAATGAGGAAACGTGGCGACATAAGCCAATTTGACCACGGCCAGAAAGTTGGGGCCAAGAGAGCAGGTGCCATTATTTCAGAAACAACTGCACTTGTTGGCTGCTTCTGTACTACTATATCAAGGGTGTACTAGGATTGTATTAACCATGCACATACATCCAGCAGAAAAATACAATCAATGGTCAGCCACGCATGGTTGATCCTATAGGTGAGCATCAGGTGTCACCAGAGTTGTATAAAAATATAAAGTATCTTGCATTAATCATAACCAGTGAAACAGAAAACTTGCTGCAAACCCCGGAAGAATGACATTACAGATTCCAATGAGAACAAAATAAGTACATGACAATTAGCGCAGCAATGTGTGCAAAATGGATTGTTATGGTAAAATATTGGACTATGAACCTCATAAAAACAAACGACTAATTAAAATAAAAAAGTTTTTATATCCAGAAGAACAGTTCCGTTAATGAACCTTCAAAAAGTATAAATAGCATTTTCAACAAATTAATAAAAAAATAGTTGGCTTACAAAATACATAAGAACAAGATTCTAATTTAATAACTGGCAATAAAATTGAAACTGTTTCTGCGTAAATGAAACGTTTAATACAGTTCTCATACATTGAGAAAAGGCCTCGATACAAATCTAGAGGCCAGAAACTTCTGTCAAAACAAAAGAACTTAAAAATTTGAAAAATTATTGAAAGATCTCCAAGTTAAAATAGAATTAAGTATATTAATCTGAGTAAAGCCTCTAGTAAGTGTTTTAATTGCTGTAAACAACATTTTTATTAATCTACAAGCAAAATCCACTAGTAATTTGGAAACTATCTGTGTACATCTACATTGTGGTACTCTGGGTGTCAAAACTGGTATCTCAGCAACAGTCACCCAGCTCACCCACCAGTATAACAGTGGTGTAGTTTGATAATGATTCTATGAGAAAAAAGCAGCATGCTGCTGATGAGAGAGTTTTTGTAATACTTGCAAAGGACAACAGTGGTATTCTAAGATGCTGATGTAACTTAAATGTACAGATTAAACCATGTGTGTGTCTTGAAAAATAAGAGAAACAAAAGAATACACATCCAGAAAAAAAAAAGTAAAGTGGTGTGTTGATGGTGTCATAATAGAAATCTGAATACACAATGAGCTATAAGCTATTGTGTATTCAGATTTCTATTATGACATCGGAAGTTCACCGTGGAAAGAAAACTTGATCCTTTTAGATTTCTGAAGCATTCTTGGACCACAACCCTCTGTGTGTTGCTATGCACTATAAGACATTCCAAGCTACTTCTGCTGGAAGATTTTGACTAAGCTGCTTCAACCATTGTTTTGAATTTGACATAATGTGCATTATTTAAAATAACAAATTTGATCTTTTTGTTTACTGAGGTAGAATTGTCTAATCCTCCCATCTGCCCAGCTAGAGTTTCCTGCTGCTCTCAGTTCTCTCATGAGAGTCAACAAGACACAAGTTAAATCGTTAAAAGTTGTTGGACTCAAATTCATGCTTTTCCCATGGCCAGCTCTATGCTGGTTGCTCCCAAGTTGGTAAAAATAAAAACCTCTTCATCTTGATTGTAAATAAAAAAAATGCTCAATGTCATTGACTCTGAGGCTTTTCAAGGATAAACTTACTTGCACGTCAAATTAACTGTACATTACGTTGATTGCAACATGATAAAAAAATGTAGAAGTTTCAGATATTTTAAATTTGCTATATTGCTATATTCACACTAAATAAAGATTGCTGATTTAAGTCAACTGTGCCAACACAAGTACAGATTTTGTGGTGTTTTTTTTTTTATTATTATTCTTTTCTTTTCATTACAAGAACACATTTCAGTTAAATGTTTCCATTCAATATATCCTATTCAGGAAAGCACATGCCCAGAAGCTGATTCGTGTACTTTTTTGTTAAACCCGGGCAATGCCATGTTCCTCCACTAGTATATATATAATTCTTCATAGGCAATTATAGCAGTCACCAGTGGTACAATGGTAAGTTAGGAAGCAACTACAAATGAAGAAAATTCCTGGAACCATGTCAGCCACAGATCTTTTCAGCAGTGATTATACCCATCTTGTTTTCTATGCATCCAAAATTTAATGACTTTGTGATTACCCACTAATGCCAAGTGCAATAATTTTAAGTTTTTGTTTTCTTTACAACTTATTTTTTTCAATGTTTTAAAAAAATTTTAAATGCCAGATTTGCTTAGCTTTTTTTGCCTAGCAACATAGAAACCTCAACTCTTTAGTCCCTAGCAATCACCTATGAAAGCCTCGTTAAATACAATTTTGTCTAGCTACTGACTCTAGTGCACATCCTAAATATTAAATCCTAGCTGGTGTAACACACAACATTTTTTTTATTTCATTTCCTACTAGTGATGTTGCCAATTCTTGTTCATTGGCCATTGAATGTAAATAAATACTGACTCTAATGGATGATAAAGGAATGTTATAAAACTAAGATGATAAAGGAATGTAATAAAACTTGAAATGGCTATGAAATCTGCACATGGAAAAATGGCTTACCTGAGTAATAAAATGGTGCACCTGTCCACCAGTCCTTAATATCAATGATGTAACAGCACAAGGACATCAAAATAAAAGCCATGCTCCCAGTTGCAAAAATAATGATACAGACCTATAAAATATGTGAATATTTATAGGTAGTATGTAAAAGAAACATATATATATATATATATATATATATATATATACAACTAAGAATGAAAAAGTGTGCTAAAACCATTTAAGCATGTATCATATACAATGCATTTTTTATGTTGTTTCTTTTTGTTAACAAAAATAAAATAGGCCACTTAAAACTTCACCAAAAGAAAAGAGTATTTCGAAGAAATAGATGTTTTGCTTTCCCCATCTGACGATTGCCCTGGAGGAGGTGATGTACAAATAACTGTTTCCCCAGGATTTTCTAATGTCGGTGAATTGTGTGACCTTCTGTCTTTTTCGGGGCACAGCATAAAGGCAAAGTGAATAGAGCAAAACTCTTATATTAATTGTTATTTACAGAGTAATTTTCCAAAAGACAATGACTCAATGTCTATTTGTGAAACTTCATTTGTTCACAATTAATGTTATCAAGAAAAACTAGGTAATCATTCTGCAATATTGGCTTCTGTATTTCTGAAGAAATTACATGTTGCCTTAAATGTTCATGTAAATTAGTAAATACATACTTTTATTTTATGATGTCATATGAAACAAAATATCCTTCAATAATTTGATACTCTACAATACTTACTATTCTCGGAAGTACTATTCTCTGAATATTTTCCTTCTCAGGGTGTTAACCAGTTAATATTCATTAACTGAAGCAAAAGCTTCAAACCATATACTAGTTGTCACAAGAGAAATGGTAACATTCAGGATTCTCTTTGAGGCTAATTTTTAATAAAGATTTTTGTAAAAGTATAGAACAGTGAGTGTGTGTTCTGGAGTATTAGATAATGAGAGGGCAGGCTGGTGTAGGTGTGATTTTAAGTGAAAAGATGAAGAACTTGATTCACTATAACTGCATAAGTGAGAGAATTCTTTGCATTCGTTTGAAAGTGAAACTTCAGAGAATAGTAAGTATTGTAGAGTATGCTCCTTGTGATTCAGAACCCTCTGATAGGAAGGAAGATTTATGTAATGAGCTAAAAGCTGTTCTGAGCCAGTTAGGTGCTAAAGAGAAAGTCGTAATAAAGGGGGATTTCAATGCTACAGTAGGTATGCAGAATGTGATTTCTGATAATGTTCAGGGTAAGTTTAATGATCCTTATGTAGATGTTAATGGTGAAAAATTTATTGAGAATGGTTTGTGTGTATCTAATACATTTTACAACCACAAGTATATCTACACGTATACTTGGGGAAATAGAACTCTTGGTCAAAAGAGTGTTATAGATTTTGTTATTTACAATAAGTGTCTGAAACACTTACTTAGTTGTTGAAACTTGTGTGATGAGAAATGCAAATGTTGGCTCTAATCATTACTTGCCAGTATCACGAGTGAAACTGAATGTTGGTTGGAGGAAAAGGAATAGGATGGAAAGAGTAAAGGCTGAAAGGCTCCCTGAAGATCATCAGCATTACTCTAACTTACTCAGAGAACGACTGAAGGAGCTGAAGTCATGTGAGTGGAATGTATGTAGAAAAGAAGTGGGAATGTTTTAAGAACTGTGTTGTCACTGCTGCTGAAGAGGTCTATAGCACCACAATAGTGAGTAACAATGGAGGTGATGCTTGGTGAAATAGTGAGATTGACGAGGCAATAAAGAGAAAGAAGGAGACTATTTGAGGATGTTGCAAGGTAGAGTTTCTGTGAATGAATATCGCTGTAAGAAGCATAAAGCAGCTACACTGGTTTACCAGAGTAAGGCAAAAGATGGGAAGGAGAAAGTGGAAAGGCACGAGTTGGCTTTTTAGAAAGACAGAAAAATTTCTGGAAGTACACAAGACTCAGGAAAACTAGGGGAAACAAAGTTTGTAAGTTGTGTGAAGAATAGGATCAGGGAAATGATATGGGAGCCCAATGAGTTAAGTGAAAGATGGAGTGAATACTTCTGTGAGTTATTCGATCAAGAAAGCAAAGGTGATTCTGAGGCAGAAGCAGATGATGTCACAGTGAATGATGGAAGTACTGGCAGGATCTCAAGTGAAGCTCTAAAATCCCTTCAGAATGGTAAGGCTCTAGAAGCTGATGGCATAACTGCTGTGAAGTTGAAATATGGTGGTGACTCTGTAATTGACTAGTTAACTGAAATTTTCCATGATATATTATTAAAAAGCACCAATCACTTACCCTAAAGATCATGGTAATTTCCATCCACAACACACTTCCAGCACGTCAATTATCGTAATGTTGTTGGCTTTCAAAGGTTTACAGACATCTTGCTTACAATTCCTTCTTCCAGGGATGAAACATCATATTTTTTATTTTTTTTTTATTATTTGCTAGACAAACTACGTTGGTTTTTTTAGCCATAAGAGATGTAACTATAGCTCATCAATTCCATAAAAACCACACAAGCATACTACTCATTCATACATTCAATTAAAAAACTATGTACATATTTACACAACATTACATTCCTAGGTGGTTAAACCTTTGTCAACTGTGAGTAACAAAATGCTCCATCTGTTTCAAAACCCCTGCCACTCCCACTGCAAGTGTCACACTCATTCATCCCTTCACACACAATCCTCTAGCGCTCTCAACAGACCACTGTCGTCCTCAGGAGGCAGGTGTGTCTCACCCGCCCACCACAGCTCAAGTGAGCAGAGCCATCGAGGCACGGGCTCCAGTCGCAATCTCTGAATCTTTGTGTCTCTGGCGCCATCTATTGTCATTGCTGCTCTCTTTTATTTTTTCCCTTCTAAGCTGTTGTTCAATTTTTATTAAGGCCTTCCATTGTTCGTTTAAGTTGCTAGGCTAATTAATGTTGCATAATCTTGATCTGTTTTTTTCAATTAACACTGACTCTGCAATTCTCAACTGCCTTTCGTTTTTACAGCTCTTAATAATTTTAATATCCTCAAACCTTGGACATTGTTGATTTTCCATACAGTATTGGGTTAATGCTGTATTAGCTTCTTTTTATTACAATTATTTATATGCTGGTTCAATCTACACTTTAATTTATTCTTGGTGCTGCTGCCTATATATGACACAGGTGGTTGCTGGTTTATAGGGATTTCATAAATGGCTGATTATTTTCATTTTTAATCACTAAATTTTTTACAGTAAGTACCTGATTTCCTACCTGTATGTCATACTTGCCACAAACTTTATTAATTTCAGCTGAAACATTTTCTACATATGGTATTGCCCCTACATATTTTACAAGTTTTTTATCAATCTTGGCTTTATTGTTAGCTTGAGTTACTTCATAAATCCATTTTTTAATACCTGTTTAGGGTAACCAAAATCATGTGCAATTTTTTCAATATATTCAATTTCTTCTTTTTTATATTGTTCCATTGATGAGTGTGTTAAACTTCTTTTAATTAGTGTTTTAACACTATTTCTTTTATGTGTTAATGGATGCGATGACTGAAATGGTATAAGTACTGGGATATATGAAGATTTTCTATGCACTCTGTATTGCATATTATCATTTGTTTTAATTATCAAAATATCCAAAATTGCCAAAGTATTGTCATGTTCTTGTTCTACTGTCAGTTCAATAGATGGATAAATTTCACTATACTTTTTTGTCAAGTCCTCAAGTTCATCATTTTTTAGCCTGGACAACAGAAAAAGGTCATCAACATATCTGCAGTATATCAGTGGTGGATCCTCGAGTTTACTTATTATTTTTGCCTCTATGTCACTCATTATAATTTCAGCAAATAAAGTTGACAATGGTGACCCCATAAGGTCCACCATAATTTAGTGTACATCTTGTTGTTAAACTCAAAAAGTGTTATTTTCATATATGTACAATTAAATTTCTCTTAATTCCTCTATTTGTATTGCATTCATTGTCTGTAACACATATAATTTTTCAATAATTATTTCAATTGCCTGAGGTACTGGTGTGCTAGGAAAAAGAGCTCTCACATCCATACTAGCCATATGATATTCACTTAAATCTTGTTTAATTACTTAATTTTCTCAATGAATTCATATGTATTCTTCACAGTGAACCTTGTCTCCATGAACAAAGGTGCCAAATATTTGTAGATATTTTTTTCCAGCTTTATTAGTAGGGAATTCCTTTTTGATACAATCACTCTCATAGGTGTATCAGGCTTATGAGTTTTTATTTTTGCAAACATTTTTGGTATTCCAGTACCCATTGGTGGGTACGCTTTCTTTATTTCTTCAGGCAAGGTGCTGTGATTTCTTATTCTAGTCAAGTATCTTACTTGAGATTCGGTTGGGTCCTTTGCCAGAATGCTGCAATTCAGTTCCTCTATAGCTCTATTCATTTTTAGATTATATTCAGTTGTGTTTAATATTACAATTTGCCCTGTTTTATCAGCTTCACAAAATTTAATTGTTGGGTCATCTCTTAATTTAATCAGTTGTTCTTTCTCATACTGAATTTTATCTAAATGATATTTCTTTTTACTACTTTTTTCATTAAATTCTTTCAAAACAATTCTATACAATTTACTTCTAAATTTTTCATGTTCTTCTGCAGGTATACTACGTGCCATTTCCTCTAAGTTGGGTATTAATTCTTCTGTCTTTGGCAGGCCTCGTGGAAACGCAAATTTTTTACCTCTCTGCAAAACAGCTCTTTGCGTGAAGCTCAAGGTCAAGTTGGATTTATTCTGATATACCTCATACATATTCTCCCGTTGTTCATGTACTCGTTGTCTGTCAATCATCACATGCAACTTTTTTCCATGACTGTTTTTGAGCATTTCTTTTCGTATTCCACGATGTCAAACATTTCCCTGAAGGTTACATCCAAAATTTCATCTTTCCAATTACCGTCAAAATTTCTATACTCTTTATAAAATATCAAATAGATTAAATGCAAACATTTCATATTCAAATTAAAAATCAATTTCCTTTTATTGACAATTTCAGCTCTTAATCTCTTTTTTTTTTTTTTTTTTTTTGGCACTCCTGGATTATTTTATTATCTTTAATAGTGACTGGGCAATTCTGTATTTTTAAATATTTTGGTGTTAGTTCTAGGTCACGGCACGTCACCAAAAATTCTTCCTGATTTACTGACTTTACTAATTTAATTTTAGCTTTCTTAAATGCTGTAATATCTCGCATCTCGAAGTTGTGAAATTGATTTCTGTGGCGCATATTCACAGAGTACGATAGCGACTGCAAACCCCCACCTCAACACTCCCAGCTCAGAATTTTGCGTGTAATTCTCAATTATTATATTTGCACTTTTAAGGTATTAAACCCCTGCAAAGTGCGCATAGTTTACGTGCAATTTTTGGTGACGTGCCGTGACCTAGAACTAACACCAAAATATTTAAAAATACGGAATTGCCCAGTCACTATTAAAGATAATAAAATAATCCAGGAGTGCCAAAAAAAAAGAGATTAAGAGAAATTGTCAATGAAAGGAAATTGATTTTTAATTTGAATATGAAATGTTTGCATTTAATCTATTTGATATTTTATAAAGAGTATAGAAATTTTCACGGTAATTGAAAAGATGAGATTTTAGATGTAACCTTCAGGGAAATCTTTGACATCGTGGAATACGAAAAGAAATGCTCAAGAACAGTCATGGAAAAAAAAGTTGCACGGGATGATTGACAGACAACGAGTACATGAACAACGGGAGAATATGTATGAGGTATATTAGAATAAATCCAACTTGACCTTGAGCTTCACGCAAAGAGCTGTTTTGCAGAGAGGTAAAAAATTTGCGTTTCCACGAGGCCTGCCAAAGACAGAAGAATTAATACCCAACTTAGAGGAAATGGCACGTAGTGTACCTGCAGAAGAACGTGAAAAATTTAGAAGTAAATTGTATAGAATTGTTTTGAAAGAATTTAATGAAAAAAGTAGTAAAAAGAAATATCATTTAGATAAAATTCAGTATGAGAAAGAACAACTGATTAAATTAAGAGATGACCCAACAGTTAAATTTTGTGAAGCTGATAAAACAAGGCAAACTGTAATATTAAACACAACTGAATATAATCTAAAAATGAATAGAGCTATAGAGGAACTGAATTGCAGCATTCTGGCAAAGGACCCAACCAAATCTCAAGTAAGGTACTTAGCTAGAATAAAAAATCACAGCACCTTGCCTGAAGAAATAAAGAAAGCGTACCCACCAATGGGTACTGGAATACCAAAAATGTTTGCAAAAATAAAAACTCATAAGCCTGATACACCTATGAGAGTGATTGTATCAAAAAGGAATTCCCCACTAATAAAGCTGGAAAAAAATATCTACAAATATTTGGCACCTTTGTTCATGAAGACAAGGTTCACTGTGAAGAATACATATGAATTCATTGAGAAAATTAAAGTAATTAAACACAATTTAAGTGAATATCATATGGCTAGTATGGATGTGAGAGCTCTTTTTCCTAGCACACCAGTACCTCAGGCAATTGAAATAATTATTGAAAAATTATATGTGTTACAGACAATGAATGCAATACAAATAGAGGAATTAAGAGAAATTTTATTGTACATATATGAAAATAACATTTTTAAGTTTAACAACAAGATGTACATACAAAATTATGGTGGACCTATGGGCTAACCATTGTCAACTTTATTTGCTGAAATTATAATGAGTGACATAGAGGCAAAAATAATAAGTAAACTCGAGGATCCACCACTGATATACTGCAGATATGTTGAGGACTTGACAAAAAGTATAGTGAAATTTATCCATCTATTGAACTGACAGTAGAACAAGAACATGACAATACTTTGGCATTTTTGGATATTTTGATAATTAAAACAAATGATAATATGCAATACAGAGTGCATAGAAAATCTTCATATATCCCAGTACTTATACCATTTCAGTCATCACATCCATTAACACATAAAAGAAATAGTGTTAAAACACTAATTAAAAGAAGTTTAACACACTCATCAATGGAACAATATAAAAAAGAAGAAATTGAATATATTGAAAAAATTGCACATGATGTTGGTTACCCTAAACAGGTATTAAAAAATGGATTTATGAAGTAACTCAAGCTAACAATAAAGCCAAGATTGATAAAAAAAACTTGTAAAATATGTAGGGGCAATACGACATGTAGAAAATGTTTCAGCTGAAATTAATAAAGTTTGTGGCAAGTATGACATACAGGTAGGAAATCAGGTACTTACTGTAAAAAACTTAGTGATTAAAAATGAAAAAATCAGCCAATTAGATAGAGCAGAAATTTATGAAATCCCTATAAACCAGCAACCACCTGTGTCATATATAGGCAGCACCAAGAATAAATTAAAGTATAGATTGAACCAGCATTAACCCAATACTGTATGGAAAATCAACAATGTCCAAGGTTTGAGGATATTAAAATTATTAAGAGCTGTAAAAACGAAAGGCAGTTGAGAATTGCAGAGTCAGTGTTAATTGAAAAAAACAGATCAAGATTATGCAACATTAATTAGCCTAGCAACTTAAACGAACAATGGAAGGCCTTAATAAAAATTGAACAACAGCTTAGAAGGAAAAAAAAATAAAAGAGAGCAGCAATGACAATAGATGGCGCCAGAGACACAAAGATTCAGAGATTGCGACTGGAGCCCGTGCCTCGATGGCTCTGCTCACTTGAGCTGTGGTAGGCGGGTGAGACACACCTGCCTCCTGAGGACGACAGTGGTCTGTTGAGAGCGCTAGAGGATTGTGTGTGAAGGGCTGAATGAGTGTGACACTTGCAGTGGGAGTGGCAGGGGTTTTGAAACAGATGGAGCATTTTGTTACTCACAGTTGACAAAGGTTTAACTACCTAGGAATGTAATGTTGTGTAAATATGTACATAGTTTTTTAATTGAATGTATGAATGAGTAGTATGCTTGTGTGGTTTTTATGGAATTGATGAGCTATAGTTACATCTCTTATGGCTAAAAAAGCCAGCGTAGTTTGTCTAGCAAATAATAAAAAAAAATAAAAAATATGATGTTTCATCCCCGGAAGAAGGAATCGTAAGCAAGATGTCTGTAAACCTTTGAAAGCCAACAACATTAAGATAACTGACGTGCTGGAAGTGTGTTGTGGATGGAAATTACCATGATCTTTAGGGTAAGTGATTGGTGCTTTTTAATAATATATCATTTATGAATTGCATGTAAACTATGCACACTTTGCAGCGGTTTAATACCTTAAAAGTACAAATATAATAATTGAAATTTTCCAGTTGTGTTGGGAGTCAGGAATGTCGCTCAAAATTGGAAGGATGCTGTCATTGTTCCCTTGTATAAGAGAAAAGGTGATCAGACTGACTGCAAGAACTATCATGGTATTGGCCTACTGAGTGTGCCAGGGAAAGTGTTTGGTAAGGTCATTATTGAAAAAGTAGGAGGTCTTACATCAGAGAAGGTGTGGGATGTTCAGAGTGGTTTTATGCCTGTTAATGGCTGCACTGACCAAATGTTTGCATTGTGCATGATGACTGAAAAGTATCTGGCTGTTGGTAAGAAAGTTTTTTCTGCCTTCACAGATTTAGAGAAAGTTTATGACAGAGTAAATAGGAAACTTTTGTGGAAGGTATTGAATGAATATGGTGTTACTGGGAATTTACTTAATAGTGTAAAAGCCATGTATGCTAGCAGTAGAGCTTGTGTACAAGTGAATGGTGTTTTATCAAAATGGTTTTCTATTGGTGCAGAAGTCAAACAAGGTTGTGCAATGTCACCCTGGATGTTTAATATACTGTATTTATGGATGCATGCATGCACGATGCCAAGATGGAAAATACTGGTTTATGTCTTGGTAACATCCATGTGTGCAGATTGTTGTATGCTGATGACACAGTCCTGTTGGCAGAGAGCAAAAGTGAGTTGCAGAGTATGTTGTCCCGGATGTATGAACTTTGCATGAAATTCAAACTGAGTATAAATAAGGGAAAAAACAAAGTTATGGTTTTTGACAGAGGAACTGTTAGCACTGAATGTAATATACATCTAAATGACCCAGTGATTTACCAGGCAAATAAGTTTGTGTATTTAGGAAGGATGTTTAACAGAGAGAACAAATTGGAGGGTGAAATTAGAAGGTGTGTGAATTCTTCATTGAAAGTCATAGGTGCTTTGGGAGGTTTTCACAGGAATGATGGGTTCTCAAGAGAGTCCTGCATGGCTGTGTATAAAAGTGTAATTGTTCCTGCTCTGATGTATGGCAGTGAAACCTGGGTGCTACAGAAGAGATGTAGGAATTGTTTGTGCGCTGGAGAAATGCGTTACTTATGGGGGGTTTGTGGCAAGACACGTTCTGATCATGTGATGAATGAAGATGTGTTGCAGTTGTGTAATGTGAAGCAAAATGTTAGCAAGGTGGAGACTAAATATTCTTTGGTGGTTTAATCATGTTGAAAGAATGAGTGATTAGATGCTTACTAAGAAAAATATTTCAGCCCAAATGGCAGAAGAAGGCCAAGGAAGTCATGGAAACATCAGAATCAGGAGTGTCTGCATGAGAAAAAGATTATGAGTATGAAGTATAGAAGGTCTTGTGTATGCTGTGTGATGGATGTCAGTGAAGCCCAAGTTGGGTGTCAAGATCGCTGTAAATGGAGAAGTTTGATACGGCAACAGTAAGTAAATAATCAGTTAAAAATTTATTTCATAGTTTGCATTTCTTTGTGGAGCTGACCTATGAATCTCAGAGTGAATATAATGAATGTATTTTTGCAAAACTTGTGTTATCAGCACAACCTTATTTCTCAAAAATGAATTTTTCAATACTATAATATTTATTTTCAACACTTAGATGAAAAGGTGTTAATTTTTTCAAAGAAACATGTTTGTAAAATAATCTGTTAATCAGCACCTTAACTTTATTAAATAGTAAAACAACTTACCAGAATAAGAGCAATGAGAGTGAACTTACCCCTACCAGTAGGTCCGTTCTCTCAGATAAGCATACATTTCTTTGCACGTTAACTTCCATTTCAATATCCATGGTTGGTTTTGGCCATTGGTGCGGTGGTTTTATGTTGTCTTCAACATGTTCTTTTATTTGACTGAGTGAGCAATTTATTAACTTATACTTCAGAACTGATACTTTGGTCCAAGAAACCTCTTTTATACTTTAAAAACCCTATATTTACATTGACTTGAATAACCCTAACCGGTAACCAAATTGGCTTTAAAAAAAAAAAAAAAAAAAACCCTAATTACATGAACATTCAGAAACCATAAACAAACTTCCTATTTACATACACCAAAACATCAAAACAAAACATTTAAAAGCCTAAAATTCAATTATTCACAACAAACTTATCTCATTGCCTTCTATTTACAAACTCATCTCACACACTCATTCATGCACCACTCCTCTGCCGTTCCCAACGTAGATTGCCCCGAGCAGCTTTCCACCCATCCAGGGTCATCATCTGGAGGCCAGTTGGTATCAGCCCTGCTATCGCAGTGCGAGTGAGTGAGAGAAGCCATTTCTTGCGTCGGCCTCATGTCCCACGTCATATTGAACACATGGCCACCGTGGCTCCTTTTGTTTAAAACTGTAGTTAATATTTTCTTTTCTTCTGGAGTATTTTTTCCTTTTTTGTTCTATTTTTATTAGTTCTTTCCATTTTTCATTAAGTATATTTGGGTCATTATGATTACATACTCTATCCCAATTTTTTTGATCAGTACTGATTCTGCAATACGCAAATGTCTTTCATTGTTACATGATAGTACTGATCGAAAAAAATAGGGATCGAGTATGTAATCATAATGACCCAAATATACTTAATGAAAAATGAAAAGAACTAATAAAAATAGAACAAAAAAGGAAAAATACTCCAGAAGAAAATAAAATATTAACTACAGTTCTAAACAGAAGGAGCCACGGTGGCCATGTGTTCAATATGACGTGGGACATGAGGCCGACGCAAGAAATCGCTTCTCTCACTCACTCGCACTGCGATAGCAGGGCTGATACCAACTGGCCTCCAGATGATGACCCTGGATGGGTGGAAAGCTGCTCGGGGCAATCTACGTTGGGAACGGCAGAGGAGTGGTGCATGAATGAGTGTGTGAGATGAGTTTGTAAATAGAAGGCAATGAGATAAGTTTGTTGTGAAAAATTGAATTTTAAGGCTTTTAAATGTTTTGTTTTGATGTTTTGGTGTATGTACATAGGAAGTTGGTTTATGGTTTCTGAATGTTCATGTAATTAGGTTTTTTTTTTTTTTAAAGCCAATTTGGTTACCGGTTAGGGTTATTCAAAGTCAATGTGAATATAGGGGTTTTAAAGTATAAAAGAGGTTTTTTGGACCAAAGTATCAGTTCTGCAGTATAAGTTAATAAATTGCTCACTCAGTCAAATAAAAGAACATGTTGAAGACAACATAAAAAACCACCGCACCAATGGCCAAAACCAACCGTGGATATTGAAATGGGAGTTAACGTGCAAAGAAATGTATGCTTTTCTGAGAGAACGGACCTACTGGTAGGGGTAAGATCACTCTCATTGCTCTTATTAAAGTAATTGTAGGCACGTAAATTTTTGTATAGTTATAGTGATACTGTGACTTGTCAAACAAGAAATAACTTACCAGAAGTTCTTATTTATTGGAATAAATCCATCATTTTGGGATGCCTTTGTCAGTAGCAATGCCAAACAACCCTACAAGTAAATAAAAAGACATTTTTCAGGGGCATATGGAACAGGATTTTTCTGTGTTAAAATGCTAAAAAATATGGAAGTATTTTTGTAAAACTGTGAACAGAAAATGTTGAACAAAAAAAGATGGCATGAATAATCCAAGATTAACTTTTGGCTGTTTGTTCCAGTTCTAACATTAAGTTAAGTCTTACAATTCATAACACAGCATGTTAACTTGGATTTTTTAATTTAATTTTATAAAGAAATGTAGTTTAGATGGAATGTGCTTTACAGCTGTGCAATAACTTGGCACACAGAAGTTATAATTCTTGTCTTTTAAGATTTAATTTTCTATTTCCTTTTCCTTTCTTTCTTGTATGAAATAGCTAGTGCAGTAGTTTAGTATAATAAAGAAAATTTCTCAGAGATATCAATGAAGAAATTCTTCACAAATATGTTGAAGGCAAATCAGCAAATTACTTTTTCATGCCAGGAAGAATGAATGATTTGAAGACATTTTCTTTAAATCTATACTATTAGCCATGAAAAAAATGTTAAGTGAATACAGCATTACAGTTAGGCTTACTTAAAACTAAAGGTCACAGATGGAATAAAATCATTCAAAGAATTGAATAAGCTGAAATTGAGAAAAACAACTGATGGCAAATTTAAAAAAGTAAACTAATGATGAATCACTAAATGAAACAAAAGTTGTAACATTGTAAGCTAAATATACTTTTAAAAAATTACATCAAAATTAAAAAACAGTCTACATCTAAGAGGAATTTAAAATCATGACCTTTGATAATACTGTTTCAAAAGTTGAATTGCAGTAATTTGCCAGCTAGTATTCAAATCTTAAAATTTCCAGTTAATATTAACACTGCTTCGTTGCAGTAATATATTCAATACATTTCACACTGATTATCAATAAATGAGTGGTAGGCAATGCACGTAACTAACAAACTAATTGAGAAGATAGTGTAGAACACGCTAAGTTACGTATACACTTTTTCTGGAAAATCATCTCTCATTTTATACGTAACTTAGCGTGTTCTACACTACCTTCTTCTCAACTGATTATCAACACATCCTTAGCTTGCCTTTAACTCCACAGCCTTTTAATACATTATATATATACCTTGTTCCTAGATACTTGGGTCAAAACTAATGCCCGTAATATATAAATCCTGATTCGTCTCAGTTGCTTTTAAGAAAGATACCAAAACACACAGTAGCAATTCTGTCAACCCCTGTTTCTCTTGAGCCAAACTTCCCTTCACTTAGCTGATTTTCTACCCCATTTCTAAGCTTCTCACTCAATATGCTTAAGTAAACTTTGTAAGAAACACTATACTGATACAATTCTGAATTTCTGTAAAATGCAGTTTTAACACTTTTCTGGAATATCATTTCTTATTTTGTGAAAACCTTTGATCATCCAGTCCACTTGGTCATCACTGTTTACCCATTCAGTAGTACCTCTATTTTCATTTAACATGTCTTTGAAAATACTCTATCTATTCAACATACCTTCCTCGGAGGTGAAAATCCTCCAAATACGTGGCGTCAGTAAATAAATAAATACATCGCTCTTTCCACGTTCCAGAAACACATAGCAACCAAAAAATTGTTTTCAGTTGCCGCCATGAAATCCTTCCTCGGATTTCAGAAACTGCCCATAGTTATCAACTAAGTCCTGAAACAAGACTCTTCCACTATTTCTATCACATTTAACAATGCTTCAAAACAGGCTGTGCATGATTTAAATCAAATGATTTTTTTATTATTTTTATGATTTAATCATTTTTTTTATACTTTTTATATCACCATTTAAAACTTAGAACAAAACTAGATTTAAGCATCAGTTTTAACATGATCAGTCAAAGTGGCTGAAATGAAAAAATAAGTTGTAAATCATTGTGGAAGAACTTTCATGCTGGTATACAAAGCTCAAAGCATGCTACATGTTGACAGGGTACAGAGGGCATATGTATCTTATTCTAGAGTCTAGAAGTAGGGATTAGCCATGTATGGCTCTTTGAATAGGAAGTGGTCTCTTCAGCTTCAGGGCAAAAGGGGTAACTGCAATGCAAGTTGTAGGGGTAGAAGAAGAAAGAACAGTCCCTTTAGTTTGGGAACAGGTTTTTATCATCTGTTCAATGACCTGTCAGATCACAAGGTTGTTCTTCTAAACTAGTACAAGGGTCTGTTGCTGTTCATTATTTGCCTTTGTTACTCTGTACTCAGCTTTATACGGAGTACACTATTTGTATTTTCTACTTAATAATAGCCAGTGCCTTGCATGTTCTCAGATACTTTACAAATATGTCTGCTGGGAGAAAGAAAAATCCAATTTGTGCTATTTTACTGAAAAGATTGAGCTTGGAAAGAAAGGATGTAGGGCACGCACTGGACTGGTGGAGCTCATTAGCTTTGCTACAGGACTGTGTTTCTGGAAAAGGACTTGAAGCTATAGTGAAGCACTTCACACATGCAAAGCTACATCTGCTGGAGTAGAGAGAATGTTCCCTACTTTTGGACTCATGCACAGTAAACTCAGGAATCAGCTGGAAGTAGAAAAGGCTGCTATACTTGTGTTTTTTTTTTAGATCTTTAAATGGAAAAAGTGCTTAAAAATTAACTGATTGCTTATACCTACACTGTCTCATGTTTGCAGTAAAAATGTTACTGCATCTGGAAAAATGCATGAATTATTTTAAATTATTTTTGTTATTAATTTCCAGTTAATTTTTTTTTTTTTGCAATTTAACGCTTATGTTTTGTTGCTAATTAATAGGATTAAGCCTAAAAATCAATTTAAACAAAAAATTGATTTAAATATAAAAATCTGATTTAAATCAAAGAAATCAGATTTATTTGATATTTTTTTAATCATGATTTTTATACACCCTGCTTCAAAACACTTTTATTCAATTTTTGAATAAAAGTGCTTTGAACTTGTTTTACTGTATTTTATTTCATTTCACTTTATTTCAAATTTACTATTCTAATTATAATATTGGTTATTTATTTCTTTGTGTGTTCTTTGTAAGCTGCTATCTGCTAGTATTTTTTCATTTTGTTTTATTTTATTTTTAACTCGAGTCTAGATCTTGCATTTTCCACTGTGTTGTATTGTCAGCCTTGAGAAATCCACCATTAGCATGCAAAAACTTGGCATCTATGTACATTTAATTAACTTAACCTACTAGGCAAACAGCTTTTACACATATATAGCCCGCAAAGCAGCAGCCACTCGGCAAGGCATCAATTCGATGAGGTGGCGATAGGTATCCTGGGGTATCTGGTACCATAATGTCAACAGCAGGTCTCCCCAGTTCCCATACATTTCAGGGTGGTGGTGATTTAGCGCAAACCCGCTTTTCCAAGTCGAACCACAAATGTTCGATTGGGTTCATGTCAGGTGAATTTGGAGGCAAGGGATTAACAGAAAGTCACCAGCATGTTTCTAGAACCACTCCTTGACGATTCTGGCAGTGTGGCATGGTGCATTATCCTGTTGGTCATGGCCATCACCAGCAGGGAACACAGTTGCCATGAATAGGTGAACTTGGTCCGCAACGATGTTCAGATACCTGACAGCTGTTAGGGATTGTGCTATTGAGATAATGGGGCCTAAAGTGTCACAAGAAAACATAGCCCACAGCATAACACCCCTGCCGCCGGCCTGTTTCTGCCCAACAGAAACATGCTGGCGGCAAAAAGGTGCTATAGCCTTCATTGGTAATCGGCGTATCCACACTTGGCCATCTACATGATGCACCAGGAATCTTGATTCATCAGACCAGGCCACTTTTTTCCAATCTTGATGATCTTGGGCCCATTTCATGCATTGTTGGTGATGACGTGCAGTGAGCATGGGGCCCTGGCTGGGTCTTCAGGTATGCAGGCCCACGCACAGAAGGCTGGGATGAACTGTGTGCTGTGACACATTGCCCTTATCGCCACTGTTATAGCTGTGGGTGATTTGTCGCACTGTGGTCCTGTGGTCGCAGTGAACAATGTGCAAAAGTCTCCACTCCCCTCTGGGATCAATGAGCTGCGGACGACATATAGCTAGATGACGGTTCATCGTTTGGCCATCTGTGCAGCACTTTTGATATGTACTCACTACAGTGGCACATGAACAACCCACAAGTCTAGCCTTTTCCAAGATCGTAATTCCGAGGCACAACTTGTCCTTTATCAAACTCCGATAAATCGGTAGCTTTTCCCATTCTGACTCTGAACACTCTACTAACTGAAAACAGGTCATTGGGTTGTATGGCTATACACTATCTACCAACAAGTAATTGGACACCCCTGCGATTGACGATATCTGCGGTCCTGATACACGTCACGGCCGCCGCCGTTAAATATCGTGTGGGAAACAACAACGCAACCAGTCGCATGCAAGATGCCACGCAGTTCGGAGCTCTCTGATTTCGAGAAAGGTGTAATCGTCGGGTGTCACAGAAAGGCCGATCCATACATGACATATCCAGCGAGTTGAAGTACCCAAAATCGACAGTGGCCTACGTGATTGGCAAGGGGAAGATGAGAGGTGACTGCCGGAATGTGCCCCGACCTGGCAGACGCACAAAGCTTGGAGTTGGAGACCGACGGGCGCTGTCCAGAGAAATTCGGAAGAACCGCACCAAATCGATGGGCCACATCCACGAGGAGTTTCAACAGGCATCCGGGAGTGTTCTTTCGATGAAACCATCCGTAAGGAAGCCCATCTGCTCGGTCTTCATGGGACGTGCTGCCGCCCACAAGCCTTTGATCACCAAGTCCAATAGCGCTGCTCAGCTAACGTGGTGCAAAGAACGTCGACAGCGGACCGTTGAACAGTGGAAACAGGTTCTCTGGAGCAACGTATCAAGGTTCACCCTCTACCGTTCGGATGGCAGGGTCTGGGTTTGGCGTCTGCCTGGAGAACGCCTCCTGCCGGAATGTATTGTGCCAACTGTGAAGTTCGGCTATGGTAGAATTACACTATGGGGGTGTTTCTCCTGGTATGGCACAAGACCCTTGGTCGCAATTCCTGGTAGACTCAACGCCGAGACCTACTGCACCATTTTGGATGACCATGCGCTTCCTACGTTGTGGCAGTTTTACGGGTTGGGCCCATGTTACTTTCAGGATGTCAATGCCACCTGTCATGTTGCAAGGTCCACCATGGCTTGGTATGGTGACAGTGGGGGTTAATCGAATGGACTGGCCTGCGCAGAGCTCGGACCTTAACCCTATTGAGCACCTCTGGGACGAGTTGGAGCGTTGACTTAAGGGGTGCCCCCACCGTCCGAAATCGGTGAAGGAACTGACCTGTCTTCTCCAAGCCGAGTGGAAGAAAATACCGCTAGCCGTCGTACAACGCCTGGTTAAGAGTATGCCCCGGAGGGTCGCAGCTGTAATCGCCGCTCGTGGAGGCTCCACCAACTATTGAAGGTGAATAAACTTTGTGTTTTTTGCTATCACAGGTGTCCAATTACTTGTTGGTAGATAGTGTATATAGTGCACTGAGAACTTCACCTGCGCCACCGTTCAGTCTCCAGGCATGCTCCTGTCTCTAGGCTGGGGGTGGTCATAATTTAATGGCTCATCGGTGTATATATATATGAAGGAAGTAAGCAGAGCATTGGTCATTAGTAAAGCTGCCAAACTACAATTTTTGAGCAAGTTGAAACTTAAATTAGTAGCATTAAAAAAATTGGGGGGGGGGGGGGGCTTATATTTATCTAGCTAAAATTTACATCTGTCAGTTTTATTTTATTTCAGACTGCATGCTTATAATATTTACATCTTTATCTGAAGTTCCTTCCTGAAAAGCAAATTTTGCTTTAACTTAATGCAATTTAAATTTATTCCCTATTACAAAAGTAAAACTTCACATTTTGTATATCAGTAATATCTCCTTTCCCTTATAATGATTATTTTGCAGCAACACTACAAGGTGTGATCAAAAAGTGGCCGGACTGGATTTATTAAAGAAAAAAAAAGATACAAGACTTAGATATTTGAATAGTAAGCACCTTCAAAGTAGTCTCCTTCCATAACCACACACTTAGCCCAGCGCTGTTTCCACTGCTTAAAGCATTCTTTGAAGTCATCTTCTGAAAAAGTGAACAGCTGCTTAGTCACATTCTGTTGAATCTCCACAATAGCTTGAAATCTTTTTCCTTTCAAGTGGTATCTGATTTTTGGGAAAAGAAAAAAGTTGCAGGGAATGAGATCTGGCAAATAGGGTGGCAGTCAGACTTGTGCAATGCAGTGCTTAGCAAGAAACTGCTGTACAAGTTGGGATCCATGGGCAGCTGTGTTGTCATGGTGGAGTTGCCACTCCCATGCAATGCTGCAGCTTTTTGTGATGAACTGCATCCCTCTGATGCCACAATACTTGGCAGTAGTACTCCTTGTTGATTGTCTGGCCTGATGGAACATATTCATGATGCACAATTCCTTCTTCATGATTGAAAACAGCAGTAAGCATCATCTTGACATTCCTGCAACTCTGATGTGGGGGGGTTGGGAGGGGGAGGTCCAGGAGAGCTTGGTGTTTTCCACTGTAAAGACAGAGGCTTAGTTTTGGGGTCATGCTCATAAACCCATCATTCATTACCAGTTATGATAGTTTTTTAAAGTTTCTGTTGTTTGACGCATTCAAGCAGGTCACTAGCAGCTGAAACAGGCCTGTTTTTGCTCAGTGGAGAGCAATTTTGGCACAGATTTGACTGAGGCGCATCTCATACCCAAATCGTCTGTAAGAATTGACTGAACTAAACCAAAACTATTGTTGAAGTCTTCAGATAACTCACGAACAGTGATTTGGCAATTTTCCTGCACAACTGTGGGCACAAGTTTGACACTGTTTTCACTTTAGCTGGTTGCAGGCCTCCCAAACCATTCACAGGGCTGCCAGCCTATCACACCCAAGAAAATAGTTGCTTTAGTAGCCACTAATGGTAAAAATAGTAGCCTAAATCGTAGCCTTAAGAACTTATTTTAATAACTAAAATAGTTGCCCAAAAAAGTGTATGAGTTTTAGAATGTAAGCACTCCACACCAAAAAAAACTTTTGTTAATTTTTTTTATTTATTTCAAACCACGGTGACAAAATTAGCACATGTTCAAATTTTTTTGGTGGGGAAAAACATTATATATATACACACACACACAGGCATACACTACAAAAAGGGCATCTTAAGTTTCAATATAATGCTACTCAAGACACTCAGAATTACACTGCTGGCCACCCAAAATGCAACACCAAGAAGGAAGCATCTGATTGGCCTGAAATTCGCAGCATGCGTCACCCGCGAGAGGACGTGCAAATGATTAGCATTGCAGGGCACATGCAAATCATGTGTGCCCGGCACACCACCGCGAAGCACTATAAGAAGGGTGCACAGAAGGTGGGGTGTAAGTAGTGGAAGTGTGTTGTGCTGCTGGAGCTGTTCGTGGTAAACTTCTTGATGCCTCGTCGCAGAATACGGCAGTCATTCCAGCACGTTTCGGAGTTTGACAGAGGACGAATAGTGGCTTATCGCGACAGCGGCGCCCGTGTGGGACGACATCCAGCCACAGTGAGGCGAGCATGGATTCGGTGGGTGCAGGAGAGATGGACGAACCGACGTGAGCGATTGCTGCAGCCGCAGCACACCACTGAATGAGAGGACCGGTATGTTTTGCGGCGTCATTGACAGCTCGCACAGCCACATCACAAAAATTACCACAGGAATTAGGGTGTGTTGCGCAACAACCTGTGTCAGCACGTACCATTCTCCGCCATCTACAGGAGCGGGGACTTGTCCCCACGGCGCCCATTGCTCCAATTACCATTGACGTTACATCACCGGCGAGTGCGGCGGCAGTGGGCCGTTGAACGCCGTACCTGAACTACGGAATGGCATGACATTGTCTTATCCGACGAATCCCGCTTCTACCTGCAACACCACGATGGTCGGATCCACGTGTGGCGGTACCGCGGCGAGAGACTGTATGACTCCTGCATTATGCATCGCCATACTGGCCCGTCGCCTGGCGTTATGGTTTGGGGTGCGATTGGATATGACACCCGCACCCCTCTGGTACGCATTGCCGGTACACTCAACAGCCACCGCTACATCTCCGACATTTTGGAGCCTGTAGTCCTCCCTTACCTGCAGGACCTACCAGCGGCCACGTTTCAACAGGACAATGCACGCCCGCAGGTGGCACGCATCGTGCAACAATTCTTCACGTCCCACCAGGTGTCACTGCTGCCATGGCCCGCCTGTTCTCCCGATATGTCGCCCATCGAACACGTCTGGTCGCTGATCGGCAACTGAGTGGCCCGGCAAGCACCACCCACGGCTACGCCTGATGAACTGTGGCAACGTGTGGAAGCAGGCTGGACTGACATACCCCAAGCCCACATCCAAAGCCTCTTTCGTTTGATGCCGCCCGCGGCGTGTAGCGGCCGTTATTGCCAGACATGGAGGCCACACGAAATATTGATGTCTGTGTGTTCCGCAAGTCGCATGGGCCTGTAAGCTCAATCGTTTCATCTCTGTATATGTTGCTATGTGTCCAGTAAATCTGGCTTTGCTATCTCGTGTCCTACTTGGTGTTGCATATTTTGGGTAGCCAGCAGTGTATAAAAGTTATGGAAATTACGCCCCCCCCCCCAATTTTTTTTTTAAATTATATATCAAAAACTACTTACATAAACTAACCCAATACAAGCTTTGGAATTACAAAACACTCCCTTCTTTGTCATTGTTCTGGAGGTCAGATGTTCTCATCTGTATCAAGCCAGTATGGAGAGCTTTCTTGTGCATTGTGGTTGGTAAAAAAATATAAGATTTTCCAAGTGGACTTCATACACTGTGTTGAAAAAATTGTTGTGTATTTCTTCTTTCAAAGGCCATAGTTGAGTTCATTCAGTTTTATGATGATCGCTTGTTTTGTTCTGTACACATAATTGTAGTTATCTGATATGAGGTATATCAAGAATCTCATTTGAATAGACATATGGAAATATTTCAACCTTGTCTTTTGTACAGCTATAACAATAAATATCAAACACTGTGAATGTGTTTAGTATGGAACAAAAACACGAAGCCAAGAACTAAAAAATGAAAACTTGCAGTTAGATATCATCAGGAATGGAATGGGTATAGTGTAATCTCCCCTTCAATAATGGAAACTTTTTAACTGATAAGTAATAATGGCACTTAATGTGATTCTGATTTATGTTGTAAAAGGGTACCTTTTATTTTGATTCCCATATTTTGAAAGGTAAACGTGAAAAACCTGACTGAAACGTCTTCATTTCATTAGAGCATGGACAATTGTTTTACGATTCAAGCTCAAGTCTGTGTAGGACAGGTATAATTGATATGAAGCATTACATTGATATACACCTGCCTTGATAATGTTACAGTCATTCTTCACAGTGTCCTTGATGCTTTTGAGACAAATATAAAGAAATTACATTATCCTGTAAAACTATTCCAACTCATAATTATAGAAATAAAAAAAAACTTGGGTTACTTTTATAACAGCAGACAGTTCAAATCCCTAGATGTTAGCCATGATCGATTTTCAAAGCTGTAACATAGTAAAACTAAGATTATCCTTATGCCCACTGATGGCAATAATAAAACCAAAGCTCAATTTTTTTGAAAAATATGCATAAACAAACTGTTTTTTTATTATTTAGCAATTTTTTGGGGTGAGTCCTCTTTAACGTTTACATCACTCTTATACCATGGTAGCAATTTGGAGGAGTTATATGCAGTAAATTATTTCAAAAAATTGAGTGTGAATTTATACCACTGCCAGTGCATATAAGGGTAGGCTTAACAAAAAAGCTTCCTCATTATCTTTAGATGTATTCCTTCTTTGAGGTTTTCTGCATAAATGCATCAATTAGGGAGGATTTTCTTTTATGAACTACCCTATTCGTTTTGAATGCTTCAAGTTCATGTTGTCTTTCCTTTTGTCGGAGTTTCTCTGCGCCTTCTAGAATGCCATGTGCAACTTGTATCGCAGGTATGTTTTTTTTTTTTTTTTTTTTTTTAATACTTGCTTTAGTCTCTCATTGGCTTCTTTAAACAGAGAGTCTGAAGATTCTTTTACTTCTCTTTTTTCTTTAACAAGAATTTTATAGTTTTCTTTCTGCTCTTCAAATCCTTTATTTA
Organism: Macrothele yani; assembly: GCA_039090855.1. Lineage (NCBI taxonomy): Eukaryota > Metazoa > Arthropoda > Arachnida > Araneae > Macrothelidae > Macrothele > Macrothele yani. Next base: position 78,652,422 of record CM077026.1, read on the forward strand.
GCAATTCTTGTTTCAATCACTCAGCACTTTCTTTCTCTGCTTTCAGTTGCTGTTCCTTTAATCTCTGGTCCTCTTCCAAAAGGTTGCTATATGACCTATATGCATTAAGTGCTAATTTTATTAGTTCTTTGGTTATTGGTATCTTTGAAACTCGGTTGTTATACATTTTTAATGCATCTCGAATTGTTAGTCTCTCATTCAACATCTTTTCAGACATAGATGCCTTCTCATCTGAAAGAAATCTTTGTCATACAGAAAAGCCTCTCTCTACATCACTATTGCCACGTAATAAAGCAAGGCATGTTTTCACAACTTTTGCCAAAGATGGATATTTCCAGTGTCCAAATGTCTTTTGATACAATATGTCTCTCCAAAAATGATCAATCCTAATTTCGCAGTTTGGAATAAATTCTTATACATACAAGTACATCTATACCTAGACCCACATGTGATTAGAGGAACGACCCACTCAAATGATAAAAAGTACCGTCTCATTAATTTTAACAGATACGCAGAAATGTCTCACCAGGATTTTTTTATTACCTCTTAATTTTTTCGTTATGAACAATTCCTAATTTATATTAAACAGTTTGTAGATAATGTAAAGTGAGTTTAAATGTCTGTTGGTGAAAACATGCATTTTCCGTGTCATTTGGAAAATAAAGCTGTAAAAAAAATCACACAAATTTATTTCAATGAACATATCATTCATGAAATTCTAGGTACAGAATTTCTGACTTGAAATTGATACATTTAACTGCAAATAAACTTCAGTAAGCACAGAAAACAACAGTCTTTAATATGGCAAAGGCAAGATACGTGCTCGCTCCTGGCGCTCCCATACAGCAATCTCTGCCGTATTCCAAACAGAAAAATGGGACACTTTTTTGGCAGAATATCTTGATTTGAGTAGGTCGTTCCTTTAATCACATGTGGATCTAGTCTATACTTGCCATTGACTCTCCTCTATTGTATAATTTGCAATAAAGCAGAAAGCAATAAACTGAACAAGACATATCGATAACGATTTGACATATACATATCGATATCAAAGTTGATATTCATGTGTATCAATATTAAAACTGATGTTATACAAGCACATCGATATATGCAACACAAATTAGGTTTTTAAAAAAATAGTAGCCTTACAATTAAAATAGTTCAAGGTTTTTCTGGAAATACTGGCTTTTGGCTGGTTTTTGTAAGAAATAGTAGCCATAGTCGCCGGTCATCAAAAATAGTAGCAATAGTCACCTATTTAGTCGCCACTGGCAGCCCTGCATTCACCACTCTCAGCACTTTCACGGCTCTTTAGTATTATATCTTTAATAAACTTGTGCACGACTCATGTAGTACTTCCCCATAGACTTTCTGTAACTTTTTAAGTATGTGTCTTTGCAAGTTTTGCCAAGTTTTTTTACAAAACCTCATGCAAATTCGTTGAAAATTTTTTCAACATGGCAAATGCAATTAACAGCTTTCAACACGTAAGAACAAAGCACTAGTGTGAAAAAACTGGAAGAGCAAGGAGATGTGACTCATTGCACATGCGTAGTAGATTCTAAGGTCAACCAGTGCCAAACCTCTTCCTACCGTGTTACTCACTTCTGAACTTATTGAACTAGTCTGGAGACTTTTTGATCGCATCTCATATACCATGGCATAATATTGGCAGAAGTTAAACTACCAGATTTATACTGTTTTCAAGAATTCAAAAGTAGCGTTTTTATTCACCTACCGTGCTGCTAAAAAAAAACATTATTAATTGCATTTTCTCGGAGGCGGGGAGGCTGACATTTTTGGCTTCCATCAATAAAATGATGTTCACACACCAAAATTCAACAAATGTTCGATATTTATTATCTGCACAAACAACTGGAGAAATTACTACTCTCATACATTTAATATCACTGGTGACATTAAAAACATGCATGAATAATTAATTACATACCAAAAGTACTGCCCATGACATCCAACGCAGAATACGTGCTTTCCATTCAGCATATATCAGTAATATTTTGCCAGCCTACAAAGGTGATAAATTTTTGGTCAGACAAAATATTTCAAGCTTAAAATACACAAAAAATTATTTGAGCAATTACAATGAAAACAAAAAGTAATTTCAGTGATTTAAAATGTTAGAATGAAATACACTAACAAAGGCAAGAGGTAACAATGATGTTTGGTGCACATTATTTTCAGGAAACATAATAAAGACACGAGAAGTTAAAAAACATCAACTCAGAAAAACAAAAAGCGAAAATGTTTGGACAGCCACAAATTCAAATCAGTCCAATAAAGACAGAAAACCCACAAGGAATAAAGCCAGCAAAAAGATTTGAACCCACTAACTACCACTTTTGTCTACTGTAAATTATGCATCCACCCAAATATTTTTGGAAAAAAAAAATGACACTTTAACAAACATCAATGAAATATTGCATAAGCAGATGGTTAATGATATGCCAAAAATATTTTTCAATTATTTCATATGTCTCTTTTTCAATTATACTGTGTGTATATATATACATACACACATATTGGTGAGTTGCAACTTTTTTGATAGTGTTACCGGAATCTATTATCACATAAGGGTTTTTAATCATTCAAGCTGAGAGCTTTTATGTCTGTAAGATTTTTTATGTTATTTCTTCCCTAAAGTTCTTTTAGGGGGGGGCTATTATACAAACATATCTCCATATTTTTATTTTCAAAAGCTTTGTCTCTAGAGAAGGATGAATGACAAACATGTATTTTTTATACAAGCAGTCCTTGGGTTACGAACATCCGACTGATATACACCCCGTAGTTATGAACCAACCCTTGTGAAGCCTATTATATTATATTACAGATTCAAGTTACATACAATGGTCCGTAATAACAAATGGGCGCTCGTACTTTGTGATGCATTAAAACACACATTCTCCTCTTCCTCTCTCATACAATACTGCAGTAACTATTGTTATTATTATTTTAAAAATGTTTTAGTATATCTGGAAGTGTTTCTTCAATGCTTTTTATGCATCAAAAGGTTTACTGTAAACAAACATTTGACTAACTGACGTTAGATATGAACTGTGCCCAACTGTTTCGACTTACGTACAAATTCAACTTAAAGACAGACTTGGGAATGGAGCTCATCCATAATCTGGGGACTGCCTGTACTAGATTATTCTCCATTCAAAGAATTTGAAAGTAGGTAGGGAAATAAAATGGAACACAGAGTAAGCTCAAATAAAATTCTGTTAGGTTTTTCCATATTGAAACAGATATGCTATAGAACTAACCTGTTTAGAAGATATTTCATGGCATGATTTCAGGTCTAGAACTGTCTATGTCATGTGCATCATCTTTAGTCTAAACATTTGTTTCTGGAGAAGGCAGAAAACATAGCCCACAATAGTCTGCTTTTAAAAAAAAAATCAGAATACTGATTACAATGAAAGTGCAGCACTACATTTTTAGATTATTTTTTCAGTGTTTTTTTGTGAAAAAGTGAGTCTTTCTTTATCAGTTATTTCTTTCTCGCAAAAACAGTAAAATCAGCTAACTCATAACCACCCAAGCACATTCATTCATGGCATTAGTATTCAAAGGGTTGGACGTAGATGAAGCATTAGTATGAAGGGTTGGACGTCCATTCATTCTTGTTGTTTGAAACACAGCTTGAAGATAGAAATAAGCTGCTAGGTAATAATAAACCAGTTACCCACATGCAGTAGTAGCTGTCAAACAAATGCGGGAAAAGCACTGAAGGAAAGTGTAAAAAAAAAGTATCAAAATTATTGAAGAAATGTTCTTCACAAATACATGGAACAACTACAGGATTATTAACATAGAAATCAGAATAGCCTGAATTGTTTTGTTTACTGTTCAACGTGCAACATTATTTCAAAAAGCTTGAAAATTATGTTACCTTGGAACTGGAATAAAATATGCATCTCCAGGTTTCTGTTCGAGAGTGCTAACCATTACACTACCTAGGACAACAAAGTTCTAAGTCTCTGAAGAAAAGGAATCTGAACAACTTCAGATTTTTGCCAGTTGAATAATTCTCAAGTTTTCTGAAATGATGTTACATGTTGAACAGTAAACAATGAAAATCAGGCTATTCTTGTTGCCATATTAATAATCCTATGAAAAAAAATGATTCACAATCTAAGTAACTAAATATGGGAATGGTGACAGGGAATGTATGTTCTGTTGGGTGAGACTGGTAGAGCTACTGTATTCTCTTTGGATTCATGCGCAAGTGCGGTAAAAGTCTCAGAGTTTCGTAACCACTATTAGAAGTGGTAATGGCTGACCTTGACAATGGCTTCACAATCTGCTGCTTCACAGATCAGACCAGAACAAGATAACTTTCCACTGCCAATACAGAGTGAACAACTTCATACATAATTTGCACTGCATTAGTTTCCTATTTGAATAAATTATTCATATGTATTTACTCCTACTTATTTCAGTGTTACCACTGGAAGAATTTTTTCAAATTATTCTTGTGATAACACTGGATACTAACAGGCTTCACAAACACACACACACACACACACACACACACACAATCAATAAGTTTTACAGCAGTAAATGGGACAGATGAGAATCTGGCATGGGTTGTGTGGCAGCATGAAATGTATTATAAAACACCCAATCAATCTGATTTACTTTATTGGGCAAACACTGATAGTGCAAAACAGGTTAGCACAGTTGCAGAGAGATGTATATTGTGATAACAATGCACATTTGTGGACAAAATTTACATCAGAATGATAATTTTTTGTTGCATTGTACCATAAATGCTGCATTAAAACAAAATCTACAGATTGCTCATCATGAAACCTGAAGCAAGATTTGTTTAGGGACAAAAATTACAACTATAAAAAAACTTAAATTAATTCCCAAATTGTATCATTCAAAAGCTCTTTGTGTGAAAAGTTGAAGATCAACTATTGAAGGAATGCCTTGCCTGGAATGAGAAACTGAAGATATTAATGCAGATGGAAAAAATCTAAACATCATGAAATCTTCAATGAAAATGTTGCAAGAGTCAAACATTCGCTACTGATGTTTTGCCAAAATGCTTAGTGTCCCTACTCACTGCAGATAGTATGAAAGGTGTTAAGATGAATTAGAAATAAGTGACTATTAATGAAATCAGATACCTTTCCTGATACGCTGATAAATTTTCAGCAGTTTCTTGGGGTACAGCCTCAAAAGAATGAATGTCTACTGATAAGATTTAATGACGAAGCGGCAGTTTCAGTTTTAAAATATCTACGGTTAATTGCACAAATGACAAAATGCATGATCAAACAAAACACAAAAGTATAAAAATAAAAAAATACTTAAAAAATAAAATATAAAATATAAAGAAGTACTAAAACCCATAATGATTATGAACATGAATCAAAGACTTCGCATAGCTGAAAATGCATGTGAGGAAAGAAAGGGTCAGAGAAGAATAAAAATAGTAAAACATATGGAGTTCAGACAAACCCCAATTCCTATGAAGAAAAGAAAACTACAGCACAGAAACACTAATTATTCAATCCCTACTGTGAAAAACCTCTCAACAGCTATCAGTTCCATTCTTACAAAACACAATATGTAAAGTACCACATTCTGTAAAAACCATAAATCACTGATGATAAAAAAGATCCTTTATTCATTCTGTATATGCAATTTTGAAATGTGAAAATTTTTTTTGCTTTTTATTACTAACATTGCAGCTTCCAGGATATTTATTTCAGAAGCAGTTGTATCATTCCATTCATTTCTGATAAGGAACTATAAAAGAAATGTCAGAAAAAAAAATCACTTTAACCTTTTTATCTATTCTTTCTCTTGAAAGCATTTCTGCAGCAACAATGTTCTGAAGCACATCTTCTTTTGTTAACTAAGCACCAATGCATTTAACCAGTTATAAGTTTGATCCATGAAATAAATAAATGTTAGAAACACCTTTCATTATTCTAACAATTTAGAAATCTGTTTTCTCAACTTTTTCATGCAATGCAGGACACAGCACAGCTGAAAGTTCCTATAAACACTTGTCAGTTTGTTAATAACTCACTATAGTTGTTCAAACAAAAAAAATTTTAAAACTTTTGCCAAATTCCCAATTAAGATGTCATCCAACAGAACTGAAATATTGCCAAAGTACTGTATGAATTTTGTTTGTTGTTGTTAAGCATCTTGTTAAAGATGAGGCTTATAAATTTAGTGGGTTCACTGATTGATTCTACAGACTTGATCCTACAACATCATTTAAAGAGGCTTACTGATATGAAGTTTTTTTGTTTTTGTTTTTTATTGGAGGTTTAAAGACTACAGTGAGCAACTCAATGGGCTATAAGCAGTCGCCCACCCCTAATTTAGGCTCACTGGTTCCAGGGAAAGGAGAGAGCCAGTGTCGTAAGACAAACACAACATCCATGCCTCACCGGGATTCGAACGAATGATCAGAGGCCATCGCTTAGACCACTGCACCACCAGGGTGGTAATATGAAGTTCATTATCTAAGATTTGATCTTACAGTGGTGTGCATCTACATATTTCATTGTGTGTGACTATTACACTGTACTAATCTTTTTTCCCAGTAGCTGTGGAATCTTCTTTAATACTTTGTTTTAATTTACATGCTGTTTGCCAATATACTGGTTACTGCAATCCAGGACTAAAACACTTTGATAATAAGTTTTCCAAAAGAATAATTACTAATACCTTGCAGGAGATAACAGAAAGAAAATCACAACATAATATGCACAAAGAACAATAAGATACACTCCTCAAAGTGTTAGGAGACACTGCAATATCTGGCATGAAGTGACAGAAAAATCAACAAGCTGAAAGTAAAAATCCTCCAAATACATGGCATCAGTGAATAAACAAAGAAATTGCTCTTTCCACATTTTATCAACACATAGCAACTGAAAAATTGTTATCCAGTTACCATTGGGGATCCGAATCCTAGATCTCTCGATATCTAGCCGAGGACATTAGTCTTACACTACGGTGGTCAACAATCAATGGTGCTATGTGTGCATTTTTCACATAGCGCCATTGATTGTTAGCCATCATTCTTGGCTAGATATCGAGAGAACTGGGGTTTGGATCCCCAGCGGTGACCGGATAACAAACTTTCAGTTGCTATGTGTTGATAAAACATGGAAAGAGTGATGTCTTTGTTTATTCAACAAGCTGAAAGTCTGTGAGCAAAGGTTAGCCTTTCAGTGGTACATGTCAACAACAAACAGGAGATCAAAACTCCGGCTGAAGAACTAAAGATATAGTTCGAAAGCTTCCATCCAGAATATAACTTTTACATAACTTAAGTGTGTTTCCTTTTTTTCTTCACATCATAGATCAAAAAGGGCAGCACTGATGCATTTGCACACTTTATTGTAGCACAGAGAAAACTGGCTACAAGTAGTTGCTCACTGACTCTTTTCATTCAGTATGAAGGTGTGTTTCAGTTAAACGATTTCATAGCAATATGATTTTCAAAATTCGGTGCATAAAATTTCACCCAACTTTCATCTAAGCAGAGGAACCTTGTGAGCAATACCACATAGGTTACTCTGTGCATTTTGTAGCAGAATTCCTTCTGTGTAGTGGTTAGTGTGAGTAGTATTCATGTTGCTAGTTTGCTCATTAGGCCTAAATCTTTCACCATCATGGTACAAACCATTGTGTACGCATGTATTTCTTGACGTATCGAGATTACGTTTTTTAATATCGACGTGTCGAGATTAAAAAACGTTTTATATACGTTATTCTTTTTAGTTAAATCCATTCATTAGTAGTTTAACTGTTGGAACTTTTTATATTTTATAGTTCTTTTGTGTGAAATGCAATTTCTCAGTTGGAAGTTATTAGTATTTACTGCGAAGAAACACCTCGGTAATCAAATGTAATTCAAGGAAAAATCTTTCACGTACCTCTCAGTTGCAAGTGGTCGATGTTCGAATCGTTTGTATGATTATTCTCATCAGGCTCTTGAGTTTAGACTTTTAAGAAGTTAGTCGGCACATTTTCTTCACAGGGTCCCGAAATTGGAAAGACAAATTAATGTATTCGAGGAATTTTCAAGACTATTTGCTTGACCAGGATATATTTTAGTTAAAATATGAGAGGCACATGAAGACAAAGGAGTTATGAAATTACGCTGAAGAACTATGTCGAGAGACTAAAAAGATTATGAAAGTTTAAAAATATTGTAATACAAGACTAAAAGAACCATGAAAACTTTAAAATCTTGACAAAAGAGATTATAAAATGTAACAACATTGAAGTATCTTGGATTAAGATGTAGAAGACGCCATGACCAAGGAACAAAGGAAATACAAAAAATGTTAAATACCTTAAAAAATGTAAGTGTGGATTACTCGAAATTCTTCGCATGAGAAAATGCAATCACCAAAAAACTTCATCGGATCTCTTGTTGTACTGTCTAATACATTTCGGCAGATCTGTCTGCGATATTCTGGGACCTCTGGTTGTCCATTCTCTCTGCAGTCCATGTTGATTATGCCACGTACTCAGTCTGGGAATCTTTGTTTTTACGTGTTATACGGCATCAAATGTGTTGCATTGCCACCTTTGGGATTTGAAGACTCAGTAATCTTTTCTTATCACTTTACATCTGTCTGTTTGCATTGTTTCTGTTTCGTTTGCCTTCCCATTTTTTGGTCTCTTCTTCCATTAGTATATTCCATGGAATCGGCATTTCCACTTCACTACTAATGTTGCAGTTGGTTATTTCAATTACTATTGCCTCGGCAGAATGGATGGTCTTTTCAGTTGGTTGTTTGCAGATAATTTCAATATCTTAAAACTCTGATATTGTGTTATTTTTTATGCAATACTGTATAAGTGCCGTTTTTTTTATCCCTTTTTTCCCAGTTCTTCATATGTTGTGTTACTTGGTCCGCAATGATGTTCAGATATGATGTGCCAGTCAGACGTTGATCAACACGAATTAAAGGGCCCAAAGCATGCCAGGAAAACATTCCCCAAACCATAACGTTGCCTCCACCAGCTTGAAGGGTTGTAGCAATGCATTTGGGGTCCATGCTATCGTGCTGTTTCCGCCAAATTCTCACTCGGCCATCGGCATGGTTCAACTGAAAACGCGATTCATCAGACCACATAATTTGTTTCCAATTATTGACTGTCCAATCCTTGTGCTCCTGTGCGAACTGGAGATGCTTTCTCTTGTTAACTGCAGACAGCAAAGGTGTTCAAACAGGCCTTCAGCTGCCATACCCCATCCGATGCAGTGAACGGCGAACAGTGCATGCAGAGATTATTTGAGGGGATCCTTGATTAAGATGGTCTGCAATTTGCTGCACTGTTGCCCTTCTGTTGTCTGTTGCCAGTCTGGACACTCTTCGTTCCGCCTGAACAGTCACTAGTAGATGACGACCACACGTTGCACATAGGGACCCAGTTTTTTGGCTGACAGTCTAGTCTTTAAACACTTTAACAACAGCTGCTCTGGAACATTTCACGGATGCGGCGGTTTCGGTGATACTCGCTCCGAGCTCCTACAATCATCCCACGTTGAAAGTCTGTCAAATCGCATTTTTACCCATCTCATCACCCAAAAATCATTTCTACTACTGTCGCAAGCACTAAGCTTTCCCTTTTTATACTAGCCTCACCCTCTGGCGACAACAGCGTGCAGCCATAGCTCATTTGCTTAAAACTGTCAGGTGGTCATAATAAAGTGGCCACTCAGTGTATACTCCTGCACTGTCCAATAGTTTTTTTTTCTCTCTGTTATTGATTATTACATTCTTGTAGTCTTTTACTGAAATTCCAATATCTAGATGTTGTTTTTTGCATTCCTTTTTTATTACATTTGTAACTTGTTTTATATATTGAAATGTACCACACTATTTTATATTTGTTTGGTTTTATTTTTAGGATGTTTCTACATGTAAATTACTTTTTTGACATCTGAGGTGGTATATCCAATTTTTTTGGCAGTTGTTATTATCCACTGTAGTTTTTTTCCTTGAAAAAGTTATTGCTGGTATGTGTAAAAGCTCTATGTGCTAAACTTCTGATTGCCGATATTTTATATTCCTTTGGATGGTACGAGTTTGCAGGTATAAGTATTGGCACGTAAGTGGGTTTTCTATAAACATGGTATTTGCAGGACGTTTGAGTTTTTATTATTGTAATATCCCAGAAATTAATTGTATTTTCATTTTCTGATTCCATTGTAAAGTTGATACTTGGATATTTTTCACAGAAATCTTTTTTCAGCATGTCTAATTCTAAAGAACTGGCATTCCAAAAGAGCAATGTGTCGTCGACGTATCTGGAAATGCCAATTCCATGGAAGATACTTATGGAAGGAGAGACCAAAAAATGGGAAGGCAAACAAAACAGAAACAATGCAAACAGACAGACCCAAAGTAATAAGAAAAGATTACTGAGTCTTCAAATCCCAAAGGTGGCAATGCAACACATTTGATGGCATATAACATGTAAAAACAAAGATTCCCAGGCTGAGTATGTGGCATAATTTCATTACTCCTTTGTCTTCATGTGCCTCTTGTATTTTAACTAAAATATATCCTGGTCAAGCAAATAGTCTTGAAAATTCCTTGAATACATTAATTTGTCTTTCCAATTTCGGGTCCACATGAAGAAAATATGCCGATTAATTTCTTACATACATACATATCATTAAGCTGTTCTCTGAGATTCAGAGGTTAGCTCCAAAAAGAAATACAAATTTCCAGATATTTTTACTTATTGTTGTCGTATCAAACTTCTCCATTTACAGCGATCTTGGCATACAACTCGTGCTTCACTGATATCCAATACACGCCGTACACAAGATCTTTTATACTTCATACTCATAATCTTTTTCTCATGCAGACACTCCTGAATCTGATCCACCCATGTCTTCCTTGGCCATCCTCTGCCTTTCCTTCCTGCTACTTGGGCTAAAAGATTTTCTTAGTAAGCATTTCATCACTCATTCTTTCAACGTAGCCAAACCACCGAAGCATATTGGTCTCCACCTTGCTAACAACATTTTGCTTCACATCACACAACTGCAATACATCTTCATTCCTCACACAATCAGATCATGTCTTGCCACAAACCCCACGTAAGTAACGCATTTCTCCAGCACACAAACGACTCCTATGTTTCTTCTGCAGTACCCAGGTTTCACTGCCATACATCAGAATAGGAACAATTACTGTTTCATACACAGCCATGTGGGACTCTCTAGAGAACCCATCATTCCTGTGAAAACCTCCCAGAGCAGCTATGGCTTTCAAAGAAGAATTCACTCGCCTACTGATTTCACCATCCAATTTGTTCTCTCTGTCAAACATGCTTCCTAAATACACAAACTCACTCACCTGGTCAATCACAGTGCCATTTATACTTACATTACATTCAGTGCTACTGGTTCCTCTCTCAAACACCATAACTTTGGTTTTTCCCTTATTTATACTCAGTTTGAATTTCATGCAAACTTCGTGCATCCGAGTCAACATACTCTGCAATTCACTTTTGCTCTCTGCCAACAGGACAGTGTCATCAGCATACAGCAATTTGCACACACGGATATCACCAAGACATAAACCACTATTATCTATTTTGGCATCACGCATGCATGCATCCATAAATATATTAAACAGCCATGGTGACATTACACAACCTTGTCTAACTCCTGCACCAATGGAAAACCATTTTGATAAAACACCATTCACTCGTACACAAGCTCTACTACCAGCATACATGGCTTTTAAACTATTAAGTAGATTCCCAGTAACACCATATTCATTCAATACCTTCCACAAAAGTGTCCTATTCACTCAGTCGTAAGCTTTCTCTAAATCTATGAAGGCAGTAAAAACTTTCTTCCCAACAGCCAGATACTTTTCAATCATCATGCATAATGCAAAAATCTGGTTAGTGCAGCCTTTACCAGGCATAAAACCACTCTGAACATCCCACACTTTCAATGATGTAAGACCCCGTACTTTTTCAATAACAACCTTACCAAACACTTTCCCTGGCACACTCAGTAGGCTAATACCAGGATAGTTCTTGCATTCAGTCTGATCACCTTTTCCTTTATACAAGGGAACAATAATAGCATCCTTCCAATCCCGAAGGACGATTCCTAACTCCCAGCACAACTGGCAAATTTCAGTTAACCAGTCAATTATAGAGTCACCACCATATTTCAACATCTCTGCAGTTATGCCATCAACTCCTGGAGCCTTACCATTCTGAAGAGATTTTAGAGCTTTACACACTTCTCTTGAGATCCCTCCTGTGCTTTCATCCCTCATTGTGACATCATCTGCATCTGTCTCAGAATCATTTTTGCTTTCCTGATCTAATAACTCATAGAAGTATTCACCCCATCTGTCACTTAACTCATTGGGCTCCCATATCATTTCCCCAATCTCATTCTTCACACAACTTACAACTTTGTTTCCCCTATTTTTCCTGAGTCTCATGTACTTCCAGAAGGACTTTCTATCTTTCCAAAAAAACAGTCCATGCCTTTCCACTTTCTCCTTCCTATCTTTTGCCTTACTGTGGCGAACCAGCTTAGCAGCTTCATGCTTCTTACAGCGATATTCATCCACAGAGACTCTACCTTGCAACATCCCCAAATAGGCTTCCTACTTTTTCTTTACCACCTCTTCAATCTCACTATTCCACCAAGCATCACCTCTATTGTTACCCACTATTGTGGTGCCACAGACCTCTTTAGCAGCAGTGACAACACAGTTCTTAAAACATTCCCACTTCTTTTCTACATCCCTCTCACCAGACTTCAGATCCTTCAGTCGTTCTCTGAGTAAGTCAGAATACTGCTGATGATCAAGGAGCCTATCAACCTTTATTCTTTCTATCCTGGGTCTCTTCCTATTCCTTTTCCTCCAACCAACATTAAGTTTCACTCATGACACTACCAAGTAATGATCAGAACCAACATCTGCACCTCTCATCACACAGGTGTCAACAACTAAGTGTTTCAAATGCTGATCGTAGACAACAAAATCTATCACACTCTTTTGACCAAGAGTACGATTTTCCCAAGTATATGTGTGGATATACTTGTGGTTGAAAAATGTATTAGATACACACAAACCATTCTCAATGCAGAGTCACACAAACCATTCTCAATGCAGAGTCACACAAACCATTCTCAATGCAGAGTTCAATTAATCTTTCACCATTATCATTCACAGAAGGATCATTAAACTTACCCAGAACATTGTCAGAAATTGCATTCTGCACACCTACTCTAGCATTGAAATCCCCTGCTATTATAACTTTTTCTTTAGCACCAAACTGGCTCAAAACAGCTTTTAGCTCATTCCAGAAATCTTCCTTCTTATCAGAAGGTTCCGAGTGACAAGGAGCATACACTACAACAATTACAATTTTCTGAAGTTTCACTTTCAAACGAATCCAGAGAATTCTCTCACTTACGCAACTATAGTGAATCAAGTTGTTCTTCATCTTTTCACTTAAAATCACACCTACACCAGCCTGTCCTCTCATATTATCCAATACTCCAGACCACACACTCACCGTGCTATTCACTTCTACCCCAATTTCCTTCTTTTTGGTTTCACTTACACACAGCACATCCAGTCTATACTTATTCATCTCCTCAATCACCTCACTCATCTTGCCATTTATACCTCTAGTGTTCCATACACCAATCTTACATTCACTCAGCCGAGATCTCTTTCTCATACGCCGTTTAGAAAGTCCAGGTCGATTCCGTGGTGAACCGTCCATCTCAAGTGTAGTAGGTCCACCATATCCCACACTTGAGTCATTCTTAATATTTCCTTTTGTCTTTTTAATCAGGTAAGTACATCAGTGTGGAGGATTAGCCCACAGCTGAGGGTTCCAGTTGGTCATTCAACCTAAGGATTCTGGAACAAAACCCAGTGAGTTGGGGTCTCAACCACTTGCAACTGAGAGGTACGTGAAAGATTTTTCCTTGAATTACATTTGATTACTGGGGTTTTTCTTCGCAGTAAATACTAATAACTTCCAACTGAGAAATTACATTTCACACAAAGGAACTATAACATGTAAAAAGTTCCAACAGTTAAACCACGATTGAATGGTTTTAACTAAAAAGAATAAACCATTGTGTGTGGGATACCCAGTTATATACTGCCGGACAATTGCTAAGGACGGATGACAATAGCAACGATAACAACCATAAAATGGAAGGCAGTAAAATGTGGAAATTAGCATGTGTGGGATACAGTAAGAAGTGTTGTGCGTATGCAAATTTTGGATTGCCCAACTTGTTCGTGACGTCATAGCGCTGATAAGAGATATAAAGGATTTGACGCGTATTGACCGTTGTTGTTCAAACGCAAAGTTGAAAGGGAAAGAATCAATTGACGAACTTGCAAGTTTCAGTATGTCTTCCCGACATCACCTAGATGATTTTACATGTGGCCGTATTATTGGCAAGATTGAAGAAGGGCGAAAAATAACAGATGTTGCCAGGGAGTTCGATGTCAGCCACAGTGTTGTTTCAAGGCTTTATAAATCATTTCAAACAAATGGAGAGTATAGCAAACATCACGGGGGAGGTCGTGTTCGCATTACGACACCTGCAGAAGATCGGTACATAGTGCTATGAACAAAAAGACACCAGCGCAGCACAGCTAGTGAGGTAGCAAATCAGTTTATGGCTGCTACTGGCAAGCGGATCTCCCGAAAAACTGTCGCCAGACATTTGCATGAAGGAGGACTATACGCCCGCCGTCCTGTTGTGTGCATCCCATTGTCCAGACGTCACCGTACCGCCCGTTTGCAATGGTGCCATCAACATCGCAATTGGACTGATAACGACTGGTCTGCTGTCCTCTTCTCAGATGAGAGTAGATACAGTCTATCATCTGATTGTCGACGACAACTGATCTGGCGTAATAGTGGTACTGCATATTGTCCAGCAAACATACAGGAAAGGGACCGATATCCGACATGTAGTGTCATGGTATGGGCTGGCATCATGATCAATGGCCGTACGTCCCTCTCTGTGCTTCCAACTGGGACTATGACTGGCCAACGATACATTAATGATGTTCTGCTACCTCATGTTCGCATGTTCCATGGTGCTGTCGGTGATAGATTCATTTTCATGGAGGACAACGCAACATGTCATCGAACAGTCTCTGTCCAGGAGTGTCTTGAGAGCGAGGATATTCAACGCATCGTGTGGCCAGCACGTTCTCCAGATCTGAATCCCATTGAAAATGTGTGGGATGCTTTGGGGAGGAGTCTTGCTGGTCGCCAATGCCCTCCAATAAACAATTACACCCTCATCTGTGCACTGACAGAGGAATGGGATAAATTACCCCAACAGCTGCTTGATAATGTTGTGCAAAGCATGACACGACATGTGGTATCTTGCATCACCCTCCATGGTGGCCATATCCCGTATTGACATCTTACGCCGGAATGCCTGCGGAAGGTAATTGCATTTTTTTCACGTTTACGTATTCTGCACAAAATGGCCTGTTTGTCCCTTGAACACGTTCCAAAGCCTTCTGGATTTCAGAGCACAATAAATTGTCTTTCTTGTAATATCCTGGCATTCTGACATTATTTTATTTCACTTGGCATCCAACCACACTTACTTTTTTATGCGCTATATAGCCGTTTATGATCCGTCCTTAGCAATTGTCCAGCAGTGTAGTATGTGGGAAGGTCACTCAGACTCACTGCACAAGACTGCTGTAAGGCCTCTTGGATTTGTCACTTGGCTTCTTGTCTGGAAGTTGAAATCTGTTGATTGCATCTTGGAGCATCTTTTTGGGTGATATCTTGCCTTCCTTTTACCCTTTCATCCAATTGTGCACCACCATTTTCTTAAGGGCATTCTGACTTACTGCTGTCTGCAGAAGACTTTGTGCTATGCCCTCTAAATTCTGCAATAAAACACAAAACTTCAAAAGAACTAGTGGTTTTTCCACCGTCACTGATCATCTTAGGTGCTTCATCATTATTATAACTTTCACTAGCTGATCGGTAGGCACGAACTATAAGCCCAAGGTACATACTACACAACCGCCAGACATCACTTGTGTGTGGCCACTTCAGGTTTCCGAAATGTATGCCAAGAAAAGTGTTCACATACTTTCCAAACAATCTAATGAACTCAGAGAAATGCAAAACTATGTTTAAAATGTTTGACTGAATACTGCTTTAATTAAGTGTATAACAAGAAACAGGCTAGCAGTCTTCAGTGGAAAAACACAAAAACTTTTAAATTTTAATTTAATTAATCAATTCCCCTTCCTTTCACAGCTATTGTGCTTAAACTAGGTAAATCTTCCATTGCATAGTGTGAAAGTCACAAGCCAAAATTTGGGGATGCTGAACAATGATTTTAAGTACATCAATTTATGATATGACATAAAAATGTTTGGATTACTACTGCATACTTTTGTTATTTATTTATGCCTTTTAAGCTGCTTTTGAAAATAGATCAATAACATTTAATCATTCAGCATCTAGAAAATTTGAACAACCACTACTTTCCAATCAAAGCAGTGGTTTAACAAGCCCCTGAAATTTAAAAAGGCTGGAATTCTTCCTTAATTTAGAGGTTGGAATAGAACTCCAACACAAAATGCTGTAGATATTAAGAAGGAAGTTCAGAGCTCTGGGCTATTCACAGATCTATTTCACTAAAACTGAACGTCAATCAACTTTACACAACTTTCAGAAGGCTTTCCCAGCAAAATATACCAGATTCCCATCATCCTGAAATTGTAATTAGCATTTCTTAATAAAACTGAGGTGGTTTCCAGGGGAAATTAAATTGTCATATCTGAAGTATACATAACATAATAATCAAGAACCTATTCTTGAAAATCAGAATTACATCACCAGGACAAACTGATCATTACAGACAAGACCATTGACCACAGACAACCTCATATTAAAATTGTAAACAAAATACTGAAGAAGACACAACTAATAAATGTAGCTGTTCCACTAACTGATAATATCCAATGAACAGTGTCTAAGAAAATTTCAAAATACAGGAACCTACAATTGAAAATCCAAAGGATCTGGAAACAAACATAACACAGATCATACCAGTTGTCATTTTAACAACACTCTGCAGTGGTGCCTAATACGCTTTCAGAAAAATCTCAAGGAATTAGGATTGCCACAGAGATTGCTTCACCCAACCTAAAAACAGTCATTCTGCAGACCTTCCACATCACTAGAAAATTTCTTAATTTCAGGCTTAAGATTAATATCTCTGCCTTTGCTCACCAGACCCAGCAGAGGAAGTCAACAATAACAACAAAAATAATAAAAAAATTTGAAGTGTTACAAAGTTATATAAATTTAGAAAAATAATCTCACAAATTAGAAAAAAAAAGTCAGCTGTTATTATCTAACAACCTCGTGGTCAAAACATTTTTGACAGTAAGCATAGTAAGTTCCCTCTCCAAAAGAAAAATAATAAATGCAAGTGCAGTAAAGTGTCTAATGAATTGCTAAATTTACATGAAATATATGTTTTGGGCATGAAGTTACCTGAAGTCCAAGAAAAACAAGAAATATGGAAGTCAGGAAACCCAAAATGCCTTCAGGATCATATGGTAAAGTTGAGCCATACAATTGCTATATGAAAACAAAACAAAAAGTTAGCAAGCATAAAAAAAATTAATACAATTCACATGACAAAAAGCAATAATATCTGAACTCAAACAAATATCACAATTTTTTTAAGCAAATTAAAAAAAAAAAGCACATGCACAGAACAAATTGGCACATTTAAATATAACATAATTCACACATTTTTACACATGGCTTCGTTAAGGTATGTTTTTACATTATTTTCAAATCTTTTATAAGGTTTCCATACTTTAAAAAGAGCTGCCTCAGCATATGCCAATGTACTGTAACAAAGTGAAACACCATAAAAAAAAACAAAAAAACAGTACTGTTCATTATGTTCTTATTGTTTGGGTATGTACACTAATTCAATATTTTAGGCAATTTTTATACTTCCAAAAATGGCCTCTCTTGAAATGCAAAAACTGCAATTTTAAGTATGAATATCCAGCTGGTACAATAACTTGCATAGTATGTAAAAATATCTATAAACAGACATTTTTCAATACTGCATTTCTAAGTTTGTTTTTGGATTTTATGGTTTTGAATGCACGAGAAAACTAATGTGCAATATATTATAGTTTAGGGGGGGGGGATGTACTATTTTTTTATCTTTAATGTTACTGTACAAATTTATAAAGGCATATATATAATATCAAAGCACTTTAAAACAAACAATGAAGGGTTCTATCATACTTTCACAATTGGGGAGATTTCAAAAGTGAAAAAATTACTGCCATTTTAATTGGCTGTTATGAATTTTTATGAACAATATCATTGGTGTTTCCTTTAACAGCAATAATACACCTCTCACTTATACTTTTTGAAAAAAAAAATCTATTATGGTCAACTGACACCCTCTATATGAATTGAGATGGTTCTACACATCTATTATAATTCAACCTTTTCTTTATTCCACTGCTGCCTGTTAAGGCAAAAAAAAAGACAAAATTGTAAAATTCCCTTTTGTTTAATTTAACATGCTTCATAAACTCCTTAGGTTTCCTAGGCAAGATAATTACAAAAATATTCAACGTTGAATAGTTGAAAGTATACTTACCAAAGTTTTTGCTGTGTACATACATGTCATGTGTTTTCCCTGCTCATCTTGTTTCCCAAAAACTTAAGAACATTCAAAATATTTAAAACTGTTATTTACATTTTGTTACATTAAAACTTATTTACAACTTTCTTAAAATCTATTAAAATTCTTAAGAAGTTACATGCTAAATTCAATAAAAGCATTTTTATAGATAACCACATGGTCATCTAGGTTCATTCATCTAGTATTTTAATTGAAGTAATAAAATTTCATTATTGCCAATAAAGTCCTTGATTCATGTTAATTTAGAATTGAGCATGACAAGCTCAGAATATGTTCAACAAAACTTAAAAGAAGGAACATTTTTGATGTACTACAGTTCATTTTTGTGCTACCATTAATGGGCCATCATGAACCAATTCTTGCTGGTAAATCTTCTTATGACATCATATGCGGTAGTGAAAATAGCAATGAAGTTTTTTGCCATGTTCAGAATGGGTGGGGTCCTTATGTAGACATACACAGTGATCATTTGCAGTGATCTACTTAAAGACACCACCATCCTGAACAGAAAAAACACAAACAAACCATTGTTATCACATTGACACATATGGTGTGTCATAAGAGGACTAGCCAAGTAATAAATGCAGCATAGTGGCACATTGATAGAGTATCGAAATTGGGCTGCCGGGCATCCAAAAACATTCCTCATTTCAATGGCAATTAACAAAGGCTCTAAACCTAGTGAAAATAAACAGTGGCGACAGAAGGAATGGACTCTGATTGGTTGACTGCCCAAGCCCTGAATGCAACAGCCAATTTTGCATCAAATGTTATGTCCCTGGCAAACACAACACAATCTCACATGAGTTCGGGCATGATGATATATGAAGTTAGGTTTGTATTCACGCTTTGTTCCAGTTCCTGCTAAAATACACACAAATATGTGAATTTGATTTTAAACAAAACCCTTCTAAACCAGGTACTTAGTTTAAATTTCCAATAAAAAATGGCAGCACAAAGCTTTTCTTTGTGTAATTCTTTCTTTTTTTTTTTTTTTTTTTTCAGATAGCAAAATTTTGCACTTAATTAGGGCATGCAATGCATGTGTTGCATACAACAACCGCACGCTACTGATTACCACTGTTTTGTGCTTCTTGATAACAACCATGATAGAACCCCATCATCTAAAAATCAAAATGTTAATTACAGTAACTGACAATAACTAACCTCTAATAACTACAAAATTATTCATCAACTAACGTTTCCTGATATCACAATTTAGTAACCATTTATTGACAGAACCCAAAACTCAGCTTGTGAGAATTACCTGATTACAAGATAACAATCTATGATACACCAGGAAACAGTGAAGATTGAGGCATGACATTATTTTGTGGGGGACTTAAAAGTTATTGATCCCCTGTTGTTTTAAATTATTTACACTGATAAATATATTTTAGGATATGCAGTTAGTCATACAATC
This sequence comes from Macrothele yani, assembly GCA_039090855.1. NCBI lineage: Eukaryota > Metazoa > Arthropoda > Arachnida > Araneae > Macrothelidae > Macrothele > Macrothele yani. Next base: position 78,672,620 of record CM077026.1, read on the forward strand.
AGCTCAAACTATTGGACAGCAACATTTCATAACAATAGAAGTTGTCATATATAATTTATGACTATTAAGTTTGTGGTGTTAAGATTGAATAAAATGTTTATATACATTGCCTATAGTTTTGCAGAGCGTTTGGCTCGGCATCATCAGGACGAATGGAGCGTAAACATTCAAACCATTGTGAACATCATCAGAATTCTGATAGTCACAGATTTTGCTGAGTTGTTACCACGCGCTTGAAAGAAATGGAGTCAATGTTTTTGTTCTGGAGTATGTGGAAAGCTTCTAATATATTAAACTTGATAGTCAAGTCAGGTTTTTCAATAAGCGTAGTATTTCCAAACAAAAATTTATGGTTATTTTCGTGACAATGTTGAGCTATAGATGACTTCTTCAGTTCATAGTTCTGTACGTAGGTCTTTTGTTCCTTCACAACAAAACTAAAGCCCTGCGGAACTGTCCTATATATGAAAGTCCACATTCACAAGGTATCTGATAAATTCCCCAGGAGTTTATGTTTTCGACATAGTCTTTTGATCCGTAAAAATTCATCTCGGTTATTTGCTTTGAAATTAAAACTTTTGGGAATTTTTGAAATTCCAAAGCAAATCTGAGGTGCAAATGCCCAATTCTTTCGTATTAGGAGGTCTATAGGCATGAGGGTGCAGACAGGCTTTGGTTTCCTACATTTTTGGACAGCTTTGTCTATAACAGAAGGTCTGTATCCTCTGTGTATTGCAATTTGTTTAAGAAAATCAAGCTCTTTCTGTAAGGAATCCTCCGTTGAGCAGATATGTATTGCATGATATATTTATGTGAAGGAGGCAGAGATCTTTTGTTTCCATGAATGATTTGATTTTGCATGTGGGGGTAAGGAACAAATAGTTTTTGATAAACTGTTGTACTAAAGGATCCTTCAGAGCAAACAAAACAGCTGTAAAAAATTCTATGGAGTTTGTCATTCGGTTAAAGCGACAGCCATTCAACAATCAGTTCTTTTATCCTTCGATGCGAAATCCATGTTCACAAGTATCCCAGTGAACGGAGCCCTCGAATGGGAGGTCTATAGGCATGAGGGTGCAGACAGGCTTTGGTTTCCTACATTTTTGGACAGCTTTGTCTATAACAGAAGGTCTGTATCCTCAACATTTCAGCCAACTGGAAGTAGAAGAAATTTTGAAACTAGTAGAAATTTGTTTGTATAAGACAAAACAGTTTCTTTTTCATGGAAGATTTTTCCAACAGATGGAAGGGAAGGCCTTGCAATGGGTGGTCCACTGTCACCTATTTTATGCAAAGTCTACATGCATCACTTTGAAGACAAACTCTTTCAACTTGTTACATTTGACCTGTGGATTCAATATGTTGCTGACACTTTTGTTCTCTGGAATGGCATGAATTTGGAAATACCTAAATTAGTTGAATTTATTGATTCAGTTGATCCTCATATATAGTTCATGTGTGAGACTGAAAACAACAGCTTCTTACCATTCCTTGATGTCCTTATGTCACGCTCTGAAGGATCCTTTATTACAACAGTTTATCAAAAACCATTTGCTGTCTCCTTACCCTCACATGCAAAATCAAATCATCCATGAAAACAAAAGATCTCTGCTTTCTTCACATACGTATATCGTGCAATACATATCTGCTCAACTGAGGATTCCTTACAGACAGTGACCTGCATTCCACCCAAGCAACCCAAGCAGTGCTTGGGCAATGGGCAAAGGAAATGAAGGATACATAAAAAATCTCTAATTCCTTAAATTTCTGTTTTTGACACAGATAATAATCACCACAAACTTATAAATCTGTTCTTACACCTCTGAAGTTTTCATAAGTGTATAATCCATGCACACCGGCAATGACAAGACAGGAGAAACAAATGATGCTGCACTCCGATTGGTTGCAGCTACTGAGCGCATGCAACACCTGCTCCCATCACCCAAGCGTCACCGCTAGTCTGCTAACCAATGAGAAATGCTCTCTAAAAATGAGCGTGTAGTTGCTCTTAACCAAGCAGTCTTGCTTGGGTTATGGGAGCTGAACTGTGGATGCATTGTTCGAAGTTGTTTTTACATCGTGTGCTGTGAATTACTGAATATATCATGCATGTGTATTAAAAAATATTCTAAACATCCATGTCCGATTCCATAAACGAAGACATTATAGTCGATTTGTTACAAACTCCATTTTCTCACCGAACTCTTGAAGAAAAGAAAAATGTGATTTCGAAAGGAAGACCAATGCCTGCATTGCCAAGTTTAACACAGCAACACAAGAATATTACTTGACATTTTCAAAACACCAATTATGAAGATGTGAATGGTTTGCTGGAAGCGTTAAGACCAACAAACTGTTTTGTTGGAACTGTTTGCTGTTTAGCTATGACAGAAGCTCCACTTGGACAACAGGATACAGTAAGCTAAGCAATTTAACTAAAGCAATACGGGATCATTATGTTGCTGTTAAGCATATTCATGCGTCTGTTGCCCTCGCAACTTTTGGAACTGTTTATATTGAAACTGAGATCAGTGACCAGATACAACAAAACATAAATCAACACGATGAAAACGTAAAATGCAGTAGAAAAAATTTGAAATGGCTTATAAATGCTGTTTGCTTCCTTAGAAAGCTAGAAATTTTATTTCGAGGAGATGACGAGTCAAAAACTTCCAACAACCGCGGAAATTATTTGGAACTTTTGGACTACACTGCTCAGTATGATCCTGTACTAAATAACCATTTGGAGTCTTCGGCAGTATTCAAAGGAGTATCAAATCGTATTCAAAATGATTTAATTGATTCTGTCGCCAATGCACTGTGTAATGAAATTAAACGCCAGTTAAAGCGGTCCGATTTTGTTGCCATATTAGCAGATGAAACTACCGACGTCTCGAATAGGTCACAATTTTCTCTTGTTTATCGGTATGCAAATTAAGGGAGGGTGGTAGAAAGATTTGTGTGCTTCCAAGAAGTTAGTGAGGAAAAAAAAGGGGGGGGCAGCACTTTCTGGTCTTTTTTTGTCCCATATTAAGGATTTTTCAGGCTGGTGGAAAACTCATCGTGCAGAGCTACGACGGAACTGCAGTAATGGCCTCTTCCTTGAATGGTGAACAGTCGAATATTAAGGCATCTTTATCACAAGCCCTCTTTGTTCACTGTTATGCGCACTGTTTGAAGTTAGTACTTTCCCAAAGCGCTTCAAGTATTCTCGAATGTCGTATCTTTTTTGCTACTATTAGTGGGCTTGAAGGTTTTTCTTGAGATCCCCAAAGTGCTCAAAATTTCTTGATGCCTTTTTGGGATGCTGACTACCCAATGTTTGCCCAACAAGATGGAATTACTCATCACGACTCGTCAATACTGTCCACGAAAAAAAGAAGAGCTTCGCCAGACTTTTGCTGCCATGTTGAAACATCAATCACAAGTAGAAAGGGATATTCTTGTGGGTGTTTAGGGGCATTTGTCCAATTTAGAAAACTTTGAATTTTGCTTTCTTCTTGCAACCTTTCATAGTATTTTTCTCTTACTGATGTTTTGTTCAGCGTGCTTCAGAATGCTTCATTGGACATTGTTTACTGCAGAAGTAAGATAATGAAAACACAAAATGCTGTGAAATCTCTGAGAAGTCGTTTTCAGGAAGTGTACGAAGGAACCATTGCTGATGTTGGACTCCCAAGAAAATGAAAACGAAACCTTTCTGAAGACATTACGATTACCACTAAATACAGAAGATTATATTTTGAAATTTTCGATAATATCGAACAACACATTAATACAAGATTTTAGGATTATGAAAAGCTTATATTTTTGTGCTTACTGGATTCTTTGAAATACAGCTCTTACATTCACACTTTCCCAACTGATGGTTTGAAAAGCTTACTTGAAAATTATGGTCGCTACTTCGAAGAAGTACGTTTGAAAAATGAATTAATCGTGGCATACAGTTCACACGAATTTTCTGACAAGTCACCTGTACAGCTAATGAAGATGTTAGCGACTTCAGCACTTGGAAAATCCATGCCGCAACTTTACCTATTGGCTTCACTTATAAGTGTGATACCTGTGTCCACTTCAACAGTTGAAAGATCGTTTTCTGCATTAAAGCGAATTAAGACATACGCACGAAACAGAACAGGACAGAAACGACTCTCGCATCTTGGACTGATATCAATTGAAAGTGATCTGTTAAATACTCTGAAAGAAAGAAATACTTTTTTCGATTGTGTAATAGAACATTTTGCTGCAAGTGATCGAAGAATGGAGTTTACTTTTAAATAGAAAGGTATGTTAAGTGACCAGTCTATTCAGAAAACAGAAGTATTTTATTTTAGAATTTTGCTGTGTTGTGTAAAAGAATAGATATAAAAAAGTAGTTATGGTATCTATATCATACACCATGTTTTTCCACTTTTATTATTTCAAAAATCTGAACCTAATGTCAATTGTAAAAAAGTGAGAAGTAATTGCCTTTGCAACTGCTTGGGCAGTCTGTTGGGTCACCGCACGTCACTGCTTACAGAAAGAGCTTGATTTTCTTAAATGAATTGCAGTGCACAGAGGATACAGCCCTTCTGTTATGGACAAAGCTGTCCAAAAATTTAGGAAACTGAAGCCTATCTGCACGCTCATGCCTATAGACCTCCCAATACGAAAGAATTGGGTGGTTGCAAAATCAAATCATCCATGGAAACATTTGCTCCTCAGATTTGCTTTGGAATTTCAAAATTCTCAAAAGTTCTTCATAAAGATGCCTTGATGTCTGTAAGTTTTCTGTTTTACATGTTATATAAAGTGGGCACAGTCTGTGGCAGTGCATTAAATTATTCAATTAAGATATAATTCAGTTAAAAGTCCTAAAAATGTTAGTTACAGAAGTGCATGTTCAGTCCCACATCAGTAGTTTATTAAGAGCCTCTTGGTCAAAAGTTGTATCCTGCTTCTATATAGTCAGTTGTTATGGTAAACTCGGGAGCCTTATGGTCAAAAGTTGTATCCTATTTCTATGATGTCCAGGAGTTAGGGTTAACTCGGTTCTGGCTGTGTTGACTTCATATTGAGTGAGCAAAGGTTTTCAGATAATAATTAAAAATTCTTGAATTAAGAGTTACTATTTACATTCCACTTGAAGCTCTGTGTCATTCTTGGCCATTAAGGCTATTTCGTCAATGTTGTATTCTCATAGAATTGCCGAAGAAATCTTCAAGTTAGGTCAGGTTCGTACAAGATAAATAGGCCTTTAAAAAATCCAGTTAAAATCACTATAATACATTATATACACCACCTCACACTGTCCACTGTCCCAGTCACTGGATGCACGTTTCATCTAGGCTCCTCCCTGGCGTTTTCAAAGGAGACTTCACACACTCTGTCGAAGTCTGCTATCTGAAAGTCTCATGTCCACAGTGTGTATGTTCCTCTTGTAACTCATCGTCAAGGCTATCTGGTGTCAAGTCGCATCAACCTTATCTTCATCTATGTCATTCTCACTTTTCCTTTTTCACTTCTTCTCCTTCCTCTCCCTATTTAACTTCTTCTTAGTTTCAATCAGGTTCCTCCAAGTGTACGAAAGGGCGTATGGACTGTTATTATTACAGTTAAATGGTTTGGTCTTATTTATTCATATTGCTTCTGCTATTTGTATTGTTCTCATATTACTCTGCTGGTTTAATATTGCAATTCCTTCCCAATAGGGTACAAATTGATTATTATCCAAACAAAAATCAATAAGTGCTGTTTTATTTTATTTTCTGCTCTGTTCTTCATGTGTTCAGTCAATCTGGTTTTAATATTTCTTTTTGCACTGTCTATGTATTGGTTGACAATTTTATTTTGATTATTTATTATTGGTATAGAGTAGACACCCGCTTTTTACAAGATTGGGGTCTTTCTGTGACAGTTACTAAGAGATTTCGTTATATCTCTCGTTTGAACACCAAAATCTAGATCAAATTTTTTACATGTTTTCTTCATAATAGTTGTGATCTCCTGTATACAGTAAAACCTCGAAAATCCAGCATCCAGAAAACCAGCACTTTTCGGATTTCATTTTCGTGAGAACATTCAATGTTTCGCCAAACACCACGAAAATCTCCCGGCGTACTGTCTCAGCAACACATCGCGAGATCTTACGATCTCAACATGCAAATTGTAGATAGCCGCCTACGTGTAACATCGGGAGGTTTATCCAATTTGTCATCTCATTGGGCCACGCTGAACAGACGCGGATCAATGAGGCGACAAATCAGCGTACCGTAACATTGATGTAAATTTCACATCGGTTTTTCAGGATATATCGATACATCGCCCAGTCCTATCAGTTGTTCTGGTTTTTTTTTTTTTCCAAGTTTTTGCCTGACCAAAAAAATTCTTTTTTCTCGCAAATTGCGAAGAATGTGATTGGCAGCGTGACACCTACATATCTATAAGACATAGATGTGCAAATTTCCGTTAAAGTGACCTGTTATGCATAAGTACGTACTTTACGTAACGCCCGTCACACAATTTTTGGATAGATTCAGAAATCCGGAATTTTAATAAATCTGGCACTCGTCCGGTCCCATCGATGTGGAATTTTCGTGGTTTTACTATACATGGTATTGATCCACAAAATTTTATTTCCTATTCAATCTGTACACTCCTTTGTTGTTTATGTTTAGGGTGACCGGAAAGAATCATATTTGTAAGATTCCCTGGATGGTAAGAGTTCTCAGGTATGATATTAATGATGTTGTCAGGTTTTCTATATACTTGGAATTCAATATTATTTGTTTATGAGATAGTAATATGCCTAAGTACGGTAAGACTCCATCCTGTTCACGTTCCACGGTAACATTGTTTCATAATGTTCATTATACACTATCTACCAAAAAGTAATTGGACACCCCTGCAATCGATGATATCTGCGGTCCTGATACACGTTGCGGCCGCCGCCGTTAAATATCGTGTGGGAAACAACAACGCAACCAGTCGCATGCAAGATGCCGCACAGTTCGGAGCTCTCTGATTTCGAGAAAGGTGTAATCGTCGAGTATCACAGAAATGGCCGATCCATACATGACATATCCAGCGAGTGGAAGTACCCAAAATCGACAGTGGCCAACGTGATTGGCAAGTGGGAGATGAGAGGTGACTGTCGGAATGTGCCCCGACCCGGCAGACCCACAAAACTGGGAGTTAGAGACCGACGGGTGATGGCCAGAGAAATTTGGAAGAACCGCACCAAATCTATGGGCCACATCCGCAAGGAGTTTCAACAGGCATCCAGGAGTTTTCTATCGATGAAACCATCCGTAAGGAAGCCTATCTGCTCGGTTATCATGGACGTGCTGCCGCCCACAAGCCTTTGATCACTAAGTCCAATAGCGCTGCTCAGCTAATGTGGTGCAAAGGCAAAGACGTCGACAGTGGACCGTTGAACAGTGGAAACAGGTTCTCTGGAGCGACGAATCAAGGTTCACCCTCTACCGTTCGGATGGCAGGGTCTGGGTTTGGCGTCTGCCTGGAGAACGCCTCCTGCCGGAATGTATTGTGCCAACTGTGAAGTTCGGTGGCGGTGGAATTATTCTATGGGGGTGTTTCTCCTGGTATGGCACGGGACCCTTGGTTGCAATTCCTCGTAGACTCAACGCCGAGACCTACTGCACCATTTTTTATGACCATGCGCTTCTTACGTTGTAGTAGTTTTATGGGGTAGACCCATGTTGCTTTCAGGATGACAATGCCACCTGTCATGTTGCAAGGTCCACCATGGCTTGGTATGGTGACAATGGAGTTAATCGAATGGGCTGGCCTGCGCAGAGGCCGGACCTTAACCCTATCAAGCACCTCTGGGACGAGTTGGAGCGTCGACTTAAGGGGTGCCCCCACCATCCGAAATTGGTGAAGGAACTAACCTATCTTCTCCAAGCCGAGTAAAAGAAAATACTGCTAGCCGTCGTACAACGCCTGGTTGAGAGTATGCCCCGGAGGGTCGCAGCTGTAATCGCCGCTCGTGGAGGCTCCACCAACTATTGAAGGTGAATAAACTTCGTTTTCCTTTGCTACCACAGGTGTCCAATTACTTGTTGGTAGATAGTGTATTCATCAATGTACATCTGTAGCTGGTTATCATCATCCACGTACCTGCAAAACATCAATGGTTGTGGTAGATCAATTTTCAGTCTTGTGGATTTTTTGATGTTCGGTAAAATCACCTCCGCCAGTAAACCCGAAATTGACAATCCCATCGGTGATCCCGATAATTGTCTATATATTGTGCCTTCATAACTGAAATAATTGTTTTGATTAATAAAAAGAAATGCTTTTCTTATGTCTTCGATTTGCTGTGCTGGTATTTTATTTTCACACAACCTTTCAACAATGAAGTCAATTGCATCCAGGGTAGGGATACTCGGGAAGAGGGATATTACTTCTAGGCTGGTAAGTCTTGTTTTCTTAATCCAATTGATTTCATTATCCTGTATTAATTTAATTACATCTGTGGGGCTGTTCACTATATATTCATATTGTTTGTAGATAGGAGTTAAAAAATTATATAGTGCCTGTTCAAGGTTTACTGTAGGTGATTCGTTTTTTGCAACAATTGGTCTTAAGTGGGTTTCCAGGTTTATGAGTCTTTATTTTACCATAAATATTTGGGGTTGTATCTCCTGTGGGAGGATATGCCTTCTTTTTAATCATATCAGGAAGGAAACTGTGATTTTTGAAAGTCATCAATACACGTTTTATTTTTTCTGTTGGGTCTTGGTCTGTGATTTCAACGTCTAAATCTTGTATAGTTTTTGCATTTTCCCATCATATTCTATCTTATCCATGATAATCAATTGATTAGTTTTGTCAGATGTTATTACGATCGATGGGTAATTTCGTAATTCCATAAGTGCTTGTCTTTCGTATTTTATCACAATAGGTTTTTCTGTGGTTTTCTCTTTCAAGATCTTGGTTGCAGCTCTATTTATTTTAAATCTCGGAGGTTCTTGAGCTTTTTTTGTAAGAAAGTTTATAATATCTTCGATCTTCGGAATAAATTGCTCTGTTTTTCCGAGGTTTTCTCTAAAAGCAAATTTACTACCTTTATTAAGTACATTTATTTGCAGCTGATTAAGTTCCAATTGTGAGAGGTTTACATAGGTATGGTTGATATTATCTTGGTGCTGTTGGTCTTGTTTCCTTGATATCAATACTGCCAGCCATTTTATATGTCTATAATGGTTAGCTTTCTTGTTTCTTTCCAAGCATATATTCATTCTATTCATTATGTTACCAATTATATCATCTGTATATTTTTTCCTAATATTAGTATATAAGTTATATGACTGTCAAAACAATTGGTAAATCTTCTGTCTCTTTGTTCTTATTTCTGCTTTTAGTCTTTTACTGTCACTTATTTTGAGTATTCTTTGATCTCTAGTGTTTAAGGCCCTGGTCTTTATTCTTAAGTAATTGGGAATAACTCCATTGTCCCAGTTTTGTTTCAAAAAATCAAGATGGTCAACTTAGTCATTGAGTTTTACTCTTGTTTTCTTATAGTTTCGAATAACTTGATTCAGCATTTCCTCTCGAGTCCATGCAACACCGTGGGCAACCATGCTTCCCTCAGGTATTATTGCATTGATTGCATCTCCAGAATGTAATATCAATATATCTCATGTGAACTTTATGATAGAATCACATGAGATATATATACTAATTCTCAAAAGTTTTAATTTCAAAGTTATTTTCCAACCCTTAAACAAGATGAATTTTTATGGATCAAAAGACTACTTCGAAGATATAAAGTCCTGGGGAATTTATCAGATACCTTGGGAATATGGATTTTCATGTATAGGACAGACCTGCAGGGCTTTAAGTTTCTGTGTGAAGGAACACAAGACCTACATATGGAACTATGAACTGAAGAAGTTATCTATAGCCCAACATTGTCATGAAAATAACCATAAATTTTTGTTTGGAAATGCTACGCTTATTGATAAACCTGACTCGACTATCAGGCTTAATTTATTACAAGCTTTCCACATATACCGGAACTTGTTAACGACATGACACCGACTCCATTTCTTTCAAGCACGTGAAAACAACTCACCAAAATTCATGACCGTCAGAATTCTGATGATGTCACAATGGTTTGAATGTTTACGCTCCATTCGTCCGATGATGTCGAGCCAAACGCTCTGCAAAACTATAGTCAATGTATAATAAGCATTTTATTGTGAGAAACATTGCTATTTTTATTCTAATAGAAGCCATCTCTAAGTAAAGGCTAATGTTAAGTTCTTACCTTGAAAGTGGGATGTTGGTAGATATGATTTTCACCTAGAACTATTCTGTCAATGTACCCTGCAGCCCCTCCAGTGCAGAGCTCATATTGTCCTTGGTCGTGCATTCCTCCAGGTCCCAGGTAGCCTCTAAAAATGCAACAGAAAAATTATACATTTTGTAGCTCACCTAACATTGCTTTAAAAACCAAATGAATGTTAACAACACCACATCTGAAATTTTACAAACTACAGCTTATAATTTTACAGAGACAGTATTTCCACACACACACACACAACTCTGGTATATGATATGTCTTGTAATCGTAAATTTCTTAAGATGAAAGACTACTGTATTTTTGTTGATACATCAGTGCTTTGAACCGATGTATCAAAAATAACAGAGTTCATACATCAGTGATTTGCACTGATGTGTCAACAATGCTTGCTACAACAGCAAACAGCACTCGAAAGTAGATTAATAACCACAAAGCTAGCTGAAAGTGGCTGGCACCTGTGCACTCAAATTCTGATTATATGACACAGTCAGAATTTAACAGTACGTGTAAGAAGTGTAGTATACAAAGAGAACCATGGAAAAGAACTGTACTCCAAAATACTCAATCTACCAACAAGTAATTGGACACCCCTGCAATCGACGATATCTGCAGTACTGATATACCTCACGGCCACTGCCGTTAAATATCGTGTGGGAAACAACAACGCAACCAGTCGCATGCAAGATGCCACTCAGTTCGCAGCTCTCTGATTTCGAGAAAGGTGTAATCGTCAGATATCACAAAAATGGCCGATCTATACGTGACATATCCAGCGAGTTGAAGTACCCAAAATCGACAGTGGCCTAGGTGATTAGCAAGTGGAAGATGAGAGGTGACTGTCGGAATGTGCCCCGACCCGGCAGACCCACAAAACTGGGAGTTAGAGAACGACGGGTGCTGGCCAGAGAAATTCGGAAGAACTGCACCAAATCGATGGGCCACATCCACGAGGAGTTTCAACAGGCATCCGGGAGTGTTCTTTCGATGAATACTATCCGTAAGGAAGCCTATCTGCTCGGTTATCATGGACGTGCTGCCACCCACAAGCCTTTGATCACTAAGTCCAATAGCGCTGCTCGGCTAATGTGGTGCAAAGAACGTCAACAATGGACCGTTAAACAGTGAAAACAGGTTCTCTGGAGTGACGAATCAAGGTTCACCCTCTACCGTTCGGATGGCAGGGTCTGGGTTTGGCGTCTGCCTGGAGAACGCTTCCTGCCGGAATGTATTCTGCCAACTGTGAAGTTTGACGGCAGTGGAATTATGCTATGGGGGTGTTTCTCCTGGTATGGCAAGGGACCCTTGGTCGCAATTCCTGGTAGACTCAACGCCAAGACCTACTGCACCATTTTGGATGACCATGCGCTTCCTACGTTGTGGCAGTTTTACGGGGTGGACCCATGTTACTTTCAGGATGACAATGCCACCCGTCGTGTTGCGAGGTCCACCATGGCTTGGTATGGTGACAATGGGATTAATCGAATGGACTGGCCTGCGCAGAGGCCGGACCTTAACCCTATCAAGCACCTCTGGGACGAGTTGGAGCGTCGACTTAAGGGGTGCCCCCACCGTCCGAAATCGGTAAAAGAACTGACCTGTCTTCTCCAAGCCGAGTGAAAGAAAATACTGGTAGCCGTCGTACAACCCCTGGTTGACAATATGCCTCGGAGGGTCGCAGCTGTAATCGCCGCTCGTGGAGGCTCCACCAACTATTTAAGGTGAATAAACTTCGTTTTCCTTTGCTATCACAGGTGTCCAATTACTTGGTAGATAGTGTACTTTCAAACTGGAATGAATGTTGGGTCTGTAGCTTCTTTTGTTGGAATGTTTATGTGACTGTGATGCACATGGAATGTGGATAAATCTCATAACAGTGTCAGATTGTTGTTTATTAGTATTACTTTTATACTTGTTTATCCATATTGGTTTGCTTTCTGTATCTATCTCAACATATTTCCTATTTATTACTGTACTTATTTCCTATGCATAATTTTGCACTAAACTACCAAATTCATATTTCATTACAGGAAAATTTGAAGAAATTTATGCATGATCAAACTTAAGACATCACTGCTCAGAAATTCAATAGCAAATTAAAATTCAGTTTATAAAATTGCATACTTCCATGCACCTTCGTGCTGGGATGTTTTTGTTCTTGTTGTTGTTGTCGTTGTTTTTTACTTGTACTGGACAAATCTGGTGAATTTTAAATCTCTCAAAGTTTTCATTACTTCTCATGATAACTAACATTAGTCCATTAGCACAGTAAATCAAAATTTGGAGACTGTTATAATTTACCAGTGATGCTCTACATGTGCCTAAGGAACAAAACTATATAGATAGACAATTCAGCAGATACTGATACGAGGAAATCTGCACCATGGTGAACAAGAGGAACTGGCAACAAGAAAGGACATCTGTTATATCATTGTGAATATCAATCAGTAGTTAATAAATATTGCAACCCATATTGCATTAACATATAACAATCATGGATATAGAACATGATTTGAAAAGATCTGGGGCTAATATTAAACATTCTAATCAGTTGGACTTTTTTAACTGAACAACTTAAAATCAATTATTTGTCTATTAGATGAATTCAGGTAATTTCAGCAATCAACAAATATTTTATTTATTTATATATATATATATATATATATATATATATATATATATATAGAGAGAGAGAGAGAGAGAGAGAGAGAGAGAGAGAGAGAGAGAGAGAGAGCGCATCACAGAAAAAATCAAATCAACAACATCTTGTAAATTGCAAAAGCCCAATCTCCTTCATACCCTATATCAGTGATTTATGAAATGAATATGTTATGAACTGTTTCAGTCAGAGAACACAGACTCAAAAGTGTTTTTTGTAAAATTTTAATTTGATGACTTACGCAGGACATCCTGGTGCATGGACTAAGAAAGTAATCAGCACATGAGCAACAAGAAGACCCAACATTATAATCCACTCACCCCAGAATGGTAAAATGTCTCTAAAAAATGCCCGACACCTACCCTGGAAAGCAAGAGCAATTCATTAAACATCTTAACGGATTTTTTAACATAAACTAACAACAACAACAAAATAAAGGAAAAAAATGTTTCATCATATCACAAATGTTTTTTACACTACTGGAAGAACTTCAGTCCTTACAACAATCATTCATACATGAAAGGACTGAACAGCTACTTACAATTATTTTTAGAGATACATCTGCTAAGGGTTACAAAAATTGGGTGTTTCAACATAAACCAAAAGAACATTTATTTGTTACAGTATTATAAATATTTAACAGAAATTATCGAGGACAAATTTATTAAGGTACACTAGATACATGGATGATATCCTTTTCATCATAGATCAAGATTCGAGTGGATACTCATCAAAAATTCCAAAAGGTTTTAATTCCCAAGATGAATCCCTGAAATCCACTTTAGAAGAGCAAAAGGAAAATAAGCTAAATTACCTAGACATTACTTTGAAGTGGGAAGGAAAAAAAATCTTACCACAGAATTATACAAGAAGCCAACAAATACTGTAAAAATGTTAAATTATAAATCAGATCACCCTAATTATATAAAGAAAAACATAACTTTACAATTTAAAGAAAAAGTTGAAAAGCAGAATTCATCTTCAGAAGCTAAGGAAAAACATAAAAAGATGTTTTTCCTTAGCTTCTGAAGATGAATTCTGCGTTTCAACTTTTTCTTTAAATTGTAAAGTTATGTTTTTCTTTATAAATGGCACTGTGATTGACCAGGTGAGTGAGTTTGTGTATTTAGGAGCATGTTTGACAGAGAGAACAAGTTGGATGGTGAAATCAGTGGGCGAGTGATTTCTTCTTTGAAAGACAGCTGCTCTGGGAGGTTTTCACAGGAATGATGGGTTCTCTAGAGAGTCCCGCATGGCTGTGTTTAAAAGTGTAATTGTTCCTACTCTGATGTATGGTAGTGAAACCTGGGTACTGCAGAAGAAACATAGGAGTCGTTTGTGTGCTGGAGAAATGTGTTACTTACGTGGGGTTTGTGGCAAGACAAGATATGATTGTGTGAGAAATGAAGATGTATTGCAGTTGTGTGATGTGAAGCAAAATGTTGTTAGCAAGGTGGAGTGCAATATGCTTCGGTGGTTTGGCCATGTTGAAAGAATGAGTGATGAAATGCTTACTAAGAAAATATTTTCAGCCCAAGTGGCAGGAAGGAAAGGCAGAGGAAGGCCAAGGAAGACATGGGTGGATCAGATTCAGGAGTGTCTGCATGAGAAAAAGATTATGAGTATGAAGTATAAAAGATCTTGTGTATGGCGTGTAATAGATATTAGTGAAGCACGAGTTGTATGTCAAAATCGCTGTAAATGGAGATGTTTGATACGACAGCAATAAGTAAAAATATCTGGTAGTTTGTATTTCTTTTTGGAGCTAACCTCTGAATCTCAGAGAACAGCTTAGTGATATGTATGTAATGTATATGTAACACATCTTATAAGATGTGTAAACTTTTCAAAACCATGGGCTACACTCTCACTGTGAAACCAAACCCTTCTGCAATAATGTGCTTGCTTAAAGACAGGGACCATGTATCACTCTTGGACACCCCTGGAGTTTATGCTACTCCCATTTCAACTTCCTCTGGTCTCTCAGTGTATATTGGAAGCACATACCGAAGCATCAAAACAAGACTTGGTGAACACAAAAAAGATGTTTCCAATGGTCTTCCAAAGACAGCTTTATCTGCACTAACCCTTGAAGACACCTCTGCAGTTCCCATTTGGAAAGAAACCAAAAAGGTTGCCTGTTTCATCAACAAGGCATCTCTGCGTTTCCAAGAGAGCATTGAAATTTTGTTCACCAAAAACTGAAATTCGGAGACCCCTCACCAAATCCCATTTATTTGGATCTCTCTTCTAAAATCTGGCAACAGTTCCAACACCCCAACTTCAAATTGTAGTTCTGGGAACCAGCCCACCCAGTCAATCGAAGGTGATCAAGGTCGTAGGATGACCGAAACGTGACTGTCTTTTACCGTATGTGACTCTATGTGTTTCGCTCATTTTATATGTTTATAATGACCACAAAGCAGCAATAAGGAACATTTCAAATAAAATAGGATTAGACAGGCACATACAATAAACTGGCCACAAAATGGACTGGGACTCCTTGCAAGTGATCAGCCATCAATCCCACACAATTATCTGGAAATTAGAGGAATCCCTGGAAATTTTTTTATGGTGGCAACATCAATGACCATGCTGAATGGCAAATCCACCAGGCTTGGTCGCCAGACCTGTAAAAGTAGTAAGATGCAAGAACTCCTGACGATGATCTAGTGTATAGATCGAAAATTTGAGAGGTAATGTACCTTAAAAAATTTATCCTCGATAATTCCCGTTAAATATTTATAATATTGAAAGTAATTAGAGGAAGCCATGAAGTCATTATTTATTTTCTTTGTTAGTCAACAAGGGCAACAGCTACAGGGTGGAAGTTACAGAAGCTACTTCAAAATACACTGGCGGAAAGTAAAAAAAGAACACCAAGAAGGAATTGGCGTACGATCATGAAATTTACATATGTTAATGGGTCGAGTTTACGTAGGTGTGATGTTAATTTCGGGACCAACCGGTGAGCGCTTACGCCACAGCACGGCATAATATGCAAATTATCGTCAGTGGTATTTAAGGAGTACGGCAAAGTGAATGTAATCAGTCGTTGGCGTACGTACACGTGTGAAGACCCTGAAGAAGCTGCAATGCCTCGATATGGAAGATGTATATGATTTCAGCAGTTATTGGACTTTGAGCGAGGTCGTCTAGTCAGACTCTGCGAGGCCAGGTGGTCATATTGTCGTATTGCGGAGCGAATTCGACAGGAAGTATCGGTGGTGGTACGATGGTGGCGTAAATGGTCCGAGGAACATTCCCACACGAGAAAACATGGAACCGGGAGTCACAGACGGACTGATGAGCGGACCGATCGACGCATAAGAAGAGCGGCGTTGTCAAGCAGAACATTCACTGCGACGCAAATCCGAGCTACCGTTACATCTGAGGTGACTGTGCAAACAATCCGCAACCATCTACTGGATGCAGGACTACGTGCACATGTGCCTCTGGCATGTGTACCTCTGACTCCAGCCCACCATCAGGAACGGCTGCAGTAGTGTCGCCAACGTCTGCACTGGAGAACCCAATGGTGATCTGTCGTGTTCAGCGATGAAAGCAGATTCTGCTTGGGAGCCTCCGATGGCCTATGCGTGTTCGCAGGACGCCCAGGGGAGCGTCTTAACCCTTCTTGCATCCGCCAGCGACACACAGGGCCTACACCTGGTCTCCTGGTGTGGGGAGCAATCAGCTATCACTCCCGTACACAACTAGTTTTTGTACCGGGTACGTTAAACAGCACCTCCTACATCAACATCATTCAGCCCGTTGTTGTGCCATTTGTAAGGTCAGTCCATCGTGGTGTTTTCCAGCAAAATAATGCACACCACACACGGCACGTGCAACGCAACATGCACTTCAGGGTGTGAGACAACTTCCATGGCCTGCACGTTCACCGGATTTGTCCCCCATTGAGCATGTGTGGGATTTTGTGGGACACATGCACTTCAGGGTGTGAGACAACTTCCATGGGCTGCACGTTCACCGAATTTATCCTCCATTGAGCATGTGTGGGATTTTATGGGACAACGACCATCCCCGATTTACGCGTTCAGGTTGAGGATGCTTGGAACTCAATACCCCAAACTTACATCCAACATCTGTACGACAGACTCCATGCCAGAATTGCACAGTGTGATGCAGTTCATGGCGGTTCAACCTCGTACTAACCATGTTACATGGAAATGTTATTTTTCAGTTTACCAGCAAATACAGCTGTATTTTGCCATAATGTTTTGATCACGTTATCCTCTGTATTCCATTATTATGCTGTATAAATTTTGTTGGTATCAGACGTCTCCTTC
Source organism: Macrothele yani (assembly GCA_039090855.1). Classification (NCBI taxonomy): domain Eukaryota; kingdom Metazoa; phylum Arthropoda; class Arachnida; order Araneae; family Macrothelidae; genus Macrothele; species Macrothele yani. The sequence continues at coordinate 78,689,901 of CM077026.1, forward strand.
TTGGTGTTCTTTTTTCACTTTCCGCCAGTGTAGTAGCAACCACTGCAGCATTGGTACATTAAAGAGAACTGAGCAGGAAATTCATATATTTTGTTAGAAATTCAATGGGAAACTACCTTAAAATAAACTGCAAATGTCCTTGCCACTTAGTTGTTCACTGATAGATATCAAGCACTTGAGAGTGATCACACAAGTGTTGCATATGCTCCATGGTCAAGAAAGCCAATGATGTTGAACATGAAGGCAAATGCACAGTATATGGATGTTATCTCTCATACTTACATTTCACAAAGCTGCAATAATTGTCTGCTAAGCTGAACAACTTATGTGATGTCATTATATTTGCACTTTTAAGGTATTAACCTCTTGCAAAGTGCGCATAGTTTACGTGCAATTCATAAATGAAAAAACCATGAGGAATAATCACTCACCATAAATATCATGGTAACCTCCAATGGACCAAACACTTCCAACACGTCAATTCATCGTGATGTAACTGGGCTTCCACAGGTTTACAGACCTCTTGCTTACGCTTCTTATTTTCGGTGTGAAACATCGTTTTTTTCCTTTGCCTTATAGTATGTTACTATAATGCTTGTCAATTCGATAAAAATCATACATACAACTCATTCATACAATTCAAGTAAAAACTATGTACATAAACCTTACATTCACAGGTGATTAAACCTTAGTCAATTCTAATTATGGAACTCCTCCTTCTGTTTCACAACCTCTGCTACTCCCACTGCAATTGTCACACCCATTCAGCCCCGCACATCCAATCCTCTAGTACTTTCGACAGATCCCTGTCATCTTCAGGAGGCAGGTGTGTCTCATCCGCCCACCGCAGCTCAAGTGAGCAGAGCCATCGAGGCCTGGGCCCCAGTCGCTATCTCTGAATCGTTGTGTCTCTGGCGCCATCTATTGTCCCTGCTGCTCTTTTTTCTCTCTTTCTTTTTACGCTGCTGTAAAAAAGGAAAGCCATAATAAAAATTGAACAGCAGCGTAAAAAGAAAGAGAGAAAAAAGAGCAGCAGGGACAATAGATGGCGCCAGAGACACAACGATTCAGAGATAGCGACTGGGGCCCAGGCCTCGATGGCTCTGCTCACTTGAGCTGCGGTGGGCGGATGAGACACACCTGCCTCCTGAAGATGACAGGGATCTGTCGAAAGTACTAGAGGATTGGATGTGCGGGGCTGAATGGGTGTGACAATTGCAGTGGGAGTAGCAGAGGTTGTGAAACAGAAGGAGGAGTTCCATAATTAGAATTGACTAAGGTTTAATCACCTGTGAATGTAAGGTTTATGTACATAGTTTTTACTTGAATTGTATGAATGAGTTGTATGTATGATTTTTATCGAATTGACAAGCATTATAGTAACATACTATAAGGCAAAGGAAAAAAAACGATGTTTCACACCCGAAAATAAGAAGCGTAAGCAAGAGGTCTGTAAACCTGTGGAAGCCCAGTTACATCACGATGAATTGACGTGTTGGAAGTGTTTGGTCCATTGGAGGTTACCATGATATTTATGGTGAGTGATTATTCCTCATGGTTTTTTCATTTATGTGATGTCATTTTTAGACATCATGTGTGATATATGGTGAAACCTCTGAATAACAATCATCACTGGTACCACAAAAACATTACTGTTGTCTAGAAGTGGTATTTGTTTTGAATTTAGACCCAAGTTAATATTGTTTGTCAATTTCATTTATGTAGAAGAAAATGGGTGTATGAAAGTTATGCACATAGGAAACTATTATAATACCTTTTCAAGATATTGAGTAGATCTCAACTGAAATAATGGGCACATTCTTTTACAAAGTACTGTAATGCATACACATTGCATGCAGATACTTTTTCTTTAGACTGCCTGCTCCTTTTCCTAGCATCAGCAATTACAGGAAAAGTTTTGTCTGGCACAGCACTGAAAAACACACCAGTTTCATCACCATTAGAAATAACTTGCTTTTGATTTTTTTTTAAAATGTTTCTCTCTTATTTTTAAAGGAGTACAAAAACAATGTCACAAATTCAAACCACAGAACAAATCAGCTGTGTGTGTTTGTTGAAAGGCTGTCCTGGGGATTGTCTAAGGTTTTCCAGTATATAGGTGTGAATCAAGCTTGATGCAAAAAAGGGAGTGAAAAGGGACATAGCCCATGAGAAAATAAAGACTATGTTGAACACCAAACAATTCATCTGGCAGAGGCCAGTGAAACTGGGGAAATTCTGAAAGTCAAAGAAAATCTGAGGTAAGCCTGATCAAAAGAAAAACTTATATATATATATATATATATATATATCAAACTAAGTAATCATAGAATTATAGCTACCAACTATTAGTTATGCTCTACAGTTTTGAACATCTTCTGTCCCTGTAGCTGCTAAAAAGAAAATTTAAAAAAGGCATACTCTAATAGGAAAAAATAATAAATAGAACAAATTTACACATCCAAAAATTCTCAGAAAAAAGAAAAAGATTTATCCGAGGAAAAAAAAAAAAAAAAACTTAAGCAAGGAAACCCAACTAGGAGAACAGAAGGAAGGACTGCAGTACAAGATGGCAGCTATCACTTATGGCTTCATCAGGTGGTAACACAAATCATAGCTCTCATTGCTCTACACAGACGGAAGTGTGGGTTTCTGTGTCATTCGGTAAGTACTTCTGTCCCAAAAAATCAAATGGACAGAAAAAAATAAAAATATACAAGTTAAAAAAAAAATAAAAAGCCAAATGGCAAACTACCCACCCATTAAAACATGAGGAGCTACAAGTACAAAAAACAAGGGGGAGGGAATGTTTAGGCTACCCTAAACATTTCCACTATTAACAACACAAACCAAATGACTCGTGCCCTACTCACAGAAAACCTCTGCAGATGAGATGGAAGCCTAAAAACACTAAGGAAAACAATGATTTCATTAAACGTTACAAAGTTCAAAATAAATGTAGAAAAACCTTCAAAAATAAAAGTTATTGAATCAAGTGCTTGTGTCAAGTTACTGTATACAAAATATTGCTAAAGTTGAGTAGAACACCTACAATGAAAGTAGGCGGAAAAAACATGGGGACAAAAATTCAACTAGAAAACATCATCACTTATGAAACAAGGGACACCCTAAGAAAAACTCCAAGGAAGCTTAAAAGACCCAATCTGCTGAAACAAGCAAACAAAACTGGAGAAAGATGGTTTATCTAATCAAACAAACAACCAAAAAAGGAAAAAGAACTTACCCAAAAAAGGGGAGCATCCTGAGTGCCTGTTGCTCCAACAACCTCTTTGAATGAAAATGCCTGCCGAAAACATCCGTGGCTTCCTCTAGGGGCCAACTGCCAAACCTAAAAGTTTTGAGAAAGAGGCTATGGCAGGAAATGCTGCCAAATTATGAAAAATAATAATAAAAAAATAAACTCAAATGTGGCTGAAACTGAGTGAGAGCAAAGACCTATCCAGAATACTAAAAACAATTCCTTATGATCAGAAATTCTGATCCCAACAAGCGTTGAAAGTATTAAAGCACCCAAATATACAAAATCCTTCCCAAACTCATAATAATTATAGTTATACTATTTTTATAACAAAAGTTTTATTTTTTATATATTTTTATATAACATTTTTTTTAATTATAAACTTCTTCTGCATTATTTTTAATAGATTCTAAAACTTTTTTTGAATTATAGGAATGGGAACAGAAAATGCATTTTAGGTTCTAAGCATGAGTGTGAACCACATCATCATCTAAACTTCAATGAGATAGCTTTGATTTAGAAGATTCATTTGGTCACTCAGAAATTAAATTAAGTCTGCAATCCTAACATTATACTTAAAGACTATTTTCTTTAAAGCTCTAATAAATAATGCTTTGGATACTTGGTTTTCAATAAACTGACTGATAAGTGCTTTAACATGTATTTCAAAATCTGATTTTAAACTGCATATCCTGGCATACCTTACGACCTGTGAAATAAAAACATTCTCAATAACCTTGCAGGAGATGTTGCTGCACCACATTATAAATTTTACAATCTTAAATTTAAAATTATTTTGCTTGTCAGACTAATAACTGGGTTACCATCATTGAGTTTAATAGATAAATCCAGGGTCAAGTTCCTGGTTACTGGTGTTAATTTTATTTAATTTAAAGCAGTCAGGGTAGATATCTATAAAATCTTGCTCAAAAATTCCTAATTATTTAAGCAAAGCAAGCCATCAATATACCTGTAAGTATATAAGTAGCTATCCCAATTTGAAGATTTATACTTAATGAACTGATATTCTTTAAAAACAGGAAGAGATTACATACACTAGTAGAATGGGAGCATCCCATAGGAATTCCATTAACCAGCTTGTGGAACTTATTACAAAAAAGGATAAAATTATTTTTAATGTAGCCATTTAATAAAATGTTCCAAGTATTTTCAGATACACTGGTAGAGATCTTAAACTCTACAAACAACAATTTAAGAGTAGCAACAATATCATCTATTGGGAAGTTAGTATAAAAATTCTCAAAGTCATAGCTATTGACATCCACAGGCCTAACATTAATTATATCTAAAATCACCTCCGAATTGCCCTTAATAATCCAAAAATCCTTACAATCAAAATTAGTATTATTTTTAACAAGTAATAAAACCTGCTTCAAGACTGATTCAAAATACTGATCAATAATTTTCTAATGACTTTTAACCCTGCTAGCTAAGAACCTAAATGTCACCGGTTTCCTTATGAAATTTTGCAGTAACAAAAAGATAAGGAAATTCAGGTTCATAACTGCTTGCCAACCTAAGCCGAAGCTGCTTGCAAAATGCCTTGAACTTAATATCAAGTTTGTTACCTAAAGCAGTAACAGGGAGTATAGGTGATAGCTGCCATCTTGTTCTGCGATCCTTCCTTCTGTTCTCTTAGTTGAGTTCCCTTAAGTTTTTTTTTTTTTTGAATAAATTGTTTTCTTTTTTCTGAAAATTTTTGGGTATGTAAATTTGTCTGTTTATTATGTTTTCCTATTAGAGTATATATATATATATATATATGAAGAGATTACATATACTAGTGGAATGGGAGCAAAAAATGTACTAAAAAAATTATATAGTCACACTCATTTATAACAAAGTCCAAGGGACTTAATAAAAACTTTGTAACACCTGTAACCTCATTATAAAAAACTATTGATTAAATGCAGTAGTAGTACATATTATGCATATAACAAAAGTGCATATGTATGTCCATAGTTTATATACACAAGAAACTCATTTTAGACTCTTACTTTTATAATATCAATGAATCTAAAGAACTTGGATGCTTCTTTGAAACACAAGACATTATTAATTTGTCAATTGAATCATTTTTCTGATGAACTACAAGTATACATGTTGGGTGAAATTAAAAAATCTTGCTACAATGTTCGATGATATGTTCAACAAAGATGCAGACGATTTTATCGGTTCTGCAGTAGCATTCTCTTCCTCAATGTCCCAGCCTGAATGATCAGTCCTCTTCTGCTGGATCTGATACACAATCTCAGCAACTTCTAGAAGTTGACTAACAACAATGTCAACATTGGCAGTACAAAAATTTTGGAACGTTGCTGTCAGTTTAGTTTCTTCTGCACAATTCGGTCCAACATTTGAATGAGTCTGGGATCTGCTTCCTCAAAAGCCATCTCTGCATGTTCAGTGCTATTTGTGTCTCAGCCATCCCTTAATTGCTTCATTCCCACCATAAACCAATAAAAAATATCTTCTTTGGCAAGCAATTACAAATGTTAGAATTCTGCTTTTTCTTGCTTTATTTTTCACTTTCCTCAGTTTGTCTTTCCCTTTTTTGCTGTTTTTGGGCAACTGTGTAATTTATTTAACCAGAAACTTTAACTTTGTTATAAATAAATAGTGTATTATGTAGCTTTCTACCTAAATCAAGGAGAATAGCAGTTCCTTTTCTATAACTCTAAATTCACTATAAGAAAACTTCAATGTGTGTGTGTGTGTGTGTGTGTGTGTATGCATAAATGCACTTACATTTTACACTATATCTTCTTCATTTCTGAAATTTTGATTTGAAAATTATGTTTTCTGCAACTGATGGATATAATGATTACTAAGACGAGTTGGAGGAAACACTTTAAGTTTGTCTTTCATGGCATCTGATGAACCACAGGTCACATGGAAAAAGTTATTTTAACAATTGTATAACCACATACTTTCTGAATTACCATATGAATGATTTTCCAGCTAGATAGTATATTAACAGTAGACTTGTATTTAACACTATATCTGCTCTTCAAATAATATTTGTCAAAACCCTATTTTGATTCTTAAAGACACATTAGGACTTTCTATGCATTGTAATTTACTTGCTAATCAGCAAAATTCATACTTTTAATTTGGAAACATTTTGCATCTACACATCAGACTACAAAAATTTATTATCAGCTAGCTGTAAATATTTTACACACATAAATATTTGTATTTTACACATATATTATCCTCACACTTGATTTCTGACAAACTATTTTCTTGCGGGGTATTAATCACTTTTTTATTACCCTGATTCATCACTTTTTCCAAATGGTTTCATTTCACAGCATTAAATATGAACACAATTACATCAAGCAAGTAAGATTGCAATACCTGGTCAAATTCTTCTTTTTTTGCAAAAAACAAATGAACAGTTGCTACAATAAAATATGATATGCTAAACCGTTGCAGAACACCAAGAATCTTAATTTCTTTCATATTAACACCTGAAAAAGTGACACAAAGATGATGTTAAAAGATGATGCAAATGCAAAATTTAACAGAAATGCAAAAAAACAAGTGTAAAATTTCATAAAAAATGTCTAATTCAAGTAAAGTTTGTCATGGAATATAATATATAATCCACAACTAGTTAAATGTGCAGAACAAAAGTATAATTTGCATACACAAAATGGGTGCATTTTAACTCTATGCACGTTAAATCCAGAATTACTTTGCGAGTTTACACGATAGTCTCATGTTTGCACCAGTTATGATAAAAGTAATTTGAAAGCACTTATAATACATCATGCAAAGTCAAAGGCTCTTGTATGAAGTTTAACTCTTAGATACCAACTTCAGTATATGGTGCAAATTCTAACTAATTCAAAACCCTTGAGAAGAATTTTGATTCTTATGATCTACATTTCAGAAGTATTGAAACTTTCAGTGTGATCTGTAGGGTCCATTGTTTCAGGTTTTACAAGTTGTAGTGAACAAATATTGCAGAATAAAGTGTTTCAGAATCTTTGAGTAGTATTCCAGAATCTTCGGAAAACTTAAGAAGCACAAAATCAACGAACGACTTCGTCTCATAGTCCCAAAGAATACTTTACCTTTGATATATCTTGAAAGAAACTTATTTAGATTTCTTGTCCCACTGTTTATGAAAAATACAACAAACATCACTAATAACCTTAAATTCGTTAAAAAAATAAAAGAGCTAATATCTGTAATCATAATATCGTCCTAGCAAGTATGGATGTGGTTTCACTCTTTCCTAACGCCCCAGTTCCAAGAGCTATCGATATTATCAAAGAAAAATTATCTAACAATAAGATTTTACAACCCCTCCAAGTGGATGAAATAATAAAAATCCTTAAATACATTCATGACAATAATTAGTTTCAATTTAACCATAAAATGTACAAACAAAAATCAGGAGCACCAATGGGATCCCCCCCCTTCTTCATTATTTGCCGAAATAATCATGCAAGATATAGAAACAAAAGTCTTACCACAATACCATAATGACATCCTTTTTTATTGCCGATATGTAGGCAATACATTTCTCATTTTTAATTCATCGGGCCACAGTCGTATTAGTGAAATACAGAAAACATTTTCAGATATATACCCTTCAGTTCAACTTATCTTAGAGCTTGAAGAAAACCAAAAACTGGCATTTCTGGATGTGATGATAATAAGAAAACCTCAAAAACTTAACTTTTGTGTGTACCACAAACCAACTTATAAACCAGTACTCATACCACAATACTCTTTCCACCCATGGCCACAAAAAAATTGCTGACTTTAGATCGTTTATTAGAAGAGCATTCACCCATTGTAGTAATAATAAGTATAAAAATGAAAAATTAACCGGGATTTTTCATATTGCCAATACTTTTGGATACAAGACTTCAACCATCAAGAAATTAATTTATGAATTTAAGTACCCAAAACTAAAGAATATTAGAACCACCACATATTGTGGAAGACTTCCACATATTCTAATTATTAATAACATCATGAAGAAGAAATGTTCATCTGAAAATAAAGACTTTGGTATCTCAGCAAACACTTATAAAGATATAATCTTGAATAATAAAGAAACAAGTAAACTTCTGGACAAATGCGGAGTATATAAAATCCTCATACAACCTAAAAATAATAGAAATGGTCAAAATAAATTCTGCATAGGCAGTAACAAAAATAAACTAAGATATTGTCTAAGCCACCATATTAATAATTGATTTATAAAACAGAGAATAAGACATCACTTATAGATTATTGCAATAACAATCAAGCCGGACCAGTCTTTGTAAATATCAGTTTGGTCCGTAGACGTCAAACCGAAAGAGATTTAGGCTATGCTAAGGGTGTGGTCATCAAGAAAACTAAAGATTCAAACTGAAATAACAATCATAATATAGAACTCTCTCTACCTTGGAAATTACTCATAGAAAATGAACGAAATACTTTGAATAAAAAAGAATTAATGAAAAAAAGGAAACCTAATTACGCAATTCATACATGGGAATCAAAACCAACAAGAGATGCTAACACGTAGTGGCATGGGACAGAGATGGGTGGAGAATAGATTTACCTCACCTGCACAACACACTGAACTATTAATACCGAAGAACAACGATTGTAATGTCATTTTCCTGAAGATAGTGTGAGAAACATCGAAATGCATTGCAATCCCGCAACCTGGGCTGGTCCTCCAAATGTTCACGACGAGTTACGTTCAACGAGTTTTACAATATTCGTCTTTAGTTAATGTCCATTTAATGTAATGGTTTAAATGTTGCAACTTTTTACATGTTACCTTTCCTTTGTGTCAAATGCATTTCTCGATTGGAAATTGTTATAATTACTGCAAGAAATTAGATAGGCGAAGTTCGTTACATACCTTTTTGGTTGTAATAGTTGTTTGTCTAGTAGTTGTTGCGTTATTCTTCACTCGATTCTTGAGTTTAAACATTCTAAAAACAGTTGTTACATTCTTCACGGAAGTGCACGTACTCCTTAGTCGCAAAGTTAAAAAAGAGAGATTATGCTATGGAGGAGCTTTCTTCAAGATTATTTTGGACCAGAATACTTTTAAGTCTGGAAATTCGAAAGGTCTAGAGAGGTGAGAGGGTTCGGAAATCCATTAGACCAGCATAAAAAATCTCTGTTTAAAAACACAATTCCTCCAAGAAGGGTAGTCATGACAAAAAGAAACATGAAGGACTAAAATGAACTATGAAATGTTAAAATACCTTAAGACAGGATGTACAAGCATGAGTCATTCGAAAATTTCTGCACAAGAAAATGCAAATCACCAAAAACATCGCTGGACCTCTTGGCTGTATTGTCCAATGCATTTCAGTAAACTTGGTTGCCATCTTCTGGGACTTTGAGTCATCCATTCCTTCCGCAGTCCACACTGACTATGTATGCCACATACTCAGATCACAAATCTCTGCCTTTACGTGTTATAGCACGTCATCGATCGATTGTGTTGCCACTCTCCGGTTTTGAGGACTCAATAATCAACAACTCAAAGTCCCAGAAGATAGCAACCAAGTTTGCCGAAATGCATCGGACAATACAGCCAAGAGGTCCAGCAATATTTTTGGTGATTTGCATTTTCTCCGTGCGGAAATTTTCAAATGACTCATGCTTGTACATTTTGTCTTAAGGTATTTTAATGTTTCATAGTTCGTTTTAGTCCTTTGTGTTTCTTTTTGTCATGACTAACTACCCTTCTTGGAGGAATTGCGTTTTTAAACCGAGATTTTTTATGTTGGTCTAATGGATTTCCGAACCCTCTCACCTCTCTCAACCTTTCGAATTTCCAGACTTAAAAGTATTCTGGTCCAAAATAGTCTTGAAGAAAGCTCCTCCACAGCATAATCTCTCTTTTTTAACTTCGCGACTAAGGAGTACGTGCGCCTCCGTGAAGAATGTAACAACTGTTTTTAGAATGTTTAAACTCAAGAAGAATCGAGTGAAGAATAACGCAACAGCAACTAGACCAACAACTATTACAACCAAAAAGGTACGTAATGAACTTTGTGTATCTAATTTCTTGCAGTAATTATAACAATTTCCAATCGAGAAATGCATTTGACACAAAGGAAAGGTAACATGTAAAAAGTTGCAGCATTTAAACCATTACATTAAATGGATATTAACTAAAGACAAATACATTTTAAACATGTTTTTTCATCTTAATATATCGAGAAATACATATATTTAGAGTTTTACAATGTCCTTCTGTTGCCTGTTTATATGACAACCAAATTGTGATACAACTTGGGAACGTATTCTTCGTGTTGACCACTTAGATTTTTTGTTTCAGCATAACCCTAGTGCTTACTTTCGTTAATTCAGCTAAATCGTTGTACCTTACAATGTACTTCAACAGAATTTAAGGTAATCAAGCTAAACGAACTTGGATTCTACAGAACTGCCTTCAGGTCTAGCGAATGTTCTCAATACTATACCAAGATTTAAAAACACGAACTGGTATGGACCACATATTATGTTCAACTCGATCCACCATAAATCTCATGAATGAGACATTTAATGTTTGAAACTTGACTCATGCCTTCCAGTACTTCATTTCGAACATCTTCAGGCAAGTTCATACTATTCTGTTATTGAATAGACTTCCAATAATTAACCTTTCACATACAATAGAGAACATACTCTCTTTTACAGTCTTTTTTTAAAATACCTCAAATATGGGATTTTAATGTGTCACTACTTTTAACTTTGACATTTTTATTCTGCAATATTTGTTTACTACAGCTTGTGAAACCTAAAGAAATGGACCCTACAGATCACACAGAAAGTATCAATACTTCAGAAATGTAGAGCATAAGAATCTCCTGACCACTTTTAAATTTCCCCAAGGTTTTTGAATTTGTTAGAATTTGCACCATACACCCAAGTTGGTATCTTCATACAAGAGCCTCTGACTTTACATGATATATTACAGGTAAGCACTTTCAAATTACTGTTATCATAACTAGTGCAACATGAGACTATCATGTGAACTGGAAAAGTAATTCTGGATTTAACGTGCATTGAGTTAAAATGCACCCATTTTGTGTATGCAAATTATATCTAATTCAGATCATTTTCCATGCTAAATAGACAACATTTGTTCCAAACTTTGGAAGCCCACAGTTAATAGGAAAAATAAATCCCAATACCAAACCCACATGGCATGATATATCAGACAATAAACTGCTGTCTTTTGAAATATAATAAAGTAACAATTAAAAGCTTAAAAAATCTCATTAAACACCAAAATATCTAATAAAATTTAAAATAATCATGAATTATGCCATCCTTGCAATTCAGGTTTAAAGGATCTATGAATCAGGGTTCACTATGATATTATAAAAGGGCAGGGTGCAGACTTACAAAAGAGAACACTTAAACACTTAATTAAACTTATAATATGGTTTTTTTTTCTAGAAATTATTTATTAAGTAAATAACAATTTTATTTTCTAAAAAAATAAATAATTCCTAGCAAAAAAAAAACATATTAGAAGTTTAAGCGTTTAATTGAGTAAACTAGGAAACCAGTTTTTAACGTGAGCTTTATTCATTCTAAGAAAAAAGAATAGTTTTCATGACAAAAATTGTATCTATTTATTATTTTTTAAAATTATTTACAAATATAATATTCATTCATTCATTTATTCATTCATTTCTTTATTTATTCATTCATTTCTTTATTTATTCATTCATTTATTTATTTATTTATCTATTTATTTATTTATCTATCTATTTATTTATTTATTTATCTATTTATTTATTTATTTATTTTAAATCAGCACATACAAAGTTCCCACAAAGCATTATGAAAACAAATATCTTGACTTTTCCAGGTCATGAAATCCCTAAGACATACTGCATTCAGGAGAGAAAAAAATAATAACAAAAAGTATGAAGTTGCCACACTTTTTTGAGAAATATTGGGTTAGTATTCCTCATCAGAGTATGTGTACAGCCTCCTCTATATCCCTTCACAGCTATGTCATATCTCTCCATAGCTAAGTGCACATGATGAGATGCAACAGGTGAGGGCCAGGACAGCTCTCGTTCAGAAAGATGATTCAAAGCATATACTGTATGTATGTCCTACCAAGCATTTTTCCAAACATTTAATCTCATTTTGTAAAGCTATCTTACTTTAATTTTTAAAGTAGATTCAAAATGACAAAGGCAAGTAAGGAACCATCTGCTAGCGAATAGGAAGATGCTCAGTCCTTTACTGCATCCCTTTGGGCACTCACCTAGCTCAGTTGTACAGCTAACATCTATTACTGCTATAATCATTTTAGTGGAAAAACAGAACAGAAAAGGGGAATAAGCAAATGGATGACTCAGGCAATGAAAGCATAAAATTCAACCAGATTACATTTTAAAAGAAAAACTGAGAAAGAAAAATCAACTAGAGACACTGAGGTGATTCTGCTTAGTTTCATTCAGTTTTCAAACGCTTCAAGTAATTAAATGGAATTCATTTCCTTTTAATTCATTCATACTTAATCCAACTGAATTAAATTAATTTTTAATGGCAAAATGATTACTGTAGGTAGACAGCCTGCAATCTATAAAACATATAATGGCTTGGCTGGCTTTGTTATGAAAATTTAAGCATTGTGCAGTCAAACCACATTTTTTTTCATGATAAATTTTAATAGAACAAAAACTGACATTGCATGTATATATTTGAAAAAAAAAAAACATATGAAATAAACTACAAAATACGGGAAAGGAAATCAAAATCAAAGTTTAGATAACATGAAAATAAAAGTACAAGTTTAACAACATGCCATAGTTCATAAAAAAAAATTGTTTTCAACATTTCTAAAAATAAAGAATCTATCTGTTCTTTTCCACAGAAAAGTTTTTGAATTTTCTCTTGAGATGGCGCTGAACCTTAAACACTGACAAAAGCTCTTTGAACTGGGTCTCTGCAAAATGAGACCTGATTTTCTTTTCCTTTTCTTCAGCTCTTGCAAGAGTAATTCCATTCAGTGAATGCACAAAGAGAGCAAATAAATCATATGATGAACATCATGACAATAGCATATGTGAAAATGGCAGCTTTCATAATAGCATATTTTAGAGGACTGTGTTCTAGCAGCATCTCAGCAACTGCCTTCAAGAAATCCCTGTAACTTGTGTAGATGGTGAGCTTACTTCTCTCAAGTACTTCACATTTATCAAGAGCAGTTTTTGTTCCAACTCCAACAGACACCTTTAAAGGAAGCACAAGGTTCTCTATTTCCAAGTCTATATTTATCATCCTGTAGTCAATACCTTTAGCCTCATCCATGATCTTCTTCACAAGTCTGTCCAACAGATCTCAAGGAATTGTTACCCATAAGCCATACAGAAATGGCAGGGTGGTTTCAGAATACAATATACTCTTACAGAAAAGTTTCAAATGAAGAAGTAAGTTACAGGTAAAAACTGAAGTTTCGGGAGTATTAGTGGATCTTATAAATCTCTTTTTAGGTTGAAAAAATTATCTTAGTAAGCACCTCATCACTCACTCTTTCAACATGGCCAAACCACCTAAGAATATTTATTAGTCTCGACCTTATTAACAACATTTTGCCTCACACTACACATCTGCAACATACCTTCATTCCTCACATGATCAGAACATGTCTTGCCACAAATTTCCCATAAGTAACACATCTCCCCAGCACACAGGCGACTCCTATGCCTCTTCTGCCATACATCAGAGTAGGAACAATTACACTTTCATATGAGAAAGCCAAGTGCTCTGTTCGTTATGAGCTTGTCCAGCACCTTGCTCCACACAGAGAGAAGACAGATGGGCCTGTAGGCTGCGGGATCATTTTTGTTCTTTCCGGTCTTGTTGAAAAGAACTAGCACCGCTGTTTTCCACAAGTCTGGGAAGATTCCCCTCCCAAGGCATTCGTTTAGGAGTGCCACAGTTAAACAGGAACCAATTTGGTTTCCTTCCGGGGCGTTGCGCAACGCAGGCAATTCGCAGCCTCAGAGAGAGGGCAGAGAGGAACAAAGCGGAGGGGCTCCATACCTGCTTCATCTCACTAGACGTGAGGGGGGCATTCAACAGTGTCTGGTGGCCAATGGTTTTAACCAGACTTAAAGAACTTGGCTGTCCAAGGAACCTGTTCAAGCTGATCAGCAGCTGCCTGTCTGATAGAAGAGTCGAGTTCAAAGCGGGGAATGGGCAAACCTCACGTTCATACCACAGAGGGTGTCCGCAAGGATCCAACTCCGGGCCGCTTTGGTGGAACATAGTTGCAGACGCAGCACTGAATCTAGACCTGGGGCCCGCAGTGGAAATTCAAGCCTATGCGGACGATTTCGTTCTCGTGGTCTCCGCCTCAGGGAGACACGTGATCGAAAGGGAAGCACATAGCGCCTTAGCTGTGCTAGACAATTGGAGCACAGAAAGCAAACTGTGCTTCGCTCCTGAAAAGACCACTCTACTAGCGATAGCTAAGAGTGAAGTAATGAAAACACCACCTAAGTGCAAATTCCAAGGGTGCACTATCAAGGCGGTGCGTGAAATGAAGTACTTGGGTGTGGTCCTGGATCAGAGTCTATCAGGGCTGCCACACCTGAGGCATCTTCGAACAAGGTGCACGCTGATCCTCAATAGATTGAATGGCATGAGGTTATCGGGCAAAACCAAGAAGGCCATCTATCAGAGAGGAATAGAAAGAATTCTGACATATGGCAGTGGAGCTTGGTGGACTCCCACCGTCAGAATGAAGAAGGGCATAAACCAAATCCAAAGGTTGGCCCTACTGGGGATCACCGGCTGTTTTCGCACAACGTCGACCCTAGCACTCCAAGTGCTGGCGGGGTGCGAGCCGGCAGACCTAGTAGTGGAAAGGGAGGCAGCAATGCACTGCCTAAGGTCAGGCGAGAACGCCTACCTTCTCGGTGTGCCACATCGAGCCTCCAACATGGAGATGGAAAGCGTGGACTGGCAGATCCACCCTGCCGAGGAAATTTGCCCACCGTGGGACAAGGAGAAACCCACGGGAGTTGGGCATGAGCTGTTCACGGACGGCTCAAAGTTGAAGGGACAAGTGGGAGCAGGCTTCTGTGCGTTCTCGGATGGGAACGAAGCCACTGCAGGATGCGTGAAATTATCGCAGAACTTCTGGCGATAGAGAAGGCACTCACCTGGGCACTCCCCAGGCGTAGTGACGAAAGGATAAAACTCTACTCGGACAGTGAGGCAGCACTGCAGGCTCTGAGTAGATTCAGGGGAAGAAACCCCATCGTCCAGAGGATCAAAACCCTCTTGAGGGCAGAGGGAGATGGGGCAGTCAGTTTCCACTGGGTACGAAGCCATGTCGGAACCCTAGGAAATGAAAGGGCAGACCAGCTGGCGAAGGCAGCCACGCTGAAAGAGACGGTTGACATGCAATGTAGAACGCCGCGAAGGAGTATTCGCGCAGCATTGGCACGACAGACCATGACCGAATGGCAGGTCAGATGGGACACGGGAGAGACAGGGCGGAAGACACACAGAGTGTTTCGGAAGGTCTCGACCAAACGAGCACAGACAAACAAGTTCCTGAATCAAGTACTCAGTGGCCATGGCATCAGCCCTGAATACCTAGGCAGATTTGCCATCAGGAACTGCACTTGTCCCTGTGGAGATAGGTCGGCAAGCATTGAACACTGCGTGCTAGATTGCAGCGGCTTCGCCGAATGGAGAAACACACTGATCCCAGGTGTGCAAAAACGCGAAGATTGGATCTGCTCATCCAATCCTCCGTTAACAGGAGGGGGATAATAGCCCTGGTTGAGCGGCTAACCCTCCAGCAACACACGATCTTCCCCAGTCAAACGGGGACCGAAACGCAAGAGGTGAACGTGCACACCGAAAGCGATTCGGAAGAGGAATGAGGGCAGAAGTCTGTGGGCAAGCAGACAAAATTCCCTCCAGTGTACATACTATGTAAATACTCTTTAAATCTCTCAATGTTGTAAGTCCTAAGCATGAGGACAGTGTAATTGATGTGTGTAAGTCTTGTTGAAAAAAATAATAAAGGGAAATTATTCCTCCAAAAAGTTCGAGGGCAAGGAATCTCCCAGTCAATGCTAAACAAATGAACAACTTATCCCGCCAGACAGAGCGGGAACCCAGATAAGGTATGCTAGATCGCCTGCCAGCACGTCACCACGGGCTGGTCTCTGGGCCACGGGGGTGGCCAGGGTCCGAACTGGCGTCTCAAGGCAGGATAATTGTCGCAACATGTCAAAATAAAATCCAAGGTGCTCAATTAGTCCCCGTGGAGCCAAGACATATTGGCGGAACGGGACAATGAAATCAGTATTTTTTACACTTTCACATATATAGCCATTCGGGATATTCTTGAGAACCCACCACTCTTGCGAAATCCTCTTAAGGCAGCTATTACTTTAAAAAAAGAATTCATTTATTGCCTAATCTCCCCATCTTATTTGTTCTACCTGTCAAACATGCTTCCTATATGTACAAACTCAATCACCTGGTCAATCTCTGTGCCATTTAGACTATCTTGTATTCAGTGAAAGACTTTCTCACTCAAAAAACATAACTTTAGTTTTTCCCTTATTTATGCTGAGTTTGAATTTCATACAAACTTTGTACATCCAGGACAAGATACTCTGCAACTCACTTTTCACTTTTGCTCTCTGCCAACAGGACCATGTCATCAGCATACAGCAATCTGCACACACAGATACTACCAAGACATAAATCAGTATTGTTCATTTTGGAAAACTGAAGCACGTGGTTCAAGTATTAACAATTTTCTGAGTGCTGTTCATTTAGCACTAATTTTTAAGAGTGTTGATGAATTGCAAGTATGAGTACTGAACAGCCGAAAGAACTTGTCATCAGCCAAACTTCCCAAAAGTATGGACTATATACTGCCCGGGAAGGAAACTAGAACAAGCAATAGATATATTTATTAGTAATTGATGATGCAAGAAAGCTTAACATAAAATTATACAACAGAATTAGCAAAGTGGGGGATTTGTTTTCTGGTATCTGTAAAGACAATTTTCACTATAAAAGGTGTTGAATAAAGAACAAGCTTTTTGTATAAAATGCAATATATATATTTTGAGTTACCATTATTTTTAAGGAAGTAGAAGTGAGGTCCAAGGTAACTGCCAATTCAAAGTACAAAATGAAATATCAAAGTAAAACACATGAATTCAGTGGCAGAACAAGTTACAAGGTTGTAGGCCATACATATCACAACGAGAGAGGACCGACAGCATAGTGGATTGATGATATAAAATTGGACATTAGTAACAAATGTAACAGCTTTTCCAAAGCATGAAATATTGCAATAAGTCAAATAACTTAATGAAAATTTGTAGTGAATCAGGTTCAATTCTTATTTTACTGCTACATATGTTGCTTCCTCCATATTACATGTATCTTCCACTCAGGCATGAGCACCCGTTTGTTATATAAACATGAAATGTGCTGGATTTTCTACAAAAATCTAAAGATCAAAAATAAAATCATCTCATATATTACATGTACAAAAATATCAAGTTTCTTTCGATGTGCTTTACCTACGCACTGAGTGTTCAACATCAGACCAAGAGCAAATAATATAATTGAGCGTTTTACTATCTTGTAAAATATTTTTTTGCGTGGAACTGCTTTTCTCAGTAATGACTGCATGGATAAAGCCATTGACATTCCCATCATCCATATAAACCTGGAATGGATTTAAGAAACTAAATTAGTTAAGATAAATGTGACAACACCATGGTTTTCTCTTACATAGTTTATGAATACTTGACATTTACGAACAAAAACATATATGAACATTTTACTAAAAGAACACAAAAGCCTGCAAAGAAATTTCCTAGTTACTGTCATATTGATATGTACAGTTTTTAAGCAGCCCTCTAAATACATACAAAACATTGATATGTGTGTGGCATGTCTGTTGTGGGTGTGCACAATCCACATGTGTTGTGCTTCTGTGTGTGTGTGTGTAATTTTAATGAAAAGTAGAAAAAAGAATGTTGAATGCTGCTGAGTAAGTCTTAAATACAACAAGCACACTTCTTAAATAAACAGATACAATATATACGGTCTTTGCATTGGAGATATGACTCATCATTGCATTAATATGAGGTAAAAAAGTACATATACATTGAAGGAAAGATATATTAATACATAACCCTTCTAATTTCTGTTTGTGTTATACAGTAAAACCTCAAAAATCCGGCACCAAAACACTGGCAACTTCAGAAATCTGGCCCTTTTCTGATTTTGTTTTCACAAGAACATCATGAGAACATCTGATGTTTCACCAATAACCTTGAAAATCTCCCGACGTACCGTCTCACCAACACATCATGAGATCATCCGATCTCAGCATGTGAATTGCTGATAGCCGCCTATGTGTAACATTGGGAGGTTTCTCAAATTCGTCATCTCATCTCATTTTTCTAAAGTGACGTAGACCAATGAGGAGAAAAAATCGGCATGTACATTTGAAATGCGTGTCGAACTTGTAATGATGATCTGTGCTTGGTGGTGGCAATATGTGGATTTGATCGTGTAATGACATCTACATCGGCCTTCATGATGCATCGTGGTAATTGCCTTCGCGATGTATCATGGTTTCGTCAGTTGAAAAACCGCAACATCGATGTAAAATTCATATCGGGTTTTCACGATGTATCGATAATCAATACATCACACAGCTCTAGTGGTTGCTCTGACTTTTTCTAGTTTTTGCCTAACCATTTGCCAAATTCAATTTTTTTCGACAGAGTTTTAGAATAAAGAGTACAAAAAGTAATTGTGCCAATATTTTCGCCAAAACTACTTTTCTATCGCCAAAACTACTTTTCTATCGCCAAAACTTTTTTTTTTCTTTTTTTGCAAATTGCGAAGAATGCAATCAGCAGTGCAACTCCTGCATATTTACAAGGCATGGGCGCACAAATTTTCGTTAAAGTTACAAATTTTCATAAAAGTTACAAATTTTCTTAAAATTACCTTAACATTTCAAAAAATACTCAGTTTTTATGGAACTGCCTTTGTATTTTTGTTACTTTACATAATGCCTGTCACACCATTTTTGGATAGCTTCAGAAACCTGGAATTTTCGTAAATCCGGATGACAAAACCGGACGACCCCATTTTGGCAATCGTCTGGTCCTGTTGATGACAGATTTTCGAGGTTTTACTGCATAAAGATATCAACATATGTTTCATAAATACAAAGGGCATCCTGAAAGTAAATCCTCGTCCCTCATAAGATTTCTATTTGTACAGTAAAAATGTGAAACTTGGTAGCAAAACACTTGGACATGTTGTTAATAATGCTAGCCTATTCAAAGTATTATTCATCACTTTTTATACATTTCCACCATCTTTGAACCCATTGGAAAAATTTCTGAGGCTGTTGTTTCATCCATGAGTTCACAGCCAGTTTAGCGTCTGTCATATCATCCAATCATTCCCCATGAAGGGTGTTTTTCAAAGGGGCAAACAGGAAAAAGTCTGAGGGAGCCAAATCAGGACTGTAGGGGGTTAGGGCATCACCATCACTGTCCACCCTATTTTGGCAATTTCAGGCGTGGGGATGTGCATTATCATGGTGTAAAACAACACTATGAAGTGGAATGTCATGTCTTTTTTTCTGATAGCTTCCTTTAGCTTCTTCAATGTCTGCAGATAGTGAGCACTGTTTATTGTTGCACCCCGTTCAAGGAAATCAGTCAAAATGACACCACATTTGTCCCAGAAAGTTGTCATCATCACTTTCCCAGCAGAACAAGTTCTTTTCACCATTTTCTGTTGATGTGAAGATGTGCGCCATTCCATTGATGCGCATTTTGTTTCTGGGTCATGAAAGAACACCCAAGTTTCAACCCTCATCCCAACATTAGAGAAAAACACTTCATTTTCCCTCTCATAACAGTCCAACATATTCCAGCACATGTTCCCCCTTTACTCACATTGTTCATGGGTTAGGTTTCTTGGAATCCACTTTGAACAAATTTTCTGTAGCCCAGATCCCTAATTAATATTTCTATAGCACTAAGACCACAATGAATTGCATCACACAACTCCTGGATGGTGACACGACGATCAGCTGTGATGAGGTCTTTCACTCGTTGCCTGTTGGCATCTGTCACTGCAGTTGCAGGTCTTCCACTCCGTTGTTTGTCTGACACTGAACTTTCTCCTTCTTGAAACCTCTTCATCCATCTTTGGACATTACTGATATTGATTGTGGCAGCTCCATACATCTCCAGGAGTCTTCTGTGGATTTCTGGAGCCTCACATCTCTTTTTCCAGGAATTCAATTATGGCTCGCTGCTTTCCTCTGTCATTCATGATCTTTATTTCTGATTCTGAAAAAACGTTTGTTCCAATATTGGTAACCTATGTCAGTGCAGTTTCATTAAAATTACTTCAAAATTTCAAAAGTTATTAAGGAGCAGGCATTACTTTCAGGATACCCCTTGTAGTAACTTATGCTTAACAGGATTTGAATCACTTACTCAAGGCTTTACTCACATATATTTATTTAATTCTAGTTCCACTTGAAGAATCTTTAGTTAATCTTCCTTTCCTCTGAGTTCCTTTGTTTTTTTACAGACGTTTCTGGCCTTGGATTTTAGTCAAGGCCTGTTCTCAATGTATATAAGGATTATCAAAAGTTTTGTTTACTCCTGAAGAATTTAAATTTTGTTGCCAGGTTCATCATACTGTTGCCAGTGACTGTCATATATTGTTGTCATATTCTCCGGTATTCTTATATAGCTAATTTGTAGATGAATAAACGAGATTGGCAACATCCATCATCACGGTGGTTGTTGTGATGTGTAATGGCTGTTTGTCTTACTGAGTGATAACCGAGTTGTTATTACATGGTGTCAGAATTGTGGGATCGTAAATTTTGTGGTGTTATGACTAATTTGAGGCAACTGTGTTGAGTTTATAGTTCAATTAACATGGATTCTGCTAATGTTCGTCTTCCTCGAGAGCTGAAAGTGACTGCTGACAACATGGCTGCAAAATGGAAGCTGTGGAAACAATTGTTCAAATTTTATGCAATAGCTACACAGCTTTTTGAGAAACCACAGCAGGTACAGGCCGCTACTTTCATGTCAGCAATAGGAATTTCGGCAACCATGATTTTTAATAGTTTTAATTTGACTGAGGCAGAGCAAAGCAATGTAGCTGTGATGAAAAGAAGATTTGATGATTGCTTTGCCCCAAAACCAAATGAGATGTATGTACGCTACTTGTTTTTTACTTGTGTGCAGGGTGAGCAAGAAAATTTCGATTCTTACTTAACTAAACTTCGAACAAAGATTATTGTTTGTGCTTTTGGTAATTTACAAGATGATGTTTTGCGTGACCAGATTGCGCGTGGTGTTCTTTCAGATAAAGTGCGTGAATTATTATTAGCTGAAGGAGAGCTGGCATTGAGTAAAGCGATTGATATATGCAGGGCCAGTGAACGGGCTTCGAATCAACTTCAGGAAATGAGGGCAGTGATGAATAAAGAAAAAGAAGTCCTTTCGTTAAGAATAAACAAAAAAAAGGCAGAATTCAATGGCTCAGAAATACGCAGAAGATCGAAGTCCACAGTGGACATCAAAGCGAAGGGAGTGTGTTGGCGATATGGTTTGGTGCACTAATTTCCAAAGTGTCCTGCTTGCAGCGTGACGTGTAATTACTGTTCCAAGAAGGGATACTATGCATGCCAATGCAAAGCTAATATGAAAACCCTTAAGTCATGAAGTAAGGAAGTTCATGAGATAAGCAAATCTGATAGTGATTTGGAGGACATTACTACATATACCTGTGATACTTTACATATCAGTGAAGTGGTTAATTTCTCAAATAATTACCAAGGTAAATGGTATACAAAGGTGCTATTTGATAAAGGAATCTGTGCTAATTTTAAGATTGACACTGCTACAGAAGGGAATGTCATAACTGCAGAATTGGCAAGACAACTATCTGTGAAAATTTCAAATTCACAAGTTAAACGACTGTGGTCTTTTAATAATACGAATACACCAGTTCTGGGAGAGATAAGCACTAAGTGTATTATACAAAACAAACCTGCTACACTTAATTTTGTAGTGGTTGAGGGTAGGTTCAACTGCATTTTGTGAGAACTTAGGTTTAATAGTAAGAAATAAGGATTTTATTCAAGTTCATGAAGTTGTAAGTCCTATTCCAGAAAAGATTTTTCAAGGTATTGGTTGTATAAAGAATTTTAAATATGATATAGAGCTGCAAGAAGGTGCTTCGTTAACCATGCATCCACCACGGCAAATACCTTATGCAATTCGTGAGAAGGTAAAGAAGGAGATTGACATGATGGTGAAGATGAAAATTCTCGTACCTGTCGCAAATCCTACTCCTGCACTAAGCCCATTGGTAATAGTTAAGAAACAAGACAAAATTCGTTTGTGTTTAGACCCTACTTATCTAAATAAGGCTATTAAAAGATGTCACTTTCCACTCAAAACTGTGGAAGATATAGCTGCTAGAGTAAAAACAGCAAAATATTTTACCCCACTTTATGCGAAAAAGGGTTTTTGGCAATTACGTGTAACAAAACGTATTTCGGATTACTTGACAGTTAATACACCCTGGGGTTGATACTCATTTTTGAGAGTGTTTTTTGGACTTGCTTTGGCACCCGAAGTTTTCCAACAGGTTATGGAGTCAATATTGCAAGGCATTGGCAATACTGAATGCTCAATGGATGATATTCTGATCTGTCAAACACGCTCAAGGAGTTACGTAGTTTAACATCAAAGGTCATTGATCGACTTTTAGAGAGTGGAATTCGGATGAATAAAGACAAGTGTGAATTTGAGAAAACAAGAGTTAAGTTCTAAGGTCACATGTTTACGCCAAGTGGAATAGAAATTGACCCATCCAAGGTTGAGGCCATTGGAAAATTAAAAGTACCTACTTGTGTTACTAAGTTGCAGAGATTTATGGGCATGACTAATTATGTTTCTAAATTCATACCTAATTATTCAAGTATTTCAGAACCCATGCGCAGACTTTTACAGAAAGATGTCATATGAGAGTGGTCTTCTGACCAAGAAAAAGCCTTTTGTAAGTTAAAAGAATATCTTCAAAATACTCCACAGTTGGCTTATTATGATGTAAACAAGCCAATGGTTGTTTCTGTGGTTGCCAGTTCTCATGCAGTTGATGCTGTACTTCTCCAAGATGGTAGACTGGTAGCATATTCTACCAAAGCATTAACATCTGCACAACAGCGTTATCCTCAAATTGAGAAAGAAGCCTTTGCCATTCATCATGGGTATAAAAAATTTCATGACTATATTTATGGCAAGTCTGTTACCATTGAAACGGATCACACACCTTTAGCAGTCATCGCGAAGAAACCCTTTCATACAGCTGCACCTAGATTACAGCGATTAATTTTTGATGTGTTTCAGTATTTGCCAAAAATAATATTTAAACGTGGTACTGATATTCCAATCCCTGACGCTCTAAGTCGTGACTGTAGTATGGAGTCTTTGGAGACAGCTGGTGAATGTCAAGAACTTTTTGAAACATTACTCGATATACCGCTTCCCTCATTAACATTTCAAGAGCTGATTGCAGCAACTAATGCAGATGAAAAACTACAACAACTCAAGAGAGTTATCCTTGAAGGTTGGCCACCAACAATAAAGGAAGTGCCCGTTTTTTTACACAAGTATTGGAATTATTGAGAAGAATTATCTGTATACGAAAATCTGTTATTCAAGGCTGAATGACTGATTATTTCTAGAGTACTTCAACCTAAATATCTCAAACTTATCCATCAGGGTCATCTGGGTACTAGCCTTTCCTTACATCGTGCAAGAGAAATAATATTTTGGCATGGAATGTCTAAAGAGATTGAACTATTTGTTCAAAAATGTCCGTGTCAACAAACTGCTCATGCTCCTAACATACAACCATTGCTGATGAAACCTATTCCCTGTTTTCCATGGTGACGAATAGCATCAGATTTATTTGACTTCAAGGGTGACCATTAGTGCCTTGTAGTTGATAGTTACTCCGGATATTTTGATTTTAAAAAACTAAGTCAGCCAACGTCTGAAGTTGTGGTTAAGTATTTAAAAGTTACTTTTGCCACTCATGGTATTCCAGATATCTTAGAAACTGACAATGGTCCACAGTATAACTCTGAGGCATTTCGTAATTTCACAAGAGACTGGAAGATACAACACCTGACATCCAGTTCTCATTATCCCAAGTCAAATGGTTTGGCAGAACGATAGGTGCAAATTGCTAAGTTAATGTTAAAGCGTACTGATCTAGAACAATCTGACTTGCATTTGGCACTATTGAATTGGAGGAATACTCCTCACGGTGACCTACCTTCTCCAGCTCAACGTCTATTTGGACGTCCTACACGAACAATGATCCCGTTACATCCTCTGGCACATTTGCCTCGAGCGTCAACTTTTGCTCGCCTCCAGTTTTCTAGAGAGAACCAGTGTATAAATGCCACAACTGGTACTCATAACCAAGCACCATCCTAGGTACAGGGTCAATCTATATAACTTAAAATGGCACATTGCAACTGGATTCCTGCTACTGTATCTTGCGAAGCTTGATACTCCTCGCTCCTATTTAATTACCACTCGGGATGGCACCACTCTTCGACGAATTGCAGAGTGTATTCGTCCAACAAAAACTCTATTCATGCCGAAAAAGCCTGTAGTTGAGTGCCCACCAGTTTTGTCTCCCCTGCAGAACTCCTCTCAAAACTATGATACACCTATGATTACTATACCCGATTCTAATCGGTTGCTCCTTCCTCAGAACTCTCCAACTAAAGATAAACGTCCTGTTACTATACCTGAATCACAATTGCCATCTCGTTTTTCTCAGTGCATTGGCACACCTACTAAGTTGTCTAATTCTGTGACCACTCATTCAGAACGAAAAATTCATCCACCTGATAAACTGAATCTCTAAATAAAAAAAAAAAAAAGAAAGAAAAAGAAAAATGTCATATATTGTTGTCATATTCTCCGGTATTCTTATATAGCTAATTTGTCGATAAATAAACGAGATTGGTAACACCCATCATCATGGTGGTTGTTTTGATCTGTAATGGCTGTTTGTCTTACTGAGTGATAACTGAGTTGTTATTACAGTTACTAAACTGAAATGTTTTCATTATGTATTTTGTAATTCTGTTGTTGTTGTTGTAATTAAATTGTTTAAAACACCACTTATTAGTTTTGAAGGCTCATTGATAGCACTGTTTTTTTTGTTTTTTTTTTTTTTGGATGAAATAACTTTCTTTAATTAGTCTCTTGTTTTTATGAGATTTGTAGTCCAATATATTATTTTTTTCCCATATAGGTTTAGATTTGCATAATTGCATATAATTTGCTAATACACTATTTTGATCTTTGTTATTAATAGCCATTTGATGTTCCTTAATTCTGATTTATAATTTTTGAGACATTTGTCCAATATAATTACCATTACAATTAAGTGGAATCATGTAGATGCATCGGCCTCAAACTTGACTGTACTCTGTGCTGATATTGGGACCTAATGGTGTATTCCTTCAGTTACCAACATCAGCGCAGTAGATGGCCAAGTTTGAGGCAAATGCATCTGCATGATGTATGAGATCATGCACCCCTTTTAAGGTTTTTAAACTTCTTCACCTTCAATTGTTTCGGCTTCCTCAACATTTTAATATTCAGCAACCTTTCATTTTGTCTGGTATCCATCCATTTTGTCTTATTGATTTTACTTTTCATAGCTATTTATTTTAAATCATGTGGTTCAGTCAGAGCTTCAGATCTGTATGCAAATTTTATTCAACTTCACACAAGAACTTCCTAATAGTTCCTCATTGCACGAAGCTTCTGGGTAACTACACCAAGACAACTGGTATGTTATAAACCCTATTTTCCTTATTTTCTCATTAATTTTCAGTGCATAAGTTGCTATCTATGAAATATATATTAATATCTTTATATAACACATTGAACAGAAACTAGATGGGTTTTATATTAATACAACTTCAAGCTAAGAAGGGAGGGGGACTACAAACTACTCACAAATAAGTAATTTCAGATACTGTGGCACTACTACTTACCACTTAAATATAGTGAAGTTTGATTTAGCCAAATCACATGTAATTAATCAACTTTTTACTTAAATCTATTTGGAATTTTAAGAACTCACATAAAAACTCATTGGAATTTTAAGGGGGAATTAGCAATAAGAACAATTCAGTTTGTTATGACATTTACAAGGTGGTTAAAAGGTGAAGTACTCACAACTCAATAACAACAAAGAAGAACATTTCAACAACTTTAAAGATTGTTTATTTCTCTCTAAAAGTGAGAAAATAATTCACAACCATAATCCACTGTCCAGCATCAAATTACAACCTACTATGACAGAGTGTTAGCTTAAAAATTTGCAAAAAGTTTGGGAACCTGGGATATCTGATAAAGACAAAGCAAGGAAATTATCTGATAAGAATGAAAAATATAAAGAATTAAATGGTTGACAAATGGATGTTTATTTAAATGAACCAAAACTCAGTTATTTATTAAACAGAAAATTTAACAATGTTAGAAGAATCTCACTAGCAGGGGAAGAAGTAAAAGTAAGGAGTAGTTGATATATATGAACTTATTTTATAAGTATTAATATATGCTTGCTTGGCTTGCATTGACAAGCTTGGATTTTTGTAAATGAAAAAATATTTCATGTGCTTACAAGATTTGCTAAAAAGCTTCTCTTTCATAGGCACTCAACACATGTATAAATAACATTTCAGTTTTGTAACATGTACACAGATGTAATAAATTTACAAGTTAAAAACAAACTGCGTTTTTGAAAAAGGACTTTGATTTTGTGATACATCAACCTCAGTAACATTACATATAACATTTCAGCAATGCATATATCAAAATAATGTTATAACATACAAACCATGGAAACACAAGATCTGCTACAGTCAATCCATTCCATGGGGCATGATGAAAAAACCAGTATTTACCACCTCCATAGTTTACAAAAATCATCACCACTATTGAGATTCTAAAGCAAATGGAAATTGATAGTTAATAGAATCCGCAAACAAAATATATTTCTTTGATATATAAATTTATTCGCCATTTTGAGTTAATCATGTGATACTGATGATTTGCCTTCTTGATATGATTACATGAAAAGTGGCATAGTCTCCTAAACAGTGAAGCATCAGTCTTCTAGTAAACTGAATAATACAATTAGGAACAGTTTAAAAAGATTTTTTTTTACTCTGTGTGGATAAGGATCTGAATATAAATTCCTCAACAACAACAGTGGATATCTGTTATCATTTATGCGTAGCTCCTATGATCTGGAAAAGAATTATTACATCAAAAATAAAAGTACTTAAGACCTGAAATTACCATTATTACTATCACACATATTCATGTCTCGCCAAAACTGATTTAAAATCACTGAATGTTTTACTTTCTCACTTTGCTTGCAATAAAATTTTATTAATAAATGGTACTAATTCTTTATATATTTGCTACCTTTGACTTCTTATTACTATTCATTTAGAATTTTTATGGATTTCTGTTTATATTACCTGCTTAATTTGCAAAATATCAATTTAACAGCCATTTTGTTAAATCACAACATATTACAAATAACAAAAAAAAAAAAATGAACAGATTTTTCAGAAAAAGAAATTATTGAAACTGAATTATAAATTTTCATGGTTTTAACTGCTTATTTTACTCATTTATTTTATGCACACAAACATAAAATTCAAAATAACACGAACTTTCTCCTTGTGCATAAAGAAAAAAAAAGATAATGCATAACATTGCAAATAAAAAGTATATGCGATGCCCTGTAAGTCTATTCACTGTTATCCCATACATCGATTGAATTGCGCATGTTTAGATATCATAAGGCATGGAATTTTAAACAGACACCAATGATTGTTCAAATGAAGAAAGACTTACTAATTGACGAAAAGTTTAACTTTCTACATATGAATTTTTATTGATTCCTAGGTTAACAAACTTTCCATCAGTAGTGGCTGACTAAAGATTTACTAGTAACTAAATGAGGGCAAAAATGAAATTTTTGCCTGATGAACTACAGTGTAGCAGTAGTAAGACTGAATATCTAATCCTTCCAAGAATGGTTATTCAAATATACTGTACAAACACCTGATACTAATGGTTATACACAAAAAAGATATAGGGATGTTATTTATTTAGTAGAGCTGCACAGCTAAGAAGCTTGTGGTGGACAGATCTTTACTTTCCCATTCATGCATATGCATGAGTGGAAAACAAGGATATTTTAAGGTGGTAGTGATTATGCAATCTGTTTACATCATAGGTGGGCAGTAACAATAATTAGATACTGAATGAATATCATCTCCATGTCTTTATATCATCTCCATGCATGAATTGGACACAGAGCAAATGAATGGAAACTCAAAGAATGAAACCCCCCAGAGTAAATGAATGAACTGTGGTCTACGTAATATCAATTATAATGCATCTGTGTAGTATTGGGTTGGAAAGAAAGTAATATCTGCAAATGCGTGGCAACAGAAAAGTGCTAATTACTGTATATATAAGTACAAATCAGTCCAAACTGTAGTTGCCATTGTTTGCCATGACCTGCTCCCATTGACTGGGCAGCTGTTGGATACCGTCCCTGTAGAATTGTGGTGGCTTGGATGCAAAGAAGTAAGTGTGTGCTCAACATCAACTTGGTTGGTGAAACATTGTCCGTCCAGGAAATGCTGCAATGACCAGAAAAGGTGGTAGTCACTTGGGGCAATGTTTGGAGAATAGGCTAGGTGTGGCAGCAGCTCCCAGCCCAGTTCCCTGATCTTGTGACAGATCACCCATGCTGTGTGAGGTCTCGCTCCATCCTGCTGCAGGAGGATGCCTCTGTGGTTTTGCGGTGCTGGCCATTTTGATGTGAGCAATGCATGCAGATCGTCAAGCTGACAGTACACAATGGCGGCAATAGTGATGTTGTACGGGAGCAGCTCAAAAAACATGACACCCCATATATCCCACCAAACAAACAGCAGGACCTTACATGTGTGTATGTCAGCCTTAGGGGGCTGGCATCAGCTTCTGTTTTGGGTCCAACCACTGCTTCTGTGTGCTGACATTGTCATATAGGACCCATCTATCATTACCTGTCACAATGGGGTCCAAGAATTCAACTTGTCACATGCAAGCAGCAAAATGCATGCACTTATGCAATTTGCTTTCTGGTCAACTGTGAGTTGATGGGGTACCCTAACTTTCCTCTTGTGCACCTTCTCAAGTTGACGCAAGTGCATGATAATGCTCATGCGGGTAGTCCCCAGCTGTTTGGCCAACTCTCGTGTGGTCATACATGGGTCAGTCTCCACTAAGGTATTCAGACTGTCCGTATCCACTGTTGTGGGTCTTCTGGCTTTGGGACAGTCTGACAGGTCAAAATTTCACTCTCAAAATGGTTTGAACCAATGACAGCACTGATGATATGATATGGCATTGGGTTACACATTGGTAATATTCCTTACAGCACTTGCGGGAGTGCTACTGCAACAAAACTCATGCAGCATGCAATGGCAGATATGCTGCTTGTCCACTTCCATGTTGGCTGATGCTTACATTCTTCACCTTCTGATGGCTAACTGCCACTGGCTTAAGTCACCTACCTGATGAGGTCATGCTGGTGTGATGCGCAATCTCAGTGGCCAATGTGTGCCGTGGCCAGGACTTCAACATTGGGTACCTCGTGATCGCACCTCACTTTCTCTCCAACCCAATAATTGAAATTAGAGGTCCACTGGCAAGTAAACATCAGTCAAAACGAACAATATATATATATAAATGAATGAAACCAAATCGTTGTTATGTAAAAGCACTGGACAGTGAATACATATAAATAAAAATAACAATGATTGTTAGTGTATTAACAGTGTCCCCAGATGAAAAGAAACCTTTGTATGCAGAGAAATGTGGCACAGCTGAAAAGCAAAAAAGATGATTTGCACTACAAGAAGAAGATGAAGTAGCAGCTCATTTAATATAAAGTAAGGTAAAGAAATATTTGTAAATTAGAAGCTAGAAAAGCTACAGGAATTGCAAGTGGGCATGAATAAAGCAAAAGTAACACGTTCTGAACTTTACAGAAGCAGAGTGAATTTGATCTTGCCCTCATGTCACATGAATTTAGAATAATTAAAATAAGTTACCCCAAATTTAAAATAATGTTTTGCACTAAGGCTTTCATGTTATCATGTACATTACAATGCAACTGATGTCTATCTGGTACATTCCTGGATCCAAATATCCTAAGGGTAGAACCAAATTCATCAAAAAAAGATCTAGGACTCGAGTAATGATAAGATTGTGTTAATATTTCAGATAGTTATGTTAAGAGCACATAACTGCCATCAAATGTATATAAAAGCTGGAGCTTCAATTTGTAATCTTACAAGGAAGAATATGTGAGAGTATTTCATCAATAAATATAAAGCAGTAACCAAAACAAAGTGAAATTTCCACACACCTTTAAGCCATTCTTCATGAAAGAGAATTAAAATTTATAGAAATGTTTGTTTCTTGCAATCCATTTAAATTAACACTTTATGTTCCAACCAGTGCTTGAATACAAATAGCATATAACTTTCAGCTCAGTGTGAGATTGCCGATTGCCAAATTTTATTGTCTGATTCTGATATGAATTATATTACATGGCTCTCTAATGCATTTCATAATAGTACTCTTTGTGTTAAGTGTAATAAGTTTTCAAGGTTCATTATTACTTTTCAGCAGCTCCAATAGCCCAAAGTTTTTATGCTGACCACTACCCCACATGGAAAAAATTCCCTTCTCCCTAAAGAAACAGAAGTTTTGTTCCAACCACTAATTTATTTTCACTGAATCTCCCCTCCAATAAAAAAAAAAAGAAAAAAAATTATGCTGACAACTACTTTTGTATTTTGATTGAATCCTCTCCCCCCAAAGAAAAACCCTTTGTACTGCAAAATGAAGAAGACACATGATGCTTAGTAATATCCATCCCACTTTTGTTATAACTGAAAATATGAACACTAAAAATACTACACATATTTTTCTGTTGCAATGCTAACAAACGCTCAATAAAATGATTGTGAACTGCAATTACCTTTATTTCTGATTATGACCTTAGGTCTAACTTATTGCATCCACCAGAGCAAACGTGTTTAGCACAGTTCCTGATTACCTTTTCTCAGATACCCCCATCCCCTAGATGCTACCACCCTACCTTGTTGCATTTCTAGTTCACTGTCGTACAATGCCTTTCAAACAATGTGCTATATACCACAGCTGTTTATATATTTTGATCTGTCAAAGATGGTTACTACAATAATAAAAAAGAGGTTCTTTACATTTACATTGAAATAAATTTTACATTTTCTGCAACCAAATCCATAAAAAAATTATTATACTTTGTTTTGTAAATTTATGTAAGATACTGAGTAAGCTGGCAAGACCTCACATTTTAAGCTCCGCAATTTCCAAAAAGTTCTAATTACCAACTTTTTTTAATCATTGCACTTATAACTACTGAAATGTATGTAAGTGTGTCTTTATATTTGTATGAAATGTATGTAATGGCTTGTCTTTATATTTTGAGTTTTTAGTTGCCATTTCGAATGCACTTCTTTTAGGACATCATGACAATATAGTTGTATTGCCCTTGGACTGTTATTAAGAATGCAAAAAGCCATTTCTACTTCACTTGCTCACAGAGAGTATAATTTTCTAAAAATGAGCAGTATGGTCCAAAACATTGTGTGTGTTTGTGTGTGTATAAGAGAGAGAGAGAGAGAGAGAGAGAGAGAGTATGTGTACTTGTGTGTGAAGTGCCATACTGCTTCATATGTACTTGAAAACAGGGTCTCTCAATCAGCCATAATTAACCTACTTGTTAAACATGTTTTTTGATGTATTTCATTGCTACACTAACTTGGAATACAACAGATGAATTTAATTCTGAAATATGTACATGTAAAATTTACACTAAAAATCTTGTCTTTACAATGAATTCATTGAATTGTCTCCAGTGCTGCTAACATCTCTTTCACACCATCAACTAGCAATCTCCAAAGGATAACTTTTCCTCATACTAAACTATAGTTACCGTACATGAGGCACATATTGAACTGTGTACAATATATTTTGGTCATACACCTCAATAACAAGAGAGAATGCACATTTAAATTTTGGTGGATGCCACAACTCAGACTAACTCCAGCTGGAAAAAATTTCATTAAATAATATGCAATTCCCATACCTCTTATGAATCAACAATCACATGTTTCAGTTTTTTGAACATCATAAGTTTCAGTCATTTGGTCAATAAAGAATGGCCAAAAAATAGGCAACGTGGAAAGCTTGATGAATAGAAAGTATGCATCCATAAATATGTTGAACGGCATTGAGGACATTACACAGTCTTGTCCAACTCTTGTGCCAATAGAAAACCATTTTGATAAAACATTATTCACTTGTGCACACACACTGTACTACCAGCATACATAGCATTCACATATTCAAGCACATACCCAGTTATACCATAATCATTCAAGACCTTTCACAGAAGCATCCTATTTACTTGGCCATAAATGCTTTCTCTAAATCTATAAAAAAAGCAAACACTTTCTTAACAACAGACGGATACGTTTTAATGATCATACACAATGCAAAAATTTAGTTAATGCAGCCCTTACCAAGTATAAAATCCCTCTGTACATCCCACACCTTCTCCAATATAAGACCTTATATCATACTAATATTTTCAAACACTTTCCCTGGCACATTCAGCATGTTGATACCACTATAGTTCTTTCATTCAGTCTAATCACCTTTTCCCTTATACAAAAGTACAATGATAGTGCATCCTTCCAATCCTAAAGGACTATTCCTAACTTCCAGCACAACTGGCAAATTTCAGTTAACCAGTCAATTATTAGAATCACCATCATATTTTAGCATCTCAGCAGTTATGCCATCTACTCCCAAAGTCCTACATTTTGAAGAGATTTTAGAGCTTTACAAAACTTTCTCCCTTGAGATCCCTGCTTTGCTTCTTTTTTCTCACTATGGCATCAAAATATTTTCATACAATTATTTTTCATACTCTACCATGGATGATCTCCAAATCACATATTTTATTATTGTGCATTGTGGTAGGTGCCATAGTAATGATGTATGAGTACATTTTTATAGCAACACCTACCATGACACACAATAATAATAATAATCTTTGGCAACTACTGAGTTTGATTTATACATTTCAGCTAACAAATGTCATCTGAAGACTAGCTCCTTATATTACAGTAGTTTTGGAAAATGAATTGCAATGAAATAAAACACATGAGTCAACTGAAGTTTTGTCAAAAATAAAAGCATTCATCAACATGGATTAACTGTGACACACACACACACACACACACACACACACACACACACACAATCCTCCCTTCTACCCCTTTAAACCAAATAAGTTCGCCTTTTATTTCCATCTAAAGGAATTAATTACATTCATGAAAATTTGGATCGAAGGCATTTCCAAATGATTTCTCCTAAACAGTATTTTTGCAAGATGACAATAAGAATAATACCTAATGCTGACAATGCATGCCATTCTAACTTGTTTATGTAATTGTTGACAATATTGTTACTTGCCTTTTTCCAGTGACTGCTTCGAACACTGGACCAACCCCAACATTAGTAAATAAAATATTTTTGCTAAGGAGCAAATCAACACTAGTAAATAATATATTTTTTTCTAACTTCATCATACCTTTATTTTTGAAATTCCTTGTTATAAAAGTCACGGTATTACTATAACCATTCAAAAGTTTACGTACCTACAATTACTTTAATGAGAGTAATGAGAAACTTACCTTTACTAGAAGGTCTGTTCTCTTTGAAAAAGATACATTTCATTGCACGTTTTTTCCCATTTTAATTTCTATGGTTAGTTTGGGCTTCTGGTGCGGCAGTTTTATGTTGTCTTCAACTTGTTCATTTATTTGACTGAGTGAGTAATTTATTAATCCATACTGCTGCAACAATACTTGATCCAAGAAACCTCTTTTTTTAACTTAAAAACCTATTATTTCACTGGCGTTAAATAACCCTAACCGGTAGTTTAATTGGTTTATAAAACTTACTATTCAATGAACTTATTTGCGTGAACATTCACAAACCATAAACTAGCTTCTTATTTACAAACATCAAAACCATCTAACAAAAAAAATTTAAAACCAAAACTACAATTATTTACAACAAACTCATCTCATTCTCTCAATCATGCACCACACCTCTGCCGTTCCCAACGTAGATTGCTTCTAGCAGCTTTCTACCTGCCCAGGGTTGTCTTCAGGAGGCTAGATGGTATCAGCCCTGCTATCACAGTGCGAGTGAGTGAGAGAAGCGATTTCTAGCGTCAGCCCATCTCCCACGTCATACTGAAAACTTTGCCACCGTGGCTCCATCTGTTAGGAATTGTAGTTAATATTTTATTTTCTTCTGCAGTATTTTTTGTTCAATTGTTATTAGTTCTTTCCATTTTTCATTAAGTATATTTGGGTCATAATGATTACATACTCGTTCCCTATTTTTTTCAATCAGATTGAATTTTTTTTTTCAATCTGATCGGAAAAAAAAAAAAATAGGGATCGAGTATGTAATCATAATGACCCAAATATACTTAACGAAAAATGGAAAGAACTAATAAAAATAGAACAAAAAAATACTGCAGAAGAAAAGAAAATATTAACTACAGTTCCTAACAGATGGAGCCACGGTGGCAAAGTTTTCAGTATGACGTGGGAGATGGGCTGACGCTAGAAATCGCTTCTCTCACTCACTCGCACTGTGATAGCAGGGCTGATACCATCTAGCCTCCTGAAGACAACCCTGGGCGGGTAGAAAGCTGCTAGAGGCAATCTACGTTGGGAACCGCAGAGGTGTGGTGCATGAATGAGAGAGTGAGATGAGTTTGTTGTAAATAATTATATTTTAGGTTTTAAATTTGTTTTGTTAGATGGTTTTGGTGTTTATAAATAAGAAGTTAGTTTATGGTTTGTGAATGTTCACACAAATATGTTCACTGAATAGTAAGTTTTATAAGCCAATTAAACTACCGGTTAGGGTTATTTAACGTCAGTGAAATAATAGGTTTTTAAGTAAAAAAAGAGGTTTCTTGGATCAAGTATTGTTGCAGCAGTATGGATTAATAAATTACTCACTCAGTCAAATAAATGAACAAGTTGAAGACAACATAAAACTGCCGCACCAGAAGCCCAAACTAACCGTAGAAATTAAAATGGGAAAAACATGCAATGAAATGTATCTTTTTCAAAGAGAACAGACCTTCTAGTAAAGGTAAGTTTCTCATTATTCTCATTAAAACTTTATTTTTGATTTTTTCCAATATCCACCACACATGAAAATTGCACTTGTCTCTTGTTATGACTATTTTGGATCAGGTGTAGATACAAACTAGGAGGCTCTTGAGAGTTTACTGGTTTGGGGAATTTTAATATACCATAAACTCTTTGCAGTATATATTATCCTCATACTTTTTTTTTTGTAATGGTTTTAATTTTGATCTATTTCTTCTGTTTTACTGCAGTTTCATGAACTTGATTATGTACATTTTATCTTTAATATTTACAATATACATATTCAAATTTCATCTTTGGACATTTAATTAATTTTAATTTTTATGGCCTTTCCTGTACATTTTCCGAATTTGCCTCTATTTCACACACAAGAAGCAACAGTGGTGATGATTTTGGTTACAAAGGGTGGAGACACTGAGCATTTAAGCAAAGAACAGAAACAGAAAGCAAAGCTTGCAGACTAACCATGGAAACACAAGGTCAGCTACTGTTAGGCCATTCCACCGAGCATGATGAAAGAACCAATACTTCCCTCCACCATAGTTGACAAATATCATTATAACAATAGCAATCCTGAAACAAATGATGCAGTAGTAGTTTGACTCAACTGAAAATGAAAACCGTCCATGACAAATACACAAGTTTAAAAATTCCAAATTATGACAAAAAAATATTCACTGAACAAGGAAATGATCTAAAAATGTGCTCTTTATTATTTTTTCACATAAAATTTAAAATGCATAATTTTACAATTTTTTACCACAAATAGTCAAACTGAAAGGTTAAATAAAGAATATTTTCCTTAGTGAATAACACGAGAACATTAAAATATTGCATATGTTCTACCAAAATCAGTATGGTGCAATTTTTCTGAAAAGGAAAATAGTACCAAGTTAACTTTGCAATTTCCTTACAGCAAGTTTCATAATTCAACTTTAAGACTATATCACAAGTAAACGGACATGTGAGCTCATATGTGGTCTTTCTGGAACAACTTAGCACTTCTTACTTGAAAACTTCTAAAAAGGAGAAGATGAGATACATTGTTTAAAGATAACATTATGTGCGTAAGGTAAAAGGAATTCAAATGCAATACTAGCCTCAAAACACTCAGAAACAATAACTGTTTGTTTCACTCCCAGGTAAGTTTACAGAGATGCCGACTACTACTAGCAAGCAATACAGGGAACTAATTCTATCACTTTAGAAGTTTCCACATCCCTACTAAAACAAAGTAAAGATGAACAAAACTTTAGCTTATGTTTATGATTTTTTTCTTTTTAAATATTCTTACAAAGGTAAAAAGACAAAAAAGATTGGATTCAGTATGCCATGAACACATATGCATGCGTACGTGAGATACAATCCAAAGTATCAAGGATGCTCATGTAATAACACTGTGCATAATAGTAAGTTCTCTCACTAGATGAAGTTACAGAACTTTTGTTAAAAAAATACCATATCAATCACCACTTTCTACTATGCCACTCTCTAGCTGGTATTGAATAATGAAGTGTACATGATCTGAAATTTTCAAACAAATAATTTGAAGAAGCAAAGAGTCCACATGAAATTTCCTTTCAAGCTGTAAAACAGCATTGTAAATGTACAGCATGCTATAGATTGCCTACAGAGATGATGCTTTATCAAAGGTGTGCATGTGCACAGGTGGTTTTTACAATTTAAAGGCAGCCATATACTGTAGAAAACAAATATTCTCTATTTGCTTTGAATATTATATCGATTTCCCATGTATTATGAAGAATATTTCTTTCTTCATTTATTTGTCTGTGGTACTGGTGATTTTAGACCTATATCTGTTTCCGGACGGGAGATGGGTAGCAATTACGCTATGAAGAAACAATGATGCTTCGACTAGCACAAATCTGAAGGGTGTTCAGATTCCTAAGCTAAGATTGCCTAGTCTAAGTTGCTTGGAACTTCACTGTCCTGGGTGATGTATACTAGAACGGACGTCGGGAGATGCGGGTTCAATATCCGCTCCAGGGCGATGAAATTTTCAAGTTTTCTGAGAGATGTTAAAAAGATGAACACTAAGAGTTACAAGCAAATTCAGAATTTTTAATCTGTTTGCTTTGAATATTGTATACATAGGGTTTGTGGATAGGAAAGGGATTAATTTCTTTTCTTCCCATTTAATCAAAAGTTAATTTCTTCATGCAATTTCTGCCTTTCTTTTAACCTCTTTCTTCTTGACTTTTCTTCTCAACATTTCAAAACTATTTCACAAACATGCAAGAATCTATGCACTTTCAAGACCTGAAAAACATTAAAATGAAATTCCAAGACCCATGTGATCAACTTACATAGAGCCATATATAGGACAACTCTATCACATGCTTACCATTAGTACTTATTACATTTACACATTCATAAACAATGAAATAAATAATGTTAGATTTAACACTGAAGGAAACTAACTGACCAATTTCCTTTAATCATGGTTCATATGCTTTTTCAATCACAAAATTCCAGGACTTTTCCAGAACATTTCCAGGACTTTTGGATTTTTTTCCAAGACATACGATCCAAATGCTCTTACTTAAAATATAATGAAACCATAGGTCTGTTCAACCTGTTACCTACAACAAACAACTTCTTACATGCTTGGGCAAACTTAATACATAATGTAGAATGTTAAAAATGTTGTCCACTGCAGCTAATCAAAACCTTTGAAACACAAATAAATACTGAAATACCAAAACTGTCACTGAAAATGCGACCAAGTTTAATATCTACTAAACTTTTGTATACTATACCACACTGATTTTGAGAAACTTTTATTTTTCTACTTTGGCTTTAGTTCAATTATTGAAGCTAATTACAGAATATAAAAAACATAAAACCCAAAAATACATAGGTATGCGGCGTTACTCTTAAAATGCTTTCATATACCACACAATCAATACATAAAATACTATTTATATTTAATTATTTTGAAATAATACTTACATTGAAAATTTAAGGGTAAGGAAAGATGAAATATTTGGAACTTTTTCAAAGGACCAAAGGGATTGTTGTCTTTTAAACACATAATCATGGGAGCAAGTATTTGTGTTACATTTTATTTAGGGAAGGAATTTCAAACATAATATTGATGCTGTAGCTAAGTTTTAAATTTGTACTTGTCAGCAAACAAAGTATGCACAAAAATGCCCAACATGAAATGAAAGAGAATAACGGGAAAACCTTAAATCCAAGGGCTGTGTACAACTGCATTCATAAGTGATCAAGGCAATTTAACTAGGCATGATTAGAAAACTAATTATTGAAGATGCAAAGTGATTAGTTTGCTCAGAAAATACTAAGAAACAACTAGATTTAAATTTTTGATATTAGAAAGCAATCTAATTTTATGGCAAATTTTTACATAAAGCATTCATTAGAAAATTTCAGTAAAGGTCAAAATAACCCACAAAAAAAAAAATTAAAAAAAATCAGCTACTTATAAAACATCAGTTACTTACTTCCACCAGTGGCTAAAAAGTATGTTACGAAAATTAACAAATGGCGCAAGAAACGTTTTGCATAGCAGAAGGAATTTATTAGAGATAAAAAGATTTTCAAATCAAACAGTTAAAAGAAGAGATAGAGAAGGAAACATGATATAACTGTATACCTTTTAGTGGAAGAATTTTGCACAATGGAAAAGTTGAAACAGGCTAGCTAATGGTATTCCTCATAACAAAAGCTATTCTAAAGAAAAAAAAACTTTTCAAATACGTCTCCCAGAAGCAGAGATAGCAAAAAAAAAAAAAAAAAAAAAACTTTTTGACTTTTACAACCCCTAGGGAAAAAGTTGTACACATTATTTGAAGAGGATCTTCTTATTGTAGCAAAAATCTTGTTCACTCTCCATCTTTATTACAGCAAATGGCATACAGTAAAAAAAGAAATTTCTCAATAGAGTTTTTAGAGGCAGATATAGGCTGCAAATGGAAGAACATAAAAACCACCTGGTGGCAGAATTGTGAACCACAAACCTTCTCAAATACAAACCTAAAGTGTTCTGTAAGGTAAATGACATCTGTTAAAAGAATTTTTTAAATCGGACATTTAGAAGTACAGATATTGAGAAAAATAGATTAAATATTTGCGCCCCCTAGCTGCAAAATTTTGCATTATTTTGGGAAGAAAATATACACAAGGAGTTTTCATATTTGTCAAGAGAATATTTGTCAATCGGGTTATTAGTCCTGTAGATATTGCTGTAAACGGAAATGAACTTACGCCCTTTAGTGGCACACTTGTGATTAAGAATATTTGAAATTATATGTGAAACATTTCGCACCAAAAATGTTCTCCATCAAAGAAAGAATTTTTCAAATCGTACTCCTAGAAACAGAGATATGGACAAAAATAAGATATAGGTATACACCCCTGGTGGAAAAATTATGCACTATTTAAGCAGGAGGTATTCTCAAAAAGTTTCTGGAGGTGAGCGGTATCGGTCCACGGAGGAATTTTTTCATTCGAGTTTCGAGCTCAAAATTTATTGCAAATATGTCAGAAGCGAAAATAAACCCTTACACCTCCTGGTGGCCAAAACATTCTTTACCAAAAATGAGGAATTATTTGCAAAACATTTCCCTTCAAGAGCTGTATCCAACACAGGAAGAATTTTTCAAATCAGAAGCGGAGATATTGGGAAAATTGCTATTTACTGTTATGCCCAGTAGCGGAAAATTTATGCATTATTTGAAAAAGGGACTGTAACTAAAATAGTCTTTGATATAAATGTCATCGAAAGGTAAAATAATTTTTTCAATTGGATATTTAGAAGCAAATGTATGAAATAAAATGCATTTTAAATTCGATACGATCTTCATTTGCCGCCCCTAGCGGCGAAGTTGTGCATCGGAAAAACATGGAACAAATGGATCATCATTCTCACATTTTAAGCTTCCCAATACGAAAAGAATTTTACAATTGGAACAAATAATTGCAGAGATATGGTCTTCCCGGTCGGACAGACAAAGTGATAACATAAGCACGACATCAAAAGATGCTAATAACGGAGCTTCAGTCCTCCCAACAGATAAGAAATCCAACAGGCCCCCCCTGCATTTTATAGGGTGTGGGGAGGAAAATTTTTTAGACATAAGTTATATCAGTAGAAAAATCTTCAACTACAAAACATGATGCAGGAACAAAAAGGCCAGAATGGATAAATTCCAGGACATGTAACAGAATTTTAGGACATTTCCAGGACTTTTCCAGGACAAAATGGAATTCCAGGACTTTTCCAGGATTTCCAGCACGCATACGAACCATGTTTAATGTTAAATTTATAGTTTTTTTTATTTATTTATTCCTACATCGTTGCCAATACATTAAACACACCCTAGATCATGAAGTATTATTTCAGACTCAATACTAAACATAGCCTTTATCAATTAAGACAGCAGCCTATCCAAATTTAGCTGTAGCTTAGTATAAATAAAGAGAGAAGAAAGCTTGTGTGTTTAAACAAGATGTGGCTAAAAATACAGCATTCCTGGATCTCTCTGCATTTCACAAATGGCAGCCATGCCAAATACAAAGTTAGGAGGGTACACTAATAGCATATAAAGAAAATACTTACAAAATATTGATACATACATTCACAAAATTTCATTAAAAATTTTGAAACATATACATGCTAGATTTCCATGATAGCATTCCAAGAGCTGAGATGCACAACATTAATTAAAATATACTCATCTGCATATGGTTAAATAAAATCTGAGGATCTCATCCCAATATCTCTGAGAAGTTAAGGATTAACCAAGAATGAGAAGTGTTTTACCAAGAATGTGAAGGTCACTGTGACCCCTGATGTTGAGGCCTGTCTAAATAATCACATCACTGTTTTCACATCAGTGACTATAACACCATCTTAGATGTTAGAGGTATTCAATCATACCCAATTTTTCCAGATCAAAGTTTCTTAAGAATTAATCAGCAAGCCAAATTTTACCTCATCTGCATAAAATCCTAACTGCTGTGCACATACTGAGCTCATAAGTGGTGTAATCTTTGTAATGCAGGATTAGTTCTACAAACACATGCCACTGGTTACTTTATAAAGCCTCCCCCTCCCCTAAAAAAAACATTAACACACTAAAAATTATGCTCCTCTCCTAAACAAAATAATCATACACCTGTGAAGTAGCTTTTATGTAAATTTGATTAAACACATAAACACACAGTGGAACCATAAGGCATTTAGGAGAAACATGCATAGTATATCAATGCTCTATGATAGATTTTGCAGCAGCATGCCATGAGGCAAGATGTCAACATGTCTCTACAGGCATTTTTTACATCTTACCTCCATCCCAAAATGAAAAAAAAAAAAAAAGTGGTGTAATCTAAAAGCATGTGGTTTTCAAATCCCACCTCCACATTACCGTATTTTCTGATTAGCAACATTTAACTCAATTTTACAACCCAGCATTTCACTAGGTGTGGCTCATAACTGTTTTCAGGAACTTTATAAATTTCAATTGTTCATGATATTATAACATTGTTTCCGGGAATCATTTATGGAAGAGGCTGAGCTATTAAAAATTTGGAGAGATGTTTTTTATTGATATTATTAGCATAGGAGCCTAAAGGTAACATAAATACAGCCTCAAAAACTGCGTGATTATATATGAATAGATAATTCGGAAAACGGCAAAAATTCAGTCTGGTCTTTCGTTTTGTGATCAAGTGGTATACAATTTGCCACTTTAAAATCTTTATTTAGGATTAATGAATTATGCATTTGTGCTTTTTTTTTCTTTTCTTATTTCATGCTAGGGAAGACAAATGTGGATTTCTTTTCAGGCTTGTGTGTTAGTAAGCCCACAACGGGAAAACCACAAAACTGTAAGCGCTGCCAATATCACACGTGAAATCAGATTGGTGTCTCCCTCTTTCTAAACACATAAACCACCTATAGTGGTATATAAGTTTATTTATTGGTTTATCATTAAACCACGATGTAAACAACATATGCCTCTCGCCACACTGGGTTGATAATAAATGTTCTGCTGCAAAATACTTACGATGTTTTTCACACCCTTCCCTTTCACATTAACAGAACATATTTTATCCATTAAGAGGAAGAGTTGAACAAGTACAGTAATGAAGCAGTAGTAATGACTGTCATTTAGTGCATAAAGTTCCATGCATTTACAGCACTTTCACCTCTGATGTTAATTCATGTGAGCTGTGCAGGTGACTTGAAGTGTATTAAAAATAAATAGTTTTCCTAACACTTCCTTTCACTGCATCATTTATCTTCAATGAAAGCAATACAATGCACTCTTGCTACC
Source organism: Macrothele yani (assembly GCA_039090855.1). NCBI lineage: Eukaryota > Metazoa > Arthropoda > Arachnida > Araneae > Macrothelidae > Macrothele > Macrothele yani. Next base: position 78,733,009 of record CM077026.1, read on the forward strand.
ATGTCAGCAGAGTGGTGAGAGCTCAGAATGGTAGTAAAAAAAAAGATTCCTTTGTGGTTATCTGCAGCATTAACAAATCAGCAAGATAAAGTAAACTTCGGTGTTATACTTGGTGTTGCGTTATTATCTAAATATACAGTACTTTTATTGCTAATTTCAGTAGACTTAATATATGTAGGTCATACTGAAAGTAATCAGCAAAGCTGTATTATACAGGCAGATTGCACGTTGGGAGAATGATAGTTCGTGGACAGGTAGTGCTATTTCTTATTGTGGCCATGAATGCCAAATGATGTCACCAGTCGACGAAAAACGCGAAAAAATATGGCCGACAGTGATACATCGTTCCATCAGCATGGTATGATTCAGTTCCTAGTGAAAGAAGGAATTCCAGGTGTCAATATTCACTGTATGCTTCAGGATGCATACAAAGATGTGTGTATAGATGCCAGCAGTGTGAGAAAGTAGGCAAAACATTTTAAAGACGGTTTCACCAACATTAATGCTCAGCCTCGTAATGGCCACCATCAAACAGCCTCATTAAAATACAGCAAAGAAAGGGTTGATGCCTTAATTCACGATGACAGACGTGTGATTGTGAAGGAAATTGTAGTGAACTTGGTCCTGGGGCACAGTGCAGTTCAGGAAATAATTAGCAGCTTTGGATATCCAAAAATTTGTGTCTACAGGGTCCCATGTTTTCTGACAGAAAACCAAAAAGGCCAGCGCAAAAACATCTCGTCACAACTCCTGGAGTGGTATTGAAATGAAGGGGTTGATTTTTTGCATAGTACTGTAATAAGTGACAAAAGTTGGTTCTACCATTTTGAACCCGAAACAAAATGCCAGAGCATGGAATGGCATCATCTCCATTCACCAAGCAGGAAGAAGCCTAAGACAGTTCCATCAGCTGCAAAGGTTATGGGAACAGCCTTTTGGGACACAGATGGGTACATTCTGGTGGATTTTTTAGGGCCTGGACAAACCATAAATGCAGCTCATTATGTCCAAACATTAGAAAAACTCTGCCATGCATTGCGAAATAAACTGCTGGGAAAGAAAGTTATTCTCCAGCATCACAATGCTAGGCCCCACTCTGCTTGTTTGACTTCGGGAAAAAAATCCAGAAATTCGGATGGGAACTTTTACGTCACTCTGATTTCAGTCCAGATCTGTCAGTCCCACCGAACTATCATCTTTTTTGATTCCTAAAGCACCAGATGCATGGCCAACACTACTAGAGTAAAAAGGCAATACAGCAAATTGTATGTCAGTATCTTCGTGCAACTGGAATGGAGTTCTTCTGTAAGGGTATCTTTAAACTTCCAGAATGATGAGGAAAATGTGTCCAAAGAAACAGTTATTTTGTAGAAAAATAGGTTAAGATGGTATGTAAATACAGGTGTCGTACTTATTCCTTCAATCATTACAACTTGCAATTTTTAAAACATTGTTGATCATTAATTTCAGCATAACCCTTGTACTTCTTTAATGTATTTCAAAGATAAAAACCTGATTAACGTCCACACATTTCTGCTTCAAAAATCATTTCCTTATTCAGGGCTTGAAAAATTCCATGCCCGAGATGCCCAGGGCATGTGAATTATTGGCCTGGGCAAGTAAAAATTAAATCTAGTGGCCCGGTCGAGCAACTAGATTTAAAGAAGTAAAAAGTTTGGAATGGAGAATTTTCTACTCTAGAAAAGAATACGGTCATCACGTGTTGGTTTTCATTTTACTGCAAATCACCAGAAGTTGTATTATTGTTACAGAATGAGTGTCAAGGCCAGGATAATATCACTTCATTACTTATATTATGCTCTAGGTCCAGAAATTGGGGCCTTATGTAGTTTTGCTCCAATGTTGTTTACCCTTAGTGACCGAATGCATGCTTCGGATGAAACTAGCCTCCGGTGTTCAGTGACAAAGTGCATAAGCTGCAATGAAACAGGAGGATGCAGACTAATGGGCAAAAAAAGCCATGCTTTATGGGGAGGGAACGACAATGGGAAATTTATTGCACAGCCCCAGGTGGGATTGGGTCCTTCTGATATCCCTTGAGCGAGCGAGGGAGGGGCGAATGGAAGCTTCCGCCCATGAACTGACGGCGGTACTACTGAAACAAAGGCTAAGTTTTGTTAAAGAATGCCTGTGCAATGCGTTGCACTTAGCCAGGAGAAGCACTGCCAACGCTGATACTTAGTTTATCAGAAAGAACGGTATTTTGTGTTAGCTGCAGGTGTAAGTTGTATTTAGTAAGAGATGTCTGATGCATTTTTGGAAAAAAATCCAGCAATGAGAGAATATCACATTGTAAGCAATTATGTGCAGTGGTGTAGTGCTAAGTGAGAAAGTACAAGAACGTGTGGTGCCTTTACATCTTCAATACCTTTACCTTCTCATCCCCCCCACCTCCGCCTGCCCGATTCCATCTCTCTCACTTTTTACTTTCTTATATTTATAGTATAAGAATGTATAATGAACAGTCAAAATCAGACTTCCAGATTTACACATTTTGGCATTCAAGAAATGGGGTTTCACCATTTGGGACTGCCAGTGAGAATGGATTTAGATAACTCTACCTTCAAACAGATATAAGATGATAATTACACTAACTGTGCAGTTTTTCTGTTGCATTTTTTTTATTGGAAAATAATTATAGGACATTCACATTTTAAAAAGAAAATAAACAAATTATGCTGCATAGGATTTATTGGAATGCATGCTGGCTAGAAAAAATAGTACCAGAATGCCATTCCGTGCCATTCCGACTCCACTACACCACTGATTGTGTGAAATTCCCGATCTGTCAGCGGTAGTTACACGATGCTGTCAGAATTTACATTTAAGCAGATAAAATTTAGTGTACTTCATTATGATATCACCAAATGAACTTTTCACCATTTGTTTCTAAACAACAATTCTTGGGATATTTCATGATGCAAAATCACTTCTGTTTGCACAAGAGAAAAAGATAAATAGTTCTTATATTCAAAACTTTTTGTTAAAAACTACTTAAACTGCTGTATATTTAACTGTGATTATTTCATTTTTCTGCAAAACACAGAATATATACAAATACCATCTTTGGCATTATTGCCTTTCTTAAAACTTGAGACCTATGCTTTTGTGCATTTTGAATACAGGCACTTTAAAATGGCAATGCAAAAGATGTATAAAAAGTTTATCATAATTTTTAACTTTAAAAAATAAAGCTTCTGTTTAGTTGCTTCAAAAGATAAATTTTTCTGGGCATCTAGATTTTACTTCCTGGGCAGGTAAATATTTTCTGCACATGCCCATCTGTGCATGTAACTTTGCAGATATTTTTTAAGCCCTGCCTTACTGATGCATAGAGGAGGTAAATTAACAAAAATTCTGTATTTGGACAAAAACTGCCAAATTCAAGGGGCAGTAGATTTAGTACTGGATTTAATATGAAATCCTACATTCAAATTCCTGAAAACTTACTAAATGGTTAGCACAGTGACCTGAACTTCAGATCATTAATTCAGAAAGCATTAGAAATGGAAGAATGAAATTTTTATGGGATTAATTAAAACCAGATATCAGCAGATAAGTGACAATATTACAAAGCCACATACATTTATCTACCATTTTTGCCACAGGTAGAAAGTCATCCCATCCATAATAAACATTTAAACTATGAGTGTATCAGCATTAATAATAAGAAACTACACAACAACTGTACTTAAAATACTATAACCATACCAGTAATCCAGATTTCTTGGAGTAGAATAGAAATTTAAAAAAAAAGCCAACTGGTTGATGCTTGAAAGCTTGGAAACTTTTATTTCTGTCTATGCCAAGAAATTTGGATTACTAATACAGTTATACTATTTTAAATGTATCAGCATTAATGATTTGTTTGAAGTTGTAACCAATGCATGCAATATTCTTTAACTCTGGTTCTTGTAAATTCAATATTATCACTAACCAGGACATATGGAATGCTGGATTCTATACCAAATACTAAGGATGCATTAATTGAATACTTCATAACAGACATTGCACCACATCACTACTGTTTCTAGATTACTGAGAAATTGCAAATATGCATATAATTATATAACTTCAAAAATATCCATTTAATTTTGGTTTAGAAGACTGAATGCACACTACAATGTAATTCTTATGTTAATTACGTAAGAAACCACTTACCCCCTAACAGTATCTAAAGCACGAATTCTTTTCCTAGCTTGTTTCTGTTTCTTATCTTCAACTGTTGAACTTGTAGAATATGCAGTTTCTAAATCCTGAAATCAAGTTATGGTACATCATAAAACTAAATTCATTAGGAAAATATTATTTGCATAGAACACAGAGGTCAGGTTTGCACTGAACAAGCACGAGTCAAAAAAAAAAAAAAATAAATAAAATAAGCATACATTTTTCAGCAACACATAAGAATTCTGGCAATGACATGGATGAAATGTCCTGAATTTCTGAATCAGTGAAAGCTACACACTGATAGTACATATGTATAGGTTCACTGATCACAAGAGGAATTACCTTTCTACATGATGTTCTGCTAAAATGTTCACATCTTTATATGATGTTTAATAAAATGTTTTGTGTTTTTATAGTTTGTTGTTGTTGTTTTTTGTTCCACTTTAGGCAGTTACTGATAAGAGACTACATGATTCCCTTTACATTTCACAGATATAAGGCAGTAGCATCAGGCCACCACAATGATTACTAGTGAGCTTACTTCAACAAATAATTTACGAATTGCAGAGCACCTAACAGACAAAGCAGGAAACAGGACTGGAAAAATATAGTAATACTTCAGAATTCCAGCAACTCACTTATATCTTGACAAAAAAAGCAAATGAAAATATAATTTTTTGAAAGATGAGGGACAACCTCCCATTATGATCAGGCGATTTTATTGAAAATGAAATTACCAAATGCAAAACCTTTGAAACCGAATTCATAGACTGAAAAATTACTTTTTCAAAAAAAAAAAAAATTAATCTAATTTATCAAAATATTTTTTTTGATAAATTCGTTTAATAACTTGGATATGTAGTACAGTGTAACTAGTCTAATTCAAATGTTTTTCATTTGTTCCCTTGAATTTTCTATATAAATAATGTTAAAAAATACCCCTTTAATTCGAACTTTTTTTTCTTTAATTCAAAGAAAATCCCATTTTCGTATTCTCGTGTTTTCAACAATTACCGACTGGAACGGCCAGAATTTCCTGAAGAGCTCCTTTCAAATTCAGTAGAGGCCTTGGTTCACCTCCAACAGTTAAGGAAGTTTGTTGAGGGACAGCAGAATGTAAGTGACTCTCTATTTCATTCACTCGATAAACTTGAGGAATTTACACTTACCCATAACATAAATTCTAAGAAGCAGGCCAAAATTTCATGGGTTTTTTTTTACAAAAAATATGTAAATTTACTGTACTGTACCTTTTTTTTAATGTTATGAGAAAATATGTTGTTGTTTTTACAGTACTTGAATGTGCCCATATTCAAACTTGCCTAATTCAAATTTGTCAATAATTCGAATTATTTTTGTGGTCCCTTCAGCTTCGAATTATCCAAGTTACACTGTATTATCATTTCTCTTAATAGCAACCATAAAATGCCGCTTGAAAGACCCATATTACAGCTTATTTGTGGATAGTTTAATTTTCACATTGGAATATGACATACTTAGACACTTAAAAAGCTTTTTAACTCTTTTGAATATTTTAGTGAATTTAATAGTACTTTGGAATTTTTAAAATAATTTTTACAATGCAGTTTTGTTGAAATGTGTTTTATGAATGGCTCAGAGCATGTGTTCTCTGCTAAATAACTTAGCAGTTTTAATTTCTTAATCATCTTAATCATCTATCACTTGTGCTCTGAAAAGTATAAATTATTTTTTTATTTTTAAGTTAGATGTCAGAGACTTATTAAATTTTATTGAACTATTAAAGAAATTCAAGATTCTGGGCAATTAGATAATTAAAAAAATAGTATTTTTAGAAAATCCAGTAAATCAGAAATCAGTTTTTATTCATTCTCTGTTATAGAACATCACCATTTATCAATATATATTGCTGGTCTCATGCTAATAATGTTTAATCATTAATTTTGCTCTCACAAGTCATTGATATTGATATTTCTTTCATTAAGATGTGCTATAAATAGAATAAATATTATTCTTAAAATGAGAAGATAATTAACTACATTAGGCAACTGTCTTCAGTCCATATGCTTAACCAACAAATGGAAAATCCATAGTCCTCTGAATTACAACAATTATTTCATGCAAAAGATTCCGTTTACTTATATTCATAATTTTTTGAAAAACTTGCCTTACAATGTTTCACCTGTTAGTGATTTTGCATTTGATGATTTTACCTAGAGCCATATTTTTTTAAATCTTGCCCTACGATGAATTCTCTGTCCAATGATTTTGTTTTTGATGATTTTAAATTCACTTGGAGCCCCTCCCAATTACATCAGATGTGATGACTTACCATGCAATTATTTGACAACACAGTTCTCCTAAAATCTCACAGCATTCAATTAAATATCTTTTCAGTTTTTTTAAGATTACTTCTTTAAACCACAGTAAATTTAACTGTACATTTGTTACACTTTATACATTTCCATGCATAATGTGCCCATAAAAAAAAAGTAACCCAAACAAAATTCACCAAATGAATTGGATAAATCAGTTATATCTTGCAATACTTCATTCATGATAAAGGGGCACTATTTCACTTATCAGTCATTCTGCATTTATAAAATGAATTAAAGATATATTTGGTATTGAAGCTTCAATAAGCAAGAAGTTAATACTTAACCTCTTAGAATTAGGGAAATCAGATGCTTCTAATAGCACATATTTCCCACATTCACTGGAAGAAATTACAATGACAGAAAAAATCCTGCATGAACTACTTACAGGTCATGTTTTACCCAACCCAGAATAAAGAAGTGAAATGGGAGTTGTAGATCACACTTACAAATGAACACAGGACAAAGTCATTTGAGCTGACAGTGCATAAAAACTTATCTACTACACTCAGCACACCACTGCAGACTGACTTGAGACAACATGACATTGTTGATGTAGCACAGCCACCGACACATTTCCTGTGATGTTATATTACAAGCCATCACATGAATGAATTGACTTAGCTTGATACTGTTGATTAGCCATCTGGAACTTCACATTTAAAAATTCCCTTGCTCACCTAATGGATTGCCTGCATATATACTGTATATGCATATACAGGACTTGAAAATGTTCATGTTGGCTCACTCGTCAGGTAAATATCTCATTCGCCAGCTGAAAATCAACAGCCCCACAGGGTAGAGCTGAGTTCAGGCTCAATTTTTGAAGACTGAGCCCATTTGAGCCTGTGGTATATCAGCCCGACCCGAATTTCGTATTGCAATACAAAATTTTGTATTGCAAGATGATTTTATTCGCCCGTTCATTTCCACCTGAAGTGCTTCGGGCGGCCAAGCATCCAAAATGACTCGGCAGTGCTGCAATTGTATGTTGCTCAAATAATGCTAATATTATGGTGTCATAATGTGCTGCAATATGTATGTTGCTAAACAGAATTAGCAGGGAGCTACTGCGTGGAGATAGGGGGTAAATTATCGCCGGCATGTTATCAACTATCCAATATCTATAGTTCTTGAAAAAGCTTTATCTTCTCTGCAGAGACACACTAATGCATAGCCTATGGCATTTTCTACCCAGCCCGGAATAAATAGCCATCTCGAATGCCCACTCTCCAACCAGAACCAGTAGCCAAAGAATTCCCTTTATCAAGTATAAAGGGTCTCATTTGCTAAACCATATAAAATCACATTTCCTATTAAAAATCACATTTTTTACAGGATTTCTTTTTAAATCACATTTCGATATAAAATCACATTTGCTAAACCATATAAAATCTCGCTCTCCCTCTCTTTAAGAGCCTGAGCCCAAACTGCAGTAAATATTCTACAGCCCAAGCCTGATTAGGGCCCGAGCTCTGCTTCGGGTTTTCAGGGTCGGGCTCAGCCCGTCTCAGCTCTGCTGCAGGGTTCCACAAAAACAAAACAAAAAAACTCAGTACTAAAAATGAAAAGCTAATTATAAATAGTCAAACAGTTACAAATAGTCAAAAATTATCATTGTAAATAGCCAAAATAGTACATAGTAAATAGTCAAAAATAGTCAAACAGTTTATTTTGTGCCATCATAAAAAAACGATGTTGTTCAAGGGATGGGATAATAAAAATGATAGATATATCGATATTTTTTTTTCAATATATCTCAGAAGAAAAAAGTTAATCTATTTAGGAAAATGTGTTTTAAAGTTTGATTTGTTAAGAATTTATACACATTTCTCGAATAATATGTTAACGCTAACTTAATTTACACAATTAATCATTGTATAATAGCCAAACTCAGTTTTCTCCATCTAGAGTCGATGATGCAAGAATCCTTCAGTGTTTTAGAACTTTCCCAAAAGCTTGTTCTATGACAGCAATTGGCTAAGTGGCAGCTCGCAAGGCGCATGTGACTCTTACACTGGTTATCTTTTCACATACTGTTTAAGGAAATAATTCGACCAGGATTGAGGCTTCTTGCCTCGTGTTCCTTGTTAAGCACACCAAGCTTGGATGTTTTGACTCACGGCATTCATTGTGCTATTTCTTTTGCGGAGAAAGCGGTTTCCCATGCTGGTGCACAAGCAAGCATCAGTACTGTGAATTGAAATAAGCTTTATTAAGAAAACAATATATTTACATTTCCAAAAATAGGCACAATAACAGTATAACTGCCAATTTAATTTAAACTGCTCTACTGAATTTATTACTTGTCAAATAAAACTTTTCACTCATCACAGACGAGCAGACGACTGCATTTTTTAAGCCCTGTGCAACAGAGATGCCAACATCTGAAGGAAGTCATCAGTAGTCCGTATGCATGGTGCCGGTAGTTTTTTCATAGTGAAGTCAAGTCAACTTGCCACATTAAAATTTGCAGGGTAGCATGCGTATTTTGCTGAGTACACTGCTACATTTTTAGCAACATTTTAATCTGGATGGGGGACAATACTTGGATAAATTTTACAACATACCTAAGTACCCTTACAATGGAAAATAACTGAGTAAATACACAAAAAATACATACTATTTAAACTTCACCTTTTAATAAATATAATATGTCATAAGTGTGTGATGCCACACACTTATGGCTATTTCTCCTGTTTTTTAGAGTGAAAATGCTGACTGCAATAATCTTTTGCTCCGTGTGCGATTGAAAAATCAATAGCACACAGGAAACAAAACCTATGGTTTTTGGATACCCCAAACAATTTTAGACATAGAAATTCTTGCGAATAACTCTCCTTGAATTTTTGACAACTTTTTTTGCTTTTTAGATCCAAGAATACTAGTAGCAGCAGGTGGCTGTTTACCCGACGCTATTGCAAGTAAATTCGCACATGACAAACACGATGGAAGCAGAGACCAACGACGCACAGAACAATTAACTTTGAAAGTTTTCATGGCTTTATTATGTGGATAAATAGAAAATTAGCATTAAATGCTTATGATACAAAAAAAAACTAATCGAAAAGGTATTTTAAATTGTATAAATAAATCAATTCTGGAAAAAAACGGATAAAATAAAAAGGCAATGCAAATAAAATAAATTGCAATAAAACCCCATGCAACGTTTGATTAACACAATAGAAGTTTTCTGCTAAGACGAGGGTAAATAAATGTCACAACTTAATACGCAAGTGAGTAATGAAAATAAAATCATCAAATAGAAAACAAAAGAATTAAAACTGAAATTAAAAAATTCCCAACAAAGAACGATCTGGGGAAAGCATTAATCTTTAAAACAAGCTCTTAAGAAAAAAAGAAAGTTCCTGTGAATCTGACAAGATAAAATAAAACACCCCTCTGTTCAGCAGAACATTTTTACAAGAATCAATTCCACTTAGTAGGTCTAATTCTGACTATTATATAGCTCTAATTATTGTACTATTCTCTTTTACGTGCGATATTTCAAAGTAACTTGTACAAAAAACTAGCAGATAATGCTTACCTTGGCATTCCTTTCTAGCGACGGGAACATTTCACGCACGTGTTTTCCGGTCCTTTGTTGATGTTATTGTCCTAAAGTCCGTTGTATGAGATGACTGGCTTTACTTCTCACACTTTTCGCTGGGTATACTCATTGGATCTTTGCCTTAGGATTCAAACATCAATTTTTACCGTTCTTTATACTCGAAATTTTCGCCCATACTCTGGGCATCTTCAGGAGCGTGGCGACTTTACCACCGATGTTCGTGGTTAATTAGCGCGAAGTTAAGGAAGCAAACACATGCAGCTGCTGGTGCTGTGGTGGGACGTTTTCTTTGACTGGTTGCCAAAGACAGAGAGATTTTCTTTTGCTGAAGGCAGAGAATATACAGTCTGCTCTGAACCCAGCCTCAAAGCTTTGATTTCTGCCGTTAATAGTAATTGACAATGAAAAGAAATCGTATTATACTAAATTATCCATAGAAAAATTAATTAAATGTGTAGTCTGTAGTATGTGGTTGTTAGCCATACAAACCATGGAGAATCCGTAGTAAACAGCATCTCTGTGCATATATGTGCATTCATCTACAAGTGCATACACTGCAATGTGCAAGTATACACATAGCATACCTACATGATAATACAGTAATATCAAAACAATGGCTAAATGATGAGAAACTGAATACTGGACCTGCAGGATACTCAAAGTCAGCAGCCATCAAATGAGATAGAAGCATTTCAGGGGTGTAATATATCAGCTTTTATTCTCTTTTACTGTTTATTAAAAGAACAAAATCACAGTAACATGTCAGCTTAACACATCAGCACTAATCCACATCTTTAGTAATACAAATGCATCATACAGAATAAAAAATAGGAATACTTGTAAAAAGCAAAAAATTTTTGAAATTGCACAAATTTTCAGTTTAGAGCTTACTCTCCATAAGCTGGATGAATGGCTGCCATGGAAGAATATGTAGAAACAAATGATCACCTATCACCAAATAGATTCATAGTGTGGGCACAACACTCTCCATTAAATAGATGGGTAGATTCTAAAACTAAATTCAATATCAAAACCAAGGTAATATAAATTCACAGATATTAATTAGAAACAAATTCCCATGATGAAATAATTCTTCATTAGTGAATGGAACATACATGCAGTAGTCATTATTGGCATGAAAGCACTATATTTTCCACTGATTCCCATGTAGCCATTTCTTCAGATGGCTACATAGAAAACTGCCAACGAGACTACACAGGAAGCCACTGAAGTGATGTCTACATGGAAAACAGTAGAAAATACAGTGATTTTGTGCCAATGATGACAACTGTATGAGCCTGCCATGTGCTAGTGAAAAATTATTTCATCATGTGGATGTTCTTAATTAATATATGCGATGTTATTCAAAGAACAAGTAATTTGTGACCTATATTGTACCTGGATGAGAAAGGGTCATTGACAATACAAGGAAGCATCAAATTGCTTTGACTAGTACAAATCTGAAGTTCTTCAGATTCCTAAAATGCTTAGCGTCAGTTGCTTGAAACTCCGTTGTCCTGAGTGGTGTGATGGTATCATGCTTGAATGGAAATTGAGAGATGCAGGTTCATTTCCAGCTCCAAGGCTATGCAATTTTCAAGTTTTCTGAATAGATGGCTACATGCAAAACATGTTGCCACTGTGCTGATAACAATACTTATATCACTAGAACAGTCAATTCTTGTCCCTGGGGTAAAAATTTCATTAACTAGCAACCTCTATGCTACAATCTATAATCAGTGTGCAGCGCATAAATTCATATATATCCTAATACTGTGCTGAAGTAAAGATGACATTAAGTACCAGTTATATGATAAAAACTGTTTTATTGAACTTACATGAACAGAGGGCCTTTGAAAAAGATTGCTTAGCTTCTTCCTGTGAAAATAAAAAAACAAACATGTTTGCATATTAGTCATGTATTTTACCTTTGTTGGGATCTGAATGAATTTGTGTTTTATCAGTTTTATTCACAACTAAAGGATAGATAATTATTACAGAAAAGCACTGTTAACAGCTGAATGATGAGGAATGTAACATAATAGCAATTGACAAATGCATTAAAAGTATTGTTACAGAAAACGACAGTAAAGTCTGTCTTGTTACTTAAAATTGCTATCCAAAACATGGATCCTGCTCATCTACCTTTTATGTGGGCAAAATTGGTTACTGAAAACAAAATTGTTAATTGAAAGCCCAAATTTACAGTACTCTTTTACTTCTTTGAAGAAATTGAGATACTTCACCTATTCCCACAATACAGGGTGTCCGAGAATTATTGGACACATTACAAAATTATGTACAAAAAAACTATGAGCATTGTCTGTTTTTCTATGTCACGTATTACTAACACAGTTTCTATATTTTTTGTTTTGCAAAATTGTTATTCCCAGAATCCAATAGATGGCGCTAGGTGTGGCCTGATGAGGAATGTATGAGAAATGCGCAATCAGTAGTCATGTCATCCATACAGCAGAAGGCGATGCGTGTGTTATGGCTTGCGGAATTAAAGTCTGTCATTAAAGTTAAAAGATGGTACCGTTTAGAGTATGGTTGTAATCCTCCGTCAACGAATTCAATTAAGCAGTGGATGAAACAGTTTAAAGAAACTGGCAATGTGGAACATCGTGCAGGAGCTGGTAGGCCTAGCATCAGCGGTGAGACTGTTCACTACGTTAATGAAAGTTTCCGATGAAGCCCCAGGAAATCCATTCATAAAGCAAGCAGTGAAGGATCGTGTCTATCAGACTCTTTGTAGTGATTTGCAGGAACTGAAGCAGCGTATCACAGCTGCTATTAATTCCATAACTCCTCAGATGCTTGCCAATACATGGCATGAAATTGAGTATCGCTTGGACGTACTACAAGCAACCAAGGGATCTCACATCGAAATTTATTAACTTGTGTAGTTATGTTGTAAGTTAGTACAGACAGTTTCTTTCTATCTGTTTAATATCTTGTTTTATAAAATTGTGTAATGTGTCCAATAATTCTCGGACACCCTGTATTGTCATCTGTAAGCAGACAAAGTTGGTTGCCCGGTTTTCATCAAAAAAAAAAAAAAAGAAAAAAACTCTTTAAGACCTTAAAGTTACTGAGTTTCTGGAAAAAAAGAATTGTGTAATGCTAAATTCTAATTCCACTGATAAGACTTTCCAAACCTATTGCTAAAAAATCCTCTTAGAAATCCTACCTTGGATATATTTGATTCTCTTTCAGCATATTACCATACCCCAGGGCCACAGCTACTGGGGAGGCAGGGAGGGCACGTGCCCTCCCAGGATGGTCATGCCATAATTTCATATCATACTCTGAGGAGCGCAAAAAAATAGATATGAACAGATTGTGAATAAATTTGCCAAAAATTTTAACTCAAAAACAAAGTTATGCACTTTAGTATCTTTTTCGTAAATGCTTTAGTAAGCCACATACATTATTATGCGCAGCTAACCAGTGTACAAAACTTACACTATTAAATATGGACCACCTCATATGGATGCATGGAATTGTCTGAAACAATAGGTGGAGGTATATAAAACAATATGCTGATATGCCTAACCTCCGTGATCTTTCCAAATACATGGAAGAAATGAAAAACTAATTAGTCATTTGTGCTTTGTTTCCGAAAGTTCCGTTTAACCTGGAACGGAATTTTTACAAGCCCTACTCCGAAAACATCTTCCTATTGTTATATATACTATCTAATACTGATTCGTTCTGTGCTGGTTTGTTTTTATTCTGCATTTCTGCACGTGTTGAGCTGTCGGTGTTCACATAACTTTTACATTTCACTTGATTTTTAAAACCGTTGGCTCTTGGGTATTCACCTAGTTTTTAAACGTTGAGTAAAATTATGTCGAAAACTGGAAGTAAGACTTTTTTAATGATCATAATGCTTTCTTATAATGAAGGCATGAGAAAGTAAGAACTGCTTACTATTTGAGTGGAAGTGGGGAGCTTTTGAAGAGAATCGTAATTTCAAGGCTTGCCCTCCAGATAAGAAAAACATGCTACGTTCCTGTCATACCCCAAGGTTGTTTTTTGCAAATTACAGAGCATAAAGAGGGACACCCTATTTGTCCCCTTATAAGGAATACTTTTTCACCTTCAACTGACCTTGAAAAGCAATTGGTCAAACAATATAGCTTCCTAACCACAAACCATCCATATTCTGTTACTTCAGCCAAAGACTGTCCAGAAAATCCCTTCATTCATAGCTTCTCAAAATATCATGCCCCCTTTTGATGTTGAAACAACATTTCCTTCAGTGCCTTTCTTTGATACCTACATGGTACTGGTCAAGAAACTAATGGAACATCATGTCAAGTTGTACTGACCAAGGACCTATATATCACTGTTTTGAAACCCTTCAAAATTATTGTAGTTTTGTGTATAATGAATGGTATTTACTACCAACAAAAACAAAGTTTATCTATGGGCTCACTTCTCCCCCCCCCCTGCTTGCTGAAATTTATAAGCAAAATTTGGAAATTTTATTTATTGATCCATCTATCTAAAAACCCACCATATGACTTAGGTATGTAGATGACATCTTCATTATCTGGCCACATCATAAAGATGCATTATTGGTATTTATGTAATCTATTTCTTCTAAATTCCCCAATATAAAGTTCACCTATAATGAACAAGTAAATAACAAAATTCTTGGATGTCAACACAAACCTAAATTCAAACTTTACTCTGGGTCACTCTATCTATAGAAAACCTACCACTACTCAAAATATCATCCCTTTCCATTCATGTACCTTTGAGAAGTACAAGCTTGCAGCCATAAAAAATCTTACATTCACACAGCTAACCTTCTCTTGTAATAGGCCTCTTTCATTACAAGAAAAATATACTAATATTTTAAATATTGGCAAATTACATACCTCTACCCTCCCCTTGATCCATAGTTTGATTAATTTAATTAATAAATTGGAGTCACAAAAAAATTACTTGTCTGCTTTCAAAACTTCCAACCACTTATTAATTTGTTGGCTCAATTCCTATTATGCTTTCCTTTTTCTTATAAGCTTCAAAACTTATTCAATTTTTAAATCCTTTGGTTACAACATTGCAGTTAAACCTTCTTCACAACTAATCAATCTTTTGCTTGAAGATAGGGATCCAAACAAACCCATCAACTTATCTAGTGTTTATTTCATTCCAGTCAATACTTCAGCAGGAGTTACCCACTAAGTCGGTAGTAGTACCTAACAACATTAATCAGAGTCTGGCTAAGTGTATGTCTGATGTTAAAAAAGGTAAGCCATCTACTTTTCTTTTGTTATTGATTATCAATGATATTTCTGCTGTTCCCGATAGGAAAAACACAAAACACATTGCTCCATTTATCAATAAGAAATACCTCAGGTATCAGGAAAGCATAGAAATCTTACTTTCCCCTGATGCCTATAATACAGACTTGCACATCTCATCAAATTCCCGTTATTTGGAAATCCATTTTAAAATCTGGCAACATTCATGGCTAATGAAGGTAGAAGCAGTTACCACAAATCATCCCTATTTCATGATTGTTTCTCCTCTGCAGATAACTTTAGCATCATTTTCTTTAACAATACTCACACTGTAAACAAGATATTTATACCTTTTCAGAGAATACTCACACTGTAAACAAGATATTTATACCTTTTCAGAGAAAAAGATTATAACATACCTATAAATAAACTTTCCCAGAACCCACAGAGCTGCCAGTAGAAAGTAAAACCCAACAGCAACATATATAGCTGAAAATTAAAACAGAAAAGGAGGGACACACATTAGCTAACATTCTGAATATATATGTATGTGAAAGATCAAAATACAAAACAAAATTGCTGCTATACAATTGCAAAGCAAAATTAAATTTCCTCTGACCACAACCAAACTACATGTTCACTGATTATATGAGTCATACCTATTCTCAATTTCAGGTACTTTTTTTTTTTTTATTTTAGTTTTGTGATGCCCTATCAATAACTAATCACTTTGAGTGTCACTTCATTCTGTGATGAGGATCCTATAAAAGTCAGTCTGATTTACTTTAATCACACATTTTTGCAGAGGACAATTTATCAGAAAGTGGACTAGCAGCCACTTAAGGCCATGACTTTGGAAAGTGCCCCAATTTTTTTAATGAACTTACAAATCTTACAGTACTTTTATTATGTGTTTTGTGAGCCTATGATTCTCACAGTATAAACAAATTAGAATGCATGAATAATGGCTGTGTACCCCCAAAGAAAGAAATAGTGTTAACTGTAGATCAAGCAGTAGGATGTTTGCATTGAGAATGGTGGGAAAGTTCACATGAGCTTCTAGAAGAGAGAAACTGTTTTTCAGCTTCTGCTGGGAGTGCTAATTGGATGGTTGGAAAAGAAAAGAACTATACAGAACAAAGGTGGTGTAAAAAAAAAAATCATGGATTGTAGATTATGTCACTGCAACCAATGAAACTTAATTTCAAGAAAATAATCAGCAGCTTAATGTCATTATCGGAACAAAGGTGCTGCATTTTCACTGTTTCCCATGTAGCCACATCTTCAGAAAACTTGAAAATTACAACATCCTGGCATGGGAATGAAACTTTCATCTCCCAATTTCTATTCGAGCATACAACCATTACACCATCCAGGATTAATAATGTTCCAAGCATCTGGAGCTACATAGATAAAACTTAGAAACATGAATACTGTTCAGACTAGGTGGTGTAAT
Source organism: Macrothele yani (assembly GCA_039090855.1). NCBI lineage: Eukaryota > Metazoa > Arthropoda > Arachnida > Araneae > Macrothelidae > Macrothele > Macrothele yani. The sequence goes on from CM077026.1 coordinate 78,749,842, forward strand.
GGCAACACCCTTGTGAAGAGAAATCGGGAGATAAAGGTTCACCTCCTGCTCCAATGTGATGTAATTTTCTGAAGAGGTGGATACATGGGAAACAATGAATATATGGCACATTTGTGATAATACTGACATTTGTATTGCCTTCCATGTATGTGAAGAATTATTTGTTCAGGAGAATTTGTTCCCCATTGATATCTAAAAAAAAATCAGCAGCTTACTTTTTCAATCAAGAAGCACTTATAATGTAGTAAAATCTGTTTATTTAAGCATACAGATTTGCCAAGCCTTCGCTCTCCACTGGGACACTTTCTCAAGGCAATGGTAGACATAAAATTCGAGGAATTAGAACATGTAAGAAACAAAGATGATTTTTGAAAATAATGCAGGTGACATCATGAGCAGTATTACACGAATTTTTATCACGCAATTATATGGTGTGCTGTGATGTGCTTCCATCCTTTAATAATGCATTCCAAACCATTGGTAGTTCGATAGAGACCATATCATTGCATGCTAGTTTGCCGGAGAGGATTTTGACTGTTTCCCTGATGGCAGTGTCTTTAAAATTTGTGTAAGGGGCAATTCTTCTAATATTGTTCCACATTGGAGCGACTGAACAATGCATGACTACTCTGGCAAAGGCTGTATTCTGCATGTCCTGGTTGACATTCCTCATGTGTACTTTACATCTAGTGTATAAGGATTGCTTTACCATTCCGATGTATATCTTTTCTGTGTTGTTAGGATATCATCATCATCATCATCATTGTCAACCATTATCAATCCACTGCTGGACGAAGGTCTCCCCAAGTTTCCTCCACAACGGTCTGTCTTGTGCCAGTCTCCTCCATGTCACCCCTGCATACTTTCGAATTTCATCCACCCATCTCCCATGTGGTCTTCTTCTGGGTCTTTTCCTGTCCCTTGGAATCCAATCTAAAATTTCGGCTGTCCATCGATGATCTGTCCTTCTGGCAGTATGTCCAGCCCATTGCCATTTCAGGGATTTAACTCTGATCATGATGTCTTCCACTCTTGTCATTTTTCGGATCCACGAGTTCCTCTTCTTATCTCTCCTGGTTACACCAAGTATGCACCTCTCCATGCTTCTTTGAGTTGTCTGCAGCCTTTGTATGTCTCTTTTAGTTAAGGTCCACGTCTCTGCACCATACGTAAGCACTGGAAGGATGCATTGATCAAACACTTTTCTTTTAAGACATAATGGCATATTGCTCTTGAAAATTATGCTGTTTCTTCCAAAAGCTCTCCAGGCAAGTTTTGTAAGCCGATTAATTTCTTCATCAATGTGACCCTCACTTGATATCTGCTGTCCAAGATAAACGTACGTGTCTGTTATCTCCAGCTTTTCTCCATCAATCGATAAATCTTCATTTCTTGTAAAAGCATTGAACATCACTTTTGTCTTCTGAAAGTTCATTTTTAATCCCACTTCTTTACTCTTGTCAGCAAGTTCCTGGATCATACTCTGCAGCTCTGATGGGGTAGTTGCAAAAATGACTACGTCATCAGCAAAACGAAGGTGGGTTAGATAATCTCCATTAATCTTTATCCCCTTGTTTTCCCAGCTCAGCGACTGAAAAACACCCTCCAAAGTGGCATTAAAGAGCTTCGGAGATATGGTGTCACCTTGTCTCACTCCCTTTCCAATTTTTACGTGTGTTGTATTTTCAAACAGCCTAATCTTTGCACTTGCATTTTCATAGATGTTATTAATAATATTAATGTATGCATTTTCAATACCGCAGGTTTTCAGAGCCATTGTAACTGCTGATGGTTTCACCGAATCAAAGGCTTTTTCATAATCGATAAAAGCCATGCACAATGGAAGTTCATATTCCCTCGCTCTTTCAATTAGTTCTCTCAGCACGTGGATATGATCTATTGTGCTGTAGCCACTCCTGAATCCAGCTTGTTCTCTCGGTTGAGCCATGTCCAGTGTTACCTTCAAGCGGTGTGAAAGAACTTTAGTGAAGATTTTATAAACTACTGATAAGAGGCTGATAGGTCTGTAGTTTCCAAGATCCTCAATGTCACCTTTCTTATGTAGCAGGATCATTGTAGCGGTGTTCCAATCCTCAGGAATCTTTCCTTCATTAAGGCATCGAGTGAAAATTTGGGCGAGTACTGTTTCGATTTCTCCACTTGCTTCTTGTATGATGTCTACAGTAATTCCATCTTCTCCTGGAGCTTTTCCTCGCTTCATGTTCTTGATTGCATGTGCAACTTCTGCTGGAAGGACTGGAGGAACTCTGGTACTGGTATCTTTCATGATGTCTGGAGTGCATGTATTATCCCTTTCATATAATTTGGAGTAGAAATCTTTCACTCTTGTCAAAATTTCGCCTCTATTTCTTGTTACAGAACCATCTTCTTTTCTCAGTGCTATAATCTGCTTTCTTCCCTTACTGAGATGTCCTTTTGCTATCTTTAGGCTTTGGTTGTTTTCAATTGTTTTCCTCACTAGTTCACAGTTGAATTTTCTTACGTCTTCAGTGATACTTTTTCGTACTGTCTTGCATAGCTCTATATATTCCACTTTGGAAGTCACATCTTCTTTAGTTGTCCTCATCTCTCTTCTTTTTTGCATCAACATTTTCGTTTTTCCTGATAATTTATTTACATGCAACTTGTTCTTAGACCCAGCTAATTTTGTTGCTGTTTCCATAACAGCTTTGGTTACTTTTCTGTTAACTTCAGAGATGTCCCACTTCTTCAGATGTTAGGCCTTCTAAAGCAGAGAACCTGTTCTTCAGTTCCAACTTGAAGGTATTATGGTGTTTTTTAAGGTTGGTTATGTCAATAGATTTTGTTTGTCTTATGAGCTTGCCACGTTCAAGTTTAGTGTTGAGGTGCATCTTACATCTCACCAATCTATGGTCACTACCTGTGTTGAACTTGTTTAGCACACTGCAGTCTTCTATGACGAATTTTTTGTTACACATAATAAAATCAATTTCACTTGTCGTCCCATTTGGATGTCTCCATGTCCATTTCCTGTGTGGCTTTTTCTTGAAGAAGGAGTTCAAGATGAAAACCCTTCTGCCTCTGCAAACTCAACGAGAGTATTTCCACGCTGGTTTCTGTTGCCGTGACCGAATTTACCTACTGAAGTTTCATTCTGTTGCCGTTGCCCTATTTTTGCATTGAAATCTCCCATAATTATTTTCAAGTGCTGCTTACCTTTATTATTTAGATGACAAATTTCCTCATAAAATTCTTCAATTTCTTCTTCAGGATGACTTGTGGTGGGTGCATAAGTTTGAATAATCTGAGCCTGGTATCTTTTTGAGAGTTGGATAACAAGTCGTGCAGCTCTGTCAGAGGAACTTTCAACTTCTACAACTTTATCCTTCAGTTTCTTGTTTATTATAAATCCAACACCACTAGTTCTGCCAGTATCTGTCCCACGATAGTAGAAGAGATGTCCACTTTTCAGTTCGATGAGATCTTCTCCTTTTCTCCTTACCTCACTTAGCCCCACGATGTCCCACTTGATCCTTTGTAGTTCCTCTTCCAATTCAAGAAGCCTTGAATCAGAAGATAGGGAGCGTCCATTGTACGTAGCCAAGGTCAGCATCAGATGGCAGCCTAGTCCGGTCCTCCGGGGATTCTTAGCACCCTCTGCTTTCATGTCGCACTGGCCGCTGCCTTGGCCAGGTACATTCCAGCTGCCGGAGACTGAGGGCCAAGATTTAAGTTGTGGAATCATTTTGGAGGGATTTGGCCATAACTCACCACGCTGGCCAAGCGGGTTGGTGAGTGTGGGATAGAATTTCCTCTAATCCCGATGGTATAGTTATACCGCTACTGGCGGTCGTCAGAGCCCCTTTAGTGGGAACAGGATGCACCACGAGAAGGCGGGGTTGACATTTGTCAAGGAGAGGCTGTGATGTTACGCATCACCTGACCTTACATCCCTGTTAGGATATATCAACAGTAAAGTGTGCACATCCTTTCACACACTGTCTCTCCTTGCAGCTCAATATTATATGTGATAACAGGGTTGGTGACTTCATTGCTACTTAGATTTTGTGTTAACTGTAATAAATTCTTCAACCAATATGTAAATCCTGGGACATACGTGATGGATCCTGCATATCTCATTTTCATACAGTTGATTTTGCTATCGCAGAGATTATACCAATTCTTACAGTTCTATGTATTCTGTCTATGTCATCTTTCGTATATCCAGCCTTTAGACCTTTTGCTATTATAGCAAAAGTCTATAGGCTGGACATAAGAAAAATGACATAGACAGAACACATAGAACTGTAAGAAATTGTATAATGTCTGCAATAACAAAATCAACTAGTAAAACAATGAGATATGCAGGATCCATCACATATGTCCTAGGCTTTATATATTAGTTGAAGAATTTATTATGTAAGTACAACATCTCAGTAGCAATGAAGTCGTTGACCTCAATATATCATATATAATATCAAGCTACAAGGAGAGACAGTGTGAGATAAAAAGCGGGTGTGTACACCATACGGTTGGTGAACCCTAACAACACAGAAAAGACATATCGGGAATGACAAAGTGATCCTTAGATACTGGATGTAAAGAACATATGCAAAGTGTCGACCAAGACATGCAGAATACAGCCCTCACTAGAGAAGTCATGCATTGTTCGGCCACTCCTGTATAGAGTAATATTAGAAGAATTGCCCCTTACACAAACTTCAAAGAGACTGCCATCAGGGAAACAGTCAAAATCTTCTTTAACAAACTAGCATGCAATGATATGGTCTCTATTGAATTACCAATGGTTTGGCATGCACTATTAAAAGATGGAAACGCATCATACACAGCACATCATATAATTGTGCCATAAAAATTCATGTAATACTGTTCATAATGGCCCCTGCATTGTTTTAAAAACACCATCTTTGTTTCTTATGTGTTCTAATTCCTTGCATTTCATGTCTCCCATTGCCTTGAAAAAGCCTCCCAGTGAAGAATGAAAGCTTGGTGAATCTACTGTACATGAGCATTGCACCAGTAAATAAATGGATTTCACTATGCTATAAGGTGCTTCTTAATTGTGCACAGTCTGGTGTATTTTGAACTAACATTACTTTTTCAAATTTACAGATAATTCTTTTTTCTTTCAGAAACCAAATCCATAAAGTTCTATAATCAATCACTTTCGGGAAAAAAGAATACAAGATTAAATACTCAAACACACACACATATATATACAAGGTTATTACAAATGAAGCAGATAGTTTCAACATTTTATAAAACCAAAACTATTTAAGATATTGACATTCACGTTGCATCGTTTTGTAGGGAAACTCTTGAAGTTTCTTACAGCAACTTATAAATGTTCAATGTGTGCACCCTTAGTCCCATGGCATATATCAACATGGCTGCCAAATTCTTGTCAAACATGTGTTAACATATTGCCATCAACTACCACAACAACCACAATAGCTGTTGTGATAGTAGTTTCAGATCAGCTAAACTAACAGGAATGAAGACCTTGTCTTAGACATAGCCCCCCCCCCCCCCCCCAAAAAGAAAGGCACAAGGAGTTACATCCAGACTTTATTGTGCCCAACATGTGAATGACATGTTGTCGCCTATTGCACAGCCTATCCAGTGCTGTGGAAGATTTTCATCAAAATAATTTTTAACTTCCCAATGCCAGTGGGCTTGTGCTCCATCCTGTTGGAAAATTAAGTTGTCACTGCCTTTGTACAGTTTAGGCATCAACCAAATAATTAGCGTATTGAGATAAGAACTTCCAGTTACAGTGTTTTCTTGGGAAAAGAAGGGGCCATACACTTTTTTAATGGGGTATAGCACAGAACACATAAACCTTTGGGAAATCCCACACATGCTCCACTGCTGCTCTAGGATTTTCTGTTCCCCATATGCAAATTCCTTCCACAGATGAGGTTTAGACCTGACAACTCATTTCTGTTGCAAATGTAAATGGATTTTCTCTTCAATACATCACTTTCAGGAAAAGAAAGTATTTGGAAATCAAGGTAGCCTTGATTTCCAAATACTCTCTTTGCTAAAAAAACCAAAGCACCCCGAGAAAGTAATTTGATCCTCATGAAACTCTGCATTCAAGCAACTCAGGACCAAATATGCAAATGATTAAAAAATAATAACCAATGAATAAATAGTGACCCACCACAGGGCATGGGAACTGTGCATTGAGGAGGGTATATCAAGAGCAAAGCTCACACGCATGGACAATTGTGACAATAGATTGTGGTTGCATTAACCTCCACTGACTGTGAGCATGCCTAGACTTCGGATCCATGCACAATAACAAGCAAGCAGTTGAGGAGGTTGAGAGAGGACATATAATTCGGCTGAGACAGCTGGTTGGTCAAGTCACCATATCGCCAGACATTTGGATCGGAGCAGCACTGCAATTGGGCAATGTTGGCGCCAATGGGAAGAAGAGGGCAAAACCCAGCAACACACAGGCAGTGAACACCTAAAGACAATGACAGAATGTGAGAATCAAGCAATTGTGAGAGCCACACGAACAGAACCAAATTCGTTGCTTTCAACCATCCGTGGTCATGTTACGTCGTCTACGGGTATGGAAGTGACCAGCCAGACCACTGCCAGACGACTTGAGGCACGGGCACTACATTCGAGAATGCCACTCTGACATATACCACTGACCAGGGACACCCTTGGTAGTCCTCCATACCATCCTCACAGCTGAATGGTACGTCAAAGACATTCTATGACCTGTTGTGTTGCCATTTCTGTCGCAGCATCACTGAGCAAGTTTTCGACAAGATAATGTCCGGCCACACACAGCATGGATCTCCCAGGCCTGCCTCTGTAACGTTAACACCCTTCGACAGCCAGCCCAATTTCCCGGCCTCTGACAAATTGAACATGTTTGGGACATGATGAGACGTCACCTACACCCATCCTGAAATGTTGGTAAACTGGCCCAGAATTTGAACACCATCTGGCAAGCTATGCCTCAGAAAAGTATCCATGAACTGTATGTGTCTATGCAACACCAAGTAAGTGATTGTATCAAAGCCAGAGGTGGTGCTACAATGTACTGACTTGTTCCACTCGTGTAGCTGTTTTATCCAAATAAGTAGCCCAACTGCTCTGGAATTACAATCATTTCCTTTCCTATACATGTACATTGTACATACCAATTTTTATCTCAATTACGTGATTCCTCCTAGGTGATTTTTTTTTTTTTTTTTTTTTTTTTTTTGGCAAAGAGTATATATATAAACAAATACTTGTAACTTTCTCATCTCTGTTATTGTAGCAAATCATGCCAGAAGCTCAGTCATCTGGTTTCATGGAGATGAAAAGTCAGTTTATGTAAACATGTCTCAAAAAAAAAAAAGTCACACTTTTGTTGCTAACTCTGAATATACGAACACTGCTCAGAAATGACAGTCATGTGTTGTATGACATCCAAAGGCTTTAACTAATGTCAAATCTTTCCAGTACATATTGAATTTTACAAGAAATGTTTATAGCAGCCAAGCTGACCTTTGTCATGGTTTTAGGTAACTGAGCTTCCTTTCTACATATGAAATTCAAAAAAATCCCACAAGGTCATGAAGTAACTGCATCATATGCTAAAATTGTGTGTAGGGTAGTTACTCAAATCCCAATGGCTACAGATAATATAAACCTGCCCATTTCAGACTCTCATCTTATAAGCCCAGCTTGTTGGTTTTAGCTCTAATTCAAAGCCATCAAAGATAAAATGAAATTCGATTTCAAATATCAAAAAATAAACCGGCCCATTTCAGACTCTCATCTTATAAGCCCAGCTCGTTGGTTTTAGCTCTAATTAATCAACTCATCTGGTGGCAGATGCATATCGATGTTTTTCGTTTCACTCAATGATTTTTGCCATCTGATTATTTCATAAGTCAGTTTTCATTTTGTGAACTGAAATGTTTTTCTTTAATCCAGGAGCAAAATACTTAACCTTCTAATAGAGCTTGTACAAAAAACTAGCAGATAATGCTTACCTTGGCATTCCTTTCTAGCGACGGGAACATTTCACGCACGTGTTTTCCGGTCCTTTGTTGATGTTATTGTCCTAAAGTCCGTTGTATGCGATGACTGGCTTTACTTCTCACACTTTTCGCTGGGTATACTCATTGGATCTTTGCCTTAGGATTCAAACATCAATTTTTACCGTTCTTTATACTCGAAATTTTCGCCCATACTCTGGGCATCTTCAGGAGCATGGCGACTTTACCACCGATGTTCGTGGTTAACTTCGCGCTAATGGAGTCCGATACTCCTTGTTGCCATTCGTCGGAAAAACTTTCCTGGATATATTTCGTTATCAAGCCCGGCTGGCGCCATCTATGTTTCGTTAAGAACACGTTTTTTTTTCCCCCCCGTTTTTTTTTGGTTTTTTTTCCCCAATAGGTAAGCATTATCTGCTAGTTTTTTGTACAAGTTACTTTGAAATATCGCACGTAAAAGAGAATAGTACAATAATTAGAGCTATATAATAGTCAGAATTAGAACTACTAAGTGGAATTGCTTCTAATAGAGGCTTTGCTTAAATCCATAATTTTTCACAATTAAATGATGAAAAAAACAACTGACCAGTCCCATGTAGACCTCCAGATACAGCACCTAATGGATAGTCTATATTTTCTTCTTTATTACATGCAGTGTACTGCAATTCCTAATATTCAGTGAAACTTTGAGTTGTTTATTTTAGTGAGATCTATCTTTACATTCTCAATATCACATTCTTCTAGTGCTATTTCCATTTTCCCTTCAAAAATCATGTTGTTGTTTTTTTACCACTTGGTCTAAATTTTCATCCTCAAAAGCATTTAAATTTGGATTGTTTCATCAAAAGTGTGATGCCTGCAAGTTCTCTATGCTGATGTCTTGTATTGCTCATGCCAATAGCATCTGCAATAGCCCTGCTTCTCTCTCACCCTAGAGTATAATAATATTATTAAACCATTACTGCTCACTACGATTCCCTGGTGGTTTGGGAGATGAACTCATTAAAAAGTTAGAATCCAAGAATTCTGCCACTCTCATTTCTTTTGAGGTTAATAGACAACTGCAATTTGCTCGCCGTATTCCACTTCTTGACCAGTCTACCTACCAATTGCATCAAATTTTCAAATCTTATGGCTATTTTATTGGTATAATATCCAATCGAACCATCTTGAAACTTATCCTCTTTGACAAACAAAGTCAAACTCCTGAATGCCCCTGCCTGGTGCATACAAAATTCGTATTTCCATTTCAGCTGGTACCACAGTTTACCTCAGCAGTACTTTTCACAGCATTTCTAAATGGTTGGCTGAGCACAAAAAGGATGTTACCCTAGGCAGACCTAATTTTTCTTTGGTGTTACTTACTCTAACCAATACTTCAACAGAGCCTCCTTGGAATAATACTGAGAGAATTGCTAAAAGGGCTTTGTGCTTTAATAAAAGCATCAAAATATCCACCTCTTCCAACTGCAATATGGATTATTTATTGTACATAATTGTCAACTATACAGTTATTATATTGTGTGCTGTTTCTCATGTTGTATGAGTGTCAAAGTGCTCGCGGGAAACATTCATCTTTGTCTGACACTTATTGTTGAATGCTACTGAATATTAAAAATTAAGGTAAAATATTATATAAATGAAAGCAGTTACTCACATTTTCATTTTCTTGGAGTATTTTGGAATATTGAACTTTTACTCGACAAAATCTTAAATTTCTTGAAGTCTTCAGTAATCACTTTTTGACGATATTCTACTTGATATGTTGAAACAGGTGGGTAATAATTCTTCTTAATGAATCATGATTCTAAAAATGACATCTAAAATAATAAAATATTGAACAGTCAAACCTTTAAATTGAAGGGAAATCGATCTGGTAAAATATTCTGTCTTGACGATAGTTTAGACTTCGTTTACCACTGCACTAATATTCCCAAACTAGTTTCGACTATCATTCTCATAGTCTTCATCTGTGGGTTAAGCGACGTGCCTTCATCATGTGGGTTATTGTTCATCGGCCAACTATCTCATGCTGCAGCATAAGATAGTTGGCCGATGAACAACAGGTATGATGAGAAACACGTCGCTTAACCCACAGATGAAGACTATGAGAATGATAGTCGAAACTAGTTTGGGAATATTAGTGCAGTGGTAAACGAAGTCTAAACTATCGTCAAGACAGAATATTTTACCAGATCGATTTCCCTTCAATTTAAAGGTTTGACTGTTCAATATTTTATTATTTTAGATGTCATTTTTAGAATCATGATTCATTAAGAAGAATTATTACCCACCTGTTTCAACATATCAAGTAGAATATCGTCACAAAGTGATTACTGAAGACTTCAAGAAATTTAAGATTTTGTCGAGTAAAAGTTCAATATTTCGAAATACTCCAAGAAAACGAAAATGCGAGTGACAGCTGTCATTTATATAATATTTTACCTTAATTTTTAATAATCAGTAGCATTCAACAATAATAACACAGTGTCAGACAAAGATGAATGTTTCCATGAGCACTTTGACACTCATACAACATGAGAAACAGTACACAATATAACAACTGTATGGTTGACAAATATGTACAATAAAGATTATAACCACGTAATGAAGTTCAACTACGAAATGTGTAAGAAGAACTAATTGAATGCAATATGGATTGTCTTTATTTTAATCTCCATCATCTGGAAATCCCTCCTATCAGTTGGCAGCAACATTAATCATGAACTGGAAACACCAAATCTAGCTACCAGTCTAACTCTAAATGTTTACAGGCGATCAAGACCTAAGTTGGGCTGAAAGTTACTGTATATTTGCAGTTACTTTTTGAACATAACAAGCATGTATTTTCCACAATCTAGAAGACTGTTGTGATTTTATACAGTTGTTTTTCCAACAGATTTTGTGCATTTTAGATAACTGAATAAATAAATGAAGACTTTTCTGTTAAGTGCTTTATCGTGAGTTTATTAAGGGAATTTATGGTGAAATGGTTAATTCTGACCACACTGCCTGTGAATTTATACATGGGGTTAAAAAACAACAACACTGAATTAGCTAAGTAATATCATTCCCATGGCTTGAGTCAAATTTTTTCCCTACACAGAAGCAATTCAAAGTTGTTCTTAATCACATGGTCTGAACTAGTAACTTTATCTTCTCATGTCTTTGTGTCTGACATCAAATTAAAAGCACTGAAGCATTACTATTACAAAGAAAAAAAAGCAAATTGAAATTGTAGGCATCTAAGAAAAACAAATTGGGAATGCTTCAGTTGAAATTTTGGTTATTTATCATTTGACTTGATCCTCTTCACCATACTGGTTTAAGAAATTCATTGAAAATGGTTTTATGTTGTATTTTTTTTTATTTTTGTTATTGTTGTTTCCTGCAGGAACTTTTCCTTTGCTCATATGTATAACAAACACTAGTTGTTGTTTTTTAATTTTCAATGTCACTTCCATGAGCTAGTTTTTATCAGAACTTTGCTTATATTATTTACCTTCAGGATTTTTAATTATGAAGAAAATTCAAGTGTTTTAAATTTCTGAACTTGCTTTTGTCATCATATTTCCATTTAAAAAACAAAAAAGATGCACAGTTTTTCACACATGTCATAAGTAGCAGAAGGCAGATGGCAAAGTTTGATAAATGTTGTAATGCACTATAAATCAGAGTTAAGCCCGTTCTTACTAGATATTTTTATGCATGTTGTAACAGCAGGAGACTCGGTGAAAAAAGAGAAGCCAGAAGAAGAACACTAGTGGAAAATGTTAAAAGGAAGAGTTCTAAAGATGAGCAGAATGTAGACAGGATGCATGAGCTGCAACGAAGGGAACAATTTAATTAATGGTGTTAATGTCCAAGGGACCAAAAAAATGTGAAATTGGGTTCATTGTTTAAGAAAAATGAAGAGATGCAGATAAAAGTGAAGAGCAATGTGTAGACAGTTGGAATAACTGGAGAAAAACATTGCATATGCTTTGTGAAAAAAGTTGCCACTGGAGATGAAAAGCAAAGAATTCAGGACTTTTTTAAAGCCAGCAAAGCTGCACACTGCTGAGACTTGGCCAATGATGAAATGCATAGAAAATATGCAAAATATTACAGAAAAGAAGTTTCTGAGGTACATGTGCAGTTCACTAGAAGAGGTACAGTTAGGAAAGAAAGGATAAGGACAGCAATTTAAGTGACAATATCGGCAACTAACTACTTCAGAGAAGAATCCAGAAGCATCGTTCTGGTATGAATGTTTCATGAGATAAGATGAAGGGAACATGGATGTATACTTGTGAACATGAAATCTGCTCATAAAAAGTACAAAAAATATGAGATGAGATGGGGGAGATCTTGGTGAAGAATGATGGGAAGGAAAATGTTAACAAGTGAGATGATGAAGGTAGAACTGAATAGTGAAAGAAGTTCAACAACAATAATTAATTCTACCTAATTGTGGGTCTAACAGTGGTAGAGGAAAATAAAATGAGAAGCATTTCAGACATCTACATTCTGTTGGATAATGCGATACAAAATGGAAATTTTGTCACTATTAACCAATGTAAACGTACGAAAATGCAACTTTAAGAATAAGTAGTTCTTAAAAAATTTCTGACTGCTAACAGTTGGTTTGGTTGTCATTTTTCAAACTCCATAGCTTCTTCAACTTCCATGGCTATAAATTGTTGCCTCCCACACCTGAGATTACAGGCTCAAGTAAAAGGTACAAACCAAAATAACAGATGAAATGTATTACCCAAGTATTATTCACCATTTAATCTCAGACTTGTAGTACATACAACACCAAAACAAATAGGCAACTAACTAGCAATAAGGAAACCAAAAGAAATGAATTTTTATAGTTTTTCTTAAAAAATAAATGCTTTACGCCTTAAATTGAATTAACATAATCAATAACAATGTAACTTCTCTAAAGAACAAAATGAATTTTATACATACGAGTGAATATATCTTCAGGTTTATAAATCGCATGAAAGTCAACACCAGACTTATTAACCAGGAGACGATATTGTGATCCATCACCAAGAAAATCTATTTCACTGAAAAAAATTGGGAAACATATACTGTAACATTTTGAAATTTCAAAATAATAATGGCATTTGTTATACAATGGGACACTTCAACAAAACTTTTCCTCAAATGCACATAAACAATGAGTAGAAGGCGGAGCGTGACTTTTCTAGACGGGGAAGCGGTCAGAACAGCCCATCTTTAGTCACATTATTAATACACATACAATGCATATGTAATAAAAAAATTATATGCTTATACATGCATGCAAATATTAAATGAATGTATGCATATATTTAAAAATTATGTACTTATAGACATTTAAAGATTATATATACTAACACATATAATAAAAAAATAGCAGTGAAAAATTCTGTAGCATACGAGATTTTAATTTATGTGGTAAAACACGGAAGCGTCATTGTAAACATATATTACAACAATTTAGGAAAAGTATTCAGTGTTTCTTTACCTTATTTGTAGCACAAAGGAATTCTGTTTTTTTTTTTTTTTTTTTTTTGGCAAAAATGTTAATAACGTCATCATGGAACGAAGGCTCCTTGCTTAGGCGATCTAAAAATACCATTTCAATACTTAAAAGTTCCAGAGAAGTCAGTCTATCTTGACTTTATGTACTTCTTAAAAATGTTTTCATTCATTTGAGTGCAGATAAGGTCCTTTCAGCAGATGCATTTGTAGAAGGAATAGTTAATATAGCTGACTGAGTCTGAATACCTCGAGTAATGACCAGATCTTCAGCAATCAGATACTGGTAGAATTCACAAACATTTTCTTTCCATATAACAGGCTGGGAATAAATTACGCTGAGTTCACTTTCAGACAAATAAAATTGAAAAATGAAGGAAACTCTTCTTTCAAACAGAAAAAAAAGTGATCTCTGGAAATTTCATGATGAATTGAGGAAATTGTGTTTTGTCAAGTAGATGTAGAAACATTAACTTTGGCACTTCACTGAATCTTACGGAAATATTCAAACTAACAATGTCAACGATTTCTAAAAAATAATCCACTGTACAAGGATTTCTTGTCTTCACCAGATATTGAATCAATTTATATTGTTTTTTGACACAGTGGGGAAAAACTGTCTGCAAGTGTGTTCGCTTTGTTCCGAACAGATTCAAAATAATTTCTAAATTTCTGTAAAAAAAGAAAAAAAGATTTTAAAATCCCCAATTGTCTTCAAACAAAAGCTAACATCAGACTGCTTTGCTTGTATGATTTGAAACAACTTGTCAGTGTGAGGAAAAACTATAGAAAAAAAGTGTAAGAAAGAAATAGTCAAAGTCGTGTAACTGTGCTAGTAAACCTCTTGCAGAGCAGATGGTTTCACCATCCCACTGATGAGCATTCTTATCTGTGATTGATACAAACAGGTTCGCAAGTTCTTGATAGTGTTCATGGACTGTTTCAGCTAATCAAATGTTGTAGTTTCATCTAGTTGAAACGACATCTGGAAACCGTTTCCTAACTTCCGCATCTACACAGAGCTTGTGTTCGCTTGGATGACCACAAAAAAGCTGGAAAACTCTGAGAGTGTACTAAAGGAAACTTTGCATTCTTTCAGAAAACTGACAAACTGCGACAACACCAGGTTCAGTTTATGCGCATATCAATGTACGAACAACACCTGCTTGCAACTGTCTTTAATTTTTGCTTGTAATCCATTGTTTTCGCTTGCCATTACTGCCGTGCCATCATACGTTTAAGCTACTAATTTTGACTCACATTCGAAATCCTTCAGTATCTTCATAGCATGCTAGAAAAGGCATCTGCCGTTCGGTTGTTGCTGATATCTGTGAAATTCAAAATTCTTTCTTCGACTGGCCCTTCCTTAGTAACATATCAAAAACTGACGAAGGCTGAAATTTTATGCTGACATCAGATGTTTCCTCCATAATCAGAGAAACGAAAGTTGACTAAGGTATTTCTTCTTTTATTCTTCTGATCATTAATTCAGCAACCGAGTGAATAATGACAATTTAAATGTCACCAGACAACCCTGAAAAAACAGTTGAGCTTTATAGGTAAATTTTAAGTTCTAGGTCATACTTTGGAATCAAACTGACAAGTTCAATATAATTCCCACAATTCAGCAAATATTTCTGCTTCATTGTGGCCATGAAAAGCCAACTCCTGTCTTTCTAGAAAACAAGCTACATCTATAAGGTGACTATCTGGCTGTTTTTCTTCACAGTTTCATTGTGTCTTTGAATATCCAGTCTAAATTGTTCCCTAATGCCAGACTCAATTCTACTTTTTACAAATTGTGCCAAATCTTTGGCAGCTACTATGTGGCTAACACTGCTTCTGTGAATGTTATTTAAGTCATCAAATCCTTTCGTATTCCATACAGTTTTTCTTTACTGAAAAGGAGACATGGCCAACAAAACAATTTGTGTAATTGACTGCAACGGCACATCCACGAAAATGAATCGTAAAGGCGGGTGTGGAAATGGTGAACAAAAGATTTAGTGCCTTTTACTTGAGAACACAAAGTGGGTAATGGTTTTGGTCTGCCAGCATTCATAACTTTTAATTTATCGCTAAAAGTTAGCAAACTAAATGGTTTCTTCATTAACTGTTCGATATCACAGTCACATGATTCAGTGTTATTTCCGTTAGGCAGCAAATCACCTATTCTATAAATGTTTACTGCTGTGGAAGTGGCACCACAAGCGCATCATGTGCGATCAAAGTACAAGGCTCTAGCTGGAAGTGGTCTAAACGCAGAGTCTGAAATGACACGCGCATGCGCCGCTCTGGCTCCCTTGCCGAGCTGAGAGGTCACTGCTGGAAACACAGTAGAAATCGCTTCCACGCAGAATGTAGCATGGCCATGCTTGTCCGAAAGGGATGTCATGCGCATGCGCCACCTTGGCTCCCTTGCCTGGCTGAGAGGTCACTGCTGGAAGTGCAGTAGACATCGCTTCCATGGAGAACGTAGCATGGCCATGTGTGTCGAAAATGAGAAGCCTCAAGTATTTTCCTGGTTCACAACAGTCAGCATTAACGTAACCGGCTGCAAGTTGAAAATTCACTTAGTTGTGTAATCATGAAATTTGTTTCTACTGGGAAAAAACTGAAAATGAATGCATAATTGAATTTGAATTTTTAATCGTTATTGTATTTTTTTCATGATTTTGCGCAACAGTTTGACTCATGATTTCAAAGGGAAGCAGCGTTTCCATCGTGTCTATGGACGCTTCACCACTGATGAGTAGGCATTTTCAGCATCTTTTCTACACTATTATACTTTCAAATTTTAAATCTGTAATGTGAAATATCCACTTAGCTTTCAAGTACTTTAAGCTGCATTGTTGTGAACAAGTTTCAGAAGTTTATATCTACTGAGTTATTTATACTGACACTTTTGAAAACAAACTCAATTTCAATTGAATTTTAGCAGTATGTTTTTCAGTCATAAGGAAAATGTAGGTGGAAATATCAAAAGCTTTAAAAAGAAAAGTGTTAAATTTCTTAAAACACGCCTATTACTCTCTGATTACAAGCACAATATGAAAAATAATCAGCAATGAAAAATACCTGTGAAGAGTATTGTTTGTTTCTAAATCAACAACTTGCCAAGTTGTACCAAGTGAAGTGAAATTCAAAATGATCTTCATGGTTTTGTGTGGCTTCAGTGGCTTTGAATCAATCAGTGAACACTAAAATGAAATAACACATTTAATTCATTACAACAAGAAATGCACCAATACACTCCACTGTAAAAAAATTACAAAAGGTAAAACATACTGATTTACAAATTACGATTTTATTGGTGGATTTACTCATTTTTCCATAAAGGAAAAATTCAACCAAATTCTAGTCGATCTGTTGTTAAATTTCCAATTTCTGAGGAAACTGGAGGGAAAGTCTGTGCCAAATTTACAGATTATTCCCCCTGGGAATGATGGGGAAAAAGAATAATGCACAGTTCCCTCTTTTATCAGCCCCTAATTTCTGACGGACAAAGGATTTGGATAAATTCCATTGACAAATTAATTTTCTGTTTCCTTCTCCTTTTTAAAGGCAAGAAAAAGTTAAGAAAGATTTACTCTTTCTTTGAAGATGCACAAATGGGAGCAAATGGTCGTCCAGGATATCCCGGTAACATTGACCTATGAGGGACGATGTCACATGTACTAGGGGTCCCATTTCAGTGCACGTAAGCAGTGCCCTAGACGAGAATGCCACCCCCACCAGCTTGAAGAGTACCCTGCTGGCAAGAAGGATCCATCGCTTCATGTGGTTTGCGCCATACTCGTATCCTGCCATCGGCATGTATCAACGTGAATCTCGACTCATCAGTCCAGGCAACATTTTTCTACATGTCTAGGGTCCAGTGGCAATGTTCCCGCGCCCATGCTAATCTTTGCACCCTGTGATGTGCGGTCAGCAGCGGTACCCTCGTGGGATGATGGTTTCTGTACCCCATAGCGAGGAGATGGTTCTGGATGGTGTGGCTGCTTACACTGCACCAGCGTTAAATTGCCGAGTGATTTCTTGCACTGTGGCCCATCTATCCGCTGTTACAATGTGAGCTAGCTGAAGATGACCCCGCTCATCCACACGCTGTTGTCCACGGCAGTTGGCCTTTGCAGAGATGGTTTTACCGGATTCGATGTACTCACGGTAGATGGTTTTACCGGATTCGATGTGACACAGTGGCTGGTGAAAATCCCAGTGCCTGCATGACTTCCAAGATGGAGCAACCCATTCGTCGGGCCTCGACAATTTGTCCACGATAAAATGCGCTTATATCCTTCGTCTTACCCATACTGCGTCCGACTCTTACTGATTCCCATCACATCACTCCTTATATTGTTGGATCGCTGCATGCGTCATGTCGTTTACAGGGCCGCCCACAGCACCACATTTGCATAATGCCAGCTGTCTCTAAATCAATTGCTCTTCAGTGTATATTCTAGCATATAACCTGTCCTAGAACAGTTGTTTTTGAGCTTTAAATAAATATTAATACATTGGGAATGGGATGTAAGGTCAGGTGATGCGTAACATCACAGCCTCTCCTTGACAAATGTCAACCCCGCCTTCTCGTGGTACATCCTGTTCCCACTAAAGGGGCTCTGACGACCACCAATAGCGGTATAACTATACCATCGGGATTAGAGGAAATGCTATCCCACACTCACCAACCCGCTTGGCCAGCGTGGTGAGTTATGGCCAAACCACTCTAAAATGACTCCACAACTTAAATCTTGGCCCTCAGTCTCCGGCAGCTGGAATGTACCTGGCCAAGGCAGCGGCCAGTGCGACATGAAGGCAGAGGGTGCTAAGAATCCCCGGAGGACCGGACTAGGCTGCCATCTGATGCTGACCTTGGCTACATATAACGGACGCTCCCTATCTTCTGGATCAAGGCTTCTTGAATTGGAAGAGGAACTACAAAGGATCAAGTGGGACATCGTCGGGCTAAGTGAGGTAAGGAGAAAAGGAGAAGATCTCATTGAACTGAAAAGTGGACATCTCTTCTACTATAGTGGGACAGATACTGGCAGAACTAGTGGTGTTGGATTTATAATAAACAAGAAACTGAAGGATAAAGTTGTAGAAGTTGAAAGTTCCTCTGACAGAGCTGCACGACTCGTTATCCAACTCTCGAGAAGATACCAGGCTCAGATTATTCAAACTTATGCACCCACCACAAGTCATGCTGAAGAATTAATTGAAGAATTTTATGAGGAAATTCGTGATCTAAATAATAAAGGTAAGCAGCACTTGAAGAAAATTATGGGAGATTTCAATGCAAAAATAGGGCAACGGCAACAGAATGAAACTTCAGTAGGTAAATTCGGTCACGGCAACAGAAACCAGCGTGGAAATACCCTCGTAGAGTTTGCAGAGGCAGAAGGGTTTTTCATCTTGAACTCCTTTTTCAAGAAAAAGCCACACAGGAAATGGACATGGAGACATCCAAATGAGACGACAAGTGAAATTGATTTTATTATGTGTAACAAAAAATTCGTCATAGAAGACTGCAGTGTGCTAAACAAATTCAACACAGGCAGTGACCATAGATTGGTGAGATGTAAGATGCACCTCAACACTAAACTCGAACGTAGCAAGCTCATAAGACAAACAAAATGTATTGACATAACCAACCTTAAAAAACACCATAATACCTTCAAATTGGAACTGAAGAACAGATTCTCTGCTTTAGAAGGCCTACCATCGGAAGAAGTGGATATTTCTGAAGTTAACAGAAAAAGTAACCAAAGCTCTTATGGAAACAGCAACAAAATTAGCTGGGTCTAAGAACAAATTGCATGTGAACAAATTATCAGGAAAAACCAAAATGTTGATGCAAAAAAGAAGAGAGATGAGGACAACTAAAGAAGATGTGACTTCCAAAGTGGAATATATAGAGCTATGCAAGACAGTATGAAAAAGTATCACTGAAGACGTAAGGAAATTCAACTGTGAACTAGTAAGGAAAGCAATTGAAAACAACCAAAGCCTAAAGATAGCAAAGGGGCATCTCAGTAAGGGAAAAAAACAGATTATGGCACTGAGAAAAGAAGATGGTTCTGTTACAAGAAATAGAGGCGAAATTTTGACAAGAGTGAAAGATTTCTACTCCAAATTATATGAAAGGGATGACACATGTACTCCAGGCATCATGAAAGGTACCAGAGTTCTTCCAGTCCTTCCAGCAGAAGTTGCACATGAAATCAAGAACATGAAGCGAGGAAAAGCTCCAGGAGAAGATGGAATTACTGTAGACATCATACAAGAAGCAAGTGGAGAAATCGAAACAGTACTCGCCCAAATTTTCACTCGATGCCTTAATGAAGGGAAAATTCCTGAGGATTGGAAAAACGCTACAATGATCTTGCTACATAAAAAAGGTGACATTGAGGATCTCAGGAACTACAGACCTATCAGCCTCCTATCAGTGGTTTATAAAATCTTCACTAAAGTTCTTTCACACCGCTTGAAGGTAACACTGGACATGGCTCAACCGAGAGAACAAGCTGGATTCAGGAGTGGCTACAGCACAATAGATCATATCCACGTACTGAGAGAACTAATTGAAAGAGCAAGGGAATATGAACTTCCATTGTGCATGGCTTTTATCCATTATGAAAAAGCCTTTGATTCGGTGAAACCATCAGCAGTTGCAATGGCTCTGAAATCCTGCGGTATTGAAGATGCATACATTAATATTATTAATAACATCTATGAAAATGCAAGTGCAAAGATTCGGCTGTTTGAAAATACAGCACACATAAAAATTGGAAAAGGAGTGAGACAAGGTGACACCATATCTCCGAAGCTCTTTAATGCCACATTGGAAAATGTCTTTCAATCACTGAACTGGGAAAACAAAGGGATAAAGATTAATGGAGATTATCTAACCCACCTTCGTTTTGCTGATGACATAGTCATTTTTGCAACTACCCCATCAGAGCTGCAGAGTATGATGCAGGAACTTGCTGACAAGAGTAAAGAAGTGGGATTAAAAATGAACTTTCAGAAGACAAAAGTGATGTTCAATGCTTTTACAAGAAATTAAGATTTATCAATTGATGGAGAAAAGCTGGAGATAACAGACACGTACATTTATCTTGGACAGCAGATATCAAGTGAGGGTCACATTGGTGAAGAAATTAATCGACGTACAAAACTTGCCTGGAGAGCTTTTGGAAGAAACAGCATAATTTTCAAGAGCAATATGCCATTATGTCTTAAAAGAAAAGTGTTTGATCAATGCATCCTTCCAGTGCTTACGTATGGTGCAGAGACGTGGACCTTAGCTAAAAGAGACATACAAAGGCTGCAAACAACTCAAAGCAGCATGGAGAGGTGCATGCTTGGTGTAACCAGGAGAGATAAGAAGAGGAACACGTGGATCCGAAAAATGACAAGAGTGGAGGACATCATGATCAGAGTTAAATCCCTGAAATGGCAATGGGCTGGACATACTGCCAGAAGGACAGACCATCGATGAACAGCCGAAATTTTAGATTGGATTCCAAGGGACAGGAAAAGACCCAGAAGAAGACCACATGGAAGATGGGTGTGGATGAAATTCAAAAGTATGCGGGAGTGACATGGAGGAGACTGGCACAAGACAGACCATTGTGGAGGAAACTTGGGGAGACCTTCGTCCAGCAGTGGATTGATAATGGTTGACAATGATGATGATGATGATGACATTGGGAATGCTGCCCGCCCTATGATGGAGTGAAATTTTTAATTGAAGCAGACTGAAAACAAATCAAATAGATGCTGGATTTCTGTAAAGAAATATAGTAAAAACTTATATAGTAAGAACTCATTCATGTTAGAATTAAAAATTATATGCTATTTATTTCCCTTTTTCAAAAGACCTCAAGATAAATAACATTCTGTGTAAAATATTTGTTGTTGTTTAACAGTTGTAGATTAGAGCATTTAGATAGATCTACAATATATTTATGTCAAAATGTGCAATATAATCAGCACCAAACTCGGAAAGCTGTTTCATGTAAACTTACCTTAATAACTTTTACTTTCATTTTTCGCGTTAAATTACTTTTTTCCCCGTAACACTTGTTATTCCCTTCATGGCTTGTTTTAGACTGTCCTATTCGACGGTTAGTTTGAAACTTCATACCAAACCTTTTTCTACAAAATAACGCGGCATCTGGTATTACAAATTGGAACTATGTAAGTTCTCAACAATGTGCTATTGGGGCAACATCTGCTTTCAGATGCAATCTTGCTAACTTTTGCATCTCAAGATTTCAGTTTTTATTGTAGGTTAGAGTGTTTAGATAGATCGATATTTTGCAAAATGTTTAGTATAATCAGCACTAAACTCAGAAAGTTAAATTAAAAAAGTAAAAAATAATTAAAGCACACAAATTAATATTCGAATTGTGCTAAATTAAATTAATATACAAACGCAACTTGCTGTGATATTAAGATTTTAATTTGAATTTTGTAGATCAGATAAATAGAACTCGAGTCATTAATAATCCAATATTTTCCAAATAGCACATGCTCACCTTGACATCTCAATGTGAATGCGTGCAAACTCAACTTGCTGTGATATTAAGAATTCAATTCCAATTTTGTAGATCAGAAAAACAGAACAAGTCATTAATAACCCAATGTTTTTAAATTAGCACAAAATCACCTTGACAACTAAAAGTGATCGCATGATATTATATAGCAGGCAATCATTTTGACAACACGAGAGCTCACACGAATTTATCATTAAGTGATGGCACAACAGTGCAGACGTTGGTGTGACGTCAAGCGTTCCAGAGAGACAGAGGGATTTGGGTGTTTATATTATTAATAAGTATACTGATATATACAGTATATAAGTATAGTGATATATTATCTTTTTTTTCTACAATAGTGCTTTTTCCATTCTCTTGGGCCATGCTGAGCAAAAATAATAATAATAATAACAATCATAGACTTCATTTTCTTCATAAAAAGTTTTTTCAAAAATTCAGAACAAGAGAGCACAGCAGAACTAGTAAGCTGTCAAGTAATTTTGTGTATTGTCTGTAACATTACTGAAGCACACTTTCAACATTAGCTAATGCTGACATAGATACACATAAATCTTTGTATGTATACCTGCATGCCTGTTAATTAGATTCTCTTGCCCTCAGCATATAAATATCTTACTCTAATACATAAGGTGACACATGAGGTATTATTCAGGCAGACTAGCTTGTTGAGCAACAGTTAGCACTCAACTGAGGATTAGATATAAAAAACATCAAGCAAAAAACTTCATGCACAACAGTGTTTCCATTTGGCAAAGAGCCCAAAATCACATTAATCCAGGCCTGCACTGAACATGCCAGTAGAACTTTTAATGACCACAATTTTTACTGAGGGACTATGTGTAAAATGCTGTTCATCATTAGAACTCAAGTGTCACAGTGTGACTTAAAACTAACAAGTAAACATTTATGTAATCTTTTAACACCATTTGTTGGTAGCACCCCTGTCGTATGACACTTTTACAGGAGCACTGCATGTTCTGTTCAAGTTTGAAATATCTATCAGTATTTTTACACAACAGCGTGTGAGATTTGCATGTTAAACCATTTGCAGCAATAGTAATAGGTAGAATTGACTCAAATATTTTACAAGCTAAGATTTTAGCAAAATAGATAAGTAAAATTTACACATACATAATTCTATCAAAAGTCACTCATACTCTCAAAGTTCAACTTCTACTCAGAATAGCTTCCCTCACTCAAATTAGCCCTGTCATAAAACTATCATTTCTTATTAAATATTACATGGCACCCTAAAATCTGAAAATACCAATCATATTAAATCTTCTCCAAATTATTTTGGCCTACCCAATATATGAGGGTTGTACTGAAAGTAATGCAAAAGAGGGCATAACTTTTCTATTAACTGACAGAGGTTGTTCAAATTGCACATGCTGGTAGAATACCTCTTCCTCCATTATAACCCTTCTTCTTCATTGCAGGTAAATAATGGATTCCAAGCAGAAGCAACATGCCGTCATTGAGTTCTTGGTGAAGGAAGGGTGGCGGCTGTCCAACATCCACAGAAGGCTACAGAATGTTTACATAGATGACACTATTGACAAGAGCAATGTGTACAGATGGATGAAGAAGTATAAAAAAGGGAATACCAGCATTGAAGACAAACCACGCAGTGGGAGACCTTCATCTGCGACCACTGACACGAATCCATAGCGAGTGAATAAATTGATTCGCGTAGAGAGACGAGTCACAATCTGTGAGTTTGTTGCACAACTGCAGGGCTGCCAGCCTATCACACCCAAGAAAACAGTTGCTTTAGTAGCCACTAATGGTAAAAATAGCAGCCTGAATAGTAGCTTTAACAACTTATGTTAATGACTAAAATAGTTTCCCAAAAAAGTGTACGAGTTTCAGAATGTAAGTGATCCACACTAAAAAAAAAAAAAATGTTGTCAATTTTTTTCATTTATTTCAAACCACGGTGACAAAATTAGCACATGTTCACGTTTGGTGAGAGAAAAGAAATCCTATATATACACACACATCCACACACTACAAAAGGGGGCATCTAAGTTTCAGTATAATGCTATTCAAGACACTTAGAACTGTAAAGGTTATGGAAATTACATGCAAAAAATACTTTATTCAGTTATACTGTATATCAAAAACTACATACTTACATAATCTAACCTGATACAAACTTTGGAATTAGAAAACACTTTCTTTGTCATTGTTCAGGAGGTCAGATGTTCTCATCTGTATCAAGCCAGTAAGGAGAGCTTTCTTCTGCTTTTGTGGTTGGTAAAAAAATATAAGATTTCCCAAGTGAGCTTCATACACTGTGTTGAAAAAAATGTGTACTTCTTCTTTCAAAGGACATAGCTGTGGTCATTCAGTGTTATGATGATCACTTGTTTTGTTATGTAGACATAATCATAGTTATCTGAGGTATATCAAGAATCTCATTTGAATAGATAAATAATAATCAATCTCTGCTATATTCCAAACAGAAAAACAGAACACTTTTTCGGCAGAATACCTTGATTTGTGTAGGTCGTTCCTCTAATCACACATGGGTCTAGTCTATACTTGCCATTGACTTTCTTTCCTCCATGATACTTGCAATAAAGCAGGAAACAATGAACTGAACAGGACATATCGATTCAACATGTACGTATCGATATCAAAACTGATGTTGTACAAGCACATCCATATACGCGACACAAATTGCAGTGTTTTTTTAATAGTAGCCTTACAATTAAAATAGTTCAAGGTTTTTCTGAAAATAGTTGCTTTTGGCTATTTTTTGTAGGAAATAGTAGCCATAGTCCCCTGTCACCAAAAATAGTAGCAATAGTCACCTATTAGTCCCCACTGACAGCCTTGCAACTGGCCTGTGGTCACAATGCCATAGAGAAGTTGGTGGAAGACTTAGGGTATCAGAAAGTGTGTGTAAAGTGAATACCTAAGCAGTTGGTACCCGATTTGAAGGAGAGAAGGGTGGAAGTCTGCTCTGATCTTCTGGAAGTGTTTGAAGCCAATGAAGACACTTTTCTTCACCGATCTAGTGATAGGGAATGAAAGGTAGGCATATCTTTACGATTTGGAAATGAAGAATCAGTCCATGGAATAGCATCACAGCCAGGGCCGTGGCCAGGGGGACACCAGGGCAGGCTGAGCCTGCCCTGAAAAATTTTGCGCCTGTCCTGCCAATGATTCGTAGAAAATGAAAAGCTCCTAATTGCAGTTAATTGCAGTTTCCAGTGCTGAAGACGAAAATATTGATTTAGACAAAGTCAAATATTTGCAAACTTTAGGTAACAAACTTCCATCTCCGGAAGAAATTGCAGTAGTCAACAGATTCATACAAACCCAGAAGAAAGAAAACCCAAATTTAGTCATTTTTGATGAAATTTTTAAGCAGCCAGTAGTTTTCAGAGATACTTATAATTTATTGGCCACAGCCAGGACTTTCTGCTGTAGTACGACTACTTGTGAATCCACCTTTTCTGTTTTAACGAGAATTAACTGCCCACAGCAGCTTTTGATGTGCCACCAACGAAAGTCCAATTTGACTCTTCTTGCATTCCAACAAAACCGCACATAAACTCTTGACATGGACTTACTTTTCAGAAAATTTAATGGTCAAAAGAACCGAAGACTACAAGTACTTTGATTTTCTATTGGTAAGCAACGATTATAAATGTATTTTTATTTTACAAAATGTATCTTGTTTTTTTATTTATGTTAATCAAAAATGGTACTTTTGTACCTGATGTACCTAGATAAGGTACTTAGTCTGGGTTGAAATTTGTAAAATTTCAGTAATGCTCAGAAGAAGTTAAAAAGGATATAGCTTTTTGAGCATGCCCTAAATTTTATTGAGCCTGCCCTAAGTATAGAGTTTGGCTACGGCCCTGGTCACAGCTCTTCGCCAAGGCCTAAGAAATTCAAGAGCCAGCGATCAGCACAGAAAGTCTAGGTGACTGTTTTTTGGGATGACAGGGGTGTCATCTTCCTTGATTTTCTGGAACGGGACCGTACCGTGACCAGCAAGCAGTACATTGAGACACTGAAGAAGCTTAGAGAAGCAATAAGGAGGAAGAGACCAAACAAGAATCTGAAAAGGATCCACATTCACCATGACAATGTGAGACCATGCACATCTTTGGCAATAAATCAGGCGATCAGCAAATTAGGTTGGTCGATGGTCCCCCATCCACCGCACAGCCCAGATCTGTCGCTCTTCGACTTACACCTGTTTTGTCCAATGAAGGACAGTCTCCAGGGGCAACGATTTGATTATATAGATGAGGTGAAAGTGGCTGTGAAGAAGTGGGTACAACTGTCCACACCTGAATTTTTTCAAAGAGGATTCGAGAGTTTGGTTCAACGATGGCATAAATACATCGCTTGTAATGGAGACTATGTTGAGTACCACCTTTGTATAGAGAAACAGTTACTCTTCCAACATGTGCAATTTGAACTACTTCTGTTGGTTAATAAAAAAGGTATGCCCACTTTTGCATTATTTTTGGTACAACCCTCATATATATACACACATTTGTGTGTATGTGTGTGTGTACAAGTGCCCTCTTAAATTTTATTTTATTTTATGTCTTTTTTTTTTTTTTTTTTTTTTTTTAGCATCAATAATAACATTTTTTGAATAAAAATTGCTAGACATGGGTTCAATTTGCTCAAGGGTGTTACAATTTTCAAGCTGCATCACCCAGTAGCATAGCCTTCTTGAATGAAATTGAGAGAAGCAAGTTCAATTCCTGTGGTAGAGCAATTTAATTTTTAAGTTGAATCCCTCAGCATTTTCGAATGGGGAAATTGGTAGATTCTGGTTCAAATTCCATACCGGGATAATGGAATTTGCATCACCCTCGTGTGCTACTGGATGATGTGAGTATCATGTGTAGCCAGAGTTGTATAAAAATAAAATGTATCAGCGTGCACAACCATTGAAACAGAAAACTTATTGCAAACCCGCGAAGAGCTACCCACGGTAACAATAGAATAAGATGATTTATAGAAAAATTAATACAACAATAAATAATTATTAGAACATTACATATTCAAATGAGGACAAAATAAGTACATTACAACTGAATCTGCAGCAATGTGTGTGAAATGGATCTTTATGGCAAAATATTAAAATAATGGACTATGAACCTCATAAAAAAAAGGAGACTAATTAAAGAAAGTTTTCATATCCATTAATGAACCTTCAAAATTTATAAATAGCATTTTCAACTACTTAATTCAAAAATAGTAGACTTACAAAATACATAAGGAAAAGATTTTAATTTAATAACTGGCAAACTGCAAGAGGAACCTGGCAATAAAATTTAAATTCTCTCCGTGTAAACGAAACTATACATCGAGAACAGGCCTTGATAAAATCTAGAAGCCAGAAACATATGTAAAAACAAAAGAACTCAGAAAATGTGAAAAATAATTGAAAGTTCTTCAAGTTCAAA
This sequence comes from Macrothele yani, assembly GCA_039090855.1. Taxonomy (NCBI): domain Eukaryota; kingdom Metazoa; phylum Arthropoda; class Arachnida; order Araneae; family Macrothelidae; genus Macrothele; species Macrothele yani. The sequence continues at coordinate 78,777,394 of CM077026.1, forward strand.
TTGAATTAAATATATTAATCTGAGTAAAGCCTTGAGTAAGTGTTATAATTGCTGTATAAATAACATTTTCATTTTTTTTAATCTACAAGTAAAAACTATCTGTAAATTCTGCTAATAATTTTGAAACTATCCGCATACAATTTATGGCCATATGTCTACATTCTACTACTTTGTGTGTAGCATTTGCTCAAACACTAATTGGGAGATGCAAGTTCAATTCCCACATCGAGCGATGCAATTTTCAAGTTTTCTGCAGAAATTCCTACAGGGAAACAGTCAAATATGGCAACTCTATGCCAATAAATAAATGAAAATAATTTATAATTTGCTGGTTTGTTTTCCTTGAATTTTCAGAGAATTTCTTCGTTAACATCACCAAAAACACATATGTTCAGGGAATGAAGATATATATACTGTAGTCTTAATTATCAACTGCCATTATGCTGTCCTTCAGTTTTTCTAGGATATGATAAAGTTCATGTTTAGCAAAATTACTATTTAACTGACTGACAGAAACTTAAATTTGAACTACATGTATTAATGTGTGAAACTGACTAATTTTTATGGAATTGTTGCACATATACAAGGTGATTCAGCTAAGCGTGTACAAACTTCTTGGAGGGGTAGGTTGCACAAAGACAAATCGGAATCACATAGCAATGCAGGGTCGGAAACGCCATCTTCATCAGGTACAGGACAAGAAATGAAAGAGCAACATGTAAGAGAACAAAATGCTTTTTATTACTCACAAGACATTTGCAAAATGCATTGAGGTTACAGAAGGTGTTCAAAGTTGCGACCATGAACTGTAACACATGCTTGACATCGTCGGCGCATGGAATCACGTACATTTTGGAAAATTCCTGGCGTGTCTCGGACTTCCGAAGCAGCTACAGAGATGCATGCTACAAGGTTCTTATCACTTCCAATGGGGGTGTCATACACCAGTCCTTTGATGCAACCCCAGAAGAAGTAATAAAGGCATGTTAAGTACAGCGATCTTGCAGGCCGATGAACAGGACCACCACGCCCAATCCACTGATGTCCAAATGTTATGTTTAAGTGATGACGGACGTCATTGCTCAAATGTGCGGGAATCCCATTGTGCTGGAACCACATTGCACTGCGCAGCGACAGAGGGACCTGTTGTTTGTTCAATAGCTCTGGCAAGATGTCCTCCAGAAATACCTGGTAACTCCTTCCATCCAGACGAGGAGGCATGAGGTATCGGCCAATTAAGTGGTCCCCGACAATGCAGGCCCAAACATTAACAGAAAAACGGTTTTGTGCTGTACATGGCTGTACAGCACGGGGGTTCCCCAGTGCCCATACATGCGTGTTTTGTGCATTGAAGCAACCTTCCCGTGTAAAGCACATTTCATCTGTGAGCAGAACAGGAGCAGGAAATTGGGGTTCTGCAGCACTCTTCTGCAGGTACCATTGCACAAATGCAATATGCTATGGGTAATCCTCAGGGCTTAGTGTCTGAACGTGCTGCACATGATATGGATGCAATTGGTCTTCGTGCAGAACCCTCCATATGATGGATTGGGACAGACCAAGCCGATGGGCAATAGCTCATGTGCTGGCACTTGGAGTGTCTGCTGCATGACTTAACACATTCTCTTTAATGGCAGGAGTGTGTACCCATTGTCCCCGACACCTGGAAGGCCCCTGGGAAGAACCAATGCCATATAACCTCTGATGCAGCTGTGCAAACACTTGGTGGTTTGGCACTCATCCCATCGGGTACTGTTCCAGGTACAGTCACACGTCGGCTCATCCGCTGTTCTGTATGCGAGGTGCATATCAGCCATTTCCGCATTCGTGAACTGAGCCATCCTACTGCTTCTTCAGGCAGTTTACAAATGATGGTATCCTGAAAGAACGTATGAGCAGTCCCGCGGCCGAACAACGCTATCTACCGCATGAAGATGGCGTTTCCGACACTGCATTGCTCTGTGATTCCGATTTGTCTTTGTGCAACCTACCCCCCAGAAATTTGTACACGCAAAGCTGAATTACCCTGTATATCATCATCATCATCATCATTGTCAACCATTATCAATCCACTGCTGGACGAAGGTCTCCCCAAGTTTCCTCCACAATGGTCTGTCTTGTGCCAGTCTCCTCCATGTCACTCCCGCATACTTTTGAATTTCATCCACACCCATCTTCCATGTGGTCTTCTTCTGGGTCTTTTCCTGTCCCTTGGAATCCAATCTAAAACTTCGGCTGTTCATCGATGGTCTGTCCTTCTGGCAGTATGTCCAGCCCATTGCCATTTCAGGGATTTTACTCTGATCATGATGTCTTCCACTCTTGTCATTTTTCGGATCCACGAGTTCCTCTTCTTACCTCTCCTGGTTACACCAAGCATGCACCTCTCCATGCTCTTTGAGTTGTCTGCAGCCTTTGAATGTCTCTTTTAGTTAAGGTCCACGTCTCTGCACCATACGTAAGCACTGGAAGGATGCATTGATCAAACACTTTTCTTTTAAGACATAATGGCATATTGCTCTTGAAAATTATGCTGTTTCTTCCAAAAGCTCTCCAGGCAAGTTTTGTACGCCGATTAATTTCTTCATCAATGTGACCCTCACTTGATATCTGCTGTCCAAGATAAACGTATGTGTCTGTTATCTCCAGCTTTTCTCCATTAATCGATAAATCTTCATTTCTTGTAAAAGCATTGAACATCACTTTTGTCTTCTGAAAGTTCATTTTTAATCCCACTTCTTTACTCTTGTCAGCAAGTTCCTGGATCATACTCTGCAGCTCTGATGGGGTAGTTGCAAAAATGACTATGTCATCAGCAAAACGAAGGTGGGTTAGATAATCTCCATTAATCTTTATCCCTTTGTTTTCCCAGTTCAGTGATTGAAAGACATTTTCCAATGTGGCATTAAAGAGCTTCGGAGATATGGTGTCACCTTGTCTCACTCTCTCTCCAATTTTTATGTGTGTTGTATTTTCAAACAGCCGAATCTTTGCACTTGCATTTTCATAGATGTTATTAGTAATATTAATGTATGCATCTTCAATACCGCAGGATTTCAGAGCCATTGTAACTGCTGATGGTTTCACCGAATCAAAGGCTTTTTTCATAATCGATAAAAGCCATGCACAATGGAAGTTCATATTCCCTTGCTCTTTCAATTAGTTCTCTCAGTACGTGGATATGATCTATTGTGCTGTAGCCACTCCTGAATCCAGCTTGTTCTCTCAGTTGAGCCATGTCCAGTGTTACCTTCAAGCGGTGTGAAAGAACTTTAGTGAAGATTTTATAAACCACTGATAAAAGGCTAATAGGTCTGTAGTTCTTGAGATCCTCAATGTCACCTTTTTTATGTAGCAGGATCATTGTAGCGTTGTTCCAATCCTCAGGAATCTTCCCTTCATTAAGGCATCAAGTGAAAATTTGGGGGAGTACTGTTTCGATTTCTCCACTTGCTTCTTGTATGATGTCTACAGTAATTCCATCTTCTCCTGGAGCTTTTTCCCACTTCATGTTCTTGATGGCATGTGCAACTTCTGCTGGGAGGACTGGAAGAACTCTGGTACTGGTACCTTCCATGATGTCTGGAGTACATGTATCATCCCTTTCATATAATTTGGAGTAGAAATCTTTCCCTCTTGTCAAAATTTCGCCTCTATTTCTTGTTACAGAACCATCTTCTTTTCTCAGTGCCATAATCTGTTTTCTTCCCTTACTGAGATGTCCCTTTGCTATCTTTAGGCTTTGGTTGTTTTCAATTGCTTTCCTCACTAGTTCACAGTTGAATTTCCTTACGTCTTCAGTGATACTTTTTCGTACTGTCTTGCATAGCTCTATATATTCCACTTTGGAAGTCACATTTTCTTTAGTTGTCCTCATCTCTCTCTTTTTTTTGCATCAACATTTTGGTTTTTCCTGATAATTTGTTCACATGCAACTTGTTCTTACATCCAGCTAATTTTGTTGCTGTTTCCATAAGAGCTTTGGTTACCTTTCTGTTAACTTCAGAAATATCCACTTCTTCTGATGTTAGGCCTTCTAAAGCAGAGAATCTGTTCTTCAGTTCCAACTTGAAGGTATTATGGTGTTTTTTAAGGTTGGTTATGTCAATCCATTTTGTTTGTCTTATGAGCTTGCCACGTTCAAATTTAGTGTTGAGGTGCATCTTACATCTCACCAATCTATGGTCACTACCTGTGTTGAACTTGTTTAGCACACTGCAGTCTTCTATGACGAATTTTTTGTTACACATAATAAAATCAATTTCACTTGTCGTCCCATTTGGATGTCTCCATGTCCATTTCTTGTGTGGCCTTTTCTTGAAAAAGGAGTTCAAGATGAAAAACCCTTCTGCCTCTGCAAACTCAACGAGAGTATTTCCACGCTGGTTTCTGTTGCCGTGACCGAATTTACCTACTGAAGTTTGAACCCTGTATATATATATATCAAACAAATCATTCAAATCTCCAAAAATGCTGATTAAGCACACTAATTATTTAGATTTAATGGTAAAAAATATGAGAAGCCAAATATTTTTATTAAATGCTAGATATTGGAGGTAGTCGGTACTATGCAATAGTGACAGTGAACTGTTCAAGGAGATAAATGAACAAACTAAACAAGTGAGAACTACTGAAGCTGTAAGAAATTAATTGTCTGTTAATGTTCTAAGCACAACAATGCCCATGAGATTCAGTTCAAATAATAAGATCACCTTAATTTTTTTCAAAATCATAAGACACAAGGAGAACCCTTCAGCAAGTTCTTTCATGCACAGCTCTAATCCAAATCATGAAACATTACAACTGATTATGATTTTCCAAAGATGACAAATTACTTTCACTGCAAACTGAAAATATTTATTATCATAGTTGATCATACGGGGTTTTTTTTTTCTTTAATAATCACCTACAACACAAAAAGAACTGAAAAAATACTGCACTACATGATTAGTAGTGCATGTACTCTTCTCAAAACAACTATGTGATATCATTTAATAAAATACAAGATTATCAATTTAACATACATTTTCACATTCCAAGCTCTGATACTTGAACTGAACTTTATAATCAACAGCTGACTGGAACAAAATACATGACTTATCAATTCCTACACTCCCACAAGAGAAGTTTGCTGCAGGGACAACTTCAGTAGCAGGTTGCAATGTTGTCATTGTTTGAGATTCGTCTTTGACAAAGTTGTAAAAGAAAATATCAAAAGGTACTTGTTGATTCTCTTTAGTTAACAGTAAGCCACCTATTGGGGAAAAAAAGAATTTTGTAAGTAAACTATATATACATATACATGTATTTATACACATATGAACTCTCTCTCTTAAAGTTTCTGAACAATGTAAGATCAAAACCATAACACAGCAAATTACAGTGGAAATTCAGTTACATGATTTTCATTTTTATACATAACTCTGTGCTAGTCCTGATATTTTACTGTAGATTTATTGCTTTTCAGTTAGGTTATGCGTAATTTATTTATGCTCTTTTTGTGATTATATGCTAAATTCTGAATTTGAGATTATCAAAAATACATGATTCTTGTATTCTTTTACATGTAACCCAGTATGTTACATCTTTGAGATAATCATGACAGTGTTCATTTGTTTTGTTTTTGTTTCTTGCAGCCATGAAATAGATGATGCAACTAAAAATGTACTAAATAATGCTCACCTTCTCTCCTTGATGTGAATTCAAGATTTTTGAAACAAGCAAAGATTACTAAATATTTTACTTGGCACTAAAGCTAAGTCAACTAATGGACAAACTGCTTTGAAAAGAGCTATGGTTATAAGTGAAGGATGTGAAATAGGGATACTGAACATAAAACAAAATCATGTTTGGATTTATTACCTGTATTTCAAAGGTAAGGTCTTTTTTTTTTTTTTTTCCATATACTAAAAATATTAAATCGCACAGTTCCTTAACCCAGTTTGTATAATGAAATTATTGAATAGAATTAAAAAATTAACACGAATGTGAAATAGATATAGATAGAAACAAAGTAATCATGTACACACACACACATTTTCCATCATAAATTAGCAAAATCTAAAATTATGAGATTTTTTTCTTTTTTGAGGCATTCAAAACATTACAACAATATTTTACATTTTGAAATATCTTTTATACATTTTTTGAAGTGATCCCCTAGAAAAATGTAGAATCAAGTTCTATTGTAGTTACCTTTGGAATCTCTCACCCTTCCCCTACACACACCCCAAAACAAGAAAGATGGTCACACCAAATTTTCAGGTGTAATGAACATGTCTTTTGAATCCTTTCTGGTGTTAATTAAATTTATCAAAGTTATTCAAAGTCAATGTAATGCAATAGAAAAAAATCAACTCAATTTCTACAACTGATAAAACATCCAGAAATAGAAACAGATACTTACTTCCACCAGCAGCTAGCTAAGAAGTATGTTATAAAAATTAACAAATGTTGTACAAAAAAAATTCTCATATCAGGAGGAAGGTATCAAAGACAAAGATTTTCAAATCGAACAGTTAAAAGAAAAATTATAAAAAGAATAACTACACTTTCTATGATATAACTCTACACCTTTCAGCAGAAGAATTTTCCATAATGGAAAAGTTGAAAATAGGCAAAAAATATTCTTCGTCGGAAAAGCTATGCCAAGGAAAAATAAATTTTCAAATATGTTTCCTGAAAGCAGAGATAACGAGAAAAAGGTTTTGACCTTTGCATCCCCTAGCGGGAAATCTGTGCATCATTTAAAGAGGAAAATGATTCACATTAATATTGTAGCAAATGACATACAGTGAAGAAGAAATTTCTCAATAGAGTTTTTAGAAGTGGAGATACAGTTGCAAACAAAAGCATAAAATGCACCACCTTACCTAGTGACAAAACTGTGAACAATAAAACTTCTCAAAAACACAAACCTGAAGTGTTCTACAAGGTAAAGAGCATCCAATGTTGAAAGAATTTTTTAAATGGCACATGTAGAAGCAGATATACTAAGAAAAACAGATTAAACATTGGCGCACTTAGCAGCGAAATTGTACATCATTTTGAAGAAAAAATACACACACACAGTTTTCATGGTTAGTCGTATCTGACCAAAAAAGGATTTTTTTCAGTCGGGTTTTCAGTCCCACAGATATTGCTGTAAACATAAAAATGAACTTACGCCCTCTAGCAACACTTGTGCGTTAAGAAAAATTTGAAATCATATCGAAAACATTTTGCACTGGAAACGTTCTCCAACAAAGAAGGAATTTTTCAAATCAGACTTTTAAAGCAGAGATATCAACAACAAAAAAAAAAAGATATACATTTATGCCCCCTAGTGAAAACAGCATGCATTATTTTAAGAAAAAGTATTCTGAAAAGGGTTTCTGAAGTGAGTGGCATGGGTCCACAAAGGAATTTTTGAATCGAGTTTTGAGAAAGGTAGATTTTGCTGCAAGTACAGCAGAAGCAGAAATAAACACTTATGCCCTGATGGCCAAACCATTCTTTATCAAAAATTCAAAATTATATATAAAACATTTCCCATCAGGAGCTGTACCCAATGCAGAAGGAATTTTTCAAACTGTAGTTTTAGAAGCAGAAATATCAGGAAAAACACAATTTACCTTCCTGCTCCTTGGGGAAAATCTATGCATTACTTAAAAATTTTGAAAATACATGAGAAACATTTCACACCGGAAACGCTCTCCAACAAAGAGAGAATTTTTCAAATCGGACTCTTAAAAGTCGATATATTGACATAAATAAGATAAACATCTATGCTCCCTGGCAGGAAAATTATGCATTATTATAAGCAGCAGGTATTCTCAAATAGTTTTCCGAGGGGTGCAGTATCGGTCCATAAAATATTTTTTTCAATCGAGCTTTCAGAAGCTCAGATTTTTCCGCATAAATACATCAAAAGTAGAAATAAACACTTATGCGCACTGATAGCCAAACCATTTTTTACCAAAAATTAGAAATTATATGAAAAACATTTCCCATCAGGAGTTGTGTCAGATCAGTGGCATTGTTAGACCAATTTTTGGGGGCTCAAGCCCCCACAAAGAAATGCAAAGCCCTCCCAATCAAAATAAACCTTTTCTTGTATTAGCTTACCTTTACCTATGTAATATTCTTCCACTTAAAAAAATACAGATGGGAATTTTCTTAAATATTTTGTTGTCAAAGCAAAAGAACCTCTTCCTTCAATTGCCCCCCCCTTTTTCCAATGGGGGAGTCAGGTGTCACAGCAAAAGCATTAAGATAACATTACTCTAGTTGGGGTAATCACATCGCCTGGTCTCTATAGGGGTTAAGCCATTAGGAAACAATACTTCAAACAACTTAATGATTTACGGGGTTGGGAGTATCGTAGAGTCACGTACCATCAGTCCCAAGCAAACAAAAGCCCAAACCCTGAGACTCAGCCGTAGGCCAAAAGACTGAAGGAATTATGTATGACAGCAACTGCAACAGCTTGTCGGAAACGGTAATATTCATGTGAAAAGGTGGCATCTTTACTAAGGCAATAAAAAACAGCATGAAAGGGAGCAGAAGTTTCCACTAAAAGAAGGTGTTTGTTTCATGGGGTAAAGGGATTTTGGTGGGGTAGTAGCGCATTTCTCATTACAGTAGTTTATTGGTGGATGTATTTGGTCATCAGGTGGGAAATAGAATAAGGGTGTTGAGAGTGGAGAACTGTCATATGATAGATTCTTTTTTACAGAACAGTGTTGCTACGTATTTTCAATTAAGTGCAGCCGATTTTTTTTGTCCACTGCAAGCTATACTTTCAGAGCTACTAGGATGGAATTTTTTTTTAAATAACACCGCAAAATACTTCTCTTGGAAAACAGCGTCAAACAATGGTCTTTAACCCAAGTAGTCACTGTGTACACAAGCTCTTTAACACACAAGAAATACTCTATTTATTGTCAATTTTATTCAAATTCAGTTTCAGGCAATTGTCCTACGATACAGAGGAAAAATTTGGTATGTATAAAGTTCAACATTATTCCAGTTTTATAAATAACTGAGATAAATCAGGGTACTTTGGATAGCTTTTGTCGAGCTGCACATCTTTGCTTCTGGATGTTGTTTGAAGAAAATATTATGTATATAATATTTTCAAAAAACGTTATATAATGGATGGGCTTAGCCCCCCCCCATCTATCATTCCTAGCAACACCACTGTAACAGATACAGGGATACAGGAAGAATTTTTTGAAGTGGATTTTAGAGAAAACGCAATTCACCTTTACGATCCCCAGTGGAAAATCTATGCATTACTTGAAAAAGAAACTGTGCCTAAAATAGTCTTCATTATAAATGGCATGAAAAGGAAGAATTTTCTCAATCGGATGTTTAGAAGAAAATATACGGTATAAAATGTATTTTGTTCAATATAATTTATATTTACGCCCTCTAGAGGTGAAGTTGTGCATCGGAGGAGAAAAAAACGGAATGCAAATATCATCATTTTCACATTTCAAGTTTCCCAATGATGCAAAAAGAATTTTTCAAATCCCACTAATAGTTGCAGAGATGTGTCCACAGATGGACAAATGGATGGACAAAGTGATAACATAAGAACGACCTTTTTTTACAACAGATGAGCTTAAAAAACAAGAAAGTTGACACCAAATTTTTGTTGTAATGAGCACGTCTTTTGAATCCTTTCCAATGCAAATAAAATGTATGAAAGTCATTAAAAGTCAGTGGAACAGGTTACAAAAAAATCAAGTGGATTTCTACAATCAATAAAACACCCAGAAATAGAAATAGCTACTTACTTACACCAGCAGCTAAAAACTATGTTACAAAAATTTCCAAATGGTGCAAAAAAGTTTCTCATAGCTGAAGACATCATTAAGTATCAGAGACAAAGAGATTTTCAAATCGAACAGTTAAAAGAAGAAATATATAAGGAAACATGGTATAACTCAATGCCTCTTAGTGGAAACATTTTGCACAATGCAAAAATTTAAAAAATGTGAAAATATTCTTCATGGAAAAAAGCTATGCTAAGGAAAAAGAACTTCTCAAATGTGCATCCCAGAAGCAGAGATAGTGAGAAAAAGTTTTGACCTTTATGCCCCCTAGTGGGATGTCTGTGCATTATTTAAAGAGGATAGTGCTCGCCCATATTTATTGTAGCAAATGGCATACAGTATAAAAGAAATTTCTCAATAGGGATTTTAGTAGCGGAGATGCAGATGCAAACAGAAGTACACAAACACCATCTGGTGACAGAACAAACCTAAAGTGTTGCACAAGGTAAATGCCACCCGGTGTTGAAATAATTTTTTAAATCGCACATACAGAAGCAGAGATATTGAGGAAAACACATTACACTTGGCGCCATAGTGGCAAAATTGTGCATTATTATTTTGAAGAAAATACACACAAAGAGTTTTCGTAGTTAACAGTATCTGACCAAAAAAAGATTTTTTTTTAAATCGGGTTTTTAGTGCTGCACATATTGCTTGTAAACATGAACTTGCACCCTCTAGTGGTATACTTGTGCATTAAGAAGAATTTGAAATTATATCAGAAACATTTCTCACTGGAAGTGCTCTCCAACAAAGAAAGAATTTTTCAAATCGGACTCTTAAAAGCAGAGATATTGACAAAAATATGATATGCATTACGTCCCCTAGCGGAAAAACCATGCACTATTTTAAGAAAAAAATAGTTCTGAAAAGGATTCTCGAGGTGAGCGGCATGGGTCCACCATCCACGAAAGAATTTTTTTAATTGAGTTTTAAGAAGCTTAGATTTTGCTGCAAATATGTAGGAAGTAGAAATAAACACTTACGCCTCTGGTGGCTTACCATTCTTAACTAAAAATTAGAAATTATATGCAAAACATTTCCCATCAAGAGCTGTATCTGAGGCAAAACGAATTTTTCGAATTGGAGTTTTAGCAGCAGATATATCGGGAGAAACGTGATTTGCCTAGGTGTTATTGAAAAATAATCTACGCGTTATTTGAAAAATCTGAAATTATATGAGAAACATTTCTCACTGGAAGCATTCTCTAACAAAGAAATATTTTTTTAAATCGGACTCTTAGAAGCAGAGATATAAACAGAAATAAGACATACATCTAAGCCCCTAGCGGAAAAAACACGCAATACTTTAAGAAAAAAGTACTCTGAAAAGGTTTTTTGAGATTAGCGGTATCGGTCAATGAATGAATTTTTCCAATCCAGGTTTCCGAAGCTCAGAGTTTTCTTCAAATACATCAGAAGCAGAAATAAACACTTACACCTCCTGGTGGCCAAACCACTTGTTTATCACAAATCAGATGCTATATGCAAAACATTTCCTATTAGAAGCTGTATCTGAGGCAGAAAGAATTTTTCAAATCGGTGTTTTAAAAGCAGAGATATCGAGAAAAACACAATTTACCTTTATGCTTCCTAGCAGAAAATTAGTATGCATCTTGAAACATTTGAAATTATATAAGAAACTTTTCACACTGGAAACACTCTCCAACAAAGAAAGAATTTTTCAAATCGGATTCTTAGAAGCAGAAATGTTGACAAAAATAAGATATACATCTATGCCCCCTGACGGAGAAGCCATGTATTATTTTAAGAAGACAATATTCCGAAAGTAGTATGGGTCCAAGTAAGAATTTTTTTTTATGGAGTTTTTAGAAGCTCAGATTACCCAATGGGATGGTGTAAATGACCAAAAGTGAGGCAATGGACTTCAGAAACTGGAAAACACTGACACAATGAAATAAAAGGGAAGCACAGAAGACACATCAAACTGATCGTTTAAAAGGCAATCAGGTTTTCCAGAAGTGTTGAAATGTACCTGACAATACCTGTATTTGGCCAACAGCATTCAGCCATTCTTGTGTAATGGCCAACATGTGCTACCATACTATCTCACACAAGAGTACAATCCAATTACATCGAAACACATCCAGCTGGTGATATGGCTGACAACATAGATAAGGCTGCTGAGGCATTCTCTTCACTTCAAGAGCAATCTTGGTAAAATAATTTCAAGATTTTGGGCATTATAAAAATGTGCAATTTAATGGCAAATAACCACAACCCTCCAGAAATGTTGCTGACTCTGGCCACTTTCTGCCTATGAAATTTTCAAGTCACTGTGTTGGCAACCCGAAAAAGATGTATGTTACTTTAAAAAAAATTAAATGTCTAGAAATTATACCAAAAGTAAGCATCCTAAAAAGAACTTCATAAATTTGATTAAAAAACATTGTTTCCAAAATTACCAGTTAACAAATCAACTTACAACAGTCAGGGCAAGAGAAATGCATGAAAAGATCAAAGTAACATTTTTATGGCAACAATCAACTTCCTTTGGAATTTTTTCCTCCTAATGTCAAATATAAATCACCAAATCAAAAATGAAAATTTTTTATTTTTATTTACCAATTCATTTGGATAAGGAATAATTGTTTTACAACACTTTACCATGTGTAAACTACTCACATACACAAAACATTCCAACCACCCCAGTGGCGCAGTGGTCTAAGCAATGGCCTCTGATCATTCGTCCGAAAGGGGTCCGGGTTCGAATCCTGGTGAGGCATGGATGTTGTGTTTGTCTTAAGGCACTGGCTCTCTCCCTTCCCTGGAACCAGTGACCCTAAATTAGGGACAGGTAACTGCTTATAGCCCATTGAGTTGCTCATGGTGGTCGTTAAACCTCCAATCAAAAAAAAAAAAACATTCCAAATTTGAAATTGGTGGAAAAAATCATAAATTTCATAGGATTTAAATAAAATCACGTCAAAAAAAAAAAAAAAAAAATAAAGCTTTTTCTGTTGATGTGTAATGTTTTGCTGGAAATACTGTGTGACTTACCATAATCTCTATATTTGACTTCCAGCACAAAAGCTCAAGACACTTTTTGAGAAAAAGAAACTAAGTGAAAATATTGCTGTTTCACAAAAAAAGCAAAACAAAAAAAAACAGAAACGTCTGCAAAAAATGAATGGTTTAACATTTACTAATCAAAAACAACTTTTATGGGAATTTTACTAGGATTTTTTTTTACTTAAATTGCAAATTTTCGAAGGAAATTTTTTTTTCCTTTTCCTCTCTCTCTCTCTCTCTCTCTCGCTTTTTTTTTAAACTTTCCTTAGTTTGTGCCAACATTGTCTCACACTGCAGTGCATGAGCAAGAGGTTTAATTCTGTTTGTAAAAACTTAAATCTTCGTAAATGAAACTATAAAATTTATTTACTAAATATAGTACATCTGTATTCACACAAATGAGTGTTATTTGGAAAGTTTAATGTTCAAGGAATTCAGAAGCTATCATATGGTAAATTAGCAGCAGCTACACACCTTAACCAAAAAATTACGAATTTTTGATAGGAACTAACATTGTGCAGTGCACTTGGTGATTTACAATTATGGGAATGAATTCAAAAATGTATCTGTAAAAATTACATCCTCACATGTTTAGATATATCTAAACTTTTTCTCCATCAATACCAATCTCCACACAGGCATTAGGAGGCTCCCCTTATTTAGGCTTTATAAGAAAACAATCTGCTGTACGTTGGTTACAGTTTGCAAAAGTTGAACATGTCGTCAACAGAGGTAAAAGTTAACTGCACGTGGTGGGTTGCAAAACTTAAATCTATTGTGATGGTACTTCACAAGCACAACACAAGATGTTAACAGAAAAACACTGTCAACCAAAAAATGGAACCCAGAAGCAGAATCTTTTTCTGAAGTTTGCAATGCATGAACGAAAATCTAAAAAAATGTGTGCAAGGTAAAAGCATGTCTCTAAATGTGTCTTCCATAAAATTCATTATTCTGCACTGTGAAAATGCAACGTTTTAAAGAATAAGTTCATTTGAGAGTTTGATAACAGTTTTAAAGAGAGAATGCCTGTAGAATCAGGTGCTCGGTTCAAGTCTGTTTTGTGACCCCATTGTTTCAAAATCCTAATAAGAAGCTCTAAATTTGAAATGAAGAATTAGTATTTGTCACAATAGTTAAACTGGCTTTTTCTTAATAAGAAATACAGAAGGAAGAACATTTTTTTTTTTTTTTTCATTCAAACATTAAGCATTATTTTTTGCTTTCGGTTTTTTTAAGATCTTGGTCAGAAAGCATAAGGAAGCATAAATAAGCCTCCTCTGAAAGATGTTCTACCTGATAGGCATTCTGTTCTAACCATTTTCTTCAGCAGATATGTTGTACTAGCATAGATGGAGCATAGTTATGAGGGGGCGGGGCTGCAATCCTGTTACAGATTTACTGTTACTTTTGGGAAAGGCAGATGAAATGCCTTTCCCAAAAGTAACAGTAAATCTTTGGGGAGACCTTAGGTTTTTTTGGGGGAGGGTCTTAGTCCTCCCAAGTTCCAGCCACCCACTGCTTATATGTAGTAGAGGTCACATAAGGTGACTTAGACAACTGTGCTATTATGTTGGGGGTAGTGATCATGTCAACTACGGATACAATATTAATTTGGCAGTTCACATTTTTAAGATCATATTTGACCAATTTGTTCCATTCAAAAATTGCGAAAATGTCCTTACATGTTGTTTCCTTGGCTTCACTAGTTTATTCCCATGATTATGCAAAAGTAGAACAGGAGTCCATATAGGCTTTTTGTTTGAAACCAGTTTTGTTGAATTACCCAACAGTTTTGAGAAAAATTCAGCAAATTTGGGAAAATATGGTGGGAACGATTTCATCAATAACATTAAACTCTATAAAATTATAAAATTAAAGTAAGAAAAAGGCACGGGTTCTTGTAAAGAAAATAATTTCACCTCATCAATCTGGGATGAAACTACCGAAAAGCAAATTACAAAAATCAAAATTGCGACCTTGACAATCCTTTGCTTCTGGAATACGGGAGATTGCGGTCGATAGCTTCCAGAATACGGGAGTAACAGAAGAGATCGTTGAAAATCCTTAAAAAAATATAGCTCTTGTAAATAAAGTCGCCTCTTAATCTACATGAAACGAAGCTATCTGCAAACCAGAAAAAGAAAAATTGTGACTATCAGCTTCCGGAATGTTGTTAAAAGCATTGGTGGATCCATGGGGGGCAATCCCCCTTCCAAGAAAGGTGCAAAATGAAAAAAAAATTCTTATATATTTCATTCACAGTGAAAATGTTTTTCCTAGTGATCTCCAATCAAAATTTAAAAAGAGTGAATTTCTGACAATTTGTGGAAGGAGAGAAGAGAAAGGAAAAAAATGGTTGGCGGAAGACCGCCACACAGGAAAACTGCCACACAGGAAAACTGCCACGCATCTTTCAGCAACTTAGAAAATTGCCACACATCGGAAAACCGCCACACAGGAAAACTGCCACATGCTTTTCACAAAGGGGCCGGGCACAAATTGCTATTCCTCCAAGCAACACTTTGAATGTGTGGCAGTTTTCTGGTGCGGCAGTTTTCCAAGTTCCCGAATTATGTGTGGCAGTTTCCCAAGGTGCTTAACGATGGGAAGGAGCTCTTTTGTTTGTGTGAATTTTCATATCGGTTCATACTTAAGGCAACTAGCTGGCCACAGAAGTTCAAGGGGGGGGAGTACAAAGATTGCCGTTTCCTGGCCTATATTGAGAATTGAATTGGGAACTCCAAACAAATTTCGAGAAAACGTTCTATGCAAGCCAAGCGAAAATTGCTGTGTTTAGGAAAGGACAATAGGGTGAGATTTTTTAATAACGCTGCACTTTTACTTAGGCACTAAATATTTACATAACTTGTCAAATTTGTAATATTTTTCCTTTTACTTAATTAATTCATAGTTCCTACACCTCGGCCTTTTTAACAGCTTTTAATCCGCCGACTTTATATTCAAACCGCTTACATATTAAATCAAGTCAATAGCATTGCGCTTTTACTTAGGCACTAAGTATTAAAGTCATAGGCCTTTTTAACAGTTCTTATTCTACCAGTGTCATATTCACAACGTTTTCACATATAAGTTAATAAAATTGCACTTTTTTGCCATATTCACAACGTTTACACAGCGAATCATGTTAATAATATTGGGCATTTATTTAGGGACAAAATATTTATTCACAGGTCCTAGGCCTAGGCTTAGGCCTTTTTAATAGTTTTGACTCTATCAATGCCATATTCACAATGTTTACACGGCAAATCAAGTTAATAATATTACGCTTTTACTTGGGCACAAAATATTAATTCATAGACCCTAAGCCTAGGCCTTTTTAATAGTTTTGACTCTATCAATGCCATATTCACAATGTTTACACAGCAAATCAAGTTAATAATATTACGCTTTTACTTGGGCACGAAACATTAATTCATAGGCCCAGACGCAGGACCTATGAACGAATATTTCATACCTAAGTAAAAGAGCAATGTTATTACATTTTTTTTTATTTTTATTTTTTATGTAAACGTTGTGAATATGGCATTGATAGAGTAAAAACTATTAACAAGGCCTAGGCCTACGGCCAATGAATTAATATTCCGTGCCTAAGTAAACCCCAATATTAAAAACTTAATTTGCTGTGTAAACATTGTGAATATGGCATTGGTAGAATAAAAACTGTCAAAACGGCCTAGGGTCTATGAATTAATATTTTGTGCCTATGTAAACCCCAATATTATTAACTTGATTTGCTGTGTAAACGTTGTGAATATGGCATTAGTAGAATAAAACTGTCAAAAAGGCTTAGGCCTAGGGCCTAGGAATTAATATTTCGTGCCTAAGTAAACCCCAATATTATTAACTTGATTTGCTGTGTAAACGTTGTGAATATGGCATTGGTAGAATAAAAACTGTCATAAAGGCCTAGGCTTAGGGCCTATGAATAAATATTTTGTACCTAAGTAAACGCCCAATATTATTAACTTGATTTTTTGTGCAAACGTTGTGAATATAACATTGGTTGAATAAAAACTGGTAAAAGGGCCTAAGCCTAGACCTAGGGCCTGTGAAAAAATATTTTGTGCCTAAATAAAAGCGCAATATTATTAACTTGATTTGATGTGTAAACGTTGTGAATATGGCACTGGTAGAATAAAAACTGTTAAAAAGGTCTATGCCTGTGGCCTATGACTTTAATATTTAGTGCCTAAGTAAAAGTGCAATGCTATTGACTTGATTTGATACATAAGCGACTTGATTTGATACATAAGTGTTATGAATATGAAGTAAGCGGAATAAAAGCTGTTAAAAAGGCCGAGGTGTAGGGCCTATGAATTAATTAAGTAAGAGAAAAATATTACAAATTTGACATGTTATGTAAATATTTAGTGCCTAAGTAAAAGTGCAGAGTTATTAAAAAATCTCACCTTATTGTCCTTTCCTAAACACAGCAATTTTCGCTTGGCTTACATAGAACGATTTCTCGAAATTTGTTTGGAGTTCCCAATTCAATTCTCAATATGGGCCAGGAAACGGCAATCTTTATATCCCCCTCCCCCTTGAACTTCTGTGGCCAGTTGCCCTAAGTATGAACCGACATGAAAATTCAGACAAACAAAAGAGCTTCTTCCCATCGTTAGGCACCTTGGGAAACTGCCACACATAATTCGGAAATTTGGAAAACTGCCACACATGCAAAGTGTTCCTCAGAGCAATAGCAATTTGTACCCTGCCCCTTAATGAAAAGCGTGTGGCAGTCTTCCTGTGTGGCAATCTTCCGGTGTGGCAGTTTGCGATGCAACTAATTGCTCTACTGTTGGAGTGGGAGGAGAAATCTGCGATAATAACTTTTCTTCCGGCAGCTATCCAAGCTTTATGAGCTCTCCACAAACGTCTGCAAGCGGTGTCCCAGCCGCTCCGGGTTGCTCTTCATCCTCATCAAGCGATGTTGTAACATTTACTGACACACCGAGTACTGGCTATATTTATGATAGTGATATAGGAAATTACATCGGTAAGCAGATAAATGATTTCCAGAAGTGTAAACTTTTGAATTCCCCGTGGAAGCCTTCACCCGGATACACGATGCCATTTTCTGTGCATCAAAAAAGGGGGAAAGAAGAAAAACGATATTTGAATTCCTCTCACATGGAGAAATTTCCTTGGCTTGTATTTTCTCCTTCAAGAAAAGGTTTATTTTGCAAGTATTGTTCGCTCTTTGAGGTTTCAGCTGAATCAGGCTCACTCAGGCATATTACTCTTCTTGGCTTGTTACAAAGCCATTAACATCGTATGCTAAGCTTCTTGGTAAAAAAGGCGATTTAATATCTCGCGAGAAAACATTTTATCACCGAAAAGCTATCGGAGCAGCAAAAGATTTCCTCAAAAATTGCAATTCACCAGCTGAAAATATTTTAAATAAGATAAGCGATCAACGATCAAAACAAGTGGAGAGTAATAGGAAAAGGCTAATACCTATTGTCGAGTCGATAATATTTTTGGCTCCCCAAAATATTCCTTTGAGGGGTCACCGAGACGACCATCCTTTGCAGAAAGAGAATGACGGGCCTACCATTAACGAAGGAAACTTCCGGGAACTGTTAAAGTATCGCATTCATAGTGGTGACGATGTACTTAAAGAACAATTAAAGACTGCAGGAGCCAATGCAACATACATTAGCAAGATGACGCAAAACCAATTAATTGAATGTTGTGGAGACGAAATACGCAACACCATGTTAGATAACGTGAAAGAAGCCAAGTACTATTCAGTCATTTTTGATGAAACAACCGATGTTTCTCACACATCGCAACTAAGTCTGGTACTTGCCTACATTCATGGAAACGAGCGCCATGAGGATTTTTTAAGTTTTGTGGACGTCCATTCTGCAGCATACGGAACGGGACCAGAATCAGTTGAGCCAACCTTAAGCGGTGGTGTTATAGGTAAGACTGTACTTGATATTCTCGAAGGCTTTAATCTAAATTTTGAGCACTGCATGGGTATAGGAACTGATGGTTGCAGCGTGATGACCTCAAAACAACGAGGGGCTGTTTCAAAAATACAAAGCGAAGCAAAGAATGCACTCAGATGTCCTTGCTACAGCCACGCTCTAAATCTCTCAATTTCGCGATCAGCAGATGTCAAAAGTGTTAGAAACTGTGTCGGTATTATTAAAGAAGTGTTGGCATTTTTTAATTCATCCTCAAAGAGAAATTTCACCCTGCAGAAAAATCTAAACGGAAAGCTAAAAGGATTGTGTGAAACTCGATGGATTGAGCACCATGAATCTATTATTGATTTTTTTTTCAAATATTCCTCAAATCGTAGAAGCTCTGAAAATGGGAAGACGTTGGATCTTCTGCAAAAGCAACGACTCTCTTAGCGGCCGTTCTAGACTGTCAGTTCATGTTGACTTTAAATTCACTTAGTCACATTTTAGCATTGACCATGCCATTAAGTAGACCTTCTAAACGTCAGCACTAAATCTTTCTATGGCATCTGGGTATGTAGACGAGCTTTTAGATGCTCTTACATAATGAATGTGAAATCTGTTTTTCAGATATTTTTGATGAAACAAAGAAGTTATTAGATTTGCTGTGCATCGAAATAAAAACTCCTCGTACATCTGCTAAACAAATATACAGAGCGAATGTAAGTGCAAGTACCCCAGAAGAATATTATCGGCACACACTTTTCATTCCCATGCTGGACTCCGTAATTAATGACTTGGAGTTCAGGTTTTCCAAAGAAACGCTGAAATCTCTGCAGTTGTCAACACTGTTGCCGCACAATCTTGTGAAAGAAAGTGAAAGCAAAATAATAAACTGTGTTGAAGACATTTTTGGTAAGTATTCCTCTGTTATTTCTCCTGATTCTTCTCTTACAATAATTAAGGCGGAAGTTGAAATGTGGAAAAAAAGGTGTACTGTGATGGCAGAAAAAAACAGCTTCCCGCAGACATTTACACTTTATAATTGCGATCCTGAACTGTTCCCGAATGTTCATCGGTTACTGAAAATATTTTTTGTCTAACTGTAAGTGTATCATCTTCTGAACGCAGTTTTTCAACCCTTAAAAGATTGAAGAGTTGGATGAGATCAACAATGACACAAGACAGACTATGTGGCCTAGCATTAATGAACATTCATAGAAATGTTAATATTTCTGTCGATACAGAAATTGATCGATTTGCTCAATCAGGGAAGCAAAAGTTGGATTTTGTTGTCTAATTTCAAACGTTTGTTTATATGGTTATATCATCATCATCATTGTCAACCATTATCAATCCACTGCTGGACGAAGGTCTCCCCAAGTTTCCTCCACAACGGTCTGTCTTGTGCCAGTTTCCTCCATGTCACTCCCGCATATTTTCGAATTTCATCCACCCATCTCCCATGTGGTCTTCTTCTGGGTCTTTTCCTGTCCCTTGGAATCCAATCTAAAATTTCGGCTGTCCATCGATGGTCTGTCCTTCTGGCAGTATGTCCAGCCCATTGCCATTTCAGGGATTTAACTCTGATCACGATGTCTTCCACTCTCGTCATTTTTCGGATCCACGAGTTCCTCTTCTTATTCTCTCCTGGTTATACCAAGCATGCACCTCTCCATGCTGCTTTGAGTTGTCTGCAGCCTTTGTATGTCTCTTTTAGTTGAGGTCCACGTCTCTGCACCATACGTAAGCACTGGAAGGATGCATTGATCAAACACTTTTATTTTAAGACATAATGGCATATTGCTCTTGAAAATTATGCTGTTTCTTACAAAAGCTCTCCAGGCAAGTTTTGTATGCCGATTAATTTCTTCATCAATGTGATAGTTAAATTTCAGATTCATTTTGTTGGTTTGAAAATGTTTAGGGAAATGGAAATTTTATTCAGAAATAATTGTAATGAAAAGAAAAAAGCATACATACACATACATACACACACACACACACACACACACACACACACACACATATATATAAGCCATAAGGGGAAATATGTAAGTTGCCCTACAGCAATCTGTATTATCAGATTCTTTCTTTCCCCCTTTTGTAGTTTTTTTTTTTTTTGCTTTTGATAGTTTTCTTACCCAATTGCCGCCCCCTCCCCTCCCCCAAGATGAATTTCTGGATCCGCTACAGGTTAAAAGTGCGTAAATATACTGCTTCTACTAGCTTCAAAGTTGAAATAAAGCATTATGTCTTGTCAGGTCGAAGTTATCCGTTTGAAAAATGAAAGAAATACAACTAAAATAAAATGAAATAAAATAGTTGCAAACGTGATCTATCGGTTATTGCGTTACGCCCTCGAAGCAGAAGCCAACGTTAAAAATGCGCAAAAATTTCCCTTTTTTACGCTTTCCAACCGTAGGTTGAAGATATGCTCCAGCTTTGTCCGTCTTGCCGCACGATAACTCGCGTAAAAATGGTTCGATTTCGATGAAATTTTAGTATGTGGTAGGGAACCACCTAGGGACGAACCCTATTGAAAATGGACGAAATGGGACAAAAGGTCACGACATAGGAGCGGGATCCATTCCATTGTCCTTATGAATCATAACCTGCGTAAAATTGATTCGATTTCGATGAAATTTTAGCATGTGGTAGGGGACCACCTAGGGATGCACCCAATTGAAAATGGACGAAATGGGGTCAAAGGTCACGACATAGGAGCGAGATCCATTCCACTGCCGTTATGCATCACAACTTGCGTAAAAATAGTTTGATTTCGATGAAATATTAGTATGTGGTAGGGAACCACCTGGGGACGAACCCAATTGAAAATGGGTGAAATGGGGTCAAAGGTCACGACATAGGAGCGGGATTCATTTTATTGCCCTTATGCTTCATAACTTGCGTAAATGGTTCGATTTCGATGAAACTTTAGTATGTTGTAAGGGACCACTGGGGACGAACCCTATTGAAAATGAGCGGAATCGGGTCAAAGGAGCGGGATCCAGTCCATTTCCCTGATGCGTCATAACTTACGTAAAAATGCTTCGATTTCGATGAAATCTTAGTACGTGGTAGGGGACCACCTGGCGACGAAGCCTATTTGAAAATGGGTGAAAGGTCACGACATAGGAGCAGGATCCATTCCATTTCCCTTATGCGTCATAACTTATGTAAAAATGCTTCTATTGAACGACAAAACTTTAGTATGTTGTTCCGGAGGTACACTGAACCGGCTCTGTTGAATATCACCGAAATGGCGTCAAAGGTCAGGACACAGGAGCGAGATTTGTTCCACAGCCATTATCCTCGTAACGTAAGTAATAACTTGAGTAATGATTTCTGGTATGTTGGAAAGCATATCATAATAAATGCATTGCATGATTTTACTAACTTGTTTAACTTTAAAATTGAATGGAATCAGTAAATCTAACCCAGATACAGCTGTTTTAGTGCAGTACATATAAAAATAGATAAAAATAATTACGTTCTTGATGGCACCAACACGAAAATTTAACTTCGTAGCCTCAAATTTGAAATTAAACAGTACTCTAATTGAGATGAAGTTATTTGCGGCAAAAATTTAATAATACAACTCGTCTGTGGGCACACGGAGTGCTGCTTTTGGCAAATTTCTTAACGGCATGACTTTGTGAATGTGCCGAAAAATGGTTCCAGATTACACTACAGATCCTTCACAGAAACAACTCATCAACTAGTGCAACTAGTGTTTTGACGTGATCGTTGTTGGCCTTATTTGGGAATGTCATGTTGTACGGCGGAACATTAACATCGACGCTATTCTGGCGGAACACGAGGAAGACTTCCAGGTATTACCCAGGCCTCCAAATTCCCCAGACATGAACAAAATCGAGCATCATGGTTTGTGTTGGAACGGCAAATCCGATCTGCGACGGCTCAACCACGTAACTTACAAGAGTCTGCTGGTAACGTGGTGGTGATATCAGATACCACAAGATACCTTTAGAAATCTTGTTGCCGCCCCGGTGGCGCAGTGGTCTAAGCGATGGCCTCTGATCATTCGTCCGAAAGGGGCCCAGGTTCGAATCCCGGTGGGGCATGGATGTTGTGTTTGTCTTACGGCACTGGCTCTCTCCCTTCCCTGGAACCAGTGACCCAAAATTAGGGACGGGCGACTGCTTATAACCCATTGAGTTGCTTATGGTGGTCGTTAAACCTCCAATTAAAAAAAAAAAAAAAAGAAATGTTGTCGCATCCATGCCACGCTGGGTACGAGCTGTTTTGGCAGCATGCGAAACACCAACATCATATTAGGCAAGTTGTCATAATGATTTGGCTCTTACGTGCATAAATTTCCTCTCTATGCTATGTACAAATGGAAAATTCAGGTAACTTCTAATAGTTTACTATTCGCGTTTGTCACTATGTCAAAGGTCGATTCACTCCAATCTAAACTACTCATGTCCGCGCGTCTCCCGGCGCAAAAAGCATGGGGGAAGTGGGACGTTTTTGATCGTGTCCAGCTCCTGAAGCGGTCGGTTGTATTTATCACGAAATATCTTTCGGCGCTACAGGTGGCTTCTTTTGTTATTTTTAAGAGCATAAGGCCCTAATAAAAGTCTGACCTGCGGAAAAATGTAGAAGGTTTTCGTGCTGATAGGAACTTCTTTAAAAAAACAGCCGTCGTAGCACGATCTTTAACATCAGGTCTCAAAACATATGATATTTAAAATTTTATTAAGTTAAAAACACATATGAATTACAACGACACATGAGCGCTTTCGGGGTCGCCAGCGACCCCCATCATCAGATGTGTGAATACTGAAGCAATTTGACATGTACTGAAGTATACATTTACAACGTTCAGTGACGTAGGAGTTAGAGTAATAGCGCAAGCGCAAAGTCTGCGCAATACAATCGACACAATACAATAAGCTTATTAGATTCAACAATAACTATATATTAGGTTTGTTTTCTATAAGAAGTCTCCAGGGGTGAAGGATATTGTATGGAATATCATCGTTGCATGCAGACTTTTTATGATGAATTATATACAGACTTTCGGTGATTAAAGTCAGAAATTTATTACGAGGTGATGCAAGGATTGTGACACTATTCCAGTCTGGGTGAAAGTTTCCTGTATTAACTAACATGGCTAATGAGGTATTTTGAGTACCCATTTTTATGTTGTATTTGTGTTCCTTTAAGCGTGTTGACAAGTTGCGCACTGTGGATCAGATATAAGTGCGTATTTCACCGTATTCATCTGTGGGGATCAACGGGACACTGTATATACCACTTTTGTTTGCAATGTCCACTGGGTCTCTATTCGTTTTTAAGCATTGCCATGATGTTTGTAGTTTTTACTCCAAAGTTTAATTTGTATTTATGGCAAACGTTGCGCAATAATGGAGTAAGACTAGGGATATAATCCATGGATCCAATATACTTAAGTTCTGATGGACCAGATATGAGGACTGTAGAGGATCTTCTAAGTAATTTTTTAAGCTCTGAATTTACTATGTATGCTGGGTAACCATACTGTGCTGCTATGTTCTTAATATTAACAATTTCATTACGTCGTAATTCAAGGGTTGAACAATGTGAAATAGCTCTGCGAAGCATAAATTATAATGCCGACAACTTATAATTCCTGGGATGAAACGAATCGTTAGGTATAATACATACAGAGCTGGTTGGTTTTTGTGGAAGAAAGTTATCACTAGAACACAAAGCCCCAAGTTATTTGGAAAAAAATTCGAAAACGGACGATTTGCACAAAAGGATGCTACTTCAGTGTTGAAACTGTTCGCGATATAAACACAACTTAAAATGAAATGTAAAATTTTACTACAAGAGACTGGTGGCGATCCTAGTACATCGAAACAAAAAGACTACGAAAAATGCATTCCACCAGACTTGGATCCCGTATTACGCCATAAAGAGTGCCGCTGTTGCAACGTGTGCAAATACAGCTGTTTTATTATACATGTATTAAGAGAAAGTTGTGTTAATGCATGAAGCGCTGTGACTAGAGAGAAAGAGCTCTCTACCTTCCCTTGATAAGATCTAAACGACATGAACTTCCTGTGTATGAGGAATGAATGACCTAGTGCTTCCGTTGCAACATAAACTGTGTTCCACACTGAATCTCGGAAATGGAAGAGAAACTGCAACCTCATCACATCTAATAGGAGGATGATATACACCATTGCTGTCCAACCGACAGCCCTAAGAACTACATTTTGTGGCCCACAAATGAAGAATAAACCAAACTTTATTTCTGAATTTTTTTCCCTATTTTAGCATTTCTAGATTTGTCATGTGTTTTTCTCTTCAAGGTTTGTCATGTGTGGTTTTTTTAGTTTGGGGATTGTGAAGTTAGGGGTGTAAACAGCTTCATCATGCCGCTTTACGGAAAAAATCCTGCCACTACTGTTCCGGAACATACAATCCATAATGTTTTATCACCCTTTTTGATCATACCAATTTTTTTCACTACACGATTCTTGAAAATGTCTGCTGCTGCTCCCTGCATTTGAACATTTTTGTTTCTTTACGGGTTGAGCTGACATTATGAACAACTTGAATACAATTAAAAATATCTCACTGAAGCAGGCCCGTAGCTAGGGGATAATGGGACTTACCACCACACCCTGTCGCCAGTTTGCCCACTTTCGCATTTTCGGCTGGGGGAAAAAGTCTTTGTTGTATCTCCACACTTATCCTTTAATTTTGCACACCAGTATATATCAGTGCTGAGTACGGGCTCAATTTTAAGTCCAAACCCGAAGTATGTCATCCCGAGCCCGAATTTTATATTGCAAGATAGAGCCCGGGCGAGCCCGAAAACTACACTGAAGAGCAATTGAATTAGAGATACCTGTCTAATAACGTGTAGCACCACCTTTCGCCCTGATGACGGCGGCGATTCGTCTTGGCATGGACTCGACAAGACACCGGAAGTGTTGGGAAGCCATACGGATCCACGACCCCTGAACAAGCTCCCACAGTTCACGAAGATTTGATGGAGGGGTCAGAGCCTCGAACATATCTCTCGATGGCATCCCAGATGTGCTCGATGGGATTGAGGTCAGGTGACCTACCTGGCCAAGGAAGCGAGGTCTCGTCGGTGGAGTGTTCATCCAACCATTCGGATACAATTCGGGAGCGATGGCACAGTGCATTGTCTTGTTGCAGGATGAGGTCCCCAGTGGGATGTTGAAGACGCACAAACGGGAGCAAATGGTCGTCCAGGATATCCCGGTAACGTTGACCTGTGAGTGACGATGTCACACGTACCAGGGGTCCCATTTCAGTCCACGTAAACAGTCCCCAGACGAGAATGCCACCCCCACCAGCTTGAAGAGTACCCTGCTGGCAAGAAGGATCCATCGCTTCATGTGGTTTGCGCCGTACTCGTATCCTGCCATCGGCATGTACCAACGTGAACATCGACTCATCAGTCCAGGCAACATTTTTCTACATGTCTAGGGTCCAGTGGCGATGTTCCCGCGCCCATGCTAATCTTTGCACTCTGTGATGTGCGGTCAACAGCGGTACCTTCGTGGGACGATGACTTCTGTACCCCATAGCGAGAAGATGGTTCTGGATGATGTGGCTGATTACACGTTTTTGTGCACCAGCGTTAAGCTGCCGAGTGATTTCTTGCACTGTGGCCCGTCTATCCGGTGTTACAATGCGAGCTAGCCGACGATGACCCCGCTCATCCACACGCTGTTGTCCACGGCAGTTTTACCGGATTCGATGTACTCACGGTGCACCCGCGACACAGTGGCTCGTGAAAATCCCAGTACCTGCACGACTTCCGAGATGGAGTGACCCATTCGTCGGGCCCCGACAATTTGCCGACGATCAAATGCTCTTAGATCCTTCGTCTTACCCATACGCTTAGATCCTTCGTCTTACCCATGGTCACCGATTAAAGATGAAATTTCACACATGCCACACGTCCGCTCCATCCTGTTGAATGTAACCCGTTGTCAAATCGATGCTGGTTAATTGATCCACAAATCGCCTGAAAATATTCACACATGACACCGAGTTTACTACGATCCTGAAGAAGAGTGTCCAATTATTCTGGTTCGGGACACAGCCAGAAATGGAAACGGGTCATTGGTCACCGGGTCGGCAATTTCTTGCGGGTCAAACGGGTCGGGTCAAGGATTTCCTGACCCGATTTCGACGCGGTTTTATTTCAGTTTTATTTTTGAAATAAAAAAAAAAAATTCAGACAACCCTTCATAGGCCTTTGAAATAATATTTCAGAGATACAAAGTATGATCCAGGAACTTGCTGAGAAGGGTAAAGAAATGGGATTAAAAATGAACTTTCAGAAGACAAAACTAAAGTACAATGCTTTTACAAAGGAATAAAGATTTATCAGTTGATGGAGAAAAGCTGCATATAAGCAATTCCTACATTTACCTTGGGCAGAAGGTATCAAGCAAAGATCACATTGATAAAGAAATTAATTGGCGTAAAAAACTTGGTTGGAGAGCATTTGAAAAAAAGCAGTACAATTTTTAAGAGCAATAAGCCATTACGTCTTAAAAGAAAAGTGTTTAATCAGTGCATCCTTCCCGTGCTTACGTACGGAGCAGAGACGTGAACCTTAACTAAACAAGTTACTGAAATCATGCAATGCATTGATTATAATACGCTTCACAACATACCAGAAATCATTACTCAAGTTATGAGGAATAATGGCTGTGGAATAAATCTCGGTCCTGTGCCCTGACCTTTGATCCCATTTCGATGATATTCAACAGAACCGGTTCAGTATACCTGCGAAATAACATGATAAAGTTTTGTCGCAATCACAGCCTTTTTACGTAACTTATGATGCATAAGAGCTATGGAATAGATCCAGCTCCTGTGTCCTAACCTTTGACCCCATTTCGCCCATTTTCAATACGATTCGTCCCCAGGCAGGCCCCTACAACATACTAACATTTCATCCAAATCGAAGCATTTTTATGTAAGTTATGACGCATAATGGCAATGGAAGTTATTCCGCTCCTATGTCCTGACCTTTGACCTCATTTCGCCCATTTTCAATAGAGTTTGTCCCCAGGTGGTCCCCTACCCCATACTAAAATTTCATCGAAATCGAACCTCTTTTACGTTAGTTATGACGCATAAGAGCAATGGAATGGATCCCGCTCCTATGTCCTGAACTTGGACCCCATTTCGTTCACTTTCGACAGGGTTCCTTCCTAGGTGTTATCCTACCACATACTAAAATTTCATCGAAATCGAACGATTTTTACGCGAGTTATCGTGCGGACGGACATACGCACACAACGCGTGACGTAATGAGGCAGATAGAAATCGCGACCATCTGCTCGCAAGAGTGGGACGTCATAAACCTTTAATAGGATCCACACACAACGCGTGACGTAATGAGACAGACGGCGTGACCGCGAGCCAACATCTCAGTCGCGAGATTGTGACGTCATAAGATTTCTAATTATGTGTAACATTAATGGAACGACGCCATGACACTAAAAACGTGGTAATTCGGGGTGGTTATTTAACGCACTAAACCAATTTTCTTAAAGTCGAGAGCAAGCTAAATCGATTTCTAGTACCAGAAAACGGTAGGTTAACGACTTTCATCAAAATCCTTAGAGCCGTTTTCAAAATAAAATTTACATAGATACAAGAATTGCTCCTTTAAGGTGGACGTCAAGTAATTTTGCTTCCTATACTTCCAATGGAAAAACTTCTGTACACATTTTCTTCACAATTAATGCGTTCCCAAGGATGAAATTTTGAACATCGATTATAATAGCTTCATTTTATAACTTGGAATACTTAATATTTTCTAAAACATAACCATAATTATGCAATCCAACATTTGTTTTTGTCTACTGACGTCATCAAAATACAGGTCGCTCCATCTT
The DNA here is from genome assembly GCA_039090855.1 of Macrothele yani. Taxonomy (NCBI): domain Eukaryota; kingdom Metazoa; phylum Arthropoda; class Arachnida; order Araneae; family Macrothelidae; genus Macrothele; species Macrothele yani. Next base: position 78,806,104 of record CM077026.1, read on the forward strand.
TTTTCTGGTTTCAACACCACCAAAGGAAGCGTTATTGTTTTTTTAATATAATTAAGGTTATGTTTTAGAAAATAATAAGTATTCCAAGTTATAATATGAAGTTATTTTAATCGATGTTCAAATTTCCATCCTTGGGAACACACTAATTGTGAAGGAAATGTGTACAAAAGTTTTTCCATTGGAAATATAGGAAGCAAAATTACTTGACGTCCACCTTAATAGTATGGGATAAGGGCGATGGAATGGATCCCGATCTTATGTCCAGACCTTTGACCCCACTTCACCCATTTTCAATAGGGTTCATTCCCAGGTGGTCCCCTACAATATGCTAAAATTTAATGTATATCAAATACGTGGAGATAATGTAAATGGACGATGTCATCGCTAAACCACGCATGGCGCTGAGCATTGTTGGCGCCGAGCATTGTTGGCGCCGTAGCGTAAATTCGAACGCACTCGACTAGTTATCGAGAGTTCTGGGGGTTCGATCCCAGCGGTGCCGGAATACAATTTTTCAGCCACTATGCGTTGTTCAAAAATAACGTGGAAAGAGCGATGACATCGTCCATTTACATTATCTCCACGTATTTGATATATATTAACCATTTCTATCGCCCTTTGAATTTATCAGCTACAATTAAATAGCTGTTGCGTTAAATGCCACCAGATGACGCCATCTCAGTTGCTGAGACCATCAATACATATTCGTGTAGTCAGATGCTGACTGATAAACCACGCATGGCGCTGAGAATTATTGGCGCCGTAGCGTAAATTCGAACGCACTCGACTAGTTATCGAGAGTTCTGGGGTTCGATCCCAGCGGTGCCGGAATACAATTTTTCAGTCGCTATGCGTTGTTCAAAAAATAACGTGGAAAGAGCGATGACATCGTCCATTTATGCTAAAATTTAATCGACATCGAACCATATTTATGCAAGTTATGGCGCATAAGGGCAATGGAATGGATCCCGCTCCTATGTCGTGACCTTGAACCCCATTTCGTCCATTTTCAATATGGTTCGTCCTCTGGTGGTCCCCTACCACATACTAAAATTTCATCGAAATCGAACCGTTTTTACGCGAGTCATCGTTCCGACAGACAGCCGGACGGACGGACAAAGCTGCAGCATATACGCTTCTTCAACCTACGGTTGGAAAGCGTAAAAAAGACATACAAACACTGCAGACAGCAGAAAGAAGCATGGAGAGACTTATCCACGAATTCCTCTTTTACCTTTCTTGGCGTAACGAAGAAAGATAAAAAGAACTCGTGGGTAAAGAAAATGACAAGAGTGGAAGTCATCATAATCAGAGTAAAATCCCTGAAATGGCAATGGGCTGGACATATTTTCAGGAGAACGGACCACCGATGGACAACTGAAATTTTAGACTGGATTCCAAGAGACAGGAAAAGACCCAGAAAAAAGGCCACGTGGGAGATGGGTGGATGGAAGGATTACCCAAGACAGTCAATTGTTGAAGAAACTAGAGGAGACCTTCATCCAGCAGTGGATCGACAATGATGATGATATATTCGAATTTATAGTTCATGATATAGGTCTGCACGGGCCCGAGCCCGGCCCGCGGCTTTGCTCATTTCTAAGTTGGGAAAACGGGCTGGGCCTTCAATATTTAATGTAAAAAGACACGGGCCGAGCGGGGTTTTTATTTTATTTTTATTTTATGAGCAAAACAATCGCTGTACGGTGCCTTTCTCGTTTGGAAAACTCGCAATATACAGAAGCAGGATAAGATTGAATACTTTCTGTTGATGGTAAAAATAGAAGTTTTATGACATCCTCCCCTCCTACAAAACAATTGGAGTGGGTCAGCTCCTTTCTTTTTCAATGTGAATGTGGCCCCTCCTCTCATGCTTCAGGGCAGGCTATTAACTGCAGCATTTCTAAACCGAGCTACCGCTCGCAGACGATCTTTTTTATTGTTCTGGTCGGTGGCACTTTGTTCTCTAAAGGTGTGAAAACCTTTTAAGTCGTCTTAAACGGCATGGGAGAAATTTACTGCTGTGTATAAATCCTGTTCCGTATTTTCCCCATTTGTACTCTCAGGCGGCCGTTTTCAAAACTTCTGTGGCACATTGATTAGCTGGGAAGTCTGTCGTTGTTTTCCCTTAGCATATGCTCAGTTCAGTGTTGCTGATAAATACTCTTCCATACTTATTATGGAGTTTAACTAAGGGAAAGACTTTCGCGAAAAAATCGCTTCCGGAGAATATGTGCTTGTAGACAATGTAAAAGGGAAAAGCGATATTTGGAAATATTTTAAATTACTGCCCCGTTCTGAAACTAGTCGGTCGGAAAACGTTTTGCAGTGCACTAAATGCAAAAACTTTTTGAGTTACGATAGCACAAAATCTGGAACATCGCATCCTTAGCGGCACAAATGTGTTTCCCCTCCACACACGAGAGACATATTGGGTTCCAGCGATATGATATGCCAGTAGAGATAGGTGCAGTTTATAAAGCCACAATATCTTATCCCAGTAGAAGAATCGGACTCATAATTCTGTATATTTCGTACTTTTCGAATTACCCCCCCCCCCCCCCACTCCTTATCCCCAAGGATATTTCCAGATCCGGAGATAGGGAATTATAATTTGAAAACGCAGAAAACTTGAAAAGCATGGAAATTGTCTTTTTCATGCAATATTTTTGAGTACACAAGCAGGGGGGACGTCCGAGGAGGGGGCCACCTCGGACGTCACGCGACTTATACAGAGTCTCAGAAATATTCTGAATTAACGTTTATTGTAATAGAATACGTGTACCAATTAAGAAAACGTCCTGATGAAGTCAAGCCACAAGCTCTGCGAAACTAAAGTCGATGTCAATAAAGCTTTTAATTGTGAATAAACGTTGATAATTTATTCTTAATCAACATCACAAGTGTGTAGTCTTGAATTATATATAAAACTCTTCATGTCTCGGTACGATAAACCGCTGTCGCGATAAGCCACTATTCGTCCTCTGTCGAACCCCGAAACGTGCTGGAATGACTGCCGTACTCTGCGACGACGCATCAGGAAGCTTCCCACGCACAAATCCGGCAGCACAACACACTTCAACTACTTACACCCCGCCTTCTGTGCACCCTTCTTATAGTGCTTCTCGGTGGCGTACCGGGCGCACAAGATTAGCATATGCCCTGCAATGCTAATCGTTTGCATGTCCTCTCGCGGGCGAGGCATGCTGCGAATTTTAGGCCAATCGGATGCTTCCTTCTTGGTGTTGCATTTTGGATGGCCAGCGGTGTGTATATATATATATATATATATAAATATATATGTATATACACTATCTCATCATCATCATCATTGTCAACCATTATCAATCCACTGCTGGACGAAGGTCTCCACAAGTTTCCTCCACAACGGTCTGGCTTGTGCCAGTCTCCTCCATGTCACTCCCGCATACTTTCAAATTTCATCCACCCATCTCCCATGTTGTCTTTTTCTTGATCTTTTCCTGTCCCTTGGAATCTAATCTAAAATTTGGGCTGTCCATCGATGGTCTGTCCTTCTGGCAGTATGTCCAGCCCATTGCCATTTCAGGGATTTAACTCTGATCATGATGTCTTCTACTCTTGTCATTTTTCGGATCCACGAGTTCCTCTTCTTATCTCTCCTGGTTACACCAAGCATGCACCTCTCCATGCTGCTTTGAGTTGTCTGTAGCCTTTGTATGTCTTTTTTAGTTAAGGTCCACGTCTCTGCACCATACGTAAGCACTGGGAGGATGCATTGATCAAACACTTTTCTTTTAAGACATAATGGCATATTGCTCTTAAAAATTATGCTGTTTCTTCCAAAAGCTCTCCAGGCAAGTTTTGTACGCCGATTAATTTCTTCATCAATGTGACCCTCACTTGATATCTGCTGTCCAAGATAAACGTACGTGTCTGTTATCTCCAGCTTTTCTCCATCAATCGATGAATCTTCATTTCTTGTAAAAGCATTGAACATCACTTTTGTCTTCCGAAAGTTCATTTTTAATCCCACTTCTTTACTCTTGTCAGCAAGTTCCTGGATCATACTCTGCAGCTCTGATGGGGTAGTTGCAAAAATGACTACGTTATCTGCAAAACGAAGGTGGCTTAGATAATCTCCATTAATCTTTATCCCTTTGTTTTCCCAGTTCAGTGATTGAAAGACATTTTCCAATGTGGCATTAAAGAGCTTCGGAGATATGGTGTCATCTTGTCTCACTCCCTTTCCAATTTTTATGTGTGTTGTATTTTCAAATAGCCGAATCTTTGCACTTGCATTTTCATAGATTTTATTAATTATATTAATTTATGCATCTTCAATACCGCAGGATTTCAGAGCCATTGTAACTGCTGATAGTTTCACCGAATCAAAGGCTTTTTCATAATCGATAAAAGCCATGCACAATGGAAGTTCATATTCCCTCGCTCTTTCAATTAGTTTTCTCAGTACGTGTATATGATCTATTGTGCTGTAGCCACTCCTGAATCCAGCTTGTTCTCTCGGTTGAGCAATGTCCAGTGTTACCTTCAAGCGGCGTGAAAGAACTTTAATGAAGATTTTATAAACCACTGATAAGAGGCTGTTAGGTCTGTAGTTTTTGAGATCCTCAATGTCACCTATTTTATGTAGCAGGATCATTGTAGCGTTGTTCCAATCCTCAGGAATCATCCCTTCATTAAGGCATCGAGTGAAAATTTGGGCGAGTACTGTTTCGATTTCTCCACTTGCTTCTTGTATGATGTCTACAGTAATTCCATCTTCTCCTGGAGCTTTTCCCTGCTTCATGTTCTTGATTGCATGTGCAACTTCTGCTGGGATGACTGGAAGAACTCTGGTACTGGTACCTTTCATGATGTCTGGAGTACATGTATCATAACTTTCATATAATTTGGAGTAGAAATCTTTCACTCTTGTCAAAATTTCGCCTCTATTTCTTGTTACAGAACCATCTTCTTTTCTCAGTGCCATAATCTGTTTTCTTCCCTTACTCATATGTCCCTTTGCTATCTTTAGGCTTTGGTTGTTTCCAATTGCTTTCCTCACTAGTTCACAGTTGAATTTCCTTAAGTCTTCAGTGATACTTTTTCGTACTGTCTTGCATAGCTCTATATATTCCACTTTGGAAGTCACATCTTCTTTAGTTGTCCTCATCTCTCTTCTTTTTTGCATCAACATTTTGATTTTTCCTGATAATTTGTTCACATGCAACTTGTTCTTAGACCCAGCTAATTTTGTTGCTGTATCATAACTTTCATATAATTTGGAGTAGAAATCTTTCACTCTTGTCAAAATTTCGCCTCTATTTCTTGTTACAGAACCATCTTCTTTTCTCAGTGCCATAATCTGTTTTCTTCCCTTACTCATATGTTCCTTTGCTATCTTTAGGCTTTGGTTGTTTCCAATTGCTTTCCTCACTAGTTCACAGTTGAATTTCCTTAAGTCTTCAGTGATACTTTTTCGTACTGTCTTGCATAGCTCTATATATTCCACTTTGGAAGTCACATCTTCTTTAGTTGTCCTCATCTCTCTTCTTTTTTGCATCAACATTTTGATTTTTCCTGATAATTTGTTCACATGCAACTTGTTCTTAGACCCAGCTAATTTTGTTGCTGTTTCCATAAGAGCTTTGGTTACTTTTCTGTTAACTTCAGAAATATCCACCTCTTCCAATGTTAGGCCTTCTAAAGCAGAGAATCTGTTCTTCAGTTCCAACTTGAAGGTATTATGGTGTTTTTTAAGGTTGGTTATGTCAATACATTTTGTTTGTCTTATGAGTTTGCCACGTTCGAGTTTAGTGTTGAGGTGCATCTTACATCTCACCAATCTATGGTCACTACCTGTGTTGAACTTGTTCAGCACACTGCAGTCTTCTATATGACGAATTTTTTGTTACACATAATAAAATCAATTTCACTTGTCGTCCTATTTGGATGTATAAAACAAAGCATTAAACAGATAGAAAGAAACTGCCTGTTGGTTGGTTGGTTGGTAAGTAGATTTTAATGGCGCAAGGGCCAGGGTTGGCCAAAGAGCGCCAAACATAAGACATCAAAAGAGAACAAAATCAATAAAACACGTACACAAGGTTAAAAACAGGATGAAGCGGTAAAAATGAAAGATGGAAATGAATACGGTAAAAATTAGATTAGGTTAAAAAGGTCAATGTCCTTAAAAAAGGAGAACACTGCGGTCAGATCGCAGTCCTCACCAATGAGAGTCTGCAGCGTAGCTGCTCCTTCGTCCAACAAATGAGAATGAAAATAACGAAAACGATTATCACAAAAACGAACACAAGTACACAAAACATGAAGGACGGTGAGACGACAGTGGCACGCTTCACACATCGGGGCACTGTCGCCACACAGAAAAAAGCAGTGAGTAAAACGACAGTGCCCAATGCGGAGACGCGCAAGAACAACTTCCTCACGACGGTTCTTCCGCAAACTAGACTTCCATAATCCGATCTGTGGTTTGATGGCATAAAGTTTATTGCTGCCCTGTTGAGACCATAGGGACTGCCACTCATCCAAAACAATTTTCCGGATCAAAGGGCGAAAATCTCGGAAAGACAGTGGCAGCCGAGCTGGCGACATGGAGGAAACAGACCTGGCAGATAGATCTGCCAGCTCGTTACCCCGGATCCCAACATGGCCAGGAAGCCAACAGAATCGGACCAGGAAGCCATCACCCTCCAAAATTCCAAGAAGACGACGGACATCACGGATGACAGGTGAGTCCGTGTCCTCTGGAGAAGATAAAACTTAGATGGCGGACTGGGAATCGGAGCAAATCAAAGCGCGATGATGAGATCTAGACTGTATGTGACACAAAGTGAGGTGTACCGCACGCATCTCTGCCGAAAAGACGGTGGATTCAGGCGGAAGCCTCTCAGCATGGGAGGCATCGCCACACACGAATGCGGATCCAACAACCTCACCGGATTTCGACCCGTCAGTAAATACAGGTACGAAATCCGGGAAGAGAGACTGTTTCTCGGCAAAGAGCTGCTGGTACACCAGAGCAGGAGTGGAAGACTTTGGCCACACACAAAGGGAAAGGTCAGCCGTTGCTTGAACCGGCTGCCAAGGCGGCTCATTGTAGAACCGGGTTAAACCAATCCTGGACAAGTCTAGACCAGCATCGCGCACCAAGTTCGACAACCGAATCCCAAACGTCGGAACACTGGAAGGCCGGTGTGAGAATAGGCGGACACATTGCGGTTGGAAAATGGAACCATGCAGTGGATGATCAGGAAGAGACTTCAACTTGGTGAAGAATTGAAGAGACAGCTGCTTACGTCGGATGCACAACGGCGGTTCATGGGCCTCGGCATACAGGCTATGCACGGGAGAGGTACGGAAAGCACCAGTGCATAGCCGCAGAGCCTGGTGATGGACAGGATCCAGAGGCCGTAACACGGAAGGACGTGCGGAACCGTACGTTATGCATCCGAAGTCTAACTTTGACCGAATCAGGGAATGGTAAATGCGAAGCATTGAGCACCTGTCAGCCCCCCTTCCCCCAAGATGTTCGAGAGAGGACCTTCAAGATACTGAATGACTTCATGCACGACACCTTCAAAGACTGGATGTGAGGTCGGAAGGTGAGTGCTCGGTCAAAAGTTAGCCCAAGGAACTTGGCTTCTGACACCACAGGAATGGTGGTACCAGCCAGACGGAGACTGGGGTCTGGGTGAAGGCCCCGTTTGCGGCAAAAATGCACGCAAACGGTCTTCTGGGTCGAGAAGCCAAATCCATTGTGGGAGGCCCAGGTAGAGATCTTATTAATGGCCGACTGCAGCTGCCGCTCAATAGTGCGCATGTTGACAGATGCGCAAGAGATCTGCAGATCATCCACGTACATGGAGCCACGAACCGTCGGAGGAAGTAGAGTGAAAATATGATTAACACGAAGGATGAACAATGTCACAGAAAGAATGGAGCCTTGAGGGACACCCTGCTCTTGTGGGTATAACGCGGAGAGGGTCGATTCGACGCGCACATGGAACATCCGGTTCCGGAGAAATCCGGCAATGAAGGTTGGCAAATTTCCCCGCAATCTGCAGTCATGCAGATCACGGAGAATGCCGTATCTCCAGGTTCGATCGTAGGCTTTGTCCATATCGAAGAACACGGAGACCAAGTGCTGACGCCGGACAAACGCCTCCCTGACAGATGTCTCAAGGCGAAGATGATGATCTGAGGTGGATAGGAATTTCCGAAATCCACTCTGATGAGGTGAAAGAAGGTGACGTGATTCCAAATAAAAAACTAAACGAAAATTGATGATGCGCTCTAGAACTTTGCAGAGGCAGCTCGTCATAGCAAGTGGTCGGTAGTTCAACGGGTTAGCGGGATCCTTACCAGGTTTGAGAACAGGAACGACAATGGCAGTGCGCCAAGATTCGGGAAAGTCACGCTCGTGCCAGATCCTGTTAAACAGGACCAGCAGACATTCAAGAGAGGACGGAGAAAGGTGCTTCAGCATTTCATAATGGATGTTATCCGGTCCGACAGATGTTCGGCCGGACCGATTCAGGGCAATCTTCAGTTCGACGGCAGTCAGCGGGCTGTTATAATCGGTAGCGGAAAACGGTCCAAAGGAAACCTCGGACCGTTCAAGCCGCGGCTGTGCCTGCCGGAACGAAGCAGCGTAATTGCGGCTGCTGGACACCGAAGAAAATGCGGCGCCCAGACAGTCAGCAATACCCTGAGCGTCAGCAACCGTTCCTCCACCACTCTCAAGAATGGAGATTTCCCCAGAAGGATACTTACCCCGAATCTTGCGGATCCTGTCCCAAACGATCTTAGAGCTGGTAGTGGTGTTAATCCCGGATACGTGTCGTATCCAAGGTGCCCGTTGGCTACGACGACGTACCAAACGCGCGTAAGATTTGGCTCTCTTGAAAGCAAGTAGGTTCGCGTCGGTGGCGTACCGACGAAACCTACACCAAGCCCGATGTTGGGCCTGACGAGCTGCCTTGCAAGTGGAATTCCACCAAGGTCGCGGGCAACGTGGAAGTTTAGTCGACGTCCTGGGGATGGTAGATTCTGCCGCTTGCACAATACAATCCGTTACCACCGCAACAGCTTCATCGATCGTACCCGAGGTCACCATGTCTGGAGTAATGGTCGCTGAAGCCGTGAATGAGTCCCACTTGGCGCGATCGATAGCCCATCTAGCAGGGCGAGTAGGATGACGGTACCCGTCACCTGCTAGACGGAGAAAGATGGGAAAGTGATCACTGCCAAGGGGATCATCAGACACGCTCCAGGACCAGTCAGGATATAACGATGGCGAACTCAAGGACAGATCAATGGCTGAGTACGAGCGGGTGGGTTCATGAAAGTGACTGCCCCGGTGTTGTGGAGACAGAGGGACGTGTTGGAGAGAAGGGACTCAACAACACGGCCCCTGGAGTCTCGAGTGGTAGAACCCCACAACGGATTGTGTGCATTGAAATCTCCTAAGATAAAGAAAGGAGGCGGCAGCTGGTCAACTAAATCTTCCAGATCCGAAAGGCTTACAGCTTCATCTGGTGGTATGTAGATGGAACACACTGTGAACAGTGTGTTCACAGATAGTCTCACTGCCACTGCCTGCAAAGTCGTTCGAAGGGCAACTGCAGTGACAGGAATACCATGAGTAACAACGACGGCCACTCCTCCGCAGGCGATAACGCCGTCCAGGTGATCTTTGCGGAAAAGGGAATGCCTCCGCAGCGAAGGAGTGTCCGTCGTGCGAAGCTTTGTCTCCTGAAGACACACGCACACAGGTGTGTGCGAAGACAGTAAGCCTTTTAAATCATCAATGTGTGAACGCAGACCTCGGCAATTCCACTGAATGAGCGTGGCCATAATGAAAAAATGAAACTAAAGAATGAAGACAGACGACTAGAAAGTCTCCATGTCGTCCGTCACCTCCAATCCATCGGCAGTGTCTGGAGGTAACACAGGGCTGTTTTGCTTGCTCTGTTTCGGGGAGGATGAGCCGGGTTTCACCTTTTCTGGCTTCTTCTTTGCAGTGCCCTGGACCTGGGTCCCTGTGATGGCCGAAATTGTTTTCGGCGTAGAAGGAGGTTTAGGCGACGATGTAAATGTCGCCTTGGAAGCAATGCGGCGAGACTTCAGTGCTTCCAGCCCAGCAGCGACGATGTCCTCAAAATCATAAGGACACCGCGCCGGGATGGTCACCTCCGTCTGGACCGCAACAGTAGCCTTCTGCACCACAACCGAGGCATAGGAGCGTCGGCCGGATGGAAGAGGAGCTATCCGCCGCCTGGCCTCAGGGTATGACAGATGTTCAGTGGTCTTCAGGCGTTGGATAGCCTGCTCCTCGATCCACTTGGGACACTGCTTAGAAGACGCAGAGTGGGAACCCTCACAATTCACACAGTGATCCGCCTCAGCGGAGCAGTCCGCCAAAGAGTGTTCAGTTGAACCACAGCGCCCACACTTTGCTACATTACGGCAAGACTGCTGGGAGTGACCGTAATGCTAACATTTGAAACATCTCAAGGGGTTCGGTACGTATGGCCGAACATCTAGACGCAAGTACCCCACCTTGATGGAAGTTGGCAGGGTAGGTGAGTCAAAGGTCAGGACGATGTTCCGGGAGGGAATAGACTTCCCATCCCGCCTGAAAAGGATACGCCGAACCCCAGTGACATGTTGGTCCCCAAGTTCATCCAACAATTCCTCTTCACTGCATTCGAGCAGGTCGCGGGAGTTGACGACACCGCGAGAGGAATTGAGGTATCCATGGGGCGAGATCTGTACAGGAATGTCCAGCAGAACGGTCGTCTCCAGCAAGGTGGCACTGTGACGTGGATGAGATGTCTTCACAAGAAGATCCCCTGACGGGAGCTTCTTAACACTCTTTGGAGAGCCCACAACGGCCTGAAGAGCCTTATTAATCCAGAAAGGACTCTTCGAACTGAGAGACTGAGCAGGATCAACTGAATGAATGAGAAGAAACAGAGCATTGCAGTTGGTAGGTAGTAGTTTCTTAGTGGAGGAGGGTGTCCCTTCCTCCACACGGCGCTTTAAAGGTACAGCCTGGGAAACACATTTGTTTGCCATGAGAGAGAAAAAAGATTCGTCCGCCAACCTCCCCACCCACTACCGAGCCCAACAAGGGAGAGCCGGAGGTTCGCAAGCCCAAGAGGACGCAGGACACGGCTCTAGGGATAGTCAGCGGATATAGCAAGTTGGTAGGGCAGACACACGCTCGGCGTGCATCCAGACTTTCCCGTGCCCGGAGAACACCCCTTTGGCATGCCCACCCGACCCCCAAACTCACCCAGCCGAACAGAACGACAAGCCGCTAGAAGTCTGGACGCCACTCGGCCACAGACTTCCTGACTAGGAGTGGGTTAGCTCCCAGCCTCCCGTTTAGGGTGAAGCAGAGGGCAAAGAGGAGTGTTGGCATCTGGAGACACTACAACCCGGCCCCCAAGATACCTCAGCCTCCAGCATCCCCGTTTCCACCTGTACGGGTCACCGCACACGGCAAACGTGCAGGTAGGTCTAAGCTAACCAGCTCCGGAAAAAACAGAAAATGTAACACAAAAGAGAAAAGACAGGGAAGGGAACGAGGAACAAAACCCGGAGCTGGCGCCTCATCACAACCTCAGCAGCCTACAACTGAGGCGGGTACATGTCAAGATATGAACGAAAGACGAAAAAAACAAAACAATAAGAGAAAATCGGCTCGGGCCGTAGGGACGCCATCCCCCATCAGCTGGATGAACAGCTGTCCCTTCGGTGATGTAATCGTCAAAGCCGCAGAGGCAATAGAAACCGTCACAAGGTTAACTCGGGCCGTGGGGGCGGCGCTCCCCAAATAACTGGAAAACCAGTTGTCCCCGTGCGGGGGAAACTGACTGTACTAACTTACAATGTAACTACACAAGTTAATAAATTTCGATGTGAGATCCCTTGGTTGCTCGTAGTACGTTAAATCGATACTCGATTTCATGCCATGTATTGTCAAGCATCTGATGAGTTATGGAATTAATAGCAGCTGTGATACGCTGCTTCAGTTCCTGCAAATCAGTACAAGGCGTCTGATAGACACGATCCTTCACATAACCACACATGAAATAATCCAATGGAGTTAGATCTGGAGAGCGAGGAGGCCACGGAATGGGACCACCACGCCCAATTCATCTGTTGGGGAAATGCTCATTTAGGCCCTTGTGTACACATGTTGACCAATGCGGAGGCGCGCAGTCTTGTTGGAAAACGACGTTGTCATATCTTTTGATCTGGGGTATAGCGAAATGTTCTAGCATATCCAAGTAAATGTCACCATTTATGGATTTTTCGCAGAAGGACTAATCACTTCTCTTTTTGATAGGGCGCACCACACATTAAGTTTTGGAAAATCACGTTCCAGTTCAATAGCAGCATGAGGCAGTTCACTGCCCCATATCCTACAGTTGTGACGATTCACAAGACCTGGTACATTAAATGTGGATTCATCACTAAAAATTACAGTACTGAGAAAGTTTCGGTCGTTTTCCACTCGATTCAGCATATCCACAGCGAAATCGTATCGCAGTGTGATCATTTACATGCATCTTTTGCACTATTTGAATTTTATAAGCATGGAACTTTAATTTCTTGTGCAAGATATCGTGAACTGTCGATTTCGGAATGCACAATTCTCTGCTTGCTTTACGAACGGATTTCCTGGGGCTTCGTCGGAAACTTTTATTAACTTGGTCTCACCGCTGACGCTAGGCCTACCGGCTCCTCCACGATGTTCCACATTGCCAGTTTCTTTAAACTGTTTCATCCATCGCTTAATTGAATTCTTTGACGGAGGATTACAACTATACTCTAAACGGTACCGTCTTTTAACTTTAATAACAGACTTTAATTCCGAAAGCCATAACACACACATCGCCTTCTGCTGTACGGATGACATGACTACTGATTGCGCATTTCTCATACATTCCTCATCAGGCCACACCTAGCGCCATCTATCGGATTCTGTGAATAACAATTCTGCAAAACAAAAACATAGAAACCGTGTTAGTAATACATGACTTAGAAAAACAGACAATGCTTATAGTTTTTTTTTTTTTTTGTACATAATTTTGTAATGTGTCCAATAATTCTCGGATACCCTATATATTAATATATATATTATACACACAAAGAGATGGGGGCGCAATATTTGGGGTTTGTCCCGCAATATTTGGGCCTAGTTACGCTTCTGATAGCTGGCACCTTTGTAGATCAAAAGCCTCCATAAATTCATAAAACGTCACCGACTACCAGGAAAATAAAGTTTTCTGTGAATAAAATGCTTTAAAAATTCAACGTCTCAAAGTGCTTTCATATCCTTTATTAGCACAGTAAAATATTAATACAGTTCTTGTTAGATGATTAATTTGACGAACCTTATCTCTGTGCTTTACCTGCTTGCCAAACCAAAAGGCTGGCTGATATAAATGTCCTTTATCACATCCTACTTGTACGAGATAAGGTCTTGAGTAGTTTCGCATTCACAAGGGCAAAACCGATTACAAGTCGAGCATGATATGAGAAAAGTACTCACGAAGATAATGTTCACGTTGAAAAAATTAGTGTCTAGCTGTGACATCTCACTGACAGTTTTTAAGATATCTGAATTACTTATTTCTTCTTTATCTTCACCAGAAACAATTTTAAATTTCATAAACGAGTGTTCAACATTTTTTTAATCTTTAAAAGTAAATATACTTTTTATGTACCACTTATGAAGTCCTGATAATTCGGTATAGTTTTTCAATCATAGGAGGTCTCATGCACTGATTTACTGTCTTTGTAATTTACAGTATCACACAAATTCAAGAAACTTGTTAGCATGGGGGTGCCCACTGAATGTTTAAAATTTAGAACTAATGCATCACACGAAAAAGGATGGGAACGACTAACTTCGATGCCACAGGCTTTCTGCTACCTCCAGAACACATACCGACAGGGGTGGTATGTGTTCTGGAGGTAGCAGAAAAAAATTTTGATAGCCCACGTAAACCCCACATTGTAGGGGAGCCTCACGGTTAAGAGGCCTTCAGCCGAAATTTTTTTACAAAATGAAGTTTCTGCAAAAGATTTTACAAAACTGCGAGAACTTCATACGAAACTGGTTAAAGAAATAGCCAGGAATTTTTTACGACAGCTTTGCAAAAAGTATTAAAAAGAAAAGCAATTCTTTCTTCCTTTTTTTTTTTTTTTTTTTTTTTTTTTTCGCTGTTTAAGTTTATAAAAATTGGATGACGGGAAAGCAGTTATTCCAAACGACTTGAGGTCCCTTTTCGCAGTCACAGCAACAGTTCCTATACATGTAATACATTAACAAGAGAATGTGAAAGAAACATCAGTTCAATGAATGAAATTTTATACCAATGAGGATAAGGTGTTATATATTCAAGTTTTTTGCACGTAGCTAAACGCCTTCAGAATATATGGAAAGATGTTCTTATCAGGGACGAAGAAACAGAGACCTGTCATTTTTTATAACAGAGATAAGACAAATATTGTTTACTATGTGCAAAGCATTGTGGCATGCGTGTTTTTTATATTCAAAAGTAAATAATTAAAGGTGTACTTTTTTGTGCCACAATTCTCAATTGTTATTTATTTTTGTGCCACAATTCTCAATTGTTATTTATTTACGTTCCGTATTTTCATATATATCGGAAAAGGTCATTGGACACTGTCACACGGCAGTTACGCGTTTTGTGATAAAATCTGCATGGTACGATTAACTTTTGAATAACTATTTTGTAGTACTTTCTTTGGTGTAAAACTATAGCAATCGTTTTAATTACAACGTGCACTTAGTATTATAGGCAATAAAGTACAATAACTTTGGTTTTACGAAAAATACCTGTAGTATTTAAATTACTAAAAGGCCCATAAAATTTAGTTCATAATGTGGAATTTAAACATTTCAGTAATTGAAAGCTAATAGATTTTCGCAAAGGAGACTCGAAGCTTTTTATTTTATTTTCTTTATTTTGCGGGGGTTCCGAGTTTTTCGGGTATGCCACTGCATTCCGATCGTGCTTACCTCTGTATCACCCACAAATGAATTTCACCAGAAAGTCTTGCAATACTTTATACTGCATACACTGCAGTAGAAAACAAGTTAGTAAAATCATGCAATGCATTGATTATGATATGCTTTCCAACATACCAGAAATCATTACTCAAGTTATTGCTCAAGTTATGAGGATAATGGCTGTAGAATAAATCTCGCTCCAATAACCTGACCTTTGACCCCATTTCGATTATATTCAACAGAACCGGTAAAGTATACTTCCGGAACAACATGATAAAGTTTTGTCTCGATCGAAGCATTTTTATGTAAGTTATGACGCATAAGGGCGATGGAATTGATCCCGCTCCTATGTCCAGACCTTTCATCCCATTTTGTCCATTTTCAGTAGGGTTCGTCCCCAGGTGGTCCCTTAAAACATACTAAAATTTCACCGAAATCGAACCACTTTTACGCAAGTTATGACTCATAAGGGCAATGGAATGCATCCCGCTCCAATGCATGCCCTGATCTTTGACCCCACTTCACCCCTTTTCAATAGGGTTCGTCCCCAGGTGGTCACCTACGACATACAAAAGTTTCATCGAAATCGAACCATATTTACGCAAGTTATGATGCATAAGGGCAATGGAATGCATTCCGCTCCTATGTACTGACCTTTGACCCAATTTCGTCCATTCTCAATAGGGTTCGTCCCCAGTGGTCCCCCACCACATACTAAAATTTCATTGAAATCGAACCATATTTACGCAAGTTATGGCGCATAAGGGCAATAGAATGCACCCCGCTCCTATGTCCTGACCTTTACCCCACTTCACCCGTTTTCAATAGGGGTCGTCCCCAGTGGTTCCCTACGACATGCTAAAATTTCATAGAAATCGAACCATATTTACGCAAGTTATAACGCATAAAGGTAATGGAATCGATTCCGCTCCTATGTCGTCCCCTTTGATCCCATTTCGTCCATTTTCAATAGGGTTCGTCCCCGCGTGGTCCGCTACCACATATTTCATCGAAATCGAACCATTTTTACGCGTTATCATGCGGACAGACGGACGGACGGAAAAAGCTGGAGCATATACGCTTCTTCAACCTACGGTTGGAAAGCGTAAAAAATGAACTAATCATATTTTAGCACAGCTCGTCATCAAGTGACTATTAAAAAATGTAACAAAAAAAATGCTGTATTAAGTTTAAATTTTGAAGGAAAAAACATGCGAAATCAGCGTTCCGCTGCTTATACTGTACTACGCATCAACTCCAAGCAACTGGTACAACTCACTTTTTGTTGTAAGAGAAAATAGAAGTAATGCGTAATACGCACACAACGCGCGACGTAATGAGGTAGATGGTCGCGCGCGAGAGTGTGACGCCATAAAACTTTAATAGGATCCACAAACAAAGCGTGACGTAATGAGGCAGATGGCGTAACCGCGCTCCAAAATCTCAATCACGAGAATGTGACGTCATAAGATTTCTAAGAATGAGAAACATTAATAGGACGACGCCATGACACTAAAAACGTGGTAACTCGGGGTGGTTAATTTAACCCACTAAACGAATTTTTCCAGAGATCAAGCTAAATCGATTTCTAGTACCAGAAAACGGCAGGTTAACCACTTTCATCAAAATCCTTAGAGCCGTTTTCAAAATAAAATTTACATATATACAAGAATTGCTCCTTTAATAAGATGTGATAGAATGCATCGCGCTCCTATGTCCTGACCTTTGACCCCACTTCACCCATTTTCAATATAGTTCGTCCCCAGGTGGTCCTTTGCGACATACTAAAATTTCATCGAAATCGAACCATATTTACGCGTTATGACGCATAAGGGCTATGGAACAGACCCCGCTCCCGTGTCCTAACCTTTGACCCCATTTCGCCCATTTTCAATGGGATTTGTCCCCAGGCAGGCCCCTACAACATACTAACATTTCATCCAAATCGAAGCATTTTTACGTAAGTTATGATGCATAACGGCGATGGAAGTGATTCCACTCCTATGTCCTGACCTTTAACCCCATTTCGCCCATTTTTAATAGGGTTCGTCCCCAGGTGGTCCCCTACCACATGGTAAAATTTCATCGAAATCGAACCATTTTTACGCGAGTTATAGTGCGGACAGACGGACGGACGGAAAAAGCTGGACCATATACGCTTCTTCAACCTACAGTTGGAAAGCATAAGTTATAAGGAACACCCAATAGCAATCAGACACGTGTCTCTAATAGAAAGCCTCAGAACTGTTCTGTGACGTCATAGCTAGAAGGCCGAGCTGCTCTTCAACGTCGATCGAGCAATGCGTGCCCCGGTGGAGAAATATTTTCTCGAGTGCGATGCTATATGTATAATACGGCGATAGATTGAGCATGTTTCCTTTGGGTGGGTGTTGCAGTTTTTTTGTTGTTGTTTTTTCTTAATTTTTTTGTCCTTAGCAAACTGATGACATCCTTAGTTTTATTCGTTTTTCGGAATGTCCTGCAATATCCGCAAGCATTCAAGGTTGAAAAACTATTCATTACATTTGTGTTTCCTTTACCCATCACATGAGATCAGAATTTCAGGTACTAAGAGTCTTTTTGTTAATTTCACTTTAAGATTTTCGAAATTACTTTTACGTTCCTTGTGTAACTGGAAAAAAAGGCTTTCACTAATAGCATAACAAATTCAAAAGCATAATTTCTGATTTATTGAGTACATTTTCAGAAACGTAAGGAGCTATGAAATTTTCTAAGTCGAAAATCTTGCCACTGCTTACAGAAGGAAAAAATTATTTTATGTATTAAAATCACTAAAGAAAACTTCTTTGCCCAATAAACATGGAAAATGTGAATTTCAGATATCTTCGATTTTACACACAACATCGAAAACTTTATGCTGGAAATTCAGAACATCGTATTCTTTTTTGTGAAAACGTTTTACAAAGGGTATTTATTTTTTCAAGCAGTATATTGCAGAGCATTTTTGTCACTGAAATTGCACTGTTTTCACATCATTTTTCGTCGGAAAAAGGTAATATCGGGAATATCATTAACACATTAACGGGAGAGAGAGAGAGAGAAATCGGAGGTACCAACATTTTTTTTTTTTTTATTATTGGAGGTTTAACGACCACTGTGAGCAACTCAATGGGCTATAAGCAGTCGACCGTCCCTAATTTAGGGTCACTGGTTCCACGGAAGGGAGAGAGCCAGGGCCGTAAGACAATAAAACACCCATGCCTAACCGGAATTCGAACCCGGACCCATTTCGGATTAATGATCAGAGGCCATCGCTTAGACCACTGCGCCACCGGGGCGGCGACCAACAATGTGACCCTCTATTACATACGTATCTATCTTTTTTCTTCTTCTTCTTGTTTTTCCACAAAATACGCATTTGGCAAAGTGAAAGGTATATTTCTAAAGAGAATTTCCATGTCAGAATAAGAGTGCTTTTGAAATCCCGCCATTAAAGTTGATGTGCAGTTGCCGTTAGCTTGAAATCCTTCCGTTAATCCATAAGCTTGGTCTTCCTCTTTAGGAGCTGAAGACTGATGCTTTACGATTCTTCACATAATTTGATTTGCACGTGGAAACACATTTCCACGGGATTTTTATCTTTTATCTAAAATTGTGCACGAGTAATAATAAGTGAAACACTGGACAAAATGACAAAAGTACGGTTAGCAGACACACGCAAAATGACGGAGCTGGGCAAACGAGCAAGGAAACGGCCTCCTGCTCATGACGTCACAAGTTTTCCTTTCGGCAGTTCTGAGGCTTTCTTTTAGAGAGGGTTTTGGCTCACTGCAAAGGATTCAGATGTGTACGATGCATAGATAGCGCCAATATGGGAAAGACTCGTCATTTAGGAGACTTTGAATGAACCATGATAGTGGTTCCTTAGCCTGGAATGAGCAAGTATCTCAGAAACGGCATATCTTCTCGGCTATAAGAAACTGTATTGAGGGTGTACAATGAGTAGTACACAAAAACAAAACAGTCAGCGGTCTTCCTGTGGAGGAGGGCAACGGCTGCTAGAGAGGATTGTACGAAGAAACAGACGAACTCCGTTGCGTTAAATAACCGAGCAGTGCAACAACGGTATCGAGAGTAGAGTTTCATCATACATAGAAAGCTGCATGTTGTCGCAAATGGGCTACAACAGCACGCGTCCATTTCTTGTGCCACTAGTCTCCACTGAAAGTCGAAAAATTGGTGTGCAGTGGGCATGAAAGCATCTAAAATGGAACCTTGAGGACTGGAAAAAGGTCGTCTGGTCCGATGAATAATGTTTTCAGTTAATACAAGCCGATGGATGAGCCACAATTTGGGGTTAACAGCACGAGTCGATTCATCGCAACTGCCAAGCGTTAACTGTACAAGCTGCTGAAGGCTGTGTAGTGGTCTAGGGTATGTTTTCATGGTGGGCACCTCTGAAACGGCATTTAGATGCCACGCAGTACCTTAGCATTATTGCGGAAAAGCACACCCGTGAGTAGTAAAAAGGTCTTCTGGTTTAAAAATTTATCGTGGGAGTCTATGGGCTGCGCGGGGAGGGTGTGCGGCTCGTGTAGGTTGCTGCCGGAGAGAGTGGGCGTTGCAGGAAAGCGCGGGATCTATCACAAAACTTCCGGAAGAAACAAGTAGCCGCTCCGGTGGCGCAGTGGTCTAAGCGATGGCTTCTGATCATTCGTCCTAGATGGGTCCGGGTTCGAATGCCGGTGAGGCATGGATGTTGTGCTTATCTTACGGCGCTGGCTCTCTCCCTTCCCTGGAATCAGTGACACTAAATTATGGACGGGCGACTGCTTATAGTCCACTGAGTTGCTTACGGTTGTCGTTAAACCTCAAAAAAAAAAAAAAAAAAGAAAGAAAAGCAAGAAACAAGTGAAAGATGTTCGATCGCCCATAGACTCCCATGTTAGATTTTTTAAGCAAGAAGCCCCCTTTTATACTACTCCCGTGCATGGTGTTTCCTAATGAAGAGGGTTACTTCCAGCATGATAATGCGTCAAGCCACATAGTTTGGGTCGCCCACAGTGGTTGAAAGACCCCGACAGAGACACCAAAGCGCTAAGATGGGAAGAAACTCCCCAGACTTACTGAACACCTGTGCGATGAGATTGATAACTACGTTTGTAACAGAGACTAGCCTTCAGCGAACATTCGGCAATTGATGGACGCCATCACATCAGCTTGGCTGAACGTACCGGTAAAACGATGTCAGCACCTCGCTGAATTAATGCCATATCGATTCGAGGTTGTTCTGAAGGCCACACTGTATATACCGCGTAAAGTCTATTATACATACATTGTTGGCCACTCAAAATGCAACACCAAGAAGGACACGAGATAGCAAAGCCAGATTTACTGGACACATAACAACAGATACAAAGATGAAACGATTGAGCTTACAGGCCCGTGCGACTTGCGAAACACGCAGGCATCAATAGCTCGTGTGGCCCCCATGGCTGGCAATAACGGCAGCTACACGCCACGACATCGAACGAAAGAGGCCTTGGATGTGGGCTTGGGGTATGTCGGTCCAGGCTGCTTCCACACGTTGCCACAGTTCATCAGGCGTAGCCGCGGGTGGTGCTTGCCGGGCCACTCGGTTGCCGATCAGCGACCAGACGTGTTCGATGGGCGACATATCGGGAAAACAGGCGGGCCACAGCAGCAGTGACACCTGGTGGGCCGTGAAGAATTGTTGCACGATGCGTGCCACGTGCAGGCGCGCACTGTCCTGTTGAAACGTGGCCGCTGGCAGGTCCTGCAGGTAAGGGAGGACTACAGGCTCCTAAACGTTGGAGATGTAGCGGTAGCTGTTGAGTGTACCGGCGATGCGTACCAGAGGGGTGCGGGTGTCATATCCAATTGCGCCCCAAACCATAACACCAGGCAACGGGCCGGTATGGCGATGCATAATGCAGGCTTCATACAGTCTCTCGCCGCGGTGCCGCCACACGCGGATCCGATCATCATGGCGTTGCAGGCAGAAGCGGGATTCGTCGGTGAAGACAATGTAGTGTCATTCCGTACTCCAGGTGCGGCGTTCAACGGTTCACTGCCGCCGCATTCGCCGGTGGTGTAACGTCAATGGTAATCGGAGCAATGGGCGCCGTGCGACAAGTCCCCGCTCCGGCAGACGACGTCGAACGGTACGTGCTGTCACAGGTTTTTCCGCAACACACCCTAATTCCTGCGCTAACGTTCGTGATGTGGCGGTGCGAGACGTCAATGCCCGCCGCACAACATGCCAGTCCTCTCGTTCGGTGGTGTGCCGCGGCTGCGGCAATCGCTCACGTCGGTCCGCCCGTCCCTCCTGCACCCACCGAATACATACTCGCCTCACTGTGTCTGGATGTTGGCCCACACGGGCGCCGATGTCTCGGTACGATAAACCGCTGTTGCGATAAGCCACTATTCGTTTTCTGTCAAACTCCGAAACGTGCTGGAATGACTGCCGTATTCTGCGACGAGGCATCAGGAAGCTTCCCACGCACAGGTCCGGCAGCACAACACACTTCCACTGTGCACACTTCTTATAGAGCTTCTCGGTGGTGTGCCGGGCGCACATGATTTGCATATGCCCTGCAATGCTAATCGTTTGCATGTCCTCCCGCGGGCGACGCATGCTGCGAATTTCAGGCCAATCGGATGCTTCCTTCTTGGTGTTGCATTTTGGGTGGCGAGCAGTGTATATATAATTTTGCGCCATTTAGTGGGCAGTTGTATGCTCAAAATGGCTAGAAAACACATCGCAAACTTTAGTGATGTATATACATGGAAACCCATTGCTTAGTTTTCAAGAGTCTCTCTTTTTTTCTTTCTTTTTTTCCTTTTGTAAATAAAACTGACATACATATATATTATTAACAAATTTTCACTGTACTGTCTGTGTTGTCAAACCGATTTTAATACACACAGACATATTTCACTGAAAGGCAGATCTAAAAACTACATAGAGATGATACATAAAATTAGACAGCACCTTGGAACAATAAGGAAATTCCTTTATTGTCCTTTTGAATCTTATGTTATTAATCACTTTTATCCTACGACGCTGTTTCACTTCCTTCCCAGGAATCAGTGGCCCTAAATTAGGAGCGGGTGACTGCTGATAGATCTAAAAGCTGTTCATGGTGGTCTTTGAACTCCGAAACGAAAATTAAGGAAAACGAAAGACAGACAAAATGAAACCTAGCTTTTATAACGCCAGGAGACGTGTTGAACACACTGTTTAGCGCGGCTCTGCAGAAATATCATTTTTACCGAAAAAACGCTTAAAGAAATCGCAAAAATACGAAATCTGCCTTAACTACTGCTGAAGGGGGGGGGGACACATGGGAGCAAGGCATACGTTTCCTAACCCTTTGAGATTGAGATTCCTGATTATACGCAGTAACTGAAATTCCGATCTGAAGATATTTATTTGTTCCTAAAAATCTCATTCGTTTGACCGTTAAATTTCCTATTTCAACAGAATTACGTGAAATTTAACAAGAAATAAATTATACCAGTGAAACCTAATATTACTCACCGTGAATAGTAGTACCCGATGGATATGTCCTAGTGCATGTTTTGAACAAACTGAAAATGAAACTGAAAATAATGTTCCCACAAACAAGGTGGCAGTAAGGCCGTGTCCTGCATGACCGACTTTCGCAAACTCGAGAACTGGTTTGGAGAGAAAAAATCGTCGCGTGTGTCAGATGTTCATATCTATGAGGCACAAGCAAAACCACCGTGTCACAAATACCAAATGCTGGGAAAGGTTTCAAGCGTTGAGACATTAAATCGTAATTAAAATGCTTCCGCCTCATTAACACCAATCCTATCCGATTACTGTACGATGAAAAACCAATGATTGAAATACGGGAGCGGTAAGACACTAGTTCTGTTGCTGAAAATCGTAAGGCAGATAATATGCCGCATGTTTCAGATTGTAAGAGGTCCCTCTCTGACCGGGACGTTACAAAAGTAAAAACTGAACGCCAAGACACTCGTCAGTGGATGCTCATGAAGCAACAATATGGTCAGGGACACGTACATATAAAAATTCATCAGAACCTTTAGGTTGTGTTCATAGCGACAAAAAATAAATAAAGTACAGAAAGATGACTTCGAATTACTGGATGTAATAAGCAGGTCTTTGAAACAAAAGTACGCGTGATAATATAAAACGAAAAAATAATTGAACTTTTATCGGCATACGTTTTAAAGCTAAGGGTTTTGTGATAATTCACAATCCGTCCGTCACAGAAACGAGATTTCTTTATGAACATACTCCACCTGAAATAGTTCCCAAAATGCTAATAGAAGCACGTGGACAGAAATTCGGAAGACGGAGCAAACTGCTTACATGGGATGAGAGTTATCTTAGGTCCCTAAAGGCTATCCAGAAATTCTTAAGCCTTTATCTCAAACTGCTCACCAGACATTCATCAAAAATACTGGAGACAGATGGACGTTCAAACGGACAGACACACAAAGTGCAAACATGGTTCTTAAAAGCCATTCAGAAAATTTCAAATTAATCTCAAACGGTTCGGAAAAGCTTAGTTATCTAAAACAGGTGGACATACTGACAAATCGGCTGAAGGACAACGAAGTGCTGACATGAGGTTTAGTGCGGCATTTGCTGGCTGACCCTAAAAGTCATTCTGGAAATCATCTAAAATGGTTTCAAACGCTACCCCCTCAAGCTCCCGCTGCAATATGTGAGCAAGGAAGTTCGAGGAAATATTAAGTGTTCAATCCATAATAGTTTTGCCAGTTGTTTTTAATATCTATCTAATACGAGGGCAATGAACCAACGCATACGTGCGCGCGTGTGTGTATATGCAGTCAACTCTTGATATACAGCCACCGTTTGTTCCATTACATGGCGGCGTTATATCAAATCTGCGAATTATTTTTAAGTATGACTCCTTGAAAATCATAATTAGCGTTAAACTAAAAACACGTCAATTAGAAAAAATGCAGTTATATGCTATGCGCACTGTAGTTCGAAGTGTTCGTTTTGATCTCGGAAGCTTCTAGTACGCATTAAATGCGGAAATTTAATTTGCATGCATAGTAGAAAGACAAAATTACCATTTCAATTATAAGGCAATGAACAAAAACTCATACTACGTTACTAAAACTTTATTGAAAACTAATAGCATTACACAAATTTGATTTACATAGCTTAGTTTGTTGTAAAAAAAATCGTCTATTTTAATTTGTGTTTTTGATTTCAATATTTTCTTTGCGATATTCGCAAATTTCGGTCTTCTGCTTTAAGTTATAAGAATTGTTCTTTTCAACTTTTTAGCATGCCTTTTGTAAAAAAAAATCGTGCTTATGTTATTGTTTGTCCGTCCGTCTGTAGACACCACATCTCTGTAACTATTAGTCCAATTTAATAAATTCTTTTTGCTTTGGAAAGTTTGAAACATGCGAATGATGATCCTTCATTTCGTGTTTGTTTTTTGCGATGTGCAGTTTCGCCGCTAGAGGGCGTAAATGCAGATGATATCAAATTATAAACACATTTTATTCCATATATTTGCTTCTAGACATCCGATTGAAAAAATATTTTATCTTTCGATTCGACTTATGTCGAAGAGAGTATTTTGAGTATAGTTACTTTTTCAATTTACGCATAGATTTTCCGCTAGGGGGCGTAAAAGTAAATTACGTTTTCGCCGATATCGCTTCTTCTAAAACTCCGATTTGAAATATTTTTTTCTTCAGCGAATACAGCTCCCAATGGAAAATCTTCTGCATATAATTTCCAATTTTTGGTAAAGAATACTTTGGTCACCAGGGAGCGTAAGTGTTAATTTTTGCTTATGATGTATTTTGCCATAAAATCTGAGCTTCTAAAATCTCGATTGAAAAACTTCGTTCGTGGTTAATATTTCTTCTTAAATATTAAAATGTAAGGGATAAAATTTTTCTGAATATTTTCTTCTTAAAATATTGCATGATTTATCCACCAGGGGGCGTAGATGTATATCTTATTTATGTCGCTATCTCTGCTTCTAATGGTCCTATTTGAAAAATTCTTTCTTTATTGGATAGTTTTTGGTGTGACATGTTTTCCATAAAATTTCAAAATTTTCAAGTAATTCATCATAGTCTTTTCGCTAGGGGGCGAAAACGTAAATAGTGTTTCCCCCGATATCTCTGCTTCTGAAACTCCGATTTGAAAGCTTCTTTCTGCACTGGATACAGCTCCTGATGGGAAATCCTTTGCATATAATTTCTTATTTTTGGTAAAAAATGCTTTGGCCACCAGGGGGCTTAAGTCTTAATTTCCGCTTCTGATGTATGTATTTGCAGCAAAATCTGAGCTTCTAAAATCTCGATTGAAAAAAATTCGTTTGTGGACCGGTACTACTCACGTCGGTAAACCTTTTAGGAATATTTTCTTCTTAAAATAATGCACGGTTTCTATGCCAGGGGGCGGAGATATATATTTTATTTTTGTCAATACCTCTCTTTCTAGGAGTCCGATTTGAAAAATTCATTCTTTGTCAGATAGTATTTCCGATACGAAATGTTTGTCATATAAATTCAAAATTTTCAAGTAAATCATAGACTTTCCGCCTATGTGCGCAAAGGTAAATTGCGTTTTCCCCGATATTTCTGCTTCTAAAACTCCGATTTGAAAAATTCTTACTGCATCGCATACAGCTCCTGGTGGAAAATGTTTTTCATATAATTTCTGATATTTGATAAAGAATGGTTCGGCCACCAGGATGCATAAGTGTTAATTTCTGCTTCTGATGTATTTGCAGCAAAATCTGAGCTCTTGAAACTCGACTAAATTTTTTTTTTCTTGGGCCGATACCGCTCACATCGAAAAACCTTTTGAGAATAATTCCTTCCTAAAATAATACATGGTTTTCCCGTCAGGGGACATAGATGCATATCTTATATTTGTCCATATCTCTGCTTCGAAGAGTCCTATTTGAAAAATTCTTTCTTTGTTGGAGAGCGTTTCTGCTGCGAAATGTTTCTCATGTAAATCCAAATTTTTTTAACGCACTAGTCGGTAACCAAAGGGCGCAAGTTCACGATTCTGTTTACAGCAATATCTTCGGGATTAAAAACCGATTGAAAAACTTCTTTCTTCGGTCAGATACTATTGTTTTTCATACCGGTTCCTTTGACTTTGATCAATTTAATTTGCTTCAGAACGGATTCAAAAGACGTGCTCATTACACCCGAAAATTCGATGTCATATTTCTTGTTTTCTTTTGTTGTTGTTGTTGTTTCCAAACAGCAAACAACAATAACAACAAAACTTTTTTTTTTCGTTTCTGACTTCGATGCTTGTAAAGTTGCACACTGATTTGCAGAGCCAGGATGATTCCTTCCTAAAATAATGCTTCCTAAATAATGCATCTAAAGACAGCAAGCATCATGTGGGATAAAAGAAGCGCTATGTCCCTGGACAAAGGGGTCGACTCATTTGTCATCTTAAGTGACAGTTGGTAGAGGGTAAAGAAAGCAAAACTTCTCTAATGCTAAAAAAAACAGGGCGGAAGTGAGAAGTAGACACTAAACAACACCCCAACTCACAAGACAGCAGCATGAATCAAAGGTGACCAGGCCCACCGCAATAATTCTTCACTGATGCATCTCTGTACGCAAATGGAGGACATGGTTGCGGGATAAAGCGTCGTGAAACATCCATTAAATCCTAATAATAGAAATAGATTAACACCCCCAAAAAATCGCAAAAAATCTAGCCCGTAACGATATTCCAAAGTGAATAGCTCTGTGACTTATTCCTATTCTTTTTATTTCTGTGCCACTCTAAGTCTACGAAAGCAGGAGTAATCCAGATGGACTTCTTTATTGTGGCATGTTTCCGGAAGGAGCAGCTGACGTCGGCTATTTTCTCCGTCAAACGATTCGCCACAATTGAATCATGGTCCGAAAAAACGGGAAGGCAATTCACACACATCTTGCAAGTGGCGGTACATCAAGTATGTTCTGTGTTGGAAAAGGCAGGTTAGTGCAGTAGTATATACTGGCGAATGCCAAGGGTGTGGCGGTATATCACGGGATGTTTTACATAACGCCCGTTTGTTCAGACCCAAGGGGTGGCGTTATGCAAGGGTGGAGGTAAATCGAGGGGAGCGGTACATTGATGGTTGACTGTGTATATATATATCATCATCAACCATTATCATTCCACTTCCATTACTGGATGAAGGTCTCCCCAAGTTTCTTCCACAACGGTCTATCTTGCACTAATCTCATATATATAAGAATGGCCGGATTAGCAAGAATCTAGTGTACTTTCTCTTTAAAATAATATGTACTTTTATATTTTATTCTTCGCTTATTATATAAAAAGAGGAACTCGTAGATAAGGAAAAATGACAAGAGTGGAAAACATCACGATCAGAGTAAAATCCCTGAAATGGCAATGGGCTGGACATATAGCCAGAAGAACGGACCGCCAATGGACAACTGAAATTCCAGACTGGATTCCAAGGGACAGGAAAAGATCAAGAAGAAGACAACATGGGAGATGGGTGGATGAAATTCGAAAGCATGCAGGAATGACATGGAGGAGATTGGTGCAAAACAGACCGTTGTGGAAGAAATTTGGGGAGACCTTCATCCAGCATTGGATTGATAACGGTTGACGATGATGATACATACAGTATATACAAGGTTCTTTAACACACAAGGTTAGCACCCCTGTAAAGCTTCCCCTTCGTGAGAGCACAGAGGAGGTCCGATGACGTTAACTGCCTTACAAACTAACTGGTTTGGTGCATCAGAGGTCAAAACAGTCGCAAATGCCATTTGACTATTGTTCAAAGATATATGCTTTCTTCTGCTTCTTGGATAATTTTAGTGTATATGTACTAAGTAGAATAGCTAAGTTTGTTTGCAAATAGTTAATTCTTTCGAGATGCCTTCAAGTTTCTGCGCTCTTGCAAATTGCAAGAATAACTGTAGAAATACCAGAGGGTCGCTGATTACACACCATAGACTTCTGAAAGTGACTGAGCTCTGTAAGTTACGGAAGTCAAACTGTAAACGAGGTGATGCTTTTATTGTCCAGAATGCTACTATTTTTTCCAAACATTTTCCGGAAGGCGACTATGAAAAAGATACGCAAAATGAACTATTGGGGTTTCCGCAGAAAAAGCATTGAGCGGATGTTCCTCCAACTCCATTTAGAACACGAAATTTAAAAAATAAATAAAAATATTATGAGAAACGTATTGTCAGAGACAATAGAGAAATAATTACCTCTAAAATTCAGTCGAGGCATTAAACTTTTCATCAAAACACGTACTATGATTCGAATGAGGCACCTCAATTCGCAGCAGAAAGAGAGAGAAAAAATAGAAAACGCAAGTTTCTGAAGATAACTACATGAAGAAAAGAATATATTTCAGGTCTCACACATGTTAGTGGCGCACTGTGGATTTCTTTATGTGAGTGGCCCAAAATATTGAAGATACAAATAAAAATACACGGGAGAAAACATCTACCAAAATACTGGGAAGAAATATCTCCTCCATATTAAAATGCGTTTTCAATTATTCGTAAAATACATACTTAACTAAATATATACAAATATATTTAAAAATACGCAGCCAATAACAAAGACCAAGTGATGCCTTATGTGGAGGGACCGGGCTCCTGGGACAACCCAACTGAGTGCCCCAGTGCATTTGTTTATTTACAGTATTGTGCATAAGAAATCTTTCGATTTTTCACTGAGACCATGTTGATACTCAGTGATAATCAAATTCGTAGACAAATAATTAAAAATTCAATTACCATAAAGCTAAATTTATATATATGAATTGATTACACGAACTCATTGCTTCTAACAACAAACTGCCTGCGTGTCAATAGACAGCAGACAACTCTAGTGTTCGCTGAGTTCTCTTGTAAGACGCAGCCAACGTCTTGTAAGACAGGTGACGTGACGTCAGGGGGAATGCTCTGCAGAAAAGCTCATCCCGTACGAGCAAAGCTAGTAGTATATTAACCTACGGTATATATACATGGGATGTAAGGTCAGGTGATGCGTAACATCACAGCCTCTCCTTGACAAATGTCAACCCCGCCTTCTCGTGGTACATCCTGTTCCCACTAAAGGGGCTCTGACGACCGCCAATAGCGGTATAACTATACCATCGGGATTAGAGGAAATGCTATCCCACACTCACCAACCCGCTTGGCCAGCGTGGTGAGTTATGGCCAAACCCCTCCAAAATGACTCCACAACTTAAATCTTGGCCCTCAGTCTCCGGCAGCTGGAATGTACCTGGCCAAGGCAGCGGCCAGTGCGACATGAAGGCAGAGGGTGCTAAGAATCCCCGGAGGACCGGACTAGGCTGCCATCTGATGCTGACCTTGGCTACGTACAACGGACGCTCCCTATCTTCTGATTCAAGGCTTCTTGAATTGGAAGAGGAACTACAAAGGATCAAGTGGGACATCGTCGGGCTAAGTGAGGTAAGGAGAAAAGGAGAAGATCTCATTGAACTGAAAAATGGACATCTCTTCTACTATCGTGGGACAGATACTGGCAGAACTAGTGGTGTTGGATTTATAATAAACAAGAAACTGAAGGATAAAGTTGTAGAAGTTGAAAGTTCCTCTGACAGAGCTGCACGACTCGTTATTCAACTCTCGAGAAGATACCAGGCTCAGATTATTCAAACTTATGCACCCACCACAAGTCATGCTGAAGAAGAAATTGAAGAATTTTATGACGAAATTCGTGATCTAAATAATAAAGGTAAGCAGCACTTGAAGATAATTATGGGAGATTTCAATGCAAAAATAGGGCAACGGCAACAGAATGAAACTTCAGTAGGTAAATTCGGTCACGGCAACAGAAACCAGCGTGGAAATACTCTCGTAGAGTTTGCAGAGGCAGAAGGGTTTTTCATCTTAAACTCCTTTTTCAAGAAAAAGCCACAAAGGAAATGGACATGGAGGCATCCCAATGGATGGACAAGTGAAATTGATTTGATTATGTGTAACAAGAAACTTGTCATGGAAGACTGCAGTGTGCTAAACAAGTTCAACACAAGTAGTGACCATAGATTGATGAGATGTAAGATGCACCTCAACACTAAACTCGAACGTAGCAAGCTCATAAGACAAACAAAATGTATTGACATAACCAACCTTAAAAAACACCATAATACCTTCAAATTGGAAGTGAAGAACAGATTCTCTGCTTTAGAAGGCCTAACATCGGAAGAAGTGGATATTTCTGAAGTTAACAGAAAAGTAACCAAAGCTCTTATGGAAACAGCAACAAAATTAGCTGGGTCTAAGAACAAATTGCATGTGAACAAATTATCAGGAAAAACCAAAATGTTGATGCAAAAAGAAGAGTGATGAGGACAACTAAAGAAGATGTGACTTCCAAAGTGGAATATATAGAGCTATGCAAGACAGTACGAAAAAGTATCACTGAAGACGTAAGGAAATTCAACTGTGAACTAGTAAGGAAAGCAATTGAAAACAAACAAAGCCTAAAGATAGCAAAGGGACATCTCAGTAAGGGGAAAAAAACAGATTATGGCACTGAGAAAAGAAGATGGTTCTGTAACAAGAAATAGAGGCGAAATTTTGACAAGAGTGAAAGATTTCTACTCCAAATTATATGAAAGGGATGATACATGTACTCCAGACATCATGAAAGGTACCAGTACCAGAGTTCTTCCAGTCCTTCCAGCAGAAGTTGCACATGCAATCAAGAACATGAAGCGGGGAAAAGCTCCAGGAGAAGATGGAATTACTGTAGACATCATACAAGAAGCAAGTGGAGAAATCGAAACACTACTCGCCCAAATTTTCACTCGATGCCTTAATGAAGGGAAAATTCCTGAGGATTGGAACAACGCTACAATGATCTTGCTGCATAAAAAATGTGACATTGAGGATCTCAGGAACTACAGACCTATCAGCCTCCTATCAGTGGTTTTTAAAATCTTCACTAAAGTTCTTTCACACGGCTTGAAAATGACACTGGACATGGCTCAACCGAGAGAACAAGCTGGATTCAGGAGTGGCTACAGCACAATAGATCATATCCACGTACTGAGAGAACTAATTGAAAGAACGAGGGAATATGAACTTCCATTGTGCATGGCTTTTATCGATTATGAAAAAGCCTTTGATTCGGTGAAACCATCAGCAGTTGCAATGGCTCTGAAATCCTGCGGTATTGAAGATGCATACATTAATATTATTAATAACATCTATGAAAATGCAAGTGCAAAGATTCGGCTGTTTGAAAATACAACACACATAAAAATTGGAAAAGGAGTGAGACAAGGTGACACCATATCTCCGAAGCCCTTTAATGCCACATTGGAAAATGTCTTTCAATCACTGAACTGGGAGAACAAAGGGATAAAGATTAATGGAGATTATCTAACCCACCTTCGTTTTGCTGATGACATAGTCATTTTTGCAACTACCCCATCAGAGCTACAGAGTATGATCCAGGAACTTGCTGACAAGAGTAAAGAAGTGGGATTAAAAATGAACTTTCAGAAGACAAAAGTGATGTACAATGCTTTTACAAGAAATGAAGATTTATCGATTGATGGAGAAAAGCTGGAGATAACAGACACGTACGTTTATCTTGGACAGCAGATATCAAGTGAGGGTTACATTCGTGAAGAAATTAATCGGCGTACAAAACTTGCCTGGAGAGCTTTTGGAAGAAACAGCATAATTTTCAAGAGCAATATGCCATTATGTCTTAAAAGAAAAGTGTTTGATCAATGCATCCTTCCAGTGCTTACGTATGGTGCAGAGACGTGGACCTTAGCTAAAAGAGACATACAAAGGCTGCAGACAACTCAAAAAAGCATGGAGAGGTGCATGCTTGGTGTAACCAGGAGAGATAAGAAGAGGAACACGTGGATCCGAAAAATGACAAGAGTGGAAGACATCATGATCAGAGTTAAATCCCTGAAATGGCAATGGGCTGGACATACTGCCAGAAGAACAGACCATCGATGGACAGCCGAAATTTTAGATTGGATTCCAAGGGACAGAAAAAGACCCAGAAGAAGACCACATGGAAGATGGGTGGATGAAATTCGAAAGTATGCGGGAGTGACATGGAAGAGACTGGCACAAGACAGACCGTTGTGGAGGAAACTTGGGGAGACCTTCGTCCAGCAGTGGATTGATAATGGTTGACAATGATGATGATGATGATGATATATACATAGATTAGCTGGGTCTAAGAACAAGTTGCATGTGAACAAATTATCAGGAAAAAACAAAATGTTGATGCAAAAAAGAAGAGAGATGAGGACAACTAAAGAAGATGTGACTTCCAAAGTGGAATATATAGAGCTATGCAAGACAGTACGAAAAGTATCACTGAAGACGTAAGGAAATTCAACTGTGAACTAGTAAGGAAAGCAATTGAAAACAACCAAAGCCTAAAGATAGCAAAGGGACATCTCAGTAAAGGAAGAAAACAGATTATGGCACTGAGAAAAGAAGATGGTTCTGTAACAAGAAATAGAGGCGAAATTTTGACAAGAGTGAACGATTTCTACACCAAATTATGTGAAAGGGATGATACATGTACTCCAGACATCATGAAAGATACCAGTACCAGAGTTCTTTCAGTCCTCCCTGCAGAAGTTGCACATGCAATCAAGAACATGAAACGGGGAAAAGCTCCAGGAGAAGATGGAATTACTGTAGACATTATACAAGAAGCAAGTGGAGAAATCGAAACAGTACTCGCCCAAATTTTCACTCGATGTCTTAATGAAGGGAAGATTCCTGAGGATTGGAACAACGCTACAATGATCCTGCTACATAAAAAAGGTGACATTGAGGATCTCATGAACTACAGACCTATTAGCCTCATATCAGTGGTTCAGAAAAGTTATTTCACACCGCTTGAAAGTAACACTGGACATAGCTCAACCGAGAGAACAAGCTGGATTCAAGAGTGGCTACAGCACTATAGATCCCACGTACTGAGAGAACTAATTGAAAGAGCGAGGTAATATGAACTTCCATTGTGCATGGCTTTTATCGTTTTTTTTTTGTTTTTTTTTTTTTTATTGGAGGTTTAACGACCTTCGTGAGCAACTCAATGGGCTATATAAGCAGTCGCCCGTCCCTAATTTAGTGCCACTGGTTCCAGGGAAGGGAGAGAGACAGTGCCGTAAGACAAACACAACATCCATGCCTGACCGAGATTCCAACCCGGACCCCTTTCGGACGAATGATCAGAGGCCATCGCTTAGACCACTGCGCCAGGGGCGGCTTATCGATTATGAAAAGGCCTTTGATTCAGTGAAACCATCAGCAGTTACAATGGCTTTGAAATCCTACGGTATTGAAGATGCATACATTAATGTTAT
Organism: Macrothele yani; assembly: GCA_039090855.1. NCBI lineage: Eukaryota > Metazoa > Arthropoda > Arachnida > Araneae > Macrothelidae > Macrothele > Macrothele yani. Next base: position 78,839,551 of record CM077026.1, read on the forward strand.
TAATAACATCTATGAAAAAGTGCAAAGATTCGGCAGTTTGAGAGTACAGCACACATAAAAATTGGAAAGGGAGTGAGACAAGGTTACACCATATCTCCCAAGCTCTTTAATGCCACATTGGAAAATGTCTTTCAATTACTAAACTGGGAAAACAAAGGAATAAAGATTAATGGAGATTATCTAACTCACCTTCGTTTTGCTGATGACGTAGTCATTTTTGCAACTACCACATCAGAGCTGGGGAGTTATGATCCAGGAACTTGCTGACAACAGTAAAGAAGTGGGATTAAAAATGAACTTTCAGAAGACAAAAATGATGTACAATGCTTTTACAAGAAATGAAGATTTATCGATTGATGGAGAAAAGCTGGAGATAACAGATGTGTACGTTTATCTTGGACAGCAGATATGAAGTGAAGGTCACATTGATGAAGAAATTAATCGGAGTACAAAACTTGCCTGGAGAGCTTTTGAAAGAAACAGCCTAATTTTCAAGAGCAATATGCCATTATGTCTTAAAAGAAAAGTGTTTGATCAATGCATCCTTCCAGTGCTTACGTATGGTGCAGAGACGTGGACCTTAACTAAAAAAGACATACAAAGGCTGCAGACAACTCAAAGCAGCATGGAGAGGTGCATGCTTGGTGTAACGAGGAGAGATAAGAAGAGGAACTCGTGGATCCGAAAAATGACAAGAGTGGTAGACATCATGATCAGAGTTAAATCCCTGAAATGGCAATGGGCTGGACATACTGCCAGAAGGACAGCCCATCGATGGACAGACGAAATTTTAGATTGGATTCCAAGGGACAGGAAAAGACCCAGAAGAATACCACATGGGAGGAGATGGGTGGATGAAATTCGAAAGTGTTCGGGAGTAACATGGAGGAGACTGGCACAAGACAGACCGTTGTGGAAGAGGCTTGGAGAGACCTTCGTCCAGCAGTGGATTGATAATGGTTGACAATGATACTCGTATATACATACCTGCCAACATTGGCAAGTCTTGTCAGTAGTAACTAGTATTGTTGCGCTATACACATAGATGCTTTTGTACGAAATGGTCGATCTCTTTGCGAAAAAGAAATACCCGCCTTAACAAAACGTCACAACAAACAAGGACGGTAATGAATTTAACACGTGCGAAACACAAAGTTGAATCCCCTGGTGAAGGCACAATAGGTAACAACGTAAGATTCAAATTCGAAACTTCCACCAGTGAGAATTAGTCAGATGCGTTTAGAATTCCACAGCTTGACAGAAGGGAAATCCGAAATTTGTAAAAAAATGCATCAATTTTCCAAATTCGTCACTACCGTTTTCGGGAATCTCCATCTTCTTTATAAGACTGAGGATATTTAACAATGCAGGAGAGTAGGAAAATTGCGCGGAGGGGGGCTTTGCTTCGTCCGATTTCCGGTTTTGGAAATTTTCCCCCTATTTTCTAGCTGAAATAAAAACATTTATGCAGTGAAATGTTATTTAACAATAATACATACTGGACAGAGGCAACATCGCGAGAAAAAGAAATTGCGATTACGGAAAAAATCTGAACTCCGTCAACCTTCCGTTTTAGAAAGTTTCGTAAAGATGGAATTCCATCCTCCTGTCACACCACCGGCCCCTTCCCATTTCTGATCACTTGTGCATCAATCTCGTGAATGGCCAAGTTAATAACGAAAATAGCGATACTCCTCGAATTCGCGGAAGAATCTTATCTTATGCCTGAAGATTACGGGGAAACTTCCGTTTTCTCAAATTGTTGTCTACAGTTTCAAGCTGAATACAAACATTTATGCAATAAAATGTTATTTAACAACAATACTGAACACAAAGGCTGAACACAAAGGCAACATCGGGAGAAAAAATTACGATTACGGCAATACTAAAATTTTTACTCCGTTTAACTCCCGTTTCCGAAAGTTTTGACACACGAAACACCGTCTCCAAACGGAAAACGACCCCCCCCCTCAATTCTCTTCAGTTTTGCATCGATCTTGAGAATGATCTAAATGATTTAAAAAGAAAACGGAATTCCGCAAACCCGCTTAACAATATCATATATATCATAAAATAATAACAAAATGATAAAAAAAAATGAAAATTCGTAGAATTCGTAGTTTCGACAGTGAGTTCGGTAGTCAGACAACAAAATCCGTAAAAACTACGGACATTCCGTACTAGTTGGCAGGTATGTACACTATCTACCAACAAGTAATTGGACACCCCTGCAATCGACGATATCTGAAGTCCTGATACACGTCACGGCCGCCGCCGTTAAATATAGTGTGGGAAACAACAACGCGGCCAGTCGCATGCAAGATGCCATGCAGTTCGGAGCTCTCGGATTTCGAGAAAGGTGTAATCGTCGGGTATCACAGAAATGGCCGATCCATACGTGACATATCCAGCGAGTTGAACAACCCAAAATCGACAGTGGCCTACGTGATTGGCAAGTGGAAGATGAGAGGTGACTGTCGGAATGTGCCCCGACCCGACAGACCCACAAAACTGGGAGTTAGAGACCGACGAGTGCTGGTCAGAGAAATTCGGAAGAACCGCACCAAATCGATGGGCCACACCCGCGAGGAGTTTCAACAGGCATCCGGGAGTGTTCGTTCGATGAATACCATCCGTAAGAAAGCCCATCTGCTCGGTTATAATGGACGTGCTGCCGCCCACAAGCCTTTGATCACCAAGTCCAATAGCGCTGCTCGGCTAACGTAGTGCAAAGAACGTCAACAGTGGACCAGTGGACCGTTGAACAGTGGAAACAGGTTCTCTGGAGCGACGAATCAAGGTTCACCCTCTACCGTTCGGATAAGTTTGGCGTCTGCCTGGAGAACGCCTCCTGCCAGAATGTATTGTGCCAACTGTGAAGTTCGGCGGCGGTGGAATTATGCTATGGGGGTGTTTCTCCTGGTATGGCACGGGACCCTTGGTCGCAATTCCTGGTAGACTCAACGCCGAGACCTACTGCACCATTTTGGATGACCATGCGCTTCCTTTGTTGTGGCAGTTTTACGGGGTAGACCCACGTTACTTTCAGAATGACAATGCCACCAGTCATGTTGCGAGGTCCACCATGGCTTGGTATGGTGACAATGGGGGTTAACCGAATGGACTGGCCTGCGCAGAGCCCTGACCTTAACCCTATCGAGCACCTCTGGGACAAGTTGGAGCGTCGACTTAAGAGGGGCCCCCACCGTCCGAAGTCGGTGAAGGAACTGACCTGTCTTCTACAAGCCGAGTGGAAGAAAATACCGCTAGCCGTCGTACGCCTGGTTGAGAGTATGCCCCGGAGGGTTGCAGCTGTACTCGCCGCTCGTGAAGGCTCCACCAACTATTGAAGGTGAATAAACTTCGTTTTCTTTTGCTATCACAGGTGCTTTTTTTTTTTTTTTTTTTTTTTTGATTGGAGGTTTAACGACCACCGTGAGCAACTCAATGGGCTATAAGCAGTCGCCCGTCCCTAATTTAGGGTCACTGGTTCCAGGGAAGGGAGAGAGCCAGTGCCGTAAGACAAACACAACATCCATGCCTCACCGGGATTCGAACCCGGACCCCGTTCGGACGAATGATCAGAGGCCATCGCTTAGACCACTGCGCCACCGGGGCGGCCTATCACAGGTGTCCAATTACTTGTTGATAGATAGTTATATACTATACAGTCTGTATATAGTATACAAGGTTTGCCCGGAAAGTAATGAGACCACTTTTCCTGGGCCTATCAGAAGGGCCGGAGGGCGGAGTCTCCGAGCGTGACGAGTGGCGGGGTATGTTAGGGAAACGATCGATGCCTCGCCAGTTGGCTCTAAGCTTTTACAGAGTGAGGATCGCTTGCGAAGTGGACAAGCGTCGCATAACGGCCAAAATGCAGAAGAGTGTCAAACAGCGATACACGGCAAAATTGTGTGTTAAACTTGAAAAATCCGCGACCAAGACGCTTGCAGTGATACAGAAAGCCTACGGGAAGGATGCTTTTACGAAAGCACAAGTGTTTCGGGGCACAAAACGTTTACAGAAGGAAGACAGAGCGTCGAGGATGAGCCACGCCCAGGGCGTCCTTCAACGTCTCACACTTCGGACAATTTGGAAAAGGTGAAAGCGGTTTTGTACTCTGACCGACGCCTGAGTGTTAGATTGGTAGCAGAGCATGTATAACTCGCGAAATCTATTGTGCATGAAATCATCACGCAAGAATTGCAGATGCAGAAAGTTTGCGCCCAATTGGTTCCTAAGGTTTTGACCGATGAACAGAAGAACAATTGTGTGTCGAGCTACGCGGCGTGGCAGAACCGCTGGCAGCGGCGTATTGATGTTCAAGGATGTTATTTCGTGGAATTTTAGTGTTATGTAAGTATAACTTTAATCAAACGTCTGTTATTGAATGAGTCTCATTACTTTCCGGACAGACCTTGTATATACATTCAGCAGACATAACATTAGAGATAGGAGTGGTGGGCAGTTGACATGAGCATCTCCCGGGCAGAACGGAACAGACCCAAACCGAACGGAGGCGATAAATAGGCGGACAGCAGGGTTTCCCAATAGTGTACCGCAATCAATGAACATGGGTAAACGTGTTGATCTGATAGGCTTTCATCGTGAACGCATTGTCGGCGTAAGTGGTAAGAACCCTAGAATTCCCGAGAGCAACCGTATCAAGGGTGTAGCACGAGTATACCATCGACAGACGTTCCAGTTCTCAGAGAGCAAACGGTGGCCGACCACAAGCCCTTGATGAGGGAGTCGGCGTAGACTATCCAGGCTCGTACAGACCGACTGCTTAGCAACGGCGGCGCAAATCATATCCAGGTAAAATGTCGGAGGTACAAGCAGTGTTAGTGAACGAACGGTATTGCGCAGGCTTCATACTCTGGGCTACGGGAGCCGACGCCCTACTCGTGAGACACTGTTGACTGCTCATCATGGGACATTACGCCTTGCCTGGTGCCGGGAACATTAAAACCGGACCTCTGCAGGATGATGCCGCGTTGTGTGGTCAGATGAATCCTGTTTTTAGTTGAACCGAGCTGACAGGACTGTGGCGTCGACAGCATGAGGCCATGGCCCCGTCGTGCCAGGTCGGCTCTGTTTAAGATGGTGGTGGTTCTGTGATGGTTTCGGACACCACATTACGTCCGTTAGTGTGTCGGGAGAGGGCCTTAACCGCTGCACGCTACTATCATGTGCTGGCCGATCATGGCCTTTATGCATCCTGTGGCCGATGGTCTGTTCCAGGAGGACAATGCGCCACCCCAAAAGGCCACCACAACCCAGGCATGGCTCAAGGAACACTCATCTGAGTTTGAAACCAAAGCTCGAAGAATAAACACAACCACGTTTCTTCCTTTTACAGCAATTTCCGTTTTTAGCCATTCAGTATGCCATCCATGATAACATGACTACAGCAGTGGACGATGATGCACCTTTTTATACCCCTGCAAAGCAGGGGGCAACAGAATTCCAACAAGGAAGGGACATGCTGGAAGACTACCTACGCTCTCTGTGGAAGATCTGCCAAGTGCACCACTCCTGACTTGTTGACCGTGTGGATGACGACTAAGGGAGAACGATGATTCGGCAAACATGACTAGGGTGTGTGGGGGGGAAGCAATTATTTCGGCAGGCATGGCTCAAGGAACACTCATCTGAGTTTGGTGGTCACGAACACGCTTTCATGGCCTTCGCGCATCCTGACACCGATGGTCTGTTCCAGCAGGACAAAACGCCGCACCCACTGGGCCACCACCACCCAGGCATGGCTCGAGGAACTCATCTGAGTTTGGAACCATCCAATGGTCCCCAAGGTGCCCGGATTTGAACTCTTGTCGAATCTCTCTGGAATGCCGTGGAGCGGAACATCAGATCCACGGATCCTGGACCGACGTCTCTGAGGTCAATGCTGCAACAGGCATGGCTGACATTACCTCCAGAAACCCTCCGGCATCTGCTGGAGTCGATCCCTCAGCGTGTACAGGCTGTTATTCACGCTACAGGAGGACCAACATGCTATTTCATAGGTATGTCTAATGTTTCATCCATTGAGCGTATATACAGTATATACGCTCAATGATAAACATTAGACATACGATTAGTAGAGTTCAGCAGAACACACACACATATATATATATATATATATATATACTGAAATGAAACATGAGTACAATATTTTCTGGAACCCCTTTGTCAAAATCCTGGGTGTATCCTTGGTTATCTTTGTCTTATGGCACTGGCTCTCTCCCTTCACTGGAACCAGTGGCCCTAAATTAAGGAGAGGTGACAGCTTATAGCCCATTGAGTTGCTCAAAGTGATCACTAACCCAGTTACTCAAGGAGGTCATTACCCCCTACCCCCATAAAAAAAACACAACCCTTTGTTTCTTCTTTACATAGAAACATCGCTTACCACTGTACATGAGGCTGGACAATTAGTAGAGTTCAGCAGAACATGTAATGTTAAACAAAGAACTTGGCTTTTAATGAGTCTGGAATCAGTGGATAATTAACTTCAAATTTTGTATGAAAGGTGTCCAACTAGCCTTGCAAAATTTCATTGGAAACACCTAGGTGGGTTATGAGATACAGATGCTTCTTTCCATCATTTTTCAGTGCTAGAATTTCGAGAAAAAACTTCACCAGTGTATAGCAGAAGTTGGTGGTCTGCACCCATTTCTACTATCTCTTAATGTCCCAAATATTAATGCATTCAGTATGCACACTGCAACAGTTGCTCTGGCTTTTTTGTTTTCACCAACCCATTCACCAAATTCGATTTTTTTTATCACTGAAGTGTTAAAATAGTACAAAAAAGGTAATTGCCAATATTTTCACCAGAACTTTTTTACCATCAAAACATTTTTTTTTTTTTTTCACAAATTGTGAAGAATGAGATCGGCAAAGCGACTTCTTCATTGTACAGTTTTATTGCCATTCTTCAAAGTGGAATACACAGTGAAGCATAAACTTCAGTTTCAAATTAACTAAAAACAGAGTATTATAAAATAGTATTATAAGTATTATAATATATTTTCACACTGATTATAATTTGCATGCCAACCAATGAACATCTGAGTTACATTAATTTTAGTTAGTATTTTGACAGATGTAAGGCTTAGTAGCAACTTTTTTGTCTTTTCACCTGGTGGGATCCACAATGATATTGCTGGAAGAGGATCAAATTGTGCTGTAACTGAATAATTTAGTACTAACCACATTGAATCTGAAAGTTTTGGTGTTCAGTTTGTTTCATCAGTCTATTTTGATTTCCTTCATATTTCCGAACCCCCATTCACACTCAGCTGATGTGCAAAGAACAAAATGTAAAACATCAATCACACTCAAATATTTCCATGTTCAATATGATGGTGTCAATTTATCTTTTTCCCTGACAATTTACTGGGCTCTACATTACAAAAATATACTGACATTTTTAGGGAAATCCACTGAACTTCTATAATAGATGTCTGAGTTTCTGCAATATGTCCTTACTTTAAACATATGAACATATGAGACAAGTTACCTAATGTAAATCCCTTCATATCATGTATAACCTTTTAAGCATGTATAATGTTCTCCCTAGATTTTTTTTTACACCTGGGTGGCAAGAAATTTTAGTTGGATGGTATTAATGATTTCTTCCCCAATTGAGAAAAAAAAAGGACGATGTTTTGCTTAACACTATTATGCGTATTAAACATTTTTAGTTTGTGGTAGGCTTTAATGTAACACAACATGATAAACAGTTCATTAGAAAATTGTTCATAAATGATAAAAAATGAATATTTACTAATAAATCATATTTGACACAGATTTCAGCTAGTTTTCGTCAATATTTATGGTGTATGTAGGAATAAGTTTTCCACTCTTACTATTATGTTCATTGTGAAAATGTTCATGAAAGGAAATTCAGCTGGGTGGCAGAAAAAGTTAGCTGGGCAGGCCACCCAGTAAAAAGGCTCTAGGGAGAACACTAATGTAGAAAAAAAGGACCACAACTCAGGACGTAACCCAGGTTACATTTACATTAGGTAAGTTTCTCGTCAGCATCTGATATGTTTAAAGGGATGATATATGCACTCCAGACATCATGAAAGATACCAGTACCAGAGTTCCTCCAGTCCTTCCAGCAGAAGTTGCACATACAATCAAGAACATGAAGCGAGGAAAAGCTCCAGGAGAAGATGGAATTACTGTAGACATCATACAAGAAGCAAGTGGAGAAATCGAAACAGTACTCGCCCAAATTTTCACTCGATGCCTTAATGAAGGAAAGATTCCTGAGGATTGGAACACCGCTACAATGATCCTGCTACATAAGAAAGGTGACATTGAGGATCTCGGAAACTACAGACCTATCAGCCTCCTATCAGTAGTTTATAAAATCTTCACTAAAGTTCTTTCTACACCGCTTGAAGGTAACACTGGACATGGCTCAACCGAGAGAACAAGCTGGATTCAGGAGTGGCTACAGCACAATAGATCATATCCACGTGCTGAGAGAACTAATTGAAAGAGCGAGGGAATATGAACTTCCATTGTGCATGGCTTTTATCGATTATGAAAAAGCCTTTGATTCGGTGAAACCATCAGCAGTTACAATGGCTCTGAAAACCTGCGGTATTGAAGATGCATACATTAATATTATTAATAACATCTATGAAAATGCAAGTGCAAAGATTAGGCTGTTTGAAAATACAACACACGTAAAAATTGGAAAGGGAGTGAGACAAGGTGACACCATATCTCCGAAGCTCTTTAATGCCACATTGGAGGGTGTTTTTCAGTCACTGAGCTGGGAAAACAAGGGGATAAAGATTAATGGAGATTATCTAACCCACCTTCGTTTTGCTGATGACGTAGTCATTTTTGCAACTACCCCATCAGAGCTGCAGAGTATGATCCAGGAACTTGCTGACAAGAGTAAAGAAGTGGGATTAAAAATGAACTTTCAGAAGACAAAAGTGATGTTCAATGCTTTTACAAGAAATGAAGATTTATCGATTGATGGAGAAAAGCTGGAGATAACAGACACGTACGTTTATCTTGGACAGCAGATATCAAGTGAGGGTCACATTGATGAAGAAATTAATCGGCGTACAAAACTTGCCTGGAGAGCTTTTGGAAGAAACAGCATAATTTTCAAGAGCAATATGCCATTATGTCTTAAAAGAAAAGTGTTTGATCAATGCATCCTTCCAGTGCTTACGTATGGTGCGGAGACGTGGACCTTAACTAAAAGAGACATACAAAGGCTGCAGACAACTCAAAGCAGCATGGAGAGGTGCATGCTTGGTGTAACCAGGAGAGATAAGAAGAGGAACTCGTGGATCCGAAAAATGACAAGAGTGGAAGACATCATGATCAGAGTTAAATCCCTGAAATGGCAATGGGCTGGACATACTGCCAGAAGGACAGATCATCGATGGACAGCTGAAATTTTAGATTGGATTCCAAGGACAGGAAAAGACCCAGAAGAAGACCACATGGGAGATGGGTGGATGAAATTCGAAAGTATGCAGGGGTGACATGGAGGAGACTGGCACAAGACAGACCGTTGTGGAGGAAACTTGGGGAGACCTTCGTCCAGCAGTGGATTGATAATGGTTACATATATATTTTGATGGTGGTATATAACAATCAACACCCTGATTTCTTCCTTTCTAAAGTTCACTGGACATGGTTTCAGTAGCCATTCAGACAAAGACTTAAAAACTGCACTTAAACTTCCATTGATGTTGGTATATATAGCTTTTGATTGCTCAATTATTTGCTCAACAAACTGGAAGGAATGATGTTCATTGTCCTCCACTTTCCACTTTTTATTACAATTCAGTTTTGTTCTTAGAACACACATCATTCTTTTTCTAATTTTTTCAGGGTCTTCCTTGAGATCACTGAGAGCTTCCATAACTGTACATACAGAAGTGTATGCATTAAATCATGTAAGTATGTTGAGGCTGTAAGGTTAGGCGGCCTATTTGTAGAAAGCAGACCAACTGTGATAATCACACTACAGCACAAATGAATGTCTTTGATGTCAGGGATTTTAGCAGTCCATCAGCAACACATGAATATTGTTTGAATGACAAATGGCAGTTTTCCAATCATAATTTCAGAGATTCAAAAATGGCTTTAAAAATATTTAAAGCTTTGTACAAACATGGTAACCATCAGGTTTCACCAACTCTGGTGGGAATCAGTTGTTCAATTTTCAGACTTACACGTACCTTTTAATTAAGACCTGTTTGAAAAGACAACATCTTACGATAAAATTTGGAGAGTTGTAAAATATTTTTTTTCATATCATAATATACTTTAAAGGCTAATTCTAGCACATGTGTTACTTTATCACTCTATTGGTTGTTCCCTCGTAATCCTTTGCCTAACACTATGGGCTACAACAATGCAAGGCATTGTTGTGGCCCATCAGCATCAAAACACAAAAGCTTTTCAAATGGTTTAGGAAATTCAGGCATGCATCGTGTAAGATTGAACAGATACTTAGAATTTTATAGAAAGCAAACCTCTGTGAAAAATATGTACAAGATAAATAATTAGCTGTTCAATCATAATAGCTGAGTCAGTAGATTCATCACACATTATGGAGAAACATTTAGCATTATTAATATCACACACAAGCTGTTGAAGACATGCCTTTGAGATAAATGATATAAATTCATTAAAAGCTTCATCCATTAATTATGTTTACCTAGGCATCCCCATTTTTCAAAATATCTGGTTTACTGTCTAATGTAAAATCAGTGAATGGCCAAAATTTTTTGGCTAATACGTGCAGTGCAAAACAAATTAATCAATCCATTTGTTTGGCATTCTTGCAGTAACAGTAAAGCTTTGCTGGTTCCACATGTTCAAAGTGTTTGTTTAGGAGTTGAGTTAAAATTTATTTAGTGTATACTCGATACATGTGCATTGATGGAATCAATTTTGAAGTTATTACTTTCAGGGTAATAAATGCTGAATATTTATCAGTAAGTTTAGTATCTTTACAAAGTGAATAAAACATTTTGTCTGCTTCAGAATAATACTGAACCCAACTAAGTCTTCAGCCACTACTGCTGGAATATATGTGAACACTGATCACAATCATACAGTATTTTCTATCACGAATACTTCTGATTTGATTTGCTTTACTTTTCTTTGGTTGAGGCTTAGAACTGATGCCATAATATCACATGCTAATGGAATCTGATTTATAATGCTAATGGAATCCAATCCAACATGCTAATGGAATCTAACTGATTTATAAACACAAAAACAACTTAGGTTGCCCCTTTTTAAACTGTCACTTCCCAGTCTTCCACTGCAACAATCACAATACACTTACCCAAGATTTCTTGTACTGAAGTGAGAGTTACCATATTTTCCTCACAACAGCGGCCACAGTGAAATACATTTATCAACAGTGTACTTATCTCGCTGCCAAATCTGAAGCTTTATGTGCTTGCCTGGGAATTTTCACCTTTAGCATACATAGTTTACTTAGGGACTTTCCTAACTATGTAATTTCCATCCACTGGACCTCAGAGAGAGGACAGTATAAGTTGAAGTCATTTACTATCAATCATAAATGAAAAATATTTTGCAACTTTCCTTTGGACAGGGGGTGCACAATTTTTTTTTTTTTTTTTTTTTTTTTTGAAATAAATGAGGTTACTGGTTACCTGAAAAAAGAAATTGGTCCTTGGATCACTGTCATTTTGATTTTGGTGGTTTAACTCGATTTTTATTGGTCACAGATCAGTGGACTATCAAAGATTCCAAATACTGCTTCTTTGCAAGAAAAGACTAGACATAGTGGATAGAGAAAGTATAGTGACAAGTACAGAGTAACAACCAGAGAAATTGCAGAAGTCATTGATGGCCCATTGAAAATATCTTGGTTGAGTTGTTGCAATCTTTGATGTCAAAAGTTAAAAACTCTTAAAATTGATAATATTGTAGCTGAAAAAAGTAGCTAATTTTAGCCTTTCTTTCAGCAATGAATTTTAATATTGATGTCAAATTTAAACTGATGGCTGTTGATGTTCCCACTAAGTGTAGAAATTTGCAGTCAAAAAGTTTTCAAATTCTCTGAATTATGATCTAAATATGGGTTCAAGTACAATCTGTATTTATTGAAATCCCAATCTTCCACATTACCAGAACCTGTGTTGCTCTGGTTTAACTAAGAGTACATAATTTGTCCTATGGGTCAGCACTGTCCAGGTTTTCCTGAAATTGTCAATAGGTTATTTTTTACCTAACAATATAAGCAAAATTTCTTTTCATGTGCAAATCCAAATAAATAAATGATACACTTTATCCAGAAAATTTACCTGACACTAGATATTTCATATATAGCTTCAGTTTTTCTTTTTCTTTAAACTCAGGTGTCAGCCACTTGCCAACATTCTGCTGCATATGGTTGGGGGGGGGATCAGACACAACAGAACACTGTCATATAAGTGCTTATATTATCATCACAACAATGTTTTGTTTTTTCAAGAATACTAATACACTCTGACAATGCTTTCTATTTTGTGTTTCTGTGATGACTTCATTGCTGTATTTTAGTACACCAGAATGTGTTTCAACACACAGCATACCCCACTCCCAAAGAATAAATGATGAAAACAAAATTAACCATAGCGATAAATAAAATTGACTGACAAAATTCCACATCACTTTGTAATGACAAAATGGGGAGTAAGTCTTTTGCACATGAGTCAAGATACTTTGTTTCCCCATAGGTTCTGAAATCCCTGATCCAAGACCATTAGAGACTGTGTGAATTAATTCTTTTTTCCACGCAATTGCTAAAGTCCATTGCAGGTGATCATGCAACAACTTTTTATGTATTTCTATTTATTTTTTTAATTGTAACAGGTGGGTGAAATCTGAAACTTGCATTTCAAAACTCTTTTAGAGAAAAATAAAGATTACAAAAGATTTACACTTTATGGATACCACACATGAAGAAATTCTACAGGAGGATAATAAGTTCATAAATGTTTTTCAGAGGGCTAATCTTCAATGAATGAAAAAATATTTGGTCCACATTCGTTGGTGAATCAGTGAAGAATTTTTGTCACAATTTTAACTTTGTAAAGCTGGGACTTGAATTTGTCCTCTTTAATTTAAGAGAGCGAGTCAATTATCTACAACGACATCCTAATTTTTGTTCGGTTGTACTGCTTGTTATAAATGCATGTGTAGATGTGGGGCAAAGCTGTCACTGCAGAGGTGCTTTGACCTTAATTGGTCAATTCTCGCACTATGTGCCCTTATCACTACCACTGTTTTCCATATGAACCAAATAACAGTGAGTAGTAATCTGCTTTTTGTGGACTGAAAGTGTATTAGCGACAGAAATTAATCAACATTTTTAGCACAGTATAAAAACAATGCTTTGGCACAGCAGAGTGTATACAAATGGATTTTCAAGCTCAAAAATGATAGCATGACTGTAACACACAAAGAAGACTAGGGATACCTGCCCATATCTACAACTAAAGACAACATTTCACACATCTGTATCATGATTATGACAAGCAAATGGGTGACTTTTGATGAAGTGGCAAGTCATATGCTAGTTATGGTCATGCTTCTTCCTATCAAATCATTTTCAACACACTTAACTTTCATAAATTCTAAGAAAGATTTCTCTAAACTTCTCACAGAAATGCACAAATGCAATCATTTGAACATCTACCAATACCTTTTGGACTGCTATAATTATGAAAGTGATGACACCATTTGAAGAGAATATTACTGGGAGCAATACATGCATCAAGCACTATTAGAATAGTAACATCCAGGATCACTAGTCAAAGAAATATTTCTAAACTCAACCAACAGCTGGAAAAGTATTGCATAGTGTTTGTTTGTTTTTTGTTGTTGTTGTTGTTTTTTTTTTTGGGGGGGGGGTGATCATAAGAGTTAATGTTGGAACATTATCAACAGAAGGGCTTAATAATAAACAATGCTTATTACGGAGAGATGATATATAAGCTGATGCTTGTAATTCAAAGCCAATACCAAGAACTACTGTTAAAAGGATTTTTCTGTTGCATGACAATACTCTTCCTCACACTGCTGCCAACACTATTGAAACCCTCCAACAAATGATGTTGAGGTATTGGAACAGACTCCATCTAGTCTTGACTTTGTCTCTTCAAACTATCACCTATTTGATATGCCCAAAGACATCTTAAAAAGCCACTGATTTTTGTGGAGACCAAGAAGAACTGGTGCACAAATGGTTTGCATCACGCCAATGTACTAGGTGCACTGAAAAACAAGGGTAATATATTGAAAAATGATGATCTTGTACATTCTCAGTTGTTGTAGTAATATATTTTGCAAACACATTGTGGAAACTTATTAATTTACCCTTGCATTATTTGAAAGTAACCAAAATTAAATCATTTTCAAAGTTAAAAAAAAAAATAACAGAGGGCAATTTAATACTCCTCCTTCATCCACATAAGTTAGCTTATGATCAACATCATTGTCCATCATTCTTTGGTTCATGTACAGCTGGTTCAAGAAATATAAGGTAAAATTCAAGCATCTGACCAATAATAAACTTCAATCCACCAAAAACCTCTGGAGTGAGATTGAAAGTGTGACTGGTACCAATTATTTTTCCTGTGATCTCAGTGTGTAAAGGAAAACCCTTTCCTTTGAAACGAAAACAAATTTATTTTTTTTAAATGAAAAATATTGAAGGGGGCTACTGCCCTTAGTCTCTCAACTTGCACCTGTGATAATACCAAGTAATTTCCCAATTTTCACATGAAAAAGAGTTCCGATTTGTAGATTTGCATTTTACTGTGATTCTTGTCAGGGGAAAAAAGTTTTAGACAGTTTCTTTTTAACAAATTCAATGTGACATATTGTAATATATTGTTATGTAACATATTGCAATGCATCATCAAGTATTGTTATCATTTAGAATCACAAGTATCAGTGACCAAAAGACAGTCTAGATAGAAGGTTCAGTGTAGGTTCTACTGATGTTGTGCTCTGTTATGTTTTAAAATAAATGTTAAGTCTTGTTGTTAGTAGGTTAATAAATTTGCATTATTTTGATCTAAATAATAAGGCACATGTCAAACATGACAAGTGGTATAAATAAACAACAATAATCCTTCCCCATGTAATAATAGATACAGATACACATTAGGTAATCTGGCATGACTTACACTTCTGAGAAGAAAGGCATTATGCCACATTTAATTAGTTACAGGGGCGGATTTATGGGGTCGTGCAAGTCGCAATCGCGAAGGGTCCCGCTTCCCAGAGGGCTCCGATTCACTGTGAAAAGTGAGTAAAGGAAGAAGGAAACAAAGAAAAGGAAAAAAATATGTTGTGTGTGATGAACATAATATTTTGCGGATTAAAAAAAAAAGCAGTTCAGGTTCAAACTTTATACTGTGCTTGTCGTCTGTTCTCTACTTAAGTAAACAGGCCTACCTGTTCAATGAATTCATAATGTCCTACTCATATAGCCTTTTAACCCCACCTCTGATGTGATAAATTACTTTATTAGAAACAAACCAGAAAATAAGGAAGAACTAAAAAATCTGAGGAAAGTATTTTCTAATTCTGGAAGAACGTATTTCAGGGACATAAATGAAAATCCCTTTTATACAGGTTACGAACAAATAGAACAAAAGAAAAAGAAACTAGTTAATTTTTTCTGAAACTTCTAAGTATGTTTACTGCTATGTGTGTAAACTTCTTCCCGACCATAAACAATCACCTAGGGTTCTTGTTGATGGATTTTCTGATTGGTCCCGTACAGAAAAAGTTTTAAGAAATCATGAAATCTCGAAGTCTCACTTGACAGCCATGGTTATGCTTACAAGGCGTAAATTATCCCGGAGAGTTGATTCTCAACTAATGACTCAATTGAAAAAGAGAAGGGCTATTGGAGGCAAGTACTATATCGAGTAGTGACCACTGTGAAACTACTTGCAAGACTCGGACATCCACTCAGATATCACAGAGAAACTGAATGTTCTGAAAATGTAAATAAGGGTAATTTTTTAACTTGTATGAAGTATCTTGCAGAGTTTAATGCCTTTCTGAAAGGTCATTTTGAAAAGTATGAGCATTGTGGTTCAGACCGAACAAAATATTTTTCTCTCCAAACGTATGATGAGATATTAACTGTAATTATGTAAAAACTTGAGAAGGTGTTTTGTGAAGAGGTTAAAAATTCACGGCACTTTTCAATTATCGCCAATTCTGCTCCTGACGTAAGTCATGTGGACCAACTAACTTTTGTTTTAAGGTATGTAAAAACCGATGGAAAAACTGTTGAGCAATTCTTTGGTTTCTTGCCCATAAAATCTCACGAAGCAGAGCATTTGAAAAATACTGTCTTGAAAAAGATTTCAGATCTAGGGCTAGATGTAAAAAACTGTAGAGATCAATGCTATGACAATGCCTTGAACATGTCAGGAGTATATGCTGGCCTTCAAGCAAAAATAATTGAAAGAAGTCCCACAGCATTTTATGTACTGTACTGAACCCATCCTTTGAATTTAGTAGGCAATAATACTGCTGAGTGCTGCAGATATGCTGAAGCTTACTCTGATTTTTGTTCAAAAAGTATATACTTTTTTTCAGCCTGCACTCATCGTTGGAAAATACTTAAATCCCACTGCATAGAGAGTAATGGCCTGAATCATGTCAATGATGATGAAGCCACAGACATTTTTGCTGCAATTAAAGCCAGGAAAAATTTCTTAAAAACACGATGCTATGTTTGTAAGTAAATGAAATAGTGTTTCTTTTCGTTCCAATACAAAATAATAACAGAATTATTTTATAATGATGAAATTGATTGTAGTCCATTTAAAAATTAAAGTAAATATACCCGGAACCTGGATGTGTCTTTCAAAACGAAGGGCCCCTAAAAGGTTCATTGAGACGGGGCCCCTACAGTATCAATCCGCCACTGGTTAGTTAAGTTTTGGTAATACTAATTTAGCCATATTAATTTACGTAAGATTAAAACAGTCATTCAATGGCTATGCTTGATGACAAATAATATAAAACGTTCCACTCTTCTCATCATGAGCTTGAAGAAGGAAATATAAAAGCAGAAATTTTGGAACTAAAACTCTATGAAAAATATTTGACTGGCACAACTAATTGCAATTCGTTTGATATATGCACTGTAAATGACAGAGGAAACTGGAGGAAGAGAACTTGCAGAGATACCATTGGATCTGTCAAGTGACAGAACACTAATGATGATGATGAAATGTTAACCATCAGTCAAAAGTAATATTAAAATATTATATATATAATATTAAAATATTACAATTATCATAGTTTTTGCTTGCAGTTCAAGAGAATATATGATTCAAGACTGTATGTCTCAATCTAGTCATTAGAATGGATAGCTATAACATAAGTCAATGATAACATAACATGAGCTATGAAAATCACTCATAAAGAAATTAGTGATTGAACTGGATGACAGTTACACAGATATTTTGAAGAAGTCACTGACCTAACATTTTAACAATCACCATATGTGAATGACTCGCTTATCTTTATGGTGAACAATTATGTAAAATTATGACTGTGGAACAATATAGTGCAGTTATGCCTCTTTTCATTTTATATCAACAGTGCTGAATATTTATGTTTTAAAGCTCACCTGCACATAATTTGTGATGAGTTCCTTTATCATTCAGTCCACTTCATTTGGTTTGAATCACTCACACACGTCTATTTTATAAATTGACTCCATAGTGGTTAACAAAATCAGAGCTCACCACCAAAAGTTACTATGAAGTAAATTGCCTTGTACACTCTAGCTCCTACACAAAACTGTTCTCATAAATTTGCATTGTTTTAGGTCTAATTATGTATTAGCCATCTCACTCCTAAACAATTACACGATGCTTACTTTTCATTTATATTATAAAAATCTATAACTAAGGCTCCATGTCTTGTGTTGAAAAAAAATCTATAACTAAGGCTCCATGTCTTGTGTTGAACATTGGGTTAATAGTGATTTTTTTTTTTTTTTTATTGGAGGTTTAACGACCACCGTGAGCAACTCAATGGGCTATAAGCAGTCGCCCGTCCCTAATTTAGGGTCACTGGTTCCAGGGAAGGGAGAGAGCCAGTGCCGTAAGACAAACACAACATCCATGCCTCACCGGGATTCGAACCCGTACCCCTTACGGACAAACGATCAGAGGCCAGCGCCTTAGACCACTGCGCCACCGGGGCTGCTAATAGTGATTTAGGCACACTATTTCATAACTAAATATGTTAGTTACAGAGTAGAAACTTTTGCATGCAAGAAATAGTGTTGAAGCGTATTTCCTAGCAGTCTCAGCATCTCTCAGAGTCCTGTGAGCTATCTGTCTTAACAATACAGGCAAGGTTGTGGTGTGTCCATGCCATGACTGTTTGAACCAGGTGAATGTTCCCAAATAGAATCTTAAATTAAGTATTTCTTGTTCAAATCAGTTTGGAAAGAATGATCTTTTTCATAAATGCAGTTGCCCAGAAACCTTATTTTCTGTTCAACTTCAACAAGGAGCCACTAAACCAGCCCGATCAGCACATGCAGAACCTATTAGTGAATATCACGGACTGTATACCAAGTTATACTCATCATCCAAATAATCGGCATGACAGGCACAACACAATAAAATCACAGAGTCCTAAATACAACAATTCGGGCATTTATAACTAATAAAATTTACATATAAAAATACTGATAAAACAAAAAGGCAAAAAAAAAAAAGCACTTACTTAAAATTAAGAAGTTTACAAACAAAAATCTTGCCATTTTAAATACTTCAACAAAACTTAACGAAATTTATATATTAGTGAAACTATGCTTTCATATCTGCTAAACCACTATAATTTCCCATAACCTCCCCCAAACGCATGACCATGACAGCATGTATGACAGTCACGGGAAACAAAACAGAAAATTGTAAACAGCTCAACTTGCTGCCACTCTACAATTCTTTCTCACTAAGTTTGTCAACAAAAACTTTCGTAAAGTTTCGTCATTTTAGTATGTCGTATAAGGTGACCAGATATTGGAACACTGATTTGAGGATAAAAAGGCGTGGCGTCTCCAAACCGGCAGTTTGTTTTGGGACATATACGTACTCAAAATAAATATGCAAATCTTTTTGTCACAAAACTGTATTGCTTCAATAAGTGGGATATTACATATGAACATTTATGTCTTAAAGGGATATATATATATGCCGCCCCGGTGGCGCAGTGGTCAAAGGCGCTGGCCTCTGATCATTCGTCCGTAAGGGGTCCGGGTTCGAATCCCGGTCAGGCATGGATGTTGTGTTTTGTCTTACGGCACTGGCTCTCTCCCTTCCCTGGAACCAGTGACCGTAAATTAGGGACGGGCGACTGCTTATATCCAATTGAGTTGATCATTCATGTTTTTCTCTGTATTCTTTCCTTGTCCAGTGTGACGAGCTGTATCATGCCTTTTGTCAATAAAATGCTGAAATGCTCACGGTGGTCGTTAAACCTCCAATCAAAAAAAAAAAAAACTCGGAAAAAAGAAAAAAAAAGTCAATATTTCTTTTCACAGAAAGCATGTCGGAAAATTAGTACAACGGAAACTACTTTTAACATTTTTCATTAGAAATCTAATGAGCTAATGAGGAAGTTTAAATTCGAAGACAATTTGCGTCCCCAAAGGCATCTGATGTTTTTGGGGACAGTAAACTAAATTCGAGGACTGTCCTCAAGAATTGGGGTTTTCTGGTCAGCTTAATATGTCATAGGATGTCATTTCATTCTTTTTTTTTTTTTTTTTGTTTTAATATCTGAATGACCGCAGTGAGCAAATTGTAGGGTTTCAACAAGGAGGTAAAAATAAGATATCTGGAGATGCCCTTGTCAATGGAGTAGGCAATACATGGAAGTAGGAATAAGGGGAGAAAGTATGACGTCACAAACTTGAAGCTTTCTTAGCAGACGATGCTGACGGTGTGACGGCGATCGTAACCCTCTGACGTTGGTTTTGAGCCATTGGGTTACGTACGTTTGATTTTAGACGTTGGGTTCGTACACCATGGTTTTGAGCCATTGGGTTACGTACGTTTGATAAAGTTTGATTTTCGAAATTTGAAATTTTTTTTTGAAATGGTTTGTTGTTGCGCTTGCGAACAGGGCCGGATGGAACTTTTGCGGAGGTCCGGGCAAAATTTCACTGCGGCCCCTCGAAAATAAATCTCACAGTTTAATAAAATCGTTGCGGTAAAAATGAAAGCACATGAAAATTATCATAAAGAAAAAAACTATCTCAAATTACTGTGATCTTAAGAAAAATGCCATAAAATGAACTGAAAGTTCAGAGAGACACAGAGAGAAAAAGAGAGAAAAGAGACAGAGAAGGAAAGAGACAAAGGGAAACAGAGAGAAAGAAACAAACGCGCGCGCGCACAAACGCACGCACACACAAACAAACACAGAGAGAGAGAGAGGCAGAGATAGGCACAGAGAGACAGATCGCGAGAGAGACAGACGCACAGAGTGAGCGACACAGAGAGAACGAGACAGAGAGACAGACAGACCAAGACATATATATATATATATATCATCATCATTGTCAACCATTATCAATCCACTGCTGGACGAAGGTCTCCCCAAGTTTCCTCCACAACGGTCTGTCTTGTGCCAGTCTCCTCCATGTCACTCCCGCATATTTACGAATTTCATCCACCCATCTCCCATGTGGTCTTTTTCTGGGTCTTTTCCTGTCCCTTGAATCCAATCTAAAATTTCGGCTGTCCATCTATGGTCTGTCCTTCTGGCAGTATGTCCAGCCCATTGCCATTTCAGGGATTTAACTCTGATCATGATGTCTTCCACTCTTGTCATTTTTCGGATCCACGAGTTCCTCTTCTTATCTCTCCTGGTTATACCAAGTATGCACCTCTCCATGCTGCTTTGAGTTGTCTGCAGCCTTTGTATGTCTCTTTTAGTTAAGGTCCACGTCTCTGCACCATACGTAAGCACTGGAAGGATGCATTGATCAAACACTTTTCTTTTTAAGACATAATGGCATATTGCTCTTGAAAATTATGCTGTTTCTTCCAAAAGCTCTCCAGGCAAGTTTTGTACGCCGATTAATTTCTTCATCAATGTGACCCTCACTTGATATCTGCTGTCCAAGATAAACATACGTATCTGTTATCTCCAGTTTTTCTCCATCAATCGATAAATCTTCATTTCTTGTAAAAGCATTGAACATCACTTTTGTCTTCTGAAAGTTCATTTTTAATCCCACTTCTTTACTCTTGTCAGCAAGTTCCTGGATCATACTCTGCAGCTCTGATGGGGTAGTTGCAAAAATGACTACGTCATCAGCAAAACGAAGGTGGGTTAGATAATCTCCATTAATCTTTATCCCTTTGTTTTCCCAGTTCAGTGCTTGAAAGACATTTTCCAATGTGGCATTAAAGAGCTTCGGAGATATGGTGTCACCTTGTCTCACTCCTTTCCAATTTTTATGTGTGTTGTATTTTCAAACAGCCGAATCTTTGCACTTGCATTTTCATAGATGTTATTAATAATATTAATGTATGCATCTTCAATACCGCAGGATTTCAGAGCCGTGGTAACTGCTGATGGTTTCACCGAATCAAAGGCTTTTTCATAATCGATAAAAGCCATGCACAACGGAAGTTCATATTCCCTCGCTCTTTCAATTAGTTCTCTCAGTACGTGGATATGATCTATTGTGCTGTAGCCACTCCTGAATCCAGCTTGTTCTCTCGGTTGAGCCATGTCCAGTGTTACCTTCAAGCGGTGTGAAAGAACTTTAGTGAAGATTTTATAAACCACTGATAGGAGGCTGATAGGTCTGTAGTTCCTGAGATCCTCAATGTCACCTTTTTTATGTAGCAGGATCATTGTAGCATTGTTCCAATCCTCAGGAATCTTCCCTTCATTAAGGCATCGAGTGAAAATTTGGGCGAGTACTGTTTCAATTTCTCCACTTGCTTCTTGTATGATGTCTATAGTAATTCCATCTTCTCCTGGAGCTTTCCCCGCTTCATGTTCTTGATTGCATGAGCAACTTCTGCTGGGAGGACTGGAAGAACTCTGGTACCTTTCATGATGTCTGGAGTACATGTATCATCCCTTTCATATAATTTGGAGTAGAAATCTTTCACTCTTTGTCAAAATTTCGCCTCTATTTCTTGTTATAGAACCATCTTCTTTTCTCAGAGCCATAATCTGTTTTCTTCCCTTACTGAGATGTCCCTTTTTGCTATCTTTAGGCTTTGGTTGTTTTCAATTGCTTTCCTCACTAGCTCACAGTTGAATTTCCTTACGTCTTCAGTGATACTTTTTCGTGCTGTCTTGCATAGCTCTATATATTCCACTTTGGAAGTCACATCTTCTTTAGTTGTCCTCATCTCTCTTCTTTTTGCATCAACATTTTGGTTTTTCCTGATAATTTGTTTACATGCAACTTGTTCTTAGACCCAGCTAATTTTGTTGCTGTTTCCATAAGAGCTTTGGTTACTTTTCTGTTAACTTCAGAAATATCCACTTCTTCCGATGTTAGGCCTTCTAAAGCAGAGAATCTGTTCTTCAGTTCCAACTTGAAAGTATTATGGTGTTTTTTAAGGTTGGTTATGTCAATACACTTTGTTTGTCTTATGAGCTTGCCACGTTCCAGTTTAGTGTTGAGGTGTATCTTACATCTCACCAATCTATGGTCACTACCTGTGTTGAACTTGTTTAGCACACTGCAGTCTTCTATGACGAATTTTTTGTTACACATAATAAAATCAATTTCACTTGTCGTCCCAATTGGATGTCTCCATGTCCATTTCCTGTGTGGCTTTTTCTTGAAAAAGGAATTCAAGATGAAAAATCCTTCTGCCTCTGCAAACTCAACGAGAGTATTTCCACGCTGGTTTCTGTTGCCGTGACCGAATTTACCTACTGAAGTTTCATTCTGTTGCCGGTGCCCTATTTTTGCATTGAAATCTCCCATAATTATCTTCAAGTGCTGCTTACCTTTATTATTTAGATGACGAATTTCCTCATAAAATTCTTCAATTTCTTCTTCAGGATGACTTGTGGTGGGTGCATAAGTTTGAATAATCTGAGCCTGGTATCTTCTCGATAGTTGGATAACGAGTCGTGCAGCTCTGTCAGAGGAACTTTCAACTTCTACCACTTTATCCTTCAGTTTCTTGTTTATTATAAATCCAACACCACTAGTTCTGCCAGTATCTGTCCCACGATAATAGAAGAGATGTCCACTTTTCAGTTCAATGAGATCTTCTCCTTTTCTCCTTACCTCAGTCAGCCCGACGATGTCCCACTTGATCCTTTGTAGTTCCTCTTCCAATTCAAGAAGCCTTGAATCAGAAGATAGGGAGCGTCCGTTGTAGGTAGCCAAGGTCAGCATCAAATGGCAGCCTAGTCCGGTCCTCCGGGGATTCTTAGCACCCTCTGCCTTCATGTCGCACTGGCCGCTGCCTTGGCCAGGTACATTCCAGCTGCCGGAGACTGAGGGCCAAGATTTAAGTTGTAGAGTCATTTTGGAGGTGTTTGGCCATAACTCACCACGCTGGCCAAGCGCGTTGGTGAGTGTGGGATAGCATTTCCTCTGATCCCGATGGTATAGTTATACCGCTATTTGCGGTCGTCAGAGCCCCTTTAGTGGGAACAGGATGCACCACGAGAAGGCGGGGTTGACATTTGTCAAGGAGAGGCTGTGATGTTACGCATCACCTGACCTTACATCCCTATATATATATATATATATACATATAGACAGAGAAATGGCCCAGACAGAAAAAGAGACAGAAAGACAGATAGAGACAGAGGAAAAAGAGGCATAGACAGAGACGGGTACAGAGAGAAAGAGGCAGAGACAGACCACCTCCTGGAGTTACTTTTCACAGGTAAGCAACGGAGAAATATTTAACATGAAATCTTTTAATTTCCAAAGAGCATTTAGTAGTAAAGCGCGTATATGAAATCAATTTAGATAAGACCAGCTTAATTTCCCATTTTGATTGACAGAATAGCACTGAATAGCATGCCATTTTGTCGTGCTAACATAGGAAAAAATTCTAGTAGAAACTCGGGAAAGTCGTCTTTCGGAGCGTATGCTTATGCACACAGGCGAAAAGCCTCACCAATGTGATTTATGCTCCAAACGAGTTGCTTGAAAAAGTGATCTTTCGAAGCAAGGAGCTAATATTACTGGAGACACCACTCCTATCCACGCAACATTGGCCGCCATAAGTCACTGTCAGTGCTTCAAATGACGTCAGGAGCAGGCACGACGCAGCTGCAGAAAAGAAACTGCTTTGAAACCAATGGAACAAAAGCTTCTAAGCGTATAAACAGATAAAATGAATAATTCTATAATCTTTATCAATGATTCACAAGCTTACTGTTTACAATTTAGTTCGTTTGCCTGCTTGTGACGTCACAGCTAATCTGCAGTAGTGTCTCCAGTAATAAACCTCCTTGTTTCGAAGCATTAACTCATTTAGACGGGTGAAAAGTTTCACTAATGCCATGTATGCTCTAAACGATTTATTCGAAAAAGTAAACATTCGAAGCATTTACTCATTCACACAGGGGGAAAACCTCATCAACGTGATGTATGCTCCAAACGATTTGCTCGAAAAAGTGTTCGTTTGAAGTATTTACTCATTCACACGGGGGAAAGCCTCGCACATGTGATGTATATTCCAAGCAATTTGCTCGAAAAAGTGTTCTTTCGAAGCATTTACTCATTCACGGGGGGGGGGGCTCACCAGTGCGATGTATGCTCCAAACAATTTTCTTGGAAAAGTCTTCTTTCACAACCCATTTTCCTTCACACAGGTAAAAAGCCTCATCAATGTGATGTGTGCTCTAAGCAATTTGCTCAGAAAAGTAATCTTTTAAGGCATATGCTTGTTCATTCAGGTGAAAAGCCTTAACAATGTGACATATATTTCAAGCAATTTCCTCGGAAAAGTAATCCTTGAAGGCATGTGCTTGTTCACAGGTCAAAAGACAAAATCATAATATATCCAATACAAAGTAATATTAATTTGCGTACACTATCATATTCTCTTCATTTTAACAGAGCAGATCTCTGTAAAACGTCACTAAACTTAGATTAAAACTCGTCACTACACTTAGATTATCATGCACACAACTTTAAAAACTATGAAATTACACGGCGGTTTTACCTACAGAATGAGAAAGTACTTACGGTGATCCCCCAGAAGTCAGCCGAAATGTTTCCTAAATTCTAAATACCTGAAAGTAGCCGTAACGCCCTAAACATTGATAAATCAACTAACAATATCCTTAAGAACAGTATATCAACGATTAGTATAATAAAGAAGGGCAAATTTATTAATATGAAAAGCAAATTGCCAACTTCGTGCCTTGCACAGCTTCAGCTATGACATAGTCTGCTCATGTCAGACTTAAGATGGCTGCCGTGACGTCACATGCGTGACGTTTCGCTGGCTTCACTTGGATTGCATGATGTAAGATAGTGGATTGTATTGAGCCAACGGAGAGTGCTTTCTCACCTTATTCCTACCTCCATGAGGCAATAGCACTTTGCGTAAAAACTATAACCGCGAGCGGCGGCCATTATAGTGTGGGAAAGCTGGTTGTTTCTCAGACCTACATTATTACGTGTGGTTTACAACGTATCTTAGTTCATGGGAATGTGGCACCATTCACAATAAATGCTGGAAATGTCCTCCACAGCATGTCCTCATCAATAGCCCGTATTGCTGTACTTATATTGCTTTCTAAGTCTTCTGACGTGCTAGGCTGATTGTTATAAGCACGACACTTCAAATATCGCCATAAGAAAAAATCGGGAGGGATCAAATCGGGCGAACGAGGTGGCCACACTTCTTTAGAGATCAATCGTTTACCGAAGAAAGAGGAAATTTCACGCATACTCACACGGGATGTGTGCTTCACCTTGTTGAAAGTACCCTGTTGTCAAATCGATGTCTGTCAATTGATCCATAAATTGCTTGAAAATATTCACATATCACGCCGAGTTTACTACGACCCTGAAGAAAATGGGTCCAATTATTCTGGTTTAGGACACAACACACCAAACATCAGTAGAGGACTGGCGATCAATAAACGGCTCTGGAAACTATTTTTCCGACCCTCTTTGGGGGAAAATTATGAAAGTATCTCATCTCCAAAAATACGGCAGGTCAGCATAACCGTTTACTGTTGAAACATCTTTTCAACACAAGTCTAGAAATCACTGCAATTTTTTGTATTGAGGCCATTTTTATTAATGATAGGTAAGACATTTTGTCCATTTCTCTGGACAGCAGATCTCTAGTACAATTTAACGTAATAAAATTACCTCCGATGCTGAGAAGCAACAGATAAGGAACGTTTTGTGAGCGAGATAGTTAAAGACTTGATTCCATTCTTATGAATTTTATTGTGATAACTGATTCAGAATTTGTAATTTCTTCCCTTTTAATGAGAACGGAAATTCAAATGCGCCAAAAATTATTTTCTTTTACATGATTTACCTTCATTAATAAAATAATTACAAAAAAATCTCTTGAAAAAACAGAAAGTATCTAGAATTGCGAAAATCTCAAGGCAAATTTATAAAGTGAGAGAAATTAAAGAATACGAAAGTTAATTTTTATTTACTTACTTTCAAATTAAAAAGGTATTTTTGGTGTAGCTGAAACACACTTTCCAGAACTGCAGTTCCACAATTCGTGTAACAGTAAGGCTCAAGCAGGGCCTAATTTCTGCACGTGAACGCGGTGCACGCGCACAGTGCCTGAGAATTTGGGGGGCTTCCAAACTACTTTAATAATATAAATTTTCAGAACCAAAATACATTTTCCGTTATAGCACGTAATTATTATACGGTTCGGTTTCAAAATTTAAAATGAGATTTCAGAAACCAAATTATTATTTCGTATAATAAAGCTTGCGCTGAGCTGTGATTAGCCAATGTAACATCTTAATCTCGCCCTTATTTGTAACAATTAAAATGCAAGGGAGCAATACTTTAGGGAACAGCCTAAAGTATTGCTCCGAATAAGCTGTTTCCAATATTGGCTGTTCCCTTTATTATACATGAAAGTCATTTCAGCAAACATGTAGAATTTACTAAAAATATTTTTATTATTAATATTAGTCGTGTGAGAATAGAAATTGTGAATATTCATGTAGGATTCATTTACATAAATAAAAATACAAAAAAGTTCAATTGACACTACTTTATTTAAAGGCTGTTGTAATAATTTACATGGAGCGTTGCAATAATTTATCCCGCAATGTGTGTGGTCAGCTGTAAGACTTTGTGAGGGATTACATCTTACAGCTTAAACTACCATTAATTCATCATTTCCATTAAATTAATGGTAAACTAGGTGTTTTAAATTATATCTCTGGGAACATAGTTATTTGTTTCCGTATTATTATTATTTTTTTTTTATTATTGTAGATTTAACGACCACCGTGAGCAACTCAATGGGCTATAAGCAGTCGCCCGTCCCTAATTTAGGGTCACTGGTTCCAGGGAAGGGAGAGAGCCAGTGCCGTAAGACAAACACAACATCCATGCCTCACCGGGATTCGAACCCGGACCCCATTCGGACGAATGATCAGAGGCCATCGCTTAGACCACTGCGCCACCGGGGCGGCATTTGTTTCCGTAAATGATACTAAAAAACAAAAAAAGAATTCCAAAGTAATTAATGTTACAGCTGCAAAATCTGCGGGCGCACTGAAGTATAAGCGGTGTGAATGCTCGTCTATTACAGGCCATATTGGCATAAAGTTGACTAGCGTGTGGGATGTGTTTTAATGTTTTTACTGCTAGAAAAACTGTTTGCAAAAAAATTATTTACCAGTAAATATTTTTTTTGACTGTTTGACTGAAAATTTTAATCGAGGGGCCCCAGACATAGGATGTGTACATGGCCTCGAAATACCTCTCTCCAGAAACAACTGTCACTCGGAGCGTTAATAAAATCCGTAACGTTATTGCAATGTTTGGGAAAGTTCCCGTCAGTGTATTTTTATAAATGTACTGCAACATAACTTTTGGGGAAGTTTCGGTTATTAGAAAACTCGTAATGATGCTAAATTCATCTGCAAGTTCCGTAGCTCTTATGTCCTTCGGGCAGTTTTCATCAGTTTCGTCGGATAGCTTTATTTCAATATCCATGCAATGTTTCAACACTTGTTGTTTACTCAGTTCCGACATTTTCGCAAAATTGTACAAAAAACTAAACATTTCACTGTGATTTCGAAGCGAATCAATTCTATCGTCGATTGATCTAACAGCCGTGTCAATGATAACATAACGAAAAATCTATGCGGTGATTATCTTTACGGTTCGTGATAGTTTCATCTTCGTGTTCATATTCGAACATTGTTTTCTCTTTTCTCCTGCGAAACTGTTGAGAAGGAAAGTGTGGCTCTACATTACATGAGAATGAGGTGGCAAGTTCAGACGCCGTATTCAAATTTATCTCGGTAGTTTGTAAGACTTTTTTTTTAAGGAGGTCTAAATGTTCAATGCAAGATGATAAATCTGTGTTTCGATTTTGCCTCATTTTGGAAACAACCAGGGGCGGCTCCTGCTATGGTGCTGTGGGGCTGCAGCCCCCTTCACCCCTACCCAAAGCAGTTTTATTTTCATGCCGTACCGAGAGAGAGAAGTTTTCTGAACTCAACTGGAAGTTTTCCTTGCATAACACCACTGGGAGCGCAAGGAACGTTGGCGGACTGCGCCAGACTGCGTTGCTTGCAGGTCTGACGGGTGTTGAAACCAACTCATGTGGGAAACTCTGCCTATTCCCACATCAGTTCGTTTCCTTTGAATAAAACTACATAGGGTAAAACTTGAATAAACTACATAGAATAAACTACATAGGGTAATGACTCTGACATGAATTTGAATAAACTACATAGGGTAATGACACTGACATGAATTCTTCCAAACAGGCGCAGCGGGCAGTTATGCAATTTTTAACGGCAGAAGGTGTTAGCCCAAATTTATCGTCGTATGAAGGATGTGTATGAGAATGAGTGTTAGTCGCGGTGTAGTGTTCCGCTGGTGTAGTGAATTTTGCAAAGGACGTGTGAGCACGGAGGACATGTCGAGACCTTTGGCAAGCAC
Organism: Macrothele yani; assembly: GCA_039090855.1. Classification (NCBI taxonomy): domain Eukaryota; kingdom Metazoa; phylum Arthropoda; class Arachnida; order Araneae; family Macrothelidae; genus Macrothele; species Macrothele yani. The sequence goes on from CM077026.1 coordinate 78,868,757, forward strand.
ACGTGGCCATCACCATGGAATCGATTGCTGCCGTGGACAACCTTGTGAAGGAGAATCGCCGAATCACCACCCGCGAGCTTGCGCAAACATTGTCCGTGAGTAAGGGAACTGTTAAAACCATTCTCCATCGCCGACTGGGATACAGCAAGGTTTCCGTACAATGGGTCCCGGGTCCCCAAACATCTCCAGGTGGAGCAAAAGACTCGGCGAATGAGTGCTTACCTGGAGCATCTGCATCGTTGCCACGCAAAGGAGGGGGGGGACAATTTCTTTCCAAGATTGTGGCCGCAGATGAAACTTGATGCCACCACTTCAGTCTGGCTAAAAAACGGATGAGTATGGAGTGGCGGCATCCAAACTCTCCACTCCCCCAAAAAAGCTCAGTCTTCCTTAAGAGCTGGAAAATTGATGCTCACGGTTTTCTTCAATGGGAATGGCCCATTGCTGCAGTGGCGGCTTTTCAGGTGAAGTAGGTGAAGTGCCTCTTCACCTATTTTACTCAAAATAAAGTTTTATTCAGTATTTTTTTATAATATATTCTTTTTTGCCTTTATTCAGTTCCAAAATACTCGAAATTTTAAATAGATATTAATTCACATGGCGATGGCGCGCTCAATACGGAAAACAAATCCTTATACACAAAACAGTGCGAGTGAAGAACCGAAATGAGTATGCTTGGAAGTCTGGAGTTTTCGGCCGAGTTGTCGTGGTAACCGTGACGTCACCCTCCCCAATCTGCTCGCTCAAGTGAAGTGTTTCAGCTTCAGGCGCCTTACCTCTGCATCTTTCAGTTTTTGAGCGTAAAGTCGTGAGAGATAACGGTGGAGCGGGCGGACTACCATTGCAAGGTACTTGCAATCTACTAGGGCTTTTTCCTTGTGGTGCTGTGGTACATTATTTTCTGAAAGGAATTTGTTCTTTCGTGCTTCGTGATTATATGTTGAAAGCTTTAACTGATATTTTAGGTTTGTGTACAATTTAACTGATAGTGATAGTTTTTAGTATGCATCCTGTGGACGACATTGTTTGTAATCTATTGCAAACTCCATTTAATCGGTGGAAAGATGAACATAAAAGAAACAATTTGCTTCAAGGACGACCGACGGATTTACTGACAATTGTTGCCAAGAACGAAATTCAGAAGAGCGGTAAATCTAACAATATTAATTTTAAAAATTGTTGGTTTACTGAATATAAATGGATTTGCAGCACTTCTGTGTTAATTTTTTTGGCCCTAATTACTTTTTAGTAATTAACATTCGGCGTGGAATAAAGACGGATACTCAGATTTATTAAGCGTAACACGGTCACTTCATAAACATCGTGATTCTAGCGAACACCTGAAATGCGGATTAATGTTAAGGAATTTTGAAAAAAATTAAAACACCATTGCCGATGCCCTGAGGAAGAATGATAGGCTTTTGAAAACGCATTTTAACGAAAACGTTCGTTTAAATACTTTTCCTGCAGACAGTGATTCATGCAGTATTAGTCGATACTATATTTGAGCAAACAAGAACTAGCATTCCATGGCCATGACGAAAGCATGAGCTCGATAAATCATGGAAATTTCATTGAATTACTTTCATTGTTGATTGTTTTTTTTTTTTTTTTTTTTTTTTTTTTTTTTTTTTTTTGATTGGAGGTTTAACGACCACCGTGAGCAACTCAATGGGCTATAAGCAGTCGCCCGTCCCTAATTTAGGGTCACTGGTTCCAGGGAAGGGAGAGAGCCAGTGCCGTAAGACAAACACAACATCCATGCCTGACCGGGATTCGAACCCGGACTCCTTACGGACGAATGATCAGAGGCCAGCGCCTTAGACCACTGCGCCACCGGGGCGGCCATTGTTGATTGAAGACGTTCTTTAGAAACTGAAAATCAATACGAAAGGATAAAAGACCATTCACTAAGGGATTTTCATTGCAGACAGTAGATATCTTTTCATACTGCTTTTGTACCTCTTCACCTATTTTTCCAACCACGAGCTGCCACTGCATTGCTGTTGGATTGGCTGGTAGCAGGCAGTAGGCTGAAGTTATATTCACGCTATGCGTGAATATAGCCCACAGACTAGGTTCACGCTCCTTCCGTGAATGGTCTGAACGATTGGAAGGGAGTGGTCCTCTTTGGGTAGGGATTTGATGATTGATGTCTTCATGTTCAGCTGCACAGAATATTCTGTTTTTTTTGTTTTGTTTTTTGAGGTTTAACGACCACCGTGAGCAACTCAATGGGCTATAAGCAGTCGCCCGTCCCTAATTTAGGGTCACTGGTTCCAGGGAAGGGAGAGAGCCAGTGCCGTAAGACAAACACGACATCCATGCCTCACCGAGATTCGAACCCGGACCCCTTTCGGACGAATGATCAGAGGCCATCGCTAAGACCACTGCGCCACCGGGGCGGCGAATATTCTGTTGCACTTTGAATTATTGTCATTAGATGGCGTCGTGTTCTGTTCTGTAGGTTGTTTTTATGAGATTTGCTCTGTTGTGAATTGTGATAAATGTTTACATAGGCGAAACGGTAAGTATGTTTGAGTAAGTGCCAATGAAGAATTTTCAAATTAATATAGGAGACAGCATGTATTTTTGCTATACCGTACGCGTCTTTTGAGGCAGTTTAGAAACAGAAATGAGTTTTTTACTGATTAAAAAGTGTGCAAATTTGCGGAGGTAAGCTGTGCGAAGAAATTACAGTCACTTAACTCTCGGCCCCATCAGTCCAATCTCATATGTGTGGAGGAAGACTTCGTATTCATGTCTTGCATATGGTATATTTATACTAGTAATTGAAAAACTACTTTGCCGCCCCGGTGGCGCAGTGGTCGTTGAACAGACAAGTCGCATTTTTTTCGGCTCCTGCGTAGAAGTCAACGTTCGTTTGTTTACTTGTTCTTTTTGTGGTATTTCGTCGTTTTGTGTTTTGGTTGCAGTGTTTCGCACCCTCGCTTCACGAGCAGTGAGGCTGAGTGCCGAGTGGGTGCTCATTTTTTCTTTTATTTTCGTGTGTCGTCAGTTACGACGCATGAGTTTTGATGGGCCAGTGGTCGAGAATGTCCACTACCACTGTGAATAAGTCACTGTTGTCTACAGCTGCTTCGTCGATTGCTGATATGTCTTCGCTTCTTAGTTCTGTGTCTTCTTCGGGGAATGTTGCGTCGACTAGTGCTGCTGGATTTCCAGAGACTATGCTTCTGGCCACCTGTGTGCCGGCTGCGTCTAATATTCCTGGTTCTGCTAGTTCTACTTCAACATCGTTCGCACTAGCTGTGGGAAGTACCTCATATATTTCTAGTGATTCTGCACCACATTTCAAACGTGTAGCTTCGGCGTTGAAAATTATTCTTCCAAGTGATTCACCGCAAGGTAAGCAATTGTCGTCTGCCTTATTATTAAGTGTCTTCATTCCTGCTTTGCGTGACACCCAATCCCCTAGTATCTGCATGCTGTGTCGAAGGTCGTTCCAGCCAAAAGCATTGTGTCCATTATTCTCTTGGGTGGAGGGGTGGTTGTTCCCTTCACCCACCAGCAAGCAGTAGATTTAATTATAGTTCATGGGATTGATATTGGGTCCTTTCATCTACAACCTGTCGCTGCAGCCCAAAGACCAGTTACGGTGACCCTCTCTCCTGTACCAACGGCTGCTCCTGATTCTCTGTTGATTGATGCCCTCAACACGATGGGTCGTGTTGTGGGAGTGACCAAGATTCTTCCAGCTACAGCCCGTGATTCCCCCTGAAACATGTGCAGGGTGGGCGCCGCCAGTACCGGGTTATTTTTCGAACTTCTCAGTCAATTGCGGAACGCCCTGCAACTCTGGAATTAGTCACTGATACCCGGACGTACATTTTTAATCTTTTTGCAGGGGTTCAGTGCTTCCGCTGTAAAGGGGAAGGCCATCTCGCTTCTGCTTGTCCTCATGCTACTCCTGGTGCTAGATCTGATTCTTCATTAGCTACTACAGTTCCGGTGGCCGCTGCCCCTGCGGATGTTGTGCAGGCCGCTGAGGCACCTGCTCACATTCTACCTTCATCAACTTTGCCTGCTGTTTCTCCAGTTGTTTCCTTCCCTCCCGGTTCCTGTCGTCGTACTGGATGGTTTGGAGCCCTCCAATGAGGATTTTCCATCGCTGGAAGTGTCTGCACCTAAATCACAGCGTAAACGTCCCAGCTCACCTGGTGTTTCTACTCGCTCTTCCCGTTCGTCTCAACGTCTACGGTCCAAGAAACCAGCTCATTCTACCTCGGGTTCACCTAGCCATCATGAGCCAAATTCTGAATTGCTAGTTTCGAACCGATTCGCATGTCTCCAGGATGATGATGTTATGGACACGGTCGCCCCTGATCCTGATGACACTGCAATGGTTGACTCTGACGATGATTCTCCCTCTCCTACACTTCTTGACATTTCTACTATGTTTGAAGAACTTGTGGTGCCTTTGCACCCTCTTACCTTATCTGATCTGTATGCATTGACCACTCGCCCGCGTAAGGCGAAGTTGATCACACTACCTTGCATTAAGAGTAAGCTTCACTTTCTGCCTGAAATGATTGCACAGCTAAACCAGTTCCATGCATTTATAACTAATGTTACTTTGCCTGGCGGGACCGAGCAATATGCTCGCCGTCTGGGCTACTTACTCTAGATTTTGAGGGCTGAACTGGAAGGCTGGATGCAACCTACCAGTGATGTCCTTGTTAACACTACTTAGCTTTAATTGTAGAGGGCTTGCGTCTTCTGCGGCGAATGCTTTGGTTTTCGAGTACGTTCGTTACCTGGGGGCTAATATCCTCCTTCTCCAGGAGACGAACTGTTCCTTGGATGTCGGGTGTTTCCGCTGGAGACGCTGACCGTACATTTTTTATCATAATTACTGGACCCATCTCAGGTCTGGTACCGCTATAGCATTTCATGTGCGTTTTCATTCTTCCCTTTCTGATCTTGTTGAGTCACAGAGTCTGCTGGGTTCTTTTCAACATATTTCTTTTTGTTTTTGTTCTAAACGTATTCATGTTTTCAATATCCATATTCCGCAATCTGCTACGGATGCAGAAACTCTCCTCCAACATCTTTCTTCTATCCTTTCGACCCTCCATCCAAATGATACAGTCATTGTTGCAGGCGATTTCAATTGCAGTTTGCAACCCGGCTTTTACCGAGATGGTTCAACCGAAAGCCGTTCCGACCTTATTTCCAATCTCACTCAACTCGTTGTTAATTTTGATTTGATTGATGCATTCCGTCCCCTCCATCCCCGGCCCAAGGAATTTTCCTGGTTCCCCCGGCTGCTTCACGCTGTGTCGAAGCACGCCTAGATAGATTCTATGTTTCCAGTTTTCTATATTCCTCTCTAGTTGAAATTACTCAACATCCTTCCGTTTCGTCAGATCATCGCCCCATTCTTTTAAAACTTTTTTTGCATTCTTCCTCTGTTCCCCCTTCCCCAGTCTGGTAGCTCGACGATTCAGTTTTAACTGATTCTGTTTTCTGTGCTGAAATTCGCTCTATTATCTCGTCTTCTGTGCAACAACTTTTTTCATCTGACGACCCAGTGGCTCTGTGGCTTTCCACGAAAATTTCGATTATTTCTTTCGCACGTAAGTTTTCTTTCTCTTCTCGTACTTCTCGCTTTCAAGATATTGATGTTCTCCGTCGTAAATTGCAGACTATTTCTCCTTCTGATCCTCCTTTTCCCGTGTTTCAAGCTCAACTTCGTCGTATTCTGTTTACTTTTGCTTCATCAGCCCTTACTCGTCTGAAATTCACTCACTTGCGGTTTCACGACGATCCCTTTTCTAGTTTGAAGTCCCTTGAGGAGTATCATGTTAAAAGCAACACAATTTCCTTTCTTTCACTACCTGACGGATCTACAGTTACCGACCATTATCGTATCTGTGAACTTACTTTTTCCCATTATTCTGATCGTTTTCAACACCGACTCCTTTCTCCTGCAGATACCTCCCCTCTTCTTCATGTCCTCCCTCAGGTTACACATTGTTTTTTTGATTCTCTTGTTTCTCCTATCTCTCCTTCTGAAGTCCGCTCTGCAATTTCCAGTCTGAATGACCGTTCTTCCCCTGGCGCGGACGGTCTTCCGCTCTCATTTTATAAGAAGTTTCTTCCTTCTCTCCTCCCGCTTCTAGTTGCTTGTTTTAATGTCGTTTTTACTTCTTCAAATTTTCAGTCTTCTTATTTCACTTTTGCTATTCTCCGTCTCATTCCCAAAACCGGAAACCTTGATCATTTTTCTAACTGGCGTCCTATCTCTATTCTTAATACTGACTACAAAACCTTTGCTAAAATTCTCGCTTTTCGCCTTAATCCCGTCTTGCAGCATTTAATCCACCCCGATCAAACTTACACTATTCCCTCCCGTTCGATTACTACCAACATTTCCACCATTCGCAACTTATATTTTCTTGCTTCCCATCTTTCCGAACCTCTCGCAATTTTTAATATTGATCAGAAACAAGCTTTTGACTCCATTAATCACTCTTATCTCTTTGCAGTTCTTCGTCATTTTGGCTTTCCTACTCTTTTCTGTCAAGCTCTTATTAATCTTTACTCTCACTCTTCTTTCCGTATTCGCACTTCCACATTCATGACAGCTACCATCCCCTTTGACAACGGGATCCGGCAGGGTTGTTCCCTTTCGGGTCAACTTTTTACGCTTGCATTTGAACCTCTCTTAATTTGTCTGCGTTCTCGTTTGTTTTCTGTGATTCTTCGCAGTATTGCTCCTACTCGTCACCACCGCATTGTGTTGTCTGCATATGCTGATGACCTCACTCTCTTTCTTCGCACTGAACGTTCTTTCGGTGTTGTCCTTTCTGCTTATCGTGAGTATGCTTCAATTTCCGGTTCCGAACGTAATCTGTCTAAATCTGTCGGTCTGTGGGCCGGATCGTGAGTGGCACACGGTGATCGCCCTTGGGGTGCCCGTTGGTCATCCTCGGTCATTAAACTTCTTGGTGTGTACGTTGGAAATCCCGTGGCGGTTGCTGATGCCACATGGATTCCTTTGGTTCAGCAGCTCAATCGCCGTCTTGCTCCTTTTTGCCGGTTCAAACCTTTTTTGTCCTTTTTTAGCAGAGCACATCTGGTTTCTTCCTTTCTTCTTCCCATTCTGACACATTCGTGGTTCGCTTATTTTCCCTCACCCATTTTTCTCCAATCTGCTCAACGTTTGATTACTGATTTTGTCTGGAATAAAGTTCACTGGGTTCATCGTTCTACTCTCGTCCTTCCTCTGTCCTTTGGAGGTCTTGCCCTCCCAGATCTTTTTCAAAAATTTAATGCTATTCATCTTCAGACCTTTCTCCGTTCTTTTTCTCATCCTCAGATTTCATCGATTACTATTGTTGATACTTTACTTTTCCCTCTCAGTCCGTTTCTCACTCTCGCTACTTTCCTCCGTATGGATCTGTTCCCCCTCATTCCAGATCACTTTCCCGATACTTATCGCACCGTCTTTTCCCTCTGGCATTCCTTAGTCCCGTCCGTCTCCCACCTACCTCAACTAATGATCTACTTGCGGAACCTCTCTTTTACTCTTCTGCACTCTGTTTTCCTTCTTCACCGTACTTGTGCTTCTCCACCTGGTTCGCCAGTGGCGTGGTACAGGTATCCCAACTTGTAGATGCTTCTCTCCGCTGGAAGTCTCTTTCCCAAATCGACCCCTCTCTTGCTGACACTCCCTTACATCGCGCCCAGCTCCGGTTGCTTCATATTCAGCTTCAACGCCTTTACCCGTCCCTCGTGAATTCTTATGGGTTAATTGTTTCTTCTTCGGTGTCCCCTTGCCTTCCTTTTCTGGTTTATTTGAATGATGTTCCCTTTCTGGTGCATCAAGTTACTGCAAAACTCTTGTACCGCCACTTTCTTACTTATTTTAGATCACCTCTCGCTATTCCTTTTGTGCCTCTCAGACATGGATCGATTCACACATTTCCCCGGCTTCCCCAAAAGCTACTGATATTCATTGGCTCCACCTTCATTATCGCTTGCTCACACCACGGACTCTTCATCGTTTTGGTCGCCTGTCTTCTCCTTTGTGTTTTTTCTGTTCAACGCTCGGTGATGTTCATCACGCATATGACTCCTGTTTAGTTTTACAGCCTCTTTTTTCATTGATGTTTGCTCTTCTCTCCAAGGTCTGTCCTTCCTTTCACTCTTCAAAAAATCATTCTTTCTTACTACTATTATCACAATTGGCATAAATCTATGATTTCCACATTACTATTTTCTTCGCCGTCATCATCCTTCCGCTGCTGTTCACAATCCAGTTTGCGCGTTTTTAATTTTGCAGGCCAAACTGACTATTTATTTATACTATCATACCAGTGTTGATCGGCCTGCTCTTCGTCGATATCATCCTGCGAGAGTTTTTTTGTGCCGTAGGTTTCGTTCCTCGATCAAGTCCGTCATCCAACTTGAGTACGAGGTAGCTCTGGCCCGGCAGGCAGTTCCTGCTTTCTTCTCGATCTGGTCCCGCCACCTTCCATGGTTTCGGGTTGAGCATGGGTTGATTGAATTCGTTTGATCAGTTTTTTTTTCTTGTTTTTGATTTGGTGTACTGTTTTCTTCACTTTGTTTGTTTTTGCTTTTCCGGGTTGTTGTCTTGTTCTGCTTCTGATTGAGCTGCAGGTTTTTTTCCCCTTGTATTCATTCCTTTCCTCTGATTCTGTTGTTTTTCCTTTTAAATTTTTTACCGTTTTCCTTTTCTTGTTTTTGATGGCCCTTTGGTAATGTTGTACTGTTTTGCTTCCTTGAGACCGGTCTTTTTGTTGTTTTTTCCCCTGTGCTTTGTTAGCTCATTCTACTGGGCGGTATATTATTTCTTGGATAGTGCTTTTCTATACTTTTCCTCTTACTAGCGGCCTCGGCCTCTTTGTCAGAATTTTCTTGCCGTTTTTGCGATGTTTTACAGCTAGTTGCCTTGACTTTTTTTTCTGTCCGGAGTCCGTGGGCATTTGTGTTCCTGTGTTCTGTGTGTATTTTTTTCTGGTTCTTGGTGGTGCTGTGCAATCGGTTATTGTTTTTTGTGTCGGTATTTTTGTTTGTCTATGTATTAATTTGTTGTACTGGTTGGCCACCAATTGTTTGTGATCACTGTTATTGTTTGGTATAGTGTGATGCTTGTTGGGTGATGTTGTTTTCCGTTGGGCTAGTCTGTGTTGTCTAGTTTTGCAAAAAAAATTTTGGCGTGTTGTGTTTCTTTTGTGCTTGTTTGTTTGTTGTTATTCCTGATCTTCTTTTTTGTACTGTACTGTGTTTCCTGTATGTGGTATTCCCGTGTTTTTGTAATTGCTCTTGCTTTTTGCACGTGTTTTGTTTAGTTGTTCGAATGGCGGCTGTCCTACTCGCTCTGCTCCTGTGTGAGTTTTTTTAATACTGTGATTATATTTTACCTATACTGCTAATATGATAATCTTGTTTTTTACTTGTTTGTGTATGTTCTACTTTCGTGTTTCAGTTGGCTCCGCAGTTTAGGGAGCCTTTTTTTCTCATGCCCTGTGTTTCATGTTCACTTGTTTTGCTTTTTTTATGAACTTTGAATTACTTATTGTGGCCCTGCTGGTCTCGTTGTGTTTTTTTATTGAGTACTCAGCCTTGTCTCTCGTTTTCTATACAGTGTGCTTCTCGTGTGTATCTTGTCTATTGGGTTACGTTGACCCAAGGAGTTGGTCAACGCACTATTTACCTTGTGCTCATGTTTTTTACTGTGCCTCTTGTGTTTTTTTTTCTTGACTGTATGCGACTACATGTGTAGTGAAGTTGTCGTTTGGGGCAGTTTTGTCTTTGATTATGTTTTAAGTGCACTTTTTGTGTTTTAGTTTTTGTGTTTCTTTGCACTCAAGCTAGGGTTCTACGTCTTTGCTTCGTGCTTCTCCTGTCCGGGTTTTTCGTGTAATATTTTATTTTTTCTCGGCCCAGCCTTCTGTTGCCGTGCACGACTGGACGTACATTGTGTTGTTTTCAATGTGTTATGGTGCTATGCGATCTTGTTTCCGCGTGATTCTCTCTATAGCGCCACGTCGGCTTTCGGGGTTTGTCAACGCGCGACTTCTTCTTTTGAGTATGAAATTGAATTGAGTGCGACTTTTTTTGTGAACCTTGTGTGCATTTTTGGCTACATTTATTTTGTGTTAATGCGGCGGTTTTCCCCCTTATTATTCACGTATTCTTCTGTGCAGTGTTCCTTCTGAAATACATGCGTCGCTTCGTATTTCGTTTTTAGTTATAGCGGTTGGTTAACACCCCTCTTTATGTGCACGGTTTTTTGTTTTTTATATTCTTCTTGTACTAATGTTTTGGCCGCTGCTGCATGTTTTCAGAAGTACAGTTTTGTTTCTCCTGTCACTGTCTTGCAGTGTCAGTCAATTTGTGTTGTGTTGCATTGTTGTGTTTTTTGCCAGTCACTTTTGTGTTCGCGCTGCTATGTACTAGTCTTTGGAATGTGTTTTTCTTCCCTCCCTCTGGGGTTTGGGTTTTGTGATGTGTGTGTTTTTTTTTTGTGTTTTCTGTGTTCCTTTTTTATCTGTATATATTTTAATCTTGTTCTGATGTTGCCAGTTTTCTTTCCTCCTTTCTTTTGTGTTGAGACTTCTTGTCCTCGTCTCTTTTAATACAGTCTCATGTGACTGAAGCGTATCACATGTACCTTGCTTTTAGACTAATAAAGGTTTATTTTGAAGGCAGTGGTCTAAGCGATGGCCTCTGATCATTCGTCCGAACGGGGTCTGGGTTCGAATCCCGTCAGGCATGGATGTTGTGTTTGTCTTACGGCACTGGCTCTCTCCCTTCCCTGGAACCAGTGACCCTAAATTAGGGACGGCGACTGCTTATAGCCCATTGAGTTGCTCACGGTGGTCGTTAAACCTCCAATAAAAAAAAATAACTACTTTTTAAAAGTAGCTAACTACTGCTACAATCATATTCTTGAAAAGTAGCTACTTTTGATACCTTTAGGTTAAGTTAAAGGTATGAGATTTGCTCTGTTGTGAACTGTGATAAATGTTTACATAGGGGAAGCGGTAAGTATGTTTGAGTAGGTGCCAATGAAGAATTTTCAAATTAATATAGGAGACAGCATGTATTTTCGCCATACCGTACGCGTCTTTTGAGGCAGTTTAGAAACATAAATTAATTTTTTACTGATTAAAAAGTGTGCAAATTTGCGGAGGTAAGCTGTGCTAAGAAATTACAGTCACTTAACTCTCGGCTCCATCACCCCTTCTGGAATTTTAGGTGCAAACGGGACCAACACGATCTTTAATCTCTCTCACGTTCTAAACATTTTCAATTTTCTCAAGATATATTTTTTCCGTAATTATTTGATTAATGGTAGGCAAGTATGAAAAAGAAATTATTTTTTTCACATTTGGGATTTCGGTCCTCACTAAAAGCGAAGAAACTAATACAAATTCTAAATTCAATTATCGCAAAAAAATCACATAATGGAATAAAATATTCCTCATTCGCTCTCAAAGAATGTATGTTGCTTTTCAGCAACGGAAGTAATTCTTTTCTTACACTACATTAATATTTTTCGTAATAGAAAGGTGCGTTGTGTCCAGGAAAATGGGTAAAATGTTGTTTCACACACACACACAAAAACAACAACGAAAAACCCCCTCAGCAATTCGTAGAATTGTGTTGAAAAGACGTTTAAACAGTGAACGGTAATGCTGACGTAACATTCTTTTGGGGAGGGAGGGTGTACTTTTGTAATTTTCCCTAAAGTGGGCCGCTCAAAATCAACTTCTAGGACTGTTTACGGAGGGACAGTCCACAACTGTTCCAAAGTTATTAAAGGTTCAGAAATTTATATTTTAACTTAAACGAAAAATTTATTTCGGGATTATTGTAAGAGAGGCTTCAGCCCTTTTATAAATGGTCGAATGACGCCTCTACTAATATTTTTAATCCTGAAAAGATTCTTCGTGACAGAGATAAAAGTGGCCTCCTCAAATATAAGTACATTGTGGACCCTATTAAATGATGAATGTCTATAGATCAGAACAATACGCAAATATTGTTCTGATCTATAGACATTCATAAAAGTGGCCTCCTCAAATTAAGTAGTTTTGGCACCCTATTAAATGATGAATGTCTATAGATCAGAACAATACGCAAATACATAATAATTACACGGTGGAGCCACATTATTGTGACCGCCAGCTAATATCCAGAGTAACCGCCGTGTGCAGAGCAGGCAGCAGCTAGACGGCCTGGGGGTGAATCAGTAAGGTGTCCACAGGTATGTGGAGCCATGCTGACTGCAGTACATCTGACAGCTGTTGGAGGATCCATAGAGCGAACAATACGACCGAGGTGGTCCCACAGATGCTCGATTGGGTTTAAGTCTGGGGAATTAGGGGGCCAGGGAAGTACTTTGAAGTCTTCATCGAGCTCTTCCAACCATTACCGGACATTTCTAGCTGTGTGACACGTCGCATTGTCGTTCTGGAAGATCCCATCCGCCCCAGGGAAGACAATCAGCATGTATGGGTGTACGTTATCTGCAAGGATGGATTCAACGAATTTAGCCCATAGTGCCTTCCACAGGTATAAATGGACCCAGGGAATGCCACGAAAACATTCTCCAGACCGTAACGCTGCATCCACCAGCTTGTGTTCTTCCAACAATGGTTGAAGAGTGTTCTCTGATGTTTCTCGCCTTATACGCCAACGTCCATACGTTCGATGAAGCAGAAAACGTGACTCATCGGAGAAGGCAATCCTTTCCCAATCAGCGGAGGTCCAATTCCGATACTGCCGTTAAAATGCAAACCTTTTTCTGCCGATGCACCTTCGTTAGCATAGATGCAGTGACCATTCGTCTGCACTGGAGCCCCATACCCAGCAGGGTTCGCTGAACTGTCGTTTCAGACACACTTCCTGTAGCCCCCTGCACGGGCGTCGCTGGCGGGGGGGATATGTCCTCTCCAATATTTCAGCCGAAGTTTATCTCTAAATTTCATACTGCTACCCTTTTGTGGTTTTCATTCTCTCACTGAACTTTTCATTTGGGCTCTCCCGTCTGAATAAGGGCATTCCAGAGGTCATTTGACTACAACGTTTGCTAGCCACATGGGAGCAGAGGGATTCTTGTAGGTGGCTGTAGGGTTTTCCCCACCCTACTCTTCTGCTAGATGGCTCTTACGCTCTCCACCACCTTTTTTTATTTATTTACTATCTGGTTAACGGGGAGAGGAAGTTGCTGTCATCATTCGTCCAACGTGATCATTTTACAAGACAAGTTAACACAACGCATATTAACAGCACAAACATTTAATATATACACTCTTAACGAAGTTCAGGGTTTTCCACAACCAATTGCAATACATACTTTTATTTTCAGAATCAGAGCTTAGCTAAGCTAAAGTTCAGCCTGCTCAAGGCAAAAGCCAGCGCCCAGCCGCTGATTGTCTTCTTTTTCTTTCTTTTTTTACTTGCCTCCCTGAGCATCGTGAAAAATATTTCTCTGGCGTTCCTCTCCACCATCAGAAGCGACGACCGCGTCGCCTTCCATCGCACACCGTGGGAAAGGAATGCTCAACGTAGCATGTAGTAGGTCACCAATAGGTCAACAAAGTAGTGAAAGTATTATTATAACGTCGAGTCAGTAACAGCGAGCGAGCGCCGAAAACTCTTAGTCTTACAGTGACAGTTGACAGTATTTTGACGCCAAACTGGTTGAAAGGGGGAAATGACTGGTCGTTTCCGAGTTGGTAGGTTTCTTCACTTTTGTTTCCTGTTTCCAACGTGTAATCTGGACTCGTTGAGATTACATTAAGAAGCATTCTGGAATGCTTCTCTAAATGCTTTATCTCTGACTCAGTGGTAAAATTCTCTCTCCCTAAAATAATTTCTTTTCGTTGCTATTTTGAGCCTGTTTCAAGATGGACAAATTTTTAAATCGAAAACGGCCACTGCCTCACCCACAGGAACCAGAACCTTCAACTTCTAAGTCTAACACCAGTGATTTCTGCAGTAACATGAATGAAGATGACCCCCCACCCCCAAAAGGATATGGTGAAAATACAAGTGATTACATCGATGTTCATCCCAACCAGCCCCAAATATTGCCTGAATCGTTTCCATCTAAGATTTTGAAAGGTCGGACGCTGAATTTCAGATGCGCTTGGTATAAAGAATTCATTTGGCTGCATATTGACACCAGTGGCAGTACAAACGGAGTTCTTTGCTTTTACTGTTACCGTTACCAAAGGGGTAATCCAAACAAAACACTGTCCAAAAAAAGTGAGCCATTCTTTTCATCACGAGGTTTCAAGAACTGGAAGAAAGCAATGGAAAAGTTTAAAGCACATGAAAAATGTGATGCTCATCTTCAGGCAGTTCTAGCATATCATCAAATGAAAAATCCGATTGAAGCGCAGCTGAATGAAACCGTGGCAAAAGGTCAAAAAGTTAGTAAAATCATGCAATGCATTGATTATGATACGCTTTCCAACATACCAGAAATTATTACTCAAATTATGAGGAGAATGGCTGTGGAATAAATCTCGCGCCTGTGTCCTGACCTTTGACCCCATTTCGATGATATTCAACACAACCGGTTCAGTATACCTCAACAATAACATTCTACAGTTTCGTCGCAATAGAAGCAGTTTTACGGAAGTTATGAGAATGATGGCTGTGGAATAAATCTTGCTTTTGTGCAATGACCTTTGACCCCATTTCGTTGATATTCAACAGAACCGGTTCACTATACCTCCGGAACAACATGATAACGTTTTGTCGCAATCGAAGCATTTTTAGGTAAGTTATGATGCACAAGGGCAATAGAATGGATACCACTCATGTCCTGACCTTTGACCCCATTTCGCCCATTTTCAATAGGATTCGTGCCCAGGTGGTTCCCTACCACATACTAAATATTCATCAAAATCGAACCATATTTACGCATGTTATGATGCATAAAGGCAATGAAATGGATCCCGCTTTTATGTCCTGACCTTTGACCCCATTCCGCCCATTTTCAATAGGTTTCGTTCCCAGGTGGTTCCTTACCACATACCAAAATTTCATCGAAATCGAATCATTTTTACGCAAGTTATGACGCATAAGGGCAATGGAATAAATCCCGCTCTTATGCCCTGCCTGACCTTTGACCCCATTTCGCCAATTTTCAATAGGGTTCGTGCCCAGTGGTTCCCTACCACATACTAAAATTATATCGAAATCGAACCATTTTTACGCAAGTTATGACGCATAAGAGCAATGGAATGGATCCCGCTCCTATGTCCTGACCTTTGACCCTGTTTCACCCATTTTCAATAGAGTTCGTCCCCAGGTGGTCCCCTACCACATACTAAAATTTCGTCGAAATCGAACCATTTTCACGTGAGTTATCGTGCGGACGGACAAAGCTGGAGCATATACGCTTCTTCAACCTAAGGTTGGAAAGCGTAAAAAAGAAGCCAGAGCTTGTTTAACGAAGATAATCTCTTCAATGCGTTACCTTGGAAGACAAGGCCTGACAATTTGAGGACAACATCACCAAGACGGAAATTTGAATGAGCTTCTTAAATTACGATCAGAGGACTTCCTTTCTCTTGGCAAATGGATATTAAAAGAAAGAGAAAAGATGACGCATCCATCTATTCAGAATGAAATTATGGCTGGAGAAATAATTAAAAGCTTTTGTCGCGAGATACGGATGCAGAAACACCCCATGTTCTCCATAATTTGCGATTGGACGCGAGACATTTCGGGGAATAAACAAGAATGCATTTGTGTTAGATGGATAGACAGTGACTTGAGACCTGTTGAAAGTTTTTTGGGCCTATATACCGCGTCCGAGACGACGGGAGGAGTTGCGGCAATTTTATTGGATGTTATGACAAGACTTCAGCTTCCAATAACAGTATTACGAGGTCAAGCGTACGACGGAGTTCCCAATATGAGCGGGTGCAAAAAAGGAGTCCAATCCTTGTTAAAAGAAAAACAACCGTTGGCTAAATTCATTCACTGTGGAGCCCACTGTCTGAATCTGGTTACAAAAGATGTCTGCGATTCGACTCCAACTGTCCGCAATGCAATGCAATGGACACATGAACTCGGCGTACTTTTTAGCCAGTCGTCGAAGGCAAAAAATTGCTTTTTGAAAATTCAAGAAATGGATGCTCAAAGGCCCGTACAAAACATAGCTAAGATAAAGCCTATCTGTCCAACACGATGGATCTGTCGACTTTCACAGATTGTGGAGATTATCACGCGATACAACACTGTGCTGGAAACGCTGGAAGATTTGAGTGAAACTGAAAATAAAAGCGTTGTTTCAGCATTAGCTAATGGGCTGCTCAAGCTATTTCAGTCAGGAGCAACTTTATTTGGACTTCTGATGGCTGAAGACATTATTGCTCATCTTGAACAAATGCATTCAAACACGTGAAGTGTGCGTTATATCTGTGATTCAAACATTGAGGATTTATCAACAGCTTTTGCAGATATGCGATCTGAACAAAATTTTAAAATTCTTCTGGATCAAGCAAATAAAATTATTGAAGATTTTAATTTAGATCCACTGACAATTCCGCGATCGAGGAAACCACCGAAGCGATACACTGGACTTTGCGATGCGCATCATGGTGGTACGACACCGCTTTAATATCTTTGAAGTGTCGGTTTAATTAAGAAGATCTGAAGTACGTAAAAGCTATGGAAAGCACACTTTTGGGCGTTGATGTGGCTGCAGGACTAGATATTCTAAGCAGTTATCCAGAACTCAATATAACAGTTTTAGAGACGGAACTGGGACTTTTCCTGAAGAAGTACAAGATTGCTTCTGTCTCTGATGCCGTAGCTGTTCTACAAAGCATGCCACCAGAAGTTCGAAACACGTTTGAGAACATTGAAATCCTAGTGCGCTTGTTGATAATTCTGCCAAGCTCGTCATGTGAAGCAGAACGCAGTTTCAGTGCGTTACGTCGCTTGAAAACTTACCTGAGGAGCACAATGACTCAGAAGCGGTCAAACCACGTTGCAGTGTGCTATATATATTTTTTTGATTGGAGGTTTAACGACCACCGTGAGCAACTCAATGGGCTATGAGCAGTCGCCCGTCTCTAATTTAGGGTCACTAGTTCCAGGGAAGGGAGAGAGCCAGTGCCGTAAGACAAACACAACATCATCCATGCCTCACCGGGATTCGAACCCGCACCCCTTTCGGACGAATGATCAGAGGCCATCGCTTAGACCACTGCGCCACCGGGGCGGCAGTGCAGTGTGCTATATCATCAAGACGAATTAGACAAAACTGAAATAGACTTCATTGCATCTAAATTTATCCATACCAATGATAAGAGGAAGCAAATTTTTGGAATATAGTGTTAGGTAGGTACAGTACTTTTTTCCCCCATTTGATAAATACACGATTTCTGCGTACATATATTGTATATATAATTTGTACCTAAAAACGTAAATAATAGTTGTCAGTTCTTTAATTTTGCAAAACAATTGAGATACGTATCTAAACATTATTGCACTGCATTTATTCAATACAGTTAGATTTGCTGCCACAGTGCATTTTGAAAAAAACTTAAAAAAAAAAATTGGCTATTATTACTGCACACTTGCATTATCCCCCAATTCCCATTTGCCAGTGACGCCCATGCCCCCTGGTTCATTCGGCCAGTGAGTTGCGCCACTGTAGCGTGTCGATCGGCCCTCACCTTTCCCATCAATGGCACGTGGTGCGCAGTTTTCACGTCGCTTATTCGCAATGGTGCCATTTCCCGAATCACGATACACTTCAAATACAGCAGCACGCGAACAGTTCACAAACTGAGCTGTTTCAGAAATACTGCCACCCTTGACCCGATAATCATCCCTTTTTGCAAATCTGATAAATCGCTCCTGCCGCCCCCGGTGGCGCAGTGGTCTAAGCGATGGTCTCTGATCATTCGTCCGAACGGGGTAGGGGTTCGAATCCCGGTGAGGCATGGATGTTGTGTTTGTCTTACGGCACTGGCTCTCTCCCTTCCCTGGAACCAGTGACCCTAAATTAGGGACGGGCGGCTGCTTATAGCCCATTGAGTTGCTCACGGTGGTCGTTAAACCTCCAATAAAAAAAAAAAAAAAAAAAAATCGCTCCTATTTTTTTTTTTTTTGTGATTGGAGGTTTAACGACCACCGTGAGCAACTCAATGGGCTATAAGCAGTCGCCCGTCCCTTATTTAGGGTCACTGGTTCCAGGGAAGGGAGAGAGCCAATGCCGTAAGACAAACACAACATCCATGCCTCACCGGGATTCGAACCCGGACCCCTTTCGGACGAATGATCAGAGGCCATTGCCTTAGACCACTGCGCCACCGGGGCGGCTCCTCTCATTCATGACAGCAACGAATGATATGTTTTCAGAGTTCAGACATGATCATATGTAGATGATTTTAGGAAGGGAGTGTCTGACCCCAGGTCTTAAACAATCCTTAGAAATAGATTTGGGCTAGAGTGCCTGATAGGAAAGTGACACGGAAGCGAAGTAGAAAGGGGGAGGAAGACGCCCTTATTTATTACCGGGGGGCCAGTACCCGGGGTCCGACGGTTAACGTGCCCATCCGACGCACGGCAGATATTTAGTGGATGGAGCGTTCGTACCTGCCTGGGATCGAACCTGAGGTCCCTTCCGCGGCAGTCACGAACGTTGCCCACTAGGCCACCAGCGGCCCATGTTTTCAGAATGCCTACAGCACACCTTACATACCCTCCAAGCCAGCTCACGACACGTGCCTTCTTTCATTGGCTACGCGCTGTTGACGTCAAAAGTAGGTGGTCACAATGTGACTTGACTGTGCACAATGACTAAATGGCTATCAGGGGAAATTTGGGATAGAACAAAATCAGGCACATAAGTTCACTGGCACAGGCAACGATTTGAGGTTTTGCTATAGCAGGACCAGAGTTCCAGAATTTCTTTAATCTAGAAAAGTATTAATATATTTATTACATCTGACATTAATATTTGGAGAAATTGAATAAAAAAATGAAGATGTATTTCATTATATGCTTGCCATTTCGTCTCAGTTTGTGCTTTGTTGTAACCAACTATCTCTTTAGGCATGTATCCAGAGGGAAGGACCTGGGTCCAACCCCCACCCCCACCCCTCGAAATTTTAAATATGCACCTTACAGTTTTTTGCAGTAGAACAAACATTACTCTTGAATAATTGCAAAACCAATGCATTTAAAAATGAGCTTTTGCAAATTATTAAACTGATGTAAATATGCATGGTTTGACGTAGAGGTCTGCACTGATCAGGTACGAAGCATAATGTGGAAGGTTAAAAGTAGTTTAATGGGCAAACTTTTTAATTATATTATACAAAAAAATGTGCTCTGCTTTATGTTTCCAATGGTAAAACTTCTTTACATATTTTCTCCACAATTAATGTATTCCCAATGATGAAAATTTGCACATCGATAAAACAAAATTTAAGTTATAGCATGGGATACTTACTACTTGCTAAAACATAACCATAATTATATTAAAAATCAATAATTTTTCCCTGAGTAATGTTCAGACCTGTTAATAGATGGTGTGACCTGTACATTGATGACGCCAGTAGACGAACATGTTGGACTGCTTAATTATGGTTATGTTTTAGCAAGTATTAAGTATCTCATGCTTAAAGTTAGTTTTATCGATGTGCCAATTTTCATCCTTGAGAATACATTAATTGCAAAGAAAATATGTAAAGAAGTTTTACCATTGGAAACATAAGGCAGAGATTTTAGGTGGAACCACCTTAGCAGTTATTTTTAAAAATCTCACTGTGCTGGGGGGGGGTTAACGACCACTGTGAGCAACTGAGTGGGCTATAAACAGTCGCACGTGCCTAATTTATGGACACTGCTTCCAGGAAAGGGAGGCAGCTAATGCTGTAGGACAAACACAACATCCATACCTCACCGGGATTTTCGAACTCGGATCCATCTTGGACGAATGATCAGAAGCCATCACTCAGACCACTGTGCCCCTGTGTTTCTGTTTTCCAACATATATATGTATGCAATTTTTCTGGACCCCCCCCCCCACACACACACGCACTATAAATCCTGGGCCCCAATACACGCGTACCTTCTTCCTTAGCATCAAGCAACATTACGTTGAAGCCTTTTCTTTACAGTGCCTCTCAAAGCATTGCAAGGAAAATCACTTTACCGTAAGGACAGGCAAGTATTTTTGTACATGGCCCCCTAATCCGCTCATTTTGGGGTTTTATCTTATATCTCAGGAAATTTTTATGCTATCGTACAGAAATTTTGGATTTAGGGAGTTTCGTATTTTGCATTCCATGGTCTGTGAATCTGATGTAGTTTTTCTTTATGCATAATAAACCTTCATATTTCACAATCCCTTGCATACACTGCAAATTCTGCATCACTAGATTCATATTACCTGAGAATGTTTGTTTTTTTGCTCTTTCAACACTAAATCAATTGCACTAGTCTTCTACAATTTGACACGAACCAAAAACAAATTCTGTAGTTTAACATCAGCTGCATAATTTTTTTGTAACGTACTTTACCTGTATTTAACATACGCGACTCAGAAGAAATTTAATATTTAAGTGTTTTTCAATGCGCAGAATTGATGCGCAAAAAACAACAATACACGTTCCATGGAAAAGTTTTAACATAGAGTGCTAATTAGCATGCCTCTTTATATTACACGATGGCTCAGTTTACGTGTTTCTAACGGAATCTTACTTCTTTACACGTGGCCAATGGTTCAAAATTTAGAAGGCGTGGCTCTGTATTTCTTTTTTTTTTTTTTGTGTGTGGAGTATACAGTGATTTTAATTTAAGGGTATGTGGCATTACTTACATTCTGAAAACTAGTCATATATATATATATATTCTATAAAGAAGATACCTAAGCAAAAAAATACATATATAATTTTAACTCACACCTAATACAACATAGAAAAGGTTATGTATCTACCTGTGTGAGTAAAAGGAGAAAAGATAAAAAAATAAAATAAAACAACTGAATGTAGAAGGTGTCGAGAATACTGAGCCTTGGCTTTATCAAGGACCAGCAAAAACTCTGCACCCTTCGTTTTAAATTCTAAAATTTTTTCCTTAGTCTTCAGTTTTGCTCTTAAGTATATATATATATATATATATATATATATATATATATATAAAACTAAATGTTCAACAAATATTTATTATTACCATAACTGAAGCAAACACAATTGCAATGCTATTTGGTGCTGTTAAAAAAATATATTTTTAGCAACCTCATAGAACTAATGGCGCGATATTGAAAATTCACATTCTCAAACTTTTAGATCATGAAAAATTATGAATTTCAATTAACAAATCAAGTTAAATGTAACAAAATTACTGTTGTTTCTACAGTTGACATAGTCCCCCTCCTAACACAGTCACCTAAACAATCATGTGGTGAGGAGTACAACATAATTTCTGCAGGAAATAGTAAGAGCAGAACGTCTATCAGGGGAAACATATCATAAAGAAAGGGAGTTAAAAGTTTAATCTTAATTGATTAAATGGAATATAAAAAAATTGCAATAAAAATATGGATTTCAACTTGTTTCTGATTATTATTTTTAAAAATTCAAAAACATTTAAAGATTAATGTGTAAGTTCTGAATGAAATAAAATAATTTGTTTCTTCTGCATTTCTTATCAGGGAAAAACTAGTTTGACTACTGCAACTAAAACTAATTTGCACTATTGTCAAAATCTCATATGGACTCATTTTTTGTGAAACTTTGCTTTGTCGCAGTGCAGAACAATAAATTTTATGGCAAAATTAACATTTACCTTTTTACCTTGTAGACAAGTTTTTAGGTCTTCCTTTCTGTGTTGCAGATTTCTGAAAAAGATTCTGTTCCTGGGCCGTTATGATCATGCAAGGAATGAAGATGTGTAATGTGAAGCAAAATGTTGTTAGTAAAGTGAAAACAAATATTTTGAGGTGGTTTGGCCATGTTGAAAGAATGAATGGTAAGATGCTTACTAAGAGGATTGATTCAGCCAAAGTACCAGGAATGTCTAAATGAGAGAAAAGATGGTATTAGGAGAATTCAAATTTGTGCAGAAATAGTCCAAAGTAATCGAGGTAGTTGCCTTCAATGCACGATCTTTAATAGCAAGAGTCATTCACAACACAAATTTAAATTTGTTGGCTGAATTTAAAAATTTTATTGTATAAGAACTTTCGGGTTTCCCTAGAACCCATCATCAGATACAGAAGAAGGAATAAGTTTAAATAAAGTGTTACGTGAACATTATATAGATATCATATATTAATATGACATAATGTCACGTGGCATCAAATTGTCAAACGACGTGGCATGTATTTAGTTACCTACTAACCTTCCTTATTTTTACAATGCAGTATTTTATGTATACCTGCATTCTATTTTCTTTATTTCATGATACATGCCACGTCGTTTGACAATTTGATGCAACGTGACATTATGCCATATTACTATCTGATATCTATATTATGTTCACGTAACACTTTATTTAAACTTATTCCTTCTTCTGTATCTGATGATGGGTTCTAAGGAAACCTGAAAGTTCTTATACAATAATTTTTTTAAATTCAGCCAACAAATTTAAATTTCTATTGTGAGTGACTCTTGCTATTAAAGATCGTGCATTGAAGGCAACTACCTTGATTACTTTGGAGAAAAAAGGTAATCAGTATGAAATACAAAAGGTCCTGTGTGAGACATGTGATGCATATCAGTGAAGCTCAAGTTGTTTGCCAAGATTGCTGTACATGGTGATGTTTGATACGTTAACAGTAAGTAAAGTCTGACACCATCAGTTTTATACACTGCTGGCCAACCAAAATGCAACACCAAGAAGGACACGAGATAGCAAAGCCAGATTTACTGGACACATAACAACAGATACAAAGATGAAACGATTGAGCTTACAGGCCCGTGTGACTTGCGGAACACGCAGACATCAATAGTTCGTGTGGCTCCCATGGCTGGCAATAACGGGCGCTACACGCCGCGGCATCGAGCGAAAGAGGCTTTGGATGTGGGCTTGGGGTAAGCCGGTCCAAGCTGCTTCCCCACGTTACCACAGTTCATCAGGCGTAGCCGCGGGTGGTGCTTGCGGGCCACTCAGTTGCCGATCAGCGACCAGACGTGTTCGATGGGCGACATATCGGGAGAACAGGCCACGGCAGCAGTGAAGAATTGTTGCACGTGCAGGCATGCATTGTCTTGTTGAAAAGCAGTGAAGAATTGTTGCACGTGCAGGCGCGCATTGTCTTGTTGAAAAGTGGCCGCTAGTAGGTCCCGCAGGTAAGGGAGGACTACAGGCTCCAAAACGTCGGAGATGTAGCAGTGGCTGTTGAGTGTACCGGCGATGCGTACCAGAGGGGTGCAGGTGTTATATCCAATTGCGCCCCAAACCATAACGCCAGGCAACGGACCGGTATGGCGATGCATAATGTAGGCGTCATACAGTCTCTCACAGCGGTGCCGCCACACGTGGATCCGATCATTGTGGTGTTGCAGGCAGAAGCAGGATTCGTCAGAGAAGACAATGTCATGCCATTCTGTAGTCCAGGTGCGACGTTCAATGGCCCACTGCCGCCGCACTCACTGGTGGTGTAACGTCAATGGTAATCGGGGCAACGGGTGCTGTGGGACAAGTCCCCGCTCCTGCAGACAACGTCAAACGGTTCGTGTTGACACAGGTTGTTGCGCAACACACCCTAAGTCCTAAGCTAATGTTCGTGATGTGGCGGTGCGAGCCGTCAATGCCCACCGCACAACATGCCTGTCCTCTCGTTCGGTGGTGTGCCGCGGCTGCAGCAATCCCTCACGTCGGTCCGTCTGTCCCTCCTGCATGCACCGAATCCATACTTGCCTTACTGTGGCTGGATGTCGTCCGTCACGGGCGCCGACGTCTCGGTATGACAAACCGCTGTTGCGATAAGCCGCTATTCGTCCTCTGTCGAACTTCGAAATGTGCTGGATTGACTGCCATATTCTGCGACGAGGCATCAGGAATTTTCTCACGCCCAGGTCCGGCAGCACAACACACTTCCACTACTTAGCCTTCTGTGCACTCTTCTTATAGTGCTTCTAGGTGGCGTGCTGGGCGCACATGATTTGCATATGTCCTGCAATGCTAATCGTTTGCATGTCCTCTCGCGGGCGAGACATGCTGCGAATTTCAGGCCAATCGGATGCTTCCTTCTTGGTGTTGCATTTTGGGTGGCCAGCAGTATATTTTTATATAGCAAGTGAGCTTTCTTTGAGCAGCTGACCTCTGAATCTCAGAGAACAGCTTAGTGGTATGTATGTATGTATGTATGTATGTATGTATGTATGTATGTATGGAAATGTACACTCATGAAGAACATCTGGCATGAAAAAACTAATTTCTGTTTTTCAAAAAATAAATGGAATTTGTATGTTACATGGATGAGAATATTAGCCAGTCCTTAAACAACAAAATGTTAATTATGCCCATCCCTTTTTCGAAACACCAAATTTACAAAGCATTTTCCGCAAAATAAGCTAAAAAATTGGTCAAACACAGTTCATAAAAATTTACAGACTAATAATGTAATCAAAGTACTCGCTCCAGCTAAAACAGCATTTATTTTTCTGCTTGGTTCATTTCTTTGGTAAACAAAGAAGTTAAATAAAAACAAAATATGAGAATCAAAAAAGTCTTTGGTTTTGACCCTTTTTTTACATAACGAAAAATGATCTAAGCTCAACAAAAGACCAAGTTGCAACTCATATGGAAAAAATATTCAGATGAACATTCAATCTTTTCAGTTAGATTTTTAAGTATCTTCATAATTAAGTTAATGATAGAAAATAACTTACATATTTATGTTGATGTTAATAGTCAATGAATAAATTAGGCCTTTTTGTAAAAGTAATGGATGGAGTTTATGTTTTATATAGATGTGTAATCAAATATTAAAGGAACACAGTAAAACATAGAAATAAATAAATAAATAAATAAAGCACTGTTCTTACGAACACAACACATTACTTTTACATTCTTTCCAACTCCAGGTCCATCCTACTCTGATGAGAGTGTTTACCCTTACCTTCAGTCATGGCTAAGTACACAACATACAGTACAAATGTCAAACAACTTAGCATCTTTGAAATTTTTTTAGAGTTTATAGTTTATAATTAGGTATCTCTTTTGCCAGTGAGAAACTTTCACTACCTATCCAGTAATTAAAAAAAAAAAACTTACTTAAAGCTCATGGAGCTATTTTTAAGTGTTCTACTGATTACAAAGTCCTAGGATACCAAACTTCACACAATTTTGCTTATGCAGAGAGAAAAACAAACAAACATGGTACAATATTTTCAGTAAACTGACAATAGATATATTTTGAAACATAAAATGCAGCATGACAGCAGGCAAGGGAAGATTAAAAAATGTCTTGCAGACAGGATTCTTAACACCATACATCAGACTAGGTTCAGAACAAAATCTTTACTTGAGCAAATGCTTTCACACTTCATATCACAGTCTCTTAACATTCACATCATGATCTTTGGGTAAATAATTTAAATATACAAAATGCACGCAAAGATTTGGCCCTCATAAAACTAAAATAATTTTCACAGAAATGATATTTAATTTTCTGTACAGAAAAATATTACAAAATTAAAACAAAATTGTTTTCACAGTACTAATTTTCTTTCAAGATCACAAAATTTCCACCAGTTATTCCTACATTTTATGCTTGCAACAATATTTCCTTTTTCAAAAAGATTATTGCTACTTGTGCCAACATTTTTTTTTAACACAATATCCAAACTAAGATCTAAAACATACTCGGCCATCACTTTACAAGTTCACTATTACTACATGACACCAACACCTTGCACTCATATGCCACTATTTATTCAATGCTCAAACAATTTATATGAATTTTGTCTTACAGAATGACAATTCTATGAGATTCTTAATTAGCAAAAATGTTTTTAGAACTTTATTAATATGCATGAAGAATGGCTATGAAATTTCTAATAAATATCTAAAATGCTTTTAAAATCTTTCATACCTCTTTTGTTAGCTTATAATGAGAAAAATGTTTTGAAATTACAATTTTAAAATTGCTTTTAGAAGCTTCTACTGTAACACAGCCTGGAACAAAAAGTTTTACAAGGAAATGAAATCATTAGGCATAAACACATAAAATTTAGATTGAAGCAGGCCTATCTACATGAACTAACCATAATAAAATGATAAACATATTCCTTTAAATTTTGTACTTTTCCTAAATCTGTTTTGATCATTTAAAAAACTTTGTTAGAGAAAAGATTCACTACTCTGCATGCAGGAAAATACATTTTATTTAATAATAATTATACATCTTTCTAGTTATATATAAATATGCAGAAAGAGTTTATAATTTTAAAACTGATCATAGTTTTTTACTTCACTTTAATGATACTCTATTATTCTAAAACAATATGTTGCAGTTTTTGGTAAAACATTTATTTCTTTTGAAATCAAACACAATACCTTAAAACATAAATTTTATAACATCAAATGCTGATAATGATGAAGAAAATATATGTTGGAAAGATTAAAAGAGAAAAGGAATGTCTAACTGCAACACTTCTCTGAAATGTGATATAAAATTGTTCAACATTATCTTACTAATCTACATTACAAAGATTGATGATATTAAATCTTCTAGCAGGGGCTAAGCATTTCTTTTTGAATAGCTTTCAAGAAAATATGTCGTTACTTTTTGGTGCAAATAGGAAATGCTTGTTTTAAATCAAGGGGGCAGAAGGGGAGGAGAAAATGGAGGACAATATTTTTAAGAAACCATGAAAATTTTTAAAACAAAAACATTTTGCTAGGTAAGAATAACTTCAATCACACATTAGTTGGTGCATTTAATAAATTACATAAACATATAATTTCAAACCAAACTAAACAGTATAAATTACCAGGCTATGAAAATTTAAATATAATAATCCAAAAGGCTTTTCTCTCTTATTACTCAAGTCACACACACACACACACACACACACACACACACACATCAGATGTTACACTTTCATGTATCTTGTAGAATAGGTATCTCTCCTATGTAGATGAGATTCACGGAAAGGCGTGAAAAAATGTTTCAAGTATTATACACACTAACATAATATTGTAAATGTTAGAATTTTTAAGACACTGCATTTTGTAAGGAAATTTTTAGTTTCACTTAAGCAAATGTTTTATGTGCTATTCAGTTAAATGATGCTGCAGATAAAATGAACACAAGCATGTGAAAATAAATGAAAAGCAGAAATAATGTTCCCTAAAATTGCAAAATAAATGAAAAGCAGAAATCATGTTCCCTAAAATTGCACAAGATATTCAAATGTGAATTTGAAGTAAATAACAGAAATGTATTTCTACGCTGATAAAATCTGTGTAAAATTAATCAATGTAAAAGAAATAAAAACCTGTCCACTTGAAACATGTTACAAGATCCCCCCCCCCCAAAAAAAAAACAATAAAAAATAAAATAAAAAAAAAAGCATTTTTTTTTTCATTGTAAAATGCACTTACACTTGTAAGTTTCATAGATCAATCAAAATGACATTTATTCACTTCCCATAACTGTTCAATCTCCTGAGAGGATGAGCAAATGCACATGCCACCACAAAGAAATTAATGCATATATAACTTTTTTTGTGATAAATTTTAAAGTTTTTTTTTATGGGAGTTCTACTCACTGAAATGTACCACTTAGATATATTTGCCACATTACAAGGAACTGATCATTTAAATTATATAACATTTGCAGTTTGGATTTTGCCATAGAATTTCTTATTTGAATATGATGAATATACATATAATTTTGTTGTACATAATAGTGTGTGTACATATGTATCTAAATCATTCGCATAGATAATTTTTGTAAGTTTTGACGGCATGTCAGATTAGTGTACATGTTGAAGTGTGCGGCATTTTACTACCTTTGTTTGAAGACATAAAGTATGAAGAAGAATATACTGGAAAGTATACAGTTTTTGCAACAATTACATTACAAAAAAAAAAAAAAAGTCAGCTTACAGTGGATGATTGCAGATCTACTGTTAATAAGTACTGAATGTCAACCTGTAGCAGATGTTTCTAAACTACAGTTCAGGCGGAGTTTCCCGAGATTAAGTACTTCTATATTGCATCATAGAGAATTGTATCATGCATTTTTTGTGATATTTGCACATTGGACTTGTCACAGAATTCCTTATTTTAATATGATGAAGATATATACAAATGAGTTTGAACATATGTCTCTAAATCATTTGATATATATAGATGTTTGAACATGTGTCTCTAAATCATTTTTACAACAATAGCAACGGGTAGCTCATACATTTTTAATTATGTAAAATGTTTTAAAATAAATGTCAGTAAGATATATATTAGTTGTCATTCATTAGACTTAATATACTTCAATGTTCATACGAGTCCTTAGCTACTCAAGAGCAACATGTAAAGAGTTTTCATACAGCATACACCGTTTATTAAGGCGTATGATATTATTATATATTTCATAGCACGTTTCAATTAAATGATACTAGCATTGTTGGTATCGAAATTAGTATGAATATATAACTGAATCAGAAATCAAATAAAACGACTTAAGTTCTATATCCAGATGATTACTAAAATAGACATCAAACAAAGATCTTCGCTCTTTCCACGTTTATAAGTGAGTCACGGAAAAAATTCTCATTGGCCGCCACCGGGAGTCGAACCCAGGGTCTTCCAGTTACGCGCCGGATATGCTTCCGCTACACCACAGCGGCCTCGAATTCCTCCAGACTCACACATGCTAACTGCCAAGCCAGTTTGGCAGGTTGATTCTTGGAGCCCTGCACAATGCTGGGGATTCACCAAAGATGGTAAGCAGCAACTGAAGAAATAATTAGAAGGCGAATGAATAATTAATACAGACATCTAACGTGGACCAGGAGCATCAATTGATGTTCCTGGTCCACGTTAGATGTCTGTATTAATTACTAAAATAGAATATTCAGTGTCTCATGTACAGTATCAATTAAAATTTTCAGTGAAAAAACTGGGAATCTAAATATGGAGGGAAGAGTATAAAAATACTACATGAAACATGTAAATGTAAGTGTAATGATATAAAATAGAAGTATATTAATATTCTGAAGTACGCACCAGGAAAAAACCTTATCAGAAAAAAAATCAGCCGGTGAGCCTACAAAGCATCTAAACTGTTGTCATTTAGATGTTTAGTAACATCCGATAAAAACAAACAAAATTAAAAATTTCCGTTACAAATCTAGCAAATAATGTTATAACATAATTCTTTGAACATGACGAGTTAAGACAGCTTGATAGACAACAAAAAGTTGATAATATGAAAAATGAAGTAAATTAAAGAAAAAAATATTGGATTCAATAGATAATGCATTTGTCCAGAAGCTGTTCCTTGGTTGTCATGTAAAATAATGTTAGGTTAAAACATGATTTTTTAAATTTAAAATTAGCACTGAGTTGATGAACCATTTATATCCAGCTACTCTAAAGATTTAAATCAAAACAAATCCTGCATAGTAAATCCATGTCTTTAGTTAAATCAAAATAACAACTTTCCTTTTTAGCAACTGTCATTTTGTATGTTAATGTATGGTGACTACAAAATAAATGCATAAAAACATTTGAAATATTGAGACTTCAGGTTGTACAAAATCTGCTATCTGCAACACTTAATTGCACTGCTATGTGACAAGTTAATTTATGAATTTTACATGAATTCATTGCTAAAGAATTGCAAAGGGAATAAACCTTCACCCCTATTAAATTACAACAGATAATCATTTTAAGGAGACAGTTAATGTGGCTAACAAAAGACAAATATGAAAAAAAAAAAAAAACAGATGGGAATAAACCTTCACCCCTATTAAATTACAACAGATAATCATTTTAAGGAGACAGTTAATGTGGCTAACAAAAGAAAAATATGAAAAAAACAAAAACCTTTACTAGCTGAAATCAAGGATGTATCATTTTGGAATGACATCTAACTAAATACTTACAGTTTCACAGGGAAGTACAGTGCAGATTATGGTGGTACATCAGTTTCACTGAATTTCACCCCATCTTGGTGATTTCATAGACATTAATTAACAACAACTTTCCCCACTCAACACTATGGGCAAATTTGGAGATTTCAAAGAGCCCTAGTGTGGCTAACATACTTCAGCTCAGTAACATTACTTTTAACCAGGGGTGTACTGATCGCCCCAACAACCCTCACACTGCGGGGGCGAGGGGCTCGTGGTTAAAAGGGCCTCAAGCTTCAGCAAAAAGATTCTACAATTTTTTTTTTAGGAAACTTCTTATGAAACTGGTTAAAGAAATAGTCAAAAATTAAGGCAGCTTTGAATGAAGTATTAAAAAGAAAAGCAATTTTTGCTTCTTTTTTTCAGTAAATAAGCAAAATCTTTAAAATAATGTTTGTTCCTGTAGTTTATAAAAACTGGATGACAGGAGAGCAGCTATTCAAAAAAACTTGAGGCCTCTTTTCACAGCCCTTGCAATAGTTTCTATGAATGTATGTTAACCAGAGAACGTGAAAGAAATATCAGTTCAATGGGTGGAATTTTTATACCAATCAGGATAAGGTGTTATGCATCACAGTTGTTTACACATAACTACACATCTTTCAGAATATAATGAACTTAAAAGGTGTTCTTTGCAGGAGAGAAAAATCAGGAATCTGTGCCATTTTTTTTATAACAGTCAAATAATTTATTTTTACTACGTGAAAAACAATGTGGAATTATGTTAAGTGTATTTTTATATTCCATAGTAAATAATTTAAATAGTTTTACATTTTAATGCTACAGTTCTTAACTGTTACTTAGTTACTTGCTTACTTATATTGTGACATTTCTTATAAATCAGAAAAGTCATTAGACACTCATATGGCAGTTGCATGTTTTGTGTGTGTAATTGTGAGGCATTTCAAAGAAGCTGGCCTTTGTTCTTTAAAATAATGAATTTTGCATGATATGATTAACTTTTACGCAAGTATTTTGTAGTAACTTGTATCAGTATGAAACCAAGGCAATCATTTTAATTACAACATACACGTGTTTCACGTAATAACTTTTATTTTACGACCCCCCCCCCCAAAAAAAACCCCAACAACATGGGTTCCAAAGAATTTGATTTATTAAAACACCAGTAAAGTCTAGTTAATAATACAGAAGTTAAAATTTTCAGTAAATGAAAGCTAATGGATTTTTGAAAAAGGACCTCGAAAATATTTTTTGCAGGGGGTAAGCCCCGACTTTTTCCGGTACACCACTGCTTCTAACACTCAAATAACTCATCTTTAACTACTTGCAAAAATAAAATCTCAACTGCTTTTCTTTGATTTATTATGTAAATAGTCATTTCAAAAGTGTGTGTGTGTGTGTGTACACACACAGAGACAAGCATATATAGATAATTGGTCAGGGATGCAAAAATCCTAGGGGGGGCACAAATGGGAGACTGATAATTAATTTTGAGGTTCACCTTGCAATTTGCAAAGGAAAATCTGGAAACCTTTGTTATTTCTTAGGATTTTTTTGGTATTGTGTCCCACAAAAATTTATGATGTCTTAGTAAACATATCAATATATTTTCCCAATATAAAAATATCTCAAAAATGGAAAATTATAGATACTAAAACACAAAAACTTTCTTCAGTCAAACAGAGTTTTAATCCATGGCTACACGGTATCCATGTGTTTACTCATTGCATATTTTAAAAGTTATTTTGGTACAGATACAAATTAGTTGGCAGTCCTGAGCAACTTTAAATGTGGAAGACTAGTAAACAAGAAAAAATTTAAAAAGAAAACAAGATAGCTAATTCCCATGCCATATTACAGATTTGTATTGTGGATTTCAATATTATACCTACAAGTTCACTAAGCTTTCTACACAATGCTATATGTATTGGCTTTTCAGGACGTCATGAGGGCAAAACACATAAAAAAATAATTTTGTTCATTTTACAGCATTTAGAAGATAATACACATTATGCATAAACCTGATTAGTTGCCAGACATGAGGGCTGTTACAAATAACATAGCAATGAGATATGTGACCGAGAGATACATCTTAGAAAATATGTGATTTAGTCAGTTAGACATGTTGTTCTTACAGATGACTAAACAATGATAATTGCAAAACCCCAATCCCCATAGGTGTAACCAAGGGGAGACCTTGGGTCCGGACCCTCCCCCTTTAAGTACAAATTTAAAGAGATGTATATATATTAAAAAAAATTCTCAGTAATGTTTTTTTGCATTTTTTGACTTTTAAAGATTTTTGGCTTATTCTCACTTGGAGTATTTTCTCTGGGAGGCTTTCACTGATGAGCAAATCAATTCCTATATGTTTCCAATGAGTAATTTTGTTTGGTTTAGTAGCATATATGAAAAAAAAAAAATCTTGTCTGAATTTCATTAGTTCACTCCTGATGACCAACATACTTTACATTAACACCCCCCCTGAGTTCATACAACTTACTTTGTCTTCACTCTGAGAAAATTTAAAATAGGAAATTCAGGAACACTTCATTATAATCAGAAATCCCACTTTAGAGTGAGTAGTTATCATTCCAATATGATTTGAGAGGCACAAAGAATCCAGATACACTTATCATAAAATTGAATAAACTCAGAGCATAAGTTAAATAAAGTACATACATACATATCACTAAGCTGTTCTCTGAGACTCAGAGGTTAGCCCCAAAACAAAATACAAACTACCAGATATTTTTACTTATTGTTGTCATATCAAACTTCTCCATTTACAGCGATCTTGACATACAACTCGGGCTTCACTGATATCCATTACACGCCATACACAAGATCTTTTATACTTCATACTCATCATCTTTTTCTCATGCAGACACTCCTGAATCTGATCCACCCATGTCTTCCTTGGCCTTCCTCTGCTTTTCCTTCCTGTCACGTGGGCTAAAAAGATTTTCTTAGTAAGCATCTCATCACTCATTCTTTCAACATGGCCAAACCACCAAAGCATATTAGTGTCCCGGTTAAATTACTTGGAGAGTGAAATATCTGAACTCTTATTTTTGTTTCTGCAGTAGACATTTAAGTTCAACAAGAGTGGAACACAGCATTTAAAGCTCTCTGATCACTTCTAATGATGACAGAGAAAATCAAGAAAAAAAAATCTATTTATACTGTACAGTCCGAAACCTTTTATGTTAAACAGTGGTACAAAAGCACATTCAAATTACATTTTGCATGTAGATTAATATACTACTAAGATAGTTTGCAATCTGTAAAGAACATGGAATATCACAAAGAAAAAATCCTACAGTTTGACAAAAGTGATACCACAGACATTATTCAAATGTATGTGATTTTTTTGTTCAATTTTGTTTTTAAAATCAGCATAAAGTTCAACATAAGACTTACAACAGGTCATAAAAATAGTCCCATATACATTAAATAAAACAAGAGAGATATCATACTCTTAAGCAAGTAATTATTTACAATATGCCATGTAGTTGTTGTGGGCTTTCATATGTTGGAAAGGATGTCTGTTGAAAGCTGTTTAGAAGAATATAAATAATCAATTTCAATTGTACCTAATGAAAGTGGATTGAACAAATATACAAGAGAAACTTCCAAACATATGGAATTGGATTCACTTAACATTAATAGTTATCAATAAGGTAATTAAAAAAATAAATAAATAAAGGACTTGAAACTGAGAAGAGGGATTCCTTCAACATCTTCCTTGAAAATTCGAACAAAAGAAAGAAGAAGAAAAAAATTCTGAAATCATTAAAAGTTGTACATTAAACAAAACTGATGATGGTTACTTAAAACAAATAATCCTCACAGGACGAGAGGCTACCTTTTGTATTAATGGTCATGCCACACACCACTACTGCGAAATTTGAGGATCAGAATATAGACAGAAAAATTTTTAGAGTACACAGGACAAAATAGAAGTTGTGTTTGATTACCGGAGAACTTTATGGGGCAAGAGCCAGATGCAATAAGAAAATGGAAAGGGGGGGGGCATAACCCTCAATTAAACACGAAATCAGCTGATATTGTGTAAGAATACTAAAAGTTACCATGTGGCTACACTTCCTTCATGTTTGTATGTGCCATGAAACTTTTTCTTTTTTCTTTTGCAGAAAGGACTATTATTTGAGATCTTATGAACCAGATTTGGTCCATTGCTGAATAAAGGCCTCCCTTGTATCTGTACCATTGTTTTTGTTTCTTGGTTCGCTCTCTTCCCACAGTTTTCTTACAACTGATGGGAAAAATCCAGCCACCCCCAAATTTTTTATTACAATTTACACGAAAATGTATTTATGAGCATGATTCAATGCCCATGTTTGGGACACTCACTCA
Source organism: Macrothele yani (assembly GCA_039090855.1). Lineage (NCBI taxonomy): Eukaryota > Metazoa > Arthropoda > Arachnida > Araneae > Macrothelidae > Macrothele > Macrothele yani. The sequence goes on from CM077026.1 coordinate 78,903,229, forward strand.
ATTATCAGAGAAAACATATTCACTTACAACAAACCATGTCCATAAAACACCACATCCTTGAGGCACACTGTTTCTTACTGGACTAAAAATGAACAATTCATATTTTACAAAGTCTGTAACTTTTTTTATTTGCAATATTTCCCATGACATATGCAGTGTTCAGATAACTGGAAGTTGGGGAGCAGAGTAAACAGGTGCAATATCCTTCTTGTAATTTATATACTGTTTAAATTATTATGAATAGAGAACTTGATGAAAAAGAGGTTGCATTTAAGGTAAATTGCTGCAGTTGAAGAAAAAAAAAAAAAAGAAAAGAAAAAGAGGAAGTTACAGCAGTAATGATAGAATTGAAGTAAAAAACTGAAAATGACTACTGAAAATGATTACCAAGTACCGAGATTTGCAAACTGAAATTTGACAGCTGTGGAAGAACAACAATTGTCCCCATAGCAGTTGGTACACTAGAAGCAATTCCAAGAAAGCTGATGGAACATCATAAAGAGACTGGGTTTGATAGGTTAACAACACAGTTACAAAAAGTGGTGGTACTTGGAACTGGCACATCCTTCAAAATTTTATCACTGATTCTTAGGTTCTTGGATAGAATCTGAATCAATGACAGACTTAATTAAACCCATAGTCACATCTAGTGAACTGTGAGTAAGACAAATAATAATGGCTCACAACAAACTTCTACATCTCTCTTTGTCCATTGCCAGATTTTTTTACCCTAACAGTTTACTTCTTTGATCATGTAAACCTACCTTCATGCTTTGTTGGATCTACAAAGCATAAAGTAAGCCTCACTTATGTGAATATACACCACTCATACATAAAATTTTACATGAAAATTTGAAGATGTGGACAAATTTAATATTTTTACCAAAACATATCCAGAAGAGCTGAAAGAAAATATGCCACACATCTACTAAAGTAGCAACTGAGAAACATATCATAACTGCATTAATGAGAACTAATCTGTGTGTGTGTGTGTTTTGCATGCCCTTCAGTTATATAAATTAATATAGGGATTGCATTATATGCATGAGTATTTCCATAACTTTAAGGCAAATACCACTATGAAACATGAAAGCCTTTGAAAGCTTTGTAACGAGGGAATGCACATTTCATTTGTTTACTAGACATAATGACAGTATCAAATAAATACAGAAATAATATACAAAAATGGTTATGACATTTCTTCAGGATCCCCCAAAATCAGTCAGAATATTTAGTTTCGCAGTTTCACTTTATGCTTTGATGGAGTTAACAAGTGTATTTTTCCCTCAATAAATCTACAGAGACAAAGTCCTAGAACTCCTGAAAGTATATCTTTTTATGTAATTCAGTGGCATTTTTCACAGCACCCTCCTTTTTGTAGTAACTTAAAACACTTTATATGGCAGGCTTTATTTACTCTAATAGAATAAAAATAGAGAATAATTACCCATTCTTACAAGTGTGTATGCCTGATCTATGCATGAAAAAACCTAGTACATATGTACACAAGGATAACAAGATTTAGATAATTTCTATACAAATAGATACCTAAGTCTTCTTATAATGCAAGCTTAAAAGAAAGCAGTTCTAAACAACAGTGTTAAGATAGCAGACTTAATTTAATTTCATAGTGACTGAATGAATAATTTAAATCAAAGCTATCTCATAGAAGTTTAGATGATGATGTGGTCACTCTCAGTTTTGGAACCTAAAATACATTATCTGTTCCCATTCCTTTAATTCAAAAAAAGTTTAAAATTTAATAAATAGTGCAAAAGAGTATAATTTTTTAAAAATTAAAAAAAGTAAATTGTATAATATAAAAAATAAAACCTACATAATAAAATAGTAAAACCATGATTATTATAGGTTTCAGAGGGATTTTGTAGTAATTTTGGGTGTTTTAATACTTTAAACTTCTGTTGGAATCAGAATTTTCTGTTCCCAAGGAGTGGTTTTAGTACTCTGGTTCAGTTTTAGTCTCATATTATTTATTTTTGAAGTTTGGCAGCTTGCCTGTTGAAACCTCTGCCCCAAATTTTTGAGGTAATTTGGGTGGTCGTCTCCTAGAGGGAGTTGCGAGCATCTTCCTTTACGGCGGCCATTTCGTTTCCACGAGGTGGTGAGGGTTGGCGTATTTTTATATGCTCAGCTTACCGGTGTTTTTAGGGTAAGTTTCGTTTATGTTTTTTTTTTTTTTTTTTGTATTACTTTTTAGTTTGTATGGCTAATTTTTATCTTCCTTAGTTTTTTTGTTGGCTTGATTTGCTTTTTAAGCTTCCTTGGCATTTTTTTCAAGGCATCCTTTGTTTCATATGAAACCACATTTTTGGTTTGATTTTAAGTCCCCACGTACTCATCGCCTGCTTTTGTAGCAAGTTTTCTCCCCATTTATTGCAATATTTTTTATATGTAGTAACCTAGTACAAGCACTTGTTTCAATAATACTTTTTTTTTTGAGGGTTAACTTTGTTTATTTGTGCATTGTAAAGCATGTTATTTTTGTATTTCTACATGGTGTCTTTGGCTTCTGTTTCCTGCAGCAGAGGTTGGTGTGAGTAGGGTGCGGGTTATTCAGTTTGCAGCAAATAATGGAGGGGGGGGTCATAGATAATTATTTTTCTTTTTTATTATTCTTTATTTTTTTGTTAATTTGCATGTTGCTTTTTGTGGGTTTGGATGGGTGCCTAAACCTTTGGCTAGTTTGTTAGTTACTGGGTTTATTTTATTATCATTTTTATTTTTTCCGTCTGCCTTGGTTTATTTTCGACTGCCTTGCAAACTGAATAACGCAGAAACCCACACTTTTGTCTGTGTAGAGCAATGAGAGCTGTGATCTGTGTCAGCCCCTGATGAAGCCATAGGTGGCAGCAGCTGCCATTTTGTTCTGCAATCCTTCCTCATTTTTTCCAACTTGAGTTACCAGTTTTCAGTTTAAAAAAATATATTTATATATAATGTGTGTGTGTGTGTGTGTGTGTGTGTGTTCTTTTTCTCTCTAAGTTTTTCAGGTTTGCAAACTAAGTTTTTAATTTTTACTCTTTGTGCTATGTTTTTTTTAATGTTCTTTTTTGCAGCTCTAGGCACAGAAGATTTTCAAAACTGTGAAGAGTAGATAACTGCAGGTTGCTGGTTTGACATATATAAGAAAAATGTTTGTCTTTACTTAGTCTTAATTGTTAGACAAATGCATAAATGCATTAATCACTTGAAGAATTCAATATATTCTACTAATATTCATTCTGTTAACAGATGTTTTTAATGGTTTTAACTGACATTGTGTGCACAGTATGTTATTCATGGAATGTGTGCTTGAATATTAGTTCATAAAATTTTAAATAACAATTAAACATCTATAAATTTTCAGTAATATCCCAATGCAAGCAACTTTGAAATCTACTGAGAGATGCAGCGAGGTCTCCAGGTCATGAACACAGGCCAAGACAGCAGAATTCCATCCTATCTTCCATTGATGCTGGGAGCCTTAAGGGGCCCATCTACATATTGCATGTGTAACAGTAACCTATCAAGGGGCGATGTACAATTTGAAATCTGACATAACACTTTGACAGAAAAGCATCTGCACTCTATTTAATGTGATGACTATCTTTGTACATGCACTTCGTTCTTCTGATATTACAAAGTTGCCCTCATTGAACACATGGTGTTCTGAACAAGCTGTTATGCAGCAGGAAAATGAATGACAGCCCAGATGTGAAAAACAAAGGATCTATCTCATGAAATAAGGGAGCTACAAAAATCTAATACCACTTATTTTAAAGCCTGCAAGCAATATCGGAAGTACATTGTCAGAATGAATACTGGGCTAATACCAAAAAAGTTATTACATGTTCTTACCCTGACAGCAAGTAAAGCAGTGAGGTAACTAGTGAAAATAAGGCTATTTATTAAGTTTTTACAGTGCAATAACAGCACTTTAAAAGAAGCTTACACATGCAGCACACAGGCAAGACTATTTGTAAGCACCAAGGACCATTTTACTAATTTGCATAAGATCCATTTTGTCATTTTCATGAGTAAGTGGATGTGAACACTTCGGTTAAGAACCCAGTGGCAGAAACGGCGCAGCATGGCGGCGGGTGCTGCAGATACTTTAACCCTTGCAGATTGCTTTCAGACTTTCAGTTTATATTATCTATTTCATGTATTAAAAAAAAAGGAATTTTTCTTAACTGTTTGTTCAATTCAACCCCAGGAACAGACACAGCGACGCCAGTCGCAGGTTTTTTAAGGTGAGCAGACTGTTTTTTCTGACTGTTTCTTTAACATTCATTGTTTCTAGCATTCCTTTCAATTTTAAAACAAAAAAAAAGAAAAATTTTGCACGATTTTAACGTTGGATCCTGCTTCCAGACATGAAGTTATGTCGATAGATCACGTATGTAGTTGTTTTATTTCATTTTATTTTGATTTTCTTTCTTCCTTGTTTGACAAACAGGTAACTTCGAGTCGACGAGAATATTGCTTTCTTTCAATAATGGAGCTAGGAAGTGATACTTTTGAGCATTTTTACCGGCTTTTCCATTTCCACCACGTTCGTCTTGCGCTGTATTTCGGAAGCCGGCGGCCGCAATTTTTTTTTAGTTTCTGTATAGCATTGTTTCAGTTAGATTTATGTGATTTTTTTTTACAAGAGCAATATTTTTTAAGCCTTTTCAACGTTTCCTTCCTTCTCCATTTTCGTGGCCGGCAGTGTTTCAGAACTTGACATTTAAAATTTTTTTCCTTTTTGCTTTCAGATGGCTTCACTTCAGTTAAATTTATGAAGTTCTTTCCTTTTTTCTTCTTCTTTCAAAAATCATATTTTTTCACATTTTTTATCATCACTCCGTTTTCACGGGCGTGTTATGCAGCATTCCGGAAGCTGATGGTTGCAAATTTTCCTTTTTCGGCATCCAGATAGCTTTGTTAGATTAGAGAGTTGTGTTTTTTTTTTCCAAGAGCCATATTTGTTTAGCGTTTGCAATATTTTGTTCTCCGTTTCCGTGACATTCCGGAAGTTGACGGTTGCAGGTTTTTTTTGTTTTTTTTAGTAAAATTATATTTCTACGTATTTTTAATGTTTTCTGTTGCATTTCCACAGCCATTACATAGCATTCCAGTAGCTGATGACCACAATTTTTTTTCTTTTTTATTTACTTCCAAATAATTTCATTTCAGATTGATAAGGGGAATTTTTTTCTTTACAAGAACTCTTGCCTTGTTTCTCGCTTTAAATTGATAATTTTGGGGGATTTAATCATAACAATGCAAATGCTCCTACCACATTTTCACAAATTCAATAAATTTTTCTCAAAACCTGCAGTCAATTCACAAAAGGGTTTTCAAACAAAAATCCTATATGGGCACCAGTTTCACAAACAAATTAAATGTGATTATATTATATCACATTTAAATGGTCATATATATATATATATATTACCATTTAAATGTGATACATAATACACACACACACACACACACAAAAAAATAAACTGCAAAAAAGGTTCATTTTATTTTACATGAATTTTGAAATATTAATTATTAATTATACTTCCAGATTATATTTTAAAAAATTCAAAAGCATTTGAGGTAATTCAAAGCATTATCAGTTTTGAAAACATTTAAATTCTGAATAAAATTTCTTTTTTTTATCAGGGAAAAGCTAGTTTGACTATAAATTTTACAAAAAAATTATTTAGGCTTCCCTTTATCTTGCAGACAGTTTTTACCTTTTCCTTTCTGCAATGAAGACTCCTGAAAAAGATTCTGCTTCAGGATTTAAGAATCATGAGAGCATATCATTAAGGGTACACCTCTCATCATTGACTTCAGTGGAAGGGATGGCAGACAGAGAAATGTAAGTGTGTGCAAGACATAACACCACATTTTGTAATGAGGGCAACTTTGTAGTACGAGAAGAGAGTGCATGTACAAGGATATACAGTCATCAAACTAAAATAGAGTGCAGATGCTTTTCTGTCGATGTATTAAGTAAGATTTCAATCTGTATACCGGCCCTTGATAATCTGAGCTGTGTTTCCTAGGTTACTGCCACAAATGCAATTTGTTTATGGGGTCCCTTAGTGCTCATGCCAATGACGGAAGATAGAATGGAAATCTGCTGTCTTGGACTGTGTTCATCACTGGAAGACCTCGCTGCATCTCTTGGTGAATTTCAAAGTTGCTTGTATTATTATATTACCAAATTTTCAATTAAGAATCTGACAAAATATTCAAATATATATACTTTACGAACTTTAGAGTACTCCAGTTAAAGAACTCAGAACAGGATTTCATGTTTACTCCAAAGCTTTTTAAAATTAACTGCAAAAAACACATGTGGTAGGTTGGAAACTTTTATGTTACTTTGAAAATTGCATGAAACTGATATTTCTGTTATTTTGAAAACCATGTTTAAAACTATCAATACTGAGCTAGTGCCCCATCATTTAACAAAAAAATAAAATCCAAATTAAAAAATGGGACTGTAGCCATATTGTTGGGAGTTGATCCAAAGTGCCACCATTCCATTACTGAAATTTTATCAAAATAATTTCATAAAAATATTGAGATGATTCATTTACAATTCTTACCAATGTGCTATAACACTTGCAAGCAAAGTAGTTAAAATGTAATTTTATAGGAACGATTCTCTACAAATAGCAAGACAGGCTTTCATATTTTGTTAGTAGACATTGGTCTCTCTACCATATATTTGACATTGCCTACAAGGAAACTGCACATAATTTAAGTAATGGAATGACAAGAAAGTTCAAAATTTCATTCTTTTTTTATGGTGATTTCACAAATTCTTTGAAAAATATTCTTTTTGGAACCAATAACAAGCAAGACAGTCAGCAACTGCCTTATGGCTACAGCCCTTTTCAAAGAATAAAGTTTCAGGAGTACATGAAGGACAAACAGTTACAAGACGATAAGAAAGTTATCAAAGACAGAAAGCATTTATGTGATAAAAAGAAAGCTAGCAAATAATGAATAGAAAAATTATGGAAATGTTTCACATCACTGATTTTTAAGTAAACTGTGTTACAGCTTGAGAGAAATCTAAGTAAAAACTTGGATTTCTCTCAAGTATATTTCCAAATCAAATGTTTAAGAAAATCAGAATTGCACAGTTTTCAAATAAATTTCATTCTACTTTGGCAGAAGACAAGGACTTTTTTTTTTCACCTAAAGAGCATGTGCCCCACAAAAATTAAAAGACAGTAGGAACATTTAAAACTTCTGTCCTCAATAGACAAGAAAAAATTTAATACAATGACAATGCTTGGCTAAACTTGCTCTATGCTGAAAGAAAAGGAATCCTTATCTAGCTTACAATTAAGGAATGTTTGTGTAAGAATGCTGATAACATCATAAATATTAATGTTTTATAAAATTAACAACCAAATTATGAGTATCAAATGATCATAATTGCAGGTATAGTAGATTCTTTTTTTTTTTTAATTCAAAATTCTAACAACACAGAACACAAGCAATTTATTTCTGAAAAACAAAATAAAAACAACCTACATTTTAGTGTTTTCTTAAGAAACACATTTTTCAAATGGAATGTAAATAAGTTACAACTCTACTGAAAACTTCTCACCCAGCCTAGCTTCTAAAATTTTAAATATTTGATCCACAAAACGAGTGTCCAATATACAAGAATAGGCAATAAATACACATGACCCAATACTTCAAACTGAAAAAAAGAAAAAGAAAAGAAGGTTAAATGCATTAAAAGCTCCAGTAAGCATACTACATTGCTCATGAAAGAACTCTGGATTTGTGCAGCATAAATTAAGTAACATTACTGTGTTCTCAGACATAGAAAAGAGCCAAAACTTGCAATACGCAATTGGAACTAAAACAAACTGCAAAATACAATAAACTTCACTGAAAACACAACCTTCACGAAATATACAGAATGATGGAGCACACATACTTCATTCAGGTGGGATGAATTTTGAGGCCATTGAAGTATTTTATTAACACAAGGGGAAGCCACAAATTTATGGCTCAAGATAATCATGCCTAATGCCAAGAAAAAGTCAGTGATTCAGTAAAGATAATTTACTACATATATATCTGATTCTAAGTGAGACACCTATACATGGCTTCAATTTGAGTAGCAAAATATTCACGACACTCAGGACGTTTGGTTTTCAGAGTTGGTGTCAGAAGGCCATTCTCTACAGTAAACATTTTTGGGTGCAGCACTATATCCTTTACCTGCAAGAAAATTTAAATGATGAAGAAAAAATCTTTTATGCTACAAAACACAAAATACACAAACACTAAGAATTAACAAAGCACAAAAATATCCTGGGCACAAACTTGAGCAGTTAATACTCTAGCTAAACATTATATCGCCATTACTGCTGCACTTAAGAATTTATTGTATCTATGAAACCTGGGTACTGCAGAAGAAACATAGGAGTCGTTTGTGTGCTGGAGAAATGCATTACTTATGGGAGGTTTGTGGCAAGACACGTTCTGATTGTGTGAGGAATGAAGATGTGTTGCAGTTGTGTGATGTGAAGCAAAATGTTGTTAGCAAGGTGGAGACTAATATGCTTTGGTGGTTTGGTCATGTTGAAAGAATGAGTGATGAGATGCTTACTAAGAAAATCTTTTTAGCCTAAGTGGCAGGAAGGAAAGGCAGAGGAAGGCCAAGGAAGTCATGGGAGGATCGCATTCAGGAGTGTCTGCCTGAGAAACAAATGATGAGTATGAAGTATAGAAGATATTGTGTACGGCGTGTAATGAATGTCAGTGAAGCCCGAGTTGTATGTCAAGATCGCTGTAAATGGAGAAGTTTGATAAGGCAACAGTAAGTAAAAACTATCTGGTAGTTTGTATTTCTTTTTGGTGCTAACCACCAAATCTCAGAGAACAGCCTAGTGATTGTATGTATGTATGTATGTACGAAATTTTTTTTCTGTGCAGCGTTCATGTTAATAGCTTCATGACACACAGCTATGATCTGTCAAACAATAGAAGTAACTACTACATTTTATGTTACAAAAACATAAGGGAAACTAATAATATATATATATATATATATATACTATAAAGATACCTAAGCAAAGTCTTCAGTTTTGCTCTTAAGTATATATATATATATATATATATATATATATATATATATATATATATACTTAAGAGCAAAACTGAAGACTAAGGAAAAATTTTAGAATTTAAAACGAAGGGTGCAAAATAACCTGAAAATCAAAACGCGCAACGCAGCAGTTTTGAAAATTCAGAATACACATTCTATAAAGAAGATACCTAAGCAAAAAAATACATATATAATTTTGACTCACACCTAATACAACATAGAAAAGGTTATGTATCTACCTGTGTGAGTAAAGGAGAAAGATAAAAATAAAATAAAACAACTGAATGTAGAAGGTGTCGAGAATACTGAGCCTTGGCTTTATCAAGGACCAGCAAAAACTCTGCATTTTCTCACTTCCACAAAGACCTAGTTGGAAATGGGTTTCTGCAAGGCCATAGATGCAAGTAACATTCCCACCTAAAATAGTTTAAAAAATATATATATATATAAGTCATGTCCTCCGTAGAGTAGCATGACCTAGCACTAGTTAACAATTTCGCTTGCATCCATTAACCTTCATGGCCCAACCCATGCTCTTCATCTGTTACTATTAAACAGAGAGAAGAAGATTAAAGAGAACTCAAGCTGTGAGAGTGACATAATAAATAGAAATGATTTTCAGCTATAACGAAATTCCAAGTCTCGTTTGAGAGAGAATTTAAACCTGAAAAACAATGCAAAAGAAATCAAATTTTACATTGCAATTAAAAAAGGAAATGTTAATTTATAACGAACAGATTTTTGAAAGAAAACTTGAGTCTAAAACCCCCTACTCTACAACTTATGACAGCACGAAAACGAGAATAAGTTAAAGATAAATATTAACTAAAGAAAACTTTGTGAAAGTATATACCTTAAACAGTTAGTTATAATATGTACAAAGTATTTCAGCAGTGCTTTAAGTGCATAATTAATTAGTTATTAAGAACTTAACTACTTTGAAAAAACAGCGCATAGACAGCGCATAGAAAAGGAACAGGCTTAGCCTTCTTCTGTTCCTAGGTACCCCAAAAGACGCTCAAAGTTACAAAGAAAAGTAAGAGTTAAAACCCGCAAAAATGTTAACAGACAAACCAATGCTTAAAAGCTGAAAAGCTAAAAAACGACAGAGAAAAGGTACATAAAGTACAAACATTGAACTTATAAAACCTAGAACCCAAAAACAAGGAAGAGAGCTTACCTCTTGTGTGACAAAAACTTTTCTCCACACAAGAGGAGAACATGGCTGACCCCTTCCGCCACTCCTAGGCACGCTGGGGGGCAGTGAGGGTGGGGCTGATGGCCTCCTCATACAGCAAGAAACCAACGCGCGGAGATTTTAACCAGAGAAAAAAATATATAAACTTAAGACTGTGGATCTGTATGATCAGAATGAGCAGAATTAACTCTCCAGAATACATGAGAAATATTATAAAATACACGAGCAGTTTATTTAATAATCTTTGCATGTATTAAATCACCTTAGTGAGCTTCTATAGATTAATCAGAATCTTATTAATTTTAATGTTGGTTTTACTATTTTTTAGTATAGCTATCCTAGTGATGAATAACTAGTTTTCTTTTTTTATTTGTTTTTATTTTCTTTTATAAACAGATTTTTAAGCTTTTTTGTGATTTTGTTTATATTATTTAATTTTTTGTTTTAATAGGACCGTCATATCCATAGCACTAAGGTTCCTTTAGGTAGTTAATAGGCATCCTCTAGCCAACTTCCTTACGGCTTTGATTGGTCAGAATCATATTATTAACTGTGTAGAAAATTAAAGCAGATCTGCCAACCTTACTCTATTATTCAGAATAATTTTTCTTAAAGTTCTTTTGATGAAAGAAGAAGGAATTTCGTTCTCTAGAAAACTTTCTAATAGTATATTAATGTGGTAATTGAAATCCAAATTGTTGCTGCAAATTCTTGAAATTCTTAGGACCTGAGAAATTAGTACATTCTCAATTACTTTGGTTGAAATGTTATTATTCCAGTGTAGATATTTAATTACTTTGAAAGGAAAATTAACTCTTTTATCAAAGAGGCTAATAGATGGGTTACCTCTGTTGAGCTTAATGCTTAAGTCTAGAACTCAAGTTCCTGATTACTGTGGTTGGTTTTACATAAGTTAAGAGAGCTAGGATAGATATTATCAAAATCACTCTCTATAACTTCTGAATTATTGATACACAGCAGATCATCAATATATCTAAAAGTGTAAAGGTAGTTATCTGAGCAGGTGGGGTGATTTTTAATGAATTTATATTCCTTAAAGAACAGGAATAGATTAGCGATATTTGTGGACGTTGATGTTCCCATTGGAATACCGTTCACTTGCTTATAGAGAGTGCATAAAAAATAACCATATCTTATATAATAATACTCTCTATAAGCAAGTGGGAACGGTATTCCAATGGGAACATCAACGTCCACAAATATCGCTAATCTATTCCTGTTCTTTAAGGAATATAAATTCATTAAAAATCACCCCACCTGCTCAGATAACTACCTTTACACTTTTAGATATATTGATGATCTGCTGTGTATCAATAATTCAGAAGTTATAGAGAGTGATTTTGATAATATCTATCCTAGCTCTCTTAACTTATGTAAAACCAACCACAGTAATCAGGAACTTGAGTTCCTAGACTTAAGCATTAAGCTCAACAGAGAGTAACCCATCTATTAGCCTCTTTGATAAAAAATTAATTTTCCTTTCAAAGTAATTAAATATCTACACTGGAATAATAACATTTCAACCAAATGTAATTGAGAATGTACTAATTTCTCAGGTCCTAAGAATTTCAAGAATTTGCAGCAACAATTTGGATTTTAATTACCACATTAATATACTATTAGAAAGTTTTCTAGAGAACGAAATTCCTTCTTCTTTCATCAAAAGAACTTTAGAAAATTATTCTGAATAATAGAGTAAGGTTGGCAGATCTGCTTTAATTTTCTACACAGTTAATAATATGATTCTGACCAATCAAAGCCGTAAGGAAGTTAACTAGAGAGATGCCTATTAACTACCAAAGGAACCTTAGTGCTATGACAGTCTCCTATTAAAACAAAAATTAAATAATATAAACAAAATCACAAAAAAAGCTTAAAAATCTGTTTATAAGAAAATAAAAACAAATAAAAAAGAAAACTAGTTATTCATCACTAGGATAGCTATACTAAAAAATAGTAAAACCAACATTAAAATTAATAAGATTCTGATTAATCTATAGAAGCTCACTAAGGTGATTTAATACATGCAAAGATTATTAAATAAACTGCTCGTGTATTTTATAATATTTCTCATGTATTCTGAGAGTTAATTCTGTCATTCTGATCATACAGATCCACAGTCTTAAGTTTATATATTTTTTTTTTTCTGAAAATCTCCGCGTTGGTTTCTTGCTGTATGAGGAGGCCATCAGCCCCACCCTCACTGCCCCCAGCGTCTAGGGAGTGGCGGAAGGGTCAGTTATTCTCCTCTTGTGTGGAGAAAAGTTTTTGTCACACAAGAAGGTAAGCTCTCTTCCTTGTTTTTGGGTTCTAGGTTTTATAAGTTCAATGTTTGTACTTTATGTACCTTTTCTCTGTCGTTTTTAGCTTTTCAGCTTTTAAGCATTGGTTTGTCTGTTAACATTTTTGCGGGTTTTCTCTTACTTTTCTTTGTAACTTTGAAATGTACCTAGGAACAGAAGAAGGCTAAGCCTGTTCCTTTTCTATGCGCTGTCTATGCGCTGTTTTTCAAAGTAGTTAAGTTCTTAATAACTAATTAATTATGCACTTAAAGCACTGCTGAAATACTTTGTACATATTGCAACTAACTGTTTAAGGTATATAACTTTCACAAAGTTTTCTTTAGTTAATTTTTATCTTTAACTTATTCTCGTTTCGTGCTGTATCATAAGTTGTAGAGTAGGGGGTTTTAGACTCAAGTTTTCTTTCAAAAATCTGTTCGTTATAAATTAACATTTCCTTTTTTAATTGCAATGTAAAATTTTATTTCTTTGCATTGTTTCAGGTTTAAATTCTCTCAAACGAACTTGGAATTTCGTTATAGCTGAAAATCATTTCTATTTATTATGTCACTCTCACAGCTTGAGTTCACTTTAATCTTCTTCTCTCTGTTTAATAGTAACAGATGAAGAGCATGGGTCGGGCCATGAAGGTTAATGGATGCAAGCGATTGTTAAACTAGTGCTAGGTCATGCTACTCTACGGAGGACATGACTTATATATATATATTTTTAAACTATTTAGGTGGGAATGTTACTTGCATCTATGGCCTTGCAGAAACCCATTTCCAACTAGGTCTTTGTAGGAAGTGAGAAAATGCAGAGTTTTTGCTGGTCCTTGATAAAGCCAAGGCTCAGTATTCTCGACACCTTCTACATTCAGTTGTTTTATTTTATTTTTTTATCTTTTCTCCTTTTACTCACAGGTAGATACATAACCTTTTCTATGTTGTATTAGGTGTGAGTCAAAATTATATATGTATTTTTTTGTAGGTATCTTCTTATATATATATATATATATATATATATATATATATATACAATTTATTGACAAAAGTCACCAAACACCCCTTTGAAAACAAATGAATGGATCCGCTGCTTTGTTAAGATGTGCGGTACAGCTGCAAACGGTATAAAAACAAGCCTGCAGCTGACCGCGATCATATCACACTGTGAGGTTGAGTGAAAATGTCGTGGTGGGAGAGAACTGCCTTTGAGAAAGGAAAGATTGTTGGGTGTTATATTAGTGGGTTGTTCATAAGAGAAACCAAGAGGCATTTAAACATACCCAAGTCAACTGTTTTGGATGTACTGAATAAGTGGAAGACACTGAAGAACATGTAATTCAAGAATTTGTGATCCCCCGAAAAAAAAAAAAAAAAAAAAAAAAAAAGAGTACAATTTTTTTCGTTTCCAGAGAGAGATAAGCTAATGGCTGAGGGTAAAACATTGTTTTTTTACAGAAGTGTACATGACTTTGATATTATATACCCAAAGATCCTCCCAGCCACTGGTTCAGTGTTTTGAATCTGATGGCCACTAAAAAAGTTAGCTGGTCACCAGATGTCAAAATATTTTTCTACCCCTGATGATGATGATATGTAATGAACCATGACTGAGAGCTAAGTGAACACTTACTTACTTTAAAAGACCAATCCAAAATTACTTTGAATGATTTTATTAATCAACATAAAAAAACCAAATAGTTAGACTGATAAAAAGCAATTTTTATCCTTGTAATTAATTAGATGGCTTTCTATGATGGAAATATTTACACCAACAACCAGACATGCCAAGTGCTCTGCTTTAAACAGAGTGGTTCCATTTCAATGGCTAAATCCATGCACTCTGCACGAAGTTTTAAAACTCTGGTCATTAAGTCAATACATTTTTTTGTTATTATTCTCACTACTTCATTGTGTTTTAAAAAGTTAAGCTTCATATATTCTTCCAAGTGCATTAAAGACCAAGATTTCGCTTTTTTCTTTCTCCCTTTAAAACTCCAGTTTTTTATATGTGTATTCACAATAAGCATACACTTCTGAACTACTAAAGAATGGGATATTGATTTCTTCTTGACACCTGTCATGTGACTCCATGGCCATGCTGTTGGTACTGCATCTGTGCATGCATTCAATGTTGAAGACTTTGTGGTTTGTATGTAGGGTGAAGCATAGCAGAGAGTATGTGCGAGAGGTGAATGGGAATAAAATATTCCGATATGGCTTTGCACGAGACAGGGTGGCAATTTTGGTAATGGCAGTGGAGTGAATGCAGTTGTTTGCAGTTTTTTCTGTAATGTAATACATTATTTTGGAAGAAGTTAAAGATTTATTTTTGTTCATTAAGTCAAAACAGAACTGCATATCGACTCTTTACAGAAGCTTATAAGAAGCAATAGCAAGTTTTAAAACTTTCAAAGAGACCTAAAATGCATGCTTATTGTTGTGTTTGTGAAATTGATTTTACTATCACACATGGTGGTTTAAGTGACTGCAAATGGCTTGTGGCATGTCAACAACATTAGTATAATGCTAACATAGAGGCATCTAGCTGAACCCTTACATCTTCGTTTGTTTTGATGTCGGAACAAATCTGCGTAGAAACATTGTTTACAACTTTCATTAGAGAGCATAATTTACCCACCTCTGTGGTGAACTATGCCAGGCCTTTGCTTATTAAGATGTTCCTGGATTCTGACAATCAAAAAAAAAAAAAAGTATGCGCTTGAATGAAAACACCAGCTATTATTAACAGTGTGATTGATGATACTGCCCATGAAATGACAGAAATTTTAAAAACTTCAAATTTTAATTTAGCAACTAATGGTAGCAACACAAGTTCTGCAGAGAAAATATTTCCCAGGTTATTAATATTAAGTTTACCAAAGTTGGATGGCAACACAGCATGGAAAAAAACATACTTAAGTTACTACTGGATACTGAACAGGGAAAAAATCAATACCAAAACACAAATTGTATTGCAATCTCATTAGATAATGCAGCATCTATGGTAGAAAAATATAAAGGTGTCATGTAGTTCTCAGGGGAAAAACTCCAAATATGGTATTTCATGGCTGCACTTGCCATTGATTGCTTTTAACTGCAAAAGGGGAGCTAAGGAACTGAAAATCAATGTTGAAGATTTTGTGGTTGATGTACATTATATTTTTGCAGAAAAAACACCAAATGCATTTAAAATGTACCAAAAGATTTATAAACTTTGAAAGTCACCAAACCATTAATTATATGACAACCAGATGGCTTCTATGATTAATTCATCTGCTATTGTAGATGCTGAAAGTGTGTTGATCATGTCAATTTATGTTAGGAAACAGCAACAGTCAGATGAGAAACTCCTCATTGGAAGTAAAACTCAGCAGTACCTAAATGACAGTAATTTGTCTGAAAATGAAATAACTTCTTTAGTTGACTTGCTCAGTCTGTGAGATTATGCTAGGTAAGTTCAAAAAGTTTGTGGAATCATCATCAACTGTGAGAATGAAGAATTGTGAGGGGTATTTTTCAGTTTCAGAGGTTGAAAGCAACCATGATGCCGTTTGACAGCAAGTGTCCTATTTCCTGTCTGTATGAAGCACCAGTAGTTTCTTTGTTTACTGTGCATTTAGTAATGTAGCAGTTGAAAGTGTTGGCAACTGAGCATCATGCAAACATCAAATTTTGCCTTTTGCTTCGAAAATCCCCATCAGAGATATTAGCCATGTTTCAGCAAGCATACGGTGAAATGGCAAGTAAGAAATTGAAAGTTTACGAGTGGCCTAAGCATTTCCCTGATGGTGATTTGAGTGTGGAGGATGATCCATATGATGCCACCTCTTCAACTGCCAAAGAGATTGAGTGTGTATGCATGGAAAAATTGTAAAAAAAAAAAAAAAAACGTTAGAGGAAGGGATACCAATTGCAAATGTTCACAACATTCACCACAATGATTTGAACATGCTTTATGTTTGTCAACACTTGGTTCCAAAAATGCTGACTCGCAAACAACAAGAAACATGAGCTGGAGACCTAATCACTATGGCTAATCAAAATGACAATTTTCTACATAACGTAATAACAGGAGATGAGAAATAGTATTTTTGTATGATCTGCACATAAAACATCAAATGTGTGAATGGAAATAAACATCATTTTGGAAATAGAAACCCCATTCAGACAAGAATAAAGGAAAAGTAATGCTGGAGTTTTCTTAAGACTCTCACAGCCTTGTCCATTATGAATTTATTCCAAAAGGCAGGACTGTTAATAACATGTATGTTAATATCCACTGTTGCTTCAGGGATGCGATCTGAAGGAAAAATCCAGAAAAATGGACAAAAACAGTTGGTTTCTTCTTCATGACAATGCACCTGCACATTGATCCCAATGGCCAAACAGTACTTCACAAAACACAATGTGATGTCACTGAAGCATCCTTCATATTCTCCTGACTTGGCACCACTGATTTTTACTTATTTCTGTAGTGGAAATCTGCCCCTTAAAAGGACAGTGCTTCACGAGTGCTGAGGTCATCATAAAAAATGTTATAAAGGTACTGAAAGAGATTTCATAGAATGGTTTCCAGGAATGCTTCAAACAGCTTTATGGACATTGGCAAAAGTGTGTAGTTACCCAAAGAGACTATCCCAAAGGAAATGTGGTGTGAATAACGGTAATGTTATTTCTTTCTGTATAAAATGGAATTTCCGATAAATTTTTGAAGCAACCTTATGTTGTCAGAAATGCTGTGACTACAGGCTTAAAATGTTTCAGTTGAATGATCAGACCCTGCCACATCTTAAAGTAACTGATATAAGGCTTGGAACAAGCAGTAAATTTTGTTTTGCTAACTATTTTGTTGACCCCTTTGGTGATTTCAATTATGAAGAAAAGAATATGGTAGAAGCTCAGTTGGCACGTTTCCAAGTAGATAAGTTGAATAAGTGATAATGTGAAATGTGAATCAGCTAATCATGCAAGGTCATTAACTAAATTTTTAAAAGAACATAACAGTGTCCTAAAGTACAAAGACTTGCAATTCTTTCGATACCAGACAGCAATGTCTTCAGTACCGTTCGCAAGAACCACAATGATTTTCGTTCAAATTTGTCTCTGCACAGATTGCAAGACCTACTGGCAAAAAATAAAGCATGGTTGCCTATAACCTGAGTTTCCAACTGCGCAACTGATGTGCTTGTTAAAGCTAAAAAGCAACGCAACAGCTCTCCAGATAGTATGCATTTGGGGAAATAAAATTTTTGTATTTCGGGGAAGAAGTTGCAGCAGATAACATTAAAGAGTTACCTGTGATTGTCTAAACTGACCTCGGCACCACTGGGAAGGAACTCTCACATGAAATACAGTATCTATATATTAATTCTATAAGGTTTTTTACTGTAAGACCAGTTGTGAGAGAACGGTTGAACGTAAACAAATGGTTGAGGTATCAAAATAAAGATCTTACCATGTAGATGTGCCAGTCGAAGAGAAAATTGAGATTGGGGCAATGGTTCGGGCGTTGTGGGGCGGCAAAGTTCCCAGGTAAAGTCAATGGGAGAAACGTGCGGTTGATTCACGTGCAGTTAAAGCGGAAGTATGGAGGGACTCAGATAGTCCAAAGTCTCTCTTCTCACCAAACCGTTCTGCAAAACAACGCTAGCAGGAATTTGTTTGAAAGTTTTCATCAGAACAGCGAACACTTGAAGACCTGTCGCATTGTGCCATTGGACTGTGTGATGTATATACACAATTTAACATTCATTCGATCCAGTTTATTCATGTAGGTAAGACGTTTCTCATTATGTAAAGATGCGAATAAATGTTTCATATGAGTTTATTCTTTAAAAAAAAACGAATTGTCGATTCTGAAGGAAAACTATTTGTCGATTCCGACGGGTTTCGTCTACCAGGTACAAATCCCGGTGAGGCATGGATGTTGTGTTTGCCTTACAGCACTGGCTCTCTTCCTTCCCTGAAACCAGTGACCCTAAATTAGGGGCAGGCAGTTGGCTTATGATAATTCGTCCATGAAGGGTCCGGGTTCAAATCCCGGTGAGGCATGGATGTTGCGTTTGTCTTATGCCACTGGCTCTCTCCCTTCCCTGGAGCCAGTGACACTAAATTAGGGATGGGTGACTGCTTATAGCGCATTGCGTTGCTCACGGTGGTGTTAAATCTTCAGTCACAAATTTAAAGAAAAAAAAAAATCACGAACTTGGACTATTCAATTCCAATTAGTAGTTCTAATTCTGGCCGCCCCGGTGGCGCAGTGGTTTAAGGCGCTGGCCTCTGATCATTCGTCCGTAAGGGGTCCGGGTTCGAATCCCGGTGAGGCATGGATGTTGTGTTTGTCTTACGGCACTGGCTCTCTCCCTTCCCTGGAACCAGTGACCTTAAATTAGGGACGGGCGACTGCTTATAGCCCATTGAGTTGCTCATGGTGGTCGTTAAACCTCCAATCAAAAAAAAAAGTTCTAATTCTGACTATTATATAGCTCTAATCATTCTACTATTCTCTTTTACGTGCGATATTTCAAAGTAACTTGTACAAAATTCTAGCGGATAATGCTTACCTTGGCATTCCTTTCTAGCGATGGGAACATTGCACACACGTGTTTTCCGGTCTTTGTTGATGTTATTGTCCTAAAGTCCGTTGTATGCGATGATTGGCTTTACTTCTCACACTTTTCGCTGGGTATCATCATTGGATCTTTGCCTTAGGATTCAAACACATCAATTTTTACCGTTCTTTATACTCGAAATTTTCGCCCATACTCTGGCCATCCTCAGGAGCGTGGCGACTTTACCACCGATGTTCGTGGTTAACTTCGCGCTAATGGAGTCCGATACTCCATGTTGCCATTCGTCGGATATACTTTCCTGGATATATTTCGTTATCAAGCCCGGCTGACGCCATCTATGTTTCATTAAAACAACTTTTTTTTTTTTTTTTTTTTTTTAAATTTTCTTCTCCTATCCTGGTTTTCTTGTCTTTTTTGCCAGTTTTTCTTTTGTTGTTGTTTTTCTTGTCTTATTAGTTCTTTCCACAAGCTCGATAATGTGCTAGGGTCGTTCTGGTTACATACCCTTGCTTTATTTTTATAGATTAATATTGCTTCTTCCCTCCTCATTTGCCTTTCCGATTTTTTATTCTTTTTTAGCATTTTAATTTCATTGAATTTTGGGAATGTTCAGTTTTCCATGCAGAATTGCACTAAAGCAGTTTTGGCTTCTTTTTTTGCCAGTTAGATATGTGTTGTTTAAGTCTTTTTTTAATCTGTTTTTCGTACTTCCAATGTACAATATTGGGGGTATGTGTGCAATTGGAATTTCGTAGGTTCCTGATTCTTCTAGCATTTTTTCCTCGTTTTTTTGTTGACAGTCATATTTAGCACAGTGCCTATTGATTTCTTTACTCACTCCTTCCAAGTATGGGAAAGCTCCAATATATTTCAATTTTTTATTCCTCATCTTCCTTTGGTTGTGCACTTCTTGGCCTTCTTTACTCTGAGTCATATGCTTTTTACTCTCATGTATCCATTTATTAATTAGCTTGCTCGGGTACCCATACTCTTGTGATATTTTCGAGATAAACTGTAGCTCTTGATTTTTTAGCCTGTTGTTAGATGTGTGTGTGTACGCTCGCTGTATCAAGTTTACTATGCTATTTTTTTTATGTATCACTGGATGGTGCGACGAGTATGGTATCAGTACAGGTATGTAAGTTGCTTTTCTGAACACAGAGTATTCAAAGCTATTTTTGTTTTTCTTTAGTTGAATGTCCAGGAAGGATAGGTGATTATCCTCTTCAAACTCAAGAGTTAGTAGCTCTATGGTGTTACAGATTTTGCTAAACTGCTGTGCCAGATCTTGTAGCTCGGCTTTGTTAAGTTTAGACATTATAATAATGTCGTCTACATATCGAGCATAAAGTATTGGTTTTTCAAGTAGATTTTGAATAATTTCTTTTTCGAGGTATGCCATAATCACTTCTGCGTATAACGCCGATAATGGGGATCCCATAGGGCCACCTTGCGTTTGTTTAAATATATATAGAACTAAACTTGTCACAACTGAAAGAGCTAAAGAATACCTTATATTTCATCAAGGAAAACAACATCTTCCATTTTGAAGGAAATATATTTAAACAATGGGCTGGACATACTGCCAGAAGGACAGATCATCGATGGACAGCCGAAATTTTAGATTGGATTCCAAGGGACAGGAAAAGACCCAGAAGAAGACCACATGGGAGATGGGTGGATGAAATTCGAAAGTATGCAGGGGTGACATGGAGGAGACTGGCACAAGACAGATCGTTGTGGAGGAAACTTGGGGAGACCTTCGTCCAGCAGTGGATTGATAATGGTTGACAATGATGATGATGATGATGATATTTAAACAAACGCAAGGTGGCCCTATGGGATCCCCATTATCGGCATTATACGCAGAAGTGATTATGGCATACCTCGAAAAAGAAATTATTCAAAATCTACCTGAAAAACCAATACTTTATGCTTGATATGTAGACGACATTATTATAATGTTTAAACTTAACAAAGCCAAGCTACAAGATCTAGCACAGCAGTTTAGCAAAATCTGTAACACCATAGAGCTAACTATTGAGTTTGAAGAGGATAATTGCCTATCCTTTCTGGACATTCAACTAAAGAAAAACAAAAATAGCTTTGAATACTCTGTGTTCAGAAAAGCAACTTACATACCTGTACTGATACCATACTCATCGCACCATCCAGTGATACATAAAAAAACAGCATAGTAAACTTGATACGGCGAGCGTACACACACACATCTAACAACAGGCTAAAAAATCAAGAGCTAGAGTTTATCTCGAAAATATCACAAAAGTATGGGTACCCGAGCAAGCTAATTAATAAATGGATACATGAGAGTAAAAAGCATATGACTCAGAGTAAAGCAGGCCAAGAAGTGCACAACCAAAGGAAGATGAGAAATAAAAAATTGAAATACATTGGAGCTTTCCCATACCTGGAAGGAGTGAGTAAAGAAATCAATAGGCACTGTGCTAAATATGATTTACAACTAGGAAGCTCAGTGCACACCGTGAAAAGTATGACTGTCAACAATAAAACCGAGGAAGAAATGCTAGAAGAATCAGGAACCTATGAAATTCCAATTGCACACATACCCCCAATATCGTACATTGGAAGTACGAAAAACAGATTAAAAAAAAGACTTAAACAACACATATATTAACTGGCAAAAAAAAAAAAAGAAGCCAAAACTGCTTTAGTGCAATTCTGCATGGAAAACCGAACATTCCCAAAATTCGATGAAATTAAAATGCTAAAAAAGAATAAAAAATCGGAAAGGCAAATGAGGAGGGAAGAAGCAATATTAATCTATAAAAATAAAGCAAGGGTATGTAACCAGAACAACCCTAGCACATTATCGGGCCTGTGGAAAGAACTAATAAGACAAGAAAAACAACAACCAAAGAAAAACTGGCAAAAAAGACAAGAAAACCAGGATAGGAGAAGAAAATTAAAAAAAAAAAAAAAAAAGTTGTTTTAATGAAACATAGATGGCGCCAGCTGGGCTTAATAACGAAATATATCCAGGAAAGTATATCCGACGAATGGCAACATGGAGTATCGGACTCCATTAGCGCGAAGTTAACCACGAACATCGGTGGTAAAGTCGCCACGCTCCTGAGGATAGCCAGAGTATGGGCGAAAATTTCGAGTATAAAGAACGGTAAAAATTGATGTGTTTGAATCCTAAGGCACAGATCCAATGAGTATACCCAGCGAAAAGTGTGAGAAGTAAAGCCAGTCATCGCATACAACGGACTTTAGGACAATAACATCAACAAAGACCGGAAAACACGTGCATGAAATGTTCCCATCGCTAGAAAGGAATGCCAAGGTAAGCATTATCCGCTAGAATTTTGTACAAGTTACTTGGACTATTGTTTTTACTGAAGTGGTTGAATTAATTTGTCAACCAAATAAAGTTTGCATTTATTGTTTCATATGAGTTTATTATTTAAAAAAACAAAACGAAAAAACTTACTGTCAATTCAGATGGGTTTCGTCTAGTTTTGACTTTATTCTATTTCAACTGTTGCATCAGTACTTAACTGTTCATTAAAAAAACACACACACACACACACACGCAAGCAAGCAAGCGCACACACACACACACACACACACTACTGTAAGTAGGAATCCACATAAATTTTAACTGAAATATCTGAGAAGCATTTACTTCACATTTTCATTTCTTTTTGGACTATTAGACTAATGGCTTGCCTTCAGCACAATGCCTAACTATGTCTTACAGGAAACAACTCAAAATACAAATTATTTGCTTTGTAACCAGCAAGAGAATTCACAATAATGAAATGAAAAAACAGATCTGAAAAATACATTAACACATTTATTTATAGAAGGCAAACTACTTTACCACCAGTTAATAATGAGAAAAAATTAAACATTTCACTCCTTATTACTAGCTTTAAAGAATGTGTATCACAAGTAGAACCTTATCTATAACACATTTTATTTCTTGCATATGCACACACAGCATATGACCTGAACAAAGATGGCAATCATATTTCTTATAAGTTCACATTTTCATGCAATCAGTGAAGAAACAATCTTCACAAACACATGGAATAAGATCATGATTTTCAGCACAGAAAATGCCACAACTCAAAAGGATAACCATTAAAAATTCTATCTGTAGCTGTGTTTTAAAATGGGGAACTACCTTTTATATTTATCTGCAATACAGCCTTAGGCATGAAATTTCTACATGGGGAGTGGGGGTTCGATGGACAATATAATGGAAACACCTGCTCAAAAAAGCCATACTTTTTGTTATTTCTTGCAGATAGTATTGCCAAGGACGAAAGATACAAGCAGTGGCTTTTTTAGAGGTGATAAAAAAAATCGTATGAGACAAAATGACTGACTTGTTAGAATTCCAAAGAGGGCATATTATTGGAGCCTGTTTAGTCAGGGAATCAGTGACTGAAACTGTCAATTTGTTCAATGTGCCCCAAACAACTGCATTCACCAAGTCTGGAAAAAGAACATCTGATAGGACGAATTGTGACAGGAAATTCAAATTAACTGTAAGAGACGGCAGGTAATGAAATGAATTGTACACTGGACACCTAAAAGTGCCACAAAAACTGACTGCTGAAATGGAGTCTCAGCAATCCGCTATCTAGTAAAACAGTTTGCTGAAAACTTCATAAAACAGAAATTTATGACAGAGCCATTATTGCCAAGTCACTTATTACTGATGCTAGTGGGAGTATGTGTGTGAGAGAGAGAAGAGGGAAAATTCAATAGTGCCATGAGCGCAAAACCCAGACACTGGATGATGGAAACATGTGATTTGGTCCAGTGAATCATCATTCACATCTTTTCCAATTTCAAGGAGAGATTACATTTACTGAATGCAAAAGGAAACTCATAATCCCTACTCTCTTTTTCCTACCATTAAACATGGTGGAGAAAATCAATAATGGTTTGGACAGCAATCTCTTTGTATTCTTTAAGTCCTATCAATACCCTCAATGGGTAAGTAACAGACACTCACTGACTACCTTGATATTCTGAGTGACCAGGTTAGTCTCTTTGGTGCCAATATTGTTTCTCACAAATGATGCCATCTTTCAAGACAATATGGTCCAATACACATATCCAGATGTGCCCATTCTTAATTTGAGGTGCGTGAAACTGAAGTAAACATCTATGCAATAATCAGACTTAAATATTATTTGAACCACTGTGGACAGAATTGGAAAGAAGAGTGAGAAGCAGATTTCCTCCTCCATTATCACTCAAGTTCCCAAATTAGGTACAGGCCACTTTACAGGTAGGCAACCTTACAGGGCCACTTTACAGGCCGCATTCTTTTGTTAAATCCCAGAAGAAGAAGAAAAAAGAAAAAGACAGCCCCCCCATGTATTTCGGAACAGGGCAAAAATCCAGTTTAGAATGTTGCACGATATTGTAATGAGCCTGCATTTTAGCTGAAAATGTGCAACTTAAAAATATTACGTGGTATTGGATTGTGCTGAGTATGACTTCTGACTACAGCCCTAAGTTTGGAATGTTTCAGATTATTGTACTGTTGAGAGCATATTTTTATACAAAAGGAAGCATGAGACTTATCTCCATGAGAAAAATCTCAAAATTCCTTAAATAGAGACTATCTTTCACAATTTATCTGCATCTATTCCAAGTCTAATACAGGCAGTTGTATAGGCAAAGGGTGGTCCGGCACCCTATTAGAGCACACCCATAGCTCTTCTCACAGGTGTTACCATTATTTTGTCCACCTCCTGTACTTTTTCCTGTGACATAGTATGGGCTACAATTGATATTACAAATGGTACACCCAATTACTATTGGAGCTATTTATCAGCTTCCCAGTGAATGCCCTGTTTTTTTCATAGTGTCTTCAAATGAGAGCCAACATGTTAAAAATGATTTTATGTAGTGCGGTCAAAATGCTCCGAGACTAGGTACATAGTGCGGTCAAAATGCTCCGAGACTAGGTACATAGTGCGGCAAAACATGGCAGTAAGCGAATGCGCGTGCGGCGGTCGAGGGCAGTGACCTTCATGAGTCATTGTGCCGAGTGGTGTCTTTCTGTGAACATCGGGAGCTGTGCTACACAATATTTGGCAACCACGTACAGAACAAAACTGCAATTTCGGTATTGACTGCAAACTAGAGCAGCGAGGAAACATAAAATTCTGCATCAAACTCGGCAAATCGGGAACAGAGACGCATGAAATGTTGCAGCAGGCTTATGACAATGAAACAATGAGTCGTGCGAGGTGTATTGAGTGGTACTCGCACTTCAAGAGCGGCAGAACGGCACTGGAAGACGACGAGAGGTCAGGGCGACCATCCACAAGCAACCCCCCCCCCGAAAATGTGGACAAAATTAGGGAATTGGTGCATGAGGATCATAGGAGAACCATTCAAGACATTGCTACCATCGTCAATGTGTCATACGGAACAGAGCAAGAAATTCTGACGTTGGTTTTGAACATGCATTGCATTGCTGCAAAGTTTGTACCAAAGATTCTGAACCACAAACAGAAGGTGCTCTGTGTCGAACTCTGTCAAGATTTTCGTCAGAAGGTAGTGAATGATCTAACGTTCCTGTCACAGGTCATCACTGGGGACAAGACTTGGGTCTACGGTTACGACCTGGAAACCAAACAACAGTCGTTGCAGTGGAAGAGCCCGGCATCTCCACAACCGAAGAAGGCCCGACAGGTCCGGAGCGCAACCAAAAGCATGCTCATCATGTTCTTTGACATTCATGTGGTAGTGCACCGTGAATTTGCCCCCCAGGGCCAGACCATCACCGCCTTTTTTTACTGTGATGTTCTGCGCCATCTTAGGGAGAACATTCGCCGCAAACAACCTGAAATGTGGCGCAGGGGCGATTTCTTGCTCCAACTCGACAATGCAGCAGCTCACAGAAGTTAGCAAAACAGCAGTTTTGTAACCGCAACAGCATGACTACCATTCCTCACCTGCTTTACTTGGCAGATTTGGCACCCAAGGTTCATACTCTTACAAACAAAATAAATTCAAGCACTTTTCAAGGACTTTTTAAAATTGAACTATCATATGTGTGCACTGTCGGTTGGTCAGTAGGTAGGTATTTTAGTAAGTTCAGACCACTAATCTTAGCTGGGGTGGGCACACCTTCAATGACCTGCCTGTTACCCCTTGCCCCCAGTTGGTTCATTTTATTAAATTTGAATTGTCCCTGTGTTTTGGAGTTTTTCCGAAATTTTATTTTGTGGAATATTTTGAAAGGGTACATTATTTTCATATTCATCTGCTGGTATGAGACTTATTGTTTGCTTTAACTTTTTATTTTCGATGCATAACTTTGATGCATTTTTTAATGCAGCCAGGAGACGTTCACACATGAAGCACAAGCAGTTCCACAGTTCCCTGGGAGTTCCATCCTACGGCAAGAACTTGTCTTTAACCCTAGTAAATAGAAGCCCATCATAATTTGCGAATACATCATTCCACTTATTTTACTCACATGGCTGATGCTTTATTCTGTAGTGATATCATAGCAAAGGCACCAGCTGTCCACACACTGGCCCGAGGGTAGAACACAAGTTCAGCTTTATTTGATAAGCTTGGTGTTTTTATCAGAACTACACAGAAATCTCCTATACATCTTTTTAGCACAAACAGTTATTTAATATATGCTCTTTCATATCATTACTTAAAAAAAAAAAAATCAAGTACTGTTTACAGAGCCTTAAACTTTTTCAAGTACTTTCAAGGAATTGAAAATGAACTTTTTTATTCAAAGACTTTTTCAAGGTTTTCAAGGAGTGTACGAACCATGGCCCCCTGTGAATTCTTTCTGTTCCCGAAGATAAAGCTGAAGCTCAAGGGGTCGCCGTTTTGAAACCGTGGACGAGATCCTTCAGCACGAATCGCAGACAGTGCTTGACACGATTCGCAAACAGGACTTCCAGGGAATGTTCCAACAGTTGCAAAAATGTTGACAGCAGTGTATTGCTGCCCAAGGAGACTACTTTGAGAGAGATCATAGCCAGACTTAAGTAACGTAAGTACTTTGTTGTATATCAGTCTAGTCTCGGAACTTTTTGATCAGATCTCGTACGTGGAGATTTTAACATTGACTTTTTGCTATGTAACTCATACATATACTATAAACATTCTTCAGCATTTGCTAACTGCCTAAATTCGCATGGAATGCCAAATTGCATCGATAAAAACCTATTACCGTATATACTCGTGTATAGGTCGACTTTTTTTAATGAAATATTTAGGTCGAAATTAGGAGGTCGAACTATACACGGAAAATATTTTTGATATGTTGAAAACCAAAATTTTGATGCCTTATGGAAATGCGCATACTTAGCCCTTTGCGCCATCAGTTCATTTGCAGTTGTATATTTAGTCATTTTCTGGGTGTTACTGGTAGAGAAGAAAATTATTGCTAAAATTTTCTTGATTTTACATGTATGAGTTTTTTTTATTCACTAATAGAAAAACTCATTTCGCAAGGATGTCTCAAAGTCCGTTTTAGATCTGTCGATATGGCCTTGACTGCCCCGCTGGTAAATCACCCAGAGGATAGAGGTGAATGCCTCAGCCAGTAGTTTAAGTTGCACTGTGCCGTGACCTATGACCATGCTCAATTCTCGTCGAGGGAGGGCAGACTATTGCAAAAGGAGACCGCTGTCCTTGCTTAGCGACGGCGGAGAAGAGAGGCGTGGCAATCTACAGAACAGCGGTAATTTGATCAATTCATCCCGAAAACAGAAGTGTTTAAACTTGGCCGATCGCTCAGAATAACATTGCCACTGATAGTAAAAATGCATTAGTTTAACAACCTACTTACGTTTGTTATTAAATTGAGTGTGCCCTGGCTCTAAAAATCAATCAAACAAACAGTAACCTTTTCTGAAGACCATAAGAGCGGGCAAAAAGGATTGCATCTTTACTGAATGGGGCGGTGTTTGGTTTTGTCACTAAAGCCGATTGTTTGTCACAAACACGGTGGAGGGGGATAAAACTCAGGAGTAGATAAACAACCTCTCTGTCAATCACACACTCGTACAGCTCAGCAGTTGACCGACACCTGCTACGCTGCACAGGATAGTGGGAGAAAATTTTATAGAACAAATTTTCTTCAATTTTTTAAATAGTTGCGTGCAAATTTTACAGTGTCCAGAATATATCAAAATAAAGATTCATTTTAAATTTTGAAGAAATCCATTGAAAACTTCAAAAGTTACACATTTATTTTTTATGGCATGCATATTTTTTATGGGTTAAAAAAACTATCAGGTTGACATAAAGACCTATTTACACTTTCCAAATATCGTTGAGGTAGTCTTTTTTTTTTCTTTTTAAACAATGATGTGCCTTATGACGTTTGGTAAATGCATCACGATTCGTCTGCTGCGGCAGCAAATGCTTTACTCTCCATGAATGAAGTAACTGCAGAAAACTTGCTCACAAAAAGTGGGAGAAGGGGGGCAATGTGCAAAAGTGGGTGCATATAATGTTATAGTGTGTAACCTTCCCCTGAAAACTCTCTAACCAGTGTGGTGAGCCCTATCATCTTCCCAGAATTGTGCCTCAGTTCCACCCACATCTTGCGGGAAACTGCCACAAGCAACATTGTGAGAGCAGCTACAACAATAAATAGTAGGTTCACATTTCCTCAAGGGGGCGCATCCTTTGAAAATAATTTTTTTTTTTTAATTTATGCACAAGATAGGTAGGTATACAAAAACTGCACATATTCACATAAAAATTGGGGGATCGACTTATACACGGGATATACAAAAACTGCAAATATTCAGATAAAAAAAGGGGGGGGGGGGGTCTACCTATACACGAGTATATACGGTACACCACATAAGAAGGTGCATTATGTCTTACCTGACACAAAATTTAACCAAAATACTATAATCTCTGATGCTAGTGATAATGTCTCCAATCATAATCCAATTTCCATTTCCATTCTTTCAGTGCCAATCAATAGATTCAGATTTACCCTAAAAAATTCTGTTCTATGATGATGCAAAAGTTTCTAGAACATTAAGAAGGAATCAACTGGATCACAACAGTTAATTCCTCCACAATCCTCCAATTCTGTAATGTATGCCTTTTTAGCCAAACTAAAAAATATAAGATTTTTTTAGTTTGGCTAAAAAGGCATACACTAAGGCCTATAAGATTTTGGAAATTTGATCACTAAATACATAAATAAAACTACTGGCCTCCTTGACAGTCTTAGATTACGGCAGACTTCTAAAACTAATCTACCACCAAAATATTTTGCTGTGGAAATCAAAGCAAAATCCATTTAGAGCACATCATTGTGAAAAATATATTAACAATACAGAAATTCCTGCCCACTTATGACTTGCTAAAAGAAAAGAGATTTCTTAAAAATTGATACCATGAAGCATATGGTATTTCTGATATTTGAAAATAATTAAAGGATTTAGACAAGAAAATTAATTATGTTGAAGGGCCATACAGATGGCAATACTGATTCAAATATTAATCCTAAAGGCCCATCTCTACCTACTTAAACAACTTATTTTCCTCTAACGGCATTTACTTTTCCAATCCGGCTTTCTCTTATTTCTAAACTCTTCAGTCAAATCTCCAAATTACTTTTTTTTTGTTGGATAACTGGAACTGTAGAGTGAACAAGTGCTCATTGCATCACAACTGAAAGTGACTGCAAAGGAAGCAAACTTTCCTCTTCATGTGGTGATTAGTCATCCAACTCGAGAATCATATGCATTCACACATGAGAAGCGAAAAATACTTTAGGTTGCCTTTCAAACTAAGATGGATGTCAATGTTGAGAGCTGCTATTGAAGGATTATTTCTTTTAACTAAATATGTGCAAATGGATCTTTCAATGGATATAATCACAAAGTGAGATGTTCACAACAAACTATGTTTATGTGCCTAAAAACTGGATATATATCATAATTGTCTATTAAAAATAGTTCTATCTTCAAAGAAAACCATTCGAACTTTATGACTTTTTTTGTAACTTCATCAACATAAGTGCATTTATTTTCTTTTTTTACATTCAACACTTTTTAAGTCCAAAACTTTGGATAGATATCTTCAGCAATATCAATGACCTCCCAGATATTTATTCTTGTGGACATGATAACATCTATTCCAAAATTCTACAGTTCAGTGTCATCATTCTTGATGCACCCTTGTCCCTCATTCTGATTCTCTTGGCATTTTTCCTGATTATGCAAAAATTTTGACATACTAATTTTAAACACTGTGATGTTTCAAATTAGAAGTTTACCAGCACCTTCCAACATGAAAATGTTTGAAATCCACAAACAACAAGCAATATTTTCAAAACAAAAATATTTATGAAAAAAATCTGCATTTACATGGGCAAATTCTTTCTGAAGAAATTAAAAGTTATGCATAAATAAAGATCTCACTATGTACCTGTTCAAATGATTTCAGCCCTGCATTGCGACCCAAAGAAACCATGTCTTCAAGAATGTACTTTCTTACTTCCTACAAGGAAATTAAATTTTCATGAAACATTATAACTGCAGGTGTGTGCTCCATATAAAAATACATACTTTAATATTTTGTAGATCATGCACACAATTATTTTAACATGAATGCTTGTAATAATTCACATCACTCAATCGCTCACACTCACAAAAAAAAAAAAAAAAAAAAAAAAAAGAAGCATGCACAAACACACAGAAACCAATGGATTATATCTCCTCCAGAATATCATTTATAATATGCAGATGCAATTATTTCCCATCTATATATTAATTCTATAAGGTTTTTTACTGTAAGACCAGTTGTGAGAGAACAGCTGAACATAAACATATGGTCGACGTATCAAAATATAGGTCTTACCATGTAGATTTGCCGGTCAAATAGAAAAATGAGATTGGGGCAACGGTTCAGGCATTGTGGGGCGGCAAAGTTCCCATGTAAAGTCAATGGGAGAAAAGTGTGGTTGACATCCGATCGTCTGCGTTGACTCACACGCTGTTGAAGGCGGAAGTATGGAGGGACTCAGATAGTCCAAAGTCTGAAGTCTCTTCTCAGCAAACCGTTGTGCAAAACAATGCTAGCAGGAATTTGTTTGAAAGTTCTTATCGGAACAGCGAACACTTGAAGACTTGATTGCGTTGTGCCATTGGACTGTGTGATGTATATATACAATTTAACATTCATTCGATCCAGTTTATTCACGTAGGTAAGACGTTTCCCATTATGTAAAGATGTAAATAAACATTTCATATGAGTTTATTCTTTTAAAAAACAACAACAAAAAAACTAATCGTCGATTCTGACAGGTTTCGTCTACCAGGTTCGAATGCCGGTGAGGCATGGATGTTGCATTTGTCTTATGGCACTGGCTCTCTCCCTTCCCTGAAACCAGTGACCCTAAATTAGGGACGGGCGACTGCTTATAGCCCAAGCATTGGCGTATGATCACTCGTTCGTGAAGGGTCCGGGTTCGAATCCCGGTGAGGCATGGATGCTGTGTTTGTCTTACGCCACTGGCTCTTTCCCTTCCCTGGAACCAGTGACCCTAAATTAGGGACAGGCAACTGCTTATAGCCCATTGAGTTGCTCCTCACGGTTGTCATTAAATCTTCAGTTAAAAAAAAAAAAAAAATCATGAACCTGGACTATTGTCTTTACTGAAGCGGTTGAATTAATTTGTCAATCAAATAAAGTTTACATTTGTTGTTTCATATGAGTTTATTATTAAAAAAACAAAAACAAAAAAAAAACTTACCGTCGATTCCGACGGGTTTCGTCTAGTTTTAATAATTTTAACTCCATACTTTCTTTCACTCTTCAGTTCTCTAGGGCAGATTTGTTTACTTGTTTACAGAAAGGAGCTCATATTCTGCACACCACAAAAATCTTCAATTTCCAAGTGAAGTGAAAAATACATACTAACACATGTCCTCCATTAGGCATCTTTAGTCTGTACAGAAACTCCACCTTACACACTACATTAAGATCTTCCTTCACCTAATATTTGCTGATAATGAATCCAATATATGCACACACACATGTGAGCGTGCAATATGCAGAAAAATTTAGACACCTCCACATATGCAAATACATAAGCATTTGCAGAACCAGATGTGCACATGTGAGGGAGGTGTGCTAGGTGCTGTATAAAAAGGAAGCACTGGCACACCTCTCAGACTGCAATGGAAGCAACTAAGTTGTGTGGAGAATTATGTAAGCTTAGGATTTTGGAAGGGGCATAGTGGTTGAATGCCACCTGAGTTATCAATCAGTGTGTAGCACTGCCACTCTTTGGGGATTCTCAAACTCCACTGCTGCTGATGTTCTTCATCGATGGAAAGCAGATGGTGCCACGACAGCAAAGCTGCACTATGAGAGACTGCATAAAGTGATTGCACCAAACGACGCTTACAGTGGAATGTAAAGAAGACAGGCACATCCTCTGCCACAGACCTGGCTGATGACATTGCACAAGCCACTGGAATAGCTATTTGCACCAGCACAGTCTATCGGGAACTGTTCTGGTACACATGGTTATTATGTTAGGTCAACTGCGCACAAGCCTTACATCATTCCAGGCAATGCCAGACGATGACTGCAGTGGTGCCTCACTCACCATTCGGGGCAATAGAAGAGTGGAAGAGGGTTGTGTGGAGTGATGAATCACACTACTAACTATTTTGTTTGTATGGACATATTTGGGTGTGGTGTTTGCCCAGAGAATGCTGTAAGGTGAATTTCATTATCCCTACGGTAAAGTCTGGAGGGAATCTGTTATGATGTGAGGCTGTTTCTGCTGGGAAGGACTCTGTCTTTTAATTGCAGTGCTCACCAGCCTAACAACCAGCAGGTATGAAAATATTTTGAACAATTCTGCACTACCTACCCCCGTGGCAGTACTTATTGGCACAGATCCCTCCCAGTTTCAGCAAGATCAAATGCCTTGTGACCGTGAAGGTCTGTCTAGGCCTGGTTTGAGGAGCATGATGCCCAAGTGTTGGATTGGATGGCCCAAAGTCCCTGTCTAAATAAGCTGGAATGGTGAATCTGATCTCAGCCGGTAAGACCTTCCTCTATGACAGCTCTGGCAGAAGCTTTGCAGGAGGAATGAAGCAAAATTTTGGTACTGACCAAGCAGCATCTCATGGAAAGCATGCCTAAAAGGGTAGCTGCAGTGATAATGGCAAACGATGGGTCGACTAAGTACTGATTTCATCTAATAAAGGTGTTTGACCTAGGTGTTTACATACTTTTGCACTCATCACTAAATGATATTCTGAAAAAAATATATATAATAATTTACAGAAGATACAAATAAAGTCATGTTAAATAAAAGAACAAACTTTCACCCACCATAACCACATATATCATAGTTCAGGAAGAGCAATACTCATAAATTAAGTAATAAAATTAATTTGTTATATGAAGTTAACATTTCCCAACACATTTTGAAATGGGAAAAGTTAGACCCATGGCTTCTTTCAATTAAACTATACCACACAATCAATACACAAAATACTATTTACATTTAATTATTTTGAAATAATGCTTACATTGGAAATTTAAGGGTAAGGAAAGGTGAAATATTTGGAACTTTTTCAAAGGACCAAAGGGATTGTTATTTCTTAAACACATGATCATGGGAGCAAGTACTTGTGTTACATTTTATTTAGGGAAGGAATTTTCAACATAATATTGATCCCGTAGGTATGTTTTAAATTTGTACTTGCCAGCAAATAAAGTATGCACAAAAATTTCCAATGTGAAATGAAACAGAATAACGGGAAACCCTTAAATCCAAGGGCTGTGTACAACTGCATTCATTAATGACCAAGGCAATTTAACTGGGCACGATTAGAAAACTAATTATAGAAGATGCAAAGTGATTAGTTTGCTCAGAAAATATTAAGAAACAATTAGATTTAAGTTTCTGATGTTAGAAAACAATCTGATTTTATGGCAAATTTTTATATAAAGCACTCATTAGCAAATTTCAGTATAGACAAAATAACCCACAAAAAGAAACAAGAAAGATGACACCGAATTTTTGGGTGTAATAAGCATGTCTTTTGAATCTGTTCTGACTCAAATTAAATTTATCAAAGCTATTCAAAGTCAATGGAACCGGTATGTAAAACAATAGTATCTGACGAAAGAAAGAAGTTTTTCAATCGGGTTTTTAATCCCTCAGATATTGCTGTAAATGTAATCGTGAGCTTAAGATCTCTGGTTGCAGACTTGTGCGTTAAGTAAAACATGAATTTATATGAGAAACATTTTGCACCGGAAACGCTCTCCAACACAGAAAGAATTTTTCAAATCGGACTCTTAGAAACAGAGATATCGACGAAAATAAGATGTGACTTTACGTCCCCTGGTGGGAAAACCATGCATTCTTTTAGGAAGAAAGTATTCACAAAAGGTTTATCCATATGAGCCATATCAGTCCAAGAAAAAAAAAATTTAGTCGAGTTTTCAGGATCCCAGATTTTACTACAAATACATCAGAAGCAGATATTAACACTTATGCCCCCTGGTGGCCAAACCATTCTTTACCAAACATTAGAAATTACGTGAAAAATATTTTCCATCAGGTCTTGTATGCGATACAGGAAGAATTTTTCAAATCGGAGTTTTAAGGAACAGAAATAATGCAGAAAACACAATTTACCTTTGTGCCCCCTAGCGGAAAGTCTATGATTTACTTAAAAATTTCGAATTTATAGGGAAAACAATTCACATCAAAAACACTATCCAACAAAGCAGGAATTTTTGAAATCGGACACTTAGAAGTAGAGATATTGACAAAAATAAAATATACATCTACGCCCCCTGGCATAGAAACCATGCATTATTTCAAGAAGAAAATATTCCTAAAAGGTTTGTCGACATGAGTAGTATTGGTGAACAAACGACTTTTTTTTAAATCTAGATTTTAGAAGGTCATATTTTGCTGAAAATACATCAGAAGCAGAAATTAAGACTTACGCTACCTGGTGGCCAAATCACTTTTTACAAAAATTAGTAATTATGTGCAAACGATTTCCCACCAGGAGCTGTATCCTGTGCAGAAAGAATTTTTTGAATCGGAGATTTAGAAGCAGAGATATAGGGGGAAACACAATTTACTTCTACACCCCCTAGCGGAAAGTCTATGAATTACTTGAAAATTTTGAAATTATATGAAAAACATGTCACACTGAAAACACTATCCAACACAGAAGGGATTTTTCAAATCGGACTCCTTGAAGTAGAGATATTGGCAAAAATAAGATATACAGCTACGCCCCCTGGCGGAGAAACTGTGGAATATTTTAAGAAGAAAATATTCCAAAAAGGTTTATCGATGTGAGTGGCATCAGTCGATGAAAGAATTTTTTCAATTGATATTTTAGAAGCTCAGATTTCATGGCAAATACATCAGAAGCAAAAATTAACACTTATGCCCCCTGGTGGCCAAAGTATTCTTTACCTAAAATTAGAAATTATATGCAAAAGATTTTCCATCAGGAGGTGTATCTGCTGAAGAATTTTTTTCAAATCGGAGCTTTAGAAGAAGAGTTACCGGGGAAAATGTAATTTACTTTTACGCCCTGGCGGAAAATATATGCATAATTTGAAAAAGTAACTATATCTAAAATGCTCTTTGACATAAATGGAATCGAAAGATAAAAGAATTTTTCAATCGATGTTTAGAAGCAAATATGTGGAATAAAACGTATTTTTGAATTCGACATCATCTGCATTTACACCCTCTAGTGGCGAAATTGTACATAAAAAAAAAAAAAAAACGAAATAAAGGATTATCATTCTCATATTTCAAGCTTCTCAATGCAAAAAGAATTTTTCAAATCGGATTAATAGTTGCAGAGATATAGTGGGTACAGACGGATGGACAAACCGATAACGTAAGCACAATCTTTTTTTACAAACGAAATGCTAAAAAATCAGCTACTTACTTCCACCAGTGGCTAAAAAGTATGTTACGAAAATTAACAAATCGCGCAAAAAACGTTTCCTACAGCAGAAAGAAGGTATTAGAGACAAAAAGATTTTCAAATCAAACAGTTAAACAAGAAAGATGACACCGAATTTTCGGATGTAATAAGCACGTCTTTTGAATCCGTTCTGATGCAAATTAAATTTATCAAAGCTATTCAAAGTCAATGGAACCGGTATGGAAAACAATAGTATCTGATGAAAGAAAGAAGTTTTTCAATCGGGTCTTTTTTCCCTCAGATATTGGTGTAAACGGAATCTTGAGCTTACGAACACTGAGAAACAGAGTTATCCACAAAAATAAGATGTGACTTTACGTCCCCAGGTGAGAAAACCCTGCACTATTTTAGGAAGAAAGTATTCTCAAAAGGTTTATCCATATGAGCGATATCGATCCAAGAAAAAAAAATTTAGTCGAGTTTTCAGGAGCCCAGATTTTGCTACAAATACATCAGAAGCAGAAATTAACACTTATGACCCCTGGTGGCTAAACCATTCTTTACAAAACATTAGAAATTATGTGAAAAATATTTTCCATCAGGTCTTGTATGCGATACAGGAAGAATTTTTCAAATCAGAGTTTTAGGAGCAGAAAACGCAATTTACCTTTATGCGCCCTAGCGGAAAGTCTTAAATTATTTACATGAAAAATTTGAATTTATAGGAAAAACATTTTGCATTGGAAACACTATCCAACAACGAAGGAATTTTTCAAATTGGACTTTCAGAAGTAGAGATATTGACAAAAACATGATATACATCTACGCCCCTGGCGTAGAAACCATGCATTATTTCAAGAAGAAAGTGTTCCTAAAAGGTTTGTCGACATGAGTAGCATCGGTCAACAAGACTTTTTTTTCAATCGAGATTTTAGAAGCTCATATTTTGCTGCAAATACATCAGAAGCAGAAATTAAAACTTACGCCACCTGGTGGCCAAACCATTTTTTACAAAAATTATAAATTACGTGCAAACGATTTCCCATCAGGAGCTGTATCCGGTGCAGAAGGAATTTTTCAAATCGGAGGTTTAGAAGCAGAGAAATAGTGGGAAACACAATTTACCTTTACGCCCCTAGTGGAAAGTCTATGAATTACTTGAAAATTTTGAATTTATAGGAAAAACATGTCAGACTAGAAACACTATCCAACAAAGAAGGAATTTTTTAAATCGGACTCCTAGAAGTTGAGATATTGACAAAAATAAGATATACGTCTACGCCCCGGCGCAGAAACCATGCACTATTTTAAGAATTTAAAAAGAAAATGTTTCTAAAAGGTTTGTCGACACAAGTAGTATCGGTCTACAAACGATGTTTTTATCAATTGGATTTTAGAAGCTCATATTTGCTGCAAATACATCAGAAGTGGAAATTAAGGTTTACGCCCCTGATGGCCAAACCATTTTTTTTTTTTACAAAAATTAGAAATTATGTGCGAACAATTTCCCATCAGGAGCTGTATCCGGTGCAGAAAGAATTTTTCAAATCGGAGATTTAGAAGCAGAGATATAGGGAGAAACGCAATTTAGCTTTACGCTCCCTAGCGGAAAGTCTATGAATTACTTGAAAATTTTGAAATTATATGAAGCATGTCATACTGGAAACACTATCCAACAAAAATGGAATTTTTCAAATCCAACCCCTAGAAGTAGAGATATGGACAAAAATAAGATATACATCTACGCCACCTAGCGTAGAAGCCATGCACTATTTTAATAAGAAAATGTTCCTAAAAGGTTTGTCGACATGAGTAGTATCGGTCTACAAATAATTTTTTTTTAATCGAGAATTTAGAAGCTCATATTTTGCTGCAAATACATCAGCAGCAGAAATTAAGATTTACGCCCCCTGGTGGCCAAACCATTTTTTTACAAAAATTAGAAATTATGTGCAAACGATTTCCCATCAGGAGCTGTATCCTGTGCAAAAAGAATTTTTCAAATCGGAGATTTAGAAGCAGAGATATAGGGCGAAACGCAATTTACCTTTACGTCCCCTAGCGGAAAGTCTATGAATTACTTGAAAAATTTTAAAATTATATGAAAAACATGTCACACGGAAAACACTATCCAACAAAGAAGGAATTTTACAAATCGGACTCCTAGAAGTAGAGATATTGACAAAAATAAGATATACATCTACGCCCCTGGCGGAGAAACTGTGGGATATTTTAGGAAGAAAATATTCCGAAAAGGTTTATTGATGTGAGTGGCATTAGTCCACGAAAGAATTTTTTTCAATCGATATTTTAGAAGCTTAGATTTTATGGCAAATACATCAGAAGCAAAAATGAACACTTACGCTCCCTGGTGTCAAAGTATTTTATATGCAAAAGATTTTCCATTGGGAGATGTATCCGTTGAAAAAAGATTTTTCAAATCGGAGTTTTAGGAGAAGAGTTATCGGAAAAAATGTAATTTGCTTTTACGCCCCCTAGTGGAAAATCTATGCGTAATTTGAAAAGGAAACTATATCTAAAAAACACTCTTCGACATAAATGGAATAGAAAGATAAAAGAATTTTTTCAATCGGATGTTTAGAAGCAAATATGTGGATTAAAACGTAATTTTGAATTCGACATCATCTGCATTTACGCCCCCTAGCGGCCAAATTGTACATCGCCAAAAAAAAAAAAAAAAAGGAAATGAAGGATCATCATTCGCATATTTCAAGCTTCCGAAAGCAAAAAGAATTTTTCAAATCGGTCAAATAGTTGCAGAGATACCGTGGGTACAGACGGACGGAAGGACTACCCGATAACAGAAGCATGATCTTTTTTTACAAAAGACGTGCTAAAAAAGAGATCTAGAAAGA
This sequence comes from Macrothele yani, assembly GCA_039090855.1. Classification (NCBI taxonomy): domain Eukaryota; kingdom Metazoa; phylum Arthropoda; class Arachnida; order Araneae; family Macrothelidae; genus Macrothele; species Macrothele yani. The sequence goes on from CM077026.1 coordinate 78,942,271, forward strand.
AACGTGATATAACTCTATTCCTTTTAGTGGAAGAATTTTGCATAATGGAAAAGTTGAAAACAGGCGAAAAGTATTCTTCACAGCAAAAGCTACGATAAGGAAAAAAACCTTTTCAAGTACTCTTCCAGAAGCAGAGATAGAAAGAAAAACGTTCTGACCTTAACAACCCCTAGGGAAAAAGTTGTACACATTATTTGAAGAGGATCTTCTTATTGTAGCAAAAATCTTTATCACTCTCCATCATTATTATAGCGAATGGCATACAGTAAAAAAAGAAATTTCTCAATAGAGTTTTTAGAGGCAGAGATAGGCTGCAAACAGAAGTACATGAACACCACCTGGTGACAGAATTGTGAACCACAAACCACCTCAAATACAAACCTAAAGTGTTCCATAAGGTAAATTGTATCTGCTGTTAAAAGAATTTTTTAATTGGACATTTAGAAGTACATTCCGCCCTCTAGCGGTGAAATTGCACATTATTTTGGGAAGAAAATACACACAAAGAGTTTTCAAGTTAGTAGTATCGGCTCAAAAGAGAATATTTTTCCATCAGATTTCTAGTCCCGCAGATATTGCTGTAAACGAAAATGTGAACTTATGCCCTCTAGTTACACACTTGTGCATTAAGAAATATTTGAAATTACATGAGGAACAGCTCACACTGAAAATGTTCACCAACAAAGAAAGAATTTTTCAAATGGACAAAAATAAGATATACATGCACGCCCTGATGGAAAAATTATGCGCTATTTTAAGCAGGGGTATTCTCAAAAAGTTTTTCGAGGTAAGTGGTATCAGTCCATGGAGGAATATTTGCAATCGAGTTTCCAGCTCAGATTTTGTGGCAAATACATCAGAAGCAAAAATAAACACGCCACCTGGTGGCCAAACCATTCTTTGCCTAAAATGAGAAATTATATGCAAAGCAGTTCCCCTAAAGAGTTGTATCTGATGCAGGAAGAATTTTTCAAACCGGACTTTTAGAAGCGGAGATATTGGGAAAATCGTGATTTACCTTTACGCCCCCTAGCGGAAAATTTATGCATTATTTGAAAAAGGGATTGTAACCAAAATAGTCTTCAACATAAGTGTCATCAAAAAGAAAAATAATTTTTTCAGTTGGATATTTAGAAGCAAATATATGAAAGAAAATGCATTTTAAATTTGATACGACCTCTATTTGCACCGTCTAGTGTCGAAGTTGTGCGTTGTAAAAAAAAACTGAATGTATGGATCATAATTTTCACATTTTAAGCTTCCCAGTACAATAAGAATTTTACAAATCAAACTAATAATTGCATAGGTATGGTCTCCTGGTCTGACAGATAAAGTGATAACATAAGCACGACGCAAGCGATGCTAAAAACGCAATCAGTCCTCCTACCCGACAAGAAAACCAAGAGCCCCCCCCAGCATTTTTCAGGGGTGGAGAGAGAAATTTGTAAGACATAAGTTATGTCAGTAGAAAAATCCTCAACTAGAAAACATTGCGCAGGAACAAAAAGGCAGGAATGGATAAAATTCAAGGACATGTAACAGAATTTTAGGACATTTCCAGGACAAAATGGAATTCCACGACTTTACCAGGATTTCCAGGATGCATGGGAACCATGGATAAGGAACATGCTCATAAATTCAGGGCTTTTCACAAACAACTTGGGCTTAGGTTAGCCAAGGGTTATGAACCTGAATATCTTTTTGCTACAGCAAAATTTCGTAAGGAACTGGTGAAATTTAGGTTCATAGTTAGTAGGACTAAAAGTCACAAAAAAGTAATACATCAGTATTTTGAATCTGTTTTGAAGCAGGTTTTAAAGCATGTAAAATCTAGTACTAATTTAACCTGTAAGGATTTTTGGATTATTAATAGCAATACCGAAGTAATTTCTAACATCCTTGAAATTAATAAGCCTGTAAATATTAATAGCTATGACTTCTGTACACCAGCCTCCAAACAGATGATATTATTTGCACCGTTAAATCGCTATTTGTAGAATTTGAGGTCTCTAATATTATTTCTGAAAGTTCCTGGCTAAAAATGTTAAATTGCTGCATCAAAAACAATTTTGTCCTTTTCTGCAATAAATTTTACAAGCAAGTAATTGGGATTCCAATGGGATGCTCCCATATCAGTTCATTAAAGCAAATTCTTTCAAAAGAGATAGCTATTTATATCATCATCATCATCATTGTCAACCATTATCAATCCACTGCTGGACGAAGGTCTCCCCAAGTTTCCTCCACAACGGTCTGTCTTGTGCCAGTCTCCTCCATGTCACTCCCGCATATTTACGAATTTCATCCACCCATCTCCCATGTGGTCTTTTCCTGGGTCTTTTCCTGTCCCTTGGAATCCAATCTAAAATTTCGGCTGTCCATCTATGGTCTGTCCTTCTGGCAGTATGTCCAGCCCATTGCCATTTCAGGGATTTAACTCTGATCATGATGTCTTCCACTCTCGTCATTTTTCGGATCCACGAGTTCCTCTTCTTATCTCTCCTGGTTATACCAAGCATGCAACTCTCCATGCTTCTTTGAGTTGTCTGCAGCCTTTGTATGTCTCTTTTAGTTAAGGTCCACGTCTCTGCACCATACGTAAGCACTGGAAGGATGCATTGATCAAACACTTTTCTTTTAAGACATAATGGCATATTGCTCTTGAAAATTATGCTGTTTCTTCCAAAAGCTCTCCAGGCAAGTTTTGTACGCCGATTAATTTCTTCATCAATGTGACCCTCACTTGATATCTGCTGTCCAAGATAAACATACGTATCTGTTATCTCCAGTTTTTGAGACAAGGTGACACCATATCTCCGAAGCTATTTATATACATGCAGGTATATAGATGGCCTTTTTTGCTTAAATAATTCAGGATCTATTGAACATGATTTTTCAGCCATTTATCCAAGCTGCCTTAAGCTAAATAAAACTAACACTAGTAACCAGGAACTTGAATTCCTAGATGTCTATTAATCTTAATTATGGTAACCCAGTTATTAGTTTGTTTGATAAGAGATATAACTATAAATTTAAAATTTTAAAATATGTGGAATGGCATAGTAATATCTCCAGTAAGGTTGTCGAGAATGTCTTTATCTCACAAGTCATAAGGTTGTCTGGAATTTGCAGCTTGGAGTCAGATTTTAAAAAGCATGTTCAAATTCTAATAAGTCAGTTCATTGAAAACCAGGTCCCCAAGGCTTTCTTAATAGAAACACTTAGGAAAATTGTGGTCAAGTATAGTGTTAGGATGGCAGACTTTATTTAATTTCTCGGCGACCAAATGAATCATCTAAATTGAAGCTAAAATTTAGAGGTTTAAATGATGATGTGGTTACAAATTAAGAAGAAGGTAATGCAGAACATGCTAATATATTTCAGCCATTACTATGGCCTTCATCAGTGCGGCTACGATTGGTTTACGTTGCCAGATTGGAAAGGTAAGTTTTTTAATGGTAACTTAGGGGGACGTGGTGCAATGAGGGATTTCCAGATGTAAAGAACGAAAATGGGGAGCTCAGAGTTGCAATTCTTAAACCAGTTTCTACCAATAACATTATTCCTTTCAATTCTCATACCTTCTACCAATATAAACTGTCAGCCTTCAAGTCTCTCATTCATCTAGCTTATTTGGTTTGTAACACTGAAATGAATCTAACAAATGAATTAGCAAACATCTGCTTGATCACTACTCAACATGACCCCCCCTCTCCTGGTTTCTAAATTAATTCAAAATGCTAAGAAAAAAACAGTTGTTGCTCTTCAACCTGTTTCACCAAAAAAGGAACTAACATTTGCTGACTCAATCTCTTACCACAAACCTTCTGCCTACAAACTCATCAGTATCTTCAAAAGAGAAGGATATAGACTTGTCATTTGTTCTTCCCCTTCAATTTCTATTATACTCCGTAATGACAGAGACCCAAGACCTCCGCTTTCTTAGCCTAGTGTGTATAAAATTCCGATCAAGACTAACGTTGGATTAACCGCGTACATAGGAAGTTCATTCCGCAAAATTCTTTCAAGACTTCAGGAACACAAATCTGATGTGAAATTTGGAAAACCTTCATCTGCCTTATCTCTTCTTACCATGGCTGACACTTCCGCTATTCCACTTTGGTCCGATACTAAAAAGTTGGCTCCCTTCCAAAATCGGTATGCTCTGAGGTTTAGAGAAAGTTTGGAAATTTTATTTTCCAAAAATTGCAACTCTGAGCTCCCCATTTTTGTTCCTTACATCTGGAAATCCCTCATTGCATCACGTCACCCGAAGTTACCATTACAAAACTTACCTTTCCAATCTGGCAACGTAAACCAATCGTAGTTGCCCTGATGAAGGCCATAGTAATGGCTGAAATATATTTGCATTAAACTTTTATACGCAACTTAGCGTGTTCTACACTACCTTCTTCTTAATTTGTTTGTTAGTTACGTGCATTGCCTACCAATCATTTATGATGTGGTTACCTTAATTTTATTTAGAACCTAAAATACATTTTCACTTCCCTTTCCTTTAATTCAAAAAAGTTTAAAACAAGCATAATAAAATATTGCAAAAAAAAGTTTAAAATATAAAACTTGTAAAAAAAAATGCATAAATAGAAAATAGAAGAAAAAAAGAGAATAATTTAGAAGTTTGGGAAAGGTTCGTTTTTTTTTTGGGGGGGGGGGGGGGTTGTATATTTAATACTCTTAAAGCCAATTGGGAACAGATTATTCTGTTCCCAAGTGCAATTTTATAGTACTCCGGTTGTTTGTTTTGTTAATTTAAAACAGTTTTTTCTCAGCTGCAGCAACACATTGGCTGGTGAGTTTGGAACATTTTCTTGTCTTAACCATAACTGCAGAGAACTCCTGAAATTGGTTGTCTTTTTGACTGCAAGGTGGCCCCACTTCTTTTGAGCGGCATTTGTGCTTGTTGGTGTACGTGTAGCTAGTCTTCAAATGTATTGTTTTCCCCTGGTAAGTTTATAATTCTTTTCCCTTGGAAAGTCTTGTTCATTATTATTATTATTTTTAAAAATTTGTTTTTGAAGTTCCCTTTCTCCTAAAAGTTGTCTAGGGTTTTTCCCGAAAATTGCTTTGCTTTCAGGATTTTTGGCTGTATTCGAGTACTTCCATTGCCCATATGAGTAATTTTAGGGGGAGGGGGGCTAAGAAAAATTCTTACCTCCTTCAAGGCTGTCAAACATTTTAGTAAATGTGCAAGATACTAAAATACAACAAAAATAATTGATACGATCAATCATTAATATGTTATTATTTTTAAAAATGCTTTAAAAAAATGTTTCATCTACTTTAGTGTTTTAAATTTATCAAAAATTTGGCTATATCAACGGCAGGGGGGGCATGAGCCCCTCCCTGCCCCCCATATGGGCCCCCTTGTCCATTGTTCAGACCATGATGTTAGTTTGAATTTAAGGAAAGTGCAGTCTAGGCTAGCTCTTCTTTCTGAAGTATTGAACTCATTTAGGCAATATGTTGTATATAGGTTAACTAATTCACGCCACCCTTTCCCTTTATAGATGTGTCATTAGAATGTGACTGTAAATAGTATTGTTGTAGTGTTTGGTTATATTTTTTATTTCTATTTTGGGACTTAAGGTTTAATACTTCTCGGAACTAAGCAGTGTGAGTAGGGCTACGGATCATCCAGATTGCAATTGGGTTTTTTTCTTTCTTTCTTCTTATTGTGGGTGGGTATTTTTACTTTGTTGCTTTTTTATTTTTTATTGTTTTAATTTTATTTTGGCTCCTTGATTTTTTTGTTCTTTTGTTGTAATGCGGTCGTGAATTTTTTAATTCGTAATTGGGAAGGGTCTTTGCAATTTTCTGTTTAGTCATTTTTTTCTAGCAAACTGGATGATGCAGAAACCCAAACTTTTTGGTCTATATAAAGTATGAGAGGTGTTATCAGTGCCTAGCCCTTGAAGAAGCCATCGATAGCAGATGCTTTTCTCTGAAGATTGGTTTGCGGTGCTCGAGAGATTTAGTAATTTTATTTCATTTTCTTTTTTTAGGTTTTAAAGACGTAAAGGATTTATTTGAAATAGCTTTTTAGAAATTTAGCTAAGTGTATGTGCATTTCTGAATTTGGATTTTCAGCTATTGTTGAGGAGTTGAAGTTGGAGGTTTATTTAAATATTTATTGCCTGCATATCTTCTTCTAATGTTAGCAGCATTGAAGTGGGTGTATCAGTATACACTGAGTGGCCACTTTATTATGATCACCCCCTAAGTACTTCGTTGGGCCACCTTTTGCCTTTAATACTGTGTCGATTCTTCGTGGCATGAACTCCACGAGATGTTGATAGGTGGTTTGTGGAATCTGAGACCATGCTTGATGAATAGCACTTTCCAGGAGTGTGACATTGCAGAGTTGTGGATCCAGCTGTCTGATGGCTCGTTCAACTTCATCCCACAAATTCTCAATGGGGTTGAGATCTGGAGATTGTGGGGGCCACCTAAGCAAAGTAAACTCACCGGCACGTTCCTGAAACCAATCCTGTACAATACGAGCACTATGACAAGACGCATTATCTTGTTGAAAGTAGCCATTGCCATTGGGATTAACCATATACATCACAGGATGCACTTGGTCTGCAACGATGTTTAGATATGATGTGCCAGTCAGACATTGATCAACACGAATTAAAGGGCCCAAAGAAGGCCAGGAAAACATTCCCCAAACCATAACGTTGCCTCCACCAGCTTAAATTAAAGGGTTGTAGCAATGCATTTGGGGTCCATGCTTCCATGCTGTTTCCGCCAAATTCTCACTCGGCATCGGCATGGTGCAACTGAAAATGTGATTCATCGGACCACATAATTTGTTTCCAATTATCGACTGTCCAATCCTTGTGCTCCTGTGCGAACTGGAGACGTTTTCTCCTGTTAACTGCAGACAGCAAAGGTGTTCGAACAGGCCTACGGCTGCCATATCCCATCCGATACACTGTATGGCGAACAGTGCAGGCAGAGATCATTTGAGGGGATCCTTGATTTAGATGGTTCTTAATTTGCTGCACTGTTGCCCTTCTGTTGTCTGTTACCAGTCTGGACACTCTCCGTTCTGCCCGAGCAGTCACTAGTCGGTGACGACCACACGTTGCACGTAGAGACCCAGTTTTTTGGCTGACAATCCAGTCTTTAAACACTTTAACAACAACTGCTCTGGAACATTTCACGAATGCGGCGGTTTCGGTGATACTCGCTCCATGGCTCCGAGCTCCTACAATCATCCCACGTTGAAAGTCCATCAAATCACATTTTTTACCCATCTCGTCACCCAAAAATCACTTCTACTACTATCACAAGCACTAAGCTTTCCCTTTTTATACTAGCCTCACCCTCTGGTGGCAACAGCGTGCAGCCATAGCTCATTTGCTTAAAACTATCAGGTGGTCATAATAAAGTGGCCGCTCAGTGTATATCTGGGTATATCTCTGGATATCTCTATTTGTGTATGTATTTTGGTGAAGCAGTCAAGTTCTTTCTTTCTCTGTCTCTCTCTCTCTCTATATATATATACACACAGGGTGGTTCCAAACTATATGTCAAAAATGTAAAGGCAGGTAGAGGGGATCTAAATAAGCAGATTTCGTATAGGAATGTGTGTGCGGTAATGCCGCATTAAAGCGCTAGCACGTAAAGCAATATGAATCACAGGAAACTGAAAAGACAAGTAAAGACAAAAGAAAACAAAAATTTATTAACAGTTTACAAGAGGTGCTCGAAAGAGCGGCCACCAACAGCGATACAAGATTCACAGCGGTGGCGCATAGATTGACGTACATTAGAAAAGACGTCAGGCATGTCGAGCACATGTCCAGCAGCAACAGACAAGCGGGCAACAAGATCTTCTGCAGATGTGACGGGACTCTCGTACACGAGGCTTTTAATATGACCCCAAAAGAAGAAATCCAAGCAGGTTAAATCAGGAGAACGCGGTGGCCAGGGAACTGGTCCGCCCCGTCCTATCCAATGCTGACCGTAGACAGCGTCCAGGTGATTCCTGACGTTTCGGCTGAAGTGAGCTGGGGCTCCATCGTGCTGGAACCACATTCGCTTGCGAACATCTGGAGGAACATCGACCAGAAGTTCAGGTAAGACCACCCGTAGGAAGATGCCATGTGTGTGGCCAGTTAAACGACTAGGTAGAATGTACGGTCCTACTAAATTATTGTGCACAATGCCTGCCCAAACATTAATGGAAAACCTTTCTTGGTAGGCGTGTGTTATTGTGCCATGTGGGTTATCATGAGCCCACAGGTGAGAATTATGTATGTTAAACATACCCGAACGCGTAAAGGTAGCCTCATCAGTGAATAAAACATCTGCAGGGAAGGTTGGATTGGCTGCAGTCTGCTGTAGGTACCAACGGGCAAAGTTGAGACGTGGAAGATAATCGTCAGGGGTCATTGCTTGCACTCTCTGTAAATGATATGGATGCATTCCGTCTTCATGTAAAGTCCTCAAAACAGTTGGATGGCTCACACCCAACGCACGTCCTACAGCTCTCGAGCTTGTCGACGGATTATCCTCTACTGTGTTTAGTATTCTTTCTTCCACTGCAGGAGTTCTGCGATATCTTCCAAAGCCAGTATCACGCCTGGAAGCATAAAACGATCCACTCGTGCTTAACTCCCGATGAAGCTGCTCGAATGTTCGATGATCCGGCCGATTCCTATCCGGGAATCGCTCCCTGTACATCCGTTGAGCAGCTAATCCATTTCCTTGTGCAGCCCCATACCTGAAATGCATGTCGGCCAGCTCCGCATTGGTGTAACGATGCATGCTGCTCGAGATCCGTGCGGGAAATGAAGAATCCAGCTGGCGAAGCACTTTTATATGTCGCACTCATCAGCGCTCTCTACCTGCTCAACGCGGCATTACCGCACACACATTTCTATACAAAATCTGTTTATTTAGGTCCCCTCTACCTGCCTTTACATTTTTTACATATAGTTTTCAACCACCCTGTATATATATACATATACAATGGCCAGTGCGACATGAAGGCAGAGGGTGCTAAGAATCCTGGGAGGACCGGACTAGGCTGCCATCTGATGCTGACCTTGGCTACGTATAATGGACGCTCTCTATCTTCTGATTCAAGGCTTCTTGAATTGGAAAAGGAATTACGAAGGATCAAGTGGGACATCGTCGGGCTAAGTGAGGTAAGGAGAAAAGGAGAAGATCTCATTGAACTGAAAAGTGGACATCTCTTCTACTATCGTGGGACAGATACTGGCAGAACTAGAGGTGTTGGATTTATAATAAACAAGAAACTGAAGGATAAAGTTGTAGAAGTTGAAAGTTCCTCTGACTGAGCTGCACGACTCGTTATCAAACTCTCGAGAAGATACCAGGCTCAGATTATTCAAACTTATGCACCCACCACAAGTCATTCTGAAGAAGAAATTGAAGAATTTTATGAGGAAATTCGTCATCTTAATCATAAAGGTATTCAGCACTTGAAGATAATTATGGGAGATTTCAATGCAAAAATAAGGCAACAGCAACAGAACGAAACTTCAGAAGGTAAATTAGGTCACAGCAACAGAAACCAGCGTGGAAATACTCTTGTTGAGTTTGCAGAGGCAGAAGGGTTTTTCATCTTGAACTCCTTTTTCAAGAAAAAGCCACACAGGAAATGGACATGGAGACATCCAAATGGGACGACAAGTGAAATTGATTTTATTATGTGTAAAAAAAAAAAATTCGTCATAGAAGACTGCAGTGTGCTAAACAAGTTCAACACAGGTAGTGACCATAGATTGGTAAGATGCACCTCAACACTAAACTTGAACGTGGCAAGCTCATAAGACAAACAAAATGTATTGACATAACCAACCTTAAAAAAACACCATAATACCTTCAAGTTGGAACTGAAGAACAGATTCTCTGCGTTAGAAGGCCTAACATCGGAAGAAGTGGATATTTCTGAAGTTAACAGAAAAGTAACCAAAGCTCTTATGGAAACAGCAACAAAATCATCTGGGTCTAAGAACAAGTTGCATGTGAACAAATTATCAGGAAAAACCAAAATGTTGATGCAAAAAAGAAGAGATATGAGGACAACTAAAGAAGATGTGACTTCCAAAGTGAAATATATAGAGCTATGCAAGACAGTACGAAAAAGTATCACTGAAGACGTAAGGAAATTCAACTGTGAACTAGTGAGGAAAGCAATTGAAAACAACCAAAGCCTAAAGATAGCAAAGGGACATCTCAGTAAGGGAAGAAAACAGATTATGGCACTGAAAAAAGAAAATGGTTCTCTAACAAGAAATAGAGGCGAAATTTTGACAAGAGTGAAAGATTTCTACTCCAAATTATATGAAAGGGATGATACATGTACTCCAAACATCATGAAAGGTACCAGTACCAGAGTTCCTCCAGTTCTCCCAGCAGAAGTTGCACATGCAATCAAGAACATGAAGTGGGTAAAAGCTCCAGGAGAAGATGGAATTACTGTAGACATCATACAAGAAGCAAGTGGAGAAATTGAAACAGTACTCGCCAAATTTTCACTCGATGCCTTAATGAAGGGAAGATTCCTGAGGACTGGAACAATGCTACAATGATCCTGCTCCATAAAAAAGGTGACATTGAGGATCTCAGGAACTACAGACCTATCAGCCTTCTATCAGTGGTTTATAAAATCTTCACTAAAGTTCTTTCACACTGCTTGAAGGTAACACTGGACACGGCTCAACCGAGAGAACAAGCTGGATTCAGGAGTGGCTACAGCACAATAGATCATATCCATGTACTGAGAGAACTAATTGAAAGAGCGAGGGAATATGAACTTCCATTGTGCATGGCTTTTATCGATTATGAAAAAGCCTTTGATTCGGTGAAACCATCAGCAGTTACAATGGCTCTGAAATCCTGCAGTATTGAAGATGCATACATTAATATTATTAATAACATCTATGAAAATGCAAGTGCAAAGATTCGGCTGTTTGAAAATACAACACACATAAAAATTGGAAAGGGAGTGAGATAAGGTGACACCATATCTCCGAAACTCTTTAATGCCACATTGGAGGGTGTCTTTCAGTCGCTGAGCTGGGAAAACAAAGGGATAAAGATTCATGGAGATTATCTAACCCACCTTCGTTTTGCTGATGACGTAGTCATTTTTGAAACTACCTCATCAGAGCTTCAGAGTATGATCCAGGAACTTGCTGACAAGAGTAAAGAAGTGGGATTAAAAATGAACGAAGACAAAAGTGATGTTCAATGCTTTTTCAAGAAATGAAGATTTATCGATTGATGGAGAAAAGCTGGAGATAACAGACACATACGTTTATCTTGGACAGCAGATATCAAGTGAGGGTCACATTGATGAAGAAATTAATCGGCGTACAAAACTTGCCTGTAGAGCTTTTGGAAGAAACATAATAATTTTCAAGAGCAATATGCCATTATGTCTTAAAAGAAAAGTGTTTGATCAATGCATCCTTCCAGTGCTTACGTATGGTGCAGAGACGTGGACCTTAACTAAAAGAGACATACAAAGGCTGCAGACAACTCAAAGCAGCATGGAGAGGTGCATGCTTGGTGTAACCAGGAGAGATATGAAGAGGAACTCGTGGATCCGAAAAATGACAAGAGTGGAAGACATGATCAGAGTAAAATCCCTAAAATGGCAATGGGCTGGACATACTACTAGAAGGACAGACCATCGATGGACAGCCAAAATTTTTTCGAAGGGACTGGAAAAGACCCAGAAGAAGACCACATGGGAGATGGGTGGATGAAATTCGAAAGTATGCGGAAGTGACATGGAGGAGACTGGCACAAGACAGACCGTTGTGGAGGAAACTTGGGGAGACCTTTTTTTTTTTTTTTTTGATTGGAGGTTTAACGACCACCGTGAGCAACTCAATGGGCTATAAGCAGTCGCCCGTCCCTAATTAAGGGTCACTGGTTCCAGGGAAGGGAAAGAGCCAGTGCCGTAAGACAAACACAACGTCCATGCCTCACCGGGATTCGAACCCGGACCCCGTTCGGACGAATGAGCAGAGGCCATCGCTTAGACCACTGCGCCACCGGGGCGGCAGGGGAGACCTTCATCCAGCAGTGGATTGATAATGGTTGACGATGATGATGATATATATACATATACATTGAAGTGCCAGAAAAAGTAGTACACCAGTCTAATACTTGGTAGGTCCTCCGCCGGAACGCAGGACTGCAGAAATACGACGGGACATGGACTCCACTAGCTTCTGGAAATATGCTGTAGGCAATGCACACCATACTTCCTGCAGAGCATTCCACAATTCGGGTGTATTCCGAGGTCTTGGATTCCTGTGTTCGATAGCCCGTTGCATGGCATCCCAAATGTGTTCTATCACGTTCAGATCTGGGGACTTGGGTGGGAATGGCAACACCCGAAACTCAGATGAATGCTCCTCTAACAATAATGTGGCGTCCCGACACTTCTGTGGATGTGCATTGTCCTGTTGGAACAGGCCCAACCCATCAGCATGAATGCAGGACATGAATGGGTGTACCTCGTCAGAAAAGATGTTACTGGGACCCCGTACCAGGGGTCCCAGTGAAGTCCAGTTAAACACACCCAATACCATTACAGACCCCCCACCAGCCGGTACAGTTCCCTGTTGACAGGCGAGATCCATGGCTTCATGGGGTTTGCGTCACACACGAATCCTTCTATCTGCCCGATACAGTTGGAAACGCGACTCGTCACACTAGGCTACTTGTTTCCAGTCATCAAGCGTCCAGTGGCGGTGTTGCAGTGCCCAAGCGAGGCGCATAGCTTTGTGTCGTGCACCCATCAAGGGGACTCGAGTTGGGCATCGTATCCAAAAGCCCATATCGTGCAGGGTACGTTGCATAGTCCGGACGCTGATGCTTGTTGAGGCTCCAGCATTGAATTCAGACGATACCTGCGAGAGTGTTGCATGCCTATCGCATGAAATGATTCTTCACAGCCGACGATGGTCTCGTTCAACCAATGTCTTTTTACCACCACACTGGTATCATAGGTTGGAGGTTTTGCCGGAATTCCTGTAGTCACAGTACACCCTTGCAATGGTCGTCCGTGAAAGTCCTAATTTCGTTTCTACCTCCGAAATACTATGGCTCATCTCACGTGAGCCAACTTTGGACACCACGTTGAAAATTGCTTAAATCGTTATTACTTGTCATTCTCATGCCAAAAACAGCTCTGACAGCTGGCAAGGACGCAATCGAGTATGCACATAGGTGACGTTGCTAAGTATTTTGCATAAGCTCGTCTGTACCAGTTTTTCTGGCATTTCAGTGTATATATACTACTACGTTCAAAAAGTTCCGGAACTTTTTGAATATTTGCCAAATGTCAGTGAATTACGTCATTCCCCGCTGAGCAAGCAAAGAGCATGATGTGACCGACCAGCCAGATCCGGTTTGATCCAGATCCAACACGTACAGCGTATGTGCGTAGTTCGTGATTACAGGCATTCAAGGCTCTCCGTCGTGAGGAAAACAACGTCGAATTTTGAACAGCGTTCAAGCATTAAATTTTGTGTTCTGCTCGGAAAATATTTCGCTGAGACTTTGCAAATGATTAAGTCAGCGTACAGTGAGACTGCAATGAGCCAAACTCGAGTTTACAAGTGGCATCAACGATTCGAAAATGAGTGACAGAGTATCGAGGATGATGAGAGGTCAGGACGACCTTCAACATCCACAATGGATGAACAAATCGCCAATGTCAAAGAAATTGTGAAAAATGACTGTCGAAAATGTATTGCAACGATTGCAGAAGTTGCCGGCATCTCAGTTGGAAGTTGCCATGCCATAAAAACAGAGAAACTGGGCATGCATCACGTGTGCCAACAAATCGTTCCCAAAAATTTGACACAAGAAAAAATGATGAGTGCATGCAAGTTTGTGGGGATAACATTGATGGAGTGGATTCAGATCCTGATCCCTTGAATCGATTGATCACTGGGGATGAGACTTGGTACTTTCTGTACGACCCCCAATCCAACCGACAGTCAAAAGTGTGGAAATCACCGTCGTCACCACGACTGAAAAAGTTCAAGGCTGACCGCTCCAAAGGAAAGGTCTTGTTAATAGTTTTCTTCGATTGCAAGGGGGTCGTACACAAGGAATTCCTTCAACATGGTAGTACAGTCACTAAAGAAGAGTACACCAACATCCTGAAACTTCTCTGAGAATCAGCGCAGGGATCATAGCATACTTCTGGAAAATTTTAGGTAGGAATTTTAGGACTTTTTAGAAAAATTTTAGGAAAATTTTAGGAGTGTATTTCAATAAAAACTAGATGTATATTTGTATACATCTAGTAAAACAACTTTGTATACATTGTAAAGAGTTTGCTTCACACCCTTCAACCATATATACTGATAGACTGTGCATGACATCAAAATTTCTGGCTCCAACATAAAATCACATGACATCAGTCAAAAAGATGGGTTACACCTGCTGTGCTTATGGTTGCTCTGAGCGATATAGTAAAGAAAGTTCTATGATTTTTCATGGGTAAGAAACGAATTAAATACCTAAGTCAATAAAGTTCAATTACTTAACCAGAAACTTGCAGCTATTGATATAAAAATATAGTAACTTAAGAAAAAAATGGAATGCATGTTCCAAATTCTTCGCAAATGTTCATCACATTATAAATCACAAAATGTAAACAACCCGATCATGCATGTATATAGCTCATAAGTAAACTTACCTGAAGAGTTTTCATTATATATGAGGCGCATTCACATAATACACCAAAAACACTGAAGTTCTGCAGCGTAAATTAGTAATCATAACAGCATTTTTACACGAAATTTGGAGTCTGATGATGACGTGCCCAATGTTTGAGCCATGGCGGCTTTGATGCAGCTATTGCCAATGCGCAGTCCATTAGTATATATGGTCGAAGTTCACACCCAAATTTTTTGCATAACGTCTAATGTCTAAAGTTTAAGTATGATTTACTTCTAATGTTCAGTTCTTATCTTTTCACGTGTTATTATCATATTCAAGTACATTTACCACATTCAAGTTTCCCTTTGAACATTAATATGCTGTTGAACCAGAAGCAATTCACGATTTTCACAGTAAAGTTTTCAGGTTCCACATTAAATTATAATATCCTAAAAAGGTAATTGAAAACCAAGAACTATGTACAATTGTTCACTGAATTACTTTTTTCATATTATTATTTTAACCTTTTCCTGATAAGCCTATCTTTTTCTGCTTCCACCACAACTAATTTACTTTCAGTTTTCTTTATTTCAGCTGAACCTTGTATGATCAAGTTAGAGGCAACTGCTATTTCAACAGTATTTTGTTTTTCTACAGCTTTTCTCATTCTTTCTGTTCCCTCTTGAATTATTGCTAAGGAGGCTTCTTTATCTTTTTTAAGCCTATTTATTTATGCATCATTTTCTTTTATTTTGTCATCAAACTCAGCTTTTCTTTTTTTCTCTAGCTGCTTTTCCTTATTTTCCCTCTCTTTCTGCTTCCTTTCTTTTACCTTTTTTGATTCTTCTTCCTTCAGCTTATCAACATACTCTTTATAAAATTTATGTGAATCACGAACACTATTTAACAAATTTCTTGTTATGGGAACTTTACTTACACATCCATAGTGTTTTTAATGGCCCCTTTAACTATTCTTAATGATGTTATAGTTGAGTCTTTTAAGTTAGCCTTGTCCTTCCTTAACAGAGCAGTGTTAACCGAAAATCCCCTTTCTGCATCAGCATTACTATGAGGTAAAACTAAAATTGACTTGATGAGTTTAGCAAGATTTGAGTATTTTTCTTTTCCGCTAGAGTCTTTAAATACTAAATATATTACACCAGTAATGATCAATCCGCACTGGAATATGCCCTTCCTCTGAAAATTTCACTAGTTCATCTAGAGTTGGCTTATCACAATTTAAAAGTATCCACTCTTCTCTTACTCTATCAATTTGTTCCTCAGAAAGATGCAAAACACTTGAAATTCTGGTTATTTCCGAAAGTCCTTCAGTGACTGAAAGTTGAGTTGACTCTTTGGTTCTTTTACCTTTAAAACTTCTATGTCTCTTAGCTTTTGATTGCAGAATGGCAAATTTGACTTTAAATATTTTGTGGTTGTAATTAGTGATGATCTTACATCTAAGAGAAATAATTTCTGCCTGGTCTCCTGAACATTCCTGAGGAGATTTTTTGTCTTCATACCAACTTCTAACTCCCCTAGTTTTTTCCATGAATTTTTTTGTTTTCAAAATCAACATTCTTTAGGTCTTCTCCAAATTTCCCTGCAATAACATCATCTTGGATAAACTGAGCCATAACATTCCTCGTATTTAAATCAGAATATATCAGAATCAGAATATAAGTATTTAAATCAGAATATAACTGGTGTATTTTTGGTTCTTCACTCTGATAACATAATGAAAACTTTTCAAAATTTTGGTGTCAAAATGAAATCAATGCTAAATAGCAAGGAGTTAGCTCATTTTTCAGGAAACAGTGAATTCTTTTATACCTTGCCGAATTGCGTAGTTGTTTTTCAAATATTTTTTGAGATGGCAAGAAGTTTAAAAAATATTCTGTAA
The DNA here is from genome assembly GCA_039090855.1 of Macrothele yani. Classification (NCBI taxonomy): domain Eukaryota; kingdom Metazoa; phylum Arthropoda; class Arachnida; order Araneae; family Macrothelidae; genus Macrothele; species Macrothele yani. The sequence continues at coordinate 78,958,868 of CM077026.1, forward strand.
TATTTAGCCATTGATTCAAGAGCCTCTGGGCTACAGAACCAACGGTTAACCATCTGTTGCTGACATGACGCAAAAGAAATTTGGCTGTGACCAATGTTATATCCTCGACAGATTTATAATCCTTTCATCTTGCAGCACTACTCTTTAAAAAGTAATGCATATCAGTAGCAAATTCATCAAAATCTATATTTAAGCTTGTCAAAAAAATTTTAAATGCATTACTAACAACATGCAGGTTGCAAAAACCTAGTTCCAAAGATTTCTGGCCTGTTTCTTGTTTTACAACTTCATTGAATTTGCGTAAAAAGCACTTATTTACATTTGGGCTGTCCATGGATACACAAATAATTCTGTTCAACGAAATATTGAAGGATGATAACACATCAAGAATTTCTTTTAGCAAAATATCTGCTGTTGCATGACCCAGAAAAATGCTTGTTAGGTATCGGCAAGAAACTGAATTTATTTCTGAAGACCAGTACCTGAGATACACATCCAACTGACGTTTCACTTGTGTATTTGTAGTTTCATCAAATGCTATAGTAACCTTTCCTGGGCTACTAGATGCAATGTCTTTTTTCAAATCCTCTTCAAAATATTTTGACAATCCATGTGATATCACATAAGCAACTTTTTTTCTTTAAGTTGCATTTTGGCTGCAATAGCAGAATCAGGAAACATTTCTTTGAAAAGTTCAACTGTTTCAGTGCATAAAACAAAAGACATATTGTCCTTAGCAACTTTCATGGCCCATAATGCTTCGGCTTTAGCCAACTGTAAATCATGACTCAGTACTTCACTAATATTTGTTTTGGGCTGAAGATCCCGTCCTCCAAAGGCTTTCAGGATGGACTTATTTTGAAATTTACTTTGAAATTTCTGCAAATGTTTTTTTCCTTTATGATGCGCTTTTACTTGTGAAAAGCCACTATTAGAAATACTGAAAATTTCTGAACACAATATACACTTGCAGACTTGCCAACCTTAAGAAGAGAAAAATCCTGCAATCTTCTATGAAAATCCTGCAAGCTTATTTTCGTATGTTTGAAATATTTTTTTTTTTGATTGGAGGTTTAACGACCACTGTGAGCAACTCAATGGGCTATAAGCAGTCGCCCGTCCCTAATTTAGGGTCACTGGTTCCAGGGAAGGGAGAGATCCAGTGCCGTAAGACAAACACAACATCCATGCCTGACCGGGATTTGAACCCGGATCCCTTACGGACGAATGATCAGAGGCCAGCGCCTAAGACCACTGCACCACCGGGGCGGCTGTTTGAAATATCAATGGACATAATTTGAAGCACTAATGTTACGTTAAGGTATATAAAAAATGTAAAACAATTTCTGTTAACAAATATTTAAAAAAATTATGTTAAGTTATGCATCGATCTGGAGAATAACTCAAATTAAGACGGAAAAGGAGAAATTCCTCGAAACCGTCGGATTCTCATGCCTAAAGTGAAATTTTTTTGCCGTCGAATTTCCGATTTCGGAAATTTTTCCTCCAGTTTCAAACTGAAATTCAAATATTTATGGAATAAAATGATATATAACAACAATACTGGACAAAGGCAGCATCACAGGAAAAAAATTATTGATTACGGGAAAAAACTTTTAATTCGTTTACTTCCGTTTCTGTACCGTCCCGATGCGCATTTTTATGAATTGGTAAAATTATTCGATGCGTAGTTTTACGCGCGAGAAAAAAGTTCCCGACGCATATTTTTACGCATCGAGAAAAATTCCCGATCCGTATTTTTACGCGTTGGTAAAATTTCGATGCATACTAAATGCGCAATTACGCATTTTGGCGAACTCTGGTCGGCATATCACTTGAGCACTCTACCGCACGATGTCACAAAGCCAGCGAGTCAAAGATGACATCATCGCGTGACACAGCGCTCGTAAGGTCTGTTAGAAAATCTAAGTGGATGGTTGCAGGGGGTTGAAATATTTCGATTGAGCAATCTGAATATTAAAAAAATCTGTTAAAAAAGACCTCTATCCGTAAATCAGTAAAATTTTACGGGTAATCCGTAAAAGTTGGCAAGTATGCAAGTCTATTTTTAAAAATTTCCCCATTTCGGCAACAACGCATGATGTTTTTGTCCTGTTACACATGCATGTGTTTGAAATGTAACTATCTGGGAACATTTTCTTGAAAAGCACACTTGCATGGTCAGCACAGCTTAAAAGTAAGTTATGTTACACGAGGAATGAAGTAACCAAGCACTCAGCATGGATAATCGCATCAGAAGATGAACTATCTCGAGCAAAATTTAATGTTTTGTTATTTTCCACGCACTTAGAATTGGCCACGTGTTTTGCGTAAGAATGTGATTAACGATATTTCCTTTGCCCTTGCGGACAATGAAAAAATCACACCTACAAATAGAGCAAAATGCAAATCGTTGGCGGTTCCTTGATTTCGATTATACACGGATAATCTGTCGTATACTTCTTAAAAACAGACTGATATTTTCTACCAGCCATCGCTTGATTAAACGCGTTCACAAAAAATTCTCAGAAATTCCTGTTAAGACAGACGAAGTACATGAAACAAACCAAAACACTACTGCACGCTTACGATAGAAATCTGCGTCGGTACGCGCCAAGGCCAAGCCCGCTCCTACTCCGTGCGTGCAGCGCCATAGATCATTACCGGTTGGAGCCGAGATATATTGCGCATCGAAGGTCGCTGTCGCCGACGCACGATCGAAGGTCAATGATCACGTGCTCTACTGCCTGCCACGATAACACTCAGCTACCATCCCATCGTCATTTACTGGAGGTTACGGAAGGAGACCACATGTTTCCTCTTTGCTTCCACCCACCTGTGGTTTACAATAACAAAACATCAACAGAAAGAGGAGGTTCCACAAGGCATGCACAAAAATAAAGTACGATCTTCTGCGTGCCACGGAGTTCGTCTGCAAAGCGCAAACCAGGGGTGAAAATGACCCCTCCCCTTTTCCCTTAGATCTCTTGTTACTCTCGAAAACTGTCCGAAGTGGAGCGCCCGCCCCGAAGCAAGTGCATCTCGATGGCGTCATTTTCCCTCCCTTCAGCAGCACAGCATATAGGCTGTGTTTCTACAATAACAGGTCTTTTTACCTTACCGTAATGGTAAATTTATTGGCGTTAATAACGGTTGTATTTTTAATAAATAAGCTTACGAAAATTTTAGGAAGAATAGCAAATTTTAGGTATAATTTTAGGAATTTAAGGAGGGTCACAAAATATTAGGAATTTTAGGAGGAATGCGATCATTGTCAGCGAGACGCAAGCAACCCGATCTTTGGAAGACCAACGAGTGGCCGCTACATCACATTAATGCGCTGGCTCACAGATCCCTCCTTGTGTTAGATTACCTGTCCAAACATCACATTCCCATTCCCATTCTTCCACAACCAGCTTATTCCCCTGATCTCGCCCCATGCGACTTTTTCCTTTTCCCCCGGATGAAGAATTTGCTTAAGGGATGACACTTCTCAAGTTCCGAGGAAGTGCAATGAGCTGCGATGGAGGCACTGGAGGATGTGGCAAAAGAAGGTTTGCAATCTGCATTTAAATCTTTGTATGAGTGCTGGCAAAAATGCATAGTTGCACAGGGTAACTACTTCGAAGGAAACACAGCACAAACAGGTATTATCTGTACTCATTCTCTTTTAATATAAAAAGTTCCGGAACGTTTTGAACGCAGTAATATATATGTATATATACACTATCTACCAACAAGTAATTGGACACCTGTGATAGCAAAGGAAAACAAAGTTTATTCACCTTCAATTGTTGGTGGAGCCTCCACGAGCGGCGATTACAGCTGCGACCCTCCGGGGCATACTCTCAACCAGGCGGTGTACGACGGCTAGTGGTATTTTCTTCCACTCGGCTTGGAGAAGACAGGTCAGTTCCTTCACCGATTTCGGACGGTGGGGGCACCCCTTAAGTCGACGCTCCAACTTGTACCAGAGGTGCTTGATAGGGTTAAGGTCTGGGCTCTGCGCAGGCTGGTCCATTCGATTAACCCCACTGTCACCATACCAAACCATGGTGGACCTCGCAACACGACGGGTGGCATTGTCATCCTGAAAGTAACATGGGTCCACCCCGTAAAACTGCCACAATGTAGGAAGCGCATGGTCATCCAAAATGGTGCAGTAGGTCTCAGCGTTGAGTCTACCAGGAACTGCGACCAAGGATCCTGTGCCATACCAGGAGAAACATCCCCATAGCATAATTCCACCGCTGCCGAACTTCACAGTTGGCACAATACATTCCGGCAGGAGGCATTCTCCAGGCAGACGCCAAACCCACGCCAAACCCAGACCCTGCCATCCGAACGGTAGAGGGTGAACCTTGATTCGTCACTCCAGAGAACCTGTTTCCACTGTTTAACGGTCCATTGTTGACGTTCTTTGCACCACGTTAGCCGAGCAGCGCTATTGGACTTGGTGATCAAAGGCTTGTGGGCGGCAGCACGTCCATGATAACCGAGCAGATGGGCTTCCTTACGGATGGTATTCGTCGAAAGAACACTCCCGGATGCCCGTTGAAACTCCTCGTGGATGTGGCCCATCGATTTGGTGCGGTTCTTCCGAATTTCTCTGGCCAGCACCTGTCGGTCTCTAACTCCCAGTTTTGTGGGTCTGCCGGGTCGGGGCACATTCCGACAGTCACCTCTCATCTTCCACTTGCCAATCAAGTAGGCCACTGTCGATTTTAGGTACTTCAACTCGCTGGATATGTTACGTATGGATCGGCCATTTCTGTGATACCCGACGATCACACCTTTCTCAAAATCAGAGAGCTCAGAACGGCGTGGCATCTTGCATGCGACTGGTTGCGTTGTTTCCCACACGATATTTAACGGCGGCGGCCGTGACGTGTATCAGGACCGCAGATACCGTCGATTGCAGGGGTGTCCAATTACTTGTTGGTAGATAGTGTATATTGGCAATACTGAAACATTGTTTAAGTGTATACAAAAGAGTTTCATACATTTCATGATTTAAGTACCTTTGTTAAGGCATTTTTTTTTTTTTTGCATTTTTCATATGGTATTTTTTTTTCAGGTTTTTCGATCAGTTTTTGTTATTTTTGAGTCATTATTTTGCACATTTTGGTATTTTCAGTAAAACAGGCATTTTTGAATGAAATTCCCTGAAAGTCAGAAGACTGAGAAAATGGGGTGGGGTGGGGGTTGCTTGTGTTTAGAACATTTGCACATGCGTTGTAGCAAACAGTGGCGTTATGACGGCGGTAAAAGCACTTCAACCCTACCTTGACTCTTCCTTCAAGCCAGTGATGAGCTGTTCTCTCACTTACAGTACGGCCGCTGCCATTTTGTTGGAAGGTGAGGTTTGGTGTGGGGGAGAACGAGGAATAAACACTGCAGGCTTCACGCTAACAGTTAGGATCAAACCGCCAATACAGGTTTCACAGTATAACCCCCCCCTCCTATCTAGCGTAACGTGGCTGTAAATGAACTCGTACAAACCAGCCCAAGCAAGTTCTACAGATAATAGGGGCTAATAGTCTCTCTACATTTTTCGGAAGCAGCACGTGTTGTTTAGTAGCTGTGAATAATTTTTGCCTAGTAATGTGAATTTCAACATCCAACCTGCCTAAAAGTGAAAGAAAGTGCCTCACAAAAATTAAAACACTTCATTTCTGAATATGGCAAAAAGGTATTCTCTATCAATGGACAAATACTACATTGCAAACTGTGCAATGTGAGATTTGCCCCAGAAAAGAAATTTACCTTGCGACACAAAGTCAACAGCAAAAAAAAAAACATAATCAAGCAAGGTTTTCAGTGACTTCAGGGCAAGAAAAAGTTGCAGCAAGTGCTTCTGGGCTAAACCAGCGCATCTACAAAACATTCTGCATTTTACGGAGAAATGTGCGAAGCCTTCATTTGTCCCAATATTTCTGTGAGTAAAGTTAACAATCTGAAATTGTGCAGCTTTTCAAAAAGCACACTAGGAAGTCTTTGCCAGATTTCTCCACATTAAGGAAAAATTATGTCAGCCAGTGGTATAAAAACACCATGCAGAAGATAAGAAAAAAAGTAGCTGACAGAAAAATCTGGGTGTATCAATGGTTGAGACAACTGACTCTCCAGGACAATATGCAGCTAATGTAGTGGTAGGTATGATAGAAGATCACCCTGTTGAACAGTTTTTCATCAATTGTGAACATCTAGAAAAAGTGAATTTTTCTACAATAAGTAAACCCTATGATAGATCCTTGAACTTAATATGGCCCAATGGCATCCAACATGACAATGTCTTGCTCTTTGTGACTGATGCAGCATCTTACATGATAAAGGCTGCTAAAGCTCTGAAAGCCCTGTACTAAAAAATGGTGCACCTGACATGTCTAGCAAATGCCTGCCATAGAATTGCTGAAGAGATATGAGGACAGTTCATTGAAGACCAGCTGATTGGATGCATGAAGAAAGTCTTTGTGAAGGCACCATCTCAAGTGGCATCATTCAAAGTTGGAGGCCCCAAACGTTCCTTTGCATCTTGCTCTAATTTTAACCAGATGGGGGACTTAGATTGAAGCATGCAACTATTACTGTGATAATTTCACAGTGGTGAAGAAGATCATGCACTCATTTGACAGCAACAAAGTGCTTTCACTTAAAAGTAGCACAGAGACTACTTTCTGATCCTGAAATTGCAGGTAAATTTTCTTTCATAAAGTCGAATTTTGAATTTCTGCCTAGTGCCATTACTTCCTTGGAGAAGTCAGCAGTGCTGTTAGTGCATCAAATAGACTTAATGAAGAAACTTGTGAATGACCTAGACCAGTGGTTCTCAAACTTTTTAGCCTGTGGAACCCTTTTTCCTACAATGTCTAGCAATGGAACCCCTCAATAAAGACCATTTAAAAATTAATATACCTATATGCCTATTATTTATCACTGATTTGAAATAAAAATAAAATGAAAAAAAAAAAAAGCAATCAATAAAAAGGTAATACATACAAAAAGGTAACGTAGAGCCAAGACGATTTATTATGCCAATGATGCAAGTATTCAATCATGAAAAATATTAATGTGATGAATGGCTTTGCTTTTTATTGCCACACAATTCTTTAAAATTTGGTTCTATCGAAGAAAAATGTAATCTTATATGGGGCTCTGCATTCAGCTTATTCCGGTGCTTAGTTTTTGTTGAGGCATACACAGAAAAGCCAGTTTCACACAGATAGGTTGTCGCAAATGGTAAGAGTACTGACACAGCTTTTTGCGATAATAATGGATATTCTCCTTTCAAACTGCACCAAAATTCTGTCATTGGCACTGTTTTATAAAGAGATGTCACTGAAGAATCTGATGTCAGTTCAATACATTTTTCATATTCATCAGATGAAAAGCAAGGAGGTTTCTCATTTATAACAAAGGAGTTTTAATCCATAATTGACTTTTTATTTTTTCGTGCTGCTCATCAGGAAAATAGTGACTGATTGAATCGTGGAGAGCTTCCAGATGTAGGGTGATTTCATCATATTGTTTGTTATCTATTTCTGAGTCCAACTGTGACAGAAAGTTTCTCATGGCTGAAAAGCAGTCAAGTTCATGGCTACAGACACAACTCGTCCAAAATTGAAGCTTTTTTTAAAATGCCACAATTTTGTCTTTGGTAGTGAATACATCAATTTGCTTTCCTTGAAGTGGAAGATTGAGTTCCTTCAGTTTTGAGAAAATATCAGATAGATAAGCCACTTGAAATAACCACTCTCTATCATTTAATCGATCTTCCAAATAAAAGTGGTTATCTATGAAGAAAGCATGCACTTCAGCTCAAAGTTCAAAAAGCTTTCCAATATTTTACCTCGAGATAACCACCTCACTTCCGTGTGTAGAAGCAATGACGTATGCACACTTCCCATATAATCGCACAAGATTTTAAACAATCTATTATTCAGAGGACGAGGTTTTATGAAGTTTATCATTTTAACTACTTCATCCAGGGCGCTTTTTAGATGGAGAGGCAAATTTTTTGCAGCAAGAGCTTGCTTAAGAAGCATACAGTGACTACTGGTACAGTGCTTTGCAATCATTTTGATGTGTGCGACAATACCAGATGTTTTTCCCACCATAGCTTTAGCACCATCTGTACAAATATCAACGCAATTTTCCCAAGGAATTTCATTTCCTTCAAAGAAGGAATTTAAAATATTGAAGATCTCTGCTGCAGTTGCATGAGCTGTTAGTGGCTTGCATAAAAGAAGATCTTCTGCTAGAGATGCTTCATACGGATATTTTACAAAAACGAGCAATATCGCGAGACCAGACACGTCTGTAGACTCATCAATTTGCAAAGCGCAAGACTTGATGTGAAAAATAAGTTCCTCTTTTACGCACCCTGCTATTTCCTTCACTCGGCGAGACACTGTATCATTTGATAGCGGAATTTTCGATAATTCTTTGGCCGATTTTTCACCAAGTATACACTTAACCATGTCAATAAAACATGGCTTGATTAGATTATCTGCTATTGTATGAGGTTCAACTGCTCGTGCTATTTGATAGTTTACTAAAAAGTAGCTTTTTCATTCTGTTTGATAGTTTACTACTCTGTAGCTTTTTCATTCGCTGTATGTGCTGCATGAAAAATATTTTTTTGCACTTTTAGAAGTTCATCACGCTTGCGCACAAAAAAATCAACATTCTTATCTTTGAGCTCTCGATGTGTAGTCTCCAAATGGCATCGCAGTTTGGCAGGTGCCATTGAACTATTATAATAAAGTTTGCGGCATACGACACACTGCAGATTATCATCAGCATTCATAAATCCGAAACCAATATAGCTCTCATTATACTTTCTTCTTTTTGCAAATTTGGCAGTTTTATCTTGATTGCTTGCACCTTCCAGCATGTGTATAATTTTCTTGAACTGAAGCAAATTCTTTTGTTTCTTGCACATTATCATTCTCATCTATAGGAGAAGTACTAGGTACTGATAGAGAATTTGACTAAAAAATTTCAGAACTTGAACGTTTTAACGTACCCTGTTTAAGCCAACGATCCATTTCTAACATTAAGTGGAGTAGAGCTGACTAACATTGACAGGCCAAAACTTCGCAGCAAATTCTTGCTTCTCCGGCACTCTACAGCCGTCCAGACCTAGGCAACAGTAAAGGCCATAAATCGCCTTATCAGCGTTTTAGGCGCAAAACTGTTTTGACTCCTCCCTCAATCTTTTGGCACCACTTCTTTGAGATGTTCTATCCAACGTGGCTTTCATGGCTCTCTGTCACATCTTTTTTCCTGTTTTTTTATTGGTTGGAATGTTTGGTTAAGGCTGTCATCGAGAAAAATATAGAATTAACAGATTTTCTTGAAAATTCGGCGATGTTTTACAAACTGCTTGCGGAACCCTGGGGTTCCGCGGAACACACTTTGAGAAACACTGACCTAGACATTGTGACTGGAAAAGTGGAAAAGGCTGTGCAAAAGAAAATTGAACAAGCAGGATATGAAAAGCTGTGCTTAATTGTAGATGTGCAATCAGAAAGAAACTTTTCCCTTGGTGAAATTTCAGGAGACTGAACAAAGTGACATAGTTCATTTCAAGTATGCTCCTGTAGTGTCAGTAGAAGTGGAAAGGTGCTTTTTAATGTTTAAAGCTTTTTAGGCAGACAATAGAAAACCATTCTTTTTTGAAAATCTGCACATGGTTTTTGTTGTGCAGTGCAATTTTGGACTGATAAAATAAAAACTTTCAGTCTACCATGGAAAACCAAAAATATTCAAATAAATTTTTTTTGTTAGTAAAATTCAAATTTTCAATTTGGCACAGGAACTATCAGAAAATGTAAATTGCATTTTTGTCTTTTTCTTGCCTTCTTTTATAACGCACATTTTTTTAACAAAAAAAAAAAAAAAAAAAGAAAGAAAGAAAGAAAAAAAAAGAAGACTAAGTTTGCCACAGGAACTGTAAAAATTTAAACAGTATTTTAGGAAGGGGGGGGTTGTCTCATAGGGCATGTTTTTGGGCAATACATTTTTACTTTGGGACAGAAACTGTAAAACAATTAAGTTGTATTTGGTTATTCTTTGTTTTGTTTTACAGGTAATGTGTTGGTTAGTAAAATAAAGCATTTCAATTGACACAGCAACAGCTAACAGATTAAATTACATTTTTTAGATTCTTTTTGTTTTGTTTCAGGTACCTCTTCTTCTTTTTTTAATTAATTAGTTTTGCAAGAAAATAAAGAAATAAATGTGCATTTGTTAGGTAATCTTTTTGGATTACACAGCATTTTTTTTTTTTAGATTTTTGGGTCATAAATGCATTTTTATACGGCACTTTCTAGCAATTTTTAGGTCATCAAAATTTTAGCCTTAATCATCACCTATTCCTCTTAATATTGCCTTGGCATGGTTGGTGACAAGTATCAGGTTGTTTCATGAGAAATGTTTATTTTTTATGCTTTATTTCAAAGCAGAAACACAAATTCGTCAAATCAAATTACAATCGATTTTTTGATGTTTACTATTTTTCAGTAAGATCTGTCCCACTTTTTAACAATATACAATTCACACAGACATACAAACAAAGAAAAAAAGTTCAGAAAATGGTAAGATTGCACACATGCTCATCATACAAAAGAAAAAAATCACATGCAATAACACCACAGTGTTTTGGCATTTAACAAAATATCCACATTTTTTGCTCTAAGTACTTTATAAGCTGCAAATAATTATGCAGCAAATATAGTATGTAATCTTGATTTCTGTTGAACTCAGAAGAATTTTTGAAATATGAAGCAAAACATATAAAATGAACTCCCATTTGAAAAATATAGGCTATATAATTAAAATGATGTTACCTGGTAATCTGAGCACTGACTACAACTGCGACACATGATCTTGCATGACGTAAAATGCATTTAAATACATTTATATATATATATATATATATATATATATATATATATATATATATATATATATATATATATATATAAGAGTATTACAATATTTACTTTACAAAAAAGGTTTTAAAATTGGGTGTTTACTTTCCAAAAAATTATTATCACTGTACAAAATATAGTATCATTAGGGTTAAAAACACAAACAAACAAAAACCTTTCCTTAGAAAAGGAATTAAAGAATCATCAATAATAAAAAATTGCAAAAATGGAACATTGAAAGTTAATATAGTATATAAGAATATAAATGTACAATGTATAAAAGAAAGTTAATAAATTCCTTATTGAATTACCTTATTTTCACAAAGGTCAACCCAGTCACCGTCAATACCATTTTCTTTAACCCAAGGTAAAACACCATCCTTTGCTGGCACAACAATACCCACAAGACATGCCTGAAAAAACAGAACAATGCTTAATTAAATATCTAAGTTGTTGTTCAGGAAGCATAAACAACAGGGGTGGGGGAAGAATAACAAATGTCCACAGTTCATTAACATTACAGTACTAATAAACATTTGTATTCTGAGCACATTTCACTGAGCAATTTTTTCTAAACCAAGGAAATCATGGGATGACCAGATTCAGCAATGTCAGCATGAGAAAAAGATAATGAGTATGAAGCATAAAAGGTCTTGTGGGTGGCGTGTGATGGATGTCAATGAAGTTCGCGCTGGGTGCTGAGACCGCTGTACTTGGAGACTTATTGCAAAGTTCAAAAAGCTATATTAGCTATTGAACGAAAAATATACGTGGTACGTTAATTATTGTATTTACTACATATAATGTGTAGCAGGAAATTACTGTTACTCACGTTTTTATTACTAACATAGTGGTTGCTGGACGAGGACGTGTTTAGGGATATGCTGTTGTTGTATTTGATAAGAAGTTCTGACTTACCCATACGACCTTGGAAGCTCGGTATTTCTTGGGTACGTTATGAATAGCGTTCATATCATTGTTCTGACTTCACTATTTAAGTCTTCTTTTTAAAAATATCTTGTAGTAAACGAAATTTGTGTACAAAAAAAGCATTTAGGCTTGGAATGTATTGACTGCCGGGAATGTAACATAAGGTTAACAACATTCAAAGTCTTGTTAAAAGGAATGAATTTTCAACTAAAGATATGTAAAATCAATGAAGGATAAAACCAAATTAAAACCTGAATCCTAAAAGAACCAACAAACGAAATCCACCTCCAATATCACTACCATAATGCAAACATGTTTAGACATTAGGCTATGTCTTCTTCAATGGAGTACTTTGGTATTCGAAATATTTGATCTTAACAGCTCACAACGATAATTCATATTCACTATCAGCCAGGATCTGCATCATATCTATATATGATGTATCTATATATGGTATATATTATGGTGGACTTCCACCTTACATTCTACGACTGAAAAACGGTGTAGTCGTGATGCTCATCATGAACCCGTACAGTGGTCTAAGTGATGGCTTATGATCATTTGTTTGTGAAAAGTCCGGGTTTGAGTCCCAGTGAGGCATGGATGTTGTGTTTGTCTTCAGTCAAAAAAAAAAAAAAAATCACAAACCTGGTCACAAGGAAATGTTTAGTTGATGGCACACGCATGATCGCAAAGTTGCTCTTCTAAAATACAATTTCTGTGGAAATTTTGTGAGGAGAACACAAGGGGTCATTGCACACCGTGCTGTGCATTCCGCTGACTCCAAGCGACAGCACTTTCTCTTTTACCATCAAATGGATTTAATTTCTGATCATATTGTTCTTTGTGATGACAATAAGAGTCAAGGACAGACACTTGCTAAAATCGGAATACCTGCCAGAACCACAGTCTTCTCACATGGTATGGCTCTACGTTGCCCTATCTCGAACAAGATCAAAGGATTCTGTTGCAGTAAAGATCACTCACGAAGATGCACCTGGATTACCTGTTGCAAATGGATGGACTCAAAATATTGTCTTTACTGAAGTGTTTGAATAAATTTGTAAAATTTTTTTTGTCAATCAAATAAAGTTTACATTTGTTGCTTCATAAGAGTTTATTCTTAAAAAAAAGAAAAAAAGAAAAACTAACCGTCGATTTTGACGGGTTTTGTCTAGTATATATAAATGTCTTTGAATTGTTCAAATGGATGTTCTACTTCAATGTGCTGCTAAAGCCTTATCTGTAAGCTATCCTGGACACATCGACATCTTGCCTACACTAAACTTTCGTGAGACACCTGAGAACTCGTACAAATCAAAATTTAATTCTGTGATATTGTCATACTTTGCACATCATGATTTTCCATTCCTAAAAGGGTATAATATTTAAAGAAATACCCAAGGTAGTTGTATTATGAAAATGTAAACAAGTACATACACACACACACATACACGCATGCAGAGCATATGCCTCAAGATTCATTTAGTACACCAAATAAATTTTGTTGTCATAACTTATGCAGTATTATAGTAAGAAATGAAATGCAAAATTTTAAAAAATATATGGTACTAGGGGGGGGGGAGAAAGGAAAAACAAAAACAATAACTGACAGTTAAGAAATAAAAACTACACAAACACATTCCAGTCAAGAAGTATATGAATCCCCAAACAATCTGTTACAAGTACATCTAAATTTAATACATTACAATGGAATTAAAAAGTAGTCCAAATACAAAAGCCTAAGGAGGTATTTAGAAATATTTTTTGCACTATACATTTAAGATGAATGACTGGTTAAATTCATGCATTACAAGAAATTTGAACTTACTTTTAAGCTTTCACCATGTACAAATACTTGAGAAACACAGGCACTTCGTAAATATATATTCTCTATCTTCTCAGGAGCTACATACTCTCCCTGAGCTAGTTTAAAGATATGTTTCTTCCTGTCTAAAATCTTCAATGTACCATTCTGCAAAAAATAATTTTTTTTAAACATTTAATTATTTAATAAACAAGTTTCTGGTTAATAAAGATTTAAGAATAAGAAGAAATATAAGAAACATGTTCACAATAAAATTCATCAGTAAGTTCCATTGATTTTTATTTTATATTTTGTTTCTGCCCAAACATATTGCCATTCCACTATCCAGGACCAGTGCTATATATATTCTGAGCTATTTAGGCAGGCTGTAAAAAGCTCAGGAAATTTCAAATAATAATAATAATAATAATAATAATAATAATAATAATGATAATAATCCACTGGGCCATGGAGGACCTAGGAGATAGAGTAAGCAGCTACCAACCAAGCAGTCACAGGTTTGATGCCACCTAGTATCATTGCCCCAGCGGCTATGAATTTCAACTTGAGATTATCTTCTTAAAAAGATGTCGAAACAGTTGCAGGAATATGTGGTGCCTATGATGATGGTTTATCATCATGGTTTCGTCTCACCATCAACCATGATGAGACAAAACAAAAAGAAATCCATACCGGATCGGTTGTCGCCCGGGTCAACAAGGACAGTGTCAGGTACTATGGCTCCTGAACACCTGTCGACAAATGGGCTTCACAGCAGATCCTGTTGAGGAACCAGGACAGGCTGCTGCAATGCTACTGGAGCAAAAGAAACAGAAAACTTGACAGTTGCTGAAAATCGAGAAATCATGAAATGCTATTACCACGCAAATCCATCAGCCTGTGGTTTTCAAAAAGAATGATGCAAATTTGGAAAGGAAAGCTTCCAGACAGTGGAATAACAGAACAAAGAATAATGAGTCAAAGAAGGTTTATCATCAGGATAAAAAATGGAGAAATTGGCAAATGAAGGACCAACACAAAATAAGGACCACGTCGTGGAAAACTTCGAGCTAGTAAAGCCAGAAGATCAAGTAGCAGAAAATATTTTACCCGAAGAACAATCTGTGAAACAACATGACAACCATGAATTGACACAGCAGCAAGGCCTTCTGAAAGAGAAAATTTTAAACCATATGATACAAGGTGAGGAACGACAAAGACTTCCTATAATTCGCCAAATACGAAGCAAACAAGTGAAACATTTGTTAAAAACTGCAAATGATATCGTGGACAAAATTCCAACACATACTTTAAAGGAAACTAACCAGCTCATGTACAGTACAGCTGCCACAGTAACTATGGAACTTGGTTACAAGATGCCAAAGAAGAAAATGCTTGACACTCCTAAGTGGAAAATTTGGCTAGAAAATAAAATAAATAAACTTTGTAGTGACAATAGTAACTTAAAATGCCTGAAAAATGGGAAGCTTAAAAGTAGAAAAATAAAAGATGGACTCACCTGGAAAGAAAAAGAATTGTTGAAATTATGGAAGAATTAAAACAACGAGTAACAGCTACTACAAAGAAAATTGAAAGATATGACGGATGCATAAAACAGTACAAAGAAAATGCGCAATTTCAGAATCAGCAACAAGTATTTTATAAATCATTGAGACAAAAGGCAATCCAAATAAATATCAGCCCATGTAACGAAGATGCCTTGAAATTTTGGAAAGAAATTTGGGAAAGCAGAGTTGAACATAATAACAAGAAAGATGACACCGAATTTTCGGGTGTAATAAGCACGTCTTTTGAATCCGTTCTGACGCAAATGAAATTTATCAAAGCTATTCAAAGTCAATGGAACCGGTGTGGAAAACAGTATCTGACGGAAGAAAGAAGCTTTCCAATCCCTCAGATATTGCTGTAAACGTAATCATGAGCTTACGCCCTCTGGTTGCAGACTTGTGCGTTAAGAAAAACATGAATTTATATGAGAAACATTTCGCACCGAAAACGCTCTCCAACACAGAAAGAATTTTTCAAATCGGACTCTTAGAAACAGAGATATCGACAAAAATAAGATGTGACATTACGTCTCCTGGTGGGAAAACCATGCATTATTTTAGGAAGAAAGCATTCTCAAAAGGTTTTTCCATATGAGCGGTATCGGTCCAAGAAAAAAAAAATTTAGTCGAGTTTTCAGGAGCCCAGATTTTGCTACAAATACATCAGAAGCAGAAATTAACACTTATGCCCCCTGGTGGCCAAACCGTTCTTTACCAAACATTAGAAATTATGTGAAAAATATTTTCCATCAGGTCTTGTATACGATACAGGAGGAATTTTTCAAATCGGAGTTTTAGAAGCAGAAATAACTCAGAAAACGCAATTTACCTTTGTGTCCTCTATCAGAAAGTCTATGATTTTCTTGAAGAATTTTGAATCTATAGGAAAAACATTTCGAATCGGAAACACTATCTAGCAAAGAAGGAATTTTTCAAATCGGATTCCTAGAAGTAGAGATATTGACAAAAATAAGATATACATCTATGCCCCCTGGCGTAGAAACCATGCATCATTTTAAGAAAATATTTCTAAAAGGTTTGTCGACATGAATAGTATCGGTCTACAAACGACGTTTTCTTCAATTGTAAATTTAGAAGCTCATATTTTGCTGCAAATACATCAGAAACGCAAATTAAGATTTACCCCCCCCCCTGGTGGCCAAACCATTTTTTTACATAATTAGAAATTATGTGCAAACGATTTCCCATCAGGAGCTGTATCCGGTGCAGAAAGAATTTTTCAAATCGGAGATTTAGAAGCAGAGATATAGGGGTAAACGCAATTTACCTCTACACCTCCTAGCGGAAAGTCTACGAAATACTTGCAAATTTTGAAATTATATGAAAAACATGTCACACTGAAAACACTATCCAACAAAGAAATTTTTCGAATCAGACTCCTAGAAGTAGAGATATTGACGAAAATAAGTTATACATCTACGCCCCTAGAGATGTGGAATATTTTAAGAAGAAAATATTCCAAAAGGTTTATCGATGCGAGTGGCATCAGTCCACGAAAGAATTTTTTCAATCAATATTTTAGAAGCTCAGATTTTATGGCAAATACATCAGAAGCAAAAATTAACACTTACGCCCTCTGGTGGCAAAAGTATTCTTTACCAAAAATTTGAAATTATATGCAAAAAAATTTCCATCAGGAGGTGTATCCGCTGAAGAAAATGTTTTTCAAATCGGAGTTTTAGAAGAATTATAAAGGAAAATGTAATTTACTTTTTGCGCCACCTAGTGGAAAGTCTATGCGTAATTTAAAAAGTAACTATATCTAAAATACTCTTCAACATAAATGGAAGTGAAAGATAAAAGAATTTTTTCAATTGGATGTTTAGAAGCAAATTGGAATAAAACATATTTTTGAATTTGACATCATCTGCATTTACGCCTCTAGCGGCGAAATTGTACATCGTAAAAAAAAAAAATGAAATGAAGGATCATCATTCTCATATTTCAAGCTTCCCAATGAAAAAGAATTTTTCAAATCGGACTAATAGTTGCAGAGACATAGTGGATGGATAATGTGTTGATAACAACTGATATGATTACACAGCAAGTAAAGAATGTGAAAGCCTGGAGCGCACCTGGGCCAGGTGAATTTCACGGATTTTGATTAAAGTATCTTATAAGTCTTCATCAACGAATAACTATGCAATTCAATATAATGCTACAGAATTCTGCCACAGAAGATTGGATGACAACAGGTTGCACATTCCTGATAATGAAAGATCAAGGAAAAGGCAATGAACCTACTAACTATTGTCCAATTACATGCCTTCCAACAACATTCAAACTTTTCACAAGAGTACTAAGAGTACTAGCAAGATCAATATATGACTACTTATGGGGAAACAATTTGTACCCAATAGAACAGAAGAGGAACTTCAAAAGGTCAAGAGGCACAAAAGACCAGCTGCTAATTGACAAAATGGTACTAAAAAACTCCAAAAGAAGAAAAACGAATTTGAATATGGCATGGATAGATTATAAAAAAGCCTTTGACTCATTGCCTCACAGCTGGATTAACACTTGTTTGGAACTATTTGGAGTTAGCAAGAACATCTGTCGATTCCTCAAAGAAAATATGAAAAACTGGAAAACATTGTTACATGCATATGGTGAAAAACTCGGAGAAGTTAATATCAAGAGAGGCATATTTCAAGGGGATTCTTTGTCGCCTTTATTGTTTAATATCTCTTTAATTCCATTGTCAATGATTTTGAACAAAACAAAAATGGGCTACCACATTTCGGACCAACATGAAAAAATAAACCAACTGCTGCACATGGATGACCTTAAATTGTATGCAAAAAGTTCTGCTGAATTTGAAACATTGCTGCATACAGTGCAAATATTTAGTGATGATATACAAATGGAATTTGGACTGGAAAAATGTGCAGTACTATCTATGCACCGAGGAAAAGTCCAGAATATACAGTAGATGGAATAGAACTAGAAAATGGTAAAATAGTGAAATCATTGTCAGATAATGAAAATTATAAATACCTTGAAATTCTTGAATCAGATAACATCTTACATACAAAAGTCAAAGGCCTGATTCAGAGTGAGTATATCGAGAGAGTAAGAAAAATATTGAAATCAAAACTAAACGGTGGAAATACAATCAAAGCCATAAATACATGGGCCATTCCAGTAATCAGATACCCAGCTGAAATAATTGATAGAACCCAAAGTGAATTAGAAATACTGGATCAGAAAACTCGAAAGTTATTGAACATGCATCATGCACTCCATCCAAAAAGTGATGTTGTTTCGGAAGATTGGAGGCAGAGGGCTACTACAAGTACAACAGGTAGTAGAGGAAGAAAAAAGAAGCCTGAATGATTACGTCGACAGAAGCAGAGAAAAGCTACTTAGGCAGTGAATAATGAAAATTTCTTAAAACAACAGATAACAAGGCTGAATACAAGAGAAAGCAGTTTGAAAGCAGATTAGATGGCTGGAAGAACAAGCCACTGCATGGACAATTTCTAAATAATATTGATGGAAAAAGTGACGACAACTTGACTTGGGCATGGCTGAAATTGGATTCCATCAAGAAAGAAACAGAAGGTCTGATTTTTGCTGCAAAAGAACAGGCATTGCAAACAAATGCTATGAAGGCTGAAATCCAGAAAGTCAGTGATAATCCAAAGTGTCGACTTTGTCAAGAAAAAGATGAAACTGTGTCTCATCTTATATGTGAATGTAGCAAAATTGCACAGACAGATTACAAAGCTAGACATGACAGGGTTGCAAAATTGATTCACTGGTCATTATGCAGAAAGCACGATCTACCAACATTGAAAAACTCATGGGAACAACAGGCTGAGAAAGTCATAGAAAATGATCAAGTCAAGATCTTGTGGGATTTCAGAATTCAAACCGATCGACACATAGAACATAATACACCACACATAACAGTCATAGAAAATCAGAAAGTCTGGATAATTGATATAGCAATCCCTGGAGATGCCAGAGTCGTCGAAAAAGAACTGAAAAAAAATGACTAAATATTGAGACCTGGCCATAGAAGTTACCCGGTTATGGACTAAACACAAAACAGTAGTCCCCATTGTCATCTGGGCACTTGGAGCAATGTCAAAAATTTTTATGAATCATTTTGAAAAATTGCAGCTTTGTGATATACCACCTACAGAACTGCAGAAGACAGCTTTACTTGGGACATCATATATCTTACGCCGATTCTTGACTGATACCTAGGTCTCGGGTGGAAACTCGTATCAGTTCAACAACACCAGTCAATGATAATTTGTTGTTTATTTTGTTTGTCATAGGCTGTGATTCGTATATTTCGAATAAAGAAAATAATAATTCACTGGGCCATGGAGGACCTAGGGAATAGAGTAAGCAGCTATCAACCAAGCAGTCACAGGTTTGATGCCACCTAGTACCATTGCCCCAGTCGCCATGAATTTCGACTTGAGATTATCTACTGAAAAAAAAAAAATGTTGAAACAGTTGCAGGGATATGTAGTGCCGTCTAGTGCTAACAACATCAGTTAAAAAAAAAAAAGATGCAATATCCACTAGTTCAGAACCTGCATACTGAAAAATCTCAACTCCATCAGGATATTTGATAATATTAAGAAAGAGATTAGCACATACTGCATCAAGTGCGGCACAGGATAAAGTTACTCGTGTTTGAACTTTAGGGAGAGGGTCTTGTTTGACAAATAAGTTATAGTCTCCGAAGGGAAGCAATGAAGCAAGTGGTGTTGCCCCTTTCACGGCTACCACAAGAAATAGTCAACAATCGGCCCAAGATGCTCCTGGGGATACTAAGCCCAAACCAATCCGGACCAATGTACAGGCCAACACATGAGACATGAGATGGAGTTCAGAAATGAACAAGTACATCATGTGAACATACTATGAAGTGACTAAAATGGAGACAGATATGACAATGTACAGGAAGAGACTGTGTAACAAATGGCAACAGCAATACCCAGACATTAAAGTCAGCGAACAGCGACTAGCGGATCAGAGATGGACCACTGGTGCAAAGAACATGCTAACATCTGCTATCCTGGAAGCCATCAAAGCAATAACTAGGTAAACAACCACAGAACAGCAAGCAACATGCTGCCGAAGAGAATACAATGCCTGATTACAAACATGAGACAGTGTTGGAAGAACGTACCAAACAAAACCAGCAGGTGCTATCAGTGGTTGCCAATGAATTCAGAACACCCGCCCTAGAGATTGAAGGAATGGACCCTACCATGAGGCATAGAATTCTGAGGCAAAGATCACGGCTAGAGAATAAGGAAGGGCTGGCCCACCAGGCAGTCAAAAGCAAGTCGCTTTGCTGGGGAGGACGTGACGTCACTGCGAGTACACTCACGATTTGGGATGCTGCCTCTGAGGGCAGAAGTCATAGCTGTCAGAGTAAGCTGAACACCTTTGCACGTATTATAATTTTTTAACACAACTCTGAATGTTAAATATATATATATATATATATATTGTAGCAAGTAACATTTTTGTTTATTTTATCGAAAGGCGTAAATAATAGAAAGAGAAAAATATATTAACATACCTGTATATTAATGACTTCATGGCAATTATCTGGAAATTAGAGGAATCCCTGGAAATTTACAAGACACAAGGTGGCAACATCAATGCCCATGCTGGATGGAAAATCCATCAGGCTTGGTCACCAGACCTGCCGAAGTAGAAGGAAGCAAGAACTCCTGACGAAGATCTAGTGTTTAGATCGAAAATTTGAGAGGTAATGTACCTAATAAATTTATCCTCGATAATTCCCGTTAAATATTTATAATACCTGTATAGCTAAAAAGGAGGAAGATATTCACCGATTTTAGATATTGACAGCTCGGTGCTACGTTTTTAAAGGGCAGAATTTATTCATTTGGTTTTCTTTTTATTTGATTTTCTTTCCGACACTAAATCTTTGTTGTGATTAATATATCGAATTCTGATAAATGTTTGTATAAGGCAATAAATTTTCACAGCTTCTTTGTAGGTGTCTGGATATCTCTCTTCTATTACAATTTTTAATTTTAGAATTATGCTTTTCTCTTGGTAAATCTCTGTCCCGTGAATTGACTTAAAACTTATTTCAAATTGATTTACCGTTCTCATCCACTTTGGAGAAGGTATCGTTAGTCCCCCGAGTGATAAAAGTTTTAATCCATTGAGCAGATGGAAAATCTTCGACATTTCTAAAAATTGTTCTGAGGGAGTGATCTTTATCGCGTAAGCTATAGGCAATATAACCTGCGACATAACTCAGAGCCTGTTTCTCACCATTACATTGCTCATCTTGAACTGTTTTAAGTTTTTCGTCACCCCAATCTTTCAACCATGGCTAATTGCAAATTTTTTTCTAAATCTTCTAAGTCATCTGTGTTTATTTCTTCAGATACTTCATCAAGAATTTCTTGATTATCAGCTGTAGTGAAAGCTTCTTTTAGTAGCTCTGCTGTCAAATATGTTTGGAGCAATTTACCTTCTTGAAACTCTGTATTAACATTTTTGGACAAATTAGGCAATTTATTTGCCAGCAATGTGTGTTTTAAGTGACTAATAAATTCCGTAGGTGAGGGATGGTCATAAAAAGCACCTATGCCTCTTATTTGACTAAACAAACTCTCCAGGGCATCTTGAGTCAAACGAGTAGTTAAAATGTAATGGACTCCATGAAGCATTAAATCCTCGTAGAGACCGAGAAGAAATTGATACAAGAATGCCTTTTTGGAAAGGCAGCACATGTTTTATCCCCATTACTTTGACATTCAGTATTTATGACTTCATTTTGTTCAGAATTTCTTTTTGTTGTATAAAAAGGGGGTTAATACCAAAACCTGCTTTTAGAGTTTTGCTTTTGTCAGGGTGTGGGCAACTGCTATTCATAATGTCCAAAAATGAATCTATTAAATTGAAGAAAACTGCAGTGCTTTTATGCCCTGTTAGATATTCAATACCCTTTGCAGTGGTGGCTGATAACAAAGTTTTTGCTGGGCCTACTTTTTGCCTCTTGTTCCCTTTGATTGCTATATAGCACAGCAGCAATTTAGGACACAACTTTATCTCCCCAGAATCCTTCTCGAAAATTTCTTTGATGATGCCAGTTTGGAGCACAGATCCGTCCTGCAAGACAAGTCCATGGTCAAAGAAATGATTGCGTAATTTTTTTAAATAGCGAGGAGGGTCTGCAAAAACCCAAATCTTAGAACTATCGTCCAGCGGATGGTTAAAAAAAGATTTTTTGGGAGAAAATAATAGTTCCTTCCACAAGGTCATACAACCACCTAAATCTGAAACAATCGCTTTTACTATAATTCCTATTTTTTCAAGGTTTACAATTATTTCAAACAGAAGCCTTTTATTCATTGTACGTTGAAAGTCAAAATACACGGGTTGTTTCCAGGAAGACAATATTCCTCTAGCCAAAACAACTAGCACCTTTGAGTACGGACCTAAAATCTGGTCCATTCCTGTATTGTAACACACTTTACCATCAACGTGTACTTCTTCAAAGCTTAAGACACAAACTTTGTCATTTTCGGAAAGGGTTTCGCTTTTTTTCCGCATAAGGAACAAAACATTATGCAGAATTCCGGAATGACAACTAAATTTAGAACATCATCGCTTTAACATGCTAGCACTTGGCAAAAGAATGCCAATTTTACACTTCTGAAATTCATAAGCTTTTCTTGAAATAGCTCTAGTTACTATTCCTCTAGATATATCTTCTTCTGTTCATTTGTTAAAAAATTTTTTGTGTTGCGAAGAACTTTATCTGTGTTGGTGTAGAAATTTTCTGAGGTTCATTTCAATCTGTTCAAGTACTTTAGTTTTCATATTAGCTTTTAATGGGGCTTTTCGAATTAGCACAATTTTTGCTCTCTTATTTCATATGCTGATATTTTTTTGACGCAAAACTCGAACAGTATTTTTGTGTTTGCTTTTCAAGCTACGTATTTCTCGTTCCAGTATGTCAAGCTTCTCGGCGAGAATTTTGTTCTGATTTCCAACCTCTCAGCAAGACATGCACTGAACTGATGCACACTTTGCTTCTGAATATCCATTGTCAGAATTGCAAGCAACTTCACCGATGTGTAACTTTTCAGGACTTGGCTCCAGAGTTCGATTCAATGCCTTTATACAGATATCTCTCTTAATTCCTCTATGTACTTGTCTTGTATGTAGTGTTGATTTTTCATTCGGTTAATTCAAACTGGGAACAGCTGTGGGTTTCAGAATTTTTTTTTTTTGGGAAGCCTAAGCAGGCGATTTTGCATGTCATCTTTGTAGTCTGAATTTTGGAAATGATCCCTACATACACTTCCAACTTTAAACTTGTCAGCACGCCTACACTTAACAATCCATTCTTTTATCACATTAACATTTGAAGGGAAAACATGGTAAATAACGCCACGCTCTTTTGTTTTCTTATGCGTATTTGTACAATTAGCGACAGCACAGGATGAAGGCATATTACGAATTACTTTGAATGAAACAAAATAAAAAAAGCAGACGCTGAATTTTAGTTAAAATAAAACTTACATCAGTAAAAAATAGACATTAATAAATAACTACATAAACCACTACCAGTAAATGGAGAGCAACAGAAATAGACTGCACAGAACGACTGGAAGGTCACCATACTCCTGCGCTGGGCTGGCACAGGAGTCACCGAGTGTCCTCACAGTGCCTTTGAATTCCCACTCAGTCGGAGCACGAAACTGAGACTGCAAGACAAAAGGATGAGCTAGCCCTGGGCAAAGACAGCAGACCTCAACAAGTCTGTGATACCAATCTA
Source organism: Macrothele yani (assembly GCA_039090855.1). NCBI lineage: Eukaryota > Metazoa > Arthropoda > Arachnida > Araneae > Macrothelidae > Macrothele > Macrothele yani. Next base: position 78,982,934 of record CM077026.1, read on the forward strand.
CCTAGATGAAAATGGCACCACATTATGGCACCCAAGAGAGTAAACCATGGTTCATACACTTTTTCAATCACAAAATTCCAGGACTTTTCCAGGACATACGATCCAAATGCTCTTACTTAAAATATAGTGAAAGCACAGGTCTGTTCAACCTGTAACCTACAACAAGCAACTTCCTACATGCTTGGGCACACTTAATGCAGAATGTCAAAAATGATATCTGCTGCAGCTAATCAGAAACTTAGAACCGCAGATAAATACTGAAATACCAAAACTGTCACTGAAAATGTGACCAGGTTTAATATCTATTTAACTTTTATACACAGTATACTTCACTAATTTTGAGAAAAATTTATTTTCCTACCTTGTAGCCCACTAAATAAAGGCCAAAATTGGGTCAAACCCGGAACAAATTAGCTAAAAGCTGAATTTTTGCAGGCTGGTAGAACTCATTGGGCTTAGCATTTTCACAAAAGTCCCCACCCCTCCTCCACTTGCTTACCCCCTACACCCCAAAAAGGGGGGAAATTAGGTCTAATACTAATCCACTCGTAACTCCCGAAATAATTGGCATACAGCAATAATTTTTTTTATTTATTCCTCTTGATATGATCTATAAATTTTGTTCTATTCATTTTTACTATTTCTCCTATAGTTTAACTGCAATTTTCGAAAACCCGCAAAACAGCACCCTTTTCCCCCAACATTTTACCGATTAATTGCAATTGCCGCTTCACAGAGCCAAAATTTCCGAAAAAGGCTCTAAATAAAAGTTGTAGCAAATTTTATAACCATTACAACGATATATTATTTGTCTTACAGCAACATATAGTTTCGCTTACACTGTATCTAAACCATGTCTGCCTTCAGCAGTTCTGCTGCGAAGAATTTGCTTCGCGGGAAGACCATGGTACTGATAGAGAGAGATAAGAGGCACTGACTCACGCGATTGGTTTCGTCGAATAGGTAAGGAGTCCACACGGGAGATCCGCTGAGTCAAAGAACGAAATGTAAGTTGATAATTTTTTTAGCCTCTAAAAAGTAAACAGGGTGCCTACTCTTTTTCAGGGAAAAAATTCAAGGACATTCAAGGCCTTCAAGGACCTTCAGGAAAAATTCAAGGATGAATTGTTCAATGTCCTAAACCACAATGAATATATTATATATCAAGAATTATGTGTGTTGTATTATGATACTCATTAACAGTATTTGTAATTGATAGCGAATTATAAAAAAAATCTTAGCAACAATGCATCTCCAAATTTGGCAAAAAGTTCTTTACTGAATGACAAACTTTCTTCAGGTGAAAATATTTAAGAAATGAAAATACTGTAATCAATTTTTAAATAATTAGAATTTTTTCTACTCAAATGTCAGTACTTTTAACACATTAAATTTATCATTGTTAAAATATAATTAACAAGTATATTAAAAAATATTAAGCAAATGGATTAATAATTTATTTACAATTATTCACTAAATCCATTTTTTCTTGAGTTCAAAATCTATTTCTTTTATCAATGATTGTTTGTCTTGAGCTGTCTTTCTAAAGCTATATTTGATTTAGCAATGCAGTTAAAATTATGAGTATCTTCTGCTTTTGCTGCCAAGTCATCAGTTGATTTTAATAAATCTAATACTTCATTTTCTACACACTTTTCTTTTTTCATACTTTCTCTTTCATCCAGTATTTGTTTTCTCTTTTGGGCTACAGCAGAATTAGCCTTGTCACGAGCTTTTTCTTCTAAATTTATTACATATCTTTGCCTAGCACATCTGACATTACTCAGAAGCAATTTTGAAAACTCGAAATTTTCCATGCCACCAATGCTACTTAGATGGTCATATATTATTCTTTGTGAAACAATAGAGTTTTCTTTCATATTGTCAATTATTAGTTCCTTATTAATGGAGAATCCTCTCTCCACTGATGCCTGCCCATGCAAGAGCAACAGCAGCTTTTTAGTTACTTCCCACAACAGATCATAGTTTTTACTTGAGGATAAATGTTCATAAAATAACACATCTATTCTAAATTCCTCATAATTGTTATCAAAAAGTTTAAAATCTGAAGTTACTGCTGCAACACTACTTATAAAATCATTTAACTGCAGCATAATAGTGTCAACAACACCAGGTTTCTGATGATTTGCATCCACGAGAATTTCTAGAATAATCTTGAAACTTTTTAAGCAAGATTCCTTCTCAGCACTCATTAATTTAGTATCTAAACACTTCATGTGCCGCACAAGAGCATACTGCAGTGGGCATTTAGTGAGCAATTTTTTGACAAGGTTTAGCAAAATTGATTTGCATTTCATACGAAATTCCATTATCTGCTTTTCACTTGCATTTGATGGCAAAGTCTTCACCTCCTTTTCGGCCTGAAATCCAATATCAATCATCCTATAAGTGGAACAATTTTTATTATCAGTTGGATCAATTTTTAGAAGTGCCGTAATGGTCTTTGTTTGTTCAAATACATCCATTTTAACAAAGCGACTCATCAGATTCCTTAACATTTTCTCTAAGTCTTCTTTAGCCTTGAATAGCAGCATTGGCTTATCTGCCTGATACTTTTTAAAAGAGGGACTCAGTTGCTTTGCAATAGAATGAAAAAAATATAATTTGGCAAGTGCCAATGGATCCTTCACCCATTTTTGGACAATATTAAAGGAAACTGTGCAAGGATTACTTACAATTTTCTGGGCTACCTAAGTTTCATACTTCAAAATAAAGGGTAAATTTCTACAGCACACTCACACACCGGAGAATTTTCAACCTACCTGTGTGAACAGAATTTTAGTGGCATTTTTACAGCATTATCCACATTTAAATAATCCTCACACCGTGCTGGTGAATCTTTAAATAACCTGCATCGGCTTGAGAGAAATTTTTCTATTTGCCAATCACTCACAGTAGTAGCATGTCTCAATGCATTATGCACTATGTGCAATTCACAGGTACCAGAGTTTAAGAGAGATGCATTTGAATTGGCCGATAAATCATCTTGAAATAAAGAAACAAGTTAGTAAAATCATGCAATGCATTGATTATGATACGCTTTCCAACATACCAGAAATCATTACTCAATTTATGAGGATAATGGCTGTGGAATAAATCTCGCTCCTGTGCCCTGACCTTTGACCCCATTTTGATGATATTAAACAGAATTGGTTCAGTATACCTCCGGAACAACACGAAAACGTTTTGTCGTAATTCAAGCATCTTTACGTAAGTTATGATGCACAAGGGCAATGGAATGAATCCCGCTCCTATGTCCAGACCTTAGACCCCAGTTCACCCATTTTCAGTAGGGCTTGTCCCTGGGAGGTTCCCTAGCACATACTAAAATTTCATCGAAATCGAACCCTTTTTTATTAAAGTTATTACGCATAAGGGCAACGGAATGGATCCCTCTCCAATGTCCTGACCTTTTACCCCATTTCACTCATTTTCAATAGGGTTCGTGCCCAGCTGATCCCCTATCATATACTGACATTTCATCGAAATCAAAACATTTTTACTCAAGTTATGGCGCATAAGGGCAATTGAATGGATCCAGCTACGATGTCCTGACCTTTGACCCCATTTCACTCATTTTCAATTGTGTTTGTCTCCAGTTGATCCCCTATCATATACTGACATTTCATCGAAATCGAAGCATTTTTTCTCAAGTTATGGCGCAGGACAATGGAATGGATCCCGCACCGCTGTCCTGAACGACCTTTGACCCTATTTCACCCATTTTCAATAGGGTTCGTCCCCAGGTGATCCCCTATCATATACTGAAATTTCATCGAAATCAAACCATATTTACAAGTTATGGCGCATAAGGGCAACGGAATGGATCCCGCTCCGATGTCCTGACCTTGACCCTATTTCACCCATTTTCAATAGGGTTCGTTCCCAGGTGATCCTCTATCATATACTGAAATTTCATCCAAATCGAACCATTTTTACAAGTTATGGCGCATAAGGGCGACGGAATGGATCCCGCTCCGATGTCCTTACCTTTGACCCCGTTTCACCCATTTTCAACAGGGTTCGTTCCAATGCGATCCCCTATCATATACTGAAATTTCACCAAAATCGAACCATATTTACGCAAGTTATGACGCATAAGGGCAATGGAATGGATCCCGCTCCTATGTCGTTAGCTTTGACCCTGTTTCACCCATTTTCAACAGGGTTTGTCCTTATGTGGTCCCTTACCACATACCAAAATTTCACTGAAATTGAACCATATTTACGCAAGTAATGACGCATAAGGGCAATGGAATGAATCCCGTTCCTATGTCATGACCTTTGACCACATTAACCCCATTTTCAATAGGGTTCGTCCTTATGTGGTCCCATACCACATACTAAAATTTCACTGAAATCGAACGATATTTACGCAAGTAAGGGCATGGAATGAATCCCGTTCCTATGTCGTGACCTTTGACCTCATTAACCCCATTTTCAATAGGGTTCGTCCCCAGGTGTTTCCCTACCACATACTAAAATTTCATAGAAATCGAATAATTTTTACGCAAGTTATCGTGCGGATGGACAAAGCTGGAGCATATACGCTTCTTCAACCTACGGTTGAAAAGCGTAAAAAAGCTTTAAATTCACATTCGGCCCATCCATAGAAAACTGAACTGTATTTTTAAAGGCAAAACCTTCAAAGATTGCTGAAGTTTGTCCAATAAAATTTCTGCACTTGCGTGGCCTAAAAACACAGAAGTCAGATACTGTGATGTTACTCTGTTGTTGTCCCAAAATCTTATATGGATGTCCATTTGTTTTTGTTGAGAGTATTTATTTAAAAATTCTCATCAAATAAAACAACAAAATCTTTCCTTTCATTAATCTGTTGCAACAAAAGTGATTTAAAATGGGGTGCCAAGCCAAAGCAACAAATATATGAACATTTTGTTTGCCCACAAGAAAAGTTGAGAGCCGTTTCACTGTCTGCAAACATCAATCGAAACAACTTATCAATTCCAGCACATGATCTGTGCGAATAATGGCTTTCTACCACTTTTAAAGCCAATAATATTTTGGCTTTTGTAGGATCTTTTCTGGGTAAACAACCTGCTGCTGCTGATGATGATGATGGTGTTTGTGATGCTGGTGCCGGTACTTTTTCAAACAGTCCATCTAAGGTGGAATTCCAACTTTTGTTTTCAGAACGGGTCACGTGCTTTTTTACGCTTTCCAACCGTAGGTTGAAGAAGCGTATATGCTCCAGCTTTTTCCGTCTGTCCGTCGACACGATAACTCACGTAAAAATGGTTCGATTTCGATGAAATTTTAGTATGTGGTAGGGGACCACCAGGGAACGAACCCTATTGAAAATGGGTGAAGTGGGGTCAAAGGTAACGCCATAAGAGCAGGATCCATTCAATTGCCCTTATGCGTCATAACTTGCGTAAATATGGTTCGATTTCGATGAAATTTCAGTATGTGGTAGGGAACTACCTGGGCACGAACCCTATTGAAAATTGGCAAATTGGGGTCAAAGGTCAGGCAGGGCATAAGAGCGGGATTTATTCCATTGCCCTTATGCGTCATAACTTGCGTAAAAATGGTTCGATTTCGATGAAATTTTGGTATGTGGTAAGGAACCACCTGGGAAGGAAACCTATTGAAAATGGGTGGAATGGGGTCAAAGGTCAGGACATAAAAGCGGGATCCATTTCATTGCCTTTATGCGCCATAACATGCGTAAATATGGTTCGATTTCGATGACATTTTAGTATTTGGTACGGAACCACCTGGGGACGAACCCTATTGAAAATGGGTGAAATGGGGTCAAAGGTGAGGGCATAAAGGTGGAATCCATTCCATTGCCTTTATGCGTCATAACATGCGTAAATATGGTTCGATTTCGATGAAATTTTAGTATTTAGTAAGGAACCACCTGGGGACGAACCCTATTGAAAATGGGTGAAATGGGGTCAAAGGTCAGGGCATAAAGGTGGAATCCATTCCATTGCCTTTATGCGTCATAACATGCGTAAATATGGTTCAATTTCGATGAAATTTTAGTATGTGGTAGGGAACCACCTGGGCATGAACCCTATTGAAAATGGGCGAAATGGGGTCAAAGGTCAGGACACTGGAGTGGGATCCATTCCATTGCCCTTGTGCATCATAACTTACCAAAAAAATGTTTCGATTGCGACAAAACGTTATCATGTTGTTCCGGAGGTATAGTGAACTGGTTCTGTTAAATACCACCGAAATGGGGTCAAAGGTCATTGCACAAAAGCAAGATTTATTCCACAGCCATTATTCTCATAACTTGCGTAAAACTGCTTCTATTGCGACAAAAGTTTAGTATGTTATTCTTGAGGTGTACTGAGCCGGTTCTGTTGAATATCATCGAAATGGGGTCAAAGATCAGGACACAGGAGCGAGATTTATTCCACAGCCATTATCCTCATAACTTGAGTAATAATTTCTGGTATGTTGGAAAGCATATCATAATCAATGCATTGCGTGATTTTACTAACTTGTTACTTTTCACGTGGCTTCGCAATGCAGGCTCTCCCATGGACGAAATATTGATGTTCTTTAAGCATAACAAACATCTCGCAACATGATTATTGCCGCAATCCTTACCAACCCACGTGGAATACTTGGGATTGTGCAACCAAACATCACTGAAGTTGCACTTACGACTCATATTTATTAAACACCAGAACAAGAAAATTCCAATATCTAACAATTAGATGACAACTAGAGACATCTCAAAGTAAAACACTAAGCCAACAGGAATCTTTCTTTTTTTTTTTCTGTCGCTACACGCACTTTGCAAAGAACTTTCCGGAAAAGCAATGTAACGAATTCCTACTCAGTAATGCCATGAGCATTGTGTGTAATCCTATGCTATTGCCAGATGCATAAGAGTAATATAATACTCTGTGGCCAGAAAAAAGTGCAACCAAAATACGGAAAATGAACCAACACAAACAAATAACTTCAACTTTTTGTTCTCATGGAACAACAGCAGCAAGCAGGATCTGTCAGCATGCACAATTTGTCAATCACGTCTACCATTTCATTCGCAGTCCCATGGGCCACCTGTTGAACTGCCTCCTTCCCTAACTAACAATAAAAATGCAAAAAAAAAAAAAAATTTTTCCGAATTTTCATTTAATAGAGCTGAATTTTTGACAGTTACCATAGCTTGGTCTTAAAACGTTACCCTGCAAATTTCGCTTGGATCCAATGAAAAGTTTTTAAATTACGCATTTTTTTTTATTAACCCTTCGAGCGACGTGGTGGGAAGGCTGGTGAAATGCACCTGTCAACAGCATCGAATGAACCCGCTTTGAAGCAGATAAAGAAGAAATAAGAAGGGGAAATCCCTGCTTTGCCGTAAGGAAAATGGAAGAAACAATACGATAGTTTTCCCAGTCGCAGAACAAGTGCTCTGGGGTAGCAAACACTCAACTCCTCTCGCAGTAGATGGGGGAAGGGGGATCCAATCTTGACCTACTTAACTCCCCATTAGACCGCAGTGCACCCTTTCTCCTAGTGACGTAGCTGCTTTTAAGTTTACTCTTTTTGACTTCTGATGGATTGCAGAAAAAAAGTGAAAAATAACAAAAGGAAAAAGACAGGAAATTTCGGTCGAAATTTTTCGGCTGTGGGATTTTAAAATTCAAGGACTTTCTAGGCTAATTAAAGAAATTCAAGGACATTCCAGGCCTTGAAATTTTTTTTGAAATTCAAGGACTTTCCAGGTTTTCAAGGACGCGTGGGCACCCTGAGTAAAGCAAATTTTGAATGCATTCCCGTACTGGTTTACCTAACTGAATAAAAATGGACAAATGCATGATTTGCCATAACCATCTCTGTGAGGGAGAATCAGTAGTTGTCCCCAAAGGTTTTAAAAGGATAACTGATTCTAGCCGGAAAAGAAAAGACAGTTAGCATGAAAAATTAGAGAATGTTACTTCTATTATGGTTCACCAGATTTGCCGGCGGAATTACACGCGAGAAAGTAGTGTTAAAGCTTCACATGCTACAAGTATTTCTTCAGCATCAATGTTGAAGCACGACATCATTCCAAGTGCTACAGAAAAGTCAGAAAAATAAAGCTTTTTAGAGCACCTGGTCGGCCACAAGATCAGAGCACTGAAACTGCTTTCTCATTATTGTGTGACTACATTGAAAAAACAGATGAATGGCACTACACCCTAAACGATTTATAAAATATGAAATATCATGGCCTTTCTACACCCATTACTGATAAATATTTGAAGCAGCGACTGTTACAGCATTTCGCAGACAGGATAGTGATAACAATTTTTTTTTTTTTTTTTTTTTGGATTGAATTGTTCAAAGGCTTAACGACCACCGTGAACTACTCAATGGGCTATAAGCAGTCGCTCGTCCCTAATTTAGGGTCACTGGTTCCAGGCAGGGAAGGGAGAAAACCAGTACCGTAAGACAAACACAACATCCATGCCTTACCGGGATTCGAACCCGGACCCTTCTCGGACGAATTGTCATAAGCCAACGCTTAGACCACTGCACCACCTGGGCGGTACAAACATTTCTGGGAAGAAGAATATTGTATGTATGGCAGATGTTAGTCATAAATTGCTGACTGATCAATGGTACAATGAGAGAAAGAAAGATAAAGTTTGTGAACGAAGAAAAGTTGTTGAAGCAGAAATTATTAGAGGGCATACAGAAAATGATTTACAACAGTAGCAAATATCCGAATACAATAGATATCAAGGAGAAGTGATTAAATGTTGTTCCCAAAATGCTGCAAATATTTATAGACATGGTTACAAAAAAAGACGCAGCACATAAGGGATTATTCGCAAATGAACTGTAATAAACCATGCTATAATATCTGCTGCAAGACCTAGGTCATTTCTGTCAGCTGTTCAAGTTAGCATTGCATTGTATTTAAGTTGTAGATATGGTTCCAAACATTTAGTTCAATTGTTATCTCGATGGGCATAGGTTCTTCATACTGCAAAGCAGAGCAATATCAAAATTCTCTAATTAGTGCAGTTTACCTTTGTGAGTAATGAAGCCTTTATTCAGTACGTGTTTTAATGCAGAAGTAAACATACATACTTTAGATGGATTAAAGACTTTTCATGCAATGGAAGGAATTCAATACATTACACCAGCCATCTGTGTTGACAAGAAGGTTGATGTTTCACAACTACAGTCTGGAAACATTTCTAAACCTCAGGTAAGCATACGGCATCACTCTTATCCTGAGAAAAGGCTATTTTGCTTACAGGACACCACAGTTCAAGACCTCAGTAACATAAAGATGACAGATAGCACGCAAGCATCTTTAAAGACATTGTTTTCGTTAAATTGTGTGTGGCTTGGTTTGCGGATGTTTTAAAGGCTCGACCAGGCTGGAGTCAATAAGAACACAACAATTGTTCAACAGAGTTATTTGTGCTTGTGACAGTCCTTTGAAATTGAAATCATACTTCCGCTATGAACTAGTATCTCGTCCACCAGCTTTTTTGACGAAGTGTCACTGCGAAAAGGTACGAAATCCTCCATAACTAAATCTTTCGTTGGTGGTATTGTTGAACAGGCGAATATACCTACTGGTGCAGCTATTATAATAGTTAAAATAGATGGTGGTTATCTCCTTCATTCAGTAATTTGGCCTAAACGCACAACATTTGATCAAATTGTGCAAAATTACGTATATATCATGTACTTTCCCATTATGGTACAAATTGCTACGTTGGTTTTGGTGTATACCCTGAAACGCCAACAACAAATCACGAAGAACAAACAAGATCTGCTAAAAGGACGTCAGCAAACATTATATTTACCAATAACATGGGTTGAACTCCAGCGCAGACTGATTTTCTATTTAATCCCCACAATAAGAAAAGAATGATTGCAGCATTAAAAGAGAAATTCCTCTATGCCATTAACATCACGGTTCTCACGGCTAATAATGATGCTGATGTAGATATAGTTCGAACCTCTGTAGAAATGTCGAAACTAAACCCTACTGTAGTCACCGTAGATACGTATACAGACCTTACTGTCTTATTAATTATGCTGGCGCTAGAAGAAACAAAACCTTTGTTCTTTCTTAAACCGAGCGCTGCTGCAATCCTCCAATATTTTACAGCATTGAAAAAACTGATATCTATTTACAGCCATGTATGCAAACGCCTGTTATTCACGCATGCAGCTACAGGATGTGATACAACGTCCGCACTTTACGGACTTGGGAAACAAAAGGAAGTTAACCTAATAAAAAATTCTCAGAAGGCTCAGCCGCAAGCAGTGGTTTTCATCCGCATTAATGCCATGGGTGCAAGTTCTGAGATGTGGCCAAGACTGAAAATATTTTGAATACCCCCCCCCCCCACACACACAGCACACTCAGACATAAACACAATATACATTAAATATTATATGTGGTTAAAATTCATTATTAAATCAAAAGAGCTGATGTGCAAGTTTAGTATTGAAAAGGTCAACTAATTTATTATTTTTGAACATGTTTTCCTTCAGCTCTGAAAAAAAAAATATCTTGAATACTATGTATGAGATGTTTACAGTTAACATAATTGAGAGTTGGTTGATTCAACCATTCTTCTGATATGAGGAATGTCCAGTTTCTCCCTTTGCAACTATTTATAGAGGAAAAATAACATTTAACAATAATTCAGGACAGTGGAAACATCGCGAAAAAAAAAAAAAATTATGATTACGAAAAAAATCTTCGCTTCGTCCGACTTCCGTTTTCGGAAATTTTCCCTCCGTTTTCAAGGTGAAACAATCGGTTATCAAACAAAGTTATATTTTACAAAAAAATGAGCAGAGGAAATATTGCGATTACAGAATAAATCTGCAGTTCGTCTAACTTCCGTTTTTCGAAAGTTTTGAAAGACGAAATTCCACCCCCTCCACCGCGCACCCCCCTTCAAAATTATCTTCAGTTTTGATGACAACAAACAGTTACTCTTCGAATCCGCGAAAGAAACTCGTGCCTAAAGTTTACAAGGAAATTTTTGCTCCGTCGAACTTCCGTTATCGGAAACTATTGTCTACACTTTCAAGCTGAAATGCAAACATTTATGCAATAAATTGATATTTAATAACAATACTGGACAGAGGAAACTTCGCGAGAAAAAGAAATTACGTTCGCGGGAAAACATTTCACTCCGTTTAGCTTTCGTTAGTTCTGAAAAACGGAATACCATTCCCCAGGCTGAAAACGAGCCCCGCCTGATTTTGTATTTATATATATATTTTCTTAAAATTTCGTAAGGCAGGAGAATTCCGCCCTGAAATGGCAATTAAACGAACTTCAAAACACGTCGCTTTTCACTTCCACCACGCCAAGGTTTAACGGTACCACGCTGCACCGATACACTAGCGTCTCAATCCTGACGCGGCTGAAATGCGCATGCCCATCGGTTGAGCTGCTCTTTCCCACACTGCCCGAAGGTTCTTCCGAATGATTGCCGAAAGCAGATCTCTAGCTGAACAGCTCGGCAATGGGAACCAAATCATGATTTTTTCATAAACTCTGACATAAAAGTTAAGATATAATTTCTTGATAAAAAAAAAGTCATTTTTAGGCCATAATCGCGGTGTAATCACCGATTATAAAAGGAAATTTCATATGGAAAAACAATGCGTAAAAATACGTATTTCTAAATTTTAAAGCTTATTCGGCGTTTTTAAGGCGTGAAATACGCATGTAGAGGCGTTATCGCGATCTCTGGTCATGGGAATCAGTCTCATCTAACCATTCTCATCGCCACTTATTTTTAACACTATTATCGTTCAAAGCCGACATAATTTTCGAATCTATGAATTCGATAGCTGACTGCATGTTGAAAAAAGAAATCACAAATTTACCAATACTTGGTTAATTTCGCATACGTAAATTAATATAGAAATGCGTACGCATACACGTGTAAATTACGGCAAGATCGACTGGTACTACTCACTCCAAAGATTAGCTGTGACCTACGGCGACAGAGCCAGTGGTCGATGGGTGAACCGGTTATGGTGCGTGACGTACCCGTAGCTGGGGGGTTATGACGTAGGCGAGGATCAGCGTAGAACCTCCAAGGTAGCTGCTCCTCAATTCCGCTTCAACCAGAATGCCCCTCTTACCCAGAATGCATTAGGCGCCGCTGCTACTCCGAGTTTACGATAAACAAGGTACTACGATACGAGCGTGGTTGCCGATGGCGTACTTACTTTCCGGAGTAGAGCGTATGGATAGAAAGGGAAAAAAGAAAAATATATATTTGGAAATTTTATTTTTACTGATATTTTCTTCCATCCCGCTTCCGTCTTCGGATATTTTCAAAAGACGGAATTCCGTCCTCTGGACGGAAAACTTGCACCCATGATTAATGCTTCAAAAGAAGAAATCTTCCAAATGGAGAAAGCTTCCATTTGGATTTATATGGTTTGAAGAAACACAATAATTTAGATGATGTAAGATACTTTTATTACAAAAAATCAATTGCGAAACTATCACTAAGATCAAACTTTGACTTGAGAAAATTTCCACCTACAGTAGCAGCAGCTCGACAGCATTCTTTGCGGGTATACCTTTAAGTTCAAATGTGGTCACTGAACGAACTTGACCCCACCAACTGAGGTTGAAGTTAGAGGGTGGAAGACTAAAGCCAATTACGACTACTTTACCGGGGGCACTATATGAACTTTTAGGTTTAATTTCATGCAACTGTAAGAAAGAATGTGGGATTTCCTGCAGTTTCCAAAATGCCGGATTCTCATGTTTTCTTATGTGTGGACGTTGCAGTGGACGGTCATGCACAAACTACCTGATATGAGCGACGGAACTTATCATAATTCTGCCACAACTGTGCAATATTCAGAACCACAGAAGCCAATGTAAGACAAAATGTATATCATTTTAAAAGTTATAAAGTTAATCATCACCGCTTTTGTTTGCAGCCTTTTCTTTTTTAATTACAGTTTTGTACAATTTTAATCTCAGTTCATTTAGAAAATTTGAAAATGAAAATGTGTGTTTTTTTTTAAGTATTTTGAAATTGTAGAAACAGCAGCAGTCCATAGAACTAAATTCACACTTCATAACAAATGTAAAAAGGAAAAAAATGACACTGTCATATTTCAATTCAGCATTGCGTTTGGTGCGTTTGGGCATAATAATAATTAGTCCCAACCTCTCAGGGGGGGTCGGTGTGAAGCATACAGGCAAGTGTCGGTGCCTTTTTTGGAGGTGCGAAGCTGAGTTTTCCTTTCTTTTTTCAACCTATCGTTGAAAATTATACTCCCCACAAAATTATTGTATGTTTTACCTGATGTTTTGTCATTTTAGGGCTACAATGCATTCGCAGTTTCGGTACAATAGAAGGCAAACTATAAAGTATATTAAGACAAATAATACATCGTGGTAAAGGTTATAAAATTTGCTACAACTTTAATTTGGAGCCTTTTTCGGAAATTTTGGCTCTGTGAAGCGGTTGCAATTAATCGGTAAAATGTTGAGAAAAAAAGGTGCTATTTTGCGGTTTTCGAAATTGCAGCTAAACTATAGGAGAAATAGTAAAAATCAATAGAACACAATTTATAGATCATATCAAGTGGAATAAATAAAAAAAATTATTGCTGTACGCCAATTATTTCGGGAGTTACGAGTGGATTAGTATTAGACCTAATTCCCCCCTATATGGGGGTGTAAGGGGGAGCAAGCAGGGGAGTGGTGGAGACTTTTGTGAAAATGCTAAGCCCAATGAGTTCAACCAGCCTGCAAAAATTCCGCTTTTAGCTAATTTGTTCCAGGTCAAGTCCTTTATTTACTGGGCTATTGGCTTTAGTTCAATTATTGAAGCAATTTACAGTATAAAATAACACCATAAAACTCAAAAATACATAGGTATGTGGCATTACTCTTGAAATGCTTTCATATACCACACAAACAATACATAAAATACTATTTATATTTAATTCTTTTGAAATAATGCTTACATTGGAAATTTAAGGGTTTTAAGAAAAGGTGAAATATTTGGAACTTCTTCAAGAGATTGTTATTTCTTAAACACATAATAATGGGAGCAAGTATTTGTGCAACATATTATTTAGGGAAAGAATTTGCAACACAATATTGATGCTGCAGCCATGTTTTAAATTTGTACTCGCCAGAAAACAAAGTATGCACAAAAATTCCCAACGTGAAATGAAAGAGAATAACGGAAAAACCTCACGTCCAGGGGTTGTGTACTACTGCATTCATTAGTGATCAAGACAATTTAACTAGACATGATTAGAAAACTAATTATAGAAGATTCAAAGTGATTACTTAGCTCAGAAAATACTAAGAAACAATTAGATTTAAGTTTCTGTTATTAGAAAGCAATCTGATTTTATGGCAAATTTTTATATAAAGTATTCATTAGAAAATTTCAGTAAAGGTCAAAATACCCCCCCTAATTAAATTGATCAGCTACTTACTGGAAAGAAAAAAACAAAAAGATCAGCTACTTAGTATGCGCCGAAAATTAACAAATGGTGCAAAAAACAAATCGAATAGTTAAAAGAATAGATACAGAAGGAAACATGATATAACTCTATGCCATTTAGTGGAAGTATTTCGCATAATAGAAAAGTTGAAAACAGGCAAAAAGCATTGTTCATAGCAAAAGCTATGCTAAGGAAAAATAACTTTTCAAATACACCCAGAAGCAGAGATAGCAAGAAAAACGTTTCAACCTTTACAACCCCTAGGAGAAAAGTTGTACATTATTTGAAGAGGATCTTCTTATTGCAGCAAAAATCTTATTCACTCTCGCAAAAGAATTTTTTTTTTTACTGGAATACATTAAAAAAAAATTCTCAATGGGGTTTTTAGAGGCAGAGATAGGCTCCAAACAGAAGTACACAAACATCACCTAGTGGCAGAATTGTGAACCACAAACATCTTCAAATACAAACCTAAAGTGTTCCATGAGGTAAATGGTATCTGGTGCTAAAATAATTTTTTAATCAGACATTTAGAAGTACAGATATTGAGAAAAACAGATTAAATATTTGCGCCCTCTAGCGGCAAAATTTTGCATTACTTTAGGAAGAAAATACATGCAAGGAGTTCTTGTAGTTAGTAACATCTGATCGAAAAAGGATTTTTTTCAATCGGGTTTTTAGTCCTGCAGATATTGCTATAAACGGAAGCATGAACTTTATGCCCTCTGGTGTACACTTGTGTGTTAAGAAAAATTTGAAATTGTATGAGAAACATTTTGCACTGGAAATGCTCTCCAACAAAGAAATAATTTTTCAAATTGGGTTCCTAGAAACAGAGATATGGACAAAAATAAGGTTTTTGTGTACACCCTCAGTGGAAAAATTATGCACTCTTTTAAGCAGGAGTTATTATCAAAAAGTTTTCTGGGGTGAGTGGTATCAGTTCATGGAAGAATTTTTTCAATTGAGTTTCCAGCTCAGATTTTGTTGCAAATATATCAGAAGCAAAAGTAAACACTTACGCCCCCTGGTGGCCAAACCATTCTTTACCAAAAACGAGAATTTGTATGCAAAACATTTCCCTTCAAGAGCTGTTGTATCCGATGCAGGAAGAATTTTTCAGATCGGAATTTTAGAAACGGAGATATTGGGAAAATTGTGATTTACCTTTATGCCCCCTAGCGGAAAATTGATGAATTATTTGAAAACTAAAATAGTTTTCGGTATAAATGCCATCAAAAAGAAAAAGAATTTTTTCAATTGGATATTTAGAAGCAAATATATGACATAACATGCATTTTAAATTCGATATGACCTCTATTTGAGCCCTCTAGTGGAGAAGTTGAGCATCGTAAAAAAACCCTGGAACGCATGAATCATCATTCTCACATTTTAAGCTTCCCAATACGAAAAGAATTTTAAAAATTGAACTAATAATTGCAGAGATATGGTCTCCCTGGCCGGACAGACAAAGTGATAACGTAAGCATGACGCAAAAGATGTTAATAATGCAGCTTCAGTCCCCCCTAATAGACAAAAAACCAACAGCCCCCCCCCATTTTGCAGGGGGTGGGAGAGAAATTTGTCTGTCATAAGTTATGTCAGTAGAAAAATCCTCACCTATAAAACATCGTGCAGGGAATAAAATTTCAGGACTTGTAACAGATCTTTAAGACATTTTCAGGACAAAATTGAATTATAGGACTTGTAACAGAATTTTAGGACATTTTCAGGACAAAATGGAATTCCAGGACTTTTCCAGTATTTCCCGGACGCCTACTAACTATGCTAAACAGAAAATACACCATCCATCTGGAGGAGCAAAGGACCAAGAAGCCCATACTACAAGCATAGCAAAGAAGACTACAGGGCCAAGTTGATGAACTACAGAAGAAAATCGGCCACATCATACAGGGAATTAGGTCCAAGAAGCTGGTAGAAAAAATAAAGCTTATCCTGAAAATCGCTGAAGTCCACAACAAGTTCAAAGTAAATCAGCAAATGGCAGAATACTTGGACATGCTGAAACAAAGTCTACTATTGGGTGTGTGGAAAAGTTCTTAAAAATAGATGCACATTGCGTTAGGAGTAATTATGTCACAGATGAAGCTACGATGCCGAATTTTTGGCCAATAAAGCATGGAGCAGCAGAGCATATAGATGCACTAAGTTTGTCCGAGTAAGTCATTTGTAATGGAAATCACGGACGGTGTAACATGGCATGCGATAAGGAGCACATTAGACATTGTTTACTGTACGAGTTCGATAAAGGCAGTACTGCAGCCATGGCTTGCCACAACACCTGTCAAGTGTATGGGGAGGATGCAGTTGATGACAGCACATGCCGCCGTTGGTTTTGGAAATTCCGGGATGGAGACAGAAACTGTAACGATCAACCACGTCCTGGATGTCCATCTGTAGTTTCTGACGAGGATGTGGACCAAGCCATAACAAATGACCCATATTCAACCTTTCAGGAATTAGTGGAAACGTTGTCGGTACACAGAACAACAGTCAAAATATGGATGCATGCATGCATGCGCTAGGGTTCATTATCAAGTTCGATAACTGGGTTCCGCACCAGCTTTCTGCAAAGCAATGAGAGAAGAGAATCCGTACCTGTTTCTTTGTTTTCTCGTCACAGAAATGAACCGTTTTTGGGACGAATTGTAACGGGTGATGAGAAATGGGTACTGTACCATAATGTAAAGTGGCGACGGACTGTGTGCCATGGTGGGCAGCTTGCTCCATCAATCTCAAAAGGAGTACTGCATCCCAAAAGGTTTTGTTGAGTGTTTGGTCGAATGTCTAGGGAATAATCCACTGGGAGGTGTTGGCACCTAACCAAACGATCAATGTTGACCTCTACTGCCAACAGTTGGACGGATTGCAAGAACAACTGACATCAAAGCGGCCAGCACTCGTCAATCGCAAAAACGTGATCCTTCGTCATGATAACGCCAGACCTCATGCTGCTTTAATCACTCGGCAAAAATTACTGGACTTTGGTTGGGAAGTGTTACCTTACCTGGCACCTACAGACTACCACCTATCTTGATCGTTACAGAACGCCTTCACTCTCCAAACCTTCGATGATGTGAATGCTGTGAAAATGGCATTACACAACTTTTTGACTCACCTACTCATAGATAGATGGCAAGACTTTTTTAAAGGCCACTGCTAAGTCTACCAATACATCTTATGTCCCCCTGCCAGATGTAACTACTTAAAATATGCACGATTCTGCATGACAAATAAAATTCAAGACCAGCACAAAGAGTGAATCACCCAGCTAATAAACAAGGCTTAACAGACGAGGTATCACAAATAAAACAATTTTTGACACCACAATTGAATCATTGTGATTCCTACCATACGATGCATTAAATGATGTACCAAGAAGGAAATCAAGTCACAAAGATGGTGATGAGCTTTCTCTAGTAAATATAATGGGACAAATCAGTTCAACGGTGATACAAGAACTCAACATCTAACAAATTTGTGATAGTGTTTATAGGGAAAGATGGTGAGCCACCATTTGAAAGGAAAATCAACATTTATTTATGTAGCACGAAGGATAAATAAGATTAGTCCATGCAAAACAGTATTCTAAGTATGAATTTTGGTTACTAACAGCCTTATGAATAGATAAAGCTGACCTTCCATACATATTACACTGCTGGCTATTAAAAGTGCAACACCAGGAAGATCGCATCCCAGGCGCTCAAATGCTGGCAAGAGGGCAGAACATGGGCACACATGTAAATGATTAACCAGGCAGCACATATGGAACAGTAATGCCCCCTGGAAGTCGTATAAGAGGGCTGAACAAGGAGTCAGTGTTAAGCACTCGAAATGTGTTTGTTCGCCATTCCTAGCCACAAATAGCTGCAGAATGCCCCATCAAAGACAATGGCAGCCCAGCCCTACCACAGGGTTCGTACTCTTTTTGGGGGAAAAAATTCAAGGACTTTCCAGGCCTTTTCCAGGCCAATATACAAAAATTCCAGGATGATTACTACGCTTTACAGTATCATGCTCAAATTAGTTTTTAAAAGCAATTTCAGTTTTAAGTAATAAAAATGATGAAAGATGCAAATGGATTAGGGATGATAGGGGGGAAGGGAATAGAACTGTCCATAATTAGCATGTTCTCGTTGCGCTAGGCGCTTAAGCACTGCTGAATTCCGTCAGACCCCCAATGGTCAAATGATTGAAATGTGCTGATGTTCATGGAATGAAATGGTTGATCAGCTATGATAACCGCATAAAAGTTCGAAGGGGGGCGATTTCTTTTTTACGTTATGCAACATTCTACATTACTCCAGTATTTATCTTGTCATCATCAACAATAAGCAATGTAACTACCACTTACGATCGCGGATATCGGCCAACTGAAAATCTGCCATACAACTAAGGGATACAACACACAGGTATCATGTTACAGTGTATTGTAATTGAAAAAAAAAAAAAAAAAAAAGATTTCAGAAATTAAAATTGAAAAAAAAAAAAAAAACTTTCAGAAATTAATATCATCAAGTCATGGTGTTTCAAAAATCCGCTTTCCTTTATAATGTTTAAAAACATGTAATGTTTTTCTTTTTTACCTGTCGTGTATAATAAAATGGGTTGATTTTTTTATGGAATCAGACGTCCATATGTCCGATTGTCTTCGTCTGAGTTCACACGTTAGCTACTGTGTACAAGTAGACATATTTTTTCAGCTCAAAAATATGTAGTTTTGTATGTATTCACAGTATAACTCATTCCGTATTCCCACAGAACAAAATTCAGCAGATACAAATGAAGAACATCAAGACCCACCCAACACCATGTTTCCGATTGTCTGCTGTTTATATTCAAGAAATGCGAATATGGATCAATGGTGAATGCAGCAACTATGGTTTTTATTTATTACCAAGAAAAAAAGGAGCCTGAAAGCTGTAAAGCTGAAACGGATATTTCTCCCCCTCCCGAAAACATTCCGATTAAGTTCAAACAGCAGGAGCACGCGTCCACGCACACTCAACCTCTGGAATGTCCTGATGGAACGGCTTCTTTTCATTTGGCACATCGCCATAAATCACCACCTGCAGCTCACTGAAGTGTCTTCCTCCTTCACCCTAACTATAGAAGAAAACGTAAAAAAAAAATGCTGCCCAATTTTCGACAAAATGACCAAATTTACGTCATAACGTTGCAATTTACTAAAATACGTTTATCTGCTGAATTTCGCCTAAATCCATTGAAAACTTTTTAATTATAGATTTTTTTATTAAAACAGTAACTCAGACATCTGAATAAAAATGTATGTTTGTAATTAAAATAGAGTCCATATCATCACAGAAACAAAATTTAAGGATCACTCTGTTTAAATAAACCATGGCATCTAAAAAAAAATAATTTGCTTGCTTTTCCCGTAATTTATAATTGCCGTTCCTTTTTTTTTTGAATCCGATTTTGCAACGGAAGATTTTTTTTTTTTTTTTTTTGCATCTGCTAAAGTTTCAAACGGAATTCGCGAAATTTGCACTAGAACTTTATTGTGATGTATTTTAACCACTGTAAAAATTTTACTGTGTTATTTTCAAAATTCCGGAAAATGGATTTCTGAAAATATCTCTTAGTCCTTTTGAGCCGTGGAAGTGATAAACAGGTGTTTGCTTTCTTCCCAACCAAGGGCTTCGGATCAGCGCTCCCAGCTGTCAATCAACCGTTGCTATGGTAACACCCTTTCTGCTCAAGGCTCACTGTCTAAAGAGGCACACATAATAAAAATTTCCAATGCTAACTTTTTAAGTTTTAAACCGATTCAAATGGAATTTTGGGAGTGAGCTTCTGTAATCCAATTATAGTAAATGTAAAAATTTCAGCCACTTTTGTGAAAAATTGCAAAGATAGTTTTCTTATTTTTTATCATCAGTAGCCGAAGTCTCTTGAGGGGTGGGCCGGAAGCAAGCGTCTTAATGCAATAAACAAGGAGCAGAAGAATGTGTTGTTCAGGCATACTCTTCACTGGTGGATGCCAGCTGACTTGGTAAACACGAGACCCCCTTGCAAATGCTAAATGTCTCTTCTTTCCCCTTCTGTTGTTCTCAGTAGTTGTCGGACGGACATCAAGCTCAGGGCTAGAGAATGCATCAAGCTCCCCTTCCGTAACAGACCTGCTAGTAATCATCCAATTTTATTGCACTGGAAGTAGTGCTCCCCCCCCTAGCCAAATTAGGATTTGGGCACATCCGAAACACCACTGTAGCCGGCGGTTTCTTTGAGAACAGAGGAGAGGAACTTAAAAAAATTAAGGGGTAACAGTCAGTAACACGATTTCCTAAAAGGGCATTTTTTTAAGCACTAATTTCAAATTTCAAGGCTTTTCAAGACAGCATTAAAAATACCGTTTTTCCAGGATATTCCAGGCCTTGAAAACGTAATCATGATTTTCCAGGACTTTCCAGGTTTTCAAGCACGCGTGCGCACCCTGCTACCAGTAGGTTTCCGACTTTGATCGTGGGAGAATTGTAGCATATCGGGATTGCAGATCGTGACTCCGAGACAGCAGTGCTAGCGTGGGATGGCATGCAGCCATGGGGGGGGGGGATGGCATCAGTGGTTAATGGAGGAATGAACACACCAATGCATGGCACAAAATCCAGTCTCCGCACGGATGGTTTGTTGTCAACTGCAGCAGTGGGGCATTTTTGCACAGCACCCATTGCTTCAGCTACCTTTCACTGTACAACACTGTTAAGAACGTTGCACACAGAGGAGCAAATGGCAAGGCATTGTGTTTTCCAACAAATTCTGTTTCAGTTTGCAGCACCATGATGGACGAATCTGTGTCTGGTGGTACCATGGCGACCAACTGGGTGGGTCTCGCACCATGTTGTGCCACACCAGCCCAGCATTCTGGTATGAGGTGCCATTGGATTCCCCTGCACGTGTGTGCCTCGTCTGCATTACCAGTACGTTGAACAGCCATTGTTACATCACTGAGGTGTTGGAGCATGTTGTTGTACTGTATCTTCAGGGACTGTCTGGTGCCATTTACTAACAGTATGATGTGTGACCGCATGTGGCATGCAATGTCCAAGACTTCCTGGATTGCCACCATGTGCTATGTTTTCCTTGGCCTGCGTGATCTCTGGATATGTCGCCTATTGAACATGTGTGGTCCATGATCATCGGACAACTGGCATGACAATGACCACCCCGGCTACAATGGAGGAGAAACTGTGGCATTGTATTGAAGCTGTGTCGATGGACATTCCTCAACACACATCCAATGTCTCTTCCTCTCAATGTCGGGTCATGCAGCACTTGCAATTGCCGCCCAGGTTGGATACACCAGATACTGATTGTTATGTGTTCCACTCATCTCACCATGCTGTATTTGTAATCAATTCACCCTTGTATCATCTGCTTTCTGTACAATAAATATGGCTTTGATATCTCTTGTATTTCATGGTGTTGCATTCTTAATGGCCAGCAGTGTAAATGCCCAAATTACAATTCTGTACATATTAAATGACCATCTTAATGGGTCATACAGTAACATGAATTTTTTTAAACTTGTTTACATTAAATATACAACTTTAAATAAATTGCATAAACATTTATAATAGACAAGCTCTTAGGAGAGACTTACTGGTAGCCACATGCCGATATCACCAGTATGTAACCATCCATCATTGTCTAAAGCAGCTGCTGTTTTTTCTGTGTCTTTTAGATACCCTTGGAATACATTCAGCCCTTTAACACATACCTAAATGACAGGTAAAAAATACTTTAGAAAACTAATATGCAAAAGTAAAATGTTAAGATTATGGTGAGCATGATAAAAGGAAATGCTTTAAAGGCAAAACCTCAACAGCTGCAGTGATCAAAATACGGTTAATAATCACATCCATGGAGTGCCAAGTTGTCTTTGTTTTTCAAGGGAATTCACTTTTGCTTGCTTTATAATTTTTATACATCATCAAAACAATGTACAATTATATATTACTCAGCATGATGCATTAAAGCTCTCTTAAACAACAACAACAACAAAAAACCCCGAATAAATAAAGATATGTAAAGTAGGCACTACTGGTATATTTTTATTATACATTACTCAGCATGATGTATTGAAGCTTTGTTAAACAACTACAAAAAAATCCTGGGTAAATAAAGATATGTAAAGCAGGCACTTCTGGTATATTTTTCAAAATGCAAAAATAAACAATAAGCAATTTCAATGCTCAACCAAGTGTGTCACATTGTCCTCTTTATAGTAGATCAGGTGGCATAACCTCTTAACTTTTTTTCTCCTTTTTGTTTCATATTTTAACAACCCCCAACAAGCATTTAAAGCTATAAGTTGTACACCCCTAATTTGAAGCCACCAGTTCCAGGGAAGGGAGAGGGGCCAGCACTGGTAGGATATACACAACCACCATGTCTTGTCCCCAAATTCAAACCCTAGCAGGGTGAGAATTCAAAACCCATGCTCCCTAGCAGTTTTATAATGATATGTACATTTTTATATGTCTACCTCTTCACTTTTCAGCAAACTTTTAAAAGTGTCTGAGCTGTTATTCTAGTTCATAGACAAAATTGCAGTTTGACTTTGTCACATGTTTATGTCAATCAGTTGTCTGGATCAAAAGTGACTGGCAGTCAGTTCCTATTGAAACAAAAATGTAGCAGTTACTTTCAAAACTAAACTGAGGAAGAAAGGAGGATCTTTTAAAAGAAATAGCTGTTTTGGCCATCTGAAAACTGACATCACGAGTTTGTCATTATTTTGTGGTTTCACTTCTGAATTGGGTAAACTGTTTTTCTTCTTCGATGTTCATCCCTTTCCTGGGTCTGAGTGCCCACAAGTGAAGTGGTTACGGTAAAAAACTCTCGTTATTCATTTTTCAAAGTAATTATGCCTAAATATACACTTGCACTGTAAGCCACCAGGCTGTGAAATGTTCTTTGTGTGCATGTCTCACAAAGTATACACATTTCAATAAATATAAACAAAGACATCACTCTTTCCACGTTTAGCAACGCACAGCAACCGGACAATCGTTATTCGGCCCACGTCGAGAAAGGAATCCCGGATCTCTCGATATCTAGCCGAGCGCGTTAGCCTTACACCACGGTGGCCAACAATCCACGGCGCTATGTGCGTTTTCCTGTCAGCATCTGACAATATAAATCTGTAATATAATTTCCCTGGCAGCAGCTGGGAAAAATATATATGGATTATAAATCTGTATATATTTACCCTGGCGGCGGCCGAGTAACAATTTTTCGGTTGCTGTGCATTGCTAAACGTGGAAAGAGCGATGTCTTTGCTTATTCACTGACACCATGTATTTAGAGCATTTTCACTTATACACATTTCAATTATCATTGAATTAATTATATCAAGTTAACTAAAGTCAAGTAATAACCCTTTTGCTTTCTTGTGTACTTCTTGTAATGGTATACTCATACCATTTAATAGACATAAACCCTTCAGTTTCAATGCACATCTGAATCTGCTTTACACAGTTCTTAAATTGCATTTCACATAATTTAAATAAATGGTTTAATTTTCAAAATGTATTCTGACTTCTGATACTGAGTATCAAGTCTAAACAACCCTTAAAGTACTATTCATACATCTGCAATAATGGATCCAGACCATCAACCTTACATACAGGTAGACTGTGAATAAGTGAACAACTTGAAGTTCAGCAGAGGAGCGAGGTGTTGGTGAATGTTGCGTTCCACTACAAATTCCTTGAAGTTTTGCAGAGAAATGAGGTATTGGTGAATGTTTCATCCACAAATGTTCAACGGAATTCAGGTCAGCAGAATGTGACTGTCACACAAGCAAATGTGACATGCAGCATTGTCTTTCTGAAAGAGTCCAGTGCCATCTAGATACACAGTCAATATCCAGTCTGTTCAAAAACAATGCCAAGGTAGGATCTGGTGAACATGGTGTGCTCAACAGTAATGACGAGACTCAGTGATGTCCATGGAACAATCCCCATATTACGATATCACCAGCAGCCTGTTTTCACCCAACTATGCAGTCTGGTTGCAGCTGCTTACTGCATGCCATTGAATATAGATGCATCCATCAGTATGCTGGTGCTAGAAACCAGGCTCATCAGAAAAGGTGATGCTTCCATCCATGCCCATAGCAAGTAGAGCTGCCAATGACAGTTGACCAACATAAGCATATGAACAGGCCACCGACTCCTTAGGCCCGTTTCATAAGAGCATCTGCTCAATTGTGAGCTCAGAAACATTTCTCTATGTGTCCTGGTTGTAGTCTGCTGTTAATAAGGAACAATTAACCATCTATTCTTCTGAACAGCACCTGCCAACTAGTGTTCATCTCAATTTTCAATCAGTACTGGTCTCCATTTTTTGGCATGCTGGGCACTGTTTGGATCATTCCTTCCAGACCTTCACTGTGGCAGTTCTCAAACAGCGAAAAAAAAAAAAAAAAGCCTGCTATTTCCAAGACCCTGCCCCTTCCCTCCAACACACACACTTTCCTCACAACGATAATCATTTCTCATTCAAACTCTGATAACTCCAGCCCACGCTATCTATATATGTTCCATGTTGATCAGTGACGTCACTGCTGTGCGTTGTGAAACACATCCATTCATGGACAAGGGGTGGTAACGATATGGCTCACAAGTGTATATACATGGACCATTCAGATTATAAAGAACGTTTATAATCTGAATGGTCATTAACACATGAAAATAGAAGAAAAAGCAAAAACTTTTTAGACAGGTGTTAATACATACCTTAGCCTATTTTTTGACATAGTCGCCACTGATACTGAGACACCTGCCATATTGAATGACGAGTTTTTGTTTTCCCTGATCACTGAATTTGGCCGCCTGCGCATTTAACCAGTCCATGACCATCTTCTTTAGTTTGTTATCACTCACAAACCATTTGACAGCCAGTTAGTCCTTCATGTGTAGAAACATGTGGTAGTCACTTGGAGCAAGGTTTGGGGGCTGTATGCATGATGCTTAAAAACTTCCTAGCAAAAGTTCTTGAGCAACACTTGAGTCCTGGCAACAGTGTGTGCACAGGCATCCTCATGGAGAACTAGACTGGAGAGCAGGCTTCTACGATGGTTCTGAATAGTGCACTGTACGCTTCAAAGAGTGTTGCAATATGCATCAACATCAATGGTGATTCCCTCCCTAAGGCATGAATTTCACCAGTAATATGCCTTTACAGTCCCAAAAGACTGTCACTACAACTTTTTGGATAGACAGACAAAGTCTACTTGAATTTCTTCAGCTTTTTTGGTGAGTGAGCATGATGCCATTCCAGAGATTAGCATTTGCTCTCCTGGGTATAGTGCGAGACCTAGGTTTCATCCCTAGTAACGATGTGGTCCAAAAACTCATCGCTGTCATGTCAATAATGCACCAAAATCTTTAGTGTAGCACCCATTTGCTGTGTTTTGTGCTCATGTTTTTCAGCATTTGTGGGACCCATCATGCACAAATTTTGTGGTAATCAAGATGTTTGCTCAAAAATTCATGAATTACAGATCAAGAAACTTCAAGATTTTTTAATTTTTTTTTATTGCAATTCCTCAATTGTACAGCATCTGTTCCGTCAAATACATTTGTCAGTCTTTTCCACAGCTGGTCAGTGATCAGAAAGGGGCACCTGGATCACTCCTCATGGAGAACGCTTGTTCTCTCATTGTTTAACATCTCAATCGCCATTTCCTCACACTTCATTTGTTCTAACTCGCCCACCACACACCACAAGAAGTTTACAATAAATTTCAATTGGTGAAGCATTTTGTGTGTTCAGAGAGCAAATAAACTATCACACTTCACTGTCAGTGAGATTTTCCATCATCCTGTTTACCACAAATGACTACAAACTCCCTAATTGGTAAAACTAGCACATGAAACACTCCGGTTAAAGGCAAACACAGCACTACAGTTGGCTGACCTAGGCACAGCACCTGCGGCTTATGTGTGCAAACGTTCTTTACTTTCTGAATCACTGTACATTAAAAAAAGAAAATCAAGAGAAAGAAACTGTGAAAAAATGTACTGAATAATGAAGAACTATACCTCTCCTTTACCTTCTGAAGAAAAATACTTCATTTCTGGAGCATCAGTCAATTTTATATTGCAACATGCAAGGGGTGGTCCAACATGGTCTGAAACATATTACAAAAGTAAAGTTACATTTCCAAAGAAGTTCAAGAAATTGTAAAAGATGAACATAAACTATGAGCACACATAAAAGCAAGTCTTTAAACTTTACTAAATTGAATGAAATCACAGCATCATGGTTAACAATACACATGGATTTTTAGATGAGTCATAACACACAGAACTCTTCTAAAGAAACAAAGTAATTTCATGAAGTATACAAAGAAAAAAAGAAAAAAGGAAGAAACAAAAGAAAAAAATTCTCACTGAAGGGTTTCTCAGCTCTAAAACAACAGCCTCTGTATTTGTGTACTGACAGCCAGCACCTTAATGACATCACAAAATTTTTGTTTTAAAAGCATAAACTTAAGACATGCTGTCATGGCCAAGGTGATTCTTTACATAAGCAATCATCTTCAGAAGAAGTACAGTTATTGAATAAAAGAATATAGACATTTGCTACACAAAATAAAAAATTCAACATAGAGGGAGGATGACAAATGAAACATCATCATGGGTTAATAACACCATTTTCTATGGACATTTGGCTCAAGAACTCCATCCACCCATTACAAGCAATTACAATTAAAATATTCCCATTACAAGCAATTACAATATTGCTTGTGTGTGTGTGTGTGTGTGTGAGAGAGAGAGAGAGAGAGAGAGAGAGAGAGAGAGAGAGAGGATGTACCACGAGAAGGCGGGGTACATCCTGTTCCCACTAAAGGGGCTCTGACGACCACCAATAGCGGTATAACTATACCATCGGGATTAGAGGAAATGCTATCCCACACTCACCAACCCGCTTGGCCAGCGTGGTGAGTTATGGCCAAACCCCTCCAAAATGACTCCACAACTTAAATCTTGGCCCTCAGTCTCCGGCAGCTGGAATGTACCTGGCCAAGGCAGCGGCCAGTGCGACATGAAGGCAGAGGGTGCTAAGAATCCCCGGAGGACCGGACTAGGCTGCCATCTGATGCTGACCTTGGCTACTTACAATGGACGCTCCCTATCTTCTGATTCAAGGCTTCTTGAATTGGAAGAGGAACTACAAAGGATCAAGTGGGACATCGTGGGGCTAAGTGAGGTAAGGAGAAAAGGAGAAGATCTCATCGAACTGAAAAGTGGACATCTCTTCTACTATCGTGGGACAGATACTGGCAGAACTAGTGGTGTTGGATTTATAATAAACAAGAAACTGAAGGATAAAGTTGTAGAAGTTGAAAGTTCCTCTGACAGAGCTGCACGACTTGTTATCCAACTCTCGAAAAGATACCAGGCTCAGATTATTCAAACTTATGCACCCACCACAAGTCATCCTGAAGAAGAAATTGAAGAATTTTATGAGGAAATTTGTCATCTGAATAATAAAGGTAAGCAGCACTTGAAAATAATTATGGGAGATTTCAATGCAAAAATAGGGCAACGGCAACAGAATGAAACTTCAGTAGGTAAATTCGGTCATGGCAACAGAAACCAGCGTGGAAATACTCTCGTTGAGTTTGCAGAGGCAGAAGGGTTTTTCATCTTGAACTCCTTCTTCAAGAAAAAGCCACACAGGAAATGGACATGGAGACATCCAAATGGGACAACAAATGAAATTGATTTTATTATGTGTAACAAAAAATTCGTCATAGAAGACTGCAGTGTGCTAAACAAGTTCAACACAGGTAGTGACCATAGATTGGTGAGATGTAAGATGCACCTCAACACTAAACTTGAACGTGGCAAGCTCATAAGACAAACAAAATCTATTGACATAACCAACCTTAAAAAACACCATAATACCTTCAAGTTAGAACTGAAGAACAGGTTCTCTGCTTTAGAAGGCCTAACATCGGAAGAAGTGGACATCTCTGAAGTTAACAGAAAAGTAACCAAAGCTCTTATGGAAACAGCAACAAAATTAGCTGGGTCTAAGAACAAGTTGCATGTGAACAAATTATCAGGAAAAACCAAAATGTTGATGCAAAAAAGAAGAGAGATGAAGACAACTAAAGAAGATGTGACTTCCAAAGTGGAATATATAGAGCTATGCAAGACAGTAAGAAAAAGTATCACTGAAGACGTAAGAAAATTCAACTGTGAACTAGTGAGGAAAGCAATTGAAAACAACCAAAGCCTAAAGATAGCAAAGGGACATCTCAGTAAGGGAAGAAAACAGATTATGGCACTGAGAAAAGAAGATGGTTCTGTAACAAGAAATAGAGGCGAAATTTTGACAAGAGTGAAAGATTTCTACTCCAAATTATATGAAAGGGATGATATATGCACTCCAGACATCATGAAAGATACCAGTACCAGAGTTCCTCCAGTCCTTCCAGCAGAAGTTGCACATGCAATCAAGAACATGAAGCGAGGAAAAGCTCCAGGAGAAGATGGAATTACTGTAGACATCATACAAGAAGCAAGTGGAGAAATCGAAACAGTACTCGCCCAAATTTTCACTCGATGCCTTAATGAAGGAAAGATTCCTGAGGATTGGAACACCGCTACAATGATCCTGCTACATAAGAAAGGTGACATTGAGGATCTCGGAAACTACAGACCTATCAGCCTCCTATCAGTAGTTTATAAAATCTTCACTAAAGTTCTTTCACACCGCTTGAAGGTAACACTGGACATGGCTCAACCGAGAGAACAAGCTGGATTCAGGAGTGGCTACAGCACAATAGATCATATCCACGTGCTGAGAGAACTAATTGAAAGAGCGAGGGAATATGAACTTCCATTGTGCATGGCTTTTATCGATTATGAAAAAGCCTTTGATTCGGTGAAACCATCAGCAGTTACAATGGCTCTGAAAACCTGCGGTATTGAAGATGCATACATTAATATTATTAATAACATCTATGAAAATGCAAGTGCAAAGATTCGGCTGTTTGAAAATACAACACACGTAAAAATTGGAAAGGGAGTGAGACAAGGTGACACCATATCTCCGAAGCTCTTTAATGCCACATTGGAGGGTGTTTTTCAGTCGCTGAGCTGGGAAAACAAGGGGATAAAGATTAATGGAGATTATCTAACCCACCTTCGTTTTGCTGATGACGTAGTCATTTTTGCAACTACCCCATCAGAGCTGCAGAGTATGATCCAGGAACTTGCTGACAAGAGTAAAGAAGTGGGATTAAAAATGAACTTTCAGAAGACAAAAGTGATGTTCAATGCTTTTACAAGAAATGAAGATTTATCGATTGATGGAGAAAAGCTGGAGATAACAGACACGTACGTTTATCTTGGACAGCAGATATCAAAAGAGGGTCACATTGATGAAGAAATTAATCGGCGTACAAAACTTGCCTGGAGAGCTTTTGGAAGAAACAGCATAATTTTCAAGAGCAATATGCCATTATGTCTTAAAAGAAAAGTGTTTGATCAATGCATCCTTCCAGTGCTTACGTATGGTGCAGAGACGTGGACCTTAACTAAAAGAGACATACAAAGGCTGCAGACAACTCAAAGCAGCATGGAGAGGTGCATGCTTGGTGTAACCAGGAGAGATAAGAAGAGGAACACGTGGATCCGAAAAATGACAAGAGTGGAGGACATCATGATCAGAGTTAAATCCCTGAAATGGCAATGGGCTGCACATACTGCCAGAAGGACAGATCATCGATGGACAGCCGAAATTTTAGATTGGATTCCAAGGGACAGGAAAAGACCCAGAAGAAGACCACATGGGAGATGGGTGGATGAAATTCGAAAGTATGCAGGGGTGACATGGAGGAGACTGGCACAAGACAGACCGTTGTGGAGGAAACTTGGGGAGACCTTCGTCCAGCAGTGGATTGATAATGGTTGATGATGATGATGAATAAGCTGAAAAAATCTCACAACACTTGGAAACAGAAACTTAAAACATTCAATTTATGACTTATGAAGTGCAAGAAAAACTAAAAATGCGGATTTATAAGACATGTAAGATGAAATTTGGTCAAAATAAAGTTTGTAATACACAAGCTTCATTTGGGGGGAGAGGAGGGGGGACTTCAGGATGAAATGAGCTTGGAATTCTACAATAGGTGCTTTGAAATAATATTAAATTATAAACACTGTATTGATTGTACAAAAAGAAGTCACACACAATTTGAAGTAAGAACTACTCAAATGATGTTCAAGTTACTTCTGACTCAATACATGTGCTTCAATCAGCATTCTGAAACATACTGGGGATAGAGGCGCCTGGAAACTTCAAGGTCTTTTTGGCAGTCCTTTTCTTTATTGCATTCTTTCCAAAATCTTAGCACAAACTATCCTTGCACCCAAAAATAGGGTTATTCATTTATCTCATTATGGCTAATATTGGACTAACAACCATAAGCATTACATGGAGCAATTATCTTATTCGAACAATAGGTTACTATTGCTTTCATTACTGTTTCATATGGTGTATACAATAATGTTTTTGGTGCTGGATGCTATGCAATTAAACGTCAAACATAATATTATTATCAATCACTACAGCAAACTAATAAATATTAAAAACTGATCAAACTCACCTTGGTGCAGTCTAAGGTTATCATCTCTCATTCGCCAAACGGTACTCATATTCACGCTATTGGCCTATCTATCCAGGACTTCTTTCCCGCCATTTCTACAAAATGGCTGATTTGTTGGAGCCATCCTGTTTGATGTCATAACAACACACCGCGATGAGCTTGATGAGCCAAAGTTAAGAATTTTGAATTTGAAAGTAATTCTTCAAGACCAACATTTAAAAGAGTAGCTGTTAGTTCAGACAATTTACTAAAATCAATGAATTGAATTTACAAGACGAAGTCAACACCATAAAATCACAGAACAAGAACAAAGCAATGGAAATACTAAAAAACAACAAGATATTAAAAACCTATAAAAATGTTGTAAAGGCATACTCCACATCCAGCCCTCAAACGTAACCAGACTAGTTTCAACAGCATTTCCTTCGCCGTCTTCATCAGTGGTAATACTTGCCGACGTTACGGCCGGTTCTACTACTTGCAATGTCGGTCTTCACATATCTCCTCTGAAAAACATGTTGGCACGTGCCTCAGCCTGATGTCGTTCCGTGGCTCCATCTAGTGGCAGTCATAGGAAATGTTAGAAATTCTTTAAAGCAGTTGTTCATTTAGGCTGTGCTATTTTTTCTCTCTCATTTTCTTTTGTTTATTATTGCTTTGCTCTATTAAGTACTTCCATGGATAAGGTAGCTCGTATGGGGAAGTGGTGTTACAATTTTTGTCCTTAGTGTTTTCAATGACAATATAAATGGTCATTATCTATGGTCATTAAATATCTATATCTATGGTCATTAAAAAGACTAAGGACAAAAATTGCAACACCACTTCCCCATATGAGCTACCTTATCCATGGAAGTACTTAATAGAACAGAGCAATAATAAACAAAAGAAAATGAGAGAAAAAAATAGTACAGCCTAAATGAACAACTGCTTTAAAGTATTTCTAACATTTCCTATGACTGCCACTAGATGGAGCCACGGAACGACATCAGGTTGGGACATGTGCCAAAACTGGGCAATGAGGAGCGACTAAGTGTGCCAACATGTTTCAGGGGAGACACGTGAAGACCGACAATGCAAGTAGTAGAACCAGCCGTAATGTCGGCAAGTATTACCACTGATGAAGACAGCGAAGGAAATGCTGTCGAAACTAGTCTGGTTACGTTTGAGGGCTGGATGCGTGGTATGCCTTTTCAACATTTTTAGAGGTTTTTAATATCTAGTTGGCTTTTAGTATTTCCATTGCTTTGTTCTTGTTCTGTGATGTTAAGGTGTTGACTTCGTCTTGTAAATTCAATTCAATGATTTTAGTAAATTGTCTGAATTAACAGCTACTCTTTTAAACTTTGGTCTTGAAGAATTACTTTCAAATTCAAAATTCTTAACTTTGGCTCATCAAGGTGTGTTGTTACAACATCAAACAGGATGGCACCAACAAGCCAGCCATTTTGTAGAAATGGCGGGAAAGAAGTACTGGATAGATAGGCCCATAGCGTGAATACGAGTACTGTTTGGCGAATAAGAGATGATAACCTTAGACTGCACCGAGGTGAGTTTGATCAGTTTTTAACGTTTATTAGTTTGCTGTAGTGATTGATAATATTATGTTCGACGTTTAATTGCATGGCATCCAGCACCAAAAACATTATTGCATACAACGTGTGAAACAGTAATAATAGCAATAGTAACCTATTGTTCGAATAAGGGTTATTCATAAAATAAGCAGCATCAGAAATGTAAATCTACAGCCTTTCTGATTAACAATAAAGTACTAATATCCTACTATTTTTGAAAAAAATTGTCAACAGGATTTCATGCAAGAAGGGAAATCAATAAAATATAGCACAATTTAAAATCAAATTGGTCCAAACTTTTCATGTGATGTCTGAATCAGCTTAAACTAAATACTCAAAATCTGGCATTTGGAACATTGTCAGTTGATAATAGCCTTAACAATACTGAATGAATATGGTGAAACAGGTTCGGATTTGAATGGAATTAATTAAGTTGGCACACCTCACTGGAACACTCAAAAGGCTTGAGCTTAAAACTTGATAAGTTTCGGAATCATTATGAAACAGCAATAATTTTACTGACTTGAAAAATGGAAGTATGTCTTCATATGTAAATAAATACCTGAAAATATGTTAAGGTGGTGTTAATTGTAAATGCTAGGTAAGAACACGAATGTTCACTTATATCTTGTTTTAAAGCAGTATCCTAGAACACAGTACATTTAAATAAATTCAAGTGAACACTTTCATGTACAAAATGGATACAATACAGAAAGTACTAGGAAAAAATGAATCTGGAAATAAGTACAGTTGCACAGTGAATTTATGTGCACCACCCACTTACAAATAATATAGTTTTACACCATTTTCCAAACAAGCAATTTCAAAAGTGCTCATAATATGGTAATAATAATACTGATGCATACAAACAATCACAAGAGATAAAGACAAAAAATGCTTACCTACTGCTGTATCACAAGGAACTGTTAATGTACAGGGGGCAACACATTCTGTTTGCCCATAACCTTCCACTATCTGTATGTCAGAATAGAAAAGAAAACATTCAGTTCAGTAGTTGCACTTGAAAACTGCTAACAAAATTTATGACTTTTGCTTTCAAGCTGCAATGATTAAAAATACTTTTACGGAATGACTGTGTGGCAAAATAAATGGCATTTACAATTAAAATACAGAAAATTTCAGATCCAATTACAATGGCAACAAAATACAGAAAACTACTGAAGTCATTAATATATTTGTTAGTGTAATAATTTTGGATCACCAATTGAAAATGCTTCTGACAACAGCATTCAACAAACTGGTAGACAATAAATACGTGAAAATCCTCCAAATACGTGGTGTCAGTGAATAAACAAAGACCTCACTCTTTCCACATTTTAGCAACAACGTGCCGTCAGTGAATAAACAAAGACATAGCTTTTTTCCATGTTTTAGCAGACACACAGCCAAATTCTATAAGTCAGGACTCCTACAATCACTGATAACACTGGCATACATATTTTAGGGTGGGGAGTATTATGAATATGATACCAATTTCCAAACATTTTCACACACTTCTCAGATGAAAAATAATATATACATACAATTATGCTGTTCTCTGAGATTCAGAGGTTAGCTCCCCAAAGAAAGAATGTCTGCCAATTAAACGTTTAACTGATGGAACTAGATTTTACTTACTGTTGGTGTATCAAACGCCTCCATTTACAATGATCTCGGCACACAGCTCAAGCTTCACTGACATCCATCACATGTTGCACACAAGATCTTTCGTACTTCATACTCAATCTTTTTCTCATGCAGACATTCCTGAATCTGGCCCTCCCATGATTTTCTTGGCCTTCCTCTACCTTTCCTTCCTGCCACTTGGACAGAAAAAACTCTCTTAGTAAGCATCTCATCACTCATTCTTTCAACATGGCCAAACCACCTAAGAATATTAGTCTTCACCCTACTAACAACATTTTGTCTCACATTACTTATTTGCAACACATCCTCATTCCTCACACGATCAGAGTGTGTCTTGTCACAAACCCCGCATACGTAATGCATCTCCCCAACACACAAACAACTCCTGTCTTTTCTGCAGTACTCAGATTTCACTGCCGTATGTCAGAGTAGAAACAATTACACCTTCATATACAGCCATTCAAGCACTTTCTTAAGAACCCATCATTTCTCCTAAAGCAGCGATAACTTTCAATGAAGAATTCACTTGCTTACAAATTTTGCCATTTAAGTAAAGGCACCAATACACTGTCTTATGCATGTTAATAACACACAGATGGAGAGACGGCGAAAAACTTTTTATGAGTGAAGATTCTAAAATATTTACAAGTTAAAATCATACATCATAAATACAATTACACTAGATCTTTCATAATGTCGTCCATTACATCATCAGGTGAAATACTGAAACTGTGGCACTATACGGACAGCAATATATAAGCGGGTTTGTGACATAGTCATGTCTGAGAGGTGGCGATATATTGATTAACTGTCGTGAAGTTGTTCAGTACGCCAAAACCCATGAAATTATCACTGCATTCTCAGAGCATTACTGTAAATGTTTTTTAAATTCCTAGGGACGAATGGTTGTAAGTTATTCAGAAGGATTTTCCCATATATTCAAAATAAAAGCTGGTATATTGTCATTGCAGCATTGTTGCCTATAGTGTTGACTGAACAGGCTCTCAGCAAACAATGTCGAACACTTTGTCCTTGTACACAGCAAGATATAGGAGTCTTGATATGAGGTGTGAAAGGATGGGTTCTGGACGAGATGAGCAAAAGCAGTGCTGGAGGTTCCAGTTCTTTCAGAATATTGGTGTTCCGTCACTCTAATGGATAAGTTCTGGAGAGCCCAAATACCTGGTACTCGAGGTCTCAGACACTATAGATTTGACAGGAATTCAGTAAATGGCACATTTTTGTAATTCATAAGTATTATCATGATCCTTATGAATTTTTTGAAAAAGGTTACTTGATCTTTCTCCAAAGGTGAGCCTGTGTTGCTTACAGACACTTTTCAAAGCATTTACAATAATTGGATGGTACTCAATGGAACCGACGAAGATAGGTGTGTTATTATTTCTGGACAAGTTAGTAGATGATTTCCTTCTATATTCAGCAATTAAGTTAAAAATGAAGTCCCTGAAGTACCCATACTGCAAAGCTATCCCGATAATATTTTTGATTTCAGTGTTGCATGCTCGGAAGTTCGAGGAATGTGTATGAGCACATTGTATCATAGTTCAGAAAGCAGCAGTTTTATATTTATAAGGATGATATGATACACAAGGTATTACTGTTGCTAAGCTCGATGGTTTTCTATATATAATATAATGCAAAACCCGAGAGAAAGTATCCCTTTTAATAAGCAAATCCAATTAAGGGAGTGAACCTTCAATAGTGAATTGTATGGATGGATAAAAGGATGACACGCTTGCCCGGAATTCTTCTAACACATACCATAATTCGGTGCAGCAGCAAAAGCATTCGACAGGAAAATTTGTTTCGAATACGTGCAAAAATAATCTAAGTAAAAGCACCAATACGCTGTCTTATGCATTTTAATAACACACAGATGGAGAGACGATGAAACATTTTTTATGAGTGAAGATTCTAAAATATTTACAAGCTAAAATCACACATCACAAATAAAATTACACTAGATCTTTAGTAATGGCATCCATCACATTATCAGGTAAAATACTGAAACCATGGCACCCTGGGGACAGCAATATATAGGCGGGTTTGTGATGTCATCATGTCTGAGAGTCAGCGATTTGGACATGACACCATCTAATTTGTTCTCTCTAGAACATTTACCATCTAATTTCTCTCTTGGACATTTGCCATCTAATTTGTTCTCTCTGTCAAACACACTTCCTAAATATACAAACTCATTCACCAGGTCAATCAATGTGCTACTTAGACTAATCTTGCTTACGGTACTAACAATTCCTTGCTCAAAAACCATAACTTTGTTTGTTTTCCTTATTTATATTAAGTTTGAATTTCATATAAACTCCGTACATCCAGGACAACATACTTTGCATCTCACATTTGCTATCTATCAACAGGACTGTGTCACTAGCATACAACAATCCACACACATGGATATTACCAAGGCAAAACAGATAAAAAATAATATATCAATAAAGGAAGAAATATTCTTCATAATACATGAAAAATTGACAGAATATTCAAAGCAAACTGAATTTGCTTGTACCACTTACAGGTCATCCATGTAACACTTCTCAGAAAACTTGAAAATTTCATCGTCCTGGAGCATGAATGGAACCCCGCATCTTCCGATTACCAGTCGAGTACACTAGCCATTACACCACCCAGGACAGTGAAGATCCAAGCAACTGAGAATTGGGTCAAAGCACTATTAGGAAGCAGGGACACTTCGACTAGCAAAAATCTGAGGATTTTCAGATTCTTGTGTCTCAGTTGCTTGGAACTTCACTGTCCTGGGTGGTGTAATGCGTAGCATACTCGACCGGTAATCGGAAGATGCAGGGTTCAATTCCTGCTGCAGGACGATGACATTTTCAAGTTTTATGAGAAGTGTTACATGGATGACCAGTAAGTGGTACAAGCAAATTCCGTTTGCTTTGAATATTCTAAAAATAATATGCTTGTTGATCTCAAAGACAACAGTCTTGTGACGATTACACGTATTAAGAGAATACAACGTGGTTTGTCACAAATATTTCTTTTTCAAGTCGAACCTGGTTTTGTTGGGTATTGACCTAGCTTCATCAGGACAAATGACACACAAATATTCAAATTGTATATGATATCATAAATGGCATTTATAGTCATGGGTTTTGGTTATTTGCTTCCACACACTCGATAGAAATATGCTTGTATTATTGCCATATGCTTGTGCTTGTATTGCTGCCATGTATTCTCAAAGATTTACATTTCATTAATTTCTGTTATATAACTGTCTTTTCAGTCAAACATGTTTTCTAAACATACAAATTCATTCACTTGATGTATACTGATCTTGCATTTATCTAAAAAACCATCACTTTGGACTTTTCTATATTTATGCTGAGCCTAGGCTGTCGTAGTGAGCGATGGGTTTGCCTAATCGGGGTGCTCCGTGATAGCAATGGCACACACAACAGCAACTAGGGCCTCTGTGAATCTTGGAGAGGTGCCAGCTAGTTCTGTGACATTGGCAAAAAGATATAAACTCACTGGGTTTCGTTCCAGAATCCTTAGGTTGAATGACCAACTGGAACCCCCAGCTGTGGGCTAATCCCCCCACACTGATGTACTTACCTGATTAAAAAAACAAAAGGAAATCAATATCCAGACTCAAGTGTGGGATATGGTGGACTACCACACTTGAGAAGGACGGTCCACCACGGAATCGACCTGGACTTGCTAAACGGCGTATGAGAAAGAGATCTCAACTGAGTGAATGTAAGATTGGTGTATGGAATACTAGAGGTACAATTGGCAAGCTGAATGAGGTGATTGAGGAGATGAATGAGTATAGATTGATGTGCTGTGTGTAAGTGAAACCAAAAAGAATGAAATTGGAGTAGAAGTGAATGGCACAGTGAGTGTGTGGTCTGGAGTATTGGATAATGTGAGAGGACAGGCTGGTGTAGGTGTGATTTTAAGTGAAAAGATGAAGAACAACTTGATTCACTATAGTTGCGTAAGTGAGAGAATTCTCTGGATTCGTTTGAAAGTGAAACATCAGAGAATCATAATTGTTGTAGTGTATGCTCCTTGTGACTCTGAACCTTCTGATAAGAAGGAAGATTTCTGGAATGAGCTAAAAGCTGTTTTGAGCCAGTTTGGTGCTAAAGAAAAAGTTATATAGCAGGGGATTTCAATGCTACAGTAGGTGTGCAGAATGCAATTTCTGACAATGTTCTGGGTAAGTTTAATGATCCCTGTGTGAATGGTAATCGTGAAAGATTAATTGAACTCTTCATTGAGAATGGTTTGTGTGTATCTAATATGTTTTTCAACCACAAGTATATCCACACATATACTTGGGAAAATCGATCAGCGTCTGAAACACTTACTTGTTGACACCCGTGTGATGAGAGGTGCGGATGTTGGTTCTGATCATTACTTGGTAGTGTCACGAGTGAAACTTAATGTTGGTTGGAGGAAAAGGAATAGGAAGAGACCCAGCATAGAAAGAATAAAGGTTGATAGGCTGCTTGAAGACCATCAGTGTTATTCTGACTTACTCGGAGAATGACTGAAGGAGCTGAAGTCTGGTGAGAGGGATGCAGAAAAGATGTGGGAATGTTTTAAGAACTGTGTTGTCACTGCTGCTAAAGAGGTCTGTGGCACCACAATAGTGGGTAACAATAGAGGTGATGCTTGGTGGAATAGTGAGATCCAAGAGGCAGTAAAGAGAAAGAAGGAAGCCTATTTGGGGATGTTGCAAGGTAGAGTCTCTGTGGATGAATATAAAGAAGCATGAAGCTGCTAAGCTGGTTCGCCAGAGTAAGGCAAAAAATAGGAAGGAGAAGGTGGAAAGGCATGAACTGGCTTTTTGGAAGATAGGAAGTCTTTCTGGAAGTGCATGAGAGTCGTCAGGAAAAATAGGGGAAACAAAGTTGTAAGTTGTGTGAAGAATGAGATTGGGGAAATGATATGGGAGCCCAATGAGTTAAGTGAAAGATGCAGTGAATACTTCTGTGAGTTATTAGATCAGGAAAGCAAAAATGATTCGGAGACAGATGCAGATGATGTCACAGTGAGGGATAGAAGCACAGGAGGGATCTCAAGGGAAGAAATGTGTAAAGCTCTAAAATCTCTTCAGAATGGTAAGGCTCCTGGGGTTGATGGCATAACTGTCAAGATGTTGAAATATGGTGGTGACTCTGTAATTGACTGGTTAACTGAAATTTGCCAGTTGTGCTGGGAGTTAGGAATGGTCCCTTGGGATTGGAAGGATGCTATTATTGTTTTCTTGTATAAGGGAAAAGGAGATCAGACTGAATGCAAGAACTATCGTGGTATTAGCCTACTCAGAGTGCCAGGGAAAGTGTTTGGTAAGGTCATTATTGAAAAAGTACAGGGTCTTACATCAGAGAAAATGTGGGATGTTAAGAGTGGTTTTATGCCTGGTAAAGGCTGCACTAACCAGATTTTTGCATTACGCATGATGATTGAAAAGTATCTGGCTGTTGGTAAGAAAGTTTTTGCTGCCTTAATAGATTTAGAGAAAGCTTACGACCAAGTAAATAGGACATTTTTGTGGAAGGTATTGAATGAATATGGTGTTATTGGGAATCTACTTAATAGTGTAAAAGCCATGTATGCTGGTAGTAGAGCTTGTGTACGATTGAATGGTGTTTTATCAAAATGGTTTTCTATTGGTGCAGGAGTTAGACAAGGTTGTGTAATGTTACCATGGCTGTTAAATATAGTTATGGACGCGTGCATGCGTGATGCCAAAATAGATGATAGTGGTTTATGTCTTGGTGATATCCGTGTGTGCAGATTGCTGTATGCTGATGACACTGTCCTGTTGGCAGAGAGAAAAAGTGAGTTGCAGCGTATGTTGTCTTGGATGTACAAAGTTTGCATGAAATACAAACTGAGTATAAATAAGAGAAAACCCAAAGTTATGGTGTTTGAAAGAGAAACTGGTAGCACTGAATGTAATGTAAGTATAAACAGCACTGTGATTGACCAGGTGAGTGAGTTTGTGTATGTAGGAATCATGTTTGACAGAGAGAACAAATTGGATGGTGAAATTAGTAGGCGAGTGAATTCTTCATTGAAAGTCATAGTTGCTCTGGGAGGTTTTCACAGGAATGATGGGTTCTCTAGAGAGTCCCGTATGGCTGTGTATGAAAGTGTAATTGTTCCTACGCTGATGTATGGCAGTGAAACCTGGGTACTGCAGAAGAAACATAGGAGTCGTTTGTGTGCTGGAGAAATGTGTTACTTACGGGGGGGGGGGGGGTGTAGCAAGACACGGTCTGATTGTGTGAGGAATGAAGATGTGTTGCAGTTGTGTGATGTGAAGCAAAATGTTGTTAGAAAGGTGGAGACCAATATGCTTCGGTGGTTTGGCCATGTTGAAAGAATGAGTGATGAGATGCTTACTAAGAAAATCTTTTTAGCCCAATTGGCAGGAAGGAAAGGCAGAGGAAGGCCAAGGAAGACATGGGTAGATCAGATTCAGGAGTGTCTGCATGCGAAAAAAATAATGAGTATGAAGTATAAAAGATTTTGTGTACG
Source organism: Macrothele yani (assembly GCA_039090855.1). NCBI lineage: Eukaryota > Metazoa > Arthropoda > Arachnida > Araneae > Macrothelidae > Macrothele > Macrothele yani. The sequence continues at coordinate 79,023,878 of CM077026.1, forward strand.
GCGTGTAATGGATACCAGTGAAGCCTGAGTTGTATGTCAAGATCGCTGTAAATGGAGAAGTTTGATACTACAACAGTAAGTAAAAATATCTGGTAGTTTGTATTTCTTTTTGGAGCTAACCTCTAAATCTCAGAGAACAGCTTAGTGATATGTATGTATGTATGTATTTTATACTTTATTTATCATTGACAATGCATACTGCAACTCACTTTTGCTCTTAGACAACAGAACTGAGTCATCAACATACAATCAAGAAAATTTCTAAGACATAAACCAGTACTGACTACTTCAGCATCACACATGCAGGCATTATAGATATGTTGAACAGCCAAGGGAATGGGAATCCAATTTAATAAAACATTATTTACACATACACAGGCTCTAGCTATCATTCATATCTCTTGTACACATCTAGGTAAATTCTAATTATACTATGATTTTTTAAAACATTCCACAGAAGCACACCCTGTTTACTTTGCCATAAGCGTTCACCAAATTTACACACACAGCAAAATTCTCTTACCAACGGACAAATGCTTTTCAATCATCATGTGCAACACAAGAATTTGATTAGTGCATCTCTTATCAGGCACAAAAATCCACCCTATACATTCCACACCTTATAAATAATGAATTTTTCAAACACTTTCCTTAGCACACTCAGCAGGCTGACACCATGATGATTTTTAGCACGTCTTTTGTAAAAAAAAGATCGTGTTTATGTTATCGGTTTGTCCGTCCGTCATTCTGTACCCACGATATCTCTGTAACTATTAGTCCCATTTGAAAATTTTTTTGCATTGGGAAGTTGGAAGTTTGAAATATGCAAATGATGATCCTTTATTTTGTTTTTGTTTTACAATATACAATTTCGCCGCTAGAGAGCGTAAATGCAGATGATGTCGAATTCAAAAATACGTTTTAATCCACATATTTGCTTCTAAATATCCGATTGAAAAAAAATCTTTTCTATTTCGATTCCATTTATATCGAAGAATATTTTAGATATAGTTACTTTTTCAAATCACGCATACATTTTCTGCTAAGGGGGCGTAAAAGTACATTACATTTTCCCCGATAACTCTTCTTCTAAAACTGCGATTTGAAATTTTTTTCTTCAGCGGATACACCTCCTGGTGTAAAATCGTTTGCATATAATTTCAAATTTTTGGTAAAGAATACTTCGGCCACCAGGGTGCGTAAATGTTAATTTTTGCTTCTGGTATATTTACCATACAATCTGAGCTTCTAAAATATCCATTTAAAAAATTCTTTCGTGAACTGGTGCCACTCACATCTATAAACCTTTTCGGAATATTTTCTTCTTAAAATATTCAACAGTTTTTTCGCCAGGGGGCGTAGATCTATATATATCTTATTTGTGCCAGTATCTCTACTTCTAGAAGTCTGTGATTTGAAAAATTTCTTCTTTGTTGCATAGTATTTTCAGTGTGACATGTTTTTCATATAATTTCAAAATTTTCAAGTAATTCATAGACTTTCCGCTAGGGGGTGTAGAGGTAAATTGTGTTTCCCCCTATATCTCTGCTTCTAAATCACCGATTTGAAAAATTCTTTCTGCACCAGATACAGTCCTGATGGTAAATCGTTTGCACATAATTTCTAATTTTTGTGAAAAAATGGTTTGTCCACCAGGGGCGTAAATCTTAATTTCCGCTTCTGATGTATTTGCAGCAAAATATGAGCTTCTAAAATCCGATTGAAAAAAATCGTCGTTTGTAGACCGATAGTATGCATGTCGATAAACTGCTTAGAAATATTTCCTTCTTAAAATAATGTATGGTTTCTATGCCAGGGGGCGTAGATGTATATCTTATTTTTGTCAAGATCTCTACTTTTAGGAGTCCGATTTGAAAAATTCCTTCTTTGTTGGATGGTGTTTCCGATGCGAAATGTTTTTCCTAAAAATTCAAAATTTTCAAGTAAATAATAGACTTTCCACTAGGGTGCGTAAAGGTAAATTGCTTTAACCCCTATATCTCTGCTTCTAAATCTCCGATTTGAAAAATTCTTTCTGCACCGGATACAGCTCCTGATGGGAAATCCTTTGCACATAATTTCTAATTTTTGTAAAAAATGGTTTGGCCAACAGGTGGTGTAAGTCTTAATTTCCGCTTCTGATGTATTTGCAGCAAAATATGAGCTTCTAAAATCTCGACTGAGAAAAAAAAAGTAGTTTGTTGACCGATACTACACATGTTGGCAAACCTTTTAGGAACACTTTCTTCTTGAAATAATGCATGGTTTCTACGCCAAGAGCATAGATGTATATCTTATTTTTGTCAATATCTCTACTTCTAGGATTCCGATTTGAAAAATTCCTTCTTTGTTGGATGGTGTTTCCGATGCGAAATGTTTTTCCTAAAAATTCAAAATTTTCAAGTAAATAATAGACTTTCCGCTAGGGGCCACAAAGGCAGATTGTGTTCTATGCATTATTTCTTCTTCTAAAACTGCGATTTGAAAAATGCTTCCTGTATCGCATACAAGACCTGATGGAAAATATTTTTCACATAATTTCAAATGTTTGGTAAAGAATGGTTTGGCCACCAGGGGTCATAAGTGTTAATTTCTGCTTCTGATGTATTTGTAGCAAAATATAGGCTCCTGAAAACTCGACTAAATTTTTTTTTTTTTGGACCGATACCGCTCATATGGGAAAACCTTTTGAGAATACTTTCTTCCTAAAAGAATGCATGGTTTTCCCACCAGGAGACGTAAAGTCACATCTTATTTTTGTCGATATCTCTGTTTCTAAAAGTTCGATTTGAAAAATTCTTTCTGTGTTGGAGAGCGCTTCTGGTGTGAAATGTTTCTCATATAAATTCATGTTTTTCTTAACACATAAATCTGCAACTAGAGGGCGTAAGCTACGATTGCGTTTACAGCAATATCTGAGAGATTAAAAACCTGATTGAAAAACTTCTTTCTTCCGTCAGATACTATTGTTTTCCATACCGGCTCCATTGACTTTGAATAGCTTTGATAAATTTAATTTGCCTCAGAACGGATTCAAAAGACGTGCTTATTACGCCCGAAAATTCGGTGTCATCTTTCTTGTTATATCTGGTTAGATTATTTTTTTATCTTATACAGGGGAAAACTGATGGCATCCTTCCAATCTTAAGGGATTACTCCCAACACAACCACCAAATTTCAGCTCACTAAATCAATAACTGTCTCCCAAATACCTTAACATCTCGGTTTTTGTTATTATTATTATTTGGTTGGAGGTTTAACGACCATTGTGAGCAACTTGATGGGCTGTAAGCAGTCACCCATCACTAATTTAGGGTCACTGGCTCCAGGGAAGGGAGAAGCCAGTGCTGTAAGACAAACACAAAATCTATGCCCCACGGGGATTCAAACCCAGACCCATCTTGGACAAATGGTCAGAAGACCACTGCACCATCGGGGCAGCTGTCAGCCGTTATGTCAGGCAATATATCAAGGTAACTTACTATCTTTGCCTTTAAATCTTGGCAAAATCTTTCAACTTGCTTCTTCTTCTTCTTTTTTTTTTTCTTGGTGAAATTTCTAAGGTGCTTTTGATGATATACCAAATGCATAAGAAATTATTTCGGATTCAAACTGCAACCCAATTTCAGTTTTCCTGAATAATTTCCCAATCATACAATTTAGATTCATGTAGACAAGATGTTATAAAAAACACTTTCTTCAAGCTACTCTACGATTGTTTCTTATTTTCATCCATACTTTCTTTGAATTCATTGTCCTGGAATGATTTCTGGGCTGCTGGTCCATGAAAATTATTTCTGATACTGTTGAATACTAAATAAAGGAAATAGAAAAATTTTACTTCTTAATTAGTACTCACTTTCCTTGTTGAGAATTTTCACATTTGTCAAACCCAATTAAATATGGGAGTGAAGGAATAAAATACTTTATGATCAATCAATGACTCGTGTATTATATTTCATACACTATATGCAAGATTTTCTCAAAGCAATTATGGTCTGATTCCAATTACTCATTTCTTTTGTTTATTTGTTTTGAGGTTTAACAACAACCATGAGCAACTCTAAGGACTATCATGTGCACATAGGAAAATTAAAAACTGCAAGATCATGTAACATACCACACATCCAAGGGCACAACGAAGGAAGTCTAACACATGGCCAGCCAAAGGGGCTGATCCGACAACAATTAACCTCATGTGTCCGCCTAGATTCTCTCTCACAGGTTTAAAAACCAACCAATCCCAAAAGCCATTGTTGCGCACAATATGCCTAGAAGAAAAAAAGAAAAAGAAAATATACACCTTTTTATAAAGCACTTAAGGAAAAAAATATTCCACATATATTTTTCACAGAATCATAAAGGAGGTACACCAAAAACAAGAACAATGAGGACTTGTTGCCAGATGTGATTTTATGACACATAACGATCATGTGTTGCCACAGGAAGCCACGTGTACAAATAGTCAAAGAGAAGTGAAGACATGGTGATCTGCAGGAGCATGCAAACAAGCTGTTGTTATGAAGAGATAAAAGTTTATTCATTCACAAAGTACAGTAAACTTTCATCAAGGCAGGTTTATTTAATATGAATTTGCTTGTATAATACCAGACCCTTTATGAGGATGACTATTACATTTTTTAGATTTAAAAAAGCTATGACAGATATTATTTACTCTTCACACCATCCAAGAAAAAAAAAAAAAAAAAAAAAACTTTAGCGACGAGATCAACAGAGGGTATGCCAGGTTCAGTTACAAGTGTGTAGCCGTCATATTCACTTGATTTACATGTTGCTATTTAACCTAATCATGGAGGTGACATGTAGGCATTTTTGCATTGTGATAGGAAAGATTGCAGAGAGCCTTTCAGAACCTTCACAATCGTGCACAATCATTTACGAGTGATTTGCAGAAAATCCCTGAAAGATGAACAGCATAAGGGCCATTTGGCTACAGCAGTCACAGAATCTTACACAAATACATAACAGATATTAATAGGAAACAAATCCCTTGAAGAAAAAATTCTTCACAAATACATTGAAGGCAAATACAAATGTCATTTTCAGCATAAAGGTGTCTCATTTTCACTGTTCCTCACATAGCCATTTCCTCAAATAGCTATCTCTTTCAAGTTTCTAATATGGGGAAACAGTGAAAATATGGCACTGTTGTGCTGATAATGACATTTACACAAATATTTGCATGTAAGGAAACCCTACTGTCATTGGGTGCCCCACAAACTCACAGGGATGTAAAAGGAAGCTATAATGGATTGATGTGTTGAAATGATCCAAAGCTTGCAAGTGTGAACTCTTGCAATGTCCTTGACAACATCACAAGAGACAAAAAGCTGGATATAACAATATGACCCTGTGATGAACAATCAGTCGGCTGTCTGAGTGTTTTTGAACTCCAACCTGACAGAGAAAGTCAATCATTCTAAGAGTGTAAGCCAAAAGATGGCCACATCAGTTTTCTCTGCCAGTGGACATGTTGCAACAATTACCCTAAGAATTGTAGGGCATTTACTACAGATTGATATACTACCATGTATTTACCCAAAGAGAGTAAATACATGGTAGTATATCAATCTGTGGAATCTTGTTGCACTAAGACAATGCCTTTGCCCACCTACATTGAAAACACTGGACTTTCTGAAAGAGCATGAGGTCCAATTGATGAACCATCCACCGTATAGTCCCGACCTAGTTCCATGTGACTTTTCTCTCTTTCCAAATGTGAAGGAAAACATTGTTTTGAGAGTCCAGGAGGCAATTACAGCCTATAAAAAAACGAAAAACAAATTCAGACCTTTCTAAAACAAACATGGCATTATATATATATATATATATATATATATATATATATATATATATATATATATATATATATATATATATATATATATATAGTCTTTACCTTGGAAAACAGGGTTTTTTTTTTTTTTTTAACTTTAAGATGAAAAAGCATTTGTGCTCCCTGATAATTTTCAAAATTTTCACTTGATTTCCCATTATTACAGTTCAAAACTTTTTAAAGCATATTTTGCAAATTTCTTTTAATATTTTATTTTATGAGTGCAAATAGTTCATAGGTGAATATCATTGCAGTACATTTACAAAATTTTGTATGTCCATTTGCTTTGATTTTCTGATGCTGCACTCCGGTTGTACACTCACTAATTTCATTAAATTCATGTAATATGGATTTACAGAGTGAATCACTTTTGAAATATCTTCCATGATGGAAGTGAGTTTACTGCATAAGTCCTGTCGAGAATTTTCATGTTCGTAAATCTTGGGGAACCTGATCACTTCGCTGAGATTTCCGAAAAATATAAATAATAGAAAATAAATAAATAAAATACACAGAATGAAAATACTCGACAGTCCACGTTTCAAAATTGTGTTTGGAAGAGGCAGTGAGATAAGGGAATAAATGGCCGTATCAATTTTTGGTTGCTTGGTCATTCCCTGACCAAGCAACCAAAAATTTCTTAAAAGAAAGGGGAATAATGGGTATTAAACTTCTTTTGGCCTGATTCATATTTTTTTCCCTCATTTAGTAAGTTAGTAAAAGAAAATAAGGGTGAGCAAAAGAAGTCACCATCAACCCTTTTAAAATCAAAATTATACGTAGTTAATCACGGAATGAGGAAAAGAGTTTCTGAAAAAAGGTTGTGAGAAAAGAAAATCTTCTTTCAGTCAGCCATTTTAGGCAAAGGATTTTAGAGGCTTCTAAAATGTGTCTGCAGAGGGTTCCTTGGGCAAAGGAAATTCTATTTATAGAACAGAGTGCTGGACGCTACAGCGATCCTGCCCTGAGTCGAGGTCACCCCTGGCTTACGTGGGAGAGAAAAGTTCGTTGGAGGGCATGTGCGTTTTCTCAGGAGTTTGGCACAGAGGCTCTGACCGATGGGGAACAGATTCTTTTGCTGTTGCCATGGGAAGCTGTTGACCAATTAGGGGTCAGCATTTTCAAACACCCCAGAGTTTTTTCCCCGTTGAGACGCTTGCCTCACTCACTCGCTCGCTGGTCTTTTGCTGGCAAGGCAAATTTTTTTCTCCTCACCTTTTTGGCGGGGAGGTAACAAGCTGGGACGATGTCATGGAGAGGGCATAGCTGAAAAAGACAACGCTACTGCCCACCTGCAAGTTGAGGACCTGAAGTGCTTTTTTTTTTTTACCACCACTTTCTTCATTTGGGGTCAGACGACTCCTGGTCCTCATCAAATAATGAGGAAAACTAGCAAGGGAGTTCCATAAAATTACTCCCTCGATTGATGCCCTAGGAAGAGACACCCCACCATCTACACCTACAAGGGACTCAAGCAAGTTCCTCCTGGCACTGGAAATTACGGCTACGCCATTATGGAGCCTTGTGAACAACATCTTGACTACGGTAGTTGCTGAATCGTCGAGCCTGGCCCACTGCCTGACTACAATAAAGGGGTCCGCCATCACAAGGAGATAAATCCCAAAGTGCTGTTCTGCTTCCTGGATTTTTGGCTATGCCTGCTGGGTCAACAGGAATAAAGAGCTCCTATGTACCCGCTCCAGAAAAAACAAAAGAAAAACAAAAAAAGGTTGCCCATGGCGAGAAGAAAAAAATTCACCCGGGACAGTGGTGTTTCTCTCAAGCAATGCAGTGTTTTTCTATTCAGCGACTATTGTACCTCAAGAGTTGTTGCTGCCCCGGTCCTAAAGGTAATTTTTTTGTTGGCAACTTTTTTTTTTTAAATATTATGTTGTGGGTTCTTTAAAACTATCTAAACCAAGTGGGCTTTGAAATGGGGGGGGGGGGGGGCTGTCGGAAAGATATATTGCAAAGAAAAAAAAAAGGGAAGGTGCAAATGCTTTCATTCATGTTTTTTTTTTTTTTTTTTTGTATTTTAGTGTTGATTTAATGTTAGGCTGTGTAAATAAATTTCATGTCATCTTCTGTGGATAGGTAATTGAAAAACAAAACAAAACAAAGAATGGAGGTGTACAATTTTCGAGGTCATGTAGTGATAGATGATATAATAAGTATATTAAGATATTTCGGAACGAACAGCCTTCCAGACCAGTATTTCCATTAAGTGAAATTTAACTCATTTTGTGCTCAGTGATTTTTATATTTGTGAAGTAGAATTTGTATTTATGAGCTTAGTGTAGGTGCCATGTAGTTGGGAATTTTTCTTGTAGGCTGGTAATTATTTTGGTTTAGTGTTTTGTAAATTTAAGGGCTAAATTACTCTTTAAAATTTAATTTTTGTAGTAGTGAGGGCTAATTTCTAGTTTCAGCCCGTGGATTGGCAAAACAGATTTTTATGGGGAAAGAATATAAAAATGGGCATACAGGCAGATATGAGCATATGTATAGTGTGACTGAAGACAACCCAAATAGCTGTTGTGTTTCTTCAAGAAGTGATGATTATTTTCAGGAAAAGAGTGATTGTGGAAATATGGTGATGTATAGATTTTTCAGGAAATAAAGTGGGGTTTGGTATAGTGTGTCAAGTATGGTGTTATTGAGCTTTCTGGGAAATGAGTAGTACAGTGTGTTCCTGGGAAATAAAGATAAGTGATTTTCTGGGAAATGAGCGTGTTCCTGGGAAAAATAGGATATGAAGTAATTTTTTGGGAAAAAAGGTAATGTATTGAATTTTCTGGAAATGAGGATGTTGAGTTAGCTTTCTGGAAAATAGATGTTGAGATATTTTGGGGGCAAGTGAACTCTTGTGGGATACTTTACATTATGTAGACATTCCTCGGGTCTGAAAGGGTGCACGGAACAAATTGGGGGATTTGTTTTCTGCCCAAATAAGCTCGTTGGCCCATAGGAGGTGGTTCCTACGAAGGAGTGGATGTGAGTTGTTCCCAAAATCAGAGTGAAGGAACAGTAAAGGGTTAGGTCGCACTTTGCTCCACTACACTGTATAGGCTGGGAATGGATTCACGACCCATTCTCGCCTTCAGACTCAAACTTCATTGTTCTCCCAGTAAAATCGTGTTTTTTCTAGAGATGTGGGACTCATTGGTTGAGATGATTATTTGGCTTTTATGACCGTGTGGTTACTACATGGGTGCCAGTTGATTGGAAAACTTATAGTATGGAATTTTGAAATGTTGGATTTTCATGATGATGGTGTAAGTAAGATTCTCTTGTCGGTGTAGCAAATTAAGGATAACTTTGAGTAAATAGAATAAGGTATCTAGTGTATTAGGTTTTGTATGGTGTATGGAAATGGTTGAGTATCCAGTAATGCTAGATATGGTGATTTTTAAGACACATGTTGATTTAAGACAAGGTTATGTTGATTTTAAGACAAATTTTCCTGGAAGTGTAGAATCTTGTAATAAAAATAACTTACCATTATACGTAAAATTTTGGCAGTTGCTATGGGAGTTTAAAATTAAAAGTGGATTCAGAAGTCTGGTCTGAGAAGGTTGGTTCGAGCGTTTTAATTCAAACAACATAGTGTAAACATATGCATATAATACTTTTTTTTTTTTTTTTTTTTCGAGAGAGAGATTTACCTTCCACATACCCAAATTACCCACCATGTTAAATCAAGTGTTTGTGCTGTGTAATTCAAGGAAATTCTGGTATTTATATTTTTATCAGTAGTGTGCCTGGTGCTAATTTTTCTTTGAAAGAAACTAACCTGTCAGCCATTTGGGGGGGGGGGCGTTAGCCGGGTTTGAAATTGTGTCCAAAATTTAATCTCACTCTTGTTAAGTTTTTAAAATAAATATAGGCCAAGTGGCCTTTCAAAAACCTAAACCTTAGTGCAGTGAAGTTATAGTTGTCTCGTGAATTTTCATCACATGGTTCAACTGCATTCCCCCAGCAATGACTGAGGTGGGAAACAAAATCTGAGTTACTTAATTGTGGTATAAAAAAAATTTTTTTTTGTCCTAACCATTATATTTGACTTCTTTACCTCCAAAAGTTATTACACGTGTACATTGTATACCATTAAATTTTAGTGTTTACAAATTTGGTACACATGCAAACAATAGTTACCTTTCTTCCACTTTCAGGTGTATCTACTCGTCTAACGCAAAGAACGCAAACAATACAATAGTAACTTTTGGGAGTTTCCAAATTCAGTGGTGCATTTTATTTTTCTATTTTGTTCATGGCATTAATCAAAATTTCAGCTTTGTTTCGAAATGCATCCACCCATCTCCCAAATTTTAATTTTCTATAATTTCCATATAAGTTTTAATACCGTGACCTAAACTTTCATTACAACACATATGTTCAAAGAGAAAGAATAAGACAAGCAAATCATCTCTGATGTCTAAGTAAAAGAAGATTTACAGCAGATATCTGTATCAAACGATCTACAAGAAAAGTTTTAAATATGACTCCAATTCTACAAGATTAAAAATTAAAGAACTGAAAAGGAATGTTTCTCAGTCTTATCCTTTACATACCACTATTTAAGTAAGAATAATTCCCTCAAACAATGCCAACAAATTATAATCATTTAAAGCAGCGTTAATCAAAAGTCCACATAAGTATAAATTTCCTCTTTTCTTTCAGGAGACTAAAAGCTGTTAGAGGTGGTTAAGTAACTGCAAATCTGGCAGACAAAATAAATGAATATACATGAAAAATATACATTGCAGTTCAGTATACAGTAAATAACTAAAGCACAATCCATAAAAATCATGGATATCAGCTTGATTTGTCAGTCAGTATATGCTTTCAAAATTTAGATTCTTTTTTGTTTCTTAATACACACACATTACAGATGTGCACCAGAGCTCCTACCCTGGAAACTACACTCAGCATCAAGCTGTCATAGCTTTGAACTGTGTCTGTGAGCATTTATGCTTTATCTAAATTTTTTTTTTGTGTATTCAATAGCAAAATGTGTCCTAAGGTATCAGAAAAGCCTTAGACAGCTTGTTTGGGTGTTGCACTTAGCGTAAAACTGAATGTTATTAAGCATTTCAGTTGTGGTGAACAAAATAAAGACATTGTGCATGCAACTGAATTTGCCTGAGTCCACCATTTGTAGGATTCACATGCAGAGAGAAAGGACCATGAAAGCTGCTGCAGTTACTATTGGCTCTGCTAGTAGCAAAATGGTCTCTTTTATTCGGCATGCAGTAATGGATAAAATGGAAAGTCTATTGCTTGAGTGGATTGATGGATGTACATTCACTATTTCTACTTTATATAGGCTGTGTATTTATAATATCATTCCTATTTGTACTATATGTTAGTGTTTTCAGATTTTATGTGTCATTTGGTATGATATTTTTGGGTCTGGGAACGCTCAAAACTTTTTCGCATATAAATAAATGGTAATTGTTTCTTTGCTTTACGCCATTTCGGTTTATGAAAAATTTCATAGGAATGCTCTACTTTCAGATAGCAGGGGAAACCTGCAATAATGTTAGATTTTACTTATTACGGGCATATCAAATGTCTCCATTTATCTTGGCGCACCTTCCCACATACATTCATCACCAGTATCATACAAGACCTTTTGTACTTCACACTAAATATCTTTTTCTCTTCTAGGCATTCCTGAATCTGGTCCTCCCATGATATCCTTGACCTTCCTCTAACTTTTTATCCCCAGCCACTGGGCTGAATCAATTCTCTTCAAAAATTTTGATTCATTCCAACACATGATTTAAATAATTAATTTCAGTTAGTTTTCGAGTATTGCTAATCCATTAAAATTAAAGCTAAATCAATTTCTGACTGGGATTGTACAATAATAATCGATTAAATTTTAAATTAAATAAGTTTTCTGATTGATGTTGAACCCAATAGATGACGTTCAAAGTGAGAATCTTTCATATATGACAAACTAACAACAGCACATGCGTGCCTGCTCATCGATATTGCTGGTAAAACTCGAGATGAGAATAAATACTCACCATTTGCAATTCCTTGACATGTGCAAGAGCACGTTAGAACAACGCTGACGATGGCGTCAAGAGAAGCACCAAAAACCTAGGTTACGATTTTATTTGCCGCATTCGTGATTGATCTTACTGTGTACCTCATCTACCCGTATTTTAGGTTAAACTGTATTAAAAAAAGACTAATACATTAAAAAAAAAAAACTTCGTTGAACTCGCTACTAACCAAGTAAGTACCCATCAACGTAGTTTTAGGGTAAGTTAAATTAAAACTTTTATTAATTGTAACAGTATTTTCCTAAAACCTATTATTTCCATTACAATATAATAAAATATTACCATTTCACCCTTCTAAATATTTATTTTTTAATATCAAACAAAAGCTGAAGTACACATGGTTCATATCGTGAATCAGCAAACAACAACAAAAGTGCTATAAAAACAGTGCTAGTACTACAATGTCTGTAGAAGTATATGTTTCACATATTAAATTTACTTGCAAATGTTAATTTTCCTTTCAGCACATTATAATTGCCTAAATTGTTTTTAGGTGTCTTTGGCTATGTATCAATGAGTCAAAGACAACAGTAACAAACATGATTTAAATAAGTCCTGACACAAACCCATCTGTGAGTAACACATCTATCCAGTACACAAATGACTTCTGTGTCTCTTGTACAATACCCAGGTTTTACTACCATATTCAATACTGAACCAATTTCACTTTTATACCCAGGATTTCATGATACTGTACTAACTCCTGTGAAATCACACTAATGCAGTTATGACTTTCAAAGCTGAATTCACTAGTCCACTAACTGTTTTTTTCATTATACACTGAAAGTAAATTAAAAGTAAAAATTTACTTGAATGGTCACACATCCAAATCTACTATAAAAAAAAAGTTACTTTCATGAGAATAGGCATCAGAACTTTTGTGTCACATGCATACAATGTCTTAGCAAATGAACATTATTTTTAAGTGTCAAATTCACAGAAGAGTCAACTTCTGAATACTAGAAAAAAGTGAACTCACCTAAAAAAACCTTTTTTAAAAACAAACATATATAATGATATAGAGAAACATAGAATTAAGAAATATACTGCTTACAGTGCACAGAAACACAAATACCATCTTTACTTTTCTTTCCTTCTTTTTTTAAATGAAACCATTCAACAGTGGTGCATTTATCCCCCATTTAAATAGATACAGTTGCAAATGTTAAACTTTTTTTTACCCAGTACTGAATTTCAAAGTTTTGATCAAGAATGAATGTCACAAATTTAAAATTTCCCATTTGTCCCTGTCACACGAAAACTCACAAATATGGCTTGTTATTCAGTTTTAATTGTGCCATACTTCGATGTGACAGAAAGGAGTGATGATCCTAGAAAATACTTACTTTGTTGAATACAAAATGGATGAGTGGATGAGTGGATGTTGGATGAGTGTGTTTCTTCTACTGAGAAGGGAGACGGCAAGAAGTGGAGCAAGTGCTAACAGCTTTCTACAGCTTTCTACATTCAAGGCATTTTTTACAGCAGCAGCAAAAAGAGTAATTCACAGCTTACACCAACCCTGCGAAAGGGACTGAAGTGAGTAACAGGTCGTTAATACTTTTGTTGCCTATACTTTTTGCTATCAAGGAATGAATAAGAAAAATTTTCCTCCCTTCAATTAAGAAATGTCACTTTTGGTTTTTCACTCTTAAGCTTGATCACCAAATGTGATTAAGTTTGTTTAATGAAAGATGTAACAACAAAGCTGCCAAAAATTGCTTAATGATTTAAAAACTAAGAATTAGAAAGTGTGTGTGTGTGGAGGGAGGATAAGCAACACAAAAAATTCAGATGAACAAGTTTCACTGAAAGTCTTCGGAATTAGAAAAACATTATTTTAAGGATATTTAACCTAAAAAGAAATTAAATATAATACGTGGACTTTATAAACAATAACTTCAAATAACAAGCACTATATTAAAGTAATTATTTTTATCCCAAAAATCTGAATGGAAGCGTAATGAAAACATTAGATATAGTATGAAAGTATCATGTTTGTGGTTCTTCAGTTTCTAAAATGTACTTTTTGTACTTGGAAAACATAGGCAAATGCATTCATTTTATTCATTCAAGTTGAACTTTTCTTTGACAATTTAAGGGCCAGACTATCGTTTGGGATTGCTATCGTTTAATACCTTTGCCTTAAGCAACGAATGACTGTGCTATGTACAATGCTGAACTGTATTTCCTTCAGTTAATTCTGACAGATGGCTGCAAGTAATGGGTGCTATCTATAGTTGAACCTAAGTAACTCACAGAATCACCATTAGATGTCATGCATGATTTTAGTTACAGGTCAGAACACTTCATGTTATGTAATGAGAACAAAATGGCATATTTGCAAAAAGATACAAAAAAAAAAAAAAAAAAAAAAGGTAAAACCGTAAGTTATGTAACAAATAAAATGCTAAATAATGTTACAATCATGACTGCATTTGCTTAGTTGTTTAATAATGACTGCATTTGCTTAGTTGTTTAATAATGACTGCATTTGCTTATATCATATAAGCAAATGCAGTGACAAAAATACTGATTACTTTGAATCAGTAATGACAAAGAACTTTAAACTGTATCTTGCAATGTACAATACAAAGGCATCCATACTTATAATGTGGTATAAGCACATAACATGCTACATTTACAAGTGATATTTGAAATATTATGTGAACACCTGTCTGTGACTATATAAGACAGGAAATAGGATAAACCTTAAACATTCCCTGAGTGTTGTTGATTTTTCTACTTTCTTACCAACATTCAAGGCATTTTTTCAAAGCTAATGCATTCTCCTAATATTCTGTAAAAAAAAAAAGAGAAGGGGGTGTTAGACCTTTCTTGTTCAGAAAACTATGTTAGTGCACCTTTAAAACTTTCTTTAATTCCTCACTCTTTTAAAAACTTACTTGTAACCTTTCCTTTTTATATATTCTTATTTTAGTGAAAGTATACTATTACTAACGTAGCCGAAGAACCAGAAATTTCCTGATACTTACAACCGAAACACACACACACACAATCATCTTTAGAAACAAGTGTTTTAGATCTATATTAATAGTTCACCATTTACAACAGGTGGGAAACTAAATGCCCTTCCTTATGGAATTCGATCCTAGGTTTAAGCATTTGCACACTGAACATTATTAAGAAAACGAATGGTGTACTGCTGGATAAGTTTGGCCCAATTCGAGTTGTGAATTTGGCTTAAGTAGGAACTTTTTTTTGTTGAACTGATGAACATAATTAACAGATATTATGTAGTATTAAGGAGGTAAGGGTAATAGGAATTTTAAATCAAATAGTAAGAAATACAGTATTTGTACTTTTTTCTTTTTATCTAATTTATTTGTATATAATATATTTTGCTTTATCACTTAAATGATTGCATTTTCAAACCATGCATACTTCAGTAAACTTGTCTGCTATTGCACGAAGGAGCAACACATTAAAATCTAGATACCCGATACGGGAAAATCTATCAGTTTTATAAGCACATAGAATGGGTTAAATTTTCTAAAGAGTGTTTTTCAAAAAAAAAAAAAAAGAAGATACAGTTTCAATTTACTTCCAATATTGTTGGAGGTTATATTTTAATGTGCATTAATGCATTTGCATTTTTGAACTTCCCTTTTTGTTGGTAAAGTTTGATTAACACTTACCGCACATGGGGCTTGGCTTTCAATTCTTATTTCCGTTATGTGGATGCGGCATGGTGGTTTTTCATTTAGTTGCGGGTCCACTTCATTTTTTTCCCCGTTGGTATTTAACTGGCCTCGTCACTAAATGAGTTTTTTTCCTTTGCCACCTCCTCATTTACTTCAATAATTTTTCATAACCCGAGTACTTTCGGTAATAATCCATACCGTCATCTAGGGGACATTTTGCTCCGACTAGCACGGACCGTGTCAGCTGGGCATTTCGGTGGTTCTCGCGGGCTGCTTCTGTTATCGGCTATCGCTTCTTCTTGGGCTTTGTGGCGCCATCTCTTGTTGGTCACCGATCTCATTTTTCGAACTTTTTCATTTTTTGGCTCAATTTTAATTAAATTTCTCCAGCTGTTTCTCAATATATTAGGGTCATTATGGTCGCAAACTTTTGCAACCATAATGACCCTAATATATGAAAAAAATAAGGCAAAAGTTTGCAACCATAATGACCCTAATATATTGAGAAACAGCTGGAGAAATTTAATTAAAATTGAGCAAAAAAACGAAAAAGTTCGAAAAATGAGATCAGTGACCAACAAGAGATGGCACCACAATGCCCAAGAAGAAGTGATAGCCAATAACAGAAGCAGCCCGCGAGAACCACCGAAATGCCCAGCTGACACGGTCCATGCTAGTCGGAGCAAAACGTCCCCTAGATGACGGTAATGGAATATTACCGAAAGTACTCGGGTAATGAAAAATTATTGAAGTAAATGAGGAGGCGGCAAAGGAAAAAAACTCATTTAGTGACGAGGCCAGTTAAATACCAACGGGGGAAAAAAAAAAAGAAGTGGACCCGCAACTAAATGAAAAACCACCATGCCACATCACATAACGGAAATAAGAATTGAAAGCCAAGCCCCACGTGCGTTAAGTGTTAATCGAACTTTACCAACAAAAAGGGAAGTTCAAAAATGCAAAAAAAAGATATATATATATATATATACTGAAGAGCAAAGCTGAAAACTAAGGAAAAACTTTAGAATTTAAAACGAAAGTTGCAAAATAACCTGAAGATCAAAACGCGCAACGCAGCAGTTATGAAAATTCAGAATTCACATTCTATTAAGAAGAGACCTAAGCAAAAAAAAAAAAAAATATATATTTTTGACTCATACCAAGTACAACATAGAAAAGGTTATGTATCTACCGGTGTGAGTAAAAGGAGAAAAGATAAAAAATAAAATAAAACAACTGAATGTAGAAAGTGTCGAGAATACTGAGCCTTGGCTTTATCAAGGACCAGCAAAAACTCTGCATTTTCTCACTTCCACAAAGACCTAGTTGCTCAGTATTCTCGACACTTTCTACATTCAGTTGTTTTATTTTATTTTTTATCTTTTCTCCTTTTACTCACACCGGTAGATACATAACCTTTTCTATGTTGTACTTGGTATGAGTAAAAAAAAATATATATTTTTTTTTGCTTAGGTCTCTTCTTAATAGAATATATATATATATCATCATCATCATCATCATCATCAACCATTATCAATCCACTGCTGGACGAAGGTCTCCCCAAGTTTCCTCCACAACGGTCTGTCTTGTGCCAGTCTCCTCCATGTCACCCCTGCATACTTTCGAATTTCATCCACCCATCTCCCATGTGGTCTTCTTCTGGGTCTTTTCCTGTCCCTTGGAATCCAATCTAAAATTTCGGCTGTCCATCGATGATCTGTCCTTCTGGCAGTATGTCCAGCCCATTGCCATTTCAGGGATTTAACTCTGATCATGATGTCTTCCACTCTTGTCATTTTTCGGATCCACGAGTTCCTCTTCTTATCTCTCCTGGTTACACCAAGCATGCACCTCTCCATGCTGCTTTGAGTTGTCTGCAGCCTTTGTATGTCTCTTTTAGTTAAGGTCCACGTCTCTGCACCATACTTAAGCACTGGAAGGATGCATTGATCAAACACTTTTCTTTTAAGACATAATGGCATATTGCTCTTGAAAATTATGCCATTTCTTCCAAAAGCTCTCCAGGCAAGTTTTGTACGCCGATTAATTTCTTCATCAATGTGACCCTCACTTGATATCTGCTGTCCAAGATAAACGTACATGTCTGTTATCTCCAGCTTTTCTCCATCAATCTATAAATCTTCATTTCTTGTAAAAGCATTGAACATCACTTTTGTCTTCTGAAAGTTCATTTTTAATCCCACTTCTTTACTCTTGTCAGCAAGTTCCTGGATCATACTCTGCAGCTCTGATGGGGTAGTTGCAAAAATGACTACGTCATCAGCAAAACGAAGGTGGGTTAGATAATCTCCATTAATCTTTATCCCCTTGTTTTCCCAGCTCAGCGACTGAAAAACACCCTCCAATGTGGCATTAAAGAGCTTCGGAGATATGGTGTCACCTTGTCTCACTCCCTTTCCAATTTTTACGTGTGTTGTATTTTCAAACAGCCTAATCTTTGCACTTGCATTTTCATAGATGTTATTAATAATATTAATGTATGCATCTTCAATACCGCAGGTTTTCAGAGCCATTGTAACTGCTGATGGTTTCACCGAATCAAAGGCTTTTTCATAATCGATAAAAGCCATGCACAATGGAAGTTCATATTCCCTCGCTCTTTCAATTAGTTCTCTCAGCACGTGGATATAATCTATTGTGCTGTAACCACTCCTGAATCCAGCTTGTTCTCTCGGTTGAGCCATGTCCAGTGTTACCTTCAAGCGGTGTGAAAGAACTTTAGTGAAGATTTCATAAACTACTGATAGGAGGCTGATAGGTCTGTAGTTTCCGAGATTCTCAATGTCACCTTTCTTATGTAGCAGGATCATTGTAGCGGTGTTCCAATCCTCAGGAATCTTTCCTTCATTAAGGCATCGAGTGAAAATTTGGGCGAGTACTGTTTCGATTTCTCCACTTGCTTCTTGTATGATGTCTACAGTAATTCCATCTTCTCCTGGAGCTTTTCCTCGCTTCATGTTCTTGATTGCATGTGCAACTTCTGCTGGAAGGACTGGAGGAACTCTGGTACTGGTATCTTTCATGATGTCTGGAGTGCATGTATCATCCCTTTCATATAATTTGGAGTAGAAATCTTTCACTCTTGTCAAAATTTCGCCTCTATTTCTTGTTACAGAACCATCTTCTTTTCTCAGTGCCATAATCTGTTTTCTTCCCTTACTGAGATGTCCCTTTGCTATCTTTAGGCTTTGGTTGTTTTCAATTGCTTTCCTCACTAGTTCACAGTTGAATTTCCTTACGTCTTCACTGATACTCTTTCTTACTGTCTTGCATAGCTCTATATATTCCACTTTGGAAGTCACATCTTCTTTAGTTGTCCTCATCTCTCTTCTTTTTTGCATCAACATTTTGGTTTTTCCTGATAATTTGTTCACATGCAACTTGTTCTTAGATCCAGCTAATTTTGTTGCTGTTTCCATAAGAGCTTTGGTTACTTTTCTGTTAACTTCAGAGATGTCCACTTCTTCCGATGTTAGGCCTTCTAAAGCAGAGAACCTGTTCTTCAGTTCTAACTTGAAGGTATTATGGTGTTTTTTAAGGTTGGTTATGTCAATAGATTTTGTTTGTTTTATGAGCTTGCCACGTTCAAGTTTAGTGTTGAGGTGCATCTTACATCTCACCAATCTATGGTCACTACCTGTGTTGAACTTGTTTAGCACTCTGCAGTCTTCTATGACGAATTTTTTGTTACACATAATAAAATCAATTTCACTTGTCATCCCATTTGGATGTCTCCATGTCCATTTCCTGTGTGGCTTTTTCTTGAAGAAGGAGTTCAAGATGAAAAACTCTTCTGCCTCTGCAAACTCAACGAGAGTATTTCCACGCTGGTTTCTGTTGCCATGACCGAATTTACCTACTGAAGTTTCATTCTGTTGCCGTTGCCGTTGCCCTATTTTTGCATTGAAATCTCCCATAATTATTTTCAAGTGCTGCTTACCTTTATTATTTAGATGACAAATTTCCTCATAAAATTCTTCAATTTCTTCTTCAGGATGACTTGTGGTGGGTGCATAAGTTTGAATAATCTGAGCCTGGTATCTTTTCGAGAGTTGGATAACAAGTCGTGCAGCTCTGTCAGAGGAACTTTCAACTTCTACAACTTTATCCTTCAGTTTCTTGTTTATTATAAATCCAACACCACTAGTTCTGCCAGTATCTGTCCCACGATAGTAGAAGAGATGTCCACTTTTCAGTTCGATGAGATCTTCTCCTTTTCTCCTTACCTCACTTAGCCCCACGATGTCCCACTTGATCCTTTGTAGTTCCTCTTCCAATTCAAGAAGCCTTGATTCAGAAGATAGGGAGCGTCCATTGTAAGTAGCCAAGGTCAGCATCAGATGGCAGCCTAGTCCGGTCCTCCGGGGATTCTTAGCACCCTCTGCCTTCATGTCGCACTGGCCGCTGCCTTGGCCAGGTACATTCCAGCTGCCGGAGACTGAGGGCCAAGATTTAAGTTGTGGAATCATTTTGGAGGGGTTTGGCCATAACTCACACGCTGGCCAAGCGGGTTGGTGAGTGTGGGATAGAATTTCCTCTAATCCCGATGGTATAGTTATACCGCTATGGGCGGTCGTCAGAGCCCCTTTAGTGGGAACAGGATGCACCACGAGAAGGCGGGGTTGACATTTGTCAAGGAGAGGCTGTGATGTTACGCATCACCTGACCTTACATCCCAGAATATATATATATATATATATTTTCTTAAATTTTCAAGGCCATGTTTTTTTTATTTTTTTTTTATTGGATGTTTAACGACCACCGTGAGCAACTCAATGGGCTATAAGCAGTCGCCCGTCCCTAATTTAGGGTCACTGGCTCCAGGGAAGGGAAAGAGCCAGTGCCGTAAGACAAACACAACATCCATGCCTCACCGGGATTCGAACCCGGACCCAATTCGGATGAATGATCAGAGGCCATCGCTTAGACCACTGCGCCACCGGGGCGGCAAGGCCATGTTTATCAGTGAGTTGTGTAATAAGCGGCGGTGACAGTAAAAACATTGATAAACAAGTTCATGTTGGCCAGATGAATGAACAGTGACTTTATCTGGGATATTTTGAAATGTCTAATTTACACAGCATGGGTGGCAATCATTGCACTCTTCCAATACTTTCTTCACATCGCAACCATGCTACAGCATTGTCACAGAAACGTATAGTCCAAATCAAGGGCACAGCAATGACAACTTAGCAATGTCACAGGGATAAAAAGTTCAGGATGCTATTTCACTGAAGGTAAGAATAAGCATATTCTCCAACTGGTTAAGAAATTTTCAACAGATGCCGTAGCCTGAGAATGCTTCCAGGAAATGCCTTTCCAAAAGCACTGAAATTCTGCTCCTTATGAATAATAACTGTCTAAAAATGAACATGAGAACTATGGTCAACACAAAAATTTACCTTCCTGAGCTTACAAACTGCCTTTACGATTCTACTACAATTCTCAAAAACATGTTAGTATTGGAATATTCATAGCAATCAGATTATAAATATTGAAATTACTTGCAGTTCTCACTGATCCTCCATGTAACATCCTCAGAAAACTTGAAAATTTCATCACCCTGGAGTGGAAATTGAATCTGCACCTCCCAATTTCCACTGGAGTATGCTATCTGCTACTTATCTCTTGAACTTCCTTGTCCTGTGTTGTGGAATGGATAGCATACTTGAATGAAAAGGGAGATGGGAGTTCCATTCTGCTCCAGGGTGGTGAAATTTTCAAGTTTTCTGAGGACATTACATGGATGATCAGTAAGAACTACAAGCAATTTTAGTATTTATAATCTGATTGCTGTGAAAAATTAGTATTTATTATCTAATTGCTATGAATATTCTAGTGAATTTCTCATGCATTTATGAGGAATATTTCTTACTTCACTGAAATGTCAGCATTGATTAACAAAAGCCACTGAAATGTCAGCATGTAACTGTGATTCAGTACTTATTCTCCACTCATTAATCAATCAAATATTATGACTACAGAAAAGAATTCTGAATGTCAAGCTAAAATAATGAAGTGTGACATTATTTTAGTTCTGATAAAAGAGTAGTACTGGGTAGTTGAATTTTTATTTCTTTGGTATTTTCTCTTACGCATCACATCACGGAAACACTGGGATACAACAGGAATCTGGATTGCCAAAAAAAAAAAAAAAAAAAAAAAATTGATTTCAAGTATGCGAAAGCAAATATTTCAGGAAACAGGAATAGGTTACTAAACATAATGCTGAACAATTATTTTCCTGAATTTGTTGCAAATGTCTGAAAAGGCAAACCATAAGCATATTTGAACACACAGCCAGGGCTCTAGATACAAGGGCTGGCCTGGAAGTTGCAGCTGGTGAGGTAGCTGGGATGCATCACTGAGTGTTAGGAATCACATTTGCTTTACTCTGTGAGGGGAACTCTGATTATAAATACAACTACTGAGCTGCCGAATGTGAAACAAAATGGTGAAATGAATTAAAGAAACAAAAGGAGTGAAGCAGAATGTGTATTATTTGATTGTTTCACCCTTTTATATCTATGTGTATAATTTCCAACAAACACAAAAATAATGTGTTTTTGTTAATAACAAAACCTTGGTTACTATAATTTTTGTAAAACATTTCGGATATTTTCTCTTCTATAGTCAAAATGGGCATGCGAATAAATTGAGATTAAGAATAAAGTTCTGTAATGAATAAATATACAAACAACAGTTTAACTAATTTCTTCAGAAAAATATTTGTTTAAAATTGCTATTTTCACTTACATAGCAAAACGAAATTTTCTCTTTTTAGCCATTGTAAATTTGTATTCATCAAGAGCAATTGTTTTCTGCTGCATTTTTCTTTGTGAAACAAGCTGCGCATTTCGGTTTAGGCAGCGAACTATTACAAATGTGCACACTCTGCTAAACAAACAAACTGCGTCCTCATTATCAGAAGGAAACCGAATTTTCAGTTCTTCTGTAAGTTTCTTATTAACTCCTCTCCCTTTACAATAGCTATTACTATGAATAGCACAAAAAATGCTCTCAAATTTGTGAACAGTTTCTATCCACGTAGGTGTTGGCACCATAAGTCCTCCAGAAGATAACAGAAAAATCCAGCTTGAGTGGGGAGGAATTTCTCCACAATTTGTAGAAACATGTGCTAAAGATGAGCCTTTTCGCAAATATGATACGCAATATACCCTGCTACATAAGGGTTTCTTTTCATAAGCCAAACTGCCCGATACTTTTGACAATTCTGCTTCCCAAGTCATAGGACAGGGGTCATTGTTAAACTTGTCGAGTGACACATTTTCATTATTTAGTTCCACTATGTGCTCTGTTTTTTTAGGCCCTAGAGCATTTTTTAAGAATTCTGCTGTCAAATATGAACTTAAATGTTCTTGTGCATTAGACACATTTGCTTCAGGTGAAACTTTCAGCAATTTATTTTGCAAGAAGTAACTGTTTAAGGCGACACATGATTTCCAAAGGAGAAGGATGATTGTTAAATTGCCCAAGTCCTCTAATTTGGTTAATCAAACTTTCCAGTGCATCCTGTGTCAAACAGGATGTCATGATGTACTAGATTCCAGAAAGTTCAGTTCTTCATAAATTCCAAAAAGCGAGTTTATTGAAATAATAAAGTCTTTCTGAAAAGGTAGAATAGTACTCTTTCTTTGTATTCTTAGCCCTTTGATTATGTTTTTCACTGATTTCAATGTGGCTGCTTGTTCTTCATAAAATTTTGAAACCCCAAAAGAAACTTTCATAGGTTTCATAATCTTTGGATATGGGCTTTTGCTATTCATGTTGTCACAAAACGTGTCAGTAATTTTGAAAAAAAAAAAAAAAAACTCGTAGCCTGCTCATTTCCTGTTAAACATAAAATTGCATTTGCCGTTGGTTGTTGCTGAAAACAAAGTTTTTGCAAGTTGGACCTTCTGACACTCATTACCCTTCACAGTAAGATGTTCAGGTTTCAACTTAGGGCAAAGTCTGATCTCTCCAATATTATTTTTTAAAACTTCTTTAATGATATTGCAGTCAATTTCAGTTCTGTCTTCCAGAACGAACCCACTATCCAGAAAGTGGTTCCTTAATAACTTCACGTAACGAGACATGTCTGTAAATACCCATATTTGATTGTCCCTATGAAATGGATGACAGAAAGATGTGCTTTCTACTGAAATACCAAGCTCTTTCCATAATCTGTTGCATCCTCCCAAATCTGACACTATTGCTTTGAATTCAATGTTACATAATTCTATACACTGAATAATAAAGAAAAGTAGCTGTTTTGACATTGAAGTGTCAAAAATAAAAAAAATATGGGTTGCTTCCACTGGGATAACAGGCCTCTAGTGAGAACGAAATGCACTTTCTTGAAAGGACCTAAAATCTTGTCCAATCCAGCATCATAGCATACACTAGAATCCATGTGCACTTCATCGAAACTTAAAACACAGATTCTCTCAAACTGATTCAAACACTGGCTGTTATTTCTGACTAGTTGTACGACGTTTTGTTGAATACCAGAACTATGCAAAAATTTAGCACACCATCTTTTTGAAGTACTCGCACTTGGTAATGGAATTCCAATTTCATTTCTCCAAAACTCATAAAATTTTCTGGACAACACTCATATTACAATGTTTCTTGCAATGTCTTCAGATGTCCATTTTATTCGACTTTTACCCTCAACAAGTGAGTTAAAGTGTCTTTTTGTACGTGTGTTTCAAAAGCATTTGTCATTTTTGTCAATTTTTTATTTTTTCTTATTTTGGTTTTTTACCTTAATTTTCAGTTCTCTGATTTGTTTCAATAAAAGCTGGCATGAACGATTCATCTTCTGGCTTTGTGAGAAAAGCTCTTAAAATAATATCCCTTTTTCCAGTTTGCAGAACAATAAGCTTTTTTTCCATTATTGACAATTCATCATTTAAAAAATTTACTTTTTTTTTTTTTGGAACATATCACATTGCACACAGGAAACTGTCTTCATCTGATGCATGTTAAATAGGGGCCACGTTTTCTTCAAAATGGCCTTTTTTGGGACTAAGATTTCTAAGTCTATCAAGAGCATTATGCAGTATTTTTCTCTTTCTTTGCTTTTCACCTCTTGCAGTGACATTTTCAAGGTTTCATCTCCTCTGTAAATTGACTGTTGGTGTAGCCAATGGTTTCAATATCTTTTACATTGGTAAACCAAGCAGGCGATTCATCATATTGTCTTTGTACTCACTAATTAAAAAGTACTCACTGCAAATCCTAGCATTTTTCTCATTAAAAGAATCCACTCTGCAACACCTGTTAACCCAGTCTTTTCTAACTACTGGGTCGTTTTGAGAGGAAACAGTGAAAAATTATGTTTCACCCTTTTGTATTCCTGCTGGTATTTTGGCACTTAATGAAGCGCAAGAAGCCATCGTACGAAAACGATGTACTAGAGAAATAAAATTCTATATCAGAAATACAACCAAACAAACAGCAGATAACTAATGCGAATTCAACAAATGTGTGTTAACAGCATCCACTGAGCACTTTACAGCACACACTGACAAGTGACATGCATCCCTGTGACATTACTGAGCAGCGCAGGCAAGGACCACTTCAACGAGCAGAAACACAAAGCGATGAGCCAGTACTTGTTACTAAGCCCTGACACACAGCTAACAAATATTATGGTATTTAGGAGGTAAAACAAATATGAATGCTAAAATTAATTTAGCATAATATTCAATGATAACTTATGTATTCTGCTTTAGTCAATCAAAAAGATCTACAGATTTCAACTCGACAAATGCTCTCAAAAACTGAAAAATTTAAAACTCCATGCAGTGTAGTGCTGTGCTCATTTACAAGACTTGGGGAAATTTTTCAGACAGTAAAAGACACTTATAATATACTAAACACTATATTAAAAAAAATCAAAAAAACATACTTATCTATTTCTGCCTTTTTACTTTCTATAGCTGTCTTTAGAAGATACTGCTTAAGCTGACTGGATCTAGCATTTTCATTTACCTACAATAATAAACCAAAAGTACCAAAACTTTCTCAAAATTGCTTAAATTTAAAAGTGCATGGTTATTACATAATTTAAACAAATCAGCAACTATCACATGTCCCTTCTTTTAAAAACAAACACTGAAACTTAAAAATAGCGAGTAAATTTGTAGAAGCACCTTGCTTCATACATTAGCTAAAAACAAGGCTTATTTTGTCAACACAAGTACGGTCTATCCAGACCTGCTAACCTCTCAAAACCGAAAAACTTAACACTCAAATAGAAAAATCGTAACACGACGCTTGCTGATAATTTTTGAAGCCTATTTCAGCTATATAAGTTCTCGATGGTGTAAGGCGTAGCTATATAAATTCTTGATGGTTGAAGGTGTAAGGGGAGGGAGGTTGCTTCGAATAAACAGGCACTTGTAGACATTCCAGCGCTGACCAATCAGCAGCTTTAAGTATGATGAAGAGTTGAAAATACAAATCAGTCTCAGACGTTATATGAAACGAGTAGGGGTTCGTCTATTGTTTTTTCGATTGCATTTGACTTGACTTACTTTACTTCCGTAGGGAAACTAGAGGCAGGGGAATTTGTGAAGAGAAACTGGAAACCTCTCAAAGAAAAAATCTTTTGAAGGGGGAAAAAACAGTAATATGTAAATTTTTCCCTACTTCTGTCTGAAAATGGGGGAAAACATGACTTTAAAAAAGATCATATTTTTGGTGGCAAATTTATATTATTGTACTGCAGCGGGATTTATCATACTAAATATGATAAAATCGTAACAGTTGGCAGGTCTGTCTATCATATTTGATTCATTTCTGCTCTTCAGAAAAAGCTAACTTACATCAATTCCACAAATCTCTTAACTTCCAAAATTTGGAAACTGCTTCTGACTGAAGTCTGGAAGATTAAAGTTGCCATGGTGTTTGAAGAAGTATCGGTTAATGTATCAAATCAAAGTAGTTGGTTTGGGTTCTTTCTTCCACATCCCACAGCGTGTTATATGAACAGCTTCTAAAATTGGGACAATATTACCCCATTTTATAGTTTATTTTATTAGTTTCTGTGGTTTATTTACATTCTGACCAATTTTTTTTCATGCAGGGTTTCCTTCAAGTGCGTGTTACATCTTTAATGAAGTGACAATATTTCCCCATATAAAAATTGCTCTGTATAAAACTTTACATGAAGCAATCTGGAACTTAGCATAATGACAATGATACAAAAATTTTGCAATGGCATTGAAGATTCCCTTTTCCTTAGTCATCTATTCCCATGCACACTGGAAACAGGGAGGCCAGATATCAATCTCCTTTAGAGACAAAAGCATGTCCTAGAAGGAAGAGCCATCTTGGACCTGTGGGAAAGTTTCCACATGCCAATGCACATAATTGTTATACCACAAACCAAGGTGGCTGGAAATATGGCACTCGAACATCTTGAACAGCAGCGTCACATGAGCTGAAAGAGATGACATCATGTCTCCACATTCTAGAAATAAGTAATGTCATCAACAGCAGATGCAGCAGGGAGCCAAAACAAGCAACACACAATCAATCCAAACATTTTGACCAAATTTCTTTTTTCTTTTCTTTTTCTCTCATTGCAAGAAACAATTTTAGGCCTATTCCAGGACCTTTCACAAAAATATGAAAAATCAAGGACTTTCCAGGTCTGGAAAATGGGAAATCAAATTCCAGGACTTTTCCAGGATTCCATGGGCCATGCAAACCCTATATTTAACATCATAAACTAAACAAACCAATGGGAAAATGGAGAGGGGGAGATTGCATGATATAAATCTTCTTCACTAGGTAGTATAAAATGGAGTAATGAAGTAAGCATGAGAAAAAACAGAGATCACGGAGGAATGTAAGACAGAGAAGGCATAATAAATTAGGTAAGCTTATTTTAACAACTTTTAAACAAAACTTCTTTACCCATAACAAACAAGTATGAAATGACTATGACTTTCACAAAGGAGGGATACATTGGTCAAATCAATTAGGAGATAATGTCGATAATGCCATGTCAACATTGTTAATGCAAATGCCACGGGTCAGCATCTAAGCAAGACATGTATGCTGCAAAATGTAGCAGGGAATATGCAAAGTGCACATGACCTATATAAGGAGAAAAAGAGGTATAACTACAGCACACAGTCATTCTACCACATTCCCATGTGAATGAGAAAATTTGGCTGTTCATCATTGCTTGAAAGTTTGTGATGTCATCTCAGTATGATTTGTCACAATTTTACAGCATGAAGGGCAATACAAATGCCACTGACCTGTAAAACTATAATTTTCATGTTTTCTGAAGGGGTGGTTACATGAGAAACAGTAGAAATAGGCACATTTGTGCCAACAATAACATTTGTATTGCCTTTCATTTATATGTGAAGAATTATTTCCTCAGGGGGATTTGTTTTCCACTGATATGTAAGACGGCAATAGAAGCTGGCGAGACACAGAAGGTCATGTCACAGGACTTTTGGAATGCCATGAAGGGTCATAATCAGATCATTAAATCATTTCAGAGAAACAAAAATAGTTTGAAGAAGGGCAGGTCAAGGTCGTCCACCATCTTCACCAACAAAAGATGACTTATTTGTCTTTGACGGTCAGTCAAAACTGCAATACACAATCACATTCACATACATGAGACCGGCCGATGACAAAAAAAGCTGAACTTTTTAACTGGGTGGAAAATTGGGACACGCGAACGCGCGGTGAGCAAATTCAAATACAGCATATATACAATATTTAAGAGTATGCTAGCCATATGGAATTATTTTCTGTAAATTATGTAAGTAAATATTAAAGTGAAGCACATTATTATATTCACAATAGAAAAGTAGGGATTTAAGAACAAAATAAAATGAAATATTTTAAAAAATCAGATTTAAAACTTACATGTGAATCTTTACTAGCTAAATCCTGAGGTGAAAAGTATTTGTCTAGGAAAGTTTGTGAATTTAGTCAAGCAATTAGAAACTTGCAAGAATTAGAAACATATATCCACAGCTTAGTTTTTAGTCATTGAAGAAGTCAATAAAGTATTTCTCAATGTAACCTTATAAAATGGCTTGCAAATTTTTTTGCTTGCATTGTGAATATGGTGACATGAATCTCCATCAACGTCAAGCAAGTGGGGAGATTTTCTCTGCCAAATTCTTGTTTTTCACCCTGTTTTTGAGCCTCCCATGACACATTCTTTCCACTTAGCTTTCAAACAAGCAAAACAAATTCCTTCTTAGAAAGAAAGAATAAAATAAAAAGCAAAAAAAACAAAAAAAAAAAACGGAAAGCTACGTCACGAACTTTTTAGAGGCTTCGGCCCGACGTAATAAAGGCCCGAAGCCGTGCCCCCCCCCCCCCCACTTAGCTTTCAAACATGCAAAACACATTCTTCCTTAGAAAAAAAAAGAAAGGTAAGAAGCAGAGTTGCGTCACGAACTTTGTTCAGCGGCTTCGGGCCGACATTATCCTAGCCAGGCGCCGTGCTTTCTTTCCATTAAGTTTTCAAACAAGCAGAACACATTCCTCCTCCTTAGAAAAAAACAATAAGGTTCATCATGAACATGGTTCAGAGGCATCGGGCAGACGCAATTCTGGGCAACAGCGACAGCACGTCCGAACCAACGTAATTCCGGATCACGGCAAAAGAAGCCCGCCAGGCCTCATAATTCCGGCGTGGCGCCATTCTTCCTTTCCACTTAGCTTTCAAACAAGCAAAACAAATTCTTTCTTTTCGGGGGAGGGGGGGTATAGAAAGAATTTAAGAAAAGAAAGCTGCGCCACGAACTTTATTCAGATGCTTCAGGTCGACGTAATCCTGAGCCACGGCGAAAGAAGCACGACGGGCATTTTTTTTTTTGTTCACACTTTGAAACAAGCAAAACAAATTCCACCACCTGAGAAGAAAAAAAAAAAAAAAAAAAAAAGACAAAGGGCTGTGTTACGAACTTTGTTCAGAGGCTTTTATGTCGATTATTTACAAAATCAGTAAAACTTTCTTAATAACAGCGAAAATCTGAATATCCATAATTTTTTTGTTAGTCACCAGTAATCCCGGGGAAATCCGTAATAATTACGGAGATTCCGTATTTTTTGGCATACTCCGTAGGAAGAGGATTCACGAGTGCTTCGATTCTCAAACGATCTCAGAAAAGCAGGAATGCATCCGGGTACATTTGCAAATTACAAGAGAGAGTTTCTGGCGATGACGTCATGGATAGAATTAAGCAGATAGTTTGGCCCTGATAGAATGCAGAGTGGCGATTTCCCGCAAGGCACGGAAAGGGCTGCAGTAGTTTCCCTAACGCACGAAGTAGGCGGAGCTTCCACCCTTTGCGCTGCGATGCTCAAGTGACTGACATCCCATCCATTGTTGACAGCAGTAAACGAATTGAGCTCCTGACTCCACCCTCCAACATTTCTTCTTGCCCCCGCGTCTGCTCCAAAAACAACACTTTAAGCTAGAAAGCGCTAATTTCTTTTACTCCACAAAAAAGCGGAATCGCGGAATTCCGCTTTTTTTTTAATTTTCGTATAGAACGACGACCCCCCCCCCCCTAAAAATCCTGAAAAATTTCTCTTCATTTTTGCAATGACCTCGAGAATGACCAAAATGATGCCGAAAAAAGTGGAATTCCGCGAATTCGCGGAAGAATCTCATGTATGCGTTCACCATGCAGGGTTTGTGCTTGACAATTAATGGTATGCATACATCTAACTCCTTATCACTACAGAGCCTGCAGAGAATGGGCAGAAGAACACGGTGACCAGCAGTTCTATTCAGTATGAGGATGTGGTTCACCTCATAGCCGGACGACCAGCGAGTCTTCATCTAGCATGAGCAAGGAACACGCAATGGGCTCTCTTTTGTTTAGGAACTGAATCATCTGGGCAGCGGTGGAATTATGGTTTAAGTAGGCATTAGTATCGGCAAGCATACGAACCTCTACATCATCAAGAATAGATCAATGACAAGAATAAAATATAGAAATGATATTTTTACTATTTTATGTACAGAAATGAGATTCTGCGACTTAGTGTTCTTCCCAACGATGCAGCAATCAGAGACTTATTCATCTTCATGGACAATTGCTCATTCTCATAATAGACTCCAGTTGCTTTTCGCCATGCTTGATGAGGAGGTCATAGTGCACATGAATTGGCTTGCATGCTCCCATGACTTTAACCCTATTGATCATGCTTGGGACTTACTTGGCAGACATGTTGTAGCCATCAAACACCTCCAATGACTCTTCAGGAGCTGAAACGTGCTTTCATGAGTGAGCAACTAAGAATCCCCTGTAAATCCGTAACTTTAATTTTATCAATGCCACACAGGTGTGCTGCTGTGTTGGCAGTTACAGGTGACCATATACTCTAACAAAGGTTTTTAAGTGTTCTTGTTCATCACTTTTTTGGCTGATTTTTTCATCCTTGAATTACAAGCTGATGTCTTTCACTTACAGTACATTAAATTTTCAATTAAAATTTGTTTTACTTACTTTTCTGTTATGATTCAGCTTACTGTTGGTTGACAATCAATTTAAAGCTTCAACTATGCATCTGCCACACTTAATATCTTCTTTTTATGTGCATAAAATTTTTTTGAGATGAGTGGAAATGCTTTGTATCTTAAGTGTTATGATCATAGGTAGCATCAAAAAGTAATGAACATCTTGTCTCATGTGGCACTGAGAGTGCACCATCATTTATTACAACAGGTGTGATGAGTTCCTATACATTTGATAACCTAATATTCAAAAAGCACTTGTTTTGAACAAATATTCCCTAACCTATTTAATCATGTAAAACTCAATATGTACAGTGTAAACTTCTTGCAACAGAAGTTACTGGATTCAAACCTCATTCAAGCAACTGCTTCAACTGATTATGGAACTTCTGTGGCATCAGACGTAGTTCAGTTTATAAACTTCATAGCATGTATTTCTCAATGATTCCAACTAAAAACCGATCTGATATATAGTGAGATTTGCTGCCTCTAACTAAAAGTTAAAATACCCTTCTTACAAACATTGCATGCCATAGCATAATGAGTGCTTTTACAGGCAACTTTTCAGGTGAATTAACTCCCATTATAATAAAAACAAATTTTCATGGAGAAAACAGGCAAAATAACAAGCCGATTGTTAAACCTGATTTAACTTCTAATAACTCAAGTACCATAAATGATCTAATGACATAAACATCATTTTCTGATTTTTATCATTTTTAATAATTTCAAAACGAAATTTAATAAATGAGTTATTAATAATTAATTTTTGCTGTGATTTTCTGATTTCTTTGAGATTCCCAAAAAATCTATTCATGATTTAGTACATACATATCACTAAACTGTTCTCTGAGATTCAGAGGTTAGCTCCACAAAGAAATACAAATGACCAGATAAATTTTTAACTAATTATTTGCTCACTGTTGCCGTATCAAACTTCTCCATTCACAGCAATCTTGACACACACAACTTGGACTTCACTGACATCCATCACACAACGTACACAAGACCTTCTATACTTCATACTCAATCTTTTTTCTCATGCAGACATTCCTGAATATGATCGTCCCACGACTTCTTTGGGATAAAGAAGTTTTCTTAGCCTTTCCTTCCTGCCACTTGGGCTAAAAACGTTTTCTTAGTAAGCACCTCATCACTTATTCTTTCAACATGGCCAAACCACCAAAGAATATTAGTCTCCACCTTGCTAACAACATTTTGCTTCACGCTACACAACTGCAACACATCTTCATTCCTCACACGATAAGAACATGCCGTACCACAAAACCCCTGTAAGTAATACATTTCTCCAGCAAACAAACATCTCCTATGTTTCTTTTGTAGAACTCAGGTTTCACTGCCATACATCAGAGGAGGAACAATTACACTTTCATACACAGCCATGCAGGACTCTCTTGAGAACCCATCATTCCTGTGAAAACCTCCCAAAGCAGCTATGACTTTCAATGAAGAATTCACTCGCCTACTAATTTCACCATCCAATTTGTTCAATAGCACACACAACAGCACCTAGGGCCTCTGTGAATTTTGGAGAGGTGCAAGCTAGTTCCGTGTGACATTGGCGAAAAGGCCCCAACTCACTGGGTTTTGTTCCAGAATCCTTAGGTTGAATGACCAACTGGAACCCTCAGCTGTGGGCTAATACCCCACACTGATGTACTTACCTGATTAAAAAGACAAAAAGAAATATTAAGAATGACTCAAGGGTGGGATATGGTGGACCTACCACACTTGAGAAGGACGGTCCACCACGGAATCGACCTGGACTTTCTAAACGGCGTATTAGAAAGAGATCTTGGCTGAGTGAATGTAAGATTGGTGTATGGAATACTAGAGGTATAAACAGCAAGATGAGTGAGGTGATTGAGGAGATGAATAAGTATAGACTGCATGTGCTGTGTGTAAGTGAAACCAAAAAGAAGAAAATTGGGGTAAAAGAAGTGAATGGCACGGTGAGTGTGTGGTGTGGAGTATTGGATATTATGAGAGGACAGGCGGATGTAGGTGTGATTTTAAGTGAAAAGATGAAGAACAACTTGATTCACTATAGTTGCGTAAGTGAGAGAATTCTCTGGATTCGTTTGAAAGTGAAACTTCAGAGAATCGTAATTGTTGTAGTGTATGCTCCTTGTGACTCTGAGCCTTCTGATAAGAAGGAAGATTTCTGGAATGAGCTAAAAGCTGTTTTGAGCCAGTTTGGTGCTAAAGAAAAAGTTATATAGCAGGGG
Organism: Macrothele yani; assembly: GCA_039090855.1. Classification (NCBI taxonomy): domain Eukaryota; kingdom Metazoa; phylum Arthropoda; class Arachnida; order Araneae; family Macrothelidae; genus Macrothele; species Macrothele yani. The sequence continues at coordinate 79,057,270 of CM077026.1, forward strand.
ATTTCAATGCTACAGTAGGTGTGCAGAATGCAATTTCTGACAATGTTCTGGGTAAGTTTAATGATCCCTGTGTGAATGGTAATCGTGAAAGATTAATTGAACTCTTCATTGAGAATGGTTTGTGTGTATCTAATATGTTTTTGAACCACAAGTATATCCACACATATACTTGGGAAAATCGTACTCTCGGTCAAAAGAGTGTGATAGATTTTGTTGTCTACGATCAGCATTTGAAACACTTAGTTGTTGACACCCGTGTGATGAGAGGTGCAGCTGTTGGTTCTGATCATTACTTGGTAGTGTCACGAGTGAAACTTAATGTTGGTTGGAGGAAAAGGAATAGGAAGAGACACAGGATAGAAAGAATAAAGGTTAATAGGCTCCTTGAAGATCATCAGCGGTATTCTGACTTACTCAGAGAACGACTGAAGGATCTGAAGTCTGGTGAGAGGGATGTAGAAAAGAAGTGGGAATGTTTTGAGAACTGTGTTGTCACTGCTGCTAAAGAGGTCAGTGGCACCACAATAGTGGGTAACAATAGAGGTGATGCTTGGTGGAATAGTGAGATTGAAGAGGCAGTAAAGAGAAAGAAGGAAGCCTATTTGTGGATGTTACAAGGCAGAGTCCCTGTGGATGAATATCGCTGTAAGAAGCGTGAAGCTGCTAAGCTGGTTCGCCACAGTAAGGCAAACGATAGGAAGGAGAAAGTGGAAAGGCATGAACTGGATTTTTGGAAAGATAAGAAGTCCTTCTGGAAGTACATGAGACAGGAAAAATAGGGAAAACAAAGTTGTAAGTTGTGTGAAGAATGAGATTGGGGAAATGATATGGGAGCCCAATGAGTTAAGTGACAGATGGGGTGAATACTTCTGTGAGTTATTAGACAAGGAAAGCAAAGATGATTCTGAGACAGATGCAGATGATGTCACAATGAGGGATGAAAGCACAGGAGGGATCTCAAGAGAAGAAGTGTGTAAAGCTCCAAAATCTCTTCAGAATGTTAAGGCCCCAGGAGTTAATGGCATAACTGCAGAGATGTAGAAATATGGTGGCGACTATAATTGACTGGTTAACTGAAATTTGCCAGTTGTGCTGGGAGTTAGGAATGGTCCCTCGGGATTGGAAGGATGCCATCATTGTTCCATCGTATAAGGGAAAAGGTGATCAGACTGAATGCAAGAACTATCGTGGTATTACCCTACTGAGTGTGCCAGGGAAAGTGTTTGGTAAGGTTGTTATTGAAAAAGTACAGGGTCTTACATCATTGAAAGTGTGGGATGTTCAGAGTGGTTTTATGCCTGGTAAAGGCTGCACTAACCAGATTTTTGCATTACGCACAATGATTGAAAAGATCTGGCTGTTGGGAAGAAAGTATTTACTGCCTTCATAGATTTAGAGAAAGCTTACGACCGAGTGAATAGGACACTTTTGTGGAAAATATTGAATGAATATGGTGTTACTGGGAATCTACTTAATAGTGTAAAAGCCATGTATGCTGGTAGTAGAGCTTGTGTACGAGTGAATGGTGTTTTATCAAAATGGTTTTCCATTGGTGCAGGAGTTAGGCAAGGTTGTGTAATGTCACCATGGCTGTTCAATATATTTATGGATGCATGCATGCGTGATACCAAAATAGATAATAGTGGTTTATGTCTTGGTGATATCCGTGTGTGCAGATTGCTGTATGCTGATGACACTGTCCTGTTGGCAGAGAGCAAAAGTGAGTTGCAGAGTATGTTGACTCGGATGCACGAAGTTTGCATGAAATTCAAACTGAGTATAAATAAGGGAAAAACCAAAGTTATGGTGCTTGAGAGAGGAACGGGTAGCACTGAATGTAATGTAAGTATAAATGACACTGTGATTGACCAGGTGAGTGAGTTTGTGTATTTAGGAAGCATGTTTGACAGAGAGAACAAGTTGGATGGTGAAATCAGTAGGCGAGTGAATTTTTCTTTGAAAGTCATAGCTGCTCTGGGAGGTTTTCACAGGAATGATGGGTTCTCTAGAGAGTCCCGCATGGCTATGTTTGAAAGTGCAATTGTTCCTACTCTGATGTATGGCAGTGAAACCTGGGTACTGCAGAAGAAACATAGTCGTTTGTGTGCTGGAGAAATGCGTTACTTACGTGGAGTTTGTGGCAAGACACGATATGATTGTGTGAGAAATGAAGATGTATTGCAGTTGTGTGATGTGAAGCAAAATGTTGTTAGCAAGGTGGAGACCAATATGCTTCGGTGGTTTGGCCATGTTGAAAGAATGAGTGATGAAATGCTTACTAAGAACATCTTTTCAGCCCAAGTGGCAGGAAGGAAAGGCAGAGGAAGGCCAAGGAAGACATGGGTGAATCAGATTCAGGAGTGTCTGCATGAGAAAAAGATTATGAATATGAAGTATAAAAGATCTTGTGTACGGCGTGTAATGGATATTAGTGAAGCACGAGTTGTATGTCAAGATCGCTGTAAATGGAGAAGTTTCATACGACAACAATAAGTACAAATATCTTGTAGTTTGTATTTCTTTTTGGAGCTAACCTCTGAATCTCAGAGAACAGCTTAATGATATGTATGTATGTATGTCAAACATGCTTCCTGAATACACAAACTCATTCACCTGGTCAATCTCATTCACTGTGCCATTTAGACTTATATTGCATTCAGTGCTAACAGATCCTCGCTCAAGAACCATAACTTTGGTTTTTCCCTTATTTATACTCAGTCTCAATTTCATGCAAACTTCGTACATCCGGGACAACATATTCTCCAACTTGCTTTTGTTCTCTGCCAACAGGACTGTCTCTCTCACCAGCATACAGCAATCTGCACACATGGATATTACCAAGACATAAACCAGTATAGTCCATCTTGGCATCATGCATGCATGCATCCATAAATATATTAAACAGCCATGGTGACATTATACAACCTTGTCTAACTCCTGCACCAACAGAAAACCATTTTGATAAAACACCATTCCAAACAGCCGTGCTATTCGTGCCAGCTAAATACACCAAAATAACTGATATATGGTTTTAAGTTGTAAACAAAAGTTCATCTTTTAATATGTAATTATCTCCATTGTTTGGTACCGTGTCTAGACAGCAATCAGTTATTTTGGTGTAAAACACCATTCACTTGTACACAAGCTTTACTGGCAACATACATGGCTTTTGCACTATTAAGTAGATTCCCACTAATACCATATTTATTCAATACTTTCCACAAAAGTATCCTATTTACTTGGTCATAAGCTTTCTCTAAATCTATGAAGACAGTAAAAACTTTCTTACCAACAGCCAAATACTTTTCAATCATCATGCATAATGCAAAAATTTGGTTAGTGCAGCTTTTACCAGGCGTAAAACCACTCTGAACATCCCACGCTTTCTCTGATGTAAGACCTTGGACTTTTTCAATAATGACCTTACCAAACACTTTCCCTGGCACACTCAGTAGGCTAATACCACGATAGTTCTTGCATTCTGTCTAATCAGATCACATTCATGATTTAGTAAGATGAACAAAAAGTCTATATGATGCACTTGAATGCAGAACTCTTCTTTTTAAAATGACACTCGTGAAACATTTCACTTTGCTCAGACAATTAATAAAAATCTCATTTACTTTTAATTACTTCAAATATCATGCAGAATACATTACACAAAATAAAATAATGAAATCAAGAAATACCTTATCATATATCCGATTCAGAATACGTGGAACACATGGCATAATAGTAGGCTTTAATGCTTTCATATCATCTGATAGCAATCGAACATTGCCCTGGAAAAACCTACTCTGCCACCAACCATGTACACAGCCATCTACATAAAACAAATTCTGGAATTTATTTGGTAAATTACAAACTTCCAAGCTAAAAGTCAAACAGTACTAAAAAGTCTAACAACAGATTTAATTATGTGATTATTACATAATTAGTATTCAATTTCATTTTCTTAAAATTTAGATAATTTTTAATAACAATATAAGCATATTTTTTAGTGAAAATAAACTGTTGTCCATAAAATACAATGCACCACATAACACACCAATTGCAAGAAACACAGTTTATTGTGTACTAGCTGATTACTTAGGCACTGGTTCTGAATTTATAGTTACTACTTTGCCCTAGAAGCTTATACAACAAACCCTCTTATGGAAGTTAGTCTACAGCCATAAGTGCAGGTGCTGGAATCTCAGTGCATTAGCAATGTCTATGAAATCACTTGGATGTTCCTGGAGATTTGTCTGAAGTCTCATATAAAGAATGGATCACAGAAAACATGTAAGTGCTGAAACATGATGGAGTGCTGTTGGAATTCTGTGAAATGATCATACCCAGGCTGACACAGTGAGTTCATTGAATATGAAGAGGAAAGTCACGCATAGTCAGGGGAAACAATTGAAGAACAGTGACAGTGTTCCAAGATGACCTATATATATACACTATCTACCAACAAGTAATTGGACACCCCTGCAATCGACGGTCCTGATACACGTCACGTCCGCCGCCGTTAAAAATCGTGTGGGAAACAACAACGCAACCAGTCGCATGCAAGATGCCACGCATCTTGCATGCGACTGGTACCCAAAATCGACAGTGGCCTACATGATTGGCAAGTGGAAGATGAGAGGTGACTATCGGAATGTGCCCCGACCCGGCAGACCCACAAAACTGGGAGTTAGAGACCGACGGGTGCTGGCCAGAGAAATTCGGAAGAACTGCACCAAATCGATGGACCACATCCGCGAGGTGTTTCAACAGGCATCCGGGAGTGTTCTGTCGATGAAAACCATCTGTAAGGAAGTCCATCTGCTCGGTTATCATGGATGTGCTGGCGCCCACAAGCCTTTGATCACCAATTCCAATAGCGCTGCTCGGCTAACGTGGTGCAAAGAACGTCAACAATGGACCGTTGAACAGTGGAAACAGGTTCTCTGGAGCGACGAATCAAGGTTCACCCTCTACCGTTTGGATGGCAGGGTCTGGGTTTGGCGTCTGCCTGGAGAACGCCTCCTGCCGGAATGTATTGTGCCAACTGTTAAGTTCGGCGGTGGTGGAATTATGCTATGAGGTGTTTCTCCTGGTATAGCACGGGACCCTTGGTCGCAATTCCTGGTAGACTCAACGCCGAGACCTACTGCACCATTTTAGATGACCATGCGCTTCCTACGTTGTGGCAGTTTTATGGGGTGGACCCATGTTACTTTCAGGATGACAATGCCACCCGTCATGTTGCGAGGTCCACCATGGCTTGGTATGGTGACAATGGGGTAAATCGAATGGACTGGCCTGCGCAGAGCCCGGACCTTAACCCTATTGAGCACCTCTGGGACGAGTTGGAGTGTCGACTTAAGGGGTGCCTCCACCGCCCGAAATTGGCGAAGGAACTGACCTGTCTTCTCCAAGCCGAGTGGAAGAAAATACCGCTAGCCGTCGTACAATGCCTGGTTGAGAGTATGCCCCGGAGGGTCGCAGCTGCAATCGCCGCTAGTGGAGGCTCCACCAACTATTGAAGGTGGATAAACTTCGTTTTCCTTTGCTATCACAGGTGTCCAATTACTTGTTGGTAGATAGTGTATATAAGACCTAACATTATAGCCAATAACAACACACAATTCACTTAAAACTAGAAGCGTCATATAACCTTGCCAATTGTCTGGAAATAACATGTGAAGCAGGATGATATGCATTACATGAATGGTCAGCAGAAAACTACATGATAGTACAATGTATAACAGGTGGCAATGGTCAATACGCCTTAACCTGCACAAAATGGGCATCAACATTTATCATATTGCCAAAAACACTGCAACAGAACGCCCAACCAGTGTTGCAATATTTTGTTTATATCTCTAATTTTTATCTGCAAATAAATTCTTATCAAAGACAGATTTATAGGATGCTGTTTGTTGGCTTATTTATCTACATGAAAACTGGTGCAAGCCAACACTTGGCCAGAGGGCATCCATACACATCATAAAACAAGATACAAAAGTCTGATTGACTGTGGGAATGCCAACCCCCAGTCAACTAGGATAACCAGCTGACTCCAATCAATTACAACACTTACTTCATTATAGAAAATGGATAAGTATGACACATGTTTCACTAAAGCACATTGATTGTACTTGGAACATTTAAGGAGTTTGAAATATGCAGACATTAAAAAAAAATATGTCATTCTGCAGATTCTTAAGTGTCACTAGAAGGGGAAAGGGACAACCTTTCCACCTGACAAAATAAAAACATTTACCATCCTGGCACTTTGTGTGTTGGATAATTCTCTCAGCAACTAAATTCTTGAGTACCACAGGAGATGAACTCATGTCAAAGTCAACAGCACCATGAAACATATCTACAGGAACACCTACAGTGTCTTGAACTGCATCAGGATGTGCAGAACAGCAGCCAATATCCAATTCAGTGGTTTCATATGATGCATCCATATGACTGTTCACAGTCTCTTGAACTACTAGCCTTTTGTTCTGCATGGCTTTACAGACACCCTTACCTCAAAGTATGCTGTGCTGTACATGGTCGTATCAGAATAATATGACCACATACCTAACAATGGGAATAACCACCCTTGACCTGGATGACAGCAGCAAGATGGCATGGAATGGACGCAAAGAGGCCCTGGAAGGTTGCCCGAGGCACATGTGCCCATTTGGACTGCAGCAGAGCACGGAGGTCTCAGAGATGATGTGGTCGTGGGTTGGCATGTTGAACCTGTCGATCCAAATAGTCCCACAAGAGCTCTTTGGGATTTAGGTCAGGCAATTCGCAGGCCAAGGGAGAATGGAGACATTGCTGTTGTGTTCCTGGAACCAGTCACGCATTCCCTTAGTGATATGGCAGGGCTCATTGTCCTGTTGGGACACCATTACCACCAGGGTAAAACACCCACCATGAAGGGATGTATGTGGTCAGCAAGGACGGACACGTAGCCATTGGCATTTAGGGAGCCATCCAGTGGTACCAGCGGTCCCAAGTTATACCAGAAAAACATCTCCCCAGGCATGCACACGGCTTGTACTTGGCCGACAAGTGCGTCTGGGTGTTGGTTCTTGTGTGTCTGATGCCATATCTGCCACCGCCCGTCACTTTTCTGGAGTAAAAACCTTGATTCGTCGTAGAAGGCAACCCTTTTCCACTCTTCCACTGTCCAATGACAGTAATACCATGCAAACTGCAGGAGTCATTGCTGACAGACCTGGGTTAACATGGGTGCCTTGACACAGCATCAACTCCGGAGACCCATGCGTAACAGGGTTCATTCTACAGTTACTAGGGACACGTACCTGGGTGCCCCAATGTTCATCTGTGAGGTCAAAACTCATGACATCATAACTGTGGGGCTCCACAGTTATGATGTCAGGAGGTACACGATGTGCCAGCGGTTCATTCTTGGTACACCCTTACTACAGCACCTCGCAAACAGCCCACAAAGTCCGCCGTTTCTGAGATGCTTCCACCCTTGGCGTGGTAGCCGATGATAATTCCTTTTTGAGTGTCCATCAAATAACTACCTCTGCCCATTGTGCTCATGTGATGCACTATGGCTCCTCTGTCCTGGCTGGCAGCTTATACACTGAAGAGCAATTGAATTAGAGACAGCTGGCATTATTCAAATGTGGCGCTGTGGGCGGCCCTGTAAACAGAAACGACATGACGTATGCAGCGATCCGACAATATAAGGAGTGATATGATGGGAATCAGTAAGAGTCGGACGCAGTATGGGTAAGACAAAGGATCTAAGCGCATTTGATCATGGGCAAATTGTCGGGGCCCGACAAATGGGTCACTCCATTTTGGAAGTCAAGCAGACACTGGGATTTTCACGAGCCACTGTGTCACAGGTGCACCTTGAGTACATCGAATCTGGTAAAACCATCCCTGCAAGGGCCAACTGCCATGAACAACAGCGTGTGGATGAGCAGGGTCATCATCGGCTAGCTCACATTGTAGCAGCGGATAGATGGGCCACAGTGCAAGAAATCACTCGGCAATTTAACGCTGGTGCACAAAAATCTGTAAGCAGCCGCACCATCCAGAACCATCTCCTTGCTATGGGGTACAGAAGCCATCGTCTCACGAGGGTACCGCTGCTGACCGCACATCACAGGGTGCAAAGATTAGCATGGGCGCGGGAACATCGCCACTGGACTCTAGACATGTGGAAAAATGTTTTCTGGAGTCATGAGTCGAGATTTACGTTGATACATGCGGATGGCAGGATACGAGTACGGTGCAAACCACATGAAGCGATGGATCCTTCTTGCCAGCAGGGTACTCTTCAGCTGGTGGGGGTGGAATTCTCGTCTGGGGACTGTTTACGCGGACTGAAATGGGACCCCTGGTACATGTGACATCGTCCCTCACAGGTCAACGTTACCGGGATATCCTGGATGACCATTTGCTCCCATTTGTGAGTCTTAAACATCCCACTGGGGACCTCATCCTGCAACAAGACAATGCACTGTGCCATCGCTCCCGAATTGTATCCGAATGGTTGGATGAACACTCCATCGACGTGACCTTGCTTCCTTGGCTAGCTAGGTCACCAGACCTCAATCCCATCGAGCACATCTGGGATGCCATCGAGAGAGATGTTCGAGGCTCTGATCCCCTCCATCAAATCTTCGTGAACTGTGGGAGCTTGTTATGGGGTCGTGGCTCCATATGGCTTCCCAACGCTTCCAGTGTCTTGTCAAGTCCATGCCAAGACGAATCGCCGCCGTCATCAAGACGAAAGGTGGTGCTACACGTTACTAAACAGGTATCTCTAATTTAATTGCTTTTCAGTGTATATCCGTGTGGTCGACCTTGTCACGTGCACTCTGTGATGAGCCTGGGCAAGTACACTGATTCCGGGGGTGGTCATATTATTCTGATATGACTGCGTATGCTGGTCAGACACAGGAGCTGCCAACTAGCCTTTTATTGATCATTCTGTATGACAAACAGAATGCCCTCTACCCTGACATGGGGCTGAGGTACAAGCAGCAGCCTTCTGTCCTGGTCTGTCACACTTTCGGCAGATCTACACAACTCTGGTGTGTGAAATCCTAGATTTTATAGCCTCCAGTCCTCAAGAAGTTAGGCACTTCCTTCTTCATATGGAGTTTCACAACAAATGTCCCAGACTTTAGGAATGAAAATTCCAGGACAGTGATATTCTCTCACACTATCAGCTTCACAAATCACCTTAGAACACTAAAACACTATGCACCATGGAATCAACCACTTCTACAGGTGGGCAGCTCAACAAAAAACAATTACAAAAACATCCCTTACAATTCAACCTTAAAGATGTATAAACCATCTTTAAGGTTGAATTGTAAGGGAACAATTTCACCACATCAGGCATAAATGCAAAGTATGAAAAGTCAGCTTGCAGCAATTCTTCAGCAAATATCTCGTGCATGATGATAAGGTCAAAATTACTCTCATTCCTGTGCTGTGCAACATACATGATATTGCAACCCTCCATCACTTTAACAACAGCCTCCAAAACACTCACTGGAGGGGTCATGAGAATGCCAGGCAAAAGGAATGTGGTATCAACCATCTCCATTTACAGTTATCTTAACATACAACTTGAGTTTTGCTGACACCCATCATACACCTCACACAAGACTTTTTGTACTTCATACACATTGTCTTTTCCCCATGAAGATGTCCCTGCATCTGGTACTCCCATGATTTCTTTGGCCTTCCACTACCTTTCTTTCCTGATACTAGGGGAATAAATTCATAGTTAGCATCTCACCTCTCATTCATTCAACATGGCCAAACCAGTTAAGAATATATGTCACAAGCTTACTAACAACACTTTGCTTCATATTATACATTTGTAACACTTTTTCATTCTTCACATGTTCAGAATGTGTCTTGCCACAAACCTCTATAAGCAATGCATCTCTCCAGCACACAAATGACTCCTGTCTCTCTCGCAGTACCCAGGTTTCACTGTTGCAGATCAGAGTAGGAACAAGTACAGTTTTGTGCACAGCCATTTGGAACATTTTTATATATGTAAAGCAGATATGGCTTTCGAAGATAAATTCACTTGCCTGCTAATTTCACCATCAAATCTGTTTTGTCTGTCAAATATGCTTCCTAAATATACAAACTCACTTACCTGGTCTCTCTCTGTAGCATTTAAATTGATCTTGCATTGAATACTAAAGGTTGCCACAGTATTTGGTACATTTAAGGTTGTCATAACCATAGAAAAATATTTCAGTGTCACTACCTTAGAAATGCCCACTTACAGGGGAACCTGACCGTCTGCAGTTATTGGAAAGCCACTTTTTAAAAGTAGATAGCTACTGCTACAACTATATTCTTGAAAAAGTAACTTACAACAGCTTCAACTACTTTTTCTGAAAAGTAGCTGGCAGCACTACTTTTCCAGAAAGTAGCTACTTTTGCTACTTTTTAATGTTTAGTTTATGTTAAAGGTACAAATTATGAGGAGGATTTCTGTATGCACATTCTTACATATGGCATTCAGAGCTGAATACCAAGGCAAATTAAACAAATAATTTAGCTTTGCATTCACCTTTTAGCTCTGACCACTATGTGCAACATATTTTTGCATCTTAATCCTGAAGCTACAAATTTCTGTGGGTTAAAATATATAAAAATACTGATAAAAAAGTGTTTTTTTTTTAATATTAAATGTTAAGTTATCCACTGCCAGACAGAACAGCTTATTTATCATCTGGTTTTTACAGTTTTCTGCACATACACATTCACCTTTGTCTACAAAGCTGCCACAGTTACAGAGTAGTCTGAAGTGTGGGCTTCGGTTCAGTTGCCTCAGGTGAGATGGGGTTTGAGTTCCAGTTGTGGCATGTTGGTCTGATGGCACTGGCCCTTTTTGTTCCCTGGAATGAAACAAGAGGCCCTAAATAGGTAAGGGCAACTGCTTATACACCTTAAAAGCTACTGATGATAATTTTTAATCCCCCCTACCAAAAAAAAAAAAAAATGAGAGAATTCTTGTCTACAAACAAAAGCGCTGCATTTGCTTAGCGAGTATATTTTTAGAAGGATGTTGCCCTTTAAAGTGCAATATGTATTATGCATTAAAAACATAATGCTGAACAAAATGGAAAAGATGAAGATAATCACTTCTTTCCCTACCTGCAAGTGGCATAAAAAAGCATCAACTCACACCAAAGCTAAGTACAGTGCTTGTAGAGGAAGAAAAATTCCCTCCACATTTTGCAAGACAGACCATTTGCATCCATACTTCCACAAATGGGTTTCTGGGTATGCATATGTGTTTCTGTGGTTTCATCATTTTTATTATGTGAGTTTTTTTAATAGTAAATATATACATACATATATCAAGTTAAGCAGAAAAGTAGCAAGCTTTCCTTATCTGGCAGGGTGAGCCTTAAAATTAAGCTCCTGTGAGTTCAAAAGTTCTTAACTTCCACTCAAATAATAAGCAGTTCTTACTTTCTCATACTTTCGTCAGAGGAAATTATTATGAACGTTAAAAATCTCACTTCCAGTTTTCAATGTTATTTTACTCAAAATTAAAAAAATTAGGTGAATACCCAAGAACCAACAGTTTTCAATATAAAGTGAAACATAAAAGTTATGTGAACACCGACAACACAAGTGCAGAAATGCAGAATGTAAACATACTAGCACAGAACGAATGAGTATTAGATAGTATACGTAATAATGTTTTGGAGTAGGGCTTGGAAAAATTCTGTTCAAGGTTAAATGCTAAGAGGAGCTCCCGGCGAAAGAGAACAAATGATTAATTAGCTCTTCATCCCTACGATGCATTCGGAAAGGTCATGGGAGTTTGGCATATCAACATATTGTTTTACATACCTCCATCCACTGTTTCGAACAATACCATGCATTCATACGAGGTGGTCCACAACTCACAGTGTAAGTTCTGTATGCTGGTTAGCTGCACGATAATATATGAGGCTAACTATAAAGTATTTACAAAAGAAGATACTAAAGTGTATAACTTTGCTTTTGAGTTAAAATGTTCGACAAATTTATTGACACTGTTCATTTCTATTTTTTATGCTCCTCAGAGTGTGAAATTACACCCTTGGTATGGCCATCCTGGGAGGGCAAGTGCCCTCCTTACCCTCCCAGCAGCTACGACCCTGGATAAAAGAAACTGCTAATGGTTTAGCTGGCTTTCCAAGTCAGGCAAGTTACCATAGGCAGGGAACACTCAGCCCCTGTTCCAGCCAATAATGGTTAGGAAATAGTGATTTTAATCATTTTTTTCACTTGTTTTTAGAATAGCACAATTTGTAGCATAATCTTCCACTACAAGCTACTTATTTTGTAGCATGCTACAGTAGCAGCAATACTTGTAATGAGATACTTCCGATCATTGACTATTTGCATGATATCTCACAGAAAAATCAGAATCTTTCAATTACCTCTACAAAGTTGAATAATCATTACTGCTGCATTGAAATGAAGTATTACAAGTAATTTAATTGGCATAGAATCCTATAGTATACACCCAGTACTCTAAACTTAAAACAAATGAGAGGCATTTTTGGACTATAATTATTTAATAAGTAGTATCAGTGCTGAGAATTATTACCAGCAACATGAAAATTTAAGATGAGCTTCAACATATAGTCACATCAAAAGAACAGCATTTAACATCATGACATCTGCATTATCAAATAGCCTTAATCACTGAAAACTGCCCTGCTCACCCTCAAGCTGTAATTCCAAAACTGAGAAGCATAAAATTTGTCATCTTGCCTCCTAGTACGACCTCCAGGCGGATCAGGGTACTATTATAATTAAACGCCTTAAACTTCATTATCAGAAGCAGATGCTAAAGAAATTTGTTATGGTCATTGGCAATAATCTAACAGCTGATGAAGTCATGGATCTGTGGCAATGCACTTTTGAACTTATGGCAGTAAGATGTGATGAAAATGACCACATAAAACTGTTTTTCCAAAGCAAGATTCTGTAATGTTGCTTCCACAGAGCAGGAGGAAGATGGCTGTTTGCTGCTAATCGCATTAAATAATAATAATAAAAAAAAACAAAAAACTAGCAAGAAACTCAAGAGTGAAGAAACATTGGAGATGAAATTAATTTAGATGATTTTCTTTCAGTTGTAATATTTCAAGGTAACTGCATAAATGCATACCTTCTTTACACACTTTCAGTACATTTTTTGTTCGAGTTGACCCCCTCCCCCTTGTGGAAATTTAAAATTGTATCTGTACAATGCGTACCAAAATAAACTTTAAGTTAAAAAACATCAATTAAGATAATGCTAAAAAAGGTTAAATTAAAAAAGAATTTTCCCCAAAGGAATGGTCGAACTCAAACCTGTGGAATCGTGTTCTGCGAGCGCTTTCTGCAGTCTCTTATTACTCTATCTTTAGGCAGCAACTTCTCGAAGCAATGTCACTTGCACAAGTGAACTTATCACGAGTGTTTACTTCCCTTGAAGGGAGTGCCTGGGCATGGTCAGCCAAAATCCACGTGTTAGTCCGATTACAGAAGCAGAGTGGCGCTATCTATTGATCTACAATCAAACTCATAACATCATTATTGAATTGGGGGCAGATTTTTGACCACTTAAAGAATATGAATTCTGATGGCATTTTGCAATTTATTTAATAGTGGTTATTTATTTATTGATTCCTTTTTTGGGGATAGTTTTTTTTTTTTTTTCATATCTCTTAATATTTTCCATGGTTCATCAATGCTGGTTAGATCATGAATATTACATACATTGTTTTTATATTTTTTTCAACCAATATACTCTCTGAAATTCTAAGTAATTTTTCATTATTATGAGTGGTTAGTAATTCAACATTTTCAAAATCTGGAAATTTCTGATTTTCAACACAATTTTGTATTAATGCGTTTTTTTCTTCTCTATGATTTAAATTTTTGATGTGCTGTAGTAATCGTTTTTTACACAATTTTTAGTACTGCCTGTATATGATATATTAGGAGGTCTAGGAGCTATTGGAATTTGATATACACCTGCAGATTCTAAAAGTCTTGGATGGCATTTTTAATTATTCTTTAAAAAGCCTCCCATATTATTAACAGGGTTTCCAAAATTTAAATCGAATTTTTCCCCCTGAATTCATTAGTTGTCTTGATATTCTTTTGATGTATGGAAAGGAACCTTCATACTTTTGTTTTCCATTTTGATTGTTAAGATTTTTTCTTTTTAATTTTATTTTTTGTTTCAACAATCAACCTCTTAATTATTTTATTTTTATATCCATATTGATTTGCAGTCTCTTTAATCCATTTTCTCTCTTCATCTTTAAATTTTTGGTTAGAAAAATGACTGAAGGGTTGACCCAAGCTTTCAAACTATTTATTTTATGTGGCATGAGATGTTCTGATTGTGCAGATATAATAACTGGTACATATGATGGTTTTTGATATACTTTATATTTAATTTTATTAGCATCTTTAGTTGATTAAGAAAATACAATAGCTGAACATCAAAAGTGTGCTGCAAAAGCATGAAATCATAACAGATAAAGAGGATGAGGAAAATGAAAGTGAGGGACCAGCACAGCCAGCAAAAGATGAAATGATTAAGACATCTGAGATGATTCAGTGTGGGTTGCAATTTCAAGCCAATGTACCAGATAATGTAATCAACACAATAAACTGATCACTTCTCAAGTCTTTAAGCAAAAATTGAATGTTTATCTGTTGAACATGTTGTTGGAAATAAAATTATTTAAAATAAATTTAGTCCAACATGCACGTGCATAGATAGCCCCATGGGATAGCGGAGGCAATCTCAAGCCTTGTGATGATATTTAGGCCCCAGGGGATATAGGGGGTCGGAAAGGTTGAAGGGTCAGTTCCCAAGAAGGGAGCGAAGTCCCGTTCACCTGCGGATTAGATGAATCCCAGACTGGTCAAGTGACCTTGGCATCCGCGGACAAGGTGAAGCTTAGAAGGTCAGGTCTTCACTGGTCAAGAGGAGTGGAGTGCGATAGCGGCAAGGGACAGACGTGGGTAGTGAGTGCCGAGTATGACCAGAGAGAGATGAAGTATGCCCAGTGTTGACAAACGGAGAGCCGAGTTCGGATAGCGCCAGTCAGCTCAATTAGGTGTATATGCCCAGTGTTGAAAACCTGAAAGACATATGGAGATACCAGATAAGTTATTTTCCTTTTCCCTGTTATTGCATGTACTTGCTTAAATTAATTCATAACCCTATTTAGAGCATGTGGCGTGTGTATTGGTCATGATCAAACAATGAAAACCCAGTTAGCTAGGTAAAACATTTAAGTAAAGCATAGGAGAAAAGGAACTAGAAGTAAAATGAATCACCAAGCTTTGCACTTATATATATAGATAGATGTATGCAGAAATGATCGGAGACGTTATAGAGAAAAATCGTAATAAGAGTAAATTTTATGTGTAAGGTATTGTTAACGGCTGCACCCACGCACGTGGCACCTTAGTGTTCCTAATTCTCACGTATTAAACCATTTTGATTACTTCCACATAAGATTCCTGTTTGTTTTCCTTATGACCACACAAGACATAAGTTAAGGTATGTGTAAACTAAGATATGTGTTTATGTTTCTGATTTCTTTCACGAGCGGCACCTTTACTCCACCACCATTCCAGTGACAGGATAAAGGTGAATCACAACGCCGTGCTTTATTATATGCCAGTACATATAAGGGGCACGTTTTATCCATATACGATCACTGTAGAACAAAATACCCATAGTTATAAAAAGGCACGATAAAGTAAATTTAATCGGTAAATGATCTGTAATTGATGCACCTATAATTTGTTCATAATAATAAATATAACAATAAAATTAACACCTTGTATTTAACATTGATGACAGTAACACGTGTTCCAGTGAATAGCATTAACACGTGTGCCATTGTTCATAACTTTAACACGTGTTCCGTATTAGAATGTAACGTTAGTACCGATTAACGTTTGAAGATAACTATGGTGAATTGGTTAAATATTTGTTTATAACATATGATTATTCCTATGATAATAATGTTAAAATAAATTGTTTATAACATTTTTTTTAACATTATTATCATAGGAATAATCATATGTTATAAACAAATATTTAACCAATTCACCATAGTTATCTTCAAACGTTAATCGGTACTAACGTTACATTCTAATACGGAACACGTGTTAAAGTTATGAACAATGGCACACGTGTTAATGCTATTCACTGGAACACGTGTTACTGTCATCAATGTTAAATACAAGGTGTTAATTTTATTGTTATATTTATTATTATGAACAAATTATAGGTGCATCAATTACAGATCATTTACCGATTAAATTTACTTTATCGTGCCTTTTTATAACTATGGGACTTTTGTTCTACAGTGATCGTATATGGACAAAAACGTGCCCCTTATATGTACTGGCATATAATAAAGCACGGCGTTGTGATTCACCTTTATCCCGTCACTGGAATGGTGGGGGAGTAAAGGTGCCGCTCGTGAAAGAAATCAGAAACATAAACACATATCTTAGTTTACACATACCTTAACTTATGCCTTGTGTGGTTATAAGGAAAACAAACAGGAATCTTATGTGGAAGTAATCAAAATGGTTTAATACGTGAGAATTAGGAACACTAAGGTACCACGTGCGTGGGTGCAGCCGTTAACAATACCTTACACATAAAATTTACTCTTATTACGATTTTTCTCTATAACGTCTCCGATCATTTCTGCATACATCTATCTATATATATATAAGTGCAAAGCTTAGTGATTCATTTTACTTCTAGTTCCTTTTCTCCTATGCTTTACTTAAATGTTTTACCTAGCTAACTGGGTTTTCATTGTTTGATCATGACCAATACACACGCCACGTGCTCTAAATAGGGTTATGAATTAATTTAAGCAAGTACATGCAATAACAGGGAAAAGGAAAATAACTTATCTGGTATCTCCATATGTCTTTCAGGTTTTCAACACTGGGCATATACACCTAATTGAGCTGACTGGCGCTATCCGAACTCGGCTCTCCGTTTGTCAACGCTGGGCATACTTCATCTCTCTCTGGTCATACTCGGCACTCACTACCCACGTCTGTCCCTTGCCGCTATCGCACTCCACTCCTCTTGACCAGTGAAGACCTCTGACCTTCTAAGCTTCACCTTGTCCGCGGATGCCAAGGTCACTTGACCAGTCTGGGATTCATCTAATCCGCAGGTGAACGTCCCTTCGCTCCCTTCTTGGGAACTGACCCTTCAACCTTTCCGACCCCCCTATATCCCCTGGGGCCTAAGTATCGTCACAAGGCTTGAGATTGCCTCCCGCTATCCCATGGGGCTATCTATGCACGTGCATGTTGGACTAAATTTATTTTAAATAATTTTATTTCCAACAATGTAATCATGTAAGTAAAAATTGGAAAACGATTTTTTGTTTTATGATTAATGTTAACTGAAATGTTTATTGCACTTTCTATTGGTTTTATGTTATTCAAAATATTAATATCTCATAGTCAAGCTTTGTGCCATACATGGCAGCATGCATATTACAATGGGTGTTAATGACTAATTTACATCAGGATAAGTTAGTTTTACATTAACTTTTGTGATTACATTATGCATTAAACAAGTTGAAACCTCATACAGCTGATTCCTATATGCATAACTAACTGTGCAAGGTATAATAATATACTTAAATGTACCTGGATTTAAAATAAATAAATAACGTCACAATACACTGTACATACAACAAAGATTAAACATTAGTTTTCATATAACACATTTTTTGCAACGATCTTGTGATTTCATTACATTGGCGGTATTAACCTATGGTAAACTCTTGACTCAGCACCATATTACCATTTACCATTTTTTTAACTCTATAAATTTCCTTTTAGAGATAAAAATATTGCACTTCTACAAATGTCAAAAGGGTCATTAAATGGAAAATCAGCCAATTTACAAAAAAAAAAAAAAAAAAAATGGCTGCTGACACATTTAAAAAAATTCATTTTTTGTCCATTTGTTGAACTCTGCATTGAGAATGGTTTGTGTGTATCTAATACATTTTTCAACCACAAGTATATCCACACATATACTTGGGTAAATCGTACTCTTGGTCAAAAGAGTGTGTCTGTAATAGATTTTGTTGTCTGCAATCAGCGTTTGAAACACTTAGTTGTTGACACCCGTGTGATGAGAGGTGCAGCTGTTGGTTCTGATCATTACTTGGTAGTGTCACGAGTGAAACTTAATGTTGGTTGGAGGATAAGGAATAGGAAGAGACCCAGGATAGAAAGAATAAAGGTTGATAGGCTCCTTGAAGATCATCAGCGGTATTCTGACTTACTCAGAGAACGACTGAAGGATCTGAAGTCTGGTGAGAGGGATGTAGAAAAGAAGTGGGGATGTTTTAAGAACTGTGTTGTCACTGCTGCTAAAGAGGTCTGTGGCACCACAATAGTGGGTAACAATAGAGGTGATGCTTGGTGGAATAGTGAGATTGAAGAGGCAGTAAAGAGGAAGAAGGAAGCCTATTTGAGGATGTTGCAAAGTAGAGTCTTTGTGGATGAATATCGCTGTAAGAAGCGTGAAGCTGCTAAGCTGGTTCGCCACAGTAAGGCAAAAGATAGGAAGGAGACAGTGGAAAGGCATGAACTGGATTTTTGGAAAGATAGGAAGTCCTTCTGGAAGTACATGAGACTCAGAAAAAATAGGGGAAACAAAGTTGTAAGTTGTGTGAAGAATGAGATTGGGGAAATGATATGGGAGCCCAATGAGTTAAGAGACAGATGTGGTGAATACTTCTGTGAGTTATTAGATCAGGAAAGCAAAGATGATTGTAAGACAGATGCAGATGATGCCACAATGAGGAATGAAAGCACAGGAGGGATCTCAAGAGAAGAAGTGTGTACAGCTCTAAAATCTCTTCAGAATGGTAAGGCTCCGGGAGTTGATGGCATAACTGCAGAGATGTTGAAATATGGTGGTGACTGTGTAATTGATTGGTTAACTGAAATTTGCCAGTTGTGCTGGGAGTTAGGAATGGTCCCTCGGGATTGGAAGGATACTATCATTTTTCCCTTGTATAAGGGAAAAGGTGAGACTGAATGCAAAAACTATCGTGGTATTAGCCTACTGAGTGTGCTAGGGAAAGTGTTTCGTAAGGTTGTTATTGAAAAAGTACAGGGTCTTACATCATTGAAAGTGTGGGATGTTCAGAGTGGTTTTATGCTTGGTAAACGCTGCACTAACCAGATTTTTGCATTACACACGATGATTGAAAAGTATCTGGCTGTTGGAAAGAAAGTATTTACTGCCTTCATAGATTTAGAGAAAGCTTACGACCGAGTGAATAGGACACTTTTGTGGAAGGTATTGAATGAATATGGTGTTACTGGGAATCTACTTAATAGTGTAAAAGCCATGTATGCTGGTAGTAGAGCTTGTGTACAAGTGAATGGTGTTTTATCAAAATGGTTTTCCATTGGTGCAGGAGTTAGACAAGGTTGTGTAATGTCACCATGGCTGTTTAATATATTTATGGATGCACGCATGCGTGATGCCAAAATAGATAATAGTGGTTTATGTCTTGGTGATATCTGTGTGTGCAGATTGCTGTATACTGATGACATTGTCCTGTTGGCAGAGAGCAAAAGTGAGTTGCAGAGTATGTTGACTTGGAT
The DNA here is from genome assembly GCA_039090855.1 of Macrothele yani. NCBI lineage: Eukaryota > Metazoa > Arthropoda > Arachnida > Araneae > Macrothelidae > Macrothele > Macrothele yani. Next base: position 79,076,968 of record CM077026.1, read on the forward strand.
GCACAGAGTTTGCATGAAATTCAAACTGAGTATAAATAAGGGAAAACCCAAAGTTATGGTGTTTGAGAGAGGAATGGGTAGCACTGAATGTAATTTAAGTATAAATGGAACTCTGATTGACCAGGTGTGTGAGTTTGTGTATTTAGGAAGCATGTTTGACAGAGAGAACAAGTTGGATGGTGAAACCAGTAGGCGAGTGAATTCTTCTTTGAAAGTCATAGCTGCTCTGGGAGGTTTTCACAGGAATGATGGGTTCTCTAGAGAGTCCCACATGGCTGTGTATGAATGTGTAATTGTTCCTATTCTGATGTATGGCAGTGAAACCTGGGTACTGCAGAAGAAACATAGGAGGCGTTTGTGTGCTGGAGAAATGCGTTACTTACGTGGGGTTTGTGGGAAGACACGATATGATTGTGTGAGAAATGAAGATGCATTGCAGTTGTGCGATGTAAATCAAAATGTTGTTAGCAAGGTGGAGACCAATATGCTTCGGTGGTTTGGCCATTGAGTGATGAAATGCTTACTAAGAAAATCTTTTCAGCCTAAGTGGCAGGAAAGAAAGGCAGAGGAAGGATCAAGGAAGACATGGGTGGATCAGATTCAGGAGTGTCTACATGAGAAAAAGATTATGAGTATGCAGTATAAAAGATCTTGTGTACGGCATGTAATGGATATTAGTGAAGCACGAGTTGTATGTCAAGATCGCTGTAAATGGAGAAGTTTGATACAACAAGAATAAGTAAAAATATCTGGAAGTTTGTATTTCTTTTTGGAGCTAACCTCTGAATCTCAGAAGAACAGCTTAGCTATATGTATGTATGCAAAGACATTTTGAGAGTTCAAATCCAAATTTTTTTTTTGTTTTCTTTTAACATCCGCCAATTTGGATTTACAAGCCCAAATGGCCACCTCGGAGTGGGAAAATCACACCCACACAGCCTCTTTGCTTTTTTAACTGCATCAAAACCATAAATGGCAGAATTCCAACTGACCTCTCTTTAAAGAGCACAGGTCCATCTATAAAGGAAATATATATACATATTTGCTAAAAATTAATATAATAAAGATAAATCCCTAACATTAGAATAATTCTTGATGACGACACATCACTCCTCAGTTATGTAAAAATTACAAGCATTGGGACGACGTTTCGGTAGCGACCTATACCTTCATCAGCCATGGAATGAAACACGTGGTATTAGCATCAGTTGCTGCCAGATTTCAAAATAGCTTTCCAAATGATAGGTATATTAAAAGGTGCATCTGTATTACAAGTGTTAGGAGTAAGGAATATTTCGATGCTTTCGCGTTACCTGAGGGCTTTCCGATTGCTGAACGGAGTGATGCGTTTAACATTTTACCAATCGGGAATCGCGGACGTATTGCTGATGGTTAAAATTGAAAGCGAGGTGGAAGGGTTTCCTTTCATAACATCAGCGATATGTTCTACCAATCGCCGGTTGATGCTTCGGTAAGTACTACAAATATAGTGGGTAATGCCTGTAGAAGTGGTGACAGGGATAGAGTAGACCCCGTGTAACTCTAGGGGTTTATTGGGATCTCTGTCTTTAATGATAAGGTTAAGAAGATGTGGAGGTGGTTTAACAGCAATCCTGTAGCCAAAAGACTTGAAAATGGAGCAAATTTTGTGAGTGAAGGCCAGGGTGAAGGCAAAGTGCCCACACACTGATGAGTGGGGAAAGTTCAGGTAATAAACTAGTAGATCTATTCTGTGATTCACATTTCTTAATTAGCCTATGTACTAAGAGGGGTGGAAAGCCATGCAATTTGCCAATGTTGATGATGTTTTGATATCCGTTTTGAAGAGCAGAAGGGCTGTTGCAAATAAGGTTAGCTCTGTGGATGTATGCCTTTAAAGCAGCCAATTTGTATTTACCCAAGGTGCAGGAATGGTAAGGGATGATGTTATGGGTGGCAGGTTTCCTGTAAACAGAGAGACCAAGTGAGAAGTCTGGGTTGATGTTAACATCCAGAAAACTAATATTGTTGTCTACCTGTTCTTGAGATGAGAATCTTAAATGAGGAAATTTGGAAGTTAAAGAGGACATAAGTTCGAACAGAGAGTGTTTCTAGTGTGGCCAAATGATGAAGATGTCATCTACATAGCGTAACCAAATGGAGGGTTTTAAGGGGAATGGGGCAACGATTAATTTTTCAATATTCTGAAAATAAATTTCAGCAAGTAAGGGGGAAAGAGGAGAGACCATTGGTACGCTTTGTTTCTGTTGGTAGTAGATAGATACCATTGTATACAAAACAGGAATACTTATCCAATGAATCAAATCAGTCATAAAGATCTTTGATAAGTTCCTCAGGAAGTTCTTGGTGCTCCATTAGTTTTTTGCCCTTCAGCCTGGCCTTTGGTAAATACAAATTGGCTGCTTTAAAGGCATACATCCACAGAGCTAACCTTATTTGCAACAGCCCTTCTGCTCTTCAAAACGAATATCAGAACATCATCAACATTGGCAAAATGCATGGCTTTCCACCCCTCTTAGTACATAGGCTAATTAAGAAATTTGAATAACAGAATAGATCTACCAGTTTATTGCCTGAACTTTCCACACTCATCAGTTTGTGGGCACTTTGCCCTTCAGCCTGGCCTTCACTCACAAAATTTGCTCCATTTTCAAGTCTTTTGGCTACAGGATTGCTGTTAAACCACCTCTACATCTTCTTAACCTTATCATTAAAGACAGAAATCCCAATAAACCCCTAGAGTTACAAGGGGCCTACTCTATCCCTGTCACCACTTCCACAGGCATTACCCACTATACTGGTAGTACTTACCGAAGCATCAACCGGCGATTGGTGGAACATATCGCTAATGTTAAGAAAGGAAACCCTTCCACCATGCTTTCAATTTTAACCATCAGTGATACGTCCGCGATTCCCGATTGGTAAAATGTTAAACACATCGCTCCGTTCAGCAATCGGAAAGCCCTTGGGTACCGCCAAAGCATCGAAATCTTCCTTACTCCTAACACCTGTAATACAGATGCACCTTTTAATATACCTATCATTTGGAAAGCTATTTTGAAATCTGGCAACAACTGATGCTAATACCACGTGTTTCATTCCATGGCTGATGAAGGTAGAAGTCACTACCGAAACGTTGTTCCAGCACTTGTAATTTTTACGTAACTGAAGCGTGATATGTTGTCATCAAGAATTATTCTGATGTTTTGTGTGTTATGTGTCTAACTGCCAATTATTCTCATTATGGAATCCTTAACTCAAATTCAAGATTGAAATTGTTTTTTTTTTTAGTTTTTGATGCATTACAGTTCTTATAAGAGATAAAAAACAAAAAACAAATGGTATTTGGCTTATTTTTAGTCTTCATGGAGTACTTTAAGCTGAAACAAATAACGAATGGCTTGTACAATCCCTTCGTGCTAAGAGTGGTTCTGAAGTTGCCAATTTTTCAAAAATCGCAAAATTTTAAGCTCTGTATCTAAAAAGGGGAAGATATAAAAAATCTGAAACTTTCACAAAATACTGTTTGTTCTGCGTGTCTACAGAGAGATGTAAAAATCCCTACTTGTTTTTTTAAGTACTTTGTTAGTTACAGAAAGTCAAAGTTGCAAGAATGTGCAAATCACAATTTACTCAAAAAAGGCAATTATCGCAATTCATTTAAAGGAGAATGATTATAAGTTTTTCCATTAAAAATCAAGAATTATGGTATATGAAATAAATAAAACCAGATTAAAATAACAAAATTGATGGCAAATGTAGTATTTTCATGTTAAAATGACTGAAAAACTCAAATTTATACAGAAATTTCATTTTAACAACTGAACTGCAAATGCTTAAGCAAGATGTTGATAAAATAAAAAATCGATATGTACCTCTGGTATTTTATATCGATATAGCATATGCAGTATATCATGAAGAGTACTGCTAAATGCAATATGTATGTTCATAGGAAGTACGGCAAGAGTAAGTAAATAATCAGTTAGAATTTATCTTGTATGTATTTCTTTGTGGAGCTAACTAGGGACATGTCAACAGGGGGGGGGGCTGCCCCCAGAAATCTAAGTGGAGGGGCAGACTGTATGTTTTGCCCCTCCAGTTTTAGCACCCAAAATATAAGTTCATTTAATTTAATAGAAAAAAAAAAAAGCTTTCAAATTGTTAAAAAAAAACCCCGAGATGCTGGTGATTTTTATAGCGTTTTAGCAGTTTTTAATTAGCATTTTTACCTTTATGGTAAGGGAAAGAAAAAGAAAACAAAATAGTACTGGGAAAAGAAGAACCTCCCCTGTGCTCCTGACTTTTTCTGCTCTGTTCTACGACTGGTTAATAGGTGGGGGTGGGAAAAGATATTTACAGGTATCCACCCCATCATGTATCACCCATGCAAACCCCTTTAACTCAGCCCCTATTAAGTTTAGAAGAAAATGAAGATCGCAGGGGTCCACATTTTGGTGCATTCTTGTTTGCTGCATTTGGGGAAAATCAGAATGGCCTCTCCCCAGATATTTGTTAGTGAGTGTTCGACCCCATAGAAAATACATTAGGTAAGCGGTCAGAATAATGTGACTCGACCCTGTATATATATATATATGCGCGAGCGCAACGTTCTGATATAGATTTAGAGCTTTGTTTAGAAAATAGGAAAATACTTTGCCCCCCCCATTTCTGAAACGTTGACACGTCACTGGAGCTAACCTCTGAATGTCAGAGAACAGTTTAGTGATATGTATGTATGTAGGAAGTAAAATCAAGTGAAAATACCACGAACTTAAAAATATATGGTCTGCAATCATGTACTTTTCATTTAATCTTATTCAACTACTTTTATATACCATAATATTTGGTTTTTAATTGAAAAATGTATAATTATTACCTACTTTTAAGTGAATTACAATTTGCAATTTTTTTTTTAAAGTTTGACTCTGTGTAACTAACAAAGTACTTAAAAAGACAAGTAGGGATTTTTATATCTCTCTGCAGACACACAGAAGAGTATTTTGTGAAAGTTTCAGATTTGTTATACTTCCCCCCTTTTAAATAGAGAGCTTCAAATTTTGGGATTTTTGAAAAATTAGCAACTTCAGACCCCTCTTTTAGCACAAAGAGATTGTATAAATAAGCAAAAAGTTATTTATTTCAGCTTAAAGTACTTCTTGTAGGCTACGGATAAGCCAGATACCATTTGGTTTTTTGGATCCCCTATAAGAACTGTAATGCATCAAAAACTAAAAAAAGTCAATTTCAATCTTGAATTTGAGTTAAGAATTTCTCCTAAATATATTAATTTTAGTAAATATTTATATATTACCTTTACATATGGACCTGCGCTCTTTAAAATGAGATCAGTTGGAGTTTTCTGCCGTTTATGGTTTTTGTACAGTTAAAAAAAAAAAAAAAAAAAAAAAAGGAAGAAGACTGTCTGGTGTGATTTTTCCTTGTAAATCCAAAATGGCAGATGTTAAAAAAAAAAATAAACTCCAGATTCGAAGTCTTAAAATATGACTTTCCAGATGGAAAAAAAATGAAATTTTAAAAAATGTGTCAGCAACCAATCTTGGGTGATTTTCCATGGAATGACCCAAAACAGCTTTTTAAGCAGTTCCTAAATTGGAGTTAAAGACAGAACAGGGACTAAAATGCCTGCCTGAGTAATGAAAGATACATCAGTATATTAACACAGTTAACAAATAATTTCCTATTTCATTATAAGGGGGAGGGGGATCCAGAATAACTGTTCTAATGCTTTCATGCTATTGTAGGAATTAATAGTGACCCCTTTTTTAATGAAGTATTCCCATTCCATAAGGAAGCTTTTCTATATTCATGAAGTACTATATTAGGTGTAGTCCATATAAACATAATGCTCATTTGTAAGAATGGGGAAAAATATTTATAAGTGACTTTATACACACAAAGACTGACAACAGACATTTAATTAATGACCTATGGAACCAAAGAACACTGTTTTTTTCTTTTTTTCAATACACTCAATTTAAATTTGACAAAATGAATCAAAGTTATATGATATATGGAATCAATGTTAACAATGAAAGACCAGAAGAATACATTAACCAGCACAGAATATAATGGAAAGGTCAGTGTGGTTGGCAAACAGTGTTGGTATCCTCCTGACAAAACTGAAATTACTATATCTGGCAATCTTAACATGTATGTGCATAAACAAAAGAAACAGCAATTTCACTATTCCATTCATTGAAACCAGTGATTTATACAGCCATTTTTATGCCATTTGTTTTATTATTGATCTGTGACACTAGACAGTTCCTAATGATGAACTCTGATAATAGTTGTCACTTCCTTATTAATAACTACTGGATTCAAAATTTCACAAATTTTTTGAAAGGTTTTTACTTTTCTTGGAAGAAAAAATGACAAACTCACTGCACTATTCTTTAAAATACAAACTTTAATTATCCTAAGAAATATATATTGCACAACACACTTGACAAACAGACTGACTTCACCTTCATAATATTAGTTCTTAAGGTTTAAAGATGTAACATACACTACTTTTAACATAAACTTTGTTTAAATGCAATAACACTACAATTTTCTGAAAATTCTTGATAAATATCACTAACCTGACAGCATCGCTCAAACATATGTGCGAGAGGAAGAAACGATAGCATAATGTCATCTTTGTTCACAATGCTACTTCCCTGAAAAGAATAGAAACTTAAGCAAAAGACATATTTTGCACACAGAAATTGACATACCAAATTAAAATAGAGAAAACATTGTATGCAAAATATCATCAACTATGTTGTCATATATTAAAGTTACTGAACAATTTTGCTTTCCCTTTTTGCCTGAAATGCAAAGCAATAGTTTAGCTTTTGTGAAGGCTACTTCTTCATTAACCTAGAAAATCAAGTATTTTTTTAAACTTCTGCAGTACTCTTTATTTTTAAACTGTGTTCTCCTTATCTCTCTCGACGAGAGAGAGAGAGAGAGAGAGAGAGAGAGAGAGAGAGAGAGAGAGAGAGAGAGAGAGAGAGAAAGATAAGGAGAACACGGGATCAAAAATCCAAGCCCCCAAATTCAAGGCTCCTTAGATCTTCTTTTTGAGGTTCAAATTCATTTAAAATTATAATCTACATATGAAAAATTCTTAAAACATTCATGGTTCATGGAGCAGGTGCGGGGAGGTCAGAAATTGTTAAAATATAAAGCAATTCTTCCACAAAACGGAAATTTGAGATCTCAAACCTGTTGGGGGCGGGGGGGGGCTCAATATAAATTCAAAATTACAAGCTGCATATGAAAGATTTTTAAAATATTCATGGGGTGGGTGCAGAGAGGTCAGAAATTATGTGTTGGGAAAAACAAAACAGGGCAATTTCACTCTTAAGATAGGTAACAAATCTCAGTTGAACATTTTTCATGTTATTACCTAGTTTACTGCATGAATGAAGAATAAATGCTCTTGAGAAAAGTTATTAGGCATGGTCATCTTTGCTCAAAATAAGAAGTTAACATGAAACAGTCTACTCTATTCAACTTTGAGTTATTTCATTAAACCACATATGTTTCTGGACCTTCGCTGTTCTTCAAGGTCTGTTTTGAACATTTTTTCATATATAGCCCCTTCACTCGAAAACTTCTTTAGTAAAAGTGTTCAACAAAGAAAACCTTCTCTTGTGAAACAGCTTGCTGACATTTTTGTTCGAATCGCTCTTTCATCAAAATATGTTTTCCATTTAAAGTAAATACAATTAGCACATCGAACATTATGACCCAGCACACTGAGCACCATAAAAAAAAAAAAAAAAAAAAAATCAGATTGCTGAACACCATCACCACAGCTATACACAATCCTGTCCTTCCATTAAAATTGATAAATTTTTGTATTTAAGTTGCAACATAAACCCTGCAATGTTTTTCTAGCTTGGTTTTGGAATCGTGTTGATGATTAAAAAGGAATCATGCAATATATTTGCATAACAGACTTTTGTATTCTTGTCTTCCCTGTTTCTGTATCCCATGCAATGCCATAGTTGTGGCAAAACAATGCCATAGTTGTGGCAAACATTTCAGCATACCAAGTTAATACTACTTTACCACAGTGTCTTATGTAGCAATCAAATGAGACATGAAAACTGATTTTGTTATTCTTGGTTTTTGACACCTTTAAAATATTCATGCTGTCTTTCAACAGAGATCATTGTTCAAAAATATATTTAATTATCACTTTTACTTATTACATATCTTGTAACAGAAGGGTCCATAAAACACATAAAAAATATGACATTACAAATAAAGTAGTGCCTAATTAGCTAAATGCATTTCACTCATATCTTGACCACCAAAATATCTGTACCCAATTATGCTGCAAGTGAAATAAACCTACACAATTTAGTGCTTTTCTTTATTTGAATTTCTGTGATTTTGGTTTGATGACTGAAGGCATCATCTGCTGAAATATTTTTGATCAAATCCCTTTAAAAAAAAATAGGATCTTTCTTTAACATTTTTATTTACTTGGAGAAATTTGCAGTTTTCAACTTCTGTCCTAAAAAACTGTTTTACTGACATTTTATCTTGGCCACTTAATCACACATACATTTCTACAGCTTCCCAATGACAAGCTGGCTGAACTTTTTGTAAAGTAGGTTCAAAACACATTTCACAAATGTTAAAATGGACTAGAAAGAAAATACCAAACTGGACCTGCTACAGCATGTGTTAAACAGCATGACATTCCTATTTGTGAAAAAGGGATTAAAATTCTAGCAAGACATGAATAACCTTAAAAAAAAATTGCTGGAAATTCCAAATCTTTAAAAGTCCTAGAAATTAATGTTTGCATTTACATTATGAATGAAAGCATAACTAGTGCAGAAAGAGAATCACACAAATCACAAGTCCATCCAAATTAATAAGAATTTAAATAAATCTTAAATATTTTCCCCAGTTACTTTGGTGTAATGATAGTCCTGAAACAAATAAATAGTGACAATTTCACTGATATGTCTGTAATTTTTTCTCCTAATCAGAGAAATAAATTCACTCTCCAGGGTTATAATGTCCTCCATGAATTATGAGCAAAAAGATGCAAAAGCAGCACTGACGCAATTCAATGGATGCATTTGCAAAAACAACAACTTTTTTGTTTCACACCACTAACATACAGTAATACTACATACATACATATCACTAAGCTGTTCTCTGAAATTCAGAGGTTAGCTCCAAAAAGAAATACAAACTACCAGATAGCTTTTACTTACTGTTGCCGTATCAAACTTCTCCATTTACAGCGATCTTGACATACAACTTGGGCTTCACTGACATCCATTACATGCCATACACAAGATCTTCTATACTTCATACTCATAATTTGTTTCTCATGCAGACACTCCTGAATCTGATCCTCCCATAACTTCCTTGGTCTTCCTCTGCCTTTCCTTCCTGCCACTTGGGCTACAAAGATTTTCTTAGTAAGCATCTGATCACTCATTCTTTCAACATGGCCAAACCACCAAAGCATATTAGTCTCCACCTTGCTAACAACATTTTTCTTCACATCACACAACTGCAACACATCTTCATTCCTCAAACAATCAGAACATGTCCTGCCCCCCCCCCCATAAGTAATGCATTTCTCCAGCACACGAACTACTCCTATGTTTCTTCTGCAGTACCCAGGTTTCACTGTCATGCGTCAAAGTAGGAACATTTACATTTTCATACACAGCCTGACGATGATGGGCAAAACACATAACAATATTAACAAATAAAGGTAACTTGATCACGCTAGTTATGTTAAATGAAATACTTTTACAAGAAAGCTCGCAAGTCGGGAGCTTTCGACCTTATCTAAGGTCTTCATTGCACCAATCTCACGCCAATCTTTAAATTTGTGTGATTCTCTTTTTTTAGTGTGATGAAGGATTGGAGTGATGAAGATTTATTTAAATTCTTATTAATTTGGATGGACTTGTGATTTGTGTGATTCCCTTTCTGCACTAGTTATGCTTTCATTCATAATGTAAATGCAAACATTAATTTCTAGGACTTTTAAAGATTGGCGTGATTGGCATGATGAAGACTTAAGATAAGGTCGAAAAGCTCCCAACTTATGAACTTTCTTGTAAAAGTATTTCATTTAACGTAACTAGTGTGATCAAGTTACCTTTATTTGTTCATACACAGCCATGCGGGACTCTCTTGAGAACCCTCATTCCTGTGAAAACCTCCCCGAGCAGCCATGACTTTCAATGAAGAATTCACTCACCTACTAGTTTCACATCCAATATTTTCTCTCTGTCAAACATGCTTCCTAAATACACAAACTCACTCACCTGGTCAATCACTGTGCCATTTACACTTACATTACATTAAGTGCTACCGGTTCCTCTCTTAAAAACCATAACTTTGTTGTTTCCCATATTTATACTCAGTTTGAATTTCATGCAAACTTTGTACATCCGGGACAACATACTCTGCAACTCACTTTTGCTCTCTGCCAACAGGACAGTGTCATCAGCTTACAGCAATCTGCACACACGGATATCATACATACGTACATATACTTCACTAAGCTGTTCTCTGAGATTCAGAGGTTAGCTCCAAAAGGAAATACAAACTACCAGATATTTTTACTTACTGTTGTCGTATCAAACTTCTCCATTTACAGTGATCTTGACATACAATTCGGGCTTCACTGATATCCATTACACACCGTACACAAGATCTTTTATACTTCTTCATACTCATAATCTTTTTCTCATGCAGACACTCCTGAATCTGATCCACCCATGTCTTCTTTGGCCTTCCGCTGCCTTTCCTTCTTGCCACTTGGGCTAAAAAGATTTTCTAAGTACGCATCTGATCACTCATTTTTTCAACATGGCAAAATCACCGAAGCATATTGGTCTCCACCTTGCTAACAATATTTTGCTTCACATCACACAACTGCAACACATCTTCATTCCTCACACAATCAGACCGTGTCTTGAAACAAACCACCCAAGTAACACATTTCTCCAGCACACAAACGACTCCTATGTTTCTTCTGTAGTACCCAGGTTTCACTGCCATACACCAGCATAGGAACAATTACACTTTCATACACAGCCATGTGGGACTCTCTAGAGAACCTATCATTCCTGTGAAAACCTCCCTGAGCAGCTTTGACTTTCAATGAAGAATACACGCGCCTACTAATTTCACCATCCAATTTGTTCTCTCTGTCAAATATGCTTCCTAAATACGCAAACTCACTCACCTGGTCAATCACAGTGCCATTTGGACTTACATTACATTCAGTGCTACCAGTTCCTTTCTCAAAAACCATAACTTTGGTTTTTCACTTATTTATACTCAGTTTGAATTTCATGCAAACTTCGTACATCCGAGACAACATACTCTGCAAATCACTTTTGCTCTCTGCCAACAGGACAGTGTCATTAGTATACACAGGGTTCGTACTCTTTTTTGGGGAAAAAATTCAAGGACTTTCCAGGCTCTTTTCCAGGCCATATACAAAAAATTCCAGGATGAATATTACGCTTTACAGTATCATGCTCAAATTATTTTTTAAAAGCAATTTCAGTTTTAAGTAATAAAAATGATGAAAGATGCAAATGAATGAGTGTGCTTTTTTACCCATTACATTTCTTTTTAATGTTTTTAATTGGCGAATTACCCAATAATGCTAAATTGAATCATGATGCAATTACCACAAGGCTATTCAGAAAATCCTTTCCCTCAATCAGAAAATGATTAATTCAATCAGTCATTTTAGCTGCATCACTATTCTGCACTATCTTCCATGTAATCAGACTATTATTGATAACAACTGAAATTATTATAAAATAAAGTGAGGGCAGATTCAGAATTTAAGAATGGGAGGGCGCACGTCTAACAGAGGACTGGTAAAAAAATCTCTGAGATTTATTTCCTCCAAAAAACACGGTGGTAAAACATGGAGGACCCATAAAGGGGAGATGGGGTGCTTGCCTCTCAGAGTACATCACAAACAGCAGTTCTGAAGTACTGCTGTGTGGATCACTGAAAAGTTCGGGCAAATGTAAGACAAAACGTGGAGTTGCAAATCCATAAGTGAAAAAGTGTGATGTCTGAAAACAAGAAACGTGAGACAAAGCAAAGCACTTATCTACTTACTCAACCTCCCCCTTTTTTGAAATGGGGCATGTGCTTGTTATGCCCACAGGTGGATTCAAGTCTCAAATCTTTCATACTTACCCAGCTGGAGAGTGGACGTAGGGCTTCAAGCTTGGAGAATGAATACTGCTCTTATATCTATGCCTTTGAATTTAATTTCGACCATTTTCAACAGGGTAGGTTCCTAGGTTGTACCTAACAGCATACTAAAATTTCGCCAAAATCCAACCCCTTTTACGGAAAAAACCAAAGCATAAACGTTTCTGCAACCTACAGTTCGAAAGGGTTAGTAATTTCTAAAATAAAAACATAACGAACAGCGTGAAAACTAGCTCATACACAGAATATTTGAAACTACAGTATGCGCTCTCAATTATTAGGGATGATAGGGGGAAGGGAATAGAACTGTCCATAATTAGCATGTTCTCGTTGCGCTAGGCGCTTAGCACTGCTGAATTTCCGTCAGACCCCCAATGGTCAAATGATTGAAATGTGCTGATGTTCATGGAATGAAATGGTTGATCAGCTATGATAACCGCATAAAAGTTCGAAGGGGGAGGAGGGGGGCGATTTTTTTTTACTTTATGCAACATTCTACATTACTCCAGTATTTATCTTGTCATCATCAACAATAGCAATGTAACTACCACTTACGATCGCGGATATCGGCCAACTCAAAATCTGCCATACAACTAAGGGATACAACACACAGGTATCCTGTTACAATGTATTGTAATTAAAAAAAAAAAAAAAAAGGTTTCAGAAATTAAAATCGGAAAAAAAAAACTTTCAGAAATTAATATCATCAAGTCATGGTGTTTCAAAAATCCGCTTTCCTTTATAATGTTTAAAAACATGTAATGTTTTTTCTTTTTTATCTGTCGTGTATAATAAAAGTGGGTTGATTTTTTTATGGAATCAGACGTCCATATGTCTGATTGTCTTCGTCTGAGTTCACACGTTAGCTACTGTGTACAAGTAGACCTATTTTTCAGCTCAAAAATATGTAGTTTTGTATGTATTCACAGTATAACTCATTCCGTATTCCCACAGAACAAAATTCAGCAGATACAAATGAAGAACATCAAGACCCACCCAACACCATGTTTCCGATTGTCTGCTGTTTATATTCAAGAAATGCGAATATGGATCAATGGTGAATGCAGCAACTATGGTTTTTATTTATTACCAAGAAAAAAAAAGGAGCCTGAAAGCTGTAAAGCTGAAACGGATATTTCTCCCCCTCCCGAAAACATTCCGATTAAGTTCAAACAGCAGGAGCACGCGTCCACGCACACTCAGCCTCTGGAATGTCCTTCTTTTCATTTGGCACATCGCCATAAATCACCACCTGCAGCTCACTGAAGTGTCTTCCTCCTTCACCCTAACTATAGGAGAAAACGTAAAAAAAAAAAAAAAAAAATGCTGCCCAATTTTTGACAAAATGAACAAAATTTACGTCATAACGTTGCAATTTACTAAAATACGTTTATCTGCTGAATTTCGCCTAAATCCATTGAAAACTTTTTAATTATAGATTTTTTTATTAAAACAGTAACTCAGACATCTGAATAAAAATGCATGTTTGTAATTAAAATAGAGTCCATATCATCACAGAAACAAAATTTAAGGATCACTCTGTTTAAATAAACCATGGCATCTAAAAAAAAATAATTTGCTTGCTTTTCCCGTAATTTATAATTGCCGTTTCTTTTTTTCAATCCGATTTTGCAACGGAAGATTTTTTTTTTTTTTTTTTTTTTTGCATCTGCTGAAGTTTCAAACGGAATTTGGCGAAATTTGCACTAGAACTTTATTGTGATGTATTTTAACCACTGTAAAAATTTTACTGTGTTATTTTCAAAATTCGGGAAAATGGATTTCTGAAAAATATCTCTTAGTCCTTTTGAGCCGTGGAAGTGATAAACAGGTGTTTGCTTTCTTCCCAACCAAGGGCTTCGGATCAGCGCTCCCAGCTGTCAATCAACCGTTGCTATGGTAACACACTTTCTGCTCAAGGCTCACTGTCTAAAGAGGCACACATAATAAAAATTTCCAATGCTAACTTTTTAAGTTTTAAACGGATTCAAATGGAATTTTGGGAGTGAGCTTCTGTAATCCAATTATAGTAAATGTAAAAATTTCAGCCACTTTTGTGAAAAATTCGCAAAGATAGTTTTCTTATTTTTTATCATAAGTAGCCGAAGTCTCTTGAGGGGTGGGCCGGAAGCAAGCGTCTTAATGCAATAAACAAGGAGCAGATGAATGTGTTGTTCAGGCATACTCTTCACTGGTGGGTGCCAGCTGACTTGGTAAACACGCGACCCCCTTGCAAATGCTAAATGTCTCTTCTTTCCCCTTCTGTTGTTCTCAGTAGTTGTCGGACGGACATCAAGCTCAGGGCTAGAGAATGCATCAAGCTCCCCTTCCCTAACAGACCTGCTAGTAATCATCCAATTTTTATTGCACTGGAAGTAGTGCTTCACCCCCCCCCCCAGCCAAATTAGGATTTGGACACATCCAAAACACCACTGTTGCCGGCGGTTTCTTTGAGAACAGAGGAGAGGAACTTAAAAAAATGAAGGGGTAACAGTCAGTAACACGATTTCCTAAAAGGGCATTTTTTTTAAGCACTAATTTCAAATTTCAAGGCTTTTCAAGACAGCATTAAAAAAATACCGTTTTTCCAGGATATTCCAGGCCTTGAAAACGTAATCATGATTTTCCAGGACTTTCCAGGTTTTCAAGCACGCGTGCGCACCCTGTATACAGCAATCTGCACACACGGATATCACCAAGACATAAACCACTATCATCTATTTTGGCATCACGCATGCACACGTCCATAAATATATTAAACAGCCATGGTGACATTACACAACCTTGTCTAACTCCTGCACCAATAGAAAACCATTTTGATAAATCACCATTCACTCGTACACAAGCTCTACTACCAGCATACATGGCTTTTACACTATTAAGTAGATTCCCAGTAACACCATATTCATTCAATACCTTCCACAAAAGTGTCCTATTTACTCGGTCGTAAGTGTCTCTAAATCTAAGAAGGCAGCAAAAACTTTCTTACCAACAGCCAGATACTTTTCAATCATCGTAAGTAATGCAAAAATCTGGTTAGTGCAGCCTTTACCAGGCATAAAACCACTCTGAACATCCCACACTTTCAATGATGTAAGACTCCGTACTTTTTCAATAACAACCTTACCAAACACTTTCCCTGGCACACTCAGTAGGCTAATACCATGATGGTTCTTGCATTCAGTCTGATCACCTTTTCCCTTATACAAGGGAACAATGATAGCATCCTTCCAAACCCAAGGGACCATTCCTAACTTCCAGCACAACTGGCAAATTTCAGTTAACCTATCAATTACAGAGTCACCACCATATTTCAACATCTCAGCAGTTATGCCATCAACTCCCGAAGCCTTACCATTCTAAAGAGATTTTAGAGCTTTACACACTTCTCCTCTTGAGATAGCTCCTGTGCTTTCATCCTTCAATGTGCCATCATCTGCATCTGTCTCAGAATAATCTTTGCTATCCTGATTTAATAACTCACAGAAGTATTCACCACATCTGTCTCTTAACTCACTGGGCTCCCATATCATTTCCCCAATCTCATTCTTCACACAACTTAACACTTTGTTTCCCCTATTTTTCCTGAGTCTCATGTACTTCCAGAAGGACTTCCTATCTTTCCAAAAAGCCAGTTCATGCCTTTCCACTGTCTCTTTCCTATCTTTTGCCTTACTGTGGCGAACCAGCTTAGCAGCTTCATGCTTCTTACAGCGATATTTATCCACAGAAACTCTACCTTGCAACATCCCCAAATAGGCTTCCATCTTTTTCTTTACTGCCTCTTCAGTCTCGCTATTCCACCAAGCATCACCTCTATTGTTACCCACTATTGTGGTGCCACAGGCGTCTTCAACAGCAGTGACCACACAGATCTTAAAGCATTCCCACTTCTTTTCTACATCCCTCTCACAAGACTTCAATTCCTTAAGTTGTTCTCTGAGTACGTCAAAATGACGCTGATGATTTTCAGGGAGCCTTTAAGTCTTTATTCTTTCCATCCTGGGCCTCTTTCTATTCCTTTTTCTCCAACCAACATTCAGTTTCACTATTGACACTACCAAATAATGATCAGAGCCAACATCCGCACCTCTCATCACACGAGTAGCGACAACTAAGTGTTTCAGATGCTGATCGTAGACAAAAAAAATCTATCACACTCTTTTGACCAAGAGTACGATTTTCCCAAGTATATGTGTGGATATACTTGTGGTTGAAAACCATATTAGATACACACAAACCATTCTCAATGCAGAGTTCAATTAATCTTTCACCATTATCATTCACACAAGGATCATTAAACTTACCCAGAACATTGTCAGAAATTGCATTCTGCACACCTACTCTAGCATTGAAATCCCCTGCTATTATAACTTTCTCTTTAGCACCGAACTAGCTCAAAACAGCTTTTAGCTCATTCCAGAAATCTTCCTTTCTATCAGAAGGTTCCGAGTCACAAGGAGCATACGCTACAACAATTACGATTCTCTGAAGTTTCACTTTCAGATGAATCCGGAGAATTCTCTCACTTATGCAGCTATAGTGAATCAAGTTGTTCTTCATCTTTTCACTTAAAATCACACCTACACCAGCCTGTCCTGTCACATTATCCAATACTTCAGACCACACACCCACTGTTCCATTCACTTCTTCTATCCCAATTTCCTTTCTTTTGGTTTCACTTACACACAGCACATCCAATCTATACTTATTCATCTCTTCAATCACCTCATTCATCTTGACATTTATACCTCTAGTATTTCATACACCAATCTTACACTCACTCAGCCGAGATCTCTTTCTGATTTTCCTTCTTCCAGTTCCAGGTCGATACCTTGGTGGACCATCCTTCTCAAGTGTGGTAAGTCCATCATATCCCACTCTTGAGTCCATTTTTGCATTTCTTTTTGTCTTTTTAATCAGGTAAGTACATCAGTGTGGAGAATTACTCCACAGCTGACGGTTCCAGTTGGTTATTCAACCTAAGGATTCTGGAACAAAACCCAGTGAGTTGGGATCTTTTCGTCAATGTCACACCGAACTAGCTGGCACCTCTCCAAGATTCACAGAGGCCCTAGTTGCTGTTGTGTGTGCCATTGTTACCATGGAGCACCCTGAAGATGCAAACCCATCTCTCACAGTAATACCTCCCTTCAGGAATATAAAAATAACATAACCAAAATGTAACAGTTCATTAAAAGACAAAAGAGAAAAATCTCTATCATACCAGGTCATGTGTAAAATGTTCCAGTGCTTTGCACAGTTGAATCAGAATGCAGTCCTATGTTCTGTGAAACTGGCTCATTAGGTGGACAACACTTATAAGATATGATATCATTTGTTATTGGACAGTGTGTGTTGTTTTTTAAATGGTGTTAAGGCACTGATGCTATAATGGCGAGTTTGTAGATCAAAGTTCATAGTGCACTACTGTATAAGTATAAACCTAGAAAAACTGTGGCCCAGGTGTAGTGGTTTGTATTTCTTGCCCATGGTTCAAATGGCTTTGTAAAGGTGACGCGACCCTGGATGATGCACAAGATCTGAACGACCTGCTGTTCTGGATAAGATACTACAGGCAGTGCTGAAGCCTGAACCCATCAAAAGCAGGAGGAGATGACAGGTTCTTGAGAAACCCATTTGTTCAACTTTATTACTTTATGAGCAAGACGCTCTTACTGAACAGAGCAAAGTGCAATGACAAAGCATCTGCAATTCCTTCCTCTCATGCCTCAAAGTATGAGCCTCTATTCCACAGGATCCTGATGTCTGGTGAAAAATTGATCTCGTACAACAACCGCCCAGGGTCAGATCAGTGGTTATTGCTTGATAAACCAATGAAAAAGGTTCCAAAGCCCAACCTGCATCCGTAGAAGGTGCTGGGGGTTGTATTTTGGATAGCAGCTGATATTGTTCACAATGAGCTGTTGCAGCAGAGGAAAATCATCACTGCTGTTATATACTTGGCAATGCTTTGATGTGTGAATGTTAAACTCAAGGAGTTACACCCTGTTCCCGTGAATCATCATGGGCTACTGCTATTATGGATAATGCATGGCTGAACACATCTCTTATGACCAGGTCACAAGAGGTTCAGCCACATCTGTCAATGGACTACAACCTGTTCCATGAGCTGCAGAATCATATGTGGCAGATACAATTTTCTAACCAAAAAGCCTTGGGAAGGAAGCAGCAGGATTTTATCATCCATAGGAATATTCAATTATATCAGACACATAATTTTGACCTACAGGGACATTGGGGTAAAGTCATTGCATGTGTTGGTGATTATTTTGACTAATAAAGCTGCTTTCTTGAGAATATCGGGCATGTTTATTTATGATGGTGTGAAAGTGCAGGAAATTTTTACACAACCTAATATTAGGTGACCTCTAAAGAAGTGCAACGTGCCAATTAAAAAATGCTACATCTTTCTAACTTAAAGAAAGCACAAACCAGGTTTTTATAATGAATGAAACAGCAAAATAAATACAACATCATTACATACTGAGACACAATTTATTATACATACCACACTCATCCAAAATCCTGCAGCCAGCCATGTTATAAATAAGTAAGATACCTATCAGCTGTATAGTGCATCAGTAACTGTGATGATGGGTAAGCATGGCAAACTGAGCCAGTTCTATCATGGGCATACAGTTGGTGTAAGGAAAAGGGGGTGTGCCACTTCCTCAACTACAGAATGCCTGGGACTTCAGCATGTAACTGTTACACATGTGTACCAAGACTTCATTAAAACTGGCAGCTGCTCTGGAAAACATGGCCATAAATGTGTTGTTGATGTGTGAGGTGAGCACCTCTTCTTCTGCACTAAAATGCTAGAATGGAGGACCACAGTGGAGAGGATAGCATCAGCATTCAGATATGAATGGGGCACCTACCAAGGTTTCTGAAAAGACCATTTGATATATTGCGTATATAAATAAGTTTTGAGAGATTTCCGTTCGGTGTCGTACTTATTACTGCTCGCATGTATTTTAAGGTAGCAACACTGCAATATCGCAGTACGAGACGCCAGCTGTAAGAGTCAGTATACGATGTTCGATTGAGGTGCAAAGACGTATTTGTTTTACTCGATGGAAAATGGAAAATTTCCTCCCGACAAAACAGCATTTGCGGGAAGTGTTAGTGCATTACTTTATTGTCAAGAAAAGTGCTGCCGACAGCTATTGCTTAATGCCAGAAATCTATGGTGAACATTCCCCATCCACAAAAATATGTGAGTATTGGTTTAGATGATTCAAAAGGAACGATTTCGATGTCAGTGATAAAGAACGATCTGGACCACCCAAAAAAATTGCTGATGCCGAATTGGAAGCTTTACTGGACGAGGATCCGTGCCAGACCCAAAATGAACTAGCAGGAGCATTAAATGTTAGTCAACCATGCATTTCACAACATTTAGCTGCCATGAGAATGGTGCAGAAAGAAGGGATTTGGGTTCCACATGCTTTGCAGGGAAAAGACCTTGAACGCCGAAAAACCATTTGTGAATTGCTGCTTCAAAGGCAAAAAAGAAAGTTTTTTTTGCACCGTATTATTACTGCCGACGAGAAATGGATATGGTACAATAACCCTAAACGACAGAAAGCATGGGTGAAGCCAGGTGAGCCAGGTCCTTCAACGCCAAAACGCAATATCCATGGTTCAAAGGTAATGCTGTGCATCTGGTGGGACCAGAAGGGTGTGATCCACTATGAACTGCTGAAACCGTCAGAAACTATTATTGGTGATCGGTATTGAACCCAATTAATGTGTTTAAAACAAGCTCTCATGCAAAAACGGCCAGAATGGGAGAATAGACACAAAAAAATCGTCTTGCACATGACAACGCAAGACCACATGTTTCTAGACCTGTGAAAAAGTACTCAGAAGGATCCGACTGGGAAGTTCTAATCCACCCACCATATTCGCAAGATTGCGCCATTGGATTACCATTTGTTCCGGTCGATGCAGCCAGCACTTTCTGGAGAACAGTTTAGTTCTTATGAAGACATCGAAAATTGGCTGGACAACTAGATCTCTTCCAAGGAACCGGAATTCTTCCTTCGGGGCATACGTTCACTGCCCGAAAGATGGGGTAAAGTTGTAGCTTCAGAGGGAGCATACTTCCATTAATATTAAACTATTGTTTCTGTTCTCCAACAATGTGTTTTGTTCACCTCAAAACTTATTTATATACCCAATACTATATATATGATGGCACCCCCGGGCTAAGGCAACTACAGCTTATGTTTAGGACTCATGTTTAACAGCACATCATTAGGCCATAGGGCTGCAGTGGACAAAGGGGCATCACCACTGTTCCATGGAAGACTGGAAACAGGTAACCTTGTCTGAATAAATCAAGGTTGTAACCACTACATGATAACAGGAGGGTGTGCATGATCATGGACCCCAACTGTGGTCTCAGTAGATAAGTCAAGGTGTTATAGGCTGATGGAGAAAGTGTTACATTCTGGGGGTGTCTACGAAGGCTGCCTTGAGATCCCTTGAACTTATCTACTGAGACCACCATCAATCACCACATAAGATTATTCTAAGGTATTTGCCAAACACTTATACACATTCACAGCTATCCTTTTCCCAGAGCAGAGGATGGCTTCTTTCAACAAGACAATGTCGCATCTCATCACTCCGGTTTGACAGTCTGGATAAAGGAACACTTCAGTGAGTTTGTGACCGTTAAACGCCCCTCTTATTCTCCAGACATGAACTCAACTGAGCATCTGTGAGAAAATGTAGAGCATTTAAGGAAAGATGCATTTGAGCCCAAAACTCACCACCAGCAACTCTCAGCACTTTACTGACTGCTTCCCTGGAATCATGGGTTGCAAATGATTTCATTGCAGCCCACAATTCCAAGGTAGCAGTCTGCTCAATTGAGTTCATATAGCTGATAGGTATTATTGGCCCCACCTAATAATATTTTTAACACCTGGTAGAGTCCATGCAGTGACCTGTTGCTACTGTTTTCAGGGCGAAAGGTGGGCCTACATTACTAGGTGGGTAGATGTAATATATTGCCCTTTCAGTGTACATGGTGTGATCAAAGGAAATCACTTCATCGCCCCACAAAAATAATACAACTACACTTAGTTATTTTTGTAATGTTGTAACAAAAACTGTCACGATTATTCTGTTTAATAACGTTTTTTATGCCTTTGCTAGAGGAGTATTATGCAATTCTTAGTTAGTATTGCCCTTATGTTGTTATTTGATTGATAAAGAAGCTTATTTACCTTGAGTCTTGCTGTTCAAAATTCTAACACTGTTGCATCTTCAATATGTGCTAATCAAATAACAACATAAGAGCAATAAAAACTAGCAATTACATAATACTCCTCTATCAAAGGCATAAAAAATGTGATAAACAGAAAATTGTGACAATTTTTGTTACAACATTACAATAGATATACCATGTAATTGAAACACCTGATGAGAATAACTTTGATGTGTTTCTCACAGAAGTACATATACACATAGTTACATTAGAACACTTAATTATATTCAGTCTGATAAATGCAAAATATCTTTTCTTTTGAATACATTGTGATTAGGTACAACAACCATGAATTATTTGGGGCAAGCAGATCTAAAATTAAACATATATGGTACATCATAATAAGTTAATGATGATTTACTGGATTTCTCAGACATAAAGACTAAACATTGTTCATTATACATTTATACCACTAGAAAAATAATACAGAAATAATTAAGATCCTTAACAAAAATTCTAAACTTACTAGCTGGTGCATTACAGATGATATGTTAGCTACAATGTTTCCGTGAGTCAGCATAACACCCTTCGGACTTCCTGTTGTGCCACTTGTGTAACATACAGTAGCAAGACATGATGGTTTGGGTGGCTACAAGACAAATAAAATTTATTTAAAATTTACACAATAACCAGAAATATAAACATCCCACACAAACAAGAAGAAATCTGTCTTTCATGCATAACATGTAAATAAGTCTAGGAATTCAGGTAAGAACAACAAACTATAAAAAAGTGAATTTTTAATAAGTTGATAAATTTAAAATGTTTGTACTAATTTAATTATTGATTATCATCATTATTATTTGGTTATTTGGTAGTTTAATAGTTACAATGTACATCAAAGATTAGAAGAAATAGTTTATTCCCAGTTTAACCCTTTAATGACCATAATGCCCAAAACGTCCGTGCATACAAACAGCCATAGCCGCCCGAAACGACTGTCTAAGTGCATCAGATTTCCTACCCTTATCTATTCTTCAAATTTTTCTTGACCTATGAGGGATCAGCAGGAGTCACCCTCAGTCACTATTGTTATTATTACAAAGAAAACCAGCAGACAGTTTCAGACATTATGGTATTTGGAGTGATAAAAGATTTTGGGGTCATGGTCGTTAAAGGGTTAAGGTAGCAGGCTAGGAGGAAAATGAAGGAATCACTTTGTATCAGCAGGATGCATAGAACACCATCAATCAAGTAAAAGTTGGCCAGTTCTTTCCCATACTACGGTGGAATGTGTGCAGGAGGCATATCTAAAAGGTCCATGTAAATCAACTAGGCAAATGCACGTGGAACTTCAAGTGCTGAAAAGCAACTGTGAGGCATATCTGGCAAAAATGACTAACACTGAAACCATACACCCACAGCTATTTCATGCACTGTATACAGTGACTAGAAGCACTGGCATGAATTGTACAGCAGCACGAGTTAATGCACTGAGTTGGAAGAGGGCTTGTGAGTTGTCTCTATCGACAAGGCTACATTCCACATTAGCAGCAAGGTAAGCAAGTATAATGTGCACATATGGGGAATGGAAAACTCACAATGTGTCGTGCAACATGACAGTCCCAAAATAAATGTGCTTTGTGCTATGAGTAAAAAGAAAATTTACAGACCACTTATTTTGGCAGAAAAGTCTATGTATCATATACCTCAATATGCTGCACCAGTTCCTTGTGCCTTAGCTGGTGGTGGATGCCAGTTTGTCTCAATTATCATTTTTCAGCAAGATGGAGCATCACCTCACTTCCTTTTAGAAGTGAGATAATCTGGATTTGAAGTTCCCCAATGTTTGGATGGGTTCAGAAGGACTAACTGAGTAAACTCCAAGGTCTCCATATTCGAAGCTGCCTAATTTTTTCTTATGGGGCTACATTAAGGATAAAATGTATTACCACCTCTACCAACTACCATTACAGAATTCAAAGAAAGGATTGTAGAAATTTATGCCACTGTAAATGAAGATATGCTTTCAGAGGGTATGGGACGAAATATGCTATAAGTGGGAAGCATTTACATAACATATGGCACCTACATAAATTTTTGTAAAATTGTGACTTATAAAAAAAAAATCACGTTTGTACCTAAACAATATCTTTTTTAATTCTTTAAATAAAGCTCATGTTGAGAATTGGCTTCCTAGTTTCTTAATTCAATTACTAATCAAAAACAACTATTATGGGAATTTTACTAAAATCAAAATTCCATCATCAATGACTGCAAAGGATTTTCCCTGCCTAACATCTGGCAGGATTTGATGAAAAATAACCGTAACCTTCAAGGTTAACTGTGACCGCGATAGTGACGGAAATAAGTGACAACAAAAAGACAGCCTGAAGAAGAAGAGTTTTCTCTGAAAATTTGCAATTTAAATAAAAAGAAAATCCTACTAAAATTCCCATAATAGTTGTTTTTGATTAGTAATCTTTTTTAAGGTTAATTGCTGCTTTAATCGCTAATTTAAGATATTTCTTTATTGGCAGCTAATTTTGTTCCACCTTGTATATACATATATTTTAATGTTTCACAAAAAATCTTTTTTTTTTTTTCATAATGACTGTAATGAAATTGATACCTGCACATGAAATGAACTTCCATGTAAAGTTGTAAAAATATATAAATGAAAGAGCTAACAAAAGCATTTAGCTTTTGAAATGAGCAATGTAAGAGATCAGTGAAGTCCTCAGAAAAGCATTATTACTCCCTGGTTTAATTTTTTCAAACAGAACTCTAGATACTCCTAAAAGTCAGTTTGAAATGCTATACTATCCACTTCAAACAACACAAAGTTAAATTAACACAGAGTATATGGGTTATGCAACACTATTATTTTACTTTTGAAGAGCTGTTGTAACAATATTTCTCAAAGTAAAGCTAGAGTGAATTTTCTCCTCTACCCATAAAAGTGGACTTTTCATTAATTTATTGTTTTACTCCTGGCTTTGACAGTAGAACCTAAGAAACAGAATTTTCATTACTCCACATTACACAGAGTTTTTATGCAAAGTTGGAATTAAATAATACATATGTACCTATTTACATTTAGTTATTACATAGTATATTTATACATATATATAGAAAAAGAGGGGATAGACACAGAAAATGAAAATACCACAAATTTTTAATATATGGTATGTCATACTACTAAAAAGAATTTTTCAGTATTGATTATGTATATAACTGAATGCTTAAAACACCACTGAAAATAAGACAATTAATAGCATTAAGGAGGTAAAAAATTACTTACGCATGGCTCTTGTGGGTTAGCCCTGCCTATTTCCTAGTGAGAGAGAGAGAGAGAAAAAAAAAAAATCAAAGGAAGTTTAATGTATGTCCATATCTGAATTTCTTCACATACAATACAAAACATAAGACATCAGTGTTAAGTACCAGAAAAAGAAATGATTTTATGTAGAATAAAGTGAAAATTTGGTATGTCCATACAAGAACAGAGAATGTATGTGTCAATAACATGCCTTTCCTTGACAAAAAAAAAAAAAAAAAAACCTATTCTAAAAATATTATGACATTCTTAACATGGATGTATTTTGTGCATAAACTGAGTCAATGAAAGTGACAAACTTCTTTACTGTCTTTACAAAAATATTATAAAACTTATATTTTGGTAAACATTCTTTACCTGGCTCTAAAATATCTGAATCACACCAAAAATCAAAACTAAGAATTTCATATTTTTCCTGTTGGTTGTAGTTTAAAAAATTTACTTGAAGAAAGGGAGTAAGGGATACAAATTTGAAATTTCAACCTCCTGCTATCCCAACATTTATATATGTACTTGAACTCACAAACAGAAAAATCACATAGGCAGTGAGATCTGGAATAATAAAATATGGCAGTCCTCCATTTTACAACAAAGCTTTTATTTATTTATTATTGAGTATATAATATCATATGACAGATTTTTGTAGTAATGCAAAGTAAGCATAGGGCTTGGAAAGCCTTCACTTACTCCACTCCCATTACAACACCCTTAAATATCCATGCTGTAATACATGGACCTGAATTTTTCATCTGAATCATTGACAAAAAGTTTTTTTTTCTTTCCAACCAACACATTAGTTAATAATCACCCTACGTAGAGATGAACATAAAGAACAGTATGTACAGGGCACATATACATTTTATTTACAAAAAAAAAAAATCTCATAAGATATTCCCGAGACTTTACAAATACCTCTAATTTTTTGTGCAGGACTTCATCAACATACAATTTTAGGCTTTGAAAATTGCATAAAAAATGCATACAAAGTGTTAAGTGCCACTTCATGTATTTTTTATAGCCTGATATATTCAAAATTCTTTTGAAATGGATAATATAGAAAAGGTCCAAATTGCACAGAATGATTTGTATTTGCAAAGTTTTTCACAACATGATGCTCTCTGTTCAGTTCTTGTTCAGTCTTTACAATTTCACTGAAATCAATGAAGAAATGATTAATCTTCATGGATATACATGGAATGAAATGGCACTGAAAGTACAGAGTAATCGAAGCACAATTTCAAATGTGTTAGACACACTTGCTTGGATTCCCGAGTTAAAAGCAGTATGACTGAAGATGATATACATTAATTACTTGTGTCAACATTCAATGCTTGTGTATCAAGTATTCACACACTGATAGATTTGCACCCACTTTGTTTCTAATTCTTTGTGAGCTTTCATTTTTTTTTTTTTTTTTTAGGAAACAGATTTGTAACTGTTTTGTTGCTGACCTCAAGCTGGTTGTGACCATAAAATGTGACTAAAAATACTTTACATAAGTACCAAATCCTCAAAATAATCAACACTAGAAGAGAAGACAAATTAAAAGGGAAACATGTGTTCATCTATCTTCCTGTGTATCATTAACACCAGTAGTGAAGTATGTAATCTTGCACTGTAATCAAAACAGCAATTACTTAAACCTTAAGCAGAATATTTCACTTCCTGTTCACTGTTTAGTATTTTTGCTCCTTTCATTTCTCTTAGAAGTTGTCTGTTCTTAAACTCTGATTTGATTCCAGATCATTTCTAATTTCAGCATGATTTTCAGTACTGCAAATATGCAGTTGCAATAATTTTACAAAACATTGTGTAAAAATTATTTCTTTGATAAACCTTCACTGAACAATTAATGACTTGCAATAAATATCAATAAAAAAATCAACACATACAACAATGAGCATCTTTGAAATGTGGGTGTTTCTTCTGATTAATTGATAAAACTGTAGGCAATCTTACAACAGAGCTACAAAGTACAGGCAAGAAATCACAGAAAAATAAAATAAAAACAACAACTGGAGATTCAACTATGAAAATCTATACAAATTGTAATTCCTTGTTTGAAAAGTCAGAGTATCGCTATAACTATTCAAAAATTTACGTACCTACAATTACTTTAATAAGAGCAATGAGTGAAACTTACCTTTACTAGAAGGTCCATTCTCACTGAAAAAATACATTTCTTTGCACGTTTATTTCCATTCTAATATCCACGGTTGGTTTGGGCTGCAGGTGCGGCAGTTTTATGTTGTCTTCAACTTTTTCTTTTATTTGACTGAGTGAGTAATTTATTAATCCATACTGCTGCAATGATACTTGATCCAAGAAACCTCTTTTTTACTTAAAAACCTATATTTACAATGACTTTTTTTAAGTAAAAAAGAGGTTTCAGGTAAAAAAGAGGTTTCTTGGATCAAGTATCATTGCAGCAGTATGGATTAATAAATTACTCACTCAGTCAAATAAAAGAACAAGTTGAAGACAACATAAAACCGCCACACCAGCAGCCCAAACCAACCGTGGATATTAGAATGGAAATAAACGTTCAAAGAAATGTATTTTTTCAGTGAGAACGGACCTTCTAGTAAGGGTAAGTTTCACTCATTGCTCCTATACAAATTGGTGCAAAAACCACAGCAATAGAATATTCTTCAAAGATTTTGATGGTACACCCACAAGAGCACTGCAACCACAGTTCTGCAGCTTTATAAAAGTTAACCTGTTATCTGTTTTAGGCTCAAAAATGTGTTATGCCTGTTCTTCCTTGGAACCAGTAGCTTTAAATCAGAGTTGGGTACTGGAGCTATTAAGTCCCGAAAGAAAGAAAGAAAGAAAAAAAAATCTTTACCATCCACTTCCATTTAGATTCTATTCAGTGCAGCCCAATGGTGCATGCCACAGAGATATGGTTGTGCTTTGAGGAAATCACAAACAATGAGGCATTGTACCCTGGGCAGCAGAACAATGGTGCTGCAGACCACAACGACAAAGGCTTGTCTACATACAAACTGCAGGGCAAGAATCCTTCAAATACACATCACTGCCATGACTCTCACACCACTTTACACAAATTCACTCACTTAAAATGATGGGCATCATTCCTTTGAAATGAAATCCCCACCAATGTATCAAGGAATACGAAGACTGCAATATCACAGTCATGCTTTATATGCAATTTTTTTTTCTTTTAACACAGCAATACAGTCATTCTCCACCATGAATTTATATAATCACCACTAACTATGGGTGTAGACTTCTCCCAAAAACTGCAGGAGGGGGATGGTTGTAATGATTAAATGAAATATTTCAAATAATCTCTCTCTCTCTCTCTCTCTCTCTGTGTGTGTGTGTGTGTGTGTGTGTGTGTGTGTGTGTGTGTGTGTGTGTGTGTGTGTGTGTGTGTGTGTGTGATTACTATTCATTAAGGTATTATTATACATCATATACAGCAGTGGGCTAATCCCTTGCACTAGTGTACTTTCCTGATTAAAAAACCACAAAGCAGTACTTTGATGGACCGTAGCGTGAGAAATGGTGGACCTACTCACCATGGAGACAATATGGAAATGGCAAAACGACATATGAGAAATATTCAGTGCAGCCCAATGGTGCATGCCATAGGGATATGGTTGTGCCTTGGGGGGGGGGGGGTGAAAGTCATGAATAGGTTTTGTGGAAAGATAGAAAAACTTTCTGGAAGTACATGAGACTCAGGAAAAACAGGGGAAATAAAATTCTAAGTTGTGTGAAGAATGGGATTGGATAAATGATATGGGAGCCCAATGAGTTAAGTGAAAGATGGAGTTAATACTTCTGTGAGTTATTAGATCAAGAAAGCAAAGGTGATTCTGAGGCAGAAGCAGAAGCAGATACTGTCACAGTGAGCACTGGAAGCACAGGAGGGATCTCAAGAAGTGTGTAAAGCTCTAAAATCTCTCCAGAATCATAAGGCTCCGAGAGTAGAGGCATAACTTCTGAGATGTTAAAATATGGTGGTGATTGCAACTGACTGGTTAACTGAAATTTGCCAGTTGTGCTGGGAGTTAGGAATGATGTCTCAAGATTGGAGGGATGCTAAAATTATTCCCTTGTAAAAGAAAAAAGGTGATCAGACTGACTGCAAGAACTATCGTGGTATTATCTTATTAAGTGTGCCAGGGAAATTGTTTGGTAAGGTCGTTATTGAAAAAGTATGGGGTCTTACATGAGAGAAAGCGTGGGATGTTCAGAGTGGTTTTTATGCCTGGTAAAGGCTGCACTAAACAAATTTTTGCATTATGCATAATGATTGAAAAGTATCTGGCTGTTGGTAAGACAGTTTTTGCTACCTTCATAGATTTAGAGAAAGCTTACGGCCAAGTAAATAGGATACTTTTGTGGAAGGTACTGAATAAATATGGTATTAGTGAGAATCTACTTAATAGTGTAAAAGCCATGTATGCTGGCAGTAGAGCTTGTGTACGAGTGAATGGTTTTCTATTGGTGCAAGGGTCAAATAAGGTTGTGTAATGGCACCATAGCTGTTCAATATATTTATGGATGCATGCATGCGTGATGCCAAAATAGATAATACTCCTTTATGTCTTGGTGATATCCGTGTGTGCAGATTGCTGTATGCTGATGACACTGTCCTGTTAGCAGAGAGCAAAAGTGAGTTGAAGAGTATGTTGTCCCAGATGTATGAAGTAGAGGTTTCCATGGGCCTTAATTTGGAAAGGCCCAAGCCCACACATCCAAGGCCAGCCTGTACCCGTCCCGTTTCAAGATTTTTAATTAAAGCCCGGCCCGTATATTTCTCATTTCTCCTGTTTCCAAGGCCCAGGCCAGTCCGTAAAATTTCAACAATTACCAAAACACGAATTTGACACCTGGTGCACTCAGTCATTCGACTCCTGAAGAGTTCTGAAGAGTTTTTGTTTTCTTAATTGCTACACGTATTCTATTAAAATAAATGTTAATTCAGAATATTTCTGAGATTGTATAAGCCACGTGAAGTCCAAGGAGGCAGATGGGGGGGGGATTGTATACTCAAAAATATTGCATGAAAAGGACAATTTTCAAGCCTTTCAAATTATCATTCCCTACTGCCAGACTCAGAAATATCCTTGGGGATAAAGAGGGGGGGGGGGGGTAATTTGAAAAGTACAAAATATCCAGAAATATGAGTCCTATCATTCTACTGGGAGAAGATTTCATGGCTTTATAAACTGTGCATATCTCTACTAGCATATCATATCGCTGGAACCCAATATGTCTCTCCTGTGTGTGGGGGGAACACATTTGTGCCGCTTAAGATGCGATGTTCCAGATTTTGTGCTATCGTAACTCAAAAGTTTTTGCATTTAGTGCATTGCACAACATTTTCCAGCCGACTAGTTTCAGAACAGGACGGTAATTTAAAATATTTCCAAACATTGCTTTTCCCCTTTACATTATCTAAAAGCATATATTCTCCGGAAGAAATTTTTTTGCGAAAATCTTTTCGCTTTCTTAAACTCCATAATAAGTATGGAAAAGTATTTATCAGCAACACTGAACTGAGAATATGCTAAGGAAAAACAACGACAGACTGTCCAGCTAATCAGGGTCACAGAAGCTTTGAAAACGGCTGCCTGAGAGTACAAATGGGGAAAATACGGCACAGATTTATACACAGAAGTAAGTTTCTCCCAGACCATTTCTCCCGTGCCATTTAAGACAACTAAAAAGCTTTTCACACATCTAGAGAACAAAGTTCGCCAACCAGAACAATAAAAGAGATCGTCTGCGAGCGGGTGGCTTGGTTTAGAAATGCTCCAGTTAATAGCCTGCCCTGAAGCATGAGAGGACGGTGAAAGTTAGAGAGAGAGAGAGAGAGAGAGAGAGAGAGAGAGAGAGAGAGAGAGACCACATTCACATTGAAAAGTTAAGGGAGCTGACCCACTCCAGTTGTTTTGTAGGAGGGGAAGATGTCGTAAAACTTCTATTTTTTTCCATCAGCGGAAATTATTCAATCTTATCATGCTGCTGTATGTTGCAAGTTTTCCAAACGAGAAAGGCACCGCACAGCGATTGGTTTGCTCATAAAAAAAAAAAAAAAAAACCTGCTCGGCCCATGTCTGTTTTACATTAAACAGTGATGGAAAGTTGCAAAACCATTTTTGGAGCAGGTAAAATACATTTTTGGAGCAGGTAAAATACATTTTTGGAGCAGGTGAAATACATTTTTGGAGCAGCAAAATGTGTTTTTGGAGCAGGTGAAATACATTTTTGGAGCAACAAAATGCATTTTTGGAGCAGGTAAAATATATTTTTAAAGCAGGTAAAATATATTTTTGGAGCAGGTAAAGTACATTTTTGGAGCAGCAAAATGTGTTTTAGGAGCAACAAAATGCATTTTTGGAGCAGATAAAATACATTTTTGGTGTAAGAAAACATTTTATGGAGCAGGTAAAATATTAGTAGATAGAACAAGCTCTTAAGCACAAAATGTTTTTGGAAATAGATGCACCCTACTCAAATTTAAAACATCTTGCATTGAAATACACACACACACATATATGCAAACATTTTAGATTTCAAATAGATCAAAAAATTTGTAACCATAGCAGGATTCTATTATTAATAATTTATTTCACATTTTTTTTAATTTTTCACTGCTTTTCTTAATATTTAATTGCTTACTTCTATTCTTTCTCTCATTTTTTTTAAGATAGTTAGCAACGTTTTGTTTTGCTTCTTTTAATAGTATCTGTCCACTTTTTATTGCACTGAAGTGTTTTTTTTTTTTTGTTGTTTTATGCCACATTCACAATGTTCATCTCAGCATTGTTTAACATTTTATGAGGGAATCCAACTGCTGCAAATGTTCAGCTTCTTCCCATTTCAAATCACCTTGCAAACATTCAATTTCTTCTCTTTTTTTTTTTTTTTTGCATGTTTTGATGCATTTTTCCAGCACTAATCTGCTCTTGATATTTTTTTCAGGATTCTTTATAAGCTATCAGAAATTTTTTGGTTACATTAATTTTACTCACATCTCCACTTAATCTTTTGACATGATCTTTGTGCTTCTTGCTCTCCGCATGACGCCTACAATCATCGCGGCCGCCTTGCGACAGGCTAAAATCGCAGCCACATGGCTTATAAAATGTGATTCAGCAAAACTTTCGATGCTTCAAAAAAAGGCCATTCTTTATTATACGTACTGTGATACACTTGATGATAAGTTTTATCTGATTTCGTTCTTTTTGTTGTCATAGCTGTTTCACTGCTACGTTTTGTTTCATTTCGTTTTAATCTAAATTAACCCTTTCCACTCAAACAACTTTTCACCCATACTCACACGGAACTCGCATTTTTTCTTTTTCTTTTCTGCAGTAGAAGCCACAACTTAGCAGTGAAAGTTCAGCTTTAGCTCACCAGCCCCGACATACGAGCTATAGAGGCATCATCAACGTTGCGGGTGACACCCGACCTATTCAGCAGAGCTATAGAGGCGTCATCAGCATGGAGGGTGCCACCCAACACGGGTGATATTCGGCAAAAAAGAAATGTCTTGCTAGCCCCGACCCACAAGCTATATAGGCGTAATGAGCACAAAGGATGACACCACGCAAGCTATTCGGCGAAAGAAAAATGTCTCGCGAGCGCCAACATGCGAGATATAGAAGCATCATCAGCATGGAGGGTGACACCCCACATGGACGATATTCGGCGAAAAAGAAATGTCTTACTGGCCCCGACCCATAGAGGCGTAATGAGCACAAAGGATGACACCCGACACGCAAGCTATTCGGCGAGAAGAAATTACTCGCAAGCACCAACATGCGAGCTACAGAGCCATCATTGGCATGGAGAGTGACACCCTACACGCAAGATATTCGGCAAAAGAAATGTCTCGCAAGCCCCGACATCCGAGCTACAGAGGCGTCGTAGGCGTGGCAGATAACACCTGACACACGAGCTATTCGGTGAAAACGAAATTCCTCACGAGCGCCGACATGCGAGCCATAGGGGCGTCATCGGCATGGCGGGTGACACCAGAGTTATTCGGTGAAAACGAAATTCCTCGCTAGCGCAGACATGCGAGCCATAGAGGCGTCATCGGCATGGCGGGTGACACCCAACACGCAGATGACGCTTTTTTTCTTTTTTTTTATACGGTGAAAAAGAAACGTATCGCGAGCCCCGACATGCGAGCTATAGGGGTGACATCAGCATGGCGAGTGATACCCGACCTATTCAACGAAAAAGAAATGCCTCGCAAGCACTGACATGCGAGCTATAGAGGCATCATCGGCATGGCGGATGCCACCCAACACGTCCGATATTCGGCAAAAAAGAAATGTCTCGCAAGTCCCGCCCCACGAGCTAAAAAGGCGTAATGAGCGCTACGGATGACACCCGACACGCAAGCTATTTGGCTTAAAAGAAATGTCTCGCGAGCGCCAAGAGATATAGAGGCATCATTGGCACGGAGGGTGACACCCGACACACGAGATATTCAGCGAAAAAGAAATGTCTCGCAAGTCTCAACATACGAGTATAGAAGCATCATAGACATGGCGGATGACACCCGACCTATTCCTGTGAGCGCCGACATCCTTAAAAGAAATTCCTTGTGAGCGCCGACATCCGGGCTACAGAGGCTTCACGGATAACACCCGACACACGAGCTATTCGGTGAAAACGAAATTCCTCACGAGCGCCGATATGCGAGCCATAGAGGCGTCATCAGCATGGCGGGTAACACCCGACAAGCAGACGACGTTTCTTTTTCTTTATCCGGTGAAAAGAAACGTCTCGCGAGCTCCGACATGCGAGCTATAGGGGCGTAATCGGCGTGGCGAGTGACACCCGACCTATTCGGCAAAAAAAAGCCTCGCGAGCTATAGAGGCGTCATCGGCATGGAGGGTGCTACCCGACATGTGCAATATTCAGCGAAAAAGAAATGTCTCGCAAGCCCGGACCCACGAGCTATAGAGGAGTAATGAGCGCGGTGGATGACACCAGACACGCAAGCTATTCGGAGAAAAAGAAATGTCTCATGAGCGCCAACATGCGAGATTAGAGTCGTCATTGGCATGGAGGGTGACACCCGGCACGTGAGATGTTCGGCGAAAAAGAAATGTCTCGCAAGTCCCAACATACGAGCTATAGAGGCGTCATAGACGTGGTGGATGACACCCGACCTATTCGGCGAAAAGAAATTCCTCGCGAGCGCCGACATCCGAGCTATAGAGGCGTCATAGGCATCGCGGATAACACCCGACACGCGAGCTATTCGGTGAAAACGAAATTCCTTGCGAGCGCCGACATGAGAGCCATAGAGGCATGGCGGGTAAAACCCGACAGGCAGATGACGTTTCTTTTTCTTTATCCAGTGAAAAAGAAACATTTCGCGAGCCCTGACATGCGAGCTATAGGGGCGTCATCGGAGTGGCGGGTGAACTATTCGGCGATTTTGTAATGTCGGGTGTCGCCCGACATTCGACAGGAAAGGGTTAAAACGTTTGCACCGAAATTTTCACATGCACAAAGCCACATGCAATCAATGTAAAGATTTAGTTGGCAAAAGACTCTGAGCTGAGTTCCCTCTCGACTTTTGCGCAAGGTACTCTCAAATGGCTGTATGGGGAATCACGTGACAAGCTCCGCCTCCGTTGGCGGGGGAAGTCAGAACATCGAAGGCACATAAGGGACTACTTGTAAAGTGCGTTTTCGACCAAAAGACGGTGGAAAAATAGAAATTGCGTGCAGGGATCTTGCGAGGGCTTTTCTGTAGTTTTTTCGGGTGACTTCCGTAAAACCAGAAGATTAAATCCGTAAAAGTTTTCATCTCTGAATACCTATGAATTCTTTAGAAACAGAACCATTGTATCCTGCCACGGGAGAGCCATTTTCAGTCGTCCTCTGCGTCAACGAAATAGTTAATGACTGACCTTACGCTGTATTTACGTAATCGCGCACCTCGCCCGGAATGAAATAACTGAGCTATCCCAAAGAGCAGGGAATGACATATAAACAATCTCAATTGCACACCACTCCGAAAGACCACCAAACTATCAGTAAACAATCTTCGTCAGGATTTTATAATATGCAGCATCGTTTCTCCTACATACCATGTGATTACAACAAAACTTCTCCTCCATAAGCAAAAACAATTTAATTTCCTACATCGCAAAAATCGTTGTTTTTTCGTCACTTTTGCCAAAAAACAACGAATTAGAAGGTAGGTGAAAAACATTCCGAAATTTTGGGATTGGCGGTACGGTACGTGTTGATTAAACGTCGTTTTCACCAAATTACACGTAGACCTTAAAAAAGCGTCATTCGATTCAACGTTTAAAACGGCATTTTTTGCCATGAAAATTTTTTTTCGCTCGGCAATTTTTGCTGTGGATTGCTGTTTCGGCGCAGTTGGGCTCAAATATAAATTTTTTCGTAATTTGTAGCAGTTTGGCACAAGATAATGAAATTGGCGCAGTTCGGCGCAAACTTTCCATCGCTGCATTAAATATTAAGACTCGGCCCGTGTCTGTTTTACATTAAATATTGAAGGCTCGGCCTGTGTCTGTTTTACATTAAATATTGAAGGCTCGGCCCGTTTTTCCAACTTAGAAATGAGCAAAGGCCCGACCCGGTCCGGGCCCGTGCAGACCTCTAGTGTGAAGTTTCTATGAAATTCAAACTGAGTATAAATAAGGGAAAAACCAAAGTTATGATTTTTGAGCAAGGAACTGTTAGTACTGAATGCAAGATAAGTCTAAATGGCACAGTGATTGACCAAGTGAATGAGTTTGTGTATTTAGGAAGCATGTTTGACAGAGAGAACAAATTAGATGGTGAAATTAAGTATGCAAGTGAATTCTTCATTGAAAGTCATAGCTGCTTTAGGAGGTTTTCACAGGAACGATAGATTCTCAAGAGAGTCCTGAATGGCTGTGTATGAAAGCGTAATTGTTGCTACTCTGATGTATATCAATGAAACCTACGTACTTCAGAAGAGCCATCTATAGGAGTCGTTTGTGTGATGGAGAAATGCGTTACTTACGAGGAGTTTGTGGAAATGAAGATGTGTTGCAGATGTGTAATGTGAGGCAAAATGTTGTTAGTAAGGTGAAGCCTAATATTCTCTGATGGTTTGGCCATGTGAAAAAATGAGTGATGAGATGGTCTAAGGAAATATTTTCAGCCCAAATGGCAGGAAAGAAAGGCAGAGGAAGGCCAAGGAAGTCACAGGAGGATCAGATGCAGGAGTGTCTGCATGAGAAAAAGATTATGAGTATGAGGTACAGAAGGTTTTGTGTACTTCATGTGATGGATGTCAGTGAAGCCAGAGTTGCGTGTCAAGATTGCTGTAAGTGGAGAAGTTCGATACAACAAGAGTAAGTAAATAATCAGTGAAAAATTTTCTGGTGGTTTTTATTTCTTTGTGGAGCTAACCTCTGAATCCAAGTACAGCTTACTAGTGTTATGTATGTATGTATGTATGTACATCATATATCATCATCATCATCATCATTGTCAACCATTATCAATCCACTGCTGGACGAAGGTCTCCCCAAGTTTCCTCCACAACGGTCTGTCTTGTGCCAGTCTCCTCCATGTCACTCCTGCATATTTACGAATTTCATCCACCCATCTCCCATGTGGTCTTTTTCTGGGTCTTTTCCTGTCCCTTGGAATCCAATCTAAAATTTCGGCTGTCCATCTATGGTCTGTCCTTCTGGCAGTATGTCCAGCCCATTGCCATTTCAGGGATTTAACTCTGATCATGATGTCTTCCACTCTCGCTCATTTTTCGGATCCACAAGTTCCTCTTCTTATCTCTCCTGGTTATACCAAGCATGCACCTCTCCATGCTTCTTTGAGTTGTCTGCAGCCTTTGTATGTCTCTTTTAGTTAAGGTCCACGTCTCTGCACCATACGTAAGCACTGGAAGGATGCATTGATCAAACACTTTTCTTTTAAGACATAATGGCATATTGCTCTTGAAAATTATGCTGTTTCTTCCAAAAGCTCTCCAGGCAAGTTTTGTACGCCGATTAATTTCTTCATCAATGTGACCCTCACTTGATATCTGCTGTCCAAGATAAACATACGTATCTGTTATTTCCAGTTTTTCTCCATCAATCGATAAATCTTCATTTCTTGTAAAAGCATTGAACATCACTTTTGTCTTCTGAAAGTTCATTTTTAATCCCACTTCTTTACTCTTGTCAGCAAGTTCCTGGATCATACTCTGCAGCTCTGATGGGGTAGTTGCAAAAATGACTACGTCATCAGCAAAACGAAGGTGGGTTAGATAATCTCCATTAATCTTTATCCCTTTGTTTTCCCAGTTCAGTGATTGAAAGACATTTTCCAATGTGGCATTAAAGAGCTTCGGAGATATGGTGTCACCTTGTCTCACTCCCTTTCCAATTTTTATGTGTGTTGTATTTTCAAACAGCCGAATCTTTGCACTTGCATTTTCATAGATGTTATTAATAATATTAATGTATGCATCTTCAATACCGCAGGATTTCAGAGCCGTGGTAACTGCCGATGGTTTCACCGAATCAAAGGCTTTTTCATAATCGATAAAAGCCATGCACAATGGAAGTTCATATTCCCTCGCTCTTTCAATTAGTTCTCTCAGTACATGGATATGATCTATTGTGCTGTAGCCACTCCTGAATCCAGCTTGTTCTCTCGGTTGAGCCATGTCCAGTGTTACCTTCAAGCGGTGTGAAAGAACTTTAGTGAAGATTTTATAAACCACTAATAGGAGGCTGATAGGTCTGTAGTTCCTGAGATCCTCAATGTCACCTTTTTTATGTAGCAGGATCATTGTAGCATTGTTCCAATCCTCAGGAATCTTCCCTTCATTAAGGCATCGAGTGAAAATTTGGGCGAGTACTGTTTCAATTTCTCCACTTGCTTCTTGTATGATGTCTATAGTAATTCCATCTTCTCCTGGAGCTTTCCCCGCTTCATGTTCTTGATTGCATGAGCAACTTCTGCTGGGAGGACTGGAAGAACTCTGGTACCTTTCATGATGTCTGGAGTACATGTATCATCCCTTTCATATAATTTGGAGTAGAAATCTTTCACTCTTGTCAAAATTTCTGCCTCTATTTCTTGTTATAGAACCATCTTCTTTTCTCAGAGCCATAATCTGTTTTCTTCCCTTACTGAGATGTCCCTTTGCTATCTTTAGGCTTTGGTTGTTTTCAATTGCTTTCCTCACTAGCTCACAGTTGAATTTCCTTACGTCTTCAGTGATACTTTTTCGTGCTGTCTTGCATAGCTCTATATATTCCACTTTGGAAGTCACATCTTCTTTAGTTGTCCTCATCTCTCTTCTTTTTTGCATCAACATTTTGGTTTTTCCTGATAATTTGTTTACATGCAACTTGTTCTTAGACCCAGCTAATTTTGTTGCTGTTTCCATAAGAGCTTTGGTTACTTTTCTGTTAACTTCCGAAATATCCACTTCTTCCGATGTTAGGCCTTCTAAAGCAGAGAATCTGTTCTTCAGTTCCAACTTGAAAGTATTATGGTGTTTTTTAAGGTTGGTTATGTCAATACATTTTGTTTGTCTTATGAGCTTGCCACGTTCCAGTTTAGTGTTGAGGTGCATCTTACATCTCACCAATCTATGGTCACTACCTGTGTTGAACTTGTTTAGCACACTGCAGTCTTCTATGACGAATTTTTTGTTACACATAATAAAATCAATTTCACTTGTCGTCCCAATTGGATGTCTCCATGTCCATTTCCTGTGTGGCTTTTTCTTGAAAAAGGAATTCAAGATGAAAAATCCTTCTGCCTCTGCAAACTCAACGAGAGTATTTCCACGCTGGTTTCTGTTGATACTGTATGTATAATTATGTTTCATCAACAGGTGATAATGACCATTGTGGTTAACAGTGAAAAGATCATTAAATGGAGGTGCTAACTGAATAACATACCATTAGACAGGAGGACAATTCTGGGTTTTTAGATTGCATAAGATACTCAGAGTAAGCAAGAAGGATTAGGAAAGGTAAAATGCCAGAAGGCAGAAGCCGGACCCTGCCACGCCGACCTACGTAATCCAGCAAATTTTGTTTTCATGCAGTTACTTTACGCATGTTGGTATGAAGACAAGAATAATCTCACAGTAATGTGTTTGCTATTAGAAAAAGGTATAATAGTACTCTATTATTGTGAATTTTATTTCTAGAAATATTGAGGTTTTGAAATTGAAGAATTTAGGAAGGCATTGCATGTTGGGTAACAAACGAAACCTAAAAGTTGAGGGGGATGGTCCCTACTTAAAAAAAAAAAAAAAAAGTGAGGGGAACACACGATTCTACGCCTATGCCACCAGTGATGGAAGAGGACATGATGAGTTTTGCTTCACGAGGCTGGTGTGCACTGTTCAAGCAAGCAAAGGAAGCCAAGAGAGGGGATGGGAGCGCACAGCAGGTGGAACAACCATGGAAGTATCTCGGAAATGTTGCCTACCACTGTTGATACTCCATCTGCACATGGCAACTATCATTCCACTAACACCTGTTTTGCTCTACAGATATACATGTAATAAAAGCACGGAAGAAGCAGGCTGGTATTCATTGTTACCAGTGGAAATGGTTTTAAATAATTTATTCTGATATGAATAAGTAATGAGAAATAATGAATATATAATGAATGTAAAATAAGACAGCTGTATGAATGCATATTAACTTGTATGTGGCATTGGCAGTTTCAAATTTCAAAACAAAACTGTTGTACAACTTGAAATACTGTATTTTTCCATGTATAAGACAATATTTTTTTCCAAAATTTGTAGACCAAAAATTGGGGGTCATCTTATACACGGGGGTAACTGGTTGAGAGAACCCTGTGGTTACCAAGGCGAAACTGCCAGTACCTCTTATCCCCCTCTCCCTACTATGACTTACAAATCTATCGAGTCACTGGTACACTGAGTCACATTGAGTAATTTTTGTTAAGTTTCCTGCAATCACTAGCCTTTGTTAATTAGGTCATTCGTACGTCTGCAACTCCGTTGGTGGGGGGTAGTGTTTTGGTGTTATTGCGCTGGATCAGTCAGTACTCCCTGAACAGTGCGTGTGTAGATGCAAAATTTAATGCATTAGCATTAGCCCCATAAAAATGTCCGAAAATAAAAAAAATGCTTGTCATATTCTGCAAAATTCAAGTTGAAAGTCATCAGTTATCCAAAGGATCATGGAAATAAAGCTGCAGAGAGACAGTTTGGACCTCCTCCTACTGAGTGTATGATCAGACAGTGGAGAAAACAGGAAAAACAACTCCTCAAGATGCCAAACAAAAAGAAGGCTTTAAGAGAAAAACCAGCAAAATGGCCAAACTTGGAACTCATGGAATGGGGTCAAGGAAGAGGTGATTGTGAAGTCTTTCAAGAAATGTGGAATCAGCAATGCCATGGATGGAACTGAGGATGATCTAATATATATAGACAGTTACTCAGTTGATAGCAGTGATGCAGTTGAGAGGTTGAAAAAATTGATATGTCTGGAACTAATAGTGCTGAAGAAAGTGATGCATAATTTCATAGTTTATATCTTTAAAATATTACCTAATTTCTAAATAATATAAATTTTCAAACTTCCTTTTTTATATATATTACCACAGACTTTGTCTGTGATATTACCTAATTTCTAAATGTACTTCAATGGTATTACCTAATTTCTAAAAAATATCAAATGTGCCTTTTTTTAAATAAAAATATTGATTTCTTAATTTTCGGTTCGAAAAAGTAGGGGTTGTCTTATACATGGGGGCATCTTATACACGGAAAAATATGTTATCTATCTGAACTTTTTAGTGGGATATAAAAATAGAAACTGAATCCATCATTTTGAAGCCCTTTGCAGAATACCAAAGTGATAGATGTTATAAGCAGAAAACAATTCAAACCAGTAGAGCAACTCAATGGGCTATATAAGCAGTTGCCTGTCCCTAATTTAGGGTCACTGATTCTAGGGAAGGGAGAGAGCCAGTGCCGTAAGACAAACACAACATCCATGCCACACCGGGATTCAAACCCGGACCTTTCACGAACAAATTATCATAAGCCAGTGCTTAGACCACTGCACCACTGGGGCGGCCAGGTTCGTGATGAGCATCACGACTGCACCCTTTTTCAGTCGTAGAATGTGAGGCGGAAGTCCACTCATCTCGATCGTGTGCACAAATTCAACTGGATAGCGCACTCCACTCTCATGTTCAGTCACAACTGTATTTGTAAATGTTGTTGGAATGAGATTTGCATTGCGAATACTCTTCATTATCTCTTGTCTGAGACATATAGCTGCGACCCATTGATCGCTCATGCCTTCCAGTAAGGCTCTTATATTTTCTTTTCTTTTTTCTGCGAGAGAGACATTTTGTTAAGGGTAAGTATGCAATAAAGTATTTACTTACTTTAGGACTGATCATAGAACACCATGCACACAACAAGTCTGACACTGAACTGAGCACTTGATATATATATATATCATCATCATCATTGTCAACCATTATCAATATATATATATATATATATATTCTATAAAGAAGATACCTAAGCAAAAAAATACATATATAATTTTGACTCACACCTAATACAACATAGAAAAGGTTATGTATCTACCTGTGTGAGTAAAAGGAGAAAAGATAAAAAATAAAATAAAACAACTGAATGTAGAAGGTGTCGAGAATACTGAGCCTTGGCTTTATCAAGGACCAGCAAAAACTCTGCATTTTCTCACTTCCACAAAGACCTAGTTGGAAATGGGTTTCTGCAAGGCCATAGATGCAAGTAACATTCCCACCTAAAATAGTTAAAAAATATATATATATAAGTCATGTCCTCCGTAGAGTAGCATGACCTAGCACTAATTAACAATTTCGCTTGCATCCATTAACCTTCATGGCCCGACCCATGCTCTTCATCTGTTATTATTAAACAGAGAGAAGAAGATTAAAGAGAACTCAAGCTGTGAGAGTGACATAATAAATGGAAATGATTTTCAGCTATAACGAAATTCCAAGTTCGTTTGAGAGAGAATTTAAACCTGAAAAACAATGCAAAAAGAAATCCAAATTTTACATTGCAATTAAAAAAGGAAATGTTAATTTATAACGAACAGATTTTTGAAAGAAAACTTGAGTCTAAAACCCCTACTCTACAACTTATGACAGCACGAAAACGAGAATAAGTTAAAGATAAATATTAACTAAAAGAAAACTTTGTGAAAGTTATATACCTTAAACAGTTAGTTGCAATATGTACAAAGTATTTCAGCAGTGCTTTAAGTGCATAATTAATTAGTTATTAAGAACTTAACTACTTTGAAAAAACAGCGCATAGACAGCGCATAGAAAAGGAACAGGCTTAGCCTTCTTCTGTTCCTAGGTACCCCAAAAGACGCTCAAAGTTACAAAGAAAAGTAAGAGTTAAAACCCGCAAAAATGTTAACAGACAAACCAATGCTTAAAAGCTGAAAAAGCTAAAAAACGACAGAGAAAAGGTACATAAAGTACAAACATTGAACTTATAAAACCTAGAACCCAAAAACAAGGAAGAGAGCTTACCTCTTGTGTGACAAAACCTTTCTCCACACAAGAGGAGAACATGGCTGACCCCTTCCGCCTCCCAAGACGCTGGGGGCAGTGAGGGTGGGGCTGATGGCCTCCTCATACAGCAAGAAACCAACGCGCGGAGATTTTAACCAGAGAAAAAAATATATAAACTTAAGACTGTGGATCTGTATGATCAGAATGAGCAGAATTAACTCTCCAGAATACATGAGAAATATTATAAAATACACGAGCAGTTTATTTAATAATCTTTGCATGTATTAAATCACCTTAGTGAGCTTCTATAGATTAATCAGAATCTTATTAATTTTAATGTTGGTTTACTATTTTTAGTATAGCTATCCTAGTGATGAATAACTAGTTTTCTTTTTATTTGTTTTTATTTTCTTTTATAAACAGATTTTTAAGCTTTTTTTGTGATTTTG
Organism: Macrothele yani; assembly: GCA_039090855.1. Lineage (NCBI taxonomy): Eukaryota > Metazoa > Arthropoda > Arachnida > Araneae > Macrothelidae > Macrothele > Macrothele yani. The sequence continues at coordinate 79,119,810 of CM077026.1, forward strand.
TTTATATTATTTAATTTTTTGTTTTAATAGGACCGTCATATCCATAGCACTAAGGTTCCTTTAGTTAGTTAATAGGCATCCTCTAGCCAACTTCACGGCTTTGATTGGTCAGAATCATATTATTAACTGTGTGAAAAATTAAAGCAGATCTGCCAACCTTACTCTATTATTCAGAATAATTTTTCTTAAAGTTCTTTTGATGAAAGAAGAAGGAATTTCGTTCTCTAGAAAACTTTCTAATAGTATATTAATGTGGTAATTGAAATCCAAATTGTTGCTGCAAATTCTTGAAATTCTTAGGACCTGAGAAATTAGTACATTCTCAATTACTTTGGTTGAAATGTTATTATTCCAGTGTAGATATTTAATTACTTTGAAAGGAAAATTAACTCTTTTATCAAAGAGGCTAATAGATGGGTTACCTCTGTTGAGCTTAATGCTTAAGTCTAGGAACTCAAGTTCCTGATTACTGTGGTTGGTTTTACATAAGTTAAGAGAGCTAGGATAGATATTATCAAAATCACTTTCTATAACTTCTGAATTATTGATACACAGCAGATCATCAATATATCTAAAAGTGTAAAGGTAGTTATCTGAGCAGGTGGGGTGATTTTTAATGAATTTATATTCCTTAAAGAACAGGAATAGATTAGCGATATTTGTGGACATTGATGTTCCCATTGGAATACCGTTCACTTGCTTATAGAGAGTATTATTATATAAGATATGGTTATTTTTTATGCAGCAATTGAGATAAGAGTTTCAAGATCCTACATCAACAAATTGGTTAAGTTTAAATTCTGCATACAGCTCCTTAAATGTAGTGATTATATCTGATAGAGGCAGATTAGTATATAGGTTTTCAAAATCATAACTATTAATATCTAGGGGACAAACTTTGAGTATAGTAGAAATTACTTCTGCATTATTATTAATTATCCAAAAATCTCTGTACATCAAGTTAGAACAGTTTCTAATGTGTGTCTAAACCTTCTTTAAGACATCTTCAAAAGCAAGATCTATTTTCTTTTTATGACTCCTTACTCCACTAGCTATGAACCTGAACTTCACAGGATCCTTATGAAACTTAACCGTTGCAAAAAGAAATGGAAATTCAGGCCCATATCTTCTAGTTTGTGGAATTTTAAGTTTCTTGAAGAATGCCTTAAACCGATTTTCTAACTGCTTGGTAGAATAACTTACGGGCTCGTATGTTACTCTATTATTGAGTTCCATAGTTAACAATTCAAAATAGAACTTCTTACAGATAATTGCAAAATTATTGCTAGCTTTATCCGTAGTGGTAAAAATAAATTGGTCTTGTAGTTTGGAGAGTGACCTTTTAGCTTCTCCAGAGAAAAAGAGATTTCTGTCGAAACAAAAGTCCAGACCTGCCAACTCACCGGTGAAGCTATTGATTATATTATATTTCCATTCTGCGAAGGCCTCAATATAGGCTGATTGTACGTCAAACTAGTTTTTACGATGTACTTATTTACATCTTGAGTGAAGCTCTCAAGAATCCTTTCTTTGGAAATTGTGAAGGAAGGTCTGAATTTAGAGCCATACTCTAATAAATTCCTAAGCTTTTCATTTTCAACATAACTCAAGTTTCCGGTGATAATATGGTTGTAATTCTTATCATAGTGAACTGTTTCTTTATGTTCATCACAAGAACAAGAAGTAATTACAGGAATGTAGCTCGAAGAGTTAAGTTTGTAGTTTTTAACTATTGACCCTAAGGTCTTAACATATTTAAAACTTACAATAGACTGGTGCCTGTGGATGGGAAAAAAAATTGCATTATTGTAGAACAGCTTCCTTACATTGAGATTATCGTAGGCTTTTATTTAGGAACCTGATGGTAACAAAATTCCTGGAAAATTCTTTAAGAGAAATTTTATCTTTAAGAATATGTTTAAGAATGTCCAGAACCAAAGCAAAAACATGCTTATCAACATGGTCAGCAGTTTCATTCCAGAATTTGAAAAAACATTTAAGGACAGAGTGCTTGAAGGACTTGAGAATTTTGTAAGTATTTTTAACAAAATTAGTGCCAGTTTTAAAGCTTTCCAGAGTTTTTAGCAAGTTAGCAAAATCAACTTTGCTTGATGTGCGAAATAACCTCTGTCCTCTATTACCTCTAGAGCAGCTCTTATTATTAACAAGAAAGAAGAGTTCACTTAATTGAAAATTTATGCTGATTATGCTTATTGTCAGATAGAGTGGAATTAAGGCCATAGGGATAAAGAGACTGATGCTGCAAAATTTCAAGGGATTCAGTTTCTAGCCGAGCATAGAGGTCAGGAATAATATGTAGTACCTCTATTTTCACTTTGTCAAAACCATGAGTATGGAAATGCTCTAATTCAAAGGTAGAGTACTGGTTGGCGTTTGTGGAGGGTTCACTCTATACATATATATCATGTAAGGTCAGGTGATGCGTAACATCACAGCCTCTCCTTGACAAATGTCAACCCCGCCTTCTCGTGGTGCATCCTGTTCCTACTAAAGGGGCTCTGACGACCGCCAATAGCGGTATAACTATACCATCGGGATTAGAGGAAATTCTATCCCACACTCACCAACCCGCTTGGCCAGCGTGGTGAGTTATGGCCAAACCCCTCCAAAATGACTCCACAACTTAAACCTTGGCCCTCAGTCTCCGGCAGCTGGAATGTACCTGGCCAAGGCAGCGGCCAGTGCGACATGAAGGCAGAGGGTGCTAAGAATCCCCGGAGGACCGGACTAGGCTGCCATCTGATGCTGACCTTGGCAACGTACAATGGACGCTCCCTATCTTCTGATTCAAGGCTTCTTGAATTGGAAGAGGAACTACAAAAGATCAAGTGGGACATCGGGGGCTAAGTGAGGTAAGGAGAAAAGGAGAAGATCTCATCGAACTGAAAAGTGGACATCTCTTCTACTATCGTGGGACAGATACTGGCAGAACTAGTGGTGTTGGATTTATAATAAACAAGAAACTGAAGGATAAAGTTGTAGAAGTTGAAAGTTCCTCTGACAGAGCTGCACGGCTTGTTATCCAACTCTCGAAAAGATACCAGGCTCAGATTATTCAAACTTATGCACCCACCACAAGTCATCCTGAAGAAGAAATTGAAGAATTTTATGAGGAAATTTGTCATCTAAATAATAAAGGTAAGCAGCACTTGAAAATAATTATGGGAGATTTCAATGCAAAAATAGGGCAACGGCAACAGAATGAAACTTCAGTAGGTAAATTCGGTCACGGCAACAGAAACCAGCGTGGAAATACTCTCGTTGAGTTTGCAGAGGCAGAAGGGTTTTTCATCTTGAACTCCTTCTTCAAGAAAAAGCCACACAGGAAATGGACATGGAGACATCCAAATGGGACGACAAGTGAAATTGATTTTATTATGTGTAACAAAAAATTCGTCATAGAAGACTGCAGTGTGCTAAACAAGTTCAACACAGGTAGTGACCATAGATTGGTGAGATGTAAGATGCACCTCAACACTAAACTTGAACGTGGCAAGCTCATAGGACAAACAAAATCTATTGACATAACCAACCTTAAAAAACACCATAATACCTTCAAGTTGGAACTGAAGAACAGGTTCTCTGCTTTAGAAGGCCTAACATCGGAAGAAGTGGACATCTCTGAAGTTAACAGAAAAGTAACCAAAGCTCTTATGGAAACAGCAACAAAATTAGCTGGGTCTAAGAACAAGTTGCATGTAAATAAATTATCAGGAAAAACGAAAATGTTGATGCAAAAAAAAAAAGAGAGATGAGGACAACTAAAGAAGATGTGACTTCCAAAGTGGAATATATAGAGCTATGCAAGACAGTACGAAAAAGTATCACTGAAGACGTAAGAAAATTCAACTGTGAACTAGTGAGAAAAGCCATTGAAAACAACCAAAGCCTAAAGATAGCAAAGGGACATCTCAGTAAGGGAAGAAAACAGATTATGGCACTGAGAAAAGAAGATGGTTCTGTAACAAGAAATAGAGGCGAAATTTTGACAAGAGTGAAAGATTTCTACTCCAAATTATATGAAAGTGATGATACATGCACTCCAGACATCATGAAAGATACCAGTACCAGAGTTCTTCCAGTCCTTCCAGCAGAAGTTGCACATGCAATCAAGAACATGAAGCGGGGAAAAGCTCCAGGAGAAGATGGAATTACTGTAGACATCATACAAGAAGCAAGTGGAGAAATCGAAACAGTACTCGCCCAAATTTTCACTCGATGCCTTAATGAAGGAAAGATTCCTGAGGATTGGAACACCGCTACAATGATCCTGCTACATAAGAAAGGTGACATTGAGGATCTCAGGAACTACAGACCTATCAGCCTCCTATCAGTGGTTTATAAAATCTTCACTAAAGTTCTTTCACACCGCTTGAAGGTAACACTGGACATGGCTCAACCGAGAGAACAAGCTGGATTCAGGAGTGGCTACAGCACAATAGATCATATCCATGTGCTGAGAGAACTAATTGAAAGAGCGAGGGAATATGAACTTCCATTGTGCATGGCTTTTATCGATTATGAAAAAGCCTTTGATTCGGTGAAATCATCAGCAGTTACAATGGCTCTGAAAACCTGCGGTATTGAAGATGCATACATTAATATTATTAATAACATCTATGAAAATGCAAGTGCAAAGATTAGGCTGTTTGAAAATACAACACACATAAAAATTGGAAAGGGAGTGAGACAAGGTGACACCATATCTCCGAAGCTCTTTAATGCCACATTGGAGGGTGTTTTTCAGTCACTGAGCTGGGAAAACAAGGGGATAAAGATTAATGGAGATTATCTAACCCACCTTCGTTTTGCTGATGACGTAGTCATTTTTGCAACTAGCCCATCAGAGCTGCAGAGTATGATCCAGGAACTTGCTGACAAGAGTAAAGAAGTGGGATTAAAAATGAACTTTCAGAAGACAAAAGTGATGTTCAATGCTTTTACAAGAAATGAAGATTTATCGATTGATGGAGAAAAGCTGGAGATAACAGACACGTACGTTTATCTTGGACAGCAGATATCAAGTGAGGGTCACATTGATGAAGAAATTAATCGGCGTACAAAACTTGCCTGGAGAGCTTTTGGAAGAAACAGCATAATTTTCAAGAGCAATATGCCATTATGTCTTAAAAGAAAAGTGTTTGATCAATGCATCCTTCCAGTGCTTACGTATGGTGCAGAGACGTGGACCTTAACTAAAAGAGACATACAAAGGCTGCAGACAACTCAAAGTAGCATGGAGAGGTGCATACTTGGTGTAACCAGGAGAGATAAGAAGAGGAACTCATGGATCCGAAAAATGACAAGAGTGGAAGACATCATGATCAGAGTTAAATCCCTGAAATGGCAATGGGCTGGACATACTGCCAGAAGGACAGATCATCGATGGACAGCCGAAATTTTAGATTGGATTCCAAGGGACAGGAAAAGACCCAGAAGAAGACCACATGGGAGATGGGTGGATGAAATTCGAAAGTATGCAGGGGTGACATGGAGGAGACTGGCACAAGACAGACCGTTGTGGAGGAAACTTGGGGAGACCTTCGTCCAGCAGTGGATTGATAATGGTTGACAATGATGATGATGATGATATATATATCCCACATGAAATCAACAGATATTCTCACAAATTTTAGTTTCATGATTACTGGTTTGAATTGTTTTCTTCCATGCCATAATAGGACAACAACTAATGAACTCTGAAAAATAATTTGACGAGTTGTACCTTTGACCCCTTCTGAGATAGAGGTCCCACACCCCCAATTTACCAAATATAGGGGTTTCTGCCAATTATCACAACTTTGGTTATTTAAGTGCTGATGGCACACAACAAAACCTTAAACAATGGTAATTATCTCGGCTATCTTAACATAGAGGCATCAACTGTGCACAGTAAAAACTAGGTTCTATTTGAAACAGGGGGTCCAAAGCCCAGATATTTTTTCAAGGATTTGCATTAATAGTGTTATTTTACTACCTCCAGTGTCTTTGTCTCAGTTTGATTCAGATTTCCTCTCCAATGAGCACTCCTAAGACAAAATTGCAACAGTTCTGCTTTCCCATTTTGTCAGGCTTTTTATCTGCATCTGTAACCTGACTCTAGAGCACAGACAACACAATTACTTGACTATTTTTCAGTGGCTATTTATCACATTGAAACAAAACATGGGATAAACTTGTCCTTGTGGAACCCCTATGCCTAGCTGTCCTAACTCACTCAAGTGTAATCCCCTAGGGTTGGGTAGGATGAAGGGATTTTACCGAAAATTCATCATTTTCATTTTCTGCTACGACAGCTCTGCTCTAAAATTCATCTGACTAAGTGGATGTCTGTGGTCGAGCTTCCAAGTCCACGACCAGCCCTTTCCCTGGAAGCAATTGTGAGCAGTCAGTGAAACATACCACCAGAACAAAAAAAATGAAAATAAAACAGTCGCCATTGGTCATTCAGACAGAAGTTACCCCCAACAGATGAGACATATTTCTTCATGACTTTAATAGTTATGTTTGTGATAAAGTGCTTGCATTATTTTTATCTAATTCCTAATGAAATTTACTACAAATTGCTTTGTTAATTTCCATACTTTAATTCAATCAATAAGGATACTTATTTTGATGAAACCAATTAAACATCTAATGATACTAATTGGAGCAAAAATTTCTTTTTCTCAAAGATATTAATAATATATCGATATTACATGTAAATTATTGGCCTATTGTTCATATAGCTTTCATTAATATCGCAATCCCCCTAGAAAAAGTTTCTAGTTGTGCACCTGGTTTGAAAGTCAAAGTTAAAGGTCACAACGTCAATATTGGCACAATCTGAATGCATTTTATAGCAGTAAGGCAATGAGCCACAAACTGATTCTTCTTTTGCGTAATCCTCACGTTGCTTAGAATGTTAGTGCATATCAAAATTGGGTTCAGGCAATAACTCACTGTATACTAATTTATATGGTAGTATGTAGCAATAAATTAAAAACTAATAATCAATCTTTCAGGCACATTACCGATTACACATATTTAATTCACAGTTTCAGCTGATCATTGGCCTTGATCTCAGTGATAGGTCATATCAGTAAGAAATCATGTAGAAAATCTAGTTCATTTGTCAAGTTAAAAATCTTGTTCACTTTTTTGCAAATGATCAGGATGCTGTAAAATGCATCTACATTATGAGACTTGGTGTTCCAGTAGTATTCAGTACTTTTCCTGTAGAGCAAGACAATTTTATTGGCAATCAGAGCAATCCATTTGACATTCCACCAGTTTGGTGAAGCTGAAACGTCTTCAGTGTTGAGAAAGGGAAGAGTGTACATGGGAGACATTTCTTACGTTCAAGAATTCAGGGGTGGATTGACCACAATATGCTGCCAATATATCATTTATCTCCTGAGGGTGTAAGGAATGGGTCCAGTGAATCTCTGTCTTTATTGATTGAATGGTAATTGGAGGAGGTTTGATGGCGAACTTGTACCCAAACTTTTAACTAGTTTACAAATGGGATAATCATTGAATATTTGAAATGGTGTGTGTTTCCACAAATCTGACTACAGACATCTTCTTGCTGCCTCAAACATCATCCCTTTTTATTCTAATACTGACCTTTCCTACAAATTTTCAGCTTTAAAACTGTTCATTTATCATGCTAACATAATTTGGAGTAACTCAGTGTTAGAACAACTACAGCTTATGCCATAACTATTCGTAATTTATGTGCATACAATTATAACCATAATAGGTAGCTTACCTTTCGTACACATTTACCTGCACGTTTTGTTCTTTTTGTAGTCTAGCTAGGTTCAAGCCTCTGGTACGGTGGTCCTAATCCGTCTTCAGTTCATTCAATGCCTGGCGAATGTATAAGTCCTTGAAGTATACTGCAGTAATGACATTTTGAGGCAGTCTACGTAGGAATGGCTGAGGTGTGGTGACTGAATGCTCTGGATGTCGTGAGGTGTAGAAAACGGGAATTGATGGAATGACATAGAAGCGAATAAGATAAGTTGTGTGTAAATAGTTGTATATATGTTTTTGATGTTTTTGGTTGGAATTTTTGTTTGTATGTAAATAGGATGTTTGTGTTAGTTGGTCATGTCAGTTCATATTGAGTTAAAGAATTTTGGTTTTTATAAATGTCAATTAACCAACTAAAGTTGGGTTTTACATGTTGGTAAGAGTGTTTTGGAAGGGAAGTAGATGCTGTTGGGGCCAAATGTCATTACTGCAGTACACTTTAAGTACTTATACATTCACCAGGCATTGAATGAACTGAAGACTGAATAGGACCACCACACCAGAGGCTTGAACCAAGCTAGACAACAAAAAGAACAAAACGTGCAGGGAAATGTGTACAAAAGGTAAGCTACCTATTATGATAATTTGGAGTGATCTCTTTCTTTACCAAAAGAGCTCCCCCACCATCATGAAATAGCAACCAAGCTTAGCATTTAAAGTCAGAGAAAGTGTCAATTACCCCTTTACACCTGCAGCACCATTTTTAATATTAACTGGTTCAAGTGCAGACTCTTCAATCCTTCATTTTCAAACTAGTTAAAATCATCAAAATTTTGGGATGGTAATTAGCTTCCAATTCCCATCAAACTTTTATAAAACCTCCTCCAATTACTACCTGGTCAATAGTTATAAAGACAGAAATTCACTGAACCCCTTTGACTCTGCCCTGGTGTGTAATACACATCTCAGTTTCTACATCCTCAGTAAATAAATTAAAAATTAATAATAAATCTTTATATTGGCAGCACATGATTTTACATCCTCAATAAATAAATGTTATACTGGCAGCACATTTTAGTCAATCCACTCTAAAATTCTTGAACATAAGACAGATATTTAGGAAGGTCTCCCATCTGCAGCATCTTATAATTGAAAATGCTTCACAAACTGAAAAAAATCAAATAAACTACTCCATATACCAATAAATTGCCTTACAACACACAGTAATTATGAAAATACTACTGCACTCTAATTCTTGTAATACAGATACACCCTACAACATCTCAATCATTTGCTAATTTCTGTTGGCAACAGATAAGGGAGCAAGTTTCACCACATGAATTCTTGAAAATACACTGCTGGACAATTGCTAAGGACGGATCATAAACGGCTATATAGCGCATAAAAAAGTAAGTGTGGTTGGATGCCAAGTGAAATAAAATAATGTCAGAATGCCAGAACATTACAAGAAAGACAATTTATTGTGCTCTGAAATCCAGAAGGCTTTGGAACGTGCTCAAGGGACAAACAGGCCATTTTGTGCAGAATACGTAAACGTGAAAAAATACAATTACCGTCCGCAGGCGTTCCGGCGTAAGATGTCAATACGGGATATGGCCACCATGGAGGGCGATGCAAGATTCCACACGTTGTGTCATGCTTTGCACAACATTATCAAGCAGCTGTTGGGGTAATTTATCCCATTCCTCTGTCAGTGCACGGATGAGGGTGTCCTTGTTTATTGGAGGGCATTGGCGACCAGCAAGACTCCTCCCCAAAGCATCCCACACATTTTCAATGGGATTCAGATCTGGAGAACGTGCTGGCCATACGAGGCGTTGAATATCCTTGCTCTCAAGACACTCCTGGACAGCGACTGTTCGATGACATGTTGCGTTGTCGTCCATGAAAATGAATCTATCACCGACAGCACCATGGAACATGCGAACATGAGGTAGCAGAACATCATTAATGTATCGTTGGCCAGTCATAGTCCCAGTTGGAAGCACATAGAGGGACGTACGGCCATTGATCATGATGCCAGCCCATACCATGACACTACATGTCGGATATCGGTCCCTTTCCTGTATGTTTGCTGGACAATATGCAGTACCACTATCACGCCAGATCAGTGGTCGTCGACAATCAGACGATAGACCGTATCTATTCTCATCTGAGAAGAGGACAGCAGACCAGTCGTTATTAGTCCAATTGCGATGTTGATGGCACTATTGCAAACGGGCGGTACGGTGACGTCTGGACAATGGGATGCACACAACAGGACGGCGGGCGTATAGTCCTCCTTCATGCAAACGTCTGGCGACAGTTTTTCGGGAGATCCGCTTGCCAGTAGCAGCCATAAACTGATTTGCTACCTCACTAGCTGTGCTGCGCCGGTGTCTTTTTGTTGATAGCACTATGTACCGATCTTCTGCAGGTGTCGTACTGCGAACACGACCTCCCCCGTGACGTTTGCTACACTCTCCATTTGTTTGAAATGATTTCCAAAGCCTTGAAACAACACTGTGGCTGACGTCGAACTCCCTGGCAACATCTGTTATTTTTCGCCCTTCTTCAATCTTGTCAATAATACGGCCACGCGTAAAATCATCTAGGTGATGTCGGGAAGACATACTGAAAATTGCAAGTTCGTCAATTGATTCTTTCCCTTTCAACTTTGCGTTTGAACAACAACGGTCAATACGCGTCAAATCCTTTATATCTCTTATCAGCGCTATGACGTCACGAACAAGTTCGGCAATCCAAAATTTGCATACGCACAACACGTCTTACTGTATCCCGCACTTATGCTAATTTCCACATTTTCCTGCCTTCCATTTTATGGTTGCTATCGTTGCTATTGTCATCCGTCCTTAGCAATTGTCCGGCAGTGTACTATCCATCATTGTGACCAAGGCTGATGTTCAGCTGAGATATCTTAGTGTCAGATAAATATTACACATAATAAGAAATTGGCATGAAAGTTTCATTTCTGATATTAATTTTCAGCTGTTGCTTACAGTACAGCATGGTCAAAATTTAATAATAGAAAACATATCAGTATCAATCTTTTTATTCAGTGGTTGCCTAAAAGTACAAACTGAAATAATTATTAATATATCTTCTGTATTTTTAAGGAATTTAACTGTACTCCTTAAAACTGTCATAAAAATGGAAAGTGGGTTATAAAATTACTTACCCAAAGCATCCATATTTATATGTGGCACAGAACATACATATGTACAATAAATAACCAGATTCTGAATGTTTATATGAACAAAATATACAGTAAGGCAAGTTTAAGAAAAAGTATGTTTAAAAAAATACATAAAAGCAAATGTCTGTCTTTTGTAAGTGTATAGTTATCACACCAGCTGAATATGTTATGTATGTCTGCAATTTTAGGGAAGAGATAGCATGAGTCAGTGAGTGGCACATATTGAGAGAAAATGAAAATACCAAACAATTCTATTTAGCTAGTACATATTTATCAACTGACACACACATTGATACATACGACATTTGTCCTTACAACAATATTCAAACAACTTAACAAAGAATTTATAAACTTACTTACCACCACTTCATGAAAATAGATAATTTTCACATCACAGTTTTTGGCAGATTTTTGAGTTAGGTCAGATACTTCATCAACAACAATAATCAATCTTAGGTTTGGAGTCTGTGATTTCTCAGCTAACAAAGCCAAAACCTTTTCTTCTTTATCACAAACAACAGTGTTAATATCAGCTACAGAAAATGAAAAAAACAATTACTGTCATATTCCATGCTGAATAAAATTTTTAAAGACACTAATCATGGCAATGCCAAGATTTCATTAACAAGCTATTAAATTGAATATAACGTAAAACTGGTTAAGACCAACACAATTCGACACAAGAAAGGGCTTCATTCAGTACACTGTTTTATCACACACCATAAATATTCTATGTCAGTGGAAGCTGAGGTTAAACTATGGTCGCTATTTTCGTGAAATGCGACCAGTTAATCCAAAATGCGACAGAAAAATTCGTGTCAGTTGAAAATAGCGCCCGCCATTTAAATATCAATCCATCAGCAGATTCTGTTCTGGATTTTCTATTTCAATGAAAACTAGTTTCTGAAATTCTGGCAGAGATTCACACTCTGCAGTTATTTTCTTAATCCTTAAGGTATATTGGCTCATTCACCCCCACCCCTACCTCCATTACACTCAAGAGCACTCCATAAAGGGTGGGGTGGGGTAAGAATATAGAGGCTAGAGGGATTAGATCCCTTCCCCCAATTCGAAGTTCAAGTTTAAACCAGAGTCAGCTGTCATGTCTATGGCACCCCATCCCCACACCCGATGCCATAAACAACTCTTTATCGTCAGTGCATTCATGACCAGAGTGACCTTTCAAACTCTCGCAAATTGCACTGAGACAGAACACAGATTAGGAAAGAAAAGTGCACACTTACTGGCTGCTAGCCACCCTGGTGCCATTTATCATACACTTGCTGCCGTTGCTATGGATAAATTTGTTGTTAAGAAATGCAAAGATTACAAGGACAATGCTGATAAATCAACTAAAAAAAGATTTGTAAAAAAAAAAAAAAAAAATTGAACTGCTAGTGAATCTATACCATCAGAGCAACTTGTGCAAAAAATGGGTGCAAGTTAACTGGAGGGATAAAATACCACATTTGAACTGCGAATTGTGTGTAGCAGCAAGAAAAAGCAATGTCCTGGCAACTGATAAAGATTTGAAATTTAAGCTTATTTAATCATGATTTTAGAAATAGGTCCTTATTCATTACTTACCTGTTAGCTGTATATCAACTTATAGTGCTCAATACAGTTTTCTTTTAAATATGTGGGTATTTTCCAAAAAATTTAGTTTTCTACTGATGTCTAAAGTGGTGTTGGTGTGAATGATCAAATTGATGTTATGATTCTTTATCTCAAAGACTACAGTCTTGTGACGATTATATATAGATTAAGATAATACAACCTAGTTGTCACAAATTTTTATTTTTTCAAGCCGACCATGGTTTCGCTGGGTATTGACCTAGCTTCATCAGGACGAACGGCACGTAAATATTCAAACTGTATAGGACATCATAAATGGTGTTTACAGTCACGTGTTTTGGTTAGATGCTTCCACGCGTTTGATAGAAATGGCGTGGATGCCATGCCATTAACAAGTTGCGAAGACTTCTGATATACATGGAAAGTTTCCAAAATATCAAGTTTGGAGGTTGAATCTGGCTTGTCAATAAGTTTTGCTTCTTAAAAGAGAAATTTGTGGTCCTTTTCATAACAGTGTTTAGAAATTGATGACTTCTTTAGGTCACAATTCCGAATGTAAGTCTTGTGCTCCTTCAATCGAAAACGCAAGACTCTACGAGTCTGTCCTATATACGAAGCGCCACATTCACATGGAATTTGATAAATTCCCCACGAGTTTTTGTCTTCAACATAGTCCTTTGATCCTAAAAATATCATTTTGTTTATGGGTTTAAAAATCACCTTAAAATGAAAGGTTTTGAGAATTTTTGTAATTTTGAAGGCAATGTCATGGGAAAATGGAATAATGGCAAAATTCTCTCGCAATGGGCACATCACAGGAGTTAATGTGGAGATGGGCTTAGGTTTCCAGAATTTCGTTAGAGCTTTGTCTATAATGGAAGGGTTGTATCCTCGCTGTACTGCAACACGTTTAAGGAAATAAGTTCTTTTTCCAAACTGTCCTTATCTGAACATATATGTATCGTGCGATATACGCAACTGTAAAAGGCGCTGAGTTTTTGATGATAAGGGTGATTAGACTTGGCATGTGGAGGTGAAAAAATAGTGAAAGGCTTCCGATAAATTGTGGTTGCAAGAGATTGATTTAAGCGAGTTACCAGGACGTCAAAGAATGGTAGGCATCCGTTATTTTCAGTTTCGTAGCTGAATTGAATGTGAGGATCAATGGAATTTATAAGTTTGACTCATTCCGGAATTTCAGAATGTTTTCCCTTCCATAGAACGAAAGTATCGTCTACACATCGTATCCATAAGTAAAATTTCACGAGTTTGAAAAGTTTTTCTGCAAATCGATGCATGTAGATTTCACATAATATAGGTGACAGTGGGCTGCCCATGGCTAGACCTTTTGTCTGTTCATAAAACGTTCCACGGAAAGTAAATCTGTTCTGTTTTATGCAAATGTCCACTAGTCTTGTTATTTCCTCAACTTCAGGTTGGGTGTAATGATGCTCTACAAGACTTGATTTTAGGGATTCCAGAGCTCCTTTTACTGGAACATTGGTGAACATAGATACCATATCAAAGGATAACATTAGTTGACCTACGTAGGGGTGTAGTTTGAGTCGATTGGTAAACTCAATGGAATTTTTCACAGATGTTTCGCTTGGAGTGGCCAAGGTAGATAATTTTGAAGATAAGAACTTTGATAACTTATGTGCTGCTGTGCCGATATTACTTACTATAGGCCGGAAAGGAATTCCAGATTTATGTATTTTAGGGAGAGCATAGAATCTCGCACAACGGGTGTATGAAGGTTTAAGTTTGTTTTTTATGTTTTGGCTCAGAGTTACTGAGTTTTTGATCAATTTCTGTATTTCTTTCAATTGTTTATCTGAAGGATTATTCTTTATTTCTTTGTAAGGTCCATCCGAAATAAGATTTTTGACTTTGTTATCATAATGATTTTTGTCTAACACAACCACCTGACCTCCTTTGTCAGCTCTAGTAATGATTAAATTTGAATTTGAGTGCAATTCTTTAAGAACATCAATTTCTTTGGTGGTTAAATTTGGTCTAGGTAATGTAGCGTGATTTGCGAGCAACAAAGCCAGCTAACCTTTTGCATTTTGCGACAACTTTCCCTCCCATTTTAGCATTTTTGCTACAGAATTTTTTGAACCAGCTTAAACTCTGAGTGAAAGCATATACTATTCTTCACACATCTACATTTTATGCTGAAGAGTTCTCTTAGGTCAGCAAACACAAGGCTGTTTATAAGAAAGAGAAAATATAATTTAATCTAAATGAAGTATATGTATTTATTAAACATTAAATTTTCTGAAGGTTTAATGCAAAGAGGTTGCAGTTCCCAGCTGCTCAGCAAATTCAGGCACTTTTTCTTGAAGAATGGGACTGCTTAAAGGGATTTGTTTTGCACTACCATTGTAAAAAGCAGTTAAGAGTCAGGTTGTAATACCTCTTCAATAGCGTCTTTGTGCTTCGTTTTCATTTCTTGGTTTTAATTTGAGTCCTAAACATTTAGAATTTGCTTTTGTTTTTAGCAACATGTTTGCTATTTGCATTCATCCATAACTGAACTTGGTCACCAACTGTCTATGCAATAAACTTGTGCAACTTTCTTTTACAACCTCTATCTGCTTTTCTAATGATAAAACTAATTTGTTGCTTCTGCCATTTTGTAATTTAGGGATGTAATCCACACAAGGCATTCACTAAATCTCTTTCACTAAAAGCCAGAAGTAAGACTGAGGAAAGGGGGAAGGTGTTCGGAACATATGTATGTTGTAGCAAATCAGCTATTCCTACTACGTGTTCTTCTGATGCAGATGGAAGTTAAATTTAGACATGTTGAATGCAAAAGCAGCACTACTGCAGTCTAGCCACTTCCACACTTTCTCTTCCACATTCAGAACAGACCATCAAAGTCTTCTCAAACAATGCAGCCATTAAATTGCGGGAAGGCTTTGGCATGCGAGGAGAAGGGGGGGGGACTCCTCTGCTAACTTCAAGCTCTGATTTAGGGCAATTAAGAACTGAACCGGCTCCAGTTAACAGAAAACTATAATGTCTACAAACAAAATTTTAACAACTTGACAGACCCTAAGGATGACCCACCATTTACAACCTCATGAAAAGAAAGTGGCAGGGAAACAGGAACAGGTGTTTCATATTTTTAAACTCAGAGCCTTTTGGTTTTCTTTCAAAAACTTCCTAAACAAGATTTTTCTACAAGTTCCACATGTTGGCAACAACAAAATGCAGGCACATTAGCTTACATGTTTTAAAAATGGTTACCCATAGTTGCAACCCACAGGTACATACATACATATCACTTACCTGTTCTCTGAGATTCAGAGGTTAGCTCTAAAAAGAAATACAAACTACCAGATGATATTTACTTACTGTTGCCGTATCAAACTTCTCCATTTACAGCGATCTTGACATGCAACTCAGGCTTCACTGACATCCACATCACACGCCGTACACAAGATCTTCTATACTTCATACTCATAATCTTCTTCTCATGCAGACATTCCTGAATCAGATCCTCCCATGACTTCCTTGGCTTCCTCTGCCTTACCTTTCTACCACTTGGGCAAAAAAGATTTTCTTAGTAAGCACCTCATCACTCATTCTTTCAACTTGGCTAAACCACCAAAGCATGTTAGTCCACCTTGCTAACAACATTTTGCTTCACATCAGACAACTGCAACACATCTTCATTTCTTGCACAATCAAAACATGTCTTGCCACAAACCCCACGTAAGTAACGCATTTCTCCAGCACACAAACAACTTCTATGTTTCTTCTGTAGTACCCAGGTTTCACTGCCATACATCAGAGTAGGAACAATTACACTTTCATACACAGCCATGCAGGACTCTCTTGAGAACCCATCATTCCTGTGAAAACCTCCCTGAGCAGCCATGGCTTTCAATGAAGAATTCACTTGCCTAAAAATTTCACCATCCAATTTGTTCTCTCTGTCAAACATGCTTCCTAAATACACAAACTCATTCACCTGGTCAATCATTGTGCCATTTTGACTTATATTGCATTCAGTGCTAACAGATCCTCGCTCAAGAACCATAGGTTTGGTTTTTCCCTTATTTATACTCAGTTTGTATTTCATGCAAACTTCGTACATCCGGGACAACATACACTGCAACTCACTTTTGCTCTCTGCCAACAGGACAGTGTCATCAGCATACAGCAATCTGCACACACGGATATCACCAAGACATAAACCACTATTATCTATTTTGGCATCATCACACATGCACGCATCCATAAATATATTAAACAGCCATGGTGACATTACACAACCTTGTCTGACTCCTGCACCAATAACCATTTTGATAAAACACCATTCACTCGTACACAAGCTCTACTGCCAGCATACATGGCCTTTACACTATTAAGTAGATTCCCAGTAACACCACATTCATTCAATACCTTCCAGAAAAGTGCCCTATTTACTTGGTCGTAAGCTTTCTTTAAATCTATGAAGGCAACAAAAACTTTCTTACCAACAGCCAGATACTTTTCAATCATCATGCATAATGCAAAAATTTGGTTAGTGCAGCTTTTACCATGCATAAAACCACTCTGAACGCCCCACACTTTCTCTGATGTAAGACCCCGTACTTTTTCAATAACGACCTTACCAAACACTTCTGGCACACTTAGTAGGCTAATACCACGACAGTTCTTGCAGTCAGACTGATCACCTATTCTCTTATACAAGGGAACAATAATAGCATCCTTCTAATCCCAAGGGACCATTCCTAACTCCCAGCACAACTGGCAAATTTCAGTTAACCAGTTAATTACAGAGTCACTACCATATTTCAACATCTCGGCAGTTATGCCATCAACTCCCGGAGCCTTACCATTCTGAAGAGATTTTAGAGCTTTATGCACTTCTTCTCTTGAGATCCCTCCTGTGCTGCCATCTTTCACTGTGACATCCTCTGCATCTGCTTCTGAATCACCTTTGCTTTCCTGATCTAATAACTCACAGAAGTATTCACCCCATCTTTCACTTAACTCACTGGGCTCCCATATCATTTCCCCAACCCTATTCTTCACACAACTTACAACTTTGTTTCCCCTATTTTTCCTGAGTCACATGTACTTCCAGAAAGACTTCCTATCTTTCCAAAAAGCCAATTCATGCCTTTCCACCTTCTCCTTCCTATCTTTTGCCTTACTCTGGCAAACCAGCTTAGCGGCTTCACGCTTCTTACAACGATATTCATCCATAGAAACACTACCTTGCAACATCCCCAAATAGGCTTCAGTCTTTCTCTTTAACTGCCTCTTCAATCTCACTATTCCACCAAGCATCACCTCTATTGTTACCCACTATTGTGGTGCCACAGACTTCTACTGCAGCAGTGACCACACAGTTCTTAAAACATTCTCACTTCTTTTCTATATCCCTTTCACAAGACTTCAGCTCCTTCAGTCATTCTCTGAGTACGACAGAATAACGCTGATGATTTTTAGGGAGCCTTTCAACCTTTATTCTTTCCATCCTGGGCTTCTTCTTATTCCTTTTCCGCCAACCAACATTCAATTTCATTTGTGACACTACCAAGTAATGATCAGAACCAACATCTGAATCTCTCATCACATGAGTGTCAACAACTGAGTGCTTCAGACGCTGATCGTAGACAAAAAAATCTATCACACTCTTTTGACCAAGAGTACGATTTTTCCAAGTACATGAGTGGATATACTTGTGGTTGAAAAATGTATTAGATACACACAAGTCATTCTCAATGCAGAGTTCAATTAATCTTTCACCATTATCATTCACACAAAGATCATTAAATTTACCCAGAATATTGTCAGAAATTGCATTCTGCACTAGAGGTGAGTTCGGGCTCAGTTTTGGGGGCCCAAAGTCTTATAGTCCGAGCTCGAGGACTGTCTGCCATTTTTGTCATAGAGTCTGAGCTCAAGCCCGCCCGAGCCCGAAGTAGACTTTTTTTTTTTTTTTTTACTTTATTTTAGAAACTTTTGTGAACTATTGAAAATTTTAAATGGCTGTAAAAACTACCCAGTGCAGAAGGACACAAACAGTTTTGGTAGATCTAATTTAAACTATTTAATCAGGTCTTTTTTTTTTTTTTTTTTTGCCGTATGTTATAAATTGATCCTAAGCTTTCACGAGCCAACTGGAATCATAGCAAAAGTTCTATTTAGATGATTTTAACATCTAGTTTCATTTTCGTGCCTTCCATATTTTTATGTACTCATCTTGTTCCACAATTTATATTGCTTCAACAAAAAGTATGTCCCAGTGACAATAACAATGTAAAAGTGCACTTCTTTACAGTACGTGGAACATAATATTTTTTTGTCGGTGAAACATGAACTCATTTTTATTTCCCATAGGCATTTCTGCTTTCTGTAGGGTACGGTTCATGTTGCTATATACTTAAAAATATTTAGTACAAAAAAACATAAATTACCTAAATATAAGTCACACTTTTCCTAAATTAAACGAAGTATGTCATTTTCACTGCTTTATTGAACGTTAAATAGAACATACATTCTGTGCATCTGTTCAGTTGAAATAATTTCAATTCCCTTTTGGTGGAATGAGAATCTCCCTTAAAATTTTAGCAAAGGATTATGATGACTTTTTGAAATACATCCTAGTATGAAAAGGCCAAAATACACGAAATTTAAAAAATAAAGAAATAACTTACCAAAACATTTTCCGTAGTTGCTTTCACAGTCACTCTGCCGACAATTTCCCGTCACCTTTTTAAAATGGAAATTTTGCCCACTTTTATTATTTTGAGTGAAAAAGAAACATGGCCAATGAAATTGAAATTTATTTACCACACAAATTAATCTAGTAATCCGAAATATAATATTTCATTTTTCTGTTTCACAAAATCAAGCACCTGTTGCATAATTTAACGTGGAATATAGTGATTTCTTTTATATTGCCTTCAATATTTTTTTCGTTGTTTCTGTGATGTGCATAATTCTTCAGAAAGAGTACAGCATCCATGGCATCAGGACTCAGGCTGTATCTTCTTTCCTCCAAAACTCTCCCAGCAACGCTGAAGTCCCGTTCGCTGGATGCACTGCTAGCAGGGATGCTAAAAATATGCCTAGCTACTTTAGCCAGATTCATAAAAGACGAATTTTCCCACCAAAACAACAAGTTCTTGTTTTCTATTTCTACATTGCAGTTTCCAACAGAAAGGTCAATATACCGTTGCACTTCATTGATGGCTAACACTGGGCTCTCGGTGTCATCAGTCCATTCTTCAAAAATTCCAGCACTTTTCTTTTCTGCAGCAAGTGTGTTTGTATTGGAATTGCTAATTATGTCCAGATGATTTTCACCTTCATACTAAGACATTATTATATCATGGACATTTGAGAAAACTAGTGCTTTCCTTCACCACTTAACATTTTTAGAGATTTGAATTTTGGGTGCAAAAGGTAGCTATCCAGTGAAGTTCGTCAATTTTTATCTTCTTTTCTAGCCATTCTTCGATTTTCTTTTTCATAAACTTTGCAACGTCACAATCTATGACTTTATATGCGCAGTGTTTTTTGAAATAATGGCGCCACAGCAGAACAAATTTTCCCCTGAATCTCTCTCAACAATTTCACTAAAAATATTCCACACAGGAGACTTTCCAACTTTATTTTTAATAACTTTATATTCGCCAAAATTGAGCTTCAGCATAACAACTTTTGAATCGGGATTATCCATCATGTTACTGTCTTAGGAAATGCATAAGATGTAACTGGTTTTAAATGTTGATCACAAAAAGCATCAGAAAACTTCAAAGGCTCGTCGGTCTTTCCAGTTACTGTATAGTTTTACGAAGCAATTATGGAGGGAATTTAACCTTATGCGTAAACCGTCATGGGTAATTGAGACTAATCTTGGGTCTAATTTACGCCTTCAGAAAATCTCTTCATCGGCATCCTAAATATCTAACGGCAGCACCAGGAAACGAATGCTAGGTATCATAAAACTAGAGAATGGGAAAGTACTGTACATTGTTAGCTTAAGTGGCTTTTTACTGTCTTCCAGACATATTCTCCTTTCCTTTATCCGATCAGAAAATCAGGGTGCATTTCAACAGTTCCCTTATTCCCTTACTCTTTCTTATGTTTGCCGCCTGTCAGTTTTCCTTTTTACACCTCGTATTACAAATCAGAACCCCCAGTCCCCCACTCCCAGCCTACCCACCCACCTCTCATGCATTTTCTCTGGCTGGTCTGTCACCGTTCCCTGGTGGCTGTCAGCCAGCTTCACATGGACGGAACAACTGCATTGCCTAAAGGGACTAAATTTCATTCACCCTCGTACAGATAGCCAAACAACAGACATACCTAAAAGAAAAACTTTCTGGCGGTGAGTGAGAACTGCTGCTGAAAAAAAAAAAAGTTTTGAGAATAAAACCAATGACTATTTAATTCCACTTAGTAGTTCTAATTCTGACTATTATATAGCTCTAATTATTGTACTATTCTCTTTTACGTGCGATATTTCAAAGTAACTTGTACAGAAAACTAGCGGATAATGCTTACCTTGGCATTCCTTTCTAGCGACGGGGACATTTCACGCACGTGTTTTCCGGTCTTTGTTGAGGTTATTGTCCTAAAGTCCGTTGTATGCGATGACTGGCTTTACTTCTCACACTTTTCGCTGGGTATACTCATTGGATCTTTGCTTTAGGATTCCAAACATCAATTTTTACCGTTCTTTATACTCGAAATTTTCGCCCATACTCTGGGCATCTTCAGGAGCGTGGCGACTTTACCACCGATGTTCGTGGCTAACTTCGCGCTAATGGAGTCCGATACTCCTTGTTGCCATTCGTCGGAAAAACTTTCCTGGATATATTTCGTTAACAAGCCCGGCTGGCGCCATCTATGTTTAGTTAATAACACTTTTTTTTTTTCCGTATTTTTTTTTTTTTTTTATTTTTTTAATTTCTTCTCCTATCCTGGTTTTCTTGTCTTTTTGCCTGTTTTTCTTTTGTTGTTGTTTTTCTTGTCTTATTAGTTCTTTCCACAGGCCCGATAATGTGCTAGGGTCGTTCTGGTTACATACCCTTGCTTTATTTTTGTAGATTAATATTGCTTCTTCCCTCCTCATTTGCCTTTCCGATTTTTTATTCTTTTTTAGCATTTTAATTTCATCGAACTTTGGGAATGTCCGGTTTTCCAAGCAGAATTGCACTAAAGCCGTTTTGGCTTCTTTTTTTTGCCAGTTAGATATGTGTTGTTTAAGTCTTTTTTTAATCTGTTTTTCGTACTTCCAATGTACGATATTGGGGGTATGTGTGCTATTGGAATTTCGTAGGTTCCTGATTCTTCTAGCATTTTTTCCTCTGTTTTTTTGTTGACAGTCATACTTTTCACGGTGTGCACTGAGCTTCCTAGTTGTAAGTCATATTTAGCACAGTGCCTATTGATTTCTTTACTCACTCCTTCCAGGTATGGGAAAGCTCCAATGTATTTCAATTTTTTATTTCTCATCTTCCTTTGGTTGTGCACTTCTTGGCCTTCTTTCCTCTGAGTCATATGCTTTTTACTCTCATGTATCCATTTATTAATTAGCTTGCTCGGGTACCCATACTCTTGTGATATTTTCGAGATAAACTCTAGCTCTTGATTTTTTAGCCTGTTGTTAGATGTGTGTGTGTACGCTCGCCGTATCAAGTTTACTATGCTGGCCTCCATGGATGTTAAGGCGTTATACCCAAACACTCCTGTCGAGCTAGCCATCGAATTGATTATGCAACAACTAAGCATCAACAAAGAACTAAACTTGTCACAATTGAAAGAGCTAAAGAATACCTTATATTTCATCAAGGAAAACAACATCTTCCATTTTGAAGGAAATATATATAAACAAACACAAGGTGGCCCTATGGGATCCCCATTATCGACATTATACGCAGAAGTGATTATGGCATACCTCGAAAAAGAAATTATTCAAAATTTACCTGAAAAACCAATACTTTATACTCGATATGTAGACGACATTATTATAATGTCTAAACTTAACAAAGCCGAGCTACAAGATCTAGCACAGCAGTTTAGCAAAATATGTAACACCATAGAGCTAACTATTGAGTTTGAAGAGGATAATTGCCTATCCTTCCTGGACATTCAACTAAAGAAAAACAAAAATAGTTTTGAATACTCTGTGTTCAGAAAAGCAACTTACATACCTGTACTGATACCATACTCGTCGCACCATCCAGTGATACATAAAAAAAACAGCATAGTAAACTTGATACGGCGAGCGTACACACACACATCTAACAACAGGCTAAAAAATCAAGAGCTAGAGTTTATCTCGAAAATATCACAAGAGTATGGGTACCCGAGCAAGCTAATTAATAAATGGATACATGAGAGTAAAAAGCATATGACTCAGAGGAAAGAAGGCCAAGAAGTGCACAACCAAAGGAAGATGAGAAATAAAAAATTGAAATACATTGGAGCTTTCCCATACCTGGAAGGAGTGAGTAAAGAAATCAATAGGCACTGTGCTAAATATGACTTACAACTAGGAAGCTCAGTGCACACCGTGAAAAGTATGACTGTCAACAAAAAAACAGAGGAAAAAATGCTAGAAGAATCAGGAACCTACGAAATTCCAATAGCACACATACCCACAATATCGTACATTGGAAGTACGAAAAACAGATTAAAAAAAAGACTTAAACAACACATATCTAACTGGCAAAAAAAGAAGCCAAAACGGCTTTAGTGCAATTCTGCTTGGAAAACCGGACATTCCCAAAGTTCGATGAAATTAAAATGCTAAAAAAGAATAAAAAATCGGAAAGGCAAATGAGGAGGGAAGAAGCAATATTAATCTACAAAAATAAAGCAAGGGTATGTAACCAGAACGACCCTAGCACATTATCGGGCCTGTGGAAAGAACTAATAAGACAAGAAAAACAACAACAAAAGAAAAACAGGCAAAAAAGACAAGAAAACCAGGATAGGAGAAGAAATTAAAAAAATTAAAAAAAAAAAAAAAAAATACGGAAAAAAAAAAAAGTGTTATTAAAACATAGATGGCGCCAGCCGGGCTTGTTAACGAAATATATCCAGGAAAGTTTTTCCGACGAATGGCAACAAGGAGTATCGGACTCTATTAGCGCGAAGTTAGCCACGAACATCGGTGGTAAAGTCGCCACGCTCCTGAAGATGCCCAGAGTATGGGCGAAAATTTCGAGTATAAAGAACTGTAAAAATTGATGTTTGGAATCCTAAAGCAAAGATCCAATGAGTATACCCAGCGAAAAGTGTGAGAAGTAAAGCCAGTCATCGCATACAACGGACTTTAGGACAATAACCTCAACAAAGACCGGAAAACACGTGCGTGAAATGTCCCCGTCGCTAGAAAGGTATGCCAAGGTAAGCATTATCCGCTAGTTTTCTGTACATGTTACAATGACTATTTGATAAAACTGACCGGTAAAAAATCTATATATGGCAGCCTGAGCCTGACCAGAAGTTTTTAAAATGAAGCCCGAGCTCGGGCTTTCGGGCTCAGGCCCAGCCCGTCTCAACTCTATTCTGCACACCTACTCTAGCATTGAAATCCCCTGCTATTATAACTTTCCCTTTAGCACCAAACTGGCTCAACAACAGCTTTTAGCGCATTCCAGAAATCTTCCTTTCTATCCGAAGGTTCCAAATTACAAGGAGCATACACTACAACAATTACTATTCTCTGAAGTTTCACTTTTAAACGAATCCAAAGAATTCTCTCACTTATGCAACTATAGTGAATCAAGTTGTTCTTAAATATTTTCACTTAAAATTACACCTACAATAGCCTGTCCTCTCACATTATCCAATACCCCAGACCATACACTCACCATTCCATTCACTTCTTCCATACCAATTTCCTTTCTTTTGGTTTCACTTACACACAACACATCCAATCTATACGTATTCATCTCCTCAATCACCTCACTCATCTTGCCATTTATACCTCTAGTATTCCATACACCAATCTTACACTCACTCAGCCGAGATCTCTTTCTGATTTTCCTTCTTCCAGTTCCAGGTCGATACCGTGGTGGACCATCCTTCTCAAGTGTGGTAGGTCCACCATATCCCACACTTGAGTCAGGTTTTGCATTTCTTTTTGTCTTTTTAATCAGGTAAAAAGACAAAAAGAAATGCAAAACCTGTGTGGGGGATTAGCCCACAGCTGACGATTCCAGTTGGTCATTCAACATAAGGATTCTGGAACAAAACTGAGATCTACAGGTGGTTCCCAAATAAAGGTATTTTATGCATTGTTCCTATTGGTGATAGTATCTGTGCCACATAAAACTGCCTAGTTGGCAGGAGACAGAATAATGGGAGTGTTGCCAACAGA
The DNA here is from genome assembly GCA_039090855.1 of Macrothele yani. Taxonomy (NCBI): domain Eukaryota; kingdom Metazoa; phylum Arthropoda; class Arachnida; order Araneae; family Macrothelidae; genus Macrothele; species Macrothele yani. The sequence continues at coordinate 79,144,733 of CM077026.1, forward strand.
AGTTTCACTGTATATGATTTTTTAATTAATTTCTTTTTTTTTAATTCGAGGTTTAACGACTACAGTGAGCAACTCAATGAGCTATAAGCAGTTGCCCATCCCTAATTTAGGGCCACTGAATCCAGGGAAGGGAGAGAGCCAGTGCCGTATGACAAACACAACATCCATGCTTCACCAGGATTCGAACCCTTCTCAGATGAATGGTCATAAGCCAGTGCTTAGACCACTGCGCCACCGGGGTGGCAACTAATTTCTAACTAATTAGTTGGCGGCAACTAATTTCTCTGAGTTGAAGGTAGGGCACCACTAATGTAACTGACTACAAAGAAAGGGAAATTTGCTACAGTGAATCTAAAAATAAGAAACTATTTTGTCTCCAGTAGAAAGCACATGCCTTTAGATACATAAGATACAACAGAAGAGAAAAACATTATGTAAAGCATTTTTCAGATTACAGTAACAATTTTAGTGGCTCTTCATTCACAACACTTTCTTTTGTGCATCTTCGTGAGTGATCTTTACAGCAACATAATCCTTTGATCTTGCTTGAGATAGGAGACATGTGAGAAGACTGTGTATTCCGATTTTAGCAAGTGTCTGTTCTTGACTCTTATTGTCATCGCAAAGAACAGTACAATCGGAAATTGAATCCGTTTGATCGTAAAGGGAACATTTTACTGGCATTCATATAGTATGTTTTTGTCATCACCAAAAACACACGCTTGAAATACTTCTTAGCTTTCAAATGCCTATATTTCTCCAAAACCCCTGAGCGATACATGCAGTTTACCATAAGATCTCATACAACATAATGTAATAATATTGTGTGACACTTTTAAAATTTTTTGTTTCAATGTTCAATGACCCCCATAGGTTCCACAGGACATTGACCCTACATTAGAGATAGGAAACTTGTATTAGGGTCATTATTCCATGTCAAATCAACCAGCAAAAATAGCATTTCCAACCCGACCATTTTTGATTTCCATGAAACTTGGTATATTTGTAGTGTTCATCAATATAAATAAACTTGGGTTTTTTTTCAGAATTTTTAATGCATCCATTTTTTAGTTATTGAATTTTAAAATTAAAACAAACAACAAAAAAAAAAAAAAAAAAAAAAAAAACCCACGAAATTTCATCTACTGAGCAAACTTGAACTGCCAATTACTCTGGTTCTAGTAGAATTATGGCTCATTTTAAAGATCTTTAGTTGGGCTTTCATTTGATATGCCACATGACACTATTAAATTTTTTTTTAATTTCAAGGTCATTCAAAAACTTTTAATTTAAATATTAAAAAATAAGTATCTTTAAAAAAATCTGAAAAAATATATGCTTAACATACATTATTTTCTACGTATCCTGAAAGTTTCATAATGGGATCTCAATAGGATCACTATAAAGAAAGAAATAACATATAACAATACAACTAAAATGCACCATCAGTGACTGAAGAACTGTTTATTTGGTCGGTCTAAAATTTTCTCCCTGGTCTTAAAAACACTGTAAATGTTAATGAATTACATTATAATTAGTTAAAAAGTTAATATACAGTATATCCATAGGGTAACAAATTGTGTTTCTTTCAGGTTTTAAAGTAGAAGCAAATTAAGGAATTAAGAGATGGATGCCAGCAGACCAACCACATCAAAAATGTGTAGTGCGGTTTACTGCTGCAACCCCTTGGGAAACCATACCATAAAAATTACAAAATAATAATAAAAAAATATCTGAGACCTGTTTCCAAAAATCTATTGTTACAGAACAACAATATGCTCAAAACTGGAGACAAGATCTGTGACAGTTGTCGTAAAGCAATCCAGAAATTTAACTCTGAAGCTGCTGAACATTCCTCTTCACCTTCTGACAGTTCCAATGAGCAAGAAGCCAAAACCCAAGCTTTTCCATCTCAAACCATTGGATTATTAGGCTATAGAAGCACTTAACATAAGTTTACAATGTCTGGATGAAACACCGATCAAGAAGAAACGTCTGCAAGAAAATAAATACTCTGAACAGAAATATAAAAAAGCCCAAGAAGCATTTCGAACCAAATTATTAAACTTAAGTCCTGCATTGGAACCAAAGGATATTCTATCTTCTGAACCCAAAATTATAAGCCAGTTGAAAGAAAAATTCCCTTCTGCAGAAAATAAAAGTATAAGAATGCAAATATTGACCAGACTACCTAATTCTCGGCCACTGAAACGAATTGAAATAGAATTTGGAGTTTTAAATTTCATGGCCAGAAAGGCTATAAAGATAGTAAAAAGAAAAAGGTATGTCTTCTCCTGATCCAAAGCTAAGAAAGATTTTAGACAAAAAAACAGCAAATTTAACACAAGAATTTTATGAGAGTGAAGAGGTAAGCCGCCAAATGCCAGGAAAAAAAGACTTACCATTAAAACAGAAAATAAGCATCAACAGGTACAAAAAAAATTGTTTCTGAGTAATTTGCATGATTTGTATACTCCTTTTAAACAGACTAGTCAAAACCTGTTGAAATCGACAGTTTTTTTTTTTAAAGAATAAACTCATATCAAGCAACAAATGTAAACTGTATTTGATTGACAAAAAAATGTTACAACTTCATTCAAACACTTCAGTAAAGACAATATTTTGAGTCCATCCATTTGCGACAGGTAATCCAGGTGCATCTTCGTGAGTGATCTTTACTGCAACATAATCCTTTGATCTTGCTTGAGATAGGAGGCATGTGAGAAGACTGTATATTCCGATTTTAGCAAGTGTCTGTCCTTGACTCTTATTGTCATCGCAAAGAACAGTACAACCGGAAATTGAATCCGTTTGATCGTAAAAGGGAAAGTGCTGTCGCTTGGAGTCAGCAGAATGTGTCGCAAGGTGTGCAATGACCCCTTGTGTTCTCCTCATAAAATTTCCACAGAAATTGTATTTTGGAAGAGCGACTTTACGATCATACGTGTGCCATCGACTAAACACTTCCGGACCCTTCATGAACAAATGATAATAAGCCAGCGCTTAGATCACTGCGCCACCGGGGCGGCCAGGTTCATAATGAGCATCACGACTGCACCCTTTTTCGGTCATAGAATGTGAGGCGGAAGTCCACTCATCTTAATCGTGTGCAAAAATTCAACTGGATAGCGCACTCCACTCTGATCTTCAGTCACAACTGTGTTTGTAAATGTTGTTGGAATGAGATTTACATTGCAAATACTCTTCATTCTCTCTTGTCTGAGACATATAGCTGCGACTTATTGATCGCTCACGCTTTCCAGTAAGGCTCTTACGTTTTCTTTTCTTTTTTCTGCGGGAGAGACATTTTGTTAAGGGTTAAGTATGCAATAAAGTATTTACTTACTTTAGGACTGATCATAGAATACCATGCATACACCAAGTCTGACACTGAAATGAGCACTTGATATAGATAAGGGCTGCAAGCTTCTCCCCTAGACTTTACATGGGAACTTTGCCACTCCACACCCCCGAACCATTGCTATAATCTCAGTTTCCTCTTCGACTGGCAAATCTACATGGTAAGACCTTTATTTTGATACCTCAACCATATTTTTACGTTCAGCCATTCTCTCAAAATAGGTCTCACAGTAAAAAACCTTATAGAATGAAGATATAGATGATGCAACTCAATACGTACATTCTAAATATTTTCACTAACAATGGTCAACAGAATGTTTATTTACATCTTTACATAATGGGAAAAGTCTTACCTACGTGAATAAACTCAATTGAATGAATATTAAATTGTATATATACACACACAATCCAACGGCATAATGCAAGCAGGTCTTCGAGAGTCTTTGCTGTTCTGATGCAAAGAACTACGATACGATCGCCTGCTAGCGTTTCCATGACAACATCAATCAGCGTATGAAGGTGAATGGGCCATTGCTTTGCACAACGGTTTGCTCAGAAAAGAGAAAGAGAAGACTTCGGACTTTGGACTGTCTCAGTCCCTCCACGCTTCCGCCTTTAACAGCACGTATTTCGCGAGAGTTGTTTCAGTCAACCGCACACGATCGAATGTCAACCGCACACTTCTTCCATTGATTTTACATGGGAACTTTGCCGCACCACAACGCCTGAACCGTTGCCCCAATCTCATTTTTCTTTTCGACTGGCACATCTACATGGTACGACCTTTATTTTGATACCTCAACCATATTTTTACGTTCAACTGTTCTCTCAAAATAGGTCTTACAGTAAAAAACCTTAAAACCTTATAGAATTAATATAGATTTCCAGAGAAATAGGTGGGGTTCTCCAAGTTCTGTGAACTTCACCCTAAGCACTGTGTACTTGCAGGAACAAGTGGCACACATTGTGTTTGTGCTTGTACAATGTATCTGAATGTTACACTGATGATGGCACAATGCAAGTTACCTGAATTAACAAGAGACACTGTTTAGCCAATGAACTCCTATAAAGATGACCTTGCAAACATAATTTGTGGAAACCTCACACCTGCATGTTACTTCAGACAGTGCAACAATTGTCCAGGACTAAAAAAAGAGCTCAAGAAATGATTCGAAGATTGTTTTGATCTAAATAGTATAGAAAATGTGACATTCAAACAATGGGTGAAATTAGAGAACAGTTCTTGAAACATTATCAAAATCCACACAGGAGTTTTTGGGCCTGTTCTTTGGAAAACTTCCAGCACTGCTTTACAAATCTTTTATAGCAACTTAATGGTTATGTTACCTAAAACACCTTAAAGACACAGTAACAGAAAATCAGTAAATAGTAATTTGTGACTTTGCTGAAAATTATTCTTTTTTATTGCAAGATGCAGCTCAGGGCTTTCACTGGAACAATGCCCAGGCAACCCTGCATCCTATAGTTATATACTACCTCAATGAGAAAACTCAGAACCTAGGACATGTAAGTTTTGTGATTATATCTAATTGCCTAATTCACGGCAGTATAGCTGTCCATCTGTTACAGTGTTACCTAATTAATTTCATGCAGTCACATTTTTCTCAAAAACCTGAAATGGATTAAATCCTTTTAGTTTTTAACATATTTAGGTCATCCCTTTGTTTTGTTTTTTCTCTTTCCTGAGATTACAGGCTCTTTCTTTTCATTCTTTTGCTCTTCCAAATGTTGCATATATCTATGGCAAGCAGAAGATACTGAAGCTCAACTCCTTTGTAAGCTCTACATTGTGAATTCCCCCACAAAAATTAATAAGGTCATAAACAATTATTAGGCTTATTTATGCACAAATTTTCTTTTAAGTTTTCTACTTGTATCTGCCTATTAACAGAGAAACCCCTTTCGACTGTTGCTTGGCCATGTGACAATACTAACAACATTTTTATCACATTCCAAAGATCATCAAAAACCTTTTGATAAGTATTTAGCTAAGAAAGCATCTAATTTGGTTTCAGAGGCATTAAAATCAGAAAAATTAGTAAAGTCTCTTTTTACTTCATTCATTAAGAAGCCTCTAAATTGCAATAGAATATTTTCACATTGTTGCTCTTCTAATTTTTTAACTTCACTCAGATGGTAAAGGATTTTTTTCATCTTGGCTAAACAATCAGTATCATTGTTTGCCATTCTTTTGGGGTCTAAGCAAACTACATTACATACAATTGAATAATTGACTGGGCATTTATCAATAAGATTTGATAACATAGTTACAATAAATTTTTGGCAATCATCTTTAAGTGAAAGAACTTCATTTTCAGTAACCTTTTTCCTTTTTTGTAGATGATTTACAATTTTGTCACTTGCGAATCCACAACTTATATCAGTAATTTTAGAAAAGCCCAACTTGTTATCAAAATTTGAACAGGATCTTCTTATTGTAGCAGAAAACTTATTCACTCTCCATCTTCATCATAGTGAATGGCATACAGTAAAAAAAAGAAATTTCTAAACAGAGTTTTTAGAGGCAGAGATAGTCTGCAAACGGAAGTACATAAACACCACCTGGTGGTAGAATTGGGAACCACAAACCTTCTCAAATACAAACCTAAAATGTTTCATAAGGTAAATTGCATCTGTTGTTAAAAGAATTTTTTTAAATCGGACATTTAGAAGTACAGATATTGAAAAAAATAGATTAAATATTTGTCACCCCCCTCCCTAACGGCGAAATTGTGCATTATTTTTGGAAGAAAATACACACAAAGAGTTTTCATAGTTGGTAGTATCTGGTTGAAAGAGAATACTTGTTAATCAGGTTATTAGTCCCGCAGATATTGCTGTAAACGGAAACGTGAACTTAAGCTCTCTAGTGGCACACTTGTGCATTAAGAAATATTTGAAATTATATGAGAAACCTTTTGCACCAAAAATGTTCTCAAAGAATTTTTCAAATTGTACTCCTAGAAACAGAGATATGGACAAAAATAGGATATACGTGTATGTCCCTTGGTGGAAAAATTATGCACTATTTAAGCAGGAGGTATTCTCAAAAAGGTTTTGGCGGTGAGCAGTATCGGTCCATGGAGGAATTTTTTCAATTGAGTTTTGAGCTCAGATTTTATTGCAAATGCATCAGAAGCAAAAATAAACACTTAAGCCTCCTGGCGGCCAAAACATTCTTTACCAAAAATGAGGAATTGTGTGCAAATCATTTCCCCTGAAGAGCTGTATCCAACACAGGAAGAATTTTTCAAATCGGACTTTTAGAAGCACAGATATTGGGGAAAATGCGATTTATCTTTACCCCCCCCCCTAGCGGAAAATTATTTGTTTCGTAGATATTTCTGTAAACGGAAACGCGAACTTACGCTCCCTAGTCGTTCACTTGTGCATTAAGAAATATTTGAAATTATATGAGAAACATTTCACACCGAAAATGTTCTCCAACAAAGAAATAATTTTTCAAATCGTACTCCTAGGAACAGAGATATGGACAAAAATAAGATATACGTACGTGCATGTCCCCTGGTGGGGAAATTATGCACTATTTAAGCAGGAGGTATTCTCACAAAAGGTTTTGGAGGTGAGTGGTATCGGTCCACGGAGGAATTTTTTCAATCGAGTTTCGAGCACAGATTTTACTGCAAATACATTAGTTGCAAAAATAAACACTTACACCCCTAGCGGCCAAACCATTTGTTACCAAAAATGAGAAATTATATGCAAAACATTTCCCCTCAAGAACTGTATCCAACGCAGGAATAATTTTTCAAATCGGACGGTTAGGAGCGGAGATATTGGTAAAATCGTGATTAACCATTATGCCCCCTAGCGGAAAATTTATGCATTATTTGAAAAGGGGACTGTAACTAAAATAATCTTCGATATAAATGCCATTGAAAGAAAAAAGATTTTTTTCAATTGGATATTTAGAAGCAAATGTATGAAATAAAATATATTTTAAATTCGATACAATCTTCATTTGCGCCCTAGCGGCGAGGCTGCGCATCAGAATAAACTCTGAACAAATGGATCATCATTCTCACATTTTAAGCTTCTCAATACAAAAAGAATTGTACAAATTGAACTAATAATTGCAGAGATATGGTCTTCCCGGTCGGACAGACGAAGTGATAACATAAGCACGACGCCAAAAGGTGCTAATAACTCAGCTTCAGTCCTCCTAACAGACAAGAAAACCAACAGCCCCCCCCCACATTTTGCAGGGGGTGGGGAAGAAAATTTTTAGACATAAGTTATGTCAGTAGAAAAATTGTCAACTACAAAACATCGCGCAGGCACAAAAAGGCCGGAATGGATAAAATTCCAGGACGGACATGTAACAGAATTTTAGGACATTTCCAGGACAAAATGGAATTCCAGAATGCGTACGAACCATGATTAATTTAAGTAGCATTTGTTCCTGCTAGGAAATGAAAAAAAACCCGCAGAAAACTGCGGATTTCAGAAAGATTTTCACACCTGTTTTAAGGACTTTTTAAGGGCCCTTAAAAACATTTAACAAAAATAAGGAAAAATTGAGAAGCTTCTGAATTTTAATGGTACGAAGAAGCCACAAAAGCAACAAGTAAAATTCACTAGAAAAATTTCTTATCACAAAGGTTTATTTGAGTCTTTAAAGAGAATTAGTAAGAAGTACAATATTAGGCTAGCTCTAAGTTTAGAGAACAAAGTTAAAAAAATTTTCCCTAAAATAGTTCAAAGAGAAGAAGATATTTTAAAAATGCAAGGAGTAGTCTATGAAGTAAATTGTAGTTGTGGACTATCTTACATAGGTGAAACAGGTCGCAGACTAGAAACTTGTATAGCTGAGCATAAAGTAGCTATAAAAAATTGCTCCAACAAGACTGGATTAGATAGGCATGTTAGAGAAACTGGGCACAGCATGGATTGGAATTCCCTTAAAGTAATCAGTTTCCAAAGCAATTTTCAAAAAAGAAAGCTGAAAGAAGGAATAGAGATTGAGAAAAATCAAAATTCCATCATCAATGACTGCAAAGGATTTTCCCTGCCTAACATCTGGCAGGATTTGTTGAAAAATAACCTAAACCGTCAAGGTTAACCGTAACCGTCAAGGTAAACCATAACCATGATAGTGATAGGAAAAAGTGACAACAACAAGACAGCCTGAAGAAGGAGAAGAGTTTTCTCCGAAAATTTGCTATTAATGAAAAAATTTCCTAGTAAAATTCCCATAATATTTGCTTTAGATTAGTAATTAAAAAAATAAGGAGTTTTTAAGTACTTTATAAGGGCACTTAGGAGCATCCAACGAAAATAAGGAGTTCCTAAGGACTTTTAAGGACCGTACGCACCTTGTACTCACTTTCTGAGCATTTTAAAAGAAGAGATATGCATAACAGACAATGCTGAAGAGAACATTAGTTTGGAAAATATGGTAGGTTTTGTGATCAGTAAATACTCAGAGCACTGGTGGTTGGGATGTGTATTTGGTGTGAATGAGGACACAGAAGAGGTCAAAGTGAGCTACTTAGAGCCACATGGTCCATCTCCATCATACAAGTATCCTCACTCATTGGATAATAGTTCATAAATCTGATGTTTTGTTAAAAGTTGACCCTATGACAGCTACTGGAAGAGTATATAATTTAACAATTACAGATACAAAGAAGGCAAATCAAGCACTGGCATACAAGTGTGGTAAAATTTGAAAGAAAGGAAAACAGCATTGTACATATGGAAAATAAAATTATTTTAAGTGTAAATATGCACATCAAATGCTATACAGAATTATGAATTGAATTAGACTGGAACACAGTTTCAAATGACTGAGATGCTTATTTTCATTGTTCAACATTCACAATGTTTAGAAGAACATGCATGACATTTTACACAAACCAAATGAAGAATACCCTGCCAGTCAGGGGTGGAACTGGTAAGTGCATCTGGCACATTTGAGTTGAATTGTTCTAGGTTTTTATTTATTTTTTTTTATTTTTTATATTGATCCCATTGAGATCCCATTATGAAACTTTCAGGATATGTAGAAAAATAATGTGTGTTAAACATACATTTTTTTTCAGATTTTTTAAAAGATATTTGTTTTTTAATATTTAAAATTTAATTTTTTAATGACCTTGGAATTTTAATAGTGTCATGTGGCATATCAAATGAAAGCCCAACTAAATATCTTTGAAATGAGCCATAATTCATGAGCCTAGCTCTACAAGGCTCATGAATTATGGCTAGAACCAGAGTAATTGGCAGTTCAAGTTTGCTCAGCAGATGAAATTTCATGGTTTTTCTGAAATTTTAAAATTCAATAACTAGAAAACAGATGCATTAAAAATTCTGAAAAAAATTATGTTTGTTTATATTGATGAACACTGCAAATATATCAAGTTTCATGAAAATCAAAAATGGTCGGGTTGTGAGCCTGGTTGATTTGACATGATGACCCATTAAAACAATAGTAGTTTCCAAAATGCACTACTGTAGCACAAATATAATGCCCATGACTCATTTGAAACTTGAACTCAAGGAAGTTCTTGTATGACTGTGACCTCATTTTTAAAGACTAGTAACAGAAACTTTGAAAAACTAGCCCATACCATTCAAGTTCATGAAGAGTTTAGTGTTTCCAGCTCCTTTGAAGGATGAATGCAGGAGTGAAAAGACTACAACACACTTTCTTCCTTATGAATACCAGATGAAAGTCGCAGAAAATTTCTTGGTCAAATATGAATACTACATAGGCACAGTTTCATCCAATTCCATAAAAGGTCAATTTGGATATCAAAATGTACTAGCTTAAGACAGCAGCTGGAAATACAAGATCATGACTCATATAAAATATAATGTGGCCAGTGCTCAGAACACTTTAATAAATATACCAAACTGCATTCATGCTACTGTTTGCAAGGGAAACATTAACTACGAAAATAATTTTCAACCTTGAAATACATCATATTAGATCCACAAAACTATTGTATACTTAAAATCAGTGATATATGGGCATATTAAAAAGCAATATTTGAGCCAAACCATTGACAAATTAAAACCATGTGCTGTGGTAAGAACTCGATGTTTTCCAGTATGTTGCTGCAGCACTAAAAGCAACTGGCTCCACTTCACACTATAAAAAAATAGTGTTATGAATACCATGTCAAGCTATGAACAATTCCCCATTATTGTGTTTTACAATCCTAAACACACAATTCCAAATTCCCCATGCACTTTCCAAAGATAACATGCACACTGCTATTATACAAGTAGCCCCAATAAAGCAGCAGGGCAGAAAGTGATCATTTTGCTATGTCTATAATAATAAAATTAGTGGGCAGAATAAATTACTGAACTTGAAATTTCATAGAAACAAGCGGGGAACATATAGGTGTGTGTGTGCACTTCTGAGCCCTTTTTTTATTTAAATTTGTAAAATTTTAATTAATTTATTTAGTTTTCAAAGCTTTTTTGATCACTGTTGAAGATTCCATAAGTTCATGCAACAATAGTTCATTTCATTTTTACGTAAAAACCTTTCATTACACTCTTGCATAACAATATTTCACTACAATCTGCATAAACACAATATTTAGTTGCACTGTTGTATAAACTGCAAGAACCTCACACCAACAGTGACAAGAGCTATTACAAAAATTTTGTTTGTTGATGTTGCAACTCATATGTGCCAATCTTTCACACACCTACAGATGGTAATAGGTTGTGCCAAATTTTCTGGGATGAACTTCCAAAGTATTACATGTATCCTTTTGCTCCACATGCTGGCAGGTTTGCTTACATTTCAGACTGCAGCTCCCATTTTGTTACTACATGAACAAATATATAGTTCCCAGCTATTTTTATGGAAGATTTTGACAAAAAATTTTCAACCTTTGTTTCAAATTTGGCATAACATGCATGATTTACAATTAGAAATTTGATCTTGCAGTTTACTGCATTAAACTTCCAAAGTGTTAAGTGTTTCTTCCTTCCACAGCGGTTGCCATCGGGTTTGTTTACATTTCAGACTGTAGCTCTCTGTGTGTTATGTTACTACATGCTATGTAGTTCGACTATTAAAAGAAAAAAAAATAGTTCTGCGGTTCTTTTAGAGGAAAAATATTTCAGTGAAATGCAAACAGAATACAAGAAATTAAATGTGAGACAAATGTGAATTTTCTTGCATTTCACAGCTTAACAGTGCTATTCCTCTGTTTGTGCATTGTCCCACCTCATCTTCACTATTTATTTATTTTATCTTGACGTGATCTGGATCCACCATTAATCTTCGATGGAACATGACTGCCATGAAACCAATCTTAAATGCCATCAAAGCTACCATAATGGCTGACATGCTGCAAGAGACCATGTTTTTATTCCATGCATTTCAATTGCCACATCTGACCTTCCACTTCAGTTTAAATGCCTACAGTTTCCTGTTCATCTCAGTTTCACCATGGGTATCAATAAGCACAGGGTCAATGGTTAAAACTTGTTGGTCTCAACCTGCAAAATACAGATTTTTCCCAAAGCCAGTTCTACGTTGGTTGCTCCAGAGTTGGTAAAACTTAAAATCTCTTCATCTTGGCTCCAAATGGAAGACACTCATTATCATTAACCCAGCAGCTATTCAAGGTTAAACTAGCATTTTGGAAGAACTGTAAATTACATTGATCACAACACAGGGTATGATAAATATATGAAAAGTTACATGCCCAGCTGGACAAGTGCAGAATTATTTACCTTCCCAGGTAGTAAAGCTGAATGTTGTTTTTTGTTTTAAGTTACAAAATATAATGAACTTTTTTCACATATTTTGCCTTTCAGCTGTAATAAGGGTCTGCATTCAAAATGTCCAATGCACAAAAGAGTGTAACTCAAGTTTTAAGATGATACTGAAATTGGTATGAAATGGTATGCTGATGAAATTGATATTTGAGAATTTAGTGATTCCGCCATGTTCCTTTCATTGAAGTTTTTGCCCTTTGTCACTAAATAGTGGAGGCTAGTTCCATCAGAGGCATGCATCCTGTCGCTGACTATAAACAACATTTGGAGCCAAACTATTTTGCATATGATTCCAATTTCTTGACCTAAAGCATAATATAATTAAAGAAGTGATATTCTTCAATCTTTGGTACTCCGTAACAATAATCAACTTACGGTCATTAGTGGTGAAATGGAACATGACATGCGACGACTGCCTATATCTTGTAGGAGGAACTTCTATTCCGAACTTTTATTTTTAAATCTAGTTGCCCGGTCCGGGCAACTAGATTTTTTATTTACCTGCCCAGGCCAGTAATTTACATGCCCCAGGCACCTTGGGCATGGTATTTTTCAAGCCCTGCAATACAATAGAAAATATAAAATTTCCGAATTTCCTATATTCACAGTTGATAAAGCCTGTAGTTTTATCCAATAGTGCTGGAACGAATTTGGATTTTATTATTCTTTTTAAATTCCTTTCTGTTCATTTCTGCAACATATTTCAATTAATGTTTACGTGCATCATATCCTAATAATAACACTGGTCTACAAGGTTTTTATAACATGAACAAATGTAGCTGTTTTTAACTAATTTCTGGATGCTGATTTCATCTGACCTTAAAAAATGGCCACCACATCATGTTTTTTTTTGTTATGGGGCATTAAATATGTACTATTGTTTCACATTAGCACTTGAAGGCATGTAAAAGGACATTATATCTTTTTATAGTCATATTTCACCACCGGACATATTATGGGTGGCAACACTGATTTTTTTACAGGTAGAGAACGTGTAACCGCAACCGAATCGCCACTGCTTTTTTTTTTTTTACATTGACAGAGAAACAAGTGCTGCATGTTTATGAGCAAAAGTTGGCAAAGTGAAGAAAAGGGATTGTTGTGGATGTATTAATGTTCTGGACAAGTTTTGCTATGTGTGCAGACAGTATATTATAAAATCGCAGTCGTCCACTGCCAAAACTGTGACAGAAGCCTATTATTTGTACTTTGGATGCCATGTTGGAGATCAAAATAAATCGTGGAATCCACATGCCTGTTGCATTCCCAGCATTGTTGGCCTGAGTGAATGGTTGAAAGGGTAAGCTGAAATCCATGCCTTTCACAGTTCTGATGATTTGGTGTGAGCCAACTGACCATGTGGATGATAGTTATTTTTGTTTAACCAAAGTGAGTGGCTTTTCAAAGAAGAATAAAAGTAAAATACAGTATCCAAATTTGCTATCATAAGGCCTGTTCCACATGGAAAAGATCTTCCTACACCAAAACTTTCATTGAACTCTGAAGAGATAGATTCAAATTCATCCAATGGAAATATGGACGCACATGAAGATCCAGATCCTACATACACTCCTAAACACTTTGACGGGCCCCACTTGATTGAGAAAAATGAACTGAATGATCTTGTTCAAGACCTACATCCTTACAACAAAAGCTAAACTTTTAGGTTTCTGACTGCAAGAGTAGAACCTGCTAGAGGAGAGTACATGTGTGTGTGTGTGTGTGTTCAGAAATATAAATTTGGGTCTATGTTTGTTCTATGAAATGCAGGATGGTATATGATTTTGTTCAGATATTCTGGGGCTAATGACAGAATCAAGAATATCTCACAATCCTACGGAATGGCATCTACACTGGCGGAAAGTGCAAAAAGAACACCAAGAACAAATTGGCGGACGATCATGAAATTTACATATGTTAATGGGGTCGAGTGTACGTAGGTGTGATGTTAATTTCGAGACCAACTGGTGAGCGCTTACACCACAGCACGGCATAATATGCAAATTATCGTCGGTGGTATTTAAGGAGTACGGCAAAGTGAACATAATCAGTCATCGGCGCACGGACACGTGCGAAGACCCTGAAGAAGCTGCAATGCCTGGACATGGAAGACGTGTACGATTTCAGCAGTTATCGGACTTTGAGCGAGGTCGTCTAGTTGGACTCCGCGAGGCCGGGTGGTCGTATCGTCGTATTGCGGAGCGAATTGGACGGGAAGTATCGGTGGTGGTACGATGGTGGTGTAGATGGTCCGAGGAACATTCCCACACGAGAAGACGTTGAACCGGGAGTCACAGATGGACTGATGAGCGGACCGATTGACACACAAGAAGAGCGGCGTTGTCAAGCAGAACATCCACTGCGACGCAAATCCGAGCTGCCGTTGCACCTGAGGTGACTGTGCGAACAATTTGCAACTGTCTACTGGATGCAGGACTACGTGCACATGTGCCTCTGGCATGTGTACTTCTGACTCCAGCCCACCGTCAGGCACGGCTGCAGTGGTGTCGCCAACGTCTGCACTGGAGAACGCAATGGCGATCTGTCGTGTTCAGCGATGAAAGCAGATTCTGCTTGGGAGCCTTCGATGGCCGTATGCATGTTCGCAGACGCACAGGGGAGCGTCTCCACCCTTCTTGCATCCGCCAGCAACACACAGGGACTACACCTGGTCTCCTGGTTTGGGGAGCGATCAGCTATCACTTCCATACACAACTAGTGTTTGTACCGGGTACGTTAAACACCGCCTCCTACATCAACACCATCATTCAGCCTGTTGTTGTGCCATTTGAAAGGTCGGTCCATTGGGGTGTTTTCCAGCAAGATAACGCACGCCCACACACGGCACGTGCAACGCAACATGCACTTCAGGGTGTGAGACAACTTCCATGGCCTGCACGTTCACCGGATTTCTCCCCCATTGAGCACGTGTGGGATTTTATGGGACAACGACTTATCCGGTCTCCACGGCCAGCCACGACCATCCCCGATTTACGCGTCCAGGTTGTTGAGGATGCTTGGAACTCAATACCCCAAACTTACATCCAACATCTGTACGACAGACTCCATGCCAGAATTGCACAGTGTGATGCAGTTCATGGCAGTTCAACCTCGTACTAACCATGTTACATGGAAATGTTATTTTTCAGTTTACCAGCAAATACAGCTGTATTTTGCCATAATGTTTTGATCACGTTATCCTCTGTATTCCGTTATTATGCTGTATAAATTTCGTTGGTATCAGACGTCTCCTTCTTGGTGTTCTTTTTTCTCTTTCTGCCAGTGTATTTATAGACTCATCCAATGTTAGTTTAAAAGCTGTCCTTTAAACTAACATTGACAAAATTCTCACTGCAATACAATATGACCAGTTTACGTGGTCAATATTTGGTGATCTGAAAGTGATATCCCCCTTGCTTGGGCTTCAAAGTGGCTTCATCAAATTTTGTTGTTTTCTTTGCATGTGGGACAGTAGGGGAAAAACACTACAAATAGACAGACTGGCCTAGATGAGATGTTTTCATTCCTGGTGACAGTAACGTTTGTCACAAGCCCCTAGTTAACTCCTCTGATGTGCTGCTTCCAGCACTTCATATCAGACTGGGGCTGATGAAAAACTTTGTAAAGGCTATGGACAAATCTGGTCCAGGTTTCATGCATTTAAAAGCAAACATTTCTGCAATTAAGTGATTAAAAACTCAAAGAAGGCATCTTCATTGGTCCTTAGATACAAAAACTACTGCGTGATTCTGTTTTTACCGAAAAGCTAAACAGCATGGAGCTCGCCACATGGCAATCTTTCACGTCTAAGGTCAAGGGATTTTTGGGTAATCACAAAAAGGGCAACTACAAACAGTTGATTCACAACCTTCTCAAGAACTATAAAAGCCTTGGGTGCCAAATGTCCTTAAAAATACATTTCCTCCATTCACATCTGGACTTTTTCCCCCGACAACCTAGGAGCAGTCGGCGATGAACAAGGAGAAAGGTTCCACCAAGATATTCGAATGATGGAGGAGAGGTATTAAGGCAGGCGGGATCTCTCAATGATGAGTGAATACCACTGGTTTTTGCAGAAAGAGGACAACACGACACATAAGAGAAAAAAAAATGAAGTACTTGTGCAGGTATAAGAGTATGTGCATATACATTTACACTTGTGTTAATATTGTTTACTCTATCTCTTTTTTCTTTTGCTGTCTCATATGCAGTGATATATGAACATAGTATTTATACTTTTTAACACTAATTCAATAGCTAACAAAACACAAAAATGCTGTAATTTACATTACAATGCAAAGCTGCAATACATTACAATGTGAAGCTGTAATGTGTACATCTTGCATTGGATATATGTATCTGGAAATATAGCAAATGTTCACACACAAAAAACTGTACGTGATGGAGAGTTTTACAGTCACATTTGAATTCAACACCCTGAAATTAGTTAAAAACACCTTATTTCACCCATGTTATGAAAACAAAGTTTTAAAATGTTGACTAGTGTGTTGCAGGAAAACTCGAAAAACGCTGGCCCAGAAGCTGACTGATGTAATTTTGATAAATCTGGGTAATGTAGAATCCTTTTGCTAATTTTAAATTAAAAAAAAAACTGACTAATATCTATGCAAAGTATTATACATACTTTCATTTTTATTACTAAACAAAACACCTTTTAGCTTGACAGAAGTTTTCTGCAGAGAAAAATGGATCACAAATCTTCACATGGGAATTTTACAGTGATGTACTTTTAAGGGATATATACTGAACCTGAAAATGCAATGTTTCATAACTAACTCACCTTCATTGATTATGAGTGTGCAGGCATGAGGTCCTAATGTGTCATATAGAGGAACAATCACCATTGACTGGGAGTAGCAAGCTTCCTCAGCAACTACACACTGCGCAAAAAATTATTTTTTGTTAATAATCTTTAATAAGGTTATATGATAATAATCGGTAACATAAACACTTAGCACAAAATTACACGCTCTGTTACACCTGTAAACCAAATTGCATAGAGATTTGTAGTTCAACAATGCTTTAGATAGGACTTATTCTGATCCCAAATGAAATTAAAATTCCCAAGAGCACATTAGTGTGGGAGTTACTTTTTACATGTAAAATCAAGATGAAAATGATTATCAAAGAGTACATTTAAATTTCCTAACATAAAGGACAGCTAATATTATAAATAGAAAAAATTAAAAAGAAAAATTAAATGGTATGTACTTACCTGATTAAAAAGACAAAAAGAAATCAATATTATTAACTATATGTCAACAAAATAGTTTCCATATCATCTACTGTTTCGCACATTATTAGAAATTCGAGCACGGGAAAAACGTCCATATAATAAGAAAATTTTTATTTCAACTTGTCACTAATATTCCTTTTTTCTTTTTGATGTTTTTTATGATAGTTTAGAATTTTATTATGAAGATTACAAATTTATATGAAAAAATGTTTTAATATGTGCAGTCAAATGCATCATAAGTTGTCAAAGTCCTCCAATACGTAGAGACAATATGTATTAAAAGATTAATATTATTCCAGTTTTTTAATTTTTTATATTGTCTCTACGTATTGGAGGACTTTGACAACTTATGATGCATTTGACTGCACATATTAAAACATTTTTTCATATAAATTTGTAATCTTCATAATAAAATTCTAAACTATTATAAAGAACATCAAAAAGAAAAAAAGGAATATTAGTGACAAGTTGAAATAAAAATTTTCTTATTATATGGACGTTTTTCCCGTGCTCGAATTTCTAATAACGTGCGAAACAGTAGATGATATGGAAACTATTTTGTTGACATATAGTTAATAATTTCTGAAACCACGTAATGTTTTCGACAAATGTTGAATTAATATAAGAAATCAATATCTGGACTCAAGTGTGGGATATGGTGGACCTACCACACTTGAGAAGGATGGTCCACCATGGAATAGACCTGGACTTTCTAAACGGCGTATGAGAAAGAGATCTCGGCTGAGTGGATGTAAGATTGGTGTATGGAATACTAGAGGTATAAATGGCAAGATGAATGACGTGATTGAGGAGATGAATAAGTATAGACTGGGTGTGCTGTGTGTAAGTGAAACCAAAGGGAAGGAAATTGGAGTAGAAGAAGTGAATGGCACAGTGAGTGTGTGGTCTGGAGTATTAAATAATGTGAGAGGACAGGCTGGTGTAGGTGTGATTTTAAGTGAAAAGATGAAGAACAACTTGATTCACTACAGTTGCGTAAGTGAGAGAATTCTCTGGATTCATTTTAAAGTGAAACTTCAGACAATTGTAATTGTTGTAGTGTATGCTCTTTGTGACTCGGAACCTTCTGATAAGAAGGAAGATTTCTGGAATGAGCTAAAAGCTGTTTTGAGCCAGTTTGGTGCTAAAGAAAAAGTTATAATAGCAGGGGATTTCAATGCTAAAGTAGGTGTGCAGAATGCAATTTCTGACAATGTTCTGTGTAAGTTTAATGATCCTTGTGTGAATGGTAATGGTGAAAGTTTAATTGAACTCTGCATTGGGGAATGGTTTGTGTGTATCTAATACGTTTTTCAACCACAAGTATATACACACATATACTTGGGAAAATCGTACTCTTGGTCAAAAGAGTGGGATAGATTTTGTTGTCTAAAATCAGCGTCTGAAACACTTAGTTGTTCACACCCGTGTGATGAGAGGTGCGGTTGTTGGTTCTGATCATTACTTGGTAGTGTCACGAGTGAAACTTAATGTTGGTTGGAGGAAAAGGAATAGGAAGAGACCCAGGATAGAAAGAATAAAGGTTGATAGGCTCCTTGAAAACCATCAGCGTTATTCTGACTTACTCAGAAAACGACTGAAGGAGCTGAAGTCTGGTGAGAGGGATGTAGAAAAGAAGTGGGAATGTTTTAAGAACTGTGTTGTCACTGCTGCTAAAGAGGTCTGTGGCACCACAATAGTAGGTAACAATAGAGGTGATGCTTGGTGGAATAGTGAGATTGAAGAGGCAGTAAAGAGAAAGAAGGAAGCCTATTTGGGGATGTTGCAAGGTAGAGTCTCCGTGGATGAATATCGATCTTCCTACACCAAAACTTAGTGCAGCCTTTACCATGCATAAAGGCTGTGCATCCATATTTCCATTGGATGAATTTGAATCTATCTCTTCAGAGTTCAATGAAAGTTTTGGTGTAGAAGCTGGTTCGCCAGAGTAAGGCAAAAGAAAAGAAGGAGAAGGTGGAAAGGCATGAACAGGCTTTTTTGAAAGATAGGAAGCCTTTCTAGAAGTGCATGAGACAGGAAAAATAGGGGAAACAAAGTTGTAGGTTGTGTGAAGAATGAGATCGGGGAAATGATATGGTAGCCCAATGAGTTAAGTGAAAGATGTGGCGAATACTTCTGTGAGTTATTAGATCAGGAAAGCAAAGATGATTCTGAAACAGATGCAGATGATGTCACAGTGAGGGATGGAAGCACAGGAGGGATCTCAAGAGAAGAAGTGTGTACAGCTCTAAAATCTCTTCAGAATGGTAGGACTCTGGGAGTTGATGGCATAACTGCCGAGATGTTGAAATATGGTGGTGACTCTGTAATTGACTGGTTAACTGAAATTTGCCAGTTGTGCTGGGAGTTAGGAATGGTCCCTCGGGATTGGAAGGATGCCATTATTGTTCCCTTGTATAAGGGAAAAGGTGATCAGACTGAATGCAAGAACTATCATGTTATTAGCCTACTACCCAGCAAAAACACAAGTGCTGGGAAACTGCTGGCCAACAGCTGGCAGTGATGGGTCACTGATGGCTGAAATTTGCCGCTTATGGGCCGGCAGCGGTCCGTTGGTGGCAGCGCCATCAGTTGGCTGCCTCCAGTTACCCACTATTGGCCCTGCAGCATCTCTGCGAATTATGGGCCTGCAACGTAGCGCCACTGTGGGGCGGAACTGGCAAACCAAAACAACCCCAACAGGAAGTGCGAGCGCGGGACTGCGCATGCCCGAAAGCATTGTGTTACCATTTTAGTTTGGCCTTTTTGCTGTTGACGACTGCTAGTACGACATTGTCTGTGTTTCTATCGGTGTTCTTCGCTACAATGGCTCAAGTAAATGAAAGGTAAGGGTTTTTTTTGTTTTGTTTGTAATGTCATTATATGTTTTAATCCCCATGTTCTTAACAACAATGTTAGTTTCCATCTAAAAATATCTGAATTTAGTGCTTAAAGGTGGGTCATGCTTCTTGCCAAAATTTGTTCTGTTCGAGTGCAGATTATCGATTTATTTTTATTGTAGTATATAGTAATGTGAACATTTTCTCTTTGGCATTTCATAGACAGCGATGTTTTAAAAAAGTTATCTAGTTAAGGTGCTGAGATAAGAGGAACCGTCACAACATTCTGTACTTTTGAGGCGCTTTCGTTTCAAAGTTCGTAGGTAGGGCCCATTTGCTTATACCTGTACTGAATATTTTTATTTTACTCCGATAACAGCAATACATAACTTTAAAAACTTTGGCGAATTTCTGAAAATTAGCACTAACTTGCACGCTTGAATTGTTTTCGTAAGTTTCTGGCTTTTTTTTTGTATGACAGTGTGTATCTTCAATACTCAGTTCTGATACAGACATGACCACGAATTTTAGGAATAATAGTTTTTTTGTGTGTGCATTTTAGAATTGTGTTTGAAAAGTATTTTGTTGTAACTGTGCCGTTCATTACTTTTTTTTTTTTTCTTTTGTACTGCTTCACTCTGGTGGCATGTTTTTTGTTAAATAATATTTTGTTTGACACCACACTTAAGTTCCCAGTTGTGTCCCATTGCATTCTGCTTCACACTGTTATAGTCCATCCATAGGCATCATCGCCTTCTAATTATTAGGGGGGGGGGGCACAGATATATCTTACCTTACCTTCCCAACTCTCTTGTTTTTCTCACTATAAAGCAATGCATTATTTTTACTTGAGAGCTACCCTTTCAACCACCCTGTAATTTATCCACCTTTAGATATACTTCATTGATGCCATAACCAGAATTTGTCAGCTGTATTGTAGAAGTAATTAGGGGTAAAATCATTAAATTGAACTCTTTCAAAGGTGAGTATTGACAATGTATTTATTCAGTTAAAGTAAATTTTTTCACCTATACTTTAATGACATTTCATATGTATGCTTAGTTTATAGAATAAAATCTTGTTCTACACAACCTTGATTTAGAAGCAGGAACATAATAAGTGTATAGTTTCTATTTAATCACAAACTGATCGAAAAACGTTCCTCCTCCCCGTCCCTGTTTGATATGAAAATCTTTGTCCAGCTCAACAGTATCGACTATGCTCTGGTGGACATAGCACAACTCTACGCGGTTAAGTGCCGTATGTTTTTTTTTTTTTTTATTGGATATTTAATGACCACCGTGAGCAACTCAATGGGCTATAAAGTAGTCTCCTGTCTCTAATTTAGGACCACTGACTCCAGGGAAGGGAGACAGCCAGTGCCATAAAACAAACTCGACATCCATGCCTCATTGGGATTCGAACCCAGACCCTTCTCGCACAAATGGTCAGAAGCCAGCGCCTTGACCACTGTGCCACCGTTGCGGCGAGCCGTATTAGTGTATTTAGTACAGTAATAAGAAATTCTCAAGTTTTTAATTGATTTGTAAAACATTTTCTCAAAGTTTTAATTTATTTGTAAAAAAAAAAAATCCATGCCAATGTAGCCTGTCCCTTGGTGTTCCCTATTTGGCAAAATATTGGGGTGTGTGTGTCCCCGAATCCTCATAACGATGGATGGATGCCCGTGGTCCATCCATCGTTATTAAGCGCAGCTGAAAGATGTGCAATTATTTTTTCTGTGACATTTCATTGTAAAAATAAAAACAATTAAAATTTCTCTTAGGGTTTTTTAACTTTGCAAAATTAATGTGTGAAATACACATATACTCACACTATCATTGTAGGACACACCACTTTTAACAATATATCTTAAGACGGGTATTGTTCACTTGATAGAGAGGTCACTTGACCGAAAACCAGTTGATCGAAAGGTACATTTCACCGAAGGGTCACTTGACCGAAAAGTTCATTTCATCGAAAGGACATTTAATCGAAAGTTCATTTCACCGAAGGATTACTTTACCTAAAAGTTCATTATATCGAAAGATCATTTCACCGAATGGTCAGTTTATCGAAAACTTATAATTTCGTTGTAAGAGATCTGTTAGAGTGTGGTGCTGGTTTTTGAAAAACTGGCCACCTAAACATTATTGGATTGTATAAAAAATACACTTTTAATTTCTATTAAACCCCCATGAGTAGGTTTCTCGAAATATAACATTAATTAATAAGGCCTAGATCTGTGCCTTTTTGTCAAATTTTAATCTCCGAGCTCATATTCACAAGGTTTCGTAGCAAATCAAGTAAATAATGTTCCTGTTTTACTCAACCACGAAACATTAATTTTTTTGACCATAGCCCTAGATACAGGACATTTTAAGAGATTTTAACCCTACTCATATTCATAAGCATTACATAAAATGTAAAGTAACTTTTTATGTAAACCTTATGAACATGATTAAAATTTGCTAAAAAGGCCTAAGCCGAGGCCTATTGTCTGAAAAAAAAAAGATTTTTCTTAAAACTAAATCTTTGCATTCTTTGTTACACGGAGAAAGCAAAAGCGCAATTTGAGTATAATCTCCTAACGTTTTGGTGGTCTGTCTGCCGAACTTGCACCACGCTTCAACAGATCCTGTAATGAAATCCAAAGTTTTTGATAAACTGACCCTTCGGTGAAATGTCCTTTCGATGAAATGAACTTTTAGGTAAAGAGACCTTTCGGTGAAATGAACTTTTCGATCAAGTGAACTTTTTGATCAAGCGATCTTTCGGTGAAGTGATTTTCAGTCAAGTGACCCTTCAGTGAAGTAAACGTCGGGCAAATGAACCAGACCCCTTAGGACACACCATTTCTAATACTGTACGAATTCTAACACTTTCTTATAGGGTTGTTGGCCTAAACAGAACACTATACTTCACCCCATATAAAATTAATCAGCTGATGTAAGAGTAATCTACCCATTAAACACAGTTCATTTCTGGAATTCCACCGTAACCTGTTTTGTTATTTAACCATTGTTAAAAACTGCAAATATCCAAACACTTCCTTACTTTGTAATTATTTTCACCCATGTATCAGGAACATTTTTGATCCACGGGTGAAAATAATTGCAAATTAAGGAAGTGTTTGGATATTGGCCCGAGCAATTTAGTTCTAAGGGTAGCACGAAAAGTGCTTGGTGGTGGTTAATAACCAACCATCTTTCTGTAACTGCAGCAAAAATGAAGGTTAGTCTTCTTTTTTGTGTTTTTCAGTACCTTAATTTTTTTTTATTTTTTTTGTTGCACTTTATCATATGATAATCAGTTTTGTCTCATGTACTTAGTTTCATGGAAAGCATATTGGTATTTGAAACTAATGGGTTTGAAAGTCTTCAGATTGCCAGTTCTATCAAGTATCACATCTGTTGTGAAATTCTGAAAGTCAGAACACTGAGGGAGGTGTTGCACACATGCAAAAAGGTATTGTAGTTATTACCTACCAGACCTTCTTGTAATGCTGGTGTAGTGCAGAATTCCAGGTTTTTCACATTCAAAACCCGAAAAGCCAGTTTTTGAGTTTCAGAAGAATTTAAGATTCAACCGTAAGTTCATTTCTGAAAATGCTATGAAATGGTGACTAATAGGTTTCTTGGGGAGGGGGGATTCATGGAGGTAGGAATACGGGGAGAAAGTATGACATCACAAACTTGAAGCTTTCTTAGCAGACGATGCTGACTGTGTGGCGGCCATCTTAAGCCTCTGATAGTGGTTTTGAGCCATTGGGTTTCGGACATGACAAGTTTGATTTTCGAAATTTGAAGTTATTTTTTTAGAAATGGTGCGTTGTTGAACTTACGGATGTCACAGCAATTCCGGTCGACCACCTCCTGGAGTTCTTTTCACAGGTAAGCAACGGAGAAACATTTAATATGAATTCCTTTAATTTCTGAAGAGCAGTTAGTAGTAAAGCGTGTATATGAAGTCAATTTTTACATGACCAGCTTAATTTCCCATTTTGATTGACAGAATGGCACTGAACAGTATAACATTTTGTTGTGCTAATAGAGGTAAAAATTCTAATAGAAACTTCTCTGAAATAATAAAAAATTCTTATAAAACACATCTTTTGGAGCATATGCGTATGCATACAGGTGAAAAGCCTTACCAATGTGATTTATGTTCCAAATAATTTACTCGAAAAAGTTTTCTTTCCAAGCATTTACTCATTCACACGAGGGGGGGGGGGCTTGCCAATGTCATGTATGCTCAAACAATTTGCTCGAAAAAGTGTTCTTTCGAAGTATTACTCGTACACACAGAGGAAAAGCCTCACCAGTGTGATATATGCTCCAAAAAATTATTTGCTCAAAAAAGTGATCTTTTGAAGCATTTACTCTTTTAGATGGGGGGAAGCCTCACCAATGTAATGTATGCTTCAAACAATTTGCTCGAAAAAGTGATCTTTCGAAGAATTTACTCATTCCCACAGGGGAAAATCCTCACCAGTGTGATGTATGCTCCAAACAATTTGCTTGGAAAAGTCCTCTTTCACAGCCCATTCTCCTTCACACAGGTGAGAAGCCTCACAAGTGTGATGTGTGTTCCAAGCACTTTTCTCGGGAAAAGTCACATTTCAAGGTGTATGCTTGTTTGCAGGTGAAAAGGCATTTTCCGATTTAGATTGTATAGTCAAGATGTATTACAAAGCTGGAGGATATGTAACTGGACCTGGCATGCAATTTTTATGTTTTATTTAGTGGTGTTAAAATGTAAAGATTTTGTATTGCTTTTCCAAATACTGTAGAAATATAAGGATTTTTTATTGCTTTTGGAATTGTGCCCTTCCTTGGTGAAACTATGTTTTCATCATAATATATGTAATATAAAGTAATATTGGAGTATTACAGCTTAACATTAATTTGCGTACACTATCATACTCTCCATTTTAACAGAGCAAATCTCTGTAAAATGTTACTAAACTTAGATTAAAACCCATCACTAAACTTAGATTATCGTACACACAACATTAAAAAAGGGCAGTACACTTTCTTTTTGGACAGCACAGAACACATTTACCTTAGGAGAATCTCGCACGTGTTGCACTGTAAATCTGGGATTCTCCGTTCCCCAAAAGCGAACATTGTGCTTGTTTACCTTACCACTCATGTGAAATGTATCTTCATTGGTGAAAACTAAGTGATCGTCAAAATCATCATTTTCAAAATGGTGCTGCATTTCGGCACAAAATTCAAAGCGCTTTGTCTTGTCAAGGTCATTGAGATTTTGCAACACCTGCACTTTGTATGGAATCATTTTCAGCTTCTTTCTCAAAATTCTCCAGACAGTGGGCTGTGAAATCTGCACTTCACGACTCACTCTCCGCATTGATTTTCCCGGGCTTCGTTGAATGACGGTGCAAACACTATCGACGAATTCTTCCGATACACGCGGTCATCCTGGACTTTTAAGTTTGCACAAACAGCCAGTAGTTTCAAATTTTGCCAATCGTAAATAGATTTTCTAGTTGGCGTTTTTTTTTCCGAATCGTGATCGAAAATGCCGTTGCACAACGAGTTAGATTCAGTTTTGCTCAATACAGGAACACAAAACGCCTCCACTGCAGACACTGCCATTTTGACTGACTAGTCACGTGACACGCGCGCTATCGCCTATGTCACTTCTCTCAGTAGCGGTACACAAACTTTATGAGTACATCTACCTAACGGTTTGCAGTTGTGGTCTGTGTCTTCAACTGCTACTGTTTTACAGCATCTGGAAACTGTATACTTTATCAATTAGGGTGTATATTACATGCAGTACTTCCAATTATATATATCATAAAAAAAGATTATTTGATTATATTAGATGTGGTACATTAAATGAGCTACATTTAGAAATAGAGTAGAAACCACTGTAGGTTTCCAGAACTGAAATTATCTCCATAGACAACCCAAATAATACGTAATATGAAGTGCAAAACCTGACTGCAAAAAATGCAATGTCTGAAGGATTTCTAGCTACACCAAAAGAAAATTTTGTTCAGGAAAAGAAGCAAAGTTAAACTGCACAGGCACTAATGCCTGTTTGCTGTGTAGCTAGTTAATATGTGCATAGTGCTGTAGTATATAAATATGTATTATATATTTATATTGGCACTGTACACTAAAGTTTCTGGATTTTTTGTTTCACCTAACAATCACCCCTCATCTATTATATATATGAGAGTGAGGACAGTGCATTTTTATCCATTATGTAGGACAAGTGGTTAGTGGTTATTAATTTTTTCCTGTCCTATATTTTATTGAAATATGAGACAAACATGTGTCCATTCCATGTGAAATGTTGAATTTATACTTCTGTGATATGAGATTTTAGATTTTACACTACCGTATATACTCGCGTATAAGTTGACTTCGCATATAAGTCGACCCCCCCCCCCACCCCACTTTCAGAGAAAAAAATCGTAAGAAATCAAAAACTCGCATATAAGTCGATCCCCCACTTTCAGAGGGAAAAACCGTAAGAAATCGGAAACTCTCGTATAAGTCGATACCGGAATGAGAAAAAAAATTTAATGAATTTATTCAAAAACATTTGAAAACGAACAAAATTATATATATAATACTAAATTTAATTTGCATACCCAAAAACTTCATCGGAACCCTTCAAAATCCGATTCCGAGTCAGACTCGCAAAACAGTTAAAAAAAAGTCTTTCTCCGACATCGGCGCGTCATCATAAACATCAGTATTCCCATCTATGCCTGTGTCATCAGAATCGCTGTCATCATCACTCATAAAAATCTCATCATCCTCTGTGCCATCAAGTTTGTTACTAATGCAACATATCTTGAATGATTTCACGACCATTTCCGCAGGTATCGCATCCCAAGCATCCTTGACCCATCGCGCAATCAAAACGATATCTGGCTTCTTTAGATTTCCGCCCTTGGTTTCAGTCGGCAAATCGGAACTTATCCAATCTGCCCAATACCTCCGCACATTGTTCTTGAAGGGCTTATTAAGGCAGACATCTAGTGGTTGAAGAACAGATGTCAACCCACCTGGGATGACAGCAAGAGTTGTTTTTGAATTTTCTGCAGTTTTTTTCACTTCTGCACAACGGTGTGCAACAAACATATCCCACACCAAAAGAGAAGTTGTCCTTAAAAGTGCACCTGGCCTTTTGTTCCACACATTCTTTAACCAGTCAATTGTTCCGGATTCGTTCATCCATCCTTTTTCATGGGCACGAACGAGCACACCAGACGGAAAGACAACGCTTTTCGGCAGAGTTTTGCGTTTGAAAATAATTACCGGAGGTAGCTTAATGCCGTCGGCCAAGCAGGAAAGAACAACCGTGAAACTGGATTTTTCGTGGCCAGTCGTTTTGATCAAGATATATTTTTCGCCCTTTTGGTTCACCGTCTTATTTCCAGGAAGGTCAAAACACATGGTGGTTTCATCCATGTTCCCTATTTGGGAAAGTTCAAAAGCAGTCTCTTTTCTCTTTTGAATTTTCGGACTAAGAGCCGCATCAGCGTGCCACAGGTGAGAATTTTTGCAATCTTGGAAGCAAAAGTTGCCGTAAGGGCCGCACCTGTGAAGTCTTGGTGCTGCTCAGAAAGCTAAATTATCTTCCTTATTTTCATGAATTAACTCACGCCCAACGGGATTATATATATACTTCAAAGGCTAATTCTGCAACTCAGTGTCGATCTGCTTTATACACTTAATTTTTCATACTGGCAAACATTTTTATTTATACATTTTTTATTAACCATGCTAATGATGTTATTTGTTTGACTTTATTAAATGCTCAGAACCATTTATATAATCAATATAAATCACAGTTAATCTTAAGACTCCCGTTAGAATATCGCATTGCTCGTTAAACCGCACAATTGTCTAAATTCCATTCAATGTGGATGTCTGCTACAGGATGGTTCTCTGTTCACTGCAATAGAATCCGTCTTAGAAGTAATTAACTTATAAATTATCGCTTGTTATGCTTTCGATTAATGTTTTCCTTAATATGTTCCTTCTGTGTTATGCTTTTTTCTCATGTAGAGACGTTTCCTTTTACCAGCTGCTTCACACATGTTCACTGATCTGCCGCCAACACTACGAAATGGCGGTGCGCTTTCTCTCTTTCAAGTGGTTTAACCTACTTTCATTTACTGCTCACTGAGCCGTTACCGCTGGGCGCGCTATCCACAGAAGCCTCGGACGTCACGCTACTTGTCTGTGTGCTTATGTCCCCATTCCATCCCCCATGCAAAGGGCGTTTGAGTCAGACATTCCTGTTCTCCCCCACTTTCCCTCCTAAACCAACATCCGGACAGCGGAGTTATTGTCTAACGTATGAGTAGAAGGGGGGACATGATTCCAATCGAGTTCGTGAACAAAAGAAGACGTTTGAAAAAATTTACTAAGCATCTGCATGAAAAAAAAAAAGGAGGGAAGAAAGTCTTATCGAAAACAAATTCGGCATAAGGGGGCCGCACACCCGAAAAATTTAACTTTTAGTAACGTAAGAGCCGCGGCTCTTAGCCCAAAAATTACGGTACATACTTTTGAAATTCCATTATCTTTGCTTCGAGGTCATGAGGTAACTTTTGTGCAATTTTAGTGCGCTGGCGTAGACACAACCCATAGCGGTTCATGAACCTTGTGCACCAACCTGGTGAGGCACGAAAAGCGTTATTTGCGGCTGCAAACTTTTCATCTTTTGCGAGCTTCATTGCTCGCAAACGTATACCAGTTCGCGTTACAATGTAACCATTTTGTCTGCAGCCCACAATTCAATCATTCAAGACACTTTCCAAGCTCTGGGAAAGATGTCGTTCCACGACGCTGCGCCTTTTGCGATTTTGGGATTTTCACCAAGTCCGTTTTTTACGCCAATCTCGAATCAGTTTTTCGTTAATGCCAAATTGACGTGAAGCAGCACAGTTGTTAGTATTTTCTGCAAAAGAAACCACTTTCAACTTGAATCCTGCGTTATAGGACATTTGTTTCTTTACATAATCCATGTCACCCATAATTGGAGAAGCGAGACACGTGCGATTAAGAACAAGAAAAACACGTGCGATTAAGAACAAGCAACACCTAACACTGGCTGTCGCATGGCTCCGTTACGTCAAAGGTCAGCGCAGTCAACTGGTAGTCGGAAGGGCGAAGCTTTCTATGCGCGGCTGTGACTGCGCTGTGGATACGCAAAGCCAGGAGAGAGGAGACTTTTCAAAGCGCGGAGAAATTCGGAGGGTCGTGATTTCATAATTCTACCACATCAGTGTTCTTTCTTTCGGTTGCGATTTCGTATTTAATACCGCATCGGCATTTTTATTTCTTTTGGGATGGATTGCCGTTTGCTTCACGGGAAGAACTTTTGGACTTACGATTTTTTAGACCCCGCATATAAGTCGACCCCATTATTTTGAAGCTCTCATTTTGTCCCAAATTTCTCGACTTATACGCGAGTATATACGGTACATGCCTTCATAAAAAAAAAGGGAAGACACTTCTACCGCTGACTCGTGATTTATTGGGGGGGGGGGGTGCAATTTTTAAGCCTAAATATAGTTTCTGTTCATATGTCTATATTTTTGTTTACTTTATTTCCAGGTCTATTAAAGAAAATATGGACTGTAGTGGAGGAGCTCAGACAAGAAGTAAGAAGTCTGCGGCAGGTAGTATGCCAAAAAGTTGATGAAGCAGAGCAAATGATGCACCACCCTGCTGTTGTGTTAGCTTCATCGCTAAGTGAGCTGGAAGCAATAAACAATTCTGCAGCAAATGAGGAGAGTTTAGAAAAATTGTAAGAATTAATTGTACCAAAAAGCTGTAGAAAATGCACACACTTTCTTATATATGTTTTACAGTTTAATTCCATTTTACCATCACTTCCAAAATCATGTTTGGCCAAATGATCTGTATCATGTTCTTATAATTTTCAAAGGATTACAATAATGGTAGATTAAATAAGGACTGGATCACTAACAATCCAGAAACTTTTTTTTTATTACATACTCCGGAACAAATTCAGTCAAAGTATGAAAAGGTTTAGTCTGACTTGGCAGCTGTACCAGGTTTCACATTTACCAAACTAATTGTGGATAAGCAACTCATAATTGCTAATCTAAAAGGAAACAATCAAAGGGGGTAGATCCAATTTTTGATACCAATTTTTGTGACATTCACTCTAGTTTTGTGAAATTTGTTGCATAGAGCTTGAGTACGAGTGAACAGTATTTTATCAAAATGGTTTCTTAGTTGCACAGGACAAGGTTGTGTAATGCTGTTTAATGTATTTATGGATGCGTGATGCCAAGATGGACAATATTGGTTTATGTCTTCATAATATCTGTGTGTACTGATTGCTGTATGCTGATGACACTGTTGGCAAAGAGCAAAAGTGAGTTGCAGAGTAAGTTGTCCCGGATGTACGAAGTTCGCATGAAATTCGAACTGATTATAAATAATGGAAAAACTAAAGTTATGGTTTTTGAGTGAGGAACTGTTAGCACTGAATGTAATATACCTAAGGTAAGTCTAAATGGCACAGTGATTGACCAGGTGAGTGAGTTTGTGTATTTAGGAAGCATGTTTGACAGATAAAACAAATTTAATGGAGATATTAGTAGGCGAGTGAATTCTTCATTGAAAGTCATGGCTGCTTTGGGCGGTTTCCACAGAAATGACGGGTTCTCAAGAGTCTTGCACAGGTGTGTATGGAAGTGCAATTGTTCCTACTTTGATGTATGGCAGTGAAACATGGGTACTACAGAAGAAACATAGGAGTAGTTTGTGTGCTGGAGAAATGCGTTGCCTACCAGAGGTTTGTGGCAAGACACATTCTGCTCGTGTGAGGAAAGATGTGTTCCAGTAGTGTAATGTGAAGCAAAATGTTGTTAGCAAGGTGGAGACTAATAAATAAGCCTTTGGTGGTTTGGACATGTTGAAAGAATGAGTGATGAGACACTAAGTAAACTTTTAGCCCAAGTGGCAAGAAAGAAGGGCAGAGGAAAACCAATAAAGTCATGGGAGGATCAAATTCAGGAATATCTGCATGAGAAAAAGATTAAACATGAAGTATAGGTTTTTGTGTATGTCGTGTGATGGGTGTCAGTGGAGCTTGAGTTGTTTCAAGATCGCTGCAAATAGAGATGTTTGATACAACAACAGTAAATTAATAATGTTAAAAATTTATCGGGTAGTTTGTATTTCTTTGGTAGTTTGTGTATGTTTTTTTGTGAAGCTAATTTCTGAATCTTGGAGAACAGCTTAGTGATATGTATGCTTATTTTTGTGTTTATAGCAATTTTGCCAACCCACCAAAACTGCATTAAGGTTCAAAGTGTTGTGGACTTACAGATTGGATCATTATCATATTTATAGGACTTGCAAAATCTCCCTGCCCAAATGCAAAGCACGTTGAAAAAAAAAAACCTTCTGCTCCAACCACACAGTTTTTACTTTTGCAGCTAGTTAAAAATCCTAAGCCTCCACCCTACTTACAAAAAAAAAAAAGTATTACAGTATTCAAGGTG
This sequence comes from Macrothele yani, assembly GCA_039090855.1. Classification (NCBI taxonomy): domain Eukaryota; kingdom Metazoa; phylum Arthropoda; class Arachnida; order Araneae; family Macrothelidae; genus Macrothele; species Macrothele yani. The sequence continues at coordinate 79,176,522 of CM077026.1, forward strand.
CACATTGTGCTACATTATGTTAAAAATAAATTTTCAGAAATTTTTTGTGAAGATACCATTACAGTTTTAAAATACTTTTGTGGGAAGATGCACTGCCCAACAATATCAAATGTGACCCAGATTGACCCCTGAATCAACAGGTTACTAACCTGATATACTTTTTAACCTATGTTTTGAGGTCAATGGAGTGAAATACATTTAATCTTTAAATCATACTCCCAAAAGTGTGTATGGGTAAGAACATACACTTTTCTGAAGTTCATATAAAACAATTCTGCTAATCGGAGACCAGAGTTGACTTGAGAGAGGGATTGAAATTTTTCCTTGTGTTTTGACCTTGCTGATCTGTAGAAGGGTTAGATAAAATGTTTTATTTGCTGCCCAAAGGAGAAAACTGTGTTACCGGGGTCAATTTTACTTCCTCACTCTTTATTACAGAATAAACTCTGTTTACATACTTGTGTCAAGAGATTATAGAATTTTGAAATACGTGAAAGCAATTGTACACTCATTTGAGAGTAATTATAATGTTACGTTGCTGGTGGCCTTCTGCCCCAAATCAAATCCAAGATGCCACTCACAGGATGAAACCGAATTGTTTGAGTTTGACCTCTGGATCAGAGAACAATAAAAAAGATAGTGAGCACATAAAACTTCCTCTAAAGTGCATTTCAAACCATCACAAAGTACATCAGCATTTAACAACTCAAAAGTAAATACAAGATGAATGGATAATTTGCAAATGCACTGGAGGAATAATGACTGAAATGTCCAACAATACACTTTATAATGCCTAGGCAGCAAGTTCTACAAGCAAATTATTTTTGCTGATAACTGCAGGTAGCAGAGTCAAATTTGCCTTACCTCTTTGTTGTGATCACCATGCACATTGCAAATGTCGAAAGAATGATTTTTTACTGTGTTCAAAGTTTGCATAAGTCATCCGATAAGCTTTTGTTCATCGTAAATATAAAACTCATGAGCATTAGTTTTTCATAAGCACAGAAAATAATCCAGTCAGACTCTCACGTCGTCGAAAAAGAACTCTCACACCTCCAAAGGCACATGCACTTTTTTAACATTTCTGTTCTCAGTCGACCTGTAGCTGCACTCAGCCCACATAATCTCATCCCGCGACCAGGTTGAAGTTCACTGCTGTAAAAAAACTTTCCCATGGCAAAAATAAATCAAGAAGAATAACAAGCCTCGCTACACGACTGCCGCAAACACATGGAAAACTATGTGATACGTTGGTTACAGAACACCGGCAAAACACTTGAGATGATTTTTTGTGCTTGGCTGTAACAACAAAAAGGAATTGATTATGTTCATAACATAATTTGCATTTAGGCTCAGCAGTGCAGTGAAGTCATGTAAAATAACTTTTGGGTTTACAAAAAAGCTGATGTGCTGGCAAAAGTTTAAGTTATAAATTGTGAAATTGTATAAGTACAATTTAGACAGGCCTTCTATCTGGGAGCTTAAATATTACTAACAATATTTACTGGCCCAGAAGGTATTACAAAATTCAAATGGAAAACAAAACTGCTGTGGTATACAAATACCATCCTAAGTTTGTGTATTTTTTTCCCATAAATTTTTATGTGAGGTATAATTTATTTTCCAGACTATAAGTACCTTGGAAACTGTCTTTTTTATATAGATTTCTGCGTGTGATATTACTGTTTATTTTTCAGGTTAAGCAGTTTGGAAAAATAATTTTTTAATACATTTTTATGTGTGATATAATTTATTTTCTAGGTTAGGCAGCTTGGAAAACTTGGTGGGAGAGATATTAATGAAGCTACACGGCGAGTTTTGGCTTCTGTGATGACGAATGATGTTGCTTTGCAGTTGAACTGGGTCGGCAGCAAAACACAAAAGGAATTAAGGAATTCCCATATCTCCCTCAACTTGTTGCAGGTATGTTCCCTATCAAAATTCTTGAGGGCATTTTTAAATTTAAAATATTTTGTTGTGATTAATGAAATACATTTAATGCAGAACTGACTACAGACTGTGAAAGCCTTGGTTAATACTGTGAGCTTTTTTTTTTTTTAATTGTATGTAATCTGTAAATGTTGATGTGAAATGCGATCTTACAGTTTCTAATTTATTTATAGTTCATGATAAATAATTTATTTATAAGGTATTTGTACAGTTTTGAGTAATTGTAAGTGATGCACATGTAGGTTTGTTCTCCCTAGAGCCTTTCTACTGGGTGGCTCGCCCACTTAATTTTGTCTGCCACCCGGCTATATTTCTTTTAATGAATGTTTCCATAATGCTCGTACTAGTAAGAATGGAAAACTTATTCACACATACACCATCAGTGTTGATGAAAACTGCCTGAAATCTGTCACTGTCCTGGTGGTGCAGTGGTCTAAGCGCTGGCTTATGTCCTCCATTCGTCCGAGAAGGATCCTGGTGAGGCATAGATGTGTTTGTCTTACAGCACTGGTTGTCTGCCTTCCCTGGAACCAGTGTCCCTAAATTAGGGACAAACAACTGCTTATAGTGTGTTGAGTTGTTTATGGTGTTCGTTAAACTTTGAATATATTAAATAAAAAGAAATCTGTTGAATATGATTTGCTAGTAAATAATTTTTTTAACCATTTTTGGACAATTTTCTAATTGTTTATCATGTTATATTACATTAATACGTACCACACTGCTAAAGATGTTTGGTAAGTATAATAATGCTAAGGAAAGCATTTTTTTCCAATTGGAGAAGGGGTTGTTAAAAGTACCACCCAGCTAAAAATTCTTGCTGCCAGGCTGTAAAAAAAAAAAATTGTGAGAAAACTAGGCTCTTAAAATTATTTCAAGGTCCTTTCAGAAGTCCTACAATATTTTTTTTTGGGGGGGGGGTGTACCACAGTATTAAACGTGTTCAATGATTTGATACTATTCAACCCAGTAGTTGCTGATTTTCATTGCTCTTTGATTCAGTTTGCTATCCAGCCTTCTTTCTGTCAAAAAAGAAAGAAGGGGGGGGACAAGCCAAAGGATAAGAACAACTTACTTCAGAAAATTTAATTCAGTCCAGTTACTCAGATATGACAGAGCTCTCAGTGCCCACCCTAGGAGGGCACATGATGGACAGATGAAGACTGCTGTTTGTAAGTTTGTTCCCTCCAGACACAACCTTTATAAGGAAACACTAATTTCCCTTTTGAGTTGCTGCTATTCTGCTTAAATAATTGAATACAATTAATCGATGAGATAGAAATACGTAGTTGCACATCAGTGAATGGGTGAAGCCACCGAAAACAAGTGGCAGCCAGGTTAGGATCCTGCACTGAATTTTCTTATACATAGACTGATTTAAACATGAACAAACAAACAAAAATGCTACAGGAATGCCTAATTCTTGTTCAACACATGAAATTGTAAATACAAAATTTCGTTTTGATAGGTATAATATTTTAAGCTGCATGTAATAAAGAATATTAAAAAATTTGAAAATCACTATGGGGAATGCCCACTTCCAGTTCCATGATTTCTACCAAAATCTATTAAGCACATAAAGGTATCGGGTCCCTGCAATGTTTTATGATTTACCCATAAGATTTACAGAAATTCTGCTTGTTTTATGGTTACTTATGGGTGACATATTTGAGATATCTGTTTTTCCCCTTTTAGATTAGTACAATTTAAAAACAATGTGTGTCTTCCAGGACCAATGTACCTTTATATTCTGATTTACCTGATCACATTTACTCCCATTTGTGTGTCCCCAACCTTCTCGGCTTGCAGCTGAGCAGGAAAGATGGAGTAAAAATGCTGTAGAATTACGATTGAAAATAACTGCTGAAAGAGAAGGCAAGAAATGAAAAATATCAGCCTCGTATAAGACTTAGAATACCTTTAAAATAACACAAATTTAACATGTTGGCACAAAAATTTAAGATTGAATTGCCAATTAAGTGAAACTAAAAAGTTGCTGCAACTTTTATCATAATTTCAGAGTTACAACTGAAAATTTACTCATGTAACATACTAATGAGATAATTATGTACCAATTGCATTTCTAATCACTAAGAATTAAATAGCCAAATATCTTAACTATAGCATATACTGATTAGAATCAACAAAATGTGTATAATACATCGGTTTTTAATCAATATGTTCAATGCATTTATTCAATATGCTAAAGATCAGTTAGTGGAACATATTGATTTAAGCATTCAGTGATTTTTTTACGGATTTCAATTTTTGAAAGTTTGGCAGGTCTGGTGTCAGCAAATAAATACATATTTTTATGTTGACATTTACAATAGTTTCTCAGCTACATTAAAAAAATCAGAAAAGTAGTGTGAGGAGTGCCCACTTCCTCAATTTCTATCAAAATCTAATTGGCGCAAGAAGGCTTTAATAAACCCCTAAATATTAAATTTTGTGTTGATAGCTGTAGTTAGCTGTGTAAGACATGCCTCAAAAACCATGAAAATTACATCGTCCTGGAATGGGAAAATTACAGTATCCCGTTCCAGGACAATGTACTTTTCATGTTTTCTGAGCATGTCTACTTGCATGATTATTTTGGCATCCATCTCTCCATAACATCTATCTCATCAGCCATAATAGTTTGAGTTGTGGTGGCCACAAATCACGTTGAGGGAACCCCTAAATGTGTGTTTCCACTTAAATCTTGACGATTCTCCTTAGTTGGGAGTTTGACTGACCAATAAATATTTGTGATAATTTGGAAGTTACGTTAAGCAGTTGGGCCTGCTGGTAGATACTCATAATAAACAAATCTAACTTCACATGTCTCTGGACTTCAGCTTAAATTTAGTGTAGCATAAGTAGTGCCCAGTGGTGGTTAGTAACCAACCAGTAAAATATGAAATACAAATTTTTTTCATGATTGCAAGACAAGCAATATAGAAGCATTCAAGCATATAAGTGGATGAGAATTACATAATGAAAAGCAAGTAGCTTTAGGAACTAGATTGTGTCAAACAGTGGTTGTTGGTGGGCAAAAAGACATCTGTTTGAAAAATCTGTTCATATTCTACCTTTGATATTTATTCAGAAATTTTCAACTGAAATTTTTGAAAATATATTTAATCACCAAAACTTAGCATACATACCACTAGAGCTGCACAAAACAAATGAAAAGGTTTCTTAAAGTAAGGAGAAAAAGTATACTGCAATATGCAGCACAACTTGTTTTAAATAAGGATACTTCACATAGACTACTTCTTTCTAAAACAGATAAAAGTTTTGTATGTGCTATAGAGATTTCCCTGTATTATGTTACTTTTTTTTTATTGTTAACAGATATTATATTACTATTGATAGATGTTATTAGATTTAAACTTTTTATTACAGATTTATTTTTCTTCTAGCTTCAGTTCGTCAGACAGAACATTTGAAAGATTCAAAGCAGTTGGATGTGGAGGATGTAATGAAGCGATGGCTCCGCACTGCTTGTGATAGAGATGGTGGGAGGACAAAAAGAAATGTGGCTGTTAAATAATTCATTTGTTTTTAAAAAATGTATTTTTAATCATGTAAATAAATGTAATTTCAAACATTTTCTGTCATTTAATGAACTTTTGGTAACTGCAAGGTGTAAATTTTAGGGGTAAATGCACATTGTGTCTAGGTTGATGTGGTACTTGCAAATGTAATTTTGAAAAGCTCTGTATTTTATAATATACAAAATGTTTTATGTAATACACATTTTGGCTTAGGAGACGGTTCTAAATCTATGGTAGCCACATCTTGTTACATCTGTTAGGTATTTTTAATACTTTTTGCATGCTGAAGGAATTTTAAATTGATTTCGCTTGACATTCGAAGTATCTAGGAAAGGATGAATGTGACCAGGGGTGTCACTTGTGGATCAGTGCCGCTACAGTTGCTGTTCCTGATTTATAAGGTAGACTGCTTAAAACCTAAACTTTTGGAAAAAGTAGAGAAATTATTCACACACACATTTGTCTGTCCAATTTACATAACTGAATGAACTTTTCTATGTATTTTCTGCAGGGCTGTATTATGGCAGTTGAGGGCACATGACTATTCAGTTTTTTTTGTTGTTAGTTTTATTTGAGGTATAATAAACTACATTGAAAAGTAAACTCTTGGGGAACGAATACAGGGGTCTCATAGCTTCGATGAGAACACCAAAGTATTCCTTAAATGTGTGAAATTGCTCATGTCTACAGGGGTGGGACAGTAATAAAATGTCTATATATGAAATTGTGAACATGCAAAAGTTGTTTTTGTCTCCCTTTATTATATTATAAGTGCCTTGGAATACTTTTCAATAAGAAAATTCTTATAATAATTCTTATGTTCGCAATTTCATAACCTAAGAACTTCACATGTTAAAAGCCTTTGAATATTATTTTATACAAATGTTTACTGTCAAAGTAAATTTTTACGTATTTTGCTGCATTGCAAAAAATGGTACATTTAGTTGCAATGCAGAGAATATATAAATTTCATTATGCAACCAGAATCAAGTTTGTATAATATAACTTTCGAGCATTATTTGGGCATTTTGTAGTAGCAAACGCTTTCAGTGCATTTTAACAGCTGTTGGTTGCCACTACTGGGCCACTGACGGACCACATTTGGCTAGCCATCAGTTACGTCACACAATCACGTGACCGCCCGCTGCCACTACTGGGCCATTGGTGGACCACATTTGGCTAGCCACCATTTATGGCATGTGTCTGCAGGCCCGCTTATGGGCCACTTTTGGCTAGCCACCATTTATGGCATGTGTCTGCAGGCCCGCTTATGGGCCACTTTCGGCAGCCACTGCCTGTGATGGACCACTGATGGCCCTGTTGTGGCATATGACAACTGATGGGGGTGCCAACTGTCGGCCAGCTGCTGGCCTGAACTGCTGGCCCTTCTGTTGGCCGCCCGGACATTTTATTGACGGTTCGGCAGCGGCAACATGGTGCTGGGCCATTGCTGGCAGTGCTGGCTGCCAGCAATGGGCCAGTGCTGGCCCAGCATAACTGTTTTTGCTGGGTAAGTATGCCAGGGAAAGTGTTTGGTAAGGTTGTTATTGAAAAAGTATGGGGTCTTACATCAGAGAAAGTTCTGATGTTCAGAGTGATTTTATGCCTGGTAAAGGCTGCACTAACCAGATTTTTGCATTACGCACGATGATTGAAAAGTATCTGGCTGTTGGTAAGAAAGTTTTTGCTGCCTTCATAGATTTAAAGAAAGCTTACGACCTAGTAAATAGGACACTTTTGTGGAAGGTATTGAATGAATATGGTGTTACTGGGAATCTACTTAATAGTGTAAAAGCCATGCATGCTGGTAGTAGAGCTTGTGTACGAGTGAATGGTGTTTTATCAAAATGGTTTTCTATTGGTGCAGGAGTTAGACAAGGTTGTGTAATGTCACCATGGCTGTTGAATATATTTATGGATGCGTGCATGTGTGATGCCAAAATAGATGATAGTGGTTCATGTCTTGGTGATATCCGTGTGTGCAGATTGCTGTATGCTGATGACACTGTCCTGTTGGCAGAGAGCAAAAGTGATTTGCAGAGTATGTTGTCTCGGATGTACGAAGTTTGCATGAAATTCAAACTGAGTATAAATAAGGAAAAACCAAAGTTATGGTGTTTGAGAGAGGAACTGGTAGCACTGAATGTAATGTAAGTCTAAATGGCACTGTGATTGACCAGGTGAGTAAGTTTGTGTATTTAGGAAGCATGTTTGACAGAGAGAACAAATTGGATGGTGAAATTAGTAGGAGAGTGAATTCTTCATTGAAAGTCATAGCTGCTCTGGGAGGTTTTCACAGGAATGATGGGTTCTCTAGAGAGTCCCGCATGGCTGTGTATGAAAGTGTAATTGTTTCTATGCTGATGTATGGCAGTGAAACCTGGGTACTGCAGAAGAAACAAAGGAGTCGTTTGTGTGCTGGAGAAATGCGTTACTTACGGGGTTTGTGGCAAGACACGGTCTGATTGTGTGAGGAATGAAGATGTGTTGCAGTTGTGTGATGTGAAGCAAAATGTTGTAAGCAAGGTGGAGACCAATATGCTTCGGTATTTGGCCATGTTGAAAGAATGAGTGATCAGATGCTTACTAAGAAAATCTTTTTAGCCCAAGTGGCAGAACGGAAAGGCAGAGGAAGGCCAAGGAAGATATGGGTGGAACAGATTCAGGAGTGCCTGCATGAGAAAAAGATTATGAGTATGAAGTATAAAAGATCTTATATACGGCGTGAAATGGATATCAGTGAAGCCCGAGTTGTATGTAAAGATTGCTGTAAATGGACAAGTTTGATACGACAACAGTAAGTAAAAATATCTGGTAGTTTGTATTTCTTTTTGAAGCCAACCTCTGAATCTCAGAGAACAGCTTAGTGATATCTATGTATGTATGTATGAATTGAAACATTCAAATGCACAAACTGTTCAAGGTGCTAGTGATGGTATCAAATTATACCAGATCTATGTTACAAAATACACAGGTTTAAAGTAATTTTCAATTACAGGAACCTTTTTGTAAACAATGGCGATGAAACATGAAATATCCATGGTCCATTTTCTGCAACAGAAAGCAGACCAAGCTATGTAGAATGGCATCATACAGGAATAAAAGAAAAGCAGCTGATGGTAGAAAACATCCATTAATTTATATTACATGGTGTCTTCTGAAATGCATGAAGGAAGGGGAAGGAAATTTTAAAAATGAAAGATAATGTTCCAGAAACTCCTGTGAAAAGTGGACATTGATATATTGAGTTCTCATGACTGACAGGAGCAGCAACACAAACTGAATTGGGTCAATAACATTTATTTGTGATGTCAGAGAAGAAACAGTATGATGTACATCCATCTGTATGCTCAAGGATTAACAGGAATCACACTAGAGTAATATGGATGCAGAATACTTATGCAGCAACAGCAAGTGAGGAATGCTGATCACAAGAAGTTAGTGCAAACTGATTGTGTGTTTTGTCAAGCTTTACTTCACATCTGTGCTTTATGTGCACTGAGTTAAGTAACTATTAATGAAATCTGCACCTCGGTGAAGAAGTGTGAGGGAGTAGCACATTCAAGCCTGGACCTTGGATTGTTACGGAATAGCTTATTCAGGCATTAGGCCTCAGATCACATGTTTTTGCCCTTCTAGAAGCAATTCCCTTTGACAGTTGTTCTTACATGAACAGTGATGACAATTTTCAGAGAGAAAGATGCTTCTCACACAATACTGTTCAGAATGTCTGAAAACTTGGCTGTAATGAAGCAATGAATATTGGAAATGAGCACTGTTCAAGAACTGGGGAATAGGTTTCCCCATGCGTTCATGATTTTATCGGTGCAGTCAGTGCAGAATGAAATGAGAAAATGAGGCAGTATTGGCCAGGAAAAGTACTACTGTATATTTACCCTTATTTATCTGCACATTTGTTTATTAACACTTATCCACTACAGTGTTTGTATACTTGTCAAATATGTACATTTTAATTCAGGTAGTGTGTATTTGAAAATAGCCTGATAATGACTTGATAAATGCTTTGATATTTTCTGATTTAGATATTTAACTTTGTTTATCCAGAGTGCCAAACTCCTAATGTGCCATTTAGTTATTATGAGCATATTTGTGTTGAAATATAAGACTCAAAATGAACAGTCACAAACATGAGCCTCATGAATAATGGTCTAGCACTGAGTGTGCTTCAAGTTTTTGCTCATCAAATACTGCATCAAACATCAAAAAAGTTAGTAACCAAATAACAAGTTCAATGTAGTAACTAAATCATTTCAGATTTTTCTTTCATTAATTTATAATTACATTAACATTTATTTAATTAAAAACAATGTCAATTTTTTTTATTCTGCTCTGGTTTTCACAAAACAAAAATTTATACTTTTACGTTTACAGTCGTATTTTACTTCAATGTCACAGCCAATTTATATAAATTTACAATCTTCACAAAATTCATGTTCAATACTCAGCCCAAACTGTTTCATTATGAGAAACACTTGCTGTTCAAAAAAAGTTATGAAATGCTGATGTAAATTAAGATGCAAATGACACTTGAAGTTGACATCCACATTATAAGAGGGTCATCCAGAAAGTAAGTACAGTTCATGCATCATTCCAGCGCAAGTATTTGCTTCAGTCGTGCATGCACAGTTTTGTTGCCTCATCCATTAGCCATGCCCTGACTTCATTTTGTGAGGTTGTGCATATGTTAAAATTTTGTGCTGTGCATTATTAATGTTCAAGTTAATACGAAGGTTGTAAGGGGGCGTAACTTTTATTAAGTGGGCATAACTTTTTTATTAACTGACGGAGGTCGTTCAAATGGCAGATGTTGGAAGAGTAACTCTTTCTCTATACAAAGGTACTACTCAACATAGTCTCCATCACAAGTGATGCACCCGAATCCTCTTTGACAAAATTCAGGTGTGAACTGTTGTACCCACTTCTTCACAGTCACTTTCACCTCGTCTGTGTCATCAAATCGTTGTCCTCAGAAACTGTCCATCATTGGACCAAACAGGTGCAAGTCGGAGGGCACCAGATCTGCCATGTATGGTGGATGGGGGACCACCGATCTGCCATGTATGGTGGATGGGGGACCACCGACCTGCCTAATTTGCTGATCTCCCGATTTGTTGGCAAAGATGTGTGTGGTCTCGCATTGTCATGGTGAATGTGGATCCTTTTCAGATTCTTGTTTGGTCTCTTTCTCCTTATGGCTTCTCTAAGCAGCTTCTTGAGTGTCTCAGTGTACTGCCCGCTGGTCACTGTTTGGCCACGTCCCAGAAAATCAAGGAGAATGGCATGCCCGTCATCCTAAAAAACAGTTGCCATGACTTTCTGTGCTAATCGCTGGCTCTTTACTTCTTAGGTCTTGGTGAAGAGATGTGATGCCATTCCATGGATTAGATGTGCTATAAACCACTAGAAAGTGTTGTGTGCTAGTGTAAATACATGGCATACTGCTAATTGGGTAAATAATGGTAATCAATAACCTTATTTTATAAGTTCTGTTCGACACGCTTTATAACAAGTCTTATGCAGAAGGAAAGGTCACATACCTTGGTTGAATAATCCTTTGTGATGAGACTTGCACATAATATAATCTAACTCTGTAGAAATGTCTAGGAAATATGAAGAGGCCTAATAAAACACTGAAGTTTAAGCACAGTGGAATCAAAATGTAGCAGGAAGAAGAACATTCAAGATTCAATCAAGTTGATTGAATCTTGTTCTTCCTGCTACATTTTGATTCCATTGTGTTTAAACTTCAGTGTTTTATTAGGCCTCTTCATATTTCCTAAACATTTCTACAGAGTTTAGTTAGATTATATTATGCAAGTCTCATCACAAAGGATTATTCAACCAAGGGATGTGACCTTTCCTTCTGCATAAGACTTGTTATAAAACATGTTGAACAGAACTTATAAAATAAAGCTATTGATGACCATTATTTACCCAATTATTTCATGGATTGATTCTTCATTTCTGGATCATAAAGATATGCCCACATTTCACCCTATCACCAAATTGGAAAAAAACTTATCTTCATTGGTTTCAAATGCTTCCAGCACATCAGAGCAGACTTCCACCCTTCTCTCCTTCAAATCAGGTGCCAACTGCCGAGGTACCCACTTTGCACACACTTTCCAATACCCTAAGTCTTTCACCATCTTCTGTATGGCATTGGGACCACAGTCCAGTTGTGCAACAAGCTCACAGATTGTGACTTGTCCCTCCGCCCGAATCAATTCATCCACTTGCTGACAATTTGTGTCAGTGGTCGCAGATGATGGTCTCCCACTGCGTGATTTTGTCTTCAATGCTGGTTTCTTCTTCTTCAAACTTCATCCATCTGTGCACATAGTTCTTATCAATGGTTTCATCTCCATAAACATTCTGTAGCCTTCTGTGAATGTCGGACAACCTCCACTCTTCCTTTATCAAGAACTCAATGACTGCATTTTGCTTCTGCTTGGAATTCATTATTTACCTGCAATGAAGAAGGGTTACTATAGAGGAAGTGTTACTCTACCAACATGTGCAATTTGAATGACCTCTGTCAGTTAATAAAAAGGTTATGCCAACTTTTGCATTACTTTAGGTACAACCCTCGTAGAATGGCTTGCCAAATGCAAAGTCCGGTTTGTGACAAGGTTTCCGAATGTGACAAATGTCACACTGAGTGAGATTCATCTGCAAATTTAGGAAATTTATGAACAAAATGCAATGAGTGAAGGAATGGTGCAGAAGACGGTTCAAATGTTTAATGGAGGACAACAGAGTGTTCATGACGAATTGCGCAAAGGTAGGCCTTCTCTGGTCACGGAAGATGTGGTGGAGAGAGTGAATGAAAACATTAGGAAGAACCGATGCCTCATAATTTCTGATCTTTCAGAACATTTCTCTGAAGTATCAAAGTCATTACTGAACAGAATTATTAAAAACAAGCTTCTGTACCGCAAAGTGTGTGTATGATGGGAGCCAAAGAGCACAAATTGAAGAGAGCATGGGATCTGCTTTGGATTTTTTGGAGTGGTATGTGGACAGGGATCCCACTCATTTTCTCCCCAAAAATATAAGCACTTTTTAAGGATTTTTAAGCACCCTACAGAAAAAAATTTAAGGACCTTACAAATTGCACATGCAAAAATAACATATATACAAATATACTTTTGCACAGCTCACCTATACAAACAAAAGTTTGTTGATGAAGCCTGCAATATAGTTGCATATTATTCCAGTTTGTGGATGTAATAAATTAGAATTTATGCAATTTAAACGACAGTTCTGCTGGTCAAATCAGTTTTCACATGAGAAAATAATCACATATTCAACAAAAAGAATGTAAATCATAAAACTGTAGTTAAAGTTACAAGATCTAGATTTGGATATTGCACATAATTACTTCATGGCTTGAATTGCAAAACCGAAATCAAAGTCAAGTCTGCCATGAGTTACTGAAGAGGGATCTCCTCCTGCCCCATTGCTCTCCCACGGGCTTTCATCCAACATCACACGGCATCATCATCAACACAGCCAACCAGCAGCAGAAGTTGTACATACATTGTAACTTCTGCGCTTTACACAGGCAGTTGGAGAAAAAAAGAAAAAAAGTACTTTTTAAGCACTTTGGAGAATTTCTGGTAAAAAATAAGGACTTTCAAGGATTTATAAGGATCGCAGGAACCCTGGTAGAGGAAGGCAATTTTTTAAGCCGTATAGTGATGGGAAATGAGACTTTGGTCTGTCACATCACACCTGAACGGAAACAGCAGCCCCTGCAATGGAAACTCATTGACATTGTCTGAATTTTTTTTTGCCATATAGACAAAAAATTCAAACAGACAATGTCAATGAGGATGAAGGTCATGTGCATTGTCTTTTGGGGCAGGAAAGGAAGTTTGTTGGTGGAATTCCTGCCTGAAGGCACAACAAATAATGCAGCTGTTTATAGCAAGACACTGAAAAAGTTGCATCATGCAATTGAAAGCAAACGGCATGGCGTACTGAGCAAGGGAGTTGATCTTCTCCATTACAACGCAAAGACTCATGCTACAAATGTGACGCAAAACCTGATCACCAAATTTGGATGGGAGCAGCTGGCCCAATCTACTTACAGCCCAGACTTGACACCCAGTGACTTTCATTTCTTTCTCCACTTGAAGCAATTTCTTGCCAGCCAGCAGTTTGATGATGACCTAAAGACAAAAATTGGGCAGTTGCTCAAAACTCAGGTGTCAGATTCTATGAGGAGGGTATCCAGAAACTTGTGCCGCGATATGACAAATGCCTTAACATCCACAGGGAATATGTTGAAAAGTGGATTAAGGTATGAAGAATTTATTGCACATTAAAAATTGGTTATCAATATTTTTTTTCTTTATCTTCAAACGGTACTCAGTTTCTAGATGGCCCTTATATATACCAGTGGGTGTGAATGTGTGAACTTGAATTTGCATGAATAATAATAAACTCAAAGAATACAACTTCTATTGAAACAAAAAAGTAACACGAAAATTCTTTGAGTAGCCTCAGAATTATTTAGCACACTGCTTAAGTATTGTGAGGGGGAGAATAAAATGAGTCTAAGCAATTTCATGAAGCCCAAAAGAAAAAAAAAGTTTATTTCAACCAACAGGTATTATGCAGACAAATTGTTTAGCACATCTTGATATATTTTCACATAATTTTGATAAAACAATAAAACAACAATACAGCTTAAAACACGGTAGTAAAAAATTGCTAAAAGGGGGACTGGGTACCTTTTTTTCCCTTTCCTCCCCCCCCCTCTTTTTTTTTACTTTTAACCTAAGTTTGAGATTAGATGCCAGAATCAAATGAGCAAAGAAGAAACATGATTTTTTTTGAGAATCGGTCCATAATGCAAATCACAATCACCAACACAACACAGGTGAAATAATGGCAGGATATTGTGAACGATACTCCTGACTCTAAACAGTATCAAAATTTCAAAATTCAGATATAATTAAAAAAATTATTACAGTAAGATAATCAAGATCTACACCACATGAATGTATGCATGCACATTTCAACAAAAATGTAACAGAATTAGAGAAACAACACCAATCTGTCCAACCTAGCATCATAAGCATAAGTTCGAATTGGGGAGGGGGGAGTACATATAAAATCCTAATTGTAGCATTTCAAATCATTAAATAATTATTTGAGAAAGTGAAAAATACTGGAGCAGTTGTTGCACCCTTTCTTCGTCCACTTTTCAAGTAATGCCTATGCCTAGCAGCTAGTACACCATACATAGCACAATGACCAAACTATTTGAAAAAAAAAAAAACTTCTCTAAAATAAATTTGTGAGTACCGTTAATAGTTCAGAATACTTTTGATCACAACTAATTTATCAAACAGACCAGACATGGTTAAACTTGTTGGTTAAAACTTAGTCACGTACTGCTCCACTAGAAAGCTGGATAATTCTAACAATTCTTATTCAGCTGCATCACAACATTAAATATTAATAAATTCTTTTAGACTCTATAATAAGATATGAATGCACATCTTAAAAACACCTTTACACTACAAAGAAATTTTATAGAATTAATTTAATTAAGAGAAAAAAAAACTTTGCACATGCAGCTAACTTAGTGAAATATTTTCAACATCAAATCCCACATGATACACCTCATTAATAACAGGAACTGCATTTAATATCAAATTTATCTAATCATTTACATAAAGTCTAAACTACAAATTGGGAACACACTTCTATAGGCAATGTGCAAACATAAACATTATTTGATCACGAATAGCAAATCACTGAGAGTTATGAAGAAGGGGCACACAACACTTCTGTGCAGAAGACTCATTTTATGTATTGATACCACTACATCAAATTTTGTTCAAATGAGTTCCTATACAACCTGAAAGTGGCATTGCATTTATAGTAACCACTGGCGCACCGAGGAATTCCTGGGGTGAAGGGGGGCTAGATGTATATTTAGGTATGTGTGTATATGCACATAGTATATATGTATACACAGTGTGGCAAAGAATTTTTAAGACTGGGTCTGTAAAATGAAATAGAAACTAGAAATTATGATTTGTATTGGTTTGTTATTGAAAATAAGTCCCTCCGGCTTCAATACACTTGTGGCAGCGATTTAATAATGATTCGAATGCATGTTCCAGTTCACTTTGCGGAATTGCCTCCAAAACACGCGTCGAAGCTGTTTGTATGGTCGAAATATCATCAAAATAACACCCTTTTAACGTCATTTCAAGTTTTGGGAATAAAGCAAAGTCGCAGGGTGCTAAATCAGGCGAATATGGTGGATGATTCCACACACAGACGTTATTTTTCGTCAAAAAACTACGACCATGAAGTTAGGTGTGACTGGATGCATTATCGTGCAACAAACACCAACTGTTTTCATCCCGATATTCTGGACGAATGTGACAAATTCTGCCCATTAAACACCTCAAAACATTTAAATAAAACTCACCAGTAATTGCTTGTCCACTTGGAACAAATTCTTTGTAGATAATACCCTTACTATCGAAGAATGTAATGAGCATTGTTTTGATTTTCGATGGAACTTTTCTTGTTTTTTTTGGCTTGTGGTGAGTTTTTTGACTTCCATTCCACACTTTGTCGCTTTGTTTTAGGATCATATTGAAAACACCATGTTTCATCACCTGTAACAATCGATTTTAAGAAGTTTGGATAATTTTCAGCGGCTGAAATGATGTCTCTGCAATGTGCACTTCTCCTTGATTTTTGTTCATTGGTTAACGTGTGTGGAACAAATTTAGCACAGACTTTTGTTTTGCCCAAATCTTCATGCAGAATGGTTCGACTCGTTTCTTTGTTGATGTTTAAAGACTCTTCCATGATTCTTAGTGACGCAGGTAAAATAAAATGGAAAGCAAAAAACCAATTGTTTGCCACAAAATCACGCACTTTTTCAATAATCTCAGGTGTCCTAGATGAACTTTGTCTTCCAGTATGCTTATCATCTTCTAGCGTATCTCTTCCGTCCAAAAAACATTTGTGCCACAGGAAAACATTTGGTCTACTTAAACAAAACTCACCATAAACTTGTTTCATCATTTAGTACGTTTCCGAGGCACTTTTACCAAGTTTTGCGTTAAATTTAATAACAGCCCTTTGTTCCATCTTAATAATTCAACATGAAAAAATTTTTACTTCTCTAATGAACGTCCGTTTCGTTTGAGTTACTTTAACAACTAAGCAGTACTTTTGGCAGAAAGCAAGCAGATGGTCATGGTTTATAACACATTTGCGATTACACTGGTGGCGCCACCGTAGGCTGAAATCTAGCGCCAGTCTTAAAAATTCCTTGATGCACTGTGCACATGCATAAGAGTTAAGGACAAAATTTACACCCTAAAATTTACCACCATATATACATATACATGTATATGTATGTATGTATGCATACAATATATATATCATCATCATTGCCAACCATTATCAATCCACTGCTGGACGAAGGTCTCCCCAAGTTTCCTCCACAACGGTCTGTCTTGTGCCAGTCTCCTCCATGTCACTCCTGCATACTTTCGAATTTCATCCACCCATCTCCCATGTGGTCTTCTTCTGGGTCTTTTCCTGTCCCTTGGAATCCAATCTAAAATTTCGGCTGTCCATCGATGGTCTGTCCTTCTGGCAGTATGTCCAGCCCATTGCCATTTCAGGGATTTAACTCTGATCATGATGTCTTCCACTCTTGTCATTTTTCGGATCCACGAGTTCCTCTTCTTATCTCTCCTGGTTACACCAAGCATGCACCTGTCCATGTTTCTTTGAGTTGTCTGCAGCCTTTGTATGTCTCTTTTAGTTAAGGTTCACGTCTCTGCACCATACGTAAGCACTGGAAGGATGCATTGATCAAACACTTTTCTTTTAAGACATAATGGCATATTGCTCTTGAAAATTATGCTGTTTCTTCCAAAAGCTCTCCAGGCAAGTTTTGCACGCCGATTAATTTCTTCATCAATGTGACCCTCACTTGATATCTGCTGTCCAAGATAAACGTACGTGTCTGTTATCTCCAGCTTTTCTCCATCAATCGATAAATCTTCATTACTTGAAAAAGCATTGAACATCACTTTTGTCTTCTGAAAGTTCACTTTTAATCCCACTTCTTTACTCTTGTCAGCAAGTTCCTGAATCATACTCTGCAGCTCTGATGGGGTAGTTGCAAAAATGACTACGTCATCAGCAAAACGAAGGTGGGTTAGATAATCTCCATTAATCTTTATCCCCTTGTTTTCCCAGCTCAGTGACTGAAAGACACCCTCCAATGTGGCATTAAAGAGCTTCGGAGGTATGGTGTCACCTTGTTTCACTCCCTTTCCAATTTTTATGTGTGTTGTATTCTCAAACAGCCGAATCTTTGCACTTGCATTTTCATAGATGTTATTAATAATATTAATGTATGCATCTCATATATATATAGATATGTATAAATATGTATATACATAGTGCATAAGATAGTAAGATAGACATATACATTAGATAGATAGATAAGAGAGTTGACGTATGGGGCTTGGGGGGAGGGCTTAAGCCCCCAACTGGTGTGCCAGTGATAGTAACTTAGAATAGAACTTTTATTCAAGGTCACACAATGTAAAAAAATAAAATAAAAAAAAAAGTTATGAAATTGCTTACCTCTACAGAGTTCTGGGAATAAATACCAACAAAAGTTGATGGCCCTGGTTTCATGCCCAAATATATCAATCCAGAACCAAAGTTCCTTGCCTGGTCCACAACCTAGTATTTTTAGAAACAGAAATTTAAACATATTAATATACAAGAATAAAATGCTAATAAATCATTATTTCACTCCAGAAGTAATGCATTTAGCAATGTGATTATTTGGGATGAAATGCCAATGGTATCTAGAAAGTGTTGGAAGCCATTTTAACATTCTTCTGCACAAAATTATGAGACACACATTTATATTTGGAGGGAAGGTTGTCATCATAGGAGGCCATTTCTATAAAATGTTGCCAGCTGTCAAGGAAGAATCACAAAAGAGCCTCATTAATATGTGTATTTGATGCCCTCATCAATACATCAATTGATCTAAACTCTGGAAGCATTTCAAGATATTCCAACTGGTGGAAAACATACAAATAGATCAAAATACTAAGAATTGAGCAGATTATCTCATAAACATCAGCAATGGTACTGTTTCTATGGACTACGATGGCTTTATGAACACACGATTAGAGATGATGGCTTTATGAACACACGATTAGAGATCTCCAAATGGAAATTATTAACGGCTTTACGAACATATTAGGGGATCTCCAAATGGAAATCAGTGACCTTCAATGTGACTCAGACCTGAAAATATAATTTGAGGAAGTGTCTCTCCTAAAATTTTACCGGCAATATGTAGAAAAGGAAAAATTTGAGAATGCACCAAGAATCTTCTCCCTCTTTGGAAGCAAGTACTTATGCAAACAGATATTTTCCAGAATGAAGGACAACAAGTCAAAATTGAGGACAAAAGTTACTGATTATTATTTGGAGCACTGCCTCCGATTAGCTGCCACAGAAATAGTTCCCAACACTGAATTATTAGCAAAATAATAATTAAAAAAAAACAAAAAAAACAAAAACAAAGTCAGTTTTCTCATTAACTTAATCTTTCATCCCTTGCATTGCTATTGTACTGTAATACAATTTGCTCATAAATGCAGTTGGTTTCATTCTTTTAAATGACACACACCTAAGTTTATAAAACAAATTTATTACGTGGAATTGAATTCAGAAAAAAACTCTTTTAAGTGGAATATTTTCCAGTTGAAAAATTAAAACAATCACATTATAGTAAAGTGCATGGAACAACACTGCAATAAAGGCTTTTCTCAACAAATTTTCTCTTAGGGCTCAGATGTTCTTCTGAATTCAAGTCTAAAAGCCGTACATAAGATTCGTCTGTTGTATGGCCCACGACGTGTACCAAATATTCAAACTGACCTGCGACATCTAAAAGGTTGAGCACCTCTGGTTTAGATCATTACATAAAACACACTTAATAAACATGTAGTTCTGATGTAATGATAGAATTTCCTCACAAGAATAAAAAAAAAAAAAAATAGAAAGGAAGAAAAAGAACAAATATAGTTATTTAATAATGTGTTTTAAAATACCTCATTGAGAAAGCATTTTCAAATCATTTTCCACCAATCTCCATGAAACGTAATAAATCATACAAAACACATTGAATAAACATAGTTTTTATGCAATAACGAAATTCCTTCACAAAAAAAAGAAAAAAAAAAAAAGAATAGAAAGAAAAAGAACAAATATAGTTATTTAATAATGCATTTTAAAATACCTTACAGAAAGCATTCTCAAGTCATTTTTCCACCAATCTCTTCCATCCCTCTCACATAATATAAAAATGCTCTATAGATTTGCATCAAGATATCACTAATTCCACTAAAATTCATTACACATTAAAATTTTTATTACCTGGCCATAGCTTATCCATTCATATTCCTTTTTCCTTCCAGCACGTCTTCCCATACAAGGACCATTTTCTAATAAGAAAGAGGAATAATTGAAGCAAACACAGATTTTTCTGACATAGTAATAATTTTAGGGAAATGTTCAATAAATAAACACATCACTGTTCCTTTAATTGTTGAAAAAGAAACAGTTGATGTGTCAAATTTTTAAATTTTTGAGGGAAAATTTTATTAATTAAGCATATCACTGTTTCCCCTGTTTTTTAATAGAACTATACCAATTACTTTTAAAATGACTGCTGCAATTCACACAGGTAATTTTTTATGCCTGCATCTTGTGCTGCTTGGCTCAACATCACCAGCTAAACATGCAAATTGACTACAAAGCACAACAACTTGGAGCCAACACAGAAACCATGCTTGCTGAAGGAGATTAATGCTACATTTCTGACTTAAATTTTTAAAGAATTCTGATAATTTTATAAGATATGGAGTTAAGTATCACAATACAATAAAATAAAATCTCTGCTAAACCCCATGTACTTGAAATTCATGGCTTTCTACAAGTGAAATTACATGATCTCACAACAGAGAGACTTAGTGACCATCCTTCTAAAAGAGGGTAAAACAAAAGAAGATATCTACAAATAAACATAAACTTATGTACTTTGTGTTTTAGTGTCACACTCACTTGCTGAAATGGCTTGTTTTCTGTAGAATGCCATTAAAGTTCAAACTGAAAGCATGCAATTTTACTTCAGGAGTTTGTGGGTTACACAGACAAACTTATTGCTTTATGTGGAAATTAATCACCTGAAGTTCAGGATGCCTTGGTTAAAAACAGTACTCAATAATCTGCTTTTATAAAAAAATTCATTAGTCTAAGATTTTTTTATTTTAAGTGAAACCATTTCTTAAATAGTATAACTATACTAGTAATCTGATATTTCTTTGTGTAGAATAGAAATAAAAGTTTCCAAGCTTTCACACATCAACCAGGTGGCTTTTTCAAGGAAGGTAACTGCGATTTGCTGTCTGCCTTCCTTGAAAAAGCCATCTGGTTGATGTGTGAAAGCTTGGA
The DNA here is from genome assembly GCA_039090855.1 of Macrothele yani. Classification (NCBI taxonomy): domain Eukaryota; kingdom Metazoa; phylum Arthropoda; class Arachnida; order Araneae; family Macrothelidae; genus Macrothele; species Macrothele yani. The sequence continues at coordinate 79,197,581 of CM077026.1, forward strand.
AACTTTTGATTTCTATTCTAAATCAAGTAATTTTGGATTACTAGTATAATTATACTATTTAAGTACAGTTAGTATACAGTCCCTTGTTATTTAATTAGAAACCACTTCTATTGTTTAGACCATAAAAGCTAAAAATGACTAAAATAAATGAAGAAAACAGTACCTAGATATGAAGTACACAAATAAAAGACTTATCCAACATGATAATTTTGAAAAAACAGTATCATGGTGCATTCTTTGGAACAGGTCCAGTAAAATAAAAAATAGATACATAAATCTTGTGCTTATGATAAAAACAGTGAAATAGACTCCAACATTTAAGGTAAATATATAAAAATTAAACATTGTATTAGCCACTATTTCTGTTTAGAAATCTATTTCCAGGATATTATATATTGTTTGTCTAATATCTGGGAAATACTTTCTGTTATTAAGTTCTGGTGAAAGTCTTATTTGGTAATTGCACCTGGACTCAATGGCAACATAAAAAAAATGTATTTATTTTCCAGATATTAAACAAACAGGAACAAAAAGTTTGCTTCAGCAAGGACTACTGTTCAGCATAAACTGTAACTGTAGATTTATTTATGTAGTGGAGACTGGAAGGCAACTGAAAAGAGCAGGTTGGCAGATCACAAATCAACAACAAAAAATATGAATGAAGAAAAAGGATTAGAAGAGCATATCAGAGACATTGGGCATGTAATGAAATGGGAATCTCTAAAAGTTATCAAGTATTGACCACAAGTTATAAAAAGAAAGTTAATAGTAGTTTAAATTGAAAAGAAAAAAGAATCCATCATCAATGACCACTCAGGTTGGACACCCTAATATTAATGAAACCAAATTTGTTCCTGACCATAACCCAAAGAAGAAGACAGAAAGAACTGTTAATTATGGCACTCACTTACTGTAAATCCAACAAAAGTAAATAATAAAGCAGGCCCATTACATCTCAATTCAGGCAGAGCATGTCAGTTGACCCCTTTAGATTTGTTCCAAAAAATTACAGTAACTACTCCTACTACAGATATAAGATGTTCCAAATGGATTTGCTCCAAAAAAAATTTATATCACTTGCTGCGCCAATTTGAAATTTGGTGAAAAACGCGTTTTTTGAAAGGAATGTCAAAAACGGCATATTTTAAAAATGTTATTGCGTTTAAACTATTTGAGCGATTCAGTTCACTTTTGTTTTGTTTTGTAGCTAATGAATTGATTTTTAACTTGACATACTTTAAATATGCATGTTATAATTTTAGTAATTTAAAAAAAATCCACTTTTTAGGTACAAAATTTTGGTTTTTCTGACATTTAACGATTTTTTTTTCTTACACTAAGAAATTTTTTTAAATAAATAAAGATGGCAATGTGTAGTCCACCAATGTTAGTTTTACAGCAAATTTTATTTATTGCCTAACATATATACAGTCTATACAATTCAACTTCAAAATATGCAAAAGTACGAAAATGCACTATTTTCAAGCAGCAATAACTCAAAAACCCCATTTTTTTTAAATCTTAAAACTTGACCTTATGTTGTCCTTTTAGTATATTATCAATTGGTGGGGCAGAATTGTGTGTTTTTGCCTCGTAAATTTTGAACGGTTTTTTTTTAAAATGACAGTTCTCCAGCATTTGCAGGTCGAAGAAAAACACTACAAAGTTTTGTTTTAAATTAGCTCTGAAAGTTAAAATATAGGCTAGTAGACTAATTATAATACTTAAAGTAAAAATATTTAAAATATCAATCTAGTAAATAAAAAATATAAAATAATTTTAATTATTATATAATAAATTCTGTAATAAAGTTACAGTTGTTAAATGAACTGACCGTGTCTTAATGCTTAAACAACAAATAAGCTTGTTCTACACCTGTGCAATGCTGAATCAACAGGATCATACATGCATGACCAGTGTTTGCTCACTGCACAGCTAATCAACTGTCTCACTAGCCCCTCCCCTCCATGGCCACACCCACCTGTGCTATAACTACTGTGCAGTCTGTTCTTTTGTTTGGAAGAGTAACACTTGATATGTGTTTGTGATTTCTCAGATATGTTTTTTACATTTTTGCTGAATAGGCCTATTTAATAATGTCAGATTATCATAGTTCTGAACAAATTAAGTGTGTGGACTATATTAGAAGACACAAAAAAACTGTATACAAAAGTAAGAGTGTGGGGTTATGTGGTGTTGGTGATTTAGCTGATTCAATTCAAAGGATTGTAGGTAGGTCTATTGTTTTGTTTTTTATAAAAAAAAATTTGGGGAACTTACAAATGAACCTGAACAAGAAATTTCATCTGATGAACCTTTTATTGCAAGTGAGGAGATTGTAAATGCTGTCAACAAAAGTATTAACATTCTTGATGTAAATATGTCGCCATTGAAATCCCCTTCATAACTTAGGCCTGAGAGGAGGCAAAGTTATGTAAAAAGAAAAAAGTTGAAATTAGAGGAAGTACTAGTAACTGCATCTGTGAAGAAATTAGAAGAAGTGTATAGTGTCAATGATGACATTTCAAGTGAACCTTCTGCTGAAAAACCTGACTGTTATACTTGCAATCAGTGGTTTTTTAACATTAACACAGCTCTTCAAAATTCTAAATACAATAAAAAAGTGCAATTGTTGACACTGTTACCACATACTTTTACTAAAATGCAACTGGAGGCAAAGTTACCTTCAGTATCAAAGTACATCATAGATAAGTCACGTAGTGTTAAAAAAGAAAAAGGAATTTATGCTAAACCTGATCCCTACAGTGGACATCCATTGTCTGCAGATACTAAGGCAATTGCTTTGTCATACTACCTAGATGACAGCAAAGACTGCACAAGAGAGAGTCCAAACAAAAAAGATGTTATATGTGTTAAAGATGGTAATGGTGAGAAAGTTAAAAAGGCAAAAAGATTTGTGACAAGATCAATCAAAGAGACATACAGTATATTGATAAAGGAAAACGAAGGAATAAAAATTGGACTTTCAAAATTTTATTCACTATGTCCAAAGCGGGTGAAAATTCAACCTATACAAGCAGTTTGTACTTGCATTTACTGTAGTAATCTTACACTAATAAGCATAGCTCTCCAAAATGTAACTAATGAAAAGTATACTGAAGAGGCTCTTTAAACTTAAGTGTTTGTGTAACAAAACAGACAATGAAGATTGTTGGCTCCAAATGTGTGGTGACTGTCTTGGTACAGATGCACTGACAGCTGATACTCTTGGCTTGTTGAATGAAGAAGAAGTTACATATGCTATTTGGGAACGTAATGACCTTATAAAGAAAACTGTACCTACTGAAAGGTTCCTCGAAGATGCTAGACATTGGATTAATAAAGCAATTCCTCATAATTATATCCGAAAAATCCAGAGAGAAGGAATAGCCAAAGCTAAAATCTCTGCGAAAGAGAGTTCTGTGTGTGTTTTACATTTTGATTTTGCAGAGAACTGGTCAGTTATATTGCCTGATGAGATACAAAGCTATCACTGGCAAAATGTACAAATCTCATTGTTTACATGTGTTGCACAAATTGGTCAAGTGAAAGAAAGTTTTGCAGTAGTGTCTGATGATATAACCCATGACACAGCTCATGCTCTCTGTGTCATAGGTCTTATAAAAAATGACATTTCAAAATCGTATCCATTGGAAACTAAGACCTCAGTAGTTTACGTTTCAGATGGAGCTGCCGCACATTTCAAAAATCGATATTAACTTCATGAGTTGTCTAAGGGTAATCCAACTATAGAAAGAAAGTGGATATTTTCAGCTACTAGGCATGGTAATAGTGCATGCGATGGTATAGGTGGCATATGCAAGCACTATGCTACAAGATTTAATCTACAAAAAGAATCTGTGGAAGCCATAAGAGACGCAGCTTCATTTGTTTGTACAATTTCAAATCTTATACGTAATACGAAAATACTACACCTCAAAAGTGAAGTTGTTCAAAAATTCAGGTCTTGTAAAGAAAAAAATGGATCACTGTAAAACCTGTTGTAGGATTACAATCTCAGCATTATTGGTTGGTGCAAAATAATGAAGCTTATATGGCAAGAACAATTAAACATAATGTGCAGAAAGTAGAAATAACAAGCCAAGTAAAAAACAGGTACTCTTTGAATGATTTCATAGTAGGTCAATTTGTTTGGTGTGTATATAATGATTATTGGTGGATGGGACAGATAAAGAGCATATCTCTAGAGCTCAAAGACATTACTGTGTCGTTTATGCATCCCCATGGCCCAGCTAAAGGGTTCCAATGGCCAGAGGAATGTGGAAAGAGAGAGGATGTATGTGCAGTGCCATTAAACAATGTAGTGCTAAAGGTGAAGGAACCCACTCCCAGCGGACAATCCGCTCGACTCCACATTTTCGATACCAAGGAGCTGAACCAGATCCAACAGATCTGCAGTGTCTGAACTTTATGTAAACTTACTCTGTAATTATTTTAGTATAATGTATATAGATCTCAGCTAACATGGAGTTGTTCACGATTATTTGTTTTAGTGTTACAGAAATCAGAAAATTGTAAAAAGACAAACAGTTCAATGAGTTCTCGGTTTTCCACATTTTCTATGTTTTTCTTTTTGTTCCTTTTTCATTATTTTTTTCTAAATGAGTAACTTAAGTTTACTTATAAAAGTGTTCAGTGGAGCTTAAAAATCAGGGTGGCTTTAAAATTTCATTGTAAAGAACAATTGTATACGTTTTTGTATCGTTTCTATTTGCGACCCGCAAATGCTGGAGAAGTGTCATTTTCAAAAAAACATTCAAAATTTACGAGGCAAAAACACACAATTCTGCCCCCCCAATTGATAATATACTAATAGGACAACATAAGGTCAAGTTTTAAGATTTTTTGAAAAATGGGGTTTTTGAGTTACTGCTACTTGAAAATAGTGCATTTTCGTACTTTTGCATATTTTGAAGTTGAATTGTATAGACTGTATATATGTTAGGCAATAAATAAAATTTGCTGTAAAACTACCATTGGTGGACTACACATTGCCATCTTTATTTATTTAAAAAACTTTTCTTAGTGTAAAAAAAAAAAATCGTTAAATGTCAGAAAAACCAAAATTTTGTACCTAAAAAGTGGATTTTTTTTATTACTAATAATTATAACATGCATATTTAAAGTATGTCAAGTTAAAAATCAATTCATTAGCTACAAAACAAAACAAAAATGAACTGAATCGCCCAAATAGTTTAAACGCAATAACATTTTTAAAATATGCCGTTTTTGACATTCCTTTCAAAAAACGCGTTTTTCACCAAATTTCAAGATGGCGCAGCAAGTGACATTAATTTTTTTGGAGCAAATCCCTTTGGAATATCTTATATCTGTAGTAGGAGTAGCTACTGTAATTTTTTGGAACAAATCTAAGGGGTCAACTGACACATGTTGGTATTCTCTGCCTGAATTGAGATGGAATGGGCCAGCAGACTAATGAAGAAGTGGCATGCACTTCAAAAATTAGTGTAAATTAAAATAAAAAAAAATTCCAAAAATTACTTGTTTCATCTACATTTTAATTAAATTGATTTTGTTTTGTTTCTATAAATCTTTTTATTTTGTAAAATTTTTGTTCATGTTGTAAATTAAGTTAATGATGACAAGTTTTGCAGGCTCATACATGTATCTTTTTTCTGGATGCAGAAACTTCTTAATAAGTCTTAATTTTTGTGTGATTTAAGTTTAATACTTTAACTACAAAGTTCATGCTATAAAGACATTTAGTTTTAACTTTAAATGGCATAAAGTTAAAATATTGGACTATGACCAGCACAAAAGGACTTATAAAAAGTTCCTACATCCAGAAAAAAGATCCATTAATGATCCTACAAAAATTATAAGCATTGTCATTAATTCACAGGGAGTAGATTTTGCAGTACCTACCAAGAAGATCAAAATTAAGAATTAGCCAACAACAGGGAGGAATTCGGCAACAAAATTTAAATACTTTCTTTGCCAATAAACCTTTGAATACAGTCACTATTAACTGAGAACAGAAATTGACAAACATCAAAAAGCCAGAAATATCTGAAAAATGACTGAAAAGAACTCAGATGTTTTTGACAAAAATAAGACATAAGAATATTTCAAGTTCTTCAAGTGAGAACTTTTTACATAAAAATACAGATATAATTCAAATGCAAACAAACCATGACAGACATCCTCAGTGGGAAAATATGCATACACTGCAAATCAGGTAGCAAGTGCACTAAAACCAAGGCTGAAGCAAACCACTGACTAATAAAAAATAAAAAAATTCTAATTGACCTGTAGAACTTGTTATATCATAATAAATATCTAAGCTTGCACCATTAAAAAAAACATTTTATATGACAAAAAAAAAAAAAGTTAAAAACTACATTGAAAATTTTTGTTGTAATTACAGTTGTCAAACAACAAGAAACAATTTTTCAAATCAAACTTTTACAAGATATTGCACCAAATGAAACATTTGCATCACCTAGTAATACGAACTGTGTGTCATTCAAAGCAAGAAATGGAGATTTTTGCTCACACTTCTGACAACTGTACATAAATCTCCAGATTCTTAGAAATGTAGATATTGTACTGAACACAAATATGTTTAAACCATCTAGCAAGGAAAAGTGGGCATCTCATAAATTTGAGAAAGAATAAATCAACATCTTCATACTAAACATTAGTTGATTTAAGATTTTTCCAATTTAACTCATGTATACAGAGATATCATGTCTATAGACAATACAAGACAGACAAGTATAGATAAATGGTACCATAAGCACACATAAAATTACCCCCAAAAGACATGCTAAAAATATCATTCACAACTAATAAAGTGTTAATAACAAAGCAAAACTGAAATTCTCCACATTTCAATAAAAACTTTACAGAACAACTGTGAAATTAAAAATACTGTAAAAAGGTTTAAATTCAAATGTAAAAAGGTTTAAATTCAAATGTATAAATTGCTCTTATTGTTCTCCACAAAAACACTGATTTCTCTTTTCTTAGTTTAAAAAAAGTGGGGAAGGAAGATCATTGCAAAGTTAAAAACTGCTGAACTACTAAATAGAAAAAAAAAAAGAAGCCTCCTCTTCTTTTACTTTAGGATGTGTTTTCATTTCTACTTACTTTCAAGTTCCTAATTATCTGAATAAAATAGTTTTTATAAGTCACTACATATGATGCACAAAAGTGCTGTTAGCACACTTGCTATAAAGAATGATGCTCGGAAATAAAAATAATTTCAAAATATTATCAGATAAGTGGCATTTAAGTCAACTACAAAACCATCACTTTCTGAAGAGTGCCTAAACATAATTAAATTGAAGGTCCATGGAACAAAAACATCTCCCTGGTAGCTTCCTCAACAGGCAACAGCTTGATTAATCAAACCTTACCACAAATATCAACAAATTTATAATTGTCTATTTTTTGTTAACAAGTATAGAATACATGCACAATGCATGAAAATGAATCAACCTGTAACCAAAAAATATGACTTTTCTTGAAGCAATATGGCCATGATTGACTTCAGTGAAACCATGCTTTTGCCTAAAATATGGAATATACAAACCAGGGTTGCCACTCATATTGGCTTTAAAAATTCCCTGAGTTTTCCAGAAGGTAATTTTGCGGGAAATTTCAGATAAAATTTACAGATTATGTATAACTCCATGATAATATACATACAAAATGCAAGAAGAACAAGAAAGATGACACCGAATTTTCGGGTGTAATGAGCACATATTTTGAATCCATTCTGTTGCAAATTAAATTTATCAAAGATATTCAAAGTCAATGGAACCGGTATGGAAAACAATAGCATCTGACCTAAGAAAGAAGTTTTTCAATCGGGTTTTTAATCCCGCAGATATTGCTGCAAACAGAATTGTGAACTTACGCCCTCTGGCTGCAGACTTGTGCGTTAAGAAAAATTTGAATTTATATGAGAAACATTTCGCAGCGGAAACGCTCTCCAACAAAGAATGAATTTTTCAAATTGAACTCTTAGAAGCAGAGATATGGACAAATATAATATATGAATCTACGTCTCCTGGCAGGAAAAACATGTTAGGAAGAAAGTATTCTCGAAAAGTTTTTCGATGTGAGCGGTATCGGGCCAAGAAAAAAATATTTGGTCGAGTTTTCAGGAGCTCAGATTTTGCTGCAAATACATCAGAAGCAGAAATTAAAACTTATGCCCCCTGGTGGCAAACCATTCTTTACCAAATATTAGAAATTATATGAAAAACATTTTCCATCAGGAGCTGTATGCGATATAGGAAGAATTTTTCAAATCGGAGTTTTAGATGCAGAAATATCGGGGAAACGCAATTTACCTTTGTGCCCCCCAGCGGAAAGTCTATGATTTACTTGAAAATTTTGAATTTATATAAAAAAACATTTTGCATCGGAAACACCATCCATCAAAGAAGGAATTTTTCAAATCGAACTCCTAGGAGTACAGATATTGGCAAAATATAAGACATCTACGCCCTGGCGTAGAAGTGAAGCATTATTTCAAGAAGAAAATATTCCTAAAAGATTTGTCGACGTGAGTAGTGTCGATCCACCAATTATTTTTCAATCGGGATTTTAGAAGCTCAGATTTTGCTGCAAATACATCAGAAGTGGAAATTCAGACTTATGCCCCCTGGTGGCCAAACCAATTTTTACCAAAAATTAGAAATTATATGCAAAGGATTTCCCATCAGGAGCTGTATTTGGTGCAGGAAGAATTTTTCAAATCAGAGTTTTAGAAGCTCAGATTTTATGGCAAATACATCAGAAGCAAAAATTAATGCTTACGCCCCATGGTGGCCAAAGTATTCTTTACCAAAAATTAGAAATTATATGCAAAAGATTTTTCATCAGGAGCTGTATCTGCTGAAGAAATTTTTTCGAATCGGAGTTTTAGAAGAGATATCGGGGAAAACATAATTTACTTTTACGCTTCCTAGCGGAAAATCGATGCGTAACTTGAAAAAGTAACTATACTTAAAATACTTTTCGACATAAATGGAATCGAAAGAAAAAGAATTTTTTCAATCGGATGTTTAGAAGCAAATATATGGATTAAAATGTATTTTAAATTCAACATAATTTGCATTTGTACCCTCTAGCGGCGAAATTGTACATCATAAAAAAAAAAAACGAAACGAAGGATCATCATTCGCATATTTCAAGCTTCCTGATGCAAAAAGAATTTTTCAAATCGGACTAATAGTTGGAGAAATATGGTGTCAACAGACGGATGGACGGACAAACAGATAACATAAGCACGATCTTTTTTTACAAAAGACGTGCTAAAAAGCTATCATTGTACACTTGAATTAAATGCATGCTGAAATTTTTGATTTTTATTGCATACTCGACGTTCTATGTTGTCCGTATAGCGGACTGACAATTTCCATAGCATACTCAATGTTTTCCGTCATCCATAGTGGACCAACGATTTCCATAGTAACTACATAAAACACTTAGTACTTGGTATTCCCGAATCTTTCTTCCCAATGCAGGGTCTTATTCAGCGCCAAGCGGAACTCGGTGCTCACAGAGAATGTAGTGTGCCGAAGTACCAACGGGGCATGGTGGTTCTGGCGCACAATCTGCCTTTTGTAGCAAGATGGCACAAGATTTTTGTTTTGGCGCACTCTAGCACAGAATTCCCATCCCTGGTAACCGCATACGCATTACGCAAAAAATTATCAGTTTAATTTTCCCTGATTTTTCCAGGTTTTTGCAAAAAAAAATTATTTCTCCCTGAGTTTTCCGATTTTTAGCCTTATTTTCAGATTCCCTGATTTTTCCCGGTTTTCTGGTCAGCTGGCAACCCTGCAAACATTATGGAAACTAGGTTGACATGAGTTTTTGATACAGTATGATTTATTACAAGTAAATGACTCTGATGCAGCGAACATGATATTAAAATGGTAGCAATACCTTACATTTAAAAACTAGAAACATCCCATGTCCGTATTAAATCCAGCACACATACAAAATAGTAATGAGCTGGTAAAAATGTTTATAATGTAATTTCAAATTTCATTTAAAATTTGCATTTAGACCCAAATACTAGACGCTAAATATTAGCTGAATAGTGCATCAAGATGGCAAAAATTTGGGGGTTAATCTGATCTTTCATCTCAGAATATAAATACTGAAATTGCTTGTAGTTCTTATTAATCATCCATGTAACAGCCCTCAGAAAACTTTAAAATTTAATCACCCTGGAGCATGAACTGAACCCACACTTTCAGATTTTCATTTCAGTATCACATCTGAGTATCCTATTTCAAATAAATCGTTTGTGGTTCTTTAGAAAGTAGTATTCAGCAGCTACAAGCTGATAATTCACACTTGCACTCAAAATTTCCATTTTGTGAAAATGCAATTGGTGTTGTTCTTTACAATTACAGTAAACTCCTGTTAGAATGAACTTGACAGGCTACCTAATGTTTTTTGTTATAACGAAATTTTGTAACAATGGGATTTCGTTTCTTTTTCAAGAAATTTTAATCTAATAACAAATTTAGAAAATTCGACATAAAATATTAGCTTTAAAACTTCCCACTTTTAGATATGCTTAAAAACTTCCCACTTTTAGATATAACATCAAGACAAACCTTTGCTTGTACATAAGCACGTGCAGTACTTATATATATTTACACCTAATCCGTTTGCACAAATTCAGTCATTCTTTTTTACAAGTCCTTCTGTGGCTTTAGAAATCAAAGTTTTTCAGGGAATGCGTACTTGAAAATATAACTCCAATCTTCAGAGATGGTTGTCTGATAGAAAATGAAATGCCGCACTTTATCAAAACACGGGTCTCCGATGCATTGATGTTTGGCAACGGAGTGACATCTTCATCATCACTGCTTTACTGATCAGCTCAGTCATTTCATTTGTGCGTAATTGACTGGATGATGTCGGCATCGGTCGGTTCATAGGAGTTATGTAAGGTCAGGTGATGCGTAACATCACAGCCTCTCCTTGACAAATGTCAACCCCACCTTCTCGTGGTACATCCTGTTCCCACTAAAGGGGCTCTGACGACCGCCAATAGCGGTATAACTATACCATCGGGATTAGAGGAAATGCTATCCCACACTCACCAACCCACTTGGCCAGTGTGGTGAGTTATGGCCAAACCCCTCCAAAATGACTCCACAACTTAAATCTTGGCCCTCAGTCTCCGGCAGCTGGAATGTACCTGGCCAAGGCAGCGGCCAGTGCGACATGAAGGCAGAGGGTGCTAAGAATCACCGGAGGACCGGACTAGGCTGCCATCTGATGCTGACCTTGGCTACGTATAACGGATGCTCCCTATCTTCTGATTCAAGGCTTCTTGAATTGGAAGAGGAACTACAAAAGATCAAGTGGGACATCGTCGGGCTAAGTGAGGTAAGGAGAAGATCTCATTGAACTGAAAAGTGGACATCTCTTCTACTATCGTGGGACAGATACTGGCAGAACTAGTGGTGTTGGATTTATAATAAACAAGAAACTGAAGGATAAAGTTGTGGAAGTTGAAAGTTCCTCTGACAGAGCTGCACGACTCGTTATCCAACTCTCGAGAAGATACCAGGCTCAGACTATTCAAACTTATGCACCCACCACAAGTCATGCTGAAGAAGAAATTGAAGAATTTTATGAGGAAATTCGTGATCTAAATAATAAAGGTAAGCAGCACTTGAAGATAATTATGGGAGATTTCAATGCAAAAATAGGGCAATGGCAACAGAATGAAACTTCAGTAGGTAAATTCGGTCACGGCAACAGAAACCAGCGTGGAAATACTCTCGTAGAGTTTGCAGAGGCAGAAGGGTTTTTCATCTTGAACTCCTTTTTCAAGAAAAAGCCACACAGGACATGGACATGGAGACATCCAAATGGGACGACAAGTGAAATTGATTTTATTATGTGTAACAAAAAATTCGTCATAGAAGACTGCAGTGTGCTAAACAAGTTCAACACAGGCAGTGACCATAGATTGGTGAGATGTAAGATGCACCTCAACACTAATCTCGAACGTAGCAAGCTCATAAGACAAACAAAATGTATTGACATAACCAACCTTAAAAAACACCATAATACCTTCAAATTGGAACTGAAGAACAGATTCTCTGTTTTAGAAGGCCTAACATCGGAAGAAGTGGATATTTCTGAAGTTAACAGAAAAGTAACCAAAGCTCTTATGGAAACAGCAACAAAATTAGCTGGGTCTAAGAACAAATTGCATGTGAACAAATTATCAGGAAAAACCAAAATGTTGATGCAAAAAAGAAGAGAGATGAGGACAACTAAAGAAGATGTGACTTCCAAAGTGGAATATATAGAGCTATGCAAGACAGTACGAAAAAGTATCACTGAAGACGTAAGGAAATTCAACTGTGAACTAGTAAGGAAAGCAATTGAAAACAACCAAAGCCTAAAGATAGCAAAGGGACATCTCAGTAAGGGAAAAAACAGATTATGGCACTGAGAAAAGAAGATGGTTCTGTAACAAGAAATAGAGGCGAAATTTTGACAAGAGTGAAAGATTTCTACTCCAAATTATATGAAAGGGATGATACATGTACTCCAGGCATCATGAAAGGTACCAGAGTTCTTCCAGTCCTTCCAGCAGAAGTTGCACATGCAATCAAGAACATGAAGCGGGGAAAAGCTACAGAAGAAGATGGAATTACTGTAGACATCATACAAGAAGCAAGTGGAGAAATCGAAACAGTACTCGCCCAAATTTTCACTCGATGCCTTAATGAAGGGAAAATTCCTGAGGATTGGAACAACGCTACAATGATCTTGCTACATAAAAAAGGTGACATTGAGGATCTCAGGAACTACAGACCTATCAGCCTCCTATCAGTGGTTTATAAAATCTTCACTAAAGTTCTTTCACACCGCTTGAAGGTAACACTGGACATGGCTCAACCGAGAGAACAAGCTGGATTCAGGAGTGGCTACAGCACAATAGATCATATCCACGTACTGAGAGAACTAATTGAAAGAGCGAGGGAATATGAACTTCCATTGTGCATGGCTTTTATCGATTATGAAAAAGCCTTTGATTCGGTGAAACCATCAGCAGTTGCAATGGCTCCGAAATCCTGCGGTATTGAAGATGCATACATTAATATTATTAATAACATCTATGAAAATGCAAGTGCAAAGATTCTGCTATTTGAAAATACAACACACATAAAAATTGGAAAAGGAGTGAGACAAGGTGACACCATATCTCCGAAGATCTTTAATGCCACATTGGAAAATGTCTTTCAATCACTGAACTGGAAAAACAAAGGCATAAAGATTAATGGAGATTATCTAACCCACCTTCGTTTTGCTGATGACATAGTCATTTTTGCAACTACCCCATCAGAGCTACAGAGTATGATGCAGGAACTTGCTGACAAGAGTAAAGAAGTGGGATTAAAAATGAACTTTCAGAAGACAAAAGTGATGTTCAATGCGTTTACAAGAAATGAAGATTTATCGATTGATGGAGAAAAGCTGGAGATAACAGACACGTACGTTTATCTTGGACAGCAGATATCAAGTGAGGGTCACATTGATGAAGAAATTAATCGGCGTACAAAACTTGCCTGGAGAGCTTTTGGAAGAAACAGCATAATTTTCAAGAGCAATATGCCATTATGTCTTAAAAGAAAAGTGTTTGATCAATGCATCCTTCCAGTGCTTACGTATGGTGCAGAGACGTGGACCTTAGCTAAAAGAGACATACAAAGGCTGCAGACAACTCAAAGTAGCATGGAGAGTTGCATGCTTGGTGTAACCAGGAGAGATAAGAAGAGGAACACGTGGATCCGAAAAATGACAAGAGTGGAAGACATCATGATCAGAGTTAAATCCCTGAAATGGCAATGGGCTGGACATACTGCCAGAAGAACAGACCATCGATGGACAGCCGAAATTTTAGATTGGATTCCAAGGGACAGGAAAAGACCCAGAAGAAGACCACATGGAAGATGGGTGGATGAAATTCGAAAGTATGCGGGAGTGACATGGAGGAGACTGGCACAAGACAGACCGTTGTGGAGGAAACTTGGGGAGACCTTCGTCCAGCAGTGGATTGATAATGGTTGACAATGATGATGATGATGTAAACAATCATCTACCGACAAAAAAAAATTTCAAGTTTTACATCATTAGGTATGGAAGTGAACTCTGCAACCAAGTTCCATAATCTTTCAAGTTCGATAGATGTTTCCACGTCCATTTCTTTTTCTGCTGAATTCTTTTGATCAGAATCAATCAATGCAGCATGTTTCCAACAGTTGACTATAGTTTTTGCCTAACTTTGCTCCATGCTTCTGCAATCATATCCATAGCCTCAATTACATTTGTTTGTCTTTGATCAGTTCTTTCAATCCCATGAAAAATTTGCTTCTTAACAGGCTTTGATAGCGAATTTTCACACTTCTTATGATTCCTTGATCTAAAGGCTATAAAATGGCAGTGTAGTTTGGCGGAAAATATTCGACACGAATGCAGTCTAAAGTTGGGAACTCTTTATGAGGTGTACAATTATGGATGAAAAGAATAATTTTCCTTTTTCTTTTCATCTTTGCATTAAACTTGACAAGCCAGTCATTAGAAACGTCTGTCATCATCCAGGCTTTCTTGCTTGACTTGTACTCACATGCAGTGAGTGAACATTTTTCAAACAACGAGGCTTAACAGATTTGCCAACAATTAAGACTTTTTAGTTCGCGATTGATTGCAGCAGAAAAGTGCAGTATAATGATGCTTTGATCTTTTCCCTCCAACGCATTTGTCTCCTTTAAGAGCCAAAGTTTTATTCAGCTCGAGGTGGGAAAATATTCCCGCTTCATCTGCATTAAACACATCATTTGAACTGTAAGAGCTTAAAAGTTCACCAATTCTCTGGCAGACCATTCCCTGAAACTTTCCATGGGTACATCATTTGCCTCATCACAAATCACTTTTGATCTAATCCCATATCTTTGTCTACACCAATTGAGCCATCCAGCACTGGCCTGAAAATTATCGTGTCCAAGAGTTTTGGCAAATTGTACAGTTTTTGATGAATTAGGGGCCCACTGATTGGTTTACCTCACAAATACACATCTTTAAACCACATGAATGAATCAACATTTTGAAGTTGTGCCTACCAAATTACTTTTCTCTTGGGCACAATAACCGGCTTCTGTAGTTGAACTTCAATTTTTGCCCGATTTTTTAGAAATGCCGCAAGAGTTGATGGATGGAATGATGCCATATTTTTGGCAACATCTTTTTTACCTTCAGAATCTACTTCAGCAATGATGTTTTTCCTTTCTTTCAAAGAGAACTGTTTTCGTTTCAACGAGCTCATTTTACGTACAAGAAGTCATGAAACCCTGAGTGAAAGAGCAATAATTCATAAGAAGCGCTCGCTCCTCTCCTTTTCTCAAACTATTTCAGTACTATTCCTTTCGACTCTAAGCCATAAAGTGAGGATGAGAGGACAGTTGCTGCTTTAAGATGAAACTCTGATGTCATGAAAATTGACTGTAGTGCACCATTGGCCAGACACAGAATTACCTGTTGATTGACAGCAGGCGGGCAATTGAGGACAGAAGATATGTATGGGGGGAAAGGGGGGGTAGTGGCAGAGAAGCTGATCGCGCGATCCACTGATCTGCGTGTTAGGTTCTCTTGGCAACCTTTGTTTATGTCATGGGCCATGTCACTTTCAGCTTTTCTGTCTATCTGTGTCTACAAACAGCTTTTGACCTAATGGAAAACCAGAAATGACTCGCACATGCTTCAAGAAGGGAACCGGGATGCAAAAATCCAAAAACTGAAAAGCTTTGCAGAGGTTGCTACCTCCTTCTGAAATGGGAAAAATGTGTTCATTGTAACAGATAGTTGTAAAAATTAATTTTGTTATACTGAAATCAAAAATACATTACTTTAAAGAAGTGTTTGCAGGTGACTCGCAATAATTTCATTATGTCGGATTTTTCATTATATCGGACTTTGTTCTAATGGGATTCCACTGTAGTTCTCACTACTTTTATAAAAACATGTTATACAATAATCAACTGTTACATAAAAAGCTACATAATACAATGGACTCACCTGAAACTCTCAAACCTCTCAGCATGCATTCATATAAGGTCTGGGCATCTTC
The DNA here is from genome assembly GCA_039090855.1 of Macrothele yani. Lineage (NCBI taxonomy): Eukaryota > Metazoa > Arthropoda > Arachnida > Araneae > Macrothelidae > Macrothele > Macrothele yani. The sequence goes on from CM077026.1 coordinate 79,213,749, forward strand.
GTGTAGGTAAGCTAACAGTTTGCCATCTGGTAAAGTGGAACATTTCCTTATGTGTTCTGGACCCTAGAGAAAGTTTGAAAATGTGAATAACTCAAAGTATTTTAAAAGAACTGCATTTTATCTATTGATTCTGGAAGGTATTCCCAAACAAAGACAAATAAAATGTGGGTCTCTATGAAAAGGAAAACAAAAAACTAATCTGAAAGTAAAATTCAATTAGCAGAATCATTTTTAACCAAGAAGATAAAAAAAAGTGGTAAAACTAAACAGCAAATGGAAATTATTATGGAAAAGCCAAAAAAAAAAAAAAAAAAGTTTTCTTAGAAAAGGTAAATTAAGAAAAAATAAGGCTTGCTAGATGGCATCATCACAACTCATAATAAGTATGATCTATGTTTGTCTCCTTCATTAACAGATACATACATATCACTAAGCTGTTCTCTGAGATTCAGAGATTAGCTCCACAAAGGAAGACAATCCACCAGACAAACATTTAACTGATTATTTACTTACTGTTGTCATATCAAATGTCTCCATTTACAGCGATCTTGGCACGCAGCTCGAGTTTAACTGACATCCATCACATGACATACACAAGACCTTTTGTACTTTATACTCATAATCTTGTTCTCAAGCAAACATTCCTGAATCTGGTCCTCCCATGATTTCCTTGGCCTTCCTCTAGCTTTCTTTCCTGCCACTTAGGCTGAATAAATTTTCTTAGTAAGCATCTCATCACTCATTTTTCACCTAAGAATATTAGTCTCCACCTTACTGACATTTTGCCTCACGTTACACAACTGCAACACAACCTCATTCTTCACATGATCAGAGAGTGTTATACCACAACCCCCCCCCCACCCCCAAATAATGCATCTCTCCAGCACACAAATGACTCCTATGTCTCTTTTGCAGTACCCAGGTTTCATTGACATACATCAGAGTAGGAACAATTACACTTTCATACGAGGGGATGCTGGAAAGTTCTCAGCCTAACCCACTTCCTGTAATTGTAGCATTATTTTTTCCTTTGCAGTCTTCTTCTGCAGGAATTTCTGTTGCAGGAATTTCTGTTCCTGCAGAAGAAGACTGCAAAAGGAAAGCTATGAGTATATGATTAAAATATTAAGTGACAAGTGCCCTTCATATTCCACTGTGAAGAAATGGTGGGCCAACTTTCAGCATGGAAACTTTGAGACCAAAGGTGCAGTAAGATCTGAGAGGCCTTCAACAGTGACAACAAACAATATTGTTGATCGTCTTCATGACCTGATTTTGTCAGATCAGCAAATTTCAGCTAAAACAATAGCTGAGACACTGAGGATATCCAGGGAATGCATTGAATTCATAATTCATGAGCACTTGGATATGCAGAAGATGGCAGTGAAGCAGGTGCCCAAATGTTTGAACGCCAATGAGAAACAAAAAGGAATGGATGCTTCCAAATCAGTTTTATAGCATTTTGAATGAGCTGGTGATAATTTGTTGCAGTGATTGTCACTGTTGATGAAATGTGGTTATCACTATGACCCAGAGACAAAAGAACCGTACCTGCAGTGGCAGCACTTGGGCTCTTCATGGCCAAAGAAATTCAGGAGTCAAAGGTCTGCAGGAAAGGTCACGACAGGGGTTAAAATTAAAATTTGAAATGGAAGGGAGTCTCCCCACTTGTGTTTGTAAATGGAGGGGACTGAAAATTTCAGGTGGGGAGTTTTGAATATGTGACTTAATAATATTAAAAGACTGAGAAAACAGTAGTAATTTTTTATAAGCTGTACTTGGTGCTTAAAACAAACAGGTGAATTAGATCAAAAAATTTACTACATTCAATCTAATACAAATTACCATGATTCATTTTACAAAACTAGAGTTGTTCGTTTTGCAGTACGTTGATATCATAAAATTGCTCTTGAAGTATATATGTCTGTCTTTCATTCCTTGCCACAGTCAGCAAGCTTTAATCAACTGTTGCTTTATTTCTGAGGGTTTATCTGGCCCAATTTCATAAATATGCATTAAGATTTTTGTTGCTCAGCGAATCTCTAAATTTTGACTGAATTTTGTTTTGTGTATGCTAAAGCCACGTTCACATGGTACATTTGTTAAACATAACACAAGACTTACTTGCAGAAGAACCTTTTGACATTAATGGAAATGTGTGCAAATAATTACTTATAAAACACTTATAAAACTTTGGATATTGGTACGTATATTCTTCATTGTTTACAGTTTTGTTTGAACAGTGAATATTCCATAACTGCGTCATCAATTAATAAAAAAATGGTCTGCCAGGCTTCTGAAAGACTATATCAAAACTGTGGGGGGGGGGGAGGGGGAGTGCTTCACAAATTCAGATTCTACACACTCAAACTTCAAAAGGAGTTCCATAGTGGAGGAAGGAAGGAAACCTACAGTATATCACAATCACAAAAGATAAAACAAACCTTCACTGGACATTATGATGTATAAGTTTAGTATTACAAGGGTCAACTAATTTATTATTTTTGAGCATGTTTTCCTTCAGCTCTGAAAAAAAAATCTTCTTGAATACTATGTATGAGATGTTTACAGTTCACATAATTGAGTCTTGGTTGATTCAACCATTCTTCTGATACAAGAAAAGTTGTTTTTCCCTTTGCAACTATTTATAGAGGGAAAATAACATTTAACAATAATTCAGGACAGTGGAAACATCGCAAAAAAAAAAAAAAAAAAAAAAAAAACTTAAAATTACAAAAAAATCTTTGCTCTGTCCGACTTCCGTTTTCGAAAAATTTTCTTCCGTTTTCAAGCAGAAACACCAAAATTACAAAAAAAATCTTCGCTCTGTCCGACTTCCGTTTTCGAAAATTTTTCTTCCGTTTTCAAGCAGAAACACCAACAGTTATCAAACAAAATTATATTTTACAATAACACTGAGCACAGGGTATATATCGAGAGAAAGAGAAAAAAAATTACGATTTCAGATTAAATCCGCAGTTCGTCTAACTTTCGTTTTTGAAAGTTTTGAAAGACGAAATTCCATCCCCAGCTGGAAAATGCCCTTTCCCCCTTCCATCGCCACACATACACACACCAACACCTTACCACCCCCCGAATTATCTTCAGTTTTGCATCGTTCTGGAGAACGACGTAAATGATGGCGACGAAGTCAGACTTCATCCAATATGCGGAAGAATCTGGTGCCTACAGTTTACAAAGAAATTTATGCTCCGTCAAACTTCCGTTATCGGAAATTGTTGTCTACACTTACAAGCTGAAATACAAGCATTTGTTGCAATAAATTGATATTTAATAACAATACTGGACAGAGGAAACTTCGCAAGAAAAAGAAAAAATTGCAGGAAAAAAAAATTTCACTCCATTTAACTTTCGTTTTCGGAAGTTGTGAAAAACGGAATGACCCCCCCAATCCTTTGAAAATAAAACAAAACATTATCTTCAGTTGTTTTTTTTTTCATCGATCTCAAGTACAACCGAAATGGGTGGCAAAAAAGCGGAATTCCATGAATCCGAAGAACGATATTGTGCTCGATTCGTAACAGTCCGTGATATGCAAAATGAACTACGCATGCAAGCCAATTCACGGGTCTATAAACTGATAATGTTCCCGACATGAACGACGTTTTTGATTGCAATTTTTGGAACTCTGAACGGTCCGTTTCTAAAGCATGCATTTTTATAAAGGATATGTTTTTTAACGCGTGAATTTTGCGAGTGGTCCAAAAACAGACCCAAGATTTTATATTTATATATATTTTTTCTTAAAATTTCGTAAAGTGGGAGACTCCCGCCCAACAATTTTATTTCGGCAGGACCTTAAATTTTTTGGCGAGAATCCCGCCATCCCGCCCTGAATGTTAAACCCTGCGTGGCAACTTTTTTTGGGATTTGGAAGGCGTTTTACTGACTGACTATCTCCTGAAGAGCCAAACAATAAAAGCTGAATACTATTCCAACTTGCTGTGCTGATTAAAGGAGGCATTGAAGGAAAAAAGGTGAGGAATACTGTAGAAAGGTGTTCTCATTTTGCAGGACTATGGCTCACAAGGCTGGCAAGACTATGGCTCACAAGGCTGGCAAGACAATTTTGCAGGACAATGGCTCACAAGGCTGGCAAGACAATTGATGTTTTGAGGGATCTGGGGTTTAAGTGTATAGACCATCCACCTTACTCACCAGACCTCGGACTATTTCCTGTTTTCTTGCTCCATTGGACTATTTCCTGTTTTCTAGCTCCATCGGACTATTTCCTGTTCCCAAACCTTAAAAGTTTGAAAGGGAAGCATTTTTTGAATGATTTGGAGGTGATATCAGCAGCAGAGCGGTATTTGAGTAATCAGACTTCAGAATTATTTTTTTGAAGGGTTAACACTGTGCCAAGTGTGTTGAACTTCGGGGTGAATATGTGGAATAGTCTGTAAATTTCATGGCTCCAGCCCATTTCCTCCTTGGTGAGGCTGAGAACTTATCAACATCCCCTCGTATACAGCCATTCAGGACTTTCTTAAGAACCCATCATTCCTGTGAAATCCTCCTAAAGCAGCCATGACTTCCAAAGAAGAATTCACTCAATACTAATTTTTCCATCTAATTTGTTCTCTCTGTCAAACATGCTCATTCACCTGGTCAATCACTATGACTTACATTGAATTCAGTACTAACAGTTCCTCGCTCAAAAACCATAACTTTGATTGTTTCCCTTATTTATACTCAGTTTGAATTTCATACAAACTTCATACATCCGGAAAAACAGACTCTGCAACCCACTTTTGCTCTCTGCCAACAGGACTGTCTCACCAGCATACAGCAATTTGCACACATGGATATTACCAAAACATAAACCAGCATTGTCCATCTTGGCATCACACATGCACACATCCATAAATATGAGGTCTGATAAAAAAGTTTCAAGATTAGGCCGATATACAATAAAGTACTTACGTTACTTAAGTCTGGCTATGATCTTCCTCAAAGAAGTCTTCTTGGGCAGCGATACACCGCTGCCAGCGTTTAAGCCACTGTTGGAACGCTCCCTGGAAGTCCTGTTTGCAAATTGTCTCAAGCACCATCTGCAATTCATGCTGGATCTTGTCCATGGTTTCAAAACAGCGACCCTTGAGCTTCAGCTTCCTCTTCAGGAACAGAAAGAAGTTGCAAGGGGCCAAATCCGATGAGTAAGGCAGGTGAGGAAAAGTAGTCATGCTGTTGTGGCTGCAAAACTGGGGTGTTGCTAACGCTCTGTGAGCTGCTGCATTGTAGTGATGGAGCAGGAAATCGCCCCTGTGCCACGTTTCAGGTCATTTGCAGCGAATGTCCTCCCTAAGACAGCACAGAACATCGCAGTAAAAAAGGGCGGTGACGGTCTGGCCCCGGGGAACGAATTCACGGTGCACAACCCCGCAGAAGTTTTGCACACCAAAAATTATTTTATCTGTTCATATTTTTTTCCCTACTTCAGTTAATACGAGAATAGACCAAGTTAAATACAAACTAAGTTACGTATAAAAAGTTTAAGGCAAATATGTTTCATCAGTGCGACTGCGATTGGTTTACGTTGCCAGATTGGAAAGGTAAGTTTTGTAATGGTAACTCTGGGTGACGTGATGCAATGAGGGATTTCTAGATGTAAGGAACGAAAATGGGAAGCTCAGAGTTGCAATTTTTGGAAAATAAAATTTCCAAACTTTCTCCTCAGAGCATACCAATTTTGGAAGGGAGCCAACTTTTTAGTATCGGACCAAGGTGGAATAGCAGAAGTGTCAGCTATGGTAAGAAGAAACAAGGAAGACGAAGGTTTACCAAATTTCACATCAGGTTTGTGTTCCTGAAGTCTTGAGAGAATTTTCCACTCATTTATTTACACACACACACAAGCGACACTTTAAAATTATACAGAATGGGACATTACAGATATTCAGCAGAATTGTAGATAAGTAGGTGGCGAGGCGACCTAAACCAGGATTGCAGTGATACATCTTGTGACTAAGTTTTTGTTTTTTTAAACTCATCAATCAGAAAAGCCAAACACTTACCTAAAAGCTCTTGGCTACTTTCCTGCTATACACTTCATGCACGTCAATTAGAACATCCTGTTATGTAGCTGGCCTGCAAAGTTTGAAACTTTCAGCTTATAGACTGTTGTTTTATATACATTCTTCCGGTCATGAAACATCGTATTTTATTCACAGGACAAAAACGCTGACTTCTGTCTGCCGTCAGACATGTAACATAGCTCGTCATCACTAGGTGTATACTCACTATTACGTGAGTGTTGTCAACTTTCATTATGCCCATTTTTCTTTTTATACCTCATTCACTCTCCCATATGCAACTTGCCTTTAAAATTCACAATTCAAAAAATGGTACTCACTTCAAAAACACATATCCACATGCCCAATAAACGCTCACATACATCACTCCCTACAATTTACACATCCCATACGACCACTTTAATGTAAATATATACAACACATTCATACACTCAATTAAAACCACTATCTACATAATTACACTATTTACATTCCACGGCAGTCAAACCGCTGTCAACTGTGACTAATGTAGTGTGGTTTGACTGCCATGGAATGTAAATAGTGTAATTATGTAGATAGTGGTTTTAATTGAGTGTATGAATGTGTTGTATATATTTACATTAAAGTGGTCGTGTGGGATGTGTAAATTGTAGGGAGTGATGTATGTGAGCATTTATTGGGCATGTGGATATGTGTTTTTGAAGTGAGTACCATTTTTTGAATTGTGAATTTTAAAGGCAAGTTGCATATGGGAGAGTGAATGAGGTATAAAAAGAAAAATGGGCATAATGAAAGTTGACAACACTCACGTAATAGTGAGTATACACCTAGTGATGATGAGCTACATTACATGTCTGACAGCAGACAGAAGTCAGCGTTTTTGTCCTGTGAATAAATTACGATGTTTCATAACCGGAAGAATGTATATAAAACAGCACCCTATAAGCTGAAAGTTTCAACCTTTGCAGGCCAGCGACATAACAGGATGTTCTAACTGGCATTTCTGACTGATGAGTTTTAATGACTTGCACGTAAATATGCGCAATTTGTTGGTACTTAATATGCCTTTAAAAATGCAAATAATATGATAGAGAGGTGTTTTTTTTGTTTTTTAATTTGCAGGTTTGGCAGATTTCATTTAATTACTTTGTGATTTTGTTAGTTGCTTGCTTCTATATTCAGCATCATCTGGGAAACTCTTTAACCTCCCTTATATTATTTTCTTTAACATCACTGTCTAATTTTATTTGAAGCTTCAACCAAGAGCTTGTGTGAAGTATCTTGTGCAATCACCAAGGATTTCTCTTCACTCAATAAATCAGCTATTTGTTCAAGTTTTGAACATTTCTTTTTTTTCCTTCTAACATTTCAACGGATTATTCTAGCTGCCGTCCTGTGTGTGTGTGTGTGCATGTGCGTTTCTTCTGTCTTTGCTGTTCTAATAAGGAACACCCACGGGGTCGAACAAACAAACCGCGCCAAACTTCCGTTATATGTCATTTATGTACCTCTGAATTCAATGTTGATATTCGTTTTTCTGTAAAACTCCACAGTTGACCAGTAGAGGCCTCTGAAGACAGGTGCCACCTCGAAGCGTAAAGAGTGGATCTCCACGAAAATAATTATCACATACATATAGGACTGTTGATGTCTGTAATGTCATAATGAAGGGTCAGGGTGTGCAAGTGTCCAAATATTAATGCATGTGAGGGCTGTCTATAAAATGATCAAATCAATAACCATTGCTGCAAAATGCACAATTAATAAATGCAGCATCAGTACACCCACAGAATGCACACACACGAAGAACGTTAGTGTTGGAAGCCACGTCGATGACACTTTTGAAATTCTGCACAGGTTCACCACAATGCAGCTTCTGCCATGTCTAATGAAGCATCGGTCGATAGATCTCCGCAGACAGTTGATTGTAGATCACAGAATGCATCTTCAGAAGGAATATTCTGTCATGTAATTTTGGCTGCGGCATGTTGGATCGTAGTTTTATGTAGTCTGTAATCTTCTTTGCGTAAATTTTATATTGTCTGAAAAAATAAACATCGAGGGGTGAACATATTTCATAGTTTTTGGTGGAATGATTTTTAAATAAACTTGTTTTCCCTTGGAGGCCTGAAGCATTCGTTCATCCTTGTGTCCAGAACTGGAATCACAAAGTATGAGCGACTTATCAGACAGATGTATATTCAAAACTGGCACAAAAAAGGTCTGCAGATGTCCTTTTGTCATCTTTCCACTCACACTGGCTTCCCCGAAAATGTTTGATGGACACTTTTGTTCGATTTCTCTTGCCAGATGAGATCCAAATGCTCCATTTTGTTCTTGGAAGCACATATAAAGTTTGTTTGCTAAACGACCATTCATGGACATTGCAACATCTATCCTGTGAGTGTGTGTTGCGCTATGAAGTGATTGCATCGTCGCTTTGGTATCTTTCTCTCCTTCTTTGGACAATGTTCTTTCGCATGAAATCTCGTACTTAAACTGGCTCTGATCATAGTTCCAGATACACCCCATTTGAATTTTTTTCGTTTCAATATGCTTATTAACTTCAGTAACGAATGTGTCTGCTCGTTTGATTACTTCTTTGTTGTCCTGGGTATCATTCTTTGCTTGGAGCATAGTTATGTGGTGAGACGTTATTCCAAAGTCTCTTTCAAATTATCAATGAAATGTATGGAAGCTCTGAAGTTCACAAGCCTGATATTTCTGGCCGCTTCAATTGCCCAATGTTGTAAATGCCAGTAATGAACGCTATACCCCAGTTCTCTTGCATCGGCAAACTTAGCTATTGTATGTTGTTTAACGGCGTTTACCTGTAGTGTGCAATTTCCTTTAAAAACAGTCACATCTTCCCTTTTCTTCCTTACATAGCCTAACATAACTTTAATAATACTTAGGCAATACTATACTAGTGATCCAATTTATTGGCATAGGAAATGACACATAAGTGTTTCTAAGCTTTCGCACATCAACCAGATGGCTTTTTCAAGGAAGTTAGACAGAAACTGCAAACTGAATAATAGAACGCTTTAACAATTTGAATGCGGGAACTTGACTTGACAATAAATATATACAACATTACATTCATTTAAAGATATGAGGCATCACGTTGGTTATGCATGTGGAATCCCGGTAGGGAGAAGGCGTTACTTGAAGAACTGGTTCCAAATTCGTGCCAACTCGAGTGAGGAGACACTATCATTGCAAGTATCGCTGTTGGTAATGATCTCCACTTTGAGGTTTCCCGAATGGCTGTACATTTAGGGGTAGAGTAGGTAGCTAATTTATTTATATCATCCCACATAGGAGTAGCGTACTTTGGTATCTTCAGCTCTAAACGATACTACATTGGAATGACCAAGTGTTTGTTTGAAATCAGAGTCAACGAACGTAAAAGGGACACAAAATATGGTAATACTGCTCTATCCAGAAGTCAAATTCAAGTCCACTACTCCTATGTGGTATGATATAAAGAAATTAGCTACCTACTCTACCCCTAAATGTACAGCCATTCGGGAAACCTTGAAAATCATTACCAACAGCAATACTTGCAATGATAGTGTATCACTCGAGTTGGCACGAATTTGGAACCAGTTCTTCAAGTAACGGCTTCTCCCTACCGGGATACCATGGGCTTAACCAACGTGATGCCTCGTATCTTTAAATGAATATAACATCGTATATATTTATTGTCAAGTCAAGTTCCCACATTGTATTATTCAGTATGCAGTTTCTGTCTAACTTCCTTGAAAAAGCCATCTGGTTGATGTGCGAAAGCTTCGAAACGCTTATGTGTCATTTCCTACGCCAATAAATCGGATCACTAGTATAGTATTACTATTTCCTACATAATTGGTGTACTGTTCCTCATTATCAATTTAATATTACTTTTCGTCTTCAGTTTGGGGTATCTCTTCATTAGCTTCTTATATGTGTTTATACCCTTGGATATAATAATCGTCAAAAATATTGTCTAATGCTTTATCATCAAACATTGTGAATGCACTTGACACTCTGACCTTTTTTTACAGGTGAAAGTTCATATCTACTGTGCCTGCTTCCATCTTCTCTCTTCGGATTTGAAGCGCAACCACTGCTTTCAATGCATAGCTCATTGTTACCTTCGCCACCATTAACGTAACTGCGATCTAACGTCACAACACTATCACTGTCTAACAGGTTTTCATATTTGTTCATAATCATGAACGCAAGAAAACATACGAACAACTCATCTTCCAGACCACTACCATCTTCAGGGCACATCTTACATCGTACTTTCAGCTCAACCAAACTCAATACATTAAATGGATTGATTACTATTCGTCGAACCATTTTGTCATCTCACTATGTACACAGACAAACAAGGCATGTGATACAAGCACCTGCACACTCTCAACTGGCGTAGCAGCCGGCGAGCGATGGGTGACTCAACAGAGCCCTCTAGTGAACAACTGTGGAGTTTTACAGAAAAACAAATATCACCATTGAATTCGGAGGTACGTAAATGACTTATAAAGGACATTTGGTGTGGTTTTGTTTGTTCGATCCCGGGGTGTTCCTTGTAAGTATGAAGCATACATGGTGCCTGAGACTACTTCCCACAATTAAAAAAAATCCTTGGTAATTGGAATGGAATGAACCGAGTTTTTGTGCAATCAGACTGCACACTTACACAGACATAAGGAGAGGATGCGTGAATCTGAAAGAGGAACTCTTTCCTTCATAACAGTGCAATTATTTTGTGAAAAGCCCCTTTTGGTCTGTGTGCTACCATGTGATAGTGCTTTTACACGGGCTAGTTAGGAACCAAGTTTGAATGCATTAACAAAATGTTTAACCCTTTAACGACCACAACGCCTGTACATACAAACGACCATAGCCGCCCGAAACGCTATACTATTTTACATCATTTTCTGGGTGACCAGTCAACTCTTTGTGCCATTTCTTTCATTTTATCACGTTTTAAAAGCTCACTAAATGAAAGAACAAAAAAAAAAAAAAAAAAAACTTGATAGCAATCACATAAACACACTGATAAATGTCCTCCTCTCAGCTCTAATACATGACATCAATAGCTGAATCCTACTGTGACCTGATTGCCTCATTGCCAAAACAAGATGACACCTGATTGGCTCTCTAAACACTCATGCTCACTGGCTACATTCAAATGAAGGAAAGCTACTTCATATCAACCTAAGCAAGTTGTGCTTTCTTTTCTGGTTATTTGGCTATAACTTTTCATAGAATACAGATAATTGAACAAACTTTGTTGCATTACATTCTTGATGAAATTATCTTTCTATTGATATATAATTTTATGGTATTACTCTAAACAAAAGTGGTGTTATGAGCCATCAAACCTCAAAAATACACTTTTTCCAAAAGATTTCCACTTTATTGTCCAGTACTGTGTATTAACATGTATACACTGAAATTTGACTTTTTTTTTTTTTTTTTCCAAATTGAAAGCACCTACAATTAGCAATAATGAAAATAACGAACTAGTATTTCTTTAAATAGTATCAAATCAACATCTTACTGCTTTGAAAGATGAACTTGTTTAGAAAAGATTGCAGTGATCCTGAAAATACACATATGCAATATTGGTTCATTTCATATCATTCTGAAAATTTTCAGTACAACACTATCATTTCTCTGAGCTCAAAATGGATGTGGAGGAGGAATAACAAAGCATTCTCATTGAATTCCAATCAATGGAAGCATTTTTGTTGTTGAAACTTGCTCACAAAACACTTTCTGTGCTTTTGTTCCTGCTGTTCTATTTTCTGAGAAGGCAAAAAGTTTATTTTTCTCATTTAGGTAATGCTGAATGGGATTTTTATAGTTATTGCTGTTGTAGGGGTTAAAATTCAAATTTGAAATGGAAGGGAGTCTCCCCACTTGTGTTTGTAAATGGAGGGGACTGAAAATTTTTGGTGGGGAATTTTGAATATGTGACTTAATAATATTAAAAGACTCTGAGAAAACAGTAGTAATTTTTTATAAGCTGTACTTGGTGCTTAAAACAAACAGGTGAATTAGATCAAAAAATTTACTACATTCAATCTAATACAAATTACCATGATTCATTTTACAAAACTAGAGTTGTTCATTTTGCAATATGTTGATATCATAAAATTGCTCCTGAAGTATATATGTCTGTCTTGCATTCCTTGCTACAGTTAGCTAGTTTTAATCAGCTGTTGTTTTATTTCTGAGGGTTTACTGGCCCAATTTCAGAAATATGCATTAAGATTTTTGTTGCTCAGTGAATCTCTAAATTTTGACTGAATTTTGTTTTGTGCGTGCTAAAGCTATGTTCACATGGTACATTTGTTAAACATAACACAAGACTTACTTGCAGAAGAAGCTTTTGACACTGATGGAAATGTGTGCAGATGGTTGCTAATGGTTACCACTATTAGAAAACTTTCGACATTGGCACATATACTCTTCATGCTTTACAGCTATGTTTGAATAGTGAATATTTCATAACTGTATCTTCATTAATTGAAAAAACAAAACTGGTCTGCCAGGCTTTTGAAAGACGGTACCAAAACTGTGTGTGTGTGTGTGTGTGTGTGTGTGTGTGTGTGTGTCTTCACGGATTCAGATTCTACATGCTCAAACTTCAAAAAGAGTTCCATTGTGGAGGAAGGAAACATACAGCCTATCTCAATCACAAAAGATAAAATAAACCTTCACTGGACATTGTGATGTGCAAGTTTAGTATTACATGCAGACCTGCCAACCTCTCAGAACCAAAAAACATAACACTGATAGAAAAATTGTAACATGCTGATAATTTTTGAAGCCTATTTCAGCTGTAAAAATTCTTGATGATGAGAATGTAGAGATTTTTTCTCTACATCAAAATTTTATTTTATTGAGAAACTAATTAAATCTAATCACCAAACACTTTTATGTTGTTATTTATTAATTATTAGAAAAAGAAATATGATTACGGGAGAAATCCTCACTCGCCTAACTTCCGTTTTCGGAAATTTTGAGAGACAGAAAACTTGCCTTTGGGAAGTCTGCAAGATGGCTTAATCGGGTTCTGGGGACGTCGTTTTTGTCTTCAGTACCAAAATAAATCTGTGATGTGCATCGGCTGTCGACGTTATTCTGCTAAGAGGATTAGTAGAAAATGAATCTGTGATGTATGTTGGCCATCGCAGCAATTCTGCTATGGGGATAAGTACAAAAGAAACCTGTGACGTACGTCACCGCGATTCTTCTATGGGGATGAGTACAAAATAAATCTGCAATGTACGTCGGCAACCACTGCGATTCTGCTATGGGGATAAGTACAAAATAAACCTGCGGTATGTATGTTGCCGCAATTCTTCTACAGGGATGAGTACAAAATAAATCTGTGGTGTACATCGGCCATCACCGCGATTCTTCAACTAGGATCAGTACAAAATAAATTTGCGATGTACGTCGGCCGTCGACTCGATTCTGCTACGGGGATGAGTACAAAATAATTCTGTGATGTACATCATCCTTGGTGATGTCTATGCCTAACTTCGGTCTTTGGAAATTTTGAAAGGCGGAAAACTTGCTTCTATGATAGGGAGTCTGCAAGATGGTTTAATAGGGTTCTGGGGATGTCATTTTTGTCTGCAGGACCAAAATAAATCTGCAGCGTACGTTGTGATTCTGCTACAAGGCTTCTGTCTGAAAAGCGGAAAAATGGGGGAAAACATGACTATTTAAAAAAAAATCATATTTTTGGCTACAAAATCGTATTAGCGTACTGCAGCATGATTTATCACAGGTTTCCACTCAGCTCTGAAAAATATATATATATATATATATATATATATATATATATCTTCTTGAATACCTATGTAGGAGATGTTTACAGTTCACCTAATTGAAACTTAGTTGATTCAACCATTCTTCTGATATGAGGAATGTCCAGTTTTTCCCTTTGCAACTATTTGTAGAGGGAAAATAACATTTAAACTTTCATAAAAGACCCGTAAAAAGACCCTCTAACTTCCTCTAAAAGACCCGTAAAAAAAGTTATTCCACAATCACTATGAATAGAGGTGCCATAAATGCATTTACAACTAGGATTAAAACCACATACGGGCTGGATATATGGCGAAACATCAGAAAGATAGAAAGGAGTAAGTGCAAAAGCGACAAATGTAAGTCACAACTGTATTTTCTTAAGAAATGTAAAAGAGCTAATTTTGTTCCACCTTCTTTGAGACTCACGAAAAACATCGCGGAAAATCTGTCAAGAAATTTTATTAGAAAAATAGAACTAAAAACGGTGAATGGCGCGATTCGTAATAAATTCAAAACTATTGAGCAATGCGAACGAATAGAAGCTCGTATTTGGACCTCTTCATTAGGTGAAATTCCGGAAGCAGAAAAGAAAAATATTGATAATTGGTTAGCTAAAGCAGTGAGAGATAAAAACAAAAAGTTTAAGGAAAAATTGAAAATTAAAGAAAATAAATGGTTAAGTCCAAAGTTAATGTCTACAGCACCTGGCCCACAGTTAATACCATCCACCACTAACAAACATGTCATTGATCTGACGGAAGAAGGAGTAGATGGAAACCTGATTAATCTCCTCAATAAGGGATATAATTACAACCTTTCCTCCGCAACACTTGATAAAAAACGTATACTGATTGATTTAGAAAGCATCTGTAGTAAGGTAGAAAGAGAAGATGAAAATACAGCAGTTACTTTAAGGAAAGAATTCTCAGACTGCGTCTCAAAATTTGTAAAAAAGCCAGTAAAAGTTGATTACAATTTTAATAGAAGTGCCATTACTGACCTTAAAAAATTCAAAGCCAATGATAAAGTAGTAGCACTGAGAGCAGATAAGAGCAAAGTTTTGGTATTGGTAGAAAAAGAGAAGTATTACAATAAAATGGAAGCTGAATTGAGCAAGCCTTATTATGAAGAACTCAATGGTAATCCTATAGATCAAACTGTAAAAAATCTTAAGAAATTAATCAGCTCTTTAAGAAATAAAAAACAGCTTAATGAGCTCTTCAAAAACTTCTCCAAAATCCAGTCAAGAATTCCACAGATCTATGGTACGATAAAAGTTCACAAAGAAGGCCATCCAATAAGACCTATAATAGACACTAGAAATTCGCCACTCTCCAACATTAATTATTATTTGCTTGGTCACCTCAGAGATATTTTTCCTTCTCCTCCCTACCTACTAAAAAATTCCATGCAGCTAAAAAGAAAACTGGACAACTTGCCAGAATTAATTCATCCAGTAATGGCAAGCCTGGATATAGTCTCTATGTATACCAACATTAACCTGGACCTCCTACTGGAATTCATTGCAGATGACCTTGCGGAAAAAATAGTATTCCATAATCACAATAGAGAAATACTACTTGGCATATATGAACTGCTCCTATTTTCCTTCAAGAATAATTTCTTCCAGTTTGGAAAGAAATATTACAGGCAAACTTCAGGACTTGCAATGGGTTCTCCACTAGCACCTCTGCTAGCAAATTATTATATAAGTAAACTAGAGGCAAAAATCCTTATACAACCCTCCTTGTTTGCTCTCTATGTAAGGTACATGGATGATGTCCTAATTATAGTAGATACTGTGGACCAATCTCTACCCTCTCAGATTCTGGAAGAATTTAACTTACTAGAGAATACCTTGAAGTACACCCTGGAACAGGAAAAAGACCATAGCATCAATTACCTGGATTTAACCTTGACCTCAAGAGAAGGGAAAATATTCACTCAGCTTTTTAGAAAACCCACCAACACAGGGAAGATGTTAGACTTCTGCTCATTCCACCCTGATTATATTAAATCGAATACAGCGAGACAATTTTTGGAAAAAATTGAAATCCTGGTCTCTTCAGCTTCTCAAAAAGATCTTCACAAAGAAGAATTAAAGGAAATGTTGGCAGAAAACAATTACCCCTCCCCATATGTTGAGAAAATATTTAAACAAGTGCCAAAAAAGAAGCAGGAAAAAAACCAACTTCAAATTCACCAGCAAAATTACGTACCACAAGGGACTTTTCGAGAAACTGAAAAGGATCGGAGCAAAATATAATATCAGGCTAGCTCCAGATCTTAATAACAAAATAAAGAAATTCTTGCCAGCTTTAAAGCAGAAAGAATTGGACATCCAATTGCAGGAAGGAGTAATTTACTGCATCGACTGTAACTGCGGACTCAGCTATATGGGAGAAACAGGGAGAAGTATTAAGGTCCGAATGAAAGAACACCAAGCAGCTATTAGGAACATTGGGAACAAAACAGGGCTAGACAGACATGTACAAGCAAGTGGACACTCCATAAATTGGGACTCAGTGAAAATAATCGCCCACCAGTCAAACTTAGTAAAGAGAAAACTAGAAGAAGGGATCGAAATAGCAAGAAGAAGAAGTACCACAATTAACGATAATTGCGGATGGTCTCTTCCAATTGAGTGGCAGCAACTACTCCAGTGACATAGTCCTGATGACGAACTAGGCTTTAGTTCGAAAATTTGACAACCAACTTTCATTAAAAATAACCTCTAAAAGACCCGTAAAAAAGTTATTCCACAATCACTATGAATAGAGGTGCCATAAATGCATTTACAACTAGGATTAAAACCACATACGGGCTGGATATATGGCGAAACATCAGAAAGATAGAAAGGAGTAAGTGCAAAAGCGACAAATGTAAGTCACAACTGTATTTTCTTAAGAAATGTAAAAGAGCTAATTTTGTTCCACCTTCTTTGAGACTCACGAAAAACATCGCGGAAAATCTGTCAAGAAATTTTATTAGAAAAATAGAACTAAAAACGGTGAATGGCGCGATTCGTAATAAATTCAAAACTATTGAGCAATGCGAACGAATAGAAGCTCGTATTTGGACCTCTTCATTAGGTGAAATTCCGGAAGCAGAAAAGAAAAATATTGATAATTGGTTAGCTAAAGCAGTGAGAGATAAAAACAAAAAGTTTAAGGAAAAATTGAAAATTAAAGAAAATAAATGGTTAAGTCCAAAGTTAATGTCTACAGCACCTGGCCCACAGTTAATACCATCCACCACTAACAAACATGTCATTGATCTGACGGAAGAAGGAGTAGATGGAAACCTGATTAATCTCCTCAATAAGGGATATAATTACAACCTTTCCTCCGCAACACTTGATAAAAAACGTATACTGATTGATTTAGAAAGCATCTGTAGTAAGGTAGAAAGAGAAGATGAAAATACAGCAGTTACTTTAAGGAAAGAATTCTCAGACTGCGTCTCAAAATTTGTAAAAAAGCCAGTAAAAGTTGATTACAATTTTAATAGAAGTGCCATTACTGACCTTAAAAAATTCAAAGCCAATGATAAAGTAGTAGCACTGAGAGCAGATAAGAGCAAAGTTTTGGTATTGGTAGAAAAAGAGAAGTATTACAATAAAATGGAAGCTGAATTGAGCAAGCCTTATTATGAAGAACTCAATGGTAATCCTATAGATCAAACTGTAAAAAATCTTAAGAAATTAATCAGCTCTTTAAGAAATAAAAAACAGCTTAATGAGCTCTTCAAAAACTTCTCCAAAATCCAGTCAAGAATTCCACAGATCTATGGTACGATAAAAGTTCACAAAGAAGGCCATCCAATAAGACCTATAATAGACACTAGAAATTCGCCACTCTCCAACATTAATTATTATTTGCTTGGTCACCTCAGAGATATTTTCCCTTCTCCTCCCTACCTACTAAAAAATTCCATGCAGCTAAAAAGAAAACTGGACAACTTGCCAGAATTAATTCATCCAGTAATGGCAAGCCTGGATATAGTCTCTATGTATACCAACATTAACCTGGACCTCCTACTGGAATTCATTGCAGATGACCTTGCGGAAAAAATAGTATTCCATAATCACAATAGAGAAATACTACTTGGCATATATGAACTGCTCCTATTTTCCTTCAAGAATAATTTCTTCCAGTTTGGAAAGAAATATTACAGGCAAACTTCAGGACTTGCAATGGGTTCTCCACTAGCACCTCTGCTAGCAAATTATTATATAAGTAAACTAGAGGCAAAAATCCTTATACAACCCTCCTTGTTTGCTCTCTATGTAAGGTACATGGATGATGTCCTAATTATAGTAGATACTGTGGACCAATCTCTACCCTCTCAGATTCTGGAAGAATTTAACTTACTAGAGAATACCTTGAAGTACACCCTGGAACAGGAAAAAGACCATAGCATCAATTACCTGGATTTAACCTTGACCTCAAGAGAAGGGAAAATATTCACTCAGCTTTTTAGAAAACCCACCAACACAGGGAAGATGTTAGACTTCTGCTCATTCCACCCTGATTATATTAAATCGAATACAGCGAGACAATTTTTGGAAAAAATTGAAATCCTGGTCTCTTCAGCTTCTCAAAAAGATCTTCACAAAGAAGAATTAAAGGAAATGTTGGCAGAAAACAATTACCCCTCCCCATATGTTGAGAAAATATTTAAACAAGTGCCAAAAAAGAAGCAGGAAAAAACCAACTTCAAATTCACCAGCAAAATTACGTACCACAAGGGACTTTTCGAGAAACTGAAAAGGATCGGAGCAAAATATAATATCAGGCTAGCTCCAGATCTTAATAACAAAATAAAGAAATTCTTGCCAGCTTTAAAGCAGAAAGAATTGGACATCCAATTGCAGGAAGGAGTAATTTACTGCATCGACTGTAACTGCGGACTCAGCTATATAGGAGAAACAGGGAGAAGTATTAAGGTCCGAATGAAAGAACACCAAGCAGCTATTAGGAACATTGGGAACAAAACAGGGCTAGACAGACATGTACAAGCAAGTGGACACTCCATAAATTGGGACTCAGTGAAAATAATCGCCCACCAGTCAAACTTAGTAAAGAGAAAACTAGAAGAAGGGATCGAAATAGCAAGAAGAAGAAGTACCACAATTAACGATAATTGCGGATGGTCTCTTCCAATTGAGTGGCAGCAACTACTCCAGTGACATAGTCCTGATGACGAACTAGGCTTTAGTTCGAAAATTTGACAACCAACTTTCATTAAAAATAACCTCTAAAAGACCCGTAAAAAAGTTATTCCACAATAACATTTAATAATAATTCAGGAAAATGGAAACTTCGCGAAAAAAAAAAAAATCACGATTACGAAAAAATCTTTGCACCATCCAACTTCCGTTTTCAAGCTGAAACACAATCAGTTATCAAACAAAATGATATTTTACAATAACACTGAGCACGTGGATTATCGTGAGAAAAAAATTACGATTACAGATTAAATCTGCAGTTCGTCTAACTTCCGTTTTTGAAAGTGTTGAGGGACGAAATTCCGTCCCCAGCCAGAAAATGATCCCCTTCTTTCCACTGCCACACACCCCAACACCCCCCCCCCCAAAAAATTATCTTCAGTTCTGCATTGTTCTGGAGAACAACGCAAATGATGACAACAAAGTCAGAGTTCCTCGAATCCGCAGAAGAAACTCGTGCCTAAAGTTTACAAGGAAATGTTTGCTCCATCGAACTATCATTATCGGAAATTGTTGTCTCCACTTTCAAGCTGAAATACAAACATTTATGCAATAAACTGATATTTAATAACAATATTGGACAGAGGAAACTTCGTGAGAAAAATACTGATTGGATTGCAGAAAAAGATTTCACTCCGTTTAACTTTCGTTTTCGGAAGTTCTGGAAAACGGAAAGCTTTCCCAAAATGGAAAACAAGCTCTCCCCCCACTGATCGTCCGAAAACAAAACATTATCTTCAGCTGTTTTTGTTTTTCTCGTCGATCTCAAGTATAACCGAAATGTAGCGAAAAAGGCGGAATTCCGCAAATTTGAACAATCTCATGCTTTATTCTTAACAGTCTGCGAAACGCAAAATGAACTGCTCATGCAGATACGCATGAAAGCCGATTTGCAGGTCCATAAACTGATGTTCCCGATATGAATGATGTATTCGATTGCAATTTTCGGAACTCCGAAAGATCCGTTTCCAAAGCACGTAAAAATTTAACGCAAAAATTTTGCGAGTGGTCCAAAAACGAACCCAAGATTTTATATTTATACATATTTTTTCTTAAAATTTCATAAGGCGGGAGACTCCCGCCGAACAACTTTATTTCAGCGGGAATCCCGCCATCCCGCCCTGAATTTTAACCTCTGTGTTGTTAGCCTCACCTAAATGTAAAAAACTGAAATGTTTTTCTTTTCAAGAAATAGAATTAAAGGAATTAAACCACTGAAAGTGTTTTATGGACAAGCTTCAGCAACATGAAATACTTTTACTGATGATAATTTCAACAAGAATTATTGATTTTAGTGGTTTGTGCAATTTCCAAATTGTTCTCAAAATTTTTGAGAAACTACTAAAAAAACTGTTTTTGAAACAAAGCATTCACTTTGTAATCAGAGAAAGAAAGAGAGGGGAGGGGGAGAGAAAGAGCAGACAATTATACATTCACTAGATGAACAAAGAACAAATGGACCAGACAATTACATTCACTAGATGGATAAAGAACAAATGATGTTTAACAAAAACAAAGCAAAATACCTGCACTTCATCTGATTGATGATCTAAATCTAAATTTGGTTCCAAAGGTGAAGGTCGAGATGCAATGTATGCAGCAGTAGCCACAGCAGCACCTGTGAGAGCAACTGCAACTGATCCGCTCAAAATTTGCATGTAGTTGTCCATCTTGTCTTGTTGCAAATCTACCTGAAAGCAAAGAGGTCCAATAATATAAGAATTTTGTTTACATGGTAAAAGCAACACGATTCTAAGCGGACAATGTTTATCAATTAAAATAATTTTGAGCAAGAATGTCAAACCAAACTAGTTAAGGTGGTTTTATCAAGAATACTTTCAAAATACACAGAAAAACTACTCATGAAAACTCATTCTTTTTTCAAATTATGCTGATAACAGCATTCTTAGCAGCTAAAACAAGTGCTTTGTTTAGACCAGAAGCATTTTCATACAATTTTTAATGAAAAATTATTGCTTTCTTCCATACATAAAAGTTCGAATAAAAAAAAGTCCAAGATGAAACACCTCATTATTTGAAACATCACTTGAACTCTACAGCAAAATCCAGCATTTATTTATTGTTTACATCATTTTTTTTTTTTCCGCAAATTTACTCTACAGCAAAACCTTATTTATTTATTTGACAATGCTTCTCCTTCATTTTGCCTTTGTAAGTGGAGACTCATCTAGAAAGCACCAACAATGGATTGTTGTTTGGTTTTGGGCTCATGCATGTAAATCCATGCACCATCTCCTGCTAAGATGTCTACAACACTCCTGGCTTGTCCTTTTCAAAATTTGTTTAGCATGAAATGGTACCAATCCACTGAAGTCTACTTTTACTCATCCATTAGAAAGCAGTAATCTTGAACATTGCTTGCTGAGATACATGTCTGTACAGAACACCACTGACAATCCTGGAACTGATTTTAAGAACATCCACTACTTCAAGATGGTTAATGTGTGGGTCATATTTCACTAATTCCACCAATGCAGCAATGTTTTCCAGTGGTAATGATGCTGAAGGTTGCCCATATTGAGGAACACTTTTTACAGATGTTTTGCCCCTTTTAAATTCGGCAAACCAGTTGAAAACTGTTGATCAGGATGGATTTTGGACTAGGGAAGTAGATGACAACCTCTGAAAGCAGTGTTCTGGTTTTAAATCCTTTTGTAATCATACACTAAAAGCTCTTCTAGCATTTGTGCTTTGCCACAATGCTAAAAAGTTTTTTTGTACAAAAAGCTCTTTTGTTGAAGTTCATTGTGGAAGCCGGTCATGCTGCAGATCGCAATCTTTGGAATTTGCCAAAAAAAAAAAAAAGTTTTGGCAAAAATATTGGTGCTTACCTTTCTTAATAATGTCCAAGCAAAAACAATCTTTAATTTTTATTCTATTTGCTATTTGAAACATGAAATTTGAATGATAAATAACACAGCAATCAGACGTCGCTGAATTCACTGTAATTACTGTTTTTTGTGAAACAGTAACATATTTTTCTGTGTATAAGATGCCCCCATGTATAAGACGACCCCTACTTTTTTGAACCGAAAATTAAGAAATCAATATTTTTATTACAAAAAAAAAGACACATTTGATATTTTTTTAGAAATTAGGTAATATCATAGACGAGGTCTGTGGTAATATATAAAAAATGTTTGGAAATTTATATTAGTTAGAAATTGGGTAATATTTTTAAGATACAAACTATGAAATCATGCATCAATTCCTTCAGCACTATTAGTTCCATACATATAACTTTTTTCAAGCTCAGCTGCATCACTGCTGTCGTTTGAGTCACTGTCTATATATATATATATATATATTAGATGTAAGGTCAGGTGATGCGTAACATCACAGCCTCTCCTTGACAAATGTCAACCCCGCCTTCTCGTGGTGCATCCTGTTCCCACTAAAGGGGCTCTGACGACCGCAAATAGCGGTATAACTATACCATCGGGATCAGAGGAAATGCTATCCCACACTCACCAACCCGCTTGGCCAGCGTGGTGAGTTATGGCCAAACACCTCCAAAATGACTCTACAACTTAAATCTTGGCCCTCAGTCTCCGGCAGCTGGAATGTACCTGGCCAAGGCAGCGGCCAGTGCGACATGAAGGCAGAGGGTGCTAAGAATCCCCGGAGGACCGGACTAGGCTGCCATTTGATGCTGACCTTGGCTACCTACAACGGACGCTCCCTATCTTCTGATTCAAGGCTTCTTGAATTGGAAGAGGAACTACAAAGGATCAAGTGGGACATCGTCGGGCTAAGTGAGGTAAGGAGAAAAGGAGAAGATCTCATTGAACTGAAAAGTGGACATCTCTTCTATTATCGTGGGACAGATACTGGCAGAACTAGTGGTGTTGGATTTATAATAAACAAGAAACTGAAGGATAAAGTGGTAGAAGTTGAAAGTTCCTCTGACAGAGCTGCACGACTCGTTATCCAACTATCGAGAAGATACCAGGTTCAGATTATTCAAACTTATGCACCCACCACAAGTCATCCTGAAGAAGAAATTGAAGAATTTTATGAGGAAATTCGTCATCTAAATAATAAAGGTAAGCAGCACTTGAAGATAATTATGGGAGATTTCAATGCAAAAATAGGGCACCGGCAACAGAATGAAACTTCAGTAGGTAAATTCGGTCACGGCAACAGAAACCAGCGTGGAAATACTCTCGTTGAGTTTGCAGAGGCAGAAGGATTTTTCATCTTGAATTCCTTTTTCAAGAAAAAGCCACACAGGAAATGGACATGGAGACATCCAATTGGGACGACAAGTGAAATTGATTTTATTATGTGTAACAAAAAATTCGTCATCGAAGACCGCAGTGTGCTAAACAAGTTCAACACAGGTAGTGACCATAGATTGGTGAGATGTAAGATGCACCTCAACACTAAACTGGAACGTGGCAAGCTCATAAGACAAACAAAATGTATTGACATAACCAACCTTAAAAAACACCATAATACTTTCAAGTTGGAACTGAAGAACAGATTCTCTGCTTTAGAAGGCCTAACATCGGAAGAAGTGGATATTTCTGAAGTTAACAGAAAAGTAACCAAAGCTCTTATGGAAACAGCAACAAAATTAGCTGGGTCTAAGAACAAGTTGCATGTAAACAAATTATCAGGAAAAACCAAAATGTTGATGCAAAAAGAAGAGAGATGAGGACAACTAAAGAAGATGTGACTTCCAAAGTGGAATATATAGAGCTATGCAAGACAGTAAGAAAAAGTATCACTGAAGACGTAAGAAAATTCAACTGTGAACTAGTAAGGAAAGCAATTGAAAACAACCAAAGCCTAAAGATAGCAAAGGGACATCTCAGTAAGGGAAGAAAACAGATTATGGCTCTGAGAAAAGAAGATGGTTCTATAACAAGAAATAGAGGCGAAATTTTGACAAAAAGTGAAAGATTTCTACTCCAAACTATATGAAAGGGATGATACATGTACTCCAGACATCATGAAAGGTACCGGAGTTCTTCCAGTCCTCCCAGCAGAAGTTGCTCATGCAATCAAGAACATGAAGCGGGGGAAAGCTCCAGGAGAAGATGGAATTACTATAGACATCATACAAGAAGCAAGTGGAGAAATTGAAACAGTACTCGCCCAAATTTTCACTCGATGCCTTAATGAAGGGAAGATTCCTGAGGATTGGAACAATGCTACAATGATCCTGCTACATAAAAAAGGTGACATTGAGGATCTCAGGAACTACAGACCTATCAGCCTCCTATCAGTGGTTTATAAAATCTTCACTAAAGTTCTTTCACACCGCTTGAAGGTAACACTGGACATGGCTCAACCGAGAGAACAAGCTGGATTCAGGAGTGGCTACAGCACAATAGATCATATCCACGTACTGAGAGAACTAATTGAAAGAGCGAGGGAATATGAACTTCCATTGTGCATGGCTTTTATCGATTATGAAAAAGCCTTTGATTCGGTGAAACCATCAGCAGTTACCACGGCTCTGAAATCCTGCGGTATTGAAGATGCATACATTAATATTATTAATAACATCTATGAAAATGCAAGTGCAAAGATTCGGCTGTTTGAAAATACAACACACATAAAAATTGGAAAGGGAGTGAGACAAGGTGACACCATATCTCCGAAGCTCTTTAATGCCACATTGGAAAATGTCTTTCAATCACTGAACTGGGAAAACAAAGGGATAAAGATTAATGGAGATTATCTAACCCACCTTCGTTTTGCTGATGACGTAGTCATTTTTGCAACTACCCCATCAGAGCTGCAGAGTATGATCCAGGAACTTGCTGACAAGAGTAAAGAAGTGGGATTAAAAATGAACTTTCAGAAGACAAAAGTGATGTTCAATGCTTTTACAAGAAATGAAGATTTATCGATTGATGGAGAAAAACTGGAGATAACAGATACGTATGTTTATCTTGGACAGCAGATATCAAGTGAGGGTCACATTGATGAAGAAATTAATCGGCGTACAAAACTTGCCTGGAGAGCTTTTGGAAGAAACAGCATAATTTTCAAGAGCAATATGCCGTTATGTCTTAAAAGAAAAGTGTTTGATCAATGCATCCTTCCAGTGCTTACGTATGGTGCAGAGACGTGGACCTTAACTAAAAGAGACATACAAAGACTGCAGACAACTCAAAGAAGCATGGAGAGGTGCATGCTTGGTATAACCAGGAGAGATAAGAAGAGGAACTCGTGGATCCGAAAAATGACGAGAGTGGAAGACATCATGATCAGAGTTAAATCCCTGAAATGGCAATGGGCTGGACATACTGCCAGAAGGACAGACCATAGATGGACAGCCGAAATTTTAGATTGGATTCCAAGGGACAGGAAAAGACCCAGAAAAAGACCACATGGGAGATGGGTGGATGAAATTCGTAAATATGCGGGAGTGACATGGAGGAGACTGGCACAAGACAGACCGTTGTGGAGGAAACTTGGGGAGACCTTCGTCCAGCAGTGGATTGATAATGGTTGACAATGATGATGATGATGATATTAGATCATCCTCAGTTCCATCCATGACATTGCAGATTCCACATTTCTTGAAGGACTTCACAACCACCTCTTGCTTGACTCCATTCCATGAGTTTAGGACCCAGTTGCAGACCTCAGTAATGGTTGATTTTTTCACTTTCCCTGTCGGTGTCAAGTTATTACCTGCTTTTTGCATCCATTTATTCCATTCTTCTTTCATCAGGGATTTGAAGAGCTTGTTGATGGAAACATCCAGAGTCTGTAGCTGATCTGTAAGTCCATCAGGAATAACTGCTACCTGTGTTCGCAAATCCGCTGCAATCCTTTTTGTCTTTTCTGTTAAATGTGCTCGTAACTGATCAAACACAAGCAGAGTTGGCTTCTTCGAGAGCCCTCCAGGTCTTATGGATCAGTCTTTGCAAACCAAATAGTCATAATCTCTTCATTCATCCAGCCCTTCTCATGAGCTTGGACAATAACTCCAGGTGGTATGGTCTCTTTAGAATATGTTTTCCTCTTAAAAATGAGCATAGGAGGCAGCTTGGTACCATTTGCACAGAATGAAAAGACAGCAGTATAGTGTGTCTTTTCACTGCCACTGTTTTGACTCCTTTCATATCAACAGTTCTGTTGGAAGGAACATCAAAATTCAGAGGTACCTCATCCATGTTTGCAATCTGACTCAGTTCAAAATCATGTCTTTTTCGAAGTTTTGTTACAAAGGAATTAAACTGTAGAATTTTATCCTCATAAGCTGGTGACATTTTCTGGGCTAACTTGGTTCGTGTTCTCATGACCAAACCTTCTCTCCTCATGAAGTTGAAGCACCACTTTGGCTTTCCTGTGAAATCAACAATGTCTATTTCCCTTGCAAACCTTTTTGCCTCATACTGAATAAGCTTGGTTGACACACATATCCCACTCTGGCACTGCTCCATAATCCAAGTCTTCAGCCTCTGCTCCAAGTTTGGCCATTTCTCTGGTTTTCCTCTTAAGGCCCTCTTTGTGTTTGGCATCTTGAGGAGTTGTTCCTCGTGTTTCCTCCACTGTCTGATCATACAGTAGGAGGAGGTCCAAACTGTCTCTCTGCAGCTATATTTCCATGCTCATTTGTGTAACTGATGACTTTCAACTTAAATTTTGCAGAATATGACAATCATTTTTTATTTTCGGACATTTTTATGGGGCTAATGCTAATGCATTACATTTTGCATCTACACACGCACTGTTCAGGAAGTACTGACTGATTCAGCCCAATGACGCCAAAACGCTACCCCCCACCAAAGGAGTTGTAGACGTATGGATGCTTTCAGAGTTCTGATTGGTTCGTTTAGAATCAGTCATTAAGAAGTCAATCGACCAAATTACCAAAGGCTAGTGACTGCAGGAAGCTTAACAAAAATAGCTATGACTCAGTGCGCCACTGACTCAGTAGATTTGTAAGTTGTAGTGGGAAGAGGGGATAAGAGCTACAGGCAGTTTCCCCGCGATAACCTCAGGGTTCTTTCAAATGGTTACAACCCGTGTATAAGACGACCCCCAAGTTTTGGTCAAAAAATTTTGGAAAAAAATATCATCTTATACATGGAAAAATACGGAAATTACAGTGAATTCAGCAACATCTGATTATTTATCATGACACATTAGCCACATATTATGAGAAGAATATTTCTTCCACTCTGTATGAAATTCGAATGTTAGTTACTTTTTTCACTGTTCACATTGCGCACGAGACGGAAAGAGATTATGTGAATAGAGTGATGCAATCAATGACATAAGAACTATTACAGCACTTTTATGTTTTTATGGTTTTTATAATTCCAGTGGAGGGTGAAAGAAATTGGCTACTTCAGATTACATTTGACAAAAAAAAATGTATTTGGTGAATGAATTTGTGAAAAACTTTTAAAAAGTCAGAGCAACTGCTGGGAAGCTATGACTTTCTTTCAACTGATTGTGGGAAAATATTTAGCCAGCAGATACTATGGTGCCATGTATCCTAATTAAGGTGCAGGGACACCTAACAGGGGTCGCTCTGCAAATCACATTCTTTGCAATCTGTGAAAAAAAAAAAAAAAATTGGGTAAGGGGATGGAAAAATAATTTTGACAAAAATATTAGTGATTACCTTTTTGTACTACAGTACACTCCCGTTATAAGAAACTCGGATATAAGAATTTTACGGTTATGAGAAAGAAATTTATAACTTTGGTTAGCCCAATGTTAAAGTATAGGAACATTCATGTTTATAAGAAAGCAAAAAAATTCAAATTTTGGTAATAAGAAAGTTCCGAAAAAAATTATTTCCACAATAAAAAAATTTTCAACCTGCATTGCAATGTTTATTCTCTTTATCTCCCATGGAATTTCAAGGCCATTTTCGAAGCGACTTCTAGAAGATAATGCATGTTGTTTTTTCCCCATTCACCCCTCTCCACAATGCCTGATAAACATTTTCTTGGAAAGGGTAAATCCCGTTCTGACTTACCCCTTCCAAGAATTCCAGGTTATCTCCTGCACATTCATAGATGAAGATCGGTACATTGCTACATAATACAGTACGTATGTATTCTTTGTTCTCATTTTTTCATTTTGCACTGTTTGAGTTATATGTTACTGTTTGCATTGCAAACGAGCTAGCAATTTGACTGATATGAAATGACGTGCCTAAAATTGTGCTCCAAAGATTGGAACGACTTTGGTAGCCATGTTTGAATGATGCAGCTAGTGCAAGTGTGAGAGCTTGTTGGGGACATTTACCGGTGTGCGAAGCTGTTGATAACAGAAGGAAGAAGATGGATATTGCCGCAGAATTTGGAATTTCAGCCTCCACGCTTCCCAACATTCTAAGCGCGCAAGAAAAAATCATGTTCGGCAATAAAGCAAGATCGGAAAAGGATTCGAGCTCCCACATATCCTGACGTCGAAAGCGCACTACTCTCGTGGTTCAAAGACATGAGGGGCCACAATCTACCTATTAGCTGTGCTATTTTGGAAGAGAAGGCCACAGTCTTTGCAGTTGGATTTGGAAATACCAATTTCAAGGCCAGCAGAGGTTGTATTAGCAGGTTCGAAATCGATATGATGTTGTTTGCCATCAGCTGTGTGGTGAGTCTGCCTCAGTGTCCATTGCAAAGGAATGGATGATCAAGTTAACACTGTTCATTGCTAAATATGATGCACGAGATGTCTACAATGCAGATGAGACCAGATTATTTTTTCAAATGATGTTGGGTAAAAGTTTTGCATTCAAAAATGAAAAATGTCATGGTGGTAAAAAAGTAAGGAGCGCTTGACACTTCTTCTTGCGTGTAATATGAATGGTTCAGACATGAAAAAAATAGTTGTGATTGGTAAATCGAAGAAGCCTCAGTGTTTTGCAGGGATTCCATATTTACCAGTGAAATATCTGTCTAAAAAGAAAGCTTGGGTGGCTTCTATTTTCGAAGCCTGGTTAAAGGAATGGTACAATGAAATGAAGACACAGAAGAGGAAAATTCGGCTTGTTTTGGACAACTGTTCCGTCCATAGATGTTGCATAAAGCTGGATTCAATTCAAGTGTTGTATCTCCCTCCAAACATTACCTCTCAACTGCAGACCCTTGATCAGGGGATCATCCGATGACTAAAAGCACATTATGGGACACTTGGGATTCAAAGGGCTCTGCAGTAATTAAGAACTGCTTTCGGAATGCTGGATTTTATAAAGAAGAAAATTCTGAACTGGAACAAGACTTTGAGAATGAGGTTTCCCTTGATGAGTGGGTTCAATTGGATGTAGAAGATATTTCTTCTGAAGATTTTGTCACTGCAGATAATGGTGTGCAAACATCGCCTGAGCTGACAGACGCCGAAATTTTGGCCCACGTGACTCCTGTTGAAGAAACTGGAAGCAGCAGTGAAAAAGGGGATGACAACTTTTTTGAGTCGCGCTACAGACATGGGTGGAAGTCATGGATATGATTCAGAAGAAGAAGGACTATGTGAGTAGAATTCCAAGTGCTCAAGAAGCAGAGAAAGAGCAATGATTGATTGGACTTTAAAAATGTGAGACGATTGTTGGTGAATGCGAAAAAGCAGACTTCTATAACAGATTTTTTTTTACCTTTCCTGTTATCTGCCCTCCACTGTTTGCTTTTGTTCATTGTCAGGACTCGACAAAACCCGGGCACCAGGTTGCCCAGGCACCTACAATTCGGGCCACGGCACCCAATTTTCTTTTTACTTGAGATTTTGTAATTTGCAGTAAATACCGTAATTTCTGTTGTATAATCCAAATCTACTGAAAAGTTATAATTTTAGGTACTACGGACACGGGTAAAGAAAACAAAAAAAAAAACCCACACAGTGCGGCATTTTAAAAAGGCCGCGATCTAATTGTCAATTGTGTGGTGGTGTTATCGGGGAAAGTATGGAATTTTTTTTTTCAGTATTCGGGTGAAATGTATTCAGAAAAGAGACAATGCTATGGATTGTCCGCAATTTCAACGGATTCTTTAGTCTAACTAATGAACTACGGTAATGCTGCAACAGCTAGCGATTTTAGTTATTTACTTGAAAGTAACACAGAAGCATTTCAAAATGACAGTTACTTTTTCAATAAGACGACCAGTTCTTTCTTACATCTTTGAATTTCTGAGTTAGTCTTGTGAATCGCAGTTTTCCCCGTCAGAAATTATGATTCACGATTAGCATAATAGGTGCAGATTATACGACTGTCCTACATGCCAATCACTACGGAATGTCCCTAGTTTCTACGGATTTAGTTGTCTGACTACAGAACTCACTCTCAAAACTACGTATTTCCATTTTGTTTAAAAATATATATATATTTTGCTATTATTTTATGATGTACATGAGATTCTTAAGCGGACTCGCGGAATTCCGCGGGTTTTTTTTGCCCTTTTTTTACCGTCATTTAGATCATTGTTCAATATTGATGCAAAAACTGAAGAGAATTGGGGGGGGGGGGGTAATTTTTTGTCTCAGTATTCAAAGCTTTCGAAAACAGTAGTTAAACAGAGTAAAAAGAATTTGCTCTAATCATAATTTCTTTTTTCTTGATGTTGCCTTTGAGACCTGTATTCTTGTCAAATATCACTTTATTGATTATATGTTCGTATTTCATCTTGAAACTGTGGGCAACAATTTGCTAAAACGGAAGTTAGATGCCGCGGAAATTTCCCCCTAATCTCCAGGCAGGAGATTCTTGGCTGCGAATTCGAAAAATTCTGCCTTTTTTGTCATTATTTTGGCCCCTCAGGGAGATCGATGCACAAGTGCACAGAAATTAGAGGGGGAGTTAGTCGGAGGACAGAATACAATCTTTACAAAACTTTTGACAACACGAAAGTTGACGGAGTTCAGATTTTTTCCATAATCATAATTTCTTTTTTTCTTGCGATGTTGCCTCTGTCCAGCAGTATTATTAAGTATAATTTTACTGCATAAAGTTTTGTATTTCAGCTCGAAAATAGGAGAAAAGTTTCAAAAACCGGAAGTTGGCGCAATGTTCCCACTCTCCTGCACTGTAAAATATCCCCCGTCCCATAAATTTTTGCATTTAAGCTCGATTAGGGAGTGGGGGGGTGGGGGGATTCCCAAAAACAGAAGTGACAAAGTTGGGAAATTTTAAAAAAATTGATGCATGGTGTTCAAAAGTATTAATATTCCCAAAGTTACACCATTTATCCAAAATAGTTAAAGCTTTGATATCATGCGCTCATTTATGGTCCTCAGGCTGCTAGTTATTGGGGGGCATAAAAAAAAAAAAGAAGAGAAAGAAAGAAAACAGACAATGAAGAAATAGAGAGAAAATTATATCAGCAAAAAGAAAAATTAAGCAATGGATGATGTGCAGCTGCAGAGTCAACAAAAGATAAACTGACATCTTGCAGTCTGTTTCGATTTTTCACCAGTTAAAAAGTTCAGTTTTGTTTTCTTTTCTTTGGTCTAATCTTGTCTTAAATTGCAATTTTAGAGGCAGTATGATCATATGGTAAGTGGAGGTTCATGCACTGTGCGTTCACTTGCTTGAATTTCCTGTCTGTCCAGCATGGTGAAATTCTGAATACATTTTACTGATTTTTACTGGTGGAAGTTTTGAACTTAAATCTTGCAATCATGCCCTCGCCCGGCACCAACTTTGTGTTTTGCACATGTTAAGTTTGTTTCATATGAGTCTTTGTTTGTTGTAATGCTTTGTTGGGGTGCATATTTATCTTTTACAAAGAGATGGATCTTTTCATAAAAAAGCATCTATGTATGCCACACAATAATACTAGTTACTACTAAGGTTCTTGGCAATGTTGACAGGTATGGACTGTCTTTGTTTTATTTTTCAAATATCATGGCCTCAGATATGCTGCCGTGGATTATCCAAAGGAAAAAAAAATGTTTTTCCCAGAATTTCACAATCTACGGATCATATGGCACCGCGGATTATACATGGGATTTTTTTCCTATGCCCTTTGAATTATACATCGTTGCAGATCTAATGAAGGAATTTTTTTCTGAATTTTATGGTCTACAGATTATACGAAGAGAAAACAATGGTACTTTGAATTAATATGTACAAAATATGACATCCGCAAATAGTATTTTAATAAAATCGAAATCTGAAATTTTAATTTTTTTTTTTTGAGATCATCTACTGAAAGAATGGAAAAATAAAATTGTGAAGCAAATTGTAACTTTATTTTGCAATAAGTGGTTTGGGTAAAAAGAAAAAAGTGACAACAAACATGGTTTACCACTTTTCGTTAAAGCTTCATATTCATAATGGTCAAATATGCTTTTGTTCATGCGTTACCGACTTTGTTTCACTTGCGCTTAAATTTTGGGAACTGGCTCCTAAATCTAGAACATATTTGTCGAGCCCTGTTCATTGTTATATAAAATGACACTATTTGACTTCTGAATAAGAACGCTTTCAAGCAGTTCCCGATTTTAAGTGTATCGTTCTTTGTTTACATGACACCTGATCACACCCAACATGAAAGAAAGTAGTTCACGATCAATGTTATGGGAATTTTTTTTTTGTGTGTTAAAATGACACTATAAATAGCAAAAACGTACTTAGTGACTTTTTAATAAAATTTAAACTGTTTAAGAAATATATAAAAGAAAACAATTGTACAGTATACGAAAACAAATGAAAACAAATAGCTACAAATTAGGTACCAATATCCCTCTGGAGACAGATACGCTACAATATCTTTCACAATTCCTAAAAATGGATCGTCATTAGTTTTCAATCTTTTTCGCCACATAATTTACATAGGTATGAATACAACATGCTCCTATGAGTGTCCCAACAAGTTTTATTTTTAAATTTCGCCTTTCCCCACATAGATCCCACTGAATGAGTACAGGCACCTGTGATGGAATTTACAAAACTCAGTGAATGATTTACCTGCAAGTGTAAATAATATTCAGATAGACGGTTGTACGCTCACGATTCGTCAGATATTATCCTAGTCCCAGGACATATATATTGCTTAATAACTGGTATTAAAATACGGCTACTTCACTCTGGAACAGCTATAAGGAAGCACTGATGAGTTTCTCTACAAATTCATTCGAAAACCCATTGCTCTGGCAATACACAAACAGTGTTGTTTTTTCTTTTAGAAAATAAACTTTCATCTATTTCTACTGTGAGTCCTGGTCCTCCTATCAACAAAGGTTTCCTTAACAAACTTACTGCACAAACTTCTCTCATATAATTATTCCAGTCCACACAAGTGTTCTTATTTATACGCAGTTCATGCTCACAAAACGGAATTGTTGTATAACTATAACTCCAAGAATATACGAAAAACATAGCCATTTTGAAGTCTAATTTAGAACCTGTGAACCACGTATTAGAACGTAAAGGTATTTCTTCTTAGCATTCTCGTTTACAACATCTCCATCTCTCTCTTCCACTTAATGCCAAAGTCATTTCATGACCTAAAGAGCAATTTCTTCGAGCATGTAAAACTCCTTTATCTTGGAGGAAACATATGGCCAATCATCGATTTGTAACCGTTGTCGATAAATCAAGAAAATTCATTTTGAAAACACATAATTCCAAAGCGCAGACGAACAGTCAAAAGAAGGTGATTACTGCAAATCTGCTGCCGAGGGCTGTGTTCTGCTTTCAAAATCGGGAACTATTGAAAGCGTTCTTATTCGAAGGTCAAATAGTGGCGGGCAGATAACAGGAAAGGTCAGATTTTTTTAAATAAAAGGTATGTATTGATACGCACTTGTTCATTCATAAAATACATTTAATCTGAAGAACTTTCACTTATTTTTCATATCTTCTGAGTTCTTTTGTTTTTACATACTTTTTTGACCTTCAGATTTTATCAAGGACTGTTATCAATGTATAGGAACTGTATCAAAAGGTTTGTTTACCCAAAAAGAATTTAAATTTTATTGCTAGGTTCTTTTTGCAGTTGCCGGTTATTCAATTAAAATAATTTCTTTATGTATTTTGTAAGTCTACTATTTTTTGTTGAAAATGCTGTTTAAGTTGTTGAAAATGCTATTTATAATTTTTTAAAGTTCATTAATGGAACTGTTTTTCTAGATATAAAAACTTTCTTTAATTAAACTCTTATTTTTATGAGGTTCATAGTTCAATATTTCACCCTAAAGGTCCACTTCGCACACATTGCTGCACATTTAGTTGTAATGTACTTATTTTGCCCTCACTGAAATCATAAAACAAATATTATTGTTAATAATTCATAAAACAAAATTGTTTTATGAATTTTTTTAAAATTATCTTATTTTACTGTTACCGTGTGTGTGATTCGCTGGTTTACAGCAAGTTTTATGGTTGTGTACGCAAATACATTTTATTTTTATACAACTCTGTTAGCGACTATTGTTAAGCATCCGGTGAAAGTCATGGCTTGGAGCTGGATGTGCGTACACGACGTTGGGAACCTTCGTATTGTCGACGGTACGATAAATGCCCAGAAATACATCTGGATATTGAAAACAAGATACTACAATCATCTAGAAAACTTTATGATGACAATTTTATTTTTAAAGATGACAATGCTCCCTGTTATCGTGCTAAAGTAGTGAAAAAGTAGTTTTAGGAAAAAAATGTTCAGCATCTTGATTGGCTGCCACAGTCACCGGACTTAAACCAAATCGAAAATTTGTGGTTCAAAGAGTCGTACGAACTATCAAAAAATGAAGCCAACAACCAAAATTCAACTCACTGAAGATGTAATTCAAATTTGGAATCTTAATGTTCTACCCAATCTTTTACAAAACCTAGTTCCACAGTATGCCAGCAAGATGCAAAGCTGTGATTAAAGCTAAAGGCTGGGCAACAAAATACTAGGTACATTTTATAATTTTGCTTCATTTTATTTCTGTATTTAAATGTTAGTTATTTCATTCCTTATGAATTACAAAAATGATTTATTGCTCTTAACCTAAGTATTGGATAAATGATCCTTTTCATAACAATTTTGACTTGGTCATGATTTTTGTAATGTATCTTAAGAACAGAAGTAGCTATAGGAAAAACCTAGACATTTTTGAAATCTCCATTAAATTTTGTATCTCATCTCATGATATATAAATGCTAAATTAACTATGAAAATTGATTAGTTAAAAAAAAAAGAAGAGTTAAACTTAAAAATTCATGGTGTTTGTATGTGATGCAATACTTTTTTGCACACCACTGTACAACTAGCACCAAATGAGAAAAGGTGCCAGTAATGGGCAAGCTCCATGGCACAAAACTACTAAGTCAGTTTCAGATTAATTGAATGTTATAATAGCAACACATTTCTAATTCAAAATAACCTGGAATAAGTATTACACTTACCAAAAAAAAGCAAATGTTAAAAAATAAACCTTGAATCAAAAGCCAGCCCATTACTTTATAGATCACTACATGATATGTAATACATTTTTATGAAGTTAGGCAGGCACATAATCAAATTAAGTAGCATTATACATAATAGTGTGTTTCATATTTTTATCACAAAATCTTGCATTTCTAAAATTTAAACTGAGGTACTTCTGTCAAATGTAAATACCTAATAATTTCTTTAATTTGTTCTCATGTGCTTTCCTTCCACAAAAATTAATTATATAGTATTTAAGTATGCAACCCAAGGATTACAGTTACCTTAATCAAATTACACTTAAAAACATGCACAGAATGTTTATAACAGAGAAACCACAAAACCCTACATTGATTCTGTTAAAATATTTTCCGAAATGTAAACAAATACTTCTCGCTCACATACATTTCTTTCCTCTTAGGTTATGGAATAAACTATGATCTTTTCGCATAGGAGTAATTTTACTTCCTAAATCCCTATAAAAATCGAAATTAGTTTTGAAATATTTAAGAGCACTGGGTTTCTTTCCAACTAATATTCGGCCACTCCTGACCGTGTCCTAGTACCAAAATTTAAATTGGTTCTTGTTTAATATCGAGTATATTATTCTGTGGTATCATACCTTTAATGCCATGTTTCTGATTTTTAAAATATCCTGGGTAAGTGATATGTCTTTGGTATCTCGGGTATAATTTGCAGATTAGTAACTCAAAGTAACTTTAAATATTACAGGTAGAGTTCCATACGGAAAGACCCCTGCTCTACGCATCCACAAATAAAGTTTTCCACGAAAAATTACACATTCACTTCGGAGAAGTAACTGTAATGCCCGACACAAAGAAGCAGAGAATTGCTCGTCATCCTACTTACATTTAAATCCAGTATTTACGACTGCACATAAACATCACAATATACAACGAAATTGCAAAACTAACATTTACATTCTAGATAAATCTCCTCATATATAAAGTACCTTCTTCCTGAAAATTCCTGAGTGAAATTAGTTTTCTTCCACTGACCTATTCTTTTGATTCCAAAACGTAGCAGCAATGCAGCATCAGCTGTGTGCGATGTGCCGGCTGCGCTTAGGCAGTGATGCAGCTAACATGCGAGACCCGTTCAGAATGAAATAGCGTCCTTTAGTTTGTTTATAGCAGACGACATGCTGCTTTTCAAATCGAAGCAAAAACATTTTGGCAACAGCATAATTGTGCCCTGGGAGGAATTTATTTTTAATCTGCGCATTGCACAAGTAGAATATGAATGCGTTTGTTCAATTGTCCCTATTAAGCGGTATTTTTACTTTTGTTTTAGCAGTAAGAAAATGGTGCAATTTTAAAAAGTACACTAATTGTGTTTTTTGGCAAAGAAAAGAAATTATTACACAATGACTTCGTGCCTTGGCTTTGAGGATATTCTAACAGGCGAATAATGTGAGTCCTTCATTTTCAACTACCACACACGCTACTTCCCCTATATGCTAAAAGACGGAGTCCTGAAAATGTTTATGTTTATGGTGTCCAAATGTTATACACACAAATACGTACACAATAGAGGTAGAAATATCGTAATATCGTGACAAATATGCACAGTGGCGTGCCCAACGGGCAGGGGTTGGGGTGTTAAAATATGCCATCCCCCCCTCAAAACAAATTTGGAACCTCTCGAGATTTTAAAAAACGCGATTTTAAAAGGCTAAGTATTTTTAGTATTTGAAAATGTTTTTATATTTCATGGCTACTGAACGCGTGTTCTCCATGAAGAAGAGAAAGCTGCTAGGAGCCAAGGACCAGAATGCCACAGTGCAATGAAAAGCCAATACATGGGTATACTGAAAGTTTCGGTGGCGACAAGGCAATGCCAAATTTGAGTTCCGTGACTTATTTCAGATCACTATAAAGCACGCTGAAAAGCAAGCAGTTTTGATTAAAATACCAAGATCCATATAAAAACAAAACCAACGTTGTAACACGAGCGGATTCTCTTCTTTCGATTATGAGAATCAGTCTGGCGAGCAGTCCAACGGCATAACGTAAGCAGGTCTTCCAGAGTCGTCGCTGTTCTGATGCGAAGAACTTCAATACAATCGCCTGCTAGCGTTTCCATGACAACATGAAAGAGCTTATGGAAGTGAGTGGATCATTGCTTTGCGCAACGGAGAGAAGAGAAGACTTCGGGCTACCTCTGTCCCTCCATGCTTCAGCCTTTAACAGCACGAGAGTTGTTTCAGTTTGTGCGAAGTGTCAACGAATTAAAATCAGTGATATATTATATCTTAAATTCATGGCTTTGTTGGATTCGAACTGTTTTGATAAATTTTGTGAAAGCTTCCCTGAACATCTACTATCAGAGCTTATAGAACTCTATGCTTCAAAATTTGACACAGCTCGATTAAAAAATGAGCTGAAGGTGTTTTATTTCCTGGATGAATACAAAATAAATCAGTAAGAGACATTACTTGTTACATAAAGTTGGATAATTGGACATAGTGTTATTGAGGTGTACAAATTAGCAGATCTAATATTAAACTTTCCATCAGCAACTGCCGAAAGAAGTTTTTCCGAATTAAAAAGAATCAGGATATATCTTAGAGCCACACAAGGACATGTACATTCGTGCACTTGGCTGGTTTGTTAATAGAGAAAAACATTATTTTTAAATATGAAAAAATACTCGGAAGAAACATTTTTGTGAAAACGTAACACTCAAGTTCACACAGAAGGAAAGAAGAATGGAATTCATGTAGAAATAAGTGTTCAAATCCTAATCCTCATAATTATTTGTACCTCATAATTATTTGGTATCATGGGGATCCCCAATGTGAAGGACTGCCCCCAAATTTTTCGGGAACAAAATGCACACTTGTGAACCAACTAAATTTAATAATATAAGATTGTAATTATTCGTAGAATGCAAACACGTGTATAATGTGTACTAAATAAAACAGCGATGTCGATTCCTAATAAGCAAAGTCAGTTCTACAACTTTGTAATTTACATTTCTGCCCTATCTATATAGTTTTACAGTTGTGTTCGTTAAGTTCCACGATTCGCCGACAGAGGCGCCTATGTCGTGCCCGTTAGATCCTATATTCTGATATTCATGGTCTGAGGTTAGATTGTGCCTCAGCAACTGCTTTGCTCTTGCGTGTGTGTAGGGGAGGCCCAAAACTCTGTCTTATACAGTATATATCAAATATTACACTGGTGTGCAAAAATTAAGGACGAAGAAGAGAAATTAGCATAACAGCGGAACGAGCAGGCACAACGGACCGAAAGACCACTCAGGAGATAGACTAGGGTCCGGTACGGTAGGGCATGCGCATACATGCAGCATGACGTAGGGGGAGGGAGGATTGTCGGAAGGGCATAAAGCACACGGGTGGTGTACGCTCAGCATTTCGGTGAAAGCTATTGTACGGTGTACATCGGTTTGAACGACGTCGAGTTGCTGCCACCGTGTGATATGGCCAACAGGCAATCCAGTAGACGACATCTGGATGACTTTACCTGAGGTCGCGTCGTTAGGAAGTTGGAGGAAGGTCGAAGTGTGACTAGTGTGGCCGAAGAGTTCGGGATCGCTCACAGCATCGTTTCACGAACTTGGAGGACATATCAAACGACAGGAACAGCTGTCCGAGAGTTTAGCAGTGGTCGTTCACGAACAACCACGGCGGCGAACGACCGGTATATTTTCCTACAGACGAGAACAGACAGACGGCAGACAGCATTAGAAATCGCAAGGCACATGCAACAGACAACTGGACGTCCGTTATCGCGTTTTACCGTGGCCAGGAGGCTAAACAAAGGTGGTCTGTTTGCACGACGACCAGTACGTGTGTGCCGTTAACGCCTGCTCACCGGAGACAGCGGTTTCTGTGGTGCCAGGAACACAAGAACTGGACACATCAGCAATGGGGTCGAGTTCTCTTTACGGATGAGAGCCGATTTAGTCTGACGGGCGATTCTGGGCGTATACACATCTGGAGAGAGCAGGGAACACGGAGTCACGCCTCCAGCATCATCGAAAGGGACCGGTTTGGAAGTGGCGGAGTTCTCGTTTGGGACGGTATCATGCTTGGTAGCCTTACTGACCTCTACATCTTCCAAGAAGGTGAAGTCACTGGTGTCTGCTGTTGTACCGAGGTTCTCCCGCCTCACGTGCGTCTGTTTAGAGGCGCTGTGGGTCCTGAGTTCCTCTTCATGGACGACAGCGCTACACCTCATCGTACAGTGGCTGCCACAGAGCTGTTGGGGAGTGAAGATATTCAACGCATGGATTGGCCCGCAAGGTCCCCGGACCTAAATCCAATCGAACACGTGTGGGACCTTCTCGGGAGACGCTTGGCAGCACGTCACCAGCCACCAGCAACGATTCCGCAGCTGCAATGGTTGCTACAAGAAGAATGGGCCGCGACGCCTCAACAGCTCCTTGACAACCTCGTCCTCAGCGTGGATAGACGTGTCAATCCTGCAACGCAGTCAGGGGTGATCATATCCCCTGCTAAAGACTAGATTTTGCATTTTTCTTGGCAGCCGCCTGTCACATGGACGTTTCTGTCTCCTGTCCAGTTGTGCTCGAAGCTACCTTTTCAATAAAGTGCCTTTGTATCTTTTGGATTCCTTGTTTGGACGGTTTTGCTCACTTGTCCCATATTCTTACGTCTTAGGGATCTTATGGAATGATTTGAGTCGATGTGGAGAACTTCTGCACGACGTTACATTCGAAAACCCGTCTCGTCCTCAATTTTTGCACGCCAGTGTGTATATCATCATCATCATTGTCAACCATTATCAATCCACTGCTGGACGAAGGTCTCTCCAAGCCTGTTCCACAACGGTCTGTCTTGTGCCAGTCTCCTCCATGTTACTCCCGCATACTTTCGAATTTCATCCACCCATCTTCCATGTGGTCTTCTTCTGGGTCTTTTCGTCTTCTTTGAAATCCAATCTAAAATTTTGACTGTCCATCGATGGTCTGTCCTTCTGGCAGCATGTCTAGCCCATTGCCATTTCAGGGATTTTACCCTGATCATGATGTCTTCCACTCTTGTCATTTTTCTGATCCACGAGTTCCTCTTCTTATCTCTCCTGGTTACACCAAGCATACACCTCTCCATGCTGCTTTAAGTTGTCTGCAGCCTTTGTATCTCTTTTAGTTAAGGTCCACGTCCCTGCACCATACGTAAGCACTGGAAGAATGTCTTGATCAAACACTTTTCTTTTAAAACATAATGGCATATTGCTCTTGAAAATTATGCTGTTTCTCCAAAAGCTCTCCAGGCAAGTTTTATACGTCGATTAATTTCTTCGTTAATGTGACCGTCACTTGATATCTGCTGTCCAAGATAAACGTACGCATCTGTTATCTGCAGCTTTTCTCCATCAGTCGATATATGTACACATATAATATGTGTATGCGTGATCGACCCCCCCCCCTTCGATTTTGAAACATGGTTACGCCACTGATCAGAACTGAGACTCAATGAATTCGTATTACTTCATATTCATCAAGAATACACACCATAAGCTGAAGAAGTTTTAGATGAACTAGCAAAACAACCCAGAAGATTGGAAATATGATTCAAGTAATAGTAAGTAAAAGTAACATATGAGTTGAATCAAATAAAAAAATATTTGTTGAAATGAGTGTTGTCAGCGCCAGGAATTGTTAGTGCTACTGTACAATGAAAAAAAGCGCCATTGTACAAATGAAAAATGTGTCACTAGAAGGTAAACTTTTATTTCGTTCTAGAATTACTTGTATGGCTTACCCATTTAACAGTAAGTGGTGTAGTATTCTTGTTTTCTGCACATATAAACAACAAAATATGAGTGGTTAACCGAATATAGGTAGTGTAATATTTATAATTTCCAACAATATTTATTTGAATATTTTTGCGTGGATGTTGCAGACATTTTAAAAATGCACTCATAACACATTTCGTTGTACATATAAAAAAAATAATTCTTCCCCCCCCCTCCCTCCCGAAAAATATTTGTGGGCACGCCAATGGATACGCATGTACGCATGTTATATATTTATGTCAGATATTCACAGCCCATTGCTAAGGGGCTGCAGCCCCGCATTTTCAAGGGGTCCCAGAATTATGCAGGATGATTGAAGAATTGACAGAGTTCTACAGGTTTTTGTTTTTGTTTTTTTGCAGATAGCACAGCAAAAACTATAAAAAATTGCCTTCTGAAGAAAACCTTTCTATATCTTTTCGCTTTTTTAGGAGGAGTCCGCAAAAAATATAGTCGCCCCTACTCCATCCTCAAATCTTTCGAAAGCATTACAGAAGCTTTTTGTACACATCTGTAATTGGGAAAAAAATTTCATACATTCATTTTCATTTCATTTCATTTATTTTTCTTTATGGGGTTACATTTGACCATATTACATATCAATATTAATTTTATTACATATAACGTTAAGAAGAAAACATATGTAATATTTATATACTTATGTACAGGGTAACCACAAAACAGGAAATTGAGTGAAAGGCTATATTTATATATATAGCCTGAGTGGATCCCAATTCCTCTTAAGTGCGTGGTCACGCCAAACATCTGGTACATACAAAATTTACGCATATATGGTCTGATTAATAATTTTCTATTATTAAATTTTATATTTTAGCTTGTTAGCAAATATTTTTTTAGTTGCTTTCGAAAATAATTATTATAATTATTGATATGTGTTAGTTGACAAGGTAAATTATTCCATAACACCAATCCCGGATAATCAATAAATCTTTGTTGGGTTAAATTTTTAGGCATTGGTAACAAAAATGCATTTCTGTTTCTAGTTCGATAGTCATGACTCACAGTGTTCAGCTGAAATAAATGTTGATACCTATTTTCCTTTATTCTTTTATACATAAATCTTAATAATCTGTATTGCCATAATTTCTCAATGTCTAAAAATTAATAGTTATTAATCCGTACCCCCATATCCAAATTAATTTCCTTAATATTATTTCAAAATTTGGCGATCATATTTTGTAATGATTTTAATATATATATAAAAATTAGTCTTAGCAATTTGACCCCATACTAATGAACAATAAGTCAAACTTGGGTAAATCAGACGTACAGCATTTTTAAAGTTTTAATTGTCAAATTGTTTGAAATTCTCGTAATTAAACCCAATACCTCTGAAATTTTATTTACAATATTTCGTACATTAATATTCATACATACTACATACATAGCACTAACCTGTTCTCTGAGATTCAGAGGTTAGCTCCAAAAAGAAATACAAACTACCAGATATTTTTACTTATTGTTGTCGTATCAAACTTCTTCATTTACAACGATCTTGACATACAACTCGTGCTTCACTGATATCCATTACACGCTGTACACAAGATCTTTTATACTTCATACTCATAATCTTTTTCTCATGCAGACACACCTGAATCTGATCCACCCATGTCTTCCTTGGCCTTCCTCTGCCTTTCCTTCCTGCCACTTGGGTTGAAACAATTTTCTTAGTAAGCATTTCATCACTCATTCTTTCAACATGGCCAAACCACCAAAGCATATTGGTCTCCACCTTGTTAACAACATTTTGCTTCACATCACACAACTACAATACATCTTCATTTCTCACACAATCATATCGTGTCTTGCCACAAACCCCACGTAAGTAACGCATTTCTCCAGCACACAAACGACTCCTATGTTTCTTCTGCAGTACCCAGGTTTCACTACCATACATCAGAGTAGGAACAATTACACTTTCAAACACAGCCATGCGGGACTCTCTAGAGAACCCATCATTCCTCTGAAAACCTCCCAGAGCAGCTATGACTTTCAAAGAAGAATTCACTCGCCTACTGATTTCACCATCCAACTTGTTCTCTCTGTCAAACATGCCTCCTAAATACACAAACTCACTCACCTGATCAATCACAGTGCCATTTATACTTACATTACATTCAGTGCTACCTGTTTCTCTCTCAAACACCATAACTTTGGTTTTCCCTTATTTATACTCAGTTTGAATTTCATGCAAACTTCGTGCATCCGAGTCAACATACCCTGCAACTCACTTTTGCTCTCTGCCAACAGGACAGTGTCATCAGCATACAGCAATCTGCACACACGGATGTCATCAAGACATAAACCACTATTATCTATTTTGGCATCACGCATACGTGCATCCTAAAATATATTAAACAGCCATGGTGACATTACACAACCTTGTATAACTCCTGCACCAATGGAAAACCATTTTGATAAAACACCATTCACTCGTACACAAGCTCTACTACCAGCATACATGGCTTTTACACTATTAAGTAGATTCCCAGTAGCACCATATTCATTCAGTACCTTCCACAAAAGTATCCTATTCACTCGGTCATAAGCTTTCTCTAAATCTATGAAGGCAGTAAAAACTTTCTTCCCAACAGCCAGATACTTTTCAATCATCGTGCGTAATGCAAAAATCTGGTTAGTGCAGCCTTTACCAGGCATAAAACCACTCTGAACATCCCACACTTTCAATGTTGTAAGAACCCGTACTTTTTCTATAACAATTTTACCAAACACTTTCCCTGGCACACTCAGTAGGCTAATAGCACGATAGTTCTTGCATTCAGTCTGATCACCTTTTCCCTTATACAAGGGAACAATGATAGCATCCTTCCAATCCCGAGGGACCATTCTTAACTCCCAGCAC
Organism: Macrothele yani; assembly: GCA_039090855.1. NCBI lineage: Eukaryota > Metazoa > Arthropoda > Arachnida > Araneae > Macrothelidae > Macrothele > Macrothele yani. The sequence continues at coordinate 79,257,881 of CM077026.1, forward strand.
AACTGGCAAAATTCAGTTAACCAGTCAATTATACTGTCACCACCATATTTCAACATCTCTGCAGTTATGCCATCAACTCCCGGAGCCTTACCACTCTGAAGAGATTTTTGAGCTTTACACACTTCTTCTCTTGAGATCCCTCCTGTGCTTTCATCCCTCATTGTGACATCATCTGCGTCCGTCTCAGAATCATCTTTGCTTTCCTGATCTAATAACTCACAGAAGTATTCACCCCATCTGTCACTTAACTCATTGGGCTCTCATAAGATTTCTCCAATCTCATTCTTCACAAAACTTACGACTTTGTTTCCCCTATTTTTCCTGAGTCTCATGTACTTCCAAAAGGACTTCCTATCTTTCCAAAAAGCCAGTTCATGCCTTTCCACTTTCTCCTTCCTATCTTTTGTCTTACTGTGGCGAACCAGCTTAGCAGCTTCACGCTTCTTACAGCAATATTCATCCACAGAGACTCTACCTTGCAACATCCCCAAATAGGCTTCCTTCTTTCTCTTTACTGCCTCTTCAATCTCACTATTCCACCAAGCATCACCTCTATGGTTACCCACTATTATGGTGCCACAGACCTCTTTAGCAGCAGTGACAACACAATTCTTAAAATATTCCAACTTCGTTTCTACATCCCTCTCACCAGACTTCAGATCCTTCAGTCGTTCTCTGAATAAGTCAGAATACCGCTGATGATCTTCAAGGAGCCTATCATCCTTTATTCTTTCTATCCTGGGTCTCTTCCTATTCCTTTTCCTCCAACCAACGTTAAGTTTCACTCGTGACACTACCAAGTAATGATCAGAACCAACATCCGCACCTCTCATCACACGGGTGTCAACAACTAAGTGTTTCAAACGTTGATCGTAGACAACAAAATCTATCACACTCTTTTGACCAAGAGTACGATTTTCCCAAGTATATGTGTGGATATACTTGTGGTTGAAAAATTTATTAGATACACACAAACCATTCTCAATGCAATTAATCTTTCACCATTATCATTCACACAAGAATCCCTAAACGTACCCAGAAAACATTGCCGGAAATTACATTCTGCACACCTACTCTAGCATTGAAATCCCCTGCTATTATAACTTTTTCTTTAGCACCAAACTGGCACAAAACAGCTTTTAGCTCATTCCAGAAATCTTCCTTCTTATCAGAAGGTTCCGAGTCACAAGGAGCATACACTACAACAATTACAATTCTCTGAAGTTTCACTTTCAAACGAATCCAGAGATTTCTCTCATTTACGCAACTATAGTGAATCAAGTTATTCTTCATCTTTTCACTTAAAACACACCTACACCCGCCTGTCCTCTCATATTATCCAATACTCCAGACCACACACTCACTGTGCCATTCACTTCTTCTACCCCGATTTCCTTCATTTTGGTTTCACTTACACACAGCACATCCAGTCTATACTTATTCATCTCCTCAATCACCTCACTCATCTTGCCATTTATACCTCTAGTATTCCATACACCAATCTTACATTCACTCAGCCGAGATCTCTTTCTCATACGCCGTTTAGAAAGTCCAGGTCGATTCCGTGGTTGACCGTCCTTCTCAAGTGTGGTAGGTCCACCATATCCCACACTTGAGTCATTCTTAATATTTCTTTTTGTCTTTTTAATCAGGTAAGTACATCAGTGTGGGGGATTAGCCCACAGCTGAGGGTTACAGTTGGTCATTCAACCTAAGGATTCTGGAACAAAACTCAGTGAGTTGGGGTCTTTTCGCCAATGTCACACAGAACTAGCTTGCACCTCTCCGAAATTCACGACGCCACGGTGGGGCAGTGGTCTAAGGCAATGGCCTCTGATCATTCGTCCGAAAGGGGTGCGGGTTCGAATCCCGGGGAGGCATGGATGTTGTGTTTGTCTTACGACACTGGCTCTCTCCCTTCCCTGGAACCAGTGACCCTAAATTAGGGACGGGCGACTGCTTATAGCCCATTGAGTTGCTCACGGTGGTCGTTAAACCTCAAAAAAAAAATTCACAGAGGCCCTAGTTGGTGTTGTGTGTGCCATTGTTGCCCCGAGGAGGTAAACCCATCGGTCACTACGACCGCCCGCTACATTAATATTCTATTTTAAATTATCCTGAATTATTATATTTATATCATATTATTATGCCCACTACTTCGATATAATTTCAACAAGCTGAACCCAACTCGACCGGGGGGGGGGGGGTAAAGCAGAACTGAACTGGTATCCATTTTTAAACCACGAAAGTTTTACATTTCCTTCCTACCACTGATTCGTCCATGAATCATGGGATGCACACTTCAATTCGGCGGAGGTATTTTCATGGTTTCCTCATCATATTTTGGGAATGTTTTCTCCTGGGTACTTTTATTCGGCTACCATGGTGAAATCCTAGATGTGTCACTAATACTGGGGACCCAAAATACTGTCCAGCCCCGGGCCTCCTGTATCCTTAAATGTGCTCTGCACATATTCTTAAAATTGTGGGAAATTCAATGTTCAAAATTATTGAGACGATATAGGAAAGACCAAAGGCGTTTTAATTGAAACTTACTGCTATCCGTCCGACCCATAGAGATCGTTACCGATCCGTCTACCAGAAGTAAAGATTTTGAGTCAAAGAAGGACGGATCCAGAAAATTTACAAGGCAGGCCATAAAAATGAAATACAAATTTACAGAAATAGAGTTATGATGTGGTGGAAAAACGAACGCACATCGTTTAAGTAAAATTAAATTATACAGAAAAAGCTTCTGTTAATAACCTACAGTAAAGCTGAAAAAAGCTGTCAAAATTAAAATCATTCAACAAGTATAAGGGACATCTATACTGCACAAAGTAAGGTATATTAAAATTTAAATCAGTAATCTATTGATCGAGGGGAGCATAGAGACTATGCCCTCTATGCTTCTCCCACATGCATTCGCGCCTAGATTAAATGTATTCATTCGTAAAACGTAGAAGTAAAATGTGAATCAGCAAAACCTGAAAATGTACAAGCAATCACAGTCAAACCACCTCCTGCTGCCCCGGTAGTGCAGAGTCTAAGCTCGGGCTTCCGACCATTTGTCCGAGTTAGGCACGAGTTCAAGTCCCGAAGGAGTAATAGTAGAAGGACAAAGCGCATTCTTTCCCCCTCACCCGAAAAAAAAAAAAAAAAAAAAAAAAACAAGCTTGGCTCCATATCCGATGGAAAAAAAGAAAAAAAAAAAAAGAAAAGAAAACATAATATGACCTGCAAAAACACAGATTTCAAGTCTAACACAAATATTCATTTACTCCTTCTAGAGGTTGGAAAGTGAATCAGGAAAACCTGAAAATATGTAAATACTCACATTTAGCGATATGTGATGTGATGTGAAATATAATTTTTTTTTTAATTTTTTTTTGCTCGCTTCGTGATTTAACGACTGTCACGAGCAACTCTAAGAGTTATAAATAATCTATCATACTTAATTTTGGGCTGCTAGTACCACAAAAAGGAGATAGCCAACGTCGTAAATCAAGCAACTATCCACGCCTAAATCATTACTCGAGCCCATATCCAACTCAAACGATTGAGTAAAAATCTACCCCTCTGACTACTCAACCACTAGGATTAGGGGTGGTGGAAACGTGGTGCACCCTCCTTCAGTGGTGTAACTAGCACAACTTGCCCCCCCCCCCCGCGCAAGATTTACTTCAGCCAGGGCCCTGGCGGCCCGGGCTGTTCCGCCGCCACTGACTAGGATGACCTAGAGGAATTTCCAATAAGATCTAAGCAAATACAAATGCAATTGAACTCCTACTATCCGAATAATCGGTATTCGAATTGTCAGTTCAGCGAATAACAGCAATCCAGTATTGCGGGCTCCGTTTGTGAAGCCCCCTTCATAAGGTGTGTCAGCCTACATTGTTGTTGTGTAATGTTTGATTGTCAAACCCATTTTGTAATTTTTATGAACTTAAGATATTTGCAATGTCAGGTAAACGAAACGTGTCGTTCTGACAATGTCAGACAAAGTGGAAATGATTCATTTGTTGAAAAACTGGCAATCAGGAATGAACATCATCGAAAGATACGTCGTCAGGACGGCCAAAATGTCTAGCATTAAAATCGATTTATCTGTTCGTTTCTGCATTAGGTAATATGCTCTAGCACAGTGGTTCTCAAACTTTTTATGCTATGGAACCCTTTTTCTTGCAATGTCTAGCAAAGGAACCCCTCTATAAATGCCATTAAAAATTAATGCACCTATATGCCTACAATTTATCACTGATTTGAAATAAAAATGAAACAAAAAAATACACAATTAGTCAATAAAAAGACAATACTTACAAAAAGGTAATGTAGAACCAACAAAATTTATTATGCCAATGATACAAGTTCTCATTAATGAAAAATATTAATGTAATGAATGTCTTTGCTTTTCATTGCCACATAGCTCTTTAAAATTCGGTATTATCGAAGAAAGTTGTAATCTCATATCGGGCTCTGCATACAGCTTTTCCGGTGCTTAGTTTTTGTCGAGGGATACACAGGAAAGCCAGTTTTACAAAGATAGGTTATCGCAAACGGTAAGAGTACTGACACAGCTTTTTGCGATAATGATGAATATCTTCCTTTCAAACTGCAACAATAGTCTGCCACTGGCACTGTTTTATAAATGGATGTCATTGAGGAATTCGACGTCATTTCAATAAATTATTGGTATCCATCAGATGAAAAGCATGGAGGTTTTTCATTAATAACAAATGGATTTTTAATCCATAATTGACATTTTTCATTTTTCGTGCTGCTCATCAGTAAAATAGTGCCTCATTGAATCATGGAGAGCTTCCAGATGCTGGATGATTTCACTACAGTGTTTGTTTTCTATATCTGAGTCTAGCTCTGATAGAAAGTTTCTCGCGGTTGGAAAGCAATCAAATTCGTGGTTGCAGGCACATCTGGTCCAAAAGTGAAGATTTTTTTTAAATTCCACAATTTTGTCGTTGGTGGAGAATACATCAATTTGCTTTTCTTGAAGTGCAAGATTGAGTTCATTCAGTTTTGAGAAAATATCAGATAGGTATCCCGCTATAGCTTTGGCACCATGTGTACAAATATCAATGCAATTTTCCCACGGAATTTCATTTTCTTCAAAGAAGGAATTTAAGCTATTGAAGATCTCTGAGCAGTTGCATGTGCTGCTAACGGCTTGCATAAAAGATCTGCCCGAGATGCTCCTTCGTACGGGTATTTTACAAAGGCGAACAATATCATGAGATCTGACACGCCTGTAGACTCATCTATTCGCAAAGCAAAATTGCAAGACTTGATGCGAATAATAAGTTTCTCTTTTACACTGCTTTCTATTTCCTTCACTCAACGAGGAACTGTAACGCTTGATAGCAGAATTTTCACTATTTCTTTGGCCGATTTTTCACCAAGCATTTTACAAAGATAGGTTATCGCATGTCAATAACACATGTCAATAACACAATAATACATCTTATCAAGCCCATGTCAATAACACATGGCTTGATAAGATTCTCGGCTATTGTATGAGGTTCACCTGCTCTTGCTATTTGATAGCTTACTAAAAAGGAAGTTTTAGTAGCTTTTTAATTCATTGTATGTGCCACATGAAAAATAGTTTTTTCATGCAGCACAAAGTTAAAAGTTCATTACGCTCGTGTACAAAAAAATCTACATTCTTATCTTTGAGCTCTCGATCTGTAGTAGTCTCCAAATAGCGCCGCAGTTCGTCAGGTGCCGTTGAGCTATTATGATAAACTTTGCTGCATACGACACACTGTGAATTGTAGGAGAGCGCACTTTCTGTTCACCATTGCCGGGAAATTCTCCTCCAAAACGGCATGCATCCACTCAGATGTTCAGAGTAGAGTTTGACGTTGATGGTCCGACTGTCTGGAACAAATTCGTAATTAATTATACACTCGAAATCCCACCAGACGCACATCACCACTTTGTGCTCGGAGCGCCCACGTTTGGCAATAGGTTCAGGAAGCTGGCCCGGGCTAAGCCACTGCCGTTGTTTGTTAGGGTTACGGAAATAGGTCCACTTCTCATCGCCCGTAACAATTCTCTTGATGAAACCCATATATCGCGGGTTTTCTAGGAGTTTCGTGCACATTTCCACTCTGCGGTTTGCTTCAGCTGCATGGTGTCAGTTCGTGAGGGACAATGCGGAAGCTTCTGTAGAGCTTGCCGAGGTCTTGAAGGTGACGAACTACGGTGGTCTGCGATTTGCCCAGCTCGCCTGATAATCTCCGATTGCTGGTTGTCGGATTTGTCTCTACAGCCTGGCGCACGGCATCCGAATCCACGGTCCTCGGCCTATCTGACCTTGGCTGGTCGTAGAGGTTTCTGTCATCTGACCGAAATTTCTTGAACCATCTAGTTGTGGTGATGTGGTCCACGGAAGCTTCCCCTTTCGCATGATAAATGTTTCGTGTTGCTTGAGCAGCGTTATGGCCGAGTTCAAACTCGTAAAGCAAAAGTTCCCTAATTTGTCGGTTGTGGCTATTCATCTTTTAGGCGTCCCAACCACAGACAGAACGACGACATGCAATGCTGTTCACAGCAACGACTACCACTTTATATCCCTTTCGACTGACTGCAGTGCGCGACTTGAACTAGTTTAAACACGTGACACACCCGCCGCAGCACATGCGTTTATGCAAATATTGTAAAATTTTCGACTCACTCTCTGTATGTTTGCCCTGTCTTAAAAGTCTTTTAGTTTTTATCATTATTGCATTTGTGTTATAATAGCGTTTTTTCTTCGATAAAAATGTTTTATTCCCCCTTAATCCAACTATCCGAAACATCTTTGTCGCGAATTAATTCCGATAATGGGAGTTCTACTATATTTACTTATATGGGAGTTTTACGCTATCTGGCGAGATAATTATACAGCAAATAAGACTTAAATAAATACACTGGCGGAAAGCGAAAAAAGAACACCAAGAAGGAATTGGCGGACGATCATGAAATTTACATATGCTAATGGGGTCGAGTTTACGTAGATGTGATGTTAATTTCGGGACCAACCGGTGAGCGCTTACGCCACAGCACGGCATAATATGCAAATTATTGTCGGTGGTATTTAAAGAGTACGGCAAAGTGAATGTAATCAGTCGTCGGCGTACGGACACGTGCGAAGACCCTGAAGATGCTGCAATGCCTGGACATGGAAGATGTGTACGATTTCAGCAGTTATCGGACTTTGAGCGAGGTTGTCTAGTCGGACTCCGCGAGGCCGGGTGGTCGTATTGCGGAGCGAATTGGACGGGAAGTATCGGTGGTGGTACGATAGTGGCGTAGATGGTCCGAGAAACATTCTCACGCGAGAAGACGTGGAACCGGGAGTCACAGACGGACTGATGAGCGGACCGATCGGCGCATAAGAAGAGCCGCGTTGTCAAGCAGAACATCCACTGCGACGCAAATCCGAGCTGTAGTTGCACCTGAGGTGACTGTGCGAATAATCCGCAACCGTCTACTGGATGCAGGACTAGGTGCACGTGTGCCTCTGGCATGTGTACCTCTGACTCCAGTTCACCGTCAGGAACGGCTGCAGTGGTGTCGCGAACGTCTGCACTGGAGAACGCAATGGCGATCTGTCGTGTTCAGCGATGAAAGCAGATTCTGCTTGGGAGCCTCCGATGGCCGTATGCGTGTTCACAGACACACAGGGGAGCATCTCCACCCTTCTTGCATCCGCCAGCGACACATAGGGCCTACACCTGGTCTTCTGGTGTGGGGAGCGATCAGCTATCACTCCCGTATACAACTAGTGTTTGTACCGGGTACGTTAAACAGCACCTCATGCATCAACAACATCATTCAGCCCGTTGTTGTGCCATTTGTAAGGTCGGTCCATCGTGGTGTTTTCCAGCAAGATAACGCACGCCCACACACGGCACGTGCAACACAACATGCACTTCAGGGTGTGAGACAACTTCCATGGCCTGCACGTTCACCAGAGTTTTCCCCCATTGAGCACGTGTGGGATTTTATGGGACAACGACTTATCCGGTCTCCACGGCCAGCCACGACCATCCCCGATTTGCGCGTCCAGGTTGAGGATGCTTGGAATTCAATGCTCCAAACTTACATCCAACATCTGTACGACAGACTCCATGCCAGAATTGCACAGTGTGACGCAGTTCATGGCGGTTCAACCTCGTACTAACCATGTTACATGGAAATGTTATTTTTCAGTTTACCAGCAAATACAGCTGTATTTTGCCATAATGTTTTGATCACGTTATCCTCTGTATTCCGTTATTATGATGTATAAAATTCGTTGGTATCAGACGTCTCCTTCTTGGTGTTCTTTTTTCACTTTCCGCCAGTGTATATGAATGTTATTGATCTGATTTATCTCTATCTGATCCAAAAGAATCTTTTTCGTTCTGTCATATTGAAACTAGAAATCGAATTAAATGCAGATGTTTCGCATTGCCGGAGGAAGAAATATGCAGCCGAAAAGCTGAAGACAAAGATCATCATGGTCAAACTTAACTCTGTAGGATGCGGAAAAAAATTCCAATTCGACTTCTGGAAGCAAAGATACTGTGTATAGACACAAATACTGTGTCGTTAAACTGCTGAGGAATGAAGGGTCAAACGAACAGAATGAGGTTATGCGCTGATCCGTCGAGTTCCCAACTTTTAATTATTAATACATACAAATGGTGCACCGGAAAGCATACCACAGGCGTCAAGTAATTTTGCTTCCTATACCTCCAATGGAAAAACTTCTATACACATTTTCTTCACAATTAATGCGTTCCCATGATGAAAATTTGAACATCGATTAAAATAGCTTTATTTTATAACTTGGAATAATTAATATTTTCTAAAACATAACCATAATTATGCAATTCAACATTTGTTTGTCTACTGACGTCACCAAAGTACCGGTCGCGCCATCTTTTTGTCTGGTTTCAACACCACCAAAGGAAAAGTTATTGATTTTTAATGTAATTATGGTTTTGTTTTAGAAAATATTAAGTATTCCAAGTTATAATATGAAGTTATTTTAATCGATGTTAAAATTTTCATCCTTGGGAACACATTAATTGTGAAGGAAATGTGTACAAAAGCTTTTCCATTGGAAGTATGGGAAGCAAAATTACTTGACGTCCACCTTAAGGGCTAAAACCCCTCCAGAGCACATTTCCTCAGGAGTACTATTTTGTTAATTCCTATCCTCCTCTGTCCCAATAAGTTCAATTTGTTTCAATTTCTCTCTCCACTGAGTGCTCTAATATAAAATTGTAAATATTTTGATAACAAGGAACAGTACACCAATTAAGTAGTAAATAGTAACACTGTACTAGTGATCCGATTTATTGGCATTCTATTTTTCAGTTGCAGTTTCTGTCTAACTTCCTTGAAAAAGCCATCAGGTTGATGTGCAAAAGCTTGGAAACGCTAATGTGTCTACTTCCTACGCCAATAAATCGGATCACTAGTACAGTGTTACTATTTACTATGTAAATATTTTGCATTTCCATATTGTAATCTGACCTGAACAAACCGAGAGGCTTTTTCCTAGAGCGCAGCTCATATATCCCCAGTGAGACAAAAAGTGAAACAAACTTGTTTTTGTGAGCCGTCTAACCAGAGCAGGAGCTGGCAAAAATCCTTAGAGTATGAGCCCCTACCCCTAGGTCTTCTAACCCACTAACATTTAATCCCGTAGGATAAGATGAAGGGATTTTAGTATTTTCTGTTACCTGCCGCTTGGTACTAAAATTCGTCGGGTAAAGTGTATGTCTGTAGTCAAGCTTCCAAGCTCATGAAATGCATTTCCTCTTTTTTGAAAGTAATTGAGCATTCAACGGAACATGCCACCAGAGCAATGGAAATGAAACGCAGTTGCCATTTGTAATTCAGGCTGGAGTTACTCAGAAAACAAAAAGAAACACAATTCTTCAGTGTATTGCCTTTATATTGTAGTCATGTTTATGATAAACAGCTTGCATTATTTTTACCTGATTATTCCTAATTGAATTTATTATTTCATTTTTTTATTACTAATTACTTTGTTATACAAATTTTGAAGATGGCAATCCGATTTTATCCGACAAAGTATCATGAAAGATAACAAAGTATCTTTCATGATAATTTGTTATAGTTTCTGTACTTTAATTCACTCAATAATGATACTTATTTTGATGATACCAATAACATATCTACCAACATTAATTAGTGAAAAATTTCTTTTCCCCAAAGGTATCAATGCATATATTACATGCAAATTATTGACGCACAGTTCATATAGCTTTCATCGATATAATACACCCCTCCTCGCTCTCACCCAAGGAATTTTTTTATTTGCGCTCCTGGTCTGTCCGTTCGTCTCTCTCATCGAAAGACACTGCAGGCAAAGTGCATGCTACTTCCGACATACATAGAAAGCCGCCCTTGTAGGGAGTAACTTGCGTGGTGACGTGCTTGTGCGAGTATTTCAGTTTTAAATCTTTCAGATTTTGATATATCTTTAAGATTTAAGTGTATGTGACGCGAAAATTTCCTGTTTAGTGGTTTTCTTTCTTTCTTTTTTTATATTTATCTGCTTTGTGTATATGGCTGGCCGCAATATAGCCTCGTATTTTCCCGCTTACTAGTCTTGTTTGTTTTTCTCGGACGTGAGCGCTTGCTAATTACAGTTGATCTATTGGGTTGGTGCGAATGAAATGTCCGGGGCCAACGAGCAGTGGGGACAGGTCCCCATAACAGCGGAATGAAACCACGCACAGGTGTTGCGTGTATTACATCACAGAGTTACCATAAATAGCTAGCACATGTGTCAAAAACAAGGTTCAGGCGTGGCTTGTTCGGACGTAACGTGGCTTGCTAAGGAAACATGCAGACGCCGGATTTGAGAGTCATCTTCCTGTATGAGTTTAAACTGGGCCATTCTGCAGGAACTGCCGCTCGAAACATTAACAAAGCGTTTGGGGAGAATACTGCCAACGAACGAACCATTCGGCGATGGTTTGTGAAGTTTCAAAGCGCAGATACGGACCTGCAAAACGAAGCACGTGGTCACCAACCTGTTGCTGTTTCTGACGATTTTCTGCTACGTGTGGTTGAAGCGGACACCGAGAAACGTGTAATGAGATAGGGGCAGAGGTAGGTGTCCACCACACGACAGTTGTTCGGCTTCTGGCTGCGCTGGGTAAGATAAAAATGCTGGACATGTGGCTGCCGCATGAGTTGACAACTGCCAACAAGACTAGTCGTTTGGAAGTCTGCACGTCGTTGCTTGCCAGGAATAAGCAGGAACCTTTACTGCATCGAGTCGTCACCTGCGACGAGAAGTGGGTTTTTTATGATAATCGGAAACAATCTGCACAATGGTTAAGCAAGGCACAGCCTGCTGGACGGCATCCTAAGATATCCCTACACACCATGAAGATGATGCTCCTTGTCTTATGGTCCACAGCCGGGATAATTCATCCGAGTTTCTTGGCAAGAGGCCAAATCATCACTGCAGAACGTTATTGTGCTGAATTACACCAGATGCATCGGAAAGTGCTGCAGAAGAAACAACCGGCTTTGGTCAACAGACATGGTATTCTTCTGCTCCAGGCCAACGCTCGTCCTCATGTCGCACAACAAACGATGCTGACACTAAGTGCCTTGGGCTATGCAGCACTGACTCATCCTGCCTACTACCCGGACTTTTCTCCGACAGACTATCATCTCTTTCGTCACCTGGATCACTTCCTGTCCGCGAAAAAGGTTCACGACAGACAACGAGGTTCAATGTGCAGTTGATGACTTCTTCGAATCCTAGCCATAATACTATTTTGTTCCGGATCACGGCCTTGCCGGACAGATGGTGACCATGTGTCGATGCCGAGGGGATTATTTTCAATGGTAAGTTGTCCAACTTTATCAATCTCCTCATGGGGCTGAGCAGATTGCTAAAGCCTTTATAAGGCTGAGAAAGAATTTTACCAATCCGACATTTAAGTGGAGGTATATTTACTGCAGACGGACAGACCGGTCGATGAAGGGAAGGACAGACTTCGATCTTGTCCGCATGCCTGCCTTCATCAATCAGAGGAAGAATTGTTTCACTCTGATGATTAGAAGCGGAGATATCGTTTCTGCGAACTGACGGACAGACAAAATTCCAAGTGGATGGACAAATGAAAAGAGGTCTGAAATCTCGTAATAGTTTCCTCCAACAAACAGGGAAAGGCATTATCAAACTGATATTTTGAAGCGGAGGTATATACTCTTTGGACTGACGAAGCTCACGTTCTCCTCTGTTAGCAACGAAGAAATTTTTATAAACGGATATTTTGAAGCGGCAATGTAATTTCTGCGGACGAAGGACAGACATATGAACGGAAGAAGAGACATCAATAATCTGGTGCGCATGCTTGTCCTTATCAGTCACAGAAAGAATTGCCACAATCTGGCTGTTGGAAGCGGAAATATAATTTCGGCGGACAGACAAACAGACCAACTGACTATCAGAGGACGGGAGGAGTGATTTCTGATATTTTATCAGCAAATCAACATTTCGAAGCCCAAGTACTGTTCTTGCAGAAGTGAGAACCGGATGGAAAGACGACTCAAATCGAAATTTTTTCCTATATACTATCTGCACGTAACTAAAAGTTTCGAACTCTACGAATTGTAGCAGGTGACGAAATGGCGCAGGCGATGAAAAGACGCTGGCGACGATTTAATGCGACAAAGCAGAATAAAAATCAACTGAATTATTGTCATGCCCATTCATACACGTATATATCAAAAGACATGCTATAAGGAAGCGGAAAACCAACAAAACAAACGAGCAGAAAAAGACCACGCTGTTTTCTATAGTAAGCATATATACCCATCACATACACACTACTAAACAGTGGTCTCAAATTATCATTTATTATTCGTAGGATCAACTCAAAAATTGCGGAGTTATCGTTCTGTAAAATACAACTGAAATTGGGCGTGCCGATTCCTTATTATATCCAACCACAACAGCATCAAAAAGCTCGCACGTTATTTAGAAATAGAGATATCCTCATAAATACATACAGTATATCCTCATCAGTACGTGTATGCTCAGAGAACAGAAACAGAGAACATTTGGGACAGTTTCGGCTATTCTTACGTCTGTTTGATTAAATGGGAATTTTTTAAATCCCCTATACAGAAACGTAGATAACATGGAAAATGTGCATATGATTATGCCACTTAGCGGGGAAGCTATACGGGCCATATAAACGAACCCATAAAATGAATATAAATTCTTGCTTATTTTAGGTCTAACCAATCCAAATTCAATTTTTGGCATTCGTCTTCTAGAAAATTAGATATCGGAACAGCTACAAATACACACTAAGTTCCCACGCGAGAACACAGTGCATTAAGAAAATGGGGGGGGGGGTTAACAACCACCGTGAGCAACTCGATGGGCCATAAGCACAACCGCCCGCCACTAATTTAGGGTCACTGACTCCAAGAAAGGGAGAGAGCCAGTGCCGTAAAACAAACACAAAATTCATACATCACTGGATTCGAACCCAGACCCTTCTCGGCCGAACGGTCACAAGCCAACGCTTAGACCATTGAGCCGCCGGGGCGGTCTGAACCATTTTCTGGAAACAAAAAATAGGGATATTTATTTTAGTGACTTAACAGAAAATTTCGTAATGTGGAAAATACGTGTATATATAAAAAAAAAAAAGATTAAAAAAAATTCTAAATAAGGCTTAGGAATATTCCATTTGAGAAGAATTTTTGAATTGGCCGAATGATCAAGGCGCAGGCTTTTGGCTAATCGTCAGAACTAGTCCGGGTTCGAGTCCCGAATGTCACATTCGGGATCGAACACGGGACTAGCTCTGATGGCCACATAGCCGTAGCTTGGTCCCTTAACCTGGGGTAGGGGGAGGGCTGAAGGGTCACTAATACAGATTAAAGTTTTGTTTTGGTTTTTCGATCCTTTTACTTCACCAGCGATAAATTTCTCCATGCCAAAAAGGAAAGAAAAAACAAACAAACTATAATACGAAATATAAAAAACAGGGTACAGAAAGAAAACTGAACTTTCTTGAAATATAAAAAAATAAATCACATTCTTTGAATTTTCTTAATGGTCGTTGAATAGCAAATTCCTTACAATATCACATATTTTTGCTAGTGTGAAACACCAAGTGATACATGCACTTTCACCAAGAGTTCACCGTTGCAAAATAACACATTTTAAATAAAACGTGACCAAGTTTTTGGAGGCCCTAGTCACTTCACTCAAAAAAACCCTATGCTTTTTCAGTTCATATATTATAGACTATACGTTTGTATTTATTCCTATCTCACAGTTACACCATGTACTTCTAAAGACGTTTAAAATCCTTTTAATGGTACAATTTTTTACAATTTCTTATTTTTCTGTTAATCTGCACATAGTTTAATACACTGACAAAACACCTACAAAGTAATTGATTTTCGGTAACACTTTGTCTATGTTATGTTACCAAGTACAGTAAAAATTCACATACTCTACTGTAATGATATCTATTGCAGAAAAATAGTTAAAATTTAGTTATATGCATACAGTCTCCTTGCAAAGTCCTCAGGAAATCTCACACTATTGTACGGACTTGTCCTTCGTTACTCAGTTTCTATTTGCACATGCAGCTGAAAAAAATCGCACAACACTATGTTCACTCACACCATGTGTGTTCATATAATCCTTGAGGGAGACAAAATGAGCACTGTCCAAAATACACATATAACTTGGTGATGCGTAACATCACAGCCTCTCCTTGACAAATGTCAAACCCGCCTTCTCGTGGTGCATCCTGCTCCCACTAAAGGGGCTCTGACGACCGCCAATAGCGGTATAACTATACCATCGGGATTAGGGGAAATGCTATCCCACACTCACCAACCGGCTTGGCCAACGTGGTGAGTTATGGCCAAACCCCTCCAAAATAATTCCACAGCTTAAATCTTGGCCCTCAGTCTCCGGCAGCTGGAATGTACCTGGCCAAGGCAGCGGCCAGTGCAACATGAAGGCAGAGGGTGCTAAGAATCCCCGGAGGACCGGACTAGGCTGCCATCTGATGCTGACCTTGGCTACGTATAATGGACGCTCCCTATCTTCTGATTCAAGGCTTCTTGAATTGGAAGAGGAACTACAAAGGATCAAGTAGGACATCATCGCGCTAAGTGAGGTAAGGAGAAAAGGAGAAGATCTCATTGAACTGAAAAGTGGACATATCTTCTACTATCGTGGGACTGATACTGGCAGAACTAGTGGTGTTGGATTTATAATAAACAAGAAACTGAAGGATAAAGTTGTAGAAGTTGAAAGTTCCTCTGACAGAGCTGCACGACTCGTTATCCAACTCTCGAGAAGATACCAGGCTCAGATTATTCAAACTTATGCACCCACCACAAGTCATCCGGAAGAAGAAATTGAAGAATTTTATGAGGAAATTCGTCATCTAAATAATAAAGGTAAGCAGCACTTAAAGATAATTACGGGAGATTTCAATGCAAAAATAGGGCAACGGCAACAGAATGAAACTTCAGTAGGTAAATTCGGTCACGGCAACAGAAACCAGCGGGAAAATACTCTCGTAGAGTTTGCAGAGGCAAAAGGCTTTTTCATCTTGAACTCCCTTTTCAAGAAAAAGCCACACGGGAAATGGACATGGAGACATCCAAATAGGACGACAACTGAAATTGATTTTATTATGTGTAACAAAAAATTCGTCATAGAAGACTGCAGTGTACTAAATAAGTTCAACACAGGTAGTGGCCATAGATTGGTGAGATGTAAGATGCACCTCAACACTAAACTCGAACGTAGCAAGCTCATAATACAAACAAAATGTATAGACATAACCAACCTTAAAAAACACCATAATACCTTCAAATTGGAACTGAAGAACAGATTCTCTGCTTTAGAAGGCCTAACATCGGAAGAAGTGGATATTTCTGAAGTTAATAGAAAAGTAACCAAAGCTCTTATAGAAACAGCAACAAAATCAGCTGGGTCGAAGAACAAGTTGCATGTGAATAAATTATCAGGAAAAACCAAAAGGTTGATGCAAAAAAGAAGAGAGATGAGGACAACTAAAGAAGATGTGACTTCCAAAGTGGAATATATAGAGCTATGCAAGACAGTACGAAAAAGTATCACTGAAGACGTAAGGAAATTCAACTGTGAACTAGTGAGGAAAGCAATTGAAAACAACCAAAGCCTAAAGATAGCAAAGGGACATCTCAGTAAGGGAAGAAAACAGATTATAGCACTGAGAAAAGAAGATGGTTTTGTAACAAGAAATACAGGCGAAATTTTGACAAGAGTGAGAGATTTCTATTCCAAATTATATGAAAGGGATGATACATGTACTCCAGACATCATGAAAGGTACCAGAGTTCTTCCAGTCCTCCCAGCGGAAGTTGCCCACGCAATCAAGAGCATGAAGCGGGGAAAAAGCTCCAGGAGAAGATGGAATTACTGTAGACATCATACAAGAAGCAAGTGGAGAAATCGAAACAGTACTCGCCCAAATTTTCACTCGATGCCTTAATGAAGGGAAGATTCCTGAGGATTGGAACAACGCTACAATGATCCTGCTACATAAAAAAGGTGACATTGAGGATCTCAGGAACTGCAGACCTATCAGCCTCCTATCAGTGGTTTATAAAATCTTCACTAAAGTTCTTTCACACCGTTTGAAGGTAACACTGGACATGGCTCAACCGAGAGAACAAGCTGGATTTAGGAGTGGCTACAGCACAATAGATCATATCCACGTACTGAGAGAACTAATTGAAAGAGCGAGGGAATATGAACTTCCATTGTGCATGGCTTTTATCGATTATGAAAAAGCCTTTGATTCGGTGAAACCATCAGCAGTTACAATGGCTCTGAAATCCTGTGGCATTGACGATGCATACATTAATATTATTAATAACATCTATGAAAATGCAAGTGCAAAGATTTGGCTATTTGAGAATACAGCACACATAAAAGTAGAAAAGGGAGTAAGACAAGGTGACACCATATCTCCGAAGCTCTTTAATGCCACATTGGAGAGTGTCTTTCAATCGTTGAGCTGGGAAAACAAGGGGATAAAGATTAATGGAGATTATCTAACCCATCTTCGTTTTGCTGATGACGTAGTCATTTTTGCAACTACCCCATCAGAGCTGCAGAGTATGATCCAGGAACTTGCTGACAAGAGTAAAGAAGTTGGATTAAAAATGAACTTTCAGAAGACAAAAGTGATGTTCAATGCTTTTTCAAGAAATGAAGATTTATTGATTGATGGAGAAAAGCTGGAGATAACAGACACGTACGTTTATCTTGGACAGCAGATATCAAGTGAGGGTCACATTGATGAAGAAATTAATCGGCGTACAAAACTTGCCTGGAGAGCCTTTGGAAGAAACAGCATAATTTTCAAGAGCAATATGATATTATGTCTTAAAAGAAAAGTGTTTGATCAATGCATTCTTCCAGTGCTTTCGTATGGTACAGAGACGTGGACCTTAACTAAAAGTGACATACAAAGGCTGCAGACAACTCAAAGCAGCATGGAGAGGTGCATGCTTGTTGTAACCAGGAGAGATAAGAAGAGGAACTCGTGGATTCGAAAAATGACAAGAGTGGAAAACATCATGATCAGAGTAAAATCCTTGAAATGGCAATATGATGGACATACTGCCAGAAGGACAGACCATCGATGGACAGCCGAAATTTTAGATTGGATTCCAAGGGACAGGAAAAGACCTAGAAGAAGACCACATGGGAGATAGGTGGATGAAATGCGAAAGTATGCAGGAGTGACATGGAGGAGCCTGGCACAAGACAGATATTCAAACTTATGCACCCACCACAAGTCATCCTGAAGAAGAAATTGAAGAATTTTATGAGGAAATTTGTCATCTAAATAATAAAGGTAAGCAGCACTTGAAAATAATTATGGGAGATTTCAATGCAAAAATAGGGCAACGGCAACAGAATGAAACTTCAGTAGGTAAATTCGGTCACGGCAACACAAACCAGCGTGGAAATACTCTCGTTGAGTTTGCAGAGGCAGAAGGGTTTTTCATCTTGAACTCCTTCTTCAAGAAACAGCCACACAGGAAATGGACATGGAGACATCCAAATGGGACGACAAGTGAAATTGATTTTATTATGTGTAACAAAAAATTCGTCATAGAAGACTGCAGTGTGCTAAACAAGTTCAATACAGGTAGTGACCATAGATTGGTGAGATGTAAGATGCACCTCAACACTAAACTTGAACGTGGCAAGCTCATAAGACAAACAAAATCTATTGACATAACCAACCTTAAAAAACACCATAATACCTTCAAGTTGGAACTGAAGAACAGGTTCTCTGCTTTAGAAGGCCTAACATCGGAAGAAGTGGACATCTCTGAAGTTAACAGAAAAGTAACCAAAGCTCTTATGGAAACAGCAACAAAATTAGCTTTGTCTAAGAACAAGTTGCATGTAAATAAATTATCAGGAAAAACGAAAATGTTGATGCAAAAAAGAAGAGAGATGAGGACAACTAAAGAAGATGTGACTTCCAAAGTGGAGTATATAGAGCTATGCAAGACAGTAAGAAAAAGTATCACTGAAGACGTAAGAAAATTCAACTGTGAACTAGTGAGGAAAGCAATTGAAAACAACCAAAGCCTAAAGATAGCAAAGGGACATCTCAGTAAGGGAAGAAAACAGATTATGGCACTGAGAAAAGAAGATGGTTCTGTAACAAGAAATAGAGGCGAAATTTTGACAAGAGTGAAAGATTTCTACTCCAAATTATATGAAAGAGATGATACATGCACTCCAGACATCATGAAAGATACCAGTACCAGAGTTCCTCCAGTCCTTCCAGCAGAAGTTACACATGCAATCAAGAACATGAAGCGGGGGAAAGCTCCAGGAGAAGATGGAATTACTGTAGACATCGTACAAGAAGCAAGTGGAGAAATCGAAACAGTACTCGCCCAAATTTTCACTCGATGCCTTAATGAAGGAAAGATTCCTGAGGATTGGAACAACGCTACAATGATCCTGCTACATAAGAAAGGTGACATTGAGGATCTCGGAAACTACAGACCTATCAGCCTCCTATCAGTAGTTTATAAAATTTTCACTAAAGTTCTTTCACACCGCTTGAAGGTAACACTGGACATGGCTCAACCGAGAGAACAAGCTGGATTCAGGAGTGGCTACAGCACAATAGATCATATCCACGTGCTGAGAGAACTAATTGAAAGAGCGAGGGAATATGAACTTCCATTGTGCATGGCTTTTATCGATTATGAAAAAGCCTTTGATTCGGTGAAACCATCAGCAGTTACAATGGCTCTGAAAACCTGCGGTATTGAAGATGCATACATTAATATTATTAATAACATCTATGAAAATGCAAGTGCAAAGATTAGGCTGTTTGAAAATACAACACACGTAAAAATTGGAAAGGGAGTGAGACAAGGTGACATCATATCTCCGAAGCTCTTTAATGCTACATTGGAGGGTGTTTTTCAGTCGCTGAGCTGGGAAAACAAGAGGATAAAGATTAATGGAGATTATCTAATCTCCATTAATCTTTATCCCCTTAATTTTGCTGATGACGTTTTGCTGATGACATAGTCATTTTTGCAAACTACCCCATCAGAGCTGCAGAGTATGATCCAGGAACTTGCTGACAAGAGTAAAGAAGTGGGATTAAAAATGAACTTTCAGAAGACAAAAGTGATGTTCAATGCTTTTACAAGAAATGAAGATTTATCGATTGATGGAGAAAAGCTGGAGATAACAGACACGTACGTTTATCTTGGACAGCAGATATCAAGTGAGGGTCACATTGATGAAGAAATTAATCGGCGTACAAAACTTGCCTGGAGAGCTTTTGGAAGAAAAAGCATAATTTTCAAGAGCAATATGCCATTATGTCCCAAAAGAAAAGTGTTTGATCAATGCATCCTTCCAGTGCTTACGTATGGTGCAGAGACGTGGACCTTAACTAAAAGAGACATACAAAGGCTGCAGACAACTCAAAGCAGCATGGAGAGGTGCATACTTGGTGTAACCAGGAGAGATAAGAAGAGGAACTCGTGGATCCGAAAAATGACAAGAGTGGAAGACATCATGATCAGAGTTAAATCCCTGAAATGGCAATGGGCTGGACATACTGCCAGAAGGACAGATCATCGATGGACAGCCGAAATTTTAGATTGGATTCCAAGGGACAGGAAAAGACCCAGAAGAAGACCACATGGGAGATGGGTGGATGAAATTCGAAAGTATGCAGGGGTGACATGGAGGAGACTGGCACAAGACAGACCGTTGTGGAGGAAACTTGGGGAGACCTTCGTCCAGCAGTGGATTGATAATGGTTGACAATGATGATGATGATGATATATATATTCGTAATGTTTATTCAAATGTTACGTTTCACCATATAAAAAACGCATTTCCCTCTTTCCTAACCTTTAATTTCAGAACAATGAGCTCTACGCCGATATGGAGAGAACCATTGCCGGAGCTGTTTCTACTGATTTACTCCAAGTAATTTTTTATATTCACCTCAAGTATTTGCCCATGCTTCGTGCTGTATCATTTCAATTTTGCTTTTTCTTTTTTTTCTTTTTAAAGTGCGATACATGAATGTATGAGGGGAAGAATATATGCTTACGATGAAATACAAAAATAGAAAGTAATTTTCATAAACCACCGAAAATAAAAGTTCAAGAGTGTACAAAAACGTCCATTTTCTAGGGGGGGGGGGGGGGGTATTTTGCGAAAATCTGAGTGCCCTCTAGCCTCCTGCTAGCTACTGCCATGTATGAGCAATGTGTTCGGTTTAAGACGCTGGTAGCCAGTGACTCTAAATAAGAAAGCTTAGTGTGGCACTAGACGTCCATGAGGGTCGTTAAATCGGCTCCAGGTGAATTCGGAAAACGAATTAATCGAAAACGGATTCATCGGACGGACAATTCATCGAAAAGCAAATTTTTCGAAAATTAGGGCTTCAGGTGAATTCATTGAAAGCGAAATCACCGAAAGATACAATATCGTAGGGTAAGCTTTTGTCGAAAACTTTGACTATAATTGGAATATGGCTAATTGGCCACAAAAGCGTTTGGGGAACGCATAAAAATCGCATTTTTTATTTCTTAGATTACACTTTCATGTAGGATGACCACAAAACCGTTAGGCAGTCTAACAAGAATCAGACTTTTGACTTCATTGTATCTACTTTCCCCATAGATCGCCTCTAAAGATAGGCCTAAGTTCAGGCCTTTTTAACAGCTTTTATTCCATCGTGCTCATATTCATAACGTTTAGACAACAATTCAAGTCAGTATTACTGCGCTTTTACTTAGGCATTAAATATTAATACCTTGGCATAGGCCTAGGCCTTTTAAATAGTTTTTCTTCCATCGTGCTTATATTCATAAGGTTTAGACTCCAAGTCAAGTTAGCATTGTTGCACTTTCACAATACTTAGGCATTGCATATTAATACTTTGGCCTAGGTCTTTCTAACAGTTTTTATTCCATTGTGCTCATATTCATAAGGTTTAGACACCAAGTCAGGTAAGTAATATTGATGTAAATATTAACAAATAGGCCTTTGGTCCAGGCCTTTCGGACAGATTTTGTTAAGTGTATGAAATATTTATTCTTAAGTAAAAGCCCAATATTACTAAATTGACTTGATGCAAAGCTTATAAAAATGAGAACGATGCAATAAAAAGGCTAAAAAGTCCTAAACCTAGGCCAAGGTATTGATATTTAATGCCTAAGGAAAAGCACAATAACACTAACTTGACTTGGTGTCTAAACCTTATGAATATGAACACGATGGAATAAAAACTGTCAAAAAGACCTAGGCCTAGGGCAAGGTATTAAAATTTAATGCCTAAGTAAAAGTGCAATATTACTAACTTGACTTGGTACCTAAACCTTAGGAATATAAGCACAATCGAATAAAAACTGTTAAAAAGGCCAAGGTATTAATATTTAATGCCTAAGTAAAAGGGCAATAATACTAACTGGACTTGGTGTCTACACCTTATGAATATGAACACGATGGAATAAAAGCTGTTAAAAAGGCATAGGCGAAGGTATTAATATTTAATGCCTAAGTAAAAGCGCAATAATACTAACTTGACTTGGTACCTAAACCTTATGAATATGAGCACGCCGCCCCGGTGGCGCAGTGGTCTAAGCGATGGCTTGTGACCATTCGTCAGATAAGTGTCCGGGTTCGAATCCTGGTGAGCACGGATGTTGTGTTTGTCTTACAGCCTTGGCTCTCTCCCTTCCCTGGAACCAGTGGCCCTAAATTAGGGACCAGCGACTACTTATGGCCCATTGCTCACGGTGGTCGTTAAACCTTCACTCAAAAAAAAAAAAAAAGAGTACAATCGAATAAAAACTGTTTAAAAGGCCAAGGTATTCATATTTATTGCCTAAGTAAACGCACAATATTACTAACTTGACTTGGTGTCTAAACCTTATGAATATGAACACAATGGAATAAAAACTGCTAAAAAGACCAAAGCCAAGATATTAGCATTTAGTGCCTAAGTAAAAGCGCAATAATACTAACTAGACCTTGTGTCTAAACCTTATGAATATGAGCATTATCGAATAAACATGTTAAAATGGCCTAGGCTTTTTAACACTGTTAAAAAGGCCTAGTCTTAGGCCTATTTGTTAATATTTAATGCTTAAGTAAAATCGCAATAATGCTAACTTGATTTGGTACCTAAACCTTATGAATATGAGCACGAAGGGAGAAAACCTGTTAAAAAAAGCCTATTTGTTAACATTTGATGATTAAATAAAAGCGCAGCATTATTAGTTTCATTTATTATGTAAACATTATGAATATACTGCGTCGTGCTCAGATTCATGAGGTTGAGACACAAAAACTAGTATTATTGCCCTTTTACTAAGGCATTAAATATTAATCCCTAGGCCTTTGCGCACGTCTGAAACCAAGAAACTGAAATTTTTAAACGGCCCCTAAAGTGGGTATCTTCAACTTGTCCATTTGGCTAAATGTTTAGTGGCCAGTTGTCTTAAACTCCATTTCAATAAATTCGTTTCATTTTTTTCCGAAAAAGTCGCCTTCCGGTAAATTGCTCGCTGGAAAAATTTGTTTTCGATGAATTCGCATTCGATAAATTCGCTTTCGATGAATTCGCCTGCTCCCGTTAAATCTCGAAACGAAAGGGGGGCATCACGACGCATGCAGATATGCACCCATCTCCGCAAAAAGCAAAAACATATATAAGTAGATCTATGGTTACATCTATGCAACGCAAAATAATTCGATCAATCTACTTCGAGAGTAGGAAATGCCTGATCCACAGGCAAACAGACAGATAAATTCAAAACATTAACTGCACGTTGTCTGATATTCATGTATATTCAAAGACGTGTCAATATTATTTTCTTTGGGCGATTTGAGGTGAATCGCATCTGACCCGTACACAAATCTTCCAGTTTGTGTGCGAGCGGCATGCGTGAGCTCTTAGTTCGCAACTTTCAAATTAATGATTAATGCAACGCAATGTAGTACAATGTCTCTTGACATGATATATCTCAAAGACAGATGTTATTCGAAAATTACTTTTCGACGTGTAGGGCAGAAGATGGAATTAATTAAATCCATGAGTATATGAATCTGAGGGAATCACTCGATTTTTTTTTATGGTTGCTGTCTCCTAGGAGGGATGAAAACCAGAATAGAATGGCAAACATGAAGTAAGAGAAATGGCCAACATGGAACTCGAACCCACACCCGCGACGATTATGTTTTAATTTCTACACCACCAAAAAATTTGCTTCTTTCTGAAGAACGTGTTATGTGGGAACTTCACAAGCGTGCAACTTGGACGTCTTGTTGAGTGTGTATCCAGTGTTCAACCATACGCAGAATTGCATATTGATCTTTGTGGATAGGGAAGAACTTAGGCTGTTTTTTCAGTTAGTCAAAATGGTAAAACTTCATTGAAGTATTAAATGGCAATAAAAGAAGATCACATTGGTCCATTTTGCTAATTACTAGATGAAAAATAGGGACTATAACATCCACCTAACTGTAAGAAGAACAGTAACACTGTGTGTATCATCCTATGGCACATGGAAAACTCCTGAAAATTGAATGTAGGATTACGTTAGGCAAACTGTTGGAATTTTAGCTATGAACAACACCCGTTTGAATTAACTTAAGATTCAATGCTCAGCTAACTTAACTGAACTGGTAAGAGTCAAAATTAAGAAAAATAAATCTTAAAAAAAAAAAAAAAAGTGCGCATTTTCTGAATAAAGCAGATTTGAGCTCCTTAAGATTCTGTAAGAATGTGCCTAACAAACTTATGTCTAAAATGACTATTGTGTAGGATTAATCAAATGTCTTTTGTTATGGAAAATTGTTTCTGCTGATCAAACGAATTAATATAACGTTAGGAAAATCAGAAATAAGCTAAGTTTGGAGTTGACCTACCTATAAAAAAATGAGTTTTTACTCTAGAACAATGATTCTTGGAGAAATTTGAGTAGATTGTGTGTGTGTGTTTGGGGGGAGGGGGTGGGGTAAGAAAGGAGTATAAAATCTTGATTTCGCTTGCACAAATTTTCCACAATATTTTGCTGTTACGCAATTAATTTTTACCGTTTTTCGATATGTACACGTAACGTTAAAACACGCGTTAAAAAAAATAAGGCAGGAGAACGAATGGGCTCGGCAAAAGAGATTAGCACATTACATAAAAATCAAAAATCATAGGGAAAATACAAATACAAAAGAAAACAATTTTGACGAAAACTTAAATGGAGGTGTGGAATTGTCAGTGAAAATCTGATTTCTGCATCTTTGTAAATAATGCGTTACTTACGTGGGGTTTGTGGCAAGGTACGGTCTGATTGTGTGAGGAATGAAGACGTATTGCATTTGTGTGATGTGAAGCAAAATGTTGTTAGCAAGGTGGAGACCAATATGCTTCGGTGGTTTGGCCATGTTGAAAGAATGAGTGATCAGATGCTTACTAAGAAAATCTTTTAGCCCAAGTGGCAGGAAGGAAAGGCAGAGGAAGGCCAAGGAAGACATATGTGGATCAGATTCAGGAGTGTCTGCATGAGAAAAAGATTATGAGTATGAAGTATAAAAGATCTTGTGTATGGCGTGTAATGGATATCAGTGAAGCACGAGTTGTATGTCCAGATCGCTGTAAATGGAGAAATTTGATACGACAACAATAAGTAAAAATATCTGGAAGTTTGTATTTCTTTTTGGAGCTAACCTCTGAATCTCAGAGAACAGCTTAGTGATATGTATGTATGTATGTATGTAGTAATTTATGCTTTTTTTTTTTTTCAAACCTAAATGCGAGTGGTACACTTTGAATATTCTGGGAGATGTCGTTAGTCTACCTTATCTGGTACTGACATAAATTTTGCTTTCTGCGCTTTTATTTCCACTCCAAGAGTAAGCGTCAGGATAAAGATTTCGTCTAGAAGAAAAAAACGTTGCTTTTAGGATTTCATTCTATTTCTTTCAGGGAATTGGTGCAAAGTTTTTATATTTTGAGTTTTTCTTTTAAAAAGACTTTCACTATTTAGAACCCTAATTAGCATTTGAAGCTGCTTCCACTTTTTGAAATTCTTACCCGGCGATAAAGGTTAGTAGTCCAATGTAGACAGAAATTTGAAGTGTATCATTTTAAAGTTGGATTGTCGTTGCTGGTATTTCCCAATCACTTCTTTTACTTTTTTATTACGAAAACAGAGCAGTATTTATTTAATTTATAGTTTTAAAAGAACACAAAAAACAATGTTTCTGAAATACTAGGTAAAAACACTCCGTACTTTCACCTTGTAAAATAAGTTGAACTGAAACTACGTGACTTTATTTTAAATGCACCAGAGTTGAATAATAATGAAACGCATATAAGACCGCAGAATAACAATAGAGCACATAGCAGTGGCGTACCAGAAAGACTCGAGCCCCCCTTCCGCGAAAAAATGTTTTCCAAGCCCTTTTGCGAAAATCCATTAACTTTCAATTAAATAAAATTTTAACTTCCATATTAATAACTAGGCTTTACGGGTGTTTTAATAAATTAAATTCTTTGGAACCTACGAGTAGTTTTCGTAAAATCAAAATTATTTCACTTTATTGCGTGAAACACAAATATTTAAGTTATAATTAAAAGGATTGCCCTGTTTACCGATAAAAATTACTACACAAAATACTTACGTCAAAGTTAATCATATCACGCAAAATTTATTATTTCAAAGAATTAAAGGCTGCTGTTCTAAATGCCTCACGACTGCACACGCAATACATGCAACTGCCGTCTAATGACTTTTCCGATTTATACGAAATGTCACAACACAAGTAGCAAACACCTAAGTAACGATTAAGAACGGTAGAACAAAAAAAAAAAAAAAAAGAAAGGGAGTACTACTTAAATTATTTACTCTAGAATACAAAAAACACACTTAACACAATGCCACAATGTTTTGCACAAAGAAAAAAATATTTTATAAAAAAAAATGACACAGGTCTCTGATTTTTAGTTCCCGTGAAGAATACCTTTTAGTTCGTTATATTTGGAAGGATGCATAGTTATGGGCAAACAACTGTAATACATAGCACCTTATCCTCATCGGTATAAAAATGCCGCTCATTGAACTGATTTTTTTCACATTCTCTTGTTAACATAACTGCTTAGAAACAATTATTGCAAGGGGTGTGAACTTGAAGCCCCTTCTAACAGCAAGGACTATTACAAGGGACCTCAAGTTCTTTTGAATAGCTGCTTTTCTTCTTCCAGTTTTTATGAACTAAAGCAACGAAAATTATTTTTAAAGATTTTACGTATTTACTGAGAAAAAAAAAATGCTTTTCTTCTTAATACTTCATTCAAAGTGGCCTTAATTCTTGGCTATTTCTTTAACCAGTTTCATACGAAGTTTCCGCAAAAAATTTTGTAAAATATTTCTGCTCAGGCTAAAGGCCCTTTTAACCATGATGCTTCCCGCACTGTGGGAGTTGCGGGGGCTATCCGTACGCTCCTGGAACATTGGAACATTTAACACTTCCAATAAGCGAGATCACTATATTGGGATGAATCTTTTAGGAATGAAGAAGATTTCTTCTAGGTGGGTCTGAATCAGTTAATTAGCGATGGCATAAATCATTCCTTCTTCGGAGTTCCCTTATCGTCCACCATTTACTCAAAAAAGTCATTCACGAATGACCCAATTTCAAGGTTGTTACTACACTCACTGAGTAAATCATTCCTTGCAAAGAACCCGTGTTTATTCCTCAGCTCGTTTTGGCGAACTAAGCCATCACCCCTAATAGCTTAGTCATCACCCCCGTAATAAGCTATTAGGGGGTGATGACTAAGCGCGAGCTCTTCAAGCACTAAGGGCGAGCTCTTCAACCATTCCCTATGAATGTTTGCCAAGAGCGAAAGATTCGGGCACCCCATTCAAATGAATGCATTCACGCATCATTCCCAGTCTTAAGATTCATCATCATTTTCTAGCCGACTGCTCATTCGCATTGCGGTTGACACTTATTAATTCTCGACATTCCTTTTCTTATAGGGAATTTGTTTTTGAACTTATGGGAACAGAAGAAAGTTAAAGGTGCTGCAACTACTGTACAATGTGTGCAGCAGTAATAGCGGATTAAGTGATCATTCACAGCTGTGAGAGTAAACTATTCACTATTTACGATGAAGAGTCATTCATTGCGAACCAATCGTCCACGAATGGTACATCACTACACTGAATGCAAATCAGAAGCTGGAAAGAGGAGTGAAGTGTTGTCATGAGATTCTGTAGCATTTTGAAGCTAATGAAGTTCAGCTTTTGGGGTGATATGCCACTATGGACGAAACATGGATGCACCACTTCGACGATGAAAAACAGAATAATCGAAAAAGTATAAGGATCTGTCTTCCATTAATCCTAAAAGATTTCGAGTGAAGAAATCGACTGGAAAAGCCATGGCATCCATCTTTTTGGATGCATAAGGAGTGATCATGGTTGATTTCCTGGAAGGAGGTGCCACTATGCATGCGCGGTATTATTCTAACCAACTGAGACGTTTACGTCAGTAACTGAAACTCGAGATACGCGAAAAATCTCCTATGAGTCACCTTCCATTAAGACAATGCACCGGGCACAGTGATTATGCCTTAGTAAAACTGGTTCAAGCCATTGTACATTCCTCCTTACTCGCCAGATTTAGCTTCATCCGACTTTCCCATTTCCAAACCTCGAAAGGGACATAAAAGGGCAGAAATTCGACAGTGATGGATGCAGTGAACAACTAGTTTGATTAAAAATCTTCAGAGTTTTACTTGAACGGGTTATGAAAGCTACTGGATCGTGACAGAAAGTGTATTCACTTAAGCGGGAACTATGTTGAAAAATAAATGGGTTTTCACAACATTTCAGCACTACTTCTATGGAAGCGAAGAAATTCTTTAAATATTTGTGCTCCAGAAATTTGCAAGTTCTTTCAGCGCATTGTTCTGATACAAAAATGGTTTAAAATTTGTTTCTTTCAAAAAGTTTTGGAATCATGATCTAAAACATTGTATGAGACGGTGAAAAAATTCGTTAATGTTATGACTTTTCAGCTCCATCTTGGTAAGATTGGCATTTCTTTGGATCCATATTGCTACAGCTGAGAGTTTTGATACCACTTCGGCATAAAGTCCTTTTACGGATAAAATGAATCGAATAATGCCATTACTCACACTTACCTCTGCTGATTTGAAAAATGCCAAGCAATCTCACTTGTTTTTAGCATGGCGTTTTCAAAAAGTACATGCTTACAGTATCACTCTGTTCATCGCCTCGTATGTCCTCCTCAGACACAGTATTTCCGCATCTACAAGTGTAATTCCAGAAAATTCTGTTTTTTCCGCCAGAGAGCGATACCATGAGGATGCTGAATCATGAATTTTCGAATTTATGTCGTGCTAAGGCTTATCTCTACGTGTCATGAAAGCGTTGTGTGTGTGTGTGTGTGTGTGTGTGTGTGTTGGACATGATATACAAACTTCTAAATTCAGATTGGAATCTTCTTTTTTATTTTCATTCGATACGCTGTTTTATCTTTTGATGATGTATATTTTATTTCTCCAAAGTTCCGAAGTATTTTATCATTACACCTTCTCTCTTGAATGACTGATTTCAGAATTTGTTTTGGCCGTTTACTATGCCCATGACCGTAATTCTCAATATTTTTCCTAGCTTACATAATGTAACATTTTTCGGCAAGTTGGAGTAAATTTTTATTTACCTTTCGAAGTCTTTTGTTTTTCTTTTCTTGAAATCCTTTTTTTATTCTATTGGTCTAACTACGATTACGATTATTATTCAGGCATTTTCCAGATTTTCCGACGCAAACTTTTTCTATTGGGTGGCATAAAATTCTATTGTATCTTCAGAAAACAACTGATCGACAGCTGAAAATTAACTTAAAAAATACGGTTATACCTTTAGCTTAGAAAATCTGAAACTTTTGTGAAAAGCCTTACTCACTGTACACTCTAGAATTTGGTACACTTGAATCAGTTCTCGAAGGTACCAGAACAGTTGCATCATCAAACTTTTTTCAATATTTCTCAATTAAACCACACGAAAGTACGTGCTTAACACACTGGTTCCCCTCCCCCCAAGTGAACTTTTCGTAGGTTTCGCAAATATTCGTGGATATTTTAAGCTGTATCGAAAAGAATTAAATGTTGGTCGTTCGTTCTGGCAATATGTCAGCTATTGTTTTCGGTAATTTTCAAAACAATGCTTCAATAATACACCTACTTCTTGTTCTTTTTTAAGGTGAAACAAAATTTCTCCGAAAACTGCGCTTTCTAATAGAGCTAACCTATCTACTACAACTTCCGTCCTTTCACCCGTTTTGTCAGAAGTCTCACGATAAAAAAAATCAGTTTGATTATTTTAGAATTAATAACTTTAAAATAAGATATACTGGAAATGCCAGTTTTATTGTTCCATACGTAACATCCATCACGTCAGAAAACATGGAAATTGGATCGTCGTGGAGCCTGCATCTCCCGATGTTCGTTCCAGCATACTAACCGTTACACCACCCAGGACAATAAAGTTCCAAGTATCTGAGTGAGGAAAATCTGATCCTCTTCAGGTTTCCGCCAGTCGAAGCCAGTTTTGCTTTCTCACAGCGTAATTAAGTACATCATCAGTTTCTCAGATATGTATTCCGTGGAAGAAATATTCTTCACTTAATACACTGTCGGACAATTGCTAAGGACGGATGACAATAGCAACGATAGCAACCATAAAATGGAAGGCAGGAAAATGTGGAAATTAGCATAAGTGCGGGATACAGTAACACGTGTTGTGCGTATGCAAATTTTGGATTGCCGAACTTGTTCGTGACGTCATAGCGCTGATAAGAGATATAAAGAATTTGACGCGTATTGACCGTTGTTGTTCAAACGCAAAGTTGAAAGGGAAAGAATCAATTGACGAACTCGCAATTTTCAGTATGTCTTCCCGACATCACCTAGATGATTTTACGCGTGGCCGTATTATTGGCAAGATTGAAGAAGGGCGAAAAATAACAGATGTTGCCAGGGAGTTCGACGTCAGCCACAGTATTGTTTCAAGGCTTTGGAAATCATTTCAAACAAATGGAGAGTGTAGCAAACGTCACGGGGGAGGTCGTGTTTGCAGTACGACACCTGCAGAAGATCGGTACATAGTGCTATCAACAAAAAGACACCGGCGCAACACAGCTAGTGAGGTAGCAAATCAGTTTACGGCTGCTACTGGCAAGCGGATCTCCCGAAAAACAGACGTTTGCATGAAGGAGGACTATACGCCCGCCGTCCTGTTGTGTGCATCCCATTGTCCAGACGTCACCGTACCGCCCGTTCGCAATGGTGCCATGAACATCGCAATTGGACTGATAACGACTGGTCTGCTGTCCTCTACTCAGATGAGGGTAGATACAGTCTATCGTCTGATTGTCGACGACAACTGATCTGGCGTGATAGTGGTACTGCATATTGTCCAACAAACATACAGGAAAGGGACCGATATCCGACATGTAGTGTCATGGTATGGGCTGGCATCATGATCAATGGCCGTACGTCCCTCTATGTGCTTCCAACTGGGACTATGACTGGCCAACGATACATTAATGATGTTCTGCTACCTCATGTTCGCATGTTCCGTGGTGCTGTCGGTGATAGATTCATTTTCATGGACGACAACGCAACATGTCATCGAACAGTCTCTGTCCAGGAGTGTCTTGAGAGCGAGGATATTCAACGCCTCGTATGGCCAGCACGTTCTCCAGATCTGAGTCCCATTGAAAATGTGTGGGATGCTTTGGGGAGGAGTCTTGCTGGTCGCCAATGCCCTCCAATAAACAAGGACACCCTCATCCGTGCACTGACAGAGGAATGGGATAAATTACCCCAACAGCTGCTTGATAATATTGTTCAAAGCATGACACGACGTGTGGAATCTTGCATCGCCCTCCATGGTGGCCATATCCCGTATTGCCATCTTACGCCGGAACGCCTGCGGACGGTAATTGCATTTTTTTCACGTTTACGTATTCTGCACAAAATGGTCTGTCTGTCCCTTGAACACGTTCCAAAGCCTTCTGGGTTTCAGAGCACAATAAATTGTCTTTCTTGTAATGTCCTGGCATTCTGACATTATTTTATTTCACTTGGCATCCAACCACACTTACTTTTTTATGCGCTATATAGCCGTTTATGATCCGTCCTTAGCAATTGTCCAGCAGTGTATATCCTGGGTGGTGTAGTGATTAGCATGCTTGCACAGAAATCGGAAGTTGGAGTTTCCATTCCCGCTTCAAGGCGATGCGATTTGCAAGTATTTTTGATGTGATAGATATTCCGTATTGAATATTAAAACTGGCAATTCAGGCATATATGATTGCTAAGTTAATAATCCTAACCTTGTTCTACGTATTAAGAGAATAATGTTTCTTTCACGGAATACCTATTTATCTTTTTAGTTCCCCACTCTAATTACTAAAGAATTTTTAGAAAGCTAATGATATAAATCCTGAAACTACATCTTAACATTTCAACCCGGAAACCCGCACAAAGCAGGTGAGATCTGTCACATCAGAAACAAGAACAGTGGAAAGCTTTTTGTTGCGTTTGAGACGATGTCTCCTCATTTTTGGGGTCAATTTAACAAATCTGAAGTCAAGCAAAAATGTCAATAACTCAATTCTATAAGAATGACTCAGTTTCCAACTGGTGTGTAAACCAGTGGAAACACCTCTCTATCAAGGCTAACTCCAGAATTTGGTACACTTGAATCAGTTCTCGAAGGTACCAGAACTTTCAGAAAAGAAAGAAAAACGAAAAAAGTTACTACATACTACTACTGCAGAACAAATTCATTTGTAGTTTTTTCGAAAATATTTCGATGGTCCACTTCGACTTGTGGAAAACATGGAGCTATGCAAGATCCATTATTTTTATCAGGAAAACATGGATATCGTATAGAATGTTTCTTCCACCACTTTTCAGAAGGAATTTCTCACGTGGAAACTCTAAGATGGCATGTACTGAACAACGCTCTACAGCAACGTACAATTATGGAAGTGTTTTACATGTAGGGAAGTCTGCTTATAATTTAATCTGCAGCAGTTTGCAGTATATGCATTTAGTACGTATTTTCATTTTTTTTTTTTTTTTAAGAGAGGGAATTTTTCACTGTAACGACAAACCTCGGGATAAATAAAAAACGAAACCTTTGTGGAAAGACCAGAGTCGGGTGACGAAGAGGAAGAACATAAGGGACTTATATAACAAAAATTTCAAATTATGATGCTTCAACAAACAGGCTGCAAAGGCACAAATTCAGCCATCAACAAAATAATCCGGCATTTCGCAAGAAAATAATTACGAAATAGAAAGAAAAATAAACAAAAACCCAAAGGGAAAATTATCATTTTCTAAGGAATAGCAAATAAGTATTTCAAGAAAAAACTCACCAACATTTTATAGTATCACCATCAGCAGGGAATCGTACTGGCATAAAAGAACACTAATGAAAAAAGGAATTTTACTAAAAACAGACGGAAGAACCCAAACTTGTACAATGAAGCAAACTATTTAAACTTCTATTATTTCTGCTTTATTCCAAAAGACGGCTGAATGCCAATAAGATAAGAATAAAAACGTTAAAGGAAATATATGAAAAGTAGAG
The DNA here is from genome assembly GCA_039090855.1 of Macrothele yani. NCBI lineage: Eukaryota > Metazoa > Arthropoda > Arachnida > Araneae > Macrothelidae > Macrothele > Macrothele yani. Next base: position 79,291,178 of record CM077026.1, read on the forward strand.
GTGACAGAAACAGAAGGTAATCGAGAGAAAAATAAAAAAAATGAGCGAAAGGAAAGAAAAGTAAGTAGAATTAGAGAAAGAAGGATAATACGGGGGAAAAATCCCACCAGCATTGTATAGTATCACCATCAGCAGAAAATCGGTCAACACAATGGCTAGTTGCAATGCTTTGAGACCGCTACAGATGAAAAGAAAGGCAAAGTATCTTTTTTTATCAAGCTTCGTCGAATTTCAGTTCATCATAATCATCATGGTCAACCATTATCAATCCACTGCTGGACGAAGGTCTCCCAAAGTTTCCTCCACGACGGTCTGTCTTGTGCCAGTCTCCTCCATGTCACTCCCGTATACTTTCGAATTTCACGAATTTTAGTTATTATTTTGAAAATAAAAAATAAGTGATTGATATAGAGATTCATAAGGGTGCGGCTCTACCAGAAAATGGGTAACAGAATGACGACTGCTTATGCCTTCAGATTTCTTCGTGTTGCAGGATAGTTGTTACAGGATTTTTCGTTGGGAGGGGGTGGGGGATAGTTGTTGCATTTCTGTACTCCAAAACACTTCTTATCTTAGTCTCTCCAAAATAATTTGTTTTTGTTGAAAGAGTTGCAGTAAAATGACGTCAGCATTATTTTCATTTTTAGTATGTATTTATGCTTACTTTCATTTTTTTTTATTTTCCTGGTGTACAACACTTCCTCTGGATACAGTGGGTATCAAGTTCACTCTTCGTCGTCAGTTGTTAAATAGAGGTTAAGACAATAGACAGATTGAAAGCCTGATGACTGTCAGTGTGGAATTTTTTCGGGAGGTGTACATTTTTATTTTTTTATTTTTAAGTAAAGCCGTAAAAATGTTTCACAAAGAGGCGCTAAAATTCAAGCAACGAATTACGCTATTCGCATACGTACAGATTTCATTTCATTTCATTTATTATTTCTGCTGTTACAGATTTCTGAGGTATCGTTACATTACTATTAACCTTTTTCTTTATCTATAATCATGGAAAAAACCATCAACGTCAAAATAAAGGATCAAGGTCGGGAAGAACTGTTTGATTAATATTTAGAGATATTTTTCATACCCCCTTTTTTTTATAAAATAAAAGTTCTTGCTATGGAAAGTATTATGTTGTTTGAGTGTTAGGTGGAAGTAGAAGTGATGGTTTTCAATGGCGTATGAAACCAATGGGTTCAAAAAACACTTTCCAAAACATATTTGGGATGGAAAAGCATACCGAGAATCCGTCGTTAGACAATAATTAGCGAAACAGCTGTTCAGCTTATGAAATATGTCCATCATTCACGTGACCACTGTCTTAGTTGGCCTTCGTTCTAAGCATATCCGCCAAACCTTTCTTCCATAATTGAATTTCTTTCCCATTAACAGATTCCCCATGTTTATTTGAGCAGTATTATCAACAATCTATGTAGGGATTCTTCGGATTCCGGATTTCACCTTCCATATGATAGCTGAACTTCCTCGGAATGTTCAGTCGCAACAGGACAATGGGTAGGAAATGGGTCTAATTTGGAAACGAACAAACTAAATTTTTATTTTATTAATATTTATTTTAAGTAATATTGCAGTCATATAGTGGGCGTAACATTTCCTGAAGTCATTGTTTATTGTGCGTCATTAGGTCCTCTCTTTAAACAAAGGCGCACTATCATATTCTTTTAACTTAAAAGGAACCTGAAGTGCTTTAATTATTCTAAATATATTTAAGAATTGGCAAAGAAGAGACTAATATCTCAGTCACTTAAATGTAATGGCCACAAAGAAATCAAGGACGTAAAATTTACATTGGAAATAAGTTACTATTTGACATGACTGAAATTTTTGGACTTATGCTTCATATAATACTCTAACAACTTACCAGTTTATAACGAAACTTCCTTGGTCTTTAAATACTTCGGATGTGTAACAATTTTTACCGGTTTTTCCACGCCGTGTTCACCGTTGCCGAGTTGAACAGTTTCTTGATTTAATCGTCTCAATGGCAGTTATTCCGGGAGAAAAATAGCCTCCTGGTAAGTAAAAGCTTATTAAATATGAAATTTGAAATGAATTGACTTAGTTTACTCTACTGATAAAGATTAAGAAAAGGTAAATTTCTTTCTAAGCCTACTTATCCTAAGATCAACGTGCAGAAGGCGCAAATGAGATTGCGCGCCATGGTGGTATGACTCCGTCTCCCAGCATGCAACTGCAATCAATGTCTGTGCCATCATACTCTTCGCCGATCAATAACAGATACAGCATTCAAGGGATCCCCGAGAATGTCTGCCCGACTCAAAGGGGAAAGAAACGTACTCACACCTAGGGATCAGGTTTAGCCCCGTGCGTGAGCAAACGAAACAGTAAATTAATTTGGAATTTCATTCAAAGTTTATCCTCCTGGGCGATTCATAGGATTGTCCGTCCTTCTATAATTTTTACACAAATTTTTCACACGTATACGGTCTGCGGCAACAGAATTTCGTGAAATTCCATGTGCCTTGCATGCTTTTGTAGCAAATATGACAGTTTAAGTCTACCCAACATGGGTGGAGGTAAAGCATCTACAGTATGTGAGTAGTATAAAAGTAGACACTGTCTCCGATAAGGCATTAAGCACATTTAACAACCAATTATTAAACACACGTCTCCCTTAAAATTTGTTCTAATTCATTATGTTTCATTGGATTAACTGAAACCAGTGCACCAAAAAGAAATTGTCTCTTATTTCTGTCTCGAAAATTTTGTTTGAATATTTTATAAAATGTTATTTTATGCTAATATTTTACTTTTTCTCAAAGCTAATAAATGATTCGAAAAAGAGACTACTCGCTTTCATCTCACGAAATGATTTTGTAAAATGCCTGGTTGTAGTTAAAATAAACAAACTTTTACAGATTTTTGATTCATTACGGCGAAGAAGAGATTTTGCAAAAGAAATTAATAATTCGGTTGTGCCAAACCTATATACCATGAAAAACTTGGAAACAAGAGGAAACGGTACGTGCGTTCTCATGTTTCTGCGTTTTAATTCGTGGTTAACCTCAAAATGGGATGAGGAAGAAGGTGATTTAACAATTCTTTCCTCCAATCTTTTTTTTTTTTTTTTTTTTTTTTTTTATTAAAGAAGATTTGATCATGAAATACCGAGCCTAAATATTAGGCCACTCAGTGATAAATTGCCCCCTTATTATTGTTTTTATTTGGAACTGTCCAATAGTGGTTTGTCCTAGATTTAAATATCTGAATGTTATGTTTTTCGAGGAAAATGCAATCAAGGACAGAACTGCGCAGCTTCAGTGCAACAGAAAAGAACGAATTGGTAAAGCGGTTATTAAAATACTTACTGACATGAACTGAAAATTTTGCCTTATGGATTTTTATTATTATTATTATTTTTGTTAGAATTTCATACAATTTCAGAAGGCGTGACAAGAGCTGAAATCTGTGAGAAGTAAGCATGCGAAAGATGAACAGAGCTGCTACTGCGTGACTGTGAGGTAGGGACTAAAAGAATTCGATAGTGTCCGGTTGCTAAGTAGAACTGTTGTTTTTTACACAGCATCAAGAAGTTTTAAAGGGGATTTGCACGCAGTACTCTAATGGGGGGGGGGTTGCTAATGCATACCTAGGAGCGGGTATCGCTCACTTGACCGAGAGATCACTTCATCAAAAATAATTTATTTTACCGAAAAGATCGCTTCATCGAAGGGTCACTTGATCGAAACGTTCATTTCACCGAAGGGCACTTGATGAAAAGGTACATTTCACCGAAGAATTAGTTTATCGAAAACTTTGGATTTTATAATGGGACCTGTTGAAGTGTGGTACGGATTAGGAAAACAGACCACAGAAATGTTAGGGGATCGTATAAAAATTGCACTTTTGGTGTCTACGTGAACACTTCCTCGTAGGTTGGTGTTTTGACCTCTAATATTAAAGCTCTAGGCCTGGGCCTTTTTAGCAATTTATAATCCTCCGTACTCCCGTTTACAAAGTTTACATTCAATAATGCAGTGGCGGCTACGTGCAACCGTGCTGTAGCACGCTAAAAAAATTTGAATTTCTATTCGTATTAAAACAATACGAATCTCAATTCAATTTTTTTTTAGGGGAAAGTACGTACATGCGAAGTATGATTTGCTGCCAGCACAAAATCTTATTTTTAAGCACAAGAGAGCTCCTTTCGGTCTGGTAGCCGAAGAAAGCTCTTTTTCGCTTACTGGTCTTTCGTGCCGCATCTGGGGCGGCACGGCCAAAAAGTGTGACTGCAACAGCAGCCTATGCCACACCCCCTTGGGTCTTCTCACGCAGCTCACAAGGAACTTGCAGCTCCTGAACTTCTTTGAGCACGGAGCCAGCAGCAAACTACAGTGAGATAACCCTCCCCTCTTGGAATGCGGTAGTTGACCAAAACAGAAGGGAAGCTTACCTGATTGTTACCGTGCTCTCAAGAAATTTGGGCGATCAGTTAAATACTTTTTGTGCGCTCTATTTTTTTTTTTTTTTCTTTGTAGGGAAATTTTCGTAATCTTTTAATTTCATGAATGGCGACTGCAATTAATTCAGTACATTTTTCGTTGAAACGACCATTTTCTTCAAGAACTTTAGAGGGAAAAATTGAAGTAAAATCCTTAGAATCATATGTTAAAGTAAAAATAGGATTCCTAAGTAAAATCTTTAGGATTCATGATTTTTAGGAAGGACCTAAAAATGAAGCTTGTCCATGTGCAATTATTTATATATTTTTTTGCGTTTCATAAACTCTTCATAGTATAATACGTACAGTAATTCAGCTAATTCATATACACTGAATGGCCACTTTATTATGACCACCTGACAGTTTTAAGCAAATGAGCTATGGCTGCACGCTGTTGCCGCCAGAGGGCGAGGCTAGTATAAAAATTGCATATTTTCTTTGCTATATTTTGAAACTGCACTCTTTAAAAAGACCCCCCCCCCCCCCAACGAAAAAAAGTTCCCTTCCTATTAAGGCCTGCAGTTTTAAAATTATTTACATTCATACCTTTGAAGCCCACCACAGTTCTAACTAAACCAGTTGGAATTTCCTACCTCCATTAGAAGAAACTAAAATCAGTCAAGTGCTTAAAGCAATTTTAAAAAATAAAATGAAGACACAGTAAAGTCATATTTTTAGTCTGATTTTTTAAATTTCTTTGAACAAGCTCGCAGATTCCTCATTTTTTTCTAAAAAGGCTTAAAAATAAAATCTAGATATTTCATGAACTTTTGTTTTTTTAAATGATAATGCCGATCCTCATAGCAGAACGTTCCTGGTCAGTCTGCAAAAGATATCATGGCTTCACAAAAAAACACCAAGAAAAAAAAAAAGAACACCAAGAAGGAATTGGCGGACGATCATGAAATTTATATATAATAATGGGGTCGAGTTTACGTAGGTCTGATGTTAATTTCGGGACCAATCGGTGAGCGCTTACGCCACAGCACGGCATAATATGCAAATTATCGTCGATGATATTTAAGGAGCACGGCGAAGTGAATGTGATCAGTCGTCGGCGTGCGGACACGTGCGAAGACCCTGAAGAAGCTGCAATGCCTGGACATGGAACACGCGTACGATTTCAGCAATTATCGGACTTTGAGCGAGGTCGTCTAGTCGGACTCCGCGAGGCCGGGAGGTCGTATCATCGTATTGCGGAGAGAATTGGACGGGAAGTATCGGTGGTGGTACGATGGTGGCGTAGATGGTCCGAGGAACATTCATACACGAGAAGACGTGGAACCGGGAGTCACAGACGGACTGATGAGCGGACCGATCAACGCACAAGAAGAGCGGCGTTGTCAAGCAAAACATCCACTGCGACGCAAATCCGAGTTGCCGTTGCACCTCAGGTGACTGTGCGAAAAATCTTTAACCGTCTACTGGATGCAGGACTACGTGCACGTGTACCTCTGGCATGTGTACCTCTGACTCCAGCCCACCGTCAGGAATGGCTGCAGTGATGTCGCCAGCGTCTGCACTGGAGAACGCAATGGCGATCTGTCGTGTTCAGCGATGAAAGCAGATTCTGCTTGGGAGCCTCCGATGGCCGTATGCGTGTTCGCAGACGCACAGGGGAGCGTCTCTACCCTTCTTGCATCCGCCAGCCACACACAGGGCCTACACCTGGTCTCCTGGTGTTGGGAGCGATCAGCCATCACTCCCGTACACAACTAGTGTTTGTACCGGGTACGTTAAGCAGCACCTCCTGCATCAACAACATCATTCAGCCCGTTGTTCTGCCATTTGTAAGGTCGGTCCATCGTGGTGTTTTCCAGCAAGATAGCGCACGCCCACACACGCCACGTGCAACGCAACATGCACTTCAGGGTGTGAGATAACTTCCATGGCCTGCACGTTCACCGGATTTGTCCCCCATTGAGCACGTGTGGGATTTTATGGGACAACGACTTATCAGGTCTCCATGGCCAGTCACGACCATCCCCGATTTACGCGTCCAAGTTGAGGATGCTTGGAACTCAATACGCCAAACTTACATACAACATATGTACGACAGACTCCATGCCAGAATTGCACAGTGTGACGCAGTTCATGGCGGTTCAACCTCGTACTAACCATGTTACATGGAAATGTTATTTTTCAGTTTACTAGCAAATACAGCTGTATTTTGTTATAATGTTTTGATCACGTAATCCTCTGTATTCCGTTATTATGCTGTATAAATTTCGTTGGTATCAGACGTCTCCTTCTTGGTGTTCTTTTATCACTTTCCGCCAGTGTAATATGCTTGCGACAGTAGTAGAAGTGATTTTTGGGTGACGACATATGTAAAAAATGCGATTTGACGGACTTTCAACGTGGGATGATTGTAGGAGCTCGGAGGCATGGAGCGAGTATCACCGAAACCGCCGCATTCGTGAAATGTTCCAGAGCAGCTGTTGTTAAAGTGTTTAAAGACTGGACTGTCAGCCAAAAAACTGGGTCTCTACGTGCAACATGTGGTCGTTTTCGACAAGTGACTGCTCGGGCGGAACGTAGAGTGTCCAGACTGGTAACAGACAACAGAAGGGCAACAGTGCAGCAAATTACAGACCATCTTAATCAAGGATCCCTCAAATTATCTCTGCACACACTGTTCGTCGTACACTGCATCAGATGGGATATGGCAGCCGAAGGCCTGTTCGAACATCTTTGCTGTCTGCAGTTAACAAGAGAAAACGTCTGCAGTTAGCACAGGAGCACAAGGATTGGACAGTCGATAATTGGAAATGAATTATGTGGTCCGATGAATCACATTTTCAGTTGTAGCATGCCGATGGCCGAGTGAAAATTTGGCGGAAACAGCACGAAAGCATGGACCTCAAATGCATTGCTTCAACCCTTCAAGCTGGTGGAGGCAACGTTATGGTTTGGGGAATGTTTTCCTGGCATGCTTTGGGCCCTTTAATTCATTTTGATCAACGTCTGACTAGCACATCATATCTAAACATCGTTGCGAACCAAGTGCATCCTGTCATGTGGATGGTTTATCTCAATGGCGATGGCTATTTTCAACAAAATAATGCGTCCTGCCAGAGTGCTCGTATTGCACAGGATTGGTTTCAGGAACATGCCGGTGAGTTTACTTTACTTAGGTGGAATCACAATCACCAGATTGAGAATCTGTGGGATGAAGTTGAACGAGCCATCAGACAGCTGGATCCACAACCCTGCAATCTCACATTCCTGGAAAGTGCTGTTCATCAAGCATGGTCTCAGAACCCACAAACCACCTATCAACATCTCGTGGAGTCCATGCCACGAAGAATCGACGCAGTATTAAAAGCAAAAGGTGACCCAACGAAGTACTGACGGGGGAGGTCATAATAAAGTGGCCACTCAGTATAAATACGATGAATTAAAACGTGCAGAATAAGTTACTTCTAAATCCAGGGCAGCAATCCCTCGGTGCACGTTAATGAATTCAATACTATTGAAACACTAATACTCACCAGAGCTCCAATGATTTTAATAGTACAAGAATTCAGTAAAATAAGAACAAATAAAACTCATGAGATCTTTCAAGTTTCCTAAAACTCATCTTCAGATGAAAAACAATTTTTAACCTTAAGTTCTGGTAATCATGGTATGTATACACATATGCAACAACTACGTCGGTGTCCAACGGGTGGCGTACATAGCTCTTTGTCCGATTGGTTGGGAGGCTACTCATATAGAAGTTTGACAGCCGTGAGGAAGTAACTATACATAAAGAGTAAAAAACAAGTGGGTACGGGGGTGGGGATCCCACCCTGTACTTATAACACATTAGCAAGAAGCTGGTGGTATTAGATAATAGATCTAATCACCGCAGCATAATATTCACAAAATAGTAATACTCCAAAAATGTTAATATGTTATAAGTACAGGGTGGGACCCCCAACCCCGTATCCACTTGTTTTTTACTCTTTATGTATAGTTACTACCTCACGGCTGTCAAACTTCTACATGAGTAGCCTCCCAACCAATCGGGTGAATGGCTATGTACGCCACCCGTTGGACACTGACGTAGTTGTTGCATATGTGTATTATAACGAAGTAAATTTCTCCGTCATTTTTGGTCTACGCCGGGATTCGAACCCGAGTCCGCTTATTCCGGAACAAGTCGCTCTACCAACTGAGCTACGCAGACGTTCATTCTGATTGCTATCTGCCTTTATGGCGTGTGCGTCCTGCTGGCAGGTACGTCACATCTCCCCCCCCCGAAAGAGGGCCGGGGGCATGGCCCACGGGTCAGCCGTGACCCGTGGGCAGCCGTGACCATGAATCGTTGCAGGCAGCCATCCACTGTAGAACGTGCACTTGAGAACTCCCAGTCAATCTGGTGTGTGGAATGCAACGTCACACACATTTATTTTTCGAAGCGCTGGAGAAGGGATTCTCTGATTTTTCCTCTCTCGCGGTGTGGAAATAACATCACGCCATTGCGAGATTTTGAACGGTCGGGTCATCCGGATAGTGCGTGCGCCATTATTACGAAGTAAATTTCTCCGTCATTTTTGGTCTACGCCGGGATTCGAACCCGAGTCCGCTTATTCCGGAACAAGTTGCTCTACCAACTGAGCTACGCAGACGTTCATTCTAATTGCTATCTGCCTTTATGGCGTGTGCGTCCTGCTGGCAGGTACGTCACAGTATATATACCATGATTACCAGAACTTAAGGTTATGGCCGCGGGTGGCCTAGTGGGCAACGTTCGTGACTGCCATGGAAACGGCCTCAGGTTCGATCCCAGGCAGGTACGAACGCTCGATCCACTAAATATCCGCCGTGCGTCGGATGGGCACGTTAAGCCGTCGGACCCCGGGTACTGGCCCCCCTGTAATAAATAAGGGAGTCTTCCTCCCCTTTCTATTTCGCTTCCGTGTCACTTTCCTACGGGCACTCTTACCCAAATCTCCTAGCTTCCTATTTCTAAGGGTTGTTTAAGACCTGGGGCCAGACATTCCCTTCCTAAAATCCTCTACATTTGATCATCACTTAGGGTTAAGAATTGTTTTTCATCTGAAGATGAGTTTTAGAAAACTTGAAAGATGTCATAAGTTTTATTTGTTCTTATTTCACGGAATTCGTGTACTATTGAAATCATTGGAGCTCTAGTGAGTTTTAGTGTTTCACTAGTATTGGATTCATTAACGTGCACCGAGGGATTGCTGCCCTGGATTTAGAAGTAATTCATATATAATTAATTCATATTTAAACTCTTTAAAAGAGCATTGAATATTGCAAATAGTATTACAAGGTTGATTGTTAATTGTACATTGAACAAAGACGCCGCAAAAATATTTCCAAATATGGAAAGAAATGAAAACGTATTTTTCAAAAGACTCGAGTAAATGTTTTTTTTTTTTTAGCTGATCCACAGCTGAATGTGTTTTCTCGGCAGCTGAGTTCGTCGCAGATTAAGAAATCCGTATATTCTGCAAAATATTAGGCTTAATATTTCATCGAATATCCGGTTATAAATTTAATTACTAACACTAAAAAGGCGATTAATGTAATTACTGACGCTGAAAAAGTAAAGAAAATGATTAACAATACTATAAATTTGTATATATTTATGAGAAACATCTGGAATTGCCTTTCATTTTCCTTTATTAATCATTTTTTTTACGGCGAATGGTGGAGACTGGGACCGTTGAATTCCAGTTCCAAGGTCTTTGCTGGAAAGGGAAAGGGGAGATGAGCGGGTAAGTTGTAGCACGCACATTTTCAGCGTCAAGAGAAGCCATCAGCTGTAAGTCGTGTGAAGTGGAAACGCCTAGGGGCAACAACAGCGCTATCACGACCTCCTAGGCCACGTAAAATGACAAAGCTGGACTACCGACGCCGAGTGATGAAGCTGGTGTTGCGACAAAATCACCTGTTCTCGGCCTAGTCTCGGAACTTTTTGATCGTAACATTCGCCATCGAGTCCCAGAATGTCTTTGGAAGCAACGCTAGCTAGCAACATAACGGTTCGTCGAGAGCTTGAGGGAATAGGTGTCCATGGCCGAGCAGCCTCACACAAGCCTAACATCAACAAAATCAACGTCAAGCGTCGATTGGAGTGCTGTAAAGCTCGGAGCCAGTGGCCTCTGGAAGAGTGGAAACGCGTTCTCTCGAGTGAAGAATCGCGCTTCACCACCTGGCAGTCCGAAGACGAGTGTGGGTGTGGAGGATGCAGGGTGAGCCCTACCTGCCCGTTTGTGTTGCGCCAGCCAGAACCACCCTTAAGGGTGTGCGACAGGTGTAGTCGTACAGGGCGCCGCGCTTATGGGGGAGAGGGCGCTCTCACCCTAAGGTAAAAGAGGAAAAGAAAATGAGAGAGATATCCGAAAGTATGTCACAGAAAAAACAGAAACCTTTTTAACCTTGAATCTGAAGACAACCCTGTTTCTGACATGAGATCACCCGAAGAATGTTTTAAAATAGAATACTTCTATCCCATTGTAGACACAGCTCTGCAATCTATGACCAGCCGATTTAAGCAAAGAAGAGACTACAATTACATTTTTGGCTTTTTATACAACCTCGAAGAACTAAAAGAAAAGTGGAGGAAGACGAACTTAGCAAGTGTGTCCAACCAGAAAAAACCCTTACTGTTGAAGATGATAAAGATACACAAATGGAGAAGAATTTTTCACAGATATTAAAGTGCTACGTGAGTTACTTCCATCTGATGTCAAAATTTCTGCCGGTGCTTTAAGATATATGAATAAAATTCAGAATCCTTTCCCTAATGCTTTCATCTCCTACAAGATATTACTGTACTTACTGTCCAAGTAACGGTGACAAGTACAGAAAGAAGCTTTCAACGCTTGAAGCTGATTAAATCTTATTTAAGATCTATCATGTCGTAGTGAGCGATGGGTTTGCCTCCTCGGGGCGCTCCATGGTAACAATGGCACACACAACAGCAACTAGGGCCTCAGTGAATCTTGTAGAGGTGCCAGCTAGTTCTGTGTGACATTGGCGAAAAGACCCCAACTCACTGGGTTTTTGTTCCAGAATCTTTAGGTTGAATGACCAACTGGAACACTCAGCTGTGAACTAATCCCCCATACTGATGTACTTACCTGATTATAATGACAAAAAAATCAATATCCGGACTCAAGTGTGGGATATGGTGGACCTATCACACTTGAGAAGGACGGTCCACGACGGAATCGACCTGGACTTTCTAAACGGCGTATGAGAAAGAGATCTCGGCTGAGTGAATGTAAGATTGGTGTATGGAATACTAGAAGTATAAATGGCAAGATGAGTGAGGTGATTGAGGAGATGAATAAGTATAGACTGGATGCGCTGTGTGTATGTGAAACCAAAAAGAATGAAATTAGGGTAGAAGAAGTGAATGGCACAGTGAGTGCGTGGTCTGGAGTATTGGATAATGTGAGAGGACAGGTGTGATTTTAAGTGAAAAGATGAAGAACAATTTGATTCACTATAGTTGCGTAAGTGAAAGAATTCTCTGGATTCATTTGAAAGTGAAATTTCAGAAAATCGTAATTGTTGTAGTGTATGCTCCTTGTGACTCTGAACCTTCTGATAAGAAGGAAGATTTCTGGAATGAGCTAAAAGCTGTTTTAAGCCAGTTTGGTGCTAAAGAAAAAGTTATAATAGCATGGGATTTCAATGCTAGAGTAGGTGTGCAGAATGCAATTTCTGACAATGTTCTGGGTAAGTTTAATGATCCTTCTGTGAATAACAATGGTGAAAGATTAATTGAACTCTGCATTGAGAATGGTTTGTGTGTATCTAATACATTTTTCAACCACAAGTATATCCACACATATACTTGGGAAAATCGTACTCTTGGTGAGTGTGATAAATTTTGTTGTCAACGATCAGCGTCTGAAACACTTAGTTGTTGACACCCGTGTGATGAGAGGTGCGAATGTTGGTTCTGATCATTACTTGGTAGTGTCACGAGTGAAACTTAATGTTGGTTGGAGGAAAATGATTAGGAAGAGACCCAGGGTAAAAAGATTAAAGGTTCATAGGCTCCTTGAAGACCATCAGCATTATTCTGACTTACTCAGAGAACGACTGAAAGAGCTAAAGTCTGGTGAGAGGGATGTAGGAAAGAAGTGGGAATGTTTTAAGAACTGTGTTGTCACTGCTGCTAAAGAGGTCTGTGGCACCACAATAGAGGTGATGCTTGATGGAACACCCCGCACGGGGATAACTGGTTTTCCAGTTATTTGGGGAGCTGCGCCCCCACGGCCCGAGCTAACCTTGTGAGGGTTTCTATTGCCTCTGCAGCTTTGACGATTACATCACCGAAGGGACAGCTGTTCATCCAGCTGATGGGGGATGGCGTCCCCACGGCCCGAGCCGATTTTCTCTTATTGTTTTACTTTTTTCGTCTTCAGTTCATATATTGACATGTACCCGCCTCGGTTGTAGGCTGCTGAGGTTGTGATGAGGCGCCAGCTCCGGGTTTTGTTCCTCGTTCTCTTCCTGTCTTTTCTCTTTTATGTTACATTTTCTGTTTTTCCGGAGCTGGTTAGCTTAGACCTACCTGCATGTTTGCCGTGTGCTTTTGACCCGTACAGGTGGAAATGAGGATGCTGGAGGCTGAGGTATTTGGGGGCCGGGTTGTAGTGTCTCCAGATGCCAACACTCCTCTTTGCCCTCTGCTTCACCCTAAACGGGAGGCTGGGAGCTAACCCACTCCTGGTCAGGAAGTCTGTGGCCGAGTTGCGTCCGGACTTCTAGCGGCTTGTCGTTCTGTTCGGCTGGGTGAGTTAGGGGGTAGGGTGAGCATGCCAAAGGGGTGTTCTCCGGGCACGGGAAAGTCTGGGTGCACACTGAGCGTGTGTCTGCCCTACCAACTTGCTATATCCGCTGACTATCCCTAGAGCCGTGTCCTGCGTCCTCTTGGGTTTGCGGACCTCCGGTTCTCCCTCGTTGGGCTCGGTAGTGGGTGGGGAGGTTGGCGGACGAATCTTTTTTCTCCCTCATGGCAACACAAAGTGTTTCCCATGCTGTAAATTTGAAGCACCGTGTGGAGGAAGGGACACCCTCCTCCACTAAGAAACTTCTAAGTACAAACTGCAATGCTCTGTTTCTTCTGATTCACTCAGTTGATCCGGTTCAGTCTCTCAGTTCGAAGAGTCTTTTCTGGATTAATAAGGCTCTTCAAGCCGTTGCGGGCTCTCCAAAGAGTGTTAAGAAGCTCCCGTCAGGGGATCTTCTTGTGGAGACATCTCATCCACGTCACAGTGCCACCCTGCTGGAGACGACCGTTCTGCTGGACATTCCTGTGCAGATCTCACCCCATGGATACCTCAATTCCTCTCGCGGTGTGGTCAACTCCCGCGACCTGCTCGAATGCAGTGATGAGGAATTGTTGGTTGAACTCGGGGACCAACATGTCACTGGGGTTCGGCATATCCTTTTCAGGCGGGATGGGAAGTCTATTCCTCCCGGAACATCGTCCTGACCTTTGACTCACCTACCCTGCCAACTTCCATCAAGGCGGGGTACTTGCGTCTCGATGTTCGGCCCTACATCCCGAACCCCCTGAGATGTTTCAAGTGCCAGCATTACGGTCACTCCCAGCAGTCTTGCCGTAATGTAGCAAAGTGTGGGCTCTGTGGTTCACCTGAACACTCTTTGGCGGACTGCTCCGCTGAGGTGGATCACTGTGTGAATTGTGAGGGTTCCCACTCTGCGTCTTCTAAGCCGTGTCCCAAGTGGATCGAGGAGCAGGCTATCCAGCGCCTGAAGACCACTGAACATCTGTCCTACCCTGAGGCCAGGCGGCGGATTGCTCCTCTTCCATCCGGCCGACGCTCCTATGCCTCGGTTGTGGTGCAGAAGGCTACTGTTGCGATTCAGACAGAGGTGACCATCCCGGCGCGTTGTCCTTATGATTTTCAGGACATCGTCGCTGCTGGAATGGAAGCACTGCAGTCTCGCCGCATTGCATCCAAGGCGACATCTACATCGTCGCCTAAACCTTCTACGCCGAAACCATCTACCAGTACAGGGACCCAGGGCACTGCAAAGAGGAAGCCAGAAAAGGTGAAACCCGGCTTATCATCCCCGAAACAGAGCAAGCAAAAACAGCCTCTCAACACAGGGGGTAAACACAGCCCTGTGTTACCTCCAGACACTGCCGATGAGTTGGAGGTGATGGACGACAGTGAGACGTTCTAGTCGTCTGTCTTTTACCTTCTTTCGTTACATTTTTCATTATGGCCGCGCTCATTCAGTGGAATTGCCGAGGTCTGCGATCACGCATTGCTGATTTGAAAGGTTTACTCTCTTCGCACACACCTGTGTGCGTGTGTCTCCAAGAGACAAAGCTTCGCACAACGGACACTCCTTCGCTGCGGAGAAATTCTCTTTTCCGCAATGATCACCTGGATGGCGTTATTGCCTGCGGTGGGGTGGCCGTCGTGGTTCCTCATGGTATTCCTGTCACTGCAGTTGCCCTTCGGACGACTTTGCAGGCAGTGGCAGTGCGACTATCTGTGCACACACTGTTCACGGTGTGTTCCCTCTACATACCGCCAGATGAAGCTGTAAGCCTTTCGGATCTGGAAGATTTAGTTGACCAACTGCCGCCTCCTTTCTTCATCTTAGGAGATTTTAATGCTCACAATCCGTTGTGGGGTTTTACAACTCGAGACTCCAGGGGCCGTGTTGTTGAGTCCCTTCTCTCCAACACGTCCCTCTGTCTCCACAACACCGGAGTTACTACTTACTTTCATGAACCCACCCGCTCGTACTCAGCAATTGATCTGTCTCTGAGTTCACCATCTTTATATCCTGACTGGTCCTGGAGCGTGTCTGGTGATCCCCTTGGCAGTGATCACTTTCCCATCTTTCTCCATCTAGCGGGTGGCGGGTACCGTTACCCTACTCGCCCTGCTAGATGGAATGTTGATCGTGCCAAGTGGGACACATTCACGGCTTCAGCGATTATTACTCCAGCTATGGTGACCTCAGGAACGGTCAATGACGCTGTTGCGGCGGTAACGGATTGTATTGTGCATGCGGCAGAACTTACCATCCCCAGGGCGTCGACTAAACTTCCACGTTGCCCAAGACCTTGGTGGAATTCCACTTGTATGGCAGCTCGTCGGGCCCAACATAGGGCTTGGGGTAGGTTTCGCCGGTACCCCACCGACGCGAACCTACTTGCTTTCAAAAAGGCCAAGTCCTACGCGCGGTTGGTTCGTAGGCGTAGTCAACGGGAGTCCTGGATGCAATATGTATCCGGGATTACCTCCACTACCAGCCCTAAGATCGTTTGGGACAGGATCCGTAAGATTCGGGGACAGTACCCATCTGGGGAAATCTCCATTCTTGAGAGTGATGGAGGAACGGTTGCTGACGCTCAGGGTATTGCTGACTGTCTGGGCGCCACTTTTTCTTCGGTGTCCAGCAGCAGCAATTACCCTGCTTCGTTCCGGCAGTTACAGCCGCGGCTTGAACGGTCCAAGATTTCTTTTGGACCGTTTTCTTCCGCAGATTATAACAGCCCGCTGACTGCCGTGGAGCTGAAGACCGCTCTGAATCGGTCCGGCCGGACATCTGTCGGACCGGATAACATCCATTACGATATGCTGAAGCACCTTTCTCCGTCCTCTCTTGAATGTCTGCTAATCCTGTTTAACAGGATTTGGCATGAGAATGCCTTTCCCGAGTCTTGGCGTACGGCCGTTGTCGTTCCTGTTCCCAAACCTGGTAAAGATCCTACCAACCCGTTGAACTACCGGCCAATTGCTATGACGAGCTGCCTTTGCAAAGTACTCGAGCGCATCATTAATCTTCGTCTCATTTTTTATTTGGAATTTCATCACATTTTTTCGCCTCATCAGAGTGGATTTCGCAAATATCGATCCACCACCGATCATCATCTTCGCCTTGAGACATCTGTCAGGGAGGCGTTTGTCCGGCGTCAGCACATGGTCTCCGTGTTCTTCGATATGGAGAAAGCTTACGACAGCACCTGGAGATACGGCATTCTCCGTGATCTGCACGAGTGCGGATTGCGGGGAAACTTACCATCTTTCATCGCCGGATTTCTCCAGGACCGGAGTTTCCGTGTGCGCGTCGGGTCGACCCTCTCTGCGGTGTACCCGCAAGATCAGGGTGTACCTCAAGGCTCCATTTTATCAGTCACTCTGTTCATCCTTCGTGTCAACCATATTTTCCAACTGCTTCCTCCGACGGTTCGTGGAACCATGTACGTGGATGATCTGCAGATCTCTTGCGCGGCAGTTAACATGCGCACCATCGAGAGACAGCTCCAGTCTGCCATTACCAAGATCTCTCACTGGGCTTCCCAAAATGGATTTGCCTTCTCTACGCAGAAGACCGTTTGCATGCATTTTTGCCGCAAACGGGGTCTTCACCCAGACCCCAGCCTCCGTCTGGGGTGTTCTACCATCCCTGTGGTGTCAGAAGCCAGGTTCCTTGGGCTAACTTTTGACCGAGCGCTCACCTTCCGGCCTCACATTCAGTCTTTGAAGGTGAAGTGCACGAAGTCATTGAGTATCCTGAAGGTCCTCTCCCGAACATCTTGGGGGCTGACAGGTGCTCAATGCTTCGCATTTACCACTCTCTCATTCGGTCAAAGTTAGACTTCGGATGCATTACGTACGGTTCAGCGCGTCCATCGATTTTAACACCTTTGGACCCCGTCCATCACCAGGCATTGCGGCTATGTACTGGTGCTTTCCGTACCTCTCCCGTACATAGCCTGTATGCGGAGGCTCATGAGCCGCCGTTATGCATTTGTCGTAAGCAGCTGTCTCTTCAGTTTTACACAAAACTGAAGTCTCTTCCTGATCATCCCCTGCATGGTTCCATCTTCCAACCGGACTGTGTCCGCTTGTTTTCCAACCGCCCCTCCTGTGTTCCGACGTTCGGGATTCGGATGTCTGCCATAGTGCGCGATGCTGGTCTAAACTTGTCAAGGATTGGTGTGACCACCTTTTTCAACCGTCCTCCTTGGCAGTCCGTTCCAGCAACGGCTGACCTTTCTCTTTGTGTGTGGCCAAAGTCTTCCACACTCCTGCTCTGGTGTACCAGCAGCTCTTTGCTGAAATACAGTCTGTCTACCCGGATTTCGTGCCTGTGTTCACCGATGGCTCGAAGTCCGGGAATGTCGTTGGATCCGCTTTCGTGTGTGGCGCTGCCTCCCATGCTGAGAGGCTTCAGCCTGAATCCACCGTCTTTTCGGCAGAGATGCGTGCGGTACACCTCGCTTTGTGTCACATACAGTCTAGATCTCATCGTCGCGCTATGATTTGCTCCGATTCTCAGTCCGTCATCCAAGTACTTTCTTCTCCAGAGGACACGGACTCACCGGTCCCGTGATGTTTGTCGTCTTCTTGGAACTTTGGAAGGTGCTGGATTCCTGGTCCGATTCTGTTGGGTTCCTGGCCATGTTGGGATCCGGGTAATGAGCTGGCAGATCTCTCTGCCAGGTCTGTTTCCTCCATGTCGCCAGCTCGGCTGCCACTGTCTTTCCGTGATTTTAGACCTTTGATCCGGACATTTCTCCTGGACGAGTGGCAGTCCCTGTGGTCTCAGCAGGACAGCAATAAGCTGCATTCTCTCAAACCACAGATCGGACTCTGGAAGTCTAGTTTGCGGAAGAACCGTCGTGAGGAGGTTGTTCTTGCGCGTCTCCGCATTGGGCACTGTCGTTTTACTCACCGCTTTTTGCTGTGTGGCGACAGTGCCCCGATGTGTGAGGCGTGCCAATGTCGTCTCACCGTCCTTCATGTTCTGTGTACTTGTGTTCGTTTTTGTGATCATCGTTTTCGTTATTTTCATTCCCATTTGTTAGACGAAGGAGCAGCTACGCTGCAGACTCTCCTTGGTGAGAACTGCGATCTGACGGCAGTGTTCGCATTTTTTACAGAAATTGACTTTTTTAATCTTATCTAGTTTTACCGCTTTCATTTCCATCTTTCACTTTTACCGTTTCATCCTGTTTTTACCCTTCTGTACGTGTTTTACTGTTTTTGTTCTATTTTGATGTCTTTTGTTTGGCGCTCTTTGGCCACCCATGGCCCTTGCGCCATTAAAATCTACTAACCAACCAACCAACCAACCTTGATGGAACAGTTAGATTGAAAAGGCAGTAAAGAGAAAGAAGGAAGCCTATTTGGGGATGTTGCAAGGTAGAGTCTCTGTGGATGAATATCGCTCAAAGAAGCGTGAAGCTGCTAAGCTGGTTCGCCAGAGTAAGGCAAAAGATAGGAAGGAGAAGGTGGAAAGGCATGAACTGGCTTATTGGAAAGATAGGAAGTCCTTCTGGAAGTACATGAGAATCAGAAAAAATAGGGGAAAGAAAGTTGTAAGTTCTGTGAAGAATGAGATCGGTTAAATGATATGGGAGCCCAATGAGTTAAGTGAAAGATGGGGTGAATATTTCTGTGAGTTATCAGATCAGGAAAACAAAGATGATTCTGAGACAGATGCAGATGATGTCACAATGAGGGATGAAAGCACAGGAGGGATCTCAAGAGAAGAAGTGTGTAAAGCTCTAAAATCTCTTCAGAATGGTAAGGCTCCGGGAGTTGATGGCATAACTGCAGAGATGTTGAAATATGGTGGTGACTCTGTAATTGACTGGTTAACTGAAATTTGCCAGTTGTGCTGGGAGTTAGGAATGGTTCCTCGGGATTGGAAGGATACTATCATTTTCCCCTTGTATAAGGGAAAAGGTGATCAGACTGAATGCAAAAACTATCGCAGTATTTGCCTACTGAGTGTGCCAGGGAAAGTGTTTGGTAAGGTTGTTATTGAAAAAGTACGGGGTATTACATCAAAGAAAGTGTGTGATGTTCAGAGTGGTTTTATGCCTGGTAAAGGATGCACTAACCAGATTTTTGCATTACGCACGATGATTGAAAGGCATCTGGCTGTTGGTAAGAAAGTTTTTTCTGCCTTCATAGATTTAGAGAAAGCTTACGACCGAGTAAATAGGACACTTTTGTGGAAGGTATTGAATAAATATGGTGTTACTGGGAATCTACTTAATAGTGTAAAAACCATGTATGCTGGTAGTAAAGCTTGTGTTCGAGTGAATGGTGTTTTATCAAAATGTTTTTCTATTGGTGCAGGAGTTAAACAATGTTGTGTAATGTCATCATGGCTGTTTAATATACGTATTTATGGACGCGTGCATGCGTGATGCTAAAATAGATGATAGTGGTTTGTGCCTTGGTGATATCCGTGTGTGCAGATTGCTGTATGCTGATGACACTGTCCTGTTGGCAGAGAGCAAAAGTGAGTTGCAGAGTATGTTGACTCGGATGCACGAAGTTTGCATGAAATTCAAACTGAGTATAAATAAGGGAAAAACCAAAGTTATGGTGTTTGAGAGAGGAATGGGTAGCACTGAATATAATGTAAGTATAAATGGCACAGTGATTGACCAGGTGAGTGAGTTTGTGTATTTAGGAAGCATGTTTGACAGAGAGAACAAATTGGATGGTGAAATTAGTAGGCGAGTGAATTCTTCATTGAAAGTCATAGCTGCTCTGGGAGGTTTTCACAGGAATGATCGGTTCTCTAGGAGTCCCGCATAACTGTGTATGAAAGTGTAGTTGTTCCTACTCTGATGTATCGCAGTGAAACTGGGTACTGCAGAAAAAACATAGGAGTCGTTTGTGTGCTGGAGAAATGCGTTGGGGTGGTTTGTGTGCTGGAGAAATGCGTTGGGGGGTTTGTGGCAAGACACGGTCTGATTGTGTGAGGAATGAAGATGTGTTGCAGTTGTGTGATGTAAAGCAAAATGTTGTTAGCAAGGTGGAGACCAATATGCTTCGGTGGTTTGGCCATTGAGTGATGAAATGCTTACTAAGAAAATCTTTTCAGCCTAAGTGGCAGGAAAGAAAGGCAGAGGAAGGATCAAGGAAGACATGGGTGGATCAGATTCAGGAGTGTCTGCATGAGAAAAAGATTATGATTATGAAGTATAAAAGATTTTGTGTACGGCGTGTAATGGATATCAGTGAAGCCCAAGTTGTATGTCAAGATCGCTGTAAATGGAGAAGTTTGATACGACAACAGTAAGTAAATATATCTGGTAGTTTGTATTTCTTCTTGGAGCTAACCTCTGAATCTCAGAGAACAGCTTAGTAATATGTATATTTATGTATGTATGTCTCAAGAAAGATTGGTGTCTTTGGCAACTTTGTCAATTGAACAGGATAAAGCAAGCAAAATAAATTTTGATGATTTAACAGCTGACTTTGCTGGGATAAAAGCAAGAAAAGTCCAGTTCTTATAAGGTGAGTTCTGTAATGTAAATACTGTCCCATAATAAGTAGAGACGGAACCACTGTGAGGGAAGGACGTATGCTGGTGTGCTTGTTTTATCTACATCATTTAAAAAACATTTACAAAATATCAGTAGTGTTCAAATAATTTAAAATGCTGTCTTTCGTTATTGGTTGATTTTGAGACGTCTTGTTTTTTCATTAAACTGAACAGATGACTGTAATGAACTATGTTTTAAGTCTAATGTGTGTTTTATATCTAGTATAGGGGGAAGGGGTAAAGCAAGGGTCACCGCGGCTGCTAAGGGTGAGTCTGTTGCCAGTTGTGAACTTTGATAGTGGAGGTACCATGCTCTGTGGCTGCTTTTCATGGTTTGGGTCAGGCCCTCTACTTCCAGTGCCTGG
Source organism: Macrothele yani (assembly GCA_039090855.1). Taxonomy (NCBI): domain Eukaryota; kingdom Metazoa; phylum Arthropoda; class Arachnida; order Araneae; family Macrothelidae; genus Macrothele; species Macrothele yani. Next base: position 79,312,349 of record CM077026.1, read on the forward strand.
TAATCTTAAAGCTGCTGCCTATAATGACATTCTGAATAATTATGTGCTCCCAACATTATGGCAACCGTTCAGTGAAGGCCATTTCCTTTACCAAAAAGGCAAAGTTCCCGTCCCCAAAGTGAGGTGCGTGCAGGAATCGTTTAATGAGGCGGGTGTGGAAGAACTTGACTGGCACAGAGCCCCGATCTCAATCCCATGAAACACGTTTGGAATGAACTGGAATGCCGACTGCGAGCCAGTCCGAACCACCCGACATCGGTGACCCACCTGACTTATATACTCTTGTGGCAGAATGGACGGTAATTCGCTCAGAAACTAGTGGAAAGCTTTCCTAGAAAAGTGCAATCTGTGATAGCAGCAAAGAATAAACCAAGTCGATATTAATTCCTTTACTATAGGCAAGTGTCCGGACACTTTTGATCAGATAGTGCATGTCCACAAGCTTAAGCAGCGTTAATATTTAAGCAAGTAAATATCTTACAAGTACAGCTTACAGTCAAAGCTTAAACTTTCTACTACAGTGAAATCAACTACAATTACAAACCTTTTAACCTAACGAATACAACATACAGTGAGAAAAAGGTAAAGGTCATATCAGGTATCATCATCATCATCATTGTCAACCATTATCAATCCACTGCTGGACGAAGGTCTCCCCAAGTTTCCTCCACAACGGTCTGTCTTGTGCCAGTCTCCTCCATGTCACCCCTGCATACTTTCGAATTTCATCCACCCATCTCCCATGTGGTCTTCTTCTGGGTCTTTTCCTGTCCCTTGGAATCCAATCTAAAATTTCGGCTGTCCATCGATGATCTGTCCTTCTGGCAGTATGTCCAGCCCATTGCCATTTCAGGGATTTTACTCTGATCATGATGTCTTCCACTCTCGTCATTTTTCGGATCCACGAGTTCCTCTTCTTATCTCTCCTGGTTACACCAAGCATGCACCTCTCCATGCTTCTTTGAGTTGTCTGCAGCCTTTGTATGTCTCTTTTAGTTAAGGTCCACGTCTCTGCACCATACGTAAGCACTGGAAGGATGCATTGATCAAACACTTTTCTTTTAAGACATAATGGCATATTGCTCTTGAAAATTATGCTGTTTCTTCCAAAAGCTCTCCAGGCAAGTTTTGTACGCCGATTAATTTCTTCATCAATGTGACCCTCACTTGATATCTGCTGTCCAAGATAAACGTACGTGTCTGTTATCTCCAGCTTTTCTCCATCAATCGATAAATCTTCATTTCTTGTAAAAGCATTGAACATCACTTTTGTCTTCTGAAAGTTCATTTTTAATCCCACTTCTTTACTCTTGTCAGCAAGTTCCTGGATCATACTCTGCAGCTCTGATGGAGTAGTTGCAAAAATGACTACGTCATCAGCAAAACGAAGGTGGGTTAGATAATCTCCATTAATCTTTATCCCCTTGTTTTCCCAGCTCAGCGACTGAAAAACACCCTCCAATGTGGCATTAAAGAGCTTCGGGGATATGGTGTCACCTTGTCTCACTCCCTTTCCAATTTTTACGTGTGTTGTATTTTCAAACAGCCTAATCTTTGCACTTGCATTTTCATAGATGTTATTAATAATATTAATGTATGCATCTTCAATACCGCAGGATTTCAGAGCCATTGTAACTGCTGATGGTTTCACCGAATCAAAGGCTTTTTCATAATCGATAAAAGCCATGCACAATGGAAGTTCATATTCCCTCGCTCTTTCAATTAGTTCTCTCAGCACGTGGATATGATCTATTGTGCTGTAGCCACTCCTGAATCCAGCTTGTTCTCTCGGTTGAGCCATGTCCAGTGTTACCTTCAAGCGGTGTGAAAGAACTTTAGTGAAGATTTTATAAACTACTGATAGGAGGCTGATAGGTCTGTAGTTTCCGAGATCCTCAATGTCACCTTTCTTATGTAGCAGGATCATTGTAGCGGTGTTCCAATCCTCAGGAATCTTTCCTTCATTAAGGCATCGAGTGAAAATTTGGGCGAGTACTGTTTCGATTTCTCCACTTGCTTCTTGTATGATGTCTACAGTAATTCCATCTTCTCCTGGAGCTTTTCCTCGCTTCATGTTCTTGATTGCATGTGCAACTTCTGCTGGAAGGACTGGAGGAGCTCTGGTACTGGTATTTTTCATGATATCTGGAGTGCATATATCATCCCTTTCATATAATTTGGAGTAGAAATCTTTCACTCTTGTCAAAATTTCGCCTCTATTTCTTGTTACAGAACCATCTTCTTTTCTCAGTGCCATAATCTGTTTTCTTCCCTTACTGAGATGTCCCTTTGCTATCTTTAGGCTTTGGTTGTTTTCAATTGCTTTCCTCACTAGTTCACAGTATAGACAGATATATCAAGAATCCTTCCTGGAGGGCTAAATTAATTAAGTTAAATAACAAGACATGGCAAAATATTCCTGGCTTCTCTTTCTTAGTTTAGGAAGTTTGCAACCTCATTAGGCACATTTAAGTTTAAGATTAACCAGGCATGTCGGTTTACGGAAGCAGACAGTGCCCTCTCTCCAAAAGCGGACAAAATTCACATCCTGTTTTTCTTCATTTTTGGGACGAAATAACAGTGACACAAATCTTCAAGTTAAAACAGAAAAAGCGTAATCTTTCCTTGAATGCAGGGGTGTCGCCAGACTAAGAACTTCTAAGGGGCTGGGCAACGCTTAATTTTTTCATAACCTCGTACTCCTCCCCTCTCTTCTGTAATGAAAAAAATAAAATTGCAAAATTTTAAAATTGATAGTTGTCATTTCTAATTTAATGGCGTTTTAAATTTAAAACAATTAAATTAATCTAATTTCACCTACAACCAATGTAACCATGAGGTCTTCAGTTTTGGTATTAAAATAAAAACAGCATTAATATTATTCAAACGTTGAACCTTTTCTCATCTTCGGTGGGTTTTTGAGAATATGAGATGGTCCCCAGTTGCTTTGCAGCAGTGAGGAGGTCGGTTTGTGCTGTTTGTAAGGACGAGGCTGGTTTTTCTTCTGTTTAGGAGAATTTCTATTTGTGGCCTTTGTTAGGACAAGCAACAGATTCCGCATGCAGTCACTAAGGAAGCCAAACTTTTAGTTTTATAGTACTAGTAATTTAAACAAGGCACAGAGTGAATAGTGGATCTTATGTGTTCTCTGCGTGCTGACTGGGCGTTTTTGTTCATTGGAGCGGCGATGCCACGGGGTGCAAGGCTTCGGTGACAAACAAAGCATCCTAAGTTAAGGACGATTATGAGCAACGACTTATAGGAGGGCAAGAAAACTAACCCTGGAACACCAAATTCGGTGTACAAAATCTCTGAGCGTCTAATTTTTATAAACGTCCATCAAGTGTTGTCAACTGTTGAAAACAGCCTATCGCTAAAAAACAAAAAAAAAAAAAACAAAAAAAAAAAACCGCATTACATCCCCGACGATCGTCGAGGCGTGTTCCTAAGCCAGACGTGGTTCCTTACGCGTACTTAGTTAGCATATAATAGTCAAATGTAAATTAGTCATTTTTTTTTTGTCCTCTTTATTTATTTTGGATGATTTATCATTGGTTTAAAATAAATAATAATAATGGTATTCCGAACTTAGTAAAAGCTTTGAAATTCATATTTTAACTAAATCGAAAAACTCATTTCCAGATTATTGTAAAGGCTTCAGCCCCCGCTCCCTCAAAATGGTCTAGCTGTGCCCTTGCTTTAAACCCTGTACGGAACTGAAGATGTAGGCAAAAGGAGTACCTGTTTTTTCTTTTAATATTAAATGTAAAAACATAGTTTGTTCAAAAGTCCCGAAATATCAGTGAGGAAACAAATTCCTACAGACATTTTAAATGTGTAGTGAAATTTCACGTTCAGCTTCAAGACCGTCATGCTGGAAACACAAAAATACAAGTATTTTACACTTTCAAATCCCCTCATAAATACCCCAAAATAAAAAATTAACAATTTTTCTTTGATTTCCTCCCAGAAGAAAAGCAACAACAACAACAACTTGTGATCAAGATTTAAACCAAGGCATATTCATTAGAACAAATGAAAGATAAACTAGTACATCAGGCTTTAAATGGGATAAAGCTTTCAAGATTGCTGAAGAGACGAATTAAGCAATCGATGCTACTTGTCCTTTGGCAAATTACAAATGAGGAAAGAAAAGGAAAATACTTATGAAATTAAAATTCATGGAAATGATGCAGTTTGGGGAAAGAAAGCTAAAGCAAATGAAATCCAAACTTCGTTGTAATGATACATTAAGAAGAAGAAGTTCATTTATATACATATATCATCATCATCATCATCATTGTCAACCATTATCAATCCACTGCTGGACGAAGGTCTCCCCAAGTTTCCTCCACAACGGTCTGTCTTGTGCCAGTCTCCTCCATGTCACTCCCGCATATTTACGAATTTCATCCACCCATCTCCCATGTGGTCTTTTTCTGGGTCTTTTCCTGTCCCTTGGAATCCAATCTAAAATTTCGGCTGTCCATCTATGGTCTGTCCTTCTGGCAGTATGTCCAGCCCATTGCCATTTCAGGGATTTAACTCTGATCATGATGTCTCCAACTCTCGTCATTTTTCGGATCCACGAGTTCCTCTTCTTATCTCTCCTGGTTATACCAAGCATGCACCTCTCCATGCTGCTTTGAGTTGTTTGCAGCCTTTGTATGTCTCTTTTAGTTAAGGTCCACGTCTCTGCACCATACGTAAGCACTGGAAGGATGCATTGATCAAACACTTTTCTTTTAAGACATAATGGCATATTGCTCTTGAAAATTATGCTGTTTCTTCCAAAAGCTCTCCAGGCAAGTTTTGTACGCCGATTAATTTCTTCATCAATGTGACCCTCACTTGATATCTGCTGTCCAAGATAAACATACGTATCTGTTATCTCCAGTTTTTCTCCATCAATCGATAAATCTTCATTTCTTGTAAAAGCATTGAACATCACTTTTGTCTTCTGAAAGTTCATTTTTAATCCCACTTCTTTACTCTTGTCAGCAAGTTCCTGGATCATACTCTGCAGCTCTGATGGGGTAGTTGCAAAAATGACTACGTCATCAGCAAAACGAAGGTGGGTTAGATAATCTCCATTAATCTTTATCCCTTTGTTTTCCCAGTTCAGTGATTGAAAGACATTTTCCAATGTGGCATTAAAGAGCTTCGGAGATATGGTGTCACCTTGTCTCACTCCCTTTCCAATTTTTATGTGTGTTGTATTTTCAAACAGCCGAATCTTTGCACTTGCATTTTCATAGATGTTATTAATTATATTAATGTATGCATCTTCAATACCGCAGGATTTCAGAGCCGTGGTAACTGCTGATGGTCTCACCGAATCAAAGGCTTTCTCATAATCGATAAAAGCCATGCACAATGGAAGTTCATATTCCCTCGCTCTTTCAATTAGTTCTCTCAGTACGTGGATATGATCTATTGTGCTGTAGCCACTCCTGAATCCAGCTTGTTCTCTCGGTTGAGATATGTCCAGTGTTACCTTCAAGCGGTGTGAAAGAACTTTAGTGAAGATTTTATAAACCACTGATAGGAGGCTGATAGGTCTGTAGTTCCTGAGATCCTCAATGTCACCTTTTTTATGTAGCAGGATCATTGTAGCATTGTTCCAATCCTCAGGAATCTTCCTTCATTAAGGCATCGAGTGAAAATTTGGGCGAGTACTGTTTCTATTTCTCCACTTGCTTCTTGTATGATGTCTATAGTAATTCCATCTTCTCCTGGAGCTTTCCCCCGCTTCATGTTCTTGATTGCATGAGCAACTTCTGCTGGGAGGACTGGAAGAACTCTGGTACCTTTCATGATGTCTGGAGTACATGTATCATCCCTTTCATATAATTTGGAGTAGAAATCTTTCACTCTTGTCAAAATTTCGCCTCTATTTCTTGTTATAGAACCATCTTCTTTTCTCAGAGCCATAATCTGTTTTCTTCCCTTACTGAGATGTCCCTTTGCTATCTTTAGGCTTTGGTTGTTTTCAATTGCTTTCCTCACTAGCTCACAGTTGAATTTCCTTACGTCTTCAGTGATACTTTTTCGTGCTGTCTTGCATAGCTCTATATATTCCACTTTGGAAGTCACATCTTCTTTAGTTGTCCTCATCTCTCTTCTTTTTTGCATCAACATTTTGGTTTTTCCTGATAATTTGTTTACATGCAACTTGTTCTTAGACCCAGCTAATTTTGTTGCTGTTTCCATAAGAGCTTTGGTTACTTTTCTGTTAACTTCCGAAATATCCACTTCTTCCGATGTTAGGCCTTCTAAAGCAGAGAATCTGTTCTTCAGTTCCAACTTGAAAGTATTATGGTGTTTTTTAAGGTTGGTTATGTCAATACATTTTGTTTGTATTATGAGCTTGCCACGTTCCAGTTTAGTGTTGAGGTGCATCTTACATCTCACCAATCTATGGTCACTACCTGTGTTGAACTTGTTTAGCACACTGCAGTCTTCGATGACGAATTTTTTGTTACACATAATAAAATCAATTTCACTTGTCGTCCCAATTGGATGTCTCCATGTCCATTTCCTGTGTGGCTTTTTCTTGAAAACGGAATTCAAGATGAAAAATCCTTCTGCCTCTGCAAACTCAACGAGAGTATTTCGACGCTGGTTTCTGTTGCTGTGACCGAATTTACCTACTGAAGTTTCATTCTGTTGCCGGTGCCCTATTTTTGCATTGAAATCTCCCATAATTATCTTCAAGTGCTGCTTACCTTTATTATTTAGATGACGAATTTCCTCATAAAATTCTTCAATTTCTTCTTCAGGATGACTTGTGGTGGGTGCATAAGTTTGAATAATCTGAGCCTGGTATCTTCTCGAAAGTTGGATAACGAGTCGTGCAGCTCTGTCAGAGGAACTTTCAACTTCTACCACTTTATCCTTCAGTTTCTTGTTTATTATAAATCCAACACCACTAGTTCTGCCAGTATCTGTCCCACGATAATAGAAGAGATGTCCACTTTTCAGTTCAATGAGATCTTCTGCTTTTCTCCTTACCTCACTCAGCCCGACGATGTCCCACTTGATCCTTTGTAGTTCCTCTTCCAATTCAAGAAGCCTTGAATCAGAAGATAGGGAGCGTCCGTTGTAGGTAGCCAAGGTCAGCATCAAATGGCAGCCTAGTCCGGTCCTCCGGGGATTCTTAGCACCCTCTGCCTTCATGTCGCACTGGCCGCTGCCTTGGCCAGGTACATTCCAGCTGCCGGAGACTGAGGGCCAAGATTTAAGTTGTAGAGTCATTTTGGAGGTGTTTGGCCATAACTCACCACGCTGGCCAAGCGGGTTGGTGAGTGTGGGATAGCATTTCCTCTGATCCCGATGGTATAGTTATACCGCTATTTGCGGTCGTCAGAGCCCCTTTAGTGGGAACAGGATGCACCACGAGAAGGCGGGGTTGACATTTGTCAAGGAGAGGCTGTGATGTTACGCATCACCTGACCTTACATCCCTATACATATATATATATACACTGCTGGCCACCCAAAATGCAACACCAAGAATGAAGCATCCGATTGGCCTGAAATTCGCAGCTTGCGTCGCCCGGGAGACGACATGCAAACGATTAGCATTGCAGGGCATATACAAATCACGTGCGCCCGGCACGCCACCGTGAAGCACTATAAGAAGGGTGCACAGAAGGCGGGGTGTAAGTAGTGGAAGTGTGTGGTCTGCCGGACCTGTGCGTAGAAAGCATCCTGATGCCTCGTCGCAGAATACGGCAGTCATTCCAGCACGTTTCAGACTTCGACAGAGGAAGAATAGTGGCTTATCGCGACAGCGGTTTATCGTTCCGAGACATCGGCGCCCGTTTAGGACGACATCCAGCCACAGTGAGGTGAGTATGGATTCGGTGGGTGCAGGAGGGACGGACGGACCGACTTGAGCAATTGCCGCAGCCGCGGCACACCACCGAACAAGAGGACCGGCATGTTGTGCGGCGGGCATTGATGGCTCGGACCGCCACATCACGTTAGCGCAGGAATTAAGGTGTGTTGCGCAACAACCTGTGCCAGCACCTACCGTTCGACGTCGTCTGCAGGAGCGGGGACTTGTCGCACGGCGCCCATTGCTCCGATTACCATTGACATTACACCACCGGCAAGTGCGGCGGCAGTGGGCCGTTGAATGCCGCACCTGGACTATGGAATGGCACGACATTTTCTTCTCCGACGAATCCCGCTTCTGCCTGTAGCACCACGATGGTCGGATCCGCGTATGGCGGCACCGCGGTGAGAGACTGTATGACGCCTGCATTATGCATCGCCATACCGGTCTGTTGCCTGGCGTTATGGTTTGGAGCGCAATTGGATATGACACCCACACCCCTCTGTTACGCATCGCCGGTACACTCAACAGCCACCGCTTTATCTCCAACGTTTAGGAGCCTGTAGTCCTCCCTTACCTGCAGGCCTGCCAGCGGCCACGTTTCAACAGGGCAATGCGCGCCCACACGTGGCACGTATAGTGCAACAATTATTCACGGCCCACCAGGTGTCACTGCTTCCGTGGCCCACCTGTTCTCCCGATATGTCGCCCATCGAACACGTCTGGTCGCAGATCGGCAGCTGAGTGGCCCGGCAAGCACCACCCGCGGTTACGCCTGATGAACTGTGTCAACGTGTGGAAGCAGCCTGGACCGACATACCCCAAGCCCACATCCAAAGCCTCTTTTGTTTGATGCCGCGGCGTGTAGCGGCCGTTATTGGCAGCCCTGGGGTCCACACCAACTATTGATGTCTGCGTGTTCCGCAAGTCGCACGGGCCTGTAAGCTCAACCGTTTCATCTTTGTATCAGTTGTTATGTGTCCAGTAAATCTGGCTTTGTTATCTCGGGACCTTCCTGGTGTTACATTTTGGGTGGCCAGCAGTGTATATATGTACTAGTGGTGTTGGATTTATAATAAACAAGAAACTGAAGGATAAAGTTGTAGAAGTTGAAAGTTCCTCTGACAGAGCTGCACGACTCGTTATCCAACTCTCGAGAAGATGCCAGGCTCAGATTATTCAAACTTATGCACCCACCACAAGTCGCCCTGAAGAAGAAATTGAAGAATTTTATGAGGAAATTTGTCATCTAAATAATAAAGGCAAGCAGCATTTGAAGATAATTATGGGAGACTTCAATGCAAAAATAGGGCAACAGCAACAGAATAAAACTTCAGTAGGTAAATTCGGTCACGGCAACAGAAACCAGCGTAGAAATACTCTCGTAGAGTTTGCAGAGAAAGGCTTTTTCATCATGAACTCCCTTTTCAAGAAAAAGCCACACAGGAAATGGACATGGAGACATCCAAATGGGACGACAAGTGAAATTGATTTTATTATGTGTAACAAAAAATTCGTCATCGAAGACTGCAGTGTGCTAAACAAGTTTAACACAGGTAGTGACCATAGATTGGTGAGATGTAAGATGCACCTCGACACTAAACTCGAACGTGGCAAGCTCATAAGACAAACAAAATGTATTGACATGACCAACCTTAAAAAACACCATAGTACCTTCAAGTTGGAACTGAAGAACAGATTCTCTGCTTTAGAAGGCCTAACATCAGAAGAAGAAGTGGATATGTCAGAAGTTAACAGAAAAGTAACCAAAGTTCTTATGGAAACAGCAACATAATTAGCTGGGTCTAAGAACAAGTTGCATTTGAACAAATTATCAGGAAAAACCAAAATGTTGATGCAAAAAAGAAGAGAGATGAGGAGAACTAAAGAAGATGTGATTTCCAAAGTGGAATATATAGAGCTATGCAAGACAATACGAAAAATATCACTGAAGACGTAAGTAATTCAACTGTGAACTAGTGAGGAAAGCAATTGAAAACAAGCGAAGCCTAAAGATAGCAAAGGGACATCTCAGTAAGGGAAGAAAACAGATTATGGCACTGAGAAAAAAAGATGGTTCTGTAACAAGAAATAGAGGCGAAATTTTGACAAGAGTAAGATATTTCTACTCCAAATTATATGAAAGGGATGATACATGTACTCCAGACATCATGAAAGGTACCAGTACCAGAGTTCTTCCAGTCCTCCCAGCAGAAGTTGCACATGCAATCAAGAACATGAAGCGGGGAAAAGCTCCAGGAGAAGATGGAATTACTGTAGACATCATACAAGAAGCAAGTGGAGAAATCGAAACAGTACTCGCCCAAATTTTCACTCGATGCCTTAATGAAGGGAAAATTCCTGAGAATTGGAACAACGCTACAATGATCCTGCTACATAAGAAAGGTGACATTGAGGATCTCGGAAACTACAGACCTATCAGCCTCCTATCAGTAGTTTATAAAATCTTCACTAAAGTTTTTTCACACCGCTTGAAGGTAACACTGGACATTGCTCAACGGAGAGAACATGCTGGATTCAGGAGTAACTACAGCAGTATAGATCATATCCATGTACTGAGAGAACTAATTGAAAGAGCGAAGGAATATGAACTTCCATTGTGCATAGCTTTTATCGATTATGAAAAGGCCTTTGATTTGGTGAAACCATCAGCAGTTACAATGGCTTTGAAACCCTGCGGTATTGAAGATGCATGCATTAATAGTATTAATAACATCTATGAAAATGCAAGTGCAAAGATTTGACTTTTTGAAAATACAACACACATAAAAATTGGAAAGGGAGTGAGACAAGGTGACACCATATCTCCCAAGCTCTTTAATGACACATTGGAAAATGTCTTTCAATCACTAAACTGGGAAAACAAAGGGATAAAGATTAATGGAGATTATCTAACTCACCTTCGTTTTGCTGATGACGTAGCCATTTTTGCAACTACCCCATCAGAGTTGCAGTGTATGATCCAGGAACTTGCTGGCAAGAGTAAAGAAGTGGGATTAAAAATGAACTTTCAGAAGACAAAAGTGATGTACAATGCTTTTACAAGAAATGAAGATTTATCGATTGACGGAGAAAAGCTGGAGATAACAGGTACGTATGTTTATCTTGGACAGCAGATATCAAGTGAGGGTCACATTGAGGAAGAAATTAATCGGCGCACAAAACTTGCCTGGAGAGCTTTTGGAAGAAACAGCATAATTTTCAAGAGCAATATGCCATTATGTCTTAAAAGAAAAGTGTTTGATCAATGCATCCTTCCAGTGCTTACGTATGGTGCAGAGACGTGAACCTTAACTAAAAGAGACATACAAAGGCTGCAGACAACTCAAAGCAGCATGGAGAGGTGCATGTTTGGTGTAGCCAGGAGAAATAAGAAGAGGAACTCGTGGATCCGAAAAATGACAAGAGTGGAAGACATCATGATCAGAGTAAAATCCCTGAAATGGCAATGGGCTGGACATACTGCCAGAAGAACAGACCATCGATGGACAGCCGGAATTTTAGATTGGATTCCAAGGGACAGGAAACGGCCCAGAAGAAGACCACATGGAAGACGGGTGTATGAAATTCGAAAGTATGCGGGAGTAACATGGAGGAGACTGGCACAAGACAGACCGTTGTGGAAGAGGCTTGGAGAGACCTTCGACCAGCAGTGGATTGATAATGGTTGACAATGATGATGATGATATTGATATATATATATATATATATATATATATATAATGGACCTTACAAAGAAATAAAGAATGATCCTTCAGATAAACAATTGAAAGAAGTACAGAAATTGATCAAAAACTCAGAAACTCTGAAATAAAACATAAAAAACAAACTTAAACCTTCATACGCCCGTTGTGCGAGATTCTATGCTCTCCCTAAAATATATAAATCTGTAATTCCTTTCCGGTTTATAGTAAGTAATATCGGCACAGCAGTATATAAGTTTTCGAAATTCTTATCTTTAAAATTATCTACATTGGCCACTCCAAACGAAACATCTGTGAAAAAGTCCATTGAGTTTACCAATCGACTCAAACTACACCCCTACGTAGATCAACTAATGCTATCCTTTGATGTGGTATCTATGTTCACCAAAGTTCCAGTCAAAGGAGCTCTGGAATCCTTAAAATCAAGTCTTGTATAGAGCATCATTACAGCCAACCTGAAGTTGAAGAAATAACAAGACTAGTGGACATTTGCATAAAACAGAACAGCTTTACTTTCCGTGGAACCTTTTATGAACAGACGGAAGGTCTAGCCATGGGCAGCCTACTGTCATCTATATTATGTGAAATCTACATGCGTTGATTTGAAGAAAAAATTGTAAACTTGTAAAATTTGACTTATGGATACGATGTGTAGACGATACTTTCGTTCTATGGAAGGGAAAACATTCTGAAATTCCGGAATGAGTCAAACTTATAAATTCCATTGATTCTCACATTCAATTCAGCTACGAAACTGAAAATAACGGATGCCTACCATTCCTTGACGTCCTGGTAACTCGCTTAAATGGATCTCTCGCAACCACAATTTATCGGAAGCCTTTCGCTGTTTTTTCACCTCCACATGCCAAGTCCAATCACGCTTATGAACAAAAACTCAGCGCCTTTAACACTTGCGTATATCGCTCGATATATATATGTTCAGATAAAGACAATTTGGAAAAAGAACTTTATTTCCTTAAACATGTTGCAGTGGAGCGAGGATACAACCTTTCCATTATAGACAAGGCTCTAACGAAATTCCGGAAACCGAAGCCTACCTCTACATTAACTCCTGTGATGCGCCCATTGCGAGAGAATTTTGCCATTATTCCATTTTCCCGTGACATTTCGTTCAAAATTACAAAAATTCTCAAAACCTTTCATTTTAAGGTGATTTTTAAACCCATAAACAAAATGAGATTTTTAGAATCAAAGGACTCTGTCGAAGACAAAACTCGTGGGGAATTTATCAAATTCCATGTGAATGTGGCGCTTCGTATATGGGACAGACCCGTAGAGCCTTGTGTTTTCGATTGAAGGAACACAAGACCTACATTCGGAATTGTGACCTAAAGAAGTCATCGATGGCTAAACACTGTTACGAAAAGGACCACAAACTTCTCTTTGAAGAAGCAAAACTAATTGACAAGCCAGATTCAACCACCAAACTTGATGTTCTGTAAGCTTTCCATATATATCAGAAGTCTTCGCAATTTGTTAATGGCATGGCATCCACGCCATTTCTATCAAGCGCGTGGAAGCATCTAACCAAACCACGTGACTGTAAACACCATTTATGATGCCATATGCAATTTGAATATTTACGTGCCATTCGTCCTGATGAAGCTATGTCAACACCCAGCGAAACGATGGTCGGTTTCGCTGCATATAGGAGAGTAATATTAGAAGTGAGTTCCGTACAGACTCCTAAGATTCACAGATTCTCTCGGGAAATGTTAAATTATAAAAGAAAACAAAAATAATGACTTAAACTCTGTATTAGGTTACAACTAGTAATTCTGGGGAGAATCGCTCATAATTTTATGAATGCACTTAAATCATCTTGCAAGATCAGCAGAACCCTTTTCGTTTTTATATATGCATTGTATAAGTATTTATTTCCAACTTCGATGGTTGTCAAAAGTTAAGAATATTTTACAGAGAGAGTGTAAATAAAATGATGTCACAAAAAAGAACAAATAATAATAAAGAATAGCCAAATTAGCAATCGTCACGCGCATTTTCCTACCAGCAGTAAAAGAACATGATTTTGTGTGTGTGTGTGTTTGTACGCTTAACTCCCTTCAGAGTAATATGCAACAATTGCATGCGTGCTCATTGTTGTAAGTTGATCAGGGTGTCGATTTCGCGAAGTCAGTTGATGTTTCAGTTGATTTGGTGTTGGCATCCTCACGGTCCTAGTCGCCTTTTGTGAAAACTCTTTGTAATATGACTGTTCAAACATTACGCTAGCACAAGGAAATTTAACAAGCGAACAAAACAACCAACATCAAGTATTCTAAGAAGAAACAAAATGGATGAAATTTGCAGTTGAACTTGGGAAAACACAAGTTTGTCAGCGCCGGATATCGAAGCGGGTCCCCTCACTCCGGAGTAAGTTGTTCTCCCAACTAAGCTACCCGGGCAGCAGGTCTCGCTGCAGGTTGTCACCTTGACACATGTTTTCACCTCTGTAGTACGTCACATCATCTCCCTCTTAATTTTTTTTTATTTGAAGCGAAGTAGGAATTTGTTATTAATTCCAAACAACGTGTGAAACAAACATCACACATTTGTCGAAGAACCCAATAGCTAGTGGATCCATTTTCCACAATCGGGCTCCAATAGAACGCACAAGTTTGTCCGCGCCAGATATCGAAACCGGGTCCCCTCACTCAGGAGTAAATCGCTCTCCCAACTGAGCTACACGGACATGTACCCTCACTGCTATCTGCCTTTATATCATGCGCGCCCTGCGGTTCAGGCACGTCACATCTGCCCCCCCGGAAGAGTGCCGGGGGCATGGCCCACGGGTCAGCCGGGACCATGTGTCATTGTAGGCAGTCATCCCATGAAGAACGTGTTTTTGAGAAATCATCCCAGACAATTTGGTGTGTGCAACGTAACATCACACTGACTTATTTTTCGAAGCACTGAAGATGGGATTCTCAATTTTCCTGTCTCGCCGTGTGGAAAGAACATCATATCATTGAGAGAAACTTAACAGCCGGGTCATCCTGGAAGTTCCAGCGCCAATATAACGTACAAGTTTGTCCACGCCGGGCATCGAACCCAGTCCCCTCACTCCAGAGTAACGCGCTCTCCCAACTAAGCTACACGGACATGTGCTCTCGCTGCAGGTTTGTCGTCTTGACACATGTTTTTATCTCTTTAGTACTTCACAAACTGTATGATGAAATCGACAAAATTAGCACGTTTTCTGCAGCATGTGATGCTTCACGACGAAGCAGCTTCTCGTATTTGTATATAATGCCATGTCAGCCTGCAAAACAATGAGAAGGAGGTTTTAAATCTCCACATGTTGTACTTGATCATGAGCGAAGTAGTCCAGGATAGTATTAGTAGATCACGTCAGTGTCCGACGTGGTCTGCTACTACTATCCTGACCACGTCACTACTATACTACTACTATTAGACCACGTCAGTGTCTGACGTGGTCTAATGCATCACGCCATAATCCGACCTTTATTCCGGACAGTAACCAAGATCGCTTACCTTGATGTCCTGAAACATCTCAGATTTCCAAAGTTTTGGGAACTGCAACCAGACATCATGCTCCAGCAAGACGGAAATCCCCCAACCCGGTACAGGGGGGGATTTCTAAGCAAATGGATTGGCAGAGGAAAGTCAAACTTCAACACTTTATTCCGATTTTACTCTACTAGAATTTTGCTTGTATTGCAAAATGAAAGACATTATCTCTGCTACTCCAGTGAAGAATCTTCAGGAACTTTGCATCAGAATGTCCAGTATCATTCAGACGTTAACTTGTGAAACAAAAACTTCTCGCGCACCCCAAAAGGCGTTCATGTGGAAATAAATTACGTTGTGAAAAAACTACCATTCTTTACGGATGTGTCAGAAAACGAGTATGAATATTACGTCAGGATTTATTAATCCTTATTCTGTAATATTATTTTTGACACCCTAAATAATCTGGAGTTAGAAGCTCTTAGAGGAGAACCAAACGATCAGACAAATGCAACACGTATGACTCATATGGGTCTGGAATTTCGGCCCTTAGTGTGAGTAGATCTCAGGTTAACAGCTTTGTCCCGCGGTGAGCGACTTCTCATCCTCCAAAATGTGTACCAAGACGAAAAAAGATTATTTATGGGACGAACATTCTTCTCCATCGTTCATACGGCAGGCAGTGCTGCAATTTTGGAAAGCGTATAACAGAGAAACTCTTTTCATTAGTATCACAACCATATAGTGTTCCAGAGAAGAGATAGAGTGTGTGAGAAAGGTAACCCTAAAAAAAAAAAAAAAAAAACCAAGAGCGTAGACCCTTACAACCAGTGGTGCAGCCAAGGAGCTGGTCCTCAGGTCGGGACCCCCGACCCTTGAGGTTTGAATTTTAGTGCACAGTTCCGGGAACTATACATCTCTTCCGAGTAATGTTTTTCTTTTTACATTTCATATTTTTTTTTTGGTTTTATTAAACAGACACGCACAATGGATAGGCATGTCAATTTTGCTTTATTAGTAAATCCAGGAAAGAGTATGTTTCCCGCTTTTAAAGATTTTGTGCGCTTTACAATTAAGACTACTTTACCCGGGAGGTTTTCACCAATGACTTCCTTCCTCGGAACCCCCCCCTGCCCCCTTAAGAAATTTCTGGCAACGCCAGTGCTTTCATATTTTGAATATACTCAACCTTCGTGTCATTAATCATAGTATACTTTGGATTTCTCATTTGTTTTCAGATTTCTTGCAACTGATACTAACATTTAGCTGATTCTGTAATTTGCCGTTTTACAGTGCTGTAGACTATCAGCCCTGCCGTTTTCGAGCACGTTTTCCCCTGTATTCTTTGAATATGTAAGTGCCTGTGTTTCATAAAATTTTCAGGCCTATCATTCCTTAAGTTTATAGAATTACTCCCTAATTTCAAAATAGTACAGATTTTTTAACTTTGTTCTACAAAAAATTCAGGCCGCCCCGGTGGCGCAGTGGTCTAAGGCGCTGGCCTCTGATCATTCGTCCGTAAGGGGTCCGGGTTCGAATCCCGGTGAGGCATGGATGTTGTGTTTGTCTTACGGCACTGGCTCTCTCTCTTCCCTGGAACCAGTGACCCTAAATTAGGGAAGGGCGACTGCTTATAGCCCATTGAGTTGCTCACGGTGGTCGTTAAACCTACAATCAAAAAAAAAAATTCAGAAATCGGCAAATTTTGATAGCTTATTCAGATAGAAAGGAAATAGAAAATACAAAGTCGTCGATTAGAGGCGTGACATCTCGGTTAGATAATATGGACATTATTGTCACAGGAACGGGGAATTGCCTCTGTTTTAGGAAGAAAAAGTACTCATAAGCGTCACAAAAAGTTTTATTGATTTTCCGCTTTCGACACCAGCTAACACAGCTGTTCTTTTAAGTCGTCTTGAATTTCGTTAATGCTGCACAACATGTCTGTTGGAAAGCTACCTTTCCTTTCTTCGTTAATGTTTCGTGAGGGCCGTTAGAACGAGTTGCTCACGGTCACCCGGACAACCCCAAACGTTGATTCTGCTTTGCCTCAGCGAATTTGGGGCGGGGACACTCGAAGAAAAAATTATGTGACGTCACTGTTACACGGAAAGAAGGGCTGGAGAAAAATCAAGAAAATAAATAAAAAGAAACGTTCTTTTGCCCCTTGCCGATTTCCAGTTATCTCTCCAACTATGCAGAAAAATAAAATAACTAGTGAAAAGAAGGAGGATAAATTGCTTACTTTATGACTTTTAGCTATGCTTACACCTCACGAATTTCGTCTTGACCACGTTATTTATACGTCACCAATTGCGTCATTTGGCGCCGCAAGCTTTCATTTTCCTTAAGGAATTCGGCTGAGCAATTGAAAATAATTTAATGATTATTTCCTTGGTGGCAGCATATACATTGCCTTGCAAAAGAGATGTAAAAGCTACATGCTTCGATTGCGAGTATAAGTACTGAGAATCCTATAAATTTTCGTAATATGTTGTTATGTGGGAAAAAAATAGATAAAATACCCTGAAGAGATGCAGAACCAGGAAAAATTCAACTAGAGTTCTCAAATTCAGTTTCAATTCTCGATTTCATTTGAAGGACGCAGAAGTTTAAAGTATAGGCATAACTTGGGAGAAATGATGCAACTGCTAGTCCAATGCTGGGGCGGCGGAGAGTTAAGTGCGTTGACCGGGCCCGAAATTTTGAATCGTGGTGCACCCATCTCCTTTCCTGCTTCCCCGAACAAACAGAAGAAAAACAATGTCTAAGGAGCTTTGTTAGGGATTAGGACAACCTGACCACTTACCTAGAGGAACTTTCTAAGGCACATCACAACAAAAAACGCACATATGCCAAATAAAAAATAAAAATAAAAATCTTGGCTAAAATTATTGAAATTATTGACCGGTGATTCCGCCGCCACTGGTCCAATGCATTTTAGTGTTGCAACAAAAAATTTCACTTTAATTATTTTCAAATAATATATTAAACAAGAAAGATGACACCGAATTCTCGGGTGCAATAAGCACGTCTTTTGAATCCGTTCTGACGCAAATTAAATTTATCAAAGCTATTCAAAGTCAATGGAACCGCTATGGAAAATAATAGTATCTGAGGGAAGAAACAAGTTTTTCAATCGGGTTTTTAATCCCTCAGATATTGCTGTAAACGGAATCGTGAGCTTACGCCCTCTGGTTGCAGACTTGTGCGTTAAGAAAAACATGAATTTATATGAGAAACATTTCGCACCAGAAACGCTCTCCAACACCGAAATAATTTTTCAAATCGGACTCTTAGAAACAGAGATATCGACAAAATTAAGATGTGACTTTACGTCCCCTGGTGGGAAAATCATGCATTATTTTAGGAAGAAAGTTTTCTCAAAAGATTTTTCCATATGAGCGGAATCGGCCCAGGAAAAAAATAATTAATCGAGTTTTCAGGAGCCCAGATTTTGCTACAAACACATCAGAAGAAGAAATTAACACTTATGCCCCCTGGTGGCCAAACCATTCTATACCAAGCATTAAAAATTATGTAAAAAATATTTTCCATCCGGTTTTGTATGCGATACAGGAAGAATTTTTCAAATCGGTGTTTTAGAAGCAGAAATAACGCAGAATACGCAATTTACCTTTGTGACCCCTAGCGGAAAGTCTATAATTTACTTGAAAATTTTGAATTTATAGGAAAAACATTTCGCATCGGAAACACTATCCAACAAAGAAGGAATTTTTCAAATCGGACTCCTAGAAGTAGAGATATTGACCAAAAAAAAAAAAAAAAAGATATTCATGTACGCACCCTGGCGTAGAAACCATGCATTATTTATAGAAGAAAATGTTCCTAAAAGGTTTGTCGACATGAGTAGTATCGGTCAACAAACGACTTTTTTTGCAATCGAGATTTTAGAAGCTCATATTTTGCTGCAACTACATGAAGAAGCGGGAATTAAGACTTACGCCACCTGGTGACCAAACCGTTTTTTACAAAAATTAAAAATTACGTGCAAAGGATTTCCCATTAGGATCTATATAGAGTGCAGAAAGAATTTTTCAAATTGGAGATTTAGAAGTAGACATATAGGGGAAAAAGCAATTTACCATTACGCCCCCTAGCGGAAAGTCTACGAATTACTTGAAAATTTTGAAATTATATGAAAAACATGTCACACTGGAAACACTATCAACCAAAGAAGGAATTGTTCAAATCAGACTCCTAGAAGTACAGATATTGACAAAAATAAGATGTACACTACGCTCCCTGGCGTAGAAACCATACATTATTTTAAGAAGAAAATGTTTCCAAAAGGTTTGTCGATATGAGTAGTATCGGTCTACAAACGACGTTTTTTTCAATCGAGAATTTAGAAGCTCATATTTTGCGGCAAATACATCAGAAGCGGAAATTAAGGTTTACGCCCCCTGGTGGCCAAACCATTTTTTTTACCAAAATTAGAAATTATGTGCGAACGACGATTATCCATCAGGAGCTGTATCCGGTGCAGAGAGAATTTTTCAAATCGGAGATTTAGAAGCAGAGATATAGGGGGAAACACAATTTACCTCTACGTCCCCTAGCGAAAAGTCTATGAATTACTTGAAAATTTTGAAATTATATGAAAAACATGTCACACTGAAAACACTATCCAACAATGAAGAAATTTTTGAAATCGGACTCCTAGAAGTAGAGATATTGACAAAAATAAGATATACATCTACGTCCCCTATCAGAGAAACTGTGGGATATTTTAAGAAGAAAATATTCCGAAAAGGTTTATCGATATGAGTGGCATCAGTCTACGAAATAATTTTTTCAATCGATATTTTAGAAGCTCAGATTTTATGACAATAACATCAGAAGCAAAAGTTAACACTTACGCCCCCTGGTGGCCAAAGTATTCTTTACCAAAAATTTGAAATTATATGCAAACAATTTTCCATCAGAAGGTGTATCCGCTGAAGAAAAAAAAATTTAAATCGGAGTTTTAGAAGAACAGTTATCGGGAAAAAATGTAATTTACTTTTACGCACCCTGGCGGGAAATCTATGCGCAATATGAAAAAGTAACTATATCTAAAATACTCTTCGACATAAATGGAATCGAAAGATAAAATAATTTTTTCAATCGGATGTTTAGAAGCAAATATGTGGAATAAAATGTTTTTCTGAATTCGATATCATCTGCATTTACGCCCTTTAGCGGCAAAATTGTACATCGTAAAAAAAAACGAAATAAAGGATCATCATTCACATATTTCAAGCTTCCCATTGCAAAAATTATTTTTCAAATCGGACTAATAGTTGTAGAGTTATCGTGGGTACAGACGGACGGACGGACGGACGGACGGACACACCGATAACATAAGCACGATCTTTTTTTACAAAAACGTGCTAAACAAAACCTTACTGGAGTCTCAACTTTAAATTAACGTTGCGAGGTGCATTCATTGTCAAATGGCCAAAAGATGGTTATTCATTTCGTCTTTATTGAAAAACTCCTTGCCTTGAAAGACATTTAAGAGCTTGTTATCTGACTTCAGAATTTCCTCATGTTTAGGTCACCGCCCTTCTGCTTTCTAGCTGTTCCCTAGAAAACAAAGTAACTCTGCTCGACAACAACGCTGGAGAAACGGAGGTGTTACATACGACGTATCCCCCATTTTCACAGGGAGAGAAACGTTATAATTAGTGATTACCATGGAGTTGAGCTAACAACAACCGCAACTTTTACATTGTCGAGATTTTCGCATGCCGCGAACAAAAGAAAGACACAGAAGTCAAAATGCTGAGTGACTCGTGTGTTTACGCAGTCGTGGCTGGTGCTATGAGGCTGCAGAGCTGCAGCCTTCCTCCTCCACCACCTAATACCCAAAGCAGTTGTTTTCTTCATGCGGTGCCGAAGTTTTCTGATCTCACTGGGAATGCCTTTCCTGCATAACGCCTCTACTGGGAGCTGAACTGGTCCCAGCCCTGATGTCTATTGAAGTCAACTCATGTGAAAAACTCAGCATGTTTCCAGATCAGTTAGTTTCCGTTGAATAAAACCTCCCTGGAGGCTGTCTTCCTCACGAGCCCAACTGGCTGATACAGCAGATTTGAGTGGCTCTTGGAGTAGCGGCCAGTGAAGTAGCTAGAATGAATCACTGCTTTACTATAAGCTTTGTTGATAAACACAATTTTTGTGCGTCCGAATGTGAAATAAAATTGTGGAATGAATTAAGAAACAAAATGAGTAATGGCAAATGTATTATTTCTAGTTTCGGCCTGTTTTTTTGTTTTTTGTTTTTTTTGCAATTTTTTGTTTGGTCTTGTTTTTATTGAACGTAATGATTCTAAAAGCGATATGACTACCATCGAACTGTAGAAAATTATCCCTGTTTGTAGTAACAAAATATCAGTTGCCCTGATTTTTGAAAAAAAAAAGTTTTGATTATTTTCTTTTCCAGTCAAAATGGGCATCTGAATAAATTAGGAATTAAAAATAAAGTTCAGTAATAAATAAATTGCAAATTAAACAAAATACAACTAATTTCTGCAGCAAAATACATGCATAAAACTGATTTTTTTTTCACTTACGAAATTTTAGCCTTCTAACACAGCGAAATTTTAGCCTTCTAACACATGCAAATTTTTATTCATCAAAAATCATTGAAGTTACATTTTATTTTTCCGTTGGGGTTTTTTTTTTCAAAGCAATCTGAGAATTTCAGTTCAGGTAGGGATCTATACTGAATTCTTTAGGGAACAACATTTAATCAGAGACGTAGGCATTTACGCATAACTATTGTATTTTTCGTACTATCACGCAAACGAGCACGTTTCTTTTATACCAAAGACTTAAAAAATGTAGCTCTAATTGTTTAGAAAACTTAAGAAGTTCGTAAATTTTGAAAACAAAACTTTCTTTGGTAAATTGTTGCCGTGGCTTCAAAATGAAAACTGAACTGAGAATGTTTTCAGTCTACGTTTGTTAAGGAGGATGCCTTTGCATGTGTATCGCAGTACAAATCGCGAAATCATGGTAGATCATTCAAAATTTGGCACAATGTTTTCCATTATCGTCCGAGTTGTAGTGGTCGGTTTAAAATGGAAGTTCCAAAGGGGGCACATTAGAAGCTATTGTGATATTTCTAGGGGACCCCAGAGAGACATCTGACGAAATAGGTTACTTTAATTGGGTGTTGCTATTACATTGCTGGTCACAATCTTTGGCAGTCACTAGTCGTCACTTTTACGAAGCATTAGCAGGGTTTTAATACTTTATTTTTTTTAAACACTCTGGGCTCACCCCTAATTTTTCTTTGCTCTGGCAAAGAGTCCGGTACTAGCCTGTTTTATACCCGCTACTGCAAAGTTTTTTTATTTATGTGGGGGTAGGGAGCATGTTGTAGTTTCTTTGTGTGTGTGTGTGTGTGTGTGTGTGTTAGGTGTTACTCGTTTTATTTAATTAATTTTGTAAAGTCCACTCCGTCAAGTCCACTCAAGTCGTTACCAGCCTTGAGTTGGGGTAAGTAATTTTTCCTGTGGTTCATAACAAATTATTCAGGATGTGTTTGTTAAGCTCAGTTTTCTTTACGTTCCTTCGGAAAGAAGAAACTCGTGGCTAAAGCTAGGATTATGGAAACAGAAGAAGAAGAAAATCCAGCGGAAAGCAACAATTCAGGACCTAATGGAATGACGATTAACGCAGTTTATAAAGAGGTGTTATGAACTGAGATCTTTTTGTATTCATATATTTTAAAGATACTAATACGGCACTGCTAACAACGTTTGCAGACACAAAATGCATACGGAGTGAATATTTATTGTGGTTAGGGGGTTCTGTGGACTCGTAGCACAGTCATTCACTGCAGTAAAAATCAGAAAATCAGAGTATATAGGTTGCACATCTTAAACGGTATACCCGAGCTACGTCGGGTACAATTCTGCTAGTTAGAAATAAGTCCAAAAGGGAGTAAAAGAAAAAGGTAGGTCTACAGAATAAATCAATGCCGGTTCTTTTTAATAGCTTGAATTTTATGTGTCACGAGTTTATTTGTTCAGTGCACTCACATCATAAATCTACGGAAACACTTCACTACAACAGACGCTACTAAAAAATAAAAAATAAAATAAACGAGCTTAGAGCACCCTCAAGCTCATAATATGATATTTACAAAACTGGGATGCAGCCTACCCCATCTTAGCTTCCCAACAGCCGCTACTGTGTTCACTTGCACTTAAGTGTATTTTCTCTTCACAAAATATTTTTAGCAGTGAGCGAAGCCATTTCTTGGGGAAAGACTGAAGAATGATATCAGGCGCATTTTTTATATTTTTTTGCAGCAAGGTAATTTGTGAAAACTTTTATTGCGCGAACCTTTAACTTCAGCATTATAAAACTCGGATTAATTGCAGGAAAGACTAAATAATATATTTACGTTATAGATATCTACTAAAAAAACAGCATTTTTATGTCTGTTACTATTACTCTTGTTCTAATCTGTATTTACAGTATGATAATACAATAAATTTATATTAATCTCCAGCGTATTCTTTTCTTAATGTTGTAATGTTCTCTGCTCATTCTCCAATTATTTAGCACCAATAAAACTCCAGATTTGTTGAAACTTGTAGTTTTGTAGTTTGCCTTCTTAAAATTTTAGTGGTTGACACTCCACCCGAATTAATAGTTTTTCAGATGGTCTCTAAATGAAAGGCTTTAGTCGTAACTGTGGTTTAAAGATATATGATCAGTTCTACAACTACAGTCATATGATAATTTATTCGAATTTCACCCAGACCAGAAAGAAATGCAGAGGAGAATAGCTAAATGAATTCCGTTCTTTATAGAGTTTCAAACTCTCTTAGGTGAAGTTTTAAATGGTTAACTGATTAACTAACTAATTAGATAATATCCTTAAATAGCTTCATTGCACATAAATCACACTTGATTGACAAATAACCAAACGGCCGGTAGAAAGAATCAGCAATTCACTTACGTTATTACACCAATTTGTTCTGTAAACTCCTGTACTTCATGACATCAAGATAATCTTTTGCCAGAATATAATTTCGCTGGCTTCAGTACATCAATCGTATAACAATGACATTTTTTCGTCGATCACATTTCTCAATAGATATACTAAAGTTTAACAATCTACTCTCCACCAACTTGTCTCTCTTCTAACTCACTCTGTCCCGTCAACCTTTCTCACCTCTAACTTTCTCTCTCTCACTCTCTCCACAAACTTTGCTCTAACTCTCTGTCCACCAACTCTCCTATATACATTCAGTCTAGTCATTTTATGTTGCTCCGAGTCACTGTCAGCGTTACCAAATTTTAAAAGCTCTTGTGGGAAGTAATGTGTCTTTCATTGAGAAAACGTTTAGCCAAGAAGTAACTAAATTTACATAAGAAAACAGAAACTCAAATGGAAAGTTATTTAGAGCAATGCGTCACACTGTATTCAGTCAGATCCGCTCTTCCTATTACTTCTCCAATTTTTTCTCGCAGCTGCTGGAAAATCATATTATACTTCGGGTTTTTTTTTTTTTTTGATTGGAGGTTTAACGACCACCGTGAGCAACTCAATGGGCTATAAGCAGTCGCCCGTCCCTAATTTAGGGTCACTGGTTCCAGGGAAGGGAGAGAGCCAGTGCCGTAAGACAAGCACAACATCCATGCCTCACCGGGATTCGAACCCAGACCCCCTTTCGGACGAATGTTCAGAGGCCATCGCTTAGACCACTGCGCCACCGGGGCGGCCCTTCGGGGTTAAATTACCTCCATAAGCAACTCGTCCACCGCCACCACCGGACATATAGGGGCGGCGAAGCAATTTATAATTGTGCTAGTTTTGAGTAAAATATCCTATTTAAATAAGCCAAACAGTAATTGCGATGTTCATTGTATAACGTGCGGGTTTACGACTGCTCAGTTTTACTGCACCCCATAAACAATGCGGTGCCATAAATACTTCGATTTCACGATGCAGAATGAAACCTTTATTTTGGAAAATTCTCCGAACACAGAACAATGGAAGCAATTGAGCGTTTGAGTGATAACAATACTTCGGATGAAAATCGAAAGTGTGAAATTACATGAATATGACATCCAGAGGAGTCCAATTTTGAACAGGTGTAATCAGAGTGCTCTTGTCTTTACGTTGTTTGTTCTACTTACTTGTATGTGCAGCAGTCTTTCGATTAACTTTCCTATCCTAAATCAGTTAAAATTTGCATTATAACAATCTTTTGATTAGCAATCCATAATCAGCTTAGAGCGGTATCTTTTATTTGTGACAAGTCAGGATCGTGTTAGATATCGTAATCAGTTACGAGAAGAGTGCTTTATCCGGGTCAATAAGGAAAGAAACGCAATAATGCTTTAGAAAATGAAATCGACGTTTCGGAAAGAAGCGGAAGGAAAATGAAAAAGGAACGGATGTTCTATTCTGCTCCAAGTTTCTTGTCGATCGCAGTGATTTCTTGCGAAGATAACGATAAGATTCGCAAGAGAGGGTTACGATTATATACACTGTGAGTAAAGAATACCGAACTCTAGATTCAGATATTTTTTTTCGTACACTTCAGTGCTAGTATGGCTCTCCTATTAGCTTCTCAAAATATATTTTTGTCTCATAGTAGGTGTTGGAATTGATTCCGCCTTGCTCAAGACATAGGTTCATAAATCGATGCATGTTCTGAAATAGGTGCTTTAGCTCTGAAGGGGGCATTTTCCTTATGCTGCGACTAATGTTTAATTTTAAAGTATCCATGTGAGATGGATTATCTGCATATATTCTTTCTTTCAAGTACCTTAGCAGAAAAAGGTCTGCATTAGATAAACCAGAAAATTGGACAGACCAGAGCCCCCTTCTTTCCAACTGATGCAGTTGTCGAAGAAGGTTCGCAGAAATTTTATTAATGAGTTTGCTGTGCCATATGTTACTCCTTCTTGTCAAAACCATGACACGTTTCTTAACAATTTTCAATCAAAACACGTTTCTGTTCTCCCAGAACACCCACAAGCTGTAAGACATTAAAGGTGACGGTGGTGTTGAAAAAGAGCGGACCCACTATTCTCCGTGGGTACACCACACACCGATCTTCCGATAATGCAATGGAACTTCATGCCGAATATGGGGTTTCTCCGTAGACCAGTATATATATATATACTGTCAAGAACGCTCTTCTTTCGTGTCTAAACGAGTTGCAGTAACGCACTCTCTTATCCTTATCAAGTGGTTTCAGTTCAGAAAGCACTTTCACTCAATACTCATGGCGGCTGAAAATCTTCGTAGCTGTGCAAACGGAACCATAAGAAAGTTGACCCTGTTGTGACAGCCGTACAAGAGACTTTTTGTGCGACTATTAAAGACGCTGATGAACATCATTAAGAACTTCAGCTGTTAATCCCCTCGACCTCTGCCACTTCTGGGTATATTAAATACTGCCAATTTCTCGAAATTGACCGCTTATTGTTGATTTGCGGTCAATTTTGTCGATTTGCGCTGAATTAAGCCGCTTATTGTGTCAATTTTGTCGATTTGCGCTGAATTAAACCGCTTATTGTCGATTTGCTAGGTGCATTCTGCTGCGTAAATCTTTGGGAAAATGCGTACATGCATCATTCATGACTTCGCTGCAAAATAAACTTCTAAAAAATAAACTCTTTACCCTCACGGAGTCTCATTCTCTGTCCACTTAATGACAGAAGACGCGACAAAGTTCCCAAACTAGCACAAAATCGCATCCGAGTTTCAGTTACACTTTCGGTCTTGATATGACAAACGGCCCTACACTCGAATCGCTTACAGTATGAGACCTTGAAGAATTTTCGCATGGAGTTATTTCAATGATTTTCTTCATACGCATTTAGATGCATGAGAATCTTTTGAAATTAGAGTTCAGGAACTTTTTTGCTATCCTGTATTTACATAAGTTAATGCACTAAAGTGCTTTGTTTTCCAACTTGTTTTATGCGCATTGCTCTACTACAACTTATTTATCTTCTATACAGAGAAAAACAAATTCTGATTTGAAAAATGATGTGCAAATGATTGCCAAACAAATAGACCAACTTTAACTTTAAATAATTGCTTTTTTTATGTCTTTTAATACTATAATAGTGTCCATGACTTGTGTGAAACAATTAATAAGAATTTCAGATCGATTTTAAATTATATTTTTGAAAATCTGAGCAGCATTTCCTTCGTTGAAAAGAAGTTCTTAAGTTTTGGAACCATTGTTAACGCAAGATTAGTATTTCAATGAAAGTTGACCTTGCAATGAGCAAATAACTAACATTAATCGGCGTGTAATTGTACGTCATTGTTCGTGTGCGAATCTCATTGAGTGCAGCGACACCAAGCCGCGTTGAATGTACCAAAGCATAAAATAATTTGTTCTACAATAACGACAAAAGACATCTTCCTTTTTTGTTATTTCACAGCCCATCCTACAAACAAATACCTCAAAATAAATTCTACCGCTGTGTTCAGTTTGCTGGCCGACTGCCTGATGCAGGGAACCTAATCAGTCAGATTTCTTAATTGTATGGTCTCTGTATTTCTATCATATGCTTGGCTTGACTGGCTGCCAGTCATAGTCCAAAAGGAGAAAAACTCATGGGAGTTGAGATGTAACGTTCAGTGTGGACCGTATAACGAGAAGCAATCGAAGTATACATGAATGAAAGGTGAACAAAAAAGGGAAATTAAAAAGGCTGTATACGTCACAAATACAGTTACAAGAACAGAAGATTTAAAAGCTCACAGCACAGATTTAGAAGTAACTTATGTCTACATCTACCTTGGACAACAGATATCAAGGGCAAGCGAAATCGAAGAAGAAATAAATAGGGGTACCATATAAAACTTGACGGGCGTGCATTTAGAAGAAAAAGTACAACTTTTAAGAGCAATTTACCATTATGTTTTAAAAGAAAAGTGTTTAATCAATGAATCCTTCCAGTTCTTACTTATGGACAAAAGGCATGTACCTTAACTACAAAACACATTCAGAAGCTGCGGACAACTCAAATAAGCATCGAGAAATTGTGTAACAGAGTAAGTGTAACCAGGAAAAACGGGAAGAGGAACTAGTGGATCAGGAAAATGACAAGAGTTGATGACATCATGATCAAAGTTTTCACGAGGAAATGAGCTGGACAGTGGACATATTTTTAAAAGAACTGACCATCGTTGGACAACTGGAATACTATACTGGATACCAATGGACAGGCGAAGATCTAGAAGAAGACCACGTGGAAGGCTGGTTGATATAGTCCGAAAGCATGCAAGAGTAACAAAGAAGAGAATTGTTCAAGAGAGAGTTGTGGAAGAACTTTGGGTGACCTTCATCCAGCAGTGGATTCAGGAGGGTTGGTGATGATGATACAACTGCATTAAGATTCGGCTGAAATACGCACGTTTAACTCCGAAGAAGTTTGAAATTTAGGACTATTCAAAATATTCCAAAGTTTCTTAGAACTTCAGCAACCGAGACAATTTATCCACAGAAATAAAATATTTAATAGGTTTCAAATGTACAGTGTACTGTTGTAACCTAAGAAAAACTATGTTCCAGAAAAAACGGGAAAAAATTCGTTCATACTTAAACTCACTCTTTAAGATAAAAAAAGCATTTTTTTGAATCCCTATCATAAAAACAGCAAATTTATTTTTTAAAAATGCAAACATACGTCCCTTTTGTCTAGCAAAAATAAATTTTAACTTGGAAAGCTGGGTGATATATAGAAAATTTGAACATGATCAATGCATTTTAAGTCGAACTAGATGTTTTCCAGTCGTCTGCTGGAAAGATAAATACGAGTAGGCACTACTTTACCTGTTTCGTAAACAACTTAAGGACAATAAAAACAAATGAAAAAAAAAAACAAAAAAAAACAACCTTCGTTTGGGAATGTTTATCTGTTTATTTATTAAAAAATGTTTTTTTCCCTTTCAGCAAGGTCTTTTCTAAACAGTGAAAATACAAATCATTTGTGAAAATACAAATCTGTGGGGGCCAATAGTAAGACAATCGGGCACCACAAAAGTTGTAGATATGTGTGGAAAATGTTGTCTATGCTTAATTCAGTATTGTTTTTTAATTGGAAGTTTGTTGTCGCCAACTAGTATTACTTCCAACTAGTATTGGTGCTTCTCCTCTCTACAGGCAGATGAACATACAAGGCGAGGAAACGTAAAATAATTGCGGTTTTCCCTCCTTCGTCGGAAGACGCTCAGGACTGGAGAACTACCCAAAATACCTGTTAAAATATTCTCAAAACTTGCGAGACTGATTTTTTGCATTTCTGCCATTTCAAAATCTTATTGGCTTCTACCTGCCAGCAGCACTACTAATGATTTCCTCTATGATCTACTGCAATATAGAATGAATATTTGGTTTTGCCTTCTTGTTTGAAATCATACGTGACTAGTTAACTTTTTTATGGGATTTATCTAGGTAAATTATTAAAATTTCTGCAAATTTTCGGAGAGAACTCCTCTCTTTCGTCAGGCAGTCTTTCATTCAATCTCCGTCACGGTCCTCGGTTACGGTTAACCTTAACGGTTACGGCGATTTTGCAAAATGTCTTGCCAGATGTTAGGCAGTGTTAGGGTTTTCACTGCCTAACATCTGGCAAGACATTTTGCAAAATCGCCGTAACCGAAGACCGTGACGGAGATTAAACGAAAGACTGCCTGACGAAAGAGAGGAGTTCTCTCCGAAAATTTGCAGAAATTTTAAGAATTTACCTAGATAAATTCCATAAAAAAGTTAACTAGTCTGAATATAATAATCTAGGAAACCACAGAACAAAGATGAGTTTGATTTACATCATACATGATTCAACACGGAAAATGTTACGTTTGCATTTAAAAACTACTTAATTCTTTTGCAATTCGATCTTTCAATTAGGAATGAAACCGAGAATGAACTTTCTAGATAGTATGTTTATTAATTAATAGAGTTTTAATAACGAAGTTTTCATCAAATCCCATAGACTTGCTTATAAAAGGGCTTAACTGTATCATATAAGTCTCGACTTAAGCTACTTGGGAAAAGTTTGATATAAATTGTAGTTATAATGTACCATTCATTATTATATAATGGTGGTACCATTAATATTAAATTTTTTCCAAGTAGCTTAAAACGAGATATATGATACAGTCGAGTCCTTTTACAACGAAGTCCAAGGGATTTGATGAAAACTCGACATAAAAACACTATTAATTAAGAGACATACTACCTACTACTACTGATTAGTAGTACGAGGGAACGGATTGGCCTGCAGGGACCCTAGGGCATTTCCCGGTGGATCACTCGAAAAATGGTCCAGTTTCTAGAATTCTTTTTGTCTGGAATTTTTAGAACGAATAATTAATAATTTAAGCGAATGAGTAATAATATTTCTGCTTGTTATTTCCTTAAAAAAACTTGGCCTTTGGCTCTGAAATGAAATATCAAGATTCTTTGTATTATACGTGGGAAAAGTGCTGCCAGACCAAGCACGCAGTTATAAATTAAATGAAGCTAAAGCTAACTATAGTTTGATGTTGGTCTTTGGATTTGGAGTCTAGGGTCATTGGTATGCCCTACCTTTCGTAATCTTGAAGGGAGCCGCCCCGGTGGCGCAGTGGTCTAAGCGATGGCCTCTGATCATTCGTCCGAACGGGGTCCGGGTTCGAATCCCGGTGAGGCATGGATGTTGTGCTTGTCTTACGGCACTGGCTCTCTCCCTTCCCTGGAACCAGTGACCCTAAATCAGGGACGGGCGACTGCTTATAGCCCATTGAGTTGCTCACGGTGGTCGTTAAACTTTCAATCAAAAAAAATCTTGAAGGGCACACTAGTACCCATTGGGGTGCCCCATCATCCCCACCTCACCTTATCCACAGACTGACATAGTAAACAAAGCGATTCTTCGGAAGAGATATTCCGAAATCTGTGTCCTACCACATTTGTCTAAAAAGAAATAACGATTTACCCGCACTGGTTCATAGGTCAAAAATATAATGAGTAGACTTAAAAAAGGCATCTAATCAAGGAGCAGATACCATTTTGCAGGTGGGATCAGTGACCAAATAAGTATAAAAGTTGTCTAATTGCTAGAATGCCGTCGTTGCACGATATAACATGAAATTCAAATTTAACGATAAAAAATGACTTTTATTAACACTGAAGCAAAAGTTGAAAGTCAAAATCACATCACTAGATCTTTCGTGCTGGCTCCCAGCACATCCTTGGGGAATTCTAAAAACAGGTATTGTAAAATTTGAAAAAGAGTCCACCGTGGAAAGTCGCTTTTGTTTATATACATCGCGCTCAGCTCCCGAATGACTTCAAAAAACGTCACCATACTCTGACTTATGATTGTTGTGTCTTACTTGTTATTGGGTGAGTTATGAAATAGAGTTCGAGTTATTGGTTTATTTGCTTCTTGTTGTTCGAAATTAACTGCATCCAAGTTGGAGGTATGAATCTGGGTACTTCATCGTTACAACATTTATCAGCGTTTTTGACGATGTGTAAACTCTCCGCTAGCAAAGTCGCATTTTTGTTGTTGTGAGAAGAAATAACTCTTGCCTCATTCCCTATAGAGAGATGTGGGCTCCCTGGTTAACTAATTTTGCAAGTGCTGTAGAGTTTGAATGTGTTTTGACACTGTATACTTGTGTTCCGCAATTCGAAAGTTCAAATTCTTCATAGTGGATCCAATATAAATTCGATCTATGTCAACAGTTACCAGGGCCTGTAAAGGTATTTTGTAAACTCCGAATCTGCTATTACTCGGAATTGGGTCCCGATCATTTTTAATAGTTGACATTAGATTGTTTGTTTTAATTCCAAAATCCAAGTTGTATTTTTTACAGGAAGATTTAAGTATATTCATAACTTTTGGAATATAATCCACTGACCTAACATATTTGCGTTGATTTGATTCTTTAGTTAATGTAGAAAAGTGTGTTCTTCTTTATTTTTCGATGGATCCGGTTGACAATATTTCTGGGACCCAATTCCGAGTAATAGTAGATTCGGAGTTTACAAAATACCTTTACAGGCCCTGGTAACTGTTGACATAGATCAAATTTATATTGGATCCACTATGAAGAATTTGAACTTTCGAATTGCGGAACACAAGTATACAGTGTCAAAACACATTCAAACTCTACAGCACTTGCAAAATTAGTTAACCAGGGAGCCCACATCCCTCTATAGGGAATGAGGCAAGAGTTATTTCTTCTCACAACAACAAAAATGCGACTTTGCTAGCGGAGAGTTTACACATCGGCAATAACGCAGATAAATGTTGTAATGATGAAGTACGCAGATTCATACCTCCAACTTGGATGCAGTTAATTTCGAACAACAAGAAGCAAATAAACCAATAACTCGAACTTTATTTCAGACCTCACCCAATAACAATTAAGACACAACAATCATAAGTAAGAGTACGGTGACGTTTTCTGAAGTCATTCGGCAGCTGAACGCGATGTATATGAACAAAAGCGACGTTCCACGGTGGACTCATTTTCAAATTTTACTATACCTGTTTTTATAATTCACCCGAGGATGTGCTGGGACTTGGTGCTGGGAGCCAGCACGAAAGATTTAGTGATGTGATTTTGACTTTCAACTTTTTGCTTCAGTGTAAATAAAAGTCCTTTTTCATCGTTAAATTTGAATTTCATGTTATATCGTGCAACGACGGCATTCTAGCAATTAGTGTTATTGGCACAAATATCTTCAACAATTTCAGTATAAAAGTTGATTTGTAGGAACATCGTAAT
The DNA here is from genome assembly GCA_039090855.1 of Macrothele yani. NCBI lineage: Eukaryota > Metazoa > Arthropoda > Arachnida > Araneae > Macrothelidae > Macrothele > Macrothele yani. The sequence continues at coordinate 79,345,196 of CM077026.1, forward strand.
GTTACAAGTGCACCTTTCTACTTTCGGAGTGATATTCATGCTGATTTAGTTGAAAATGGGTTTTTCAAGAGACTGTCATGTTTTCTTGTTTTTGTTTTTTTTCATTCCCCTTATCTTCTTTTTTTTCGAAACAAAGTTTTTCAAAGTCAAATAATTATTTGGTCCAGTACCCCGTTTTGAGCGTATTTTGATTCTGTATTCAATCATGAAAATATTTCTGAAATTGTTTTTGTACTAAATTTTTGTTTAAAAAAGCTTCACGACTAAATCTTTTTTACAGTGCATATTTCAACAGTTCTCTTTTATGCAGTATGTAACAAAATATTTTTCACGAGGTATTCCCATGCAGATACGTGTCTTTTTACAGAGGGCCGCAAGACTAAAATTCCCAGCCTGGTTGTTAGTCCCAATCAGCACCCACGGTAGTACGTAGCACGAATATAATAACAGTTCATACGCATGTACGTAATTCATATATTCATAAAGATAGGGAAACACCTTTTACATTTTTACTTTTTAGCACGTCTTTTGTAAAAAAAGATCGTGCTTATGTTACCGGTTTGTCCGTCCGTCCGTCCGTCTGTACCCACGATATCTCTTCAACTATTAGTCCAATTTGAAAAATTCTTTTTGCACTGGAAAGCTTGAAATATGCGAATGATGATTCTTCATTTCGTTTTTTTTTGTTTTTTTTACGATGTACAATTTCGCCTCTAGAGAGCGTAAATGCAGATGATGTCGAATTCAAAAATACGTTTTATTCCACATATTTGCTTCTAAACATCCGATTGAAAAAATTATTTTATCTTTCGATTCCATTTATGTCGAAAAGTATTTTAGATATAGTTACTTTTTCAAATTACGCAGAGATTTTCCGCTAGGGGTGCTAAAGTAAATTGTCTTTTCCCGATAACTCTTCTTCTAAAACTCCGGTTTGAAAAATGTTTTCCTTAGCGAATACACTTCCTGATGGAAAATCTTTTGCATATAATTTCTAATTTTTGGTAAAGAATACTTTGGCCACCAGGGGGCGTAAGTGTTAATTTTTGCTTCTGATGTATTTGCCATAAAATCTGAGCTCCTAAAATATCGATTGAAAAAATTCTTTCGTGGACTGATGCCACTCACATTGATAAAGCTTTTCAGAATATTTTCTTCTTCAAATATTCTACAGTTTCTCCGCCAGGGGGCGTAGATGTATATCTTATTGTTGTCGATATCTCTACTTCTAGGAGTCCAATTTGAAAAATTCCTTCTTTGTTGGATAGTGTTTTCAGTGTGACATGTTTTTCGTATAATTTCAAAATTTTCAAGTAACTCATAGACTTTCCGCTAGGGGCCGTAGAGGTAAATTGCGTTTCCCCCTATATCTCTGCTTCTAAATCTCCGATTAGAAAAATTCTTTCTTCATCGGATACAGCTCCTGATGAGAAATCGTTTGCACATAATTTCTCATTTCTGTAAGAAAATGGTTTGGCCATCAGGGGGCGTAAATATTAATTTCCGCTTCTGATGTATTTGCAGCAAAATATGAGCTTCTAAATTCTCGATTGAAAAAAACGTCCTTTGTAGACTGATACTACTCATGTCGATAAACCTTTTAGGAACATTTTCTTCTTGAAATAATGCATGGTTTATACGCCAGGGGGCGTAGATGTATATCTTATTTTTGTCAATATATCTACTTCTAGGAATCCGATTTGAAAAATTCCTTCTTTGTTGGATAGTGTTTCCGATGCAAAATGTTTTTCCTATAAATTCAAAATTTTGAAGTATATCATAGACTTTCCGCTAGGGGGCACAAAGGTAAATTGCGTTTTTTGCGTTATTTCTGCTCCTAAAACTCCGATTTGAAACATTCTTCCTGTATTGCATACAAAACCTGATGGAAAATATTTTTCACATAATCTCTAATATTTGGTAAAGAATGGTTTGGTCACCAGGGCGCATAAGCGTTAATTTCTGCTTCTGGTGTATTTGTGGCAAAATCTGGTTTCCTGAAAACTCGACTAAATTTATTTTTTTTGGACCGATACCGCTCATATGGAAAAACCTTTTGAGAAAACTTTCTTGCTAAAATAATGCATGGTTTTCCCACCAGGGAACGTAAAGTTACATCTTATTTTTGTCAATTTGAAAAATTATTTCTGTGTTGGAGAGCGTTTCCGGTGCGAAATGTTTCTCATATAAATTCATGTTTTTCTTAACGCACAAGTCTGCAACCAGAGTGCGTAAGCTCACGATTCCGTTTACAGCAATATCTAAGGAATTGAAAACCCGATTGAAAAACTTCTTTCTTACGTCAGATACTATTGCTTTCCTTGCAGGATCCATTGACTTTGAATAGCTTTGATAAATTTAATTTGCGTCAGAACGGATTCAAAAGACGTGCTTACTACACCCGAAAATTCGGTGTCATCTTTCTTGTTTTATATATATCCACGAATCTAAAGAACTTTGCTTCTTCTTTCTAACACAAGGCATTATTAATTGTTCTGTGGAATCGTTTTTCTGTTGCACTAGAAGTATACATATTGGGTGACATAGAAAACCTTGCTACGGTGATCATTCAAGTTATTGCTGATGCAGCCGGTAATATCAGTCCCGTAATTGCATCCTCTAGCTCAGAGTGAGAGCCCGAAATTTCAGTCCTTTTCCGTTGGGCTTGATACACGATCTCAGCATCTTCTTGAAGGGGACTTAAAACAACGTCATCGTCGGCAGTGCAAAAGTCTTGGAACGTTGCTCTCTCGTTTAGTTCGTTCTGTACACTTAAGTCCAATACTTGAACGAGTTCAAGATCAGCATACATCTCTGCATGCTTAGAGCTATGTATTACTTCCTCTGTCCTGTCCATCCTTAACTGGCCGCCCCGGTGGCGCAGTGGTCTAAGGCGTTGGCCTCTGATCATTCGTCCGTAAGGGGTCCGGGTTCGAATCCCGGTCAGGTATGGATGTTGTGTTTATCTTTCGGCACTGGCTCTCTCCCTTCCCTGGAACAAGTGACCCTAAATTAGGGACGGGCGACTGCTTATAGCCCATTTGAGTTGCTCACGGTGGTCGTTAAAATTCCAATCAAAAAAAAAAAAAATCCCTTAACTGCTACATTCTCACCATAATCGAATAAAAACTCCTTGAGTGGAAAGCAATTGCAGATGTTAGAAATCGGCTTTTCCTCCCTTTATTTTGCAGTTCCTTTTTCCCTTTTTTGCAGTTCTGGGTAACACAGTAAATTATTTTCAACACTTCGTAATTTATGTAACCGGCACTTTTAGCTTGGTTTTATAAATAAATAGTCTACGATGCAGTTTTCCACCTAATCTAGGGAAATGGTAGTTCCTTAGCTATAAACGACTTTGTTACAAGCAGACGCGACTGTATACTAAGGCTATCTTGGTAATTTCTAAGATTTAGATGCCGCCTAGGTGGCGCAGTGGTCTAATAAGCACCAGCATGTGCCAGTTTGTCATGAGTGGGGCGCCTGTCCCCCCCCCCCCTACTCCAACCCAGGAACGGGTTGTTTCCCCTTAGTGCTTACAGTTGATCATTAACCCCACCCCCTCCCCTTAAAAAGTATAGGTTTACACACACATTCGGAACAGGGGTTGAGATTTTGAGTTAATGCAGTTAATATCCCTTTTGACCCTGCTCTTGAAAATGATATCGGCAGTGAAATGGAAAAGCAATCGTATCTTTATACGTTATTTAAATAAATGCATTTTTTAGAATAAAAAAAAACAACCCTACCTTTAGTGTTAATTTTTATGCAATCCAGAGTTTACGATGCTGAAGGCTTCAAACAGTGGTGTAGTAAATGGGAAAGTATCCGAGCTATACAATCTGCTCATCGCTTATTATTAAAATGAAATAGTGATGAATTTTGCACAACAGCTCGATGCAGGATCCATTTCCTTTTTTTTTTTTTTTTTTTCTTCTCTCAGCCCTGAGTGTGTCAATCGGTTGCTAACGTGACGCAATCTCTTTCCTCAAGCTTGACGTAAAGGAAATAAACCATGGTAGGAAACGCGATGTCTTTCATAATGCTTAACTAACGTCACGACTTCTGAGAAGTAAAAAAAAAAAATGTTTCCAATCTTGGCGCAAGATATACTACTCGCAATTTGTTTATGATATTTTTTTTACTGCAGGATGAGGAAGAATTTATTACCTAAGACGGTTTACGTAAGCATACCTGCTTATTAGGCTATGACCTACTTTTAATAAAAACTGTCGGATTTTAAAGAAATTTATGTATGCCAATGGATGGAAAACTCGTTGAAATCGATTGAGCGAATGATACGTAGGAAACGTAAAGAGAAAAACAAGGTGATGTTTTCATATCCAAACATAGCATTAATCTTTTTTATCCTGGCGCACTATCGTTTAATAAAGAAGCATTAACAACAGCGACAAAATGATCTGCTGATACTACTTAAAAAGTTATGTCAAATGTTAACATTCTGTTTTTGTGACATCACAGCTTCTATTTCTTTTCTAATAAAAACAAGAAAAAAGACGCCGAATTTTCGAGTAATGAGCACGTCTTTTGAATCCGTTCAGACGCAAATTAAATTTATCAAAGCTATTCAAAGTTAATGAAACCGGTATGGAAAGTAATAGTATCTGACCGAACAAAGAAGTTTTTCAATCGGGTTTTTAATCCCGCAGATATTGCTGTAAACGGAATCATGAACTTACACCCTCTGGTTGCAGACTTGTGCGTTAAGAAAAATTTGAACTTGTATGAGAAACATTTCTCAGCGGAAACGCTCTCCAACAAAGAAAAATATTTCAAATCGGACTCTTCAAAGCAGAGATGTGGACAAATATAAGATATGCCTCTATGCCTCCTGGCGGGAAAACCATGCATTATTTTAGGAAGAAAGTATTCTCGAAACATTTTTCGATGTGAGAGGTATCGGTCCTCGAAAAAAAATTTTTAGTCGAGTTTCAGGAGCTCAGATTTTGCTACAAGTACATCAGAAGCAGAAATTACGCTTATGCCCCCTGGTGGCTAAATAATTCTTTATCAAGTATTAGAAATTACATGAAAAACATTTTCCATCAGAAGCTGTATACGATACAGGAAGAATTTTTCAAATCGGAGCTTTAGAAGCAGAAATATCAAGGAAAAGGCAATTTACTTTTGAGCCTTCTAGCGAAAAGTCTATGATTTACTTGAACATTTTGAATTTATATGAGAAACATTTTGCATCGGAAACACTATCCAACAAAGAAGAAAATTTTTCAAATCGGACTCCTAGAAGTAGAGATATTGACAAAAATAAGATTTACATCTACGTCCCCTGGCGTATAAACCATGCATTGTTTCAAGAATAAAATGTTTCTAAAAGGTTTGTCGACATGAGTAGTATCGGTCAACAAACGACGTTTTTTTCAATCGAGAATTTAGAAGATCATATTTTGCTGCAAATACATCAGAAGCGGAAATTAATATTTACGCCCCCTGGTGGCCAAACCATTTTTTTACAAAAATGAGAAATTATGTGCAAACGATTTCCCATCAGGAGCTGTATCCGATGCAGAAAGAATTTTTCCAATCAGATATTTAGAAGCAGAGATATAGGGGGAAACGCAATTTACCTCTACGCCCCCTAGCGGAAAGTCTGTGAGTTACTTGAAAATTTTGAAATATTATGAAAAACATGTCACACCGGAAACTCTATCCAATAAAGAAACAATGTTTTCAAATAGGACTATTAGATGCAGATATATTAACAAAAATACGATATACATCTACGCCCCTGGCGGGGAAACCATGCAATATTTTAAGAAGAAAATATTCCGAAAAGGTTTATCGATGTGAGTGGCATCGGTCCACGAACGAATTTTTTTCAATCGAGATTTTAGAAGTTCAGATTTTATTCCAAATACATCAGAAGGAAAAATTAACACTTACGCCCCGTGGTGGCCAAAGTATTCTTTACAAAAAAATAGAAATTATATGCAAAAGATTTCCCACCGGGAGCTGTATACGCTGAAGAAAAAAATTTCAAATCGGAGTTTGGAAGAAGAGATATCGGAGAAAACGTAATTTATATTTACGCCCCTAGCAGAAAATCTAAGCGTAACTTGAAAAAGTAACTATACCTAAAATACTCTTCAATATAAATGGAATCGAAAGATAAAATAATTTTTTCAGTTGTATGTTTAGAAGCAAATATATAGAATAAAATCTATTTTGAATTCGATATCATCTGCATTTACGTCCTATAGCGGCGAAACTGTACATCATAAAAAAAGAAAAAACCAAATGAAGGAACATCATTCGCATATTTCCAACTTCCCAACGCAAAAAGAACTTTTCAAATTGGACTAATAGTTATAGAGATATGGTGTCTACGGACGGATGGAAATATAAACCGATAACATGAGCACGATGTTTTTTCTCAAAAGACGTGCTAAAAATATTGCATTACACGTATGTACTTAAACTCGATAAATCTGATGTATAAGGGTCACCCAAATGAAACTGAGACTGTTGGTTGTTTGGCGTAAGGATTTATAGGTTGGAATATGTTAATATACAGGAAGTAAGAGTGATACATGGGCTACACCCGCTACACATAGTCGCCTTGTCGGTTCAAGCAAGTGTCCCAGCGCGGCACGTGATTGTGGATATCTTGAGCGAAGAACCTCCGTGGTTGGCTGTGGAACCAGTCTTCAACGGCGTCCCGGACCTCAGCGTTGTTAGTGAACCGGCGGCCCTTGAGAGCTTTTTTCAGTGGCCCGAAGATGTGGTGGTCGCAGGGGGACAGATCGAGGTTATAGGGGAGATGGTAGCGGACCTAACAGCGGAGGCCCCGCAGCAGATCTTGGCACAATGTCGCCACATGCGGGCGGGCGTTGTCGTGCAGTAGAATAACCACACTTGACAACATACCGGGTCGCTTGTGCTTGATGGACGTTTTGAGGTTGCGTAACGTATTGCAGTATGTGGTTGCCTTGACCGGGCTGTCTGCGTCCAGACAATCATACACCAATGGGCCATTCTCATGGAAAAAAAACAGTGAGCATCACTTTTTCAGTTGTTAAGAAGGACTGAGCTTTTTTTGAGCGTGGAGAGTTGGGATGCCGCCATTTTGTACTCATCCGTTTTGTGGCCGGACCGAAGTGGTGGCACCAAGTTTCATCTGCGGCCACAATCTTGGAAAGAAACTGTCCCCCCTCTGCGTGGTAACGATGCAAATGCTCCAGGTAAGCACTCATTCGTCGAGTCTTCTGCTCTTCCTGGAGATGTTTGGGGACTCATTGTGCGCAAACCTTGCTGTATCCCAATCGGCGATGGGCAATGGTGTTAACAGTTCCCTTACTCCCGGACAGTGTTGCAGCAAGCATGCTGGTGGTGATTCGGCGATTCTTCTTCAAAAGGTTTTCCACGGCAGCAATCGATTCCATGGTGATGGCCACGTGTGCTTGCCCAGGTCTCGACATGTCCTCGGTGCTCACACGTCCTTTACGAAATTCACTACACCAGCGGAACGCTGTACACCGTGATTGACACTCATTCCCATACACATCCTTCATACGACAATAAATTTTGACTCCACTAACACCTTCTGCAGTCAAAAATTGCATAACTGCCGGCTGGGCCTGTTTGGACGAATCCATGTCACGACCCTACGTAGTCAACTTGCCGCCGCACGTGCTAACAGCACATTGACACGTGCCGCAGATAACAGCGCGCTTCCTGACATGACACGCCATCTACCGGCGCAAATGCACGGCTTTGTGTAATTATACAACGAAGCCATTACACGAGTCTCACTTTCATTTGCGTGACTCCTATATTTATTTCGCAAAAAATACATTAAAAAAATGGCATTCATTAGACTCATGATCATATAGAGTAGATAAGAAATGGAATTTCCTAGGTAATTATCAAAAGGAACATATGACTAACTTGAGCACCGGAATTTATAAGAAGGTACGTGCAGATCAGTGCAAATACAGTTACAAATGTAGTACTTGATTAATTACAAAACGAAATTTGTAAAAATATATCCCCCCCCCAATTTTTTTTTTTTTAAGTCGACCGAACATTGAGGAGGCGATGAAAAAATGCGATGCTATTCAAACATTGCTGGAAGAAACATGAATATTGTTCCTGAACCATTTTCACAAATTAAAAAAGAGCCAAGTCTTTTCGAGATTCTAAATGTATATTCAACCTCTAAGTTGTTTCTTACGTTTTGCACTTATTTCTTTTTATAAAGTATTTTCACACACAAGTTTATCTTTTATAAAATTTTAACACTGGACACACTGCTCAGCTTCCAAATAATGCTGTAGGAAAACCCAGTTCTTGTGATCGAAAATCTGTCTCATTTCTTTAACATTTGTCTGTACCTAAGAAACTGTTGCTAGAAACGAGAAGACAAAAGAAGGTAGGAGGGAAAGTGTTTGCTCATCGCGAGAAGACAAATGAAGGATAGATGGATAGTGTTTGCTCATCGCGAGAAGACAAAAGAAGGGAGAGAGGGAAGGGAAACGGCAGCACACATAGTTTCTCTCGCATGTTAATTAAATCAGCCTTTGTTTTCAGTTCAAGAGAAATTCGAACTGCAAATTTCATAACCAACTGCCTTCAGATATACACGTCATAATCATGTTTCTTCGTTTCGGAAGTTTCATGACATCATAATAATCTCTTAGCAATTAAGAGCTCTCCATCATTCATTAAGGGATAGCGAAAGATTCTGACTCAGATCGAAACTCCATAGGATAGCAGAATGGAAATCGAATTTCTGAAGAGGCTTTCATCCAGATGCAATCGTAGGCAGGATGATCTGTCAGCCGAAGTCGCACCAACAATCCTTCACCAGCCCATTGAATTCATAAGAGAAGTATGAGCATTTTAAGAGTTACCTTTCAAACGAATTTTTTCGAGTCCTTAGAATACATGCTTGTCGTAAAATTTCGAGCATACTTTCTTCGAATTTCCCGAATAGTAAATGCCTCTGAGGCATTTCAGAAATTTTATTGATTCAGAGGCTCAAGTGTCTGTGTGTGTATGTGTGTGCGCGCGTGCGCTCGCACAAAATTCATACACTGGGTAATCACTGAATTAAGGCCACCTACATAGCACTACATGAGCCCTCCTTTCTCCCAGGAGGACGACCGCCACCCGTCATGGCATCGACTCCACGAAGTGTCTACAACTCAGCTGTTTGCATTGCGGTCTCCACTGAAGAGCAATTGAATTAGAGATACCTGTCTAGTAACGTGTAGCACCACCTTTCGTCCTGATGACGGCGGCGATTCGTCTCGGCATTGACTCGACAAGACACCGGAAGTGTTGGGAAGCCATACGCATCCACGACCATTGAACAAGCTCCCACAGTTCACGAAGATTTGATGGTAGGGGGTCTGAGCCTCGAACATCTCTCTCGATTGCATCCCAGAGGTGCTCGATAGGATAGAGGTCAAGTGACCTAGCTGGCTAAGGAAGCGAGGTCACGTCGGCGAAGTGTTCATCCAACCATTCGGATACAATTTGGGAGCGATGGCACTGGGCATTGTCTTGTTGCAGGATGAGGTCCCCAGTGGGATGTTGAAGACGCACAAACGGGAGAAAATACTCGTTCAAGATATCCCGGTAACTTTGACCAGTGAGAGATGATGTCACACGTACCAGGGGTCCCATTTCAATCCACGTAAACAGTCCCCAGACGAGAATGACACCCCCACAAGCTTGAAGAGTTCCCTGCTGGCAAGAAGGATCCATGGCTTCATGTGGTTTGCGCCGTACTCGTATCCTGCCATCCGCATGCACCAACGTGAATCTCGACTCATCAGTCCAGGCAACATTTTCCCACATGTCTAGTGTAGTAGTGAGAAAGGCTATGTTCTAGACCCCTTCACTTAACATTGTGCACCTCACGGTTGCACCTCACGGGGGCTGCAGCAGGGATGGGGGGATGGAACTCCTCTCGAGTGAGCCTATCGGAAATGTCTTATCTCTAGAGATAAGACCTTTGACAAACATTTTTGGGAAATCTTTTCGTGTTTTAATATCTTTTTTTAACAAACTTAGGAAATTTTCTCGTGCTTTGAGTTCTGATTTATTAGGATTTTTATATATTATTTTAGAACTTAAGTGAGGTGTTAGGAAAATTTTTATAGGCGTTGCATTATTGCTCAAGTATTATTTATTGTTTACGACAAATATTTACTCCATGTCCCTTACTCAAGAAATGTTTTATGTAAAACAAGTGAATTATTCCTTCTTGAAAAAACCCTCATAAAGCGTTTGCATGGTGATCATGATTAATATTTTGTAATTTCATTTCCGAAGACAGAAAGAATTCTTTTAAAACATCGTCAGTGACACATTCCATTTGTTTCTTGATGGGAAAGATAAAATCTTGAGACGTTATCTTTGTTTCCTGTTAGTGATAGTGCAATCTCCCCACCAAGCGGACTTCAATGTCTTGTGTGACTAATCAAGTTCCTGTGCCCAATTTTTTTTTTTTTTTTTTTTTTGTCTTTTCACCCCGATTTGTTGGAGAAGGTTATCTGATTTCAGTACCACAGGAAGTTGATAACACAACTTTTGAAAGGAAATGCTTTGTTTCGTAAACAAACAAACCCTTTCTCCAGAACAAAGTTCTCTGAACCGCTCAACAGATAAGATGACTTGTTTTTCACCCCATGCTTTTGACAACAAGGGAATATTGAGATGTCATGTCCTTCAGAGTGGATGCGATAAACTATTCCACTGAACCCTAAATGCAGGGAGGGAGGGCTGAAGCTCCTCTCGAGTGAGCCTACCGGAAATGTCTTATCTCTGGAGATAAGAACTTTGACAAATATTTTGGGAAATCTTTTCGTGTTTTTAATTCTGATTTAATAACTTTTTGATTAAACAATTTAGGATTCTTTTTTTAAATTCGTAATTTGTTCGTGTATTATTTCTTGTCTTTATTTTATAAAACGTATATTTTTAGAACTTGTGTGAGTTGTTAAATGCTCTGATGGTCCCAGCGAGATTCGAACCAACAACCCTTCGTTTAGAAAGCTTGCATTCTTCCCACTAGACCACCCGACCATTGGAAAACGATACTTGAAAGAGGAAGAGGTTTTTTCACGGTGTTAAAAATGTTTTAGGGGATTTGGAATTTCTTTTAAAATGGTGTGTGAGGGGGAGTGGACGTTATTTGAGTTGTAATCGAGTTTGTGTGAACATGAGTTTTTCTGTTACGGTGGCTCGTCTCTCGTTGAACTGTTGTAATGGAGGAAATGATGAAACAGACGTATCTATCAACTCAGAAAGTAGGAAGTTTAGGTAGTCTCGATGTCTTATACCGTGCTGTCAAAAAAGAAGGCGTCAAGAAAAAAGACGTCATGAAATGGTTGAAGGGGAGAAAACGTACGCCCTACACAAACCGGTGAGACGACATTTTCCGAGAAATAGAGTGATGGTGAATAAAATAGGACAACAGTTTCGAGCAGACCTAGCTGATGTCTCCAGTTTGAGTCAATATAACGATGGATTTCGTTACTTGTTAACATGCATTGACATATTTTCCAAATATGCATGGGCGATTCCCTTAAAGCAAAAGTCGGGGTCCTATATCGTTCAAGCATTTTCCCAGATTTTCCAAGATAGAAAACCAGTAAAACTTCAAACAGACAAAGGAACTGAATTTAAGAACAAATAGTTTCAAAGGTTTTTAACACAGCACGGTGTGCATTTCTTTACAACGAACAACGAGACGAAAGCAAGTGTTGTGGAGAGATTCAATCGCACGCTCAAAACTTGCATGTGGCGATACTTTACAAGTCAAAATACGTTTAAATTCATAGACGTGCTCAACGATTTAGTTCATAGTTACAATCATTCTCCCCATCGAAGTATAAAAATGAAACCTGTAGATGTAAACAAAGATAATGAAAAGCAAGTGTTTCTCAATCTGTATCGTGATCTCAAGAGGGAAAAACAGTCCTATAATATTCAGGTGGGTGATCCCGTGAGGATTAGTAAAGCGAAATTGACATTTGAGAAAGGATATGAATCAAATTGGACGGAAGAAATCTTTGTTGTGAGCGGTCTTGTTCCCAGATTCCCTCCTGTCTATAAAGTTAAAGATTTATTGAACGAAGAGCTGGAAGGAACTTTTACGCCGAGCAGCTTCAAAACGTTACTCTGTCCGAGGCCTTTCCTGTGGAACGTGTTCTAAAGAAACGTAAAAGAAAAGGAAAAATGGAATACTTTGTTAAATTAAAAGGGTATCTTGATAAATTTAATGCTTGGATCCCCGCCGAAGACTTGACCTCTCTATAAAACCGACCTTTTATTTAGATGAAACATCATTCGTCAACATGAGTTTCTATCTAACGTTACCCAGCGACAGCTCTCTCCTTTACTTTTCAGACAATAAAACTTCTCATTTCATCACGCGCCTTCCTTCCCCGATCGAACTCAATGGTGACTGGGAAGTGGGACTCGTCGAACTCATCTACCCTCATTCCTGATTTAATGTGAATGTAAATTCAAATTCCTTTGCTTACGGTCTCGGTCCAAGTCAACTGAAAGCAGCAAAAATCCCTGCTGGATTTTATGATTCTGTGGGAGACGTGGTAAAAGCCATGTCCCAACATTGGTCGAAAAAAATTACGATGTTTTTTAATAAAACCACGAGACGTGTCAAAGCAGCTTTAACTCTTGGTTCTCAGCTGCAGTTATTTCCTGGTATAGCTGAAATTCTAGGTTTTCAATCTGGAGTGTATTCAGCATCAGAAGGGAGTGATGTTACAATTCATGGAAATTTCGTAGCCGATCTGAACACATCGCTTTCCCTATTGTACGTGTACAGCGATATTGTGGATCCTCAGCCTGTGGGAGACATGGTTGCTCCTCTCCTTCGCATCGTTAAAGTGAGCGGAGAAGACGGAGATGTGGTGAGCGCCTTATACGACCGCCCTCATTATTTGCCTCTAGCAAGAAAACATTTCCAAACAGTAGAAATCGTTATAAGGAATCACTCGGGACAATTAGTACCATTTGAACGTGGGAGAGCGATCGTGAAACTTCATTTTCGTCTCAAGGCTCTGTAGTCATGTATGAACCATACCGCTGTTGTACAAAATCCTCCGAGGATTATTACGTCAATCAAACTGGAAAAGGTTTAGTCTACTATCAGGGAGCACCCCTTCAAAAAGGGTATGGACTTGGAGGACTTTTTCGCTCATTATTTAGAGCGGCGGCACCATTATTCAAGCAAGGTGCAAAAACGCTTGGAAAACAAGTCTTGCGAACGGGGGTCGACCTTGCAAATGATTTAATGCAAGGAAAGGATGCAAAATCAGCAGCCAAACAACGAGCTAAAGAATCAGGACAAATTATCACTGACAAAGCAGCTAATAAAGTGAAGAAAATGTTGGGAGGAAGCGTTAAAAGGAAGAGAAATACGAAGAAACGCACCATTCGTTCAAAGAAAACCAAGACGACAGCACACGATATTTTTGATCCGTAAACCATGGCTCTGATTCACAGTCATTCTTCCATATGTTTAAAGTCGAAACTTGATTTATTTGCTTTACCGCCCACCCAAACGAGCATAGAAAAAGGACAATGGATCGAATATCACCCCTTGGCCAACATTCGTGAAGGAGGACCTCTGGAATTTAATATTTCTGGGAGTGGAGAAGAATACATGGATCTGTCTTCCAGCCAACTCTACGTGAAAATTAAAATTGTGAAAGCTGACAATTCTGTCATAGCTGACAAAGAGCCCGTGGGGCCCATTAACTGTTTTCTTCATTCTCTGTTTTCCCAAGTTGATGTTAGTTTAAACGAAATAGTGATTTCGTCCTCGAGCAACACGTATCCTCACAGAGCATATGTTGAAACTCTATTAAATTATGGAGAAGACGCAAAGAAATCCTATTTAGCCTTGTAACGTACCAGGAGATGTGACGCACCTGCCAGAAGGACGCACACGACATAAAGGCAGATAACAATCAGAATAAAACGTCTGCGTAGCTCAGTTGGTAGAGCGACTTGTTCCGGAATAAGCGGACTCGGGTTCGAATCCCGGCGTAGACCAAACATGACGGAGAAATTTACTTCGTTATAATGGCGCCCGAACTATCCGGATGACCCGACCGTTCAAAATCTCGCATTGGTGTGATGTTATTTCCACACCGCGAGATAGGAAAAATAAGAGAATCCCTTCTCCAGCACTTCGAAAAAAAAATAAAAAAAAATAAGGGGGAGATGATGTAACGTACCAGGAGATGTGACGTACCTGCCAGAAGGACGCACACGACATAAAGGCAGATAGGAATCAGAATAAAACGTCCGCGTAGCTTAATTGGTAGAGCAACTTATTCCGGAATGAGTGGACCCGGGTTCGAATCCTAGCGCGGATAAAAATGACGGAGAAATACACTTCGTTATAGCCCGTGAAGGGTTTTACAAGGATACAGCCGGACATCTGAACGAAATTAATCCCACGAATGCTGCAACAAACAAAGGATTACATCAACGTTACGAGCTCATGAAAGACAGCAAAACGTTTGACATGATTGGAACCTTGCACTGTGATTTATTTTTTCAAAACAGACTGCTTCTCAATTTAGTGGATGTGAAAATTAAACTGGTTCGAAGTAAACCTGATTTCTGCCTCGTTTCATCCTCCGAGGCCCCCAATTACAGAGTTCTCATCGAACACGCCTCCATTTTTGTGAGAAAAGTGAAAGTCAACCCGGGAGTTGCCATCGGTCATGCAAAAGCTTTAGAAAAATCTCCCGCCAAGTATCCTATTGATCGTGTTTTATGCAAAGTGTATTCTGTCTCTCAAGGAAGTATGTCATTCGTGCAAGACAATGTATTCCAAGGACAAATGCCCAAAAGACTGATTATTGGATGTGTCGATAACGATGCTTTTAATGGTACATATAAATCCAACCCCTTTGAATTTAAGCATTATGATGTTAACTTTATCGCCGTGTACGTTGACGGACAGCCAGTACCTCATAAACCTCTAGAACCCAATTTCGAAAAGGGAAGCACAATTCGTTCTTTCCATAGTTTATTTCAAGGAACCGAGAAACTGGGTCAAGATTGTGGAATATATATCGATCGAGAGGAATTTTCCAAGGGGTACACTCTTTATGCATTCAATCTCAGTCCCGACCTGTGTGATGGAGGGCATATGAACCTGATCCAACAAGGAAATTTAAGAGTTGAAATCAAATTTGGAAAAGCTTTAGCAAAAAATCATTTCTGTGCTAATCTATGCAGAGTTCCAGAACATTATTGAAATTTCCAAGTCCAGAAACATTCTTTGTGATTTCTCCAATTGAAGAAATGAACAGTGTTCAAATTACAAAGTCCCTAAAGCAAGATCACGTAACAAGACGATCCTTTCTAGGAGTGTTTGCCTGTGACAGACTTCCCAAGAGAATTGTCAAGTTCCCAGCATGCCTTGTTGTGAATACGGATCGGTATGGAAATCCTGGGAAACACTGGTTGGCTATGTATATGACAAACCCCAAAACAATGGAATTTTTTGATTCTTTCGGGCATTCTCCAGAATATTTTCAAGAACCTATTGCCAGATTTGTATCCAAATTTAATAAATTTAATGACGTACCTCTTCAAAGTTCGTTTACGGCCGTATGTGGCCCATTTTGTATTTTCTTCCTCTATTCTAGATGTCGTGGAAAAAGCTTGTACTGTATTGTAAGAAATTTTCGATGGAAATCTGAAACAAACGACCTGCGTGTCTTTCATTTCGTTAGAAATAAATTTCGAATTGTATCAAAATTTAGAATTTAAAATAAAAATTGATTGAAATCTATTTTATGTGTCTTTAAATTATCTTGTATCTTTTTTAATGATTTCAGTTGACAATATGGAAGTGCCCAGACTACAACATCATTTCACTGCTCTGATAACTGATCCTACTGGCTGTGGGAAGACTCAGTTTGTAAAACGTTTACTTCAGCACCAAGCGAAAGTTATATCTCCCCCTCCCGAACATGTGGTGTGGTTCTACGGGGTTCACCAAACATTGTATGATGAAATAGAAAACGTGACATTTGTGGAAGGCCTCCCCTCCAATTTCCGTGACTATGTGAAAGGAAGAACGCTGTTTGTTATTGACGATCTCATGACTGAATGCGGAAGCGATAAAAAATTAACGCACTTGTTCACCAGAGGGAGTCATCATTTCAATGTGTCTGATATTCATTACTCAAAATATTTTTCATAAAAGCAAAGAAATGCGAGAAATTTCCTTGAGTGCTCATTACTTGTTTCTGTTTAAAACACGAAGAGATGTGAATCAAATCTCTCATTTAGAGAGGCAATTGTACCCTAGCAAACATAAATTTTTTTCAAGAAGTTTACATGGATGCCACAAAATCGCCTTACAGCTATTTATTGATTGATCTAAAACCTGAGAAGAAGGAAGAATTAAGATTACGCTCCTAGATACTGCCTGGAGACATTCAAGTAATATATCAACCTCGGTGAAATGAAATAAGTCTCAGTTTTCATCATGACGCTGTCTAAGCAACAGTCCAACTTTTGTGTATTATTCAACACTGTCCAAGAAAAGTATTAAAAGACCTAATATTAAAACGTAGAAAAAATGGAATTAAAGCCATATGCGAAGTTTGTATGAATACGTTAAAAGGAAATGTTCCGCTTACTCCTTCCCAGAAACATTCATTGCAACGACATAAGCACACCTTACGAGTACTCTCTCGAAAAAAGACACCTCTGTATAAAAAGAGGAAACTCCTTATTTAAAAAGGGGAATTTTTAGGTGTGTTGATTCCTGCTGCTCTCAGTGTGTTAACGACTCTGCTTACGAAATAATGGAATTTGCCAAGAAAATGGTTCTGATTCCCGAAGAACGGATTTCTCGTCATATACCAACAGAGGAAATGTTAACGGACTTAGACAAAGAAATGAAAAAAATTCTCCTAAGCAAAGAGTCTGACGAAGTCAAGGTGAAATTATATAATCAAGTCTTGAATAAACGCATTCATGTTTCCAGTTTTATTCTTCCGGTTGCGTCTAGGAAACACCATCGAGAATTGAAGAACCAGTGAAAGAAGAACATATCAAAGACGAGAAAGTAAAAGATGTTGTGGAAGACCTTGTCGTTCAGTCCGTTCCTATTAAATTGAAACGCATTTAAATTGAAACGCTATGCAAGAAATGTGTTGAACGTCTTTAAAACGAACTCTGATATTATTGGTTGGAGTCCCAAAGCCGAATTTAAATATAATGGACACATTGTGAAAATGGTACATATAAATGGTTTGATTGAAAACGTGCGGCCACACGTTTTCAATCAAACCATTTTCGTCCTGTTATAATTTAAACGATTTCAAAAACGACCGTTTACAGATATTTACTCGATCCAAAACCGTCTTTTATTCATGTTAGTTTTCCCATGTTAACCTATGGGAATTTTGCAATTATAAGAAAACGAAAATTTCCATTTTTAACTCTATAAGAGAACGTACTTTTCCGAAACTTGCCCTGGCACGTTTTCAATCAAACCATTTTCGTCCTGTTATAATTTAAACGATTTCAAAAACGACCGTTTACAGAATTTTACTCGATTCAAAATAAACTTATAGAAAATGAGTACATTTAAAAAGAGAAAATCAACTCGAAAAAGAATGACACTTTTTTCCATCTAAATTTCTTTAATAGGGAATCCAACGAACATTTTTACATAAATTTGTCTTTTTTCGTTTAGAAGTTACAACTGAATTTCCTTCTTGTACAGGAACTTTCAACATTTGTTTATTTTTAATGTACTTTGAAGGTAAATTAATGTCCTTTAACGCTTTTACAAATTCAGGAGGTATGTGCAGCTTAGTTCCCTTGGTTCGAAACATAGAGTCTATGAGGTCTACTATATTCGTGTTTTTCACAATGTGTCCATTATATTTAAATTCGGCTTTGGGACTCCAACCAATAATATCAGAGTTCGTTTTTTAAAGACGTTCAACACATTTCTTGCATAGCGTTTCAATTTAATAGGAACGGACTGAACGACAAGGTCTTCCACAACATCTTTTACTTTCTCGTCTTTGATATGTTCTTCTTTCACTGGTTCTTCAATTCTCGATGGTGTTTCCTGAGACGTAACCGGAAGAATAAAACTGGAAACATGAATGCGTTTATTCAAGACTTGATTATATAATTTCACCTTGACTTCGTCAGACTCTTTGCTTTGGAGAATTTTTTCATTTCTTTGTCTAAGTCCGTTAACATTTCCTCTGTTGGTATATGACGAGAAATCCGTTCTTCGGGAATCAGAACCATTTTCTTGGCAAATTCCATTATTTCGTAAGCAGAGTCGTTAACACACTGAGAGCAGCAGGAATCAACACACCTAAAAATTCCCCTTTTTAAATAAGGAGTTTCCTCTTTTTATACAGAGGTGTCTTTTTTCGAGAGAGTACTCGTAAGGTGTGCTTATGTCGTTGCAATGAATGTTTCTGGGAAGGAGTAAGCGGAACATTTCCTTTTAACGTATTCATACAAACTTCGCATATGGCTTTAATTCCATTTTTTCTGCGTTTTGATATTAGGTCTTTTAATACTTTTCTTGGACAGTGTTGAATAATACACAAAAGTTGGACTGTTGCTTAGACAGCGTCATGATGAAAACTGAGACTTATTTCATTTCACCGAGGTTGATATATTACTTGAATGTCTCCAGGCAGTATCTGGGAGCGTAATCTTAATTCTTCCTTCTTCTCAGGTTTTAGATCAATCAATAAATAGCTGTAAGGCGATTTTGTGGCATCCATGTAAACTTCTTGAAAAAATTTATGTTTGCTAGGGTACAATTGCCTCTCTAAATGAGAGATTTGATTCACATCTCTTCGTGTTTTAAACAGAAACAAGTAATGAGCACTCAAGGAAATTTCTCGCATTTCTTTGCTTTTATGAAAAATATTTTGAGTAATGATAATCAGACACATTGAAATGATGACTCCCTCTGGTGAACAAATGCGTTAATTTTTTATCGCTTCCGCATTCAGTCATGAGATCGTCAATAACAAACAGCGTTCTTCCTTTCACATAGTCACGGAAATTGGAGGAGGCCTTCCACAAATGTCACGTTTTCTATTTCATCATTCAATGTTTGGTGAACCCCGTAGAACCACACCACATGTTCGGGAGGGGGAGATATAACTTTCGCTTGGTGCTGAAGTAAACGTTTTACAAACTGAGTCTTCCCACAGCCAGTAGGACCCGCTATCAGAGCAGTGAAATAATGTTGTAGTCTGGGCACTTCCATGTTGTCAACTGAAGTCATTAAAAAAGATACAAAATAATTTAAAGACACATAAAATAGATTTCAGTCAATTTTTATTTTAAATTCGAAATTTTGATACAATTCGAAATTTATTTCTAACGAAATGAAAGACACGCAGGTCGTTTGTTTCAGATTTCCATCGAAAATTTCTTACATTAGAGTACAAGCTTTTTCCACGACATCTAGAATAGAGGAAGAAAATACAAAATGGGCCACATACGGCCGTAAACGAACTTTGAAGAGGTGCGTCATTAAATTTATTAAATTTGGATACAAATCTGGCAATAGGTTCTTGAAAATATTCTGGAGAATGCCCGAAAGAATCAAAAAATTCCATTGTTTTGGGGTTTGTCATATACATAGCCAACCAGTGTTTTCCAGGATTTCCATACCGATCCGTATTCACAACAAGGCATGCTGGGAACTTGACAATTCTCTTGGGAAGTCTGTCACAGGCAAACACTCCTAGAAAGGATCGTCTTGTTACGTGATCTTGCTTTAGGGACTTTGTAATTTGAACACTGTTCATTTCTTCAATTGGAGAAATCACAAAGAATGTTTCTGGACTTGGAAATTTCAATAATGTTCTGGAACTCTGCATAGATTAGCACAGAAATGATTTTTTGCTAAAGCTTTTCCAAATTTGATTTCAACTCTTAAATTTCCTTGTTGGATCAGGTTCATATGCCCTCCATCACACAGGTCGGGACTGAGATTGAATGCATAAAGAGTGTACCCCTTGGAAAATTCCTCTCGATCGATATATATTCCACAATCTTGACCCAGTTTCTCGGTTCCTTGAAATAAACTATGGAAAGAACGAATTGTGCTTCCCTTTTCGAAATTGGGTTCTAGAGGTTTATGAGGTACTGGCTGTCCGTCAACGTACACGGCGATAAAGTTAACATCATAATGCTTAAATTCAAAGGGGTTGGATTTATATGTACCATTAAAAGCATCGTTATCGACACATCCAATAATCAGTCTTTTGGGCATTTGTCCTTGGAATACATTGTCTTGCACGAATGACATACTTCCTTGAGAGACAGAATACACTTTGCATAAAACACGATCAATAGGATACTTGGCGGGAGATTTTTCTAAAGCTTTTGCATGACCGATGGCAACTCCCGGGTTGACTTTCACTTTTCTCACAAAAATGGAGGCGTGTTCGATGAGAACTCTGTAATTGGGGGCCTCGGAGGATGAAACGAGGCAGAAATCAGGTTTACTTCGAACCAGTTTAATTTTCACATCCACTAAATTAAGAAGCAGTCTGTTTTGAAAAAATAAATCACAGTGCAAGGTTCCAATCATGTCAAACGTTTTGCTGTCTTTCACGAGCTCGTAACGTTGATGTAATCCTTTGTTTGTTGCAGCATTCGTGGGATTAATTTCGTTCAGATGTCCGGCTGTATCCTTGTAAAACCCTTCACAGGCTCAATAGGATTTATTTGCGTCTTCTCCATAATTTAATAGAGTTTCAATATATGCTCTGTGAGGATACGTGTTGCTCGAGAACGAAATCACTATTTCGTTTAAACTAACATCAACTTGGGAAAACAGAGAATGAAGAAAACAGTTAATGGGCCCCACGGGCTCTTTGTCAGCTATGACAGAATTGTCAGCTTTCACAATTTTAATTTTCACGTAGAGTTGGCTGGAAGACAGATCCATGTATTCTTCTCCACTCCCAGAAATATTAAATTCCAGAGGTCCTCCTTCACGAATGTTGGCCAAGGGGTGATATTCGATCCATTGTCCTTTTTCTATGCTCGTTTGGGTGGGCGGTAAAGCAAATAAATCAAGTTTCGACTTTAAACATATGGAAGAATGACTGTTAATCAGAGCCATGGTTTACGGATCAAAAATATCGTGTGCTGTCGTCTTGGTTTTCTTTGAACGAATGATGCGTTTCTTCGTATTTCTCTTCCTTTTAACGCTTCCTCCCAACATTTTCTTCACTTTATTAGCTGCTTTGTCAGTGATAATTTGTCCTGCTTCTTTAGCTCGTTGTTTGGCTGCTGATTTTGCATCCTTTCCTTGCATTAAATCATTTGCAAGGTCGACCCCCGTTCGCAAGACTTGTTTTCCAAGCGTTTTTGCACCTTGCTTGAATAATGGTGCCGCCGCTCTAAATAATGAGCGAAAAAGTCCTCCAAGTCCATACCCTTTTTGAAGGGGTGCTCCCTGATAGTAGACAAAATCTTTTCCAGTTTGATTGACGTAATAATCCTCGAAGGATTTTGTACAACAGCGGTATGGTTCATACATGACTACAGAGCCTTGAGACGAAAATGAAGTTTCACGATCGCTCTCCCACGTTCAAATGGTACTAATTGTCCCGAGTGGTTCCTTATAACGATTTCTACTGTTTGGAAATGTTTTCTTGCTAGAGGCAAATAATGAGGGCGGTCGTATAAGGCGCTCACCACATCTCCGTCTTCTCCGCTCACTTTAACGATGCGCAGGAGAGGAGCAACCATGTCTCCCACAGGCTGAGGATCCACAATATCGCTGTACACGTACAATAGGGAAAGCGATGTGTTCAGATCGGCTACGAAATTTCCATGAATTGTGACATCACTCCCTTCTGATGCTGAATACACTCCAGATTGAAAACCTAGAATTTCAGCTATTCCAGGAAATAACTGCAGCTGAGAACCAGGAGTTAAAGCTGCTTTGACACGTCTCGTGGTTTTATTAAAAAACATCGTAATTTTTTTCGACCAATGTTGGGACATGGCTTTTACCACGTCTCCCACAGAATCATAAAATCCAGCAGGGATTTTTGCTGCTTTCAGTTGACTTGGACCGAGACCGTAAGCAAAGGAATTTGAATTTACATTCACATTAAATCAGGAATGAGGGTAGATGAGTTCGACGAGTCCCACTTCCCAGTCACCATTGAGTTCGATCGGGGAAGGAAGGCGCGTGATGAAATGAGAAGTTTTATTGTCTGAAAAGTAAAGGAGAGAGCTGTCGCTGGGTAACGTTAGATAGAAACTCATGTTGACGAATGATGTTTCATCTAAATAAAAGGTCGGTTTTATAGAGAGGTCAAGTCTTCGGCGGGGATCCAAGCATTAAATTTATCAAGATACCCTTTTAATTTAACAAAGTATTCCATTTTTCCTTTTCTTTTACGTTTCTTTAGAACACGTTCCACAGGAAAGGCCTCGGACAGAGTAACGTTTTGAAGCTGCTCGGCGTAAAAAGTTCCTTCCAGCTCTTCGTTCAATAAATCTTTAACTTTATAGACAGGAGGGAATCTGGGAACAAGACCGCTCACAACAAAGATTTCTTCCGTCCAATTTGATTCATATCCTTTCTCAAATGTCAATTTCGCTTTACTAATCCTCACGGGATCACCCACCTGAATATTATAGGACTGTTTTTCCCTCTTGAGATCACGATACAGATTGAGAAACACTTGCTTTTCATTATCTTTGTTTACATCTACAGGTTTCATTTTTATACTTCGATGGGGAGAATGATTGTAACTATGAACTAAATCGTTGAGCACGTCTATGAATTTAAACGTATTTTGACTTGTAAAGTATCGCCACATGCAAGTTCTGAGCGTGCGATTGAATCTCTCCACAACACTTGCTTTCGTCTCGTTGTTCGTTGTAAAGAAATGCACACCGTGCTGTGTTAAAAACCTTTGAAACTATTTGTTCTTAAATTCGGTTCCTTTGTCTGTTTGAAGTTTTACTGGTTTTCTATCTTGGAAAATCTGGGAAAATGCTTGAACGATATAGGACCCCGACTTTTGCCTTAAGGGAATCGCCCATGCATATTTGGAAAATATGTCAATGCATGTTAACAAGTAACGAATACCATCGTTATATTGACTCAAACTGGAGACATCAGCTAGGTCTGCTCGAAACTGTTGTCCTATTTTATTCACCATCACTCTATTTCTCGGAAAATGTCGTCTCACCGGCTTGTGTAGGGCGTACGTTTTCTCCCCTTCAACCATTTCATGACGTCTTTTTTCTTGACGCCTTCTTTTTTGACAGCACGGTATAAGACATCGAGACTACCTAAACTTCCTACTTTCTGAGTTGATAGATACGTCTGTTTCATCATTTCCTCCATTACAACAGTTCAACGAGAGACGAGCCACCGTAACAGAAAAACTCATGTTCACACAAACTCGATTACAACTCAAATAACGTCCACTCCCCCTCACACACCATTTTAAAAGAAATTCCAAATCCCCTAAAACATTTTTAACACCGTGAAAAAACCTCTTCCTCTTTCAAGTATCGTTTTCCAATGGTCGGGTGGTCTAGTGGGAAGAATGCAAGCTTTCTAAACGAAGGGTTGTTGGTTCGAATCTCTCTGGGACCATCAGAGCATTTAACACCTCACACAAGTTCTAAAAATATACGTTTTATAAAATAAAGACAAGAAATAATACACGAACAAATTACGAATTTAAAAAAAGAATCCTAAATTGTTTAATCAAAAAGTTATTAAATCAGAATTAAAAACACGAAAAGATTTCCCAAAATATTTGTCAAAGTTCTTATCTCCAGAGATAAGACATTTCCGGTAGGCTCACTCGAGAGGAGCTTCAGCCCTCCCTCCCTGCATTTAGGGTTCAGTGGAATAGTTTATCGCATCCACTCTGAAGGACATGACATCTCAATATTCCCTTGTTGTCAAACGCATGGGGTGAAAAACAAGTCATCTTATCTGTTGAGCGGTTCAGAGAACTTTGTTCTGGAGAAAGGGTTTGTTTGTTTACGAAACAAAGCATTTCCTTCCAAAAGTTGTGTTATCAACTTTCTGTGGTACTGAAATCAGATAACCTTCTCCAACAAATCGGGGTGAAAAGACAAAAAAAAAATTGGGCACAGGAACTTGATTAGTCACACAAGACATT
Source organism: Macrothele yani (assembly GCA_039090855.1). Lineage (NCBI taxonomy): Eukaryota > Metazoa > Arthropoda > Arachnida > Araneae > Macrothelidae > Macrothele > Macrothele yani. The sequence continues at coordinate 79,369,417 of CM077026.1, forward strand.
GAAGTCTGCTTGGTGGGGAGATTGCACTATCGTTAACAGGAAACAAAGATAACCTCTCAAGATTTTATCTTTCCCATCAAGAAACAAATGGAATGTGTCACTGACGATGTTTTAAAAGAATTCTTTCTTTCTTCGGAAATGAAATTACAAAATATTAATCATGATCACCATGCAAACGCTTTATGAGGGTTTTTTCAAGAAGGAATAATTCACTTGTTTTACATAAAACATTTCTTGAGCAAGGGACATGGAGTAAATATTTGTTGTAAACAATAAATAATACTTGAGCAACAATGCAACGCTTATAAAAAAATTTCCTAACACCTCACTCAAGTTCTAAAATAATATATAAAAATCCTAATAAATCAGAACTCAAAGCACGAGAAAATTTCCTAAGTTTGTTAAAAAAAGATATTAAAACACGAAAAGATTTCCCAAAAATGTTTGTCAAAGGTCTTATCTCTAGAGATAAGACATTTCCGGTAGGCTCACTCGAGAGGAGTTCCATCCCCATCCCTGCTGCAGCCCCCGTTAGGTGCAACTGTGAGGTGCACAATGTTAAGTGAAGGGGCCTAGAACATAGCCTTTCTCACTACTTAGTGTCCAGTGGCGATGTTCCCGCGACCATGCTAATCTTTGCACCCTGTGATGCGCGGTCAGTAGCGGTACCCTCGTAAGACGATGGCTTCTGTACTCCATAGCGAGGAGCTGGTTCTGGATGGTGGAGCTGCTTACACGTTTTTGTGCACCAGCGTTAAATTGCCGAGTGATTTCTTGCACTGTGGCCCGTCTATCCGCTGTTACAATTCGAGCTAGCCGACGATGACCCCGCTCATCCACACGCTGTTGTCCACGGCAGTTGGCCCTTGCAGGGATGGTTTTACCGGATTTTATGTACTCACGGTGCACCCGTGACACAGTGGCTCGTGAAAATCCCAGTGCCTGCACGACTTCCGAGATGGAGTGACCCCTTCGTCAGGCCCTGACAATTTGCCCACTATCAAACGCGCTTAGATCCTTCGTCTTACCCATACTGCGTCCGAACTTTACTGATGCCTGTCGCATCACTCCTTATATTGTTGGGTCGCTGCATAGGTCATGTCTTTTCCGTTTACAGGGCCGCCCACAGCGCCACATTTGCATAACGCCAGCTGTCTCTTATTCAATTGCTCTTCAGTGTATAGTTTCTGTATAGAGCGAGGTGATGAACCCAACTGCTTCACCTGGCATTCAATAACATCCCACAAGTGTTCAATTGGGTTGAGATCAGGTAAGTTTGGGGGTCATTCGAGATGTCTCGTATCAACACTGTGTTTATTTAAGCATTCCTGCACGAGGAGAGCTTGATGACATAAAACATTACCGTCCTGGAGAAACCCATTCCCCTCTGGGTGGTGTTGGGTCCAGAAGCTTTCCCTCATTGCAGCCGGCTTCCATGCATTGGTATACACGCGCAGAGCTTCCAGTTCATGCCATTCCATATCACACAATGAAGTGATCCATAGCCTTATGCTGCTGACGCCAAATACGGACTCGGCCATCGGCAGAATGAAGTACATATCGTGATTCATCGGATCAGAGCACCTGCCTCCAATCTTCTATAGTCCAATCCGCATTCTGTTGGCACCAGGAGAGTTTTTTTACGTCGATGGACTGTTGTTAGGAGATTGTTGCGTACAGATCATCTGCTGTGGTAGCCCATCCGTGCCACAGTAAGACGCAAATTCTCGCAGAATATTATTTCTGATTGACACATATTTTACTGGGCCGTCAACTGCGAAACTTTGTTGCTCCGATTGCCCTGTGGAAGACGACGCATTCGTCATTCACCTCTGGAACCCGCCTTATGCCGCCGTATACAGTTGTGACGCCGGTTGGTTGATTCGCCATTTTGGCACCACTCCTGGCACACTTTAACCACGGAGGCCCTCGAACAACTCACACGTGTCACCCTTTCCGAAATGGCCGCACTAACTCTTCTTGCGCCCACAGTATGGCCTTTCGCAAACTCCGATAAATCCTTGTTTTTACCATTACTTCTGTGACTTCGCTCTTAAACGAGCCACTAATGTCATGTATACACCCCTTTAACCTACATACCACGCCCTCCTCCTCCTCGTTAAACTTGTATCGGGTGTAGCCTTCGACCATATCTAGTGACAGAGCATGCACTGGTAAGGGCTGCCACTGAGTTACCTTGTCACAACATGAGAACTGTCAGAACACGTGACATTGGGCAGAAGTGGTTGCATCTCCTCCAATTTCAGTGCTTTCTTATGGCCTGACGGGCTACTTTTAAATATTAGCTTTTAGTAAATCATGGAACTCAGAAGTAGGGCTTTTTGGAATAATACACCTAAGGATACATTAATTAGGAAATTGTCATTTACAAAAATTTAATTGCAACAGTTTTGAAGTTACAAAATGAGTCGTTAGGCCGAAGGAGGACATTAGTTTCTCTCGTGTTCTGCGTTTGTTTGTACTTGATGCTTCATGTAAAGTGGCGTTCTTATTAACAACTTATGCTACAAAACTACAGAATTTTCAGTGATTTATAATGTGAAAACTACAGATATACACAGTTAAATACGTGAAAATATACGTCAGAGGCATTGCCGTGCTCAAAGTTTACTTAAAATATGCATGTGCACATATCGGGTTGATTGCAGGTTACGGTTCATATTATTATGATAAATATTTGCGAAAATTTTAAAACATGTACATTCATGTTTTTTATCGCGAATGACTGTATTATTTTGTTAAAAGGGCCACGTTTTCTAAATTTGAAACTCCAGTCGTAATTATTTCTTCCTAATCATAACCATTACTGACAATATGGAAAACTCAGGTACAACGGTCGCCCTTACTGACCGTAATAAAAAATTTCGCGTAATTGGAATCACAATTTTTCTTCTATATGATGATCCAAATGTATAAGTTTCCTGACGAATCAAAAACCTCGCTTGATATCCGTTGCCGAAGGTAAATGTAGGTATCGGTTACTTCTAGATTTTCGCCATCAATCGCTAAATCTTCATTTCTTGTAAAAGCATTATACATCAGTTTTGTTTTCAGAAAGTTCATTTTTAATCCCACTTCCTTAGTCTTATCAGCAAGTTCCTGGATCCAAAATATCCTAAAGAGGGGTTCCCTAGTTTTCGTACTTTCTTAGCTTTATTAATGAAACAAACAAAAACTGAAATCTATAGTAACGAAAGAGAATACGAGGGAGACATAATCCATCGGAAAATCACGATAGACACTTCAAAATTCAGCTGATTGTCTTCCCATACTGCCTGAATTTCAGTAGCCGGTTTCGTGTCGAAATTCCAGAAAGACCGTTTTCTAGAAGCAAAAATGCTGTATTTATCATGTTATTTTTACGGGAGCCAGTAAGTTTGAGCATGTTAGCTGATCACGCTTTTGTGACCTATAAAATGTGTTCGTGCGCTTCCATTGACTCTTGAAAATGTCTTTGTTGCTTGTGCATCGTAACAGCTGAACAATTTCCTTATTTGGCACTACTACTTTGTGGTCGGGATCATTCTGGCAACAAATGTACGTCACTCATTTGATGCATGTGTGCAGTACTACCGGTATCGAGTTAGGTAAATTATTTTACCTACGGTTCAAAATGTATCATAATGAGTGTGTTTGGCGAGCTCATTTTCATTACATTTCTTCTGAAAGAGGAAATTTATGGCTGCAGTTACAGCTATGGAGACAGCAGAAGTCAAACGTCAGAGAAAATAAACATTTTGGCACCTAATGGACAGATAATTAACGTAATTTATAAAAAAGGTATTATGATCTTATAACAGATTTTTCCTCCTTCATGTATTCCAAATATATTATCAATGCACTGCTAACAAGAATTTGACACAGTGCCTAATTTTTTTCTCATGGTTACGAGGTTATTGAGAGGTGTTACTCACAACAAAATCATTTGCTGCATAATAATGAGAATATACAGACTGCATCTTAAACACTATACACTTTAGCTAGTACGTGTACATATTTTTATTAGTTTTTGAAAGCATTTACACCTTCCCGAAGGCTGGAACTTCTGTCCAAAGGTAGGTTTCTTACTTTGTCTACGAATGAGTATATATAACAATTAAATGATTACTTCAACAACAGTTACTGGTTTTAAGCTTGAATTACATTTCAAAAAGAACGTGTTTTTTTTTTGTGAACGTGTTTCTTCCTCGCTGATGCGTTCTTTTGTTGCTGTTTTTTAATATTTTTTTTATAGAAGAATGAAATTTAGCCTGTAAATGAGTGAACAAGATGAACGTTCATCAGGCTCAAATCCACTCTTGTACTAGGTGAACTTATAACTGAAATTAAGCGATATTTTTCTATGTGATGGAAAATTGAATATTAATGGATGCTGTAAATTGCGAATCCTCTTTCTTAATTTAAAGCATGTAGACAAATGATTTTAAATACACTCATTGGACAAAACATCAGAGCTATCTACCTAATAGCGTGTCGGTCGTCCTCTAGCGCGAATAACAGCCTGTACACGCCGAGACATCGACTCCACCAGATGCCGTAGGGTTTCCAGAGGTAATTCCAGCCATGCCTGTTGCAGCATTGTTCACAACTCCGCTCTAGACGTCGGTCTTGGATCCATGGACCTGATGTTTCGCTCCACGGCATCCCGGAGAGCTTCCACAGGGTGTAAATCCAGAATCTTGGGGATCACTGAATGATTTCAAACTCAGAGGAGTGTTCCTCGAGCCATGCCTGGGCGGTTGCTGCCCGGTGGGACGGCGCATTGTCTTTCTGAAACAGACCATCAGCTGCAGGATGCGCGAAGATCATGAAAGCATGTAAGTGATCAGCTAGCACATGCTGGTAGCGCGCAGCTGTCGAGGACCTCTCCAAACACACTAAGGGACCTAATGCCTAATGTGTCCCATGAGAATGCTCCCCATACCATCACAGAGCCATCACCGCCTTCAATGGAACAGACCTGGCACGACGTGGCCATGCCTTCATGCTGTCGACTCCACACCCTACCGTCAGCTCTGTACAGCGGAATACGGAACTCGTGCGACCACACGACGTGGCGCCACTCTACAGATGCCCAGTTTTGGTGTTCCTGGCACCAGGCGGGGCGTAATTTCCGATGAAGAGCAGTCAACACTAGCACATGAGTCGGGCGTCGTATGCCACTGTTGAAGCAGTGGCACATGACTTCATCGTACCGTTCGCTCCCTGACGCTGCTTGGGCATCCCACATTTAACCTGGATGTGATTCCCGCTGCCGTTGCCAAGCCATCGGTCTGCACGAGTCTGGATAGCCTACGTAGATATACGTCATCAATGGCGTGTTGTCGGCCACCGCTTACTCTCTGAGCGCTGGTACGCCCTTCAATGGTATACTCGCGGTACACCCTTGATACGGTTGCCCTCAAGAACCCTAGGGTTGTTACCACTTGGGCGATAGAATGACCCATCCGTCTTGCCCCGACAATGCGTCCGCGATCAAAGTCGCTCAGATCACCACATTTAATCATGTTTGTTGATTGCAGTAACTGTTGGGAAACCCCGTTGTCGGCCTATTTATCTTTTGCATTCGGTTTAGGTTTGTTCCATTTTGTGAGGGAGATGCCCACGTCGACTGCCCACCACCACTGCACGAGTCTGGATAGCAGACTCGTGCAGTGGTGGTGTCTCTAATGTCTACTGAGTGTATACAGGGTGCCCACTAAAGTCCTTTCTCAGCCCCGTAACTTTCGAACGCCGACAGCTATATCCATAAAAATGGTGTCTAGGTATAGTAAAGTGGCTATGCGCTGTTCGGTGAGACCGCTTACAGCGCCTCCTAGCGGCAAAGTCAGGAGTTAGCGTGTCGATATCGAAAACTATACGAGATACGGGAAAATAGTCAACCACAAAGTTGTAGAACAGCATTGATTTAGTAGGAAATGACACCTTGCGTACATGAATGCTAAGAATAGAACACGCACAACGCTCGTTTGTTTGCTCGCGATGTCGAACACTATTACGTCACGAAACGCATCAAAAAGGAGATAATATCGCCTTCCGCAAAGCACTAGCCCGACTCGACTGCGAAGTGTTTGGTTCCAACATGACGGCGCTCCTCCGCACCAATCAGGAAACGTAAGAAGGTACCTGAACGAGGCATTCGAGCAACAAATCATCGGCTATGGTGGTTGCGTAGAGTGGCCTGCACGCTTACCGGACCTCACCCCATTGGACTTCTTCCTGTGGGGCTACCTCAAAGAGCAGGTGTATCAGACCTCTCCGACAACGTTACAGGACCTTCGACGCCGTATAACTGATGCTTGTTCCAGCGTGTCACCTAACATGCTCCAAAATGTGCAGCGTGAGGTTCAATCTAGAGTCCAAATGTGTATTGTGGCTGACGAAGAGCACATTGAGCACCGACGGTAAATGTGCCTAGTGACAACTAATTGCTCCTTTCTGACGCGCTTCGTGACAACTAATTGCTCCTTTCTGACGCGCTTCGTGACGTAACAGTGTTCGACATCGCGAATAAACAAACGAGCGTTGTACGCGTTCTAGTCTTAGTATTCATATGCGCAAGGTGTCTTTTCGTACTAAATCGATGCTGTTCTACATCTTTGTGGTTGACTATTTTCCCGTATCTCGTATAGTTTTTGAGATCGGCACGCTAACTCCTGACTTTGCCGCTAAGAGGCGCTGTAAGCGGTCTCATCGAATAGCGCATAGCCACTTTACTATACTTAGACACCATTTTTATGGATATAGCTGTCGGCGTTCGAAAGTTACGGGGATGAGAAAGGACTTTACTGGGCACCCTGTATATGATTTAGAACATATACACAAATGGTTTCTCAGTAGTTAATGTGGAAAAGCTGTTAATTTAGAACATATTCACGATTTACGGGTTTTCAGTAGTTAATGTGGAAAAGCTGTTAATTTAGAACATATGCACGATTTACGGGTTTTCAGTAGTTAAACTGCAAAATTTGGAAAGAGTAACAAGATTTTTAGTATGAAACAGATATATAGTTTAAACTTTATGCCTATGTTCATATTTCACTTTTATTTATGATCCTAGGAACCACTTGAAAATCGTAGTCGAAAACACAAGCAGGAATAGTAAAGATCTGGATGGATGAAGAGAGAGAGAGAGAGATCTATGCTTAATTATTTTTTAACTACATATGGAAATCATTTTTCGGCTTAAAAATATCGTTCGGACATTTTGAAAAATTGTGCTTTATGAAAATGGCTAGGTTGGCTTGAGCTCCTTGGCCTCCTCTCTGCATCCGTGCCTGATAGTCATAGCTGAGTAACCGCAAGTGCAACTATTCGGCACCTAAATTAAATATCTGATAAAATTTTCAGCTGAAACAAACTAATTTTTGAGTTAGTGAAAAAATAAAATTACGAACCTTAGATCATCCGTTGTGAAAATATTATTTATATCTACCACTCAATACAAAAAAATCAAAGTAGCGAACATGAAATTGCTAGAATCGAACATCCAGGAATCTTCTAAATCATGCAGAATTTTTATAGAATCGTTGAAGATTATGATAAAGAATGACACGCATAAAAAAACAAAGATGTCGGCATTTAGCCAAGTCCACGAGGTTGATGATATCGTGTGATGCAAGCAGATTTCAACATCATTGGACGCTACCTTGTTCCACTTCCCGCTGTAAGAATCATCATTAATTCCTAGATTTACTTGCAGGTAATTCAAATATAGGGCAGTCTAAACTGGTAAGCAAGGTAGAAGAAAAGTAAATGGCCAGAGCAGATGAAAAGTTTCTTAAATCTTCAGAATTACTGAATGTGTTTCAAAGCGAATCATACCTTAACTACGCAAGATTTCTTATTTTTCTTCTACGCTTAATAGCTATTAAAGCGGCAGATGCAATGATGTGATTTAATTGGTAATTTCACAATTGATAATATGCAAGTATTAATTCGCAGCAACCATTTTAATCATAAACTACCAGATAACTTTATTAGGTCCATACTTAAGATACTGTATACAATACATTATACACTGAAGAACAATTTAATTAGAGATACCTGTCTAGTAGCGTGTAGCACCACCTTTCGCCCTGATGACGGCGGCGATTCGTCTCGGCATGGACTCGACAAGACACAGGAAGCGTTGGGAAGCCATACGGATCCACTACCCCTGAACAAGGTCCCACAGTTCGCGAAGATTTGATGGAGGGATGTCAGAGCCTCGAACATCTCTCTCGATGGCATCCCAGATGTGCTCGATGGGACCTGACCTAGCTGGCCAAGGAAGCGAGGTCACGTCGGTGAAGTGTTCATCCAACCATTCGGATACAATTCGGGAGCGATGGCACGGTGCATTTTCTTGTTGCAGGATGAGGTCCCCAGTGGGATATTGAAGACGCACAAACGGGAGCAAATGGTCGTCCAGGATATCCCGGTAACGTTGACCTGTGAGGTACGATGTCACACGTACCAGGGGTTCCATTTCAGTCCACGTAAACAGTCCCCAGATGAGAATGCCACCCCCACCAGCTTGAAGAGTACTCTGCTGGCAAGAAGGATCCATCGCTGCATGTGATTTGCGCCGTACTTGTATCCTGCCATCCTCATGTACCAACGTGAATCTCGACTCATCAGTCCAGGCAACATTTTCCCACATGTCCAGGGTCCAGTGGCGATGTTCCCACGCCCATGCTAATCTTTGCACCCTGTGATGTGCGGTACCCTCGCGGGACGATGGCTTCTGTACCCGATAGCGAGGAGATGGTTCTGGATGGTGGGGCTGCTTACACGTTTTTGTGCACCAGCGTTAAATTGCCGAGTGATTTCTTGCACTGTAGCCCGTCTATCCGCTGTTACAATGCGAGCTAGCCGACGATGACCCCGCTCATCCACACGCTGTTGTCCACGGCAGTTAGCCCTTGCTGGGATGGTTTTACCGGATTCGATGTACTCACGGTGCAGCCGTGACACAGTGGCTCGTGAAAATCTCAGTGCCTGCACGGCTTCCGAAATGGAGTGACCCATTCGTCGGGCCCCGACAATTTGCCCACGATCAAATGCGCTTAGATCCTTCGTCTTGCCCATACTGCGTCAGACTCTTATTGATTCCCGTTGCATCACTCCTTATATTGTCGGATCCCTGCATACGTCATGTCGTTTCCGTTTACAGGGCTGCCCACAGCGCCACATCTGCATAACGCCAGCTGTGTCTAATTAAATTGCTCTTCAGTGTATTTCACAGTGTGCATAATGTAAAGAAATGCCCAACATGTGTGCCGCGTCAATTACTCAGCGAACAAACTTGCCGCTCTCCCAACCTTTTGTTACATGCACATCGTATGCAAGTAAGGGTAGACTTTCCATCTGTATCTCCCCTGCAACAATGGTTCTTCCGCTTCAAAATGTTGAATTTTGCACGAAGAACTATAAGATTTTACATATCACTCCTACAGACTTCTCGATCGTATGTTGGTCTCTCTGTCAGGCAGCCGAAATTTTATTTCCGCTTCTAAGGGACAGATTAAAAAAAAAAAAAAAGAAATTATTTCTATGACTCATAGAGACAGACACGTGCACAAGATTATCGAAGATATCTTGTACACGTCATCGACAAGATTATCGAGGACGTGCACAAGATCATTGATTCTTCCGCTCATCCGTCTGTCTCTACGTCCGCAGAAATGATGTTTCCGTTTCAAAATGCCGGACTGTTAAAACCTTTTCCTTCACTATAGGCGAACACATGTGCATAATATTTCAGATATTTCTCCGTCCGTTCATCCACCGACAAAAATTATATCTCCGCTTCTAACGGCCAAGCGCCATTTCGGCTGACCGACAGACAGATAATTATGCAAGGACATAACTCGATAGTCTGTACATTCCGGTTTCTCTCAGCCTCAGGAAGAAAACAGCCTTAAAAATAACCACAGCCCAAAAAACGAAAAAAAAAAAAAGCCTCAGGAAGAAACAGCCAATATGGCCATTAGAAGAGGGGAAAAATTCAGCGGATGGACAGACAAACGAACTGAAGATCAGACTACCAAACGAGTGATGTCTGAAATCTTGGACAGTTATTTTTTTTCATAGAAAGGAAGAAAATTTCAGCAAATCAACGTCCCTAACAAGAAGTACCATTCTTGCAGGAGAGAGAGAGAGAGAGAGCTTACCATGTAACCTCATACAATTGCATGAAACTAAAAGTTGGGTATGCGATAATACAAAAATTGTATACTGATGTAGCGGAAGAATTTGCCTAAGAAGAATTAATGCTGAGCACGAATCAGCGCAATACCCTCATCGTGCAGTATCAAAAATAACAGTATCGCTGAAAAGAACATGTTGTTCACGAGCCAAACTTTATATACACTGGCGTGCAAAAATTAAGGACGAGACGGTTTTTCGAATGTAACGTCATGCAGAAGTGCTCCACATCGACTCAAATCATACCATAAGATCCCCAAGATGTAAGAATATGGGACAAGTGAGCGAAACCGTCCAAACAAGGAATCCAAAGGATACAAAGGCACTTTATTGAAAAGGTAGCTTCGAGCACAACTGGACATAAGACAGAAACGTCCATTTGACAGGCGGCTGCCAAGAAAAATCCAGTCTTTAGTAGGGGATATGATCACCCCTGACTGGTTTGCAGGATCTACAACGTCTGTCCATGCTGAGGACGAGGTTGTCAAGGAGCTGTTGAGGCATCGCGGCCCATTCCTCTTGTAGCGCCAATCGCAGCTGCGGAATCGTTGCTGGCGGCTGGTGACGTGCTGCCAAGCTTCCCCCGAGAAGGTCCCACACGTGTTCGATTGGATTTAGGTCCGGGGACCTTGCGGGCCAATCCGTGCGTTGAATATATTCACTCTCCAACAGCTCTGCGACAGCCACTGTACGATGAGGTGTAGCGTTGTCGTCCATGAGGAAGAACTCAGGACCCACAGCACCTCTAAGCAGACACACGTGAGGCAGGAGAACCTCGGTACAATAGCGGACACCAGTGACTGAACCTTTTAGGAAGATGTGGAGGTCAGTACGGCTACCAAGCATGATACCACCCCAAACGAGAACTCCGCCACCTCCAAACCGGTCCCTTTCGATGATGTTGGAGGTGTGATTGCGTGTTCCCTTCTATCTCCAGATGTGTATACGTTCAGAATCGCTCGTCAGACTAAATCGGCTCTCATCCATAAAGAAAACTCGACCTCATTGCTGATGTGTCCAGTTTTTGTGTTCCTGGCACCACAGAAACAGCCGTCTCTGTTGAGCAGGCGTTAATGGCACACACCGTACTTGTCGTCGCGCAAATAGACCACCTTTGTGCAGCCTCCTGGCCACGGTAAAACGCGATAACGGACGTCCAGTTGTCTGTTGCACGTGCCTTGCGATTTCTAATGCTGTCTGCCGTCTGTCTGTTCTCGTCTGTAGGAAAATATACCGGTCGTTCGCCGGCGTTGTTCGCACGTGGACGACCACTGCTAAACTCTCGGACAGCTGTTCCTGTCGTTTGAAATGCTCTCCAAGCTCATGAAACGATGGTGTGAGCGATCCCGAACTCCTCGGCCACACTAGTCACACTTTGTCCTTCTTCCATTTTCCCAATGACGCGACCTCGGGTAAAGTCATCCAGATGTCGTCTACTGGATTGCCTGTTGGCCATATCCACGGTGGCAGCAACTCGACGTCGGTCAAACCGATGTACACCGTGCAATAGCTTTCACCGAATTGCTGAGCGTACACCGCCCGTGTGCTTTATACCCTTCCGACATCCCCCTCCCTCCCCCTGTCATGCTGCATATATGCGCATGCCCTACCGTACCGGACTCTAGTTTATCTCCTGAGTGGTCTTTCGGTCCGTTTTGCCTGCTCGTTCCGCTGTTATGCTAATTTCTCCTGTTCTCCTTAATTTTTGCACACCGATGTATTTGCGCATAATATCTACAAACGACATTATTTGTCTATTAAATTAAAAGAACATGGAAGCTTAAAATTTCAACCCAAATATCTTTCCAACTTAAAATGTGTGTATACAGTAGAGCCCGCTAAATAACGAGGAGCTCGAGACAGATGGAAATCCTCGTTAAATCTGAGTGCTCGCCAAATCCGTTTTGGGGTGAAAAATCTCACCATGTAAAAATATGCGTAAGTGACACGAGCGTGAACCCCACCCAACGCCTGTTTTCAACTCTTTCAACTCTACCGAAGCGATACTTCCTTCTCCACCCTTTTGGAGTTGGTGGCCCAGATTCTCTTGCACATCTCGCTTGTTGAGCATTTGATGTACTCCATTTCCATTGCTTTTTTTTTTTTTTTTTATCAACATTCTTCTTCTACAACCAAGATTCCCCTAAGCTGTTGCAATTTCGTCCTGTATGCCACCATTTCTATTCCTCCACTCCAAGGCAGTGCGCAACACATTTTTTCTGCCTCGTTAAACATGAAATTACATTAAAATTTGTTAAATATGGGCTCGTTAAAAGCGGGTTCTACTGTATGTATGTATATATATTTTACCCACCTGTGTTTTGCTGACGACGTCGTCATTTCTGCAAGAACATAGATACACTGTATGATTCAGGAACTTACTAACAAGATAGCTACACAGTATGATTCAGGAACTTACTAACAAGATAGCTACACTGTATGATTCAGGAACTTACTAACAAGAGTAAAGAAAAGGGTTTGAAAATTATCTTGCAGAAAAAAATAATGATGAATAATGCCTTCACAAAAACTGAAGATTTGGGAGATGATAGAGCAAATCTAGAAATAACCGATGCCTGCATTTACCTTATACAAAAGATATCAAGCGTGGGTCACACAGAAGAAGAAATAAGTAGGTGTATAAAACTTGGTTAGAGAGCTTCCGGTAGAAACAATGTAATTTTCACGATCAATTTACCATTATGTCTCAAAAGAAAAGTGTGCAATCAATGCATCCTTCTAGTTCTTACTTATGTAACAGAGACATGGAATTTAACTAAGAAAAATATTCAGAGGCTGCAGACAACTCAAAGAAGCATGAAGAGATGCACGCTTGGTTTAATCAGGAAAGACAGGAAGAGGAATACACATGGATTAGGGAAATAACAAGAGTTGATGACCATAATCAAAGTGAAGACCCTCAAGTGGCAATAGACTGGACATATTGCTAGAAGAACTGACCACGATTGGAAAATTGAAATACTAGATTGGGTATGGAGACAGAGAAAAATTCAGAAGAAGGACACGTGGGAGATGAATGGATGAAATTCGAAAGCATGCTGGAGCGACTTGGAAGACACTGGCAGGAGACAGAAAGTCGTGCGAAGAGACTTGGGGAGACCTTCATGCAGCACTGGACTGACAATGGCTGATGATGATGATGATGATATACACACTATGACCAAAAGTATCCGGACACTCCTTTTGAGTAGTGCATTTGCGTGGCAGCCATGGCCCATACAGATATAAAACACATATGTGGCCTGGCAGACATCACAGACAAGATTCAACTGTAGAATGGGCAGTACGGCAGATATCAGTGAATTACAACGTGACTCCCAACGTGACTACTCATGCTGTGATTTTTCTCAGAACAGTTTATTCTTGCACAAGATATAAATATGTATTTTTTGAGTTTGATTAGACAGTATGCATTTTTATATTTACTTTTCACGCAAAATGGTCATTTCCTAACAATTTCAGATTTGTTTCCATGTTTATTTCCTCAACTTCTCGTTTTTTGGTTTTCTCCCCTCTAACTCTGAAGTAAGCCTTTTCTTCCTTCCTTATAAGGAAATTTGTTGTTTCCTACCTTTTTATAGTTTTCTGCTCTAAATCTCTTGCCTTCTTTACCTGGTTATTCTTAGTTAAGACTTTACAACACCGTTTGTTGGTCCTGTTTGTTTTTCCCCCTGTAAAAAAAGTTTCGTTTGCTTAGTATTTATTCTTTTCACAGTTTTTATTTTTGTTTTCTATATCTTTTTCGTTTTCTTGTTGGACTTGTTTCGGGTCAGGCAATGTTGAGTCTTTTGCCTATTTCCAAATTCAGTTAAAAAAAAATTCTTCAATATCAAAGCCTTCCTCATAATTTTTTTTCGGTCCCTAAAATTAATGTCCATTTTCTTTGTCACACAAAATACCTCCTTTAACTTGAAATGTCGATTAGGCAAAAGGCACAGGCAGAAACCCAAATTTTTGGTATAGGTGAAAATGTGAAAACATTTTTGCGTGCCTTTTCCTTGATGACGCCATGCGAAATGGATCCTCCATTTTCTACCTTTGTTGTTCGCTTTGTGTTTTCCTTTTTCTTTTTCACTATTTTTATTCGCTTCTTTTCTACCATAGTTTGTTCCATTGAATTGTTTTTAAACTTCCCCAATCCTCCCTCTCAGCGCCTGTTCTCTTCTTAACAGAAATTTCCTCTTTAGTTTTAGTTTTTCATATCTCACTCCACATCTTATGATTTATATATACATGTATTAGGGTGATCCTTATTTTAACACTACTGTTAAAATTTGTTTTTCTTATGCTCTGACCCTCCAATTTTTGTCTACTATAGAAGAAACCTGCACTGTATAAATTTCAAGACTTTTGATTAATATTTGGAGGTAGCTCAAGAGGTTCGGAGATTTATTTTAATGACAAAATGGTCTTTCCATAGACACCTAAGAAAAACTACCACAAGTACCTCACAATATATTAACACAGACAATTAAACATACCATATGGAAGGACAATCACTCTGACAATGAAATATTATTTCACTCAGTGTCCGAATCGTCAGATTTCTACTGTTTGGAAGCTTGCAACGATTCTGTTGCACAACTTGAAGGAAGTACTGTTTTCGAACTTTTTCAGTAGTTACGATGATATTATATTCCTGCATGAGGGCTACAGAGCGTTGAGCATGGTCATTTACAACATGAAAAACTTTTGCTATCCCTTTTGCTTGCATATAGTCCTCTATGTGACACCAGGTGTCCAGATCAAATTCCAAGTACTCTTGAGGTAGTTGTAAGAGCTCAAAAAATGACTGTGTTTTTTGACAAAATCTCGGATGTTCATTCCAATTGCTGCTTTACTTTTCAGCTGAATGCACTTTGGTGGTTCGTCCTGACCATCCTTCTCTTTCAGGTTCTTCAACATTGCACACTTTGACTCCACCGCCACCTCATTGTCGAAAAAGACTAATATAACAACTACCTCATTTAGATACGATAAGTGGCTTTCAATTTTTTTGTTGGCGATTGTATAGACTGTCTGGTTTATGATTTCCTAGGCACCTAGTTTTTGAAGGAATTTTAGGTCGTTATTTGGAGCAGAAACAGGGAGAATTGCAATAAGCCGTGTCTTCAAGTACACACGCACAATGAATATACATATGTCACGAAGAGCTCTATCTTCTCGAACAGAAAGCTTAAACAGGTGTCCACACATCCATATCTTGAATGCGTGCAAGACTTTGTTCATCCATTTTGCATGGTGAAATGCCCGAGGATTCTCAAAACGCACAAAAAGGAGTGCGATTTGAGAATCTTTTTTGTGGAATTTTACCAAGGAAAATGATTGATAATTCCAGAAACTCCACATAATCATGTTTTTTTTTTTTTGCAATGGAAGCTGGCTAAGCGCAAAATCTACAATAATATTCTTTTCCTCTTTCACAGCAACCACGACTCTGTCACAGGTGCTTCCACTTTCAAACTGAGTTTTAACGATGTTGGAGCATGACTGCTTGAAACATTTGAACATTGTTGCTTGCAGGCTGGATGTTGTTAGTCCCATGCATCCACTAAAAAAACCTTCCAACATAATTTCCAGCACATGGTGTCGGCATGCTAAATACAACAGATCATTTTCAAACCTCTGTTCCAACAGAACGCATGTTCCGTTTCTGTGTCCAGTACTGCTCGCTGTTATATCGAAGCACATAGCTTTTACAATGTCACGAATTCCCCAATCTCCTAACAATTTTTGCCACCGCAGTAGCTGGGCACTCTCCAGAACCAGATTCCAATTTAGGTACACCAAGCAGCTGGCCAACACCAACAGCAGACACTATTAGTGGCAGACGATCCACGTTTTCACTTCCTGTAAGACCTGCAAGAAGCTTTTCATCCCAATGAACCTGCAAAGGTGCAAAGATCTGAAATGTTTTCTTTAAATTTGTTGCAATACATGCTCAAATCAGGTGTCGTTGCCTTCGGATCGGCGATCTGTTAATAAAAAAACTGGGTTATGTCTTTTTGAAGACTGTGCAATAGTTGCTAAGATGTAGGTAGCATTCCTATCGCTCATCTTTGTCCTATCAAGTGCTGCCACCAAATCAGGTGTCTCAATATTCCTTCGTCTCCTTTTCTTACCATTAGGGAAAACATTGGTAATTTCGTGGCATAGGCAACTTAGTGACACAGCATAAACGGCTATTCGTAGAGTAACTATTATTTTCATTAGTTTAAAGTTTTTAGCATAAATGGCAACAAATATACAGTTTCTAAAAACGGAAGGAGATCTTCAGTAAGATGTTTTGTTCGTATCACAGAAAAGTTACTTAACGTGTGACAGGAACCGAATAGTCTTTTGTGCTGGTGTTTAGTATACAAGGTAGAAGAACGTATTTCAAGAAGGAAAATTGAGGTAGGTGAGCAATATTTAATACAGTTATTGATTAGATTCCTGTCTAATTTAAAAATGCACTTGCAAGTCATTTATCAGCATTCTGCAGCGTGTAGAGGCTTAGCCACGGATGCATGATCCTTAGTTTTGGGGAGTTAATTCTTTCAGACATTAACGTTGATTCCAATAATATTTTTTTCCATAATTTAAACTACAATATCTAATTTCTGAATCATAATCATGGTAGTTGGGATTCAGATAGAGACTTCAGTTCCGGCTTTTAAATAATTTTGTCATGTCACGAAATAACCAAAGTATCATGAAGTTACCACCTGTAGGTGGTAACTTCGTGATATGTAATAGTTGATGTAATTAAAATGTAACAAAATGTAGCTCATATACACAGTTTTTATCAACAGCCCCATGCAAAAAAAAAAAAAAAAAGACGATAATTGGGATCGCGAATTTTGTGGACACAACTATAACGAGGATGTAAGAAAAAAAAATGGGGCTCAGGGGGTTCAAAGTAGCTTTTGCATGTTATGGTGCAACATGAAGTGCCAAAACTCTTACGATGAAAATGAAGATGCGTCCATGTGCGACGCTTGTGGAAACTGGCGATAATAACTGAAATGCGAATGTGAAAATTGCACTTTACGCAAAAAGAGAGCATTTTATGGATAAAAATTTGCATTTCTTCCATGTTTGACTACAGTAAACTGTGCAATATATCATGTGCAGTATTATTCCTATATTTCTTTACATTCACGCAATGTTGTGCGTATAAATAGACAACTTGTATACTCACGAACTTAGCAAGGTATTATCAGGAAGTTACCAAGGTTATCATAGAATAACCACTGGTAAACATTATGCGTAAACATGTGTTGTGGAACACAAACATAAAGTCCTACTGTTTTCCAAGTTATTGGTATTACTCGTATGTACATATGTCTTGCGTATGGGGCACTTGGGTTTGATAAACACGGGTGATAATTTTTTTTATTTTTTTTTTGTTGTGTGTGCGTGTGGTCAGAATGGAAATTTTTGAAATTATCACGAAATTGCCGCTGTTTACCTTACTTGTTGATGCAACAGGTTCATTACTTAAGATCTGTTTTGCATCGGTAAATTCGCTATTATCGTTCAAAATTCTATGTTAACATTATAGTTGTATCCAGAGCTGATGACTTCGCTTCCTCTTCATAATGCTCACGGTATTCTTCTGCTTTTCTTTTACGATATTCGTGTCTGATTTCCTTTTTTGAAAGAACAGTATCAATAGCACCTAAGCAATCACGTCGACCTTTTTTCTCTTTAGGCAATAAGAAACACTCTGTCCTCTTTGATCTTCGCAAATACGTTATTCCCACGCAGAAAATACATTATTCCCACAGACTAAGAGCATTTCAAATCAACTTATCGTCCATAATTTGGAATTTGTAGTACATGTAAAATACACTGCTGGCCACTCAAAATGGAACACCAAGAAGGAAGCATCCGATTGGACTGAAATTTGCAGCATGAGTCGCCCGCGAGAGGACATCCAAACGATTAGCATTGCAGGGCATATGCAAATCATGTGCGCCCGGCACGCCGCCGAAAAGCACTATAAGAAGGCTGCACAGAAGGCGGGGTGTAAGTAGTGGAAGTGTGTTGTGCTGCCGGACCTGTGCGTGGGAAGCTTCCTGATGCCTCGTCTCAGAACACGGCAGTCATTCCAGTACGTTTCGGAGTGCGACAGAGGACGAATAGTGGCTTATCGCGACAGCGGTTTATCGTACCGAGACATCGGCCCCCGTATGGGACCACATCCAGCCACAGTGAGGCGAGTATGGATTCGGTGGGTACAGGAGGGACGGACGGACCGACGAGAGCGATTGCCATAGCCGCGGCACACCACCGAACGAGAGGACCGGCACGTTGTGCGGCGGGCATTGATGGCTCGCATAGCCACATCACGAACGTTAGCGCAGGAATTAGGGTGTGTTGCGCAACAACCTGTGTCAGCACGTAACCGTTCGACGTCGTCTGCAGGAGCGGGGACTTGTCGCACGGCGGCCATTGCTCCGATTACCATTGACGTTACACCACCGGTGAGTGTGGCGGCAGTGGGCCGTTGAACGCCGCACCTGGACTACGGAATGGCACGACATTGTCTTCTTCGACGAATCCCGCTTCTTCCTGTAACACCACGATGGTCGGATCCGCGTGTGGCGGCACCGCGGCGAGAGATTGTATGATGCCTGCATTATGCATCGCCATACCGGTCCGTCGCCTGGCGTTATGGTTTGGGGCGCAATTGGATATGACACCCGCATCCCTTTGGTACGCATCGCCAGTACACTCAACAGCCACCGCTACATATCCGACGTTTTGGAGCCTATAGTCCTCCCTTACCTGCAGGACCTGCCAGCGGCCACGTTTCAACAGGACAATGCGCGCCCGCACGTGGCACGTATCGTGCAACAATTCTTTACGGCCCACCAGGTGTCACTGCTGCCGTGGCCCGCTTGTTCTCCCGATATGTCGCCCATCGAACACGTCTGGTCGCTGATTGGCAACCGAGTGGCCCGGCAAGCACCACCCGCGGCTACGCCGGATGAACTGTGGCAACATGTGGGAACAGCCTGGATCGACATACCCCAAGCCCACATCCAAAGCCTCTTCCGTTCGATGCCGCGGCGTGTAGCGGCCGTTATTGCCAGCCATGGGAACCACACGAACTATTGATGTCTGCGTGTTCCGCAAGTCGTACGAGCCTGTAAGCTCAATCGTTTCATCTTTGTATCTGTTGTTATGTGTCCAGTAAATCTGGCTTTGCTATCTCGTGTCCTTCTTGGTGTTGCATTTTGGGTAGCTAGCAGCGTATATAGGTGTTGGTAGGTGTTTTTATGAATTCAATACTAGCAGCCTCTAAATATCGGTTGATTTAACTCAAATTTTGCCAAATTTTGCCAAATTTTACTCATAGCATAGCACATTTCAGAGGGTCAGAAACAAAAATGTTAAACTTTCAATTTTAAGGACCAGCCAAATTTTTTTATTTATTTATAAGCAAGATATATTGTAAGGAAAATCATGTGCGACTGACGTTCTTGAACGTAAAATATTATTTTTGTGTAACATACAGTAGAATATTCAATATAACATGTGTAAGAAAACGCACATGATCGAATTTCTATGCAATGTTATAATTTAATGCTCGTGATGTGATATGCTGTACAGCATATGCATGCGTTGTAATAAGCTGTACAACAAGAAAAAATATTTTTTGAAAGGCCTTAATTGACCTCTATATAGGCAGTACGGTGTATGGTCCCCTCCAATGCCTAACACTGCTGTACACCTGTGTAGCATAGAATTGGTGAGGGTATCGAGAAGGTTTTGGGGATGTCTTCGGCAGTCCTCAATGAGAGTAGTATCCAGTTCACGAAAACGTAAAGGAGGTGCTGGTCGAGCAGCAATGCTTCTGCCAAGTGTGTCCCAGGCATACTCAATTGGATTTAAGTCAGGGGAACATGCTGGCCACTCCATACGCTCGATTTCCTCTTCTAAAAACATATTGTCCACTAGCCGAACTCTGTGAGGTCAAGCGTTTTCTTCCGTGAAAAGGAACAAATCCGACGGCTGCAAC
Source organism: Macrothele yani (assembly GCA_039090855.1). Lineage (NCBI taxonomy): Eukaryota > Metazoa > Arthropoda > Arachnida > Araneae > Macrothelidae > Macrothele > Macrothele yani. The sequence goes on from CM077026.1 coordinate 79,389,662, forward strand.
ATACGGCATAACAACAGGTCTGAGAATCTCCTCTCTACATCTCTGGGCCATCAGACTGTTGTTTCGGATGACGTACGGGTCCGTACGTTCACCGATACTTATGCCTGCCCAGACCATTAATCCATGTCCGCTATAATGTGATGTTTCCTTCACAAAATCTGGGTTATTTCGTGTGCCGGATTCATTCTAGATAAGATCTCGTCGATTGTCAAACTCCAAACTGAATCTCGGCACGTCAGAAAAGAGAACTGACTCCACTCCTCGCGACCTCAACCATGATGTGCAGGAGGTGGGAAGGTGAATGGAACTCAACAGCACCCCACACCAGTACGCCCGGTGCTGCGCCCGTAGGTCGCTGCATAATGCATTCATTCCTCCAGCGTCCTTCATCACGATGTCGCCGTACAAGAATATGTCAAACATGAGTCATTAAGTTGAACTGCGACTCGTTGGAAAATATTATTGGCTTCCATTCATCCCGCCAGTGTCTGCGTTCTTGGCCTCATCGCAGCCAATGACGCCTGCGGTTGTCAAGGAAAGTCGAAACAACGGATGGGGGACGACGAAGCCTCTCTGAAGCAAACGGCTTCGGACAGGACTTGCAGACAGCCGGGGTTGTGCCAACCCCGGGGCATGGCATTTCAGTTCGCCATGCGGAGGAGATGACGGTCTTTGCGTGCGTTAGTCCGTCGCTGGGCTCCAGACCATGTCCAGACTCGTCGCGTCGATACGTTAGAACTTCCTCTTAACACTGACGTCATATTCGCATCACTGAGCACGCGTTTCGTCCAACACGAGCGGAGATGTCGCGGAAAGAAAGTCTGCCTTCTCGCAATCCAACACATCTGCCCACCTAAAAGTCCGTCAGCTGTGCGTACGGGTTTCGCTTGCAGCGGCGGGGCATATCCAGTTACAGCCTTACGTTACAGCCACAATTCCCTCAAATCTACTATGGCAACTTGCGTACAATGTTTGTCATTTTCATGTAGCACTTCCGTCCACAGTGAGTAGAGTTTAGGTCCCAGCCACCTACAGCGAGATTGCCTTTTGGGCAGGACACAGAAACGGAAGGAATGAGAGCAAGTCTAGCGACTTTTTGACAGAACAGTTTGTAGTGAGATTAGAGTACAGTAGATGGCGCCACCGTACAAGTACGATATTGCACATAGATGGGCGAGAGAATTTCAGGGAGGACATAGGAAAGGATACCCATTTAACCAGTGGGTCCAGCCTGGGGGCCGTCACTTTACGTGCTTGTCCGATGCACGGCGGATATTCAGAGATTGTTAGTAAATCACACCATCTCTGAAGGATCAGCCCAGGCTAGAACTTGGGGACCCAGCATCGATAGTCTGAAACACTAACCACTAAGCCATCCGCGGCTCCAATAGAAAGTATATGGCAACTTGCCCTGTGCGTCCTGCTTTTATACCTCTTGCTGCACAACTACAAGGGCGTTGCTGGTACAGATCGTTCGCATGTGCGCTGCGGTTACAATCACTTGTACATCCTAACACGGCCTACCCACCCTTCGAGTTTCAGTTCGGTCGCACACTTCGTATCGCATCTTTAACAAACAGCAGTGTATACACCTAAGCTGTAGGACCCCCTTTAGACAGCAAATCAGCGGCCAATCAGCGATTCTTCGATTCGATGAGGTGGCGATAGGTATATTGGGGTATCTGGTACCATACTATCAACAGCAGGTCTTCCAGTTCCCGTACATTTCGGGACATTTCGGATGTAAAATATGAGATTTATTTTTTAGTGCCCACAATGAAATTTTGCTCTGGGCCCCGCAATGAAATTTCGCCCAGGGCCCCGTTGTCATGGTAATGAAATTTTGCCCAGGGCACAGTTGTCATGGTATTCAGCTCCATCCGGCCCTGAATACCATGACAACTGTTCATCAGCCCTGTACTGAGTGTACAACACAAACAGTTTCCTGTTTTCTCGCAAATTCCTCTGTGCCTGAGGAATGGTCGGTTGCTTGAAAGTTAGAGTATTATAGACGCAATTTTACGAACATAGTACCCTAATTTTCGAAAAAGTGCTTATCTGTTCATGAGAATTGGCTCTCTCGAGTATTTATGAAAAACTGTTCATATGTGTATTGAAATCATTAGCCTTTAGGAACTCTTGAGTAGCCGCATGAGCACTCATTCCCTTTGACTAATGATTTCTAATCATATTTATTAAGCTGGTTGCATTACAACTTTATTTCATTTTATTTTGGTAAATATCCTCCAAATGGGGTCTTCGAAAATTAATAAGTCATAAATTGTTTCAGGTGTCACTTTTAAGAGTTAGAAAACTTATCTTCACATATGAATCTAAATACTATTACGTACCTTATAATCCATAGCCTATATGAAGCATATTGTTAGTGTGTTAATTTAATTTTCTTTGTGGACACACTGATGAATCTCAAACATGCCGCAATTCATCCAATTATAACCTTCGGTAGGTGAAGATTTTTTTTTCATTCATGTATAATACATTATTGCACGTTGATTTCTGCACTCTAAATGCTAAGCATGTACATGCCGGTAACATTTCTTAATTCATCGTTGTTCAATGAAAAAATAAATAAAAAATTTCGGCGAGAATATCACTATATGACCCAGAAACACGAATTTTGGGTTCATATAAGATATTATTTACTTTTAGGAGGTAAGTTTCTTAATTGATTTAAGTGAAGGCGAAAGAGAAAAACGGAAAGAAAAGTTAAAAACATGAAATCGGAGACCCACAAAAAAATATATGGATTGCCAAAATTACTACATGCTAAGCTTTCTCGTTTCCTGGAAGGAAGAGCTGGTAGGATACTGAAGGAGGGGGGGGGGGTTAAGAAAAACTCTCTTTATTTTGTGGTATCCAGCAATGCCGACGGGGCGTTTTTTATGATATTCAGCTGATTACTTAGGACTGAACAGAAGCTGTTACCTAATAAGTAGTTACGATTTAGCACTTCCCCAGCCGTCCGTATCCGGCTTAACGGCAATTCAGCAAACTTAAGATCTCCAGGCGATACTGACAAGAAGAATTAATTTTTTTTTTTTCATGGAATGATTTACGCAAAATTCATATCAGCTGCAGTCTGACTTTCGGTATTCTTTCTGCATATTTGATCTTGTTCTTTTTTTTTTTTCTCACTCTCTCTTGAAGAATTTGTGATATTTATATCTTAGAGGATCAAGTTTCAAACACATAGCTGTAGACTTCTGTACGATTATTTGTTCACCACCATCAATGGAACTCACAACCAGCAATCCTAATTCTTACTACCAAGATCATTTGGGAATTCATTTGCCCAGCATAAATTCAAAGGAGATTTAACTGAACTACATGAAAATTGAGTTCGGGAGCGAATACTTTTATTTGCCTTCTCTCGTGATAACGGCAAATCCCCTCTATGCCTGTAAAAGAAGTGGTGTTACTGAATTTGACTGCATAAGCAGCTCTCATGCGTTTCAGTATTAAAGGCGCCGTGACCATGAAGGCTGTATATTATATTAATACGTAGCAGTTAGCATGCATCTTGATTATGTGCACTGAAACACGCGCGGTCGCCCCGGTGGCGCAGTGGTCTAAGCGATGGCCTCTGATCATTCTTCCGAGAGGGGCCCGGGTTCGAATCCCGTGCGGCATGGATGTTGTGTTTGTTTTACGGCACTGGCTCTCTCCCTTCCCTGGAACCTGTAACCCTAAGTTAGGGACGGGCGACTGCTTGTAGCCCATTGAGTTGCTCACGGTTGTCGTTAAACCTCCAACCGCCCCAAAAAAGTACTCGCTGGATAAGCGAAACGATTAAAATAAAAAGAAGACCGTGTATGCATGCGAAGTGGTCTGAATACATAATATTTTTTTTTTTGTCTTACAACAGCAAAAATCGAATTATCTGACTGAAAAGTTTTTTTTCCAGGTATTCATTCAGTCAAACTTCTGTTAAGATTTCTGTTTGTTAAAGCGAAATCTGATTGTCTAATCGAAAATTTAAATCAAGAATGGCTTCATGCAAACTATAGAATGGCTTCATGTACACCACGAAATATTTTTTTCATTCGAGCGTTTAAAATATTTAGAAGCTCAGATTTTGTAGCTCAGATTTTGCTGCAAATACCTACAAAGAAGAAATTAACCCTTACGCTCCCTGGCGGCCAAACCATATTTTATAAAAAATTAGAAATTGCAATCAAAACATTTCACACCAGGAGCTGTATCAGGTGCAGGAAGAACTTTTCAAGTCGGAGTAGAAGCAGAGATATCAGGGAAAGCGCAATTTACCACTACTCCCCCTAGCGGAAAGTCAGTGAATTACTTGAACATTTTGCAAATATGTGAAAAACATTTCATACCGGAAACGCTATCCAACAAAGAAGAATTTCTTAAATCGGACTCTTAGAAGTAGAGATATTGACAAAAATAAGATATGCATCTATGTGTTTCCTGGAGGAGAAAGAACCATACATTATTTTAAGAAGAAAATATTCCGAAAAGGTTTATCGAAGAGAGTGGTATCGATCCACTAATTTTTTCAATCGAAATTTTAGAAGCTCAGATTTTGCTGCAAATACATCAGAAGCAGAAATTAGCATTTACGCCCCCTGGTGGCAAACCCATTTTTTTACCAAAATTTAGAAATTACATGCAAAATATTTTACATCGGATGCTGTATCTGCCGCAGAAAAATATTTTCAAATCGGAGTTTTAAAAGCAGAGATATCGGCAAAACGCAGTTTACCGTTACGCCCCATAGCAAAAAATCTATGCGTAACTTTAAAAAGTGGCTATACCTAAAATAGTCTTCGATATCAATGGAATCGAAACGTAAAATAATTTTTTCAATCGGATATTTAGAAACAAATATGAAGAATAAAACGTATTTTGAATACGATATCATTTGCATTACGCCCTCTATCGGCGAAATTTTGCATCGTAAAAAAAAAAAAACGAAATAAAGGATCATCATTGGCACATTTCAAGCTTCCCAATGCAAAAAGAATTTTTCAAATTGGACTATTTGTTGCAGAAATATGGTGTCCACAGACGGACGGACATACAAAGTTATACTAAGTGATGCTAAACACGTACGACGGACGGACAAACTGGTAACATAAGTACGATCTTTTTTACAAAAGACGTGCTAAAAAGTGAAACACTCAAGGTAAATTGTGGTTACGACGAGTACATTCTTTTCTAAATTATTTTCCTACGCTTGAGAACACTTTTCCTACGAATCCACCAATTTGTTAATACCACATTGGGTACCCTCACCCGCGAGTCTATGATCTCATTGCCAGGGGCGGATCCAGAGGGAGCGCGGGGGTGCACGCCCTCCCCTCTGGACCAAGGAAAAGTTTCAATTTGTTAGGTTTTAATAAAAAATTTAATAATTTTTAGTGAAAGAAAGTACATGTATTACTTAAAAGTATATTACTTTTCTTAAGTAAGTGGAAGAATTTATAGGCCTTATAAAAACACTTTTTCATTTTGAGGAAAAATATCAGAAAATATCCCTAGTGATTCTCGACACTTGCGCCCCCCCCCCTCACGAAAATCCTGGATCCGCCCCTGCTCATTGCTGACATCATCATTGACCCTAATTGGAATCAAAGACCAGCAAGATGATTTTTAGCAAGTCTTTTGTAAAAAAAAGTACGTGCTTATATAGTATCACTTTGTCTCTCCGTCCGTCTGTGGACTCCATATCATCATCATCATCATTGTCAACCATTATCAATCCACTGCTGGACGAAGGTCTCCCCAAGTTTCCTCCACAACGGTCTGTCTTGTGCCAGTCTCCTCCATGTCACTCCCGCATATTTACGAATTTCATCCACCCATCTCCCATGTGGTCTTTTTCTGGGTCTTTTCCTGTCCCTTGGAATCCAATCTAAAATTTCGGCTGTCCATCGATGGTCTGTCCTTCTGGCAGTATGTCCAGCCCATTGCCATTTCAGGGATTTAACTGTAATCATGATGTCTTCCACTCTTGTCATTTTTCGGATCCACGTGTTCCTCTTCTTATCTCTCCTGGTTACACCAAGCATGCACCTCTCCATGCTGCTTTGAGTTGTCTGCAGCCTTTGTATGTCTCTTTTAGTTAAGGTCCACGTCTCTGCACCATACGTAAGCACTGGAAGGATGCATTGATCAAACACTTTTCTTTTAAGACATAATGGCATATTGCTCTTGAAAATTATGCTGTTTCTTCCAAAAGCTCTCCAGGCAAGTTTTGTACGCCGATTAATTTCTTCATCAATGTGACCCTCACTTGATATCTGCTGTCCAAGATAAACATATGTATCTGTTATCTCCAGTTTTTCTCCATCAATCGATAAATCTTCATTTCTTGTAAAAGCATTGAACATCACTTTTGTCTTCTGAAAGTTCATTTTTAATCCCACTTCTTTACTCTTGTCAGCAAGTTCCTGGATCATACTCTGCAGCTCTGATGGGGTAGTTGCAAAAATGACTACGTCATCAGCAAAACGAAGGTGGGTTAGATAATCTCCATTAATCTTTATCCCTTTGTTTTCCCAGTTCAGTGATTGAAAGACATTTTCTAATGTGGCATTAAAGAGCTTCGGAGATATGGTGTCACCTTGTCTCACTCCCTTTCCAATTTTTATGTGTGTTGTATTTTCAAACAGCCGAATCTTTGCACTTGCATTTTCATAGATGTTATTAATAATATTAATGTATGCATCCTCAATACCGCAGGATTTCAGAGCCGTGGTAACTGCTGATGGTTTCACCGAATCAAAGGCTTTTTCATAATCGATAAAAGCCATGCACAATGGAAGTTCATATTCCCTCGCTCTTTCAATTAGTTCTCTCAGTACGTGGATATGATCTATTGTGCTGTAGCCACTCCTGAATCCAGCTTGTTCTCTCGGTTGAGCCATGTCCAGTGTTACCTTCAAGCGGTGTGAAAGAACTTTAGTGAAGATTTTATAAACCACTGATAGGAGGCTGATAGGTCTGTAGTTCCTGAGATCCTCAATGTCACCTTTTTTATGTAGCAGGATCATTGTAGCGTTGTTCCAATCCTCAGGAATCTTCCCTTCATTAAGGCATCGAGTGAAAATTTGGGCGAGTACTGTTTCTATTTCTCCACTTGCTTCTTGTATGATGTCTATAGTAATTCCATCTTCTCCTGGAGCTTTCCCCCGCTTCATGTTCTTGATTGCATGAGCAACTTCTGCTGGGAGGACTGGAAGAACTCTGGTACCTTTCATGATGTCTGAGTACATGTATCATCCCTTTCATATAATTTGGAGTAGAAATCTTTCACTCTTGTCAAAATTTCGCCTCTATTTCTTGTTATAGAACCATCTTCTTTTCTCAGAGCCATAATCTGTTTTCTTCCCTTACTGAGATGTCCCTTTGCTATCTTAAGGCTTTGGTTGTTTTCAATTGCTTTCCTCACTAGCTCACAGTTGAATTTCCTTACGTCTTCAGTGATACTTTTTCGTGTTGTCTTGCATAGCTCTATATATTCCACTTTGGAAGTCACATCTTCTTTAGTTTTCCTCATCTCTCTTCTTTTTTGCATCAACATTTTGGTTTTTCCTGATAATTTGTTCACATGCAACTTGTTCTTAGACCCAGCTAATTTTGTTGCTGTTTCCATTAGAGCTTTGGTTACTTTTCTGTTAACTTCCGAAATATCCACTTCTTCCGATGTTAGGCCTTCTAAAGCAGAGAATCTGTTCTTCAGTTCCAACTTGAAAGTATTATGGTGTTTTTTAAGGTTGGTTATGTCAATACATTTTGTTTGTCTTATGAGCTTGCCACGTTCCAGTTTAGTGTTGAGGAGCATCTTACATCTCACCAATCTATGGTCACTACCTGTGTTGAACTTGTTCAGCACACTGCAGTCTTCGATGACGAATTTTTTGTTACACATAATAAAATCAATTTCACTTGTCGTCCCAATTGGATGTCTCCATGTCCATTTCCTGTGTGGCTTTTTCTTGAAAAAGTAGTCCAAGATGAAAAATCCTTCTGCCTCTGCAAACTCAACGAGAGTATTTCCACGCTGGTTTCTGTTGCCGTGACCGAATTTACCTACTGAAGTTTCATTCTGTTGCCGTTGCCCTATTTTTGCATTGAAATCTCCCATAATTATCTTCAAGTGCTGCTTACCTTTATTATTTAGATGACGAATTTCCTCATAAAATTCTTCAATTTCTTCTTCAGGATGACTTGTGGTGGGTGCATAAGTTTGAATAATCTGAGCCTGGTATCTTCTCGATAGTTGGATAACGAGTCGTGCAGCTCTGTCAGAGGAACTTTCAACTTCTACCACTTTATCCTTCAGTTTCTTGTTTATTATAAATCCAACACCACTAGTTCTGCCAGTATCTGTCCCACGATAATAGAAGAGATGTCCACTTCTTTCAGTTCAATGAGATCTTCTCCTTTTCTCCTTACCTCACTTAGCCCGACGATGTCCCACTTGATCCTTTGTAGTTCCTCTTCCAATTCAAGAAGCCTTGAATCAGAAGATAGGGAGCGTCCGTTATAGGTAGCCAAGGTCAGCATCAAATGGCAGCCTAGTCCGGTCCTCCGGGGATTCTTAGCACCCTCTGCCTTCATGTCGCACTGGCCGCTGCCTTGGCCAGGTACATTCCAGCTGCCTTGGCCAGGTACATTCCAGCTGCCGGAGACTGAGGGCCAAGATTTAAGTTGTAGAGTCATTTTGGAGGTGTTTGGCCATAACTCACCACGCTGGCCAAGCGGGTTGGTGAGTGTGGGATAGCATTTCCTCTGATCCCGATGGTATAGTTATACCGCTATTTGCGGTCGTCAGAGCCCCTTTAGTGGGAACAGGATGCACCACGAGAAGGCGGGGTTGACATTTGTCAAGGAGAGGCTGTGATGTTACGCATCACCTGACCTTACATCCTGGACTCCATATCTGCAACTATTTGTCCGATTTGAAAAATTCTTTTTGCGTTGGGAAGCCCGAAATGTGAGAATAATGATCTTCGCTCTTTTTGATCCTTCTGCAAAGCATAATTTCGCCGCAGAGGGCAGGGCGTAAATGAAGATGCTATTGAATTCAAATGCATTTTATTTCATATCTTTGCTTCTAAATATCCGATTGAAAATATTTTTTCCTTTCGGTACTATTTATTACAAAGATTATTTCGGGTAGAGTTTCTGTTCCAAGTAACGCACAGTTTCCTCGCTAGGGACGTAAAGGTAAGTTGTGCGATTTCACCCATATCTCTGCTTCTAAAAGTACAATTTGAAAAATATTCTTTGTGTCGGATAGAATTTCTGAGGTGAACGTCTTGCACATAACTTCTAATTTTGGTGAAAAACTGTTTTGCCACTTAGGTTTCCGATGTATTTGCAGCAATATCGGCGCTGCTGAAAACGCCATTGAAAAAAAGTTCCTTTGCGGTCAGATACAACGCACAACAGAAAACCTTTTGCGTATATTTTCTGTTTAAAATAATGCACAATTTTTTAGCCAGGTAGAGTAGACTTGCATCTTATTTTTCTTGATATTTCTACTTCTAACAGTCCAATTTTAAAAATTCTATCTTCATCTGACAGCGTATCTCGTGCGGAATGTTATGCATATAATTTAAAATTTTTCTTAAAGCACAGGTATGCCGCTACAGGACATAAGTCACTTTTCCGTTTACAGCATATTTGCAGCAATATTTATGCGTCTAAAAACCTGATCAGAAGAATTCATTTTCGGTCAGATAATTCTATCAATTACGAAAGCATTTTATGGGCATTTCCTACTCAAATTAGTGCACAGTTTTTCCGCTAGGAGGCGCAAACATTTAATCTGTTTTTATTTATATCCCTGCTTCTAAAAGTCCGACTGGAAAAAATATTTTAAGAGCCGCCATCAGTGGCGACGCCAGTCGTTCAGAACAGGGGTGGAGCTATTAGGGGGCTAAGTATCGCACCTGGGATCACAAATTTTGAAGTATTTGGTAGAAATGTTGCCCAAAAAATTCCGCTCGTGTGAATTTCCCCTGAAGCTGATGATATTATTCTCAAATAAAGTACAAAAAAACAAAAAATGTTTACAGGGTACATACAATACGTAATATTTATTCAATGTAGGTAGTCCTGTGAAGTCCTGTGGGTTTCTAGGTTAAAGGGAAGGGACACACCTGGGGTCATCGGATATTCAAGCAACACAGCCTGAATATCCGATCAATATGGATCAAAATTGAACCAACGTCTTCTATTTCTCAAAGACGGTGGCTCAGTGTTGGGCCTACGTTAAATCGCAAGGCTGTGCTACCTGGGTAAGCACCGTTCATGTTTCATCCGAGGCTCGAGCGAGGGCCCGTCTCGGACGAATGATCAGAGGCCCTCGGCCACACAGGGACGGCCTGGATACAGAGCCGGTGCTATGGTGTATGTCCCCCTCCCTTGGCAGGCCATCAGCCTTGAACCCCCCTCCTCCCAAATTTTTGTTATTCTTTGTGTGGCCAAACATATTGCATTTATTCAAGAATTATTTCAAGATGAAAGAATCCAATGTGAACTAAATACAAAAAAAAAAAAAAATTCGGGGTAGATAGTTTCGGGGTCACTACCGCTGAGGTTTTTGGCAGAAAACGTCTTACCCAGGCGGTGTTGTCGGGGCAGGGTGTTTGTAGGGTTGGTAAGAAAGAAATGAGCGCAACGAACTTGCATATCTTTTATTTTATTTATTTCTCACAATGCTGACTAATTTTAAGACAGGACAATGGTACGAGTACGATATGTAAGACTTACATGCTACACTTATATCTCTAGAGAACGTTAAGTTTATCGTGGTATTCTTAAAAGCTGTGAAGTCAGTTGGATCTGTGTCCAACACCAATCTGAACTTGTCGTTGAGAAACTGTTTCAGACGATCGTTCGACGCCTCAATGTTAAAGTCCCCGGTGAGCAGAAGCGGTATGTTGGGATCGCAGGGCCAGTCGCTAACTATTGTTCTGGCATGCTCTGTGTTGTAAAGCATTAGTTGAAAGAGAAACATCTCGATGTAGTTGGGTGGTGTCTATGGATGAATATAGACTGACACTAGAACGAATTTGAATTGGTTGGGTATCTCAACTTCAACTAGTACGCCTTCGCCGATATGAATATCCTGTTGATATTTGAATCCAGAATACTTGGATAATGGCCGTCGTGGAACGGGTCTAGCGACATGAGCCCTGCACGTTTTCTGATTCTTGAAGATTGCCGTGCCATCGTAGAGTCCACTACGCTTCTTCTTGCCAGTGCCACGACTCGTACTGGGCTGTTTGTCGTCGTCATTGCCGTATCTGTGGCAGTCTTCGGACTCAATGTGTTTGAAGCCGGGTATGTCGACGGTTTTGTCTTTATCCATCCAAGTCTCCGTGAGTGCCAAGTAGTCGGAGCGTAATACGTGAAGCCGTTACCCTTACTCAACGTTGGCACCTTTCATTGCTTTACTGATGTCCAGTAATTTGAGCACAACATAAACTGTTGAACGTCTTCATCTGTGAGTTCCTACTGTTGTAAGCAACGTAGTTGCATCGGGCCGTTTTAAATCATTTTGGAACCATATGCGATCACAAAGTCCACAAACAAAAGCCAAATTGTTACCATAGAACGACTTTTCAAAGTGCTTCGTCGCCAGACGCCAATGGGTTATAAACGCTAAATCTCGATTCTCAAACGTCTCATCTGCTTCCATCGGTTCTATCTCACTGTCGATATTCACTGACTCTGAACTGGCGTTAGGCGTTGCGGCGTCTGCGCGACCGGTAGTCGCCTCAACTTTTTGACGTCGTCTCATCCTCCGCATTCGTTCTGCTGCTGTCATAAGGGCCTTTTTGTATTCCTCATTTATTCTTCTTTCACTTTGTAGGAGTTTACGCTAGGCATTTATTTACCTTCCTGTTTTGAAGATATTTCGACATTTTTGAAATTTTAACGGAAATTTGTCCAAGTTCAACACTTTGTCACTGTATATTTTTCAAGTTCTTTCACTATTGTCACTATGGGTGTTTTATTTTATAGTACTCATCGAGCTCTGTTAAACGACACCTCACACAACGTCCTACGCGTACTCGTTCCCGAGCTATACTAATTTTGCCGCGGGGCGAACCGGTAATTTTCCACTCCAACTTGGCAACCATCTTGTGGCGGCGTGTGAAGTCACGCGCTCAAGGCTAATGTTGCGTGACATTCTTTAATTCTTGCTCTTTTAAACCGTGTATTGCTTATTTCGATATGCGTTATAGTTTTAAAGTTATTACGATTTGTCTGGTATACACAAAATCGTAACATCGACTTTAGCATAGTTTCCCCCCATACCGGACCCGCGGGGTAAGACGTATTCCGTCAAAAAAAAAAAAAAAAAAGCTAATGCAAACTGCATTGTGAAAACAAAACACTTTTTCTGCCGGTGATAGATATGAACCTACGTCTCTTTGCTCAGATGTCATTCTCCCGACTGAAATACACCGACAAAGGCTTACCGCTGCAACTTGCGCTTTGATTGATTCTTGCGTCACCTTATTAGTGGTATATCACATACTGTATCTCCCCCCTTGATAGAAGCGGGGGCTCTTTTATCGGTAATGGGATTCGAATGCGTATCTGTCTTTTCCGGTAGCGACTGTTCTATCGATTGGACTACATCGACGAAGACCTATCGCTGCAACTTGCCGCCGTTTTGATTCTTGCGTCACCTCAGTGGTACGTCACACATTAACTTACTTACCGGTCAAATGTAAATTTAGATTAAATTAAAATATCATTTTGAGTGCGTTATTGTTCGCAAAATTACTAACAAGTTTCTTCAAATTTAGAAAAAAAGGAATAAAAAAGAATTCTAGCGGAATGACTATAGTAGTAGGGTATCTATTACTATATTCATTCCGGTAGAATTATTTTTTATTCCTTTTTATTCTAAATATATATATATATATATATTTCAAGAGCAATATGCCATTATGTCTTAAAAGAAAAGTGTTTGATCAATGCATCCTTCCAGTGCTTACGTATGGCGCAGAGACGTTGACCTTAACTAAAAGAGACATACAAAGGCTGCAGACAACTCAAAAAAGCATGGAGAGGTGCATGCTTGGAGTAACCAGGAGATATAAGAAGAGGAACTCGTGGATCCGAAAAATGACAAGAGTGGAAGACATCATGATCAGAGTTATATCCCTGAAATGGCAATGGGCTGGACATACTGCCAGAAGGACAGACCATCGATGGACAGCCGAAATTTTAGATTGGATTCCAAGGGACAGGAAAAGACCCAGAAGAAGGCCACATGGGAGATGGGTGGATGAAATTCGAAAGTATGCGGGAGTAACATGGAGGAGACTGGCACAAGACAGACCGTTGTGGAAGAAGCTTGGAGAGACCTTCGTCCAGCAGTGGATTGATAATGGTTGACAATGATGATGATGATGATGATGAAGTGGCCCTGAATTAGGGGCGGGTAACTGCAACAATAAAGCACTCAAATGAAATTTTAATAGACTTCAATCTGATGTGTTTACAAAGCTAGGCTCGGGAAATTGGAAACATCAACCTTTAGCCAAATTGAAAGATCAGCTGATTTCTGTGGTTCTCAGTGTCAGCTGTAGAACGCTGTTCCTGTTCTGTGTTGTTTTTTTTTTCAAAACTGCAGCAAAGCATATGGCGGATACACCCTCACTATGTTTTTTAGTCTTCATTTGTTTCGTGGTTTAACGACTACCGTGAGCATCTAAGGCTACAGGTAGTCACCCGTCTCAAATTTGGAATTACTGGTTCCAGGAAAGGGTAAGAAACAGCGCCGTAGAGTAAGCGTACCACACATGCTTCATTCAGAACGGGCACCTAGCTCAGTTGATTAGCCAGAATCCCGCGCCTGTGACCATTCAGCCACCGGAGCGGAATAATTAGCACAGCCATGGGCGGTAGCTTGCGATACATGACCGTTAAAATAAACAGTCCAGTAAAAAATTATGACCACCTGTTAGCATGAGGTATGACCTCCTCATAGCTCCAATACCGCAGATATAAGGAGTGTCATTGACTCTATGAGATCTCTGAACGTTTCTGTAGGAATGCTATACTATGCACACATCAGAGCTTCTCGCAGGTCATCAAGAGTCATCAGTGGTGGATCCATATGTCGAATCTGTTTGTCAAGATAGTCCCACAGATGTTCAGTGGGATTAATGTCCGGCTAGTACGGTGGCCAGGATAGTAAGCTAATGTCACTGGAATGTTCCTCAAACCATTCTCGTACAAGCATAGCAACACGGCAAGGGACTTTACCTTGCTTGGAAGCAAACCGAGTTATCGGGGTAGACAGTCATCATTAATAGCAACATCTGATCCGCCGCAATTGATAGGTATTCTGAAGCGTTCTGCGTGCGATGGTGAGGGAATGATTGCTCTCAATGATTCCCAGAAAAACATGCTCCACAAGAGCACAGTGCCATCTTCTGTCTATTTCTCCTCGAGAATCGTATCGGGACGGTTTCTGTCAGCAATGCTTCGCCGTACTCTCCATCGACCATCCACACGATAAAGCAGAAATCGTGATTCGTCTGAAAAGGCGACTTTCTTCCACTGTCCGATGCTCCAGTGCCTCCTCTCAGATGCAAATTCACGCCGTAAACGTCGATTTCTGGCCGTCGCCAAGGGTACCTTAAGTGGAATGCGGCTCCGGAGACCCATAGAGAACCGAGTTCGTTGGACAGTGGTCTGCGATACGCTTCTCGATGTGCCTGCATGAAATGCTGTAGCTAGTTGCTCCACTGTGTCCCATCTGTTGGATCATGCCAGTTAGCGTAACAATCGCTGCCCACGGTTGACAATGTTCCGTGGGCGTCCATTATTACCTCGATTACTACAGGTCTTGCGAGTTTCCATTCACATTCCTGGAACACTTTAACAACTGCACCACGTGAACAGCCCACAATATCGGCAGTTTTTGTAATGCTAAGACCCTTCAGTCGGTAGCAAAAAATCATTCCTTTTTCAAATTCTGTTAGGTCACACGCCGTTTCCCCATTTTCACGCGAAACTGAATACTATCCCCGAGTTCGTGTCCTTTTAAATGACTTACATGATTTGCATGTGTTGCTATGCACGCCATCTAGCTGCTGGTTACGGTTCCTTCTTACATCAGGGGCGCTCATATATTTTTTGACGGGACAGTGTAAATCCTAATTTTACATAGCTACTGTATTCATTCATTTTGATTTATAGATTGAGGGTTGTTAAAAAAGCTCATTATAGGAAACACAATGAACAAAATGTAAGTTTTGTGTTCGTTTGTTTGAGAGTGTGACGTGCTTGCCCCGCAGGAAGCACATGAGATAAAGACAGACAGCAGTGAGAAGCACATGCCAGTGTAGTATAGTGGATAGCGCTCCGGAGCCGAGAGTTGTGGGTCCGAATCCCGCCTCTCGCATAAAAATGATGGAGAAATTTACTTCGTCATATTGGCTCCCGAACTTCAAGGATGACTTGGCTGATAGGTTTTTCGCAATGGTATGATGTTCTTTCCACACGGCGAGACAGAATAAATGAGAATTCTGAATTCAGTGCTTCGAAAAACAAATCAGTGTGATGTTACGTTCCACACACCAAATTGTTTGGGATTTCTCAAATGCACGTTCTTCATCGGATGACTGCCTGCGGCGACACCTGATCACAGCTGACCTGTTGGCCGTGTCCCCGGCCTTCTTTCGGGGGGGGGGGGGTATTTGACGTGCCTGCATTACGGAACGCACATTAATAAAGGCACATAGCAGTGAGAAGCACATGCCAGAGGGTCGCGGGTGGCCTAGTGGGCAACGTTCGTGACTGCCACGGAAAGGACCTCAGGTTCGATCCCAGGCAGGTACGAACGCTTGATCCACTAAATATCCGCCTTGCGTCGGATGGGCACGTTAAGCCGTCGGACCCCGGGAACTGGCCCCCCGGTAATAAATAATGGCGTCCCCCCCCCTTTTCTACTTCGCTTCCGTGTCACTTTCCTATCGGGCGCTCTATCCCAAATCTCCTAATTTCCTATTTCTAAGGGCTGTTTAAGACCTGGGGTCAGACACTCCCTTCCTAAAATCCTCTACATATGAGCATATGATGATCAAGCACATGCCAGTGTAGTATAGTGAACAGTACTCGGAGCCGCGAGTTGTGGGTTCGAATCCCGCCCCTCGCATAAAAATCATGGAAAAATTTGCTTCGTTATAGGAGCTTAACGACCGTCATGGGCAACTGTAAGGGCTATAAGCAGTTGCCAATCCCTAATTTAGGGCTACTGGTTACAGGGAAGGAACAGAGCTAGCACAGTAAGACGAACACATACCTCATCCGGGACTGCAACCTAATACCATCTGGGATGAATAGTTAGAGACCAAAGCCTCATACCACTCAACCACCGGGGAAGCAAACTGTAATGTTTATAAGTTCATATGTGAAAACACAAATTTGTTCGTGACGGAGATCGAAACCGCGTACCCTCACTCCGGAGTAAGTTGCTCTCCCAACTAAGCTACACGGATGGAATGTACCGCTGGAGATTTGTCGTCTTGACATGTGATTCACCTCTGTAGTACGTCACACATAAAGCAATTTAGAAATCCTTCTTAATTTGGAGCCTTTTAGTCGGCTTACCAGTAAGTCCGTCTACGTACTTCAGTGATAGTTTCCCATAACAAATTTCATCGAATTCAACAAGTGAGTTCCGATGTTGAGTCACGGAGATAAACACCAGTGTTCGAAATTAACGTGACAAAGACAAACTCATGAATAACGCAAAATCCACATGACAGAATTTAATGATATTTTGTGCGGACATACATATATCGATAACGCAGCAATGTACAACAGAAAAGGAATGCCATCACCGCATGAGGAGGAAACATCCGAATGAAAGTCAAAAAGTTATGCAGCAAGTGGCGCAGATTTCGAGGGGCTAATAAGGAGTGTGATTATTTCAAACAGCGATACAGCTCGTACAACGAACCCTCCCTCATACTGCTTACAAGGCTGTTAATGAGAGTTTTAGGGAAATAAATTTAACTCCTCCTCCAAGGTGCGCCCCAGGAGGGTTCTGGGCTGCTGGATTGAAATTGCTCTTTTCAAGGAATCCCAGACGTGCTCTATCGGGTTCATGTAAGGAGATCTTGTGAGCCACTCCATCCTGTGAATATCCTCACTCTCCAGGCATTTGTCGATTAGACGAGTACTATAGGGATAGGCGTTATCATCTATAGAAAGGAACTGGGGACAACACTAACCTGAAAATCCGTGCATAGAGTTCTAGGATATCATTCCGGTAGCGTGCAGAAGTAAGATTGCCTCCTGGAAACACGTGCAGCGGAGTGCGTCCATCCAACATGATGCCAGGCCAAACCAGGGGTCCTCCACCACCGCAGAGGTAAGTTTCCCTAATTTTGGATTGAAGGTTTCGGCTATCCACCTCTGTACAAATACACCCGTCGAGAATCTGTGCTTAGGCTGTACTACGACTCGTCACAGAAGAGAACATAGGCCCATTGATCAGGGATCCAGGGGTGATGTTGTCGGGCACAGTTCATAAGGACCTTTCTGTGTGATAGCGAGTGAGATACTGACCATTGGTCTTCTTGCATTCACAGACTTCTCTCGTCGAGTCTTATGTAAACTGTTTGCCTCGAATCGTGGTTTCCGTAGCAGAGGAAGGCTCTTGCGAAAGTTTCCTGGCAGTCGACTCTCTTTGACGGGAGCAGTTAGAGACAAATACCGGTGGTCTTGACTTGTTGTGGCTTGTAAGCTTCCTTGTCACAGTCTTCTGGTTATTGTTACGGTTTCTTGGAACTGTCTCCAGAGATTAGAGACCACTTGTCTCGATACATTAATCTATCTTGTTACCTCAGCTTGCGATTGCCCTGCTTTCAATCTACCCATTGCTCTTCAGCGTAAGGAGTCTTCTAAGCGATGGTGCGGAGCCATTCTTCCACTAACAGTCCAACTCAAGCTTCAATTGCCACACTTCCACAGAATAACGTTTATCAAGGTTGCGTTCCTTCCGGCTCGATGACGTACGATCGTCATTTCCGTAAGAGCTAGTGCAATTTTGTTCCGTCACCTTAGTGTTTCCCCTTGCACATGTCTCTGAAAAATCTTTACAATCGGTTGTCTCGTTTTGGACACATTCTAGAATTTGTATTTGCCACTTTAATTTTAGACATCCAGTTAGATAGATGGATGGAGTGCAACTTCTCATTGAAAAACACTGATTGCGGCGGATAATTATCTTTACTGTTTTGGTTTTTTTTTTACTAGAAAACCTTTCGTAAATTATGATTGTTTGCACATTTGGAATTTTTTTAGTCTTATATTGAAGTCAAATTTTGGAGCACACTTGAATTTTCCCTACTTTTTCAAGAACTGGACGTATGAAATAAACCTGAATGAGTTATTATGTAAACGCTCTGTTAAGATCGAATGTCGTATGTTCTTATTTTCTATTTTAATTGCATTACAGGTGCTACAGTTCTAAGAAGCAACTGAAAAATTAAATCTGCTCACCGGAGGTACGAAGTCGGGAGTCGAAGGCGTCAGCAAAATGCTGCCACATGTCTCCGTTCTTTTCGGAAATAACGGACCTTTCAAGAAAGTTCCTAGAAGTAAATACGTAAATAAATAAACCATAACAAGTTAGAAACAGGAGAATTATTGAATACGCAGTGGTTGAAAAGTTTAAAACGTGAGTATCTTTTAGTAAGCTAAATCAGAAAAATGTAGTCACGGCTTTTGTGCATATGAGTTTCAAATTTTAGTGCCACAGATGCAAAATACGGACATAGGTCGAAACTATATGACAAATCTAGTTTTTTTCTCTTAAGAAACAGGTAGTTCAATCAGTGTGGATGTAACTATTATGTAAAATGAATGGCACACTACCTGACTCCGCCCGGTTCCATTTTACTCCAGAATTGGATTAGCCTTAAACTTCACACCGAAGAAGTGGGGTTAGTTCTAACAACAGAGGACACCTACGAAAGAAACATATGAAATTTGAAACCCGGTTCATGTACCTCTCTCCCATATACTCGTATAATCATCATCATCATTGTCAACAAATATCAATCCACTGCTGGACGAAGGTCTCCCCAAGTTTCCTTAACAACGGTCTGTCTTGTGCCAGTCTCCTCCATGTCACTCCCGCATACTTTCGAATTTCATAAACCCATCTCCTATGTAGTCTTCTTCTGGGTCTTTTCCTGTCCCTTGGAATCCAATCTAAAATTTCGGCTGTCCATCGATGGTCTGTCCTTCTGGCAGTATGTCCAGCCCATTGCCATTTCAGGGATTTAACTCTGATCATGATGTCTTCCACTCTTGTCATTTTTCGGATCCACGAGTTCCTCTTCTTGTTTCTCCTGGTTGCACCAAGCATGCACCTCTCCATGCTGCTTTGAGTTGCCTACAGCCTTCGTATGTCTCTTTTAGTTAAGGTTCACGTCTCTGCACCATACGTAAGCACTGGAAGGATGCATTGATCAAACACTTTTCTTTAAAGACACAATGGCATATTGCTCTTGAAAATTATGCTGTTTCTTCCAAAATCTCTCCAGGCAAGTTTTGTGCGCCGATAAATTTCTTCCTCAATGTGACCCCCACTTGATATCTGCTGTCCAAGATAAACGTACGTGTTTGTTATCTCCAGCTTTTCTCCATCAATCGATAAATCTTCATTTCTTGTAAAAGCATTGAACATCACTTTTGTCTTCCGAAAGTTCATTTTTAATCCCACTTCCTTACTCTTGTCAGCAAGTTCCTGGATCATACTCTGCAGCTCTGATGGGTTAGTTGCAAAAATGACTACGTCATCAGCAAAACGAAGGTGGGTTAGATAATCCCCATTAATCTTTATCCCTTTGTTTTCCCAGTTCAGTGATTGAAAGACATTTTCCAATGTGGCATTAAAGAGCTTCGGAGATATGGTGTCACCTTGTCTCACTCCCTTTCCAATTTTTATGTGTGTTGTATTTTCAAACAGCCGTATCATTGCACTTGCATTTTCATAGAAGTTATTAATAATATTAAAGTATGCATGTTCAATACCGCAGGTTTTCAGAGCCATTGTAACTGCTGATGGTTTCACCGAATCAAAGGCTTTTTCATAATCGATAAAAGCCATGCACAATGGAAGTTCACATTCCCTCGCTCTTTCAATTAGTTCTCTCAGTACGTGGATATGATCTACTGTGCTGTAGCCACTACTGAATCCAGCTTGATCTCTCGGTTGAGACATGTCCAGTGTTACCTTCAAGCTGTGTGAAAGAACATTAGAGAAGATTTTATAAACCACTAATAGGAGGCTGATAGGTCTGTAGTTCCTGAGATCCTCAATGCCACATTTTTTATGTAGCAGGATCATTGTAGCGTTGTTCCAATCCTCAGGAATCTTCCCTTCAATAAGACATCGAGTGAAAATTTGGGCGAGTACTGTTTCGATTTCTCCACTTGCTTCTTGTATGATGTCTACAGTAATTCCATCTTCTCCTGGAGCTTTACCCCGCTTCATGTTCTTGATTGCATGTGCAACTTCTGCTGGGAGGACTGGAAGAACTCTGGTACTGGTACCTTCCATGATGTCATGAGTACATTCATCATCCCTTTCATATAACTTGGAGTAGAAATATTTCACTCTTGTCAAAATTTCGCCTCTATTTCTTGTTACAGAACAATCTTCTTTTCTCAGTGCCATAATCTGTTTTTTCCCTTACTGAGATGTCCCTTTGCTATCTTTAGGCTTTGGTTCTTTTCAATTGCTTTCCTCACAAGTTCACAGTTGAATTTCCTTACGTCTTCAGTGATACTTTTTCGTACTGTCTTACATAGCTCTATATATTCCACTTTGGAAGTCACATCTTCTTTAGTATCCCTCATCT
This sequence comes from Macrothele yani, assembly GCA_039090855.1. Classification (NCBI taxonomy): domain Eukaryota; kingdom Metazoa; phylum Arthropoda; class Arachnida; order Araneae; family Macrothelidae; genus Macrothele; species Macrothele yani. The sequence continues at coordinate 79,410,568 of CM077026.1, forward strand.
CTCTTCTTTTTTGCATCGACATTTTGGTTTTTCCTGATAATTTGTTCACATGCAACTTGTTCTTAGACCCAGCTAATTTTGTTACTGTTTCCATAAGAGCTTTGGTTACTTTTCTGTTAACTTCAGAAATATCCACTTCTTCCGATGTTATGCCTTCTAAAGCAGAGAATCTGTTCTTCAGTTCCAACTTGAAGGTATTATGGTGGTTTTTAAGGTTGGTTATGTCAATACATTTTGTTTGTCTTATGAGCTTGCAACGTTCGAGTTTAGTGTTGAGGTGCATCTTACATCTCACCAATCTATGGTCACTACCTGTCTTGAACTTGTTTAACACACTGCAGTCTCCTATCCCGATTTTTTTGTTACACAAAATAAAATCAATTTCACTTGTCGTCCCATTTGGATGTCTCCATGTCCATTTCCTGTGTGGCTTTTTCTTGAAAAGAGAGTTCAAGATGAAAAACCCTTCTGCCTCTGCAAACTCAGCGAGAGTATTTCCACGTTGGTTTCTGTTGCCGTGACTGAATTCACCTACTGAAGTTTCATTCTGTTGCCGTTGCCCTATTTTTGCATTGAAATCTCCCATAATTATCTTCAAGTGCTGCTTACCTTTATTATTTAGATGACGAATTTCCTCATAAAATTCTTCAATTTCTTCTTCAGGATGACTTGTGGTGGGTGCATAAGCTTGAATAATCTGAGCCTTGTATCTTCTTGAGAGTTGGATAACGAGTCGTGCAGCTCTGTCAGAGGAACTTTCAACTTCTACAACTTTACCCTTCAGTTTCTTGTTTATTATAAATCCAACACCACTAGTTCTGCCAGTATCTGTCCCACGATAGTAGAAGAGATGTCCACTTTTCAGTTCAATAAGATCTCCTTTTCTCCTTATCTCACTTAGCCCGACGATGTCCCACTTGATCCTTTGTAGTTCCTCTTCCAATTCAAGAAGCCTTGAATCAGAAGATAGGGAGCGTCCATTATACGTAGCCAAGGTCAGCATCAGATGGCAGCCTAGTCCGGTCCTCTGGGGATTCTTAGCATCCTCTGCCTTCATGTCGTACTGGCCGCTGCCTTGGCCAGGTACATTCCAGCTGCCGGAGACTGAGGGCCAAGATTTAAGTTGTGGAGTCATTTTGGAGGGGTTTGGCCATAACTCACTACGCTGGGGGTTGGTGAGTGTGGGATAGCATTTCCTCTAATCCCGATGGTATAGTTATACCGCTATTGGCGGTCGTCAGAGCCCCTTTAGTGGGAACAGGATGCACCACGAGAAGGCGGGGTTGACATTTGTCAAGGAGAGGCTGCGATGTTACGCATCACCTGACCTTACATACCATACTCGTATATATATATATATATATATATATGGGATGTAAGGTCAGGTGATGCGTAACATCACAGCCTCTCCTTGACAAATGTCAACCCCGCCTTCTCGTGGTACATCCTGTTACCACTAAAGGGGCTCTGACGACCGCCAATAGCGGTATAACTATACCATCGGGATTAGAGGAAATGCTATCCCACACTCACCAACCCGCTTGGCCAGCGTGGTGAGTTATGGCCCAACCCCTCCAAAATGACTCCACAACTTAAATCTTGGCCCTCAGTCTCCGGCAGCTGGAATGTACCTGGCCAAGGCAGCGGCCAGTGCGACATGAAGGCAGAGGGTGCTAAGAACCCCCGGAGGACCGGGACTAGGCTGCCATCTGATGCTGACCTTGGCTACGTATAATGGACGTTCCCTATCTTCTGATTCAAGGCTTCTTGAATTGGAAGAGGAACTACAAAGGATCAAGTGGGACATCGTCGGGCTAAGTGAGGTAAGGAGAAAAGGAGAAGATCTCATTGAACTGAAAAGTGGACATCTCTTCTACTATCGTGGGACAGATACTGGCAGAACTAGTGGTGTTGGATTTATAATAAACAAGAAACTGAAGGATAAAGTTGTAGAAGTTACTGAAGGATAAAGTTGTAGAAGTTGAAAGTTCCTCTGACAGAGCTGCACGACTCGTTATCCAACTCTCGAGAAGATACCAGGCTCAGATTATTCAAACTTATGCACCCACCACAAGTCATGCTGAAGCAGAAATTGAAGAATTTTATGAGGAAATTCGTGATCTAAATAATAAAGGTAAGCAGCACTTGAAGATAATTATGGGAGATTTCAATGCAAAAATAGGAGCAACGGCAACAGAATGAAACTTCAGTAGGTAAATTCGGTCACGGCAACAGAAACCAGCGTGGAAATACTCTCGTAGAGTTTGCAGAGGCAGAAGGGTTTTTCATCTTGAACTCCTTTTTCAAGAAAAAGCCACACAGGAAATGGACATGGAGACATCCAAATGAGACGACAAGTAAAATTGATTTTATTATGTGTAACAAAAAATTCGTCATAGAAGACTGCAGTGTGCTAAACAAATTCAACACAGGCAGTGACCATAGATTGGTGAGATGTAAGATGCACCTCAACTCTAAACTCGAACGTAGCAAGCTCATAAGACAAACAAAATGTATTGACATAACCAACCTTAAAAAACACCATAATACCTTCAAATTGGAACTGAAGAACAGGTTCTCACTGCTTTAGAAGGCCTAACATCGGAAGAAGTGGATATTTCTGAAGTTAACAGAAAAGTAACCAAAGCTCTTATGGAAACAGCAACAAAATTAGCTGGGTCTAAGAACAAATTGCATGTGAACAAATTATCAGGAAAAACCAAAATGTTGATGCAAAAAAGAAGAGTGATGAGGACAACTAAAGAAGATGTGACTTCCAAAGTGGAATATATAGAGCTATGCAAGACAGTACGAAAAAGTATCACTGAAGACGTAAGGAAATTCAGCTGTGAACTAGTAAGGAAAGCAATTGAAAACAACCAAAGCCTAAAGATAGCAAAGGGACATCTCAGTAAGGGGAAAAACAGATTATGGCACTGAGAAAAGAAGATGGTTCTGTAACAAGAAATAGAGGCGAAATTTTGACAAGAGTGAAAGATTTCTACTCCAAATTATATGAAAGGGATGATACATGTACTCCAGATATCATGAAAGGTACCAGTACCAGAGTTCTTCCAGTCCTTCCAGCAGAAGTTGCACATGCAATCAAGAACATGAAGCGGGGTAAAGCTCCAGGAGAAGATGGAATTACTGTAGACATCATACAAGAAGCAAGTGGAGAAATCGAAACAGTATTCGCCCAAAATTTCACTCGATGCCTTAATGAAGGGAAAATTTCTGAGGATTGGAACAACGCTACAATGATCTTGCTACATAAAAAAGGTGACATTGAGGATCTCAGGAACTACAGACCTATCAGCCTCCTATCAGTGGTTTATAAAATCTTTACTAAAGTTCTTTCACACCGCTTGAAGGTAACACTGGACATGGCTCAAGCGAGAGAACAAGCTGGATTCCGGAATGGCTACAGCACAATAGATCATATCCACGTACTGAGAGAACTAATTGAAAGAGCGAGGGAATATGAACTTCCATTGTGCATGGCTTTTATCGATTATGAAAAAGCCTTTGATTCGGTGAAACCATCAGCAGTTACAACGGCTCTGAAAACCTGCGGTATTGAAGATGCATACATTAATATTATTAATAACATCTATGAAAATGCAAGTGCAAAGATTCGGCTGTTTGAAAATACAACACACATAAAAATTGGAAAAGGAGTGAGACAAGGTGACACCATATCTCCGAAGCTCTTTAATGCCACGTTGGAAAATGTCTTTCAATCACTGAACTAGGAAAACAGAGGGATAAAGATTAATGGAGATTATCTAACCCACCTTCGTTTTGCTGATGACATAGTCATTTTTGCAACTACCCCATCAGAGCTGCAGAGTATGATCCAGGAACTTGCTGACAAGAGTAAGGAAGTGGGATTAAAAATGAACTTTGGGAAGACAAAAGTGATGTACAATGCTTTTACAAGAAATGAAGATTTATCGATTGATGGAGAAAAGCTGGAGATAACAGACACGTACATTTGTCTTGGACAGCAGATATCAAGTGAGGGTCACGTTGATGAAGAAATTAATCGGCGTACAAAACTTGCCTGGAGAGCTTTGGAAGAAACAGCATAATTTTCAAGAGCAATATGCCATTATGTCTTAAAAGAAAAGTGTTTGATCAATGCATCCTTCCAGTGCTTACGTATGGTGCAGAGACGTGGTCCTTAACTAAAAGAGACATACAAAGGATGCAGACAGCTCAAAGTAGCATGGAGAGGTGCATGCTTGGTGTAACCAGGAAAGATAAGAAGAGGAACACATGGATCCGTAAAATGACCATAGTGGAAGACATCATGATCAGAGTTAAATCCCTGAAATGGCAATGGGCTGGACATACTGCCAGAAGGACAGACCATCGATGGACAGCCGAAATTTTAGATTGGATTCCAAGGGACAGGAAAAGACCCAGAAGAAGACCACGAGGAAGATGGGTGGATGAAATTCGAAAGTATGCGGGAGTGACATGGAGGCACTGGAAGGATGCATTGATCAAACTGGAAGGATGCATTGATCAAACACTTTTCTTTTAAGACATAATGGCATATTGCTCTTGAAAATTATGCTGTTTCTTCCAAAAACTCTCCAGGCACGTTATGTACGCCGATTAATTTCTTCATCAATGTGACCCTCACTTGATATCTGCTGTCCAAGATAAACGTACGTGTCTGTTATCTCCAGCTTTTCTCCATCAATCGATAAATCTTCATTTCTTGTAAAAGCATTGAACATCAGTTTTGTCTTCTGAAAGTTCATTTTTAATCCTACTTCTTTACTCTTGTCAGCAAGTTCCTGGATCATACTCTGCAGCTCTGATGGGGTAGTTGCAAAAATGACTACGTCATCAGCAAAACGCAGGTGGGTTAAATAATCTCCATTAATCTTTATCCCTTTGTTTTCCCAGTTCAGTGATTGAAAGACATTTTCCAATGTGGCATTAAAGAGCTTCGGAGATATGGTGTCGCCTTGTCTCACTCCTTTTCCAATTTTTATGTGTGTTGTAATTTCAAACAGCCGAATCTTTGCACTTGCATTTTCATAGATATTAATAATATTATTAAAGTATGCATCTTCAATACCGCAGGATTTCAGAGCCATTGTAACTGCTGATGGTTTCACCGAATCGAAGGCTTTTTCATAATCGATAAAAGCCATGCACAATGGAAGTTCATATTCCCTCGCTCTTTCAATTAGTTCTCTCAGTACGTGGATATGATCTATTGTGCTGTAGCCACTCCTGAATCCAGCTTGTTCTCTCGGTTGAGCCATTTCCAGTGTCACCTTCAAGCGGTGTGAAAGAACTTCAGTGAAGATTTTATAAACCACTGATAGGAGGCTGATAGGTATGTAGTTCCTGAGATCCTCAATGTCACCTTTCTTATGTAGCAGGATCCTTGTAGCGTTGTTCCAATTCTCAGGAATCTTCCCTTCATTAAGGCATCGAGTGAAAACTTGGGCGAGTACTGTTTCGATTTCTCCACTTACTTCTTGTATGATGTCTACAGTAATTCCATCTTCTCCTGGAGCTTTTCCCCGCTTCATGTTCTTGATTGCATGTGCAACTTCTGCTGGGAGGACGGGAAGAACTCTGGTACTGGTACCTTTCATGATATCTGGAGTACATGTATCATCCCTTTCATATAATTTGGAGTAGAAATCTTTCACTCTTGTCAAAATTTCGCCTTTATTTCTTGTTACAGAACCATCTTCTTTTCTCGGTGCCATAATCTGTTTTCTTCCCTTACTGAGATGTCCCTTTGCTATCTTTAGGCTTTGGTTGTTTTCAATTGCTTTCCTTACTAGTTCACAGTTGAATTTCCTTACGTCTCCAGTGATACTTTTTCGTACTGTCTTGCATAGCTCTATATATTCCACTTTGGAAGTCACATCTTTTTTAGCTGTCCTCATCTCTCTTCTTTTTTGCATCAACATTTTGGTTTTTCCTGATAATTTGTTCACATGCGACTTGTTCTTAGACCCAGCTAATTTTGTTGCTGTTTCCATAAGAACTTTGGTTACTTTTCTGTTAACTTCTGACATATCCACTTCTTCTTCCGATGTTAGGCCTTCTAAAGCAGAGAATCTGTTCTTCAGTTCCAACTTGAAGGTATTATGGTGTTTTTTAAGGTTGGTTATGTCAATACATTTTTTTTTTGTCTTATGAGCTTGCCACGTTCGAGTTTAGTGTTGAGGTGCATCTTACATCTCACCAATCTATGGTCACTACCTGTTTTGAACTTGTTTAACACACTGCAGTCTTCTATGACGAAATTTTTGTTACACATAATAAAATCAATTTCACTTGTCGTCCCATTTAGTTGTTTCCATGTCCATTTCCTTTGTGCTTTTTTCTTGAAAAAGGAGTTCAAGATGAAAAACCCTTCTGCGTCTGCAAACGTATAATGAATAAAATTCTCCGGCTGGAGGTGTAGTGCAGGAAAGCTTACGTTAAGTCACGTTAGGGTTATTGAAAGGTCACTTGACGTAGCTAAAGTGTGCTTAATCTTCAAAGTGCTAGAGTTTGTTTAGGTAAGACACGCACGTGCAATAAATTCCAAGAATATGGAATTTATTTTTTACTCAGCGTTCCTCATTATCTTGAATATCAGTAAAATAACTTCGGTTTTAGTACATTAGTACCTTGAAGGCTCCTTATTAGAGCGGTAAACACAATATTCCCTGAACTTAACGTAAACACTCAATGAAATAGACTTAACGGCCAGACAGAGGTCTGACAATAAAATGAACTAAGAAAACGTACTCACTTTTAACCTTTTATTGGGGAGCTCCTGGTATTACTCAAATACACACTCCAAAACAACACACTACTGATAGCCCGAACTTTCGTACTATCGTAATATCGTAGAAAAGTAGGTAAATCGCATATCAATAATCAGGAAGAACCTATCACATATAAAACGAAGCTCTCTGGTATCTTTGAGCGCGCCTATATATATATACTGCATACCACCACGTCATGACTTACACTCGTTGCCACATATATTTCAGCGGGATAAACAACATCTCGTTAAGTGAGAAGATAATTTGCATAGGAAAATAAAATAACAAGAGATAGTAAAATAAAAAAGAAACTGAATCTAGAGTATAAGTTGCAAACTCTACGAGAGTATTTCCACGCTGGTTTCTGTTGCAGTGACCGAATTTACCTACTGAAGTTTCATTCTGTTGCCGTTGTCCTATTTTTGCATTGAAATATCCCATAATTATCTTCAAATGCTGCTTACCTTTATTATTTAGATGACGAATTTCCTCATAAAATTCTTCAATTTCTTCTTCAGGATGACTTGTGGTGGGTGCATAAGCTTGAATAATCTGAGCCTGGTATCTTCTCGAGAGTTGGATAACGAGTCGTGCAGCTCTGTCAGAGGAACTTTCAACTTCTACAACTTTACCCTTCAATTTCTTGTTTATTATAAATCCAACACCACTAGTTCTGCCAGTATCAGTCTCACGATAGTAGAAGAGATGTCCACTTTTCAGTTCAATGAGATCTTCTCCTTTTCTCCTTACCTCACTTAGCCCGACGATGTCCCACTTGATCCTTTGTAGTTCCTCTTCCAATTCAAGAAGCCTTGAATCAGAAGATAGGGAGCGTCCATTATACGTAGCCAAGGTCAGCATCAGATGGCAGCCTAGTCCGGTCCTCCGGGGATTCTTAGCACCCTCGGCCTTCATGTCGCACTGGCCGCTGCCTTGGCCAGGTACATTCCAGCTGCCGGAGACTGAGGGCCAAGATTTAAGTTGTGGAGTCATTTTGGAGGGGTTTGGCCATAACTCACCACGCTGGCCAAGCGGGTTGGTGAGTGTGGGATGTTTGTATATATATATATATATATATATACATAGTTAGTATATATATATATATATATATTTCAGGTCCTCATCAGACACGCTTCAACTGTGTAAAAAAATTATGGACAAGTGTAGTCTTTTACATAAGTTTTTAATTGCCTGTCCAATAAATTCTCCAACCACCCGAAGCAGGCGAGCTTTAAACAATGGAAATTTAACGAACAGAAGAATGCAGGGAAGCATATTAATGACTGACTCTCTGTTGGCTTCGTCTAAGCCAACAGAGAGTCAGCCATTAATATGCTTTATGACAGAGAGTCAGTCATTAATATGCAATTCGGTACCCATTCGTTGATGCTAGCGCGAATAGTTGGAGATTCTCCTTGGCTTCGTATCAAAAATGAAAAGAAAGATTTGTTCTCTCATATGGTGATATTGTTGGAATTCAAACAATAAATAAGAAAGATATATTAATACGCTGTTCATACTGCGAGAATTTATTGGACAAGCAATTAAAAACTTATGTAAAAGACTACACTTGTCCATAATTTTTTTACACAGTTGAAGCCTGTCTGATGAGGACCTGAAATTTACTTTTGGAATTGTCATAAATCGTGATCAAAATGAAAATCCTACTGAACATCGGACATATCTTTGAATTACAACGATTGAATCTGACACATACAATAAAAACAAAAAAAAAGTGAATAAAAGAAAAAAACTCGAATCTATATAAGGTTCTGGAAGGTCGAGATCCCCTTACACCGCAAAAATTAAGTGGTGTGAATTCACGGAAAATTGCTGAAAATAACGTGCAGCAAAGTTGCCGGTAGGAGTCCCTCTTTTAACGAAATTTCAATTTCTTAAAGTTCCCGTTTCTTCTAATTTCAGAATTTTGATAGATTTTTCATAATCAGCAATTTCGTTTATTTCGAAAAATTCAGCTTCTAGTTTTTACGTATGTATACAGATATTTCGCAAAATCTTCGGTTGCGATTTTTTTGGATCCTTTCCGTTCGCCCCAAATGGAGATCGAACCACAATCGTTTTGCTTCTTTTTTTTTTATTGGACGTTTAACGACCACCGTGGGCAACTCAATGGGCTATAAGCAGTCACCCGTCCCTAATTTTGGGTCACTGGTTCCAGGGAAGGGAGAGAGCCAGTGCCGTAAGACAAACACAACATCCATGCCTCACCGGGATTCGAACCCGGACCACGTTCGGACGAATGGTCAGAGGCCATCGCTTACACCACGGCGCCATCGGGCGGCTCGTTTTGCTTCGTCTTCATCTACTACCGTGGAGCAATAACGGCACGTAGAGCACAGTCACGTATCAGGTAGAATTCTATTCGCGTAATGGGGATTATTTTTTTCTTTTTGGCTGTTAATGGGGATTAATTAGTCATTTTATTTTCTGTTGGAGCTCATTATTCTGTTTGGCTCTGACTTCAACTGCAACCGCCCGCGTTTTGTGCCAGAATGACACGTAAAGCACAGTCATGTATCAGGCAGAACTCTAATCGCGCTATTTTTGCTATTAATGCAAATTAATTAGTCATTTTATTTTCTGTTGGAACTCATTATTTTTCTTAATAGGTTTATATAATTATATTTTCTCTGTAGGACGACTAATTAGAAATTACATATTTTTTTCAACGTGATTTTTTGAAGCAACAGAATGCTTTGGAACTTGAGAATTTACTAAATCGAAAATGACGTTGCATTATATTTAAGAAAAGGTGGAATGTACTGCTTTATAGTATCATTTCACAAAACTCCTAAACATAAAATTTACTCTTGATAGCTGTAATTGCTTTTGTCTTAAAAGGTCCACAGGCTATCGGTAAGAGGTACATAGCCATCACACAATCACCTGTACGTTAATTACAATATCAGGTTTCTTACGGTAACACAATATACACTATATTGACAAAAGTCACCGGACACCCCTTCAAAAGCAAATGAATGGATCCGCTGCGTTGTTAAGATGCGCGGTACAGGTGCAAACGGTATAAAAACAAGCCTGCAGCTGACCGCGGTCATGTTGCACTGTGAGTTTGAGTGAAAATGTCGCGGCGGGAGAGAACTGACTTTGAGAAAGGAAAGATTGTTGGGTGTTATATTAGTGGGTTGTCTATAAAAGAAAGCGAGAAGCGTTTAAACATACCCAAATCAACTGTTTTGGATGTTCTGAATAAGTGGAAGTCACATGTCGTGCCTGAAGCAGCAAACCGTACCGGCAGACCAAAGAAAGTTAGTGATAGAGGACATCAAAGCCTCAGGAGAGTCGTTACAGCTAATCGACGGAGTACTGCACAAGACCTCAGTGTACAGGTGTGTAAAAATGCTGGAACCTAGGTGTGTACACGTACCATTCGCAGAGAACTTCATTCCATGAGTTACCGTGGTCGTGCGGCTGCTCATAAGCCTTTTATCTCCACTCGGAATGCTACTCGTCGTTTAGCATAATGTAAAGAACATTTATCGTGGACCGTAGATCAATGGAAACAGGTCCTATGGACTGATGAATCCAGATACACGATCCATCAGTCTGATGACTGTATGTGGGTATGGCGGCAGCCAGGGGAACACTATTTACCACAGTGTACCACTGTTCCTACGGTCAAGTTTAGAGCTGGCAATGTACTCGTGTGGGGGTGTTTTTCGTTGTATGGTCCCGGCCCATTGGTTATCGTGGACAAACCTGTTAATCAGCACGTCTACCTCGATATTCTGGACAGTTACGCCCTACCAATTTTGTGGCAATACTATGGAACCTAGCCTTGTTGGTACAATCAGGATAATGCACCGAGCCATAAAGCAAGGTCTGGTGCGGCGTGGTTTGACGATAACTCCGTATCGTGTGTAGACTGGCCAGCACAGAGCCCTGATCTTAATCCTATAGAGCACCTATGGGATGAGTTAGAGCACCTATGGGATGAGTTAGAGCACCGCATAAGAAGTTTGGAACCAAGGCCTACTACTAAGCAACAGTTAGCGGCATCATTATCTACTGAATGGAAGCGCACACCTATCGCTGTGTTCCAAAACCTTGTCGAAAGCATGTCTCGAAAGGTGAGTGTATGCATTAAGGCCAAAGGTGGACCAACACCGTATTAATGTATGTCAGTAAATGCTATGTTGTGTTTCTCTTCTAGGTGTCCGGTGACTTTTGTCAATATAGGGTATAATAGCTGGTGCACCAAATGGGGGAGAGGGGAAGTAATATCCGTTGCCACAATAACCAAAATTTCATGCGATATGTTATCCATAATATCCGATCTCGCTGCAGAACTTCAAAATCAGATTCTCCGACAGACGATTGAAATTTAATAGTTAATCTAAACTCAAGTAGTCCGGCGAATCCCTTCTATTATAAGAAATTTTCCGCCATATAGATACGGAAAAAGTGACAACAGAGTTTTTCCGTTTATATACGAAGGAATTGCGGAAAGGTCTAAATATTCAGATTTTACCTGGCGTACGAAAAGTCCGTGAAATTCAGGTTTTCTTCCATCATTTCACGGAAAAGGTTGTGTCAAAAACATGCTACCTTGATTCACGAGAGGAATCACGGAAAATAGCTCATGAATTTCAAAAAAATGTTTGCAGTGTACGGGCGTTGCTTTGATAGACATCAGTAGCAGACCCACACCTGCACGAACCAGTATACCCGACCGTTGCGTGCTATCACACACACACATAAAGCGCTTGCCGTGATACACAAAAAAAATTTCAATGCAATGTTAAGAAAAATGAATTTTTAATCAGAATTTACATTTCTGAACGATTATTTAACACAGTGAGGCGCAATTCCTGCTTAATCTTTTGCGGCCATCAGCACCTATGGCTTCAGGTGGACGTCAAGTAATTTTGCTTCTTATATTTCCAATGGAAAAACTTTTGCACACATTTCTTTCACAATTAGTGTGTTCCCAAGGATGAAAATTTGAACATCGATTAAAATAACTTCATATTATAACTTGGAATACTTAATATTTTCTAAAACATAACCATAATTATATTAAAAATCAATAACTTTTCCTTTGGTGGTGTTGAAATCAGAAAAAAGATTGCGCGACCTGTACTTTGATGACGTCAGTAGACAAACAAATGTTGGATTGCATAATTGTGGTTATGTTTTAGAAAAGATTAAGTATTCCAAGTTATAAAATGAAGCTCTTTTAATCGATGTTCAAATTTTCATCCTTGGGAACGCATTAATTGGGAAGAAAATGTGTACAAAAGTTTTTCCATTGGAAGTATAGGAAGCAAAATCACTTGACGTCCACCTTAAGCACTGGGATAAAGTAGGGAGAAATAATTAAGGATAAACTGTAACGTTTATGAAAACTACGTATCATTGTTTATATTGTTTACTTTTCTCAAAGCGCAGTTGTCATTGCAACCTCAGATCGATTCCAAGATATTAAGAAATATGATTAATCGTTCGAAAATTTGCATTGATTTTTAACCTTTAAGCGGCCGAGGTACCTGAACCAAATGGTATCCGAATTTTCTTTCCTCCCTTAAAGAGAAATGTTTGCATAGCGACCAGGTTCACGAAAGGTACGACAAACAATCCCACCCTTCTCTCATCTCAGCAGTACAGACCATAAACCTAGTACTTATGATAAGAGCTTGCTTTTAGTACATTACTCTCATCTCCATGACCCAAAGCATGATGGAGAAGAACTAGCCCCCCTCCATTCCCCCGACATGGACACCATACCACTGGGTTGAAACAAGTGGGTTAAACATCTTCTATCACCTACCTTACATTCTACGTAATTGACAATGCCTTTTTACCAGGTAATCAGTCAGAAAGGATTAGAACAACACTTTGAACAGCAAAACCAAAGAAGAAGTAATGCTTTCTGATGCGCGTATTCACTTGTTCTCGCCGGGTTCGGCCATATGTTAGACAGCGAATATATTCGTCCAAGCTGATTTCAGTACATTTTACTAACCGCGAACTAATTCGCTCCAGCCAGTTAAAGGACTAATATTGATGTAAGGCTTATTTCCAAGTGAAACCAATTGACATAAAAGTGCAACTCAAAACTAAAAAGAAAATTTCTCTCATAGAGTTCAACATATCGTTCTCTTTTGGGGATTAGGGGTACCGACCCCTCATGAGCATCTAAGGCTGTAAGGATTTGTCTATCCTTAACTTAGGTACTCTGGTTCCAGCAAAAGCAGATCAAGAAAAATTCCTGGGGAGGCCATAAAGACGTTACAGAAATTAAATCATGATGAGGTGAATAACGAATTGACAACATTTTAATAATTTGGATATGAACAGCGTAAGCGTTGGAACAAGTATCAGTGTAGTACAAAATGCACTCTGCGAAGTATATTAAAATTTAAATCTGCAAACTCACAAGGGGGAGGCCGTAACGTCATAGCCTCCCCTTGTATCCACGCTAGGGTTTTAGAGAAGGGAGAAAATTATAGGACAAGCACAATGTCCACGACACATCGAATAGTAGACTGCGGCTCGATTCTGACGATTGGATAGAAGCCCGCCCGCGCCTTTGACAAATGGAGATCCCATTTTCCCATGAAAATGGGTAATCTGTAACCACAGACTAAAGTGGCGACTTAGTTCTGCAGCTTTTTGTATGAGATGACATTTTGGAATCTAAAACAAGTTAATTGTAAACGCAGAATTCGTCGAGCCTTCAACCATTTGGAAACAAACATACTCCTTGTGACATCGAGCGTTGAACGTGATATTGATAAGCTGACAAAGCTTCAGCAATGCCAAGTCTACCGTCAAAATTAAGAAGTTCTAAGAGTTTCAGGTAAAATCTACAGGTATCACTCATACATTTTTGTATTTTGTGTGATTTAGACAAATGAAAAACATATCTATTTATATGATCGCCATGCCTATTAAATTTGATATTCGAAGGTTCTGAGGAAACCCAAATGGAAATTCGTTATTTCGTTTATAACAGATGAAAAAAGTGCTTAGTGCTTTCGAGGAAATCGGTATAAGGGGATAGTAGATAAGGCATACGATAAAGTACAAGTTTTCATTTTTTTTTTTTTGGGCCACAGCCATTCGAAGGCTCAACGCCCCTGATTTATGACATTCGTTTTGGATCCCTTTAAGAGTCACGAGAATGACGCGAATGTTCCCTTCAACAAAAGCCAGACGTGAAATGCTCTCGGGAACAATGTCTCTTAATGAGATTTACTTGATTTTTAATGAAAACCATCTTGTTATCACTAAGTGAGTTTTGTAGCCATCTTTTAGTAGATAACCTGTTTCATTGAATAATTTGTTACCCATACTGTGTGCTGATAATAAAGATTTATTTATAACAATATTTGATTGTTGCATGACGCACAAAAAAAAAAAAAAAAAACACATGTCTCTTTAACCAAATAAAAATACACGGTCTCTGAACCTTTTATAAAAGTTGAAGCCTTGAAGGCAGGGGAGGGTTTACCATTGGGCCAACCTGTGCCAAGGCCCACGGCGATGCACATAAAGGGGCTCCAAAATTTTGAGAATAGATGTGGCGCAAGACATTTTATCTCACCCCCTCTAAAAAAAGAATGAAATGGGATTTTTCATTTCTACAAATTATAAACTGAGTAGTATAATGCCATTAAATGGTGTTAGTACATTCGATGTGTTTAATTATTAAAAATATTAATTCATTCTGAAAGTGAGTTCAGTAAGACTCTGGAGCCCCCGAGGAAGTTATTTCTTCCTGCTTCCTGGCAAGGTCGAAACTCAGAAGAGTGCGGAAAGGGGGAGCATTTCTATTACAGAGCTCGCAGACAACGGGGAACAAGAGTGGGTGGCTAGGGGAGGGGCACTGTACTAGCGCATGGTTTTTGCAAGTCATAAAATCTGAGCGTGAGGACAGCCTTGGGATGTGGGTTGAAAGATCGGACTCCATAAATTCAAGGTCAGGGCCCCAGGGTATTGTGGGTGACAAGAGAGGACAGAGTACTGGTTAGAATGCATTCCAATTTAGCTTATTACACCAGCTGCCTGCTTTGGGATTCATTCCCCCTCCGCCCTCCCGTCAGTTTACATGTGTGTTTTCATTCTCGCTGTGTTCTTTTGGGGGAAATCATTACTATTAATCACCGTCAGCGAAAACGTCGACTACGAAGTTTTCTGGGTGCGAAAATAGAAAAAGAAAGCTTGAAAAATTGAAAAACAAAGGCAACTGTTAAAAAAAACTGAAAAACTTTTTTAAACCGGCAGAAGATGACACAGTAAGTGAAAAGAAAATGCAGTGTTTGGTTGCAAGATCAACCGATGAAGAAGTGAAAGAGCCAACTGAACAAGAACTAAGAGCTCATGACAAAGATCAAATTTGTGAGTCTTCCGATGATGAGGAAGATAAGTCTAACATAAATCTTGGAGAAAATTTTCAAGATGTTGAAGGAAATGGACTTTTGTTACATCATATGATATTACATCCTGCTAAATGGAAAGTAGAAGATTCATTTGTTGATTATATTACAAAAAAATCCTCCGAATCAAAATTTAAACGAAATAGATTTTACAGTTTCAAAAAGATCTTATAGTGATCGATTTAGATCTGCCTCAAAAGGCTTATTTTATAACCGTCTTCAAAATGGTGAAATTAAAAGAAGAGAATGGCTGTTGTATTCTGAGTCAACTGGACGTGTTTTTTGTTTACCATGTAAACTGTTTGCAAAGCGAGAGAGTTATTTCTCAAATATAGGTTTCAATGATTGGAAACACGAAAACCTTATACGAGCACATAGTGCTTCATTTGAGCATGCAGATTCTGTAAAGTGTTTCATAACACGTGCAGAGAATAGTGGAAAAATTGATTCTGCTGTAATTAAGCAACCGATGAAGGAGAAAAATTATTGGAAAGCAGTACTTTTACGGATTATCGAAGTCATTAAATTTCTGTCTTCCCGTGGATTAGCATTTCGTGGAAATGGAGCGAACGACAAGTTAGAGAATAATAATAATGGCAATTATCTAGGTATCCTTGAACTGATAGGAAAATTTGGCCCTTTTCTGGAGCAACATTTGAAAAAGTTTGGAAATAAGGGAAGTGGAAATGTTTCATACATTTTGAAGGATGTATGTGAAGACTTCATTTCATTAATGGCCTTATCAGTCACTGACGCAATAGTTAAAGAGTTGAAGTCGAGCAAATATTATTCTATTATTATAGACTCCACTCCAGATTTGTCAAAAGTTGACCAGTTGACTGTTATTTTTCGTTATGTTCTGAAAAATGGACAACCAGTGGAACGATTTATTTGTTTCTTGCTCAACACTGGTCATAAAGCTGAAGACATGGAGAGGGCTTTATTGAAGCTATTACAAGATTTAAAAGTAGTTGTTAAAGACTGCAGAGGCCAAAGTTATGACAGTGCGAGAAATATGTCTGGTGAATATTCAGGTCTTCAAGCTCTGTTAAAAAGTCATAACAGTTCAGCCTACTGTATTCCATGCGCAGCACACTATCTTAATTTCGTTGGGAAATCCGCAGAGGGATGCTGCCTTGAAGCTACATTTTTTTTATGTTCGTACAGGAAATATACAACTTTTGGTCATCTTCATCACATAGGTGGCAAATCTTGAAGACAAGTCTTCAAGATAGTTCAAGCTCCACAGAGAATCTGGAACGCAATCGCCACTTCTTGTACCCAAAACGTTATGTGCAACCCGATGGTCAGCAAGGGTTGATGCATGTAAGGCCTTACGCTCTAGTTATTCCTGCATTAGAGATGCACTTCAAGACTTCGCAGAAAACACCGGTGAAAAATTATAAGCAAGAGTAGAAGCAGAGGGATTATTAAATAAGATGAATTTGTTAGAAATGAGTATTCTCTTAGAACTTTGGAGTGATATTTTACAAAGAATTGATAGTTGCAATGAAACACTGCAGAAAGTGAATATTGACCTTTCAGTTGCTGTAGAACTGTACGATTCACTTATTAAATATTTAAGTGTTCTCCGGAATAAATTTGATAAGTATGAGGAAGATGGAAAACTTTTTGTCTCAGTGCGACGAATATAAGAAAAATGTTGCTAGAACCCGTCAAAGAAAACTACAATTTCAAGAGATGAATGGCAATAAAGAAACTGTTTTCACTGGAAAAGAACATATACGAATATGCGTTTTCCATACGATCATTGATCATTCGGTGCAGCAGTTTAAACGTCAACGAGATGCATATTCCGATGTGGAGAGTATGTTTAGGTTTCTAACGCAATTATCAGATGTTGATGAGACAACAGTATCTCAAAAAACAAGAAACCTACTGACAGTTTACTTTCAGGATTCAGGCCCAGAATTTGAACAAGTATGTCTTCATTTCCAGAAATTTTGGAATAATTTAGATAAACAAGCCGTGACAGATTCAAGTGTTAGTGTTCCTGTTGAGGATATGTTGAAACTGATTAGGGAGAAAAAGAATTAATTCAACTTTTCCGAACATTGATGTTATCCTAAGGATTTACCTATGCATACCCATCCCTAATGCCTATGGAGGAAGAAGTTTTTCTCTTTTGTAAATCATCCACAATTATTTGAGGACATCTAGTTCTCACGAAAAAAAGAGTGCATTGGCAACTTTGTCACTTAATTTGAACATTGTACAAACATTAACATTTGGTGATATAGTAGAGGATTTTGCCACAAAGAAATCGAGAGAAAAAATCTTTTAGCGGTGCGTAATTTTACTATATATAAGTTATGTTCATTCATTTCTTCTATCTCTCAGTCACTTAATCGATATACAATAAACATTAGTAGCAGCACTATCATTATATTTTTAAAAAATTATAAAATTAATATTGCATACGTTGTAAATTTAAATCCAAAATTTTGCAGGCAAATGTTTCAGAAGTGTGTTAAAAAAACAATTTCATTTGCAAATATAAAAATTTACTGTAAAATTATGTTTCAAAATTATGCGAATTAAACTTGTGAGAAAACGACATTTATAAATTTTTATTTCAATGCCCAGTTTTAAATAATACATGTGCTAAACATTTTACAAGTTTGGGTTGTTCTTGAGAATATGCCGATTCTTTGCGTGATAAAAAATCTATATGTAATTTAAATATGAAATTCTAATTGGTCTCAAATTTCTTACAATACGTTTACTTACGGGCGTCTGATTTTTCTTGGCCCAGGGCGCTGTAATGCTTAAACCCACCCCCGCTTGAAGGTTATATCTTCCTGTGTCTTGAGGAATATATATACAGATATGATGATAATGATTATATGTTGCATACTTGAGAGAAACAGTGGAATCCAGTTAACGGATACGCCAGGTTAGCGAGATGATCACATTATTTAGGTGCATTATACTAAGATCATTATAAAAAATAAATTATAAGGAACAACACGTATTCAATTTTTGACATCAATTCATTGATTTTGCTGTCAACTGATATTTCAATTTCTGTAAGACTATAGCAACGTTAGTTTCAGATTAGATTAAACATTAAAAATTATTGAAATATAGACTAGAAAGTACAAGTATTTTGAAAGAATACTTGCTCTTCATTGTTAACACTTCTCTGACACACACAGTTCTTTGTGATTTGTTTATTGCACATTTTTCTTCGATGTTAGAAAAATTATTTCCGGGCAGAAGTTGCCTTATCTGAATAAAATGCTCTTGATTTACTGTGCATGCTTTTTTTGTTTCCCTTTTTTTGTTTATTACATAAATGCTTTACCTTTTTTAATTTTTTTTTCATATTGAATATTTTTTCATGCATATATTTTACATAGTCGTTGTACCTTTTAACTTGCTAATATCAGCTTGCAATCGCTTAATTTAACAACTGAATCTTCCCGGAAATTTCAGTGCTTGCTGTTTGCTAAGTTACTTACACCAATGAGACATTACATTATGACCACCTACCTACTAAACTGTAGAACCTTCTTCAGCCCGCAAAACAGAGGCCACTAGGCGAGGCATTGATTCGACGAGGTGGCGATAGGTATCCTTGGGTATCTGGTACCATAATTTCAGCAGCAGGTACTCCAGTTCTCGTACATTTCGGGGTGGTGGTGATTTAGCGCCAACCCGCTTTTCGTAGTCGAACCACAAATGTTCGATTAGGTTCATGTCAGGAAGCCAGGACATTAACAGAAAGTCACCACTATGTTCCTCGAAACACTCCTTGACGATTCGGGCAATATGGCATGATGCATTATCCTGTTAGTAATGGCCATCACCAGCAGGGAATGCAGTTGTCATGAATGGGTGAACTTGGTCCACAACGATGTTCAGATACCTGACAGCTGTCAGGGATTCTGCTATTGGGACAATGGGGCTTAATGTGTCCCAAGAAAACATCGCCCACAGCATGACACCCCAGCCGGCTGCCTGTTTCCTCCCAGCAGTGCATCCAGATGCCATAGCCTCCTTTGGTAATCGGCGTGTCCGCGCTTGGCCGTCTACGTGATGCACCAGAAATCTTGATTCGTCAGGCCACTTGGTTCCAATCATCCATGGTCCAATCTCTATGATCTTGGGCCTAATTCATTCGTTGTTGGCGATGACCTGCAGGGAGCATGAGGACTCGGCTGGGTCGTTGGCTACATAGAAAGAAGGCTTCAATGAACTGTGTGATTTGCATCATAACCACTGTTGTAGATGGGGGGGGGGGATTTGTCGCAGTGTGGCCCTGCGGTCGCTGTGGACAATGCGCGATAGTATCAGCTCTATCTGGCATCAGTGAGATGCGGACGAGACACGGCTGGGCGTCGTTTGGCCATCTGTGCACCACTTTTGATACGTACTCACTACGGTGGCACGTGAACAACCCACAAGCCGCGCCGTTTCCGAGATCGTAGTTCCGAGGCACCGTGCCATCACAATTTGTCTTTCATCAAACTCCGATAAATCAGCAGCTTTTCCCATTCTGACTACGAACACTCTACTAACTGAAAGCCGGTCCTCGGGTTGTATATATACTGCTCTGTGAACTTCACCTGCGCCACTGTTAGATCTTCAGACGCGCTCATTTCTCTAGGCTGGGAGTGGTCATAATGTAACGGCTCATTGGTGTATAAGTGAATTTCTTGACCCTAATGAAGGTAAACGGATGTCTTAACTGTTTGGTGTCGTAGTATTTCAGTCAATGATTCTGAACTGGTGTGCCAAAGGGTTTTTGGTGAAAAGGTACATTGCATAAAAATAAAATGCATGCATAAAACAGTAAATCAATGAGCATTATCCTTATCTATAATAAATCGCTTTATCTAAACACCATGCCGTCCCGGTGGCTGAGTGGTCTGAGATTCTAGCTTAAGATCATTCGTTCGAGATAGGCACACGCTCGAATACCGGATGAGGTATGGGCGGTGGGTTTGTCTGATGGTACTGTCCCTTTTAAAACCAATGAGGCATGGATGGTACCTAAATTAGATAAACAGTCGATGTCCCTAAATTAAGGACGGTGACTGTTTATTTATATTTTGTTTGTGGGTTTAATGACCATCATAAGCGAGTCGATGGGCTATAAGCAATCGCCTGACCTTATATTGGGGTCACTGCTACTGCGAAGGGATTGGAGAGCCAGCGTAAACAAAGGGAACTTTAAATCATGTAAGGCTGTCAGAATGATTAATTCCATGAAACAATTTTTGTTTTGTTTTGGTGTTTAATGATTACGTGAGCAACACTAAGGGCTATATTCGTCCGAGACAGATCACACCAGTTTAGAATCATTGACTGAAAGAAGTGTAGGGCAAGCACACTATCCATGCCTCATGTTGGATTCGAGGCCGGACCTATCTCGGACGAATGATTATAAACCAACGCTTCGTAGCACTCGGCAAAGGGGGCTATTTATAACCCTTAGAGTTGCTCATGGTAGTCGCTAAATCCAGAAACAAACACACAAACAAAAAACACCATTGATGGAATGATCGACATACATTTCAATCCAAAGCCCGTTAACTTTGTTAAACTTGGCCCTAACTTAGAGCCAAGTATAAAGTTATTGGTTCACGTTAACAAAGGGAACTTTAAACCATGTAAGGCTGTTGGAATGATTAATTCCATGAAACAATTTTTGTTTTGTTTTGGCGCTTAATGATTACATGAGCAACACCAAGGGCTATAAACAGTCGCCTGTCCCTATTTTGGGGCCACTGGTTCCACAGAAGGGACAGAGTCCGTGCTATCTGGCAAGCGAACCATTCATACCTCATCCAGGACTCGAATCCTGGCGTACTTCGGGCTGCTGATCCGAAGCTCCATTACCTAGTCACATGGACGGCCGAAATTTCTAAATGCCAGTCTTTTCAAACAGCTTTGCAATGAAATGATCGAGTGAATGTTTCGTTTTACTCTCAGAAACAAGATGCCCTTAGGTGGAGAAATGTTGGCATGCACGTATAAATTTTAAAAGATATATTAAACACTGACTTTTTTAAGTTATAAGCCCCAGTAATCTAACATCGCCTGTTTGGCGCAAGTATTTAAACATCTAAATGATATGAACAGCAGCATGGGGAAAATCAAGATTAAAACAGCTTAACATCCGCTGATAGATTACTGGCACTGCACCACTAAACAGCATCTAGAGAAAAAAGAAGAAGAACTAGAAAACGCAATCTTAAAATTTGTTTTCGGATTCCAAAAACCCATACGGAAGAAACTTGCAGTGGAATATATGGCAAATTTGGAGTGCACAAATATCACTACTTTTCATCCTTGTCTCCAATGAAACAAAACTTAATAAGGAGACAATATCCCGAGGAACAGCCATCTCAGAAGATTTTACACTTCCCGAAGAAGAGTTAATTCTCTTCCAGGCAATCGCACTTTTTAAAAACCAAATACATCAAACTGTTCTCTCATGCGTGTATGATTTCTGTCAGACGTAAACATTCCGAAACTGCAATAAAAGCCTATTTCTTTCGATAAATAGTTTAGTTTCTTTCGATATACCTGATGATTTTACACTTTCCGAAGATGAGTTGATTTTCTTTCAGGAAAACGCTCTTTTTAAAATAAAATAGATCAAATTGCTCCCACATGCGTGTATGATTTCTGCCAGAAAAGAGCGTTCTGAAACTGCAACAAGAGTCTTTGCAATTTCAGTGATTTATTTTCTTTCGATATACCTGCATATATGTTCACGAACCTAATAAACATGTTTAAATGGAAGAAAAGCGAACTCTAATTTTGTTGAAGTTAAAGACGACCTAGGAGGAGTTTTCAAAGAAGGAATTACATTACGAAGTTACTTTATAAGCGTCTGTAACACAATTCCACAATTTTTGTTCTAATTTGCATTTTTTTATTACGTGTATTACATTGCATAATATATCGACGTATTTTTAATAAATTCTTAAAAGTTTGAAGCTCAAAATTCATATTTCGAAGGACGAAAATGTTGATGGCCAGCAATGTGAGCAGTGCATGAATAATAAGTCATTTGATCCAGAATATTAATGACTGCTTTTCCATTATTTTTTTCCTGGCAAAATTTAGTCAAATAATATAGGAAACGGTAGACTCTCCTATCGTGAAGTTGCTATGTTTCTCAGAACTTGACAAAGATTATGTCTGCTGTTTCAGATAAGTCTCGTCGAATTCAAAACAAATCTCTCCACGGAAGTTCTGCTGCAAGTTATTAGTGTAAAGATGCTGCTTCCTTAAGGAAATCTTTCAAAATGAACTACTTACCGTGTTCATGAATTCTGGCAAAATTCATTTCATAGTTCTTCTGAGGTTCAACTGGGGCGAGAAAAAGAAGCAAAGAAAATGTTTGTCGCCGATGCTGTAGTGCAGCTGGGAACCCCTTCTCAACCCGAATTCAGAAAAGCAACTGAACAAAGTGAGCAGAAATCGATTAAATGTCGTACGTCGCAGGTGAACATCATTTTTATTTCATATACTGTGCCATCCCAGCTTCGTGACTTCCTTAAATTATTCAGAGGATCTGTCGAAGTCTCCTCCGGAGGAGGTATTATCACTGCCTACACTTTGGAAGCCACCCAAGTTACATTAACATTCCTTCTGCAGAAAGTGATGAAGGTGCAGCTTTCACATCGGTGAGCCATTTTTTAAGCTATTAGGTCGGAGATGACTCGCGGGAAAAGAAACGGCGAAAGGCACGCAAAACTCCTGCATGGTGTTCAATGCGTGATTTTGGCTTTTCAAGTTAGTAAGCAGACGTTAAACAAACTGTAAAAAGCCCCATGAGGAAAACATATGGGTGGGGACAACCACAAACGTGTTATATAATATTATTATTATACAATCAGTTCAGGCCGTGGGAAGGGCTGAATTGTTATTAGATTTTTTTTTATCTGGAATTTAACGACCACCGCGAGCAACTCAATGGGTTATAAGCAGTCGCCCGTCCCTAATTTATGGCCACTGACTGCAGGGAAGGGATAGAGCCAGTGCCGAAGACAAACACAACATCCATGCCTCACCGGGAATCGAACCCATCTCGGACGAATGGCCAGAAACCAGCATTTACACCACTGCACTGCTCCACCGGGACAGTAGGCATGGGTTGTGTACTTAGGTGCTTGTCCAATGGCACTTGCTCTGTCCCTTTCCTGGAACAAACTGCCCTAATTAGTCCTCATAACTGCTCATGGTAGTACTAAAACTCCGATACCGCCCCCCCCCTGAAAATAATAGATTTCTCCATAATGCACTTTAATTACAGAATTGTACATTCTTCCTGAATATCTCATCTCTCTATCTGCATTTTCTGCCACAAATTTTTAGTTTTAAATATTTTTCCCAACTGTTGGTACATGTATCAAAAGAAATATATATGAAATAACAGACTTCAGTATAAATAAAATTTAGCTCTTAAGAATACCAAAGGGGTGGACGTGGACATATGGATTTTGGTTCAAACGTTTTAGCGGCATGCGTATAAACACACAGGACAAAAAATTACGGAATGCTGATTGAAACATGTAAATAAGTATGAAGTTGATGAACGTAACGAGTTATACATATGTATAATATGGAGAGTGAAACTGTTGAATTGCCGGCCCCGGTGGCGCAGTGGTCTAAGCGATGGCCTCTGACCATTCGTCCGAACGGGGTCCGGGTTCAAATCCCGCTGAGGCATGGATGTTGTGTTTGTCTTACGGCACTGGCTCTCTCCCTTCCCTGGAACCAGTGACCCTAAATTAGGGACGGGCGACTGCTTATAGCCCATTGAGTTGCTCACGGTGGTCGTTAAACCTTCAATCAAAAAAAAAAAGAAAAAAAGAAAAGAAACTGTTGGATTATGATTGTGGATGTCTGGGGGTGGGAGCGGGGGTGTTTAAAGTATCTGTTGTATTCTGCATTTCTTTTTACAGGTACAACCAGGGGTCGTAAAGGTTATGTTAAGGAGTGGCAAAAGGGGAGCCATTGTTTTTGGTCGAGAAAATGGTCATTTCTCGAAAGAGGTGGCGAAGTTTGTTGGACTGCCCGTTAGTAGTGTCCATTTCCAGTGGAATGAGTATGGAAGCTATCTCTGTAGGCAAAGCAACTGTGGTAGAAGCTCTACCATGAACAATCGGGATCGCAGGCATTTGGGACGATTAACAACTGCTGCACATTTCCAGACTCTTCAAGAACTGCTTCAACAGTACAATGATGGACCCAATAAACCATTCTCAGAACGAACGCTACGGAGAAAACTGCATGGTTTGGGCATTTTCAGTCGTGCTGCCGGGATACGTCTGAAGTTAACAACTGTCCAGAAGGAAAATCGCCTTGCTTGGGCAAAACAGCATCGTCACTGGACCATTAAACAGTGGCCACGAATAATATGGTCCGACGAATCCAGATTTTACTTGTATTCCAATGATGTTCGCTGCAGAGTCATCCGGAAGGCTGAAGAAGCATTTGACCTAGAATGTGTCTAAAGAGTTGTGCAAAAAGGAAGTGCAAGTCTCTTGTTTTGGGGCTGTATTTCAAGTACTGGAGTTGTACCATTCGTTGAGGTGTCCAATCGCATGAAATCTATGGATTATGAGCCACTTTTAAATAATGCATCATTGCCATTTGTTCAGTTTTTGGAGCAAGAAGGACACATAGTGGATCCCGTATTTCTAGATGATAACTCTCATATCCATCGAGCTAGAATTGTGCTGGATTTGTTTGAAGAACATGAGAGAGACGTTCCACATCTTAATTGGCCTGCAAATTCACCAGATCTAAATGTGATTGAAAAAATATGGGACATGTTAGAAAAGGCCACGAAGAAGGAAAATACAACACCCTACAAATTTGGCGGAGTTTTAGCATGACACCCTGCAATTTTAGCATGGAGTGGAATAAATTTCATACGCATGTCGTACTGATAGCATGCCAAGCAAAATTAAAGCTGCAATTAAAGCAGGTGGTGATATAACTCTATATTAGGAATGAAATTTACATTTCGTAATTTTTTGTCTAGTGTGTTTGGTACATTTTTAGCATTTAATGTCTTTATAAGACAGTAAGGTTTATACGAACACAGCCAAATCGTGAAAAATCGTGAATTCATATTTCGAAATGTACAGCAGACAACAAATTCAAATGTAATGCAAAAGAACAACCTTTAAAATCTTGCCAGTCCTCTTCCGTGTACTATGGCTTCAGACCGGTAGACAGACAATTGTATTCTGGTTAAAAATCATGTACACTGAAACACTAACAAACTGGAGTTAATATCATATCTCGAAAATGAAATCTTTTTATTTAACTATTTCTTCCATTTTTTTTTTCATTTTTATGTATTTAAAGAAAATTTATCTCTAATGGCAAAATTACGTAATAACTCATCCTTCCGAAACATGAATCTACTCCAAACCAGTTTGTTTCGCTCGTACTATATTTACAAAAGCAGTAAGATTCAGGAAATACATTCAATATTAGGGAATCTAAAGTTTCCATACGGAGGGTGGAGATGAATGGGTTGCTAAAGGGATCACTTCCTCTAACTGGCCACAGGACACAATCGATGATCACGCATCTTTTGGAACGGTGTAACACCGTCATAAGTAATGATACGTAGAAGGACACTGCTGAATAATGCAAAAAAAAAAAAAAAAAAAATGCAATGAATTAGTGATTATTTAGGTTTACGCAGGGTCGGACTGGCCTTATACCCAGGCTGGCGAACCCCCCCCCCCCCCGCACTCCTGGATTTGTAAGCTGTTAAAATCGTTCGCACCTGGTGAAAAATTATTAGTGTTTTTGATTTTGAAAAGTTGTATACGAATCCCCCAGAAGAAATAGAATCATCTATGTTTCTTATTTCTTAATCTTTCTTCAATATTTCAGATTGAGTTCTCTGATTCTAGTATTTTTTCATTGGTGTTACGTTTTTCATTTTGAATTTTTTTCTTCTGGCAGCGCGTATGCCGCGGTTGGCGCGTGAACGGTGATGCAGGAACCGAAGAGGGGGGGGGCGTAGCAGATGAATAAGGATTACAGTAGTTTCAAAGATTTTCTTTTGAGACATGCACAGGGTGGTCATATCAAATACGGGGGCCCTGGACCAGAACATTTTTTGGGGGGTCCTTTTACACTTGCCATTTAATTTTTAATTTTAACATTTTTTTACCAATATTTTTTTGTTTCAGATTAGAATTTCGTTTATGGCGATACAAGATACAAAAAAAAATGTGGTGATAAACAAGTAGACTCTTCTCAAAAGAAAACAAAAGGAGAGGAGGTGCTGAAATTTAAAACAGCAATTGAAACTAAAATTAGCACTAAGTGCAGAGAAAAAAAGTATTACATTGAAAAGTCTTAAAAGAAATTTCATCGTGCGAAATCTTTAAAGAAATTTAGAGAGCCAGAGTCTTTAAAGAAATTTCATAAAGAAATTTTATTGCCGTACATTAGTTTTTGTTTCCTTTAAGTGGCGAAGTCTTTAATGACGTCGGAATAGTCAAGTTTTTGTGTTACTTCAGTTCAATGGACCCAATTAAAAAGAAAACATTTAAAATAAATGAATGTATTTTTAATGTTTGTGACTCTAAATTTCTGAAATTTTTATTGTAATAAGTTAATAAATAAAACGCCGCATTATTGGAAATCAAAACTCGTTAGTTTCCTATGGCGGAGGCCGCAGGGCGCTGGCTGTTCATTTTCTCACTACAGTCGCGTGTGACATCCGCATCACCTACTACACCTACACCCTCTGGGCTCTGTCCAATCGGATTGCAGGAAACCTTATTTGTCCTCCGTTTCGTTCCTGGATTCCGGTGATGCAGCAGGAGCAGAAACTTGTTTATACCAGTTTGTCACTGTTTCTTTGTGATTGTGTTTCAGTGTTTGTGCACAGAGATTGGAAGATGGATTTTGCTTATTAGAGAACTAATTTTAACAAGTAACAAGCTTCCGCCGCGTGCCAGTTGTAGTTGTAGACCACTGTTATTATTGACATGACATTCAGAATATTCCTTTTTACTTTTTAGGCTTATAAACAAAAATCAGGTTCTTAAAAACGACAGAAGAAAAGGAATGCGGAATTACAAAGTGCTGGATCACACCCTAAGCAACAGAAATTAGCATTTAAAGCTGTAGGAATAGTAATGGTCTCTGCGCCGACTTCACCGTCACCGTTAAGGCGAACAGCTGAAGTTGAACTCGGAGAGTTTGTCTCTGAAACACCACAGCAAGTTGAGGGACAGGAGGCTCCGGAGACATTAGTCGAGGATCAGAATCAGATTTATCAAAAAAATAATTATGATTCCACGCCAACTTCTTCAAAACCTCAGTTACCTCACCGACATGAAAAAAAGGAACAAGAACCAGTTCTACCAAAACCATCACGGGAACCAACAGCGACAGAGTATAGCACATCGTCTACGACTGCAAGTCAGCCTACGCCTATCAGTATAACCCACAAAAACCGAAATCTAGATGCATTTGCACCTCCTAGAAGCAACGCATGGGTTCTACGTCAATTCGTCGCGTGCGTCAATTCGTCGACTGCGACGATTCGTCGCGCGTCAATTCGTCGCGCGTCAATTCGTCGCCTACGTCAATTCGTCGTGCGTCAATTCGTCGACTATGTCAATTCGTCGCGTTTACAGATTTTGGTTATATACAAAACGAATGCAGGAAAACGTACGATTTCGAACGTCTTGCTCCCTGATCAAATTTATAAAGTTTGGACACGCAGACAGGATAGGAATATTACGTTTTTCTTTGGCACTAAAAATATTAAACGGTAGACGGTTTTTGGAACGGGGCAGGGCCCGGTTGGTCAGAGCCCCCCATACACAAAATTTTCGTAAAATCTGCAGTTTTCAATTCAGAACCACCAAATCTGGTATACTATCTCGTGGTATTCTAACTTAGACGGTTGTCGGGTTTTTGGAAGCGGTTGGAGACGGGGGGGGATCAGAGCCCCCCCCCCCCCCCCAGAATTGCCGTAAAATCTAGTTTTCAATTTAGAACTACCAAATTTGGTATATTATCTCATGGTACTCTAACTTAGACGGTAGACGGTTTTTGGAACGGGTCAGAGGCCCGGTTGGTCAGAGCTCCCCCTACAGAATTGCCGTATGGTTTTCAATTTAGAACTACCAAATTTGGTATATTATCTCATGGTACTCTAACTTAGACGGTAGACGGTTTTTGGAACGGGTCAGAGGGCCGGTTGGTCAGAGCCCCCCATACACAAAATATTCGTAAGATCTACAGTTTTCAATTCAGAACCACCAAATCAGGTATCCTATCTCATGGTACTCTAACTTAGACGGTTGTCGGTTTTTGGAACGGGTCAAGGCCCGGGGAGTCAGAGCCCCCACCCCCACCCCCACATACATGCAAAATTTTCTTCAGTTTTCAATTCAGAACCACCTAATCTGGTATACTATCTCATGGTACTCTAACTTAGACGCTAGACGGTTTTTGGAAGGTGTTGGTGCCCGGGGGTCAGACCACCGCCCCCGAATAAAATCTTTTCGTAAAATCTACAGTTTTCAATTTAGAACCACCAAATTTGGTATACTATCTCATGGTACTCTAACTTAGACAGTAGACCGTTTTTGGAACTGGTAAAGGCCCGGGGGTCAGAGCCCCCACATACAAAATTTTCTTAAAAACTACAGTTTTCAATTCAGAACCACCAAATCTGGTATACTATCGCATGGTACTCTAACTTAGACGCTAGACGGTTTTTGGAAGGGGTTGGAGCCCGGGGGTAAGAGCCCCCCCATAAAAATGCCACGTAAAATCTACAGTTTTCAATTTAGAACCACCAAATTTGATATACTATCTCATGGTACTCTAACTTAGACGGTAGACCGTTTTTGGAACGGGACAAGGCCCGGGGGTCAGAGCCCCCCCCCATATTTTTTTTTGTAAAATCTACAGTTTTCAATTAAGAACCATTAAGTATGGTATCATGAAACTCAAACTTAGACGCTAGACGGTTTTTGGAAGGGGTTGGAGCCCGGGGGTGAGAGCCTCCCCCCTCATAAAAATTTCGTAAAATCTACAGTTTTCAATTTAGAACCACCAAATCTGGTATACTATCTTATGGTACTCTAACGTAGACGGTAGATGGTTATTGAAAGGGGTTGGAGCCCAGGGGTCCGAGCCCCCCCCCTGGAAAAAATTCGTAAAATCTACAGTTTCCAATTTAGAATCACCAAATTTGGTATACTATCTCATGGTACTCTAACTTAGACGGTAGACCGTTTTTGCAAGGGGTTGCAGCCGGGGGTGGGTGGGTAAGGGCCCCCTTCATAAAAAAATCGCAAAATCTAGTTTTCAATTTAGAACCACCAAATTTGGTATACTATCTCATGGTACTCTAACTTAGACGGTCGACGATCTTTGGAACGGGTCAAGGCCCGGGGGTCGGAGCCCTCCAACGCCACATACATACAAAATTTTCGTAAAATCTAGTTTTTATTTCAGAACCATCAAATTTGGTATCATGAAACTCTAACTTAGACGCTAGACGGTTTTTGGAAGGGGTTGGAGCCCTGGGGGTCGGTGTCCCCCTCATAAAAATTTCGTAAAATCTACAGTTTTAAATTTAGAGCCACCAAATTTGATATACTATCTCATGGTACTCTAACTTAGACGGTAGACCGTTTTCGGAACGGGTCAAGGCCCGGGGGTCAGAGCCCCCCCTCCCCCTCATTAAAAATTTCGTAAAGTCTACAGTTTTCAATTTAGAGCCACCAAATTTGGTATACTATCTCATGGTACTCTAACTTAGACGGTAGACCGTTTTGGGATCGGGTCAAGGCCAGGGGTCAGAGACCCCCCCATAATTTGTTTTCGTAAAATCTACAGTTTTCAATTCAGAACCATCAAATATGATATCATGAAACTCTAACTTAGACGCTAGACGGTTTTTGGAAGGGGTTGGAGCCCCCTCCCCCCATAAAAATTTCATAAATTTCTAGTTTTTAATTTAGAACTACCAGATTTGGTATACTATCTCATGGTATTCTAACTTCGACGGTAGACCGCTTTTGGAACGGGTCAAGGCCCGGTGGGTCAGAGCCCCCACATACAAAATTTTCTGAAAAACTACAGTTTTCAATTCAGAACCACCAGATCTGGTATGCTATCTCATCGTACTCTAACTTAGACGCTAGACGATTTTGGAAGGGGTTGCAGATTTTTTTGTGAAGGTAGTAAGGACCCCTTTCATAAAAAATCGCAAAATCTAGTTTTCAATTAGAACCACCAAATTTGGTATACTATCTCATGGTACTTTAACTTAGACGGTCGACGGTTTTTGGAACGGGTCAAGGCCCGGGGGTCAGAGCCCCCCCCCGCACACACAGACATGCAACATTTTCTTAAAAACTACAGTTTTCAATTCAGAACCACCAAATTTGGTATCATGAAACTCTAACTTAGACGCTAGACGATTTTTGGAAGGGGTTGGAACCCGGGGGTGAGACCCCCCCCTCCTCATAAAAATTTCGCAAAATCTACAGTTTTCAATTTAGGACAACCAGATTTGGTATACTACTTATGGTTATCTAACTTAGACGGTAGACGGTTTTTGGAAGGGGTCGGGGCCCGGGTCAAGGTAGCCCCATGCAAAATTTTCGTAAAAAGTTCGGTTTTTTACTCTTAAGATTACCCTATCCACGTTCTAAGGCGCTCTTTGGCCCTTTGAGGGCTTTGCACCATAAACCATCAACCAACCAACTAACCAACCTACGGTCTAAGTTAGGGACTGTAGATAACAATAAAGTGCAAAAATATGCGTTTAATGGTGTATTAAAAACACAAATCTATATAGTTTAGCTTTCACTACCAACGAGCGGCTTATCAGAAAGAAATATAATGTAATGTAAATAGAGAGTTCCAGATATTCAAAATTCAAAACGGTAAGAAAAAGATGATCAATGCCAATGTGAATTCGTATGCATGCGACATCACATAGGTACATTGCATTTCTGTGTCGCGGGATTCACAGAAGCACACGCCAGATGTACGGCAGTTCTATAGATGTCTCCTAGAAGGTAAGTATTCCCATTCCTTTTTCTTTCTTTTTTTGTTTCGCAAAATTAAATTAACTAAATCAAAAAATTTAAAATAAGTTTACTGGAAAATTGCAGGAATATCTTTTTCATTCATTAACTTTCTCCCGCTGAACTTGGTGATTCCACAAACAGTAATATGTACCTGGCAAATAACTGGTATCCCTGCTAGTACAAATTATATTAATGATTTATTTGCGTCCAGTTCAATCTAGTATGTCCATAAGAGCGTTTGGGGCCGTATGAAAAATACATTTCAACGTGTGCCGCTACGGCGGCGGAGTGATCTAGGCTCTGGCTTCTGACCACTTGTCGAGAAGGATCCTGGTTCAAATCCCGGTGAATCATGGACGTTGTGATTGACTTCTGGCACTGGCTGTCCCCCTTCCCAGGAACCAGTGGCCCAAAATTGGGAACGTCCGACTGCTTATAGCCCACTGAATTGATCACGGTGGTCGTTAAACTCCAACAACAAGAACAAAAAAAAAAGATTGCGACGTGTCCATTGCTATTTGTTATGGACCGTACAAAAAGTATGTTTTTGATATCAACGTGTCCACTTCCATGTAGGCTGGCCATAAAATGTTAAGGGACCGTACAAAATTGCACTTTTGTTTTCACCTTGTCAGCGCTTCGGTATATGGTTGAAGTATACGTATATATAGTTGGGCCATTTCAGCACGTAGTTTGGTTTATATAGAAAATAAAGATAATGTTACATTTTTACTCAACTACAACACATTAATCCTAAAGGCTATTTCTTGAAATCTTTAATCCGCCGTGCTCATATTCACAAAGTTAACATAACATGTCAAGTTATTAATGTTGCAGTTTTACCCTGTCACAAAACTTAAGTTACAAGACCTTAGGCGTAAATTTTTTTTAGGAATTTTTAGTCCGACGTATTCATACTGTTTCGATAACATGCCAAGGTTATGGTACTGCGTTTTGACTGAGGCACAAAAATTAATAAACAGGCCTTTAGCCTTTTTATCAGTTTTCAATCAACCGTGTTCACATACATAAAATTTTCAGAGAAAGTCAAGTTTATTGTGTTGCACATTTACTCGAGTACAAAACTATAAACAGCCATTAACTTTCACCCGCTGAACTTGGTGATTCCTCAATTCATCCATTAACAAGTCTTTTAAGTGATTGTATGCTATGGTCATACTGATAATGTTTGATGACAAGTCAGGTTAATGATGTTGCACTTATTAAAGACTTAAAAAGGTGTAGAGGCTAGTAATTATTATTTGAAGTCTAAGTAAAAGCTCGTTTTTAACTTGACTTGTCATGAAATCCTTATGAATATGACATTTATTTTATTTTGTATATTTTACAAAGCGTATGCATTTTTTTTTGGCATTTGTTTTATTTTGTGTTGTACTTGTTACATAGCGTTTCGCATTTTTGTAATGCTTGTGACTTGTGATTGCATTTTGAATTTTTATTTGTTTCACATTTTGGATTGCTTTTTGACATTTTATGTTTTTGACATGATATTTTGAAAATTTTGTCTTTTTTAATTTTGCGTTGTGTTTTACATTCTTGCATCTTCGGCGGAATTACATTCTTGAAAAATTCAAATACAAGTTAGTAAAAGGTATAATTCAATTAGTGAGAAATACCAGCACATTTTAGTAAAGGGTAGAATTATATGAAATTCCTCTTAAAAAGTCCAGCATGTTAACATTGTCTCTGTGCGCCAAAGAAGTTCGAATTCCTTTTTATCTTGCCAGCGTTTCTCTTCTGGGTGGATTTGTTGGAATCTGTGCTATCACTCTTTCGATTTTAGCCATAGTTGTTCTCTGCTCTTTCGCAATTTCACTGATTATTTCGTACAGTCACAGTTTTTCTCTCCCAGAATTGTATTCCAGCGTCTGCCTAATCTTTCAAGTTCGTTTTGTGTTCTGAGAAAGCCAAATAAATTGTTTTCACTTACTGACCAAATTGTTAGCGGGAAAAGCGGAGGGCTTCTGCTCGGATTGTTTCTTCTGCTTCCACGAAATTTTCCAAGAACATAATTTTCCTCAAACCACTGAACTACAGAATCTGCATATTCTAGTAAAACTGATTTCACTTCTTCAAAAGCAGCTGGAATTTCATCAGATGAAAAAAATGCGAGTGCTTGCAAATGTCTGACTTTGAGAGCAAACTCACTGTTTTCCCTATATTCCAAGGCTATGCCAGAGGATGGATATTCCTCAGCACATTTTTTTCCGAGATGAAACCAACAACATTTGTGTGTGCTGTTTCCAAATTCCTTTTTAGCAGCATTATAACGGTAGCTATTTCAAAATCTATTATTATGCGTATATTGTGGTGCAAGCTGAATATCATAGTCTGATGCATAGTCTTGTAAATCCTACAAAAATACTGTATAATAGTATTATATTCTTTATACTTGCTGGAAAGTAACCCATAAACTAGTGGGACAAGTCTGTGCATCTCTGGATTCGTTTCAACCATTGCATGAATGGTACATAATTGCCTAAAAAGGGTTGGACAAGTTTCAAATGTCCCATCCATAATCCAGAGGGGTTCTTCTTTAAGCTTTCGTAAATTATTCTTTGTTAAAAATAAAACAATTCTTTGATGTCCAAATGCGCTATCTCTGCCAAGAAATTTTGCACCATCTCCTCCTGTAAATTTATTGGGGCATCGATCCGTTCTGAAGTCGTAGGCTCCGCAGGCATGTCTTCTCTTCGTATTCGTTTTACAACTTGCCTTAGTGCATCCATATTAGGCATGTAAGCTGCATTTCCTGTAGCCATTGACGTTGTCACGGTTTGAATAATTTGTGCAGGGGCTTCGTCCGTATTTCTCGCTCGTTCTTTTATTTGCGCTCTTGCAACAGCAACATCACTTTTCTCCGGTCTTGGAGCATGATTATGTGGTTTCTCATTGCGCATCCTGTGTTCATCTCCAATAAGAATAGTACTAGCAAAGCCAGTACAATTTCCATAATTTCTTTCAATACAGTGACAATACCGTAAATCACCTCGCACTCTGTTATGGCAAATAAATAACCTTTCCATTTCAGCAAATCATTTTCTTTTTGTGAGTCAACTATTTATGTTTCATTCTTCATCTGCATAGTGCCTTCGGAAAACATTGCACTTTCTCTTTCCAAAATATTTAGAATGATATATTTCCACTATTATCACTTGACAACGCACAACAAAGGTTTCAACAAGCACGTTCTCTGTTCTCCAGTCAACTACGAAGTGATGAGCAACCATTCAATAAAACACTCAGAATACAGACAATCACGTGAAGCTTGTTCCTCCAGTTAGGGTTTAAGTGAAGTTCAAGATTTTCGTACTTGCGGTCACAAGAAGTGGTTAAGTTTAAGGATTGGCATCTTATCTTTTGTTTTTCCAAAACGCAGAGGTACATGTATTTTACAGCTGGGACGCTCCAGGCAGGGGATCAACAGATGCGAAGAACCCGGGAGCCAGGTTCCGGAGGCGGCAGCAGGCACGGACTGGGCAGCTGTACTCTGGGCCGGTAGGCGTCATGCTAATTCTCAAAAATAAATTCAAATTTTTTCTATGCTGCACCATGCGTATGAAAGAAAATTGTTACATTGAAAAGACAATTTGTTTACCCCGTAACGTATTAAACGAAACCTACGTCCCTACGTGCCAAATGATCTGTAAGCCAAACACAGTTTTTCATGCAACACCTTCCCCCGACTTTCTAAGTTCAGATCTGTCTCGTTCGACTTATTTCCTGTACCACCCCTCTCTTTCGCTAATTGCAGTTAATTGCCGTGAAATTGGTGTTTTACGTATGGGTGTATTGCCGTGTGTCCTGAAGACTGTAGTGAAAGCGGTGAACCCCAGGGGAAAAGTATTCCATCAAAAGCAACAGAAATCCAATGCGAGAGCAAAACTTTGTTCGTTGGCATTACATCCAAGCAATTTAGGCGAAGTAGGAAGTGTGTTTTTCTACTACGACACCAGAAGATTGTCGCGAATGCTCAGGCAATTACGATACAGATGTGTCCTTAAGACTTCTCTTTCAAGACGTCCAAAGGCCGGCACTAGGGGATGGGGAGGGATACAGTGCGGATGATCTTTTTTGTTGCAGTTAGAAATTCCTAAGCTCATTCTTCCTTAAAACTTTGCCTGGTTACCAGTAAGTACTGTCTAATGCCTCAACCATTGCACAGATTTGTTGTTTTTGTTTTCAATCTTTGAGTTAACAGCGGGAAAATATCTGAACTGCGTTGTTTCAGTTGGAAATATTTTTTTACTTCAGCAACAGGGCTTCACATATAATTGCAAAATACTTCGATAGAATAAACATACCTTACATAAAGAGTTTGCATGAAAAAATAGATTAATAAGAAGGAAAATATTCTAAAACCAAAAAAAGAAATTGCGGAGCCGAAAAAGCTAGGTAGAGGAAACAAAAGGCTCTAAGAAAAAGTTCATATTTAAAGAAACCTGTAGTCGCTTAATGAGTAAGTGGTATAAATCAATACAAAATCATGTGCTGTATTTGAAAAAAAAATTATAAGCAAGTAGGCATCGTGACTGTCCACAGTTTCCACTTTTCATCCTGTCGACATTACAACCACCACAGAAAAGAAAATAACAAAAACATAACAAAAACACCCATACAAAGTAAAATGCCCAAAACATAAAAACAAGTAACTACACAAAATGAAATGCCCAAAACAATAAAAAAACTGCAATCACACAAAACAAAATACCCAAAACATGGTAAGAAATTCTGTTGAAAGCATAATGAAGGTAAACGATAGGAGAAATAAATGTTTTTAAAACTTAATACAAGTGTCAAAACTGAAATAAAAAGAAAGAAAAAAGAAATATTCCAAATTTCATTGTTACTTTAGATATTTTGACCTGTTGACATTTCGTAAATTGTACTTGCAGTCGGTCAAAAAATATTACTTACAAGAACTCTTTTGTAACTTTTAATCGCTGTGGTCATATTTATAAGGTTTGCATAACAAATCAAGTTAATAATGTTGCGCTTTCACTTAGGCACCAAGTACTAATTATTGGCCGCTAGGCCTAGGCCTTTTAAATAATTTTTGATAAGCGTAACACTCTTAAATTGATTTGTCATGCAAACCTCATATGATCACAGCATTATAAAAGTTACTATAAATGCATATGCCTAGGTCTCGGGCGTATCTATTAATGCTTTGTGCTCGAGTAACATTTAAACAGAATTCATTTTATTTTCTAAGAAAACTACATAAATATTAGCTCGGAGGACTGAAAACTATCAAAAAGCCCTAGGCCTAGGGTCTGCTTAATAGTTCCAACCTCATAAAAGCGCATTGCTAAAATTTTAAACTTCTATGAAAACCTTATGAAAATTAGCACGGCAGACTGAGCCCAGTCCTAGGGCTTTCTAATTATTGTTTTGTACCTGACTAAAAGTGTAACATTATCTTTAGTTCTTACTAGCAGGGGTACCCGGTATTTCCCGGGTAAATATTACTATTTCTAAAATCACCAAGTTCAGCGGATGAAAGTTAATGAATGAAAAAGCTATTTCCGTAAATTTCCAGTAAACTTATTTTAAATTTTTTGATTTAGTTAATTTAATTATACGAAGCAAAAAAGAATTTACATTATTTACATTACATTGTATTTCTGCCTGATAAGGCAACCGTTGGTGGTGAAAGCTAACGTTTATTAATTTGTGTTTTTAATACACCATGAACCGGATATTTTTTTACTTTATTGCTATCTACGGCCTCTAACCTAGACCGTAGGTGGGGTGATGGAGTGCTGTATGGGGATGCAGTTCTTAGGAGTAAAAATTGAAATCTTTACGAAAATTTTGAATGGGCCCCCTTCACACCGGGCACCGACCCTTTCCGTCTGCGGTCTAAGTTACAATACAATGAGGTAGTGTACCAAATTTGGTCGTTCTAAATTCGAAACTGTAGGTTTTACAAAAATTGACATGAAGCTGCTCTGATCCCCTGGCTCCAACCGTTTCCAAAAACCGTCTGCATTCTCAGTTAGAGTACCATGACATAGTATACTAAATTTGGTGGTTCTAAATTGAAAACTGTGGATTTTACGAAATTTTTTTATGGGGAGGGGCCCTGACCCCGTGCCCGACCCGTTACCAAAACCGTCTACCGTCTAAGTTAGAGTGCCATGAGATAGTATACCAAATTTGGTGGTTCCAAATTTAAAATTGTAGATTTTACGAAAATTTTGTATGGGGGGGGCTCTAACGCCCGGGCCCCGACCCGTTCCGAAAGTCGTCTACTGTCTAAGTTAGAGTACCATGATATAGTATACCAAATTTGGTGGTTCTAAATTGAAAACTCTAGATTTCAAGAAATTCTTTATCGGGGGGGGGGGGGCTCCAAACCCCGGACTCCGACCCTTTCCAAAAAACCATCTACCGTCTAAGTTAGAGTACCATGAGATAGTATACCAAATTTAGTGGTTCTAAATTGAAAACTCTAGTTTTTACGAAAAAAATTTATGGGGGGGGGCTCGTACCTCGTGCCCGACCCGTTCCAAAAACCGTCTACCGTCTAAGTTAGAGTACCATAAGATAGTATACCAAATTTGGTGGTTCTAAATTGAAAACGGTATATTTTACGAAAATTCTGTGGGGGAGGGGCTCTTACCGCCCGGGCCGCGATCCGTTCCAAAAACCGTCCCCCGTCTAAGTTACAGTTTCATGATACCAAATTTGGTGGTTCTAAATTGAAAACTATAGATTTTACGAAAATTTTGTATGTGGGGGCTCTTACCCAATGCGCTTTGATTTATTCCAAAAACCGTCTACCGTCTAAATCAGAGTACCATGAAATAGTATACCAAATTTGGTGGTTCTGAATTGAAAACCGTAGATTTTACGAAAATTTTGACGGGGAGGGGTTTCTAACCCCCCGTGCCCCGACGTGTTCCGAAAACCGTCTACCGTCTAAGTCAGAGTACCATGCTGTAGTATACCAAATGTGGTGGTTCTAAATTGAAAACTGTAGATTTCACGAATTTTTTTATGGCAGGGGGTGGCTCTGAACCCCGGGCTCCGACCTTTTACAAAAAACCGTCTACAGTCTAAGTTAGAACACCATGAGATAGTATACCAAATTTGGTGGTTCTAAATTGAAAACGGTATATTTTACGAAAATTTTGTACGGGTGCGGGGGGCTCTAACACCCCGGGCCCCGGCCCCGGCCCCTTCCAAAAACCGTCTACCGTCTAAGTTAGAGTGCCATGACATAGTATACCGAATTTGGTGGTTCTAAATTGAAAACTAGATTTTACAAAATTTCGTATGGTGGTGGGGGGGGGACTCTAAACCCCGGGCTCCGACCCTTTCCAAAAACCGTCTACCGTCTAAGTTGGAGTACCATGAGAGAGTATACCAAATTTGGTGGTTTTAAATTCAAAACTGTAGATTTTATGGCAATTTTGTAGGGGGGGCTCTGACACCCATTGCCCGAACCGCTTCCAAAAGCCGTCTACAGTTTAAGGTAGAATACCACGAGGTGTAAGTTAGAATACCAGATTTGGTGGTTCTGAATTGAAAACTGTAGATTTTACGAAAGTTTTGACGGGGGGAGGGTTCTAATCCCCTGGGCCCCGACGCGTTCTGAAAACCGTCCACCGTCTAAGTTAGAATACCAAGAGATGGTATTCCAAATTTGGTGGTTCTAAATTGAAAACTGTAGATTTTACGAAAATTTAAATTTTTGTACGGGGGGGGGGGGAATGTTGCTCCGACCCCGAGCCCCGACCCGTTCCAAAAACCGTCTCCCGCTAAGTTAGAGTTTCATGACACAAAATTTGGTGGTTCTGAATTGAAAAATATAGTTTGTATGTGGGAGGGGGTCTTACCCCCGGGCCTTGACCCGTTCCAAAACCCTTCTACCGTCTAAGTTAGAGTACCATGAGATAGTATACAAAATTTAGTGGTTCTAAATTGAAAACTCTAGTTTTTACGAAAAAAATTTATGGGGGGGGCTCTTACCTCGTGCCCGACCCGTTCCAAAAACCGTCTACCGTCTAAGTTAGAGTACCATAAGATAGTATACCAAATTTGGTGGTTCAAAATTGAAAACGGTATATTTTACGAAAATTCTGTGGGGGAGGGGGGGCAGTCTTATCGCCCGGGCCCCGATCCGTTCCAAAAATCGTCTCCCGTCTAAGTTACAGTTTCACAATACCAAATTTGGTGGTTCTAAAGTGAAAACTATAGATTTTACGAAAATTTTGTATGTGGAGGCTCTTACCCCCTGCGCTTTGACTTATTCCAAAAACCGTCTACCGTCTAAGTTAGAGTACCATGAAATAGTATACCAAATTTGGTGGTTCTAAATTGAAAACTGTAGATTTTACGAAAATTTAAAATTTTGTACGGAGGGGGGGGGTTGCTCCTACCCCGAGCCCCGACCCGTTCCAAAAACCGTCTCCCGCTAAGTTAGAGTTTCATGACACAAAATTTGGTGGTTCTGAATTGAAAAATATAGATTTTAAGAAAATTTTGTATGTGGGGGGTCTTGCCCCCGGGCCTTGACCCGTTCCAAAAACCTTCTACCGTCTAAGTTAGAGTACCATGACATAGTATACAAAATTTGGTGGTTCTAAATTGAAAACTATAGATTTTACGAAAGTTTTGTGTGTAGGGGCGTTAACCCCCCTTGCCCCGACCCGTTATGAAAACCGTCTACCATCTAAGTTAGAGTACCATGATATAGTATACCAAATTTGGTGGTTCTAAATTGAAAACTGTGGATTTCACGAAATTTTTGTATGGGGGGTGGGACTCTGAACCCCGGGCTCCGACCCTTTACAAAAACCCGTCTACCGTCTAAGTTGGAACACCATGAGATAGTATACCAAAGTTGGTGGTTCTAAATTGAAAACGGAATATTTTACGAAAATTTTGTGTGGGGGGAGGGGGCTCTGACCCACCGCGCCACGACCTGTTCCAAAAACCGTCTTCCGTCTAAGTTAGAGTTTCATGATACCAAATTTGCTGGTTCTAAATTGAAAACTATAGATTTTACGGAAATTTTGTATGCGGGGGCTCTTACCCCCGCGCCTTGACCTATTCCAAAAACCATCTACCGTCTAAGTTAGAATACCATGAGATAGTATACCAAATTTGTTGGTTCTAAATTGAAAACTGTAGAATTTACGAACATTTTGTATGGGGAAGGTCTGACCCCCCTGGCTCCAACCGCTTCCAAAAACCGTCTACCGTCTAAGTTAGAATTTCGTGAGATAGTAGCAGGTTTCTTTTTCAAGTAATGCACTG
This sequence comes from Macrothele yani, assembly GCA_039090855.1. Taxonomy (NCBI): domain Eukaryota; kingdom Metazoa; phylum Arthropoda; class Arachnida; order Araneae; family Macrothelidae; genus Macrothele; species Macrothele yani. Next base: position 79,451,167 of record CM077026.1, read on the forward strand.
TTTTTCCGGTAGGGCGCAAGGTAAATTGCTATTTTCCGATATCTCTACTACTGAAAGTCCAAGTTGAAATATGCTTTTTGCGTTGGGTTGAATTCGTGGTGGGAAATGTTTTGCGTACAATTTTTGTTTTTGGAAAAGAACTGTTTTGCCACTAGGAGGAGTAAGGGTAAATTTCTGTTTCCGATGTGTTTTCAGCAATATTTGCACTTCTGAAAATTCGATTGAAAAAAATCCGTTGCGTTCAGATATCTCTCACCACGGAAAACCTTTTTTCGCATATGCTCTACGTATAATAACGCATAGTTTTCCCCCAAGGTGCGCAGAGGTACATCCTATTTTTCTCTGTAACTCTGCTTCTAACAGTCCGATTTGAAACATTATTTCTTTGTCGGACAGCGTTTCTGGTGTGCGATATTTTGCATGTAAGTACAAAAATTTTCTTAGTACGCGAATTTGCCACTAGAGGGCATAAACTCAAGTTTCCATTCGCACAATATTTGCAGCAATATCTGCGCATCTAAAAACCCGATTGAAATATTTTTTTCGGTCAGATACTACTAACTACGGAAACATTTTATGCGAATTTCCTGCTAAAAATAATAAGCAATTTCCCTGCTAGGATGCGCAAATGTTTTTTCTCCATATCACTGCTTCTAAAAGTCTGATTTAAAAAATTCTTTTACTACTGGACACCATTTACCTTGTGAAACATTCGGCATGTGCTGGTGGGGTTTTGTAGTTTTCATTATTAGCGCTAGGTGGTGCTAGCGCATAATTCTGTTGGCAATGCATCACCGGTTCTAAAAACCTTACTGAAAATTTTCTGTTTTACGACGTGCGATTCGTTACATCAAGGATGGGGAACATTTTCCTTTTAAAATAAAGCACAGCTTCCCCGCTAGGTTGCGTAAACGTCAAAACTTTTTTCTCGCTATCTTTGAATCCAGGAAACGTATTTGGAATTTTTTTCTTCGCAAAGTTTTGCTATGAAGAATACTTTTCGCAGATATTCTTTTTCCATTATTCAGATGTCTTTCATCGGGAGGGGGATGGAGGGGTCAGTTTACAATATATCTCTATTTGCAAGGTTTTATTCCACAATAAAAATCCTTTATAATAATCACTTTTTGGCAAGATCCTCTTCATTATGAAAAGTATTTTCACCCATTTTTTTTTAGGTAAAGCATAGTTTTTTCGCTTGGGAGAATAAAGTTATAAAATGTTTTCTTCTAAATTTTTTCTTCGGACAGTTCGTTGAAAATCCCTTTTGCCTCTGATATCTTCCGCAATGAGAAACCTTCTGCACAATTTGTTCATATCAGTAACACGTTTTTCAGCCGCTGAAAGGAGGAAGTAGCTATTTCTATATGTAGATGTTTTATCGATTGCAGAAATCCAGTTGATTTTCTTTTTCGTAACCGGTCCTATTCATCAATAACCCTGCTCGCATTGCGTGTTTTAAATTATGCGCTGTCAATTCCTAGGTGGGGAAAGTGTAATCCCCCCCCCCCCCCCCAAATTATTTTGTGAGAAAAGGAAGACAAAAATGGGGAGATCAACGACAACCTGCAACACTCAGAGAACCAATTTTACAAATTAACTCAAGTTAACTCAGATTGCAATTAACAAGGAAGAATATGTTGTTCTAAAAGAATTACAGTCAACTAGTGATATCATCATTACTAAAGCCGATAAAGGAGGTCAAGTTGTTATTCTGGACAAAAAACATTATGAGGCAGAGGACGAAAAACTCATTTCCGAGGGACGTACAAAGAAATAAAAATGATCCATCGGAGAAACATTTAAAAGATGTTCGGAAAGTGGTAACAAGTTTTGTTACTCTTGACAAAGCTCAAAAAATCATCTGAAATGCTCATATGCCCGTTGTCCGCGCCAGCGTTGCATTCAGAGAGTTTTTTCCAGGGGGCAATTACAAATTTTCAGGGAGCTAAAACTTGTTATTATTTGTTATTTATATATATACATTAATACATATAACAATATTTTTAGTAGAATATAAGCATTTTCTCATGCTCGTATATCGCAAATGCAAATTCCAAGAAATCTACACATATAAGTGATTAAAAATGTTATATACCTTTATTTTAATTCAATAATAACCCACTGATATTTTTATTGTGGGTTTAACGACCAGCGTGAGCAATTCAATATGGGCTATAAGCAGTTGCCCGTCCCTAATTTAGGGCCACTGGTTCCAGGGAAGGGAGAGAACCAGTGCCATAAGACAAACACAACATCCATGCCTCACTGGGATTCGAACCCAGACGACTTTCGAACGAATGATCAGAAGCCATCTCTTAGATCACTGCGCCACCGGGGCGGCGATCACGGATTTCACCATGCGGTGATGTAAGATATTAAGGATGCTAGTAAGATAATACTGTGCTGGTGAAAATCCTTACCCCCAAACATTAGGAGGGGCAAAAATATCTTCGTCGTACCAAGCGTGTTTCTGATTATTAAGGAATCATTACAGTGCTACCTGAAAACATATGCTGTAAACCATTCCCCTGTCACTTGGTTTCAGCCCCTTTGGAGTATTTAGATTAGCGCATAGTAGTCAAAGAAAAAACTAATTAATCGTATGAAATTCCTGGATGTCACAGAGTGTAGACCACATACCGCCAGGGAAAAAAATAATAACTTTTTATGGGAATAATTTTTAATAATTTGCTATCGTTAAAAATTAGGTAGCGCAAATATTCTGTTTTATTGGAATCTCTAACGTCACTTTAGCTACACTGAGGTTTAACCGCATAAACGGGAATTCGGCATCCAGAAGATTCGAATAAAGCTGAATGCCAGCTTCCAAAATATGATTATGTATTGCAGTGTAAAACAGCATGCCGTGGTGATTACAAATTCACAGTAAACTTAACTATCAAATAAAATAGGCTTTGAAAATTTACAGAATTGTGAAACAATGCTTGGTTTTCTTGTTTGTCCCTCTTGCATATATGATCAAGATCAACTGGTCTTCTTCTACCCTCTTGATTGTTACCCAGAGAAAGTACTAAGGAATTTTGGTAGGACTTCATAACAGATTCTTAACATGGACAATTGTTCCATTTATTAAACAAATTTACAAAGCATCTAGAGCAACGAATTTTTCTCTAGAGTTTCATAACTACTTTTATTTCAGAGCTATATTAAAAAAAAAGTTATTTAAAGTGTTAACACTTTGTGTGAAGTTACTTATGGCTCAAATTAACAACGTAAATTCCGTTTTTTTTTTTGTTTTTTTTTTTGAGATACTACATATATACATTATTGGCTGCATTGACTCGTCGGGTTTAGAAAACGTAAATGTACATGCCGACAGCAGTTTTAGTGTATAAAACAAAGAAATTAATTTGAAACTTAAAATAATCTTAATGTTACTGAGACATGAAGTCTATGTAGATGGGAGGGGGGGGTTATACTATTTTCCCTACTTTTCTTAAGTTTTTAAATTAATTTCTCTAAATATTCTATAAACAAAAATAATTGGACTAAATATAAGGGGATGGTCACCAAAAAACCTATGGGTGTGGGGGTCCATGGATCTTTGAGGGAGCTAAGCACCCCAGAAAAGATGCCTGAATACATTACTGCTCCGCGTTTCTATGCACTTCCGAAGATACATAAGATTGGCGTTCCTTTCCCCGTCCCATAGTCAGCAATATCGGCTCAGCTACACATAAGTTGGCCAAGTTTATATCTTCGAAACTATCCATCTCAACGACTTCTTCGAACAAAACTGCTCTAAAAATTTCCATTGAGTTTGTCAATTTGCTAAAACGACATCCATACAACAACCAGTTCATGTTATCCTGCTATGTGAAATCCATGTTCACAAATATCCCTGTGAATGGAGCCCTTGAATCATTGAAAAGCAAGGCTCACTGAACATCATTTCAACCAACCGGAAGTAGAAGAAATTTTGAGACTAGTGGAAATTTGTATTAAACAAAAAAGTTTCTTTTTTTCGTGGAAGATTTTTCCAGCTGACGGAAGTCTACTTTCGTAGCTCTGAGGACACTCTCTTTCAGCTCGTTACATTCGACCAATTAGTATCTACAGTTGGGCAAACCGATTGTATTGAAAGAATCGATTCTTTCGATTCGACACACTAAAAAGATTTTTTCCGACTATGGTTATGGCCATCTTTATACCTCACCAGGCCTGCCACAAAGATTTGTGACGTCACATTGTGGTGCTATTGATTTGCTTTGCTCTCCGTGGTACCAAAAAATTTTCGTATATTTTCTGTTACCACGTATTTTCATATTATAGTTTCATATTTCAAGGGATATGTTATGGATCTCGGGTACTTCTGGGAACTATTTTGAAATGCAATTTTTTCAGCAAGGTAAGTAGCACTCTTAATACTTTTGTGTGTATAGTATTTGTTCAAGTATTCAAAATCGGAGCTTTTTTTATTACTGTCAGTGTCAGCCTACCATGGCACGTAAAGTCATTTTCTCTATATAAAGAGGAAGGAGTGGCATTTTTGAGCAGCAATTTTGTTAAGAAAATGGGAAAATGCCTGCTGTGTTACTTCATATAGAAAAGGATGCGTAAAGAGTGGCAAAACATGCATTTTTAGTGAAAATATCAAAATTTGATACGGTCGTAGCTCGCTGTGCCGTAAAAACAATTTGACGGATCACGAAAACGCAAAAATGTAGCTCGCTCTGCCGTGAAGATGATTTTATGGGTTACGATTCCATCATGGACAGATGAAGCACATAGTTTGAAATTTAATTTCGCTAGCACAAGTTGGAGAAGGTGAGGGAGGGAGGAATGCGAATTCCAATGATTGATTTTGAAGGAAAGACTACTGAACTAGGAAAACACACATTTCTTTAGGCAACAGAACTTTGTCAGACAAATTTTAAATGTGGAAACCCTGAAATATTTCCATGGCGCTAGAATGGGCATTACCACCGATTCCCTAAGAAATTCTCACGAACTCCCAGAAATGTAACAACTTCTGGTAAAAAAACTTTTTCCTACCCGCAGACAACACGATCTACAATACTTGGCAGGTATGCAATTACGGCGAATTTCTTACAAAAAATTTGAACACTTTTTTAAACATTTAGTGCAACTTCACAATTTTCAGTGATCATATAAATACGCTTTCGCTGTTCTCGGTGGGAAAAGAAATATAAATGAGGAGGAAATGAGGTTTTGAATAACTTGACAATCATAACAAGTCTTCAAGATTTTCAAAAGACGAAAATCCATCAACAATAAGCTCCAGAACGCAAGCTATGTGTGTGGGGTTAAATACAAAATTACTGGTGGCATACAATAGAAAATACGTTTTGAAATTCCAAGTTATCAGTTTTAAATTCATTGAATAACCACTAAGACATGCTACTTAAAACAAAAATTTTGTAATTCCTTGTAAATTCTACAATTATTCATAACGAACTTTTACAGAATAAAGAAATGATTTTTCATGACTTCAGAATCATGCACCCATTTCTAAGATCACTTCAACAACGAATTACTTTAACTTGTACCATTTCCAGCAAGCACATAATACATATAACAAAATATATGAAATTACATCCCTAAAATGTATAAATTACATCGCAGCAATAAGAACATTTATGAAACGTAAAACCCGCACTTCGTGAATAATTAAGTGACGTTCAGTCAACAGCTCGAAATTATAAAATTTTACTACTGAATACTAAGAGAAGAAAAGAAACATGCCTTACTACTGAAAATTTCCACAATAACCTTAAAACGCGCTGTAAATATCCAAACAACATTCCCTGGAACAGCACAACTAGCCAACAAGAACGAATATAATATCAACAAACTACGAAACGAGTCAAATCCGTAGGTTAACTGAAAAAGAGTAGCCCTACGATTGTGACGTCAAGGGCAAGTCATGTGACATTGTTGTAGGCCTGGTGAGGTATAAAGATGGCTTTGCTATGGTTCGGACCACGAAGGTAGGAATAAGAGGAGACGCTGCCGCCAACTTTTCCCATGCTAGCAAAGTGAAGCCGAGTTTATACGCTTCCGCGGTGAAATTAAGTAGTACCGCCAGCTTTGGCGTGGTTACCCTCAAGATGCAAAAGCAGACGATTTTCCGTAGTTTGAAAACATTAGTGGGATCCTGTTCGTTTTCTTAAGATTTTACATTGTCTTAAAGTATAAGCGAAATGGAAGAGCAGTGGAATAGGTTTAATAAACTCTTAGGCTTACACGAAAGGAGTTTCAGTACAAAAACTTAGATTTTCATGGAGGAAAAGAGATCTAAAAAGCGTCTTTGTAACGACGGATACGTATATGAACTGACGATTTAAAATGTGTTTAGATTAAACGTAATTTTATAGAGCGTTAAAAATCTTTTTCTGTCTTAGCGAATTATCGTAAAATATTAGTTTATCATAGAAATCGTAACGGTCGAACTTCAGATAATTTGTATTACGAGTGAATTTTTCAAAAGATTGCGCTTTAAAGGGAGGGAACACTTTTGCCCTGTTGTCAGGAGGAAAATTAAAGTAAACAACGACATTCCACATATGTTTTACTTGAAGAGTACCTTGAGTCAATTTTAACAATTGAAAGGCTTTATACAAATACATTTCATAAACTGTGAGAAAAGTTAGAAACATGATTTTTCGAGAATTTCAGCATATACTCGCGGGAGGGTGGGGTGTACAATGGAATGTTGAGAGGTTTTTAATTCATGTTGCATTAAATAACTATATACAAAATCATAATGCTCAAAAATATGTTTACAGAGTTATAGCTCTATTGGGGCCAGAAGCATAAAACTTTACTGCAAAACACTAATGTTTGGTCACTTTACAAGAGTTTCCTTGTTCATTTGTCTTTTACTTCCATTCCTTTTTAATATTTTAAATATCTGTGCCCCCTTTATGTTTCACCTTTTCATCCGCTGTTTTTAGTATCAACATAACTTTTTGTTTCATATACAAAATAGCTCTGTTGTCGATTAGGAGATATTAACAGTGATGTTTTTCTCTGTCACAGAATTCCAAGAAACTGTAAGTGCAGTGACTGACATGCAAAAGTCACTATTTTAATGCACTCTGCTACTCCAGAAAATCTGTACATGTACTGTGAAATTTAATTTTCACTAAAGGAGCTCCAATGCTATTACTTAACTGATCTTATCCAACACACCTTGGCTGTTACTTTATAATGAGTATTTTTTATTGGCTACGATCAATTCTACAATCTAGTATACTTACCAAGCCCTAAAACAGGAAAAAAAGCAAAAAAAACAACAACAGACAGATGAACCTTTGATATATGCAACTAATTCCTAACCCAGCATATACTCGCAGGAGGGTGGGGTGTACAATGGAATGGCAATGTGATGTGAAGTTTTTGGAAATGAACACAGTCATGATTGTAGGTGTGTTGCTAATGATTCAAAGATGACTATCTTTATGCTATAGTGATATTGAACATAATTTCAAACGTGAAGTAATGAATATGAATCCGATTACATAACCTACACTATTCCTGAAAAATTTACTACAACTTTCGTAAACAATTCCCCACAACCTATGTACGTAAACATATCAACTTCGTAACTTTACCACAAATTCAGAAAACTACATAATAAGCTAAAAACGAGAAAATTGCTGCAAATTATGCAGTCACTATTACAATCAACTGCAATAAACGATTAAATTCCAAATAACTTAAAAATTTATACCTAGAAAACATAAAATAAAGTGATACTAACCAGTGGACAGTGATACCAGGTGTTTCTTTTTAAATTTATTGGCACAGCCACATGCCACGCAGCATCCCATCGAAACTAATTATGAGTTCACTGAAATATACTATCAAACACACAAAAAAATCTACGCTGGCAAACCAATTTAACAAAAAATATGAGCTTCTAAAAATCACAAATTTTCAATGCTTTCCTATGGCAGACATGACCGCGGGGGTAACCAACTAACCAAACACGCGGAGGGATATTACAACAGATCGGCTTCAGAAATCTGGTCTTAAGGCGTCTCTTATTCCTACCTCCATGGTTCGGACCGATTCGTTCGTTTCTGTCGGTGATTCTTCCGGTTTAGAGAACGATTCGTATCCAAGGAAACGATTCTGGGTCGAATCCTTTCTGTCGTTGACAGTTTCCGCTTTTTTTAAATTGGGAGTTTAACGAATACCGGGAGCAACTCAAAGGACTATAACTATAAGTAGACCCCCGTCCCTAATTAGAGACACTGGCTTCAGGGAAGGGAAAGAGCCAGTGCCCTAAGACAAACACAACATCCATACCTCACCCTCCCCGTGATTCGAATCCGGACCCATCTCGGATTCTGGTTTAGTGAACGTTTATTAAGTTTAAGTTTGTTTTTAATTCTTATGGAAAATTTGCTCCTCACTTTTTTTTTATGCGTTCGTTTCGAAACGTTCACGTAATTTATTGCATTTGTACACTTCTGAATAAAAGTAAGTTTTTCTGACCAGAAAATGAACAACACAAAAACACCGGGCGAAATTTTGATTTCTAGTAAAAAGTAATTCTGACTGATTCATTCAGGGAATCCCCTCTTTTGTGAAATCGATTCTTTTCAGGAAAGATTCGTTCGCTAATGATTAAGTTTGTTGGCTCGTTCTTTTCGAACGAATCGTTTGCAAACCACACATCTCTATTAGTATCTAGATATCTATGGACATATTGCTGAAACCAATCGTATTATCTGTCAAAATATTTATTTATTTAGTAAAATTATAGGACGGAAAACAGTGTTGGACTGAAATCGAACAGGGCCGCCCCGGTGGCGCAGTGGTCTAAGCGATGGCCTCTGATCATTCGTCCGAAAGGGGTCCGGGTTCGAATCCCGGTCAGGCATGGATGTTGTGTTTGTCTTACGGCACTGGTTCTCTCCCTTCCCTGGAACCAGTGACCCGAAATTGGGGACGGGCGACTGCTTATAGCCCATTGAGTTGCTCACGGTGGTCGTTAAACCTTCAATCAAAAAAAAAAAAAAAAAAAATCGAACAGGACGTCTTCGGAATTATGCAGGAAAGAATTTTGGGATACAGCCAGGGTGGTCTGGTAACCGTATCTGCTGAATCTTGAGTGACATGCTAAATGCTGAGCATCGGTTTCGTAATTATTAGTATCGGTACTAATACGTGCTGCTACTACTTAAGTTCAAGCCATGTTAAAATATCAGAAGTTGAATTTTCTATAAACAACGCGGTGCAGAGCGTTTCCTTAAATTATTCGAACCACTGTGCATTTCTGCTGCTAAATGATGTAATGACTATCTTACTTATGTGAAATTTGGGTAAACAGTTTCTGGTAGTTCATCTTTAGCATTAGCTTTTTTTTTTTTTTTTTTTAATCCTCATAAATTGAAACAGCAATGGAAGGAAACAAAGATGAAAGCGAACGATGCATTCAGATTTCTCAGAAGCATCTTAATGATGGCGATCGTGTTAAGGCTTTGAAGTATCTATACAAAGCTGAAAGATTATATCCTTCACAACGCGCAAAAGGTATTGTATTATTTTGGTAAAAAAGTTCATTTTAAGAATAGCAAAAACTTTAGTGAAAAGCTTCCTTTTTTCTGTCTGTTGGATGTGGGCATATATAATCACTTAGGGCATGTAGATTGTTTTTACTTGGGTTTTGCTTGGATGAAACTTTCATAGGCTTGTATTAATTTGGACCCATGTAGTTCATGAAACTTAGGGCAGTTTTTGGAATTTTTGCCAATTAGCTGGACTACTAGGCAGTCAATGTATGGTGAATGCAATACAACAATTAATAGTGAAAACTCTTTGCTCGTGGAAATCACCTCCTTGGAATATTGTTATGTTGCCAGAAGTGGGTGGCAAGAGGACCACTTGCCTTCCCCTGGAAACATCAGTATGCATCTTAATTTTTAAGGAGGACTTTTGCGATAATGGTTACTCATTTTTCTAAGATACTTCTGTATGAGTAGTTAAAATGACACAGCAGAAATTACAGTAGAAAATAATAATTGTGAAATGTTACATTGTGCAGCAGAGGGAAGTATATGTGTGTACAGTGTAAAAAAGTATGAATGATGAGAAACTGGAAAACTTATCATTGTCCATAACAGCCATTCTTCATGCATTTACTGCTGAATAAAGATCTCTTCTAGCTGATTGTAGTATCCTCTCGTCAATATTCCCCCACCCAGCCTCGGTGTTGTATGACTGATTACCACTTTGGTTGCACAGTGGTCTGGGTGCTGACTATCTATATGGGCCCAAGTTTGTATCCCAGAGGAGGTATTGCACCTTTCCTGAAAACAGTGACACCAAATTAGGGATGAGCAACTGCCTGTAGCTCTATGAGTTGCACACAGTGATCACAAACCCTCTCCCCCAAAATATACTTGACTCAATGATTGATGGGGTTCTTTTTATTGAAAAGAACAGAAGTGCCTGGAAGGTTGCAAAACTCAAGGGTAAGAATTACAGCAAAGGAATAAAATAATTTTGTTATTGTTCCACCATGCTATCAAAGTTAATATATTCCTCTTTATGTAGTTTCTGGGTATCCTGGTATTATTCAGTTTAATTTTTCTGTTAACATTTACACAAAAACAATTATGTAACAGAGATGGCAGAGTGGAAATTTGTTGATTGTGAACACTTTTTGTGCTTATAATTCCCATTTGCCAGCATCTTGGAGAAGAAGCAGTGGGCATCCATAGTTAAAGTTAATTTTCTTTGTAGGCAAATGCTCTGTAACATCAAATATAAACATTTGCTTCAACAATTATGACACAGAAATAGTCATGAGAAAGAGGCTGAGATCTATACAGAGTTACACTTACCAGAGTTCTGAATTTTAGAATTCTGAATATCCTCATATCGCGCACAAGTTACGTTAAAGAATTATAAGTGGTGGGACGTTTCGGTAGTGACCTTCATCATGATTCCACATGTTTCATTCCACGGCTGATGAAGATAGAAGTCACTACCGAAATGTCCCAACACTTATAATTTTTTAACATAACTTATGCTTGATATGACGATATTAAGCTAATTCTTCTAATGTTTTGTGTGTTACGTGTTTTACTGCCAATCTTTCTCACTGTGGTTCTGAATTTTTACATTTTAAGGCATTTTAACCTGTGATAATTCAAAAAATATCTTTTTACTGATTTTATTTGATTAATTAACTGTTATGATCTGGCAAGCACCTAGAAATTTTTTCTTGAGGGTTTTGATGTTGATGAAAGCTATGCCAATAAGTTTCATTCAAATCGATATATTATTCATATCTTTGGAGAACAGAAATTTTTGCCCAAATTAGTATCACCAGATTTTTAATTGGTATAATCAAAACAATTGACCAAATTAAAGAAATTAACAAAGTAATTTATAATAAAAAAATAAAATAATAAATTCCATTAGATTAGGAATAGTCAGATAAAAATAATGCTAACAGTTTATTATAAACATGACTGCAATATAAAATCAATACACTGAAGTAATGTGTGACTTCTGTCTGAGCTATCTTCTGGCTGAATGACAAATGGTGACTGTGTTTTATTTTTATTGTTCTGGTGGTATGTTTCATACATATATACATATCACCAAGCTGTTCTCTGAGACTCAGAGGTTAGCTCCAAAAAGAAATACAAACTACCAGATACTTTTACTTACTTTTGTATCAAACTTCTCCATTTACAGCGATCTTAACATACAACTCAGGCTTCACTGATATCCATTACATGCCATACACAAGATCTTTTATACTTCATACTCATAATCTTTTTCTCATGCGGACACTTCTGAATCTGATCCACCCATGTCTTCCTTGGCCTTCCTCTGCCTTTCTTTCTTGCCACTTGGGCTAAAAGATTTTGTTAGTAAGAATCTCATCACTCATTCTTTCAAAATGGCCAAACCACCGAAGCATATTGGTCTCCACCTTGCTAACAACATTTTGTTTCACATCACACAACTGCAACACATCATTCCTCACACAATCAGACTGTGTCTTGCCACAAACCCCATGTAACGCATTTCTCCAGCACACAAACGACTCCTATGTTTCTTCTGTGTAGTACCCAGGTTTCACTGCCATACATCAGAGTAGGAACAATTACACTTACACAAAAACAATTATGTAACAGAGATGGCAGAGTGGAAATTTGTTGATTGTGAACACTTTTTGTGCTTATAATTCCCCATTTGCCAGCCTCTTGGAGAAGAAGCAGTGGGCATCCATAGTTAAAGTTAATTTTCTTTGTAGGCAAATGCTCTGTAACATCAAATATAAACATTTGCTTCAACAATTATGACACAGAAATAGTCATGAGAAAGAGGCTGAGATCTATACAGAGTTACACTTACCAGAGTTCTGAATTTTAGAATTCTGAATATCCTCATATCGCGCACAAGTTACGTTAAAGAATTATAAGTGTGGGACGTTTCGGTACACAGCCATTTTTTTTTTTTTTGATTGAAGGTTTAATGACCACCGTGAGCAACTCAGTGGGCTATAAGCAGTCGCCCGTCCCTAATTTAGGGTCACTGGTTCCAGGGAAGGGAGAGAGCCAGTGCCGTAAGACAAACACAACATCCATGCCTCACAGGATTCGAACCTGGACCCCTTTCGGACGAATGATCAGAGGCCATCGCTTAGACCACTGCGCCACCAGGGCGGCCATACACAGCCATGCGGGACTCTCTAGAGGACTCTTCATTCTTGTGAAAACCTCCCAGAGCAGCTATGACTTTCAATGAAGAATTCACTCGCCTACTAATTTCACCATACAATTTGTTCTCTCTGTCAAACATGCTTCCTAAATACACAAACTCACTCACCTGGTCAATCACAGTGCCGTTTGTACTTACATTACATTCTGTGCTACCAGTTCTTTTCTCAAACACCATAACTTTGGTTTTCCCCTTATTTATACTCAGTTTGAATTTCATGCAAACTTTGTACATCCGAGACAACATACCCTGCAAATCACTTTTGCTCTCTGCCAACAGGACAGTGTCTTCAGCATACAGCAATCTGCACACACGGATATCACCAAGACATAAACCACTATCATCTATTTTGGCATCATGCATTCATACGTCCATAAATATATTAAACAGCCATGGTGACATTACACAACCTTGTTTAACTCCTGCACCAATAGAACAACCATTTTGATAAAACACTATTCACTCGTACACAAGCTCTACTACCAGCATACATGGCTTTTACACTATTAAGTAGATTCTCAGTAACACCATATTCATTCAATACCTTCCACAACAGTGTCCTATTTACTCGGTCGTAAGCTTTCTCTAAATGTATGAAGGCATCAAAAACTTTCTTACCAACAGCCAGATATTTTTCAATCATCGTGTGTAATGCAAAACTCTGGTTAGTGCAGCCTTTACCACGCATAAAACCACTCTGAACATCCCACACTTTCTTTGATGTAAGACCCCGTACTTTTTCAATAATGACTTTACCAAACACTTTCCCTGGCATACTTAGTAAGCTAATACCACGATGATGCTTGCAGTCAGTCTGATCACCTTTTCCGTTATACAAGGGAACAATGATAGCATCCTTCCTATCCCGAGGGACCATTCCTAAATCCCAGCATAACTGGCAAATTTCAGTTAACCAGTCAATTACAGAGTCACCACCATATTTCAACATCTTGGCAGTTATGCCATCAATTCCCGGAGCCTTACCATTCAGAAAAGGTTTTAGAGCTTTACACACTCCTTCTCTTGAGATCCCTCCTGTGCTTCCATCCCTCACTGTGACATCACATGCGTCTGTCTCAGAATCATCTTTGCTTTCCTGATCTAATAACTCACCGAAATATTCACCCCATCTTTCACTTAACTCATTGGGTTCCCATATCATTTCCCCGATCTCATTCTTCACACAACTTTGTTTCTCCTATTTTTCCTGAGTCTCATGTACTTCCAGAAAGACTTCCTATCTTTTCAAAAAGCCAGTTCATTCTTTTTCACCTTCTCCTTCCTATCTTTTGCCTTACTCTGGCTAACCAGCTTAGCAGCTTCACACTTCTTTGAGCGATATTCATCCACAGAGACTCTACCTTTGCAACATCCCCAAATAGGCTTCCATCTTTCTTTTTACTGCCTCTTCAATCTCAGTATTCCACCAAGCACCACCTCTATTGTTACCCACTATTGTGGTGCCACAGACCTCTTTAGCAGTAGTGACAACACAGTTCTTAAAACATTCCCACTTTTTTCTACATCCCTCTCACCAGACTTCAGCTCCTTCAGTTGTTCTCTGAGTAAGTCAGAATAATGCTGATGATCTTCAAGGAGCCTATCAACCTTTATTCTTTCTATCCTGGGTATGTTTCATTGAATGATCAATTACTTCCAGAAAAGGAGAATGCTATTCATGGACTTGGAAGCTTGACCACAGACATCCATCTTGCAGAATAAATTTTAGTGCCAAGCAGCCATTTACAGAAAATCCTAAAATCCCTTCATTCTACCCTACCCAAGGGACAGGGTTGGATTAGGATGACCAAATCATACCAGGATTTTCAGTCTTGCATTCCACAATAAAAACAGATGTACCTATACGGAAACAGCTCATAAATTCTATCATGACATAAAATCTGTTAGATCCTCAGTGAAAGAAAATTGCTGAAATATGCATCGTTAAACATATTAAGTCATGAACAAATTTTAACAATAATTTAACTTGTGGAATAACTTTTTTATGGGTCTTATAGAGGTTATTTTTCATGAAAGTTGGTTGTCAAATTTTCGAACTAAAGCCTAGTTCGTCATCAGGACTATGTCACTGGAGTAGTTGCTGCCACTCAATTGGAAGAGTCCATCCGCAATTATCGTTAATTGTGGTACTTCTTCTTCTTGCTATTTCGATCCCTTCTTCTAGTTTCCTCTTTACTAAGTTTGACTGGTGGGCGATTATTTTCACTGAGTCCCAATTTATGGAGTGTCCACTTGCTTGTATATGTCTGTCTAGCCCTGTTTTGTTCCCAATGTTCCTAATAGCTGCTTGGTGTTCTTTCATTCGGACCTTAATACTTCTCCCTGTTTCTCCTATATAGCTGAGTCCGCAGTTACAGTCGATGCAGTAAATTACTCCTTCCTGCAATTGGATGTCCAATTCTTTCTGCTTTAAAGCTGGCAGGAATTTCTTTATTTTGTTATTAAGATCTGGAGCTAGCCCGATATTATATTTTGCTCCGATCCTTTTCAGTTTCTCGAAAAGTCCCTTGTGGTACGTAATTTTGCTGGTGAATTTGAAGTTGGTTTTTTCCTGCTTCTTTTTTGGCACTTGTTTAAATATTTTCTCAACATATGGGGAGGGGTAATTGTTTTCTGCCAATATTTCCTTTAATTCTTCTTTGTGAAGATCTTTCTGAGTAGCTGAAGAGACCAGGATTTCAATTTTTTCCAAAAATTGTCTCGCCGTATTCGATTTAATATAATCAGGGTGGAATGAGCAGAAGTCTAACATCTTCCCTGTATTGGTGGGTTTTCTAAAAAGCTGAGTGAATATTTTCCCCTCTCTTGAGGTCAAGGTTAAATCTAGGTAATTGATGCTATGGTCTTTTTCCTGTTCCAGGGTGTACTGCAAGGTATTCTCTAGTAAGTTAAATTCTTCCAGAATCTGAGAGGGTAGAGATTGGTCCACAGTATCTACTATAATTAGGACATCATCCATGTACCTTACATAGAGAGCAAACAAGGAGGGTTGTATAAGGATTTTTGCCTCTAGTTTACTTATATAATAATTTGCTAGCAGAGGTGCTAGTGGAGAACCCTTTGCAAGTCCTGAAGTTTGCCTGTAATATTTCTTTCCAAACTGGAAGAAATTATTCTTGAAGGAAAATAGGAGCAGTTCATATATGCCAAGTAGTATTTCTCTATTGTGATTATGGAATACTATTTTTTCCGCAAGGTCATCTGCAATGAATTCCAGTTGGAGGTCCAGGTTAATGTTGGTATACATAGAGAGTATATCCAGGCTTGCCATTACTGGATGAATTAATTCTGGCAAGTTGTCCAGTTTTCCTTTTAGCTGCATGGAATTTTTTAGTAGGTAGGGAGGAGAAGGGAAAATATCTCTGAGGTGACCAAGTAAATAATAATTAATGTTGGAGAGTGGCGAATTTCTAGTGTCTATTATAGGTCTTACTGGATGGCCTTCTTTGTGAACTTTTATCGTACCATAGATCTGTGGAATTCTTGACTGGATTTTGGAGAAGTTTTTGAAGAGTTCATTAAGCTGTTTTTTATTTCTTAAAGAGCTGATTAATTTCTTAAGATTTTTGACAGTTTGATCTATAGGGTTACCATTGAGTTCTTCATAATAAGGCTTGCTCAATTCAGCTTCCATTTTATTGTAAAACTTCTCCAAAATCCAGTCAAGAATTCCACAGATCTATGGTATGATAAAAGTTCACAAAGAAGGCCATCCAGTAAGACCTATAATAGACACTAGAAATTCGCCACTCTCCAACATTAATTATTATTTACTTGGTCACCTCAGAGATATTTTCCCTTCTCCTCCCTACCTACTAAAAAATTCCATGCAGCTAAAAGGAAAACTGGACAACTTGCCAGAATTAATTCATCCAGTAATGGCAAGCCTGGATATAGTCTCTATGTATACCAACATTAACCTGGACCTCCTACTGGAATTCATTGCAGATGGCCTTGCGGAAAAAATAGTATTCTATAATCACAATAGAGAAATACTACTTGGCATATATGAACTGCTCCTATTTTCCTTCAAGAATAATTTCTTCCAGTTTGGAAAGAAATATTACAGGCAAACTTCAGGACTTGCAATGGGTTCTCCACTAGCACCTCTGCTAGCAAATTATTATATAAGTAAACTAGAGGCAAAAATCCTTATACAACCTTCCCTGTTTGCTCTCTATGTAAGGTACATGGATGATGTCCTAATTATAGTAGATACTGTGGACCAATCTCTACCCTCTCAGATTCTGGAAGAATTTAACTTACTAGAGAATACCTTGCAGTACACCCTGGAACAGGAAAAAGACCATAGCATCAATTACCTAGATTTAACCTTGACCTCAAGAGAGGGGAAAATATTCACTCAGCTTTTTAGAAAACCCACCAACACAGGGAAGATGTTAGACTTCTGCTCATTCCACCCTGATTATATTAAATCAAATACGGCGAGACAATTTTTGGAAAAAATTGAAATCCTGGTCTCTTCAGCTACTCAGAAAGATCTTAACAAAGAAGAATTAAAGGAAATATTGGCAGAAAACAATTACCCCTCCCCATATGTTGAGAAAATATTTAAACAAGTGCCAAAAAAGAAGCAGGGAAAAACCAACTTCAAATTCACCAGCAAAATTACGTACTGAAGAGGATCGGAGCAAAATATAATATCAGGCTAGCTCCAGATCTTAATAACAAAATAAAGAAATTCCTGCCAGCTTTAAAGCAGAAAGAATTGGACATCCAATTGCAGGAAGGAGTAATTTACTGCATCGACTGTAACTGCGGACTCAGCTATATAGGAGAAACAGGGAGAAGTATTAAGGTCCGAATGAAAGAACACCAAGCAGCTATTAGGAACATTGGGAACAAAACAGTGCTAGACAGACATATACAAGCAAGTGGACACTCCATAAATTGGGACTCAGTGAAAATAATCGCCCACCAGTCAAACTTAGTAAAGAGGAAACTAGAAGAAGGGATCGAAATAGCAAGAAGAAGAAGTACCACAATTAACGATAATTGCGGATGGACTCTTCCAATTGAGTGGCAGCAACTACTCCAGTGACATAGTGCTGATGACGAACTAGGCTTTAGTTCGAAAATTTGACAACCAACTTTCATGAAAAATAACCTCTATAAGACCCGTAAAAAAGTTATTCCGCAATCACATGAATAGAGGTGCCATAAATGCATTTACAACTAGGAATAATTTAACTGTGAAATAATTTTAAAAATATGCTTCAAAACAGGGTGTTGTACGAGATATTTATTTTCCTTTGAAAAATTTTATTTTGACAAAAAAAAAAAAAAGAAAAAGAAATACAGTGTTGAAGACTTCATTTACTACTAAATCACATGAATATCATTCTGAAAGTTGAAATATGGACATGTTGCATAATGGTTTTCCTATGCAATTTTTATATTTATTTGGACACTGATCGTCTACAGTGTCCAAATAAATATAAAAATTGCATAGGGAAATCATTATGTAGCATGTCCATATATGGTATTGGTATCTTCTCCTTGAGTAGACACCTTTTCTAAGTCTGCTTATTCTGACCCATAAATTAGTACTGGTAAATTGTTTCTTTAAAGATAAGTGTGAGACACTGATTTGAGAAAATCTCAACAGGAGAATTGCTTTGTGCTCTGTGTTAGTTCATGGGAATGTGTGTGTGTGTGTGTGTGTGTGTGTGTGTGTGTGTGTGTGTGCGTGTGGGGGGGGGGGGGGGTGGTAGGTGATAAAGAGCCATCCCAATGGGTACTAGTGTGCTCTTCAAGAACAAAAATGGAAAATAGGGCACACTAATAACCCTGGGGTTTCAATGTCTAACTGTAGTTAGCTTTAGTTTAACAAATTCACAACTGCATGCTTGGTTGAGTAACACTTTTCTCACATAAGTGCAGAGAATTTTGCCATGTCATTTTAGAGCAAGCATCCTACATATAGATTGAAGGAAACATTTTTTTCCTTAAGGCAATCACTTTTCAGGCAGAAATAAAGTTCAAATGAAGTTGATGATTATTATTCATAAATACCAAAATAATTGTTCGTTTGTTCAAAAAAAAAAAAAAATCCAGATAAAAAGAACATGAGAAATGAGTCCATTTCTCATGTGGTCCACAGGGAAATGTCCTGATGGGGCCTATCTGCCACTGCCTAGTGGGCTAGTACAGCTAGGGATAGGGCATCTTTCCCTTGGGGGTTGTACTAGTCCCAACCCTAGTTAGATGGCTTCACAAGAATGTTTTTTTTTCTCAGTGAAATATATGAGTAGTAGAAAAAGTTGAGTAATTGTGTCATCTGTGATCTAGGGTCAGGTTACTAATAGTAGGAAGCCTGACAATGTAGGAAAACAAAATGTTTACAGTTTTGTCTCAGGATTGTGCAGTGGACAGGTAAATTGAATGAAACTAGGACAAAGACACAGTGAATAGCAAAATTGCACTGCTAATGTGAAAAAAAAAAAAAAAAAAAAAAACTGAGCTCTGGAGGAGGTTTTGACTTTTAATCCCCTATCCTGGTTATGTCCCTAGTTGTGATAAAGCTTAGTATAATATCCATAAGATAAATAAAAAAGTATTACTTGAAGGGAAGTGGTTGTTTTGAACATGTTTGTTACAGAAATTTTGAGCACTGAAAAGAAACTTCAAATTCTTTAATTATTGAGATAACAGTTGACTGTTTAAGATTCTACATTAGCAAAATTTTGTGATTCACTATTGCCCAGAGTTTAATTTTTAATTATGTAAATATTCTGCTACTTTAAAAAAAAATCCTATATGATCTGTGAAGCAAGTAGCAGAAAATAAAATAATGTGAAAAAAAAAACTATTAAATTTACTTCTGCTTTCAGAAACCATTATAACCACTCCACATGTACATACATACCTATCACTAAAGCTGTTCTCTGGTATTCAGAGGTTAGCTGCTCACAGAAAGAATTCACTGTTGCTGTATCAGGCATAACCACTTTGAATATGTTGCACGTAAATTTCCATTTGAAATACCATATGTTATTACTCATAAATTTTAAATGTAAATTGGGTTTTCTATGGAATATATTGTTTTTTACTCATCAAATTTCTATGTAGTAAAACTACCCACCATCAGGATTTAGTAGGTATTGCCACTCATGTGACAAAACCCAACTCTTCTGATCATTTATATAGTTCCTCCTCTTCTCTCAATTTCTCAACCTTTTGCAGTTTTTCTTTTTAAAAAGTGCTCTTGGTATGCCAGAACTTTCATAGTGTGTTGGGCATAAATGAATGGATTAAAAAATCTTGAAGCTGTGATCAAGAGATCTAATAGATCGAGGTATTCATTCAGAGACAGATTTAGAGTTTTGCTGCTCCTAGGCCCAGACAAATATGCTGTTCCTTTTTCCCTTTAAAATAAAGAATTTGATTACTACAGTTTCATGTAACTCATTCAGATCCGATCCAGGAGCAAAACAAAATGTTAGGGGTAAGTGGGGGTAGGAATGTGGCCTATCCAAAGCTAAGTACAAATAAAAATAATAATTTGAAGATTAAATGTGGTGAAACTGTAAATAATAATTTTTCTTATAACAATTAAAAACAAAATTTTGTCTCTCATTGACAAAAATTTCATACTTTTAACTTTCGCAATCAAGTCATTGACTAAATATTTGTAATTAATTAATTAATTGCTTTGGTAGAAGTTTTGGTCTTCTCCCCTCCCCCTTTTTAGCAATTTTTAATGCTTTGATAGATGGCAGTGCAAAGCCTTTTAAGCAGGACAATAGGATGTATGCTTATAGCCTAGTTTTCGTTTGTCACCTAAGGACACCGGTTTGGCTGAAAACTAATTGATGCTGTATCTCTTGAACACTGATTTTGTTTGCAATCTTGAGTCATATAATTCTTTGTGTCATGTTTCTTTTAATGCAGTGAAGTAATAAATAAATTTCAATTTAAATAAAAGCAAATTTAAATTTCGAATTGAAAATAAAGGCAAATTTTAGAATTCCTGCACAAGTACTATATTATTTAGAATTTTAACAGTATCAAAAGTTTGAAAAATGCCAAGTTTTATGGAAGTTCTAAAACAAAAAAACATACCTTCCTTACAAACGTTTTCATCTTGACTTTTCTGCTGCAAATGCTTCGATGAGCTGCACTAAAGTCCAATGAAATCAGCAACTTGTTCTCTGTAGTCATGATTGAAAAAGCATTGAGCATATCCTCTTCCATCCATGTTCATAAGGAGTTCTTTATTCTCTTTAAAACAGAAAAAGATCACTGAGCTGAACAGTTTGTTATGGGAACACAAAGAAATATTTTAAGATCCATGTCGATATTTGGAAAAATTGAACACATTCCTTTCCCTCTTAACAATTTGCACATTTGCAAAGCTGATACATTCTGTTCTCTGAGTGATAGCAAATAATGTTTGAAGTGTAGACATTTGTTGTATAAAGTTTCTTCTAAATCATCTTTGTATATAGCCAATAAGCCCTTCTCAGCTGTTCCACAGGAATTTGCATTAAATTGAAAATAAAATAAAATCTCTGATAAAACATTGTAATATTTGATTCTGTGTTCTGTTTCAGTCCACAAACAATCCTATTATGACTAAGTATGTTTGAACACGAAACCTATCTCTTCCTGATAAATTTATTTTCCGATTTCTACTCTCGTCATGTCTTAAAGATTTCCTTTTTTTCCTTCGCAGATCGTGTTTTTATTCTGAATTTTCATCGGAAAATTCCAAAGCTTTTCTTCAAACATACTGAACATATCTCTCAGCGAGTGGATAAAACTTGAGTGTGAATGGTAAAGTTGGACAACTGTCGCAAGGTCGATTGTTTAACTCTGTAATTTTATACAAGTTTGTCAAATAAAGGTAACTTGATCACGCTAGTTACGTTGACTGAAACTTTTATAAAAAGTTTGTAAGTTGGAAGCTTTCGACCTTATCTTAGGTCTTCATCACGCCAATGGAGGACTAAGATTGTTGCCAGATTATACATTTGAATTTTTCTTATTTTTGTTGCCAAAACTTAGAATTGATCTCCAGATCAACGGAATGTAGAGAGGAGATTCGGAGTTGCAAGTCATTGAGTTGAACATAATTTCTATGCTTTCACGGTAACGGAGGGCAAAACGATTGTCAAAAGAAGCAATTCGTTTTTGCTTCGTTCCAGTGGGGAATTGCAGATGTGTCTTCCATTGTCAAAATAGACAAGGCAGTATTGGGATTGGCTTTCGAAACATCTTTTCTATGTTCTAAAATTCTATGGCTAATGCTCCTGTATGTGCTTCCAATGTATAAGTTATCCCCAGTAGAAGAAGAGATAGGAATGCAGTAAACTCCTGAGAGGTTCAGGCTTTCAACTTTGTCCCTATCCCTTTGTAGAAGTTTTAAGATGTTTGGGGTAGATTTAATGGCAAGATGGTAACCAAAACTTCTAAAAAGAATCTGTAACTTATAAGCATAGGAAGGATGGTAAGGAACAGAACCACAGAATTTCAGGTCTTCTTTCTTGTGAGGAAGGAGGCATTCGATTTTCGAATGGTTTTCATATTTCTTTATGAGGGAGTTGACTATAACAGCAGGGAAACCATGAGAGAGGGCTATTGTAGAAATTTTGGAGAGTTCTTCTTGAAGAGAGAGTTGGTTGTTGCAAATGATGTGAGCCCTGTGGATGCAAATGATGTGAGCCCTGTGGATGAAATTTTGGAGAGTTCTTCTTGAAGAGAGAGTTGGTTGTTGCAAATGATGTGAGCCCTGTGGATGTAGGACTTCAATGCTGCAAGTTTGTAGAGATGCAGGGTGCAAGATTTGGAGGGAATGATGTTAGTGGCCGCAGAAGGTTTTCGATAGACGGAACGAGTAATGGAGAGATCAGCGTTTCTGCAGATAGATACATCCAGGAAATCAATTTTGTGGTGTACTTCCTTAGATATAGTGAGCTTAATGGAAGGAATTTTTTCCGTAATGGAGTTGATCAGTATCTGTAGTTCAGACTCGGAATGTGGCCAGCTAATGAAAATGTCGTCTACATATCTTAACCATAGGGAAGGTTGAAAAGGGTATAGAGGAATGATGGAAACTTCAATATGTTGCATGTAGATTTCAGCAAGCAGAGGGGAAAGAGGTGAGCCCATGGGGAGACCAGATTGTTGCCTATACACAATTTTGTTGAAAACAAAACAACTGTGTTGATGAATAGTGTGGAAACAATCATAAAGATCTTTGATAAGAGGACCGGGGGTTCAAAATGAAGAATCAATTTCTTCATGAGGAGCATGTAGGAATCAAAATATGGTACAGAGGGAAACAAAGATTCTACATCAAGAGTAACTAGCGTGATCAAGTTACCTTTATTTGTCAATATTGTTACGTGTTTTGCCCATAATCGTCAAGTTTGTCACATTAAATCATTCTAGAATCACATTCCATAGTATGGCCATGAAAGCACACTATAGGGACTCTAAATTTTGTCGCAGCCTAGCTACTTCACTTCTGGTTGTAGGTTTCTCTGTATTACTGTCTTCTATTTCTGATAATACTTCCAACACTTAAATCCAATTCTTGCACAAAGCAAGGCATGCATCATGACAAAAGGCCCAGTGAGTATCGGAGAGTTTTTTTAATTTTTTACCATCTGAGTTAATGGTTTGTATCAACAGTTCCCAACGATGTGTGGAAGCAGAAAAAAAATTATATAAATGCTTCACTGTAATGGAAAAAAAAGCTAGCTTCTTGACAGCTTTCTGCAACACGTAGACATACTAAGTTCAGTGAATGGGCTGAGCATGGTACATACTCAGCAAGTCTGTTTAGTTTTTTGAGTCTTACTTGCAAGCCATTACATGGCCCAGACATGTTTGTGTTGTCGTACGCTTGGCCCTGACATTTTTTCAAGTCAATATCATGCAAGTTCAGTGTTTCAATCACAGCATTTTCAGTGTCTTCTGCCTTGTGACCAACATTTTTTAGGAAACATAGAAAGCATTCAACGCGAACTCCCTTTTCCATTACGTATCGTAAAACAATCGATAAATTGATCACAGTGTGAAATATCTGGGATTGAATCTACACTGGTGGAAAAATATTTTGCATTTTTAACTTCATGTACAATTATGGTGATGACATGTTTTGCCATTGGACGAATGAATTCATTACAGATCATTGATGACAGATATGTTGTTTTTCTCAAACCTATGAATCCATAATGGACAATATGGTCTCTAAGAAAGGGGTCAAACTGCTATTAGTTTGAGAACCATCATGTAGTTCCTGTTATATACCGAACCAAATTGTTCATCTCTATCTCTGAATGCCAAAACACGGCTGCTGAGTTTTTTAATTACTGCAGCTACCCTTTGCAATATATCTCTCCAATAAATTATATCCTTTTCGATTTCTTTTTTCTTTTTTAGCTGAGAATCAACTGTTCCCAACGAATTACTTACATCTGTTTTCATGATGTGAAGAACAAGTGTTTGCATTTTTCCCAGTCTGTATATCCACCTATAGCTAGATTTGAAGTTCTTCAAAAAGGTGACATGGAGCGCAAATGATAGATCCCCTTTTTGAAGCATAAACTAGATACGTCCTTTCAACCCCTTCACTCTTCATTAATGGACGTTTAAATAAACTACTTGTAAAATAACATACCTTGTCACTATGAATCCTTTTAGAAGTTGAAAAGTCGCTGACCTTGTTTTGTTTTATTCCTTGAGAAAGTAAAGAATCAGTGGTATGGTCATTTATCTCCCATTCTGTAGGATCAGTACTTACACAAGTACTGTCAGCAGATTGCTCTGTATCGTGATCTAAAATTGAACACGCATTTTGATCAGTTTTTTCTTCAAATACATTAGTAGCATTTAAGGCATCAACATCTACTGAAGTGGTTTCTTTGTTGGTCCCTGTAGTTGATCCAATGCATTTAACAGTGAAATGTTTATAGATTTTTTGACATTTTAGTAATTCTTCAGCAATTTTCACTTTTTTAGCAGTAGCTATTTTTTTGTACTGATCTCCACTCAGTCTTTTCCTTCCATCACTCATAGTTAGATTAGTCTTGAGAAAACAAAATTATCTTTTTCTCCTACAGTGAACATCCAGTACTCAATACATTAAGAGTGGAAATCAGAAGGACCACCAGAAAACAGTATTGGAAGCTTTGGGTGATGCGGTTGTCATTTTAAGGAGGACATGATGAGCCAATCAAGTATTTCTCTCCCAACTCCCATCCCCTTAACTTTTCTTGGAATTTCTACAAGGTGCCTGCAACTTCTAATGAAGCACTCGTATAGAGAAAAGTGAAGTGGTCAAGGGTCACCTTCACTGAGGTTGGTGTGAGAGGAATGAAATAGCTGATGGTGCTAAAATTCCCCCTGCCCTCTACCTACCATTGTATTCATTTTGAGGGAAGATGGGACAGCTTTGTGAGAACATCCTGAAAATTTCCCCCTCTAAAGCCCAAAGCAGTTTTCCTTTATCTAGGCCAGAAGACATTCATTGGACTCCAAAGAGCAGCGTTAACACCCCCTGCCCTCACTATTCGTATTCATTTCAGTTCTTAAGCGTGAATTCGGTAACAAAATCTTGTATACAGCAGTTTTCGGACTAAATGTTAGTTTACACTTTTATTTTAATTTTAAAGTCCTCTTTCATTATTTTCATGGGATTTTAAACATATTATTAATTTTTACAACCACTGAAATTTACCATTCTTGGCCTGGGCCGAGTCTTCCTATTGGGAAATCTGTCTCTGTATTCATTCGAAATAATCATTCAAATTAGTTCTAATTTTACAATTCTCCAGTAGATGATGCAACATACTCAGAGCATTCTTCCACTTTTGACAAGTCAATATATTCATTCAAAATAATCATTTGAATGAATTTTACTTTTATAATTTGCCAGTAGATGATGCAGTATTCTCAGGCCATTCTTCCACTTTTGACAAGTTGATATATTCATTTGAATGATTTTTAATTTTGCAATTTACTAGTAATTTTTTTCTCCTGACATGAAGTAAGGAATCCAATCTTTAAATAAAAGATGACGTTACCAAATTATTTTCAATTACCATAGCCAATGTAGAAGTAATCTGAGTGATTCTTCAAGCATGAGATCATTCAATAATCACAAAACCTCTCGAATCTCAGAACCTCTTGAGTTGTTGTCGGGAAGAGACGAGTGATTTTGCCCAAAATAATTCAAATGATGATCGATTGGTATTTTCTTACCTCTCGAATGCACTCGTTGGAACAAGACAGTGTAGGAGCAATCAAGAATTTTCTCCAGAGGATTTTTTATCATTCGAATGATTTTAATGTAATTGAATGTTTCGAGAGATTTCCATAATTGAATGAATTGATTGCTTCTACTCAATTATGTCCATCACTAGTGTGTACCAGATACTGTGTGCTTTGTGTCCTGTATATGGTACATGTCTTCCAAATACAGGTGTTGGACATAATAATGTTAACACCACGTTCAGAGACGTGGCTTTTAATGCAGCTGCATACTTCACAATACACAAAGTTATCCACCACTTTTTGGTTGTAATAGCTTTGTTTAGAACCTCAAGGTCCTGTTTAAGTGCATTTAAAGTGTCTTGTTGCAAAATTTCTTTCAGGGTGACGATGAAATGAGCAACCTAACGGACTTCAAAAGAGGGCCAATTGTTGGTTGCCGGCTAGTTGGTGCCTCCATGATAACAGTCGCCAGGGTAATGGGGGTATCGAGAGCTACTGTGTCTAGCGTCATGACAGCATACAGTGTTTGTGGCAAAACCTTGTCTGCGAAATACAAGAGTGGCCAGAAAATCACCCTGAGAGACAGGAGAGCATTAAAGATGATTGTTATCCATAATAAGACCACAACACCAAAAATTAGTGCAGGGCTCAATCTGCATCTCCAGACCCCAGTAACAACGAAAACAGTGTGTAGGGAACTGCATAAACAAGATATTCATGGCAGGTCTGCTATTGCTAAACCTCTGGTGACTCAAGTGAATGCATAACAGTGACAGCAGTGGTGCCAGGAGCATACAACATGGACTGCCAATGCATGGAAGCACGTAATGCGGTCGGATGAATACACATTCACACTCTTCCTGACCGCAGGATGTATTTACGTGTGGAGAACATCATCAGAAGCATACAACCCAGACTGTCTGCTTCCAATAGTGCAGCATGGTGGTGGTTTTGTCATGCTCTGGGTGGTCATATTGTGGTTTTCAACAGCTCCCTGATCACCTTGAAAGGACAGAGGACTGGCAGGGTGTATGAAATCATTTTGGCTGACCAAATCCATTAGGCATTGTTTCCTGCAGGGCATACCTTCTATCAAGATGATAACACCCCAATTCACAGAGCTTGGAATGTCCAAGTCATGGTTTGAGGAACATGAGGATGAGCTTCCACACCTTCTTTGGCCTCCCCAATTGCCACACTTAAACGTCGTCGAGCCACTGTGGTCTGTGTTAGAAAACAGAGTAAGATCCCGTTATCATCCTCCTACATCTCTCAAGGACCTGGAGCAGTTTCTGCATGAAGAATGGCATAACATCCCACTAACCATTCTCCAAGATTTGTGTGCATCCATTCCAAGGAGGATTCAGGTGGTTTTGAATGCCAAAGGTGGTCCCACACCGTATTAAGTACGTAAAACCTCCTTTTCCTAGGTGTTCACATTATTCTGTCCAACCCCTGTAGATGATCTTGTAATTATTTTAGGCAACAAAAATAGCTCTCTTTCATATGACATAATACTAAACTCTTGGAACTCTCAAAATGGAGTTATGAAATGCACCCTAGAAATGTAAAAAGAAAATCTTAATTATTTAGACCTGGTATTTTAGGTAAATGAAGGGAAAATTTAGCTCGAGCTATATAAAAAATCTACAGACAACAATAAAATGGTAGACTATCAGTCAAATCATCCTAATTACATGAAAACAAATGTAGCCTCACAAGTTTAGGAAAAAACAGGTATTCTAAGTTCTTTAGAAGATATAAAAAATGAACAAAATAAAAAGTATAGATGATTCTAAAGGAAAATAGTTACCCTTCCCTACAAAATCACAAAAATCTTTAATAAAAAAAGAAAAGAAATTTAAGTTCAAAATAAATTGTCACATCACTAGAAAAATCATATACCATGAAGGGCTGTTTGAAAAACTTTAGAAGATGAGTTAATAATTTCATGTCAGACTAGATCTAAGAGTAAAAAATTACTTCCCTCACAGAAAGCAAATAGTTAAAAACATCCTATTGTAAGAAGGTGCCATGTATCAAGGCTATCTTTATACCTCACCAGGCCTGCAACAAGGTCACGTAACTTGCTTGTGACGTCACAATCGTAGGGCTACTCTTTTCCAGTAGAACTATGGATTTGACTTGTTTTGTAGTTTGTTTATCATATTCGTTCTTGTTGGCTAGTTTTGCTGTTCCAGTGAATGTTGTGTGGATATTTATAGAGGGTTTTAAGTTTATTGTGAAGATCCTGCTCGATCACAAAAGAAGATATTTTTAGTGGTAAGGTATGTTTCTTTTCTTTTATTAGTATTCAGCAGTAAAATTTTATAAATCCAAGCTGTTGATTGAACGTCACTTAATTCTTCATGAAGTGCGGGTTTTCATAAATGTTCTTATTGCTGCGGAATAAAAAGGGATGTAATTTTTTTCCTTTTTTTTTTTTTTTAATGTACTATTTGCATGCTGGAAATGGTACAAGTTAAAGTAATTCCATTGTTGAAGTGATCTTAGAAATGGGTGCATGATTCTGAAGTCATGAAAAATCATTTCTTTATTCTGTAAAAGTTCGTTATGAATAATGTTAGAATTACAAGAAATTACCAAATTTTTTGTTTTAAATAGCATGTTTTTAGTGGTTGTTCAATGAATTTAAAACTGATAACCATGGAATTTCAAAACATATTTTTTATTGTATGCCACCAGTAATTCTGTATTTAACCCTACACACATAGCTTTTATTCTTGTGTTCTGGGAGTTATTGTGGATGGATTTTCGTCTTTTGAAAATCTTGGGGACTTGTTATGATTGTCAAGTTATTCAAAAACTCATTTCCTCCTCATTTATATTTCTTTTCTCTCCGAGAACTGCGAAAGCGTATTTATGTGATCACTGAAAATTGTGAAGTTGCACTAAATGTTGTAAAAAGTGTTAAATTTTTTAAAGAAATTTGCCGTAATTGCATACCTGCCAAGTATTGTGGATCGTGTTGTCTGCGGGTAGGAAAAAGGTTTTTCTGGAATTTGTTACATTTCTGGAAGTTCACGAGACTTTCTTATGGAATCGGTGGTAATGCCCGTTCTAGCGCTGTGGAAATATTTCAGGGTTTTTTCACATTTAAAATTTGTCTGACAAAGTTCTGTTGCTTAAAGAAATGTGTGTTTTCCTAGTTCAGTAGTCTTTCCTTCAAAATCAGTCATTGGAATTTGCATTCCTCCCTCCCTCCCTCCACCTCCAACTTGTGCTAGCGAAATTAAATTTCAAACTATGTGCTTCATCTGTTCATGATGGAATCGTGACTCATAAAATCATCTTCACGACAGAAAGAGCTACATTTTCACATTTTAGTGATCAGTAAATTGTTTTTATGGCAGAATGAGGTACGACAGTATCAATTTTTGATATTTTCACTTAAAATGCATGTTTTGCCACTCCTTACGCACTTTTTTCTATATGAAGTAACACAGCTGGCATTTTCCCATTTTCTTAACAAAACTGATGTTCAAAACATGCCACTCCTTCCTCTTTATGTAGAGAAAATGACTTTACATGCCATAATAGGCTGACACCAACAGTCATAAAAAAAGTTCCGATTTTGAATACTTGAACAAATACTATACACACAAAGGTATTAAAAGTGCTACTTACCTTGCTGAAAAAATTGCATTCCAAAATAGTTCCCAGAAGTACCCGAGATCCATAATATATCCCCTTGAAATATGAAACAATAATATGAAAATACGTGGTAACAGAAAATATACTAAAATTTTCTGTTACCACGGAGAGCAAAGCAAATCAATAGCACCAGGATTATGACGTCACAAATCCTTGTGGCAGGCCTGGTGAGGTATAAAAATGGCCTTGCATGTATCTACAATGTACAAAATGTGAATGTGGCCTAAGGTATGGGGGAGGTGGACAAGCAACTTGGAATAAGATTGTGGCAGAGCACAAAGTTGTAATTAAGAACATTTCAAATAAGACAAGTTTGGAAAGTCATACAAATACAGAACATAATGTGATTTGGGACTATATGGAAGTTCTGGTACATCAACTGCACTTCTTTAAAAGAAAAATTGTAAATAGTCAAGAATTGAGAGGAAAAGAGAAATATATTAAATGATCAGTAGGGTTGGATTTTATCCCAAGAGTGGCAGCACCTGAGCAAGACCTGAAGATGGGTAGATTTACTGCCAAAAGATTTGACAAGTAAGTTAAAAATAATACATTGCACAGCAAAACGAATTTATAGTTAAAATTTATGAGTGATAACTTATAGGAAAAGCCATGTCATCCTTTATAACTAAGATACCATATGTGTCTGAACAGTTGTGGTGGCATTGTTTATATGTGCTCTCTCTGTAGATTATTTTGCTTAATCTTTTAGCTAAAATGGTTGAAAATTATCATCTGTTATTGTCAATTCCCAATTTAAAATATAAATCAATCAGTAGACAGTAGAACGATCTCACTTTATGTCAGAAATTGGAAATGATTTTAGGGGCATGCCTCCTGGTGTTGAATTTAAAGTTGTATTAGTGGTAAATCCAAGTTTTTCAATGTAATAAGGTCTGCAGAATTAAAGGCACTAATTAAGACAACTAGTGTCTTCTGTAGGTGCATAACTGTATGTGTCAACATATTCAAGCCATTCTTTCATAACCTAAAGCAAAGGTGTGATAACTCGAGTAAATAAGTCTGTTTGTGTTCTTTTGCAGGGATATATGGTGGGATAATGTATGTCAGTGCCTAGGGGTGTGGGCTGTAATATGGGGGAAAGAGGGGCACTTGCCCTCCCCTGGAAATCTGATTATGCAATTCTGTTCTTGGGAGGTGCTGCAAAGATTTTCACTATAACATAAATTCTGATTGCTTATTCTTCTGTTGATATGCTGTATTAAATATAGGAGAAACATTGGGGATTTACAACAGAAAGTAACATCATTGAATTTTTGTGTTTAATTAGTCAGAATATGGTGCTCATGCTTACAGTATATAGAGGCACAAAAGGCAGAGAAATGAAAAATATAATATCATCCTCTGGAGCTATTTTTCACTGCTGGACAAAGATCTCGTAGCAGTTTTTTCCAAACTTTGTACATACATACATATCACTAAGCTGTTCTCTGAGATTCATTGGTTATCTCCAAAAAGAAATACAAACTTCCAGATATTTTTATTTATTGTTGTCGTATCAAACTTCTCCATTTACAGCGATCTTGACATAGAACTCGTGTTTCACTGATATCCATTACATGCCGTACACAAGATCTTTTATACTTCATACTCATAATCTTTTTCTCATGCAGACACTAATGAATCTGATCCACCCATGTCTTCCTTGGCCTTCCTCTGCCTTTCCTTCCTGCAACTTGGGCTGAAAAGATTTTCTTAGGAAGCATTTCATCACTCATTCTTTCAACATGGCCAAACCACCGAAGCATATTGGTCTCCACCTTGCTAACAACATTTTGCTTTGCATCACACAACTGCAATACATCTTCATTTCTCACACAATCAGATTGTGTCTTGCCACAAACCCCACGTAAGTAACGCATTTCTCCAGCACACAAATGACTCCTATGTTTCTTCTGCAGTACCCAGGTTTCACTGCCATACATAAGAGTAGGAACAATTACAGTTTCATACACAGCCATGCGGGACTCTCTAGAGAACCCATCATTCCTGTGAAAACCTCCCAGAGCAGCCATGACTTTCAAAGAAGAATTCACTCGCCTACTAATTTCACCATCCAACTTGTTCTCTCTGTCAAACATGCTTCCTAAATACACAAACTCACTCACTTGGTCAATCACAGTGCCATTTATACTTACATTACATTCAGTGCTACCCGTTCCTCTCTCGAACACCATAACTTTGGTTTTCCCCTTATTTAAACTCAGTTTGAATTTCATGCAAACTTCGTGCATCCGAGTCAACATACTCTGCAACTCACTTTTGCTCTCTGCCAACTGTACAGTGTCATCAGCATACAGCAATCTGCACACACGGATATCACTGAGACATAAACCACTATTATCTATTTTGGCATCACGCATGCATGCGTCCATAAATATATTAAACAGCCATGGTGACATTACAGAACCTTGTGTAACTCCTACATCAATGGAAAACCATTTTGATACAACACCATTCACTCGTACACAAGCTCTACTACCAGCATACATGGCTTTTACACTATTAAGTAGATTCCCAGTAACACCATATTCATTCAATACCTTCCACAAAAGTGTCCTATTAACTGGGTCGTAAGCTTTCTATAAATCTATGAAGGCAGTAAAAACTTTCTTCCCAACTGCCAGATAGTTTTCAATCGCCATGCATAATGCAAAAATCTGGTTAGTGCAGCCTTTACCAGGCATAGAACCACTCTGAACATCCCACACTTTCAATGATGCAAGACCTCGTACTTTTTCAATAACAACCTTACCAAACACTTTCCCTGGCACACTCAGTAGGCTAATACCACGATAGTTCTTGCATTCAGTCTGATCACCTTTTCCCTTATACAAGGGAACAATAATAGCATCCTTCCAATCCCGAGGGACCATTCCTAACTCCCAGCACAATTGGCAAATTTCAGTTAACCAGTCAATTATAGAGTCACCACCATATTTCAACATCTCTGCAGTTATACCATCAACTCCCAGAGCCTTACCATTCTGAAGAGATTTTAGAGCTTTACACACTTCTTCTCTTGAGATCCCTCCTGTGTTTTCATCCCTCATTGTGACATCATCTGCATCTGTCTCAGAATCATTTTTGCTTTCCTGATCTAATAACTCACAGAAGTATTCACCCCATCTGTCACTTAACTCATTGGGCTCCGATATCACTTCCCCAATCTCATTCTTCACACAACTTACAACTTTGTTTCCATTATTTTTCCTGAGTCTCATGTACTTCCAGAAGGACTTCCTATGTTTCCAAAAAGCCAGTTCATGCCTTTCCACTTTCTCTTTCCTATCTTTTGCCTTACTGTGGCGAACCATCTTAGCAGCTTCACGCTTCTTACAGCGATATTCATCCACAGAGACTCTACCTTGCAACATCCCCAAATAGGCTTCCTTCTTTCTCTTTACTGCCTCTTCAATCTCACTATTCCACCAAGCATCACCTCTATTGTTACCCACTATTGTGGTGCCACATACCTCTTTAGCAGCTGTGACAACACAGTTCTTAAAACATTCCCACTTCTTTTCTACATCCATGCCATTCACTTCTTCTACCCCAATTTCCTTCTTTTTGGTTTCACTTACACACAGCACATCCAGTCTATACTTATTCATCTCCTCAATCACCTCATTCATCTTGCCATTTATACCTCTAGTATTCCATACACCAATCTTACATTCACTCAGCCAAGATCTCTTTCTCATACGCCGTTTAGAAAGTCCAGGTCGATTCCGTGGTGGACCTTCCTTCTCAAGTGTGGTAGGTCCACCATATCCCACACTTGAGTCCGGATACTGATTTCTTTTTGTCGTTTTAATCAGGTAAGTACATCAGTGTGGGGGATTAGCCCACAGCTGAGGGTTCCAGTTGGTCATTTAACCTAAGGATTCTGAAACAAAACCCAGTGAGTTGGGGTCTTTTCGCCAATGTCACACAGAACTAGCTTGCACCCCTCCAAGATTCACAGAGGCCCTAGTTGCTGTTGTGTGTGCCATTGTTATCACGGAGCGCCCCGAGGACGCAAACCCATCGCTCACTACGACCGCCCGTAAACTTTGTCTTGAGAGTATTTTTTTCTTTTTGATGACCGATTGACTAATTGCTGCAGTTTTGTAACACAAGTGGCCAAAAGATGTAAGGTAACACCAAAAAAATTTCCTTATTGCCCCAATACACTGTCAAATTTTATTTATCCATCACTTTTATGTAATTTTTGGCTCTTCTCGTTTTCATCAAATATATGTGTTGTGCTTGTGGTAAGAATTTATGGATCAAAGAGCCTAGGGAAAATTTGCATGCCACCCCTGTGAGCCGTGGCTAAGTTTTGGCTTCTGACCATTTGTTCAAATCCCGGTGAGGTATGGATGTTGTGCTTGCACTGGTCCTAAATTAGGGATGGACAACTACTTATAGGAACCCATCGAGTTGCTGACAATGGCATTTAAACCCCAAAATAAAATTAAAAATAAAGAAAATTTGCATATGGTGCTTGTGTATGTTGTGTATAGTTATGATTTCTATTTGCCCCTCCTGAAAACTAAGCTGTGGGCACCTAAGTTCAGGTTTTACTTAGTCTTGTGTTGTAGTAGCACTATTGTCACAGGTTTTACAGTTACTTTAGAGCAACTCTGCTAATTGTTGTCATCATTGCTAAGTTCCCAGTAAATTTTAATGCAGTGGCAAATGTGAAGAGTAACACACCTTTAATTTTTTTTTCTCTCATGTACTAATATGACTTTTGGTTTCATTATTGGGTCATTTTATGTCAGATCAACACAGTTTGGAATTAAATTCTCACTTGACCTCTCAGTTTTTGATGAAACTTAGTGTATCAAGTATCCTCACATAGTTATGAATAGAAATCTAAAAAAAAAATTGTCTTCTGTTCAAAAGTTATTAAGTATTAATTATTTTAATTTTTGTTAAAAATTGCTGCATCCTGAAATAGTTAACTGCCATTTCTCAGGAACCAGATGAGATGCAGACCTAGGCAATGTCTCAATTTAAAGCTCTTTTGGTGGGCCTTAATTTGGTTTTAAACATGATAGAGTTAAAAAAAATTCTTAAAAACCAAATTTAATTTGAAAATTTAAATTAAAAAACCAACAATTTTAAAATTTTGAAAAAATATCACAAAATTACTTTGTATTGTTCCTCCCCCCCCAACATTTCATTTTGTGATCACAATAGGATCAGGTGATACAGGGAGTACAAGTTCCACATGTGTGGAGAAAATGTCAATTTAATTTCTAAAATACAGTGGTAAATTTATGACGAAAAAATATCCAAATTTAAATTCTTTAGATTGTAGAAAGCAGTAACCAGAAGAAATCTTATTGATTGTCCCCTCCCACCCCCTCATCTACTTAGCTTAAGGACCATTGAACAAGCTTGAAGAGTCTGCTTGTGCCTGTTGGAACATGCAAGAGTCAGTCTACCATTAGAGCTCCTTTTAGTAGGTTCACTTTAGTTGTGCTGTGCCATTTTGTTCCCTTAAAAAACAGAATTATGAGGGGTTTTAATTTGATTTGCGAGTGTTCTGTATACCACTTTCAAATTATTATTATTATTCCATTAATAATCATCTCTATCATGAATCCCAGTGAAAAGACAGTGGGTAAAAAAGCCTCATCACTTCCATGTAAGAAAGGGATTAAAATCTGTTATGCCAAGGATGTGTTCATTGATACCAGGAATGCCTGAAAATTCTGAAGTCTGTGATAGCTGTAGAAAGGAGCTTTCAAAGAATGAGAGTAGGCCTACCACAAAGGATCTCCCCAGCACCAACCAGTGTGACCCTCAACTTGGGAATGATGGAAGATCTTATGATGGTTTTGACACTGATGCTTCATTTCATAATCAGTCTGAGTCAGTAAGATCATTTAATACCTCTCTTATGGAGGTAGGTGAATTTCCAATAAACAGGAAAAAGGCAGAATGTAAAAAGTATTCTAATCAGAAAGCCAAAAATATCAGTTCAGCAATAAAAAGGAAACTTATTCCAAATGTTGATTTTTTCAATGATGAGGAAGATAATGTTTCAAAAGATGAGATGGTCAACCACTTAAAAAATGCCTACTAAAATTGTGAAAGCAGGATGGAAAAGATTACATTACTGACCTTGTTACTTGAGAGTTGGAGCATAAGGAATATTGTTAAAGTGTTCAAAGCTCCAAATTATCAGGTTAGGCAAGCCAAAAAGCTCTTGCAACAGAGGGGGGATTTTGTCCACACCAAATCATAGGCCAGGGAAAATTCTACTCACACAGACTGCCAATGTTATAAAGCAGTTTTACGAGAATGACGAAGTCAGTAGACCAATGCCACGCATCAAGGACTGTGTTTCAATGAGTGACAGTGATGGCAAGAAATGAAAGTTTCCAAAAAGTTAATGCTATGTAATTTGAAAGAGGCATACAAGCTCTTCCAAGAAAAGTTTATTAATACTAAAGTTGGTTTTTCAAAATTTGCTGAGCTACGGCCAAAAAACTGTATACTAGCTGGCCAGAGTGGTACACACTCAGTAAAAGAAAAGGAAACTTATTCCAAATGCTGAGTGTACCATCCATCAAAACATAAAACTGATGATGGAAAACTCCAAGATGAGTTCTATCACGGATGAACAGATTCAAAACTATAAGGATTGCCTTTTGAAAATGGTGTGCAGTCCAGTGATCTCAACTGATCAGTGCAACTTAGAAACTCCAGCGTCCATTGATTGTTACCTTTCAAATTGTGATTCTTGTCCTGGTGTTGATGAAATAAGAAAAATCTTGGAAGGTGCATTCGTTAAAAACTTAATTGAAACAGTAACTTTTCACCAATGGATCTCAACTGACCAGTGCAACTTAGGAACTACAAAAACCTGTTCATGAATTTGTTGATCATTTGTGCAACAATCTCAAAGTTCTTCTTTATGATTTCACTGCCAAGCAACAGAGTGCTTTTATGAGTCATACTAAGGAAAATTTGTCCCATTCCAAAATGGCAGTAGTTTGTGACTTTTTAAAACTGCTATTTTGTTTTACAAGATGAAGCACATTCTTATCATTGGAACAGTGCTCAGGCCATCCCTTTGTAGTTTATTTCAAGGAAGACAAGGTTGAATACGTAGCTTTATTATCATCTCAGAGTGCATTGAGCACAAATACCATGGCTATCCATTTATTTTAGGAAAAAACTTATTCAGTTTTTAAGGTCCAAATTTAACGATGATATGAAGATTTTTTTTTATTTTTCTGATTATTCAGCTGCCCAATTTAAAAATAAAAAGAACTTTCTAAATCTTTGCAATCATGAAAATGACTTTGGAATTGAAGCAGAATGGCATTTTTCAGGTACAGCTCTTCGTAAAGGACCATGTGATGGGGTGGGTGAACAGTTAAAAGAGAGGCAGCATGAATGAGTCTACAAAGGCCATACCAAAATCAGATCATGACACCTTTTCAACTCTATGAATGGGCAAAACATGACCTTTCTAGTTTCATAGTATTTACATACATTATGAAAGAAGAGTACATAGAAAATGAACAACATCTCACATTTCAGTTCAGTCAGGCTGTGACAATTCCAGGATTTCAAAAGCTCCATGCTTTCACTCTCTCAAGGTGTAGAACAAAAGTTTATGCTAAGCCATTTTGATTATCAACTAACTGCCCAGTCACCCCTTATGGAGAAATTTAGACTTTGATCAAATGAGTGGGTATGTCATTTCTATATATGAGGGAGGATTGAAAAGTAATGCACTGTAATATTTTTCTCTTTGCAGGTTGCACTTTGGTAGACAACGAGTTTGAATATCATGCTACAGACCGGCTTGGCTGTAACGTGACATTCAAACTACAGACTGCTATAGACTGTCTTCCAGCACATCGATGTGGTGGAAGATAGTGTGAATGATGGCACAAAAATGTCATGTTTGTTAGAATTGTCTATGAATGAAGAGCAACACAGTGTAGTCCGATTTTTGTGGACTAAACGGAAAACTACAACCGAAATTTACAAAGAAATGGTCGAAGTGCATGATAGTGATTTCCTGGATTGCAGCAACATCTCCAGATGGTTTAGTTTCTTTGCAGAAGGCCGTGGCAACCTTACCAATTTGCCACGTTCCGGTCGACCTGTACCCGTGTCATCACTTGCCACTGTGAGAGGCATTGAACAGGAAATTCCGAGTGACCGGCGAATCCATCTGCGCACATCAGCACAGAAGTTTAACATTTCATATGGTATAGCATACGATATTGTTCATGACAAATTGCAATTTCGCAAGGTCAGTGCACGATGGGTGCTCAAGAACTTGGTTAACAGACGACCAGAAGGGACAGAGAATGATGTCATCCTTGGACCACTTGATGTGTTACACAGTAGGACATGAATTTCTGGCAGGTGTAGTGACGGGCGATGAGTCCTGAGCATACCACTACACTCCCGAAACAAAGAAGGCCAATATGGTGTGGAAACATTCCGACTCCCTGCCACCAAAAAAAAATCAGAGTAACCCAATCTGCACAAAAAGTCCTCATGATGATGTTCTGGGACATGCATGGTGTTCTTCTGGGGGAGTTTCATCCAATCAGAATCACCGTAAATGACAAAACCTACTGTAACACATTGACAAAGTTGTGTCATGCCCTTCATGACAAAAAACCCAACAGAGATGCTGCAAATGTCAGACTGCTTCATGACAATGCTTGCCCACATGTTGCTTAACACATTTGTGACAAAATTGTGCAATTTGGCTGGGAAGGACCTTGCTCCTTTGGACTCTCATCTGCTTGGTCCCTTGAAAAGATACCTGAGAAGCCAACGCTTCAAGTTGGCTGATAAAGCCGAATTGGTTGTCTACAGGTGGCTATATGCCCAGAAAATGAACATTTATGAACAAGGTATACCAAAGCTGGTACCATGCTAGGATAAATGTCTCACACGTCTCGGTTCTTGTGTAAAAAAATGGCTAAAAACTGTAGTTTCATTGTGTATGTTTTGTTTTGCCTATCCATTAAATTGTTGCCAAAAAATAGCGTGCATTACTTTTCGATCCATCTTCGTACAATGACAGCCGGTGGCTGAGCTATGTTTTGGAAAAAATGGAGATAAAAATGAAGTTGCATTTCTCCATCCATCAGGACCTTCTTCTTTTTCTTACTCCTCAACACCTGATGTGTTCTGGGTAATTTGCAAAGCGAATCCTGGCATACCAACTGGTCAGTCTTACACTCTACCAGAAGGGGAAACAAGAAGATTTAGTGGTCATTAAACACTTCCTAGACTCAAGAAAAGACAGACTTGATTTAGTAGCAGCCCCCCTTACTTTCAGCATATTGACAAATACTATGTTAATTTTGATCAACACTATGACTATATGACGAATACTGTGTTAATTTTTGCAGTAAGCTGCTAAAACCAATGTTTTCTTCTTGAAAATTGAATTCTATTTTTTTAGTTGCCATATACTTAGAAAATGTAGGAACATTTTTGTATTAAGCACTATCATAATTTCTTAAGCTACTGGTAATAAGTCAGCTAGATTCATCTAAAGCTAGACTTTTGTGTGAAGCTAGGTCTGATATGTTGGCTTTTTCTCCATACATGTGAAACTTGAATTACCTATATCACCTGATCCTATTATGATCTCAAAATGAAACTTTGGGAGGTGTAAGAAGATAATATAAAATAATTTTGTAATTTTTTTCAAAATTGTCGTTTTTAAAAAAATTTAAATTAAATTTAATTTTTAGAACATTTTAAATTTTAAACTCTGTTATGTTTAATATTAAATTAAAGCCCATCAAAAGAGCTTTAAAATGAGACATTATCCAGGTCTGTATCTCATCTGGTTCCTGAGAAACTGACAGTTAACTATTT
This sequence comes from Macrothele yani, assembly GCA_039090855.1. Lineage (NCBI taxonomy): Eukaryota > Metazoa > Arthropoda > Arachnida > Araneae > Macrothelidae > Macrothele > Macrothele yani. The sequence goes on from CM077026.1 coordinate 79,490,734, forward strand.
CAGAATGCAGCAGTTTTTAATTAAAAAAAAAAAAAATTCAATTCAATAACTTTTGAACAGAAGGACACTTTTTTTAAAGATTTCCATTCATAACTATGTAAGGACACTTGATACACCAAGTTTCATCAAAATCTCAGAATGTCGGTCAGAATCTGTGTGCTGATTTTACATGGAATGACCCTATTACGTAATTGTTTTTGAATACTTTGAAATGCTCATAATGTCTGTTTCTGATTTATCTTACAGGAGTAGAAAAGTGATGAGCATCTTTATCATTAAATGCTGGGTTATAAAATCATGCAAGAAAAATTTAATTCAGACAACATAAAAATTTTCCCCAAACAATGTGATGCTTTTACATATGTTGCAGTTAAACAAATGTGATCTTGCCTCATAGACAAAAGAATTATAGCATTTTTAACTTGAAAGCCAGCCCTGTGTTCTCTCATAAATGTAATGATTTATTGAAAAATATGCCTGTTAGGCAGTCTACACTAAAGTACTTCTCACTCATCAGTTTCTGATAGTTCACTATAAATTTTATGAATCGACCTACATGTTCAAGAATTTAGTTTATGAAATATTATTTTACTGTTAGTTTCACTATTGTCTCAGTGAAAATGTACATTTTTATTAGCTTCAGTAATCTAGAATATGAGTAGGGCCATAACATTTGAGAGCTAGAACTGACTTCATTTAAATCATTAAGAAACAAAAATTAGGAAGAAACACGTGTCTGTTAGCATCCATGTACTTCTGCTTGTGCCAAAGAAAATTTGGAAGAGTTCTTAAAGAAACAGAAAATTTACATGGAAACTGATGTCTTGGGCTGAGTGGATCCTAAATTCAAGCTGACTAGCAGTAGGTAAGCTGGAACTGTCAGTACACACCCTGTGGATCATAATGTTCTGAATTTTTTGAAAGTGTTCTAGAAGTAGATATAACTTTGTAAGCACATGTAGAAGGCTCAGTTCTGTTTCTCATTCCAAATAGTTTTACTTTATAATTTTTGTCTCACAAGTTTTAACAATCTGTACTATCCCACCAGAGTGAGTTACAAAGTAAAGCTGCTTGTTAAAAGCCACTTAGTAGACAGCATAAATCATCTAATGAAACCATGTTAGATAGACAGCAGTTACAAAATAGAGCCCAGGGCTCAATGAGCCGGAAAACTGTGACTAACTTGTTCAGACATTAAGACATTAATGGAAAATAATCTCTTCCAGAATTCCACTCTCTTCTCTCCTTGCAATTAACTAGTGTCTTTCTCAACTGAGAAGTGGGGAAGGGATATACATAGTGTGCCTGTTAAGTAATGAGACAAAAATTATTTTATCAAAGTGAGCGATGGGTTTGCCTCTTTGGGGCGCTCTGTGGTAACAATGGCACACAGAACAGCAACTAGGGCCTCTGTGAATCTTGGAGAGGTGCCAGCTAGTTCTGTGTGACATTGGCAAAAAGACCCCAACTCACTGGGTTTTGTTCCAGAATCCTTAGGTTGAATGACCAACTGCAACCCTCAGCTGTGGGCTAATCCCCCACACTGATGTACTTACCTGATTAAAAAGACAAAAAGAAATCAGTATCCAGACTCAAGTGTGGGATATGGTGGACCTACCACACTTGAGAAGGAAGGTCCACCATGGAATCGACCTGGACTTTCCAAACGGCGTATGAGAAAGAGATCTCGGCTGAGTGAATGTAAGATTGGTGTATGGAATACTAGAGGTATATTTATAGTGAGGTGATTGAGGAGATGAATAAATATAGACTGGATGTGCTGTGTGTAAGTGAAACCAAAAGAAGGAAATTGGGGTAGAAGAAGTGAATGGCACAGTGAGTGTGTGATCTGGAGTATTGGATAATCTGAGAGGATAGGCTGGTGTAGGTGTGATTTTAAGTGAAAAGATGAAGAACAACTTGATTCACTATAGTTGCGTAAGTGAGAGAATTCGCTGGATTCGTTTGAAAGTGAAACTTCAGAAAATCGTAATTGTTGTAGTGTATGCTCCTTGTGACTCTGAACCTTCTGATAAGAAGGAAGATTTCTGGAATGAGCTAAAAGCTGTTTTGAGCCAGTTTGGTGCTAAAGAAAAAGTTATAATAGTAGGGGATTTCAATGCTAGAGTAGATGTGCAGAATTCAATTTCTGACAATGTTCTGAATAAGTTTAATGATCCTTGTGTGAATGATAATGGTGAAAGATTAATTGAACTCTGCATTGAGAATGGATTGTGTGTATCTAATACGCTTTTCAACCACAAGTATATCCACACATATACTTGGGAAAATCATACTCTTGGTCAAAAGATTGTCATAGATTTTGTTGTCTACAATCAGCGTCTGAAACACTTAGTTGGTCGCCCCGGTGGCGCAGTGGTCTAAGGCGCTGGCCTCTGATCATTCGTCTGTAAGGGGTCCGGGTTCGAATCCCGGTCGGGCATGGATGTTGTGTTTGTCTTATGGCACTGGCTCTCTCCCTTCCCTGGAACCAATGACCTTAAATTAGGGAAGGGCGACTGCTTATAGCCCATTGAGTTGCTCACGGTGGTCGTTAAACCTCCAAAAAAAAACAAAAGAAAAAACACTTAGTTGTTGACACCCGTGTGATAAGAGGTGCACATGTTGGTTCTGATCATTACTTGGTAGTGTCACGAGTGAAACTTATTGTTGGTTGAAGGAATAGGAAGAGACCCAGGATAGAAAGAATAAAGGTTGATAGGCTCCTTGAAGATCATCAGCATTATTCTGACTTACTCAGAGAACGACTGAAGGAGCTGAAGTCTGACGAGAGAGATGTAGAAAAAAAGTGGGAATGTTTTAAGAACTGTGTTGTCACTGCTGCTAAAAAGGTCTGTGGCACCACAATAGTGGGTAACAATAGAGGTGATGCTTGGTGGAATACTGAGATTGAAGAGGCAGTAAAAAGAAAGAAGGAAGCCTATTTGGGGATATTGCAAGGTAGAGTCTCTGTGGATGAATATCGCTGTAAGAAGCGTGAAGCTGCTAAGCTGGTTCACCAGAGTAAAGTAAAAGATAGGAAGGAGAAGGTGGAAAGGCATGAACTGGCTTTTTGGAAAGGTAGGAAGTCTTTTTGGGAGTACATGAGACTCAGGAAGAATAGGAGAAACAAAGGTGTAAGTTGTGTGAAGAATAAGATTGGGGAAATGACATGTGAGCCCAATGAGTTAAGTGAAAGATGGGGTGAATATTTCTGTGAGTTATTAGATCAGGAAAGCAAAGATGATTCTGAGGCAGATGCAGATTATGTCACAGTGAGGGATGGAAGCACAGGAGAGATCTCAAGAGAAGAAGTGTGTAAAGCTCTAAAATATCTTCAGAATGGTAAGGCGACGGGAGTTGATGGCATAACTGCCGAGATGTTGAAATATGGTGGCGACTGTGCAATTGACTTATTAACTGAAATTTGCTAGTTGTGCTATGAGTTAGGAATGATCCCTCGGGATTGGAAGGATGCTAGCATTGTTCCCTTGTATAAGGGAAAAGGTGATCAGACTGAATGCAAGAACTATCATGGTATTAGCCTACTAAGTGTGCCAGGGAAAGAATTTGGTAAGGTTGTTATTGAAAAAGTATGGGATCTTACATCAGAGAAAGTGTGGGATGTTCAGAGTGGTTTTATGCCTGGTAAAGGCTGCAGTAACCAGATTTTTGCATTACACACGATGATTGAAAAGTATCTAGCTGTTGGTAAGAAAGTTTTTGCTGCCTTCATAGATTTAGAGAAAGCTTACGACCAAGTAAATAGAACACTTTTGTGGAAAGTATTGAATGAATATGGTGTTACTGAGAATCTACTTACTAGTGTAAACGCCATGTATGCTGGTAGTAGAGCTTGTGTACGAGTGAATAGTGTTTTATCAAAATGGTTGTTCTGTTGATGCAGGAGTTAGACAAGGTTGTGTAATGTCACCATGGCTGTTTAATATATTTATGGACGTGCATGTGTGATGCCAAAATAGATTATAGTGGTTTATCTCTTAGTGATATCTGTGTGTGCAGATTGCTGTATGCTGATGACACTGTCCTGTTGGCAGAGAGCAAAAATGATTTGCAGGGTACGTTGTCTCGGATGTACAAAGTTTGCATGAAATTCAAACTGAGTTTAAATAAGGGGAAAACCAAAGTTATGGTGTTTGAGAGAGGAACTGGTAGCATTGAATGTAATGTAAGTATAAATGGCACTGTGATTGACCAGGTGAGTGAGTTTGTGTATTTAGGAAGCATGTTTGACTGAGAGAACAAATTGGACGATGAAATTAGTAGGCGAGTGAATTCTTCATTGAAAGTCATAGCTGCTGTGGGAGGTTTTCACAGGAGTGATGGGTTCTCTAGAGAGTTCCGCATGGCTGTGTATGAAAGTGTAATTGTTCCTACTCTGTTGTATGGCAGTGAAACCTGGGTACTGCAGAAGAAACATAGGAGTTGTTTGTGTGCTGGAAAAATGCGTTACTTACGTGGGGTTTGTGGCAAGACACGGTCTGATTGTGTGAGGAATGATGTGTTGCAGTTGTGTGATGTGAAGTAGAATGTTGTTAGCAAGGTGGAGACCAATATGCTTCGGTGGTTTGGCTATGTTGAAGGAATGAGTGAGGAGGTGCTTACTAAGAAAATCTTTTAGCCCAAGTGGCAGGAAGGAAAGGTAGAGGAAGGCCAAGGAAGACATGGGTGGATCAGATTCATTAGTGTCTGCATGAGAAAAAGATTATGAGTATGAAGTATAAAAGATCTTGTGTATGGCGTGTAATGGATATCAGTGAAGCCCGAGTTTTATGTCAAGATCGTTGTAAGTGGAGAAGTTTGATACGACAACAGTAAGTAAAAATATCTGGTACTTTGTATTTCTTTTTGGAGCTAACCTCTGAATCTGAGAGAACAACTTAGTGAGTGAGTAACATACCATATTTTGAATTGTCACTTAACACAGATTCAAGGTAATCTCCCTCCAACTCCACACAGTGGTAAGATCTTTCGTGCAGATGTTCGAAGGCACAGCGAAAGTCCTGAATGAAAATCTCCTTCAGTCTGTTGGTTACACCTCATTGGATGACCTCAATATCACTGAAGTGCTCCCCTTTCATGACACCTCACCTTTGGGAAGAGAAAAAGTATACGGGAGCCAAATCTGGCAAGTAGGGTGGATGTTTGATCACACATATTAATTTCAAAGCCAGAAACTGCTTAACAGGCAGTTACAATATGCAGGCATGTTATAATGCAACAGAAACCAGTTGTTTTTGTGGAGCAGTTCTTTTGTGATGCATCACATGCAAATGTACAGATGTTGCATTACTCCTTAATAATACTGACCGTGCAGTGTGGTGCCCTCAGGAACAAATTTGTGGTGGATAATTTCAGCAGAGTAAAAAAAAAAAAACAGTGGCCATTATCTTCATATGCAATTTTTTCAACCAGACTTTCTTCTGCCAGTGAGAAGACATTCCATGCTGTAGAGATTTGTTTCAGGATCAAACTGAAAATGCCAACTTTTATCACCGGTGAAAATTCTTTGCAACAAATTGTGATCTTGATCAACTGCATGGATGAAACTTAGACAACATGTAACCCGGTGCTCTCTGTTTGCTTGTCAACATGTGCGGTACAAACCTCGAACAAATCTTCCTCTTGAACAGATCTTTTTTTAAGATTGCCCTGGCTGTTTCCTTACCTAAACCAAGCTGTTCAGCGAGTGGCCTAGTGGTTATTTGCCTGTCATGGGCAACAATTTCGCTCGCCTTCACCACATTTTCATTTGTTCGTGCAGAAACTGGATGTCCCGTGTGTGGTTCATCTTTGAGGGATCCCCTCCTATCTTTAAACATTGAAAGCCAGTGAAACCCCTATGCATGGCACAGGCAGTTGTTGCCATAAACTTATTTTAGGTCTTGTTGCACTTCTGTTGCAGTTTTCCTTAATTTACAGTAAAATTTTACCACAGCTCTTTGCTCTATTATGCGACACCTGACACATTCCAAGCGCACGGTGCCGCCCCGGTGGCGCAGTGGTCTAAGGCGCTGGCCTCTGATCATTTGTCCGTAAGGGTCCAGGTTCGAATCCCGGTCAGGCATGGATGTTGTGTTTGTCTTACGGCACTGGCTCTCTCCCTTCCCTGGAACTAGTTACCCTAAATTAGGGACGGGCGACTGCTTATAGCCCATTGAGTTGCTCACGGTGGTCGTCAAACCTCCAATCAAAAAAAAAAAAAAAAAAGCGCATGGTCTTACTTCAATGGTGGCCACATGAAACTGCTGCATCACTTGGCTTGAAAGTTGCTCCTGCGATTATAGTGCATTCTAGCTGTCAAAACTATGAACACCTTTGTTACTTTTATTTAAAGGCTGTCTCATAAAAAATCAGTTTCATCACTTAATGGACACACCGTGTAGATCTGTCTGTTTCTATAGTACAGTTGCGAGTGCCAGAAAAATTTCAAAATTGTAATGTGCCCAGCCAGGTACATTGTCTCAAGAAATACAGGCTCAAACCAAAATTTTACATGCCTTAATACACACACACACACACACACACACACACACACACACACACACACACACACACACACACACACACACATGTACACACTCTCTCTCTCTCTCTCTCTCTCTCTCAAGACCACACAAGAGATGGATGGATGAAATTCAAAGGCATGCAGGAGTAACACAGAGGAGAGTGGCTGAAGACAGACAGTTGTGGAAGAAATTTGAGGAGGCCTTCATCCAGCAGTGGATTGATAATGGTTGACAATGATAATGATGATTTGGAATTAGTGTATAGGGTCTCACAAATGAATAATTTTATTGTTTGGGAAATTGAATAGTGACATTCAAGGCATGCAGGCATTTTTCACAGAAAGTGCTCTGAATTTTCTGGAACATGATGGTTAATTTCAGTGAATTATTTTGGCCTTTGAGTTGCCTGAAATTTATCAACACTGGAGACATAAATAAAGTTGTCTTATTATTTATTCTTCATGCTCAACTGGCATATACAGCATTTATTTCGTGCATGTGTTTGGAAGGGGTAACACACTAAAAGTTTGTTCCTTACATTATTTATATTGGAAAAATATTGTGAGAGAATAATGTGTATATATATTAGAATTATGAAATAAAAGGTTTTTTCCCTGTTGAAAAAAGGTTTCCTCATGCAACATGTATGGGGAGAAAACAACAAAAATTAAAACAACAGGAATCACATGCCTGGCAGCTTGCTTGTGCGTGCATGCCTCTAGAATTGAGAGTGCGTAAGTAAACCAGCAGTTGTTTCTGGCAACTGGTTAACTTACAAAATCTTTCTATTATTCTTTGCCTTGAGGAATAATTTATATTACAGATTAATTAAGAATACGTACACATATTGATGTTAAATTGAGATGTTGCCATTTTTTTTTCAACTCAAAGGATTTTGTAAAATGTTGAAATAGATTCAAAAACTTCACTGAGGGGGCAAACACACCTCTCCTGCATCCACCAGTGCCATGTTTTATGTTGCCTATTTTATTTTTTGGGCTTCCATGCGGGAATAACCCTTTAGCCATTGGCAGTTTTCATTTTTCAAGTTGGAACAAGATGTTGAGTTCATTCTGTTTAACAATAACATGAATGGATTGTGAATGGTTAACTGGTATAGTTTTGTAACTTCACATCAAAGAAATAGTTTTAAATAATATTTCTCTCTAACTTCTGATCTGTGTTTTCTTACCTGGTTTATTTTTAAAGCTTCATGTGATTCTTATTACCTACTTTTTTATTAGATTTTTAGCTTTTAGCAGAGTTACCTTTGCAGACTGGAATTCAGTTTATAAAAGGATAATTCTTGGAAGTCTGCCATACATCAGTCTTCTACCCAAACTGGATTTTCATGTTTTTGCTTTAAGCCAATAATTATAAATTTCAGTTTTAATATTTCAGATAACAGAAGTGAGACTTTGAAATGATAATAAACAGCCTTTTTCATTTGATTTACTAATTGCATTGACTGTAGAAATCTAATGCATTTAAAAAACTCAGCATCCTACTCTGAGAAACTGCAATCCCAGTTCTCAAAGTAGGATGCTGACAGGCTATCTCTAGAGCATGAGAATGTTTAAAAGACTGTTTGTACAAACTGTGCAGACTATTGAACAATCATTTAAAATGGTTTAAAATATCTGTTCATACTTTTCATTACACAAGACACATATACTACGAGATTGTGATTAAAACATTTCCCTGTAAAAAACTTAAGGTTTGTGCTGTGACAAGTAGTCCCATCATAATTAGTCCTGTACCATTGTGCAAATCATGTCTTTGGGCTAGTGATCTTTATTCTAATAATGGCTGTCTTTTGGCATAATTTGACTAAAAGACAGTTGGTCTAAAGATATGATTCGTTCAGTGTATATCACTGAATGAATCATGTCTTTGGTCTAGTTGCCCATCTCATATTCATTTGCTCTATTTTATGTTTCATCCAATACCCATTGGTCCAAAGGACAGGTCATCTGAAAGTGGCAATAGTCCAAAGACGCTGGAATAATGTTACTTTTCATTCACATTGTGGATGTAAATTTTTTTTTAAAATCTGTTTTAGCTTGCTTTCTTTTCAAGAAAAAGCTTGTTGACGTTATCTTCAGGACTATTTGACTATGCTGATATCAGAACTAATTTGGAAACAAAATGGTCCAATATTAGAGCATCAAATAAACAAATACATTGCTCTTTCCACATTCCAGAAACACATAGCAACCGAAAAATTGTTTATTCGATCATTGCCGTGGAAATGAACCCAAGAATCTCTCGATATCTAGCAGAGCTCCTTACACTTGAAAGGTGGAAAGAGTGATGCATTTGTTTATTTACTGATGCCACATATTTGGAGGATTTTCAATTAGAGCATCAGTTGATTTTAAATTATTATTTTTGTGTTGGTTGGAGGAAAAGGTCTGATTTTGTACTTCCTGGTTTGTCTGTCAGTCAGTGAATATAGTATCTGATTTTGAAATGCTTTTTGCTCTGAATAGAGAAAGAATCTAGTTTTACAGTTGCACATTTTGAATGCCTGTGTGAGCTTGAATGTGAAATTTTGCTTACTTTAGAATAACATGTTTTCCATATTCATTGACAATATATATTAAATGTTTTTTTCATTGTTTTTGTCATTCTTTCATAAGCAAAATAAATAATTTCCATTTTATTGTAGTTTTCTATTTATTTGTGAAGAAAAACAAATTGAGTGGGATTGTATAATTTATTTTTGTAATCTATAGTATATATACAGTACAGTTGTTATGAATTTAATGAAATTTGGTCAAAGGGTTAATATAACTCGCATGCCTGTACTGGTAAACTTCTCCAGATATTTTTTATCAGTTTTCCTCAAATGATGAGCACAATTTATAGGATTTTCAGATCTTATACCCCATTTGAAAAATAGCAAAGGCAACTATAATCTCGTTAACATTCTGAGCAGGACATTTTTGACCGTGTGAGTGTCTGCCTAAGTCGGGGTGTGGGGTGTGTGTGTGTGGGGGGTGTCAATTTTTTATGGTGAATTGGTGAAAGAAATTCATTTTGAGTAAATAATTACTGTTTTTTTTTGTAATGACCAAGTATTTAAAAATTGATTGTGAAAATGGCAAGATAGTGAGATCCTCAAAAAATACTGTAATATTAGTGATATGTAAACTGTTTTTGTTGACAGTAGCCTATTAACTCACTGTTTGTTTTTGCTGAGTTTCCATTCAGTTTTAAAATTTAAAAAAGACAGTTCATACTGAATTACATTATTCATCAGAAGGAAACTAACCTCTTATTCGTGCTATTGGTAAAGATGAAACTTATATTCAAAAACAGCAGCAGTGTATTTTGAGATGCAATAATATTTTGAAAATGATGTTTCTAGATTTGATAGAGCTTCTTGAAAAGCTGAGTGACACTTCAGCCCCAAAGAATTCGCAGAAAAGTGAAGCCAAAGGAAACAAAGATGCAAAAGCTGCCACGAGCCCTTCATTTCGAAGAAGGAACACATCAAAACCAGAGACAGGGCAAAGTGGGACAGAAGTTAAAAGAGATTATTCTGAAGAACAGCTAGAAGCTGTACAAAGGTGATTTCACTTGTCTACTACTTTTCACATTTTACTTTCATAACCCAAAATAGAACTATTTTATTAAAAATAATAACTTTGAAGTGACAATGTAAAAATATCTTTGTTGATGTATGTGCACACCCACACCCACAAAATAACTCTCTATTCTAATTGAGTTTAATAAAACAAGTTCAGCTCACATTTTAAAAGCAAGCTTAAAAAAATTGTGAGTTTTCTTTTAGTGAGGTCTGTGACTGTTATTATCCTTGAAACAATATTATTTGAAACACATGAAATTAAAAATAAGTAAACTTGTCTTCTAAGGAGTAAAAATTATAGTGCCACCCAATGCCATGAGATTTTCAGTATAAAGCCAAAAGTCATGGTTCCCAAAATAATGAACAATGTATGATTTTTTTGGTAAATGTATAGTTTAGCATCCTAAATTATTTTCTTTCAAGTGAGTGACCATAATGTATGAAATAGTTCATTTTCAAAAATCTCATACATGTTACTACTTATACATATGTTCAGAACAATAAAGATATACTCTGTGCTGTTTAACATTTGTGAAATATGAGTGGCATATTTTTTTTAGGTCAGTTTAGAGTGAAATGATCTTTTATTTATTTTGTGTTTTATACTCCTCTTGCCATTAAATTCAAATTTTACATACACCACATTTGTATGCACTGTTATTGTTCCAGCTATCTTTTAAAAATTAATGGCTACATTAGATAAAATTTACAGTCAAATTACAGTGATAGAAAATATAAAAACAACTTAGATATTATTATCTTTTTTAAAAAGAAAGATTTTTGTACAAAAAAATCTTTGTGAAATTGAAGGAACAGACTGTCTTTATATAGTTGCAGGAAATCAACAGTAATCATGTATTATGAAATTATAAATCCAGTAGTAGTCTGTTCTAAATATTGCTTATAGGAATTTTTCATTATAGCAGAAATATAATAGAAATTTTGACCAATGAAACAAAGGAACCTCTTATTTATTATTGTTTATATGAAAATAATTATAGCATAACAGAGAGGTAGTTAAAACAGGGTTGTGCAGAAAGAACTTTTAATACAGGTTCATCACAATTGTTTTCATTCTTAGTAATGAAGGAGTACTAAAAAACTTCATGCAGTTTTACTGGAATTTAAAAAATAATTTTAGAGAAATTTTCGAAGCAAATGTGAAGGGTGTTTTGAAAGGTTTTACCTGTTTAAAGAAATATATATTTATTTATGAATAATTACTTACAACTTTTCAAAATAATGTTCTTGAACATCTATACGCTTTTGCATTTGATAAAAACATTTTGCAAATGCCTCTTCCTAGCTTTGTTTTGGCAGACTATCAATTGCCCTCAAAATAAGCAGCTAGGGCCTTTTCACAAAAATCTACATCCACACAGGATTTCCTTGGCTTTTGGAAAGAAATCACAAGGTGCCAAGTCAGGGGAATAGGCTGGATGAGGCAAAACTCGCATGCCTTCTGTTGCCAAAAAATCAACTGTCGTGGCTGTAGTGTAAACCAATGCATTGTTGTGGTGCAAAAGGAGGTGCTAATTTTTTGATCTTGGGGGCTTTTTCTTCCATTTTGTGATGACCTTTGGCAGTCATTGAGTGGTATACCAATTAGTAGTAACAGTTCTTTGATTTTCAAGAACAATAGTTGTCTCATGTCCTGTTTTACAGTAGAAGGACGCAACCATTTTCTTCCTTGCACTGCTGATTCACCGGACTTTGGTTGGAGGTGCATCACCTTCGAAGCACCAGACCCTTGATTGTTCCTTTGTTTCTGGATCATAGTGATAAATCCATGATTCATCACCAGTTACAATGTTGTAAGTATCTTTATATATATATCATCCTGTGAATTTAGACAGCATGAATCGGTTCCATTCAACTCGGCTTGTCTTCTGCTTGTCCGTGAGTGAATGGGGCACCCAATGGGCACATCGCTTCCTGACATGCAAATGATCATGAATTATTGTTTGTGCAGCAGTTTATCCAATGCCCAGAGTCATCTATATTTCATTATATGTCTCACTAGAGTCTTCTTTGATTACTTTTCTTACAGCATCAATGTTTTCAGTCGTTACAGCAGTATGGGGCTGACCACAGCAGAGTTCATCTTCCAAAGAATTTTTTTCCCTCTTAAATTCATGAAACTAGTTTCTAACTGTGGCAAGAGAAGGAGTAGACTCTGGAAATATATTTGATAGCTTTCGAAACACTGCTGTGTAGCTAAACCTTTTTTAAAATCATAAAAAATCATTGCATGAAAATCATGTCTTGAAAGCTCTATTTTAGCACCCCAAATGAGGTCAACTGTGTTCCATTCTCCTGCCACATGAGCCAAATCTGGTTTGAGCAGGTGGCCACGGCACCCTCCATTGGCCAATATGAACATGTGCTTCCTAATTGCAGCTGTGTCATCATTGGCAGACAACGCGTTCAGCATCAGCTGAAAACTTTTGGCACAAGCACAGCCTCCATGTAACATATCTTCATCAGAATTTTGGTACAGTTTATTCCTGTGACAGTTAAGGTTAACAATATGTGATGGTTAGAGTAAATTTGTGATGTCTACTTCTGTGTAATTATAGTTAAGAAAGACTGTAAATCTATTGTTCTGGTAGTGACCAACACATGTAGTAATGATGGAGTGTTTTCTTTTTTTAATTTCAAGTACTTCTTTGGGTTTTCCTTTTGTGAGTTGTAATTGATGTTTAATAATTTGTAGGGGTTCTCAATTCATTCTATGTGCTTGTTGCTTGTGAACTGAACATGTTAATACACAGGACATTAGAAATCAACACATAATTGTTATGTGACAAACATTTAATGGGGGAATGCAGGGGTGTATTTATAGGGGGAAGCCAAAAGCCCCTGTTCCCCAAAGTGGTTCACTTTTTCATGGTTTTTGTAAAAATGTGACTTTCACTAGAACAAAATGCTTTAATTTAAGAAAAATGCATCAACTTACATTAGAAAAAAGGCTTTATTTAATATAACTCCACCCATGGAAGAACATTTCGATAGTAACTCGTACCTTTATCAGCCTTGCAATGAAGAGCTGATGAAGGTAGAAGTTACTACTGAAAAGTTCATTTATTAAATTTTTGCCATGTAACTGTTATGTGTTGAATTCTAATATGTCATTTTGAATTACTTTCACTTTTCATCTTATTTGGTATGCAGCAGTGTCTAACCCATCGAGGCAGTGGGAACACATGCACCATAACTTCTGTAAACCAAAAATATATACATCATGTTTTTATATAACTTTTTTTTGTTTATTTTTCTGTATTTGATTTCTTATGCTTGCACCAAATGAACTATCAGCATGCTTTTAGGTATTCTCCTGATGCAACCAAACTACTCTTTTTTTGTGTGTAGACATATGCAGCTGTGAGCCTAGAACAAAGTACACTCTGGCTGTCATGCATCACAGGATCACATCTACCAGTGTGTCCTTTTATGTCCATGAACTCCACATGCCCATAAATTAGTTATCCATTTTTTGCACTTTTGACCAAAACATGATGACAGACAACAGCTCGCCGCTTCCTTTGGAATAGTAAACATTTCTCCCTCACAGGACGAAAAGACATTCTTCTAAGTTATTCTGTTACATTAAGACTAAAAAGTGCCAAACAGTCATGAAATGATTCCATCACCCTAAACTATCATTAATTGTCTCACACACATTGTGGAAATAAGAATGCTTTCTATATAGCGGGGGTTTTCTTTCCATCTAGGGATGGGGGAGATGAAGAGATTCTAAAGTTTGAACATTTCTTGAGCGGGCAGGATATATTAGGATGGCTTCACCCATCTGATGGCAGTTTTGCGCAGTCACTCAAACCACTAAGCAGCAATGGAAAGCACTTTGCTTATTTGTTTTGTGTTCCTGGCATCATGCCACGAATTTGAAAAATTCCTGTGCTCCTAAAAAGACTGATCAGATGAAATGGAACTGGATGATGTAGCAGGACCTTTGTGTCATGAACTGTTTCTAGAAAAAGTGTCTTTGGAAAATTCAAGTATTCTGTTCTTAACATTTGTTTGATAGCCACATTAAGCATTTGTGATTGAAACTTGTAGTTAGTTATGTTGCTTCATTTAAAGCTCACTTTTAACTATTTATCATTTTCCATTCAGAAATTATTAAAATCTCTATTTTCTCAACTAATTTTTAACAGCCCTGTATAGATTCAATTCAGATGGAAAGATCCTGATGAAATAAGAGTCTGAATGCATTAAATGAGTATACAATAGTATACAAATATGCATTTACAAGGATATCAACTTTTCATTTCGTTGTATTCCATTTACTCAGGTTTGTTTGATTTCTGTATTATAATAAAAATGCTAAAAACTTATTAGTTGAAACATTAAACAACTACATATTGAGTGCAGTAATGGATCCAATGGATGGTGACTAGGGTGCCCTCCCCCCAGCAGATTTTTCCTTTTTAAATGACCAATATCTAAACAATTAAAGCACTTATTTTTGTAAAATTATAGGATTAAATCCACTGGTTTTCATAAAAGTTTTCTTAACCACTAAAAGTTGCTGTAAATTTGGAGATAAAATGTTCTGTTCTAGCTTAAACAGGAAAAAATACAACTATAAAAAACTAGAGGTTCAGAAACAGAGAAACACGAGAGCAGAAGTAAAAAAAGATTTTGACTGATCATGAAAAAGCAATGGGTGAACTTTCGTTATGTTTTTTAGTATTGTCTGGCATCATTAGTAATTGGGAGCAGGGAAAGACACAGTGTGGGGTAGACTTTGAAGTACATGTGTGAGATAGTGTGGGTAACAGAGTGAAGGATGTACCTCAATTGGACCATAAACATAAACTAGTTACAAATTTCCAAGCTGCAAATTTTTCTCTTAAAGTAACCCATCAGAATAGAAGGAGTCACACTTTATTGTGAAAGCTTTTATCCAGATATGAAATTTAAAAAGCATCAAATTCATTTCCACAAAAAAGTGGGCAATTGAATGTCGTGAAAATAGTGTTGATTTTTCAGTTCTTATTCGTAGTTTGTGATTTAAGAATTTAGAACAATTTTTTAGTGGGGAATTTACAAAAACCTTGTGATGCTAGGAAGGGGCAATGTTGCAGGTTTATAGTGTGTGTATGCCCTTCATAAAGTCTCTTTTTTTAGACTGGAGCTGCCCCCCAAGATGAGCTTCTAGATCTGATACTGATTGAGTGTGTAGAGCTACGAGGGCTTCCTTGGTGGCCAAGTAGTCAGAGGTATAGGCTTCTGGGTAATCACCCAAGGTGGGCCTAGGTTTAAGTGCTAAGCAATGCATGGTTGGTTGGTTTGTCATACACTGAAGAGCAATTGATTTAGAGACAGCTGGCGTTTATGCAAATGTGGCGCTGTGGGCGGCCCTGTAAACGGAAATGACATGACGAATGCAGCGATCCAACAATATAAGGAGTGATGCGACGGGAATCAGTAAGAGTCAGACGCAGTATGGGTAAAACGAAGGATCTAAGCACGTTTGATCGTGGGCAAATTGTCGGGGTCCGACGAATGGGTCACACCATCGCGGAAGTTGTGCAGGCACTGGGATTTTCACAAGCCACTGTGTCATGGATGCACCGTGAGTACATCGAATCCGATAAAACCATCCCTGCAAGGGCTAACTGCCATAGACAACAGTGTGTGGATGAGCGGGGTCATCGTCGGCTAGCTCGCATTGTAACAGCGGATAGATGGGCCACAGTGTAAGAAATCACTTGACAATTTAATGCTGGTGCACAAAAACGTGTAAGCAGCCACACCATCCAGAACCATCTCTTCTCTATGGGGTACAGAAGCCATCGTCCCACGAGGGTACCGCTGCTGACCGCACATCACAGGGTGCAAAGATTAGCATGGGCATGGGAACATCGCCACTGGACCCTAGACATGTGGAAAAATGTTGCCTGGACTGATGAGTCGAGATTCACATTGGTACATGTGGATGGCAGGATACGAGTACGGCACAAACCACATGAAGCGATGGAACCTTCTTGCCAGCAGGGTACTCTTCAAGCTGATGGGGGTGGCATTCTTGTCTGGGGACTGTTTACGTGGACTGAAATGGGACCCCTGGTATGTGTGACATCGTCTCTCACAGGTCAACGTTACTGGGATATCCTGGACGACCATTTGCTCCTGCTTGTGCGTCTTCAACATCCCACTGGGGACCTCATCCTGCAACAAGACAATGCACCGTGCCATCGCTCCTGAATTGTATCCGAATGGTTGAATGAACACTCCACTGACGTGACCTCGCTTCCTTGGCCAGCTAGGTCACCTGACCTCAATCCCATCAAGCCCAACTGGGATGCTATCGAGAGAGACTTTCGAGGCTCTGACCCCCCTCCATCAAATCTTTGTGAACTGTGGGAGCTTGTTCAGGGGTCATGGATCCGTATGGCTTCCCAACACCACTTCCGGTGTCTTGTCGAGTCCATGCCGAGATGAATCGCCGCCGTCATCAGGGCGAAAGGTGGTGCTACACGCTACTAGACAGGTATCTCTAATTCAATTGCTCTTTAGTGTATAGTGCTGGTTATGGCCATGCCAATACTGCAAGTGACTTTTAATGGCCTTCAGTGTTCAGAAGGGTTGGGTGGAGGAGACAAAAGAAATTATTATTATTTTTTTTTGTAAATAAAAAAAATATTTGTAAAGGTTTGATTAATTTTTAGAAATTTTATATATTTGTATTCTTTGTATAATACAAAAAATAATTTTGTGCCTTTATTTAATCAGGATTAAGAGATGCAAGAATTTTTATGAGATCTTAGGAGTGACAAAGGATGCTGGTGAATCAGACCTGAAAAAACAATATAAGAAGTTGGCTCTTCAATTCCATCCAGATAAAAATAAAGCTCCAGGAGCAGCTGAAGCATTTAAAGGTTAGTTGTGAGGATCAGCATGCTAAAGCAGGTAGGCATTTATTGATTTGCTGAGTTTGATTTTTATGAACCAGTAGTTTATTCATAACAAATGTTCTTTAACATGTATTCTTCTACTCTTGTTTTAACCTTCACTGCAATATCATTTTGAAGTACAATGTAAGCATTATTGTTTTTTTTTAATTGATGTAAGATAATGTAGTTTTCCACTAAGTTAAAATACTAAATGTTGTGCTTATTACAGTCCTGTCAATTTATGTTGTCATATTAATTTTTTCTGGTCATCGAATCCTCTCTTCAAATTGAGAAGTTGTCTGGGTGTTGTTTTCTATATAAAGAAAACATGCAAGGAAAAAAGTATGCCTGTTCTCTGAAGAAATCAATCAGAATTGCAAATTTTGCTATTTGTTTTATAAAGTCCTAAAATAGAATTTTTTTTTATAAAACAACATCAACATCCTTATCCTGTCTTTTGTAGGTAACCTCACTCTGTGTATACATATTTCAATACACACTCTCTCAGTGATCTATTTAAATCTGTTATTTCACAAGCAACTGAAGTTGGCTGATTTAGCTTTTTTTTTTTATTATTGCCTGTTCCTTTTCTTTCAGTAATGGCTGATCACTTTTGACCCATCTATTTAATAATTATATAAATATATATTCTATCAAGAAGAGACAAGTAAAAAAATTATGTATTGACCGGTGTGAGTAAAAAGAGAAAAAATAGAACAACTGAATGTAGAAAGTGTCGAGAATACTGTTTAGTTTTTTAGGTCATTGTGGTAGTGAGAAAATGCAGATATATATGTATATATATATATATATCACCTTGTAAGGTCAGGTGATGCGTAACATCACAGCCTCTCCTTGACAAATGTCAACCCCGCCTTCTCGTGGTACATCCTGTTCCCACTAAAGGGGCTCTGACGACCGCCAATAGCGGTATAACTGTACCATCAGGATTACAGGAAATGTTATCCCACACTCAACAACCCGCTTGGCCAGTGTGGTGAGTTATGGCCAAACCCCTCCAAAATGACTGCACAACTTAAATCTTGGCCCTCAGTCTCCGGCAGCTGGCATGTACCTGGCCAAGGCAGCGGCCAGTGCGACATGAAGGCAGAGGGTGCTAAGAATCCCCGGAAGACCGGACTAGGCTGCCATCTGATGCTGACCTTGGCTACGTATAATGGATGCTCCCTATCTTCTGATTCAAGGCTTCTTGAATTGGAAGAGGAACTACAAAGGATGCATGTGGGACGTCGTCGGGCTAAGTGAGGTAAGGAGAAAAGGAGAAGATCTCATTGAACTGAAAGGTGGACATCTCTTCTACTATCATGGGACTGATACTGGCAGAACTAGTGGTGTTGGATTTATAATAAACAAGAAACTGAAGGATAAAGTTGTAGAAGTTGAAAGTTCCTCTGACAGAGCTGCACGACTCGTTATCCAACTCTCGAGAAGATCCAGGCTCAGATTATTCAAACTTATGCACCCACCACAAGTCATCCTGAAGAAAAGATTAAAGAATTTTATGAGGAAATTCGTCATCTAAATAATACAGGCAAGCAGCACTTTAAGATCATTATGGGAGATTTCAATGCAAAAATAGGGCAACGGCAACAGAATGAAACTTCAGTAGGTAAATTCGGTCACTGCAACAGAAACCAGCATGGAAATACTCTCGTAGAGTTTGCAGAGGCAGAAGGGTTTTTCATCTTGAACTCCTTTTTCAAGAAGAAGCCACACAGGAAATGGACATGGAGACATCCAAATGGGACGACAAGTGAAATTGATTTTATTATGTGTAACAAAAAATTCGTCATAGAAGACTGCAGTGTGCTAAACAAGTTCAACACAGGTAGTGACCATAGATTGGTGAGATGTAAGATGCACCTCAACACTAAACTCGAACGTAGCAAGCTCATAAGGCAAACAAAATGTATTGACATAACCAACCTTAAAAATCACCATAATACCTTCAATTTGGAACTGAAGAACAGATTCTCTGCTTTAGAAGGCGTAACATCGGAAGAAGTGGATATTTCTGAAGTTTCAGAAAAGTAATTCTTATGGAAACAGCAACAAAATTAGCTGGGCTAAGAACAAGTTGCATGTGAACAAATTATCAGGAAAAACTAAAATGTTGATGCAAAAAAAAGAAAAGAGATGAGGACAACTAAAGAAGATGTGACTTCCATAGTGGAATATATAGAGCTATGCAAGACAGTACGAAAAAGTATCACTGAAGACGTAAGGAAATTCAACTGTGAACTAGTAAGGAAAGCAATTGAAAACAACCAAAGCCTAAAGATAGCAAAGGGACATCTCAGTAAGGGAAGAAAACAGATTATGGCACTGAGAAAAGAAGATGGTTCTGTAACAAGAAATAGAGGCAAAATTTTGACAAGAGTGAAAGATTTCTACTCCAAATTATATGAAAGGGATGATACATGTACTCCAGACATCATGAAAGGTACCAGAGTTATTCCAGTCCTCTCAGCAGAAGTTGCACATGCAATCAAGAACATGAAGCGGGGAAAAGCTACAGGAGAAGATGGAATTACTGTAGACATCATACAAGAAGCAAGTGGAGAAATCGAAACAGTACTCACCCAAATTTTCACTCGATGCCTTAATGAAGGGAAGATTCCTGAGGATTGGAACACCGCTACAATGATCTTGCTACATAAAAAAGGTGACATTGAGGATCTCAGGAGCTACAGACCTATCAGCCTCCTATCAGTGGTTTATAAAATCTTCACTAAAGTTCTTTCACACCGCATGAAGGTGACACTGGACATGGCTCAACCGAGAGAACAAGCTGGATTCAGGAGTGGCTACAGCACAATAGATCATATCCACGTACTGAGAGAACTAATTGAAAGAGCGAGGGAATATGAACTTCCATTGTGCATGGCTTTTATCGATTATGAAAAAGCCTTTGATTTGGTGAAACCATCAGCAGTTACAATGACTCTGAAATCCTGCGGTATTGAAGATGCGTACATTAATATTATTAATAACATCTATGAAAATGCAAGTGCAAAGATTCGGCTGTTTGAAAATACAGCACACATAAAAATTGGAAAAGGGTGAGACAAGGTGACACCGTATCTCCGAAGCTCTTTAATGCCACATTGGAAAATGTCTTTCAATCACTGAACTGGGAAAACAAAGGGATGAAGATTAATGGAGATCATCTAACCCACCTTCGTTTTGCTGATGATGTAGTAATTTTTGCAACTATCCCATCAGAGCTGCAGAGTATGATCCAGGAACTTGCTGACAAGAGTAAAGAAGTGGGATTAAAAATGAACTTTCAGAAGACAAAAGTGATGTTCAATGCTTTTACAAGAAATGAAGATTTGTCGATTGATGGAGAAAAGCTGGAGATAACAGACACGTACGTTTATCTTGGACAGCAGATATCAAGTGAGGGTCACATTGATGAAGAAATTAATCGGCGTACAAAACTTGCCTGGAGAGCTTTTGGAAGAAACAGCATAATTTTCAAGAGCAATATGCCATTATGTCATAAAAGAAAAGTGTTTGATCAATGCATCCGTCCAGTGCTTATGTATGGTGCAGAGACATGGACGTTAACTAAAAGAGACATACAAAGGCTGCAGACAACTCAAAGCAGCATGGAGAGGTGCATGCTTGGTGCAACCAGGAGAGATAAGAAGAGGAACTCGTGGGTCCGAAAAATGACAAGAGTGGAAGACATCATGATCAGAGTTAAATCCCTGAAATGGCAATGGGCTGGAAATACTGCCAGAAGGACAGACCATCGATGGACAGCCGAAATTTTAGATTGGATTCCAAGGGACAGGAAAAGACCCAGAAGAAGACCACATGGAGATGGGTGGATGAAATTCGAAAGTATGCGGGAGTGACATGGAGGAGACTGGCCCAAGACAGACCGTTGTGGAGGAAACTTGGAGAGACCTTCGTCCAGCAGTGGATTGATAATGGTTGACAATGATGATGATGATATATTTCACCTTTTGGATTCTGCTGTTGACTGGATCTTTATTTTTGTTTTTTATTTTCCTTTTGTTAGTTCAATGTCGCAAGTTTTCAAAAATTTTGAAGGCTTTTTTATTCTCAATTGATTTATTATTCTTTCAGTTTTAAGCACTACAAACTTTCAGAACACAACAACTAAGTTATAGTGTTAAGCTTTAGTATGAGTTTTACTAATGCTTATTGGTTTAAATTTAATTTAGACAAATTTTCAAAGTGAGTGCCATTCATCAAGTTTTCATTGTTGTTTACTTTTGTGTCAGTTAAGAGTAAGTTTGAAAATTTGCATAAATTAAATGTTAAAAAACTAGTAAAACCCCATATTAAAGCTTTATGCAGAAGTGCTAACCCTACTGTTTATCCCAGGTGACTTGATTTACGGCCAAAATTTCTCGTTTTCATGCATTTTCTGTTAAATGAAGCATAAAAAAATATAAATTTTTTGTAATTCATTTGATAATAATTTTAAAATTTTATATCACAAAGCAAAAGGAAGTTTCTTGCTGTTTCATGCTCATATCTCAACAGCCAAACGATTATTTCACTGCATTAATGAGATGTAGGATGCAGTGGAAGGGGCAGAGGAGTATATAGGAGCAATAGCAGAATGGCATGTAACACACAAGAGAATTTACAGTAGCACATGGGTCAACAGAGCGATTCAAAGCCACCCTCCTTCCTTCATAGCAGCATACCTACCCACTTTTCTGCTTTCAGTGGGAGTCTCCCGATTTTAGGCCATTTCTTTCACCCTCCTTTAACTGTTTCTGCAAATTTGCCATTGTTCTATTATGTGGCACTTATATAGTGAAATTTCTTTATTGTAATTTTAGAGTGGAGTACGTTTTTTTTTTTTTTTTTTAATCACAGTCTTTCTGGTGAGCGTATATCATGAGTGAAAGTTTTCTGTCCTTCAAAAATTTCTGGAAACACAAGTCAGATGGAGCGGGAATTTTTCGTAATCATACATTTCTTTTTCTCATGATTTACCCTCTGACCACTATTGTTGTTAAATATAATTATATTTCATAAATATTCGTACTTCAGCTTATTAAAAATGAGACAAAAAATTTCTAAAAAAAAGTTAAAAATAAAAATTTTGCCTGTAGGCCTACTCATGATTTCTTTTTCTCTTAGTATTCCCTCTGCCCAACATTGTTGTTAAATGTCATTTCTCCCCATAAATATTTGTATATTGGCTTGTAAAATAAATGCAAAAATTACCAAAAAAACAGAAGTTAGACAGAGAAAAAGTTGTAATTTTTTTTTCTGCAATGTTTTTTCTTTGGCTTTTATTATAGTTAAATATAATTTCCTTCCATAAATTTCTAAAAAAAAAAGTTAAAAGTAAAAATTTTGCTTGTAGGCCTACTCATTTCAGCTTGAAAAAAAAGGCAAGTCGAAAGATTTTACTTTGCATTTAGAGCTTTAAGAAGTGTGCGGACGAGCTCATGGTGTATGCTTGGCTGTGGAAACACTAATGTCAAATCCTATAAAGCATGGGAAGATTTGACTGGAGCAATATGAGATTAACAGTGGTAATGAACACATTCAGGGAAAATGCTTGTTAAAATCTGATGGTGTGGTGAAACCTGGGTTTTAAGCATTTTAGATAAGGAACAAATTTGGGGGTAAGACCTGAAAATTTGAGAAATTTATTAAGTGAAGATAAGGGAGACAAATGCAAATGTAGATCCTAATTTATTATGGTTTAAAGTAGGAGGGTTCTGTAGAGTGAAAAATATTTTCAATCTCAGCAGTGCTTTTTAGCTTTCAGCCATGTGTGTAATCTAGGTTTGAAGTGGTGAGTGTATGAATGTTTATATCTATCAATACATTAACAATGTTGAGTTGTAAGTAGTAATGTAATTATTTCTATAAGTATCTAAATTTTTTTTCGTTGTTTTTGAATTATAATTAACTATAAACTGATGATCTGCTTTGATGGAATTTGACCATACATATGGGTACATTTTGCTGTCTACAAATGCTTAAAGTAAGTTTTTGTTTGAAATTGAGGTTTTGTGTTGTAAAAACATTGCCCCTCACATGTTTTTCTCGAGTTTCAGAATCTTTTCTCTTTTCAGAATTTCTAAATTGGCAGATGTTTGTTAAGCTGGATACCACTTAGAAGTAGATTATCATATTCATTTTAGCCAGAAAGAGGACATGGATATAATTGTATTGCATTTGACCGCTAGCATTATAGAAGCACTATGTAGATCATTTTCAAATCAAAAGTGATACTTATTAAAATGCCACTAAAGAAAAACTATAATGGGACAATGGTTTCAGCCGATAGGGCTCTCGTCAGCCATCAAAATGCATATGTTGCTCCTTTCTTGATCAGCTTTTGAATCTTTTATTGTAGGATTGTGGTCTTGTGCTGCCATCTCCCAGCTGGAATCTGTTGAATTTTCTGAAAACTAATTTGTCATTAATATTTTGTAAAAATGATGTGAGAAAATTATCCCATATTTTGTTAATTTTGAGAGATGGGTCCTTGTAGTTATAGTTTTCTTGTACTAGCATTTTAATAAGTATCATCTTTGATTCAAAAACCATCTGAGTATAACGAAATGCCATTAGCAATTTTTGCTCTGATTTATTGTATAAGAAGCACTACAATTATCTTTTCTTTCTTGCAATATATAACATTTTCTTTTTTTATCCTATGACTATATGATTCACAAATTTCCTTTCACTGATGAGATTTCAATCAGTGCTAAAGTTTACCATGTAGCTTCCCTTTAAAATGTTTCCTTTTTAAACATTCAGTTTTTTTATGAAGAAATACTATGCTTCACTAAGAAAATTTTTTGAACCAGAACCAAGCCATGGATGAGATTCAAGGTCAGATCTGTAAACTGCAAGTGCCTTCCAGTATCATTCTGGAAAAACAACCTGATGTGATCTGGTGTCAGATAAGTCAAATAGCATGTGAATTGGTACATAGCCTTTTGATAAAGTATCAGAAGTTATTTTTTCAATATTATAAATACCATGTGCAGTAAAACCTGTATAAGACAGAAACCCCCAAATGGAACCTTTTTTTTATTTTGTTCCCTAAATGAAAAATAGAAAATTACATACTATGCAGGATTCTTAGGAAAGTCCGTTTGCCCCCCCTCTAACTTTTAAATCGGGTATCATACTGCCATGGAAGTAATGTGTACCTATAGGAAAGTGACCATGCACAATCGATTAGGCATGCTTGTAGCGCCCCTAGTGGCGAAATATTGAACTTAGCAAAACTAACTCAGGAACCAAGAGAGATACGCAAAAGTCCGATTACAAAATGAAAGAGCGGTGTTCAGTTAGTACAAAATGACACTTGGTTCAACTGAAACACTTACAGAAAAGACAAGACATGTTAAAGTAGTAAACATTAAATTCCACACAAAACAACACAGGTCACAGTTCATGTAGTACAGGTGAAACTAACCTGGCGAGTAGTCTATCATACACATTGTTCGAAATCTGCACCATCAGCGACGATGCACATCTGGACTCGGAACAGAAATGCATCTCGAACAGCATGCAGCATTGCAGGGGTTACAGAATTACAGGCCCTAACGATACGTTCCTTTAAATCTGCCATGCTGGAAGGTTCTGTAATGTACACTCAGAGGCGAATTTCCACTTAGGTGCACTAGGCACGTGCCTAGGGCCCCAAAGCTTGAGGGGCCCTGAAAACGTATAATTCGATTGCCAGTATTGTTTTGGTTTCATAGACTGAACAAGTTAGTAAAATCATGCAATGCATTGATTATGATATGCTTTCCAATATACCACAAATCATTGCGCAAGTTATTACTCAAGTTATGAAGATAATGGCTGTAGAATAAGTCCCGCTACTGTGCCCTGACCTTTGACCCCATTTCGATCATATTAAGCACAATTGGTTCAGTATACCTCCGGAACAACATACTAAAGTTTTGTCGCAATAAAATTATTTTTAGTCAAATTATGAGGATAATGGCTGTGGAATAAATCTCACTCCTGTGCCCTGACCTTTGACCCCATTTTGATTATATTCAACACAACCAGTACAGTATACCTTCAAAATAACAGGATAAAGTTTTATCACAATCGAAGCATTTTTACGTAAGTTATGATGCATAAGGGTGATTGAATGAATCTTGCTCCTATGTCCTGACCTTTGACCCCATTTCGTCCATTTTCAATAGGGTTCGTCCCCAGGTTGTCCCCTACCACGTACTGAAATTCCATCGAAATTGAACCATTTTTACGTGAGTTATCGTGCTGACAGACAGACAGACAGACGGACAAAGCTGGAGCATATACGCTTCTTCATCGTACGATTGGAAAGCACAGAAAATGCAGACTTTCTTAATTTTCCGATGAAATTCTTACTGTCCACCTTTCTTGGTCCATGGCATTTGTCTGTGCCAAAACTTCTCCACAAAAAGTCATCCACCTTTTTCAAGTGAAGCACTGTACATAAATTGCATTTTACCCATATTTTCTAATGTGGAGAACTTTTCCAGTTGCCAGTATCTTTAAATATTTAATTTTTGTTTGATACCATGCCCATTTCCTACTGATTTGCTCAAAATGTAAAAAAACAAGGTGATTTTCCAAAACTAAAACAATGGAAAGAGCACATTTTAAAATTGAAATTGCATTCCAATTTTATGAAATTTTTTATGACAATATACACGCAATGAACGATATTTCATTTTCAGCACCAAACGTATCAAACTCAAAAATAATTTTTTGCTGTAACTGAGTCTCTTTGAAGCGCAAAGCTAATATTTATGAAATTTCCACTTTGAGAACTCCCAGTGGGAAATTTATGAACTAGTAGTGAAATTTAAAATGGTAAAATTTTAACGAATTTTTATGTCTGATCATTTGCAAAAATAATTTTTGAAAAATCTGGAAACCATATTTTTTTGTCCTTGAGTGCCTTTAGCAGGATACCTTTAAGTTGAATAGTTTCTTCCCAACAGAATTTAAATTTTTTGAATTTTAGTAGTATTTAAAGTGCCAAACTTAATATCTTTAGATTTCTTATTACCCCCAAAAATAATTTTTGAAATATCTCTAAAAACAAAAAGTACGATGTGCACGGGCAGACAAAGGGATTAAACGAGCACTGTTTCTTACAAAACGTTCTAATAATAAAAAGAAAAGAAGTTTTAAAAAAGCGTAAACACTTTTTTTCGACTTAACCTTTTTTTTTTTTTTTTTTTTTTTGCTAATCTGACGGATGAAAATTTCTGCTGAGGCGATAAGAAGGGGCGGGCTGAATCTTTTAGTGCCTATGTCGCCAAAAGATCTAAAGTCGCCTCTGATTACACTTGATCTTTCAGGTATCCCCAAAAGAAGAAGTCCATTGGTGTTAGGTTGGGTGACTGAGGCGGCCATTCCATACAACCACCATACCCAATAATATTGTTGCTAAACGTGTGAGATAAGAACAAGCAAACTGTAAAAGTTTTGTGGGACGGACAGCCGTCATATTGAAACCATATGCGTGGTAACGTATTCAAAGGAACATCATCCAACCAATCGCTTACTGGACCACATAACAGCTGCAAATAACACTGACCTGTAAAATTTCCCTCAATGAACACAAGTCTAATTATGGATGTTTGCCACGTTCCACACCACATATTAAGTGACCGGCGTACTTGATGGCATGCTTGTCTTGTGATGTGTGGATTTCTCACATCCCAGTAGTGGGAGTGCTGATGATTGATGATCCCGCCCCTTGTAAATGTTGACTCATCAATCCATAGGATGTTGTCCACAAACCACGGCTTCAAAATTCATACCACCTTTAAAGGTCTCCAGGAATCAGGTTTTGCACGACAGCGTCACGGTAAGGATGCTCACCATGTTCGTTTAAGATTTCCACACCTGTGATGCCGATAATCCACATGCACGGCTCACTGCCATCGTACTATTTTGGGGATTTGCAAGAGCATAGCCCAAAACATCCGCAGAATGTACTCGCACACCGGCACCAATGGGACAAGCTAAAAATATCTTCTTTTCGTGCTTTAAAACGATACACATTTAAAATAACAACTGTCTCACGCGATTAAAAACACTTCCTCTATGTACAATTGAGTCATTGGCAGTAAGTTTAATACAGTCAGGTCCCAAAGTACAAATCAAAGATGATAAGTTAAAAATCTAAAAGATGATAAGTTAAAAAGGCAAGATCTTTCGAGCTCCCACTGGAGCTCATTCTCAAGCCATAATGCTGTGTGCACCCTCAGATACACCCACTTATATACAAAAGTTTATGTCACGTCGTCCTGACAACATAATGCTGTGAAGTTATAACAGGCTACACCACTCTCAGCGAACAACAAGCATTTTGAATTTTAAGATGTTAAACAAGGTGAATTTTTAAAGATATAATTGCACACATTATACAATGATGCTCAGTAAAGCTTCCTGTTTCTCGCAGGCGTCGGACAACTTTGGCAATTGTCTGTGCAGCTGGATGCTGATGAGTGGGAAACCATACTCTATATAACCTCACAGCTTTTTTTTTTTTTTGTATTCTGCTGACATTCGCCATACAGCAAGACCATATCACAGTACTCATCATTCGTGAATATAGCCATCTACCTGCCAACCTCGTACTCTGATTCACTCTCAATTCCCACCCGTCATTTATAGCCCTTCGACTGTTGGGCGTCATTTTACGTCAAACTTGAAATTAGCGTTATACTTTGGCTGTTTGGCGTCATTTTTACGTCAAACTTGAAATTATGTGTTATATCACATGACCACTTTTCTGTTGCTGTCGCGTGCTAGCGGCCGGACATCTGATGCTTTGTTCGCGTTTTCTTGTCTTTTCTGCAAGTGTTTCTGTTGAGCCAAGTGTCATTTTGTACTAATTAAACGGCACTCTTTCATTTTGTAATTGGACCTTTTTGCGCCTCTCTCGGGGTTTCTGAGTTAGTTCTGCTTAGTTCCGTATTTCACCACTAGGAGCCCTATAAGCACGTTCAATCGATTGCGCATGGTCACTATCCTATGGTGGTACAATACACACTTTAAAAGTTAGATGGGGGTTAATGGTCTTTCCTAAGAACCATGTATAACATGTCTAAAACAGACCTGCCTGACCTGGAAATGGAAATGGCAAGAGTGCTAATGAATCTGGTAACAATGGAAAGTTCCCAGATGTCCCAGTGCTATTAAGTATTTTAATTGAATACATAGCATTATACGATAAAGTGTAATGATGAATTCACACAGGACAAATAGGCTTGAAGTTGTATAAAACATAATCAAACACAGAGAGATTGCTTTTGAGTTGTTCACATGAACACAAACTGCAGCACATCCACTGTTTGGCTCCTTCCTAAAGCATGTGCCACAACTCAGGTTTAGTTCATCCAGCAAGATAGCATTGCTCTCTTTGCAAAGTCCAGTTTGCTGTTTTATATAGAATTCAGTGAGATGCTCCAATTTAATTCTTTTAATATTCATTTATTGAGATGTTCATTCACATCCCTTGCTTGTGAGTTGCATTTATTTGCTTGCCTCTTGCCATGGGCTCAAAGAATGACATTCTTGATATGGATACTAAAGTTACTGAAATGCACGAAAAAGAAAGTGTGAGCATCAAGCGTTTGGCAGAGATCTCCAAACTTTTGTGGCAATTTTGGCTACTTTTCTCAAACTGAATTCCATTCTTATTTTCTTTGAAATATTCTTAATCAAAAGGAACAAGTAAGTTGCAACAAACTTTAATTCTTCTGTTAGTTTATATTTTTTCTGCTTTTGAAGAATTTAGCTGATTGAGGTTTTTCAAGAACTGTTCTATTGTGTTTGTTTTTATTTATGAAAGATAATGTAAATTGTAACCCATAAGCTAAGTATTAGTGCAGTCAGTATCTTATAGATTTTTATGCTAATTTTTCCTTCCAACAATCATCCAGGTAATTAAATTAAGTGAGAATGTTTTCTGGGAGAAAACTATTTTTTGGTCAATAACTCTTGTATCCAAGTTGAAAATCATCTAAATATGTGGCGTCAGTTGAATAAATAAATCCATCGCTGTTTCCACTTTAAGCAACGCACAGCAACTGAAAAATTGTTATTCGGCCGCCGCCGAGGAATTGAATCCCAAATCTCTCGATATCTAGCCGAGCGCATTAGCTTTACACCACAGCGGCCAACAATTAACGGCGCTATGTGTGTTTTCTTTTTTCAGTCAGCATGTCAGACGCGGGTTTTTTTTTCAGTCAGTATCTGACATGATGTCAGATGCTGACTGAAAAAGAAAAAAACACATAGCGCAGTGAATTGTTGGCCACTGTGGTGTAAAGCTAACGCGCTCCGCTAGATATCGAGATTTGGGATTCAATTCCTCGGCGGCGGCCGAATAACAATTTTTCGGTTGCTGTGCATTGCTTAACGTGGGAAGAGTGATGGATTTATTTATTAAACTCTTGTATCATTAGTGAATCGTCTAAATTAAGTGAGAATGTTTTCTGGGAGAAAACTATTTTTTTGGTCAATAACTGTTGTATCATTATCTGTGTACTTTCCCTACAGATAAAATGTCAATGATCTTACTAACTTTTTTCTTTTGTCCTGCTTATGTAATAGTTTGAAATAGTTAAAAAGAAAAACCCATTGATAAGTTAGGGGTTATTTGTGCACTTTTTTTTTTTTTTTTTTTTTTTTTTTTGAGGGTTTGTCTTGGTATGATGTTTTATCTTTATGCAGATGATTTATTTTTTCTTTTCATCAGGAGGAAATAGGACATACAAGGATTCAAAATTCAGCAGGGAATCTGATATTCAGTCAAGATAGTTGTGTTAGAAGTTGAGCTGCTCCTTATTACAAATGATATTCAAGATGTGATCAGCTTTTGATACAGTAAATCACAAATGATTTCTGGAGTCATGTATACTTAAAAATGCACTGGCTCTTTGAAATAAAGAAAAGAAAACTGATAATCCAGATATATTATCTGATAGTGATGATGCCATTCTTGCTTTCATGGGGTGAATGATTCTGTTATTTTTAGCACGTCTTTTGAAAAAAAGATTGTGCTTATGTTACCGGTTTGTCCGTCTGTCCATCCGCCCCTACCCATGATATCTCTGCAACTATTAGTCCGATTAGAATTTTTTTTCTTTTTTTTTGCATTGGGAAGCTTGAAATATGCGAATGATGATCTTTTATTTCGTTTTTTTTTAACGATGTACAATTTCCCTGCTAAAGGGCATAAATAAATGCAGATGATATCGAATTCAAAAATATGTTTTATTCCACATATTTGTTTCTAAACATCCGGTTGAAAAAATTCTTTTATCTTTCAATTCCATTTATGTCGAAGAGTATTTTATATATAGTTACTTTTTCAAATTACGCATAGATTTCCCGCTAGGGGCGTAAAGATAAATTACATTTTTCCCGATAACTCTTCTTTTAAAACTCCGATTGGAAATTTTTTTCTTCAGCGGATAAACCTCCTGATGGAAACTCTTTTGCATATAATTTCAAATTTTTGGTAAAGAATACTTTGGCCACCAGGAGGCGTAAGTGTTAATTTTTGTTTCTGATGTATTTGCCATAAAATCTGAGCTTCTAAAATATCGATTGAAAAAATGATTTCGTGGACTAATGCACATAGATAAACCTTTTTGGAATATTTTCTTCTTAAAATATTCCACAGTTTCTCCACCAGGGGGCGGAGAGGTATATCTTATTTTCGTCAATATCTCTACTTCTAGGAGTCCGATTTGAAAAAATTCCTTCTTTGTTGGATAGTGTTTTCAGGGTGACATGTTTTTCATATAATTTCAAGTAATTCATAGACTTTTCGCTAGGGGGCGTAGAGGTAAATTGCGTTTCCCCCTATATCTCTGCTTCTAAATCTCCGATTTAAAAAATTCTTTCTGCACCGGATACAGCTCCTGGTGGTTTAAAAAATCGTTTGCACATAATTTCTAATTTTTGTAAAAAAAAAATGGTTTGGCCACCAGGGGGCGTAAATCTTAATTTCCACTTCTGATGTGTTTGCAGCAAAATATGAGCTTCTAAATTCTCGATTGAAAAAAATGTCGTTTGTAGACCGATACTACTCATGTCGACAAACCTTTTAGAAACATTTTCTTCTTAAAATAGTGCATGGTTTCTACGCCAGGGGTTGTTAGATGTATATCTTATTTTTGTCAATATCTCTACTTCAAGGAGTCTGATTTGAAAAATTCTTTCTTTGTTGGATAGTGTTCCCGATGCGAAATGTTTTTCCTATAAATTCAAAATTTTCAAGTAAATCACAGACTTTCCGCTAAGGGGCACAAAGGTAAATTGTGTTTTCTGCATTATTTCTGCTTTTAAAACTCCGATTTGAAAAACTCTTCCTGTATCGCATACAAGACCTGATGGAAAATATTTTTCACATAGTTTATAATGTTTTGTAAAGAATGGTTTGGCCAAACATTAGAAATCAGAAGCAGAAATAAGTGTTAATTTCTGCTTCTGATGTATTTGTAGCAAACAAAATCTGAGCTCCTGAAAACTCGACTAAATTTTTTTTTCTTGGACCAATACTGCTCATATGGAAAAAACCTTTCGATAATACTTTCTTCCTAAAATAATGCATGGTTTTCCCACCAGGGGACATAAAGTCACGTCTTATTTTTGTCGATATCTCTGTTTCTAAGAATCCGATTTGAAAAATTCTTTCTGTGTTGGAGAGCGTTTCCAGTGCGAAATGTTTCTCATATAAATTCATGTTTTTCTTAACGCACAAGTCTGCAACCAGAGGGCGTAAGCTCACGATTCCGTTTACGGCAATATCTAGAGGAATTAAAAACTTGATTGAAAAACTTCTTTCTTCCGTCAGATACTATTGTTTTCCATACCGGTTCCATTGACTTTGAATAGCTTTGATAAATTTAATTAGGGTCAGAACGGATTTAAAAGACATACTTATTACACCCAACAATTCGGTGTCATCTTTCTTGTTTCTTAGTGACTTAGATATAAGGTCTTTCACAAACTGCTCATAACACTATGAAAGGGAACTTAGAAGCTTTATAACTTTGTAAGATTGGCACAAAATAAAATGGCATGTAAAGCTATTGTTCTGCATTTAAACTCACTTGTCATGCAGGTTATAAGCTTCAGGAGTGCAGTTCATTAGATATGCATAGATTAGAAAAGAAAAAATTCCTTGAAGCCCTGTGTTCCTCCACAAGATAAGACTCTGTAATGTAGAGATGAGCTTAACTGCTACTTGGTGATTATGGCACAAACTGTGAGTACTACTCAAAGGTAACAGTGATTTTTCCCTTTGATTGGAATCACAGTTAGAACCTGCCTGTTTTCCCTCTTCTGTCCTGGGAACGTAATAGCAGAATCAGCTAAAGTCACAACAGGAGTGGGAGTGTGCTGTCATACATATAATTGATCATACATGTGTGTGTGTGTCTCGGCCGTATATATACTCTTGGCTGAGACAGACTACAAAATTATGAATTTGTTAGTTTTCTGATTCAGAAAAACATACGGACACAGCACACATAAAGTTGCCTGGCAGAAATTTCGGTTCTTACGTACCCCTTCTAAAAGTCTAAGTGGTTAATACTGAATGATTTTTTGCAGGTGATGGGGATGGGGCGATTGCAGAAAATGATGGGAAAAGAAATAATTATAATCAAGTAACACATTTTGTAAGTAAAGGGAGACTTTTAGTTTGAGCAACTCATTACCTCCCTGTGGACGGGATTTCCGTGAAGGTTCATTTAATAGCTTGCATATTTTATAGATGCATTGCCATATTGGTACAAACCTAAATTAGCAGTTAATAATTAACATTAGAATTGTGGACCGTGCCTCTATGCTGAGTTGAGAGAAAATAATGTAAATCGTATTCCAGCAGTACATTTAAGCCTTAGAGCAGTGTGAATGTCAAAATAAAAAAACAACTTAAAAATGTTTGTTTTTTGGTTTTTTGGTTTTTTTACATTTTTTATTTAGATATCCAGCACACAGTTATATTTTTATTTTATAGGTTTCCAGTATAATTCTGAGACAATTTTTGAAATTCAATTCAGTTTCTAAAGCATCCCCGTGCTCCTTTTAAAAAAACACACAAGAAAAACTTAAATTTGAATACAACAGTATACTGGAAATGTAAGAAGTTTTTGTTTAATTGATTGATAGTTTTTTTTAGTGAATCTATTGGTAGTTTTAGTTTAACCAACGGATGATTCAAAACGATATTCTTTTTTTCCCCTTAACGATGAAATATTTCAGTCACCTGTGATGAAGCTCACTCGTCCGCAAATGAAGTAATAGCAAATTCACAAATTCAGCTGACAAGCAACACTGTGAAAATATCACAAATTACAGGCAGCAGCAGTAGGCGGCAGTACAAATTGCGACAGCAGATAGTGAGTAACAGGAGCAGAATTCACTCGGTAACAGTTAACACTGCTGTGATACATCACGAAGAGCATACTGGATAACAGGGATGGAGTCAGGAACGTATGTGCTGTTGGCTGTTACAATCACTGTTACTTAAGGTTTTCAGTAGCAGGCATTACCTGTGATTTTTCGATAACAGTGATCAAATCACAGGTAGTGAAATATCGCTCATCTCTAGTGTAATGTATTAAGAGCACCTTGTGAGTGTGGTGATTTAATGTAAGTGTTAAAATATGCCATGTAACTGATTAATATCAAATTTAATATCCATTTTAAATAATAGATTCTTTTTTCATATTTAATATTTTATTAGACTATGTGAATGGGAAGATGTCTTAACAGGTCAAATACTGATTATGGATGAAGAATTCCATAGATTCCTGTTCCAGGATGAATCAGCATTCATGTTTTCATAGGAGTTAACCACATAGATTAATAATGATATTTCTATGTCAAAATAATGTGCTTATGAAACCTTATGCTTACTAATAACTTATTTCAAATTATGGTAGGATTCCATCTTCATTAATCCAGATAAATAGATTTGCATCACTAGATCAAGAGCATCTTAAACATTATTTGGGCACTGTTATTATTAAATTTCTATCTACTTAACAGGCAGGTAGTGTGTACTTCTCAGTTAACTTGGATGAATTAGATCCTGATTTGAAGTAAGTTAGTTATCAGTAAATTTGTACTGAAGATGGAATCATGATATGAAGTAAGTGAGTTATTGGGTGAACAGTTTTAATAAATGCACAAACGCTATAATAGTTAAATGTGAACAAATGGACACATTGTTTAAATGAAAGTGAATGCACTGCAATACTAATTTCTTCAGTTTATTAGTGGATATTTGGGAATCTCATTCCCCAGTGCATGCACAATGCTTCGTAATTTACAGTCAGTGCCACACCTTATTGCAACAAATGTTTCAAGCACTCTGAACAATATAGGAACAGTTATGTTTAATATATCTCCACTGTCATGGTGTCTTTGTGATACATCAGCACTTTTTCTGCTGGAATAAACATAAAAGAAAAGTGCAAATAGTTTCCTAAAAAAAACTTCTTATTTTAGGCAGTTAGTTTTGCACATTTACATGTAAGACACTATTTGCAGACATGAAGCAAAGCTTAAAGTGACATAATCAGCCATCTTTGACTTCTTTCAGTCAGCAGCCTTCACTTTTGGTAGTGTTAATCTTTTTTCAGCATTTCACATTAATGTTATCTATGCACTAATTTAGATTTTATGCATTGCCTACCCACAACTTTGGTAATCTTGTGAGTCCCAGCTTTTACTTGAACCCCTCCTGTCATCACCTTCACAGATGGATAGACATCAATCACCATTCCTACAGGTGATTGTTTCTTGCACCTACAGCTAGCAAACATTGACTTGATTATCTGTGCTTCTTCTCCAAAGTTACTCTTCTTGAACCTTCTCCTGGATTTTTCTGATAGACAGACATCAATTACCATTTTGGCATAAGTGATTCCAGTATTCACAACAAGCTGTTGTTAACCCCTTCTGATTTTTGTTAATGATACATTATCATTAGGATCCTTCTCATTAAGTAAGTACTCTAGGGATATCTTGTTGATGCCTTGTGGGCAAATTGTAAAGACACTGCAAACATAACATATTCAAAATTTGGTTTGGAAGGTGTATATTTCTGCAGCCGAGTTCACCGTGTTTTTCAAGAATGTATCTGCATGGAGCGGAGAGTGTGGTGATCCCATAGGCATTTCTAAAGCTGATGGGAATATTGTTTTTTTTGCAGATGAAACAACAATTTTCTTTTAAGAAATGAAGCTATAATTATAATTAAAGGTGTTTGATAAGTTCACAAGACAAATCTACATTTTGTCATAGATTTTTCATGAGATGTGTGAATGCACCAAAGAACAGAGGAAAACAAGGATTACAAGGATTCTGCAGATAAGGTAATTATTACATCATGGCTTTCTGTAGAGTAGGGAAATTGTTCCCCTACATTAAAACCGTAAAGACTTCCCTGTTCTGATCATGTCTCAGGTGCTCTATGTTTAGATACATTAATACTAAGTTCTAGAATAACTTGATTTAGAAATGAGTCCCACTTAATTTCTTTGTTCAAATACTTTAATATACAGGATAACTTCAAGAAATTCCTGAACCATTGTGATTTCATCTTCAGAAGAAGCAAGACTTATTCCTAGTTTTTTCGAATGTGTGAAGTGATACTGGCTATTTACATATTCAAAATATCTATGCAGTAATCAAGCAATCATGGTCATTCTTTGAAGCTTTCTTTTTGGAAACAAATAAAAACAACAATAAGAAAATAAGCCAGAATTTTTTAATCAAATATTTCTCTTACCAGAATGGTTTCACTGCAAATTTTAAAAGTATTTCAACAAAGCAATTTCAATGGGAGCTTTTGCACAGAAGCCTGTTTTATATTGTAGTAATACTGAATTGGTAACATCAAGCCTTTTTTATATTGTAGTACTACCAAATTTGCAACTTCTGATTTTTTTTTTGATTTTTTTTGCTTCTGAAAGAGTATTTAACTGACTGCTGCATGTGTACTTCAAGTATGCAGTTGTATGATTTCATTCACATGCTCAGTAAGACTTTAAGAACAATGTCAGCTAATTCTGTCCATGCAAACTGCTGCAGCAACATTGCAATCTCATCGGTACTGGAACTTTTTAATATCTTATGTATATATGTATTACAAAAACAAAAATTCCTTCCACTGGTCTTTAAACTACTAAGAACAATTTGCTTATATACCGTATATCCTCGCGTATAAGTCGACCCCCCACTTTCAGAGGAAAAAATCGTAAGAAATCGGAAACTCGCATATAAGTCGATCCCGGAATGAGAAAAATAAAATTTCAATGAATTTATTCAAAAACATTTGAAAACGAAAAAAATGATATATATAATACTAAATTTAATTTGCATACCCAAAAACTTCATCGGAACCCTTCAAAATCCGATTCCGAGTCAGACTCGCCAAACAGTTAAAAAAGTCTTTCTCCGTCATCGGCGCGTCATCATAAACATCAGTATTCCCATCTATGCCTGTGTCATCAGAATCACTGTCATCATCACTCATAAAAATCTCATCATCCTCTGTGCCATCAAGTTTGTTACTAATGCAACATTTCTTGAATGATTTCACGAACATTTCCGCAGGTATCGCATCCCAAGCATCCTTGACCCATCGCGCAATCAAAACGATATGCGGCTTCTTTAGATTTCTGCCCTTGGTTTCAGTCGGCAAATCGGAACTTATCCAATCTGCCCAATCCCTCCGCACATTGTCCTAGAAGGGCTTATTAAGGCAGACATCTAGTGGTTGAAGAACAGATGTCAACCCACCTGGGATGACAGCAAGAGTTGTTTTTTTTTTCGTTTTTTTTTCACTTCTGCACAACGGTGTGCAACAAACATATTCCACACCAAAAGAGAAGGTTTCCTCAAATGTGCACCTGGCCTTTTGTTCCACACATTCTTTAACCAGTCAATTGTTCCGGATTCATTCATCCATCCTTTTTCATGGGCACGAACGAGCACACCAGATGGAAAGACAATGCTTTTTGGCAGAGTTTTGTGTTTGAAAATAATTACCAGAGGTAGCTTACTGCCATCAGCCAAACAGGAAAGAACAACCGTGAAACTGGATTTTTCGTGGCCAGTCGTTTTGATCAAGATATTTTTTTCGCCCTTTTGGTTCACCGTCTTATTTCCAGGAAGGTCAAAACACATGGCGGTTTCATCCATGTTCCCTATTTGGGAAAGTTCAAAAGCAGTCTCTTTTCTCTTTTGAATTACATACTTTTGAAATTCCATTATCTTTGCTTCGAGGTCACGAGGTAACTTTTGTGCAATTTTGGTGCGCTGGCGTAGACACAACCCATAGAGGTTCATGAACCTTGTGCACCAACCTGGTGAGGCACAAAAAGTGTTATTTGCGGCTTCAAACTTTTCATCTTTGTGAGCTTCATTGCTCGCAAACGTATGCCAGTTCACGTTACAATGTAACCATTTTGTCTGCAGCCCACAATCCAATCATTCAAGACACTTTCCAGCTCTGGGAAAGATGTCGTTCCACGGCGCAGCGCCTTTTGCGATTTTGGGATTTTCACCAAGTCCGGTTTTTTTACGCCAATCTCGAATCAGTTTTTCGTTAATGCCAAATGGACGTGAAGCAGCACAGTTGTTAGTATTTTCTGCAAAAGAAATCACTTTCAACTTGAATCCTGCGTTATAGGACATCCGTTTCTTTGCACAATCCGTGTCACCCATAATAGGAGAAGTGAGACCCGTGCAATTAAGAACAAGCAACACCTAACACTGGGTGTTGCATGGCTCCATTACGTTGAACGTCAGCACAATCAACTGGTAGTTGAAAGGGCGGAGCTTCCTATGCGCGGCTGTGACTGCGCTGTGGATACGCAAAGCCAGGAGAGAGGAGACTTTTCAAAGCGCAGAGAAATTCGGAGGGTTGTGATTTCGTAATTCTACCACATCAGTGTTTTTTCTTTCTTTCTTTCTTTTTTCTTCTTTCGGAGGGTTGCGATTTCGTAATTAATATCACTTTGGCATTTTTATTTCTTTTGGGATGGATTGCCTTTTGCCTCACGGGAAGAACTTTTGGACTTACGATTTTTTTAGACCCCGCATATAAGTCGATCCCATTACTTTGAAGCTTTCATTTTGTCCCAAATTTCTCGACTTATACGCGAGTATATACGGTAATTATTATAGCAGTGTGGTATTGTAGATTATTGCGCAGTGGGTCAGCAGTCTGGAATGTTTACTTCTGATTTGTAGTATTGGTGGATCTGAGTTCGAATCTTGAAGATGTGGATGTTGCATTTGTTCTTCCAGGGGTTCTGGTTCTCTTCCTTCCATAGAACTTGTGGCTAATACGCCTTATAACAACATGCTCATGGGGGTCAATTAAACCTCAAAGCAAAAATGAAAATGATTTAAACTATGATCAAGAATAATTAACTTTTAATTTGGATATGTGTTGTACACACACACATATCCAATTAAAAGTTAAAAGTTTTGAACTTTTTGGTGTATATGTGGAAGTTTAACTTGCTCTTACAACCAGCTATGAAGTGACAGTCTATTATTCTAGGGTACCATTGTAGTAATGTCTGCTTCTGTGAAGTTTATGATAACTATTAATCCCAGTCTTTGATTTTTTTAAAATATGCTAAAATTTTCCTGCAGCTATTGGCAATGCATTTACTATACTGAGTGACCCAGAGAAAAGAAAACAGTATGATATGTATGGTTCTCAGGAAAACAGAGCTAGACGACCAAGCTATCATCGGAATCATCAGTATTATGATGCACATGGATTTGAAAGTAAGTTTATCATTTAAAAAGTTGCTCTTTTGTGTTTAAAAAGGTGATCACATTTTTTCTCTGGATTTACCATATTCTTTTGGAATTTCAGGTGATATTTCAGCTGAAGAGTTATTTAACATGTTCTTTGGTGGAGGAATACCAACTGGAATGGCTGGTAATCTCTTTTTTCTTCTTGTAATCCTTTATATGAATCAGTATTTTTTGAAAGAGTAATTTAACACAATTTTCTCTTTTTAGAACAATCTCATATTACTGCAGGTAGATGTTGCTTATTAAATGGCTCTGCAAAACTCCAAGCCTAATTAAAAAAATTGGGGAAGACTGCTTAATGATGATGTATCATTTGTGAAGGATTTGTTCACAGCAAATGACTTGCCACTGTGAATGGTGAATGTTTCACTCTTGTCACTTTAAATAATCATTGAATCCAACATTGCTGTGACACATGCTAAAGTCTCAACACATTTAACTTTATTCCACCTACATGAGTTGGAAATGAATTTCCATTAATAAAAAATAATTTGGAGAATTAATAGGTATCAGCTGTTATATGAGTGAGCAATCAGCAGTCAGCTAGGAAATAATGGTAAAACTTATGAATGGTAATATTACATGAATCCATTCATTTGATTGGTGTGTCCAAATCATTTTGCAATTCATTCGTCGTGAATGGTGAAGAACTTGTGTTCTTTGGGCCGTTTTCAAAAAGAGTGGTGGTAATTAAAGTGCTTTGGTCATAAACACGAAATCTCTGCAATAAATGATTTACTCAGTGAAGCATAATGACAAACTAGAAATTGAGCGGCCATTCATTTGAATTATCATTTATAAATGACCTTTGAGTGAATGATGAATGAACTCTCAAGAAGGAATTATTTATTCCATCACTACTGCTTAAGGTTCATTAAAGTACTAAGTATTGTTTAGTGTGAAGATAAAACTGATAATTAAATTCCAGATGATGATAAAACCCTAAACCATTCATTATCACAGAGCAGAGCTGCCAAGGATCCTGGTTTACCTTAATTCCGCCCGATTTCGAAAATATTTTTCGGAAATCTGATTTTTCTACAAAAAATCCGATTTTGTGATTTTCTTATTTTTTTCTTTTACTTATGTACTATATATGGTTATTTTTTCCCCTCGTTAATGATATCAGCGATAATTTTTCTCCAGCTTCAACACTGGCTGTGGGAGTCTGAAACGAATGGAAACAAATGTCTTTTTGTTAATCCACAGCACTTCAAGCGCCCAGGTCGTAAGCCCCGCGATGGTAGCAAAACAGTCAGTGGCTTGGAAAATTTGAAGTACTGGTTTATGACGTCACATCCATGGCACTTGAGCGGTGCCTCACGCAGAGCTGGGAATTCTGTGCCAATGTGCACCAAAGTGAAAATCTTGCCCCACTGTGCGCCAGAACCGCAGTGCCCTGTCGTCATCGTCGGGACTTCTGCACAGTAAATTCTTCATGCACACTGTTCCATTTGACACTGAGTAAAACCATGTGATATTAAGAAAGATTAAGGAACATGGATTTTAATTTTTATTTTGGACACGGTACTACAGATTTTACATAGTTACTAAGGAATTCGTCAGCCAGCTATGGACTATAAAAAACATCGAGCATGCTATGAAAATCGAAAATCTCAGTGAAATAATGTTATTAAACATCTATGTAAAGTTTATTTTCATATTTGCTAGATGTTTCAATTGAAAAAAACGGAAAAAAACTCCACAAATCTCGCAAATGTTCGTAATCACACCAAAAATTACTGCTGTAGCAGCGAAGAGAATGTCACACCGCTTTCCGTTTCTGCATATTAAACTTTTTCGACTTTTTTTCTCTGTCTGATTATATTTATATTTTTTGATTTTGTATGTGTGTGTGTGTGTGATCATGTTTCTTGTTTTTAATATCTTCAATAATAGTAAAAAGGAGCGACTTCGTATTTTTCAAGAATTTTTTCTAACGAAGTGCATGCTATTTGTAATACATACTTCTTCAAAAGTAATCAATAGAGAGCAATTGTTTTCACCCCTTTCCCTTTTATTAAACGAATTTAAATATCTAGATGAGTGTTTAATCTGTCCGTGGTGGAATCTGCGGTGTTGTGCCCCGTAAAATTGTTTGACGGCAGAGTGAGCAACACATTATCGATTTTTCGCATTTAATTTTCCATAAAATTCGTGTTTTTTCAATTTGTTAGTCACTTCTTACTCATACATGAGATTCTTCGGTAGATTCGCAGAGTTACGCTTTTTCTGTCATCAATTGGGTCATGCTTGAGATCGATGCAAAACCAAAAAGAATCTGTATGGGGGGGGGGGGGCAGGTATCTCTTAAACCTATAATATATAATTCTATTACTTATAAATTGTAAATTCGCACACCGCTAAATGCTCATTGATATCCCGGTTTTTATTTTAAAAATTGGCAGCTCTGCTATCAGTTCTGGATGGTTTTGTACTAATTCAGTCTGTTTTTGTTTGAGGGCTTTTCAATTTCTTTTGCTGCCTGGGCTGTCAATCAGAAAATATTTTAACAGTGCCACAAGGGTATGTTCCCTTTGATGAAGAAGCAGATATGGAAGACTGCACAAACCCTTCCTCGAATCACTGACTATAGCAAGGTTTTCACCTCACCAGTTAATCATCAAGTTTTATCTTTCATCATGTTGATTCGTAACTTCAACACAAAACACACTCTTAGTCGTTGAAATATTATGTCCAAACGTTATTTAAGAAGGGTATTCTACACTTGTGCAAAAGTTAAGTTACAAAAGATGTTTTCATCATAGTAAGAAAAAAAATGATACATATGGTCTGAGACTTTTCCAGGGAGTATAACACACTGTGATGGGTATGTAAAGTAACGCATGACCGCATGCATATGACGTTCCAGTGGGTATTGCTGATAGACTTGAGAAGCCAATACTCATGAAGGGTGAACAGAAATAAGGGTATAAAAGTTCTTCACTGTTGTCAAACTGCAAGTAAAGTGCATGTTGTCTTGAAAATGTCACACAGACACCATTTAAGTGATGATATGTGATGGCAGGCAATTTTGGAGACTGGAGGCTGGGCAATCCCAAACAGAGGTGGCAAGTTGACTTCGTATGTCTTGAATGATTGTCAATAGGCCATGGAGACAGTTCCAAAACTCAGGAAGTGTTTGTAGGTGACCTGTACCCGGTCATCCAAGGTCAGCTTCTGTCCCCGATGACTGCTTTCTTGCCTTAACTGCAAGACGCAACAGAAACACGACTTCTTGTCAGCTGGCTTCAGAGCTGACAGCAGCAACTGGACATACAGTACCCTGCTGGACAGTGACCAGAAGGCTTCAGGAAAGTGGTCTGTATGCCAGAAGACCTGTGGTGTATGTGCTGATAACAGCTTTCCATATTAGAGAATGATTGTCTTATGCTTGGTAACATCTGCACTGGACATGTGAACAGTGGTGTAACGTTCTCTTCACGAATAAATCATGTTTCTCATTGCAAACAAATTCCTGACAGTGTACTATCCATCAGACACCTTCAGGTGGTTGTAGAGGCAGTGGTTGTATGGTGTGAGTAGCATAATGCATAACAGACGAACTGACGTGCACTTGTTTTTCAGGGGTTCCATCAATGCTATCGAAATGAGATCGTAGCACCTTATGTTTGCTTGTTTGCAGCTGTTGTCATCCCAGAATTTGTTTTAATGCAGGACAATTCTTAAATCCATACTACTCAGATGGTGCCGAAATGCCTTGAAAGTGGAGGTGTTACAGTGATGAAATGGCCAGCAAGGTCTCCAGACCTTAATCTTGCAGAACACCCGTGGGACTCTTTAGGGAGATGGCTGCTCCAAGAAATGTACAGGAGCTGCAAAGTGCTCTTATACAGCAGTGCAACAGACTGCCCTCAGAACTTACTGGCTCTCTTTTGGACAGCATGCTGCGACACTGTCAGTCATGTGTTACCACGAGAGGTGATTACTTTCCATATTAAGGCCAAAGTATGTCCTTTTGGTATGTTTATTAATTTTTGTATTAATGTTTTTTTTTCCCCTCAAGTAACCCTGTTTATTTGAAATGCATTCAGTGCTTTATCTTCATTTTGGAGTACCCTAATTTCGGGTAAATAAGCCGCACTGGCGTATACGCCGCAGAAGGTGGGGTAGTACCACTGCGGAATCTTTAAAACATTACGTAGATAAAAATAAAGTACTTGATGTTTCAAATAATAAATAAAAATATCATTAAAAAAGATTCAGCCTTAAGGATAACACTTACCTTTTTACCTATTTTATAAAAATTTATTCGAAGAATTCATAAGGTGCTTAAACCAGTTATAAAACATTTGTATCAAGAATTTAAAAAATACACACACAACATTCTGAAAATAAGTTATATGGTACACATAGTTTTTCAATCAAATCCATCATGGAAACTTCACTGTCTGAATTCAAAAGTTTTAAAAGTTCATCATCTAAAACTTAGGGGTCGTCCGCATCACTTTTGCTGTCTTCTGGCGTTTCCCCGCAGTTTTTAGAAATAATGTTTGCTTCAGTGAAGCCCACAATAATCACCGAAGTTTTGATGGTTTTCCAGGATTCGGA
This sequence comes from Macrothele yani, assembly GCA_039090855.1. Taxonomy (NCBI): domain Eukaryota; kingdom Metazoa; phylum Arthropoda; class Arachnida; order Araneae; family Macrothelidae; genus Macrothele; species Macrothele yani. The sequence goes on from CM077026.1 coordinate 79,534,230, forward strand.
TACCCATTTTGCAACTTCCTCATAAGTAGCTTTTCTCATTCTGCCACTATTTGTGAATGAATGTATTCCTTCACGCATCCATTCCTCCCAACACTTTCTCATTTCATGTTTAAAAGCTTTGTTTATGACAAAGTCAAGAGGCTGTAAAATCTTAGTCAGCCCTCCGGGAATCACTACCAGTGTAGCTGAAACTTTTTACACTCCAATTTCACCGATTCCATCAAATGGGTACGCATGGAATCAACATTCCATGTGGCTGGAAAAATGTGCCTTTTCTCTTGTGCCACAGTTCGTTCAGCCAGTCCAGAAATATCTTTTTACACATCCACCCCTTCTCATTTGCATCGATTAACACATCTGTCGGATAATTTCCTTTAGGAATAGTTTTTCTCTTAAAAATAAAAAAGGGTTTTGGTTTGTATCTATTGGCTGCGCGGGCTAACACGCACATAAAAGATGTCTTCTCATTTCTTGTGGTTACCACTGTGATTGTTTTATACCCTTTATTATCCACGGTTCTGTTTGGAGGGGCAATCAAAGATTAGGGGTACTTCATCCATGTTAATGATGCTACCTTCCATAAATTTCTGCTCTTTAATAACTTTGTGCACATAATCCAGAAAAGAAGCTTGTTTCTCTTTCCAGTCCATCAGTAGTGCCTGCCCTATGGTAATCTTCATTCGAATGGAGAGCTTCTTTTTCCTCATAAATCTGTAGCACCAGTTAGGGCCACTTTTGAAGTTTTTGAAACTCAACTGTTCAGCAATTAATTTTACTTGTAGACGAATTCGAACTGTAGAGACTGGCAGACCTTTGTCTCTCTGTTCCTTTATCCACTTTTCTAAATTCGTCTCTAACACTGGCCAAGCTACAGCTCCTCTCCTTTGCACTCTTTTCAATCTTGGCATTTTCTCCAAAGTCTCGTTTTGTGATCTCCACCTGCAAATGCAGTGCTCATCAATGTTATGCTCTCTGGCTGCAGATCTATTACCTATTTTTTCTGCCCTTTTCGCATACAATTAGCTTAAAACTAGAAGTATAACTTCTGCATCTCATTATTTTACTTTCCCTGATAATGTAGAACTACACGTACTCTAGGAAATATGATTTGGCGAACTGAATGCAACGAATGCACAGCACACGTCACTGTGACAAAATTTGCACATACTGTCCTTGAGTCGTTGACCAATGACAATCGAACTTGGATTGTAGTCGAATATCCTGTTTCAAGAGGGGAGAGGGGAGAGAGAGCGAAGCTGATGACATCATGAGTTCAAAGAGAGTTAGTTGCTCTGAGCGTGAAACAAGGGCGATCCTTGCTAACAAGATCGATTCCCTGTGAAGTACCACCCCCTGCCACATATTTTTTCCAAGTTTTATCAGATGTCACCTCTCTCTTACATGTCCCACCTCAATCCTATAACCTATTATTGTCATACCTTGTTTTAAGAGGGGGTGGGTGGAATTTATTGCACGTAGCTGTTACATCGTTATTCTTACCTCTCTATTGAGATATCTTCCCATGGGAAAAAGAATGGAACAGGCCAAAACGTTTTTTGTTACATAATTTTGCTCTGCCAAAAAAAAAAAAAAAAAGAAAAAAAGCTGTATACACCGCGTGGGCCAAAAATTTTATTTTGAACACATATACGCCACGACTTATCTACCTGAAATTATGGTATATCACATATTGTTGTCCATGTTGTTTTTCTGCCACATTTTGGTGTAATATCTCTAACCATTTTCTCACAGTGTTGGTATTTGCACGTGCAACTTAACCTTTGCACATGAGTTTAGTAGCAGAGAAGCCCACCAACCAAATAATCTCAACAGAATAAAGTGAAGACTTTATGTTAATAGTTGTATAACTATTATTATTACTGTTACACACGTTTAAAAGTCATCAAGTCGAGTGCACATATGCCTCGTAACTTCTGCTATAACATAATTATTTAAGGATGTGGATATAAATATTTCAGCTATTATAACTATGGCACAATTGGGAAGATTATTGTTGGCTGTTTTTACTCACAGGTATCTATCTCGGACATTCGGGAGTTGTCAGTTTCGTGCAGACTAAGTTTGTAGAACATAAAAACACTCACAGGTTTATATGAAAACTTACAACCAGAGTCGAGATTCAAATAAAAAATGAAGATGAAGTTTAAAAGAAGCAATGAAAGAAAAGACTATATACACATGTGTGATTAAAATCATTATTCTTAATCAACGTTGTCTTCACGTAAAATCAAGCTATAAAAGAGCATTCGTAGTCATACCAAGACCAAGAGGTTAGCATAAAATTTGGACAGAAAGCAGAGAATTACTTGCAATGAGCACTCACTACTCAAACACTGTAGCAGACTAGTTTCGATCCGTTTACATCACTGTCGTCTTCAGTGGTACAACTATCGTCGGTCGTTGTTAAGCATGGTTGGTACAATGTGCCGACTTTCCACGTATCATTCCTGACTTGGATGTTCCATGTCAATGGATCACGTCTGTGTTCCCATAAATGTGTGCATACATGACTATGTTGCGATGTGCCATCTATCGGGTTGGCTGTAAAGTACTGTTGTTATCCTTCTAATTATTCAGGTTCGAATTTCTCCTTGATTTATTTTTATTTTTTACTTTTTTCTTTTCTTGCTCAATTAGATATTTCCAAGGGTATGGGATTTCCTTTGGTGTTGATGAATTATAGTTCTCGTCTTGGGTCTTTTCAATAGCAATAGCCTCTGACCATAGAATTTGATTATGTTTTCTGTGTGTTGTCAGAATTTTGATGTTTTCCCAATCTGGTGTTAGTTCGTTATCCATGCAGTGCTGTATTAGTGAAGTCTTTACTTCTTTCCTTGTCCGATTTGTGTAATGTTCGTTCAGTCGAGCTGCAAATCTTCTTTTAGTGCTACCAATATAATATTTGTCATGTTTACCATCGTTAGGATCAATAGTCGGTATCATATAAATGCCTGCTTTTTGCAATGGATTCTTGCTGCAATCTTCAGTTGTTAGTAATCGTGAATTGTCAATAACTTTTTCTGCAATATCAAAGTTGTTGTTTTGGCATTCTTTTTTCAGAATACTACAAACAGGTGGTAAATATGGATTGCTGCCACATAATTGCATTTTAATTTTTTGATACAGTTGTTATCATTTTTAGAATTTCTTTGTTTAATGATGTTACGATAAATATAATCAATTAATCCTCTTGGGTATCCAAAACAAGTCGCAGCATTTTTAATCCATTGTATTTCATCTCTTAGTGCTTTTTTAGTTGATGAGTGTGTAATGGCTCGGTTTACAAATGATTGGAAGGCTGATTTCTTGTATCTCCAAGGGTGACAGGATTATTTAAGGTATTATGGTAGGAACATACGTAGGTTTATGGTATACATTGAACTCAATCTTCTTCTGACACTTGGATAAAGAGATGTCTAAAAAATCGAGTCTGTTGTTAATTTCTTTTTCACAAATGACTTGAATTGTTGTATATATGCTATTGAAGTTAGTCATAAATTGTTCCATCTCGGTTTCGGAGAAAGGCCAGAAAATCAAGATGTCATCTACATATTGTAAGTATGATAACAGTAAGTTATTTGTAGTGCTGGTAAACATTTTTCTTCAATATCTTGCATGATAACTTCTGCTAATAATCCAGATATCGGAGATCTGATACGTGCTCCAAAAATGTGTTTGTAAATTTCCTTGTTGTAGATGAAGAAATTGTTATCTGTCATCGGGTTAAGATCGTAAATGATACCATCGATAGTAATTGGTTTGATCTTTTGTCTTCTCAGTTTATCCTTGATGAGGTGGATTACATTGGAGGTGAGGGTGTTTGGGTATAAGGACACCACATCCAAACTGTACATAGTAAATCCTGTGCTGTTAATAGACCTGATGTTGTCAATCACTTCAGCTGAGTTATTCACTGTATATTCATGGTTGCAGTAATATACTTTTAAGTAATTGTATAGTCTTTTCCTAGCTTAATAGTTGGAGCATTATTCTTGTTAACGATAGGTCGGATTGGGTTGTTTTCTTTGTGAGTTTTTACATTTCCAAAAATATGAGGTATTGATGTGGCAACAGGTGGATGGGCATTTCTTCTAACCTTGTTGGGTAGTAGATGGTTTCTCAAGTGGGCTAGTTTTTGGATAATATTGTCCATGGGGTCCTTATTTATCGGGACAGCTTTCAAATCTTTAATAGCATTAGTAATGTTCTGATTATAATCATCTCGGACTAATGATATTAAAGATTTGGAAGCTGTCCCGATAAATAAGGACCCCATGGACAATATTATCCGAAAACTTGCACACTGGAGAAACCATCTAATACTACCCAACGACGTTAGTTGTTGCCTGTTGCCGAATCAACACTTCATATTTTTGGCAAGGTGAAAACTCGCAAAGAAAAAAAAATCCAATCCGACCTATCATTAACAAAAATAATGCTCCAAGTATTAAGCTAAAGAAAAGTCTATACAATTTCTTAAAAGTATATTACTGCAACCATGAATATACAGTGAATAACTTAGCTGAAGTGATTGACAAAATCAAGTCTATTAACAGCACAGGATTTACAATGTACAATTTGGATGTGGTGTCCTTATACCCAAACACCCCCACCTCCGGTGCAATCCACCTCATCGAGGATAAACTGAGAAGACAAAAGATCAAACCAATTACTATCGATGGTATCATTTACGCTCTTAACCCGATTACAGATAATAATTTCTTCATCTACAACATGGCAATTTACATACAAATTTTTGGAGCACCTATGGGATCTCCGATATCTGGATTATTAGCGGAAGTTATCATGCAAGATATTGAAGAAAAAATGTTTACCAGCACTACAAATAACTTACCATTATTATACTTATGATATGTAGATGACATCTTGATTTTTTGGCCTATCTCTGAAACCGAGATGGAACAATTTGACTAACTTCAAGAGCATATATACAACAACAATTCAAGTGATTTGTGAAAAAGAAATTAACAACAGACTCAATTTTTTAGACATATCTTTATTCAAGTGTCAGAACAAGATAGAGTTCAACGTATACCGTAAACCTACATATGTTCCTACCATAATACCTTAAAGAATCCTGTCACCCTTGGAGATACAAGAAATTGGCCTTCCAATCGTTTGTAAACCAAGCCATTACACACTCATCAACTAAAAGCACTATGAGATGAAATACAATGGATTAAAGATGCTGTGACTTGTTTTGGATACCCAAGAGGATTAATTGATTCTATTTATCGTAACATCATTAAACAAAGAAATTCTAAAAATGATAACAACTGTATCAAAAATAAAATTCAATTCTGTGGCAAGCATCCCATATTTACCACCTATTAGTAGTATTCTGAAAAAGAATGCCAAAACAACAACTTTGATATTGTAGAAAAATTATTGACTAATAAAGGTAACTTTATCATGCCATTACGTTACATGAAAAAACTTTTACAAGAAAGTTCGTAAGTTTGGAGCTTTCGACCTTATCTTAGGTCTTCATCACACCAATGGAGAACTAAGATTGTTGCCAGATTCTACATTTGAATTTTTTCTATTTTTGTTGCCAAAATTTAAAATTGATCTCCAGATCATCGGAATGTAGAGAGGAGATTCGGAATTGCAAGTCATTGAGTTGAAAATAATTTCCAGGCTTTCAGGATAATGGAGAGCAAAAAACGATTGTCAAAAGAAGCAATTCGTTTTGCTTCGTTCCAGTGGGGAACTGCAGATGTGTCTTCCATTGTCAAAATAGACAAGGCTGTATTAGGATTGACTTTCAAAACATCTTTTTTATGTTCTAAAATTCTGTGGTTAATGCTCCTGTTTGTGCTTCCAATGTATAAGTTATCCCCTGTTGAAGAAGAGATAGGAATGCAGTAAACTCCTGGGAGGTCCAGGTTTTCAACTTTGTCCCTATTCCTTTGTAGAAGTTTCAAGATGTTTGGGGTGGATTTAATGACAAGATGGTAACCAAAACTTCTAAAAAGAATCTGTAACTTATAAGCATAGGAAGGATGGCAAGGAACAAAACCAGAGAATTTCAGGTTTTCTTTCTTTTGAGGAAGGAGGCATTCAAATTTTGAATTGTTTTCATATTTCTTTAAGAGGGAGTTGACTGTAAGAGCAGGGAAACCATGAGAGAGGGCTATTGTAGAAATTTTGGAGAATTCTTCTTGAAGAGAAAGTTGGTTGTTGCAAATGATATGAGCCCTGTGGATGTAAGACTTCAATGCTGCAAGCTTGTAGAGATGCAGAATGAAAGATTTGTAGGGAATGATGTTAGTGGCCGCAGAAGGTTTACGATAGATGGAACAAGTAATGGACAGATCAGCGTTTCTGCAGATAGATACATCCAGGAAATCAATTTTGTTGTTTACTTCCTTAGATATAGTGAGATTAATGGAAGGAAATTTTTCCGTAATGGAGTTGATCAGTGTCTGTAGTTCAGACTCGGTATGTGGTTAGCTAATGAAAATGTCATCTACATATCTTAACCACGGGGAAGGTTGAAAAGGGTGGTGAGGAATGATGGAAACTTCAATATGTTGCATGTAGATTTCTGCAAGAAGAGGGGAAAGAGGTGAGCCCATGGGGAGACCAGATTGTTGCTTGTACACAATTTTGTTGAAAACAAAACTACTGTGTTGATGAATAGTGTGGAAACAATCATAAAGATCTTTGATAAGAGTACTGGGTGGTTCAAAATGAAGAATCAATTTCTTCGTGAGGAGCATGTAGGACTCAAAATATGGTACAGAGGGGAACAAAGATTCCACATCAAGAGTATATAGATTAACACTTGGAGAAAAGGAATTAGGAAGTTTGTGGATGAAGTCTGAAGTAGAGACAACAGTATGAGGATGGTTGGCTGCCAGGGATTTGCATTTGAGGACCAATTTCTTTTCAAGGTTTACTGCTGGAGAAAAAGAATATTCAACTAAAGGTCTGATGGAGTTACCAGCTTTATGCAGTTTAACTTGCAGGAAAAGCCTGGGAGTTCTAAAGTAAGGAGGGGTGAGATATCTCCAAGGAAGGATTGAAGAGTTTCTTTCTTAGATAATCTGTCAACTGAGTTTTTGAGTGAGTTGGTGGTGTCTGACTGCAGAGGAATGCAGTTAGCAGATATAAGAAATGATTGCACTTTTTGGTTTAGTATTTCTTTACCAATGATGACTGGGCAACCAACTTTATCTGCTTTGCATACGGCAAGGTCATTTTCTTGAATAAATTACCTGAATTCTTTCAGACAAGAAGAAGAGTACTTGATTGGCACAGAATTTTGCTTGGATAGGATAACAGCAGCGTTGGCACGGAGGATAGGTTGGTGAACAGTCTCAGTTCTATGGATGGCTGATTCTATAAGAGAAACAGTTTGTGGAAGATTGATAAGAAGAGCTGGTGAAAATTTTGGGCCCAATGATAAGAATTTATCCAAGCTAGGAGGAATAGTAACAGAAGAAAGATTTACATACTTTGGCTTGTCAGTTGAGGCTGAAGACGGAGTAGATGTTGCTTGACTTTTTTGCTTGGAAAGTAGAAAATTAAATTTCTTTGTAAGGCGAGCATATTCATTAACTTCTATTGTTGAAAGGGTTTGGTTGATACGAACCATAAAAATATCAAGCAAGGCAGGATGAGTGGTAGCAGCAAGTGATTGGTAGCTAATGTAGCAAGAAAGTTTGGTTTTAGCTGTGGAGGAACGGAGGTCACGGATAGCGGCAGATAGGAGGTTATGGCTAGTCTGCTCTAGTAAAGCACGGCAACGTCCTTTGAAAATGGGTTTGCAGATCTGAAAAGCTTGGGGGAGAATGCCTGAAGACTTGCAGGAAACATGAAAACGTAGACTACAAAGAGAATTAGTAACTTTGGTCTGAAGTTTCTGGAAGGAAATCCAATCTTTCGTCAATTCATGATTACTAACAACAGAAGATTGCAGCAAGAATCCATTGCAAAAAGCGGGCATTTATATGATAACGACTATTTATCCTAACGATGGTAAGCACAACAAATATTATATTGGTAGCACTAAAAGAAGATTTGCAGCTCGACTGAATGAACATTACACAAATTGGACAAGGAAAGAAGTAAAGACTTCACTAATACAGCACTGCATGGATAACGAACTAACACCAGATTGGAAAACCATCAAAATTCTGACAACACACAGAAAACATAATCAAATTCTATAGTCAGAGGCTATTGCTATTGAAAAGACCCAAGACGAGAACTGTAATTCATCAACACCAAAAGGAAATCCCATACCCTTGGAGATATCTAATTGAGCAAGAAAATAAAAAATTAAAAAATAAAAATAAATCAAAGAGAAATTCGAACCTGAATAATTAGAAGGATAACAACAGTACTTTACAGCCAACCCGATAGATGGCACATCGCAACATAGTCATGTATGCACACATTTATGGGAACACAGACATGATCTGTCGACGTCGAACATCCAAGTCAGGAATGATACGTGAAAGTCGGCACGTTGTACCAACCTTGCTTAACAATGACCATGATGTAAATGAATCGAAACTAGTCTGCTAGTATTTGAGTAGTGAGTGCCCATTGCAAGTAATTCTCTGCTTTCTGTCCAAATTTTATGCTAACCTCTTGGCCTTGGTGTGACTACGAATGCTCTTTTATAGCTTGATTTTACATGAAGATGATGTTGATTAACAATAATGATTTTAATCACACATGTGTATATAGTCTTTTCTTTCATTGCTTCTTTTAAACTTCATCTTCATTCTTTATTTGAATCTCGACTCTGGTTGTAAGTTTTTATATAAACCTGTGAGTATTTTTATGTTCTACGAATTTAGTCTGCACGAAACTGACAACTCCTGAACCAGGACCGTTGCCAAACTCTATACTTAGGGCAGGCTCAATAAAATTTAGGGCATGCTCAAAAAAGCTATACACGTTTTACCTTTTTTTTTTTGAGCTTTACTGAAATTTTACAAATTTCAACCCTAAGTACCTTATCTAGGTACATCAGGTAGAAAAGTACCATTTTTGATTAACATAAATGAAAAAACAACAAGAAACATTTTGTAAAATAAAAATACATTTGTAATCGTTGGTTACCAATAGAAAATCAAAATAGTTGTAGTGGTCAGTTCTTTTGATCATTACATTTTCTCAAAAGTAAGTGCACGTCAGAAGCTTTTCTACGGTTTTGTTCGAACGCAAGAAGGGTTAAATTCGACAATCATTTGGGGCACATTGAAAGTCGCTGTGGGATGTTTATTCTCATCAAAATAGAAAATGTGGTTCCGCAAGTAGCCATGCTTGTCATTCCGAAATGATTAAAAGAATTAAGGAAACTTACCATTTAGTTTAAGACAATGACATGGTCTTCAAACTCGCTTCGTGCGTGTGGAGTAATTTATCAGCATTCCTTCTGAATAGTTTGTAAGATTATTTTCATGAATACCGTGCAAATTCCAAACTCGTTAGATTTATATAACAGCCAGGTGAGCCAGGAGTACTCATTCTGCACGATAATGCCTGCCGACCTCATAAGGCCCCTGCGTGCTAATACAGGTTACAGGTAACCAGTAGCGTATCTAAGGCAGGGCGGCCGCCCAGGATGCAGGCCAGCCAAGGGCGCAAGAATCTGCACATCAGCGATCACTCCCCCCCCCATATATGTGCGTAGCATATATATGCTCACTAACCAAACTACCGAAACATGTTACTATGCCTTGCATTTTCTTTTTCCCAAATTTTTAAACATGTCTTTCCAAATCCAAACACACATTTTTGGAAGTTACACTACAATTCAAATATCATTGTTGACTTTGGAAGCATTTTTTTTATTTTTAAATATATGTAGGAAATGTACATTTCTGGAATTACCTCACATGCAAATAATTAAAATGTGTTGTAAGGCAAAATACTGGGAGTCACATTTATTTAATTTTGAAGTGTCACTTTGTACAAAAAGGGATGGAGTTTATTAGTGGTTTACAAAGCCATAAAAGTAGGACATAGTGTGTTTCAGAAAAAATAAATAAATCTGGATTACAGATTCATTCATTGTAGTCACTTCTACATACAACTGCACGCTAAACTGAATTATGTTGCTAGAAAATATATTATAATAATTGGTTTTCCAAAAATTTTCTCTCTGTATATATGTCATCATCATCATCATCATTGTCAACCATTATCAATCCACTACTGACGAAGGTCTCCCCAAGTTTCCACCACAATGGTCTGTCTTGTGCCAGTCTCCTCCATGTCACTCCCGCATACTTTCGAATTTCATCCACCCATCTTCCATGTGGTCTTCTTCTGGGTCTTTTCCTGTCCCTTGGAATCCAATCTAAAATTTCGGCTGTCCATCGATGGTCTGTTCTTCTGGCAGTATGTCCAGCCCATTGCCATTTCAGGGATTTAACTCTGATCATGATGTCTTCCACTCTTATCATTTTTCGGATCCACGTGTTCCTCTTCTTATCTCTCCTGGTTACACCAAGCATACACCTCTCCATGCTTCTTTGAGTTGTCTACAGCCTTTGTATGTCTCTTTTAGCTAAGGTCCACGTCTCTGCACCATATGTAAGCACTGGAAGGATGCATTGATCAAACACTTTTCTTTTAAGACATAATGGCATATTGCTCTTGAAAATTATGCTGTTTCTTCCAAAAGCTCTCCAGACAAGTTTTGTACGCCGATTAATTTCTTCACCAATGTGACCCTCACTTGATATCTGCTGTCCAAGATAAACGTACGTGTCTGTTATCTCCAGCTTTTCTCCATCAATCGATAAATCTTCATTTCTTGTAAAAGCATTGTACATCACTTTTGTCTTCTGAAAGTTCATTTTTAATCCCACTTCTTTACTCTTGTCAGCAAGTTTCTGGATCATACTCTGTAGCTCTGATGGGGTAGTTGCAAAAATGACTATGTCATCACCAAAACGAAGGTGGGTTAGATAATCTCCATTAATCTTTATCCCTTTGTTTTCCCAGTTCAGTGATTGAAAGACATTTTCCAATGTGGCATTAAAGAGCTTCGGAGATATGGTGTCACCTTGTCTCACTCCTTTTCCAATTTTTATGTGTGTTGTATTTTCAAACAGCCGAATCTTTGCACTTGCATTTTCATAGATGTTATTAATAATATTAATGTATGCATCTTCAATACCGCAGGATTTCAGAGCCATTGCAACTGCTGATTGTTTCACCGAATCAAAGGCTTTTTTCATAATCGATAAAAGCCATGCACAATGGAAGTTCATATTCCCTCGTTCTTTCAATTAGTTCTCTCAGTATGTGGATATGATCTATTGTGCTGTAGCCACTCCGGAATCCAGCTTGTTCTCTCGGTTGAGCCATGTCCAGTGTCACCTTCAAGCGGTGTGAAAGAACTTTAGTGAAGATTTTATAAACCACTGATAGGAGGCTGATAGGTCTGTAGTTCCTGAGGTCCTCAATGTCACCTTTTTATGTAGCAAGATCATTGTAGCGTTGTTCCAATCCTCAGGAATTTTCCCTTCATTAAGGCATCGAGTGAAAATTTGGGCGAGTACTGTTTCGATTTCTCCACTTGCTTCTTGTATGATGTCTACAGTAATTCCATCTTCTCCTGTAGCTTTTCCCCGCTTCATGTTCTTGATTGCATGTGCAACTTCTGCTGGAAGGACTGGAAGAACTCTGGTACTGGTACCTTTCATGATGTCTGGAGTACATGTATCATCCCTTTCATATAATTTGGAGTAGAAATCTTTCACTCTTGTCAAAATTTCGTCTTCTATTTCTTGTTACAGAACCATCTTCTTTTCTCAGTGCCATAATCTGTTTCCTTCCCTTACTGAGATGTCCCTTTGCTATCTTTAGGCTTTGGTTGTTTTCAATTGTTTTCCTTACTAGTTCACAGTTGAATTTCCTTACGTCTTCAGTGATACTTTTTCGTACTGTCTTGCATAGCTCTATATATTCCACTTTGGAAGTCACATCTTCTTTAGTTGTCCTCATCTCTCTTCTTTTTGCATCAACATTTTGGTTTTTCCTGATAATTTGTTCACATGCAATTTGTTCTTAGACCCAGCTAATTTTGTTGCTGTTTCCATAAGAGCTTTGGTTACTTTTCTGTTAACTTCAGAAATATCCACTTCTTCCGATGTTAGGCCTTCTAAAGCAGAGAATCTGTTCTTCAGTTCCAATTTGAAGGTATTATGGTGTTTTTTAAGGTTGGTTATGTCAATATATTTTGTTTGTCTTATGAGCTTGCCACGTTCGAGTTTAGTGTTGAGGTGCATCTTTACATCTCACCAATCTATGGTCACTGCCTGTGTTGAACTTGTTTAGCACACTGCAGTCTTCTATGACGAATTTTTTGTTACACATAATAAAATCAATTTCACTTGTCGTCCCATTTGGATGTCTCCATGTCCATTTCCTGTGTGGCTTTTTCTTAAAAAAGGAGTTCAAGATGAAAAACCCTTCTGCCTCTGCAAACTCTACGAGAGTGTTTCCACGCTGGTTTCTGTTGCCGTGATCGAATTTACCTACTGAAGTTTCATTCTGTTGCCGTTGCCTTATTTTTGCATCGAAATCTCCCATAATTATCTTCAAGTGCTGCTTACCTTTATTATTTAGATGACGAATTTCCTCATAAAATTCTTCAATTTCTTCTTCAGCATGACTTGTGGTAGGTGCATAAGTTTGAATAATCTGAGCCTGGTATCTTCTCGAGAGTTGGATAACGAGTCGTGTAGCTCTGTCAGAGAAACTTTCAACTTCTACAACTTTATCCTTCAGTTTCTTGTTTATTATAAATCCAACACCACTAGTACTGCCAGTATCTGTCCCACGATAGTAGAAGAGATGTCCACTTTTCAGTTCAATGAGATCTTCTCCTTTTCTCCTTACCTCACTTAGCCCGACGATGTCCCACTTGATCCTTTGTAGTTCCTCTTCCAATTCAAGAAGCCTTGAATCAGAAGATAGGGAGCGTCCGTTATACGTAGCCAAGGTCAGCATCAGATGGCAGCCTAGTCCGGTCCTCCGGGGATTCTTAGCACCCTCTGCCTTCATGTCGCACTGGCCGCTGCCTTGGCCAGGTACATTCCAGCTGCCGGAGACTGAGGGCCAAGATTTAAGTTGTAGAGTCATTTTGGAGGGGTTTGGCCATAACTCACCACGCTGGCCAAGCGGGTTGGTGAGTGTGGGATAGCATTTCCTCTAATCCCGATGGTATAGTTATACCGCTATTGGCGGTCGTCGGAGCCCCTTTTAGTGGGAACAGGATGTATCACGAGAAGGCGGGGTTGACATTTGTCAAGGAGAGGCTGTGATGTTACGCATCACCTGACCTTACATCCCCTGTATATATGTACACTGAGTTAAGTGCCAAAAGTCATGGGATACCTGCATGCTTTCTCAATGACAAGCAAATATCGAGAGAGTAGTCCCTCCGATTTTCCCCACATGCAACAAACCTGAAAAATACATCCAAAATATGTCGGCCGCAATCGACATTTTTTTTTTCTGAATTTAATAGGGGCTGGATTACAGGGGTTTGAGTGTAATACATGATCTAAGGCATCCCTGTAAATATGTTTTACCTGCACAATGAACAACAATGACAGAAAACGTGTTAAAATTAGAACCCGGTTGACTCTAACAAATACAGTACATTTTGTGACAGAAACAATGCTGTTTCGCAAATATCAGGGGCAGCCAAAGAGGGTATGAAAAACTATTTTTCTTTCCATGGGTATACAATGAAAGAAAGATAAGTAAGGAATACGAAGATTCAATGGACCGAAAAGAAAAAACATGTTTTTCTTAATAGCTTGTGGTATGCATTCCTGCAGTTGTTGTACATTGTGCTGGTAACAGATATTTACAGGGATCCCTTCTCGTTATGTATCACATTCAAACCCTTGTAACTTGGCAGTTGGCCAGTATTAAATGTAGAAAAAAAAAAAAAAGGGCCCATTGCAGCAGACATATTTTGGTGTATTCTTCATGTTTGTTGCATGTGGGGAAAATTGGAGGGACCACTCTCGATATTTGCCACCCCATAGAGAAAGCATATACAGGGTGATCATAATTAAAGTATCCCTAGTCAACACTCTGTGGAGAGATATCTAGCAGTCCAAACGCAACCAAATTTTGTATGCTGACAATTCAGGACATGTGGAAGAGATTTCTGAAAAAAAAAGTTCCAAAAGTCGCCACTAGGAGATTTCTGACTCTTGCAAGCTGCGATCATATAGACAATTTTCAGCTCTACGTGTGAAACGATCCAAGAAGCAGAAATCTACACACGTCACGTGTTGCGGTCAAGACGTTTTATTGTCTCCGGTATCTAATCGCACAAGGGAGAGATTGTGCGATTAAATACTGGAGACACCTTAGCGGTGCAAGCAGTACTGCTCAATGTGGGCGCCATTGTTAAATTGCAAAACCGGAAGTCGATGAGCAGTGTGTTCAGCAGCCGAACGTAACTGATTATTGTCTTTCATTTCAATCGTGGAATCTGTTGAAATGCATGAGGATTTTGCAATGCCCAAATGCGACAGTTATTCATGTTGACTGTTCCATTGAGGTGAAAATGTGCCTCACTACTCCACCAGATCTCCTATGGCCACGCATCGTCCACTTCCATTCTATCAAGGAAGGTCAATGCAAAGGTCAGTCAGATGTTCTTGTCACCGTCAATCAACTGTTGGGCGTGGCTGATCTTGTATGGAAAAAAAATGCAACACCTTTCTCAGTACTTTCCACACGGTGGTGTAGGGCACATCCAGCTTCCGTGACACTGCTCGTGCATCACTGAAATCTGGTACACATTATCCATGGAGCAATCCACAAGCGCTGTGGTGATATCTTCAACCACTTCTGGAGCTATAGGTTTGTGCCCTCACCCTGGTTGAACATGTAGACACCCAGTTTTCTCGAAACAAGCAATCATTCTTCTGAGAGCACATGGAGTCAATGGACCTTTCTTACAACGTCGGAATTCTCGAAGTGCAGCGGCAGCATTGCTCGCGTTTTCATAAAACAGCTTCACAAGAAGAGCGATTGCAGTTAATCGAACACGAATGGCATTCACCATGCCTAGGACAGTTTTATACCATGGAGTCACCCGTGGCGCGTGTGCCTTATGCAAATGATACGCTTTCTTGTCGCACGTAGTGCCACAAAGACTCATTTCCCTCATAGAGCCGAAAATTGTCTATATTATCACAGCTTGCAGCGCCTGAAATCCCCTGGTGGTGACTTTTGTAACTTTTTTTTTTTTTTTTTTTTTTTTTTTTGCGGAAATCTCTTCTGCATGTCCTGAATCGTCAGCATACCTAATTTGGTTGCATTTGGACTGCTAGATATCTCTCCAGAGAGCGTTAAATAGGGATACTTTAATTGTGATCACCTGGTAGGTATCCCATGACTTTTGGCACTTCAGTGTACAAGTAAATAAAAAAATCAGTTATATTTTTGTTTTATAAAACACTGTTAGGAGGGTGGGTGGGGGGCGCAAATTTTTCAGGCTGCCCCTGGCGCACAAACTGCTAGTTACGCCTCTGCACTCTGCAGATAACCATCAAATAATCAAACTCCAATTGCATGAGGTTGTGGACCATTAATATCTAACTTGAGAGAATGTGATTTCCGTACGGACGAATAAATCAAGAACTAAGTGCATCAGTGGGTAATTTCGCATCCAAAATAATTTTTCCCCACTTTGTGTTGCTAAGTTACCAGAATGCGGGAAGAAGTGAGTGTATTGAAAAGGGAAGTGACTACATTGAAAGATGAGGTATTGTATATATTTTTTAATTTTAAATACAATTTTTACAAATAGTTTTCCTTTTATGTTTTGTCTTACCCTCTTATATATATATCAGTACAAAAATAGGAAAGAATGTAGGCGGTCACTCGACAGCGAGTGCTGAGTTACTTACTTCTCTGCCTTCTACTAAAAGTCTGGTTTGAAAGTTCACAAATTTATAAAATACAAACATTTTGGTGGTGCATAATTATATTTATATTTTATGAGTACCTTAGTACATAATAATATTTTATAAGTACCTGCCGTAGTACTACAGTTAAACAAGTAACATTTTTCATAAATAAAAAAAAAGAAATATTTTGTAAAGGTGAAAATTTTTAATCGTTGCTTACCAATAGAAAATCAAAATAGTTGTAGTCATCGGTTCTTTTGACCATTAAATTTTCTCAAAAGTAAGTCCATGTCAAGAGTTTCTGTGCAGTTTTGTTCGAATGCAAGAAGAGTCAAATTCGACATTCGTTGGTGGCACATCGAAAGCCGCTGTGGGCAGTTAATTCTCATTAAAACAGAATAGGTGGATTCACAAGTAGCTGTACTACAGCCAAAAGTCCTGGCTGTGGCCAATAAATTTATAAGTATCTCTGGAGACTGCTCGCTGCTTAAAAATTTCATCAAAAATGACTGAATTTGGGTTTTCCTTCTTCTGGGTTTGTATGAATCTGTTGACTACTGCAATTTCTTCTGGAGATGGAAGATTCATACCTAAAGTTTGCAAATATTTGACTTTGTCTAAATCGATATTTTCGTCTTCAGCGCTCGAAACTGCAATTAGGAGTTTTTCATTTTCTACGAATCATTGTCAGGACAGGCGCAAAAATTTTCCGTTCCCCTGACTACGGCCCTGTCCCGAACGCCCGAGATAGATACCTATGAGTAAAAACAGCCAACAATAACCTTCCCAATTGTGCCATTTTGAACAAGTTATAATAGTTGAAATATTTTATATCCCACATCCTTAAATAATTATGTTATAGCAGAAGTTACAAGGCATATGTGCACTCGACTTGAAGACTTTTATAATGTGTGTAACAGTAATAATAATAGTTATACAACTATTAACATACAATATAGCCACGTAAACCAAATGGGTAGTTGTGTCTAACCAAGTTATATTAAAGTGAAGACAGTTTCCTGTTTAGCCTTTGCTTACAATGATGATCTGAAGATTGTAGCATCAAAGTTATTTCAAAAGTTGGTACAGTAGTTCTTTACCAACCATTGTTGAATATACAACTCCCCACCACTCAAAACTTATGTATATTCCACTACCTAACACTACGTCAACACTGTGAGTATACTTGGATTGAATGCCATGTTCCAATCTCTGGCTTTACCTTAAAATGCCAGATTTAATTTTGGTATGCTTTAATTTATTATGCCTTTCTTCTTGAACTATTTACAGTAAAATACTTAACCTAAAGCCACATTATAGCGAGTTCTTGGGAAAATAAAAAGAGTATGAAGTATGCAACAAATAAATAAATGAATAAATAATTAGATAAAAAAATAAATGTGCAAATTTGGGAGTAAATCTTTAATCTACCAAATGAAAACTAATTAGTAGGGTTTTATTGGTAATTTTCAAGCCTATTTCTTATGCTGTAAGTTGAAATCAATCTAAGGGCTACACATACACATTTAGTTTATGCTATGCTTCTCAAAGCACCAAACTGCACAAGTCACTGAATGTTGCAGAAACTCATTTAAAACTATATTTATTATCTCCAATATGTGTTATATTTTTCTTTCATAGGATATTGCTGTTTTGCTTTATTATAGGTGAAAACAAAGTTTAAAAAATTGAAATAGGCTGAGTTCAGTTTATCCTAATGCTGTTTTATCGTAGGATAGACAGGGGTCATCAGGGACAGAAGTTGACCATCCAAGGTCAACTTCTGTCCTGGATGACCGCTTTCTTGCCTTAACTGCAAAATGCAGCAATGCAGCAGAAGCATGACATCTCATCAGCTGGTTTCAGAGCTGACAGCAGCAACTAAACATTCAGTATCCTGCTGGATAATTCAGAAGCCACTTAGAAAATATGCAGCATTGAGTGGAATTTATCATGCTTGACTGTTGGGACAACTTGGAAACTAATAACCTGTTTGTTACGTCGTTTTTTTTTTTTTTTTTTTTTTTTGCTTTGACAATGTTTTCCATTTCAAACCACTAGTGTTGCGGAATTTCAGACTGTTTTGCTTCAGATATAGAACTATAAAATCCATTTTTCCGGTAGATTTTTCGTATCGTGCCCTTACACGTTATTATCCATAAAATTTCATGAGTTAACTATACATGATGCAGAACCTCGTTTATATACGTTTTTCTCACTTATACATAAAATGTCACCGATCCAAAAATTCTGAATTGCCCTTAATGTTAAACTTTTCCTGTTCCATTTATACATTTTTTTTTCAATTATACATTAATTGTACTTGGTTCCTTGAAAAATGTATAAACGAGATTCCACTGTATGTCAAGTGATAGGCTGATTACAAATTGGATGGAAGTTAAAAAATCAATCACTGGTGATCAAGAAATCCATAAGTTACAAGAAGCAAGTCTTGCATTGGTCAAAAAGAAGTGTAGAAAATTTATTGCCATTGAGTATCATTTTTTTATTAGTAGTGTCAGAAACATAATACAATACTATATTGGTAAGTAATGTTGACATGATGATAAGAATTACTCTTCTATACATAAAGTAACCTTTTAATTTATTTGAATTTAATTGACTGTGTATGTCTGATATTTGTATAGCATTATTTTCTTCAGTTTTTCTATATTTTAAAGTGATAAACTTTTGAAAACTGCTGTGATCATTCTTTAGGCAACACGTATCAGAGAAGAACCCAGAGGCGCCAGTTTCGAGAAACAAATGTGGGGAATCACCATCAAGATGTAAGTATCCTTCAGTATTTGTTCATAACATTTATTTTAATAATTTTATGTTAATTTTAAATTTGTTTTGTGCAGAGCTGTACGAATAGAATTAGTTTTCAGTCTAAGATCAGAACATGCAAAATGACATATCGGAGCAACTTTGAATGGGTATAATAGTTGGTACCAGACATGCTGATTCAATCATATCCCAAATATGCATCCTTTTGGGCTTTTCGTTACAACTGCAGCAAAGGTTTGCTGTGAATAGTACAACTCTGTGAGCAAAAACAGCTGGTGGATTAGAGGAGTCAAAGGAGACTTGTGAGAATCATGCAAACAAACAGACAAGCCACAACCTGGCAAATCGCATCACAATTCGAAATTAGTATACTGAAGATCATCTCCAAATGCAACACATATTGGACATGTCTCAAATGGGCTACAACAGTTGACAACAATGGCTAGTGCTGATGTCAGCATAGAACGTGAAAATGCGTTCCCAGTGAATATGGGAGTAGATCAACATTGGACCACTGAAGACTAGAAAAAGGTTGTCTAAATGGAGGAATCAAGGTTTCGTCTGCGTCACGCAGATGGCAGTATCTGAATTTGACATAAGCAACATGAAACCATGGAGTCCATCCTGTCAAATGTCAACAGTACAGGTCAATTGCAGCTAGGTGTGATGTTGTGGGGAATGTTTTCTTAGCACACATTAGGCCTTCTAATACCCATCAAAGGGCATCTAAACTCCACAGCATATCTCAACATCTCTGCAATTTAAATTCATCCCTTTGTGACTACAGTTTATCCCCCTCTCAGAAGGCATGTATTGCCACCAAATGTTTCAGGGAACATGATGTTGAGTTTTCCTTGCTTCAGGAGCCTGCATAGTCTTTGGATTTAAACCCCATTGAGCATCTCTGGGATGAGATGAAATGGGTTGTTCTGAAGGCTAAGGGCAGTACAACATGCTGCTAGGTTGGTGTACAAAATAAACTGGCATGTCATCATCAACCATAATCAGTTCACTGCTAGATGGTCTCTCCAAGTTTCTTCCTTAACTTTCTGTCTTGAACCAGTCTTTGAGTTTCATCTACCCGTCTCTCACATGGCCTTTCCTGGGTCTTTTCCTGTGCCTTAGAATCTAGTTTAGTATTTCAGTTGTCCAATGATGGTCAGTTCTTCTAGCAATATGTCCAGCCCATTGTTGCTTGAGGGTCTTTACTTTAATCATGATTTCTTCAACTGTTGTCATTTTCCTGATGCACAATTTCCTCTTCATATCTGTCTTATTTACACCAAGCATGTATCTCTCCGGGCTTCTTTGAGTTGTCCATAGCCGCTGTTTGCCTTTTTGTACTTAAGGTCCATGTCTCTGATACATAAGGAAGGAATGGAAAAAAATGGCATTGAATTGATTAAACACTTTTTTTAAGACATAATGGTAAATTGTTCTGAAAAATTGTATTGTTTCTTCCAAATGCTCTCCAGCCAAATTTTATATGCCTATTAATTTCTTCTTTGATGTAGCCCTTGCTTGATATCTGGTCCAAAGTAAATGTAGGCATCAGCTACTTCTGTTTTTTTTCAAATCAAAAGCTAAAAACTAAATCTTCAGTTCTTGTTAAAGTATTGCATTAGTTTTGTCTTCTGTAAATTCAGTTTTAATCCCTCTTCCTTACTATTTTCAGCAAGTTCCTGGATCATATGCTGCAGCTCTGAGATCATATTTGCAAAAATGACTATGTTGTCATAAAAACAAAGGTGTGTTTAATAAACTTCATTAATCTTTATCCCCTTATTTTTTGAACTGAATGAGAGGTACTCTGCAGTGTGGCACTGAAGAGCATGGAAGATATGGTGTCCCATAATCTCACATTTTTTTTTCAATTTTAATACTCGTTGTGTCCTTGAACAGTCAAACTTTTGCACATGCACTTTTGTAGATCTAATGTAAAACAGTATTAATGTATGCATCCTCAATACTGCAGGATTTTAATGACAATACCATAGGGTTTTTAACTGCTGATGTTATCACAGAATCAAAGGACTTTTCATTATCAATAAAAGACACACACAGTAGAAGCCATGTTCATTTGCTTTTTTATGTAGTTCTCTCAGTACATGGATATGGTATATACACTATCTACCAACTAGTAATTGGACACCCCTGCTATCGACCATATCTGCGGTCCTGATACACGTCACGGCCCACCGCCGTTAAATATCGTGTGGGAAACAACAATGCAACCAGTCGCATGCAAGATGCCACGCAGTTCAGAGCTCTCTGATTTCGAGAAAGGTGTAATCGTCGGGTATCACTGAAATGGCCGATCCATATGTGACATATTCAGCGAGTTAAAGTACCCAAAATCGACAGTGGCCTACGTGATTGGCAAGTGGAAGATAAGAGGTGACTGTCGGAATGTGCCTTGACCCGGCAGACCCACAAAACTGGGTTCTCTTCCAACCGACGGGTGCTGGCCAGGGAAATACGGAAGAACCGCACCAAATCGATGGTACACATCCGCGAGGAGTTTCAACAGGCATCCGGGAGTGTTCTTTCGATGAATACCATCCGTAAGGAAGCCCATCTGCTCAGTTATCATGGATGTGCTGCCGTCCACAAGCCTTTGATCACCAAGTCCAATAGCGCTGCTCGGCTAACGTGGTGCAAAACGTCGACAGTGGACCGTTGAACAGTGGAAACATGTTCTCTGGAGCCACGAATCAAGGTTCACCCTCTACCGTTCGGATGGCACGATCTGGGTTTGGCGTCTGCCTAGAGAACGCCTCCTGCCGGAATGTATTGTGCCAACTGTGAAGTTTTGCGGCGGTGGAATTATGCTATGGGGGTGTTTTTCCTGGTATGGCACGGGACCCTTGGTCGCAATTCCTGGTAGACTCAACGCCAAGACCTACTGCACCATTTTGGATGACCATGCGCTTCCTATGTTGTGGCAGTTTTACGGGGTGGACCAATGTTACTTTCAGGATGACAATGCCACCTGTCATGTTGCGAGGTCCACCATGGCTTGGTATGGTGACAATGGGGTTAATCGAATGGACTGGCCTGCGCAGAGCCTGGACCTTAACCCTATCGAGTACCTCTGGGACGAGTTGGAGCTTCGATTTAAGGGGTGCCCCCACCGTCCGAAATCGGTGAAGGAACCGACCTGTCTTCTCCAAGCTGAGTGGAAGAAAATACCGCTAGCCGTCGTACAGCGCCTGGTTGAGAGTATGCCCCAGAGGGTCGCAGCTGTAATCGCCGCTCGTGGAGGCTCCACCAACTATTGAAGGTGAATAAACTTCGTTTTCCTTTGCTATCACAGGTGTCCAATTACTTGTTGGTAGATAGTGTATATATATAGGCAAATAATAATTGAAACAGACCAAGGAAACCCACAAACACCCAAATGAAACACACAATACATACCACCAAACGAACATACAATTCCCACATACTTGCAATAAGCCCTGGACCCAAAAACAATAAGTACTCGAACCCATTACATGGCTAACGTACCGTATGGGATCGAGTTCTTATGTGTTTTTGGGTCCAGGGCTTTTTGCAAGTATGTGGGAATTGTATGTTCTTTTGGTGGTATGGTATTGTGTGTTTCATTTGGGTGTTTGTGGGTTTCCTTGGCCTGTTTCAATTATTATTTGCCTATATAGCCTTTCCGCCCGGATTGCTGCTTTGTGCATCAGGGGGTTTGGGGCTTTTTTTATTATTTGTATTGAAATGCTTTGGTTTTCTTATTAGTGTTCATATATATATATATATATATATATATATCATCATCATCATCATTGTCAACCATTATCAATCCACTGCTGGACGAAGGTCTCCCCAAGTTTCCTCCACAACGGTCTGTCTTGTGCCAGTCTCCTCCATGTCACCCCTGCATACTTTCGAATTTCATCCACCCATCTCCCATGTGGTCTTCTTCTGGGTCTTTTCCTGTCCCTTGGAATCCAATCTAAAATTTCGGCTGTCCATCGATGATCTGTCCTTCTGGCAGTATGTCCAGCCCATTGCCATTTCAGGGATTTAACTCTGATCATGATGTCTTCCACTCTTGTCATTTTTTAGATCCACGAGTTCCTCTTCTTATCTCCCCTGGTTACACCAAGTATGCACCTCTCCATGCTGCTTTGAGTTGTCTGCAGCCTTTGTATGTCTCTTTTAGTTAAGGTCCACATCTCTGCACCATACGTAAGCACTGGAAGGATGCATTGATCAAACACTTTTCTTTTAAGACATAATGGCATATTGCTCTTGAAAATTATGCTGTTTCTTCCAAAAGCTCTCCAGGCAAGTTTTGTACGCCGATTAATTTCTTCATCAATGTGACCCTCACTTGATATCTGCTGTCCAAGATAAACGTACGTGTCTGTTATCTCCAGCTTTTCTCCATCAATCGATAAATCTTCATTTCGTGTAAAAGCATTGAACATCACTTTTGTCTTCTGAAAGTTCATTTTTAATCCCACTTCTTTACTCTTGTCAGCAAGTTCCTGGATCATACTCTGCAGCTCTGATGGGGTAGTTGCAAAAATGACTACGTCATCAGCAAAACGAAGGTGAGTTAGATAATCTCCATTAATCTTTATCCCCTTGTTTTCCCAGCTCAGCGACTGAAAAACACCCTCCAATGTCGCATTAAAGAGCTTCGGAGATATGGTGTCACCTTGTCTCACTCCCTTTCCAATTTTTATGTGTGTTGTATTTTCAAACAGCCGAATCTTTGCACTTGCATTTTTATAGATGTTATTAATAATATTAATGTATGCATCTTCAATACCGCAGGTTTTCAGAGCCATTGTAACTGCTGATGGTTTCACCGAATCAAAGGCTTTTTCATAATCGATAAAAGCCATGCACAATGGAAGTTCATATTCCCTCGCTCTTTCAATTAGTTCTCTCAGTACGTGGATATGATCTATTGTGCTGTAGCCACTCCTGAATCCAGCTTGTTCTCTCGGTTGAGCCATGTCCAGTGTTACCTTCAAGCGGTGTGAAAGAACTTTAGTGAAGATTTTATAAACTACTGATAGGAGGCTGATAGGTCTGTAGTTTCTGAGATCCTCAATGTCACCTTTCTTATGTAGCAGGATCATTGTAGCGGTGTTCCAATCCTCAGGAATCTTTCCTTCATTAAGGCATCGAGTGAAAATTTGGGCGAGTACTGTGTCGATTTCTCCACTTGCTTCTTGTATGATGTCTACAGTAATTCCATCTTCTCCTGGAGCTTTTCCCCACTTCATGTTCTTGATTGCATGTGCAACTTCTGCTGGAAGGACTGGAGGAACTCTGGTACTGGTATCTTTCATGATGTCTGGAGTGCATGTATCATCCCTTTCATATAATTTGGAGTAGAAATCTTTCACTCTTGTCAAAATTTCGCCTCTATTTCTTGTTACAGAACCATCTTCTTTTCTCAGTGCCATAATCTGTTTTCTTCCCTTACTGAGATGTCCCTTTGCTATCTTTAGGCTTTGGTTGTTTTCAATTGCTTTCCTCACTTGTTCACAGTTGAATTTTCTTACGTCTTCAGTGATACTTTTTCTTACTGTCTTGCATAGCTCCTATATATTCCACTTTGGAAGTCACATCTTCTTTAGTTGTCCTCATCTCTCTTCTTTTTTGCATCAACATTTTCGTTTTTCCTGATAATTTGTTTACATGCAACTTGTTCTTAGACCCAGCTAATTTTGTTGCTGTTTCCATAAGAGCTTTGGTTACTTTTCTGTTAACTTCAGAGATGTCCACTTCTTCCGATGTTAGGCCTTCTAAAGCAGGTAACCTGTTCTTCAGTTCCAACTTGAAGGTATTATGGTGTTTTTTAAGGTTGGTTATGTCAATAGATTTTGTTTGTCTTATGAGCTTGCCACGTTCAAGTTTAGTGTTGAGGTGCATCTTACATCTCACCAATCTATGGTCACTACCAGTGTTGAACTTGTTTAGCACACTGCAGTCTTTTATGACGAATTTTTTGTTACATATAATAAAATCAATTTCACTTGTCGTCCCATTTGGATGTCTCCATGTCCATTTCCTGTGTGGCTTTTTCTTGAAGAAGGAGTTCAAGATGAAAAACCCTTCTGCCTCTGCAAACTCAACGAGAGTATTTCCACACTGGCTTCTGTTGCCGTGACCCAATTTACCTACTGAAGTTTCATTCTGTTGCCGTTGCCCTATTTTTGCATTGAAATCTCCCATAATTATTTTCAAGTGCTGCTTACCTTTATTATTTAGATGACAAATTTCCTCATAAAATTCTTCAATTTCTTCTTCAGGATGACTTGTGGTGGGTGCATAAGTTTGAATAATCTGAGCCTGGTATCTTTTCGAGAGTTGGATAACAAGTCGTGCAGCTCTGTCAGAGGAACTTTCAACTTCTACAACTTTATCCTTCAGTTTCTTGTTTATTATAAATCCAACACCACTAGTTATGCCAGTATCTGTCCCACGATAGTAGAAGAGATGTCCACTTTTCAGTTCGATGAGATCTTCTCCCTTTCTCCTTACCTCACTTAGCCCCACAATGTCCCACTTGATCCTTTGTAGTTCCTCTTCCAATTCAAGAAGCCTTGAATCAGAAGATAGGGAGCGTCCATTATACGTAGCCAAGGTCAGCATCAGATGGCAGCCTAGTCCGGTCCTCCGGGGATTCTTAGCACCCTCTGCCTTCATGTCGCACTGGCCGCTGCCTTGGCCAGGTACATTTCCAGCTGCCGGAGACTGAGGGCCAAGATTTAAGTTGTGGAATCATTTTGGAGGGGTTTGGCCATAACTCACCATGCTGGCCAAGCGGGCATTGGTGAGTGTGGGATAGAATTTCCTCTAATCCCGATGGTATAGTTATACCGCTATTGGCGGTCGTCAGAACCCCTTTAGTGGGAACAGGATGCACCACGAGTAGGCGGGGTTGACATTTGTCAAGAAGAGGCTGTGATGTTACGCATCACCTGACCTTACATCAAATAACTATATATATATATATATATATAGACCTTCGTCCAGCAGTGGATTGATAATGGTTGACAATGATGATGATGATGATGATATATATATATAGTTATTTGCTTTATGTTAGTGTATCTCTTTATCTCTTTCTCGGAAGTGGTATACATGATTTATGATCTGTAAATCAAACTCATCTTTGTTATGTGGCTTCCTAGATTATTATATTCAAACTAATAAGCTTTTTTATGGGATTTATATGGGTAAATTCTTAAAATTTCTGAAAATTTTCGGAGAGAACTCCTCTCCTTCGTCAGGCAGTCTTTTGTTCAATCTCCATCACAGTCCTCGGTTATGGCGATTCTGCAAACGAAAATTGAAGTGGGACTGGAATTTGGAAAATACCAGAACTTCATCATTAATGACTGTAAGGGATTTTTGCTGCCTAACATCTGGCAAGACATTTTACAGAATCGCCATAACCGTCAAGGTTAACCATAACCGAGGACCGTGATGGAGATTGAATGAAAGACTGCCTGACGTAGGAGAGGAGTTCTCTCGGAAAATTTGCAGAAATTTTAAGAATTTACCTAGATAAATCCCATAAAAAAGGTTAACTAGTTCAAATATAATGGTTTTTGATTTTAATGCTGTTGCCAAACCACCTAAGAACACAGACATTTGACATGGACCAGGAACATCAAACAGAAGTCATCGCTCTTTCCACGTTTATAAGCGGGTCATGGAAAAATTCTCATTGGCCGATGAGAATTTTTCCGTGATTTGCTTATAAACGTGGAAAGAGCGATGACTTCTGTTTGATCCACCTAAGAATATTTCTCACCACCTTACTAACAATATTTTTCTTCACATTACACATCTGCAACGTATTGTCATTCTTCACAGGATCAGAACATTCTCGCCACAAACCCCCGATAAGTAATGCATCTCTCCAGCACATAATGACTCCTATGTCTCTTCTTCAGTACCCAGGTTTCACTGCCATACATCGGAGTAGGAACAATTACACTTTCATGAACAACCACTTAGGACTTTCTTGAGAACCCATCATTCCTGTGAAATCCTCCTAAGGCAACTATGACTTTCAAAGATGAATTCACTCACCTACTAATTTTGCCATTTAATTTGTTTTCTCTGTCAAACATGCTTCCTAAATATACAAATATGTTCACCTAGTCTGCAATTTAAATTGATCTTGCATTCAGTACAACAGTTGAGTGAGGAACTGTTAGTACTGAATGCAAGAACAGTTTGAGATGCTTACTAAGAGAATTATTCAGCCCAGATGACAGGAAAGAAAGGTAGATAAATGCCAAGGAAATCTTGGGAGGACCAGATTCAGGAATGTCTGCATGAGAAAAGATAATGAGTATGAAGTGCAAAAGGTCTTATGTAAAATGTGTGATGGATGTCAGTGAAGCTTGAGTTGTGTGCTGAGATTGCAGTAAATGGAGTCGTTTAGTGCATCAACAGTAAGTAAAATCTAGATTCATCAATTTTAAACTTTAATGTGGCTGATGAGCTTTTTTGAGCAGCTAACCTTTGAATCCCAGAGAACAGCTTAGAGATATATAAGTAAACATGTATGTGACTCAGATTGTAGCATTTGTCCCATTGAATGAATCATACTTTTGGACAAATCGGCACTGGACCTGTTGTTCCTGGATAAATTGTACCAGACCCTGCTAATGAATCGAACAGCCACCTTGAATCGTGGGATCTGCTATCATATGTATCAGTGATTTGCAAATTCCTCTTGAGGCTGTGGTGTTTTCAGCAGAGGTGCCTGATGCTTATTTTGCACTTCACCAGATACAGTCAAAAGCCTAATGCAGGGCTGGATTAAGGCCTTAATGGGCCTCTAGGATAAGACCTTTGAGTGGGCCCCAAGGCTAAGACATTTTAGTGGGCCCCAAGGCTAAGACATCTGAGTGGGCTTTCAAAGAGTTATAACGGGGAATAATTATGAAGCCCGTTAAAATGTGAAACTGTAGCAATATGTGTAGTGCATTCTTTAAACTAATAAATTATCTGCAGAGTCTTCCTAATAAGTCACTGTATTTTTCGTTGTTCTCATAAGAACATGTGTTAAAAGCTTAAGATTCCTAGATTTTGTCTTTGATTTTCTAATGATTTAGCATTGTATACTTTTTTCTTGGTGTATCTTTTTTGCTATGCAGTGTGATGCCACTGGGGACTTCGACTATTAATAGTTCTAAATGTAAATTGAGAGGTGTAGGTTGATTACTTGAAAAAGCTATAACTGTCTGCTGACCGCACTGCGCACAGCGACACGACACCTTTACTCTTGGTGAGTAACTGCCTTAACTGCCTTAAAATCTGTTTGTCTTCCAGCCTCCATCTCTGACCAAGTGCAAATAGTACGAGACAAAAGAAAAACTATTTTATAAACCTCTCTCTCTACTTATTTATCTGTTATTTGCCGAGGCATGCCTCCTGGGCCCTTGGTCATGGTGAGCTCCAAGGCTATAGCTCCTATAGCCCCCCTAATCTGGCCCTGATCTCATGACTGTTATAGTTTATCTTGATTCCATTAATGTATTACAGCTGTAGATGCAGTCCCACCATGTGTGCTGCATTTACTCAGATATTTCATGAGGCTGGTTTTCAGGCCTGTTTCTGCTGGATTCCCTGCCATATTTGAATTTGGAGAAATAAGTTGGCTGTTACCAGCCCTTTTCTCGTTGGTAGTCAGTACCTTGTCATTGTTCTACTGGGACCTACATTTTATTGCTCTGGAGCATGTTAAGTATGTGTGGCAGGCTCTATGGATCCAACAGGCAGTAAACAAACTGCATGTGTTAATGAATTTTGGCAAGATATCACATAAATCTTGTCATTCTTCTGTTCCTCACGTTTTTTAAAAAGTTCGTTAAAAATCCCGCTTCCCAGACTCTACAGCTCCTTATTTAACCAGTGGGTGTCGTAATGAGAGTGAATGATATAAATATTAAAATATGAACCAAAAAACAATTCATTCTTAAAAATGAGACTAAAATAATAGCCTTGTTACCTTTTATCGGTCAGTAGCTCCTTCCCGGCTAGTTGCTTTTGGTAGAATTTCGTCGTTACTTTTGACCTTTCGATTGATCTATATTCTTCAAAAAGAAATTGAGTAGTCAAGAGATTTCACAAACCGAAATCTCATTCGAGCAATATGTAGGCAAAGAAGGGTTTGTGGGTGGCAGACACTTCACAATGAAAACACAACTGACGATCCACATATTTATGATAGCTAAAATCCACAATAAAACTCAAATTAAAAAAACTTGCCTTCCGATAGAGATTTGAAAGAATTAATCTAATGAAATAATAAATTAAATTCAAATCCATTTGTCCAACTTCAAATGAAAATGATATTCAAAAAACGCCAACTTTACCAAGGAATCCAGACATCGAACTTCCAACGTGTTTTGGCTCCCAAAATTTTTCATGGCCATTATTCTCAAGGGCATTTCGTGCTGTACTGTTCCATGCACGTTAACTGCTAGCTAAGTCGACGTTGCTACCATCTCGATCATCCGCGTCATCTTCATTCTCATCACGTAAAGCATCATTGGCGCCATCTAGTGTTGTCCTGTTTTTAAATCTTCTTGCACTTGTTGACTTGATCTTCTTGTTTTAATAATTCGTTGTTTTTCTTGTTTTATCATGTTCAATCATGCTGGTGATAATTCGACTGGGACATTTAAATTGCAATTATATACTTTGGTCTTCTCAATCATAATGGCCTCAGCTGTCAGGATCTTTTTATGTGTGTTGTTTGAAGTAACCAAACTAATATTCTCCCAGTCGAGCGTGGCCTTGTTATTATGACATACATACATACATATCAGTAAGCTGTTCTCTGAGATTCAGAGGTTAGCTCCAAAAAGAAATACAAACTTCCAGGCATTTTTACTTATTGTTGTCGTATCAAACTTTGCCATTTACAGCGATCTTGACATACACTTCGTGCTTCACTGATATCCATTACACGCCTTACACAAGATCTTTTATACTTCATACTCATAATCTTTTTCTCATGCAGACACTCCTAAATCTGATCCACCCATGTCTTCCTTGGCCTTCCTCTGCCTTTCCTTCCTGCCACTTGGGCTGAAAAGATTTTCTTAGTAAGCATTTCATCACTCATTCTTTCAACATGGCCAAACCACCGAAGCATATTGGTCTCCACCTTGCTAACAATATTTTGCTTTACATCACACAACTGCAATACATCTTCATTCCTCACACAATCAGATCATGTCTTGCCACAAACCCCACATAAGTAACGCAGTTCTCCAGCACACAAACGACTCCTATGTTTCTTCTGCAGTACCCAGGTTTCACTGCCATACATCAGAGTAGGAACAATTACTGTTTCATATACAGCCATGCGGGACTCTCTAGAGAACCCATCATTATGACAATATTGTATAAGTGAAGTTCGAATTTCACCCTTATTCCAGTTATTTAGTGTTCACGTAATCTGCTTTCAACATTTCTTTTCGTGCTACCTATGTAAACTGTTTTATTATCTGGGTTCTTATTTACATAATTGGTATACGATATACAGTGCCGGATCCAAACAATTTTTGATAGGGGGCAAAAGGGAGAAATGCCGCCCCCATATATATATATATATCATCATCATCATCATTGTCAACCATTATCAACCCACTGCTGGACGAAGGTCTCCCCAAGTTTCCTCCACAACGGTCTGTCTTGTGCCAGTCTCCTCCATGTCACTCCCGCATATTTACGAATTTCATCCACCCATCTCCCATGTGGTCTTTTTCTGGGTCTTTTCCTGTCCCTTGGAATCCAATCTAAAATTTCGGCTGTCCATCTATGGTCTGTCCTTCTGGCAGTATGTCCAGCCCATTGCCATTTCAGGGATTTAACTCTGATCATGATGTCTTCCACTCATCATTTTTCGGATCCACGAGTTCCTCTTCTTATCTCTCCTGGTTATACCAAGCATGCACCTCTCCATGCTGCTTTGAGTTGTCTGCAGCCTTTGTATGTCTCTTTTAGTTAAGGTCCACGTCTCTGCACCATACGTAAGCACTGGAAGGATGCATTGATCAAACACTTTTCTTTTAAGACATAATGGCATATTGCTCTTGAAAATTATGCTGTTTCTTCCAAAAGCTCTCCAGGCAAGTTTTGTACGCCGATTAATTTCTTCACCAATGTGACCCTCACTTGATATCTGCTGTCCAAGATAAACGTACGTATCTGTTATCTCCAGTTTTTCTCCATCAATCGATAAATCTTCATTTCTTGTAAAAGCATTGAACATCACTTTTGTCTTCTGAAAGTTCATTTTTAATCCCACTTCTTTACTCTTGTCAGCAAGTTCCTGGATCATACTCTGCAGCTCTGATGGGGTAGTTGCAAAAATGACTACGTCATCAGCAAAACGAAGGTGGGTTAGATAATCTCCATTAATCTTTATCCCTTTGTTTTCCCAGTTCAGTGATTGAAAGACATTTTCCAATGTGGCATTAAAGAGCTTCGGAGATATGGTGTCACCTTGTCTCACTCCCTTTCCAATTTTTATGTGTGTTGTATTTTCAAACAGCCGAATCTTTGCACTTGCATTTTCATAGATGTTATTAATAATATTAATGTATGCATCTTCAATACCGCAGGATTTCAGAGCCGTGGTAACTGCTGATGGTTTCACCGAATCAAAGGCTTTTTCATAATCGATAAAAGCCATGCACAATGGAAGTTCATATTCTCTCGCTCTTTCAATTAGTTCTCTCAGTACGTGGATATGATCTATTGTGCTGTAGCCACTCCTGAATCCAGCTTGTTCTCTCGGTTGAGCCATGTCCAGTGTTACCTTCAAGCGGTGTGAAAGAACTTTAGTGAAGATTTTATAAACCACTGATAGGAGGCTGATAGGTCTGTAGTTCCTGAGATCCTCAATGTCACCTTTTTTATGTAGCAGGATCATTGTAGCATTGTTCCAATCCTCAGGAATCTTCCCTTCATTAAGGCATCGAGTGAAAATTTGGGCGAGTACTGTTTCAATTTCTCCACTTGCTTCTTGTATGATGTCTATAGTAATTCCATCTTCTCCTGGAGCTTTCCCCCGCTTCATGTTCTTGATTGCATGAGCAACTTCTGCTGGGAGGACTGGAAGAACTCTGGTACCTTTCATGATGTCTGGAGTACATGTATCATCCCTTTCATATAATTTGGAGTAGAAATCTTTCACTCTTGTCAAAATTTCGCCTCTATTTCTTGTTATAGAACCATCTTCTTTTCTCAGAGCCATAATCTGTTTTCTTCCCTTACTGAGATGTCCCTTTGCTATCTTTAGGCTTTGGTTGTTTTCAATTGCTTTCCTCACTAGCTCACAGTTGAATTTCCTTACGTCTTCAGTGATACTTTTTCGTGCTGTCTTGCATAGCTCTATATATTCCACTTTGGAAGTCACATCTTCTTTAGTTGTCCTCATCTCTCTTCTTTTTTGCATCAACATTTTGGTTTTCCTGATAATTTGTTTACATGCAACTTGTTCTTAGACCCAGCTAATTTTGTTGCTGTTTCCATAAGAGCTTTGGTTACTTTTCTGTTAACTTCCGAAATATCCACTTCTTCCGATGTTAGGCCTTCTAAAGCAGAGAATCTGTTCTTCAGTTCCAACTTGAAAGTATTATGGTGTTTTTTAAGGTTGGTTATGTCAATACATTTTGTTTGTCTTATGAGCTTGCCACGTTCCAGTTTAGTGTTGAGGTGCATCTTACATCTCACCAATCTATGGTCACTACCTGTGTTGAACTTGTTTAGCACACTGCAGTCTTCTATGACGAATTTTTTTTGTTACACATAATAAAATCAATTTCACTTGTCGTCCCAATTGGATGTCTCCATGTCCATTTCCTGTGTGGCTTTTTCTTGAAAAAAGGAATTCAAGATAAAGAAAAATCCTTCTGCCTCTGCAAACTCAACGAGAGTATTTCCACGCTGGTTTCTGTTGCCGTGACCGAATTTACCTACTGAAGTTTCATTCTGTTGCCGGTGCCCTATTTTTGCATTGAAATCTCCCATAATTATCTTCAAGTGCTGCTTACCTTTATTATTTAGATGACGAATTTCCTCATAAAATTCTTCAATTTCTTCTTCAGGATGACTTGTGGTGGGTGCATAAGTTTGAATAATCTGAGCCTGGTATCTTCTCGATAGTTGGATAACGAGTCGTGCAGCTCTGTCAGAGGAACTTTCAACTTCTACCACTTTATCCTTCAGTTTCTTGTTTATTATAAATCCAACACCACTAGTTCTGCCAGTATCTGTCCCACGATAATAGAAGAGATGTCCACTTTTCAGTTCAATGAGATCTTCTCCTTTTCTCCTTACCTCACTCAGCCCGACGATGTCTCACTTGATCCTTTGTAGTTCCTCTTCCAATTCAAGAAGCCTTGAATCAGAAGATAGGGAGCGTCCGTTGTAGGTAGCCAAGGTCAGCATCAAATGGCAGCCTAGTCCGGTCCTCCGGGGATTCTTAGCACCCTCTGCCTTCATGTCGCACTGGCCGCTGCCTTGGCCAGGTACATTCCAGCTGCCGGAGACTGAGGGACAAGATTTAAGTTGTAGAGTCATTTTGGAGGTGTTTGGCCATAACTCACCACGCTGGCCAAGTGGGTTGGTGAGTGTGGGATAGCATTTCCTCTGATCCCGATGGTATAGTTATACCGCTATTTGCGGTCGTCAGAGCCCCTTTAGTGGGAACAGGATGCACCACGAGAAGGCGGGGTTGACATTTGTCAAGGAGAGGCTGTGATGTTACGCATCACCTGACCTTACATCCCATATATATATATATAAACCAGAAATAGCACATTAAAGTTATATGCACATACAGTTTTGGCAAGAATTAGCACAATAATATAAATATACATACATATGTGCATATAAATTTTTATTAGCAAAAATGAATTAAATGAGGCCCCATATATGTTTTCAGTTTAAAAAAAATAGCATAATAACAGTAATGTTTGGAGTGTTTTCATTATCAAAAATAGTTTATTTTTATCCTGATATAAAAATTACACTTTCGTAAAAGTCTTTTTTGGCAATTTATTTTAAACTTATTCAAATTATAAAAATTTAAAGGCAAAAAAGTAACAACATTTGGTGGTTATATGGTGGTGGGTAAATAAGGTAAATTGAAATGTACTTACCATTAAAAATAAATTATCCTAATATATCAGCAGAAAGAATTGTTCAAAAAACACATCAGCAGGAAAACATTAAATTTGGTCTGCAAACGCGGGTTTTAGTGGTAAGACATATATGTAGAGTTTGGTGATAAATATAAATTCACTTATCACTAAAAATAAATAATCTGAATACATAGGCACTAGGCAGACAGAAAAGTTTAAGAAAACACCCATGATATTTTTGTACGAAAACTTGAAACATATTTTACACTGGACTGGCGAGGCGAAACTTGATAGATTTCAAAATTTAACTTTAACAGCCATTTTATTCGCAAAGGTTTTTACAGCATCCTCATAACTGATTGTATTTACTATGTCACTCTCTTTAGATAATATCGCTAGGCTTGATAGGCGATCTTGGTGCATTGTTGGTCTGAGATATGATTTTATAAGCTTCATTTTGCTTTTACGTCCTTTCACAGGTCACTGACGTTGTTGGCAGAGTAGCATATATTCTTAATGCAATACATAAGTTAGGGAATGCATTTTGTAACCCATTCGTATGAATTGCAGATAGTAAATCAGTGCAACTCAACTGATCTACATTTTCACAAAAATACTGTGCTTGATCTTTAAATGATTCAAGTTCCAAAGAAAATTCTAACCCATTTAAATCTTTGGAATAGTTTGTTGCCAGATGTATTGCACACATTTTTAAGTCTCCATTGTTCACTTTCATTATTTTCTCCCCGCAAAGAAAAGAGAAATTTGTGTTTAGGGTTTTGTTGCTTTCAGTTCTAGCTTTCAATTCGGTTTGCATTCGGTTGAAAATAATATTTATGTCTTGCTTGAACAGTTCTTCTCACGGAAACCTGCAGGATTCATCATTTCCAATTTCGCCGGCCATCTTCTTCATCTTAGATTTCCTTCTTTCTTAAAACGCTGCCTCAACAGACATTCCCGTTGCAATATTTGTTGCTTCTTCAACCAACCTTCAAAGCCAGAATTTTGTATTCTCTGCAAAGTAGCAATCAAACCTTTCATTAAACAGATTGATCTGCTTAATATTATGTCACTGTTTTGAATTTTGATATTTATACGATTAACTTCTCTCAATATAGAATTCCATATAACAAGATTCAGGATGAAACTAAAATCTGTTATAGCATGAAAAAGACTTCCTGCATCAGACTTAACTTCTGGAGGGAAATCTCTGCTTTTTATTTCTTCAAGTCCTTGAGCCACTTTAGCCAAATTCCTTTTCAGAGCATCCACAGATTGCCAGTCGGCAGGCCATCTTGTATGGCTCGTTCCTTTTAAGTTTCTTCCGATGTATTTCTTCATAATTTCCCATCATGCAGTCGATGTTTCAAAAAACAGAATACCCTTTGCAGAATGTAGAAAAGATATGATGCTGCTCGGCAGCTGGAAGTAGCATGCATACCTACCAGATTGAGTGAGTGCGCTATGCATGACACAATCACCATAAATTTGTTTTTTCTTGTATCCTCCCCTGGACTCCTTTGTAAATACCAGCCATGTTTGATCCGTTGTCATAAGATTGCCCTCGACAATCGGCTATCTTAAGGTGATCTCTCTGTAATTTACTTAGAATTGTATGAGATAAATATTTTCCAGTTTTACAGTGAAAGTCTATAAAACTGTCTTTTATTTCGCATTTTCCACTTTTGTCAATTTTTAAGTACCGAATAACCTCACTCATCTGCTCACAGTGAGATACATCACGTGTGGCGTCAAATATAATAGTGAAGTACAGGGTGTTCGGTAAGTCACTGTGCACCTAAGCTATGCACTTAGAAAAAATGTTTGAAGTGATCTCCACGAGCGTCGATACAGCGCTGAACCCATTTCAGTTTATTTGCAAACACTTGCTGCAGCTCTGCTTGTGAGATGTTTCTGATGAACGTAGTTATTGCAGTTTGTAATTGATCAAGCGTGCGTGGGCGATCATGATACACAGCAGATTTTGCTGCGCCCCACAGAAAAAAGTCTGGTGGAGTAAGGTCCGGGGAGCGAGGGGGCTATAGGTTTTTTGAGATGACACGTTCGTCGATAAACAGCTATTGGGTGCACCTATGGGATCACCTTTGTCTGGACTGTTTGCTGAAGTTATACTGCAGGACATCGAGAAAAAGATACTTACGGACAAAAAATTTACAAATGAACATCCCGAACTATTTGTTCAATATGTTGATGATATTTTGATATTTTGGAAGCATACTGAAGAAGATCTGGAAGAATTTGTTAATACATACAGCAAGATATATACAACTATCAATCTTACAACCAAATGGCAAAAAAAAAAAAATAAACAATTACCATTTTTAGATATTAATATCATCAAAAACAACTCAAGAATTGACTATGAAGTATACAGAAAGGCAACATTTGTCCCAAATATAATACCTAGTAACTCAGATCATCCATGGAAATTTAAAACAGCAGCATTCAGGTATTACTTAAAAAGTGCAATCGTACTTTCGTCTAATAATACTGCAAGGCAAAAAGAGTTGAAATGGATCAAAACTTTGGCTAGGGACTTCAGCTACAAGGAGAGATTTATTGGCTGTCTTTACAAAAAATTCAGAATAACCAAAACAGACCAAGGCAGAATCTGACTGATACATACAGATTCTGTGGAAAACTACCATATTGTCTACCTATATCTGCTCCTTTAAAAAAGGAATGCCACAGAGCAAGATTACTTATTGCAGACACTGTACTCGACAACAGCAGACTTTTCCAATCAAACAATGAAAAAAGTTCCCTATTACGTAAAGCAGGTGTATATCGTATACCAGTTATTAATGTAAACAAGAACCGAGATAATAAAACAGTTTACATAGGTAGCACGAAAAGAAATGTTAATATCAGATTACGTGAACATTTAAATAACTGGAATAAGGGTGAAATTCGAACTTCATTTATACAATATTGCAATAATAACGAGGCCACGCTCGACTGGGAGAATATTTGTTTGGTTACTTCTCACAACACACACATAAAAAGATCCTGACAGCTGAGGCCATTATGATTGGGAAGACCAAAGCATATAATTGCAATTTAAATGTCCCAGTCGAACTATCACCAGCATGGTTGAACATGATAAAACAAGAAAAACAACGAATTATTAAAGCAAGAAGATCAAGTCAACAAGTGCAAGAAGATTAAAAAACAGGATGACACTAGATGGCGCCAACGATGTTTTACGTGATGAGCACGAAGATGACGTGGGTGATTGAGATGGCAGCCACGTCGACTTAGCTAGCAATTGACATGCATGGAACAGTACAGCATGAAATGCCCTTGAGAATGACCACGAAAAATGTGAGCCGAAACGCGTCGGAAGTTCGATGTCTGGATTCCATGGTAAAGTTGTCATTTTTTGAATATCGTTTTCATTTGAAGTTGGACAAATGGATTTTAATTTAATTTTATTATTTCATTAGATTAATTCTTTCAAATCTCTATCGGAAGGCAAGTTTTTTCAATTTGAGTTTTATTGTGGATTTTAGCTATCATAAATCATTTGATCCTCAGTTATTGTGTTTTCGTTGCAAAGTGTCTGCCACCCACAAACCATTCTTTTGCCTACATATTGCTCGAATGAGATTTAGGTTTGTGAAATCTCTTGACTACTCAATTTCTTCTTGAAGAATATAGATCAATCGAAGGTCAAAAGTAATGACGAAATTCTACCAAAAGCAACTAGCCGGGAAGGAGCTACTGACCGATAAAAGGTAACAAGGCTATTATTTTATCCTCATTTTAAAAAATTAATTGTTTTTTGGTTCATATTTTAATATTTATATCATTCACTCTCAGTATGACACCCACTGGTTATATAAGGAGCTGTAAAGTCTGGACTTTGGGATTTTTAACGAACTTTTTAAAAAACGTGAGGAACAGAAGAATGGCAAGATTTCTGTGATATCCTGCCAAAATTCATTATAATAAGCCACGTAGTGATGTTCGAGTGGTTAGACATAACGATTTGAACCGATATTATGCATGTGTTAAACCAGTATTTGAATATTGGCCTTCAAGCTTTCATTGGAACTGTAGAAAGAAAGTTGTACTCACACGTCTCTAGATTAGTCATTGTTATCTCACTCACTACTACTTGCTGTGCAGTGTCATTGCCCTTATGAATGGTGTGTATAATTCACCTGTGAATTTCGCTATTATTTTGTGTGTGTCATGTTTGTCATGAATGTGCTGAACTTTGTCTTTTACTGACTATACAGGATGGCTCAAAAAATGTGGGTTTTCTTTTAAATGATCTGTATGACATCCTTCTGTGCTGGCTGTCCTGCATTGTATTGGTGTTCTTCAGTTTTTATAGTCTCATTTTTGTGTTAGCCCTTTACAGTGTTTCATGTCATGTTCATGCATCCATTTTATCTACATTATTTTGTAGTACTTCAGTGTAGAATTTTTTTAATGAAGAACTAAGATGTTTAGTGCCCTTTCACCTACTATGATTCTTTCTTCAGTGCACTCAAATTACTAACCAATCAAACAGTCACACTTTTTAGAAGCACTGAAAGTGCTCGCTTAGTGTGATTAGTGGATTTCCACAATTTGGTGTGATGAAACATTAATCTGTACAGTCTTAAGTCTCAGCTAAAGAAGTTGTAAGGATAGCGCAAGTTTCAGATCTCATGTGAATGCTGTAAGAACTGCAGTGAGGTGATAAAAATAAAGGGAATTTCAATATCATCAGTTCTGTAAACATACAGCAGAAGGAAATAGTTTATGAAACTTGAGAGAGGCAGAATAGTACATATCTTAAAAAGATGGCTGGTGTTCTCTTTGAAATTAGGGAAACTCATTACTCTAACTTCTTTGAGTGACAATTAGGAGTCTGAGCATGGTAGCATCAATGGAACCCCTATGGTAGACAGAAGAATCAAAAAGAAATTGCCAAATATAAAGACAAACCAGGTAGGGAATTGTTTTGGGGGGAAAATGAGGTAGTTTGAAGACAATAGAACAGATATTTTTTTACATGATACTTAAAAGTTAAGTGGGGATCTAGAAAAATTTGAAGATAGGCTATAAACAAAAAAAGGGTTTCCTTTGTTTCCATTAAACTGAGTGAGAAGCATTTTTTTGCCCAGCTCTAAAAATTGAAAAAATGAATTTTTGGGCTTTTACTTGAAAGCAATTTCTTTTTTTAAGTCCAGCAAAGCGGGTCTAAGTAAAGAGGGTTTCTATCCAAAAGAGTTGTGTGCATTCTCCGCCACTTATTGCAGACAATGCAAGGCTTCCTCAGATGAAACAAAGATGCACCATTGAGCTGAATTACCTCAGTAGTAAATGGAATGGAATGCAGTGAGACATCTCATAGGAATTCCTCCCACAGATGAGGTTCAGACCTGACTACCTACTTCTGTTGCAAATGTAAATATATTTCCTCTTCCGCAATTAAGTGTAAATGAGATGGCTTTGATCTCCAGATATGTAAACAAATACTTTGAATTTTCTCATCTTTATATTAGCAATGGTCATCTCATTATATTAGCAATGGTCATCTCATTATATTAGCAATGGTCATCTCATTTCACGAAACTGAATAGTCTGTTTATGTACACATTTTTCTCAGAAAAGAAATAAAAAGCCATGTGCTTTAGTCACTTACTCTGCATATATAAGCATCACTTAAAAACGAGTCAGGTGTTGTATGAGATCCAAAGACCCTGACTAATGTCAAATCCTCAGTAATTATCTCATTTTACTTAAAATATTTATACCAGTCAAGCTGACTGCTGCAGCAGTTCTAGATATAAGTGGCCATAACCAAGTTTCCTTTCCAAACACGAATTTCAAAAATATCTCACAAAGTCGATGAAGTCACTGCATGATGTGTGAAAATTGTGAGTACAGTAGTAACTACTGTACTCACAATTTTCACACATTTCACACAATCAAATCCCAACAGCTGTTGCAGCCATAGTGTTGATGAAAATTAAAGACAACAAAGTGAAAAGCAGAATTTGATTTCAATCTTTAAAGAAATAAACTCATTTATGACAGCTGGAACTTCAAAGACAACTGGCTCATTTTTATTTTATTTCTTTATATCTTATAGCCCAGTTTATCAGTTTTGGCTGTAATTAATCAACACATCTGGTGGTGGACGCTTTTCCAGGTCTTTCGTACAACTGGATGATCTTCATTATCTGATTGCAAAAGGCTAAACCTTCAAAGTACAGGAGGCTGAGCTGGGCCAGGCCAGGCCTGTGCAGACCGAGGAATTTTTGTTAATCTTTCTACACAAAATCCATGTGGTTTGGAATAAATATTTTTACTTTCTAGATAATGTACATCAAGCCTTTTATAAAGGATTTCTTTTAGAAAACAAATACATAACACTAATAGGCATATAATTAAAAGGATCCCGACAGTTACCAGACTTGTACATTTGACTGACTTAAGAAATTTTTAGGCTGTCATATATAGAAAATTCCTTTTTCAAAGAAAGATTCTGATTAAAGAGAGACTTAACAAGAATACTTAGGGAAAATTAAGGAATTTAGAGTAGATTCTGTTATATCCACTTGAAATATTATTTGGAAGTTCATTTATGACAGCTGGAACTTCAAAGACAATAATCACTGAAAGGAAAAAGAATCAATAACATCCATTCAGAACTAATGTATTTCTTTTTCTTATGAAATGGAGTTAATAATGAATGTTATAGAAAAATGCACTGCTGGCCACCCAAAATGCAACATCAAGAAGGACACGAGATAGTAAAGCCAGATTTACTGGACAGATAACAACAGATACAAAGGTGAAATGATTGAGCTTACAGGCCCGTGCGACTTGCAGAACACGCAGACATCAATAGTTCTTGTGCCCCCCATGGCTGGCAATAATGGCTGCTACACGCCGCGGCATCAAACAAAAGAGGCTTTGGATGTAGGCTTGGGGTATGTTGGTCCAGGCTGCTTCCACACGTTGCCACAGTTCATCAGGCGTAGCCACGGGTTGTGCTTGACGGGCCACTCTGTTGCCGATCAGCGACAATACGTGTTCGATGGGCGACATATTGGGAGAACAGGTGGGCCGTGAAGAATTGTTGCATGATGCGTGCCACGGGCGGGCGCGCATTGTCCTGTTGAAACGTGGCCGCTGGCAGGTCCTGCAGGTAAGGGAGGACTACAGGCTCCAAAACGTCAGAGATGTAGCTGTGACTGTTGAGTGTACCGGCGATGCGTACCAGGGGGGGGTGCGGGTGTCATATCCAATTGCACCCCAAACCATAAATCCAGGTGACGGACCGGTATGGCGATGCATAATGCAGGCGTCAAACAGTCTCTTGCCGCGGTGCCGCCACACGCGAATCCGACCATCACGGTGTTGCAGGCAGAAGCGGGATTCGTCGGAGAAGACAATGTCGTGCCATCTCGTAGTCCAGGTGCGGCGTTCAACGGCCCACTGCCGCAGCACTCGGCGGTGGTGTAACGTCAATGGTAATCGGAGCAATGGGCGCCGTGCAACAAGTCCCCGCTCCTGCAGACAACATCGAACGGTATGTGCTGACACAGGTTGTTGCACAACACACCCTAATTCCTGCGTTAACGTTTGTGATGTGGCGGCACGAGCCATCAATGCCCACTGCACAACATGCCGGTCCTCTCGTTTGGTGGTGTGCCGCAGCTGCAGCAATTGCTCACGTCGGTCCGTCCATCCTTCCTGCATCCACCGAAGCCATACTCGCCTCACTGTGGCTGGATGTCATCCAACACGGGTGCCGATGTCTCGGTACAATAAACCGCTGTCGCGATAAGCCACTATTCGTCCTCTGTCGAACTCCGAAACGTGCTGGAATGACTGCCGTATTCTGCGACGAGGCATCAGGAAGCTTCCCACGCACAGGTCCGGCAGTACAACACACTTCCATTACTTACACCCTGCCTTCTGTACACCCTTC
This sequence comes from Macrothele yani, assembly GCA_039090855.1. Taxonomy (NCBI): domain Eukaryota; kingdom Metazoa; phylum Arthropoda; class Arachnida; order Araneae; family Macrothelidae; genus Macrothele; species Macrothele yani. Next base: position 79,576,100 of record CM077026.1, read on the forward strand.
TTATAGTGCTTCTCGGTGGCATGCCGGGCGCACATGATTTGCATATGCCCTGCAATGCTAATCGTTTGCATGTCCTCTCGCGGGCGGCGCATGCTGCAAATTTCAGGCAAATCGGATGCTTCCTTCTTGGTGTTGCATTTTGGGTGACCAGCAGTGTATGTAAAATGGACAATTTGAACAGAAATGATTGCTGGCTCCTTCCTCAAAACTAACTTTTTAAAGCGAAAGAAGGGGGAAACACTCAAATGTCTGTTTTATAAATCATCATCTTAACATGCATACTTCACTAAACATCAACATAAATGCTGATGTGATAAGTTTCTAAAAACTGATGTGATAAGTTTCTAAAAACTGATGTGATAAGTTTCTATGACAACTTCCCACATGACATGGATTTTTATGAATGTAAGAGATTTCTGTTTTAAAAGTTTTTTTTAATTATAAAAACTCTAATAAAAAAACATTCGAACACCATTTTATATTGAAATTTTTATGATGTATATACAGCTTCAGAAAGGACAAATATATCATAACATGAAGTTTAAAAACAATTAATATGAATATTTGTATGTATTGTATATAAATAGATTTTTATACATGCCCAATAAGAAATTTTGATATCACAACAAAGACTATTTCTCAATTATAATTTTTTTTAAACAATGTCACACAAAAAAGAAATGGATAAAAAAATTCATTCATTTATTTTAATCAAAGGGATTATTTCTTTTCCGTTATTAATTTAATAATGATTCAGGTTATTTGTCATCATTAATATGAGGGAGGTGCTATATCACCTGTAATGTTGTACAGCTTATGATTATTCATCAGATATGTTGCATCTCACTCTTTGTAAAGTTAAACTGTGGCTAAAAACTAAAATGTTTACATATCGCATGCTTTCAAATTTTTTGTAGTTAATATGAATATTTGTATGTGGTAGTTCAGTTGCAATACTGGGTACATGTATCTTTATTTTTAATGATATTTTCCAATATTTTCTAGAGTCAAGCCAACTACTCTGCTTTGTTACAAATGATGCCTATACTTTTCTTGGTATGCTTATCTCTACTTAGCAGCTTTTTCATTTCTGATCCTACATACAGCTTGGCTAAAACACAGTATGTATTCCTGCTATCATATTATGAATTGAATTTTGTTTGCCAAAAAAGTAATGCATGATTTTTTTGACGAAAATCTTGTGTACAATACTAGAACTTTTTTGTGTTATAAGATAAAAATGTCTTTTTATGTTTCCAAAGTCATTCAACAGGTAGCACTGTTTCAGTGAATCATCAAAATAGCATCTCTCAGTGATTTACTTACAAAAAAAAAAAAAACATTTAATGTACTCATTCATATTGATACAAGATTCAGTGTTTCATTAATGACTTAGGAATGTTTATGGAAGTCCTGTAATTGTTGAAAGCAATGTGAGCTACTGAGTTAAGAGAACTAAGGGTTCCTTTGGAGGAGAAAATAAACTCAGTGATTTGCTGTATGCTGGTCATCCTGTTAGAGTTGCCAGCTTTCAGTGCTGCCCTGTTCTGATGATGTTATTAATGAGGATCAAAACATCACAATCTGGTAAATGTTTTTGATTTTTCAATGAGCAAGAGAATATCAGTCAAGTGCAGCAAGTTTTACTGCACAAGAATCACTGGAAGTTACCAAAAATAATTTGAAAACTTGTTTGGACCATCCCTGTCCTCAATGCATCCAAGACTTTGTTCCATCTGATTTTCACCGTTTCAGAATGCTGAAGGATGCTCTTCATGGTACCAAGTTTAAAGGTGATGATGATAGTGATGTGCTTTATGTGGTGATTACTTGGCTGCTTCAAGTGGTGCCAAAATGCATACATACTGTTGTTTCTTTTCAGTGTGAGACTGAAGTAATGGACTGACACATGGAAAAACAGGGAACACAGATGAAGTATTCTCCTTATATTCTCTGTAGTTTTTACAGTTACAGAGTAAATACAGTGAAACTTTCTAATAACGGACACCTGTGGGAGACAGCAAATTGTCCACTATTTGGAAGTAGAAATTAAATAAAAAATATTCCTCAGAAATATATGGAAAATTTACTAGAATTATTCACACCAATCAGAATAGTTGGAAGTGTCTGTTATCAGGAAATACAAGCAATAAAAGTAAATAAAGCAATTTGCAACATTTGAGCTCTATATTTAGATTTTACACTAATATTTTAATGAATGCTCTTTAAAATTCAAAATTGTTTGTTTTATATATTGTTTTGCTATTTTTTTTTCTAAGTGAATATTTACTTGAGAGAGCATTTTTTTCCCCATTAGGGGCATTTTAAATTTGTTTAGTCAAGAAAAAGTATTTTCATCTTCTCCTTTAATAATTCTTAGTGGTTGTTGCCACCTCTATTGTTGCTGCATTATTGGCATGGGTTTCTTACTGCACCCATTTATTTCCTTTCTGCTTTGGCATTTTTTACAGAAGCAATAAGGTCAGTGATGTCAGTGGACTGATTTTCATTTGCTGCCCATTTGTCAAGCATAGTACAGTCTTTATATTAGTTTAGAAATTCTAAATGAGAATCTACGACAACTTCCCATATTTACTTACTGTGGATATGTGGATAATGAATTTTTGTGGATTAGAAAAACTAAGTGCTTTAAAAAAGGAGCTGATCTTTGTATCACAGGGATTTTTTATTAAGGCAGATGATATCTGTAGTATAGTGACCAAGATGCTGACACTGCCTGAACAAGCACTTGCTGATTTTGCTTCTATGTGTATTTTCTCCATGAAGTGCATCTCTACCCTTTGGCAGTAGTAGCATTTAATACATTTTATAATGCCTTATCTAAAATTTGGCAGATGGATTTCATGTTTCATCCAAAACTAAAATCCCCTTTCCTTTCATTTCTGCTGATGCATTTTTCTACTAAAACATTAAAAGCGATTAAGCAGCAGATCTCTAATTATCCATGATTTGTTATTTACCCTGTAACCCACATGTTGCATGGTATTATCGACACCTTTAAAACAACATGTTTTCTTTTTATTTTCTGTGTTTGATCAAAGGCATCTCACACTTTCATGTCATATTCACACATAATCTAGCAATGAGTCTTTCTTCGGAAATGTTCTCACCTCTGTATCTTTCACCCTTGAAGATCATAGTTTTATCTGTTTAAGCTTGTGTTTGTATATTTTTTCCATCATAATCTTTACAAGAATCAATGTTTCTAGTCAAAGACTGCATTAATTTTTCTGCAGAGCTTTTGACACAGACAGTTTTCTAAGTGGTGTGTCAAACTCAAAACTTAACCAGCCATCTGTTCAAAGATTTGAATTCTATATATCTTAATTGTTTTGGGTCTTTCAAGGTTTTCTCGTGAATCAAAGTTCTAGACAAACTCTGGCATGACAAAAATACTGGTAAGTAAAGTGTGTACAGCTAAACCCTCAATTTTAGGAAAAGCTCTCGCAGTTTTATTGTTGCCATTTTCTGTCCATGATTTCAAAATTTCAACTTTATTCTTTAAAATTTTACAGCTTTGAGTTATTCCAATTCTTAACTTAGCTGCCAAATTATGCACATGTATTTGCCCGTTTTCACTCAGCTTTATTGCATTGGCTTTTTCCTTCAAATGTTTACAGTTTTTGGGACATTGTTTATAACACAAAGCTAATAGAAATTCATGCATGCACACACACACACACATGCACACAAACACAAACAAACAAACAAAATGCTACAGAAATTGTAGAAATGTAAAATAGCTTTCATGTTGGGAGAAAGACGTGTATCAGTTAAATGTTCAGCATCACTCAACCTTGCTTACTTTTCCCTGAGGCCTCAGCTTAAGAATAAGGAGATTACAGCAATTGGTATGAGAAAGGGAGACACTGTACATATGGATGCACCTAAAATGAACAATAACTACTTAGAGGATCCATAGTAGCATCTCAGCCAGGCCCCTGTCATAGGTGCCAATAAAACGAATGCACAGTAAGGGGTTTCAAATAGTTAAGCAAATTATAATTAGTAATTGTAAGGTTTAAAACAGCAGCAGGAGCATAAATTTTCTTCATGTTTGAAAGCGCAACATCACAGCCTCTCCTTGACAAATGTCAACCTTGCCTGCTCGTGGTGCATCCTGTTCCCACTAAAGGGGCTCTGACGACCGCCAATAGTGGTATAACTATACCATCGGGATTAGAGGAAATTCTATCCCACACTCACCAGCCTGCTTGACCAGCGTGGTGAGTTATGGCCAAACTCTTCCAAAATGACTCCACAACTTAAATCTTGGCCCTCAGTCTCCGGCAGCTGGAATGTACCTGGCCAAGGCAGCGGCCAGTGCTACATGAAGGCAGAGGGTGCTAAGAATCACCGGAGGACCGGACTAGGCTGCCATTTGATGCTGATCTTGGCTACTTACAATGGGCGCTGCATATCTTCTGATTCAAGACTTCTTGAATTGGAAGAGGAACTACAAAGGATCAAGTGGGACATCATCAGGCTAAGTGAGGTAAGGAGAAAAGGAGATCTCATTGAACTGAAAAATGGACATCTCTTCTACTATCATGGGACAGATACTGGCAGAACTAGTGGTGTTGGATTTATAATAAACAAGAAACTGAAGGATAAAGTTGTAGAAGTTGAAAGTTCCTCTGACAGAGCTGCACGACTCGTTATCCAACTCTCGAGAAGATACCAGGCTCAGATTATTCAAACTTATGCACCCACCACAAGTCATCCTGAAGAAGAAATTGAAGAATTTTATGAGGAAATTTGTCATCTAATTAATAAAGGCAAGCAACACTTGAAGATAATTATGGAAGACTTCAATGCAAAAATAGGGCAACAGCAACAGAATGAAACTTCAGTAGGTAAATTCGGTTACGGCAGTAGAAACCAGTGTGGAAATACTCTCGTTGAGTTTGCAGAGGCAGAAGGGTTTTTCATCATGAACTCCTTTTTCAAGAAAAAGCCACAAAGGAAATGGACATGGAGGCATCCCAATGGATGGACAAGTGAAATTGATTTGATTATGTGTAACAAGAAACTTGTCATGGAAGACTGCAGTGTGCTAAACAAGTTCAACACAAGTAGTGACCATAGATTGATGAGATGTAAGATGCACCTCAACACTAAACTCGAACGTAGCAAGCTCATAAGACAAAGTGTATTGATGTGACCAACCTTAAAAAGCAACACAATGCCTTCAAATTTGAACTGAATAACAGATTCTGTGCTCTAGAAGGTCTAACATCAAGAAATGGACATCTCTGAAGTTAACAGAAAAGTAACCAAAGCTCTTATGGAAACAGCAACAAGATTAGCTGGGTCTAAGAACAAGTTGCATGTGAACAAGTTATCAGGAAAAACCAAAATGTTGATGTAAAATAGAAGAGAGATGAGGACAACTAAAGAAGATGTGACTTCCAAAATAGAATATATAGAGCTATGCAAGACAGTACAAAAAAGTATCACTGAAGATGTAAGGAAATTCAACTGTGAACTAGTAAGGAAAGCAATTGAAAACAACCAAAGCCTAAAGATAGCAAAGGGACATCTCAGTAAGGGAAGAAAACAGATTATGGCACTGAGAAAAGAAGATGGTTCTGTAACAAGAAATAGAAGCGAAATTTTGACAAGAGTGAAAGATTTTTACTCCAAATTATATGAAAGGGATGATACATGTACTCCAGATATCATGAAAGGTACCAGTACCAGAGTTCTTCCAGTCCTCCCAGCAGAAGTTGCACATGCAATCAAGAACATGAAGTGGGGAAAAGCTCCAGGAGAAGATGGAATTACTGTAGACATCATACAAGAAGCAAGTGGAGAAATTGAAACAGTACTCGCCCAAGTTTTCACTTGATGCCTTAATGAAGGGAAGATTCCTGAGGATTAGAACAACGCTACAATGATCCTGCTACATAAAAAAGGTGGCATTGAGGATCTCAGGAACTACAGACCTATCAGCCTCCTATCAGTGGTTTATAAAATCTTCACTAAAGTTCTTTCACACCGCTTGAAGGTAACACTGGACATGGCTCAACAGAGAGAACAAGCTGGATTCAGGAGTGGCTACAGCACTATAGATCATATCCACGTACTAAGACAACTAATTGAAAGAGTGAGGGGATATGAACTTCCATTGTGCATTGCTTTTATCGATTATGAAAAGGCCTTTGATTCAGTGAAACCACCAGCAGTTACAATGTCTTTGAAATCCTGTGGTGTTGAAGATGCATACATTAATATTATTAATAACATCTATGAAAATGCAAGTGCAAAGATTCAGCTGTTTGAGAATACAGCACACATAAAACTTGGAAAGGGAGTGAGACAAGGTGACACCATATCTCCCAAGTTCTTTAATGCCATATTGGAAAATGTCTTTCAATCACTGAACTGGGAAAACAAAGGGATAAAGATTAATGGAGATTATCTAACTCACCTTCGTTTTGCTGATGACGTAGTCATTTTTGCAACTACCCCATCAGAGCTGCTCAGTATGATCCAGGAACTTGCTGATAAGAGTAAAGAAGTGGGATTAAAAATGAACTTTGAGAAGACGAAAGTGATGTACAATGCTTTTACAAGAAATGAAGATTTATCGATTGATGGAGAAAAGCTGGAGATAACAGATGCATACGTTTATCTTGGACAGCAAATATCAAGTGAGGGTCGCATTGATGAAGAAATTAATCGGCATATAAAACTTGCCTGGAGAGCTTTTGGAAGAAACAGTATAATTTTCAAGAGCAATATACCATTATGTCTTAAAAGAAAAGTGTTTGATCAATGCATCCTTCCAGTGCTTACGTATGGTGTAGAGACATGGACCTTAACTAAAAGAGACATACAAAGAGGCTGCAGACAACTCAAAGAAGCATGGAGAGGTGCATGCTTGGTGTAACCAGGAGAGATAAGAAGAGGAACTCGTGAATCAGAAAAATGACAAGAGTGGAAGACATCATGATCAGAGTAAAATCCCTGAAATGGCAATGGGCTGGACATACTGCCAGAAGGACAGACCATCGATGGAAAGTCGAAATTTTAGATTGGATTCCAAGAGACAGGAAAAGACCCAGAAGAAGACCGCATGGAAGATGGGTGGATGAAATTCGAAAGTATGCAGGAGTAACATGGAGCAGACTGGCACAAGACAGACCGTTGTGGAAGAGGCTTGGAGAGACCTTCGTCCAGCTGTGGATTGATAATGGGTGACAATGATGATGATGATGATGATTTAAGTATAATTTGGAGTATAATTTTGTTTTACCTTATTTGGATTTTTGTATTCTCCGTAATCCATCCTCTAATTCTTTATCCTTTTCTGTCTATCAAAAACCATCTGCCGTTTGTTCTTTGATTCCTTTCAGCTGTTCACACCTTTTTCAACATAATTTCAGCAATCAACTTTCTTTTTAGAAGGGTTTTCTCACACTCATCTACATGGCAGTTTTTTGATCAAGAGGTTAGTTATGTATTTGACTTAGCAAGTAATTATGGATATCCTATACACATAACTAGAAGCATTTTCAACAAAATTAAAGCAGCTTTGTCTACCACGTTAGTTAGAGAACCCAAATGTAATAAGAGGTTTGTGGGGTATCTGGAATACCATTCCTTTATTACGAATGTGTTATCCTGCATTTGCTCTCGCAATAACATACAGTTTGGCATTAGTTAAAAAAAATCTGTTCTCCTACATTAAAAAAGATCGAGAAAAAAATGGAGATACTTCAAAGGTTGAGTGTTTATAACATTCCACTTTGAGACTCAGCCTCCAATGAACATGTTAGTAATTATGTGGGATCAACGAGAAGGAATCTGGAATTGCTCTTACAAGAGCATAAATATAGTGTAAAGGTGGACCCGGGGCAGATTGGCGGGCACTAAAGGGCCCGGGAAAATGTTTGCAAATGGGCCCAGGAAAATTCGTTCAGTTGTAGTTCTGTGGTACTGTTGTATCACAATTGAAAATAACTTTTTTATTTAAGAGACAACAACAAAGAGTACAGTTGCTCTAGAAACATTGGCAAGCAAAACATAGTAACATGGGGGGAGGGGGTTAAAAAGTACATCTGCCTGTTCATCCTTAAGTTGAAGTGTGTGTTGCGAAAAAAATTTCATCAGCCTATGCTAAGATTTTACTGCAAAAAAACTGTACTGCAAGTTTTCTGTTGTGGACAATCACCGTTAGAAATTTCAAGATATTTAAATATTGTGGCAAACTCACTTAATCGACATGGAAAGAGCGAATAACCAGGTTTAAATCACTAGTTTAGTTAGGTATGTATGTAATTGCGCTGGAAAAATTTCTAATTTTGGACACACTCAATATTTGTATTTGTTCAAAATTTTCTGATAAGAATGCTGAAGTAAGAACAATAAAAAATTTTTAAGCAAAATTGCTTATATAGCCTTTTCATGTTTGATAGATCGTAAAATAATCTTGATTTCCATACCTTTGAGCTTCCACTTTTTAAATTTTCAACAAAGTGGGCTGAAATTCCAGCAAATATTTGAGAGAGAGAGAGAGAGAGAGAGAGAGAGAGAGAGAGAGAGAGAGAGAGAGAAAACTGCTGCTACCAAAATTGTGCTGCAGTTGTACCAAAAATCCTTTCGCATAAGACATGGTTTCTAAATTTAAATAAATGAAAAAAATACCAAACTTTTACACTGTAAAATTTTCTATTTGTACTGCAATTTTTGTAATTTTTCTATTGTGGACAATAACAGTTAGAAATTTCAAGATTTTTAAATATCTTGGCAAACAGATTCTTCATTTAGTGATCATTAGAGATAGGATTTCTGCGTTCAGCACACAGTACCAAATTTTATGTGGGCACGTATATAGATTCCACATCTGATCATAAACATGTAAAATCAACTTATTTTAACATCCCTTATGTGCACTCTCTAGCATGCAAAAGCCCTTTCTGAATGCAATCTTGAATCTTGCATGCAAACCAAATATCTGCACCCGAAATGAACGCAAAATATACTTTTTTTATGTAAAATTTACATTTTATCTGTCATTTTTTATGTTTATCTCTGAGAGAGAAACCACAAGGAAGGGAAAGTTGCAGAAGTATGGATTAGTGCATTCATTTCTCTCCCTCTCTCCCCGCGCAATGAAATAAGCGCAGTCCAAAAGAAGGAGAACGAAAAACGAAAGCAGCGCGCGCACTGGTTAGTTCGCATTCTTTTTCTCCCTTCAGCAGCAAATAGGAATAAAGCAAAAATTAGTAAAATTGCAAAATCTAAATTCTACAGTATTTATTCTAAAAGACTTTCAAAATGAGGGCTTTGAAACTGATGGTATTCTGAATTTGTGTACGTATTGTGACAATAAAATCATGGTGGATGATAAGAACCAAAAGCTGACATTGAAAAGACACATGAAATCCATCACTCACAAAAAGAACAAAGAAATTAGAACAAAAACCAAGGAAAGCATTACAAAATGTCCGTTCATTGCAGATACTTTTCGATGAGCATCTAAGAAAGCCGATCAAATCAACCAGTTTAATGTTGATATTGCCATTGCTCTAATGGGACTAGGAATTCCATTGTCTAAAGTCAACCATCCTTTCCTAAAAGGATTTCTGGAAAAACACATGCAAAGGAAAATCCCCGATGAGAGCACTCTGAGGAAGAACTATGTGGATGTGAACTATGACGCCACTATACTTAAGATAAAAAGCATTATAGGATATTCTCCGGTGGCATTCATTCTGGAAGAAAAACAACAGATGCTCAAAAGAGGTATGTCCTTTCCATTCTTGTTGCTCCTTTGAACGGAGAACCATCTCGCTTCATGTTATTCAAAATGTATCATTTGGGGAAAACAAATAACTGCACCATAATGCAGGCATTCAACGATGCTTGTTCGAAGTTGTGACCAGAAATTCATTACGACAAGGTATGGTTGGTGGTCACACATCAGGCGTCTTACATGCTGAAAGCATTTTTGCACCTGAAGCCTCTCTATCCCAACTTACAGCACGTTGCCTGCTTGGTGCACTCCTTGCATAGAGTTTTTGAAGCCGTGAGGGAAAATACGAAGTTGCAAACCAGTTCATTGGATTAATGAAGAAAGTGCTGCTAAAGGCCCCAGCGAGAATCAATATGTTCCAGCAAACCTCCCAACTTGCCCTTCCTCCAGAGCCTGTGATCGTCAGGTGGGGCACCTGGGTCTCTGCTGTGGTATACTACTGTTTAAACTTTGCCAAGACCAAGGATTTCATTGCCCAACTTGAAGAAGATGGTACTGCAGCAGTTACAAAAGTTTAAAAAGTAATACCACAGCAGAGAGTCTCGTGGTCAATAAGGACCTGGAAAAAGAGTTGTATGAGGCATACAACTACAACTTCATTGTAGACATTATTGAAGCTTGAAGAATGGAACCTAGAAAAGCAAATACAGTGGAAGATTTTTAAGGAAGTGGAAAGCCGTATGAATGACTTTGCCAAGACAAAGCTGGAAAATTCTCTTCCGAAGAGTTCTGACATCATTGCCTTCATCAGTGAGAACCAAGATCTTGACATTTGCATAAAGACCAAGTTTGCGCCTCCAGTGAGCGTGAAGGTGGAGAGATCTTTCTCTCAATAAAATGACTTTTTTTTTTTACTGACAAGCGGCAAAATATGATTTTCCAGAACATTGAAAAAATGTGTACTGTGCTACAAAATTACTTTGTATGGAATGAAAAGGAAAAAAATAATATAGAAATAACTGGTAAGTCATTTATTTTTATTACATTAAAAGATTGGGAACGTTAAAATATTGTGTAGCTCTACATTTAATATTGCACGCAATAGGAAAGAACATTTGCACGCAATTTAGTAAAAATTTGCACGCAAGAATCCTAACTCTATTGATCATATATTCATATGTGTTTCAATTACAAAATGCACTTTTATGCTGCTGTTATGTATTGTAAAGACACCTATAACATAATGTCTTTTTCGTGAGCAAGATTGGTTTTACGCTATGTCTAAACCGTGACTAAGGAATGTTGAACTAAATAAGAATGTGATGCAATAGTTTATGGCTAGACGAAACATAAACATAAGTCAACTTACGATAACTTTTTATTGGTCCAGCAATCTTTAAGTCGATCCACATATGACACAGCAGGTAAACTTCACATTTATTTTAGCGATTGAACATCTACACACACACATCCACATGAGCAACTGTTGTATCGTCCTTTTTATCCATTGTTTTTATCACATTCATACGCCACTTTCTCTCTGACCTCAAATGTGTTGCCAACCTCATTCTTGTGAGAGAGAAGATATCACATTAAGTTTGGAAGTATAAAGGAGAACAAACTCAATTTACATAGGAAAAGGAACTAAAAATGAAAGTTATTTTAGAATATACACCTTACTTAAATAACGTAAACAAAACATTTTGGAACTTCACATTGAAATGTTGTCTCTGTAAATGCCTTCATCTGCAGCATTTGTCAGTTATCACAAGGACCGTAGGCTGCATAGGCAGAACATTTCGGGGGAAGGGGATCGCATATGAACCCCACGCAAATAATTTTACTGTTATTTCAAAATAAGTTAGTGATATTATTAGCTTTCACTCTGAATTCTATGTTGTCATATAGTGGATAGTACATCCCATGAAGCGAGGAAAAGCTCCAGGAGAAGATGGAATTACTGTAGACATCATACAAGAAGCAAGTGGAGAAATCGAAACAGTACTCGCCCAAATTTTCACTCGATGCCTTAATGAAGGAAAGATTCCTGAGGATTAGAACACCGCTACAATGATCCTGCTACATAAGAAAGGTGACATTGAGGATCTCGGAAACTACAGACCTATCAGCCTCCTATCAGTAGTTTATAAAATCTTCACTAAAGTTCTTTCACACCGCTTGAAGGTAACACTGGACATGGCTCAACCGAGAGAACAAGCTGGATTCAGGAGTGGCTACAGCACAATAGATCATATCCACGTGCTGAGAGAACTAATTGAAAGAGCGAGGGAATATGAACTTCCATTGTGCATGGCTTTTATCGATTATGAAAAAGCCTTTGATTCGGTGAAACCATCAGCAGTTACAATGGCTCTGAAAACCTGCGGTATTGAAGATGCATACATTAATATTATTAATAACATCTATGAAAATGCAAGTGCAAAGATTAGGCTGTTTGAAAATACAACACACGTAAAAATTGGAAAGGGAGTGAGACAAGGTGACACCATATCTCCGAAGCTCTTTAATGCCACATTAGAGGGTGTTTTTCAGTCACTGAGCTGGGAAAACAAGGGGATAAAGATTAATGGAGATTATCTAACCCACCTTCGTTTTGCTGATGACGTAGTCATTTTTGCAACTACCCCATCAGAGCTGCAGAGTATGATCCAGGAACTTGCTGACAAGAGTAAAGAAGTGGGATTAAAAATGAACTTTCAGAAGACAAAAGTGATGTTCAATGCTTTTACAAGAAAGGAAGATATATCGATTGATGGAGAAAAGCTGGAGATAACAGACACGTACGTTTATCTTGGACAGCAGATATCAAGTGAGGGTCACATTGATGAAGAAATTAATCGGCGTACAAAACTTGCCTGGAGAGCTTTTGGAAGAAACAGCATAATTTTCAAGAGCAATATGCCATTATGTCTTAAAAGAAAAGTGTTTGATCAATGCATCCTTCCAGTGCTTACGTATGGTGCGGAGACGTGGACCTTAACTAAAAGAGACATACAAAGGCTGCAGACAACTCAAAGAAGCATGGAGAGGTGCATGCTTGGTGTAACCAGGAGAGATAAGAAGAGGAACTCGTGGATCCGAAAAATGACAAGAATGGAAGACATCATGATCAGAGTTAAATCCCTGAAATGGCAATGGGCTGGACATACTGCCAGAAGGACAGATCATCGATGGACAGCCGAAATTTTAGATTGGATTCCAAGGGACAGGAAAAGACCCAGAAGAAGACCACATGGGAGATGGGTGGATGAAATTCGAAAGTATGCAGGGGTGACATGGAGGAGACTGGCACAAGACAGACCGTTGTGGAGGAAACTTGGGGAGACCTTCGTCCAGCAGTGGATTGATAATGGTTGACAATGATGATGATGATGACATCCCATAATGACCATTATCTAGCATTGTTTGGAAATTTTATCAAACATATGTTACTATTTTCACTACTTTAACTAAAGTAGTGGAAAAAAGTTAGCACATTCACTGTAAAAAAAGGCAGATTTTACTTCATGTGCTTTAGTTAGAGAAGGTAGAACGAAAAAGGAAATAAAGCAGAAAATCCATTAAGATACATCATGAGACACAGAAACAAATGTTGCAGGAATATACACTAAAATCTTTATGAACAACTTGTATTTTTCCCAATGCTATTTTTTTAACTTAATTGATTTTTTGGTACTTTCCTACATTCACTCAAATACTATTCAACCGAGTATTTTATATTTCACTTTCCTACATGATTTTCTGTTTTAGATATAAGAATAAAATATTCATAGAGTGGAAAAATTCTAAGAAAGAAGAAAACAATATTTAATATTTTTTGTCTGGGTAAAATATGATAATTGATTAGATTCACAAAGGTAGAATTTGTAGAACAAAATTTTTACGACAGCAACTCTTATTGGCCTTCAACAGGGACGTTGCCAAAGGGGTGCAAGAGTGTGCTTCAGCCCACCCTGAAATTTGTCTTTGCCCACCCTGCCGCCCACGCACTTCAAAATGTGCCATTTTTCAATATATTTAGCTTTAAAATATAATTTGGATTTGCCAAGTAATAATAAGTCTTGTGTCACTTCAGGTAGCTGTTGGTATTTGTCCCTAGGAAATGCGATGTGTATGTCTCCGTAGAAAGGTTATCAAAATCGCATTCGCAGGGTTATGAAAATTCAATTCTCCACTCTTCCAATTCCTTAGTTTAAGCCTTTTTTTTTTTTTTTTTTTTTTCATGTTTGTATGGTCAGTGAGCAAATGAGGAGGGTGGACAGGAATTCATTGAGTGAAGTCATTACTAATTGCTCTGCTATTTCTTTTCTTTACAAAATTGGAGATTCCAAAACTGAAAGTGGAGTCTAAAGCTACACTAGCACTCTTAAGACTGCCCCAGGACAGGTAGTGCAGGAAGTGGCTGACGACTGCTTGTAGGGAAGGAGTGCAAGGTAAAGTCGCTAGATTGAAGAAAGGGAATTAAGGAGGGGGGGGATTATGTCTGTGTGGTATGATGTTAAAGTATGATTTAGATTAATAGAAACGATATTTTCCTTTAAGTAAATTATTCAAATACAGTAGTACTATTTTTGTAAGCAAAAAGGCAAAATTTTAAAAAGCAATTAAGACAATGCATTAAAAGTTGAAGGTGACATTCTAGTAACACTTGTATCTTACACCAGTGCCATAACTAGTCAGATCCATGCGCACGCACTTGTGTGTGTGTGTGTGTGTGTGTGTGTGTGTGTGTGTGTGTGTGTGTGTGTGTGTGTGTGTGTGTCTCTGTCTGTCCGTCCGTCCAGGTTTAGGGGGTTGGGATTGCAGGAATTTTTTTTTGTAGCCATTTGGGAAAAGCATTAAAAATTATTTCTTTCAATGCTTTGTAAATATAGTTGCTATCAAGCTTGCCCCACCAAAAATAATGCTCACCCACCCGTCATCCATCCTGCTTTCGAAGTGTATCAATATCTCTGGCCTTCAGAAATATGATGCACGTAAAAAAGTATCAAATTGACATTGTCAAAATAGGGCTGTACCTCTATCTTAATTATCTGAACTAATGTAATAACATGGAATATTTAAATGTTACATTCGTTGAAATGTAGTCATCGAACCTGAAGTAATAACGAATATAAACTGTGGCTACTCTCCTGCCTGTGTAATCTTTTAGTGACACCTTTTACAATTTAAAGAAAAGTTCTTTACGCAACAAAGCACTGTTTTTTGCCACTTCATTGATAACACTGTCACAATCTATGTTATGTAGTACATTTTTTTCAACAGCCATCATCAGGCGTAATGCTTCTAGATGAGCGTCCATCAATGTACTCCTTAAACATGTTTTTACAAATTTTAGCGTGGAAAATGATCTTTTGCAGGCAACTTGAGTTATTGGCAATGTTAAAAGATATTTATACGCAGTTGCTAAGGCATTGTAAGCAGCGCTGAACAAATTGTACTTCACCAGAACATGGTAGCAGCAAATACAACAGTTTTTGCATGGCTTTACCTTTTGTTGACTTTCTCCAAATCCATCGTGTTCCAGTATTTCATGTTGGATAAACATTTGTTGTTCTTCTTCAACTGATTTTTGAAGATACTCCCAATTTGTAGCAAAGTGCACCAGCTCATTTTGAAGATTTTCCTTTGTTGCTTGGCTATGGTGCTTTAAAGTATTTTGCTCAAATTTTGAAAGGCATCTGAGGGAATTCGCCTTTTAACTACATCAAAATTTATCGGTGAAAGAAGTGAAAGATACGTATACAGTTCCCCGTTTTTGACAAAGCGCTCTCTCATACTTTTTGCAATGGTATCCAAAATTTTATTGTGTACATCAAAAGTATATTTTTTTATAGCATCTAGGTTAATGCTATCATCAAATGTTTCGCCTCGCATTTTCTTCACCCTTCTCATGCGTTTCTCTGGAAAGTGTTTTTGTATTGCGATATGGGAATCTGGGCATCTTTCTTTAATTTCATTTGCCGCCCATTCGATAAAATCTGAGGCCGCATTAACAACTGAATTCATGTCTCTTTGAATTGCTTCCAGCTGCTTTTGTGCTGACATTACCAGTTGATGACATTTCAAGAGATCTACTCAACTGGACTGTAAATATTTTGACAAAGGGCTAGTAATATGGAAAATTCTTAGATATATATGACTTGTCAAAATTGTATCATGTTTTAATAACCTATCTATAAGGTTCTATGCCTTAACTCGAATTCCTGGATCAGTTTTATCACATTTCACAATTTTATGAAGAGCTTGGATTACATCAACATAAAAGGAGTTCTTTGGAACTTGAAATGAACCAAAAAGTTTGCTTAGCGCAACTTCTTTAGCCCACCAGCGAGTTTCTCCAATAGTTTGAAATTTTCTGTTTTTGTTGGTGGTGGTTTCAGCCCAAACGTCCATCCTCTGGTAAGATTCTTTGAAAAAAAAAACAGCAACTGAATTCAGCAAATTAAAAAGTGATGCTGCTGATATTGAAGACTTGGCAGCATCAGACAAAACTAAGTTTAAAATATGACTATAACACCATAAATGTGTGTGATTCAGTGAAGCTTTGGCTAACCATGCTGATAACACATTATATTGACCCTGCATATTAGCCTCCCTATCTGTAGCATTTGCTACACAGTCTTCCAGTTTTAAATTATTGGAGAGCAAAACTCTTTGCAAAAGATGAAAGCACCCTTTAGCTGTAGAGTCGGTTGCTTTTACCAGGCAGGCCTATTAGCTTTTTGCAAATGCATTAATTTTTCACATATCTGTCAATTATGGAGCACTGGTCTCTAACCGATATATCTTGAGTTGTATCTATTTGTATAGAATACATGTTCGCTTCTACAATTCCATCGCATATATCAATTTTTTAATCAGTGAAGATATCGTTTGTACTATAAAATCAACAGTAGTTTTCGACAGGAAAGTTACTAAGCCACCATGTCTCTTATTTCCAAGGTCATGAGACTTCTTGCTTTTTCTTATGACATTATCTAAATGTTCTTTCAGTGTAATGTCATACTTGCTGAACAATAATATCAACTCCAAAAAATTACCATGATCTAGTGTTGGATCATCTAATGTATATGCAGCTTCAAATGTTTTGCCTCTAAAACTCATTCCGCGCTTTCCTAAAACTTTCACAACTTTGATCACCCTTTCAAGAATTTCCCGGTTCTTTCTTACTTGTTCTTTTTTTAAATTTACATGTTTTGAGACAAGCAAGCATTCAATATTCTCTTGCTTTTTTGCCATGAAAAAAATACTCTGTGCTTGCATTTGTGCAATTTGCTGTTTTCATGCTCAGAAATTCTTTGGTGAAAATGTTTCCAGTCATTCATGCCCTCTGTGAAAACATTTTCCCCGAATTTTTTACAAATGCAAGGCACACAGTGCAATAGAGGGAACTCGAAATTTCATCTTAGCTCAGCAAACGGCGGTTCGACCCATTTCAGCGATAAAATGCTTTTTTTTAAATGAATGGAAATTTTGCGTCATTTGTAAGTTAGTATTGGGTGACTACGAAAAAATAATTCTATGTCCTCCTTCTTGGGTTGTTTGAATATTTCGGGTTTTGATACAACACTATTTTCCACCACACTTGCATAAGATGTTTTAGCAGAAGTTGACATATCCATGGACGATTCCTTATCATCCATGGAAACATTTTGAACACAGCAACCATTTTCACTGTATTTGAATAAACTATAATCACTCTTTTTAGTCAAAAATGTAGAATTTATTATCTGTGAAAAAATCATTTTTTGCACTTTTTTTGGAATCTGATTCTAACAGCATTTTTTTTTTTATCCTGCCTTATCTCAGCGCTACTCTTACGTTTTTGTGTTTTTCATTTTCGATTAAAAACGAAAAACACTGATTATGAGAAAGCCCTTCCTTAAGCCTTAATTCTTTGAGAAAACAAACTGTTCTTGTGTGTTTCCCAAACTCAAATGACTGAACGTATCTCTTCCCTACCTCCCTCCAACACAAAAACAGTTTAGGATATTGGTGGTGACTTTTTGTTTTGTTTTATGGCCATTTAGTAAAGAAACAATGCTTGAGGTTGTGTTAAATCTGGCATGTTTCTGACTTTCAGAGAACACCTGGCACTTCCCTCGTAATAATCCACAAACGAGCTGTTTGATCCTTTTGGAACCTATTATCTAGGGTCGCCAGTCTCATTTTCTCTTGAGAATGTTTTAGCAGCATTACCATGTAATTGTGCCGATGGGCACAGCACTAATGCCTCCTACAACAAACAGAAGTAAAATCCACTACCCCACCCCCTTCCTTGGGGGATGTACAGAACATCTTCTACACACCCCTTCCCTTCCGCAACAAACGGTACATACATTCTCATTGCTCAGCTAGTAATTGAACTTGGAAGTTCGCAAACACACATGGCCTATCTATTGTAGTTGGGATTCTAGCAGTTGCCTGCTGAGTGGATTTTTTTCCCCTAATTTAAAATAGAAGTTTTTTTCTCCTGCTTGTTATAATTACATTATGTATTTCGTTTAAAACAAAAAGTGTTGTGGTTCATTTGTGTGTTTGAAACAACTGAACTGAAAACATTTTCAGACTAGTTAACATTTTTATGGGATTTATCCAGGTAAATTCTTAAAATTTCTGCAAATTTTCGGAGAGAACTCCTCTCCTTCATCAGGCAGTCTTTTGTTCAATCTCCATCACGGTCTTCGGTTACGGTTAACGTTGATGGTTATGGCGATTTTGCAAAATGTCTTGCCAGATGTTAGGCAGTGAAAACCCCTTACTGTCATTAATTATGAAGTTCTGGTATTTTCCAATTTCAAGTCCCTCTTTCAATTTTCACTTCAGGAAGTTGAATTGATGTCCAATGACAGTCAAAGAGTCCCAGTCCATGCAGTGTCCGGTTTCTCTAATGTGTCTGTCTAATCCTGTCTTGTTTGAACAATTTTTTATTGCTGCCTTGTGTTCCGCGATACGAGTTTCCAGCCTACGACCTGTTTCTCCTATGTAGTATTTTCCACAGCTGCAGGTTACTTTATAAATGACTCCTTGCATTTTTAACAAGTTTTCTTCTTTTTGAATCAAGCTAGGGCAAAAAATTTTAAGCTTGTTGTCTAAACTGAGAGCTAATCTAATATCATATTTACTGCTTATTCTCTTTAAAGATTCAAATAAACCTTTTTGATACGTAATTTTTCTTGTGAACCTGAACTCCTGCTTGCTGGTATTTTTTTGTTTATCTTGTTTGAGTAATTTATCTATTTCCTTTTTGGGGTAGTTATTTTCTATTAGTATTACTTCCAGATCAGCCACTATATAGAAGAAACAGGTCGTAGGCTGGAAACTTGCAATCACGGAACACAAGGCAGCAATAAAAAATTGTTCAAATAAGACAGGATTAGACAGACACATTAGAGAAACTGGACACCACATGGACTGGGACTCTTTGACTGTCATTGGACATCAATCCAACTTCCTGAAGCGAAAATTGAAAGACGGGCTTGAAATTGGAAAATTTCAGAACTTCATCATTAATGACTGTAAGGGGTTTTCACTGCCTAACATCTGGCAAGACATTTTGCAAAATCGCCTTTACCGTCAAGGTTAACCTTAATCGAAGACCGTGATGGAGATTGAACAAAAGACTGCCTGACGAAGGAGAGAAGTTCTCTCCGAAAATTTGCAGAAATTTTAAGAATTTACCTGGGTAAATCCCATAAAAAAGTTAACTACTCTGAATATAATAATCTAGGAAGCCACATAACAAAGATGAGTTTGATTTACAATTTACAGATGAAAGCATTTTTAAGAAATTAAGAAAGAAAGAGACAAAATATACGGAAGGGACCCACCGGGAAATGTCCCGGTGGGCCAATCTGCCCCTGGGTGGACCTACATACTACAGCACTTGCAAGAAATGTTAATGCAGGTAGCGTGTATCCTGATTGGTCTGGCACCAAGATTTTAGTAGCCCCCGCCTCTGTCTGCTCATTAGTGCTTGCTGAGAGCTTATTTATTTCAGCCTTTGGCAATAAATGCTACAATGATCACAGTCCGTATCAATTACCAGGACTTTGGAAGCATTTTATTGATTCATTGAACTTTAATGCTGATCGTTAGTTATTCCGATTCGTACATTTGAACTGAAGTGATTTATTAATGTATTGCACTCTGAAGGTTATATTCACATTTAACTCATTTCAGCATTAGAAACCTTTTGATTTGCTAGTTTGTAACATGTGACCAACAGATTACCAATTATACACACAATGCACTGCATGTCTTCTTGTATATAAGAACGTAGAAATGAACAATATCTTACATTTGAAGATGGGGTGATTGTCAACCCTGAAAGTACTCATGTGTTTTAGCTGTAAATATTCATCGCATTTTAACATTAAATCGTGCCAAGACGGTAATTGATGACTTAATTTTTTTTATTTCTCCACAAGTTGACTGCAAATATTTTGGTCACAATGCTACAAAAAAAGGTTAATCCTTTTCTTGACAAATAAACCAAGTTGTGTACTCCTGGATTATAATGGCACAGTGAGCATGCATTTGGTATTTGTTGACAAGGGGTCTTGTCTGGAGGAAGGTCATGCTCTGAACCAGATATTAGTCTAAACAACTAATGGACAAGGCATAAGTTATGCGTGTGACAGAGATAGGAAGAGGATTTTTTGGATGGTTCCAAAATTAATTGGTGTATTAAACAAGTTATGACAATGTTATTGACGAATCTGTAAAATTGAAGACACCAAAAGTCAATTTAATTTGTAGATAGTTATTTGTTTTTCTAATGTACATTGTAAATAGTAATAAAGTATTGAATTTTTTGGAATATAAGACATTTAAAAAACAACTGGTGTCAAAATCCTCTGTGTTTTTTATACCAAAGGTCATTATTATCTCCATGAATGCACTATATGCTTGTATTCCGCTATAAAGACTGCTGAATGAGTTATAAATGTTATCACTTTATCTTAAGTACAATAATTGATATTCTTCTGCACTTTTTTTCTACAATGTTGTTGTATCATGAATGCGTGTGTATACTATACTTTTATGTGCATCCATTGTTAACAGGCCTGTGTGTTTATGAGCCAGGCCTGCTATTGTGCCAGACATGTGTATTTGTGCATGTGTTCATACCTGTGCATTCATCAGTTAATGATGTAAAATGCAGTTTAAGCACATATCTCATATGTTGTACACAGTGATCTGAAACGCACATAAATGGATTATCATAATTCTTTTACAAAGCAGAGCTATAGAAAAAGAAGGAAAAGAATCTCATCTGAGGACAAAACGTTACAACAGATGCGTAAGACATCCACCAGCAAACTGGGGGTGCAATTGCATTATTGCTGCTGCAAATTCTCCAGTAGACAAATGCAAACATCTTACTCATTCACAGTAACATAAATAACGTAGAGTCATAATTTTGCAGTAATTTTTGGAAAAATCGTTTTGGGAAATGTACGCTTTAACTGGGGGAACGTAATTTTATTTGCAGCTTACAACGGAATATGCAGCCATATCTGACAATCTCACTTCCTTGCTGTCCCCAACAATGTGCAGAGGTTGGCCTGTTCACTTCTATGATGATATTTTTTATTTCAAATGGTTCTTGGCTAGCTTTAAATTAAAAAAAGAAAATTCCCATTCCTAGGAATTGTTAGAATGCCACAGAATGCTGATGGACTTGGAACAAGGTCATCTTACTTTGGCACATCTGTCATGTGGCGAGGATGACCATCTGAACAAATAACAAAGGCCATTGGCTGTACGTAGGTGGAACATTGCGGGTAAATCCTGGACTGAATGGCCTTTCTCTTTGTTGTTTTCATCAGTGGTATCACATTTTACTAATTTTGCAAATCGCAAGAATTTAATTATTCATAAGCTGCTGTTTTTATGCATAAAATTATTATTTTTTCTTAATAAAAATCTTTAAAATGCCATTTTATTTTTTTACTTTAATTTTTCTCAAAAAATAAGGTTGCATCTTACATACCGTTGCATCTTGTATTCCAAAAACACCATATTTTCTTTTCCAAAAAGACTCTACCTGTATTGTTTATTGGGGAAAAACTGTGACTATATTTTTTTTGTATAAGTACAGTCAAACCCGCATATTCCAAGCTTGCATAATAGGAAGTTCTACTTGACTTCTGAATCGAATATGTCCATTAGCTGAAGTTTTAAGATATCTGATCCGTTATTTAGAGAAACCTCATAAGATCAAATAGCATACAGCCAAGGAGTATAAAAATGTCTAATATTTTGAAGTTCATTAAGCAATAAGAGAAGTCTCCTGTACTGTATGATCATTATCTGGGTAACCATTAACAAAATATTTATTACATCTGAATAACCACCTTGTGCACAATAACTATCTACATAACCTTCATGAGAGGTAGATAGAAAATATGATTCATTACTATCTGGATATCCTCCATGTGTATAAACATAGAAATTGAGCGAAAACACACAGAGTCGCGCACAGTAAAGGTTCGTTTAGCGGTAGCTTTCGGTCATCCTACAACCTTGATCACCCGCGATCGACTGGATGGGCTGATTGCCAGATCTACAATTTGAAGTTGGGGTGTTGGAACTGTTGCCAGATTTTAGTAGAGAGATCCAAATAAATGGGATTTGGTGAGGGGTCTCTGAATTGCAGTTTTTGGTGAACAAAATTTCAATGCTTTCTTGGAAACACAAAGATGCTTTGTTAATGAATGGGGCAACTTTTTTGTTTATTTCCAAATGGGAACTGCAGAGGTGTCTTCAAGGGTTAGTGCAGATAATTTTGTCTTTGGAAGACCATTGGAAACATCCTTTTTGTGTTCACCAAGTCTTGTATTGATGCTTCGGTATGTGCTTCCAATATACACTGAGAGACCAAAGGAAGTTGAAATGGAAATAGCATACACTCCAGGGGTGTCCAGGGATGAGACAGGATCCCTGTCTTTAAGCAGGTACATTATTGCAGTATGGTTTGGTTTCACTGTGTGAGTGTAGCCCATAGTTTTGAAGAATGTACACATCTTATAAGAAAAGGATCTATGGAAAGGGATGAACCAATGAATGGTGGTTTTTCCATTAGTATTGGTGAGAGAGCAGACAGATTTTTCAAATGGGAATTTTGGAGGAATTTCTCAATTGTAGAAGGTGGGAACTGCACCTTCTACAATTGAGAAATAGTAAAAGATGGAATGCATATAAAAAGACAAAAAAAAAAAAAATTTATATAAAAATTACACCATTTAACAAAAGGTTAATAACATTACATTCGTTTCAGTATTAATATAAAAGGATTTATACTTATGACAGTTATATTTACCAACTCCTTCAGTAGATGGCGACACCTGAGGAGATTCACCTAGATACGTGGCAAATGGGCCACTCCCCTTCTTTTGTTCGCGGCATGCGACTTCTGAATGCTACACACACGTGTGGGTGACCTCGTGCAGATTGTTGATGGCTTGATGATGCAACCTATGGGGTTGTGAACGCGCTCGCCGATACAGTGTTTGGAGTGTTAGAAGTGAACCATGCTTCCCAACCCGATGAGTTTTGTTAGTTCCTAACGTGGTATAATTTTAATTATTAGATATTTTTGGATGTATGAATGTTTCAGTGAGTATGAGTTTAATTGCACATTGTAAATTAATATTTTAACCAAAAGTTTTAATTCTTTAATAGTTTAACTAACCAAGATTTATAGCATAGGCTTCTCTCGGGGTGCAAACACGTGTTTCATGAACATGTAATGTGCTACATATGGTTCAACATATTAGGTATGTGATACCTTTGTTATTTCATTTGTTCCCTTAGAAGCATGTTTTACCATGAGACTGTCCCTTGGGATCTCATTATATGTACATGTTTCAATGTGCTTAAGATTTCAATAATTGATGTTTGGATTACAATGTAAGATTGCATACTTCATTACTTGTGTCATTAACATCCCAAAGGGAGGTGGATGAACACGTGTCTCACTTTGATTTGTCTTCTGTAATGTTGATTTATTTTGATAACTATTACCCTATCATATCTGTTGTCATTTTATATCATCATAACGAACC
The DNA here is from genome assembly GCA_039090855.1 of Macrothele yani. NCBI lineage: Eukaryota > Metazoa > Arthropoda > Arachnida > Araneae > Macrothelidae > Macrothele > Macrothele yani. The sequence goes on from CM077026.1 coordinate 79,599,920, forward strand.
TCAAGTCAGTAACAATGACAAAAAAAAAAAAAGTTACAAAATCCTATGTTTTCACAAGGAAGGGGAAAAAAGCAGTAGAAAGGGAAATAGCACATCTACCAATGTGTGGAATACTTGATACACAAGTAATGAATGTAAGAACAAGTAATTAATATGTGTCGTATTCAATCACGCTGCTAAAACTCCTGAATCTAAGTGGGCATCAACACATCTGAAATCATACATTGATTATATGCCTTATATTTTATGTATATTTAAAGTTTTATATGCCTTGTATTTTATGTATATTTGAAGTTTTATATGCCTTGTATTTTATGTATATTTGAAGTTTTATATGTCTTGTATTTTATGTATATTTGAAGTTTAATAATTTCTTCACGTACTTCAACAAGATTGTAAAGATTGAACAGGAACTCAATGGGGAGCTTTACATAGCAAAAAGCTTTGCAAGCATTAAACATTTGAGTAATTGTGCTATCTGTGTCTTTCCTACACATTTGCTATTATGAAGAATTTTCAATTTATCAGACTATGAACAGTACATAAAATTATATATTCTGTATTCAATTTGTTTTGCAATTTTCAAAGCCAAAAATTATATGTTGGACGTTCTGATAAAAAATATCAGTTGCTTGAAAAGTCAACTTTTTTTGTGAGTAAGCTTTATGAACTGTCGTGTGTGTGTGTGTGTGTGTGTGTGTGTGTGTGTGTGTGTGTGTGTGTGTGTGTGTGTGTGTGCGTGTGTGTGTTTACTGTTTTCTTCATCATGCATAACACTGTATAAAATCAATTTTTATATCTGTAATTCACCTTTAGTCATCTAAAAGACAGGTACGATTGCATATCACTCATATGTAAAGATATTGTATGGGATTTTCCCAAATTATATCTTTTTATGTTGTCCCTGATAAATGCAAATCCAATGAAGTGACATTTTTATCTTGTCTGTGTAACTCTTTTCTATGTAAAACAATGAAGGGCAGTCAGTCCATGGGATGTGAACTGTATATGTGAGTCAGAACTGTAGTTTCTCATCGGCCCTATTGTTTGCCCTTGATGTGCTCGAAAACCAAAATAAATTCAACTGATTTTGGGAAAACATAATTAAATTAAATTAAACATCCCTTAACTGAGAGTATACAGTATCAGGTGAATGAACAATAAACACATTTTTATGTTGTGTGGAGAGCCTAATGTTGACTACAAAAAGGTAATTAGTCCGTGCAGTATACAAATGTTGCTTTTCAAATGCCTCAAGGGAAGATTAAAATATTGACAGAACTGAGAAATGCAGGATTTGAACAGCAGAAAGGAACAATGCACCTGCTGAATCAAATTTTGTGAAATGCCTTTCTTCTTATATTCATTAAGTTTGGAGGGTTAATAGATCTTGATTTCTATCTTAATTGTGTAGACTGGGTGGTAAATGTATGTAAAAGTGTTTATCAAATTATGAAAAAAATCAGTATTATACCACAAGAACTGATTTTGTACGTTGAAGATGATGTCAAGAAAAAAATATATATATATATATATATATATACTTTTCTTGACATCATCTATATGTATACATATATGTAAACTAAAACAACAAGACACTTTATAAAATCAGAGCCAAAAACTGGAGAGAAAAAAATACTATGCACACAAGCAGGGAAAACAAGCAAAGAATGCAGAAAATTTTGTAAATGTTGAGCTTTGGATTTATCAAGAACCAGCAAAGCACACCATTAACTCATCTCTGCAAAGGCTGCTCCGGTGTTCAGTGGTCTAAGTGATGGCTTCTGATCATTTGTCTGAAAGGAGTCCAGGTTCGAATCCCGGTCAGGCATGGTTGTTGTGTTTGTCTCATGGCACTGGCTCTCTCCCTTCCCTGGAACTAGTGACCCTAAATTAGGGATGGACGACTGCTTATAGCCCATTGAGTTGCTCACGGTGGTCTTTAAATCTCCATTAAAAAAAAAAAAAGAAAACAAAATCTCTGCAAAGTCTTAGTTGAACATGGGTTTCTGCTATGTCATATATGCATTTCAGTAACTAAAAAACTCCCACAAAATTAAAATAAACCTCCTTAGCCAAAAAACCTCAAGAGTGGAAAAAAATCTTAAATTTTTTTTTAACAAGCTTTTATTAAAAAAAGAAAAAGGAAAACCCTGTTTCTGGTGGATGTTTACAGCTATACATGCATATATAAATTATAATGCCCCTGTAAATTGAAAGAAAGCTTTAACATTTTCAAGAAATTGTGTAATTAGTAATTCTTGTATTTTATTTCAGAAAGTACTCAATTGAGCGTAAAACTAGCAATCTCAGGGTTCCATATTATGTACGGGAGAATTTTGCTGCTGATTATCAGGGTAGCATTCGCCGGCTGGAGGCTCAGGTGGAGGAAGAGTATATTGCCAATTTACGAGCCACATGTTTTAAAGAGAAAAATTACAGTAAGACTGATTTTTCTTCTTAAATCTAAGCTTTCAAAACTTTTTTGATGATCATGAAAGTGTTGTAAATGCTGTTTCATTTTTCTTTTGTTTTTCTGTTACCTTTTAAGATTAAAAACAGATGTTGCATTTCATTTGTGATTATAGAGGGTTCATGCTGTGATACACTATCCTTTAATGAAAGCATACCTCACAAAGATCAATTCTGTCACTTGCTCTCTGTCTTCTGCATTATTATTTGTTTAATTATTTATCTTTTTGTTTATTTAGTTATCTTTTCATTTGTTGATTTATTTATCTTTTCATTTGTTTATTTAACTTTTTGTTCACATATTTATTTGTTTATTAATTAACTTTCAATTCTGAGTTCATCCAATTCACAGAGTTCTGGTAGCAGTATACTTCATATGCTGTAAACAATGCCTGTAGTGCTAATGAACGTCAGTGATTGTGCTGCAATGTTGCCTTCTTTGTAAACTGTGACATTGAAGTCATTTGGGAATGGTGTAATGGTAAGCAAAAAAGACACGATTTTCCCTCTTCTGCCATATCAGTTGACTACTTGACAAGAAACACTGATAATCCTCTTCTTGGTCCGAATATTTCCTCTCAATTTATGTTGGCAGTTCTAAAATAAAATAAAATAGGATTTCTCTTTCAAGTTATGTGTTGTATTTAGTCTCAAAACTGTCACAGCCATGCAGGGGAAGATCTGCATACTTTTTACAGCTGCTGTCATTGGCATTCCTGCCAAGAGCTGTCTCGTGTATACCACTTCTAGTAGTTTTCTGTGGAAGTGTAAGAAGCAATGACACCCAACACTCATCTTGCATTTTGCTAAGTAAGTGTTGTGCCAATGTTTATGCCAATTTGTTCAATCCTATTGGGTCTAATCTTTGAAATTCCTTATCCTGTCACATTTTATTCAGCCTTGAACTACATAAATCTAGAGCAAACAGGCTGTTTCTGAGTAGCTCATGTTTATGTAAAGAACTAGAAGTGATTGTGGCGCTATGCACTACAGATTTAGCCTTTCATAATCAATTCCTCATGAAAAAAAAATGCTGAAAATTCAATTTATTTCAATAGCAAACCACAAATTTTTATTGTATTTTTTTTTTTCCTTTTCATGGAACGTTTTATGAACAGATGGAAGGTCTAGCCATGGGCAGCCCACTGTCACCTATATTATGTGAAATCTACATGCGTCGATTTGAAGGAAAAATTTTCAAACTTGTGAAATTTGACTTATGGATACAATATGTAGGTAGATGTTACTTTCATTCTATGGAAAGGAAAAAAATTATGAAATTCCAGAATTAGGTAAACTTATAAATTCCATTGTTCCTCACATTCAATTCAGCTACAAAACTGAAAATAATGGATGCCTACCATTCCTTGACGTCCTGGTTACTCGCTCAAATGGATCTCTCACAACCACAATTTATTGGAAGCCTTTCGCTGTTTTCTCACCTCCACATGCCAAGTCCAATCACCCTTGGCAACAAAAACACCATCACCTTTTACAGTTGCATATATCGTGTGATACATATATGTTCAGATAAAGAAGTTTGGAAAAAGAACTTTATTTCCTTAAACATGTCGCAGTACAGTGAGGATACAACCCTTCCATTATAGACAAAGCTCTAACAAAATTCTGGAAACCAAAGCGTATCTCCACATTAACTCCTGTGATGCACCCATTGCGAGAGAATTTTGCCATTATTCCATTTTCCCGTGGCATTGCCTTCAAAATTTCAAAAATTCTTAAAACCTTTAGTTTTAAAGTGATTTTTAAACCCATAAACAAAATAAACTTTTCATGATTAAAAGATTATGTCAAAGACAAAAACTCATAGGGAATTTATCAAATTTCATGTGAATGTGGTGCTTTGTATATAGTACAGGCCCGTAGAGCCTTGCATTTTCGACTGAAGGAGCACAAGACCTACATTCAGAACTGTGACCTAAAGAAGTCATCGATGGCTAAACACTTACGAAAAGAGCCATAAATTTCTCTTTGAAGAAGCAATACTAATTGACAAGCCAGATTCAACCACCAAACTTGATATTTTGGAAGCTTTCCATATGTATCAGAAGTCTTCACAACTTGTTAATAACATTGCATCTACCCCATTTCTATCAAGTGCGTGGAAGCAACTTACCAAAACCCATGACTGTAAACGCCATTTATGATATCATATACAATTTGAATATTTACGTGCCATTCGTCCTGATCAAGCTAGGTCAATCAATACCCAGGTAAACCATGGTCGACTTGAAAAAATAATTATTTGTGACAAACTATGTTGTATTATCTTAATATATATAATCATCACTAGACTGTAGTCTTTGAGATCAAGAACCACTATTGGGGTGCCACAGAAAATTTTGTTAAAATTAATTTTTTACTTGGTGGTATAAAATTTAGCTTTCTCCTTGAAAACTACTTATTCCACATCTGAGAAAGTGTTGTGAAATACATTTAGAGTTCTAGATTGTAAACTTTTGTCCAAGGATATATTTATTATGTCCCAGAATTTTGGGGCATTCTTGCAGCAAGAGAAGGCATAGCCTGGGAAGTACAAATGAACAAGGTGAGTAAAATGAACAAGGTGAGTAAGAGAAGGTATAGCCTGGGAAGTACAAATGAACAAGGTGCATGCATGGCTTAGCTAATCTTGTTAGCATATTCTCCAGTGTGATGATTCCAAGGTACTTAATCTAGTTGGCAAGTTTTTAGGTTTAAAAGCATGTTACCATGTTTAGTGTCATGCTAGATCAAACAGCTTTATTATATAAAAGCATTTGAAACAACTTTCAGCTCTGATATAAAATAAATCAACAACTTTTTCTGAAAAAGAATTTCATATTGAAAATAATGACAGTGCAACTTAAATTTCAATAAACCTGCAGGGCCAACTAGTCACTAAGACTCAAACGGATCTCATGAGAGTATATCTGGACACACCAGATATTGAAAATTTTGATCCTGTGGCTGCAGTATCACTCTGGCTGGAATCAGGCAAAAGATAAAACAAGTTAGTAAAATCATGCAATACATTGATTATGATACGCTTTCCAACATGCCGGAAATCATTACTCAAGTTATGAGGATAATGGCTGTGAAATAAATACCGCTCCTGTGTCCTGACCTTTGACCCTATTTCGATTATATTATACAGAACCGATTCAGTATACCTCCGGAACAACATGATAAAGTTTTGTCGCAATCGAAGCATTTTTAGTCAAGTTATGAGGATAATGGCTGTGGAATAAATCTTGTTCCTGTGTCCTGACCTTTGACCCCATTTCGATGATATTATACAGAACCGATTCAGTATACCTTCGGAACAACATGATAAAGTTTTGTCGCAATCGAAGCATTTTTAGTCAAGTTATGAGGATAATGGCTGTGGAATAAGTCTCGTTCCTGTGTCCTTACCTTTGACCCCATTTCGATGATATTCAACAGAACCGGTTCAGTGTACCTCTGGAACAACATGATAAAGTTTTGTTGCAATCGAAACATTTTTACGTAAGTTATGAACTATAAGGGCAATGGAATGGATCCTGCTCCTATGTCGTGACCTTTGACCCCATTTCATCCATTTTCAATAGGGTTCATCCCCAGGTGGTCCCTTACCACATACTAAAATTTCATCAAAATTGAACAATATTTACGCAAGTTATCGTGCAAACGTACAGACGAACAAAGCTGCAGCATATACGCGTTTTCAACCTATAGTTGGAAAGTGTAAAAAAAAAGGTTGCCAATTAAGCCTTACATCAAACTTAATCAGCTAAAAAAATTAAATGTTTTTCCCGCAAATTGAAATCAAATGTTGTTTTTCTATGTGTAAAATAATATATTCTAACTCCTTATTACTCTCCATTACTGTGTAAACAAGTGATAACTGCAGAAACAGAAATAGTCTTTAAAATATCATTGAATTTATTTTTGAGTAGCGGGCCAGTCATGACTACTGCAGATCAGTATTTTCTTGTACATAGTGTTCTTGGGACCAGTGACATTTATTATTCATTTCTAACCCTCATTTATCAAAAATAGTGAAGGATTTGATATCATATGTTCATGATTATCAAGCCAAAAGTTCTTTCAGCTTGATGGATGAAATTATAGTCATAAAGTCAGGCAGAATAGAAATCAAAAGTTGTTTTGACTATACAAACTATGAACTGCAAATTTGAAGTATCTTAGGGAGAGATAGATGGGTTCGCCTCCTCAGAGCACTCCTTGGGAACAATGGCACACAGAACAGCAACAAGGACCTCTGTGAATCTTGAAGAGCTGCCAGCTAGTTCTGTGTGACATTGGCAAAAAACCCCAACTCACTGGGTTTTGTTCCAGAATCCTTAGGTTGAATGACCAACTGGAACTGTCAGCTGTGGGCTAATCTCCCATACTGATGTACTTACCTGATTAAAAAGACAAAAAGAAATGGTTGTATGTCAAGATTGCTGTAAATGGAGAAGTTTGATACAGCAACAGTAAGTAAAAATTATCTGGTAGTTTGCATTTCTTTTTGAAGCTAACCTCTGAATCTCAGAGAACAGCTTAGTTATTATGATGGAGGGGGTAAGTCTGCAGTTCAGTTCTTCAAGTAAAATGGGTTAGTTGAGAAAACTATTTGATTACAACTTTGCCAAAATCTGGGAGTGTGAATAAGTAAATAAATAAATAAATAAATATATTATGAAGAAATAGGAATGGAAAGATATAAGCAGAAAGAAAAATTTAGCAATCGATGACAAAGATGGCTGTGGAACTTGCTGAGAACAAAGATTCTAGGCTTGTGCTTGCAAAAGAAAACTGATGTGCAAAAAAAAAAAAAAAAGTACAAAAACAAAACAAAACAAGAAAAAATAACTGTGTTTGAAACAGTGTCTTTTAAAACCATTTTATTTTGTTATGAATACAGTGATATGCTCCAGTTTAATATTTACATAAATAAATAATAGTGAATAATTCCATCTTACTCATGTTGCATTATATTCATTCTCTTTCACTGCATGTTCCTATTTTTCACCTGATTAAAATTTTTCCCTTCAGTCTCATGTATGAATATTTCCCTTCAGTCTCATGAGAAAATTTGTCTTTGGAATGTTAGATAGCTTTGATATCAACATGTATGTATATTATAAGAGTATCATTAACTAAAAAACATGTGGTAATACAGTAAGAAAATCAACAGGATTTTTCTGATGTGTTCTGCAGAAACATTTTCTCTAATATCAGTTAAAGAGTACACCAAACTATGCAAGATCAAAATGCTTATAGCATAGTATAAATCTGTTTATTCAGTGGTGTAATATGGTACATAAAAGTTGTGAAGCTTTTGCTCTCATTGGGAGGCTTTTACAAGGCAGTAGTTAGAGATAAAATTATGCATTTTATGTCATTAAATAAATTACACTTTTTCAAAGAAGTGGTTAGTATTTTATGACTTATCACTGCCATGAAATAGCCTCCCAGTGGAGAGCGTCATTTCCCTAATCCATGTGTTCCTCTTCCTATTTTGCTGTTTACACCAATCATATATTTTCATTCTTCTTTGAGTTGTTTGCTGCCTTTGTGTGCTTTCACTGGTTAAGGTCCATCCATGTCTCTGATGCATAAGTAAGAGCTGGAAATATGCATTGATTAAACACTTTTCTTGTAAGGCATAATAGTAAATTGCTCTTAAAAGTTGCACTGTTTCTTTCAAAGGATCTCCAGCCAAGTTTTATACACCTATTTATTTCTTAATCTACGTGTCCCTGCACTTTGTATCGGTTGTCCAAGGTAAGTGTAGGCACTGGTTACTTCAAGACTTGCTCCATCAACTTCCAAAGCCTCAGTTTTTATAGAAGAATTGTATATCAGTTTATTCTGTAAATTCATTTTTAATCCCATTTCTGTGCTCTTGTCAGCAAGTTCATGCACTATAGCTCTGAGGAGGTACTTGCAAAACTGATTATGTCATCAGCCAAACGAAGGTGTGATGTGATAAATAATTTCCATTAATCTTTATCACCTTGTTTTCTGAGTTCAGTGACTGAAAGACATTCTGCAATGCCGTATTGAAAGGTTGGGAGATATGGTATCACCTTGTTTCACTCCATTTCCAATTTTTTATAAGTGTGTCTATGGATGGTCAAACCTTTGCACTTACATTTCATAGATGTTATTAATAATATTATGAACTGATATATATTATCTGTGTGTGTGTGAACAGTTGTGCAATTTGTTCAGTTGGCTATCCTTCTTCATTCTAAAGGGCCTCTTCGTATTTCAAACTGCAACTTCATTTTTAATGTGATTTGGTGTCAATAAAATTTTGGCACCTCATCACACTGGTTACAGGTTATGTTTTATTGTATCAAAAATTCTTTAAAATTACTTATATAAAAATTTACAATTTAGCTTTCAATGTTTGAAATCTTTGTATGGAGTGCAGAGCTTTTAGTGATGCATTTTACAGGAGAAACAGCTCATAATATAAGTGCCTGCTTTTGTATTGCTTCTAGCTAATTTTGCAGGCTTTTTTTTTCGGTTTTTGTATGTGTAAGACATGGTGATGTCATGTTACAAAAATTGTGATGAACATTTTATTTTAGTCACAGATAGAATACCTTTTTTTTTTTGTATGATTTTAACATAGGGAAAAGATATAAAGAGAAAAAAAGTATTATCCTGAGGTGCATTTCTGCTACTGATTGTCTGTAATTAATTTATTTTAGAAGACAGTATGATATGGAGAGCAAGAAATTTCAGAGACCGAAGCTTGGAAGAAAAAGCAATGGGCTTGAAAACACCATCATGTGATCTATTGAACGAGTTGTACAACTCTGAACGAGGATGGTGAAGTAATTTTTTGACATCATATTAAATGTGCGCCACATCACCAAAATATTTATTTTTCCTTTCACTTACCAAGACTTTAGTTTGTTTTAAGAAGAATGTATTGGTTGTGACTCTTGTAAGGTTTTAATAGTCGTTTTGATTTGTTTTTGTTTCAGTGTATTTATACTAATTTATTTTCATTAGCTTCGTATCATTTCTTTATATCCTTGTGTTCAGAATTCATATTTCTGGTCTGAACACTTGAGCTGTAAAGTCCTAAGTTTTGCCAATGGATGTTATATGCATTTAAATATTAAAATACTTGTTAAAGATGAAAACAATTGCAGTTATTTGTGTTATTTATGAGCTGATTGAAATCACATATTCATTGGTGTGAAATTTTTGAAATCTTTTTAGGATTTCATTGAGTATTTATCACTGTCACTGCATATATGGGAGTAAATCAACATCATAATACTGTGTCACCTGAAACAAAATCATTCACTTTAAGTGTTTATTAGTTGGTTATGACGTGAATTCAATTGACAAATACATTAAAGTATTCCTGAAGAAATTGACTCTGAAGTTATGTAAATGTGTCACTTTAGTATTGATTTCTTTAGGAATACTTTACTTTAATGTGTTTGTCAGTTGTTACTGTGTTATGTGGATTTCTGCCATTCCTTTTCATTATGTGAATTCAAGTTATTCCAGATAATATGTTTCATTACAAAATACAGTGATAGTACCTTGAGGACTTAATGTCACATTTAACGTAGTACATAAACTAAAGGTATAACTGGGAACAGGGTGACCAGATGACTTTTTGGAATGGAATGACATTTTCATTAAAAAAAGGAGGACATTTCAAGAAAAAGGACACAATAAATTTGTAAAAAAATAAATATGAATGCATGTACTCAGTATTTAAATTTTACAGTTTGAGAGTTTTTATGTGTAAAACTTTAAAAAAAAAAGATTTTAGTCTGCTGGACATTTTTACTTATATTTTTCACTGAAAGATATTTTTTTTCTTCAGTAGATCGGGTTCCTTTAACAAATATTTGTGAAATTCGCAGCATGACATGTCTTTTAAATTGTATTTAACTAGCGGTATACCCCTCACTGATTGATTAAGGAACTTGAATTATAAATAGAAAAAACTCTCAGCAGTGACTCACAATACACAAAACAAGTAGTATGATGACCCCACTGTTTACATGAATACACCACACGGCACCACCCATTGTCCATGTGCGATGAATGACAGACAGACTAACACTCACTGGTGGGTTTTCTCTGTGTTGTTGACTCACAAGTGATGCACTGCAGCAGACAGCAGCAGGAATAAACTGACTGGGGAGGAGGGAGGACTCCAGCAAGAATCCAGGAAAGAATGAATACATTTAGTGGTGGTATGATAGGATATATGATTTCAATAGAAGAGTTTGATCAAAATGCATTTGATTTATTCCTTATTGAAAAAGCCATACATTTGGGCTGTTTGTCTTAATGCTTCGAGGACAGGAGGACATGTCCTTCAATAGCCAGATGTCTGGTCACCCTGACTAGGAATCTGCTTAAAAGTGTTTGTGAGCTATGTATGCTGGCAATAGAGCATGTGTATGAGTGAATGGTGCTTTATTGAAATGGTTTTCTATTGGTGCAGGAGTTAGACAAGATTGTGTATTGTCATCATGGCTGTTTAATATATTTATGGATACATGCATGCGTGATACCGAAATGGACAATACTGGTCTATGTCTGATATTCATATCATCTCTATCCATGTGTGCAGATTATTGTATATGCTGATGACGCAGTCTTGTTGGAATAGAGGGAAAGTGAGTTGCAGAGTATGTTGTCCTGGATGTATGAAGTTTGTATGAAATTCAAACTGAGTATATATATAATGAAAAAGCCAAAGTTATGTTGTTGTTTTTTAAGTGAGGAACTGTTTCTACTAAATGTAAGATCAATCTAAATGGTATTGGGCTAGACCAGGTGAATGAATTTGTACTCATATATTTAGGAAGCATGTTTGACAGAGAAAACAGCTTATATGGTGAAATTAGTAGGCAAGTAAATTCATCTTTGAAAGTCATAGCTGCCTTAGGAAGATTTCACAATACTTATGGGTTCTTGAAAAGGTCCCAAATGGCTGTACACAAATGTGTAATTGTTCCTACTTTGATGTACAGCAGTGAAAACTGGATACTGCAGAAGAGACATAGGAGTTGTTTGTGTGCTGGAGAGATGCATTGCATTGTTTATGTGGGGGTTGTAGCAAGGCACGTTTTGATCATGTGAGACATTCATAACACATCTGCAGATATGAAATGTGAAGCATAATGTTGTTATTAAGGTGGAGACAAATATTCTGAGGTGGTTTGTCTATGTTGAAAGAATGTGTGGTGAGGTACTTACTAAAAGAATTTATTCAGCTCAAGTGGCAGGAAAGAAAAGTAGAGGAAGGCCAAGGAAATCATGGGAGGACCAGATTCAGGAATATCTGCATGAAAAAAAGATAATGAGTATGAAGTACAAGAGGCCTTGTGTGAAATGTAAGATAGATGTCAGTGAAGCTCGAGCTGTGTACCAGGATCGCTGTAAATGGAGACGTTTGATACATCAACAGTAAGTAAAATCTAGCATTATCAGTTTTGAACTTTAATCTGACAGATGAGCTTTCTTTTAGGAGCTCGCCTCTGATTCTCTGAGAACAGGTTAGTGATATGCATGCATAAACTAAAGGTAACTGGGTCTTGTGTTCCTTATGTTGTTCTCTGAAATAGGAAATACCTTAATTGGCCAGAAAAAACTAAGTTGCAGTTTCATTAGATTTGGTGATAATTATAAGAACAGGAATTTACAAGACCGCAGAACTGTTACACAACCTAACTTTAGTTTTATGCCTTTACCCTGACCCCACTGAATACTTGGTGTCTTTTGCTGATTGTGAATTCTGGAAGTTTGTGAGTAATGCATGGTTTGTCATGAATTATCTAGCAAAGTTAATTTGTTATTGCTTTGCATTCTTATTAGTGTCTATGAAACAGCCAGTAAAGGAACAAGAACATATGTGGATTGCTGTCACTGGTGGTGCTGTGCAAACAAACCAGTTCTTTATGTTTTCCTTTAGAATCTCATTAGTAGTTTACCTCATGTTTCTATGTGAAACCCACTAATACTTTGTCTGTCAATTGATGAGAGTTCCTTCTGTCTGAAGAACATACCCTTATATTAAGGGGATTGTGAAGCTGTGCTGTATCTGTCTAGAACTCTCTTTCCCCCTTTCATGTACATGTAGGAAATATATCAAATAAACTATGAAGTTGCAAATAAATGTTTTTCAGGGATATTTGTTTGTTTATGCTGCAATTTGCCCTGATACACCTGAGTATAACCTGTTCACTACTTTTATTATGCTGTCACAAAACAAACTGTGTAACTGTTTGTTTGTTCATTCTGAATAAATCGTATAAATTTCAGATTTGAAATTCTTGTTAAATGCAGAGTAGCATGAATAGATATTTTAGCTAAAAAAAATTTGGGTGGAAGGGGTGCATGAACCTCTTTTATTGGTGATACAGGGACATGGTTGAGACAGGTTGGAGAGTATTGCCTTTTTATGCATTTCCTTTTTTGTTGTTGTTGTTATTATTTGATGTTATTAGCACATTAATTTTTTCTTAGATTAATTAATATAAAAGTGATCCTCTTCTCAGAAACTTGGATGTTGCAGATAGAAGTAAGGTTGTTAAGGAAACTTTATTTTGAGTAGATTTGGATCTTAAAGAGAGAACATCATGTTATGAAAAGTGATTACAAATAACTCCAGGAATCTTTTTAGGCTGATCAGGGCTTAATTTCAAACAAAAAAAATGCACGAGCCCTGAGTGTGGGATGAAACCAAAAAGTAATACTACCACAGTTGAAGCCACAATTATTGGAATCGGCAAAGTCTGCCGATTGCTATTTCTTATTAAAGGTAAAATTAGAGACTGAAATTGCATGTTCAAAGCCTTTAGCGAAAGGGGGATCTGATTTGACTGCACGATCTCGCTCGTGCGTTCGAGCATGCAAAAATAATGTACATTTCGGAGCTCCGGTGGGCTCCTGCTAATATTTAAATATTTGTCAAAAATGAAGAAGTACCGGAGCAGCACTCCGGTGAGCTCCAGCCCAAATTAACCCCTGAGGCTGATCGAAGTATAAATTGCAGAATTTTGCTTCTTATTAACTTCATATTAATTTTCTTATTAATTTCATAAAAGGTGAACCTTGTGAACCATGTGCTGCTTTTGTTATTAATTTTATCTTACTGATCATAAAAGAGGTTCATGCAACATTGATCATAAAGGAAGATAATAATTAGTTACTGTGTATTATTGATTATGTACATAACAAATAGTACTTCTTATTGAGTAAGTTGATTACTGTCTATGTAAGGTAGTTTTATGTTTAAATTAAACAGCAAAAATCGCCACAGAATTTTGTGGAATGGGTTTGCAGTTTTTGCCATCTTAAGCAGTTTACTGCTTAGTAATTTTAAATGTATTCCCAGATCATATGGTTTTATATATTATTTCAGAAATATAGTAATTTTAAATGTATTCCCAGATCATATGGTTTTATATATTATTTTAGAAATAAAGTGATTTTTTAGGGTGTCTTTAGCTAAAAGTGTTCTCAAGAATTATCAATTATATTCAAGCACTTGAGTGTATTTTGGATGCATCATATTCCAAAATAAAACAATGTGCAGGTGCTGTACATATTGTGTTAGAAGAATGTTTAGTGTTTTCCTTGATCTCTACTGACAAAAAAGCAACAACAAATTATTGAGGGTTAATGACTGAAAGCTGTCGAAATTTTTTGTTTTCTATTTGTCATTGAAAATTTGTTACATAAATCATATAACACACATTGTACTAATAGTATAAAATGGATGAATTTTGCATATGTATTCTCTTGTTCCTCTAATTTATTTTATGATCAAAGTAAATTGAAAAAATTCAGCAGCTTTGGGGGAAAACAGTGTTACCAGATTATTGTGATAGGGAAACATAGAAAATACACCAGTGAGCTTGCAAAACACTTACTCCTCTGTCTTTAATAATGTGTGTTACTATAGCGACTTGAAAATATAAGCAAACAAACTTTAGATTTCAACTTAGAATCAAAAGTTATATTAAAAAAGCAACAACATTTAATCATACACAAAATGTAATGTACTGTGAGAAAGCATTGAGGACTTTGGTTGTCATTCAGAATCCACACACATTTGCAGGTAATTAAGAATTCAAAGAGTTTGTTTGTCAGTTTAAATTTGAACACATACAGTACAAACCAATAAAGGATTTGGTGATGTTTCAAAATATGGGGGGGGGGGGGAGGGAGTGATAATAATCGGTAATTATGCGATGCTTCTTTTGTCACTGAAAAATAATTCTGCTATGTTGGCAAATTATTTGTGGTACAGCTTGAAGCAAAAATCATAGTAAATCCTTCATACTTCTGTTTATATGCCGTACATATAAATAATATTTTATTCGTTATTTACAATGAGGAAAAAAGTCTGCCAAAAGAAATTCTGAAATGTTTCAGTTTTTTGGGAAAATGATGATTTTTATTAGCAAAGAAAAATTTCTCACTCAGCTACATAGAAAGCTCACAAATAACTATAAATTATTAGATTATAATTCATGTTGTCTAAATTTTATTGAGGCAAA
This sequence comes from Macrothele yani, assembly GCA_039090855.1. Lineage (NCBI taxonomy): Eukaryota > Metazoa > Arthropoda > Arachnida > Araneae > Macrothelidae > Macrothele > Macrothele yani. Next base: position 79,614,943 of record CM077026.1, read on the forward strand.
TGTAGTTAAGCAATTTATAGGTTAGCAAATAATAAATTTAGCTCAACTAAAGTGTTGAAAAAGTACACAAAGACTTCAAGTAATTACCCTAAATCAGTTTTTTTATTAATTGTTTAAAGGCAGCAAGAAAGAGAAATCATTCTAGAAAAGAAATAAAACTCGTTAGAAAAATTGCTTACCACAAAACCTACTTATACTTTTTTTTACTTTATACTTTACTTTATGGTACTTTATACTTTTTTTAATCTCTAAAAAAAGGTAAGTAATAAGTACCAAATAAGGTTTGCCCCAGGATTCAATGACAACATAAAGTGTTTTCCAGATACCAAATGAAAGAAAAGAAATTTTGCTTCAACATGGAGTCATATACAGTGTATACTGTAACTGTGGGTTTATTTATGGAGGAGAGACTAACAGGCAACTGAAAACTAGGTTAGTAGAACACAAATCAGCAATAAAAATCATGTCTAACAAAACAGGATTAGATGAGTATATCAGGGTCACTGAACATTAATGAAATGGGAATCTCCAAAATTTATCAACTATCAACCACAAGTTATAAAAAGAAAATGAAAAGTACTTGAAATAGAGAAGAAAAAAAAGGACCATCAAGGACCACTCTCAAGTTGGACACCCCACATGATTAGAACCAAATCCTTTGTTAACCATTACTACACAGAAGCAGAGAGTGAAAATTGTTTACCGTAACTACCCCAAAAGTAAACGACAAAGATGACTGACCTGATGACAAAGTGGTATCCAATTTGAAAATTTGTCTAAATTCAATTTGAAAAAACTTCAATGAGGAACTATATTAGAACATTGTGTAACTATTAGTGCAGACTATATTAGAGCTCTGCATGGAGCCCGACTAGCTGGATTGGGCCTTTTTTAGTTTAGAAAAGAAACCAATGGGCCAGGCTGGGCTTTTCCCCAGCCACTGACAACCAGACCAAGTTGGCCCATTCTTTTTATTGCAATGGTAAAGAAAGAAAGGGGGGGGGGGAATGTGTTTCCCGATTTCCTGGGTCTGTTTAACTGTTTTTACTTACTTCCATGACATAGTGTAAAGCCTAATCACAGAAGTGAGGAGAGGCACTCACAGTGTGTGTGTGTCTCTCACTCACTCACTCACTCACTCACACACATACACACACACACACACACACACACACACACACACACACACACAAAAAAGTAATATTCTTTGATAATTGCCAAAGTTTAATTAATGTTTAGAGCTTACACTCACCTAAACATTTTCAATAACATCTCATTTGATTGTTTAATTTTCACAATTTAATAAAATACAATAGAAAGATAAAATAATGCAAAATGACACATCACAGGCTGGGCTAGGCTAAGTAATAGCTGCAATTGACGGGCCGGGCTGGGCCGAGTGTCTAATATCTGAAACGAGCCAGGCCTTAAACGCACAGACCGAGCTCACTAAATAAGGCCTGTGCAGACCTCTAGACCATATAGCACTATTATTAGCAATGAATTTTTATATTTTTTAAATGTATTACATTGGTCAGTTTTAATATACCTGTGGAAATGTGTTACAATTTTCTGTTGACATATTAATAATTATTCCACTATGTTTAAAAACATTCACATTTCACAGCATGTGGATTGGAGTGCTATTTAGTTTGGCACTACTCACATGATCATCAGTTTTGTTTAGCCAAATGCTGTTCAACATTTGACACATACCAGAATTATTCCAGTGTTAATCTATGTCTTAGGTGTAACATCAATTGCATACAAAATATGACAAAAATGATCTACATCTCAGCAAAATAATTACAAATTTCTATAATGGAATACAGTATTTATTACCTCACCTTTCATAAGGATTATATCTTAGAAGATCTAGTCTAAGTCATAAATAAATGCTTTAGTTTGTGAAAGAAATTAGCTTCAGTTAAACCGGGTCATGAAATTCTTATGATTGTTTGATAAATTCTCGTGTTATTTAAATAGATTTGGCCTCAACATGTAGTTACTTACAAAGCAAATTTTTGTGCAAAGTGACTTCATTCTCTGATGCCAGTATAGCCACTTCGGCTATCAAAGATGATGATGGTAATGATTGATGATGAGGAGGAGATGGTGGAGGATTACTGGCATTAGAGAATTAAGGGGCCACTACTGCTCTTCGGCCTGCTTCAGTGGGTTTTCATTCAGTAGCTACTGCTTATTCCACTCTCTCCTGAAGTGGCCTTATCTTCTACTTTCGTTTCCAGGATTGTTTGAGTCTTATGTTTTCGAGACAAAGGAGTTGGAGGACTTGGAAAATATTAGAATTGGAAGGGGATATTCATTTCACACATTGTAACATGGTGAACTAATACTTTTATTCATGGATTGCTTCAAATGAAGATCCTTCTTTACTGCCTTATAAGGCTTCAGAATTTGATTTGAGAAGTGCTTTAACCCTTTAAGTGGCCGATACACCTGAACGAGAAGTTGCCCAAATTTTCCTGTGCTCCTCAAACAGAAAGGTTCCCATAGTGACCAGGTTATAACAAAAGTTACAGCAGAGCAATTCCTTTTGCTCATTCATCTCAGGAGTATCGACTATAAATCTGTCTGTGGTTTAAGTGCTCCCTTACAGTCCTTAATCTTAAAGTATGTCGTTTGATTCACTTATAGTCCTTTGTTCTCTCTTCCATCACCCTAGGAATGATTCGGAAGCAGTAGTGCCCCTGACATGAACACCATGCCACTGGGTAGAAACAAGTTATTCAAATGTCGTTTCTCTTCTTTCTCAGGTTCGCGCCGCCCTGTTCTTAGCATTCTTAGTGGAAAAAGTAACCAGACAGTTAGGGTTAATGACAATCTCCCCCCCCCAAATCACCACTTAGAATGACAAATGTAATGTAAAAGCAAGGCTTTCTGATGCGCAGGTTCACTTGTTCCTGTCCCGTTCGGCCCACTTCTCAGACAGTGAATATATATTCGTTCAAGCTGATCTCAGCCTATTTTGTTAACCCCGAGTTAATTTGTTCCAGCTGATTAAAAAGTTAAGGGAATGCTATGCTTTGTGAAAGGAATGCTGTCACTTCCCATTTCATTCAAATTTTTCCTGCCTTAACTTCTGTGCTCCTCTGCAGTTTATTTTACATCTACACCAACTGGAGAGAAACTCCTTAAGTTTTGTGCAACTTATGGCATGATCTTGTGCCAGTAAAAAGCAGATATAGTTTCTAACTGTAACTCATTCAGTGAGTCTTTCATATTGGAAAAGCAGTTATCAAGCATTCAGTCACTGTAAGTTTATGGTTTTTCATTATGTCAAAGATGTTGGCAAATGTACTGAAAGTATGTGTGCATACAGGGGGTGGGGGTAGGATTTAAATGTTATAATCACACTCTGATCTATGAGTTGAAAAGATGTAGGAACACTGGAAGACTTCAACATTAGGTTTAGTTAAAGTTGAGATCTTTGGGAGCTTAAGGAATAAAGAAATCATTTAGTCACGATCAATTTGTTATACATATATTTTCTTGTCAGCTGCAGTTTTGCTGTGTTATGGCCCAGCTTTAACTTTCATCCTGATGAAACTGGTTGATATCACAGTCAGGGCCAGTGCTAGGGTGTTTGGCACTTTAGGCAAACCATTAGCCTTACACCCCCCCCCCCTGCAACTTTTGTTATTCTTTGTGTGATGAAGCATATTGCGTTTATTCAACAGCTATTTCAAGATGAAAGAATACAATGTAAACCAAATAGAAAAAAAAAACTAATGGAAACTACATCGTGAAAACAAAACAGTTTATCTGCTGATGCCCATGTCTCCTTGCTCTGGAGCTGGTTATTTTCCCAACTCAACTACACTGACCTTGGCTTATCACTGCAATTTGCTGCTGTTTTGACTCTTACATCACCTCAGTGGTATGTCACATATCCACTTACTTACTAGTCCAATGTAAATTATAATTAAATTAAAACTTCGTTTTGCATGCTTTATTGTTCGCAAAATTACTAGCAAGTTTCTTCAAATCTAGAAAAAAAAGGAATAAAAAAAAATGAGTGCGACAGTTGCTAACCTTTAGGCAAACTGCTCCAGTGGCGTAGTGGTCTAAGCGTTGGCTTCTGACTGTTCGTTCAGGATGGGGTCCAGGTTCAAATCCTGGTGAGACATGGACGTTGTGTTTGTCTCATGGCCCCGGCTCTCTTCCTTCCCTGGAACAAGCCCTGAATTAGAGACAGGCGACTGCTTATAGCTTACTGAGTTGCTCACGGTGGTCATCCCCCTCCCCCTAAAAAAAAAAACTTTAGACGTTAAGTATTGCCATTATTTGTGATAGAAGTTAATAGCCTTGATATTTCCATTGAAAGCCGGATAATACAGAATCCAGTTTCATTAAAAACTTTGTGCCACCCTCAGCTGACTTGCCTGCTGCATAGGCACAGGTCTGGTTTATGGTAGTTTTTTAACAGATGTGTGCTTTCACATCGGCGTTGAATTTACTGCAAGCTGACTTACTTACCCAGTCTATGACCACAGGTCTCCATTTCTTGCTTACTCAAGGAATAAGAATTCACAGGTTATACAGAACATCAAAAGGACAACAGAAAATAAAATAATTGTTTTTGTTTTGTTTTTCTTATTTATTAACTCATTTGACTTTATCAACTCTAAATCTTGGTGCCCCCAAAATTTTGGCACCCTAGGCAGCCACCTAGTTCACCTAGTGGTCGAACCGGCCCTGATCACAGTGCCCTATACCCAAAGGAGGGCAAGATAGGCCCCATTGTGGGTCCAACATTGTTTCTTTGTGTAGCACCAGATGGTTTGTTATACATCTGCACAATGCTATCATGGTTTTCATGATATTGCTATGGTCCATGACTTCCCTTGTCACCATGTATAACTTTACAATGTATAATCTATTATTTGTAATATTTTTTAGGAGCATTGTCTAAGACAGATGCAGTATCTTGAATGCAAGATTTTCTTTTGATGCTGCTCAACATCATGGACAACACAGTTATAAATCTGTCTACTGTATGAATCTCTCTCTCTTTTAGACTTAAACATTTCTGTTATTCTGTCAAGAAACAAGAAGATTTTTGTTTTTTCCACTAAGAGCACAGAGTTCAGGATGTAACAGATTCCATTGAAAGCCAGATTATACAGAATCCAGTTTCATTAAAAGCAGTTCTTGGTACTGTTAATGCAAAGGAATAAGTTTAGATAGTTCTTAGCAGCATTAAATTCCTCAGGATTGGAGGGATGCTATCATTGTTCCTTTGTACAAGGGAAAAGGTGATCAGACTGAATGCAAGAACTATTGTGGTATCAGTTTGCTGAGTGTGCCAGGGAAAATGTTTGGAAAGGTCATTGTTGATAAGGTACGAGGTCTTACATCAGAGAAAGTGTGGGATGTACAGCGTGGCTTTATGCCTGGTAAGTGCTGCAATCAAATTTTTGCATTATGCATGATGATTGAAAGGTATCTGTCTGTTGGTTAAAAAGTGTTTGCAGCCTTCATAGATTTAGGGAAAGCTTATGACAAAGTAAATAGGAATCTTCTGTGGAAGGTACTGAATAAATGTGGTATTACTGGAAATCTACTAAATAGTGTGAAAGCTGTTTACGATGGCAGTAGAGCTTGTGTACGAGTGAATGGTGTTTTATCTAAATGGTTTTCTATTGGCGCAGGAGTCAGACAAGGTTGTGTAATGTCACCCTGGCTGTTTGATATATTTATGGATGTATGCATGTATGATGCCAAAATGGATAACACTGGTTTATGTCTTGGTAATATCTGTGTGTGCAGATTGCTCTATGCTGAAGACACCGTCCTGTTTGCAGAGAGCAAAAGTGAGTTGCAGTGTATGCTGTCCTGGATGTATGAAGTTTGTATCAAATTCAAACTGAGTATAAATAAGGGAAATCCCAAAGTTATGGTTTTTGAGCTAGGAACTGTTCATACTGAATGCAAGATAAGTCTTAATGGCACGGTGATTGACCAGGTGAATGAGTTTGTATATTTAGGAAGTATGTTTGACAGAGGTAACAAATTGGATGGCGAAATTAGTAGGTGAGTGAATTCTTCATTGAAAGTCATAGCTGCCTTGGGAGCATTTCACAGGAAAGATGGGTTCTCAAGGAAGTCCCTAATGGCTGTGTATGAAAGTGTAGTTGTTCCTACTCTGATGTATGGCTGTGAAACCTGGGTACTGCAGAAAAGGCATAGGAATCATTTGTGTGCTGGGAAGATGCATTGCTTATGGGGGTTTGTGGTAAGACATGTGGTGATCATGTGAGGAATGAAAATGCATGGCAGATGTGTAATGTTAGGCAAAATGTTGTTAGTAAGGTGGAGACTAATATTCTTAGGTGGTTTGGCCATGTTGAAAGAATGAGTGATGAGGTGCTTACTAAGAGAATTTTTTCAGCCCAAGTGGTAGGAAAGAAAGGAAGAGGAAGGCCAAGGAAATCTTGGGAGGACCAGATTCAGGAATGTCTGCTTGAGAAAAAGATTCTGAGTATGAAGTACAAAAGGTCTTGTGTGTGGTGCGTGATGGATGTTAATGAAGCTTCAGCTGTGTGCCAAGTTCATTGTAAATGGAGACATTTGATACACCAACAGTAAGTAATTTCTAATTCTATCTGTTAACTGTGTACTTGGCACTTTGTCTTTCCTTGAGGAGCTAACCTCTGAATCTCGGAGAACAGCTTAATGATATTTATGTTTGTAGCAGCGTTAAAGCCCAGTGTTGTTGCTTGCAGCAGGTCCTGTTTGGCAACATCATCTGAAACCAAGGCGCATCCAGAGGGGAGGGCACACCCTCCCCTCCCCTCAGGACCAAGGAAAAGCTTCGATTTGTTAGGTTTTAATAAAAAATTGAATAATTTTTTGTGAAAGAAAGTATTACTTAAAAGTATATTACTTTCCTTAATTCAAGTGAAAGAATTTATAGACATACTAAGAACACTTTTTCATTTTAAGGAAAAATATCAGAAAGGTCAAAGGTCCCTAGTTATTCCCGAAACTTGCGCCCCCCCCCACGAAAATCCTGGATCCACCCCTGTGTGAAACAGGCTTTTCTCATTGTTCCCTTTGAAATTAGCGAAATTGATATAAGGGAGGGATTACAGTTTGCAGTATGTAGCTTCAAGTTATCCCTTTACACGGCAATCTGGAGTTGAGCTCTGTCTTAGCTTGTTCCTTCACATTTTGGCACATTTGCATGAGACAAATAAATTATCATTGTTTAAACTAAGTATAGGTTGGTAACAGTTTCATGCACAAGGATGATGGTACTTTTCTTTTTCTACCACTTTGGTTTTATTCACTCGAAATTATTAAGCAAGTGAGTTCTTTTTGAAAGTCATAGCTGCTTTAGAGGAATTTCACAAGAATTTCACTGTCCCAGATGGCTGTATACGAAAGTGTAATTGTTCCTACTCTGATGTATGGCAGTGAAATCTGGATACTGCAGAAGAGGCATAGTAGTCATTTGTGTGCTGGAGAGATGTGTTACTTACAGAGGTTTGTGGCAAGTCCTGATCTGATCGTGTGAGGAATGAAGATGTGTTGCAGATGGTAATGTGAGGCAAACTGTTGTTAGTAAAGTGGAGACAAGTATTCTTAGGTCTTTTAGCCATGTTGAAAAAATTAATGATGTGATACTAAGAGAATTTATTTAGTTCAAGTGGCAGGAAAGAAAAGTAAATGGGAGGACCAGACTCAGGATGTCTGCAGGAGAAAAAGATGACTATGAAGTACAAAAGATCTCAGATGTGTGATGGATGCCGGTGAAGCTTGAGCTGTGTGCTGAGATCACTGTAAATGGAGTTGTCTGATACATCAACAATAAGTAAAATCTAGCACCAGTTTTAACTTTTAATCTGACAGATGAGCTTTCTTTGAGGAGCTGACCTCTAAATCGCAGAGAACAGCTTAGTGATGTGTATTTATTAATACGTATGTACTTTGATGGCTTTATTTCTGCATTATATTCAGGTTGTTCACAATGGTACTGTGCAGAGTAAGTTACTGACACTTCTATTGATATATTTTTTTAATATTGCAATACCTAAGTTTTGTCCTCTTTTGCTTCAGCTGAAAAAGCACAAAATGCTAGCCATGTACAAACAGTATCAACTTAAGCTGTACTACTTAGAAAAGAGATAAATGAAGCTTATATCAAAGACCATATCAGTGGAAAGGTTGCAGTTAGTTCCTTCCTGTTTTCATTTCTTGCATGGATGCTTTCAATGCTTATAAAGACTGAGTAGTCAGCCTTAGGATTCATAACTATCATCTTGAATTCATCTCTCTTTTCGTCATCATTCGGATTATTCAGTTTAGTACCAGATTCAGTTTCTTTTCCCAATTCAGATTATTCAGTTTAGTACTAGATTCAGTTTCTTTTCCCACACACAAGCCATGAATTGGGATCTATCATTACATTTAAATGTAGAAGTGATTGATTTGTGTTAAACTATCGGCAGTGTTCAAAGTAGGGCAGGACAGGATGCCATCCTGGTTGTTAAAATATATGGACAAAAGCATCCCAGCAATTCAAAAGATAGGAACAAGCATTTCGGTAGTTCAGTCTTCCCTTGTCCAGGAAATAAAATAAAAACACAGTTTATGATCGAAAATTTTGTAGGGAGGTTTCTGTAACTTATTCTATTACTTCTGAAAAGGGTTGTTAAAAGGTACACTAGAAGAAGATTGAAAGAAAATCAAAAAAGGAGAAAGAAATTAGTTTTATTTCTAAAGAAAAAGGGAAATAAGTAAAAAAAAAAAGAAAAAAGGTCATATTTCTGAAATTAGAATTCTAGTCTTTTATATCATATTACCAAAAAGGGAATGGGGGGAGTGTAAAATGTTATTGCACATCTATGGATGCCCATAAGTACTGGTGTAGTGCTCCATACCACAGAGGAGAGAAGCTTCGCTCCCTCACTGTTGAAAATTTACTCCACACAAAATCTATTCCAGCAATTTTCAAAGAAAACAAAAACTAAAACTACAGGTATAAGGGTTAAAATGAATAATTGTCATGCATTAGCTGATCAATACTTATTTTTTTATTGGTATAAAAGAATAAAACAATGTAGCATTCATGTAGTTTCTATTGAAATTTTTATCTTGCTAAAAATTTTGTGCATATTTCATGCATCCATTGAGTATTTTCAGGGCACAATTTACAAAGCAAATATGATAATATTAAGCAAATATGGTGTTATTTGAAAAATTAAAACACCGTATTTGCTTAATATTATAATATTTACTTTATCAGCAACAAAAGTTTGAATGTAGAGTTGGGGAGGATGTCGTTAATCTGAGTACTTCATTTTTTATGACATGCTTCAGTTCGATCCTCTACTGAAATCAATGTACTATCCTAACAGTTGTTTTGTACCAATTTGACCACTGGTTATTAGTCAGCAGCTTTAAGTTATATTTTTGCTACAGCTGCTGTTTGTTATCACTATCTATGTAATTGAGCTATAACTGTGATTTTTTTTTATTATCAACAGTTTTGAAGTTCTGACCTATGCAAAGAATTTATCTGTTGAAATTTAGTCTTGCATAAGTAAGACATAGCGTGTTTCAGTTTTATGTTTCCAAGTAGTGTTAATGTAAGTGCTTTATTTTGAAGAAAAAATACTTACTGCTTCTGTTAAATATTTAAGGATTAATTTTGGGGTTGCAATACATGCATCCATTGTTATTTTATTTAAAGTTTTTTTGTATGGGATTTATAATTAGGGGGAGTTGAAGTGAATATTTCAGTTTATGATTTTAAAATCCTGTGTGCTGGTATGTTGCTTATACTGGTGCACCCTAAAGAATATTTTGCATAATCAGAAGTTAATTTTGATTTTAATTATTTATTTTATAAAAATAGAAATTTATTAATTTCTGTGCATTAATCACAGAAACTGTTCTTATTTGTTTTGTAAAGTGTATTTATTTTAAGAAAGTGATTAAATTTGTTATGATATGAAATTTATGTTCTTGTGTTTTTTAGAGTAATGGATTGAAACAAACTCACTCACTTTGTGGAACTGCTACAGATTTCCAACAGTGTATTTCACTTAGGAAAGATACAGAGCTAACCCTTATCAAGACGTTTTAACAGATTCTATTGAACCATTTGAAAGTTAATTTTGTGCAATCTTTTTGAACTGGATTTTTTTAAATTTCAGTTTTGAAAAAAAAAAAAATGCAGTTTTCTAAATGTATATACACAGTGTGCCTATTAAGTAATGAGACTGATATTATTTTACGGGACAGCCCTTTGAATAAAAATAACAAACCTGTTTATAGTTTTGACCGCTAGAGTGTGCTGTAATCGCAGGAGCAACTTTCGAGCCGAGTGACACAGCAGTTTTTGTGTGACCACCGTTGAAGTAAGACTGTTCGAGTTGCATAATAAAGCAAATAACTGTGTTGAAATTTTACTGTAAATTAAGGAAAACTGCCACGGAAGTGTACCAAGACCTAAAAAAAGTTTACGGCGATGACTGTCTTAGCTGTGCACAGGTGTTTCACTGGTTTTCAACATTTAGATTTGTTCGAGGTTTGTGCCGCACACATTGACACACGAACAGAGAGAGCACCGGGTTGCATGTTGTCAAAATTTCATCCATTCAGTGCAGTTGATCAAGATTGTGATTTGTTGCAAAGAATTGCCACCACTGATGAAAGTTGGTGTTTTCAGTTTGATCCTGAAACAAAATGCCACAGTATGGAATGGCGTGGAACATCTCCCTGGTAGAAGAAAGTCCGATTACAAAAACTGCATGTCAAGACGATGTTTTTTTGTTTTGTTTTTATTCTGCAGGAAATATTCACCACGAATTTGTTCCTGAGGTCACCACAGTGAACGGTCAGTATTATTTAGGTGCAGTGCAACATCTGTACATTCACATGCAATGCACCAAGAAATAACTGCTCCGAAAAAACAAACAAAAAACAATTGGCTTCTGTTGCACAACAACGTGCCTGCACACTGTGAAGCAGTTTCTGACTTTGAAGTCGATCTGTTGCGCCCCGGTGGCACAGTGGTCTAAGGCGCTGGCCTCTGATCATTCGTCCATAAGGGGTCCGGGTTCGAATCCCGGTTAGGCATGGATGTTGTGTTTGTCTTACGGCACTGGCTCTCTCCCTTCCCTGGAACCAGTGACCCTAAATTAGGGACGGGCGACTGCTTATAGCCCATTGAGTTGCTCACGGTGGTCGTTAAACCTACAATCAAAAAAAAAAAAAAAAAGTTGATCTGTGTAATTAAACACCCACCCTAGTCACCAGATTTGGCTTCTGAAATTTTTTTCTCTACGCCAAAGGTGAAGTGTGCCTTGAAAGGGGAGCGCTTCAGCCACACTGAGGACATTCAACGAGGTGTGACTAACATATTGAAGGAGGCTCCGATTCAGGACTTCCGTCGTGCCTTTGAACACCTGCACGAAAGATTTCACCATTGTGTGGAGTTGAAGGAAGATTATTTTGAATCTGTGCAAGTGACAATTCAAAGTATAGTTTGTTGTGTTAATATAACAATTTTTGTCTCATTTCTTAATGGGCACACTGTGTAGGCTACTATGATATGTCAAAAAATGCAGTGGCAAACTAAATGAAAATTTCAAAATAAACCAAAGGAATTCACAAGCACTTTGTTAATTAATATCACATGCTATTTGTGAAAGTATTCTTTATTACTTGGCAAGATTTTACCTCAGTAAGCCGTGAATGTCAATAGATTATATATTTAAGGGTCTTTACCATTCTGTAAAAGTTTTCAGGAAAAATAAATTGCAATGCAGTTGTTTTAAATTTGTGAATGCACACTGTTAAAGTAAACACTAAAAATGGATAACTAATTAGGGGGTGGTAAATATGAGTAACTCTTGTGCTATAAGTAGAGGTGCCGCCCCGGTGTCGCAGTGGTCTAAGGCGTTGGCCTCTGATCATTCGTCCGTAAGGGGTCCGGGTTCGAATTCCGGTGAGGCATGGATGTTGTGTTTGTCTTACGGCACTGGCTCTCTCCGTTCCCTGGAACCAGTGACCCTAAATTAGGGACGGGCGACTGCTTATAGCCCATTGAGTTGCTCACGGTGGTCGTTAAACCTCCAATCAAAAAAAAAAAAAAAAAAAAAAAAAAAGTAGAGGCCTGTCCCAAATTTAGAGCTGTTGGTTTCAGGGAAGTGAGAGAACCACAATATCTTAGTCCAAAGCAGACTCGTCTGGGATTCAGACCTGGGCCCCAAGTCAGATAACTAGCCATAAACGAATGTCTATATAGATTACAAGACCCTATTGATACCATGACATAATGTATCAGTTTGGAGCGTCTAAGTAAAAAGAAAACTGTATATGTCACTCAGTGGACAAAACATATACCTACCAAATAGCTTGTTGGTCCTCCTCTGGAGCGAATAACATCCTGTACACGCTGAGGCATTGACTCCACCAGATGCCAGAAGTAATGTCTGTTGCAGCACTGTCCACAACCCCACCCGAGATGTCGGTCCAAGATCCATGGATCTGATGTTTCGCTCCACGGCATCCCAGAGAGCTTCCACGGGGTTTTTATCTTGTGACCTCGGGGCTAGTGGATGGTTCTAAACTCAGATGAGTGTTGCTCTTCTGAAACAGACCATCGGCCACAAGATGCGCGAAGGCCGTGAAAGCGAGTAAGTAATCAGCCAGCACATGCTGGTAGCGCGCAGTGGTTAAGGATCTCTCCAGAGACACTAAGGGACCAAATGGGTCCCATGAGAAGGTTCCATTACAGAGCCACCACCATCTTGAACAGAGCCAACCTGGCAGGACGAGTCCATGGCCTCATTCTGTAGACTCCACACCCGCACCCTCCCATCTGCTCGGCACAGCTGAAATCTGATCACACGACGCGGCGCCACCCTGCAGAGGTTCAGTTTTGATATTCCCGGCACCAGGCGAAGCGTAATTTCCGGTGACGAGTAGTCACCAGTGGCACACGAGTAGGACTTCGGCTCCCGTAGCCCAGGGTACGCCGCGTGTGCTATACTGGTCACTCGCTGACGCTGCTTGAGACTCCGGCATTTAACCTGGAGGTGATTTGTGCCGCTGTTACCAAGGTGTCAGTCTGTACGAACTTGGATAGTCTACTTCGACCCCGGTTATCAATGGTATATGGTTGGGCGCTGGTCCACTGATGGTATACTCGCAGTACACCCTTGACGCGGTTGCCCTCTGGAACCCTAGGGTTATTACCACTTGGGCGATAGAGTGACCCATCTGTCTTGTGCCGACAATGCGTCCACGATCAAAGTTGCTCAGATCATTACGTGTAGACATGTTCGTCGATTGCGATGCGCTGTTGGGAAGCCCTGCTCTCAGGGGCGCGCCAAGGGCATTTGTTGCCCGGGTGCAAGCCCCGATTTGCCACTCCTTGTAAGAGAATATTTTTTAGTTTCTAGTCATTTTTGCATGAAATAAATATCTTTAGCAACATATTTTCTATTTCTCCTCTTAAAGTAAGAGTTTTCATAATATACTGTATATAACACTGAACATGACGGGCGTCTGTTTAGCTATCCTAACCAACTAACTAAAAAATATCTCATACGGGTACATATACGTATAAACTGTTTAAAACTAAGAACAGAACTCGAAATAACTGGTTTTCATTTTTAAATAAAAATACTTTTACATATAAAAATAAGTTGTTTAAAACTAATACAGAATTTGGTTTTCATATTAAATTTTTTTCCCTATAAACCTCGATACCCTCATTGCATCGATTTCCCACCTTGTTTCAGAGCACGGTTTTACGGTTAACGGTGGAAGCTCTTTCTTTAAAATTTGCCAAAGGTAAAGTAATTCAGAAAAGAAAGCATATATTTCTTGATTGATGCTAAGAAGTTCCGGTGAAATCTTTTCATCGTTCTTTACGACCAGATTTAAAGTATGAGTCGCTCAAAGTACATAAAATGCATCAGGGTTTTAGATCGAACAATTATGTTTTTTGACGTCCACTGAGTTTTTCCTTCATATTGGCCCCATTATCATAGCACTGGGCCACGCATATCATGATGCTGAAATCCTCAGGATTTAAAAAAAAAAAAAAAATTGTTAGTCCTTTGCCTACGGTATCCGTTATTGAACAAAACAACAAAAATTATTCTCTGATTTCAAGGCTTTTTTATTGAATTATATGAATGAATATTTTTACTAGAAAAATAAACGTCCCACGTAGCATTATGATTTCTCAGAGTAAAACGTTTTCTTAACTTCTCCCACGTCACTGACATTAATGTATCAACTGTAAAATTTGATTGAGGTATCCTGCCGCCCCCGGAAGACGGCGCCCGGGTGCTTCTCACCCACTGAAGCCCCCGCTTGGCGCGTCCCTGCCTGCTGTCTTAATTTATTGTCCTAAGCCGCCTACGTTCGGCTTGGATCTGTTCCACTGGGCGCGGGGAATGCCCATGTCAACTGCTCATCACCCGTATCCCTAATGGTTTGTCTACTGTGTGTATCTATCGATCGATCTATCTATACAAAAATTATTTTCTCTTAGAGTGAAAATGACCGTGTAGTCATTTTTACTTTGGTTAACAAGTGAGATGGTCATCGAATGGAGGAGATAATTGAGTGACATGCCACAAAATAGGAGGATCACTTTTTAATACATCCAGAGCAAGCAAGGTGGATTAGGAAGGGTACAACCGGATGGCGAAGCTCAGAGCTCTGACCATGCCCTGCTACCCACGGCATGCAGCTAATCCGGTTCACATGCGATTATATTACACTCATTGGTATGGAGACAAAAATAGCCTCACAGCGATGCATTTGGCTAAGTTACCTCCATTAACGGACACCTCCAAACAACGACAAGATTTGATTGGCACTGAACAGCTGCGGTAAGATTACATTAGCGATAACCTCCGAACAACGGAACCTCTTAAGAACGGACACCCTAGTCAGTCCGGAAAAAAGCCCAACGGACATCTTTTGCCTTTAGAAATTTTCTTAGTGCCCTCGGTACTTCGGCGGATGAGTACGATGGGTATAGTTTAGTTCCACGTGTAACGGTAATTACTCGAGGAAAGTCCCTAGTATAACTAACGACAGGTTGATGAACTCAGGGTCATACTAATAACTCCCTGCAACCCCTGAAGTGCGGGGTGGGGGGGGGGGTCACGGCTAAGAGGGCCTCTTACCTCAGGAAAAATATTTTACAATTTTTTTTTTTTCGGAAACTGCGTATGAAGCTGGTTAAAGAGAGGATATTTTTTAACGGCAGCCTTAAATGAAGTATTAAAAATAAAATATTTTTTTTTTTTCATTAATGGAGATTTATTTTCACAGCCATAGCAAGTCACTATGCATGTATATTAACAAGAGAATGTGAAAGAAATATCAGTTCAATGAATGTAATTTTTATACCGGTGAGGATAAGATGTCGTGTATTACAAATAATTGTTTACGCATAACTACGCATCATTCAGAATATAATGAACTGAAAGGTGTTCTTCTGGGCCCGAAGAAACAGAGACCTGCGTTATTTATTTTATAAGAGTATCAAGAGAAAAGAATTACTACGTGCAAAACATTTTGGCATTATGTTAAATGTGTTATTTATAGTCAAAAGAAATAAATTAATGCCTTTTTTATATATTCAAGAGCACACAATTCTCAATTGTCACTTTTCCTTTTGCTTACCTGCTTATTGTTTTTTTTATTTTTTATTTGTTTATTTATTTGTTTTGCTTAAATTCGTGTAAAGTGAAAAAGGCCATGATACACTGTCACATCGCAGTTTGATGTTTTGTATGTGTGTGATCGTGTGGCATTTTAAAAAGGTTGGCCTTAGTTCTCTAAAAGAACAAAATTTGAATAATATGATCAACTTTGGTTTAAGTGTTTTGTTGTACTTTGTAATTTTATGAAACTAGGGCAGTCATTTTAATTACAACGTGTACATTTGTGTTTTATGCAATTAAGTGCAATAATTTTGGTTTTACGAAAACTGCCTGTTGGTTCTGATGCGTCTTGTCCGCGGCCAAAATTGAAATTTCATTATTATTTCTAAGCTATATTTCATTATTTCTGGCTTAAAAATAATAATGAAATTTCAATTTTGGCCGCTGACAAGACGCATCAGACGGTCATATTAGATAGCTCGTGCTATAGGGATAAAATGCTTGAAACCATATCTTCTATTCCACGCAAAGTAGTTGAGCGTGAACCAACAAAAGCAACATGTGCAGCGTTAACCCGATTGAAGAATTCTTACAACTTCTCTGAAGGTTTTTCTAAAGCTTTTATTTCCCCACCTGGTTTTCGTGTGCCCGATATTTTTGAGCTTGTAAAACTACATAAAGAGGGGCTACCTATTAGACCTTTGGTCGTGAGCTATGTCAGCCCCACCCGACCGCTTGAAAAAGTTCTTGCACTATATTTGGCTAAGTTAGCAGAGAGCTCCCCTTATTCTACTAAAAGCGCCACTAGGACAATAGAAAGGATCACAATGATTCAGCCACATGCTGGCCCTCTCATACATTGACGGAAAAAAATCCCAACACCACGAAAAAATTGTTGTAGAGGAATGAAATGGCGGCAATACATTTGTATAGGTAACATATTTAATCGATTAAGGTTTCAAGATCACAGCTTATTGTAAGCGCGAGAAGAGCCATTTTAAATGTGAAATGCTGGTACATTAATAACCGGTGTAATCGCCAGAATGTTGAATGCAAGCACGCAAACGTTCATTCATTGTGTCGTACAGGTGCTGGATGTCAGTTTGTGGGATGGAGTTCCATGCCTGTTGCACTTGGTCGGTCAATACAGTGACGGTTAATGCTGGTTGGGGGTGACGCTGGAGTTGTCGTCCAGTGATGTCCCATACGTGCTCGATTGGTGAAAGATCTGGTGATCTAGCAGGCCACGGCAACATGTCGACACTCTGTAGAGCATGTTGGGTTACAACAGCGGTATGCGGGCGAGCGTTCTCCTGTTGGAAAACACCCCCTGGAATGCTGTTCATGAATGGCAGCACAACAGGTTGAATCACCAGACCGCCGTACAACTGTGCCGTCACGGTGCGTGGGAAAACCACGAGAGTGCTCCTGCTGTCATAGGAAATTGCTCCCCGGACCATAACTCCAGGTGTAGGTCCAGTGTGTCTCGGCCGCAGACAGGTTGGTTGCAGGCGCTCACCTGGCCTCCTTCTAACCAACACACGGCCATCACTGGCACCCAGGCAGAACCGGCTTTCATCAGAAAACACAACAGATCTCCACTCCGTCCTCCAATGAGCTCTAGCTTGACACCACTGACGTCGCAAACGGCAGTGGTTTGGAGTAAGTGGAATGCTCGCTACAGGGCGTCTGGTTCGGAGCTGTCCTTCAAGTAACCGATTTGTAACAGTTCGTTGTGTCACTGTGGTGGCAACTGCAGCTCGAATTGCTGCCGCAGATGCGGTACGATGCGCCACGGCCATACGCCGTACACGGCGGTCTTCCCTCTCAGTAGTGCCACGTGGCCGGCCGGAACCCGGTCTTCTTGAGGCAGTACCTTCCGTTGACCACCGCTGCCAACAATCATGCACAGTGGCTACATTCCTGCCAAGTCGTTCTGCCATATTGCGGAAAGAAAATCCACCTTCTCGTAGCCCTATTACACGACCTCGTTCAAACTCCGTGAGCTGTTGATAATGGCTTCTTCGTCTTCTTAAAGGCATTCTTGACTAACATCAACACCCTACGTCGAATCTCAACGATAACTAACGCTCACGAACGTTACAGCGCGTATTTACAGCAAACCTGCTTTGCATGTTCCGAGGGGCGCTACTAGCGCCACACGTATGCGCCGAGCGCGAAATTTGCATAGACGTCATCTTACAGATGTACTCTCACCGCCTACCAACTGTCGTTTATCTAACACAACCCCTTCTTGGCGTTGGGATTTTTTTCCGTTAGTGTATTAGCCTCTCTATAGATGTGGTTTCACTGTACCCTAATGTACCTGTGGACGCCAGTCATCATATCATAGAGGCCAAACTCGCTGAAATTAAAGTTTCCACCACTGAAATCTCTGCTATTATGACGCACTTCGTTTAGCTAAATGACGTTCGTATTTAAAATTTCGTGACAGAATCTAGTTACAAACCGAGGGTTTCCCCATGGGATCCCCACTTTCCGCGGTGTTAGCAGAAATTCTGCTACAATACATTGAGAACAAAGTTCTCAATGAATTCTCTTTAGTTCCCAGTTTATACCTTAGGTACGTCGACGACATCCTTATGTTCTAGCCTCACTCAAAGGATGATTTGAAACAATTCGCCGACGCACTATCGTCAGCAGGAGCGGGTTTAAGCATTACAGTGCCCTGGGACAAGAAAAATCAGACGCCCCTAAGTAAACTTATTGTAAGAAATTTGAGGCCGATTAGAATTTCATATTTAAATTACATATTACATATAGATTTTTTTATCACACAAAGAATCAGCATATTCTCAAGAACAACCCAACCCTGTAAAATTTTTAGCACGTGTATTATTTAAAACTGGGCACTGAAACACAAATTTATAAATGTCGTTTTCTCACAAGTTTAATTCGCATAATTTTAAAACATCATTTCACAGTAAATTTTTATATTTACAAATGAAATTGTTTTTTTAACACACTTCTGAAACATTTGCTTGCAAAATTTTGGATTTAAATTTACAACGTACGCAATATTAATTTTGGAATTTTTAAAAAATATAATGATAGTAATGCTACCAATGTTTATTGCAATGGTTTATTGTATGTCGATTAAGTGGCTGAGAGATAGAAGAAATCAATGAACATAACTTATACACTGAGTGGTCGCTTTATTGTGACCACCCCTCAGTAATTCGTTGGGCCACCTTTTGCCTTTAATACTGCGTCGATTCTTCGTGGCATGGACTCCACGAGATGTTGATAGGTGGTTTGTGGAATCTGAGACCATGCTTGATGAATAGCACTTTCCAGGAGTGTGAGATTGCAGGGTTGTGGATCCAGCTGTCTGATGGCTCGTTCCACTTCATCCCACAAATTATCAATGGGGTTGAGAGCTGGAGATTGTGGGGGCCACCTAAGCAAAGTAAACTCATTGGCATGTTCCTGAAACCAATCCTGTACAATACGAGCACTATGGCAGGACGCATTATCTTGTTGAAAGTAGCCATCGCCATTGGGATAAACCATCCACATGACAGGATGCACATGGTCCGCAACGATGTTCAGATATGATGTGCCAGTCAAACGTTGATCAACACGAATTAAAAGGCCCAAAGCATACCAGGAAAACATTCCCCAAATCACAACGTTGCCTCCACCAGCTTGAAGGGTTGTAGCAATGCATTTGGGGTCCATGCTTTCGTGCTGTTTCCGCCAAATTCTGCCCTCACGGGGATAACTGGTTTTCTAGTTATTTGGGGAGCGGCGCCCCCACGTCCCGAGCTCACCTTGTGACGGAATACATTTCGTTTACTCTGGAACGATAACATCACCGAAGGGACGATAACATCACCGAAGCTGTTCATCCAGCTGATTGGGGATGGCGTCCCCACGGCCCGAGCCGATTTTCTCTTATAATTTTGCTTTTTCGTCTTTCTTTCATATTTTGACATGTACCCGCCTCAGTTGTAGGCTGCTGAGGTTGTGATAAGGCGCCAGCTCCCGGTTTTGTTCCTCGTTCCCTTCCCTGTCTTTTCTTTTTTATGTTACTTTTTCTGAACTGCACCGTATAAAACCTAACCTTGGAGTCTGGAAATCATCGTGTCGCCGGAACCGTTGGGAAGTTGTTCTTGCGCGTCTCCGCATTGGGCATTGTCGCTTCACGCATAGCTATTTGCTGTGTGGCGACACTGCCCCGGTGTGTGAGACATGCGACTGTTTACTCACCGTCTCTCATATTTTGTGCAGTTGTGTTCGTTTTCGTTATCATCGGTTTCACTATTTTCAGTCTCATCTGCTGGACGAGGGCGCAGCTACGCTTCAAAAGCTTTTGGGCGACCACTGCTACACTTTCGCAGTATTTTCCTTTTTAAAACAGATTAACGTTTTAAAACTTATTAAAAAAAGTTATATAATAATTATAATAGTAAATTAATAAATTTATATATAAACCTAATTAACTAACTAGTCTTCACAACTTTCATCATTCTCCTTTCTAACTTTTTCCAAGCCTGTCTGCTCCTAATAATTTCACCCCGCTTTTAAAAATCTTTAACTGATAGTTCTGTGTCTGGCGCTCTTTGGCCATGCCTGGCCCTTGCGCCACAAAAATCAATTAACTAACTAACTAACTCCGCCAAATTCTCACTTGGCCATCGGCATGGTGCAACTGAAAACGTGATTCATCGGACCACATAATGTGTTTCCAATTATCGACTGTCCAATCTTTGTGCTGCTGTGCGAACTGGAGACGTTTTCTCTTGTTAACTGTAGACAGCAAAGGTGTTCCAACAAGCCTTTGGCTGCCATATCCTATCCGATGCAGTGTACGGCGAACAGTGCGTGCTGAAATCGTTTGAGGGTATCCTTGATTAAGATGGCCTGTAATTTGCTGCACTGTTGCCCTTCTGTTGTCTGTTACCAGTCTGGACACAATCCGTTCCGCCCGAGCAGTCACTAGTCGATGACGACCACACATTGCACGTAGAGACCCAGTTTTTTGGCTGACAGTCCAGTCTTTAAACACTTTAACAACAGCTGCTCTGGAATATTTCACGAATGCAGCGGTTTCGGTGATACTCGCTCCATGGCTGCGAGCCCCTACAATCATCCCACGTTGAAAGTCCGTCAAATCGCATTTTTTACACATCTCGTCACCCAAAATCACTTCTACTACTGTCGCAAGCACTAAGCTTTCCCTTTTTATACTAGCCCCGCCTTCTGGCGGCAACAGCGTGCAACCGTATCTCATTTGCTTAAAACTGTCAGGTGGTCATAATAAAGTGGCCACTCAGTGTATATACGTAGTAGAATTACTCTCCGATAAAAAAAAATTTTTTCGATTTCTTTGTGGCGAAATTCTCTACTATATCATGAAATATTAATGTTTCTGCAATGTTCGAATTAAGTGACAAAGTTGCCAGTGCACTCGTTTTTTCTTGAGAACTAGATGTCCTCAAATAATTGTGGATGATTTTCAAAAGAGAAACTTTTTTCTCCAGAAGCATTAGTAATGTGTATGCGTAGGTAAATCCTTAGGATAACATCAATGTTCGGAAAAGTTGAATCAATTCTTTTTTCCCTAATCAGTTTCAACATATCCTCAACAGGAACACTAACACTTGAGTCTGTCACTGCTTGTCTATCTAAATTATTCCAAAATTTCTGGAAGTGAAGACATTCTTGTTCAAATTGTGGGCCTAAATCTTGGAGAGTAAACTGTCAGTAGATTTTTTTGCCTTTTGAGATACTGTTGTCTCATTAACATCTGATAATTGCGTTAGAAACCCAAACATGCTCTCCACATCGGAATACGCATCTCGTCGACGTTTCAACTACCGCACCAAGTTATCAATGATCGTTCGAAAAACGCATATTCGCATATATTCCTTTCCAGTGAAAACAGTTTCTCTATTGCCATTCATCTCTTGAAATTCTAGTTTTATCAGACGGGCTCTAGTAAAATTTTTCTTATATTCGTCGCACTGAGACAACAGTTTTCCATGTTCTTCATACTTATCAAATTTATTGCGGAGAACACTTAAATATTTAATAAGTGAATCGTACAATTCTACAGCAACTGAAAGATCAATATTCACTTTCTGCAATGTTTTCTTGCAACTATCAATTCTTTGTAAAATATCACTCCAAAGCTCTAAGAGAATGCCCATTTCTAACAAATTCACCTTAATTAATAATCCCTCTGCTTCTAATTTTTCACCGGTGTTTTCTGCGAAGTCTTGAAGTGCATCTCTAATGCAGGAATAACTAGAGCGTAAGGCCTTGCATGTGCATCAACCCTTGCTGACCATCGGGTTTCACATAACCTTCTGGGTACAAGAAGTGGCGATTGCGATCCAGATTCGCTGTGGAGCTTAGAACTATCTTGAAGACTTGTCTTCAAGATTTGCCACCTGTGTGATGAAGATGACCAAAAGTTGTATATTTCCTATACGAACATAAAAAAAGATGTAGCTTCAAGGTAGCATCCCGCTGCGGATTTCCCAACCAAATTAAGTGAGTGTGCTGCGCATGGAATATAGTAGGCTAAACTGTTATGACTTTTTAATCGAGCTTGAAGACGTGAATATTCACGAGACATATTTATCGCATTGTCATAACTTTGGCCTCTGCAGTCTTTTCTTTAACATCTATTTTTAAATCTTGTAACAGCTTCAATAAAGCCTTCTCCATGTCTTCTGCTTTATGACCAGTGTTGGGCAAGAAACAAATAAATCGTTCCACTGGTTGTCCATTTTTCAGAACATAACGAAAAATAACAGTCAACTGGTCAACTTTTGACAAATATGAAGTGGAGTCTATAATAATAGAGTAATATTTGCTCGACTTCAACTCTTTAACTATTGCGTCAGTGACTGATAAGGCCATTAATGAATTGAATTCTTCACATACATCCTTCGAAAGGTATGAAACATTTCCCCTTCCCTTATTTTCAAAATTTTTCAAATGTTGCTGCAGAAGAGGGTCAAATTTTGAAGACCGTTATAAAGTAAAGTAATCCTTTTGAGGCAGATCTAAATCGATCACTATAAGATCTTTTTGAAACTGCAAAATCTATTTCGTTTAAATTTCGATTCGGGTGATTTTTTGTAATATAATCAACAAAAGAATCGTCTACTTTCCATTTAGTAGGATCTAATATCATATGATGTAACAAAAGTTCATTTCCTTCAACAGATTGAAAATTTCCTCCAAGATTTGTGTTAGACCCTGGCTTTCTGCGATCAATCGTATTATCGAGTATACGATTAATCGCAGAAAGCCATGGTTAGACTTACCTTCCTCATCCTCACCATCGGAAGATTCACAAATTTGATCTTCGCCCTGAGCCCTTAGTTCTTTTTCAGTTGGCTCCTTCACTTCTTCATCGGTAGATCTTGCAACCAAACACTGTATTTTCTTTTCACTTACTGTGTCATCTTCAGCCGGCTTAAAAAAGTTTTTTAGTTTTGATACTTTTTTTAAAGTTGCCCTTCTTTTTCAGTCTTTTTAAGCTTCCTTTTTCTATTTTCGCACCCAGAAAACTTCGTAGTCGACATTTTCGCTGACGGTGATGCTTAATAGTGCCCTGTCGAGAATTTTCATGTTCAGATCCAACTCCACAAAATTTTTCTGCTATCAATTTTCTTTTTAGAAGAGCCTTCACGCATTCTTCAAATGATAGTCATTTCCAGTCTGAGATACAGTTTATTTTCAAATTAGCGGATAAAAATGGATACCCCAGGACGATGGTTAATAGATTATACACCAGAATATCAAGTGAACAAACTACACTGCTGGCCACCCAAAATGCAACATCAAGAAGGACACGATATAGCAAAGCCAGATTTACTGGACACATAACAACAGATACAAAGATGAAACGATATAGCTTACAGGCCCGTGCGACTTGTGGAACACGCAGACATCAATAGTTCGTGTGGCCCCCATTGCTGGCAATAACGGCCGCTACACACCGCGGCATCGAACGAAAGAGGCTTTGGACGTGGGCTTGGGGTATGTCGGTCCAGGCTGCTTCCACACATTGCCACAGTTCATCAGGCGTAGCCGCGGGTGATGCTTGCCGGGCCACTCGGTTGCCGATCAGCGACCAGACGTGTTCGACGGGTGACATATCGGGAGAACAGGCGTGCCACGGTAGCAGTCACACCTGGTGGGCCGTGAAGAATTGTTGCACGATGCGTGCCACGTGTGGGCGTGCATTGTCCTGTTGAAACGTGGCCGCTGGCAGGCCCTGCAGGTAAGGGAGGACTACAGGCTCCAAAACGTCGGAGATGGTGCGGTGGTTTGTTGAGTCTACCACCGATGCGTACCATAGGGGTGTGGGTGCCATATCCAATTGCGCCCCAAACCATAACGCCAGGCGACGGACCGGTATTGCGATGCATAATGCAGGCGTCATACATTCTTTCGCCGCGGTGCCGCCACACGCGGATCCGACCATCGTGGTGTTGCAGGCAGAAGCGGGATTCGTCGGAGAAGACAATGTCGTGCCATTCCGTAGTCCAGGTGCGGCGTTCAACGCCCCACTGCCGCCGCACTCGCTAATGGTGTAACGTCAATGGTAATCGGAGCAACGGGCGCCGTGCGACAAGTCCCCGCTCCTGCAGATGACGTCGAACGGAACGTGCTGACACAGATTGTTGCGCAACACACCCTAATTCCTGCGCTAACTTTCGTGATGTGGCGGTGCGAGCCGTCATTACCCGTCGCACAACATGCCTGTCCTCTCGTTCGGTGGTCTGCCGCGGCTGCGGCAATCGCTCACGTCGGTCCGTCCGTCTTTCCTGCACCCACCGAATCCATACTCACCTCACTGTGGCTGGATGTCGTCCCACACGGCCGCCGATGTCTCGGTACGATAAACCGCTGTCGCGATAAGCCACTATTCGTCCTCTGTCGAACTCCAAAAAGTGCTGGAATGACTGCCGTATTCTGCGACGAGGCATCAGGAAGCTTCCCACGCACACAGGTCTGGCAGCACAACACACTTCCACTGCTTACAACCCGCTTTCTGTGCACCCTTCTTATAGTGCTTCTCGGTAGCGTGCCGGGCGCACATGCTTTGCATATGTCCTGCAATGCTAATCGTTTGCATGTCCTCTCGCGGGCGACGCATGCTGCGAATTTCAGGCCAATCGGATGCTTCCTTCTTGGTGTTGCATTTTGGGTGGCCAGCAGTGTATTAATCTGAAGCCAGATACAAGGCCTAATAAACGATTCGTGGGAGCATTGGACCAGTACCCCCATATCACTAACACACTATCTCGTATCTGTTCAAAACATAACATACAATTCGGCACCCGCTCGAAGAATCTCCTATCATCAGTTAAAAATGATCGAGCAACAACAGATATGATGAACAAATGGGGTGTTCGTAATATTCCACTGTTGGATCCCTCAACAGGAGAACATGTTAACAACTGTGTAGGATCGACACGACGAAGTTTAGGTGTCCGTGTCCAGGAACAGAAATACGATATCCGAAGCAACAGCAATAATACAGCATTATCAAGAAACGTGGTAAATGGAATGCTGCAACCAGACTGGGAGAACATTGGACTACTGGACACTCCAGCATGTATACATTCGCTGCATTTTGTTGAAAGCATGTACATCGCAGCTTTAGGGCACACATGCCGTAATGACTACTTACCTGTGGACATATCGAAAATTTGAAAAGAGCGTATTACCAACCTGAACTTTAAATTATAGTAATATACACTGCTGGCCACCCAAAATGCAACACCAAGAAGGAAGCGTCCGATTGGCCTGAAATTCGCAGCATGCGTCGCCCGCAAGAGGACATGCAAACGATTAGCATTGCAGGGCATATGAAAATCATGTGCGCCCGGCACGCCACCGAGAAGCACTATAAGAAGGGTGCACAGAAGGCGGAGTTTAAGTAGTGGAAGTGTTTTGTGCTGCCGGACCTGTGCGTGGGAAGTTTCCTGATGCCTCGTCGCAGAATACGGCATTCATTCCAGCACGTTTCGGAGTTCGACAGAGGACGAATAATGGCTTATCGCGCCAGTGGTTTATCGTACCGAGACATCGGCGGCCGTGTGGGACGACATCCAGCCACAGTGAGGCGAGTATGGATTCGGTGGGTGCAGGAGGGACGGACGGACCGACGTGAGCGATTGCCGCAGCCGCGGCACACCACCGAACTAGAGGACCGGCATGATGTGCGGTGGGCATTGATGGCTCGCATAGCCACATCACGAACGTTAGCGCAGGAATTAGGGTGTGTTGCGCAACAACCTGTGTCAGCACGTAACCGTTCGACGTCGTCTGCAGGAGCGGGAACTTGTCGCACGGCGCTCATTGCTCCGATTACCATTGACGTTACACCACCGGCGAATGCGGCGGCAGTGGGCTGGTGAACGCCGCACCTGGACTACGGAATGGCACGACATTGTCTTCTCCGACGAATCCTGCTTCTGCCTGCAACACCACGATGGTCGGATCCGCGTGTGGCGGCACCGCGGCGAGAGACTGTATAACGCCTGCATTATGCATCGCCATATCGGTCCGTCGCCTGGCGTTATGGTTTGGGGCGCAATTGGATATGACACCCGCACCTTTCTGGTACACATCGCCGGTACACTCAACAGCCACCGCTACGTCTCCGACATTTTGAAGCTAGTAGTCCTCCCTTACCTGCAGGACCTGCCAGCGGCCACGTTTCAACAGGACAATGCGCGCCTGCACGTGGCACGCATCGTGCAACAATTCTTCACGGCCCACCAGGTGTCACTGGTCGCACGCCTGTTCTCCCGATATGTCGCCCATCGAACACGTCTGGTCGCTGATCGGCAACCGAGTGGCCCGGCAAGTACCACCCATGGCTACGCCTGATGAACTGTGGCAACGCGTGGAAGCAGCCTGGACCGACATACCCCAAGCCCACATCCAAAGCCGCGGCGTATAGCGGCCGTTATTGCCACACGAACTATTGATGTCTGCGTGTCCCGCAAGTCGCACGGGCCTGTAAGCTCAATCGTTTCATCTTTGTATCTGTTGTTGTGTGTCCAGTAAATCTTGCTTTGGTATCTCGTGTCCTTCTTGATGTTGCATTTTGGGTGGCCAGCAGTGTATATTAACAATTTCAACAATATATAAAATTGATCATAACTTTGTGTTTGTAACAAAATTCTTGTATCGATATGTAAAACTAAAAATTTGTGAAATTGTACCCGTTACACTGGTATAATGGCAACGGTCACGACGATGCATTATGATTTATACCCATAATGCATCGTTGTACTACTATATAAAGGAGTGCTGCATTGCATCTGTTCATCCAGATGATGGGGTAAATGTTACCTCGAAAGTGCTAGTGGGGTATTTTAAGTACAAATATCTTTAGTTTTTTTTTTTTTTTTTTTAACATATCGTACATAGACGGTGAAGTTTTATTTCATTGACATATTGTGCGAAGTCATTCTTTCTATCGTTAAACAAGTTAGTAAAACCAAGCAATGCATTAATTATGATACGCTTTCCAACCTACTAGAAATCATTACTCAAGCTATTACTCAAGTTATGAGGAAAATGGCTGTGGAATAAATCTCAGCCCTGTGCCCTGACCTTTGATCTATTTCGATGATATTCAACAGAACTGGTTCAGTATACCTCCGAAATAACATGATAAAGTTTTGACACAATCGAAGCAATTTTACGTAAGTTATGATACATAAGGGCTACGGAGTAGATCCCGCTCCTGTGTCCTAACTTTTCACCCCATTTCGCCCATTTTTAACAGGATTTGTCCCCAGGTAGGTCTCTACAACATACTAACATTTCATCCAAATCAAAACATTTTTACGTAAGTTATGACTCATAATGGCAATGGAAGTGATTCCGCTCCTATGTCCTGACCTTTGACCCCCATTTCGCCAAATTTCAATAGGGTTTGTCACCAGGTGGTCCCCTACCACATACTAAAATTTAATCGAAATCGAATCTTTTTTACGTTAGTTATGACGCATAAGAGCAGTGGAATGGATCCCGCTCCTATGTCCTGACCTTTGACCTCATTTCGTTCACTTTCAATAGGGTTCCTTACCAGGTGTTCCCCTACCACATAATAAAATTTCATCGTAATCGAACGATTTTTACGCGAGTTATCTTGCGGACGAACATACGCACACAACGCGTGACGTACTGAGGCAGATGGGAATCGCGACCATCTGCTCGCAAGAGTGTGACGTTATAAAACTTTAATAGGATCCACAAACAACGCGTGACGTAATGAGACAGATGACGTGACGTCATGACACTACACTAAAAACGTGGTAATTCGGGGTGGTTATTTAACCCACTAAACGAATTTTCCTAAAGTCGAGATCAAGCTAAATCGATTTCTAGTACCAGAAAACGGTAGGTTAACGACTTTCATCAAAATCCTTAGAGCCGTTTTCAAAATAAAATTTACATACATACAAGAATTGCGCCTTTAAGGTGAACGTCAAGTAATTTTGCTTCCTGTACTTCGAATGTAAAATTTCTGTACACATTTTCTTCCCATTTAATGCGTTCCCAAGAATGAAAATTTGAACATAGATTAAAATATCTTCATTTTATAACTTGGAATACTTAATATTTTCTAAAACATAACCATAATTATGCGATCCAACATTTCTGTTTCTACTGATGTCATGAAAATATAGGTCGCGCCATCTTTTTTCTGGACAATTAATGCGTTCATGATTATGAAAATTCGAACATCGATTAAAATAGCTTCATTTTATAACTTGAAATACTTAATATTTTCTAAAACATGACCATAATTATGCAATCCAACATTTGTTTGTCTACTGACGTCATGAAAATACAGGTCACGCCATCTTTTTTCTGGACAATTAATGCGTTCATGAGGATGAAAATTCGAACATCGATTAAAATAGCTTCATTTTATAACTTGAAATACTTAATATTTTCTAAAACATGACCATAATTATGCAATCCAACATTTGTTTATCTACTGACGTCATCAAAGTACAGGTTGCGCCATCCTTTTTCTGGTTTTAACACGACAAAAAGAAAAGTTATTGATTTTTAATATAATTATGGTTATGTTTTAGAAAATATTAAGTATTCCAAGTTATAATAAAGTTATTTTAATCGATGTTCAAATTTTCATCCTTGGGAACACAATAATTGTGAAGGAAATGTGTACAAAAGTTTTTCCATTGGAAGTGTAGGAAGCAAAATTACTTGACGTCCACCTTAATAATATGGGATAAGGGCAGAGGAGACTTTAGATCTTTATGGGCCCTAGGTGCTGAAAGGTTAATGGGCCCCCTCTCCCTTCTTATCCCTTCAGAAATTTTCATCCGTCAGATTAACAAAAAAGGGGGTGGGGGGAGTCAAGAAAAAGGTTTTTACACTTTTTTAAAATGCCATTTCTTCCTATTATTAGAACGTTCTGTAAGAAACAGTGCTAGTGTAATAATTTTGTCTGTCCGTGCACATCGAACCATTTTGATTTCAGAGATATTTCAAAAATTATTTTTGCGGCTAATAGGAAATCAATGAATATTAAGTTTGGCACTTTTAATATCCCATATACTTCGTGCACTGCAGCTATCAGAAACAGAATTTTGAGGCTAATAGGGAATCAATGGATGTTAGGTTTGGCACTTTAAATACCCGTATCCCATTTATATCTGCACTGCAGTTATCAGAAACAGAAGCATACAAATTAAATGCAAAAGAACCGGTTTGAAAATGGAAAAGTAGGAACTGCAGGTTTTTGAGTAAGAGTATCATTGAAACTTTTTATTACTTTTTCAAAAGCTAGTTTTAAGTCGATTTAAGGAATAGAAAAGGCGAGAACACTTCATAATTATCAGTATTAAACCAAGGGAGCAGAAAGTAATGAGAAAATGTTGTTGCAATACAATAAAAATTACTTTTAACACTATTAAATAAGATAGTGTGATATTCTAAAATTTCTTTATTTTTTTAGTCTAAATATTAATAACTCTCTTGGTTTAAGATGGTTTAGATGGATTAGGGCGAAGAAAGAACTTGATTGTCCTAAGAAGAGTTATCCTGTGAAGAATATTTCTTTCTTCATTGATTATCCTAACACGAAGGAAAAAACTATTAACAGCAAATACGTCCGATCATCAGGAAAGTTTTTACAAGGACTCCTCATCGCAACTCGGGAAGAAGGTGGGAAGGTTCCAGCACAGATGTGTTCAGCCCTGTATGTGTTACCTCGGCTGGAAATTCCATGAAAGCAATTTATAGCACAGCAGGCCAGTTAAGAATTCGCCTTAAACAATGAAAAGTGTGGGAAGCGTGAATACTTTATTTACCAACCACTTAAAAGAACACACAATTATTTTAACCGTTTCTTTCAAAATAAGTACATCGATAAAAACTCGAAAATTCGGAATATCAACAACAGCAAGAAAAAATATGTTATTATTAATATGAGAAAGTAAAATATCAATTGACAATACAAAGTAGTCGCTTTAAGGATTGATTTGCTTCGGTCCGTGAAAACCAAAACTGAAAATTCAATTATATGTTTTCGGGGCCCCTCAAACAGCGAGGCCCTAGGCGCTCGCCTAGTGCGCCTAGCCGGAAATGCGCCCCTGAATAAGGGCGATGGAATGGATCGCAATCCTATGTCCTGACCTTTGACCCCATTTCGTCCATTTTCAATAAGGTTTGTCCCCAGGTGGTCCCCTACCACATACTGAAATTTCATCGAAATCGAACCATTTTTACGCACGTTATGACGCATAAGGGCAATGGAATGCATCCCGCTCTTATGTCCTGACCTTTGATCCTACTTCACCCAATTTGAATAGGATTCATCCCCAGGCGGTCCCCTACCACATAGTAAAATTTCATTGAAATCGAACCATGTTTACGCGTTATGACGCATAAGGGCAATGGAATGATCCCGCTCCTACGTCGTGACCTTTTGCCCCATTTGTCCCATTTTTAATAGGGTTCGTCCCCAGGTGGTCCCCTACCCCATAGTAAACTTTCATTGAAATCGAACCATATTTAAGCAAGTTATGACGCATAAGGGCAATGGAATTATTCCACTCCTACCTCGTGACCTTTGACCCCATTTGTCCCATTTTCAATAGGCTTCGTCCCCAGGTGGTCCCCTACCACATACTAAAATGTCATCGAAATCGAACCATTTTTACGCCAGTTATCGTGCGGACGGACGGACAGACGGACGGACAAAGCTGGAGCACATACGCTTCTTCAACCTACGGTTGGAAAGCGTAAAAAAGGTGACGTTGAGGATCTCAGGAATTACAGGCCCATCAGCCTCCTATCAGTGGTTTATAAAATCTTCACTAAGGTTCCTTCACATCGCTTGAATGTAACACTGGACATGGCTCAACCAAGAGAACAAGATGGTTCCAGGAGTGGCTACAGCACCATAGATCATATCCATGTACTGAGAGAACTAATTGAAAGAACAAGATAATATGAATTCCCATTATGCATGGCTTTTATTGATTATGAGAAGACCTTTGATTCCGTGAAACCATCAGCAGCAACAATGGCTTTGAAATCCTGCTGTATTGAAGATGCATACATTAGCATTATTAGTAACATCTATGAAAATGCAAGTTGAAAGGTTCGAATATTTGAGGATGCAGCACAAATAAGAATTGGAAAGGGAGTGAAACAAGGTGACACCATATCTCCCAAGCTCTTCAATGCCACTATGCAAAATGTCTTTCAATCATTGAACTATGAAAACAAAGGGATAAAGATGAATGGAGATTACTTAACTCACCTTCGTTTTGCTGATGACGTAGTAGTCTTTGCAACTACCTTTTCAGAGCTGCAGAGTATGATCCAAGAACTTGCTGACAAGAGTAAAGAAGTGGGACTAAAAATGAACTTTCAGAAGACAATAGTGATGTACAATGCTTTTACAAGAAACGAAGATTTATCGATTGATGGAGACAAGCGTTACCTACATTTATCTTGGGCAGGAGATTTCAAGTGAGGGTCACATTAATGAAGAAATTAATAAGCGTATAAAACTTGCCTGGAGAGCTTTTGGAAGAAACAGTACAATTTTTAAGAGTAGTTTGCCATTATGTCTTAAAAGAAAGATGTTTAATCAATGCATCCTGCCAGTGTTTACGTATGGAGCAGAGACCATGGACCTTAACTAAAAAAGACATACAAATACTGCAGACAACTCAAAAAAGCATGGAGAGATGCATGTTTGGTGTAACCAGGAAAGATAAGAAGAGGAACTTGTGGATAAGGAAAATGACAGGAGTGGACGACGTCATAACCAGAGTGAAATAACTGAAATGGCAATGGGCTAGACATGTTGCTAGAAGAACGAACCACCGATGGACAACCGATATTTTAGACTGGATTCAAAGGGACAGGAAAAGACCCAGAAGGAGACCCCATGGGAGATGGATGGATGAAATTCGAAAGCATGCTGGGGTGACGTGGAGGAGACAGGCTCAAGAAAGAGAATTGTGGAAAAAATTTGGGGAGACCTTCATCCAGCAGTGGATTGATAATGGTTGATGATATATGTACTATACTATACTCCTCATGCAAAATAAAAAAAGATATCCAAAACTTAGTAAGAACCGTAAGATTTCCGAAATAATTTAAATTTTAGAGATTACTTGACTGATGTGTACTTACTGATTTCTTATTTGCGATTATTTAAGTTTCGATTTCAAAATCCTTAAAAAGTAAATCTGGATTTATAAAAAGGGAAAAAATTCAACTTTTCCTTTCGGTATTCTACGTTTGTTTTTGTTTCTTTTTGTGTTTTTTAAAAAAATTGGAAGAATTTCTTTCGTTTTTCGTTCTCCGGATCTGTCATTTTTCAAACTTAGTTTTCGTTTTTCATTCTTTCTTTTTTTTTTTTTTTGTTCTCTTTTGTCGTTCCTTCAGTTTCTGTTATCTTACGATCTGAGGCGCGTGTAGGGGAGAGCATGTCTGAAAGCGGATCTTGAATTAGCCCTTGGGGTTCCGGATCAGAAAGCAAAGAGGTCGAACTCCTCCCAAGCCGGGGCATGTGGGGTAGTAGAAGAAACATGGGGTGGGGAGCAAACTGCAGGAGAGAGAGCAAAGAAAAAAATGTTCCAAGGATCTCTCTCATTGCTGTGCTGTGTTCGACCTTGAACTTGGATTGGAACATTCATTAGGCCAGTGGATATTTACAGGTGAAAACAACGTAAGAAGAAAAACGCACTCACTGGAACAGGCCTTAGGCGAGATAGCATCTAATTAAACAAATCGGACCATCAGTTGTATTGAGAAAACAAAACAGATTTCGCAAATACAGGAAATGAGCAGCCATTTCTGGGTTAATTTTTTAGCAAAGAAACTGTTGTTTTAACTCCTAAGGACTGTTGTATGGTGTCTGAATATCAAACACTTCGGTTTAATGGCGCTGTGTTACGATGAACTGTGTGATCAATTTACTGGCTTGACGTTAAAATCGTGCTGGGATGTGTTTTCCTAGAACGAACAATACAGGATAAGTTCTCAGAAAACTTATTGGAAAAGTAGTAACTAAAAAAGGGAAAAAAAGGTGCATTTTCAAATTCTGAACTATGACCTTCATCATTTAAGAATTCTCGTTGAGATTATTGCCATTTTCATGAACATAAATGTTTAAAGGGATGATATTTGGAAGTTATTATCAGTACAAGAGCTGTTAACGGTATTTCCTATGAGCTGACTTAATTATTGAGAGTATTTAGTTTTGTTTTCTTTTTTATTTTGCTGCAATGTAGTAAAAACAGAAACCAAAATCCAAGCATACTTCAAAGCTCACTACGTTACTACACTCTGTGCGTTGAAAATGCAACACCACGGAAAAAGCGAAGCGTCCGATCGGACTGCTGTAACTCACAAGATGGGTTGATCACGTGAGGAGGTGAAAATGTCTACACAAATTTGCAACCGCTGCGCATGAGCAAATAATTTGTGCCACCCATGCACTCGTAGCTGTCCTGCGGGAGGTATAAAAGGAAGACGCACAGAGCAAATTACCAGAGAGCCGCGGATGGCTTAGTGGTTAGTGTTTCAGACTATCGATGTTGGGTTCCCAGGTTCAAGCCTGGGCTGATCTTTCAGAGATGGTGTGATTTACTAACAATCGCTGAATATCCGCCGTGCATCGGACGAGCACGTTAAGTGACGGCCCCCAGGCTGGACCCACTGGTTAAATGATTATCCTTTCCTATACCCCACCTGAAATTCTCTCCCCCGTCTATGTGCAATATCGTACTTGTACGGTGGCGCCATCTACTGTACTCTAATCTCACTACAAACTGTTCTGTCAAAGTCGCTAGACTTGCTCTCATTCCTTCCGTTTCTGTGTCCTGCCCAAAAGGCGATCTCGCTGTAGGTGGCTGGGACCTAAACTCTACTACCTGTGGACGGAAGTCCTACACGAAAATGACGCTGACACAGAGGGGCCGCGGGTGGCCTAGTGATCAGCGTCCGCGACTGCCATGGAGAAAACCTCAGGTTCGATCCCGATCAGGTACGAACGCTCGAACCACTTTCAGCCGTCGGTCCCAGGGTACTAAAAATCCTAGAAACATACATAACAATTTCGACCGAGCCTATTTTTCAGGGGATAAATAAAAAAACGAAACAAAATGCCAATAGTCATGACTTCCACCTTCCACTATTTTCAGCAATCCACTCGGAGGAAATGTACACCTGACCCCACCATCTGCACTACCGCTGTGATGTCCTACAGCAGTGTTTCCCAAAGTGTGGGTCGCGATTTTTGCTGGCCCCCGGTAATAAATAAGGACGTCTTCATTCCCCTTTCTACCTCGTTTCCGTGTCACTTTCCTATCGGGCACTCTAACCCAAATCTCCCAGTTTCCTATTTCTAAGGGTTGTTTAAGACCTTGGGTTAGACACTCCCTTTCTAAAATCCCCTACATATGATCTGAAGTTACCGTAGTCTTTCCTCTGTATTTGCAGAAAGGTTACAATATTTTATCACTGTGGCTTACCAATGTATTTCCTCTGTGTTTGCTAAAAGGTCACAGTATTTTATCACTGTGGCTTACCTGTTTATTTCCTCTGTATTTACAGAAAGGTCACAGTATTTTATCACTGTGGCTTACCAATTTATTTCCTCTGTATTTACAGAAAGGTCACAGTATTTTATCACTGTGGCTTACCAATTTATTTCCTCTGTATTTACAGAAAGGTCACAGTATTTTATCACTGTGGCTTACCAATTTATTTCCTCTGTATTTACAGAAAGGTCACAGTATTTTATCACTGTGGGTTACCAGTTTATTTCCTCTGTATTTACAGAAAGGTCACAGTATTTTATCACTGTGGGTTACCAGTTTATTTCCTCTGTATTTACAGAAAGGTCACAGTATTTTATCACTGTGGCTTACCAATTTATTTCCTCTGTATTTACAGAAAGGTCACAGTATTTTATCACTGTGGCTTACCAATTTGTTTCCTCTGTATTTACAGAAAGGTCACAGTATTTTATCACTGTGGGTTACCAGTTTATTTCCTCTGTATTTACAGAAAGGTTCACAGTATTTTATCACTGTGGCTTACCAATTTATTTCCTCTGTATTTACAGAAAGGTCACAGTATTTTATCACTGTGGCTTACCAACTTATTTCCTCTGTATTCACAGAGAGATCACAGTAATTTTTACCACTGTGATTGTTTTTTATAAATAAAACCCCTGCAGAAAGAAAATCAACCAAACATTGTATAGCATGCACATTGCTGTTATCTTAAGCACAGCAACCAAACATAGCAGTGTCATGCATTTATCACAACAAATTATAGCATTTCGACAAATGATTACACTAAACAATACAACAGTAAATATTATAACTTAACCATAGCATCAACCTGCAGAAAGAAATCCAACCAAACATTGTACAGCATGCACATTCTTGTTATCTTAAACACAGCAACCAAACATAGCAGTATCATGCACATTATTGTTAACATAAATTGCATTACATCAGTTAATCACAACAAACTATAACATTTCAACAAATGATTACACTAAACAATACAACTGCGAAATTCATATTCGCAACATCAGCGCTTGTGTGCATTACATAATTGATTACACTAAATTATAAAAAAAGCAAACATTTTAGCTTACAATAACATTATGCAAAGAAATTTAACAATAACTTTAATTTATTCCTTGGCCCTCGAAAGAAATGTAACCATTAAAACAATACACCAAATAATTTTGTGACAGCATTAGCAATGCATTAGTAGTAACAACTTACATTTAGCACAACAGCAAGATGTCAAAGCAAAACAACCAATTAAATATATTTAACTATACATTAATACCCTGAGACGCATGTATAAATACATTCAAATAAAAAATAAGAACATCCGCAGAATATAATTAACTGAAATAACCCTCCACCTTATTTTATTCTATATTGCCCGCCAGACTACCAAACAAAAATTAATTAAGCTATTGCACAGATGAAATGAAGTTTCCTTCATCACTTAGCACTCAGCCGAAGACAATGCATATACTCTATCATTCTAATTTCAACATCTTTTCAATATAATCTTTCCTATTGAACATCTGTTCGTTTCTATTTTTAAAGACTCTTGGACCTACGGCGTGATGCTTGAGAGAGCTGTGCTCAGCATTCGTTCAAACGACTAAATCTGGTTAGGGGCAAGTTACCGAAACTCCTGTTCAAATTATCGAAGCTACGCCTCAAAGTTTGAACCTTCGGTTCTTGTGTATTTGATCCACGTTACTGTAGTCAATTCGCAGGAATTGGGGTAGTAAGGTAGTGACAGTAACTGAGTATATTCCGTCGCAGCAGACGAGACCTTTGCCTGCCTACAGCTGACGGACCTTCAGCGAGGCCGATGTGCTGGACTGCAGGAAGGCGGACTTTCCTTCCGCAATATCGCCGCTTGTGTTGGGCAAAACGCGAGCACAGTAATGTGAAGTGGGAGGAGGAAGGTCTGATGCACCTACCTGAGGGGTCTGGATCCCAGAGACGGACGAACACACTGGAGGACTGTCATCTCCACCGTATGGCGTTGGTGGATCGAACAGCCACGTTGGCACAACAGTGGAGGTCTGTATCTGTGTATCATATCAAAGTATGTCTGACAGCTCTGCCCGAAGCCATTTGCTTCAACGAGGCACATCTCTCGCTGTCTGTTGCTTCAACCTCCCTTGTCCTTAAACCACAGATATCAGTGGCTGCTCTGAGACCAAGAACACAGACACTGGCATCATGAAGGGCAGCGCAAAGCGTTTTCCGACGAGCAGTGGTTTACCCTAATGACCCATGATAGACGTAATACCTGTACGGCAGCCTTGGAGATCGATTGCTGGAAGCATACATTATGTAGCGTCATCGGGCGTTCCGGTGTGAGGTGCTGTTGGGCTCCATTTACGTTCTAGTGTGGAGTGTTGTTGGGTTTCATTCACGTTCTGGTGTGGGGTGCTGTTGGGTTCCATTCACGTTCTGGCATGGGGTGCTCCTGGGTTCCATTCACATTTCCGCCTCCTACGCATTGCAGGAACCATGGCCATTCAGCAGTTCATCGCGGAAGTTGTGGAGGCTAAAGTGACTCCATATCTGCAGACGGTTCTTGGTGCCATTTTTCAACAAAACAATGCCCTACCACATGTGGCATGGGAATGTTTTACAGCTCCTGGATGCTTGACATGTACCACGTCTTTCTTAACCAGCGCTTTCAGCTGATTTGTTGCCCATAGAACTGGTGTGGATATGGTCACTAGACACCTGTCCCTTTAGGCTTCGCCTACCGTTACCCGTGGTGAAATTTGAGTACGAATCGAGACAGCATGGAATGACCTCTTGTAGTGCGACATCCAGAACCTCTTCCAGTCGGTGCCATACCGTGTGCGAGCCGTTATCGTTGCTCGTGGTGGGTACACAAGGTATTGAATATTATGAGTTCCACATAACTTACAGCTCTGTACTTCTGATCACTCACATCTTGTGTCATAAATAATGTACCCTATAAATCTCATTTCAAGATCTCAGGTCTTTCCAGGTGTTGCATTTTCAACAGACAGCGGTGTATTTGCTTAAATAAATAGCGAGACCTAGCAAATACTAATGAGTCTAAGTGGTTGTACACTCCATAAATGTACTCTTGAGCTAGTGCTCTAATTCTTAAAAGTTAAGGACGAGATGTCATAGTGCGGATAGCGTATAATTTACATAATATGATGAAATCAATCAGCATTGGATAAAAGATATCCGAT
The DNA here is from genome assembly GCA_039090855.1 of Macrothele yani. Taxonomy (NCBI): domain Eukaryota; kingdom Metazoa; phylum Arthropoda; class Arachnida; order Araneae; family Macrothelidae; genus Macrothele; species Macrothele yani. The sequence goes on from CM077026.1 coordinate 79,652,920, forward strand.
TATTGGCTTGCGTAAAAATGAGCATGGCCGTGCTTTTAAGATCATACACACCCTTTATTTCACTTACACGCTTTTTACAGTTGTACTATTTTTTAAAATTTTGGATTTTCGAAAGACGCCTCCCTGGTGGTAGATGGCTCAGAATTATCTGAGTTGGGGCCCAGGCTTGGGTCTGAGTCCCGAGTAAGGCATCGGTGGTGCTGTCTCTCATGGCAGCCGACTGTTTCCTCTTCCCTCGAACTAGTTGCCCAAATTTAGAGATTGAGCAACTAGACTTTTAAGAGCCTCTGAGACTCCCGGCGCATCAAAGCATGAGGTAACCTTGATGAAGCGCGCGCACATCTGAATCTATTTTATCATCTAAAACGTGAAATTATTGCTTGGTGTATCCTTTCAACTCAAGAAAACAACATAAAAATTCCTTGTAGTGTTTTTTAGGTAATGCATTTCCCATTTGCAATTGACTTATGTGAAATGTTTACCGTCTAAGTAAGACAAGAAGAAAAAATGAAGGGTTTTGCAACATTAACTCCAATGAATCTACTTGATTAAATGTACCCTTCTCGTGATTCTACTTACATCCACTAAAACAGTGGAAATTCAGTAGAATCACATGGTTTATAGTATCAAAGTCTAGTGAAATTCAAAGGAAGGGTACGGTGTTCCGATATTCAGTAAGATCCACAAAAAAAAAAAAAAAAAAAAAAAATACTTATTTACCCGAATACACTACACCATCTTAATAAAATAATACATGACTCATGTGAATCTAAAATCTCCATTTAATGGCGTACACTGTTAAAAATTTTGTGGTAGGTTGCACTAAAAAGTGGTGCTACACCAGCTGCACCACTTTCTGAGAAAAGATACACCATCGTTTGGTGCAATTTTGCTTGCACCAAAAACATGGTCCACATTATGATATAAGGTTGTACCAAATTGTGGTGCACGTTGTAACTACACAACGTGTATGCTGTTGTTTTTGTTTGCATCACACGATAGTGTATCTCTTCTCAGAAAGTGATGCAACTGGTGTAGTACTACTTTTCGGTGCAACCTTCCGCAAAATTTTTAACAGTCTAAATAAAAACACTTACTCAATAATTGCCGATCTTTAGCGCTCCACTGCGAGGCTTTGTCTGGGCTATAGATCATCAGAGCCTCTTTAAAACAGTAACAGAAAACGCTGAAACAATTCAAAAAATTTTGACATTTTGGAGCAAACAGTTGTTCCGTTCACGTGAAAGTCCGTGGATTTCCACGTGGCATTTCGCCCTTAAATCCGTGGTCTTCCATGTGAACACACAGAGGAGGAAAGACAGAGGTCCAACTCTCGTGTTTATGACGGCGCCCCAGTGTCCCGATATGAAACTGTACGGTAGCGTCTGTCACGTGATATGGCACCAGTGACTGTATAAGTAGCACCGCGGAAAGAGTTGTAAACTCTGGCCGCGGATGGCCTAGTAGTAAACGTTCGTGACTGCTGCGGAGAGGTCTCGGGTTCGATCCCACAGGTACGAACCCGAGACAGGCAAATATTTAACGCTCGAACCACTAAATATTCGCCGTGTATCGGGTGGGCACGTTAAGCCGTCACACCCCGGGTACTAGCTCCCCGGTAATAAATAAGGGCGTTTTCTTACCCCTTTCTACCTCGCTTTCGTGTCACTTTCCTATCCGGTACTCTAACTCAAATATCCTAGCTTCCTATTTCCAAGGGTTGTTTAAGACCTGGGGTCAGACACTCCCTTCCTAAAATCTTCTACATATGATCTGAGTAGTAAACTCTTGGGAAAAAAAAAGAAAAAGAAAGGCAGACGGTTACGGTTCGACGTTTTAGTTCCATGTTCATCCACTGGCGCGTTGTTCTATTGAGATCTTCGGGGACAAATTGTTGCCATGCGTCTCTATAGAAGATTTACCTCTGAGTCTACTGCTCAGTAATGTGAACGGAACAACTGTTTGGTCCAAAATGTCAAAACATTTTCAGTTGTTTCAGTGTTTTCTGTTAAATAAGGCTCTGAGTATCTAGCTTCTAGTGCAGCGCGGAAGCTCGGGCATTATTGAATGAGTGTTTTCATTTATGCTATTAAATGGAAATTTTAGGCTCACGTGAGTCATGTGTTATTTTACAAATACTTATTGTAAATAAAACAATAAATAAATGAATTTCTAAAAAATGTTACTATTTTCCCTTTGATTCGAGGTTTAATGACCATCCTGCTGAGGACACTGGTTTCAGGGAAAGGAAACAGCCAGTTCGGCAAGACAAGCCTCATCCGGGACCCTGAAAATCCAGGTTTCCATCTCGGACGAACGGTCAGAAGTCAGGGTCTTAAAGTACTTCGACATCGAGGAGGAAAAAATACTTTAGAAAATTGTTCTTAACGAAAGTGTTTGAATGTCTTGAAGCCCAGCTCAGTGGTTTCTGACCTATTCGTCTGAGATGACGGTGGGTTCGAATCCCGGTGAGGCATGTAGGATGTGCTTGTCTCACTGCACTGGAATCAGTGGCGACGCTAACCAGGGTACAACTTACTTTGGGAGGTATGAACCTATTATACAATATGCATGAAAGGAATTGTCTGAAACAACGGAGAGGCACGTAAAACAATATGCCTAACCTCCTTGACCTTTCTGAATAGACCAAAGGGATGAAGAGCTAATTAGTCATCTGTGCTCTGTCGCAAAAAGTCCATCTGAGTGTTTAACCTGGAAAGGAAAATTTTCGAACCCTACCCTGTAAGCATCTTCCTATCGCCATGTCCTCTATCTGTACATTGGTTCGTTTTTCATTCTGCATTTCTACCGAGTGCTGTGCTGCCGGCGTTCGCATAACTTTTACACATTTTTTTTTATATTTACAACCAGTGGCCCTTGGGTATAACACTTAGTTTTTATGTTTTTGCAAGATTATGCCAGTAACCGGAGGTGTGAGTTTTGGCGATCGTAACACTTCTCTATAACAGTGGTATGCGCAAGCAAAGCCTGCGTACTACACTGCTGGCCACCCAAAATGCAACACCACGAAGGACACGAGATAGCAAAGCCAGATTTACTGGACAGATAACAACAGATACAAAGATGAAACGATTGAACTTACAGGCCCGTGCGACTTGCAGAACACGCAGGCATCAATAGTTCGTATGGCCCCCATGGCTAGCAATAACGGCCGCTAGACGCCACGGCATCGAACGAAAGAGGCTTTGGATGTGGGTTTGGGGTATGTCGGTCCAGGCTGCTTCCACACATTGAAACAGTTCCTCAGGCGTAGCCGCGGGTGGTGCTTGCCGGGGCACACTGTTGCCGATCAGCGACCAGACGTGTTCGATGGGCGACATATCAGAAGAACAGGCGGGCCACGGCAGCAGTGACACCTGGTGGGGCGTGAAGAATTGTTGCACGATGCGTACCACGTGCGGGCGCGCATTGTCCTGTTGAAACATGGCCGCTGGCAGGTCCTGCAGGTAAGGGAGGACTACCGGCTATAAAACGTCGGAGATGTAGCGGTGGCTGTTGAGTGCACCGCCGATGCGTACCAGAAGGGTGCGGGTGTCATATCCAATTGCGCCCCAAACCATAACGCCAGGCGACGGACCGGTATGGCGATGCATAATGCAGGCGTCATACAGTCTCTCGCCGCGGTGCGGCCACACGTGGATCCGACCATCATGGTGTTGCAGGCAGAAGCGGGATTCGTCGGAGAAGACAATGTCATGCCATTCCGTAGTCCAGGTGCGGCGTTCAACGGCCCACTGACGCCGCACTCGCCGGTGGTGTAAGGTCAATCGTAATTGGAGCAATGGGCGCAGTGCGACAAGTCCCCGCTCCTGCAGACGACGGCGAACGGTACGTGCTGACACAGGTTGTTGTGCAACACACCGTAATTCCTGCGCTAACGTTCGTGATGTTGCGGTGCGAGCCGTCAATGCCCGCCGCACAACATGCCGTTCCTCTCGTTCGGTGGTGTGCCGCGGCTGCGGCAATCACTCACATCGGTCCGTCCGTCCCTCCTGCACCCACGGAATCCATACTCGTCTCACTGTGGCTGGATGTCGTCCCACACGGGCGCCGATATCTGGGTACAATAAACCGCTGTTGCCGTAAGCCACTATTCGTCTTCTGTCGAACTCCGAAACGTGCTGGAATGACTGCCGTATTCTGCGACGAGGCATCAGGAAGCTTCCCATGCAGAGGTCCGGCAGCACAACTACTTACATCCCGCCTTCTGTGCACCCTTCTTATAGTGCTTCTCGGTGGCGTGCCGGGCGCATATGATTTGCATATGACCTGCAATGCTAATCGTTTGCATGTCATCTCGCGGGCGACTCATGCTGCATAATTTCAGGGCAATCGGATGCTTCCTTCTTGGTGTTGCATTTTGGGTGGCCAGCAGTGTATTTGAGTGGATATAGGAAACTTTTGAACTTGAGGTGGGCATAAATTTAAGCCTCGCTCTCCCAGGTAAAAAAAAACTTGCTCCATGTCTGTTTATGTATTTCTTTAATATAGAGAAGGAAGCTTGTTTTTTTGTTTTTGTTTTTTTCATTAATAGGATAGCACACACGTTGAAGATTTTACGTTAATTTTTTTTGAGTCGACTTCTTTCCTTTCCGGAAGGTTTTCAAAAATGCTTTCATTTTGTTAGGGAACAGTGTGGGTCACCTCGATGGCGCAGGGGTCTAAGCGCTGGCTTATGACCATTCGTCCGATGTGGGTTCAGGTTAGAATCCCAGTGAGGCGTGGATGTTGTGTTTGTCTTAAGGCATTGGCTCTAAATTAGGATGGGCGACTGCTTCTCAGTCACTCACGGTGGTCGTTAAACTCCCAATAATAATAATAATAATAATAATAATAAAGTGTGGGCCATCCCAAAGTGTGGCTTCTATGCCACAAGTCGTACTCATAGTAACCAAGACTTCGTTGGTATCCTACTTAATACGTATATACAGTACACTGTATATACAGTAAGTAAACGAAGAAATTAATGGGTTCATAGAATTTGCTTGTTCAGCGTCATCCTGTAATGCTAACTAATCTTACAATTTACCTATTGAACAATAAGATTTATTGATGAATATATAAATAGACGATGTAATAAAATAAATAAGACTTATTTTATCACTTCTTTTGTAAAAAAAGATCGTGCTTATGTTATTGGTTTGTCCGTCCGTCCGTCTGCAGACACGGTATCTCTGCAACTAAAAGTACGATCTGAAAAATTCTTCTTGCACTAAGAAGCTTGAAATATGCGAATGATGATCCTTTATTTCGTTTTTCTTTACGATGGACAATTTCGCCGCTAGAGGGCGTAAATGCAGATGATATTGAATTTAAAATGCATGTTATTCCATATATTTGCTTCTAAACATCCAATTCTAAAAATTATTTTACCTTTCGATTCCCTTCATATCGAAGACTATTTTAGGTATAGTCACTTTTTCAAGTTACGCATAGATTCTCCGCTAGGCGGCGTAAAAGAAAATTGAGTTTCCCCCGATATCTCTACTTCTAAAGCTCCGATTTGAAAAAATAATTCCGCAGCGTATGCAGCTCCTCATGGTAAATAGTTTCCATATAAATTATAATTTTTGTTATAAAACGCCTTGGCCATCAGGGAGCGTAAGTGTTGATTTCTGCTTCTGATGTATTTGCAGCAAAATCTGAGTTTCTAAAATCTCGATTGAAAAACTTCTTCCGTGGACCAACACTAGTCACATCAACAAACCTTTTCCGAATATTTTCTTCTTGAAATAATGCATGGTTTCTCCGCCAGGGGACGTTGGTGTATATCTTATTTTTGTCAACATCTCTGCTTCTAATGGTTTGATTTGAAAAATTTCTTCTTTGTTGAATAGATTTTCCAGTGTGACATGTTTATAATATAATTTCAAAATTTCTAAGTAATTCATTGACTTTCCGTTAGAGGGAGTATTGATAAATTGCGTTGTCCACGGTATCTCTGCTTCTAAAGCTCCGATTTTAAAAATTCTTCCTGCACCGGATACAGCTCCTGGTGGAAAATGTTTTGATTGTATTTCTTAATTTTTTGTAAAATATGTTATGGCCACCAGGAGCGTAAGCGTTAATATCTGCTTCTCAGGTATTTGCAGCAAAATCTGAGCTTCTAAAAGCTCGATTGAAAAAGATCTTTCGTGGACCGATACCGCTCATGTCGATAAATATTTGAAAAATAATGCATGGTTTCTCCGCCAGGGGCGTAGAGCATATCATATTTCTGTCAATATCTCTGCTTCTAAATGTCGGATTTGAAAAATCCCTTCTTTGTTAGATAGCGTTTCCAGAGTAAAATGTTTCTCATATAATTTCAAAATTTTCAAGTAAGGCATAAACTTTCCGCTAGAGGCGTAAAGGTAAATTGCGTTTTCCTCGATATCTGCTTCTAAAACTCCGATTTGAAAAATTCTTTCTGCACCGGATACAACTCCTGATAGAAAATGCTTTGCATATATTTTCTAGTATTTGATAAAGAATGGTTTGGCCACCAGGGGGCGTAAGGGTCAATTTCTGCGTCTGATGTACTTGCAGCAAAATCTGAGCTCCTGAAAAGTCGACTGGAAAAATTATTTCGTGGACCGATACCGCTCACATCGAAAAACTTTTGACAATACGTTCTTCTTAAAATAATGCATGGTTTTTCCACCAGAGAGCGTAAAGTCATATCTTATTTTTTTCGATATCTCTGCTTCTACGTGTCCGATTTGAAAAATTCTTTCTTTGTTGGAGAGCTTTTCCGTGGGGAAATATTTCTCATATAATTTCAAACTTTTCTTAGCACACAAGTCTGCCACCAGGGGGCGTAAGTTCACGTTTCGGTTTACAGCAATATCTGCTGGACTAAAAACCCGATTGAAAAACTTCTTTCTTCGGTCAGATACCACTAACTACGCAAACTCTGTGTGTGTATTTTCTTTCCAAAACAGTGCACACTTTCGGCGCTAGGAGCGCAAATGCTTATTCTGTTTTTCTCAATATCACTGCTTTTACATGTATGATTTATCAAAATTCTTTCAACAGCGGATGCCATTTCCCTTGTAAAATACTTTAGGCTGATATATGAGGAATTTTGTAGTTCACGGTTCTGTCGGTAGGTCGTGTGTCGGCAGTTTGCAGCTGTATCGCCGCTTCTAAAACCGCTATTGAGAAATTTCTTCTTTACTGTATGTCATTCGCATTCGCTACAACAGAGATGTGCAGCATTATCCTCTTTAAATAAAGCAAAGATTTCCCGCTAGCTGCGTAAAGGTCGAAACTTCATTTTGTTTCGCTATATCTGTTCCCGTGGAACGTACTTGAAAAGTTCTTTTCCCTTAGTTGGTTTAGCATAGCTTTTTCCATGACGAATATTTTTGGCCTTATTTTCAACTTTTCCGTTATACAAAATTTTTCCGCTAGCAGACGTAGACTTATATAATGTTTCCTTCTGTATTTCTCCGTTTAACTGTCCGATTTGAAAATCTCTTTGTCTATGGTACCTTAATTGTAGTACGTGAAATTTTTGTTCACCATTTGTTAATCTTCGTAATATGTTTTTAACCGCTGGTGGAACTAAGTAGATGTTTCTATTTCTGGATATTTTATCGATTGTTGGAACCAGTTGATTGTTTTCGAAACTGGTTCCATTGACCTTGGATAGCTTTGATAAATTAAATTCGCTTCAGAACAGATTCAAAAGACATGATCGTTACATCCAAAAATTTGGCGTCATCTTTCTTGTTTTATTTTTTCTCGGCAATTTTTTGTTCTTTAAGAACTCGTACAAACTTGCAATGGATGTAAATTGTGTTAATTTACTTCATACAGTTACTAGCGACGAGTTTCCAGTTATATCGTTTAAACCCAGCGGGATGGAAGGGAAGGGGAGGGCTGGTGTCTGGAATATTGTCCGTTCGCGGCAGTTTGTCTCACTTTGGTTCCTGTGGGTTCTGTTTCTGCTTTCTGCGTGCGGCTGCCTACCTGTGCAGTTACATTTCACTGCCTATGAAATTGTTCTGTTTTTATATCCTATACTGTTCTGTTCTTTTCTCTCTATAATTGTTCTGTTTAACTTCCTATATTGCAGCCCCGGTGGCGCTGACCTCTGATCATTCGTCCGTAAGGGGTCCGGGTTCGAATCCCGGTCAGGCATGGATGTTGTGTTCGTCTTACGGCACTGGCTCTCTCCCTTCCCTGGAACCAGTGACCCTAAATTAGGGACGGGCGACTGCTTATAGCCCATTGAGTTGCTCACGGTGGTCGTTAAACCTCCAAAAAAAAAAAAAAAAAACTTCCTATATTTTTCTGTTTCAATTCAATTTCGTATACAGTACCATAACCGTAATGTCCACACTTACCATTTCTAAGATCTGTTTAATCCGAAGTCAGGCACTACCTTTCTAAAACCCTCTACACCATGATCGATTGCTAGAGGTCATCCAATCGTAGTGAATAATAGATGAAGATAACGAGAAAAACTCATACATTTGAACTTCTGAAGTTGTGCTTGTTATTCATTTTGCGGGTTCAAAAAATTCAGTGTAAACGATCGGTTGTATTTACTGTTCTAAATCAATCTGAATATTTTTACTCTTGAACCGAGCTCAGTTTTCTGTAGGCTAACATTATAATTCCGTACTGACTCTCAGGATTTCTCAGCTTAAACGCAATTGCCATACAATATAAATTTAGGCCTGACGTCAGAATAACGGCCACTTCCTAACAGAATTTTTTTCCCTGTCCGAGCGGCGACAGTTATTCAGAGGTTTCACTGTATAATGAACACATCCCCACTACGCCATTACTACAAAATTTCCAAAAGCAGTTCTTATCTGGCAATCAGGAAGCATGTTTTCGGTGATCCTGATGCGGACTACAACTCACTTTGTAAGAAAATACTAGTCTAAGTAGCATTCATAACAAAGCAGAAAATGTTCATCCACAGTTCTTTGATATTTGCTTAGCCTCCTCACTATGGTAGGAAAGCATAATGCATAACAGTGTGTGTGTGACCTGTAAGAAAACAAAAGAAAGAAAGAAAGAAAGAGATAGAGAGAGGGGGAAAGGGGGAGAAGGACAAGTGATAAGATAGCGTTTGTGTTGCGAAACTCATTTTTGTCGGTGGCGGGACTCGAACCACACATCCACAGCTGAGCTACTTTTTTTTCTTTCTTTCTTTCTTTTTTTTTTTTTTTTTTTTTTTTTGATTGGATGTTTAACGACCGCTGCGTGCAACTCAATGGGCTATAGGCAGTCGCCCGTTCCTAATTTAGGGAACACTGGTTCTAGGAAAATGAGCCGTAAGACAAACAGAGCATACATGCCTCGCCGGGATTCGAACCCGGACCCAACATCATCGTCAACATATTGTGGGACTGAGAGTCACAATAGAGCATTCAGAGGTTTCCGTTTGACGTACTAACGTACCGTCCCCGTTGCATATCGTTTCAGAATTAATGCCTTATTTGTTAACATAGATGAATTTAATATTAAGAAGACTGAAAAAGGCGTCAAGGCAAACAGATTAGTGCTTGTTAAAAACAAAAGGAGGGGGGGGGGGTAGAATGAATGCTGGAAGTTGTTTCGGCCAATTAAGGAACCAGAATATGTTTCACAGCAACACCGATTTTCACAAAATTGTGACGAGTTTAAAATTATCAAAATGTGACTGTTGATTTTATGAGTGTCTCTTCCTTCTGAAGGGGAATGATGAAACCAACATTCACATTTTGGAAACTTTCAACTCATCAGAAGCCTGTGAAAATTGGATGTTGCTATGAAACATATTATGAAGCTTGATATGTTATCAAGAAAACTGCAAAAACTGAAATTAACCATACAACCAAGTTACTTAATTTAAAACGTTTGGCTGCAGCGCTATCAATATTACGTGGAACAGCCTTGAGATCACCGCTGAGGAACTTTTGAAATTATGTGCAAAACCGTTAGGTTATGTCTTGTAAATCAAGGACGACAGTTTCAACACTTCCTATAAGTAAGTGAGCAAATTATACGTTCCCGGAATACATTTGTTTGATTTCTATAAAACCTACGATACCCACTGCGGAAAGACTTTTTGAACGCCTGTGTGTATATACATATATACGATTATGTATAATAAGGAATTAAGTTTCAAATTCATAGCACAAAGCAGATTTTTCCGGATTGGGTCCACTTAATTTTTCCGGCCCGGGTCCGTGTTCCAAATTTTTGACCAGTTTCCAAGTCTAGTCTTGACATGTGGGTCATCTCGGTAAACGGTAGTACGTCATATACATTCCCCCTTTGAGAAAAGCGGGAGCAGTAATAAGCCTTTGTTACTTGTTATATTGGCATGTGTGTCACTTCTGTAATACGTGACACACACACACACACACACACCCTCCTTAAGAAAGGCGGGAGCAAGTAAGCGCAGGTTTTGGATCCGCTGCAAACCATAGCTGAAGCAACTTTCTGTAGAAGAAGGGATTCTTATTAATTCCAGACGACGTGTGGAACCAACATCACACATTTTTCGAAGAACCTATTTTTATGTTCGTGCCCTAATGTGGCGTAAAAGCCCATTTGCAGGTAGTAGAATTCGAAGCCACGTCTCGCCGCTCCGGAGAAAGTTTTTCTCCCAACTAAACTATCCCGACGAAGCTTATCGCTGCAACTTTGCCGTCTTGACATGTGCACCAACTCTATATTATGTCACAGGTATATCATAAACAATTCCATTGTTCGCTATTTCAAGGAAAATTAATTAAAAGAGAGAGGCTGAGCGCCGCTGTTAGACTATTTTCGACACCAAACTATTTTTGTGCATTAGTGTGATCCTTTTCTTGAAAAAATAAAATAAAATACGAGACAGAATTTTTTTTTTTTTTTTTTGACAAACAGACATTATAAAGGGACATTAACGAGTGGCGTGCCGTCCGGAAGTAGTTTCTTCATTTTACTTATTTCAAAGATAAAAAGTGAAGAAAGTAAGAGAAGAAAGTAAGACAGACAGAAAATAATGACACATAATAAGTGAAGAGGACAAAAAGCTACTGCACACTACATAATTAAACGAAGGCCAATTTGCCGTGTTTTAAACCGGAGTGCCCAAGATAAAATAATAATAATAATAAAGACTAGCAAGAGAAGGCAAAATAAAATAATCATTTGCCTTCGTACCGTCGTGGAAAGCTAATAAAAAGTCTTGGGGTCACTGCACTGCGGAAATTTTCACGAACTAGTTGAACGTCTGTGAACTGCAAACATTTAACCGTGAAGGTTTTCTTATTTCATTCTTTATATCCATAAAATATCATAAAAAGGAATTCCGGCCATTGTCTAAGGGTAGTTTTATATGACGCTTAGCACTATTTGCTTAATCACTTAATCAAAAACTGATTATTTTATAATACATATCTTGAAATACTGCTGCATTCGCTATTGCAATTCCTTCACTGCGAAATTTGGGCAATTTCGCAGTGAAGGAATTGCAATAGCGAATGCAGCAGTATAAGCAGAGCAAAAAATAATGTCTCAAAGAGTTTAACACATCGCCAAATCGACTGTTAACTTCAAAGAACGTTTAAACGAGAAAAATGCAGGCTCGCCAAACTGTTGCTAGCAGACGGTGAATAATTTGATCAGTTGTCATTAAATCCTTTCCAAAGGGAAACAAATTGTGAGGAAGAGTTTAATGAAGACATTTTCATGGTTTGCAATCGGTGGAATTAGCTGAAGATCGCGTGCAGCTAGCAACTCCGACTGAGGACGATAACGAAAAGGGAGATAAAAAATTTGTCGCTGAACTTGGGATTCTAGTTAAGACAGCTTACTGAAATGACAAACGATATATCCTAACATTTCTTCAAGACGAATTGCTTAGAATCACTCAATAAACAGGGTGTTCCGTGATAAATGTTACAACGTTTGATGGGCAGTAGGTGACGTCATTATGATGCGAAAATTGTTTACAGTTTTTTGAAATATAACTTCATTACGGAGATATTAAGGCCGAAATTTTATGACGTCACTTCCGTAATTTCGCTTTGGCTCTAAGAACATGCAGAAAGCACCTGTCAGCGACACATGATAACAACTTAACGTTGTCTAATTTACCTCTGTATCATTTTAAGGAGTAGTTGAAGAGAAAGGAACACATCCGGCTACATTAAAAGGTTAGCAATTACATTTACTTGTCCAAAAGATTAATTAAACAAATTTGTTATTGATGAAATCGAAATTTTAAATTATTATTGATTAAAGTGTGAGTAATGCATAATTAATACACTGGCGTGCAAAAATTAGGACGAGACGGTTTTTCGAATGTAACTTCGTGCAGAAGTACTCCACATCGACTCAAATCATACCATAAGATCCCCAAGATGTAAGAATATGGGACAAGTGAGCAAAACCGTCCAAACAAGGAATTCAAAGGATACAAAGGCACTTTATTGAAAAGGTAGCTCCGAGTACAATTGGACAGAAGACAAAAACGTCCATGTGACAGGCGGCTGCCAAGAAAAATCCAGTCTTTAGTAGAGGATATGATCACCCCTGACTGCGTTGCAGGATTTACAACGTCTGTTCATGCTGAGGACGAGGTTGTCAAGGAGCTGTTGAGGCATCGCGGTCCATTCCTCTTGTAGCGCCAATCGCAGCTGCGGAATCGTTGCTGGCGGCTGGTGACGTGCTGCCAAGCGTCTGCCGAGAAGATCCCACACGTGTTCGATTGGATTTAAGTCCGGGGACCTTGCGGGCCAATCCATGCGTTGAATATCTTCACTCTCCAACAGCTCTGCGACAGCCACTGTACGATGAGATGTAGCGTTGTCGTCCATGAAGAGGAACTCAGGACCCACAGCACCTCTAAACAGACGCACGTGAGGCAGGAGAACCGCGGTACAATAGCGGACACCAGTAACTGAACCTCCTTGGAAGATGTGGAGGTCAGAACGGCTACCAAACATGATACCGTCCCAAACGAGAACTCCGCCACCTCCAAACCGGTCCCTTTCGATGATGTTGGAAGTGTGATTGCGTGTTCCCTGCTGTCTCCAGATGTGTATACGTCCAGAATCGCTCGTCAGACTAAATCGGCTCTCATCCGTAAAGAGAGCTCGACCCCATTGCTGATGTGTCCAGTTCTTGTGTTCCAGGCACCACAGAAGCCGCCGCCTCCGATGAGCAGGCGTTAATGGCACACACCGTACTGGTCGTCATGCAAATAGACCACCTTTGTGGCCAGGAGGCTGGCCACGGTAAAACGCGATAACGGACTCCAGTTGTCTGTTTCGTGTGCCTTGCGATTTCTCCCGCTGTCTGCCGTCTGTCTCTTATCGCTTGTAGGACAATATACCGGTCGTCCGCCACCGTGGTTGCTCATGGACGACCACTGCTAAACTCTCGGACAGCTGTTCCTGTCATTTGAAATGCTTTCCAAGCTCGTGAAGGGATGCTGTCAGCGATCACGAACTCCTCGGCCACACTAGTCACACTTCGACCTTCTTCCAACTTCCCAATGACGCGACCTCGGGTAAAGTCATCCAGATGTCGTCTACTGGATTGCCTGTCAGTCATATCACACGGTGGCAGCAACTCGACGTCGTTCAAACCGATGTACACCATGCAATAGCTTTCACCGAATTGCTGAGCGTACACCGCCCGTGTGCTTTATACCCTTTCGGCACTCCCCCCCCTACGTAATGCTGCATATATGCGCATGCCCTACCGTACCGGACTCTAGTCTATCACCTGAGTGGTCTTTTGGTCTGTTCTGCCTGCTCGTTCCGCTGTTATGCTAATTTCTCCTCTTCGTCCTTAATTTTTGCACACCAGTGTACTAGTACAATAGCTGTTCAAAATGTCAACCACCAACTGCAATTCAAGCACTCATTCGTCGCAAAAGGGATTGCTGGACCCCTCAAAAATTCCTGGAATACTTCGGATGGTGTCACATGCCAGTTGTATTCCTGCTCTTCAGTGTCTACTCGTAGACGATGCTTTTAATGTGGCCCCAAAAGAAAATTCCAGTGGTGAAAGATCAGGGGAGCGGGAGGCCAGGCAATGAGTCCTCCTCTTACAATCCACCGTACTGATGATTCAAATGGGTACAGATGCTGCATGTAAAATGGGCCTGTGCCTCATCATGCTGGAACCACATACGCCGAATCACAGCGAGCGGCGCATCTTCTAGAAGTTCGGGCAAGATATTCTCAATAAATTGCTCGTATTTGTTGCTATCCAGTCTTGGGGGTAGAGGATATGGCCCCACCAAAAAGTCATTCACTATGCCAGCCCAAATGTAAATTGAGAAGTAGTGTTGGTAGCTTGTCGTACGCGCAGTATGAGGGTTCCCGTTTCACTCTACAGATGTCTGTTGTGACTATTAAACAAGCCCTCTCTTGTAAAATATGCCTCATCGGTAAAAAGCACGAATGCTAGAAATTCTGGGTCCATATCACAGTGATCCTGAAATCATCAACAGAAATTTAGGCGCGAGGTAAAGTCAGTAGGTCCCAATTCTTGGACTGGTTGTAACCGGTTGGGATGCATTTCATGTGCGTGCAGTACGCTCCATACTATATTTTTACCTATTCCCACCTCATGTGCAGCAATAGCTCTAGTGCTGGACGACGGCTGAGTGTGGGCACATTTAGGAATCGGCGTATAGCATCTACATTCGGTGTAGTTGTTCTATCAGTAGTATCACTGTAATTTCGGTTGAGCGATCCCGTATTACGCACACGCTAATCAATTTCTCTAAAAATAGTGTATGCTGGATGTCGTCTGTTTGGAAATCGTTCTACATACAGATAAGCAGCTGTTCTGCCATTACAACGAACTTTCCCGCAAATCAGGTGCATATCAGAAAGTTCAGCATTGGTGTAGTCTTCTATGCTGCTAGCTTGCAATTGAATGAGGCACGAACTCTATCAAAGCTTTAATAAGAGAAATTCTGCGCATATCTTTCAATCGTTCCTTTTATACTCACTTGATGGTGAAATACATATGCAAATTAGCTCTTCACACAAAAACATTTTTTTCTCTTTTTGACGACTCCATTGTTCTCCGCATTTTTTCTTTTTTGTGAAAACTTTTATCTGTGGTACTTTTAAGGTGATGTAATACCTAATGCTTCCGCAAGCTGGGGAAATTAAATTTCAAAGCGGATATGACGTCATAAAACTTTCAGCCTTAATATCGCCGAAATGAACTTACATTTCGCAAAACTGTAAACTGTTTTCGCATCGCAATGACGTCACCTACTGCCCCTTAAACATTGGAACACTTTTTATGAAGCACCCTCTAGATGTAACGACCCTCGCACCTTTCCGCCGTTTCTATGTACGTATTAAATTATCCTAGGGAACCAGCGAGAGTCATAACAGATTTTATTTGGTTCGATCCCTCACCGACAAGATGCTGTTAGTTCCTATTATTTTTAAACGTATCTGAGAAACCTAACTTTTTATGCCACAGAACCACATACGTAAATTTAGAGTCCAGATTTTTCTCTTAACAGTAATAATAAAGACGTTTAAGTAATTTTCCAAACACCATTATTTCGGCTTCGTGCTTTTTGTTCCAGCCGGTGAATGAGGAAATTCTTCTTAATCTCGACGATTCCGTTCACTACGAACAATATGAATCGTAGCCGGTGAATGAGGAAATTCTTAATCTCAACGATCCCGTTCACTACGAATCGTAACCGCTACCTACCACGAGCTTAATCTTTCCCCTCTTGCACTTGCACAGGAAAAATATACCTTACAACTACGTAAGCGCGAACGTTCTGACGAGGTTTTAGAATGCAACAAAGCAAAAAAAAAAAACTTGTTGCTCCCTAAACAAGATTTTATACTTTCTGACACATTCAGGAGCATTTAATCTCCTTTGACTAGCAGTATTAAGTTAATCCGGATTCTCCATTCACCGACATCGAACGATAAAAATGCTCAGTCACATCAGTACAGTACATCAGAAAGTGTGCATTAGTATTTATAGCTGTTCTAATCCTGGACTGTTCAGCTGCTTGCAAAGGCTGTTAATCCTTGCTTACTTGGTTCCAGCCTACGGACCGTTTTTAGGTAGCTCTTTTGTTTGCTAGCCCGTCTCGGTCCCGTGTAGAGACCGTTTTTAGGTAGCCCTTTTTTTTTTTGTTAGCCTGTCTCGGTCCCGTCCGGGGACCGTTTTCAGTAGCAACCTGTGAGACTTGCTACTGACAAGTCTCACGGGTTCCTACAGAAAACGGCGCAAGCAAAGAAACTTCACTAGTGAGAGTGAATGTTACAACATATTTACAATATTTACTCCTGAACGACAACGGAGAATCCTATAACATAATTTCATAATTCTCAACTTCATTAAAGGATTCTCCAACATTTGGAGAATTCCATAATACAGTTGAGAACACTCGTTCGGTCTACCTTAGAACTCTGCGCTGATGTTTATAAACAGCTTTAGAGCAATGTAAAACTAGTCTACATAGCCTTTGTCTTTTGGGAAAAGAAAATCTTGGTCAGTACGCGTTGGTCTGGTGTTTAGTGTCGATATGCTGGTCTCCAGCAGCCAGGCGTTTCAGAACTGTGTACAACCTTCACTCACACGGTCACTGTCACGTATACTTCACGAACATTTACGTACTAATTTTACATAAATTGATGATGCAGGTGCTATCATTTTCACTCTGTATTTGAACTTGGAATCATAAAAGAAAAAGAGCAGTGTCTGTTAAATTTCATTCAGGTAAAATAAAAAAATAAATAAAAAGGTGAGTGCTGGAGAACACATATACTAGTTTGAAAAGTTGAAGGGAACGCATATATCATCTAATCATTAAGAAGAACACGACGAAACTTAGCACGCCTTTAAAAAAAATAATTTTTACCTCCGGTTGGAAAAGTAGCTAGTTTTTCAGATACTGTGTTTTCTTTGCGCATCTTCTATCCACTGTCCGCGGAAAACCCACCATCCCTGAAATTCAGGAATGCAATCTACGAACGGTGAATTTCAGGTGCGTAAATATTTTCACTTGCTGACATAAACTAGAAATACGTAATTGTTAACAGGTAAATTATTTTAATGTTTATAAGGTTCTGTTACTTTATAGCTCTGAAATTGGCTTAAATATCCACCTTGAGAACCATTTACTGATTCTGTAGCCGTTGAAAGATTGAAAAAATGGGTTACGGAAGTAGTCTCTGGGGGATGTCTATGAGAGTCGAAAAAGATGATGTACTCGTGGAAACAATATTTCACACTGGAAATTAACCGAACTACCAAGTCAATGTTGTTGAATACTCATCCCCTATCTAAATTATTGGTGTCTTGTTCTAATGGCAAGGTACAAAACTCTATGGTGGCATTAAGTCATTTTCACTAGTTGTTTTCTGTTACAAGAGGATGATTTCAAGATGTTTTCTGTTACAAGAGGATGATTTCCAGAAAATGGTGAGGATTCCAGGAAGCTGGTGATCTAGGGGTGGAGCTTAGCATCACCTAAACTGCTCGTCCAGATGGCATAGATGCCGTTAGGAGCCGAAAAGTATGAGTAAAGTTGTGTTTTGTGATGGATGATGGTTCGGATTGTTGTCAGAAACTCTAATTTGTTTCATTTAAAGAAATTAGTGACCTCCATTATATCCCTCGGATATGATGAAAGTGAATTATAGTTATTACATATCTGTTTGCATGGGTGAAGTAATGCATAATGCATAAAGTAGTTTAAGCAAGGCAGTGTCTGACTTCAAGTCTAGAATTTTAGAAAAAGGAAGCTAGTAGATTTGAGTAAGGGACCTTAGTAAAACAGAAAAAAAAAATAGAAATGGGGACACCTCTGCTAGAACAGACCCAACGGAAAGAAAGGCAAGCACCCAAGATTGGGGAACCGAACATCCAGGAACCACTGTACCATCTACCACTATCATCCCCCAAGGGAAATGGAAGGGAATAAAACCACTGGAAACCGCGGGATCTGGAGCAGCATCAAGTACTCACCAACACACACTGACCAGAAAAAGAATGGAATAACTGCCTAGTCTTGAAACTTCTCCGGTGGTCTGTCTATAACCTCCTTACCGTATGATCTAACATTCCATTTGGTCCAAGTCGCCCTCCGGCTCCAGGAGAGTACTCAACAGTGTTGACTCTTCTACGTTCCTAACAAGAGGAGATAGTGACCGTCGCCTGAGGACAACACTGTTTTTATAGTCAATCTCACCCTCCTAACAAGTTCATTAGGATGAGCAGCAGCTTTCTTGAAGAACTTCTTGATGAGGCTGGTGGTAAACTCTCATACCGTTTCGACACCAAGTCGATGTCTCAATTTTGAGTACGGAGCCACGGCATAGCCCCGAAGATTATTGGAAGGCTCTGTTCGACACTACTTCGAATCTTTTTCTGAGTCTTACTTACTTCTTTCCAAATGTATGAAGCGTACATGGACCCTAGCCTGACGACCGTCTTATACAGCAGCACTTTGTGGCGTGTTGTCAAGAAGCTTCTCCGGTGGAGGAGTAAAGCTTGCCTTAGCTCTTTTAGTGAGGTTGTAATAAGTTTAGTATATTTGGTTGCAGATATCAGTAAAATGTCTGTGCTACCCCAGCACTAGCATTACCTAAATGTAAATACGTACTCTTCGTACTGAAACTTTCCGTGGAGTTAAGTCGTGCTCCGGATAGCTTAACTAAAACAATTAAAGCAAGCTTAGGTACTAAATAGCATAACGGCTACAAAATTCAAGTCTATTTACTATTTCAACCTTTTATTGGTCTCGATAGTTATTCAAGTCAGTACCTCAAAATAGAATTTACTTCGTACACAGTTATCTAGTACTTCGACAGCGAAATGCACCTGATTTTCAATGAAAGCCAACAATCTATTTACAGCCCCACTCAGATACTTAGCAGAAGTAAAAGAAAGATTCAAGCAGCCCCGGTGAGACATGGATGTTTGTGTTTGTCTTTCGGCACTGGCTCTCAATGTGTTACTTGTCCAACACTGGTTATCTGTGTACATTGGTAATTTAGCATACTATCAAATCCATGTTTGATGTATACTTGTTCACAATGTGTTACATGATCAACACTGTCTATATCTGTGTAAATTGATCATTTGGCATTCTGTCAACCATGTATGATTTGTACTTGTTGCTGTGTAATTTCTGTCTCCTGTTTATGTCTGCTTGTTTCACATGTCTGTACCACCAGGTCCAATAAATCATTTTTAAACCCCCAATCAAAAAAAAAAGTTATTCAAAGAAGAATAACGCACTGCTCTTCCACAGATTGATTTTGAACCGCAGGTCAGTATAGCAAGTCTCCAACTCAGAAAGAAAGTTGGCAACAGCTGCTGCATCTGCGTCGATCATGACCCGCCCTTACTTGGGCTTGAGCAAGTCGTGTGAATACGAGTATATGGAGAACACCGTTGGTCCAAGAACCGAATCGCTTGGGTGCATTAACACCCCTCAGTAGTTGCATTCCTCTGTATGCGCCCAGTGGCAGCGGGTATGCTGATAGCCTGGGAGTACAAACAACTGAACTTTATAGTACAATATGTATTTACGA
Source organism: Macrothele yani (assembly GCA_039090855.1). Classification (NCBI taxonomy): domain Eukaryota; kingdom Metazoa; phylum Arthropoda; class Arachnida; order Araneae; family Macrothelidae; genus Macrothele; species Macrothele yani. The sequence goes on from CM077026.1 coordinate 79,672,464, forward strand.
ATGGTTATTCCAGGAATATTTTTTGACTGCCATTCGTGTTAATCCAGCCGTGATATAAGATATTTCCAGCTCATATAGTGTAGGATTACTCAGAATTCATATAAGCTATGTAGGCATCTGGAAGGAGAGTAGCCGTTGAAGAACCTAAATCGAATGCAGCAGATGTCGAATGATTTTAAAAGGACATTACGAAACATCAACCAAATTCTAGAAAAAATTCCTCAGAACAACTAGTTCTCTTGGAGGAGCAGGCATTTTTGCCTTAGTTTTTCATAGATTCCTTCATGTTGACCGCAGCAGTGTGAAAAATTATCCTACTCCATATTTCGTAGTTCGCGATATGCCGATTGGTATATTGACTTATTATTTCGTAGAACACAGATTACACTTTCGTTTCCGGTCAGACGTTTACATAGTATATTTACACAGTGTTGCTTTTTTTTTCACTACTCCACAGGTAAAAAAAAAAGTAGTTATCTTAACTTTTGTTTTAGGGGAAAAAAACAAAAAAAAACCAGTAAATATCTTCGAACTGACCTTACAATCAGCTTGTTGAAAAACATCATTTCTTTTTCGAATTTTCCCCCAATAATGTTTTATGTGTTTTAAAAATTTCACGCAAATTTATTAAAATGGGGGTAAGATGTGTTACTTGATTTCACCGAGGTACTGCTTACAAATAAAATAATTCATTGTTTCCAGTTACAAAACAAAATTAACGACACCACATTTCTTGAAAACTTCGCTTCTCGATAACGATGCAACACTTTTTGTATCGCTGAAACACAGTTAGCTTTTTTTCCTGTTAGATTAAATGCCGTTTACGATGCAACATTGAAAATTCTTACAAAGAAATCCATCGGCTGACAGACCAGGAAAATCTCTCGCTCTACAGTCGCCTAAGATTTGTTAAGCAAAATGATAATAATCAATGGTAGCTTTTACCATTCCCGAATTTTTCACAATGCATGGTTTTCTGTAAACGAAACAAATCATAAAATTAGTCATCCTTTCACTCTTGTTTTAACACTACTTATCCTGGAGTCAAGATACTCCACTTCAGTTTTCTCCCTCCATCCAATATTTCTTTGATCTTTCCCTTATGTTTCTCTCTCTTCTTTCCTTTCTTATTCCAGGCCCACTTTATACTACCCGTATCGCTGACATATACATCCTATTTTAGTTGTTCCTTACCTTCTTCCTTGCATTCAGAGGCACGTGTTAAATTCTTCCAGAAAATTATTACTAACCATTCTCAACCCACTGCTAGATGAAAGCCTCCCCAAGTCTCTTCCTCAACTCTCTGTCTTGAGCAATACTCTCCCATGTCATTCCGGCATGCTTCAGAATTTCATCCACTCACCTTTCACGTGGTCTTCTCCTGGGTCTTTCCCTGTTCCTTGGTATCCATTTTAGTATTTCACTTGAACAACGGTGTTCAGTTCTTCTAGCAGTATGTTCAGTCCATTACCACTTGGGCACCCCAGTGGCGCAGTGGTCTAAGTGCTGGGTTCTGACCATTCGTTCGAGATGGGCCCGGGTTCAAATTCCAGTGAGGTACGGATGTTGAGGTACGGAGAACCAGTCGCCCTAAATTAGGGACGAGCGACTGCTTATAGCGCATCGAGTTGTTCAGAATGGTCGTTAATCCCCACTACAAAAATTTCCACTTGAGGGTCTTTACTTATCGTCCACCCTTATCATTCTTTGATCCACGAGTTCCTGTTATCTTTCTTTGTTCCACTAAGCATGCATCTTTGAGTTGTGACCAGTCTCTGTATGCCTTTTCTAGTTAAGGTCTATGTCTCTGATTCATACATCCGAACTGGAAAGATGCGTTGATTAAAGACTTTCCTTTCAAGACATAACGGTGGATTGCCCTTGAAAATTGTACTATTCCTTCCAAATGCACTCCATCCAAGTTATAGATATTTATTAATATCTTCGATGTGGTCCTCGCTTGGTATCTGTTGTCTAAGCTAGATGTAGGCGCCAGTTACTTCGAGATGTGCTCCATCAACTTCCAAATCTTCAGTTCTTGCAAACGCATTGCACATCAATTTTGTTTCTTTAATCTCGTCAGAAAAATGAAGGTGGGTTAAAAAATCTCTATTAATCTTTATGCCTTGCTTCTCAGTTCAGCGATAAAAAGGCATTCTGCATTGTGGCACTGAAGAACTTGGAAAATATGGTGTCACGTTGTCTTACTCCCTTTCCGGGTTTTATGAAATATGAGCCCCCATCAACACCAGGCGGGAATTCCTGATTTAGTTCATCGTTTTCTTTCCATCTCCTTTTTTATTTTATTTTTATTTTGTTCCCTCCATGTATTATACATATGCGATGCAGACAATATATGGTGTAGATGCATAGTTGTCATAAGCTTTCTCTGGCTGTACATGTGTTCATTCACCCCCTCATGAATCGTTTTAAATGAGATTTTTTAGAAATGATACCGTATTTTATGATGTGGCAATTCCATAACTCGAGTTTGCAACAATGTCACGGACGAAGGAACAATTACTTTCTGGATTCTGGATGCGATTGCGTTTGTTGCTCGACAAAGCATCTTTTTCTTTGTCTTCCTTTGTTCTCCCCCGCCACCTTTTTTTTTTTTTCTCTCTCTTCCTCTCTCTGTCTCTCGAAGTGGTTGTTTTCGTGTTCTCAAAACGTTAAGTGGAGTAGCCGAATTTTAGAATTTACTTGAGGTTCCACTCCGGATGAGTGTTCAGTCCTTCGTTCTATCCTGCGGAGTGGGGGCAAAAGCAACAGGTCATTTACTTCGTCGGGCGGTGGATGCTCTGAACGGCAGCCATGCACGACTCATCGTGACGGTAGCGGAGGACGTGCGCTTTTTTATCTCCTTCTATTCTTTACCTCTCTCTCTCTTTTTTTTTTTTTTACCTTATTTTTTCCCCAAAGAATTCTGAAACAACAAAATGGCGTTCATTTAAAACTCTCCTCCTTCCAACCTCCTAATATAAAAAACATGATTTCGTTTTAACTGAACTATACTACCTTTTTTTTACCTTTTGGAAATATAGCGTAGATGCATCTTAGCTCACATTGTTCACCGTATCATTTCGCAAACAGGTAAAAAAAGTTGCGGAACTGTCAGGCCATGCACATATTACTCCGACTGTACTCTAACTTGTACGTTTCTTTTCTCCCCTTTCCCTTTAGATTATACCTCATCATGTCTTTCCCTTCCCTCTATGTGCATTGTTGCACATCGTGTTTCAGCGATTAATTATCCGTCTCAGTTTATTAATTTTCCGCGCAATTAATGTACATTTTTACTTAGCTTGATGCAGAATTTTTTTTTTGTCTCGAATAAAATGTTTTAGTTATTTTTCATTCTTTTGGGGGCAGGGTGAAGGAACAGTGGGGTGTTTAACAATTCTTAAGAGAACCTAGACTAAGAGTAATTGCTCGTCTCTAATTTGAAGCCACATTCAGGACAGTAACGACAGGGGTAACGGACAGTGCAGTTGCCTTTCCAGAATGGTCATACCAGATGCGTATATCCACGTAGCACAGCCTTGCAATTTATTGTAGGTCGAACACTGTGCCACCGTCTTTTAGGAATGGAAGACGGTGGCTCAGTGTTTGGGCCTACGTTGAATTGCAAGGTTGGGCTACCTGGGTAAATTTATGCTCTGAAGGGCGTAAAAAATAGAAATGCTCAACGGAGAACAAATTTATCAAAAATTATATCTGAAAAAGAAAGCTGTACACTTTATTATTTTCTTTTTTAGAGACTTTAGTCAACCACATACAGTATTCTGTGTAGTTCACTGAGATACAGAATAACCTATTCTGTGAGCTGCGGGCTCCTCATATGCCCGAAAGGAATTGTTCGAAACAGTGGAGAGAAGAATATACAATATGCGGATATTCCTAATCTTCGCGCTTTTCCGAATAGGCCGAAGGGATTACGAACTAATTCGTGATCTGTGATCTGTCGCAGAAAGCTTCTCTGAGAGTTTACCACCTTCAACAGAATTTTTTGCCAAGAATTATCCTGAAAGCGTCTTTCTGTTGGTTCTTCACTATCTTATAGCCATTTTTTCTGTGCTGTTTCGTTTTTCGTTGTGCATTTCTGCTGATTGCTGTGTTTGGAGTTTAACGACAACATATTACCACCCCTACTCGATGTGAGGGCGAACCATCTGCTGCGTCCTATTCGCTGCAGTGGGATTAATTATTAAAAAGACCGTTAATTTTCGTAACTCTTTATCTTCTATTATCTTCCGCCTATGGGTGTCTACCGTGAAGTTGGGTTCCCTAATTGAGGGTCTCAAGCTCAGGGTTGACGGGTGCATTGCGTTGTGTTTCATATGGGAGAACATGGGAAACCCATATTCCTCCATATGCCGCTTGAAATTTAATAAACTCATGATGTCAGATTTGGACTTTTTTTATCCTGCGACTGGGCTTGCTAAATGCTAAAAGTTATTTTCTTCTTAAAATCTTGGAGTTGCTACTCTATCAAAACTTTACGATTGTTCTACTTAATTATTCAGGTTAAAATAAACAAAGATTCACTTATTTTGAATTTTCAAAGATTTGAGAAACTCGGGTAAATTTCGTTATAAAATACAGAATTTATTTTCATTTGTGTTTCCTTAAAATCTATTACACTGATCGGTGGAGATTTCTATTAATTTAAACCAAAATATATTTTAAGTTCATTATGCTTTTTGATATTCGCAATCATATTTTAAAGTTCACCTTTCGCAAAATATAAGACACATTATGTTATTCAGCACTTGCAAGAGATTAAAAATATCTTTTCTACCGAGGATGTATAGGAGACAAAATCATGATCATGCTAACGAGATATTGGGAATTATGAAATTTTTCTCACCAAATCCTTTTCTGTTCATCACATTCGTTGTCGTCCGGTATTACTTATAGGTATAAAGTCTATGGTTGGGACCTCATCCGGTCCTGCTGGATGCACACTGCCCGCATGAGATCACTCGATGCTTCACCCAAAAATTGTGTAAAAACCTCTCAGGGAAAAACATCATACTTCCCTTCACCTGGAAATCATCTTGCTCAATTTTTAGTGTCCTCTCAGGAAAAACCTCCTAACTTAATTCTCTCTGCGATATTCTGCCCAGGATTCATCTAGAGTCCATTCTGTCCTCTCTGCAAAATCTTGTCAGCTTCCCTCTGCAAAATCAAATCTTCTCCTCGATTATTGTCAAACTCTTACATGCGTTCACCCAGAATCTCAAGTCATCATTGAATGTGTAGATTGCGTTCACCCAGAATCAGAAGTCATCATTGAATTCCGTGCTCTAAAAGAAATCTCTCTCGTCTGTGTTTAAGGGGTTGGGGGGTGTTCTGTCCTACCCAAAAGGCTCTCCCCTTATTGGTTGGGCCTCTTTTTCTCGCTTCGGCATTGGTTTACATCCCTGTATGGGAATTCCTCCGATTCGTTGGCAAAGGCTTGAGAACATGGAGTTTTCTTGAAGATGAATATTCCTTTATCTTGTCAACTGCTCCACGGGATGTCCACGTTGCCTTAGAATTTTCACGTACGCTTCCTGTGTGACTCTTTCTGTTGGTGTCAACCAGTTACGCCCACTACGAGAAATATGCCCTGTTCGTTCCCCGCTAGCGTGCGTAAAACGTGACTTCGTTAATAGAAGATGGTCCAGTAAATTGGCCCCACCTGTGATTGCGAGCATTTCACTCTTCGTAGCGTTGCTTGTTGTAACCTCCGAGTTTTCCTTTTACTAACCAAGGGGTGTGTTTCGTGCCTATCCCTATTGAATTCCGGCGAGCTCGGGGAACACAAAAAAAAAAAAAAAAAAAACAGCATTTCAAAAGAATGATGAAAAAAATAAGGAATTTTCTCTTCAAGAAAAAGAAATCTGCTCAGCCAGGTCTTAGAATAATTAAGAAATATGTATTATAAGAATTTTCACGTACGCTTCCTGTGTGACTCTTTCTGTTGGTGTCAACCAGTTACGCCCATTATTAGAATTTTCACGTACGCTTCCTGTGTGACTCTTTCTGTTGGTGTCAACCAGTTACGCCCATTATTAGAATTTTCACGTACGCTTCCTGTGTGACTCTTTCTGTTGGTGTCAACCAGTTACGCCCACTACGAGAAATATGCCCTGTTCGTTCCCCGCTAGCGTGCGTAAAACGTGACTTCGTTAATAGAAGATGGTCCAGTAAATTGGCTCCCACCTGTGATTGCGAGCATTTCACTCTCGTAGCGTTGCTTGTTGTAACCTCCGAGTTTTCCTTTTACTAACCAAGGGGTGTGTTTCGTGCCTATCCCTACTTGAATTCCGGCGAGCTCGGGGAACACAAAAAAAATAAATAAAAAAAAACAGCATTTCAAAAGAATGATGAAAAAAATAAGGAATTTTCTCTTCAAGAAAGAAATCTGCTCAGCCAGGTCTTAGAATAATTAAGAAATATGTATTATAATTATCCTCTTAGAATGCCTGCCCGCATTATGCTTCTCGGATTTTCTTTCCCAATTCCCGCGCTCTCTAAATTATCTACTTGGTAACTACTCTTCCTCGTTTAACTATTTCCTCGTACTATGCGATACCGTAGGAATTATTTGGTGAATATATTGCTTTCCTACACTTACTAATTCGTAGGCCCCCTTTCCGAAATTCATACCTACGAAATCATGGTCCTCCAATGTTACACGATATTCCGGAGGACATACGGGTAACAAACACAGTCGACAAGACTTTTACGTTTTGTTTGACTCTTGGAAAGTATTTACCTTGTTTTCATATTTTTAGTAAAAATATGTCAAAAACAGGAAGTGCGAATTTTGAGCTATCGTAATACTTTCTCATAACGGAGGTAAGAGAAAGTAAAAACTGCGCATAATTTGAGTATGTAGTTTTTACTAATAGTACGCAGTTTTTGCGTACTATTTATTTGAACTCGAAGGGGTATAATTTCAAGTCTCTCCCCCAGATAAGAAAAGTTTACTTCTGCCTTAGCAACGTTTATTCGGATTAGAGCCAGAGTTGGTACTGAAAGAAGCGATCACAACACCTCTGAGCCTGGAACAAAAGTGTGAAGAGCAGGAAAGGCTGCACCTTAGACTACTCGAACACAGGCGATATTTGCGAGTTCGGAAGTGGTTCGCAACGTAAACAAAACACTTTACGCCCTACATTTTTGGAATGTTAGGAATAAAATCATCATTATCAGGAATTTCTACTACTAAGCGGATTTCCTTGACCATATGTTCAGCCACAGTCTTCCTCCACTTCTCTCTATCCAAGGCCATCACTTCATTCAGTCCATTATTTTTTAAACTTGATTTAATCTCCTCCATCCGCTTTCTCCTTGGTGTTCCTCTTTCTCTCTCTCCTGGAGCCTCCCACTCCATCAGAATTTTATGAAGTCTTTCTGTTGACATTCTCCTTACATGGCCGAACCGTTGCAATCTCCACATCTCAATAGTTTGAAAAATGTCTACTTTAACACTTATAATATCTCGAATTTTTGTATTACGCATTTTTTCACATCTGGATTTTCTTGTAGAACGCCTCCAAAAGTCCATCTCTGCAGCCAATAATCTTTGTTGATGTCTTTTATTCAGTGTCCATGTCTCCGCACCATATAAAATGATACTCAGTACAATCGCAAAAAAAAAAAAAATGTGTCTTTTTACTCTTGGAAAGACATTGCTGCTTCAAAGAACAAGATTCAAAATAGAATAGCTTTCCTGCCCTTCGCAATTCTCCGACCAATGTCATGATGACATGTACCACCCAGATGTATTATGGATCCGAGGTATTTAAATTCCTCAACTGTTCTCAACGTAATATTATCGGTTATTTCAATGAAGTCTCTGGGATCATAGGATAAGTGCTCAATTTTATTTTCGTTAATTTTAAGTCCCCAATGGTCATATTCAGAAATTAGTTTACGAAACATATAAGCTACGTCATCTTTATTTTCTGCCAAGATTACTTGATCATCCGCAAAGAGCAAATGGTACACGAAATCGTTCTGAATCCATAATCCCAAATTTCTGCACTTCGCTGACCATAGGAATGAAATGACAGAAAATTAATTACAGATTAGAAAGAAAAAGAAAACTGGGTAGAGTTAGCTATAAATTTATGTGGTAACATTGTTTCACTATTACAACTTAACTGTTAAAACGATTTGAAATTTTCACTCATGAAATAAATACAGTATGTGCACATATTTTTGTACTATATATTGTTAAGATATTTACTTCTGTTTGAAAACAAATATATCTGTCTGGAACGCAAACGCAAATATACATATGTATGAAAAGATGAAACAATGATGACTAATCGTGTGCATGTGTGATAGGAAAAGAAAATGAAAGTCATATTTTAGTAGTATACTTTACAGTCTTTTCCAGACAGTAAAATGAAATGTAAACGCGTTAAATTTTTTTACTTCTGAAGACACCACGAACTATCGAGGAGTTACACCCACTCACGTGCGTTTTTTACAGGGCTTGGTGCTGAGTTATATTACAGCGCTCTGTGTGAAGGGTTCGTCTGATACTTTGCTTCCAGAGTTTTGTTTGTGGACCTTAATCCGTATTTTACCCGACTTGAACAAATAAATAAAATATAAACAAAATGTCAATCAAAGTATTAGCTCGCTTTTGCAGTGAGGAAGGTGTTTATTCAGATGTTATGGGGAATGTCTCAAAGCATTGTCCTTAATTCTATTCTTTCATTATCTTACTAACACGTCGAATTCCCTTCTCTCGCGTGGTCAATATTCCCTCTCCATAATCATCACCCTCATTGCTTTTTGCTTATCTCCGTTCACACCGACCAGAGAGAAAATCACCATTTCTTTCCTCGGTCGCTTTCCACCACCATCTTCCTTTAGAAGAGAAGTACAATCCACCGCAGAAGAGTGAAAAACTCTCCGCTTCTGAGAAACACATTCCAAAGAGAACGTCCCCAAGTTTTAAGGCGCAGATCCTACTTTTTTCAGAAAACGCATAAATTCCTCAATTGGCTTCTCTGTCCCCTCTTCTTACTCCCTCGCCTGGACAATAATGCCCAGTTCCCTTTTTCTTACTCCCTCGCAGGAAAGTGAAAAACCAATAAATCTAACTTTCCTTCTGAAGATACGCGTCAGAAAGAGAGTACTGTGGTTGTTACCCTGCTCATCAAAATGGCGGGAGAAGTGCTTACAATTCGCTATTTTAAAATGGTTACTTAACTTCGCTCCAGGTTACACATTCAGATAAAGCCTGCACTGAGATAACTTCATAGATGTCACGTAACGCTTCGCTCCTTTCTATACTTTCCTCTTAGGACACACATTCATTTACTAAGCTTATGAAGAGTGAAGGGATTCCTATACTCCAAGTCAGCTTAAGAGTGTACTTTAGTGGAAGGTACGGAACAGCTACACTGTAAAAGATTTTCTGAAATTCACGAGCCTCTTTCCATGATCGCTTTCGTAATTAACGAAGCATATTTCTGATACAACATTTTCCGTGAAATGACGAGAAAATAAACCTGAATTTCACGGATTTTTCGTACGCCAGGAAGATTCTGAATTTTCAGGAACCTTTTCGCAATTCTTTTCTTATATTAACGGTAAATTGTCGTTTTTAAGATGTGCTAACGGAAAATTCTAAACTTACAGAAACCTTTCCACAATTCCTTTCTTATATTAACGGTAAATTGCCGTTTTCGAGATGTTTGAAAGGAAAATTCTGAACTTTCAGAAACCTTTTCGCGATTCCTTTCGTATATTAACGGAAAAACTCCGTTCTCACTTTTTCCCTATCAGTATGACGAAAACACTCCAGTAATAGGAGAGATTCTCGGGAATACTTGAGGTTTGATTGATTGTTAAATTTCAATCGTCTGTTACAGGAACTTTTGAAGTTCTGTAGCGAGATCGCATATTGTGGGTGGCATATCGCATGAAATTTGGTTATTGTGGTTGTGGCACAGGCTATTTCTTCTCTTCTCCCGCATTTTGTGCATCAGCTATATACAGGGTGATTCATAAAGAAGTATACAGTTTCAACGCACTATAAAACAAGAACAATGTAAGATATTTTATGTTACCTGTAACAGAATTGTAGGTGAATGTTTCAAGTTTTTTTAGAGACAGTCACAGATGTTCTATGTGTACACCCTTAGTCACACGACACACATCGAGCCGGTAATCCATTTCCGCCCAAACGCGAGGTAAGATATCTGAATCAAGTGCAGTGATAGTGGATGTGATACGCTGTTTCAGCTCCGCTAGATCAACAGGAAGGGGAGGGGCGAATACCTTGTCCTTTACGTAACCCCACAGGAAAAAGTCACAAGGTGTTAAGTCAGGACTTCTGGGTGGCCATTGGGTCAGTGGCATGTTGTAGTCCGCGGCTCGTCCAATCCATCGGTGAGGAAGATGTTCATCGAGATAATCTCGCACGTCACCTAACCAGTGCGGTGGTGCACCATCCAATTTGAGAATAAAGTTGTCACTGTTGTCCTGTAACTGTGGCATCAACCAAAGACTTAACATATCCAGAAAAGACTTCTGTGACAGTTTTCTCGTGAAAAAAAGAAGGGGCCGTACACTTTCTTTTTGGACACAGCAAAGAACACATTTACCTTAGAGGAATCTCACACGTGTTGCACTGTAAATCTGGGATTCTCCGTTCCCCAAAAGCGAACATTGTGCTTGTTTACCTGACCACTCACGTGAAATGTAGCGTCATCTGTGAAAATTAAGTGATCGGCAAAATCATCATTTTCAAAACGGTGCTGCATTTCGGCACAAAATTCAAAGCGTCTTGTCTTGTCAAGGTCAGTGAGATTTTGCAACATCTGCACTTTGTATGGAATCATTTTCAGCTTCTTTCTCAAAACTCTCCAGACAGTGGGCTGTGAAATCTGCACTTCACGACTCACCCTCCGCGTTGATTTTCCCGAGTTTTGTTGAATGGCGGTGCAAACACTATCAACGACGACTTCCGACACACGCGGTCGTCCAGGACTTTTAAGTTTGCACAAACAGCCCTTAGTTTCAAATTTTGTATGCCAATCGTAGATAGATTTTTTGGTTGGAGGTTCTTTTCCGAATCGTGATCGAAAATGCCGTTGCACAAGAGTTACAGATTCTGTTTTGCTCAAGTCAAGAACACAAAACGCCTTCTCCACTGCAGACGGTGCCATTTTGACTGACTAGTCACGTGACACGCGCGCCATCGCCTACGTCACTTCCCTCAGTTAGCGGGACACAAACTTTATGAGTACATCTACCTAACGGTTTGCAATTGTGGTCCGTGTCGTCAACCGTTACTGTTTTACAGCATCTGGAAACTTTATACTTCTTTATAAATCAGGGTGTATATTGTGTTATAGTAAGAAACTGGGTACTTAAATTATTGTACAGGTGATTGTACGATGTCTATATGTATCAGTGTGTAAAATCCTCAAAACAAAAGCTATTTACACTATCAGGAGTAAATTTTTTACTTAGAAGTTTTGTGAAATAATACTTTAAAACAGTGCATTTCACCTTTCCTTGAACGTGAGTGCGACACCGGAAACATTCTGGCTCAGTAGTCAAGGAGCGCGGTTTGTGTAGACCCATTCAAATCGACATCGGTTCGATCCCAGGTACCGGCGCAAAAATGTTATCTGACGTAAAGGCTGAAAAAGTTCAGGAATTTCGATTTTAAATACGGAAAAAAACTTGAAACGGATTTTTCTGAAATAAACGGAATTACTGACTACCGAAAATCTGTGGAAATACGGAAGTTGAAAAAAGACGGTCACTTTTAAAAATGCACACCTATCGACAACTTTGTTGCACTTTATTTTCAGAAATTTTCTGTGAATTCACACCACTTATTTTTTACAGTGTATTCCCTACTACGAAAAGAGGTCCCTAGCGTTCAGAGTGAAAAGCAACAGGATTATCGCTCGGAATTTTTTTTTTTTTTTCGCTCAGCAATTTATCGGCAAATTTTCAATTTAAGACAAATTTCCTAAATTGCAAAGCGGTTTAGAAATAGATGAATCTCGCACTTTCAATCAGAATCTCGCACTTCCAGCCCCAGACAGTCCAGCTGAGAACTATAGGAGATAGGGAGAAGGTAGTGGAAGTGAAAAAAAACTTCTCCCAACACTTACAGTACAGAGACAATAAATTGACAAACGGGGAAATGCGAGAGGGATGTACTTAGCATCTACACTTAAGAGCAATTGAATTAGACATACCTGTCTGGTGACGTGTAGCACCACCTTTCGCCCTAATGACGGCGGCGATTCGTCTCGGCATGGATTCGATAAGACACCGGAAGCGTTGGGAAGACATACGGATCCACGACCCCTGAACAAGCTCCCACAGTTCACGAAGATTTGATGGAGGGGGGTCAGAGCCTCAAACATCTCTCTCGATGGCATCCCAGATGTGCTCGATGGGATTGAGGTCAGGTGACCTAGCTGGCCAAGGAAGCGAGGTCACGTCAATGGTGTGTTCATCCAACCATTCGGACACAATTCGGAGCGATGGCACGGTGCATTGTCTTGTTGCAGGATGAGGTCCCCAGTGGGATGTTGAAGACGCACAAACCGGAGCAAATGGTCGTCCAGGATTTCCCGGTTACGTTGACCTGTGAGGGACGATGTCACATGTACCAGGGGTCCCATTTCAGTCCACGTGAACAGTTCCCAGACGAGAATGCCATCCCCACCAGCTTGAAGAGTACCCTGTTGGCAAGAAGGATCCATCGCTTCATGTGCTTTGTGCCGTACTCGTATCCTGCCATCCGCATGTACCAACGTGAATCTCGACTCATCAGTCCAGGCAACATTTTTTCACATCTCTAGGGTCCAGTGGCGATGTTCCCGCGCCCATACTAATCTTTGCACCCTGTGATGTGCGGTCAGCAGCGGTACCCTCGTGGGTCGATGGCTTCTGTACCCCATAGCGAGGAGATGGTTCTGGATGGTGTGGCTGCTTACACGTTTTTGTGCACCAGCGTTAAATTGCCGAGTGATTTCTTGCATTGTGGCCCGTCTATCTGCTGTTACAATGCGAGCTAGCCGACGATGACCCCGCTCATCCACACGCTGTTGTCCATGGCAGTTGGCCCTTGCTGGGATGGTTTTACCGGATTCGATGTACTCACGGTTCGCCGCCCCGGTGGCGCAGTGGTCTAAGGCGTTGGCCTCTGATCATTCGTCCGTAAGGGGTCCGGGTTCGAATCCCGGTCAGGCTTGGATGTTGTGTTTGTCTTACGGCACTGGCTCGCTCCCTTCCCTGGAACCAGTGACCCTAAATTAGGGACGGGCGACTGCTTATAGCCCATTGAGTTGCTCACGGTGGTCGTTAAACCTCCAATCAAAAAAAAAAAAAAAAAAAAAAAAAAAAATACTCACGGTTCACCTGTGACACAGTGGCTCATGAAAATCCCAGTACCTGCACGACTTCCGAGATGGAGTGACACATTCGTCGGGCCTTGACAATTTGCTCACGATGAAATGCGCTTAGATCCTTCGTCTTACCCATACTGCTTCCGAGTCTTGCTGATTCTCGTCGCATCAGTCCTTATATTGTCGAATCGCTGCATACGTCATGTCATTTCCGTTTACAGGGCCGCCTACAGCGCCACATTTGCATAACGCCAGCTGTCTCTAATTCAATTGCTCTTCAGTGTATATTGGAGAGAGAGGAAAGGAGAGAAGAAAGAACGATGCAATGAGATTCGGTTAGATCATAAAGCAGTAAATGGAAAGTGCAGTGACGCATCGCGGAATACTTTATTGGGGTGGCCCAAACTATTGAAGATGCAAATAAAACTACACGGGGAAAATACTTCCCAAGGTATTGGGTAGTGATAAAATTATCTATGCTGTATTAAAGTGCGCTACCACTGATTCATAAAATACGAATTAAAAAACGCATACAAATACACCGAAGGATCAAAACATTATGATCAGCGGGTCTTATGCAAATCGAAGGAACTGCAGGTAAACGGCGACTCGTGTGAATGCCATGAAACGGTATAAATAACACCTGATACTGAGTTCGATTAATCGGTGTTATCCTTCTTCAGGTGGGAAAGGCAGCGGGTTGACAAAGGCCAAATTGTAATGGCTTAGCGACTGAGTTAGAACATTTCCGAGACGGCAAGGATCGTGGAGCGCTCATGGTCAGACGTAGTTAATGCCTTCAAAAAGTGGGTGAAAGAGTGGGAAACCATGAACCGCCGGCAAGGTTTGCGCAGACCACGGCTTATCGATGTTAGAGGTGAACGAAGACGATCCCGTATGGTACGAGCCAACAGAAGGGACGCTGTGGCATAAATCGTCGGTAATTTGAATGCTGGTGACCGGGACAATGCGTGATAGCACACAGTATGTACATAGAACCTTGCTGAAAATGGGATTGCGTAACCGCAGGCTGGTCCGAGTACCCAGGCTAACCTCAGTTCCCCATCGAAAATGCTTACAACAGGCAGGCGAGCATCGAGACTGGACCTTGAATGATTGGAAGAATGTCGTCAGGTCTGATGAATCTCGCTTCCTGTTCCACTATGTGGACGACCGGGTACTTGTCCGTCGTTTATTTGGGGAAGTGTTGGCATCACGATGCACCGTTCGTTGGAAACAAGCCGCTGGAGGAAACATGGACAAATCAATTGGTAATGTTCTGCTGGGAAATCCTGGGTCCAGTCATTCGAGTTTAGGAAACTATAACGTCTACTACCTGTCTTAACAATATTGCAGACCAGATGCATTATTTCATGGCAACGGTATTCCCCTCTAGTAATGCCTTCTTTCAGAAGGACAATGCGCATGTCACACTGCCTGGATTGTTCCAGGATGGTTCGCGAAACATGAGGAACACTTCCAAGTATTGCCCTGTCCTCCAGATTTCCCAGACATCAATCTAATCGAGCATCTGTTGTTTTGTGTTGCAACAGCAAATCCGATCTGCGGCGGATCAATCACGTGACTTACAAGGGTTAAAGGATCTGCTGGTAACGTGTTAGTACCAGATAGCACAAGACGCCCTTAAATATCTTGTAGCGTCGAAGTCTCGCCGGGTAAGAGGTGTCTTAGAGCTCGTGAAGGATCAACATCATATTAGACAAGTGGTCATAATGTTTTGGCTCTTCGGTGCATATTTAAAAATAAGCGGCGAATAACAAAGAACGGAAGACCAAGAGAATCTCACGGAGAGGCCCCAGGCTCCTGGGATACCCCCTGCGAGTGCGCCACTGTAACGAGGGGTCAGCGTGGGAGTAATACAGTACTTGACAGCAAGGGCATGACTACAGTGCGACGTGAACTGATACTCTTCTTGCATTGCCGAAATTAAGAGAATAAAATTCCGGAATCAGTATCTCCGGGTTAACTGATTTATGTAAAGAGAAGGCAATACATACCTCGACTGGGAAACATGGTGTTTGTTTGGATTATATGCTTCAGTTTTTTTTTGTTCTGGGAGGAGGAAAGGCCAGTGTCATGTGGCATTCGCAGCGCCCATGCCTCCTCTGGGGCACGAGCTGATCTCATATGTATGATCAGAAGCCAGATCTTAGACCAATACGTCACCGGGGTGGCATGCTTAGTTGCTATTGAAGCTATGCTGTCCTGGGTTGCGTAACTGTAGTATGTATGCTCTGCCAAGAATGAGGATATGCGAGTTCATTTCCCCCTCTATGGAAATCAAATTTGTAAATGTTCAAATGATCATATGTAAAGGATTTTAGGAAGGGAGTGTCTGACCCCAGGTCTTAAACAACCCTTGGAAATAGGAAGCTAGGAGATTTGGGCTAAAGTGCCCGATAGGAAAGTGACACGGAAGCGAAGTAGAAAGGGGGAGGAAGACGCCCTTATTTATTACCGGGGGGGGGGCAGTACCCGGGACCCGACGGCTTAACGTGCCCATCCGACGCACGGCTGATATTTAGTGGATCGAGCGTTCGTACCTGCCTGAGATCGAACCTGAGGTCCTTTCCGCGCGGAAGTCACGAACGTTGCCCATTAGGCCACCCGCTGCCGAAAATTTTTAATTTTCTGAACAGCAGATTAAATTTTGAGCACAATAAACGGTACGTCATTACTATGTCAAAAATTACAAAATTCTATGCCTGCCCATGTTTACGAAGATCAGTTTCTATGCATTCACCTTTTCTGTTGCACAGTATATGTGTGCTTGTGTTTTTCTTTTATTTTTATTCTCTTTTTTTCTTTTAACCCCTGAAACAACTCCTAGGCAGAGGTAGGGGTATTTTCTAGCCCCTGCCCATTGGCACGCACACACGAGCCATGACGGCGAGGTGGGAGGTGACGGCCTCACGGGGGCAGCAGCAAGCTGCGGGTCTCCGGACTGATCCTGTCCAGGTGAAGGACTGCTGGATCCTGGCAGGATTGCTCGCGCAACGCCGTCACTTAGTTTTTGAGAGTGTTCAACCTATCCCTGCGGAGTACGCATTTGAACGGTGCAGGTTATGGTCATCAGCTAGTTCTTACCCTTGAGACAATACAAAAGTGGATTGAAAAAGTTACCTTTGTTAGTTTTTTTATACACAACTGTGAGTTCATACCAGCAAGTGATACATCAAAAACGGGGTTCGTGTTGTAGGGCTCACATATTCTTTCTGCAAATTCGTCAGCTTATCTCACCGATACTTACCACCTCTAGCTTTTAGATTTGAAATTACTGAGTCCTTACTCTCAACCAAAGTCCTACTTCATTCAGTGATCTGAGGATATTATTGGAATCGCCGGATATCGAGACATTTCTTTTCGTTGTCTCAGATATGTGGTAATAACATATTTATTGCCAGATGGGCTCAACTCGTGTAACGCATGTCTGTTATTTAACCTTCTTTTTGAGTTTCTATTGATATGTAAATTTTGTTACTTCTCCGTTTGATTTTCCTTCTGAATGGCTCATCACTTCACCAAATTTCGTAATAAATTTTGGCAAAGAGTAAATGAAATGTCGTCGAGAGAGAGAGAGAGAGAGAGAGAGAGAGAGAGAAATGAGTGTGGAGATATTGTAAAGATTGTGTTGATCCTGTCGTCAGAGAATTTGTTGACTGCCATCGTTAACGAGATACTACGAAAGTCTAAAGCGTGTATGTAATTGATACTGCATGCTGTTGATTTTATATCAAGTTCCACAGTCGTGTGACATCTGTGTTTGGACAGAATTAATTCACTTGGATTTTGCAGAATTTGTTCTTGTTCATACAAACCTTGGCCATCCTTTATGTTATTATCAGACTTAAGATATATGTTCAACAAGTAATTTGATAGAACTTAAAACAACTACAACATACCTAAAACATTACACACACGATTATCTCCATATTTGATGCGAACGACATTCCAGATCTCGGAAGATCTGTGACTTTTCCTTCTGCCCTCTTGAATTCAGACAATGTGGCATTCGCGCCATGGAAAATGATTAGTTATGACGACTTTTTGTTCCAGAAAACCTTAAATACGCAGAAGACGAATCATTGCTCGATCCCCCTAAACAGAAAAGCGATACGATGGCTTCATCTTTTTGAAATCGTGGCGCCTTTGGTGTTACAACCGCAGTACACTGACACGCTTTTTGAACTTTTGCCTTCTCGGTTTGGAAGGTTCTGGGGTGATGTAAAAGAGATAAGATAGAGAGAGTTCTCGTTCGCATAACTCCAGAACCCTTCTTGGGCTTTTCTCATACCTGAACACTTGTGCATGTCTTCATAAACCGGAATCAAAGCGCCAGTCTGCTGTATGGTACCATATTGTCCCAAAAAGGCTGACACAGAAACTATCCGCAACAAAATCATTTTGACAGTGACGTACAGCAGGGATGTGCAATACTCAGTTACGTCTTGCTTCAAGATGCAGTAGTAAATCTTCAGTACTATTCTCATTGTATTATATTTGCAACATCATCTGGGACCAGCAATGAGACCTCATTTATTGATTTATAATCCAGTCATTTTAATGCTCAATCATGTCCATAATGCTACACCCTACGTATTACTTGTTCCTTCTGAAAGCCTGACCATAGAAGCGTATTCCTGTTTATTGAGCCTTCCTTGAAACCTCGGTCTCTTAAATCTTAAATTATTGCCCTTTTCCTCTCATTTCTAATTCTGTCTTTTCTAGTGACTCCACACTAGAAAGAATCTCATCTCTAACTTGGGGCTACTGGTTCCAGGGAAAGAATAGAACCAGCTCCGTAGTACAAACACATCATCCATGTCTCATCTGAGACTCCAACTGTCGTCCAACTCGGACGGTTAGTCAGAAATTCGTTCAGGTCCTGGGAGTTATGTTCAGTGTAGTCATAATTAAAGTATTTCTATTCCAAGCTATCTGCAGAGATACCTAGGTACAGAAACTCAACCAAACTTAGTAGGAATAAAAGAAATGGTAAGCAAATTCCTGGAAGAATGAATTCTTTGCAAATAAATGAAAGGCATATACATTGAAGTGCCAGAAAAACTGGTACACCAGTCAAATACTTGGTAGGTCCCCCACGGGAGCCCAGAACTGCAGAAATACGACGGGGCATGGGCTCCATTAGCTTCTGGAAATATGCTGTAGGCAATGCACACCATACTTCCTGCAGAGCGTTCCACAATGCGGGTGTATTCTGAGGTCTCGGATTCCTGTATTCGATAGCGCATTGCATGGCATCCCAAATGTGTTCTATCGCGTTCAGATCTGTGGGCTTGGGCGGGAATGGCAACACCCCAAACTCAGATGAATGCTCCTCTGACCCTAATGTGGCGTCCCGACACTTGTATGGAGGTGCATTGTCTGTTGGAACAGGCCCAACCCATCAGCATTAATGCAGGACATGAACGGGTGTTCCTCGTCAGAAAGGATGCGCACATAGCGTTGGCCGGCCACAGACGTTTGTAGACGCACCAGGGATCCCAGTGAAGTCCAGCTAAACACACCCCATACCATTACAGACCCCCCACCAGCCGGTACAGTTCCCTGTTGACAGGCGGGATCCCTGGCTTCATGGGGTTTGCGTCACACACGAATCCTTCCATATCCCCGATACAGTTGGAAACGTGACTCGTCAGACCTGGCTACTTGTTTCCAGTCATCAAGTGTCCAGTGGCTGTGTTGCAGTGCCCAAGCGAGCGCATAGTTCTGTGTCGTGCACCCATCAAGGGGACTCGAGTTGGGCGTCGGCTCCCAAAGCCCATATCGTGCAGGGTACGTTGCACAGTACGGGCGCGGATGCTTGCTGAGGCTCCAGCATTGAATTCCGATGATACCTGCGAGAGTGTTGCACGCCTATCGCGTGAAACAATTCTTGACAGCCGACGATGGTCACGTTCACCCAATGTCTTTTTTACGGCCACACTGGTATCGTAAGTTAGAGGTTTTGCCGGAATTCTTGTAGTCACGGTATAACCTTGCAATGGTCGTCCGTGAAAATCCGAACTTCGCTTCTACCTCCGAAATACTATGGCCCATCTCACGAACGCCAATTATGACACCGCGTTGAAAATCGCTTAAATCGTTATTATTTGTCATTCTCATGCCGAAAACAGCTCTGACAGCTGACAAGGATGTCTATCGCTTTATATACGCACTAGCGGACGCAACCGAGTACGCGCATAGGTGACGTTGCTATACGAATGGCTGTAGTGGTATTTTGCATAAGCTCGTCTGTACCAGTTTTTCTGGCACTTCAGTGTACGTATGATTTGCTGGTGTATAGATGCCCTACATTTCTACTGTTTCCCATGTAGCCACTCTTCAAAAAACTTGAAAATTACATCGCCCTGGAATGGGAATCGAATCCGCATATCCCGATTTAGTTCAGACATGCTCGCGACAATATATTTTTAGCATGCCAACAGCATACTTATACTGAAGTGGGCAGCTGAGTTCAAGATCTCCGGAAACAGCAGAGAAGGTTCTTCACTTCATGAGAGTCATGGGGGCTCTTAGCTTTGTTTTTAGGAGGGGATAAAAGGAATTCATAAATAACTGTCATCCCTAGCACTTTTGCGCAAATTTCCTCTTTGTTTTCTCAGTTATCTAACAGTTCTTACCACACACAACAGGAAACTTTAATTAAACACAGAAGACTCAGGAAAAAGGGGGAGAACAACAACTTAAAAAAAGATGGGTGGATGTTACATGGCACGTTGGAACAACAAGGAAATCTATCTGCCTTATGTTTTTCTGCGTTTATCTTCTGAGTTCTGTTCCTTTTGCCACTTCTGTCTCTTGCGCCAGCGATAAAGCTATTAATCAACAACCAGAAACCAAGCAGGTTAAATAACAATACGGACAAAAATCTCTCGGAAGATAGAAGTGTGGGAATAAGTTGGGAGCACTTTTCTGCAGCAGTAAATGCTACACGAATGGCTGTAGTGGATGATGACGTATTTTTCCGCGTTCTTCTCCTTTCACACCTTTTTATATTGTGCTCATGAACACTGTCCTCCAACATGTATTGAGAAATTTTACTACGACTTCCTACTGCAAATGTCCAGTATATCTCCGCCCTCTATTGTTCAAAAGCTTATGCGACACATGTAGCACCACTAAAATTTTTAACCAGTATGATTATTACAGTGAAATCTTTATGGTCCTCCTCCAAGAGAGAGTTATTTGGAGCACTTACATTTCCAAGGAAGAATAAATGACCTCTCTTTCTTTTCGCCCCAAATAAGGCGAGTTGATTAGAGTTAATATTTACAGCTGACACCAAGAAGAATGCAACACCAAGAAGGAAGCATCCGAGTGGCCTGATATTCGCAGCATGCGTCGCCCGCGAGAGGACATGCAAACGATTAGCATTCCAGGGCATATGCAAATCAAGTGCGCCTGGCACGCCACCGAGAAGCACTATAAGAAAGGTGCACAGAAGGCGGGGTGTAAGTAGTGGAAGTGTGTTGTGCTGCCGGACCTGTGCGTGGGAAGCTTCCTGATGCCTCGTCGCAGAATACGGCAGTCATTCCTGCACGTTTCGGAGTTCGACAGAAGACGCATAGTGGCTTATCGCGACAGCGGTTTATCGTACCGAGACATTGGCGCCCGTGTGGGACGACATCCAGCCACAGTGAGGCGAGGGATCCGGTGGGTGCAGGAGAGACGGACGGACCGACGTGAGCAATTGCCGCAGCCACGGCACACCACCGAACGAGAAGACCGGCATGTTGTGCGGCGGGCATTGACGGCTCGCACCGCCACATTACGAACGTTAGCGCAGGAATTAATGTGTGTTGCGCAACAACCTGTGTCAGCACGTACCGTTCGACGTCGTCTGCAAGAGCTGGCACTTGTCGCACGGTGCATATTGCTCCGATTACCATTGACGTTATACCACCGGCGAGTGAGGCGGCAGTGGGCCGTTGAACGCCGCACCTGGACTACGGAATGGCACGACATTGTCTTCTCCGACGCATCCCGTTTCTGCCTGCAATGCCACGATGGTCGGATCCGCGTGAGGCGGCACCGCGGCGAGAGACTGTATGACGCCTGCATTATGCATCGCCATACCGATCCGTCTCTTGGCGTTATGTTTTGGGGCGCAATTGGATATGGCACCCGCACCCCTCTGGTACACATCGCCGGTACACTCAACAGCCACCGCACCATCTCCGACGTTTTCTAGCTTGTAGTCCTCCCTTACCTGCAGGACCAGACAGCGGCCACGTTTCAACAGGATAATGCGCGCCCGCACGTGGCACACATCGTGCAACAATTCTTCACGGCCCACCAGCTGTCACTGCTGCCGTAGCCTGCCTTTTCTCCCGATATGTCGCCCATCGAACACGTCTGGTTGCTGATCGGCAACCGAGTGGCCCTGCAAGCATCACCCGCAGCTACGCCTGATGATTTGTGGCAACGTGTGGAAGCAGCCTGGACCGACATACCCCAAGCCCACATCCAAAGCCTCTTTCGTTCGATGCCGCGGCGTGTAGCGGCCGTTATTGCCAGCCATGGGGGCCACACGAACTATTGATGTCTGCGTGTTCCTCAAGTCGCACGGGCCTGTAAGCTCAATCATTTCATCTTTGTATCTGTTGTTATGTATGTGTCCAGTAAATCTGGACTTTGCTATCTCGTGTCCTTCTTGGTGTTGCATTTTGGGTGGCCAGCAGTGTAGATTGTCTCCAAGAATGAAAAGTATGAAGTTGAATTTACTGACACTACCTTAATGGAAAGACAACCTTTTTTTTTTATTTTTTTAGGATTTAACGACCACCATGAGCAACTCATAGCGCTATTAAGAAGTTATCCGTCCCTAATTTGGAGCAACTGGCTCCACGATAGGGAAAGTATCAGCGTCTTTTGGCATGCGTGCAACCCATGTTTCATACAGAAATTAGAGCCTGGGGATGGCTCCGACGACTTGCGAGAAACCAACAATTCTGACCTCTCAAACAGCGCCGCTCGTATGCTTAGTACAAAAGCAAAAAGAAGTTCTAAGACCTGCGGTAAAAGCATCAATGACCAGGGACGGATTGGCCCACCGGGAGATTTTCCGATAGACCAGTCGAGAAATGGCCCTCCACTTTCACGTATTCTTCGTATGATTTTTTTTTTTGGAACGGACGAGTAATTACACTGAAGTGTGCCAAAAGCCATGGGATAGCAGTATGCAAATTTTTATCTGGCGCTGCCATCGTATAAAGGCTTCGACCCACGCCACGACTTTTATCAGTTGCGAGGTGAGTCAGGTTGAACAACCGCCAGTAGGATTTTGGCAAGCGACGTCAATTATCAGAGTTCGAACGAGGCATGATAGTGGGAGCAAGACGGATGGGACATTCAATTTCCGAAGTTGTGCGAACATTCAACATTCCTCGATCCACAGGGGTCACGTGTGTACCGAGAATCCCTCATGGAAGGTACTACCACTCACCCTGGACTGCGCAGGAGCCGACCACGGGTGCTGAATGACCGTGACCAGCGGCGTCTGACCAGGATTGTCCATGCTAACAGACAAGCGACACTGGCTGAAATAACATTCACATTCAATGCAGGAGGTACAAGAGACATATCCATCAGGTCAGTGCTGCGTAATTTAGCGTCCATGGGGTACGGGAGCAGAAGATCCACCAGAGTGCCTTTGTTAACATCACGACATCGGACACAGCGTCTCATCTGGGGTCGTAAACATGGTAATTGGACTCTGGAAGACTGGAAACATGTGGAGTGGTCCGATGAGTCACTCTACCAGTTGTTACGAACTGATGGTAGGGTTCGAGTGTGGCGCAGACCCGATGAGGCCACAGACCCAAGGTGTCAACAAGACACTGTGCAGCTGGTGGTGGTTCCTTACATGTGTGGGGTGTCTTTACCTGGCACTGTCTGGGTTTTCTGGTCCTCGTAAACACGTTATTAACCAGTAATCGCTTTATTGCTCTGCTGGGTGACCATTTGCAGCCCTTCATGGACTTCATGTGTCCCAACAACGATGGGATTTACAAGGCGGAGAATGCACCATGTCATCGGAACCAAGTTGTCCAAAATTGTTTCGAGGAGCATTCTGGACAGTTTCGACGGATGGTGTGGCGACCACGTTCGCTCGACATGAACCGAATCGAGCACTTATGGGACATAGTGGAAAGTTCCATTCGCACCCAAGATCATGCACCTACAAATACCAGGGAACTGTGGGCGGCTGTGCAGACGGCATGGCTCAACATCTCTCCAGAAGTCTTCCGGCCACTTGTAGAATCGATGCCACGTCGAGTTGCTGCAATTCGCCCTGCTAGAGGAGGTCCTACATTATACTAGGTACGTATTCTATGACTTTTGGCACTTCAGTGCAGTTTGGTACTTATGAATAATATTCGTCAGTTTCACTCGAGCTTTATTTTTGTCTTTTTGTGTGAAACATGATTTCCATTAAAAAAAAAAAAAAGAAAAGAAAAAGAAAACATTTTCTTTTATTCACATAAAATTTGCGCATTTTCTCTTAAATGGCATCATAGCAAAGTTCTTTGAATTTATGATGTGAAAAAAGTGTCGTGGGAAACACCCTGTTATAAATTGAACTAAAGCTAACTACAACTAGACGTGGGTCGTTGGACATATTTGAAGTCCAGGTCATTTGTATACTCTCCTTTTCTAATCTTCAAGCAGACATTAGTACCTATTACATCCGCGTCTTCTAATCCGTAGAATGACACCAAGCACAAAGGGATTCTCCCGCAGAGATATTCCGAACCCGCCACAGGCACGTATCCATGAGCAGGGTCCTGGGGGTCCAGACCCCCCCAAAATGTTTAAATATGCATTTTAGAGATTGTATTTATTTATTTAGCGGCAAGTAGTACAGACACATTTTGCAGCAGTACAGACGCATTTTGCAGTAGTACAGACACATTTGCTCTTGAATAATCGCAAAACCAAAGCATTTAAACATGAGCTTCTGCAAATTATTAAATTGATGTAAATATTTATGGTTTGTTAAAGGTCTGCACTGATCGAGTTGGACTCGGGTACGAAGAAAGTGAAGTATGATGAATCAGGGTGAAATATGAAAAGTAGTTTAACGGATGTAGTTTATTGGTTTAAAGACGAAAAGTTGTTTAAAATTGTATTATTGTCTTACACAAAATTATTAACATTAACTGAATTACAATTACATTTACAAGCAGTGCACAAAATCTATATGTAATGATTGGTTGCTATTAAAAGCAAGAAGTCGTTTCATCAAATTTTAAACAACTTTAAAAGCAAGAAGTCGTTTCATCAAATTTTAAACAACTTTAAAAGCAAGAAGTCGTTTCATCAAATTTTAAACAAAGAAAAATAGCTCTTTTTCTCTCTATGTGTTAATTAAAAATATATATATAGTGCACACGCACACACATATGTAATTTTATGGACCCCCTCCCTCCGCCCCCTAACGGAAATTCTGGATAGGTCTGGATAGGTGCTTGGAAATCCCTGTCCCACAACATTTATCTCAAAAGAAACAACGATTTACCAGCAGGGTCGTAGCCAAGGGAGGACCAACCCGAACAACCTGCGTTTACTGACCCCCAACCTGCGTTTACTTTTGTCCGACCTACAGACTCACACTGCAGCCCAGTGACTCCTTTATATATTTTGCCCGACATCAATCATCACCCGCCCCTCCTAACTTCTCTGTTTCGCTACGGGCCTGTTTACATGGGTCAAAATAATGGGTAGACTTTAAAATGGCGTCTGTTCAACGAGGAGATAGAAATACCATTTCACAGTCGGCGATCAGTGACCAAATAAATATAAAAATTAATTGCGTAGGAAAATTTCAATGTGTTTATGTGCATATTTAAATTTTTTAGAATGATCTTTATGGTGATTTAGTTGGATATGGGATCTTTAATACACCCGTGGTTTTTTAATTGTAAAAACCCAGTTTTTCAAAGAAAAATAATTACCTAATTACCTAATAGAACACCCGGTTTTTGAACATAATTACCTAATAGAACACCCGGTTTATGAACATAATTATCTAATATAACACCCGGTTTTTGAACATGGTTTGATGCTACATTCAATCATGAGCGGATTTTTGAAATTCCTTCACAGTTAAATTGTTATTTTTTTCCTCATGACTGAATTCGTTTTTACAATGCATATTTCAACAGTTCACTTTCATCTAGGATCTATCAGAAATTTTTTCATAACGTGTGTTTTTACAGGTGACCTCAAGACTAAAATTCCCGGGCTAGTTTGGTCCTCCCAATCCGCCCCTGTTGACGATAATCTAGCTAGTACGAAGTAGAATGCAAGAACTAAGTCAAGCCAAATCACATCAACCGCATTTATTTAGGTGCGTTCTTTCATTCAAACAGAATATCCGTAGGGAAAATAGTGTTACTCCATCATGTTTGTTAATGCATGTTTAATGTCCCGAAAAACTGTGCATGCGCAGATGACAGTTTTAGTTTTTAAATGTTTCTGTAGGAAACATGCATTTCTCGAAAGGTACGAAGAGGATTTACTTCGATTTAGTTTACAATTTCGTAAATCTTTTAATGAAATGAATACAACAAGATTTTCTTTGAACGGTGTCTTGCAAATTGGCTGTGACGTCAAAATAAGATAAAAAGAAAGTTGAAATTAAGGGTTCACAGTGCTTTATTATAAGTTTTTGCTTAAAACTAATGTCTGGTCGAGTGTAAGAATATGACAAGCTGCTAAAAATATTTGAAGCAACGGAAATCTTTCACTGCCACTCAGAGGCGCCAACTTCTAAAAATTTCAAAGGGTGCCCAAATTAAAAAGGCAGGTATCGTTTCCAGTGTTGAAATTT
Source organism: Macrothele yani (assembly GCA_039090855.1). Lineage (NCBI taxonomy): Eukaryota > Metazoa > Arthropoda > Arachnida > Araneae > Macrothelidae > Macrothele > Macrothele yani. Next base: position 79,698,738 of record CM077026.1, read on the forward strand.
TTTAAATATTTAAATATCGGTACTTAGCCAGTTATTGCCATTCGCTGCAAAACACACCTTACGAAGTATCTTATAAAATATCCTGCGATGTATCAATTGAAGGATATTACAAAAAAGAGTTAATGCAATCTATTGAACAAAATTTTACCCTGAGATTTTTATTTCCAGTGTGACTTTATTTTCATTCGTTGTCTCAGCATGCTTCCTCCTATAGCGTAAAACCTTTTTGCCGATGGTAGGATCCGAACGTCTTACTACTCCGGAGGCGGCTATTCTCCCAACTGAATTACGCTTACCGATTTAACTCGTACGTATCCGCAATAGTACGTCATCTACGTCAAGTTACGTAGAACGTTGCATTCCAAATATCAATATATTATATACAACGACCGTTCCATAAAAACTGAGAGTAAAATCACACAAAATGAAGGAATACAGGTACAGCAAAATATATGTTATTATTTCTCAAAGTATCTTCCCTCGGATGATATGTAACGGTCCCATCGTTCAGTCCACTTTTCAAAGCATGTGGCGAAGGCATTTTGAGGGAGCTGCTTTAACGACCCCTGTACAGCTTGAATAACGTCAGCATCTGTGCTGAATGTTGCGTCACGGAACTTCTCCTTCATTGTTGGAAACAACCAGAAATCACACGGGACGAGATCAGGACTTTAGGTAGGCTGTGGCATGATTTCAATACTGCATTTCGTAAGAAACAGTTGAACACAACCAGCCACATGTAGGCGGGCGTTATCATGGTGTAGGATCCACTTGCCCACCAGTTCCGGTCGCTTGATCGATATGTGTCGCTGCAGACGCTTCAAGACTAAAATGTAATACTCAGCATTGACAGTAATTTGGGGGGGGGGGCAGCATGCTGGTAGACTACACCTTTATGATAAAAGAAAAATATCATCATCACCTTCCCAGCTGATTTGGTTTGGCGGACTTTTTTTCGGAGGAAGTGAGTCTGTGTGTTTCGAGACACTCGTTGCGCGCTTCGTGAGGGAGTCGAAATGGTGGACCCATGTTTCATCGGCAGTTATTACTGTGTTTGAAAAGTTTGGATCCTTTGCAATAATTTGTTTCCACTCGTGACGCATCTGAACTCTGGCTAACAATTGTTCTCTCGTCAGGTGATGAGGTATCCATCTGGAACACATACGATGCAGCAGTAATTTGTCACGTAGAATGCGGAATGCCGACGTTTTAAAAATATTAGTTGATGCCGCTATGTCTTCACACGTCATTCGTCGATCTTTTTGCAGAATTGCACAAACAGTGTTAACAATACGCTCCGTGACAACACTTTCAGGTCGACCAGGCCTAGGAACGAGTTCCTAGGCCTGTGGACAATCGCCCTTTTTTGAAATCATGATGCCATCTAAAAACCGTTGTCTCACCCAAACATTTATATTTGTAAACTTTTTCATTAAATCAACTGCTTCTGGAGCCGCTTTACCCAAACGATAGCAAAATGTTATCGCATAACGCATTTCACTTCTTAACTCTGAATCAGTCACCTCCATTGCTGTACGTCGAAATGCAGACGTACCTTAAACAACTGCGCAATAAAAAAACCAAAATCGTCTGCCACGGCTAATAACAGTTAGACGTCTGTGTGGTTATTGTTACCCTTCGCATTGTTGCCGACTCAAAAAAAAAATACTCTGTTTTTATGAAACATCCTTTGTAAATACTAATCGAATATGTTACAGTAGAACATTGGTTATACGTTTTTCTAGGGGGATGGCATTAAAAGACGTATAAATGAAAAAAAAATATGAAAGAAATTTCAAAATGTTAAGTACTATTGTAAAATTCATGATTTAAAGGAGTACTAGATCTTCACTAATAATGTTTTTTTTTTTTCCAAGTCGAACTGGTTGCGAAAGAAAAAACAAAGCGTTACAAATTACAATGTATTTTAACACAAAAATCATAAAGCCTATGGAAATCGAGCTTCTCTTTTGACAGCTCTGTCTATCCTTATTCTAGATTAAGTGAAAACCTCACAACTAAGAATCCAATAATATTGCTTCGACATGCAATACATAAATTAACAGCGGCTTTTTTCTACGGATTCTGGGTGAATCGGTTTGAAACCGAAATGAAGAATATTTATTATATGTACATCTAAGATTCTATTCTAATACGTCACGAATAAGTGGAGCCACAAAGTTACGTCCCACAGATTTACCTGTTTGCACATAATTACGCATCCTTGAGAATATAATAAACTAAAAGATATTTTTCGTGGGGATGAAGAAATAGACCTGTCATTTTTTTAATAACAGAGTCAAGGCAAAAAATATTTACTACGTGAAAAACATTGTGGCATTATGTTAAGTGAGTTTTTTGTTTTATATATTCAAGAGTAAACATTTTAAGTAATTTTACATTTTGTGTGCCATAATTCTTCATTGTTAACTTATTCGTTCGTTTACCTTTGTTTCGTATTTTGGTATAAATCGTAAACGGTCATTAGACACTATCACGTGTTTTGTGTGTGGGATTGTGAGGCATTTGGAAAGGTTGGCCTTAATTCTTTAAAAGAATAAAATTAGCATGATATGATTAACTTTGGCTAAAGTGTTTTGTAATACTTTGTAACGGTTTAAAACTAGGGCAATCATTTTCATTACAACGTGCATATTTATGTTACACGCAATAAGTGCAATAATTTTGGTTTTACGAAAAATACCTGTAGATTCCAAAGAATTTGAATTATTGGAAAGCCCAGTTAATGAAATTTAAAAATTTCAATAATTGAAAGCTAGATTTTTGCAAAATAGCCTCCAAGGAATTCCTTGCGCGCGCGGGGGGAAGGGGGGGGTCATGTTTTTGCAGTACGCCACTGGTGCAAGGTATTCTTCGTTGGGGTCCCCCAAGTTTTTCCCGTACGCCACTAGTATTAAGATCTACGCCCTGAAAAATACCTGCTGACCATCATCTTCCTCTAATGATCCTGATACTGACTTAGTGTTGTTCTCAGGCGAGGGCATCAACTTCTTCGGAACATTTTACGCGCCAACAACCAGCCAACCAAGTAGGAGATGCATGATGAGGCAGCCAGCCGCCTTTGTAGCTGTTCACTCACTTCCCGTTTTCTTCTCCCCCTCTGGCATTGCGTGCCAGTGACTGCGGGTATAGGGAGGGTGCGAGCGGAGGAGTAAAGTTTACTAAGGAAGATTAAAGGGAGGAGAACAGTGAGCTGGAGGGGGGAGGGGGAAGTCAGGTTGCATCCAGGGAAGAAGCGGCCGACCGGTTTTTTACCCGGAGCGGGCCTCAGCGAGCAGGGATCATCCCCATCATATCCCCGCAGATGGCTGTCCGATTGCATACGGAGAACTAAACTGTTCTTTGAAAGGAGTTCCTATGTGCGCGTCGATGCAACGTCAACAGAGGGATTTTGAGTCAACAGTGCCACAATGTTCTGAGCCGATACGTAATGACACTCGAAGGAGCGCGTTATTGTTGTTGATTACGTAATGCAAAGGATTCTGTGAAGTTCATGGTCTTCCTGTGGGTGCGCTTCGTTAAGTGAGTGAGGGATGCTGTGTCAGGCAGCTGTGCTGGTGTTATCCTTCTTGTGGTTCACAGGTAGGTCACAGTCATGACTGCATTCCTTGCATGCCTACATAGTTTCCAATTTCTAAATACTTCAAGAATTAAGATACTGAAAAGGTTCGTACTGGATATTGTAACATTTTTATTTAATGACTGTGGCATGGATTGGCTATTCTATTTAATCATAATCAACACAGAAAAGTCTATCATTGATGTAGAAATTTTTGTTCCCATCAGAAAACGATCTACTGAGTTCAATGAAAATTAGTTATGAATAAAGCCCAGATGTTCAAACTTAAAAGTCCTCAAAATAAGCAAGAACTAAAAATAAAAAAAATAAAAAATGCGCTAAAATTGAAAAAATATGCATTCAACATACCTGAAAGTTTTATTGTAGGATTCACATATTTACATGATCTAGATGTATATACATTTTACTCTTGAATATTTTCGCGATTGCACATGATGACGAAATGCTTTTTTATATATCCCAGAGAAAAAAGCATGACTGTTGTCAGTGAAAAAATGCGTATATATAGGAAATGTCCTTTCCACTTTCAGAGAAGTTATCGATGTAACTTTAAAGCACGCTATGTAAGTGGATGACACACTTTCACAATCAATATTTTCTGCTTGAAGAATTATATATTTTTTAAATCATTTTCCAGACTAGCATTACTAGAGAGCACTTTGGAATACTTTTTGTTTTCTTTCGTATATCTTGTCATTGTACGCGAGGTATATTTTCAGTGCCTTTCTCGGTCTTCTATCACTTTGAAAGAGTTTACTAAAGTGTCATCCCTTTTTTCCAGAGTAGATATAGCTGTCGATACTTTGAAAAAATGAGCATTAATAAAATGCAAGTTCGCTGATGACAGCTGATTTTCTTAAGAATTCTAATGATCACAGAGGAATCCTTATCCGGAAGGGCATTCACGATATCTGAAATTCGTACCATGTGTGAATCATAATAAACTGCAACAGAAATCCATGTTCTCCACCTCGTTAAAGCTGCATTTGGTGGGCGATTTAATTCTGGAGCTATTCCATTAAATAATTAAGTTTCAGAGGGAGCTTTCAAGAAAATTTTCTTCACACTTGACATCAATCCGTCAACGTCAGGAAATAAAATCTTCATTTTGTTATATGGAAATATTCAAACTTTATTTAGATTGTAACTTTTGTTATTTTGTGTGCCAACGACAGCTACAGAGATTCACTCACCGGTCAAAAAGGCGCTTAGCACAGATTCATTTCGAAGAAAGGTAATTCTCTTGTCGACCGTGGGATCTCCTATGAACAAAAGGACACGACTCTCCCTCACAGAGAGCCCGCCGGGGACAATCCCATTAGGCAATTTAACAGTACAACTTCTTACGTCAAGAGCATTTTCCTATAGGACAGATCGTGTAAGGGAATGAGACATAGGGGAGTCTTCATGGAGATTTCGAAGAGAAAAGTATGGGGAATTTTGCTCGGAAACAAGGTACGGCAAACGCTTTCGCGCGGGATGGAGTAGAAAGAGATTCTTAGCAAGAATTATATAGAGGAAGTCGCCCGAGATATCTATCAATCCACTGGAAGCATTACTATTCAATCAGACCAACTAATATCTCAATATTACCCCTTTCCTCCCGTCTGATGAATAAAGATATGTTCGAAAGAAATCACCTGCCATAACATTCAGTTTTTTTAACTACTTATTTATTTGCTTCCCTGCTCCAAGAACCTGCAAACTATTATTTGCTTCCCTGGGGGAATTTTATGAGGTGTTCCCTGTGGATAAGTATGTTTCTATAGTGGACAACAAGACTAAACTTCTCGGCCTGGTTTCGTCGACCCAATTCGGCCTTGCTGATCGTGTTAAAAAGAAGGCTTCCTCGGGGTCTCAAGTAAACAAGGGAATGAAAAGAGCTATATTATGAATTTTAAATTAAGGGGGTTTAAAATAAGTGGGTTTAAAAATGTTGTGTATCTAACACATGCGGATGGGAGCGAGAATGACATACTGTGTGGGAAGACTCGAACTGCGAATCTGATTCCAGTACAACTACTAAAGATCAGTTGGGAGAAGAACAAAATGAGGATGATGACTGGGAGTTTCAAATAATAATTAGGGTAATGTATCACTGCACTTTTACAATAAAAAAAGCTATGTCAAATTTCGAATGTTTTCACTTCAAGGTATATTTGAGACCATTTATTTTTCATATAAAACACCCTCGAAACTTTAGGGTCGTATTATGTGCAGAGATGGAAACGGGTCACGGGTCAACGGATGGACAATTTCTTGTGGGTCCTTGGGTCAAGGTGTTCCTGACCCGATTTTGACACGGTTTTATTCCCGCTTTATTTTTGAAAAGAGAAAAATATATTCCAAAGAAAAATGCGCGTTGTGGAATTCTGTAGTCGATACTGGTGCCCACGGAGTGAATAATGATTTGCCATGCAAAAATATTGTCGTCTCTTTCTTTAAGCAACAAAGATTTCCACCGACCGACGTCAGACACACCGACACCATAGCGTAAAAAGATACTTCCTTTGCGTTCTTTTACAGTGCGATTGCCCAGGGCCAGGTACAGGCAAACGCCATTCGCCTGCTTCTCAGCTGATTCACTCTCTCCGTGCGAAGTTCACTGTATGACTAAAAGTTACTTTTCACATTGCATCTTTTACATTGAGCATTCAGAGGTTTTCGATTGATGTGCTGACATCCCGTTCCTATGGCATGTCATGTCGAAATTAACTCGTTATTTGTTAATATGGATGGATTTAATATTAAGGAGGTTGAGAAAGGCATCGAAGCCAACAAATACGTGCTTGTTGAAAACCACAAGGGGAAGAATGAATGTTGAAAATTGTTTGTCTCATTAAGGAACCGGTGAATAATTCTGTGTTGTTTGGTCTCGCTTGTTGTTCAAAATGTGGAAAGTGTATAATTACAAAGGAAGATGTCGACGGTATAATAAAAGATTATGAACCAAAAATCTAACGGACCATATGAAAGTATGCGCACCTCCATCAAAGCGTGAAAAGTATGAACAATCTAAATACATTTTAAAAAATACATTTGTGTAATTGTAAATAATTATTCCTATTTGTAATATACTCCATGGTCAAGATCATAGTCAGCCATTACTTCTGGATTACGCAAAATAGTGGCATTCAAAATGGCACTAAAATTTAGCAAGTAACCAAATTTTAGTATTAAAAAAGGATTTCAGTTATTAAATATCAAGCAGTTATTGGGATGAATATATATATTACGTTTATATGTATATGTATATATATACCATTAAGAAGAGACATAAGCAAAAGCAATTTTTTAACCACATTCCAAAAACAACATAGAAAAACCCATATACTGACAGGTATGAGTAAAAAGAGGATAAAATAATAGCAAACTGAATGTAGAAAGTGTCGAGAATGCCGAGCCTTGGCTTTATCAAGGACCAGCAAAACTCTGCATTTTCTCACTTCCACAAAGACCTAGTTGGAAATGGGTTTCTGCAAAGCCATAGATGCAAGTAATAAGCCCACCAAAAATTTTTATTTAAAGTATCATAACCACCTCAGAGTTGCATGACGAAAAACAAGATAAAAAAATATATATATATAAATTGAGTTTCGAATTTATAGTTCAAAGCAGATTTGTCTGGGTCAGTTACCGGTCCGGATCGGGTCCGGGTCCGAAATGTTTGACCCGTTTCTAACTCTGATTATGTGCGAGGCTGTACTATATTCGGGCCAATGCGGTAATTATTTAGGAAAAAATCGACCTACATATTTAATTATGCATTAAAATAAGCAAAGGTAAAAATTATTATATTTGATACGATTGAATAGAATAGACATGGTCTTCGCTCTTTCCACGTTTTCTTTAATTAACACACAGTAACCGAAAAATTAGTTAAAGAAAACGTGGAAAGAGCGATGACTGTCTATTCACATTGTCTCCAAGTATTTGGAAGATTTTCACTATCACTCTCGCCCTTTGGATTTATTATCTATAATTTAATAGCTTAGGCCGTTAAGCCGCACCAGATGGAGACGTCTCAGTTGCTGAAACCATCTCAACGGATTTGTGAAGTCAGATGCTGACAGATGAACACACATAGCGCCGTGGATTGTTGGCCACTGTAGCGTAAGGCGAACGCACTCGGCTAGTTATCGAGAAATCTGGGGTACGATCCCAGCGGTGACCAGTTCTAGTTTTCTGTTGCTGTGTGTTAATCAAAGAAAACATGGAAAGAGCGATGACTTTGTCTATTCCAACACTTACTTTGTTTTATTACAAGCTGAATCCCCCCCCCCCCCGACGTGCTTTTTCCCAGAATTACAGTTTGAAATTTTTCACTTTCACTTCATTCGCTTGAATTACCATCCCCAAAACTTACTTTCATGTTCCACAAGGTGACAATAAATTTGGATATATAACAATATGTATGTAACGTTCTCTACAAATTATCGAATGTGCTATTTTCAGTAGATTAGGGAAATGTATACTAATGCGTGTTTTATAATACAATTCACATTATTGCGAAACCTCGTAAGGAATTTTTTTTATTGTGGAAATTCAAGGGTTGAGGTCACTTCTTTGGCCATCAACACCGAGTGATCACTGAATTATGACCACCCCTATCAAAAGTGGATGCTGCCCGTTGATCACGTGATTTCCGAAAGGGCACCATTAGTTGACCGACATAGTATTAACACATATAAGGCGTGAATGGAGCAGTATAGGTAGTAAAATTCTGAACGTGGTGGGTAAAGGGAAGGAAGGATTTATCTGTCTTTGAGAAGGGACAGATTGTGGGAACTCGGAGAGAGGATGCCTCGATTTCCCAAATATAAATTATATCAGGACTGGCGTAAAAATGGTCAAATTACGACCCAGAGGCAAAACTGCACAGAACACTGAAAGGTTGATGTGATACGTGAGCGCCGGGTCCGGCGCCTCGTACAGCCCAACAGACGTAGCACTGTTCAACAGTTGACCCAATACAACAGAGATCAACCGGGAACAGTATCTGTCATGACCATGCGTCACACGTATCTGATATAATAGCAGACGACCCTGACAAAATCTTCTCCTAACCACGGTTCATCAGCGCAAAAGACTAGCCTAGTGCAAAGATCATGCAAGTTGGACGTCATAACTGAAAAAAAGTGTGCTTGGTCTACGAATCGCGTTTTTACTCCACTCTGTGAATAGTCGTGTGCGTATTTAGTGCGAACAACTTTAGAAACTGGATCCATCCTGCATGGTCTCCATAGTTCAAGCCGGAGGAGGGGGTTGAATGGTGTGTGGAATGCTTACAGTGTTGGGGCTTGGACCCCTGGTGCATGTGGAACAACGTCTGACTGGTGCCCATAATAGTGAATTGCTTGCTGACTCTGTACAACCAGCAGTGTTGCACTTTCCCCCTAATGGCGACTGTGTCTTCTATGATGACTGAATTATGACCGCCGAGCCACAGGCCCATTGTTGGCAGGAATGGTTTGAGGAACACGGTTCAGACTTTCAGAATATCGATTGGCCTCCGAACTCCTTCGATATGATTCCCATAGAGCAATTGTGGGACACTGTGGAACGGTATATCAGACGTCTGGATACACCAATCATGTCCATACCTGTATTGAAGGCCGCATTACACACAGCGAGGTTGGCCACACCTCCCAACTGCTTCCGGAATCTTATAGAATCGATGCCACGTGGGATAGCTGCTATACTGAGGGCGAAAGGAGGACCTATGAAGTACGTATTAGGTAGATGGTCATAATTCATTGATCACTCAGTGTATAACTGTAGTCCAAATGTAGGACACGAGACTCTTGGTAAGACAGGTTTCATTGCACAAGGCTGGAAGTTTAAAATTTTCTGAAAAGAGTTTGGGCGCTCCCAGTTTTGATTGAAGTTTAGAAGGAAGATGGACAAGAAGTGGTTCCACAGAATTTGGGGAATGTGTCAGACAACTGACAACAAAGCCGTCAGTATCAGTTAGGGTGTCTGTCGATATTTAGATCTAAACATTGTCTGTCAGTGATAATGAAATTCCTTTGTTGGTGGCATTAACAGAATCATTCGTGAGTGACTTTATAGAAGTTTGACAAAGCAAACTGCTGCCCAAGAAATTATAGGCCCTAGATAGACTCTCTACAATAAACACGTTGTTCAATTGTCGATCTATCAGCATCTGCTTAATCAGCTAGTTCACTTCTATTCACGAACACATTGTTAAAATAATCATACCTTTTCTTTGATGTTTACCAGTAGGTCTGAAAGTTTTGACAATGGTACCGACATTCAAAGCATCATTTATATTCTCCTTAAGCTTCCTAGGAATCAACATTTAGTGGGTGCAGTTTCTCACACTCTCTTTAGTATACATACCGGGTAGGAAATTTTTGAGGTAATTGATTTTCGGTAAATGACTTACACACACACATACATAACTATGTATCATGACACATAATACATTCACTTCATGTATCATTGTTCATGATGTTAACAGGTATGTAATTCCCTTCTGCTTTTGTGAGAGGCCGGATACATTTATATGAGTACGTTGAAGACATAAAAAAGTAATTGTACTTGAATAAAAGCTCATCTTAATAGACCTGACATGCATTCATGCTTTCTACTTTCCTAATTCCATTTTGAGAAGTAAAGAAAATGAAATTCTTCAATGCAGTTAATTCTGAGGCGACCATGTAAATAGAATTTTCGAGGGGATGCTGACTCGACAACTGGACTTCTTTAAAGGCGAATGCTTTTTAGAATAACTGTACCTCCATATGCAAGCCTACAATCATTTCCGAAAATGTATAGAAAACTATATCAAAATCGATTTAACCGTTTCCTTTGTCAGCGTTGTCAAGGTTCAACAGCAGTATATATACCTTATATAATCATCATCATTGTCAACCATTATCAATCCACTGCTGGACGAAGGTCTCCCCAAGTTTCCTCCACAACGGTCTGTCTTGTGCCAGTCTCCTCCATGTCACCCCTGCATACTTTCGAATTTCATCCACCCATCTCCCATGTGGTCTTCTTCTGGGTCTTTTCCTGTCCCTTGGAATCCAATCTAAAATTTCGGCTGTCCATCGATGATCTGTCCTTCTGGCAGTATGTCCAGCCCACTGCCATTTCAGGGATTTAACTCTGATCATGATGTCTTCCACTTTTGTCATTTTTCGGATCCACGTGTTCCTCTTCTTATCTCTCCTGGTTACACCAAGTATGCACCTCTCCATGCTTCTTTGAGTTGTCTGCAGCCTTTGTATGTCTCTTTTAGTTAAGGTCCACGTCTCTGCACCATACGTAAGCACTGGAAGGATGCATTGATCAAACACTTTTCTTTTAAGACATAATGGCATATTGCTCTTGAAAATTATGCTGTTTCTTCCAAAAGCTCTCCAGGCAAGTTTTGTACGCCGATTAATTTCTTCATCAATGTGACCCTCACTTGATATCTGCTGTCCAAGATAAACGTACGTGTCTGTTATCTCCAGCTTTTCTCCATCAATCGATAAATCTTCATTTCTTGTAAAAGCATTGAACATCACTTTTGTCTTCTGAAAGTTCATTTTTAATCCCACTTCTTCACTCTTGTCAGCAAGTTCCTGGATCATACTCTGCAGCTCTGATGGGCTAGTTGCAAAAATGACTACGTCATCAGCAAAACGAAGGTGGGTTAGATAATCTCCATTAATCTTTATCCCCTTGTTTTCCCAGCTCAGTGACTGAAAAACACCCTCCAATGTGGCATTAAAGAGCTTCGGAGATATGGTGTCACCTTGTCTCACTCCCTTTCCAATTTTTATGTGTGTTGTATTTTCAAACAGCCTAATCTTTGCACTTGCATTTTCATAGATGTTATTAATAATATTAATGTATGCATCTTCAATACCGCAGGTTTTCAGAGCCATTGTAACTGCTGATGATTTCACCAAATCAAAGGCTTTTTCATAATCGATAAAAGCCATGCACAATGGAAGTTCATATTCCCTCGCTCTTTCAATTAGTTCTCTCAGCACGTGGATATGATCTATTGTGCTGTAGCCACTCCTGAATCCAGCTTGTTCTTTCGGTTGAGCCATGTCCAGTGTTACCTTCAAGCGGTGTGAAAGAACTTTAGTGAAGATTTTATAAACTACTGATAGGAGGCTGATAGGTCTGTAGTTTCCAAGATCCTCAATGTCACCTTTCTTATGTAGCAGGATCATTGTAGCGGTGTTCCAATCCTCAGGAATCATTCCTTTATTAAGGCATCGAGTGAAAATTTGGGCGAGTACTGTTTCGATTTCTCCACTTGCTTCTTGTATGATGTCTACAGTAATTCCATCTTCTCCTGGAGCTTTTCCCCGCTTCATGTTCTTGATTGCATGTGCAATTTCTGCTGGAAGGACTGGAGGAACTCTGGTACTGGTATCTTTCATGATGTCTGGAGTGCATGTATCATCCCTTTCATATAATTTGGAGTAGAAATCTTTCACTCTTGTCAAAATTTCGCCTCTACTTCTTGTTACAGAACCATCTTCTTTTCTCAGTGCCATAATCTGTTTTCTTCCCTTACTGAGATATCCCTTTGCTATCTTTAGGCTTTGGTTGTTTTCAATTGCTTTCCTTACTAGTTCACAGTTGAATTTTCTTACGTCTTCAGTGATACTTTTTCTTACTGTCTTGCATAGCTCTATATATTCCACTTTGGAAGTCACATCTTCTTTAGTTGTCCTCATCTCTCTTCTTTTTTGCATCAACATTTTCGTTTTTCCTGATAATTTATTTACATGCAACTTGTTCTTAGACCCAGCTAATTTTGTTGCTGTTTCCATAAGAGCTTTGGTTACTTTTCTGTTAACTTCAGAGATGTCCACTTCTTCCGATGTTAGGCCTTCTAAAGCAGAGAACCTGTTCTTCAGTTCCAACTTGAAGGTATTATGGTGTTTTTTAAGGTTGGTTATGTGAATAGATTTTGTTTGTCTTATGAGCTTGCCACGTTCAAGTTTAGTGTTGAGGTGCATCTTACATCTCACCAATCTATGGTCACTACCTGTGTTGAACTTGTTTAGCACACTGCTCCCCACTAAAGGGGCTCTGACGACCGCCAATAGCGGTATAACTATACCATCGGGATTAGAGGAAATTCTATCCCACACTCACCAACCCGCTTGGCCAGCGTGGTGAGTTATGGCCAAACCCCTCCAAAATGATTCCACAACTTAAATCTTGGCCCTCAGTCTCCGGCAGCTGGAATGTACCTGACCAAGGCAGCGGCCAGTGCGACATGAAGGCAGAGGGTGCTAAGAATCCCCGGAGGACCGGACTAGGCTGCCATCTGATGATGACCTTGGCTACGTATAATGGACGCTCCCTATCTTCTGATTCAAAGCTTCTTGAATTGGAAGAGGAACTACAAAGGATCAAGTGGGACATCGTGGGGCTAAGTGAGGTAAGGAGAAAAGGAGAAGATCTCATCGAACTGAAAAGTGGACATCTCTTCTACTATCGTGGGACAGATACTGGCAGAACTAGTGGTGTTGGATTTATAATAAACAAGAAACTGAAGGATAAAGTTGTAGAAGTTGAAAGTTCCTCTGACAGAGCTGCACGACTTGTTATCCAACTCTCGAGAAGATACCAGGCTCAGATTATTCAAACTTATGCACCCACCACAAGTCATGCTGAAGAAGAAATTGAAGAATTTTATGAGGAAATTTGTCATCTAAATAATAAAGGTAAGCAGCACTTGAAAATAATTATGGGAGATTTCAATGCAAAAATAGGGCAACGGCAACAGAATGAAACTTCAGTAGGTAAATTGGGTCACGGCAACAGAAACCAGCGTGGAAATACTCTCGTTGAGTTTGCAGAGGCAGAAGGGTTTTTCATCTTGAACTCCTTCTTCAAGAAAAAGCCACACAGGAAATGGACATGGAGACATCCAAATGGGACGACAAGTGAAATTGATTTTATTATGTGCAACAAAAAATTCGTCATAGAAGACTGCAGTGTGCTAAACAAGTTCAACACAGGTAGTGACCATAGATTGGTGAGATGTAAGATGCACCTCAACACTAAACTTGAACGTAGCAAGCTCATAAGACAAACAAAATCTATTGACATAACCAACCTTAAAAACACCATAATACCTTCAAGTTGGAACTGAAGAACAGGTTCTCTGCTTTAGAAGGCCTAACATCGGAAGAAGTGGACATCTCTGAAGTTAACAGAAAAGTAACCAAAGCTCTTATGGAAACAGCAACAAAATTAGCTGGGTCTAAGAACAAGTTGCATGTAAACAAATTATCAGGAAAAACGAAAATGTTGATGCAAAAAAGAAGAGAGATGAGGACAACTGAAGAAGATGTGACTTCTAAAGTGGAATATATAGAGCTATGCAAGACAGTACGAAAAAGTATGACTGAAGACGTAAGAAAATTCAACTGTGAACTAGTGAGGAAAGCAATTGAAAACAACCAAAGCCTAAAGATAGCAAAGGGACATCTCAGTAAGGGAAGAAAACAGATTATGGCACTGAGAAAAGAAGATGGTTCTGTAACAAGAAATAGAGGCGAAATTTTGACAAGAGTGAAAGATTTCTACTCCAAATTATATGAAAGGGATGATACATGCACTCCAGACATCATGAAAGATACCAGTAGCAGAGTTCCTCCAGTCCTTCCAGCAGAAGTTGCACATGCAATCAAGAACATGAAGCGGGGAAAAGCTCCAGAAGAAGATGGAATTACTGTAGACATCATACAAGAAGCAAGTGGAGAAATCGAAACAGTACTCGCCCAAATTTTCACTCGATGCCTTAATGAAGGAAAGATTCCTGAGGATTGGAACACCGCTACAATGATCCTGCTACATAAGAAAGGTGACATTGAGGATCTCGGAAACTACAGACCTATCAGCCTCCTATCAGTAGTTTATAAAATCTTCACTAAAGTTCTTTCACACCGCTTGTAGGTAACACTGGACATGGCTCAACCGAGAGAACAAGCTGGATTCAGGAGTGGCTACAGCACAATAGATCATATCCACGTACTGAGAGAACTAATTGAAAGAGCGAGGGAATATGAACTTCCAATGTGCATGGCTTTTATCGATTATGAAAAAGCCTTTGATTCGGTGAAACCATCAGCAGTTACAATGGCTCTGAAAACCTGCGGTATTGAAGATGCATACATTAATATTATTAATAACATCTATGAAAATGCAAGTGCAAAGATTCGGCTGTTTGAAAATACAACACACGTAAAAATTGGAAAGGGAGTGAGACAAGGTGACACCATATCTCCGAAGCTCTTTAATGCCACATTGGAGGGTGTTTTTCAGTCGCTAAGCTGGGAAAACAAGGGGATAAAGATTAATGGAGATTATCTAACCCACCTTCGTTTTGCTGATGACGTAGTCATTTTTACAACTACCCCATCAGAGCTGCAGAGTATGATCCAGGAACTTGCTGACAAGAGTAAAGAAGTGGGATTAAAAATGAACTTTCAGAAGACAAAAGTGATGTTCAATGCTTTTACAAGAAATGAAGATTTATCGATTGATGGAGAAAAGCTGGAGATAACAGACACGTACGTTTATCTTGGACAGCAGATATCAAGTGAGGGTCACATTGATGAAGAAATTAATCGGCGTACAAAACTTGCCTGGAGAGCTTTTGGAAGAAACAGCATATTTTTCAAGAGCAATATGCCATTATGTCTTAAAAGAAAAGTGTTTGATCAATGCATCCTTCCAGTGCTTACGTATGGTGCAGAGACGTGGACCTTAACTAAAAGAGACATACAAAGGCTGAAGACAACTCAAATAAGCATGGAGAGGTGCATACCTGGTGTAACCAGGAGAGATAAGAAGAGGAACTCGTGGATCCGAAAAATGACAAGAGTGGAAGACATCATGATCAGAGTTAAATCCCTGAAATGGCAATGGGCTGGACATACTGCCAGAAGGACAGATCATCGATGGACAGCCGAAATTTTAGATTGGATTCCAAGGGACAGGAAAAGACCCAGAAGAAGACCACATGGGAGATGGGTGGATGAAATTCGAAAGTATGCAGGGGTGACATGGAGGAGACTGGCACAAGACAGACCGTTGTGGAGGAAACTTGGGGAGACCTTCGTCCAGCAGTGGATTGATGATGGTTGACAATGATGATGATGATGATGATATATATAAACAAAATAAGATGTAAAACATCTGAGAAAATGCATTTAAGAACCACAGCTTTGGAAAAAACTAACTTTTGAACAGTAATCCTGGGCTAATAAATATTATTTTGCTTTAGTCTGAACATAGAAACCGATAGTCCCGGGCGTAGGACAAGCCGATTTTTCGACCCCTGGTTTATCACAACGTACTGCATGTTATTTTCGTCAATACGATTTTGGTATTACACTGTAAATAGCGTTTTCGGAATCACTATTGTCAGATTTTTCTCGATATGCCCATCTCCTCGAAGTAAGATCTGAAAAGTACATAGAACTTCTTACTTGAAACTTAAAGTCAGTGACATGAGATGCATTCAATTGAACACCTAGTGGATATTCCAACTGGTATTTGGCAAAGAACAGTAGTATCAAAAATCTCGTCAAAAGCAGCATTTAGCCAGTTTTTGGCCCCATTCTGGCATCACATGGGACAAATTTAGCTGAGTATATGGTAGATGCTCAAATAGTGGTATTTGTTTTTCCGATTTTTCGGTGAAAAACGAAAAACAACAGATGCAAAAAGAGTTCTGTGGAAGGCCTTATTTTCGTAGTTTTTTTTTCTTCTTAACATTAAAATGGAGAACCGAGATTTCGCAGCAACGTTTCCCCACAAACTTGCTTCGTTTCAGACGTTTGGTCAAAACCTGACAATTTTTTAGCTGTTATTAAGATCTTCTGTTCAGATGACTTCCCACGATTGATTCACAGTTTCTGAAAACTGTAATCGGAAAGTCCCCCACAGAAAAATTTCCACACATGAAAAATGCCACACAGGAAACTGCCACACATGAAAACTGCCGCACAGGAAAATTGCCACATGTTTTTCATTAAGGGACCGGGCACAAATTGCTGTTCCTCCAAGGAACACTTTGAATGTGTGGCAGTTTTGCAGTGGGGCAGTTTTCCAAGTTTCCGAATTACTTGTGGCAGTTTTACAAAGTGCCAAACGACGGGATGGATCTCTTTTGTTTGTCTAAATTTTCACGCCGTTTCATACGAATTTAGGGCAACTGGCCACAAAAGTTAAGCGGGGGGGCTGTAAAGATTGCCGTTTCTAGGCCTATATTGAGAACTGAATTGGGAACTCCAAACGAATTTCGAGAAAACGTTCCATGTAAGCCAAGCGATAATTTTACTTTAATTTGAAGAAATTAATTGCCGAGGATCCGAGGTACACTTGGTTTGGGGGCAGGGGTCTCTACCCCCAACTTCCGTAACATTATATTCTGGGCCACTGGAGTCTATCAGTGTATCCAGGATGTTCCCCTTGAAGCGTCCGCGAGTACCGTGAGCTTTGGGACCATGAATTTTCAAGAGGGGTGGGATGAATCCCCCCCCTCAATTTCTAAGAGCTCTTGAGTTGTTACATCGAGGATACACTGACCGACTAGAAGTCCAGAATATAAAATTACGGAAGTTGGGGGTAGAGCCCTCCAAACCAAGCTCCTCGTATCCCTTTTACAGACTTCCCCAAATTTCCGGGGGAGGGAGGAGAGCCATACATAGTCTGCCACTAAACACAACACGAAGCATAGAAATTGTGAGCAAATCCCTTACTTTGAACACTTGTCCGCTCTCTTAGAAACTTGGGGGAGGGTGAATACACCCCACCCTCCTGAAAATTCGTGGTGGTGTGTGCAGAATCATTATATAAAGCATGGTTCTAATGTTTACAGCTCTACGTCCATTTTAACATTTTGAGGGAAAGTCCCCCCTCCCAAGCTAACGGACCTCGCGGACGTTTCAAGGGGAACATCCTGGATACACTGACAGACTCCAGCGGCCCAGAATATAATATTACGGAAGTTGAGGGTAGAGCACACCCCCCCCCTCCCCAAACCAAGTGTACCTCAGATCCTCGGCAATTTATTCTTCAAATTAAAGTACAATTATCGCTTGGCATACATGGAACGTTTTCTCGAAATTCGTTTGGAGTTCCCAATCCAGTTCTCAATATAGGCCTAGAAACGGCAATCTTTATAGCCCCCCCTCCTTGAACTTTTGTGGCCAGTTGCCCTAAATTCGTATGAACCGGCATGAAAATTCAGACAAACAAAAGAGTTCCTTTCCCTCGTTAGGCACCTTGGAAAACTGCCACACATAATTCGGAAATTTGGAAAACTGCCCCACCGGAAAAATTGTCACACATTCAAAGTTTTATTCGGAAGAACAGCAATTTATTCCCCAGCCCCTTAATGAAAAACATGTGGCAGTTTTCCTGTGTGGCGGTTTTTCGATGTGTGGCGGTTTTCCGAAGTATGGCTGTTTTCCAAGTTGCTGAAAGACGTGTGGCAGTTCTCCTGTGTGGCGGCCTTCCGCCAACCCAGTTCTCAATATAGGCCCAGAAACGTCAATCTTCATACCCCCTCCCCTTCTGAACCTTTATGGCCAGTTGCCCTAAACTCGTATGAAACGGCATAAAAATTCAGACAAACAAAAGAGCTCCTTCCCACCGTTAGGCACTTTGGAAAACTGCCACACATAATTCAGAAACTTGGAAAACTGCCACACATAATTCAGAAACTTGGAAAACTGCCACGCGTAATTCAGAAACTTGGAAAACTGCCTCACTGCAAAACTGCCACACATTCAAAGCGTTCCTTAGAGGAACAGCAATTTGTGTCCGGTCCCTTAGTGAAAAACATGTGGCAATTTTCCTGTGTGAGAGTTTTCCAGGGTGTGGCAGTTTTTTTGTGGGGGACTTTCCGATTACGGTTTTCAGAAACTGTTAATCGTGGGAAGTCAAGCGGTAACAGTCAAAATACTAACCCGGAAGTTTCCCCCACCCCATCCAGCTTCTTGCAGTACTATAAAATGAAATAAAGGTTTGAAATGCCGACCCCGGAAATCTCCCCCACATATTTGTGTTACTTGTACGACTGAATGTTGTTTTAAAGTGGATGGAAATAGAAATGATGACACCGGAAATTTCCCCCATCCCATCCTAAAAGTCGAAATGCCGACCCCGGAATTTTCCCCCACCCTGTCAGACTGCTGATTGGAAGACCGTTTTTCACTAAAAAGCGCGGTAACAGTCGAAATACTAACCCGGAAATTTCCCCCATCTCATCCAGCTACTTGCAAGACAGTTTTTTACTAAAAACAACGATAAATGTTTGAAATGCTGAGCCCAGAATTTTCCCCCACATATTTGTGCACATTGTTCGGCTGCATCTTGTTTTAAAGCGCTTGGAAATGGAAATGATTACCCCTGAAATCTCTCCCACGTTCGACATTTTGTGTCAAATGCAATTTCTGCATGGTCCCTGACTAAAAAAAGTGGGGGACTTTTCCGATGAGGGGGACTTTTCCGAAAGTGGGGGACATTTTCTGTGGGAGATTTTTCCGATTACCGAAAGGGCCAATGGTTGCAATCCTAAGTACTGTTATCTCCTGTCTGCCCACGGGGAACATTCCCATTCCATTACTCCCGTCTCTCTGCAGTCATCGCCCTGAAATTCACTCAGTCTACAGTATGTGCATGAACCCCAAAAATACCTAGGAATAGGGAGTCTATTTTCAAATCGGCTGACGCGATACTCCTAAAGCATAGCCAATTGAAGTGAGTGGTGGAGATTCTCTTGCACAACTCACTTATCGAGCATTTGATGTACTACCTTCCCATTGTTTTTCGGTCAACATTCTTCCACTAACACATGAAGATTCCATTGCGTTGTTTCAGGTTTGTTCTGTATGCCAGCATTTACATTCTTCCATTCCGGGACAGTGCGCAGCAGTTTTTTTTATGGAATTTTATCACATTTTGTTACTTCGCTTGTTAAAATTGATCATCTTAGTTGTTGTCTCCCTCATTAAATTCAGAGATTTCATAACTTCTTTTTTCATCAGAAACGATCAAATTAGTTTTGAATTAACATTATACCAAACATAAGTTCCTGTTTTGCTCATTAGATTCTGCATCTTGCTAAATTTGAGCTCGTTATAAGCTGGCTATACTGCTGCAGTTTGAATAAAATTAACTTTGTGGAGGCAATGGCTGTTTTTCGTTTTCTGTTTGAAGCAGTGGTTCTTCCATCCATAGAAAAAATGAGCATGTCATTATTGGAACAAAAATTTTAGTTAAGTAGGAAAATGTCGTTCCGGTGGCTGAGTGGTTAAACGCTGGGCTCTGACCGTTCGTCCGAGAAGCATTCGGGTTCCAATCCCAGATGAGATATGGATGGCGCGTTTATATTACTGTGCTCTGTTCCTTCCCTGGAACCAGTGGTCCTAAATAAGGGACAAACGACTGCTTACAGCCTTAAGAGCAGCTCACGATGGTCGCTAAACCTGAAGATAAAGAATAATGTTCACTGACGTTCGTTCGTGAATATCAGGGTGAGGGATAATGTGAAGAACATAAACTTTGTGAGGATGGAGAATTGTCGTAAAGAATGATGAATCGTCCTGCCGTTCTTCCTTTTCATTAGCAGCACTATTCATATTAATTTTCATTGTGGGCTAAAAAAATAAATACGCGATTCAAGTCATAAGGACCCGTCGTCCAATAGGATGAGGGGGGGGGCTTTCCTTAGCTGGGGGGGCTTTCACCCAAAATGTTAAAATGGACGCAGAGCTGTAAACATTAGAACCATGCTTTATATAATGATTCTGCACACACCACCACGAATTTTCAGGAGGGTGGGGTGTATTCACCCTCCCCAAGTTTCTAAGAGAGCGGACAAGTGTTCAAAGTAAGGGATTTGCTCGCAATTTCTATGCTTCGTGTTGTGTTTAGTGGCAGACTATGTATGGCTCTCCTCCCTCCCCCGGAAATTTCGGGAAGTCTGTAAAAGGGATACGAGGAGCTTGGTTTGGAGGGCTCTACCCCCAACTTCCGTAATTTTATATTCTGGACCTCTAGTCGGTCAGTGTATCCTCGATGTAACCCCTCAAGAGCTCTTAGAAACTGAGGGGGGATTCATCCCACCCCTCTTGAAAATTCATGGTCCCAAAGCTCACGGACCTCGCGGACGCTTCACGGGGAACATCCTGGATACACTGATAGACTCCAGTGGTCCAGAATATAATGTTACGGAAGTTGTGGGTAGATCCCCCTGCCCCCAAACCAAGTGTACCTCGGATCCTCGGCAATTTATTTCTTCAAATTAAAGTAAAATTCTCGCTTGGCTTATATGGAACGTTTTCTCGAAATTCGTTTGGAGTTCCCAATTCAGTTCTCAATATAGGCCTAGAAACGGCAATCTTTACACCCCCCCCCCCCCGCTGAACTTTTGTGGCCAGTTGCCCTAAACTCGTATGAAACGGCGTGAAAATTCAGACAAACAAAAGAGATCCATCCCGTCGTTTGGCACCTTGGAAAACTGCCACAAGTAATTCGGAAACTTGGAAAACTGCCAAACTGCCAAACTGCCACACATTCAAAGTGTTCCTTGGAGGAACAGCAATTTGTGCCCGGTCCCTTAATGAAAAACATGTGGCAATTTTCCTGTGCGGCAGTGTGTGGCAGTTTCCTGTTTTCATGTGTGGCAGTTTCCTGTGTACGTATATAAACGTATATGCATATTGTCACATATGCATATTTTTACATGGTGAGAGTTTTCACAGCAAAACGGAATTAGCGAGAGCCGCGATTTAACTAGGAGATCCCGAACTTCTAGTTTTAAAAGGTTCTTCTGTACTGTGTAGACGTACCGGTGCCACAGTGGTCAAAGCGCTGGCTTCTAATCCTTTGTCTGAGTGGGCCTGGGTTGGAGTCCTTAGTTAAGGATGGGTGGTGCGTTTGCCTTACGGTACTGACTTTGTTCTTTCCTGGAACCAGTGGCTCTAAATTAGGGACGAGGTGACTGCTTATGGCCCAACGAGTTGCGCATGGTAGTACATAGCCCCCTCCTAAAAAAAACCCGCTCAGTGTCTTGCTGGATGAAGCCGAGTCTTGGAACTGATTGCCTCAACATGCGGCATTTCAGTGGTTAGTCGTGATGTCGCCCCCTCAAAAAAACAACAACAGAAAAACGGTCATTATTTGCCACTCTGCGTTTGGCCTCAGACATTTAAGCAATGACAAAGAACTTCGCCATGGAATTTCATCCATTGTTACAAGATCGGTCAGCACACGACACGTGGTTAACCTTGAATACTAGTGATTGGCATTCTGAGCGGCGAAGCTGAAAAAGAAAGCGAACCAGAATGAAACGATGATGATCTGCGTCAGTGACGCGGAACCTCATAGTTTTGATAACACTGACCACGTCCTGCAGTTGATGATGAGGGCGCATAAAGGTTCCATGCGGTCTTTTATGAATTATTACAAGCAATCAGCAACATCGAAACAAGCAGATTACTTGTCGTTCTTATCTCATGCAAGAGGTATTTGGCATTTCGTTGCCACATTCGCACATTTCATGCAATTTACCTTTCTGAGTGCTAGAATCCAGCAGCAGCAATTGCCAAATTTGAGGTTCATTTCAGAGGTATTTGTTATATGCTTGAATAAGAGCTTGAGAGATTGTACATAGTCAAGTTTTGTTTGAAGAGAGGAACAAACTCACGTCGTTGAAGAACTGCTAATCATCTGCATAAAGAGATAATGATATAGAGAGCGATTTAGAGATGGTTTATAGCTCGTAACCACATATTTTGAGCTTCTACTCTATCATGGTACTCACTAGGTGTTGATCTTATCAGTTTACACGAAACATTTCTGTAAGCCAATTTTCCCGCTCCCCACCGAAATCATTGGCTGTTTATCACATTCACATATCATACCTACGAAAGTGATTCTTGTTTGTCTAGGAATCACTTCACATCGGAATCTTGATTCAGTTCATAGCTGTTTCTCATTTTGTTGCTTATTAATACACACGTAGCTGTTTTACTTAATGATTTTTTTTTCTTTCTTTGCTTTTTAGTGTTTCCGTCACCAGAGTAGGGGAAAATACGTAAGGAGAAAATGCATAGCGTTGTCCGTTTGACGAAAAACAGACTTAAAATCGTAGTCAAATTGAATAAACTTGCATAAAAAGAAAGAAAGGAAAAAAGAAATGAAAAGGATTATGTTGTTAGCCAAATCTTGGATATTCCCTTTGTTAGTCTTTTTTTTTTTTCTCTTGTTTTTCTTTTTATCGATTTTAATGATAATCATGAGCAACTCTTAGGGATATACGTGTCGTCGGTCCCTAATTTGGGCACCCTGGTTAAGGAAGGGAGGGGGGGGAGTGGAAGAGTCGGCACTATGATGCTTCATCCAAGACTCGGGCCCAGCTCGAACGATTAGCCAGAAACCAATCCCTCTGACCACGCAGCCATTGCGATGGCCTTTCTTTCTTTTTTTTTCTTCCATGGCTTTTGTCGAAATGTGTGGATGCCACTGGAAGACATTTTAGAGGCATATTTTCATCATTAATTTTCAATTATAGCTGAATGATTACAGTCTGCATTTTCAATTTTCACTAGTTTCTGTTGAAAGAATGGAATTTTATTTCTAATTTTGGCATCATACTCAAAAACGCGCAGAACGAAAATAAAGCGAGCGCACAGCACTAAAACATTCAGTCATCATTCAGAAACAGCAACAGGGAGAACTCGGAGCATCGAAGAATGGACCGAGTGTTACTTGTTCAAAACCTAGAACGTAATTCTTGTAATCCTTGGTTGATATTCTCTGTATGGGCCATATACACAATATATACAAAAGTCACCGGACACCTAGAAGAGAAACACAGCATAGCATTTATCAACATACATTAGTACGGTGTCGGCCAACCTTTGGCGTACACGTGTCTTCACGAGCTCCGTGTTTGAGTGCTTCACGTACGTGTTTTGTGTGTCCCATCGTTGTTCTTCTGTGTGTGTGCCGTAGTTAAAGGTCTGTGCTTTCGTTTAAGACCCCTCACAAGTTGGTGAGTGCTTATTATTTTTCCATTATCAGTGTTTCAATTTCCACACCAAGCTGGTCGTTTTCTTCGTTAACCCTTGCCACTGATTATGACATCTGCCGATGAGGGCGCTGTTCTCGCCCGCATCGCTGCAGCTCCTCGTGTCGCCTCCTCAACGTCAGCCGCAGCCGACCAATCATCTTCGCTTGCTCTTCCTCTTGTCATTTGCAATTTGCACCTCTTCTCCTACCCGGGTCTCCGACTCTGCCACTGAGAACGTGGATGTGACGTCCCTGGCCTCTGCTGACGATGATGAATTCATGAACGTCTCTGATGGCGTCGCTAATCTGCCCTCTACAGTTTCTACTGCCTCTGCTTCCAGTACATTGTCTCATGCTGCGTCAATGCCTTCCAGAGGAGGCGGTTCTGCACGCACGTATTCTGCGGCTGCCTCTAGTATTCCTTCGGCTTCCTCCTCGTCACGTCTGTCCCCTATGGATTCTTACGTTACTCTCAACGGTGACACCATCTTATTAGACATTTCCGAGAACTCTCCTGCTGGTCAACGTCTTCAATCGACCCTCGAGTTGGGAGTTTGTTTTGATGCGCTGCGCAACACTCCTTTGAAGCAGTGCAGCTCCGCTCTCAAGAAGATGCTTCCTTTTGGTGCCATCATCCACCTCACCTGAAAGCCACGAACTGTGATTGTTTATTTTTCGAAGAAATAATATACCGAGCTTGTCTTGTCTCGGGGCCTAACAATTGGCGATCGTCACCTCTTAGCCGAATCCATCGCTTAGCGTCCTGTTCTGGTCTCTCTACATCCGGTACCCCCTGAGATCTCTGATGATATGCTGAGAGCTGCACTTAGTCGATGCGGCAAAGTAGTCGTCTCAGTGAAGACTCTCTCCTCTCCCCTGACCCTGATGAAAAACATATCTGTGACTTCCGTAGAACTGCTCGCATCATCTTCCCGTCGGAAGAACATCTCATAAAGTTTTTTTTTTATTGGAATTTTAACGACCACCATGAGCAACTCAATGGGCTGTAAGCAGTCGCCCGTCCCTAATTTTAGGGTCACTGGTTCCAGGGAAGAGAGAGAGCCAGTGCCGTAAGACAAACACAATATCCATGCCTCACATGGAATCGAACCCGGACCCCGTTCGGACGAATGAGCAGAGACCATCGCTCACAGGGAATCAAACCCGGACCCCGTTCGGACGAATGAGCAGAGGCCATCATTCGGACGAATGAGCAGAGGCCACCACTGCGCCACCGGGGCGGCCATAAAGTTTGAACGTTTCCTCGATGTTCGTTGCGGTAACGAGCGCCGCCAGATTGAGCTCCTCGCCTCTGCTCATTGCTCACGCTACAAGGCTTACGGCCATCAGCAGGCCCATTGCCACCATGCAGAGCCACTGACTCCTGCAGCTCCAAGGCAGCATTCTACCTCTTCCTCCGTTTCTGCTGCCATGCTTCCTCCTGCGTCTGCACCTCCTGGACCCAGTTCTGCCGAAAATCTGATTAAAGCCTTCGATCAACACGCGTCTTCCGATGTTGCTTTCTCCATTCTGACGCGTTTTCCTCCGCTTGACTCCTCCTTGCCTTCCCGTGTTCTCTCTCCATCAGAGGACATCACGGCTGATCCTCAAACTTCATTCACCGTTGGCAGGTGGACCTTTCCTCTGATTCCACATCTCGTGTGTCATCGATCCACGGCAAACGTCTCTCTACTACCAGTACCGAGGCCCGGAGGAAAAGAAGAAGTCACCTTCTCCGACTGGCAGCCCACATCGTTCCACCCGTCTAATAGGCTTCAAGTCTCCCCTGTCACGTTCTAGCTCTTCCTCTTCAAAGTCCAAGGGTTCTCTGCCGACGTTTGAAGATTTCTCGACTCTGCTTACCAATGCCTATCTTCCTTCAGAACCTGTTTACTTTGAAGATCTTTACGCGTTTCTCACTCATAAAACAAATCGGGAGGCTTCTCTCATCTTCTTACAGCAGTTTGAAGCAGTTCTTCCCGAGGTCTTCGACCAAGCAGCCTCCATCCTCAAATTCCTCCAGCATAATGCCAAGCAACCCTATTACGTCTTGTGGTGTCGTGGTATTATCAATCGCCTCGACACATTCCAGAAAGCTGCCATAGCTGCCCTTCATCCGACGTCGGACTTAACCATTCAAGGTCGCCACTCTGAATTGTAGGGGTTTGGTAACCCCCTCGCTAACGCTCTCATTCTGGAAGATCTCTCGCCCCTTGGGGCCGACTTACTGCTTTTGCAAGAAACGAACTGCCACTCCTCGGCACTTTTTCATAGATAGCGCACTTGGGATTTCACCTTTCACCATACTTTCCGTTACTCTGTGCACGGTGGTCTCGCTATTGGTGTTCATCATCAGTTTTGAACCACCCTGTCTTCATTCGCCCTCAGCAATCTCTGCCGAGATCTTCTACAGAAAATCTCTTTCACTCTTGCTGGAATTCGTTTTCATGTCTACAACATCTACGTACAACGTACCTCTCTCTACGCACCTATCCCTGCTGTTCACGAGCCTCCGGGTAGCCCTCTCTCAGGTTCCTTCCTCTGATCGAGTGCTTCTCGGGGGTGATTTCAACTGCACTCTTAACCCGTCTCTTGATCGCCTGCCAGAGTCTCATGAGCGCCGCATGGACCTAGTCGCCCTCCTCCAAGACCTTGTCTCGGACTTTTCTCTAGTTGACGTCCACCGGCATCTCCATCCTGCGGACACCTCCCACACCTGGCGTTCGTCTGGGGCGCGAGCTCCCCTGACCACTCGCTTGGATCGCTGTTATTTTTCGCCATCGCTCCTTCCGGCAGTGACAGATTCTCTCCATCACCCCACAGCGTCCTTCGACCACTGCGTGGTGACTCTGACCGTGTTCGCCGCGTCGCCGCCTTCTCGAACAGTCAGCCCATGGACCTTTGGTACTACTCTGCTTGGTGTTTCCTAGTTCTGTTCTTCCATCCATGCCTTCCTCGATGCCCGTCGGAAGGGATGCAGTCTGCTCCCTGTGCTTTTTTGTATTGGTTGGAGACCAAACAACAGCTCTTTCTCCACTTCCGCCAACTATCTTTTACAGCGAAGACCCTTCGAATGATGCAACTCGATCATGCTCGACAGATGCTATCCCTCATCAGTTTAGCTGATCTGCTCTTCCCTGTATACCAAGCTGAGCTCAAGGCGCTACTGGAGCCCCTCGCACAGCATCAGACTTCGTCTACAACATCTCAGCCCAGCGGATTGCTCATACGACTTCCTCACATCTATGGAGTCAGATCGCCGTATCTCTGCTTCGCTCCGTCACCTTCGTCTTCCGTTTTTTCACCTTTGATCCAGATGTTATTTGCTCTCAGGTACGCCGGTTCTTCGCCGATAAATTTTGTGAAACTCCTCCTCCTTCCTCCTCTGCGTCTGCTCATCTTCTCTCCAATCTACCTCAGGTCCCCATCATCTTTCTGCCTCTCTTCTTCTCCCTCCTACTTCTTGTGAGCTTTCCGATTCTTTTTCTTCTCTGAACCCTCACGCTGTTTCGGGTCCGGACGGCCTTGTTTTGCTCTTCTACCGTACTTTCTTCTCTGCGCTCTTGCCTTTTCTCCTCTGTGCTCTAACTGCTGCTTTTCACTGTTCTACTCTCCCGAGGAGTTTCACAAATTCACATATTGTTCTTTTTCACCAAGAAAGGAGACCCTCTTTATTTGGGGAATTGGCGTCCTATCTCCCTCCTTAACCTTGACTACAAACTTTATACTAAACTTCTCTCCTGCCAGCTTAACTCTATTCTCCCGTACATTCTTTCTCCTAATCAGACTTACACCGTTCCCGGCCGTTCTATCTCTCATAATGTTCTGCTTCTTCGCGACCATCTTCACCTTGCTAATACACGCTCTGGGCCTCTTGCCATTTCTCGCTTGACCTTCGTTTTGCTTTTGATAATATTTCCGATACTTATCTTTCTAACAGTCTTCTCTGCTTTGGTTTTCCCCCTCCTTTGTTTCTTTCCTTCTCTCTCTCTCTCTCTCTCTCTCTCTCTCTCTCTCTACCGGGACGCCGTTTTTCTCGTTAAGACGGCCTCCTTTCTGACTGCGCCCATCCTCTTCTGCCGTGGTGTACGACAAGGCTGCCCGTTATCAGGGCAACTCTTCGCCATCGCAGTGGAGCCGTTTCTGCGCTCCGTGGAGCACTCTCTCCAGGCATCTTTACCACCACTAGTTGAAAGCACTCGGCACCACTCTATCTCCTGCACCACTTACGCTGATGATATCACCGTGCGCATCCGTGCTGATTCTCAGTTCTCTCAGCTCCGTCATTTTGATACCTATGCCTCTTGCTCTGCTGCAGAATTCAGTGCCGCAAAATGCACTGAACTGTGGTGCGGTGCTTGGTCTGGTCGTACAGACTCCCCGTGGGGGACCACCGGGTCCTCGTTGGCTCAGCGCTTCCTCGGGGTGTTCCTCGGCTCACCGCATGCTTCATCAACAGCCGCCCGTAGTGCGCTTCGTCCACGTCTCATTCGAGCAGCTGCCTATTGGCGCCGTGCCCAATTCTGCACGTCGTTTTATCAACGAGCCAACTTTGCACGAGCCCATCTTATTTCTCTGTGTCAGTACTCCTGGATTACCTCATCTCCTCCACTTTACCGCCTCCGAGAAATCACCAGTTGCCTCACCCTTGTCGGGTGGCCCGGTCATCACTGGGTCGCTTTCACCAAGCTCTGTCTTCATCCAGCTCGTGGTGGAATTGGAATCATTGATGTTCAGCTCTACTGTCGAGCCAGCCGCATCTTCATGCTCCTCCGTCTTTTCACTGCTCCTGTTCCGTCGGCCGTCGTTGTTCGCGACGTCCTCATCTCCCGCGCAACCCTCATATTGCTTTCTCTTCTCTCGTACTAAAGGATTGCTTTCCTTCTCTTCCCCCTAAACTACCTCCTGCCTATTCTGAGGCCCTCACTTTCCTGCGTTCTCTCCCTCTTATTCGTTCCCCTCTCTCTTCTACTCTCGACCTTCTCTCTGAACCTCTCTTCTTCTCCTCGCTACTTCGTCCCCCTCATCTTCCCTGCTTCGCTTTCTTCTCCTGGCTTCGTGCTGGGGTAGTAACGATCCGCGACCTTACTAACCCTAACCTCTCCTGGCGCTCGTTTTTTAACTTTCCGCCTTCTATTCTCTCCTCTCCTTCTGCTCACTTCGTCTAACGACTCTCTCTCTGCTCTGCTATCGTTTCTCAGTTTCCTGATCTCACAACTCCTCTTGGCCTTGTATCTGTACTTTCTGCTCCGCAACCATTCCCCTTCTTTCTGCGTGTCTCTGACCTGTCTCTTCCTATGTTCTCGTTCTCTACTAAATCCCTCTATCGGTTTCTCTCCTTCTCTGCTTCCCCTTCACCTCTCCTAATCCACGGTGTCCCTCGTGCTACTGTTTCTACTGTCTGGGATGCTGCCCGCTCCCCTCTTTCGTCCCCGCTTGAACTCAATACCCACTGGTTCTTCTTTCATAACCGGCGCCCGGTTCCATCCCTTCTCCACCGCATAACACTTCTCTCTTCCCTTCTTTGCTCCTTCTGCGCGCAGAAGGCGGACGTCCCGCACTTCTACCTTTACTGCCCTGTGGTACTACCACTGCTTCATCTGGCGTTCTCCATCGCTTGTCGCTCCTGCACTGTCGACCTTACTTTTACATCATAACAGCATTTCCTCCTCTGTGATCACCCGCCTGTGCTCCTTCCACCAGTGTATTCTTACGTGTTTGTGTTGGTGAAACACGTCATCTACGTGTATTATCAACAACTCCGCAGTCTACCTCCTCCTGAGTCTTCCATTCAAGGCATAATGCTGCGGCTTACTGTAGTGCTGCCCTACTCGGACATTTCCACAATCGCCTCCTCTCCCGCTTACAGCAGGAGTATCAGTCTGCCATATCCGCATGCCGTGAAAGCTCCTTCTATGTTACGTGGTCGCCAGTGACCCCTGTGGTTCGCTGTTATACCAAGTCCGTTACATCTCCCGGTGAGTTAAGACTCTGCATTAACTTTTTGTTGTTCTTTTGCACTGCGGTGCCCCGCCTGTGATAATTTGTTCTTCCTCAAGCATTGCTCTGTTTGCATCACGTTGTAAATGTGTCATTACTCATTCAGTGTATAAATCATCGCTTTTATCAGTTTGTATCATTCCTGTTTTTTTTTTCTTTGAGACGATTACATGTTGATCGTCTTCTCTGTTTTGTTGCATTAAAGCGATTCTGAAACCATCTTTGGCTTAATGCATGCACTGACCCTTCGAGACATGCTTTCGACAAGGTTTTGGAACACAACAATAGGTATGCGCTTCCATTCAGTACATAATGCTGCGGCTTACTGTTGCTTAGTAGTAGGCCTTGGTTCCGAACTTCTTATGCGGTGCTCTAATTCATCCCATAGGAGCTCTATGGGATTAAAATCAGGGCTCTGTGCTGGCCAGTCCACACACGATACGGAATTATCGCCAAATTACGCAGTAACAGTCCTTGATTTATGGCTCGGTGCATTATCCTGCTGGTACCAACAAGGATCGGTTCCATAGTATTGCCACAGAGTTGGCAAGTCATAATTGCCCAGAATATCGAGGTAGACGTGCTGGTTAACAGGTTTGTCCATGATAACCAATGGACAGGGACCATACCACGAAAAACACCACCACACGAGTACACTGCCAGCTGGAAACTTGATCGTAGGAACAGTACACTACGGTAAATAATATTCCCCCGGCTGCTGCCATACCCAAGCACGGCAATCAGACTTATGGATCGTGTATCTGGATTCATAAGTTAATAGGACCTTTTTCCCATTGATCTATGGTCCACGATAAATCTTCTTTACACGATGCTAAACGACGAGTAGCATTCCGAGTGGAGATGAAAGGCTTATGAGCAGCTGCGCGACCACGGTAACCCATGAAATGAAGTTCTCTGCGAATGGTACGTGTACATACCGAGGTTCCAGCATTTTTCCTCACCTGTACACTGAGGTCTTGTGCAGTTCTCCGTCGATTAGCTGTAACGACTCCCCTGAGGTTTCGACGTCATCTATCACTGATTTTCCTTGGTCTGTCGGTACGTTTTGCTGCTTCAAGCACGCCATGTGTCTTCCACTTATTCAGTAAATTCAGAA
Organism: Macrothele yani; assembly: GCA_039090855.1. Classification (NCBI taxonomy): domain Eukaryota; kingdom Metazoa; phylum Arthropoda; class Arachnida; order Araneae; family Macrothelidae; genus Macrothele; species Macrothele yani. Next base: position 79,729,541 of record CM077026.1, read on the forward strand.
CAGTTGACTTGGGTATGTTTAAACGCCTCTCGGTTTCTCTTATGAACAACCCACTAATATAACACCCAACAATCTTTCCTTTCTCAAAGTCAGTTCTCTCCCGGCTCGATATTTTTACTCAACCTCACAGTGCGATATGATCGCGGTCAGCTGCAGGCTTGTTTTTATACTGTTTGCAGCTGTACCGTGCATCTTAACAACGCAGCGGATCCGTTCATTTGCTTTTGAAGGGGTGTCCGGTGACTTTTGTCAATATAGTATATATAAACCATAACTGAGAATAACATAGCTCGGAGTAACACAGCGGCAGAGCTATATCTGCTGCCGCCCTGCAAAATAATTATGTTTCGTATTCACGCTAACTCTGTGGACCAGCATGAACAGTAAAACAAATTACGTGCCCGGATATTTGTTAAAGAAGTTGATTCTTTACTTTCCATTCTAAATGCGGATGTGGGCAGAACTCAGTCTCTTTCAGTCTAACATACGTCGAAATTAGTAATATGGTACGTATGTTAATTTATTTTTCAGAAACACATACTTTTTAATTGTTATCTTATGTTCTGCCTTGACGTGTAGTCCACTTAGGCAAGTAGACTGAGGTTTTCTACCTCATCACAAAAGGCATTTTTTTACCTTCTTGCACAGTGCTTTATGAATTAAATAATGTATTCAAACTTGCAGGATCGTCAGGATATTAAAATGCAGCCTATTAGGACACATCGGTAGTCATAACTCGCCTTCTATCCTGATTCCTCAAGCCAGATATTGCCTTGTTAAAATGTTCTTTCCTAAAACGATATTTCTATATCTGCTGTTATAGATAGGTCTGTTCATTGAGCCTGTCTCAAGGTCTCCTTAGACCTTCGCTTGTGAAGAATTTAGAAGTTCAGCGGTTTATCTGTACTTTTCCTCGATGATGAAAACAAATAAATAAAATGTCAGTTAAAATTATAAGTCACTAGTCCATAACCCGTGCTATGCATGGTTGAAAAAGCTAGGACGGAAATTGTTTCTAGTCATATAACACGAATCGTAATAAAATGCATAACTGTAATTAACTGTTGAATTATTAATGGGCAGTGTATAAGATGGGTCACTAACAACAAAATTTTCGTAATATTCCCATCAATTAAAATTTTTTTCCAGCTACTCGTTTACGAATTTCACGATAACGTCCCTCGTTATTATATAAACACTGAGAAACAGCACGAAATCAACAGTTGCCGTCACCAAGAATAAGGATAATATGGCGTTCCATGACAAACCAAAACAACTCTTTACTAAGAGTAAGCTTAACCGCATTCACATAGAAGCAAAGTTCAATGCGTCACTGTTCCGTTTGACTTTGAACTTCGATTACAACTACGTAGTTGATAGCGGAGGGCTTAGTTCCAAGTCTGACCATCCCAGAAAGGCAGATGGCGCTGCAAGTACTGAAGTGAGAACAAACGCCAGAATAACGAACGGTGGATTGTACAAAGAAAATGCCAGGTTAACATAAAAAAATACTTATGACAATAAAAATTAGCAATGACAAATCTGAGGGTTCCATTTACATAAAAAAAAAAGTCGTGAAAATCGCTCCAGTGGGTAGCGCTGGCGAATTGTAGAAAGAAACGACCTTGCGTTTTAAATGTATAGATAGGTTTTCAGTGAAGAATAGGTTTATTCAGTTAATAATGGAGAGGGATCTTCAAGCTTTGTCCTAACTTGTATTGGCAGCTCGATGATCCGTTTCTGCTTATTATTCTATCGAGCTCGTTTCTCAGTTATCTGGCTGCTATATTTAGTGTTTCCCCACTTCGTTCTGCTTTCGTGACAGCGGACATCCCTCCCCCTCGGCCTTCGCCATTTTCACAACACGGAGGAATATCTTACCAACAGCTCTCTTCCAGAACCCCGATCAGAAGTGCTTTGTTCATTCTCATCTCGGCCATTCTGTGACCCCCATTTTAAACCCCTGTCCAGCGAAGGCGCAAGAGTTACTTTAATTGTCTTCTCTCTGCCTTTACCTGCTGCTGATCCCCTGGACCCATCAACTGTCCTTCGACCCACCGTGAAAAATACCTCCTACGGAGATTAAGATGTGAGAGTTTCTTCATAACCTCCAACAAAGATCATTGTCCAATTCTGACATGTGATTCCATTTCGTTTTGCGTCATGCAGACCAATAAAGCCCTAAAATCGACCTTGGCTGTTCCCTCGGATCGGATAGTAAAGAAACGAAAGATAGTGTCCTGCATCATTAACGCAGATGCACGGAATCGGAGAAAATGGGACCGCCTCCAAATACACGCTATGAAAAAGGGAGATGATTTAGACTCACCGTAATCAAAACGGTTATTAAAGTTTACCTTTGTTAAAATTTATGATCCTTTGGTTACACTGCTTTCAGATACTGCTTTTCCTTCAATCGGTTTAATGTATATTTTATAGAATGCTTACAGAGTCATCAACATATTATATAAATTAATGTAACAGTTTAGAATCGATCTACGATTTCACTAGGTATCTTTTTCAGCCATATAAAAGCTTCTGAATTACTCTTCAAATATTCAGTGTAATTTTCCATCTCTCGCATCAGCAGCAGTCTTCAGTATATTTTTCATTAGAAAAGGAATATTTATGTATTGTAAATTTAATTTAATATAATCGGGCCGCGGATCGCCTAGTGGTCAACGTTCGTGACTGCCACGGAAAAACCTCAGGTTCGATCCCAGACAGGTGCCAACGCTCGAGCCACTAAACATCCGACGTGCGTCGGATGGGCATGTTAAGCCTTTGGACCCCGGGTACTGGCCTCCCGGTAATAAATAAGGGCGTCTTTCTGCCTCGCTTCCGTGTCACTTTCCTATCAGACACTCTAGCCCAAATCTCCTAGCTTCCTATTTCTAAGGGTTGTTTAAGATCTGGGTCAGACACTCCCTTCCTAAAATCCTCTGATCTGATCTGAGTTTAATTTAATCAAGGACAAACTATTTTTGAGTAGTTTCACGTTTTAACACAGGGAAATGATACAGGTCCCGTTTCGTGGCTTCTATATTTTACCTTCCATGATTAGTTCTACATGAAAATAAATAAATAACTTGCCGTACTTGTATATAAGCATGTAAATTTGTGAGTGATCGGATGATTTTTTTTGTCTTTGTTGAATATCTGATATGTAACTGCAATCATTTGCAATGCCAAATGCGACTTAAAAATATTAAGCGATAAAATAAATGATAGATATATTTTGTTTCAAAATGCCTTGCATTCTAAAAAAATACAGGTGCATTCGAAAATGAGTCATTTCCTTTTCGTTCGAGAAAGGCAATTCTGACACGAGATTCCATTTCGTTTTGCGTCACTAACTTCTGGGTATGTATTTGTTATAGGTATGATTTTACGATACCACTCAGAGCGGAAAAAATATTAATATGGAATCTCTAAAGACTGCCGGGAGCTGTTCTTCGGTCAGAGGTCAAAGGTAAACACTCGGAGCAGGTAATGGGTACGTGGACTTTAGTTAATGACAGGCATGCCAGACAGTTAGAAGTTGGAAATCTCAGGGCAGCATCTTCAAAATCCTGGTAAACGTGTATTTAAACAGAGTAACTGTGTCGAAATGTTGGAATGTTTGCTGTTTGAAGATTGCTTCTGTTTCATTACGTACGTTCATTTTCTTTCTTGTTCTTTCATTCTTTCTAGTTTAGAAACATAGAAAAAGAAAATAGAAAACTCCAAAGGGCGAATGATCCTTCTGCATTATTGCAAACTACGTTTAATTAAATACCCTAATGACCAAAACACGAAATTTTAGACTTAGTATGTAGTACATTTCACCAGCCAGTTAAGACCTTTTTTATTTTACGCATTCTGAATGGTCATCTCAGTGCCCGAGTGGTCTGAGGTGCTGACTTCTGACCATTCGTTCGAGCTGGACCCGGATGAGGCATCTGTGATATTTGTCCGATGACGCCTGGCTCTGTCCCTTCTATGGAACAAGTGGTCCTAATTAGAGACGGGCGACTACTTATGGCCCTAAGAGTAGCTCATGTCGGTAGTTCATTCCCGAAACAATTTTTTTTGTTTTCGAGAAAAACACTGCCTTACCTGGGAAGTATTTACAACTGGTCATCTTCTCACGATTGCAAAAGGATCATTCAATGAATAAAGAAAACTACACTTTATGCTGCTTGGTGAAACTTTGAATGGAGATTATGAATGATTTCACTGCTTTCATTGTTATAGACAAGAGGTGAAACCCATTGTTGTTCAAGAGATGCAAATAGCGTATTAAAGCCGTTTCTTTTTGCGGCGTAGTAAGTACAAAGATCCGCCAAGCTTTCGCACGCCACTAAGACTGCGTGTTAGGTGATTTCATACCATCCAAACAAGTGATGTTGATCAACCCTTCGATTTCCATTCTCAGAAGCTTAATAAAAGATATTTGCATCATCAAGATTTTTTTCATCGTGTGACGACTTGTTAGCTGATTTTCAGTTTTAATATTTTCGCCAAATTTTTGTATATGAAAGTTACAGGTACGGAATTTTATGTGTTTTCGTATATCGTTTTGGCCTCAGCATTTAACGAAATATTTTGCGTCTGTTTTATTTACTACATCCAGAGCCGATTTTTGCATCATTTTTTTGTTTGTTTCTTTTTTTAGGGGAGGAGGTTTAGTGCAGGTCATAAAAGCGACGAAATACTGCGTCACCAGATGCAATGGCTCGAATAGAATTTCATTTGTGAGCCGTTTCTGGAGTGAAGATGGACCTGAGATGTGATGGCAACAAGGGTCAAAAAGGTCTGGCCACAAGAGAAAGCCTCTGCGGGGGGTGAGGGGTGAGCAGAGAAAAAGGGCCGAAGTATCTCGCGCGCGCGATGATAGAAATTGAAGAACAGGACAGAACACTATGATTTGGAGACACTATTTAATTCACGATGTAGTTAGTAACTTGTGATGCAAACCTTCATCAGGTTTTAAAAACAGGTTTACTAAAGTATAAACAAATATATTACACAAGTTAAAAATCACACAGAAAAACGAGATCTTTCGACCTGACATTAAGGTCATCATAAGGTTTTTCTGAAAAACACTGTATTTACAGATGGCCACCCTACATTATATATACCAAGGCAAGAATGACGTATCACAACACTGCACATGAGCACAAATGATACAAAATATATCACCAGGAGCAAAAATAATACATGGCCCACATTAAAATACTATTTACAATGTCAGATAGTTAGAGTTTTGTTTAAGTTCTAAGTCTACTGTTCATTTTATGTTTATTAATACACGATTTCCATGCGGTAGGTATCACATATGGCATATCCCCATTACCACATTTTTCTTGCATGAGATGGATACAAATGCTTTCGGCAAATAATGTCCTGTTTTTATTGTCCGCTGTTGTTTTACTTTAACTGCATCCCAGTTTGAATGATATGTTCCAGTTTCGACAAGACGTGCTAAAGCCGTGATTTTCAGCCCTGAACGAATATCGTACATATGCTCCAACATGAGAATGTTGACACTATGCTGCATGGAGCCTATACTGTATATACTTTGTCGACCAGATTTGGGTTACGGGGTGTGAGGGGTAGGGAGTATGACTCCATGTTTTTGCTCTATTGTTATAGAATCACGATCTTGTTTAATAACGGAAAATACGTTTTTTGTTCTCACCCCAAAGTCCAAAGCAAACCTCTTGCATATATTTTTCATCACGATGACACATTCAGGTATATAGTTCATTGCACCAACGAATCTTGCAGTTCTAATTTCTTGTTGTAATGAAGAAAAAAAGCAGTCTTTGGTGATTCGCTAAAAGACGTCTCACACATTCGCGTGTTTATCCGTTTGCAATAGATATATAAAAAAATTGTTTTAGTTCCAAGCATCGTTGTCGCAAACCAGATGAATGAGTGAATGCTCTACGAATTAAATATCGAAATGCAGCCAACTTGTAAGATGAGGGATGGAAAGAAGAGTTTGGAATAATAATGGCTTGATAAGTGGGTTTTCTGTAAACGGAATAACTTAATTTAGGTGAGTTAGGGTTTCTTTTGATGAGGATATTTAGAAACGGAAGAGTAAACTGTCTTTCACATTCAAGTGAGAAATAAATAGTTAAACATTGATTACAAAACAAGTTGAAAAAATATTGCAGATCATCCTGAGAGTGACTCCGAAAAAGCAAAATGTCATCCACATACCTTATGAATAGTAATGGTCTGCAAGGACACTCGCAAAGTACTTTGTTTTTCAAGCTGTCAATAAAAAAAGTGGAGCCAGAATTACATACAATCCAAATTACTCTGAATATCACAGTGCTTTGTCACTCGAGAAACAGCAATTAAGAGCCCATGTTAGTGACCCAAGGGTTGCAATTATTTGTGCCGACAAGACTCAACAGATAGTGATATCAGATAAAAAGGACTATCAACAAAAAAAGCACGAAGCAATAGAACAGATTCCACACGATACCATTCATCGTGACCCCACTTCAGCCACTGTAGCCGCAATGCCAAAGCTAAAAAGCCAGGGGCAATTTCCGTTGTGCATACTCAACAGCACGAATCCACATACAGGCACAAGAACATCGGAAATCTTCGGGAAAATAAAGATTCACAAACCTAATCACCCACTACCCCACCTTGTATCTTCACGTGCCTCTCCCATCAGAAACTTGGAAAAGGCCTTGGCCATATTATTAACACCATTAACTTTGGGATCTAATTACTCCATTAGAAGTTCACTACAGGCCATTGAAAAGATAAAAAGTTTTGACCATGGGAAACAATCATTTGTTATGTACTCTATGGATGTAATATCCTTACACCCCAGTGTTCCGATAGACTTCGCACACGACATTGTTGAAGAAAGGCTATATACTCTAGCTAAATACTCACCCGTGGAGATTCAGTCTACAATCTGAGCCCTAATATCTGTGGCCAAGCGTACATTTTTTGATATAATGGAACCCTTTACCGGCAAAAAGAGGGTACCCCTATAGAATCACTTTTGTCTGCGGTTCTGGGCAAGCTGGTGTTACAACACCTTACTTAGCGAGTGTCTGGTGTTACAGCACCTCGTTACAGCACCTTACTTAGCGAGTGTCTGGTGTTACAGCACCTTGTTACAACACCTCGTTACAGCACCTTACTTAGCGAGTGTTTGCTGTTACAGCACCTTACTTAGCGAGTGTCCTTACGGACCATTACTATTCATAAGGTATGTGGATGACATTTTGCTTTTTCGGAGTCACTCTCAGGATGATCTGCAATATATTTTCAACTTGTTTTGTAATCAATGTTTAACTATTAATTTCTCACTTGAATGCGAAAGGCAGTTTACTCTTCCGTTTCTAGATATCCTCATCAAAAGAGACCCTAACTCATCTAAATTAAGTTATTCCGTTTACAGAAAACCCACTTACCAACCCATTATTATTCCAAAATCTTCTTTCCACCCCTTATCTTACAAGTTGGCTGCATTTCGATATTTAATTCGTAGAGCATTCACTCATTCATCTAGTTTACGACAACGACGCTTGGAACTAAAACAATTTTTTTATATAGCTATTACAAACGGATACACACGCGAATGTGTGAGACGTCTTTTAGCGAATCACCAAAGATTGCTTTTTTACTTTATTACAACAAGAAACTAGACCTGCAAGATTCGTTGATGCAATGGACTATATACCTAAATGTGTCATCGCGATGAAAAATATATGCTAGAGGTTTGATTTGGACTTTGGGGTGAAAACAAAAAACCTATTTTCCATTATTAGGCAAGATCGTGATTCTATAACATTGTAGCAAAACCATGGAGTATATTATACTACATATCCCTCACACCCCGTAACCCAAACCTTGTCGACAAAGTACATATAAGCTCCACGCAACGTAGTGTCAACATTCTCATGTTGGAGCAAATGTAAGATATTCGTTCAGGGTTGAGAAATACGGCTTTAGCACGTCTTGTCGAAACTGGAACATATGATCCAAACTGGGATGCAGTTAAAGTCATAACAACAGCGGACAATAAAAACATGACATTATTTGCCGAAGGCATTTGTATCCATCTCATGCAAGAAAAATGTTGTAATGATGATATGCCACATGTGATACCTACGGCATGGAAATCGTATATTAATAAACATAAAATGAACAGTAGACTCAGAACTTAAACAAAACTCTAACTATCTGACATTGTAAATATGGAATAGTATTTTAATGTGGGCCATGTATTATTTTTGGTCCTGGTGATGTATTTTGTATCATTTGTGCTCATGTCAGCGTCGTGATACGTCATTCTTGCCTTGATATATATAATGTAGGGTGGCCAATGTAACCACAGTGTTTTTGAGCAAAACCTAATGATGACCTGAATGTCAGGTCGAAATATCTCGCTTACCTGTGTATTTTTTAACTTGTGTAATATTTTAGTTTATATTTTAGTAAACCTATTTTTAAAACCTGATGAAGGCTTGCATCACAAATTACTACATCGTGCATTAATATAAAATATAATATATAATACGTTTCTACAAATCATATTTTCATGCTCTGCACGAAGAAATCAAGATTCTTCAACAGGACAACAAGGGAGTAAATTCGAGGATGACAAAAACGGACGCTTCTCATTGTACCCGCCGATGGAATCTCGAAACATAAATAAAGAGATGTTGTAAAAGCACAAACGAAATACTTTTTACTCTTGTTTGAGTAAATATTTTCTTGTTGTAGCATGAAATCACGTTAACGAGTCTAGAATGTTCTCTCTTGAAAGACACCTACAGAAAATGAAAATTGCGTTTCGACAGTGTGAAGAAGCAGAAATTATTTTTAAAAGATGATTCAAGAACACATGGGAAGTTGCCTTTGGAAAATTTGGATAAGGCATTGAAATACATGCATATCAACTGGCAGAAGATGTAATGGAACTTGATCCTTCTATGAAACAAGTCTTGAAATAGAGAAGTAGATTGGGTAATCTCACAATGTTACACAAAAAGCTCCAAAAACACATCAGATGTTTTTTACCACCAACTTTTCACCGTTTCTTTAAAAAAGTTGTTAGCCAACAATACAGATTGCGGGGTCAACCGTTTCCTCTAGTGGCTAATATGAGCCAACAAGGGCAGCATCAGAACTTGTGGAAGTATAAATTACCAACGGGAAGAAGATGGTCCAAACAATCATTTGCCTCCCCGGTTGCGCAGTGGTCTAAGCGATGGCTTCTGATCATTCGTCCGAAAGGGTTCCGGTTTCAAATCCCGGTGAGGCATGGGTGTTGGGTTTGTCTTACGGCAGTAGCTCTCTCCCTTCCCTGGAACCAGTGGCACTAAATTAGAGACGGGCGACTGCTTATAGCCCATTGAGTTGCTCACGGTGGTCGTTAAACCTCCAATAAAAGAAAGAACCCCCCCCCTTAACCTACCCCCAAAAAATCAAGTTTCTCTTTCCATATGAGTATCATCTTCATGAGCGTCATCCTAGGAATAATGGTAATATTTTTTGGGCAGTAATTCATTTAAAAACTACACTTAAGGGACAAAACATTAGAGATACCTACCTAATAGCGTGATGGTCCTCCTCTAACGCGAATAACGGCCTGTACATGCCGAGGTATCGACTCCACCAGATGCCAGCGGGTGTCCGGAAGTACTGCCAGCCATCCCTGTTTCAGCATTGTTCACAACTCCGCCCGAGACGTCAGTTCAGGATCCATGGATCTGATGTTCCGTCCCAGGACATCCCAGAGAGCTTCCACACTCGACAAGGTTTAAATCCGGGGAACTTGGGGGCCACTGAACGATTCCAAACTCAGGTGAGTGTTCCTCGCGCTATGCCTGGGTGGTTGCGGTTCGGTGGGGAGGCGCACTGTCTCCCTGGAACAGACCATCGACCGCAGGATACCCGAAGGCCATGAAAGCCTATAGGTGATCAGCCAGCACATGTTGATAGCACGCAGCAGTTAAGAACCTCTCCAGACACACTAAGGGATCACAGACCGTAGGATGCCCGGAGGACATGAAAGCGAGTAGGTGATCAGCCAGCACATGCTGGCAGCACGCAGCAGTTAAGAACCTCTCCAGACACACTAAGGGTCCATAGACCGCAGGATACCCGGAGGACATGAAAGCGAGTAGGTGATCAGCCAGCACATGCTGGCAGCACGCAGCAATTAAGAACCTCTCCAGGCACACTAAGGGTCCATAGACCACAGGATGCCCGGAGGACATGAAAGCGAGTAGGTGATCAGCCAGCACATGCTGGCAGCACGCAGCAGACACACTAAGGGAGAAAGAACCTCTCCAGACACACTAAGAGATAATAGGCCGAAGGATGCGCGAAGGCCATGAAAGCGTGTAGTTGATCATCCTAAACATGCTGGTAGCGCGCATTGGTTAAGGATCTCTCGAGACACACTACACGAACTAATGTGTCCAGTGAAAAGGCACCCTAAATCCTCACAGAGGCACCACCATCTTGAACAGAGCCGACCTGGCACGACAGGGCGGTGGCCTCCTGCTGTCGACGCCATACCGGCACCTTCCCATTAACTCATCGCAGCTGAAAACGGGATTCATCTGAACCCACGACGACGCATAGGTCCAATTTTTGTGTTCCAGGCACCAGGCGAGGCGTAATTTCCGATGAAAAGCAGTCAACAGTGGTACACGAGTAGGGCGTCGGCTCCCGTAGCCCAGGGCATGCAGCATCGACATACCGTTCCTCGATGACGCAGCTTGGGCCTCCGACATTTAACTTGGATATTTTTTATGCCGCCTTTGCCGAGCCGTTGGTCTGTACGAGTCTGGATAGTCTACGCCTACCCCGATCATAAACGGAGTGTGGTCGGCCACCGCTTACTCTCTGGGCGCTGGTACGTCCATCGATGGTGTACTCACGGTACGCTCTTGTAACGGTTGCCCTCGAAAACTCTAGGGATCTTACCATTTGGGCGATAGAGAGACCCATCTGTCTTGCGCTGACCACGATCAAACTCGCTGAGATAACCACGTTTTGTCATATTCGACGATTGCGATGTACTCTTTGGAAGCTGTGCTGTCCGCCTATTTATTGTCTGAGTTCGGTTTGGGTTTATTCCACTCTGCGCGGGGGATGCCCATGTCAACAGCCCATAACCCCTTTCTCTAATGTTTTGTCTACTGAATGCATTTATACGGCGTTACAACCAAACATATTTCCTTCTTTTATTTACTGTGACATCTTTGTCATGCCATATTAATAAAAGAAAAATTTATTGAGAAATTGTAGTAGACTGAGTTGCGCCTCTGTTCCTCCCAACTTATGTTTCTCAAAATAATCTTGACGTTTTCTAACTGCTTTGGTTTAGAACAGAATCCTAGCGGTCGATAAGTTTTTACTTGTATTATATATGTAGCTCCTGCAAAAAATTAAATAAAAATGCCAAAGTAAATTCAGAGTCAGAGTTGTAATATTTGTGTTGGTTGATATGTCTGAACCTGTTCCTTTTTTTATTTTTAGGGGACTGTTTTCCGAGCCAAAACACACCTCCCGTTTTCGACTTGAAGCGTGAATGGCTAGTAGTGGAAAACGAACCATTAGGTAAGTAAGAAAGAGGAAGGAATATCGCTTTAGTAAAACACTTGGTGGCCGAAGGAACCTCTGGCTTTCTGAGGTGCTGGCGTAGACTCTATTCAATGTCAAACGTAAAGATTTTTTTGTCTTTTTTTTTTTTTCGTTACTGAAATTGGTGCTCATGAATTTGAGTGATGGTAATCCATACATGATAATAGGCATATAAACCTATGAGCCACTACATTATGATCACCCCCAGCCTAGAGAAATGAGCGCGCCTGGAGACGGAACGGTGGCGCAGGTGAAGTTCACAAAGCAGCATATATAAAACCTGAGGACCGGCTTTCGGTTAGCAGAGTGTTCGGTGTCAAAATGGAAAAAGCTGCCGATTTATCGGAATTCCTTAAAGGACAAATTGGGATGGCACGGCACCCCGGAACTACGATATCGGAAACGGCGTGGTTTGTGGGGTCTTCACGTGTCACTGTAGTGAGTACGTATCAAAAGTGGTGCACAGATGGCCAAACGAGGAACCGTCGTCCAGGCGTGTGTTGTCCTCAGCTCACTGATGCCAGAGGGGAGCGGAGACTGTTGCGCATTGTTCACAGTGACCGCAGTGCCACAGTGTGACAAACCGCCCGCAGCTTCAACAATTGGGATCAGGGCAATGTGCCACAGCCCACAGTTCATCGCAGCCTTCTGCGCATGGGCCTGCATAGCCGAAGACCCAACCTGATCCCCATGCTCACTGCACGTCATCGCCAACAACGCATGAAATGGGCCCAAGATCATCGAGGTTGGACCGTGAATGATTGGAAGAAAGTGGCTTGGTCTGACGAATCAAGATTCCTGGTGCATCATGTAGACGGCCGAGCGCGGATACGCCGATTATCAAAGGAGGCTATGGCACCTGGATGCACTGTTGAGCGGAAACAGGCCGACGGCGGCTTTGCTATGCTGTGAGCGATGTTTCCTTGGGACACTTTGGGCCCCCATTATCCCAATAGCACAATCCCTGATAGCTGTCAGGTATCTGAACATCTTTACGGACCAAGTTCACCCATTCATGGCATCTGTGTTCCCTGATGGTGATGGCCATTACCAACAGCATAATGCGCCATGCCACACTGCCAAAATCGTCAAGGAGTGGTTCGAGGAATATGCTGGTGACTTTCTGTTAATGCCCTAACCTCCAAATTCACCTGACATGAACCCAATCGAACATTTGTGGGTCGACTTGGAAAAGCGAGTTCACGCTAAATCACCACCACCCCAAAATGCACGGGAACTGGAGGACCCGCTGTTGACATTATGATACCAAATATCCCAGAATACCTATCGCCACCTCATCGAATCGGTGCCTTCCGATTGACAGCTGTTTTGCAGGCTAAAGAGGGTCCTACAGCTTATAGGTAGGTGGTCATAATTTAATGGCTCATCAGTGTACATTTATATTATATATCCATAACGATTGGACTCGAAAGCTTTAATTGGTTAATTACAGTAGGGCAAATTAAAATAAAATAAGCACTTAAATAAATACAAAGTATCTGCAAATCCTGAAGCAGACATAATAAAATAATAATAATAATAATAATAATAATAATAATAATAATAATACTCGTTACGCCTTAGAGTGGGTAACAGGAAAAATCTCTCGTACAACTCGCTTGTTATGCATTTGATGTGCTCCCTTCTCATTGCTTTTCTGTCAACATTCTTCCACTAGCGCACCAAGATTGCCTTGCGCTTTTAAAATTTTGTCCTATATCCCACCATTTTTGTTTCTCCATTCCATTTCTTTGCCTTGTTAAATATGGAATTACATTCAATCTTGTTACTTCGCTTGTTAAAATTGATTACCTTTGATTTTCTATTTCACGTTTATTCCGAATTTCATTAAATTCGCTAAATTCGGGCTGGTTGTGTGTGTGTGTGTGTGTGTGTGCACTCTTTGAAAAAAAAACCCGAAGCACCCAAAAGGAACATCCAATCGAGATGAAAATTGGTGTGTGGTGCAATGTGTATATATAGGAAAGGAAACGATTGCAATTCCAGAGCAGTTGGGCCATTTATTCGGGTAAAACAGCTACACGAGTGGAACAAGTCAGTTCGTTGTTGCGCATTTCCGGCTCAGATACAAGAGGTTACCGGGCGTGGCATAGATATGCCACGCCCGGTAGCATACAGTTCACAGATACTGTCCTGAAGCACAGCATTCCAGATGGTGTCCAAATTACCGCCCACATTCCGGGATGGGCGTAGGTGGTGTCCCATCATGTCTCAAACATGTTCGATCGGTGAGAAGTCGGGAGATCGGGCTGGGCTGGCCATGGAAGCGTGTCGACATTACAGGGGCAGTCCTGGGAGAGACATACCGTGTGTGGCCGGACATTATCTCGTTGAAACATTCCTCGGTGATGCTGCGACAGGAATGGCAGCGTTACAGGCCGTAGAATGTCGTCGACGTACCCTTGAGCCGTAAGGGTGGTACGATGGACAATCAAGGGTGTCCCACCATCGTAGAAAATGGCTTCCAAGGCAGTCATTGACCATATGTGAGCCGTGTGCCGTTTCACGATAAAGGCAGGATCCGTGGACTGGCCGGCTTGTCTCCAGACACGTATGCGCTAGTCATCGGCGCCAAGTGCAAACCGTGACTCACCACTGAAGACAACACGACGCCACTGGACACTATCCTATGTTGATCGGGCCCGACACCACTGCAACCGGTGCTGGCGATGCTCACTGGTCAGTGGTAGGCGACGCAGTGGCTTCCTGGAGTGTAGTTCCCATGCCGCAAGTCGTCTGTCAACGGCCCGGATGGCTACTTCCGTACCTGCAGACGACGCAACATGGCCGCGGATTGTTGAGAGCGACGAATTCGGTTCTGTTGGTGCGTCTTTCGCAATCGCTCGATCCTCGCGTTCTGCCGTGGCCCTAGGCCGTCTACTGTCCGCCTGCCGCTGGGTTGTGTCCTCTTCGACCCGTTGGCGCCAACACAGTATGATTGCGCTCCGACCTAAATGCTTGGCGATACGGCTGACCAACCGGCCTCTCTCAGCCCAATTATACGTCCTCTCTCAAACTAGCTCAACTGCTCGTTTGTGCACGGATCCAACGTCGAGGCATCCTCATATTCGGTGGAGGTTAATGCAGCTACAATCCGCTGTCACAATTGTCCCTGCGTGCGAGCTTAGCTCTTGTTATACCCTCCTCCATGCGCGGTTCCCGTGCAGTGTGGCGGGCCGCAATTTCGTCATCGGTCGTTATTTTTTAATCATTTGCATATACTTCCGTGATGTATTTGTATGCGGAGTTTCACCAGGATCAAACGACTTCCTCGGGGTCTTCGTGTTTTTTGGCAAAGAGTATATAACAGAAGACTGGCTAGAAACCACATCCAAAAAGACCATGTGTATATACACTATATTGACAAAAGTCACCGGACACCCCTTCAAAAGCAAATGAACGGATCCTCTGCGCTGTTAAGATGCGCGGTACAGCTGCAAACAGTATAAAAACAAGTCAGCTGCTGACCCCGATCATATCGCACTGTGAGGTTGAGTGAAAATGTCGCGGCGGGAGAGAACTGACTTTGAGAAAGGAAAGATTGTTGGGTGTTATATTAGTGGGTTGTCCATAAGAGAAACCAAGAGGCATTTAAACATACCCAATCCAACGTTTTTGGATGTACTGAATAAGTGGAAGACACATAGCGTGCCTGAAGCAGCAAAACGTACCGGCAGACCAAAGACAATCAGTGATAGAGGACGTTGAAGCCTCAGGAGAGTCGTTACAGCTATTCGACGTGAGTAAAAATGCTGGAACCTTGGTATGTACACGTACCATTCGCAGTGAACTTCATTCCGTGGGATACCGTGGTCGTTCGGCTGCTCATAAGCTTTTCATCTCCACCCGGAGTGTTACTCGTCGTTTAGCATGGTGTAAAGGACATTTATCATGGACCGTAGATCAATGAAAACGGGTCCTATGGATTGATGAATCCAGATACACGATCCATCAGTCTGATGGCCGTGTGTGGGTATGGCGGCAGCTGGGAGGCAACGCTATTTACCACAGTGTAGTGTTCCTACGGTCAAGTTTGGAGCTAGCTGTATACTCGTGTGGGGGTGTTTTTCGTGGTATGGTCCCCGCCCATTGGTTATCGTTGACAAACTTGTTAACCAGCACGTCTACAGTAAAAGTCGACATTAATCGAAGATTGAAAGCAGTTTTTTTTTGTATTATTGTGTTGATGTGAGTGTTGCGAGTCGATGGTTATGGCAATCTAAAGGTGAAGAAGTAGAGAAAGCATATTTGAGTGATACCCTGAAATCGGGGTGGCCGGTAAATTCAATGGACCAGTCAACAGAATGTTGAAGACATGATCTGAGGAAACCGTAGCATAAAGCAAAAAGGAACTGTCTCTGAATTAAGCATTTCTAAAGAAAAAGTAGGACGCATTATTAGTGTTCTTGAATTTCGAAAAGCTTTTCCCAGGTGAGAACATCGCAATGTGCGTGAAGAAATAAAGACTGAATGAGTGCGAATTTTGCATAAACTCTTGGAACACTTCAAAAACGAAGGTGAGACTTTTCTTGATTGTGACAGGAGATGAAATGTGGGTCTACCATTACAACCCAGAGAACATAACACAGTCCGTGGAGTATCGCCATAAAGAAACGACGCAACCAAATAAATTCGGAACACGAGCGTCAGCTGGGAAGGTCATATTGTCTGCTTTTTGGATTAGTGAAGGACTTATGCTTGCTGATTTTCTGGAAAATGGGGTTATAATAAATTCGTAATGTTACACTCAAACTTAAGACACTGAAAAGTCACATTCAAAGAAAAGCAAAGCAGACTAACACTTCTACAACACAGCAACGCCAGGACCAATGCTGCCATAATTGCCATCATCGGGCGCCTCAGGTTCACATTTCTGGTTCGAAACAGCCCAGATCTCGCTCCTAGCGATTTCCACTTGTTTTCTAAACCAAAGGAATACTTGAGGGGCCATCACTTCACATTTGACGAAGAAGTGAAGTAAGTGATACATCACTGGTTTCAAAATCGTAAAGTTTTTAAGAACGAACTTCGATAATTATTGACATGTTGGAAGAAATGTATTGAAATAGGAGATGATTCTGTGAAGAAGCAACTATGCAGCTTTTTTAAATAAAAGATGAAGTTACATATTTGTTTTTGTTTCATTGAAAAAACTTTTTCCATTAATTTTTTATTCACGTGCAGACAAAACTTTTAGGACACCTACGTATTTTTATGAAAGTTACCTTGAACGCATGTCGTTAGAAGAAAATATTTGTACTTCCGGCATTGCTGTTATGCTTCATTTATAAACATATTCATTGTGCATGCACCTTCTTTTTACATGCGAATGATAACTTTTTTGAAAAAATATCGCGAATGTAACTTACTGGTGCCATTTTGAACATAATGTTCCCTTTGTAAAACTGTCCCAAGACGTACGATTCTTTCTGTGTATTGCTGTTTCTGTACTGATGAAAGTTGGTCTAAAACGATAGCATAACATGACTGGTATGAGATGAACAATCTCTCTCTGTATAAAACAGACTCTGTGTGTGTGTCTGTCGGTCGGATTTCACAACGAATTAGGCGACCTAGAGCGACGAAATTTGTTATGAAGGTACCTGTAGACATCTTCTGGTGCAAGTCGAAGCGATTTTTTTTTAATTTGAATTTGATTTTTAGTTATTTAATGTTACGCGTTTCTACCCGATCTGAGTGTGTCTTTCCGCTTTGTTGAAATCAACCTGATCACACCGTACGTTAAGGCGTGCAGAAAAGTAGTTCACCATAAATTTTAGGCGTTTCTTTTTTAGAATTCCGTTACGACTATTTTCATTCGTAAATACATTTATTACGCCCTTTTTTGTAAGCGTTGTTTGCCGATTGCATTATGACCTTGAGGGCGGAGAAGAAACGAAAGAAAATAGAACGTTGTTTTTCAATCTGCGTTATTAATTCAAAAGTGTCATACGTCAAAAGATCATCATACTGTGACAACGCTGTGAGCTTGAAAATAGAACGTTGTTTTAACGAAATTCTAAAAAAGAAGTGGCTCAAATTTATCGTGAACTGAAGAACTGTTAATATTGTTCATCCCGAGGCTCTACAAGAATAAAGTACTTTTCATCTCAATCAATTTCATTGCATAAGCCTTCTGCTTTAAAACTTTTTGAATTATTTACATTGGACGTGACAACTACTAAATAATTCAAATGCATTTTTTTATCCTAATATTCTATTCCGCGAAGTTGTACTACAAAGTTTTATAAACCTTGATTTACAAGTCTTAATTTAATTGCCGATATAGCTTTTACTTTATACTATCACTAGCCCGTCAACGACGGGTACAACAGGCTAGTAAAAATTAAAAAGAAGACAAGTATTTCGGGGATCAGGCTATAGACAATCGAAATACACAATTTTAGAATATATTTTTTTCTTTTCAGATGCATGCGTAAAATTCATTTTCTTTATAATTTCGGATTTCAAAAAACATTCATTGCATATTTGTTCTTTCTAATTTAATGTATCGCAAGATTTTATATTTTGGAGGAAATTTTTCATCCTGGAGTTTCTTTCAAGGAACGTATATGCAACATAATTTTCAACTTTAAGGTGATATACCGCAATCAGCTTTTTTTTTTTTTTTTTTGTTCACCGACTAAGCAGTAATTCACTTCTCGAAACAAGAAGAGTTACGTTTGTTTAAGGCACGATGGTGTGTGGAGTCAGACGTAAAAGTGAAGTCGTCGTTTCAAGGTCTCTCTGCCCATCTGCTTCGAGTATTTACTTTTCCGCCTCTGTTCATCGGAACAAGAGAATGGGAAGAGGCCAAGCGCGGTATCTGAGGCGTATTCGGTCATCGACCTCGTCAAAACCTGCATTCGTTCGAAGGTACAACCAAACGCCTACAAGAATTATCGCGCGTATTTTTTAAAGTTCCAGAAGGATGAGATATCTTCTTCAAATATTTGCACCGTTTTTTCCAGTTCATTGCTTATTCCTAAAGAAGGAGAGGGGGGTGGGGCTGGTGATGAATCATTGTTAGCATTTTGTTCTGCGCATAGACTATGAAACAACAGGCGTTACAACATTTTTTACTTACACAGCATGTTTTAAACTGTTCGCCTGAAGATCACGAAGTGTACGAATGTGATGAAACGGACAACCTCCGAGAAAAAATGCACATATTTTTTTCCAGAATAAAACTAAAGTTATGTTACCAGGAAATAAAAAACTCAACAGGCCATTTTTCTTGATATACGTAGAGAATTCAGTCAGTTCGAAGCCTGAGTATGTTGTAGCAATGCATCGAATACTGACAGCATACATATGTACACTGCTGTTTAAAATTAATGTCCGGAAGGCATTCGCAGTGATAAAAAGGAAGACACGTAACAGCAAGTAGAGACGTTTGTCATATAAAGAGACACAGTCATAAGGGTAATAAACATTTTATAGTAACAGACAAATATGTACACATTTTGCGTATACAGGGTCACATTCGCAGATGCACCACGGTGAGATGTAAGAATGTAACCTAATAATGCCTTAACAAGTTAGTAAAATCATGCAATGCATTGATTATAATACGCTTTCCAACTTACCAGAAATCGTTACTCAAGTTATCACTCAAGTTATGCGAATAATGGCTGTGGAATAAATCTCCGTCCTGTGCCCTGACCTTTTGATAATATTTCGATGATATTCAACAGAACCGGTTCAGTATACCTCCGAAATAACATGATAAAGTTTTGTTGCAATCGAAGCATTTTTACGTAAGTAATGATGCATAAGGGCTATGGAATAGATCCCGCTCCTGTGTCCTAACCTTTGACCCCATTTTTCCCATTTTTAATAGGATTCGTTGACCTCATTTCGCCCATTTTATCGGCAGGGCTATACAACATACTAACATTTCATCCAAATCGAAGAATTTTTACGTAAGTTATGAAGCATATTGGCGATGGAAGTGATTCCGCTCCTATGTCCTGACCTTTGACCCCATTTCGCCCATTTTCAATAGGGTTTGTCCCCAGTGGCTTCCTACCAAATACTGAAATTTCATCGAAATCGAACCTTTTTTACGTTAGTTATGACGCATAAGAACAGTGGAATGGATCCAGCTCCTATGTCCTAACTTTTGACCCCATTTCGTTCACTTTCAATAGGGTTCCTTCCCAGGTGATCCCCTTCCACATACTAAAAGTTCATCGAAATCGAACGATTTTTACGCGAGTTATCGTGCGGCCGAACATACGCACACAACGCGTGACGTAATGAGGCAGATGGGAATCGCGACCATCTGCTCGAAAGAGTGTGACGTCATAAAACTTTAATGGGATCCACACACAACGCGTGACGTAATGAGACAGATGACGTGACCGCGCGCCGACATCTCAAGCGCGATTTTGTGACGTCATAAGATTTATAAGCATAGGCAACATTAATGGGACGAAGCAATGACAGTAAAAACGTCGTTATTCGGGGTGGTTATTTAACTCACTAAACGAATTTTCCTAAAGTCGAGATCAAGCTAAATCGATTTCTAGTACCAGAAAACGGTAGGTTTACGACTTTCATCAAAATCCTTAGACCCGTTTTCAAATTAAAATTTACATACGTAAAAAAATTGCTCCTTTAATAGAATGGGATAAGGGCGATGGAATGGATCCCGATCCTATGTCCTGACCTTTGACCCCATTTCTTCCATTTTCAATAGGGCTCGTCCCCATGTGGTTCTCTACCACATACATATTAAATTTCATCGACATCGAACCATATTTACGCAAGTTATGACGCACAAGGGCAATGGAATGGATCCCGCTCCTATGCCGTGACCTTTGACCCCACTTCATCTATTTTCAATACGGTTCATTCCCAGGTGGTCCCCTACAATATGCTAAAATTTCGTCGACATCGAACCATATTTACGCAAGTTATGAAGCAAAAGGGCTATGGAATGGATCCCGCTCCTATGCCATGACCTTTGACCCCATTTCGTCCATTTTCAATAGAGTTCGTCCCCAAGTGGTCCCCTACCACATACTAAAATTTCATCGAAATCGAACTATTTTTACGCGAGTTATCGTGCCGACGGATGGACAAAGCTGGAGCATATACGCTTCTTCAACCTAGGTTGGAAAGCGTAAATAAGGGATGTGAATACCTCGTAAGGGCAGACAACTCTCACAACGACGATACGTATTCATCACCAGGTTGTTGATGAACCCTTGAACCAAAGAATTCCATTCCGCAATGAAGGTAGTGCGTAACTTGGAACAGTGGCTGACGAGCTGCTGCGCGTAGTCCCAGAATTTCCTAGACATGCTCTGTAAGGTTGAGGTCCGGAGATCAGGCTGGCTAGTTCATACACCGAATACCCTCGCTCTACAGGAAATCATCGACAAGCTGAGCTCTGCATTTTCATCCATTAAGAGAAACCGGGGGCCCCTGAATCAAGTCTGACATAGAGCACTAGGGTCTTGTCCCTATAGCGCTCTGCATTCACATTACTTATTGCGAAGATGTGGAGTGATGTGTGGCCTTAGAAAATAATGCCACCCCACATAAGCAGACCACCTCCTCCGAAGAAGTCTTGGACGTTTGTAGGATCATTATGGGTTCCGTGTTCTTTCCAGATGAAATGCTGACGAGAATCCGTTTGGAGACTGAATCTCTATTCGTCTGTAAAATGAACACCGGCCCACAAGTTGGGGCTCCAGAAACGATGTTCCCTGCACCAGTTCAAGCGAGCTCTCTTGTGAGATGCGGTTAGCGGAAAGCTCCAAAGACAATTGCCACACTGTATAGGACCTATGAAGCCGTGAGACTCACCACGAGGTGCCATACGCATTAGACAACTTTGGCCAGGCCTTCGTGACATCACATTGATGTTGTTGAATTTCTGCTGTAACCGTGAAACCTTTTTGGGGTGGGTATTCAAATCCTTTGCAACCTGGGCCTAAGACTGGCCTGCTTCTAGACGCCCTATCTTTCGCCACCTATCTTTCCGTCTTCAAAGAATTCGTCGAGATTGAATTAGCTCTTCCTATTGAAATGTAACACCGAACAGTCATTCGAAAATGTAAATGAACCGAACAGTCATTCGTCTGTCACGCATCACGAAGTTGATGTTTCCCCCAGACGTATATGTGGACGATCGTCCAGAACGATCTGCATTATCGAGAAATTCCCTGCCTCCACGAAATTATGTTTGCCACTTGACAACTATAGAAAAGTCAGGAGTCTTAATCCTCAGTGTCTACACGATAACGACATGAACCTCCTGTGGGGACATGCGTTTCAAAGACTAGAATTCTATTGTCCCCAGTCAAGTTTTTCTCTACCGATTTCGTAAAGTCGCTACAGTTTAGTTCACACCTTGAAAACAGAACGAATGGATCCGTAAAATTGAAAATGAGTAGAGTGACATACAAGAATATGTACTACCTGCATAAAAAATATTTTATTCATATTCACTCGAAGTAGGTTAGAACACGAACTTTTTGAATGTTTCTCGTAAATTTATAATCAACAATAGGTCTGATATTTACTCCTGATTATTTGTTTCAGAGCATACGCGGCAGCAGTGTTGCCCGAAGTAGTTAAACTCATGTCTCGACCACATCATTACGCACCTGTGTCATCGATGATTCTAATTTTGAACTAGTCGTGCCACCAACTGATCTTTAGGCGTGATATGCACTGAGTGGTCAAATTATTCTGACCACGTGGTTAGTGTATTGTTGGGCCAACTTTTGTCCTTAATACTGCTTGAATTCGTCTTGGTATGGACTCTATTTAATTTCTGTAAGTGGGGTATATCAGCTTAAATGCGATGAATTGCACCCTCCAGCTCTTGAAGATTTCATGATAGCGGATGCAGCTGTCTGATGCTCCTTTCGACTTAATCCCGGAAATGCTCCATTGGATTGAAATCCGGTGATTGTGTAAGCCAATTCAGCAAAGAAAAGTCTCTCTGATGCTGCTCAAACTAACCGTGCGCAATATGAGCATTATGGCATGAAGCATTGTCCTGCTGGAAGTATCCATCTGCATTGGGATAAACCATCAAGATAACTGGGTGGACCTGGTCGGAAACAATATTTAGATACCTTTGGAGTCAGACATTGCTCCGCACGAATCAAAGCTCCCAAACACTCCCACGAAAACATGTCCCAGACAATAACGTTATCTCCGTCAGCTTAAAGAGTAGTGGCGTTATAAGAAGGGTCCATGCTTTCGTGCTGTTGTCTCCATATCCTCACCCTTCCATCTGCACGGTGTAGTTGAAAACGTGATTCGTCGGACTACATTACCCTTTCCCACTCATTTACTGTCCAATTCTTGTGTTCCTGAACGAACTCAAACTGGATGTGTTTCTTCTTGTTCGCTGCAGATAGCATGGCTTACGGACATATGAACAGGCCATCTGCTTCTGTAGCTCGAACGATGTAATGTGCGGCGAACTGTACGTTGAGAGGCCATCGGACTTAGTCCCTGATTCAGATTACCTATAATCTGACGAAGTGCTGCCGAACTGTTGGACTGAACAAGTCTTCCTACCCTCCGCTCAGTTGAATCATCCAGTAGTCATTGACGACCACACGCCTTGAGCTCAGACCCGGTTTTTTGACTGTGGTAAACTCTCTGTAAACTTCAACAACTACTACTCTCGAACATTTCACAAGCGCAGACATTTTGTTATTGCTCGCACCAATGCTTCCAGCACCCACGATCATTCCACATTCAAAGTCCGTCAGATCGCGTCATTTGCCGTTATTTCTTGTGCAATGAACTTTATTAGTCTCTGCATGCCTTCAGCGTTCCCTTTTTATACCGATTTAGCAACCTTGCGTCAACAGCATCTGAGGGATAGCTACTTTGCGTAAAATAGTCTGTAGGTCATAATAATTTGGCCACTCATTATATATTTTGCCCAGAGCACATACACACGGTTTCTGTACAGAGAAACCTCTCTTTTTGTGATGTTACAGGATCACAAATACCACACAACACTTAGCCGGTTCCCTGACGTGGTTATGGATAAGAGAAAGATGCCTTGTTTGAATGCCGTAAGATGTCGGAAACTGTTAAAACTTGCATTAAGGATTCACTTTATGTACATACTCGTATATCGGTAACGCAGCAATATGCAACAGAAAAGGAATGCCATAACCGCATGAGGAGGTATCACGTGCATGACAGAATGGCAGTCCAATGTGATTTCCTAATGTCCAAAGCGCGTGATTTTAAAGTTTTTTGTGGTTCCCAGGACTAGTCGTACACTGGCGTGCAAAAATTAAGGACGAGACGGTTTTTGAATGTAACGTCGTGCAGAAGTGCTCCACATCGACTCAAATCATACTATAAGATCCCCAAGACGTAAGAATATGGGACAAGTGAGCAAAACCGTCCAAACAAGGAATCCAACGGATACAAAGGCACTTTATTGAAAAGGTAGCTTCGAGCACAACTGGACAAAAGACAGAAACGTCCATGTGACAGGCGGCTGCCAAGAAAAATCCAGTCTTAAGTAGGGGATATGATCACCCCTGACTACGTTGCAGGATTTACAACGTCTGTCCATGCTGAAAACGAGGTTGTTCCTCTTGTAGCGCCAATCGCAGCTGCGGAATCGTTGCTGGCGGGTGGTGACGTGCTGCTAAGCGCCTCCCGAGAAGGTCCCACATGTGTTCGATTGGATTTAGGTCCGGGGACCTTGCGGGCCAATCCATGCGTTGAATATCTTCACTCTCCAACAGCTTTGCGACAGCCAGTGTACGATGAGGTGTAGCGTTGTCGTCCATGAAGAGGAACTCAGGACCCACAGCACCTCTAAACAGACGCACAGAGCCGACAAAGATGGCGAAAAATTTCTGTTGGTAACTGAAAGCGGGAGATAGCGCTGGCTATGAAGAAACTCTAGGTAGTTTTTGCGCTTGTATAAGTGCCAGCTAGAATAAATACCGTATGCTGGTGTCTGCTTTGAAAATTAAATATTTCTTAATAATTAAGCCGGGTCGACAATAATAGACAATTAACGTCCTCCAGCAGAGTTTCCCCTGTATGTATTATGTATAAGTATCAGCAGAAACCTTTTGGAAAATATGTAACATTAGGAAGGTAATTTAATGCAGAATGTGATGCAGCAACTTTATTTAAAAACTGCATTTTAAAGGAAATTAGACACAAAAAACCATGAAAAAGCGCATTTCACAACTTCTCACAATTTGTGTTAGTACTCAGTTAGGAAGCCTTTTGCCGCAATTACAGCCTTACAGAGGCGTCCCATGGAATAAACCAAGCGTTTTAGTTTATTAGGTGACATAATGTGAAACCGAGATTGTATGATTGCATCTATTAATTGTGCTTTATTTCTTGGTTGCTTCTAACTAACAAGTTTCTTTAATCGGTTCTACATATTTTATATTGCATTCAGGTCAGAGCATTCTAGCAGTTATTTCCCTGAAAAAACTTTTTGCACCCAGCAGCAATATGACAAGGAGCTGAATCCTGTTGAAATAGGTAGGCTTCATTATCCCGGAAGAGATCACCTTCTGAAGGACTCAGTTTTAGCTCAAGTATATCAATGATGTATTTTTTGCCATTTAAATTTAGTACCATTAATCACGCAAATTTCGCCCACACCTTTTGCTGTCATACAACTCCAGATCATAACACTGGCTGGATGCGTCATGTAATGCATTCAGGCAGCAAATCTTCATTTTTTCTTCTTACATACTTTATTCCATCACTACCAAATATGGATATCCTGGTCTCATCACTCCACATGACTCTGTCCCATTGTTCCTCAGATCAATTAAAATGGTTTTTAGCCCATTCTAATATCTTTCTTCTTTGTTTGGGAGATAGAAATGGCTTTTTCCTTGAAATTCTAGACTTTAATACAAATTTTGAAGATAACAATCCGATTTTGGCGTAAATGTGACAAGGATGGTAATTCAGATAATTTCCGAAAACTTGAAAATTTTCATCGCCCTGGCCGGGACTCGAACCCGCGTCTCCCAGATAGCGCCCGGGTATGCTAACCACTACACCACCCAAAACGACCAAGTTTCAAGTTTCCGATCAATTTGCATATAACCATCACATGATTCGCTAGTCGAAGCAACCGGCATTCATGTTTAGCGAATCTGGAGGTTAAAAATCCTATCCCGTGATTGCCCGAAGAAGCAGATAAATCATGAAAGAAATACGGGATTCCGCCATATAATACAAATTTTGAAAATGACAATCCGTTTTTGGGCGTAAATGTGACAAGGATGGTAAGTCAGATAATATCCGAAAACTTGAAAATTTTCATCGTCCTGGAGCGGGACTGGAATCCGCGTCTCCCAGATAGCGCCCGGGTATGCTAACCACTACACCACCCAGAACGACCAAAATGATCGATCAATTGATCAAATGATCAAATTGATCGGAAACTTGAAACTTTTAGCCGACAAAGATGGCGAAAATTTTCTGTTGGTAACTGAAAGCGGGAGATAGCGCTGGCTATGAAAATGATCGATCAATTGATCAAATGATCAAATTGATCGGAAACTTGAAACTTGGTCGTTCTGGGTGGTGTAGTGGTTAGCATACCCGGGCGCTATCTGGGAGACGAGAATTCGAGTCCCGCTCCAACACGATGAAAATTTTCAAGTTTTCGGATATTATGTGACTTACCATCCTTGTCACATTTACGCCAAAAATCGGAGTGCCATTTTCAAAATTTGTATTATATGGCGTAATCCCGTATTTCTTTAATGATTTAAGCCAAAATCTTTAGTCTGCGTCTAACAGTCCTAGCACTCATCTTCAAATCACAATGAGACAATTCATTTTTAATTGACTTAGATAATTTTCTTCTGCCACTCAAATACAGGCTTTTAATTCTTCTATCACCACATGCTGTTGTACAAATTTTCCTGACTTTACGAGTTAGGTTTTGAATTGACTGAGTCCGCTGATACTTCTTGCACAGCTTAGAAATACCTCCTTTAGTTTTTCCTACTTTTTTTATGATTTCCTCATAAGTGTAGCCTTCTTCACGCAAAGCTAGTATTTTGAATCGCTTTCTAGGTGACCAATCAACTCTTTCTGCTCTGTCATCTTACTAAGTGATCAAGGAATAGAAAAATCGAGAAAAAAACAGTGGCCAACTTGATGACACTCACACAACTGAATAGGAGTTCTATTATTAGCTCTGATGCCTGAAAATGCGAGCTGACTCATACTAACACCTCATTGGTTCCATGCAGTTTCATAAAAATACCTGATTGACTCTATCAGCCTCATTGATCAATTTTGAGTTAAGGGAATCCACTTCTTGCTACATAAGGCAGTTGTGTTTTCTTTATCTGGTTATTTGGCTATTACTTTTGATAGAATAAAGATAATTCAAAACAGTTTATTCCATTACATTCTACATTAAGTTATCTTTCCAGGGACATATAATTTTATGGTATTATTCTAAAACAGACTAATGTTAGGAGCCATCAAACCTTAGAGATACACAAATCTTTAAAGGTTTCCACAATTTTGGCCACTATATATATTTCAAGTTTGAAGGTTCAGTTCGTTCAACCGATTTCTTTTTAAATCAATACGGTTATTGCACTTTGGTAGCAAACCTTTCGACTGAATCCTTTCTAGAATTAACTAGCATACAAGAGTAACACTTTTACTACCCAGTAAGTAAAAAAGAAAAAGATTTTGATAAAAAAATTGCATTTTAAAAATTACTTAAACATTTTCCATATTCAGCATCATTTAAGATTGTAATTAAATGTTCATTTGGTTTTGAAATTAACTGGTTTGGGCAATTCATATTTTTTTCACACCGTTTAATGCCGGAACGATAGCGAAGAGGATAATAATAATCCGTAATGATCTGATATTCAGACGGGTCGGGATTCATGCATCAAGTGTAAATGTGACGGACGAAAAAGTTTCTTGTATGATAAGCACGTTACTTGTTAATTTTTACGACATTGCTTTCAAAGAAACGAGCGCATAAGTTCTTTCAAACTCTTTACTGTCTGACCCGCTGGCATTGTTTAATTGATGTTGGGGTCATCATCTTTGCTTCTGTGACGCTGTTGTGGGCCTAATTTTCTCCGAAATGAAGCTTCGGCGTGTGGTTGGAGCTCTCTGAGAGGATGATTGCGGAAGCGAAACCGGAGCTATACGGGGTCACGACGGGTGACCTCCGACCTTGGCAGCTGACTGGCAACGGCCATTAATCCGGTCTCGTCCGTAGGTTATGACAGCTTGTTGTTGTTGGCTATGTGCCAGATCCGAGAAAGTGAAGGTCTCATCACGTGATGTGATTTTGTGGCAAGGCTAAATGAATGTTGGGCTTTCAGTAACTACCTGCTTTTTTCTGACTAGCGATTTCGTTCATTACAGAAAACAGGTGAAACATTTACATTCCGCGTTTCTTTTTCTTTTTATCGGTCTAGAGAAGAAAGGAGCCAAGGTGGTCACCGCCGAATATTACCTCATATTAGCAATAGCGACTTCCTCCACAAACCGAAAATAAACCGCACAGTTCTAGCTGACTATTCAGCAAGACCTCGTGACCAGTGTTGTATGGATTCAGCATGGCTGCGGATAGCTTGAAATTTGGGATTTCATGAACACTCTGCGGTAAAGCTACTAAGAATTCGTCTTGTACAAATCACATGCTCCCCGCAAGAGGATTCTGAGTATGTAACTACCCGTGACTGTCCTGCCTCGGCGCTGCATATCAATCAACAAAGCCTCTCGTCTGTCAGAGGTTCTTCGCAGATAACAATGTCGGTATGAAAACTGCGAAACTTGTTATGTAACATGGTAACCTTTACTAGGGATGCCAAAATTCTGATATATGTGAACGATGATTCTTGCCTTCCTGGTTTTATTCCGCCGCTAGAGGGCTTAAATTCAGATGCTATCGAATTCAAAAAATATTTTGAATTCGATAGCATCTGAATTCCGATTGAAAAAAAAATCTTTCTTCCTTTCGAGGAAATTTACAATGCACAATACTTTGGGTACAGTGTCTTTTTTAAGTAATACATATATTTTCTGCTAGGGGTGTGAAAAGATAAATTGCGATTTCCGCGATATCTTTTCTTCTAAAAGTCCTATTTGAAAAATTCTTTCTGTAACTGATACAGCTCCTGGTGAAAAATGTTCTACATATAATTTCTAACTTTTGGTAGAGAATAATTTGTCCACCAGGGGTGCGCAAGGGTTTATTTCTGTTTCTGATGTATTTACGGCAAAATCTGAGCTTACGAAAACTCGATTGAAAAAAATTCTTTCGTGGAACGATGCTGCTCATCTCGGAAACCTTTTGAAAATACCTTCTGCTTAAAGTTGTGCAGTTTTTTTCTGCCAGGGGTCGTAGATACATATCTTATTCTTGTCGATATCTCTACTTCTAAGAGTCTGATTTCAAAAATTCCTTCTTTATCACTTTATCAGAGAGCGCTTCCATTGCAAAATGTTTCTCATACAATTTCAAATTTTTCTTAACGCACAAGTGTGCCACCAGAGGGCGTAAGTTCACGTTTCCGTTTACAGCATGTTTGCAGCGATACCTGCGGGACTTGAAACCCATCGGAAAAAAAAATTCTTTATCGGTCAGATACTACTAACTATGAAAACATTTTGTGTATGTTTCGTTCCCAAAATAATGCACAATTCCGTCGCTAGGGAACGCAAATGTTTAATCTGTTTTTGTTTTTTTTCGATTTTTTTAAATAGCACATTTAGAAGCAGAGACTTCTAAATGTGCTATTTACAAAAAATTCTTTTAACACCGGATACCGTTTTCTTGGTGGAACACTCTAGGTTTGTATTTGAGGAGAATGATAGTTCACAGTTCTGCCGCTAGGTGTTGTTGGCGTACTTCAGTTTACAGCTGTATCTCTGCTGCTAAAAACCCTATTGTGAAATTTATTTATTTTTACCATGCGACATTCGCTACAACAGAGATCTGGAGTATTATCCTTAAATGATGCTCAGATTTCCAGCTAGGGCGCTTAATCAAAATTTCTCGCTATCTCTGCTTGCGGCAGACGAATTTCAAAATCATTTTTCGCATATTTTCAACTTTTCCATTATGAAAAATTTTTCCGTTAGGAAGCATAAAATTATATCATGTTCCCTTTTATATTTCTTCTTTAAACTGTTCAATTTGAAAATCTGTGTCTCTGATACCTTTCGAGCATCATTTGCTAATTTTCGCAACATACCTTTAGCAGCTGGTGGAAAAAAGTAGCTGTTTCTATTTCTTAATGTTTTATCGATTGTAGAAATCCAGTTGATTTTTTTCTAACTGGTTCCATTGACTATGAATAACTTCGAAAAATTTTATTCACGTTGGATAGGATTCAAAAGACGTACTCATTGCAACAGGAAATTCGGTGTCATCTTTCTATATTTTATGGTTTCACTTAAGAATTTTTTGTCATATATAAGTACTGCTCTGGAACTTGTATGCGATTTTACAATGGTTACCGCGTCATCTACGCAAACAAATAAGTGTTTTTCTTTAGAAGTCTGCTGCGCACGCATCACTTCTCACTCACCACAGAATGGAACATTCACGTGTGATGTTTACTCTCAATGTAGCATAATGATTCGGTCGGAGCTTATAGTAATATTATCAGCTCAACATTTCTTTTTCTTTATTTTATTTTTTCTTTCAAATTTGTTAGCGCTTTCGAATTTTTAGGTACCGTTTCAGCGAACCGTCATGAATTTTAAATACCTAGTCGCACGAACCATCTCAGTGTGTCCCTGACTGGGCTGTTATGGACGTGCATGTGCACAAAATTGATGCAGTAATAAATTTCTATAAAAAATGAAATATCAGATAATGAACAAAATATTCCTATATTCCTAATCCGGCAATCAGTGTGTGGTGGGCCGCCCCGGTGGCGCAGTGGTCTAAGCGATGGCCTCTGATCATTCGTCCGAAGGGGGTCCGGGTTCGAATCCCGGTGAGGCATGGATGTTGTGTTTGTCTTACGGCACTGGTTCTCCCCCTTCCCTGGAACCAGTGACCCTAAATTAGGGACGGGCGACTGCTTATAGCCCATTGAGTTGTTCACGGTGGTCGTTAAACCTCCAATCAAAAAAAAAAAAAAAAAGTATGTGGTGGTGTGACACTGTGGCGATGGCTTAGCGGTTTTAATAGCGCTGGAATGAGAAACATTTATTACCCATACATTGGTACGCTGCCACCATTCAAACTATTCTGGTACCGGTTTGAATCGGTATATCACTCAACTGTCGCAACACTCGGCTGCTGCAGACTAATACTTACAGCATTCGGGGTTCTTATGTACAACTTTATTTACAGCACAGGCATCCCAGGAGGGAATCCGGTTTATGTACACTTATCGGCTGGTGTCGCCAGAGTTTAACATATGATTCACCAATAGATCATCAGACATGAACATACGTACTTCTATAGAGCAGGAAGCAACTGTCAATTAGGAGAGTCCAGGTCATGCACTCCTCAGTGAGCGACGAAAGTTCCGTTATTACTGCTGGGTGAGTCACCAGTGATGCAGCCAGTCCTCAGTTCTCAAACTCTTTATACTGTTTTTACCTCAATATGTTTTCCTTTATGTTCATTTCTAAGCAAAGTTGCAGAATTTTGTGACCTTGGTCACATTCTTTTCAAAATTTCTCTGGCGCCCTCAATTGTCAGAAAAATCTCCCCTCCGTGTTAAGCCACCGTTTCTCCCGGGGTCCGCTACACTTTTTTTCCAGTCACAGACGTGCATTTCCTCCTGCAGCAGCTAGCACTCCGATGACATAAGCCGATGTCACTCTCTCTTTCTCCATGCTTCCAAGCTATCCGCCTGCTGCTATGGCGCACGCCCACGCACTCCTGACACTTCGCATCCTTCTCAATCTCGAGAAAACTGACCACTTAATGGCAATCCTGACGTAACTTTTCTATGGTCCCCTTGGTCAGAGTAAGTTTTTATATTGGTCACTATCGTCCCTGCTCTTCATCTCGCCACACAGTGCTCCCTAAACACCGACACCTTTTTCCGGAAAAAAAAAAAAAAGGAAAAAAAATCTGAATTAATCACTTAGGTCTAAGCTTCCATGATAAGTCAGAATCACTTTAGGAGCTGCCTTAAAAAACAAAACAAAAAAACATTCCTTCACCCAATAGATTTGGACTTTAGGTTTATTCTTTTAATATGATTCACAGTTTCTTCCATAATACAGAAATTCACTGGTATACCATTGTATTCTGACACAACTCTATTAGTAGTGAATTATGTCCTATGCAAGCACCAAGGCACCGACCCAACTGTAGATGTACTCGTAGGGCTAAGATGTGAAAACAACACGACTGTGTATGCAAGATATCTCGCTGGACAGAGTTATTGATTACCAGCGGGGATTAATAATGGATGTAGGTAAAAATACCCCAGGGGAAAAAATACCCCCGGAGGAAATACCCCTGAAAACTGAAAAGCGGAAAAAATGCCCCCGGAAAAAATACCCCCAGAACAAACGGTTCACTGTAAACTGCCACACATCTTCCACAACTTGGCTACAAAAGTTCAGGGGGGGAGGTTCTATAAATATTGCCGTTTCTGGGCCTATATTGAGAACTGAATTGGGAACTCCAAACGAATTTCGCGAAGGGATCGGTGGTACACTTGGTTAGGGGGGGATGCTCTACCCTGAACAACTTCCGTAATATTATATTCTGGGCCGCTGGAGTCTGCCAGTGTATCCAGGAAGTTCCTCTTGAAGTGTCCGCGAGGTCCATAAGCTTGGGGGAGGGTGGGGCTTTCACCCAAAATGTTAAAATGGACGTAGAGCTGTAAACACTAGTATCATGCTTTGTATAATGATTCTGTACACGACCACGAATTTTCAGGAGGGTGGGGTAACCACCTCCTAGTTTCTCAGAGCTATTCAGGGGTAACATCGAGGATACACTGACCGACTCTAGAGGTCCAGAATATAAAATTACGGAAGTTGGGGGTAGAGCCCTCCGAACCAAGCACCTCGTATCCCTTTCACAGGCTTCACCAAATTTCTGAGGGAGGGGGAAGGGCATACATAGTTTGCCATTAAACACAACATGAAGCATAGAAATTGCGAACAAATCTCTTACCTTGAACACTTGCCTGCGCTCTTAGAAACTTGGGGGAGGGTGAATTCACCCCACCCTCCTGAAAATTCGTGGTCGTGTACAGAATCATTATGTAAAGCATGGTTCTAATGTTTACAGCTCTACGTCCATTTTAACATTTTGGGGGAATCCCCCCCCCCCAAAGCTCACGGACCTCGCGGGCGCTTCAAGGGGAACAGCCTGGATACACTGACAGACTCCAGCGGCCCAGAATCTAATATTACGGAGGTTGGGGGTTGAGCCCTCCCCCTTACCAAGTGTACCTCGGATCCTCGGCAATTTATTTCTTCAAATTAAAGTACAATTCTCGCTTGGCTTACATGGAACGTTTTCGCGAAATTCATTTGGAGTTCCCAATTCAGTTCTCAATATAGGCCCAGAAACGGCAATCTTTATAGACCCCCCCCCCTTTGAACTTTTGTGGCCAGGTTGCTGAAAGATGTGGCAGGGTTGCCGGTAAATTGCCACATCGGAACACTGGCACACATCAGTGTTCCTGTGTGACAATTTACAGTGAACCGTTTTTTCTGGGGGTATTTTTTCCGGGGGCATTTTTTCCGCTTTTCAGTTTTCAGGGGTATTTTCTCCGGGGTACTTTGGCCGTTTACCATTAATAATATGGTGCCACGTATCCAATCGTTCCTTACGTGACTTTTCAGCGGCATTAATGAACACACGGTCTCGGTTAGTAATATGATATTTAAATAGAAGCGCACTGAGGCTGAATCTGCCACGAAACGACCCGGTAAATCTCCGAACGTGACAGGAGGACTCTGCAAAGTACTGTCGGCTCAGAACGCAAATGAATTTTGTTTAAGATCACACAAACCCAATGTGAGATTGTTAGGACTAATTATAGTGCCAGTACAGCGCACAGGAAACTGCACTACATGGGATACCACTGTCAAACCCTATGTGAAACTACTGGGACCGATATTAGCGCCAGTACGGTGAGAAGGACGCTTCACGACTTGGGTAACCACTGTCAAACCCTAAGTGAGACTATAGGGATTGATGTTAGCACCAGTACATTGTGCAGGACGCTACACGACATATGAGCCTATTTGGACTGATGTTAGCACCAGTGCAGAGTGCAGGACGTTGCGCGACATAGATTACCCAAGGCCGTCTAGAAAATGTAAGGCTATTGACATTAGAGAAATGAGTTCCCTCCGTTTATGACGTCACTCTCATGTTACAAGGACTGATACGTCGGTGTCATGCTTGCTGTCACACATGACAGCGTTGAGAACCAATCGGAAACCTTGGTTTCCTCGTGACGTCACTTAAAGAGGGAACTCATCTCTCTAATGTCGTGGCCTTGTGTTTTCCAGATGGCTCGGCGTTACCGTAGTCAAATCCTATGTGAGACTATTGAGACTAATATTAGCACCAATATAGTGCACAGGACGCTACACAACATGCGGTATCACTGTCAAACTGTATGTGAGACTATTCTTGCTGATGATAGAAGTAGTACCATGCACGACATGGGTTACCATGGTCAAGCACACCAGCCATTAAATATCTTCGACTAATGCCACACGCCGATTAGCGTAGTGTTACGAACTTCCAACAGAAAAATTTGCTTTGGAAGGATGAGTCACAATACACAGTCTACCACGTCCGTGTCTGTGTGTTGCGAATGCCGAGAGAAAGATACGGTACCTTCCGGACTGTATCGTCTCTTGACAATCAAGTTTTCTGGAATCAGCGTGATGGTGCTAAGCTGTTTTCCGTGGTTCGGCTTGGGCCCATTAGAATTTGGTCAAAACTATGAATGTTGAGCTCTACCCATACGTCCTGGATAATTATGCACTACCTACGTTTTGGTAGTACTTTTGGGAAGCCCATACCCCAGTCAGCAGGACAACACAACATGTCATACTGCTTGTGTTTTTACAGATTGTTTTGAGGACATGGGCGTCGAAAAGTTGGACTGATCTACCCAGGGTATTGACGTAAGTCTTTCAGAGAATTTCTGGGGTGAATTGTGTCGTCGGGGGAGTGGAATAAGAAATCAGCCAACAAAGTTTGTAACGTACCAAGAGATGTGACGTACCTGCCAGAAGGACGCACACGACATAAAGGCAGATAGGAATCAGAATAAAACGTCCGCGTAGCTCAATTGGTAGAGCAACTTATTCCGGAATGAGGGGATCCGGGTTCGAATCCTGGCGTGGACAGAAATGACGGAGAAATTTACTTCGTTATAAGTTGAGAATGTCACTGGTTTGAAGGCCGAACAGCGGAACATACGGGCGGACATTTCCAAAACGCTGTTGGAGGGTATTCCACGAAGATTCAGTCCGTCGTAAGGACTAAAGTTTTCGTAAGGCGCACGATGGTAAATTTTACGTAAATAAATATTCTTCGCAGACATGCTGGTGTCCGGATATTAATGACAGGGTAGTGCACATCTCCGCATCTTACAGGGATGGAAACTGTCAGGAACATGGCGATATTTCGGTTTTCTGAAAACTGGAGGTAAGTTATCGATATATTTTATTTATTCCGTGGAATTGGTTGGATTTGCGATTGTTTGTCGCTAAATAAAACGTTCTGCAAATCCATTTGTTATTTCTTCACTGGCCGCAATAAAAATGATACAAAAGATCATTTCGACAGTTTAATCGGCATCATGTAGAAAAAAATGCAATGCTTGCCCTTTGACTGTTTTTTACCCAGGATTTCTACTTTTCTTCGCCAGTTTGCTGTCTGTTGCAGTTGATAGCCTACGTAGAGTTACTAATTAGTTACTTCGGAATGAAAGTCCAGTAGCAAATTTCACGTACAATTCTGACCAGGGATGGTAATATATACGTGTATAAAAGTTCTATAAGTTGCACATAGAAAAACTATATACAAAACGTAAAAAAAAAAAAAAAAAAAAAAAATGCGTGAACATTTTTAAATCTTTTGGAGTAACAATTTTTGGGGTTTAAATTACTTTATGTAATCAGAAACAATTATTACTAAAATTGTAAATAAGTTTTAAGCAAAGTTATGAAGAGAATGGTTTCTCCACGTTAAAAAAAAAAAAGGTAAGATTTTTTCCTGAATTCAACCTGCAGTCGGGTTAAAAGAAATAGAATCCAGTATTATTCCCATGCTTTTTTACTGTTTTCATTATTATGCTGTTATTTAAATTGCCGCTTTTACTCTTCTACAATATTGTCCTTATATTTCTGCTAATCGACTACAAACTTCTGAGCTTTGGATTGTCAGACATATTAATACATATACTACAGAGGGTGAGTCGAAAGCTCTGCAATATTTGCATAAACGCATTTGCTGCGGTGGGCATGTCACGTGTTTAAACTAGCTCAAGTCGTGCACTGCAGTCAGTCGAAAGGGATATAAAGTGGTAGTCGTTACTGTGAACAGCATTGCATGCCATCATTCTGTCTGTGGTTGGGACGGCAAAAAGGTGGACAGCCACAACCGGCTAATGAGGGAAATTTTGCTTTACGAGTTTGAACTCGGCCATAACGCTGCTCAAACAACACGAAACATTTATCATGCGAAAGGGGAGGTTCCGTGGATCACAGCACCGCAGCCAGATGATTCAAGAAATTCTGCTCAGGTGACAGAAACCTCGACGATCAGCCAAGGTCAGATAGGCCGCGAACCGTGGATGCGGAGGCCGTGAGCCAGGCCGTAGATGCAAATCCAACAACCAGCGCTAGAAGATTACCAGGCGAGTAAGGCATATCCCAGACCACCGTGGTTCGTCACCTTCAGGACCTCAGCAAGGTCTACAAGAGTTGTCGCATTGTCCCTCACGACCTGACGCCAGCTGAAGAAAACCGCCGAGTAGAAGTGTGCATGAAACTCCTAAAAAAACAGCGCGTTGCATGTTTCATCAAGAGAATTGCTACGTACGATGAAAAGTGGGTTTATTTCCGTAATCCTAACACACAACGGCAGTGGTTGAGCTAGGGCTAGCTTCCTGAACCTGTTGCTGAACGTGGGCGCAGATCGAGCACAAGGTGATGCTCTGCGTCTGGTGGAATTTCGAGAGGATAATCCATTACGAATTTCTTCCAGACTGTCAGGCCATCAACGCGAACCTCTGAACAGCTGGAGCGGATGTATGCCGTTTTGGAGGAGAAGTACCCTGCACTGGTGAGCAGAAAGCACGCTCCCCTACAGCAGGACAACGCTCGGCCTCATACCGCGTGAACTTTTGGCCATCGAACTGATGCCACACGCAGCATATAGTCCGGACCTTGCCCTGTCGGATTATTACTTTTTCCGGTCTATGGCCCACTTCCTTCGCGGGCGGCACTTCAAAAACCAGCAGGAGGTGGCAGCTGGGGTGAACGAGTTTTTCACCTCGAAGGACAAGAACTGGTACCCCCGCGGAATCGAAGAACTGGTAGACAGATGGTTCAGACAGTGCAACACGATGGCCTATTCTTTGAATGCTGGTCAGCTTTTGTTGTAAAGGTACGCATGAAGACACAAAGTGATCCAAATATTGCAAAACTTTCGACTCATTCTCTGTAATGAACACTATGATTAAAGTAAATGCTAGTGATGGACCATTCGTGACCGATAAGTTCACAACCAATGACTCTTTACCGTGAATAGTGAATGGTTGGCTCTTACCGCTGTGGATACAGGTGGAAGTCGGGTAGGGAAAGTTCCGGAATGTATGGAGGATGAGATTCCTGATCTGAACCCCTACCAATTCCTGTTTTCGACGGACCACTATGGAGGTGTAACGTGGGATATTATGCACTTGCAGCAACGCCCGCTTACTATTGATGAGCGCTGAGTAGCGTTGGCGCAGAGCCTGCTGCAGTTGTTCATTACAGAGGTTCCTGGCCACAGCCCGATCATCTGCCACGAGTTCCCTGTTCACAGGACCGTCGCAATTCCTCCAAATGCACAGCATGACTTTTCTCTCGAACAGCCCTCTTTGCAGCATTGGCTGTGCTTCATAGTTTGGCCTCATGCGCAGGAATATCCACATTTCATAATATGTAACAAAACGATGCCAAAACCTATCGTCCTGTGGATTGACAGCACACGTTGTTTATAGTGCTGGGGTGTCAGTACATGGGGAACGATGCGATATCGCCTGGAGATAAAACCAAGCTGGTGCAGGTAATGAAAGAGGATGGATTGGGAAAATGCCCCACATCAAATGACAGTTGTCGTGTACTGGTTCACTGTCACAGCTTCGACTAGCATGACAGTGTTGATGGTCGTTGGACGTTCTAACCTCGGCTTGTCTTCGAGAGTGGTGTCCCCAGCATTGAAACGTCGGAACCATTACTGTGCAGTACTGCTTTCCACTGTTCCCTCGCTTTCAACTGCAAATGTTTCGCAAGGAACGCTGATAGCGTAGTAAATCCGTTTATTTTCGTGGTGTAAATTTGTATAAAGATTCGCCGAGCTTTCACACTCCACTGGGAGACTTTCTCAAGGCAATGTAGGCATAAAATGTAGGGAATTAGAACACATAGGAAATAAAGATGATTTTTTGAAAATAACGTGGTTGACATCACGAGCAGTATTACGTGAGTTTTTATCACGCAATTAATTGTGCAGTGTACCGCGATGTGTTTATATCTTTTAGCAACGCATGCCAAACCATTGGTAGTTCCATAGAGACCATGTCATTACATGCCACTTTGCTGGAAAGAATGTCGACTGTTTCTCTGATGGCAGTTTCTTTTAAGTTTGTGTAAGGGGTAATTCTTCGAATACTATTCAATACAGAAGTGGCCGAGCAAGGCATGACTTCTCTGGCGACGGTTGTATTCTGCATGTCCTGGTTGACACTTCATATGTGTTACTTACACCTAGTATTCAATGATCGCTTTGTCATTCCTATGTACATCTTTTCCGTGTTGTCAGGTTACACCAACGGTATAGTGTACACACCCGCCTTTTCTTTCTCACACTGTCTCTCCTTGCAGCTTGACATTATAAATATATGATAACGGAATTGGTGATTTAATTGCTATTGAGATGTTGTGCTTACGCAATAAATTCCTCAACCAATATGTAAATCCTGGGACATATGTTATGAATCCTGCGTTGGTTTTGTCATCGTATACTTTATACGACTTCTTACAGTACTATGTATTCTGTCTATGTCATAATTCTTATATCCAGCCTTTAGACCCTTGCTATAAATATTGTCAATCTCCTTATTATGTCGGTAAGCGGGTCTGTATACATTATACGCTCTATGGAACCATGCTCTAAATGCCGAAATTTTGTACTCTTTTGGGCAGTGTGAATCAGGACGGACAAGATTCGGTACTACGGTTGGTTTATAATAACCATCAAAATAGAAGCTGGATGTTCCATTTCTTTTGAGCGCGACGTCAAGACAATTCAGCGTCTTCAAGCTCCATGGTGAACTTTATTGTATTGTGCAGGTTATCTATCTTGTGCATGAAATCTTTTAATTCGTCTATTCCATGTTCCCATATGAAGAATAGGTCATATCGTCAGCGTGACGGATCCATGCACGGGGTTTCTTGATTCAATTTAGAAAAGAAATGAAAAATTGCGCTCAAAAGAAATGGAACACCCAGCTTCTATTTTGACGTTTATTATAAACTAACCGCAGTACCGAACCTTGTCCCTCCTGATTCACACTGCCCAAAAAAGTAAAAACTTTCTGCATTTAGAGCATGGCTCTATAGAGCGTATAACGCATGCCGACCCCCTTACCTATATAATAAGGAAATTGACAATATTTATAGCAAGGGACTAAAGTCTGGATATAAGAAGGATGACATAGACAGAATAACATAGACCTGTAAGGAGTCGCATAATGTCTACGATGACAGAACCAACTAGTAAGACAATGAGATACGCAGGATCCATCACATATGTCCCAGGATTTATATATTGGTTGAGGAATGTATTACGTAAGTACAACATCTCAATAGCAATGAAATCACCAACCCCGTTGTCACATATAATGTCAAGCTGCAAGAAGAGACAGTATGAGAAAGAAAAGGCAGGTGTGTGCGCTATACCGTTGGTGTATCCTGACGACACGGAAAAGATAAATATCGGATTGACAAAGCGATCTTTGGATATTAGGTGTAAGTAACACGCATGAAGTGTCAACCAGGACATGCAGAATACAACCATCGCCAGAGAAGTCTTGCCTTGCTCGGCCGTTCCAGTATTGAATAGTATTCGAAGAATTACCCCTTACACGAACTTAAAAGAAACTGCCATCAGAGAAA
Source organism: Macrothele yani (assembly GCA_039090855.1). NCBI lineage: Eukaryota > Metazoa > Arthropoda > Arachnida > Araneae > Macrothelidae > Macrothele > Macrothele yani. The sequence continues at coordinate 79,769,570 of CM077026.1, forward strand.
CAGTCGACATTCTTTCCAGAAAACGGCATGCAATGACATGGTCTCTATGGAACTACCAATGGTTTGGCATGCGTTGTTAAAAGATATAAACACATCGCTGCACACCGCATAATTGCGTGATAAAAACTCACGTAATACTGCTCATGATGTCCCCCACGTTATTTAAAACAAGTTAGTAAAATCATGCAATGCATTGATTATGATACGCTTTCCAACATACCAGAAATTATTACTCAAGTTATGAGGATAATGGCTGTGGAATAAATCTCGCTCATGTGTCCTGACCTTTGACCTCATTTCGATGATATTCAACAGAACCGGTTCAGTACACCCCAAGAATAACATACTAAAGTTTTGTCGCAATAGAAGCAGTTTTACGCAAGTTATGAGAATAATGGCTCTGGAAAAAATCTTGCTTTTGTGCAATGACCTTTGACCCCATTTCGTTGATATTCAACAGAACCGGTTCACTATACCTCCGGAACAACATGATAACGTTTTGTCGCAATCGAAACATTTTTTGGTAAGTTATGATGCACAAGGGCAATGGAATGGATCTCACTCCAGTGTCCTGACCTTTGACCTCATTTCGCCCATTTTCAATAGGGTTCGTCCCCAGTGGCTCCCTACCAAATACTAAAATTTCTTCGAAATCGAACCATATTTACGCATGTTATGACGCATAAAGGCAATAAAATGGATCCCACTTTTATGTCCTGACCTTTGACCCCATTCCAACCGTTTTCAATAGGTTTCGTTCCCAGGTGGTTCCTTACCACATACCAAATTTTCATCGAAATCGAACCATTTTTACGCAAGTTATGACGCATAAGGGCAATGGAATAAATCCCGCTCTTATGCCCTGCTTGACCTTTGACCCCAATTTGCCAATTTTCAATAGGGTTCATGTCCAGGTAGTTTCCTACCACATACTGAAATTTCATAGAAATCGAACCACATTTATGCATGTTATGACGCATAAAGGCAATGAAATGGATCCCGCTCTTATGGCGTGTCTTTTGACCCCACTTCACCCATTTTCAATAGGGTTCGTCCCCTGGTGGTCCCCTACCACATACTAAAATTTCATCGAAATCGAACCATATTTACGCAAGTTATGACGCATAAGGGCAATTGAATGGATCCTGCTCTTATGGCGTGACCTTTGACCCCACTTCATCCATTTTCAATAGGGTTCGTCCCCTGATGGTCCCCTACCACATAGTGAAATTTCATCGAAATCGAACCAAGTTTTACGTGAGTTATCGTGCCGACAGACAGACGGACGGACGGACGGACGGACAGAAGGACGGAAAAAGCTGGAGCATATACGCTTCTTCAACCTACGGTTGGAAAGCGTAAAAAAGACATCTTTATTTCTTACGTGTTCTAATTCCCTGCATTTTATGTCTATATTGCCTTGAGAAAGTCTCCCAGTGGAGTGTGAAAGCTTGGCGAATCTTTATACAAATTTACAATACGAAAATAAAAGGATTTACTACGTTATAAGCGTTCCTTGCGTATTCACGACCTGGTGTATTTAAAATAAAGTGCAAATATTTATCTCGCTACTATTTCTGCGCTCAACCCTGTTCCCCAATAATGACGTAGGAGCACCCGAACAGCACGTTTATCGAGCTCCATCCTCTGCTCACCTAAAAATGCAACTTGGTTCCATTCCAAGTCCACGTCATCGCAGTACCTAGTCGACGCTGGTTCTTGTTTCGCACAGGAATGGAGCCCAACATTATTTGCATTTCAAAGTGGAACGAACTATTTTTATTTTTTATTTTTTATTTTATTTTTTTCGTACGGGGGTGTAAGGACCACCGTGCATAACTCGATGGGTTAGAAGCAGTCGCCTGCCCTTAATTTAGAGCCAATAACTCCAGAGAAGGGAGAGAGCCAGTGTCGTAAGACAAACACAACACCCATGCCTCAACGGGATTCGAACCCGTACCCATCTCTGACGCCATCGCTTAGACCACTGCTCCTCCGAGGCCGCAACTTTTGACTCACTTTCGTAAGGATCGAAATATAAGGAGAATGTGAGAGAAGTGCAAAAACGATATTCCAGTATTGTTTTTCAGATTCGGATTGAAATAAAAATAATCCTAATTTTGAAGTATTGAGCTATAATTCCATTAATGATATTTACAAAATTATATGCATCGATAATGTTTCTATATTGAGATTCCTTTTTTCTCCAGAGGCTGCAGATGATATAATTTGCTAAAAATCACTAAATCTACCTTTTTGCATACAAGGCAATATTGAGACCGTTTGGCTTATTGAGAATATTGCAATCTAGTAGCAATCCAGAAAATTTTTAAATATCCAAATTCTGGTTTTGAGGAGAGGGTTTAATGAGTAGTAAGTTCGTAAGTAAGTCCAGCATATGTACAACAGATGGTTGTTCTTAAAAAAAAAACAACAGTTGTGTGGACTGAGATCTTAAATAATATCTACTTATTTCGGTATTATAATGTTATTCCCACATAGCATTTTAATGACGAAATAAATGTTTAACCAACATTACCTAGTTTGCAAACTGCAACCATTGCTGTCACCCTCTATTCAGCACTGTATTGTCAGCTTAATCATGTTTCCCGACGGCTGGAAGAATGAAAGTGCTAATACAAAAAATATTACATGTATTGCTACATATTGGCTTTGGAGAAACACTGTTCTCAGATAGCTGGGATCTTTCTGGTGAAAAAGGAACAGAAGAAAAATTGGAAGAAATCGAAGGCACATTTAAGCAGGCTCAAGGAAAGCATACAAAAAGCATACATACAGTACATCGTATATGCTGTAATGAGTGACAATGCAGAAAACAGGATGGAATATGACTTATGAATCAAATGGACAATGAAGCAACGAAAAACCTGTCGGCATACTTCAATTGGGAGAATAGCCGTTCCGGAGTACGAAAATGTTAGTTCGAATCCCACTGTCCGCAAAAGAAAATTTATAGGAAATGGGCCGTATTATTTCACTGCAGAAATTTGAAAATGGAATCAAACCAGCATCTTCCAATTTGCGCTCGAGTATGGTAACCATTACACCAATTAGGATAACGAAATCCAAACAACTGAGGCTTCCTGTACTTCCAATGGAAAAACTTCTGTATACATTTTCTTCCCAATTAATGTGTTCCCAAGGGTGAAAATTTGAACATCGATTAAAATAGCTTCATTTTATAACTTGGAATACTTAATATTTTCTAAAACATAACCATAATTATGCAATCCAACATTTTTTATCCACTGACGTCATCAAAGTACAGGTCGCGCCGTCTTTTTTCTGGTTTCAACACAAATAAAAGAAAAGTCATTGATTTTTAATATAATTATGGTTATGTTTTAGAAAATATTAAGTATTCCAAGTTATAATATGAAGTTATTTCAATCGATGTTTAAATTTTCATCCTTGGGAAAACACTAATTGTGAAAGAAATGTGTACAAAAGTTCTTCCATTGGAAATATAGGAAGCAAAATTACTTGACGTCCATCTTAACAACTGAGGTATTCCCGTTCCAGGACGATGAAATTTTCAAATTTCTGCGGTTACACTACATGGAAGAACATCTTGATTTATGTCCGGATGAATTATTCCATGTGTTTTCAACCTGATAACATCTTTTGAATTTTGGAGGACATTCTGTGAAATTGCCTTGGGGTGCTGCAGCCATAGGGATTCTTCTGTTTGTTTAATTAAAAATTTACCAGTCCCCAGAAAAGCTTAACAATCCTACTTCTGAATTTCACAAGCCTGCTAGTTGAAGCAAATTTTCCTTTGTTTTAAATGCACATTCATTGGTAGCTAATTGTTTTAACCCAAATTATGTCGGGAGAAACATAATGCAGTCTAAAAAGATGGGGTACAATAATGTTTCTTCTTCTTCATAAACTTTATAGTGATGAGTTAAATATCTTACAGCAATTCAGAAATTTTTTTGAAATTTTTGATTTTCTTTTTCCAAAAACATTTGGAGATCCGCAGAATAGAAACACAAATAATTTTGTCTGAACGTGCAGTTAAACTGTCGTCAGTTCCAGCATCTTCAGTGTAGTTCGAAAGAGCATTTTCTAAACTGGTCTTGGTACATGACAGAATAAGAAATAGACTTTCATCTAAAATGTCAAAGAAATTGCTGTGTTTATTATACAGTGATAGTAAGAGACAAAAATAAATGCGTTGAATTTTAAAGGAAACGCAAACAATTTAACAAAACCAGTTGGTTCCTTCTGCGCTTATATTAATAAATCCAAAGAATTAACTTTAATAGTATACTGTTACTTTCAATTAAAAATTCTTAAATGTTCCAATAATACGATATTTATAATTTTCGGTAATTTACGAGAATAAAGTTTCCTTACAAATATTATCTCGTAGAATAACGTTTTGTTACTTATATTATTACAAATTCATATAAAAGTATTATTCAATTATACTGGACGACACTGCAATGATTTATTCATTTAAAACTATAGGGGTCGTTTAAATAAAACGTGGACTGGGGCTGCCTTGCAATATTAGGTCATTAGACTTCACCAGCGGTGCACCGATAGGGAGAGTTTCAACGAGTCAGGACCCCCCCCTTAAAATAATAATAACAATAATGAGAGTAAGGTTGAGAGTGTGAGTTATGAAGGACGAAATGAGAAAAAAGCCGGACCCAATTTTATACTGTAAAAAAGCTGAACTGTTGTTATCACACTTCTCCATGAACATTAAAACTTTCACCTAAAACAGTCCCCAAGATATTAATCGAAGCTCACGGATAGATAGATAAATAGACATTCAATCAAACAGACAAAATACTTACATGGGATGAGAGTTACGTTAGGTCCTGTAACAAAGCTATTACACGGTGTTTCCTTTCAGTGCCCTGCCGCGTGTTCTTCATCCCTTCGGTTCTAACGAAAAGTAGAAGGTCCGCGATTTAAACTATATCTTTCCTCGATGATAAAACAAATAAATTACCAGCTAAAGTAAAGACTAGAGCTTTTGCAGTGAAGAAGAGCTTTATTGAGTAATGTATATGGAGAAGGTCCACTTATCCTGATTTTGTATTACTCCATATTCACTCTCTGTACATACATATACATTGTAGTGCCAAAACTCAAGGGATATCCTAGTATCGTGTAGGACCTCCTCTAGCCCTGCGAACTGCAGCAACTTGACGTAGCATCGATTCCACAAGTGGTCGGAACACTTCTGGTGAGATGTTACTATGTCGTCTGAACAGCCGCCCACAGTTCCCTGGTATTGAAGGCGCAGGATCTTGGGTGCAAATGGACCTTTCCACTACGTCCCATAAGTGCTCGACTGGGTTCATGCCGGGCGAACGTGGTGGTCACACGCTCCTTCGAAACTGTCCAGAATGATGCTCGAACCAATTTTGGATAACTTGGGCCCGATTATATGGTGCATTGTCTGCCTGGAAAATCCCATCGTTGTTGGGATACATGAAGGGCTACAAATGGTCACTCAGCAGATCAACATAGCTATTATCAGTTAATAACGTATTTAAGAGGACCCACACCGTGCCACGCAAAGACACTTCACACTTGTATGGAACCACCACCAGCTTTCACAGTGCCTTGTTGACAATTTAGGTCCACGGCCTCATGGGTCTGCGCCACACTGAATCCTACCATCAGCTCGTAACAACTGGTAGCATGATTCATCGGACCACGCTACATGTTGCCATTCTTCCAGGGTCCAATTATCATGTTTATGAGCAAAGGTGAGACGCTGCTGTGTGATGTCCTGGTGTTAACAAAGGCACTCTGGCGAGTCTTCTGCTCCCATACGCCATGGACGTTAAATTACGCTGTACTGGCCTTATGGATATGTCTCTGGTACCTCCTGCATTGAATATGGATGTCATTTGAGCCACTATCTCTGGTCTGTTAGCATGGAAAATCCTGGTCAGACGCCGCTGGTCACCATCACTCAGCATCCGTGGCCGGCCACTGCGCTTCCCACGGTGGATGGTAAGCCTTCCATAAGGTATTCTCGGTACACATGTGACACCGTGGATCGAGGAATGTTATGCTAGTGGGAGCCAGACGGATGGGACATTCTGAAATTGAATGTCCCATCCGTCTGGCTCCTACTACCATGCCTCGTTCGAACTCCAATAATTTACGTCGTCTTGCCATTATCCTACTGGTGGTTGTTCAACCTGACTCACGAGATTACACCTTGCAACTAATAAAAATCATGGCGTGCGACGAAGCCTTTATACGACGGTAGCGCCAGTTATAAATTTGCATACTGCTATCCCGTGACTTTTGGCACTTCAGTGTACAATGATCAGTTCTGTTTTCTAGACCCAATTCTTTCCTCCTTATTCCATCCCGGCCTCGAAGGAAAAATTTCCCCCGTCCTGTGGGGGATGGAGAATCCTTCTCCAAACCCCATTACCTATTGCGTTCAAGTCCCAGACGAATCACTCCTTTTTTGTATCTTTTCCCTTCCTCGAGGAAAGCGAGCGGGCTACTTTCCCCCTGGCGAATTCCTGCCAGCTTCACTGTCACTTTGACCCTGTTTCATAACTGTTCGTTAGAAATTTACTTTTCATCGCTACTTTGACTCATCGTTGGAAATTCCTGATTAAAACCTACAGCTGTAAGAAAAGCCCTATCGTACTAGAATTCTGGAGCTATAAAACGATCAGATCATTGACCATTCACTCACAGAGCGATGAAGTAATATAAGCTGAAACTCCGTGAACAGCCAATTTCATGAAGACGGTCAGGAATAGTATTCGGAAGCGAAGCATGGAGGACCGTCCCTTCCCTCATTAATACGGCTGGCAGAAAATTAGAAAAGGGGGATCATCTCAGTATCTCTCCAATGGTTATACGTCAATTCGTCGTTCCCAATTCGTCGCAGTTACCAATTCATCGCAGGCAAATTCATCGCGAGCAAATTCGTCTACTACTCAATTTGTCGTGGACAAATTAGTCGTATTTCGACCTCTTCAGTGAAATACTTTGGAGTTAGTAATAGGTTTTTGAGCTCTCAAAGCTGAAAAAGTCCTTCGGGAGATGGTTGGGGATGGGCTGCCGTTACGATTTTTAATGTTGAATAACTTGTGGATCTTTCATGTTCCATGTAGCATGTCTCCTCCTTCCCTGGTTCTTCCCCCAAAACGTTTAAATGGACGTAGAGCTGGAAATATTAGTACGGTGCTTTATATGGTGATTCTGCTCACGACCACGAATTTTCAGGAGGGTGGGGTGAATTCTTCCCTCCCCCAGGTTTCTAGGAGCGGAGACAACGTGTTCAAGGTAGGTTATTTACTCCCAATTTTCATGCTTCCTTTGTGTTGAGCGGCAGACTGTACTTGTGGGTATGCCCTTCCCTCAGAAATTTGGTGAAGTCTGTAACAGGAAAATCCGAAGTGCTTGGGTTGGAGAACCCTGCCCCCAACTTCCGTAATTTTATATTCTGGACTGCTAGAGTAGGTCAGTGTATCCAGAATGTTCCCAAATACATTGACTGACTCCAGTGACATTGACCGTCAGATGTTTCGGACACGGCCCCCACCCCCACCCAAGCACAATCGAGTAGTTCTTGTGTTGAGTCTGTCACTCAACACAACATGAAGCATGGACTAGCGAGCAAATTACTTACCTTGAACACCTTGTCTCGGCTCTTAGAAACCTGGGGGTGGGGTAGGTGAATTCACCTCTCCCTCCTGAAAATTCTTGGTCATGTACAGAATTATCACATAAAGCATGGCAGCAATGTTTACAGCTCTACGTTCATTTTTAATACAACCCCCCAAAAGCTCGCGAACCTCGCGGGCGCTTCAGGGAGAACATCCGGGATACATTGACCGACTCTAGCTGTCCAGAATATAAAATTACGGAAGATAGGGGCAAGGCCCTTCCAACCCAAGCACATCGGATCCTTCTTACAGACTTCACCAAATTTCTGAGAGAAGAACATACCCACAAGTAGAGTCTGTTACTCGATACAACAGTAAACACGAAAAATGCAAACAAATCGCTTTCGTTAGGCTTATAAAAATCTCCGTACTGCGATCCCCGGGGTCCCGAAGAAACCGAGGTCCCCCGAGGTACCATGGAACCTGCAAAACAATGTAAAATACACTAAGGATAAATCAATGCAATGTACATTGTACAAGAGTTAAATTTAATACTGCAAGAGCAACGGAGGGACAAGGGCCTCCACCATCCTGAACCACTATATCCCTCAAAATGACTTCACCGGGGCCCCGGGAAGGAGGAGACATGTCACATGGAACATGAACGATCCACAAGCTATACAACATTCAAAATCGTAACATAACCCTGAGAATATGTATCTATTGGCTGCACGAGAACTTGATTATTAGGGCTATCCAAAAAGGGATAGCCTTTTCTGAACATGGAGGAATTACTTCCTTCTTTACGAATTAGCAGTTTTTGTTACATCGGGAACCACCGGCTTTCTAACTCTTCCTCGGAGATTTACGGGGAAGGGTGGGGGTCCGATCTTGTTTACTTTGGCGTCTTTCGCCTTCCTAACTTTCTTCTTCCTTTTCCCAGGATTTATCTTAATATGTTCAGATTCCCTGCTCGCTGTATGTCTAAGCTCCCGCATTAAAAGTATAACCGTGCGTTTTCAAAAGATCCCAGCCTAAAATCATGGAATAATCCCCATGTAATTTCTGCTACGTTACGTGGAAGGAATACGTGATTTGATCCGTGCCTATCCTTATAGGAAATTCGTAGCAGGCGGAGGTATGCAAAAAACTGCCTGTAATTCCCGTAACTTGTGCTGCAGAATCTCGAGATCTAATCTTGACCTTCCCTTTAAGCTGTTCTACCACGGAGTACCGAACCAGGCTTATGGCTGCCCCGAATCCATCAGAACCCGTACCACAATATTACCGATTTTTATTTTAATTAGCGGCAATGCACCTTGTTCCTCAATCGAGATGTTGGATAACATCAAATTGGCCTTAACTTTGCTATTACCCTGACCAGCCCCGGCCTGCTTTCAGTTTAAATTTTGCCTTTGTGAGTTACGTGCTGCACCGTCAGCGTTATCCGCAAAGTGGACTCGGTTTTCGTGCTGTCCCAACCCCTGTTTTGAGGCTGCGGGGAAACTCTTTTCCTTCGTTATCGGAGAACCTTCCCCTGACGGGACGGGGATCGACTGGCGCTTGGAGCGGGCATGCGGGCGAAAGGGTTGCGCTGCTCTCTACGAGCACCGCGGAAATTTTCAGGGCTTGAGTACTGAGGACGGAACAAATCCTGATTCCACACAGGGCAGTCTCTTCGATAGTGGGAAACTATCGCACTCGTAATACGTTCCTATGATCTGTGTGATTTCAGAATCACCATTTCCCCTTGGCCGAGACTTATTTGCCTGGAAATTCCTGATTGTCGCCACCTGCGTTCGGCGAGCATTTTCAGCCTCTCGCAACCTTTTTTCTAACACTCGCGTTTCCTCTTTTAGAGCGTTTACTTGAACATCGTGTTCAGCCATCTGACGCGCCAATAACCCACACAGCTCCGAAATGGAATCCGTGGTATTTCCTAAGCTTACTGGCGTTCCCTGTGGAGGAACCCCATCTATATCTGCGAGGTTTACATTACCGTCAACCAAAACATCATTACGTTCCTCCAGAACTGCTCGATCTACTGCTTCGGAGAAGGTTTTGTTGGCAAATGACAAGACTGCTCGCCTCAATTTTCTATTGAGACCATTGAGGAACTGGGACATCTTAGTTTTGTCCGCTAGTTCTCCGACTTCCGGACTTGCCTGGTTCACGTGTTCCAAATAGGAATGGGCAAGGCCCCTTAATCTTTAAACGTACTCGGCTACCTTTTCCCCAGGGTGCTGCCTACAAGTCGTAAACTGTTGCACCTCAACCGCGATGGGCTGCTGAGCATCAAATCTTTGTGTTACGGCGACCCGGAATGCGGCGTAATTGGTCTTCTTCCTAACGTCTACCGCATCGGTCAAAAATTGACTCGTGGCAGCTTTGCATTTTGCCCTAGCTGCGAGTATCTTCACTGCATTTGACCAGCTTGCGAGCCGGGCAGTACTGTCAATCATCTCAAAAAACTGCCTTGTAGTTAAAAGATTCCTCTGTTTCCGTGAAGACAGGAATGTAATTCAGCATACCAGCCATCGATGGTACGCTGGGTTTGTAAAGTCGAATATGGGGAAGTTGCCGAACTAGTTTCCTCCTTATCAGAAATAATGACTTTATTGCTGAGGGCCTAAGAACTGCTATCCTAAACTTAAATCCTTAATTTCTCTGTGGGAGCGTTACGCACGTTACGACAAAAATACTAAGTACTAATAAATCCTGAAACGCAGCAGAACGTTACTCCTATCTATAGTACCTGAGTTTTAACTGTTCTAACTCACAAACCAATGCACAAAGTTTTCTATGTAAACGCAAAGATAGATAAAACAAAGCAATTATCTCTACCAACATGTAGATGGGGACATACCTAGAAACACTACCCTACTATTCGCGACACATAAAATATCACACTTGCAAAACTTTAAATAAATTGTAAATCTCTTCAAACTAACCTATAACTCGCGACACATGAAATATCATTCATGAAACACTTTAAAATAAACCGTAAATACCCTACTACTCGCAACACATGAAATATCATTGGTGAAACACTTTAAAATGAACTGTAAATACCCTCAAACTAAGCTATAACTTGCGACACATGAAATATCATTCATGAAACACATTAAAATAAACCGTAAATACCCTACTACTCGCAACACATGAAATATCATTCGTGAAACACTTTAAAATGAACTGTAAATACCCTCAAACTAATCTATAACTCGCGACACATGAAATATCATTCATGAAACACTTTAAAATAAACCGTAAATACCCTACTACTCGCAACACATGAAATATCATTCGTGAAACACTTTAAAATGAACTGTAAATACCCTCAAACTAACTTACTACTTGCGACACATAAAATATCGCTCTTACAACACTGTAAAATGAACCGTAAATACCACCCAAAACCATAAATACCATCAAACACTCTTAATTATTGCATTAGTAACAACGAGAAGAAAACAAATGATCATTGCATTTGAAATACAGTAATGAACCAAAATCAAATGAAAATATATGATCATAATAAAAATGTGCGAAACATTCGATTGTAAATAAGAAGTTGAAAAAAAGAAAAACCACTATAAATTAAACAAATTACTATTTTTTGATTCTCGTATCTACCTTATTGAACCGTTAGGCTATTTACTGAAGACACTCATAAACTTTTTAACCATGCTGCATAGCCACATCCATAATTACTTTGCTGGCAGTATTATTTACCAAGTTTATTAAAAAACAAAACAAACAGAATGCATAAATCCTACTCATTTTATCAGTATTTCCACCTGTATTAATTATATTCTCTTATTTTTTCATTATTATTTTTTCATTCCACTGATACACCCCTTTCTAATGTTTGCCCGGTCTATTTAAAATTTACTTTCATGATAAGAAAATACCTTTTGAAAACTACCCTTTTTCCGGTTTCCTAATATTACTATTACAGAATTTTTAACAAATCACCTCCTCTTCTCTATTGATACATTAGTACTATAACAACGCATTACACTTCTCCGAGAAATTTTATATCCAAAAACAGCCAAATAAATAAATTTCGTGTTTACAGAACTTCACAATTTTGTACAAACAATTTCCAGATTCATTAGACAGATCATGGTGTACTATGACACCGATTTTATTTATCCTGATGCACGGCACCAATTATATTACCGGGGACTTGCGGGCATAAATTTTGTTTATGAATTTCGATCGACTAAAGTGGCAACAATGACATTGGGTTTCACGATGAGACTGGGTAAGCGACCCAGTCTCATCGTTGGGACTTGTACGCGTTGTGTTTCATACGAGCTCGTACTAGGTTGTCGCAAGAACTCATATGCCGCAAAGAAATTAAGTTTAAAAAACTAACCTTTCAGAATCATATTTTGAATCGTGGTATCTTCAAAGAAAAAGAAAACTGTTTACTTTAAAATAAACCAAAGCCCGACACTCGTACTCATTTGCAGAGCAGTAGCGAAGAAAAACACGTTGTTTAAAGAAACAAATATATAATTTATTTTAACATATTTCTTAAATTATGTACAAATTAATGGTGGGACCAGATTAAGTTATATGAAAATATCGCTACAAAAAGTTAAGGTTTAGCCTAAGATTTATAGAAATAGAAACGTTCCTAGCAATCCAACTAGTACGAGGTGAGCAATAATATTTCATTTTTGAATTTCAGTGATTACTGAGCACGTTAGGGATTGAAATATTTGGTTACCCTAAAGCTTCTACTGTTCAACACGGATCCGGGAGTTGATGATTGGTCTTCTCCTTCGTGATCTATTTCTTCTTGCATCCGCGATTTTGTGGCTGGTGGCTGGTATTCTAATTGGATAAAACACAACCCGGGAGCTCTTGACAATTGTATAACTTTTCCTACCCTCAACTTGGCATCTTTCACTACTATCTTCCAAGGGCACCTTACATGCAACGAAATTTGTGAGTCCGACTTTTTGACCCACACACGGCCAAGCATTTCTGCCAACCGACGACAACAACAATCGACAACAGCCATGGCAACCCTGATTTCTCCACATTTTCGCATTTTATTTTCGTTTCGTTTTCGCTTTCAGTCGTGCTGCTAGGCGTGTCCACCCCTCTTGGAGGCGTACCCCGCACCTTCATTGGTTTCTGCCCCCCCCCCCCTTATTCGCCAGTATTCCGCCGTCCATTGGATGTTGATCAGTGGCTATTTCGAGATGTTCTCCTGGCCAGCTGACCATCTGCTGAGCTAATATATTTAAAAAAATTTCGGCTCTAACTCTCACCCTGTTTCGGAGTTCTATTATCGGTCCATCCGAGAAACCCTTTTTAAATCTTTAAATATGCTCGCAGGCACGTATGCCCGACTGAATTATGTTCCCCGACACAGAGCCTGGGTGATAGTTATTACATAAGCTTTACCTTTTTACCAGATTTAGGATTCTTTCTTGGACTTTCGCCCTATAGACACCGCTGGCCTATTGTTAGCTAAGGCTGCATTATGTAATCCACAGTGCTGGTTCTTCGCAAATGCTTGGCAATGAAAAATACCTTTCACTTCGTTTGCGGAATTTTGCGTCTGGTCTAGCATTTGCGTTTCGATCTCCTTCCCAGGCGAAGAGAAAGCAAAAAAAAAAAAAAAAAAAAAAAAGAAACCAGCGAATGCTTATGCGGCATGGGTCGGGATAATACTTCCTACACCCAATTAGGAATTACTCTAATCAAAGAAATTATTAATTAATTATGTTAATTAATTAGGTAATTAAATCTCGAATTTGGGTATTTCTTTACCACAAGCAATGTGCCCGAAATTAGAAGAATTTTCGCGGCAACAGTTCCAAGGAAGTGACAGTGACAAAACGGTGACAAAATCACTGCTTACGACAGCGGTGATGGAGCTATATAAAGAAGCCGGAACTATGAGTCACAATTTTTTGTTTGTTTTTTTATTGGAGGTTTAACGACCACCATGAGCAACTTATAATGAATTAGCTTTATAATTCTTTCCGCTAAGCTAATTAATATGAATGATTCTCTTCCTACCAGCTAGCTAATGATATACTTGTACTAAGCTTCAAAATAGTGAATTCAAAAGAGTGTTGTTACTAGTTAATTACGAACGTAAACAAAGTCTCAACGCTGGTTATTTATAGGAATCAATAAATGTTATAAACCTAACAGCCAGACAGAGGTCTGACAAAAACTATGAATTGAGAAAGACTAACTTACATAAACTTCTTTATTTATCCGACTCTTGGTCAACTAAGGCACACACACACTTGTAGTACAATACTGAATAATCTCTCCTCGTATTATAAACGCTCTCTCTTAACAACCACAAGCTCTCCTCATAACAACACAAAAGCTCCCTCGATGAACGCGCCTATATACTAGCTACCACCACGTCATGACTTACACTCATTGCCAGATCTCATTCAGCGGGTGAAATAATATTTCGTTCAGTAAGAAGATAATTTACATAGCAAAATAAAATAACCAGAGATAGTAAAATCAAAAGGAAAGTGAATATAGAGTATACGTTACATCATCTCCCCCTTAATTTTTTTTTTTTTTTTTTCTTTTTTTTCTTTTTGTTTCCGAAAAACCTATCAATTTTGGAGTGTAAGTCTTACATTTCGTTGATTGACGTTTCTCGACCTCTTTTTTGTTTTGTGTTTTGGTGGTAGCCGTATTTACATTATCAAACTTGGCATGACAATTTAAGAAATCTGTATTCGACTGTGAAACTTGTATTGTTGAACAAAACAAACCTGCATCGGCATACTTTCCTTTTATTCTGCCTAGCAGGAATCACTTTTTTAATTTCAAATGACGTTCTCATTATTCGGTGAATACATACCAACTGTATCAGCAGCGAAGATTGCCTGGAGCTGCCTAACAGTAACAATTTTATTATTTTAATTTCAAATCACGTTCGCAGTAGTCGTTGAATACATACCAACTGTATCAGCAGCGAAATTTACCTGGAGCTGCCTAACAGTAACAATTTTATTATTTTACCCCTAAGCACATAGATATATATAAAAAAAGTGGATTAGTAGATGGACATAGAAGAAATATAAAAAAACACACATATATACACAAAAAAGAATGCATAGGCCCACACGAAAAAAAGAAATTCTGACACGCCAACTGGTCGTGCAGGAAAAACAACAAACTGAGAAAAGAACCTGTCCACGAGAACTTACTTATCTCGAGGACGCATAAAAAACTCTAGTGCGATAACGTTTTCCAGGCCTAATCGGACTGGTAAAATCAGGTGGCTTCGATCTCTTCAGGGACTGTAATGGATCTGGAACATCGGTCTGCTGTCGGTCAGGAAATCCCGGCGGCTGACGGGAACGGTCAGGAATGGCGGAAATCCTTCGGTCCGAAACGGCTGAAGTCTGTGGGTCCAGAAATCCCTGCGGCTGAGAAGAACGGTCAGGAGTCTGGCGGTCTGGAAATCCCTGCGGCTGAGAAGAACGGTCAGGAACATCAGAAGTCTGGCGGTCCGGAAATCCCTGCGGCTGAGAGGAACGGTCAGGAACGTCTGAAGTCTGGCGGTCCGGAAATCCCTGCGGCTGAGAAGAACGGTCAGGAACGTCAGAAGTCTGGCAGTCCGGAAATCCTTGCGGCTGATAGGAACGGGCTCCCCCAGGCTTTTGATATGAAGTCCCTTTGTGCTGGGGACCGTTGTGTCCTTCCAGTATTTTCTTGGACGGACGTGTCTCCGGCCACATCGTTTGCTTTCGCTTACGCCCACGTGGCATGAGAGTAGCAGCAGGCATCGGCCCTGTTTGCCCTGAACGTAGGTTCCAGGGGCGAAACCCGGGCGGATGCAAAGATTTCTGCCTTCGTCGCTGTTGCGGCGAAGCAGATTGGGGAGACAAGTCACGTTTGCGCCCAGCCTTTGGTGGTGCTGGACGGTTTGGAACATGAAATTTAGGATTCATAACTGATAAGTCAGAAATGTCCGAAGCCTCTGAGTCGCTGCTGTAATTCAGTGGTCGTGCAGGGCGATGTTTAGATTTGCCTATAGGAATACTTTCTGACGAGGTATTCAAAGAAGAAGTAGCCCGCGTTGGTGCAGAGTTATCCGGAAACGGCGCAGCAATAGTCTTGGCAATGGTTGGAGGAAAAGGAACGATACTAGTATTCGACGAACTCGATTCGAGCCGTTATCTCATGGGAGAATCAGGTTGCGTGTGTAGAAACCCGTCTGGAGGAGGGGAGGGTGAAGGAAAAATCACTGGAGATTCTTCAAAAATGTTTGTTGGTTCGTCCAAAATTTCTGGCGGTTGAACATGAGATATAGATTCTTGAGTCTGTGGAACAGAAGTTTGAGTAGGATTGATTATGAAATCGATATTCCGTTCATGATACTTGCGACACTGATCAACATGTACATATTGAAAATGGTTGTCAGGTTTCTCCAGAACAATATTATTTTCAAAGATATTTGCCACCCGATATGGACCTTCGTAGCTGGGTGCAAATTTCTTCACTAAAGTATGCGAAACAGAAGACTGGAAGTGCGTTTCCACGAGAGTGAGATCTCAAACGACAAGATCTGGTTCCCTACGCCTAGAATTATAATATCTTGCTTGAGCCGCTTGTGCTCCTAGCATTGCAACACGAGCTTTTTCTGCCATGATTCGTACTGATTGCGGAGTTGGTCGCTGATTTAGTTCGTCGATAATCCCCGTTAAATTTTCAAAAGGGGTTTTAATTTTGCGACCCAGAAAAAGTTCTGCAGGAGTAAATTTAGTAGACTCGTGGACAGACGAGCGGAGGGCGAACGCAAAAAGCTCCAAATGGTCATCCCATCTTTCATGATGATCCATTACAAAAGTCGCAATCATTTTCACTAGCGTGCGGTTAACACGTTCCGCAGGATTACTCTGGGGATGATATGGGGAAATGAATTTATGTTTAATGTGTAGTCTCACACACATTCTTTCAAAAATGTCAGAAATAAATTGAGGACCATTATCCGAAACTACTTTATTAGGTGCACCATATCTAGAAAATACTTCATTAACTAAGACATTACAAATAACTTCTGCCGTAGCGGCCTTAATGGGAAAAACTTCAACCCATTTAGAAAAATTATCAGTTAGTACTAAAACGTAACGAGCTTTATTTTTAACAGATAATGGATAAGGTCCCAATAAATCTATGGAAATAATATCAAACACATGAGAACTTGAACTAGATTTCAAGTGACCGGCCGGTCTTACATTACGGTAATTATTAATCTGACACAAGTGACATGATTGAACGTATGCGAGCACACTTTGGTACATGCCAGGCCAATAGGCAACATCCCGCAATTTACCACGGGTCTTGCGAATACCTAAATGGCCTGCAAGAGGTTTGTCATGAAATTCATTTAAAAGAGCCATTCTAAGGGTTCGCGGAATACATGGGCGAAACTCTGCCCTAGTAGTCCGAGATTTTGTATAATAAAGAAGACCCTCTATTACTTCAAAATGTTGTGACCTTCCCGCCAGAGAAGGATCACTTGGTAGGGGCGAACCCGCAAGCAAAAAATTATAGATATCCCCAAAATCTGGATCATTTATTAATTCTGCCATTATCTGCTCTCTGGATGTTATATCAGCTATCAGAAGTAAAGGCTGACATCCAGGAGTAGTTTCTGTGGGGACCCCACTAATCGGAACGCGAGATAATGCGTCCGGTAATTGATTCTTATGACCTGGCTGATATGAAATTTTGATATTGCTCTCCTGTAACTTCAGAGCCCACTTCATAAGTCTTTGAGATAGGTGCTTAGCAGAATTCAAATACTGAAGGGCAGAATGATCCGTAATTATGTTAACTGTCAATTCGTTAAGATAACATTGAAATTTATTCAGTGCATACACAACAGCAAGACATTCACGTTCCGTAGCTGAATAATTGCGTTCAGCTTTGGCTAAAGTACGAGACGCAAAAGCTATTGGATGCCTAGCTTGTGACAAAACGCAACCAAGACCAACTCCGGATGCATCAGTATAAATATCAAATTCCTTAGTATGATCCGGGAAAGCCAACACCGGAGGCTGAGTCAATGCAGACTTCAGTGTTTCGAATGCAGCGTTAGCCTCAGGTGTCCAAATAAACTTCTTGTATTTACGTTTTAAAGCATACAATGGCTCACATATTGTAGCATAAGCGGGGACGAACTGCTGATACCATCCGGTCATTCCCAGAAAGCGGGATAGTTCTTTTGCTGTTTTAGGCCGAGGAAAGTCAACAATAGGCCTAATTTTTTCATTATCCGTAAATAAGCCGTGGGGAGTGATTTTCAACCCCAGATATACAATCTCGTCCCGCGCTATCTGGCATTTACTAGGTTTTAACGTCAAGCCAGCATTGTATATAAGTTGGAACACCTGTTTGAGCAGAGAAAGGTGCTCGTCAAAAGTCTCTGATGTGATAATAATGTCATCCAAATAGCCATGCACATGGGGACCCAGGACAGGTCTGAGAACCGTGTCCATAAGCTTTTGGAAAGTAGCAGGTGCAGAAGCAAGTCCAAAAGGCATACGTAAATATTCATAGGCCCCAAAAGGAGTCACAAAGCCAGTTTTATCAACAGAGTCCGGATGTACTGCCACCTGCCAATATCCACTCGCCAAATCCAAGGTTGACATCCATTTGGTTGACGACAAGTCATTTAAAATATGTGACATGACAGGTAGTGGATAATTGATCGTTTTTGTGACTTGGTTGAGCTTGCGAAAATCTGTCACGAAACGAAATTCATTGGGTTGTTTCTTTGGAACCAAAAAGGCAGGAGCAGCCCAGGCGCTTGTTGATTCCATGATTATGCCCTGCTTAATCATTTCAGCAATTTGACGTTGCATTTCCTGTTTTTTATGTGGAGCACAAGGGTAAGGTTTCGTCGCAATTGGTTTCGAACCATCAGTGTCAATAACATGATAAACCACCTGTGTGAAACCAGGTTGATCCGAAAATAAACCAGGGCTTTCCTGTAAAAGGAGAGAAAGCTGGTCTCGTTGCCCCTCATTCAATTGGTTACTCAATAATAAACCCGTGATATCTACAGGAACCGTAGGAATCATTTCGACAGGTTCCGGAAAGGAAATCACATGTTGTACGAAATTCAAAGTTATTTGAAACTTGTTTATAAAGTCCATTCCCATTAGACATTTCACAGGTAGCTCGTCTATAAGCAGGAAAGAATGTGTAAAACAAGCTTTTCCCAGCCCTAAAGATAATGTGACAGTTCTTTTTTTTTTTTTTTTTTTTTTTTTGATTGGAGGTTTAACGACCACCGTGAGCAACTCAATGGGCTATAAGCAGTCGCCCGTCCCTAATTTAGGGTCACTGGTTCCAGGGAAGGGAGAGAGCCAGTGCCGTAAGACAAACACAACATCCATGCCTCACCGGGATTCGAACCCGGACCCCTTACGGACGAATGATCAGAGGCCAACGCCTTAGACCACTGCGCCACCGAGGCGGCAATGTGACAGTTCCTGAGATACTGAAGATTTCATTATTTGCACCTCGCAAATACTGCGTTGCAGGCTGAACGTGTATTGCCGGAAAAGTGTCAGTGCAAAACTTTGTATTTAGGGCTGATATTTCAGACCCACTGTCGAACTTTGTCTCGACAATAATGTCTTCAAGTGTCAAGAATACATCAGACAACTGAGGAGTTTGAACAGTCACTAATACTGTTTTAGGGTCAGAATGTTTGGTATCAGGAAGCAGGACCGACCCTTCGTCTACTTCCTGTGGAAGTTTAAAGGAATCCTGGTTGGGTTATCATGTGGTCGGAAACCTCGACCCTGCCGGGTATCGGGAAAATTTTCACGATGAGGAAAACTGCGTGAAACCTGCGTCGGGAACTCCGCGTGTCTGTTGACATTTTCATATCCGTTACGTCTGCCCTCAGCACGGGCAGAAAAATTATCATTGCCCTGAGCATGATAACGTTCCGAATGCTGCTGAGTGAAACGGGGTCGAGCATACTGTGCAGGTGTACGATATCCCGAAGCTTGTTCAGAAACTCGCTGTTGGTTTGCCACTCTTCTGTGTGGTGGAACGTATGAAGCTTGGGTGGGCACTTGTGTATGCTCGCGCTGAAAATTATGTCTATTATGCCGCTGAGGGTTTTCGTAATAAGCCTCGCGGGGTGCCCGAGCATGGTGAGTTGAACCATGTTTGCCATGTCGCTCTTCATACGTGCGTATGAGGCGAAGGCATTCATGAATGGTGGCAGGGTGTCGAACCTCAAGAAAATCTTGTAAGAATGGGTCGAGCTGCTGCACGAGGGTATCCAACATGTCAACATGACTGGCATGTGGATCCCATAGGTTATATAGGCGTGTAGTTTCCAACGCAAATGCAACAGGGCTATCATTAGGACCTTGCTGACGCGAAAAAGCTGTTGAGCAAGGCTAGCTCGACTGAGGCCGAAAGGAAAGACCTCCAAGAATTCTGCACGGAAATTCTCATAATGAGAATCCGGGTTTGACCCTCGCCACTGCCGATACCAGGTCTTAGCGGTATCCCTCAAGCAAGTGCCGGCAATTTGGACTTTGCAGTCTTCAGGAATATTATATAGATCAAAATGATCTTCCAGATCTTCGAGGAACTGTAAGGACCCCTCCAAACCATTGAAATGAATTGTTCCTGCATGCGGCACAAAATGGGCAAGCATTCTGCTTCGCTGAGAGGATTGCACTCCCTCAGGTACGACCCGCGACTCAGAGTAATAGGAAGCCGGTGCATTATGAAATTGTGAAGAATGCTTGGGTGCGTGTAGATCATTCATATCAAAGTCAGAGCCACAGGCTTCGTGCAAATTGTCCAAAAAAACACCATTACCCTCGAAACTTGCTTGAGGGTGGAAAATTGAAGTTGTCTCAGGTAGTGAAGACATGGATAATAAACGTCAAGATCTCGTGTTCGAGAAAAGTTCGGGCGCCAATTATAATGAATTAGCTTTATAATTCTTTCCGCTAAGCTAATTAATATGAATGATTCTCTTCCTACCAGCTAGCTAATGATATACTTGTACTAAGCTTCAAAATAGTGAATTCAAAAGAGTGTTGTTACTAGTTAATTACGAACGTAAACAAAGTCTCAACGCTGGTTATTTATAGGAATCAATAAATGTTATAAACCTAACAGCCAGACAGAGGTCTGACAAAAACTATGAATTGAGAAAGACTAACTTACATAAACTTCTTTATTTATCCGACTCTTGGTCAACTAAGGCACACACACACTTGTAGTACAATACTGAATAATCTCTCCTCGTATTATAAACGCTCTCTCTTAACAACCACAAGCTCTCCTCATAACAACACAAAAGCTCCCTCGATGAACGCGCCTATATACTAGCTACCACCACGTCATGACTTACACTCATTGCCAGATCTCATTCAGCGGGTGAAATAATATTTCGTTCAGTAAGAAGATAATTTACATAGTAAAATAAAATAACCAGAGATAGTAAAATCAAAAGGAAAGTGAATATAGAGTATACGTTACAAACTCAATGGGCTATAAGCAGTCGCCCGTCCCTAATTTAAGGTCACTGGTTCCAGGGAAGGGAGAGAGCCACTGACGTAAGACAAACACAACATCCATGCCTCACCGGGATTCGAACCCGGACCCCGTTCGGACGAATGATCAGAGGCCATCGCTTAGACCACTGCCACCGGGGCTGCCCGTTTTACTTACAACAGTGACAAAATCACCTTTTTACTTGTAACAGTGACAAAATCACAGTTTGTGAAGAATACGATAGAAGCATCGTTTTGCATCTAGCAGTGACAAAATCACTGTTTGTGAGGGGTACGATAAAAAGCAGGAACAGAGCGGAGAAAATGGAAGAAAAAAAATAAAAAGGTATTGTTCCTCTATTCGGCAAAACTACATCATCGCTCCTCAGGTTCCCACCATTTACCCCCACGGAATTATGGGGATGATGATTTCGATTAGCTCATGTTCACCAGCCAACTACTCTTAGGGTAAAAATTATCTGTAGGGGAGGGGAGATTTATCTTAGAACGTAATGATCACTAACGACAAAACTGTGACACCTTAACAGTGATTTTGGAACTGTCATAACAGTGATTTTGTCATTGGTCATAAGAGTGACAATGATTTTTCATTAACAGCTGCGTGATCTCCGAGCCATCTCGTTTGCACAAGGACCATGATTCATCCCCACTAGCAAAGCTATACTATCTCAGGCGAAACTTCTTTTCAGGTATAAAGGCATAGATCGCATTTTCCTACATAGGTCATGGTAGGTTTAAAGGGGGAAACTTGTGCGAGTGTGCAATTATAAAGTCGCATTTTGTTGCGTGATTCTGTAATAGTGCCAGATTTTTCAGTAAAGTAAGAAGAAACGTTACATAACTGTAACCGGGGCTTCCATATTTATCAGAAGCGAGATTCTGTAGCCATTTTTGTGATATTGAATTGGAATCATTTCCTTTCAATTCCCACCATTTGGACGAAAGGCAAATGAGTATTTCCTTTCCCACGCGACGCAGCAGATGGCAATTAGGAATCTTGCGATTTTCGGAGAAGAGACATCTTAGGGTGTAGCCGGAGGGAACGCGGTGGCAGGGGTCGACGAAGGAAGATAGTTTTAGCGGGGGTGCAGTATGCTTCGGGTCGAAAGGGACGGAGGAAGGAATAGTTTTTGAGTGGCCGGAAAGAGAGAGAAGGATTTTCGGCGGTGTAGAATACTGAGGGAGAACGGAAAGAATGAAAGCACGAAAAGGACAGAAGCTTGGTGACATTCCCCGTATGATCTGAATAAACGTTTTCCTCACTGCAAAATTTAGCTTCAGTCGATTCACTTTTCTACGGTTTGTATTGTTTTTATCTGCTCCAGTTGGAATAATTACGGATTAAACCACCGATACCGAACTTACGGCAAAGGAAGCACAAACGAATCCTCCACACAGGGTGCTGTTATAGAATTCAGCTCCAAGCCCTGTAACATTTAAATGGCGCCCGAACAGGGGCTCTATAAATCTTCCATTCACCGGTACGGAACCCGAAGCATACTGCCCCTCCTGCTAAATACTATCTTGCTTCGTCGACCCATTGCCACCGCGTTCCCTCCGGCTACACCCTAAGATGTCTCTTCTCCGAAAATCGCAAGATTCCCTAATTGCCATCTGCTGCGTCGCGTGGGAAAGGAAATACTCATTTGCCTTTCTTCCAAATGGCGGGAATTGAAAGGAAATTATTCCAATTCAGTATCACAAAAATGGCTACAGAATCTCGCTTCTGATAAATATGGAAGCCCCGGTTACATAACATTTCTTTTCATGTTTCAGGATCTCCTCGCTTTAAAACGCATTCGCGGGCAGAACGTGCGCGCTTTTCTTGGCGCCACAGATGTTGCTGACGGCGTTATTGGGCTCTTTACGCTGATACAGCCATCGGCAACAGAGCAGGTGGGGGGATCACTCCTTTGTTGGGATGCAAATATGAGCCAATGATGGTGCGCCCTTGGCCTCAACGCGGAACTGCCCTTGCACCTGCGATATCTTTCATGCCCTCCAAGAATTCGACTTCTGCATGCTAAGTCCTCCCGCGACGGTTCACCTCACGGCTTTGAAAACGGTCTGTCCTCCGGCAGCTGTTTTCTTAGAACTAATTGCTCTCAGTTCTTTCTCACAAGAGAGTTGTTGATAACTTTTTAATTCATCCGCTTCACCTGGAGCTTTTTAAAAGGATTTTATTTCTGCTTTTCACAGGCAGAGAAGTTAATGACAACTCCCCTCCCCTTCATCTCTACGTGCATATCGAACGAGTTTTTTTTCATTACTTACAGACTTGACCCAGATTAATGTAAGAGTGGTCCTTAGTCTACCTAGGTAAACGGTAAAAATACCCCCGGAGAAAATATCCCCGAAAACTTAAAAGCGGAAAAAATGCCCCCAGAACAAACGGTTCACTGTAAACTGCCACACAGGAACACTGATGTGTGGCAGTGTTCCGGTGTGGAAATTTACCGGAAGCCCTGCCACACATCTTTCAGCAACTTGGCTACAAAAGTTCAAAGGGGGGGGGCTATAAAGATTGCCGTTTCTGGGCCTACATTGATAACTGAATTCCCGAAAACTTTCCATGTAAGCCAAGCGAGAATTGTACTTTAATTTGAAGAAAGAAATTGCCGAGGATCCGAGGTAAATTTGGTGTGTGTGTGGGGGGGCTCAACCCCCAACTTCCGTAATATTAGATTCTGGGCCGCTTGAGTCTGTCAGTGTATCCAGGCTGTTCCCCTTGAAGAGCCCGCGAGGCTCGTCAGCTTGGGGGAGGGGGGTCCCCAAAATGTTGAAATGGCCGTAGAGCTGTAAACATTAGAAGCATGCTTTACATAATGATTCTCTACACGACCACGAATTTTCAGGAGGGTGGGGTGCAAGTTTCTAAGAGCGCAGACAAGTGTTCAAGGTAAGGGATTTGCTCGCAATTTCTATGCTTCATGTTGTGTTTAATGGTAAATTATGTATGCCCTTCCCCCTCCCCCAGAAATTTGGTGAAACCTGTGAGAGGGATACGAGATGCTTGGTTTGGAGGGCCCTACCACCAACTTCCGTAATTTTATATTATGGACCTCTAGAGTCGGTCAGTGTATCCTCGATGTTACCCCTAAATAGCTCTTAGAAACGGATGGGGGGGGGTACTCCACCCTCCTGAAAATTCGTGGTCGTGTACAGAATCATTATATAAAACATGGTACTAATGTTTACAGCTCTACGTGCATTTTAACATTTTGGGGGAAAGCCCCCCTCCAGCTCATGGACCTCGTGGACACTTCAAGGGGAACTTCCTGGATACTCTGACAAACTCCAGCGACCCAGAATATAATATTACGGAAGTTCGGGGTACAGTCCCCCCCCTTCTCCCCACCAAGTGTACCTAGGATCTTCGGCAATTTATTTCTTCAAATTAAAGTACAATTCTCGCTTGGCTTACATGGAACGTTTTCGCGAAATTCGTTTCCCAATTCAGTTGTCAATGTAGGCCCAGAAACGGCAATCTCTATAGCTCCCCCCCCCCTTTGAACTTTTGTAGCCAAGTTGCTGAAAAATGTGTGGCAGGGTTGCCGGTAAATTGCCACACCGAAACACTGCCTCACATTAGTGTTCCTGTGTGGCAGTTTACAGTGAACCGTTTGTTCTGGGGGTATTTCTTCCGGGGGTATTTTTTCCGGGGGCATTTTTTCCGCTCTTCAATTTTCGGGGGTATTTTCTCTGGGGGTATTTTTTCCTGGGGGTGTTTTTACCTACATCCGTCTACCTACACTAGTAGCGGCATTTTACACAAGTTAGTATCCCAGTTAACCATAGAAAGCTACATGCTTATTATTTGCTTTACAGTTGCGGTTCTAAAGGTGGCTGATCTACAGAAAAAAAAAAAAAAAAAGAATGGAAGGTATCGTCGGTGAGATACCGAAAAAATGGAATTTTTAAGCTGTCGCATTCCTTATCGTGTAAGATAGCACTGAGAACTGTCCCCGCCCCGGTGGCGAAGTGGTCTAAGCTGTGGCTTCTGACTGTTCGCCCGAGATGGATCCAGGTTCAAATTCCGGTGAGGCATGGATGTTGTGTTTGTCTTAAGACACTGGCTCTCTCCCTTCCCTGGAACCATTGACGTTAAATTAGGGACGAGTGACTGCTTATAGACAAACGAGTCGAGTTGCTCATGGTGGTCGTTAAACCCCTAAAAAAAGAGAAAGAGAGAGAGAGAGAGAAATGTGTCTAAACAAATTTCTTCTAAGAATTTGAATATCAATACTGAAGGCCAGTACCTTTTTAAAGCGGTGAAAACGTTTCACTTGCGTAAGCAACGCTGTCCCAGTTTTTTTAAATACTTTTCTGTATAAACTTGGTTAAAAAATTTTAGCTTTGATAAGGAAAACTATGGAAAAGAAGCGTAGATTCATATCCCGGGGTTCTATGGTTCTGGGTGTCTTTCTCCTTACAGCCAAATGTTGTACATCAGGGATTACTTCTATGGTTCTGGCTGTCTTTCTCCTTATACATATTACGGGATTACTTCATAGTTACGGGATTAGATTACGGGATTACTTCTATGGTTCTGGCTGTCTTTCTCCTTATACATATTACGGGATTACTTCATGGTTACGGGATTAGATTACGGGATTACTTCTATGGTTCTGGCTGTCTTTCTCCTTATACAGATTACGGGATTACTTCATGGTTACGGGATTAGATTACGGGATTACTTCTTTGGTTCTGGCTGTCTTTCTCCTTATAAAGATGTGACGCTGGAGATCAAAGCTCATCCCGGGTACTGGGCCCCCGGTAATAAATAAGGTCGTCTTCCTCCCCCTTTCTACGTCACTTCCGTGTCGCTTTCCTATCGGGCGCTCTAGCACAAATCTCCTAGTTTCCTATTTCTAAGGTTTGTTTAAGACCTGGGGTCAAACACTCCCTTCCTAAAATCCTCTACATATGATCTCCAGCGTCACATCTGTATAACATACAATCGCATTTCCATGTGTATGGTGTCTGACATACAACCAGTATTTCCATATGCATGGTGTATAACATACAACCAGTATTTCCATACACATAGTGTATGACATACAACCAGTATTTCCATATGCATGGTGTATAACATACAACCAGTATTTCCATACACATAGTGTATGACATACAACCAGTATTTCCGTACACATTGTGTATGACATACAGTCAGTATTTCCATGCGCATGGTTTATAACATACTCTTAGTTCTTAGTCTTTATATCTTTCACGATTCTTTGTATTGTCTTCCTATCGACAATCTGAAAAGGCTACATAAAGCAGACAGCCAATAGTAACTGGTTTCTTAACACACGGGATAAGAATTTTGCACTTGTCACCTGAGTAAGTGGGATCTGATGTTTCACTAAAACTCAACTGTTAATTTGTGTCTTCGGATCTATGTCACTGACTTCTTGAGTTTCTTGAGCGTCTCCTCTAAAAGCGAGTTTGAAATCGTTGACATCCTTAAGGAACTAAAAGTTTTCCACGCTGCCCACGAGTTATTGATAAATTTCAAGAGGATATGATGACTTATTCTTCTCTTGAAGTAATTTATGTGGCAGTGCCCACTCCCCTTCATTAGCTGTTCTTCACATATACTCCGTTGGTTTGAATGATGTCGATTGGCATCGAGAACCTACAAAATGCGATTGTATGACTACCTCGACAACAGACTTTGAAAGACATTCTATTTAAGATCAGACGAAACGTATTCGCAGAAACGTAGTCAAACAGCTTTAAAGTTTCGTAGATTTTTTCCTTTCTTCTTTTGTTTTTCTTTTTTTTCATCTTGGTGAGGAAGAAGGATTACATCAGCCTCGAATGGAAGTACATTTTCACGTAGAAGTGGGAGAACTTTAACACATGGAGTAAAGAATTTGTGCATTAAGATCCCCATTATTGCCACTGCATTTTGGGATCAACGAATAGTAAAAATCCATGCTTCACCATATTGCGTTAAATTAATAAACTACAATAAAAATGTAGTGCAATATGAACATACCAGAGGAGAGACGGAACAATGCAATGCGTACTATAAGTATTGTATTTGTATGTCATGCAGATCATTAGTATTCAGCAAAAGATGTTGTTGAGAACGCATTCTGAGAATGCCGAGAATGTTTGCTACACATTCTGTTGGCTACATATCGCAGAACATTTGGCAAATGAAGAGAAGACATTGAGGGCGACAGCGTTGAACACATCATCGCTGAGGAGATGGCAATACTGTTATAAAATTAATATTGGTTGATTTGTTGTTTTTGCGTTAAGTTAACTTCTCTGTAGAACACTAAAGCTTAGCTCACGTGAGGTTTATTTAACGTGACGAAGAAACTTGACTTTACTGTGAAAGCTATGATTTCTTCTCAGCCGTAGCAAATAAAGATCTTAACTAACGTCTATATTTCTTCAACAATGCGGCCAAGGTTCACAAGGTTACTTACGAGTCCAAATGTCTTACTGGTGTCAGTGAGCGAGTCTATACATAATCATCCACTAGTCGTTCATATCACACGATGTTTCAACTGCACTTCAACACAATAAACGTGAAACTGGGTAAATACAAAAACTTAACTTACTCTCTCATAATGTAGAAAGTCGTATATAAAATTTAACTATCTACTATCTCATAATGTAGAACGTCGTATATAAATTATTCGTGTAAGACCACCATGGGCTTACTGATAGCCTTCGCAACTCCCGCAGTGCGGGGGTGCGGAGATCATGGCTAAAAAGCCTCAGCAGAAGGATTAGGATTTTTTTAATTTTTGCGGAAACTTCATGTGACACTGGTTAAAGAACACAGCCTGGGATTTTTTATGGCAGCTTTGAATAAAGTATTAAAAAGAAAAGCAATTTTTGGTATTTTCTTTTTAAATAAATAAGTAAAATCCCCCAAAAAATTATTTTTGCCTAAGTTCATAAAAACTATGTGAGGAGAAAGTCACTGTTCCAGTGGACTTGAGGCCCATTTTCACAGCCATAGAATGAAATATACGTTGAATAAATGAAATTTTTATATCAATGAGGATAAGGCGTTGTATATTACATTTGCCTGAATAAAACTACGCATCCTTCAGAATATAATGAGCTAGAGGGTGTTCTTCGCGGGAAAGAAGAAACAGAGACCTGTGTCATTTTTAAAAATAAGAGTCAAAAGAAAAGACTTATCATATGCAAAACATTGTAAGGTTAAGCGTTTTTTTCTTTTTTTTTTTTTTTTTGTATTCATGAGTTAAATAATTTAAATGATTTTACTCTTCTTGTGTCGCAATTCTTAATTGTCACTTTTTAATTTGCTTACCATTGTTCTTTACTTTCGTATAAATCGGAAAAGGTCATTAGACACTGTCACACGGCCGTTAGATGTTTTTGTGTGTGTGATCGTGAGGCGTTTCAAAAAGGCTGGCCTTAGTTCTCTAGAAGAATACAATTTGCGTTAGATGATTAACTTTGGTGCAAGTGCTTTGTAATACTTTGTATTGGTATAAAACTAGGAAAATCATTTTAGTTACAATGGGTACATTTGCATTACACGCAATAAAACGTAACAATTTTTGTTTTACGAAAAATACCTATAGGTTTCAAAGAATTTGAATTACAGAGCGCACGTAAAGACTAGTGTAATATGAAATTTAAACATTTCAGTAGTTGAAAGCAAATATATTTTCGCAAAAGGGCGTCGAAGATATTTTTTTGCAGGGAGGGGGTTGAGTTTTTCAGCTGCGCCACTGAAGACTACATAGAGCTCATAATATAAGTTTCTCCTCCATCATAGCGTTTCAAACATTGCACGTCGAACATTACTCCTACAAGCTCTTATCTCAGCAGTCTTACTACGCAACTCGCACTTTGACCTACTGTCAGGTGTTACCAACTTCAAATTCATCAGGAGAAACTCCTGATGTTAATCTTAGAAAATATTTAAAGAGAAGAAACCAAATTTACATAAGGACACAGGAACTGAAAAGAAAGATTATTTTTTTTATCCCTCATCACGGATTCACCACATTGTGGCTGTCCCTGGAATAATACACACCAAGTCATACAGCGGCGAGATATCGCGCCATATCACAGCGTAGATTCACAGTTCACGTAGATTAACTCTCCGGAAAATGGGGCTGCTAGTTCAGAGACCATCGCCAGAGAACAAATAAGTCTACGTCATGTATATAAAAGGTTCCGAATGTTTACCTAATGCACTGTAGAAAGCTTCAGTGTTTTCTTGTTTGTTTGTCTCGGGGTTTAACGGCTGCCATGAGCAACTCTTAGGGTTATTAGCAGTCGCCCGTCTCTAATTCAGAGCCAGTGTCGTAACACCAAAGCATCACCCATGCCTCATCCGAGGCTAGACACATATTGGTAGAACGGTCAGAAGACCGCGCTTAAACCACCCCGCCACCGGGGCCGCGCTTCAGTGCCCAACTCATTACCTACAGCAGAAAGATAATCGTCTGCAATGCGCCACAAGAGGAGTCACAGGAAGCCAAGAGAATCGGCTGCAAAGCTCGTAAGAGAAATCACTGGAAGCAAAGGTAATCGGCTGCAAAGCTCGTAAGAGGAATCACAGGAAGCAGAGATAATCGGCTGCAAAGCTCCACAATGGAAATCACAGGAAGCAAAGATAAATCGGCTACAAAGCTCCACAAGAGGAATCACAGGAAGCAGAAATAATCGGCTGCAAAGCTTCACAATATATATCACAGGAAGCAAAGATAATCGGATACAAAGCTCCACAAGAGGAATCACAGGAAGCAGCGATAATCGGCTGCAAAGCTCCACAAGAGGAGTGAGAGGAAGCATTAATAAAGTTCTATACAAGTCCCAGTGTTTTTGCTGGAGCATACATGATACATGTCTGAAATTGCGCTCACGAGAGGCCTACGGATTCACTCATTGCTCAAAGAGATGTTTAACAAAAGGTGTATAATGCTATTGTGAAAACGCAATTTGTTCGAGACTAAAATCAAAGTGCGCCCCCTAGCTCCGGAGTAAGTTGCTCTCCCAACAAAGTTTAACAAAAGGTGTATAATGCTATTGTGAAAACGAAAATTTGTCCGTGACGGAAATCGAAGCGCGCGCCCCTCGCTACACGGACGGAATGTATCACTGCAGATTTGTCGTCTTGACATGCGGTTTACCTCTGTACTGCGTCACAGTATGAGCTAACATCATGTACAGATGATGCTTAACTAGAATGTGCAATCCAGGCTTTCTTTGTGGAAGTCCTAGGCAGTCTGTTGCACAAAGATAGCGCTTGCTTACACAGAGTACATGTTACCCCTAACTGTTACCATGTAGTGGACATCTTGACATAACAGAGCGCTCTTACACATAAGCTGAGTCCATGGCTTAATGCGACTCGAAGCAATTTTTTCTGTGTCCATGAACGCAAAACAGCCTGCAACAGCTTTCGTCGGACTATTAGTCCTTCTTCCACCGATTCATTGCGAAGTCTTTGCGTTCAAAGAGTTATGACTACCGCTTTCGTTTGCTTCTCACCGACACGAGCGTTTCCAAATAGACAGGCGACAAACAATATCCAGATATTTCTACATCAGTCTCATGTTTCGTCTAGAGATTATGTGCCCCCTGCATAAATTGAACACTGATGTTGGTTGACGCACATAGGCAGGCAGATTTGGCAGAATTTAATCCAAAATGTCCGGAAATCCCGTTCTTAGATTTCTGTCATTCCTAGCAACATTCCCTTTCTGGGAAAAAGATGCTCTCTTCGTCTTTCATTTTGTCAATAACTCTGAGTTAGTAGCTTTGGCCAGCGATCGTGATTCCAGATAAAGATGCACCAATAACTGAGCCGATGCCAAAGGTATTTCATGTCTTCCTCACAAAGACGCCCACTGCAGTTGCTTGTACAAGCGCTGTTACGTATCGGACATCAGGAACCACTCATCCTGCACAATTTGCATGAATTGTGCATAATCTACGATGTTTTGCCTAAGCCCGAAGTTTGTAATTTTTTGTCCTGGACGTGTAGCGCAGTGGAAAGAAAGACGTTTTGCACGCCGGCAGTTACGAAGTGAAGGCAGATGTTCAGGAGTCCAACTTCAAAGAATAAATTTTATACAAAATATCATTTCTGTATTAAGCTGTCTATATGGTGCTTTACATATTTGTCTTTTATGATCGTGTGTGGAAGGAAGAAATGAGAAATTGGTGTTGATGTACCACACTAGCAAAATCTGAATAAGTATGATATCATCATCATCATTGTCAACCATTATCAATCCACTGCTGGACGAAGGTCTCCCCAAGTTTCCTCCACAACGGTCTGCCTTGTGCCAGTCTCCTCCATGTCACTTCCGCATACTTTCGAATTTCATCCACCCATCTTCCATGTGGTCTTTTTCTGGGTCTTTTCCTGTCCCTTGGAATCCAATCTAAAATCTCGGCTGTCCATCGATGGTCTGTCCTTCTGGCAGTATGCCCAGCCCATTGCCATTTCAGGGATTTAACTCTGATCATGATGTCTTCCACTCTTGTCATTTTTTGGATCCACGAGTTTCTCTTCTTATCTCTCCTGGTTACACCAAGCATGCACCTCTCCACGCTGCTTTGAGTTGTCTGCAGCCTTTGTATGTCTCTTTTAGTTAAGGTCCACGTCTCTGCACTATACGTAAGCAGTGGAAGGATGCATTGATCAAACACTTTTCCTTTAAGACATAATGGCATATTTCTCTTAAAAATTATGCTGTTTCTTCCAAAAACTCTGCAGGCAAGTTTTGTACGCTGATTAATTTCTTCATCAATGTGATCCTCCCTTGATATCTGCTGTCCAAGATAAACGTACGTGTCTGTTATCTCCAGCTTTTCTCCATCAATCGATAAATCTTTATAACGAAGTAAATTTCTCCGTCATTTCTGTCCACGCCAGGATTCGAACCCGGATCCCCTCACTCCGGAATAAGTCACTCTACCAGTTGAGCTACGCGGACGTTTTATTCTGATTCCTATCTGCCTTTATGTCGTGTGCGTCCTTCGGGCAGGTACGTCACATCTCCTGGTACGTTACATCATCTCCCCCTTATTTTTTTTTTTTTTCGAAGTGCTGGAGAAGGGATTCTCTTATTTTTCCTATCTCGCGGTGTGGAAATAACATCACACCAAGGCGAGATTTTGAACGGTCGGGTCATCCGGATAGTTCGGGCGCCATTATAACGAAGTAAATTTCTCCGTCATTTCTGTTCACGCCAGGATTCGAACCCGGATCCCCTCACTCCGGAATAAGTCACTCTACCAGTTGAGCTACGCGGACGTTTTATTCTGATTCCTATCTGCCTTTATGTCGTGTGCGTCCTTCGGGCAGGTACGTCACATCTCCTGGTACGTTACATCTTCATTTCGTAGTATGATATATACACAGTTTTAATTATTCTCTGCTACAGAACAAGAAACAAAATAATTGTGACTTGATTATGAATCCTATGAGAACGGTTAGCAAAATTGAAGCAACAGTTTGCTAACAGCGCGGCCGTACCTTGGGAGTAGCTGTTCAATGAAACTGAAGATACTCTTTTGATATCGATTGGAGTTGACTACCTTATGGTCTGAGCTGACCTTTGTAAACGTTTGATTCTAAATTTTGGCGTTCTTTGATCGAATACACTGTACGTTCCTTACGACGTGAAGAATAAATAAACAAACTTTTGATCGCGAAGAAATCGATATATGTCATTTTATTTTATGTGTTCTTTTTTTTTTCTATTGCAATAATATTAAAATGCTTTGATTGATTAGACGTATGTTTCTTGTTTCTTTTTTAGGAAGCCGTATAGTCACAGTTCGAGCCCGGGATGATGAGAACGATCCGATAGAATATGGTTTAGAGCCAGCAGTATTTCTAGATGGATCCAGCTTCTTTCGCATTGACAAGTGGTCTGGAGAAGTTTTTCTAAAGAATTCACTTATAGGATATGTAAGTCTCTATTCGTATTTGTCTCCCTTTCTACTTGTATATTCAGTTGCTAGATTCATTTAACTAGTTATGAGACCGATTTCGATTTCACAAATCCTCAACAAATAAAAGTTATTTCAAGTCTTGATGATTCCTTTAAAGCAGAAATCATAACATTACGCAGATTCATGAGTACAAAAAATCGTGAGAGTACCTTGGTACTCTTTGTAGGTAATTTATGCTATGCATCATTCGCATGCCAAGATCTTTGTTGGTGTCAAATAAAACGAGTGATTGGAGAGTAGCCATTTATGTACATTCAACACATTGAATTTATTCACGTCACACACGACCACACCGAGCCACAGTCCGGTACATACTAAGTGGAAGTAAATCATAACAACAAACAATAAGATTAACTAATTCCTGACAATGAGCAGTACTTACTAATTCATCAATCAATGTTATTGTCGTAAAACTAATAAAAGAAGATATGCGAGTCTATAACGAAGTAAATTTCTCCGTCATTTTTGGTCCACGCTGGGATCGAACTCGAGTCCACTTATTCCGTAACAAGTCGCTCTACCAACTGAGCTACTATCTGCCTTTATGTCGTGTGCGTCCTGCGGGGCAGGCACGTCACATCCCCCTCCCGAAAGAGGGCCGGGGGCATGGCCCACGGGTCAGCCGTGACCATGAATCGTTGCAGGCAGCCATCCGCTGTAGAACGTGCACTTGAGAACTCCCAGTCAATCTGGTGTGTGGAATGCAACGTCCCACACATTAATTTTTGGAAGCGCTGAAGAAGGGATTCTCTTATTTTTCCTATCTCGCGGTGTGGAAAGAACATCACACCATTGCGAGATCTTGAACGGCCGGGTAATCCGGGAAGTTCGGGCGCCATTATAATGAAGTAAATTTCTCCGTCATGTTGGTCCACGCCGGAAATCGAACCCAAGTCCACTTTTTCCGGAACAAGTCGCTCTTCCAACTGAGCTACGCAGACGTTCGTTCTTGCTGCTATCTGCCTTTATGTCGTGTACGTCCTGCGGGGCAGGCACGTCACAAGTCATAAAAGTAAATATTTATTCAACTATGGCGGAGGCAATAGTAAGTATTTTGACTGTTTAGTTTTTCAAAAGCAATATTTATTATTATTATTATTATATATTATTCAGATTTAGACGAAGAAATGACCCTGACACCGATGCATTGAAATGTAGCTTCATCTATACGTATGCATAAGCTAAAATCTGACCTCAAGATAGAAAGAAAAGCTGAATCGCAAGTGTGTTAGTGAGGAGAGTTGGTAACTTTTTATTCAGGATATCTTCAAGTTACACCCGATGATTTCATACATCATTTTAAAGCTATCGTCAATAGCAGATAACACCCCCTGGGGGTCGTGAGGATGCCAAATTTCTCTACGACAACGCATACTTTACTACTGTTGAAAAAGATGCATAGCATCACCATGCATTTTTGTAATGGCTTTTATCACATTTAGCATGAAGTTATCGTAATTTACGCAAATTGCAATGAGATATTGTTACGTTTATGTAAAACGTCATGAATAATTTTGGGCGACAGTTTAGTACAGTATATTATTGAGTAACAATGAAATTAACAATTGTTGCCTCACTTCATCGGTTGATTGATTGATTGAAGGTTTAACGACCACCGTGGGATATATGTAGTCCCTAATTTAGGGCCACTGGTTCCAGGGAGGGGGAGAGAACCAGTGCCGTGAGACAAACACAACATCCATGCCTCACTATATTTCAAACCCCGGGCCCTTCACGGACGTATGGTTAGACAAAGGTTAAACAAAGCGCTTAGACTACTGAGCCAGCGGGACGGCTCACTTCATGGGACAGCATCAGATTTCAACAATGGGTTTGCACAATGACGCGCCGTTACCCATTTTCGTTACATCGAAATTTTTTACTTGGGATTTACTACTGTCGGGAAAGATGCATTGCATCAAAACTCTATACTGATTCACAAAAAAAACATTTTGGAATGTGCCACTATTGCTTTTCCGTTAATGCTGAGGCGAACTTCCAAAGCTTCGCATTTATTTGAAGTATTTTCTTCAGCAGGTCATATCTTAATAAAATTTGAATAGGAAATTGAACAAAAACAAATCAAATGTGCAGCTAATTCAAAACATGAAGGTGCACAATTGGAACTTTATTGTAACAAACGAGGAGCAAAATTGGTTCTTGGGAAGTAAAATCTACAATACGCTTTTACATTTAAGATCAAAACATTTCCGCGGAAAGAGATACTTATATGATATCATTGTGCAGTTGGCTTTTCTGAAAAGAACTAATTTTTTGTTTTTCAATTTTCTTCTACCCCGACGTAGTTGCTGAACATGTATGTACCACTACATATATTTTTGGTTTTCTTCGATCATTAATCACGACAAATAAAAATTTACAAATTAAGAAGATACTTAGTAATGAAAAATCCTGCA
Source organism: Macrothele yani (assembly GCA_039090855.1). NCBI lineage: Eukaryota > Metazoa > Arthropoda > Arachnida > Araneae > Macrothelidae > Macrothele > Macrothele yani. The sequence goes on from CM077026.1 coordinate 79,805,174, forward strand.
CATGCAGATCAGGAAATCATAATCAGCAATAGCAAACACTGAAGGGGGTGGGGATATTGCTTGCATTTTTTTTTATTAAATGGCAGTCGCAATATTAATTTGAAAAGCTTTGCTTCGTATTTCAGGACACACACAAAAATTCCATAGTAAAAGCATGAGGACTATTATAAATCGCACATGTGAAATACTACTCTTCCTAGTAAGCTAATATAGATTTTAACATCGCTTGATGTTGTAAGCATAGGCGTAGCGTCCGGGGGACACACAGGGGCACGTGTCCCCCAAACTTAAAAAGTCGAAAAAGTAATAACTACTCGTTCGCTCTTTAAATCTTATAAAGTGTGACATACACTGAAGAGCAATTGAATTAGAGATACCTGTCTAGTAACGTGTAGCACCACCTTTCATCCTGATGACGGCGGCGATTCTTTTCGGCATGGACTCGACAAGACACCGGAAGCGTTGGGAAGCCATACGGATCCACGACCCCTGAACAGGCTCCCACAGTTCACGAAGATTTGATGGAGGGGGGAGGGGGGTCAGAGCTTCGAACATCTCTCTCGATGGCATCCCTGATGTGCTCGATGGGATTGAGGTCAGGTGACCTAGCTGTCCAAGGAAGCGAGGTCGCGTCAGTGGAGTGTTCATCCAACCATATACAATTCGGGAGCGATGGCACGGTGCATTGTCTTGTTGCAGGATGAGGTCCCCAGTGGGATGTTGAAGACGCACAAACGGGAGCAAATGGTCGTCCAGTATATCCCGGTAACGTTGACCTGTGAGGGACGATGTCACACATACCAGGGGTCCCATTTCAGTCCACGTAAATAGTCCCCAGACGAGAATGCCACCCCCACCAGCTTGAAGAGTACCCTGCTGGCAAGAAGGATTCATTGCTTCATGTGGTTTGCGCCGTACTCGTATCCTGCCATCCGCATGTACCAACGTGAATCTTGACTCATCAGTCCAGGCAACATTTTTCAACATGTCTAGCGTCCAGTGGCGATATTCCCGCGCCCATGTTAATCTTTGCACCCTGTGATGTGCGGTCAGCAGCGGTACCCTCGTGGGACGATGGCTTCTGTACCCCATAGCGAGAAGATGGTTCTGGATGGTGTGGCTGCTTACACGTTTTTGTGCACCAGCGTTAAATTGCCGAGTGATTTCTTACACTGTGGTCCGTCTATCCGCTGTTACAATGCGAGCTAGCTGACGATGACCCCGCTCATCCACACGCTGTTGTCCACGGCAGTTGGCCCTTGCAAGGATGGTTTTACCGGATTCGATGTACTCACGGGTGCACCCGTGACACAGTGGCTCGTGAAAATCCCAGTGCCTGCACGACTTCCGAGATGGAGTGACTCATTCGTCGGGCGCCGACAATTTACCCACGATCAAATGCGCTTAGATCCTTCGTCTTACCCATACTGCGGCCAACTCTTACTGATTCCCGTCGCATCACTCCTTATATTGTCGGATCGCTGCATATGTCATGTCGTTTCCGTTTACAAGGCCTCCCACAGCGCCACACTGCATAACGCCAGCTGTCTCTACATCAATTGCTCTTCAGTGTATAGACAAGGAAACAACTCTACGCAGCAGTGAGCATTGTTATGACTGCTTTCCAGAAGTCATTCCATGCACAATAACAGTCATCTGATGATGGTTTTGTTTATCAGATAACAGCATGAGATGCTTTGAAAGACATAATTTTTTTATCCCCATTAGGGTGAATCAATGCAAGCCTCGCACTCCTCGTAGTTTTGAATATATTAGACATATAAAGAACCTAAGTTATGGCACTAATAGCAATTGAACAGCTGCGCCTATGGGTAAGCATTTTCTTTCGCATCAAGGAAGGCAAGTGCTGTGAAGTCCAAAAGGTACGAGATATAGTCAGTACCGCATAACTCCAATTTTTTGTGTGGGGGCATACGCCTCCAATTCAAAATTTTCGGAAGATTCTTTTCCTAGGAACAGTTGGTGACGAAAAAGGTCCTCGCTACATCACCGTTGATGGGTGCATAGCAAGTTTTCAGGTTTGCGGCATGACGCAAGAAACCCAAAAATAAGTAAGCAAAGTGCTTTATCCTGTTTATGTTTAGTGGTCTGAGTGACTGCGCAAATTATCCATCAGAAGGGTGAGGCCATCCTAATGCATCCTGCCCCCTTTAGAATGTTCGGACTTTGGAACCTCCTCATCCAGACGGAAGGAAAATAAAAAAGTAAAAAGTTCAATAAGAAAGCAAGGCCAAAAACACTGGCGTGGTTTTTCTGTTGCCTTTGGCTTTGATATTTATTTATTTTTTGGCCTTGCTTCCTTGTTGAACTTTGTTCTGGTTGCATGCTTCGCGGTTTTGAGCCTTGCACCTCTGCAGTCTCTTTCGTTTGTAGAAGGAAGACACATTTATTGAGCTCGTACTTTCTAGTAAAGCATTTTTACAATACTGTGTGCGTATTGCAACTTTTCTTTTTTTATTATTTAGTAATTTTCCAGGTTTTATATTACGTTTCATTTGTCTAATGTTTCACTGTGTCTCGCGGCAATAGTCTAAAAAGTGTTTTGTTTTTTGCTCATGTACTCTGTACTACATATCCCGGATTTGTGGACGATGTGTCGTTGTCTGTTAACACAGGTTCTTTTCATGCTCTAGCATTTGGCTTTGTATTCTTTTTTTTTTTTTTTTGGGGGGGGCCTTGCTTCCTTGTTCAAGTTTCGTTCTCGGTGCATCCTTCGCGTGTTGGGCCACCTGGTTCTTCTGTCTTATTATAAGGAGTTTGTACTTACAAGTAAAGCATTTTTACAATACTGTGTACATATTGCAACTTTTCGTTTTTACTTAAGTAATTTTCCAGGTTTTGCATTATGTTTCATTTGTCTGAAGTCTCAACGTGTCTCGCGGCAATGGTCAAAAAGATTTTTTTGCTTTTTGCTCATGGACTCTATACTAGGTTTTCCGGTATTTGTGGACTATGAGTCGTTGTGGATTGGGCCATGTATGTCATATCATCATCATCATTGTCAACCATTATCAATCCACTGCTGGACGAAGGTCTCTCCAAGCCTCTTCCACAACGGTCTGTCTTGTGCCAGTCTCCTCCATGTCACTCCCGCATACTTTCGAATTTCATTCACACATCCCCCATTTGGTCTTCTTCTGGGTCTTCTCCTGTCCCTTTGAATCCAATCTAAAATTGTGGCTGTACATCGATGGTCTGTCCTTCTGGCAGTATGTCCAGCCCATTGCCGTTTCAGGGATTTTACTCTGATCATGATGTCTTCCACTCTTGTCATTTTTCTGATCCACGAGTTCCTCTTCTTATCTCTCCTGGTTACACCAAGTGTTGCCGCGGAACTACTTCGTAGTTCGGGTCACATTGTTTGCGGCCTAATTAAAATTTAAAAACCAGGAGTAATTTACCTAAATTTTTTTTTTACTTAATTTAAATTATTTTTCCTTTGCTCTCTTCCTGCCTCATAAACCCTCTTTTTCCCACGGAAGCAGAAAACCCAGGTGGTCAAAACGGTTTGTCGGACACCCGTGGAGAATGATCAAGGAATTCACCTTCTTTTCACTCTTGTGAGAAAAAGCACGGCATTCACAAAATTTAAGAAATGTCCTCAGTGCTAGCGTTGCTGGTGGGACAATACATCCCGGTATTTCAGGAGTGCAGAGGCAAGGATCCGAAACGCGGTCAGATGAATAGGCGGGTTGCGGTTTACGACTTCTCTTCTATGAGGGAGGCACCAGCGAAAGTCGTAAAGTACATCGCGGTGTCACAGAAAAGTCGTAACTCTGGCAGAGGAAAGCCCCTTTAAATTCCTCACTATTCATCTGAGCGTTAAAATGGGCCCTATTGAATTCGCAAAAGGCATCACCTGCAAAACAGGCCAGCTACCGCGAAAAGGTAGCCAGCTGGACCAGAGGTCCTATTATCGCTCGGGTTCCTAATTGGGTTCACCCGGCGTAATATTGGGAGCCAAGGGGTTGTCGAGTGGATTGTGATTCTGCGATTCCCTGATTTAGGGCTGACGCAGCTTCAGAATCCACTGACGGAGCGTTGTGTTTCACACAGCAGATTTTCCTTTGGGAGTCAAAGGGTCTGCTGTGTGCCGCAATATTTTTGTGAACGTCTAGATTTAAAATAAAAAGCATAAGTGAAGTGATTTTCTAAGTTCCGGTTCCAAAAGATATATATATTCTCCAAATAATCTAGGGTTGAGCACACATATTGTAGTTAACGATACACTCATCATGGAACTGAGACAAAATTAACAACAAAAACAATTTATTGGTTATGATTTGGCATAATAATAAATATACGCTCATGATACTAGCAAAAATGATTTAAGACTCTCTGACAGGAACCTGTACTAAATTGAGTATTTGCTCATACAATTATTTACTCTATGTGTGGACTGCTCCGATAAAGATTTTATGAGGGGACACCAAAAAAAAGAATAGGATGGATTTCCTACCTTAACCTCCGAATCTGGCCTAGATATCGCGCTGCTGACCACTCCTGAGCCGGGAGAATTCTCGTTAGCCAAACACTGTTATCGTTGTTCCTCCACATAAGGTACTGGTCTGCGATGTCTGCCCCGGTCCGTCAAACTTGGTGCGGGCCCTCGTCATCCTTTGCCGAGTTCCTTTCCGTAGCACCTCGTTTTGGATCCTCCATCCATGTCGGGACACGGTACGTAGTTACGGATGTCCTGCTGCAATATTTGGCAGCGATTAAGCTGCCAGTCTCTGATACATCATGGCTGTGTTCACGTATTGGACCACCAAAAAACCCAAGTGACAAGTCACCAGTAATAAAAAAAAAGTGCAAGTCAAGCACCTCGACTTAGAAGAACAAGTGAAAAGATGAAAGTGACGAAGTTCTTCTCTTCCCTTGTTAAAATTTTCTACGACCCCCAAGAAGACCCACACTACCTCAAAATATCCCATCATCCAATCACTAGCTGGCAAACGCAAGCCTCCCTGAATTAAATTCCCCAGCGTAAATCTTACTGGTCGGAAAATTAACATTTTGATCTTCCATTCGCTAGGGGGTCAAGATTCCTACCCGCTCCAGTGAAATTCTGAGAACCCCTGAAGTCACGTTTGCCGCTTGATACAACCACCGCCCATAAATCCTTACCCCAATTAAACTGTTAGGCCCGGTTCCAACAAGTCTCCAGTCGGCCAACACGCATTGTGGATGCTATAGACGGTGGACACTTCTATTGCCCCAATAAAACATACTACAAAGCCAGCTCGCCGATGGCTGTCGCCAGCGTTTACTCCTTACAGTGTCGGTCTGTCCTGTAACGCCTTGTGCTGGGAGAGGGGGGACGGAAAGGAAAAAAAGATAAGATTCACCCGAAAGTATATGGCAAAATAAAACGTACTCCTTCTTTAAAAAAATACATGAATTAATAAAAATGAATAAATAAATAAATAAATAAATAAATAAATGAATAAATAAAATAATAATTAAATAAATAAATAAATGAATAAATAAAATAATAATTAAATAAATAAATAAACTAGGGAATGGGTTTTCGACTAAATGTGCAGCGCTCAGTCGAAGCGCTGTCACAGTCCAACCAATATCCACTAAGCCCGAGCACTGGTCAGCTCAGCTGACCAATCCGGACCCCAAGCGAAGAGTTCGTAGAAGGTTGTAGGCACGCCCCTATCACGTGAAAAATTAAAGGGACGGAAATATATACACAGACAGAGGTTGAGAAAAAAAGAGATATAGTCACAGATGATGAGAACATGAGATAAGATAGAGGAGAATAATTTCGTATCGGAGATTCATATAGTCGGAGGACAAGTTTTAGAGATTCGAGAATGAGAGAGAGAGAGAAAGATTAGTCGAGAGGGATAGCTAGATCCCGAGTCAACATCCACGCAAGTTTTCATCTACCAGCGTGAGGCTTCAACGAGCGACCACCACATCCTGAAGGAAGGTAAGATGACGTTAATTTCCCCAATTCCAGTTCCCATGTTAACTAAACATATACATATGCATGGTCGCTATGCCTCCTCGCAATAGAGGGAATTAATTTAAATTTTAGCTCAAGGGTGTGACAGGCGTACGCAGCAGTTGACCAGTACACATGGCTAATTCCAATATCTTTTAATTTAACGTAATTTTTATTTGGCCTCCACCTAAAGGATGTAATTGCTTATATATACTGTAACGTACCAGGAGATGTGACGTACCTACCAGAAGGACGCACACGACATAAAGGCAGATAGGAATCAGAATAAAACGTCCGCGTAGCTCAATTGGTAGAGCAACTTATTCCGGAATGAGGGGACCCAGGTTCGAATCCTGCGTGGATAAAAATGACGGAGAAATTTACTTCGTTATAATGGCGCCCGAACTATCCGGATGACCCAACCGTTCAAAATCTTGCAATGGTGTGATGTTCTTTCCACACCGCGAGATAGGAAAAATCAGAGAATCCCTTCTCCAGCACTTCGAAAAAAAAAAAAAAAAAAAAAAAAATAAGGGGGAGATGATGTAACGTACCAGGAGATGTGACGTACCTGCCAGAAGGACGCACACGACATAAAGGCAGATAGGAATCAGGATAAAACGTCCGCGTAGCTCAATTGGTAGAGCAACTTATTCCGGAATGAGGGGACCCGGGTTCAAACCCTGGCGCGGATAAAAATGACGGAGAAATTTTATTTTACTTCGTTATAATACTTTTTTCTATTAATAAACATTGTTAATTACTTAACCTGGTGTAGCTAACTTTATAGGCTGTGTATATTCCTCTAAATTCACAATTTGCGGCATATGGGTTTTTTACGAATACCTCGTAACGAGCCCATATGAAACACAACGCGACGTCCGTAAACTTTGAGATTGGGTTCCTTACAGTTATGGGAACGCAACCTCACTGTTTATCCAATTAGACGAGTAATAAGTATTCCGCGACCACCGTACTACCGGGACCGTGGTAATACAAGCATGCAGCTCGCCATGCTTCTTTGAGTTGGCTGCAGTCTTTGTAGGTCCACGTGTCTGCACCATACGTAAGCACTGGAAGGATGCATTGATCAAACACTTTTCTTTTAAGACATAATGGCATATTGCTCTTGAAAATTATGCTGTTTCTTCCAAAAGCTTTCCAGGCAAGTTTTGTACGCCAATTAATTTCTTCATCAATGTGACCCTCACTTGATATCTGCTGTCCAAGATAAACGTACGTGTCTGTTATCTCCAGCTTTTCTCCATCAATCGACAAATCTTCATTTCTTGTAAAAGCATTGAACATCACTTTTGTCTTCTGAAAGTTCATTTTTAATCCCACTTCTTTACTCTTGTCAGCAAGTTCCTGGATCATACTCTGCAGCTCTGATGGGGTAGTTGCAAAAATGATTACGTCATCAGCAAAATGAAGGTGGAGTGACCCATTCGTCGGGCCCCGACAATTTACCCACGATCAAATGCGCTTAGATCTTTCGTCTTACCCATACTGCGTCCAACTCTTACTGATTCCCGTCGCATCACTCCTTATATTGTCGGATCGCTGCATACGTCATGTCGTTTCCGTTTACAGGGCTACGCACAGCGTCAAACTTGCATAACGTCAGCTGTCTCTAATTCAATTGCTCTTTAGTGTGTAATTACATATCTATTCCAATTTTAAAAACCTATCACGAATTAAATCGCATGACTAATTGACGTGTAATCGACGTTCTACTGTGGATTTATGTATGTGCGTGCGAGTATTTAAAGAGCTTGAGCACCCATTGGATTTCTGCAAAGTCGACGCCTGTGCCAGAAAGCAGTGGCGCCTAACCTGTGGGGACTGTGGGGAGCGATTCCGTAAGCCATAGCATCTTATTAAATATCATGGTTATATGTTTTGTTCGGTTTTCCATTTCCAATGCTCGCACAAAATGTCGCGCCGACATGTGTTAAGAAATAATTACCTTGATGCTACCAATGTGTCTTTTTCTATGCCAATACAGTCCGCATGGCAACAAATTAGTCATCCGTAGCTTACCGATTCCTATAGGAACTAACTGCAAATGTTTCTCCGTCAGCATGGAGACATTCTTTTATGTCGCGTTGTTACATTAAGACTAAAAAGTGACGAAAGGTTATGAAACTATTTCATCGCACTAATGTATCGTTAATTGTCTAATACACGCCGCGGAAAAGAGAATGCCTTTAGTGTGATGGCTTTTTTCTCTATCTCTCTCTTTTGGTCTGGGGGATGAGAAGGTTGCAAAGTCCGAACATTTCACAATTGGGTTGGACATATTACGATGACCTCACCCATTTGATGGAGACTTTGCTCACATTCCCAAACCACTTAAGATAAATAGAAAGTATTTTGCTTATTTTGTGCTCCTTGCGTCATGCGTAAAATCTGGAAATTTGCTGTAGACCGAACTGGATGATACAGCCAAGCCCATCCATTCTAAGGTAAGTACTACAGGCAATTGCTGTATTTTAGAATTCTTGATTTGTACCTTTACTTTGGTGACGCATTACTTAAAAATGCTTTAACAGCACAAACACTTTCTTTTATAGAGGTAAAACACACACACACACACACACGCACATACACATCCTCTGTCATAAGCATTTAAATTTTCAATCCATAAAACCGTATAATAGTTTAATTTTTGCTCAAGAGAACTTGAAATTAAAAAAGTAATATATGTATAAGTTATATAATAGATATTTGGAATTTTGAAAGCATGTGCCTATGCCTCCACACAGAAAATTGGAGTTAGGTGCTACTGCCAGCATATATAATAAGATTTGTGAAAATATTAATATCCAATGTTTCAGCAACCCGTGTTAAAACTCAGTTACTTTTGTCTTGCTTAAGGAAGCATTCAGCCACGAGAAATAAACAAATGAAGACAGTACAAAAACAAAATTATCGTTGGTAGTTTCGGAAAGAGATTCCCGGTATTGGCCATTCTTAACTTAAAAAATTTAATAGTTCTCCATTTTTTGAAGTTTTCCCTGTTTTTAATTTTTTGGTTTAAAGCCTAAATATATCACTATAAAAATTACTACAGCCTTCGAAATATTTGTTTCATCCAATACCCCTCCTAAACTTTTTCATCACCCTTCCAATTTACACTTCTAGATAAACCCCTGCGGTGTTGAAATGTAATGTCATGCATTCATTTGCTTCGGGCAATTGCAAAATTCATGCTTACCGAAGTAGTTCTGAAATGACTCATTCACATGGGCGATGCGCGTTAAATGTAACCTAACGCTTTTGTTTTCTTTGAGTGTCTTCGAAGTAAGTTCATATCAGGTCAGTGCGGTCATCAAGCAAATCCCGCTTCTTCATCCGGGTCACTCAGCAAGTGTTGTTACAGAGTCAAGTTTAAAGAAGACAGCCCTGACCTTGGCACGCGATATCTCTCAATAGGCGGGTGGAGTTTAAATTTTGTGGGCGGGTCGCGGGAAAGCACCATCATTTGTTGCAGTGTCGTGTATTTGCCGAAGGGTAATCAACAAGCGCCCCTGTCCGGTTCCAGCTATCATTCTGAAATTTCGAATCACACGCCTCTCTTTAGGTTTCGGTGCTAGCGATGTAGCAAAGGAATTTTAATGGAAAGCTGACAAATAATAACAAATAAAACAAATTAACAGCGCTATACTTTATTTTAGACACGAATTCTTCTTGATTCCTCGTCAAAATATGTATGCAAAATAGCTATTTTCCCATCACAATACACATGAAAGACTATAATAATAAGGTACACTAGAAAATATTATTCGAATGCCTTGCTACTGTAGCAGTGGCTGTAGTAGTGGATGCCATTGGGCTGAACGTCATCTGAAAGACCAAGCAGTAGAAGAAAATACCAAGGAAGATATTACATCACGGTTAACTTCTGGCGACATCAAAAGGTCTTGGGAACGTATGTGATATGAACATGCGGCGGATCAATATTTTTCATTTAGGGAGGGGGAGGCAAAGTGGGGCACTTATCTCCCCTGGACATCTGGCCATGCCGTTTCTGTTCTTGGAAGATGCTACAAAACTTTGCGTAATAACAGTCATTCGGGTTGCTAATTTTTCTGTTGAATTTCTGGGTCCGCGTTTACGGAGTAAAATAAGGAAAACGTTGGGAATTTCCAACAGAAAAAAATGGAAATTTAAAGTAGAAACTACTAGTCCTTTGCATGCTGGAGCATATACAACACAGTCGTATCAAAATAATATAACCACCTACCTAATAATGGGAGTAACCACCCTTGGCCCGAATGACAGCGGCGAGACGGCGTGGCATGGACGCAATGAGGCCCTGGAAGGTTGCCCGAGGCACACGTGCTCATTCGGACTGCAGCAGAACTCGGAGGTCCCGGAGATGACTCGGTTGTGGGTTGGCACGTCGAACCTTTCGATCCAAATAGTCCCACAAGTGCTCAATGGGATTGAGGTAGGATTTCGAAGGCCAAGGGAGGACAGAGACATCGTTGTCGTATTCCTGAAGCCAGTCACGCAACCCCTTAGCGACACGGCAGGGCGCATTGTCCTGTTGGTAGACACCATCACCATCAGGGTAAACGTCCAACATGAAGGGATGCATGTGGTCAACGAGGATGGACAGGTAGCCATTGGCGTTCAGGGACACATCCAGTGGTACAAGTGGTCCCAGGTCATACCAGTAAAACATTCCCCAGACATGCGCACTGCCACCGCCGGCCTGTTCTTGACCGACAAGTGTGTCCGGGTGTTGGTTCTCGTATGTCTGATGTCATATCCGCCACCGGCCGTCACTTCTGTGGAGTAGAAACCTCGATTCGTCGGAGAAGGAAACCTTTTCCAACTCTTCTACTGTCCAATGAATGTAGTCCCATGCGAACTGCAGCCCACATGGGCACTTTGACGCAGCTTCGACTTCGGAAACCCATGCGTAACAGAGTCCGCTCTACTGTTATCGGGGACACGTATTTGGGTGCTCAGCGGTCATTTGTGTATTCAATTATTGCACTGTTGCTCGTCGATTGCCGTTCACCAGTCGATGGAGGCGACGTTCTCCTCTCTGGTCGATGGCTTTTGGGGCTTCACAATTATGACGTCGGGAGGTACTCGGTGTAACAGCGGTCCATTCTTACTACACCCTTACTACAACACCTCGCGAATAGCCCACGAAGTCTGCTGTTTCTGAGATGCTTCCCCCCTTAGCGCAGTCGCCGATGTTCGTTCCTTAAACGTCCGTCAAATCACTACCTCTGCCCATTGTGCTCACGTTACGCACTCTGTCCTGGCCGGCCGCTTATGTCTCCGTGTGGTCGACCTGGTCACGTGGACTCTGTGACGAGCCTGGGCGGGGGAACTATGATTCCAGGGGTGGTCATATCATTCTGATACGACCGTGTGCGTTCAGAATGAAAAAGTATAAAAGTTGAAGAAATGAAAAATAGATCATCCTCTGGTGGACAAAGATCTCCCAAAGTTTTTTCCAACACTTAGTGTTGTCGGTGTCTTTTTCTTTTACATGGCCGATTCAGTGATTCCTGGGGAAACCCCAGAGATCACTGAAACCAAAAGACTCAAGGTTCAAAATAACAATAAGAAATGTTCTTATTGTTCCAACAAGCTATCTAATTTCATCTATTTATCGCTTATAAGTAGTTTTTTGGGACTTCTGGTTTCCAGTTAAATTTATGTGTAGAGAGAATGGGAAAAACGGTTAGATGACAAGAAGGCGCGATGGAAATTTATTTGGCATATGGTGTTTGTAAGTGTTATTCGTAGTCACAATTGCTGTTTGCCGCTCCTTCCCCCCGAAAACTAAGCTACGGACGGCCATGATCAATATGCGTTTGGATACTATGGGAGACGCATACGAGTCATAATGCCTGTACTTATTATTGATATTTGCATCCAACGAGAAAGTTTAAACCGCCTCGTAACTCGGATTCCGAGCATCATTGGAAGTCACCATACAAAGAATAATTTTCAAATGTTCTGCCGTAAGCAAGGAAAGGGTGTTTCATTGTGTACCTTTCTATTCGAATTCGAATTAATGAGTAACTGCGGATATTTATTTTTTAGAGATACATTATACAGGGTGACCATAAATGATTACCCTGTTTTCAGACATGCTATATCTTTTAAATGAACGTTGGTAATTAAACGCAGTTTAACTAGATAAACATAAAAAAAAGTTTCTCTGTTTAGTTTATGACCTTTATAAACTTCTACATGCGCCCTAGTGGCACGAAAAATGTCTAAACGATATTAACACTTGCGGAACACATTCTTCGAATTTGGTTGGGTAACATGTTATTGCATCTGTGGAACGTTCTCGCCAACACTCCCGATTTTCCTCAGACACCTCCATAAGAAATCTCAACACCTCATCATTTGAAGATGTGTAACATATATACTGTATATATACACTACAGGTGGTGAAAACTGCACACGACGAAGGACTGCTGCTATAAACGTGAAACATACAGGATATATACAACAGGTTAGGACATGCAAATGATTAAAATATCATTAAAAATGAGCATGCGGTTTCGGACCATGGCACCCTGAACTGTCCAGTCTTGGGTATAAAGAGCTGGCTCAAACTAGATGTTGCAATCAATGAAGAGCCGACATTGAGTCGAAAGGGTATTTCTTGTGTCTCACTATACATGGTCGCAGAAGAAGTTCGCATTATAAACACCTGAGGGACTTTGAGCGAGGAAGAATTGATGAGATGAGAGAAGCTGGATTTTTTTACCGAGAAATTGTCACTTGTACGGGATGAAACGCCAGTACAGTGATGCGAACGTGGGGTCAGTGTACAGATGAGGCTTGGGTACACAGAAAATCGGGAAATGGACCGTAAAACTGCACAACTTTACGGGATGACAGACACGTCTACTACATGGCAGTGACCGATCACACAGCTACATCCACGTTGTTTGCGCAGCAGTGGAGCACTGTCACAGGTCAGGGTTAGTCCTCTAGTATAGTTCGACGTCGTCTGCTTAGCAGAGGGCTGGTCGCCAGCAGCTCATTGCTACGCATTCCTTTGACCCTCAGCCACAGACGCCTCTGGCTGCAACGGGGTCTTGAACACAGACATTGGCACGCTGATTGGCAATAGGTCGTGTTTTCTCACGAGTCACGATTCAAATCGATGCATCATGATGGTCGCATATGTATTGGAACGGCACCTTACAGCGTCATACCGGCCAATCGCCATGGTTTGGGGCGATATTGGGTTCATATTGCGATCTCGACTGGTACGAATTGAGAGAATCCTCAACAGCCAGCGATACGTGAATGGTGTTTTAGAGGCAGAAATAACTTCAGATTTGTCCTAGCGCTATATTCCAGAAGAACATTGATCGGCCACATGTGTACCGCAATGTCCAAGACATCTTCCATAAACGGCAGACACTGCTTCTTCACTGGTCTGCACGTTCTCCGGATATGTCCCTGAATGAACATGTCTACGACATGGTAGCTGAGCGACTGGCCCATCAAGCGCCTCCGTCTGCCCTCACAAATCTGGTCTCACATAGAAGCAGCTTGGTAGGCTATTTCCTAGGACAATATCAAAAACCACTTCCATTAAATGCCACGCCGTATAGAGGTTGTTATTGTTACTCAAGGTGGCTTCACACGATACTGCGTTTTGAAGCGAAAAAATCTTGTAAATGTAGAGATAACTATTACAGGAGATAACTAATACAAATATAAACAGTTGCCTCCTGTAACATGATTAATCTGTGATATAAATTTCATTTGAATAGCGCGATATTTATTCACAAACAGTTGTGCATAAACAGAAAGGTCTGTACGCATTGGAAACCAATCATAGTAAAATAATCATGCGAAGCGACGTGAGTTTGACCGTTGGCTGATGGCAGCTGCGAGGATGGGCGACTGTTTGATCACCACAACTGCTGAACTCTTCAGATTTCCACGTTAGACGGTCTCACGTGCAAACTCAGGTAGCAAACCTTGGCCAAAACTTCTAGCGAACTGGAGAAATGTGGTCGTAAACGTGCAAATGTCTTTCGAGGTGAATGTAGGCTGTCTCGCATCGTCACAAGAAATTGCACGGCACGCAGATAACGTCGGAGTTCAATAAGGGTCCGCAAGCTTGTGCACGACGAACCCCATTCGTCGCACCAGAAGCGTAACTATGGCAGGGCAGGATGGGCGACTGCCCCGGGTGCACCTCAAGAAGGAGCGCGAAACTCACTACTTACAATCTGATAAAATTTGGATTTGAAACTTTTGTTCTGGTTTCTGGTACGCTTTTTTCGTGCTTAGTTTGTCATTTGTCCATTTACAGAATTTGCTTAAAATATGTTTTCCCAGTTTCAGTAAACTCGGCTAGGTAAAATTCGCATTTCTTTCTCAAAATGTTCAGGGGATATTAGTTGTTCACATTTAAAAGTGAACGCGCTGCTGTACGTACGTTGCAAGAAAAGATGTCGTTCACACTGTTGAAAATCCTATGGGGTGCTGTTTGATTATTAGAGAGACTGCAAGACACTACTTCCAGCTGCATTTGATCCTTTGATGCAATTCCAAAGGTCCGAGGTCTAAAGCAGTTGGGAAAAGTCATACAAACAGTCAGTCTCATTGTGCTTCTCCCATAGAGATTACATTACAGTATGACTTTAATTTTGCTTCTCGAGCAATCTAGAACAATATAATTTATTTCGTCTGATCGTTTGAACGTTTGTCCCACTTTAGTGGCATAATGGGAATTCGCCTTCGGACGAACGATCGACGAGATAGCTCGCGTACGGCGACTCATCTGAGTGCCTGCGAATGTTGCGGTGTTCGTCGGCCTCGGAGGGGCGCAATGTCAGCCGCACGGGACTTCCGAGGACATCCAGCGTTGCGCCATTTTGAGAGCTCCGTCGTCCATCGACGACGTAGCTCTCAATGTGGTCTTCTTCTTTTTTCTGTATCTTGGAATCCAATCTAGAATTTCAGTTGCTCACCGGTTGCCTGTTCTTCTGGCAACATGTCCAGCCCGTTGCTAGATATTATGTTATATATCTAAAAAGAGTTAAAGAATCATGCTTCGAAACTTCATGGAACAGAAGAGGTAGTTTCTTCAAATAAAAGGCGAAACTAAAACGCTGAAATTCTTTCAGTCCTCTAAGTGAAGTAAGTGACTTGCGTTGTTAATATCAGAAGTGAAAAGGCACCATGATATGATAAAACCTTGTTGGACATCATCAAAAAAGCCAATGAGGAATTAAAATCAGTTTTTTGCTGTGATTTTTACTTGATATCTTAGTGAGGACAGAATTTCTGAAGACTGTAAAAGTGCAATATCATAATTTTGTAACAAGAAAAAGGCGACGAAAAATTTCTTAGCTGTTTTCCTGTTATTTTTCACCTGATTTTGTGTAAGTTCCTGTCACAGTATTTGCAGTAAATATCATAAGCCAGATTAATAATTAGGAGCTATACACCAACAATACTAAAAATTGTATAAATATACTAGGTATCCGAATTTCTTGGCGTGGAATAGAAATAAAAGTTCGCACATCAATCAGATGGCTTTTCCAAGGAAGATGTACAGCTAACTGCTCTAGTATGGTTATACTATTTTAAAAGATCAGATTAAGAGTGTAAAATAGATAATATCCACATATTAAGAGAACTAACTAGTAGATAAAATTAATATAGTCCGTAAACTCTCTCTCTATGCGAAAATTGTGTGTGTGTGATAAGAAGGTTTTTTATTCACATTTGATGTCACTAATGATTTAAAATGCCATGGCATTGAGTTATTCCATGGGACTGTAATTGAAAACATTTACAGAAAAGAACGTGGTAAAGTTAAACTGTTTGAGGATACAAAATTTACCATAAGTTCGGCAAAGAGAAATCATTTCTCTTAAGCTGTTCAATACTGCTCTGAAAAACGATCAAACATAGAAGGAGATAATTTCACCCATCTTCGTTTGGTTAGAAATTTTTGAAAACAACTGTTATATCAGAAACTATTCAACAATAAAATACCAATTTCTCTTCAGTACGTAACTGAAAGATGCGAACCAAGAACTCTTTGGGAGACACAAAGAAGTGAGATTAAATATGAACTTACCGAAGACAAAATCCATTTATCAGAGTATCATAAAAAAAAAAAACGAATTACAAGTAGATGGAAAGGAACCGGATGTGGGAGATGACGATATCTGCCTAAACCAGGTAAGACTTAATTAGGATAACATAGGAAAAGATATCACTACACCTATGAAATTTGATTGGAGTGCTTTAAAAAATAGTATGATGTTCAACAGCAAACTACCATTATGTCTTAAAAGGAAAGCATTCAGTCAATGTGTCCTCCCATTTCTCAAGTACAGGTCAAAGACAAACCTCAAAGTAAAAGATAGACAGGGACTGCATATGACTCAAAGAAACACGGAGAGTTATATGTTTGGTGTGATCAGGCAGGGGAAAAAAGGAACATATGAATCAAACATACAACTTGCGTAAATCCTCATCATCATTATATGTATATAAAGTTACTCAAGTGACACTGGGTTGCGCATGTTGCCAGATATACGTGTAAACTTTGGAAACATAAATGTTTAACTGGACGCCAAAGGACCATACAAGATCCAGAATGCTACAAATCAAATGAGAGAGGGATAGATGAAATTAGAAAGTATGTAGGAGCGATTTGGAAGAGAAGAGTTGTGGAAGGAAAAGAAGAGACATACCTAGAGTTGTGGGAGATCCTTTTTTAGAAGTCGCTGAATCATTGTTGATGATAAGCATTATAGAAACAAAGACAGATCACCCAAAGCAACGGATATATAAATACCAATGCATATGCATTCCACACATTTACAATATATCATCATTATCACATCATCAATCATTCTTAATTCACTGCTGGATGAGTGTTTCCCCAAGTTTCCTCCTAAACTTTCTGTTTTGAGCCAGTCTCTTACATGTCACTCCAGCATGCCTCCGAATTTCATCCATTCATCTCTTACGTGGTCTTCTTCTGGGTCTTTTCCTGTCCATTGGCATCCAGTTTAGTATTTCAGTTGCCCAATGGTGGTCAATTGTTTTATTTAGCCCACTGACACTTGAGGGCCCTTACTTTTATCATGATGTCAGCAACTCTCGTCATTTTCCTAATTCATATGTGTTCCGTTTCTTATCTTTCCTGGTTACACAAAGCATGAATTTCTCCAAGCTTCTTTCAGTAATGCGCAGCCTCTGTATGTTATATTTAGTTAAGATCGTTGTCTCTGATCGGTAAGTAAAAACTGGAAGTAGGCATTGATTAAACACTTTTCTTTTTAAGATACAACGCTAAGTTGCTCTTGGTAATTGGACTATTTCTTCCAAAAGTCCTCTAACCATTTTTATATGCCTGTTTACCTTGCTTGACATCTGTTTTCTAGAAGTAACATTTGTTGTCTTGCTTGCAGATGTCAAGCAAGACAACAGATGTTACTTCTAGATTTGCCCCATCAACTTCTAAATCTGCAGTTTTTGTAAAAACATTGTGTAATACATCTATTTTGTTTTCTGTAAGTTCGTTTTAATCCCACTTCTTTTCTGTTGTCAGCAAGTTCTTGGAACATACACAGCAGCTCTGAGGGCTACTTTAAAAAATGACGTACTCATTTTTTAAAGTAGCCTTTTTTTCGTTTTATAAAGTAACTTCATTTTTTAAAGTTTTATTGCTAAACGAAGCCGGTTGAATAATCACCGTTCTTAATTCCCTTATTTTCCCAGCTCAATGATTAAAAGACATTCTGCAATGTGGCGTTGGCAGTATATACATATACAGTACGAATACTTACGCTGTCCTTATTTTTAGTATACGTTATCTTTATATAAGTGCTTACGTTACTTCCACCCTTATCGGTATGTGTTTTTCTACCTGTAAACAGGCCATCCCCGTTTTTAGAAGATAATTGCAATTTTTTTTTTGAGTCGGACAGCTATATACCTAACCAAAATTATTCATATATTTTCCAATTTGCCTGATGCGCAGTTTCCCCGCTGGACTAGATATTTTTGCTTTTCACAATATCTCTGCTTTTGAAACTCAGATCAATCTAAAAAATTCAGACAGATGCAATCATGACTCAAAATTATTTACTATTTCTCATTCCCAGACCTAGTAAATACTGCGCATGTGTAATCGACTGATATTACATCGATTATTTTGTTTTGTCAGCTGTTTTTAGGACTAATATTATTCGTATGTTTTCAGTTTTCAGATTGGAGAGTTTTCAGCTATTCAGTAAGCGGAATCTAAGCAGAAAAATTTAGATTTAGATAACACATCTGAAAGTAGCTATAAAGTAGAGGATCAAAAATTATTATTACTGACAAAGCGTTAGAAAAACAGTTTCAATAAAAATGGGCAATTTTTTAAAGAATATATACTTAGTTTCTGTTATCCTTAAGGGTAAGATAGAATGCGAGTTTTCGCTAAATATGCGACCGATATTGTAGTTTTTTCTCATTGCAACTAAATATTCAGTGGCATATCTGTTACTGTTCATGCGGGACAGAGGTGATTTATGACGAATATTCTTCTTGTTTTTATTTGCAGCAGTGACTGTATTTTTTGCAATTTACTGCGTTTTTATCGACTGATATGACATTTCTGGGAGCCGTTTCAGAAGAAGTTTTACGAACATCACGGTAAGTGTTAGGTAGTTTATCAAGTGAGGTTCATTCCGTGATGAGAGGGGGTGATCCCCCTCACGTATGGCACCAGGCGCGGCTGCTTTCGAAAGGTCGCTAGAAAAAAAAAAGAAGAAGAAGAAAAAGAAAGAAAATCGAATAAGGCAGGAGGAGGAAGGGTTAAGACATAGCAGAAGCTCATCACTAGGCATTCAGATGAAGGCGTGGCCGTCGAACACGAACTGTTGCGCCAAGGCAGGCACGCGTTCCGGCGCGTGCTGCACCTTAGTGAGACAATTACCTCGATTCCGGGTTCGAAAATAATGATCTGCCAGGGACAGACAAGGCCAGTCTCTAGCTGTACTGTGCATTTCAACTACTTAGAAGGGAAGCAAACCGAATGACTCCAGAATTAATAGTAGGTCAAGAAAGTAACTATTATAGATGGATTGCCTTCTAGTTTCGAATTCGACTGAAAAAATGAACCGGAAAACGAAACTGCGTAATTTAGATTACTTGTAAAACGTGCGGTGGCAGGTTCCAATGCCCAAAGTGAAGTACAGAAACAGAGAAAACTCATAATTTCTCACAATAGGCAATGTCTATGGTGCATAGTAATGTGATCACAAGTATTTTTTATTTTTTTATTTTCATTTTCTTCTTCATTGCAAATGGTTGATGATTTGGATGTTAAAGAATATTCTTGCTTGTGAAGAAATTTAGAAGTTTAGATGCATAAAATATTAGTGAATAGGCCAAACGGTATATCGATACTCTGAGCTAGAAGTTACTGGTGTTGGGTGAAAACATTGCAATCTCAGCTATTTAAACAGACAATAAGAATGTTGCCTGAATGTTTCGCGTACAGTGTCGGGAGAAGTCCTACACAATAATACCTAATATAGAGCATGTAAAATATAGAGCTATTCTGCCCAACTTATGAAGGAGACTGAAAGAATCTGTAAGGGCGGGATTGATCTTCAGATTAACGTCGTCTCTTTAACCCTTTAAGCGGCCGATGTACTTGAACTAAACGGTGCCCAAAATTCTCTGCGCTCCTCAAGCAAAAATGTTCACATAGCAACCGGGTTTTACGAAAGCTACCAAAAAAACAACACCTTCACTTTCTCATCTCAGCAGTACTAACCATAAACCTGTCATAGGTGATAAGTTATTATCTGCTCCACAACACTTCCAACCCAAGAAATGAAGGGGGAAGGACTATTCCCTCCTGACACCAAGGAATGATGGGGAAGGGATAGCCCTCGTGACACGAACTTCATGCAACTGAGTAGAAACTGGCGTTTTGAACATCATCTCTCTCCTTTCTTAGGTTTGTCGCCATTGTTATAGCCCGTTTAGCAGGTAATCAGTCAAAAATAGATTAGCGTCGATCATCTCCTAAATGACCACTTGAAATAATAAAGCTAACGGAAAGGCAAAGCTTTGTGATGCGTACGTTCAGCACTCGCTCCAGCTGTGTTCGGCCCACTTCTCAGATAGTGAATGTAATGCTCGGGCTGATTTCAGCCCATTTTACTAATCCCGAGTTGCTTTGTTCCAGCCGGTTAAAGGGTTAAGGAGTCCATCATAATTCTCAGGAAAGATTCACACACAGATGCCCTTCTGGACTGAGCGAACAGTGCCAAAAAGGTACGCTCAGAACTAGAACAAAAAAAGTGCTCAGAACTAAAATGTACCATAGTCACAAAAGAAGTCATGGATATTTCTACGATTTTCTGCGAAACATTTTCATCGAGCTACGTAATGATAAACCGGAAAAAACACAGAGTGATCCAAGAGATAGAAAAGCTACATTTTCTTACCGTATAGAAAACATTAAGATACAGCATTGTTACCTCGAAAACATATATGAAACCCGCATACAACCATAATGGATGCTCGAGATGGCTGCCACAAGTCTTGCATCACAAATTTGAAAACGATTCATATTGTGAGACATCTGGCGTTAGTTCTCAGAAGAAAGGTTTGTAATGTTCTTAAATGCCTGTTGGACGCCTTCGTTACCAAGTGGTTGTATACCTTTCTCAGTTACACGTTTTTCACTTTTATCCATAATTCAGCATTAGTGCCGATATTTTACTGGAGTTTCTATCACTTTTTTAACTAGGTTATACATAATTCATTTTTATGTTTTTTTGCAACTATACGTTGAAATTTGAATTTCAGATTATAAAAACTACACGGTTCTTTGCTTCTTTTGTACGTCACCCGGTATGATACAACTTTGAGAGAACTGAGACAGCGTTGTTGTGTTCCTTCTTGGTGCAGCCAAAGTTTAACGTTGATCCCATCAGAGAAAGATATATTGAGAAGACGATAAAAAGTGAACTCCGTTTATTAGGCGTATAAACGATGAGAAAACAAAGAGATGCTAGCTTTCACTACCTCCGGGTAGTTTCATCAGGCGTTTAGTAGTTAAGATCGCAGAAACAACTTTGTTTCTGCAACAGTTAAGGTTTCAGAAACAACTTTGTTTCAGCAACAATTAAGGTTTCAGAAACAACTTTGTTTCTGCGATCTTAACTACTAAACGCCTGATGAAGCTACCCTGAGGTAATGAAAGCTAGCATCTCTTTACTTTCTCGTGGTTTATACGCCTAATAAACGGAGTTCACTTTTTATCGTCTTCTCATTAATTTAGCGTAGCGGAACCCGTTTTTCAAGGTTCGTAAATGAAAGATATATTGTTTACTTTCGGTTTAGATAAAAAATTGGCATCGCAGTGCATGACATACACACATATGCTCTATTTAAAAGTAACTTTATGAAAGTTAATTTTAAACTTAACTTTATGACTCCCCAACTTCGCGGCTTAGTAAAAACCTAAATGTATTATCAATATTCAGCACTCTGGTTCCAAATGGATGCACTCAGGATCTTCAGAAGAATAAAAGCTGATAATTCATGAGCTCCATACTGAACTGGTCTCAGATTTTTAGTTGTGAAGATTTTGCTTAATCTAGGATCATAATTTTTGTAGACAGAAAAAGTCACCAGAAGAGGAATTTGAGTTTCATAGGCTTTGTGAATTTTGCAATGCGATAAAATATATTAGATATTGTAACGCTTTTTGTTTCTTTCACCGCCAATTCGACATTAAATGGATCATCATCAAAGAACATGAACATCTTATACTCGTTCAAAGCATTAACTTTATAATAGTATTTAACATTTTGAAATTTCGTTTATACTTTTTTACATTTATGCGTGTTTTTAGGCCATCCACTAGAAAAAGCGTATGACGAAGGTTTCGTTGCATATATTTGATGAAGTTACATTTGTAGTGAAACATTTTGAGCTTTGAGGCTCGCGTTTGCAGAAGTTCAGTTTGTTGATACTGTTGAAGTCTTTTAAAGTTTAGTGCTATTGTTACTGTTGAAGTCATTAGAAGTATAGTTCTGATATGACTCAGGAACCAAGAAACACTATTTTCATAAGTAAACACCCCTCTCTTCTGGCCAGTAGAAAGTCTAATATTGCTCATTGTGTGATTAAAAATTGTGTGCTAGTTATTCGGAGCATAGCGTTGAGGAACTCCAGATTTACAAGTATTACATATGTACGATAATAATGTTTTAAGAGTATATACTTTTGAGCACATAAGATAGCTATAAATATATAGCAAATGTAAAAACATTATACCTTTCTTTATATATATTTTTATCTCTTTACCTTTCTTTATATAAATGTTTTATCTGTTTCTGCTTACAAGTACTTTTTTATTAGGCTTCTTCCACAGTTACTATGCTTCTAAATTTCTCTTTCTCAACTTTATTTTTCATTCCATCTTCCTTCTCGATACCGGACATTCTCTCTACCTTCATTTCCCCGCGGACATAGAGCACACCTCAATGACACGGAGAACATCTTTCGAAACCTCTCTAAAAGCACGATCAAGATCCCTCTGTTCCCTTTCGCTCTTTAGAAAGCGCTAAAATTACACAGTCCCATCAGAATAATATGACCAACCACGGAATCACAGTGTGCCCCCCCAGGCGTATCACAGAGCGCACGTGACGAGTTCAACCACACGGAGATATAAGCGGCCGGCCAGGACAGATGAGCCATAGTGCGTCACGTGAGCAAATGGGCAGAGGTAGTGATTTGACGGATGTGCAAAAAGGAATGATAATCGACTACACCGCCAAGGGTGGAAGCATCTCAGAAACAGCAGATTTCGTGGGCTGTTCGCGAGGTGCTGTAGTAAGAGTGTACCAAGAATGGACCGGTGGTACACCGAGTGCCTCCCGACATAATAACTGTGAAGCCCTAAAAGCCATCGACCATAGAGGAGAACGTCGACGGGTAAACGGCAATCGACGCGCAACAGTGCAGTAATTCAAATTTTGAAGATGACAATCCGATTTTTGGCGTAAATGTGACAAGGATGGTAAGTCAGATAATATCCGAAAACTTGAAAATTTTTATCGTCCTGGAGCGGGACTTCGACTAGCATGAATGCCGGTTGCTTCGACTAGCAAATCCTGTGATGGTTAAATTCAAATTGATCGGAAACTTGAAACTTGGTCGTTCTGGGTGGTGTAGTGGTTAGCATACCAGGGCGCTATTTGGGAGACGCGGATTCGAGTCCCGCTCCAGGACGATGAAAATTTTCAAGTTTTCGGATATTATCTGACTTACCATCCTTGTCACATTTACGCCAAAAATCGGATTATCATCTTCAAAATTTGTATTATATGGCGTAATCCCGTATTTCTTTCATGAGTACAGTAATTGACCACGCAAGTGACCGCTGGGTACCCAAGTACGTGTCCCTGATAACAGTAGAGCGAACCCTGTTACGCACGGGTCTCTGGAGTCGATGCTGCGTCAAGGTGCTGTGACGTGCCTGCCAGCTGGACGCACACGACATAAAGGCAGATAGCAGTCAGAACGAACGTCCGCGTTGCTCAATTGGTAGAGTGACTTATTCCGGAATGAGGGGACCCAGGTTCGAGCCCCGGCGTGGACTAAAACTGACGGAGAAATTTACTTCGTTACAATGGCGCCCGAACTTCCCGGATGACCCGGCCGTTCAAAATCTCGCAATGGTGTGATGTTCTTTCCACACCGCGAGATAGGAAAAATAAGAGAATCCCTTCTCTAGCGCTTCAAAAAATAAATGTGTGTGACGTTGCATTCCACACACCAGATTGACTAGGAGTTCTAAAGTGCACGTTCTACAGTGGATGGCTGCCTGCAACGATTCATGGTCACGGCTGATCCGTGGGCCATGCCCCCGGCCCTC
The DNA here is from genome assembly GCA_039090855.1 of Macrothele yani. Classification (NCBI taxonomy): domain Eukaryota; kingdom Metazoa; phylum Arthropoda; class Arachnida; order Araneae; family Macrothelidae; genus Macrothele; species Macrothele yani. The sequence continues at coordinate 79,829,089 of CM077026.1, forward strand.
TTTCGGGGGGGGGGGCGAGATGTGACGTGCCTGCTAGCAGGACGCACACGACATTAAGGCAGATAGCAGTCAGAACGAACGTCTGCGTAGCTCAACTGATAGAGTGACTTATTCCGGAATGAGGGGACCCGCGTTCGATCCCCGGCGTGGACTAAAACTGACGGAGAAATTTATTTCGTTACAATGGCGCCCGAACTTCCCGGATGACCCGGCCGTTCAAAATCTCGCAATGGTGTGATGTTCTTTCCACACCGCGAAATAGGAAAAATAAGAGAATCCCTTCTCTAGCGCTTCAAAAAATAAATGTGTGTGACGTTGCATTCCACACACCAGATTGACTGGGAGTTCTAAAGTGCACGTTCTACAGTGGATGGCTGCCTGCAACGATTCATGGTCACGGCTGATCCGTAGGCCATGCCCCCGGCCCTCTTTCGGGGAGGGGGCGAGATGTGACGTGCCTGCTAGCAGGACGCACACGACATTAAGGCAGATAGCAGTCAGAACGAACGTCTGCGTAGCTCAATTGATAGAGTGACTTATTCCGGAATGAGAAAACACGGGTTCGAGCCCCGGCGTGGACTAAAAATGACGGAGAAATTTTCTTCGTTATAGTGCCCATGTTAACCCAGGTCTATAGGCAACGACGCCTGCAGTTCGCATGGGACTACCGTCATGGATAGTGGAAGAGTGGGAAAAGGTTGCCTTCTCCGACGAATCGAGGTTGCTATTTCACAGAAGTGACAGGAGGTGGAGGATGCGGCGTGAAACACACGAGAACCGACAGTCGGACACGCTTGTCGGTCAATCCCACGCCGGCGGTGTCAGTGTGCATGTCAGTGGAATTGCTGGTACCATTGGACAGGTACCTGAACGCCAATGGCTACCTGTCCATCCTCGCTGACCACATGAATTCCTTCATGTTGGACGTTTATCGTGGTGGTGATGGTGTCTACCAACAGGACAATGCGCCCTGCCATGTAGCTAAGGGTGTGCGTGACTGGTTCCAGGAACACGAGAGCGATGTCTCCGTTCTCCCTTTGCCGGCGAAATCGCCCGGTCATAATCCCATAGAGGTCTTGTAGGTCTACTTGGATCGACAGGTTCGACGTGCCGACCCACAACCACGTTATATCCGGGACCTCCGTGCTCTACTGCTGTCCGAATGAGCACGTGTGCCTCGGGCAACCTTCCAGGCTCTCATTGCGTCTATTCCACGCCGTCTCGCAGCTGTCATCCGGGCCAAGGGTGGTTATTCCCATTATTAGGTAGGCGGTCATATTTTTTATACGACCGTGTACTCTCCTCCTTTGCGACTCCCTTCTTAGGTCGATGCTCATTATTGGCTCTTCGTTAGCAATTTTGATCCGTCGTGAGAATTCACCTTCATTAAAATGTGATGATCTTAGATTAGCTTGATACTCTCCCGACAAAGAAGAAAAGACGTTGTCCATTCACTCCATGGTGCAAAAAACAAAAACAAACAAAGAACGATAAAAATGGAACTCCGTGAATCCCTCGGATCGGGCAGTAATAGCACTAAGTAGCGAAAGAGAGTGTCGTGCCTCATTAACACCGCTAGCTTAGTACTGGTGAAAAAAGGGACCTGTCCAAATCTTCACTGACACATTAACTGAAAGTGGAAAATTATTCTAATTAACGAGATTTTGAAAAAGGTTTTTAATGTTTACTCTTGCTAAAATCCATGATCTCAAGATTACCTGACGCCACCCCACGGCACGTTTTGCAACGGTTTTGAAGACCATATTCTCGTAGCTAAATTATATTTATTTTGCTCGATAATTATGACCTCTTTTCGTACTGCTTCATGCATCCTTTCTGCAATTTCTGAAAGGATGTACTGGAAGTTTCTGGAGTGAATCATCGCTGTTTCACACTAGAAGTTTCCTGATTCTTAGTACCAAACCTGTTGACTCAGCACCAAACGTCACGCGGAAAGTTCTTTGCGCCGTCCAGGTGGCGCAGTGGTCCAAGCGCTGGATTCTGACCATTCGCCTGTAAAGGTTCCGGGTTGAAGCATGGGTGTTGTGTTTGTCTTAAGATACTGGATCTCTCCCTTCCCTGTAGCCGGTGGTCCTAAAATAGGGACGGGCTGCTCGTATAACCCACGGAGTTGCTCACAGAAGTCGTCAAACCTACCATAGAAAAAGAAAAAATGTTCTTAGCTTCCCTGAGCGAGGCTTCCACGACGATGCTTCCTGGCAGAACAGTACATAAATACCGGCAAAGCTGTAGATATATTGTGCTATGTTAGGAGAGAGTGAGGAGTCAAAATGTGTCACGCGATACAATCAGGTTACAGGCCAGTTTGAGTTTAGCTGTAAGTGATACTTGATTGGTGTCTTTATGTGCTTGTTTATGTGAACGTTTTGTCACGGATAACTGGTTAAAAAGTTGTAGTTTAAAGAGGAAACAAGAACAGGATATGCCCGATCTTAGTGAAGAAACTGAAAAGGTTCCAGACGGCAGTAACAATCCTGCAACTTCTGATAAAATTACGAATAAAAACATTAAAATCGGGAAATATTACATGAGCTATTTTTCTTCATGTTCACGTCTGTGGGATATTATAGTTTTCCGAACCAGTAGTCTGTAATTCTTTTCAGAACGTTTAATAACGACTCATTAGCTCCAGCTATGATGCTAAGACACTTGCAAACAAATCATAGTGACTATAAAGATAAACCCGTAAAATATTTTCAACATAGGATGGAGGAATTAAATAGAAACAAAATAAATGCTCTCCAGTTGATGTTAACATCAATAAAAAGGCGTGTGTCGTCTCGTTTCAAGTTGGTTACCGTGTAGGTAAGGGTAGGAAAGGGCATACAGAGACCCTTATAAAGCTAAAGTCATGCATAATATACGTTATTGAAACTGATTGGTGAAAAATTTTGAAACATTATAAAAACTACGCCATTCTCAAATGACACTATTTCTAGGTGAATTCGTGAAATGAGCAAAGAGATTGAAAATGTAGTCGCCGAGCATGTAAAAAGTAGTGGATGTTGCATACTGCAGCTTGATGAGGCAATGGACGTTGTCGGATTAGCAGTACTTCTTGCTGTTTCTCGGAGCAGAAATAATCACTCAGTTGAAGACGAGCTACTGCCTTGCAAGCCCTTGAAGACTCGGACTGTCGCGTAGGATAGTTTCAGCTTGGTTGACTCTTTTGATCAGAAAGTAAGGACTGTCGTGAGACGAATGCGTTAATATTTGCGCTGATGTTGCAAAGTCAGGGACTGGAAAGCATCGTGGATTTATTGGTGGTGTTCGAATTCAGATTGGAAGTGACCACCGCATCATCTACAGACATGAACTAGCAATGAAAAAACACTGTGAAACCTTCAAAATGTCCTAAGTGAAGTTGTACAAATAATGAATTTCTTAAAATCTAGGCCTGTGAAGCTTCTCTACACTTCATGATTTGTTTCTGAATCAGAAACTCCTCTTTCATTAGAAATTGCTTCAGAAATAATGGAATGTCTCAAAAGCCTACAAGCTTCAATTAAAGAATGTTTCCTACCTCCTAAAGAAGAAATCTTTACTCAGCCTCAAGAGAATATTTGTATCTACAACACAGAGAAATCGAACAGCGTATCTACCCAGCGGCTGACAGGAACCTAAAACACACTTTCAGACCAACGTCTCTCTTTGAATTTGGGACCGAGCTTTGAAGTACCAAGAAATTCCGAAGCACGCCGTTAAACAACTACTGCTCTTTGCTTTAACATACCGTTGTGAGGTAGCATTTTCGAAACACACTCACTAAGACCAAGCAGAGAAATGAACTCAACTCCTAAGTAGATATGAGATTTCAGTTATCCAACGTCAAACATGACCTATATGACATCTCTGGAAGACAAGCACATATATCGCATTTGTTACATGCTCAGTTAAACAGTGAGAGAAAAATGAAAGGACAGTTTTGATTATACTGCTTTTAAGTATTACTCTTTAAAAGATACTTTTCAGTAATCATTGTGTGCTCTTTTTGTTTTAAATTTAATAATTATTTAATTCTCTTTATATCCTAAAACGGCAATAAAATGCACAGAAAAGTAGCAATACATTTGAAAGTTATGTGATTGGATTTTTTCCATGTAACCTACAAAAAAGGACAAATAACCGCTAAAGTTTCATTTATTTTATTTAGGGATTTAACGACCACCGTGAACAACTCAATGGGCTATAGGCAATTGCCTGTCCCTAATTTAGAGCCACTGGTTCCAGGGAAGGGAGAGAGCCAGTACCATAAGAGAAACACAACCTCCATGCCTCACCGGGATTCGAACCCGGACCCATCTCGGACAAATGATCAGGAGCCAGCGCTTAGACCACTACGCCACCAGAGCGGTCAATTTGTTTTTGATTTCCTCCTTTTACCTAATATTTAAATACATATTTCTTAGTTAAGATATCGGAAACTTATAGCCTAGCTCTAAAAGAGGGTGATATACGGACAGGTAGGAGTTCTGCAGTAAGTTTTGTGCCTTTTTTACTGTTCAGTGTGCAAAAATAGATTGAGAACCACTGCTGTAGACGAATATAGCTGGTGGATCAGAGCTGTCAAAAGGGACTTACGATAGGGTCATCGACTGTTGTAGACCATTTGCCACATTTTCCGATACGCGATGCGATCGGAGAAGAACCTCGGAACACCAATGATGAATTCTGCAGTGATTTGTAGGGTTGTGGTCCGTGTGCTGGCTTGCACAATTCTTGGCAGTCTCATTTCCCCCTAATCCACGAGTTGTTTTCATCCACAAGATTACCGGTTGTTGGAAGTTGTTTGCGTTTCGCACCATTCACGACAAACCCTTGCTACGGTTGTGCGTAAAAACCCAGAAGCGCGGGCGTCTGTGAGATGCTCGAACCGGCACGCCATTTGCCAACTATTAATACTATGCAGCGTACAAAGTCACTCAGATCACTTGTTTTACCATTAAGACCCTCAACCGAACGCTACCTGGTCCTCGATGAGCTGATCTGCCTGATTTATACCGCATACCCGCTCACTTACATGTTGGACTGATCCATTTACATGAAGAGGGTAGGCGAATCGAATAAACTGGTATCTCAGTGTATGTATTTTTCTTTAACGTCAGAGCTCAAATGATGAAAATACTTTTCTGCTCCTAATTGCATCAATAAAGTCACTTTCTAAACACTCCCCCATCCTTGGAAACTGGAAACCGGCAACTCCTTAGATGTATGGAAGAAGCTGGATGAGTCATTAAACCCTGAAAAAAGATAACGATAGGTGCTTCTGATGTGCTTAGGTTGCTTTCAAAAGCACTGTTCTTGAGATAGCCATAAAGAAAAAAACAGGTAATGTTAAGTCCGGCTGTCTTGGAAGCCGCAAGCCTTTCGAAATGACGCGTTCTTCGAAAATCGATGCAATCTTTCGCATTGCTGTTTGTGATTTATGGCATGTTACGTCATCCTTGGGAAGTAACCTTGATAGGGCTAAAAGTCGTTAAACGATTTCAGAAATATCAAGGTACTGCGAGGAAATCAACGGCTTTAAAAAAACAAGAAGGAAATAAATGAAAAATGGGAAAATACGCGTTGCTCGTTTTGATGATCGGTACGACAGGCCGCACGGGAAGGAAAAGCTTGTGGAGATTTTCTAGTACTGCGCAACAGTTTAATTTCAACGTTTGGCATATGTTTGGTAATGAAAACATGAAGCCTACCAGTTCGTTGCCTTTCTCGAAATCGTTTCACGATTTGCAATCTTGCGGACTTCATTAGCTGAATTTTGCATGATACGCTTTTCTTGTTGCTGTAACAAGCTTTGTCGGCAAATGTTTTTCTGCCTACCAGCGGCCAGAGGCGCAGGCACTTGGCTAATCACCATAAATGATTTTAGGCACCTGGCTAATCACCGTACATGAGTTTAGGCACAGGCACTTGGCTAATCACCATAAATGAGTTTAGGCACGGGCACTTGGCTAATCACCATAAATGAGTTTAGGCACTTGGCTAATCATCATAAATGAGTTTAGGTACAGGCACTTGGCTAATCACCATAAATGAGTTAAGGCACAGGCACTTGGCTAATCACCATAAATGAATTTAGGCACAGGCACAGCATGACGTGTGAGCTATGCTCTGGAACCACTCACCGTAAGTTAGGAACAGGCGACTCCTTATAGCCATGGGTGTCGTGAAACCCCGAACAAAATGTAGCTTCCTACGAGAAAACATGCTGTTCCATGCTCAGTACATGATGTAGTGTCCTAAGGCTGATGAAATCTTTTATGAATACCTGATTAGTGATACATCTAGCACAATTTTTTATGTACTGTTCCATCTAAATAAATTGTCATCTTCTGCATTGCCAAAGACGATGACAATGCAGAACGCCAATTCTCCCTCCATCCCTGGAAACTCGAAACCGGCTACTCCATCTACGTTCTGCATTGTTTTTGTCATACAGTCGACTTCAAAAAGTGCGAATGGGAGTTTCAGTTTACGGACTTCGGGTTCAGCCTGTATTTTAATGCGCTGAGGACAAACTGTGAAACGAATATTATCTGACATGATAGCTGGAAGGAAATTTTGATAGCATTTGTTTCAATAAAGGATTGGAATTTGCAAATATTAAATTTAATAAGGGATGAATCAAATTCCATTCGGAAAGGGCGCAGTTTTCTTGGTATCGTTTCCCAAAGAAAGGACAGCATTGCAGTTCAAATGCTTGTGCTCGTTGGGATTTTGAATATAGCAACAATATATGAAGTGTTGCTGTAATATTCGTGAAAATGGTTTAATAAAAATGGTTGGTAGCTCACTGATACGAAAAGGAACATAGTTTTCTGATACCCTAGGGAGTCCTGCATTGATAGAAAACGTATCAGATGGTAAATACACAGCAACACGCACTGCAACAAAGGAAGTTGCCCCAATGGTCAGAGACGTAGGTTTTTGGCCAGCCGTCCATAAAGGGATTTTGAAACCATGCTTGACTCGGGTCCGAATCCCGATGAGGCAGCGGCTGCACACCCTTCTCATGGCGCGGATGCTGCTTCCTCCTCTCTCCGAACCAGCGGTCCCAAAGTAAGGGCCGGTGACTGCCTATATCTGGCAGGTGTTAACTTTCTCCCCACAAAAACATAGCGAGCCAGTGTCACTGCTATAAAGTAGAAGTTTATTAATAAGACCTTGATGTCAGCTTCATTAAAAGTCTCCGAAACGCTAAATGTCGCAGAGTGAGCATTTCGTTTTAGTGCGAGGAGTTTGAGATTTCACATAGCAGGTATGGAAAAGGAACTTGAGTAATAAAAACATTTTGGAATCCTGCGCAAGCCGCCCCGGTGGCGCAGTGGTCTAAGCGATGGCCTCTGATCATTCGTCCGAACGGGGTCCGGGTTCGAATCCCGTGAGGCATGGATGTTGTGTTTGTCTTACGGCACTGGCTCTCTCTCTTCCCTGGAACCAGTGACCCTAAATTAGGGACGGGCGACTGCTTATAGCCCATTGAGTTGCTCACGGTGGTCGTTAAACCTCCAATCAAAAAAAAAAAAAAAAAAAAAAATTCCTGCGCAAATATGTATTTCCACCCTTCTCGCAGAAAAGCATATTCACCCCACCTTTCGGATAAATGCATGTTTATGCTCCCCATTCACATCATGAAGAGCAACAAATGTATGGAAAGCTTTTGCCATAGTTCCAGCTATCCAGTACAAAGATAAAAGAAATTCAATTCGATATTTAGGAGAGATATTATGCCAGGGATGTAAGGTCAGGTGATGCGTAACATCACAGCCTCTCCTTGACAAATGTCAACCCCGCCTTCTCGTGGTGCATCCTGTTCCCACTAAAGGGGCTCTGACGACCGCCAATAGCGGTATAACTATACCATCGGGATTAGAGGAAATTCTATCCCACACTCACCAACCCGCTTGGCCAGCGTGGTGAGTTATGGCCAAACCCCTCCAAAATGATTCCACAACTTAAATCTTGGCCCTCAGTCTCCGGCAGCTGGAATGTACCTGGCCAAGGCAGCGGCCAGTGCGACATGAAGGCAGAGGGTGCTAAGAATCCCCGGAGGACCGGACTAGGCTGCCATCTGATGCTGACCTTGGCTACGTATAATGGACGTTCCCTATCTTCTGATTCAAGGCTTCTTGAATTGGAAGAGGAACTACAAAGGATCAAGTGGGACATCGTCGGGCTAAGTGAGGTAAGGAGAAAAGGAGAAGATCTCATCGAACTGAAAAGTGGACATCTGTTCTACTATCGTGGGACAGATACTGGCAGAACTAGTGGTGTTGGATTTATAATAAACAAGAAACTGAAGGATAAAGTTGTAGAAGTTGAAAGTTCCTCTGACAGAGTTGCACGACTTGTTATCCAACTCTCGAAAAGATACCAGGCTCAGATTATTCAAACTTATGCACCCACCACAAGTCATCCTGAAGAAGAAATTGAAGAATTTTATGAGGAAATTTGTCATCTAAATAATAAAGGTAAGCAGCATTTGAAAATAATTATGGGAGATTTCAATGCAAAAATAGGGCAACGGCAACAGAATGAAACTTCAGTAGGTAAATTCGGTCACGGCAACAGAAACCAGCGTGGAAATACTCTCGTAGAGTTTGCAGAGGCAGAAGGGTTTTACATCTTGAACTCCTTCTTCAAGAAAAAGCCATACAGGAAATGGACTTGGAGACATCCAAATGGGACGACAAGTGAAATTGATTTTATTATGTGTAACAAAAAATTCGTCATAGAAGACTGCAGTGTGCTAAACAAGTTCAACACAGGTAGTGACCATAGATTGGTGAGATGTAAGATGCACCTCAACACTAAACTTGAACGTGGCAAGCTCATAAGACAAACAAAATCTATTGACATAACCAACCTTAAAAAACACCATAATACCTTCAAGTTGGAACTGAAGAACAGGTTCTCTGCTTTAGAAGGCCTAACATCAGAAGAAGTGGACATCTCTGAAGTTAACAGAAAAGTAACCAAAGCTCTTATGGAAACAGCAACAAAATTAGCTGGGTCTAAGAACAAGTTGCATGTAAATAAATTATCAGGAAAAACGAAAATGTTGATGCAAAAAAGAAGAGAGATGAGGACAACTAAAGAAGATGTGACTTCCAAAGTGGAATATATAGAGCTATGCAAGACAGTAAGAAAAAGTATCACTGAAGACGTAAGAAAATTCAACTGTGAACTAGTGAGGAAAGCAATTGAAAACAACCAAAGCCTAAAGATAGCAAAGGGACATCTCAGTAAGGGAAGAAAACAGATTATGGCACTGAGAAAAGAAGATGGTTCTGTAACAAGAAATAGAGGCGAAATTTTGACAAGAGTGAAAGATTTCTACTCCAAATTATATGAAAGGGATGATACATGCACTCCAGACATCATGAAAGATACTAGTACCAGAGTTCCTCCAGTCCTTCCAGCAGAAGTTGCACATGCAATCAAGAACATGAAGCGGGGAAAAGCTCCAGGAGAAGATGGAATTACTGTAGACATCATACAAGAAGCAAGTGGAGAAATCGAAACAGTACTCGCCCAAATTTTCACTCGATGCCTTAATGAAGGAAAGATTCCTGAGGATTGGAACACCGCTACAATGATCCTGCTACATAAGAAAGGTGACATTGAGGATCTCGGAAACTACAGACCTATCAGCCTCCTATCAGTAGTTTATAAAATCTTCACTAAAGTTCTTTCACACCGCTTGAAGGTAACACTGGACATGGCTCAACCGAGAGAACAAGCTGGATTCAGGAGTGGCTACAGCACAATAGATCATATCCACGTGCTGAGAGAACTAATTGAAAGAGCGAGGGAATATGAACTTCCATTGTGCATGGCTTTTATCGATTATGAAAAAGCCTTTGATTCGGTGAAACCATCAGCAGTTACAATGGCTCTGAAAACCTGCGGTATTGAAGATGCATACATTAATATTATTAATAACATATATGAAAATGCAAGTGCAAAGATTAGGCTGTTTGAAAATACAACACACGTAAAAATTGGAAAGGGAGTGAGACAAGGTGACACCATATCTCCGAAGCTCTTTAATGCCACATTGGAGGGTGTTTTTCAGTTGCTGAGCTGGGAAAACAAGGGGATAAAGATTAATGGAGATTATCTAACCCACCTTCGTTTTGCTGATGACGTAGTCATTTTTGCAACAACCCCATCAGAGCTGCAGAGTATGATCCAGGAACTTGCTGATAAGAGTAAAGAAGTGGGATTAAAAATGAACTTTCAGAAGACAAAAGTGATGTTCAATGCTTTTACAAGAAATGAAGATTTATCGATTGATGGAGAAAAGCTGGAGATAACAGACACGTACGTTTATCTTGGACAGCAGATATCAAGTGAGGGTCACATTGATGAAGAAATTAATCGGCGTACAAAACTTGGATGGAGAGCTTTTGGAAGAAACAGCATAATTTTCAAGAGCAATATGCCATTATGTCTTAAAAGAAAAGTGTTTGATCAATGCATCCTTCCAGTGCTTACGTATGGTGCAGAGACGTGGACCTTAACTAAAAGAGACATACAAAGGCTGCAGACAACTCAAAGAAGCATGGAGAGGTGCATACTTGGTGTAACCAGGAGAGATAAGAAGAGGAACTCGTGGATCCGAAAAATGACAAGAGTGGAAGACATCATGATCAGAGTTAAATCCCTGAAATGGCAATGGGCTGGACATACTGCCAGAAGGACAGATCATCGATGGACAGCCGAAATTTTAGATTGGATTCCAAGGGACAGGAAAAGACCCAGAAGAAGACCACATGGGAGATGGGTGGATGAAATTCGAAAGTATGCAGGGATGACATGGAGGAGACTGGCACAAGACAGACCGTTGTGGAGGAAACTTGGGAGACCTTCGTCCAGCAGTGGATTGATAATGGTTGACAATGATGATGATGATGATGATTATGCCAAATGCAGAAATATGTTTATATCACAAAGGGGCAAAGACGAATATCCGGAAAATTCAAAAGTGTGTTGCTTATCATTCTCACCCTGAAAGCTTTCCGAGGGAAAAATAATATTTTGACTCTGACTTATAGTTGTTGCGATCAAGACGGTAGCTACCGGGAGGGCAGGAGTGCAACGGCCCTCCCAGAATGGTCGTACTAAGGGAGTAAATTTATGCTCTGAGGGGCAAAAAAAATAAAAAAAATAAAAAGACCGCGGGTGGCCTAGTGGGTAACGTTCGTGACTGCCGCGGAAAGGACCTCAGGTTCGATTCCAGGCAGGTACGAACGCTCGATCCACTAAATAACCGCCGTGCGTCGGATGGGCACGTTAAGCCGTCGGATCCCGGGTACTAGCCCCCGGTAATAATAAATAATAAGGGCGTCTTCCTCCCCCTTTCTATTTCGCTTCCGCGTCACTTTCCTATCGGGCACTCTAGCCCAAATCTCCTAGATTCCTATTTCGAAGGGTTCTTTAAGACCTGGGGTCAGACACTCCCTTCCTAAAATCCTCTACATATGATCATTTGATCATGATCCAAAAAATAAAAAATAAAAAACAAATAGAAATGCACAACGTGTGAATAAATTTACTGAAAATTGTAACCGAAAAAGAAAAGTTATACATTTCAATATTTTTTTCGAGATCTTAGTTAGCCGCATACAATATTCCGTGTGGAAACGGGGTACAGAGTAACCTATACTCCGAGGTGTGAGCCCCTCATATCCACGAAAGGAATTGTCTGAAACAGCAGATTTTTCCAAGCCCTACTGCGGAAGCATTTTCCAGTTGTTACCTTCACAAACAGCAACTCGTATCAGAACGTCGAATCGCACTGCTCCGTGGGACTCAAGCCGCGCTTATTTTGGTTAGCACACCGTAAGTGTTCCGCTGTTACGTTTGAAAAAACAGGGAAATAAGAACGTGACTTGCAGCGCCATCTGGGGAGCGCTTGCACCACAGCATATAAAACGATATGCGGACATGCCTGACCTCTGTGACCTTTCTGAAAACGCCGCAGTGATAAAGAGCTAATTAGTCATTTGCGATCTGCCGCAGGAAGCTCCTCTGAGCGTTTAACTTTGAAAAGAATTTTTCCAAGCCCTACTTCGAAAGCATTTTCCAGTTGTTACCTTCACTATCTGATACTCATTTGTTCTGTGCTGGTATGTTTTCATTCTGAATTTCTGCACATGCTGTAATTAGTGTTCACATAACTTTTATCTTTTACTTAATATTTGCAACCGTTGACTCATGGGTATTTACCAGTGGCGTCGCGTGCCCATTTAGGCTGGGTGTGCGCTGTTATAGGGAAAAACACGCAAAAAATTTGACTATGTATACCGAGCTGCAAAATTCACGCATTGGTCTTGAACATAGGAAAGCATTTCTTTTATTTAGCTGCGGTCTATTAACTTATGGTAAACATCTTTACATTGTAGGAAAACTCTCAAATCTCCATTGTAAGAAAAATGTCGATTTTCTATGCAAATACTAGGGTGATGAACGAATTTTCGGTATATATATATATATTTTTTTTTTTTTTGAGTTTTAAATACAGCACGAGGCTTAATCTTCTTTAACCCGCTTTACACAATCTGCAAAAGCTCTGGCAGAAAATGGGACACTCAGTGCATCGCCAACCTAAATGGATGTCAAAATTCAAATTGTATATTTAAATCTGTGCTCATAAACACACCGATTCCCACAGAGACAAAAAAAAAAAAAACAACAACAGAAAAACAGGAGCTCAAAGCAGAACGCTGAATTGCGCTTATGACTCCACGCTATTCCAAACGCAAACAAGTATAACCAGTGGTGCTTTTTTAAGCGCTCACACCCTGGGAATTTAAACCTCTGCGTTAAAACCACAAGGAAATATAAAGATGACCTGTAGTGCCATCTGGAGAGCTTTGAATTACAGTTGCTTTAACGACTTGGGGTGTCCGTTGGTAAAATAGCACTCCTGCAGCTGCAAATATTACTTACTACGTTTTGTTTACTGCACGAAGCAACAAACCTTCTCTTCTTCGCGAAAATATTGCAAAAGGGAATTAAGTTTAGCCACACACGCAAAGCCTTAGGACAAATTTCGGCGAGTCTTATTAGAAACACATAAAAAAACAACAACAATATAACAGCAACTCGTATCACAACGTCGAATCGCACTGCTCCGTGGGACTCAAGCGGCGCTTATTTTGGTTAGCACACCGTAAGTGTTCCGCTGTTACGTTTGAAAAAAAAACAGGGAAATAAGAACGTGACTTGCGCCATCTGGGGAGCGTTTGTACCACAGCTGCTTTAAGATCGTCGGATGTGCGAACGCGAAACAGCACACCCGACGATTCTAGAGCGAATACGATATGCTTACTGAACGAACCTTTTCTTCTTAATGAAAACATTATATGGGGAAATTAATTTTAACTACCACTCGAAGCCTTAGAACGAACAATGGCGAGCTTTATTAGAAATAAATCCGAAAAAATAATATCGATAATATAGGCAAAGTTGTGACGGCTCTGTGTGGGTGTGCGCCGCACACCTAGCACACCCCGAATATTCGCCCTTGGTGTTTACCTAGTTTTACAACTGTAGCAAAATTATGTCAAAAACCGGAAGTGCGACTTTTGAAAGATCATATTTTCCCATAACGGAGGTAAGAAAAAGTAAAAACCGCGTATTTTGTGAGTGGAAGTGAAGCCCTTTTGAAATCTAAGAGTTGTAATTTCAAAGTTCGCTCTCCCAGATAAGAAAAGTTTACATTGGCCCTTGTGGTGGTATCGTGTGTACAGACGGAAAAACAGACTGATAATATAAGTCGTCTTTCTTGAAGAACATTCGTACGTCAGTAGACTTGTCAAAAGTGATAGAGATAATTAGGTTAATTGTAGCTCTAACAGCCAAAAGAAATGAAACTTATTGTGAGTGGCCATCCTCTAAGAACATTACTCTTTCTGAAATGGAACAAGTACCTTCTTGTGACATCGGTAATATGGATAATGGCGACCACTGTAGCACAGTCAGATTTAGAAGAGAATGCAGATGGACTGCGCATAATTGGTGTCTTGAAGGAAAGTTTGAGCTCTCTCCACGTAGTCAATATTCTCATGAACCACGTAGGTTACGGTGTTGAACAGATAGGCCTAACCGTGACGCCCACTTTTCTGAAAGTATTCGTGTGTTTCACATTCTCAACGCTTTCACTTTGTTTAATGCCTCAAAGGTCCAGAAAACTGGCATATACAGTGAATGGCTAATTCATTAGGGACATGTATCTAATAGTTTATTGGACCAACTTTGCCTTTCATAACAGAAGCAATTTTTCTTGGCATTGATTAGACTAAGTATCGGTAAAATACTAGATTAGGCATACAGAAAAGCATCTTTCAGTTCACGTAGAGTGAATGACAGCAGTTGCAGACTATTAATATTCTTTTCGATTTCATCCGAGAAATGCTCCACGGGATTCAGATCTGGAGAGTGAAGTGACCCATAAAACAGGAAAAAGTATCCTATATGTTACTGAAAACACTTCGAGACAATGTGAGCTGGCACTGTTATATACACTGTTATGGCTTGGTGCACTGTTTGACTGGAAGTATCTATCATCACTGGTGTGGAGAGTGAACATGATTGGATAAACTGTATCAGCAATGATATTTAAATACGACTGAGAAGCAGACACGAGTCCACTGAAATCATGGGGTCTAACGTCTCGCAAGAAAATATGGCTCATATCTTACACTGTTTCCATTAGTCTGAAGAGTTGTGACCATGCAAAACGAATACATTTTGTTATCTCCGAATTCCCTACCTCTAATCGGCACGATGCTGTTGAAAGCGCAATTCGTCAGACTTCATGATCCTTTTCCAATCATTTAGGGTTCACTTTCAGTGCTACCGAGTCAACTAGAGAAGCTTTAAGCTGACGAGTCAACTAGAGCAGTTTTCATCGTTTGCTGCAGAGTGCAGTAGTGTACGGACAGGTCTTGTTATGTGTTAACACAGACAGTGCAATGTGTGGAGTACTGAAAGTGAACCAAAATGATTGGAAAAGAATCATGAGGTCTGAATGATCCTTTTCCAATCAAGAAAATGCCTGGAAAGCTCTTGTCATTGTTCTTGATTCAAATCTTGGATTATTTCGCTCACTGTTGCTGACATATTAACTCATATCAATCTAGCAGAACTTTTCAGCATGTGGTAGCATTCGGTAAGTGTCCATGGCACTTCTCCCAGCTTCAGTAAACATCTTTTTTTTTCAATTGTTTATGTCTTTAATGAGGCTCACCTGCATTGCAACCAAAAACAAAAGAAGAAGAAGAAAGAAGAAAAGAAGAGGACTAAAACTGGCTGATTACCTAATCATTAGATCTTGTATGCAAGTGACAATCAAAATTTTGTGCTGAGCCTCTTTACGTAACCACAGCACAATTTTACTGCCAATGCGAACATAATATCTGCGTATCACAGATAACATCAGTGCTGCGATCTATTTAAGAACAGTAGAGAACCAATGAGGGTTATTTGAATTGAAGTAGATGCTACCTGAAATGATAATCACAAATTTTCATGCAATGCTGTGTAAAGGACTTCCTTTAAAACAACAGAAAGATCAATCTCAATCAGTTGCAGCATAAAAAAAAGACGATTATGTTGTTTGATACACAGCATTTTAGAAAAGGGAAAGGAAAAGAAATGCCAGAGAGAGAGAGAGAGAGGGATGCCGGATACAAAGGGAGGGATGCACACATCAACAACATCCGGGTTTTGGAACTTGATTGTGACAGTTATCCTACAAATAATCGCCCCAAACCGCCCGAACAAAGGATTCTCAAAATGGCAACCATTTCATTATCGCACACATCCTTTTCGTTTCGTTTCAGTTTATGGATAACAAGAAGCTCATGGCGTGGCGCTGTGAGTCCCTCGTTGCGTCACTTTCCTCATTAGTATCTTGATAAAGAAATAATGCTGTTTTTTTTCAATGGAATTCACAGTTTGGCGCTCTGTTTTGAATGATATTAGAGGGATAAGGAGATTGTCACCGAAGACTCATACTACGTTCCTCTTTTGATTTAAAATTACAAAATAATGAAAACGAATATTGTTAAAAACATTTCAGGATAACTTAGGACTCTGGTAGCGAAGATGTCTTGTACACAGACAGACATTGCTAAAATGCCGTCAAGGAAGAAAATACTGAGATAAGAAGATATAAAAATCTTGGTAATATTTCCTTCTAATCAATTCAAAAAGAAAAAATTCAAGTCCGTATTATGGAACAGGAAGTATCTCAGCAAACACGAATGTGAACTTAGACCATATCACAAGAGAATTGTGCGTATGGAAAGGTTAAAAACATGTGAAATTTTTTTATCAAGCTGGTAATCTATTCAACAGCAAATTTATATAAATATGTATCTATTCCATCCGGTTAGGAAATTATGAGCAAGGAAAGCTAAAGCATAGAAAAGATTCCGCATTCTGGCAAATATCCAGCCAAAAGAGAAATTGAAATTTTCCTACATGTCTTCTGCGTATATTGAGTTAAATCATCATCATCATCATCATCATTATTGTCAACCATTATCAATCCACTGCTGGACGAAGGTCTCAAGTTTCCTCCACAACGGTGTGTCTTGTGCCAGTCTCCTCCATGTCACCCCTGCATACTTTCGAATTTCATCCACCCATCTCCCATGTGGTCTTCTTCTGGGTCTTTTCCTGTCCCTTGGAATCCAATCAAAAATTTCAGCTGTCCATCGATGGTCTGTCCTTCTGGCAGTATGTCCAGCCCATTGCAATTTCAGGGATTTAACTCTGATCATGATGTCTTCCACTCTTGTCATTTTTCGGATCCACGAGTTCCTCTTCTTATCTCTCCTGGTTACACCAAGTATGCACCTCTCCATGCATCTTTGAGTTGTCTGCAGTCTTTGTATGTCTCTTTTAGTTAAGGTCCACGTCTCTGCACCATACGTAAGCACTGAAAGGATGCATTGATCAAACACTTTTCTTTTAAGACGTAATGGCATATTGTTCTTGAAAATTATGCTATTTCTTCCAAAAGCTCTCCAGGCAAGTTTTGTACGCCGACTAATTTCTTCACCAATGTGATCCTCACTTGATATCTGGTGTCCAAGGTAAACGCACGTATCTGTTATCTCCAGCTTTTCTCCATCAATCGATAAATCTTCATTTCTTGTAAAAGCATTGAACACCACTTTTATCTTCTGAAAGTTCATTTTTAATCCCACTTCTTAACTCTTGTCAGCAAGTTCCTGGATCATACTCTGCAGCTCTGATGGGGTAGTTGCAAAAATGACTATGTCATCAGCAAAACGAAGGCGAATTAGATAATCTCCATTAATCTTTATCATTTTGTTTTCCCAGTTCAGTGATTGAAAGACATTTTCCAATCTGGCATTAAAAAGCTTGGGAGATATGGTGTCACTTTGTCTCACTCCCTTTCCAATTTTTATGTATGTTGTATTTTCAAATAGCCGAATCTTTTCACTTGCATTTTCATAGATGTTATTAATAATATTAATGTATGCATCTTCAATACCGCAGGATTTCAGAGCCATTGTAACTGCTGATGGTTTCACCGAATCAAAGGCTTTTTCATAATCGATAAAAGCCATGCACAATGGAAGTTCATATTCCCTCGCTCTTTCAATTAGTTCTCTCAGTACGTGGATATGATCTATTGTGCTGTAGCCACTCCTGAATCCAGCTTGTTCTCTCGGTTGAGCCATGTCCAGTGTTACCTTCAAGCGGTGTGAAATAACTTTAGTGAAGATTTTATAAACCACTGATAGGTCTGTAGTTCCTGAGATCCGCAATGTCACCTTTTTATGTAGCAAGATCATTGTAGCGTTGCTCCAATCCTCAGGAATCTTCCCTTCATTAAGGCATCGAGTAAAAATTTGGGCGAGTACTGTTTCGATTTCTCGACTTGCTTCTTGTATGATGTCTACAGTAATTCCATCTTCTCCTGGAGCTTTTCCTCGCTTCATGTTCTTGATTGCATGTTCAACTTCTGCTGGGAGGACTGGAAGAACTCTGGTACTGGTACCTTTCATGATGTCTGGAATACATGTATCATCCCTTTCATATAATTTGGAGTAGAAATCTTTCACTCTTGTCAAAATTTCGCCTCTATTTCTTGTTACAGAACCATCTTCTTTTCTTAGTGCCATAAGCTGTTTTCTTCAATTACTGAGATGTCCCTTTGCTATCTTTAGGCTTTGGTTGTTTTCAATTGCTTTCCTCCCTAGTTCACAGTTGAATTTCCTTACGTCTTCAGTGATACTTTTGCGTACTGTCTTGCATAGTTCTATATATTCCACTTTGGAAGTCACATCTTCTTTAGTTGTCCTCATCTCTCTTCTTTTTTGCATCAACATTTTGGTTTTTCCTGATAATTTGTTCACATGCAACTGGTTCTTAGACCCAGCTAATTTTGTTGCTGTTTCCAGAAGAGCTTTGGTTAATATACAAGTATATATTTGCGTTAGAGAGAAAATCATGTATCAGAAGAAATCGAAATATAAATAAAAAATTGTGATCATGCATGCATCTATCCGACGGAAAAAAAATTTCCACACCACTATGAAAAACTAAACTTTCAAGATCTCAGGCTTGCTCTTGTAAATATAACGCAAGTATATAATCAACTACCTGATTTACTTTTATGTTTTTCGTTTTAAAGCATATGCAGAGGGATTTATATCAATTCTAAGAACAAGTATAATGCAATAATGCATGGAGGTAGCAGTGTTTTTTCGCATTTCATCGTTTTCTGGCGGTATACAAAACGATGGGGCAGCCCGGTGGCG
This sequence comes from Macrothele yani, assembly GCA_039090855.1. Lineage (NCBI taxonomy): Eukaryota > Metazoa > Arthropoda > Arachnida > Araneae > Macrothelidae > Macrothele > Macrothele yani. The sequence continues at coordinate 79,847,925 of CM077026.1, forward strand.
CAATGGTCAAAGTGATAGCTTCTGATCATTCGTCCGATATGGGTCAGGGTTCGAATCCTGTGAGGCATAGGTGTTGTGATTGTCTTACGTCACTAGTTCTCTTCCTTCCCTGGTGTCAGTGGCCCGAAATTAGGAACAGGAGACTGCTTATAGCACATTGAGCTGCTCACGGTGTTCGTCAAACCTTCAATAAAAAAAAAAAAAAAAAAAAAAAACGATGGGAAGCTACTGCATGCTGCAGTTAGTTGAGTTAAAATGTTAATTGACGATTTGTTATTAAGTAATGGCCGGGAAGAATCTGAAATGTCGGTTACTCCAACTTTCCTTGCCGTTACTGACTTCAAGTATACTTGCAAATCTGCTACAGTTCAGCGTTAGTCAATTTGAACGGGCAACTTCAAGTTCTGTACATAATAACTACAGTTTTCATTGGACGGAACTTAAGTTTCATTTGTATAAAATTTTCACTTGATTATCGTGTCGTACACCGTGGATCATGTAAAACCAATACCTGAGGTATAGCGTCAATTAAACGTCAGGTAAATACAGATTTTGTTACTAAAGTCACATGCTTAGCTAAGTACTCTATGATGTTCCGAAGTGTTCCTCTTAGTTAAGTACTGTATAATGTTACAGTCGTAGGATGCCATCTTAGCACAAGTCAGCAGAAAAGCCTAGGAACAACAACAGAGCAATCGTGACCATGATAGGCCACGTGAAATGAAAGAACGGAACCGCCGAGTGCTAAAGCCGATGGTGCTACGAAACTGCCTGTCCTCAGTTGCAGCACTCACCATCGAGTACCAAACTGTCCCTGAAAGCAACGCAAGAACTGTAACGGTTCGTCGAGAGTCGATGGGAATAGGCTTCCATGACCGATGAGCCGCACATAAGCCTAACGTCAGCAAGTTCAACGCCAAGTGTCAGTTGGAGTGGTGAAAAGCTCGGCGTCAGTGGATTCTCGAGCAATAGAAACGCGTTCTCTGGAATGATGAATCACGCTTCTCCATCTGGTAGTCCGACGGATGACATGAACGCTACGTGCCTGACTGTGTTGTGCCAGCTGTGAAGTGTGGTTGTAGAGGCATCATGCTGTGCAGCTGTTTTTCATCGTTCAGTCTGGAACAGCGAGTTCCAGTGCTTGAAATCTTAAGCTGCGTCCTGTAATACTATTCTGGACAATTCTGTGCATTATGACAACAGTTCGGTGAAGGCCCATTCATTTACCAATAGAACTCCCCAGTCCACAAAGAGAGGTCCATGCAGAAATGGTTTGATGAGATGAGTGTAGAAGAACTTGACGAAGCTAGGAAGAGCCCCGATCTCAACCCCATGGGACACCTTTAGAATGAATTGGAAAGCTGACTGCAACCCAGGCCTGATCGCCCAGTAACCAAGCCTTCCGAGCAGAGTAGAGGCTGTGATTGTAGAAGAGGTTGGACCAACTCGATATTAATTCCTTTCCTCTTTCATGGAGTTTGTGGACAGGTAAGTGTCGTTATGCTTTTGGTCAGGTAGTGCACCATTTCTAAGTAAAGAAACCGTAGAAAATTTAGAATTGTTTTTGTTCCGCCAGATGTTTTTCATAGGATTTGAATCAGTAAATTAATTTGCAAGTGCCGAATCGACGAAATATCGAATTTGTCTGATGGGACAACCATTTCCGGAATCATCACACTGAGTGTTTCCAATAAGATTAACTCTCGTATACTTTATACCACCAAATGTTATTCTTACGCTCTGTTTAAAACAGAACTTCTTAGAAACATAAATTGAATTTGTGAACTTACGAAAGGCGGGTCATCAAAAATGAATGGGATAAGTTAAAAAATCTGTTTTTGTATGGGTAGCACGATTTGCAAATTATTCTGTTGTGATGGATGAGTTCATGTAATAAATTGCGAGTTTAAACTTGCCCGTAGTCAAATAATCCTTTCCATTTCACGACACAGAGCCGAAGCGTTGATGTGTTTCTTGAGAACGAGAGCTTAAGACAGAGTCTTTAGTCTCTTCTTTACTCTGGCACATTGACTGTATTGGCTCCCTATGAGAAACAAGTGCTGCTACACAAGCTCATTATTTGTGTGTTTATTGAATTACCTTCCAGAGGAGCCGCAAATTTTCGTACATTCGGAAGCATTCCTGACATGACTTTGGAAGTATAGTGGGGTTTGTACAAACTGGCTATTCAGCAATGAAGCATGTGGGAAAGCTCCCAAGCTTTCAGCCGATGGTTCCTACCACAGCTGAGAAAATATTAAAACTTTTACTTGTCCCTTGTAAATTCCTAGTTTCCTCATAAAAATATCTTTTGATACTCACCCCAGAATAAAAAGAAGTACCTCAAAGATTGCAAATTAACCAATATCATAGTAGTCCTTAGTTTTTAAAATAAGTGTCTGAATACACTATGTATGAACACACTATCATCAAGATGGCATGATGTGTACTGTGAACCACTTTCCTTTGTGCTCATAATAGGTTGGTTGCAGAGAACAAATCTTCTTTTAACGAGATGAAAATGCATTGGCTGCAACAAATATTCTGAATATGGATTCATGGGACATAGTATAAGGACTTATTACTTGATTTACCATGCCTCCACTTATGAGAAAGCGTCAACTAGGGACCTATCAGACGTAAAAATATTTTTGCCGTCAGTGAAGTTGTGACGTAACCTCTGATTTAACATTTCCTTTGAGTTTCTGCGTTCTTATGTAAATTTAGTTTCTTTTTGTTAAACCTTTTCTGACTGAATGAAACATTGCTTTACCGAAGAGCTTTTTCATTTTAGCATCACTGACGGTGGGTCAGAGGTTGTGATGATAAAACCATTTTTGATCACGCAGATTTTTTGAACATATGTTGCGCTCAAATAAAGAAATATATATGTGTAGAGAGTATTGTGACTGTTGTGCGAACTGAAGAGAGCAAGTTCACATTCTGGCAAGAGTTGAACTTCCTGTTCAAAAAGTGCAAAAAAGTAAGCAAACGTAAGATGTTAATTGATTCATTACCCAGGCCGTTTTGATTTCTGTGTTTACCACGAACTACTGCAGAAACGATAAAGTTAAGAATATTTCAGCGGGCAAGCCTTAAACCTTACTGAAACAGCTTGAAATCTGACAAAAAATATATAAAACGGAATTTCTTACAAATCCAATTCAGCATTTTGCAATTTCTTGACATTACTTAAAATGAAATATTCACTGGTAGTGAAATTTAAATTTTCTAAGATTCGTCAGTTACGAAAATGATTCTGGGAAAAAAACCTTTTCAATCAAGATTGGTTAAATTAACACTAATTGATTTCGGATGGTACAATACAACGTTCCTTTTTATTTACGCTTTCCAACCGTAATTTGAAGAAGCGTATATGCTGCAGCTTTTTCCGTCCGTCTGTCGGCACGATAACTCAAGTAAAAATTGTTCGATTTCGATGAAATTTTAGTATGTGGTAGGGGACCACCGGGGGACAAACCTTATTGAAAATGGGTGAAGTGGGGTCAAAGGTCACGCCATAAGAGCAGGATCCATTCAATTGCCCTTATGCGTCATAACTTGCGTAAATATGGTTGGATTTCGATGAAATTTTAGTATGTGGTAGGGAACAACCTGGAGAGGAACCCTATTGAAAATGGGACGAATGGAGTCAAAGGTCAGAACATAGGATCGGGATCCATTCCATCGCCCTTATCCCACACTATTAAGGTGGACGTCAAGTAATTTTGCTTCCTATATTTCCGATGGAAAACCTTTTGTACATATTTCCTTCACAATTAGTATGTTCCCAAGAATGGAAATTTGAACATCGATTAAAATAACTTTATACTATAACTTGGAATACTTAACATTTTCTAAAACATAACCATAATTATATTAAAAAACAATAACGTTTCCTTTGGTGGTGTTGAAACCAGAAAAAAGATGGCGCGACCTGTACTTTGATGACGTCAGTGGACAAATAAATGTTGGATTGCATAATTACGGTTATGGTTTAGAAAATATTAAGTATTCCAAGTTATGAAATGAAGCTATTTTAACCGATGTTCAAATTTTCATTCTTGGGAACGCATTAATTGTTAAGAAAATGTGTACAGAAGTTTTTCCATTGGAAGTATAGGAAGCAAAATTACTTGACGTCCACCTTAAAGTAGCAATTATTGTATGTATATATGTACATTTTATTTTGAAAACGGCTCTAAGAATTTTGATGAAAGTCGTTAACCTACGGTTTCCTGGTATTAGAAATCGATTTAGCTTGATCTCGACTTTAGGAGAATTCGTTTAGTGGGTTAAATAACCACCGCGAATTATAAAGTTCTTAATGTCATAGCGTCGTTCCATTAATGTTTCTAATGCTTAGAAATCTTATGACGTCACAATCTCGCGTTTGAGAATGTTGGCGCGCGGTCACGCCATCTGTCTCATTACGTCACGCGTTGTGTGTGGATACTATTAAAGTTTTATGACGTCATACTCTTGCCAGCAGATGGTCGCGGTTCTCATCTGCTTCATTACGTCACGCGTTGTGTGCTTATGTCTGTCCGTACGATAACTCGCGTAACAATCGTTCGATTTCGATGAAATTTTAGTATCTGGTAGGGTATCACTTGGGAAGGAACCTCATTTAAAGTGAACGAAATGGGGTGAAAAGTCAGTACATAGGAGCGGGATCCATTCCACTGCTGTTATGCGTCAAAACTAAAGTAAACAAATTTGTAAAATTATGCAATGCATTGATTATAATACGCTTTCCAACATACTAGAAATCATTACTCAAGTTATGAGGATAATGGCTGTGGAATAAATCTCGCTCCTGTGCCCTGACCCTTTATCCCATATCGATGATATTATTCAACAGAACTGGTTCGGTATACCTCCGAAATTATATGATAAAGTTTTGTCGCAATCGAAGCATTTTTACGTAAGTTATGATGCATAAGGGCTATGGAATAGATACCGCTCCTGTGTCCTAACCTTTGACCCAATTTCGCCCATTTTCAATACAATTCGTCCCACATACTAACATTTCATCCAAATCTAAGCATTTTTACGTAACTTATGACGCATAATGGCGATGGAAGTGATTCCGCTCCTATGTCCTGACCTTTGACCCCATTTCCCCCATTTTCAATAGGGTTTGTGGCCAGGTGGTCCCCTACCACATACTAAAATTTCATCGAAATCGAACCTTTTTTACGTTAGTTATGACACATAAAAGCAGTGGAATGGATCCCGCTCCTATGTACTGACCTTTCACCCCATTTCGTTCACTTTAAATAAGATTACTTTCCAGGTGATACCCTACCGGATACTAAAATTTCATCGAAATCGAACGATTGTTACACGAGTTATCGTGCGGACGGACATACGCACACAGCGCGTGACGTAATGAAGCAGATGGGAATCGCGACCATCTGTTCGCAAAAGTATGACGTCATAAAACTTTAATATGATCCTTACACAACGCGTGACATAATGAGACAGATGGCGTGACCGCGCGCCAACATTCTCAAACGCGAGATTGTGACGTCATAATATTTCTAAGCATTGGAAACATATCAACGTTTACCACAATCAAAGGTTTATTATATATCTACTATAGCTTTGCAGAGCTTCTGGCTCGGCTTCATCAGGACGAATGATGAAGCCGAGCCAGAAGCTCTTCGAAACTTATAGTCGATATATAATAAACCTTTGATTGTGGTAAACGTTGATATTTTTACTTAATTCAACACCACAAGTTTGTATTCATAAATTATATATCATTGGAAACATTAATGGAACGACGCCATGACACTAAAAACGTTATAATTCGGGGTGGTTATTTAACCCACTAAAAGAATTCTCCTAAACTGGAGATCAAGCTAAATCGATTTCTAGTACCAGAAAACAGTAGGTTAACGACTTTCATCAAAATTCTTAGAGCCGTTTTCAAAATAAAATGTACATACATGCATACAAGAATTGCTACTTTAAGGTGGACGTCAAGTAATTTTGCTTCCTATACTTCCAATGGAAAAACTTCTGTACACATTTTCTTCACAATTAATGCGTTTCCAAGAATGAAAATTTGAACATCGATTAAAATAGCTTCATTTCATAACTTGGAATACTTAATATTTTCTAAACCATAACCGTAATAATATTTTCTAAACCATAACCGTAATAACATTTTCTAAACCATAACCATAATTATGCAATCCAGCATTTATTTGTACCCTGACGTCATCAAAGTACAGGTCGCGCCATCTTTTTTCTGGTTTCAACACCACCAAAGGAAACGTTATTGTTTTTTAATATAATTATGCTTATGTTTTAGAAAATGTTAAGTTTTCCAAGTTATAGTATGAAGTTATTTTAATCGATGTTCAAATTTCCATCCTTGGGAACACACTAATTGTGAAGGAAATGTGTACAAAAGGTTTTCCATTGAAAATATAGGAAGCAAAATTACTTGACGTCCACCTTATAGTGTGGGATAAGGGCGACGGAATGGATCCCGATCCTATGTCCTGACCTTTGACTCCATTTGTCCCATTATCAATAGGGTTCCTCTCCAGGTGATCCCCTACCACATACTAAAATTTCTTCGAAATCAAACCATTTTTACGTACCTTATGACGCATAAGGGCAATGAAATGCATCCCGCTCCTATGTCCTGACCTTTGACTCCACTTCACCCATTTTCAATAGAGTTCGTCCCTAAGTGGTCCCCTACCACATACTAAACTTTCATTGAAATCGAACCATATTTACGCAAGTTATGACGCATAAGGGCAATTGAATGGATCCCGCTCTTATGGCGTGACCTATGACCCCACTTCACCCATTTTCAATAAGGTTCGTCCCCTGGTAGTCCCCTACCACATACTAAAATGTCATCGAAATCGAACCATTTTTACGTGAGTTATCGTGCCGACAGACGGACGGAAAAAGCTGGAGCATATACGTTTCTTCAACCTACGATTGGAAAGGGTAAAAAAGGTTCGATTTCGATGAAATTTTAGTATGTGGTAGGGGACCACCTAGCCACAAACCCTATTGAAAATGGGCAAAATGGGGTCAAAGGTCAGGACATAGGAGCGAAATCACTTCCATCGCCATTATGCGTCATAACTTATGTAAAAATGCTTCGATTTGGATGAAATGTTAGTATGTTGTAGGGGCCTGCCTGAGGACAAATTCTGTTGAAAATGGGCGAAATGGGGTCAAAGGTTAGGACACAGAAGCGGGATTTATTCCATAGCCCTTATGCATTATAACTTACGTAAAAATGCTTCGATTGCGACAAAACTTTTGTCGGCGTGTGTTGCTGTTTTCTTGTGCTCGTGTATTTTGCTTCGTGTGTGCTATATTTCGTTTATCTCCCTTATATTTTGTGTTCGCGGTATCCGTGAAGGAATCGTCTTTGTTTCTGTGCACCTGCCGAGTTGGTAAGTGACTTATTTGCTTTCGAATCCTTATTTTATTTCTCGGCCGCGTTGGCTGAGATTAGATCTCTTATCGCCATTGCAAATGGCGACTTCCGGAGACGACGCTGCTAAAGCTCTCGTTTCCGGAATTGCTGATCCAGCAAGCCTTCTTTCTATTGGAGCAGTCGTCAATGACGTGCCTCGTTCTTCTAGCCCCTCCTCCCCGCGGCGTTCTATCGCTACCCAGTCCGCTCTTCCCAGCGGTGCTACAGCGTCTTCCCCTGTGTCTGTAGAGGATGCTATGGACCTCTCACAGTCCGTTGATGCTCCACTTTCGCCGCAACGACCGGCTGCATCTTATGCTGCCGTTGTCTCTTCTGTTTCCGGAGCTTCACACTTGAAGTCTTCTTCTAATTTACGTCATCTCACGATGACGTGTGATGATGACGCTATCTCTGTAGACTTTTCACCGAGCTCTTCATATGGGCAGCACTTTATGAAGACTTTCGCATGCGGAGTTATCTTCCGGAGTCTGCCAAATACCAAACTCACGGCATATAGTGCTGCTCTACGTAAGATGTTTTCACCTCAGGTAATCACTCACGTTGGACGGCGGCCCAGACAGGTAATTGCCTATTTTTCAAAACCTGAGTATGCCCTTCGTGTACAGATGGAAGGTCTGTCAGTCGGAGATCAACATCTCTCGGCGGAACCACTCACGCAACTCGCCGTCCCAGTCAGTTTTTTCCCTGTGCAACCGGAGGTCTCAGACGACGTGCTGCTGTCAGTTGTCCATCGATTTGGCCGCTCCGTCGGATCCATGACTACTTACTCCTCCTTTTCGGACACACCAGAGGATCGCTACTTGCGCGGCTTTCGGCGCCAAGTGAGTGGTCTTCCCAACTGATGATGACATGCGACGAGTTCCTCCACACCTCAATGTACGATGTGGGCCTCACTTCCGTCAAATTACCATCATGGTGGGCACTGCCTGTCCAGTTTGTAATGGTAGAGGCCACCCTCGGGCTCTCTGCCCCCTACGTGCTTCCACCGCCCCTATCTCGCCAGTACAGCCTATTCCTTCTACCTCTAGCCTTTCGGAGTCGTCACCGCAGACATCGGACCAGCGGTTGTCGACTTATGACAAAAGTATGACTAAAGCCTTTCGTCAACGCGTGACTTCATCTCCACATCCGTCCACCAGCGATGATGGAAATCAGCCACCGCCTCCATCCCTCGACCTTCCAGCCGAGGGCGTTCCACAGCCACCTCCTACGCCTTGCTCCTCTACTCCAACTCCTCCTGCTGCAGCGGACCAAGAGGCCACTGCTGCATCTTCTGCTTCTGCGGTTGTACATGACACACCCGCCGAATCTCCTACTTCAGCAGTCATTCATGATGACACTGTCTCCGGCCTCTTTAAAGTACCTGAACTTCCTTCTCCGGCCTCTACACTTCTTCGAGGGCGCCCTAAGCGACGACGGTCAAATCGTCAGCGTGGGCAGAAATCTCGTACTTCGCCAGCCCTATCTCGTCAGCGAGACCGTTCTCTCAGTGATTCTACCTCTGAAGGCTCCGCGACCTCTAATGTGTATGTCAGCGGCGCCGAACCGATCTCTCAAGAAGCTTTCCTCCGCCTAATGGATGAACTCTCTCTTCCGCAGACGCCCGTCCCGGGAGTGGTGTTACATACCTTTCTCACCTGTACTCGTTATAGTCGGATGTCTTGCACATTCCTCCTTCCTTACTCACAACAACTTCCGGAGGTTGTGGCGCAAACGCAAGCAATACGCGAGCGCCTGAACGCACTGGTTCCTACGCCGCTGGGCAGCTCAGCATGGTCCCGGAAATTCTTCAGCCGCCTTCATAAGCTGAAAGACGCGGCTGATAAGCTCCTCGAGCCACTATCCAATGCCTCCGTTCAAGGTAGTGACTTTGAACTGTCGGGGCTTTAGTTCCCCGCTGGCGAATATGCTAGCACATAATGACCTCAACCCTCTGGGCGGGGATGTTCTGCTGCTCCAGGAAACTAACTGCTTGTCGTCCACACCATTCCACCGATGGCGGAGCTGGGATTACCAATTCCATCATGCATTCAAGCAATCTCAGACCGGTAGTGTCGCCATCGGGATTCGCTCTCGATTCCGCCAAGCGATCTCCTCAGTGCAAGTACACAACCTTTGCCACGACTACCTTCAACGTCTCACCTTCTGTCTTGAAGGCCAAAGATACCTGATATTTAATATCTACGTCCCATGCACTTTACTGTCACTTACCTCTTTATTCTTGGCACTGCGTACCGCCCTTCAGTCAGCGTTGCCATCAGACAATGTTTTGATTGGAGGGGATTACAATTGTACACTGCACCCTACTCTGGATCGCATGCCTTTTACCACCGAATATCGTCATCGGCTTGTGAATCTGCTCAGTACCCTTGTAGCAGACTTCGACCTCACTGACGTCTTTCGTCACCTCCATCCAGCAACAATATCTCATGCGTGGCGGAGTTCGGCTACGTCTGTTCTCACTTCAACGCGACTAGATCGCTTCTACATCTCTTCTACACTCCTCCCAGTGGTGACGACCTGACAACACTCGCCGGCGGCTTCCTCGGACCATTGTGCGGTCCAGGTTGCCTTTGGACATTCTTCATATCAGCGTTCAGGTTATCATTCCTGGACGTTCGACTCGACTCTGCTACCCGACCCAGAACTTTCCTCTCAAATCCGAGAGCTTCTACAACACTTCCGTTCTGGACTCTCCGCCGCACCTTGTGCGCTTACGTATTGGTTGATGGTCAAGTAGCACCTCTTGGATCTTCTTAAACGTTTCTCCTTTCGCATTCACACCCAACGGAAAATGGAGGAGCAGAACATCCGTAATATTCTCTCTAATCTTGGCGTCACTCATCCGCTCTACCCAGCTTATATGGCGGACCTCCGAGCGATATTGGAACCACGAGCACGGCAAGCCATCCTTTGCCTCCGTCTGCAGCATCTCGCTCCGGAGGACTGTGCTTACGACTTCATTTCTTCGCTTGAAACTCGACGCCGCTCCTTGCATCATCTCCGTTTTCTTCGCCAGTCAGATGGACGGATTGTCTCAGCTCCCGACGCTCTCTGCTCACAAACTCGTAGCTACTTTGCTGCCAAATTTGGTGAAACTCCTCCTGCTTCCTCCTCAGCTGTCTCTTCTCTTCTCTCTTCCCTTCCTAAAGTCCCTTCTCATCTCTTAGACTCTCTCACCCAACCCCTCACCTCTTCAGAACTTCGGTCCGCTTTCCGTTCTCTGAATTCCCGAGCCGTGCCTGTGCCAGACGGCCTCACCTACTCCTTCTATCTAGCTTTCTTTCCAGCTCTCCTTCCGTTTTTACTCGCTGCTTTTCTCACTGCTTTTACGACCTTTTTTCTTCTGAGGAGTTTTACTGTTGCCCACGTCATACTTTTTCCGAACAAAGGGGATCTCTTTGACCTAGGAAACTGGCGGCCCATCTCTCTATTAAATATTGATTACAAGCTTTATACTAAACTCTCATCCTGTAGACTCAACTCTATCCTTCCCTATCTTCTTTCTCCCGACCAGACCTATACGGTTCCTGGTCGGACCATTTCCTCCAATCTTCATCTTCTTCGTAACCTTGTCCATCTTGCTTCTACTAATCGAGAATCGCTCGCGCTCCTTAACATCGACCAGCGCGGTGCGTTCGATAACATTTCCCACTCCTATCTTTCTCTTACTCTCACCGCCTTCGGCTCCCCCTCCATTTGTCTCCACCCTTCTTGCCCTCTATCGGGAAACAGTATTCCACGTCAAGAACATTGCCTTTCTTACCGCCCCCATCCGGTTTCAGCGTGGCATCCGGCAAGGTTGCACGCTGTCTGGTCAATTATTTGCCCTAGCGTTTGAGCCATTTCTCAGATTTTCTCATCGTGCTCTGCTCGCTGCACTGCCTCCATTAGCAGCCAGTACTCGGCACTGCAGCGTAACCTATTCGGCGTACGCAGACGATGACACCTTCTGTGTCCGACATAACCAGCAATTCGCCATACGTGAGAACTCTTACCAGCTCTACGCCTCCTGCTCCAGCGCAGCACTAAACACCACTAAAAGCACTGGTTTGTGGTGTGGTTTATGGACTACCCGGACGGATACTCCGTGAGGTGCCACCTGGGCCGCTACCACGCAAAAATTCCTTGGGGTCCATCTCGGCTTGCCGACCGCTGCACTTCGCGCCAATTGGGCCGCGCTTTTACCACGTCTCACTCGTTCCATGAATTTTTGGAGAAATGCACACTTCTGTACCTCCTATTTCACCAGAGCCAAACTCGCCCGGACCTACCTCCTTTCACTCTGCCTCCACGTCTGGACTGTTATCAAACTTCCTGCCTACTACCTCCAGGAGATCACCCGATTGATTACCCGGTTGATCTGGACGCATCATCACTGGATGCGGGTCTATACCCTGCATCGTCCGGTGTTCACAGGAGGCATCTCGCTCGTTGATGTTGCGCTATACTATCGAGCGCACCGTGTGGTCTCCATACTCCAGATCTTTAGTGCATCGCCTGCTCCAGTTCAGCTCACCTTGGATGTTATGATTTCTGCTCTCAACCCCAGACTTTCCTTTGTTACTTTTCTTCTGATTGATCACTTCCCCTTTCTGCACTCACGTCTTTCTTCTTTTTATTCCGAGGTACTTTCTCTGCTCCGTTCTCTACCTGTTTCCCGTTCTCTCCCCGGCTCCACCTCTGAACTTCTTGCCCAACCCTTGTTTCACTGCTCAACTATCCACCCGCCCGATGCTCCCTATTTCTCTGACTTGTCATGGATCCCCGCCGGGGTCGTGACAGTCCGAGATCTCCTCACCGCAAGCCTTTCCTGGAAACCCTTCTCTGAGCTCTCTCCCCTCTTTCCTCGGTCTTCTGCTTCTCTTTCCCTTTACGCTGATCTCCGATCCGCTATTATCCATCTTTATCCTGCCCTAGCAACCCCTACTGGACTTCTTTTAGTCCCCTCCGCTTCTCTCCCCCTTCCCTTTTTCCTCATGTTTCGAGGCTCCGTCCTCCCTCTCTCCAGCTTCACTGTCTCCTCTCTGTATCATTTTCTACGTGATCCTTCTACCTCTTTGCCTCTACCGATTCCAGACGTCCCAACCGCAGCCTTGCCATGCGTGTGGTCGGCAGGAGCGTCGCCTCTGTCCACACCCACTGAACGAAACATCCAATGGCAATTTCTGCATCGTCGTCTACCAGCACCAACGACCCTATTCGTCATGACACTCATCCCATCGCCTGACTGTGTTTTCTGTCCGACGGCTGCAGATATCCCACACATCTATCTGCATTGCTAGGTTCTTCTACCTCTCCTACATCTGGCATTCCAAGTGGTTCAACGTATTTGTGTGCATGACCTACCGTTCTCAGCGTATTCTACGCTCCATCGATCCTTGTCTCCACCTGTACCACTACCTGCTGCCAGCACTTAGATCTTCATCTTGGTGAAACATGTGATATTTTCCTATCATCTGCAACTCCGCTCAACTTCGCCCTCTCCAACCCTCCACCAGGCAGGGGATTCACTCTGCCGGATTTTCCGCGTCAGACTCCTCTCCAGGTTACAGCTCGCATATTCAACTGCATCCGCTGCACAACGTCTTCCTCAATTCCTGCACGTCTGGTCTGCACACCTGCCCTGGTTCACCACCCCTCCTGGTGATATTCGCCTTCTCCTATGACTGTACCGATCCGCCGGACTGCCTTGGTGAGCGTGTCTACCTTGGTCTTCTCTCTCCAATCAGCTCCGACCTTTTATTGGTTGTCTGCTTGCAATCCCATGGCCTGTGGGTCGCCCCTCCGCACACTGTCGGATCCGCCAGCTGAACTGTCTTCCTCTGGACCGTCGTGAGTCTTTCTGACTCTGCAATGTACGCTCCTCAGGCATTTTTGTGGCACATGTGAAGTTACTGCTATTTTTCCTCACGATTATGTTTTCTACTTGTACATAGTATAATTGTTTTGCACTGTAACACATTCCCATGTTATTTTATTACTACTGTAGTCATAACGTTTGTGTTGTTACTCCGCATACCTTTCCACATGGAATAGTGGTATTTCACTTATTGTAAATACCTAGTTTTTTGTATATACTTTTCATGTTTTCATTGTAGCACGTGCTATCAGTCTCCGACATTCTTGTCCATTGTTATGTATTTGTATATACTCAACTCAATTATACCGCCTCTCTCACGAGTAAAAGCCGTCTTTGTGCGGATAATTGAAAGTAAAATAAAATTCGGCTTAAGCTTAAATCAAATTAACTCATATTATGAGACATCAATTTAATAAAACCTTATGTTATCTTAAAAACAGATTAAAAGACATGAGTACTTTCGGGCCATCGCATGGCCCATCTTCAGATGGAACAGCCAAATTGACAAGATCCGCATAATATATACACACATGAACACGTCAAAGTCGGTTGTTGTACATATATGTAAAGAAGGAAGATATTCCTCCCGGCACATTATCCCACGGTTATAGGTAATTTAAAGCCCCTAGGATTAGAGTTAATTAATACCTTATAGGCATTGGGGAGCTCATACGGCATATAGTCATTACAACAAATATTTTGTGAGTGAAAAATGAACATGCTCTCAGTAAGAAACAGCGTGCTACGATTTTTAGGGGTAACCACAATTTTAAAATTTTCCCAGTCCGGATATAAAATCCCTTTTGTAACTTCCCTAGCAAGTGCAGTGTTGGTACCTCCTGTCTGGATATTATATTTATGTTCCTTGACCCTGCAAGACAAATTCCGTCCGGTCGATCCTATATAGACAGATTGAGTAGTTCCGAAAACATCTTTCAATGGAACACAATAGACACCCCATCTTTGTAAAATATCCGTCGGGGTCCTGTCCTTTCTAACAAGTGGTAGTATATTAAGGGAGCGAGTGCCGAAATCCAATCCAAATTTCCGGCAAATGTTACGAAGAGGTTGAGTAATTGAAGGGATGTAATCGATGGAAGCAATGAAACGAAATGGTGTGGGCAAAAACGGTTGTAATGTAGTAGCAAGTTTACTTTTAACTCGGGAATGGATCCGGTTAAAAACGTATTCAGGATATCCAAATTGGGAGGCGAACGACGAGACCCATTGTAGTTCTGTAACGCGTGCAGTACGAGTTGAGGAATGGGTGTAGGCTCTACGAATAAAAAAGTGAAGAGACGTTAACTTTTGGTTTTGTGGGTGATTAGAGGAGTATGGGATCATAGTTGGGTACAGGACGGTTTTCTATAAACAGCAAAATGCAATGGTATAACCTGGTTTGGATGACGGGTAATCAAAATATCAAGAAACGGGAGTTTTAGGTCTTGTTCAATTTCTAGGGTAAATTGAATTGACGGAAATTGTGAAGAGAAAGAATTCGTGAATACTTGTAATTCAGATATCGAGTGGGGCCAGAGTAATAAGATATCATCTACATACCTGAGAAATAACAGAGGTTGGTGGGGATAAGAGGTCAAAAATGTATTTTCAAGGTACTGCATGAAGATTTCGGCTAAAATGCCAGAAAGCGGTGATCCCATAGCCGCGCCATCAGTTTACAGCGATAAATTTTATCTTGGAATTGGAAATAGGACCGTTTTTTAACAAACCGAAGCGCATTCTATTTCCAATTCCAAGATAAAAATTTATCGCCAAACCGATGGCGCGGCCATGGGATCACCGCTTTCTGGCATTTTAGCCGAAATCTTCATGCAGTACCTTGAAAATACATTTTTGACCTCTTATCCCCACCAACCTCTGTTATTTCTCAGGTATGTAGATGATATCTTATTACTCTGGCCCCACTCGATATCTGAATTACAAGTATTCACGAATTCTTTCTCTTCACAATTTCCGTCAATTCAATTTACCCTAGAAATTGAACAAGACCTAAAACTCCCGTTTCTTGATATTTTGATTACCCGTCATCCAAACCAGGTTATACCATTGCATTTTGCTGTTTATAGAAAACCGTCCTGTACCCCAACTATGATCCCATACTCCTCTAATCACCCACAAAACCAAAAGTTAACGTCTCTTCACTTTTTTATTCGTAGAGCCTACACCCATTCCTCAACTCGTACTGCACGCGTTACAGAACTACAATGGGTCTCGTCGTTCGCCTCCCAATTTGGATATCCTGAATACGTTTTTAACCGGATCCATTCCCGAGTTAAAAGTAAACTTGCTACTGCATTACAACCGTTTTTGCCCACACCATTTCGTTTCATTGCTTCCATCGATTACATCCCTTCAATTACTCAACCTCTTCGTAACATTTGCCGGAAATTTGGATTGGATTTCGGCACTCGCTCCCTTAATATACTACCACTTGTTAGAAAGGACAGGATCCCGACGGATATTTTACAAAGATGGGGTGTCTATTGTGTTCCATTGAAAGATGTTTTCGGAACTACTAAATCTGTCTATATAGGATCGACCGGACGGAATTTGTCTTGCAGGGTCAAGGAACATAAATATAATATCCAGACAGGAGGTACCAACACTGCACTTGCTAGGGAAGTTACAAAAGGGATTTTATATCCGGACTGGGAAAATTTTTAAAATTGTGGTTACCCCTAAAAATCGTAGCACGCTGTTTCTTACTGAGAGCATGTTCATTTTTCACTCACAAAATATTTGTTGTAATGACTATATGCCGTATGAGCTCCCCAATGCCTATAAGGTATTAATTAACTCTAATCCTAGGGGCTTTAAATTACCTATAACCGTGGGATAATGTGCCGGGAGGAATATCTTCCTTCTTTACATATATGTACAACAACCGACTTTGACGTGTTCATGTGTGTATATATTATGCGGATCTTGTCAATTTGGCTGTTCCATTCTGAAGATGGGCCATGCGATGGCCCGAAAGTACTCATGTCTTTTAATCTGTTTTTAAGATAACATAAGGTTTTATTAAATTGATGTCTCATAATATGAGTTAATTTGATTTAAGCTAAGCCGAATTTTATTTTACTTTCAATTATCCGCACAAAGACGGCTTTTTACTCGTGAGATAAGTTTGTGCGACTCATCAGTATTGGAATATCAATTATACCGCACATTTCCACATTCTTGCTTTGTTCTATCACTGTTTCAGCGATTTTCTTGTTGTTGTTCCTGCCCTGTATACTGTTCACATTGCATAATGTACATTCCCTGTGATATATTTTCAACCTGTATTTATACATATTTGTTTAATGTGTTCTCTGCAGCACATTCTACGTCTGTGCTCATTCTCCTCACTGTTATGCTTTTGTTTACATTGTAAATAGTTCACTTGCATTCTGTATATTCACATCTTTGCTGTAAATATGTCATTCTTTTTATTATGCTTTGGCACTGTCATTCTAGGCCTTCTGTAACTTCCTTTTCATGTTTGCTCAAAATAAAATAATTGTGAAAGACAAAACTTTATCATGTTATTTTGGAGGTATACCGAACCGGTTCTGTTGAATATCATTGATATGCTATCAAGGGTCAGGGCACAGGACCAAGATTTATTCCACAGCCATTATTCTCATAACTTGAGTAATGATTTCTGGTATGTTGGAAAGCGTATTATAATCAATGCATTGCATGATTTTACTAACTTGTTTTTATAATTTTCCTGTTCTTTATGTCTTCATTTCAAACTACTTTAAAATGTATTGTAAAATTCTTATTTCATTTGATTTTATTTCTCCTAGGGCGGAAATGATTACTACCTGTTCATTACAGCAAACGATGGCCACCAAACAGTAAGAAACATTTTTCTTGCTTAATGAGCGTTCTCTTACTCCGAAAATATGTCCGTATACTGCATAATATTCATGTAAAAGTAATAATATAAAATTAGATATTAAACATTTTGCTAATTTTTTTCTTTGTACATTCAATCAGATAAAAAAGAATGCTAAAAATATTTTGTTAATAAATTAAAAGCTAAAATAGAACCACAAACATAAGATTTTGATTTGTGTCACACATCCCATGTTCATTTCGTTCCTGTATATTTCCGTATCACTCTCTTGTAATTTTCCTTTTCACAGGTCATGAGTTAAAATTTGTAACTTGAAGGTTCACTTTATTTTAGCACCCTGTCATTATCATTAACTCTCGAACGTGCAGGAAAATTCTTTAACTTGTCTAACACAATCAGGTCTCTACCTAAAGATATATATATATAGAGAGAGATTACTTGTGCGTTTATAAGGGAAAACCTCAATATTTTGTCAGAAATTTTGTTTGGTTTATAACCAAGCCCTGATCTATAAGACAGCAAATTCTTTCGATTCTCCACTTACACTTTTTATTATAGTGTTTCTTTGAGTAACCTGATATATATTTTCAATAGCACACATTTTGTTATGGTATACTTACTCAGTAGGTAAACGTATCACGCTTTTAAAAAAAATGTGAGTTTAAAAAATTTCGAATCGCTGATTTAGCTTTTCTGATTCGTCGGGATTCATTTACATTAATAGTGTCAGTTCTTG
Organism: Macrothele yani; assembly: GCA_039090855.1. Classification (NCBI taxonomy): domain Eukaryota; kingdom Metazoa; phylum Arthropoda; class Arachnida; order Araneae; family Macrothelidae; genus Macrothele; species Macrothele yani. The sequence goes on from CM077026.1 coordinate 79,865,875, forward strand.
TGTATTTGTTATCCCACCTACATTAATCATTTCTAATTGCCAAAGTTTTGAAAGGAGGCAAGTTTAAAAAACGATGCGGTCCCATTCGCATTAAACATCTTTTTTTGGGTAGAGGGCGGTCATTACCTGAGATTAGCTTTGGCAGAATTAATATGTACACACTAGAAATTTTTGCGAATATCCCATATTTTTCTTTTTCAAGTTAGCGCAACAACTTGTAGAAAATGGCATAATTGTTGCAACGTTTAACTATACAGTTTCCTTCGCCTATCGCGCAGACATAGACCCACTGGCTCGAAAATCTGAGGACTTGTCTGAAAATTTGAAGAAGCTGCTTCCACCAAATTTACAGCAGCACTTCTTCGACTTAGGAAATTAATTTCTCTTGTCGTACACGAGTCTTTTTCGTTGCTCATAGTCCACAAGCGTTTGCGTTCTTCGATATTAGCTCACTTGAAAATGAGTTTCGTTTGTATTGAGACTAGAAAATCTAATATCTTGGCATTTTCTGCTTTACTGTAGTCAAAATTACAGTCTGCTTTTTTTAAACTCACGCAATTTCTGTTTCTAACAAAGTACTTCTCGCGAATGGTAGTCATGTCGAAAAAATATAGCCGTGTACAAGAACCGGAGGTAGTCTTTTAGAGCTGCGAAAAGATCCAGGTAAACTCTCACACCGGTCAACTCCTACATCTTTTCATACTAAATGGGGGTGCGCACAAATTGCGTTTCGTTCGGAGATCTTGTCAAAGTGAGGGAGTTTTCCTATGGTTGCCCAAAATGAAATGTGCAATTACGCCTAATGATATAAATACGTATGTAAGATCATAATGACATAAGATAATGATATAAATACGTATGTAAGATCATAATGACACAAGATAGTGATATAAATACCTATGTAAGATCATAATGACACAAGATAATGATATAAATACGTATGTAGGATCATAATGACACAAGATAATGATATAAATACGTACGTAAGATCATAATGACTCAAAATAATGATATAAATAAGTATGTAAGATCATAATGACACAAGATAATGATATAAATACGTATGTAAGATCATAATGACACAAGATAATGATATAAATACGTACGTAAGATCATAATGACACAAGATAATGATATAAATACGTACGTAAGATCATAATGACACAAGATAATGATATAAATAAGTATGTAAGATCATAATGACACAAGATAATGATATAAATAAGTATGTAAGATCATAATGACACAAGATAATGATATAAATACGTACGTAAGATCATAATGACACAAGATAATGATATAAATACGTATATAAGATCATAATGACACAAGATAATGATATAAATACGTATGTAAGATCATAATGACACAAGATAATGATATAAATACGTATGTAAGATCATAATGACACAAGATAATGATATAAATAAGTATGTAAGATCATAATGACACAAGATAATGATATAAATAAGTATGTAAGATCATAATGACACAAGATAATGATATAAATAAGTATGTAAGATCATAATAACACAAGATAATGATATAAATACAAGATCAATATGCAAGATCATAATGACACAAGATTTTTGACTTAAAATCGTGTAAAAAGTCCCGCGGCCTACGTGCCTTGTAAACAGCTGAGAAAGGATCCGTTGAATTATTTTTATTAGCGTTAATAAAATGTTCATAAATATTAAATATTTAGATTGTAACTTAAGGTCTTCCGAAAAGGTCCGCAGCCCACTTGAAGGATTCGTTGAGTCTCTTTTGATTAAATTTTATTGCATGTTTATCACATGCCAAATATTAAAATCTCAACTCAAGATTTAGTGAGTCGGAAAGCTTGTGTCACTGTGATCTTAAGTACGCATTTATATCACTAGGAAAACTCGTACATTTTTTCTTTTTTTTTCACTAGGAAAACTATCCCTCTCATCTCATCCCTCCGAAAGAAACGCGAATTGTGTACATTCCCTTATACAATAAGGTGTTGGAGTCTACCGGTGTGGAAGTTTTCCGCCTGTCGAAATTTCCTTAGCCGCAGAAGAAAGTGTGGGAGTTTTTCGGTACGGGAGGTTTTTTTTAATTTTTTTTTTAATTTTTTATTGAAGGTTTAACGACCACCATGAGCAACTCAGTGTGCAATAAGCAGTCTCCCGTCCCTAATTTAGAGCAACTAGCTCCAGGGAAAGGGAGAGAGCCAGTACCATAAAACAAGCACAACATCCATGCCTCACAAGACTCGAACCTGTACCCATCTCGAACGAATGATCAGAAGCCATCGCTTAGACCACTACGCCACCGGGCGGCTGCGGGAGTTTACCCGTGCAGAAACGCATCTGCTTTCAGCTTTAAACATGAATTAACTAAAAAAGCAGTTGGTGATGAAGACAGAAAAAAAGTACAAATCTCGTATTGAGTTCTTGAGAGCTTCGTGATGACGCAGGAATGCTCTCACCGGAAAGAACAACTGAACAAATTATTTAAGAGACAACTGCAACCGAAACACTTTTAGCCGCTTTTTAGACATTATTTCGTAGAACGCCGAAATGACTACATTGAGGTGAAATTTGAGAAAAACCGGGAGCGAAGCTGATGTCAATTGAATACTTTCAACTTAACAAAAATAATGATATTACAGTCTGCAGAAATTTGTCCATCACAGTTATCAATAACGTTCAACTGATCAACATATAATCGATGTTCCCCTGTAAGAGTAGGAAGGGTAAATGAAAGGAAATAATGAACTTCTCAAAAAAGTCATGGATGTTGTAGAAAATAGGACATTGACTCACAACGAATGAGAAGCATTCTTGCCTTGATCGGTCAGTACGTTTTGACACCTCCACGATTGTTCACAACTGCTGGTCACCTACATATGCCATTATAATCTAGCTTTAGTGCACTTCTACCCATGAGTGCGGCAAAATATCACAGACTTCTGAACATGTCGTATCTGCTGAATGCTGCATTTCCAAGTTCCATTACAGAGCGTCCGAGACGTGCAAAATGGGATTAAGGTAAAGGGACCTTGGCGGTCAAGGTAAATGTGGAATTCCTAGATCTTGGAGCTCGCGAACCACGATGTGAGCTCGATGAGGTCGTGCATTTTCCTCCACCAAAAGAAAACTATGGGCTATATTACCGTGGAGAAATGTCGCAGAGCTCCTGCTGTGCTACCATTGAAGCTGATCCTTTTCCACACCATGACTGAACCATCGCAGAACGGAAGGGTGGATTGGCACAAATGCTGACATAACGCATGTTCCTGACATGAAGTCACTGACTATCGAAAAGTAGGCCAAATCTGGACTCATCGGAGAATAGGACGCTTCGCGACTCTTTCTGGCATAGCAAGTGTTGTCTAGCCCATTCACATCCTCCTTGCAATGTTGCCGCAAACAGTGCTATTCGAAGAAGCACTTTCTGAGACTCGTCAGGTTGTCTTCTCAGACTGGTTAAAGGAAAACATGTGTTTTCTATCCACGTGTGCTCCGGAGTGAGAATGATTTTCTTAGACCAAACGACTAACATCCACCTCCACCCTCTCACGTGAGGACATTCGCGTTCTCCGGTGGGGTATTTCCGGAATGGATGAACACCGGAAGTTCCCAGCAATGGAAAGTCCTCCCACCTATCCGTTTCCGTTCATTTGTATTTTCCAGTCACCACAGGAAGGAATGTGGTCTAGGATAAAGTTTTCTGCTCAGGGCCGTACTTAAGGGCCTGCTTATCACGCTGGGGACACTTTTTAAAACATCTCGGATGTTGCAGTTGGAAATTGTGAGGTTTCTGAGAGCGTTTGTTGTGAAATACTGCTCTTAAGAACAGCATGCACGTGGTAGTTCTCGGATACCACTTCTCAATCAACTTGCGACATCATCTTACTCCTGACAACGTGCATAGGGTCTACTTGTCACGAATATAGTGATACCTGAAGTCCTACAGCAACATCTGTCTCTATGAGTCCGGATCGCAGCTTTCCAATGGACCACGTGCGTTCTCCGAACGTCAAATATCTCCCCTGTATTTCCCGCAATCTGAAATCGTTTACAACCGTTATGACCTACTCCAACGCATTAACTGCTTTGAAGACCAGTTATCCCTTTTGCATATTTCTTAGACCTTGGCGTACGTAACAACAATCTGAGCCTCACCAATACGCTGCGTTTCGTACTTTCCCAGCTATCACTCTTATCTGACCACATTTAAATAAAACACACCTAGGATTCTAAATTGTAATATCCTTAACTCCTTTTTTTCGATCAGTTTATATACACTCATTACAGAGAGAAAAAGAAAGGTCCAAAGAGAGCTGGGAGAACATAAACAAATGGGAGAAGTTAACCGAAGTGACAACAGTGAAAGCAGAAAAAAATTAAAAATAGCAAAAAAAATAATGATTAAATAAGCAACAGAGATAAAGTTGTGAAACTACAGAGGGGAGTGAAAAGAAGAAGTATACTGAGTGAATAAAAATAGAGAGATTAAAATAATTTCACAGGTGGGGAAGTTGAGTGAATGTAATACGACTGAAAACAAAGGGAAACTTTTAAAGGAAAATTAAAACCTGGCAAAAGAAAAGAAAACAAAGAAAGAAAGGGAAAGAGAGAGAGAGAGAAGATAAAGAGAAATTTGAAAAGTTTCTTATGCAAAATATTCCTAATTTTAATTTTTGATGCGATCCATGGCACTCAACGGTTAGTGGTTGACCTAGTAAATAGTGCTTTTTTTGTACTTCTGGTGTTTTAACAACCACGGTGAGCAACTGAATCGGCCATAAGCAGTTGCCCGTACCTTAATTGAAGCCGCTGGTTCCAGAAAGGGGAGAGAGCCAGTGCTGTAAGATGAGCGCACAGCCAATGCCTCATCTGGACTCGAACCCACTCCGACAAACAGTCAGAGGCCAGCGACGCCGGGGAGTCATTGAGTAGTGTTCATCGAACCTATTGAATGCTAATGAGATTGTGTTACTGTGGGCACTGGGTTCAGACAGGTCACCTGTCAGGTACAATCCTTGCAGTTCGATCTTAGGATACATAATCTTATTGAAAGTTTCTATTAATCAAATACTTTTCGCTTTGGAACTTTTTTTAACCAAACTGTGAACATATTTATTACGAAATAATTATATTTTCGTAGTTTACGGGTTATCACCCATTAAACACAAAAAGCAACGTTGTTCTCTATTCCGTTGCAATTTCCTTCTGTGTGTCCGTGTCTCTCCACCTTCCACGAACCCTTTCGTGGGTTCCCATCCTGTCAATTCGTTAGTCAATGCCTTTTGTTGCCGCCTTCATGCAAGGGGAAGGCTACCCGAATATATCCATTGCATTTCAAAACAACTTTCTTGAAAAATACGACACAACATGGCGCCCTTTAGAAAAATCATCTGAAGATGACGACAGGTCTTTCAAAAGGATAAAATTGTTCTTTTATTAGGTGTACAAAGAAGTTTTAAAGCTTTTTAAGACAATGCAACATGTAATTTGAGAGAAAACAACAATACCTTTGCGAATCAAAATATGCGTCGTCATTATCTATCCCCTTCCGCCATCGGTCGGGCAGCTGACGGATTCCAGCCATGAAAAATACTTCGTCGTGTTACGCGATGAAGTCGCCAACCCATCTTTGCACTTCGTCACGTGTCCGGAACCGCACAGCAGGCAAACCATGTTGCATCGATCGGATCAAATGATAATCTGAAGGGGCTATGTCAGGACCATACGTCGGAAACTCCAATACTTCCCAGCCAAGCGTCAATAACTTTTCCTCGGCCGATTTCGCGACATGCGGCCTAGCGTTGTCATGCAGTAATTTCACGGGACGCAATCCTTTGCCTATAAATGGACGTTTCTGACAGATTTCCTGGTTCAGTTGCAGCAATTGTTGCTTGTAGCGATCAGCAGTAAAAGTTTGACCCTGTTCCAATAGTTCATAATAGAGTACACCCTTCATATCCCACCAGATGCACAGCAGAACTTTCTTGGAGTGAATATTGCGTTTCGGTGTCGAAGTCGTTGCTTCACCGGGATCTACTCAGTGTTTTTTAAGTTTGGGAATGTCGTACCATATCCACTTTTCATCACCCGTAATGGTTTTCCACAGGAAAGACTTTCTGCGTTGTTTATTCCACAGATTCAAACACCTGATGACACGCTCATCCTTGTTCCTTTGGCTCAGGTCATGTGGCACCCCTTTTCCTTCCTTCTGAATCTTTCACATTACGCGTAAACGATTAGAAATGGTTTGTTCAGTTATCCCCCAGTTGTTCAGCTAGTTCTTTTCGTGTTTGAGACGAATCTTCATCCAGCAATGCTTGCAGTTCCTCATGTGCAACCTTCTACGGGTACGCCGCTACGTTCTCGATCGCTAACATCAAAATCACCTGCTTTAAACAGTCTAAACTAAAACTCACACGTGCTTTTCGATACAATATTCTCCCCCAGAACAGAACAGATCGTTGCACATGCTTTTGCAGCACTTTTTCCTTGATGAAATTCGTAACGAATGCAGTGTCGAATAAATGCAGTATCGCTTGCCATCTTTCACCTACCGATGTGCAAGTGCGTTTGACTGTTGGACAAACTTCTGTGTCACATTTTATACTCTGGACCAGTTACGGTCACATGGGAATGTCGGATATGTAAATTTGGATATGTATACGTCACACATAAAACGCTTCAAAACTTATTTGTACACCTAATACATACAATGTGCATTATTACTGTGACTTAAACATTCACAGGAAAAAAAAAACATCTTCATCACTGTAACCCAAATGTGAATAACATATGAACTAAAAGCAATGCATAAAGACTATTTAAATATTAAATGATGTATCCCTCCTACTGAGGTCATCACAGAGATGTTCTTAATTACGAAAGTTTCACATTTGAAAGTTTTCTTCAAATAACAATGGTCCAAAGAAAGGTTACTTGTTTTGTTTGTTTTTTATGCTTATCGCAAGGTTTTTGAATTTCTTTCTCTTTCAGGCTAAAATTGAAGTATATGTTCGCATCATTTCTCCCAACCGAAGTTCCTCCTCAGAATCTGTGTTGGATTTCCCAATGGTGCCGAAGGGATCCCTTCCACGTGGTAGTCACAGACCTCAAGTTCCTCATCCTCAGATACCGCCTGGATTGTTTCCTGAACATCATAACCCACCTCCTCCTTCGTTCCTGGGTCCTACATCATTTCCCAAAAACATTACCTCACCTTCAAGCGTCCTAATAAGTCACGAAGGAAGCTTTACCAGTATGAGTCCTATGCCATCAACGGTTACCTCAGTATCGACGTCAGAGGCATCCGATCCGGAAGACAAAGCCCATCACCTGGACTGGTCATCTCCTCTGTCTCTGATCGTTGCTATTGGAGCGTTTGCTTCAGTGGTCATTTTCTTCTTGTGGATTCTTCATAGGAAAAGAAAGACCCACGAAAAAATAAAAGCAGTAAGTCCTCATTTTCTTATGCCTAGTTTTTCAATGTTAGCGTCCTCACCAAGAAAGAAGATGGCACCTGCAAACACGAGAGAGTTGGCAATATACTGAGTGTTTACTATGAAAGCATTTCGACTGTGTTTCAGATTTTCCTTCAAGAATGTAAATATTCGAAACTTCGTATTGAAAAGCGATGTGTGAAGAAAAAAGTACATTTAGTTCTTTTTCGTATTGATGGGTTACCATAATTTTTCGTTCCTCCCATACATGCAAATACACAGATAGAAAAACTTTTCGAAAAACAGCAGCCACCATCCAGAGCAAGCGTGTAACCAAAATGTGATTTTCTGCTGGCAGGATCGATGATTAAGTTTTCTCTTACGATAGGAAGAAAATTTTCGTTTGTGTTCTACTGAGATACCTCCGTCCCCCCTGAAACATCTTCTATTAACCAGGCGAATTTTATGAATAACTTTATTAAATTCGCTTTGTTTCGAAGGGGAAATTAACAAATAAATATGATTTTCGTGTGAAAATAATGCATCAAGTACGATGGCGATGTCAGGGTTATTGCAGCGCTTCTTTACGTGCAGTTAAATCAGCATAAATGGGCTTGGCCAGTTGCAAGTACTGCCTACGTGCTATAGCAACAGTTTTATTGTAATAAATATTAAAACCATCAGAAATTTACAGAAGAATGTTATGCAATGCAAATGGCGAGAAAGTCCAATAAAAAACTGCAAATGACTGGTAAGGTTTTAAAAAAGGCACGAAAGATTTTTCTCTACAAAGTTTCGCGGAGGAAACGTGATGGTACAGAGCTATTTTGCGTGGTTAAGCTTGGGCCCATTAGCCGCTTTGAACAAAACCAAGAATGCAGAGCTGTTCCTAGACGTCTTGGACAATTACGAGCGCTACGAAGTATGCGTTGCCAACGTTGTGTCTATAATACTGTATGTGCTATACTGACGTTGTGGCTATACTATGCGCTACTTACTACTCGTATGCGCTACCAACGTTGTGACCGTACTTTTGGGAAGACCCATACTTCTGTCAGTAGAACATATCTTTTCATACTGTTTCACGTTGTTGCAGACTGGTTGGAGAACACAGGTGACAAAAAGTTGGACTTTCCAGCCCAGAGTCCTGACCTGAACACAGTAGAGAATCTCTGGGACCAACCCACCATGTTATACTGCTCGCGTTGTTACAGATTGGTTTGAGGACATGGGCGTCGAAAAGTTGGACTGCCCAGCCCAAAGTCCTGACCTGAACACTATAGAGAATCTCTGGGACCAACCCACCATGCCATACTGCTCGCGTTGTTACAGATTGGTTTGAGGACATGGGTGTCGAAAAGTTGGACTGGCCAGCCCAGAGTCCTGACCTGAACACCATAGAGAATCTCTGGGACCAACCCACCATGTTATACTGCTCGCGTTGTTACAGATTGGTTTGAGGACATGGGCGTCGAAAAGTTGGACTGCCCAGCCCAAAGTCCTGACCTGAACACCATAGAGAATCTCTGGGACCAACCCACCATGCCATACTGCTCGCGTTGTTACAGATTGGTTTGAGGACATGGGTGTCGAAAAGTTGGACTGGCCAGCCCAGAGTCCTGACCTGAACACCATAGAGAATCTCTGGGACCAACCCACCATGTTATACTGCTCGCGTTGTTACAGATTGGTTTGAGGACATGGGCGTCGAAAAGTTGGACTGCCCAGCCCAAAGTCCTGACCTGAACACCATAGAGAATCTCTGGGACCAACCCACCATGCCATACTGCTCGCGTTGTTACAGATTGGTTTGAGGACATGGGTGTCGAAAAGTTGGACTGGCCAGCCCAGAGTCCTGACCTGAACACCATAGAGAATCTCTGGGACCAACCCACCATGTTATACTGCTCGCGTTGTTACAGATTGGTTTGAGGACATGGGCGTCGAAAAGTTGGACTGCCCAGCCCAAAGTCCTGACCTGAACACCATAGAGAATCTCTGGGACCAACCCACCATGCCATACTGCTCGCGTTGTTACAGATTGGTTTGAGGACATGGGTGTCGAAAAGTTGGACTGCCCAGCCCAAAGTCCTGACCTGAACACCATAGAGAATCTCTGGGACCAACCCACCATGCCATACTGCTCGCGTTGTTACAGATTGGTTTGAGGACATGGGTGTCGAATAGTTGGACTGGCCAGCCCAGAGTCCTGACCTGAACACCATAGAGAATCTCTGGGACCAACCCACCATGATATACTGCTCGCGTTGTTACAGATTGGTTTGAGGACATGGGCGTCGAAAAGTTGGACTGCCCAGCCCAAAGTCCTGACCTGAACACTATAGAGAATCTCCTGGACCAACCCACCATGTCATATTTCTCAGGTTGTTACAGATTGGTTTGAGTTCATGGGCGTCGAAAAGTTGGACTGTCCAGCCCATGGTCCTGACCTGAACCCTACATAGAATCCCTGGAACAAGTTGGATCATCGGGCGCGTGGGTGAAGAGACAGTCCAACGAACAAAGCTGAACTGGTCACTGATTTGAAGGCCGAATGGTGGAATAAATCGGCAGGCATTTACGAAAAACTGGTGGAGAGTATTCCACGGACTAGAGGTCGCCATAAAAGACAAAAGTTTCACCACACAAGATTAAATTTTCTGCAAATACAGATAATTCATGCAGGTGTCCGGTTATTACTGGTAAGGAATATATACTATATGACCAAAAGTATCCGGACACCCCTTTTGAGTAGTGGATTTGCCTATATACACCGCAGCGATAGCCTGTACAAGTGTCAAAAGGCACACGTGGCCTGGCAAACATCATAGACAAACAAGAACAATAGAACGGGTAGGCCGTACGGCACAGCTCATTGACTCAACGTGGTACGGGTCATAGGATGCTATCTTGGAAACAAATCTTTTCGGGGAATTTCAGCCCTGCTGCTTCTCTCTGATCAACTTTAAGTTGTGTTGTTGCTCTTAGGTGAAGTAGAAACGCCTAGAAGCAGCAACAGTGCAATCGCGACCTTGTAGGCCACGTAATGACAGAGTGAATCGCCGAGTACTGAAGCCCATGTGGTGCTTCAGCACTGTCCTTTGTAGTAGCACTCGTAACGTACCAGGAGATGTGACGTACCTGCCAGAAGGACGCACACGACATAAAGGCAGATAGGAATCAGAATAAAACGTCCGCGTAGCTCAATTGGTAGAGTGACTTATTCCGGAATGAGGGGATCCGGGTTCGAATCCTGGCGTGCATAAAAATGACGGAGAAATTTACTTCGTTATAATGGCGCTCGAACTATCCGGATGACTCGACCGTTCAAAATCTCGCATTAATGTGATGTTATTTCCACACCGCGAGATAGGAAAAATAAGAGAATCCTTTCTCCAGCACTTCAAAACAAAAAAAAAAAAAAAAAAAAAATAAGGGGGAGATGATGTAACGTACCAGGAGATGTGACGTACCTGCCAGAAGAGCGCACACGACATAAAGGCAGATAGGAATCAGAATAAAACGTCCGCGTAGCTCAATTGGTAGAGTGACTTATTCCGGAATGAGGGGATCCGGGTTCGAATCCTGGCGTGGACAGAAATGACGGAGAAATTTACTTCGTTATACACTCACCATCGAGATTCGAAATGTCTCTGGAAGCAAAACGAGCTCCATAACGGTTTGTCGAAAGCTGAAGGGGATGAGTTTCCATGGCTGAGTAGCCGCACACAAGCCTAACATCAGCAAGATCAATGCCAAGCAATGGTTGGAGTGGTGTAAAGCTTGGCACCAGTGAACTCGGAAGCAATGGATACGTGTTATCTAGAGTAATGAATCACGCTTCTCCATCTGGTAATCCGACGGATGAGTCTGGGTGTGAAAGATGACAGGTGAAATCTACCTGCCCAACTATGAAGTTCGGTAAAGGAGTCATGCTTTGGAGCGATTTTTTCACAGTTTGGGCTGGGACGCCTAGTTCCTGTGCCTAGAAATCTATGTAAACACTGCAGCCTATAATGACATTGTCGACAAATCGGCTTTATCCCAACATGCACAAATTGGGTGTGTACATATAAACTTTTGCATATACAGTATACACTATATTGACAAAAGTCACCGGACACCCCTTCAAAAGCAAATGAACTGATCGGCTGCGTTGTTAAGATGCGCGGTGCAGCAGCAAACGGTATAAAAACAAGCCTGCAGCCGACCGAGATCATATCGCACTGGGAGGTTGAGTGAAAATGTCACGGCGGGAGAGAACTGTCTTTGAGAAAGGAAAGATTGTTGGGTGTTATATTAGTGGGTTGTCCATAAGAGAAACCGAGAGGTGTTTAAACATACCCAAGTCAACTCTTTTGGATGTACTGAATAAGTGGAAGACACATGACGTGCCTGAAGCAGAAAGACGTACCGTCAGACCAAAGAAAATGAGTGATAGAGGACGTCGAAGCCTCAGGAGAGTCGTTAAAGCTAATCGACTGAGTACTACTGCACAAGACCTCAGTGTACAGGTGAGCAAAAATGCTGGAACCTCGGTATGTACACGCCCCATTCGCAAAGCACTTCATTCCATGGGTTACAGCGGTCGTGCGGCTGCTCATAAGTCTTTCATCTCCACTCGGAATACTACTCATCGTGTAGCATGGGGTAAAGAACATTCATCGTGGGCCGTAGATTAATAGAAACGGGTCCTGATGAATCCAGATACACGATCCATCAGTCTGATGGCCGTGTGTGGGTATGGCGGCAACTGGGACAACGCTATTCACTACAGTGTACTGTTCCTACGGTTAAGTTTGGAACTGGCAGTGTACTCGTGTGGGGGTGTTCTTCGTGGTATGGTCCCGGCCCATCGGTTAGCGAGGACAAACCTGTTAACCAGCACGTCTAGCTCGATATTCTGAACAATTATGCCCTACCAACTCTGTGGCAATACTATGGAACCGAGCCTTGTTATTACCAGCAGGAAAATGCGCCGAGCCATAATGCAAGGACTGTTACGGCGAAGTTTGACGATAATTCCGTATTGCGTGTGGACTGGCCAGCACAGAGCCCTGATCTTAATCCCATAGAGCACCTATGGGATGAATTAGAGCTCCTCATAAGATGTTTGAAACCAAGGCCTACTACTAAGCAACAGTTGGAGGCAGCATTATGTACTGAATGGAAGCGCATACCTATGGCTGTGTTCCAAAACCTTGTCGAAAGCATGTCTGGAAGGGCCAGTGCATGCATTAAGGCCAAAGGTGGACCAACACCGTTATAATCTATGTCAGTAAATGCTATGTTCTGTTTCTCTTCTGGGTGTCCGGTCAATATAATGTATATGTGCAAAAGTATTGCATCATCTGCAAAAAACAGTGAATTTTTGAGTTTAACTCTTTGTTTAACTAACTAATTTTCTTAGTTATTTCATCATTTATATGTATGTCTTTCAATGCGAAATTTAATGGAGATTTCAAAAATGTCTTAGTTTTTCCTATAACTACTTCTTCTACTCTTAAGATACATTACAAAAATCATGACCAAGTCGAAATTATTTTGAAAAGGATCATTTATCCAATACTTAGGTTTACAGCAATAAATCGTTTCTGTAATTCATAAGGAATGAAATAACATTTAAATACAGAAATACAATGAATCAAAATTATAAACTGTACCAATATTTTGTTTCCCAGCGTTTAGCTTTAACCACAGCTTTGCATCTTGCTGGCATATTGTGAACAAGATTTTGTAAAAGACTGGGTTGAACAATACGATTTCAAATTTGAATAAATCTTCAATTAGTTGAATTTTGGTTGTTGGCTTATTTTTTATTTTTTTTTTTTTATAGTTCATACGACATTTTGAACCACAAATTTTCGACCGGGTTTACGTCCGGTGACTGTGATGGCCAAGCAAGATGGTGATCATTTTTTCCTTAAACCACTTTTTCACTACTTTAGTACAGTGACAGGGAGCAATGTCATCTTGAAAAACAAAATTGCCGTCATAAAGTCTTCAAGATGATGGTAGCATCTTGGTTTCTAATATCCAGATGTATTTCTGGGCATTTACCGTACCATCGACAATATGAAGGTTCCCAACGCCATGTGCACACATGAAGCTGCAAATCATGACCTTCACCGGATGCTTAACAGTAATCACTAAGCGACTTGGTTGGAATTCGTAATGCTTGAATATCCTTGCAGAGGACTACTCTGATTCCCATTAAGGCAAAATTCTGATTCATCACTGAAAAGAACATTTTCCCATTGCTTGGTTGTCCATGAGACATGCTGTTTCGCTCACTGAAGTCAATGTTGTCTTTGATTTGCAGTTAAAAGTGCTTTACGCCTGCCCTTGCAGCCACGTATGTCATAGTGAAGCAGCCTCCTTCTAACAGTAGATGTACTAACAGTAATTAATATCAGTCACTTCAAACCATCTTTGAACCAATTCAGATGAACTGAGCCTCCTGTATGTCAAGCTTAGCTTTCTGAGCCTTGTCCTGCCTGGTTGTAGTATATCTGGGAATTCCACAGCGAAGCATATTTTTAAATCACCAGAGTCTTTTACTTTCTTCAGTAGCCTGTTAACATTACTGTAGATTGATTACAGCCCACTGTTTCAGCGAGTTGCCGTGAAGAATATCCCTCTTCATGCAGAACAACTATTTTTACTCTGTCCGCTGTGGACAATTCCACAGTTTTAACCATTATTGAGAATGTACACAAATTATACCCTAATAACAACAAGAAGAGACCACGACAATGCTCTTATAGCTCTGCGTCAACCCTTATAAAGGCTGGAGTAGGATTAGGATAGCATTAGGAAGTAGCCAATTAGGTAAAAGAATGTCTATGATTGGCTGTAACAATTGATACGCAGCTAATGTGAATTTCAAAGTGTTTGTCAAACCCCATAATTTTTAATACAGTATGTCATATCTTAAGAATAGAAGTATCTACAGGAAAAAACTAAGACATTTTTGAAATGCCCGCTAAATTTTGCATCTAATGACATGTAAACGATTAAATAACTATGAAAATTAGTTAGTTAAAAAAAGAGTTAAACTTAAAATTTCACGGTTTTTGCACGTGATGCAATACTTTTGCACAGCACTGTATGTTTAAAAGGAGCAAAGACGCTTTCCTACATGTTTTGCTTCGGCAATTTTTAGGCAAAAAGCTGATAGAACATCCACTGTCCTCAACTGACTGATTCCGTGCAATCCTTATACAGAACTGAAATTTTCCACATTAAAAGATCTTATTTTGAATCAATTGCAGGCATTCAAAAGGATGTGCTAAAAGAACTTAAATAAAAATGATAATCAGCACTTTTCTAGAAGCAATTGGCGGGGTAAGTAAGTTTAGTAGCGCTTTGAAATAAGTACCTTTTTCATTCTTTTTTTTCCTTTTCCCTTATTTTTTTTTCTTTTCAAAATCAGTTTGGCTTTTGGATCATTAATTCTCGTTTAGTGCAATTTTCTTCATGTTTTAATCGACTTTTTTTAGCTATCATCAGTTTTCGGTTTCAGGGCACGAATACCCATTATAACTTGATTTCATCATCCTGGCATTGCATTTGCCAAAGGAATCATCTTTTTTTTTAATTTCGTTTTCATAAAGCATTTGTTCTTTTTTTTTTTTTAATTTGGGTCCTCTGAGGTCCTAGATCCGAACTTAACACCTGTCGCTCAGAAATCCGGACACATGAAACCGCAACGTAGATTAATCTTGTGGATAACCAGAGGGAAAGGGTGCTGCTCTCTTAATTTACCGACGTAATATTAATTACCTCATCTTGGCTGCATTCAGAGGGGTCTTTTCTTTTTAGCTACCTATTTGGCATAATTAATTTCCACGCATTAGTTCCATTTAGATTTTTTTCTCTAAATTGTGATGTTAACAAACAATATAATCAGTGAACCGAGTTAGTGGAATGATGAAAATAAAGACTTGAACAATAACAAATAAAAACAATATGGGTGCTTCCATTTCTTACTGGCCTTGGAGTTCATTTAATTGCTTTTATAACTTTAATACTGGGTGTCGTGCACTTTTCAAGAAGCGGCGCGCCAGGATAAGTTATCAGGGAGGAACATGTATATTTGAGATTCAGTTTTACGCTGGGGGCATCTCTCACGGATAAACTGAATTTGCTTTAAGGCAACTAATTTTTTTTCGGCCTAGGGGAAATTCCTGTGATTTAGAAGATTGTTTCCAGTCGGTCAAACAAAACGAATTGCTGGCTTTTCTAAAACACTGTAATATACTGATACATTTTCAGGAGGAACGACTAACTTCTACAGGGCCTAGACTGAATATTTTAAGTTTTTTGAGGGCCGCAGGGTACAGTTATATCAAATACAAGGTTGTTATTAAGTTTTATCATTGCCTGAACAAAACTAGAAAGGTATACTGCACACCGGTTTAAAATGCTATTTATGTCAAAGTGGGCATCTGCTGTTGTTAAATTAATTTTCCACTTGGGATACCTTACGGGCGGCCGCAAATTACCAGTTAGCCATCACTAGTTGTGACGTATTACAGAGGTGAATCACGTGTCAAGACGACAAATCTGCAGCTGTACATTCCGACCGTGTAGCTTAGTTGGGAGGAGGCGTGAGTTCGATCCCCGTCACGGACAAATTTGTGTTTTCGCATAATTTACAGTATTTTAATTTTTAGGGAGCATGTAATCAGTACCCCAGAATGAAACTGAAGCATGCGCTTTACATATTTAAGAATGCATTCCAAGTTCCAGCTTAGTGGGGTGCTCTAAATTTAGCATGATTCAAGTTAATACTATTTCTGAGTGGAAGATATTTTATACACCAAGCGCCTGGATTTGATTCCAGAGGAAAGAATCAGTGCTGTTATGATAACAGCGAGGCCAAAGAATTCTGACTGTTGATTTACCAGAATTCCAGAATTTTCAGACTTTTTAAACGTGTATACGCATGAATGTGCACCTGTATACCTTGTAAATGTGCTTTATAACCATACAGGCCAGTTTTACTCGCTAAAACAAGCTCAGTACGAATATATTTTTAATGCAATTTTAAGAACTAAACCCGTAATGAACGTTTTATTTTAAAATAATGTATTTACTTGTGTTAGTCTGTGTCAAAATTTGGTGTGCTATTGAATAGCACGGTGGCGCGGCAGACTAAAATAGAAAAATTAAAAAAAAAGCTATGTATGGTTTTCATTCAAAAATTAATTTTACGAGTGCAAAACTTTTAAATATTTTTAATCACAAAGAGCATTAGGCTCAGTAATGTAGTTCTAAATTAAAAAGGGTTTTAGCAGTGAAAGAAACTGGTAAAAATAACCCGGAAAGATGACACTCAAAGTTTTCAAAAGCAATGAGAAATCTGATTTGTTGCTTCATCAATTAGTATTTTAATTAACTTTTCATTGCTAATTACTTTTCTGAATATTTTTATAATGATTGGTTAATTTGAAAAATTTTAACTAGAAGACTGTTTCAAGAGTTTTACATGCTAAGAATATAAAGTTTTCCACCGCTAAGGCCAGAACATTAGTGCCTTAGGGCCGTCAAAGCTCTTCTATACATCACTGATTAAGTCTGGTAATTACAATAAAAGTTTTGTTATTGTTATTATTAAAAACAAATGATCATTTTTGTTGTCCCTGTCACTTCCATTCCGCACGGCATCGATTAGTTTGCCGGTTAACTGAAGGGTCGGGTCATAATGCTTGGCCCGTGCTGTCAGTTTTCTTATTAGGATCTGTATGGTCAGAACCGAACCTTGCGCCATCCCATATCTAACTACTGTGTATCGAGATCGGTATCAGAGTCAAAAAGAAACCACAGTTTCCATTAAAAAACCCTTGCCAGTGTCATTTCTGATGACACCGGCAAGATTTTATTAATTTTCTCATGAATACCTCCTGTTGTGTTCATCCTGCTCACGCATATTTCGTAAATCTGAAGTGTTTACGGTATACAGGGTGCATAGGAAAGTCACTTTAGCCTGGAATAATTCGCAAACGGAGAGAGGTACAGTTATGCAAGGGAGATAACGGTATAGTAAAGCGACTACGCCCGATCGAATGAAACCAATAGCAGCACTCCTAGTGGCGAAATGCGGAAGTTAGCTATTGCAAATCGAAAACGAAAAGAGGTATAGCAAAATTTCCAACTACAAAGTTGTAGAGCATCAATTAATTAGTACAAAACGACATTTGTTTTACATGGATAAGGTAAATTGCCGCATGAATACCCTAAAATGTCCGAAATCGATGCGCGACCTTTTGTGAGAACGTTTGAAGGGAACAGGCATAGATATGAGCAAATACACACAATTTATTGCATAAATGCGTACTTATGTCAATACAGTTCGATGACGTCACACACAATAAAAACAAAAAAGGTAAACTGGCGCACAGTGATAAAAAGTTAATGTCGAGTATGTTCGAAGAGTTCGCCATTGCCCACGATACACATTTCTATTCGTAAAAGTAACTCTGCATGCACATTCCTCAGCATGGAAGGTGTCACACTACTGCAAGCATCTATAACACGAAGACGTAGATCCCACAGACTTGTAGGCGCTGTTGCATACCCTGATTTTTTGCGTAACTCCAGAAATCCAAGCTCGCCATTCTCACACAGCGTAAGTAGACCTAAACTTCTGATCAGGGTACATCTTGCAACTGGTTTTTATATCGTAGGTACGGTACAACGTCACAATCTGTATTTGCACACGGCTACATTTGCGAAATGTGAATATGCAGATTCGAATCGTCGCGCACCGATTTCGGACATTGTAGGGTATTCAGGCGACAATTTATCTTATCCGTGTGAAACAAAATTCGTTTTGTACTAAATAATTGATGCTCTACAACTTTGTAGTTGGAAATTTTGCTCTATCTCTTTTAGTTGTCGATTTGCGATGGCTAACTTCCGCATTTCACCACTAGGGGCGCTGCTATTGGTTGCATTCGATTGGGCGTAGTCGCTTTACTATACCGTTATCTCACTTGCATAACTGCACCTCTCTCCGTTTGTTAGTTATTCTAGGCTAAAGGGACTTTCCTATGCACCCTGTATATACTGTATCATCATCATCATCATCATTGTCAACCATTATCAATCCACTGCTGGACGAAGGTCTCCCCAAGTTTCCTCCACAACGGTCTGTCTTGTGCCAGTCTCCTCCATGTCACCCCTGCATACTTTCGAATTTCATCCACCCATCTCCCATGTGGTCTTCTTCTGGGTCTTTTCCTGTCCCTTGGAATCCAATCTAAAATTTCGGCTGTCCATCGATGATCTGTCCTTCTGGCAGTATGTCCAGCCCATTGCCATTTCAGGGATTTAACTCTGATCATGATGTCTTCCACTCTTGTCATTTTTCGGATCCACGAGTTCCTCTTCTTATCTCTCCTGGTTACACCAAGCATGCACCTCTCCATGCTGCTTTGAGTTGTCTGCAGCCCTTGTATGTCTCTTTTAGTTAAGGTCCACGTCTCTGCACCATACGTAAGCACTGGAAGGATGCATTGATCAAACACTTTTCTTTTAAGACATAATGGCATATTGCTCTTGAAAATTATGCTGTTTCTTCCAAAAGCTCTCCAGGCAAGTTTTGTACGCCGATTAATTTCTTCATCAATGTGACCCTCACTTGATATCTGCTGTCCAAGATAAACGTACGTATCTGTTATCTCCAGCTTTTCTCCATCAATCGATAAATCTTCATTTCTTGTAAAAGCATTAAACATCACTTTTGTCTTCTGAAAGTTCATTTTTAATCCCACTTCTTTACTCTTGTCAGCAAGTTCCTGGATCATACTTTGCAGCTCTGATGGGCTAGTTGCAAAAATGACTACGTCATCAGCAAAACGAAGGTGGGTTAGATAATCTCCATTAATCTTTATCCCCTTGTTTTCCCAGCTCAGTGACTGAAAAACACCCTCCAATATGGCATTAAAGAGCTTCGGAGATATGGTGTCACCTTGTCTCACTCCCTTTCCAATTTTTATGTGTGTTGTATTTTCAAACAGCCTAATCTTTGCACTTGCATTTTCATAGATGTTATTAATAATATTAATGTATGCATCTTCAATACCGCAGGTTTTCAGAGCCATTGTAACTGCTGATGGTTTCACCGAATCAAAGGCTTTTTCATAATCGATAAAAGCCATGCACAATGGAAGTTCATATTCCCTCGCTCTTTCAATTAGTTCTCTCAGCACATGGATATGATCTATTGTGCTGTAGCCACTCCTGAATCCAGCTTGTTCTCTCGGTTGAGCCATGTCCAGTGTTGCCTTTAAGCGGTGTGAAAGAACTTTAGTGAAGATTTTATAAACTACTGATAGGAGGCTGATAGGTCTGTAGTTTCCGAGATCCTCAATGTCACCTTTCTTATGTAGCAGGATCATTGTAGCGGTGTTCCAATCCTCAGGAATCTTTCCTTCATTAAGGCATCGAGTGAAAATTTGGGCGAGTACTGTTTCGATTTCTCCACTTGCTTCTTGTATGATGTCTACAGTAATTCCATCTTCTCCTGGAGCTTTTCCCCGCTTCATGTTCTTGATTGCATGTGCAACTTCTGCTGGAAGGACTGGAGGAACTCTGGTACTGGTATCTTTCATGATGTCTGGAGTGCATGTATCATCCCTTTCATATAATTTGGAGTAGAAATCTTTCACTCTTGTCAAAATTTCGCCTCTATTTCTTGTTACAGAACCATCTTCTTTTCTCAGTGCCATAATCTGTTTTCTTCCCTTACTGAGATGTCCCTTTGCTATCTTAAGGCTTTGGTTGTTTTCAATTGCTTTCCTCACTAGTTCACAGTTGAATTTTCTTACGTCTTCAGTGATACTTTTTCGTACTGTCTTGCATAGCTCTATATATTCCACTTTGGAAGTCACATCTTCTTTAGTTGTCCTCATCTCTCTTCTTTTTTGCATCAACATTTTCGTTTTTCCTGATAATTTATTTACATGCAACTTGTTCTTAGACC
The DNA here is from genome assembly GCA_039090855.1 of Macrothele yani. NCBI lineage: Eukaryota > Metazoa > Arthropoda > Arachnida > Araneae > Macrothelidae > Macrothele > Macrothele yani. The sequence goes on from CM077026.1 coordinate 79,886,307, forward strand.
CAGCTAATTTTGTTGCTGTTTCCATAAGAGCTTTTGTTACTTTTCTGTTAACTTCAGAGATGTCCACTTCTTCCGATGTTAGGCCTTCCAAAGCAGAGAACCTGTTCTTCAGTTCCAACTTGAAGGTATTATGGTGTTTTTTAAGGTTGGTTATGTCAATAGATTTTGTCTGTCTTATGAGCTTGCCACGTTCAAGTTTAGTGTTGAGGTGCATCTTACATCTCACCAATCTATGGTCACTACCTGTGTTGAACTTGTTTAGCACACTGCAGTCTTCTATGACGAATTTTTTGTTACACATAATAAAATCAATTTCACTTGTCGTCCCATTTGGATGTCTCCATGTCCATTTCCTGTGTGGCTTTTTCTTGAAGAAGGAGTTCAAGATGAAAAACCCTTCTGCCTCTGCAAACTCAACGAGAGTATTTCCACGCTGGTTTCTGTTGCCGTGACCGAATTTACCTACTGAAGTTTCATTCTGTTGCCGTTGCCCTATTTTTGCATTGAAATCTCCCATAATTATTTTCAAGTGCTGCTTACCTTTATTATTTAGATGACAAATTTCCTCATAAAATTCTTCAATTTCTTCTTCAGGATGACTTGTGGTGGGTGCATAAGTTTGAATAATCTGAGCCTGGTATCTTCTCGATAGTTGGATAACGTATATGACGCCGGATATTACAAATGGGACTTTCATTGATTAAGGCACCAGCGTTCATCGGGTCTGGGTCATTTGCCCGACGTTTATTTCACCGAAAGGTCACTTGACCGAAAATCACTTCACTGAAAAGATTGTTTCACCGAATAGTCACTTGATCGAAAAGTTCATTTCACTGAAAGGTCTCTTTACCTAAAAGTTCATTTCATCGAAAGGTCATTTTACCGAAGGGTCAGTTTATCGAAAACTTTGGATTTCATTACAGGATCTGTTGAAGCATGGTGCCAGTTCGGAAGACAGACCACCGAAACGTTAGGGGATCATACTCAAATTGCAGTTTTGATTTATCCGTGTCACAAAGAGCACAAACATTTAATTTTACGTCTCTAGGCCTCGGCTTAGGCTTTTTAAGCAAATTTTAATCGTGCGTGCTCATGTTCATAAGGTTTACATAAAAACCTTATGAACATTAAAAATTCCCAGATTTAGGCCTAAGGCCTTAAAATTAATGTTTTAGGTTTGAGCAAGAGTGCAACATATTTCACTCTAAATATTATGTAACCCTTATGAATATGAGTAGAGTTGAAATCTGTTAAAATGGCCTCTATCTAGACCTACGGTCAAAAAATTTATGTATTGTGGTTGGGTAAAAGAAGGAACATTATTTACTTGACTTGCTATGTAACCCTTATGAACATGAGCTCGGAGGATTAAAATTTGATAAAAAGACCCAGATCTAGGCCTTAAAATTAATGTTACACTTCGAAAACCGTACTTATGGAGAGGTGTTTCATAGAAATTAAAGGTGCATTTTTTATACCCTCCCATAGCGTTTAGGTAGCCAGTTTTTCAAAATCCCGCAGATCTCTAACAACAAAATTCTAAGTTTTCGATAAACTGACCATTCGATGAAATGATCTTTCGATATAATGAATGTTTAGGTAAAGTAATTCTTCGGTAAAATGAACTTTTCGATCAAATGACCTTTTACATCAAATGACCTTTCGAGCAAATGAACTTTTAGGTGAAGTGACCTGCCGGTGAAATGAAATTTTCGGTCAAGTGATCCTTCGGCGAAATGTACCTTTCGATCAAGTGATTTTCGGCGAACTGATTTTTGGTCAAATGATCTTTCGATCAAGTGAACGATACCCGCGTTCGTCAGGACCTGGTAGGAGCTAAACAAAGTTAACTAAAATTTCATAAAGCTAACTAAGATTTAATTACAAAAATTCAGTTAACTTCGTTTTAAGTGCGACATATTTACAAATAGGTAAGATACCACAAAATTCTCAGTGCTAATAAACTGTTCTTTTGAAACGTTTCCAACCTAGTACACTAAAAATATTTCAAGCATTTTTTTAAAGTAAGCAGTCAATATTTTTCTGAAAAAATTCAAAAGCTTAAAAATTTATAGAAACCCCGTCATGGATGGAAAAGCATGATGCATGAAGGGATTTGTCAAGTTTGACTTTCAAAAGCGCAGGTATAGTGCCAAACAAAATATACTTTTGCGCCCCCTATTGGGACATAGTGCATCTGGAAAATCATAAAGAATGTAAATGATAATGACCAAAGATTGAGGGAGCCAATGTTAAACAATGTTTTTTCACTAAGACCTGTAGGATCTGAGGTATAGTCGAATTAAAATTAAAAATTTATAACATCTAGGAGAAATTTCTCATCCCAGAAAATCTGGGGAATTAAAGGATATTTTAATCATGGTGACAGCCATATGATTCAAAATGAATTTTTCATTAGAAGACCAAACACAGTACCAGACGCACACACACCATGATGCTCCCAGCGGGGAAATATTACATCTAGAAAATGAAATATTACTACCATTTTATTGATTATCGTTAAAGCCAGCCACCATTAAAAGAATTTTCCTAAAGGGATATGCCAAAACTGAAATGTCATTAACCTAAAAATCTAAGTGTATGCCTTCTGCTACGAGCATTTCGCATCAGAAAAAGCCTGAAAATTCTTTAAGTCGTTATTAAAATTATCGAAAGCAAGAATTTTTAAATATGTCTTTTAGATGCGTCGATAGCGTGCAGGAAGCTGATATACATCTATTTCAAATTATAGAAATATTCACAAATACCATCTTGAGCAAATATCATGCAAAGCAAGGAATTCATAGAAAATTTCGTTGGTAATTTAATTACTGAATGGGGAAAGAATAATATTTAGATATAGATATGTAGCTAAACATGAAAATACTTTTTAAGTTACCTAGCGGGAAAGCAATGCATCCAAAAATAATTTTTTCAATCCGACCTAGCGATCAGGAGATATCGAGTCTACAGAAGGACAGATGTAGGGAAATGAATCTCGCACCCTTCTCCTGTCCCCCAAGAAATATGCGAAAAATACTTGGAGTACATACCTTTAGTTCGGTTTCAAAAGAGAAAGAAACGTTGAAAACCAAACTGATTTCTGCAGCGGCCACATAAGTCAGTATCAGTTGCCAGCATGATCTTCCTTTCGAAATTTCAAGCACCATATCCGTGTTCACATTTGCTCTTTATTAGGGTCACCAAGAAAGAAAAGTAACTCCAAAGACAAATGTGAAACCTCATTTCGTAATAGCAATATTACTGCTGAATGTTTTGCTTTAGCAGCACCTGTCATGAACTTTTACATATTAAGCGAGTGTTGACAGTTTGTGTCATGGGTGATGTTCTCATGCTATGAAAAATATGCTCACTCGAGACATTCAGTTAGATAAAGCCGGTACTTCACTGTCAGTGGGCCAGTTTCTTCTCCTAGTGTGCGACTTTTTAAGGTATGGAACAGCTATTGCTGCTTCGAAAAGTAATACCGAGCGTTTAGAGCGAAAAGCAGCAGAAAAAAGCCTCGCACTTTCGGCTGATTCTGTCTAGTTGGGAGTAACTTGAGAGGGGGTTGGAAGACCTCTCCCAACATTTACAATACAGAGACAATAAATTGACAATCTGGAAAACTGAAGGAGAAAAGCTACTTAAACAGTCAGAAAGAGAAGAAGTTCGGACTATACCACATCCCCATTCATAATCCCCACTGCTTGGTTGATGTGTGCGGGAGAGAGGGGGGGGGGTTAGGGATGATAAAGTAATTGCTTGACACAAAGGAAACAGCAGGAGTGCTCTGAAACACGGATTGATACCGTTCTTCCATTCCACGGATGGGTTGTGATAAGGCTCCCAGCCTTTAACAGCAGTACACTCTTAACAAAGCCCATTTAAGAGGAGGGCTAGGGGGAGGGTTGCAACCCCGGACCCGCATTTTCAAGAGGTCCTAGAATTATGCAGGATGCTCGAAGAATTGCCAGAGTTCTGCAGGTGTTTTTTCAGACAGTAACACAAGAACTATAAGAAACTGCCTTGTGCAAAATAAATAAATAAATAAATAAATAAAAATATTTCCGACTTTTTTAGGAGTCCGCAAAAAATATAGTCGCTCCCAGTCCATCCTCAAATCTTTCGAAAGCATTACAGGAGTAGTTTTGTACACATCTGTAATTGGGGGAAATTTTCATACTTTAAGAATTCGTTTCAATCATGATATTTGGATTATATTATTATGTCCACTACTTCGATATAATTTCAAAAAGCTGAACCCAAATTCCAGGGGAGTGGGGTGGGGGATTAAAACAGAACTGAACTAGCATCCATTTTTGAACAATACGTTTTTACATTTTCTTGCTACCACTGATTCGTCCATGAATCATGGGATACCCACTTCAACACGGCGGGGATATTTTCATGGCTTCCTCATCATATTTTGGGAATGTTTTCTCTCCTGGGTATTTTTATTTGGTCACCCATAGTGAAATCCTAGATGTGCCACTAATACTGGGGCCAAAATAATGTCCAGCCCCCGGGCAGCCTGTTTCTTTACATGTGCTCTGACTCTTTTGATGATTTGGAATCTGTGGCGTATCTTGGGTCCTAGACCTGGGCTATCTCCTCCCTCTCCCTTCCCCCAGTACTGTTTTATTTTTTTTTAATTGCGATGTTTGTTAAGTAATAGAAGTAACTTTTTTTCTAAATTTTGGGTACATGCCATTGCTAACATGATACCAAATAATTATGAAGATTAGGATTTGAACACTTATTTGGACATGAACTCCATTCTTCTTCTGAATACTTTATTTGTACATGAACTCCATTCTTCTTTCCTTTTGTGTGAACCTGAGTGTTACATTCTCATAAAATGTTTCTTCTGAGTACTTTTTCATATTGAAAAAGAAAATGTTTTTCTCTATTGACAAAACAGCCAAGTTTTTCGAATGTGCATGTCCTTGTGTGACTCTAAGATATATCTTGATTCTCTTTAATGCAGAAAAACTTCTTACGGCAGTTGCAGTTGTTGATGGAAAGCTGAATATGAGGTCTACTAATTTGTGCACCTCACTAAACACTATGTCCAATTTATTCAACTTTATGCAACACGTAATATCTCTTACTGGTTTGTTTTTCTATTCATCAAGGGAATAAAACACCTTCAGTTCAATTTTTAGTCGAGCTGTATCAAAATTTGAAGCATAGAGTTCTTTAAGTTCTGACAGTAGATGTTCAGGGAAGCTTTCACCAAATTTATCAAAACAGTTCGAATCCAACAAAGCCACGAATTTAAGATATAATATCTCTGATTTTAATTCATTGACACTTCACAAAAACTGAAACAACTCTCGCGAAACACTCTTATGGGCGGGAGCATGCGAGTGACTGAGATAGTCTGTCTTCTTTTTCCGGAGCGAACCGTTCCCAAAGCAATGGCCCATTCCCCTCTACCAGCTGATTCATGTTGTCATGGAAACGCTAACAGGCGATTGTAGGGAAGGTTTTCGCATCAGAACTACGAAGACTCTGGAAGAGCTGCTTGAGTTATGCCGTTGGTTTTCGCTCGCTAGACTGAGTCAAAGAAGCGAATCCGCACGCGTTTTTTCGCAGCGAAAGCATCGTCATATTTTAATGCCGTTGATAATTGGCTTTTACTTGTGTATATTTAATTCAGTTTTATTTGTGCATTCTCTGGGCTTCGCAGCTAGCCTCGAATATACGGCACTGTTTGCAATATAATAATGTATTCTTCCCCGCTGTGAGGATGAGTGAAAGAATACAAAATACCTGGGTAGGCAATGGACGAGGCTGCTGCTGTTCAGCCCAGGAAGTTAAACTGATTTAAAATTTCGCAAATATTTCTGCAGCAGCCACACAATTTCGAAGTGTGACACTTCAGTTATTCCAAATGAATTTCATTTCGCTGACAACTTGCTGTCGACGGATTTTTTGTAAAGTAATACTTTTAACTTTTTTAGCCTTGTTGGTCGGGATTCTCATTTTAAAAACTACTGCCGTGAGACCTTCATTTGTCGTTTCTTTTGGTTATGTTATCTACAGTCTTACAGAGTTTTATTGGCAGATCTTTCAGACAAAAAAAAAGATCATTCCAAGAAATATGCTTTGTCAACGCCGAATGTAACTTACAGATATTTCATGTGTTATGTATTATAACGAAGTAAATTTCTCCGTCATTTTTGTCCACGCCGGGGCTCGAACCCGGGTCCCCTCATTCCGGAATAAGTCGCTCTACCAATTGAGCAACGCGGACGTTCGTTCTGACTATCTGCCTTTATGTTGTGTGCGTCCTGCTGGGCAGGCACGCCACAACTCTCCCCCTCCCCAAAGAGGGCCGGGGGCATGGCCCAAGGGTCAGCCGTGACCATGAATTGTTGAAGGCAGCCATCCTCTGTAGAACGCACACTTGAGAACTCCCAGTCAATTTGGTGTGTGGAATGCAACATCGCACACTTTTATTTTTTGAAGCGCTGAAGAAGGGATTCTCTGATTTTTCCAATCTCGCGGTGTGAAAATAACATCACACCATTGCAAGATCTTGAACGGTCGGGTCACCCGGAAAGTTCGGGCGCCATTAAAACGAAGTAAATCTCTCTGTCATTTTTGTCCACGCTGGGCTCGAACCCGGGTCCCCTCATTCCAGAATAAGTCGCTCTACCAATTGAACTACGTGGATGTTCGTTTTGACTGCTATCTGCCTTCATGTCGTGTGCGTCCTGCTGGGCAGGCACGTCACAGTATCCTTCTTAATATGTTTATGTACCTTGTTTCTGTTGACATCTCTTACCTCGAGTGCTCCTTGATAACTGAATCCATTCAAGTTACTTATATTAATGTTTACTTTAAAAAAATTGTGCTTAACACTACTGTCAGTAATTTGTTCTCATTGCTTTTTTTTTTTTTTATATTTCTGAGGTCCACTCGTGCACTGCTTTAAAGTTCCCTTTTTGTTATCTTTAATTAGGAAAAAAGTTTATCATCCAGAGGAGAACTTTCTGACGAGCTTGATCCACATTCCAGTGTACTTTATCTCCAGAGGCCAAAACGCTGTCAGTCAAACAGATATGAGTCTGGAGAATCCAGTGGTGTAAGTGCTATTTTCTGCAAATGCATCTATTTTTTAAAATGTTTTACATGGAATTTCTTTTCTTTACATCTCTGTATCTTAATATACGTATGAAACAAAGACATGATTTCTCAGAAAGACAAATGTGAGAAGTGGAGTTTCATCAAGAAACGTGTTCAAGTAACTTGTACGTGTAAAGGATTTAAACTTCGTAGTCAGAGTGTTAATGAACGATTTTTTGCCACCTGATCAAAATGACTTTTAACATAACAAATTTTAGCTTTTAGTAGCACAGTGAAAGTTAAGAGGATAATTAATTCAAAGCAGAAAAGGAAAACTGTCGCTCAATTCAGCAAAATAAGCCATCATTTCTACAAGGAGTCGGTATCCAAAAACACTTGTAGATCAACCGTTTAAATGTTTTTCAGAACTTAAAAATTATGCTTAAACCCTCCTGCTTAAGCAGTCATGAAATCTTTCAAATAAAATCATTTTTCCATACGATCTAAAATTTTGTGTGTAACACTTTTAACGAAATCGAATTGTCGGTTTCTCTTTCACCATTTCTCCTTACTGTCAAGAAAGCGTTTTGACATCGCTTTTTAAGCCCGCTGTGACAAGGATATGAAGTGAAAATATTTATGCTTCTTTTGTAGCCACAGTCCAATAAGTGACAGAGACAACGGAGCAACGAATCAAAGTATGTATAAGTGGAAAACAAAAAGGAAACAAACACCCGATCAAGTGCTGATCCAGGAAACTTACAAGGGGAAGACCATAAGAATGTAACGTAAATTTGCAGAAACGAAATTATGATCCTGTGAAATAACTAATGCCCTGCCTGGAGGTCAAAGTTTTTTGGCTAGTATTCCAAGATGGCCCTCGCTGTAGTCTCGTTTTCGGCATGGGTGGCGGCTCTGTCCCACGGCGTTGACTCTCACCCTTTGTCGGAACCATGGGCTCTAAATTAAGGAGGAGCGGCGACTACCTATAACCTTTGGAGTTGATTATAGTGCTTGTCAAACCACGAATTAGAAAGAAAAAACCAAATGGAATGCACATTGTTTTAATTAAAATGAATTTTACGGATGAAGAGCTTTAATGGCCTGCAACAAAACCGAAGAAAGCTATCAAATTTGAAATCATTGCCACAAATATAATATAGACTCCATGAAGTAAGGTATAATAAAATTTAATGCCTTAAATTTACAAGGGGAGGCCATGGCACCCTTGTATTTGGCCTGCACCCAATGACTGTAAAGCACCGAAAAAGAGGGGATAGTGGAACTGGATGGGTAAGAGCAGGAGCAGAAATGCTTTCATTAAGGCATTTGTGATTCTTCCTGTACTTACGGTATCGACTTTCTTCTTACAATCACAACTTGTGATACCTAGTAAGACAGTTGAAAATTATCTTAATTTCTTAAAATCGAAACTTTTAGTTACCATCAATGTACACAGAATTATCTTTCTGCTGTCCAAACGCAACTCATGTTGTGTTCACAACTCCATGAGTTTGTAGCTGACTCTGGTATGATTTTTCGTCATTTTAAATAGACAAAACTGACCGTATTATTATTTGTACGCATTATCCATGACAAAATTAACATTAGGCGAATTATTCTATCGAAAAATGTGATTCAGATGGACTTGCAAACACCCTGAAATTTGGCCCACAAGCAAGGAAATATTTCACCAATGACATTCGGGTTGTCTTGAGCCAAGTACGTATGTATCGCATGTGACTACCGAAAAAGACTGGGTCCACTACAATGTATCATCGCATTGCAGAAGATCAATGAATGAAAAGATGAGTTAATGTACCGCAGAGAATCTTCATCTGTGGAATATTAACAGCGTTAATTCCATAATAATGATACATGATTGCCTTAAAGTTCCAGAAATGTAGGCATAATCGAAACAATCTGGAAATAATTTATTGAGAGCTTTTTGCGGAAAGAGACATTTTCAGTGAACAAAATGCTAGATCAAGTCGTGTTCGAATTATCCTACACCGCTTTCAAAATATATACATCAGTATCGTGGGGTGGCTATCATATTTCCCCAAAACGAACTAGACACAGCATGTACGAGGTATCCCTGTAAGTCCCACTTTTTGCTGATGACCAGTAGGAAAGCCGGTTTTACCGTGGGAACAGAACAATTGCTGTGGAAATTTTGCAAGAGTTCCGTGAATGCTTCACTCCGTATAGGTCTGCTTTTAGGTGTAGCAAAGAACATAATTTTTTCTTGCGCATTCAGAGTAGGTTACCAGAGAAAGTAAAGACAAAAATTCTTTCTTTTTTTTTTATGTTATGGCAACAATTTTCATGAAGGTCATTTCTTCAGATAAATGCTATGAAGAGGTCCTTGGTGTTTAGTGAAGTCGTGGACAAGATTTGCTAAATCATCTGCCAGTTGGCTAAATCAATCTCACTGCAGAGAAAGTCCTAGTTTCCACTTACCTAAAACCCTTCACTTGAAGAATATCCGTGATCCTTTTCCACATGACACTTCGTGTGAAGAATATCCGTGATCCTTTTCCACATGACAGTGAACTCTTTGTAGGCTATTGCCGATTTCATGACAGTAACACTTCGTGAGCTATTAACGATTGCCACTACGCATTTTATATGGAAAATCATCTTGGATAAACCATTTCACTAGTTGTTCCAGTTGTACAAGGTAGCATTTCTTGAGCTTACGGCTCAACTTGTGACGTACCACTTAGGTGACGACGCAAGAGTCAAAACGGCAAGTTGCAGCAGTAAGCCAAGGTCGGTGTAGTTTAGTCGGGAGAATAACTGGCTCCATAGCGGAGATACGTGGCTTCTAGTCCCACCACCGGCCATTAGGCCAATTTCCACACTGACGCCCAAACGTAAAAAGGAATTTCCAGGCCGTAAGGTTTAAGACTAATGTGTGATACTTCTTCAACACATCATCTGGAAATAATGAGAATTCCTTCTTCTAAGCTTCGACAAATGTGCGATGATCCTTCCGCTCATCTCCTGGAATTAGTGAAAAAAAATGGGGGTAGGCTGTGTCCGGAACGCACCCGCAAGTTTTATTTACGTGGATACGTGTTTGACAGTATGGGGTTTGAGGTAGAAATCGGTTAATAAATGAAAGAAGAATGCAGTTAGACTATAATTTTATTCATTAAATGTCGACGATACGAGAAGTAACAAACATATGGCATACAATTCACATCTATGTTTCGTACAAAGGTTAAGTCGATACAAGTATTGCCTAAGGTAGTTGGTGGATAATTTACATATGTCAAGCCGAAATTGTCTTTCATGAACTTGAGTAAGTTAGTGTTTTGTTGCACATCAATGTTAAAGTCACCAGTAAGAATGACAGGCACTTTAATATCCGGTACCATACTTGGTATGATTTTCTTGATGTTTTCAGAGTACAACATCCGGAACATGAAGACCTCTAGTGATGTTTGTGAAACGTTGGGATGAATGTAAACCGAACCAAGTATGAAGCGAGTTTGGCCAGACACTGTCACATCAACTAGACACTTGTCACCCACATAGTCATCTTCAATCATCAATCTGCTGTTGACTGAGACATTTACGGGTTGGCATTATGTTAGACTATTGATGTTTCTGCAAATGGTAACTTCCCCGCAGTTCGTTTTGTGGGCGAAACCGTACGTTTGGAAGTAAATGATTTGTGTTGGGCTATTGCCCTATTTCTTTTCGCCTTCAATTCAAAACCAGACAAATGTATGGGACTAGAATTATCCATAAAAGTTTCACTCACGGCCAAGTAGCCCGTTAGTTTATATGTACTAGCTGTAGAAGTGCTTGTTGTGGCTCCACGTGTTGCGCCGCTTCGGCTTTCTTCTTCTGTCTATAAGCCCTACATCTTTATGCATTTGTCGTTTTGGGCTTATTCGATTCCTTTTGAGTTCTTCTTTCTTCTGATATACGTTTGTAGTATTTTGCTTCAAATATTTAGGCACTTTGATTTTCTTACTAATATGTTTTCGTTTATCACTTATAACTTGCAAAGTACTTAGATCTCATCCAGACGAATCGTTTGAGACCAATATCACGACCCTACCTTTACGCGATCTGGAGTTATACTGATTTTAAGGCACCTGACTCAGCGTATTCGACCCCAAAATGGCGGACGCCCCTCCCTTTCCCCAAGCATGCGCATGACCTTGACGTTGATATTTTTAGAATCATTGGTTATTACTCTTTTTATGTCAGTTATTATATTTTAGTTAGTTGTTATAATTTAAAAATTAAAAGCATTTGATCAATCGTAAGAAATTATGTCGGTCAAGTTTTCCTAGAGCGTAACCCCATGGTACCGATTTTAAAGACGTATCCACGTCAAAAATTCTTCTTCTGCACTGAGCTCTCCTTGAAGCACAGTTTGCAGCGGACCCGAAACCCGTGATTGTGTGTCCTCGCCTTTCTCAAGAGGAGAAAATATATTTTTGAAGCACCACTGAAGTGACGCAACAGTCAAAACGGCAGGTTGCAGTGATAAGCCTAAGTCGGTGTAGTTTAGTCGGGAGAATAACTGGCACCAGAACAAAAAGATGTGGGTTCAAACCCCACACCGGCAAATGGGCTAATTTTCACAAACTGCCCTTACAACGCCACACTTCTGGAGTTAACGCTTCAACTATCAATTTCAAGTACTTAAGATTATACGTGATTGTATTTCTTGTTTCGCCAGGTACTTTAATCTTGAATGCCTTACGTTTTTTTGAACTCTTTATAGACTAATCATACAACTAAGCAACATTGCCACAGTACAATGGCATTCCCCGATAACATGGGCAATCTATGTTACAATTCTGCACAAGCCTCAATATGGAAAGCCCGGACTGTTTCAGACTTTTATCCAGCGTCCTCTTGCACTATATCTGGAGAAGCAAACCTGCTCTACTGAAATGAACTATCTCAGTAGTAAATGGAATGTAACGCAGAGAGATATGCCATTTCTCGTTGGAATTCCTCGCACAGAAGAGGTTTAGACCTGACAAACTACTTACGTTACAAATAAAACTGCATTTCCTCTTTCACACAAGTGTAAACAAGATACCTTCGATCTCCAAATATGTAAACAAATACTTCGAACTTCCTCATCTCCGTTGCTGCAACGAATCACTGTAAAAGCTCAGTTCAATTAATTTTGCGAAGCTGAAAAATCTGTTGAAGTAAACGTTTCTCGAAAAATTAAAAAAACAAAACGTGTTTTACATAATCGCTAACTACGCGTACATAAACATTGCTCGGAAATGACTTAAGTGTTGTGTGACATCTAAAGACCCTGACTAATGTCAAATCACTCGCAATAATCGCATTTTGCTTGAAATCGTTACGGCAGCCAAACTGACCGCTGTTGCAGTTCGAGGTATAAGTGGTCATAACTAAGTTTCCTGTCCATATATTAATTTTGAAAAATCCCATAAAGTCATGAAGTAACTGCACTATTATTAAACGTTGCGCCCCGAATAGTTACTCGAAACTACAGCTGCAGCTGTCATAGTGTTAAAGGAAATTAAGGCCAACGAAGTAAAAACGGAATTTGATTTCAACCTTTAAAGAAATAAACCAGCACAATCCAAACCTGGGGTTGAAATCGACGATTTTAAAGCCCGAATCGTCGATTTCAAATGTAATTAATCAACGCACTCTGGTTGCGGATGCAATTCCATGTCTTCTGTTTCACTCTGTGATCTTTGTCATATGATTATTTAATAAGTCAGTATTCTGTAAAACTTAGACCACGCACATTGGGAAGTACATAGGGTTCAAGAAAGCAAAGTTTACTCACAATAAATTTTATTTTTCTTGTCAACCACATTTTCGTTGTGCTTTGGCTCACCTTCCTGAGGACGAATGAGGAAGTTGAGATAGCTGGGCCAAATCAGTGGCGTACCGAAAAAATACGGGGAGCACCCCTACCTCCCCCCCCCCCACCAAATTTTCGCGGCCCTTTTGCGAAAATATATCAGCTTTCCATTACTGAAGACCTTAACTTCCATATTAATAACTAGGCTTTACGGGAGTTTAAATAAATCAAATTCTTTGGAGTCTACAAGTATTTTTCTAAAACCAAAAATTATTACACTTTATTGCGTGAAAAAACAATGTGCACGTTTTAATTAAAATGATTTCCGTACTTTTATACTGATACAAAGTACTAAAAAACACTCACGCCAAAGTTAATTATATCATTCAATTTTTATTGTTTTAGAGAAATAAGGCCAGCCTCTTTGAAATGGATCATGATCACACACACACAAAATATGTAACTGCCGTGTTACAATGTCTAATGACCTTTTCCGGTTTATACGAAAATTCAGACCATAGGTAGGCAAATAAAAAAGTAAAAATCAAAAATTGTAGAATAAAAAACTACTTAAGTTATTTATTCTTGAATATAAAAAACACACTTAAGAGTGTGTTTTTTATATCCAAGACAATGCTTTGCGCAGAGCAAAAATTTTTCTCTTGACTGTTTAAAAAAACAAAAACAAACTTGGCACAGGTTTCTGTTTCTTCGTTCCGCGAAGAGTGCCTATTAGCTCACTAAATTCTGAAAGATGCGTAGTTATGTGCAAAGAACTGTAATACATGACATCTTACCCTCATTGGTAAAAATATTTCATTCATTGCTGATATTTCTTTGACATTCTCTTGTTAATTAACATACATACATAGGGACTATTGCTATGGCTGTGGAAAGGGGCCTCAAATCCTCTGAAATAGCTGCTTCCTCGTCATCCAATTTTTATGAACTAAAGCAATGAAAATGATTTCTCAGTATTTTACTTATTTAGTGAAAAAAAAAGCAAACATTGTTTCTTCTTTTGAGTACTTGATTCAGAGCTACCTAAATTCCTCGCTATTTCTTTAACCATTTTCATACGAAGTTTCCGAAGAAAATTTTGTAAAATCTTTTGCTGAGGTTAGAGGCCCTCTTAGCAGTAACCCCCCCCCCCAATGCGGGGGTATCCAGGGGCTATCAGTACTCCCCTAGAGAAAACTCGGTTAGCAAAAATTTAAATTTAGTGTGACCAAAAGTTGTTCTCTTGATCTTTAAGTCAGTGTTCATTTTGTGAGTCAAGACGTTTTTCTTTTATCCAGAAGCAAGATGTTAAACCTTCCACTACAGACTCAGGTCAGTGCAGACCTCTGATTTATGTGATGTAAGATGGTTACAGTAGGATTCGGTGGGAGAGGAAGCAGAGCAATGGAATTCCAGCCTTAAGTCTGATTAACCACAGTAGCAGGCTTATGCTAATAATATTCCACCGTTTTAATTCAGCGTTCAATATATCTGATATTTTGTTGTGTAAGTATCAGTACACACAAACTGCTTCTAAGCACTACTTACTCTCAGTGAACGTACGATGTACACTCGTTAGACAAAACGTTAGCGATAAGGGTGATGGGAGTTTACATGGCATTCCCTGCGCAGAGTGGAACAGCCCTAACCGGAACGCATGCGATAAATAAGCGGACAGCAGGGTTTCCCAACAGTGTATCGCAATCGACGAACATGGTGAAAACGTGGTGATCTGAGTGACTTGCATCGTAGATGTATTGTCAGTGCAAGACAGATGAGTCATTCTATCACCAGGGGATAAAATCCCTAGATTTACCAAGGGAAATCGTATCGAGGGTATACCGCGAGTATACCATCGACTGACGTACCAGCGCCCAGAGAGCACGTGGTGGCCAACCACACGCCATTGATGACCGGGGTCGAGGAAGACTATCCAAACTCATGCAGACTGACCGCTTGCAACGGCGACGCAAATCACATCCAGGTTAAATGTCGGAGGCCCAAGCAGCGGCAGTGAGCGAATGGCACGTATCGAACCCTGGACTACAGGAACCCACGCCCTACTCGTGTGCCACTGCTGACCACTCGTCATCGGGCATTACGCCTCGCCTGGTGCCGGGAACATCAAAACTGGACCTCTGGAGAGTGGCGCCGCATGGTGTGATCAGATGAATCCCGTTTTCAGCTGTACAGAGCTCACGGGAGGGTGCGGGTGTGGCATTGATAGCACGAGGCCGTGGCCCCGTTGTGCCAGGTTGGCCCTGTTCAAGTAAGTAATGGCTGTGTGGTGGTTTGGAGAGCCTTCTCTTTGGGCACATTAGGTCCCTTAGTGTGTCTGGATTGGTCCTTAACCGCTGCGCTCTGCTAGTATGTGCTAGCTGATCACCTACACGCTTTCCTGGATTTAGCGCATCCTGGTGCCGATGGTCTATTTCAGATGGGCGGTTCGCTGCCCCACCGGGCTGCAACCACCCAGGCATGAGTCGAGAAACACTCATCTAAGTTTGGGATCATCCAGTGGCCCCCAAGATCTCCAGATTTAAACTCTGTTCCGTGGAGTGGAATATCAGGCTCATGGATCCTAGACTTCCGTCTTTGGTTGAGTTATGGACAATACTGCAAAAGGCATGGCTGGCATGACATCCGAAAACCATTCAGCATCTGGTGGAGTCGATGCTTCGGCGTGTGCAGGATGTTATTTGTGCTACAGGAGGACTGACAATCTATTAGTTCGGTATCTCCAATGTTTTGTCAATTGAATGTATAAAAACACAGGTTCTCCGTCTTAAAAAACTGGAGATGTCTTTGTTGCGTCAAATCTAGGTTTTACTTGCATCATATGAGCAATAGTAACACAATACGAAGAAAACTTGCGAGTTGCTGCAAAACTATTTTGATGTTGGTTTTCGTGGAAATTGAAACATACAAGATATGATACCATATAGATAGAAGCCAATTGGTAGCAATATTTTCCAAGCATACAATTCCTTAGAAAGTTTTTCGAAGCAGGGATCCTCTCTCTGGAGATTCAGATATCGGTATTGATGAAGTTCAAAACGTCGTTAATGACTATTTCAAGAAGGATGACGCACCGTAGCGTTTACCTAAAAATACTGAAGACAGTCATGAAAGAAATACGGGATTACGCCATATAATACAAATTTTGAAGATGACAATCCGATTTTTGGCGTAAATGTGACAAGGATGTTACCATCCTTGTCACATTTTCGCCAAAAATCGGATTGTCATCTTCAAAATTTGTGCTGAAGACAGTGTTGGCAAATTCTTCCTATGTACTTTACAAGGTGAACCCCATACCACAGTCTAGTGGAGCTTTTGTAGGAATATGTAGAAATTGATATGTAGAAATTCTGTAGGAATATGTAGAAATTGTCATAAAGCAGAGAAAGTACTATTTGATTCGTGCTGAAAATTGTACTACACCAATGGTTTTATAATACGCAGAAAAGACGAAGTTTGAGTGGTTGTTCTCTTATTGGGACTGACAGTTCCATGCAATTCAAATTGGTGTTCTCTGCAAATTAGCAATTAAATATGATACTGGTGCAGAGGCACATCAAAATTGATGTCAGAGTTACATCAATTTTGATGTAACTCTGACACTGTGATGTTGAAATTTCGCATATACATATTTAAAAAGATATGTACATATTTTCTTAAAACGTTCATTTTCTCTTCAGGTGATTCCTGAGAATCGAAAATGGGAATTTCCCAGGCATCATCTTCGCTTTGTTTGCCTGCTAGGAGAGGGGTGCTTCGGACAAGTTTGGAAATGTGAGGCCCTAAACATTGCCAACACTGAAGGTGCCAGTGTCGTTGCCGTGAAGACATTAAAAGGTAAACCATTTAAAACATTTTTTACTTCTTTTACAAGACTGAATTAATTTAACTAATGATGTTTTATTTGTTTCTCTATGGTATTAAATAAACTATTTCATAATTTACTTCGAGATATCTAGTAACTGTTGCTGGTGGGATTGGGCATCAACTTCCCAGCAAGGCTAATCATACAGCACTGGCGCTGAAAGCCAACCTCCGAACTTCTTAAAAACACTCTCTTTAGGATAGAAATGCTTTTGTTTTTCGAATGCCCAATTTCTGAAGTATAAGATGTGACAAGTTGGTGGGATAGGAAACAAGGTAGTTGTCACAAGAACTGCGGTAGCAAACACAACAAGTTCACTATACCGAGATTACAGCAAAAATGCGCTCTCATTATTTAATCCTTTAACGACCATGACCCAAACATCTTGCATCACTCTAAATACCGTAACGCGAAACTGTCTGTTGTTTCACTTCTTTGTTTAATAACAACAATAGTGACTGAGGGTGATTCCTGCTGATCCGTCATAGGTCGAGAGAATTTGAAGAACAAGTAAAAGTAGGAAATCTGACTCACTCTAGACAGGCGTTTCGGGGGGCTATGGGCGTTTGTACTTACGGGCGTTTTGGGCATTATGGTCGTTCAAGGGTTAAAGGTAGTACATAGCAAATAGACTGTAAAGCAGCATTCACTTATATTCACGAAACATGCTAATATCGAGTGTTACAGTTGGAAACAGTTTTAAATACATGGAAACATTTATTCAAATACGAAATTGTAATACAGTGCAAATTACGCATGACGTCGTTCATTTCATATTGGTCGTGGAAAGATATCTCGCGCTGGTATTTTTTGTGAAAGAGTAGATAGTGAAGCCATTGGCAAGGGACAAGCTCAAGTGTTTTCACTTCCAATAGTAGTTACAAAATATTATGTGTTCTGTCGACTGCGCTTGCGCGGGAATCCGAAGAGACAACAGGAACTCCGACGTCGCTGTAATCTACTGAGCATACGATCTTTGTCTCTATGCGGATACACGCGTGTTGTTAGGTTGTAGGAATATAGATGCGTCTCAGAGATTGAGAGCGACATCCTCGTTGCTTCAGACTCTCAATTCCTTGAGATTTTGCTAAGCAATTTCTTTTTTACTTTCATTTCAATGCTTTTCTCGTGTTTGTTTTACGAGCTACCCAATGCGTGTGGACAACAGTTTTATTATTACTTAACGAATTATTTTTACTATTTCAATCTTCAAGTTGTGTTTTGAACAACCAAAATGAATGGTAGTGCTTAATCAACCTCAGACCCTTCGAATATTAATATCGTGAGTAAGCGAGCTTGTGTGGTTACGAGTCCGCTAAATGTATGCTTGAAATTTATGATGACAAAAAAAAAAAGGAAGTAAGTGAGAAAGGCACATCCACTCCTTTGCTAAAAACACTGAAAAACAATCTAAAGATGTGGACACCCACTCTTCTGCTAAAACTCTGAAAAAAAACAATCTAAAAATATTGTCTGCCCTTTTTACGAATTTTTAATATTTTTATTATTCGTAGTTTTGTTTCTGAGAAAAATACTAACAGTTTCTTAACTGTCATCCGTGCCTTCTGTTTTCTCCATAAACAAACGCTTGGGCTGAAGATGGTATTCTCGATTAGATACTTCCAGAGTCTTGAACCGACGTTATGAAATGTCTCCCGGACGGGTTAATTATATGGATGATCTGATTCAGTTTGGAAAAAACCCTAAAATGAATATTTTTGAGTTCTCTCTCTCTCTCTCTCTCTCTCTCTCTCTCTCTCTCTCTCTCTCTCTCTCTCTCTCTCTCTCTCTCTCTCTGTGTGTCTCTCTCCTCCCTCTCTCCCTCTCTCTGTATCTGCCTGTTTGTCTCTCTCTCTCTCTCTCTCTCTCTCTCTCTGTCTCTCTCCTCCCTCTCTCCCTCTCTCTGTATCTGCCTGTTTGTCTCTCTCTCTCTCTCTCTCTCTCTCTCTCTCTCTCTCTTTCTATCTCTCACTTAATTACCGTTTCCACTTACAAATTCTTTGACTGTAGAAAGATCACAGTAGTTCTGGTGTCAAGAGTACAAGGTGTTTTATACTTTCCTAGAGACAAAATCTTCGAAAATAAAAATCCAGAGATTTGTGCTTATAACCCCCTTCCCCCTCCCAGAAAATAGTCTTGGGAGAGAGGAAACGTAAAAAAGAACTCCTGCATAAGAAAAGAATTACCAGCTTCAATTATTTGAAAAAATCGTAACAAGATAATAAATTATGTTAACACAATCGAAAAGATCTTAATAATTAAAATAGTTTTGAAAAAGGTACTCGCCACTGCTTGGGCATGAACATCAATTGCAACTATGGCCAAGTAGTCAAATAAATAAGTGAGACTCAGAATCCCCGAGAGACCACGTTGGCCGCTAAAAGGTGATAATGATAGGAATAATCGATGTTACAGAAGTAGCCTTAATAACATCGAATCGGTTTAGCTGCCTCGCTTTCCATAGACAGCATAACAGTCAAAATCCGCTGGAGTTATGCCATCTTACAACTTCCTGGGATGTTGCAAAAGATTTTGCCATTGTAGAGTTGGGGTGACTGATCAGGAAATCAAATGTAAATCAAGTTCTCATATGCAAACTGTACTACAATATGCATATTTTTTGACCTCAACACCGACTCTTAACCCACACACACCGGCTACTGAATTAGAAATCTTTACACCGTTATACGTAAACGTCACTTACGCAACGTTTGTGCAAAACACGTGGTCACGTGCGTCACCACGTGATCTGAGCAACAATTTAAGACTGTTGCTTATTAGTAATCGTCAGTAACGTTGACCACAATGGGAAAAACAAAGGACCTCACGAAGTTCGATACCGGGCTTATACTTATTGTGGGTACCGTCTGGTGCAGCGTCGATTTGGAAAATAACAATGCTGTCTGGTTTCTCAAAACATGAGGCATCCTGGGTCTTTAATCAGTGGAAAAATAACCCACATTATCATCGCACCACAGTTACGCTTTTTAGACAAACAATCTGTCAGGAACAAGATCGCCGTCGTCTCACAGAGCTTGTACGGAGAAACAGGATTTCTTTGCGCACAGCAGTTGACCGAAGCATTCAATGAATGCGGTTCTCGATTCATATCTCAGCGAAGTACGCGCAGGAAATTGAAGAGGATCGGTATTGGCAGTCTCATGCCTATATGGAAACCACTGATTTCTTCGAAGACCCGAAAAGTTTGTCTGGAATGGTGGTATCAGGTACACCGTGACTGGACACTGAACTGGATAGAAGTCATGTGGTCCTACGAATTGCGGTACATCTTGTTCTGTACCGACGGTAGGCAGGGAGTTTAGCGCGATCCCCATGAAGCAATGGACCCAGTTTGCCTTGTAAACACAACTCGAGGTTCTGGGGTTGACGTTATATTGTGGGGCACGTTCTGTTGGAACATAACGAGTCCTCAGGTTTTGGTGGATTCTCCAAGGATTTTCTGATGAAGTCCATTCTGCAATGTTAACTTTTATCCAGCAGGTGACGGCTGCCTCATGGACGACAATGCCACTGTCCATCGCGCAAGATGTGTTCAAAGTTACTCTCAAAGGTTTTCCAAGGTGAGCGGTATCGGTCCGCGAAAGAATTCATTCAATCGAGTTTTCAGAAACTCAGATTTTGTTGCAAATACACCAGAAGCAAAAATAAACACATGCACCCCTTGGTGGCCAAACCATTCTTTACCAAAATTAGAAGATATATGCAAAATATGTTCCAACAGGAGCTGTATCCGATGCAAGTGGGAAAACGTTTTCAAATCGGACTTTTAGAAGCCGAGATATCGAGGAAAAGATAGTTTTCCCTTTACGTTCCCTGCCAGAAAATTTATGCATTACTTGACATAGGGATTGTACCTAAAATAATATTCGATATAAATGGTATCGAAAAGAAAAATAATTTTTTCAATCGGATATTTTGAAGCAAATATTTGAATTTTTTTTTTGAAACCGATATCATCTACATTTACGCCTTCTGGTGGTAAAGTTGTGCAATGGAAAAAAAACGTAATGCAAAGATCATCATTCTCACATTTCAAGCTTCTCAATGCAAAAAGAATTTTTCAAATCGGATGAATAGTTGCAGAGATATGGTGCCCACAGAGAGAGGGACGAACAAAGTGATAACATAAGCACGATCGTTTTTTATGAAAGTTGCGCTAAAAACGAAGCGATATTTGCCGCCTTTAAAAAGACCTGGAAGAAACTAACGTTGGCGTTACAAAAAAGCAGTGCACTGGTATATTCTATCGTGTTGTTGTACGTGTTACTTATACAGTTTTTTTTTCGGGTGCACCAGATATTATTTAATTTCTGGCGTTTTGGAAAACTATCTATATATGCATCAAATAATTTATGTTCCAGTATGAGTTCCAGATTTTAATTTTGAACAGCTTGAATTAATTTGTTTAAATCGTATAATTTATATTAAATTTAATTAATTATTTTAATTAATTTATGTTAAATTTATGTTTAAATAGGAGATATTCAAGCTTTATTTTGTGAACTTTTCTAAATTCGTGAATCAGTAAAACAGTATTTTTAAAGAGCATGAAAATCACGCAACAAGATATTAATTTGAAGCACAGAGCAGTAAAACGCTGATTATCCAGGCTCATTTATCTGTGGTGTCGGATTACCAACCATGGTCCTCTGTAGTACACACAAATTTCATTATTTTTAATCCTCTATGCAAGTGGATTCGTAAAATAACAGAAGTAATCACGGCATATTTTAAATAACATTGTATCATAATTAAACAATATTGCACATCCTTCTAGCAGAACGTATTTTTCATCACTGTTGCGGTTTCCCTTTCTGCTATCAGTGCGCAGTCAAGTGTTTACGAATTTTGTCTCTTTTGTCTGTTAAACATTACGAGAGCTTGTTCGTGTGCTGCTCTTGTGTAATCAAATTTATTTAGCATTTCAGCACCTAAAATGATGGGGAAAAGAAAAATAATTGTTTCAACAATGGAAAATAAATTGAAGATTATTAAAAGACATGATAAAGGTGAAAGCGTTTTATCACTTGTAGCCGAATTTAGTATCAGCAAGCTAACAGCTGCAGAAACATTACTTAAATTCGTGGAAAGTCAAACTGATGTTGATTACATTGAAGTTTTATAAATTTGTGGACGTATAAGAAAAATAAAACAAAAATTACTACTACAAAGACAACAAACAAAAATCACGGACATCTAAATAAGTTTTTAAATGTTCAGTTTTGTATTTACATAACAAGAATGTTTATCTTATGTATTATAGATTTTCTTATGTATTTTATCCAATAAATCGTTATTTGGACTAACAGTGTTTTTTCAATTATTCCTGTTCTAACGTCCTCCAATTGCCACGGATTACTGATCTTTTCTGTATTTTTTTCTTTTCATTTCTGTGTTTAACGATCCTCGCGAGCACCTATAAGCCCTATATGCAGTATTTAACTTGCTGTCACTGGTACCGAGGAAGGGAAACAGCCCGCGCTGTAGGACAAACTCATATTTCATACCTGGGCCTATCGAAGGGTTATTATTTGTACTAACAATAATATTTATAATATAATATTATTTATTTAAATTAGTTATTTATTAATATTATAATAAACTTATTATAATGTTATTATCTAAATTATTATTTATTTAATATTATTATTATTTATTAATATAATAATAATAATAATAATAATAATAATAATAATAATAATAATAATAATAATAATAATAATAATAATAATAATAATAATAATATTATTATTATTATTTAGATGTATTATTATAATATTATTATTGTTAACTTCTTTCTTTTTTTAACCACTTGTTAAGTTTTTGCTTCTTGTTATGTTGTAGCCACCGTTTGAGTTATATAAAATATATCTTAAAATAATATATAATATATCTCAAAATATAATATTATTATTTATTATAATGTAATAATAATATTATATAATAATAATAATAATAATAATAATAATAATAATAATAATAATAATAATAATAATGATGATGATGATGATGATAATAATAATAATAATATTAATAATAATAATAATAATAATAATAATAATAATAATAATAATAATAATAATAATAATAGTGATAGTGATATAATAATATAATATTATTACAATATTATAACAATAATATTATAACAATAATATTAATATTATTTATTTTATTAATATTATTTTCATTAATATTATAATAAATTTATTTATAATATTATTTGTTTAAATTATTTATTTAATATTATTTATTTTATTTAATATTATTTCTTGTAGCAATAATATTTATTATATATATATGGCCAGTCATCCAAGCCCAGGCTCGGATAATAAAAACATACTACAAGAACATACCACTCGACCATTTGTGTAGCAACATAGTATTTTCAAGGAGTAAGAAAAATCTCACAACAAGTTATTAATAGGAAGTGTAATGTTCGTGTATATAAAGCTGACTGAACACTACATAAATCAGTTCTTAATAACTTCATTTTTAAGTGCATCAGGAGCCACTTAAATAAAGTTCAAGTAATAGTTTCTTCCAGCTGTTCAACTTATTCCATCAATATCTCACAAGCACTTCACTCGGATATTCCAGCACTCATGAAGAACTGATTGATAATATCACTAGTATTTCAAATCTGATTAACATAAGTTAGTAAGCAGACTTGATTAAATAAACTCGAACACTAAATATATATCAACACAACACGAACATGCAGACTTCAGATAAACGCCGCTTCAGCGTAACTCAGCTTTCTCGATTGCGACACCACCTTTGCTGCTACTACCTTTTCTGCTGCTACGTTTTCCGCTGCTCACACATCTTGCAGTTCTCATTGGACACATACACACGTCATACGTTCCGACGTTAAAGTGTTGCCAACCATATTCTTGCGAGAGAGAAGATATAACGTTAAGTTTGAGAAATGCTAAGGAGAATGAACTCAAATTTACATAAAGTAACTGAAAAGGAAAGTTAAATTAGAGTATGTCACAGAAAGTACTAACCAATAAAATGTACTGCGAATAAGAAGTAAACAAAATATTCACGCCATTTGTTAATAATAACACCGATATTCTCATTTTTCAGTTTTACTCTGTAGGATCTACATATGCGTTATTAAAAACAATTTTCTCGTTCCAGAAAATGCAACCGAAAAGGAGAAGAAAGACTTGATTGGTGAACTTGAGGTAATGAAACTCTTAGAGCCTCACCCGAATGTAGTAACGTTGTTGGGATGTTGCACTGAAAGAGGTAAGCAAACGGTTTATGCAAAGAAGTAATTAAGCCTAACTATTGCATGACTAATAATTTTCACTTTCTGTTCATCGTTTCGAAGCGATATCGGCACAAGAAGGATGTAATTAATTAATGACACAGAGATTCTGTTAGTCACTGTCGCGAACTTTAGAAGGCTTTTTCCAACTTGAGTGTCTCACTCAAAACTTAAAACACGGACAAGTTCGTATAATTGCAGGCGAGGAATGAGATCTCCGTTGGTGCAGTAATTACTCATACTGTGAAGTAGTGTTGTCATCTTTTTACAAAAAAACGATATCAAAGTAATGTCAATATGTGAGTCACTGTGAAGGACACTTCAAGCATTGGAATCTCCACGGAAAATGAAGGGGCGAAGGTTGTGTATGAGAACTGTCAGTATTCAAAAGTTTGTGCATCACCCAATAGCACAGAGCCGTCGCATATGTTCAGGGATTTTTGTTTTACTTACAATAAAACTACATCGAAATTTATATTGCGTCATTGGCTATGCTTACCATTCTTGTACTTCAACTGCTACATCTATTCACTGAGATGCCAGTTTAAAAGGTATACCTGCCCTAGTCATATAAATGACTCGCTCCGTTTATACGCGGATTTCAATTTTGGAGGGTGCTGAAAAAATTTGCAGGCATTGAAAAAATTTGGAAGGGGGGCTGTTGGATGAAAGCAAATTTTTCGAGGGATGAACAATGGTGAAATATTTAGGCTTTAAACCTAGGATTAAAGTGGAGAACATTTCAAAAATGGAAAATTACAGTTAAGAACGGTTAAAATAGGGAACGTTTTCCCAAATCTACACAAGGTAATTTTGTTTTTGTGCTGCTTTTAGTTTTATCTCTCATGTCTAAATGCTTCCCTAAACTAGACAAAATAAATTATCGACTGATATGCGTTGATGACACAGTAGTTATTGATGTTTTCATAAATCCTATGCATGCTGGAATGATTCAGAAGTACTCCTTCAAGATTTACAACAAAATAAAAGAAAGATATGAGTACATTGTCTACGTTTTGCGGTTTCAATGACTGATATGATTCAAACAGAAAAACTAAAAAAACAAACATTACTTTTGGACTTCAAATTTTAAAAAAAGGAAGATATTTGTGTTTTAGTAAAATACTATATGGTAAAGCTGAGGAATTCGAACGTGCTAAATGATAATAAAAAGGGCTATTACTTTAACATTAAAAAGTACATATTTATACATTACTATTTGTGAAAATTGCAGTACCAAGAAAGAATCGAACCATTCAAATAAAATTTATATCACAGATTTCACACGTTACAGGAGATAAATGATTATACAAAGTCGAGTCACATTATTGTGACCAACTCCTACTTTTGACGTCAACAGCCCGTAGCCTATGAAAGAAGACACTTGTCGTGAGCTGACTTGGAGGGTATATAAGGTGTGCTGTATGCAATCTGAAAACATATCACTCGTTGCTGTCATGGATAAAAGGAGCTATTTATCAGATTTGCAAAAAGGAATGATTATCGGCTTTCGGGCCAACGGTGGCAGTATTTCTGAAACAGCGCAGTTTTAAACTGTTCGTGTGCTGCTGTGGTTAAAGTGTATCGTGATTGGAGGAATGACACCATTGCGAATAAACAACGTGGAAACTGCATACGACCACGTGCCACTGATGAGATAGATGAACGTCGGCTGCGAGGGTGCGTGAGGGCCGATAGACACGCTACAGTGGAGCAACTCACTGGCCAAATGAACCAGGGGTCTACCGGAAGTGTGTCGAAAATGACAGTTCAGTGAACCCTGCTTATGGAGCTCCGATGCAAACGGTCGGTCACTGCACCTGTGCTAAGGAAGGTGCATCGGCAGAAAAGGCTTACATTTGTAAGGCAGTATAAGAATTGTACCTCCGCTGATTGCCTTCATCGATGAGTCACGTTTTCTGCTTCATCGAACGAATGGACGTTGGCGTATAAGGCGAGAAATAATCGGAGATGAAACACTCTTTAACCATTGCTGGAAGAACACAATCTGGTGGGGGCAGCATTATGGTCTGGGAAATGTTTTCGTGGCATTTCCTGGGTCCACTCATACCTGTGGAAGGCACTATGGACCGAATTCGTTATGAATCGATCCTTGCAGACCACGTACACCCATAATGCTTATTGTCTTCCCTGGGGCGGATGGGATCTTCCGGCACGGCAGTGCAACTGGTCACACAGCTAAGAATGTCCCAGAGTGGTTGGAAGAGCACGATGAAGACTTCAAAGTACTTCCCTGGCCCCCTAATTCCTCAGACTTAAACCCAATTGAGCATCTGTGGGACCACTTCGATCGTGTTGATCGCTTTATGGATCTTTCATCGCGCACCCTCTAGCAGCTGTCAAATGCACTGCAGTCAGCATGGCTCCAAATACCTGTGAACACCTTCCAGCACCGTATTGAGTCACTTCCAGCCCGTCTAGCTGCTGTCGGCACTGCACACGGCGGTTACTCTGGATTATGGTAGCAGTAATGTGACTCAGAGAGTGTATTTGTAAAGCTAAACAAGATTTCTCGCTTCAAATCTCAGTATCGTGTGAAGCCACCTCGAGCAACAATAACAACCTCTACACGGAGTGGTATTGAATGGAAGAGGTTTTTGATATCGTCCTGGGAAGTTTCAGTCTGCTTCTATGAGAGACTAAGGTTCATTTCTAGTTACAGGAGGAGGCGCTTGACGGCCAGTCGTTTAGCTTCGATGTCCCAGACATATTCGTTCAGGGACATATCCAACGAACCGGCCGTCCAGGGTAGAAGTTGTATCTTCTGTGAATGGAAGAGGTCTTGTACATTCCAGGCCACATGTGGTCGCGCATTGTCCGGCTGAAATTTATCTGCAGGACAATTCGGAAAAGAGGATATCCCCTCTGGCTCTGAAACATTTCTGAAGTACCGCTCGGTGTTGATGGTTCTGTAACGTACTACAGAGGAGAAAACATGTGTCAAGGCTACAAACCTGCAGCGAGACATTCTGTCGGCGTAGCTCAGTTGGGAGAACGACTTACTCCGGAGTGAGGGGACACGTGCAAACTTGTGTTTTCACATTGGCGCCAGATTGTGGAAAATGGATCCACTGGCCGTTGGGTTCTTCGAAAAATGTGTGATGTTTGTTCCACACATTGTTCGGAATTAATGAAAAATTCCTAAAAAAAAAAAAAAATTAAGAGGGAGATGATGTGACATACTACAGGGGTGAAAACTTGTGTCAAGGCGACAAATCTATAGCGAAATATTCTGTCTGCGTAGCTGAGTTGGAAGAGTAACTTACTCCGGAGTAAGGGGGACATGGATTCGATGCCCGTCGCGGACAGATATGTGTTTTCACATAACTAAGTTTTTGTGAAAATACGATAAACATATGTATTAACCAATTATACTGTTGAAGCACGATTCAAAAACATTTAAGCCCTATGTGAGAGCGAACGTGCTCATCTCATTATGTTGGACACACCCAAAATTATGTTTCCGTGGCGTCCACGTTATAGGCGCCCCTCACAGCCAATAGAAGTACCAAGGTTCGTTCCTAAGAACTTACTTAAAACTATGATTGGGTGAACGGACGAAATCCTTCCCGCTTTTCTATACGTAATATCCGCGAAACAAGTGGATGGGTCGAGACCGCTGAAAACGCAAAATAGGAATTGCTAATGTAATAAAATAATACAGGAGGATTTGCTCAAACTTAACGAATTTATTTTGAAAACATCTGAAGTTGGAAAGTCAGTCTGTTCGTCAAGTTGCCACCTTCTGATCGCCGATCAATCGTACGCTAAACGGTAAAGAACTCGTAAATCACCAACGCAAGCTCAGCGTCTCTATACTAACAATATTTTCCTGAACTTAAGAGAGAGTCTTTTCCGTACGAGATAAGACCTGTATCTCCTATGAACTTCTGTTTCCGAGTCGTATCAAACTCAACTCCGACCTTCGTCTTCGCTGTCTCGGAAGCTATCTCCTTCTGACTAGTAATAGTATTCTGTGAGAGTCTCGGGCTTCTGAGACCTATGTCACGAGTAACGTTAACTGCGCAAAAATATCTCACTACCGTTCAGTACGCGACTGAACTATCGGACACCGTACAGCTTGGCGTCCGCACGTACTCGAAACACCTCGAGTCACGCTTGCCGGAAAACCTACCTCTCCGCTTCACGAAAACAGATTCATTAACTAAATTCTCTCGTGCGCCTCTCTCTCCTTCCTTCGCCGGCGCCGTGCATCCGTCACACCCGCTTCCTTTCCCTCGGGCGTCCCGTCCTCTCCCCCTCTCTCTCTGCTGGCGTGGTACGTCATGCTGACCAGCGCTTCTCTTTCTTCGTGACCGCTAGCCTCGCCCTTCCTGTTTACGTACTTTTCGGTTCTTCACAAGATAGTTGGCGCGTGTGATTCACGTCCATTAGCGGTTTTCTTCTAGACAGACTTAACTTACCGCAAAGTAAAGAAACGCATCGGGTACAACGCACACTGCTAAATGAATACTATAAGTAAGGTGCAGATTTCTAGACATCTTGGCGTCTGCTCTCCGCGGACAATACTTGGCAGATGTCGTTCGCTTAATTGCTGATGGTTATCTTGCTTGGGAAAGGCATCTCCCTTCCCAGAGCGGGAGAATTACAGACCTTCTTTGTCACATACAAATAACTTCGAAAAATATTCTAGAACAATATTGCTTCTGTGTCCACCTGGACCACATTTTAAGTTTTGTCAATAATTACATATACACTGACGGAAAAAAATCCCAACACCACGAAAAAATAGTTATAGAGGAATGAAATGGCGGCCATACATTTGCATAGGTAACATATTTAATCGATTAAGGTTTCAAGATCACGGCTTATTGTAAGCGCGAGAAGAGCCATTTTAAATGTGAAATGCTGTTACATTAATAACAGGTGTAACTGCCAGAATGTTGAATGCAAGCACGCAAACGTTCATGCATTGTGTCGTACAGGTGCTGGATGTCAGTTTGTCGGATGGTGTTCCATGCCTGTTGCACTTGGTCGGTCAATACAGTGACGATTAATGCTGGTTGGGGGTGACGCTGGAGTCGTCGTCCAATGATGTCCCATACGTGCTCGATTGATGAAAGATCTGGTGATCTAGCAGGTCACGGCAACATGTCGACACTCTGTAGAGCATGCTGGGTTACAACAGCGGTTATGCGGGCGAGCATTATCCTGTTGGAAAACACCCTCTGAAATGCTGTTCATGAATGGCAGAACAACAGGTTGAATCACCAGGCCGACGTACAACTGTGCCGTCTGGGTGCGTGGGATAACCACGAGAGTGCTCCTGCTGTCATAGGAAATTGCTCCCCAGACCATAACTCCAGGTGTAGGTCCAGTGTGTCTCGGCCGCAGACAGGTTTGTTGCAGGCGCTCACCTGGCCTCCTTCTAACCAACACACGGCCATCACTGGCACACAGGCAGAACCGGCTTTCATCAGAAAACACAACAGATCTCCACTCCGTCCTCCAATTAGCTCTAGCTTGACACCACTGACGTCGCAAACGGCAGTGGTTTGCAGTAAGTGGAATGCACAGGGCGTCTGGGCGTCTACAGGGCGTCTGGCTCGGAGCTGTCCTTCAAGTAACTGATTTGTAACAGTTCGTTGTGTCACTGTGGTGGCAACTGCAGCTCGAATTGCTGCCGCAGACGCAGTACGTTGCGCCACGGCCATACGCCATACACGGCGGTCTTCCCTCTCAGTAGTGCCACGTGGCAGGCCGGAACCCTGTCTTCTTGAGGCAGTACCTTCCCTTGACCACCGTTGCCAACAATCATGCACAGTGGCTTCATTCCTGCCGAGTCGTTCTGCAATATTGCGGAAAGAAAATCTACCTTCTTGTAGTCCTATTACACGACCTCGTTCAAACTCCGTGAGCTGTTGATAATGGCTTCTTCGTCTTCTTAAAGGCAATCTTGACTAACATCAACACCCTACGTTGAATCTCAGCGATAACTAACGCTCACGAACGTTACAGCGCGTATTTACAGCAAACCTGCTTTGCATGTTCCGAGGGGCGCTACTAGCGCCACACGTATGCGCCGAGCGCGAAATTTGCATAGACGTCATCTTACAGATGTACTCTTACAGCCTACCAACTGTCGTTTATCTAACACAACCCCTTCCTGGTGTTGGGATTTTTTTCCGTCAGTGTATATGGATGTAAGGTCAGGTGATGCGTAACATCACAGCCTCTCCTTGACAAATGTCAACCCCGCCTTCTCGTGGTGCATCCTGTTCCCACTAAAGGGGCTCTGACGACCGCCAATAGCGGTATAACTATGCCATCGGGATCAGAGGAAATGCTATCCCACACTCACCAACCCGCTTGGCCAGCGTGGTGAGTTATGGCCAAACACCTCCAAAATGACTCTACAACTTAAATCTTGGCCCTCAGTCTCCGGCAGCTGGAATGTACCTGGCCAAGGCAGCGGCCAGTGCGACATGAAGGCAGAGGGTGCTAAGAATCCCCGGAGGACCGGACTAGGCTGCCATTTCATGCTGACCTTGGCTACGTATAATGGACGCTCCCTATCTTCTGATTCAAGGCTTCTTGAATTGGAAGAGGAACTACAAAGGATCAAGTGGGACATCGTCGGGCTAAGTGAGGTAAGGAGAAAAGGAGAAGATCTCATTGAACTGAAAAGTGGACATCTCTTCTATTATCGTGGGACAGATACTGGCAGAACTAGTGGTGTTGGATTTATAATAAACAAGAAACTGAAGGATAAAGTTGTAGAAGTTGAAAGTTCCTCTGACAGAGCTGCACGACTCGTTATCCAACTCTCGAGAAGATACCAGGCTCAGATTATTCAAACTTATGCACCCACCACAAGTCATCCTGAAGAAGAAATTGAAGAATTTTATGAGGAAATTCGTCATCTAAATAATAAAGGTAAGCAGCACTTGAAGAAAATTATGGGAGATTTCAATGCAAAAATAGGGCACCGGCAACAGAATGAAACTTCAGTAGGTAAATTCGGTCACGGCAACAGAAACCAGCGTGGAAATACTCTCGTTGAGTTTGCAGGGGCAGAAGGATTTTTCATCTTGAACTCCTTTTTCAAGAAAAAGCCACACAGGAAATGGACATGGAGACATCCAATTGGGACGACAAGTGAAATTGATTTTATTATGTGTAACAAAAAATTCGTCATCGAAGACTGCAGTGTGCTGAACAAGTTCAACACAGGTAGTGAATATAGATTGGTGAGATGTAAGATGCACCTCAACACTAAACTGGAACGTGGCAAGCTCATAAGACAAACAAAATCTATTGACATAACCAACCTTAAAAAACACCATAATACTTTCAAGTTGGAACTGAAGAACAGATTCTCTGCTTTAGAAGGCCTAACATCGGAAGAAGTGGATATTTCGGAAGTTAACAGAAAAGTAACCAAAGCTCTTATGGAAACAGCAACAAAATTAACTGGGTCTAAGAACAAGTTGCATGTGAACAAATTATCAGGAAAAACCAAAATGTTGATGCAAAAAAGAAGAGAGATGAGGACAACTAAAGAAGATGTGACTTCCAAAGTGGAATACATAGAGCTATGCAAGACAGTAAGAAAAAGTATCACTGAAGACGTAAGGAAATTCAACTGTGAACTAGTGAGGAAAGCAATTGAAAACAACCAAAGCCTTAAGATAGCAAAGGGACATCTCAGTAAGGGAAGAAAACAGATTATGGCTCTGAGAAAAGAAGATGGTTCTATAACAAGAAATAGAGGCGAAATTTTGACAAGAGTGAAAGATTTCTACTCCAAATTATATGAAAGGGATGATACATGTACTCCAGACATCATGAAAGGTACCAGAGTTCTTCCAGTCCTCCCAGCAGAAGTTGCTCATGCAATCAAGAACATGAAGCGGGGGAAAGCTCCAGGAGAAGATGGAATTATTGTAGACATCATACAAGAAGCAAGTGGAGAAATTGAAACAGTACTCGCCCAAATTTTCACTCGATGCCTTCATGAAGGAAAGATTCCTGAGGATTGGAACAATGCTACAATGATCCTGCTACATAAAAAAGGTGACATTGAGGATCTCAGGAACTACAGACCTATCAGTGGTTTATAAAATCTTCACTAAAGTTCTTTCACACCGCTTGAAGGTAACACTGGACATGGCTCAACCGAGAGAACAAGCTGGATTCAGGGAGTGGCTACAGCACAATAGATCATATCCATGTGCTGAGAGAACTAATTGAAAGAGCGAGGGAATATGAACTTCCATTGTGCATGGCTTTTATCGATTATGAAAAAGCCTTTGATTCGGTGAAACCATCAGCAGTTACAATGGCTCTGAAATCCTGCGGTATTGAAGATGCATATATTAATATTATTAATAACATCTATAAAAATGCAAGTGCAAAGATTCGGCTGTTTGAAAATACAACACACATAAAAATTGGAAAGGGAGTGAGACAAGGTGACACCATATCTCCAAAGGTCTTTAATGCCATATTGGAAAATGTCTTTCAATCACTGAACTGGGAAAACAAAGGGATAAAGATTAATGGAGATTATCTAACCCACCTTCGTTTTGCTGATGACGTAGTCATTTTTGAAACTACCCCATCAGAGCTGCAGAGTATGATCCAGGAACTTGCTGACAAGAGTAAAGAAGTGGGATTAAAAATGAACTTTCAGAAGACAAAAGTGATGTTCAATGCTTTTACAAGAAATGAAGATTTATCGATTGATGGAGAAAAAATGGAGATAACAGATACGTATGTTTATCTTGGACAGCAGATATCAAGTGAGGGTCACATTGATGAAGAAATTAATCGGCGTACAAAACTTGCCTGGAGAGCTTTTGGAAGAAACAGCATAATTTTTAAGAGCAATATGCCATTATGTCTTAAAAGAAAAGTGTTTGATCAATGCTTCCTTCCAGTGCTTACGTATGGTGCAGAGACGTGGACCTTAACTAAAAGAGACATACAAAGGCTGCAGACAACTCCACAAAGCAGCATGGAGAGGTGCATGCTTGGTATAACCAGGAGAGATAAGAAGAGGAACTCGTGGATCCGAAAAATGACGAGAGTGGAAGACATCATGATCAGAGTTAAGTCCCTGAAATGGCAATGGGCTGGACATACTGCCAGAAGGACAGACCATAGATGGACAG
Source organism: Macrothele yani (assembly GCA_039090855.1). Taxonomy (NCBI): domain Eukaryota; kingdom Metazoa; phylum Arthropoda; class Arachnida; order Araneae; family Macrothelidae; genus Macrothele; species Macrothele yani. Next base: position 79,919,558 of record CM077026.1, read on the forward strand.
CCGAAATTTTAGATTGGATTCCAAGGGACAGGAAAAGACCCAGAAAAAGACCACATGGGAGATGGGTGGGTGAAATTCGAAAATATGCGGGAGTGACATGGAGGAGACTGGCACAAGACAGACCGTTGTGGAGGAAACTTGGGAGACCTTCGTCCAGCAGTGGATTGATAATGGTTGACAATGATGATTATGATGATGATGATATGGATGTTCTCATCATAAGTCCATCTAAACACATTAATTCGATATTATAAAAACATACTGTTCTTATCATTAGTCCATTAATGTATGACTTTCCTGATATTACAGGCATAATGTTCAATTTATAATTTCTCGGACATAAGTAATGCTCCCGCTCTCACACGGTACTTCAGAAGTAAACTAAAAATGAATTTATTTATACTCTAGAAGGCTAAAATCGTTAGAAGGCAGGATCTTTCGCAGACCACATTGGCCGCATCATAAGGTCCAACAGTTTGCCAAAAGTACAGAAGCAAACAGAAATATTGTCATAAACATTTCCAAGAGTACATGGGCCCCTGACGGAATTGCCAGATGGCAAAAGTACTCACCTCTCAAGTTTCCTGAAGATTGACGTCATATGCGTGGTGTAGGTAGAGACTGAAGTAGGTCCCTCCAAATAGGATTCAAAAGACCCTATTCGTTTCCCATTTCGGAAACCAATGGTGTAATGATGATTTCCCTGCATTTTTGAATCCTATCAGTCTCTACCTACACCACGCATATGACGTCAATCTTCAGGAAACTTGAGAAGTGAGTACTTTTGCAATCTGGCAATTCTGTCGTGGACCCATGTACTCTTGGGAATTTTTCCGACTATATTTCTGTTTGCTTCTGTACTTTTGGCAAACTGTTAGACCTTATGATGCGGCCAATGTGGTCTGCGAAAGATCTTGCCTTTTAACGTTTTTAGCCTTTTAGAGTGTAAATAAATTCATTTTTAGTTTACTTCTGAAGTAGGGCTTAAATGTTTTTGAACCGTGCTTCAACAGTATAATTGGTTAATACATGTGTTTATGTGTTTTCACAGTTCCCTCAATTCGTATCAGGCGAGTTCGCGAACTGAACCCAATGGCGCCCCAAACCATGACACCTGGTGTTGGGCCGGTATGACGCCGCAAGGTACCGTTCACTAAGATGCCTCCAAACACGTATGCGACCATCATGGGTCATCAATATGAACCGTGACTCGTCAGAAAACACGACCTATTGCCAATCAGCGCGCAAGTGTTTGTGTTCGAGACTTCATAGCAGCCTGAGGCATTGGCATCTGTGGTTGAGGGTCAAAGGAACGCGCAGCAATGGGCATATAGCTACCAGTCCTCTATTAAGCAGACGACGTCCTACTGTGCTTAAGGACAAAATCTGACCTGTGACAGTGCTCCACTGCTGCGCTAACACCGTGGATGTTGCTGTGCGATAGTTCACTGCCATGCGGTCGAGGTGTCTGTCATCTCGGGCAGTCGTGCGATTTTGTGATCCATTTCCCGGATTTCTGTGCATCCGAGCCTCATCTGTCCACTGACGTCACGTTCACACCACTGCACTGGCTTTTCGTCCCGTCCGAGTGGCAATTTCGCGGTAGGAAAATCCAGCTTCTCTCATCCCAGTAGTTCTTCCTCACTCAAAGTCTGTCAGGTGTACATAATGCAAACTTCTTTGGCGGTGGAGCGTAGTGAGGCACAAGAAACACCCTTTAGACTCTATGTCGGTTCTTCACTGATTACAACATCTCGTTTGAGCGAGATCTTTATGCCCAAGTCTGGAGGAATTCGAGGCCACTGTGGTGCAGTGGTAGCATGTCCGCGCGTAACTGGAAGACCCTGGGTTCGATTCCCGATGGCGGCCGAATTTTTCCATGACTCACTTATAAACGTGGAAAGAGCGAAAACCTTTGTTTGATGACAGATTTTTTATTACATATAACCTGTTTCTATGGGAATGTATTTACAAATTCCATGTGGGTAGTATTTGCAAAAGTTCATGGAACTTTGATACAGAAAATAATGTGCACAGTTACTTGTTATTGATGAAAAGCAGGTAATTTTATAAAGACAAATTACGTAAAGAATTTAAAAGTGTGTGCTTTGGTGAGAAAATGAATGGAATGGAATGAAATGTAACAATTCTTTGCAACATGCCACTCTGGAAAACTTTAAAAACCACCTGGAAAACCTGGAAAAGTCAGGGAATTGTTTTATTACTTTTGAGTAGTAACCCTGTCTATGTTGGATACCAACATACCGTTACTTTTCATCTTACATCATGCCCACAGTGAAGTTCGGAGACAGCAGTCTGGCCTGGGGGGACTGTTTTTCCTGAATAGAATGAAGTGGACTTGTGTAGGCCACGAATTTTTACGCAAATCATCCTTATCACACGCTACGGCAGTATTGGGGCAAAAATTCCTGTCTTTTATCGTCAAAACATTATCGTCAAAATTGCTGTCTTTTATCGTCAAAACATTTCTTGCCCCAAAGCACGATTTTCATTGCCTTTGTCTGAACAAAATAAAGAGAATAAAAATAAATGGCCAAAGATCTTAACATGAAAAAAGCATCTTTATAAAGAACCAGAACCCTGTATGAGAAGAAGAACGGTGTTCTTCCTCCGCGACCGGCATAAAGCTGGGCTTTGAAAGAAGTGGTGAAATTTTCCTTAAGCCTTCAGATTTCTCCGTGTGAAGAAAGAGTACAGGAAAAGATTGCAAGTTACAAGTTCGTACCTCATTTCAGTATGATTAAATGATAAACAGCAAAGTTCGAAAAAGTATCAAGTTCCTCATTACTATTGAGGACAAAGTGTACGGCTATCTGATTGCATTTAAATCATAGTTTCTTGTCTTTATCATAACAGCATTTTTTTTTTTTTTTTTTTTTGCATTATTTAGATCCACTTTTCTTGCTAATGGAATTTATGGAGAACGGCAAATTACAGTCATATCTGCGAGAGAGCCGAGCGGAGAGGTTTTACGGAAATCTTCATGGTGCTAGTCGAAACCTGACATCTCACGATCTCACAGCATTCGCCTACCAAGTATCCAAAGGCATGGATTATTTGGCATCAAAAGGGGTAAATCACAAACCTTTCTTTTTTCCTTATTATTTACTAAAATCAGAAAAACGCATTGTAAGTCCATTGTGCATATTGCTGCAAAAATTACATAACAAGTTGTTGATATTTTATATTTTTCATCGATAGTTACTATTTTAACCACTTAAAAACTGTTGCAAATGCATGGACACCTAAATAGGAATGAAGAAGAATTCAGATTCTCTAAGTGTGACGAATACTTAAGTTTCTTACAATATTTAAAGCAATTAAGCATGACGCTTAACTCTCTTTTCAGAACATTTCATCAGGAACGTCGCCAAGGGGATGAGTCTGTGGGCTTGAGCCCACCCTGAAATTTGTCTTACCACCCTGCCGCGGTACCTAGTTCAAAATGTTCTAATTTTTAATATATTTAACTTCGAAATATGATCTGGACTTTGCCAAGGAATAAGTCTTGTGTTTTATTTCATGTAGCCCTACGTACTGTATTTCCCCTTAGAAAGTGTGTTGTTTACATCTCCGTAGAAAGGTTGTCAAAATAACATTCGAAGGGCCATGAAAATTCAATTGTTCTCCACTCTTTCAATTCTTTACTTTAAGCCTATTTTTGATGTTTGTATGGTCAGGGGGCGAATGAAGAGGGTGGACAGAAATTCACCGGGTGAGATCATTACTACAATAATGGCCCTGCTGTTTGTTTTCTTTACAAAATTGAGGATTCCAACCCGGAAAGTGTAGTCTAAAGCTACACCAGCGCTCTTAGGACTGCCCCGGTACAGTGAAAGTGTAGAAAACGGCCGAAGATTGCTTTGTACGAGAAGAATGCAAGGCAAAGCTGCTGGCTTGAAGGAAGGAAGTTAAGAATGGAGAGGTGTAGGGTATTATGTGTCTGCGTAGCAGGACGGTAAAATTTGATATAGATAAACAAAAACGACATTTTTCTTTATACTGTTCAAGTACAGAATGCCGCCCCGGTGGCGCAGGGGTCTAAGCGATGGCTTATGACCATTTTTCCCGAGTTGGGTCCGGGTTCGAATCCCGGTGAATCATGGATGTTGTGTTTGTCTTATGGCACTGGCTCTCTCTCTCTTCCCTGGAACAAGTGGCCATAAATTAGGGACGGGCGACTGCTTATAGCCCATTGAGTTGCACACGCTGGAAGGTAAACCTCCAATCAAAAAAAAAGTACAGTTATATGTATTATTTTCGTAAGCAAGAATGCAAAACTTTGAAAAGCGATCGAAGACAACGCATTCAGAGCAAGCAAAAAATTGAAGGCGATATTTTAGTAACACTTGTTTGTGTCTTACACCAGTGGTGTAACTATGCAGATCCGCGTATTTGTGTGTGTGTGTGTGTGTGTCCAGGTGGAGGAGGTAAGGATTGCACGAATTCCCTTGTAGCGGGTAGTGAAAAGCTATCAAGCTTGCCCCACCAAAAATAATGCTCGCCTACCAGTCGCTCATCCAAATTTCAAAGTCTAGTAAGGTTCCTGCGTTTCAGCGGCATCTCCAGATACGAGTTGTGTATTTTGCATGAGTACTAAGTTAATTTTATCATAATACTAGCAGGGATACCCGGTATTTCCCGAGTAAATATTCGTGGAATCACCAAGTTCAACGGGTGAAATTTTATGAATGAAAAATATATTCTTGTAGTTTTCCTTTTAATACCAAATTTGGTGATTCTAAACTGAAAACTGTAGAACCTTTTTTTTTTTATACCAAATTGGGTGGTTCTAAATTGAAAACTGTAGAACTTTTTTCGAAAATTTTGTATGAGGGCCCCTTGACCACCCAGCCCACGACCCCTTCCAAAAACTGCCTAATGTCTAAGTCAGAGTATTATGAGATACTATACCAAATTTGGTGGTTGTAAATTGAAAACTGTAGAACTTTTTACGAAAATTTTGCATGGACGCCCTTTGACTCCTTCCAAAAACCGTGTACGGTCTAAGTTAGTACCATGAGATAAATACCAAATTTGGTTGCTCTAAATTGAAAACTGTAGAACTTTATACGAAAATAAATTTTGTATTAGGGGCCCCTTGACACCCTCCCGGCTCCGACCCCTTCCAAAAAATGTCTACGGTGTAAGTCAGAGTATCATGAGATGATATATCAAATTTGGTGGTTCTAAATTGGAAGCTGTGGAACTTTTTACGAAAATTTTGTATGGGGGCCCTTTGACCCCCGGGCTCCGACCCCTTCCCAAAACCATGTACGGTCTAAGTCAGTAAGTCATAGTACCGTGAGATAGAATACCAAATTTGGTGGTTCTAAAATAAAAACTGTAGAAATTTTAGCTAAAATAACGAAAATTTTGTATCAGGCCCCCTTGACCCCCCCCCCCCCCAGCTCCGATCCCTTCCAAAACCCTTCTACGGTCTAAGTTAGAGTACTATGAGATAGTATATTAAATTTGGTGGTTCTTAGTTAGATTAGCAGATTTTTGTCTCAATTTTTCTAAGTCTTAAAAATCGCTTCCCAGAACATAGAAAAACACTTTTTATTGAAGAGTTACTAATTGCTCACTAATTAGTGATCTCACTAAATTACAATGTAAAAGAATATGCCCTGTGAGAAATTGTTATGTGCTTCGAGAATTTTATATGATTCTACAGCCTCCAACTGTTTTATGGTAATGGCGCTTCGCCCAAAGACGAAGTAATAGAACATTTGCACTTCTGGAAAACTTTTCGCGTCACCTTCGAAGATACTTACATTCAGCACATAGGGATCTTTTCCTTCAATCTCATTAATTTTTTCCAAATACCACATTTTGTACTCGAAAGTTAAACTTTCAAAGTAAGACACCATCATTTCAACGGGGACTCATTTTACTCAGGCTCGTTGCCATGAAGAAAGTCACGTGTCTGCTGCATCCTCATAGGCAGTAGAAGCCACGAAAGAATGCGAACGGCGGGGCGGTTTTTTCTTTGACTTGTCACTAAAATCATTACTGCTCGGCTCCCTTTTGTCATAGATAAATGTTTCATACACCTAAACCTTCCTCGACAAATGCTCTGTGGAATGGTGAAAACCGCACCAAAATCCGTCCAGCGATTCTCGAGATTAGGCCGAACAAACAGACAGACGCCTACCGGGGACTTTATTTTATACTATGTATAGATGAGTGGGAGAGGAAATGCCTGCTGCTTCACCTCTCACAGATATCCATTGAGCTGCACATCCAAAACTCACTATGTGGTCAGCAGACACACGATCTGGACAGGGAGTAAGGTACCAGATTCAACGCATTCTGTACCTTGTGACATATATCTCTAATTTAACCTTCTTTTTGAGCTCCTGTGTTCTTATGCAAAAAAAAAAAAAAAAAAAAAAACAACTTTGGTTTCTTCCCGTTAAATATTTTGACATAACGACACAGAGCTTCGCTCGATGAATTTAAAGTTGGCAACTCCTGATAGCGGATCAAAGCACAACTTACGAAATCTACTGAGATAAGAGCTCAGTGTGCAATGTTTCGAGAGCGCTGTTTTCTTTCACTCTTGTTTCTAAAAAGCACTGTTGATCAAACTATTCTGATGAAAAGTTGTGTATGTTTTCATAGACGATTTTGGGGCACTGTACTTTGTTTTCGTAAACTAATTCATGAGTGATTAACAGGAGAGCGAAAGTTTTGTAAAATCAAGATTGTTAGAAGTAGAAAGGATAATTGTAATTAAATGTGGATTGAATTATTGTGATTTGCTTCGAAGCTAATTAGTGTTTGCTGGTTAAGTATGTCGGAATTGGATAACAAGCCATTACAACCAATAAAGTGGATTAAAATGTAAATCACGTTGATTCATTTCATACACGTGGACATCATTATGAAACTATATTCATTGTATAGTTAAGTTCTTCTCAGCTTCGACCCAAAAGTAAAATATTTGGGTTCTACCGCGAAGCAAATTCACCTTACGCAAGATGAGCTGTTAAGTGATTACATGTTTGCAATGACGCTAATTTAACGTAAACGTAAAAGAAACAAATCAACTGTTATATAGAAATATTTGAAATGTAATTACAATATAAATAGTGACTTGCGTTTATGCAACTAGAACAGCAGATCGAACTTTGCCTTTAGAGAGAAAAGGTGTTTAACAGGTCCCTCGGGGAAACTATTCCTAGCCGACATGGACCACCTACGTACAAATGGAAGGACGCTCCCCCTTCCCCGTTCTTTATCCCCGATATAAGAAGCTGTGACGTATACTCTAATTTAACTTTCCGTTTTAATTTCTTTCTCTGTGTAAATTTGAGTTCATTCTCCTTAGCATTTTTCAAAATTAACGTGATATCTTCCCTCTCGCAAGAGTATGATTGGCAACAAAATGAGGTGTTACGTGTATATATATCAAATAAGAACAGGCCGATATATAATGTTTGAGAAGCAGCAGTATGTGGAGACGGCGGAAGTTATACTAATTGTTTAAGAGACGTTTGTTAAATTGAAGTTTGAGTTATTTGAAGGCAGCGTGTTCTACTTTAGCGCTAGCTTTGTTCTCTTAATAAGTATTATTAATAACTCATGTTCGTTTGATTATACCTTGTTGAAATGCCAAAGGATTAGTGGCAGAATAAAGACTAATTGTAAGTAACCTTTTCTGAAGTTCCTTGACTCCTGTTTCACTGTAGGTGAAGTTTGTGGGACTAATCTACGTAGTGTTCATACAGCTATCCTTAAACGAACATTATAAAGCACAGACTTTCTCCGAGAAGCCCCACGTGCGAATCGGACTCCCAGCAATTAGCAACCAATTTCTTGCGTCATGGTCAGCATTTTCCTTCAAACAACAGAGAGAAAGAATGGGAAGTGAAAATACACAGTGGTTGTAAAGAGGAGTCTTGCTTGACTTCGGAAGGAGAAGGAATATTTTCTTGGACATGTAATCAGGAAGAAATGAGAACGCATTTCGACGGGGAAATATTTGAAAAGAAATCCAAAATACCCAACTCCCTGCTGAAAGTGACATATACTTTTATAAAACTGTATGTTCCCTTTTTCCCCTAATCAGAGGAATAAAGACACTTCATGCTACCAAAATTAATCGTTTGTGTCTTCAATTTGTTTATTTATTTATTTGCTTTAGTGTTCCAATGACATAGGAACCTGCAAACAGAAATTTTTCTGATATCTTGGCGTTCGCTTCAAAGGATAATCACGCCACTGACCTCGTTACATAAACTTACATTAACTTGTTTTGTGAAAGTATTATAAGTATCTTTTTGAACATTAAAAGTATCTTATCTTAGCAGACTTACTACGTAGACCTTTGACCGCTGTCAGAGGTTGCCAACTTCAAATTCATCGCGATAAACTATGTGGCGTTAAGTTAGAAAAATAGTTAACGAGAAAAAAACAGATTTACGTAAGAACACAGAAACTCAAAAGGCAGGTTAAATTAAAAATGTGTGTCACAGCCTGATGCGGCATAAAACGTCAACTAACCAAATATTTCAAAAAATCAAAAAAATCTATGTGGAGAGAGGGAAACGGGGTCTGTAAAAGCACTTCAAAATTCTGCATTGAAAAGAGAGGGGATCAGAGTGAGATATCTAGTGTTATAGTATCATCTTCAGTAGCTGGAGAAATATCAAGATTGGGCTGCAGTTAGCGAGCAATACTTCGCGGAATTATCGGTTTCTGAACTTCTAAAAAAGATTGAAGCTATTCTGCGCCGTTAAAAAAATTGTGTGGTGCGCTACACACACACAAAAGTGCCTCAACATTTTTGAAAACGGTATGCCAGATATTTCAACAAATGTTCCACACGTTTTTGAAGAAGTCTGAGACGTTGTGCCACCCAAATTTTGTGGAAAGTTCCATGATAAACATGGAAAATCGGAAAACTGGCAAGGTGCACATACACCTCGCATCAAACAAACGGACGAGATTATTAAAAGACAGTAAAATTCCGAAACTTTGCACAAATCTGCAGCAAACTTCGGCATGTACTGAAAAAAACTGGCATTGCCAAAATTCTCGAAAGTTACAATAAACTGCAACACAGTTTACTAAAATGCTGAGCCTTTGTCAAATGAAATGAAATTCTGTGAAAAGTTAACTCGCAACTCAGAAAAGTCACACACATTTTGAAGAACGTTGCTCATGCGCTTTCCTCTAAATAAATTAATAATAACATTATGAAACATATTACACCAGCCTCAGAAACATTACACAATTCCTAGGAAGATACCCATGCGCCATTCATGCTCTGCAACATACCACAAAGGCTTGAGTTTTTCATAGTTTCATAGAACTTTAAAAAAATTTAATGTATGATCTTATTCGGAAAATCCCAATAATGTTACAGAGATTAGTAGCCATCTAAGTAACAGCTGGACACCGAGTCGGACGATGAAGAGACCGTATTTTCTAAAGTACAAAATCGGCTTCCTTTTTACCTACAGCGAAATCTCAGCACAGGTAAAACGACGCTTCGATATACTAGTACTGTGATTTTACAGTAGCACAAAAGGATGTATTTCAAAGAATTCAGGCATATAATCTTTTATTGTACTTTGAAATTGCAGCGCCGATGGTCTAGTGTTGAGAGACGTTGGTCTCACAATACTAATAATACGAGCTGCGCGTGGGTCCGGATTCCGGATGGGGCTTGGATGCTTGTCAAACGGCTTTGGCTCTTTCCCTTCCTTGGAACCAGTGATCTCAAATTAGGGAGAGCGAATGCTTAACCCCGTAGGGTTGCTTATGGTGGACGTAAAACCCCAAAATGAAAAGAAACAAGAAAGATGACACCGAATTTTCGGGTGTAATAAGCACGTCTTTTGAATCCGTTCTGGCGCAAATTAAATTTATCAAAGCTATTCAAAGTCAATGGAACCGGTATGGAAAACAATAGTATCTGACAGAAGAAAGAAGTTTTTCAATCGGGTCTTTAATCCCTCAGATATTGCTGTAAACGGAATCGTGTGCTTACGAACTCTTAGAAACAGAGTTATCGACAAAAATAAGATGTGACTTCACGTCCCCTGGTGTGAGAACCATGCATTATTTAGGAAGAAAGTATTCTCAAAAGGTTTATCCATATGAGCGGTATCGGTCCAAGAAAAAAATTTAGTTAAATTTTCAGGAGCCCAGATTTTGCTACAGATGTATCAGAAGCAGAAATTAACACTTATGACCCCTGGTGGCCAAACCATTCTTTACAAAACATTAGATATTATGCAAAGAATATTTTCCATCAGGTCTCGTATGCGATACAGGAAGAATTTTTCAAATCAGAGTTTTAGGAGCAGAAAACGCAATTTACGTTTGTCCCCCCTAGCGGAAAGTCTATGATTTACTTGAAAATTTTGAATTTATCGGAAAAACATTTCGCATCGGAAACACTATCCAACAAAGAAGGAATTTTTGAAATCGGACTTTTAGAAGTAGATATATTGACAAAAATAAGATATACATCTATGCCCCTGGCGTAGAAACCATGCACTATTTTAAGAAGAAAATGTTTCTAAAAGGTTTGTCGACATGAGCAGTATCGGTCAACAAAAAACGAATTTTTTTTCAATCGAGAATTTAGAAGCTCATATTTTGCTGCAATTACATCAGAAGCGGAAATTAAGATTTACGCCCCCTGGTGGCCAAATCATTTTTTTTTTTACAAAAATTAGAAATTATGTGCAAACGATTTCCCACCAGGAGCTCTATCCGGCGCAGAAAGAATTTTTCAAATCGGAGATTTAGAAGCAGAGATATAGGGAGAAACGCAATTTACCTTTACGCCCTTTAGCGGAAAGTCTATGAATTACTTGAAAATTTTGAAATTATATGGAAAACATGTCACACGGAAAACACTATGCAACAAAGAAGGAATTTTTCAAATCGGACTACTAGAAGTAGAGATATTGACAAAAATAAGATATATATCTATGCCCCCTGGCGGAGAAACTGTGAAATATTTTAGGAAGAAAATATTTCGAAAAGGTTTATCGATGTGAGTGGCATCAGTCCACGAAAGAATTTTTTTAATCGATATTTTAAAAGCTCATATTTTATGGCAAATACATCAGAAGCAAAAATTAACACTTACGACGACCCCTGGTGGCCAAAGTATTCTTTGCCAAAAATTCGAAATTATGTGCAAAATATTTTCCATCAGGATATATATCCACTATAAATGAGCTACTGTGTTAAAAAACTAAAGAATGCCAAGTTACAATATTTCTCAAGGATATACTATTCAAACTAAATTTCATGTGGATCCAAGAGATAAAATCTCACAATAAGTACTTATAAATTCTAGTGCTCGTATTGTTTCATATCTTTCATACAGATCTGTCAAAACAGCTTTACCGGGGGGGCTGCCCGGGAAAAACCACCCAGAGCAGGTTTAATACAATTTGTTTAGAACTATTCCATGATGGAGCACTAAGAAAAGATCCATATTGAAGTGATTCTTTAAAAATGAGAGAAAAGGAAAAAAAAAAAAAAAAAAAAACAAAAAACAAATAACCATGAAAGAAAGTGAAAGTACGAAAACAGTATAGCCACAGGAAAAGGAAGTTTCCATCCCATGAAAACTGAAAATTTGACTCTGTATCCAACATGAATTTGTGACTTATTCAACATTATTTTATTCCAATATTTTATTGAGAATATCATTACCTTTTCTATAAATTATTGGTTTTAATGCTATCCATTTTTCAAAAGTTTTATTTGCACCATATTTCCTACTATCAAATTTTAAAACTCTTCTAAAATCACATTTTATTGCTAATTTTACTGGCTCCGAATTTCGATATTTCTTATTAAATGACATTAAATTTCTATTTTTTCCAGAGATTATATTTTGTGATTGCTATTAGATAATGAATTCAATTACTTTTTAAATTACTGTATTTTAAAGGTGCATGATGTAAGTTTTATTTACTGCCAAAAACGTCCTTTAAATTTAAGTAATTCTTTAACCATGTTCAAATGCTTTTTGCAAAATCATATTCAACAAAAATGTGCTCAGTGTTCTCCACGAGACCACAATGTTTACAATACATATCATTTGATAGATGTATTTTATGTAACCGTTTACGGTTAGGAATAATGTTGTGTGAAATTTTAAAATTTTGATAGCGGATGTGTGTACTTAATTTAATCTGAAGTTGTTGTTTCCAAATGGAAATTGCAAACAGAGTATTCATTATGATTTCGAGTTTTGTCTGATTTTTTAAATTTAAAGCCTTATGATACCTCTTAACTTATCGTCATGAATAATATTTTCTAGAATATATATTTTTATAATAGCTTACGACGATCAATATACCTCTCTTCTGCCAAAAAAGAGAAAGGAAGTTCTGGCCTCAAGGAACGGAAACATTCTAGGTTACGACCAACCTGAAACTTTAAAATCTTAAAAGCCGGATGTTTTTCGTTTCGGAAAAATGTTTTACAAAAATCTTAGTATTTTACCTGTGATCTTTAGACGTTTAATTCCTAACGCCCCAAACTCTACATCATTTTATAAAATTTCACTTTTTATTTTGTGTCCCCTCCCCTCCCAGATAAATCTGAATGCTAATCTTTTGGCTATTTTTGCAATAGCAAGTGATAATGGCGTGGTTCTCAAATAGTAATAGAATTTTGAGAAAAGTAGAGAATTTATAATTTTCGCTTTTGAAAATAAGGAAAAGTTTTTATTTTCAAGTTTTTCATAAATTTTTTTTGTATTAGTTAAATAGTCTTGTCATTTCTTAGAAAGGCATGGACTGAAAATCTGAATTTGTGTATTAGTAATTTTAAATAGATTTTGCTTTAAATTCTTCCAATTTACAAATAAAAACCCCTTACTTTTTTCTACATTCTAACTTGAGCCAAAAATAGAGTTAAATTTTTTGTATATCTCTTTAATTTTTGAAACTGAATTTTCATCTTTAGCAAACAAAACCACATCATCCACGAAGAAAAATGACTTTACAGAATTAGCTTGTCCAGGAACCAAAATTCCAGTTATATTTTTCTCATTATTTAATCCAATAAGGAAGTAATTTCTAACTAATATATACATAATATAGGAAACAGTGGCAACACTGTTGAACTCCTCGAGAGACTTTATTCTCTTTCGAAAATTTGTTATCTATAATTAAACGTGTGTTTATATTTTGGTATATATTTTTTATTACATTTATAAATTTTGTAGGGAAACTATAAGCTAATAATAATTTAAACATTTGTTCTCTGTTAATTAGGTCAAAAGCCTTCTTTTCGTTAAGCGAAATCAAAGCCATCTTAAATTTTCTACTATTTATCTACTGAAAAATTTCCTCCAGCGCTGACATGTTAAATTGGATATCACGTTCTGGAACTGATCACATTTGACCATCATCTATTAATCAGTAATATTTCTTATTTCTAATTTACAACTAAGATTTCTGAAGCCTTTTTTACGTAAATTTTACTTCCTAAAAAGTTACTTTCGCAACATTATTGATAGATAGATAGATATTTAGAAATTTACGTGTGCAAATTGTTCTCACATGCAAGAAATTTCATTTCTACAATAATTCCTATTGCGAACAATATCCGTCCGTATTACACGATTTAGTATTGCTTTTCATAACAACGATAAGCAGCAATTTTTCTATTCCTGTGCAATTTATCAATTTTTAACACGTTTTTCTTTTAAACAGTTATTCACTGTACCTTAATTTATTTGTTTCGTTTTTCTCTGCACAGATAATCCATAGAGATTTGGCTGCTCGCAATGTTCTTGTAGGAGAAAACAAAACTTGCAAAGTGGCCGACTTTGGATTTGCCAGGGACGTGATTATCAACCACATCTATGAGAGAAAATCGGAGGTAAATATCTTGTTTCTTTTGATGTGTGATTTATTTTTTTACCAAGTTATGAAGTGTTAAGACACAAAATAGAGGGATCTATAGGTGTACTTTACCAATTATTAGAATAGATATTGTTTTTTACTGTGACAATTATGGATTTTTTTATAGATGCAAAGTAAACTTTAAGGGTACAATACGAGTATATACATCAGCAAGTCAACTTCGCTTATTAGTGATGTGCCTTCCTCGGGCACAAACTAAATCCCAGATAAAAATAATTATTTTTTCTTGAGTTCAAATTTCATTTGAATTAAAATGAATACAATCCAAAAGCTTTCATAACTTTCACCTATATGGAAAAACTTCTTGGAATTAGTACAGTTGCTGTCTTGTGCACAAAGTTAATGTTTTGCAAATTCGACGAGTAACAGTCCAGATCCTAAATATTCGTATTTTGAAAGCCAAAAATATCTAGAGGTTTTTTATTTAGGACACCACAGCTTGATTTACATTAATGAGCAGTTTATTGAACGAGTGCCGACTTTGGCTATTCTCGTTTTCTTGTGCTATGAACTTTTCGCATTTCTTCCTTTAGTGACCTAAAAGCACAACTATAGTCTTCATACCTTGAGTAAAATCTGCGTTGTGAAAAAAACTTATCTTGTGAATTTACCTTTATTCAAAATGTGCTCGCATACTGGCAACCAGACAGCTGCATTCGACTACGTGATTAGTTACAATGTTCTTCAAAATCCTTTCAAAACAGTCTCCTTAAGAGCCTTTCTGAACTTGAGAACCTTCTGCTAAAATATTTCGTACTTCTTAGCAGCATATTTTGCTGTAATGACGCTTATCACAGTTTTTAAGAAGTGAGCCAGAATTTGTTTTGTGGGAGGGATAGTTTCAACGATCCTACTGCTACATCTGTGGGTGGAGTGTCCCTAATTTTATTGCATCTTTTATTTAAAATGAAATTTTTAAATGAAACCATATGTGACAAATTTTATTCTGTTGACTTCTTCCGATTACATCCAGGTCGGCAGATTATCTCGAGATTTTACATAATGCGTCGTCCGTGGTAGTATACCAGCATTAATGCTGTCTTATTCGATATTAGTTTCTTTTTTTTTTTTTATGCTTTAACAGTTCTATATAACGTAATCGTCAGTTAATGTAAAATGCATTATGGCATTTGATTAAACGGATAGGAATTTGACAGGTGTAATGAAACAAATGGTAGATGATTTTTGAGGGACAGGGGTAACAAATGAAAATTATTATTATTTGTTTTTCTGTTTTCTTTCTTTTATTTCTTTGGGAAGGGGAAGGGGAACAAAAAGTTTGGAAATCGCATAGCTCAGCTGTTCATCGAAACTTCGTCAGAAACATTTCTTTGGGTTGTACAGGTAGTTCGCTTATTTAAATCATCGAAAATGCGCACTTTCTGTTTTGCTCATGCCACTATGTTAAACATATTTCTTCCAGTTTTACTCTTCTGTTTTTTCAGTTAGTTTTTTAGTAAGTGTAGAAGAAGAAAAAAATTCCTGAAGATGCTGCAGATTCCCGTAGATTTCTCGATATTTAAATCAAGTAGTGATACGGTTCATCACTAGATAAATGCTACAATTATTTTTATTTCTGTTTGCAATTATTACAGGTACATTATAAGTCTCGAGTTTATAATTAGGTTTGAATATAGTGTTATTTATTTTACTTTCTCAGCTCGATTTCGTGTTTGTACTTATTTAGAATAATAATTTAAGGAGTGTTGTGTTTAAAAGATTTCTTTTATGAACTATGTAAATGTGTCTGCTTTTTACTTATTCAAAAACTAATAATTTTAACTAGATGTCTAACCCCTGTGCTTACTTAAGAGTACTTAGTGGTAATATTTATAACTTCGAAAATTTTCGGCACTGACTTAGAAGTCACTTTTGTATTTCTCTACTGTCAAATGATTATCAGCTACAAACATTATTTAGCAATGCGGAAAACCTAAAATGATTTTTCTATGAATGCTGGAAAATTATATACCAAGTATGAATCTCTTTCTATATATGCACCAATATTTATAATTGGTTCTCTTGCTTCACAGGGCAGACTTCCAATACGATGGATGGCACCGGAGTCACTGTTCGATAATATCTACACATCAAAAACCGACGTCTGGTCTTTCGGTATTCTCATGTGGGAGATCGTTACGTTAGGTAATTATACATCTTCTGTTGTCCCCTGTGGTGTATCTGATGTTTTGTTCCTTTAATTTTTATGGTTGAAAAATTACTTAAAATTTAGAAAGAAACAACAAACAAAATTAAAATTAAAAGGAGGGACGGAGAATTGTTCCGATGACAGAACAACGTGCAGCACTGCGCGGGTTATGATCAATTGTTTTTTCATCATGTGGTAAAGTGGTTACACTTCTTTTGACCATAAGGCATTTTAGTGGGCGGTGGTACAGCTTTTATTGACACACGATTGTTGGTTTAATCCAAATTTTTGACATTGCTACGATAGATGCCGATCTTTCTTTGACTTCATTTATTTTTCGGTAGGCCCTTACAATTCATGACTTTTAAACATGCGATTCGATGGGCCTTACGTATAATGAATCAAGGTGTATGTGCACAAATTCGCAATTCATACACTGCTGGCCACCCAAAATGCAACACTAAGAAGGACACGAGATAGCAAAGCCAGATTTACTGGACACATAAAAACAAATACAAAGATGAAACGATTCAGCTTACAGGGCCGTGCGACTTGCGGAACACGCAGACATCAATAGTTCGTGTGGCCCCCAAGGTTGGCAATAACGGCCGCTACACGCCGCGGCATCGAACGAAAGAGGCTTTGGATGTGGGCTTGGGGTACATCGGTATAGGTTGCTTATACACGTTGCCACAGTTCATGAGGCGTAGCCGCGAGTGGTGCTTGCCGAGCCACTCGGTTGCCGATCAGCGACCAGACGTGTTCGATGGGCGACATATCGGGATAATATGCGGGCCACGGCAGCAGTGACACCTGGTGGGCCGTGAAGAATTGTTGCACGATGCGTGCCATGAGCGGGCGCACATTGTCCTGTTGAAACGTGGCCGCTGGCAGGTCCTGTAGGTAAGGGAGGACTACAGGCTCCAAAACGTCGAACATGTAGCGGTGGATGTTGAGTGTATCGGCGATGCGTACCAGAGGGGTGCGGGTGTTACATCCAATTGTTCCCCAAACCATAACGCCAGGCGACGGACCGGTATGGAAATGCGTAATGCACGCGTCATACAGTCTCTCGCCACGGTGCCGCCACACGCGGATCCGACCATCGTGCTGTTGCAGGCAGAACCTGGATTCGGCGGAGAAGACAGTGTCGTTCCATTCCGTAGTCCAGGTGCGGAGTTCAACGGCTCACTGCCGCCGCACTCGCCGGTGGTGTAACGTCAATGGTAATCGGAGCAATGGGCGTCTTGTGACAAATCCCCGCTCCTGCAGACGACGTCGAACGGTATGTGCTGACACAGGTTGTTGCGCAACACGCCCTATTTCCTGCGCTAATGTTCGTGATTTGGCGGCGCGAGCCGTCAATGCTCGCCTCACAACATGCCGGTCCTCTCGTTCGGTGGTGTGCCGCGGCTGCGGCAATCGCTCACGTCGGTCTGTCCGTCCCTCCTGCACCCACCGAATCCATACTCGCCTCACTGTGGCTGAATGTCGTCCCACACGGGCGCCGATGTCTCGGTGTGCCCATAATGGCGTTGTAAACTTCCGTTTTTTCTTAGCTAACCGTAAGATGATAACAAAGGAATTTACTATATGCTGTTGTGAATTTTTGGGTGCAAATATTGAAACCAAATTATTTCATTGGCTTGCAGGCAGAGAGGCCCTTTTCAGGGAACGCATTCCTTTAGTTTGGGTGGCCGGGGACGTGACATGTTTATGAGAGAGTAAAGAGGCTGGCACTTTGGAGTAAAGGAAGAAAATACGCAAGAAGCGGATGAGAGGCAATACAATCTCTTCGTTGTACCTCCACAACGGGTGACAAAGTAAAAGAGAGATTTATGATGAAATAAAACTGCATTGAACTTGTGACGTACCTACATAGGAGATGACAAACATGTTAAGACGAAAACGTTGAAGCGACAAACTCCGTCGGTGTAACTTAATTGGGGAAGCATTCGGAGCTCCGGAGCAGAAGGATGCGAGTTCGCCACCGGCAAATGGCTTTTACTTTGTATGGAAAAAACTGTGGCTGCAGTTGGCCAAAATCCTTCGAAGAAAATGGACCTCTTGTTGGGACGGCTCCTGTGTGCGGAGAACTTTGGACGAACATCGCCGCAGAGAGAGAATGCGCCGTTGGCAATGGGCTGAAAGATTGCTCTGCTGGCAGCATTATTGCATATGTGCCCTCCTCCCCCTCTTCCTCCAGCGAAGAGAACCAGCAACTGTGTAATCGTGATAGCTTTTTCGGATGCTGCTAAAACAGCGAAACCGTGGTGATTTTTCCTTCTGCTTCTCTTTTTCTCGTGGTTAATGTTTCCCACAAGACTACGCAGATAGACTTCTTCTTATGCCTATTGCAGGGCAGGAAAGACTTTAAAACTGATGGGTGCATTTAAGGCTCACTGTGTAAATAAATACATATAGCCACTAGTTTTGTAAATAAACTGCTGTATATGGAATTTGCCTGTATATGTAACAGACCTATCAGCCTCCTATCAGTGGTTAATAAAATCTTCACTAAAGTTCTTTCACACCGCATGAAGGTGACACTGGACATGGCTCAACCGAGAGAACAAGCTGGATTCAGGAGTGGCTACAGCACAATAGATCATATCCACGTACTGAGAGAACTAATTGAAAGAGCGAGGGAATATGAACTTCCATTGTGCATGGCTTTTATCGCTTATGAAAAAGCCTTTGATTCGGTGAAACCATCAGCAGTTACAATGGCTCTGAAATCCTGCGGTATTGAAGTGGCGTACATTAATATTATTAATAACATCTATGAAAATGCAAGTGCAAAGATTCGGCTATTTGAAAATGCAACACACATAAAAATTGGAAAAGGAGTGAGACAAGGTGACACCATATCTCCGAAGCTCTTTAATGCCACATTGGAAAATGTCTTCCAATCACTCAACTGGGAAAACAAAGGGATAAAGATTAATGGAGATTATCTAACCCACCTTCGTTTTGCTGATGACATAGTCATTTTTGTAACTACCCCATCAGAGCTGCAGAGTATGATCCAGGAACTTGCTGACAAGAGTAGAGAAGTGGGATTAAAAATGAACTTTCAGAAGATAAAAGTGATGTTCAATGCTTTTACAATAAATGAAGATTTATCGATTGATGGAGAAAAGCTGGAGATAACAGACACGCACGTTTATCTTGGACAGCAGATATCAAGTGAGGGTCACATTGATGAGGAAATCAATCGGCGTACAAAACTTGCCTGGAGAGCTTTTGGAAGAAACAGCATAATTTTCAAGAGCAATATGCCATTATATCTTAAAAGAAAAGTGTTTGATCAATGCATCCTTCCAGTGCTTACGTATGGTGCAGGGACGTGGACCTTAACTAAAAGAGACATGCAAAGGCTGCAGACAACTCAAAGTAGCATGGAGAGGTACATGCTTGGTGTGACCAGGAAAGATAAAAAGAGGAACTCGTGGATACGAAAAATGACAAGAGTGGAAGACATCATGATCAGAGTTAAATCCCTGAAATGGCAATGGGCAGGACATACTGCCAGAAGGACAGACCATCGATGGACAGCCGAAATTTTAGATTGGATTCCAAGGGACAGGAAAAGACTCAGAAGAAGACCACATGGAAGATGGGTGGATGAAATTCGAAAGTATGCGGGGGTGACATGGAGGAGACTAGCACAAGACAGACCGTTGTGGAGGAAACTTGGGGAGACCTTCGTCCAGCAGTGGATTGATAATGGTTGACAATGATGATGATGATGATGATATGGAATTTGCATCCTTTTCTGCATGCTTAGAGTTGGCTGCAGAACGGCCAAGAAAATGGGGCACTGCGTTAATCTCGCAGTTTGTTTCCCCGTGTGGAGTTACATCCGGTAACAATTTGGTGTCAGAAGTTAGACCCTAGTCTTAAACAACCCTTAGAAATAGGAAACTAGGAGATTTGGGCCAGAGTGCCCGACAAGAAATTGACACGGATGCGAGTTGGAAAGGGGGAGGAAGACGCCCTTATTTATAACCTGGGGGACGGTGCCCGGTGTCCGGCGGATTAACATGCCCATCCGACGCCCGGCGGATATTTAGTGGTTCGGGCGTTCGAACCTGAGAATTTTGCATGGCAGTCACGAACGTTGACTACTAGGCCATCCGCGGCCCTGGTGTAGGTATGGTTCTGGAAAGTAAGTAGCTCTACAATCCGGTAACAATATTGTATGTAATTCCGTAGTGTCCCACAAACTGCGGGATATAAGTACGTCATATGACCTTGGGAGATGGGTCGTTTTCGAGATTTTGATCCCAAGAATCGGGATAAAATAAAAATTTTCTTCTAAATTTAATCAGCTGATTGCTGTACGGGTCACAAAGCTTACGACAACTATTCTGACTTCGTCATCGCAACGCGAGGCAAACGCGCTCGCTGTTTTATTTTGTTTGCTGTAGCGAGCGTTGTCTAGATACCGTTCTGATGTCACCATGTAAGTTATTACCAAGGAGGTTAGAATAAGATATCTGGAGATGCCCTTGTTAATTAAGCAGTACTACTTTGCGTGAAGCCTATAACCGCGAGCGAAGGCCGTCAAAGTGTGGGAAAGTTGATGGTTTCCAATGCTTTGCAATACATTTTGTGTTGGCCGAATCGCCTTCTTTCGTCGCAAATATTTCCAATTTCGCATCGTAACTTGTTGCCAATGTGTGAGAAAATGCTGAATTTATAAAATTCTTAAATATTTTGAAGTCCCTTCCCATTTTTATTTTAAGTTGAAATACACGAACATTAGTGCGAATTCAAAACAAAATATAACGTTAAAGTTGTAAACTTTGCTCGTCTATGAAGCAAAATTCATTCCGGTTTGATATTAACACAGTTTCTGCAGCCAAAAGCCACGTAATTCCAAAATACACAGGTTTAAATTACATAGGTGTTATGTAAACAACATCAAATTCCCACACCTGGCGGCTTCACGGTTAAGAGACTCGGGGCATCTCCAGAAGCACTTTCTAACCTCCTTGGTTATTACGCAGCCTTCTAGGCAAAAGCACTATGTCAGTGATGCAGAGTGTGTGTGCGTTAATGCTGTAACACGATGTATATTAGTGTGAGGATGTGGTTTTGTTAATATTGAAGCGTTTATTTTTCATTCAGGTTTAAATGAATACATATCTCTATAAGAACACTATGCCTGTCGGAGTTCCACGACATTTGAACTAGAGGCCTCCCCTCAAGTTTAACGAAGCTGCAGATGGCGCTGCGTTCGCTGTTTTATTTTGCTTGCTGTAGCGAGCGTTGCCTAGATACCTTTCTGACGTCAGTAAGTTATAGCGCAGTATGTAGGAGATGTAGATTGTATGCGCTAATACTGTAACAAGATGTATGTTAGTGTGAGGATGTGGTTTTGTCAATACTATTCAAGTGTTTATTTTTCATTCATGTTTAAATGAACAAACAGTTTTTGTTTGGTGAATGGTAGTTGCGATTTATGCTTTGCTGAGTGCATGGCGGATCTCCGTACAGCTGCTGTGTGGCTTACTGCGTTATGCAAAGGGCAAACTTTAAATATATATTTTATTTATTTAGAAATTTCTAACACTGAATAGCGTTCGAGGGTGGTTGCCCAAACGAGGGCGTGTTTTTCGTAATGTACGTGAACAAAGGAATTTTGACAGCACACGTAATGAGTGTTATCGCAGTAATATGCGCGCCAACTTATCTTTCCGAAAAGCTTTATTGGATGAAACTGCCATATATGAACATAGCTTGGATGCAATGAATAGTGAGTGCGCGCACTGCCACGCTTTGCATTTCGCTAATGAGAAAACGAATGGTCATTTTAATTCCTGTTGCCATAATGGCCCTTTCAGAACTACAGATAAACACGGGGCTGATAGATTTACTTGTGAACAGTGGTCATTTTGTCAAAAAGTTTCGAAATGCAATAGTGCGATGTCATTCGCTTACCTTCTCGACCATAAAAAAAGGAGATTAGAGGCAATGATCCGTACTGCTTTAAAATTCAGGGACAGATTGATCTGTACATCTGGGATTTGTTGCCACTATTGGTGAAAATCCTTCATACGGCCAGTTGTACTTTATAGATTCCTCCGTAGATACTGACATACGTATACAACCTGGAGCTGCGTTTTGTTGATAAAATTTTACACACTTTCTCCATCCCCACAACAAAATACATAAAGCATGGAAAAAAGGGGGCAATTTTATTAAAATTTTCTTGAAAGCTGTTAAAATTATTTCTTACTAGATTGATGCTTTTGCCCCACCAAGCCACAAGTACATTATATTTCAGGTAACATCTTAGACATTTTTTTCATGACAATGTATAAAAACAAATATGATTTCATCCAACCCCCCCCCTTCCTTTTTTTAAAAAGGAAACGTAAGTTCAGCCTTTCTACATGTGAACAGCTGTTGCACCTGCATGCTTATTTTGTTTGGTTTTCTTTCAGGTTCAACACCCTATCCAGGAATGGCAGCCAGCGAGGTGATGAGGCAGGTTCGTGCTGGATACAGACTTGAGAAGCCAGATCACTGCAAAAGAGAAGTGTACAATATAATGTTTTACTGCTGGGACAAGAATCCTGTGAAAAGACCAACTTTCTCAGAACTGGTTGAATTGCTTGATAAGCTGCTGGTCAGTGAAAATGACTATATAGAGTTGGACAGATTTCCGGACCACTCCTACTACAATATCACCGATTTGTCAGGTGAAAAACTCTGAAAGAAAAGAAAGGGAATTTGTTTCCAAGTTCTTTCCTTTCACATCTGAAGCAATGAGAAACTGTAAACAGGAATAAGGCATCCTGCTTCTACGCAGGCCCTCTCCAATGCTTTCGTGCTTTGAATCAAGATCTGACTTCTGAATACCTTGTCTTGCACTGAACAAACGCAGTTTTGTGAGAAAAATTTCACATGAATAGTGAAAACAAATATTCATATTACAAAAGTTGAACTGCACATACGGTCAGACTTTTAAATAACAACGACTGTCTAATGCTCCTCCATGTGATCAATGCAATAATTTTACCATTATTTCAAAACTCCTAAGCTTTATGGCTCACTACTCATAAATAAAACCTATTTTTCTTTTCTTATCCTTAGACCCAGTGGTGAAACGATTGCAGTGATGACCTCATTACCCATGCAACCAAAACCGCAATTACTCACTCAAACGTTTATTTATAAATACTCATTCGGAGAGTACATATAATACTAGATATTTATGAATACACGTTCGGATACTGCAATCGTGCTAGTATATGTATATTTTGGACTTCGTGCCTTGCACTGCATTCTAAAGGGGAAATCCTGGTTAAGAAAATAATGCTACTCACAACAAAATTTATTTTCAATTGTTTGGTCATTAAACTAGGAAAGAAATGAAATATATAAAGATCACAGGTTTACAGAAAAAGTTTTCGATAAAATCTCGGAAAAGCGTTGTGAACTGCATCACAATTTACAAAAGAGGAGTACTTTTGGTATGCTGACATAATTCTTGAGCTGTTTTATTGACTCACAAGGCGAATCGATTCGCAGAATTACATTTATAAGTCCTTTTAATTCAGAAAGCACAAGAGTTGCAAAATCGAGTTGACTTTACAAGTGCATTGTAAAAAGTGAAATCTTCAGGGCACATGCATTCCAGCAGTCCAAAGACTAGTGCGTGTTATTTTGCAAGAAGTGTAATTTGCCTCAGAAGACATGTGACATTGAAGATTATGTACTTTGATATCCTTGATAATTCACGAATCTCTTTACGACGGGTAATCCACGGGATATATTTTTTGTGTCTGTTAAATGTACAAACATATTGCATCACTATATTGTATTTAATATGTGTTGTTGTACTGTAATTTCGAATTTACGAGTGTTAAATTGATGGAACAAATAAAATGGTCCTTGAATTTCTTATTTTGTGACATCGTTTAAAAATTTTAGAACAAGAAGTTTAAACAAAAACTCAAAGACTTTTGTAAACATTCCTTTTCCCCTGTTATTCATGTACTTTATAAGCATGTTTGTTTTGTTTTTCTCAACTGCTCTTAAGCTAAAATCTCTGAAAGGAAAGTTTCGACAACAATTTTGTGGCACTTATATTAACATTCTGACGGGATAATGGGTATTTGGAAAGTGTGTACTTGGACGTGTGATTTTTAGTGACTCAAACAGAAAGCCCCACCCTGAAAGCACCACAATTGTCTAAATAGCCAATTTTTCATCTGTCAAGAGCAGGGTTTTGCAGAAAAAACACAACAAATCATTGACTATTCTAGCAACGCGGATTGCTGGCATAACGTAGATAGCATATTTTACGAACTACTGAACAGCCTATAAATAAAAATCACCGGCTGCTTACTGGTATTTAATATGGGGTGGGACAAATAACAAATCCAAGTACATAAACTTTAGAGTGGTTTATCATGTACACAAGAGTAGAATCGCATGAAAATGGGGAGTCTTGCCCCTTCACGTTTTCCTTATGTAGGAAACCATCCCCCTTAGCTTTCCTTTAAGTAGGGACCATGCCCCTGAGCTGTTGGCTTTCGTTTGTCACTCAATATACTTTGTTCCTCTTAATATCTGTTTCAAAGCACATTATTATTAGTATTTAAATTGAAATTCAGAGCAATTGAGTTCTACATTTTTTAAGTACTAAATGTTTCCCTGTAAAGTTACTTTTGTCTTCATACTAGTGTGTGTAATATAATCACGTAGAAATAGGATTTGCTGGATTGGGTGGTGGGCCAGGCATGGTCCGAGTTCTGAGCTTATGCTTCTCCTTTATTGTACCCTTCCTATTCCTTCTTGCTTGCTCCGGATGTCTTATGTAATCCACAGACCCAGAGTGACCCTTTTATCTTATGGCACGCGATTCAATTAACACCTCCGTTAGATGCCTTCACCGTTACCCACGGTGAGAATGGCCGCAAGCCGCAGTTTTTAATTATTACTTTTGTCTTGCTGTGATGGCATTTACAATCTTTAGTCATCTGAATGAAACAAAATATTGTCCTGATTTTCTATTTAGATTATGGTAATTATTTCTTCTTCTTCTTAGCCTGTTGGCACCCACTGCAGGGTATAGGTGTTATATTGATGATTTGGATATTAAAAAAAAGAGCTTATGCTAATATTGCAATTTATATGGAAATTACAGAAAATTTGAATTTTGGGAGATGAGTGGATGCATTTTGAAACAAAACTGAAATTTTGATTAAGACCATGAAACATAAATCGGAAAATACACTGACAGAAAAAAATCCCAACACCACGAAAAAATAGTTGTAGAGGAATGAAGTGGCGGCAATACATTTGTATAGGTAACATATTTAATCGATTAAGGTTTCAAGATCACAGCTTAATGTAAGCGCGAGAAGAGCCATTTTAAATGTGAAATGCTGGTACATTAATAACCGGTGTAACCGCCAGAATGTTGAATGCAAGCACGCAAACGTTCATGCATTGTGTCGTACAGGTGCTGGATGTCAGTTTGCGGGATGGAGTTCCATGCCTGTTGCACCTGGTCGGTCAATACAGGGACGGTTAATGCTTGTTGCGGGTGACGCTGGAGTTGTCGTCCAATAAGGTCCCATACGTGCTCGATTGGAGAAAGATCTGGTGATCTAGCAGGCCACGGCAACATGTCGACACTCTGTAGAGCATGTTGGGTTACAACAGCGGTTATGCGGGCGAGCGTTATCCTGCTGGAAAACACCCCTGGAATGCTGTTCATGAATGGCAGCACAACAGGTTGAATCACCAGACCGACGTACAACTGTGCCGTCAGGGTGCGTGGGATAACCACGAGAGTGCTCCTGCTGTCATAGGAAATTGCTCCCCAGACCATAACTCCAGGTGTAGGTCCAGTGTGTCTCGGCCGCAGACAGGTTGGTTGCAGGCGCTCACCTGACCTCCTTCTAACCAACACACGGCCATCACTGGCACCCAGGCAGAACCGGCTTTCATCAGAAAACACAACAGATCTCCACTCCGTCCTCCAATGAGCTCTAGCTTGACGCCACTGACGTCGCAAACGGCAGTGGTTTGGAGTAAGTGGAATGCATGCTGCAGAGCGTCTGGCTCGGAGCTGTCGTTCAAGTTACAGATTTGTAACAGTTCGTTGTGTAACTGTGGTGGCAACTGCAGCTCGAATTGCTGCCGCAGACGCAGTACGATGCGCCACAGCCATACGCCGTACACGGTGGTCTTCCCTCTCAGTAGTGCCACGTGGCCGGTCGGAACCCGGTCTTCTTGAGGAAGTACCTTCCCTTGACCACCGCTGCCAACAATCATGTACAGTGGCTACATTCCTGCCAAGTCGTTCTGCAATATCGCGGAACGAAAATCCACCTTCAGGTAGCCCTATTACACGACCTCGTTCAAACTCCGTGAGCTGTTGATAATGGCTTCTTCGTCTTCTTAAAGGCATTCTTGACTAGCATCAACACACTACGCCGAATCTCAACGATAACTAACGCTCACGAACGTTACAGCGCGTATTTACAGCAAACCTGCTTTGCATGTTCCGAGGGGAGCTACTAGCGCCACACGTATGCGCCGAGCGCGAAATTTGCATAGATGTCATCTTACAGATGTACTCTCACCGCCTACCAACTGTCGTTTATCTAACACAACCCCTTCTTGGTGTTGGGATTTTTTTTTTCTGTCAGTGTAAAATGCAACACTGAATTTGGAAACTCCCAGAAGTTGCTATTGTATTGTTTGCGTTGTTTGCGTTAGTTTTGAGTAGATACACCTGAAAGTGGAAGAAAAGGTAACTATTGTTTACATGTGTACCAAATTTGTAAACACTAAAAATTAATGGTATACTATGTACACGTGTAATAACTTTTAGAGGCGGTGAAGTCAACTATATTAGTTAGGACAAAAACATTGATTTTAACCACAATTACGTAACCCAGATTTCGTTTCCCACCTCAGTCACTGCTGAAGGGGATACATTTGAACCATGTGACGAAAATTCAAACTGAGATACTTATTACTTCACTGCACTAAGGTTTGGGTTTTTGAAAGGCCACTTGGCCTATATTTATTTGAAAAACTTAACAAGCTAATTTTTTGGTCACAAATTTTTAACCTGGCCACTGGGCCCAATAAAAATAATTAGCTGACAGCTTAGTTTCTTTCAATGAAAATATAGCACCAGGCACACTACTGATCATAATCAACATCACATAAAGGCAATTTACAAGGTGTGTGAATTAAGTGGACGAAATGAAAATCTCCCTCACTCTCTCTTATAGTAAAAAAAAAAAAATAAGCATATGTGTACACTATGTTACTCTAACTAATTCTTTCGAACAAACCTTCTCAGACCAGTTTTCTGAATCCATTTTTAATTTTAAACTACCATAACAACTGAGCCAAAATTTTACGCATAATGAAAAGTTACCTACAAGATTCTACACTTCCAGGAAAATTTGTCTTAAAATCAACATAACATAACAATCTAGCACTACCTGATACTGAACCAATTCTATACACCATACAAAAAAACCTAATACACTAGATACCTTACCCAATTTACTCAAAAGTTATCATTAAATTGCTACACTGACAAAAGAATCTCAATTCACACTATCCTCATGAAAATCCAACTTTTCCAAAATTCCATACTATAAGTTTTCCAATCTACCAGCACCCATGTAGTAACCAACTCGGGCATAAAGCCAAACAAACATCTCGACCAATGAGTCCCACTTCTCTAGAAAAACACGATTTTACTGGGAGAACAAAGTTTGAGTCTGAAGGCGAGAATGGGTAGTGAATCCATTTCCAGCCTATACAGTGTAGTGGAGCAAAGCGTGGCCATCCTGTACTGTTTCTTCACTCTGATTTTGGGGCAACCCACACCACTCTTTGGTAGGAACCACCTCCTATGGGCCAACAAGCTTACTTGGGCAGAAAACAAATCCCCCAATTTGTTTCATTCACGCTTTCAGACCTGCGGCATGTCCACATAGGGAAAAGTATCCCACAAGAGTTCTTTTGCCCCTAAAATATCTCATTCTCTATTTTCCATAAAACTAACTCAACATCCTTATTTCCAGAAATCTCAATAAATCACCTTTTTTCCCAGAAAATCACTTCATATCTTTATTTCCCAGAAACACACGCTGTACTACTCATTTCCCAGAAACACCATACTAGACGCACAATACCAAACCTTACTTTATTTCCAGAAAACTCTATAAATCACCATATTTCAAAATCACCCATTTCTAGAAAAATCATCACTTCTTGAAGAAACACAACAGCTATTCGGGTTCTCTCAGTCACACTATACATATGCCCCTTATTCTGCCTGTATGCCCATTTCTATATTCTTTCCCCATATAAAAATCTGTTTTTCTAATCCACGGGCTGAAACTAGAAATTAGCAATCACTACTACAAAAATTTTAAAAAGTAATTTTGCACTTAAATTTACCGAAACACCAAACCATAATAATAACCAGCCTACTAGAAAAATTCCCAACTACATGGAACCTACACTAAGCTCATAAATACAAATTCTATTTCACAAATACAAAAAAAATCACTGAGCACAAAAAGAGTTAAATTTCACTTAATAGAAAATACTGGTCCGAGAGGTTGTTCGTTCCAAAATAACTTAATACACTTATGATATCATCTATCACTACATGACCCAGAAAATTATACACTTCCTTTCTTTTTTTTTTTATTACCTACCCACAGAAAATAACATGAAATTTATTTAAACAGCCTAACATTAAACCATGTGGTTTCATTCCCTAAGCACACCAGAACACTAAAATACAGATAGAAAAAAAGCCTGAATGAAAACATTTACATTTTTATTACTTTAGTTTTACTGACCCAAGCATGGGTTATAACTGAACCCTGACCTGTCCCACTGCAAAGCCCACTCGTTAAATAATTTTAAAGAAACCACTCCTAATATTTAAAAAAAATGCCAAGAAAAAAAATTACCGTAAGAGCTGAATGCAACAGAAATTCGCCTAACTGCCGAACAAGATAAACAAAAGAAACTACCCCCCTCCCCCTCCCTATGTTTTCCTTCCTGACTTTTGAGCTCAGGTCATACATAACGAGAGGCAACATTGACCTGACTTACAAAGCGTAAATTAGCACATTACCTTTCGGGATCTTTTGAACGACAAAACAAATAAAAAAAAAGTCCACTTCCTCTAGCGGCAGTCTGCTTTTTCTTTCTTTTTCTCCTCCTCTGGTCTGGGGATGACTGTTTGCAGTCCATAATACCCCTGAGCATGGTTTCTCTGCTGGTCTTTATGGACGGGAAAACAAAGTATCGGCTGCTAGGTGAAAGGCCACCGGCAGGAATCTTTCTCCCGGTTTCAGGAGGGGCTTTTCTTTCAGATGGTTGAAGACCGGCTAACTCTAAGTTTCCTTAGGGGTCCTCCACACTGCCTCCTGGGTCAAGCGGAATCGGCCTCCCTCCATCTTGGAATTCACAGGATGGTCCAGTCGGGTCATCACTGGCAGATAGCCAGCAAACTGAGAGCGAGAACATTTTTTTTCTTTTTGTTTCAGATTCGTGTTTTCATTCCAAAATATTCAGCCCGGCGTGGGACACGGAGTCCACTCACGCCTTTTCCTTTCAATCAATCCGAAAATCAGAACGAATTTTAATTTCGCCCAGCAAGCCAAGCTCAAAAAGAGCTGGTTGGGCCCCCAACGGGGCCTTTCGTTGCTCTCGTTACATGCTACCGGCCGAAAGAAAAGAATCAGAGTGAATATTTCTCAGAGAACTCGGGGGTGTTTGAAAATGCTGACCCCTCATTGGCTAAAAGCTTGCCATGGTAACAGCAAAGAATATGTTCCCCATCGGTTAGTGCTTTCGCACCAAAGTCCTGAGAAAAAACACATGGCTTACTGACGCCCTCCGAGCGGGCAATCTTGACCTCGGGATAGGGGTCAGTTCACATTCCCTGCCATTCCCAACTAAAAATAGAATTTCCTCTACTGATTCCGAGTCAAAATGACACTTTCCTGGCGTCCTTTAAAACTTTCGAGAAGGGAAGAAAATAAAAATGGCGTGCTGAACCTTTTGCTTTACTTCTGGTACCAAACGAGAGATAATTTCCTTTGCTTCGTTCGGCGGTGAAAAAAATAATGAAATTTAATTTTGTCTACCGAATAAGAGTGTGATAAACTTTGCTCTCCTTTTCTTCTTACTCCGAGAAAGAAGTTAAATATTTACAAAAATAATAATAATTCATTACTACTTTCCCCCCTTTTTTTCTGACATTAAATTTTGCCTGCTTACCCGGGGTACGAGAAATGACAGAACTGGCCAAATTCTGACACTCCCCGCTCCCAGATAAATTTATTAACGTGTTCTGGCTCGAACTTGTCATTCCGCCAGTAAATCCCAAAAAATTGATCAGGTTTCTCTGAGATTCACACGCAATGAAAATTCGAGACAGACATAGGCCTCCCCCAGTCTTTCCCAACTTCCTCGATCCTTAGCCTCAGCCCACCATTTAGCACCTCTAAATTTCTGAAGGTCACCTCTCCATCTTGTTCTTTGGCACCCCTTCATCTTTTTTCATCTCTTGATTGCCATTCTGTTATTGATCGTGTTCATCTGTCAGTCTTCCAACACGTCCAGCCCATTTCCACTTTGATTCTTACTTAAACCATTTTGTTCAATCATAACATCTCCCTCACGTCCAAATTTTTCGGACAAGTGTGCGCCCATGTTCTTGTATCAATCCAGCAACTGTCTTATACTGACCGCTAATTGATTTAAAGTAATGGAAAGAAAGGAACAAATGATCAACAACTATTGTTTTATTAGAAGTTTTCCACACTCATAAATTATATCAATATGGCTTACGTTCAAATCGATTAACGAGCAGGGGCATAAAGTGGAATTTTTATAGGTGTTACCTGATGGTCAAAATTATAATCTGATTACAATAAAATAAGGATAATTAGAGAGAAACTATGAACTGAAGTTGTGTTGCTTGTACTTTATTCCGGCAATATCAATCCAGCGATTTTTTCCAAGAAAATATCTTATTACGTATCTATTTCTTTCGACACCATCATTCTTTTTTTCACTCTATTTTTTTAAATGCTTCACTTGCTGAAAATTTGATGCTCATCTTACCAAACTAGATTAGAACAGAATATCTCGAGATGAAATAAGATGTTTAGAATTTTCACGATAACTACAAAAGACCACAAAAATTTTCTATGTCGGTATGATGACTCTCTGTTTTACATATTCGGTTCTGTCAAGAAAGAAGACACGGCCAGCAAAAAAATTTGGACATTTTCTTACAACCACATAACCAATTTGTCTCACGGTACAACATTTTTCGTATCATTTCAACCTGTCGTGGGACAAGAGTTATCACATAATGATATGTTGGAATGTTGTTTGGACCCTCTAGAAGCTTTCAACGTCAAATCTCTTATATCAGGCATTGGTTTACCTTTTAGAAAACCAATGCCTGATATAAGAGAAATTAAACGTCTGTGATTCCAAAGACTGTTTTAAAGCATTTCTTTCGCTCAGTTGAGGACAGTGACAATCCCGAGTCAATATTATTCACCATTCTGTCCACTGAACACAGCATTCATTAGCATTCTTACCATAAATCCACGGTCCATGTACGTAGCATTTTACAAAAATAGTGAATGTTTGTAAAAACTTCATTTCATTTCTATGAAATTATAAACTTTAAATTCTTGCTGTTTTCTCCTTCATGTTACCGCTAACACCGACGAAGTGAATACCATGTCGCTGTTAACATGTAATGTTTATCACTAATTTTATCATACCTAAAATATGGCTATGCAAAAGTATGGTGAACTCAAGTTATGGCCCTTGATAAAAAAAGACTTTTGATAAAGTCTGCCTTGAAGTCTTCTAAATAGACTCTAGTGGCATGGTCTTGACCCTTATTTATGTTGTGAACTGGCTTAATTTATGTGATTAACATGTGTATGTATTTGTTTTCTGATGAATTTCCACATCAGGAGTTTTTGTTTTGATACTTACTTTTGTTGTTTTGTTCTTCAATTACAACTAATTCAGTTTCACTTTTTTACCAGATGGCGGGACTCTTCACGTCTAACGTCTTTATGTAATTTATCCTATGTCTTTGCATTAATGAACACATGGTCGTTAAACTTCCCTCTTGTCTCCTCTTTGCCCTACGATAATGAGGCAGCTATCGTCGGAGTAAGTTCACCTCTTGTAAAACCCTATCTTTTGCTATGAGAAGCAAAAAAGCCCAAAAGTATTGTTCTGTTTCCATTTGCGGTAACTCTTTAATTAGTCTGAATATTTTCTTCAACTTGTCTTTGCTCATAACCAAACTTCTTCCGTTCCTAATTCTTTCCTAAGAAAGTTAGGTTCAGGGGTGCCGACTTCACGAAATTATTGGAGGGAGGGGGCAGGCGTGAAAACGTAAGACGTATGAGTGGCACGTCTTTCATTGTCAGAAGGAAAATAAAGTGAGGGGAGGACAAAAAATAAACTGCGAAATTCGACGTACGTTCAGGAAAGCAATTGTGATTGCTTATCAGCAAATGAACGAAGAAGCAGAAAAATTATTTTGCTGAATATTAATATTTAAAAAAATGAAATTCAGCCTGTGATTTTATAGAAATATTCAGAAAGATTTTATTTCCAAAAGTTTGCAAAAAAAAAAAATATGAGAAATCAGCACGATTACTGAAACAAAAGAACGCGATGCGCAAAAAATAAATAGATGAATAATGGCTCTAAAGGTTATACGTCTCTGTATTTTTATTTATTTATTTTATTTTTGATAGTTGTTTTCAAACATTTACAACATATCACAAGAACATGTCAAACACAATACGGGGCTGGAAATCAAGTTTCTTGTCAAATGAGCAATGCTGAACGTGTGAAAAAACGTTTTTGCTTATTTTGTTGTTTATTAGTTTCTTGGAAATAAATCGCTTTGACCTCATAAAATGGAGCTTGATCCATCTTATAAGTAATAACACATTTATGTAAAGGAAAGAAACGCATTTTTTTTTTTTTTTTTGCGATTAGTACAGCACACATTTATGTAAAGGAAAGAAAAAAAAAAAGCATGGGAAAATATTTTTTCTCTATAAATATTTTACCTCACCATTTTGAAAATGACATACTCACACAAAAACTTATTTTATTAAACAGGAGGGCAAATATTAGGTGGGCACCCCAGTAAAATTATTAGGGGGAAAAGATTCACCTTGAGCCCCTATGGTAGGTGCCCATGGTTAAGTTATTTCTTACGTATTAGACGATAACCTTTCTTCTGAGAAACATTTGATGATATATGAGTGACAATTTCGTCTTGGAGTGCTACACTCATATCTTGGGTGGTGTACCCAAAACATCATAAAGCTTCCAATGTTGCAAATGATTGATAAATTCGTGTTAACAATTTAGCAGGATGAATTCTCTTCGATCCTTTACTATTTTATGCGTTCTTTTCGGAAAGTAAAGAGCCGCCCCGGTGGCGCAGTGGTATAAGCGATGGCTTCTGCTCATTCCTCCGAGAGGAGTACGGGTTCGACTCCCGTTGTGGCATGGATGTTGTTTTTGTCTTACGGCACTGGCTCTCTCCCTTCCCTGGAACCAGTGGCCCTAAATTAGGGAC
This sequence comes from Macrothele yani, assembly GCA_039090855.1. NCBI lineage: Eukaryota > Metazoa > Arthropoda > Arachnida > Araneae > Macrothelidae > Macrothele > Macrothele yani. Next base: position 79,953,312 of record CM077026.1, read on the forward strand.
GGGCGACTGCTTATAGCCCGTTGAGTTCCTCACGGTGGTCGTTAAACCTCCAATAAAAAAAATGTAAAGACTATTTTTAATACTAGTATATAACATTCCAGTTCTCCTTCAAATGATAAGAAACAAAGTCCACCAAACTCTATTTCTTGAGCATCTGAGAAAGTGCGGCGTCAGTCGCTTTGTCAACTTGTTCATTATTCTATATCAAGTTTTCTGAATTCCTTGTCTGGTTGTATGTTCTCGTAAAACTACGACTATCATCAACTGAAATCAGAGACAAAAACCTACTACACGAGGTGGTTTCTCAGATCTATGTTACCCAACATTTCTGGTAAACAATTTCTTGGATTTTGGGTAACTTAACAACGTATCGTTAGAAAAAGGAAGTTTTGCAGTTCTGAGGAATGGTCAGCAATGCTTTCTAGTATAGGAGGTATTTCAGAACATGCAGTTTTAGAAGTTAGTTCTTTCCCCACCTGCAATGCCAGAACATTTCTCTCATCCTCTCTCCAAGTATTTCAGTACCAACCTTAGTTCACGTGCCACATTTTGCACAGCACATCTATTCTGTACTGATGTTTTACACAGAAAAGTGTATAACTGAAGTCGTGTGATTCATTTCACTGTGGAATGTGTGCTTCAGTCGCTCTTGTAATGATGCAGGTGCTACCTCATGAAGCACGAAGACTTGCTTCAAAATGATTTGCACACAGACATACATATCCTATGCTGTTATTTTGGCTGTTAGCCCCTCAAAGAAAGCTCATCTGCCGTATTAAAGTCTAAAACTGATGGTGCTAAATTTTGTTTACTGTTGATGTATCAAATGTGCCAGTTTATAGGGATCTTGGCACACAACTCGAGCTTAACTGACATCCATCACCCGTCTCAAACAAGACCTTTTGTATTTCATACTCATTATCTTTCTCTCATGCAGATATTATCTGATCTTCCTATGATTTCCTTAGACTTCCTCTACCTCTTTTCCCTGCCACTTGGGCTGATTAAATTCTCTTAAAGAATGAGTCTCACCGCTCATTCTTTCAACACGGCCAGACCACCTCAGAATATTTCGACCCACCTTACAAATTACCCACCTTATCTCAAATTACACATTGCACATCTTTGTTTCTCACATGATCAGAACATGTCTTACCGAAAACCCCACATAAGTTACACATCTCTCCAGGTCACAAGCGACTCCTATGTCTTTTCTGCAGTAACTAAGCACTGCCGTACATCAGAGTAGGAATAGTTGCAGCCAATTGAGACCTTTTCGATAACCCATTAGTCTTGTGAAATCCTCCTAAGGCGGCTATGGCTCTCAAAAATAATTCGTTCGCCTACTAATTTCACGATCTAATCTGTTTCGTCTGTCAAACAAGCTTCCTAAATATTCAAAGTGATTTTCCTTTAGATAAAGGCTATTCTGTTTTGATTTACTTTCCAAAGAAAAACAACGCCACATCCTGCTTTTTACGCTTTCCAACCGTAGGTTGAAGAAGCGTATATACTCCAGCTTTGTCCGTCCGTCTGTCCGCACGATAACTCGCGCAAAACTGGTTCGATTTCGATGAAATTTTAGTATGTGGCAGGAGACCACCTAGGGATGAACCCTATTGAAAATGGGTGAAGTGGGGTCAAAGGTCAGGACATAGGAGCGGGGTGCATTCCATTGCCCGTATGCGTCATAGCTTGCAAAAAAATAGTTCGATTTCAATGAGATTTTAGTATGTGGTAGGGCAAACTGGAGACGAACCCTATTGAAAATGGGTGAAATGGGGTCAAAGATCAGATCAAAGAATCAGGATCCATTCCATCGCCCTTATGCGTTATAATTTACATTTACGTAAAAATGCTTCGATTGAGACAAAACTTTATCATGTTGTTCCGGAAGTATACTTTACCGGTTCTGTTAAATATGTATACTGAAGTCGTTGACGAAATTCGTGCCAAAAACATCAATTGCTAGAATGCCGTCGTTGCACGATATAAGATGAAATTCAAATTAAACGATGAAAAATTGACTTTTATTTACACTGAATCAAAAGCTGAAAGTCAAAATCACATCACTAGATCTTTCATGCTGGCTCCCAGCACATTCTCAGGTGAATTCTAAAACAGGTATCGTAAAAATTTGAAAAAAGAGTCCACCGTGAAACGTTGCTTTTGTTTATATACATCGCGTTCAGCACCCGAATGACTTCAAAAAACGTCACCATGCTCTGACTTATGATTGTTGTTTCTTAATTGTTATTGGGTGAGTTCCGAAATAAAGTTCGAGTTATTGGTTTATTTGCTTCTTCTTGTTCGAAATTAACTGCATCCAAGTTGGAGGTATGAATTTGGGTACTTCATCGTTACAACATTTATCAGCGTTATTGACGATGTGTAAACTCTCCGCTAGCAAAGTAGCATTTTTGTTTTTGTGAGAAGAAATAACTCTTGCCTCATTCCACAGAGGGATGTGAGCTCCCTGGTTAACTAATCTTGCATGTGCTGTAGAGTTTGAATGCGTTTTGACACTGTACTTGTGTTCCGCAATACGAAAGTTCAAATTCCTCATGGTTGATCCAATATAAATTCGATCTATGTCAACAGTATCCAGGGCCTGTAAAGGTATTTTGTAAACTCCGATTCTGCTATTACTCGGAATTGGGTCCCGATCTTTTTTAATAGTTGACATTAGGTTGTTTGTTTTAATTCCAAAATCCAAGTTGTATTTTTTACAGGAAGATTTAGGTATATTAATAATTTTCGGAATATAGTCCAGTGACCCAACATATTTGCATTGACTGGATTCTTTAGTTAATGTAGAAAAGTTTGTGCTTCTTATTTTTCGATGGATCCGGTTTACTATATTTCTGGGGTTCCCATATTCGTCTGCTATGGCATTTATTTCATTTAATTCTCGTCTCCTAGCAGTAACGCTTGAGCAATGTGTGTATGCTCTACGGATGAGAAACTGGAATGCAGATAGTTTATATGTATTAGGATGTGCTGAATAATATGGTATAATTGCTGATGTTGCACTGTGCTTGCGGTATACTGAAAAAGAAATAATTTGTGATATAGGGTTTCTCTTCAACAGAAAGTCTAAAAAAGGGATAGTACAATTCTTTTCTAGTTCAACTGTAAAATTAATTGAGGTAATCTGCGAAGACATCAGTTCAGCAAATTTATATAAGAAATCTACGTCATGGTTCCAAAAGACAAGAATATCATCTATGTATCGTAGATATAGGCTTTTCTACATTAACTAAAGAATCCAGTCAACGCAAATATGTTGGGTCACTGGGTTATATTCCGAAAATTATGAATATACTTAAATCTTCTTGTAAAAAATACAACTTGGATTTTGGAATTAAAACAAACAACCTAATGTCAACTATTAAAAAAGATCGGGACCCAATTCCGAGTAATAGCAGAATCGGAGTTTACAAAATACCTTTACAGGCCCTGGATACTGTTGACATAGATCGAATTTATATTGGATCAACCATGAGGAATTTGAACTTTCGTATTGCGGAACACAAGTACAGTGTCAAAACGCATTCAAACTCTACAGCACATGCAAGATTAGTTAACCAGGGAGCTCACATCCCTCTGTGGAATGAGGCAAGAGTTATTTCTTCTCACAAAAACAAAAATGCGACTTTGCTAGCGGAGAGTTTACACATCGTCAATAACGCTGATAAATGTTGTAACGATGAAGTACCCAAATTCATACCTCCAACTTGGATGCAGTTAATTTCGAACAAGAAGAAGCAAATAAACCAATAACTCGAACTTTATTTCGGAACTCACCCAATAACAATTAAGAAACAACAATCATAAGTCAGAGTATGGTGACGTTTTTTGAAGTCATTCGGGTGCTGAACGCGATGTATATAAACAAAAGCAACGTTTCACGGTGGACTCTTTTTTCAAATTTTTACGATACCTGTTTTAGAATTCACCTGAGGATGTGCTGGGAGCCAGCATGAAAGATCTAGTGATGTGAGTTTGACTTTCAGCTTTTGATTCAGTGTAAATAAAAGTCAATTTTTTATCGTTAAATTTGAATTTCATCTTATATCGTGCAACGACGGCATTCTAGCAATTGATGATAAATATGTTTAATCGAAATAGGGTCAAAGGTCAGGTCATAGGATCAAGATTTATTCTACAGCCATTACCCTCATAACTTGAGTAATAACTTCAGTAATGATTTCTGGTATGTTGGAAAGCGTATCATAATCAATGCATTGCATGATTTTACTAACCTGTTGTACACTGCTGGCCACCCAAAATGCAACACCAAGAAGGACACGAGATAGCAAAGCCAGATGTACTGGACACATAACAACAGATACAAAGATGAAACGATTGAGCTTACAGGCCCGTGCGACTTGCGGAACACGTAGACATCAGTAGTTCGTGTGGCCCCCATGGCTGGCAATAACGGCCGCTACACGCCGCAGCATCGAACGAAAGAGGCTTTGGACGTGGGATTGGGGTATGTCTGTCCAGGCTGCTTCCACACGTTGCCACAGTTCATCAGGCGTAGCCGCGGGTGGTGCTTGCCGGGCACTCGGTTGCCGATCAGCGACCAGACATGTTCGATGAGCGACATATCGGGAAAACAGGCAGGCCACGGCAGCAGTGGCACCTAGCGGGCCGTGAAGAATTGTTGCACGATGCGTGCCACGTGCGGGCGTGCATTGTCCTGTTGGAACGTGGCCGCTGGCAGGTCCTGTAGGTAAGGGAGGACTACGGGCTCCAAAACGTCGGAGATATAGCGGTGGCTGTTGAGTGTACTGACGATGCGTACCAGAGGGGTGCAGGTGTCATATCCAATTGCTCCCCAAACCATAACGCCAGGCGACGGACCGTTATGGCGATGCATAATGCAGACGTCATACAGTTTCTCGCCGCGGTGCCGTCACACGCGCATCCTACCATCGTGGTGTTGCAGGCAGAAGCGGGATTCGTCGGAGAAGACAATGTCGTGCCATTCCCTAGTCCAGGTGCGGCGTTCAATGGCCCACTACCGCCGCACTTGCCGGTGGTGTAACGTCAATGGTAATCGGAGCAATTGGTGACGTGCGACAAGTCCCCGCTCCTGCAGACGACGTCGAACGGTACGTGCTGACACAGGTTGTATCGCAACGCACCCTAATTCCTGCGCTAACATTCGTGATGAGGTGGTGCAAGCCGTCAATGCTCGCCTCACAACATGCCGGTCCTCTCGTTCGGTGGTGTGTCGCGGCTGCGGCAATCGTTCACGCCGGTCCGTTCATCCCTCCTTCACCCACCGAATCCATACTCGTTTCACTGTGGCTGGATGTCGTTCCACACGGGCGCCGATGTCTCGGTACGATAAACCGCTGTCGCGATAAGCCACTCTTCGTTCTCTGTCGAACTACGAAACGTGCTGGAATGACTGCCGTATTCTGCGACGAGGCATCAGGAAGCTTCCCACGCACAGGTCCGGCAGCACAACACACTTCCACTACTTAAATTCCGCCTTCTGTGCACCCTTCAAGTAGTACTTATCGGTGGCGTGCCGGGCGCACATGATTTGCATATGCCCTGCAAGGCTAATCGTTTGCATGTTCTCTTGCGGGCGACACATGCTGCGAATTTCAGGCCAATCGGATGCTTCCTTCTTGGTGTTGGATTTTGGGTGGCCAGCAGTGTATTTTTGATGGTCTTGTCGGTACAAATGAAGAAAATACCAATTTATGATAGTTGATTCCCCAGAAAGCAAGCCGCATATCCTCTGCATTTTTACAGAATAATTAGAGCATTGTATTTTAGTGCGCATTCTTATTCTTTGAAAAATCAAGCAGAATGATTCGGAAAAAATTATTCCGTTTTTTCTTATGTTAATATTATATTGTTAGTTTATCACAAACGAACTGTATGTATAGAACATTTAAGCAGTCCATATAGGCTGGCTGACGTTGGCTACAGTAAAACATTTGGTCTGAACTGGGAAATACATATAACTGCTTGAATCCGCGAACATTTAGTGACAAACCCATGAGCGTCAGTTCGCTTTATCTTTTTAGAATCTGAGATTATGTGCCTGTTAGTGAAGACATTTTCCCGAGATTTTTCGTAAAAGTGTGCTCTAGAAGAAAACAAATATATATATATTTCACCTGGTTCCGCCAGCATGTAATCCTTCACAACGCCCTTCTTCCGTTTCGGCCAGATGAGTTCTTCCATCATTAAACTCCAACGACCAATCAACAAACAAACGCCACAGCAACGGAACATTGTACTTTCGAAGAAGCGTTAGTAGTACCACTTCTGAACTTTAGCAAGAGGGAGAGGACATCATACCATTTTTTTCTGGCCAGCTAACAACCAAGAAAAGCGACCATCTCGTCGTGGAATTCCGTGATGTTCTTGATTTCAAGTAACGAAGGGATTTACCCAAACTTATCACGTTACATTCTGTGGAGTATATTTCTATTGAAAACAGAAATAAACGTCAAACAAATAAGATATTCTTTAAATTCTAAAAAAATTATATAATCTGAATTACCATATACACTCATGGGCTAAATTACTATGATCACCCGTATCTCCTCGAGAGGTCGCATTCCACAGCTCTTAATAACAAAGTCACCAATCGCCGCCTCGATGGCCTCTGATCATTCGTCCGAAAGGGGTCCGGGTTCGAATCCCGGTGAGGCATGGATGTTGTGTTTGTCTTACGGCACTGGCTCTTTCCCTTCCCTGGAACCAGTGACCCTAAATTAGGGACGGGCGACTGCTTATAGCCCATTGAGTTGCTCACGGTGGTCGTTAAACCTCCAACCAAAAAAAAAAAAAAAAAAAAAAAAAGTCACCAATCCCTGCTGAATATATAGAGAGAGGCAGAAGCAGGGCGTGTTAGTATGAAGCCCGCGCGATGGGAAAAGAAAAGAAAAGGAATCGTTGGCGTTTGAACGAGGAATGACTATCTGCGCAAGGAAGGCAGGGTTTGGTTGGGTGGTTTAAAGGCACAAGGGCCTCAGTGGGCCAAACAGCGCCAAGTCATCCAATTTAAAATTCAAAATATTAACAAAAACGAAAACAACGTAACAAGAAAACAAACAAGAATAGAAAACAATACAACAACAAACGGTGTAAAGCCAATAAACCAAAAACGCACTCTACTAAAACAAAAGCCCGCCAGAAGGAATTTAATGATTTAACATAATAACAATAACGGTAATAGCGTAACAAGATAACGAACAATAATAGAAAACAATACAACAACAAACGCTGTAAAGCCGATAAACCAAAAACGCACTGTACTGAAACAAAAGCACCGCCAGAAGGAATTTAGTGATTTAATATAATAACGATGATATGATAAAAGTAAACAGTAAAAGCTGTAAATAGCCTAACAAGCAATAACTACACAAAACGAAAAACATCGGTGCCACGTAAAAATGATAAAAGACCAGATACATCACAATGATCGTTTAAAAGACGCCTTGGGGTCACGGAATCGTCTGGTAAAGTGGGTAAAAGGAAATGACGAATGCGATCATGAACAAAACAACTACCTGAACATAAAATGTGAAGAATAGTTAAAGGTACATCACACATCCCACACATAGCGGCAGTTTCGTCACACAGCAAATACACTGGCGTGCAAAAATTAAGGACGAGACGGTTTTTCGAATGTAACGTGGTGCAAAAGTGTCGCACATCGACTCAAATCGTACCATAAGATCCCCAAGATATAAGAATATGGGACAAGTGGGCAAAACGGTCCAAACAAGGAATCCAAAAGATACAAAGGCACTTTATTGAAAAGGTAGCTTCGAGCACAACTGGACATAAGACAGAAACGTCCATGTGACAGGCGGATGCTAAGAAAAATCCAGTCTTTAGTAGGGGATATGATCACCCATGAATGCGTTGCAGGATTTACAACGTCTGTCCATGCTGAAGACGAGGTTGTCCAGGAGCTGTTGAGGCATCGCGGCCCATTCCTCTTGTAGCGTCAATCGCAGCTGCGGAATCGTTGCTGGCGGCTGGTGACGTGCTTCCAAGCGTCTCCCGAGAAGGTCTCCCACCTGTTCGATTGGATTTAGGTCCGGGGACCTTGCGGGACAATCCGGGCGTTGAATACCTTCACTCTCCAACAGCTCTGCGACAGCCACTGTACGATGAGGTGTAGCGTTGTCGTCCATGAAGAGGAACTCAGGACCCACAACACCTCTAAACAGACGCACGTGAGGCAGGAGAACCTCGGTACAATAGCGGACACCAGTGACTGAACATCCTTGGAAGATGTGGATTTCAGTATGGCTACAAAGCATGATACCGCCCCAAACGAGAACTCCTCCACCTCCAATCCGGTCCCTTTCGATGATGTTGGAGGTGTGATTGCGTGTTCCCTGCTCTCTCCAGATGAGTATACGTCCATAATCGCTCGTCAGACTAAATCGGCTCTCATCCGTAAAGAGAACTCGACCCCATTGCTGATGTGTCCACTTCTTGTGTTCCAGGCACCACAGAAACCGCCGTCTCCGATGAGCAGGCGTTAATAGCACACATTGTACTGGTCGTCGTGCAAATAGACCACCTTTGTGCAGCCTCCTGGCCACAGTAAAACGCGATAACGGACGTCGAGTTGTCTGTTGCATGCGCCTCGCGATTTCTCCCGCTGTCTGCCGTCTGTCTCTTCTCGCCTGTAAGAAAATATACCGGTCGTCCGACGCCGTGGTTGCTCGTGTACGACCACTGCTAAACCCTCGGACAGCTGTTCCTGTCGTTTGAAATGCTCTCCAAGCTCGTGAAACGATGCTGTGAGCGATCCCGAACTCCTAGGCCACACTAGTCACACTTCGACCTTCTTCCAATTTCTCAATGACGCGACCTCGGGTAAAGTCAACCAGATGTCGTCTACTGGATTGCCTGTTGGCATATCACACGGTGACAGCAACTTGACGTCGTTCAAACCGGTGTACACCGTGCAATAGCTTTCACCGAATTGCTGAGCATACACCGCCCGTGTGCTTTATACCCTTCCGACCCTCCCCCTTCTTCGTCATGCTGCATATGTGCCCATGCCCTACCGTACCGGACTCTAGTCTAACTCCTGAGTGGTCTTTCGGTCCGTTCTGCCCTTTCGTTCCGATGTTATGCTAATTTCTCCTCTTCGTCCTTAATTTTTGCACACCAGTGTAGCAGTGAGATATTTGGATTTGGCGACGCCCAATCCAGAGACGTGTGAGTACAACTTCCTTCCTACTGTTCCGGCCACATGATGAATTCCAGACTCCTAGAACTGGTTTGATACGATGAAGTTTATTTTGCACCTGTTGGTCACACAGACTCTGCCACTTTTGATTGATATGATCACGGATCAGAAAACCCACAATCCTGGTGAAACAGTGGCAAAGAAAGGTGTGACGACCAAAGAGGAAGCAAAATCTAGCCGCCGCGTCAGCAGATTCGTTACCCAAGATTCCAACGTGGCCAGGAATCCAGCAGAACTGGATCCGGAATCCGGCCTCGTGCTATGAACGGAGTAATCGTCTCACATTAAAGAGAAATGGATGTATACTGCAATCTGCAGATGACAGAGACTGCAAAACACTCAACGAATCCATGTACACTACAAAACGTTGATGAGAACTCGACTGGACGTGAAGAAGTGCTGGATACACTGCATGTACTCGGCAGGAATGAGGGCAACAGAAACTTCATCAATGCAGACGGCAGCGGATCCCACAACACCAGGCATCTTAAATCCATCGGTGAAAATTGGAATGAAGTCTGCATTGAGGAAACGGTGCTCAGCGAAGATCTGCTGGCAACACTGACGCAGGGGTTGAGGACTTATCATACGATGTAAAACTGGTATCAACCATGACACCAAGAGGGTGCCATGGGGTTCCCCGAAAATTAACCATGCGTTCATGAACTTCCCACAGACAGCTAGTGAGGGATCGGACGATAACTCGAGAGAGGGGTGAGATCTTTGCAGGGGAGGGTGAGATCTCGAAACAGCGGCAAAAGTCTCACCCAAATAAGGAGAACAAACGCTTTTCGCCAAAATTCCGGGAAACTATGTTCCAACCAAATGCGATTGAAAAGAACTAAAAGATTCCCAAGAGACGACTGCAGCAGATGACGGAGCATGTCGTAGTGGATACGACCGGAACCGACAGACCTCGCGCTGGACCGATGCAGAGCTACCCTGAGTTCGACCATACTGAAGGGGCAGTTGTGATTACTATTTTGTGTTAATGAGTATGTTTTCACTCGCTGAAATAAGTCAGGATACGCCCGATCGCCCGAAACAGCGGCAAAAGCCTCACCCAAATAATATGCAGTCTTCCCGACTTCAGCCTACGTGTAGCCGTTACTCGCGAGAATTGAAATCTGGTGGGAAATATAGTTAACCCGGATCCTACGAGTCCTTTCCCAAACAGTTTTGGAACTGGCTTGTGAATTGATAGAAGAAACATGCCTAATCCAAGACTCCCTCTTGCTTCGTCGACGCACCAACTGAGCTTAGTATTTTGCTCGTTTCAATGCAACAAGATTAGCATCGGTCGGATAACGTCTAAACTTGCAACATGCTTTATGTTGCGCTCTTCTAGCAGCTGTGGTTTCAGGTGTCCACCAAGATTTCGGACTTCTTGGGATCTTCGTTGAGGTCGTTGGAATGGAAAGATCACCTGCCTGAATAATACAAGCTGTAACATCGTAAACAGCTGCATCAACTGACTGCTGAGTCACCATGGTATAAGATATTTTTGGAAAGATTCCCTATCTGGCGCGATCCGTCCTCCATCGAGGAGGACGGGAGGCAAAAGGTGGTACACCCACGTTAAAAGAAAGTATAATTGAGAAATAGTCTCCCCCGTGGAGGTCGTTACACGCCGTCCATGTCCAGTCGGCGATAACCGATGGTGATCCAAAGGTCAAATTGATCGCACTGAAACTTCTTGTAGGCTCGAGGAAGTAAATGTCGGCACCTGTGTTAAAAAATGACAAAGAGGTCGAAGACAGAAGAGACTCGATCTTACGGCCCCGTGTTCTGATACTGACACTACCACACAAAGGATTATGAGCGTTGAAACCACATATAAGAAGAATCGGTGAAGGCAGCTGGTCTACTATGCTCTCAAGAACGGCAGATAGACACGTTAGACAAAAGCACAGGCACGGAAATACGAATCGCCACCGCTTGCAACGAGGTTGACAACGTAAGAGGAGCGACAGGAACATTGTGAGGGACCAGAATATCAACTCCTTCGCACGCAATGTAGCCTGACGCAGTCATTCCGAAATGCACTGCAACCTTGAACTGAAAGCAGGTGGAATCGCTTAAGTTTTGTCTCCTGTAGGCAAAGGCACACCGGAGAGTACAACGGAAAGCAGATGTCCGAAACCCTCGACATGAACGACTGAACCGATGGTTAAAATGATTTAGAAAAACTGGAAGAAAAATAAAATGAAGGAAACTGAGCGTCCATCTGATCTTCTTGTGCTCATGCCACTAGACGTGGAGGAGTTTTGTCGGTTGGTAATACGTAACGGTGTCTGGTCCCAGAATTCTTGGACGAAATCGTTTGACATTGAGTTTTAGTTTGGGATTTTGCTGAAGACTTGCTGTTTTTCTGCTTCTCTGTTGTTTTCTTTCCAGAGGCTACAGCCTGAGTTCCAGTGCCAGTAGTTGGTTTTTTTTCAGCGACGAAGTGAGTGTCGCTTTGGGATCCTTAGGACGCGATGCCTCAAGTCCAGCAGCAATGATGTCCTCGAAATCGTAAGGACATCTTATTGGGATGTGGATCTCAGTTTGGACACCAACAGTGGACTTCTTGACCACAACTGATGTATATATACGCCGGCCTGGTGTGCTTGGGTAGATCCACCGTCTGGCCTCTGGGTAAGAAATATGTTCAGTTGTTTTCAGGCGTTGAATAACCTGCTCCTCCGTTCATTTTGGACATTGCTTGAAAGATGCAGAGTGCGAACCTTCACAGTTTATGCAGTGTTCGGAAGCTGCGTCACATTTCATCAAAGGATGATCTGCAGAACCACAGTGCCCACACCTAGCTACGTTACGATGCGACTGTTGGAAGTGTCCGTAACGCTGGCATTTGAAACACCTTAAAGGATTAGAGATACATGGTCGAAGATTAAAATTTAAGTAACCTGCCTTGATGGAAGTAGGCAGGGTTGAGGTGTCAAAAATCAGAATGACTTTGCGAGAGGAAACAGACTCCCCGTCTAGCTTAAAAAGAATTCGCCAAACTCCAGTAACATGCTAATTGCCAAGTTTCTTAAGAAGCTCCTCATCGCTACATTCAAGTAAGTCTCAGGAGGTGACAACACGGCGAGATGAGTTCAAGTAACGATGTGATGTCACTTGAACCTGAATACCCAACAGAACGGTCGTATTAAGCAGTGCGGCACTATGTCTTGTATTAGATGCTTCTACAAGAAGAACCCCTGATTAAAGCTTCTGAACACTGTTCAGAGAGCCAGCTACCACTTGAAGAGCATTATTTATTTAGAAGGGGCTCTTAGAGCTCAAAGTTTGTGAAGTATCCAGAGCATGAATAAAGAAAAACAGAGTATTGCAATTGTCAGTTATCTGTTTCTTTATGAAAGGGATTGTCCCTTCCTGCATCCGACGCTTCGTTTTCGCACCTTGAGAAACATTTAATGAATCCAAAAAGGACAAATAAAATTCATCCGTCGACTTCCCTGCCCACCACCGAGCCTAAAAGGGGAGAGCCGGAAATCGGCAAGCCCAAATAGATGCAGAACACGGCTCTAGGATTAAACGACTGATATACACTGGTGTGCAAAAGTGAAGGACAAAGAGGAGAAGCTAGCATAACAGCGGAACGAGCATTCACAACGGACCGAAAGACCACTCAGGAGATAGACTAGGGTCCGGTACGGTAGGGCATGCGCTTATATACAACATGACGTCGTGGGGGGGTCAGAAGGGTATAAAGCACACGGCGGTGTACGCTCAGCAATCCGGTACATCGGTTTGAACGACGTCGAGTTGCTGCCACCGTGTGATATGGCCAACAGGCAATCCAGTAGACGACATCTGGATGACTTTACCCGAGATCGCGTCATTGGGAAGTTGGAAGAAGGTCGACGTGTGACTAGTGTGGCCGAGGAGTTCGGGATCGCTCACAACATCGTTTCACGAGCTTGGAGAGCATTTCAAACGACAGGAACAGCTGTCCGAGAGTTTAGCAGTGGTCGTCCACGAGCAACCACGGCGGCGGAGGACCGATATATTGTCCTACAGGCGAGAAGAGACAGACTGAAGACAGCGGGAGAAATCGCAAAGCACATGCAACAGAACTGGACGTCCGTTATCGCTTTTTACCATCGCCAGGATGCTGCACAATGGTGGTCTATTTGCACGAGGACTAGTACGGTGTGTGCCATTAACGCCTGCTCATCGGAGACGGCGGTTTCTGTGGTGCCTGAAACACCAGAACGGGACACATCAGCAATGGGGTCGAGTTCTCTTTACGGATGAGAGCCCATTTAGTCTGACGAGCGATTCTGGTCGTATACACATCTGGAGAGAGCAAGGAACACGCAATCACACCTTCAACATCATCGAAAGGGACCGGTTTGGAGGTGGCGGAGTTCTCGTTTGGGGCGGTATCATGCTTGGTAGCTGTACTGACCTCCACATCTTCCAAGGAAGTTCAGTCACTGGTGTCCGCTATTGTACCGAGGTTCTCCTGCCTCACGTGCGTCTGTTTAGAGGTGCTGTGGGTCCTGAGTTCCTCTTCATGGATGACAACGCTACACCTCATCGTACAGTGGCTGTCGCAGAGCTGTTGGAGAGTGAAGATATTCAACGCATGGACTGGCCCGTAAGGTCCCCGTACCTAATTCAAATCGAACACGTGTGGGACCTTCTCGGGAGACGCTTGGCAACACGTCACCAGCTGCCAGCAACGATTCCGCAGCTGCGATTGACGCTACAAGAGGAATGGGCCGCGATCCTTCAACAGGTCCTGAACAACCTCGTCCTCAGCATGGACAGACGTTGTAAATCCTGCAACGCATTCATGGGTGATCATATCCCCTACGAAAGACTGGATTTTTCTTGGCAGCTGCCTGTCACATGGACGTTTCTGTGTTCTATCCAGTTGTGCTCGAAGCTACCTTTTCAATAAAGTGCCTTTGTATCCTTTGGATTCCTTGTTTGGTCGGTTTTGCTCACTTGTCCCATATTCTTACATCTTGGGATCTTATGGTATGATTTGAGTCGATGTGGAGCACTTCTGCACGACGTTAGATTCGGAAAGCCGTCTTGTCCTTAATTTTTGCACGCCAGTGTAGCAAGTTGGTAGGCAGAACCTCGACTTTCCCTGTCTTGGTGACATCCGTTTGGCATGCCTACACTATCCCTAGGCCGCCCCGGTGGCACAGTGGTATAAGGCGCTGGCCTCTGATCATTCGTCCGTAAGGGGTCCAGGTTCGAATCCCGGTCAGGCATGGATGTTGTGTTTGTCTTCCGGCACTGGCTCTCTCCCTTCCCTGGAACCAGTGTCCCTAAATTAGGGAAGGGCGACTACTTATAGCCCATTGAGTTGCTCACTGAGGTGGTCGTTAAACCTCCAATAAAAAAAAACACTATCCCTAGACTCACCCTGACGTACGGAACGACAAGCCGTTAGAAGTCTGGACTGCACTTGGCCACAGACTTTATTAACTAGGAGAGGGTTTGTTCCTAGCCGCCTGTTTAGGGTGAAGTAGGGGGCAAAGAGGAGTGTTGGTAGCTGTCTGAAACTACACCCCGGCCCCAGAAATCTCAGCCTCCAGCATCCCCTTTTCCACCTGACGGGTCACTGAACACCGCAAACGTGCAGGTTGGTCTAACTAATCAGCTCGGAAGAATCAAAAGGAAAACACGAAATGGAGTATAAATGAACATAGAACGAGAAACTCCGGCCCTAGCGCATAATCACAACCTCAACAGCCTACAACTGAGGCAGGTGCGTGTCAGGATTTCAACACAAAATTAAAAAAGGGAAAACATCATACGAGATACACTAGCTGTCGGCTCGGGCCGTAGGGACGCCACTCCCCATCAGCTGGATCAACAGATGTCCGTGTGGTGATGTTATCGTACTAAGACGAGAACACAAGGTGTTCCGTCACGAGGTCAGCTCGGAGAGTGGGGTGCTACTCCTCAAATAATTAGAAAACCAGCAATCACCGTGCTAGGGGAAGGTAGGGGCCAACACCTCATCAATGGCAGGCATTGTGGTCTGCTCGAGGACGGCTGTCGTGAAGGTGTGGTCGGAAAAGTCTAGAGAAGGGTACACATCTACCCACCGTGCCAAAAGGAAATCGCCACTAGTTGACAATCGAGATGAACGCCAGTTGTCTCATTCTATCTGCGAAAATACATGGTTCACGATCCCTCAGTTAACGACAGAGTATAAGCATGGGCACAGAGAACGTTTCCGAACACACGATCTAGAAGGAGCGCGGATAGCGATAAAAAGTCGGAGACCCATTCATGTGCCCATGATGACCGATGGTGATCGAATGTTTTATCTAAAGTGGGCTTGGGACCCCTGTGATTGGATATTGGACGATTGGGAAAAAGTCTCTTGGTTCGATGAGTCAAAAATTCCAATTACAGCATGCCAATGAACTTGTTTGTATTCGACAGCAACAGCCATACTGCGCAGTTGGAACGAAACAGATGGGATGTGATATCATGCTATAGAAATTGTTCTCACGGACATAAGACGGGTTCCTTCATTTCTTTTAAATAAAACTTCACCGTTAGATCTTACATAGGCATTTTTTCGGTCCAAGTGTTGCCCTACTTGGTGACCGTGCACCTAGATAGCACTGGTTTCTTTAAGAAAGACAACGCCCCATGTTACAAGGCCTGACTTGTGTGAGAATGGTTCGAGGATAATGTCCAAGCATTTGGTGTGCTCTTCTGGCCTTCAAATCACATCAAACATTTGTGGACACAGTGGAACCCAGCACTCTCCGGTCCACACCAGTCTCTAAAACTCCAGCACATTATTCATTCCTCCTGGTATAGAATGCCTAAGGGCACTTTCCACGGGCTAGTGGAGTCGTTGCCACACCGAGAAGCAGCTGTTATCGCGAAACACGCTATTTGATAAGTGGTCGAAATGTTGTTTCTAGTGAGTGTGCATCAATAATCAATTTAATTATGATATTTATATTTTGTTTTAGTTCAAGTCCATGTCAGAGATGGAAACGGGTCACGGGTCAACTGGTCACCGGGTCGACAATTTCTTGCGGGTCAAACTGGTCGGGTAGAGGAGTTTCTGGCCCGATTTCTACCGTTTTATTTCCGTTTGATTTTTAAAAAGAAAAAAATATTTCAAAGAACCCTTCAGAGGCATTTGAAATAATACTTCAGAGCTACAGAGTATGATCCAGGAACTTGCTGAGAGGGTAAAGAAATGGGATTAAAAACCAACTTTCAGAAGACTCTCTCCGGTACAAGCACAATGCTTTTACAAGGAATGAAGATTTATCAATTGATGGAAAAAGCTGGATATAACCAATTCCTACATTTATCGTGGGAAGTAGATATCAAGCAAGGGTCACATTCATGAAGAAATTAATTGGCGTAAAAAACTTGGCTGAAGAGCTCTTGGAAGAAACAGAAATTTTTTTAAGAGCAATGTGTCATTATATCTTAAAAGAAAAGTGTTCAGTCAACGCATCCTTCCACTGCTTACATACGGAGCAGAGACGTGAACCTTAACTAAAAAAAAGACATACAAGGACTGCTTTCTGAAGACACAGCACTCTCCGGTACAAGTACAATGCTTTTACAAGGAATGAAAATTTATCAATTGATGGGAAAAGCTGGATATAATCAATTCTTACATTTATCGTGGAAAGTGGATATCAAGCGAGGGTCACCATTCACGAAGAAATTAATTGGCGTAAAAAACTTGACTGAAGAGCTCTTGGAAGAAACAGCAAAATTTTTAAGAGCAATGTGTCATTATATCTTAAAAGAAAAGTGTTCAATCAATGCATCCTTCTACTGCTTACATACGGAGCAGAGACGTGAACTTTAACTAAAAAAGACGTACAAGGACTGCAGACAGCTGAAAGAAGCACAGAGAGATGAATGCTTGGTGTAACCAAGAAAGGTAAAAAGAGTAACTTGTGGATAAGGAAAATGACAAGAGTGGAAGATATCATGTGCACAGTAAAATCCCTGAAATGGCAATGTGCTGGACATATTGCCAGGAGAACGGACCGCCGATGAACAACCGAAATTTTAGACTGGATTCCAAGAGATAGAAAAGGGCCAGAAGAAGACCACGTGGGGGATGGTTTGATGGAGGAGACTAGCCCAAGACAGTCCGTTGTTAAAGAAACTTGGGGAGACCTTCATCCAGCAATGGATTGGTAATGATTGACAATGGTGATGATGATGATATATTCAAATTGATAGTTCAAAGAAGATTTGTCCGGGTCAGGTCCAATTATGTGTCGGCCGGGTCCAGGTTGGGTCCAAGTCCAAAATTTTTGACACGTTTCCAGCTCTGGTCCATGTCTCTGATCCATACATTAGAACCGGATGAATGCATTCACAAAACACTTTTAATTTAATACATAGTGGAAAATTGCTCTTGAAAATTTTACCGTTTTTTCCAAATGCACTGCAGCCAAGAAATACCTACTAATTTCTTCTTTGATGTTCCCCTTGCTGGATATCTGTTGTACAAAGTAGATGTGAGCACCAGTTACTTCTAACTTTTCTCCAGCAACATCTAATTCTTCAGTTGTTCTAAAAGCATCGTACATCTTTTTTTTCTGTTAGTTCATTTCTAATTCCCCTTTTTTACTCTTGTCAGCAAGTTCCTAGATCCCACACTGTGCTGCTTTGAGGGGTATATTGAAAAAAATACTGTCATCAGCAAAACGAAGGTGTGTCAGTCTTCATTAACCTTTATCCCCTTGTCTTCTCGGTTCAGTGACTTAAAGATTTTCTGAACCGTGACATTGGAAAACCTGAGAGATATGGTGTCAGTCACTTGTTGTGACACCCTTTCCAGTTTTCATACGTGCTATGCCCTCAAACAGCAGAACCTTTTCACTTGCATTTTCATAGATGTTGTCAATGATCTTAAATGATGTATTTTCTATGATGCAGTAATTCAAAGACATTGTAATTGCTGATAGTTTCACCCAATCAAAATCCCTCTCACAATCAATAAAAGTTATACGTAATGGAGTAGCCCTATTCATTCGCTCTTTCAGTTAGTTATCTCACTACTTGAATATGATCAGTCATTCCTGAATCCAGTTGTTCTCTTGGTTGAGCTATGTGTGCGTGTGTGTTTGTGTGCATGTGTATCCGCCTTCAGCAGCTACACACCTCTGCCAGCGCGCGACAAGTGCTTCAATGCTAATCCGGAAGAAATCTGGCTCTCTGGGTGCATGAAAATGCAAAACCCGGAAATGCAATTTCTGCATCCTCTCGGTTCTGAAGGTCCTGTCATTGAGATAATTGCTAAAATCCACGAACAGATGGAAATCGGTAGGTGCCAAATCAAGCGAATAGGCTGGATGTGGGAGAGTTTCGGAACTCGGTTCGTGTAGTTTCTGTTTCGTCATTTGTGACAAATGTGGTATCATGTTATCATGGAAGAGGATAGGATCCCTCCTGTTCACCAAAGACGGCTGTTTGGAATACAACTTCTGATGCATTCCGTCAATTTCTTCACAGTATGGGACCAAGATATTGCTTTCATCAGCATTCAAGAAACTGCAGTGTATGACACCGTGAACAGTCCACCAAAATGTCAACAAAACCTTCTTTGGCGTCAAATTTGGTTTAGGATGTTATTTTGGTGGTTCATCATGGTTCAGCCACTATCCAGATTGTTTCTGGTTGTACTATAGCACGCTTTTCATGTCATATTACAGTGAGATCAAGTAGAGACTCCTTTTCGTTATGAAGCAGAAAGTTACTGCACATCTCAAACTGTTGTTGTTTCGGATGCTCCGTCAGTTCGTGTGGGGCCCACGTTCTTGACCTTACCAATATGGTGGAGATGTTCGGAAGTGGTTGACACCGACACATTGTACTGTTTGGCGAGTTCTCTGACTGTGACGCGAGGATTTGCCTCCATATTAGCCTTCAGAGCATCGTTATCAATGACCGAATGTCGTCCTCGGTCCTCCTCACTTGTAGGCTCGTGTCACCGGATAGAAACTTTTCAAACCACCGACGAGCAGTACGTTCCGATGTTGCCTCCTCGCCCATGCCTGCACCACATTACGGTAAATTTGTGTCGTATTACGACCCAATTTGAACTCATGAAACAGAATCAGCCGCAACTCACTCTCTGCTAACATGTTGCACACGAGTAGCAACGACTGCAGCTCAACCGAGCATGACGTGTATGTGGCGTCTGAGTCGCCCTTCAACTCACACGAATGGCGCTGCGAACGGGTGGATCTGCAAGCATTGTGAATGAGTTGAATGTGTGTGTGTGTGTCTATTGTTTAATATATAAATATCCACTCAAATATATTTCATGCTAGAGATAAACAATAATTCAGTTTGATTAATAAGTTTTCTTTTTCAACACAATGCAAGAAGAGAAACAGAAAGTTTGGTTAATGTAAAAATTTTATTATCACAGCTACTGAAAACTACAATATTTCATACATTTAAAGGCAAAACAGAAAACAAAATTCATCGTGGAATCACATATGTAGTAGAATATCGTAATGAGATAATTATAAATAAAGTGATGTGCGTTATTACTCAAAGAAAGTTTTAGGAAAGCAGCTTTTTCCCAGTACAACAGCTAAGAAAACCCAAAACAAAGACACAATTTGTAATAATAAATCATTTTTACACAGTTTTGAATAAATTTTGCGTTAACAGACGATATAACTTTCAACAGAAATTTAATTTTACAATTCATTAACGACGAGCATATTAACCGAGAGAAATTTTCTATCTAATTTTTCTGCTGTCAGAATAGGAAATTAAGAATTTCCGTTAAAGGGTTCCAATAATCGAGAATCAAAAGGCAAAAATCTTTTACGCCAGCTCGAGTTTGAAAGTTAGCGCGTTGTAGGAACAGGAACGTCGCCAAGGGGGTGCGAAGGTGAGCTATAGCCCACCCTAAAATTTTTCTTATCACCTTGTTTAAGATGTGCTATTTTTCAATTTTTTTGCTTTGAAATATAATATGGGCCTTGCCAAGAAATAATGAGTCTCGTTTTGTTCATCGTGTAGTCCTACGTACTTTCCTCTAGAAAGCGCATTGTTTATTTCTCTGTAGAAAGGTTATCAAAATAGCATACGCAGGGTCATGGAAATTCACAGTTGTTCTCCACTCTTCTAAGTCCTTAGTTTATACCTTTTTGTCCATCTTACTATGGTCAGGAGTGAATGAGGAGGGTCCATATGAATTCATTGAGGGAGGTCACTGTTAATTGCTCTGTGGTTTGTTTTTGCTACTAAGTACGGGATTCTAACACGGAAAGCGGAGTCTAAAGCCTGCCCTGGGGCAGCAAGGGAGTAGAGCAGAACGTGGCTACGACTGCTTTAGAAAAGATGAGTGTAAGACAAGGCTGCTGGCTTGAAGGAAGGGAGTTCAGAAGGGGTTAGATATTGTGTCTGCATGTCCTTACTTCTCCTCAACCCTAATCTACATAAATATTTGCTGCTAGGGATAAAACTTTTTTCAATCAGTGTGTGGTGCTGGTAGAAGTGCGCTATGTTTGTTATAGGGCTATATACATAACTCTTCATGCTTTACTAAAAAAGTGCAAAAACTTCGAGTCAGTTCTAAAATTAACGGATTTTTGTACAGGAGAGGGGTATATTGTACGAATTCCTTTGCAACCTGCAGTAAAAAGCATTAAAAACTATTTCTTTCAGTGTTTCGTAAATAAAATTACCCCAGCAAATATAATATTCGCCCAGCCTGATTTCGAAGTCTAGTGACGTCCCTGTGTAGGAAGCCGAAAGTATCGCTTCGATCTCGAAAATGCCGGGAAGAAAAAAAAAATTAACATTCCCATACCTTAAGACAGCTGAACCTTCGTGGAAGGAAGGATACACTACTTTCACCGTTCTGTGTATAGCGATGCAAATGCAAGGGTTTCAGTCGTTACCCAGTCCCTATTCCTACCAGAATTTCTTTTGTTTATTCTTGTTCGTACTCAGCAATGGCATAAGGCACACCACCGTGATTTTTCCTGCTGAGGATGCGGATATGGTCCGGCAATAAATATCACAGTGCTCTGGACATCAAAATGCATAATTACACCGAACTTTATAGTTTTCCCTTGGGACTAAAACTTCTTATGCTGTGCAGATTAGGCTATGAGTGAGGTGCGAATACAATTTTTACATGAATATTGCATTTGCCAATTGAAAATCGTAGGAAAACTCTGGCCTTACTACCAAAGTGCATGTATTCTATAAAAGTATTCGTGCATTTATTTAGCTTTACTTAAGAATAGGTCTCGTTAGATGCATATCATCACAGCGGAGAATATTTTTCTCTACACAGTACTCGCATCTTTTTCTTTCATTTTTTTTTCATACGAGTCAAGTTATACACAAATATTAACATCTGTTACAAAAAATCATTTAATAAATATAGATTTCTGTAGCTAGTCTAGTCGCATGTAATGTAAATCGAAATGACATCGCAAGTGACTGTCGGTTTTGCAAATTAATAATATCACGACATTGGATGAAAATACTTCATGCGAGAGATATTTTCCAAAGAGAATAAGATAAACATTGGAAAGGGTGCCAAATATTTTATTTTTTTTCTGTAAAAGCAAAGAACAATCGCAGCTTTTAATAGTTTCTTCATAGAAACATTTCGCCTCTTCAGTTTATTTTCCGCTTTATCCTTTTCCACGTGAGAAAATTATCTTTCCGGTTGTTTAGAGAAATTTAACCACACTGGTACACTAAGGTATTAAAACCTACATTACCACGTGTTTTTATTTTCCCGATGAACTTCAAATTCGGCCTATGTGCTCCACTCCTTCTCAGAGCTTTTCTTCATTCTGTAGAAATATTTTTTTCGTTAAGATTTCGCAATAAATATTTTCCTCTTCTTCCACATTTTTTACCTCTCTTCTGTACGAATTATTTGTAGATCTTGATTCTCTTAATATGAGAGGGTACAATTACGTAAAATTCATGAAACGGTATATCCTCCGTCTTTTCCATATAGCCTTTATCCAAGATTCTAAGGAGTAGCAAACTACAGATATTTGTTGTTTTATAGTATCGAAGTGCGTTTTGGTTTTTTGGCATATTATCATACAAAAAGACTATTTCTTTGTAAGTTAAAAACATTTCTAAGCATTTAAAAATGTAAAAAGCAACATTTAGCTCATTAGACGAGTCACTTTACCTCATAATATGCTTATTCCTTATTACCCCCTTATCACCATCACTATGTACAGGTTTCTATCAAAATGATAGAAACACTGAGTGCGACTGGAGTACACACGATGCGCCGTATGTAAATCACAGGGACGAGATCTGTGTTACATAAAAGGGTGCAGTACGATGTCGAATATCGCTTAGCTGTGGCACAGTAACAGGTGAAACAGCCGTTGTGGAGTAGTCGACGATTTCAGATCTCAGTGACCTCAAAAAAGTCATGATTACTGGCACACGTCTTGCAGGAGCTTCATTAACTAGAACGACAGAAATAATTTGTGCGAAACGAGGAACTGTACTGAAGATTATGTCAATCTATGAAAACAGACAAGGCGTTGCCTCTACATATGCAAATTGTGGACGCTATACGAAGATAGCAGATAGGGATAGGCGAACATTGGCAAGAACTGTACAACGGAAGCACAAGACCACAGAACAGCAACCTGACCAAAAAAGCACAATACCACAGAACAGCAACATGACCACAAGACCACATCTGACCACGGAAGTACAAGACCACAGAACAACAAATAGCAGCAGAGTTAAACACTAGTCGGAATGATCCCGCTTCCGTCATGGCAGTTCGTCGGGAACTCTATCGTGGCGGTATTTATGGCCGTGCTACAAATTCACAAACCTCTGGCAACATCAATACAACAACACGTGTGAAGTGGTGCAAATCATAAAAACTGGGGTGCTAAAGATTAGCAACGTGTCATCCGGTCTGATGAATTGTGCTTCAAATTGTTTCTCAGCACTGATAGAGTGTCTGAAAAGTGGCGAAAACTTGCAGGGAATGTACTATCCCAACTGTTCTGATGCTTCAGAGTGCGTTATAATGGCATTTCTCAACGCCGCTGGTTATTCTGAAAGGTCATGCCATATCTGCAACGTACTAATCCATTCTTGGAAACTACCTGCACCCTGTGTTGCAGACATTGCTCCCTGATGACCGTTCCTGGTTTCATGCAGATAACGCACCCATGTATTGTGCGAAACGTGTCAAGTTGTGATTTGCAGAACATGAGGATGAAGTACAGAAGATACTTTGGCCACCTCAATAATGTAGAACATTTGTGGGAATATCTAGAGCGAAAGGTCAGATTACACTTATCACCTCCAACATCATTGAAAAAGCAGGGACACCCTGTGTTGCAGACATTGCTCCCTGATGACCGTTCCTGGTTTCATGCAGATAACGCACCCATGTATTGTGCGAAACGTGTCAAGTTGTGATTTGCAGAACATGAGGATGAAGTACAGAAGATACTTTGGCCACCTCAATAATGTAAAACATTTGTGGGAATATCTAGAGCGAAAGGTCAGATTACACTTATCACCTCCAACATCATTGAAAAAGCAGGGACATGCTTTACAAGAAGAATAGTCCCAAATTTTCATTATCTTATGTGCATGACTTGTATAAGTCTATTCCCAGTCGAATTTCTTCTGTTCTGAAAGACAAAGGTGTGCCCACAGCTTATTAATAAAAAGTTTGCACAAACAGTGTTTCTATTATTTTGATAAACC
The DNA here is from genome assembly GCA_039090855.1 of Macrothele yani. NCBI lineage: Eukaryota > Metazoa > Arthropoda > Arachnida > Araneae > Macrothelidae > Macrothele > Macrothele yani. Next base: position 79,977,301 of record CM077026.1, read on the forward strand.
CCTGTACATTAGTAAATGCAGGTAACCCTCATTAGACGAGATCGCATTTCACTGTATTTTGCAACAACACGATCTGAATAAAAAAAAAAAAAATCCCGGCGGAATTAGAGGTAATCTACAGCACCGTGAATGCGCGCTTTAGATCAGTCTGCTTGTAATCCCTCACATAATCGTAGGGTAAATTTTTGCCTGTTTTTAGTTCGAAAATGTAGAGTGCGACTGTTATGATGAAAATAAATTAAAAGGTCAGTTATTTCACCTGCGCCGTGATAAATGAATACTGCCTGTCAGCTTTTTCTTGGCCATTTTTTCAATAAAGCCAAAAATCATTAGTCCACCGACTCAGAGGGTTCAAGGGAGCTAGAAAAATAGACTCACCTGTAACATTTACTCATTATTGTATTAAATTATTTACAGCATCGAAGCAGTAATTGAAGGAAAACATAAGTGCATTTCTTTACAAATTTTAGGTTTAAAAATGTTTTGCATTTTTGGGGACTCATCACTATTTTACCCACGTTAAAATCAGTTAACTTAACAAGGTGATTATAAATATAATGATCCGATTTATTGGTGTCAAAATGATTTTCTAGGACCAATAATACGCGTAATACGAGGAATATCTATCTGTATAGAGACTTCACTCTCAGATTTGGTGCAAATAGCAATTATGAAGCAAACCATTTCGATTTAAATTTTGAACGAAATAACAAAAATGGATTAAAATTCGTTATGTATAGGTAGATTATGATGCTTTACTTAGTTGTTATCATGATCTTCAAATCCAATATTCACTTAGCACAGAGCAGTAAACATAAAAATTAATTCAAATTAAGTGCTTTATTAAAAAATACAAATAATGAGTTTGCTTTTGGCTTATGAAAAATGATTTAGCCCAGCAGCTAGGCAAATCGTAATAAAGATAGGTAAAAGGTGATCGAAAATTATCGAGACTGACTACACAGAACTTTCATGAAAATGTTCTGACGTGTCCGAGATTTGCGTGAGGGAGTGCAAAACTAACATATACGTTAGGTTACTTTCTGGTAAACAAGGTGGAAGAAACATTCTTTTTACGTGTACGTCAATTTACAGTCAATTCGGCGATGTCTGATTGCTGTAGGTTTTGCGTGTATGGTTCTGTGAAAAACTGTGCTGTTGAAATTTCTGGGCACACTCCCTACTACATGATAATTATGATCTAACTGCGTATCATTGTACGTTTCCGTACTAAGCGAACCATGCCACTCTGTAGAAGAACAATTCCCCTTTCCATGTCCCTGATGTTGGATAGACTTTTGGGGAAGTGCGCAGCAACAAGTCTGAGCATTCTCTTGTATACGAGCAGCTGGCATCTCCTCGTTGAAGGCATAAACACTGGTCGTAAAACACAGATATAGAACAGACGACAAAGAGATATTTCAAAGGCGATTGCAAGCAGAAGACTTGCATTGCCGATGCACAATAATCCTCCATTTGTTTCTTCTACGCTTTTCTTTTCATTCTAGAATACTGTGGTGACTCATGAGCAGTTGCTCCCAGTGATGTTCTGCGCAGTACAAGGTACCGCGCTCGATGCCATTCTAGAACCGAATTGAATGCATAAAGCAAAACAGTTGGGCATAATGCATCGCCAATGAAACAGAGCAAACTTACAAAGCCCCCAGGTGGAGCAGTGGTCTAAGCGCTAGCCTTTGCCCTTTCGTCCGTGATGGGCTGGAGCACCGGATGAGGCATGGGTTGTGCGTTTGTCTTACGGCACTGGCTCTCCTTTCTCCCTGAAACCAGTGGCCCTAAATCAGGGATGATCAACTGCCTACAGCCCATTGAGTTGCTCACCGTGATTACTTCCCCCACCCCACCCCCCAATAAAAAGAAAACAAAATCTTACAACTGATACTTAAGTTGTAAAAGAAAAAAATGATTTGCATAGAAAGTTGCGATTTGCGACAGGAGTGAACAGAGGAAGTTTTCAACAAAAAGACAACTCGTATCGTAGAAACAAGAAGGAACGGAATACGCTTGAAACGAAACCGAGGGCAGCCAAACATTGTGAAAAACAATAGTGTAGAAGAGCCTTAGAGGGGCGTCACGGCAGGTTTTTTCCGGGCTTAGCAGAGCTAAGGCACTTTTCTTGGTAGCTGGAAAGAAAAACTGAAAGCTGGGCAAAAAGAATTCTGTTAGGTTATCATGTATACAAAAGTATGGAATACTATGTTTTATATTCAGACATATTTATATATTAACTGAATGTTAGCATTGCAAGGATGAGACTAACCCTCGTGTTACGTAGTAGGATATCTCCAGGCGCGGACATAATGGGGAGACCAAAGAGTCCTCCTGAGAGTTTACCGAATAAAATTTTAATATGTTGCACATTGCACAGTCTATATAACACTTGTACTTGTCTCAATATTTCAATTTGATAGCTTTCTTTATTTTTGTTTGTTTGTTTAGTTTCCTTCGTTCCAGGACGCTATGAACAAACACTTTGCCTGTAAAATTTACGACGTAATTTTATTCACCCGTTGTGCATTCATTACGTAAATACACCATAGTTTCATTTCTCAAAATATAAGTTGCTTTTTTTATGGCTCCTTATTTGGGTGTGGGGTTTAAGTTTTATAGTTTCACCGTTCTAGTATAAAGAGAATAGGAGCTCCTTTGTACTGAAAAAAAGCGCTATAGGACGTGTCTTTTCCTTACGCCGGCCAGGAGAGAAGTCAACACAGAAAAATTAAACAGACATAAAGACAGAGCGACAGGTGTCTTATGACTGAGAAGAGAATTTCTACTAAATCCCCACTATTTCCAACAAAAGTAATCCCTTAAGTCGATTCCCTGATTCCTTATGGGTAATATAAAAAGACGCTGCCGCTGCCGTGTGGTCAGAGGGGCTTGCTTCTGGCCAATCACTCGAGATGGTCCTAAGTCCCGGATGAGGCATTGGTAGTGGACCCGTCCAGGAACCAACGGCCCCAAACCAGTGATGGGCCACTGCCTAGGCCTGTACATACTCATGGTGGTTGTTAAACCGCGAAAGAAACAAAAACCACGCAAAAGATATTCGCTACTCCCACCCAATAATCTTTCCAAAAGCAGCGTATAAGTCACATGTACGCTGAAGAGCAATTGAATTAGAGACAGCTGGCGTTATGCAAATGTAGCGCTGTGGGCGGCCCTGTAAACGGAAACGACATGACGTATGCAGCGATCCGACAATATAAGGAGTGATGCTACGGGAATCAGTAAGAGTCGGACGCAGTATGGGTAAGACGAAGGATCTAAGCGCATTTGATCGTCGGAATATTGTCGGGGCCCGACGAATGGGTCACTCCATCTCGGAAGTCGTGCAGGTACTGGGATTCCACTGTGTCACGGGTTCACCGTGTGTACATCGAATCCGGTAAAACCATCCCTGCAAGGGCCAACTACCGTGGACAACAGGGTGCGGATGAGCGGGATCATCGTCGGCTAGCTCGCATTGTAACAGCGGACAGACGGGCCACAGTGCAAGAAATCACTCGGCAATTTAACGCTGGTACACAAAAATGTGTAAGCAGCCACACCATCCAGAACCATCTCCTCGCTATGGAATACAAAAGCCATCGTCCCACGAGGGTACCGCTGCTGACCGCACATCACAGGGTGCAAAGATTAGCATGGGCGCGGGAACATCGCCACTGAACCCCAGACATGTGGGAAAATGTTGCCTGGACTGGCCAGCTAGGTCACCTGACTTCAATCCCATTGAGCACATCTGTGATGCCATCGAGAGAGATGTTCGAGGCTCTGACCCCCCCCTTCCTTCCTCCATCAAATCTTCGTGAACTGTGGGAGCTTGTTCAGGGATCGTGGATCCGTATGGCATCCCAACGCTTCCGGTGTCTTGTCGAGTCCAGGCCGAGACGAATCGCCGCCGTCATCAAGACGAAAGGTGGTGCTACACGTTACTAAACAGGTATCTCTAATTCAATTGCTCTTCAGTGTATTCACTATGACTGTTTTTTATTTTGACTGCTGAATATTTGAAATCGTATAGAATGGAAAAACAATATTTGAAGAATTTAATATTCTTAGCATCAGTTTCTCATGTAATATTCTCTCCTTTCCTTAAAGTTACCCAAATTTTGGAACTTTAACAAAAACTGATAACAACAATTACTAATCAAAATTTAATGAAGATACTAAATGATAAAAAGCTATTCAAATGTTCAATTGCTTTTGAAAATTTCGACGGTCTTCTTTCAGGTTTTATCAAGATAAACTACAAAAAAAACAACAACAAAAAAACACTTGAAACGACTACTTGAGCTAAGAAACATAATATACAGCAAAATTACAGAAGTATTGGTAACAGAGATGCAAAGCATGAAATTTCTTATGAATTGCGGTAATACACTTTGAAGATCAGGAATCGAGGAGCATTTCAGCGAAGCTCGTCCCATTATGCTCTTAGAAAAGCAGAACTCCAACAGAACTGAATATGCAAGAAGCTTTAAAAGCAATATATACAACATGCTATGAATACCCCCTGGGATTTGTTTCTGCTACCCAAATTACAAAGCCCAGGAACAGCGAAAGGTTTGAGGATGTGAAAAGAATCGAAAAAATAACTGAGAAGTGCTTCCAGTAAATAAATAGTAAGCAGGGTGGCAGGAATAGTAATGAAAGGCTTTCATCAAAGAAGAATGCTACTCAAAAGACAGAATACCATAGTTTTAATTAATTCATTTTCGGTACTTCTTGACCAGCCACTGCATGATAAAAATGGAAGTAACAGTATGAATAATGAAAATTAATACTTAAAAAAAAGAAAAAGAATATCTGGGGTCCTGCCTCAGAGTTTACTGCAGTGAATTCGTTTATGAAAAGCACTCATAAATAAATTTCTCAATAGGAGGGGTTGCATTAGAAACCAGTTTGAGTACAAGTAAAGCGCGTGTTCCGAGTTGTTAAGAATCACTTGTGTTTAAGGCTCCACAAAGTTTTATGTTCCTCTTAGCAAAGAACGCTGGATTGCTAAGTATCAAACAATCGTTCAAGGTTTCCTTTCCTGCATAGTAAAGTTCTTCGACTTGGAAGAGAATCCCTTGTTAATCATAAGAAATGGAAGGTGTCCCTTTCTGTTCACGTATCGACAGAAGGACCCCACGTATCATCCTTTATATTCAAATGGCGTGTAATCAAGACTGAAATCCTCAAAGCTGATAAATCGTCATCTGCTTGAAAGAACTGTTTTATTTTCTGAGTTACTAAAGGGATACGGGCTGATATCACGGAGGTAACACTTTAAACTCTCCCGATGTTCCAGAGAAGGGCTTGACCACTTGTAGAATGTTCTTGGAGTTCCCGTAGTGTCTGATGCGGTACTTTCCAGGTATCTCCGTCAGTGGGATGTCCCATGTGATAGTGGCCATACTTTCGGCAATCAGTGGATTGGTCCTCTGCCATACAAACCTGCAAAATAACAACAAAGAAACGTTATGTGAATCAAGTAAAGCACAACAGTGGCATTGCAGCAATTTGTTTTTCTTTTCAAGTCAATTTGTAATCCAATTATAATTTGGAAATGCAAATACAGGGTAAACAAAAGTTCCCGAACTCCAGATTCAGGATTTTTTTCCCCTGCCATATACTGTACACTTGAACATCTTCTGAGAACCTCTTACAATATACGTAATTTTGCCTCATTGAAGAGCTGGAATTGAATCCCGCCTTGCTAGAGGCATATTTTCACACATTGGTACATGTTCGGAAATATGCACTTTTGTACTGAAAGGCAGATGTGAATTATGCGGGGACTAATGTATGATTTTTGGTAGATGGATTTTTAAGTAACCTCTACAGAAAAATGTCTGAAGGCAATGAACCAGGTATTTGTGGAGTTAAGAGTCATAGGCGCTCATGTAGCATGTGGAGGAAAGAGAGGGCATATGCCCTCACATGGAAATCTGAACGTGCTTTATCTGTTATTGGAAGGTGCTACAGAGATTTTCGCAATAACATTAATTCTGATTGGGGATTTTTCTGTTGACCTTGTGGATGCGTGTGTATGTAGAAAGGAAAAATGAAATACAGGAAATTTTTGGTAGAAAAGCGGAAATTTGCAGCAGAAGGTAATGATAAAATATTTCGTTGCATGGAGAAGAGCGTGCATACGTACGCTGTTTGATGTGGAGAACATACGTACGCTGTTCTCCGGCAAGGAAAATTAAGAAAAACGAAGAAAGGAAAAATATATCATCCTCTGCAGCAGCTGTCCACTAGTGGACAAAGATCTTCCGAAGTTTCTTGCAGCCTTAAGAGTATTTTTTTCCTTATTGATGACCGATTGAGTGATCGCTCGGGTTTAGTGGCGCATGTTACACAAGTGGCCTAAAGAATCAAAAGACGACAAAGAAATTTAAATTTCCTTATTGTTCTAACATGCTGTCTAATTTCATTAACCCGTCACTTTAATGAAGTTTTTGGCTCTTCTGGTTTTCCAATTAAATTTATCTGCCGAGAGTGTGGTGAAAACAGTTAAATAACAAGAAGGAACAATGGAACTTTGCACATGGTGTTTACATATATTAACCGTTATTACAATTTTTGTTTGCCCCTCCTGAAAACTAAGCTAAAGTCGTCCTTGGCCAGAGTATATCTTAGATAACGGAATGCATGTCCAACAGCAGAGTGAAATACTGTCACAATGAGCACAACGTTCTCGTTTCGGTACACTTGGGTATTCATATTGTCTTCACAAACATACAAGGAAGCGCGGCAATTAAAACACACCCCTGCCCAGACCAGAACAGATTATCGCTGGCAAGGATGGATGGACTGCATACAGTGTGGTTGCATTCGTGTGCCGGATCTCTTCTACACGTGTCCTAGTCGAGTATCAAGATAAAGAGAGAAACGAAATTCGTCTCTGAAAAGTATATGGTGCCACTCTGCATTCCATGACATGTACTGTCGGACCCAAGCACATCTTTGACGACGGTGAGCTGATGTCAAGGCTACAGATCTCAGCGGCCTCCTTGCTCTGAGTCAGTACTCGTGAAGACGGTTTCGTTCCGTTTGAATACATAATGTGGCACCAGAAGCAGCTCGAAGTTATTACCGGAGTCGGCTACTGGTGATATTAGGCCTTCTCCGAACACTTACTGTCAGGTAGCGATCTTGTCTCCTGGTGGTTATCCTTTGGAAACCACTCCTGGGTTGATCTGCAACATTTCCATGTCGTAGACATCTTGTGCGTAGCCGACAAACTAAACTTTGGTAACTCCTAAACATGGCCGTACTGATAGCCCCCGCAAACCTGCAGTGCGGTGTGTGTGTGTGTGAAGGGGGGGGGGGTTACGGCTAAGATGGCCTCTAGCTTCAGAAGAAGTATTTTTCAAATTTTTGCTGACACTTTATGTGAAATTGGTTAAAAAAATAGCAAGGAATTTTTGACAGCAGCTTTGAACGTAATGTTAAAAAGATAGCATTTTTTTTTTCAGTAAATGAATAAAATCATCAAAGAATCATTTTCGCTTTAAATTATAAAAACAGGGTGACAGAATAGCAGCTGTTCCAGACGACTTGAAGCCTCTTTTCACAGCTATAGCAATAGTTCTTATACATGTATAGCATGTGAATGAAATATCAGTTGAATAAGTAAAATTTTTATATGAATGAGGATAAGGCATTATACACTGCTGGCCACCCAAAATGCAACATAAAGTAGGACACGAGATAGCGAATCCAGATTTACTGGACACATAACAACAGATACAAAGATGAAACGATTGAGCTTACAGGCCCGTGCGACTTCCGGAACACGCAGACATCAATAGTTCGTGTGGCCCCCATGGCTGGCAATAACGGCCGCTACACGCCACGGCATCGAACGAAAGAGGCTTTGGACGTGGGCTTGGAGTATGTCGGTCCAGGCTGCTTGCACACGTTGCCACAGTTCATCAGGCGTACCCGCGGGTGGTGCTTGCCGGGCCACTAGCTTGCCGATCAGCTACCAGACGTGTTTGATGGGCGACATATCAGGAGAAGAGGCAGGCCACGGCAGCAGTGACACCTGGTGGGCCGTGAAGAATTGTTGCACGGTGCGTGCAACGTGCGGGCGCGCATTGTCCTGTTGAAACGTGGCAGCTGGCAGGTCCTGCAGGTAAGGGAAGACTACAGGCACCAAAACGTCGGAGATGGTGCGGTAGCTGTTGAGTGTACCGGCGATGCGTACCAGAGGGGTGCGGGTGTCATATCCAATTGCGCCCCAAACCATAACGCCAGGCGACGGACCGGTATGGCGATGCATAATGCGTCTCTTGCCACGGTGCCGCCACACGCGGATCCGACCATCGTGGTGTTGCAGGCAGAAGCGGGATTCGTCGTAGAAGACAATGTCGTACCATTCCGTAGTCCAGGTGCGGTGTTCAACGGCCCACTGCCGCCGCACTTGCCGGTGGTGTAACGTCAATGGTAATCGGAGCAATGGGCGCCGTGCGACAAGTCCCCGCTCCTGCAGACGACGTCGAACGGTACGTGCTGACACAGGTTGTTGCGCAACATACCCTAATTCCTGCGCTAACGTTCGTGATGTGGCGGTGCGAGCCGTCAATACCTGCCGCACAACATGCCGGTCCTCTCGTTCGATGATGTGCCGCGGCTGCGGCAATCGCTCACGTCGGTCTGTCCGTTCTTCCTGCACCCATCGAATCCATACTCGCCTCACTGTAGCTGGATGTCGTCCCACACGGGCGCCGATGTCTCGGTACGATAAACCGCTGTCGCAATAAGCCACTATTCGTCCTCTGTTGAACTCCTAAACGTGCTGGAATGACTGCCGTATTCTGCGGCGAGGCACTAGGAAGCTTTCCACACACAGGTCCGGCAGCACAACACACTTCCACTACTTACACCTCGCCTTCTGTGCACCCTTCTTATAGTGCTTCTCGGTGGCGTCCCGGGCGCACATGATTTGCATATGCCCTGCAATGCGAATCGTTTGCATATCCTCTCGCGGGCGACGCACGCTGCGAATTTCAGGCCAATCGGATGCTTCCTTCTTGGTGTTGCATTCTGGGTGGCCAGCAGTGATATTACATTTGTTTGCACATATAACTACGCATCCTTTAGAATAAAATGAGCTAGAAGTTGTTCTTTGCGCGAACGAAAAAAATAGAGACCTGTGTCATTTTTATATATATTTTTAAAGTAAAGTACTTTTACTATGTGCAAACCATTGTGACGTTAGTGCTTTTTTATATTCAAGAGTAAATAATTTAAGTAATTTTACTCTTTTTGTGCCACATTTCTTAATTTTTACTTTTTCATTTGCTTACTTATGTCTTGCATTTTTGTATGAATCGGCAAAAATCTTTAAACACTCTCACACGGCCGTTATGTGTCTTGTATGTGGTCAAGAGGCATTGGAATGAGATTGGCGTTAGTTCTCTAAAAGAACGAAATTTCCATGACATGATTAACTTTGGCGTAAGTGTTTTGTAATACTTTGCATTCGTATAAAGCTAGGGCAATCATTTTCATTACAACGTGTACAATTGTGTTACACGCAATGAAGGGTAACAATTTTGGTTTTACGCAAAATACTTATAGTTTCCAAAGAATTTCAATTATTAAAACGTCCGTAAAACCTAGTTAATGATATGGAATTTTAAATTTTCGTAATTGAGAAAAAATAGAGTTTGGCAAAAGGGCCTCGAAAAAACTTTTTTGCGGGGTTATTTTTTCCATGAGTTATTTGATACGCCACTGCTTCTAAAGCAGCAGCCACGTCGATCTGCCGTAACCTCCTGGTAACCTGCCAAAAGCCCTGTTTCTGCTATAACCTCTCTGTAACGTGCCCAAAGTCATATTTCTGCCGTAACCGCCTTGTAACATGCCAAAAGCCCTACTTATTTCTGCCGTAATCTTCCTGTGATATGCCAGAAGCCCTATTTCTGCCATAACCTCCCTGTAACATGCCAAAAGTCCGATTTCTGCTGTAATCTCCCTGTAACATGCCAAAAGCTCTATTTTTGTTGGGAATGCTTAAACGTCGTTTGGACATTATTTCCCCATACTGAAGGCAATACATTCAGCAAACTTTTAGACCAAGCGGTGAAACGACCCGTTTTCCACTTCTCGCGGGGTATTTTTATCGGACCTCGCACGCCACGTGCTCCGTTGTCATGATGCTAATTTACATATGACGTAGCCATCTACTCTGATAAACGATCTCCAGTAGTCACTATATTTGCATATCACCACGTTTTCCCTTCGAAACATCAATATCCCTAACTTTTTGTGACCAATGTATTTGGCTTTTTAATAACTGCTGACCATTTATGACAGAATGTCTCCCAGTTGCATCATGAATGGATTTTTGGTCTTCTGGGTTCCGCTATGTCTGGGTTTTGGTTGAGTTCGAAGTAAACCTGCACCAGCCTACTTCCTTTGCCCGAAATAGTCTGTTTAACCTTACTCAATATTCAGTGGTGAAAGTAGACGGGAACGGTGGGGAACGGTGGGGAACGGCGCTTCCGTAAGAAATTGGTAAGTGGAACGATGTTTCCCTAAATAAAATAATTGTGAACAAAAGTACATAGAAATTTGAAAAAAAAAAAAAAAAGAAAAAAAGAGAAGTAATGTGCTGTTGAACTACACAAGAGAAATTGGGGCTCGCTGTTTATTTATATCTATGAATTCTATTCGTACTTTGTGAAAGATTTTTATGTTTGAAATTTTTTTCTCTGATTTTGCAGTTTTCAGAGCTTTTGAACCGAGACAATTAATTTCGTCCTTCGGACTCTCAGCTAAAAATTCGTAGAGGATACTCGCATTCGATTGTTATGATTTCATATCGTGCCGCACGTTATTCCGCGTGGAGAAATCTTGAACTAATAACAGTGCTGCAGTCTGGCTTTAGAATACCGAAATCAAATTCATTCATAGTGATAATTCGGTACATAATAGCTGAACAAGGCCATACTGACTTCCGTGGAAGAATATAGACGTATAGAATGTGTGTGTGTGTGTGCTTATGTGTTTGTGTAAATTCGCCCAGACTTAAAACGCTGAACACTGCGTTCCTCCAAAATAGATCATCTACTTTCACCACTGACAGCATTCTACAATTCTGCCAATTGTTCTTAGATGAGCACCCGTAAGGTACAATGGAGTTAAACAATAACGTGACCTGGGTGATCTTTCTTCGAATATATCTCTTTAAGCGTGATCTCTGAACTTTAGGGAATATGGTCGCCATCCGACTTTGTCTTGGCTGTAAATCACGTCAGAACATAAGTCCCTTCCATTTGGAAAAAAACAAACAAACTTGAAATCTAATTGTTTATCATACGACTGTGTGGGAGATAAGATGGACACCGATAGTTTTGCTTGTAAGTAAGATGAGATGAAATTACAAATATATAGGCATGAATGTATATCTCTATTCTGCGTTGAATATTATCCCAGCCGTTGCACGTTGCACGGTAAAGCACATGCCTTGAGCCATTTCATGCAAAAAACACTTCTACTTTCATCAATCCAAAACGTAAGTTTTGCAGTTTGCTCGGAAGTGAAGTATAACGAATAGCACGTCACTTGTGAACAAAATGGCAAGGAGCAGTGCAATTTCTTTATCGGCCAGGTAAATCAATTTTAAGTGATTAATTTTTACGTACTTGGTGTCCCAGCTAGCGTCATTAGCAATGACATCCCATTCCTTGGTTTCATTATTCCATCTTTCAACGGTAAGAAAAGTTTTTTCGAGCTGAAATGACAGGAAAATAAAAATATTAGTGTCAGATAATAATTAAATAGTAAATATGAAATTAAAACACATAAGTACCGTGCACAGCTATAGAAAATGAAAGATTAATATTGCTCACAATGTACACTAAAATATAAGTTAAACTGGCAGTGATTGTTAGCTGCATTGTAACCTACCCTCCCGGAGGACAGCGTTTAAGATTTAATCCGTGCATTCTGATTTTTTGCTGCAGTGAATGATTATGCTGAGGACCACTTCCTGAACCAGCCACTAATCGCGATGAGCACCAGTGTTTTTTTCATGCACTCTATGTCTGTCGATCTTGTGCACCGCGCAGTAGTGTCTTCAGAATACGTAAATGCTGAAGGAACCTGTAGCAAGTTCGCAATAACATTATAAACTATATTAACCTCCTTTCCATTAGATATTAATTTTTTTCTGTCTTTTTATTTCTTTTGTTTTCATATCTCTAGCGGCTGCCATGAATTACCTCTTGCGGAAGTAATGTAATGAAAACAGGTTTGACAAACCTACCTTGTATAATCAGTTATGAACTCTAGGTAAAATAATTTGCCTAATACAAGATAGGCGGCCAATTGGTCTAAAGTGCTGCTTTTGAGTAATTCATGAGAGTGGGGTGAGGTTTGAACTCCGGATGAGGCATGGGCTTTTGACCTTGCAATACCACCCTGTATGAGACCCTTTCCTTGAATCAGAGCTCATTGATTAGAGACGGGCGACTGCTTGCAGCCCAAAGAGTTCCTCGGGGTGGTCGTTAAGCCCCCAAATAAACAAACAAACAAATCAAGACTAGTATGGAATAATTCCTACAGAAACTTAGATTCGTCGCCTACAAAAGACTGCGACCACCGAAAGAAAAACAATCCTCGAGTAACGAAAGTTTTTCTTCTCGTGATGCACAGGTAATAGAAACATTTTAATGCCAGAGCCATTGACAGCGCGTGCACACACGTTAAGTTCCCATACACGTTATCAGTTCACCTGTAAACATCCTGATTCGCCAAGTTTGCTTCTAGAAACTCCTCTCCCTTCCTCATTTTCGAATTTCGATCTGCAACTCGAAAACTATTCCAGGCAACTGTCGAAATTTGAAGTGTCGACGATGATTTCTTTAAGACAGTTGTGTCCCCTTCCCGCACACCTACGTTAACTGTTTTTATTATACAGTAGATGTAATTTCTAATATTAAACTCTGGTGTGCAAAAATTAAGGACGAAGAGGAGAAATTAGCATAACAGCGGAACGAGCAGGCAGAACGGACCGAAAGACTATTCAGGAGACAGACTAGGGTCCGGTACGGTAGGTCATGCGCATATATGTAGCATGACGTAGGGGGGGGAGTGTCGGAAGGATATAAAGCATACGTACGGTGTACTCTCAGCAATTCGGTGAATTCTATTGCACGGTGTACATCGGTTTGAATGACGCCGAGTTGCTGCCACCATGTGATGTGGCCAACAGGCAATCCAGTAGACGACATCTGTATGACTTTACCCGAGGTCGCGTCCTTGGGAAGTTGGAAGAAGGTCGAAGTGTGACTAGTGTGGCTAAGGAGTTCGGTATCGCTCATAGCATTGTTTTACGAGCTTGGAGAGCATTTCAAACGACAGGAACAGCTGTCCGAGAGTTTAGCAGTGATCGTCCACGAGCAACAACGACGGCGGACAACCGGTATATTGTCCTACAGGCGAGAAGATGCAGACGGCAGACAGCGGGAGAAATCGCAAGGCACATGCAACAGACAACTGGACGTCCGTTATCGCGTTTTACCTTAGCCAGGAGGCTGCACAAGGGTGGTCTATTTGCACGACGACCAGTACGGTGTGTGTTATTAACGCCTGCTCATCGGAGACGGCGGTTTCTGTGGTGCAAGGAACACAAGAACTGAACACATCAGCAATGGGGTCGAGTTCTCTTTACGGATGAGAGCTGATTTAGCTTGACGAGCGATTCTGGACGTATACACATTTGGAGAGACCAGGGAACACGCAATCACACCTCCAACATCAAGGAAAAGGACCGGTTTGGAGGTGGCGGAGTTCTCGTTTGGGGCGGTATCATGCTTAGTAGCCGTACTGACCTCCACATCTCCCAAGGAGGTTCAGTCACTGGTGTCCGCTATTGTACCGAGGTCCTCCCGCCTTACGTGCGTCTGTTTAGAGGTGCTGTGGTTCCTGAGTTCCTCTTCATGGATGGCAACGCTACACCTCATCGTACAGTGGCTGTCGCAGAGATGTTGGAGTAAAGATATTCAACGCATGGATTGGCCTGCAAGGTCCCCGGACCTAAATCCAATCGAACACGTGTGGTACCTTCTCGGGAGATGCTTGACAGCACGTCACCAGCCGCCAACAACGATTTCGCAGCTGCGACTGGAGCTACAAGAGGAATGGCCGCGATGCCTCAACAGCTCCTTGACAACCTCGTCCTCAGCATAGACAGACGTTGTAAATCTTGCAAAACAGTTAGGGGTGATCATATCCCCTACTAAAGACTGGATTTTTCTTGGCAGCCACATGTCACATGGATGTTTCTGTTTTCTGTCCAGTTGTACTCGAAGCTACCTTTTCAATAAAGTGCCTTTGTATCCTTTGGATTCCTTGTTTGGACGGTTTTGCTCACTCGTCCCATATTCTTACATCTTGGGGATCTTATGGTATGCTTTGTGTTAATGTGGAGCACTTCAGCACGACGTTGCATTCGAAAAACCGTCTTGTCCTTAATTTTTGCACGCCAGTGTACACACTGTTCCTCCAAATTCATTAAAATTGTTTCGCAGTGCACTGCAGGCTATTTTTCTACTGTGGGACCTCTTTTTTTTTTTTTAACGGCGTACCTTAGCATGCATGTTTAGGAGGGGTACCCGTATATCGTTTCGTTAGTTTGTTTGGGGTTCAACGACTACCGTAACTTGATGGGATATAAGCAGTCGCCCGTCCCTAATTTAGGGCCACTGGTTCCAGGGTAGGGAGAGAACCAGTGCCGTAAGACAAACACAACATCCATGTTTCATCGGAATTCTAACCCAGACTCATCTCAGACGAATGGTCAGAAGACAACGCTTAAAGCATTCCGCTACAGCGACGGCTACCTCATTTTAACGCTCTGTTTTCAGCCAAAGGAGAAAACCAGAATGCTACAGAATGGCAGAGTCATCCATGCCTTACCAGGAATTCAAACTGCCCTAGCAGCATGCAGAAAAAACTTTCTGTACTCCTTGCTGCTGAACACCCAAGAAATACAAGTGCTTTTTTTTTCGTTTCGGGGTCTAGGGACCACCGTGTTCCCCAATCATGGATGAGCTATAAGCAGTCGCTAGTCCCTGATTTGGAGCTAGTGACTACAGAGCAGGGAAGGAGCTGAAGCCGTAAGAGGAACACACCATTCACGTCTCATCTGGGACTAGGCTCCAAGCCCAGCTCGGAGGATTAGCCAGAAACCTGCGCCTCTGGCTACTCGGCTACTGGAACGGACAGGTGGCTTAGTCACTGATCGTTATTCTCTATATTTTGATCAACAGTAAGTAGCAGGTAACTCTCAAGTGGTACGCTCACCTCCCACATCTTTCAATGCATCTGCAAATAACTTCGCAACTCTATTACCAGCACCCTTTAACACCTACAGTGAAGTCCTAATAAGCCATGCAAACGTCTCTCTGCATATGCGCTTTTCTACTCACACAATGAAATTTCAAAAAATGATCGAGTTCGGTGTATTTCACATAAAACTGCCCAATATTACTTTTTATAAGAAATTTCAGAATTTTCCGTGTAATTACAGTTAAAATTTCACTGTTGTAATGCGATAAACAGCCTACTGAAGCATAGACATGATTGCTTATTAAGATTCGTTTGCAAGCCACTAACGTGAGTTAAAAAGTCGTTTAAATAATCGAAAAATCATTCTAGAAATTTTTCTAGAAGGAAAACTTTCAGGAAACCCCTAACTTTTCCTGTAAGGCCTAGTAAGTATTCAGAATTGGAGCACAATCTCTGATTGTCGTCGAGATCAAAGAATGTACACGTTTCACTTCGTAGAAGAACGAAAATAAATATGATGCCTTCCTTTAGGAAGGCATCATACCCTTAAAAATCTCCTTAAAGGATTTTTTACTTTTTCACGATAAATTTCTAAAACTTTCCTAGAGATGCTCAGCATATGCTCGGAAAATTACACGTATCAACACTCCCGGCTGCCGCAATGAACTAAGATAAGAAATCATATTTTTGCAGTATGCTATGGATTTTACAAGGGGAAAAACTGCTTGAAGCCTTCGTAAATTCCGTGGTGGAATATCGTCTTCTACTGTAAGCGGTTAAACATCTGCTGCTTTATGCTGTGCTACATTTAATGGGCTGCGCCTAGAGTGAAATACCCCCCCCACACACACACACACCCAGTTATGTGTGTTTCATGTGGCCTACACATACTACTCCCATGTCACGTAAAGCATGCTCAAGATTTCTGTATTTCTTGTTCATCTTCTTAATAGTGGATTGCATCCAAGCCTCCTCCTTGCACTTGCAAAAAGATCCGACGCGGGAAAATAAGATATTTCCGCACTATAATGTGCCTTTAGTAGAACAAATCGCACTTAGAAAAATGACGCGAAGCAAGTGAAATATGAATTTCATTTCTGCAGTAACATTGGCAGCATTTTCGCCTTTGTGGTAGGCGAATACTCACGAAGTAGAATCTATTGCAAGTTTTGTACAGAATTAGATAATTACACTAAGTGATTACTGAATTATGACCTCCAGCAGCTATCCGACGGGGAATCGATTCAATAAGATGCAGGGAGCAGTTGGGAGATACGACCAACCTAACTGCGTGCAATGTGACCTTCAATGCCGGTATGGAGGTGATTGGTGTGTCCAGACGCCTGATACGCCGTTCCATAAGGTCTCACAAGTGCTCTATGGGATTGTTATCGGGGAGTTCGGAGGCAAATCGATATGCTGGAAGTCTGAACTGTGTTCCTCAAGCTATTCCTGCGCAACATTGGACCTGTGGCTTGGCACATTGTCATCTTGGAAGACACCATCGCCATTCGGGAAAAAGCGCAGTATTGGTGGGTGTTGCAAAGTCAGCAAGCAACTCACGATAGTGGGCACCAGTCATACGTTGTTCCTCATGCGCCAGGGGTCCAAGGTCCTGCAGGGTAAACATGCTCTATACCATACAACCGCCTCCATCGACTTACACTTTAGAGACCGTGCAGGATGGATCGAGTGGCTAACGTTATTTGCGCCAAATACGTACACGACCATCCACGGAGTGGAGTGAAAAACGCGACTCGTCAGACCAGCTCACCTTTTTTCCAGTCATCTGATGCCCAACTTTCATGATCTTTGCACCAGGCGAGTCTTTTGTCGTCGGGGTCATCTGCTGTTATAGCCCATACGTGTGAGCGTGAGACGCATGGTCATGACAGATAATGTTCCGGGTTGACCTCTGTTGTATTGAGTAGATAGCCGTTGAACAGTGTTGCGTTCATTGGCCGTTACAAGTCGTCGTACTCGGCGCTCACATATCACGTCAACCTTTCGCTGTTTTGTGCAGTTTAGCCTCCGGGTCATTGTTTTTCACGCCAGTCCTGATACACTTTAACTACGACGGCTCGCGAACAACCCATCAGTTCAGCAGTTTGGAAACTCGAGGCACTCACTCTCCGATCTCCCACGATCTGTCCTTTCTCAAAGTCCGATAAATCCTTCCGTTCACCTCTCACACTCAGAATTTTACTACCTACTGCTCCATTCAGATCTTATGTATGCCACATTGGTCAACTGATCGCGCTCTCTCGAAAATGACGTGGCCAACGGGCCGTATCCACTTTTGATTGGGATGGTCATTATTCAGTTATCAGTTGGTGTAGTCGGCAGTGGGTTGTCTAAACTTGAACTTACACTCATCGCATTATTTCTTTGCCGTTCAACAGTCAATGGGTGCTCATTTGTGTAACTTTTATGCACGAAGTCACATGGACATGACTTCTGATCTGTTTAAATCATATGTGCCATACACAAATTATTTATACTGTTAAAAATTGGTACTTAGAAGTAAGCAAAATGTACTCATTTTTGAGTACATTCTGGGCTTATAATATAGCTTCGAGTACTTATGTCTCATTTTTGGAAAAGACACGCACTCATTTTTGATTACATACAGGGAATCAGTTATGAGTATATCTGGTATTTCAAACATATGCACTCAAAAAAACAAAGTCTATATACTTCAAATACATGTGCTCTAACTTCGTTCAGTTCCTGTGCCATTTCGGACAGGGCACAGAAACTGAAGCAAGTTAGAGCGAATCTAGCGATTATGACAGGATACTTTGTAAGTGAGAGAGAGCACACTAGATCGCGCCACCGTACAAGCATACGATTTTGCACATAGAAGGCAGAAAGAAATTAGGGGATGGCTTAGGAATGAACACCTTTATATGTAACCGGGTGATTGCTACCCAGGGGCAGTTACTTAACATGTTCGTCCGATGCACGGCGGATATTCAGCTATTGTTAGAAATTCACACCACCACGTAGAGCCCCCAGATTCAAGATTATCAGGCTAGGTTTGAACCTGGGGTCCCTACATCAATAGTCTGAACCTCTAACCACTAATCCATACGCGGCTCGATTCCAAATTTGGAATACGTGTACTCCATACATACTCATTTATTCATAGATCACATGTAGAGGATTTTAGGAAGGGAGTGTCTGACCCCAGGTCTTAAACAACCCTTAGAAATAGGAAGCTAGGAAATTTGGGCTAGAGTGCCTGATAGGAAAGTGACACGGAAGCGAGGTAGAAAGATGCCCTTATTTATTACCAGGAAGCCAGTACCCGGGTTCCAAAGGCTTAACATGCTCATCCGACGCACGCCGGATGTTTAGTGGCTCGAGCGTTCGTACCTGCCAAGGATCGAACCTGAGGTCATCTCCATGGCAGTCACGAACGCTGACCACTAGGCCACCCGTGGCCCCATTTAATCATAGAATCAACTGGAAGTATATTATCCGATGGCACATCTGGGATAACAGATATACTCGTTGTCACATGCTGGACAAATGGACCGCACAATTTTATGACAAATATAGTGATGAAGCGGTAATATATTATTTATGAGATTGATAAAAATATAGTTAATGTAAAAACGTAGGCAAATATACTTTATACATAATTAAAGTACTTGTGATCAGTGACTTTGCTGTACTAATTATTTATGTGTGCCACTTTGCACATTTATTAAACAATTTCTCTTGAAATCTATAATATCTAAAATGAAGTAATACGAGATTATATTTATATTTATTTATTTGTAAGTATGTATGGTTACTTATATTTGAGCATGTCATGTACTCGTTTACGATACGATTGTACTTAAAAAAAAACGAGTAGGTTCAGGTTTTCATTTTGAAGCAGAGATTTTTTAACAGTGTAGAGCAGGGATAGGCAAACTACGGCCCGCCGAAGGATTCCAATAAATAAGGTTCTTATTTCTTGTCTTTAAAAAAAATCGCTTTGTAGGAGCGGAAACACCAACACACCAAACCTTTATTAAGAAAACAGACCCCAGACATACCACCACACCAAGGTTAACAGACGGCAGACCGTTCTGTTTAACCTTAACGTCTTGACATTCGCCCTTGCCGCCCAAGTTGAGCATCACTAAGGATTTCGAAACAGTTAGCTTAATTTATCTCGAAAAATCATTGGAAACAGAATCAAAACCATTGGCAAAAACTTGTCGTCACAGCTGCGAAGAAGAAGTGAGCAATTTAAATTTTGCTATGTAACAATGGCCGAGAGCAGTTATTTCTCAACACTTCAAATTTGGAGTTATGCAAGAGTTTTCTGAAATCAAGGTTTCCCAGTCTGATTCGTCACTACCAGAAAATTACTGCCATGTTTGTTTGCTCCATCATATTTGTGTGAACAAATGTTTTCTACAATGAAACTTTGTAAAAGCAATGTGAGAAACAGATCTACGGATTATCATCTGACTTCTCTTCTATGAATCACCGCTTTTCAGACGAAACCAGAATATGAAAAGTTACTGGAAACTCAGTCGCAGTTCCACTCGTCACTCACACCATCATACAAACCAACTACGAGCGTCGTAAGGTAAAAATATTGTACTACACATCAAGCTGAACTAAAAACAGTAATTTTACTGTAAACTTTTTATAAGCTATTAATGCCATTTGTTTTTATAAAAAACTTTTGGCCAGCTTCATATTTTACTTTTCTAATGTGGCTAGACAAGGCGCGCGAAAGAATTTTCTCATTGCTAATCTAGGGCATAAGGAAGTGTGGGAACCGTTCTTCTGTACGGAAAAATAAAAAGACTTTGTTGCCTCTGAAGACTGCCATATTACCACAGCAGCATCTGAAGACTGTCGTGTTACCACAGTAGCATCTGAAGACTCCCATATTACCACAGCAACATCTGAAGACTGTCGTGTTACCACAGTAGCATCTGAAGACTGCTATATTTCCACAGTAACTACTAAAGACTGTCATATTACCACAATAGCACCTGAAGATTGCCATATTACCATAGCAGCAGCTGTAGACTGTCATATTACCACAGTAGCATCTGAAGACTGTCGTGTTACCACAGTAGCATCTGAAGACTGCTATATTACCACAGTAACAACTAAAGACTGTCATATTACCACAATAGCACCTGAAGATTGCCATATTACCATAGCAGCATCTGTAGACTGTCATATTACCACAGTAGCATCTGAAGTTTGCCATGGCCGCCCCAGTGGCGCAATGATCTAAGCGCTGGCTTATGTTCATTCGTCCGAGAAGGGTCAGGGTTAGAATCCCATGAGGCACGGTTGATGTGTTTGTGCTATGGCACTGGCTCCCTCCCTACCCTGGAACCAATGGCCCTAAATTAGGAACGGACGAATGCTTATAGCTCATTGAGTTGCTCAATGTGGTTGTTAAACCTTTAAGAAAAAAAAAAAAAAAAGGAAGATTGCCATAGTACCACAGTAGCATCTGAAAACTGCCTTATCACTAATAGTAGCATCTGAAGACTAACATTTTACCCTAGTAACTCAGAGCTACTTCTTCTTTTGCTTATTCCTCATTTCCGGAGTTACCGAAGAATTCAGGTCTGCAGCATTTCCATTCTTCATCCAATATTGCTTGCGAAATGGTACTCGAAACTGATACTAACCACGAAATTAAATCGATACGATATGCACAGGTTAGTTTCTTTACGATTGATGACTGATTACTGTATGTATGACTGAGGAAAGAAATTCACAATGGATTGATGAAAATGTTAATGCAGAAATGAATACGTCCAATTTAAATATTACATAATCAATTTGTTTTGATGTCACAGCTGCATGGATTTTCAGGAAAAACTTATTCCCATTCATAAATTATGATGGAAATTATTTTCTACTTTCATGTGCAGTATTTCATGACAGTTTGATATTTCTATTTAAACGCATTTAAATGAAAATGAAGTATTAATATTATGCTTTAGCAGTTGATAATATTATAGGTGAGCGATGATCTTTATAAGGCTTGAATTAATTTATTGCCATTGAATATTTGAAACAATACATAAAAGATAATGGAAAACCTTTTTTACACGCATACGTGTAACATATTACAAATGAATGTCAAACATTTGGGAAAAGATGTGCATTCGTGAATGATAAGAAAATACAAACCATGACATCATTTCTTGGATGTGCGCTTACGAAGCTCACTAAAACAGTTGATCCCTAAAAAAAAAGGAGCAGAATAATGTGTTATTCAGAATACTTCGAAACTAACGCACAAACATGAAATCAATTTAATATTTTTCAACTTCGAGGGAAAATCACTAAGACGCAAACTCGAATTTCGTAGGGATGAACTCTGTAATGAAAATTACCTTACAGAGGGAGAAACAATGTCACAGAAAATGTATGTAATTTAGAGAAAATATCTTCTTTACAAGAATCCTCACTTAACGGAGATTGTACAGTTTGAAGAAATGTACAAGGAGCACTAAAGTTCACTCTAAATTACTTTAAAACTTAGTTTGTGGATGGAGACATAAAAAAAAGTGCGAATTCGTTTGACATCCCAAAAGCTGGTTAAGTGGGAAAAGTAAAGGTAAAAAAGGTTTGCAGTACATTCGATACACAGCGTTACACTTGCAAAAATGTATTACACAACATTTATAAAGAGCGACACACATATACGAAGGGAGGTTAAAAAGGTTAAAAAATTTTAGCCTAATATATAATCCTGGCCAAAAGTCCTGCACCGATATACCGAAAGTCAATTTTTGATGGTTGAAGTCAACTTATGCAGCGTCAGGAATACATATTATTCATCATTTAAAAAGAAATTTTATGCTGAATTCAAATATTTTTAAAGAATGTTATTACCAGTAATAGAAGTGAAGTTACAAACAAAAATGTGCAAGCGAGGAAACACAAATCCAGTTCTGAAAAAGCGTTCGCGCCCCTCTAATCCACTATAGCTTTCTCCAACGTCCGCTAGTGAGATATAAAAGGATGTAGAATCGTCTGCTGACTTAGAACGCAGTTGCTTGTAGTCAGTTGACGGGAGTTTATGCAGAATTCTTAGTGATATTTGAATTTCGGAATGTCAAATACCCGTAAAATGGTCCTGCCTCTTCAAACCAGGACAAGAACTACTTTAAATGAACTTGGATTCAGTAGTCATAAAATTGCTGTTAAATGTGGCTGTGATCATTCCACTGTCTTGCGCACCATTAAAAGAGTTGCAAAAACTGGATGTGTGGGAAACAGAAAAAGAACAGGTCGACCAAGACTGTACTGAACGTGATGATCGCATGTTGATTCGTCGTGCCTTAAAATCAAGGTTTGAAACAGCCACTGATTTCAGAAATGAGTGGGAGAATGAAATAGGCATTATTGCATCTGCATGTACAGTTCGCCGTAGGCTACAAGAAAATGGACTGACTGCATGAAAACCTTTTCTTACTGAACAACAACGGCTTAAAAGAATCGCTTGGGCCAAGACACACAAGAATTGGACTGTTGATGAATGAAAAACTGTTATTTTCAGTGATGAAACAACTGTTACTATTTCCGCTAATAATGGAAATAATTCTGTACATCGTCGGGCTGGTGAAAGATTTAAGGCATGCTAGACCCAGCTAACAATCAAGCACCCACATTCGGTGATGTTATGGTCTTGTATTTCAAGCAGTGTGTTGGCCGTCTGCACATTGTTGATGGCACATTGAATGGATCGAAATATGTGGATATTTTATAGTTCAAACTTCTACCATCTGCACAAGACATGGGTTTGCGGAATTTTATCTTTTAGGACGATAACGCGTCATGTCATCGGTCAAAGTTGGTTGACGAGTGGTTTATTCGGAAAGTTATAAGAACACTTAAGTGGCCGGCACAGTCACCGGATCTTAATCGCATAGAGAATCTGTGGGTGAGATTGAAGCAAAAGATCCGTCAACAAGGACCCACAGCATTAATTGAGTATACAAGGGCCCGTATGGACCATGTTATCACCAATGGACAACTAGAGAAGCTCATTAGTTCCACGCCAAGAAGGTGCACTTGTTACTAAGAAACAGTGGTTATCCAATTAAATATTAAAGCGTATTTTGCTTGTTGGTAAGCTATTTCAAGTGTCCTGCAAGTTTCAATAATGTACTGTACAGTAATTTTACGTTAAATGCATTGTACACTAATTTCACAAATTCCACTATTTTTTGCTTTTTATGACTAGATGCTGTACTTTTGCTTGTAACTTCACTTCTATTACTAACATTCTGTAAAAATATTTGAATTCAGCATACAATTTCCTTCAAAATGTGTATTCCTGACTTTACCATTACGCTGTATAAGTTGACTTCAAACATTAAAAATTGACTTTCGGTATACTGGTGCAGGACTTTTGGCCACGATTGTAGATCACTAATGTTTTCGTGAAAGACAATATTGTCAATCTATGCTGTGACTCTATCTCTGTGTTCATAAAAAGATTTCAGATTTATAACTACTTTCTTTTCCTTCACAGAGGGCGTTGAAGTGAAGAAGGTGAATGAATATTACGACTGTTGAGAGAATCAATCATCACGCAGTACTTCAATTTAAAGTGACGGTCACCGAAAAAATTCATGATGACTTGCAGCAAATATTAGACTAATCATGTCCTTCACGCACCACGGTCACAAACTGGATTGCAGAATTTAAGCATGCAGGAGACAGTGTTGCAGATGCACCCATCAGTGTTACTTTGTCTGCACCTGCAAATGTGGATTCTATTCATTATCTGATCACGCAGGAGAGAAGGATAACATTGGAGCACGTTGAGGCAGAATTCAACAGCTTCCATGACCGAAATCACGTTGCTGTGGTGAACATGGGAATGAAGAAGGTATCTTTGAGGTTAATCCTTAAAGACATGCAGATTAAAGGCCTAGGAGAGTGGAGTGCTGTAGTGAGATTATGCAGTATTTTGAAGATAATAAAAGTAAGCTTTTAAGGCGGTATGTCACTATAGACAAAGCATGTATGCGCCACTTCGACACTGGAACAAAAAACAATAGAAACAGTGGAAGGATCTCTTATCTTCCAATCCTAGAGGGTTTCGAGTGCAGAAATCGTCTGAAAAAGTCATGGATTCCACCTTTTAGGGTGCAGAAGGAGAGGTCATGGTTTTCTGGAACGAGCTCTAACATCAATGCACAGTATTATTCTAACCTACTAAACATGTTCGAACTGAAACTCAAGGTGGACAAGAAATATCCCAAGAGTCACCTTCCATCAAGGCTATGCACTGGGATATAGAATTTATGCCTCAGGAAAAACTGCGTTCTGTGGATTTTAGCTATTACGTCATCCTCCATACTAACCGGAAATATTTCCCATTTCCACATCTCAAAAATGGCATCAGCATCATGGTTTGACTTGCTCATTGTCAGCCATTATTAAACCGCCATTGGATGGAGGTCCTCCCAGTTTCTTTCACAATGGCGTGTCTTGAGCCAGTCTTCTCCATATAACTTCGGCATACTTTCGAATTTAATCCACCCATATCCCATGTGGTGTTCTTCTGGGTCTTTTTCTGTCCTTTCGTATCCAGTCTAAAATTTCAGTTGTCCATCTGTGGTCCGTTCTTCTGGCAATATGTCCAGCACCTTGCCATTTCAGGGATTTTACTCTGATCACGATGTCTTCCACTCTTGTCATTTTCTTGATCCACGAGTTCCTCTTCTTATCTTTCCTTTTTACACCAAGCATGCATCTTTCCATGCAGCTTTAAGTTGTCTGCAGCCATTGTATGTCTATGTCTTTGCTCCGTACATAAGAGCAGGAAGGGTGAATTTATTAAACACTTTTCTTTTAAGACATAATGGGCCGAAAATTGAATAAAATAACCAAAATTCGATAGTGACAATGCTGTGTTGGATGCAGTCCACGAATGGTTTGAGTCAAAATTTGAATGTTATTTTAACTGGTTTTGAAAATAACTGGATCGTGACAGAACGTGCGTTGACTTAAGTGGGAACTGTGTTGAAAATAAATGAGTTTTCATAATATTTCAGCACTCTCTCAAAGAGAGTTATTAACTTTTCAAGCCCTCTTCCCAGTATATCATAGCGATCAATAGCAGAGTTCTAAGGCATTTTATTTGACATTACAAATTCTCAACATGAGAACCATGGGTGACGTTGAGTTCGTCAGTCCTGTTTTGCAACTCCTCCATAACTTGGCTACAAAGAATTGTATTTAATATTATACTGTACGTTTTTGCAGTATGATTAATTAGTGGTGATAAATTTTAATGCTTTTGATATGTTTCCTCCAATCCCATAGTTTTTCTTGAATATTTTTTTAATAAAAATGCTTCTTCAAAAATTGCCATTCTGAAAATTTGTCTTGCAGCAGGATTATTTTTAAGTTGTTCGTGCAGCGTGACACCACAAAACAAAGATAGACTACGAAGATATCTTTCGTATAAAAGTATCACAAATCCAAAACAGTTTCTTCTTCTTATATAAAACCAGTATTACTTTTCACTGCATGTTTACTGTTCTCACCTCTGGAACCCGAAATGGAAAATGTTATGTGATATCGTGAACCAGCAAATTTTTTCAAGTAGGTAAACTAAGGTACTCGTGTATACGAATTATGTGAACAATAGGAGAACACGAGACAGAAGACATATATATATACTTAGATTTTCTTTTCTTAACCCTACTGTTATTGAGATAATACATGTACATACAGTATATTATATATGGCATTTGACTTAACATAAAGTTGCTACAGACTGTATTACACTACATCAGAGTGAATCATTGAAACTTTCCTTCAGTAAGTCGGGATATTTCAGTTGTTCACTCTGCTGTAATGAATATTCTGGAATAATTCCTTAGTCAATGTCACGTCAGTTTGAAATTTCCTAGACTGTAATTAATTGTACTGTAGTAATTGGACTGTCAGTATAGCTTAATGTAGTTGCAAAATACCACTTAGAGATATTCCAATTAAGCTTCATTAACATTTATGCACATTTTCATCCATTCAAACCACTTTGAAAGTGTTTCTTCCCAAGTTGGTTTTTGGATGGTGTCCAGTGCTTCCAAATACACAGACACAACTATTCATCAGAAAAAAACTGACGTACTCGATGTATTTACTTGGCTTTCAAAAACAGAAATTGGTCGCACAATGCCAAGTGAGACGAATGAACTTCTGTGGCAATACCAGCACTGCTTCCATGGTCAGGAAATCCACTGCCTTGGCTAAAGTGCTGGCCGTCGCATTGTCACGGCGCAGTGGCAGATGCCCCTTTTCCCATCTAGGCTGCTGTTCTTGTCACTCTGCGATGACTTTTGGGGGTATACCATTCCGCAGTGACTGTTAGTTGATTTTTAAGGGCAACTGTGGTCCCGTGTCTCGTTTTAGAGAAGAAAGAAGCAGCCGTTTCCTTCTCTGCACAGGGTCTCCTTCGGACTTTCCTTTGCGTCTTGCTATTTTGTAAGCCCCAGATCCTCGATTACTGTTTTGTTTCCATATCATAGTGGATGTAATACTCCTTTCGCCGAAGGAGTATCAGTCTCATGGTATAAGTTCCGTTTTTACCGATTTACGTATATTTTCTCATGTTGAACACAATTATTCGCTGTTTCTTAGTTAATCATAGTTTTCGATCCACGAAAAGTAGTAGCATTACGTTCGCTGTTGAGCATGTATGCGATTTTTATGTGCTATAAAATTTCGAACAAATTGGTAATTTTCAGTTTCGTTAATTGCTCCTATGTATGAAGATGCAGCTTTCGTAATGTAACACTGATATTTTCCTGAAACCGGAAAACCAGAAAAAAAAATTACTTGTTTCACATCAATCGTTTCGTACAATTTTGAATTCTTCTTAAAATGTTCTCATGGCCTAATGAGTAGAAAAGAATGGCTGTGTACATATAAAATTTGAATATGTGTGTTTGATCATAAAATTAGAAAACGAAATCAAAGTCTTCTAGGGAAGTCTTGGTGAGATTTCAGTTCTCAAAAAGCGTTCGGCTTTGTTTCTGTTTTTCAAGTTTGATTTAAAAAGTTTACGTTCTTTAAACTGCATCATGATGCCTCAAGACTCTGTGTCACCTCGCAAGTCTGATAGCCAGAAAACAAAATCACGACTAAATGAATCATCTGAGCAAAAGGCTGAAAAATTAACCAGTCTGCGTAAACGAAACGATAAACGAAAGCAAGTGGAACCAGATGAGAAATATAAAATTCGGGAGTGTTTACTTGTAATGTTCTTATTTAATTGTGTGTAAAGAAAAGCCAATTTAATTAGAACATTATATCATGTTAGTCAGAATACTACTTTGATTTAAGCGTTCTGTAGCGTTTATAACAAAATATCCCACACAGATATTTCTTAATTACGCACTGATTGGCTTGAACTGCCAGTAACAGACTGCTTTTTGAAAATCTAACTTCTTTATTTTATTCAAAACTGGTCACTTTAACGATTAGTGCACTTTACACGTAGTGTGCAACAATCTTCAAGTATAACAAAATTGGTAGCACGTTAATGCTCTGATCCCGAAGCAATATCTTCTAAAATACTCGAGACTCAAAACATCTAACTAGCGAAATATATCCAAGAAACAACATTTTGGGAAAAGCATCCGACCGAAAGCAGCTAGAACGCCAAGTAGCTCGAAAACCAGCGAACATATGCACATTGTAAACATAATTATTTTCTCTGATTTTTTCATACGTCATTCTACTTTTGACCTAAATTCAGTTTGCACCAAGACAATCATTCGAGAGAGAAATGTAGTGTTAAGTTTAGAAACAATTTAAGAAGAATAACCCAAAATTTGCATAGATACATGAACTAAAAGGGAAAGTCATATTAGAGTATACAAAGGCCGTTCCATACAAACTGAGAGTAATTTTCTTGAGTTGGTAACAGTGCGAAGGGGGAAAATAATCACCCAGACGACTAAATGAATTAAAGAAATATCAATGGCAAGTTATTAGCTGTGGCAGACGATTCTGGTTTTGTTATTGCGCAGTTGTTTAAGGTACGTCTGCATGATTCAGGGTTAAAAAGTGAAATGCGTTGTGCGATAAAATTTTGTTATCGTTTGAGTAAAATGGCTCCAGAAACAGTTGATTTAATGAAAAAAGCTTACAAAGATAAATGTTTGGGTGAGTCAACGATTTTTAGATAGTACCATGATTTCAAAAAAGGGCGTTTGTCGGCAGAACTCGCTCTTAGGCCTGCTCGGCCTGAAAGTGTTGTTACGGAGCGTACTGTTAACACTGTTTGGGCAATCCTACAAGAAGATCGACGAATGGCATGTAAAGATATACCGGCGTCAACTAATATTTCAAAAACGTTGGCGATCCGCATTCTATGCAACAAATTACTGCTGCATCGTGTGTGTTCCAGATGGGTACCTCATCACCTGACGAGAGAACAATTGTTAGCCAGAGTTCTGGTGTGTCATGAGTGGAAACAAATGATTGCAAAGGATCCAAACTTTCCAAACACAGTAATAAATTCCGATGAAACATGGGTCTAATATTTCGACCCTCTCAAGAAGCGTGCAACGAGTGTCTGGAAACACACAGGTTCGCCTCCTCCGAAGAAAGTCCGCCAAACCAAATCAGCTGGGAAGGGGATGATGATAATTTTCTTTGAACATAAAGGTGTAGTCTACCAGCATGCCGTTCCAGTACAAATTACTGTCAATGCTGAGTATTACATTTCAGTCTTGAAGCGTCTGCGATGACACATATCGATTAAGCGACCGTAACTAGTGAGCAAGTGGACCCTACACCATGATAACGCCCGCCCACATGTCGCTGCTTGTGTTCAAATGTTTCTTACGAAAAAAGTAATAAAATCATGCCACAGCCTGCCAATAGTCATGATCTCGCCCCGTGCGATTACTGGTTGTTTCTAACAATGGAGAAGTTCCGTGTGGCGCAACATTCAACACAGATGCTGACGTTATTCAAGCTGTACAGGGGTCGCTAAAGCAGCTTCCACAAAATGCCTTCGCCACATGCTTTGACAAGTGGACTGAACGATGGGACCGTTACATATCATCCGAGGGAAGGTACTTTAAGAAAGAACAACATGTATTTTGCTGTACCTATATTTCTTCATTTTGTGTGATTTTACTCTCAGTTTTTATGGAACGGCCATTGTATGTCAAAAACTAACAGATGTAGACAATTGGAAACAAACTTTCACTCTTCCTCCCGTTGCGGAGAGGGTACGTGAGCCCCACGAGAACATTTAGGGTAGATTATCTCTAATTTAGGGACATTGCCTCCATGGAAGAGATAGGAACAATGGGACAAGCACAGCATCCCTAACTCATGTGCAACTCGAACCAGGCACCAACTCAAATGACAACTATCTGTGAGTTGCGTGTAGATTATCGAAAAACATCTTGAAACTCTTTCGGCAGTAAACATTTCAGAAATAGGCTTTCTATGTGCTGCGATAATTAAAAATATCAGTTTGGTATATGACCACATGGAAAATATTAATGGAAAAGGCTTTAATTATTTTTGTATAAACCCATTTTTCTCTAGGGAGTGTTTCATATAGGTTAACTGCAGAAGGTTTGCATACTCACGACTTTGTACTCCGGTAAGACATCTTGAATAACGTCTCCAAATCTTCTGCCTCTTCTGAGTCCGTCAAACATGACATTTAGTTTCAGAGAAATCTGCTGGCCTAAGAGATTAACGGGTTCAAGGCCTTGATCGACGTCCTGCCTAAGAAGCATGTTGTCTGCAAGCATTTCGAACTGATTGATGTAAGCTTCCAGGGTATGTGGTCCGTACAAAGTTGAAGCACCTTCATAACGTTGGACCTGAAACACCCGAAATACGCATTACAGAGAATCGATATTTCCAAAGTACAATATAAATTAGAATAAAGTCCGAAAAAAGTCGAGAGAGTACCCTGGCACTTTTTGTTATGATTTAAATTCCACCCTGGTACTCTTTGTAGAAAATGTATGCTATGCATTTTTTTGCATGCCGTGCGTGTGAAATAAATGCTGTATGTAAACAACACATAGCATTTTTTCGCATCACTCACGACCACACCGAGCCACAGTCCGGTACATACTAAGTGGAATTAAATCATAACAACAAACAATAAGGTTTACTAATTTCTGACACTGAGTGATACTTAGGCAAGTGGATTAACGGATGTCATTTTCCAAAAACCAATGAAGATATGAGTCATAAAAGTAAATATTTACTAAACTGTGGCGGCGGTAATAGTAAGTATTTCGACTGTTTAGTTTTTAAAAACAATACTTTTATTATTATTAATATACGTTATTCAGATTTAGGCGAACGTAAGAAACGACCCTGACACTCATGAAACGTGATGTAGCTACGAATGTCCATCTGCTCATGCGCAAGCTAAAATCTAACCTCAGAAGAGAAAGAAAAGCTGAATCGCAAAATGTATTAGTGAGGGAAATTGGTAACTTTTGGTTTAGAATATCTATAGGTGACACCTCATCGCTTTATACACCATTTTAAAGCTCTCGTCAATAGTAGACAGGGAGGGGGTGGAGTCGAGAGAAGCCAAATTTCGCTACGACGCCCCGTTTATATAGCATCAAAAACGCATTTTTATAATGGCTTTTATCATATTTAGCATCAGGCTCTCGTAATTTACGCAGATTGCAAAGAGATATTACCTTTTTTGTAAAACGTGTTGAAATGATGTTCGGTGATAGTTTAGTGAATTATATTGTTGAGTAACAATGAAATGAACTATTGTTGCGTCACGATCAGATTTCAACAATGGTTTTGACGATGACCCACTGTTACCCATTTTCGTTACATCGAATTTTTTTACTTGTGATTTACTTTACTACTGTCGGGAAAGATAAAGGCTTAATAATTACGATAAACTTTTTGTATCCCAAATGGTGACGTTTTGCAATGCTGGCACAGACACAGGAAAGAGAAATAAATGCGTGGAAGACGATGGACTACCCTTTTAG
Organism: Macrothele yani; assembly: GCA_039090855.1. NCBI lineage: Eukaryota > Metazoa > Arthropoda > Arachnida > Araneae > Macrothelidae > Macrothele > Macrothele yani. Next base: position 80,008,638 of record CM077026.1, read on the forward strand.
ATATTTTAGAAAGGGTTTCAATCAAAGCACACTGGGCAAAAAATTTTTCACCCCTGTCAGAACTTACCTAATAACGGGTGACAGTGCCTCTTGCCTTGATAACACCATGAATCCGGTCATACCTTGATAACAGCTCGATGCCTCGTGCCTTGATAACAGCTTGGTGCCTCTTGCCTTGATAACAGCATGAATCCATACATCCACAACCACGAGGTTGTGGATGTATTGAACATCGATTTGCAGTCACTCCTGCGTCAATTGGTCCCGAAGTTCCGCGAGAGTACGTGGGTGTCTATTCCGGTGTTTCGCCTTCTTTTCCAAATTATCCCGCAGATTTTCAATAGGATTTAAATCTGGGGATTTGGCTGGCCAATCGAAGTGAGACAGTGTTGGTGACTGTTCGTCGTACCACTCAGACACAGCTTTAGCCCTGTGCACACGGCTATTGTCGTCTTGAAAGACAGGAGTGGCAATGTGATGCTGCTCCTGGAGACGTAGGGCAAAGGGCAACACTTCGTCATTCAGAATGTGGAGGTACACATGCTGGTTTAAATTCATCGTCACTGCAACGAAGGGCCCATTTCATGGTACGAAAAACATCCCCCAAACATCCCAAAACCACCTTCAGCTTGAACAACACCTTCGACACAATCAAGATTATAGGCTTCTTTTGGGCCTACGATACACTCGTTGCCTCCTATCATTGGAGAAGACACAAAAACGAGACTCATCAGACTAAATTACTCGTTTCCATTCCTCCACAGTAAAGTTTTGGTGCCTCTGAGCCCATTGATAACGTGCAACTTTGTGACTTGCTGTTAAAAGAGCCCTCTCCCGTGGTACTCTGCTCCAGATGTCCATTGCATGCAGTTCTCGTCGCAATGTCCTTTCGGAAATTGGTTGGAGTTGACTTTGTTTGACTGTTTGGTGCAATTGTTGCCTGGTTTGAAACCGATTTGCAGTTACTAGGCGTGAAACATGGCGGCGCTTCCTGTTAATGAAAATCGTTTTCCCGCCTCAGTTATGTCGCCGATTTTTAGTTGACTACGAACTACTTCACTGTTTGTAGATCCGGTGGACAGTACACTTCGACACGGCAACAAATTGGATGACTTCATTCACTTTGCGTTCCTGGGCACGGCCAAACGCGATGACTCCTTTTTGCCACACAGTAACGACTGTTTTACGACCCATATTGCAGACTAAATTAAACACACACACGTTGCTCTTCACCACTGCACGAAACAGAAATGATCCTGTAGACGTTTCAGTGCTATTTATCTCCCAACAATGCTATCACGGTTCCCTCTGCGCAACCGGCAACTTCCTACTGTCATTTCTTTTAGGGATGACTAATTTTTTGTCCGGTGTGCTTATATTTCAGTTTCTAAGTAATAAAATGCACAATTACAAAAAAAGTAAAGGCACAACTGGGAGAAGTTATTTTCGGGTAATATATGGAAGCATTTGTTTCCAATTTTTTTTGCAATTCGTGACAAGTTTGACAACGAAACTAGGGTCACTATTGAATTGATGAGGAGTATCTGGTGTACGCCTCCTTTAATAGTTAAAATTTTCGATACTTACGTATTAAACCGAGGACCTCAGCAGAGATCGATTTAGGCGCAATGATTATACACTGGTGTCCAAAAATAAGGACGAAGAGGAGAAATGAGCATACCAGCGAAACGAGCAGGCAGAACGGACCGAAAAGCCACTCAGGAGATAGACTAGGGTCCGGTACGTGGGGCATGCGCATATATGCAGCATGACGTATGACGTATGGGGGGTGGGATGTCGGAAGGGTGTAACGCACCCAGGCGGTGTACTCTCAGCAATTCGGTGAAAGCTATTGCACGGTGTACATCGCTTTGAACGACGTTGAGTTGCTGCCACCGTGTGATATGGCCAACAGGCAATCCAGTACACGACATCTGGATGACTTTGCCCGAGGTCGCGTCATTGGGAAGTTGGAAGCAGGTCGAAGTGTGACTAGTGTGGCCGAGGAGTTCGGGATCGCTCACACCATCGTTTCACGAGCTTGGAGAGCATTTCAAATGACAGGAACAGCTGTCCGAGAGTTTAGCAGTGATCGTCCACGAGCAACCACTGCGGCGGACGACCGGTATATTGTCCTACAGGCGAGAAGAGACAGACGGCAGACAGCGGGAGAAATCGCAAGGCACATGCAACAGACAACTGGACGTCCGTTATCGCGTTTTGCCGTGGCCAGGGAGCTGCACAAAGGTGGTCTATTTGCACGACGACCAGTACGGTGTGTGCTATTAGCACCTGCTCATCGGAGACGACGGTTTCTGGGGTGCCAGGAACACAAGAACTGGACACGTCAGCTATGGGGTCGAGTTCTCTTTACGGATGAGAGCCGATTTAGTCTGACAAGCGAACATGGACGTATACACATCTGGAGAGAGCAGGGAACACGCAATCACACCTCCAACATCATCGAAAAGGACCGGTTTGGAGGTGGCAGAGTTCTCGTTTGGGGCGGTATCATGCTTGGTAGCCGTTATGACCTCCAGATCTTCCAAGGAAGTTCAGTCATTGGTGTCCGCTATTGTACCGTGGTTCTCCTGCCTCACATGCGCCTGTTTAGAGGTGCTGTGGGTCCTGAGTTCCTCTTAATGGACGACAACGCTACACCTCATCGTATAGTGGCTGTCGCAGAGCTGTTGGAGAGTGAAGATATTCAACTCATGGATTGGCTCGTAAGGGCCCCGGACCTAAATCCAATCGAACACGTGTGGGACCTTCTCGGGAGATGCTTGGCAGTATGTCACCAGCCGCCAGCAACGATTCCGCAGCTGCGATTGGCGCTACAAGAGGAATGGGCCGCGATGCCTCAACAGCTCCTTGACAATCTCGTTCTCATCATGGACAGACGTGGTAAATCCTGCGACGCAGTCAGGGGTGATCATATCCCCTACTAAAGACTGGATTTTTCTTGGCATCTGCCTGTCACATGGACGTTTCTATCTTCTGTCCAGTTGTGCTCGAGGCTACCTTTTCAATAAAGTGCCTTTGTATCCTTTGGATTCCTTGTTTGGACGATTTTGTTAACTTGCCCCATATTCTTACATCTTGGGGATCTTATGGTATGATTTGAGTCGATGTGGAGCACTTCTGCACGACGTTACATTCGAAAAACCGTCTCGTCCTTAATTTTTGCACGCCAGTGTAGTTCCGAACTTCGATATGGACTCGTGACGTTAAATGTGATCTTCATTTGATATATCATTCGATTCTTTGTTTCTCGTTCTTAGTTTGTTTCGCATCCTGTGTGCTTCTATCGTTAATTGCTAATCCTGTTTAATTAAGTAAGCTTTTGTCATTCTGTGGAAATATGATAAACATTTGGGATCTACCTAACACTGAGGAACCGATTCTTTGTTTCTCTCGACAGCAGGGCACATACACAATCTATAAAGGTTATGTGGTTCTACAAAATGGCGCAACAAGAAACATTGTGGTACTGCACGTCATGATATCGAATCTTATTTGGCGGAGTTCGTGGGGCGAAGAATGACATAAAGAGATGGAAACGTGTTTGAAGTCATACTTACAACTATTGCTAATGTTTGGCCACCATCAGAAAAGCTGGACTGATGCCTCAGTATATGTTTCCTTTCTTTATTTTGAACTGCTTGACTTTTCTATGTGTAATGGAGGTTGTTAGACAGTAAATTTTCATTTCTTGCTATTTAACTATCAGATATGATATTTTCGTGCTAAATATTATCTAAGTTAAAAACCAATGCTGTCTTATGTACGATTTAAAAATTTAATATTAAAAACATATATACAAGTTAAAATATATACACATTAGGCCTTTCGAGTTTACAATAAACTCATCCTCAGATGTAACAGAATGCCAAACACAAGCGACAAGGTGTTAGTTATATGTATATACCATGGTAGTCGTGTCACAAGCGACGTATGTAAAGCATGTGCGGAAATAATTGGTCAAACTCAATTTCTGGAGAGTCAGGGTGTTTTTCCCGGTGCATTAACTGTTTCCAAGGAAGGGGCATAGAACAAGGAGAGTCATCATTGCATCATAAATGACTGTATTTACAAATCAGTAAATTTGATTTGTCCAGAAATTGAGTTTGACCAATTATTTCCGCACATGCGTTAAAACCTTATTGGACATACGTCGCTTGTGACACGACTACCATGGTATATATAATTAACACCTTGTCGCTTTTGTTTGGCATTCTGTTACATCTGAGGATGAGTTTATTGTAAACTCGAAAGGCCTAATGTGTATATATTTTAACTTGTATATACTTAACTCACCTTGGTTTTGCTGATAGCGTAGTCATCTTTGCAACTACCCCTTCAGAGCTGCAGAGTATTATTCAAGAACTTGCTGACAAGAGTGAAGAAGTGGGATTAAAAATGAATTAAAGTGATGTACAATGCTTTTACAAGAAACGAAAATTTATCGATTGATGGAGAAAAGCTTGAGACAACCGATTCCTACATTTATCTTGGGCAGCAGATATCGAGTGAGGGTCACATTGATGAAGAAATTAATCGGCGTGTAAAACTTGGATGCAGAAGTTATGGAAGAAACAGTACAATTTTTAAGAGCAGTATGCCATTATGTCTCAAAAGAAAAGTGTTTAATCAATGCATCCTGCCAGTCCTTCCGTATGGCGCAGAAACATGGACCTTAACTAAAAAAGACATACAAAGACTGCAGACAACTCAAATTAGCATGGAGAGATGCATGCTTGGTGTAACCAGAAAAGATAAGAAGAGGAACTTGTGGGTAAGGGAAATGACAGGAGTGGACGACATCATGACCAGAGTGAAATCACTGAAATGGCAATGGGCTGGACATGTTGCCAGGAGAACGGACCACCGATGGACAACCGAAATCTTAGACCAGATTCCGAGGGACAGGAAAAGACCCAGAAGAAGATCCCAAGGGTGAAATTCCAAAGTATGCAGGAGGGACATGGAGGAGACACGCCCAAGACAGACAATTGTGGAAGAAATTTGGGGAGAACTTCATCCAGCAGTGGATTGATAATGGTTGACGATGATGATGATGATGATATATTTTTAATATTAAATTTTTAAATCGTGCATAAGACGGCATTGTTTTTTAACTTAGATTTTATTGAACTGTTTGATTTTTGTATGTGTAATTTAGGCAGTATGTGTTGAGTTTTGTATGTGTAATTTAGGCAGTATGTGTTGAGTTTTGTATGTGTAATTTAGATAGTATATGTTTCTTTTTTTATATTGAACTGTTTCACTCTTGTACGTGTACTTGCCGTGTTTAGATTTGCGCCAAAATCGGTCTCTGAGGTCTTTGCTTTAATACGTAAGTACCAAATTTCCATGTTCTGGGACTGCGTTGAGACACTTATTTTGCTAGAACACTAAGATAGATTTTCTAGTACTCTTGCTTTGCAATTAGCGTCAGCGACATCAGTGTCATTTCGGAAAATTCTTTCAGGCTCTCCTCAGATAGATTTTAATCATGCGATATTATTGAATAGTTAGCATTTGCCGTTTTAAAATCAACTTCTCATTTCCAGTTTGTTTTGCTATTGTTACAGTGTTTCTCACTATAACTTTTCTGTCAAATTCAGAAAGTTTAATCACGCCTTCTTTTCGTAAATTTTTCAAAAACTTTACAATATACGGATTTAACTTAATAGTTCATGCGTTAATGATAGCGGTACAGTTCACTATACTAATGTCTTTCCAGCACCGCGACGCATAGACATCCATGTTTTGCGGTGCGGAAAGAACTGTACAGCATCGCGTCGATGGCTGTTCATATGACGATGTGTATCCACAGAGCACAGCCAATAATGTAGAACATTGTAGCACAGCCAACAATGTAGAACACCCAACATGCTTTATCACCTTCTAGTTCGTTGGCTGGAATAAAGAGTTTGTGTTTGGAGGGAGGAATGTGGTTTTGTTATTCGGCTGCGCCATTTGGAACATTTCATAAACTTGATAAAGTACGTACTCTGAGACAACTGTACTCTCTGCCTTTATCTCATGACGTTCCTGCACCGCAGGACGCACATGAGATAAAGGCAGATGGCAGCGGAGCATACGTCCGCGTAGCTCAGTTGGGAGAGCGACTTATTCCGAAATGAAAGTTCGATGCCCGGCGTGGACAAAAATGACGGAGAAATTTATTGCGTGATGTTAGTGAAGACCAAAACACCTAAGCCTTTAAAAGTCATACGGTGGTCCATGTTTTGCTGATATCGAGTAAGTACGCTACCTGATCTCATGGGTTTTTCTTTTTCTGTTACGTAGGTATCCCTTAAACAGACGGCATTGTTTATCCCTTAAACAGACCCAATGCACCATAGTATTTAGAGTTAAAAGTTGTGTTCGTTTAAGTTTGCTTTCTCTCTTATAATTAGCTTTCACTTTTAATAAATTTGCATCCACTCTTATAATTTGCCTTCACTTTTAATTAATTTGCTTTCACTCTTAATAAGTTGTGTCATTAAATTCACCTTCATTCTTAAAAACTGCATTGCTTTCTTGTGAGCATTTAAATTCCTTTTGCATTTTAATATTTTTGTATTGTATCAAGCTTTAGTGGAAAGCAGTCTGAAACAAACGATTTCGCAATCGTGTTTCTTTGCATATAGTATAATATACGCATTTAGCTTTGGCATTGTAACGCAATCAATCTCTTTCAACGCTTCTCGAAAGGATCGATGCTCTTCAACGTAATTCCCCCAACGGAAGTGGCAAATGCACCAGTTTGTGACAGGAGAGCAGATAGAGCACAAGCATCACGTGGTAGTCAAATAGATGTTACAGGCATGCCAAATTAATGAAGCAAGTATGCCTCAGAAAACTTGAAAAGTACATCGTCCTGGAATGGGAATCGAACCTGCATGAGTCCCAAACCACATCCTCAATTGCTTGGAGGTTCCTTGTTCTGGGTGGTGTAACGGTAACAAACTCAGACGTAAATTGGGAGATGCGGGTTCGATTTCCGTTTCAGGACGATGTCATTTTAAACTTTTCTGAGGCATGTCTACTTACTTAACCATCAGGTGGTTCAGACTGCAAAACGAATTTTCGTTTCTCTTTGGGAATTCTCATTCGTTTTTGAACTTGAAGCAAGGAACTTAAAAACTGAAGTAATTGCTTTTCTTTGCGATAACCATCGCTTGATCGCCTTTCAGTTGCGATAACCATCGCTTTATTTTTCTTCGGAGAACTCTCGAAAGTCATTTTTTCTTATTATTATTGCCGAATTTATTTCCTCCGTTGGCAAAAGGATGTTCTACACACGAACCCTGTATATACACATTATGAAGACAAAAGTATTCGAACATATTCTCAGTTCGCGGGATCACTCAGTTTCCGGGAGGCCACGCAAACTGATTGATCGTGCCAAAAGAAGCTTACTGAGGAATGCGAAGAAGGCACGCACGTCCTCTGCCACAAACCTGGTCGGCGACATCGTAGAAGAAATGGAACAGCTATTTGCACCAGAACATTCCGTCGAGAACTGCATGCCCACGATTGGTCAGCTGCGCACGAGCTTTAAATCACTCGATGTGATACCAGACGATGACTGTAGGTAGCTCGTTTGCCTCTCGTGGACAAAAAAAAAGTAGAAGAGCGTAGTGTGAGCTGACGAATCATGCTACCCTCTCTTTCGTTTGAATAGATGTCTTTGTGGGTGTCGTCTGCCTGCGGAAGGCTGTCGGGCAGACTGCATTGTGCCTGCACTCAAGTTTGAAGGGGATCTGTGATGGTGTGGGGTTGTTCCTTCTTCGAAGGACTCAATACTTTGGTTCTTGTGCCTTCCTGTGTCACGGACGACAGGTACGAAATCGTTCTCAATTACACTGTGTCAGTACTTCAGCACAGATCCTTGCCCATTTCAGCACGATCTAAACGTTTGCTACACTGCAAGGTCTGTTCAGGCTTGGTTTTATAAACAGGATATCCAAATATTGGACTGGTCGACCCAATGTCTCGATTTAAGTACAATAGAGCATCTATGGGACAAGATGAAACGTCTAATCTAGTCTCGGCCCATTAGACCTTCCTCTATGAAATGGACGAAAATTCCCGGACAAATCTATACCGAAATCTTGTGGAAAGAATACGTAAAAGGGTCGCTGCAGTGATAACGGCCAAAGGTAAGCCGACAATATATTAATTTCGGCTAATGAATACTCTTGTTCCCATTCGACCTGTGCGTCCGAATACTTTTGTCTACATAGTGTATATAATTCTGCCCGTCAGAAGTTAGACATGAAACAACAAAATGGACGTAATTCAAAAAGTAATAAGTCTTTATGTCGAACTTCATAGTACCGTACACTGGTGTGTAGTGACTACAAAGGTACTTTATAAATGTGATGCAACAAAATGTGATGTAGTGAGTATAAAGGTACTTTACAAATGTGACCTATGAACCTACAAACACGTACCTTAAAGATACGGCGGGGAGCTTTTTGATGTACAAAACGTGTATTATAGAATATGACCCGTTGGCATGTAACCGACAGGTCATAATTCCTAATAAAATGATCAACCTAGTGGGAGTAGAGTAACTGCCATTGCCAAATGAGAGCAATTCTGAGGTCTGGGAGGGCTCGGGAGGAGGCTGGAGGACAGTCATACTCTTCTCTAGGGTATCCCACAGATGTTCAGTGGGTCCGAGCTCTGAACACAATGCACACAACTCCTTTAGTTGTATACCTTCTTATTCAAAATACGTTTGCCCTTTAAGGTTATTATCATCCTTTAGGATGAAATCCACGCCAACTACACTGTCCTACTAACAACGCTGATTCATTTATTAAGCATGTTACACAGGTCCACTCTAAACCGAATTCCTAAATAACTGGTTTTACAAAAATCTCCAGACAATACATTGTGGCCGTGGTGATCGCGCTTTCCCATTGCTTTCTGGCTCACCATGTAGCATTTTTACAATATTTTTAATAAAACTATGGTGAGTGCTTTAATGATCGTCATACAAAATGCTAGTAAGAAAACTCCCTTATCACTCCATAATTCTTCTTGGAGTGGCTTTGTGAGTGCTGCTGGTAAAAATATAGTTAGGGAAACAAATCAGTGTCAGAATATAATTGCATTAACTGGAATAAAAAAACTTCCTTATTGCTCGTAACGCTTAATAACATGATACTGATATCTAGCGAGCGCTTTCTTCAGATAAATTTAAATAAGCGCGAACTCTTATTCACGGAAACTGGTAACGAGGCAGTTACTGGTGCAAATGAGCTGGGCATGCATTGGTCACTCTTAGATACAGGTAAGGCAGGGGGGGGGGCTGAATTTTCCACACAAAATTGCATTTATTTACGATAGACACGGACGAATATGATTCTGGTTACTACACTTAAGAATGCTAGAATAGATCGGGATACATAGGACCCTTTTTATTGATTTCTAGGCCAGTACGTCGCAATAGCCAATTAAATTCCAGCATTCAATAACTACTGGGCAGGTAAAGTTGGTACCTTACACATCTGCATATCCTTCACAGTTCTAGATGTAGCATGAACGTTCTCTCTTAAACCTTCTAGTACGAGTACACAATAGGAATAAAAGAAATACTTATGAATTTGATTTGACTTTCAAGTATCCATGTCCAGCTGAAGTAATACATACACAACCACAATTTATGCAGCTTGGACAGATAACTATGAACTTTTTTATTCTGGGTTGACACTATACTAACACCTTTCTGTGGCCTTTAATTTCCACTTTTGTTTCTTTAAAGGTACCCACACCTGTATGACGGGGAGGAGAGAATTATCTTCCACCGCACTTGTAATTTGCTCGCTCCCTTTCGATTTTCTTTCAGTCTGTTGACTGGAAATTAGGGTGATACAACACTCCTCCATGACCTCAGTGTCGACCGAGTGAGGGAGGAGAATCACTTAGTTATTCTTCTCTCTTTCGCTGCTGAACAGTGGGGATAAATAGAAGCAACTTTCATACTGCGCGTTGAGGTTTGTGACCTCTTCAGGGTCTGCTGTCTTCCACTTTTTAACTTCTGCCTCTCTTGCTAGGCGCTCGTTTCAAAGGTTTAGGACTATTCACGACGTTTTTATTCACGCAGGTTTCCCGACATCTATGCCGTTTGACTTTCTAGATTTCTCCTTCAGGACGTTACTGAGCTGTCAGTTCAGTCGGGCTTTTCTGTTTCCGATGTTAGAATGCCGCTCCGATTAATTACTCTACAGAAGCGATCTCCCTAGGCATACACCTGCTAAAAGGAGATTTTCGTTCCTCTATGGAAAGGCATAGCTTCCCCGCCCGAATGCAAAAACTTCTATTGGCGCTTATGTGCGCGGTCGTACAAATTTATGGTGCCTGCTTACCACTCTTCGACGATGGCCCTTAAAAGCTTTTAACCCAGGAAGGAGATGAATTCCACAAACCACTTGACTCCCTTTTGTTCTGCTTTTTTCCAAGGCCTTTTAATTAATCCCAAATTATTTGCCTGTTTTATTCGCATAAATTTAATTACACGTAGACTAGTCCCGCCTCCCGGCTAATTAATTCTCCAAGGGTTAAACGACGCAACAATATTATAAATCTTGTTGGCAAAAATTCCGTTAACAAATGAAACGAAGTTTACCTGGTATTCTTCAAACGTTGTGATGTAAGAAGAGTACGCGTTGCTGAGAGATGCCAAAACCACTAGGTTATCAGAAGAATGATAATTGGATTCATCCATAGCCTGAAACAAAATTGAGAAAGAAAATAAAATTATTACTATTACACATAATCATAAGCTGATTTTTCAAGTCGCTTTCAGTTTAATGTGAAAATGCCTTGTTAACCAAGTTTGAAAAGAAACTCTGCTAGTGACGAAAAAAAAATCCAAAGTAAAATTTCAGGACAGGAAGTTCTTTTTGTTCATGAGTTTGTTGTTGGAATTCAATGACACAAAAGCATTTACACACACAGGAAGTCAACTACAATATTTTAATGGAAAGCAGTTAAACTACGGAACTGTATGAATATGGTACATTTGGTGGTTACTTTTTTATCACAATTTCTTGTGGACTTAGACCCACCTGTTTAACGTATGTGACGTCAAGCGAACGACTTTAATGCGGGAATGATAGGATACAAACTGGGTGTTCATGTGCGCCTTTTGCAGCTAAAGCTAAAATCTTTTTTATGAATGCTTGCTCGGGTCACAGTTGCAACTTGTTGCTTTGTGATACTACAAAAACGTGATAGCTACAATTAAGCAAGGAACTACATTTTTTGAGAATGTCCTAAAATACTTCAGTAAAATCACTCCATCAAACACAATGAGAAAGTATAATAGCAAGGAGTATCAAAACTTCAGTAGGATGCACACAAGCAGAATCTACGATATATTTTTGCATCTGTAAATAAATCCTCTGTATGCTCGCAATGAGCAATTTCTGAACAAAGAAGTATAAAAAGTTTGATTGTTTCACTTGTTACCTTGTATGAAATATTATTTCAACTTAATTACTTCACCAGTGAATGACAAAGAAATGCAGAATGTTCAGGTGGTTTTAGACTACCACCAGTTTCTTTAATCCCGAAGCTATTTGAACATCTTAAGCACCACAAAAATGGATGGCAATCCCTTACGCCCGATTGCCTCCAGGAACAAAGCACCGTCGGTCCATCCTGAGAAAGCGCTATCCTTCTTCCTGCATCCGTTTCTTCCCACCACTGATATAGTTCTTAACTCCTCCGCTGATTCATATCTAGACTCTAGAATATCACCCAGGACCAGAACGATATTACAGGACGTTTCGATGTCGTAGCACTCTACTCCTCGGTCCCATTAGCAGAAGCTACCGAGAACATAAAGCAAGAACTGATCAATGCCAATGCGTTCTTACAGGAGGAATTAATGGCCATCTTCATAGCTCTGAATGTCGCCACGGGGTCCAACTTCTTCGAATTACACTCTCAGATCTACAAGCAACTAGCCGGGAGTTAGGGTCACAATGAGTCCCCATAGGTTCATCGTTATCACCCTTACTTGCAGAAGCTGTAATGCGCCCCCTGGAGAACTTCCTACTCACCACATCTCTCAAAATCCCTAAATTATGGATACGGTACGCCGACGACATCTTTTTTGTTTGGAAACACGGGGGAGCTGCATTACAAGACTTTATCACTACCATGAATAAAGCACACGACAGCATAAAATTCACCCTAAAACTAGAAAACTGTGGATAACTCCCATTCTTGGATGTAACGGTGAAGAAGTCCCCATCTGGGTCTCTTAGCACCAGGGTACATTGTAAGACCACTTATGTGTCTAACCTTATCTTGCCAGCCTCCTTCCATCCAATGGATCACAAATACACCTTCTTCTGCCATAGAGCCTACCGAGTGCTGAAGCTATGCTCGGACAGAGCTGATTATGAAGCAGAAATCAATGAGCTAAAAGACCTGGTCTTAGCCGGCGCTTACGACACAGCCAAAGAGGAGGAATTCATAAAGAAATCCGAAAGCAACAGACAAGCGCCACGTGTCCGCATTCCTACGGCGAAATTCATTGGAAATTTTCCTTAAATACCGTGCATAATATACGTTCTCAAAAACTGCCTTAGGAAGCGAGGCCTAGATGTATGGCTAAAACACCGGAACCCATTAGCCATACTATTAATCGAAGAACCACATGAAGCTACACGACACACGGATACAAGTATTTACGCCATCCCGCTAAAGTATCCGGACACAACGCTAAAATACTACGTAGGTCTCACAAAAGTTCCTTCAAACTGCGGTTGGCGGAGCACGTTCATGACGTTAAACAGGGAAAACTCTCGACAGCAATGTCTAGGGAAGCAGTGAACCAGGCAGCCCAACCGCAATAGCAGAATCTGTACCACAATCAAAAATCGGCAGCCGTCAGAGAAACCACAGAGATTCTAACGCGCCAGAATGTATGCAACTCTGAAGTCTCGACTGAACTACCATCAATCTGGCACACCCTTCTGGACTTCGACTCGCATAGGAGCCCAGCTTAAACAACATCTCTGAGATAGACTCGAGCACAGCAGGGCTCTGATGTTAAACTATAGTGTTGTTTATGACACGTTTCTTACACTCTCGTGCATCTGATGCTCGTGCTCGTGCGATGCGCCAGTATATATGTGTACCTCACATTGTTGTTGCTTCTATTGATTTAAATTCTCATTTGATTCTGTGTTCTTAACCTAGTAATCGCCTGACGAAGCCGTCCGTAACCGGAGAAAGCTCGCGGGGGAATTTGTGTATAATTCTCTGTTTACATACACCAATAAACACGTATTGTCTTTTATCTTTTCATATATTGTCTTGGTTACCTATCAGAAGTTACATCCATTAACAATACTATCAGCAGTTACATCCATTAACAATACGCTAAAATGATTGGAACCTGAAAAAGTGGCTTTGAAAGAGAAGTGTTTACTTCATATTAAAGAAAAGCAAACCATTTGGAAACGGCGCCAGTATTTAAAGTGACGGAAGTTAATACAAGAGAGAAGTTATTTACTTATACTCATAGGCCATATCATTATGACCACCCCTGTATCCAAATGTGGACGTGTCCCACGGTACATAATAGTGACGCCACTCACCGGCGTGGAATATTATACACGACAAACGAAGGGCGAGTCAGTTCGCTAATATGAACTAATGGAGTGGGGAAAGGGAAGTAGTTGTCGGATTTGAAACGGGAAAGGATAGCCAGAACGAGGACGGCAGGGGGTCACCATCTCAGCAACCGCAGGCATTCTTGGCTCTGAGAGGGCCTTCATAATGAGGATACTGCGATAATGGTCCAAACAGGGTGTAGGAATCTACTACTCAGGGGCCTTGTAGGTCTTATCTCTAGCTCTCCGTAACTTCCGGATATTATGTTACAGGGAGGCTAGAAATCGCTATGCCAGTTAATAAGAAAAATTCTTCATTAAACATGAGCAGAATTTTGCAAACCTAATAATTTATATATATGTTAGTAGCAGTGGCGAAGCGTGACTTTGTAAGTAAGGGAAGCAATGCAGTTAATATGCAATAAATACATGGCAAAAGTGATATGAATGAAAATTTAAAATAATTAAAATCAACAAGTGACCCGTAGTTTATATGTTGCGTTGACAATACGGCATGGCAGAAAGCATCGTAAGACCCCTCCCCCATTCCCCCGACGCAACCATGCGCGGTACCACCAAAAAGAAATGTCTGTGTATAAGTTCAAATGCAAAGATTTATAAAAAAATGTTCAAAGAAGATGTTGAAAGGGAAAGAAACTTGTCTACCCACACAACGAAAAGAATTGGAGGTTGCTTCTATCAGATCTGAGACGGGCTGAGCCCGAGCCCGAAAGCCGTAGAATATTTACTGCGGTTCGGGCTCGGGTGGGCTCAGGCTCTTAGAGACAGGGAGAGCGAGAGAATTTTTTCTATTTATAAATGTGATTTTATATGATTTATATATAAAATCACATATAAATTATCATATAAAATCCCATTTATATAAATGTGATTTTATAGGATTTATATATAAAATCACATATAAATTATCATATAAAATTCAATTTATATAAATGTGATTTTATAGGATTTATATATAGAATCACATATAAATTATCATATAAAATCCCATTTATATAAATGTGATTTTATAGGATTTTTATGGAGATTTTTTTTTCTTTATAAATGTGATTTTATATGATTATGAAAATGATCCAAAAGACAGAGAAAGTATTTTTTCTAGAATGCGGTCTTCGGAGTTTTGGGAGTTCACGTGGCCATGTATTGTAGATGTGCCGGAGTCCATTGCTTCCATGGCGCTTACATTCCTCAGAAGAGTCACAGAAACAAATAGCAACACTAATAAAAGTAACGCTTACTTTTACATTCCTGAAATAATGACATGTCACCACTAAGGAACGTGCGACATAAAACTACTGAAAGTTCAAACCAAAAGCCAATAATAGCACTGAATCAACTAATTACACTAACGCAGAAAACTTTTGACAAATTGCAACTTCAAACTATTGTTACGGGAGTCCTCTGAGGCATGAGTCTGACTGAACGTTTGGAAAGAGCGCAGAGAGCATTTGTCATTTTCATGTAGGACTTCCGTCCACAGGGAGTAGAGTTTAGGTCCCAGCCACCTACAGCGAGATCGCCTTTTGGACAGGACACAGAAACGGAAGGAATGAGAGCAAGTCTAGCGACTTTTGACAGAACAGTTTGTAGTGAGATTAGAGTACAGTAGATGGCGCCATTGTACAAGTACGATATTGCACATAGATGTGTGAGAGAATTTCAGGGAGGACATTGGAAAGGATACCCATTTAACCAGTGGGTCCAGTCACTTTACGTGCTCGTCCGATGCACGGCGGATATTCAGCAATTGTTAGTAAATCACACCATCTCTGAAAGGTCAGCCCAGGCTAGAACCTGGGGACCCAGCATCGATAATCTGAAACACTAACCACTAAGCCATCCGCGGCTCTTGGAAAGAGCGCATGCTCAAGTTAGTGGCTTTATCCTTGAAACTCTCTTTGTGTGGTTCTGCCTTCGGAGCCGTGGAAGCGTTTGGGAGAATGCTTCCCCACGCTCTATGCTTAGCATATAGCATTACTGGCTGTGGCTGGCCGTGTTACAGATTCGCCTGCAGTAAACATGGATGCATTATCTGCGTGGCTTCCAAAGAGCGACTTACGTACGAGACATTTGTTCTTGTTTTCGTAAAAATACAAATATGAATCTGCTTTCTTAAAAATAAAAGATACTGAAAAAAAAATGCCCGCTGCGTTACGTTCGTGTAATATTTTTATTTTACTTTAATGCTACATATTTTTAATTCACTCAAAAGAAAGCGCATGAACCAAAGGGAAGCAATGCTTCCCTCGCCACTGGTTAGTAGCGTCACCTTTCCTGGTTTGGTATATCCAATGTCCAGTACCTAGGAACACGTTTTGCTACCACGAGGTTCACTCTCTCTCTTTTCACTCGTGCTTTCTGAAGCGACTTCTTCCTTCCCCCTTTCCCATATGCTTATCCTTCAGGCTCTCCGTTTCCTACGGCGAAATCACCTAACCTAGGAAAATTTTCTTGACGCACTGTGCTTGCCGTGTATACCCGTTCTGTGGAATGCAGACAGCGCATAAAACACTAATGTTACATTTTTACATTGAATCTTGTACTAGCGAAAGAAAACATCCGTCTTGAAGCAAAGAAATTCTTACAGAAGAACACATATCTGCCTAAAGTACTTGAAATGAGAGATCACTACTAGTCCACAGTAGAGGTGAATGCCAGTTGGCACGAGCGATCTAGGACAGCATAACAGAAGGTTTGCGATCTCTCAGATAACGGCAGACTACGAACAGGAAACTAAACGAAAAGTTTCCGAGCATACAATTCAATAGATGTTACTGTGAATGGGCTTACGGAATCGCGGCGCATGTTGATCGAATGTCATTAGCAGATTCGCCTGCAGTAGACATGGAAGTATTATGACTGGACACTAGACGAAAGGGAAAGATTCGCCGGGTCCGATGAATCCAGTTTCTAGTTCATAATGATTGATGAAGAAAATTCTTGCTAAATAAGATGTACATAAGGATTGACTACAAACTGTCGAATGCATGATGAAAACCCCTTAAGTCTCAGAGTTAATTTATTTACAGATTAAAATACATAGTTAAAAACTTAACAGGGCGAGATCTTTCAGAACTACCTTAGTTCCATCCTCAGGCCGCAAGTGCCGGATGTCCCAGACAGGACGATGTACTGTGTATAGTCGGAATACAGTTCGTTGAAAAGATTAGACTGTTATTATTCTTTATTTTTCAGGGTTTATTTTTGTATGTGGCAACACTGATGCTATCCGCGGTTCAACGAACTATATTTCTGACTCTATATATTGTCTTGTCTGGGACATCCGGCACCTGCGGCCTGAGGATGGAACTAAGGTAGTTCTGAAAGATCTCGCCCTGTTAAGTTTTTAACTATGTATTTTAATGTGTAAATAAATTAACATCTTTTACTGTGAGACTTAATGGGCTTTCATCGTGTATTCGACAGTTTGTAGTCAATCCTAATATAGTTTCAATATGCTGGTAGACCCCACAGCATTCGACAGTTGGACGTCAGGGGTCCCCTTATCCTCGTTGAAAACACCGTCACAGCTCGATCCTATCCAGGCATTGTTCCAGACTTTCAGAAAGACAACGTGTGAGGTGATGCAAAAGTGTCAAAAGAGAAAGTTGTAGCAATACACTAAAGTCGATGTAGTCAGTCAGGAGAATAACCGACTCCGGACCGGCAGAAGGGTATTACGCTTTATTGGTTCCCAAACCTAAAAACGAATCTCATACACGTGAGATTCGAGACAAATGTGTGATGTTCATTCCACACATCGTCTGGAACCCAGAATTCCTTTTTCTACAGCGGGCTACTCCAAGTATGGTTTGTGGCGGGCCTGAAACCTGCGATTTCGTACCTCGCTTTTCTTAAGAGAAGGGGTATATGTGGCGTACCGCTGAGGTGACACTAGGATCAAAATAGCAAGTTGCAGAGATAAGACAAAGTCGGTGTAGTTCAGTCGAGGCAATAACTGGCTCCGGAGAGAGGAGACGTGGGAATACAGCCCACCTCCGGCAAAAATAAAGGAAGCTTTATATTCACAAATGCCCCGTATCACAAGATCCGCATTGTCCAAGACAGGTTTGAGCATCATGTCCAAGCATTTCTATGTCCTCTGGACGTCAGATTCCTCTAACCTGAATCCCATTGAACAATTGTTGGATGCAGTGGAGGGCAGCATTCGTCCAGCTTGCACAAAATATGTAAAGACGCCCGTCATGGCCATATGGAGTCAATGGCACAACTGGTTCAAGCTGTAATTTCACAAAAGGCAGCCCAACGAGCTGTTAGGTAGACTGTCACGTTAGAGTCCATAAGTGTATAAAAATATTAGTAGAAACAAATTCTTAGCTGAGCAGGATTCATTCCTCGTATGCTTATAACACTGTTCGGCAGTTATAAATAGAAGCCGCTGTTTTCGACAATAGAAAATCTGTTACGCGTCGTTGGGGGGGGGGGGGGGGGGGTCTGAGTACATTCCATATGTTACAAAAGACTGATTTATTAGAGTAACAGGAATCTTGAAAAGAGCCTTACAGCTGGAATGGCAATATTGCAGAAGAGCTGAAAGAGGCGACACATATGCAACTTCAGTGTCAATTTCAGTGACCTATTATGATTTTGCAATTCCTTACAAGTAAGTTGATTGATTAAAGGAGTTTCTAAAAATGTTTTCAGCTCTTTTAACTCTTTTGACTACTACTGCGATTATACCATCTGAATTTTAAAAAAAGAGAGAGAGACATGTACGTGAACAACGGTGCATTTACAAATTAGCTTTACAGAAATGTGTTGTTAGCGAAATGAACTACTGTTAAGTTAAAACAGATTTTACCCCAAGAAAAGCTCTTAAGATTTGGTTGCAACAACACTGGAGATAACAGGCGTGTTGATAATTAATAACGAGTAACTTTACATCAACTATACTTAAAATAGTAAAACTATACTAGTAATCCGAATTTATTGGCGTAAAACAGAAATCAAAGTGTCCAAGCTTTCGCACATCAACGACATGGCTTTTTCAAGGAATATAACAGGTTTCTATCCACCTTCCTTGAAAAAGCCATTGGTTTGATGTGCGAAAGCTTGGAAACATTTATTTCTGTTTTACGCCGATAAATTCGGATTACTTGTATATTTATGCTAATTTAGGTGTGTTAATCCTTAAAATTCCTCACAAGTGCAGCTAAAATGCTCAACAAATTTCATTTTTCAGCTTCTGTAATCGGACACACAGTAGACAAAACATTAGAGATAGGGGTAATGACAAAGGCATCCTCCGCGCATTGTGGAACAGACCCAAACCGAACGCAGGCGACACATAGGCTGACAGCAGGGCTTCTCAACAGTGCATAAAAATCGACGAACATGGTTGTAAACGTTGTGATCTGAACGACTTTGATCGTGGACGCACTGTCGGCGCAAGACTGATGGGTTCTTACCACTTGACTCTTGCCCAAGTGGTAAGAATCCAAGAGTTCCCAAGAGCAACCGTGTCAAGGATATACTGTGATTATACCATCGACGGACGTACCAGCCCTTAGAGAGCAATTGGTGGCCGACCACAAGCCAATGATTTCCGGAGCCAACGTAGACTATCCGGACTAGTACAGATCGACCGTTTGACAACGACGGCAGAAATAACTTCCACGTTAAATATGAGGGACCCAAGCAGCGTATGTACAGTGTACGCTGCATACTCTGGGCTACGGAAGCAGACGCCCTCTTTGTGTGCACTGTTGACTGCTCGTAATCGGGCATTACATCTCGCTTGGTGTCGGGAACATAAACACTGGACAGCCGCAAAGTGGCGCTGCTTCGTGAGGTCAGATGAATCCCGTTTCCAGCTGTACCGAGATGACGAGTGGGTGCGGGTGTGGCGTAGACAGCATGAGGCCATGGCCTCGCCGTGCCAGGTCTGCTCCTTTCAAGGCACTGGCAGCTCTGTGATGGCTTGGGGAGCCTTCCATGGAACGCATTAAGGCCCTCAGTGTGTCTGAAGAGGTAGTGTGTCTTAGTGCGTCTGGCTGATCACCTAAAGGCTTTCATGGACTTCGCGTATCCTGCGAACGATGGTCTGCTCCAGCAAGAAAATGCGCTGCCACACCGAGACGCAAGCACCTCGGCATGGCTCGAGGAACACTCATATGAGTTTGGAACCATCCAGTGGCCCAGAAGGTCCTCGGATTTAAACCCTGTGGAAGCTCTCTGGGATGCCGTGGAGCAAAACATCAGATCCATGGATCCTAGACCGACGTCTCGGGAGGAATTGTGGACAATGATGCAACAGGCATGGCTGGCATTACATCCGGTAACCCTCCAGCATCTGGTGGAGTCGATGCCTTGGCATGTACAGGCTTTATTCGCGCTAGCGGCGGACCAACACGCTATTAAGTAGGTATCTCTAATGCTTTGTCCACTGAATGTACACTGCTGGCCACCCAAAATGCAACACCAAGAAGGACACGAGATAGCAAAGCCAGATTTACTGGACACATAACAACAGATACAAAGATTAAACGATTGAGCTTACAGCCCGTGCGACTTGCGGAACACGCAGACATCAATAGTTCGTGTGGCTTCCATGGATGGCAATAACGGCCGCTACACGCGGCGGCATCGAACGAAAGAGGCTTTGGATGTGGGCTTGGGGTATGTCGGTCCAGGCTGCTTGCACCCGTTGCCACAGTTCATCAGGCGTAGCTACGGGTGATGCTTGCCGGGCTACTCGGTTGCCGATCAGCGACCAAACGTGTTCGATGGGCGACATATCGGGAGAACAGGCGGGCCAAGGCAGCAGTGACACCTGGTGGGCCGTGAAGAATTGTTGCACGATGCGTGCCACGTGCGGGCGCGCATTGTCCTGTTGAAATGTGGCCGCTATCAGGTCCTGCAGGTAAGGGAGGACTATAGGCTCCAAAACGTCGGAGATGTAGCGGTGGCTGTTGAGTGTACCGGCGATGCGTACCAGAGGGGTGCGGCTGTATTATGACATTTATTACATAGCAGAAACCCATTTTCAACTAAGTCTTTGCAAAGATTAGTTAAAGCTGTGTTTTGCTGGTCCTTGAAAAAGCCAAAGCTCAGCATTTTTAAAACTTTCTGCATTCTTGCTTGTTCTTCTCCGCTTGTTTGCATTGTTTTTTTTTGTTTTTTTTTAGTTCTTGGCTCCAGTTAAATTTTGTGTGTTTTTCCTGAAAATTCTTCTCTGCTGCTTTTGCGCATTTGCATTCTCAGGGTAATTACATTTGTTAAGATATTTTTTGAAAGGGGTTTTTTAGAAAACAAATTTTGATTTTTTTAATTTTATTCATTTCTTTTCCTGGTGTTTGTCCATTAATTATTATATATGTATAGACCACCTAACGGGAAAAAAAATAACTTTTTTTCTGGAAAAGCTAAAAAGCTCCTGAAAATGTTGTCGTAATTGCAGCTTTTGGTTTTAAAAAGAATTTTCAAATACAACTGATAAATGTGAAGATATCGGGTTTACAGATGGATAGAAAGACAAAGTAATAATGCAACCATGTATGGGTTTTTTTTTCAGAAAAAAAAACAAATACAAT
Organism: Macrothele yani; assembly: GCA_039090855.1. Classification (NCBI taxonomy): domain Eukaryota; kingdom Metazoa; phylum Arthropoda; class Arachnida; order Araneae; family Macrothelidae; genus Macrothele; species Macrothele yani. The sequence goes on from CM077026.1 coordinate 80,029,867, forward strand.
TTTTGTACGTATTAACACATGCTAAATGTATTATAAAAATATATCATTTTGAAACACACGCTAAATATATCACTAGATGAATGTAATTACACTGCTAAATATTAAAAAAGGAAAAGGGAAAATATACAGATAAAGACTTGCAACCGAAAATGCAACAAAAATGATTACCTTTTTAACGGCGTTTCTCATTCTCCGTCCTGCCATTGTTCTACAAAGGAAAAAAATATTGTTACTAAGCGTGTCTAAAAATGTTCTCTGTAGATTCTATGTGAACACACATGATTTATGAGTACCTTCCTTGCATCAAAAATCTCTCTTTTGATCAACGTAAACTCCGTGAAATAACAAGACACCCGCATGAATTATTCAACGATATGGCATGCATATCGCAATTTTATTGTTCCAAGCATCATCCCAAGAATATTTCATTATGGCGGAGCAGTTTTAGAAACGAATGAAGCATGAAAATCCACCATATTTGGATACACGGAACTTACTGTCTCGCATGCTACATTAATTTTTGAGGTTAACTTGGCAAAATTAATATTTAAAGCAATTTGCTAGCAGTTCTGAATTTCCGCCCAGCAGCAACGTTCCGTTTCAGAACTTAAGAGGAGGTCGCGAGAGTTCAATTTAATTTTGTCAATCTCTCATCGGTTTAACATATTTAGCTTGTTTACGAAGTGGAGAAAGACAAGAGATCTTTTAATGTACTGTTCTTTCTGTCACTTGACTTCAAGGAAGCACTAGCAATCATAGGAAACGCTTGTCATCGACATAAATGGATTAGCTGCATTTTTTACTTAATGGAATTTCCTTGAATTTTAGGAGAAACGCAGCCAGTTTTCAAAGTTACTCATTCATATTAGAAAGGATTTTTTTTTTTTTTTGAAAGTAAAAGATTGCCTGTCTTAAAACCTTTTTGTCCACTCTCTGGTCAAGACGGAACGAGTACATAGGAGGTTTGAAAACTGTGAAGAGTAAATGTTCGGACTTCATTATGACACACCGAAATCTGGTCGCTGGAACTTGTGAAGAGTCCAAAGAATCCACACACATTTTTTAGCTTCTACAACCATCGTTTGAACACCACAAAGGTACTGAAAAACATTAATTTGAGCATAATCTCTTTCGGAATTTATCTTTATCTCACTGTCATATCCCTGAAAAATTCGGTTATTCCTTGACATCTGGTGATATTTCATTTTAACATTTTGGTACTACATTCTAGTTCTTTCCCACTTTCGTGACTCTTAGGATACCTAACGTTAGCGATTGACTAGTCGTTATAACCTCAGATGTTGGAGAATTGCAAAAAAAAAAAAAAAAAAAAAAAAAAACGAAATAAGAAGGCACTGACACTTGAAAACTGAAGCAATTGTAGTTTTAGGAAATGAAAGTCTACAGTCCTGCAATACACAAATACACTATCTACCAACAAGTAATTGGACACCCCTGCAATCGACAATATCTGCGGTCCTGATACACGTCACCGACGCCGCCGTTAAATATCGTGTGGGAAACAACAACGCAACCAGTCGCATGCAAGATGCCACGCAGTTCGGAGCTCTCTGATTTTGTAATCGTCGGGTATCACAGAAATGGCCGATCCATACGTGACATATCCAGCGAGTTGAAGTACCCAAAATCGACAGTGACCTACGTGACTGGCAAGTGGAAGATGAGAGGTGACTGTCGGAATGTGCCCCGACCTGGCAGACCCACAAAACTGGGAGTTAGAGACCGACGGGTGCTGGCCAGAGAAATTCGGAAGAACCGCACCAAATCGATGGGCCACATCCGCGAGGAGTCTCAACAGGCATCTGGGAGTGTTCTTTTGATGAATACCATCCGTAAGGAAGCCCATCTGCTCGGTTATCATGGACGTGCTGCCGCCCACAAGCCTTTGATCACCAAGTCCAATAGTGCTGCTCGGCTAACGTGGTGCAAAGAACGTCGAAAGTGGACCGTTGAACAGTGGAATCAGGTTCTCTGGTGCGACGAATCAAGGTTCACCCTCTACCGTTCGGATGGCAGGGTCTGGGTTTGGCGTCTGCCTGGAAAACGCTTCCTGCCGGATTGTATTGTGCCAACTGTGAAGTTCGGCGGCGGTGGAAATATGCTATGAGGGTGTTTCTCCTGGTATGGTACGGGACCCTTGGTCGCAATTCCTGGTAGACTCAACGCCGAGACCTACTGCACCATTTTGGATGACCATGCGCTTCCTACGTTGTGGCAGTTTTACGAGGTGGACCCATGTTACTTTCAGGATTACAATGCCACCTGTCATGTTGCGAGGTCCGCCATGGCTTGGTATGGTGACAATGGAGTTAATTGAATGGACTGGCCTGCGCAGAGCCCGGACCTTAACCCTATCGAGCACCTCTGGGACGAGTTGGAGCGTCGACTTAAGGGGTGCCCCCACCGTCCGAAATCGGTAAAGGAACTGACCTGTCTTCTCCAAGCCGAGTGGAAGAAAATACCGCTAGCCGTCGTACAACGCCTGGTTGAGAGTATGCTCCGGAGGGTCGCAGCTGTAATCGCCTCTCGTGGAGGCTCCACCAACTGTTGAAGGTGAATAAATTTCGTTTTCCTTTGCTATCACAGGTGTCCAATTACTTGTTGGTTGATAGTGTATGTGCTCCGCACAATAGCTTTCTAGAAATCTACATCAGCATGTTACAGAAAAATTTGTAGTCCTGGTAGCCGAATGGTCTAAGGCGCTGGCTTCTGGCCATTCGTCCGTGGAGGACCCAGGTACGAACCCTGGATAAGGCATGAGTGGTGCGTCTGTTTGATGGTTCCAGGCGTTCTGTCCTTTCCCTAAAACTAGTGAATAGAAATTAAGGATGTGTGACTGCGTATAGTTGCTCATGAAGGTCACCAAACCCCAAAATAAAAGGAAAAACTTACTGCTAATTACATCTGACTTTTTCAGTTTCCAAATAATTTAATTAGCACAAATTTTAGAAGTGAAAAAGATATCATCACCCCCCCCCAAAAAAAGAAAAGATACCCCCTATAAAAAAAATAGGTCTCTTAAAACATCGAAGTCAAATCAGCAAGGATAAATTTATCAATTATCTGGGTGAAATGTTTCCGTAGTTCCTTTTGCATGCCTTCTGAAATAAGTGCAGTGGGCCTTAGATTTGTTTTCAGTTTTCTCAAAATAATCTGATCGATTAATATTTTAGGTTGCATTCGTTTTTTTTTTTTTACTGCTGTTCAGTAGAAACAAAGCAACTGAAAAATATTTCCTACCTTCTGATGATGAAGGCATTCCATCTCTTGAACAATATCATTCTAAATTCAGCACCTCATAAAATGCAAGTAAAACTACCATAAAAATATGCGGCAGATAATAAAAGCTACTAAAACCGGGGTGAGTCGATTAGAGTCGAAATTTAACACCCCTTTTACAGCGTAACACCTGAGAATAAAAACTCAACTTGAAATGAAGACATATGTTCTTTACCATATGAATAATCTGGGTTGAAATCTGAAGAAACGACAAAGAAATATCATTACTTAAAGGATGTTGGGTGCATGAATAAACAGGGTGGTACGGAAAGTTCATACCCAGAGCTGTTACTAGAAAACAGGTAATCCAAACCCATTTCGGTATTTATAGAAAAGTAGGTAAGCGACTTCCGATAAGTGCGATCACAGAATCCCTGGCGGCGAAGTGCGGAACTTGCAAAAAATAAATCATGAAATATCTTAGACAGCAAAAAAATGTTCAATTACGAACTTGTGTAAAGATGCTAAACGATGACAAACAGCACCTGGATTATTTATATGAGCATGGGACCTTAAGAGAAGATCCTAGTAATACGGGCGATGATGTCACTAATGAAGATCCTGATGGCGGATAGAAATCGTGAAAACCATTCATAAGGATACAACAAATACATGGAACTTACATCAAAACAAGGATAAAGAAGAACATCAAGTTTATCGTACTGCTCTGCTATTCGGAAAAAATAATTTCCTGACTGATTTCCAGCACAAATTTATACACGATCGAGTCACATTATTCTGACCACCTGCTAATATCCAGAGTAACCGCCGTGTGCAGCACGGACAGCAGCTAGATGGGCTGGGAGTGACTCAATAAGGTGCTGGATGGTGTTCACAGATATGTTCAGCCATGCTGACTGCAATTCATCCGACAGCTGCTGGAGGGTGCGTGGTGGAGGATCCATAGAGCGAACAAAACGATCGAGGTGGTCCCTCAGATGCTCATTGGGTTTATGTCTGGGGAATTGGGGGCCAGGGAAGTACTTTGAAGTCTTCATCGTGCTCTTCCAACCACTCTCGGACATTTCTAGCTGTGTGACATGTCGCATTGTCGTGCCGGAAGATCTCATACGCCCAAGGAAGACAATTAGCATGTATGGGTGTACGTGGTCTGCAAAGACGGATTCATAACGAATTCGGTCCATCGTGCCTTCCACAGGTATGAGTGGACACAGAGAATGCCAACAAAGCATTCCCCAAACCATAACGCTGCCCCCACCAGCCTGTATTCTTCCAGCAGTGATTGAAGAGTGTTTGTTCTTCGATGTTTCCCGCCCTATACGCCAACGACCATCCTTTTGATGAAGCAGAAAATGTGACTCATCGGAGAAGACAATCCTTTGCCAATCAGCGGAGGTCCAATTCCGACACTGCCGTGCAAATGTAAGCCTTTTCTGCCGGTGCACGTTCGTTAGCATACATGCTGTGACCATCCGTCTGCATAGGAGCCACATACGCAGTAGGGTTCGCTGAACTGTCGTTTAAGACACACTTCCTGTAGCCTTCTGGTTCATTCGGCCGGTGAATTGCTTCACTGTAGCGTGTCTACCTGCCCTCACGTACAGTAGCGAACAAAAGTATTTAGCGAAACACTTTTTCGACCATAATATTTTTTCTGCTGGAACAAATCGGGCCATTTTGGGATATGATATGTGTTATTCAGTTGTAAACATGACCCATATGCAGATGGATCGGAAACCTTAACACAGATCAGGTACCGAGCTTAATCGCAAAGATCATACAAATTGACCAATAAAGTAGGTGTGTATCACATTCATTTAATGCAACGATAATAGAAAACAAGTACGAGAAAACGACAAAACAATAACTAATACTTAGTGGATAACCACGAGACTTAATAACAGCTGCACAACGGGCCGGCATCGAGTCCACTAGCTTCTCGACGGTGACCTGCGGAATTCGCGCCCATTCTGCAGACAGCTGGTCCAACTTCTGGGCCCTATTCCGGCAGGTTTTTCGCACATCGTCTCTCCAGCTCCTCCCACATGTGCTCGATGGGTTTGAGGTCTGGAGATTGGCTTGGCCAGTCTAGAAGAGTGAACTGTTGCTGCTGGAAGGCTGCCTTCGCTACTTTGGAGGTGTGCTTCGGGTCGTTGTCTTGCTGCATGATCCATCCGGGTGGCATGTTCTGATTTTCCCATGGGAAGACATCGTTGATGAGCATGTTCGTGTAGCTCTAGCCGGTCATTATTCCGTCAATCGTGATGAAGGGGCCCATTCCATTGCGAGAGAAGGCGCCTTAAACCATGAGCGACCCTCCTTCGTGCTTGGCAGTCAGCTGAATGTACTAGGGGTTGAATCTCTGGCCACACGGACGTCGTACGTATCGAATGCCATCACTTCCGAACAAGTTGAACTTGCTCTCGTCAATGAAAAGCACCTTATTCCAGTCCGCCGCGGTCCAGTGTCGATGACGGCGCGCGAACGGCTCTGGCTCGTCTATTCTTGACTCCGATGAGTGGTTTCTTGGCGGGGCGTCTTCCATTCAATCCACCTACAATGAGACAACGGGAGATGATAATTCGGCTGACGTTCAGGTCGTCGCTGTCACGGAATTCGGTGGCGATGTCCACAGCAGTCAATGTGGGATCAGCATGAGATCGACGGAGCAAGTATCCTGACTTGCTACGTCGATCTCTATCCTGACGCAACGTAGTGGAACGAGGCCTACCACATCGCGACTGTTCTCGACGGTCCCAGTCCTCTTATAACGTTGCCGGATAGCTAAAATGGACTGGTGTCGGATCTTCAGGGCCCTCGCAATGTCGGTGACGCGCATTCCAGATTCCATCATGCTCACGGCCGCCTGGTGAGCTCTAACAGGGATCTCCGCCTTTTTACCCATTTCTGAGAACACGAGATTGACTTATTATTACACTACACATCACAAAACCTACAAAAATCACAAGAAAAACATTAATACATGCAGCAACAAATGGGTAATAATTGGCGACTCTTGAATATGGCCCATTTCGAACGACAAATTTGCTATGAGTGAAATACAAACTACGCTGCATTATAACCCAAGAATCAACACATATCATATCCCAAAATGACCCGATTTGGTCCAGCAGAAAAAACATTATGGTCGAAAAAGTGTTTCGCCAAATACTTTTGTTCGCTACTGTATACCTTCGCAGCCGATGTTCATCTCTCACATGAATGGCACGTGGTGCTCCGCAGTTTCCCCGTAGCTTATTCGCAATGGTCTTATTTCTCTAATCACGATACACTTTAACCACAGCAGCACGCGGACAGTTCACGAACTGCGATGTTTCAGAAATACTGCCACACTTGGCCCGAAAGCCGATAATCGTCCCTTTTTGAAAATCAGAGAAACCACTCCTTTTATGCATGACAGCAACGAGTGGCATGTTTTCAGAATGCCTACAGCACATCTTATAGCCAGTTCTCCAAGCCAGCTCACGATACGTGCCTTCTTTCATTGGCTACGCGCTGTTGACGTCAAAAGTAGGAGGTGGTCACAATAATTTGATTCGACTGTGTATTTCATGTTAAAAGTCGGAAAATGTGGAAACATAACAAAAAGACACCCAAAACATTCCAAGACTAATGCTTTTTTTGAAAATTAGCAAATGGTGAAACTGCGATAAGATACATCTATTCACAAATACATGAAAAATCTGCTGAATTTCTATGATATTCTATCAATAAGACTCAGAGACACAATTCATAACAGTATTTGATAATCAGACAAATGCAGAACATACTCCGAAGACGTGTTACACTGCCATGTTACATGTCAATTTATTAAGCTATGTTTTAAGGGATCTAGGAGAACAGAATCTAAAATGTATATTTTGCACAGCGCATAGACTGAACCTGGATGTTCAACAGCTGCGGAGTATTGTTTAAGTGCTGCAGACACAACACTCTGCAGAAGATCAATCAACCTTCTTCGGGAGGGGAATACTGCAAGCCCTGCACAGCGTCTCAGCTTCCGCTCGAAGTTGCGACATTCCACTGCAGAAGATGAGGAAATGGATCAGAAGCTTGTCCGAAGCAAAGGTCTGTATCACACTGAGGCCACGAAAGACTTCATTACGCATTATGAGGTTGTCACCAATGTTACGAACAACAATGATACACAACCTTCAGCAGTTAGTAAAGATAGATTTCTGGATAGAGGAAACAGACCACCTAGGAACAACTACAATCAGCGTAAAATGGGAATACATTAAGCAGAGTTCGAGCATGGTGAAAGCACTGCGTTAACCACGGATCAAAACTCATTCAGTATAGTGCACTCTGTAACATTCTGATTGCAGACCATGCTTCTGGAGAAATGCGATGAAATTGAAGTAAAAATTCGTGAGCGTATCTTGATTATCAAGCAACAAAGAAAAAGATAAAGAAATGTTAGTGGCAGGTTTCTAACAGATACAGTTTCTTCTACCCTCAGAAAATTAATGGTCCAAATAAGAGAGCTACTTGTACCATGTGAAATGAGTTTCTGTGGTTCAGAGAAATGTTTCATGGCAATACGTCAATGGTGGAATTTCTCAAAACATATGTTACCATGGGGATAGTCAACGGCTTTCTGGATGTGAAGTGTTAAAAAGTTAGACTTTTAGAACCTTACTGATTACTTCACTTATGCCAAGAGATGAAACTGTATTAAGCATGAAAGTATAATGAAAATTCTTTGAATTGAGTTGCTTAATATTCTACTATTTCGTAAAAACGTATTATTAATTAAAAAATAATGGAGTTCAGGCATCCCTCCTATGTTTCTTATTAGATTACAGTAGCTTTTAGGACAGTAATGTGTGGTAGATGTTGAAACAGTAAGCAGACAAATATCAAATTGTCTGTAATTACTTTCTATATGATTACTTCATTTTATTTCTGTAATGTACTTCAATCCTGCCAACATTTTCTCTGTTTCCCAACAAAATTTCGTAAGCCATACCACAGCGTAAATACATATCGTCCACTTTGGACACTGTGCCCAATGTCCTCCTTAATAATCCATCTTTGCTATAAAGAACGAAACGTATAATTATTTCAAACCTATATGCAACAGGCAAATTTTTGGTGATTAGAAAATCGAAATGTATAATTCTTTCCCATTCAGCATTTGGAAATTCGAATAGTTGCAGTGTAGCGTTTCGTTTAACTACCACGCCTTAAAGCCGATTAAAATATTGTCTTTCTTAAAGAATGAAAAAGAGAAAAATATCACCGGTTGCCAGAAGCTTCGGGTAGCTTTCTGTCTAGTGGAACTAAGACTGCTGTTCAGAGATTGAGCAGATTAGGTAGGTTTGCTATCAGTCGTAACGTTTACATCTCCGAAATATGCCTGTTCCCAAATGTTGAGTTTATATGGCTTGGCATGAGGAATGAGTTACTACAACATATTCAGCCATTTCACAGATAGTTGATCTTGTATCCGCACTAGATTATTCTCCAGCAACCGCTTTGCGGTTGCTGTTGACTGGGGATAATCTAGAGCTCTCACTACGTTTGAGAAACAATCTTGTCCGTTCTTAAAAGTGACAGAAAACAGCAACTAGTGCCAGTATCGCTACTTCGCTTTCGAACGGTATTTACATAAACTGTTAAATTTTTATCCGACATTTTCCAGAGTTCTCGTTAAATTCAATTCATTATGAATTCTTTCATACTCACAGACATGGTTCGCTTCGACGTCCGGCAAACATGTACCAAATTCAAAGCGTATGAAGCAAAAAAAAAAAAAAAAAAAAAAAGGCCTGTTATAAGCCCAATAATGTTGAATGCTATTGCACATTCATCGAAGCCTCGTTCATCTATACACCATGCACTTTTACTGTCCATACAAACTGTGTGATTTCGGTCTACAACATTTTCGGAGCAGCCCTGGTAAACATCTTCGAGTTTAATTTAAGTAGAAAAGAAAATTATTCTTACGTAACTTCAGCAGGAACGGCTAAAACAGCAAGTTCTCCAATCTTCAGGATCTGGGTCGGAATGATATCCGGTTGCCATTTATACGGTAGAGACATCTATTTAAAAATAAAGAGAGGAAAGGAAGTAAAAAAAGTATATATGAAATGAAAAATAATTCTTCAGAAGAGCACAACATGAATTCCAATAAAATAACAATATTTTCCCAGAATGATCTTAATGAGGTTAATCAAACAATTTTGGAGTGTTAAAATAATATGCCCAGTTGTCTGTTGTCTGGGAGCAAGTTATTGATTTTCCATGGCAGTTAACTTAGGACGTGATTAATGACTGGAAATTAAGAAAAATACCTAATAAAAGAAGGTTTTTGTTATTCTAGAGAAACGCCCCTTTGCAAATTTCCTGAAGGTGAGCCAAAGAACCGCAGAATCACTAAGCTGGTGAAAGCGAGGAAACAATCGTTATTTACGTTTTTGTTCAGAAACTGAAATGAACGACATTGTTTGTTTTAACACGGGCTAAGCCCATAAGGGGCAACATTAGAATCCCAATTCAATCATGAAAGGAAAAAATAACAAATCTAGTTAAGAATAGTTTACGTGAGGTTTAGTGTTAAAGTATTGATTACGAATTTTCACTCCTTTTCCTACTTGGAAGACATGATCCTGAAATTTCTCCTCATCCTACGCCCATTAAAAGGAGTGTACTGGATGTAATGCTCTGTTCTCATTGCCAGCATTGAGTGGTATATATCATCATCGCCGTCAACCATTATTCATCCACTGCTGGATGAAAGTCTCCCAATTTTCCCTCCACAACTGTCTGCCTTGAGCCATTCTCCTCCATGTTACTTCGGCATGTTTTCGAATTTCATCCATCCAACTTCCATGTGGCCTTCCTCTTGGTCTTTTTCTGACCCTTGGTATTCAGTCTAAAATTTCGGTTGTCTATCGGTGCTCCGTTCTTCTGGCGACATGTCCATTTCAGAGATTTTACTCTGATCATGATGTCTTCCACTCTTTTCATTTTCTTTATCCACGAGTTCCATATACACTGACGGAAAAAAATCCCAACACCACGAAAAAATAGTTGTAGAGGAATGAAATGGCGGCAATACATTTGTATAGGTAACATATTTAATCGATTAAGGTTTCAAGATCACAGCTTATTGTAAGCGCAAGAAAAGCCATTTTAAATGTGAAATGCTGGTATGTTAATAACCGGTGTAACCGCCAGAATGTTGAATGCAAGCACGCAAACGTTCATGCATTGTGACGTACAGGTACTGAATGTCAGTTTGTGGGATGGAGTTCCATGCCTGTTGCACTTGGTCAGTCAATACAGGGACGGTTAATGCTGGTTGGGGGTGACGCTGGAACTGTCGTCCAATGATGTCCCATACGTGCTCGATTGGTGAAAGATCTGGTGATCAAGCAGGCCACGGCAACATGTCGACACTCTGTAGAGCATGTTGGGTTACAACAGCGGTATGCGGGAGAGCGTTATCCTGTTAGAAAACACCCCCTGGAATGCTGTTCATGAATGGCAGCACAACAGGTTGAATCACCAGACCGACGTACAACTGTGTCGTCAGGGTACGTAGGATAACCACGAGAGTGCTCCTGCTGTCACAGAAAATTGCTCCCCAGACCATAACTCCAGGTGTAGGTCCAGTGTGTCTCGGCCGCAGACAGGTTGGTTGCAGGTGCTCACTTGGCCTCCTTCTAACCAACACACGGCCATCACTGGCACCCAGGCAGAACCGGCTTTCATCAGAAAACACAACAGATCGCCACTCCGTCCTCCAATGAGCTCTAACTTGACACCACTGACGTCGCAAACGGCAGTGGTTTGGAATAAGTGGAATGCACGCTACAGGGCGTCTGGCTCGGAGCTGTCCTTCAAGTAACCGATTTGTAACAGTTCGTTGTGTCACTGTGGTGGCAACTACAGCTCGAATTGCTACCGCAAACGCGGTACGATGCGCCACGGCCATACGCCGTACACGGCGGTCTTCCCTCTCAGCAGTGCCAAGTGGCCGGCCGGAACCCGGTCTTCTTGAGGCAGTACCTTCCCTTGACCACCGTTGCCAGCAATCATGCGCAGTGGCTACATTCCTGCCAAGTCGTTCTGCAATATTGCGGAAAGAAAATCCACCTTCTAGTAGCCCTATTACACGACCTCGTTCAAACTCCGTGAGCTGTTGATAATGGCTTCTTCGTCTTCTTAAAAGCATTCTTGACTAACATCAACACCCTACGTCGAATCTTAACGATAACTAACGCTCACGAACGTTACAGCGCGTATTTACAGCAAACCTGCTTTGCATGTTCCGAGGGGCGCTACTAGCGCCACACGTATGCGCCGAGCGCGAAATTTGCATAGACGTCATCTTACAGATGTACTCTCACAGCCTACCAACTGTCGTTTATCTAACACAACCCCTTCTTGGTGTTGGGATTTTTTTTCCGTCAGTGTATATCATCATCATCATTGTCAGCCATTTTCAATCCACTGCTGGATGAAAATCTCCCCAAGTTTCCTTCATATGGTTTCCTCCAAAGAAGAAAACAAAGTACAAGAACTCCAAAGAAAGTAAGACTCAAGTACGAACTAAAAATTGCAAAAGCAGATAGATATACAATGAAGTGCCAGAAAAAATGGTACAGACGAGCTTATGCAAAATACATAGCAACGTCACCTATGCGCGTACTCGGTTGCGTCCGCCAGCGCGTATATAAAGCGATAGACATCCTTGTCAGCTGTTAGAGCTGTTTTCGGCATGAGAATGACAAGTAATAACGATTTAAGCGATTTTCAACGCGGTGTCATAGTTGGCGCTCGTGAGATGGGCCATAGTATTTCGGAGGTAGAAACGAAGTTCGGAGTTTCACGGACAGCCATTGCAAGGGTGTACCGTGACTACAAGAATTCCCGTAAAACCTCCAACCTACGATACCAGTGTGGCCGTAAAAAACATTGGATGAACGTGACCATCGTCGGTTGTCAAGAATCGTTTCACGCGATAGGCATGCAGCACTCTCGCAGGTATCATCGGAATTCAATGCTGGAGCCTCAACAAGCATCAGCGTCCGGACTTTGCAACGTACCCTGCACGATACGGGCTTTGAGAGCCGACGCCAAACTCAAGTCCCCTTGATGGGTGCACGACACAGAGCTATGCGGCTCACTTGGGCACGGCAAACTGCCACTGGACACTTGATGACTGGAAACAAGTATCCTGGTCTGACGAGTCGCGTTTCCAACTCTATCGGGCAGAAGGAAGGATTCGTGTGCAGCGCAAACCCCATGAAGCCATGGATCCCGCATGTCAACAGGGAACTGTACCGGTTGGTGGGGGTCCGTAATGGTATGGGATGTGTTTAGTCGGACTTCACTGGAACCCCTGGTACGTCTACAAACGTTTGTGACCGGCCAACGCTATGTTCGCATCTTTTCTGACGAGGTACACCCGTTCATGCCCTGCATTCATGCTGATGGGTTAGGCCTGTTCCAGCAGAACAATGCACCTCCACAAAATTGGCGAAACGCCACATTATGGTTAGAGGAGCATTCATCTGAGTTTGGGGTGTTGCCACTCCCACCCACGTCCCCAGATTGAACGTGATAGAACACATTTGGGATGCCATGCAACGCGCTATCGAACACGGGAATCCGAGACCTCAGAATACACCCGAATTGTGGAAAGCTGTGCAGGAAGTATGGTGTGCATTGCCTACAGCATATTTCCAGAAGCTGTTGGAGTCCATGCTCCGTCGTATTTCTGCAGTCCTGCGCTCCCGTGGGGGACATTCCAAGTATTAGACTGGTGTACCAGTTTTTTTGGCACTTCAGTGTATGCGTGTGCGTGTGTGTATGTTCTCCACTGTATGTGTCAAGCCCCATTGTTCGACCTACCGCCTGGGTAAACGATGAATAAAATGAAAAAGGTGTGAATTTCCTGGCATTACTTAATTTTTTTCGAAGAGTGACTTACCTCACCCGTCGCTAGTAAAATAGGCTTCGGAAGGTGACATTGTTTCAATTCCTTCGAAGGACGGCGAATAAAATTTACCACAAAGTTCCAGAGAGCAGAAGATTTTGTAGTACCTGGTGTCAGAGAGAAAAGAGAAAAAATGGTGGGTAAACACATATTGAAACTAAATTTTTAAAATCTTTGATGGTACTCTTATGCTTTGAGCATTCAGCATGATTTTCGCAATAAAAACGGTGAAACAGTTGCGACTTTGCCAAAGGACGCTCCCTTTGTATTTGTGAAAAAATAAAGTTTAAAAACTCATCTTAACATAAATATTTGATTGCTGTAGAATAAATGGATGACTTGTAATAATGAATTCCAAACTTTAGGGCAGATCTCTGATTAAAGTTAAATAATCTAATTAAAATCCATTAAATTTAGTATCTTACAAAAAAAAACCAAAAAAAAAACGGTAAAACCAATTCAAAGGATTTTAAATTTGTGATTTGAAAACTGCTGTTTTCAGCTGAAGAAATTTTTTCAAGAAGTCGTTCAGGTAACTGAAAAGTTATAATTCAGTGTACGGTTATTTATTGGACTTACTTTGTTGGAATTATTACTTTTCTCACGATACGGATGACCTATGGCTCAGCTGCTTCACTTCTTTTTCTCTACTTATTCATCCCCCCCCTTTTTAATTTCCTATAAAATGAGGGTTGAACGGCGTGAAACTATACTGGTTTCTTTCGACTTATCAATACCAACTGTATACTTCAAGCAGTTTTCCGTGAACAAAGATCACTTTTCTGCCATAATACTTTTCCCTCAGGAAGTCATGAAACACCACGCCGGTAGCTGACCTCACTCTGGGCATGACCTATTAGTAGGATGGTTACATACTTGGCTTAAGCATATTTGTTTTGTTTTGCTTTATTTCGGGATTTTACGACCACCATGAACAATATACGGGCTGTACGAAGTCCCCTATACCTAACTTAGCGCCATTGGTTCCAGGTAGAGTAGAGTGCTAACGGCATAAGCCAAGTGCAACACTCCTGCTCATCGTCCGTTGTACCGAATGACTGCAATTACTCAACGTGACGTTGAATCTAATAAGCCGTTGAAACTTTTTACGAAGAATACGGAATCATTCATACCGCAAATTTCTTCAATTCTTGAAATTACGTGGCCACACGTCCATTGGTGTTCATTTTTGCAAACTGTTGTGTACTGTCTGTAAAACTCATATAGGAAAATAACGCAGATAAATATACTGCTGTTAGTGAAAATTGTAACACCATGAAGGATATGTAAAACAGGTTGGGACATGCAAATGATTAAAATTTCAGTGAAAATGCACATTCGATTTCGGTGCAGGGCCCTTTGAACTGTCCATTCTCAGGTATAAAGAGCTGGCTCAAACAAGATATTACAATCAGTGAAGAGCCGACATTGAGTTGAAAGAGTGTTTATTGTGTCTCACTATGCCCCGTCGACGAAGAAGGTCAAATTATGAACACTTGACGTCTTTTGAGCGAGGAAGGATTGTTGGGATGAGAAAAGCTGGATTTTCCTACCGTGAAATTGCCACTTGTACGGGATGAAACGTCAGTACAATGACGCGAGCGTGACGTCAGTGGACAGATAATGATCGGACGCACTGAAATCCAACAAATGGACCACAAAATAGCAACGACGGCGTGGAATGGCAGATACCTCTACCGCATGGCAGTGACCGATTGCACAGCGACATCCATGGTGTTAACGCAGCAGTTGAGCACTGCCACAGGTCAGGCTTTGTCCTCCAGCACTGTTCGACGTTGTCTGCTTAACAGAGGACTTATCGCTAGCAGCTCATTGCTGAGCATTCTTTTGACCATCAACCACAGACGCCTCTGGCTTCAATGGGGTCTCGTACACAGACGTTAACGCGCTGACTGGAAACAGGTCGTGTTTTCTGACGAGTCGCCATTCTGCTTGATGTACCATAATGGTTCTATACGTTTTCGAAGACATCGGGGTGAATGGCACTTTGCAGCGTCATACAGGCCCAACACCAAGCGTTATAGTTTAGTGCGCCATTGGGTTCATTTCATAATCTCGCCTGACAGGAATTGAGGGAACCCTCAAAAGCCAGCGATACATCAGAGATGTTTTAGATGCCTTTCTTCAGAGTTGTCCTGGTGCTATATTCCAGTAGGATGATGCTAGGCCATGTGTGGCTTGGAATGCACATGTCTGGAACATAGTATCTAAGTGACTGGCGCGTCAAGCGCCTGCGCCAGTCATCACAAATGAACTTTGGTTTCACATAGAAGCAGACTTGCAGGCTATTCCCCAGGACGATATCAAAAACCTCTTCCATTTAATGCCACGCCGTGTTGAAGCTGTTATTCTTGCTCGAGGGGCTTCAAACTACAATGAGTTTTGAAGTGAAAAAATCTTGTACAGCTCTACAAATGTCATCAGTTATCTCCTGTAACGTGGGAAATCTGTGATCTAAATTTCACTTTAATGGCGCGATTCTTTCTTGGTGTTGCAATTTTCCCATATAGTAATGTAGCTTCCACATAATTTAAATTTCGGTTCAAAATGACAACTAAATGATGCTTGTGAACAGCATCTAGAACCCTACAAAAGGGGAGGTACTTTTTTTAACGCATGGTCACCAGGAGGCACTCGGGAGAATATACGTAGTCACGGACTGTCATGTGCGAGATAAGCATTTAAAGTATGTCGGAAAGCACCAATCACACAGTAGTGCCATTCATCTTCATGTTCGAAAAAAAAAAAAAAAAAGAATCCGACTGTAACTAGGTAATGAGGACTACTGTTTACACGGTGTAACATCCTGAACCTTCATACGCAGAATGCGGACTGATACAGAGAACTGTTGACTCGCGACTAGAACTTCAATGCACGATAGCACGGAATGACATATTGATTATTGACTGCTGGAGCATGGAGTGTGATGCCCGGCGTGCGCTGCAGAGTTTGGGAGTCAGTTTGGTGTGAGATTTTGGAAGGAAGAGACGTGTAGAAGCTGGCTAAGTTGAAGTATTCTAAGATTGTTTAATGAAGTAGAATGTAATCGTAAAACATGATAGTATTTGTACGAGATATACAGGATTCCCAGTAAAGTCCTTTCTCAGCCCCGTAACTTTCGAACGCCGACAGCTATAGCCATAAAAAACGGTGTCTATGTATAGTAAAGTGGTTATGCGCTAATCGAAGAGACCGCTCGCAGCACCTTATAGCAGCAAAGTTAGGAGTTAGCCTGCCGATCTCGAAAACTATACAAGATGCGAGAAAATAGTCAATTACAACGTTGTAGAGCAGCATCTATTTAGTACGAAAAGACACCCTGCGCACATGAATGCTAAAAATAGAACGCGTACAACGCTCGTTTGTTTGTTCGCGATGTCGAACACTGTTACGTCACGAAGCGCGTCAGAAAGGTGCAATTAGTTGTCACTAGGCACATTTACCGTCGGTGCTCAATGTGCTTTTCGTCAGCCACAATACGCATTTGGACTCTAGATTGAATCTCACGCTGCACATTTTGCAGCATGTCAGGGGACACGCTGAAACAAACATCAGTTATACGGCGTCGAATGTCCTGCAACGTTTTCGGAGGGTCTGATACACCTGCTCTTTGAGGTAGCCCCACAAGAAGAAGTCCAATGGGGTGAGGTCCGGTGAGCGTGCAGACCACTCTACACAACCACCATAGCCGATGATTTGTTGCACTAATGTCTTGACCTTCTTACGTTTCCTGGCTGGTGCGGAGGGGCGCCGTCATGTTGGAACCGAACATTCCGCATCTGAGTCGGGCTAGTGCTTTGCGGAAGGCGATATTATCTCTTTTCTGACGCGTTTCGTGACGTAACAGTGTTAGACATCTCGAACAAACAAACGAGCGTTGTACGCGTTCTTTTCCCTAGCATTCATGTGCGCAAGGTGTCTTTTTGTACTAAATCAATGCTGCTATACAACTTTGTAATTGACTATTTTCCCGTATCTTGTATAGTTTTTGAGATCGGAACGCTAACTCCTGACTTTGCCGCTAAGAGGCGCTGTAAGTGGTCTCATCGAATAGCGCATAACAACTTTTCTATACCTAGACACCATTTTTATGGCTATAGCTGTCGGCGTTCGAAAGTTACGGGGCTGAGAAAGGACTTTACTGGGCACCCTGTATATAAATAAATTATTTTCTTGTATAACTGGCGAGTCTGTGACGTTACAACGGTCATGTAGATATCCTAAACTGTCCTGTGACAACGGGGATGGAACCATAGTCTCTGCATCAGAGAGAAAACTCTTATGCAGAGACTATAGTTCCATCCACTTAAACTTCACATGAAAAGGGGCCGAAACTTACAGACATTCCCAAACATTCTGGAAGACTCTATACCACAAAGATAAAAAAATTCTGCTTCTTCCACAGTGGAAGTGAAAACTTTTGATTATTCTTCCCTTTTTCCCAAATATGAGTCCCTTCGACTACGACATGTTTCCAAATAAAGATTCTAGTCCGTTGAAGATGTCAAAGCGTGGAGCAAAAGCTTCGAAATGATAACTTCGTAATTGGCAACAAGCTGTGGTTCTCAGTGGCGATCATTCTGAAGCATGTGAATTATGTTACATCGGTATTTTAGCTGTTTCCTGGTAACATGCCTGAATCATTAATCCTTGATTTCTCATCAATACTACCGCATGGTTGTAACATCCCCCATATGTTCGTTTGCTATGTACAACGCAAAAAGGATTTAAATGAGAGCTTCCAACAATCTCTTGTATATGTGTGTGTGTGTGTGTGTGTGTGTGTGTGTGTGTGTGTGTGTGTGTCCGAGAATGTTGCGATACATTTATTGATACGCACATACACGAACACCCACACAGTATGGATGCACGCCGTCAATCCACTTCATTTTCAAAGCTCCTACTACACCGTCCTTAATTAAAATACACTCTTTGAAAAAAAGAAAAAAAAAAGAAGCACCCTGAGAAAGGCGTTCGATCCTGATGAAACTCCGTATGCGAGTACCGCAGGGCAGAATATGCAAATGATTAAAAAATAAACAACAACCAAGGACTAAATAGTGGCTCCCACAGCGCATGGTTACCGCGCATCGAGGAAGGTATATCAAGAGTAAAGCTCGCACGCGGGGACAATTGTGACAGCCGATTGCTGTTACATTAACCTTCAATGACTGTGCGGATGCCTCGATGTAGGATCCGTGCACACTATGAGCAGTTGGGCGAGTTGAGAGAGGATGTATAATTAGGCTAAAAGAGGCCGATTGGTCAAGTCGCCGTATTGCTAGGCATTTGGGTTGAAGAGTAAGGTGGAGCGAAAAACACTTGTTTTTTTAATTTGATACGTTACCATATGCAATAGTTGCGATTTTATTGCTGAAATGACCCCCGAAATATGGATGATATTATTCGATATCTTAGGCTTCTCCAAGAACCTCCAAGTTTGAAAGTTATAGCGGGAAATGGTTTAAAAACACCCGCTTTCTCCATTTTTAAATACAAAAAACTACTGTGCCACTATGTTGTTTAATATTACCTTTGAGTGTATAAACATTGGTAAAAATTCAGCAGACATGGATTAATTTCTTAGGCTTCCCCAGATCCCTTCAAATATGTAATTTTCGCCAAAAATGGCATGATAAGTTGCGTAAGCATCAAGTGCGACAGCAGCCTATTGTTAACAATTTGGGCTTAACATTAACAATCCCCCCCTCTCATACTTTCTGCTGGAAACCTCGTGTTCATTTTCAGAAGCATAGCTTGCGACCTTGCTTTCTCCTTTGTTTTTGTTACTTTCTTCACATCACCCCACCTCCTCCCTCACAGCGGAGCTCTCTTTGCGAACTCTCTGAGTCATCTCATCACAGTCGCACAGATCCTTTAGGGAGAGAGTGTTGGCGGATATGCGTCCTAATGATACAACAGTTTATTTCCCTCCTAGTGACGTTGATTGGAGCGTACCGACATTTTTGTTTTGTCGTTCAACTATTTAAGATGGCTGAAACAAGAAAAAAGCTGATTGCCTTATCCTCGGGAGTTATAAAGACATGCATGAAAATGTGTTGCCTACGTACGAAGATGTAATGCGCCATTACTACCTTGTGAGGAATAGTCTTAGGCAGGAAGGTGCAAAATATGAGCCTGCTGCAGCAGAAATAGCAAGTTTTGTCGCGGACAAAGTGCTGAGAATATGGAAGAAAGCATCTCTTCCGATATCGCTCCACAAATCAGTTGTAAAGCGTATTACTGCATACAACACTGAAATCCAAAAGCTGAAAAAACACGCTGCAAGAATGGATGAAACCTACTGAAAGAAGGTTGAACAATTTCGTGCAGATTCGCAACGTATCTTTGATATATGCTCATGCAAGAGCAAATGTTTTAGAACCTGCAAATGCAGCTATGCAAAAAAGGTACCCGTGAAAGAACGAGACTTTCTAATGGACCAGAGAACAAACAGAAAAATGATAGTAGGTGGGCTTGACGCAAAAACCACCAGTGTACTGAAGAAAAGATCAGCTCGAAAGAGTGATAGGGAAGAGCATGTCCGTAGGAAATTGCAGAAAACTGCATCACTGAAATCGGCCCTGCGAGTCGAGGATAATTCTTTAGAAGAAGATGCAAATACTAATTCTGCAGGAAAACTAGACGAGCCGAGTCTTAGTCATTTGTTGGCCTCGGAGAAATATTACGATTTCACTCCACGTCGCTCTTCAACACTATAATGAATAGAATTCTCCGGCTGGACGTGTAGTGCAGGAAAGCTTACGTTAAGTCACGTTAGGGTTATTGAAAGGGTTACTTGACGTAGCTAAAGTGTGTTTAATCTTCAAAGTGCTAGAGTTTGTTTAGGTAAGACACGCACCTGCAATAAATTCCAAGAATATGGAATTTATTTTTACTCAGCGTTCCTCATTATCTTGAATATCGGTAATATAACTTCGGTTTTAGTACATTAGTACCTTGAAGGCTCCTTATAAGAGCGGTAAACACAAAATTCCCTGAACTTAACGTAAACACTCAATGAAATAGACTTGACGGTCAGACAGAGGTCTGACAATAAAATGAACTAAGTAAACGTGCTCACTTTTAACCTTTTATTGGGGAGTTCCTGGTATTACTCAAATACACACTCCAAAATAACACAACTACTGATAGCCCGAACTTTCGTACTATCGTAATATCGTAGAAAAGTAGGTAAATCGCATATCAATAATCAGGAAGAATCTATCACATATAAAACGAAGCTCTCTGGTCTCTTTAGCGCGCCTATATATATATATATATATATATATATATATATATACTAACTATGTATATATATATACTGCGGGATGTAAGGTCAGGTGATGCGTAACATCACAGCCTCTCCTTGACAAATGTCAACCCCGCCTTCTCGTGGTGCATCCTGTTCCTACTAAAGGGGCTCTGACGACCGCCAATAGCGGTATAACTATACCATCGGGATTAGAGGAAATTCTATCCCACACTCACCAACCCGCTTGGCCAGCGTGGTGAGTTATGGCCAAACCCCTCCAAAATGAATCCACAACTTAAATCTTGGCCCTCAGTCTCCGGCAGCTGCCGAATGTACCTGGCCAAGGCAGAGGTACATTCCAGCTGCCGGAGACATGAAGGCAGAGGGTGCTAAGAATCCTCGGAGGACCGGACTAGGCTGCCATCTGATGCTGACCTTGGCAACGTACAATGGACGCTCCCTATCTTCTGATTCAAGGCTTCTTGAATTGGAAGAGGAACTACAAAGGATCAAGTGGGAACATCGTGGGGCTAAGTGAGGTAAGGAGAAAAGGAGAAGATCTCATCGAACTGAAAAGTGGACATCTCTTCTACTATCGTGGGACAGATACTGGCAGAACTAGTGGTGTTGGATTTATAATAAACAAGAAACTGAAGGATAAAGTTGTAGAAGTTGAAAGTTCCTCTGACAGAGCTGCACGACTCGTTATCCAACTCTCGAGAAGATACCAGGCTCAGATTATTCAAACTTATGCACCCACCACAAGTCATGCTGAAGAAGAAATTGAAGAATTTTATGAGGAAATTCGTGATCTAAATAATAAAGGTAAGCAGCACTTGAAAATAATTATGGGAGATTTCAATGCAAAAATAGGGCAACGGCAACAGAATGAAACTTCAGTAGGTAAATTCGGTCTCGGCAACAGAAACCAGCGTGGAAATACTCTCGTAGAGTTTGCAGAGGCAGAAGGGTTTTTCATCTTGAACTCCTTCTTCAAGAAAAAGCCACACAGGAAATGGACATGGAGACATCCAAATGGGACGACAAGTGAAATTGATTTTATTATGTGTAACAAAAAATTCGTCATAGAAGACTGCAGTGTGCTAAACAAGTTCAACACAGGCAGTGACCATAGATTGGTGAGATGTAAGATGCACCTCAACACTAAACTTGAACGTGGCAAGCTCATAAGACAAACAAAATCTATTGACATAACCAACCTTAAAAAACACCATAATACCTTCAAGTTGGAACTGAAGAACAGGTTCTCTGCTTTAGAAGGCCTAACATCGGAAGAAGTGGACATCTCTGAAGTTAACAGAAAAGTAACCAAAGCTCTTATGGAAACAGCAACAAAATTAGCTGGGTCTAAGAACAAGTTGCATGTGAACAAATTATCAGGAAAAACCAAAATGTTGATGCAAAAAAGAAGAGAGATGAGGACAACTAAAGAAGATGTGACTTCCAAAGTGGAATATATAGAGCTATGCAAGACAGTACGAAAAAGTACCACTGAAGACGTAAGAAAATTCAACTGTGAACTAGTGAGGAAAGCAATTGAAAACAACCAAAGCCTAAAGATAGCAAAGGGACATCTCAGTAATTTAAGAAAACAGATTATGGCACTGAGAAAAGAAGATGGTTCTGTAACAAGAAATAGAGGCGAAATTTTGACAAGAGTGAAAGATTTCTACTCCAAATTATATGAAAGGGATGATACATGCACTCCAGACATCATGAAAGATACCAGTACCAGAGTTCCTCCAGTCCTTCCAGCAGAAGTTGCACATGCAATCAAGAACATGAAGCGGGGAAAAGCTCCAGGAGAAGATGGAATTACTGTAGACATCATACAAGAAGCAAGTGGAGAAATCGAAACAGTACTCGCCCAAATTTTCACTCGATGCCTTAATGAAGGAAAGATTCCTGAGGATTGGAACACCGCTACAATGATCCTGCTACATAAGAAAGGTGACATTGAGGATCTCGGAAACTACAGACCTATCAGCCTCCTATCAGTGGTTTATAAAATCTTCACTAAAGTTCTTTCACACCGCTTGAAGGTAACACTGGACATGGCTCAACCGAGAGAACAAGCTGGATTCAGGAGTGGCTACAGCACAATAGATCATATCCATGTGCTGAGAGAACTAATTGAAAGAGCGAGGGAATATGAACTTCCATTGTGCATGGCTTTTATCGATTATGAAAAAGCCTTTGATTCGGTGAAACCATCAGCAGTTACAATGGCTCTGAAAACCTGCGGTATTGAAGATGCATACATTAATATTATTAATAACATCTATGAAAATGCAAGTGCAAAGATTAGGCTGTTTGAAACTACAACACACATAAAAATTGGAAAGGGAGTGAGACAAGGTGACACCATATCTCCGAAGCTCTTTAATGCCACATTGGAGGGAGTTTTTCAGTCGCTGAGCTGGGAAAACAAGGGGATAAAGATTAATGGAGATTATCTAACCCACCTTCGTTTTGCTGATGACGTAGTCATTTTTGCAACTAGCCCATCAGAGCTGCAGAGTATGATACAGGAACTTGCTGACAAGAGTAAAGAAGTGGGATTAAAAATGAACTTTCAGAAGACAAAAGTGATGTTCAATGCTTTTACAAGAAATGAAGATTTATCGATTGATGGAGAAAAGCTGGAAATAACAGACACGTACGTTTATCTTGGACAGCAGATATCAAGTGAGGGTCACATTGATGAAGAAATTAATCGGCGTACAAAACTTGCCTGGAGAGCTTTTGGAAGAAACAGCATAATTTTCAAGAGCAATATGCCATTATGTCTTAAAAGAAAAGTGTTTGATCAATGCATCCTTCCAGTGCTTACGTATGGTGCAGAGACGTGGACCTTAACTAAAAGAGACATACAAAGGCTGCAGACAACTCAAAGAAGCATGCAGAGGTGCATGCTTGGTGTAACCAAGAGAGATAAGAAGAGGAACACGTGGATCCGAAAAATGACAAGAGTGGAAGACATCATGATCAGAGTTAAATCCCTGAAATGGCAATGGGCTGGACATACTGCCAGAAGGACAGATCATCGATGGACAGCCGAAATTTTAGATTGGATTCCAAGGGACAGGAAAAGACCCAGAAGAAGACCACATGGGAGATGGGTGGATGAAATTCGAAAGTATGCAGGGGTGACATGGAGGAGACTGGCACAAGACAGACCGTTGTGGAGGAAACTTGGGGAGACCTTCGTCCAGCAGTGGATTGATAATGGTTGACAATGATTATGATGATGATGATATATACTAACTATGTATATATATATACTGCGGGATGTAAGGTCAGGTGATGCGTAACATCACAGCCTCTCCTTGACAAATGTCATCCCCGCCTTCTCGTGGTACATCCTGTTCCCACTAAAGGGGCTCTGACTACCGCCAATAGCGGTATAACTATACCATCGGGATTAGAGGAAATGCTATCCCACACTCACCAACCCGCTTGGCCAGCGTGGTGAGTTATGGCCAAACCCCTCCAAAATGACTCCACAACTTAAATCTTGGCCCTCAATCTCCGGCAGCTGGAATGTACCTGGCCAAGGCAGCGGACAGTGCGACATGAAGGCAGAGGGTGCTAAGAATCCCCGGAGGACCGGACTAGGCTGCCATCTGATGCTGACCTTGGCGACGTATAACGGACGCTCCCTATCTTCTGATTCAAGGCTTCTTGAATTGGAAGAGGAACTACAAAGGATCAAGTGGGACATCGTCGGGCTAAGTGAGGTAAGGAGAAAAGGAGAAGATCTCATTGAACTGAAAAGTGGACATCTCTTCTACTATCGTGGGACAGATACTGGCAGAACTAGTGGTGTTGGATTTATAATAAACAAGAAACTGAAGGATAAAGTTGTAGAAGTTGAAAGTTCCTCTGACAGAGCTGCACGACTCGTTATCCAACTCTCCAGAAGATACCAGGCTCAGATTATTCAAACTTATGCACCCACCACAAGTCATGCTGAAGAAGAAATTGAAGAATTTTATGAGGAAATTCGTGATCTAAATAATAAAGGTAAGCAGCACTTGAAGATAATTATGGGAGATTTCAATGCAAAAATAGGGCAATAGCAACAGAATGAAACTTCAGTAGGTAAATTCGGTCACGGCAACAGAAACCAGCTTGGAAATACTCTCGTAGAGTTTGCAGAGGCAGAAGGGTTTTTCATCTTGAACTCCTTTTTCAAGAAAAAGCCACACAGGAAATGGACATGGAGACATCCAAATGGGACGACAAGTGAAATTGATTTTATTATGTGTAACAAAAAATTCGTCATAGAAGACTGCAGTGTGCTAAACAAGTTCAACAAAGGCAGTGACCATAGATTGGTGAGATGTAAGATGCACCTCAACACTAAACTCGAACGTAGCAAGCTCATAAGACAAACAAAATGTATTGACATAACCAACCTTAAAAAACACCATAATACCTTCAAATTGGAACTGAAGAACAGATTCTCTGCATTAGAAGGCCTAACATCGGAAGAAGTAGATATTTCTGAAGTTAACAGAAAAGTAACCAAAGCTCTTATGGAAACAGCAACAAAATTAGCTGGGTCTAAGAACAAATTGCATGTGAACAAATTATCAGGAAAAACCAAAATGTTGATGCAAAAAAGAAGAGAGATGAGGACAACTAAAGAAGATGTGACTTCCAAAGTGGAATATATAGAGCTATGCAAGACAGTACGAAAAAGTATCACTGAAGACGTAAGGAAATTCAACTGTGAACTAGTAAGGAAAGCAATTGAAAACAACCAAAGCCTAAAGATAGCAAAGGGACATCTCAGTAAGGGAAAAAACAGATTATGGCACTGAGAAAAGAAGATGGTTCTGTAACAAGAAATAGAGGCGAAATTTTGACAAGAGTGAAAGATTTCTACTCCAAATTATATGAAAGGGATGATACATGTACTCCAGACATCATGAAAGATACCATTACCAGAGTTCTTCCAGTCCTTCCAGCAGAAGTTGCACATGCAATCAAGAACATGAAGCGGGGAAAAGCTCCAGGAGAAGATGGAATTACTGTAGACATCATACAAGAAGCAAGTGGAGAAATCGAAACAGTACTCGCCCAAATTTTCACTCGATGCCTTAATGAAGGGAAAATTCCTGAGGATTGGATCAACGCTACAATGATCTTGCTACATAAGAAAGGTGACATTGAGGATCTCGGAAACTACAGACCTATCAGCCTCCTATCAGTGGTTTATAAAATCTTCACTAAAGTTCTTTCACACCGCTTGAAGGTGACACTGGACATGGCTCAACCGAGAGAACAAGCTGGATTCAGGAGTGGCTACAGCACAATAGATCATATCCACGTACTGAGAGAACTAATTGAAAGAGCGAGGGAATATGAACTTCCATTATGCGTGGCTTTTATCGATTATGAAAAAGCCTTTGATTCGGTGAAACCATCAGCAGTTGCAATGGCTCTGAAATCCTGCGGTATTGAAGATGCATACATTAATATTATTAATAACATCTATGAAAATGCAAGTGCAAAGATTAGGCTGTTTGAAACTACAACACACATAAAAATTGGAAAGGGAGTGAGACAAGGTGACACCATATCTCCGAAGCTCTTTAATGCCACATTGGAGGGAGTTTTTCAGTCGCTGAGCTGGGAAAACAAGGGGATAAAGATTAATGGAGATTATCTAACCCACCTTCGTTTTGCTGATGACGTAGTCATTTTTGCAACTAGCCCATCAGAGCTGCAGAGTATGATACAGGAACTTGCTGACAAGAGTAAAGAAGTGGGATTAAAAATGAACTTTCAGAAGACAAAAGTGATGTTCAATGCTTTTACAAGAAATGAAGATTTATCGATTGATGGAGAAAAGCTGGAAATAACAGACACGTACGTTTATCTTGGACAGCAGATATCAAGTGAGGGTCACATTGATGAAGAAATTAATCGGCGTACAAAACTTGCCTGGAGAGCTTTTGGAAGAAACAGCATAATTTTCAAGAGCAATATGCCATTATGTCTTAAAAGAAAAGTGTTTGATCAATGCATCCTTCCAGTGCTTACGTATGGTGCAGAGACGTGGACCTTAACTAAAAGAGACATACAAAGGCTGCAGACAACTCAAAGAAGCATGCAGAGGTGCATGCTTGGTGTAACCAAGAGAGATAAGAAGAGGAACACGTGGATCCGAAAAATGACAAGAGTGGAAGACATCATGATCAGAGTTAAATCCCTGAAATGGCAATGGGCTGGACATACTGCCAGAAGGACAGATCATCGATGGACAGCCGAAATTTTAGATTGGATTCCAAGGGACAGGAAAAGACCCAGAAGAAGACCACATGGGAGATGGGTGGATGAAATTCGAAAGTATGCAGGGGTGACATGGAGGAGACTGGCACAAGACAGACCGTTGTGGAGGAAACTTGGGGAGACCTTCGTCCAGCAGTGGATTGATAATGGTTGACAATGATTATGATGATGATGATATATACTGCATGGGATGTAAGGTCAGGTGATGCGTAACATCACAGCCTCTCCTTGACAAATGTCATCCCCGCCTTCTCGTGGTACATCCTGTTCCCACTAAAGGGGCTCTGACTACCGCCAATAGCGGTATAACTATACCATCGGGATTAGAGGAAATGCTATCCCACACTCACCAACCCGCTTGGCCAGCGTGGTGAGTTATGGCCAAACCCCTCCAAAATGACTCCACAACTTAAATCTTGGCCCTCAATCTCCGGCAGCTGGAATGTACCTGGCCAAGGCAGCGGACAGTGCGACATGAAGGCAGAGGGTGCTAAGAATCCCCGGAGGACCGGACTAGGCTGCCATCTGATGCTGACCTTGGCGACGTATAACGGACGCTCCCTATCTTCTGATTCAAGGCTTCTTGAATTGGAAGAGGAACTACAAAGGATCAAGTGGGACATCGTCGGGCTAAGTGAGGTAAGGAGAAAAGGAGAAGATCTCATTGAACTGAAAAGTGGACATCTCTTCTACTATCGTGGGACAGATACTGGCAGAACTAGTGGTGTTGGATTTATAATAAACAAGAAACTGAAGGATAAAGTTGTAGAAGTTGAAAGTTCCTCTGACAGAGCTGCACGACTCGTTATCCAACTCTCCAGAAGATACCAGGCTCAGATTATTCAAACTTATGCACCCACCACAAGTCATGCTGAAGAAGAAATTGAAGAATTTTATGAGGAAATTCGTGATCTAAATAATAAAGGTAAGCAGCACTTGAAGATAATTATGGGAGATTTCAATGCAAAAATAGGGCAATAGCAACAGAATGAAACTTCAGTAGGTAAATTCGGTCACGGCAACAGAAACCAGCTTGGAAATACTCTCGTAGAGTTTGCAGAGGCAGAAGGGTTTTTCATCTTGAACTCCTTTTTCAAGAAAAAGCCACACAGGAAATGGACATGGAGACATCCAAATGGGACGACAAGTGAAATTGATTTTATTATGTGTAACAAAAAATTCGTCATAGAAGACTGCAGTGTGCTAAACAAGTTCAACAAAGGCAGTGACCATAGATTGGTGAGATGTAAGATGCACCTCAACACTAAACTCGAACGTAGCAAGCTCATAAGACAAACAAAATGTATTGACATAACCAACCTTAAAAAACACCATAATACCTTCAAATTGGAACTGAAGAACAGATTCTCTGCATTAGAAGGCCTAACATCGGAAGAAGTAGATATTTCTGAAGTTAACAGAAAAGTAACCAAAGCTCTTATGGAAACAGCAACAAAATTAGCTGGGTCTAAGAACAAATTGCATGTGAACAAATTATCAGGAAAAACCAAAATGTTGATGCAAAAAAGAAGAGAGATGAGGACAACTAAAGAAGATGTGACTTCCAAAGTGGAATATATAGAGCTATGCAAGACAGTACGAAAAAGTATCACTGAAGACGTAAGGAAATTCAACTGTGAACTAGTAAGGAAAGCAATTGAAAACAACCAAAGCCTAAAGATAGCAAAGGGACATCTCAGTAAGGGGAAAAACAGATTATGGCACTGAGAAAAGAAGATGGTTCTGTAACAAGAAATAGAGGCAGAAATTTTGACAAGAGTGAAAGATTTCTACTCCAAATTATATGAAAGGGATGATACATGTACTCCAGACATCATGAAAGGTACCATTACCAGAGTTCTTCCAGTCCTTCCAGCAGAAGTTGCACATGCAATCAAGAACATGAAGCGGGGAAAAGCTCCAGGAGAAGATGGAATTACTGTAGACATCATACAAGAAGCAAGTGGAGAAATCGAAACAGTACTCGCCCAAATTTTCACTCGATGCCTTAATGAAGGGAAAATTCCTGAGGATTGGATCAACGCTACAATGATCTTGCTACATAAGAAAGGTGACATTGAGGATCTCGGAAACTACAGACCTATCAGCCTCCTATCAGTGGTTTATAAAATCTTCACTAAAGTTCTTTCACACCGCTTGAAGGTGACACTGGACATGGCTCAACCGAGAGAACAAGCTGG
Organism: Macrothele yani; assembly: GCA_039090855.1. NCBI lineage: Eukaryota > Metazoa > Arthropoda > Arachnida > Araneae > Macrothelidae > Macrothele > Macrothele yani. The sequence continues at coordinate 80,058,902 of CM077026.1, forward strand.
ATTCAGGAGTGGCTACAGCACAATAGATCATATCCACGTACTGAGAGAACTAATTGAAAGAGCGAGGGAATATGAACTTCCATTATGCATGGCTTTTATCGATTATGAAAAAGCCTTTGATTCGGTGAAACCATCAGCAGTTGCAATGGCTCTGAAATCCTGCGGTATTGAAGATGCATACATTAATATTATTAATAACATCTATGAAAATGCAAGTGCAAAGATTCGGCTGTTTGAAAATACAACACACATAAAAATTGGAAAAGGAGTGAGACAAGGTGACATCATATCTCCGAAGCTCTTTAATGCCACATTGGAAAATGTCTTTCAATCACTGAACTGGGAAAACAAAGTGATAAAGATTAATGGAGATTATCTATCCCACCTTCGTTTTGCTGATGACATAGTCGTTTTTGCAACTACCCCATCAGAGCTACAGAGTATGATCCAGGAACTTGCTGACAAGAGTAAAGAAGTGGGATTAAAAATGAACTTTCAGAAGACAAAAGTGATGTACAATGCTTTTACAAGAAATGAAGATTTATCGATTGTTGGAGAAAAGCTGGAGATAACAGACACGTACGTTTATCTTGGACAGCAGATATCAAGTGAGGGTCACATTGGTGAAGAAATTAATCGGGGTACAAAACTTGCCTGGGGAGCTTTTGGAAGAAACAGCATAATTTTCAAGAGCAATATGCCATTATGTCTTAAAAGAAAAGTGTTTGATCAATGCATCCTTCCAGTGCTTACGTATGGTGCAGAGACGTGGACCTTAGCTAAAAGAGACATACAAAGGCTGCAGACAACTCAAAGCAGCATGGAGAGGTGCATGCTTGGTGTAACCAGGAGAGATAAGAAGAGGAACACGTGGATCCGAAAAATGACAAGAGTGGAAGACATCATGATCAGAGTTAAATCCCTGAAATGGCAATGGGCTGGACATACTGCCAGAAGAACAGACCATCGATGGACAGCCGAAATTTTAGATTGGATTCCAAGGGACAGGAAAAGACCCAGAAGAAGACCACATGGAAGATGGGTGGATGAAATTCGAAAGTATGCGGGAGTGACATGGAGGAGACTGGCACAAGACAGACCTTTGTGGAGGAAACTTGGGGAGACCTTTGTCCAGCAGTGGATTGATAATGGTTGACAATGATGATGATGATGATGATATACTGCATACCACCACGTCATGACTTACACTCGTTGCCACATATAATTCAGCGGGAGAAACAATATCTCGTTAAGTGAGAAGATAATTTGCATAGGAAAATAAAATAACAAGAGATAGTAAAATCAAAAAGAAACTGAATCTAGAGTATACGTTACAACACCTAGGCGTCAAATAACACTGACTGCATTATCTAGAAAGTGCGATAGGCGAGGCATCAGCGATCGAGCGGCAGCTGATCTTGCGTCGGCGTTGCTTCATGATGTAACTGAACCGGTTCAGTCAAAAGAATGTAATGTGTCTGTTATTGACCGGCATAAAGTACGACGAGAAAGGAAAAAGACTAGTCAAACCATTCAAGATGAGGTAAACTTGACTGGTCGCAAGATTTTAGCTCTATATTTGGACGGAAGAAGGGATGAAACTCTTACGAATACACAGACAGATGATGGCAAGTGGCACAAGCGAAAAGAACGGGAGGAGCATATTACACTTGTTGAAGAACCGTGTTCGTTCTATTTGGGACATTTTGCACCAAAGAGCAAGAGTGTAAAGGACATTTCCGACGGTACCTTCAGCTTATTTGACCAGAAGGCCTTTACACCGGCTGACCCTCGCAAATCGCATTCTGCGTTTGTATGTTGGAATTAGTGGTCCAACACCACAACTTGTCTCATTAGCCACCTTCATAATGAAAGTATATGCACCATCGTGGTTCACGATCAAATGTAACGGTACCTGTAAAGATGGTCCAAGAAATTTGCAGCTTTTTATGTCTCGGTTTCAGTATCTTCCAGATAATTTAAAGGATATCGTCCAAGACAACGCGTATTTTGCCCATGCAGAAAACTTGCTCGCTGCAATGTTGTTTGACGACAGAAGGTATATCCGTGAGCTTGCTGTTCGACGTATCATGAAGGCCAGGAAATCATCCGAACAAACAATTACTATAACGAAGTAAATTTCTCCGTCATTTCTATCCGCGCCAGGATTCGAACCCGGGGCCCCTCATTCCGGAATAAGTCACTCTACCAATTGAGCTACGCGGACGTTTTATTCTGATTCCTATCTGCCTTTATGTCGTGTGCGTCCTTCTGGCAGGTACGTCACATCTCCTGGTACGTTTCACTACCATTAGGAAGTTTCGGATTCCTAAGCTGAATTTCCAGAGCAATGATTACATCGACCTAATCGACTGGCGAGAGTGTTATGTGACTGAGCCTCCCATCACACGGAAATGGAAAGACGAGGAGCTTCGGGAATTACTACAGTTGGATAAATATCCAAGTTCTTGCCACGAATTTACAAAAATACCATGCCATTCTCAGGCAGAAGAGAGGATGATTAAGATTGTAACAGATTCTTCTACTCATGTGTGCGGCCTTCTTGCAAGAGATGGGTTCATCAGAGCAAAAGTTTGGATATGAAGCTGATTCCAAGTTTTGAAATAAAGTCTGATTTCCAAGTGAAATAAACTCACTCCTCAAATTATGCTACTAGGTGAGGCTGGTGTCTGTCATATTTTATCATGCCATTTTCAGAGAAATATGACAAATTTTGAGCTATTTGGGGAAGCCTAAGAAATTAACTCAGGTCTGCTGAATTTTTACCCGTGTTCATACACTCAAAGGTGATATTAAATACCATGGTGACACAATATTTTTATATTTAGAAAATGGAGAAAGCGGGTGTTTTTAAACCATTTTTCTCTATAACTTTGAAACTTAGAGGTTCTTGGGAAAGCCTAAGATATCAAATAATATAATCCATATTTCGGGGGTCATTTTAGTAATAGAATCGCAACTATTGCCCATGGTGACGGTTCAAATAAAAAAAATGTTTTTCGCTCCACCTTATTGAAGAGGGAACAACCCAGCGGCATTCGGACAGCAGACGGCCGACGGCAATGGGCCAGAATGCGAGGATCGAGCGCTTGTGAGGGCCGCAAGAACAGAACCGAATTTGTCGCTCTCAACCACCAGTGGCCATGTTGCGTCTACAGATATGAAAGTGGCCATCCGAATCGTTGCCAGACGACTTGAGGCACGGGGTCTACATTCGAGAAGGCCACTCCGCTGCTTATAGCTGACCAGCGAGCATCGCCGGCAGCGTTCGCAGTGGTGTCGGGCCCGAAGAAAGTGGGATAGTGCCCAGTGGCGTCGTGTTTTTTTCAGTGATGATTCACGGTTTGCACTTGGCGCCAATGACCAGCGCATACGTGTGTAGAAATGAGCCGCCCAGTGAACGGATTCTGCCTTTACCGTGCAATGGAACACTGCTCGCACACCGGAAGTGACTGTCTGAGGGGCCAATTCTGCCTTTACCGTGGAACGGAACACGGCTCGCACACCGGAAGTGACTGTCTGGATGGGGGGGACAATTCTGCCTTTACCTTGGAACGGAACACGGCTCGCACACCGGAAGTGACTGTATGGGGGGACAATTCTGCCGTTATCGTGGAACGGGACACGGATCGCACACCGGAAGTGACTGTCTGGGGGACAATTCTGCCGTTATCGTGGAACGGGACACGGATCGCACACCGGAAGTGACTGTCTGGAGAGCCAATTCCTACGATAATCGGACACTCTTGGTGGTCCTCCGAACCACCTGAACGGCTCAACGGTGCGTCGACGACATTCTACAACCCGTTGTGTTGCATTTACTGCGGCAGCATCACCAAGTAATTTTTCAACAGGATAATGCCTGGCCACATACGGCAAAGCACTCCCAGGCCTGCCACCGTAATGTCGACACCCTTCCATAGCCAGCCGATTGCCCGACCTCTCACGGATCGAAAATGTTTGGGACATGATGGGACGCTACCTACGCCTATCCCGGAATGTAAGCGAACCAGCCCACAGTTTGGACCCCATCTGGCATGCTATAGCTCAGGACAATATCCATGAACCATATGCGTATATGCCACCTCGAGCAACCGCTTGTATCCGAGCCAGAGGTCGCGCTACGACGTACTGATTTGTTCCACTCGTGTAGCTGTTTTATCCGAATAAATGGCCCGACTGCTCTGGAATTACAATCATTACCTTTCCTATATACATGTACATTGCACATGCCAATTTTCATCTTGATTGGATGATGCCTTCTGGGTGCTCCGTTTCCTTTTTTGTTGTTGTTGTTTTTTTGTGTTTTTTTTTTTTTTTTGCAAAGAGTGTAATTTTATTGCTCCTGTCTGCAGGTCTTTTTGGCCAGCATCTTCAGTGATATCATTTTTCTTGGTACCTGATTATTATTGCCAGTCATCGCAATCTGGCAACGCGCGCTTCTTATAAACGAGCCCGCGACTATAGTTGATAACTTAGTTGTTAAAGCTCTGTATCTTACCCATTTGGGAGCTAACACACACAAATAACATCTCCTCGGCTCTTTCCTTTTAAAGTCTGCGCTCTTCTTACAATTCATGTTTCTGCCTAAATAACCGGATTTTCAGTTTTTAGATGAAACAATTAGTGTTAAATTTCGTAATAGAGAAATATTACATGTGCACCAAATTATCAGTCATCCAAACATTAAATATTTAGGATTATCACTCAACTGGTGTACATTTCATAATATTGTGAGGACGAAACAAGCTAATGAAAACCGTATGGGAAAATATCAACGAATCAGTTTAATGCGGAACTATTACGATTCCAGAAACAAATTCGACTAATAGCTAGATTTTTGCAATGTAATGTTTTTTTTTTGGAAGAAAATTACACGCAGAAAATATCATAGTGTTTCTAAGCCGTCATAAGCATAGAGTCCAAGAAGAGGAAAGTTATAACCGGAACGAATGAAATGAACAAGTCCATGGGGCGCTACTGCCGTAGGATTCGAAAATATTCTGACATTCGGTGAACAGAAAAAAAATTTTACTTCACAAACTGAATCACAGTATCGTCTTCTGCTTCCTGATTTTTCAAGAAAGAAGGAAATCATGCAACCACGAAAGTACAGGATTACTGTCCATAAAGATACTACACTGCTGGCCACCCAAAATGCAACACCAAGAACTACACGAGATAGCAAAGTCAGATTTACTGGACACGTAACTACAGATACAAAGATGAAACGACTGAGCTTACAGGCCCGTGAGACTTGCGGAACACGCAGACATCAATAGTACGTGTGGCCCCAATAGCTGGCAATAACGGCCGCTACACGCCGCGGCATCGAACGAAAGAGGCTTTGGATGTGGACTTGGGGTATGTCGGTCCAGGCTAATTCCACACGTTGCCACAGTTTATCAGGCATAGCCGCGGGTGGTGCTTGCCAGGCCACTCGGTTGCCGATCAGCGACCAGACGTGTTCGATGGGCGATATAGCGGGAAAACAGGCGGGCCACGGCAGCAGTGACACCTAGTGGACCGTGAAGAATTATTGCACGGTGTGTGCCACGTGCGGGCGCGCATTGTCCTGTTGAAACGTGGCCGCTGGCAGGTCCTGTAGGTAAGGTAGGACTACAGGCTCCAAAACGTCGGAGATGTAGCGGTGGCTGTTGAGTGTACAGGCGATGCGTACCAGAGGGGGTGCGGGTGTCATATCCAATTGCGCCCTAAACCATAACGCCACGCGACGGACCGGTATGGCGATGCATAATGCAGGCGTCATACAGTCTCACGCCGCGGTGCCGCCACACGCGGATCCGACCATCGTGGTGTTGCAGGCAGAAGCGGGATTCTTCGGACAAGACAATGTCATGCCATTCCGTAGTCCAGGTGCGGCGTTCAACGGCCCACTGACGCCGCACTCGAAGGTAGTGTGAAGTCAATGGTAATTGGAGCAATGAGCGCTCTGAGACAAGTCCCCGCTCCTGCAGACGACATCGAACGGTACGTGCTGACACAGGTTGTTGCGCAACACACCCTAATTCCTGCGCTAACGTTCGTGATGTGGCGGTGTGAGCCGTCAATGCCCGCTGCTCAACATGCTGGTCCTCTCGTTCGTGGTGTGCCGCGGCTACCTCCTGCACCCACCGAATCCACACTCACCTCACTGTGGCTGGATGTCGTCCCACACGGGCGCCGATGTCTCGGTACGATAAACCGCTGTCGCGATAAGCCACTAATCGTCCTTTGTCGAATTCCGAAACGTGCTGGAATGACTGCCGTATTCTTCGACGAGGCATCAGGAAGCTTCCCATGCTCAGGTCTAGCAGCACAACACACTTACCTGCTGGGATCGAACCTGTGGTCCTTTCCGTGGCTGTCACGAACGTTGCCCACTAGGCCACCCGCGACTCTAACTTACACCCCGCCTTCTGTGCACCCTGCTGATAGTGCTTCCCGGTGGTTGCCGGGCGCACATGATTTGCATATGCCCTGCAATGCTAATCGTTTGAATGTCCTCTCGCGAGCGACGCATGTTGCGAATTTCAGGCCAATCGGATGATTCCTTCTTGGTGTTGCATTTTGGGTGGCCAGCAGTGTAGATTAATCTGCGTCATTTCAACTATCTACATGATATGCTTTTTAAGATGCATAGCCAATTCTGTTGACTCTGCTGAAATAACATCCGAGTTTATAGAAGACAGACAATAAATTATAATTTACATTTAAACGCAAATTTTAGTTTCACTGCATGCCTATAAGATGATGCGTTTTATACTAGAATTTTGCTTAGCTGAAGTTGTACTCTTCTCATGACAGCATCCGGTGAAGAAATCTCTGTAGTTTTTATTTTTAGTTCAAGGACTTAAAACTCGGAAAACAAAATTGCATTTCAAATCTTCGCATTTGTATACGGGTAATGCACTCTATTTTCATTCATTCTACTGCATTTTAACTGCTGTAGAGATTGTGTGTTAAAGAGCAACTTACTCGTGCATTTAGTTTCCTTTACTCAAAATTATTTCTCATGCAATTGGCAAATTCATTTAACAAGCATCTTCCCATTACTTTATGAATTTTAGTCTTGTATCAAGTAAATGCATGTGTGCTAGAAATCACGACGCAGAAACAAAAATGAGCACTTAAAACACGTTTTTGTTTTGTTGTTGTTGTTGTGCAGCAGATGATTGGAACTTTTTTCGTGAAAATTCACTATGTCATCATATTCACTTCCTAGTTCAAGCATATTATGTTACAAATGGGTAGAAGTAAAATAAAAGAAAAAGCGAAAACAGTTGTTTTCTTAAAGACATGGAGAGGGAAGAATTTACTTTAAAAAAAGGGAATGTAGGATTAATCCTTTTTTGTTCAAGTATAAGTCAACAAGGATTATTTTTTTAAAAGGAAACCAACAAAATGCGCATTTTCAAAATATTAAATAAAGAAAAAAGAATAGACAAAGACAAAAAAAATTAAGCTGGAGGAACAGAGGTAACAAAAACCTTAATTTGAATGAAAACATGATTATTTTTACCTTGGAGGAAATCAAATTCTCCTGGACAATCTGTCGTGCCCGCAGCAAAGCTGTAACCCATTGCAGGTTTGCAGGTGGTTCTCTAAAATCGGAAAGAAATTACACATGAAACAGCATCTTAAATATCAATGGCTATTCTAACGCAGAAACGTCAGACAAAAATTCTAAAAAAATATTTCTCAAATTATTTCTTCAATGTGAAAAGTCTTTCAGGAGAGAAAGACAGAGAAAGGGGGCTATACGAAAGTATTTATGAAAAACCATTTGAACAGACAAACTTTTTTCCAGGTTCAATGTTCAAATTAGGAAAGAAGGCAATGCGTCACCATGAGCTACGCACTATCATGTTGACGAGCATCCTAGGATACGTGAATATTGACAAGGTGAATTCCCGTTGCTTTCCTCATTTCACGTCAAAGGGCTATAGTTTTAAATGGTAAACTGATTAGATATCTAATTGGCTAATGCTCTTAAATAGCTTCGTTGCACATAAGTCACACTTGTCAAATAGACTTGGAAACGGATCCAAAAATTTTTGACCCGATCCGGACAAATTTGTGTTAAACTATAAATAAATTCGAAACTCAATTTATTATGAATATTTATAATCACACACACACGCACACTCACAGGGCGTTCAAAATGTTCCTCCGCAGTGGGTATCGTAGGTTATACATAAATCATATAAATGCATTACGGAAACATATAATTTCCTCACTTACTTACAGAAAATGTTGAAACTATAATTCTTCACATAATCTAACTGTTTTACACGTGTTTTCAAACACATCTGCGAGAACCAAAAAGTCTCTCCGCAGTAATGTTAAGGCTGTTCCACTTAATTTTGATGGTGTTACAGTCAAAATTGTTGAAGTAAGTGACTTGTTGTATGTTCAATTTCAGTTTTTGCTGTTTTCTTGATAACATATCAAGCCTCACAATATGTTTCATTGCCCCTCAGAAGGAACACTCATGAGATAAACACTCACATTTTGGAAAGATGAAGTCAACATTCACATTTTAGATACGATGTGAAAAGTAACTCTGTGTTACAATGTGACAGCGCGGTGTGGGAGAATGAATCATCAGAGGAGCAGGCGACAGGCGTTTGTCTGTATCTTGCTCCTGACAATCGCACTGGAAAAAACTCAAAAGAAGTATCGTTTTATGATATCGTATCTTTGGTCGGTGGAAATCTTCTTTGCTTTAAGAAAGAAATGGCGATATTTTATATGACAAATCATTTTTCACTTCGCTGGCACCAGCATTGAGCACAAAATTCCACAGTACGCATTTTTCTTTTCAAAAAGAAAAATTTTTCTTTTAAAACCGGGCCAAAATCGGGTCAGGAGCATCGTGACCCGACCCGTTTGACACACAAGAAACTGTCGATCCGTTTATCCGTGACGCGTTTCCATCTCTGTTGTCAACAAACACCCAAACGACCATGTGGAATCAGCAAACTAACTTATCAGGTAATCCCAAAAATACTGTCGTTTTTTCAACGTGTGAAGAAAAGAAAGAAAAGCGTAACTGAAACAGATATTTTAATCCATATAATAAGTGCCCCCGGTAGTTACAACCTTCTCCCATCGAATGACAAGGTTTTGAATCCCAGACTTGTAGAATTCCATGAGTTTCGATGCAAGAAAGACAGATAGGGTTGGCCGTACCTCCTCCACATTTCGAAGTGTAGTCCCAGCAAGATTGTTTTGCAGGCTGCGAAAGAGGTGGTAGTCGGATGGGGCGATGTCAGGGGAATATGCTGGATACGGAAGTTTTCCCCATCCGAAGTTCTGCAACGTGGCACTGGTCATTTTCGGTGTGTGTGGTTTTGCGTTGTTCTTCTGCAGCAGCACGCCTTAATTTACGATTCACGAGTGCTGGACGTTTATCCTGCAAAGCAGTGCATATAGACACTGCAGCTGCAGACAGTAGACTTCCCCTGTAATGGTTTTGTTTGGTGGCAGCAGCTCGTAACTATACCTTGCATATTCCACCACACAGGAGGCATTAAAACCTTTTGTGCGAAACATCCTGGTTTCGCCATTGCTGTAGGCTCATTTCCTTTGGAAAGCCACTGCCGTTTACGCTTAATGTTGTGATAAATAATCCATTTTTCATCGGCCGTGACAATTCTGTGCAAAAACGGCTTTCTTTTTTCACGGGAGAACAAAAAAGTGCAAATGTTCACACGCTGTTGCAGCTGTTGTGGAGTGAGATCATGGGGTACTCACTTATCCAGTTCCGACACATAACCGAGGTCCTGCAGATGCCGGTGAACAGTGGAATGTGTTGAATGAACAAGTGTGGCAAATTCCTCGACTGTTGCCTGAGGATTTCCCTCAACAGACCCTTTCAGCACGTCGTTATTTCAGCTTTCTCAACAGGCCGTCCTGGTCGCTGCATATCCTTGAGGCATGTGCCCCCTCCCTCGAAATTTCTGGAACCAGCGTTGACATTTCCTGACTTCCACGGTACCCTCCCCATATATAGCATTGATGCTTCGTGTTGCTACCGTCGCTGAATGTCGATGGTGGAACTCATACGGCATAATGTGCCTAATGAGGTCTTCTGACACTGCCATTTCCTCTGCGGTTTAAGTACACAACGACTGCACCTAGAACTCCCATTTACGGTCTCAAGTGACTTGAAGGTCTGCTCGCGTGATCCCTCTTATACTCACCGTGGTCGACGTCATAGTCTGGGCACCAGGGCACTCACTGCTGTTGGGCTTGTGCAAAACGACATTACTTCTGTAATGTCCTGATACTTTGTTCCACCAATTTATTCTGCAAATACCTGTACTTCAGGACATCAGGATAATCCCTTTTTCAGAATATTATCTCGCTGGCATTAATACAGACATCAATCTTATAACTATGACATTTGTTTGCCGATCACATGAATCTCAACAGATCAGATTTTATATCAACGTTTAACATCTACTATCGAACACACCTCCTTTCTTTCTCTCCTCTCTCTCTCTCTCTCTCTCTCTCTCTCTCTACCGACAACAACAACTCTCGCACATAGATCTGGTTTCTCTCATATACATTCAATTTTGTCATTTTATGTTGTTCTGACTCAATGTCATTGTTGCCAATCTGTGAAAGCTCTGCGGGGAAATAATGCGTCTTTCAGTGAGAAGTAGTTTAAGCAAGAAGTCACGAAATTTACGTAAGAGAACAGAAACTCAAAAGGAGGTTTAAGTAGAGGTATGCGTCACATGGCATTCTCCAGAATTGGCCCAATTCATCCGCAGCTGGTTTCAGGAATCCATTAAAGCATTCGCGTTACCCTTGAAAAACTACGAACTGAATGGCCAGCAATGGGATTGCAACTCACAATGGGACGCCTGCCACACAACTACAAAGCATGCGCATTGGCTAACTTTGCCGCAGTGATGGTGAAGAGAGAGACATGTGGCCTTTTTAAAGTTTTCAAGGTTTATTAGCCTAATAGAGTTTGTTTCCACAGCACTTTACTTTAAACATGGCAGTATGCATGGACAAGCTATTAGAACAATACCTTCTTCATATTTATTTGATTATTCATGTTTAGTGCACGGGTCTAGGACCGCGTCTGGTGTTATGCATTGAAATCTCATTAGCACAGATGGAAGACGGTCCAGAGTTCATCGTAGGAAATTAAAAACGTGGCTTTTCCATGAGAAATAATTGTAGATAACTATCTAATGCGAGTAATCCCCAGACAGCCTCATTTGGACGGTGCAAATGAGGCTGTAAATACCTCAGTAGGATGCAATAGAGAGAGAAGGAGAGTTCAAAAGCCGATACCTCCTGCGATACCTTAGTAGGAGGTATCGGTTTTTGAACTGTCTATGGAATCATTTTCGTAAACAGTGTCAGGATCCTCTACTATGCTTTAAAATACTTATTATTTTTATAGATTACGAATCGTGCCATTAAAAAATGCTACCGAAAGTAATTCCATAGACAGAGTTCAAAATCCGATACCTCCTACTGAGGTGACATTCTCCAAAACATGGAAAATTTTGTGAGGAATTTTCCAAGGTAAAATAATAAAAAAATTAAAATTATCCGGAAACGACGTCTTGAAATCATTCTCCGAAACATTAGAAATTCCGCGAGAAATATTAAAACCAATAGAAATGAATTTAAAAAAGACCCGGAAACGATCCCTTGAAATCCTTTTCTGAAACAAGGAAAATTCATACATGAGAGGAATCTGTAAATTAATAGGAAGGTATGAACATAAACTGAAAAGTCAGGAGAGATTTTTTTTATTTTTCAACTAACCATATGTAACATTTTTCCATTATCTAGCAGCAGATCTGGAAAAAAAATTGGATTTGCCTAAGAAAATCTCTTAGCGTGTTTATTCGTTTGAGAGAACATAAACATCGAGAATAGAATTTGTAAAGAACCAAGACATAGAGCTGCATCTGTAGCAGGAGAATGTTTCAAGCGTCGCATTTCACTATGCTGAAAAGAATGATGGGTTGTTGATCACTTCAGTCTATTGCGTCTTTTCTTTGTCCCAAAGAATCATCTTCTTGCCTATGACTCAAAAGTCATCACACAAAGAAAATGTGATTTCGTCTCAAAAAACAATACCGTATGCTCACTCAACATTTTTTCCATATATTGCTTTTAAAATCCCCTCTCTCTGCCGAGAAACTTTCACTGACATTCTGACTAACGCTGGACAGTTCCGATTTTCCACAAAAATGAAAATACTTGCATTATAAATGAAAGTGTGTTAAGAACAATCAATATTGGTAAGAATTGGAGATGGATGACACATTTTCTCAGCATAGAACCACCACAGTGGAGCAAAATACACTGCTGGCCACCCAAAATGCAACACCAAGTAGGAAGCATCGGATTGGCCTGAAATTCGCAGCATAAGTCGCCCGCGAGAGGACATGCAAACGATTAACAATGCAGGACATATGCAAATCATGTGCGCCTGGCACGCCACTGAGAAGCACTATAAGAAGGGTGCACAGAAGGCGGGGTGTAAGTAGTGGAAGTGTGTTGTACTGTCGGACCTGTGCGTGGGAAGCTTCTTGATGGCTCGTCGCATAATACGGCCGACATTCCAGCACGTTTCGGAGTTCGACAGAGGACGAATAGTGGCTTATCGCGACAGCGGTTTATCGTACCAAGACATCGGCGCCCGTGTGAAACGACATCCAGCCACAGTGAGGATAATATGGATTCGGTGGGTGCAAGACGGACAGACGGACCGACGTGAGAGATTGCCGCAGCCGCAGCACACCACCGAACGAGAGGATCGGCATGTTGTGCGGCGGTGTTTCTCTTCTAGGTGTCCGGTGACTATATTTTTTTCGAAGCAACTAGTTGAACAAAAAAAAAAAAAAAATGACGAATTCTAAGGCAATAGTCAGTTTATCTCCCATTGAGGAACAGATGTCAGAAAGCCTGTAACACAGTCAACGAAATAAAAGAAAATCTGATTTATACATAAACCCTATACATGCTGAAAATTGTTCAGTGGTTCTGGCATCTTGATTCACTGGTAGGCAGCCACTTTCTTTAGAGTGTTTTCATCTGCGGTATCTCGACAGGAAAAATCCAGAAGAAATCAATGTTGTTTTATGGTGTGTTAAATTAAGCCAATGTAGTCCGGTATAAATATACCGTCCAACTATAAGTAAAACGAAGTAATACATTCCAAACAGTCACTGACATAACACGACGATTAAGCAAATGGAAATAAATGTCATATAACGAACAGAATCCTAGAACACGTTTCTCTTGAGGTTCTTCTATAGTGATGGGGCAGGAGGTGGAAAAGAGAGCACTTTTAAAAGCAACATATTAGAAAGGAGTTTCTTGGTATATCAAATCTGATAGTGTTTAATAATTTATTGAGAGATTCCATAACAAAAAATTGGAAAATCTGCGTTTTTAAAATAAAGGGCACGATAACACTAAGCTTTCCCAATCATTTACCAAGTTCAATATAGTGGCTTTAAAATTCAACCATACGGAACAATAATACTAATAACACAAAATCTTATTAGTTTGCGATATACAGAATAGGTTAAAAGAGCCGCCGGTCAGGAGTTGAGCTACTGTTTCCATGGTCGGGAGAGAGCAAGGATCGTTTAGCAAACATAACATCCTCCCATTTATTAATCTATGTTTTTACTATAACATGTATAATAGGAGAAAAACATTATGACCTCCGCCCCCTTATCTTATGTTTAGATCATTTCTGGCGCTGAACTACACACATGTGAAGGTCAAGGACATATACAGATTTGTCTAGGACACGTGTATCATCAGACAGAGCTGAAACGGGGTTGTAATGGGTAAGGAACAAGATTTACCCCCTTTGGGAAATGGCATGATCATCGGATACAGAGAAAAGGGTGACAGTACTCGGAAAACGGCGAAATTTGTTGGATTTTCAGAGACTGAAAAAAAAAAAACACTTTGTCCGCGACGGTAATCAAATGCGTGTCATGTCCCCTCACCCCGGAGTAAGTCGCTCTTCCAACTGAGCTACGAGGACATACTGTCTCGCTGCAGACTTGTCGTCTTGACACATGCTTTCACCTCTGTAGTACGTCACATCATCTCCCTCTTATTTATTTTTTCTTTGAAGCAAAGTAGGAATTTTTCATTAATTCCAAACAATGTGTGGAACAAACATCGCACATTTTTCGAAGAACCCAACGGCAGTGGATTCATTTTCCACAATAGGGCTCCAATGTGAAAGCACCACTTTGTCCCCTCACTCCGGAGTAAGTCGCTCTCCCAACTGAGCTACGGGGACAGAATGTCTCGCTGAAGATTTGTCGTCTTGACAAACGCTTTCACCTCTGTATTACGTGACAACTACCGTAGCTAAAGAGTACCGGGAATGAACGGAAAGAGAAGACACGCATAACCGGTGAATGGGTGTTGGACAGGGATGGCTGCTTAATACTCTGGGTGAGAAACGGTTCTACCGTATTGTCCAGAACAACAGGTTTTCCATCTTGGCATAGCGAACTATGATCTGCAATCAGGGAGCACAAAAGAATGAATCCACAGCTACAGTGCAGCATTCACTCCACCGTATGGGCCTTCGGTGTAAATGCATAACCGCAGCACCTTTACCCGAATCACATCATGGGCGGCAACGACTGGAGTTCGCCAGAAAGCATCAGGAGCGAACAGTAGAAGATTGGAAGAAAGTTGCGTTCTCTGATGAATCACCTTTTCTACTGCATCGAGTGGATGGACTATGATGGGTAAGGTGTACAACTGCGGACAAGATGGCACACGATGTCCTGATCCCACAGATATACGCAGATGGCAAGGGTGTAATGTTCTGGGGAATGTGTTTCTGTGATACTATCGGTGATAATAGCGATGCAGCAGCCGCCGCCTCCCCTCCCCATCCACCCTCTTCCCCGAACGCCATCCCGTACCTTCCTATCATTGCAATCCAAGCCCATCACTTTCTTCAAAGAATGTTTCCAGGCCGACATTGGGTGTTCCAACAGGAAAACGCGTTATTTCAAAAAACCCGTATTGTCAAGGAGCCATTCGAGAAACACAATCATGACTTCCGTGTTCAATTATGGCCACCCATGTCATCCGACTTCAGCGCAATTAAGCATATTTGGGACCATATGTTTCGGTCGCTGCGACGTAATGAACTTTCATCACGGTCACTGGACGAGTTACCGGCAAAGCTTAAATGGATATGGTACAGCATACCAGTGGACACCTTCCGGAGACTTGTGGAGACCTTGCCTCGTTGAGTGGTGTCGAGGCTAAGTAGGACCTGCCCATTACTAATTATGCAAAAATAGTATTTTGCTCCTACAATGTATATATGGACGCGGTTTACCTATAAACTTACAAGTAGTTCCACCCCTTGACTTTTAGGTAAGTTTTGTCCAATCTGAAGTACACTCACGGACAATGAAATTTGCTCACCTAGAAGAAAACATGCTACAACCGTGAAACTTTGCAAATAGCTAGACTGCTTACTAGTATGCAAATGATCCACGTTTTGTGTGAGTGCGCATGACCGCACACCCAGCGGTGGCCCTGAAATTACGAGCCGGAAGCCTTATAAACCGACGTGTAGTCTATGACCCATGAAAGCTAAAAGCACCGGCCGCCTCGCGAAAGAGTACAGAGTGACAAGAATGCCGGGTAGACGCCCGAGACGTTGATTTACGCAACTTACGGACTTTGAGAGAGGCCTGATCATCGGGCTGAAAACCGCAGGGTGGTCGGCGCGCCGTATAGCTCGCCACGTGGTTCGTTCTGACCATACTGTCCGACTGTGTTGGGAGCAGTGGACACGTGACGGCACTGACACACGGAGGAGCTTCTCCGGATGGACCAAAACGACCGCCATTAGAGAGGATCGACAGAACGTGCGTCAGACACGAACAGATCCCACGGGGACCTTGTCCAGTAAACAGACAGATGTAGCGGCTCCTGTGTGCCCACAAACCATTTCCCGATACCTCGCGGAAGCGAATCTGCGATCCCAGCGTCACTTACGTGTGCTGTCATTAACACTGGAACATCACCCGTTCCGTGTGCAGTGGTGCCAGGCCAGAACGACGTGGAACGCCACAGACTGGCGACGTGTGGTGTTTAGCGATGAGTGCCGCTTCGTTTTGCGGACAGATTATCATCATGTTCTGGTGTAGAGGTCCCCGGGTCAACGCCACAATCTCAACCTCGCTATCGAGCGCCACACCTCCCCCACTGCAGACATTATGGTCTGTGGTGCCATTGCCTACGATAGTCGATCAGCTCTAGTAGTGGTACGTGGATCATTAACGGGCCAGCGGTATGTGGATGAGATCCTACGGCCCCACGTGTTCCTATTCTTGAATTATACCAGCAGGATAATGTCCGCCCGCACACGGCTCGGGTTGTTCAGGACTGCCTATGTCATGTCCAGACACTTCCATTGCCTGCCCGCTCCCAGACTTGTCCCCTGTCGAGCATGTGTGGCACCAGTTGAAACGCCGGCTACCGCCATGCCGGCGTTTCAACCAGGTTTTGGAGCACACCGTCCAACACGTGTGGACCAATCTGCCACAGGGAAACATCAGGGGTCTGTTCGCCTCAATGCCGGACCGTATTGCAGCATCTATCGCCGCACGAGGCGGTGTGACACCCTATTGAAGATGACCGGACTGCGTGCCACAGATCCCTCTGTAATTGTCCTGCAGCTCTGTTTTTGCCATCATGTGCATCATTCATCTGTATCATTACGTCCGTAACATTTCAGTTCCGTCCGATGTTTCCTTCTTAGTGCGCAAATTTCATTGTCAGTGAGTGTATATCAGGTAGTGTGCATGAAGTAGTCACAGCTTGAAAATATCGAGAGAGTACCCTGGTACTCTTCGTACGTAATTTTATGCTGTGCATCTTTCGCATACCAAGGTATTTGTGGGTGTAAAATAAAACGAGTGATTCGAGAGTATATATTTATTTACGTATAACACATTGCATTTACTCATATCACTCATGACCACAGTCTGGTACATACTAAGTGGAATTTAATCATAACAACAAACAATAAGTTTTGCTAATTCCTGAGACTGAGCGGTACTTAGGTAGGTGAATTAATGAATATCATTGTCGTAAAACTAATGAAAGAAGATTTGTGAGTCACAAAAGCAAATGTTTAATGAACTATAACGGCGACAATAGTAAGTATTTCGACTGTTTAGTTTTTCAAAAACAATACTGATTTTTATTATTATATGTATATCATTCAGATTCAGGCGAATGTAAGAAACGACCTTCCCACCGATGAAATGTGATGTAGCTACGAAAGTTCATCTGCGCAAGTGCAAGCTAAAATCTAACCTCAAGGTAGAAAGAAAGTCTGAATCGCAAGTGTGTTAGTGAGGTGGATTGGTTACTTATGGTCTTGGGTATCTACAGGTTACATCGTGTTATACACTGAAGAGCAATTGAATTAGGGACAGCTGGCGTTATGCAAGTATGGCGCTGTGGGCGGCCCTGTAAGCGGAAACGACATGACGTATGCAGCGATCCGACAATATAAGGAGTGATGCGACGGGAATCAGTAACAGCTGGTCGCAGTATGGGTAAGACGAAGGATCTAAGCGCATTTGATAGTGGGAAAATTGTTGGGGCCCTACGAATGGGTCACTCCATCTCGGAAGTCGTGCAGGCACCGGGATTTTTACGAGCCACTGTGTCACGAGTGCACCGTGAGTACATCGAATCCGGTAAAACCATCCCTGCAAGGGTCAACTGCCTTGGACAACAGCGTGTGTATGAGCGGGGTCATCGTCTGCTAGCTCGCATTGTAACAGCGGATAGACGGGCCACAGTGCAAGAAATCCCTCTGCAATTTAACTGTGGTGCACAAAAACGTGCAAGTAGCCACACCATCCAGAACCATCTCCTCGCTATGGGGTACAGAAGCCATCGTCCCACGAGGGTACCGCTGCTGACCGCACATCACAGGGTGCAAATATTAGTATGGGCGCGGGAAAATCGCCACTGGACCCTAGACATGTGGAAAAATGTTGCCTGGACTGATGAGTCGAGATTCACGTTGGTACATGCGGATGGCAGGATACGAATGCGGCGAAAACCACATGAAGCGATTGATCTTTCTTGCCAGCAGGGTACTCTTCACGCTGGTGGGGGTGGCATTCTCGTCTGGTGACTGTTTATGTGGACTGAAATGGAACCCCTGGTACGTGTGACATCGTCCCTCACAGGTCATCGTTACCGGGATATCCTGGACGACCATTTGCTCCCGTTTGTGCGTCTTCAACATCCCACTGGGGACCTCATCCTGCAACAAGACAATGCACAGTGCCATCGCTCCCGAATTGAATCCGAATGGTTGGATGAACACTTCACCGACGTAACCTCGCTTCCTTGGCCAGCTAGGTCACCTGACCTCAATCCCATCGATCACATCTGGGATGCCATCGAGATAAATGTTCGAGGCTCTGACCCCCTCCATCAAGTCTTCGTGAACTGTGAGAGCTTGTTCAGGGCAGGGGTCGTGGATCCGTATGGCTTCCCAACGCTTCCGATGTCTTGTTGAGCCCATGCCAAGACGAATCGCCGCCGTCATCAGGGCGAAAGGTGGTGCTACACGCTACTAGACAGGTGTCTCTAATTCAATTGCTCTTCAGTGTACATCATTTTAAAGCTCTCGTCAAGAGCAGGTAACCCCCTTTGGAAGGGGGAGATCCAGAGGAAACCAATTTCGCTATGACACACCGTTTTCAAAGCATCAAAAGTGTATTTCTGTAATGGAATTTATCTCATTTAGAATAAGGTTCTTGTAATTTATGCAGATTGCAATGAGAGATTGTTACGTTTATGTAAAACGTGATGAAATAATTTTCGGCGGTAGTTTAGTAAAATATATTGTTGAGTAGCAGTGAAATTAACTATTGTTGTGTAACTTCATGAGACAGCATCAGATTTCAACAATGGTTTTGACAATGACGCACTGTTACTTCTTTTCCTTACATCGAATATTTTTACTTGGGGTTTACTTTACTATTGTCGGAAAGAGACATGTCTTCAAAAATTACAAAATGTATAAAAAAGAAAGACTATTACATAAGTCATTTCCAGAATTTCCATTGACAACGCAACAAAGGAAATACTGAACAATATCCACGTCATATTTACACCAATAAACGGATTCACATCTTCCAAATTTGTATGGAAATACTGAAATTATAAAGCTTTATCTATAGAGAAACGTCAAGACTGTTTGCGTACAGAATTCTTGTGTCTCTCAACAATGTAAAAAACAAAAACAAGAACCGCACACTTCAGGCAAGATTTTAAAGCCGAGTGAAAGCTCGGCATATCATGTATGATCCTGTTTACACCTATAAAAAACAGATTGTTTCCTAAAGTCTTCCACTTATTTGTTTCAAGTTGATTTGGTATATCCACAATATTTTATTTCATTTTGTTACTTTATTTTATTTTATTAGGGAGAGTCGAAAGTTTTGCAATATTTGGATCACTTTATGTCTTCATACGTACTTTTACGACGAAAGCTGACTAGCATTCAAAGAACAGGCCATCGTGTTGCACCGTCTTTAGCCATATGTCCACCAGGTCTTCAATTCCGCGGCGGTACCAGTTTCCCTGGAAATTACACCAGACGCAGAGCGTCACCTTCTGATGATCGTCGAGGTTTCTGTTACCTGAGCGAAATTTCTTGAACCATCTGGTTGTCGTGCTGTGGTCCACGGAACCTTCCCCTTCCGCATTACTAATGTTTCGTGCTGCTTGAGCAGAGTTATGGTCGAGTTCAAACTCGTATAGCAAAAGTTCCCTAATTAGCCGGTTGTGGCTGTTCATCTTTTAGGCGCCCTAACCACAAACAGAACGACGACATTCATAGCTATTCACAGCAACTACTACCACTTTATATCCCTTTCGACTGACTGCAGTGCGCCACTTGAACTAGTTTAAACACGTGACATACCCGCCGCAGCACATACGTTCATGCAAATATTGCAAAACTTTCGACTCACCTTTATATGTTACTTTATTTTATTTTATTTTATTTTATTTTATTCACTTCAACAATTCTTTCATAACGCGCAACATGCATACGTACTGATACTTACCCGCGTACTTTCATTGTTAGAAATATCGACGTTTGACATATCAATATATTGATGAATATACAGCACTGGACCATTCAGTTTTCGGCTAGACGTTTCAAAAAGTTCCTATGTAAAAAAATAAAGAAAAAGTTACGCAAGAGTAAAAATCAAAATGAATTACAAATGTATATTTCACGAATAGAGGTCAGGTATGCTCAAGTTTTGTAAACGAAATGGAAATAAGCGTTTATCTTTTCTTTTTTTAGATTGGAGGTTTAACGACTACCGTGAGCAACTCAGTGGGCTAAAAGCAGTCGCCCGTCTCTAATTTAGGGGTACTGGTTCCAGGGAAGGGAGAGATCCAGCGCCGTAAGACAAACATAACAACCATGCCTCACCGAGATTCGAACCCGGACGAATGATCAGAAGCCATCGCTCAGACCACCTCGCCACAGGGGCGGCGTTATCCTTTTCAATGAGGAATGTATGTGTGTGTGGTGGGGAAAAATACAGGCACTTCGACCTCGCTGGGTGAGGGAACGAAAAGACTCTCTAATGAGAACATGAATTATGTTGTACCTCGTTTTAGTTAGGCTGCAAGAAATGTATGCAACATGAGGCCGATCTGAAGAAATAAAAATTATTTAATCAAATTCTCCAGTAAACTGACCAATAATAAATTTTGTTTATCACAATGCAAAACATTTTGCAATGAATTTTCGTAAAATAAAATTTAAAACGACTGTTCCTATATTCACTCACGCAAGTTTGGAAAGAACTACTAAAAAAGCTTCATGTTTTTGAAAAGAAAGGCCTTATAAGTTTCCACAATTGAAGCTATGTAACATCAGCAGTTTTCTTTTTGTTGAATCTGCTCAATCTTCCTGAAATTTTAAAGATGTTTTGATGCCGAAATCAATGAGGTCAAAGGTGATGAAACTGTTACAAAACACTTCAAAGTATGAATATTTACAGTGATACGTAATGAGGGTCCGCTTAATTACATTTTTTTTACACTTATGACCCCTGAGACTCGAAGCTCTGGAAAATCTATAGAATCCACATTTGGCAAATTGTGCGAGATACTACATGCTTAATGCAGAGTTTTCAATTCCCTCTGTCCAGAGTTTGCTATCTCCTCGTAGCTGCGTAAACTGCGCCATCAAGACGACACCAGATCAGTGCCCTGAGCGTCCAAAATATGAAAGCTTCGGGAGAGATCATACATGGTTTCCTCAGTGTTCCACCATTTTATGGAAAACAGTAGATCTAGTGGCAATGTAAAGCATGCCACAAACTTCCAAAGTCGGGAGACAACTTTGATATGTACTTCTTCGAGAATTTGGCATTAATATTAGTGATGTCATGATCTTCTAGAATCTGGTGTCAGCTAGAGAGATGTCATGATTCGAAAACGATATGTGTCATGAGGTCCCAAAATAGGCATCAATAGGAACAGTGGTGGAAACGGGCTGGAACGCAGTGGAACTCCGTTCCGGGAGCGATGCGACACAAAAAGAAAGGGAGCATTTAATTTGAATAAAACATTTTGCAATGCATTATACATTTCAATTGATGATGCCATCATGTATGAATTGTTCGTCGTTTCAAAAATAAAAATGTTCCTTCTGTTCTAACAAAGCTCTAATAAGGTGTTTGGTGAGAGCGAAGTGCACGACAGGAGCTGGTCGCGGACAGCCGGACTGTCGGGAGACTGGATATTATTTTAGGCGATAATTTTTATGTTTCCAAATTGAAGTTACAATGTATATTTCAGTTAAAATAAATTGATATTTGAGACAGAACAGAGTTTCTTTATTTTGTAGCCCAAGATATTTGCATATCTCCGCCTCAAATACGAACTGACTTTTTTTCTCCAATGTTTATTGATAGCGGATACTTTTAATTGCACCGGTATTCGAATGGTCTTTTCAATAAGAAATGTACCTCTGAATAAAGAAAACAGTTCTGACTTCAGCTAAAAGTGAGTATATCATTTTAAAATGTAATAACGAAATTTCCTTATATGGTTTTATATCTACTGCGAATGGGTTTGTGCATATTTAGCGAATAATTTCGTTTTCCACCACTGAATAGGAGTCAATTAATTTCTAGGATCTAACAACCACGAGACTAATACTACGAGTTTCCACAATTTAATTATTAAGGCGGTAGCTTCAAGACGGAACGGACTGTGTTTTAATTTAAATAGATCCTTTAGTTTTCGAAATTCTTACGCCAGCCACGAGAATGCCTGTTTCAGAACTTGATGGCTCACAGGCCGATTTGGTAAAGCAGTGGGACAGGGGAAAAAAACTGTTATTCATTGAGAGATAGCCCTTGTTTCTTTTGGCATTCAGTACGTACGAGTTGTAGCCTTAACTGATGAGTGCAACAGTTCTGATATTCTATCATCTCTCAGAATAAGCAGAAACAGAATGTTCTACAATGATAAAACTAAAATTCTATATAAATTCGAAAGTAATCGGTGTGGTGACATCGTCATGTGTTAAAATTTCTTTTTGTCTGAAAAGCACATCATCTGGCATCACGACGAAAAAAATAGAATAGAAACAAACTAAAATAACAGTAGGTCTGTGTTAACCATTATTTCACGAAATCCAAGATTTGTAAAGTGATTGTAAACAGCTTCAACAACACAAGAGGGGTGATAGTACACATCAAGACGAATAATATTTGCAATGGAACCTAGGGCCGCATTCCATTCATAGTGCCAGAAAAGATTAAAGTTACATATCCACGTTGAGCCTTCAACAGTGAAAACAAAGAGACATACCTAATTTATGAGTTGCACAATTCCAACCGCATCAGAGAAAGACTCAGTACACAGTCGAACCTAGGGTCGCATTCCACTCCTAGTGCCAGAAAAGATTAAAGTTACATATCCACGTTGAGCCTTCAACAGTGAAAACAAAGAGACATACCTAATTTATGAGTTGCACAATTCCAAACCGCATCAGAGAAAGACTCAGTACACAGTCGAACCTAGGGTCGCATTCCACTCCTAGTGCCAGAAAAGAGTAAAGTTACATATCCACGTTGCGCCTTCAACAGTGAAAACAAAGAGACATACCTAATTTATGAGTTGCACAATTCCAACCGCATCAGAGAAAGACTCAGTACACAGTCGAACCTAGGGTCGCATTCCACTCCTAGTGCCAGAAAAGATTAAAGTTACATATCCACGTTGAGCCTTCAACAGTGAAAACAAAGAGACATACCTAATTTATGAGTTGCACAATTCCAACCGCATCAGAGAAAGACTCAGTACACAGTCGAACCTAGGGTCGCATTCCACTCCTAGTGCCAGAAAAGATTAAAGTTACATATCCACGTTGAGCCTTCAACAGTGAAAACAAAGAGACATACCTAATTTATGAGTTGCACAATTCCAACCGCATCAGAGAAAGACTCAGTACACAGTCGAACCTAGGGTCGCATTCCACTCCTAGTGCCAGAAAAGAGTAAAGTTACATATCCACGTTGAGCCTTCAACAGTGAAAACAAAGAGACATACCTAATTTATGAGTTGCACAATTCCAACCGCATCAGAGAAAGACTCAGTACACAGTCGAACCTAGGGTCGCATTCCACTCCTAGTGCCAGAAAAGATTAAAGTTACATATCCACGTTGAGCCTTCAACAGTGAAAACAAAGAGACATACCTAATTTATGAGTTGCACAATTCCAACCGCATCAGAGAAAGACTCAGTACACAGTCGAACCTAGGGTCGCATTCCACTCCTAGTGCCAGAAAAGATTAAAGTTACATATCCACGTTGAGCCTTCAACAGTGAAAACAAAGAGACATACCTAATTTATGAGTTGCACAATTCCAACCGCATCAGAGAAAGACTCAGTACACAGTCGAACCTAGGGTCGCATTCCACTCCTAGTGCCAGAAAAGATTAAAGTTACATATCCACGTTGAGCCTTCAACAGTGAAAACAAAGAGACATACCTAATTTATGAGTTGCACAATTCCAACCGCATCAGAGAAAGACTCAGTACACAGTCGAACCTAGGGTCGCATTCCACTCCTAGTGCCAGAAAAGAGTAAAGTTACATATCCACGTTGCGCCTTCAACAGTGAAAACAAAGAGACATACCTAATTTATGAGTTGCACAATTCCAACCGCATCAGAGAAAGACTCAGTACACAGTCGAACCTAGGGTCGCATTCCACTCCTAGTGCCAGAAAAGATTAAAGTTACATATCCACGTTGAGCCTTCAACAGTGAAAACAAAGAGACATACCTAATTTATGAGTTGCACAATTCCAACCGCATCAGAGAAAGACTCAGTACACAGTCGAACCTAGGGTCGCATTCCACTCCTAGTGCCAGAAAAGAGTAAAGTTACATATCCACGTTGCGCCTTCAACAGTGAAAACAAAGAGACATACCTAATTTATGAGTTGCACAATTCCAACCGCATCAGAGAAAGACTCAGTACACAGTCGAACCTAGGGTCGCATTCCACTCCTAGTGCCAGAAAAGAGTAAAGTTACATATCCACGTTGAGCCTTCAACAGTGAAAACAAAGAGACATACCTAATTTATGAGTTGCACAATTCCAACCGCATCAGAGAAAGACTCAGTACACAGTCGAACCTAGGGTCGCATTCCACTCCTAGTGCCAGAAAAGAGTAAAGTTACATATCCACGTTGAGCCTTCAACAGAGAAAACAAAGAGACATACCTAATTTATGAGTTGCCCAATTCCAATCGCATCAGGGAAAGACTCAAAGGAGCTGCTCAAACTGGCGTCCAAGGACGTCGTCCCACAGCCCACACCGGCGAATGAAGGACTGTCGTACCCTCTAGTAGACTCCCGGTGTGGTGTTGATCTTGTCCGCAGCAACAGCGATTCGCACGACAAGATCTTCCAGGGAGTCCACAGGTGTCTCGTACACCAATGTTTTCATGTGCCCCATGAAGAAGAATTCCAATGGATTAAGGTCCGGGGAGCGTGGAGGCCAAGCCACAGGTCCACCACGTCCAATCCACCGCCCGGGATATGTCGTATGTAAAGTTCTCCATGTTCTTCACGAATACGTCAATTCTCATGTGATGTCCGCACGATAATATCGCTAAACGGGTTCGGCTGCATTTTTAAATGTTTGCTCCTCATCGTCTACGCACGTGTTCAGCGCACCTGATTTGCATCTTGTGCTTCTCATGCACTGGTTGGAACTCCGTGTGCCTGCTGGACGTTTTTCGAACGTGCTCTTTTCTGGCACTAGGAGTGGAATGCGGTCCTAGGTTCCATTGCAAATATTGCTCCTTTTGATGTGCACTATCACCACTCTTGTTTTGTTGAAGGAGTTTACAATCACCCTGTATATGTAAAGCGAAGGCTATTTTAGAGCTTTTCTCGTAACAAGGAAAAATGTTTTTAAAATTTTAAGAAAATACCTTTTTAGGGATGTTACAAATATTCCTCTTGAAAGTAACAACGCTGTGCATTGGTGATAATGTAGGCTTAAGGAAGTTTCTGATATAGAAAACATTGCATTCTCCAAAAGAAAGAAATAAAGACAGTACAAGCAGAACTCTTCTGCGGCGGGTACGCAATATGTAATTCGGAAATGAGAAATATCGTTAAAAACTTCATGTTGGACATTGATTTAAATAAGAGACGAAATTAGTTAGTAAGCAGAAAATCTCGGACACCAAAACTTTGGAATAATTTTTTCTGGTCTTTCTAAACATCGAACGCAGAATCCAAGGCTCCTGTTTAACTTTGAAACGATTGACTCGAAGATACACTATGTGGGCAAAAGTGGTTGGACACCGCCACACAGGCGCAATTATGTGCTCCTGCAGGGCATGAGTATAAGAAGCTTTGCTGATGTCAGAGAGGTTGCTAAATCGACTCTGGCTTTTGTCATCAAGAAGTGAAAGAAGACGGGACATTGCAGGAATTCACCTCGCTCTGGAAGACCAACGAAACCGCAACCCAGAGACCGGATGGTACTGCAGAGGGAGATCCGAAAAACCAGGTCCCGATCAATGCACGCCATGGTACATGAGTTCAGGATGGGGACAGATGTTATGGTTTCCCCAAGACATTTCAAAGACAGGCACGTGCACTCTGGCATTGTGGCCGAGCAGTCGCCCATAAACTTCTTATCACAAATATCAGTAAAGCCACGCAGCTATGGTGGTGTCAACAGTACAAAAATTGTACATTGAAGCAATGGCGGCAAGTGTTACGGAGCGACGAATCCCAGTTCACATTATTCCGATCGGATGGACGAGTCTGGGTTTGGCTGTTACCCGGAGAACGTTTGCTTCTGGAGTGTACATTGCCGAGTGTGAAGCACGGATGCGGTGGAGTTATGGTATGGAGCTATTTCAGGTGCGGGTCCACTGGTTGTTATTCATGGAAACATGAACTCTGTGCCGTATTGAGATATCCTGAATAACTCAATGCTCCCAACTTGTAGCAGTTCTACAGACACGACGATTGCTTCTTCGAGGACGACACTGCCACTTGTTATGTTTACAGGGCTACAATGGAGTGGTATGAGGAAAATCAGGTATCGCGGAGTACTGGCCTACTCAGAGCTCTGACCTCAATCCTATTGAACACATATGGGATGAACTGAACGACGGGGGAGGTCTATACCAACACGACCTACTTCACTGACAGAGTTGTTCGATATACTCATTGCGGAATGGCGTAATATCCCACTCTCTGTTTTCCATGGACTTGTGGGCAGTTTACCTCGACGGGTGGTTGCTGTAACTTTGCAAATGGAGGACCTACCTACTACTAATGTAAATACAACACCGCTTTTCTATTTACTTACAGTGTTCAATCACTTTTTGCCCACATAGCGTAGATCTTTCGCTTTCCGTATATTGGTTAATTTGAGGATTTATCCACCACGGTGGGCAACTGAAAGGGCAATAAGCAGTCACTCGTCGTTAATTTGGGGCCACTGGTTTCAGGGAGGCAGGATACCTTCCATAAGACAAATGTGCATTCCATGCCGTGCCGGGGATTCGATCTCAGTTCTATCTCGAACGAATGAAATACCAGATTATTATTCTTGTTTTATTTAAAAACAAAAGCAAAAATCCTTAGAAAATAAAGAAAGGCAAAAATCCTTAGAAAATATAGCAGTAAAACTAAAAACGAGCATCTTGTTATTAACTTCCTTTTTCACGGGAGACCTCATTAGTCTATTATAATCCCAAATTCGGATTTCGCGGTATGTCTCTCTTCCCAGCAAGTTTCATCAGCGCCGTGGTGAATGAAATATGCACAATGACTTCATGCACGAAGTCACCCTGTCATTAGCAGAATAAAAATTGGGTGAGTGTTTCATGAACGCCACAAGACGGAGTTTCCTTCTTTTCGTCTTTCGATTGTCGCACAACAACATGGTGTCTTACATAGCATAACTGACGTACACAAGCAAACAATCGAGCAAGTAGCAGCTTAAGCGTGTATTAGTATGTAGTGACGGCTGAAGCGTGTATTAGTATGTAGTGACGGCTGAAGCGTGTATTAGTATGTAGTGACGGCTGAAGCGAGTATGAAGTATCTGCAGAAAGCATTGCATATTCATCTCTGCCTGCGGTCCCGCAATGAAACTTGCTAACAGAAATGGGTCTTTGTTTTTCGACTGGGACTAACAAGCTGAGTTTTTTCTTTTTATTCCACGTAACTATAGCCATTTAACTTTTAATTACCTGCATTAGAAATTTCACTAATCTGCAGCAAATTTCTGTCGCGGGGAACATAATTTAAATCTGGCAGTCTTTTAAATTGAGACATTGGAAATAACTGAAATATTAAATTGAGACAATGGAAAAAATAAGAAAAACTCAAATACTAAATGTAATGAAAATCCTTTCAGGCAGAGTGACTTCGTGCAACATATCGGAATAATACATGTAATACCACATACTTAAAAAATCTTGTGAAATTTGAAAAATAACCTACTATAGACCAGTTAGTAACGATCTTCCTTTGGTTGGAAAATGTCCTAATTTATTTCACTTGGCGTAAAAAAAGAACTGCATGCAACTGAATAAAAGGTATTCGTATTTTATATTTACCATTGCTTTTTCGAACTGTCTTTTTCCGATGATCTTGGTACTTTCAAACATATCTTTTCCTGGTCCAACTGCAATGCATCTCTCCTTCTGAAATAAGAGTGGACAAGATATATCACGATGTTATTCTTTAAGTGGGAATAATTTGTCCAGAATTTTTGCCCTTGTTCATGAATAAATTTAAATATTTTATGTCTGCACAAGTAATATGTGAAGAAAGTCAGAAACTGATATTTAAAAAAAAGGGGTAATAAACTCTCACATTTCCATACAAGTTTTGGACTGTTCACGTCGTGGACGAAGTCCATGAGTGAAATCGAATTCTCATATCATTGAGTTCAATGGAGAAAAATGAGATAAAAAACTAGGTTAAGGAGCTCCGCAACGTATCTATCTAATTAACGTTAAGCAAAATTAATAAATGTTAATAACAATCTGGGATGAATAGAGGCGAGCTGTGTTTTCATAATCATTTATGACTAATATTGGTGATGTAGATATAACACCGCAATAACTGCCTCCGCATAAAACTGATTTTGAGTTCCAAAACAACTGTGCCACATGATTCAAATAGACAATGAATCAGCGATAAGCATGCCGGCATAGTTCAATTGGGAAAAACAGCCGCTCCGGAGTTGGAAGACATGGCTTCGAATCCAACATTCGGCAAAAGATAGGATATGGTAAACGGATGCTATATTGACCCTAGGCTACTCATTTAGAATCATAGAATAGGAAAGAAGAAAAAGCGCACGATATTTACAGATCTAGGAAAGGCAAATGACGGAGTGCCAATACAAGAAATGCAAACTATCTGAGTGAATAATATCAGAAAAAGCATGCGGCTGAAAGAGCAATTTGGCGTGAGCGACGAGATAAAGTGACGATTCATGTTACTCACTCTTTCTTTCGGATTGACGTATTTGGGTGTGGCGTTTGCTGGAGGAGCGCTGTCAGACTGACTGCATTGTCCTACAGTAAAGGACTCAAGTTTGGAAAGGGGGATATGTGATGTTTGGGGGGAGAGATAACCGGAAGGACTAGGTCCTTTGGTGGCAGTACCCTCCAGTCAAACGGCCTCCAGGTACGAAGAAGTTCTGAGCAATTCCACAGTATCCACGCTGCGGCAGTACTTCGGCACAGATCCCAGCCTGTTTCAGCAAAATTGAGCGCCTTGGTACACTACAAATTCTGTCCAATCGTGGTTTGAGGACAGGGTGTCCAAGTGTTGGATTGGCCGGCTCGATCTAAACACAATAGAATATGTATGGGACAAACTGGAACGCACAATCCGATCTCGGTTCTTAAGATCTTTCTCTACGGCAGCTGTGCCAGAAACTTTGCAAGAGGAATGGAGGAAAATTCCGGCAAAAACCCACCGGCATCCCATGGAAAGAATGCCTAGAGGAGAGATCCCTGCAGTCATAACGGCTGAAGGTGGGCCGACCATGTACTGATTTCGGCTAATAAATTCTCTGGTTTTTGTTTCACCTAGGTGTCCGAATGCTTTTGTCTACATAGTGTATGCATGGATGTATTATTCCATGGAAGCAATTCAAAAGCATACATAGATAAACTGAAGATTAAGAAGTTATTATTTTGATACTTATATTGATATAAGAACAGCAAAGTATTAGGAGAACTTTACTGGCGAAGGTCTTGCTGATCTCCTTGTTATTATAAACTTGCTTAAGTCGAACTGACACAACGATATGAAACTCGATTTGTTGAACTGTATATATAAAAAAGGATTTATCATTTCCCTCTCGTAAACTGAATGGTTACGTTAAGATTGGCAAAGGTGCAGCACCAACTCAGTTGGTTAAAATCATCTGCACGATAAGCCACGCACTCATAAACACACTCGCGCGCGCGTGCAAACACGTCAATATTGGTCCGCAAAGTCACATAGAATAGCAATTGTGCTGGTTATAAATGCTTCCGCAATGAAAAGATGCCTTTTGTACTGAATGTCATCAGATTATAAAACACAAGTTCGTTCTATAGCGGAAATAAAACGGAAGGATGTGGAATGGCATCACAGAAGCTCGCCGCAAATATTTGAAGAGGAAAAACACTTTACAGGGGTAGTGTGTTCATTTCTTTGAAGTAATGTAGAATCATCCTCGTCTATTTTCAGAAAAGGTATACAATTATCGGTTTACATCAATGCCCGAGATACTGATTAAAAAAGAAATCTGTATTGGTAGTGACTCGTCATCCTACCGGGAATGGAAGATATTCTTCGCAAATCTCAAAATGCAAAAACTACACACAACCAACAGAACAACAAAAGAGATCACATAGTTAACACCACATTCAGCATAAACACCACTAGACTTTTTACAGTTTCGTGCTTTAGAGAGCAAACTACGTGTGCAACTTTTTGACGATGATGACACCGTGAAGGTAGATGAAATAGCTCATTGCGTGAAACACATTTAATTTACTTCATCACGGGAGTACATTTAAAGAAACTGAAAGTAGGTTGTACAAAAGAAGAATAAATCTACATCCAAGATTTCAGTGGAAATTTTATTAAATTTCTTTAAAAAGTATGGTGGCATTAATTTTGCGAAGCGATGAATCTTCATGTATGCACACATGAACAATTATACGTCAAAAATATCGTCTTAGATATGAAAAGCAGCATTTATGGGAATTAACTTATGGTGTAAGATGAAATAAAGTGACTGCGGGTATTAATAAATTTGTTTTCACCGCATTTGCATATATTGTTTTTATAAATGCACATGCATGTTCAAAACGAAAGGAAAAAATTAAAATCCAGCGCTCGTGTTAATAATTGGTCTGATCATGAATCTGGCCCTCTGTCTATAGACAAAATACAGTACTCGATACTGAAATTGACTTTAAGAATAAATGGAATCAGCTGGAAATTAGAACATGTACAGGTGATCAGGTCAAAATGACATGCTTAAATTTTCAGTTCAAGGTAACAATTTAATCAAACAGAATACAGGAGCACATTACATTTTTCAAAATGTCGAGTAACCAGTGTATTTTACGGTACAGTCAGCAGCACTGCTTAACAGAGATATACAGATATAGATGCTGTCCCGAAGTGTCTCATACCATGACATGTTCACTTGGTGCCATTATGCATTTTCACCAATCAAACAAATCATTAAAACCACCTACCTAATATGATGGAGGTCCTCCTCTCGCCGCCCAAAGTACTCTCATTCGATGAGGAGGTCCTCCTCTCGCCGCCCAAAGTACTCTCATTCGATGAGGCATAGATTCAACGCGATGTTGGTAGGTGTCTTTTGAAATTTGGTACCATGATTGCAACAGAGATCCCGTTGTTCCCGTAAATTACGTTGTTGGGGTGTTGCGCTGCAGGTATCCATTACCCCAACTCAGATCACAAATGCTCGACTATTAGGGGGACATGTCAATAAATAGAATTCCTCTTCATGCCCTTGGAACCGTTCCTGAATCTACTTCGCAGTCTGACATGGAGAACTGTCTTGTTGAAAGACGCCATCTTTGCCAGGCAATAAGTCGCCATAAAGGGGTGTACTTGGTCAGCCACGATGTTCAGGCACATGACAGCTGTCAGAGTTCGCTCTACAGGGATAATGGGTCTAAGTGTTCATCAAGAAAATATTGCCCAGACCATCACGGTCCCTCCGGCAGCCTAGATCCGTTCCACAGTGCATCCAGGTCAGAAGGCTTCCTTGGGTAAACGTCGCACATGAGCTAGTCCGTCAACATGGTGCAACGGAAAACGGTATTCGTCTGACGATGAGACTCTCTTAAAGTCTTCTATGATCCAATGTCGATGATTACGTGCCCACTGTAAACGTTGGAGACGGTGAACTGCTGTGAGCATAGGCACACGAATAGGTCTGCAGCTTCGAAGACCCATATCCAAAAGCGTACGATGAAATGTGTGTTCAGACACATTGTGCTCTCCACTACAATGGAAATTATGGGTAATATCAGCCACAGTAACCCTCCTGTTGCTGCGGAAAAGGCGAGATAGTCTGCGCTAACCTCTGGAATCAATGAAGCGTGACGTGCCAAAACCTTGTCGAAGGCTCAAAGTGTCACCTGTTTCGGTCCATCTTTGATAGGTACTAATTACTACATAGTGTGAGCAACCTACCAGCGTCACTGTTTCGGAGATGTTCTTATCTATCAAGGCGTCTTGCCATAAAGCGGCGCGATCTGGCTTTTGCCGAAATCAGATAAATCCTTTGCTTCCCCCATGTTGAGGCGAGACTAAATACTGACTGAGAGAGCTCCCACTCAGGTATTATATATATTATTCGCCTCCTTGTCACGTGACGCTGATTGGCTGCACGCGCGCTTATCGGCATAACGCAGGAGTGGTTTCAATGTTTTGACTGATCAGTCTATATTTCTGCCGTTTGAAGAATTATTTGTAAATCTGATACCATGATGCCCCACACACGCTGGATAGGCGAGAGACCTGAAAAACTTGTAGGCCATGGAAACAATTATATGGGTAAAAAAACATCTGAAACACGCCCTATTGGTGGCAGCAGTGTGTTAATGTTGTCTTGCTCACAGTTGGGGAAACCTGCTAGAAGTAGCACAATTAGCCGTTGGGCATCGTTGATGCTTCTCCGGGAAGTCTTAGGTAATAAACATGGACCCCACCCTCCTGCTCTGTCATTTTTAGACATATCCTTGATGATAGTCAGCATCTAAGTATAATTGGACTCGTCCCTGAACACAATGTGTTATTCTTATTTATTTTTTATTTATTTTTAGCCAAACAGATCCACTTTCCTGACACCAGTCAGCCCGACAGTGTTTTGAAATTCGTGTGACGATGAGACTCTCTTAAAGTCTAAGGGAACTCGGGAAGCAACGCTTCGTCTGACGATGAGACTCTCTCAAATCCAAGGGAACTCGGGAAGCAACGCTTCAAATGGTCTTGGTCATAATAGTCTGTGATGACAGCGCGGATCGTCAAATATTCATTACATTTTCCTCTGGGTTCAAACCACCTGCCGGCAAATACGTCTAGCCAATTGTGTTGACGAACGCCTGACAATGCCTACCCGTCTAGATTTTTCCAACCACTGGTGCCAGTAGCAACCTTTCAAGCGTCACGTTCCCGTGTTCCGCGATACGTACATAGTCCTTCAATAAAGTAGAATTTCACACGATAAATCGGATTTTTGGAGA
Organism: Macrothele yani; assembly: GCA_039090855.1. Classification (NCBI taxonomy): domain Eukaryota; kingdom Metazoa; phylum Arthropoda; class Arachnida; order Araneae; family Macrothelidae; genus Macrothele; species Macrothele yani. Next base: position 80,092,341 of record CM077026.1, read on the forward strand.
CCTATAAAAAGAAATCCCAGAAAACGACGACAAAAGTTCATCATTGTCGCGATTTTCGTGATTGTTAAATTCCGTCTCACCGCACTCAAAAGAGAGCAAATATTCCTGAGATTCTCAATACTGCACTTCCGAAGCAGTATCCAACCTCGACACCTATGCGCATTGCTGTTACAGACAGTACTGTATATAGAGCCTGAAACACGTACACAGTCTGACTTGACCCTTCGCGTTTGCTTTTCTATTTCTCTGAAATGCGAAGCGCTTCTCTTGGAAATCAAATGATTTGCATATTTCACTTACCTACAGACATACACACGCTCACGCATAGTAGCGGCTGGTGTTATGGGGCTGCGGAGTTGCAGGCCCACCAACACCCTCCACCTGAAACGCCACACCCGACACAGCCAAAGCAGTTGTTTTTCTTCATGACGTACGAAAGTTTTCTGAACTCCGCTGGGAGTTTTACCTGCATGACGCACTATACTCGGGGCAAAGCTAACCTGAATACACTGTTAAGGTTGTGAAACCGATTTACCGACATGAAATCTCTTGTTTATCAGTATTTTTCCGCGCACTAATAGGGTACCATGTGTTGCGGAACCTTGCCCCTACGGGTAACTGAAGGCTAGACAAAAGGAAACGTCTCGCGTTCCATCACGATGTCTCCCTCCACCCCACACCTTTCTCAACCTTGCCGACCACCAGACAGACAATTTCTTAATGACTATTTTAAAACAGCAGCCATGAAGAAAAGAGCAAGCTGATTACAATGACCGCCAAGCCATTATCTCCCCGCCTCCGGCTAACAATTCTCCCCTCCCAGTCGCAGTAAATATTCTCCGTGTTAACTATATAGTCTCTCTGAAGCAAAACAGAAGACGCCACCAAAATGCGAATATTCGTATTTTTAGAAATGCGACCGAAACTGGGATTTTTATTTTTTTAATGTGCGTACGTACGAAATTTAGAACATCTATATATCCATGTGTTTTCTCATATCCTCCGTGTTAACTGTATAGTCTCTCTGAAGCAAAACAGAAGACGCCACCAAAATGCGAATATTCGTATTTTTAGAAATGCGACCGAAACTGGGATTTTTGATTTTTTTAATGTGCGTACGTACGAAATTTAGAAAATCTATATATCCAAGTGTTTTCTCATATCCTCCGTGTTAACTGTATAGTCTCTCTGAAGCAAAACAGAAGACGCCACCAAAATGCGAATATTCGTATTTTTAGAAATGCGACCGAAACTGGGATTTTTATTTTTTTAATGTGCGTACGTACGAAATTTAGAAAATCTATATATCCAAGTGTTTTCTCATATCCTCCGTGTTAACTGTATAGTCTCTCTGAAGCAAAACAGAAGACGCCACCAAAATGCGAATATTCGTATTTTTAGAAATGCGACCGAAACTGGGATTTTTGATTTTTTTTAATGTGCGTACGTACGAAATTTAGAACATCTATATATCCAAGTGTTTTCTCATATCCTCCGTGTTAACTGTATAGTCTCTCTGAAGCAAAACAGAAGACGCCACCAAAATGCGAATATTCGTATTTTTAGAAATGCGACCGAAACTGGGATTTTTGATTTTTTTAATGTGCGTACGTACGAAATTTAGAAAATCTATATATCCAAGTGTTTTCTCATATCCTCCGTGTTAACTGTATAGTCTCTCTGAAGCAAAACAGAAGACGCCACCAAAATGCGAATATTCGTATTTTTAGAAATGCGACCGAAACTGGGATTTTTATTTTTTTTTAATGTGCGTACGTACGAAATTTAGAACATCTATATATCCATGTGTTTTCTTAGGTCTCAGTTCAAGCTCGTACACGGCTTTTAAACTGGAACTATATTATGCAGTAGAACTACACACTCCGTAACTTTAACTCCATAGTCAGGTTAGCCTTGCTCCAAGCCTGTGTCGTCTCCCTCTTCAGGGAGGTGAAACACGGGCTGAACAGGTCACAGCCCTGAAATCTGTTGACAACAACTCATGTTAGAATCTCAGTCTATTCCCACGTCAGCTTATTCACATGGGGAAAACCTCCCTCGGGCTGTCTTCCTCGGAGCCCTGACTGGCTGATACAGCAGATTTGAGTGGTCCTCGCAATGCGGCTAGTGAATTGCTGGAATGCATCAGTGTTTTGCTTTGTGATGTGAGCTTTGTTGGCAAATCCAGTTGCTGTGCTTTCGAATGTGAAATAAAATGGTGAGATGAATTTAAAAAAAAGGAAGTAATGACAAATGATAGTTTTGCCCAGTTTCTTCATTTCTTTTCTTTTTTCCTGGTTTGGTTCTGCTTTTATTGAACTTAATATTTCTGACAGAGATGTGATTTATATCGAATTGCAAAAAATTATTCGTGTTTGCTAACAACAAAATGAGCTGCCGTGATTTTTAGAAAAAGATTTGGTTATTTTTTCTTCGAGTCAAAACAGGCACGTGAAGAGATTGCATTTAAGAATGAAGTTCGTTAATGAATAAATTGCAAACTAAACAAAATACAACTAATTTCTGCAGAAAAATGTATTCATAAAATTGATTTTTTTTACTTACCTATCAGACCGAAATTTTCGTTTTGTTACAACGCTCCCGGAGTGAGGTTGTTACAATATGTAAATCAGAGGTAATTAATCTTTGTATGAGCAGGTAAAATAATTACAAACTTTTTATAGGAACCCTACGTATTGGGGAAAGAGGAACAGCAACAGATTAAAGGGGAGACAAATCTCCATACACTCACTTCGGAGTATTCCCTCAGCGCATCGGAGAACCCCGGATAACAAAAGAACGAGACGCGGACGACGGGGGTGGGGGAGCAGGTCCTTTTCCTCCAGAAGGGAACCAGCGCAGCACAGGAAGCAGCTAGTGTCAAGAGGGGAGGGGTGAATGGAGCCCCCAGCCCAGGACAATTAGCCTCTCGGGAGCGGCGTCCAAGACAGAAGAGCGTTTGAAGACAGTATGGCATAACAGCGCGTAATCAAAGGAACCGCGTCACATTAGTCACAATAGAGGTTGTAGGAGAATACCATAGAGCGAGAAGTTACCAAAGCAACAAGTCAACGGTGTAGCCAGCAATAGTTAGATAACGAGACAAGGAATAAAGGGAGGATCAGATTCCAAGCCAAAAGCGCTTTGGGAAAGACTTCAAGATCGATGGGAGAAGAGGCTAATTGCAGACAATTTCAGTTACAGGACAAAGCGGAGAAACATAGGGTGACAGCTAGTCCAGTTTTATTGGGGTAAGAGAATTAATGGGAAAAAGCCCGACTGAGGAGATTTTCGAGGAAACAGGAGGCGGAACCGAGAGTTCGATTCTTTAGGGAAGAGCGAATTAGTGCCCGCACGACCTCCCCCCCCCCCCCCCCGAACGAATCACAAAATTAGGAAAGACCGAGTTAAACAGCCCGAGAGGTTAGAGAGTGGAAATAACTATTAGGTAATTTAAGCCGGACACTCGGATTGGGCCAAAGCGTCAGAGAATGGAATTTCAGATGATTGGCCAGAGAGAAAAAACGAAAGTTAGGTCGGAGCTGGGAGAGCACGATCTAGAGGCATTACCCATTGAGTTCCAGAGCGAGTAGGTCGTTCTTGACCTCTCTCGTAAACAAGTATAAAACTTATAACTTGGTGCGAGTGAGTCGGCAATAACCGCCCAAGTATGCTGAAACAGCGAAGTTAACTGTAAAGCGAGGACCCCGGAGAATGGAGGGCGCGGACTAACAGCAGGACGATGCACCAGAAGCAGAACCCGGAGGGAGGTGATACCTGGAGAAGAGAGGCAAGCGAGACGAAGTGACCGACAGGACGGACGGACGGACATATTTTCCGACGATCGCAAGCGCCGAACTAGCCGGGACTTGTAAGCGTATCAACAAGGAAAGCGAGCCAACAATGTGAACTCCAGTACATACAGGCCATGAATGAACTTTAAGAAAGGGCATACACTTTTAATATCCGAGAGCAGGATAGACGGGTAACTCCGGAAGTGAGCACCAGGACTTCGGTGAAGGAAAGGTAAAATAATGATTTCATTACACTTTAATTATTTCCTCGGAGTTGCAAATAATATGAATAACTTGGATTTTTAAGAAACGTATATAATATTCCCTCGAGAGTCATCGTACGTATCCATGGGGATAGGAATAATATGGGAACAAGGAAGTACCGAGGTATATCGGGAAGCCACAACGAATAGTTATTTTAAGTAGGAGTTTCAGGGTCTAGCATAGGAGTTAATCGCGTGTAACTGGAGTAGGAAAATTTACTAATGTAATTAAAAGAAAAGAGAGAGGAAGGCTAAAATATACCGTAAGAAAGTATGCCAAGTAACGTCTAAAATATGAATATTGTTTAAGGCGAGACGAAAGAAAATGTACATAAAGTATAAAAGTAAACTTCTTTTATAGAGGGGTCCTGATCCCTGTAATATATTTAAGTCTCAGATATCATCGAATAAACCATTTTATTTCCAAAAGAAAAATTTCTCATGTGCTATTCAATTCTCCGTAGTGTTTTGTTTATCAAGTGTATTTTGCAAGTCCAGTGAATTAAGTAGTAACAAGTGTGAACCATGCAGCAGTAAAGGTGCTTCATTTCTCGAATGACAACGGGTTTTTCTAAAAGGTTAAAATTTAAAAGTAAGCTTAAAAGAAGTAGGAAGGTTTCATTATCTCCGTTCAGCCTCAGCATTATTATTCTTCAAGTTCAGGTTTAACATTATTTCAGAGGGTAAATATGTTCTATAATTGACGATCACATAAAAACATTGCGGCACACGTAAGATCTGTGATACCCACAGGACACCGCGTGTGAAACAAAACGCCCGTCTCAGAGGTTGAAATCTCGTCGGCCCGACGCTGGGTAAACGTGATTTCATAATCTGACGACACCCCACATAAACTAAACAGTAGGTCCTTAGATTCCACATAATGGGTTTGGATCAGCTGTATAATGGGTTTGGAACAGCTTTTATAATTATCCCAGCTAAATTTAAAGGGGATGCCACAATAGTTTTCTAACTTATGTAAATTTTTATTCATCAAAAATCATTGAAGTTACTCCATTGGACACATTCTATTTTTCAAAACAGGCTGAGCGTTTCAGTTCAGGCAGGGAACTACATTCTCTTCCTTAAGGAACAGCATTTAATCAGAGACGTAGGCATTAACTGATAGCTAGCATCTTTTTCGTATGATCACGCAAAAAAAACGCCGAAACAATATGTTCCATTCATACCGAAGACTAAAAATTGCATTGAATTTTTCAGAAACATTACGGAGATCGCAAATTTTCAAAACAAAATTTTCTACAGCAAATTGTAATCATCGCTTCAAAATGAAAACTGAACTGAATGTGTTTACAATATATATTTACATCTACGTGGGTATCTCAGAAATGACTCATGGCGTAATTGTTGCAGAAGCTTCAAAATTTGGCACAATGTTTTTCATTGCCACCCAAGCTGCAGGAGCCAGTTTCAAGTCGAAGTTCCAAAGGCGACATATCGGAAACTATAAAAATCTATTTACTATGACATTTCCAGTGGATCCAGAGAGAAACCTAAGAACGCATATGTAACCTTGACTGTGTGTGCACTCGTATTAAAATATTTTTTGTCACGCGCATTGCAAGAAGCAAAACGGGTTCCTTTAATTGGGTGTTGCTATTACATCGGTGGTTGCAATCTTTGTTGGTTACGAGTGTACGCTACTCTCACAAAGCATGCAGTGCTTCACTACTGGCCTCGAGTTGGTTATATTATTCCACGTGTTGAATGCAATTTGCTTTAAGTTCCTACAGAAACGTAAAAATCGTGCCCGCAGGTAGATATATTGAAACAGAAGAATAAAAAATTCAAAGAAAAGCAATAATTCTGCACTTAATGGAAAGATGATTAATGTAGTTTATAATAAGGTGTTATCAACTGAGATTTTTCTATATTGAATTTCAAAGATGTCATTACTTCACAATTAACAACGTTTGTACATGTAGAATGCACACAAAGCGAATATTTTTCCTGATTAGGAGGTTCGAGGTAACGTGTGCTCATAACGCAATTATTCACTGCAACAAAAATGAGAATATACAGGTTGCATCTTAAACAGTAACTCGAACTATGCCGAGTACAGTTAGCTAGTTAGAAATAAGTAAAACATTATACTCTGTTGATGATAGGGGAGTAGAAGAAAACGGTAGTTCTATAGAATAAAAGCAATACCAGTACATTTTTAACAGCTTGAACTTCATAGGTCGCGATTTCGTTTGTTCAGCACTCACACATCATATGCCGAAGAGACAGAACATGATAACCACCTGCCTAATGTAACATTGGTCCTTCACGTGCCACCAAAACAGCTCTTATCCGACGAGTGATGATCGCTACAAAATTTCTAAAGATGTCTTGTGATATCTAGTATCAGCACGTTATCAGCTGATCCTTTAATTCTTGTAAGTTAGGTGGTTGAGCCGCGGCAGATCGATTTGCTCTTCCAACACAAACCCCAGATGTTCGATTTGATTGACGTATGGAGAATTTGAAGGCCAGGGCAATACTGAAATTCTTTCTCATGTTCCGCGAACCATTCTTGAACAATCCGGGAAGTGTGGTATGACGTGTTATCTTACTGAAAGAAGGCACAACCAGAAGGGCATGCCGTTGCCATGAAAGGATGTACATTGTCTGAAATGATGATTACGTAGGTGGTGGAAGTCGTAGTTTCCTAGTCATGAATAACCGAACCCAGTGATGTCTTTGTTTATTTGGAGGATTTTCACTTCGGACCCAGAGTTTCTCAACAGAACATTGTCCAAAGCATTACACTTCCCCCATCGGCTTGTCTTCGTTCCACGATCCATCCTGGTTCTTAATACTTCCCCAGATAAACGACGCAACGTACCCGGCCGTCCACATGGTATAACAGACAAGTTAGTAAAATCATGCAATGCATTGATTATAATACGCTTTCCAACATACCAGAAATCATTACTCAAGTTATTACTCAAGTTATGAAGAAAATGGCTGTGGAATAAATCTCGCTCCTGTGCCCTGACCTTTGATCCCATTTCGATCATATTCAACAGAACCTGTTCAGTATACCTCCGAAATAACATGATAAAGTTTTGTCGCAATAGAAGCATTTTTACGTAAGTTATGATGCATAAGAGCTATGGAATAGATCCCGCTCCTGTGTCCTAACCTTTGACCCATTTCGCTTTCAATAGGATTCGTCCCCAGGCAGGCCCCTACAACATACTAACATTTCATCCAAATCGAAGAATTTTTACGAAAGTTATGACGCATAATGGCGATGGGAGTGATTCTGCTCCTATGTCTTAACCTTTGACCCCATTTCGCCCATTTTCTATAGGGTTTGTCCCCAGGTGGTCAACTACCACATACTAAAATTTCATCGAAATCGAAACTTTTTTACGTTAGTTAGGACGCATAAGAGCAGTGGAATGGATCCCGCTCCTATGTCCTGACCTTTGACCCCATTTCGTTCACTTTCAATAGGGTTAGTCCCCAGGCGAACCCCTACCACATACTAAAAGTTCATCGAAATCGAACGATTGTTACGCGAGTTATCGTGCGGACGGTCATACGCACACAACGCGTGACGTAATGAGACAGATGGCGTGACCGCGTGCCAACATCCCAATCGCGAGCTTGTGATGTCATAAGATTTCTAAGCATGGGTAACATTAATGGAAGGACGCCATGACACTGAAAACGTGGTAATTCGGGGCGGTTATTTAACCCACTAAACGAATTTTCCTAAAGTCGAGATCAAGCTAAATCCATTTCTAGTACCAGAAAACGGTAGGTTAACGACTTTCATCAAAATCCTTAGAGCCGTTTTCAAAATAAAATTTTCATAGATACAAGAATTGCTCCTTTAAGGTGGACGTCAAGTAATTTTGCTTTCTATACTTCCAATGGAAAAACTTCTGTACGCATTTTCTTCACAATTAATGCGTTCCGAAGGATGAAAATTTGAACATCGATTAAAATAGCTTCATTTTATAACTTGGAATAATTAATATTTTCTAAAACATAACCATAATTATGCAATCCGACATTTATTTGTCTACTGACGTCATCAAAGTACAGGTCGCGCCATCTTTTTCTGGTTTCAACACCACCAAAGGAAACGTTATTGTTTTTTAATATAATTATGGTTATGTTTTAGAAAATGTTAAGTATTCCAAGTTATGATATGAAGTTATTTTAATCGATGTTCAAATTTCCATCCTTGGGAACACACTAATTGTGAAGGAAATGTGTAGAAAAGTTTTTCCATTGGAAACATAGGAAGCAAAATTAGTTGACGTCAACCGTAATAGTATGGGATAAGGGCGATGGAATGGATCCCGATCCTATGTCCTGACCTTTGACCCCATTTGTCCCATTTTCAATGGAGTTCCTCTCCAGGTGGACCCCTACCACATACTAAAATTTCATTGAAATCGAACCATTTTTACGCACGTTATGACGCATAAGGGCAATGGAATGTATTCCGCTCCAATGTCCTGACCTTTGACCCCACTTCACCCATTTTCAATAGGGTTCGTTCCCAGGCGGTCCCCTACTACACTAAAATTTCATCGAAATCTAACCATTTTTACGTGAGTTATCGTGCCGACAGACGGACGGAAAAAGCTGGAACATATACGCTTCTTCAACCTACGGTTGGAAAGCGTAAAAAACGAGATTAATCGGACTGAATGACCCTCTTCTAATCTTTCGAGGTAAATTTTTGATGCTCGCGTGCCCATCGTAGGCCTTTCGATGGTGAACCGAGGTTAACATGGGCACTTGGTGCTACCTGCAGCTGCGCAGCTTCATATTCAGCGGTTTGATGTACTGTGTGTTGTTGCACATTACTTCCGTCACCAGCATTCAAATTATCTGCGACTTTCGCCATAGTATCCCCTCTGTGTTGGCTCATATCATACGGGACAGCATTCACTCACCTCTAGCATCGATCAGCCGTGGTCGGCCCACACCTTGCCGACGGTCATTGTTTGTCCATCCTAGGACCATTCTTTGAAGGTACTAACCACGGCTGACAGTGAGCATCTCACAAACCTTGCCGTCTCGAAAATGCTCTGGCCCGTCGTCTGGCCATTACAATTTGGCCTTTGTCAAACTCGCTTAAGTCCGATGCATTTGCCATCTAAAGAACAAGAATAAAACTGATTAACAGAGCTCAATATCAGGTAATTAATACAGACACTTGACGTGGACTAGGAACATTAAACAGAGGTCATCGCTCTTTCCACGTTTATAAGTGAGTCACAGAAAAATTCTCATTGATCGCCACTGGGAATCGAACCCAGAGTCTTCTAGCAACGCAACGAATATGCTTCCACTACACCACAGCGGCCTCGCGCCGGATATGCTTGATACGCTTTAGTTCGAGGCCGCTGTGGTGTAGTGGAAACATATCCGGCGCGTAACTGGAAGACTCTGGGTTCGATTCCCGGTGGCGGCCAATGAGAATTTTTCTGTGACTCACTTATAAACGTGGAAAGAGCGATGAACTCTGTTTGATGTCAATATCAGGTGTTATTTATACGGTTTCATGACCTACACACACACACACACACACACACACACACACACACACACCGTCATTTACCTGCAGTTGCTTTGATTTGTATAAGGACGCGCTGGTCATCATGTAAATCTACTGAAACACTTCAATGTAGGTAATAGACATTATTTTAAAAAATACCCTTACAACACTGACAAGATCTCAATAATTTGGGTTGGAAAGTGATATCTGCCGCCCCGGTGGCGCAGTGGTCTAAGGCGCTGGCCTCTGATCATTCGTCCGTAAGGGGTCCGGGCTCGAATCCCGATCGGGCATGGATGTTGTGTTTGTCTTACGGCACTGGCTCTCTCCTTTCCCTGGAACCAGTGACACTAAATTAGAGACGGGCGACTGCTTATAGCCCATTGAGCTGCTCACTGTGGTCGTTAAACCTCCAATCAAAAAAAAAAAAAAAAGTGATATCTACAGAACTGGGAATACATCACTCCACTCCCCTTTCCGTCTCAGCTTATCACGAGTCTCCATTACGTACATGCACTTGTTGTCATGCATTCAGTCCATTCACTCCTTCCGGTGGCTGCGAATTAAGATTCATTTCATTAAAAGGAAACTTTTGGGGGTATAAAAATCCCAACAATTTCAGTTCTAAATGTCAACGACGAAAGGACATCCAAATGACTGCATTAGCTACCCTTTTCAAGAAGGGTATAAAAATACAGGAGGAATATTTCAGGTACCATTTTCTTTCAACTGAAAAGTACGTCTGAGGGACTCACATATAGTAACATATTGGTTATAAATCTTAAAATCATACTTACTCCATTCTTACAGGTGCTAGTATCAACATCACATTTGTCTTTTGGATCGCTTGGGCACCTTGGACCCAATATATTTGGAGAAACATCACCAGCGTTCGACTGCGCAAAAGCTGCCACGAAAGGACCCTGAAATAATAAAACAAAAAACATTAAAAATATTTTTACACTTCTGTAACAACTTCAGAGATACAGATATTTATATTTATATAGAAACATTTGCGCATTGTTACTTTTTCAACAAGTCGATATTGTTGCCCTGTCATGGAAAACTCTATTTCATAACTGACTCAGAATTCCGACAATGGACTTACAACAGGAAGGAGATGATGCAATTTATATCACCCGTGCTCCTACGCATTGAATTATATTAAATCTACCGATTATTCTGCGAAGTTAGTAACCTCTGAGTATGGTAAAAATGAGAATTTCTTAATATAAAAATTAATAATTCGATTTGTTTCTTCACATAGTGAATTTTTATTGCTATACATCCGAGATTTACGATAATCATCTACACTGGCGGAAAGTGAAAAAAAAACACCAAGAAGGAGACGTCTGATACCAACGAAATTTATACAGCATAATAACGGAATACAGAGGATAACGTGATCAAAACATTATGGCAAAATACAGCTGTATTTGCTGGTAAACTGAAAAATAACATTTCCATGTAACATGGTTAGTACGAGGTTGAACCGCCATGAACTGCGTCACACTGTGCAATTCTGGCATGGAGTCTGTCGTACAGATGCTGGATGTAGGCTTGGGGTATTGAGCTCCAAGCATCCTCAACCTGGACGCGTAAATCGGGGATAGTCGCGGCTGGCCGTGGAGACCGGATAAGTCGTTGTCCCATAAAATCCCACACGTGCTCAATGGGGGACAAATCCGGTGAACGTGCAGGCCATGGAAGTTGTCTTACACCCTGAAGTGCATGTTGCGTTGCACGTGCCGTGTGTGGGCGTGCGTTATCTTGCTGGAAAACACCACGATGGACCGACCTTATAAATGGCACAACAACGGGCCGAATGATGTTGTTGATGTAGGAGGTGCTGTTTAACGTGCCCGGTACAAACACTTGTTGTGTACGGGAGTGCTAGCTGATCGCTCCCCACACCAAGAGACCAGGTGTGTCGCTGGCGGATGCAAGAAGAGTGGAGACGCCCTGTGTGTCGCTGGCGGATGCAAGAAGAGTGGAGACGCCCTGTGTGTCGCTGGCGGATGCAAGAAGAGTGGAGACGCTTCCCTGTGCGTCTGCGAACACGCACACGGCCATCGGAGGCTCCCAAATTGAATCTGCTTTCATCGCTGAACACGACAGATCGCCATTGCGTTCTCTAGTGCAGACGTTGGCGACACCACCGCAGCCGTTCTTGACGGTGGGCTGGAGTCAGAGATACACATGCCAGAGGCACATGTGCACGTAGTCCTGCATCCAGTAGACGGTTGCGGATTGTTCGCACAGTCACCTCAGGTGCAACGACAGCTCGGATTTATGTCGCAGTGGATGTTCTGCTTGACAACGCCGCTCTTCTTATGCGTCGATCGGTCCGCTCATCAGTCCGTCTGTGACTCCCGGTTCCACGTCTTCTCGTGTGGGAATGTTCTTCGGACCATCTACGCCACCATCGTACCACCACCGATACTTCCCGTCCATTTCGCTCCGCGATACGACCACCCGGCCTCGCGGAGTCGGACTAGACGACCTCGCTCAAATTCCGATAACTGCTGAAATCGTACACGTCTTCCATGTACAGGTATTGCAGCTTCTTCAGGATCTTCGCACGTGTCCGTACGCCGACGACTGATTACATTCACTTCGCCGTACTCCTTAAAATACCACCGACGATAATTTTCATATTATGCCGTGCTGTGGCGTAAGCGCTCACCGGTTGGTCCCGAAATTAACATCACACCTACGTAATCTCGACCCCATTAACATATGTAAATTTCATGATCGTCAGCCAATTCCTTCTTGGTGTTCTTTTTCACTTTCCGCCAGTGTATATGATCTGACATAAAGACATTTCAAGATAACAGTATGGAGACGCTTGGATGATAGATATGCCATGACTGAACAAAGTTTAATTATAATGATGACAGGCACAGGTTACTCGTTTCTCTCATTAACCTCTCGCTGTTCATAAATAAGTTTAATGTGTTCAAATTGGAAGATTTATTTGCCTAATAATGTACTAAACGGTCCAAGTAGAAAGTAGGTATTTGGACGTCAAACTTTTTAACTGATATGGCGTTACCCGTTTATTCATTTTAGACACTATCGTTTGGATTGGTCTCACGCAAATAGTTGCTGAGTAGATGCTTTGTAAATAGCTTAAACTTTATACAGTATGTCATGATTTCATTTGTTCAACGACCTCACATCATAAATCTATTGAAACACTTCACTGTGTATAATGAACACTATTCCAGCAAAAAAAATTCTTAGAGCACTGACTGGCTCACAGCAGTGCTGAGACGAGCCGAGCCCGAGCCCAAATGCCTGAACCGGCTCGGGCTGTGAGAGAGGGAGAGAATGTTTTTTCCATTTTCTTTTAATGTGATTTTATATGATTTAGCACACGATAATTTTTTTTAACTTTCTAGTTGTTAAAGAGAATTCTTCGGCAACTGGTTCTAGATGGGGAGCAGGAATTCAGTAGGGCTATCCATTCCGGGCTTGGGTAACAAAATACCATAGGTCATGAATTACACGATTTCTGCGAAGGAAAAGTTTCTATAAGAACTGTAGACAGTAGATAGCAAGCTGAATTTTGCTCCCTAGCTCAAAGGGGTAGCTCCCTGCTAATTCTGTTGAGCAAAGTGCGACGTAGATTGTTGTGCCTCCCGATTTTTCCTGCTACCCCCCCCCCCCCCCACACACACACCGACACATTTAAATGAATGCTCAAAGAAACTACAGAAATACACAGGCATCCCTTTTCCACTCCGAAGTTGAGAAAGACATCGGTTAATTGCGCGAGTAGGAAAGAGTGGAAGTCTGGAGGAGAAGACTTTTTTTAATGCCTAAACAGGGCTCGTTTGGGTCCGGGCTCTATCTTGAAATATAAAATTCAAGCTCAGGCGGGCTCGGGATAACATACTTCGGGCTCGGACGGGTTCGGGCACTTAAAATTGAGCCCGAACTCACCTCTGGCTTACAGTAAGTTACTCATATTTTTAGCAGTGTTATCTACAAAATTAGGATCCCGCGCAATCCCTCCGGCTCATGTCAGCTCACCACAAAAGCCGCTACTGTATAAATCTCATAACCGTGGTGCAATACAGGTACATCTGAAACGACAACATAGATATGCCTAAGATAGGCAACCTCGAAAGAGAGTGGGCGTTTGGTATACTAAACTTAGTCTGTATATGAGCACTTCTGAAATATAGGATTGGCACCTATGAATCATACTCTCAATAAAATAATCCAGCCAGTAAGCAGGCAATAATTGCCACCCGCAAATGAGAACCGCTCTGAAGTCTCGGAGGGTTCAGAAAGGAAAATTAAGGTGCGGTGATAGTCCTGATTAGTGCATCTGCAGTGCCGGGTTAAGACCTTAGTGGGCCCCAAGGCTAAGACATTTGAGTGGGCCCCAAGGCTAAGACATTTGAGTGGGCCCCAAGGCTAAGACATTTGAGTGGGCCCCAAGGCTAAGACATTTGAGTGGGCCCCAAGGCTAAGACATCTGGGTGGGCCCTCAAAGAATTATGACGAGAATCATTATGAAATCCGTTAAAACACGAAACTGTAGCAATATGCTTGTGATAATTAAAATGTAGTGCATTCTTCAAACTAATAAATTATCTGCTGAATTTTCATAAGTCACAGTATTTTTCATTGTTCTTATAAGAACATGGGTTAAAAGCTTTAGATTCCTAGATTTTGTCTTGGATTTTCTAATGATTTAGCATTGTGTACTTTTCTTAGTGCATCTGTTTTGTTATGCAAAATGTAAAGTCACAGGGGATTTCGACCATTAACGGTTCCAAATGCAAATATATTTGGAATTAACGCCGGAATACATTTGGGATACTACATTAAATGCCACTCAACCCGTTTACACTTCTGTTTCATTTACCACTTCGTCGAGTGTTTCGTATACCGGAGCAATCAAGGTGTGGGTGGATCCTAGTGAAAAAAATGAAATTCTGCAGCACCTCTCCATACACAGCGATGTGGGAACTTTACCCTTGGTGAGTCACTGTCTTGAAATCTGTTCGTCTTCCAGCCTCTGTTTCTAACCAAGTAGAAACCATACGAGACAAAAGTAAAACTAGTTTACAAACCTCTCTTTACCTATCTATCTATTATTTGCCCAGACATACCTCCTGGGCCCTTGGTCATGGTGGGCACCAAGGCTACAGCCCCTATAGACCACCCCCTTAATCCGGCATTGTGCATCTGTGATGTCTTAAGGGCATGAGCTCTCCTAAGGCTCCGCAAATCCTCAATTGGATTGAGGTCTGGTCAAAGTACAAGCCACTTCCCTCGTTGTATGTCTTGTTTCCAAGGTATGTGCCGACGATGTTAGCTCTGATTTCATCCATTCAAATGAAATCTGCTCTAACTGCATCGGCATACGGTCCTTACATAGGGCTGAAATTGCGTATGACAGCCGGACTTACCTCGCAGTGAGCCGAGGGACGTTGACAGCCCAGCGCTACGCACAGGAGATCTTACAGTCGGCAAGATAGTTTCAGCTTTTTTCCTACCATCCACAGACACCTCCTAATATGCACTTGGAACTGTTAATGGTCGAAGTCCTCTGTGGCTTCACATTGCATAACAAAAAAGAAGCCTCAAGAAAAGCATACAGTGTCAAACCATTAAAAAAATTCAGGGTAAAATCTAGGAATCTTAAACTTTAACTCATGTTCTTATGAGAACAATGGGAAATACAGTGACTTATTATGAAAACTCTGCATATAATTTATTAGTTTGAAGAATGCACTACATATTAATTATCACAAGCATATTGCCACGGTTTCGTGTCTTAATTGATTACATAATGATTCGCCGTCATAATTCTTTGAGGTCCCACACAGATTTCTTAGCCTTGCGGCCCATTCAAATGTCTTAGCCTAGGGACCCACTAAGTAAAGGCCTTACCTAATCTGGCCCTGTTCCAGACCGTCATCATTAGTTCTCCATCTCCCTTCCCACCCCCAACCCAAAAAATAAGGAAAAACTGTCACGTCCCTCTAGTTGGCAAAGGTAGGTTTAACTGCTTATTTGCCGCCCCGATTGGCTGAGTTGGGCGGGGCGCGAGCTTCTAACCATTCGTCCGAGATGGGTTCAAATCCCACGTGGTGCATGAATAGCTCATTTGTATCAAAGTACTACCTCTGCTTCTTACCTGGAAATAGGCTCCAAAATTAGGGACAAGCGCCTGTGATTTGCTAATGATGGTCACTAAATTTCCTAACAGAACAAAAAATGCTAATTTATGTGAATGCTCGTGTAATGTGCAAAAGGTAAAACTGCAACTAGACTAAAACTCGTAGCATCATGTAAAATTCAGGTTCACCGTGCATACAGTAATCTTTGTAAATAAAGAAAGAAAATTATATCGAGGTTAATACAAATTCTTGAAAGTTATATATGCGAGTACTCACTTTCCCAGGCAAGGCGTTTTTTCCATTGATAGCCTCTTCAAACATGAGTGATGCAATGCCTTTATTGTCACCGCTTATCAAGAAATTGGAGCTGTTCATGTTAGTCGGATGCACAGCAAACCAACTGAAAAAGAAACAGATATTGAATTCTCCCACAAAGTTAGAAACGTTATATTTTTCGTAATACTCAGCAAAAATGAAAACCAGAGGCAAATATTCAGTTTAGTACAGGATTGCTACAAAACATGGCATTTTGATTTATTCAGGTACTTTACATATTCCTCAGTCGGACAGACAGGAAATCATGATTAACTATTCTGAATCCACTACTGGGTGAAGGTATCCGGACCTCTCTTCCACAATGCTCTCTCTATCTTGAGAGATTCTCTTCTCAAGATAGAGGTCTTCTTCTGGATCTTTTCGTGTGCCTTGGTATACCGGCGGGTATTTCAGTTTTCCAACGGTGGACAATTCTTCTAGCCATAAGTTCAGCTCACTGCCACTTGAGAGTGCATATTCGCAAGTGCGTATTTAATCGTTGTGCAGAGAAATAGGCAGAAATCATGTAGTTAATTTATTAGTGTTTTGGCAAAAACATCATGTCTGGTGGAGGATCCGTGCCTGCGCAGAAAGTACGTAGTGAGATCAAAAAGTTCCGAGACTAGGTATACGTGGCGCGCCAACAGATGGCAGTACGCGGATGCGCGAGCAGCGGTCGGGGCAGTGACCTTCATCAGTCATTGTGCCGAGTGGCGTCATTCTGTAAATATCAGGAGCTGTGCTACACGATATTTCGGGACCACGTGCAGAACGCAGCTGCGATTTCGGTATGGACTGCAAACTAGAGCAGCAAGCTAACATCAAATTCTGCATCAAACTCGTCATCGGGAACGGAGACGCATGAAATGTTGCGGAAGGCTTATGGCAATGAAGCAATGAGTCATGCGAGGTGTTTTGAGTGGCACTCGCGCTTCAAGAGCGGCAGAACGGCACTGGAAGGTGACGAGAGATCAGGGCGACCATCCACGACAAAAAACCCAGAAAATGTGGGCAAAATTAGGGAACTGGTGCATGAGGATCGTCGGAGAACCATTCAAGACATTGCTACCATCGTCAATGTGTCATACGAAACAGTGCAAGAAATTCTGACGTCGGTTTTGAACATGCACTGCATTACTGCAAAGATTGTGCCAAAGATTCTGAACCCCGAACAGAAAGCGCTCCGTGTCGAACTCTGTCAAGATCTTCGTCAGCAGGTGGTGAATGAACCACTCGCGGGTGATCACTGGGGATGATACTTGGGTCTACGGCTACGACCCGGAGACCGAACAACAGTCCTCGCAGTGGACGAGCCTGGCATCTCTACGACCGAAGAAGGCCCGATAGGTTCGGAGCGCAACTAAAAGCATGCTCATCGTGCTCTTCGACATTCGTGGGGTTGTGCACCGTGAATTCGTTTCCCAGGACCAGGCCGTCACCGCCCTTTCTTACTGCGATGTTCTGCGGCGTCTTGAGGAGGACATTCGCCTCAAACGACCTGAAACGTGGCGCAGGGGCGATTTCCTGTTCCATCACGACAATACAGCAGCTCACAGAGCGTTAGCAACACGCTAGTTTTGCAGCCGCAACAGCATGACTACCCTTCCTCATCCGCCTTACTCGCCGGATTTGGCCCCCTGCGACTTCTTTTTGTTCCCGAAGATCAAGCTGAAGCTCAAGGGTCGCAGTTTTGAAAACGTGGACGAGATCCATAGAAGGCTCCCTGGAAGTCCTGTTCGTGAATCGTAAACAGGACTTCCAGGGAGCGTTCCAATAGTGGCAAAAACGCTGGCAGCGGGATATCCCTGCCCAAGGAACTTTGTTGTATATCGGCCTGGTCTCGGAACTTTTTGTTCGGATCTCGTGTAAGGCCATGTATAATGAATAAAATTCTCCGGCTGGAGGTGTAGTGCAGGAAAGCTTACGTTAAGTCACGTTAGGGTTATTGAAAGGTCACTTGACGTAGCTAAAGTGTGCTTAATCTTCAAAGTGCTAGAGTTTGTTTAGGCAAGACACGCACGTGCAATAAATTCCAAGAATATGGAATTTATTTTTTACTCAACGTTCCTCATTATCTTGAATATCAGTAATATAACTTCGGTTTTAGTACATTAGTACCTTGAAAGCTCCTTATTAGAGCGGTAAACATAATATTATCTTAACTTAACGTAAACACTCAATGAAATAGACTTAACGGCCAGACAGAGGTCTGACAATAAAATGAACTAAGAAAACGTACTCACTTTTAACCTTTTATTTGGGGAGTTCCTGGTATTACTCAAATACACACTCCAAAATAAAACAACTACTGATAGCCCGAACTTTCGTACTATCGTAATATCGTAGAAACGTAGGAAAATCGCATATCAATAATCAGGAAGAACCTATCACATATAAAACGAAGCTCTACTTGAGCGCGCCTATATATATATATATCATCATCATCATCATCATCATCATTGTCAACCATTATCAATCCACTGCTGGACGAAGGTCTCCCCAAGTTTCCTCCACAACGGTCTGTCTTGTGCCAGTCTCCTCCATGTCACCCCTGCATACTTTCGAATTTCATCCACCCATCTCCCATGTGGTCTTCTTCTGGGTCTTTTCCTGTCCCTTGGAATCCAATCTAAAATTTCAGCTGTCCATCGATGATCTGTCCTTCTGGCAGTATGTCCAGCCCATTGCCATTTCAGGGATTTAACTCTGATCATGATGTCTTCCACTCTTGTCATTTTTCGGATATACGAGTTCCTCTTCTTATCTCTCCTGGTTACACCAAGCATGCACCTCTCCATGCTTCTTTGAGTTGTCTGCAGCCTTTGTATGTCTCTTTTAGTTAAGGTCCACGTCTCCGCACCATACGTAAGCACTGGAAGGATGCATTGATCAAACACTTTTCTTTTAAGACATAATGGCATATTGCTCTTGAAAATTATGCTGTTTCTTCCAAAAGCTCTCCAGGCAAGTTTTGTACGCCGATTAATTTCTTCATCAATGTGACCCTCACTTGATATCTGCTGTCCAAGATAAACGTACGTGTCTGTTATCTCCAGCTTTTCTCCATCAATCGATAAATCTTCATTTCTTGTAAAAGCATTGAACATCACTTTTGTCTTCTGAAAGTTCATTTTTAATCCCACTTCTTTACTCTTGTCAGCAAGTTCCTGGATCATACTCTGCAGCTCTGATGGGGTAGTTGCAAAAATGACTACGTCATCAGCAAAACGAAGGTGGGTTAGATAATCTCCATTAATCTTTATCCCCTTGTTTTCCCAGCTCAGTGACTGAAAAACACCCTCCAATGTGGCATTAAAGAGCTTCGGAGATATGGTGTCACCTTGTCTCACTCCCTTTCCAATTTTTACGTGTGTTGTATTTTCAAACAGCCTAATCTTTGCACTTGCATTTTCATAGATGTTATTAATAATATTAATGTATGCATCTTCAATACCGCAGGTTTTCAGAGCCATTGTAACTGCTGATGGTTTCACCGAATCAAAGGCTTTTTCATAATCGATAAAAGCCATGCACAATGGAAGTTCATATTCCCTCGCTCTTTCAATTAGTTCTCTCAGCACGTGGATATGATCTATTGTGCTGTAGCCACTCCTGAATCCAGCTTGTTCTCTCGGTTGAGCCATGTCCAGTGTTACCTTCAAGCGGTGTGAAAGAACTTTAGTGAAGATTTTATAAACTACTGATAGGAGGCTGATAGGTCTGTAGTTTCCGAGATCCTCAATGTCACCTTTCTTATGTAGCAGGATCATTGTAGCGGTGTTCCAATCCTCAGGAATCTTTCCTTCATTAAGGCATCGAGTGAAAATTTGGGCGAGTACTGTTTCGATTTCTCCACTTGCTTCTTGTATGATGTCTACAGTAATTCCATCTTCTCCTGGAGCTTTTCCTCGCTTCATGTTCTTGATTGCATGTGCAACTTCTGCTGAAAGGACTGGAGGAACTCTGGTACTGGTATCTTTCATGATGTCTGTAGTGCATATATCATCCCTTTCATATAATTTGGAGTAGAAATCTTTCACTCTTGTCAAAATTTCGCCTCTATTTCTTGTTACAGAACCATCTTCTTTTCTCAGTGCCATAATCTGTTTTTTTCCCTTACTGAGATGTCCCTTTGCTATCTTTAGGCTTTGGTTGTTTTCAATTGCTTTCCTCACTAGTTCACAGTTGAATTTCCTTACGTCTTCAGTGATACTTTTTCTTACTGTCTTGCATAGAAAAAAAAAAAAAAATATATATATATATATATATATATATATATAGGTATAGTTATACCGCTATTTGCGGTCGTCAGAGCCCCTTTAGTGGGAACAGGATGCACCACGAGAAGGCGGGGTTGACATTTGTCAAGGAGAAGCTGTGATGTTACGCATCACCTGTTTCTTGTTATAGAACCATCTTCTTTTCTCAGAGCCATAATCAGCAATATGTCATTATGTCTTAAAAGAAAAGTGTTTGATCAATGCATCCTTCTAGTGCTTACGTATGGTGCAGAGACGTGGACCTTAACTAAAAGAGACATACAAAGGCTGCAGACAACTCAAAGGAGCATGGAGAGGTGCATGCTTGGTATAACCAGGAGAGATAAGAAGAGGAACTCGTGGATCCGAAAAATGACGAGAGTGGAAGACATCGTGATCAGAGTTAAATCCCTGAAATGGCAATGGGCTGGACATACTGCCAGAAGGACAGACCATAGATGGACAGCCGAAATTTTAGATTGGATTCCAAGGGACAGGAAAAGACCCAGAAAAAGACCACATGGGAGATGGGTGGATGAAATTCGTCAATATGCGGGAGTGACATGGAGGAGACTGGCACAAGACAGACCGTTGTGGAGGAAACTTGGGGAGACCTTCGTCCAGCAGTGGAT
This sequence comes from Macrothele yani, assembly GCA_039090855.1. NCBI lineage: Eukaryota > Metazoa > Arthropoda > Arachnida > Araneae > Macrothelidae > Macrothele > Macrothele yani. Next base: position 80,113,280 of record CM077026.1, read on the forward strand.
TGATAATGGTTGACAATGATGATGATGATGATATATATAGGATGTAAGGTCAGGTGATGCGTAACATCACAGCCTCTCCTTGACAAATGTCAACCCCACCTTCTCGTGGTACATCCTGTTCCCACTAAAGGGGCTCTGACGACCGCCAATAGCGGTATAACTATATAATCGGGATTAGAGGAAATGCTATCCCACACTCACCAACCCGCTTGGCCAGCGTGGTGAGTTATGGCCAAACCCCTCCAAAATGACTCCACAACTTAAATCTTGGCCCTCAGTCTCCGGCAGCTGGAATATACCTGGCCAAGGCAGTGGCCAGTGCGACATGAAGGCAGAGGGTGCTAAAAATCCCCGGAGGACCGGACTAGGCTGCCATCTGATGCTGACCTTGGCGACGTATAACGGACGCTCCCTATCTTCTGATTCAAGGCTTCTTGAATTGGAAGAGGAACTACAAAGGATCAAGTGGGATATCGTCGGGCTAAGTGAGGTAAGGAGAAAAGGAGAAGATCTCATTGAACTGAAAAGTGGACATCTCTTCTACTATCGTGGGACAGATACTGGCAGAACTAGTGGTGTTGGATTTATAATAAACAAGAAACTGAAGGATAAAGTTGTAGAAGTTGAAAGTTCCTCTGACAGAGCTGCACGACTCGTTATCCAACTCTCGAGAAGATACCAGGCTCAGATTATTCAAACTTATGCACCCACCACAAGTCATGCTGAAGAAGAAATTGAAGAATTTTAGGAGGAAATTCGTGATCTAAATAATAAAGGTAAGCAGCACTTGAAGATAATTATGGGAGATTTCAATGCAAAAATAGGGCAACGGCAACAGAATGAAACTTCAGTAGGTAAATTCGGTCACGGCAACAGAAACCAGCGTGGAAATACTCTCGTAGAGTTTGCAGAGGCAGAAGGGTTTTTCATCTTGAACTCCTTTTTCAAGAAAAAGCCACACAGGAAATGGACATGGAGACATCCAAATGGGACGACAAGTGAAATTGATTTTATTATGTGTAACAAAAAATTCGTCATAGAAGACTGCAGTGTGCTAAACAAGTTCAACACAGGCAGTGACCATAGATTGGTGAGATGTAAGATGCACCTCAACACTAAACTCGAACGTAGCAAGCTCATAAGACAAACAAAATGTATTGACATAACCAACCTTAAAAAACACCATAATACCTTCAAATTGGAACTGAAGAACAGATTCTCTGCTTTAGAAGGCCTAACATCGGAAGAAGTGGATATTTCTGAAGTTAACAGAAAAGTAACCAAAGCTTTTATGGAAACAGCAAGAAAATTAGCTGGGTCTAAGAACAAATTGCATGTGAACAAATTATCAGGAAAAACCAAAATGTTGATGCAAAAAAGAAGAGTGATGAGGACAACTAAAGAAGATGTGACTTCCAAAGTGGAATATATAGAGCTATGCAAGACAGTACGAAAAAGTATCACTGAAGACGTAAGAAAATTCAACTGTGAACTAGTAAGGAAAGCAATTGAAAACAACCAAAACCTAAAAATAGCAAAGGGACATCTCAGTAAGGGGAAAAAACAGATTATGGCACTGAGAAAAGAAGATGGTTCTGTAACAAGAAATAGAGGCGAAATTTTGACAAGAGTGAAAGATTTCTACTCCAAATTATATGAAAGGGATGATACATGTACTCCAGACATCATGAAAGGTACCAGTACCAGCGTTCTTCCAGTCCTTCCAGCAGAAGTTGCACATGCAATCAAGAACATGAAGCGGGGAAAAGCTCAAGGAGAAGATGGAATTACTGTAGACATCATACAAGAAGCAAGTGGAGAAATCGAAACAGTACTCGCCCAAATTTTCACTCGATGCCTTAATGAAGGGAAAATTCCTGAGGATTGGAACAACGCTACAATGATCTTGCTACATAAAAAACGTGACATTGAGGATCTCAGGAACTACAGACCTATCAGCCTCCTATCAGTGGTTTATAAAACCTTCACTAAAGTTCTTTCACACCGCTTGAAGGTGACACTGGACATGGCTCAACCGAGAGAACAAGCTGGATTCAGGAGTGGCTACAGCACAATAGATCATATCCACGTATTGAGAGAACTAATTGAAAGAGCGAGGTAATATGAACTTCCATTGTGCATGGCTTTTATAGATTATGAAAAAGCCTTTGATTCGGTGAAACCATCAGCAGTTGCAATGGCTCTGAAATCCTGCGGTATTGAAGATGCATACATTAATATTATTAATAACATCTATGAAAATGCAAGTGCAAAGATTCGGCTGTTTGAAAATACAACACACATAAAAATTGGAAAAGGAGTGATACAAGGTGACACCATATCTCCGAAGCTCTTTAATGCCACATTGGAAAATGTCTTTCAATCACTGAACTGGGAAAACAAAGGGATAAAGATTAATGGAGATTATCTAACCCACCTTCGTTTTGCTGATGACGTAGTCATTTTTGCAACTACCCCATCAGAGCTACAGAGTATGACCCAGGAACTTGCTGACAAGAGTAAAGAAGTGGGATTAAAAATGAACTTTCAGAAGACAAAAGTGATGTACAATGCTTTTACAAGAAATGAAGATTTATCGATTGATGGAGAAAAGCTGGAGATAACAGACACGTACGTTTATCTTGGACAGCAGATATCAAGTGAGGGTCACATTGGTGAAGAAATTAATCGGCGTACAAAACTTGCCTGGAGAGCTTTTGGAAGAAACAGCATAATTTTCAAGAGCAATATGCCATTATGTCTTAAAAGAAAAGTGTTTGATCAATGCATCCTTCCAGTGCTTACGTATGGTGCAGAGACGTGGACCTTAGCTAAAAGAGACATACAAAGGCTGCAGACAACTCAAAGCAGCATGGAGAGGTGCATGCTTGGTGTAACCAGGAGAGATAAGAAGAGGAACACGTGGATCCGAAAAATGACAAGAGTGGAAGACATCACGATCAGAGTTAAATCCCTGAAATGGCAATGGGCTGGACATACTGCCAGAAGAACAGACCATCGATGGACAGCCGAAATTTTAGATTGGATTCCAAGGGACAGGAAAAGACCCAGAAGAAGACCACGTGGAAGATGGGTGGATGAAATTCGAAAGTATGCGGGAGTGACATGGAAGAGACTGGCACAAGACAGACCGTTGTGGAGGAAACTTGGGGAGACCTTCGTCCAGCAGTGGATTGATAATGGTTGACATGATGATGATGATGATGATGATATATATATATACTGCATACCACCACGTCATGACTTGCACTCGTTGCCACATATAATTCAGAGGGAGAAACAACATCTCGTTAAGTGAGAAGATAATTTGCATAGGAAAATAAAATAACAAGAGATAGCAAAATCAAAAAGAAACTGAATCTAGAGTATACGTTACACGTGACATTAGAGAGATGAGTTTCCTCCATTTGTGGCTTCACTCTGATATTGCACGGCCTGATACGTTTGTGTCGTGCTTGACGTCATACACGACAGCGTTGGAAACCAATCGAAAATCTTGGTTTCCGCCTGACGTCACTAAAAGAGGGAACTCATCTCTCTGATGTCATGGCCTTGTGTTTTCTAGATGGCATTGGGTTATCACAGTCAAACCCTAAGTGAGACTATTGGTACTAATGTTAGCACCACTACAGTGAGCAGGATACTGCACGACATGGTTTACCACTGTCAAACCCTATGTAAGGCTATTGGGACTGATGTTAGCACTAGTACAGTGTGCAGGATGCTGCACAACATGGTTTACCACTGTTAAATCTTATATAAGACTACTGGGGCTGGTGTTAGTACCAGTACAGTGTACAGGACGCTGCACGACATGGGTTACCCAAGGCTGTCTAGATAACACAAGGCCATGACATTAGAGAAATGAGTTCCTTCGTTTATGACGTCACTCTCCTATTTCTCTAAGGGACTGATGCGTCTGTGTCGTGTTTGACGTCACACACGATAGCGTTGGAGACCATACGGAAACCTTGGTTTTTTGCGACGGCACTAAAAGAGGAAACTCATCTCTCTAATATCATGGCTTTGTATTTTTTAAACAGCCTTGGCCTGCACTGGGTAGAAATTTAGGGGAAGACATTAGTGGCAGTCACACTGCTAGCACAAACTGTACGCTGTTTGCTGAGTGTACAGTTTGAGATCGTTTCTCTCGGTGTGAGTAGCAAATCATCAAATTTTGATTCTTCCAAACAGCAAATACTTTTGCAAAATCGTCAGTCAAGTTTTTCAGGAGCAGGCGCGTTAAGTCGTTTCGTTGATCTGATGCAGTGCTCCCTGTGGGAAGTTCTTTCAGTTTCTGAAACTCGGATTGTTTCCAGAAACTAATCCTTTCAGTTTCTGAAACTCGGATTGTTTCCAGAAACTAATCCTTTCAGTTTCTGAAACTCGGATTGTTTCCAGAAACTAATCCTTTCAGTTTCTGAAACTCGGATTGTTTCCAGAAACTAATCCTTTCAGTTTCTGAAACTCGGATTGTTTCCAGAAACTAATCCCTACTAAGCGCAATGGGTACTACTTCATGTGACGCGACATACTGTTAGTGAGAGGTTACTGTAAAAATTCTAGTAAAAATATGGGTTCTCGTGGCTTCTCTATTTTCAAATGACATCTCTGTACACGACGGAGCTAGAATAGTATCGGAGCGTGTGGCTCTCAGCTTTTTCTTAAGTAGGAACCATCCCTGTCAACTTTAGGCTTTAATTGTCCCCCAGCAAACTATGCTGCCATAATTTTCACAATTATAACTTTTTTTGCGCAGAGTGGAATTCGAAAACACATCTTCCTACTCCGGAACGGCTGTTCTCCCAACTCAACTACGCCTGCATGCTTATCGCTGCTTCATTATTCATTTGACTCATGCTCACAAATTTCCGAACGCTCATTATTTCTAGAATTTAAATTAAAATCCAGAATAAATGAATCTAATAATAAATGCACCGTTGTGACGCTATTTTTGTCTTTATGCCAATGCCTGGGATGTAATCGCATTGGTACGGGACTTGTTGGATGACGTGGGTGGGCAGGAAATGTTCCGAGCTCTGAATATCCTCCCTCCGGTATTGTACCTTTCCTGATCATTCTTGCTTTCTTCGGCTGTCTCATGCAGCCTGTAGACCCAAAGTGATCTTCCTATTTCATGGCATGCTATTCAGTTGGCACTTCGTTCGATGATGATCCGACCGTTAACCATAGTGAATGACCACAGGCAGAAGCTGTCATTTTCACTCTGCTTAGGAATGGTAAATTTTAAAGCATCGAATTATTTGATTTTTGCTTTTGTTGTGACTCTTATTTTATGGCATGTCAGTCATTCAATGGCCTCTCCGTTCTCTGATTTTCTAATCGGTAACTGAATAACTGCACCATAACTATTCAAGTTCTGTCCGATTTCGTTGAGGCTTTTAACACTCCCCTAGACTTGCCGCGTTTGTTTCCTTAGCAAGGTTCTTTGCATAAATGTATCTAATCTTACCAAGTTCAATTGCCTTTTCACTTCTTTTTTTAATGAAAGGATACTTTATGATTTAGAAATGCATATACACTGCGCAAAACTACAAACTACCAATGGTTTGGCACGCATTATTAAAAGAAGGAGACACATCGCGGCGTGCAGTATAATTTTTACGTGATAAAAATGCATGTGATATGTCCGTGATGTCACCCATGTTATTTTCAAAAAATTATCTTTGTTCCTTACGTGTTCCAATTCCCTGCATTTTTATGTCTACCATTGCCTTGAAAAAGCCTCCCAGTCGAATGCGAAAGCTTGGGGAATCTTTGGGCTTATTACGCTACAAAAATAAGCGGATTTAATACAATATATGCGTTTCTTTAATTTTCACAGTATGGTGTATTTAAAATAACGTGCATATTTTGTCCTGTTTTTGGCGTTCATAGTTATTCATATCATTGGTGTGTTACAAATACGTTTCAGTCTGTTAATAAAGCCATCGGGACCTTGGCTTTTTTTGCTTCGTTATTTTGTACAGCTATTCGGAAAGGTTTCTAGTGAAACGCGGTTGAAACTCACTGGCCTATACCGTTTCTTCAGATTTTTGTTACACTAAGAGCATGTGCACTGCCACATTGTTTTGTGTTCCACGCAATAAATTCAGTTTCCGTCCGACTTCTCTCTAAGAAATAGCAATCTACAAACGCAGTAAACATGTTTAATGTACATATATCTTCATTGTGCGAATTCTTCATGAGACCCGAATATGAGTTATACATCTCTACCTGGTGTGAAGGATTAGTTTTTTTTCTTTTGGAATTTGTAAGCATTTCAGAAGAGATTTATACGCTTTTCTCTGATATTTGTTCCATGATTCACTTAAATAGATATTTGTCTGTCATAACAGCACGAGGAATGGATAGAGTTTTGCATATAAAGTTTTGCAGACTGTTTCTGCTAGTCCGTATGGAACTGGCAGCAGTGCAAATTATTTGTTGGCTGAACGTTGGCGAAGGACCATAGACTTGATGGGACTGTATTTTGTCGAATAGCCATATGTGGTCAGCATGTGGTACCGAACTGAACATTATAACCCAAACCGCTACGAACTTGTGACTTTTTTTTTAAATATTCATTCCTTTAAATTCTACTAACATGGAACTATCCAATAAATGTGAGATATGTGTATGCCAAATCTCACATGGCATACACATGTCTTACATTTTTTTTATTTTTGTGTAGTGCTTTTCAATGTAATTCTTAAAACTTCTAAGAAACTAAGAAATCCTGGGTGAATTTGATATCATCTCATCTCTTCAAATGGAAAGCCCTAGGATTTTAAACTTCTGAATTGCGTATTTTCCGTTGATTGCATTTCACCGAGACAGTGACAACGCAATGAAATACAACACTAAGTGAATTATGCACATACTTGAACATTCCCAGGGGCTTGTTGTTGACGTCGGTGAACTTCAACAGGAACATCGTCTTGTCTACATTGTCACCATACCTACAATAACAATAAGACACTGAATTTCAGATTCAAGAAAGTAATTGCATCTAATACTCATAAGAAGAAAGATAAGGTGCATCATGCAATATATAAAAATTGAATTCTATATCAATATAAAGGTCAGATCTCTTCAGTTTTAAGAGCTAGACTAACGTGAACTGTAATGTTCATTTAAAGAAGAATGTTCTGAACATACTGAGATGAGATCATTATCTTTCAATTTTTAAATTTCCATTTGAATTTGCATGTAGAATTTTTATTCCGAACAAAAGAATACACGATTTTTTTTGTGTGTTTTTTTTAACTGATACGTCATTATGTTTCCTACAGTTGTGGCCGCTTGGGCTATTAAAAGATCATTCTAGTGAACTCTTCCTGATATCAGTAGGTTTCTATGCTCTGGGGTAGTTGAACTACATCCACGGGGATCTGTGATACTTTCATAAATCTCCCGCTCTTAATTTAACAATATGGACTTCATGGAGTAGCAAAAGGCGGGAATTCAGCATTCTGCAACACTTACAGAATTTATAAATCAGTAGCAGTGGGTACAGAGACAAAAAAAAAAAAAAAAAAAAAAGATATCAGGTGTGTGAATGACAAAAGGAATCAGGAGAAAAGGACATATGGCTTCGCATCAGCTCAGTAGAAGCCCATGCCTCAAAAGAAAATGAATTTCTGCATCGTCAGGGACGACAGTACTTTCTGCTGCACATTTGTTGAGAAGATGGTCCTGGTCAGTGGGGAAGCCAACGAGGTGCTCCTCGGGAACGGACGCCCCCCCCCCTTGAATCTGGAGTTTAATTACCAAGTCCGTAAACACACGTCACTATATATAAGTCATGCACAGTGAATAGGTTTAATAATTTAATAATTTCGCTTTACTGATTTACCCTCCCACCTCTCAAGGGAAGTTTTTTTTTTTTTTTTTTAAGATTTTGTGCAGATTCCTCTTTGGATTATTCAAAAAGCCAAGACAGATGTTGTTTAAAAGAGTAGCATCCGCTACTCAAGACGGCTTCAACAAAAGGAGAATAAATTGGAAGAGGAACCTGCTCCCAAGCAACAGACTGTAAGGTCTGTTGCTGCTCCCAAGCAACAGACTGCTCCCCAGCAAAAACAAGTTTGCATGCTAGCAGGACAAACTCCCAATGTTTTCAGCGGACTTTTCACTCTGGTTGCAGTTAAGAAGTAAATCTATCTGTAATTGTAGCATTTATTTTGTACTTGGCATTAATAACATAAATAAAATTGAAAAAAAAAAAAGATCGGTTTTTCAAAAAGTGATTAGCCATCGTAAAACTTTTTTTCAGGTACTCCCTCTTAATACTGGCCTTGTTTAACTGTCAAGTACGGTACATTAACAACTAGAAACTTTTTCATTTTCTGCACAATTGGGATTTCGTTTTATTAAAAAGCTGTGCGTACAAATAAATTTTTCCTTTTATGCGAAAGCGGTGAAGATGGTTACTCTTCGTAAAAAAATAAAATAAGAATGCAAAAAGTCCTTCGTAAAAAAAATTAGAGTGAGAAAGAGGAAATTTTAATTAGAAGTTTTGAGAAATTTCCAATCGCACTCGTCTGATCAATAAATTTAAGAAGCCGATCAAAGGGAGGTACTCAAAACAGCCAATTACGTAAATTAATTACGTATTACGTTCTTATTGGCTGAGCTGAGTGATCAAGTAGTAGATTAACCAATTAACAAATTCCACTGGTTTTTCACTCTGCTGGTTGCCAAAAGACTGAAGCAAAACCACTTCCACATTACCTAAACACCAATCAGCGATTTCTAATTCATACAGTTTTACCTTACATCAAACCAGAGGTAAAGATCTACGTACAACATTCACGTCCTGCTTTTTGCACAACGTTTCAATCCAAACACTTAGCACGTGAATCTAGTTCCTAATTGGTAATACATACAGAACAGAATTTGGCTTACGAAAAAAATGCAATTTTTATCCTCTTTCCTCATGTGAAGAGGAGAACCTATACAAGTAAGAACGAAGAATCATTAGAATGTGCTAAAAATCAAGGAAAAACTTAAGATCACCAATCAAAAATTAAATTGTGGGAAAGACAAAAAACAACAACAAAAAAACCCATGAAACATTGGGTTTTGAAGCCAATAATTTGTATAATATGGTAATAGTTTTGTTACCCCCTAAAAAGTATACATTTAATACGCAAATTATGATTCCTCTTCCCGATTACATAAGATTTTATGAATAAATTAAGTTAAACCAAAGATAAGAAAAAAAAAAAAAAAGATATGCAGACATGCTTCTTGACCGAAATGCATTAAGAATAAATAATGGGATTTTCAAAGGCAAATTACGTAGTTTCTCCAAATTAGAGTACATTCTAACATTATTCACTGATGGATCACAGACGCTGATTTAACACAGAGAGATTTTTCAGACAATTTACAGAAACATGAAGGGACACATGGTTAGGGTAATCAGAAAAAGTAGGCAAAGGAGCAGCGTCCAATAATGAACAAGAGTTACAGATATCATTTACATGCCTGGTACAAAGATTCAAGTACGAATAGAAGGAAATAACGAATTAACAATAAACAAACATTTATTTAAATACTAAACAACCGGAAAAGACCCTGTAAGTGATACTATGTGGGTTTGGTAACTGAAATTAAGAGCATGTTACAACTAATGAGCAAAATTTTTCGATGTATATTTTGAAAAGTATTAATTAATGTATTTTATTTTTATAGGCTTTCAAGATTACTAATGAGGAGAAAATCGGAATTTCGAAATTTTTATTTTGCCGATTAATAAAACATAGATGATGCGGTTCTTCTTCTTTAGTTTTCTTTTCGAGTACTGAAAAGCTGCCAAAAATCAGGCTGTAATGCTATAAGAAGCTCACAGAAAAGGAGCTACTTTTAATGAACATGACTATTAAGAATAAATATTATAAAACAAACACCACTTACTTTTCCCTTTCTTCCATAGGATTATTTACGTAGGCAGTTGGGCTCCTGTTAATACTCGCATTATGTAAGTCTCCCTGGTTCCAGTACACATATCCAGGTTGCACACTCACGTGAGCCCTCTCAACACTCTATAAAAATAAAATGCGGAAACCAATATTAAAAATAGCCAAATTTGTATTCGCATATATTACTCGTATAATTGCAGTAATACTGGGTAATTACGAACTTCGGAAACAAGACTAAAAATTCACAGCTTGGGTTAAACTTTATATTTGATACTGAAACACATACGTACAATTACTGAAGTACATAATAATATATGTGATCTATATATGCTCCCTTAGTAGCATGGCATATATCCTGGAGATGATTCAGTTTCTGCTAGATTATGTCCAGTACTCTTTCGTCTCCTTTCAGCATGGTTTCTAAAATCAATTATTTCACTGAAGCAACGCTGGTCCGAGGCACGTAGACCGTATTTCGAGCCGGATTCCTTGTCAAAATGTGCTGAACTTTGGTGCAAAATTTGCGCTGAAGTTCAATAGCCGACTTTGTTTCGTTATACCACAACAAGCACCGTGCATTCTCCGTTCCCATTGAAATCAGTTAGTTTTCTTGCTCGAGTAATGTGCTGCCACACCTCATAGCCCACGCACGAAACTGTCGTGCCCAAAGGAACTTAAGAATAAAACACACAGATTGATGACAGTTTCATAGCTGTAGCTTAGCTGTGCGTAAAATATGTACTTCAGGATGGGATGTAAAAATGCTAAATTTGTTAGCCATACATGCTGGGGTAACTCGAAAAGGATTTACGGCAGATTGTTTAGTTAACGTTTTGTGATATTATGAACACTTGAGGAAATACAATTGGAAGGCTAATTTTTAGTTCCTGCGAGTGATAACATTGCACTTACTATTAGTTATTCCAGACACGGGGTCTATCCAAGTCGCTGTTTATCTGGGCTAGAGGAACAAGGAAGTGCTCGTCGTGATCAAAAGTGTCCTTGATCTTTACACGCCTGCTGCTTTGAAATACATTACCACGTCAAAGAAAAACCGGATGGCCGCCCCGGTGGCGCAGTGGTCTAAGCGATGGCCTCTGATCATTCGTCCGAACGGGGTCCGGGTTCGAATCCCGGTGAGGCATGGATGTTGTGTTTGTCTTACGGCACTGGCTCTCTCCCTTCCCTGGAACCAGTGACCCTAAATTAGGGACGGGCGGCTGCTTATAGCCCATTGAGTTGCTCACGGTGGTCGTTAAACCTCAAAAAAAAAAAACCGGATGACAAGGATTGTTTTCTTTTCCAGTCATCCGGAGAGATGAATAGAATAGGCGAAAAGAACATAACAAAGGAAAAATTTTTTTATCGCTGTTTTGTTTCGAGATTCAATGAACTCTATGAGCATCTAAGGCTAAAAGGAAGCCCGTCCTAGATTTAGTGCCTTTAGTTCCAGAGAAGGGATGGAAGCAGAGCTGCAAGAAGAACGCTGAGCCTGTGCTGCATCCAGGACTCGAATTCAAGCCCAACTCGGAGAGCTATTCCGAAGCCCCCGTCTCTGACGACTCTGCCTCCAAAACAAGCAGAAACGATTCTCAGTTAACTCCTCAATTGTTTTGTTTTTCGTTTGTGGGTTTATCGACTACTGTGAGCAGCTTAGTGGGCTATAAGCAGTCGCCTGTCCCTAATTTAGCTGTTTATGAATTAACTAAACTAAAGCTAACTACAGTTAGACGTATGTGGTTTGATTTGAATCTCAGAGACCTTAGTAAGCCCTACCATCATTTTTGTTTGTTTGGGGCTTTAACGACCACCGTCAGCAACCCGACGGGCTATAAGTAGTCGCCCTGCTCTAATTCAGAGCCATTGATTCCCGGGAAGGGAGAGAGCCAGTACCAAAAGACAAATACAACGTTCATGCCTCACCGAGGTTCGAAACCGGCCCGATCTCGGATGAATAGTCAGAAGTGCCACCGGGGGCCGGCTGTTCGAACTTGGTCATAATGTTCTTTTCGACAGCTAAATCCAATTACTGACATCAGTGATCTACAATAGATGACAACGTAAATGAACTTTTTGTAATTAAATACAATGGGTCCTCGGTTATACATTTTTCTGGGGAAAGAGCTTAAAAAACGTGTAAATGTAAGAAACATATGAAAGAAATTTCAAAATGTTAAATAATGTTTTAAAATTCTGAATGCCTCCGAAAAAAAAAAGGAGGGCAGGGGGCTAGTTGTTTTAGATTACGTTAACTTACGAAGTTAGAAATACATACATACATACATACATACATACATGAAATCTTGTTTTCTACCTGAAGCCTACGTTTATCTTGACTTTCGTATTACTTTCTTTATTCTAATTTTATTAGATTAAGAAATTCTGCAAGATTTCATATTTTTAATATATGAAAAAAATCCCCTTGCTTTTGTAATTCGGAGAAGTAAATGCAAACACGATTTGTTTTGTATTGAATACCTCTATTGCTCATTCTTTACCTATAAGAGTCGCTCTTTTCAAAGCAGTTTGTCCACTAGCTGATTTAGTATTAGTGCCGAGTAACATATTAACAAATCGTTGCTTCTTTTAAGTTTCTTGAATTTAGAGAAAACAGAGAACTGCGAACGTTATTTAGTAAATTTGTTAGTTGCGTCATCTATTTCATGCCAGCAAAAAACGCTGTCTCGGTTCTCTCAAAGTTGTAACATACCTGGTTACGTATAAAAGAATCAAACAACCGTGTATTTTTTATATTCCGAAATTCAAATTTAACGTATAATCAGAAAAAGCGTATAAACGAATTACGTATAACCGAATTGAAAAGAAACAATAGGAACTACAGTAAAAATTGGGACTAGCACAGAAAAACGTATAAAAGTGAAAACGTATAAATGAGGTTCTTGTGTAGTAAGAAAAGCTTCGCAATTCTTTTTCTTAAACCATACATTCAAGAACAGGCAATACTGTGTTGTTGTTTTTGTTTGTTTGTTTTTATGTAAGCATATTTGTACTTTAACCGAATGCTCGTATCGCAGGGATGAGAGCAAACAGTCAGATATGGCAGTAGCATGTCTCACAGTGTATAGGCTATCTGAGTCACTCTCTCAAGACTGTAGTCTTCAAAATGATTTTATACGAAGTGGCTTCTTCGAATGTTAAGATTGCACTGCTGCAAAGGAAAACACCTCAGAAAAATTGAACAGGCATGAAGACTGAAAATCACTGTGTTATGATTCTTCTGAAGAACATTTCTACTAAACAACGCCCCATCCGCGACTGGCTCTTATAAAAAGAGCAGCGCCCTTAGTTCATCTTCTGATTCCTTAACGGTAACTCAGAAAACAGATATCCTACATCCGAGGTATAATTTCAGGGAAAACGGTGTATTAGTCGCACGGAATATTTGGAATCGTATGTCATGGCAGAACTGTGTTTTAAAAAACGCTTGATATTCTTACCATGCACAGTAGCATGTGACACCCACGTTCGTTCATTCAAAAGGTGCTCACATTAAACAATTTTAATGAAAAGTGATTTATTATCAATAAAATTTTATAAATTATAAAGAAATCAAAACAAGAAATCAAATTTCCAATCACTTTTGAAAATTTTGAGAGGCTTCTTTCCAGGTTGTTTGTATACCCAATCCGTTTACTATTCAGGTACTTTTTTATTTAAAACTACACCACCAGTAAACACCAAGCACATTCAACAAACCGAGTGGAAAACTTCCTTTCAAATTTGAGAATCCATGAGCTTAGTTCATTCCCTTTAACCATGGAGACGATATTTATGAGACATGGGCGAGAGATGTGCGTCACGAGAGCAAGAGATTTTATTTTTGGCATGGCACATTAGCTGAAGTCAGAAAACTTTAAAAAAAGCTCCAACATAAGAGGAATAAGTGAACTCATGTTGGAATAAAATGCAAATTCTATCACACAACTATAACGTATACTCTATATTCACTTTCCTTTTGATTTTACTATCTCTGGTTATTTTATTTTTCTATGTAAATTATCTTCTTACTGAACGAGATGTTATTTCACCCGCTGAATGAGATCTGGCAATGAGTGTAAGTCATGACGTGATGGTAGCCAGTATAAATAGGCGCGTTCAGCGATACGTAAGAAGAGCGTTTGTTGTTGTACGGAGAGCGTTGGTTTATGTGAAGGAGAGAGTTTGTTGTTGTATTGAGAGTTTCGTTCTATGTGATTAGGTTGATTCTTCATTATTGTGATACGAGTAGTGTGTGTGCGTTGGATGATTTCAGAGTTATCTAATAAAAGAGCTTTTTCGTAAGTACGTCTTTCTCAATTCATAGTTTTTGTCAGATCTCTGTCTGGCTGTTAGGTTAATGTCAGTAGTTGATTATTATTAACAACCAGCGTTAAGACTTTATTCATCCTAATTACTGCTACAACATTACTACCAGTTATAAGTTTGTTCAATACTATTACTACACTACTAGCAGGAGACTTTGTTCATGATCTTAATTAACTAGTAACAACAACCATTTGAATTCACTATGAGAAGCTTAGTACAAGCATATAATTCAGTAGTAGAAGCATTATAAAGCATTATACTTAGCTTAGTTGAAAGCTTTATTCATTATAATTAGCTTAGCTGGTAGAAGAAGTTTATTCATTATACAACGTCTGGCGAAAATTAAGGATTCAGGTGATTTATTGGTTTCGGCGACTTGTTTATTCAAGGGGAGGGGTAACTATACCAAGAGTGTGAGGGTAGCTATAAATAAATGTGCTACAAAAATTCAAATTGTGATCAGCACATAGAAGAAAATTTTGTTCTCGTGAAATTTCCTTCGAACGTAAAAATGCAAAAGCTTCATCTTAAAATTAAACGCACATGGTTTATAAAGCAATAACTGGTGAGATGTGGATTGAGAAGCCCCTAAACGCAGATAGCCGTTCGTGAATTTCCCCAATTGAACTATGATAGCGCATAGGCTCACACTGACTGAAATACAACCTCTCAAAATTAAATGCGCAAATGGAGTGAATGAGTAAACGCCGTCCCTTTTAGCGCAAATAAACGAAGTAGCTTTCCCGCTCTTCATAGATATTCACGGAATAAAACTCGACGAGCGGCTGAAAACAAAAAAGGGGAGAGAGGGAGAAAACGAAGCAGAATATGCCATAAATTGTAGGACGTAGTACCCCAATCAAATGCCGAATCACGTAATTCCGGCCATTCACGATCAACTTTAGACAACATGCCTAAAACATGCGACCTTTTTGCCATGTCATGCCTAAAATGCAACACAAAGAAAATCCTAAAAAAAAAACCAAGAGAAACATGGAACAGCGGGAGATTTTATTCGCTCAAACTTCAAAAGGAAAGACGCACAATTATAATCAATGGTTTGAAAAGTGTTGGTAAGTATCGGTAAGTCAAAGAACTCACAAGAGAAAAACGAAGTTTTAAGGCGTTGTGATAATATTTCGAATGCTGGCAATAAATACTGTACTTTCTTTTTCCTAAACATGACCTCTCGCATATCCTTTTTTTCAGGGGAAGGAGAGTAACGAAGGCACAGCACTTTGCGGACGGAGAATTCCTGAAAAGGCGCCTTAGGAATGAAACTAAAGAATAACTGCACAATAATATAAAACAAACGAAGACAGAAAACGAATGTGTTTGTGATGAGTATTTACACATTTAGTTTCCAGAAAAACTTAAGGTACTAGTGGAATAAAATTATATAAGTGTAATTTTCTCAAAAAAAATTAGATCTCATTCTCCCTATAATTTAATTGGCTGCTGATAAAAGAAATCATACTGTAAGTATGGCATTTTTGTTGCTTATATTCATAAGAGAAATGAATATAGAATTTGAAATCACGAAAGAATTAGACGAACTATAATTATAACGATTATGAGGAATATTTTTCAGCCTTTGAAAAACTCTCAATAATCTTCACACAAACTAGAAAACACCTTGCGCAATGTGACCGCTGATGGCGGAAAAATCAAGGTTCGATGTAGTCCAGATTTACTGCAAGCGTCAAGGTTGGAATGGATGTTCGCATACAAAACTCTCCATGTTGGAAACCCACTGTCATTTAACAGTATACGTGACGCAACAAAGCTACAAATTTTCAATTTGGGGGGGGCGCCGAGGGTTGACGACCACTATGAGCAATTAATGTGCCATAAGCAGACTCCCGTCCCTAACTTAGGGCCACTAGTTCCAGCAGGGAAGGTACAGAGCCACTGCCGTAAGATAAACGCAATATCCATGCCTTATCAGGATTCGAATCCGGACCTACCTCCGACGAATGATCAGGCGTCAGCGCTTAGACCACTGAGCCACCAGGAATCAGAAATGTACCAAGCTTGTTGTACAAACTGCAAGCCTCATTAAATGACCATCTTTCAGTTATCGTCAGTTCCATCAGTTGTTCAGCAAGGAGTGTTAAAAATATATATTTGTTAATCATGTCATTAGCAACTGAATCAGCACTTTATTAAGATGTGCTACGCAGGTCAGGTCGCTAACCAGAAAATTACTCAAACGCATCATGCAGTTCTGTCACGAAACTAAAAAATTCTTCAGTGAAAAAGGAAAGTTTCATGAGAAGTTACTTGACTCTGAATGGTGACAGAATTTAGAATGTTTAGCAGATGTTTATATGCATCTGAATAATCTGAACATCTGACTAGAATAAGAAACGAAGATTGCTTCATGACATGATTAACAAATATGATATTTTTAACACTCCTTGCTGAACAACTGAGTGAGCATTCTGAAAGTTAAATTTAACTTTGCAAAACACAGACATTTGCAAAACTGTCGAAATTGTCAACGTGATCTTAAGCGCAATTATAAACATTTGTCAAAGTGATTGCAATTTTGACAGAGCATCTTTAGCTTGATTAAGTTCAGTTAACACAAAATCATGATACACAACTTGGCCAGATGAAGCTGAAACAATGGTCTAGTGAAACTGCGGTCAGTATTGGGGGAGGGGGGCCACCATAAGCAACTCCAAGAGCTATCAATAATGACTCGTTCAGAAAGGGGAGTGTACCAGGGCCGTAAGACACACACACACACACACACACACACACCATTCATTCCCGTCCATGGCCGGCCTTTGGCGTAGGCAAGCAAGGCAGCTGCGTAGGGCCGCCAATTCCAGGGGCCGTGAGTTTTAATCATATATCGATTTTCCATCATCACTCAATTTTTAATCTGTATTACCTTTAAAAAAATAATAAAATCACTAAAAAGATAAACAGTCGAAGTAAGCCTTTACTCTCGTCCCACTAGGTTTTTCTTGACGGGGGGGGGGAGATGCCGCTAAGTGAATCTATATAAAAACAGCTGTTCCCCTTTTTTTATGCTTTGCAATGAATTTTAGTTTCTTTTCCACCGGCTTTACATATAAAACGGTAATAACAAGGGAGGAATGTGTAGGCAGTAAACAAAACGCCAGACAAAAGTTTCCCGGGTTGAGTGAAAAGCAGATCGTATAAGATTTGCTAATTTAACCGGATTACAGTTCCCACACTTTTCACTACAGTAGATCGTTTGACTAACGTAAATCTGAATGAGTTCTGCTTCTTATGAGAGGATGAGGGTTACAGAATCAGGGAGTAAGTTACAATGGGTATCCCATTGTAACCTCCTTGGGAAGTATCACTTGTACTACAAATTTTTTGAAGATGACAATCCGATTTTTGGTGTAAATGTGACAAGGATGGTAAGTCAGATAATATCCGAAAACTTGAAAATTTTCATCGTCCTGGAGCGGGACTCGAACCCGCGTCTCCCAGAAAACGCCCTGGTATGCTAACCACTACACCACCCAGAACGACCAAGTTTCAAGTTTCCGATCAATTTGAATATAACCATCACCGAATTCGCTAGTCGAAGCAACCGGCATTCATGTTTAGCGAATCTGGAGGTTAAGAATTCTGTGATGGTTATATTCAAATTGATCGGAAACTTGAAACTTGGTCGTTCTGGGTGGTGTAGTGGTTAGCATACCCGGGCGTTTTCTGGGAGACGCGGGTTCGAGTCCCGCTCCAGGACGATGAAAATTTTCAAGTTTTCGGATATTATCTGACTTACCATCCTTGTCACATTTACGCCAAAAATCGGATTGTCATTTTCAAAAAAAAATTTGTATTATATGGCGTAATCCCGTATTTCTTTCATGATCAATTGTACTGTTATTCGTTATACAAACGAAAACGGAAAAGCAGACGGCAAACTTAAAAAGGCCAGGCCGGCCGCAGGGCAGAAGAGAAAACTCTCAGGAGAGCATTTTTTTTGTAACTGAACGAACACTCTAGGAAAGCATTTTTTTTTTCCTCGTTTGAGTTTTCTAAAACAACAGTGATGATTAACGTTAATCCTTAAGTTATGTGCGCAAAAGTTTATGCAGGAATAATCACGAAACAGCAAGCTACAATTACATTTACAAATAAGCATATTGTTGTAGGCAGCATTCGGAGAAGTTCAGAAAATTTCAGGTAAACCGTAAGTTCATACATTCAATTACAATTGTGTGCATTTTTTTAATTTTAGTTTCCTATCATTGAGGGGAAAATATGTTACTCGAATATAATTGAAAACTGATATTTTAACAATTAAGCATCATGCACGTTTTTCAGTTAAAAATCTTATTTACGGGCCCTGAAGTAGTAAAACCGACCCTGTTCCCGTCTCGGGGAACTACTCAAAAACATACCCGTTTCACATTTGGGCCACTTAGGCAGCGTAATCAATTAGAAGTGTGTTCATTACTGCGCTTTATCACGAGATAATTTTGGAAATAACTGTGAACGAAGGCCTTTCTAATAAAAGAAGGGTAATCCCTTTCCTCAAAAATATTCCTCGAGAAGGAAGAGGCACAGTTCCGCATGAAAGAATCAGAGAGACATTGGAATTGCTGTTAAGGCATAATTGCAAGTTCAACTTCTGTACTTGAATGACACGTACTAAAAGAAATCTTCGTCTCAAAGAGTACGAAACAATTTTATATTGCAACAAATACACTGACTATTTCAGGAAGCACATAGATCAGGGTGGGTGCAAACATGTTCAGCCGCTCTGGTGGCGCAGTGGTCTAAGGCGCTGGCCACTGATAATTCGTCCGTAAGGGGTCCGGGTTCGAATCCCGGTCAGGCATGGATGTTGTGTTTGTCTTACGGCACTGGCTCTCTCCCTTCCCTGGAACCAGTGACCCTAAATTAGGGACGGGCGACTGCTTATAGCCCATTGAGTTGCTCACGGTGGTCGTTAAACCTCCAACCAAAAAAAAAACATGTTCAAGAATAAAATTTGTCCAATTAATCAAGAATGAATGATTACCGTTTATCCCTAGAGTTCACGTGTATCTAGCAACAATTTGTTGCTGCTACACTTCGTCCTGAAGCTAGTCACTGAAATTATGGTGGAATAACAGAATTTTTAGCCTACTAAAATGCAGAAAATTTCGTAGTTTTGAATTTCATGCTGTATTCACCTCAATGGTTTAAAAATGAAACTTGGATATAAAATATTTTTATGGCTGTATTGTTGCCAACTTTTAGTTACGAACGAGAATACTGTATTCACGCAAAAATTACGCCGTGCTAACTGTAATTTTTTTTAGCAGTAGCTGATTTTCGTTGTACTGAAAGATCAATTGTGCATTGTAAATGCTGTTGCCTCTTGATTTGGCAAAAAAAAAAATGAGAATTCTAATTTCTGTGTGTTATTGGGTTGTGTAAGGAGGCTTTTCGCACTTTGGAGATAGATGTCATTGGTAGCAATTTTAAAGGTTAATTTGCATTATAGACACCTGATATTTACATATTCTGAAAGGTGAAGCCTCGACACGTCTGTACAAGAAGTGTTTGATGAGATCTGTCCATTTGTGAATTATTTGATGTAAGTTCTGAAAATGGAAAACAACAAGATTAATTTTTTTCATTAAGTACTGTTTTCCTATTGCAAGGGTTAAAACGTGACGCAAACTAAAAAAAGAAAGATATACACTGCGTACATGATGAAGATGCTGCAAGCGTTTGACTGTACCAGTATTGGTTCGCAAAGTTTCGTAGCGGAGATTACTCACTCTCCGATGAACCATGCTCTGGAAAATCCGCTGAAGTTGACAACAACCAGATCAAGGTATTAATCGAAACGAACTCACAAACTATCACCCAAGAAATTGTGTGGGCATGGCAGACATCAAATCGCATCGTCGCATTGCATTTGGCAAAGCTTGGATATGTGAATCGTCTTGATATTTTGGTACCGCACTATCTGAGTCAGAAAAATGTTTTAAACCGTACATCTGCTTATCATTCGCTGTTCAAACGGAAAGAAAAGGACCCATTTCTGAAACTAATGATGAAGCTGATGAGAAGTGGATTGTATGCACTAAGTCGGATGGAAAAGATCGTGGAGACAGGGAAATGATTTTTCCTGAACCACTCCAAAGTTTGGTCTGCATTCCAAGAGCGTAAGGCTTTGTGTGTGGTGGAACTGCTGCCGAGGAATCAAACGATCAATTCTAATAGGTAGTATTCCCGGCTGGAACAGAATAATGCCTCTGTAACTGAAAGTCTGACAACTTGTCTATGACGTCATTGAAATTGGACTACATAATTGTTTCCAGGATAGGCACCGACTTGAAAAATTAGGGGGTTCCGGAAATTTTTAATCGAATTACCCACGCATTTTTTAAAGTATTTAAGTCTAATTTAAATTTCATTCAGCCAGATTATCTGGCACAATAAGACGCACGAAGTGCTAAAATGAAGCAAATTATAGTTAATTATAGAAATATATATTTTTTTCTAGATAATTATTTATTTCATTTATTTTGCTTTTTGTAGACGCGGCATTATTAGATACAATACACAGATACTGTGAATTTTCAACTCAATAGTCTTTATAAAAGTAAAAAAAAAGCATGTAAAATTTATCTTAAGTTTTTTTTTACCAATTTTAAAAATGCCAGCAATTTTTTTTTCAAGTGATTTCTGAGTTAAAATAGGAGGTTAGAATGGAGAGGACATGGTATCAGCCGCACGCCCTGCGTTTTCCGTGGGCTCCACTTCGTATCAGCTGTGAATGTCCAGTATGCCTAACTTGGGCTGCTTCTGTACTTTCTACGGAGAAATCGTCGACTTTGAAGAGGTTTTAGAGAAACTTGTGCAGCATGTACAGTCAGGAAAAAATGAGACTGAAATATATATGCACATAACTAAAAATTTGAAAAAACTACAGAAATGCTGTTTAGTATTTTCTAAAAAAAAATTAAACAAAATAATACTTCGTAGAGCAGAAGTGCATATTGCGCATTAGCCAATCACGGCTTTGCTAAAGCTGTGGAAACCTTGTTGACCTTCAGGGAATGCTGCAGAGAGTAAGAGACGGCCGCTATCAACCTGTGCTGCAGCACAGGTCTTCAGGAAGTGACGTCACGTCCCTGAACCCTCTCCACCCGGAGGGCGCAAGAAACCAGATAATCAGTTTTGGCTTTACCAGCTGCTGCTGATGCCATCTCCTCTCTCTTCTAACCTCCTTGGTCCGCGCTGTTCAAAGATAGTGTGGGTCAACTGACTGCTCAACACATTTCTGTCTTTGTCACTATGACCTCGTATAGGTTCTCGTCTCCGAATGTAATGCTAGACTTTTGTATTTCGTGGGAACCTAGACAAACCGAAGAATTTTCTTTTATAAAGGATGCAGATTTAAATGCTCTTAAACAACGGTACTTGAACGGTACTAACTAAACGGTACTAACTAAAGGGGGCGTTGAGTCTGTCGCGTCAAATTTGATGAGCGCGAATAAACACAAATTCTTTTTTTAGGCACAATAAACAGTCTGAGGGGTAAATTTCTATACACACTTTCTATATATAGTAAACGGGAAATGAATAATAAAACACTTGAAGAATTGATAACGAAAAACAAAATTTATACATATACGCGTACGTGTATTTTTCCCACGAAATACGCGCAAAAATATTAGGGGTTCGAGGAACCCACAACAAAATCATTGGTTGTTCAAAAGGTGTCTCGAACCCACGAAGTCGACGCCTATGGTTTCCAGTGCTCGTCAGACAAAAAGATTATAAGGTTCCTGGTGTAGGCTGAACAGGCACGATAGCAGATGCTTGAATGTAGTTTGTAGTATTTTGTGTACAAAACCGATTGGATTTGTGATATAGCACAACTAAAGGGGGCGCTGAGTTATGTCACTAGACAAGCCGATTATGTGTTTATCGTTAACCCAGTTAGTTTTGGGACGCGATATACCATAAAGAACTACTATATGCAAACGTCTGCTGTTCCTTTTGTTCAGGCTCTGCCTGTTCTTGGCAATAGACGAACACGGGAAACGAGGATGTGGTCCACCAATGATGACGTCATAAACAAGTTGTGAGGCTTTCAGTTACAGTGGCGTTGACCACATGAAGGCCGCATTTGATGACAAACCAGAAGAAAATGGTAAACAGGAACGAATCCCTGTCAGGCATGGATGTTGTGTTTGTCTTACGGCACTGGCTCTCTCCCTTCCCTGGAACCAGTGACCCTAAATTAGGGGCGGGCGACTGCTTATAGCCCATTGAGTTGCTCACGGTGGTCGCTAAACCTCCAATAAATATATATCATCATCATCATCATTGTCAACCATTATCAATCCACTGCTGGACGAAGGTCTCCCCAAGTTTCCTCCACAACAGTCTGTCTTGTGCCAGTCTCCTCCATGTCACCCCTGCATACTTTCGAATTTCATCCACCCATCTCCCATGTGGTCTTCTTCTGGGTCTTTTCCTGTCCCTTGGAATCCAATCTAAAATTTCGGCTGTCCATCGATGATCTGTCCTTCTGGCAGTATGTCCAGCCCATTGCCATTTCAGGGATTTAACTCTGATCATGATGTCTTCCACTCTTGTCATTTTTCGGATCCACGAGTTCCTCTTCTTATCTCTCCTGGTTACACCAAGTATGCACCTGTCCATGCTTCTTTGAGTTGTCTGCAGCCTTTGTATGTCTCTTTTAGTTAAGGTCCACGTCTCTGCACCATACGTAAGCACTGGAAGGATGCATTGATCAAACACTTTTCTTTTAAGACATAATGGCATATTGCTCTTGAAAATTATGCTGTTTCTTCCAAAAGCTCTCCAGGCAAGTTTTGTACGCCGATTAATTTCTTCATCAATGTGACCCTCACTAGATATCTGCTGTCCAAGATAAACGCACGTGTCTGTTATCTCCAGCTTTTCTCCATCAATCGATAAATCTTCATTTCTTGTAAAAGCATTGAACATCACTTTTGTCTTCTGAAAGTTCATTTTTAATCCCACTTCTTTACTCTTGTCAGCAAGTTCCTGGATCATACTCTGCAGCTCTGATGGGGTAGTTGCAAAAATGACTACGTCATCAGCAAAACGAAGGTGGGTTAGATAATCTCCATTAATCTTTATCCCCTTGTTTTCCCAGCTCAGCGACTGAAAAACACCCTCCAATGTGGCATTAAAGAGCTTCGGAGATATGGTGTCACCTTGTCTCACTCTTCCAATTTTTACGTGTGTTGTATTTTCAAACAGCCTAATCTTTGCACTTGCATTTTCATAGATGTTATTAATGATATTAATGTATGCATCTTCAATACCGCAGGTTTTCAGAGCCATTGTAACTGCTGATGGTTTCACCGAATCAAAGGCTTTTTCATAATCGATAAAAGCCATGCACAATGGAAGTTCATATTCCCTCGCTCTTTCAATTAGTTCTCTCAGTACGTGGATATGATCTATTGTGCTGTAGCCACTCCTGAATCCAGCTTGTTCTCTCGGTTGAGCCATGTCCAGTGTTACCTTCAAGCGGTGTGAAAGAACTTTAGTGAAGATTTTATAAACTACTGATAGGAGGCCTGATAGGTCTGTAGTTTCCGAGATCCTCAATGTCACCTTTCTTATGTAGCAGGATCATTGTAGCGGTGTTCCAATCCTCAGGAATCTTTCCTTCATTAAGGCATCGAGTGAAAATTTGGGCGAGTACTGTTTCGATTTCTCCACTTGCTTCTTGTATGATGTCTACAGTAATTCCATCTTCTCCTGGAGCTTTTCCCGCTTCATGTTCTTGATTGCATGTGCAACTTCTGCTGGAAGGACTGGAGGAACTCTGGTACTGGTATCTTTCATGATGTCTGGAGTGCATGTATCATCCCTTTCATATAATTTGGAGTAGAAATCTTTCACTCTTGTCAAAATTTCGCCTCTATTTCTTGTTACAGAGCCATCTTCTTTTCTCAGTGCCATAATCTGTTTTCTTCCCTTACTGAGATGTCCCTTTGCTATCTTTAGGCTTTGGTTGTTTTCAATTGCTTTCCTCACTAGTTCACAGTTGAATTTTCTTACGTCTTCAGTGATACTTTTTCGTACTGTCTTGCATAGCTCTATATATTCCACTTTGGAAGTCACATCTTCTTTAGTTGTCCTCATCTCTCTTCTTTTTTGCATCAACATTTTCGTTTTTCCTGATAATTTATTTACATGCAACTTGTTCTTAGACCCAGCTAATTTTGTTGCTGTTTCCATAAGAGCTTTGGTTACTTTTCTGTTAACTTCAGAGATGTCCACTTCTTCCGATGTTAGGCCTTCTAAAGCAGAGAACCTGTTCTTCAGTTCCAACTTGAAGGTATTATGGTGTTTTTTAAGGTTGGTTATGTCAATAGATTTTGTTTGTCTTATGAGCTTGCCACGTTCAAGTTTTGTGTTGAGGTGCATCTTACATCTCACCAATCTATGGTCACTACCTGTGTTGAACTTGTTTAGCACACTGCAGTCTTCTATGACGAATTTTTTGTTACACATAATAAAATCAATTTCACTTGTTGTCCCATTTGGATGTCTCCATGTCCATTTCCTGTGTGGCTTTTTTCTTGAAGAAGGAGTTCAAGATGAAAAACCCTTCTGCCTCTGCAAACTCAACGAGAGTATTTCCACGCTGGTTTCTGTTGCCGTGACCGAATTTACCTACTGAAGTTTCATTCTGTTGCCGTTGCCCTATTTTTGCATTGAAATCTCCCATAATTATTTTCAAGTGCTGCTTACCTTTATTATTTAGATGACAAATTTCTTCATAAAATTCTTCAATTTCTTCTTCAGGATGACTTGTGGTGGGTGCATAAGTTTGAATAATCTGAGCCTGGTATCTTTTCGAGAGTTGGATAACAAGTCGTGCAGCTCTGTCAGAGGAACTTTCAACTTCTACAACTTTATCCTTCAGTTTCTTGTTTATTATAAATCCAACACCACTAGTTCTGCCGGTATCTGTCCCACGATAGTAGAAGAGATGTCCACTTTTCAGTTCAATGAGATCTTCTCCTTTTCTCCTTACCTCACTTAGCCCCACGATGTCCCACTTGATCCTTTGTAGTTCCTCTTCCAATTCAAGAAGCCTTGAATCAGAAGATAGGGAGCGTCCATTGTACGTAGCCAAGGTCAGCATCAGATGGCAGCCTAGTCCGGTCCTCCGGGGATTCTTAGCACCCTCTGCCTTCATGTCGCACTGGCCGCTGCCTTGGCCAGGTACATTCCAGCTGCCGGAGACTGAGGGCCAAGATTTAAGTTGTGGAATCATTTTGGAGGGGTTTGGCCATAACTCACCACGCTGGCCAAGCGGGTTGGTGAGTGTGGGATAGAATTTCCTCTAATCCCGATGGTATAGTTATACCGCTATTGGCGGTCGTCAGAGCCCCTTTAGTGGGAACAGGATGCACCACGAGAAGGCGGGGTTGACATTTGTCAAGGAGAGGCTGTGATGTTACGCATCACCTGACCTTACATCCCAATAAATATATATATATATATATATATATATATTCTGCCTCGTGGGGCCTATTCATCTGACGTACCTCCTTCAGATTTCCATTTATTTCGGTCTCTATAGAACTAGCTCACCGGAGAACTTCGTTTCTCTGGAGCTGCAATGATTATTTTGACCAGTTCTTTGCCGAAAACTTGCACAGTTCAGGGCGTATGGAAGAGGGCTTGAAAAATTTCAAAATTGTAACGTCTGATATGCCTTCCAAAAACATACATGCGCGAACCAAAATTTTATATGCCCGAATTAACATACACCCACACGTACACGCTGTACTGTTTTTTTAAGCGTTTTAGAAACATATAAAAAACAAAGTGCTTTCATTGCATTTCATAATTATTCTCCAGAAATGCAATTTGAACTCACCCATATTTCATTGCATTTCATAAATTGCACCAAGCAGTGAAATATGAACTCACCTATGGTCATTCCATGTTGACATAAAACCCTTTTGATTTTCATGAAACTGGATGAATTACCTGTATTTATGAAGAAGCAAATCAGGACAGAATCTCAGCTTCCTACATACAATACCTTTGTAGTTATAGGACTTTGAAATTTAGAAAAAAAAAGGCATTTTTGTGTTTACAATACCTATCACAAATGACAATAACTGTAGACCTAATTGATTAACAGAGCTCATATTGAGCCCTTCTGAAAGCTTATTACATGAGCTTTCTTTTCAGGTATCACTGAATCATGTAACGGGTGATTTAGTTTTCAAGGTCGTCCATTTTGACCTATAATTTCTCAAAACACACCCCATTAATGTTATTAAATAAAGCAGAAGACAAGAGACTCTGAATAATAAGAAAATTGACTAGGAAATAAAAAAAACATTACTTTTTTAACTTTTTATCCTGCTAAGAGCTAGATTTTTTACGTGCCCGATCGGACATGTAGGGGAAAAAATACATACGTGGAGAAGACTTTTACATGCCCCGGGTATGTCGGGCAATATCATTTTCGAGCCCTAGTATCAAGCTACCTGATAAATGGCGAGAAGTACTGGAAAATAACGGTGCTTACATTCCTAAACAAAGTGGCATGGTGTATAAAAGTTTTTCTTTCAGTTTTGAATGCAAATGCGAAAAGACTTTTTAAACAACCAAACATTTAAAAAGCGTTCGTCTTCACCATTTCTTTCAGAGTGATGGTTAACAAGTACCTCGAGTGGAGTTGCATTTGCGTGATGTTCTGACATGATCTGTCTCAGAAATGCAGAACCAAGAACCGAAAATTTAGAAATTCTTACATTAGGAAGAAAACATTGGAAAGTAAACGAAAATATTTGTCATCCTAGTGTATGTACTGCGTGAATGATTATTTTAAATAAGTTGTCTTGCGCTCAGGGAGAAAAAAATGAAAACCAGAAAAGACCAAAGTTTTAAATGTAACTAACAACTGTTAAATATATAAAAAACACATTCTTACCCTGACAATTCCTTGTACTAAACTTGTAAATGTCTGTTTTATGAAACCCTGAGAAGGGATCAGGTATAATAGGTACTGAAGATAACCTCCGGGAGTAGCATGAGTGTGGGTTGCTGTCAAGAGTATGTTGTCTTCGGAGTACATTTCGCCAAACTTTTCCTTCAGAGCTTTGCTCACCTGCAAAAAAAACAAAAGTCCCAGAAACAATCACTTAAGAGAATTTGGAATCGTTTGCTGTTTTTCAAGAAATAATAAATGAGCACAGGGATTTTCTTGTACTTTTGAAACATTCATCGCACTGAAATACCCTATTTCAATACCTTTGGAGGCAAACCTCGTGGTTTACAGCCGCGATTTCATTTCATTTAATTACAGCCGCGGTTTCATTTCATTTAATTACAGCCCCGGTTTCATAAATTTGTTGTTTGGTTCCATTGAGTCGTATTCAACTCTCAGTGGCTTTGAACAAAAGCCCATCATCTCGATCTATTCACAGCAAGATCTCGCAACTCTTCTCTGGTCATTCTACAAGCGTCTTTGATCCCCTCCAACCATCTTGTTCTCTGTCTTCTCCTTCTTCCGCTTCCTCCAACCTTGCCAAGCATGATAATTTTTTCAAACCCATTATCGGCACTCATCATATGCCCAAAAGTGTCAGTATTTGCTTAGAGATAAGTTCCTCTAGGGGGCAACTGGGCTTGATTTCGTCAAGTGATTATTTGGTCTTGTTTGCTGATTTTGTGTTTTTGATTTGTGATTAGTTGTTCTTGATTTGGTCAGTTGTTCTTGCAGTCCATGGATTTCTAAGCAGCTAAGTAGAAAAAATATGTATACTGAATTACAATGCTCAAAATTTCAAGGAAATTAAAATATACCGGAGCTTCAAGAAATCATTTTAGTTCTATCCTCCAGAAGGAAATTTACATACTCTGCCACTATATCCTATTCAGGGGAGGATTGGCCCATCTAGGTATCGGGATGATTCCAGGTGGACCACTCGAGAAACGGCCCAGTATTTCTCGTATCCTTTTTGTCTGGGTTGTTTGGAAAGAACGAATAATTACTTTTCTATACTTGTGAATAAGAATCGTTAACTTCATTTGAGCTTCACATTAGCTGTCTAAAACGTTGTTGTCTTTAAAAAAAATTGGCGTTTCCTTCTATCTATCTGTCTATCGATCTATGTTGGGCGCTTGCTCTAGAATGACAAAGCAAAATTTCCTCTGCTTCAGAGAAAAATTTGTCGCCTACCAAGCACGCTGTTATAAATAAACTAAGTTAACTACGGTTTGTGTAAGTATATGAACTAGGAGTCAAAGGGACATTGGTAGGCCCTACGCTCCTTTTGTGATCTTGAAGAAAGCCCTAGTGGTTGATGGCCCATCATCCCCACACCCTTACCCACGTACAGACATAGAGAACAAAGCAAGCAATTCTCAGACAGAGATGTTCCGAAATCCGTGTCCCTACCCACATTGATCTTACAAAAAACAACGATTTACGTTGGTACTGGTTCATGAATCGGAATGGTAGTTCATGAGTCACAGTAATGGGTAGACTTAGAAAAGGCCTCTTTTCAAGGTGGTGGTACAAATACTGTTGCGCAGTAGATAATCAGTGACTAAAGAAATATAATTATCTGGTACAGCACCCCGTTTTGAGCATTGTTTGATGCTACATTCAACCAAGAGTGGATGTTTAAAATTCTTTCACTTTTAAATTGCTGTTAAAATTTGCTCCCGACTGAATTAGTTTTACAATGCATATTTCAACAGTTCTCTTTCATCCAAGAGTTAACAGATTTTTTTTTCATGAGGGAATTTATGCGGGTACGGGTGTCTCTGTAGTGGACCACAAAAAAAAAATTCTTGGCCTGGTTTCGTAGCCCTAATCTGCCCCCTGATCCTATTAGATAAAATTTGTGGCAGCAAAACATTTTTTTAATGGCACGAGAACTTTAAGGCTCTGAAGTAGTTTTCTCTATTTCGTATGTCCAATAGATCTGGCGCCTGATGATGATGTCAGTGTTCTTACTAAGTTCTCCTCTGTACGAAACAGTGCATGGGGATAGATTTTTCATGAAGATAAACTACAAAAAAAAAAATTTCTTTTGCTTTACAAAAATTATGTGACTGGCATTGCTGTAAAATTAAACTTTAACGGGTCTGACGTTCTGGAATTCTTAGGTGCACATATGCTCCCTACCTCAAGAATGCAACAAATGAGAGCTTGCTTGTTGTAGAAAAATTTGAAATAATACTTTCCAGCAGATTCCTACTGAAAGTTTTTTTCAAACCCACAAATGCCCAAACTGCACCGCCAAATGGCAAAGTGAGAAGCTAAATTTATAGTGATATACACTATATTGACAAAAGTCACCGGACACCTAGAAGAGAAACACAACATAGCATTTATTGACATACACTAGTACGGTGTCGGTACACCTTTGACCTTAATTCGTACACTGAACCTTCGAGACATGCTTTCGACAAGGTCTTGGAACACAGCGATAGGTATGCGCTTCCATTCAGTAGATAATGCTGCCGCTAACTGTTGCTTAGTAGTAGGGCTTGGTTCCAAACTTCTTATGCGGCGCTCTAATTCATCCCATAGGTGTTCTATGGGATTACTATCAGGGCTCTGTGCTGGCCAGTCCACACACGATACGGAATTATCGTCAAACCACGCCGTAACAGTCCTTGCTTTATGGCTCGGTGCATTATCCTGCTGGTACCAACAAGATATAATTATCTTGTTGGTACCAGCATAATTATCCAGGATATCGAGGTAGACGTGCTGGTTAACAGGTGTGTTCACCATAACCAATGGGCCGGCACCATACCATGAGAAACACCCCCACACGAGTACTCTGGCAGCTCCAGACTTGTCCGTAGGAACAGTACACTGTGGTAAATAGCATTCCCCCGGCTACCGCTATACCCACACAAGGCTATCAGACTGATGGATCGTGTATCTGGATTCATCAGTCCATAGAACCCATTTCCATTGACCTACGGTCCGCGATAAATGTTCTTTACACCATGCTAAACGACGAGTAGCATTCTGAGTGGAGATGAAAGGCTTATGAGCAGCCGCACGACCACGGTAACCCATGGAATGAAGTTCTCTTCGAATGGCACGTGTACATACCGAGGTTCCAACATTGTTACTCACCTGTACACTGAGGTCTTGAGCAGTACTCCGTCGATTAGCTGTAACGACTCTCCTGCGGCTTCGTCGTCCTCTATCACTGATTTTCTTTGGTCTGTCGAAATGTTTTGCTGCTTCAGGCACGCTATGTGTTTTTCACTTATTCAGTACATCCAAAACAGTTGACTTGGGTATGTTTAAACGCCTCTCGGTTTCTCTTATGGGCAACCCACTAATATAACACCCAACAATCTTTTCTTTCTCAAAGTCAGTTCTCTCCCGCCGCGACATTTTCACTCAGTCTCACAGTGCGATATGATCACGGTCAGCTGAAGGCTTGTTTTTATACAGTTTGCAGCTGTACCACGCACCTTAACAACGTAGCGGATCCGTTCATTTGCTTTTGAAGGGGTTCCGGTGACTTTTGTCAATATAGTGTACATGGATGTCTGATTTAGCTCCTTGTGAGTTCGTATAAAACTTACAGCAGTATCAGGCCAATTTCTTGCATATTATGGAATGTAGTATGTGTGAGTAATACCTAAAATCCGGTATCAGTCGAGACTTTACAGGGAGGTGAAGAAACAAAGTATCAGTAACTCTTATTAAAAGATTTTCAGAAACTTGGTAATCATTGATATAATTTACGGAATGACCTGAAATGATACAATCGAGTGAACTTCATGAAAACCTTATAAATGTGGTATAAATAAGTAGCATACGAAATATTCAGTAATATGGGGTTTACATATAATTTACAGAATGTCCTGAAATTTGGCGTTCGTAGAGAATCATTTGGATGCTCTGACTCCTAATACTTTTTAATAATTTAAATACAAATGTCCCCCATGAGTAGTATCCGAAGATGAATTTCATGAGGTATCTGTAAAGACCCTCGCACTTTCTTCATCTCTTCATGATTGTACCTGTGATCGCGCGAGAGCCAACACATATTTTATTTTGTTTTGGTTTAATTAAACGCAGACAAGATGCTGTTAGTTCTTTTTTATTAAGTTAACGCCTGTAAGAAAACTGACAGGGTTCGACACGCAGAATCATATGGGTCCTAAAAGAGTTCAGATTTTTCCTTTAAACATTAACAAATTTCATTGCATTTATTTTTATTTTAGGTGTCGCATACAAATTGCAGAGATTGAGTGAAAGTGATTATAGGGCAGATATGTAACAACAGGGATAAAAAGAGGGAAAAGACCGAATGGGCCTAACTAGCCCTCTTCTCTCTAAACAGTAATCCTTGAAACAAACATCAAGTCAAGCAGACATACTAGTGATCGGCGACCCTGAGAAACAGTTATCATTATAATTTCAAATTAACTGCCGAAGCAGCTCCACCCGATATCATTCTATATTAAAAATGTAAATTAAAACAATACCACTTAAGGTAATAACATATTAGTAAAAAGTTCAAATAATCATGTTCAGTATTAAGATTGCGAGTAATATTAAACATTAGTATGTTTAGTGATTCAAGGGTTACAATCATTATCATTGCTATATAACGTTCAATTTAAGAACTTAAAAACACTGAGACTGTTCCAGTTTATTTATGAAGCAGCTGCAACCCATGTAGATAAAAAAGTAAAAATACTATAATGAGGCTGATCGTATTAAGCGTTGTTTAAGTTTTTTAATAAATAAATATTGTTTAGGGTTATTAAATCATCAGGCAAAGTATTCCAAAAAGTTGGTCCGGCATAATTAATATGTGCTTTAGATCTTTCTGTTTGTGCAATCATAGGCACTAATTTAGTTTTGTTTCTAGTGGAATGTTGATGGATGTGAAAATTTATTGAAATTAAATCCCGATAAAGATTATTTTTATTCTCTTAGACATTAATATTCCTAAATTATAATTATATAATTGTTCAATAGTT
This sequence comes from Macrothele yani, assembly GCA_039090855.1. Taxonomy (NCBI): domain Eukaryota; kingdom Metazoa; phylum Arthropoda; class Arachnida; order Araneae; family Macrothelidae; genus Macrothele; species Macrothele yani. Next base: position 80,145,571 of record CM077026.1, read on the forward strand.
AAGAGATCAAAATCGTTAGGATGTAGCCCTAATCGGGTTGTCAAGCTTCAGAAATAATTGTTTTGAAGTTTCAACTTAAGGAGTCTGATAAATGTATTTTGTAACCGTTGTAATTTATTAATATTATATATTTAGAGGTTTTCTCCAGGTCAGGATACAATAATTAAGGTGAGTTGAATAGAAAATGTTTATTGCACATTGTTTCTGGTTAAAGATTATAACTCTGGGTATGCATGCATGAATATTCGTAGATCTCAGTCTCCGTCCGATCTCACTTAACGGACCCAGACTCCGTTGCCCTTCATGGTTCCGTCAACTCCAAACCCGATGCTCTCAAAATCCTCCCTTTTGCCTTCGACACCAAAGACGTCTGTCCCACAAAAAGCCCTCGTGTTCCTTCTAACAAAAAATTTATACACTCGCCTAAAGTCCCAGGAGTGTTTTAATCTCCTCTTTGCTAACTGTGTTAAGGAGTTAATCATTATCTACCCTTGGTGCGTTGTCACTTCTCTCTAAATGCGCTTCTGGCATTGATACACTTTAAAGCCACAATCCCTTGCCAACAGCATCAGTACAATACACTAACATACTTATATTCTTATCACAAATGTAATGCTGCTAATTTCTTGTTGCTCAATGCCAGCAGAATCAAAATGTGCTTATCTTGAAGTGTCTGCCAAAATGGCGTTAACAAAGAAATTCCACTATTGAGTACTAAGCCATATTCACAATGAATGTACCTAAACCAAGTTGGAGAATCTTACAGAACCTGTAAACACTTAAAGGAATTCCAGGCAGCTTACGACCGCGTTGACAGTTGTAAGCATCAACACAACTATCAACGCAGTCGTTTGCGAATGAATACCATTTGCTGACAGCAACAGCAAGAAAAGTTAGGACTTCAACCAGTATTCTTTCAAATGACAAATACCACCGTGTAGATGACGTATGGGGGTCTGTAAAAATAATTTTTCGAGCAATAGCGGATCCAGCAACGATGGCGGGCCAGATCCCAGCCGCCATCAACATGCAAACTTTTTCCAAGATCATAAATAATTAACTTTTCGTCCATTTATTCTGTTCTCAGATTTTCTCAAGAGCCTTTCCAGCACATGATGTGTCTTTAGAAATTATATATCCTGCTTTGTATGTGTGTGTGCGTTCTAGCTTCATCCGAAATTAAAAAGTACATTTATATATGCCCACTTATAAATTTGCATGCATCATAATCAACGTAAAATCCCTAAAGTAGTAATGGGCTGGACATATTTCTAGGAGAACTGAGCACCGCTGGACAAGTGAAATACTAGAAGGAAAAATAAAACACCCAGAAGAAGACAGCGTGGCAGACGCGTGGATGAAATTCGTGTGTCGGAGTGACATGGAGGGGACTGGCTCAAGACAGAAAGCTGGGGAAGAAACATGGGAAGACGTTCACCCTACAGTAGACTGCTGATGATGTGAAATGTACGTGAAAAGCCCAGTATGACTTCTCTTTGGAAGGTGCTCGAACAAACAAGACTGGCGCCAACTATCCTGCCACGTTCGAAGTCGCTCAGATCATTCGTTTTGCCTATTCCGATCCTGAATCGATCGTTAACTCATGCTAGACAAACTATTCTGCCTGGTTTATAATGCACACCGTGTTGGAGTGAGCCTTGTCCTCCTCTACGCAATTAGTCCATGTTCTTGACTTTGAATAACATTATGAGAAACAGAAAATCTATTCTTTGACATGAAAATAAAATTGTGTGAGACATGCCCGAAATGATTGGTTTATTTATCATAACTCACTAGCTTCAAATTATTAATGTGAACGCAGCAATTTTTGCCTAGGATGGAGAATTTCTCTGTACGTAATAACATATGCGGTATACACGCATCGTCCTTCCAAAGCTACGTGGCTAGTAAATTTTTCATTTGGCGACTAGATACTCATACATATCTCTAAGTAATTACGAAGGTAGCCTGCACATGCAAAACTCCTATGGTGCAGCTATTTAAATGACAATAAAAATACACAAAGAAAGTAGTTTGACAGTTCAAGAATTTTACAAATTTTATGCAAGCAGGGAAATTATTAAATGAAATATTTCCATAAACATTTATCATTTCATGAAGTGGAGTAAACACAAGCAAAGGTACCTATGGAAAAAGAATTACAATCAAGCATAATCTAAGCGTTAACGAAGACTAAAGAGGAAATATAGGCCATAATACTTAGGGTAAACTTTTTTATTAAATTAAGAATCTGAATGTGTGAGGTCATAGATTCTATTTCGAAAGATATCATTTTCTTCTGGGATTTAACAATAACCATGAGCAACTCATAGGGCTGAAAGCAGTTGTTCGTTCCTTATTTAAGAAAACAAGTTCCGCTGAGCGGACAGAGTTAGCGCCAACAGGCAAACGCACCAACTATGACTCATCATGGGCTCGAGCTCGGGCTCACCTCGAACGAATAGTCAAAAGCCAGCGCCGTCGGGTAAATGTAGCACCCATGACGCATCCAGAGCTCGAACCCCGGCTCACCTCTGGCTAATAGTCAGAAACCAGTGCTGTCAGTCAAAAACACCACCCATCACTCATCCAGGGCTCAAACCCGGGCTCGCCGCCCCGGTGGCGCAGTGGTCTAAACGATGGCTTCTGATCATTCGTCCGAAAGGGGTCCGGGTTCGAATTCTGTGAGGCATGGATGCTGTGCTTTTATTACGGTACTGGCTCTCTCCCTTCCCTGGAACCAGTGACCCTAAATTAGGGACGGGCGACTGCTTATAGCCCATTGAGTTGCTCACGGTGGTCGTTAAACCTTCAATCAAAAAAAAAAAAAAAAAATCCGGGCTCACCTCAGACGAATAGTCAAAAGGCAACGCCACCAGGAAAAAGTACCACCCATGAGTCTTCCGGGGTTCGAACTCGGACTCACCTCGGAGGAATAGTCAGAAGCCACCTCCGTCAGGCAAACGCAACACCCATGTCTCATCCGGAACTCGAAGTTCGACTCACTTCAGATTAAGTCAGAAGCCAGCTCCATGAGCAAACGTACCATCCATGCTTCATCCGAGACTCAAACTCGGACCTACTGCGAACGCAGAATCAGAAGCCAGCGCCTCATACAACTCGGCCGCCGTGGCATCAGAGATTTCATTGATACGTGCAGATTAAAAAGAAAACATCCTCCATATTTCTTTGCTGAAAAGGGCACTTCAATTTTTAGCTGTTATTCACAAGTTGCAATTTAATAATCACATCAGATCATACGTAGAGGATTTTAGGAAGGGAGGGTCTGACCCCAGGTCTTAAACAGCCCTTAGAAATACGAAGCTAGAAGATTTGGGCTAGAGTGCCCAATAGGAAAGTGACACGGAAGCGAGGTAGAAAGGGAGAGGAAGACACCCTTAACGTGCCCATCCGACGCACGGCGGATATTTAGTGGTTCGAGCGTTCGTACCTTCTGGGATCGAACCCAAGATCTTCTCCGTGGCAGTCACGAACGTTGACCACTAGTCCACCCGCGGCCGCAATTAAATAATCTAGAGCCCCAACACGTTTACATTAGAGTAATTCCCCTTATACAATGCTTCTCTCTTGTCAAGACATGAGATTTCTCCGTAAAGTAATTCCCATGGCTCGCGAGTTTGAAAGAAGACTGGGAGTGATTTTATAGGTGCTATGTGCGTTTTCTGATATTCACCAATTCTTGCACTAGCTTGTGTTGGCGATTAGTTATTCTTCCAGAAATTTTCACGTATTTTGCATTCTAGGGCTTTCAACAATGCTGCGCTCCGCTTCGTTCATCAAAAAAAAAAAAAAAAAAAAAAAAAAAAAAGGAAAGAAGAAAAAGGCAAACTACAGTCGGAAACTTTAGTTAAGTGCCTAATGTTCTCTCTATTGTGTGCTTCTGCAACAGTTTTAATGCGTCGCAAAACTTCCGTAGCACCGGATTCCACCACCATCATCATCACAGCAAGGCGGCGGACCAGCCAGCAAGCGTGATGATGTGGGCAGAGGTGAGCACGTAAAAGCCTGGGTTGTCAAAAGACCTCATCGGGGAAGAAGGAAGTGGATCTCGCTATGTATGTGAAGAAAACATCAGTTCAAAGCCACGTCTTATTGTTTTCATTCCTTTGCTTTTCCCTTCCTTTCCGGTTTTATTTTTCTCTCTATCTTCATGAAGCTTCGACATTTAACGAAAAGTGGCCGACGCGGAAGTCATTTCGAAGACATCAGATATAGGTCGTCAGCATGCAAATCCTACGAATTCCTGCAAAGTAACTACTACACTCTAGTTCCTTTTTATACCGGCAAATGAATTAAATACGGGGTATACAACTCTTATATAAGCTGTGGGATGGAAGTGACTGATCATTCATCCATGTCAGCAAAGATGTTTACCATCATGCATGATTTGATATCGATTCTGAACCTAAATATTGGATAACGATCTCAGGAAAGCATATTTACCGAAACTTCTCGAAGCAAAATTCGCAGACATGCATTTCCGCTCCATTCTGAAAAGGCAGCATGCACTTCGTCTCGCGATTTTTTTAAACATATTTTTAGCACGTCTTTTGTAAAAAAAGATCGTGCTTCTGTTATCGGTTTGTCCGTCAGTCCGTCTGTACATACGGAATCTCTGCAACTGTTAGTCCGATTTGAAAAATTCTTTTTGCATTAGGAAGCTTAAAATATGCAAATGATAATCCTTCATTTCGTTTTTTTTTTTACGATGCACAATTTTGCCGCTAGGGGACGTAAATGCAGATGATGTCGAATTCAAAATTACGTTTTAATCCACATATTTGCTTCTAAACATCCGATTAAAAAAATTATTTTATCTTTCGATTTCATTTAGGTCGAAGAGTGTTTTAGATATAGTTTCATTTTCAAATTACGCATAGATTTCCCGCTAGAGGGCGTAAAAGTAAATTACATTTTTTCCGATAACTCTTCTAAAACTCCGATTTGAAAAATCTTTTTTCAGCGGATACATCTCCTAATGGGAAATCTTTTGCATATAATTTCGAATTTTTGGTAAAGAATACTTTGGCCACCAGGGAGCGTAAGTGTTAATTTTTGCTTCTGATGTATTTGCCATAAAATCTGAGCTTCTAAAATATCGATTGAAAAAATTATTTCGTGGACTGATGCACTCACACCGATAAACCTTTTCGGAATACTTTCTTCCTAAAATATCCCACAGTTTCTCCGCCAGGGGCGTAGATGTAAATCTTATTTTTGTCAAGATCTAACTTCTAGAAGTCCAATTTGAAAAATTCCTTCTTTGTTGGATAGTGTTTTCCGTGTGACATGTTTTTCATATAATTTCAAAATTTTCAAGTAATTCATAGACTTTCCGCTAGGAGGCGTAATGGTAAATTGCGTTTCACCCTATATCTCTGCTTCTAAATCTCCGATTTGAAAAATTCTTTCTGCCCCGGATACAACTCCTGATGGGAAATCGTTTGCACATAATTTCTAATTTTTGTAAAAAAATGGTTTGGCCACCAGGGGGCGTAAATCTTAATTTCCGCTTCCGATGTATTTGCAGCAAAATATGAGCTTCTAAACTCTCGATTAAAAAAAACGTCGTTTGTAGACCGATACTACTCATGTCGACAAACCTTTTAGGAACATTTTCTTCTTAAAAAAGTGCAAGGTTTGTATGCCAGGGGGCGTAGATGTATATCTTATTTTTGTCAATATCTCTACTTCTAGGGGTTCGATTTGAAAAATTCCTTTTTTGTTGGATAGTGTTTCCAGTATGACATGTGTTTCATATAATTTCAAAATTTTCAAGTAAATCATAGACTTTCCGCTAGGGGGCGTAAAGCTAAATTGCGTTTCTCCCTATATCTCTGCTTCTAAATCTCCGATTTGAAAAATTCTTTCTGCACCGGATACAGCTTCTGATGGAAAATCGTTTGCACATAATTTCTAATTAAAAAAAATGGTTTGGCCACCAGGGGGCGTAAGTTTTAATTTCCGCTTCTGATGTATTTGCAGCAAAATATGAGCTTCTAAATTCTCGATTGAAAAAAACGTCGTTTGTAGACCAAAGTACTCGTGCCGAAAAACCTTTTAGAAACATTTTCTTCTCAAAATAGTGCATGGTTTCTGCGCCAGGGGGCGTAGACGTATATCTTATTTTTGTCAATATCTCGACTTCTATGAATCCGATTTAAAAAATTCCTTCTTTGTTGGATAGTGTTTCTAGTGTGACATTTTTTTCCTAAAAATTCTAATTTTCAAGTAATTCATAGACTTTTCGCTAGGGGGCGTAAAGGTAAATTGCGTTTTCTGCTCCTAAAACTCCGATTTGAAAAATTCTTCCTGTATCGCATACAAGACCTGATGGAAAACATTTTTCACATAATTTCTAATGTTTTGTAAAGAATGGTTTTGCCACCAGGGGTCATAAGTGTTAATTTCTGCTTCTGATGTATTTTTAGCAAAATCTGGGCTCCTGAAAACTCGACTAAATTTTTTTTTCTTGGACTGATACCGCTCATATGGATAAATCTTTTGAGAATACTTTCTTCCTAAAATAATTCATGGTTTTCCCACCAGGCGACATAAAGTCACATCTTATTTTTGTCCATAACTCTGTTTCTAAGAGTTCGTAAGCTCAAGATTCCGTTTACACCAATAGCTGAGGGATTAAAGACCCTATTGAAAAACGTCTTTCTTCCGTCAGATACTATTGTTTTCCATACCGGTTCCATTGCCTTTGAATAGCTTTGATAAATTTAATTGGCGTCACAACGGATTCAAAAGACGTGCTTATTACACCCGAAAATTCGGTGTCATCTTTCTTGTTTATAGTTCTACTGATAGCCCATGAATCAGCTGATTTACGTAGTAAGCAAGTCGCAAAGTTGTCTTTCTCAAAATAGGCTTGAGTTACTACAACAGCTTGGGGGAGGACTAAAGTAAATATTAAAATAAAGCACATATCAGTTCTTTTCCTCGCTCGTACAATAAGAGATTTCTTAAAAGTGCATAGATACCATAGGCGCCGTGTATGGTGAGCAAGGTGAATCTTGCCCCCTCAATAATTCTACTGGGAGCATCTTTTTTTTTTCGTCTTGTTTAATTAAATAACTTTGTGTGTGTGTGTGTGTGTGTGTGTGTGTGTGTGTGTGTGTGTGTGTGTGTGTGCCATTTTTGAAACGCGTGAGTTGATATATTTCAGTGGAGAAAAATATCTATCGTGTGCTGTGCTAATTGCAAAAAATGTGCCTCTTTCCTTTATAGAAATGTATTATTCTTTATAAGATGGACCAAGTTCCACCTTATGAGGATCCAAGCGATTTATTTCCAAAAATATAATAAATAACAAAATAAGTAAAAAAAAATTCCATATTCAGCTTTGCTCATTTGATAAGAAACTTGATTGCCAGCACCGTACTGTGTTTGACATGTTCTCGTGATATATGGCAAATGTTCAAAGCAATTCTCAAAAAATGAAATAAATAAAAATACAGAAACGTATCATCTCTAGCGCTTTTATTGATCTGTTTATATTTTGCGCTTCTCGTTCTTTGAGTAACCGTGCTAATTCCTCATGTTTTTATAAAATTTTGGAAATAAAATCTCTAGATATTTTTATAAAATCACAAACTGAATTTTATTATTTTAAATATTGAAATTCAGCAAAAGAATATTTCTGTTTCGTGGTTAATTTGCTGATGAGCGTTGACAATTGCGTTTTAAATTATACATCGAATCTCGTAGTTTATCTTTTGGTTCTTCTTTTTTATTTTCTTGCTGAAAATGGAAGGGGGTGTGCTTCTCCCACATCTTCTCTCCCAATAATTTAGTGAAGTCGGCGCCCCTGATGGGTACTAAAATCATTGTTCATCCTAGGACTAAAATTAGTGCACGGTGCTCGCTATGAAAAAAAAAAAAGCAGCTTGCATTTTCAAAGAGCGTTAGAGTGCACATCGACCTTGCAAACACAAGACCATACAAGCAGCGTTAATTCACTGGAAAAGTTCCACAGTAATTCACTGTGTATATTAAAATATCATTATGTACACTGAAGAGCAATTGAATTAGAGACAGCTGGCGTTATGCAAATGTGGCGCTGTGGGCAGCCCTGTAAACGGAAACGACACGACGTATGCAGCGATCCGACAATATAAGGAGTGATGCGACGGGAATTGGTAAGAGTCGAACGCAGTATGGGTAAGACGAAGGATCTAAGCGCATTTGATAGTGGGCAAATTGTCGGGGCCCGACGACTGGGTCACTCCATCTCGGAAGTCGTGCAGGCACTGGGATTTTCACGAGTCACTGTGTCACGGGTGCACCGTGAGTACATCGAATCAAGTAAAACCATCCCTGCAAGGGCCAACTGCCGTGGACAACAGCGTGTGGATGAGCGGGGTCATCGTCGGCTAGCTCGCATTGTAACAGCGGATAAATGGGCCACAGTGCAAGAAATCCCTCGGCAATTTAACGCTGGTGCACAAAAACGTGTAAGCAGTCACACCATCCAGAACCATCTCCTCGCTATGGGGTACAGAAGCCATCGTCCCACGAGGATACCGCTGCTGACCGAACATCACAGAGTTCAAAGATTAACGTGGGCGCGGGAACATCGCCACTGGACTCTAGACATGTGGGAAAATGTTGCCTGGACTGATGAGTCGAGATTCACGTTGGTACATGCGGATGGCAGGATACGAGTACGGCGCAAACCACATGAAGCGATGGATCCTTCTTGCCAGCAGGGTACTCTTCAAGCTGTTGGGGGTGGCATTCTCGTCTGGGGACTGTTTACGTGGACTGAAATGGGACCCCTGGTACGTGTGACATCGTCCCTCACAGGTCAACGTTACCGGGATATCCTGGACGACCATTTGCTCCCGTTTGCGCGCCTTCAACATCCCACTGGGGATCTCATCCTGCAACAAGATAATGCACCGTGCCATCGCTCCCGAATTGTATCCGAATGGTTGGTTGAACACTCCACCGACGTGACCTCGCTTCCTTGGCCAGCTAGGTCACCTGACCTCAATCCCATTGAGCACATCTGGGATGCCATCGAGAGAGATGTCAAATATTCATGAACTGTGGGAGCTTGTTCAGGAGTCGTGGGTCCGTATGGCTTCCCAACGCTTCCGGTGTCTTGTCGATTCCATGCCGAGACGAATTGCCGCAGTCATCAGGGCGAAAGGTGCTGCTACACGTTACTAGACAGGTATCTCTAATTCAATTATTCTTCAGTGTATTTCACGGACTTAATGGGTTTGAACATTTTTATGATGAATCATCATAGAAATTTGTTCTGCAACAAGATATTAGAAAGTTCTTTACACAAATGTAAATGCATATGAATACTATATAAATACATATGATATTTTTTCAAGGTATGTTTAACAATTTTTTTCTTGTTAATTCTTGTTTTTAATTATCTGTATTAACATAACTTGTACAAAATGTGTGTGCATGTGATTCATATTCACTTCAGTTATTTGTAAGAGTGCATGAGTTAGGAAATGTGTTTCTAAATACATTACACTACTCAATACAGTGTATATGTATAAAAAAAGATCGTTTCTATATATCAATTTTTTTTTTGTGTGTGAAGCCATCTACTTTGATATATGGAGTTCCGACTGCATTTTCTGTTATTTTAGCAAATACTTACGGAATTATCAGCACATAAAAAATAAATATTTTTCTTATTTTTTAGCATCTAGAGATCTTCTGTACTGATAATACTTCGTTATTGATGTCAATTGCAAATTCTTTAACTCAATTTTCTGATGATTCCGGTTTCTTTACATGGCTGAACGAAATGAAATTCTGGATGAAATTCACTCATATTTAATTCTTTGCAGGTTTGAAAATGTTAAATGTTATAAATTACCATTCGTCATTTGAATATTTCACAGCTGAAAATTTGTTCTAAGGTTTTCTTGTCGATACACTGAAACTTTTCAGTTTCTTTTGACTCCACAATGCAGAGCGATTTCAAATAATCTCACTGGTTTATTAGGAAGGGGCTCCCTAGGAGTGAAATACCCTTATAAGAGTATACGCGCAAACAGATTATGAATCTAACTATCCCAGAAAGGGAAAGAACAGAATGCGAAGCCAATCAAAATATTCAAATAGGAATATGCATTTTGCTCCCTAGCGAAATGCATAAAAAATGTAATTCTTCAGAGGTGAAAGTACAAATATATAAACAACCCGGAAGCAGGTAGCCAAGATTTTCAAGCACAGTTTGAAATTGCAATTGTTATTTTCCTTTTTGAGCATTTTTATTAAAATTGTATTATCAATAATTTTTATCAATATTTATTAAATGGAATGTCATAATTTGTGCTACCATAAAATGAATAAATATCAAGTTTGAGACATTTGCTAAGAATACTACGTTTTTCTGTATATGCTGCTTTGTCATTCCCTACGATTCCAAATTTTCAGTGCAAATAATGCGTGTTAGTTACACTAAATACACGTGACTGTTCGTCGATTTTCTAGAGAGAATGAGTTGGGTGCAGGTCATTTGTTTTGTGTTACTCATAGGAATCATAAAATGAACTCAGGGATTAGAATAAATTTAGGTTAACTAGGCCATTGGTTAATCGGGGCGTCCGCTTATTTGAGACGATTCTTGAACAACATCCCAAATTAGCTCTTTGGGATAAAGCTTCGTATAACTGAGGCAGCCCCTTAAGTGGGCCCAAGTGTTCTAGCTCCGATGTGTTCCAATTAACTGGGATCTACTGTACTTTGGCTAGAGCTGATTGCCGGTGGCGACCTCTTTTGTAAAAATATTCTTTGCAAACATAAAATTTGTCACAGCCATCATACACGTTTAATCCTTTTTTCTGCTGTTTTCGCTTCTAGCAGTTCAATCTTATAATCCTCGGAGAAGTCCCCACCTCTAACTTCCTATTTACACCGGAACCGCTATGGTTCGTGAGACGTCCTATTGCGTGATCTCTTGTCTCATACCTTTCATACTAACGTTCTGTTAACATACGAGTACGTTTACATAGAAATTAGACTGTTTCCAATTTTTGCGCACATGATCATCTAAATAAATCCCTATGCCTAGATTCTCTTACCATCTGTAACGTATGTTCTTAGATCTAACTTTCCCTTTAAGTTTTCTTTCCTGTATAAGTTGTGTTATTTCATGTTTACGTCTTTCACTTCAAAACAAACGTCACGTTCTGAACCTCTAATTTCTTCTTCATGGTTGTCAACGATGACACGTAACTAGGTGAAAGGTCACTGTACGAGGTGATAGAAAGCAATGGTAATGAGACTTCTGTTTGAGTTGTGTAGGTGGTAGATTGCTGCACAGCGTTAATCAACCTCGTGAGCTAGAATTTGCGAGTTGTGTCATCATTGTTCAAAATTAACGTCCGTTCTTTTATTTCTGCACAAGTTCTCTTGGTCTAAACAGCTTACTAGTTCACGTATTCTTTCTTCAGTGTGAATTTATATAGACAGTCAAGACATAGGAATAAAAATACGTAAGCGCAAAACCTGTTTTATTCATTTAATCATGATGTTAGGTTTCTTTTGTCATAAGCACTAAGTATTCATTCAGCGTAAGGTTAAAAACAGCATTCCTCACCACACGTTGAGCCTTACACATTTAACTTCGATGTGACGTATGCACTAATTTAACTTTATTTTTTTAGCACGCGTTTTGTAAAAAAAAAAAATCGTGCTTATGTTACCGGTTTATCCGTCCGTCCGTCTGTAGACACCATATCTCCGCAACTATTAGTCCGATTTGAAAAATTATTTGGCATTGGGGAGCTTGAAATATGCGAATGGTGATCTTTCATTTCGTTTTTTTCTTTTTTTCGATGTACAATTTTGCCGCTAGAGAACGAAATGCAAATGATATCGAATTCAAAATAGATTGTATTCCATATATTTACTTCTAAATACCCGATTGAAAAATTATTTTTATTTTTTCATTCCATTTATGCCGAAGAGTATTTTAAGTACAGTCATTTTTTCAAGTTACGCATAGATTTTCCGCTAGGGAGCGTAAAAGTAAACTGCGTTTCCTCCGAAATATGTACTTCTAAAACTCCGCTTTGAACACTTTTTTCTTCAAAGGATACAGTTCCTGGTGGGAAATCCTTTGCATGTAATTTCTAATTTTTGGTCAAAAATGATTTGGCTACCAGGGATCGTAAGTCTTCATTTCCGCTTCTGATCTATTTGCAGCAAACTCTGAGCCTTTAAAATCTCGACTGAAAAAAATTCGTTTGTGGACCGATGCTACTCACGTCGACAAACCTTTTAGGAATATTTTCTTCTTAAAATAATGCATGATTTCTACGGCAGGGGGCGTAGATGTATATCATATTTTTGTCAATGTCTCTAGTTCTAAGAGTCATATCTGAAAAAAATCCTTCTTGATTGGATAGCGTTTCCGGTGTAAAATGCTTTTTATATAATTTCAAAATTTTCAAGTAGATCGTAGACTTCCGCTAGGGCGCGCAATGGTAAATTGCGTTTTCTCCGATATTTCTGCTTCTAAAACTCCGATTTGAAAAATTCTTCCAGTACCGCATACAGTTCCTGATGGGAAATATTTTTCATATAATTCCTAATATTTGGTAAAAAATGGTTTGGCCACCAGGGGGCTTATGTTTTAATTTCTGCTTCTGATGTATTTGCAGCAAAATGTGAGGTCCTGAAAACTCGACTAAAAAATTCTTTTTGCTGGACCGATACAACTCACATCGAAAAACCTTTTAAGAGTACCTTCCTCCTAAATAAATGCATGATTTCCCCGCCAGGGGGCGTAGATACATATCTTATATATTTGTCCATATCTCTGCTTCGAAGAGTCCGATTTGAAAAATTATTTCATTGTTGCAGACCGTTTCCGCTGCACAATGTTTGTCATATAATTTCAAATTTTTCTTAACGCACAAGTCTGCAACCAGAGGGTACAAGTTCACGATTCCGTTTACAGCAATATCTGCAGGATTAAAAACCGGATTGAAAAACTTCTTTCTTCGGTCAGACACTATTGTTTTCCATATCGGTTCCATTGACTTTGAATATCTTTGATAAATTTAATTCGCGTCAGAACTTATTCAAAAGACGTGCTCATTACACCTGAAAATTCGGTGTCATCTTTATTGTTGTTCCTGTCTTTATAGCAAAATTAGCCCTTTTCTGTCGGCGATGAATTCGAACCCACATCTTCCTTCTCAGGAGCCGGACATTCTACCGACTGAACTATGCTGTCAAAGGGTTATCGTTGCAAACTTGCTTTTTGACATGCGCGTCACCTCAGGAGTAAGTACGTCACATCTTACGTATATTTTGATTTATTCTGATTAAGAATTTTTCTATGTGAATACCTCATTTTCTCTCTGGGGGAATGTGTTTTGGCAATGCTGGCAGCAGATCAAAGTGCAATTACGTAGTCAAATGTGAAAGATAAGAACGAATGTGTTGAGACTTCGAGAGGCAATGTTATCAGCCTTCAAAGGTAATGTAAATTTATTAAATCGTCTGAAGGGTCATGTTAACTAGGAAATCTTAGAGGAGTGACGCCTGTGTAATCTGTGAAGAGCTATGTACTATCTTTCACTAATGTTTTATGGACTTGTATTCAACATTACGAGAGAGCAGAGAGATAAGATTATGTATTGAAAAAGCGTTCACGTGTATTGTGGTTGAAGTTATATGCAACACATCTTGTTGTGTGCTAACAACTGTAGATGATTAAGTGACATGCTGACAGATATAAGTGGAAATACGTAAGTTGACCTGGTTTTCACTGAATTCCTGAACGTAGTCTTGAAGTATCATTTTTATGTTCAGTTTCTTCAGCTATTAAGTTTTAAGCAACCCGTGGTTCAACTTTCGATGCCATTAAGCAATTAAGCTAAGAGATTTAAGAAACTTTACGGTAAAGCCATCAGCTTTAGTAGATTTATACTATAAACGACTATTCCCGCCACTTCATCCCACTCCTTATCTTATAAACTCTGTGGTTTCAATTTCTTAATTCGTCGTGCCTTTTCACATTCCTCTACCTATGAACTTCGGAGGACTAAATTGGATATCATTCGCAATTTGGCGGAGTCTTTTGGTTACTCAAAATCTTTGATCGACAGATTGATTTGACAAATGTTACATCAGTTCCACTGCCCGGACCCTTAAAACCCGTCTCAAAGAACACCAATATGACCATCGTAATGGTTCAACTTCCTCTGCTTTATCCCGACTTTTAACCAAGGGGACTTACATTCCCATTTGGGACGATTCTAAAATTCTAACTGCTCCTCATACAAAATCTCAGCTGTTATTCACTGAAAGCCTGTACATCGATAAATTATCTGAAACTTGCTGTAATGATTCATTGCCAAGAAACATCCCTCGACCTTGGAAATATCTGCTTACAGATTTATTGACATAGTATTTACTAGCTAATGACTATGATTTTGCTGTTAATGACTGGACATGCGCAATATATCTCATGACGACTGATTGTTCGTCGTTTGTTCATTCATGTATCTATTTATAAGCTGCCTCTTCCACTGTATGTGTTCATTGCGTCTGAGGACGGGTGCCTGTTGGCAGGACCCGAAAGGTCTCATGCTTTTAAATTTTTAACTATCATTAAAGTTTTTATTCCATCATAAAACTCTTTTATATATCGTGTGAAGATGGTTTTTCGTTTATAGTATGACTTTTTAGCACGAGTTACCTCTGTCTTGTATTAGTAGATATTAAGCTTTAGGATATAATCAGATTAATGCTTTGCAGTGAAGTTTATGTTAGCCTATTAATTTGAACCATAAACAATTATCAAGTAAAACAGATATTACTCCACAAACAACTAATACCCTATAATGCAAAACACCTTAGCTCCGTTAAGTACTATTACGTATATACAGAGTGCGGCAGCGTTGATAGCGTATTAATAAAATCGTACCGTAAGCGAACAAATGTTTTTTTTTATTTATCTATGTCTATGTCGAATAGTATGTCAAATAGTAGGTACGAGAGTACCATTGATCAGCCAATGTTTGAATATGACCCCTGTCAAATGGCGGCCCCGCTGCACCACAAATTCTTCTAAGCGGCGTTGGAAGGAGTCCAGTACTCGTCGTAACATATCGCTAGGGATATTGATGACGGCAGCTCTGATGCGGCCCTTCAATTCCAATATGGTGGCACAACGTGTTTGGAAGACTTCTTTCTTGAGGTACCCCCATAAGAAAAACTCAGCACATGTTAGATTGGGGGACTGGGGCCACCAAGTGGTGTCACCATAAAAAATCTGTTATGGTGACATCCCTTGGCCGAAGATTTTCGCGTGCAGCCAAATCTTTAGACTTGATTTCTTGCACCATTTGGAGCTTACAAGGGTGAAAATGGAGATCCTCATGCAATATTGTTCCGAATGAACTATCGGAAATGTGCAAAACTGTAGAGTGTTGCCAAGCAGATCTTTTAGGGCTACGCAAGATTGCAGCACGAACACTTTTAATCATTTCCTGTGTATGCCCAGTCCATTCGCTACCTACTGGTTTACGATTACAAGCCGATGCTGTAAATCTAAAGGAACTTACCCACCTTGTGATGGTGCGACCAACTGGCACATTCCCATGACGTCACACTTTGAAATGTCGCCTGAATTTGTGGGACAACTATAGAGTCGTTATTCTTGAAATACGTTTCAACAGCAAAAGCATGATGTTCAGCTGTCCAACTCGCCATGTCAAACAAAAAACAAAATGGCAGCTCATTGACATAAATTTTTGTACGACACGCTGCAAATTACACTATGAACGCTGCCGCACCCTGTATATCTAATTTAACCTTCCTTTTCAGCACGGCTTTTGTAAAAAAAAAAAAAAAGAGATCGTGTTTATGTTATCACTTTGTCCGTCCGTCCGTCTGTGGACATCATATATTTGCAACTATTAGTTCGATTTGAAAAATTATTTTTGCGTTGGGAAGCTTAAAATGTGAAAGATGATCTTTGCATTCCGGTTTTACCGATACACAACTTCGCCGCTAGAGGACGAAAATACAGACGATATCGAATTCAAAATACACTGCTGGCCACCCAAAATGCAACATCAAGGAGGACACGAGATAGCAAAGCCAGATTTACTGGACACATAACAACAGATTCAAAGATGAAACGACTGAGTTTACAGGCCCGTGCGACTTGCGGAACACACAGACATCAATAGTTCGTGTGGCCCCCATGACTGGCAACAACAGCCGCTACACGCCGCGGCATCGAACGAAAGAGGCTTTGGATGTAGGCTTGGGGTATGTCGGTCCAGGCTGCTTCCACACGTTGCCACAGTTCATCAGGCGTAGCCGCTGGTGGTGCTTGCCGGGCCATTCGGTTGCCGATCAGCGACCAGACGCGTTCGATGGGCGACATATCGGGAGAACAGGTGGGCCACGGCAGCAGTGACACCTGGTTGGCCGTAAAGAATTGTTGCACGATGCGTGCCACGTGCGGTCGCGCATTGTCATATTGAAACGTGGCCACTGACAGGTCCTGTAGGTAAGGGAGGACTACAGGCTCCAAAACGTCGGAGATGTACCGGTGGCTGTTGAGTGTACCGGCGATGCGTACCAGAGGGATGCGGATGTCATATCCAATTGCGCCCCAAACCATAACGCCAGGCAACGGACCGCTATGGCGACGCATAATGCACGCGTCGTACAGCCAATCGCCGCGGTGCCGCCACACACGGATTCTACCATCGTGATGTTTCAGACAGAAGCGGAATTCGATGGAGAAGGCGATGTCGTGCCATTCCGTAGTCCAGGTGCGGCGTTCAACGGCCCACTGTCGCCGCACTCGCCGGTGGTGTAACGTCAATGGTAATCGGAGCAAGGGACGCCGTGTGACAAGTACCCACTCCGGCAGACGACGTCGAACGGTACATGCTGACAAAGGTTGTTGCGCAACACACCCTAATTCCTGCGCTAACGTTCGTGATGTGGCGGTGCGAGCCGTCAATGCCCGCCGCACAACATGCCGGTCTTCTCGTTCGGTGGTGTGCCGCGGCTGCGGCAATCGCTCACGTCGGTCCGTCTGTTCCTCCTGCACCCACCGAATCCATATTCGCCTCACTGTGGCTGGATGTCGTCCCACACGGGCGCCGATGTCTCGGAACGATAAACCGCTGTCGCGATAAGCCACTATTCGTCCTCTGTCGAAATCCGAAACGTGCTAGAATTACTGCCGTATTCTGCGACATGGCATCAGGAAGCTTCCCACGCACAGGTCCGGCAGCACAACACACTTCCACTACTTGAACCCCGCTTTCTGTGCATCCTTCTTATAGTGCTTCTTGCCGGGCGCACCTGATTTGCATATGCCCTGCAATACTAATCGTTTGCATGTCCTCTTGCGGGCGACGCATGCTGCGAATTTCAGGCCAATCGGGTGCTTCCTTCTTGGTGTTGCATTTTGGGTGGCCAGTAGTGTACATTTTATTCCATATATGTGCTTCTAAACATCCGATTGAAAAAAATATTTTCCCTTTCGATGCCATTTATAGCGAAGATATTTTTTCAAGTGATGTATAGATTTCCCGTTATGCCATTCGCTACATTAGAGATGGGGAGCACTATCCTCTTTAAATAATGCACAACTGTCTTGCTAGGGGGCTTAAAGATTAATACCTTTTTCTCACTATCTCTCCTTCCGGGAGATGTATTTGAAAGGTTTGTTCTCCTTAGCATAGATTTTGTCATGAAGAATACTTTTCGCCTGTTTTCAATTTTCCCATTATGCAAAATGTTATAGCTAGAAGGCGTAGAATTATGTCATGTTACCTTCTATATTTCTTCCTTTAACTGTTCGATTTGAAAATATCTTTGCCTCTGTTACCTTCTTTCTGCTATGAGACACGTTTTGTGTGTCATTTGTTAATTTTTATAATATATGTACTTTTTAGCCGCTTGTGGAAGTAAGTACAAATTTCTATTTCGGGATGTTTTACTGATTGTAGAAATCCGATTGATTTTCCTTTATTCTTTAACCGGTTCCATTGACTTTGAATGACTTCAATACATTTTATTCCCGTCGGAAAGGATTCAAAAGACGAGCCCATTAAAACCGAAAATTCGGTGTCATCTTTCTTGATTTTTTATGAAATGTTAATGATTTCAGTAACACTGTGAAGCAACAAAGACGACAAAGAACAAGTTATAGTCTTCAGATCTCAATATTTCCTTTCTGGATGAAATGGCTCAGTTATTTTGATATTATTGTTTTCATTACGAAATTATCATAAAAGGGAAGTAAATGGCGTTCTGCCTTCCCTAACGTCATGCGGTATTTAGGAAGTATGTGTCATTACTTGCTATGCACGGTTAAGCAGAAACTTTCTCTTTGATAATGGTAAGAATTCGAAGAGAGACTTTCGTATTTTAATGCATTAGATCAAGACGTAATGCCGTTTGCATAATATCAACAGAAAAGGAATTTCCAATGCAATCAGCATATGACGAAATCGCAGTCAATTTTTATCTCAGAAGGGGAAAAAAGTCGAAATTTTGCTGCATTATGATGCCCAGTTTTGTTGAATATTTAAATTCTTATTGAATAAGGCATATCTTAAGTTTATGATTTATTCTCAGATCTTAATACCTTTATATCCTATAAATATTAAACTACCTGGAGATCCTACGCCTTTGGCAAAAATTAAGAAGGAGCTTTTAAATAAATATGCACACCTGAGTCCCTACTACATTAATCCTGGGACTTCTTTGGCCAAATATGACCCTTGTGTGCCATAAAATCTCAAAACAGTCGATCGCTTACATTAATCTAACCTTTGTGTTACTGCGATACTTCACAAGGAGTCTTCCTTTGCTTTATTTGAAGTACTTTCTCGTTACGTTGTTATCGTCGATCTGTACGTGCGATTTCCGTACAAGTGAATTAGAAATTTCTAGCGCAATCAAGGTCGGAACAGGTTTTAGGAAGAGGGTTTCCGAACAAGTTTCTAACCAACCTTTTTTAGGAAGAATTTGGTTCTTCCGATGTCAGAAATACAAAAGGTAATTTGTATTTATAACATTGGAAGATCACCATCATCATTATCGACCACTGTCAATCCACTGTTAGATGAAGCTCTCTCCCAATTTCTCCTACAACTTTATGTCATTCCAACTGCTTCCGAATCTCATGCACCCATCTCTCACATGGCCTTCTGCTGGGTCTTTTCCTGTTCCTTGGAATCCAGGTTTGTATTTCAGTTGTCCAATGGTCAGTTCTTCTAGCAGAGGTCAAGCCCATTGCTATTTCGGGGTTTAAGACTCTTCCTTTGCTTTACTTAAAGTATTTTCTCGCTACGTTGTTATCGTCGATCTGTACGTGCGATTTCCGTACAAGTGAATTAAAAATTTCTAACGCTATCAAGTTCGGTACAGGTTTTAGGAAGAGGGTTTCCGTACAAGTTTCTAACCCACCTTTTTTAGAAAGAATTTGGTTCTTCCGATGTCAGAAATACAAAAGGTAATTTTGTATTTATAGCATTGGAAGATCACCATCATCATTATCGACCACTGTCAATCTACTGCTACATGAAGGTCTCTCCCAATTTCTTCTACAACTTTATGTCATTCCAATTCCTTCCGAATCTCATGCACCCATCTCTCACATGGCCTTCTGCTGGGTCTTTTCCTGTTCCTTGGAATCCAGGTTTGTATTTCAGTTGTCCAACGGTCAGTTCTTCTAGCAAAATGTCTAGCCCATTTCTATTTCGGGGTTTTTTATCTTGATCATATCATCAGGTCCCGTCATTTTCCTGAATTTAAGGGAAATTTGGCCATAACTCACCACGCCGGCCAAGCGGGTTGGTGAGTGTGAGATAGCATTTCCTCTAATCTTGATGGCATACTAACATCTGGTCTGAGATCCCCTTCAGTGGGAATAGGATGCGCCGCGAGAAGGTGGCGTTGACATAGATAAATGCAAATCTGATTGATATTAATACATAAAGTCCTTATAGAATATTACATTTTAGGATAAGGTGAAAATAACCTTTGCCAGAGATGAAAAATATAAAAATGTTTTGTTCTGTTGGATCCTCATTCTACGGAATAAATGTCCAGAGATAATAAAAAAAGTTAATAATTTTCAAGATCTTCAAACGATACCTTTAAAAATTAGCTTTTGTTTTGAATATACTGGTTGGTACAACAAATTTTTACTGCGGTTTTTATTGATATATATGAGATATACAGTTGTACGAGTCAAAACATTGTTTTTCTTTCTTAGATCTCAATCCAATGTACATAATATACCCATAATATCTATACATTAGAGATAGGATTGATGGAAGTTGACATTGGCATTCCCCAAGCGTAGTGGAACAGACTCAAACGGATCGCAGGTGATAAACAGGCGGACAGCAGGGCTTCCCAACAGTGTATTGCAATCGACGAACATAGGTAAGCGTGATGATCTGAGCGATTTTGATCGCGGACGCATTGTCGACGCAAGACAGATGTGTCATTCAATCGCCCAAGTGGTGGGATCTGCAGGGTTCTCGAGGGCAACTGTATCGAGGATGCACCGCGAGCATATAACATCGAGGTACGTACCAGCGTCCATAGAGCAAATGATGGCTGACCACATGCAATTAATGACCAGGGTCAACGTAGACTATCCAGGCTCATACAGACGGACCGTTTGGCAGCGGCGGCGCAAATCGCATCCAGGTTAAATGTCGGCGGCTCAAGCAGCATCAACGAGCGATACGGTACGGCGCACGCAGCACCCTGCGCTACGGGACCCTGCGCTACGGGGCCACCCTGCGCTACGGGGCCCTCGTAATCAGATGAATCCCGTTTTCAGGTGCACTGAATTGACGGGAGGGTGTGGGTGTGGCATCGACCGCATGAGGGTGTGGCGTCGACCGCCTGAGGCTATGGCCCCGTCGTGCCGCGTCATCTCTATTCAAAGATGGTTTCAGGAGCCATCTCATGGGACACATTAGGTCCCTTATCGTGTCTGGAGAAGTCTTTAGCCGCTGCGCGCTACGAGCATGTGTTGGCTAATCACCAAAATGCTTTCATGGCCTTCACGCATCCTGCGGCCGATGGTCTGTTTCAGCAGGAGAATGCGCAGTCTCACCGAGACACAACCACCAAGGCATTTCTCGAGGAACACTCATCTGAGTTTGGAACCATCCAGTGACCCCTCAAGGTCACATGATCTCTGGGATGCCGTGAAGCTGGACATCAGATCCATGGAACCTGAATCGACGTCTTGGGTGGAGTTGTGGACAATGCAGCAACATGCATGGCTGGCATTACATCTGGAAACCTTTCGGCATCTGATGGTCTCGATGCCTCACAGTGTATAGGATGTTATTCGCGCTAGAAGAGGATGAACGCTCTATTAAGTAGGTATCTCTAATGTTTTGTCCATTGAGTGTACGTGCTCTATGGTAATTTTTTGTCACTGCTGATGTGGCCCTGGTTGAATTATATGATTTAAACCCGAAACTTTGGTTATCAATTGCAGTGGCAGCTTTTGTTTATCTGAAAAAAATGGCTCAACTAAGTTTTATTTTATTTATTGAAATTCGTACCATCTGAAGTCCTCTGGCTGTATATCCATAAAATGATAAGAAAATTCACATTAACTAAAACTAAGGAATCCTAATGCTTATTTATTTGAATTTATTGATTTACTTATCGTAGATAAATGGAAAGTTCATTCTGGGTGGCTCAATCCTAATTTATGAGTATTGCCTCCACAGGAGG
Organism: Macrothele yani; assembly: GCA_039090855.1. Taxonomy (NCBI): domain Eukaryota; kingdom Metazoa; phylum Arthropoda; class Arachnida; order Araneae; family Macrothelidae; genus Macrothele; species Macrothele yani. The sequence continues at coordinate 80,167,345 of CM077026.1, forward strand.
GTGAGAAATAAAACTGAAAGAGCCAACATGACGTCAGTGTTTCGTTCAGGACACGAATCCATGCCCTCATAATGAAAAGATAGAATCGTAAATTACACAGTTCCCCAGACAAAAATGTAATGTTTTCCATGGAAAGAAGAGGTGATGTTACCCGCTCTCTAAGACTTCCTCTGCTTCTAAATAAAGGGGTCATGAATATTGCAAATTATCATCAACTATTTACAATCCAATGCTGGATGAAGGTCTCCCCAAGTTTCCTTCACAACTTTCTGTGTGGAGCAATTCTTTTCCATGCTAGTCAGGCATCGTAAATAGTCGTTCCAAAATAGACATCAAAATGAAAGAAACAAACTTCTCTTTCCTAAACTGTTTCAGATTCATACAATCATTTGATGTTAAAAGTAACGCCAAACAAAAACCTTTATTTTAATGAACGACAGCGCTCCTGGAGGAAAAGTTATGAAGTATTAGGAAATTTTCTGTTCTCACACGAACAGTTGTAAATGATAAACCAAACTCGAGAAACAAATTTTCGTTTAAAATGAAATATTCTGGAAATGAAGATTACTCCTCAGAACCCATTTTGTGCACACGAAGTGGGTATTTTCTGTATTGATAGGAAATTGGAAAACATCAAAAAATCGAAACTGCTTATATGCAAGGGATTTTTTTTTTGGACGTGAAATACCCTTTACACAAAAATAAGACTGATTCGAAGCAATTCTCATTTTCGTACCTCAGGCCATCCAAAAGAAAATGTGAGATTCAAAATGGAAGTTTACGTATTAAAATACCGATACTTTTTCAATACTTAGCAACCTTAAAAAAGGAGGGAGGTGGTGAAAGAGGAATCACATAAAAACCTCTTAAGAGAAAATGTTCTAGCCATTTTAAATTTACTTTTTTAAACAAATATAATGGAAATACACAACACTTAGCCTTAAGATTTGCTGCTTTCATTTTTCGACGTCGATACGCTGAAGAAAAATAAGTACTGTGAATTCACGGAAAATTCCTGAAAATATTGTTGAATAAAGTTGCTAGTAGGTGTCCGTCTTTTAACGAAATTTCTGTTTAACAATTCCCGTTTCTTCTAACTTCTATATTTTGACAGATTTTCCGTAGGCATTAATTCTGTTTATTTCAGAAAAATCCATATCGTTTTTGTTTTTGTTTTTTAAATTTACACAGAGATTCTGCAAAATCTTCAATTTTGACATATTCAGATCCTTTGCGTTTGCGTCATTTAGGGACCAAACCAGTCTCGTTCAGCTTCATCTAAAAACACGCTTACTATCCGTCGAGCCTGAAGGCCACTCGAACTGTTACTTATCAGGTTTAACTCTAACTGCGCAATGATTTTTTTCCCTTTTAATGCGGATGAATTATTGATTTTATTTTCTGTTGAAGCTCATTATTCTGAATAGGTTCGTAAGAATTTCAGTTTTTCCCTATGAAGACTTACCAAAAATTTCATATTTTTTTCATCGTCATTCTTTGAAGCAAAAGAATGCTTCGGAACTTGAGATTTTTTAAACTGACAATGGGTTCTAATTGTCTTTAAGAAAAAGTGCAAAGTACTGTTTTATAGTAAACTTTAACAAAACTCCTGAATGTAAAATTTACTCTTGATAACAATAATATCTTTTGCCTTAAGGGATCCCCAGATTTGATACATACGCATCGTACGATCACCTATACAACAATTTAAGTACCCGGTTTGTAGCTTATAGCTAGTGCAAAAAATGAGAGAGAGAAGGGAAAGAATATCTGGTACCACAATAATAAAAATTTCATGCGATATGCTATCCACAATATCTGATTTCGCTGCAGAACTTCAGAATCAGATCCGTTGACAGACGATTGAAATTTAATAGTTAATCAAACCTGAAGTATTGCCGCGAATTGCTCCTATTACCGAAATTTTCCGTCAAATGGAACGGGAAAAGTGAGAACGAAATTTTTCCGTTAATGTACGAACAGAATTGCGGAAAGGTTTCTGAAAATTCAGAATTTTCCGTTAACACATCGTAAAAACGGCCATTTACCGTTAATATCCGAAAGGAATTGTGGAAATGTTTCTGAAAATTCAGAATTTTTCTTGACGTATGAACAATCCGTGAAATTCAGGTTTTTTTCCGTCACTTCACAGAAAAGGTTGTGTCAGAAAAGCGCTTCGTTAATTAATGAAAGGAATCACGGAATATGGCTCGTGAATTTCAGAAATGTTTTACAGTGCATACTTAAAAACTCTTTAAGAACTTTTGATTAATGTGATTTCCATCAGAAAAAATATATAAGAAAAAGCTTTTCTATTTTATTTCGTCCCGTTAGCTTAAACACTAAAGCTAAGTGATTTAGAAGTAAACTTGGATCGGACTAACTTTCATCTTCTAATAAATAGATTAAATAGGACATGTACAGGGCTTCTTGTTGTTCTACTGAACCATACGATGTTTGACAAGTAATGCTCACGAAGCAACACTATTGTAATTCCATTGCACGAGAAAATCGGTGAATAAAATATAACTTTCTGCTTTCGTCGAGTGCATCTGTCATACCGAACAACTTCCTTGAATCAGTTATTGTACATATTTTAACGTGATGTTAGGGAAGCCCTATTCATTCATTATTTTGTGGCGGGAACATGCACAGGTCGCTGAAAAATCTGCAGAGCGTAGACATGAACTGGACCATGCAGAACTGCGGTTGTTGACCTTGTACCAAACCGACCAAATGAAACCGACAAAAAAAAAAAAAAAAAGTGAAAAACCTATGGAAATCTCATCCGACACAAAGATTTATGGACCTGGATTAAACGCATAACTCGTTAATAAAAGCAGTGTGATTTATGGATTGGAAATCCGTATGGCTGGAACACAGGGGTGGGGGCGGCTACTTAGAACGCTTTCAGAGGTGTTATGCGAAGTTCGCTCGTTCGGAAAGCAAAAATCAGCGACTTTCCCTGAGGGGCTAGTATTTGAACAAATGGAAGGAGTTTGTAGACAAAATTAGAGTTTAGAGAAGTGATCGCTGACCTAAAGCCATGCGTGGGTGATTAAGGGAATATATGCACACAAATGAAGGGGTTCACGCGATGCTTAGGACTGATATGATTCCTTGTGTTGTGCTTGAATAAATCCACATCGGCCATCGGGTGACAAAGATTAGGAAAATGACGCACCCTACCATTTTGGAAAGTAAACACGCTAATTACAGCGTGAAAAGCAGAAACTGTAAACGTCGTACTGTAAGCTTTATACGTACTTTCGGCGCTTACAGTTCGTAAGCCACCAGGATTACATGGGAGGTGATATAGATAAAAACAAGGAAAGCAAAAAACAAATGTAATGTTCATCTTACCAATTGACATCAAGATTTTTACGATGGTCCTACTTATTCTGGGATTTGTCGCGGGAGTTTTAATTCAGCATCTCATACTATCTGTAAAATTATCCGTTCTAATTAAAAATGTAAATAAGTATCTGTTTTTTACTTTTAACAATTTGACCAGAAAGTATTGTTACATTTTTCACCATTTGATCAGAAGGTATTGTTATATTTTTTCACCATTATATCAAAAGGTACTGTTATTGCCCGCGCCATTTTTTACAGAATCATGATAACGAATATAATCCAGGCAGCTGACGCCAAGAAGAGAAGCAAGCAAAGGGATTAAGAATACCTGTGAACATATTAACAATGTCGGACCACCCCGATGGTAATCGGTGCCGTATTGTTGCAGAATAGCTGTATACAGCAATATGCCGCCCCGGTGGCGCAGTGGTCTAAGCGATGACCTCTGATCATTCGTCCGAAAGGGGTCCGGGTTTGGATCCTGGTGAGGTATGGATGTTGTGTTTGTCTTATGGCACTGGCTCTCTTCCTTCCCTGGAACCAGTGACCCTAAATTAGGGACGGGCGACTGCTTATAGCCCATTGAGTTGCTCACGGTGGTCGTTAAACCTCCAATCAAAAAAAAAAAATAAAAAAATAAAAATACAGAATATATTATTCCAAAGTTTTACCTTAATGTGTTGGCCCGTTTTTTCCGCTTAAACGTCAGTGGTTGGAGAATGCATTAGGAGGCGTAGAAGTTAGTGTTTTCAAAGATGCCGCAAGTACAGCTTTACGAATCAGGACAGCTAAAACAAACAATTCGTTACCTATTCAGCTTTTGAAGCAGTTGTTGGGAAAGGTAACGTGATCTTTATAAACTTAGGATCAGTGATCAATGATGTTGCACTATCAAAGTTTTTATTTAGCAGAACAAAATGAATAGTTCAATCAAATATTTCCAAGTGCTTTAGACGAAAGGGGATGGGGATTATTCGGAGTCCATAATTAGAAATTCAGCTGGTGTATCTAGTGAGAGAAAATAAACTTTATGTGAATTTGCTATATAAAAGGGAATTAGTCCAATGAAGATAGTTTAGTTCGCCTCTCAGTAAGTATTGGGAAGTTCAAGGATTTTTGCTTCATTTGTTTTTGTTTTTAATATGTAAATCAGGTTGTCTAACTGCCATACTGGGCTATCCATTCGGTAATACGGCGTATCATCGAGTGGAAAATTCCCCGGGTGGTGTTCTGAGGAATTGCTGACCCTGATTCGTTGACCTGTGTTCACAGTTCATCATCATTGCGAGGGTCTCATTCAGAGGCGTTAAGTCGTCAAGTCGTCTGCTTATGACGTCCCACACTTTCTCTAATGCGTAGAAATCTCGGGAACACCCTGGTCAGTGAAGAACTTGGGCACTTTGAAGGCACTGTCGGTATACGTTGTCAGTGTGTGAGTGGTCCTCATCATGTTGAAACTGAGATGCCAAGGGGACACGGCGACAAAACAGGCAGAAATACCTCATCGACGTATCGTCCTACTGTCATCATACCCACTATGTGTATGAGCGGTAAACGGCTGTTGAAACCGATAGCGGCCCAAACTGAAGAGCCATATGACGCTCGCGGATTTCAGCAAGATCAGACCGGTGACCACGATATATCCAGTCTTTCAATTCGTGATTGTCGGCGCTGAGATAGAAGCGAAACTCGTCGCGGAGTACGATACGGTTCCATTCGTTCAGAACAGGGGTGCCCAAACTTTGAGGAACCAAGATCTACCTTAACCTATCATTCCCTACTGTGATCTACCATGGTATATCGCAATGACATAGGCATAGTTAAATAGGAATAAGCCTATATCACGAGTGTTTTGTTAGTATGTATGGTTTTGTAAGTTTGGAACAAATGCAGAGAAATAATATTTAAATCACTTTTATTTCTGAAACACTATTTTTCAAACAAATTATATAATTTTACTTATAGATTCTTTATATATAGTATTTAATTCTTAGATGTTGATGCATGACACTGCATGTCCTCACAAAGTTTCTAGCCCCACTCATTTTTAAGATGTAAACAAACCTTAATACCTTAACTTATATCTACACTCAATAAGTAAACTCATTCTTATGCACAAATAAGGATGTTGACAGATCGGCCGTCCTGTAAGTGTAGGCGTTGAGATTGACGACTAGGAGAGCGGGAGATAACAACGTGCATCATGCGACAGACTGCAGATACGCGATGACCATCCGCAGCGGTTAGGGTTAGGGAGGAGGTCTGACTGATTAATTCTATCATCTGGTCTCAGGCAGTTCGTACGGAACAGCATACGCCAGCACGATAAAACAAATGACAGACCGTTTGGCCACCCCTGGTCTAGAAACTCATGTCTGGTACGGCACCAGTGTATCCTTTCGCGACGATATGCTGTGGTAAGAGGCAGTCGTTGCAATGACTGGGGAGCACGCAATCCTTTCTCAAGCAATCTGGGAATATCAGATCTTGTCGACAGGGGGATGGCCATAGCTGCCTGTACACCTCGCCGAATGCCGTCCAACACGGATTGCACCGGTAACACTACGGTCCCACATTTGCACCGGTCCCACTACGGAAACCTACGTTACCTTCACCAACAACTGCTGTCATATTCGGCCGACAATCGCCGCATTCCAATGAGTTGGGCACCCCTCAAATAATTTTAACGGGTGCTCAAACTCCTGATCATTCGATATAGTTGGCGTCCATGCACATGCTTCACAACAGATAGTTTTCACAATGGAACGTCTACTTCTATTCCTTAGACTTAGCAAAATATCCAGTTAAGTTAGAAGATGTTGTTTAAACCATACTATTAGGACCATCCTTTAGACTATTGGTGGGACCAGGCGCGGCTCTTCTCAAGGAGATAGCGCGGTCCATCCCCACCTGAAATTTAAAATCCATTACCTTTTGTTTGAATAGCGATATGTAGAAAGTTTCTATCGATATGATAGCACTGAGTCTGCTTTGATTTCGCTCAGCTTTCTGAAATTTAAAATCCATTACCTTTTTGTTTGAATAGCGATATGTAGAAAGTTTCTATCGATATGATAGCACTGAGTCTGCTTTGATTTCGCTCAGCTTTCTGAAATTTAAAATCCATTACCTTTTGTTTGAATAGCGATATGTAGAAAGTTTCTATCGATATGATAGCACTGAGTCTGCTTTGATTTCGCTCAGCTTTCTGAAATTTAAAATCCATTACCTTTTGTTTGAATAGCGATATGTAGAAAGTTTCTATCGATATGATAGCACTGAGTCTGCTTTGATTTCGCTCAGCTTTCTGAAATTTTAAATCCATTACCTTTTGTTTGAATAGCGATATGTAGAAAGTTTCTATCGATATGATAGCACTGAGTCTGCTTTGATTTCGTTCAGCTTTTTCTTCCCCTCGCACTTCTGTCTCGTAGCATCATTGGATCTTCCCATTCCTCAAAGCAAGCGTGACGCTTGCAATTTCCTCGTGCGTGATTTACTGAACGGGATAACCAGAAACTATCCCCAGAATTGTGTGACACAGTTTTGAATGCACCAATCAAGGCTTCTCAGCGCTCGGGAAGGATGAATAAGTGCGCATGCGCATGATGTCTCCGTGGGGTTAATCAGACGGTTTCAGGTGATTTCATCGAAAGCGAATTCGTATAAAACGAATTAATCGAAAACGGATTCATCGAACTGAGAATTCATGGAAAAGCAAATTCTTCAAAAATTGGGGCTTCAGGTGAATTCATCGAAAACATATTCATCGAAAGCGAAATCACCGAAAGATACAATACCGTAGGGTAAGCTTGTGTCGAAAACTTTGACTATAATTGGAATATGACTAAGTGGCCACAAAAGCATTTGGGGAGCGTATAAAAATTTCATTTTTTATTTCTTAGATTACACTTTCATGTATGATGACCACAAACACGTTAGGGAGTCTAACAAGAATCAGACTTTTGATTTCATCGTGTCTACTTTTCTCGTAGAACGCGTCTAAAGATGCCACCTAGGCAGTGGCCTTTTCAACAGTTTTTATTCCGACGTAATATATTTATAAGGTGGGGACACACAGACAGGTCAGTAATATCACGCTTTTTCTTTGGCACTAAAAATAAATTAATATGCCTAGGCCTAAGCTTAGGCCTTTTTTAACAGTTTTTATTCCATCCTGTTCTTATTTACAAGGTTTAGACACCAAGTCAAGTTAGTATTATTGCTCTTTTACTTAGGCATTAAATATTAATACCTTGGTTTAGGCCTAGGCTTTTTTAACAGTTTTTGTTACTTTTTTTTGTCTTTTTTATTCAATTGTTAAATAGGACAAAAAAAGAGTGACAAAAACAGTATGTGTTAATATTTAATGCCTAAGTAAAACCGCGATAATACTAGTTTGACTTGGTGCCTAAACCTTATGAATATGAGCACGATGGAATAATAACTGTTAAAAAGGCCTAAGCCTGTTTATTATTATTTCATGCTTAAGCAAACACGTAGCATAATTAGCTTGATTTATTATGTAAACGTTGTGAATATATTGCGTCGTGCTCAGATTGATAAGGCTTTATTTCCTGGGTTGTCTCATTACCCCAGCTAATTTACACTAGGTGTGACAAATTAGACTAGACTAGTATTATTGCCCTTTTACTAAGGCCCTATGCCTTTCCGCACGTCTGAAACCAAGAAACTGCAATTTTTATACGGCCCCTCAAGTGGATGTCTACACTTGTCCGTGCCCAGTTGTCCTGTGGCCATTTCGATGAATTCGTTTGATTTTATTTTTTATTTTTTTCGAAAAAGTCGTCTTTCGGTAAATTGCTCGTTTGATAAATTTGTTTTCGATGAATTCGCATTCGACGAATTCGTTTTCGATGAATTAGTTGCATTTTTTTCGATAAAGTCGTCTTTCGGTAAATTGCTCGTTTGATAAATCTGTTTTCGATGAATTCGCATTCGACGAATTCGTTTTCGATGAATTCGTGTCCTTTTTTTCGATAAAGTCGCCTTTCGGTAAATTGCTCGTTTGGTAAATTTGTTTTCCATGAATTCGCATTTGACGAATTCGTTTTCGATGAATTAGTTACATTTTTTTCGATAAAGTCGTCTTTCGGTAAATTGCCCGTTTGATAAATTTGTTTTCAATGAATTCGCGTTCGACGAATTCGTTTTCGATTAATTCACCTGCTCCCAATCAGGCTTATCCCTTCGCGCAATACACAGGTGGCCGAAGTGCAGCACATTTTTCCATGTAGCAACTTTAGCGGCTAAAACTGATGCAGCCGCCATGTCTACCTGTGATTATATTGTAGCTGTTTTTTTTTTTTTTTTTTTTTTTTGATTGAAGGTTTAACGACCACCGTGAGCAACTCAATGGGCTATAAGCAGTCGCCCGTCCCTAATTTAGGGTCACTGGTTCCAGGGAAGGGAGAGAGCCAGTGCCGTAAGACAAACACAACATCCATGCCTCACCGGGATTCGGACCCTGACCCCTTTCGGACGAATGATCAGAGGCCATCGCTTAGACCACTGCGCCACCGGGGCGGCATATTGTAGCTGTGTGCAGTTGTGAAGCGTGAACACAATCGCGAAATGAAAAGTTAATTTTTACAATGAACGAAGTAGATTTTTTACTGAACAAATTTAGTACAATGAATTTCGATCAAAAATTGGTAATAAAACATTTAGGACCGCATCGAACTCATGATTTTATTATTGCCAGGAGTAAAGCGAATTCGGCAAACCTAAAAGAAAACTGACATTATTATTATTATTATTATTATTATTATTATTATTATTATTATTATTATTATTATTATTATGAAAAAAACTTATTGGGCTGTAATCGTCATTATTATTATTAACACAATTTTCAGGACATTTAATCATTATTATCTATATTAAAACAATTTACAGGACATTTAATCATTACTATCATTATTAAAAAACCTACATGACCTGTAAGTGTTATTAACGATTTCTCATTGCAATCTGCGTAAATTTCGAGAATCTGGTGCTAAATGTGAATAAAAACCATTACAAAAATGCATTTTGCTGCTATTCATCTTTCCCGACAGTAGTAAAATATTACCTTTCGTCAAAGTTCAGGGCTCGGAGTTTCTACAACACCCATAGATGAAATATTATAGTTCCTGCTTAATGCACCATGCCTAATGGTCAAACTTTCCTATCGATTGTGTTAAACATATTTCCGGATAATAAGATTGACGACATTATATGTAGAATACGTTTATTTTGTACTTCTTCCCTACACATAAATGTGATCTGCTATTATGAAAAGCTCCAAAAATATCACTTCATGCCGTCGATATCAGCCGAAGGATTCAGTATTAATTTTGCCGAACCAGAATCTCTTTTCTTTTTTTGATTGGAGGTTTAACTACCACCATGAGGAACTCCATGGGCTATAAGCAGTCGCCGGACCCCTCCCGGTGAGGCATGGACGTTGTGTTTGTCTTACGACACTGGCTCTCTCTCTCTCTTCCCTGGAACCAGTGGCCCTAAACTATGGGACGAGCGACTGCTTATAGCCCACTGAGTTGCTCACGGTGGTCGTTAAACCTCCAATTAAAAAAAAGTGAAGCTTTACACTAGAATTTTTTTGTTTTAAATGAATGTCGTCCTAAAACTTTTCAGGTGCAACCTTGTGTTTTGAACATATCATTGAACAGTATTCCCTCAGAATTTAGACAGGGAATACTGAGCCTTCTCTACTTTACTTCTTCTGTGCTCTTTTAGCACGCAAAGGAGCTCTGAAGACATACAAAACCGATTACTAAAACGGGTTTCCTCGATATACATTTCATTCTAGGGTTGCCAACAATATTATTTTGAAGCTGGCTAGATTACGTTCATCAGGAGTTCAGGTTTTCTAGAAATTTTTACTGATCATCGAGCATATTTTGTAATTTAAAAAATTCAGAAATATACCCGTTCGTCGATATCTGAAATATGTATGATCTGACATTCACTAGAACTTTTCTACAGGCTTTGCCAATAAAGAGAATCAAACATACTCTTTTACTTTTAGAATCATTGAAGTAACTTACCATATGGAAAACTTAGAAAAGGAATAAAAGAAAGTAAAAAAAACTTTTTCTTAATAACAAATGACCTAAATAACTGAAATTTAAAAAATTTTAAATTAATTTACTGGGAAATGTTCATTAATGAGGTGCTACTTTTGTCCAGTTTTCTCTCTTCGATCATGATCAATTTAGTACACTACTGCTTGTGAAAATTACAGCACCATGAAGGACTACTAGTATTAGCTTGAAACTTACAACACATGTACAATAGGTAGGGACATGCAGGTGATTGAAATATCAGTAAAAATGTGCATGCGGTTTCGGAGCAGCGCCCTCTGAACTGTCCGGTCTTGAGTATAAAGAGCTGGCTGGCTCAGACCAGATTTGCAAACAGTGAAGAGCCGACATTGAGTCGAAAGGGTGTATCTTGTGTCTCACTATGCACCGTCGCCAAAGAAGGTCGTATTATGAACACCTGACGGAGTTTGAGATCGGAAGGATTACCAGGATGCTAGAAGCCAGATTTTCCTAACACAGAATTGCCACTTGTACGGGATGAAACGCCAATACAGTGATGTGAGCGTGATATCAGTGGACAGATGAGGTTCGGACGCATAGAATTCCGGGAAATGGACCACAAAATCGTACGCCTGCAAGGAATGACAGACACCTCAGCCGCATGGCAGTGACCGATCGCACAGCAACATCCACGGTGTTAGCGCAGCAATGGAGCACTGGGATATGTCAGGTTTTGTTCTTCAGCACAGTTCTACATCGTCTGGTAGCTAGCAGCTCATTGCTTCCCACTCCTTTGAGACACAACCAGAGACGCTTCAGGCTTCAGTGGGGTCTCAAAAGCATACATTGGAGCGGTGATTAGCAACAGGTTGTATTTTCTGAAGAGTCACTATTCAACTTGGTGCACCATTCTGGTGACATACGTGTTCGATAACATTGTAGTGAACGGAACCTTTCAGGGTGTATTTTCCAGTGTCACACCGGCCCAATACCAAGCGTCATTGTTTGGGGCGCTGTTGGGTTCAATTCATGTTCTCCCCTGATACGGATTGAGAGAACTCTCAACAGCCAGCGATACATTAGGGATGTTTTAGAGGCAGAGGTAATAGATACCCTAGTAGTGATAAATGATTGGTTAGGCCTAGGATCACTTAACATTGTGCTCCTCACGGTTGCTCCTCACAGGAGTCGCAGCAGGGATGGGGAGGGGGGGGACGGAACTCCTTTCGAGTGAGCCTACCGGAAATGTCTTGTCTCTAGAGATAAGACCTTTGACAAACATTTTTGGGAAATCTTTTCAAGTTTTAATATCTTTTTTTTAACAAACTTAGGAAATTTTTTCGTGCTTTGAGTTCTGATTTATTAGGATTTTTATATATTTCTTTAACTTGAGTGAGGTGTTAGGAAATTTTTTATAGGCGTTGCATTATTGCTCAAGGATTATTTATTGTTTACAACAAATGTTTACTCCATGTCCCTTACTCAAGAAATGTTTTATGTAAAACAAATGAATTATTCCTTCTTGAAAAAACCCTCATAAAGCGTTTGCAAGGTGATCATGATTAATATTTTGTAATTTCATTTCCGAAGAAAGAAAGAATTCTTTTAAAACGTCGTCAGTGATACATGCCATTTGTTTCTTGATGGGAAAGATAAAACCTTGAGACGTTATCTTTGTTTCCTGTTAGCGATAGTGCAATCTCCCCACCAAGCAGACTTCAATATCTTGTGAGTCAAATAGGTTCTTTTCACCCCGATTTGTTAGAGAAGGTTATCTGATTTCAGTACCACAGGAAGTTGATAACACAACTTTTGGGAGGAAATGCTTTGTTTCGTAAACAAACAAACCCTTTCTCCAGAACAAAGGTTTCTGAACCGCTTAATCTTTATATACAGATAAGATTACTTGTTTTTCCCAAAATGCGTTTGACAACACAGGAATATTTTTTGTATGTTTTGAAGGAGTTTTTCGCGTAGATGTAATGAATTTTCTGGGGAACTTTTGCTTTTCCTCCATTTAATTTCATTTCAGACCATGAGACGAAGAAAGGCTTCTTTAGAAACGATTACGTTCCTGTTCGCGGTAACTATGGACATAGACTTCATGTTAATTCTGAGTCTTTCGCCCCTGCAATAATATTTTCTCGCAATTTTTTCATACGTTTAAGAACTCTACAGATCTTTCCCAGTTAAAATTCTGCTGAAACAATATTTTCTTACTTTATTTCGCATATCATTATAGCTTCCCAATTTTCGCTATTTTTCTTCTATCTTTGAAATTTCGTTAAACTTCTCAGTAAGTCAGAATTCTTTTTTTTTTTTTTACTTGACCAAACTTATGAGTCCTTTTATTCAGACTTCTTTTTTTTTTTCATTTCATTTCAGCAAACGATTATTTTAGATGTAACAAATCATCAGATTTTTGTTTCCTTATATAGCATATTTTCCAACTTGCTTAAATATATTCCTCAAAGCTTGCATGTATGTCAAATATGCATTTTTTTTTCTATTCTTTCCTAGTTTGCTATACTTTTCGTGGACTGTCCCGACAGGAGAGCATTCATTGTCAAGATATACAATCTAAAACTATTTTTCTTACAATAAAATTTGTATTCTTTGGGCTGTGCATTTTTCTGTCTCGTCCGAAAAAACATTCATTCTAGAGGCAAAGCGAGTAATTCCGTTTTTCCCCTAAACATTATTTTTTGAACGTTTTACTAACTCACCAGAAAAGCAGTTATTCCCCACCCCCATAGCGAAAATAAAGAAATGCCTAGTGCTTTTCCCTACATATCGACTGAATCTATTTCTTTTCGAAATGCTGGTCATGACATTTCAACTAAAATTTCATACTTTCACCGAAATTCATATTTTTAAAGCAGCAATTATCTTTTTTACTTTATTTCATGTGTAACTAAATTTTTTATTGTTTCCTCGCCTCAACAAACTCAGTAAGAACTCCCCTAATCTCATTCCATTTCCTCATTTAGTTCGCTTTAAATTGAGATGTTTCAAAACTTTGCGTACATTTCATTCACTATATGTACAGTTCTTCTGTGTCTGTCCCTTCATTTTTAACTTCTGTGCCTGCTGCATTTTTTCTTTAGACGTTTAGTTTCATTTACCTTTTCTTTCGTTTTAATTAGGTTTTCATTATCATATTTTTTTATTCATTGTCTCAGCAGAAAAAGCTTTCATTCTGGAGACATAGCGACTAAGTCCATACTTCCTCTAACCTTTTTTTTTTGTACGTTTTACTAATTCGTCAGAAAAGCAGTTGTTTCCAAACTCCCATAGAGAAAATATCGTATTCCACTATTTTACTTATTATATTTTTCCTTCTGCTCAGTGTTGTATGATTCTTCAAACTTTGGTTTATTTTTAGGAAACTTCTTTTTTCTAATTTTCTTTTTTTCTGATTCAACCTATCAATCTTTTCCTATCGATTTAACTGCTCTTATTTTTCCATTCGACTTTACTTTTGAACAGAAATGTCGCTCCATAAACTTTCTTTAAATCCCTATATATCCAAGAATTTTGTTAAATGTCCAAGTTCGACTCCCCCAGAAATTTTTCTGAAAATGATAGTTTCTCTTTTAAAAAAAGAAAAATTCCAGAATAAGAATTCCTTCACTGAAACAAGAAATTCCTATTCAAAGCATTCCATCCCTATTTCTACTTCAAATACTCTATTTGTAAATCCAAGGAACTGTTGTTTTTTAATATTATGTATTTTTCCCTCTAACTTTAGGAGATATTTTTGTTTCAAAATGTATGCAGATATTACGATAGTAAAACCTCTTACAACTGCTTGATGTTCACTTCGCTTCAGACTGTCTTAAGGAAATTCGTACATTTTCTCATAACACATCGACATGTTATTTTTCTTCCCATTCACTTCAAAGACTGGAGATCAACTTAATGGAGTCCTTTGAGAAAGGGGAAATATATGTATATATTAGTTCGTGATCAGTTAAGGGAAATGCATACATATATTTCAATATTAAAAAAGAAGCCCTGTAAGTGAGAGCTCAACCTGAAGACGGATAGATTGCTCACGCTCTCTCTACTCTATGACATTTCTTTACTCAATGAACCATGGCCTTTTTTCTTTTTTTTCATGAACCGCTTTAAAATCTTCGTTCTCCCTTTACTATTGTCAGATTCCATGTCCCTCCAGTTCTTTACTGAGAAACAGAAGCATTTATTCAATTTTAATTTATTAAGAGAGTAGAACTCTTTTAGGCTATCGAAGTACTTTCAGGTCTTTCATTACGAAAATTTTCATTGTCATGAAAGCAGGCATAATCGAGATGATGTACTATCGTTTCAATGAAAGTGTTTACGTATTCATTGCTCTGATGCCAGATTTTATTTTCTTATACTTCGAACAGAAATTAGTTTAAATCATTCGTCGAGAAAACATTTCTTTCATATGTATATATATTTGTTTGCCTCCGAATCAAACGAACTCAAAAAAAAAAGACGCACTTTAATGTTCTTTCCTCTTATGAGTGGAATACGAGAATACGATACCAAAATTAAAGTGCATGGGGTCAAAAACGATTTTGTTGATTTTACTAAGAGGACTGTTTTCGGATTTCTTATGATAGAAAATTCAGTGAATTTCCCTTTGAATAACATGGGAAACTGCGAAATTTAAAAAGCACGTTTTCGTTCAAGTAAAATATTTTAATATTTCTATTTTCGATTCAGACAGGGTGCGTTTCTGAACAGTTCATTTTTTCCTACGATCAAAACGAATCACTTCGTTTTTCTTAAGGTGCGTTTCTGAAAGAAGTAAAAATAGATCAGGGAGAAAATTGGAAAGAATTTTTTATGAAACCCAGAGTGTTTATTTTCTTACAGCTAGAGGGGTCATCAGCACTTATTCTCTTCAAACTAAGAGAATGCAGTGTAGCCAGTTTGAAAACAAAATTTCAAACTCCCCAAAGTTTAGCCTTTTGTTTGGTTTCGACTCAATACTGTAAAGCATTGCTCTCAGACCAGTTGAATTCCTGGCCCTTAATGAAATACATTAAGCCTTTCCCTTAAAAATAACAAATCTTTTCTTCAATACCAGATCCCCAATAAATTTCTTTAAGATTTATGCATTCACACATTTACTTTTAAAACTTGAAATTCATTATTATTTAACTCCTTGCAAAAATGAAAAAACATTCACACTTTTACTTTTAAAACTTGAAATTCATTATTATTTAACTCCTTACAAAATTGAAAAAACAAAAACAAAAAATCATTCACACTTTTACTTTTAAAAACTTGAAATTCATTATTATTTAACTCCTTACAAAAATGAAACACATTCACACTTTTACTTTTAAAATTATAGAAAAATAGATGCATTCTCACACTATAAATATTTTTCCCTACCTCCCTCCCCATTCCCTTAAACCAACAATTTAAGGTAGTTCTAAAAAGAACTTTTTTTTTAGTTCTAAAAAGAACTTTTTTCTCTCTGCTACCTCTCAATACATGTTTTTCACAGAAAGCAACAAGTCCTTTCCATATATTCCTTCCAAGAAGGCTTTGGATGGGATATTCTCCCCAACGGTTTCAGTGAAAGATTCCGCTAAAGTCTTGGGGTCTAGCATTGCTACGGCATCCTTGAAGTGTTCTTTAAACTGAGATTGGGGGTGGCATCAGTACATCTGTGACCCATGATGTTTTCAAGCATGCGATCCGGATTAAGGTGACACTGAATACAATAGAATAATTTTTCAGCATTTTTCAGCAGATCCAACACCACTTCAATAAGCATGAAGTAATACTGTTCTTTCGTTAGTGGAGAGGAAGGAACGGGGGTTGGAATCCTCTGATGAAGCAAAACGGTCTTTGTAAAAACTGGGCCAAATAGTAGAATAGTAATGCTGGTCCATATCTTCTCACATTGATCAGCGAGAGCTTCAAATTGTTCACCATTCAGTTTAATGGAATTAGGGTTCAGTCGACGAAATCCATTGATCCGAGGGGCAAGCACCTCAAATATATAACTGTGAGGTCCGTCCAAAGAAGGAGAGGCAGAAATAATTAGTTCTCTGTTGATTAGCATATCTTTATTTTCTCCATGCAACCAACGGACTTTTCTCATGAACTGAAGGAAGGTCAGAGCTGTCATGGTGATTCCATTCTTGGTGGGGAAAAAAGATTCTTGTTCATTCCTGTATCTTCTTACATGAACTCTGATTGTGTTATGGAAATCAGACACTTTCACGAATGCGTTACCCCCTAAATGGAAATGATGAGGGGGATATCATACAAAGAAATTCCCAATTCAACACATGACTTGGAAGCTTCAGTAGATACCTTCTTTGCTACAGCATCGGAAACTTCAGTAGAGGAAGATGATCGCTTCATGTTGAAAGCTGGAGGAAGAGAATCGAAGGAATTTGATGGAAGCGGTGTGGTCGACAACGAAGCGTGCTGACAGTTCGAAGACAGGGAGCAGAATGGGTTAGCTTTGAATTGTTCGGGCAAAACTGATGAGAGGTTGGAGTTCGTCACTTGTGTACTGCTTGAGAGTAAAAGAGCAGAGTCATGGGGCAAAGAACACTCGGTTATCATCTTTCTAAAGGTCAAATTCAATCTAATGTTTAGAGCATTCTTTTGTCGAGGCAGACCATGACTCCAATACGAATTAGTTCGTGGCAGGATCTGGAGTAAAGTTCCTGATCTCAAAGATAAAGAAACTGGTTTAAACTCGTTTCGCTTGAACAAAGTCTCTTTCCTGTCCGAGAGATACTGAGGCAATACAAGACAAAAGATTTAATTCAGCTTCGTCATCACGGTGATCGCTGATTCTGTCATTCCCATTTCGATATTTATTAATTAAAACAAAGTTGAAAGAATCACCACATTCTTTCTCAACATAAAGCTTGATTTCTTGAAGTAATGGAGTCCAAGGGCGAGGTTCTAAGGTCAAACTGCTAAAAGTGTATTTCAGATTGAGGTCCCCGAAGGCAACATGTTGTCCGGGAATGGAATATGATTTTCCATAAATTTTGATCTTTGAGAATTCTCCACTTAAATATTCCACTTCTTCTTCCAGGCGAGAAAAGTAATGAATAGCTTGAGTTGAGGAGAACAGTTGAGAATAACGGAAATGAAGTCTTTCCTTGTTATGTCGAAGAGGCAGCATTTTTTTCTCAGGAAGGGGAACAACTGAAGTCCGTCCACTAAAAGAACTGAATTGAGAATGAAGAAGGAGAGCTTGAGATAGGCTGACGAGTGACGTCATGATTCTCAAGGTGAAATTCATTATAGTTCTGATAAGAACTTTTTCCCCCATGAGCTAAGAGATCTGTCAGAAGAACCTTCTCTTTGGGAAAACTATGAAATCATTTTCCATAAGTTTATTTTGAATCGAGTAAAATTTTGTAAACGGTGGTTTTTGAAATCGTTTAAATTATAACAGGACGAAAATGGTTTGATTGAAAACATGCCAGGGCAAGTTTCGGAAAAGTACATTCTCTTATAGGGTTAAAAATGGAAATTTTCGTTTTCTTAAAATTGCAAAATTCCCATAGGATAACATGGGAAAGCTGGCATGAATAAAAGACGGTTTTGGATCAAGTAAAAATCAGTAAACGATCGTTTTTGAATTCGTTTAAATTATAACAGGACAAAAATGGTTTGATTGAAAACGTGCACGTTTTTTTTTTTTCAATTTTGTAAGGAGATAAATAATCATGAATTTCAAGTTTTAAAAGTAAAAGTGTGAATGTTTTTTCATTTTTTGTAGGGAGTTAAATAATTATGAATTTCAAGTTTTAAAAGTAAAAGTGTGAATGCATAAATCTTAAAGAAATTTGTTGGGGATTTTTTTTTTTTTGATTGCAGGTTTAACGACCACCGTGAGCAACTCAATGGGCTATAAGCAGTCGCCCGTCCCTAATTTAGGGTCACTATTTCCAGGGAAGGGAGAGAGCCAGTGCCGTAAGACAAACACAACATCCATGCCCGACCGGGATTCGAACCCGGACCCCTTACGGACGAATGATAAGAGGCCAGCGCCTTAGACCACTGCGCCACCGGGGCGGCTGTTGGGGATTTGGTATTGAAGAAGTGATTTGTTATTTTTAAGGGAAAGGCTTAATTTATTTCATTAAGGGCCAGGAATTCAACTGGTCTGAGAGCAATGCTTTACAGTATTGAGTCGAAACCAGACAAAAGGCTAAACTTTGGGGAGTTTGAAATTTTTTTCAAACTGGCTACACTTCATTCTCTTAGTTTGAAGAGAATAAGTGCTCTCACTGACGACCCCTCTAGCTATAAGAAAATAAACACTCTGGGTTTCATAAAAATTCTTTCCAATTTTCTCCCTGGCCTATTTTTACTTCTTTCAGAAACGCACCTCAAGAAAAACGAAGTGATTCGTTTTAATCGTAGGAAAAAATGAACTGTTCAGAAACGCACCCTGTCTGTTTTCAACTGAATCGAAAATAGACCTTTTAAAATATTTTACTTGAACGAAAACGTGCTTCTTAAATTTCGCAGTTTCCCATGTATTCAAAGGGAAATTCACTGAATTTTCTATCATAAGAAATCCGAAAACGGTCCTCTTAGTAAAATCAACAAAATCGTTTTTGACCCCATGCACTTTTTAATTTTATTATCGTATTCTCGTATTCCACTCATAAGAGGAAAGAACATTAAAGTGCGTCTCTTCTTTTTTGAGTTCGTTTGATTCGGAGGCAAAAAAATATATATACATATAAAAGAAATGTTTTCTCGACGAATGATTTAAACTAATTTCTGTTCGAAGTATAAGAAAATAAAATCTGGCATCAGAGCAATGAATACGTAAACACTTTCATTGAAACGATAGTAAATCATCTCGATTATGCCTGCTTTCATGACAATGAAAATTTTCGTAATGAAAGACCTGAAAGTACTTCGATAGCCTAAAAGAGTTCTGCTCTCTTAATAAATTAAAATTGAATAAATGCTTCTGTTTCTCAGTAAAGAACTGGAGGGACATGGAATCAGACGATAGTAAAGGGAGAACTAAGATTTTAAAGCGGTTCCTGAAAAAAAAAAAAGGTCATGGTTCATTGAGTAAAGAAATGTCATAGAGTAGAGAGAGCGTGAACAATCTATCCGTCTTCAGGTTGAGCTTTCACTCAGAGGGCTTCTTTTTTCATATTGAAAAATATGCATGCATTTCCCTTAACTGAACATGAACTAATATATACATATATTTCCCCTTTCTCAAAGAACTCCATTAAGTTGATCTCCAGTCTTTGAAGTGAATGGGAAGAAAAATAATATGTCGATGTGTTATGAGAAAATGTACGAATTTCCTTAAGACAGACTGAAGCGAATTGAACATAAGCAGTTGTAAGAGGTTTTACTATCGTAATATCTACATACATTTTGAAAAAACCTATCTTCTAAAGTTAGAGGGAAAAATACATGAATATTAAAGAACCTCTTATTAAATTTCCTTAGATTTACAAATAGAGTATTTGAAGTAGAAAGAGGGATGGAATGCTTTGAATAGGAATTTCTTGTTTCAGTGTAGGGATTCTTATTCTGGAATTTTTTTTAAAAGAGAAACTATCATTTTCAGAAAATTTCTGGGGAGTCGAACTTGGACATTTAACAAAATTCTTGGATATATAGGGATTTAAAGAAAGTTTATGGAGCGACATTTCTGTTCAAAAGTAAAGTCGAATGGAAAAATAAGAGCAATTAAATCGATAGGAAAAGATTGATAGGTTGAATCAGAAAAAAGAAAATTAGAAAAAAAGAAGTTTCCTAAAAATAAACCAAAGTTTGAAGAATCATACAACACTGAGCAGAAGGAAAAATATAATAAGTAAAATAGTGGAATACGATATTTTCTCTATGGGAGTTTGGAAACAACTGCTTTTCTGACGAATTAGTAAAACGTACAAAAAAAGGTTAGAGGAAGTATGGACTTAGTCGCTATGTCTCCAGAATGAAAGCTTTTTCTGCTGAGACAATGAATAAAAAAAATATGATAATGAAAACCTAATTAAAACGAAAGAAAAGGTAAATGAAACTAAACGTCTAAAGAAAAAATGCAGCAGGCACAGAAGTTAAAAATGAAGGGACAGACACAGAAGAACTGTACATATAGTGAATGAAATGTACGCAAAGTTTTGAAACATCTCAATTTAAAGCGAACTAAATGAGGAAATGGAATGAGATTAGGGAGTTCTTACTGAGTTTGTTGAGGCGAGGAAACAATAAAAAATTTAGTTACACATGAAATAAAGTAAAAAAGAAAATAGCTCCTTTAAAAATAGGAATTTTGGTGAAAGTATGAAATTTTAGTTGAAATGTCATGGCCACTATTTCGAAAAGAAATAGATTGAGTCGATATGTAGGGAAAAGCACTAGGATTTCTTTATTTTCGCTATGGGGGTGGGGAATAACTGCTTTTCTGGTGAGTTAATAAAACGTTCAAAAAATAATGTTTAGGGGAAGAACGGAATTACTCGCTTTGCCTCTAGAATGAATGTTTTTTCGGACGAGACAGAAAAATGCACAGCCCAAAGAATACAAATTTTATTGTAAGAAAAATGGTTTTAGATTGTATATCTTGACAGTGAATGCTTTCCTGTCGGGACAGTCCACGAAAAGTATAGCAAACTTGGAAAGAATGGGGGAAAAATGCATATTTGACATAAATGCAACTTTGAGGAATATATTTAAGCAAGTTGGAAAATATGCTATATAAGGAAACAAAAATCTGATGATTTGTTACATCTAAAATAATCATTTGCTGAAGCGAAATGAAGAAAAAAAAAAGGAGCCTGAATAAAAGGACTCATAAGTTTGGTCAAGTAAAAAAAAAAGAATCCTGACCTACTGAGAAGTTTAACGAAATTTCAAAGATAGAAGAAAAATAGCAAAAATTGGGAAGCTATAATGATATGCGAAATAAAGTAAGAAAATATTGTTTCAGCAGAATTTTAACTGGGAACGATCTGTAGAGTTCTTAAACGTATGAAAAAATTGCGAGAAAATATTATTGCAGGGGCAAAAGACTCAGAATTAACATGAAGTCTATGTCCATAGTTACCGCGAACAGGAACGTAATCGTTTCTAAAGAAGCATTTCCTCGTCTCATGGTCTGAAATGAAATTAAATGGAGGAAAAGCAAAAGTTCCCCAGAAAATTCATTACATCTACGCGAAAAACTCCTTCAAAACATACAAAAAATATTCCTGTGTTGTCAAACGCATGGTGTGAAAAACAAGTCATCTTATCTGTATATAAAGATTAAGCGGTTCAGAAACCTTTGTTCTGGAGAAAGGGTTTGTTTGTTTACGAAACAAAGCATTTCCTCCCAAAAGTTGTGTTATCAACTTCCTGTGGTACTGAAATCAGATAACCTTCTCTAACAAATCGGGGTGAAAAGAACCTATTTGACTCCCAAGATATTGAAGTCTGCTTGGTGGGGAGATTGCACTATCGCTAACAGGAAACAAAGATAACGTCTCAAGGTTTTATCTTTCCCATCAAGAAACAAATGGCATGTATCACTGACGACGTTTTAAAAGAATTCTTTCTTTCTTCGGAAATGAAATTACAAAATATTAATCATGATCACCATGCAAACGCTTTATGAGGGTTTTTTCAAGAAGGAATAATTCATTTGTTTTACATAAAACATTTCTTGAGTAAGGGACATGGAGTAAACATTTGTTGTAAACAATAAATAATCCTTGAGCAATAATGCAACGCCTATAAAAAATTTCCTAACACCACACTCAAGTTAAAGAAATATATAAAAATCCTAATAAATCAGAACTCAAAGCACGAAAAAATTTCCTAAGTTTGTTAAAAAAAGATATTAAAACTTGAAAAGATTTCCCAAAAATGTTTGTCAAAGGTCTTATCTTTAGAGACAAGACATTTCCGGTAGGCTCACTGGAGAGGAGTTCCGTCCCCCATCCCTGCTGCGACCCCCGTGAGGAGCACAATGTAAAGTGATCCTAGGCCAAACCGATCATTTATCACTACTTACCCTTCTTTCAGAGTTGTCCTGGCACTATATTCCTGAAGGACAATGTTCCGCCAGATGTGGCGTGGAATGTCCGAGACCTCTTTCCATGCTCGGCAGATACCGCTCCTACCATGGCCAGCACATGCCCCGGATATGCACTATATTGACAAAAGTCACCGGACACCAAGAAGAGAAGCACAACATAGCATTTATTGACATACATTAGTACGGTGTCGGTCCCCCATTGGCCTTAATGCATGCACTAACCTTTTGAGACATGCTTTCGACAAGGTTTTGGAACACAGCGATAGGTGTGCGCTTTCATTCAGTACACAATGCTGCCGCTAATTGTTGCTTAGTAGTGGGCCTTAATTCCAGACTTTTTATGCGGCGCGCTAATTCATTCCATTCATGCTGTATGGGATTAAGATCATGGCTCTGTGACTGCCAGTCCACACACGATACGGAAGTATCGTCAAACCACGCCGTAACAGTCCTTCCTTTATGGGATGTAAGTCGTGTCTGTTTTGAGCTCCGTGTTTCCCCGTCTACTGAGTGTGTTTTGTGCTCTGTCGTTTAACCTTTGTGCGTGCCTTCAATACGAAGGTTGTATCTTTCATTTAAGACATCTCCCGAGTCAGTTAGCTATCAGCACTTTATTTTCTCGACCAGTTGATCGTTTTTTTACTAAATTAGGCTTCGCCATCGGCGATGGCGACTGCTGATAAGAGCAACGTTCCCGTATCGTCACAGCTTCTCCTACTACGTCGATCCTTATCTCTGACGGAGCAAACCAATCAGCACCCGTCCTTGATGATAAGGAATATCGTCCTCCTCCTGATGCCTATTGCTCTTCTTCTTCTACGCTTCGACTCTCTGACTCCAACCCTCCTGGTGGTGAGGCTATGTCGTTCATTTCTGATGCTGCCGATGACGTAATGGATATCTCTGAGGGCGTGGCTTCTCTGCCCTCGGTAGCCTTGCCCAGCGTTGTGTCAGCTCCTTCATCCAGCGCTGCACCTCTGCCTTCCAGTGGAGGTTAGCCTTCCCGCTCTTATTCTAGCGTTACCTCAGGTGCGTCCCTACCGACGCAATCGACTCGCCTTCCCCTTGCGGATGCCCATGTCCAGATACATGGTGACTCACTTCAATTGGACGTTCCGCACTTCTCACCGGCTGCGCAGGAACGTCACTCCACCCGCGAGTTGGGAGTGTGCCTGGATGCTCTTCCGAATACACCGTTGAAGGTCTATTGTGATACGCTCCTTGCTTTTCTTCCAGCCGGAGCCATTACTCACCTCACCCGCCGGCCGCGGACGGTGATTGTTTATTTCACATCCAAAGAGCATGCAGACACGCTTCTAAACTTTGGTCTTGACCTGGGAGATCACCACCTTGAAGCTGAACCGATCGCCAGACGCCCTGTTCAGGTCTCCTTGCATCCGGTGCCCCCTGAAATCTCGGATGAGATTATATGTACTGCACTTAGTAAGTGTGGTAAAATTGTTGGTCCTGTTATCACACATTCAGCAGCGCCCAAGGATCCTGCAAATAAGAATGTTCGTAGTTTTTGCCGGAGTGTTCGACTCATCTTTCCATCAGAGGAGCATCTCCGTAAGTTCCCACGGATCCTAAACGTCCGATGTGGGCAGCTCTCCTACAGAATTGGCATGCTAACATCAGAACACTGTGCTAATTGCAAAGAACTTGGGCATCAGCGTGCTCGTTGCCCCAACAACGAGTATCTAGCTCGCACGTTTTCTACAGTGCCTACCGCCTCTAAGCAGCCTCCTGCTACATCTCGCTCTCGTCCTGCACCGTCTTCTAGTGTGCCAACTGCCCCTGGGCCGAGTTACACAAAAAGTATATCTAAAGCCTCTTGTCAACGAGCGTCTTTTGATGTTGATCTCACCTCCCACCTTCACTTTCCAGTGCTCGCCTCACCTATTACTCTTGATCACGTGGCAACATCGGGAGACCTCGCCGCTGGTTTCCCACCAGTCTTCACTATTGGTGTCTCCGAGTGTGACGGTGGCGCCGATAACTCCTCTGACTTTGCGTCTGCTTCCCGAGTATCGTCGCTCCCTGGAAAACGCATTTCTGGCACTCGTACAGGTACCCGACGTAAGAAGAAGAAGAAAAAATATCCCTCTGCGGATGGGCAATCGTTCCGTGCTACCAAATCTTCAGGAGATTTTTCTCCCTCTCCTGCGCCAACAGAAATTAAAAGGGACACTGATGATGATGGGTCTCCGCCTTCGTTTGAGATCTTTTCAAGTGTACTCTCCAAATGTGGTGCTCCTTCAGAACCTCTCTATCTTGGAGATTGCTATCAGTTTTGCACCCACACCACGAACCTGGAGTCGACGTATGACTACCTCCGAGAGCGCGAAGACATTCTTCCAGCGCTGCTCCTGCAAGCCGGATGCATTGCTAAGTACCTTCGTGGGTTTGTACATGACCCCCTGCACCACTCATGGACCCTTGGCTGCATAAACCGATTACAACAACTCCTGAAAGTTGCTCCGCGACTCCTCCAATCAACGACTGAGCAGTCCATTCAAGGTCACGACCCTTGATTGCAGAGGGTTCGCTAGCCCCCTAGCGAATGCTCTTATAATGGAAGACCTCTCGCCCCTCGGGCCGGATCTGTTGCTACTGCAAGAAACAAACTGCCATTCCTCCACTCTGTTTATTCGCTGGAGTGCTAGCGATTATGTGTTCCATCATGCATTTTGCTATTCATCTCATGGTGGGCTTGCTATCGGAATACATCAGCAGTTCCGATCCACCCTCACTGCACTCTCAGTGCAGAACTTATGCTGGGATTTACTCCAGCAAGTTTCCTTCACAATTGGCGGAGCTCGATTTCACATCTTTAATGTGTATATTCCGTGCACCTCTATTCATTTATCCATCTTGTTCACCAAACTCCGTCAGGCTCTCTCGAAAGTCTCGCCTTCGGATAGTGTGCTCTTGACCCAGAACTGGATCGCTCCATTTCGTCACGAGAGCGTCGGACGGATCTCGTCTCACTACTTCACGACCTTGTTGCTGATTTCTCCTTCACCGATGCTTATAGGTGCCTACATCCACAAGAGACCTCACACACGTGGCGCTCGTCTCGGAGTCAGCTTCCATCGACTGCACGCCTGGATCGGGTTTACGTTTCCACACCGCTTCTTGCGCCTATTACCGAGTTGCGACATCAACCTACTGCTTCCTCAGACCACTGCACGGTCACCCTCACAGTGTTTGTTGCGGCGTCACTCCCTCGGACTGTTCGTCCGTGGACGTTTGATTCCAATCTCCTCACTGATCCTGACTTTTGTGCCTCTGTCCGTTCTTTCCTCGCTCCAGTCGGCTTCTTCCAGTCGTCGAGAAGTCACCTTCTATGCTACCTGGGTGCCGGTCGCTCCATGGTTTGCGGTTGATTCTGGACTGCTACACCTATCAGTATCCCAGGACATTCTTCACCTCCTTTGCTGAGTTCCGTGGCACCCTGGTGCCTCTCCTCCACTCTACGACTCGTCTCCATGTATATCAAGTGATCGTGCTACAGCCTGTGCTGTAATACCAAAGTTTTTGTTTTCTCATTTTCAGTGTGCATATCATTGTGATCTTGTCATTTGAATTTGTTGTTCTTCGTGTCGTACAATGCTTTACAATATTTACATTGTTATCAGTGTGCCCTATGATTCCGTGACCTCCGTCACTTTTATGTACTTGGGGCTGTACCCTGGTCACCGTAAGTGCTTTCTGTCTATGCATCTAGTGTATTACACCGTGTTCCTGTAGTGTGTTTTACTTTGAGATGTCATGTGTTGTACGTCTCTATCTCCCATTTGTTATATTTGCCGCACTCACACACCTTCTTAGTGTTTAGCCATTTTCATTGCACCTGTTTGATTTTTGTACTGTTCTATACTTCCACATTGTGTACATACTACTTTCAACCCAGTGTACTTTCATGGGGGTTTTTTTGTGCATCCTTTGTACCTCTTGCATTTCTTGTGCTGTACCGTGCTTTCACATTGTGTTAATGCTTTGATCGTGCACGTGCAAATTTATGATAAATTCTGTCATCTGTCAGAACCTATGGTTTGTCCTGTGCTTTCACTTTATGTATATACTCATAACATCCCAGAGTGCACTCATGGTTTATCGTGTGCTTTTTACTGTACTTGTAACATTTCTTGCGCTGTATCGTGTCTTCACATTGTGTACTTTATTTGGTCATCCCTGTGTATAATATGGTTCATTATGTCTTGTTAATGTACCAGTTACATCTATTGCGTCGTACAGTGCTTTCATTTTGCATTAATTCCTCTTGTCATCCCAGTGTGCATTCCCAGTTTTGCCCTGCGATCTTACTGTTCCTTCTGCATCTTTTTTTTCGTGCAATCCACGCTACCGTTTAATTGTGAATGCTAATGTCATCTCAGTGTATTTTCATGCTTACTCCTGTACATTAATTATCTTCACCCCGCCTGTATTATGTTGCTTTGGTGCCCTCGTTAAATAACTTGCACAATTGTGCACGCTGTGTTTTTATCTCATGTATGTAATGTTTTATCTTCACGGCGGTGTTTGTGCTGTTCGTTTTCTAATTTTGTACTATTGTTTTGCCTGTGTTATCCTGTAAATCATGCCCAGCCAATGTCATGTGACACGATGAGTTTCTCTCTGTCATTTCTCTTGCAATTTTTGTGCAATAAGCTTTGCTTGCAGCATTTGTTATTCGTCCCCATTGTCATTGCAGTGTATATACCATCATGTTTTAACAGTTTGTATTATTTCCCAGTGAGACGCCCAACGCTGTACGTCTCCCTATTATGTTTTCTTATGATGAATAATAATAAAGCGATTTTGAAACCTTGCTTTATGGCTCGGTGGATTATCCTGCTGGTACCAACAACGCTCGGTTCTATAGCATTGCCACAGAGTAGGCAGGACATAATTGTCCAGAATATCGAGGTAGACATGCTGGTTAACAGGTTTGTCCACGATAACCAATGGTCCGGGGCGGTACCACGAAAAATACCCCCACACGAGTACACTGCCAGCTCCAAACTTGACAGTAGGAACAGTACACTGTGGTAAGTAGCGTTCCCTCGTCTGCCGCCATACCCAC
This sequence comes from Macrothele yani, assembly GCA_039090855.1. Taxonomy (NCBI): domain Eukaryota; kingdom Metazoa; phylum Arthropoda; class Arachnida; order Araneae; family Macrothelidae; genus Macrothele; species Macrothele yani. The sequence goes on from CM077026.1 coordinate 80,194,907, forward strand.
ACACGGCCATCCGACTGATGATTGTGCATCTGAATCCATCAGTCCATAGGACCCGTTTCCATTGATCTACGGTCCACGATAAATGTTCTTTATACCATGCTAAATGACGAGTAGCATTCCGAGTGGAGATGAAAGGTTTTTGAGCAGCCGTACGACCACGGAAACCCATGGAATGAAATTCTCTGCAAATGGTACGAGTACATACCGAGGTTTCAGCATTTTTACTCACCTGTACACTTGTGACGTACCCCATCAATTAGCTGTAAAGTCTCTATTGAGGCTTCGACGTCCTCTATCACTCATTTTCTTTGGTCTGCCGGTACGTTTTGCTGCTTCAGACGCGCCATGTGACTTCCACTTATTCAGTACATCCAAAACAGTTGACTTGGATATCTTTAAACGCCTCTCGGTTTCTCTTATGGACAACTCACTAATATAATACCCAACAATATTTTCTTTCTCAAAGTTAGTTGTGTCCCGGCGCGACATTTTCTCTCAACCTCACAGTGCGATATGATCGCGGTCAGCTACAAGCTTGTTTTTATACCGTTTGCAGCTGCACCGCGCATCTTAACAACGTAGCGGATCTGTTTATTTGCTTTTGAAGGGGTGTCCGGTGACTTTTGTCAATATAATGTATCGCCGATGGAACATGTCTGAGACATGGCATCTAAACGACTGTCCCGTCAAGCACCTTGGCCAGTCACCCCAAATGAACGCTGGTCTCGCTTAGAAGCAGCCTGGCAGGCTATTTCCCAGGACGATGTTAAAAACCTCTTCCATTCAATGCCACACCGATTAGAGGCTGTTATTGTTGTTCGAGGTGGCTTTACGCGATACTAAGTTTTGAAGCAAAAAATCTCTTGTACAGTTCTAGAAATGTAATTAGTTACCTCTTGTAGCATGAGGAATCTGGTATAAATTTCATTTGAATAGCTCAATTTTTTCTTGGTGTTGCAATTTTCACAGACAGCAGTATATTAGGAATCTTACTTCACATCCGTTGAATTCCTCCTCGTTTAATCTCAGTAATTGACTAACGTCATCAATCAGTTTTTTGGCATGTTCACAGGCTAAAGCACTTCCACTTACACTGATAGTAAAAAACATTTTAGATGCGATAGTATACCTTGACTGAATTAGGTTGAAGCAAAAGGGGTTGAAATTATGAGAGCTGTATGATAGATTTAGATCTGATGAACTGAACAGACAAAATTTCCAGACCGCAGGTAAGAAGGGAAAAGGCAGGGAGCGGCGAAGCAACGCTGTTAAAATTTTTGTGGTAGGTTGCACCAAAAAGTGGTACCATACCAGCTGCACCACTGTCTGAGAAAAGATACACCACTGTATGGTGCAAACGAAACCCAAAGACATGGGGCAACTTTACATCATAATGTCGAACAACCTTTAACAACAACGTGATACGAAGTTGCATCATGTTGTTTTGTTTCATTTGCAGCACACAATTGTGTACCTTTTCTCAAAATGCGGTGCAGCTAGTGTAATATCACTTTTTGGTGCAACCTACCGCAAAAATGTTAACAGTGAAGTTGCATCGCCAGTTGAATCTTGTATTGATATGTTTTGAAAAGAAATAGGGGTGTGGGTTAGTTAAGAATTGTTGATGGTTGAGAATAAAAGAAATGAGAGTGAAACGCAAGATTTGAGGGAGTAGAAAAGTTTGTGGTACAATGAAACGCGCATCGGTCGAAGTGTTAATCTTCAGCCTCTCAGACTTGTCCTCTAGCGATCTGACGATAATTAACCCATGTCCTTTTCTTTCAATAATTGTTTAACCTTCTGCGATATTGCTCTAGTGTTTATCTTAACCACTTGCGCCCTATGTTGTGAATATTCAATCGGTGCTTTCAAAATGTACTACGTGACACAAAACGTTTTAGTTTTGTCCCTCTGTGCTAAAGGATGCATTCAAATACGTTATCATAAAAATGCAGTAACATGTAATGTACATTTGAAATATTTCGCGTGAGAACAATTTATTTGAAAATATTAATATAAGTGCAAACACATAAAGAAATGTAATCACATTCAGATAAATGAAATAAAGAAGAATGCCGAAATCAATCGATACGCTTTGATTTTATTCCAATTAGATGCATGTTGTGACATGCACTTTTGTGTATGTGTGCACATCGAAGTACTCGTAAATTTCAGCATTCAGAAATTAGGATTCGAATAATATTACTTGCGCTGGTGTCAGAGTGAGTTCAAAAATCTGGGTCGGAACTGGTGCACTAGTTTTCACTAGGAGTGTGCCTTTAGATGAACAGTTTCGATTTTTCCAAATAAACTCTCAGAACATGTTTTCAATATGTCACTGATAACTAGGCCCCTGGCGAAGAGTCCGTCGTTACGGCAGTTTAACAGTGCACATTTAACCTATGTATACTAAATACGAGTCGTAGTAAAAGTATTAGGTAATAACGACTGCCTACATTACATCCACTGGCGATTCATATACAGCATGGTCGTTTACTAGTACTTCTGACACTTCACTTAGTTGGTATCAAGGATTCTCCGAATTTTTCTTGCTGTACCACCACTGTTGATATACAACTACATATTTGCAATATTCAGTTTTACATCCTCTATTCCTTTTTGTATTAGTATTACTTTCCGAAATCTGTTTGGCGACCCACAAGCACCTCCAACACCAAACTCTGCTATATGCTTCTCCTCACAAAGTACATTACATACCCTATCTCACATTTGTTTATTCTTGTTAATTACGTCAGCTACCACCAATACTTGCCGGATTGTAGAAAAGATTTCGTATAGTCTAAAATCCAAAATAGGTAAAGCGCACTTTGATTGTATGTTTGCTTCAATCCGTTACTGACAAGCAAACACTTCTTGAGTAGCGTTGACAGACGACCTGAGGATATTTTTCTGGCTCGCCACGAATTTGCGAAGAAGTTCGTTTTTTTGCTCCAAAGAAATAACCTAATCAATTTGTTCATCTAAGATCATCATCCGACCTTCGAATGAACAGAGACAATAAAAAAAGCTGACACGTCAAAGAAACTTGTTCCTGGCTGTTAGGTATTTTTTCGTCATCGTAATCGTTATCGTTCTTTTTCTGGCACCCGTAACTTTGGAATACGTTGTTCTTTTTGGATATGCTCTGTGATGGAATTTGAGTATCGCTGTGTTTCGTTGTATTCCGCTTTTTGTATTATAATTAAAAGGTTCTGAACCCTAGTATTGCTTACTGGTCAGCATAAATGTCCGATGCATCGACTCATTACTAATATGGTAGCAATAATAACAAGAAAGATGACACCGAATTTTCGGGTGTAATAAGCACGTCCTTTGAATCCGTTCTGACGCAAATTAAATTTATCAAAGCTATTCAAAGTCAATGGAACCGGTATGGAAAACAATAGATCTGACGGAAGAAAGACGCTTTTCAATCGGGTTTCTAATTCCTCAGATATTGCTGTAAACGGAATCGTGAACTTACGCCCTATGGTTGCAGACTTGTGCGTTAAGAAAAACATGAATTTATATGAGAAACATTTCGCACCGGAAACGCTCTCCAAAACAGAAAGAATTTTTCAAATCGGACTCTTAGAAACAGAGATAAGGACAAAAATAAGGTGTGACTTTACGTCCCCTGTTGGGGAAACTATGCATTATTTTAGGAAGAAAGTATTCCAAAAGGTTTTCCCATACCAGCGATATCGGTCCAAGGAAAAAAATTTGTCGAGTTTTCAGGAGCCCCGATTTTGCTACAAATACATCAGAAGCAGAAATTAGCACTTATGCCCCTGGTGGTCAAACCATTCTTTACCAAACATTAGAAATTATGTGAAAAATATTTTCCATCAGGTCTTGTATGCGATACAGGAAGAATTTTTCTAATCGGAGTTTTAGAAGCAAAAATAACGCAGAAAACGCACTTTACCTTTGTGCCCCCTAGCGGAAAGTCTATGATTTACTTGAAAAATTTGAATGTATAGGAAAAACATTTCGCATCGGAAATACTATCCAACAAAGAAGGAATTTTTCAAATCGGTCTCCTAGAAGTAGAGATATTGACAAAAATATGATATACATCTACGCCTCCTGACGTAGAAACCATGCATTATTTCAAGAAGAAAATGTTACTAAAACGTTTGTCGATATGAGTAGTATCAGTCAACAAACGACTTTTTTTCAATTGAGATTTCGGAAGCTCATATTTTGCTGCAAATACATCAGAAGCGGAAATTAAGACTTACGCCACCTGGTGGCCAAACCATTTTTTTCAAAAATGTAAATCGTGTGCAAAGAATTTCTCATCAAGAGCTGTATCCGGTGCAGAAAGAATTTTTTAAATCGGAAATTTAAAAGCAGAGATATAGGGAGAAACGCAATTTAGCTTTACACCCCCTAGCGGAAAGTCTACAAATTACTTGAAAATTCTGAAATTATATGAAAAACATGTCACACTGGAAACACTATCCATCAAAGAAGGAATTTTTCAAATCGGACTCCTAGAAGCAGAGATATTGACAAAAATAAGATATACATCTACGCCTCCTGGCGTAGAAACCATGCATTATTTTAAGAAGAAATAGTTTCTAAAAGGTTTGTTTGACATGAGTACCATCGGTCTACAACCTTTTTTTTTCAATCGAAAATTTAAAAGCTCATATTTTGCTGCAAATACATGAGAAGCGGAAATTAAGGTCTACGCCCCTGGCGGCCAAACTATTTTTTTACAAAAATTAGAAAATATATGCAAACGATTTCCCATCAGGAGCTGTATCCGGTGCAGAAAGAATTTTTCAAACCGGAGATTTAGAAGTAGAGATATAGGGGAAAACCCAATTTACCACTACGCCCCCTAGCGGAAAGTCTATGAATCACTTGAAATTTTTGAAATTATATGAAAATCGTGTCACACTGAAAACACTATCGAACAAAGAAGGAATTTTTCAAATCGGACTCCTTGAAGTAGAGATATTGGCAAAAATAAAATATACTTCTACGCCCCCTGGCGGAGAAACTGGCAAAAATAAAATATACATCTACGCCCCCTGGCGGAGAAACTGTGAAATATTTTACAAAGAAAATATTCCAAAAAGGTTAACCGATGTGACTGGCATCGGTCCACGAACACTGGAAACACTCTCCATCAAAGAAGTAATTTTTTCAATCGATGTTTTAGAAGCTCAGATTTTATGGCAAATACATCAGAAGCAAAAATTAACACTTACCCTGGTGGCTAAAGTATTCTTTACCAAAAATTTGAAATTATATGCAAAAGAGTTTCCATCACGAGGTGCATCCGCTGAAGCAAAAAATTTTCAAATCGAAGTTCTAGAAGAAGAGTTATCGTTAAAAATGTAATTTACTTTTACGCCCCCTAGCGGGAAATCTATGCGTAATTTCAAAAATTAACTATATCTAAAATATTCTTCGACGTAAATGGAATCGAAAGATAAAATAATTTTTTCAATCGGATGTTTAAAAGCAAATATGTGGAATAAAACGTATTTTTGAATTCGACATCGTCTGCATTTACGCCATCTAGCGGCGAAATTGTACATCGTAAAAAAAATAAAAATAAAGTATCATCATTCGCATATTTCAAGCTTCCCAATGCAAAAATAATTTTTCAAATCGGATTAATAGTTGCAGAGATAGCGTGGGTATAGACGGACTTACAAACCGGTAACACAAGCACGATCTTTTTTTACAAAAGACGTGCTAATAAAGGACAAGATCCACGACTTCACTGGCTAACGACGGAAGAATAAGCCACGGGGTGAGCAATAGATTCCTTAAGAGATGAGGACTGCTTTGAAGGAGAGGCGAGAAGTTCATCTTCCTTTCCAGATTCCACAGGCAATCTTTATCACCCACAACAACTAAAGGATCCTCTGTTCTGACAGGTGACACTGACATATCTCTGACATTAAGCTTTGAATCAACTGCTTGCAAACTTATGGCCGTGTCATAGCAATTGCAAATGGTATAATTGCAAATGGTATAAGAGCATAGGTTATAGCACTGAAGGAGCAGAGAACAGAATAAGAGAAAAAAAAACAGAAAGAAAAATTAGAGGTGTAGGAGGTATTTATATCTCCCAGAAGTTGTTTTTTTCATTAATACTTACATAATACACTGACGGAAAAAAAATCCCAACACCACGAAAAAATAGTTGTAGAGGAATGAAATGGCGGCAATACATTTGTATAGGTAACATATTTAATCGATTAAGGTTTCAAGACCACAGCTTATTGTAAACGCGTGAAGAGCCATTTTAAATGTGAAATGCTGGTACATTAATAACCGGTGTAACCGCCAGAATGTTGAATGCAAGCACGCAAACGTTCATGCATTGTGTCGTACAGGTGCTAAATGTCAGTTCGTGGGATGGAGTTCCATGCCTGTTGCACTTGCTCGGTCAATACAGGGACGGTTAATGCTGGTTGGAGGTGACGCTGGAGTTATCGTCCAATGATGTCCCATACGTGCTCGATTCGTGAAAGATCTGGTGATCTAGCAGGCTACGGCAACATGTCGACACTCTGTAGAGCATGTTGGGTTACAACAGCGGTATGCGGGCGAGCGTTATCCTGTTGGAAAACACCCCTGGAATGCTGTTCATGAATGGCAGAACAACAGTTTGAATCAACTGTGCCGTCAGGGTGCGTGGGATAACCACGAGAGTGCTCCTGCTGTCATAGGAAATTGCTCCCCAGACCATAACTCCAGGTGTAGGTCCAGTGTGTCTCGGCCGCAGACAGGTTGTTTGCAGGCGCTCACCTGGCCTCCTTCTAACCAACACACGGCCATCACTGGCACCCAGGCAGAACCGGCTTTCATCAGAAAACACAACAGATCTCCACTCCGTCCTCCAATGAGCTCTAGCTTGACACCACTGACGTCGCAAACGGCAGTGGTTTGGAGTAAGTGGAATGCACGCTACAGGGCGTCTGGCTCGGAGCTGTCCTTCAAGTAACCGATTTGTAACAGTTCGTTGTGTCACTGTGGTGGCAACTGCAGCTCGAATTGCTGCCGCAGACGCGGTACGATGCGCCACGGCCATACGCCGTACACGGCGGTCTTCCCTCTCAGTAGTGCCACGTGGCAGGCCGGAACCCGGTCTTCTTGTGGCAGTGCCTTCCCTTGACCACCGCTGCCACCAATCATACACAGTGGCTACATTCCTGCCAAGTCGTTCTGCAATATTCCGGAAAGAAAATCCACCTTCTCGTAGCCCTATCACACGACCTCGTTCAAACTCCGTGAGCTGTTGATAATGGCTTCTTCGTCTTCTTAAAGGCATTCTTGACTAACCTCAACATCCTACGTCGAATCTCAACGATAACTAACGTTTACGAGCGTTACAGCGCGTATTTACAGCAAACCTGCTTTGCATATTCTGAGGGGCGCTACCAGCGCCACACGTATGCGCCGAGCGCGAAATTTGCATAGACGTCATCTTACAGATGTACTCTCACCGCTTACCAACTGTCGTTTATCAAACACAACCCCTTCCTGGTGTTGGGATTTTTTTCCCCGTCAGTGTATTTGTTTTTTCACTTGTATGTATCCAAAGATAGTTATACACCGAGTGATCGCTGAATTATGACCACACCTATGAAAAGTGGATGCGGCCCATTGATCACGTGATTTACGGGAAGACACGATTAGTCGACCGATATAGTATATACACTGATCGTCAAAAAAATAGTTGCACTCACAAGGATGTGTCGTATTGCGGTAGCAGTGAAGTGTGGATAGCGTGTCCAATAACATCCCACACATTTTAAATTGGCGATAGGTCTGGCATTGCGGCTGGCCATGGCAGAGTGTCAGTGCCTTGTGGCAAGCTCTCGAGACAGCAGCAGTATGCTGACGAGCGTTGTCATGATGTAAAATCTCACCGGAGTGAGCGTTCAGAAAAGGTAGGGCCACTGGTTGCAGGACCTCATTAACGTATCGTTGGGCTGTCAAAGTGCCCGTAATGAACACTAAAGGTGATCTGGCATCGTAGGCAATTGCACCCCACATCATGACACCAGGCCTTCTGGAAGTGTGACGCTCGATAATAAACCTTTCATCTTGGCGCTGACCACGGTGCCTCCACACATGAATTCGGTGGTCGTCTCCACCAAGGTAAAAGCGGGAGTCGTCACTGAAGATCACCCGCTGCCGTTCTGCGAGGTTCCATGGCAGTCTGACACGACACCATTTCAGTGTTAGGTGATGATGCACTGTTGTTAAGGGCTAGTCGTCCTAATGGTCTGCGCGCGTGCAGTCCTACGTCGTGCAGCCGTCTGCCAATGGTGCTGGCACTAATCGGACGATGCATGCAGGGCCCCACCGCTCTCTGAATATCCGCAATCGCGGTTATTGGGTCACCCGCGCATGTCGGACATCCCGTCGGTTCTTTCCCTCCGTGGTTCGTCTAGGTCTCCCAGACCCTTCCTGTAGCTGCTGCGTGACTTGTTCTATCTTCTGCCACCAACAGTGTACTATGGTGATATCTGCACGACCGGTATGGGGCGCAATATGGCGATAAGACCATCCCGCTTCCCAGAGCCAGACGATGCGGTCCTTCTCGAACTCCTCCAACTGCTCGAGTGGCTTCCGAACTTTTCTCCGAAGCATATTTTACTTGTAAAGGATGCAACCAACAAAACAACACGAGTCAGAATGGCAAGAACGCGCAACGGGACGACCTTACATAGCCGGTCAGGCACAGCGCTACGACACCTCCTTGCTTGCGTCACATGCGCGGCCGAGCGTGATACTTGAATCATTTGCATGTCTCATGATGTCAGACTTACCCACGAAGTTTCATTCCTGTCGGTTGCTTCCTTCTGGATGCAGCTATTTTTTTGACGATGAGTGTATAAGTTGTGAATGGAGCATTAGGTAGTAAAATTCGGAGCGTGATGGTAAACGGAAGGATTTATCGGACTTTGATAAAGAACAGCTTGTGGGAGCTCGGAAAGAGGGTGCCTTGATTTTCCAAACGGCTGAATTGTTCGCGAGCTGCCGTAGTTAAAGTGTATCAGGACTGTTGTTAAAATGGTCAAACATGGACCCGGAGCCAAAACTGCACAGGACGGCGAAAAGTTGATGTGAGAGGTGAGTACCGGGTCCAACGACTCGTACAGCCCAACAGACGCAGCACTGTTCAACAACTGACTACCTCATATAACAAAGGTCAACCCGGAACAGTATCTATCATGACCATGCGTCACACGCTCGTACGCATGGGCTATAAATAGCACACGACCCCGACGACGACATCCTCTTCTAACCACGATTCGGGGTCGCAATAGACTCGCCTGGTGCAAAGGTCATGTAAGTTGGACGTCGGATGACTGGAAAAAGTATGCTGATCTGACGAGTCGCGTATTTTTACTCCACTCTGCGGACGGTCGTGTACGTATTTGGCGCAAACAACTTGAGTCACTCGACACATCCTGCATGGTCGCCACAGTGCAAGCTGGTGGAGGCGGTTGTATGGTGTAGGGCGTATTTACTTAGCAGGAACTTGAACTCTGGTGCATGTGGAACAACGTATGACTGGTTCCCACTATCGTTAATTGCTTGCTAACTTTGTACACACAGCAGTGCTGCACTTTTCCCTGAATGGCAATGCCGCACTTTTTCCTGAATGGCAATGCCGCACTTTTTCCTGAATGGCAATACTACACTTTTTCCTGAATGGCAATGCTGTACTTTTTCTAGAATGGCAACGCTGCACTTTTTCCTGAATGGCAATGCCGCACTTTTTCCTGAATGGCAATGCCGCACTTTTTCCTGAAGGGCAATGCTGCACTTTTTCTAGAATGGCAATGCTGCACTTTTTCCTGAAGGGCAATGCCGCACTTTTTCCTGAAGGGCAATGCTGCACTTTTACCTGAATGGCAATGCCGCACTTTTTCCTGAATGACAATACTACACTTTTTCCTGAATGGCAATGCTGTACTTTTTCTAGAATGGCAATGCTGCACTTTTTCCTGAATGGCAATGCTGCACTTTTTCCTGAATGGCAATGGTGTCTACCAAGATGACAATGCGCCGAGCCACAGGTCCAGTGTTGTGCAGGAATGGTTTGAGAGACACAGTTTAGACTTCCAACATATCGATTTGCCTCCGAACTCCCCCGATATCAATCCCATAGACCACTTGTGGGACACTACGGAACGGCATATCAACAATCACACCCCTACCAGCACTGAAAGCCGCATTACACACAGCTTACTTTGCCATATCTCCGAACTGCTTCAGGCATTTTATTGAATCAATGCCACATCCGATAGCTGCTGTACTGCGGCTACGAAGTATTAGGTAGGTGGTCATAATTCAGTGGTCACTCAGATACTGAGCTGATACGAGCAGGCACAATTATTTTTAACTTAGCCGGTGGTTCAAGTTGTTAAAGTGTTTTTTACACACTGCACCAGGAGTTAGTTCAGTGTGAAAGTATAGATGTATATACTTTGTAGCGCTCAGCTAAGGGTGTTATATGTCGTAAGGCTTAACGCCCTAATTGGTCTGACAACTCTTCCCTTTATATACAGTACCCAACACATCCCGCGCGTGCTCTTCTGCTTCTGTAAATGCAAATTTATTTTCATAAGCGGCGATGTCCGAATATTTTTATCTACATGGTGTACATTACGAGAGCCAACTGTTTCAAAGTACGGAAACATAATCAGTAAACCCGACATCTGACGTACAGGAGTTATTTCCGTTTCGGTATACGCAAACACCATTTTTTCCCACAAAACTCGTGTCATCTAATGCCTTTTTAATCTCATTATACCTCGTTCTTCTAGGTCTCTCTCTTTTCTTTGTTCTTTTAGTGTGTATTCCATAGCAATATCCTCCGATAAAGTTGCTTTATACTCATCATATCTGCGATTCATTCGTTTGATATTCTTCTCTTTTTAATACTTATAACGAAGTAAATTTCTCCGTCATTTTTGTCCACGCCGGGGCTCGAACCCGGATCCCCTCATTCCGGAATAAGTCACTCTACCAATTGAGCTACGCAGACGTTTATTCTGACTGCAATCTGCCTTTATGTCGTGTGCGTCCTGCTGGCAGGTACGTCACATCTCCTCTCCTGGTACGTTACATCATCTCCCCCTTATTTTTTTTTTTTTTTTTTTTTTTTTCGAAGTGCTGGAGAAAGGATTCTCTTATTTTTCCTATCTCGCGGTGTGGAAATAACATCACACCAATGCGAGATTTTGAACGGCCGGGTCATCCGGATAGTTCGGGCGCCATTATAACGAAGTAAATTTCTCCGTCATTTTTTGTCTATGCCGGGATTCGAACCCGAGTCCGCTTATTCCGGAACAAGTCGCTCTACCACCTGAGCTACGCAGACATTTATTCTGATTCCTATCTGCCTTTATGTCGTGTGTCGTCCTGCTGGCAGGTACGTCACATCTCCTGGTACGTTACATACTTTACATGATCTTGTCAAAAGCATCCATCATCACTCTTGTCATAATGGACTTTAATTTACCTGCACCTTTTCACTGAATCATCGTACGTAAAGCAAGAATGCAGTCTAGCAGGGATATCAGAGAAGCTGAGTTTGCTCAGATTCTAAGAGCTTTTCCCGAGAGTTCGTTGTATGTGTACATATATCTATACCACCTTTAAGAGAGTTGAGTGTATAGCTAATATGTTACCTTTATCAACTTCGAATTTACGCTAAAAAATATGCTTCAATGAAACACATTTAAGTTTATCGACTAAGTGCTGCTGTAACCGTATGCTTAAAAACAAATGTTTCAAAATCTCCGGAACAAAAATAAAACAAATTATGATGCTTCAATATTTCTCCAGCGTCCTTTAGACATCATTCAGGCCAGTGAATGAATAATTTGACCTCGAAAAAAGAGTCAAAGGTTTTCGTCATGCTTCGACAGAAGCATCCTTTAAGTTTGTTGATGTTTACATTAGATTTATTTATTCATTGTTACATAATCATGTCATCAATGTTTGTTTTCGGCCTCTATTCAAACCTCCACCTTCATCGTGCTGCTCCCTGGACGCTGAACAAGGGTGATCGCTTGACCCCATTCCAGTCTAATTGTTCGATGACTAATCTGTTACTACTCGACGAAATATGGAAAAAGAGGCCACAGTGCCATGGAGCATCTTGCACAAAATGTGGAGAATGTCTAAAGCGCATGACCAAAACAGGGTTTAGATAAAACTTCCGGTAACAAATGAATACGTTCGGAGTAAAAGTTAAATCTATTATATCGCAGTGACGAAATTCTTTCCTCTAAATGGAAGTCGCAACTCAGAGGGTCGCCTTCCGTAAGATACGTGAAATTAGTTTCACCCTAGTTGCGAAACTTGAAGAATTTTTCTTACATGGATGCAATATTCGGCAGCTATGCCTAGCCTGTCAGTAACACGTCTCTGTCATTTCTATAAATTAAATTCTGATTACATTTTTAAGAGTTGCTGCAAAACTACAGATAGTTTGATAACAACTCTTAATAAACATCTATTTTTTAAAAGTTGATGTAAAACAACAGAGCTATACGTGAAAAGAGCTATTCGTTTGAAACCCTCTGTGCTGAGGAATTTTCTCTTTAAGTGTAATCACGAAGAGACAAATTTGGACCAAAACAGAACATACTTCAACCTAAAAGATCCCCCCCCCCCCCCCCTCTCTCTCTCTCTCTCCAAAGAAAAAAACGCCTGATTGACTAATCAACAATTTTCTTCTATTTCTGAGAAAAATATTTCTGCGATGATTGTGAACATTTTGGCTGTGCTGTTTTCGTCCTCATCAAGATTTTGGCTATTATTTTTCAGTTCAGTAGCGGGATTTTCTATTCATCTGCTATTCTTATCAGATCTCTGCTTATTTTTGAATAATCTTTCATCCTGCTTCGTAGAGACCTTTAGCTCATGTATTCGGTACAATGCTCTCTATCTCTTTTTTCTTAAATATGAAACCAGATGTTTCCTTTTCTCCTGACTCTACTGTAAATTTTTTCCCTTCAGGTGAATCCTAACTAATCTAATGGAAGTAACTATAGCCTTCTTTTATTTCCTTTCCATGATCTACCCTCTTCGCAGTTTAGTTCATCATAATGTAATTTATTTTTTATTTTACATTCTGTGCCTCGGCATCATATTTCTATTTGATGGTTCATTTTCCTCAAATGTTTTAAATTTCAGTTTCTAAGTTATTTTCTGCGTAATTTTTGCGTACGAGCAGATATTTTTTCAGGAATTCAGATAATTATTGAATAAGAATGTATTAGCAAAATCATGGGGCCGATTCCGTTTCTGGAATAATGAAATCGTAGTGATTGATTAGAAACTTAATGAATATTTGTAACGTATACTTTAATTTAACTTTCCTTTTCGGTTCCTGTACTGTTATGTAAAATTCGGTTCATTCTCGTTAAGTATTTTCTACTCTTAATGCTACATTTTCTCTTGGCGAATGTGTTTTGGGCAACCTGACAACAGGACAAAAGTGAATGACGTTTGCGAACAGGAGGGATAAGAATGCTCTTTACAATTGTATCAGCAAGAGAGAGAGGTTGAGAAAGTCCGGAAAGATTTGGCATGAGAGCAACTGGTCAGAATTGATTATGTCGTACAATTGGAGTTTGACTTCGTAGGATTAGAGTTTGACGTTGTACGATTAGAGTTTGATGTTGTACGTTGAATATTATACATCTTTGATATTGATGTCTACAATTGTTGTCGATGAATACAGCTATTGAAGCAACTATATATTGATTGCTATTTGAAATTATATTCTGTGATATTGTGCTGACTTATGAGTGCTTACTTACTAAAGCCCAATAAACAGTAGTTGATCTTGTAAGCAAACTTTTACTTGGCCGTAAATTCTATTCAGTGCTTAGCTAATTATGTGTTGTATATTTAAACTATCCGGAGCAAGACTTAAACTTTACGGAATATTTCAGTAAGAATAATCTTCACAATATTTAGATGGGAGCCGTCTTTGCACGACGAGTAATGATAAAAGGTTGCAAGCACTAAAAACATGTGATTAAATTAAAAGTAATTACAATATATGCACAGGGACCCGACGCTTAAGGCTAGAAACGTGGACCCGATGCTTAAGGCTAGAAACGTGGAACCTGCGGTCTCCTCTCCGCTTCACCGAGTCAGTAAAGAAACAATGAAAGTAGTGAAGAGACATGAAGAGACATCAGAGGTGTAGTACAGTTGGGAGGTTCCGGCCGACAATGAAATACCACTATACTTTCATCGTTTCTTTACTGACTCGGTGAAGCGGAGAGCGGACCGCATGGTCCATGTTTCTAGCCTTAAGCATCGGTCCTCCGTGTATACATATTTTTTACTTTTAATTTAATCACGTGTTTTTAGTGCTTGCAACCTTTTATCATTACTCATCGTGCAAAGACGGCTCCCATCTAAATATTGTATTTTGTGCACGAGAACTATTTCCGGAATGATCTTCGTTGTGAAGTATGTTAGGGTTTTAATTGTAACATAAGTAAATAAAAAGTCTGCAACCATTTAAACACTGAAACTCTATACAGCATTAATTAAAATATACCTTTTCCTCCCTCAAGTTCCTCCAGAGGGATTCGAATATCGATGTTTTATCCGTCTTCTTTTATTTATAACGAAGTAAATTTCTCCATCATTTCTGTCCACGCCAGGATTCGAACCCGGATCCCCTCATTCCGGAATAAGTCACTCTACCAATTGAGCTACGCGGACGTTTGTTCTGACTACTATCTGCCTTTATGTCGTGTGCGTCCTGCTGGCAGATACGTCGCACCCCCCCCGAAAGAGGGCCGGGGGCATGGCCCACGGGTCAGCCGTGACCATGAATCGTTGCAGGCAGCCATCCACTGTAGAACGTGCACTTGAGAACTCCCAGTCAATCTGGTGTGCGGAATGCAACGTCACACACTTTTATTTTTCGAAGCGCTGGAGAAGGGATTCTCTGATTTTTCCTATATCGCGGTGTGGAAAGAACATCACACCAGTGCGAGATTTTGAACGGCCGAGTCATCCGGAAAGTTCGGGCGCCATTATAACGAAGTAAATTTCTCCGTCATTTCTGTCCACGCCAGGATTCGAACCCGGATCCCCTCATTCCGGAATAAGTCACTCTACCAATTGAGCTACGCGAACGTTTGTTCTGACTACTATCTGCCTTTATGTCGTGTGCGTCCTGCTGGCAGGTACGTCACATATTCAATGTGAAGAATTACATGTGATGATAAGCCTGGGTTACCACATTGCATATTAAAGTGATTTACCTGTAGATAGGCTTCATAAAATTGTGATTATTTCTAGGTCGTTATAAAATGATGTTACAACAAACCAAAGTATTTTATACCAAACTCTATACAACTATAACTGTACATTCAGAAGGGGAGAATATCTTGTACTACAAAGACAAACAAAAATCATTGGAGGAGAGTTAAGGTTCAGAATACCCAGCTCAGGAGAAAAACCCTGAAAGAAGAAAGACCTTCCGTCATTCACATGGATCAAAGTTGATTTGCACAGAGACGTACAGTTCTACGTGAATAATAAAAGATAAAAAAGATGACGAAAGAGAACATACCGTCAGCTATTGATGTTAAGACACGAAATGAAAGCGCTGAGACACGAGCTATAACGCGAAAGTAAGAATTCGTTATTTTCCCGCAACTAAGAATTTGAGCCCATTTCTCTTCCAATGTAAGCATATTTCTCTCAAACTTCTACTAAAAGAATCTTTTTGAAATTCCAGAGCTCTCCGGAACTCCCACAAGCTAATAACCGAGCTCCGAGTCCCACACACATCATAACCTCTCTTGAAACGGAAGAAATTTATGCAGTTTCCCATGTTGGAAGATGCTGTTTACATGGTAAATAAAGCATATTTTCTTTTGTGATAATAGATGTAACGTATTTGTAAAAAGAATTCATATAAAAACACGACATCCTCTTATGAAATTCAAAATGTTAACAAAATGAGGGAGTTTCCTTCCATTACTTCCAGTAAGCTTCAATGAGAAACACTACCCTATCAATTTTTCGGGCTTGGGCGTTATCTTTAAAACCTCTACTTTCACTTCGTGCTTTAATATTTCAGGTCTGATTCACTTTTAAAGAGGCAGAAGCTAAGGAAATCTGATGCAAATACGTTGCACGTTGCAAAAGAAGTAAGCTTCTTTTTTTTTATTTTCGCTCTTAAATATTTGTTGTTGTTGTTGTTTTTTTTCGAGCTTGTTTGTACTTCTAAATTCATAATGACACACCGTCAAGAATTCTATTTCGAGCGTGGCATCACAACAGAATCAATGACTTACAACTCTTTGGGAAGCATCCACTTTCATTTCAGCAATGAAGACATTTCCAGATCAACCAAATAATGGTTAAAATGGTACTCCTGAGCTCAGAAAAATGATCTAAGCTGCGAATTTTCCTATTGGCACTTCTTCCCAATTATTTGAAATTATTTATTATGGGTTTCGTGGCAAATACTTGTTATTTCTAAAAATATTCGTGGAGGCTTTATAATTCTGTTTAAATCAGCTCGCCACCTGAACGGTGATGAAAACGATTGCTCTAAACAACTGGGAAACATGCCAGTTATGCTTATCGTAAGGAACATTAAGCGTGCAGTAACTTTTGGAGCCACAGTTTTATGGAAATACTGCCGCACTGATGACTAACTGAAACCAACAAAACGCATTTAAAACACCTGAACTTGAAGTCGGGTACTTATCTGGCTAAATAAATGAAATAATTTAAATATGAAAGACTATTTTCTCCATATGAAGGATTTTTCTTCTGAACATAAGTAAACTTTCCGAAAACGGTCTCATTCTTGCACATAAGCGTATAGATTGACTTCATATTCAGACAATAACAATCTATCGCTTCCTCCTTTTCAATCAAATCTGAAAACAATCTGTGAAATGGTAAATCGATCTCATCTTTAACATTTTCGTAATTTGATGAAGCTTGCTTTTACTACAGTACGTTCATGAAACTAGGAATTGAAAAGTTTCTGTGCTCTGAATTTCTCTTGTATTAATAGAAATACATAACAAAGACATGATTTTGTTTTCGTCAATGATTTCATGAGTCACTAAGTCCTTCTCTTCAGCATATCACTTAGAAAGTTGGATGCAACTAGAAATGAGTTACTATTCACTGTGTTAAACAAATTCCGCTAAAGATCACTTGATGGGAGCAAATAATATATTTATGCGTAAATGCAGTGGAACTTCGTACAACAGATTTCCATTTGATGAATCTTTTTGTTGAACTTGGAACTTGAACATAAATATGCAAAAAATAATTTTCAATTAACTAAAAACTAAACAAAATTTGTCTAAGACATTCATGGGATTTCTCATATATTTTGAATCCTGATATGTAAATTTGTACCACGACAGCACCTTTATTTGCTTACTTGCAGCTTTGTTGCATTCTCAGCAAACGGACCAATAGCAAAAAGATTCGAGCACCTTCGGCACCTTCTTAGCACTCCT
The DNA here is from genome assembly GCA_039090855.1 of Macrothele yani. NCBI lineage: Eukaryota > Metazoa > Arthropoda > Arachnida > Araneae > Macrothelidae > Macrothele > Macrothele yani. The sequence continues at coordinate 80,212,435 of CM077026.1, forward strand.
TCGTTTTCGTTCAACTCATCTCCCGGAAGCGGTGGAGAAATTTGTAATTTTTCAGCATGCGCATTTGGTTCAACTGTGAATTCAAAATTGTCTTGGTCAGATGGCAGATCAAAAAACAATGGAAAATGTTTCCAGTGTCGCTGAAATAGTGTACACCGAAGTGGCAAAATATTAGGAACACCTATTTAACAACGTACTGGGCTACCCTTAACCTCCAAAACAGCCTGGATTCGATGAGGCATGGATACAAATAGGTGCTGATATGATTCTATAGGTATAGATGTGATGACGTCCGTCAATTTCCGAATGTTCTCAGGAGGAGTATCTATGTTATGGACAGCTGTATCAACCTTATCCCGCAGGTGTTCAATTGGATTAAGATCTGGGGATTGTATGGGCACTTTGAAGTTACTGTCGGGCTACTGGAAGCAATGTGTGACGATCCGAGCCTTGCGGCATGGCGCATTATCCTGCTGGAAGTAGCCTGCTCCATCAGAAATACCGTGCATGTACGGGAGTACTTGATATTATGATATCTCGTGGTATCCAGATGTTGTTTCAGAGACAATAAGGAACCCGATACCCGCTATGAAAACAAACTGCACCCCACTACAGACACCGCCTCCACTAGCTTGTACAGTGAATGCAAGGCACCTGGGATCCAGCGATTCGTGTTGCTAACGCCATGTTCTAGGATGTCCATCGGCAGGTGTTATCTGAAAATTTAATTTATCGGACCAGTCAACCTTTTTTCCAATCCTGGAGTCTCCAGGTTTGGTGGTCCCGTGACCAGTGCAATCGAATTTCTCGGGATTCAACAGAGACGAGTGGTCCACAAAAAGGACGTCTGTTGTTATACAGCCCATTTTCGCCAATGTATGGCCTCATGTTTTGGCTGCACGTTGAGAGCCCACGTCATATTAGGCAGGTGGTCATAACGTTTTGGCTGTTTGTTATATATTATATTATATTATATTATATTATATTATATTATATTATATTATATTATATTATATTATATATTATATATTATATTATACACTGCTGGCCACCCAAAATGCAACACCAAGAAGGAAGCATCCGATTGGCCTGAAATTCACAGCATGCGCCGCCCGCGAGAGAACATGCAAACGATTAGCATTGCAGGGCATATGCAAATCATGTGCACCCGGCACGCCACCGAGAAGCACTATATTAAGGGTGCACAGAAGGCGGGGTGTAAGTAAGTGGAAGTGTGTTGTGCTGCCGGACCTGTGCGTGGGAAGCTTCCTGATGCATCGTCGCAGAATATGGCAGTCATTCCAGCACGTTTCGGAGTTTGACAGAGGACGAATAGTGGCTTATCGCGACAGCGGTTTATCATACCGTGACATCGGCGCCCATGTGGGACGACATCCAGCCACAGTGAGGTGAGAATGGATTCGGTGGGTGCAGGAGGGACGGACGAACCGACGTGAGTGATTGCCGCAGCCGCGGCACACCACCGAACGGGAGGACCGGCATGTTGTGCGGCGGGCATTGACGGCTCGGACCGCCCCATCACGAACGTTAGCGCAGGAATTAGGGTGTGTTATGCAACAATCTGTGTCAGCACGTACCGTTCAGCGTCGTCTGCAAGAGCAGGGACTTGTCGCACGGCGCCCATTGCTCCGATTACCATTGACGTTACACCACCGGCCAGTGCGGCGGTAGTGGGCCGTTGAACGCCGCACCTGGACAACGGAATGGCACGACATTCTCTTCTCCGACAAATCCCGCTTCTTCCTGCAACACCACGATGGTCGGATCCGCGTGTAGCGGTACCGCTGCGAGATACTGTATGACGCCTGCATTATGCATCGCCATACCGGTCCGTCGCCTGGCGTTATGGTTTGGGGCGCAATTGGATATGACACCCGCATCCCTCTGGTACGCATCGCCGGTACACTCAACAGCCACCGCTACATCTCCAACGTTTTGGAGCCTGTAGTCCTCCCTCACCTGAAGGACCTGCCAGCGGCCACGTTTCAACAGGACAATGCGCGCCCGCACGTGGCACGCATCGTGCAACAATTCTTCACGGCCCACCAAGTGTCACTGCTGCCGTGGCCCGCCTGTTCTCCTGATATGTCGCCTATCGAACACGTCTGGTCGCTGATAGGCAACCGAGTGGTCCGGCAAGCACCACTAGCGGCTACGCCTGATGAATTGTGGCAATGTGTGGAAGCAGCCTGGACCGACATACCCCAAGCCCACATCCAAAGCCTTTTTTGTTCGATGCAGCGGCGTGTAGCGGCCGTTATTGCCAGCCATGAAGGCCACACGAACTATTGATGTCTGCGTGTTCCGCAAGTCGCACGGGCCTGTAAGATCAATCGTTTCATCTTTGTATCTGTTGTTATGTGTCCAGTAAATCTGGCTTTGCTATCTCGTGTCCTTCTTGGTGTTGCATTTTGGGTGGCCAGCAGCGTGTTATATTATATTATATTATATTATATTATATTATATTATATTATATTATATTATATTATATTATATTATATATAGTTAATATGCCTATACGTATTAGATCCTGCTGAAGGAAGAAAGTGGTGAAACAAAGATAAAGAAAAATGCAACTCTAAAATTCTGTACGTCATAAAATAGTTTAGCTACGATTTTGGAACTCGCAAGGTTGTCATTCCCAGTAAAAAAGGGATAACACTGTGTTTGCACGAAGATGCAGATGAAACCTTTCTAACGTAAAATGAGTTCATTCACGGCACAAATATTTCCAACGATGTTGATTTTAAGAAAAGGCCCTAAAATCTGTCATCTCCAAGTAACACTGAATTTGAAGGAAAGGCAAGACAAATTCAAACAGGCGTTATCTTGTTGGAAAATGGCTCATGGCGGCCCCCACAGGAAAGGCTGCACATCGGGCAGCAGGATCTCCTTCCCGTAGCGCTGGGCTGTCAATGTCCCTCGGATCACTGCGACGGAAGTCATGCTGTCATACGCGATGGCTCCCTAGACTATTACGCCTGCAGTTCGGGACGTATGCTGCTGTACAATGATGTTGGGATTGTAGCGCTCACCTGCGGTCTTCTACATTCTGACACGGTGGTCGTCCGTTCCCATACAGAAGCGGGATTCGTCGCTGAACACTATACGTTGCCAGTCCGTAGCATTCCACGTTGCTCGCTGCTGACACCGCTGCAATAGACGCCGACGATGGTCACGTGTTAATGGTAGAAAACGTAAGGGCCGTCGAGAGTGCAGTTTCACCTCTGCCAGGCATCTGCAAATTGTTCTGGGGGACACAGGAGTCCCTTGTACAGCCGACACATGTCTCTGGATATTGGACAAGGACTTCGTTGCATCTGTGTGTGCCGCTTTCACGATCCCACAGTTCTCTCTGCTGGTGGTGTGTCTGGGTCGTCTATAGCCAGTCCGCCATGTCTGGGTTCCTTCCAGTGTCCATTGCTCCCAACACGATCTCACCGTACCGTCCAATCGGCCCAAACTGCGGCCAATTCGGCGAGCAGGCCATCCTGCCCCTATCATCCCGACGATACGACCTCGTTCAAACTCCGTCAGTTGCCCGTACGCACATCTAGAGCTGCTCCTCAGCATGTCTATCGCTCATGGATCTCACCTGACTCTTACCGTTCACTTCGGCACGAATGTGGAGTCCCCTGCGCGGTGCCTTATAAGCCCAAAGGATTGCGATTGCATCGTCGGTCTTGGACGCGCGGGCATGCGGAATCGCACGAATCTTTAATCATTGGCATGTCTGCCCTCCCTGTAGCTATTCGCCGAGTTTCGCGTTAATCGCACGGTTTTTTCTTGGTGCGCGGATTTTTATGACAATGAGAATACATAATGGTTACTTAGCATTTCTCTATAGCTAATATTCGATTAGCAATACTTTCGTTGCTTTTAGCGCTACGATACATGAAATAGAATGAAAATTCAGCTGAATTTCTACCTACAGATATGGATTAATGCAAAGATACAGTGTTGTCGGTTATGTGACTTGGAAGATCACTGGCATAAGGCAAATACGTTCGAAGAAGAAAAGACTGTGTCACAATCTTTTTTTTTTTTTAAGTTCAAGCTTTGCTGGGCAGGGCTAAAGAGGAAGAAGGGTTTTCATTGAAAGTCCAAGAGCTAAAGATAGCTGACAGAATGCAGAGAGATCACTTTTCCTGTTCTTGGATAAAAGTGCAAGTGAATGACCAAAAACCTGTTGAACATGTTGGTTGAAGGGTCGAGAACGAAGAAAATGTTTCATCGTCCAACTTTCCTCTCCGAAGGGACGTCCTTCTACTCGCCGCCAGATAGTAAACAAAGATCGACTTGTACAACTAACCTTTGCGTAGGCCGGCGATCTGATTACGTCAGCCAGACAGACACTTCCGCATATTTCTTTATTCGGCTATTTACCGGAATTGTGCCACTGAAAGAGGGCATTTGTAACTTCCAATGTGGAGAAGAAAGGATTAAAGACAATTCCGTAGAGCAATGTGAGAAAATGAAATTCAGTTAGCAACTAATTACCACAAAAGAAGATCCTTTACCAAGCAAAAAATTATTGATTGAGTAAAAAATTAGTTTTCCTCCGAAATAAATATGTATTATCGGTCTGGAAGGTTGGGGCATTCTGAAATGCTGGGAATATTATGTAGGAATTCACGCAGATCAAACTAATAGCAAGAAAGGCGACACGGTGATGAGCACGTCTTTTGAATCTTTACCGACACGAAAAAAATATTACAAAGCAGATTTCTATAAAAGAAAAAATCGGTGAAAAAGACAATGCATTTATGCCGCCTGTTAAAAAAAACTTGTGCATGATTTAAAATACGAATGTCAGCAGTGTTCTTCATCGTAAATGGAACCGATTACGATAAAAAAATAATCAAACGAATTTCTACAATCGGTAAAACATGCACAAATAGAAATAGCTAATTTTGGCAACTAGCAGCTGAAATGTGTACTGCGGAAAATCACAAATTGCGCGCAAAATATTTCTCAAAACGGAATATATCCGAGGCAAAACGGATTTTTCAAATTGAACAATAAGAAGAAGAGACATGGAGGAAAAGGTTATATAACTGCATGCTTCCCAGCAGGAAAGTTGGGAGTTACATAACGGTGGAAATGTGTGCAACGAATATCCTAACAAGAAAGGATTTTTACAAAGCATCTTTAGACTCGGACATATTCTTTCTAATAGAAATATACGTTGGCGCTCACTATCAGCAGAATTGTGAATACCAGAAAAGTAGGAAATATGCGCTAAATATTCTTCATAACAAAAACTATGCGAAGAAAAAAGAATTTTTCGCACACGACGTCTGTCTGCAAGAAGAGATAGCGCGGAATTTTTTTTTTTTTTTTTTTTTGCGTATATGCCCCGTAGCGGAAAAACTATGCACCATTTAAATAAGATTATTTTTCGAATATCGTACAAAGCAAATGTTTGCAATCGGATTTTTAGAAACGGAGATACAGTTGTAAACAGAAATACGCACTTAAACTATCTGACGGCAGCACTGAACATCATAAAATAATTCAAAGGTGTAAGCAAACTGCGAAAGTAAATGATATCTGATGTAAGAACACATTTTTAAAATCTGACTTTTTGAAGCAGGGATACTGATAAAAGTTTATTGTACATTTGCGACCCCTAGTGGGTAAATTGTGTGTAGTTTTGGTGGTTAGCTGCATCTGACCGAAAAAGAAGTTTTCACTTTGGTTTTTAGAACATACGCTATTGCAATTACGAGTATGTCGTAAACAAAAACACGAACAACTTACACCATCTGGTGGCAAAATTGTGCGGTAAAAAATATGATAACTTATGTGTGAAACACTCCTCAGCAGATACGCCGTCCGTCAAAGTGAGATTTTTAAAAATCGGGCTATTAAAAGCAGAGATACAGAGAAAAACATGTTATATGTCTACGCCCTTTACGGGAAAACGGTGCATTATTATGAGCAGAAAGTATGCGCAAAAGTTTTTCTTTGGTGAGTGGCATCTGATAGGAAAAGAATTATTTCAATATTTCATTTCTTTCATGAACGTGAGAGTATTACCAATAACATCTGGTAATATGTAGGACCACTAATATGGAATAACACTTATTGGGCTCGGTAGCAACTACATTTACGCCCTCTAGCCGCAAAGTTATGTATCTGTAAAGGGTGAATACGCAAGGATAATCGTTCTCACATTTCAGGCTTCCCAATGCAAAAAGATTTTTTTTTTTTTTAAATCAGACAAACAGGTGCAGAGATATGGTGCCCACAAAGACACGGACAAAAGGACATAGTGGTACTCGTATTACACGCATATACTTTTTTTTTCAAAAGACGTATTAAACATATGTACAACTGATACGCAAACTTTTAATGTAATGCGACTGACTCATTGGCACATCATATTTACTTCCCCTTTAGTAAAAATAAATTCAGGATATCATTTTCATAATTGCAAACGCATGCACTCGAAGTTTTGAAACACATTTTTACGTCCCTGCAAAGATGGAATACATCTTCCCTAACGAACCTCGTTTGTGTTTGTGAATTGCAGGGATTGGACAAAATAATGTGAACACCATTATTATAATAGGGGTTAATGTTCTTCATGTTGGCTACACAAAAAAAACGTTATGGTTATCTTTTGTGTATGTGATTATCTCTTGTATATATTCTCTAGGTTGTATGCCAGGGCAGCACATGTTGAGTTCAGCAGCGATTCGTAGCAACGGGCGGTGAAATGGGTTATCTGTCAGGTTTCCAAAGAGAACAAACCGTGGTAGACCGTTTAGTAACCGTGTCTGCAAACATAGCAGCCAAAATATTTGGTGTGTTAAGAGCAACAGTTCTCATGGTTATGACTGCGTACACAAAGCACGGCGAGACTTCATCAGCGAAGAAGAATAATGGGCGAAAACCGAGATTGAATGAGATGAACCGTCAAACACTAAGGTTTGTGTCCAAACAACACAGAACTACAGTTGTAAAAGTAACAGAACAACTTAATATCCTCCTGGAAGACCCTGCTTCTACCAAAACAGTCCGCAAAGAACTTCCCAAAGCCAACATCAAAGGAAAGCTGCAATTGCTAAACATTTGATCGCAGTAACCAATGCCACAATGCGAAAAAGGTGTCATGAGCATAAAACCTGGTCATCTGATAACGGAAAACGTGGAATATCCGAAGTAAAAATCCTCCAAATACGTGACGTCAGTAAATAAACAAAGACATCGCTCTTTTCACGTTTAGCAACGCCCAGCAACCCAAAAATTGTTATTCGGCCGCCGCCTGGGAATCCATTCCCGGATCTCTCGATATCTAGCCGAGCGCGATAGCCTTATACTACGGGGCCAACATATGATGTAAGGCTAATGCGCTCGGCTAGATATCGAGAGATCCGGGATTCGATTCCCCGGAGGCGGTCGAATAACAATTTTTCAGTTGCTGTGCGTTGCTAAACGTGGAAAGAGCAATGTCTTTGTTTATTCACGTGGAACATGAGTCCTCTTTACATTATACCCAACAGTAGGTCGGGTTTATGTACGGAGAACCCCAAAGAAACGTACAATTCGGAATGTCTGGTTCCAACTGCCAAGCATGGGGATGGATCTGTGATGATTTGGGATACCATACCTTGGTATTCGGCTAGCCGCATCGTTACCCTACATATGTTGATATTCGACTAGCGTCATGATTACCCTACATGTTTTGGTATTCGGTTAGCCCCATCATTACCCTACATATCTTGGTATTCGGCTATCCCCATCATTACCCTACATATCTTGGTATTCGGCTAGCCCCATCATTACCCTACATTGTCGAGTTACTACCACCGAGTACTTGGACATTCTAGGTGATCAGGTGCATATTATGGTTCAAATGTTTCTCCACAATGTCGTCATCTTTCAAGATGGTAATGCGCCCATGATTAAGATTGGATTGCGGAGCACCAAGATGAACTTCAATATTTATTTGCACTGGCCAGCTCAATCACCTAAATTGATTATCATCGAACCACTGTGGGTAGTTCTGGAGAGCAGAGTGAGAAGCAGATTCCCTCCTCCAACATCTCCGAAGCAATGGCCTGATATTCTGATCGACGAATGGTACAACATTCCACTGCAAACTATTCAAAAGCTGTATGAATATATTCCAAGAATGTTCGGAGCTATATTAATATATGAATCTATTCCAAGAAGGTTGGTAGCTGTATTAAGGTATGTATCTATTCCAAGAAGGTTGAAAGCAACACCTTACTATAAAGACATATAGCCTATTTCGCAGGTGTTCACATAATTTTGTCCAACCCCTGTAGAGAATACATGGCAGTAGAATCAAACACGTATGTGAGTCATGGCAGACGTTCTTGGAATTGCTGGTTTTTCTTTCGCGTAACGGATTAACATTTACCAGAGAGAGAGAGAGAGAAATTCCACCATCTCAGCGATATACTGCTACCGCCAAATTTTCAGCATATTTTAACCAATTTAATTGTTCTTCCTCGCAAATTCTAATTAACTTTCTTGCATGCGAACAATTCTTACGTTTAACGGAATGGAAAAAAAGAAAAACGAAAAGAAAAGAAAAAGATAAAAGCTAAGTCAGGGAAGGCCTCAGTTTCACAGAAACTGCTGCAACTCTCACGGCTTTATTTCTCCTCAATAAATGTGCATTATTCCACATCTCATACTTAACTTTTGGAAGAGTGTTCGTCCTAAACACTTGTTAAGTAACAGCTTAAATAAACAACAAAAGACAATACAGTCGATTTACCAGTTCATTACGTTAGGAATATAGTGCCGTTGTGTCTTTCTTCGTGCAGATGAAGATTTCGTGTGCACAAATGGAGTGAATCGGATCCAATGCGAACAGATCAGATCAGATCATATGTAGAGGATTTTAGGAAGTGAATGTCTGACCCCAGGTCTTAAACAACCCTTAGAAATAGGAAGCTAAGAGATTTGGGCTAGGGTGCCCGATAGGAAAGTGACACGGCAGAGAGGTAGAAAGGGGGAGGAAGACGTTAAGCCTTAGCACGGAAGGCATTTAGTGTTTCGAACGTTCGTACCTGCCCAGGATCGAACCTGAGGTTATCTCCACGACTGTCACGGACGCTGACCACTAGGCCACCCGCGGCATCCAATGCGAACGAGTTACTTTTAACGTAAATACTGCGCGTAAAAGTGCAAATGTACACCGAAGAACCAAAACATTATAACCATCTGCGTAATAGGATGTTGATCCTCCACGTGCCGCCAAAAACAAGCTCTTACCCGGCGAAACATGGACGCTACAAGATTTCTAAAGGTGTCTTGTGCTATCTGGGAATAATACCTTAGCAGCAGATCCTTTTACTCCTATAAATTACGTAGTTGAGCGTCCGCAGATCGGATTTGCTGTTACAACACAAACTACAGATGCTCGATTGGATTGATGTTTGGGGAATTTGGAGGCCAGGACAATACCTAGAAGTCTTCCACATGTTCCGCGAACCATTCTCGAACAATCCGGGCAGTGTTACGTGACACATTACCGTTGCCATGAAAGGATATACCTGATTTGCAATATTGTTTAGATAGGTGGTAGACATCATAGTATCCTGCACATGAATGACTGAACCATAGGTTTCCCAGCAGAATATTACACAAAGCATTACACTTCATCCACCAGCTTGTTTTCGTCCTACAGTGCATCCTGGTACCAATCGCCAAGTAAACGACGCATACGTACCCAGCGGTCCAGATGGTGCAAAAGAAAACGTGATTCATTGGACCAGACGACCTTCTTCGAATCATTCAAAGTCCGGTTTTGATGCTCGCGTGTTCATTGTAAATGCTTTCAACGGTCAATACAGAGCTTAGCATGGGCGTTAAGAGCGACCAGCAGCTACGCAGTCCCATTTTCAGCAGGGGTGGATGTGCTGTGTGTTGTGGCACATTACTCCGGTCACCAGCATCCAAATTACCAGCGATTTGTGCCACAGTACCCCTTCTGTTGGCTTGTACCATACGGGCTAGCCTTCGCTCACCTCTGGCAATGATAAACTTTGGTCGGCTCACACCTAGACACAGTATCCCTTCTGTTGGCTCGTACCATACGGGCTAGCCTTCCTCACCTCTAGTATCGATAAGCCATGGTCGGCCCATACCTTGCCACAATATCCTTTCTGTTGGCTCGTACCATACGGAATAGCTTTCGCTCACCTCTATCATCGATGAGCCTTGGTCGGCCCACACCATGCAACAGTGTCCCTTCTGTTGGCTCGTACTATACGGGATAACTTTCGCTCACCTCTAGCATCGATGAGTCATGGTCGGCCCATACCTTGCCACAGTATCCCTTCTGTTGGCTCGTACCATACGGGATGGCTTTCGCTCACCTCTAGCATCGATGAGCCTTGGTCGGCCCACCCTTGCAACAGTATTCCTTCTGTTGGCTCGTACCATACGGGCTAGCCTTTGCTCACCTCTAGTATCCGTGAGCCATGGTCTCCCCACACCTTGCCACACTATCCCTTCTGTTGGCTCGTACCATACGGGCTAGCCTTCGCTCACTTCTGGCATCCATGAGCCGTGGTCGGCCCACACCTTTCCACACTATCCCTTCTGTTGGCTCGTTCCATGCGGGCTAGCCTTCGCTCACCTCCTGCATCCATGATTCGTGGTCGGCCCACACCTAACCGGAATTTTGTGGTTTTTACCTCCTCGGACCACTTTTTGAAAGTATTAAATATGGCTGTCCGTGAGCACCCCACAAGCCTTTTCGTCTCGGAAATGCTGTGACCCTGTTGTCTGGCAGTTACAATTTGGCCTTTGTCAAACTCGCTTAAGTCCGCTACCTTTTCCATCTGAAGAACAAGAATAACACTGATTAACAGAGCTCAGTATCAGGTGTTATTTATACCGTTTCATGACCTTCACACGCGCCGTCGTTTACCTGCAGTTGGTTCGATTTGCACAAAGAGGCGCTCGTCATAATGTTTTGGCTCTTCTGTGTAAATACCTGTGTGCAGTCTTAGTGGGTTAGACTATATAATAATTCTATAACCCACTTTCTTCGCCGTTTCAGACACTTTCGATATTTTTAGTATTACTGAAGCAATGCACATATAGGCATTTAAGTAGTAAGTTACCCTAATTCAAGCAAACAGGTAAATTTAAAGAGCATCTCAGATTTTAATCAATTTATTTTTTTAATTCGCTAAATGACACTTAGTCTTATTTTTCACAAAGAAATGAAACAATGTTATTATGATGCTATGAACAAATGAAGGCAGCAGCACGCAAGCATTTAAATAAAGATATCAAAAGCCAATCATGGCTACCTCGTATTTAAAGGTAAAAAAATATGCTACATACAAATATTTTTTGCAGACCTAAAACACAATCTAAATATTGAATAAAATGCCAAATATGTGGCCATGTTTTGGAAACTTCAATTCATTGTGATTGTGTGACAACCAAGAGCAAATACGTGAAACATTGCTCGAGCGATAAAGCTAATTGCCTACTGGTAGGACTTAGCAGAATTATGCATGTTTAAACGAATCATATAGTTCTGAGGGTGGAAAATGCCTTAGCAGTGAGTGGGTTGGGTTAAACAACCCACAAACAAAGCCCTCAAAATCATGAAAGCAATTGAAAACTTGATTTGTTTCTTTTTATCCTTCAGCATTTTTTATACAATTTTGTTAATAATTTGTTATCAGTTTTCATTAAAGTTGTTTAATTTGGGAAATTCGAAATAAAAGAAGGAATATTGTTTGCAAGTCAGGTATTTCAGTTTCAATTTTAAATGGTGCTCTGCCATTCTGTATGGCTTCCAACATTCAGTGTGAATAATTCGAAACAGCCGTACTGAAAGCTTGTGACTTATGCACGGCGCTTTTGCTAAGATTTTGGGCTGGGAGTATGGAAGGCATCTTTTGTGTTTCATTGTTTGTTGTACGTGATATTTTAACCACCATGGGGTGCATGATTTGGGTCCAAGTGTTTCGGAGATACGGGAGGACCAGTTCTGAGGGGCGGGGGAGCTACTCGAGAGACAGTGCCTCTGACCACTCAAGAATAGGAGCGTCCTTTTGTTCTGCCCATAAAGAATCAGAGAATGGGTCAGGGGATTGCTTTTGTTAGAGCCGGGGTAAAATTTAGCATAAATATCTTTCGCAACCATAAAGGACTTGCCACTCAGCCTATATGCCTGTTTGATTTTTTTTAAGACTGTCACCTTGATAAAGGAGTTCCCATTCTGTTTATAATGGAACTTTTACGATTCGTGAGATGCCCATTGTGAGAACAGACTGCTTAATTTCATCCCTGTAATATTAAAATTCGGTTAAGATACGAGTAGAGTCTCATATAAAGCACAGTATTCCTCATTACTGCATACATGATATACTAAAAAAATTCCTTCTTAATTTCCTGTTAAGCACGTATGATGTAAGCTTCTAAGTCTTTTTCTAACAGTCAAGAATGTGTATGATTTACCTTAGTAATTTACATCATGACATCTACTGGAAGAAAAATGTCAGAGTCTTTCAGCAGTTACCGTTGAATGTCATCATCTTAATGATGTGAACAGTTCAATGGAAAGCAATGGATGTCAATGCTGCTTGCATAAAAACGCAAAACTTATCATTTCGACTCGAGGTTCCGTAGCTTACTGAAAGTAAGAGACCCCAAAATAAGGGTTCCTTGAACAAATTACACTAAAATTCAAGGAAAGCCCAAGACACCATTGGTAATACTCCCATGCTCATAAAAGAAACAGAACACCTGAAAGGAGTGGAGCTACGACTTTGATTTTTACATAATATGCTAATCAGGCAATATTGTAGGAATGATTAGCATCTCGGTGTCATATGTACTATGTGCGTCGATGTAATTAATAATCGGTGTGGCCATTTCTGGCTGGTATCACCTGCTGTTCTTACTGAGGCATGGAATCAAATAATGTGTGAATCGTCTCCTGTGGAATAACGCCCAAAGTCCATCAAGAGTTCCTGGCGGAAGGTCGTACAGCTGAGGCATCGAATGAAATGCTGTGTGAATGGTGTCCTGTGGAATAGTCATCCAGGCTGTATTAACCCACGTCCAAAGTTCATCAAGAATTGCTGGCGGACGGTCGTGCAGCTGAGGCATCGAATCAAATAATGTGTGAAAGGTGTCCTGTAGAATTGCCATCCCGGCTGTATTGACCTGCGTCCAAAGTTCATCAAGAGTTGCTGGCGGGCGGTCGTACAGCTGAGGCTTCGAATCAAATAATGTATGAATGGTATCCTGTGGAATAGCCTTTCAGGCTGTATTAACCCACGTCCAAAGTTCATCAAGAGTTGCTGGCAGACGGTCGTACAGCTGAGGCATCGAATCAAATCATGTGTGAATGGTGTTCTGTGGATGTACTGACCGCGTCCAAAGTTCAAATGTGTCCTGTGAATGTATTGACCCCGTCCACCCAGTATGCATTGAAACACGTCCAAATTTCCTCAGGAGTTGCTGGCGGAATAGCCATTCAGGCTGTATTGACCCGCGTCCTAAGTTCATCAAGAGTTGCTGGCGGACGGTCGTACAGCTGAGGCATCGAATCAAATAATGTGTGAATGGTGTCCTGTGGAATAACGTCCAAAGTCCATCAAGAGTTCCTGGCGGAAGGTCGTACAGCTGAGGCATCGAATGAAATACTGTGTGAATGGTGTCCTGTGGAATAGTCATCCAGGCTGTATCAACCCACGTCCAAAGTTCATCAAGAGTACCTGGAGGACGGTCGTACAGCTGAGGCATCGAATCAAATAATGTGTGAATGGTGTCCGATGAAATAGCCATCCAGGCTGTATTAACCCACGTCCAAAGTTCATCAAGAGTTCCTGGCGGAAGGTCGTACAGCTGAGGCATAGAATGAAATACTGTGTGAATGGTGTCCTGTGGAATAGCCATCCAGGCTGTATTAACCCACGTCCAAAGTACATCAAGAGTTCTTGGCGGACGGTCGCGCAGCTGAGGCATCGAATGAAATACTGTGTGAATGGTGTCCTGTGGATTAGTCATCCAGGCTGTATTAACCCACGTCCAAAGTTCACCAAGAGTTCCTGGCGGACGGTCGTGCAGCTGAGGCATCGAATCAAATAATGTGTGAATGGTGTCCGGTGGAATAGCCATCCAGGCTGTATTAACCCACGTCCAAAGTTCATCAAGAGTACCTGGAGGACGGTCGTACAGCTGAGGCATCGAATCAAATAATGTGTGAATGGTGTCCGATGAAATAGCCATCCAGGCTGTATTAACCCACGTCCAAAGTTCATCAAGAGTACCTGGAGGACGGTCGTACAGCTGAGGCATCGAATCAAATAATGTGTGAATGGTGTCCGATGAAATAGCCATCCAGGCTGTATTAACCCACGTCCAAAGTTCATCAAGAGTTCCTGGCGGAAGGTCGTACAGCTGAGGCATCGAATGAAATACTGTGTGAATGGTGTCCTGTGGAATAGCCATCCAGGCTGTATTAACCCACGTCCAAAGTACATCAAGAGTTCTTGGTGGACGGTCGTACAGCTGAGGCATCGAATCAAATAATGTGTGAATGGTGTCCGATGAAATAGCCATCCAGGCTGTATTAACCCACGTCCAAAGTTCATCAAGGGTTCCTGGAGGACGGTCGTACAGCTGAGGCATCGAATCAAATAATGTGTGAATGGTGTCCGGTGGAATAGCTATCCAGGCTGTATTGACCCGCGTCCAAAGTTCATCAAGAGTTGTTGGCGGGCGGTCGTACAGCTGCGGCTTCAAATCAAATAATGTATAAATGGTGTCCTGTGGAATAGCCTTTCAGGCTGTATTAACCCACGTCCAAAGTTCATCAAGAGTTCCTGGCGGATGGTCGTACAGTTGTGGCATGGAATCAAATAATGTGTGAATGGTGTCCTATGGAATAGCCATCCAGGCTGTATTGACCCGCGTCCAAAGTTCATAAAGAGTTGCTGGCGGAAGGTCGTACAGCAGAGGCATCGGATCAAATAATGTGTGAATGGTGTCCTGTAGAATTGCCATCCCGGCTGTATTGACCTGCGTTCAAAGTTCATCAAGAGTTCCTGGCGGACGGTCGTACAGCTGAGGCATCGAATCAAATACTATGTGAATGGTGTACGGTGGAATAGCCATCCTGGCTGTATTGACCCGCGTCCAAAGTTCATCAAGAGTTGCTGGCAGACGGTCGTACAGCTGAGGCATCGGATCAAATCATGTGTGAATGGTGTTCTGTGGATGTACTGACCGCGTCCAAAGTTCAAATGTGTCCTGTGAATGTATTGACCCCGTCCACCCAGTATGTATTGACCCACGTCCAAATTTCATCAGGAGTTGCTGGCGGAATAGCCATTCAGGCTGTATTGACCCGCGTCCAAAATTCATCAAGAGTTCCTGGCGGACGGTCGTACAGCTGAGGCATCGAATCAAATAATGTGTGAATGATGTCCTGTGGAATTGCCATCCTGGCTGTATTAACCCTCGTCCAAAGTTAATCAAGAGTTCCTGGCGGACGGTCGTAAAGCTGAGGCATCGAATCAAATAATGTGTGAATGATGTCCTGTGGAATTGCCATCCTGGCTGTATTGACCCGCGTCCAAAGTTCATCAAAAGTTCCCGGAGGACGGTCGCACCGTTGCACATGTCCTTTGATCATGTCCCAGAGATTTTCTATGGGAGATAAATCCTGCTATCTAGTCGGCCGCTACAGAAGTGGGACGTTTTTATGCTTGAAGAAGGCACGTGCTGTCGCTGAGATATGGGGTGTGATATTATCATGCTGAAATGTGTCCCCGAGAACGTCCTGCGGGTACGGACTGGCGACCGGCCGTAGAATGGCATTGACGTAACTAGCACTCGTTATGGTTGTACGTAATCTCGTGGGAGGAGATCTGCTTTCGTAACCGATAGAAATTCCGTCCAAAATGGCTCGTGTTGATGTGGTATGTCCGAAGCGAGTACACTGTTCGACGACGGGGAGCCCTGTCGTCGGCGGACACAAATGCTGCCATCATTTTGTGCCAAAAAACAGAAGCGGCGCTTTCCGTCCGAGTACATTATATTGTGCCATTCGTCACGCCACCCTCTTCGTTCGATGCACCATTACAACCTGACAGTCCGTTGTTGTGGTATCAAAGGTAGCCTGAAGAGGGACCGACGAGTCCGCAGTTCGAACTTTAATAACCGGTGACGTACTGTTACAGCTGGCATTGAAGAATATGCCACAGTTCACCACTGCTGCGTCAACGCCATTGATGATACAGTACGGTCACTCAAACACATCCTCATGAGATGGAAGTTGCCTGTCTACGTTGTCTGTGTGTATACGACACCCAGAACCTTCTCTTCGTGTCGCACACCATTCTTCATACCATTCGTTACACGACCCGTAGTTACCCGGATGGAAGCATTGCAGTCTCTCATGCCGAGAATGTGGCCTCTGTCAGACTCTCTGATGTGACTGTACGACTGTGTTACACGACGATGAGACATCCTTACCCACTGCTCACCAAGAATTGACATGCTGACCAGGCCACGCGGCGCTTATAACAGAAAAATGGCAGGATCCCGGTTTGTGACTTTGCGCGATCTGATTTGCTTAGACGCGGTAAGCATGCGTCTAAGAAGCTGAAGAGCTAACTATTTACGATATTGCCTGGTTAGCATATCCTGTAACAATAAAATCCGTAGCTCGACTCCTTTCAGATGTTCTGTTTTCTTATGAGCACGAAGGTACATGTGCATCTTCGGTCCCGATTAGAAGAAGAGAGCCAGCTACGTAGAAGGGACTCTAAAAACACAAGTTTGTCCGCGACGGCATCGAATCCATGTCCTTTCACTCCGGAGTAAGTCGCTCTCCCAACTGAGCTACGCGGACATAATATCTCGCTGCAGATTTGTCGTCTTGGCACCTGTTTTCACCTCTGTAGTACGTCACAGGGCTTAGCGCGCTTTATCTGAGCTAAGGCCCCTTTTCGTGATTAGATGGTAAAAAAAGCCGGGCAAAGGAATTTATTTAGACGATCATGCATGCAAAAATACGGAAATATGTGTTCTGTATGCAAACATACTTCTATGTAAACCGAATATTTACACTACGCAGATGGCGGGTACGGTGGTCTAGTGGTCTGAGACAGTGGCCTCTGACTACTTGCTTGTTCGAATCCAGAGGGTGGTATGGATGGTGTACGTGGCCAGTTTCACTAGATCTGTCATTTATCCGAAACAAGTGGTGCAAAATTAGGGACAGAAGATTGCTTTAAGAGTTGCTCGCGATGGGCTTTAAACCCAGAAACACCACCAAAAAAAAAAGATACTATATGGATTTTTTTCCAGTTGAACGACCGCCGCGAGCAACTCGATGTGCTATTAGCAGATGCCCTTCCCCTAGTTTTAAGGCCACTGTTTCCATGGAAAGGATGGAGACAGCGCCGCAAGAAAAACACAACACCATGCCTCACCGGGATTCGAACACGAATCCATCTCGGACGAATGGCCAAAAGATAGCGCTTAGACCACTGCGCCACGAAGGCGGAATTGTATGGGTGAGACGAAACAGTGTAACCACGCAGTATGGGGTCTCACAGATCACATGGGCCGCCTCGGTGGCACAGTGGTCTAAGCGATGGCTACTGACCATTCGTCCGAGAGGTTCGAATCCCGGTGAGGCATGGATGTTGTGCATGTTTTAAGGCGCTGGCTCTCTTTCTTCCCTGGACCCAGTGGCCCTCACAATCAAGGACGGGCGACTGCTTATAGCCTTCTGAGTTGCTCACGGTGATCGTTAAGCCCAGAGACGGATTTAGGACTTTGCCGCCCCGACTTCCCTTTAAAATAAAAAATTAGATGGGAACAATTTCATGTAACTCATTTGGACCCGATCCAGGAGGAAAACGAAATATTAAGGGGATGTGGGGGGATGCAGTCCATCCAAAGCTAAGTACAAATGAAAATAATAATTTAAAGCTTAAATCTGGGGAAACTATAAACAAGAATTTTTCTTATAACAATTAATAACATAATTTCGTCTGTCGTTGACAAAATTTCCTTACTTTTGACTTTCGCCATCGATTCCTAAATTGATTAAATATTTGTAATTAAGCAGTTGCTTTGGTAGAAGTTTCTTCCTTCTTTCTCTACTTTCTTTCCCTTTTGTTTTTTAACATTTTTTAATGTTTTGATAAATGGCGAAACAATCTATCCCTTGCCCTGCCCCCTGCCATTATATTCATTCTGAGGGGAGATGGGATAGCTTTGCGTGAACATCCTGCATATGCCCAAGCCCAAAGCGATCTTCTACCTAACCCAGAAATCTTTAATGAGGCTCCAAACGACGAAGTTAACACCCCACTCGTCGCCGTTCGTATTAATTTCATTTCTTAAGTATAGTCAAACAGATGGACATTTGTTTGTCAAGTGTAAGATGGAAGGCGATTACGCGAATTCGGAGACAAAATCTTGTATACAGAAGTTTTCGGACTAAATGTTAGTTTCCACTTTTATTTTAATTTTAAATCTTTCTTTCACTATTTTTATGGGCAAATATATATATAAATTTTTACAACCCCTAAACTTTGCCGTCCTAGGCCCGGGCCTAGTCAAAATAAAGTATAGGAAGTGAATGTGGAGCTAAGATTGCAGTGCTACGAGAGAAGACAAAAGAAGTGAAAGGCATCTCTACTAAATTGTTCATCGTCGGCTATCGGCTCTAATAAAATTTATCTCCTGAGCTGACTTTATTATTACCAATAGGCAACACAAAAGAAATCTCATGCATCCACTTCATAATCTTAGAGAAACTGCACATAGGCTAAGTCTCGCTGAATCGATGTGACTATGTTAATTGCATCTGTTGAATGTAACTTATATGTATTTTTTACTATGAATATTTAGAATCGTGAGAACGACAGAGCTATATTTAAATAAAAATGTAGTGTTCTTAGCATATGACTCCCACGTAACATTCTTTCATTTAAAATTGCTCGAAGTACGCAGTTTTAATGTCAATTGATAAAAGTAAGTAGTGATAAAATTTAATAAAAATACTAAACAGTAAAAACAACAGATTTTTGAAAAATTTTAAGGGTATTCTTCCCCTGTTGTTTTATAATGATCCGTTCAGAGCTAAAACAGTGTTTTTATTTAGAATCACATCACTGAAGAGAACTTCATATGATACTTCATAAAAGAACATGGGATTACACCAAGGAACAACATCACGTAAGAAATGCAAAGTTGTGTCACTATTTTTTCAGTAAACATTCATTTCGAAAGATAAAACGTCAAGAAATACAGGCTACAACCGGTTCAGGAAACTTTTGACCCGACCCTTTTTACTCGAAAGGAAGTCTTGACTCGGTAACCAATGAACCGTTTCCATTTTGTCTGGATTTCGAGCTTTGTTGTTTAATGAGAGCAAATGGCAGTTAACCATAGTAACAGAAATATAATTTAAAACAAGTAAACAATTTACCGGCAGAAATCCCTGACGTTTGCGTCATTACTGAATATTGAGTAGGGGTGTTCTAACCCCAGTTTAAAACAAAAATAGAGTTTTTGAAATCTCCGTTTTTATTCTCCGAGAAAATTAACGAGTTGGATATTTTCATGCGTTATTTTTGTTGAAACAAACAACAGACAACATCATTAAAAGGAAAAATTTTCATCACAATTTCTTGAATACTTCCCAAACGAGCGCTACCCGATGAAAACGTATAAGACGAGAAAGCAATAAAAAAAGTTTTCTATTCTCATTCGGAAAACAACAGGAGTAGAACTTTTCTTAAGCCGCGAGTCAGTACAGTAAAAAAAATTCTGGCAAATGGAAGCTGTTGTGGTGAAGTAACCGTTCTAATCGATATCTTTAGGATATTTGCGAAACATAAAAGAAGCACAGAATACTCTGGTAGAATCCATCATTACATTTCCTTTTTGGTCTTTCCAAATTTAAATCGTTACAAAAAATTGTTATTTAAGGAACGTACAAGTCTTTCGATTTTGTAATGTGACTCATTAAAGAATTCTCGATTTTGAGAGTGAAATACAAAAAGACCGTAAACAACAAAATTAATTTTGGTTTCGCATTGAAAAATAGAAATAATCGCCAGTGAACCAGATACGAATCCAGAGGTACACCTCAAGGGGAGAGGGGGGGGGGGGTAGGTAGTTCCGGTAAAAAATATCGAGAGAGAGACCTGACGGAAGAGTTATACAGGGTGTCCCACTCGCTATTCACCCAAGTTTTTATTAATAACAGCGTGAATAATTACAGTAATTGAATGATATTTGGTAAGAACATACCTTCATCTATGGAAAACAGAATCATATCATACGAAATGTTGAAAGTGTTAGCCCTGTGCATCAAGACAGGCTTGAACACGAGACTCCATATTTCGCATAGTTCGCGCCAGTTGCTCCTGCGTAATCGCTGCCACTACCTCACAGATGTTCTTCAATGCCGTTTGGAGCGCTCGTTGTGATATTGGACGTCGCGCATGTCAGGTTCATTCGTGATTATCCGGGGTTAGTTCAGTTGTTTGCTTGTCGCGAAACTGATTGTATGCGCTTACCATGTCTTCCCCGTTAACCATACCCGAGCGTGTGTTTCTTGTCCGTATTTATTGGGAGAGTAAGTCGATAAAGAAGTGTCAGTGTGAATTTTGTGGGAAATTCCGATGACGGATAGCACCAAGTAAACCGTGTATTCTGCTACTTGTTAAGAAGTTGGTGACTAATGGAGCATTACATGATTTGCACGGTGGGGGCCGTTCCGAAATGTCAGAAACAGTAATGCAGGACGTCCAGCAAAAACTTCTTCCTTCGCCACGAAAATCTTTGGGTAGACTTGCCCAGGAAACCAGTACGTCAAAGAGCACATGTCATAGAGCAGAGAAGAAGTCTGCAATTTATCCGTAATGTTTGTATGCTGTACATGAAGTGAAAACGCCAGACCAAGAGAGAAAAAATGAGGTACTGTCAGTGGTTCCAGGCATTTGTTGCGGAACGACCGGATATCTAGGACACCTCTTTTGTTTTTTGGTTTTTTTTCCCCATGACGAAGCGTGGATTTACTTATTGGGATACATAAATGCAAGAAACACGCGTGTGTGGGCAGCGGCAAATCCTCACTCATTTATCGAGAAACCACTTCACGCACAAAAAACTGGGGTGAGGTGTGCACTATCACGTCCGCGGATCATTGGGCCGATCTTCTTTCAGGATACGGTCACAAAACCTGCCTACATGGAAATATTTCAGTCATTTGTTAATCAACTGCGCCCTTAAGAACTAACCACTGGATATTTCCAACAAGATGGTGCAACTTGCCATACATCACACGTGGGTATTGCTGAAATTGAGTCATTCTTCGTAGATCGCGCGATTTCTGAAGGAATGTGGCCACCTCGATCTTCTTTCTGTGGGAATATCTGAAATCAGCGATGTTTCAAACAAGCCGACAACCTTTGAAGCATTGAAGAACAACATCTACGTGGCAGTGGCAACGATTTCGCCTGAGCAACTGGCGCGTACTTTTCGAAATATGGAGTCTCGTGCTCAAACCTGTCTCAATACCGAGAACGGACACTTCCAAAATCTCTTATGATGTGGTTCTGTTTTCCACAGATGAAGGTATGTTCTTACGTAATATCATTCAATTACTGTAATTATTCACGATGTTATTAATAAAAACTTGGGTAAAGTAGCGAGTGGAACGCCATGTATATCATTATTATTATCAACCGTCTTCAATCCACTACTGGATGAAGGTCACTCCAAGGCCGCCTACGTGACCGAGTGGTATGAGGCTCTAGCTTTTCGTCCGAGATAATCCCGGGTTCGGGTCCCAAAGAAGGCATGGATGGTGCGTTGGTTCGTTCCCTGGAATTAGTGGCATCAAATTAGGGACAGGCGACTGTTTATAGTGGTTGCTGTTGGACACAGAAACAAAGAAAAAATGAAGAGGTCCCTCCGAGCTCCAAGTCTTTTCCTCAACCCTATGTCTTGAGCAGTTCCTTTCCATCACTCCTGTATGCTTTTGAATTTCATCTGCTCATCTCTCACGAAGTCTTCTTCTGGGTCTTTTCGTGTCTCTTGGTTTCCAGTCTAGTATTTCAGTTGTCTAAAAGTGGATAGTTCTTCTAGCAATATGCCCAGGCCGTTTTCACTCGAGGGTCTTTATTTTGATCATTGTGTCTTTTAAACTAGGATACATTGATTAAACACTTTTAAGACATCATTATAAATTGCTCTTGAAAACTATTGTTTCCTCATCCAAATTTTATATGACTATCAGTTACTTCTTCGATGTGGTCCTCGTTTGATATCTGTTGTCAAAGTTAGATTTGGGCATAGCTTACATGTAAATTTGTTCCATGAGCCTCTAAATCTTCAGTCCTTGTAAAAGCAATGTATATCAGCTTCGTTTTCTGTGAGTTCACTTTTACATCCGCTTCTTTACACTTGTCACAAGTTCCTGTATATTTCCAGCATTGGGTGGATACTTGGCGAAATGATTATGTCAAAATGAAGGTGGGGTAAACAATTTCCATTAATCTGTATCCCCTTGACTTGCCTGTTGAATGATTGGAAGACATTCTGAAATGTGGCATGGGCATGCACCATTTACAGAGTAACGTCGCTTCGCGGACAACGCTGTGGACGCGGAAAGGTGGAGGATGAACGTGGCATCGACGTCTGCCTGGCATAGTTGCAATCAACCAGGGAGCGACAGTGGCCCAAATCACGGCCGACTTCAACCAGGGAAGTACTAGAAACGTGTCCACCAAGTCCATCATGCGACCATTTGGCGCAATAGATTATGGAAGCGCCAACACATCAGAATCCCATTGCTAACGACACATCACCGGTCTCTACGCCTCAACCGGACGAAAAAACATCGGCAGTTATTTCGCGCAGAGAGAAAGATGCGGATCTGGCGGAAACCGCACGAAGCGATGAACCAGGCATGTCAACAAGAAATTCTTCAGGCTGGCGGAGGTTGGGTTATGATCTGGGGCGTGTTCATCTGGCACATGTGAGAACTTCTGGTACGTCTAGATGCATTTCTGAACGGTCCAAGCAACGTGTCCATATTTATATTATATTATATTATATTTGCTACAGCAATAGTATGTATACAGTGGAACCTCGATTAACTGTCCCCCTTTAAACCGCCATCTCTGCCTTTGCCCATTGCTCACGGGTTACAAATTTTAGCCTATTCTACTAAATGGAAAATTTTCCCTTGAAACCGCCACCTCGCTGACTGACCGCAGTCAACCATGACATTCTAGCGACATTTTGGAATGGCTTATTGGAGAATTCCCGTTGAACCGCCTCTCAAAATATTCACTTGTAATGGACTCTAAGAATCTCCCACCTTATTTTCTAAAGTGTACCCTGAAAGCATATTAGATGGTCCCTGTTCAAACAAGTTTTTCCGTCACACCTACTATCTGAAAAAGAATGGTGCCGTTAACGAAGTGTAGTCAGCTGCCGAAAATTGGGGACAGACTCATGTGATTTATTGCATCGGACTGAAGTTAGATGAGTGGTCTGTGTGTGTGTGTGTGTGTGTGTGTGTGTGTGTGTGTGTGTATGTGTGTACGTGCGCGTGCGCTTCTGGTTACATATCGAAGTTTACTGAACGGAAATGTAGGGGCTAACTTCTTTGCTCATATTGTTGTTCCCTTTACCATTTGACCAACTGACAATCGGTTAACTGCTGCGTCTTGCATTTCGACACATGATTCCCCCGAAGTGGCATTTCCTGTCTCATATTTTGAATTCTCCTACCTCTAGTTATACAAAGTTTTATAGAAGAATGCTTATTTTAAAGCATCCTGAAATGCATAAAACATTCTTGAATGTTCATGAGAAAATTTGATATGCGAGTTGAAAGATCATAATCCTGGATCTATCCATCAGGTAATCACTAAATCATTTTTTCAACCTTTTGGACAAATCAATTAGCAGAAGGAAGAATGCAGCCTCGGTGGCGCAGTGGTGTAAGCACTAGCTTCTGACTAATTTGTCCGAGATGGGTTCGTGTTCAAATCCCGTTGAGGCATGAATGTGTGTGTCTTACGACATTGGCTATCTCCCTTCCCTGGAACCAATGGCCCTAAGGACGAATAACTGCTTATAGACTATCAAATTGCTCACGGTGGTTGTAAAATCCCAAACAAACAAAAATTAGACTGTGGGAAACATATGCGATAAGCATAAATGGATGGGATATGAACAACAGCTATAATCAGTTTAAAAAATTTTAAATGGGCAAGCGCGAAATTCAGAGAAAGCTCTTCTTCTTTGGATTGGCTAAATAAATGCCAAACATGGAGTTATTATCGATGAAGTTATTCTTAAAAAAGCTAGATAGTTTGGGAAAGAATACCGAATTCAGCTACAGTAATGGTTGGATTCAAAGATTCAAAACTTGGCATGGATTATCCCTGAGAATATGGCGCGGTGAAACACCAGAAGCCTCTGACAGTTCAGTGGATGAAGTAAGAAAAAAAAGTTAGAAATCATATTTGGCCATTAATTAAAATCTGGTGTGTTTTATAGGATAATACCCAATAAATCGATTTCAAACCAAAATTAGAAAGGTAGTAAAATACAAAAGAATAACACAACAGTTCGCTGCGCAAATGATGATGGTGCTGGTAAAGGGAGTATTGGTGTTAGAGGAAAACGTTGTTTTAAAAATTTTCGTCATGAACTTTACTTAATCACTGTGCTTTCAATCCCTACGTTTTCAGAATTAGAGATCCGATACATAAGAACGTATATTTGTTTTATTTCTTCCTTATACTGTCATTCAATTAATTTTAACCTTTTTTATATGAATCTCTTTAAACCGCCCCCATCGCTTACCGTCAGTTAAGCAGTTTCGACTGTACACATTTTTGATTACTTAGAAATTCAACGAAGATAAATGACAAATTTCATTTACAGTTACTTCTCCAGGGAGATGCTCAGTTCACCCGGATGTTTCGTGTTTTGACCTTTGCAGTGGCCTACATTTTGGAGTAGGTGTGAGCGGGTAGACATGACGTGACCGTAACCGAAATCATCCGGCCTTCAGAAATACTGGATTAAAGATGACTGACAGTTCGTCACGCCGAAGCCCTCCTATTGTCAATTGACATCCCAAGTGCCTTCGTGCCGAGGTTTTCTTTATTTCTTAATTCTTTACCGTCTTTGATTTCTTCTTCTAATAAGAATTTTCTCCGTGTTACACACTCTGCAGTTTTTTACCTTGATTCAGTGGGCACCCAAGCATTGTGCTGGATTAGAATTTGCACGGAACGAAATCACGAACGAAAAGAATTTAAAGCGAAAGGAATGAAACGCAAAATCAACGAAAAAGGCTGCTGTTCTTTCATTCGCGAAAAACCTCCTGCTTCTAAAAAAAAAAAAGAAAATTAAAAATGAGCAGTCAGTTTTCTACTACCGACTTGATGACACTGAAATCAAGGAGAGTGACTCCGAATTTTCGAGGTGGTGTGCACATCTTTTGACACAAGCTTCAAACGCAATTAATGAGTTCCCAAGGATGAAATTTTGAACATCGATTGAAACAACTTCACATTATAGCCTATTACACTTACTATTTTTCAAAGCATAACCATAATTAAGCAATCCAACAATTGTTTGTCTACTGACGTCATCAATGTACAGGTCGAGCC
Organism: Macrothele yani; assembly: GCA_039090855.1. Lineage (NCBI taxonomy): Eukaryota > Metazoa > Arthropoda > Arachnida > Araneae > Macrothelidae > Macrothele > Macrothele yani. The sequence continues at coordinate 80,238,150 of CM077026.1, forward strand.
AGCTTTTTTGTGGTCTCAACACCACCAAAAGAAAAGTTATTGATTTTTAATATAATTATGGTTATGTTTTAGAAAATATTAAGTATTACAAGTTATAATATGAAGTTATTTTAATCGATGTTCAAATTTTCATCCTTGGGAACTCACTAATTATGAAGGAAATGTGTACAGAAGTTTCCCCCATTGGAAGTATAGTTAGCAAAATCACTAGACGTCCACCTCAAAAAAGTGCAACCAGGGTTTTGTAAGAAAAAATCAAGTTTCACGCTTTGCAAGGGAAAAATTTTGCATCAGAAGCAGGGGCGTATATACACTGCTGGCCACCCAAAATGCAACACCAAGAAGGAAGTATCCGATTGGCCTGAAATTCACAGCATGCGTCGCCCGCGAGAGGACATGTAAACGATTAGCTTTGCAGGGCATATGCAAATCATGTGCGCCCGGCACGCCACCGAGAAGCACTATAAGAAGGTGCCAGACCTGTGCGTGGGAAGCTTCCTGATGCATCGTTGCAGAATACGGCAGTCATTCCAGCACGTTTCGGAGTTCGACAGAGGACGAATAGTGGCTTATCGCGACAGCGGCTTATCGTACCGAGACATCGGCACCAGTGTGGGACGACATCCAGCCACAGTGAGGCGAGTATGGATTCGGCGGGTGCAGGAGGGACGGACGGACCGACGTGAGCGATTGCCGCAGCCGCGGCCCAACACCGAACGAGAGGACCGGCATGTTGTGCGGCGGGCATTGACGGCTCGGACCGCTACATCACGAACATTAGCGCAGGCATTAGGGTGTGTTACGCAACAACGTGTGTCAGCACGTACCGTTCGACGTCGTCTGCATGAGCGGGGACTTGTTGCAAGGCGCACATTGCTCCGATTGCCAATGACGTTACACCACCGGCGAGTGCGGCGGCAGTAGGCCGTTGAACGCCGCACCTGGACTACGGAATGACACGTCATTGTCTTCTCCGACGAATCCCGCTTCTTCCTGCAACACCACGATGGTCGGATCCGCGTGTGGCGGCACTGCAGCGAGAGACTGTATGACGCCTTCATTATGCATCGCCATACCGGTCCGTCGCCTGACGTTATAGTTTGGGCAGCAATTGGATATGACACCCGCACCCCTCTGGTACGCATCGCCGGTACACTCAACAGCCACCGCTACATCTCCGACGTTTTGGAACCTGTAGTCCTCCTTTACCTGCAGGATCTGCCAGCGGCCACGTTTCAACAGGACAATGCGCGCCCTCATGTGGCACGCATCGTGCAACAATTCTTCACGGCCCACCAGGTGTCACTGCTGCCGTGGCTCACCTGTTCTCCCGATATGTCACCCGTCGAACACGTCTGGTCGCTGATCGGCAACCGAGTGCCCCAGCAAGCCCCACCAGCGGCTACGCCTGATGAACTGTGGCAACGTGTGGAAGCAGCCTGGACCGACATACCCCAAGCACACATCCAAAGCCTCTTTCGTTCGATGCCGCGGCGTGTAGCGGCCGTTATTGCCAGCCATGGGGGCCAAACGAACTATTGATGTCTGCGTGTTCCGCAAGTCGCATGGGCCTGTAAGCTCAATCTTTTCATCTTTGTATCTGTTGTTATGTGTCCAATAAATCTGGCTTTGCTATATCGTGTCCTTCTTTATGTTGCATTTTGGGTGGCCAGCAGTGTAGAATTTTTCAGGGTGGGGCCACAGAAAATATAAGTTTTTGAAAACTATCAGGATAAAATAAAAGGTAATGAAATATAGAAGACAAAATTAAAGCATTAGTTTCTAAAGTAAGTTGATGCCTTTTTATTAAATTAAATTGTTTTTTGTAATATAAGTCCCATTTTAACAAAAAAAAAAAGATAATAATAATAAATACTTTCGAGAGGTTCCAATTCCCCTTGGGCTTCCCTCACTTCTGAATACGCCCCTGACCAGAAGAATTAGAAATCGTAGGCATACTATGATTGTAATTATACATATACTACTTGGGAAATTAGAAAGAATGTGGAAAATATTAATAAATGCCAGACTAGTCAATATTGAAAGATTAGTTTCCAACCTGATTTGTAGAAGCATTGATATCGCCGAACGGGAAAAAATGTTAGTTTTCTCCACCTAGCGAGAAAATTTTGCATCAGGAAAGTTAAAAAATGGTTGAAAAAATGTAGGCACGGCTGTAGCAATTCGATGCAAGCAGGAGCGGGTTTACCATTGAGCCAACCTGGGCCATGGCCCAAGGCGCTGCACCTAAAGGGGCGCCAAAATTTTGAGAATGCATGTGCCACAAGACGTTTTATGTCCTCCCCTATTCAAAAAAAAAAAAAAAAAAAGAATGAAATGGGATTTTTCATTTCTACAAATTATAAACTGAGTAGTATAATACTTTTGATACTTAAGAAAATATTAAATGGTGTTAGTACATTCGATGTGTTTAATTATTGAAAATAATAATTAATTCTGAAAGTGAGTTCAGTAAGACTCAGGAGCCCCCGAGGAAGTTATTTCTTCCTGCTTCTTGGCAAGGTCAAAACTCTGAAGAGGGCAGAGAGGGTGGTGCATTACTTTCAACGGGGAACAAGATTGGGAGGCTAAGGGAGGGGCGCTGCACTGGCGCATAGTTTTTACAAGGCATTATAAAATCTGAGCATGAGGACAGCACTGGGATGTGGGTGGAAAGATTGAAATCGGACTCCATGAATTCAAGGTCAAGGCCCCAGTGTATTGTGGGTGACAAGAGAGGACAGAGTACTGGTTAGAAGGCATTCCAATTCAGCTTATTACACCAGCTGCCTGCTTTGAGATTCATTCCCCCACCGCCCTCCCGTCAGTTTACATGTGTTTTCATTCTCGCTGCGTTCTTTTGAGGGAAATCATTACTATTAACCACCGTCAGCGAAAATGTCGACTACGAAGTTTTCTGGATGCGAAAATAGAAAAAGAAAGCTTAAAAAAATTGAAAAAGGGCAACTGTTAAAAAAAATACTAAAACTAAAAAACTTTTTTAAACTAGCAGAAGATGACACAGTAAGTGAAAAGAAAATGCAGTGTTTGGTTGCAAGATCTGCCGATGGAGAAGTGAAGGAGCCAACTGAACAAGAACTAAGGGTGAACAACAAACTTGTGAGTCTGCCGATGATGACTATGAGGAAGATAAGTCTAACATAAATCTTGAAGGAAATTTTCAAGATGTTGAAGGAAATGAATTTTTGTTACATCATATGATATTAGATCCTGCTAAATGGAAAGTAGACGATTCATTTGTTGATTATATTACAAAAAAAAAACCCTCCGAATCAAAATTTAAACGAAATAGATTTTACAGTTTCAAAAAGATCTTATAGTGGTCGATTTAGATCTGCCTCAAAAGGCTTATTTTATAACCGTCTACAAAATGGTGAAATTAAAAGAAGAGAATGGCTATTGTATTCTGAGTCAACTGGACGTGTTTTTTGTTTACCATGTAAACTGTTTGCAAAGCGAGAGAGTTCTTTCTCAAGTATAGGTTTCAATGATTGGAAACACGAAACCCTTATACGAGCACATAGTGCTTCATTTGAGCACGTAGATTCCGTAAAGTGTTCCATTACACGTGCAGAGAATAGTGGAAAAACTGATTCCGCTGTAATTAAGCAACTGATGAATGAGAAAAATTATTGGAAATCAGTACTGTTACGGATTATCGAAGTTATTAAATTTCTGTCTTCTCGTGGATTAGCATTTCGTGGAAATGGAGCGAACGACAAGTTAGTGAATAATGAATTGCGCTGTGATTTGCAGCAAAGTTGCACGCTGGGCCACTGTTACGGTCGTCCAGGGCTTACGCCGCTGTCCACGATCGTCCAGGGCTTTTCTACGGCCACACCAGTCTCGCACTGTGGCTGTTTTCCTTGAGTTGGTGTAGTCCAGGTACATCCTTGACATTGTTGACCGTGTAAATCCAAATTTCTTGGTAATTTTCGAAATGGAGTGGCCTATCTCCCGGTTTCCGATCTATCTCCCGAGTGTTTGAAATCGCTTAAATCCTGATAAGCTGCCATCTGAACTGCGAATGCTACTACTTTAGCTTGCGGAGACATCTATATAGAAAGCTAAGAATCTGAGGTAATGAAATAAGACATTAAAAATGTTCTATAAAAAAATCAACTTTTCATTCTTTCACACCGTAAAGTGCACAGTCAGTAACTGATATTCCTTACCTTATATTAACATTTTCATGACTGTTGGATACTAAAGCAGAATCAGGTAGTTAAAAGTGTAAGATTGAGATGCAAGAGAATTTGAAAATTGCAACACATGTATGCAGTTGTCAGAAGAGCATGTTTTATTCGTGGTTTTTCTTACTTACCTCCATTTTCACTACGTGAGATACCATACCAGTGTCAACAGACACGATGACTACTCGAGAACTGTTGTCGCCAATAATGAACGCCCGACTGTACTGCCGAATATGGATGCCCTTTGTCACTTGAGCAATTTTTGCATAACCCATCTATGTATAAAAAAAATAATAATAATAAGTAAAGAAGAGGATAAAAACATAAAAAATTATTTTATTCATACCTATAATAATGAACTAAATCATGTCATTTCACATTTTTTGCAGTCACTGAACAAAAAATTAAACAAAATCTTATTGCAACGAGCTTCAACGAGAGTGCTTAAGATCATTTCGATGTTGTGGAATTTTGCTTGGAAAGCCAATATTTTGTTATAATCATATTTTCGTTACAGCAGAAACTGTTGTGATTAAGTTTGATCGCTAGTTAAAAGAATTGGAATCGCCGCGTGTGGGTTTGGCGCCTCACTGCTCTCGTTTTGAAATCCCTCGTTCGTGTTTCTACTTTCCCAGTTGCTAATTTTTGATGTGAGGTGTCCATGAACCTCTCCCGTTTTGGTACATACCGGCAAGCTGCCCGGTGAGTACGTATTTTCTTTCCCACGAACTGTTTATTTCTGCTGTGTCGACCTGACACACGTTGCTCACGTGTGGATATGTTCTGACCTCCGTAAGCCCTTATTTCTTCGTTCCTGCGTGCTAAAGTGCACTTACCTTGTGTTTTAGACTGTGTTTGTTCTGTTCTAGCTGGCCATTTGGCTCAGCAATGCCTATTTTGTTCCTGGCGGGCGTTTTCGTTCGCGCCTAACGTTTGTTTACTTTTTGCGTGCAGCCCGTCATCCTTCATGGCGACTGCTACTAATGAACTGTCTGCTAGCTCATGCCCAGCAGCCGGCTCGTCTGCTCAGTCCTCGCACACGCCAGCGTCACAGGATGCACGTTTTATGGACGTTTCCTGGACTATTGCTGATTCCCGATGCCTACTGCTGTGTTTTCTTCTGCTGTGACAGATACTTTTTTGGCACATTCCTAGGTACGCAGATGCAACAAGTGGTGCTCATGGCACTGTGGCTTCTTCTTCTGAGACCCTCGTGCCCTTGTTAGATTCTTACAGTACATTATTTGTAGTGCTGCAAGTATACGGATGGTTATTCCTGAAGACTACAGTATAGGTCGCTCGATGTCTGCTCAGCAACGTGTGTCTTTTTCCCAGTTTTGCCTGATACTACACTTAAAGCTTATTACTCTGCCTTATGATGCTTTTTACCAGCTGGAGCCGTGTTGCATACGGCGGGTGACGTCCTCGTCGTGTGCTTGTGTACTTTACCAAGTCTGAGTAGACTGCTACTATTCTTACCTGTGGCATTGAGGCAGTTGGTCCGCGCATCTTTCCCAATTCACTCTCCTGTCCTTCTGTGCTTGTTAGTGAGTATCTAGCTCCGCCAGAAATTCCTGATGCTGTTATACTTGCAGCCCTTTCACGTTGTGGGAAGGTTGTTTCTCCACTAGCGACTCTTTCTGCTGTACCCTCCGATGTGTCTTCTAAACATCTCCTTGGACTACGCCTGATGACTCGCTTAGTCGCTGAGGAAGCTCAGCTTCAATGTCCTTCTTCCTTTACGGTAGTCCTTGGGGCTACCACCTATCCGATGGAAATTACTGCGTATCTGACTTGCTTTTATTGCAAGGGTTCCGGTCATGTGCGCTCCAAATGCTCTCATCTGCTCGCTTCTTCTATGTCTGCTTCTGCGGTTCTTCAGCAATTGTATTCTTCCTCCTATCCAGCCACGGCGGACCTAGTACCTCATTCATCTGGTGTTCCCTCTGCCCGGGAATCTTCTGCTCCATCATCCACTCTTGCATCAATATCCATGGATTGTATACTACAGCTCCATCAATCTTAACCTCGTCGGTGCCTGAAGCTTCCCTCTTACCTTCTGCTAATCCTGCGAGCGCCGAAAGTCAACAGGTGGTCTTCTCGCCTGCTTCTGTTCTGCATCTTTGTGCTTCCGAACCGCCTGATATTTCGGATCTCGACTCATCCTCTGATTCCTCGGGCCCTTAGGTCCTCTCAGATGTTGATATTTGTGTGCCTCCCTGGTATGGTCCTCCTATATCTCCACATGATCCATTTTCCCCGACAACAGTTGCATTCGTGGAGAATCACGAATTCCCGTTTGCTGATGATTTTTTCCTTCCAGCACATTAGTCAGCTAAAGCTGTGGGAATTCTTCCCTTGGTGGAACTTGCTGTCGGTCCGTCGGACCAGCCTGCTGCTCCAGTTCCAGCATCTTTACCTCCGCTCGTTGCCGAGATTTCGCTTACGGATTTCGTTCTACTCCTCAGTGCTGTGTTTTGTCTTTGTTAAAGGGACATTTATGAACCTAGCAGCGCTTGATAACTCTGCGTACCGTGCCTTCTTGTGGACTTATTACTTCAAATGACGTCACTTGAGAACTCATCAACGATCACATCCACCACGCCCAGAACTCCCGGACTTTGCCTTAAATTATACTACGGATGCTTTCTTTGACTACTGTGCGAATGTTTTCTATCTCGATGATACAGATCATGACATGTTCGATGTTGATAATGAGGATCGGATCTCTGTCCGTAAGAACTTCTGGAATTTCCTGTTCCGTAGATTACGTTCTTAGACTGCCTTCTTGTGTCTGCAGGTAGAGCTTTGCTTACTGTTGGTACGTAGCACTTTTGTTGAACTGTGTGTGTTATTCTGAACTGCTATGGACGTTCACTCCGTTAATTGATTTCTGTCATTTCCTTTGCAGTGGTGCTCCTTGCTTGGTTCTTGCTTTATGTTCCTACGCTTGAATATATCCACGAGCCTTGTACACGGTTTATTGTTCCTGTTTTATGCTTTTTTGATATGTCTAGATGCTGTTGTTTGTTAATATTTGTTTTATGGTTTTGTGTCTGGCGCTCTTTAGCCACATATGGCCCTCGCGTTGCAGTACCTCTCATTGCAGTGTCTCGTAGTCTTCATTTCTTAAACCAAAGGTTTAAGAAATGAATATATCCTGTGAATAATTATTGCTCCCATAAAATTCTTTGTTTTCGAAACCAAAGTTCACGAAGTTTCGCCATTTTTCTAATGTTTCGCGAAAATCTCCCAAAGCACTCGACAAATTTAGAGGTTGCAAGATTCGCTATTTTTGTGTACCTACATGCAAGGAACAAAAATATTGCTATCTGAATCTTAGGATTTAGCAAGGTGTGGTTGTATTGATTATAGTGGTCGTTACGGAGTGGAAGCTGAAAAGAGCGATTTACATGGGGAAAATGCCATGGCTTCTCAGTATTTTTTTTATTGGAGGTTTAACGACCACCGTGAGCAACTCAATGGGATATAAGCAGTCGCCCGTCCCTAATTTAGGGTCACTGGTTCCAGGGAAGGGAGAGAGCCAGTGCCGTAAAACAAACACAACATCCATGCCTCACCGGGATTCGAACCCGCACCCCTTTCGGACGAATGATCAGAGGCCATCGCATAGACCACTGCGCCACCGGGGCGACCTTCTCAGTATTTCTCAGCACTAATGAGGCGCGGTATACCACTATGGCGGGAGGGTGTGCCCCCATGATGGGAATCAGAACAAAAGGAAACTTCGCGCTGATTATAAAATCAGCGATTTTCTCTTCAGCAAGAAAGGAACAACGCTTAGCCCCCGGGAACACTTGATTGTTCTCTTACGCTCCACCAGCAGTAAACATCTCCCGGTTATATCCTCTCTAACGCACGTGGCCGACAGACACAAGCGACAATGACGTAGTCAATACTTGAATATCTATTTTTAGAAACGCGACCGAAACTAAGACCTTCATTTCTTTAATGTACGTGTGCACAACGTTTAGAACAATTAAATACTTTTTTAGTTACAGTTTAAGCTCGAATTCGAGCTATTAGACTGAAACTATATCATACAGTGGAAGTACACATTCTGTACCTTCAATTTCATAATCAGGTCAGCTTTGCGGCGAGTACAGATTTTTCAACTCTGAGCAGTAGAATACACCTTACTCTTAGAGGCTCATTTCGTGTGTCACTAAAGCTACAATTACAGATCACCATTTCGCATTGCAGTGGCTCGTATGTCTGAATACCATAAAGCCTTGTACTCCCTCACTAGTGACTCTCCGCTTCACTTGAAACGTAGGCGATTACTCATTCGATTAAGCTTCGTAATAACCATCAACAAGGCTTAGGGTTATACACTAATAACACTTGAGATCAAAAGTTAGAAAACCAAATATTTTCTTTGCGGCCAGGTAGTAAACGAAAGATAGACAAGTTTACCTTACTGTTTCAAAAGTGAATGCATTGCTTTCTGCAAATGGGATTTGAAATGTAAGCTTTTTCCCTTTTGGGAGGAATTAAAGATTCTTGTAACTGAATCACTGCTTCCGAACAGCCATTTTAGCATTGTACTATTCAGATTTTTACAAGTGTAACTATTCTTAAACATATGAAACAGCAAAGCCGATTTTAAACTTGAACCACCCGCTGGTGCAAATTAATAATAGAACGGTTCAGCCGGATAGGTAACAGCAAAAACAATTATGATAAACAAAAATAACTTTAAAAAAGAATACCATATGAAAAATAAAAACCAGTGAAGATTGTGCCCCAACTTCGAAATATGAACATCAATGAGTTGCCAAAAGTATCAGTAGGCACTACATTAAATTCCACTGAATATTGAGAGGATAGTGAATAAAGAAAGCGTGGAGATTTTTTTATGTATAAGTGAAATAAAGCAGACGACGGGACTACCGACCATTTACGGGCATGATCCAGACCCAATAAATCGGAAAGCGGTTTATTAACATTATCTGATGAAACTGTGACAATTTTTTCAGTCGTTTTAATTTGTTGTTAAATGATGCACTAATAACACATACACAAAAAAATCAGAAATAGAGGAACAAATCTGTAATATATGGTGAGTGAGTCTCGAACGTGTTAATACGACACACTACAGCATTCGCATTTGCTGGTGATACTTTTTTTATTTTACTTTAATTCGGGGTTTAACGGACGTTATAGCAGCTGTATGAGGTACATACTTTTAAAGAAAAAAGAAAAACAAAAGCACCCCGAAAAAGTTGTTCGAACCTGAATAAACTACGCACCTCAGGGCTGAATATGCAAATGATTAAATAATCACGAGCAATGACGAAATAATGGCCCGCCACATTTCATGGAAACTGCACATCAAGAAATGAAAGATACGAGAGAAAAGCTCGCTCGCGTGGACAATTGTAGCAGCGGATTGCGGTTCCATTAACTCCTCGGGCTGTGATGATGCCTCGACGTCGGATCCGTGCACAACACGAGCAGTTGAGCGAGTTTGAGAGAGGACGTATAATTGGGCTGAGAAAGGCTGGTTGGTCAATCGCCGTATCGCCAGAAATTTGAGTCGGAGCAACGCGGCAATCGGACGATATTGGCGCCAATGGGTCGAGGAGAGCTCAACCCAGCGGCACGCGGGCAGTGGGTGGCCGAGGGTAACGACAGAACACAAGATTGAAGCAATTGTGAAAACTGCACGAACCGAACCGAATTCGGCGCTCTTAATCATCCGTGGCCATGTTGCATAAAAAAGTAGCCATCCGGACCTTTGCCAGATGACTTGTGGCTCGGTTGCTACATTCCACGAGGCTACTCCACCGCCTACCACTGACCAGCGAGCATGCTGGACCGGTTTCTGTAGTTTTTTTTTTTTTTTTTTTTTTTGAGATTAAACGACCACCGTGAGCAACTCAATGGGCTATAAGCAGTCGCCCGTTCCTAATTTAGAGTCACTGGTTCCAGGGAAGGGAGAGAGCCAGTGCCGTAAGACAAACACAACATCCATGCCTCACCGTGATTCGAACCCGGACCCCTTCCGACGAATGATCAGAGGCCAACGCCTTAGACTACTGCGCCACCGGGGCGGCGGTTTCTGTAGTGTACAGGCACCAGTTACGGTGGTGTCGGACCCGATCAACGTGGAATAATGTCCAGTGGCATCATGTTGTTTTCATTGATGAGTCACGGTTTGCACTTGGCGCCGATGACCAGCACATACATGTCTAAAGACAAGCCGGACAGCGCACCGATCCTGCCTTTACCGTGGAACAGCACACGGCTCACACACCGGGATTGACTGTCTAGAGAGCCATTTCCTAAGATAAACGGACACCCTTGGCGGTCCTCTGTGCAATCCTCAAGGCTCAACGATACGTCGACGACATTCTACAACCTGCTGTGTTGTCATTCCTGCCGCAGTATCACGGAGCAGTTTTTTTTACAGGAAAATGCATGCCCATGCACGGCACGGCTGTTCCAGGACTGCCTCCGTAATTTCGACACCCTTCCGTGACCAGCCTAATCACCCGACCTCTCACCAATCAAACATATTTGAGACATGATGGGACGCCACTTAGGCTCATCCTGGAATATCAGCGAACTGGCCCGTAATTTGGACATTATCTGGCATGCTGTACCTCAGGACAGTATCCTTGAACTGCATGCGTCTATGCCACGCCGGGTAACCGCTTGTATCCAAGCCAGAGATGGCGCTACAACGTATTGACTTGTTCCACTCGTGTAGCTGTTTTATCCCAATAAACGGCTCAACTCCTCTGGAATTTGCATTCAGGGCCACAGATGGCATGGTGGTCAACGTTCGTGGCTGCCATGGAGGAACCTCAGGTTCGATTCCAGGCAGGTACGAACGCTTGAACCACTAAATAAATATCCGCCGTGCGTTGGATGGGCACGTTAAGCCGTCGGACCCACGGGTACTGGACCCCTGGAAATAAATAAAGGCGTCTTCCTCCTCCATTCTACCTTGCTACCATGTCACTTTCCTATCGGGCACTCTAGTCCAAATCTCCTAGCTTTCTATTTCAAAGGGTTGTTTAAGACCTGGGGTCAGATACTTCCTTCCTAATATCCTCTTCACAGGATCTGATCTGATCTAAATTTGTGTTCATTTCCTTCCCTTTACATATAGATTGCAAATACCAATTTTCATCTCCATTGAATGATTCCTTATGGGTGCTTCGTTTTTGTTTTTTGTTTTTTGCAAAGGGTGTATTATTATTAAAAACAACTTATATATAGAACCTGTAATTGTTATTATTATTAAAAATAACTTATAGAACCTGTAATTATTATTATTATTATTATTATTATTATTATTATTATTATTATTATTATTATTATTATTATTATTATTATTATTATTATTATTATTATTATAAAAAACAATTTCTAGGACATTTAATTATTATTAATAATATTAAAACAATTTATAGGACATTTAGTTATTATTACTCGTATTATTATTACTATTATTATTATTATCATTAAAACAAATTATGGACCTATATTTTTATTAAAGACGATTTATATGACCTGTAACATGTTTGTTATGTATCGCATCGTTGTCTGACACAGTAATTATACAGTATACTGTATATATATTAGGTGAAAGCCCGTTAATAATAACGGGGGGAAATAAAATAAGTAGAGTAATTTTTTTAATAACAAGGTTTTTTTTTTTTTTTTTTTGCTTGTGACGTCCAAATGTGAAAGTATGCTTGATGAACATTACAACAATAAAAAGAAGTATATTGGTTGAGGCAGAGATTCAATCATTAAAACAGGCCAGAGTTCTTTCCACTGTACCACCAAAGTGGGACTGCCGCCCCGGTGGCGCAGTGGTCTAAGGCGCTGGCCTCTGATCATTCGTCCGTAAGGGTCCGGGTTCGAATCCCGGTGAGGCATGGATGTTGTGTTTGTCTTACGGCACTGGTTCTCTCCCTTCCCTGGAACCAGTGACCCTAAATTAGGGACGGGCGACTGCTTATAGCCCATTGAGTTGCTCACGGTGGTCGTTAAACCTCCAATCAAAAAAAAAAAAAAAAAAAGTGGGACTATGACTCAAACGTTCAGACAAAGCAAATTATATTGTTTGTGATTTTCTTTTCTATCCCCATGTACTAAAACTCACTACAGTCGCCACAATTTGGTAGGTTTCACCAAAAAGTGGTACTACACTAGCTGCACCACTTTCTGAGGAAAGATGCACCACTGTGTGGTGCAAACAAAACCGAACAACATGGTTCAACTTTGCACCACGTTAGGGTACAAGGTTGTACAGTTGCATCATATTGTTGTTTTTGTTTGCCCCACAGGATGGTGTACTTTTGTCAGAAAGTGGTGCGACTAGTGTAGTACCACTCTTCGGTACAACCTACCACAATTTTTTTAACAGTGTAGCACTTCAGCCGATCGATACTTATAGTATGATACCTCTAAAGCTAAGTCTTGTATCCTTACCGCCTAGTGATGTATTACAATTAGCAAGTAATGTTCTTTGCCACGTGTGAAGCCAAATATGCTGTTCTCATTGCGTTTGATGAGCAAAATCTTGCTGCATTGAGCTAATTTACGCTCATCTGATATCGTTAACTCCTAGTCTTCCTTTCTGCTTTGGAATATGCTGTATTTACAGATGGTGAGTGGAAAGTTTTGCAATATTTGGATCACTTTATGTTTTCATACGTACCTATTTCGACGAAAGCTGACGAGCATTCAAAGTATAGGCCATCATGTTGCACCGTTTTTAGCCATGTGTCTGCGAGTTCTTCGATTCCACGGCAGTACCGATTCTTGTCCTTCGAGGCAAAGAACTCCTTCACCCTAGTTGCCACCTCCTCCTGGTTGTTAAAGTGCCACCCACGAAGGAAGTGGACCATGGACGGGAACAAGTAATAATCCGACGGGGCAAGGTCCGGACTATATGCTGGGTGTGGCATCAGTTCAATGTCCTCAAGTTCCTGAAGTTTTGCCCGGGTCATTCGCGCAGTATGAGGCCAAGCGTTGTCCTGCTGTAGGAGAGCTCACTTTCTGTTCACAAGTGCCGGGTACTTCTTCCCCAAAACGGCATACATTCGCTCCAGCTGTTCAGAGTAGAGGTTGGCGTTGATGGTCCGACCGTCTGGAACAAATTCGTAATGGATTACCCCTCGAAATTCCACCAGACGCAGAGCATCACCTTGTACTGGAAGCGCCCACGTTTGGCAACAGGTTCAGGAAGCTATCCCGGACTCAACCACTGCAGTTGTGTGTTTGGGTTACGGAAATATGCCCACTTTTCATCGCACGTAACAATTATCTTGATGAAACGTACGTCGCGCGGGTTTTCTAGGAGTTTCGTGCACACTCCCACTCGGAGGTTTGCTTCAGCTGGCGTCAGTTCGTGAGGGACAATGCGGCAGCTCCTGTAGACCTTGCCAAGGACCTGAAGCTGGCAAACCACGGTGGTCTGTGATATGTCCAGCTCACCTGATAATCTCCGAGTTCTGGTTGTCGTATTTTCCTCTACGGCATGGCCCACGGCCTCCGAATCCACGATTTGCGGCCTACCTGATCTTGGCTGATTGTCAAGGTTTCTGTCACCTGAGCGAAATTTCTTGAGCCATCTGGTTGCGGTGCTGTGGTCCACGGAACATTCCCCTTTCGCATGACAAATGTTTCGTGTTGCTTGAGCAGCCTTGTGGCCAAGTTAAAACTCGTAAAGCAAAAGTTCTCTAATTAGCCGGTTGTGGCTGTTCATCTTTTTGGCGTCCCAACCACAGACAGAAGGACGACATGCAATACTGTTCACAGCAACGACTACCACTTTATATCCCTTTCTACCGACTGCAGTGCGCGACTTGAACTAGTTTAAGCACGTGACATACCCACCGCAGCAAATGCGTTTATGCAAATATTGCAAAACTTTCGACTCATCCTCATAGTTTAATTTGTTTTCGCCATTCTGTTAAGTTCTCCAAGATCAGTATTCACCATCTGATAATACTAAAAGAACATTTAAGCAAAGGAATGCGTAGGTATTTACTGATTGCTTTAATCTTATAAGCTGTGTTGAGATATGTTTCCAGGATCATTCTAATTCTACGCTGGAACGCTACCTTTTAAATTATTCTTATCATCATGATTAGATTTCATACTACGTGCCTGAAAAATCCCAGATGTTTGTATCCATTTTCAGCATTCAGATCCTCTATTATTTTGTTGTTTCTTAGCGTGAAATCTTCAGATTTAGTCAGCACTTCTCTCTCCAGATGTACCAGTTTGCATTTATCCAAACAAAAGTCTATATGAATGAATCTGTTAAATACGGCAGCAACATGCAGAAGCTGAAGCTCATTCACTGATGTTATGGTGTTGGCATATAGCTTGAGGTCCTCACATATAATAAATGACTAATGATATGAATCTGCGTCCTTGCCCCTTTAACACTAAATTCATATTGCTGATTGTTTAGTGTGTGGTGCAAAGCCAAAGAGCGCTGAGAGAATTCCCTTTAAAAACACGTCTCACGATTCTAATGTTTGTAGAGATGACCGTCCTATGTTCATTTGTTACAAGTGAATTCATTTGCTAATTAGGCATGGCTTGATGCAGTAACTAAAAGACCGCCGTCTCAGCTTCGCAGTTTTTCAGAATTTCTGGGAGATAGTTGTGTAAAATTAAATCAAATGCCTTCGTGTAGTCAGTACATGACTTTCTGAAATCAGGTTTCGGAGTCAAAAATTCAAAATGATACAAGTTTTTGTCTTTTACTGGAATCGCATTTTTTGTTATGAGGCTCAATGTTGATCCAGTTCACAGTTTTAAACAGGGACGATATTTCGCAAAATATCCTTTATTCCGTGGCGAAGCGTAGTACGAAGTAATAAGACTTAGCCAAATCAATCAGCAATCAGAAAAACTTAACTTTCTGTTATCTATGTTGATTTTAGTGTTGCTGGGACCTTCAAAGACTTCTCTGATTGGCTGCGTCGTGCATCCTCTCTGGACGATATTAAAGAAGAAAAATACAATGGATTCTCGGGCGAAATCAGTAGTCTTTTGAATCCTTTCCGACATAAAAGGTATTTTTCAAAGCTGGTTTTTAGAAAAAGAGAGAATCACATCAAAAGAAAAATCAACATTTTTTCATATTTGTTTCATTTTTAAATAACGAATAGTTTTTCCCTTAGTAGAAAAACTATGCGCTATTTAAAGTGTATATGGTGCATAGTGACCTTTGTAGGAACGTAATCAGTACCAAAAAAAGAATTAAGAATTAAAAAGAGAAAATTAGTTCCAAAAAAAGAATTAATAATTAAAAAAAGAAATAAAGATTTGGTAAGACATTTTCAAGTTGAAAAGCAACCTACGTAAAAATGTTTCTTGTGGAGATCCAAAGCAAAAGCATTTTTTCTAATCGAACTATTATACGCAGAGATATAGAGGAAAATGTAATATAACTTTATGACTAGTAGGGGGAAAAACTGTGCATTATTTAAAAAAAGAAAATTGGAGCAAAATTTTCTTCATAGTGAATGGTATCCTTTTTTAAAAATCTCACTAGAGTGTGAAATATTTTTCAAGCGAGCGTATTTATCAACCGATTATTAGAATAGGAGCTACTTTTGCAAGTAAAAAAAATATACATTGACGCTAATTAGCGGCCGAATATTTAATTCCAGAAACGGAAAAAATATATGCAAAATATTCTTCATGTCGAAAGATATACGATGAAAGGAGATTTTTTTAAATGCTACTTTTAGAAGCAAAGATATCAAGGAAATAGTGTACACATGTACGTCATCTAGTGGGAAAATTACGCATTATTTCAAATGGATGATGTTTGTAATTTTTACCATAACGAATGGCATAAGTAAAATTTTTTTCAATAAAATTCGGAAGATATGCACAAAATTTGAGCTGGAAATATGCACAAAATATTTCCCATAGTGAGTGGTATCTGACCAAAAAAAGATTTTTTTTTTCGATCGATTTTACAGACACGGGAATACGGCTGCAAATATGTTGAAAAGAGATAAGAGTTTACGTCCCCTAATGGCAAGAGTGTACCCTACGAAGAATTAGCAATTATATTCAAAATATTTTTCACTATAAACGCTTCCTGGCGCAGAAATAATTTTCAAATCGTAGTTTTAGGAGCAGAGATATCGATAAAAATACAATACATGTTTTCGTCCTCTAACGGGAAAACTGGTTTATTATGTTTTTTCGTGATGAGCGGTATCTGACCAAAAAATTATTTTTTTCGATCCTCTGTTTAGAAGCGTAAATAGGGCTGGAAATATATTGCAGAAATATGCATTTACAATGGTCAGATTGTGAGCTGTGCAGAATTAGGAATGATATTCAATATATCCTTCAATATAAACTCTACCAGATGCAGAAAGATTTTTTTTTTTTCGATTGGGGGTTTAACACTACTCTGAGCAACTCGATGGGCTATAAGCAGTCGCCCGTCCCTAATTTAGGGACATTGACTCCAGGGAAGGGAGGAAGCCAGTGCCGTAAGACAAGCACAATATCCATGCCTCACCGGGATTCGAGCCCAGGCCAATATCAAATGAATGGTCAGGAGCCAGCGCTTAGACCACTGCGCCACCGGGGCGACAAAGTAATTTCCAAATCGGTTGTTTAGGAGCAGTGACATGAGGAAAATTTGATATACGTTTACACCCCTCAGTGAAAAACTGTGAAGTATTTGAAGTACGAATTGCAAGAAAAAAAATGGTCTCCATTGTAAAAGGCATCGAAGGGAAACAGAATTTTTCAATCGGATTTTTAGGAAGCAATAATATGGAATGAAATAATTTTAAATTCGATAGCTTCTTCATTTAGGCTCAGTAGCAGAAAAGTTTTTGCACCAGTAAAAGACCAAAGCGAATAGGCCATCAACATCACAGTTCAAGCTTTCCAATGCAAAAGGATTCTTCAAAACGGATTAATAGGTGCAGTGATACTGTGGCCACACATGGACGGACGGGGCCGACAAACACCGACATTTCAAAGCAAAAAAAAATATGAATAAGTAAATATAATTAGTAAATTTCAAATGCGTTCATGTGTAAGAAATTAGTTGTACCAAGAAATTCAATGCCACACTTCAGACTGTCTTTAAAGGTTCGTTTCAGACAAGATTTCACAAAAGTCAAATTGTCTCGGGAAGTCAAGGGGATAAAAATTATTGGAAATAATTGGACTCATCTTCTTTTTGATGATGACGTAGTCATTTTTCCAAATACTCCCTCAGATCTGCAGAGTATGATCCAGGAACTTACTGACAAGAGTAAAGAAATGGTTTTAAGGATGAACTTACTGAAAACAAAACTGAGTACAATGTTTTTACAAATACTGAAGATTCACAAGTTGATGGGGCAAGTTTAGAAGTAACTGATGCCTACATCTACCGTAGACAACAGACATCAAACAAGGTCTTAAGAAGTTATAGGCCTATAAAGCTTGGCTGGAGTGCATTACGGAGAAATAGTACAGTTTTCAAGAGCAATTAACCATTACGTCTTAAAAGAAAAATTTTTAATCAGTGTATCCTTCCAGTTCTTAGTTATGAGACAGAGACATGGGCCTTTACTAAAGAAGACATACGGCGACATCCTCAACTGGTAACGGGCTGGACATACTGGTGGAAGTACTGACCATGGTTGACCAAGAAAGAGAAGGACACCACATGGGCGAATTGTGGATGAAATTCAAAAGTATGTCGGAATGATATTTAAGAGAATTCTTAAAATATTCATATACTCTGAATAAAAAAATTAAATGTTATTTAGAAGAATGTTAAACACGTATGTCAGATTCATATGTGTTGTTAGAAACAAATTATCAAGTGAAAAACAAAATTCATCACATAATTAATGAATAATTTATTAGTTTCATGTTAATTAATGACCTTATTGGAAACAAGATATCTGATTTTCAAATCATCAGAAAACAAATATGTTAGTGGCAATAAGAGTTCGTTTATATCTCTAAGGATTGTACTAGAATCATAGGGTTCATATGTATAGTTGGTTCTTTACAGTAAAATCAATGTGTACGTATCGCAAATCATTTTTCCCTACCATTGTTAACTTTGATGAGCCCTACAATAACTTATCATTCAATCTGGCAGATTTTAGTTCATTCCTTTAAGACATTCCTTACCTTTCTAAATCATTTCACATTTTGAAATTTGGGCAGTTGTAAACAAAGTTATGATGGTTGCCGTCCTTTCTCATATAGAAAAAATGAAGTGTCTCAAACACAGATACAAAGATTGAGAAGTAAGTAAAATTTGTTTTTAGTCTGACAGAGTTTTGAACTGGAATAGGAACCAGAACTAGAAAGCCCCAGTAGCAAAGCTGGAGTCTTCTTTATTCAGCCCTCAGAGCCTCTTTCACTTCTGCTTTACAGAGTCCGTACTTTGTCGTTAATTCGCTGTTGTACGTTGTACGTCTCTATTCGTCACCTGTTACGTCACATATTTTCCTGGATTTAGTCCCAATCTTTCAATAATTTCCAATTCAATCTTTTAATAATTTCTAATTCTATTCGTCACGTCTTTCATCATATATTTCCTTGAATTTAGTCCTAATCTTTTAATAATTTCTAATTCTATTCGTCACGTCTTTCATCATATATTTTCCTGGTTTAGTCCCAATCTTTTAATAATTTCTAATTTTATTCGTCCCGTCTTTCATCATATATTTCCCTGGATTTAGTCCCAATCGTTTAATAATTTCTAATTCTGTTCGTCACGTCTTTCATTATATATTTCCCTGGATTTATGCCCAATCTTTTAATAATTTCTAATTCTATTCGTCACGTCTTTCATCATATATTTCCCTGGATTAAGTACCAATCTTTTAAAAATTTCTAATTCAATCTTTTAATAATTTCTAATTCTATTCGTCATGTCTTTCTTCATGTGTTTCCCTGGATTTGGTCCCAATCTTTTAATAATTTCTAATTCAATCTTTTAATAATTTCTAATTCTATTCATCATTTCTTTCCTCATGTATTTCCATGGATTTAGTCCCAATCTTTTAATAATTTCTAATTCAATCTTTTAATAATTTCTAATTCTATTCGTCACGTCTTTCATCATATATTTCCCTGGATTTAGTCCCAAGCTTTTAATAATTTCTAATTCTACTTCTGCCCCAGCATTGAAGTGGCATACAGCATCATAAAAAGAGAGTTTGAAAGTGTCCGTTCCCACAGATATCTCCTTCTGACAACGTCTCCAAATTAGGGAATGGAAACTCTCATTGCTGTTCTGAGTTTTACCATGGAGACACTTGCTGAGCAGTTCCATGGTGGTTAGTCTCTCATATATAGATTTGACTAAGTGCATGATGAACCGAAGTACCAAACGATGCACGTGAAATAACAGTCAAATAGGTTTAAATCCATTTCCTGCGCAGATTAGGGTTCATAAAATGAATACACTATATTGACAAAAGTCACCGAACACCTAGAAGAGAAACACAACATAGCATTTATTGGCATACATTAGTACGGTGTCGGTCCACCTTTGGCCTTAATGCATGCACTGACCCTTCGAGACAGGCTTTCGACAAGGTTTTGGAACACAGCGATAGGTATGCGCTTTCATTCAGTATATAATGCTACCACTAACTGTTGCTTAGTAGTAGGCCTTGGTTCCAAACTTCTTATGCGGCGCTCTAATTCATCCCATAGGTACCCTATGGGATTAAGATCAAGGCTATGTGCTGGCCAGTCCACACACGATACAGAATTATCATCAAACCACGCCGTAACAGTCCTTGCTTTATGGATCGGTGCATTATCCTGCTTGTACCAACAAGGCTCGGTTCCATAGTATTGCCACAGTGTTGGCAGGGCATTATTGTTCAGAATATTGAGGTAGACGTGCTGGTTAACAGGTTTGTCCACGATAACCAATGGGCCGCGACCATACCACGAAAAACACCCCCACACGAGTATACTCAAACCTTGGCCGTAGGAACAGTACACTGTGGTAAATAGCGTTCCCCCGGCTACCGCCATACTCACACACGGCATTCAGACTGATGGATGTGTATCTGGATTCATCAGCCCATAAGACCCGTTTCCATTGATCTACCGTCCATGATAAATGTTCTTTACACCATGGTAAACGACGAGTAGCATTCCGAGTGGAGATGAAAGGCTTATGAGCAGCCGCACGACCACGGTAACCCATGGAATGAAGTTCTCTGCGAATGGTACCTGTACATACCGAGGTTACAGCATTTTTACTCACCTGTACACTGTCTTGTGCGGTATACTCTGTCGATTAGCTGTAACGACTCTCCTGAGGCTTCGACGTCCTATATCACTGATTTTCTTTGGTCTGCCGGCACGTTTTGCTACTTCAGGCACGTCATCTGTCTTCCACTTATTCAGTACATTCAAAGCAGTTGGCTTGGGTATGTTTAAACGCCTCGCGGTTTCTGTTATGGACAACCCACTAATATAACACCCAACAATCTTTCCTTTCTCAAAGTCAGTTCTCTCTCGCCGCGACATTTTCACTCAACCTCACAGTGCGATGTGATCGCGGTCAGCTGCAGGCTTGTTTTTATACCGTTTGCAGATGTACCGCGCATCTTAACAACGCAGCGGATACGTTCATTTGCTTTTGAAGGGGTGTCCGGTGACTTTTGTCAATATAGTGTATAACTCGAAAACTATTTCGAATCTGTGAAAAACAATTACAGATCCTAAAAGTAGAAAAAACGGGGAATGAAATAAATCCATAAAAATGTTTTCGTACTTTTGACTATTTTAGTGTCGTCATCCACTGCTGGATGAAGATTTCTGTTTGAAACGGAAATCTTCATCCAGCAGTGGATTGAGAATAGTTGATGACGATGATGATATAAGAAATTAGTGAGGTGTGCAAGAATTCTGAGTTGCCAAAGAAATATGTAGATCAGGAAACATTGCTTGAAGTTTTGTTATTTAACCTAACACGAGCAGTGAAAAACTACCGGCTTTGCGTGATCACTTGCTCTATTTTGATAAGCGCTTGCCTTTTTCTTTATTTTTCACTTTTAAAGAGAGTAGGTGAAAGCATCTTGCTCCTGTATCGTGACACTTTTATACGGGACAAACAAATATCTGGATAGAAATGAGTCCCCCCGTTTTTATTAATAGGGAACAACACTTAGCATTCGGAAGTTCATGCAATTTGTAGAAACTTTTGAATGCCTGCCTTCTGAGTGTAAGAAAAGCTGCTTTCCCGGACAAATGCCACGTGCTCAAGAAACAGAGCGGAAGAATTGGCAGATTGCCCTCGTACTCTGATTTTGGAAGGAGTTCATTTTTCTTTTCATTCTGTTTTTAATTGTTTTTACATTTCAAACTGCTTTTGGACAATAAATCGCAAAGCGTGCCACGGTTCTCAACTCTTAAAGATCTCATTATCGTCAAGCATGGGACTTGGCAAGAATTTTTCAGGAGGCGTGACAGAAAATTAACAATGGTCAACAGAATTATTAATAATATTGTCATGGTTTGCCATACCTGAGGAAATATGTAACGAAGCGCATCATTTAATTACTGCAGAGGAAAAGCTTAGATTTTTATCGAAATATAATTTTTATTTCCATGCGTTTAATTGTTATATAAAGATTGTGGAAGCCTGCAAATTCCGAACTTCAACATCCTTAACCATTATATCATCATTTTTTTCTTAGATATACCGTTTATCCATTTACGACGTGATGAGAAAAACAAGCCTGTCTTCTTGAATGAAAATCATCCCAAAGCAAAAAATTTCCGAAACAAACAAATTTAAGTCCTCACAAACGGTACAAACATGTGCAGTGGCTTCGATTGCAATTATTGTGCTCACGAGACTCCTAAAACTGAAACATAAATCGTGTGTTATATAAATTACTTTTTAAACACAGTCATAAGCAAACTAATGGAAATCGCTAGTGTTATGTGAACATTTTTTTTTATCCGTTCTGTGGTTTTTCTTGTTTATAAATGAAAACCCCTCTACACATCAAAGCAAATGAGAATGCACCAGATCATTTTAATATTAACAAGAAGGATGACACCGAATTTTCGGGTGTAATAAGCACGTCTTTTGAATCCGTTCTGACGCAAATTAAATTTATCAAAGCTATTCAAAGTCAATGGAACCGGTATGGAAAACAATAATATCTGACGGAAGAAATAAGATTTTCAATCGGGTCTTTTTTCCCTCAGATATTGGTGTAAACGGAATCTTGAGCTTACGAACTCTTAGAAACAGAGATATCGACAAAAATAAGATGTGACTTTACGTCCCCTGGTGGGAAAACCATGCATTATTTTAGGAAGAAAGTATTCTCAAAAGGCTTTTCCATATAAGCGGTATCGGTCCAAGAAAAAAAAAATTAGTCGAATTTTCAGGAGCCCAGATTTTGCAACAAATACTTCAGAAGCAGAAATTAACACTTATGACCACTGGTGGCTAAATCATGCTTTACCAAACATCATAAATTATGTGAAAAATATTTTCCGTCAGGTCCTGTATGCGATACAAAATTTTTTTTTTCAAATCGCAGCTTTAGGAGCAGAAATAACGCAATTTCCCTTTGTGCCCCCTAGCGGAAATTCTATGATTTACTTGAAAATTTTGAATTTATAAGGAAAACATTTCGCATCGGAAACACTATCCAACAAAGAAGAAATTTTTCAAATCGTACTCTTAGAAGTAGAGATATTGACAAAAATAAGATATATATCTACGCCCCCTGGCGTAGAACCCATGCATTTTTTCAAGAAGAAAATTTTTCCTAAAAGGTTTGTCGACATGAGTAGTATCGGTCAACAAACGACTTTTTTCAGTCGAGATTTTAGAAGCTCATATTTTGCTGCAAATACAACAGGAGCGGAAATTAAGACTTACGCCATCTGGTGGTCAAACCATTTCTTACAAAAATTAGAAAATATGTGCAAACGATTTTCCATCAGGAGCTGTATCTGGTGCAGAAAGAATTTTTCAAATCGGAGATTTAGAAGCAGAGATATAGGGGAAACGCAATTTACACCTACGCCCCCTAGCGGAAAGTCTATGAATTACCTGAAAATTTTGAAATTATATGAAAAACATGTCACACGGAAAACACTATCCAACAAAGAAGGAATTTTTCAAATCGGACTCCTAGAAGTAAAGATATTGACAAAAATAAGATGTACATCTACGCACCCTGGCGGAGAAACTGTGGAATATTTTAGAAAGAAAATATTCCGAAAAGGTTTATCGCTGTGAGTGGCATCAGTCCGCGAAAGAATTTTTTCAATCGATATTTTAGAAGCTTCGGTTTTATGGCAAATACATCAGAAGCAAAAATTAACTCTTACGCCCCCTGGTGGCCAAAGTATTCTTTACCAAAAATTTTTAATCATATGCAAAATATTTTCCATCAGGAGATATATCCGTTGAAGAAATTTTTTTTCAAATCGGAGTTTTAGAAAAAGAGTTATCGGGAAAAATGTAACTTACTTTTACGCTCCCTAGCGGAAAATCTTTACGTAATTTGAAAAAGTAATTATATCTAAAATAGTCTTCGACATAAATGGAGTCAAACGATATTTTTTTTTTCAATCGGATGTTTAGAAGCAAATATGTGGAATAAAACGTATTTTTGAATTCGACATCATCTGCATTTACGCCCTCTACCGGCGAAATTGTACATTGTAAAAAAACGAAATGAAGAATCATCATTTGCATATTTCAAGCTTTACAATGCAAAAAGAATTTTTCAAATCGGACAAGTAGTTGCAGAGATATCGTGAGTACAGACGGACGGACGGACAAACCGATAACAGAAGCACGGTCTTTTTTTGCAAAAAACGTGCTAAAAACTGAAAACTCATGAAAACAAATGAGTTTAATTTTTTTCGTGTAAATAAACTGCTTACTTCCCAAAACAAAAGGAGAGCAAAAAAATTATTTAGCGTAAAAAAATGACAATTTTTTAACATACTTTGTATTATTCAATGAAAATTAGCTTTTTGATCAATATTCCCAGGGTGTTAAATGATATCCCAATCTCCCCTTCCTCTTCTTGCCGATGTCCACGATCTATAGATTTTGTAACATATAAATTCTTACAAGAAAAGAATAGCAGCTTTTAATTGCATAGAATGTGTAATCGAAGAAGGAATACCTACATTTTATCAGAAGCGAAGTTTTGTTGAATTATAAAAACTTATATCCTAACAACAATGAAAACAAGAAAGATGACACCGAATTTTAGGGTGTAATAAGCACGTCTTTTGAATCCGTTCTGACGCAAATTAAATTTATCAAAGCTATTCAAAGTCAATGGAACCGGTATGGAAAACAATAATATCTGACGGAAGAAATAAGATTTTCAATCGGGTCTTTTTTCCCTCAGATATTGGTGTAAACGGAATCTTGAGCTTACGAACTCTTAGAAACAGAGTTATCGACAGAAATAAGATGTGACTTTACGTCCCCTGGTGGGAAAACCATGCATTATTTTAGGAAGAAAGTATTCTCAAAAGGTTTATCCATATGAGCGGTATAGGTCCAAGAAAAAAAAAATTTAGTCGAGTTTTAAGGAGCCCAGATTTCGCTACAAATACATTAGAAGCAGAAATTAACAATTATGACCCCTGGTGGCCAAACCATTCTTTACAAAACATTAGAAATTATGTGAAAAATATTTTCCATCAGGTCTTGTATGTGATACAGGCAGAATTTTTCAAATTAGAGTTTTAGGAGCAGAAAACGCAATTTACCTTTATGCGCCCTAGCGGAAAGTCTTAAATGATTTACGTGCAAATTTTGAATTTATAGGAAAAACATTTCGCATCGGAAACACTATTCAACAACGAAGGAATTTTTCAAATTGGACTTTTAGAAGTAGATATATTGACAAAAATAAGATATACATCTACGCCCCCTGGCGTAGAAACCATGCATTATTTCAAGAAGAGAGTGTTCCTAAAAGGTTTTTCAACATGAGTAGCATCGGTCAACAAAAGACTTTTTTTCAATCGAGATTTTAGAAGCTCATATTTTGCTGCAAATACATCAGAAGCGGAAATTAAGGCTTATGCCACCTGGTGGCCATACCATTGTTTTACAAAAATTAGAAATTATGTGCAAACGATTTCCCATCAGGAGCTGTATCCGGTGCAGAAGGAATTTTTCTAATCGGAGGTTTACAAGCAGAGTAATAGTGGGAAACGCAATTTACCTTTACGCCTTCTAGCGGAAAGTCTACGAATTACTTGAAAATTTTGAATTTATAGGAAAAATATGTCACACTAGAAACACTATCCAACAAAGAAGGAATTTTTCAAATCGGACTCCTAGAAGTCGAGATATTGACCAAAATAAGATATAAATCTACGCCCCCTGGCGCAGAAACCATGCACTATTTTAAGAAGAAAATGTTTCTAAAAGGTTTGTCGACACGAGTAGTATCGGTCTACAAACGACGTTTTTTTCAATCGAGAATTTAGAAGCTTATATTTTGCTGCAAATACATCAGAAGGGGAAATTAAGGTTTACGCCCCCTACTGGCCAAACCATTTTTTTTTTTTTTTTTACAAAAATTAGAAATTATGTGCAAACGATTTTCCATCAGGAACTGTATCCGGTGCAGAAAGAATTTTTCAAATCGGAGATTTAGAAGCAGAGATATAGGGAGAAACGCAATTTAGCTTATACGCCCCGTAGCGGAAAGTCTATGAATTACTTGAAAATTTTGAAATTATATGAAGCACATGTCATACTGGAAACACTATCCAACAAAAAAGGAATTTTCAAATCGAACCCCTAGAAGTAGAGATATTGACAAAAATAAGATATACATCTACGCCCCCTGGCGTAGAAATCATGCGCTATTTTAAAAAGAAAATGTTCCTAAAAGGTTTGTCGACATGAGTAGTATCGGTCTACAAACAACGTTTTTTTAATCGAGAATTTAGAAGCTCATAATTTGCTGAAAATACATCCGAAGCGGAAATTAAAATGTACGCCCCCTGGTGGCCAAATCATTTTTTTACAAAAATTAGAAAGTATGTGCGAACGATTTCCCATCAGGAGCTGTATCTGGTGCAGAAAAGATTTTTCAGATCGGAGATTTAGAAGCAGAGATATAAGGGAAAACGCAATTTACCTTTACGCCCCCTAGCGGAAAGTCTATGAATTACTTGAAAATTTTGAAAATATGTGAAAAACATGTCACACGGAAAACACTATCCAACAAAGAAGGAATTTTTTAAATCGGACTCCTAGAAGTACAGATATTGACAAAAATAAGATATAAATCTACGCTCCCTGGCGGAGAAACTGTGGGATATTTTAGGAAGAAAATATTCCGAAAAGGTTTATCGATGTGAGTGGCATCAGTCCACGAAATAATTTTTTTAATCGATATTTTAAAAGCTACGATTTTATGACAAATACATCAGAAGCAAAAATTAACTCTTACGCCTCCTGGTGGCCAAAGTATTTTTTACCAAAAATTTGAAATTCTATGCAAAAGATTTTCCATTAGGAGATGTATCCGCTGAGAAAAAGATTTTTCAAATCGGAGTTTTAGGAGAAGAGTTATCGGAAAAAATGTAATTTACTTTTACGCCCCTAGCGGAAAATCTATGCTTAATTTGAAAAGGAAACTATATCTAAAACACTCTTAGACATAAATGGAATCGAAAGATAAAAGAAGTTTTTCAATCGCATGTTTAGAAGCAAATATGTGGATTGAAACGTAATTTTGAATTCGACATCATCTGCATTTACGCCCCTAACGGCAAAATTGTACATCGTAAAATAAAACGAAATGAAGGATCATCATTCGCATATTTCAAGCTTCCGAACGCAAAAAGAATTTTTCAAATCTGACTAATAATTGCAGAGATACCGTGGGTACAGACGGACGGACGGATCTGACAAACCGATAACACAAGCACGATCGTTTTTTACAAAAGACGTGCTAAAAAGTTTGACAGATATACAGTTAATAAACAGGTATGATCATCCTAGCTTAAATCTATTAAAAGATGAAATTCCAAAATAGGTACGTTGTTAAAGAAAAGGAAGCTGTATAAAACCAGATATAGGATTATCCTTTTAGTTATGCGTATCGGAATTTGTGGTCAATACAATTTACTTTGTCACTTCGAGTTAACAGCCATGCAAAGAGAGCACTGGGAAACAGAATATAATATTTTCGAAGGAAAATCATTAATGTGAAATCTATGAAGGAAATTTAGTTGTTCATGAACAATTTTTAAATGAGCGAGGTTTGGTTTTTGTTGCTGTTGTTTTTACATGGAAGTTTGATACTTCGAAACGTTGCTCTCAGGCAGATTTCTGAGTTTCCTGCTGCCAATGAGCTTTTATATTTAACATGCTTCATCTCTCTAATTCGATTATAATTTTCATTCCATGAAATTGAAATCAATATTGAGAACAAGCACTCCGTTGTGGCAACACCAAAATTTTTGCCGAGTGCGTTTTTAATGCTACCACTCTATATTCACAAAAAATAAACTTCTTCTTTCAGAAGCAAGTTACTTTCGCTGTCTACCAAAGAAGCTTACGAGGTCTGCACATAATAGCACATCACCAGTCCTGATTATGACGAACACGCTAGGAAGAAAATTGGGAGACAAAGGTTCTTTTCCCTCGCCAAGGTGGCAGAGGATTCAAGATCTCTGAGGAACCAGCCACTGTGGGTGACATACAATGGAAAGACATTTCTATTCCAAAAAATAATGACATAATAAAGAAATTAGATAATTCCAGAGAAAGAAAAAAATGTATACTATCATAAAGAAGCCATAAGGTCCATACATTTTCTTTTAGGGATTTAACAACTCTCATTCGCTATTCTAAGGTCTATAAGCATTCGCTATTCTGAGGTCTATAAACATTCGCTATTCTGAGGTCTATAAACATTCGCTATTCTAAGGTCGATGAGCATTTGCTATTCTAAGATCTATAAGCATTCGCTATTCTGAGGTCTATAAACATTCGCTATTCTAAGGTCGATGAGCATTTGCTATTCTAAGATCTATAAGCATTCGCTATTCTAAGGTCTATAAGCATTCGCTATTCTGAGGTCTATAAACATTCGCTATTCTAAAGTTTATAAGAACTCGCTATTCTAAGGTCTATAAACATTCGCTATTCTAAGGCCTATAAGCATTCGCTATTCTAAGGTCTATAAGCATTCGCTATTCTAAGGTCTATAAGCATTCGCTATTCTAAGGTCTATAAGCATTCGCTATTCTAAGGTCTAGAAGCATTCGCTATTCTAAGGTCGATAAGCATTCGCTATTATAAGGACTATAAGCATTCGCTATTATAAGGCCTATAAGCATTCGCTATTATAAGATCTATAAACGTTCGCTATTATAAGGTCTATAAGCATTCGCTATTCTAAGGCCTATAAGCATTCGCTATTCTAAGGTCTATAAGCATTCGCTATTCTAAGGTCTATAAGCATTCGCTATTCTAAGGCCTATAAGCATTCGCTATTCTAAGGTCTATAAGCATTCGCTATTCTAAGGTCTATAAGCATTCGCTATTCTAAGGTCTAGAAGCATTCGCTATTCTAAGATCTATAAGCATTCGATATTCTAAGGTCTAGAAGCATTCGCTATTCTAAGGTCTAGAAGCATTCGCTATTCTAAGGTCTAGAAGCATTCGCTATTCTAAGATCTAGAAGCATTCGCTATTCTGAGGTCTATAAACATTCGCTATTCTTAGGTCTATAAGTATTCGCTATTCTTAGGTCTATAAACATTCGCTATTCTAAGGTCTATAAGCATTCGCTATTCTGAGGTCTATAAACATTCGCTATTCTAAGGTCTATAAGTATTCGCTATTCTAAGGTCTAAAAGCATTCGCTATTCTAAGGTCTAGAAGCATTCGCTATTCTAAGGTCTATAAAAATTCGCTATTCTAAGGTCTATAAGCATTCGCTATTCTAAGGTCTATAAACATTCGCTATTCTAAGGTCTACAAGCATTCGCTATTCTAAGGTCTATATGCATTCGCTATTCTGAGTTCTATAAACATTCGCGATTCTAAGGTCTATAAGCATTCGCTATTCTAAGGTCTATAAGCATTCGCTATTCTAAAGTCTATAAGCATTCGCCTATTCCTAATTTGGGTCCACTGGTTCCAGAGAGGGGTGGAGAAGCAGTGCCGTGGGGCAGGCTCGCTACCCATGTCTAATCCTGGCTCTCGTGACCAGCCAGAAAGCAGCGCCTCTACTCGATCACCAGGCTGGTGGTTCGCACTTTATGAACATTTCATCATTTGAATTCATCAGTGCATGAAAAATCATTGTCTATGAATACAAAATTCCTTCCAATTCACTTACCTCGACATGGACACATCGCATTTTGTTAATTGTCCACAAAGAGTAGCTCTCGAAAGAAGAATTCTGGATTGGTTACCTTTCATCAGTGGGGTACAAAGTGTTACTATCTCTGCCACTTTCAGTGAGTCCATTCATTAAACAACGAAGAGTTTATTAAAAATAGGAAAAAAAGAAAGTATGTTAGTGTTCTCTACAGAAATACGTCAGAAGAGAAATCTCTTCTTGAATAGGTAAAATTGGCGGAAATGACACTACATCGTAGTGTCATTTCGACAATCAGAAAGTTTACTGACATTCCGAAAAATGTAATACTTAGGATGTGTTATGACATATACAGGGTGATTCATAAAGAAGTATACAGTATCCAGATGCTGTAAAACAGTAACCTATGAAAACGCGAACCACAACTGCGAACCGTTAGGTTGATGTACTCATAAAGTTTGTGTCCCGCTACTGAGGGAAGTGACGTAGGCGATAGCGCGCATGTCACGGGACTAGTCAGTCAAAATGGCAGCGTCTGCAGTGGAGAAGGCGTTTTGTGTTCTTGAATTGAGCAAAACGGACTCTGTAACTGTCGTGCAACGGCATTTTCGATCACGATTCGGAAAAGAACCTCCAGCCAGAAAATCTATCTACGATTGGCATACAAAATTTGAAACTACGGGCTGTTTGTGCAAACTTAAAAGTCCTGGACGACCGCGTGTATCGGAAGTCGTCGCTGATAGTGTTTGCACCGCCATTCAACGAAGCCCGGGAAAATCAACGCGGAGGGTGAGTCGTGAAGTGCAGATTTCACAGCCCACTGTCTGGAGAATTTTGAGAAAGAAGATGAAAATGATTCCATAGATACAGTGTATCACAGCCACTATCACTGCACTTGATTCAGATATCTTACCTCGCGTTTGGGAGGAAATGGATTACCAGCTCGATGTGTATCGTGTGACTAAGGGTGCACACATAAAAAAAAACTTGAAACATTCCCCTACAATCCTGTTACAGGTAACATAAAATATCTTACATTGTTATTGTTTTATAGTGCGTAACTGTATACTTCTTTATGAATCACCCTGTATTTTAATTTAACTTTCATTTTTAGTTTCTTTCGCTATGTAAATTTTGAGTTAGTTCTCTTTAAACATTGCAACCTTAACATTATATTTTTCTCACTCGCTGAATGTTATTTAGCAAAGCAGCCTTGATTGAGGTCAGGTCATAATGACGTGTGTATGTTCGATAAGATAAGAACTATGTATATAATGTGCGGAACGAGCAGTGTTAAGTGTGTGTAGATTTAGTACAGTTTGCGTTGTATGCTATACCTTCGTTGAGACTAGCTATAACACAGCTTGCCCGTTAAGTAATGAGACAAAAATTATTATATCAAAACAACAAACTATATTTTGAATTGTCAATTACACAGATTCAAAATAATCTCCCTCCAACTCCACACAACAGTGATATCTTTCGTACTGGTGTTCGTAGGCATCGTGAAAGTCCTGAATTGGAACGTCCTTCAGTCTGTTCGTCACACGTCGTTGGATGTCTTCAATGTCGCTGAAGCGCACCCCTTTCAAGGCATAATTCACCTTTGGAAAACGGAATAACTCTGCTGGAGCCAAATCTGGCCAGGAGGGTGGATGTTCGATCACACAGATCTAATTCGAAGCCAGAAAGTGCTGCGTAGGCAGTGCACAGTGTGCGGGCGCGTTGCCGTCCAACAGGAACCGATTGCTTTCGTGGATTAAAACGTAATTTTGAATTCGACATCATCTGCCTTTACGCCCCCTAGCGGCAAAATTGTACATCGTAAAAAAAAACGAAATAAAGGATCATCATTCGCATATTTCAAGCTTCCGAACGCAAAAAGAATTTTTCAAAACGGACTAATAATTGCAGAGATACCGTGGGTACAGACGGACGGACGGACAAACCGATAACAGAAGCACGATCATTTTTTATAAAAGACGTGCTAAAAAGTTTGACAGATATACAGTTAATAAACAGTTATGATCATCCTAGCTTAAATCTATTAAAAGATGAAATTCCAAAATAGGTACGTTGTTAAAGAAAAGGAAGCTGTATGAAACCAGATATAGGATTATCCTTTTAGTTATGCGTATCGGAATTTGTGGTCAATACAATTTACTTTGTCACTTCGAGTTAACAGCCATGCAAAGAGAGCACTGGGAAACAGAATATAATATTTTCGAAGGAAAATCATTAATGTGAAATCTATGAAGGAAATTTAGTTGTTCATGAACAATTTTTAAATGAGCCAGGTTTGGTTTTTTGTTGCTGTTGTTTTTACATGGAAGTTTGATACTTCGAAACGTTGCTCTCAGGCAGATTTCTGAGTTTCCTGCTGCCAATGAGCTTTTATATTTAACATACTTCATCTCTCTAATTCGATTATAATTTTCATTCCATGAAATTGAAATCAATATTGAGAACAAGCACTCCGTTGTGGCAACACCAAAATTTTTGCCGAGTGCGTTTTTAATGCTACCACTCTATATTCACAAAAATAAACTTCTTCTTTCAGAAGCAAGTTACTTTCGCTGTCTACCAAAGCTTACGAGGTCTGCACATAATAGCACATCACCAGTCCTGATTATGACGAACACGCTAGGAAGAAAATTGGGAGACAAAGGTTCTTTTCCCTCGCCAAGGTGGCAGAGGATTCAAGATCTCTGAGGAACCAGCCACTGTGGGTGACATACAATGAAAAGACATTTCTATTCCAAAAAATAATGACATAATAAAGAAATTAGATTATTCCAGAGAAAGAAAAAGAATATACTATCATAAAGAAGCCATAAGGTCCATACTTTTCTGAAACTTCGTATACGGACGTACAGACGTTGCATTGCTCCTAAATAATACTGACCGTTCACTGTGGTGCCCTCAGGAACAAATTCGCGGAGGATAATTCTAGCCGAGTCGAAAAAAACAAAGACCATTGTCTTCACACGTGCGTTTTGCAACCGGACTTTCTTCTGCCGGGAGAAGACGTTCCTCGTCATTCCGTGCTCTGGCGTTTTATTCCAGGAACAAATTGAGAACACCAACTTTCATCACCGGTAACAATTATTTGCAACAAATCCTGATCTTGATGTCCTCAATGGATGAAATTTGGACAACATTCAATCAGTTGCTGCTCTCTCTCTCTCTCTCTCTCTCTCTCTCTCTCTCTCTCTCTCTCTCTCTCTCTCTCTCTCTCTCTCTCTCTCTTCGTGTATCAACGTGTGCGGCACAAACCTTGAACATGTCTTCCTCTAGTGCAGATTGTTCTAAGATTGCCCTGGTCGTTTCCTTACGAACACAAAGCTCTTCAACGAGTAGCCTACTGGTTATTCGCCTGCCATGGACCACAGTTTCGCTAGCTTTCACCATATTTTCATTTTTCCGGGCAGAAACTGGACGTCCCGTGCATGGTTCACCCTGGAGGAACTTCCATCTCTAAACGTTGAAAACCAGAGGAACACCTGTGCAAGGCTCAGGCAGTCATCGCCGTAAACATTTTTTAGGTTTTGGTCCACTTCCCTGGCACTTTTCCCTAATTCACAGCAAAATTCTATCACAGCTCTTTGTTCCATTGAGCAACTTCTGACACACACGTTCCACTCACACAATCTTGCTTCATTGGTGGCCACACAAAAACTGCTGCGTCACCCGACTCGAAAGTTGCTCCCATAAAGTATGGAAGACACAGAGTGGAAGCATTCACAGAAGCCCGTTGAAACTCCCCGCATAGAACGTGATGTCCCCATCGACCTACCACTGATGCAAAATGTGAAGTGACCCCATGACGTCGGCAATGGTTGGTATGGCAACCCTGCGCTCTGGGATGGATGGCGAGCGGCCAAGGAGGTTAGAAAAAGGAGGAGATGGCAACAGCCCCTCTCCCTGTACTTTTGGCGTGACGCCACTTTTTATCCGATGCCCACGCCAATGCGCCCAACCCGAGAATCTCCTGTATATCGCTATGGGGAAATCGCGATTTTGAACGGGTTTTTCGGACCCTTACTTTACCCATACAGTCATGAAAAAAATTGAGGCTGAAATATTCATTCCCATAATTAAAAAAATTCCAGAAAAAAATAGGAAAATATGTGATGGTATTTCTTTGAAAAATTGAACAAAAGAATGATTTTTGGAGCGGAAGTGCATACTGCGCATGTGCAAGTAACCATGTTTAAAATATATTTTTTTTTTATTTTTGTTGGAGGTTTAACGACCACCGTGAGCAACTCAATGGGCTATAAACAGTCGCCCGTCCCTAATTTAGGGTCACTGGTTCCAGGGAAGGGAGAGAGCCAGTGCCGTAAGACAAACACAACATCCATGCCTCACCGGGATTCGAACCCGGACCCCGTTCGGACGAATGATCAGAGGCCATCGCTTAGACCACTGCGCCACCGGGGCGGCGTTTAAAATATAACCAAAACCCTAATGTTGAGAAATACGAAGTCCGAAATATTCCTTCTTTGCATCTTTGGTTTGCATGGTTTGCATGTGCTAAGCAAAACTGCTTCAGGCACAGGAAGTGACGTCACGTTTCTGAACTCCCGCAAACTCCCACCACCTCAGAAAGAGGATCGAAACAGCTGATCTGTTTTGGCTTCACTCAAAACGGGTCCTTTCACCTTCTCTTCTAGACCTCCTTGCGAGCGGCTGCTCCACGCCACCCTTCCGTCGTTTCCCCAAAAGACTTTGTCCTTAACACCTGTCACAATCTAATCCAAGTAATCGGAAATACAGGCAATACACAAACGCTGAGTACAAGAAAAATATAACATAAAGCTACTCAAGCCAATAAAGTAGTTTTATCGAAAGAGATGACGATGGAATACAAATCAGAATTGAAAGTTAAGCTGAGTCACAGCTTATATTGTGAAGAAATTATACATGAATGAAATGAACAACAAAGACACGTAAAAACCAAAGTTATGAAATTTGCAAGGAAAAGTTAACGATCACAGTAAGGAATAAGCAGAATAATTCCACTTATTAGAGCGCTAGAGGAAATTAAAGATGCAAACCAAATTTACATGTCGTCTTCAACACTGCTGGCAAGCAGGAACGCCGCTAGACTTTGAAATCAGGATGGGTGACGGGTAGGCTAGCATTATTTTTGTTGGGGCAAGCTTGATAGCAACTTTTTTTTTTTTTACGAAACACTGAAAGAACGAATCTTTAACGCTTTTTTTCTTTTGATTGAAGGTTTAACTACCACCGTGAGCATCTCAATGGGCTATAAGCAGTCGCCTGTCCCTAATTTAAGCTCACTGGTTCCAGGGAAGGGAGAGAGCCAGTGCCGTAAGACAAACACAACATCCATGCCTCACCATGATTCGAGCCTGCACTGTTCTCAGATGAATGGTCATAAGCCAACGCTTAGACCACTGCGGCTTTAATGCTTTTCACTACCGGCTACAAAACAATTTGTGCCATCATGACCCCTCCAACTGGATACACCTGAACACACATACATACACGGATCTATATGGTTACGCCACTGGTGTAAGATACAAGTATTGGTAGAATGTCGTCTTCAACGTTTTACTTGCTCTGTATACGTTGCCTTAAAATTGCTTTTCAAAATTTTCGATTTTTGCATACGAAAATAGTGCTGTACTTGAATTATTTATTTAAAAGAAAATGCCATTTTTGTTTTACTAAATCAAATTTTAACGTCCTGCACGCAGACGCAATACCTTCCCCTTTCTTAACTTCCTTCCTTCTAGCCAGCGACTTTGTCTTGCACTCCTCTCCTACAGTGCAGTCGCCAGCCACTTTCTGCACTTTCACTGTCCCGTGGCTCTACTGTAAATTTAGTCTCCACTTTCCGCGTTCGAATCGCCTATTTTGTAAAGAAAACAGAGCGATTAGTAGTGATCGCCTCAGATAATTCCGATCCACCATCTTCATCAGCCCCCTGGCCATACAGACCGGAAAAAGAGGCTTAAGCTAAGGAACTGGAAGAGTGGAGAGCTGAATTTTTATGGCCCTTCGGATTCTGTTTTGATAACCTTTTTTGGAGACGTAAACAACGCACTTCCTAGGGGGAAATACGTAGAGCTACATGAAATAAAGCAAGACTTATTACTTGGCAAAGTGCAGATTATATTTTAAAGTTAAACATATTGAAAAATGGCCTATTTTGAACTGGGTGGGTAGCGAGATAGGCAAGACAAAGTCTGGGAAGCCCAGCTCTGGCCCAGCTGTCAATCAACGAGTAGTTCTGTTGTAGGTCGATGGTGCGCTGCAGGCCGACTTCATGACGTCAAAGATTCAGCTTAATACAGGTTCTGTCCTCTCTGTAAATCCTTACTTTATGGTTGCTCCTGCGATTACAGCACACTCTAGCGGTCAAAACTATAAACACGTTTGTTACTTTATTTCAAAGGGCTCTCGTTACTTGACGGGAACATTAGGATCATTTAAAAAAATTGCACACTGTGAATTATCTCAAAAAACGAATTTATTTCGAAACATACTTTTACAGAGTAAAACAATAAAAAACGATTGTAATCTTATGCCTCACGGCATCAAACAACTACGGAAATCTTCCCATGGTTGTTGATCATAATGATACCTTTACAAGCCTCCATGCTTCTTTATTACAGCGGCCCAACGTTTGGGTAGGTCCTGTATTCGAGTCAGGACACCTCCATTGTTGAGGCGTCGGATTAATCAGGTTACCTCATTAGAAACATCCTGCATCGTACTGAATTGTCTCTCAGGAGTGGTTTCTTCAGTTTTGGGAACAAGTCATGGTGCGCGGGGAAGCAATTCCCATCCATACTTTTCCAGAATGCCTTTTACTGTACGGACAACATACGACCTCGCGTCGTCGTGCAAAATGATGACACCAACTTCAAGCATGTTGGGCCTTCTTTTGGGAATCTTTGGGGGCAAAACATTTTGCAGAAACCTTCTGTAGTATTCCGCTGTTACAGTGGTCCCCTCGGGTACTCTGTTGCTATAACTGCAACCTTGTCATAGGCCATAATCATCATCAGCTTAACTCGATTGTTAGCGGCGGAATTTTTTTCTGCCGAGGTGATTCTGGATGTTTCCATTGAGCGGACTGAGATTTCAGTTCTGGTTCAAAATCTCGTACCCAAGTTTCGTCTATAGCAACAGTTCTGTCAAAAACTGCTCGCTTTCTGTCTCGTACCGCTGAAGCAATTCTTCTACGATCCCTTTGTGAACTGTTTGTTGCTCTTCACTCAGATTGTACGGAACCCATTTGGCAACCACTTTTCTCTTCTGTAATATTCAGTTTGGATTCTGAAAACCGAAGCGGTAGACATTTTTGTTTCATATGCAATCTCTTCACATGCTTTCCGTCGATTTTCTTCCAAAATGCTGTTGACGATAACCACAGAAGTGTCGTCCCTTGCGTCTGATGGTCGGCAGCTTCTTGGGTCGTCTTTGATGCTTTCCCGACCTTGGAGGAAACAAGAAGCTCACCGCGACACTTTGCTATGATCCACTACACTAACCACACAAACTTCCCACAAAGCTTTATGAATTTCGGTAGGGGTTTCCTCTAAAAGTTTCAATTTAATATAGGATCGCTGGTCGCTAACCGAGATTTAACCTGACGTACTTTCTTCCTCCATTTCTAGGCTGAATTTTGAGGATCAGGAAAAAATTATATAGCAAACGTAGACACAACGTTGTATACTGAAGTCTGACTCACAATTTTCGCAACGATTGGAGAGATTCCATCATCCTACCGGCAGTGCCTGCGCAGTGTGCAAAACTTTTGAATTTGTTTGTTCAATTCGTTTGAAGAGTATAGCTGTTGAGTGTTTCATGGTAGCCCGTTAGTTACAGATTATTACTATTGAGCAGCTATCAAGGTGATGTGCTATAAAAAACAATAAAGACGAATTTCCTATGTGAAGACTACTCTCTTCTGACTGTTAGAAATCCTAATATTTCTCATTGTGTAATTACGGACTTTGCGCTAGTTATCTGGAGCGTGTCGTTAAGAAGCTCCAGTTTAAGTATTACAGATGTACGATAAGTAATGTTTTGAGAGTACAGACCTCCAAGCCCATACAACAAATATACCATTTAAAAACATCATAGTGTTCATTATCCCATTGCAGTAGACGAGAGTTGAGCCACCAGAGACTCGTAGGTAAATCTGTAATTACTACAAAGCTGGAATGCTACTGACAAGAACACTTCTAAGAAATTATCTGCGCCATTTAAATATATGAAACTTTTAAGAGAGCAGTTTCATGGCCAGTGATGGAGCACAGTGCATGACTGAACTATTGCAAACTGCAGCAATATTTAATAGAGATTCGTGCAAAATATGGTGATCTTGCGTATCACACAGAATTACGCTGGATGATCAGTGCGAAGGTTTTATATGGTTTTATATAACTTAGGAATGAAATGCTAAAACCGTTGAGAAAACGACATAACATTGTGTCGTCTGCGACCTGTGTGACTTGTGATGTCTAAACCTATTTTAACCTAACTTTGGAGTTCCTGTATTCTTATGTAAATTTCGTTTCTTCTTGTTCAAGATTTTCTAAACTTAACGCCACAAATTCTCGCTTGACGAATTTGAGTTTGGCAACACCTAACAACATGTAAAAGTGCGATCTACGTAGTCAGAATTAAGAGATAACAGCTTTTGTGTTCAACCATCGAAAAACAGTGTTAGGGGATCTGTGGCCAATGTTATCAGGCAGTCTTCATGTAACGTTTTTAGGCAATCTTTTGAGCGAGCGTTTAATGTGATTAGAGTTATGTGATATGTTGTTAAATAAGATAGGTTCATGTAGAGAAAAGTCGATTTATATGAGGATTACGTTTTATCCTGTTTGAAATCAAAAGTATTTTTCAACTTATATTCTTTGATGAATTTTTTGCAACGAATCTTACTTGTGCTACGACCTCTAGTTGGAAATTGATGTGAAATTGGATGTAATAAAGAAGTGGATTTTTTTTTCAAAGTACGGTCTTTTTACTCAACGCAGGTTATTATCTTGAAGTGCATGATTAAAGATTTATGTCAAATTAAGATTTTCAGTGACAACTAGCATTGAAGCTATCCGGGCTCAAGCTAAATTTGGGTGTTTCATAGCGAAGTCAAACGTATTGAGCTCTAATCATTTAATTTTGCAGTAAAGCTAACTTCAAGTAAAAGATGGCTAAAAAAGTTCCATCCGAACAACTAATTTTGAAGACTTCAAGTTCCACTGAATTTGGTCCATTTAATATTCTGAGTTGGACATAAGTGCTTTCGACGAACACAAATGTTTCTGCCCAAACTTATTTTTGTCTATTGAAATTTCCTGAATTCTCTTTTCGTTCTCGGAAAGGTTTATTCATCGTACATTTTGTTTAAAAATCACTTCCGATAGTTAACGGTTCATTGTGTCTACGCAATTTGCGATGCGTATGTTTATTCACAGGTCAAAACGCACCATGCAATGTTTCTCAGTGTTAAGGGAACTCAACAAACTAACTCGTTGTTACGAAAAATCGTATGTTTGGGGTCAAGAAACAAAGCAGCTAGGGCAGTTGCTTGCTTAGAAAAACAGGTTTTGCCTCTCGTGGGTAGCAGAAGTACACACAACCGGGTAGCATAGGGAGGAACACTATTGTTAGTGAATAAACAGTTTGTTCAAAATTTCTTATTTAAAGTGGTTTCTCAGGGTCGAGTGATATACACAGAAGTAGCGAATTATTAGGAACACCTAACAGCGATCACATACGTACGAGACATCCTCATGCGCAGCTATGGCTTTGAAATGGCTTTAGGAACAACTGACTTCAGCACTCTTAAAAATTTTGTGGGAGGTTACACCAAAAAGTGGTGCTACATCAGCTGCACCACTTTCTTAAAAAAGATACACCATTCTATGGTGCAAAATAAACCCAAAATCATGGTGCAACCTTGCCTGAAATTTTGTACCATAACGTGGTGAAAAGTTAACCGCGTTGTTGGGTTTTGTTTGCAAAACACAATCGTGTATCTTTTCTCAGAAAGTGGTACAGCTGGTGTAGCACCACATTTTGGCGCAACCTCACACAAAATGTTTAACAGTGAAAGGATTCAAACATGTACGAAGCGTAGATTGTGACAATACGGGAAAGATTCGTGCTTTAAGCAACTTTGAAATAGGCATGATAGAGGGCTATAGAAGGGAATGTGCAATCATTTCTGAAACACCAAACCTTCTCGACTATGCACGAACAGTTATATTGAGGGTGTACAATGAGTGGTGCGCAAGCAACAAAACAAGAAGTCAGCGGCCTTCCTGTAGACGGAAGCTACTGGACGATGCTCGAGAGGCAAGACGGCTATAGAGTATTGTACGAGGTAACACAGACGTATTGAGAGCAGAATTTCTGCATTCACAGTCCGCGGAACATTGTCCCCAGTGGGATATAACGGCAGATGTCCCTTCTGTGTACCTCTTGTCTCTGCTAAAATCTGACAAATTCGTCTGCAGTGGGTACGGCAGCATCCAACCTGAATCCTTGAGGATTGGGAAAAAGTCGCCTGTTCGGACGAATCATATTTTCTGTCAATACTCTCCGATAGACGGCACAGAATATGACCTCAACAGCGCGAATGTATGGCTTCCAGCTGCCTAGTGTTAATTTTACAAGCTGGTGGAGGCGGTGTGATGGCCTGTGGTCTGTTTTGTGGAGACATTGTGTTCCTTAATACCACTGGAGCAGCGTTTGGATGCCAGGAAGTATCTTAACATCATTGGGGACCAGACACTACATGGTGTTTCCTAGTGGATAAGGCTACTTTCAGAAGGGTAATGCCCCATGCTACAAGGTTTAGATAGTCACACAGTGGGTCCAGGAGCACGAAAGTTACTTCAAAGCGCTAAAATGTCATGTAAACCATTGAACACTTATGGAATGAGATTGAGAGAGCTATTGGTAACACAAATCCACGTCTAGTGATTATTCCGCAAATGACGGAGGTCATCACATCCGCTTGACTGAACAACATACAGTAGTGGCCAAAATTGTGGAAACCTTTTGGAAAAAGTGTATGTTTGAGGTTTCATGGCTCATAACACCACTTGTTTTTGGAGTAATACCATACGATTATATATCAATGGAAAGATAATTTCATCAAGAATGTAATGCAATAATGTTTGTTCAATTATCTGTATTCTATGAAAAGTTATAGCCAAATAACCAGAAAAAGGAAGCACAACTTGCTTAGGTTGATATGAAGTAGCTTTCCTTCATTTGAATGTAGCCAATGAGCATGAGTGTTTAGAGAGCCAATCAGGAGTCATCTTGTTTTGGCAATGAGCCAGTCAGGTCACAGTAGGATTCAGCTATTGATGTCATGTATTGGAGCTGAGAGGAGGACATTTGTCAATGTGTTATGTGATTGCTATCAAGTTGGGGATTGTGTGTGTGTGTGTGTGTGTGTGTGTGTGTGTTCTTTCATTTAGTGAACTTGTAAAACGTAATAAAATTAAAGAAATGGCGCAAAAAGTTGACTAGGCACCCAGAAAGTGATGTAAAATAGTACTATTAAGTGAACAGGGCTTCAGTTATGAAGAAATTAGAAAAAAAAATTGGTAAAAACTTAACCAAAGGAGTCATTTCTAAATTTTAGAAGAGGTATAAGGAGACTCAGTCACTACAAAACCAGACTGGTAAAGGCAGGAAAAGGTGCTCAACAGCAAGTGATGATAAAAGAATTAAAAGACTGTGCCTAGGTGACAGAAGAAAATCATCTGGGTGTATACAAGATGAAATGGCGCGATGCAATGTGAAGTTGAGTGCAAGGACTGTTCGGCGCAGACTGCAGGAATTTGGTCTAAAAGCTAGAATTCCATGAAAAAAGCCATTTTTACCTCTCAAAGAAAGGTTGAAAAGATTGAACTGGGCTAAAACCCATGTTAACTGGACAGTGGAACAATGGGACAGTGTTATTTGGAGGGATGAGACCAAAATCTCCCTGTTTGGTAGTGATGGCATAAAATACGTAAGGAGAAGAATCGGAGAAGATTTGCATCCTGATTGCATTACATGTACCGTGAAACACCCAGTTAGTGTTATGATCTGGGGTTGTATGACATCAAAAGGTATGGGCAGAATTTGCTTGATTAATGGGAATATAAATGGCCAAAAATACATTAATGAAATACTTGAGCCCAAACTGAAGCCTTCAGCACGTGATCTTTTCCAAGATAATGAAGCATTTATATTTCAACAGGATTCATCTCCATGTTATGTTGCTGCTGTGTGCAAAAAGTGGTTTCAAGGTAATCATATTCCACTGCTTAACCTTATCGAAAATCTATGGAGCCGACTAAAGAAACGTGTTGGTCAGAAGCAAACTAGCAATAAAACCCAATTAATAAAAGCAATAATTCAATCTTGGTTTCACATTATAACAGCTGAAGAACTAAAAAACTTGGTTCACTACATGGGAAGGCGTTGTAATGCTAAAGGTTACCCAACTAAGTATTAACTGACATGGTAAGAATTTTTGTATATCTCATTTTTTCTATGTGTTTCACTTTTCTTCTTCAAAGCTGCTGTTCTAATACAAAATCCTTCATAAAAGTTATTGCATTACATTTTCGATGAAATTATCTTTCCATTGATATATAATTTTATGGTATTACTCCAAAAGCAATTGGTGTTGTGAGCCATCAAACCTTGAAAAAACACCATTTCCAAAAGGTTTCCACAATTTTGGCCACTACTGTACCTTTAGAATTATATCAGCACTTCGTTAAATCCCTGCCACATGGAATCGAGGCTGTTTTGAAGGCCAAAGGTGGCTCAACAGGTGAATAAGTGAAATCTCTGAATGACTGTCACCACTCAACCAGAAAAAAGTTACCGTTGTTGGGAGTTGCCGTTGTTCAGAGGTTAGGCCTAAGTTAATAGCGTTTGTCAATTGCTTTTACATAAAAGCAAAGTAAGTATTGTAACGTATATTCTAAATTAACTTTCCCTTTTAGTTTCTTTCCCTATGTAAATCTTGAGTTTATTCTGTTATTCTTCACTCTCAACGTGATATCTTTCTCTCAAACGAATACGTTTGGCAACACAATTGAGGTTGAATGAACGTGACGTATGCCTGAGTTTTGATAAGAACAAGAGATAAAAACGACGACTAATCTATTGCTTGAGGACGTTGGATTGTAAACTGATTATTGAAAGGAGCGTTGTGTGGTGTGTGGAGAGTTTAGTGCATTATGCTATGCTACGATGTGTTTGTTACATCCTGAATAAAGCATCTTTTTCCGTAAGTGTGACTTCTGTTGTTTACATGTTTCGTCTGGCCGTTAAGGTTTCTTTCATTTAGGAACTATTTCTTAGTATGTTGCTGTTTTAAATTAACGTAGAAGTAAAACAAGACTTCTACGTCATAGTGTATGAAACTGAAGCTCATAGAAAAAGTTTGCAGTGCTTTTTTCCAAATGCTGAATAAAATAATGATCATATTATATTAGAATTACTGTGGTATGCAAGTAGTGTACTAGTTAATGTATGAAATTATTTATTACATAGAGAATTTTATTTTGAAAAGTATGTACACTTATGGTGAATTTATTCAACTTGCTAATATATTTTTTTATATCCGTCAAGATTTATTTGAAGAAATTTATTACGAATGACTGTTTTGATTTCTTTCAAAAAATTACTTTTTCAAGAGATA
Source organism: Macrothele yani (assembly GCA_039090855.1). Lineage (NCBI taxonomy): Eukaryota > Metazoa > Arthropoda > Arachnida > Araneae > Macrothelidae > Macrothele > Macrothele yani. Next base: position 80,281,448 of record CM077026.1, read on the forward strand.
CGATCACCTCTGATAATTTCGTGAATAAATTATTGTCATTCTGTTTTAGTGCAAAAGTCTGAATGCCATTTAAATTTTTTTTAACTTATTTTCAAGTTTTCACTCCATAAGTCGCCAGTTTCAGTCTATCTCATTAACTTCATCTTCGCTTTGATTCCCTGAAACCTTTGCACTAATGATTTCTTCGTTAGTAAATCATTGATTTGCGTCGTTGCACAACAATAGCGTTCTACTAAGCGGCGAACACTTATTCCTTTTTCACTTTCTTCAGTGGCTTTCAATTTTTCTGCTAACGGTAAAGATTTCCTCTTTCGTTCTTCATAATTTTTATGAAAGTGCAAGAACTCACGAATTTAAACTGCAGAGAAAGTGCTTTTTTACAAATCTCGAAAAGTCCTCCTGAATACTGCAGATCTTCCGCTAACGTGTCTCAGTGAAAATTTGGAGAAAGGACACACAGCCCGTTGGAAAACAATTTCTGTATCCTAAACAATTCATCAATCAGTTGGGTTAAGCAAATCCTGAAAGTTAATACGGAATTAGAGACAGGTGTGTTCTGTGCCTCTAGTGATGCAAGGATCAGAATGCAGACGCAAATGTTAGTCAACAAAAAAAAACTGAACTTAGTTTAAGATCAACATTGTCCAGATTCAGAACAGTAAAACAACTGATTGCTTACAGCTGAATTTTTTAAGCAGGAAAAGGAATAACAACTATGACTTACAGTTTAAATGCAATCGTTTCTCGTTATTTTCCCGTATTTCTCACTAGAATCGGATGGCCCTAGCAAAGCTTTTACAGTCAGTCAGTTATGGTGTAGAGGATTTTAGGAAGGCAGTGCCGGACCCTGGTCTTAAATAGCCATTAGAAAGGTGATTATCGTTATGATACCCTATAGAAAAGATGAACAGAAAAATGTTACAGACAGTGAAGCGAAACTGCAGAGTTTGCCTACAACCAGCAGAAAGCAGAAACAGAACTGACAGGGACAAAACCAATCGACACCGCCACCAACAGGCAGCATTTAAGGCAGCATCCTACTCCCGCCTAACGCTGGGAAGGGGGAGACTGATCATGATCATATGTAGAGGGTTTTAGGAAGGGAGTGTCTGACCCCAGGTCTTAAACAACCCTTAGAAATAGGAAACCAGGAGATTTGGGCTAGAGCGCCCGATAGGAAAGTGACACGGAAGCGGAGTAGAAAGGGGGAGGAAGACGCCCTTATTTATTACCGGGGGCCAGTACCCGAGGTCCGACGTCTTAACGTGCCCATCCGACGCACGGGTATTTAGTGGATCTAGCGTTCGTACCTGCTTGGGATCGAACCTGAGGCCCTTCCCGTGGCAGTCACGAACGTTGCCCACTCGGCCACCCGCGGCCCTTACTGGGAAGGGGAGAGACTGAAACATGCACGGGATATGGAGCTTGCCTTAAGTAACTGCCGCCATACGTCGACTTGAACTTTAAATCTATGATTTCTTAAGCAATCCGTTGTACCCGCCGTAATGCGTGTATAGAAGGCACTTTGTCCCCCTCTTTTTCCTCCGGCCGAAGTAACGAAGGAACTGCGTAAAGGTCTTACTGGCAAAGTGTCCGTTAGAGTACCTTCAGAACAAACTGGTGTGTCGTCCATTGACCGTTGTTAAGAGGTCCCGTTGTTCGGAGGCTATTGCTAATGTTAATCCTACCGCAGCTGTTCTGTACCGACCAAAGCTTGCCGTTGTACGGAGGTTTAATGTGATTTGCTAATTTAGTACAAAGCGCAAGTTCTAGTTTCTCGTACTGGGCCTAGTTTCGAGTTTCGGATAAGACATGAATATTGTGCTTGCGTTTACGGCTCTGGCTTTCTTCTTTCCTTCTAAATAATGTCCCTAAATCAGAGATGAGCTAGTTTATTAGCTGTAAATTCTCAAGTAGTTCGTTGAACCTCAAATACCAAGAAAATAGTACAAAAATGACCACTTTTTTGGGGGTTGTGCGGGCTTCAAACAGTGCGGATTTTGCCTATCAAAACTGTTTTTGAATTAAAGCAACGAAGAAAATCCAATGTGCGACTGTTTCCCACACTGATTCGTTAGTACTAGACTTCGTGTAAGACGAAGCCATCGCCGTATAAAAACAACAAATGATGTCCTACTAAGATGGACACAATGTACAGAGTACTACTACTACACTTATGACTTCGATACCCACATGAACAACTCTGACATACGAACATGGAAGTCTTTTTCAAGAAACATCAGTCTATGCTTCCATATCTTTCACTGTATTGGATGTACAACACAGTGTTAACATTCTGGTTTTTTAGAATTGTTTTAAACTGGCAAAGCCAAAGACAACATATCTGAATGCAAAATGAAAATATTACTGCAACTTCAGGAGATAGAAGCTCAAATTTCTCAGCATATAGCAATGGCCTACTTAGAAACATACCATAAATCTGCATTATAAAGAACATCCGATAAATCAGCATTACAACGAACATCCGACCGTTCTGAACATTGCCTCGAATTATTATAATACTGCAACAGCAATGCTTCTTTTTTCGATTGTGAGGGAGGACGCCCATTAAACACTAAAAATAGCAACAGTCGCTAATTCTTAATTTGTTAATGTTCTCGAAGCAAGAAAACGGACCTAAAGTTTCATCCGGAACTCCACATAATAGATTAACAGTTTTCCTCTTTTGTTTCGGGGTCAACGAACCTCGTGAACCTCTAAGGTTATATGGGATCCCCTGTCCCTAATTTGGGACCAATGGTTTCAGAAAGAAGGACAGAAACTGTTTCCATAGGACAATCATAACACTCATACCTCATTCGGGTCTCGAACTGAGGCTAACCTTGGACGATTAACTAGAGCCAGCACATCTGACCACCGAGATATCAGTGTTTTCAATATGTAGGTATTTTACTCTATTATCGGGCTGTAACTATGTTGTTGAGGGGCTGTAATAATTAAAAATTCATGATGATTTGAATTCTGCATTTAAACGGAAAAGTGTTTTCAGGTCTACTTAATTTTTCAAAAATGTTTAAAAAAAGCATAAAAACATTTTTTTTTTTTTTCGGAGGTAAAGTGTACCATGGCCCTTCTCATTGTATCCGCGTAAACTACATTCATAAAATTTGGTGAATGAACATATGCATTCTGAACGCGTTATGTTCCCAATTTTAACATTATATCATCATCAACCATTATCAATCCACTGCTGGATGAAGGTATCCCCAAGTTTCTTCCACAACGGTCTGTCTTGTGCCAGTCTTCTCCATGTTACTTCAGCATACTTTCGAATTTCATCCACCCATCTCCCATGTGATCTTCTTCTGGGTCTTTTCCTGTCCCTTGGAATCCAGTCTAGAATTTGGATTGTCTATCGATGGTCTGTCCTTCTAGCAATATATGTCCAGCCCATTGCCATTTCCGAGATTTTGCTCTGATCATGATGTCTTCCACTCTTGTCATTTTTCTGATCCATGAGTTCCTTTTCTTATCCCTCCTGGTTACACCAAGCATGCACCTCTCCATGCCTCTTTGAGTTGTCTACAGTCTTTATATGTCTTTTTTAGTTAAGATCCACCTCTCTAAACCATACGTAAGCACTGGAAGGATGCATTGATGAAACACTTTTCTTTAAAGACATAATGGCATACAGTTCTTGAAAATTATGCTGTTTCTTCCAAAAGCTCTCCAGGCAAGTTTTATTTTTTCATCAATGTGACCTTCACTTGATATCTGGTGTCGAAGGTAAATGTAGGTATTGGTTATTTCCAGCTTTTCCCCATCAATCGATAAATCTTCATTTCTTGTAAAAGCATTGTACATCACTTTTGTCTTCTGAAAGTAAATTTTTAATCCGACTTCTATACTCATGTCAGCAAGTTCCTCGATCATACTCTGCAGTTCTGACGGGGTAGTTACAAAAACGACTACGTCATCAGCAAAACGAAGGTGAGTTGGATAACCTCCAATAATCTTTATCCCTTTGTTTTCCCAGTTCAGTGATTGAAAGACATTTTGCAGTGTGCATTAAAGAGTTTGAGAGATACGATGTCACCTTGTCTCACTCCCTTTCCAATTTTTATGGGTGCTGTATTTTCAAATAGCCGAATCTTTGTACTTGTCTTTTCATAGATGTTATTTATAATATTAATGTATGCATCTTCATTACCGCAGGATTTCAAAGCCATTGTAACTGCTGCTGGTTTCACAGATCAAAGGCTTTTTCATAATCGATAAAACACATGCATAACGGGAGTTCATATTCCCTCCCTCTTTCAATTAGTTCTCTCAGTACATGGATATGATCTATAGTGCTGTAGCCACTCCTGAATCCAGCTTGTTCTCTCGGTTGAGCCATGTCCATTGTTACCTTCAAGCGGTGTGCAACAACTTTAGTGGAGATTTTTTAACCACTGTGTAACGTACCAGGAGATTTGACGTACCTGCCCGAAGGACGCACACGACATAAAGGCAGATAGGAATCAGAATGAAACGTCCGCGTAGCTCAATTGGTAGAGCAACTTATTCCGGAATGAGGGGATCCGGGTTCGAATCCTGGCGCGGACAGAAATGACGGAGAAATTTACTTCGTTATAATGGCGCCCGAACTATCCGGATGACCCGACCGTTCAAAATCTCGCATTGGTGTGATGTTATTTCCACACCGCGAGATAGGAAAAATCAGAGAATCCCTTCTCCAGCACTTCGAAAAAAAAAAATAAGAATAAGGGGGAGATGATGTAACGTACCAGGAGATGTGACGTACCTGCCCGAAGGACGCACACGACATAAAGGCAGATAGGAATCAGAATAAAACGTCCGCGTAGCTCAATTGGTAGAGCAACTTATTCCGGAATGAGGGGACCCGGGTTCGAATTCTGGCGCGGATAGAAATGACGGAGAAATTTACTTCGTTATAACTGATAGGAGGCTGATAGGTCTGTAGTTCTTGAGATCCTCAATTTCACCTTTTTTATGTAGCGGGATCATTGTAGCGTTGTTCCAATCCTCAGGAATCTTCCCTTCATTAAGGCATCGAGTGACAACTTGGGCGAGTATTGTTTCAATTTCTCCACTTGCTTCTTGTAAATTGTCTACGGTAATTCCATCTTCTTCTGGAGCCTTTCCCTGTTTCATGTTCTTGATTACATGTGCAACTTCTGCTGGGAGGACTGGAAGAACTCTGGTACTGGTACTTTCCGTAATGTCTGGAGTACATGTATCATCCTTTTCATACAGTTTTTGAGTAAAAATATTTCACCCTTGTCAAAATTTCGCCTCCATTTCTTGTTACAGAACCATCTTCTTTTCTCAGTGCCACAATCTGTTTTCTTCCCTTAATGAGGTGTCCCTTTACTCTCTTTAGGCTTTGGTTGTTTTCAATTGCTTTCCTTACTAGTTCACAGTTGAATTTCCTTACGCCTTCAGTGATACTTTTTTGTACTGTCTTGCATAGCTCTATATATTCCTCTTTGGAAGTCGCATCACCTTTAGTTGTCTTCATCTCACTTCTTTTTGGCATCAGAATTTTGGTTTTCCCTGATATAATTTGTTCATATGCAACTTGTTCTTAGTACCAGCTAATTTTGTTCCTGTTTCCATAAGAGCTTTGGTTAGTTTTCTGTTAACTTCAGCAATGTCCACTTCTTCCGACGTTAGACCTTCTAGAACAGAGAATCTGTTCCTCAGTTACAATTTGAAGGTATTATGATATTTTTTAAGGTTGGTCATGTCAATATACTTTATTTGTTTTATGAGCTTGGCACGCTCGAGTTTAGCATTGAGGTGCATGTTACATCTTACCATTTTATGGTCACTACCTGTGTTGAACTTGTTCAGCACACTGTAGTTTTCCGTGACAAATTTCTTGTTACACATAATAAAATCAGTTTCACTTGTCAACCCATTGGGATGCCTCCATGTCCATTTCCTTTGTGGCTTTTTTCTTGAAAAAGGAGTTCGTGGTGAAAAACCCTTCTGCCTCTGCAAACTCTAGCAGAGTATTTTCTCGCTGCTTTCTGTTGCCGTGACCGAATTTACTTACTGAAGTTTTATTCTGTTGCCGTTGACCTATTTTCGCATTGAAATCTCCCATAATGATCTTCAAGTGCTGCTTGCCTTTATTATTTAGATGACGATTTTCCTCATAAAATTCTTCAATTTCTTCTTCAGGATGACTCGTGGTGGGTGCATAAGTTTGAATAATCTGAGCCTGGTATCTTCTTGAGAGTTCGATAAAAAGTCGAGCAGCTCTGTCCGAGGAACTTTCAACTTCTAGAATTTACCCTTCAGTTTTTTGTTTATTATGAATCCAACACCACTAGTTATGCCAGTATATGTCCCGCGATAGTACAAGAGATGTCCACTTTTCAGTTCAATGAGATCTTCTTCTTTTCTACTTACCTCACTTAGCCCGACGATGTCCCAGTAGTTCTTTTTCCAATTCAAGCGGCCTTGATTCAGAAGACAGAGAGCGGCCATTGAAAATAGCCAAGGTCAGTATCAGATGGCAGCCTAGTCCGGTCCTCCGGTGATTCTTAGCATCCTCTGCCTTCATGTCGCACTGGCCGCTGCTTTGGCCAGGTACATTCCAGCTGCCGGAGACTGAGGGCAAAGATTAAAGTTGTGGAGTCATTTTGGAAGGGTTTGGCCATAACTCACTACGCTGGCCAAGCGGGTTGGGGAGTGTGGGATAGCATTTCCTCTAATCCCGATGGTATAGTTATACCGCTATTGTCGGTCGTCAGAGCCCCTTTAGTAGGAACAGGATGCACCACGAGAAAGCGGGGTTGACATTTGTCAAGGAGCGGTTGTGGTATGTTGCATCACCTGGCTTAATATTTCCCACTATATATACGAGTATATATAATAACATTATATGTATATACGAGGGTTGAAAGTTATATGTATATACGAGGTACCGAAAGTTATACAAAAGTGGGCATAACTTTTTTATTAACTGAGAGAGGTCCTTCAAATTTCACGTGTTGTTAGGCTAACTTTTTTTCTATACAAAGGTACTACTCAACATAGTCTCCAACACAAACGATGCATTTGCGCCATCGTTGAACCCAACTCTCGAATCCTCTTTGGAAAAATTCAGGTGTGGACTGTTGTACCCACTTCTTCACATCCACTTTCACCTCGTCTGTGTCATCAAATCCTTGTCCCCGGGGACTGTCCTTCATTGGACTGAACAGGTGGAAGTCAGAAGGCGCCAGATCTGGGCTGTACGGAGGATGGGAACCACCGAGCAGCCTACTTTGCTGATCGCCTGATTTGTTGCTAAAGAAGTGTATGATCTCGAATTGTCATGGTGAATATGGATCCTTTTTAGATTCTCATTCGGTCTCTTCCTCCTTATGGCTTCTTTAAGCTTCTTGATTATTTTAATGTACCGCTCATTAGTCACGGTACGGCCACATTTCAGAAAATCAAGGCGAATGACACCCCTGTCTTCCCAAAAAACAGTCAATATGACTTTCTGTGCTGATCGCTGGCTCTTAAAGTTTTTGGCTTTGGTGAAAAGGTGTGACGCCATTCCATGGATTGATTCTTCGTTTCCGGATCGCAAATATACGCCTACGTTTCATCCCTTGTCACCAGATCGGAAAAAATCCTCTCTTCATTGGCTTCGATTGCTTGTAGATGATCAGAGCAGACTTCCAACTTTCAGTTGACAGTTCGGGTGTCAACTGCCGAGGTACCCACTTTGCACACACTTTCCTATACCCTAAGTCTTTCACCATCTTCTGTATGGCATTGTGACCACAGTCCAGTTGTGCAACAAGATCATGGATTGTTACTCGTCTCTCCACACAAATCAATCCATCCACTCGCTGACGATTCGTTTCAGTGGTCGTAGATGATGGTCTCCCACTGCGTGGTTTGTCTTCAATGCTGGCTTCCCCTTCTTTAAACTTCATCCACCTGTGCACATTGCTCTTGTTAATGATGTCATCTCTGCAAGCATTCTGTAGCCTTCTGTGGATGTCGGACAGCCTGCAGCCTTCCTTCGTCAAGAACTCAATGACGGCACATTGCTTTTGCTTGGAATCCATTATTTATCTGCAATGAAGAAGAAGGGCTACTATAGAGAAAGAGTTACTCTACCAACATGTGCAATTTGAACGACCTCTGTCAGTTAATATTAAAGTTATGTCCACTTTTACATTACTTTTGGTACAACCCTCATATATATGTCATCATCATCATAATCATTTTCAACCATTATCAATCCATTGCTGGATGAAGGTCTCCCTAAGTTTCATTGGGAGACCTTTTCTATCTGTCTTGAGCCTGTCGCCTCCATGTTACTCCGGCATGCTTTCGAATTTCATCCATCCATCTCCCATGTGGTCTTCTTCCTGGTCTTTTTCTGTCCCTTGGTAGCCAGTCTAACATTTCGGTTGTCCACCAGTAAGTCCATCGGTAGTCCACTCTTCTGGCACATATCTTTTCTAGTCCAGCCCATTGCCATTTCAGGGATTTTACTCTGATCATGATATATTCCACTCTTGTCATTTTCCTTATCCAAGAGTTCCTCTTCTTATCTTTCCTTGTTACACCAAGCATGCATCAGTCCATGCTTCTTTCCGTTGTCTGCAGCCTCTGTATGTCTTTTTTAGTTAAGGCTCTGCTCCATATGTAAAAACTGGAAGGATGCATTGATTAAGCACTTTTCTTTTAAAACATAATGGCATATTGTTCTTGAAAATTTACTGTTTCTTCCAAAAGCTCTCCAACCAAGTTCTATACGCCGATTAATTTCTTCATCAATGTGATCCTTGCTTGATATCTGTTGTCCAAGATAAATGTAAGTATCGGTTACCTCGAAATTTCCCCCATCAATCTCAGCCGTTTCCATGAAATATAATCAGTGATGGTGGCAAATGGGAAAACATTCAAGCGAGTTAGACTGACGTCTACTATTAATAAAAAGGTGGAACTGAATAAACAAAAGGGATTTTCACAGCTGGAATACGGGGTGGGAGGGAGATCTAGTACACTAAGAACTCTTAAAGTGGGCCTTCTGCGTTCGCAATTCCAGCGAATGCATTGTAATACTATATTTCTTGTTTTAATAAAAGCTGTGTGAGCTCTGTGTTGCCCGGAACCACATCTGCAAATGTGCGAATGCTGTGTGAGGCGGCTATAATTGCTGCGTTAAGGACTATCCGCATAATGGTAAATAGTAATCACGTGCACTTCTTTGCAGTTTTGCTGGCTTAGTGGTCGACATCATCAACAAGAATGGAAAGAAGATTTTTCTTGAAATATCAAAACCCACCATTTTACTTCGGTTAACCAAAATTAGGGCAAACTTGATACGGGGCAAAAGTGTTTAGGGCATGAATGGAATACCATCCTTGTCATATTTGCACCACGGAACGGATTGTCATCTTCAAAATTTGTATTGCATGGGCCCGTATTCCATTCATGATTTATCTGCTCCTCTGGGCAATCACGGGATAGGATTTTTAACCTCCAGATTCGCTAAACAATAAATGCTGGTGGCTTCGACCATCGAATCTTGTGATGATTATATTCAAATTAATCGGAAACTTGAGACTTGGTTGTTCTGAGTGGTGTAGTGGTTATCATACCCGGGCGCTATCTGGGAGACGCGGGTTCGATTTCCGCTCCAGGACGACGAAATTTTCCAATTTTTGGATATTATTTGACTTACTATCCTTATCATATTTACATCAAGAAACGGACTGTCATCTTCAAATTTTTTGTTTAGGACAAATCAGATTCAGTGCAAACGAGATTAGGGCAAATGAAATTAGGGGAAATGGGAATTAGGGTAACATCGATATCGGGTAAACGTGAATTAGGGAAACGAAATTAGGGAAAACGAAATTTGGGGAATTCGGGTGAAAGCGATTTCGGGTAAAAGTGATTGGGGTAAACGTGATTAGGGCAAACAGGAATTGGGGGAAACGAGTGTTCACCTCAGGCTTTGGTGACAGACAGAGCATCCTAAGTTAAGGGAAATTAAGAGTAATAAAGAGAGGGAGATCCACTATTGGGTAAGAAAACTAGCTTTGTAACATCCAATTCAGCTTACGAAACCAAAAATCTCTGGTCGTCCAATTGTTGTGTTAGACAGATATAGTATTGCTAAGTCTTGAAAAGAACATATGACTAAAAGTTAAAAAAATTACAAACCGCATTACACACTGACAATCGTCGGGGCGGTTCCTTACGCGTCTTTCTGTAGTGTATCATAGGCAAATAAAAATTTGACATAACTTTTATATCTTCTTTATTTATTGATTTATTGATGATTGATTTAAAAGAAATACTATTTCAAACTTAGTAATGGTTTAGAATTATTTTCTCTCTCTCTCTCTCTTTTTTTTTTTCTTAGCTGAAACGAAAACCTGATTTTGAAATTATTGAGGGGAGGGGTGATTCAGATGCGAGCGGAGGTTGCTTCGCACCCTCTAGTGGTCTAACAACGGCCCTGTTGTTTTTGTTCTTAATTCTGTAAAGTATGTAGGCTAATATGGAAGCCCATATCTTAGCTGTTCTTTTCTAAAATATAATTCTTCCTTTATGATTAACCCTCTGACAATTCCAGCAGCGGTAGGTTGAATCACGGTCGTAACCTGAGGAGGGCAAGGGGAGCAACTGCTTTTCCAATATTTTTCACTTATCCAAATACTAATAAATACACAATCGAACCTCAATAAGTCGGCCCCATTTAAACCGCCAACCCTGCCTTCCGCTCTCTGCTCACGGGTTATAATAAATCTTGTTCTATTCTATTAAATGGAAATGGCTTTTCACACAAGCGGAAGAAATCCGCGGCAGCAATAAAACCATTCCACAGTACAAGTTTTGGCTAGCTTTCACACAAACGGTTTTATAGCTAGAACGGATAAAAAAAGCGACCGATGGATGAGCGGGAACCAAATCGGTGGCTCTTTGTGCAACAGCACTTTCTTCCCCACCCTATCTCACAGGAGTGATTGTTTTATTGCTGTAGCGGACGATCGGCTGGCCGCCTGTGTGAACATCTTGCCTTACACCGACGTTTCTCTAAATTTATACGGTATTTTTGCCGTCCGGTTTATAGCGGACCCCGCGGAAGTTGAGCGGCTACCGTATCGGAATTTCTACCGCTTCCGCGCGTTTCAAAGTCTCTGTATAACTCCGCTTGAAAACGAGCGGTAGGACAGCCGGGAGATTTATTGCTTCGGCGATTTTTTTCCGTCTGTGTGAAATGGGCCTTGAACCGCCACCTCTTTAACTGCCATCAGCCAGGACATTCATTTTTTTTTTTTTTTTTTTTTTTTTACTTTCAACATTTTTGTGTTCCTTATTGGATAACGCGCGTTGAACCGCCTCTCAGCATATTCACTTGCAACTGACATTAAGAGTCTCCCACCCTGTCTTAGATGTGCTCTGAATGCATGTTAGATGGGTCTTCCTCAAAGGAGTTTTGTGGAAGGGGTGAGATAACAGCCACGAGCCATGCACACTCTTCCGGAAAAAAGAATCATGCCGTTAAAGAAGTGCGGTCAGCTGCCGAAAATCAAGAGTACACTCTTCTGTGATTTGTTGCATCGGACAGAAGTGAGATACCTGGTGCGCGTGCGTGCGTGTGTGTGCGTGTGCGTGTGCGTGTGTGTGTGTGTGTGTGTGTGTGTGTGTGTGTGTGTGTGTGTGTGTGTGCTTGGTTAAATATCGAAGTATAATAAACGGAGAGGTAGGAACTAATTTCCCAGCGCATACGGCTCCCTTTGCGATTTTACCCCCCCCCCCCCCCAAAAAAAAAAAACACAACTTAACTGTATTGTCTTACATTTCCGTAGAGGCTTCACTCCCTCAGAATATGACACTTCCTGTATAGTATTTCGCATTTCGGATTCTAAAACCTCTAGTTTCTCAACGCCTACCGTAATCACCGTTTCTTGCAGGAAGTGCCTATTGTGCGGGCTCTTTACATTTATCCGTTTTTGTTTGTTTTAAGGCATCCTGAGATGGGTAAAACATTGTTAGATGTTCATGAGAAAATTTTCATATGCGCATTCAAAGATAGTAATCCTGGATCAGGTAATAGCAAAACAAACGCTTTCCCAAGCTCTTTAACAAGTCAATTAGCAAAAGAAAAGTAGGAGACATATTAAGCGATAAATATAAATGAACTGGATATGAAAAACCATTGCACTCAGTTAAAAAATGTATGGCAAGCGCGAAATTTAGGGAAAGCTCGTGTTCTATTTGTTGGCCAGGTAAATGCCAAGCATGAAGTTATTTTTGAGAAAGTGCACAAGCTTGGGAGAGAATACCAAATTCAAAAATTCAGGTACAGTAATGCTCGGCTTCAAAAATTAAAAAATTCGGCACAGATTATCATTCACTGTAAAAACTTTTCTGAAATTCACGAGACACTTTCCGTGACTGCTTTCGTGAATTAACGAAGGATATTTCTCATACAACATTTTCTGTGAAATGACGGAAAGAAATCTGAATTTCACGGATTTTTTGTAACACGGGAAAAATTTTGAATTTTCAGAAACCTTCCAGCAATGCCTTTTTTACGCTTTCCGACCGTAGGTTGAAAAAGCTTTGTCCGTCTGTCCGTCCGCACGATAACTCACGTAAAACTGGTTCGATTTCGATGAAATTTTAGTATGTTGTAGGGGGCTACCTGGGAACGAACCCAATTGAAAATGAGCGAAATTAGGTCAACGGTCACGACATAGGAGCGGGATTCATTTCATTGCTCTTATGCTTCATAACTTGCGTAAAATTGATTCGATTTCGATGAATTTTAGTATGTTGTAGGGGACCACCTTGGGACGAAACCTATTGAAATGGGAGAAATGAGGTCAAAGGTCACGACATAGGAAGGATATCCATTCCATTGCCGTTATGCGTCATAACTTGCGTAAAAATTGTTCCATTCCGCGGAAATTTTAGTACGTGGTAGGAGAACCACCTAGCGATGAAGCCTATTGACAATGGGCGAAATAGGGTCAAAGGTCACGACATAGGAGAGGGATCCATTCCATTTCTTTTATGCGTCATAACTTAAATAAAAATGCTTCTATTGCGACAAAACTTTAGTATGTTGTTCCGGAGGTACACTTAACCAGTTTTGTTGAATATCATTCAAATGGGGTCAAAGGTTAGGACACAGGAGCCAGATTTATTCCACAGCCATTATCCTCATAACTTGACTAAAAATGCTTCTATTGCGACAAAACTTTAGTATGCTGTTCCGGAGGTATACTAAACCAATTCTGTTTAATATCATCGAAACGGGGTCAAAGGTCAGGACACAGAAGCGAGATTTATTTCACAGCCATCATCTTCATAACGTGAGTAATAACTTGAGTAATGATTTCTGGTATGTTGGAAAGCGTATCATAATCAATGCATTGCATGATTTTACTAACTTTTGTGAGGTATAGTCTAAATTAACTTTCCTTTTTAGTTTCTTTTCCTATGTAAATCTTGATTTTGTTCTCAGTTATACTTCACACTTAACGTGATATCTTCTCTCTCAAACGAATACTGTTGGCAACACAATTGAGTTCGAATGAACGTGACGTATGCCTGTCATGAGATAAGAACCAGAGATATAAACTACGAGACAACAGTTGCTAGTGTAGAGTGTGGAGCGTTAAATGTGGTGGATACTGATTTGTTATGTAAACTGTGAAGTGCTATGATGTATTAGTGAAAACATCTGGAATAAAGCCAATTTCCGTAAGTTTGACTTTTGTTTAAATGTTTCGTCTGGCCGTTAAGGTTTAATTTAGGAACTATTTCATCGTATAGGGATGTTTTAAAATAACGTAAGAAGAGCGACAAAGAATCAGTACGAAAAGACATTATGTTATGCTTGTTTATATTGACGGTAAATTACCGTTTTCAAGATGTGTTAACTGAAAATACTGAATTTTCAGAAACCTTTCCGTTATTCCTTTCTTACATTGACGAAAAACTTCGTTCTCACTTTTCCGTATTCATATGACGAAAAAATTCCGGTAATGGGAGAGATTCGCGGGAATACCTGTAAGTTTGATTAATTGTTAAATTTCAATAGTCTGTCGAAGTATTTGATTTTGAAGTTCTGTAGCGAAATCAGATATTGTGGATAGTATATCGCATGAATTTTGTTTATTGTGGCACAGAATATTTCTTCTCCTGTCCCCCATTTTGTGCACCAACTATAAATTATATATTGTGTTACTGTAAGAAACTGGGTACTTATTGCACAAGTGATTATACGATATCTATGTATCAGTCTTTGGATCCCTTAAGGTGGACGTCAAGTAATTTTGCTTCCTGTACTTCGAATGGAAAAACTTTTGTACATGTTTCCTTCACAATTAGTGTGTTTCCAAGGATGAAAATTTGAACAACGATTAAAATAACTTCATATTATAACTTGGAATACTTATTATTTTCTAAAACATAACCACAATTATATTAAAAATCAATAACTTTTCCTTTGGTGGTGTTGAAACCAGAAAAAAGATGGCGCGACCTGTACTTTCATGATGTCAGTAAACAAACAAATGTTGGATTGCATAATTATGGTTATGTTTTAGAAAATATTAAGTATTCCAAGTTATAAAATGAAGATATGTTAATCGATGTTCAAATTTTCATCCTTGGGAACGCATTAATTGTGAAGAAAATGTGTACAGAAGTTTTTCCATTCGAAGTATAGGAAACAAAATTACTTGACGTCCACTTTAAAACAAAAGCTATTGTAGCTATCAAGAGTAAATTTTAAACTTAGGAGTTTTGGGAGATAATACTTCAAAGAAGTGCATTTCCCCTTGTTTTAAAGATAATTAAAAGTCATTGTTAGTTTAAAAAGTTCAAGTTGCAAAGCATTTTGTTGCTTCGAAAAATTCACGATGAAAAATGCTTAACTTGTGAAAAGTCCTCTTACAGGAGAAAAAATTCTTACAAACCTATTCAGAAAAATAATAAGCTCCAACAGAAAATAAAATTACTAAATCACTTGCATTATTAACAAAAAAAATTTTTTTTTCGTCTTCGCGCGATTAGTTTTACGATGAACGTGAGTTAAATCTCCGAGTGTTTCTGGCTTAGTGTTTAAAGGCGCGCGTTATCTGTTGAGCTAAATTCGAACCTGACAGCTGCGAAAGGATTATTTGGTGTAAGGACTGAAAAGTGCAGGGTTTTTGCTTTTTGCGAAATTTCAGTTTAAATACAGAAAAAACCTGAAACGGACATTTCTAAAATAAAAGGGAATTTCTGACTACGGAAAATCTGTGAAAACAAGGAAGTTAAAAAAAACGGGCACTTTTAAAAATGGAAATTTTTCAAAAAGGCGGACATGTACCGGCAACTTTGTTGCACGTTATTTTCAGAAATTTCCGTGAATTCACACCACTTATTTTTTACAGTGTTGAGAACACGACACGGTGAAACAGCCGAAACATCTCTGAAAGTTCAGTATATGAGGGGAAAAAAAAATAAAAAAAAATGAAAATCCCGTTTGGCTATGGATTAAAATATATGTATAACGTGGATGAATCTGGTTTGTTTTATAGGGTGATACCCGATAAACGGATTTCAAAGAAAAATGAGAAAGTTTGCAAAAAGATGAAATATGGGATAATAACAGTTCACTGTGTAAATGTCGATGGTATTGATAAACGAAGTATTGATGTTATAGAAAAATGTAAAGAGCTACGTTGTTCTAAGAATTTTCGTCATGAACTGAATCACTGTTTTCAATCCCTACCGTTTGGGAATTTGTAGTCCTATGCATAAGATCGTATGTTTGTTTTATTCCTTCCTCATGCTGTCGTTCAATTAATTTTACCTTCTTCTTTTTTTCTACATGAAACTCTTCAAACAGCTACCCTCGCTTCCCGCCAGTTCAGCACGATGTACAAAATATGGCGGTTTAACGCAGTTCGACTGTATTTTTATTACCTTAAAATAACACAACTGTTTAGACTAACTCGAATTTCGACTTCACTAAGTTATAATTGCGCCAAAATTCATTGTGTTATACACAGTAAAACCTCCATTAACGGACCTCCGAACAACGATAACCTCCAAGCAACGGCAAGTTTTGGTTAGTACAGAACAGATTCCGTAGAATTAACATTAATGATAACCTCCGAACAACGGAGCTCGTAAGGAGATCTAACGGCCTGTCCCTTGAATTTTACGTTTCAATCGCTCCCCGGGACTGCGGTAAAGGTTGATAGAGCCAGGAATTTCGCCCATTGGGGAACGATGTTTCTTGGTTTGGTCTCTGTGTTCTGTGTTCCTGCTTCACGGCGCGCGGACGGCTAACTAACTGTTCAGCTACGCTTTACTATCTAACATTTTTCTCTTTTTCTTTCCTATAGCATAACCTAACCTCTATCTCCTAGCTTGCTATTTCTAATGACTGTTTGACACCAGACGTCAGCCACTGTTTCCTTAAAATCCTTTACACCATGAATTATTTATTTAATTATTGTATTCAGTTTTTTTCAGCAGACAGCATTTGTAAAAAGCATTGCAACGTTTCCTTTATTGTGCATCAGCTTCATATATTTGTTCTGCTTATGGAGAAACGCAACAGCCTAGCAATGTCAACTAAGGGCTAACCTACAAACAACGGCCACCTCTTAACAAGGATCACTTTTTCCCGGTACGAGCAGTGACCGTTATTCGGACGTTTCACTGTATTAAGATTTGGTAGTTTGGGCTCCTCCCTACTGCCTTCAAGAATAGTCCGAGTTACGATTTCTAAATTTTTATTCTTACTTTCTTATTTACTTATTCACTCCGCATTTCGTTGGCTTTTATTTTTTCTTTGTGTTTCATAAGCCCTAAAAGATACTGTGACTAGGGAGAGTAATCTGTGGTTTAGCCAGAGCTAGGGCTCTAAGGGAAGGGAGATAGAAAGCGTAATAAGATGGAGATAGCAAGTGCATTATAAAGCAAGAAAAGGGGTGGGGTTGGTGCAATACGGAGAGCCACAGACGAATTGTTAGTCTCCTGTAATACTACACAATGGACCAAATGACCCGGGCTGGGAGCTTGTGTTGTTTATAAACGAGATCTCCGCTCCAGGAACATTGACTTGGTGTAGCTTTCGAACCATTGCAGATCATCGAAGATTACGGAACGCAAACCGGGGATACTCTGTCTCAAACCATGCGTGTTAATCGCTAGACCATTTGAAGCCCCAGCAAATGTATCGTAGGAATGCAGTTATGACGAAGTAAATTTCTCCATCATTTTTATGCGAGGGGTGGGATTCGAACCCCTAACTCTCGGCTACGGAGCTCTGAGTGTTATCCACTATACTACACTGCCATGTGCTCTAACTGCTATCTGCCTTTATCTCATGTGCGTCCTGTGGGGCAGGCACGTCACACAATGAATAATTGTTATTACAAGTTGAACGGTTAGATATATTTGACGAAAAGTCCTGGATAGTTTCTCCATATATGAATTTTTAAATAAATTCAGAATTTTGTCCAATGCTGAAATTAAACTATAAGAGGAACTCAGCCTTAAAATTTTATTAAGTCTGCACTCAAAGCAAAGTATACTTTAGCTTCCTGCTTTTTCAATCAGTTTTTAAATAACATAAGAACATATCAATATTAAAATTTTAAGTTTTACCCAAAAACGACAGCGAGCGTGCTTAGAATAATCATTTCCAAGAAGTAAAAAAGAAAAAAACAATAGAAGAAGGACGGAGAAGTTTATCCACTCATCTGCCTTTCGGCAGATAATATAGCTGCTCTCTGCCGGATTTTGAACTCATCATGAATAAGCTTTTAACACAAGTCTGCAAAAGTTTTAACCGACTTACCATATTAATATCTGCTGCCGGACCTGTTACATCCGCTATTCCTACTCCAATATTATAGAGAGTAGGATCGTCCCACTGAGCGATTGCTGGCCCATTTTTTAAAAGGACCAGAACTGTCATCAGAAAAGTGATCATTTCTGATTTAGCGAAGCTCGGAATCACAAGGAACCACTCGAACGACGTCAGGTAGGGGAGAAGAACCACCTTCAGCAAACACTCCGTCAGCTGGTCTCGCACTCGAATGATTTGGTAGTTGCACGTGCTAGCAGAGCGCAGTGTCGCTCGCTTGCACGCATTCTCGCGTTGGCGGAAACTTCAGGTCCAGTTTTGTTTGTAGGTCACTGGTGGACTACCTTTCCATGGCCCCATCGCCTCGAGGATCACGCCTTAAAATATGCGACTTGCCTATCCTTTTCTTTTTCAGGAAATACCTTATTTTAGACACTGATCGTCGTTTTCCGCACAAAATGTCCTTCGATTTGTTTACAGGAACGTGTATTCTGCTCAGTTTACTGAAAATTCCCTGCAAACAAAAATTATAGTTAGCGAATAGAACTAAAATTTTTAGTGTGGGAGAAAACACTCACTCCGTATATCGATACAGTCACACCATAGGTGAAACTACATTTCAATAAATAAATAAATAAATAAATTTCTTTATGACCCTCATGGTAGGGTTAAATCGGGGGCCCTGTTCGAATGGCACCCCCGGGGATCCCGTATATGAAATGGTGGATGTCAGTGAGCCCCCTATACGAAAGGGCGAAATCAAGGAAACTCAAACGAGACATAAAGTGATCTTTTAAACAATAATAAAAAGTAAAAACAATAACACAAAGATTGTAAAACGCAGTCAAACAGTTGAACAGAATAACATGTGAACTTACGTAAAAAAATTGTCTGAGCGAAATTTTTTCAATAAGATTTTTGGTATTTTTAAATTATGATTTTGGTCTACTCTCAGAAAATAATTAATATTCCACATTTTCACTGCGAAACTGTCAGAGAATTTCCGAAGCCTTGCAGAAAGATTTTGTGAAACAAGATTGTTTCACATTTTTTATTTTTATTTTACCTAACAGACTGACCGGCCATTTTGATCGGCACCATAATATTTCAGCCAAAACCTCTCCCCTCCCAGCTATACCTATTGAGATGTGAGTGAACCTAAACATGGATTGCGCAATTATGACTTACCTATTTTTACAAGTAAAAGCAATGTACAGCACATTTAAGGTACTTTGTGTAAGGTCAGATAATAAAGACGTGAAACAGCGCATAAATCCAGGAATATGAACGATGTCTAAGGGACCTGACGCAAACTTCGTTTTACCAGTAAAAAACGTTTACCCCTAAATTTCGTTTTACTCGTGTATACGATATCATCATCGTCAATAACAACCATAATCAATCCGCTGCTGGATAAAAGTCTCCCCACGTTTCTTCCACAAAGTCTGTCTTAGGCCAGTCTCCTCCATGTCACTCCCGCATGCTTTCGAATTTCATCCACCCATATCTCACATGGTCTTCTTTTGGGTCTTTTCCTGTCTTCTGGAATCCAGTATAAAATTTCGGTGGTTCATCGGTGATCCTTTCTCCTAGCAAAAGTAAAAACAATAACACAATGATCAGAGTAAAATCCCTGAAATAGCCCATTGCTATTTCAGGGATTTTACTCTGATCATGATGTTTTCCACTCTTGTAATTTTCTTTATCCTCGAGTTCCTCTGCTTATCTTTCCTGGTTACACCAAGCAAGCATCTCTCCATGCTTTTTTCAGTTGTCTGCAATATTTATAAGTCTTTATTAGTTAAGGTCCATGTCTCCGCTCCATATGTAAGCACTGGAAGGATGCATTGATTAAACACTTTTCTTTTAAGGCATAATGGCCTACTAGTTCGTAACCCGTGCCATGCACGGTTAGAAAAGCTGTGACTTAATTTTTTCTTGTCATATAACACAAATCGTAATAAAATGCATAACTATAATAAACGGTTCAATATTAATGGGTAGTCTATAAGATGGGTCACCAACAAGAAAATTTTCGTAATATTCCCATTAATTTTTAATTTTTCCAAGTACACGTACACGAATTTAACGGTGACGTTCCTCATTATTGTATAGACATGTGCTTACTCGTTCTTGGCGGGTTTACATTGGAATTTGAGGTATTCTTTCAGTGACCAGAAATGATATCATGTCTAGATAACTACACAATGGCGTTAACAATGTGTTTTATTTTGCCAGTTTGGTTTTAACAATTCTTTTTTTTTTTTTTTTTGGTATCATTACATAATACCAATATATAGGGTAAACGTGTCAAATGAGGTTCCCTACTTCAATATGTCGAAAATATACTCACATGTCATAGCACCTCCTTAAACTCTACATTCGTAGTTGTGACGTGCCTGCCCCGCAGGACGCACACGACATAAAGGCAGATAGCAGCCAGAACGAACGTGTGCGTAGCTCAGTCGGTAGAGCGATTTGTTTTGGAATAAGAGGACTCGAGTTCGATCCCCGGCGTGGACCAAAAATGACGGAGAAATTTACTTCGTTATAATGGCGCCCGAACTTCCCGGATGACCCGACCGTTCAAGATCTTGCAATGGTGTAATGTTCTTTCCACACCGCGAGATAGGAATAATTAGAGAATCCCTTCTTCAGCGCTTCGAAAAATAAATGTGTGTGACGTTGCATTCCACACACCAGATTGACTGGGAGTTCTCAAGTGCACGTTCTACAGCGGATGGCCTCCTGCAACGATTCATGGTCACGGCTGACCCGTGGGCCATGCCCCCGGCACTCTTTCGGGGGGGAGACGTGACGAGCCTGCCCCGCAGGACGCACACGACATAAAGGCAGATAGCAGCGAGAAAGGAACGTCTGCGTAGCTCAGTTGGTAGAGCGACTTGTTCCGGAATAAGTGGACTCGGGTTCGATCCCCGGCGTGGACCAAAAATGACGAAGAAATTTACTTCGTTATGTAGTCCTATGACTTTTTGGCACTATTGGAACTTTCAAATCGTCAAACGATCGCACTCGGGACATAGTACATATAACTGCCCATGGCTAAATACATAGGCTGTGGTAAAGCAATACCAACACGATGTAAAGTTTGTCCTTGTGCTTAGTTGATGGTCATCCAAAAAGCAAGGAGAATGGGAAATCGGCGTCTTTTAAAAGAAAAAGGAAGAGTTGTGTCGGATGGAGTTAAGTCGATTTACTGAATCAAAATTCTCTCACCTACACTTTCGCCGGTAATAATTTCCAAGTCCAAACAATTTTCGTACATGTTTCAGACAATTAACCTTGCTCCATTTATTAGCCCCTGCATGGGAAACATTTAAATTTCTTAATAACATCACAGTTGCTCTAGTTTTTAATGTAAGAATACGTGGAAGCAAGCCACTTAATTCTAAACTATTCTGGAATTCAACTGAAAATGGAAGAACATCGTTTCCATCTTCCGTTATTAAATTATTTACGCTGAGATACGTTCTTGACGTTCCGGTCCATAACTTTAGAATTGATTTCATCATACTGTTCATTTTTTTGGGACAAGAATAGCAAATTTAGAAAAAATTATATCATCTGGTGACGCAAATTCTTTCCCGTAAATTTCTGAAACAATGTCTTCTTTTGAAATTACAGTGGATGGTAATTCAACAACAGCTGATACCTCAAATGGTTCTTGATTTACGGAAGGATATTCTCCATTACTAATTTTAAGGAGCAATTCAGCAAATTCTAATTCCTCTTGTCTTGCTCGCATGTTAAGCAATTTAAATATCTTAAATTCTGACCACAGAGGAGAAAACTTAATGTAATTTTAATGTCTTGAGGCATGCGGAACTACAGATAAAACCTGTCCAAAATCTCCCCGAGAACGAATATTTTTCCTCTAAAAGGAATGTCATTGCGCATAACGTCTTTGAAAAGTTTATAAACGCACATTAATGAGTACATATTGGCTTCATCCTATATAATCAGTCTTGCTCACTTGATTTCAGCTGCTGCTTTGCTGTTAATTTTTAAAGATGACACAGCAGTTTTAACGGTAACTTAAATCTACTATGTACCGTGGGTGGCAGCAATTCCAGTCCATGCCACTGATATTACTTGCAAACCTAAATTGAAGCAATGTTGTATAAGACAATGGTACACCAATGTCTTTCCAGTACCACCCGGACCATCTATATAAAATATGCATTGCTTTTATTTGTGTTATTTTCGTAAAAATTAATAATTTTATTAATAATCAAACGTTGTTCATTAGTCGCTTGTTGTATCATTGACTCATAATCGAGGTTTGGATTTCTGGAAGATTCGATGTTCTTAGCTGCGGGTAAATCCTCGTTAATTGGTAAGTTAAAAGTTGAAAGCGAAAAACCATGTAATTTTAACGTTTCATTAGATCCCTGAGAGTCAATTGATAAGCTATATCCTAGTTGTGGAGACGTACGTAATCTTCACTAAGAGAATCTTTAAAAATATTCCATAAGTGAACTGCGTTGGATGGTTGCTGAAATATACAAATAAAAGAAGAAAATTGTCTTAATTGCAACGGCATTTGAAAAACTGATGCTTCTCGTAAACAACGATCCATTCAGTACCATCCTGAAGTAACCCACGTTGCATTGCTGCTTCCTTAAATGTGGAAGTGGTAATATTTTGGTAAGATCTTAAATCTTCAAAACTGGTGGCACCTATTACAAGAGCAACCGAAGATGGTATTTCTCAGATTCCACAGGAGTAACGTTAACCATTCTACGGATTATTTTTCCAGATTTTATACGCTTTTTCCAAATACGTTTCTGTTTTTCCCAAACATAATAAACTGATGTTTCTGGATAAATATATGGGCTCTTTGTTGCCGAATTCTTATTCAAGTTAAGCCATTCAATAAGTTCTCTGTTTCTCAATTCTGCTTTAAGTAAAACTTCAGCAGCATTATCGTCACGAATTTTTTTATTGGAGGATTAACGACCACCGTCAGCAAAGCAACTCAATGTGCTATAAGCAGTCGCCCGTCCCTAATTTAGGGCCACTGACTCCAGGGAAGGAAGAGAGCCAGTGCAGTAAGACGAACACAACATTCATGCCAAACAGGGATTCGAACCAGGACCCTTCTCGGACGAATGGTCAGAAGCCAACGCTTAGACCGCTGCGCCATCGGGGCGACCGTCATAAAAATACACCTGCTGTTCATGTAGTAAATGAACAGGTAATTGAACTACAGTATGAGATTGTTCGCGCATGTGACAGGAAAAAAATTCTGTATACAGCTTCACTGGAACTAACATAGCGGGTGTTTAGGAAAGTTGACACTTCATCATGATGCGGTAAACCATCTTCGGTAGTTATCTGCAAATTGGCGCAGTCGTGGCAGTGTGTCCGAGAATTATTGTACACATTACAAAATTATATAAAACAAAACATTAAACACATAAAAAGAAACTGACTGTACTAGCTTACAATGTAACTACACATGTTAATGAAAGTCGATGTGAGATCCCTTGATTGCTCGTAGTACGTCCAAGCGATACTCGATTTCATGCCATGTATTGGCAAGCATCTGAAGAGTTATGGAATTAATGGCAGCTGTGATACGCTGCTTCAGTTCCTGCAAATCAGTACAAGGCGTCTGATAGACACGATCCTTCACATAACCCCACATGAAATAATCCAATGGAGTTAGATCTGGAGAGCGAGGAGGCCACGCAATGGGACCACCACGCCCAATCCATTTGCTGGGGAAATGCTCATTTAGGTACTTACGTACACACGTTGACCAATGCGGAGGCGCACTGTCTTGTTGGAAAACGACGTTGGCATATCTTTTTATCTGGGGTATAGCGAAATTTTCTAGCATATCCAAGTAAATGTCATCATTTATGGTTTTTTCTCAGAAGAGGAAAGGACCAATCACTTCTCTTTTTGATAGGGCGCACCATACATTAACTTTTGGAGAATCACGTTCCAGTTCAATAGCAACATGAGGTGGTTCACTGCCCCATATCCTACAGTTGTGACGATTCACAATGCCTGATACATGAAATGTGGATTCATCACTAAAAGTTACAGTACTCAGAAAGTTTTCGTCGTTTTCCACTCGATTCAGCATATTCACAGCGAAATCATATCACAGAGTGTGATAGTT
Organism: Macrothele yani; assembly: GCA_039090855.1. NCBI lineage: Eukaryota > Metazoa > Arthropoda > Arachnida > Araneae > Macrothelidae > Macrothele > Macrothele yani. The sequence goes on from CM077026.1 coordinate 80,305,444, forward strand.
TACATGCATCTTTTGCACTATTTGAATTTTATAAACATAAAACTTTAATTTCTTGTGCAAGATATCGTGAACTGTCGATTTCGGAATGCACAGTTCTGCTTGCTTTACGAACGGATTTCCTGGGGCTTCATCGGAACTTTCATTAACTTGGTCAACCGTCTCACCGCTGACGCTAGGCCTACCGGCTCCTCCATGAGGTTCTACATTGCCAGTTTCTTTAAACTGTTTCATCCACCGCTTAACTGAATTCGTTGACGGAGGATTACAACCATACTCTAAACGGTATCGTCTTTTAACTTTAATGACAGACTTGAATTCCGCTAGCCATGACACACACATCGCCTTCTGCTGTACGGATGACATGGCTACTGCTTGCGCATTTCTCATACATTCCTCATCAGGCCACACCTAGCGCCATCTATCGGGATATGGGAATAACAATTCTGCAAAACAAAAATATACAAACCGTGTTAGTAATACGTGACATAGAAAAACAGACAATGCTCATAGGGTTTTTTCTTTTTTGTACATAATTTTTTAATGTGTCCAATAATTCTCGGACACCCTGTATTTATGAATGCATTTTATACTGTGAACACTTGAACAAATTTCTACATCAATGTGGTCTTGAAAATGCAATACGAGAAAGGGTTTTTAAGAAACTACAAAACGGTTGTCAAGCTCCATGTTATTACCGTGAAAATATTTGGTAATGGTTCTGTTATTATTTCGTCTTCGATACAGGGAATAACCATGTACATTATCTTTTGTTTCAGCGATAAATTATTTTAGGAATTCTTTTTTACACTTTCCATCGGCCATAAAAACTGAATTTGGATTGAGATTACCTCAAGGGCCATGCACCATATGAGATTTGATTAAATTGTATAAGGTTGTATCACTGGGGTCTGGTATTTCCGCAAAAATAACTTTATGTATATCTGAGATTTCCCTGAACTTGCAATTATCTCGCAGACACAGCAATAAATGAACATAAGGTAAACCTCTCTTCTGAAATTCTGCAGCAGGGCCGGATGGAGCTCTTGCGGGGCCCCGGGCGAAATTTCATTGCGGGTACCAGAGCAAAATTTCATTGTGGGCACTAAAAAATAAATCTCATATTTTAATAAAGTCGTTTCTGAAAATAATCGTTCGGGACGAAGACACACGAACACTACCGTAAAGACAAAATGATCATCTCAAAGAAGTATTTGCTTTAAACTTAAGAACAAAGACCATAATACGGACTGAAAGTTCAAAGAGAGAGGGGGGAGAAAAGAGAGAGGGGGAAAGAGAGATAGAGAAAGAGAGGGGGGAGAAAAGAGAGAAAGAGAGAGAGGGGGAGAAAACAGAGAAAGAGAGAGTAAAAAGTGTTAAAATCTACGATTTTCTTTCACGGGAGAAGAGGTTTAGGTTGTATTGTGACTCTTATAACAGCTTATTCACAAAATGATAAAAAGACACCTGCTTAGTGAATATTTTCTCATTGCGTATATTTTTGTATAGGAAATATAATAAGGATCCCTCTAAAATAAATTGGTATAAACAGTTTTCTCCCCTGATACATGTTTAGTGATTGATTTTTAATGCACAGTGGAGTAACTGATAAGTTAGTGACATTTTAAACTTTTATACGCGTTCATATATGAAAGTTGCCCTTTTTTTTTTTTTTTGAATTTCTTTTAATGTTGGAAAGATGGCCTCCATATGTAGACCGAAAGTGACTTGGATATTGTTCTTTTTATTTCCTTAAATTTAAGTATCAGGTTTTCACACAAATTGTTGGATACACGTATAAAAGTAGGGGACCACAAAATGTTGAAATTTAATTTGCTATTTAATGAATGCGGAAAAAATTAAGGTGGTTACGAAAATCATTTCGAATCTGCAAATCTCAGTGTCCGTACGACGAACAGGGGGGATAATGTATTCAAAAATGGGGAGATTGGAAACAAACAAAAAACTTCAAAAAGATATTTTTAAGGGTCTTGCGCCACAAAAGTTACAAAAAAATGTACTTAATTTTTTTTTTACCGAAAATTATTTTGTTTTCTAAACTGCGGGGCCCTCTGAAGGCGCGGGGCCCGGGGCGACCGCCCCTGTTGCCCCTATGGTCCAGCCGGCCCTGTTCTGCAGTATACAAAAATGTTTGTACTTTACCAAATATTTGTTTCTGGTTTATTAAACGCAAAAATTTCTTTACTTTTGCGTGAAAGAAACAAACATTGACATCGGGCCTGTTATTAGAAGTTTCATATATGTATGTTAACGAATTCAGGCCATAAAGGATTGCAAGTAAACGTTAAAAAAATATCGGGTTTACCAAATTTTCTTACCATTGCTATTGCGTCCTGATAATTTTGCATCATGTTGTGATGACTACCAGTAAAAGAAGAGGCTAAAATAACAATACGTCCAGCCCTTAAGTTCGCGTTTTCAGCCCTTACGTGTAAAGCTTCTGCAAGACCCGCGAAAGTATCTACTCGAAATTTTGCCTGTTGGTTACGAGTAAATTTCAATCTGTCGCCTTCGATGCGACAGTAAAAATCACCAATTAATTGTTGAGTTAATTTCCCGACATTAATTACTGGATTAAAATCTCCTGTAGGAGAAGAACCTCGAACTGCAAGTCTATATGAAATTTATTCTCGCATAGTAATATTTTGGCAAATTTTAGTTTTCCACTTTCCTCCATTTGGTATTGAAATATGCCATCCTGGTTCCCTATATGGCCAAATCAGTACACAGGACATTGAATCGCAGTGCATACTGTCAAAATCTATGTGTTTCTTAATCTGTCCTCATGTGCATAAACGGCAATATGTCTATGAAAAGGTGGAGCACCATAAAAAAAATTATTCAAAATCAGCTGCAACTTCAGAGCATGTAGGATCGTTATAACGTCGAGGATCTGCCTGAGGCTTATGATAAAATCGCTTTACCAAATTAATTGGCGGACGATTTTCTTTAAAAGCTAATTCCTGTTCTTCGCATATTTTTGATACATTGTTTTATATGACCGACTATAAGGATTACATTGATTTAAGACCCGGTTTAATATTTCAAGAATATCTTGTCTTAAGGAACTATTCGCTGCATTTCCAAGTCTAATTTTATTGGCGTCAGAGAACTGTAAAATATATGTATAATTAGCCTACATTTTGAGGATATAAGGATGAAAGTTTATGATGTACTACTCCAAGAATTTTAAAATAATAGGGGCCATATCCAGGAGCTAATTTTGTGTTTGCACCGAATGAAATAAAAGACAAAGCATTATTATATTGACGAATGTTATATCTAAAAATTTTCGATTTTTCAGTATTCCCTGTGAATAACTCTAATTTCATCAAGCAATTTAATTTTTTTGTTAGAACAACATAGACTAAAGTAGCCAGCCGATTTTTTTTCAAATGTAAAGTAAAGTACAGAGCAATAACTATCTTTATTGTTTAATATCCCATACTGAATGGAGTTATGTTTGAGGTGGTATCAGAAACGGCACACCTATATTTAATTGTAAACGATTGTCGCTTTTTTGTATTCCACACGTCTAGTTGTACTTTCCCTCCGACCGGTTAATTTCTGCCTTCTTTTAGATCTTTTTGGAATAGTACCTTGCACAACATTTAATACTGAAGGCTGTCGCTTTTTGTATTCAAGTCTATTTGTGCTTTACTTGCGACAGGTAAATGTCTTTCCTATTTCATGTCTTTTTGGAAAAGTATCTTGCAGATCATTAGAGATTGAATGCAATTCTAAAACCATATAATACCCACAATGAACATTGCCAGAAAAAAAATTGCGAACAATATTTTCAGTACCATAATCAAAGCTTCCAATACAATCATCTCTATACACCCTAAATAAATATTCAGCGAATAATTGACTAATGCAATGCGAATCAACATGACCAGTATGTTCACCATCCACAGATAGTAAATTTTCATATTCGTTTGAATTATTAATGGACAGTCTATAAAACGGGTCACCAACAACTAAATTTTCGTAATATTCCCATTCATTTTTACTTTTTTCAACGATTCGTATACGAATTTCACGATGACGTTCCTCATTATTATATAAACACTGAGAAACAACATGAAATAAACAATTGCCGTCACTAAGCATGGGGATAACATAGCGTTCCGTGACAAACCAAAACAACTCTTTACTAAGATTAAGCTTAAACGCATTCACATAGAAAGCAAAGTCCAAGGCGCCGCTGTTCCGTTTGACTTTGAACTTCGATTACAAGTACGTAGTTGATAGCGGAGGGCATAGTTTGAATTCCAACCACCGCAGAAAGGCAGATGGCGCTGCAAGTGCTGCAGCGAGAACAAACGCCAGAATAACGAACGGCGGATTTTACCTGGGTACAAAGCAAATACCATGGTAACATAAGAAGAATTACTTATGACAATAAAAATTAGCGATGACAAATCTGTGGATCAGCAGCTTTCATTTTTAAAAATCATGAAAATCGCTCCAGTGGGTGGCGCTGGAGGATTGTAGAAAGAAACGGCCTTGTGTTTTAAATATATAGATATAGAGAGGAAGTAAGGAAGTAAAATAGTTTTGGTTTTGTCTCGTATAATTTCCACTCGATTGCAGAGGCTAGAGGACGAGCAGATTTCAAAGCATTGGCTCACTAAGGGTAAACGTTTCATGAAGCTGTATACAGCGGGGTCGGCGAGGTAGTTTAGCTTTTTCACTGCCATCCACCCACACCTCCCTGCTTGCGCCTGGAACCATTAGGGCAAAATCCAGTGGGACTTCACATTGCGTAACAAAAAAAGATGCAGCAAGAAAAGTATACAATGGCAAATTATTAAAAATTCCAAGACAAAATCTAGGAATCTTAAGTTTTTAACTAATGTTCTTGTGAGAACAGTGGAAAATACAGTGAGTTTTTATGAAAACTCTGCAGGTAATTTTTTAGTTTGAAGAATGCACTACGTATTAATTATCACAAGCATATTACTTTAGTTTCGTGTTTTAACCGACTTCATAATGATTCTCCGTTGCAAGTTGTTTGGGGGGCCCACTCACATGTTTTAGCCTAGAGGCCCACTAAGCTCTTAATCCGGACTTGACCGTTGGCCCTCGGATATTTACCTAGTTTTCATATTATTAGTAAAACTGTGTTAATAACCGGTAGAAAGATTTTTGATGGATCATAAGACTTTTCTACCTATAAAGGAGGCATGAGAAAGTAAAAACCGAGCACTCTTCTAGTGGAAGTGAAGAGCTTTTCAACTCGAAGGGGTGTGTAAGGTGACGGAGTCGGGTCCCACTAATTATTTCCACGTAGTAATATTTTCTGTAATTATTTCTCATTTCAAAGGCAATGTAATGTAAATTCAAACGCACGTGTTAGCACGTGTCCTTTGTATGACGGATTGTGTAACACCGTACGAAGCAGGTGACTAGCAAGATCCGTTGGCTTCGACCAGGTCATCAACTCGAAGGGGTGTGTAAGGCGACTCCGTCACCTTACACACCCCTTCGAGTTGATGCATAGGTCAAAGGGCGCCACATCCGGTGAACGGCTAACTCCACATCAAGAGGATTTCCAGAGGCGGAAAGGGGGGAAAGAAGGATAAGGATATAAAAGGAAGCGACACGTTCGCTGGGAGAGCTTTTCGCGTGTCACTTTCCACAGAGTAAGACGTTGTATTTTACGCAGAGAGTGTCGGTTAGACTTCTCGGGGTTTTTCGTTTTCACTGACGGAATATTCAGGGGTTTTCGGCGATAAGAGATCGACCGGAGTTTTGGACGGAACGACTCAAGTCCACGTGACGGAGGGTCTTCCGGGTTATCAGTGAGATAGTGAAGTGTTCGCTAGCTGGAAACCTGTTGGCACGTGGAGGTAGCCAATCGAACGGAACTTATGCTTTCATCTATTAAATTTTGTTTCGTCTAATCAATGACTGGTTATTGAAGTTCCTCATTATCGTAGATCCTAAGAATTACTGACTACACGTTCCAGTATTTCAGTAGTCGAGTTCAACTCGACGGCACTCAAAAGAACCTACGTCAGGCCCGTTTGAGGGATTCGGATTCAGTAAGGCCTAGTGGCAGATCGAACTGAGCGGGACCTGACAGGGTGTAATTTCAAGTCTGGTCCTCCCAGATAGGAAAAGCTTCCTCCGGCCATGCTGAACAACGGTCACATCTAAAAGTTGATGTTATAGTACATAGAACAGGATCTTGCAGCACTGACCAGTGTTGACGGTATTATTGAGGAATTTTATGCAGTAGCAGGGATGTCGCCAAGGCAATGCGAGCCTGCCACCCACCCAGTTGAAGATGTGTAGGTTTTAAATTTTGTTTTAAATTTAAAATCTGGATTTTGGCAAGTAATACGTGTTTTTGTCGTGAAGCTTTACGTGTTTCCCCTAGGAAGTACGCTGTTTACATCTCCATAGAAAAGTTATCAAAACAGCATACGCAGGGCCACGAAAAAAAAAACTGGTTGTCCTCCACTCTTCCAAATCCACAGTTTAAGCCTTTTTTCATGTTCGTACCAGAGGGTAGATAGGAATTCTCTGAGGGAGCTCATTACTAATTGCTCTACCGCTTGTTTGTGCTACTAAGTAGGGGATTCGAACACGAAAAGTGGAGTCTAAAGCTACACTAGCTCTCCTAAGTCTGCCCCGGATCGGTCAGAGAGCCGGACGTGATTGACGTCTGCTTTGGGAGAGAGGGATGCAGGGCGAGGTCGCTGGCTTGAAGGAAGGAAGTTAAGGAGGGGAATTGTTTGTTTGTCCTAGTAAATAGGGGATTCCAACACGAAAAGTGGACTATAAATCTACACCACTGCTATTAAGCTCGTCTCCGGACAGTGAGGTAACGTGGCTGATGACTACTTTGGAGGAGAGGAGTAACGTGGCTGATGACTGTTTTGGAGGAGAGGAGTAACGTGGCTGATGACTGTTTTGGAGGAGAGGAGTGCAAGGCAAGGACGCTGGCTTGAAGGAAGGGAGTTAATGAGAGGGGAGATATTGTGTCTGCGTGTCACGACGTCAAAATTTGGTTTAGGAAAACAAAGAAAATACTTTCCTTTAAAGAAATTGTTCAAGCATAGTATTGTTTTCATAAGCAAAAATGCAAAATTTTTGAAGCAATTAATATAGTGCATTTACAGCAAGAAAAAAAGTTGAAGTCTACATTCTACCAACACTTATGCCTTACACCACTAACCCACTAGTCATTGTCATGTCATCTTGCTGGTTTACCAGTGGCGTAACTTCTCAGATGCAGGTGCATGCGTGTATCCGGGGGAAGGGGTGTGCACGAATTGTCTTTATAGCCGGTATCACAAAGCATGAAAAATTATTTCAATATTTCGTAAATAAGGTTGTTATCAAACTTGCCCCAGCAAAATTAATACTCAACCACTCGTTTCCCACCCTGATTTCAAAGTTTAGCGCCGTCCCCGTGCAGTAGTAGTATCCATGGGTGCACATTGAGGGATCAAGATGGGGCACTTGCTGTTCTCTGGAAATCCGACTGTTCCATTTCAGTTCTTTGGAGGTACTAGGAAGATTTTCGCGGTACCACTAATTTTGAAAACTTTTTCCTTTTAACTTCTGGATGCACGCGTGCATGTTGCAGTAAAAATAGGAAAAACTTTGGAAATTTGCAGTAGAAAAGATTGAAATTTCCCATTGCATGTTGGAGCACAGCGTACATACGTACAGTACGGAAAGGTACGAAAAAGCCGAGAAATGAAAACTATGGCATCATACTCTTCAGCAGCCATTAACTGCTGGGCAGAGATCTCACAAAGTTTCTTCCAGAACTCTGAGGATATTTTTTACCTCTTTGATGACCGGTTGGGTGATCGCTGAGGTATCTTGGTGCAGGACACAAATGGCCGGAAGGTGCAAGGCGACAACAAAGAAATTTCCATTTTGTCCCAAATAACCTGTCAAAATTTTCATTTATCTATCACTTTTATGTTTTTGGGTTTTTTGGGTTTCAGTTCGTGTTGTGTGTGTGGTAAAAACGTGTTACATAACAAATAGAAATTTGCGTGTAGTATTTGTGCATGTTATTTGTAGTTATAATATCTGTTTGCTCCTCTTGAAAAACTAAGCTACGGGTGCCCATGATACTGTCTCTTGAGCAAGATTTCTCTTAGAAAACAACTTCATTAACATTTCTTTTTAAAATGAACTCTAATTTATGTTTTGATTGTATTATGATTCCTTTCGTGGTGACCGTTAAATGCACACAAACAAAACTTTTTGGTTTTTAATCTTATTGTTTTTTTTAATTATCGAATTTATCGATTAAAATTAATATTATATATTTTTCTGTTTCTGTTCAAATAAATAATGAAACATGTGGACGCATTTTCTCCACGGGTCCCCGGCATCCAGTAATGATTTAGTCCCTTTTCGCCCATGGAGTCGGACTCGTGTAAATCGATGTTCATCGTACAGCACTACCTCGAACTGATTATAAGAACACTAGCGACCAAGTCCGGCTTCACACGGTAGCAATTTAGAGTTTGCGGCGAATCTAAAGAGACGATTATTACGTTTAGCCATTCTTTGTCTGTAATTTGCCAATCGATATTCTGTTTCTTGGAAAGTTTCATTATGGCGGGATAAACAAATTCTTTTAGCGTCTGATGTACTACAACCTATATTCGATTTTCGTCTCGCCATAATGTTAATACAATATTTAAATTTTAATTAAAGAGCTACTCAAAGAGATACATACGTGTGGACGAAAACAACTACGCATTTAGTCTGTGCGAGCGCCGATAAACCAAATCTCTTTCAGCGTCCGATGTAACTGCGCATTTAGTCTGTGCGATTGCCGATAAACCAATTCTTTCAGCTTCCGATGTAACTATGCATTTCGTATGTGGCCGTACATGTTGTCAGACCGGCTGCAGCGCATGCGCCTCGCGTCTTTTTCCTAATAAGCAAAAAAGTTTCGTAAACCGGTCGTCACGCATCGTTGTTTAGGCAGTAGAAGCCACGAAAGAATGTGAACGGCGGTTTTTTCTTTGATTTGTCACTAAAATCGTTACTGCTTGGCTCCCTTTTGTCATAAATTAATGTTTCATACACCTAAACCTTCCTCGACAAATGTTCTATGGATTGATGAAAACCGCATCAAAATCAGTCCAGCGTTTCCGAAATTGGCCCAAACAAACAGATAGACGTCTACCGGGGTCTTTATTTTATACTATGCATAGATGTTTTAGTAACTGTGCATTGAATCTGAATGATTGTTAAACGATTCGTTATACTAAATACAATAAAAGGCGATTCTCTTTAGACAAATCCTATTCCTTTGAAAGTGCGCTACTTTGGACTCTCATTAATAAATTCACCAAATATTTAAGATATTTAAACTTCTAACATAAAGGCCATATTACTTATACATCCTAGTGCGGTCCACTACTTTCTATCCTCCCACATTTGCACATATTTTGCTTTCCCTCATTTTAAGGTCTGAAAAATATCTTTCTAATTTGCTCGAAGTTGTAATTTTCATATCTCTTTATTTTCTTATTTCTCATTGTCTTTCTTTGGGAGTTGCATACCTTAGATAATTCTTCAATTTATTTTTAGCACGTCTTTTGTAAAAAAGTCGTGCTTATGTTATCGATTTGTCCGTCCGTTTGTGGACACCATATCTCTGCAACTCATAGTCCGATTTGAAAAATTCTTTTCGCAATGGGAAGCTTGAAATGTGCGAATGATGATCCTTTATTTCATTTTTACTCACGATGCACAATTTTGCCGCTGGAGGACGTAAATGCAGGTGATATCGAATTCAAAATACATTTTATTCCTAAACGTCAGATTGGAAAAATTATTTTAGTTTTCGATTTCATTTATGTCGAAGACTGTTTTAGGTATAGTAACTTTTTCAAGTTACACGTAGATTTTCCGCTAAGGGGCGTAGAAGTAAACCGCGTTTTTCCCGATATCTCTGCTTCTAAAACTCCGATTTGAAATTTTTTTTTCTGCAGCAGATGCATCTCCTGATGTGAAATCTTTTGCATAGAATGTCTAATTTTTGGTAACAAACAGTTTGGCTACTATGGGGCGTAAGTCTTAATTTCTGCTTCTGTTGCATTTACAGCAAACTCTGAGGTTCTAAAATTTCGATTGAAAAAATTCGTTCGTAAACCGATACCACTCTCATCGATAAACTTTTCGAAATATTTCTTCTTAAAGTAATGCATAGTTTTTCCGCCAGGGGCGTAGATGTATATCTTAGCTTTGTCGATATCTCTGTTTCTAAGAGACCGATTTAAAAAAATTCCTTCTTTGTTGGATACAGTTTTCAGTGCGAAATGTTTTTCATATGATTTCAAAATTTTCAAGTAATTCATAGACTTTCCGTTAGGGGGCGTAAAGGTAAATTGCGTTTTCCCCGATATCTCTGCTTCTAAAACTCCGATTTTAAAAATCCTTCCTGCACTGGATGCAGCTTCTTATGGAAAATGCTTTGCATATAATTTCTAATATTTGGTAATGAATGGTTTGGCCACCAGAGGGCAAAAGTGTTTATTTCTGTTTCTGATGTATTTGCAACAAAATCTGAGCTCCTCAAAACTCGATTGAAAAAATATTTTGTGGACCGATACCGCTCACACCGAAAAACCTTTTGAAAATACTTTCTTCTTAACACAATGCATGGCTTTTATGCCAGGGGGCGTAGATGCGTATCTTATTTTTGTCAATATCTCTGCTTCTAAGAGTCCGATTTGAAAAAATTCTTTCTTTGTTGGAGAGCGTCTCCGCTGCGAAATGTTTCTCATATAATTTCAAATTTTTCTTAACGCACAAGTCTGCCACCAGAGGGCGTAAGTCACGTTTCCGTTTATAGCAACATCTGCGGGACTAAAGACCCGACTAAAAAACTTCTTTCTTCGGTCAGATACTACTAATTACGCAAACTCTGTGTGCATTTTTCCCCCAAAATAATGCGCAACTTCGCCGCTACGGGCGCAGATGCTAAATCGGTTTTTTCTCAATATCTATGATTCTACATGTGCGATTTAAAAAATTCTTTCAACACCGGATGACATTTACCTTGTAGAACACTTTAGGATAGATATGAGAAATTTTGTAGTTTAAAGTTCTGTCGGTAGGTGGTGTTTGTGTACTTCAGTTAGCAGCTGTGTTGCCCCTCCTAAAAACACTATTGAGAAATGTCTTCTTTACTGTATGCCATTCGCTATACTGGAGATGTGGAGCACTATCCTCTTTAAATAATGTACAGATTTCCCCTAGGAGGCGTAAAGGTCCAAATATTGTTCTCGATACTTTTGCTTCCGGGAGGGAGACGTATTTGTAAAGTTCTTATTCCTTAGCATAGCTTTTCTTCATGCAGAATACTTTTCGCCTATTTTCAACTTTTCCATTATGCGAAATTCTTCCGCTAGAAAGCATAGAATTATATAATATTTCATTCTCTCGTATATTTCTTCTTTAACTGTTCGATTTGAAAATATTTTGTCTCTGATACCTTCCTTGTGCTATGAGAAACTTTTGTACCCGATTTGTTAATTTTCGTAAAGCCGCTGGCGGAACTAAGGAGGTGTTTGCATTTCTGGATGTTTTATCCATTATTGAAACCGGTTGATTGTTTTCCTAACCGGTTCCACTGACTTTGAACAGCTTCGATAAATTTAATTCGCGTCAGAACAGATTCAAAAAACGCGCTCATTACAACCGAAAAATCGGTGACATCTCGCTTGTTTACTTGTCTTTTTTATCATCAGAATTTTTGGAAACAACCGTCTCAAACTACCATGATAACCGATATCCTGAGAAAATAATACACAACTGAAATACACTGGCGGAAAGTGAAAAAATAACACCAAGAAGGAATTGGCGGACGACCATGAAATTTATATATGTTAATGGGGTCGAGTTTACGTAGGTGTGATGCTAATTTCGGGACCAACCGGTGAGCGCTTACGCCACAGCACGGCATAATATGCAAATTATCGTAGGTGGTATTTAAGGAGTACGGCGAAGTGAATGTAATCAGTCGTCAGCGTACGGATACGTGCGAAGACCCTGAAAAAGCTGCAATGCCTGGACATGGAAGACGTGTACGATTTCAGCAGTTATCGGAATTTGAGCGAGGTCGTCTAGTCGGACTCCGCGAGGCTGGGTGGTCGTATCATGGTATTGCGGAGCGAATTGGACGGGAAGTATCGGTGGTGGTACGATGGTGGCGTAGATGGTCCAAAGAACATTCCCACACGAGAAGACGTGGAACCTGGAGTCACAGACGGACTGATGAGTGGACCGATCGACGCAAAAAAAGAGCGGCGTTGTCAAGCAGAACATCCACTGCGACGCAAATCCGAGCTGCCGTTGCACCTGAGGTGACTGTGCGAACAATCCGCAACCGTCTACTATATGCAGGACTACGTGCACGTGTGCCTCTGGCATGTGTACCTCTGACTCCAGCCCACCGTCAGGAACGGCTGCAGTGGTGTCGCCAATGTCTGCACTGGAGAACGCAATGGCGATCTGTTGCGCTCAGCGATGAAAGCAGATTCTTCTTGGGAGCCTCCGATGGCCGTATGCGTGTTCGCAGAGGCACAGGGGAGCGTCTTCACCCTTCTTGCACCCGCCAGCGACACAGGGCCTACACCTGGTCTCCTGGTGTGGGGAGCAATCAGCTATCACTCCCGTACACAACTAGTGTTTGTACCGGGTACGATAAACAGCACCTCCTACATCAACAACATCATTCAGCCCGTCGTTGTGCATTTGTAAGGTCGGTCCATCGTGGTGTTTTCCAGCAAGATTACGCACACCCACACATGGCACGTGCAACGCAACATGCACTTCAGGGTGTGAGACAAGTTCCATGGCCTGCACGTTTACCGGATTTGTCCCCCATTGAGCGCGTGTGGGATTTTATGGGACAACGACTTATCCAGTCTCCACGGCCAGCCACGACCATCCCCAATTTACGCGTCCAGGTTGAGGATGCTTGGAACTCAATACCCCAAACTTACATCCAACATCTGTACGACAGACTCCATGCCAGAATTGCATAGTGTGACGCAGGTCATGGCGGTTCAACCTCGTACTAACCATGCTACATGGAAATGTTATTTTTCAGTTTACCAGCAAATACAGCTGTATTTTGCCATAATGTTTTGATCACGTTATCCTCTGTATTCCGTTATTATGCTGTATAAATTTCGTTGATATCAGACGTTTCCTTCTTGGTGTTCTTTTTTCACTTTCCGCCAGTGTATAAATATTTAGAGGGTTGTAAAAGAAAATGTCTATGAATTATTAAAATTCTAGATCTCCTTTGCAGTCGAAATCAGATATGTTTCTCATTTAAAATTTGCACAGATGGATAAAAGCCGGTGATTAAAGGGTGGCGTTATATCAAAGTGATGATGATTATAGAGATTTTCAACAGACATATTCAAATCCCCATCAGTAGTTATTGGACGAATTGATGGTAATTGTTCGAGCTTTCAGAACAAGTCGCGGTTGTGCCAAAGCAACGCGGAAAGCTGCAAGACATGTTCTGGATCTCTAATCTACAAACGGTTGCTCTGTTTCCTAAGGCAGCAAAAAATTGTACTTTGTTTTTCATTTAATTAAGACACGAGTACTGCAGCTGTTTCTTAATATCTCCAGGTATTCTATTACTGTGTTTAGCAGCTGGAAGCCTTTGACAGAGAGTATCAATTTGCTGTTGAACTTTAGAGGAAAATCAGTTACACGCAAATGAATACAGTTTTATTTCTTACTAAAAACCTTTTAATAAGTTGTCTTTTTCATTTCTCTTTAAGGAACACTTTATTCTGGTGTTGTTAATATCTGATTTCACGATAATGCACAAAGCCTTTACTCTGAAAACTTCTCTGCCGCCTCGGTGGCTCAGTGGTCTGAGAACAGGCTTAAGGCCATTCGTCCACGACGTGTCTGGGTTCGAATCCAGTGAGGAGAGGATGTCGTGTTTGTCTTACAATAACCATAGCTCAAAAAGAAAAAGTTTAACATAACGATATAATTTAAATATTGTTGAATAATTTAATTATTATACAGATAAAATTTACTCAGCAGTGAACATTATGATGATAAAAATCGGCCAGACTGTGACCTACTGAAGAAATAAAGCTAAGAAGTAAAATGCATAATGAGATGTACAGTTTTTATACTTTTTATGCAGTAATTTAAGTGATTAACTAAATACACTAGCTAATGTTCTTAGAGAACTTCGTTGAACATATATTCGCTCTTCTTGAACAATTAATTGCTAACGGCCAGAGAAAGAATCAGAAAAGAGTCCTACGCATGTTAGTAACTTCTTCCTTTATTTCTTCCGTTCACGGGAAGTTCAAAGGACCACCAATGTAATCTACTGACAATATATTGGATTGATGGACAAGTTCATCAATTCAATATATTGAATGTTTCCCAGGTTACTAGTGACGGTGAAGATGGCAAGTTGTATATCAAAATGTAGCTAGCAATATCGTGTATCTAAATCATATTGCGTTGTGTGATTGTAGCCAATGGTTATTTTGGTTTTCAGGTCCGGAAGTATGGAGTGTCAGGTGGAGAGGAATGAAGATTTCCGACATCTGCTCCTCTACGAGTTTAACAAGGGATCCACAGCCGCCGATGCGACTCGAAAAATTTGTGCTGTGTATGGGGGAGGATGTAATTGCTCCAAAAACAGCTCTCAAATGGTTTGAGCGGTTCCGAGGTGGCAATTTCGACCCCGATAACTCCCCACGTCCAGGTCGTAAATCTCACTTTGATGAGGATCGTTTGAACCATCTCATCCACTTGGATCCATGTCAAACCACACGCGAAATGGCCACTGAGATGGACTGTGATCAGGCCACCGTGGTGCGACACCTGAAACGTATGGGAAAGGTCCAGAAATTGGGGCCATGTGTGCCTCACACTCTCACCGAGGACAACAAGAAACAGCGTGTGATTCCGTGCTTGGCCGTTATCGCGAATGTTCCCTTTCTGTCACGTGTTGGTACAGGAGATGAAAAGTGGAGCCTGTACGTGAATTTCATGCAACGGACGGGAATGGTTAAGCCCAAACAAGACGCCCACACCACGTCCAAAACATGACCTTCATTCTGCGAAGATCATGTTGTGTGTCTGGTGGGACATAGAAGGCATTATTCACTGGGAAATGCTGCAGAGGAATCGGACCATCAACGCTGCCCTCTATTGTGAGCAACTCCGCCGTGTGGAGGGAGCAATTCAGCAGAAACGGCTACATCGACGCCATGGTGTCCTTCTCCAACATGATGACGCACGCTCTCACAGTGAAAACATGACCAAAATAGCCATTCAGGAGATGAAATGGGTGATCCTTCCACATCCGGCCTATTCCCTTGATGTCGCCCCTACAAACTATCACCGGTTCCGATCTCTGTCAAATGTACTCCGTGGCAGAACGTTCAACAATGATGTTGAACTCCAGAACTTCCTTGATGATTTCTTTGCAGCAAAACCTGCACGTTTTTTCAAGGATGGCATTTCAGACATATCCACACGTCGGGACACCATCGTAAACAATGGTGGGGAATACATAGTTGACTTATTCCGTTTTCCCTTCTGATGTAATACATTCCTGTAGTGCGGGGAAACAATCAGCATGAACTTATGCATCGACCCAATATCTCGCTGGTCTCAATAGAGATCTCCAACACATGTCATCAATACTTATTCGTCGATCATATATGTATGAAGCACGCATTAATTTCTTTCTTAGTATCAAAATTTCACAACATACTCGCAATCCGCTACATCTAAACAAAACTTTACTAATATCCATACTCTATACATTTAACGTCGTATTCTATGTTGCTCTGACGGGCAGGGGTCAGTTGCACTCACCCTAATCCCCTCTTATTTGATAGGTCAATCGCACTCAGAAGGAAGAAAACAAAGAAAACAATAATGATCGACTACGCTCACCCAGCTCTTGCTTACTACAGGGGGAATGTCGAAGACCGGTGGCTCTTGCATAAGAAGTTTTGTTCTGGACAACTCTCTACAGTCTCCTTGCAAAACATCGTCATCATTCTATCATTCTTCAAAAAAAATATTTCTAGACGTAACACGGTGCATGTGTACAGCTAAAAATGGAGAAAACTAATGATATATTCAAAAATTAAATTATATACAGCACTTAGTGTCCTGACTATCACATCAAACAGAGCTGAGGAAATGCTGCAAATAAATGACAGTGTCCAAATATCAAATATGTTTCTCCACAAATTCTAATTTGAAGTAGCTTTACAAAAGAGACAAATTATTCATGAACGATTCATTGCGTTGGTAATGGACTTTATATGTCATTGATGTTTTTACTTCTTACGAAGAGAGACTTTGGAGTCTCTGAGTTCAGTAATCCCATGCCAGTGTGCTTGACCAGGGAAAGACTCCGATGGAGAAGAGATCTCTTGAGTGCAATTAGCATATGTACCAGGAGAGGTTCTGAGTGCAATCAACCATTTCCGAAGCGCCGCCTCGGTGGCACAGTTGTCTAAGCGATGGCTTCTGATCATTCGTCCGAGATGGGTCCGGGTTTGAATCCCGGTGTGGCATGGATGTTGTGTTTGTCGTACGGCACTGGCTTTCTCCCTTCCCTGAAACCAGTGGCCCTAAATTAGGGACGGGCGACTGCTTATAGCCCACTGAGTTGCTCACGGTGGTCGTTAAACCCCCAATCAAAAATAATAATAATAATAATAATAATAAAAACTATAAGCAGTCGCCCGTACCAAATTTCTTGACATTGGTTTCAGGGAAAGGACAGAGCTTGCGCCATTGGGCAAGAGCATCACCTATGCCTCATTCGAACCCGAACCCGGGCTTCCTCAAGTGAATGAGCAAAGTACAGCGCTTCACGTCATTTTGCCGCCGAGGCGCCCTTAAGTAGTTTAATAGCGAAAGAGAAAATTCAAGAAATGTAAAAGAAAAAGAAATTCCCCGCAACGAAATCAAGTATATAAGGACAAAATAAAGTCAGCATCTCAATTGGAAGTTTCCCGAAGCTAAGGGCAATGTAACCATAAGGAGGAGGAATCAAGTCTAAAAACTCTTTCAAAAAAAAAAAAGAGAGAGAGAGAGAATTTGAAAAAAAATATTTTTATTCATTGGTTTTTCATAATTCTTTTAAAATATAGTTCAAAATTATTCCATAGCACTTCACACACACATACACACCCAAAACATTACTAGATTCAGCCAAGCAGATTCAGGATTTATATCAGTAGCTGAAAGAAAAGATCATAGAATCTCTGAACTAATGAACAATTCCCCATTGATTTTACTAGGAATTAATTCCTCGAATGAAAACGATTTCGTCTCATGACACACCTTTCACGAATGAATTTATCCGGCTGAATGTATTTCCAACTTCCCGAACAATAATTTCTTGGGGAGGCGGCCCTGAGGCAAAGCTGAGCACTTCAAAACGTGTTTTTTATGCACTGGAATTTAGCCGCAGGTGGGTAGCATGTCTATCAGATTATAAAAATACAGAGATTAAAGTGTGTTATCATCTTCCTTCCCTTTACAGATTACATGTTCTTAAAACCTGAAAGCATCGAACACGACTATTTGTTCAGAAGTATTCAAATAACATACAGATGACAAATCTCTTTTGGCGAGGAAATGAATCCATTTATTAGCTCAAATATTCTCATGATTTGGCAGTTTACTATAGGTTTAAATTCAGACAAAAGATTTAATTTTCAAATAAAATTTTAGGAAGCAAACTTCTCATAAGAAATGTTTAGCTTTTCATATGAGAAGTTTGCTTCCTAATATTTTATTTGCAAATTTCTGTGCCATTTTTTCACATTTTTCCTGGAACCACTAATATATATCCTGTAGAAATAAAACATATTGACCACCTACTTAGCATTGTGTAGGTATACCTCGACAGCACCACTGCGGCCATGCGACGACGCAGGGACTCAAAAAGCGATGTCTATACTGACATGCCGTACCAAATCGTATTGATATGAGTGCTGCCAGAAGCTCGTTCATTGTACGCGACGAAAGATCCATATGCTGCAACTTACGATCCATATGGTCTCAAATATCTCAGAGCTCAGAAATCATCTTTGCCTTCCTCGAACTATAATCCCGGACGATGAGGAGCTTAGGACACGGTACATTGCACAGGTACGCGTTAACGTTCAGGGGACCATCCAACGTTTTCAGAGAAAGAGTGTTCCAGGAAAGTTTTCCCCGAAGCATTTTACCACCACAGCTTGTACCCATGGTGATCACAGCATCTTGTAGCAGTTGTCCGTCTTACCGGTCACCATCCACGTACTCCTTATAGCAGGATACGTTTGACTGCTCCTGGAAATTTCGTTATTTTTATTATATTTGCTGTGTTTGTTCGTTTTTCGGCAAAGTTACCCAGCTGCCAAAGTTCCCAGCGTTGTTTTGCCTTAAAAGTTACAGGTACTGCATAATTTTTCTTGATTTAATTCGTTCGTACTTTCTTGCGTGCTTATGATCATGGCAGAGCAAGCCACAGCTGGCCCACTCCTGTAGCGCAGTGATATAAGCGCTGGCTTATGACCATTCGTCCTAGATGGGTCCGAGGATCGAATCCCGGTGAGTCATGGGTGTTGTGTTTGTCTTACGGCTCTGGCTCTCTCCCTCCCCCGGAACTAGTAGCCCTAAATTTAGGACCTGCAACTACTTTTAATTCATCGAGTTGCTCGTGTTGGTCGCTAAACCCCCAAACAAACAAACAAAAGCCATGGCTGTTTCAGGGCAATGGGTCTCCTTCACCAATGAACGCTCGCTGACGCGTTTCTGCACTTAATAATACTGCTGGATCTAAATTCCTCTCGGCCGCCCCGGTGGCGCAGTGGTCTAAGGCGTTGGCCTCTGATCATTCGTCCGTAAGGGGTCCGGGTTCGAATCCCGGTCAGGCATGGATGTTGTGTTTGTCTTACGGCACTGGCTCTCTCCCTTCCCTGGAACCAGTGACCCTAAATTAGGGACGGGCGACTGCTTATAGCCCATTGAGTTGCTCACGGTGGTCGTTAAACCTCCAATCAAAAAAAAAAAAAAAAAAAAATATTCCTCTCGCATTCTCTGATTGGACACCTGGCTCAACCAGTCACAGTGCCTGAATGCACGTCTGGAATCACTGCCGCCGCAAAAGTTTCGCCTACGAAGTGATTCTTCTCCTTCCATTCAACCCTTGACGTGACCTCGAGGACGTCAACTGACACCGCATATCGTTTTGCCTGACCGCCTTCATGATAGACCTGACGTACGGCCTGCATACGCGCAGTCTGTAGCTCCGACTAGACCTGCTAAGGGTTCTTCTTTGGATTCGCCTGCTTTGATACGCAAAGTTGTGCGTCTTTCAATAGCTGACTCTGATGGATCTTACCAGCGGTTGCATGAAAGTGCAGTGGTTTTTCAGGAACTGATGTAAACTCCTCTGACGAGATATTTGAACGCACTGGGTCAGACTCTTCGACCTGAAGATTTTTATAATGTTACTCGTACCCCAGATCGTATTGTAGTGTGTCTGAAAACCAACCGTTCGAAAGATGAACTGCTGATGACAGAACTGGGTATCCAAGGTATGCGTCGTATCCCTAAACCTCTGAATCTTCTTCCTGTGTGACAGTTTTCTTTCTGCACGCTCCATCGAAAGTCCCTGACCAGATCTTGATTGATATCATTAGTAAGCATGGCAAAATCCTTGGACATATACGACAACTTCGTGTAACCATGGCCGACGATAGATTTCGTCATGTGTTCGGTTTCCGACGTGCTGTTCGTGTCGCTTTTCCGGAAGTCAGTGCGATAAGTGTTCTACCTTCTGTCATTTATCTGACCCTTCCGGACTGGAACTATTAGATTTATATTCATGCTGGTGAACAATGTTTCCATTGCAAAAATCTGGACACGTTCACGCGAACTGTCCAGAGCTGAATTCCTTAGCTCGCACTCTTCCTCCTACATCTCCTCCTAAATCTAGAGAACAGTTTGTACATGCATCTTCCTCTAGTGGACATGGTAACTCTGTCATGTCTTTGGCTCCTCCAGCTGAGTCCCAGGAGCGACGACAATCGAGAATTTCTCTATGTTTCCATGTCAGTTACGTCTGCACTGCATCTTGATGCTTCATCACGAGGCACTACTTATACTTCAAATGATGATTCTGGAACACAATCTCTAGTTGAGTTCTCGACGCCACAGTGTGGTGTTGCTCGCAGTTTTACAGTTTCCCGCATGGTACTCCGTTCCTCTGATACTCATGGTCCCTCACTGGAAACCATGGAAATAAACAACCATTGTTTCACGGAAACTCCCAGCTTCGGCCATGGATTTGGATGTTACAACGCCTTTACTTTAGAAGATGACTCCGATGCTCATGATGTTCTCCTGGAAGAGAACTCGTCCATTGATGATTGTGCCGTCAATATATCTTCGGTGAGTGCTGCATCGTCGCCTTCTGAGGATGCAGTTCCCAAACCTCAGTATTTTAAAAAAAGTCCAATATTCGGCGTCTAGATGACACGCGTGCTGTTCTTGATAACCCTCGTGGTGTTATCAACTCTGCCAATCTGATATTATATATCTGTTCCAAGATAAGGTCCAGCTAAATATAAGGTCCAGATATTATATATCTGTTCCAAGATAAGGTCCAGAAAGCTAAAGATAAGGTCCAGCTGACATGTAAGCATGACACATCAGACTTACCTTGCTTTGTTACACAAATACGCAAGATCCAATCCTCATGTTGTACTAGTTTGCCACGGAGGAAGGCTCTGGACAAACTTCTTAGATCTCTTATAAAGAGTTTAGACCAAAGAGTTGAGAAAATTCTTTCTTAGTCAACCCTTGATAATCCATGTACTGTAAATGTTGTCATGTTTGTTACCTTCTATTGCTATATCAGAGAGTCAATGTGTTTATTTTGAAATTGGTACTTGCTCAGTGGCAAAGCGTCAATGAAAGCAATGGAAGCATTGCTTCCCTTTGGTTCATGCGCTTTCTTTTGCGTGAATTAAAAATATGTAGCATTAAAGTAAAATAAAAATATCACACACCAACATAACGCAGCGGGCATTTTTTTTCAGTACCTTTTATTTTTAAAAAACCAAATTCATATTTGTAGTTTTACGAAAACAAGAACAAATGTCTCGTACCTAAGTCGCTTGTTGGAAGCAACGCAGATAATGCATCTAGCTGAACCTCTGTAACACGGCGTGCCCACCCGCAGAGTAGCCAGCCACAGCCAGTAATGCTATGCTAAGCATAGAGCGCGGGGAAGCATTTCCCAAACGCTTCCACGGCGCCGAAGGCAGAACCACACACCACACAAGAGAGTTTCAAGGATAAAGCCACTAACTTGAGCATGCGCTCTTTCCAAACGATCAGTCAAACTCAGCACTCAGAAGACTCCCGTAACAATAGTTTGAAGTTGCAATCTGTTAAAAGTTTTCTGTGTTAGTGTAATTAGTTGATTCAGTTCCATTATTGGCTTATGGTTTGAACTTTCAGTAGTTTTATGTGGGTCTGGTTCATTTGCCCGACGTTTACTTCACCGAAGGGTCACTTGACCGAAAATCACTTCACCGAAAAAATTGTTTCACCGAAAGATCACTTGATCGAAGCGTTCATTTCACCGAAGGGTCACTTGATCGAAAGGTACATTTCACCGAAGGGTCACTTGATCGAAAAGTTCATTTCACCGAAAGGTCTCTTTACCTAAAAGTTCATTTCATCGAAAGGTCATTTCACCGAAGGGTCAGTTTATCGAAAACGCTAGATTTCATTACAGGATCTGTTGAAGCATGGTGCAAGTTTGACAGACAGACCACCGAAACGTTAGGGGATCATACTCAAATTGCACTTTTGATTTCTCCGTGTCACAGAGAACGCAAAGATTTAGTTTTAAGGCAAAAATAATTAATTTTAAGTCCCTATGCCTCGACCTAGGCCTTTTTAGCAAGTTTTATCATGTTCATACGTTTTTCATAAAAATCATGTTCAGTGCTCATGTTCATAAATAGTTTACATGAAAAGTCAAGTTAATAACGTTGCACATTTATTCAGGCAAAAAAGAATCAATATTAGGGCCGTAGGCCTCGCTTAGGCCTTTTTAGCAAATTTTAACCGTGCGTGCTCATGTTCATAAGGTTTACATAACAACTCAAGTTAATGATGTTGTACACTTATTCAGGCCAAAAGAATCAGTCATAAAGCCCACGGCCTCGGCTTAGGCCCTTTTAGAAAATTTTAATCCTGCATGCTCATATTTATAAGGTTTACATAAAATGTCAACTTAATAATGTCGCACATTTATTCAGGCAAAAAGAATAAATTTTAGGGCCGTAGGCCTTCGCATAGGCCTTTTTAGCAAATTTTAATCGTGCGTGCTCATATTTATAAGGTTTACGCAAAAAGTCAAGTTAATAATGTTGCACATTTATTGAGACAAAAAGATTCAATTTTAGGGCCCTAAGCCTCGGCTTAGGCCTTTTTAGGAACTCTAAACGAATTTCGCGAAAGCGTTCCATGTAAGCCAAGCGAGAATTGTGCTTTAATTTGAAGAAATTAATTGCCGATGATCCGAGGTACACTTGGTTTGAGGGAACTGTACCCCGAACTTCCGTAGTATTATATTCTGTGCCGCTGGAGTCTGTCAGTGTATCCAGGATGTTCCCCTTGAAGTGTCTGCGAAGTCCGTGAGCTTTGGGAGGGGCTTTCCCCCAAAATGTTAAAATGGACGTAGAGCTGTAAACATTAGAACCTTGCTTTATATAATGATTCTGTACACGATCACGAATTTTCAGGAGGGTGGGACGAATTCACCCTCCCCCAAGTTTCTAAGAGCGCAGACAGGTGTTCAAGGTAAGGGATTTGCTCGCAATTTCTATGCTTCATGTTGTGTTTAGTGCCAAACTATGTATGCCCTTCCCCCTCCCCCAGAAATTTGGTGAAGTCTGTAAAAGGGATACGAGGTGCTTGGTTTTGAGGGCTCTACCCCCAACTTCAATAATTTTATATTCTGGACCTCTGGAGTCGGTCATCAGTGTATCCTCGATGTTACCCCTGAAGAGCTCTTGGAAACGGGGGGGGGGGGTTCAGTTTCACTCCACATTCCTGAAAATTCGTGGTCGTGTACAGAATCATTATATAAAGCATGGGTCTAATGTTTACAGCTCTACGTCCATTTTAACATTTTGGGGTAAAGCCAACCCCCCCCCCCCCCCAAGATGACGGACCTCGCGGACGCTTCAAGGGGAACATCCTGGATACACTGACAGACTCCAGCGGCCCCGAACATAATATTACGGAAGTTGGGGGTACACCCTCCCAAAACTAGGTGTACCTCGGATCCTCGGCAATTTTTTTCTTCAAATTAAAGTGCAATTCTCGCCTCGCTTGGCTTACATGGACCGTTTTCGCGAAATGCGTTTGGAGTTCCCAATTCAGTTCTCAATATATGCCCAGAAACGGCAATCTTTAACCCCCCCCCCTCTTGATTTTTTTAACTTGACATTTTATGTAAACTTATGAACAAGCAAGATTAGAATTTTCTAAAAACGCCTAAGCTAAAAAAAAAAAAAAAAAAGCCCTAAGGGCAATAAAATTTATTTATTTTTTTTGCCTTAATAAATGTGCAACATTATTAACTTATTAACTTGACATTTTATGTAAACTTATAAACCAGCAAGATTAGAATTTTCTAAAAACTCCTAAGCTAAAAAAAAAAAAAAAAAAGGCCTAAGGGCAATAAAATTGATTCTTTTTTGCCTGAATACATGTGCAACATTATTAACTTGACTTTTTACGTAAACCTTATGAATATGAGCACGCACGATTAAAATTTGCGATAAAGGCCTAAGCCGAGGTCTAGGGCCCTAAAATTGATTATTTTTGCCAGAAAAATGTGTAACATTATTAACTTTACTTTTTATGTAAAGCTTATGAACATGAGCAAGCACGATTAAAATTTGCTAAAAAGGCCTAAGCGAGGCCTACGGCCCTAATATTGATTCTTTTTTGCCTGAATAAATGGGCGACATTATTAACTTGACATTTTATGTAAACCTTATAAATATGAGCACGCACGATTACAATTTTCTAAAAAGGCCTAAGCCGAGACCTAGGGCTTTAAGACTGATTCTTTTGGCCTGAATAAGTGTACAACATCATTAACTTGAGTTGTTATGTAAACCTTATGAATATGAGCACGCACGATTAAAATCTGCTAAAAAGGCCTAAGCCGAGGCCTAGAGCCCTAAACTTGATTCTTTTAGCCTGAAAAGTGTGCAACATCATTAACTTGAGTTTTTAGGTTAACCTATGAACATGAGCACGTACCGTTATTATTTTCTAAAAAGGCCTAAGCTGAGGCCTAGGACCTTAAAATTGATTCTTTTTGCCTGAAAAAAATTGCAACCTTAATAACTTGACTTTTATGTAAAGCTTATGAACATGAGCAAGCACAATTAAAATGTTCTAAAAAGGCCTAAGCTGAGACCTAGGGCCCTAAAATTGATTCTTTTTTGTCTGAAAAATTGTGTAACATTATTAACTTTACTATTTATGTAAAGCTTATGAACATGAGCAAGCACGATTAAAATTTGCTAAAAAGGCCTAAGCGAGGCCTATGGCCCTAATATTGATTCTTTTTTGCCTCAATAAATGTGCGACATTATTAACTTGACATTTTATGTAAACCTTATAAATATGAGCACGCAGGATTAAAATTTTCTAAAAAGGCCTAAAACGAGGCCAAGGGCTTTAAGACTGATTCTTTTGGCCTGAATAAGAGTGCAACATCATTAACTTTAGTTTTTATGTAAACCTTATAAACATGAGCACGCACGGTTAATATTTTCTAAAAAGGCCTAAGCCGAGGCCTAGGGCCCAAAAATTGATTCTTTTTTGCCTGAATAAATGTGCAACATTATTAGCTGGACATTTTACGTAAACCTTATGAATATGAGCACGCACGATTAAAATGTTCTAAAAAGGCCTAAACCGAGGCCAAGGGCCCTAAAACTGATTTTTTTTTTGTCTGAATAAGTGTGTTTACATAACAACTCATTAACTTGAGTTGTTATGTAAACTTCATGAATATGAGCTCGGGGGATTAAAATTTGGCAAAAAGGCACAGGTCTATCTATGACTTATAATTAATGTTATATTTCGAAAAACCTACTTATGGGGAGGTGTTTAAAAGAAATTAAAAGTGTATTTTTTATACAATCCAATAATGTTTAGGTGACCAGTTTTTTAAAAACCAGCACCATACTCCAACAGATCTATAACAACAAAATTCTAAGTTTTCGATAAACTGACCATTCGGTGAAATGATCTTTCGATATAATGAACTTTTAGGTAAAGTAATCTTTCGGTGAAATGAACTTTTCGATCAAGTGTCCTTTCGATGAAATGAACTTTTAGGTGAAGTGATCTTTCGGTGAAATGAACTTTTCGGTCAAGTGACCCTTCGGTGAAATGTACCTTTCGATCAAGTGATTTTCGGCGAAGTGATTTTCGGTCAAGTGACCTTTCGGTCAAGTGAACGATGCCCGTTTTATGTCGCACGTTCTTTAGTGGTGACATGTCATTATTTCAGGAATATAAAAGTAAGCGTCACTTTTATTAGTGTAGTTATTTGTTTCTGTAACTCTTCTGAGGAATGTAAGCTCCATGGAAGCAATGGACTCTGGCACATCTACAGTACACGGCCACGTGAACTCCCCAAACTCCGAAGACTGCATTCCAGAAAAAATACTTTCTCTGTCTTTTGGATAATATTCATAATCATATAAAATCACATTTATAAATAAAAAAATTCTCTATAAAAATCATATACAATCACATTTATAAATAAAAAAATTCTCTAAAAAAATCACATATAATCCCATTTATAAGTAAAAAAATTATCTCGCTCTCCCTCTCTCTAAGAGCCCGAGCCCGAACCGCAGTAAATATTCTACAGCCCGAACCGCAGTAAATATTCTACAGCCCGAGCCCGATTCGGGCCCGAGCTCTGCTTCGGGCTTTCGGGCTTTCGGGCTCGGGCTCAGCTCTTATAGAAGCAACCCCCAATTCTTTCCGTTGTGTGGGTAGACAAGTTTCTTTCCTTTCAACATTTTCACTGAACAATTTTTTTATAAATCTTTGCATTTGAACTTCTACATAGACATTTCTTTTTGGTGGTATCGCTCATGGTCGCGTTTGGGGAGGGGGGGGATCTTACGATGCTTTCTGCCATGCCGTATTATCAACGTAGCATATAAACTACGGGTCACTTGCTGATTTTAATTGTTATAAATTTTCATATCACTTTTGCCATCTATTTATCGCATAGTAACTGCATTGCTTCCCTTACTTACAAAGTCACGCTTCGCCACTGTACTTGCTCCATACAAATATTACGCTCCATGCAAATATTTATTCGTTATTTAGTGCCCAGTTTTCCCGTTTATTGTTCTCAAAGAACTTGCATCTTGTGTATCACTTGTCTCAAGTGTTCTGTGACCACAAACTGAGTTGTTTTCCTCTCAGCGGGCTGCTAATTTTTTGGTTTTTCATTTTGCATACTAATTGGTGTTTTGTGCTTAGCTATACAAATGTTACTGTGGTGGTATTTCTGAACCTGTCTTTTTGCATCGTGTAACTTTGATGCAGGGAAAGTATCTCTGAATAGTTGTTCTTTCTACTGTGCACTTATCTTTTCGCACTTTTATGGGCTGGTTTGCACTTATCTTTTCTTGCTTTTATGGGCTGAGCCTGTTTCTGTTCTTAATCAGTTGTTCATGTAACTTACTTGCTTGAAACGTCCATCAACCTGGTGCGGTTCAAAATGCGACAGGTTGATGCGACAAGGGAGCAACTGCCCCGTTATCATTTGCCTGCAGGGACGAAATATCACGCATTTGTCCCCCTCATTTTTCTTCCTTTTTAATTATGTCCGTAATCAGAAATCTGATGAATACTTGTTTTCATTTCCCGCCATTTGAAATTTCCTCTGATAAAACGAAATATTGTTTTCTTCTTTAATTATCAACCATGTGGAACTCTGAATTCCTGAGTCCAGACGCGAGTTAAACTGCCATTGCTTGTCCAGTATGCGAACGAATATGTTTCTCGAGCTGATGGTCTCATTAAAAAACAGTTATCCTGAAAATTATTGTGCTTTTATAAAAAGGGCAAGAGCGTTTCTTGTTTCATTTAAGTATAATAGAATCAGTCTTTCTTTAAGAAAGAAAATGAAATGGGAAGAGGAGAAGGGAATGAGATATATTTTTAATTCATATGTTTGATGCAAAAACGTAAGGGCTACGGTTCTTGTGGAATTCATACCAATAAGATGCTCAAATCAACGCATTTTAACATCGTTTATGATATCAGTATAACGTCATACATCAAAAAACTATATAAAATTCGAGGTTCATATAAATTTAGATTTTATCGATAGAAACGTTTTATCTGCAGCATGTTCAAATGACCCCACCAAGTCCTGTTTAACAAAACCGCAATAAGTTTTGTGATCTGACCAAAAATTCATATCCCGATATCTTGCCCCAGTTGTCAAAAGAAAATTTCAACACTCCTGTCCATGTTTTCTCTCCATTCGTTGTCGCCGATGAGGTGCTGTTGTCATGCGTTTACACCATAGGCCCATATGGTGAAGAGATCGTTGCAGTGTATGGCTGTGGATAAATTCCTCTGTGCTTCCTGTATGTAGACCATGGTCAGCTGTGCCAAGATGGCATGCCTATTTATCCGGGTAATACGGCCGAGCAGCCGGTTATGCGTTGCTTCTCTTTCCATCCACTCTCGGTACACTTTAACTACGGTAGGCTGTAAACAGCCGACAAATTCGGCGTTTTCCTGATACTGCCACCCTTTGCTTTGTATCTAATGATCATGTTTTTTAAAATAGTTTCATATCTCATCCTCACCCATTACAACCACCGTTTCAGCTCTAACTCAAACGGTGGTTTAAACTGGTTTAACTACACATCCAATTTAAGAATTAAAGTCAACACTCCCTTCCGAAGGATTTAATTCTACAATAAATGAAAAAGATGCCTTTACCGTGGACGCATATGGAACAGAACCCATAAGAAGGAAACAATCTTCGAAGAAACTGCGGAAATTCTGGTGAGGCCAAGAGTATGTAATGAACGTGTATCAAGCAAGCTGCCAGTAGTTTGGAGTAACTTGGGGGGGGGGGGGGCAATTACGTAAGATCCCATCACTCTCCATGCCACGTCAAACATAAAAACAACACAATTCCTGTTATAAATCAACTGTAGCAATGTTAAAATTTGAATATGTCAGCTGTCTTTCTGTCTTCACGTGTTGCTTAGTTTAAGTTCGTAGCCTTGAAACAGCGGTCCACAGACGCGCGAAAGGATAGCGTTTGCATTTGCTTTGCCGCGGCACCAATAAGTGAATTTCATAAACCTTTAAGTTTCGTATGAATTTAATCATACTAAACTAAAACGTCTCTTAAATATGTTCGTGCAGTATCCCCTGTTTTTGCACACAAGATAAAAAAAAAAAAAAGGGAGGGGTCTTAGCTTCTTAACGCACCAGAAAGATGGTGTAGAAAAGGGTGCCACCCTTTCTACTCCACTGTTCATCTTTCCTCCGAATGAGAGTTTGCATCACTGTAAGAAATGAATATTGCAGCTGTTGACCTGTCGTCGTCCTGATTAGACAGCAACATATCCGACGGATTTTCCTCTTCTGTGTGGCTTTCCTCTTTCTTTGTGGCTTTTTTTAAGGCTGTATTAGCAATTGCTCAGGAAGTTGCCGTCTTATTCACACCTATAAATAGTTTTCCTACTGATGTTTGCAACGTTTTCACCATATGGTGCTTTGGACTAATGCAAAAAAAAAAAAAAAATTGACTCACCCAAATTAGTGAAAGGGCATTTAATTGTCTTGTTAAACTCATATGGTTCCGATCCTTCTCTTCTTTAGTCCTTGCGATTTACCAACTTCCTGTGTCATAGTAGGAAACGTTGAGCAGCCGCCCATATTTTAATCAGTTTTCCTTTAAATCCTCTAAGGACCAGGCCGGTAGCTACCGGATGGGTAGGGAGGGCGATTTCCCTCTCAGAGTCGTCATACAAGGGGCGTAATTTCATGCTCTGAGGGGGCGTAAAAATAGAAATGTACGACGAGTGAATAAATTTACTAAAAATTGTAACTAAAAAAGAACGTTCTACGCTTCAGTATTCTCTTTTTTAAAACTTTAGTTAGCTGCTTACAGTATTCCAGGCTGCTAACCAGGATACATAGTAACGTATTTTGTGAGGTGTGGATCTTTCATATGGATCCAGATAAACTCCTACACCTTCTCATGCTATAAGTAGATGCATACAAATTGCGTTTCGTTCGGAGATCTTGCCAATATGTGGGAGTTTTCCTAATTGACCAAAACGGAATGTATGAGTTCTCCTAGTGGCATAAATGCGTATGCAGGATCATAACGACCTAAGGTTTTAAACTTAAGATCGTCTAAGAAGGCCTGCGGCCTTAGGGCCTGGTAAACAGCTGAGAAATGACCCGTTGTCTGACTATTATTAGCTTTAATAAAATGTTTATAAATATAAAATATTTAAGTTTTAACTTAAGATCTTCCAACATCCTAGGTGCCTTGTCAGCACCTGAAGACCGATTCGTTGAGTTTCTTTTTATTAGCTTTTATTGCATGCTATCACATGCCAAATATTAAAATCACAGCTCAAGATTTAGTGAGTTGGAAAGCTTCAACATAAATCTAGTGTCATTGTGATCTTATGTACGAATTTAATCGCTAGGTAAACTCGTACATTTCGCTTCGTCTCACTAGGAAACTTCGTACATTTCGTTTTGCTCCGCTAGGGAAACTATCCCTCTAATATCAGTACTTCGAACGAAACGCAATTTGTAATCGTCCCCTTATATGAGAAGGTGCAGGAACTACTGGAGTGGAAGTGTTCCGTCGTGTAGCAGTTTTCTTAGCAGCAGAAGAAAGTGTAGGACTTTTCCGGTGTTGGAGTTTATCCCCCACCCCTCATATGCATGAAAGGAATCCCCGAAGCAGTGGATACAGTCATATAAAACAATATGCGGATATGCCAAACTCCGTGACCTTTCCGAACACGGCATAGAGATGAAGTGCTAATTAGACATTTGTGTTCTATCGCAGAATGTCCTGCTGAACTTTTAACTTTGAACGGAGTTTTTTCAAGCCCTACCCCAAAGCGTCTTCTTACTTATGGTCACGTTCACTATCTAATAATCATTCGTTTTGTGTTGGTTCGTTTTTCATTCTGCATTTCTGCAGCGTGCTGTGTTTTCGGTGTTCACATAACTTTACGCTTTACTTACAACCATTGACTTTTGGGACGTAGTTTTCACATTTTTAGTAAAATTGTCAAAAACCGGAAGTACGATTATTGGACGTTCATAATGCTTTCCTATATCGGAGGTAAGAGAAAGATCAGATCAGATCATATGTAGAGGATTTTAGGAAGGGAGTGTCTGACCCAGGTCTTAAACAACCCTTAGAAATAGGAAGCTAGGAGATTTGGGCTAGAGTGCCCGATAGGAAAGTGACACGGAAGTGAGGTAGAAAGGGGGAGGAAGACGCCCTTATTTATTACCGGGGGCCAGTACCCGGGGTCCGACGGCTTAACGTGCCCATCCGACGCACGGTGGGTATTTAATGGTTCGAACGTTCGTACCTGCCCAGGAGTACCTGAGGTTATCTCCATGGCATTCATGAACGTTGCCCACAAGGCCACCCGCGGCCCAAGGTAAGAGAAAGTAAAGACTGCTTACTATTTGACTAAAAATAGGGAACTTTTGAACACGAAGGGGCGTAATTTCCGGTCTCGCTCACCCTATTAAGAAAAGGTTGTTCTGGCCCTAAGGACCAGGGCCAGTTCAACCACTAGGCAAACTAAGCAGCAGACTAGGGAGTCCAGATGTAGACTTGATAAAATCAAATTAATTAATAAATGAAGAAAAAATACAAACAAAGACAATTTTATTTTCTGTTTTTTTTTTATTTTTATATTCGACATAACTTGCGAAGCATTGAAAAACGGAGACTTGTGCTTACAGACTGGGTAAATCAGCTTGCAGTATATCCCCTCTGGGACGGCGGATCCAGAAGCTTACTTTAGGAGGGGCGGTTTCTCTGGTCTAAAAAAAATTAGTGATAAACAGACTTTGAGAACACACAGACACACTGACATTCTTGAGAATGCAAGAATCGTATTACAGGTCTTCGTGCGCCGAGAGATAAGATTTTTCTGTCTTGTAAAGTGAAACAAATCCTTCTTTGACCGGGGCTCCAGCCCGAGGTATCTTCTACGGGAGTAAGGAGCGCTGCGGACTGAGCCTGCAAGACACATACCACCCGACCACATTTAAAGTAGAAACACAAGGGATTGGACGTGCGGGATGAAAGGTTTTTCTGCTACGAATGCTGGTTAATTAGATATATATATATATATATATATATATTTCTGTATACGAGCTTATTTTTCTGAACAAATTTATAATAAGTTTATTTTTTTCTCTAAGAGGACATACTACAAAATGCATTTTTTATTTTCATCGTGAGTTTTTAAAACACTCGAGATGTTTTTGAGAACTGACAATGACTTTGAATTATGTTTAAAAAAAGTCTACTGTACTACTTAATGGTATTTCATGAAGCTACTAAATGTAAAATTGGCTCTTTATAGCTATAATAGCTTTGCGTTAAGAGGTCTACATACTGATACGTAGACACCGTACAATCATCTGTAAGGCATTCCACACACACACACAAACACACAGTATCCGGTTTCTTGCGGAAACACGATATACAATATCAGGTCCACAAACTGGGGACTGGAGTAGGGGGGATATCCTGTGGCACAATAACCTTAATATTGTGCGATATTCTATCCACAGCATCCGAACTCGCTACAGAACCTCAACATCATGTCCCCCAACAGACAAGGATATGATATAACTGGTGCCACCAAAAAATTTAAGCAAAACCTTCGTGGTAACAACGTTCGATGGGGTGAATGATAAGTGTGATTTCAAATTTTCCCGAGAACCGCTTTCATTACCGGTAATTTTCTTTCATATGACGATGGAAAAATTGAGAATGGAATTTTTCCTTTAACATACGAACGGAACTGCGGAAAGGTTCTCTGAACATTCAGGTTTTTCCGATAACACCTCTTAAGACGTTAATGCCCCGTTATTAACCGGAGAAAGATCAACAGGAGTATTACTGTAAAGACATGTACAAAAAATTAGTAAAAGTCAGTTTTTTTTTTCCGTCATTTCGTGGGAAAGGTTGAATCAGAAATATACTTCGTTAGTTCAAGAAAGGAATCTCAAAAATTGACTCGCGAATTTCAGGATTTTTTTACAGCGCAGAGTCTGCCGCCGGGTTGTTGTGATTCCATCTCTAAGAATGCTTTGACCGAGACTCATTAGGGTACAACAAAACATTCCTTGTACCTCGAAGTATAAACGCAACCCTGACATTCCTTGTACCTCGAAGTATAAACGCAGCCCTGACATTCCTTAACTGCCTCTTACAACTCATTCTGTTTCACATACATCATTTAGCCTGCACTAGACTATCAAATAATCAGAACAGGATGCTTTTACATATCGCAACTACCTCCCCTGTGGCGCAGTGGTCTAAACACTGCCTTCTGACCAATCGTCCGAGATGGGTCTGTATTCGAATATCAACGAAGTATGGATGTTGTGTTTGTCTTTTGACACTGGCTATCTTCCTTCACTGGAGCCACAGGCCCAGAGAGGCTGATCAATTAGGGACGGGCGCCTGCTTGTAGCTGAAAGAGGTTGTTACACCTCTAAAGAAAAGTTGGACCTCGCCCTTTCATAGCTTGGGTGGACCAATACCTTTAATGGCTCAACCAGGAAATTATACTTATCGTCAAAAAAATAGTTGCACCCAGAAGGAAGCAACCGACAGGAATGAAACTTGGTGAGTAGGTTAGGCATCGTAAGACATGCAAACGATTCAAGTATCACTCTCGGCTGCGCATGTGACGCAAGCAAGGAGGGGTCGTAGTGCTGTGCCTGACCGGCTATATAAGGTCGTTCCGTTGCGCATGCTTGCCATTCTGACTCTTTCTGTTGTGTTGGTTGCATCCTTTGAAAGTGCAGCATGCCTCGGAGAAAAGTTCGGAATTAATTCGAGCAATTGGAGGAGTTCGAGAGGGGCCGCACCGTCGGATTCCGGAAAGCGTGATGGTCTTATCGCCGTATTGCGCGCCATACAGGTCGAGCGGATATCACCATAGCACAGTGTTGGTGGTAGGGGATAGAACAAAGCACGCAGCAGCTACAGGAAGGGTCTAGAAGACCTAGAGGAACCAGGGAGAGAGAGGACCGACGGGTTGTCCGACATGCGCGGAATGACCCAACAGCCACAATTACGGATATTCAGCGAGCAGTGATGCCCTCCATGCATCGTCCGATTAGTGCCAGCACCATTGGCAGACAGCTGCACGACGTAGGACTACAAGCACGCAGACCGTTACAACGACTGCTCTTAGCAACAGTGCATCGTCGCCAAAGACTGCAATGGTGTAGCACCAGACTGTCAAGGAGCCACTCAGAATGGCAGCGGGTGATCTTCAGTGACGAGTCCCGCTTTTGTCTTGGAGGAGGCGACCACCGAATCCGTGTGTGGAGGCACCGTGGTCAGCGCCAAGATGAACGGTTTGTTGTCGAGCGTCACATATACAGAAGGCCTGGTGTCATGGTGCGGAATGCAATTGCCTACGATGCCAGATCAACTTTGGTGTTCATTACAGGCACTTCGACAGCCCAACGTTACGTTAATGAGATCATGCAACCAGTGGTCCTACCTTTTCTGAACGCCCACTCCGGTGTGATTTTCGAACAGGACAACGCTCGTCCGCATACTGCTGCTGTCTCGAGAGCTTGCCTTCAAGGCACTGACACTCTGTCATGGCCAGCCGCATCGCCAGACCTATCGCCCACTGAAAATGTGTGGGATGCTATAGGGCGCGCTATCTACACTCCACACCTACCGCACAATCTACAGGAACTGCGGGAAAAGATTCAAGCTGCATGGGATGACTTATCGTAAGACACCATTAGGAACCTGTACAACTCCATGCCGAGACGTCTGGCATGTTGTGTGAGCAAACGTGACGGCCCAACGCCGTACTGAGAGACACTACTTATTGGCGTGTAGCTCAATAAATATTGCCCATATCAGTCTCAATGTTTAATCATTTATTGTTCCTGGGAACCTTCACCTTCCTTCCGAATTGCATTGCAATCCGACACGTCCTTCTGGGTGCAACTGTTTTTTTGACGATGAGTGTATTAGCTGAACGTATTCTTCGGTTGCATGGATGGACCTCCCAATGGGGTGCGAAGGTGGGCTCTAACTCACCCTGAAATTTTTCTTGCCCGCTCAGTCTAAGATAAGCCATTTTTCAATTGTTTTAACTTTAAAATATAATCTGAACTTTGCCAAGGAATAATGAATCTTGCGCTTTTCGTTGTGTATCTCTATGTACTTTCCAACGACAAAAAAAACTCTCCTTTTAGCGCTAAATTGTAACAATGCTCTATTGCGATGATTTGGATTGTTTCAGTGACAGCGAGACGTTTCATCGTCTCCAATATCGTCTGGTATTTTAATACCCTCATGATAGTTTTTTCTTTTTATATATGTATATCATTTCACGAAAAAAAAAAGAGTAACAAAAGGAAGTTCAGCTACATTTTTCTGAACTTGTAGTGACGCCCGTCCAAAAGCCTGTCCTGGTTTCTGGGTTCACACACACATCTTGCCATTTTTCCAAGGAGAAAGAGAAAACCTTTGTATTTTCCGAGAATTTTGGGGGTTATTTAGCCCCTTTCCGATAGCATTTTTGGGGCAGCTTAGTTCCAAGTCCGTCCTATTCCGGCGACTCTCATCCTGACGGCTTGAGTCAGTGTGACGTCACGAAAACAACATTACATTACATATATTATTCTACTACCAACACAGGAGCATATTTAGGGGGCCCACAAAGGACCTTGACATCCACCCCCCACCCCCACCCCTCACCCCCGAAGGTGTCTTTTTTTTTTTTTTTTGGTTTTCGTTAAAATGCGACTTATATTACAAAAAAATGCTTTAATTTAATAAAAATGCATCAACTCACATTAGAAATTAATGGTTTAATTTTTTATTCTATTTTTCACACTAACTTTTTCTTCCACTTTTCCTTGCCCCTCTCCCTTCCGAAAAAAAAATTATATTTAGGTCCCTGTACCAACGCCTCCGGCAGGCAAGCAAAAATTAGGAATAGTCGACATTTTATACTCCTAGAAGTCCTTAACTACCTTCACTCCTTTTCAAAAAGTGATAGCAATTTCAACAAGGAAAGTATTTTTTACGGTGCAGCTGCAGATTGAAATAAAATTATACAGAAATTACGTTTCCATAGAATTTTTTTCAATAATATGACACTAGATAGCAGCACATACGTGCTTATTACGTTCAACAGATGTGAAATGATCATTTTTGTAAAATTTTATGTTCTTCAGAGAGTTGCAAGGAAGTGCGCGCCAGTAAGGATTGGGACGGAGAGGGAATGTTATCCCACCTTGAATTTGATGTTGCATTTTTAGAATTTTGATCATGTATATTTATTAATATGTGTTTTCGCTTAGTAATAAAGATGCAAAAGTGAAATGTTTCCATTATGATTATGTGTCTTATTTATGATGCAAGATCAAAATGGTATAAAAAGGTTATTATTTAATCTAACCCCCCCCCTCCTCCCCTCCTTCTTAGTCCTGAAGGCTCTCGTTCAAAATATTGTTTTCTTTAGAGTATACAAGGAAGGTTTCCTGAAAACTAAATTTCTTAACGCTATATTAATCTAGTGACGATGTCAACAAAAAACCTTCCCTTAAAATGGAAGAGTAGAATTGCGACACCTAGCTATAAATTATGTTAACGTTGATTTGAACAGGAAGACATAACAGCCGCAGAAAATCTGAGCAAAAAAAGTTTTCATTCGATTTCAGCTTTAAAATTCTAACCATGATTTCAAATCAAATGAAAAGTTTATGGAATGTGCTTATACCATGTATCACGGAATATAAATCGAACTTTTTTGAGCTCCGAATAATCAACCCAAAGAGTTAGATCGTCTTACACGTTGAATAAAAGAGAAAATTGGTGCAGCAAAGAAACAAAATGAATGGTTCATCAAACAGATTTTCTCAAAAATTATTCTGAAATGATTAACACGAACACTCAGTGGAGCTATGATTTAAAGTAATGTGCAAAATGTAAATGATTTTATAAATATACCGTTTAAAAAAACAAAATCTAAAAACAAACCTATTACTTTACTTCACTTTTCGAATCAAAGACTTCGTTTATGTCATCTTGCACAATTTCTCCCATCGTATGGGCAGTAGAGGATATAGCGGGGAACGACAGAGGCGATGCCCCCCAAGCAGATATTTGCCTATTAAATTGGCAAGTTCTTAAACAATTGATGAATTTATTTAATATATATGTATATATACATATATGGCAAAAAATGCCCAAATTACCCAAAAAGGTTTTTTAACAATTAAAATTTGCTGTGAATTTGAAGATAAATAGTTCTGTTCTAGTTTCGTCAGCTAGAAATAAAAAAGCAAAAAAAAACAAAAAAAAAAAAAAC
Organism: Macrothele yani; assembly: GCA_039090855.1. NCBI lineage: Eukaryota > Metazoa > Arthropoda > Arachnida > Araneae > Macrothelidae > Macrothele > Macrothele yani. Next base: position 80,342,226 of record CM077026.1, read on the forward strand.
AGAGACTCAGAAACTGGAAAAGCGCATACCAGAAGTAAAAGCGATTTTGCTCATCATGAAAAGCAATGCATGTATTTCGTTCTGTTCTTTAGTATATTGCGTGATAGTCTTAACAACTGCGAACACGGAAAGTCATGGACATCGGAGTGTGTGTGAGGTAGTGTCAATGACAAAGCCCGAAGTACGTGTCGTGTTTGGGCCATAAACAAAAACGCATAAAAATGCTCCAAACTACATAGCTTCCCATTTTGTTTCGATGGGTTTCTCGGGAGTGATTTTTCACCCCTTCCCGTTTCACCACACCGCAAGTCATACAATTTGATGTACGAATGTCAGCTTCGTTGGTTTCCTTCGTTGGCATTTTTTGAGGAACGGTCGAACAGGAAATTTTCACAAAAAATATATACACTGAGTGATCACTGAATTATGACCACCCCTATGAAAAGTGGATGCGGCCCGTTGACTACGTGATTTCCGAGAGGGCACGATCAGTCAACCGACATAGCATATATAAGGTGTGAGTGGAGCACTAGGGAGTAAGATTCGGAGAATGATGGGTAAACTGAAGGATTTATCAGACTTTGAGAAAGAACGGATTGTGGGAGCTTAGAGAGCTGGTGCCTCAATTTTCTAAACGACTGAACTGGTGGGTTGTTCGGGAGCCGCCGTATTAAAGTGAATCAGAAGTGATGTGAACATGATCAAATAACGACCCGGAGGCAAAACGGCACAAAACAGCGAAAGGTTGACGTGAGATGTGAGCGCCGAGTACGACGACTTGTACCGGCCAACGGACGTAGCACTGTTCTACTCAATACAGCAGAGGTCAACCCGGAACAGTATCTGTCATGACCATGCGTCTCATGCTCGCACGTATGGGCTATAACAGCAGATGACCCCGACGACATCCTGTCCTAACTACGGTTCATTGGCGCAAAAGACTCGCCTGGTGCAAAGATCATGAAAGTTGGGCATCAAATGACTGGAAAAAAGTGAGCTGGTCTGACGAATCGCGTTTTTCACTTCCACTCCGTGGATGGTCGTGTACGTATTTCGCGCAAACAGCGTTAGGCACCCGATCCGTCCTGCATGGTCTCCACATTGCAAGCCGATGGAGGCGGTTGTATGTAGTGGGGCATGTTTACCTTGCAGGACCTTGGACCCCTGGCGCATGAGGAACAACGTATGACTGGTGCCCACTATCGTGAGTTGCTTGTTGACTTTGCAACACCCACCAATACTGCGCTTTTTCCCGAATGGCGACGGTGTCTTCCAAGATGACAATGACCAGAGACACGGGTCCAATGTTACGTAGAAACGGTTTGAGTAACACAGCTGAGACTTCTGGCATATCGAATGAATCAGTCATATAATCACCCCGATATTAATCCCATAGAGCACTTGTGGGACACTATGGAATGGCATATCAGGCGTATGGATACACCATACCAGCATTGAAGGCCGTATTGCACACAGCTTGGTTCGCCATACCTCCCAACTGCATCCAGTACCTTACTGTATCGATGCTACATCAGATAGCTGCAATACTGAGGGCGAAAAGATCTACAAAGTATTATGTAGGTGGTCATAATTCTATTTTGTTTTTTATTTTTATTTTTTATTGAGTTAAAGCATAATTCAGTTTCGTTTTTTGTTTTGTTTTATTGAAGGTTTAACGACCACCGTGAACAACTCCATGGGCTATAAGCAGTCACCATACTTCAGTGATCATTCAGTGTATATATATACTATGTTTGAAAAGCTTTACGAGGAAATTCTGTATCTAAATAACTCAGTGGCGGCGGAACCGCCAGGGCCGCGAGGGCCAGGACCCGGTCAATAATTTCCACAATTTCAACCAAGATTTTTATTTTTATTGTTTTTTTATTTGGCATATGTGCGATTGTTGTGATGTGCCTCAGAAAGTTCCACTAGGTAAGTGGTTGGGTGGTCCTAATTCCCAACAAAGCACCTTAGGCATTGTTTTTCTTCTGTTTGTTCCGGGAAACAGGAAGGTAGAGGGTGCACCACGATTCGAAATTTCGGGCCCGGTCAACAAACTTCACTTTCCGCCGCCCTTGAGATAACTAAATAACAAAGGAAAACAGCACTTGAAGATCATTATGGGCGATTTCAATACGAAATAGGGCAGCAGCAACCGAACGAAACTTCAGTAGATAAATTGGGTCACGGCAATAGAAACCAGCGTTGAAATACTCTCGTAGAATTTGCAGAGGCAGGAAGGGTTTTCATCATGAACTCCGTTTTCAAGAAAAACCTACGTAGAAAATGGACATAGAGGCTTCCCAATTGTATGAAAGTGAAGTTGATTTTATTATGTATAATAAGATATCTGCCGTTGAAGCCTGCAATGTGTTAAACAGGTTCAACACAGGTAATGACCATTGAATGGTGCGATATAAGATGCACCTCAACACTAAGGGGCAAGAATGACAAGCTCATAAAACAAACAAATGTATGGCCAACCTTAACAATCATCATAATATCTTCAAGTTAGAACAGAGGAACCCATTATCTGCTCAAGGACGTCTAGCATCGAACGAATTGGACATCTCTGAAGTTTACAGAAAACTATCCAAGGCTCTTATCAAAATAACAGCAAAAATAGGTGGTACTAAGAACAAGTTGCCTATAAAGGAAATATCGGGAAATATGGGTACAAATATACTGAGGCAAAAGAGAAGGAAGATGAGAACAAATAAAGATGTCACTTCCAAAGTGAAGTCTGTAGAGCTATGCAACACAGTACGAAAAGGTATCACTGAAGACAAGGAAATCCAATTGCGAAATAGTGAGACAAGAAACTGAAAATAACCAAAGCCTGAAAAATGCAAAAGTACATCTCAGTAAGGGAAGAAAATGATTATGGCACTGAGAAAACAAGATGGCACTGCAAAAAGAAATACACTGCTGGCCACCCAAAATGCAACACCAAGAACGAAGCATCCGATTGGCTTGAAATTCGCAGCATGCGTCGCCCGCGAGAGGACATGCAAACGATTAGCATTGCAGGGCATAAGCAAATCATGTGCGCCCGGCACGCCACAAGCACTATAAGAAGGGTGCACAGAAGGCCGGGTGTAAGTAGTGGAAGTGTGTTGTGCTGCCGGACCTGTGCGTGGGAAACTTCTTGATGCCTCGTCGCAGAATACGGCAGTCATTCCAGCACGTTTCGGAGTTCGACAGAGGACGAATACTGGCTTATCGCGACAGCGGTTTATCGTACCGAGACATCGGCGCCCGTGTGGGACGACATCCAGCCACAGTGAGGAGAGTATGGATTCGGTGGGTGCAGGAGGGACGGACGGACCGACGTGAGCGATTGCCGCAGTCGCGGCACACCACCGAACGAGAGGACCGGCATGTTGTGCGGCGGGCATTGACGGCTCGCACCGCCACATCACGAACGTTAGCGCAGGAAATAGGGTGTGTTGCGCAACAACCTGTGTCAGCACGTACCGTTCGACGTAGTCTGCAGGAGCGGGGACTTGTCGCACGGCACCCATTGCTCCGATTACCATTGACGTTACACCACCGGCGAGTGCGGCGGCAGTGGGCCGTTGAACGCCGCACCTGGACTACGGAATGACACGACATCGCCTTCTCCATCGAATCCCGCTTCTGTCTGAAACATCACGATGGTAGGATCCGCGTGTGGCGGCACCGTGACGAGAGACTGTATGACGCCTGCATTATGCATCGCCATACTGGTCTGTCTCCTGGCGTTATGGTTTGGGGCGCAATTGGATATGACACACGCACCCCTCTGGTACGTATCGCCGATACACTCAACAGCCACCGCTACATCTCCGACGTTTTGGAGCCTGTAGTCCTCCCTTACCTGCAGGACCTGCCAGCGGCCACGTTTCAACAGGAAAATGCGCGCCCGCACGTGGCACGCATCGTGCAACAATTCTTCACGGCCTACGGTGTCACTACTGCCGTGGCCCGCCTGTTCTTGCGATATGTTGCCCATCGAACACGTCTGGTCGCTGATCGGCAACCGAGTGGCCCGGCAAGCACTTCCCGCGGCTATGCCTGATGAACTGAGGCAACTTGTGGAAGCAGCCTGGACCGACATACCCCAAGCCCACATCCAAAGCCTCTTTCGTTCGATGCCGCGGCGTGTAGCGGCCGTTATTGCCAGCCATGGGGGCCACACGAACTATTGATGTCTGCGTGTTCCGCAAGTCTCACGGGCTTGTAAGCTTAATCGTTTCATCTTTGTATCTGTTGTTATGTGTCCAGTAAATCTGGTTTTGCTATCTCGTGTCCTTCTTGGTATTGCATTTTGGGTGGCCAGAAGTGTAGATGCAAAATGTTGACAAGAATGAAAGATTTCTGCTCAGAACTATATATATGTGAAAGAAATGATACATCTACTCAGGATATTACGAAAGGTACCAATGCCAAAGTCCCTCCAGTCGTCCCGGCAGAAGTTACACATGTAATTAAGAACATGAAATGGGGAAGACCTCCAGGAGAAGATGGAATTACAGTGGACATTATACAAGAAGCAAGTGGAGAAACTGAAATTAGACTCGCCGAAGTTTTCACTAGATGCCTCAATGAAGAGGAAGATTCCTGAGGATTGGAACAATGATACAATGATCCTACTACATAAAAAAAGGTGACATTGAGGATCTCAGGAACTACAGGCTCATCAGCCTCCTATCAGTGGTTTATAAAATCTTCACTGAGGTTCTTTCACATCACTTGAAGGTAACACTGGATATAGCTCAACCGAGAGAACAATCCGGATTCAGGAGTGTATATAGATCATATTCATGTATACTGAGAAAACTAATTGAAAGAACGAGGAAATATGAGCTCCCATTATGCATGGCTTTTATGGATTATTAAAAGGTCTTCGATTCCGTGAAACCATCAACAATTACAATGGCTTTGAAATCCTGCGGTATTAATGACGCCAACATTAGCACTATTAATAACATCTATGAAAATGCAAGTGGCAGCCCCAGTGGCGCAGTGGTGTAAGCGATGGCTTCTGACCATTCGTTCGAGATGGGTCCGAGTTCGAATCCCGGTAAGGCATGGATACTGCGTTTGTCTTACGGCACTGACTAAAGACCGTGTTTATGCTCCCCATTTACCCGCTGACTTGGATGAGCTCCGAACGAGAATCACAGCCGCGGTAAATTCTGTGCCGAAGACACTCTCCGACGCGTTTGGGATGAATTCAGCTATCGGCTTGATGTTGTCCGTGCAGCAGGTGGAGGGCACATTGAACATTTGTAACTGTGGTGAGTGAAACTTTAGAACTTCCTTCATACTTGGCTCTTTGTTTTGTAACTATCCCACATTTGCCTTATTAAATATACTACTTTGAAATCGGGTCATTCTTTTTGAAACACCCTGTATATAAAAGTGAAAGTTTGTTCCGCATACGTTCCCAAACGGTTTGATGGATTTGCACCAAAATTGGAATATACATACTCTTCATCTCCCAGATAAAAATACAGACGGGACGATTTTTCGAAATTCCATCCCTTAAGGGTTCAAATGTTACGGGGCCCTGTATAGACTGGGTGCAAGTCAGCTGCTGCGGTATTACTCTGCGTGTCAGAGCAAGAGTTGTCAGGTGACGCCTCACTCCTCGCAAGCTTCCGCTCCTCGCAAGCTTCATACGGGGAAGAGTCCGATTTTTGAAAACACAACGCACCGGCGGAACATATTGTCATAAGTATTTTTCGTTTATGTTGCCATGGCATTTTCTTTGTAAGGATTAGGTTTCATTAGGCTCTCAACAATTGGCGCAGGAGTCGCAAATATGGGTGGAGCTACAGATTCCCACGAATAGGCGTGGTCCTCTCAAATAGCATCAAGGTTAAGTTGAAGTTAAAACACATGGTCTTCTTCATACATAAAATTTAAATACAAGATTAGTATTGGTATTATTATACACTGACGGGAAAAAATCCCAACACCACGAAAAAATAGTTGTAGAGGAATGAAATGGCGGCAATACATTTGTATAGGTAACATATTTAATCGATTAAGGTTTCAAGATCACAGCTTAATGTAAGCGCGAGAAGAGCCATTTTAAATGTGAAATGCTGGTACATTAATAACCGGTGTAACCGCCAGAATGTTGAATGCAAGAACGCAAACGTTCATGGATTGTGCCGTACAGGTGCTGGATGTCAGTTTGTGGGATGGAGTTCCATGCTTGTTGCACTTGGTCGGTCAATACAGGGACGGTTAATGCTGGTTGGGGGTGACGCTGGAGTTGTAGTCCAATAATGTCCCATACATGCTTGATTGGAGAACGATCTGGTGATCTAGCAGGCCACGGCAACATGTCGACACTCTGTAGAGCATGTTGGGTTACAACAGCGGCATGCGGGCAAGCGTTATCCTGTTGGAAAACACCCCTGGAATGCTGTTCATGAATGGCAGCACAACAGGTTGAATCACCAGACCGATGTACAACTGTGCCGTCAGGGTGCGTGGGATAACCACGAGAGTGCTCCTGCTGTCATAGGAAATTGCTCCCCAGACCATAACTCCAGGTGTAGGTCCAGTGTGTCTCGGCCGCAGACAGGTTGGTTGCAGGCGCTCACCTGGCCTCCTTCTAACCAACACACGGCCATCACTGGCACCCAGGCAGAACCGGCTTTCATCAGAAAACACAACAGATCTCCACTCCGTCCTCCAATGAGCTCTAGCTTGACACCACTGACGTCGCAAACGGCAGTGGTTTGGAGTAAGTGGAATGCACGCTACAGGGCTTATGGTTCGGAGGTGTCCTTCAAGTAACCGGTTTGTAACAGTATGTTGTGCCACTGTGGTGGCAACTGCAGCTCGAATTGCTGCCACAGACGCAGTACGAGGCGCCACGGCCATACGCCGTACACGGCGGTCTTCCCTCTCAGTAGTGCCACGTGTCCGGCCGGAACCCGGTCTTCTTAAGGCAGTACCTTCCCTTGATCACCGCTGCCAACAATCATGCACAGTGGCTACATTCTTGCCAAGTCGTTCTGCAATATTGCGGAAAGAAAATCCACCTTCTCGTAGCCCTATTACACGACCTCGTTCAAACTCCGTGAGCTGTTGATAATGGCTTCTTCGTCTTCTCAAAGGCATTCTTGACTAACATCAACACACCACGTCGAATCTCAACGATAACTGACGCTCACGAACGTTACAGCGCGTATTTACAGCAAACCTGCTTTGCATGTTCCGAGGCGCTACCAGCGCCACACGTATGCGCCGAGCGCGAAATTTGCATAGACGTCATCTTACAGATGTACTCTCACTACCTACCAACTGTCGTTTATCTAACACAATCCCTTCTTGGTGTTGGGATTTTTTCTTCCGTCAGTGTAGATAAAAGAAATAGCCTATGTCCACCGGAAAGAAGTAAGCTTCCCAACGGTGAAAGAATTATCCGAATGGGTTTAGTTTTCGAGGTTAGTAAAAACATTCCGTATATTATCGTGAACTACTTTCTTTCAGGTTGGGTGTGATCAGGTTGTATGTAAACAAAGCGGAACGATACATGGGAAATTGGAAACCACTTGAAAGCGATGTTATTCGGTAGTACAGCCAAAAATAATAATAAATAAACGAAATAGCCTATGTCCTCCGGAAAGCTTCAAACGGTGAAAGAATTATCCCAATCGGTTTAGTTTCCGGGATTAGTAAAAACAATTCCGTATATTATCGTGAACTACTTTCTTTCACGTTGGGTGTGATCAGTTTGTATATCTACACTCTAGAAAGCTTAAAGCGGAGTGCAGGAAGTGCATTATTGTGCATGTTTGCTATTTCGAGTTCTTAGGGCTCAGAACCGCCATTATAAATTGTGATTTTTGTAATAAAATTTTCGTCAAGTGTGGTGAAATGCCTCCAGAAAACGCAAACCCATCGGACAAGTTCAGCCGAAAGCAAAGAAAGCAAAATTACTTTGAGAGTGTGAGGCAACCGAACAACGTGATCGAAGACTTATGGATCAGCGAGAAACAGCCAATGTATCTAGGGCGGCAGAGACCTTGGAACAGCGTGAGACCAGACTTAAGCGTTGTTCATCATGGTAGGATTTTTTTATAGTGCGATTTACATTGTTACTTGAAAACAAACTTTATGTCTATCCCGGGCAACGCCGGGTATCTCCGCTAGTACTACATAAAGCTGAAATGTTCTGATGCGTTATCAGTAACTTTCCGAGTTCCGGCGTAAACTGGTCATAGGATGTCATTTGAGTAACGTTTCCATATGGAACATTGCAGCTAAACTAAACATACCAAAATCAACTGAAAGTGATGTCGTGAAGAGATGGAAGCAAGACGGTGCAACTACAGCAAAAAAACGCTCAGGAAGGGCGCACAAACTGATGAAACGTGACAGAAGAGGCATGGTAAGAAATGTTAAGAAATCCAGTTCTTCCTCTGCCTTTTCCATTGCTGCTGAGGCAGGAAATGCTTGTAATGGCTCGGTTAGTACCATAACTATCCGCGAAGAGTTGCACTGTGTGGGTTATTATGGTAGAGCAGCTGCATACAAGCCACGCATTACTACTGTGTATGCGAAGAGGCGTTTGAAGGTGTGTTTCCAGTCGTTCCTGGACTGTGGGCGACTAGAAAGCTGTTCTTTGGAGTGATGAGTCATGCTTTTCATTCTTCCAATTTGATGGTAGTGTTTAGATTTTGCGACAGCCCGGCGATGGATTTTCGTTCGACTTTGTTCTTCCAACTGTTATGTTTGGCGGAGGCTCCATCGTGGTATGGAGTTGTTTTTCTCTGTTCGTTGATTATTATACCACAAACCATGAACTCTGAAGTGTGCCTCGACGTTCTGGATAATTCTGCTCTACCGACAATGTGGCAGTATTATGGAAATAACCGTTGTCTTTTCCAACGCCCTGCCACACTGCACGGCGTGTGCAGGACTGGTTTCTTGAAAATGTGGTGGAATTGTTAAATTGGCCTGCTCAGAGTCCTGACTTTAATTCCATAGAACACCGCTGGGATGAGCTGGAATGACGGATATGAAATCGATTACAACGGCTGTCTTCACTCTGGCAGCAGCTTTACAAGACGAATGGCGAGCTAGTCCTGTCGAGACCTACCGGAAATTGGTTGATAGTATGCCTCGACATGTCGGCACTACCATACAAGCGAAAAGTGGACCGACTAACTATTAATTTCGATAATAAAGCCATTTGTCCCAAAATATTATAATGTTCGAATACTTCTGATAACATAGTGTATATCTGTAATCAGAAATCCAATAAATATTCGGAACTTTTTATTTTTATTTTATGCCACTTAAAATTTTTTCTGATTTTGTATGGAGGTGGGCCAAATTAAATATTCATTTCTATTTCTATTAATAATTATCTTGAACTGTGAACTTTTTTTGATGCCATTCCTGGTATGCTGGCTAAACTTACCTCACGAAGTACCTTATTCAAAAATACTTATCCTGAAGTTTTTGAAAGATGTTTTTGTTTTTATAAAAAGAACAGAAATGTTTCCTATTTTACTTAAGTGTAATAAAATCCATCTTTCTTTAAGGAAATAAAACAAATGTCAAAGCTACGGTTCTTGTAGAATTCATTTTTAAATGGAAATGCCCAAGTCAGTAGAGTTTAACATCGTTTATGAGTAAAATGTTTGATATCGATAAACCTTGTATCAATACGAAACATAAGCTTTAAACAGTATGAATTTGTATTTTATCAATATAATCGCTTTATCTGTTGCATTTTCTAATGAAGACGTCATCACTGCTGTGATTTACAACAGTACAGTAAGTTTCATGATCTGACAAAAAAAAAAAAAAAAAATGCATTTCCTGATCTCCATTGCCAAAAATTCTTCCAGCGCCCTTGAGTTCGCCCTAGAAGCCTTGGTTCTTCAATTTTACGATATTGATGCTACACAGCGCTCCAGCGCATAATTACAACCTACTCGCTCATGTATGATAAAACGATGAAAATTTGATATTTCACAATCGAATTTCGCTGGTGTGTGGCTTTAGTTTTATGATTAAAACCCGGTCCATTTTTTACTATATGAAACGACTGTAGCAGTAAAATCATGACACTGGATTTGCTTCGGCCATTCCAATGCTTACAGGTAAATAAAATTTTTGGCTATTGTGTAACCACTGTATCGATTCACCAGAACTCAAGTGGAAATGTTGTTTGTTGGGTTTTCTTTTTTCAAGATAATGCTAGTGGCAGGTACCTCTTCTTAAAGTTCATTTACTTTTCAGCGCTTCTAGCAAAGCCTTTCTTTTTTTCACCTATAGTACAAATTTCAGCATTTCTGTACAAATTTCACTTTTCAGCATTTCTCGCAAAGCCTTTCTTTTCTTCCCCTATCTAGTACAAATTTCTCACCAACCCCGGATTTTCTTGCAATAGATCAATTGTGTGTTGAATTTGCAAATGCAGTCAGCTTTAACTTAAAATCCAACTTCATTCTTTCATTCATTCTTTTCGTTAGGGGCATACTTGCAAATGATGAAAGAATAACACAACTACGTTCCAGCAAAGAGAACAACAGGCGAGACGCTACGGGGGTGCTTCAGCTCATCCAACTTGATGATCATATGTAGAGGATTTTAGGAAGGGAGTGTCTGACGCCAGGTCTTAAACAACCCTTAGAAATATGAAGCTAGGAGATTTGGGCTAGAGTGCCCGATAGGAAAGTGACACGGAAGCGAAGTAGAAAGGAGGGAAAAGACGCCCTTATGAAGAAGACGGGCACGTTAAGCCGTCGGACCCCAGACCCCGCCAGTACCCGGGGTCCGACGGCTTAACGTGCCCATCCGACGCACGGCGGATATTTAGTGGATCGAGCGTTCGTAGTTGCCTGGGATCGAACCGGAGGTCCTTTCCGTGGCAGTCACGAACGTTGTCCACTAGGCCACCCGCGGCCCACCGCTCACCCAACTCTTCTTTGAGCCCACCCTTTTCCCCCCCCCCCCCCAAAAAAAAATATTTAAGAGTTTTATGTTCATCCGCGTCACTCCCCATTGTGTCCTGCTGTTAGCAAATGTCAATCACTTCCCCCATCAACTCATTGGCATCCTTGTCTCTCAAACACTGCATATCTACGCATGCGTGTGTTGGTCTAATTTTAAAACTGAATTTCTGAAAATAGTTCATTTTTAGATTTGTCTAAAATAACTATATGTACTTATAGATAAACAGCTATGACAAAATACAGTATGATTCTGGGCAATTAATGCGTTGGATTTCACGGAAAATGTTGGGAACAACTTTTAGTCGCGGCGATAGTATAACATACCTTCCTTTCAGTGCCATCTTAGGGTGAATCGAAGTATAGAACGCATGATGAGTGCAGCCATCTAAGATTTTAGGGAACTTGGATAAACGTTTGCAAATTTTTGGAATTCACAGATATTTTGTTACATAAAATTATTTTTTTGTTAAATTTGGTGATGACCTATGGGCGAATGTCTCAAATAGCAGTAGGAAGACACCATTTTTTTAAGTATAGTTTAAAAATATGAGAGATATCCTTTTTCAGGTAACAGACTAGAATTCATAAACAGCCTCATGGCAGCAAATATTAAAAAAGATAAAAAAACCGACGTAAGTAAGCTAAAATTTTGAAGAAATAACATTTGAAAAAAGCCATGCAGTTTTTTTTTTGGTGGGGGGGGGGAGGTAACCACCACTGTGAGCAACTCGATGAGCTGTAAGCAGTCGCCCGTTCCTAATTTAGGACAACCGGTTCCAGAAAAGGCAGAGAGCCAGTGCTGTAAGACAAACACAACATCCATGCCTCACCGGGATTCGAACCCGGACCCATCTTGGAGAAATGATCAGAAGCCCTTAGGAGTTTCTTATCAAATGTTCCCAGTGTTACAGACACTTAGTAAATACTACATGCAGCATACACTTGATAACTTTTTCTTTTACTGGGAATGGCATCAGCGTCGGTTAAAATTTACAATAACGGAATTTTTTGGCAAAATTTCTGCGAAGCATTTTAAAATTTACCCCCCCCCCCGTCGTTTGATACTGAGCCCCCTCATAGCCCGCCCACCCTGTTCTGAACTGACGGCGTCACAATGGAGGAGAGCAACCAACAACCTTCAAGCATCGAATTCAAAATAAGATTTGCTGCTAAGAGAAACGTTTCTATGTATATGGAAGACAAGACAAAAAATGATAGAATGTGCGAGTAAGGGGGAGTTTTTCCTGGGAGGTAGTTCCAGGAATCGCGAGACGTTCAAAACTAAGGCCTTTGTTATTTCTAATTTGACGAGACAGTACGAGTACGTCTAAGCATTTTGCCTGCCACTCAGACACCTAGAGAGTTCAAAATACGTAACAGCGACAGACGCGTTCAGTGTCTATGGGCCAATAAATGAGTCAGCATGTCTTTTCTGAATGACACCAAAGGCGCCACTATTGAAAAGAAAAAAGGAATCCTCAGTAGTGAATAGGTGAGAGGAAGCCTTTGTCTACTTTATCTGCAAGGGCCTAAGGTGTTGAGGAGAATGTCAGAATAGTCTGTTTGAATGAAAACAGTAAATAGGAAGAATGAAGCGGTACAAAGGTAATTCGAGTCGGCAATTGTCCTACAAATCCATTGAAATACATGTGTTTTCTGTGTTGACACCACATTTTTCAAGTCGACTTACATACTGTGTCATGGGCGTCGCTAGACTAAAAACACTGAGGGGAGCTGAACACAACTTAATTTTTTCACTAAGCCCTACTAACCCCATCCCTCTAATTCGTAAGGGGGGAAAAAATAAAACTGCAGAATTTTCAAATTAATAGTGGTCACTTTCAGGTTGATTGCGTTTTAAATTTGAAATGATTAAATTAATTAGTTTAAGTTCGCTTACAACCAACGAAACCCCCAGTTCAATTTTAGGATTAACTTTAGCAAAACATTAATATTATTGGGTTGGAAAGAAAGTAATACAGTATTTACAAATGCAAGGCAGCAGAAAAGTGCTAATTACCGTATATACAAGTACATATCAGTCCAAAATACAGTCGCCATCGTTTGCTACGACCTACTGCCATCGTTCGGGAAGCTGTTGAATATTGGATACCGTCCCTCAGTGCCGTAATGCCCCCCCCCCCCCCATACACACACACCTCGCAAAAAATATTTTCGAGGCCCTTTGTTGCTAAGATTTATTAGCCTTCAACGACTGAAAATTTTAACTTCCGTATTATTAACTAAATTATTCCACTTTATAACGTGAAACACAAATGTGTACGATGTAATTAAAATACTCACGCCAAAGTTAATCATGTCATGCAAAATTTGTTGTTTTAAAGGACGGCCGACCTCGTTGAAAAGCCTGACGATCACGCACACAAAACATGGAACTGCCGTGTGACAGCGTTTAATGACTTCTCAGATTTATACGAAATGTCACAGCATGAGTAAGCAAATAACTAAGTAACGATGAAAAACTGTAGCTCAAAAACGTAAAACTACTTAAATTATTTATTCTAGAATATAAAAAACACACTTAACATTTGTACATAGTAAAAAATAAAACGTTTTGCACATAGTAAAAAGATTAAAACTTTTGCACGTAGTAAAAAAATTCTTTTGACTGTTATTAAAAAATGACACAGGTCTCTGACTTTTCGCACCCGCGAAGAACACCTTTTAGTCCATTATATTCTGAAGGATGCGTAGTTATGTACAAACAACTGTAATACATAACACATCCGCATTGGTATAAAAATTGCGCTCATTTTTGAACTGATATTTCTTTCACATTCTCTTATTAAGAATGTATTATAAGTTCTCTTGAATAGTTGCTTACCCGTCATCCAGTTTTATGTATGTATAAGTTCTCTTGAATAGCACAGTATTATAGTTCTCTTGAACTGTTGCTTACCCATCATCCAGTTTTATGTATTATAAGTTCTCTTGAATAGTATTATAAGTTCTCTTGAATATTTGCTTACCCATCATCCAGTTTTATGTATTATAAGTTCTCTTGAATATTTGCTTACCCATCATCCAATTTTATGTATTATAAGTTCTCTTGAATATTTGCTTACCCATCATCCAGTTTTATGTATTATAAGTTCTCTTGAACAGTATTATAAGTTCTCTTGAACAGTATTATAAGTTCTTTTGAACAGTATTATAAGTTCTCTTGAATAGTATTATAAGTTCTCTTGAACAGTATTATAAGTTCTCTTGAATAGTTGCTTACCCGTCATCCAGTTTTATGTATTATAAGGTCTCTTGAATAGCTGTTTACTCGTCATCCAGTTTTATGTATTATAAGTTCTCTTGAACAATAGTACAAGTTCTCTAGAATAGTTCCTTACCCGTCATCCAATTTTATGTATTTTAAGTTCTCTTGAACAATAGTATAAGTTCTCTAGAATAGTTCCTTACCCGTCATCCAATTTTATGTATTTTAAGTTATCTTGAATAGTTGCTTACCCGTCATCCAGTTTTATGTATTATAAGTTCTCTTGAACAGTATTATAAGTTCTTTTAAATAGTTGCTTACCCGTCATCCAGTTTTATGTATTATAAGTTCTCTTGAATAGTTGCGTACCCGTCATCCAATTTTATGTATTATAAGTTCTCTTGAATAGTTGCTTACTCGTCATCCACTTTTATGTATTATAAGTTCTCTTGAAGAGTATTACAAGTTCTCTTGAATAGTTGCTTACCCGTCATCCAGTTTTATGTATTATAAGGTCTCTTGAACAGTATTATAAGTTTTCTTGAGCAGTATTATAAGTTCTCTTGAACAAAAGTATAAGTTCTCTTGAACAAAAGTATAAGTTCTCTTGAACAAAAGTATAAGTTCTCTTGAATAGTTGCTTACCCGTCATCCAATTTTATGTATTATAAGTTCTCTTGAATAGTTGCTTACCCGTCATCCTGTTTTATGTATTATAAGTACTCTTGAACAATAGTATAAGTTCTCTTGAATAGTGGCTTACCCGTCAACCAATTTTATGTATTATAAGTTCTCTTGAATAGTTGCTTACCCGTCATCCAGTTTTATGTATTATAAGGTCTCTTGAATAGTTGCTTACCCGTCATCCAGTTTTATGTATTATAAGTTCTCTTGAACAATAGTATAAGTTCTCTTGAATAGTTGCTTACCCGTCATCCAACTGTATTATAAGTTCTCTTGAATAGTTGCTTACCCGTCATCCAGTTTTATGTATTATAAGTTCTCTTGAACAGTATTATAAGTTCTCTTGAACAGTATTATAAGTTCTCTAGAATAGTTGCTTACCCGTCATCCAGTTTTATGTATTATAAGGTCTCTTGAACAGTATTATAAGTTCTCTTGAATAGTTGCTTAACCGTCATCCAGTTTTATGTATTATAAGGTCTCTTGAATAGTTGCTTACCCGTCATCCAGTTTTATGTATTATAAGTTCTCTTGAATAATTGCTTACCCGTCATCCAGTTTTATGTATTATAAGTTCTCTTGAACAGTAGTATAAGTTCTCTTGAATAGTTGCTTACCTTTCATCCAGTTTTATGAACTAAAGCGACGAAAATGATTTCTAAAGATTTTGCTTATTTACTGAAAAAAAATTCTTTTCGTTTTAATATTCTATTCAAAGCTGCCTTAATTCTTTGCTATATCTCTAACCAGTTTCATACGAAGTTTCCGCAAAAGTAAAATATTTCTGTGCGGGGATTACGGGGGCTATCAGTACGCCCCTGTCGTCCCTGTAGAATTGTGGGGACTTGGACGCAAAGAAGTGAGTACGTGCGCTGTCGACATCGTGCCGGTTGGTGAACCACTATCCGTCCAGGAAATGTTGCAACAATCGGAAAAGGTTGGGACAATGTCAGGGGAATAGGCTGGGTGCAGCAGCAGCTGATCTTGTAACAGGTCACCCGTGTTGTGTGAGGTGTCGCTCCATCCTGCTGTGTGAGGACGCTCTTGTGGTTCAGCAGTGTTGGTCGTTTCGACGTGAGCGATGCGTGCACATCGTTGAGCTGACGGCAGTACTCATCGGTGGTGATAGTGGTGTTGCCCGGCAACAACTCAAGAAACGCGTCACCCCACATATCTACCCAAACAGACAGCAGCACCTTACATGTGTGTGCAGGCTGGCTTTGGGGGGTCAGCATAGGCTCCTGTTTTGGGTCCAACCGCTGTTTCCATGTGCTGATATTATCATTCAGGACCCGTTTCTCGTCACCTGTCACAATGCAGTCCAAGGACGGTTCAACTTGGTAACGTGCAAGCAGGGAAACGCATAAACTCATGCTTTTTGCTTTCTGCCCAGTTGATGGGGTACCCAAATTCCCCTCTTGTGCACCTTCCCAAGTTGACGCAGGTGCGTGATAATGCTCGTGTAAGTAGTCTCCCAGCTGTTCGGCCAGCTTCCGCGTGGTCACACGTGAGTTGGCCCCTGCTAAAGTCCTTAGCATGTCCATATACTCTGTTGCAGGTCTGACAGGTCAAAATTTCCTCTCGAAACCATTCGAACCAATGGCAGCACTAACGATGTGATATGGCATTGGGGTACAGACTGGGATGCTAATGTTCCTTACAGCACTTGGGGTGGCTACCGCGACGAAACTCATGAAGCATGTAATGGCGGATGTGCTCCTTGTCCACTTTCATGTTGGCTGGCGTTTACACTCTACGCCTTCTGACGGCTAACTGCGACCGACTTAAGCCACCTACCTGCTGAAGATATGCCGGTGTGCTGCGCAATCTCAGGGGCCAATAGGCACCGTGGCCTGGGCTTCGACTTCGGGTACCTCGTCATCGGATATTACTTTCTTTCCATTCCAATATTTATATGATGATATTTTCCCCACCTTCGGTGGGTTTTTTCCTTCATTTTTTTTTTTTTTTTTTTTTTTTTTTAGAATATGGAGATGACTCCCAGTTGCTTTCCGGGGTGAGGTGTATTGAGCAGTGCTGCCGTTCTTCTGTTTAGGAGAAGTATTATTTGTGGCCATTTTTAGGGCCACTAAAAGGTTCTGTATGCAGACAGTATGGATATATAGTTAGTTTTATAGCCCCACAATTTAAGCAAAGGACAGGGTGAATAGAGGATCCTATGTGGTCTCTGCCTGCTGATTGGGTAGTCTGGCTTATTGGGGTGGCGACGCCATGGAGTGCCAGGCTTAGGGAGACAGAACTTTGCCGGGGTCAGACGTACTTAACAGTGCTGCGGTGGAGTTAAGGGCAATTAAGAACAATAAAGAGAGAGAAACACACAAATAGAGAGAGAGACCCACTCAGGGCGAGGAAATTAGCCCTGAATCATCAAATTCAGAGTACAAGACCAAAATTTCTGAGTGTTTAGTTCATCTCCTCGTCCATCAGGGGCATGCATTGTTGCTATAACTCTTGAAACAAAACCTATGGCGAAAACGTAATTAAATATACAAACAGCATTACGCAGCAGAAGATCCGCGTGGCGTGTCCTTAAGGAACAGGCACTTCATTACGCATTCTTCGGTAGAATATAATAGCGCCAAATGTCATTTTCCATGGCTTTTTTTTTTTTTTTTTTGATTTAAAATAAATAATAATATTTCGAACTTAGTGAAGGCTTCAAAATTATTTTTTTTTTAACTTAAAGGAAAAATTTACTTGTGGTAAGCTTACAGGGAGCTTCAGATGCGATTGGTGGAGCTTTAATAACACCCCCCCCCCTTCCCCTTCCCGAAATGGTCTAGCGAAGTCCCTGAGCTAAGATGTCTTATAGGAATTTTCATACGGTGAAAGCATTTTTTCTTTCTTATAATCCGTAATTATAATTTTTCCGATTTGAAATCAAAGCGTATTGCAGATCCTATGCTTCTACTGTAATATGGTATTATGACGCCGATTTTTTTGCTTTCTGGTTTCCTAATTATTCCTTCAAATCAGGGACGCCGACTAAAACAAATCATTTGGGGGAGGGGCAGAATTAGAGACTGGATATGATAGGAAGGTACATTTGTATCCCGTTGCTAAGAAGAAAAGGAAAGGGAAAATGTGAAAAGGGGAGGCCAGAACAATAATTTGTCGGTAGTCACAAAAAAATGCCACATAAGAATTCAAATGATCTTTACTAGATGCGTGTCTAACCACTGCCCTAGATAAGTTTTTTAAGTCGTTGTATCCTTCAAAAGACCACACACTTTTATTCGAGCTTAATAGTAAACGAGGCCAGCAGAACAACTTCGCCTTCATTATGCTACCGCATAACCATTTATATTGATGGTACCATAAAGATTGGAATGATCTGTTTTTGCCTTTGTCTTTTTGCATAAGAGAAAACTTGAGGTCTTCCTTGTTTTATAATCGCGTGTCTTTCAATGTCATTTCTTCTTGAGAAAGGAACTTCTAACAAAGAAGTGATAATGTCAGTATTACACGTTGATACACTGCAGATACTACTTTCGCCATCCATTATATTGATTTTGTACAGCTTAATCCAAAAGTTTACACGCAAAATTTATTGTTGTGACAGTAAAAGTAACAAAAAATCACTCACGCCGTGTGATGCAGCGTACTCTAGGAAAACTTTTAAGAGACTAGGACTGAGGCTCGCTTGCGATGTGCCTCCTATGATCTGTTAATAGAAGGGCAAGCTTCCATTAGATGCCGTGCACTGATTGGATCCCGCACTGTGACCATGGTAACGCCGGCGGCTATGGAGAAACGGGCCTCTCTCTGAAGCTTCATCGCGTGTAGTTAGCTATGAAAGTCCAAGAAAGTGCTTGTGTGAACGGGTACTGTATGTAACTGAATAATGCTGTATTTTATAGCACTGCATTTTTGTTTTTCTGCTTAAATGTAATTTATTATTCTGCTTTATACAAATACTTTACTGAGAGAACCATTGGGGACGCCTGGCCTCCCTTATCTCCTCTGACCGGCAGCCCATGAGTTATAATTGCCCATAAGGAAATTAACAAGGAAACACTAATATTCCTACTAAATGTTATTATTTTTAAGAAAGAAAAATTCGTAAAAGATCCATTAATTTTATTTCCAAGCTTCCACAGAAAATATGGAACATCGGCGAACTTGCAGAAACAAAGCAGGAAGGTGTAAAAATAGAAAATAATTACAATAATAAGGAAATAAAGGCGCAAAACATAAATTCTGTGCTCTTTTTAATTGCTTTATTTTGATGATTTCTTTAAACACTAAACACATTTCACGAGAACGTGTGAAGCAGCACGTGTCCAGCGATAGGTAGTTACGCCTTATCTATCAAACCAGTGGCGGCGGAACCGCCCGGGCCAGTAGGGCCCGGGCCGGCTCAATAATTTCAGCCAAGGTTTTTATTTTTATTATTTGTTTATTTGACATATGTGCGATTGCTGTGATGTGCCTTAGAAAGTTCCTCTAGGTAAGTGGTTGGCTGGTCCTAATTCCCAACAAAGCTCTTTAGGCACAGCAGCGCACCCAGAAATTTCCCAAGGGAGGAGCCCGTGCGCCCTGGCACACAGAATTTTCCAAAGGTGGGGTGACCCCCTCCCCTAAATTTACCGGGAAGAGTAGTCAGGTGCTGTAACAATTAAGGAGGTTGACTTTTGTGCATTTATTCTTATCCAGGTACTACTAATGTTATCGTACAATAAAGTTAAAATGATTTGAAAAAGCAGTGAAATTGTTTTCCTTGTTAGATTTTTCTAAATTTATTTAACAGAACTACTCCCTTATAATTATTATATGTTATAATTATACGGTACATGATTAAGAAGTATATGTAGATCGCGTATTGTGACTTTTTGTTTCAAACTTCGACATAATAATTTTCCACTCTATCAGCCGGGGGGGGTAAACAATGTCTAAGTTCTCTCAGTACGTATATCCACGTACTGAGAGAATTTAGACATTGTTTTTCTTCTGTTTGTTCCGGGAAGGTAGAGGGCGCACCACGATTTGAAATTTCTGGCCCGGTCAACGAATTTCACTTTCCGCCGCCCCTGTATCAAACGAATAACACTAGTGCCAACAATGACGCACTCATTTGGGTTGGCCGGCTGGGCCCAGCGGCTCGGGCTGACACCATGGGGTATCACATGGCTCTTTGTTATTGGCTGCTTATTTTCAAATATATTTGTACATGTTTTCCAATATATATTTTAGGAATCATTTGAAACTCACTTTAATATGGGCGAGATATTTTTATCGCTTCCCAATATTTTGGGAGATGTTTTCCCAGAGAATTTTTTATTTGCATCTTCAATATTTTGGACCACCCCGATAAAGACATCTTGGATGCGACACTAAAAATATGAGAAAAAAATATTTTTTCCCCCAAAATATGGAAAAAAAATTATTTTTCTTTTACCTTGTAATACATTTTGGAAATAAATCTCTTCTGTGGCCCATAACGTAGATCTCGTCCACCTCACAACATATAATACATTTCGATACGGGGAAGAAATATATTATTTTCAATAAGACAGACCAAGCTGTATTGATGTACTTTATGGAAAGGGCCCATCCAGCTACTTGAAAAAAGCCATCAGCTGAAGGATTGGGAACACAGGCTAAGGCTAATTGTTTTGCTTCTCAATGGAGAAGAAAAATTCCTGTCATCTTGAATTCGAGAAGTCGTCCAAGGTATAAATCTAAATGATTTAAAAGGCACGACACGCGATTGCCTTGATAATATGGTGAATATTTTTCTATTTTATTATTTTTAGAAATATTTCAGTCCACGTATTTTTGAAAATACATACACACTTCTAAGCTGTTCTATGAGATTCAGGGGTTCGCTCCTCAAAGAAAGACAAACCGCCAGATAAATGTTTAACTCATGGAACTAGAATTTACTTACTGTTGGTGTGTCCATCGTTTCCATTTACAGCTATCTTGGAACACAGCTGTCTTTGTAATCAGGGAAGTACATCAGTGTGGGGGATTAGCCCACAGCTGGCGGTTCCAGTTGGTCATTCCACCTAAAGATTCTGGAACATAACCCAGTGAGTTGGAGTCTTTTATGACATACGCAAAGAACAAAAATAAAAAAAAAGCGGGGGGGAGCTTATTTAATTGAACAGAACTTAAAATACTGGGGAGGTTAAAAAGATTCGTTTCGTCCACCATTTCTCCGGGGGTGTAGAAGGTCCTTAGCGCGGCTTAGTGGCGCTAAGGCACTATTTTTTTAGGCTTAGAGGAGCTTACTTTTCGTAGTTAGATTAGGTGGTTGCAGAAGATGAGCAAAGAAATTATTTAGGTGATCATATATTCGAAAATAGCGAATACTGAGTTTTATATACAAACAGGCCTCTCTCAGAAGCTTTATCGCGTATAGTTAGTTATGAAAGTTGTGACGTATATTCTAAATTACCTTCCCTTTTTAGTTTCTTTCCCTATGTAAATCTTGAGTTTGTTCTCAGTTATACTTCATACTTAACGTGATATCTTTTCTCTCAAACGAATACTGTTGGCAACGCAATTGAGGTAGAATGAACGTGACGTATGCCTGTTATGAGATAAAAACGAGAGATATAAACTACGATACAGCAGTTGCTTGTGTGGTGGTGGTGGTGGAGTGTGGAATGTTCATTTGTGTTATGTGATTTCTATACTATCCTGAAGTGCTATAAACTGTGCTGGAGAAATAAAGCCAATTTCCATAAGTTTGACTTCTGTTTTAAATGTTTCGTCTGGCCGTTAAGGTTTAATTTAGGAACTATTTCATCGTATGGTTATTTTTTTAAAATAACGTTTCAGTACGAAAAGACATTTACGTTATAAACTCCAAGAAAGTTCTTGTGTGAAAGGGTGCTGTATAGGTAACTGAATAATGCTGTATTTTATAGCACTTTTATTCGTATTGCAAGGATGAGATTAAACCGTCGGATCACAAAATAGGACAACACCTCACGGATCACAACGGTAAATAGCATGTTGTTTGTTTCTGGGTTTAACTTTCACGGTGAGCAGCTATATGCCGTTGGCCGCCCTTGATTTGGGGTCGGGGGAGGCGCACCACTCAAGCTACATGCGGAGTTCAGACCACTAACGATAAACCTACACCTCTGACCACTCGGGCACCGGGACGGCATAAAGAGAATATCTGAAAAAAGCGTTTCGCAAAGGTAATTGTCTAGACGGTAGTCCTCAAAATTATTTCATTGCTCGGAGAATAAAACTGCAGAGAAATTAAACGGCTAAGTGATAACAGTTTTATGCATGCGAAGAATATTTTTACTAAGCTACGCTTTCTCTTATTCTTTAAGAATAACACAACAGATATCTCCTTCATTTACCTCAGAATCTTAGGAAAAGGGCGTATTAGTCACACTGAATAGATGTGACTATCTGTGGCGGATTTCCAAAAGGCGCACTAGGGCCCCAGAGTTTCAGGTGCCCCGAAAACGTATAAATGAATTGCCAGTAATGTTTTGGTTTTGAGGGACCGAAATAAATAAACCCTTAAAGTGACCACCTTATATGTACTGTGAATTGATATATTTTACTTTCTCATATTAGTAACATATTTTCTTGCTGATACTCCAAATTGGCGCAGTGGTCTAAGCGATGGCTTCTGTTCATTCGCCCGAAAGGGGTCCGGGTTCGAATCCCGGTGAGGCATGGATGTTGTGTTTGTCTAACTCTTCCGGGTTACAGCACTGGCTCTCTCACTTCCCTGGAGCCAGTTACCCTAAATTAGGGACGAGCGACTGCTTATAGCACACGGTGGTCGTTAAACCTCCAATCAAAAAAAAAAAAAGAATGCTCCAAATTTCAGAGTTCTTATCGACTTATTTGTTTTGAAAGGAACAGTTTAAATAATTTAGTCTTCCTTTTAGTGGTAGGTGAAGGAAGCATTTATGCTTCCCAAACATTTCATTGTGTATGGCGAATACTTAACAGGACTGCTGTTACATAAATTACTTTCATGCTACTTCCAGCCAAAGGAAAACGTCTGTGTTCGAACCTCCTTTCTTCCTGAGTTGCAATGAGGAAAGCTTGTGGAAACATCTTTTATGATTGGAGATGTTTGATGTTTATTGCCTTTTCCCTTTGTTTCAGGGTAATCAAGTTCTTCCTAAGCCCTAATCCCTCGCTAAACCAGCCTAAACCAAAAGAGCTTATATTTAGGTTGGAAAACTAAAGAAATTCGGGAATGTCACAGTATTTATCTTTTTCTTATGTGATAGTGTCAAAAGAAATTTCTATTGTATAGGAACAACATTTTCTTATTATTTTCTCCTCCCCTGGTTTAGTTCTGATAATTATGAAGTATTCTCACTTTTTCTATTCCTTAAATCGACATAAAATTTACTTTTAAACAAGTTAGGATTATGATTGTGGAATAAATTTCGCTCCTGTGATCTGACCTTGGACCCCATTTCGATGATATTAAACAGAATTGGTACAGTATACCTCAGGAACAGCAAACTAAAGTTTAGTTACAATAGAAGCATTTTTAGTCAAGTTATGAGGATAATGGCTGTGGAATAAATCTCGCTCCTGTGACCCCATTTCGATTATATTCAACAGAACCGGTTTAGCATACCTTATAACGTAGAAGTCTTTTCGTACTTCTACGTTAATTTAAAACATCACTATATGAAGAAATAGTTCCTAAAATTAAACCTTAACGGCCAGACGAAACATGTAAACAACAGAAGTCAAACTTACGGAAAAGAGGTTTTATTCAGGATGTAGCAAACACATCGTAGCATAGCATATTGCACTAAACTCTCCACACACCACACAACTCTTAACACAACGCTCTTTTTACAACGCTCCTTTCAATAATCGGTTTACACGCTCAACGCTCGCCAAGCAACAGATTAGTCGTCGTTTTTATCTCTCGTTCTTATCAATTCAGGCATACGTCACGTTCATTCAACCTCAATTGTGTTGCCAAACGTATTCGTTTGAGAGAAAAGATATTACGTTAAGAGTGAAGAATAACTGAGAATAAACTCAAGATTTACATAGGGAAAGAAACTAAAAAGGAAAGTTAATTTAGAATATACGTCACAACCTCCGGAACAACATGGTAAAGTTTTGTCGCAGTCGAGCATATTTACATAAGTTATGACGCATAAGGGCAGTGGAATGGATCCCGCTCCTATGCCTTGACTTTTGACCCCATTTCGTCCATTTTCAATAGGTTTCGTCCCCAAGTTATCCCCTACCACATACTAAAATTTCATCGAAATCGAACCATTTTTACGCGAGTTATCGTGAGCACAGACAGACGGACAAAGCTGGAGAATCTTTAAGGCTGCTCTCTTGTAAACTGTAGGTTGTCGATGTAACATAAAATTAACCTACGGTTGGAAAGTGTAAAAAAAGCAATAAAGGTTTCAATGATACTCTTACACGAAAACCTGTGGTTCCCACATTTCCATTTTCAAACTGCAACTTTTGCGTTTAATCCATATGCCCACTTGGAAATCCGCCAGTGAAAGTGCCGAACCTGATATCCTTAGATTTCCTACTTGCCGCAAAAATAATTTTTGAAATATCTCTAAAAACAAAAAGTTCGATGTGCGCAGACAAAATTATTACACTAACACTATTTTTTTACAAAACGTTCTAATAATAGGCAGATAGAATGGCATTTTAAAAAGTGTAAAAACTTTTTTCTTGACTTTATCATTTTTTATTTTTTTGTTAATCTGACAAATGAAAATTTCTGAAGCGATAAGAAGGGGAGGGAGCCCCTGAATCTTTTAGCGCCTAGGGCACAAAAATATCTAAAGTCGCTTCTGGTGACTATCAGAGGAGACTTTAGACCTTTTGGAGCCCTAGGCACTAAAAGGTTCAGAAATTTCTTATCCCTTCAAAAATTTCCTTATCCCTTCAGAAATTTTCATCCGTCAGATTAACAAAAAAAAAAAAAAGGACGGGGGGGGGTCAGGAAAACGGTTTTAACACTGTTTTTAAATGCCATCGCTTCCTATTATTAAAACGTTCTGTAAGAAACAGTGCTAGTTAATAATTTTGTCTGTCCGTGCACATCGAACTTTTTGACTTCAGAGATATTTCAAAAATTATTTTTTCCGGCTAATATTGGGTTGTTGGAAAAGTCATGACGTATTTTAGCCATGTTTCGCAAAGGTCATTTATTGATAGAAAGAACAAAGATCAATCAATGATATAATGCCCGTTTTGTTCGCTAACCTTTTGCCATCTTTCAGTGAGCTGCAAAATGCCTCGTTCATAGAAGGACCTGTCTTTCGTGGCGAAAAACTATACAAGGTGCTGATATACAGCCTCATATGAATTGAATGTTATACCACACAACGACGGTTGAAGAGAGCAAAACAAGTGGAAGTCTGATGGCGCAAGGTCAGGCGAGTATGCTGGGTGGGGCAACACATCCCACCCAAGCTCCAACAATATTTGGCGCGTGATCAAACTTGTGTATGGTCTCGCGTTGTCGTGATGAAACACAACACCTTTACGATGAACGAGCTCTGGACGTTTCTGGATGATGGATTTGTTCAAACTGTCCAATTGCCGACAGTACACATTCGAATTGATTGTTTGGTTCCGTGGTAGGAGCTCGAAAAACACGACACCTTTGAAATCCCACCACACTGAGACCAGAACCTTCCGCTGATGAATGTCTGCTTTGGATGTCGTTTGAGGCGAAGCAGCACGTCGGGACCAAGACCATTTGCGCAGCGCATTGTTGTACACAATCCACTTTTCATCACCAGTTATCAGTCGCTTCAAAAAAGGATCGTTTTCCTCACGTTTAATGAGCATATCACAGATGTTTATACGCACTGTCAATTGAGCTTCTTTGAGTTCCCGAGGAACCCACACTTCAAGCTTGCTTACGTATCCCAGCTTCTTCAAGTGGTCGTGAATGCTTGAATGCTGGATGTGCAATGTGTCTGAAATCTCTCGTGTCGTGTAACGTGGGTTTGACTCGATCAATGCCTTGATTTGGTTGCCATCAGCCTCGATGGGCCTCCCGAACCGAGGAGCATTGTTGAGGTCAAAATCACTAGCACGGAATTTTGCGAACCACCGCTGGCACTGACGTTCTTGTAGAGCATTATCATCGTACACTTTACGCAACTTTTCATAAGCTTGAAACGCGTTCTTCCCTTTACGGAAGTAAAACTGTAAAATATGGCGAAAATGCACAGTTTGGTCTTCCATCTTCAACTTGATGTCAAATCTCCTCAAATCAACCAAATCGCTCACTATTCCTTTTAGACTGCAGCTAGAACTGACACCTGTTGAATGCCATAGCGATAATAGAGCTGCGCATGCCTCTAGTACTTTCAAAATCGCCCAACCGCCATCGGATGCCAAAATACGTCATGATTTTTCCGACAACCCAATAGGAAATCAATGGATATTAAGTTTGGCACTTTTAATATCCCATATATACTTCACGCACTGCAGTTATCGTAAACAGAAGTTTGAGGCTTATATGGAACCAATGGATGTTAGGTTTGGCACTTTAAATACCAGTATCTCATTTATACCTGCACTGCAGTTATAAATGAGATACTGGTATCAGAAGCAGAAGCATACAAATTAAATGCAAAAGATCCGGTTTGAAAATGGAAAAGTAGGAACTGCAGGTTTTTGATGCTTTTTCAAAAGCTAGTTTTATTGCTTTTTCAAAAGCTAGTTTTATTGCTTTTTCAAAAGCTAGTTTTAAGTTGATTTAAGGAATAGGAAAGGTGAGAATACTTGAAAATTATCAGTATTAAACCAAGGGAGTAGAAAGTAATGAGAAAATGTTGTTGCAATGCAAAATAAATTACTGTTAACTCTATTAAATAAGATAGTGTGATATTTTCAAATTTCTTTATTTTTTCAGCCTAAATATTAATAACTATTTTCGTTTAAGATGGTTTAGGGGGATTAGGGCCAAGAAAGAACTTGATTGTCTTAAGAAGAGTTATCCTGTGAAGAATATTTTTTTCCTCATTGATTATCCTACCACGAAGGGAAAAAAAATATTAACAGCAAACACGCCCGATCATCAGGAAGGTTGTTACAAGTACTCCTCATCGCAACTCGGGAAGAAGGTGGAAAGGTTCCAACACAGATGCCAAGGGAACACTCATGGCTGGAAGTAGCATGAAAGCAATTTATAGCATAGCAGGCCAGTTAAGAATTCGCCTTAAACAATGAAAAGTGTGGGAAGCGTGAATACCTTCTTTACCAACCACTAAAAGGAACTCAGAATTATTTTAACTGTTCCTTTCAAAATAAGTACATTGATAAGAACTCGAAAATTCGGAATGTCAGCAACAGCAAGAAAAAATATGCTATTATTAATATGAGAAAGTAAAATATCAATTGACAATACATAGTAGTCGCTTTAAGGATTGATTTGCTTCGGTCCGCGAAAACCAAAACTGAAAATACAATTATATGTTTTCGGGGCCCCTGAAACAGCGAGGCCCCCTAGGCGCGCGCCTAGTGCGCCTAGCCGGAAATCCGCCCCTGATGACTATATTAGTTACATTTATTCAGTGTGACGTACAATATTAGTTAATCTATTCAGTGTGACTCAATTATTTAAAAAACTGCATATCTGACCACGGTGTGTGAGCGACTAACAAACACTAATTTTCTTTTTTTTTAAACTGCATAGGTTTAGCGATTTAAATAAAAGTAATTAGTAATAATTTTTTTATAAAATGCACTGAACAATAAAAACAGCCAAACAGAATTCACAATGCCTTTAAAAACTTTAACTTCTTTCCACGTCGTTTTTACCTAATCAGTTCACCGCATAGATACTTTTTAATTAGAACTACATCACTGCATTTCTCCTATTATCGGCACCGCACCTAGCCACCTATGCTGCAAAAGGAATTAACTGTATATCTCGGAAACCCCATACCGATATTTCCACTGAGAATTTAAATGAGTGTTGCATTTTAACTCACTAGATGGCGACACGTCAAAAACTGGGCGTTCAGTTATGAACCTGACCAATATTGTCCATCTATAGTTGTCAGAATTGACTTGTGCATAATGAAAAAATTCAAAGCTATAAAAGTTAACATGCGAAAAGAATCGTTAGGTCGGTTTCCTTCCAATCTTTTTCACGTCATGTCTTTAAAAAATTTTATAATTAATATTTTCACAGTACACTATGGAGAACAGTGTTTTTACCTTTTGTTTTTAGTATGAATTACGCTATTCAGTGGCGTAGCCAGAAATTTCTTAGGTGGGGGGGGATCCAAGGGTTTGGTTCATGGGTGAAAGCCTCGTATACCCATATATATCGCTTTAAATTTGTGCTCAGTCTCCCTTCAAGGGGTTCACCCCCCCTCCTTCCCCTCTGGCTACGCCACTGACGCTATTTATTTAACGTGTTAGTTGGAAGAATAAGCTGTATAATTAATTCAAATGATCTTCATAATAATAAAGGAGTGTGAATATTTTCTTCAAAGATGCACTGCCTTGTTATTTTGCTCAGTCAGAGCACTTAACTTTTTCGTAATCAAAAGAATGCATTTGAACCACATTTATTTTATTTGCATCGCCAGCAGAGGAAGCTTGCGATTAGCTGATGCAGGGAGCTGTATATTAGCTCAACAAACATCAATTTCAAAATGAAGCAATTTTGTATCTGTTAGAACTCTGAAAAGGGTATTTATCAAATTATAGCCACATTTGAAAGTGACGGCGTTAAAACGAAAAGAAACACCCGTTAAAAAAATTGTAGAATTATAAAAGAGTACTGTTATTTTATCCCTTTCTGCTTCCTATTTTTTTATGCCACTTTCATCAACAATTTCTATCTTTCTTTACAATAGACTGTCTCCTCTTAACACATGCACTATCCAGTTATATTTTCTTTCTTTTTTTTTTTTATGTTTTTTAGTAAATTCCTTTCTTCTTCAACTCTTTGCAATGCTTCATCATTGGTAATTTTTTCAATCCACTTTATTTTTTTCATTCTTCTCCATAACCACAGTTCAAATGCCTCCAACATTTTTGCTTCTTTCTTCCCAATTGTCCACGTTTTCGCCCCACGTAAAGTTATACTCCAAATATAACACTGAATAAGTCTTTTCTTCAAATTTTTATTCATTTTATTTATAAAAAAAATTTTCTTGTAATAAAATGCATATTTTCCTTTTTTTCCTTTATTAATTTTTTCTTTCATTTCCATGTCACATTTTCCATTATTTTGGATTATACTACCGAGGTATTTGTATAGTCTCACTTGATCTACATTATCTCCATTCATCATCACCTCAACATTTCCTGGTTTCCTGGAAACTCTCATAGTTTTTGTTTTCTTTGTGTTAATTTTCATCTCAAAGATCGCTCTGCCGGTTGTTAACATTATTTTACTAATATTGCGAAAACTTGGTAAATATCTAAGAGCCAACGGTTATAAAATATCAAGTAAAACGTCAGAGTGATGCGAACGCCGTCAACCCAGCCCTCTGCACAAACGCAAAATAAAACAATAATCAGCACAGAATGAATGCGAATGAGGTAGTGTGCTACAAAAAGACGCTTTCGCGGTAGGGCTTGATAAAATTCCGTTCAAGGTTATAAATGCTGAGATTGACTTTCTGCGGCAGAGCAGAAATGACAAATTAGCTATTTATCCTTACGGCGCAGGCCTGTAGCCGGACAAAGAATTTAGGTGGGGCGGCTAATAATTGAGGTTGGGCAAAGGTTATGAAGGAGGTCTGGCAAAAGATAGAAAGAGATCGGGCATTGGACTCTAGTGTGAGTCGATGGAACGAGCAAAAGGAATCGCAGGTCGGGCTCCGACTGGCCCTCCCTTGGCTATGGCCCTGCTACGGCGTATTCGAAATGGTGACGGAGGTTATGCATATTGCTCTATTTGCTTCTCTCCGCTGTTTCGGGCAATTCCTTCCCTACACATGAGGAATATTCACCTCACGGATTATGTTACTCTGTGCCCTAGTTAGCTGCGTGGAAAATTGTCATGCATTTCTATTTTTACTACCCCTCAGAGCATGAATTTATGTCCCGAGTATGGCCATTCTGGGGGGAAACCGATAGCTATGGCCAGATGACTCTTATTAGGCGTTCTTTGCGTAGTAAGAGGAAAATTTCCCCTGCCTTTCCGTCCATTCATGAGTCCCCAATTTATTAATATGGCAGCTGAAATTCGAATTGATTCTTATAAAATTTGTCATGTGAAACTTTTGTGAACCTCAAAAATTATACAAATTTTGAAGATGACAATCCGATTTTTGGCGTAAATGTGACAAGGATGGTAAGTCAGATAATGTCCGAAAACTATTATCTGACTTACCATCCTTGTCACATTTACGCCAAAAATCGGATTGTCATCTTCAAAATTTGTATTATATGGCGTAATCCCGTATTTCTTTCATGACTCAAAAATTATGTTTAACATTTCTTGGTCACGCAGATCTTCATCTACAAACGTGAATGAGGCTATTTTCCAATTTGCTTCAGCCGATCCAATTCGGTCACTTTCACGGTAAGCAATGAAAGACGTTTCATCACAGTGCTACAGCCGATTCAATTCGGTCACTTTCACGGTAAGCAGTGAAAGACGTTTCATCACAGTGCTACAGCCGATCCGGTCACTCTCACGGTAAGCAATGAAAGATGTTTTATCACAAAGTGCTTCAGCCGATCCGGTCACTCTCACGGTAAGCAATGAAAGATGTTTTATCACAAAGTGCTTCAGCCGATCCGGTCACTCTCACGGTAAGCAATGAAAGATGTTTTATCACAAAGTGCTTCAGCCGATCCGGTCACTGTCACGGTAAGCAATGAAAGATGTTTTATCACAAAGTGCTTCAGCCGATCCAATTCGGTCACTTTCACGGTAAGCAGTGAAAGACGTTTCATCACAGTGCTACAGCCGATTCAATTCGGTCACTCTCACGGTAAGCAATGAAAGATGTTTTATCACAAAGTGCTTCAGCCGATCCGGTCACTCTCACGGTAAGCAATGAAAGATGTTTTATCACAAAGTGCTTCAGCTGATCCGGTCACTCTCACGGTAAGCAATGAAAGATGTTTTATCACAAAGTGCTTCAGCCGATCCGGTCACTCTCACGGTAAGCAATGAAAGATGTTTTATCACAAAGTGCTTCAGCCGATCCAATTCGGTCACTTTCACGGTAAGCAATGAAAGATGTTTTATCACAAAGTGTTTCAGCCGATCCGATCACTCTCACGGTAAGCAATGAAAGATGTTTTATCACAAAGTGCTTCAGCCGATCCGGTCACTCTCACGGTAAGCAATGAAAGATGTTTTATCACAAAGTGCTTACAGCCGATCCGGTCACTCTCACGGTAAGCAATGAAAGATGTTTCATCACAAAGTGCTTCAGCCGATCCGGTCACTCTCACGGTAAGCAATGAAAGGTGTTTTATCACAAAGTGCTTCAGCCGATCCGGTCACTCTCACGGTAAGCAATGAAAGATGTTTTATCACAAAGTGCTTCAGCCGATCCGGTCACTCTCACGGTAAGCAATGAAAGATGTTTTATCACAAAGTGCTTCAGCCGATCCGGTCACTCTCACGGTAAGCAATGAAAGATGTTTTATCACAAAGTGCTTCAGCCGATCCAATTCGGTCACTTTCACGGTAAGCAGTGAAAGACGTTTCATCACAGTGCTACCGCCGATCCGGTCACTCTCACGGTAAGCAATGAAAGATGTTTTATCACAAAGTGCTACAGCCGATCCGGTCAGTCTCACGGTAAGCAATGAAAGATGTTTTATCACAAAGTGCTACAGCCGATCCGGTCACTCTCACGGTAACCAATGAAAGATGTTTTATCACAAAGTGCTACAGCCGATCCGGTCACTCTCACGGTAAGCAATGAAAGATGTTTTATCACAAAGTGCTTCAGCCGATCCGGTCACTCTCACGGTAAGCAATGAAAGATGTTTTATCACAAAGTGCTTCAGCCGATCCGGTCACTCTCACGGTAAGCAATGAAAGATGTTTTATCACAAAGTGCTTCAGCCGATCCGGTCACTCTCACGGTAAGCAATGAAAGATGTTTTATCACAAAGTGCTACAGCCGATCCGGTCACTCTCACGGTAAGCAATGAAAGATGTTTTCATCACAAAGTGCTTCAGCCGATCCGGTCACTCTCACGGTAAGCAATGAAAGATGTTTTATCACAAAGTGCTTCTGCCGATCCGGTCACTCTCACGGTAAGCAATGAAAGATGTTTTATCACAAAGTGCTACAGCCGATCCGGTCAGTCTCACGGTAAGCAATGAAAGATGTTTTATCACAAAGTGCTACAGCCGATCCGGTCACTCTCACGGTAACCAATGAAAGATGTTTTATCACAAAGTGCTACAGCCGATGCGGTCACTCTCACGGTAAGCAATGAAAGATGTTTTATCACAAAGTGCTTCAGCCGGTCCGGTCACTCTCACGGTAAGCAATGAAAGATGTTTTATCACAAAGTGCTTCTGCCGATCCGGTCACTCTCACGGTAAGCAATGAAAGATGTTTTATCACAAAGTGCTTCAGCCGATCCGGTCACTCTCACGGTAAGCAATGAAAGATGTTTTATCGCACAGGCTGCTACCATATCTGTAGCCCCATTGGAGTGATATTTTACTTCAATGAAGCGGAAACACTGAGACAACTCATGTAGTGATCTCAGCACTCAGAGTCAGGGGTTCGGTCCGCACTAGAGCACAACTAAGAGCTCGTTGAAGTATCAGAGCAATTTAATTTGCACCTACAGCAGAGTAAGAGACTTCAGAATGCATGAATCTTAACAAAAATAACTTTTGTGTGGAGAGCTTCAGCCTCATGGCACGAGCCGCGCTGACCGTTTGCAAGCATGACTCCAGGATACGCAATTTCATTTATTTCATACCGTCGTCATTTACCCTCATCTTGCACAATGTTATTGTCTCACGAGTGTCATTGTATTGTCTCATATTATTGAAATACTTCAGCTTGTTTTGGTGGCCACAATTTTTTTTTTCGTGTACATATGTAGCCCTCCATTTTTGATTTGATAGCTATTATTTCGCACTAGTGTTTATAACTGTAATATCTCTTTCTTGTTTCTTTCCAGATTATTAGTATGCAGTGAGGGCTACACATATGTGCTATGCGGTGTGAAGAAAGTGAGCAGTATGGGTAAACTCAAACTGGGCCAATCAATTTTTACTTTGAAGAAATATTGGAAAAGAAGCCCATGATGTAAATGTATGTAAACAAAACTACGAGGTGCCACCAACAGCTAAGTCAACAACTGGAGGTTGCCATGCGCGCAGCCGGTTGGCTTCCTAAGAGAAGGGGAGAGGGGATAGCCGGCAGAAAGGGCGCGCAATTGGAATCCCGAAGTACAGAACCTAATGATAATATATTATTATTATTTAATAGATCGTTATTATTATTATTTTCAATAATTAAGGAAAAATTTATGACTAAAACTGGAAGCGGAAATTAAATCTCAAAGGTCTTTAAACATTTTGTATTTTATTTTAGATATACAGGGTGATTGGGATGTAAGGTCAGGAGATGCGCAACATCACAGCCTCTCCTTGACAAATGCCAACCCCGCTTTCTCGTGGTGTATCCTGTTCCCACTAAAGGGGCTCTGACGACCGCCAATAACGGTCTAACTATACCATCGGGATTAGAGGAAATGCTATCCCACACTCACCAACCCGCTTGGCCAGTGTGGGGAGTTATGACCAAACCCCTCCAAAATGACTCCACAACTTAAATCTTGGCCCTCAGTCTCCGGCAGCTGTAATTTACCTGGCCAAGGCAGCGGCCAGTGCGACATGAAGGCAGAGGGTGCTAAGAATCCCCGGAGGACCGGACTAGGCTGCCATTTGATGCTGACCTTGACTACGTATAATGGACGCTCCCTATCTTCTGATTCAAGGCTTCTTGAATTGGAAGAGGAACTACAAAGGATCAATTGGGACATCGTCAGGCTAAGTGAGGTAAAGAAAAAGGAGAAGATCTCATTGAACTGAAAAGTGGACATCTCTTCTACTATCGTGGGACAGATACTGGCAGAACTAGTGGTGTTGGATTTATAATAAACAAGAAACTGAAGGATAAAGTTGTAGAAGTTGAAAGTTCTTCTGACAGAGCTGCACGACTTGTTATCCAACTCTCGAGAAGATACAAGGCTCAGATTATTCAAACTTATGCACCCACCAACAAGTCATCCTGAAGAAGAAATTGAAGAATTTTATGAGGAAATTCGTGATCTAAATAATAAAGGTAAGCAGCACTTGAAGATAATTATGGGAGATTTCAATGCAAAAATAGGGCAACGGCAACAGAATGAAACTTCAGTAGGTAAATTCGGTCACGGCAACAGAAACCAGCGTCAAAATACTCTCGTAGAGTTTGCAGAAGGGTTTTTCATCATGAACTCCTTTTTCAAGAAGAAGCCACACAGGAAATGGACATGCAGACATCCAAATGGGACGAGAAGTGAAATTGATTTTATTATGTGTAACAAAAAAATTCGTCATCGAAGACTGCAGTGTGCTAAACAAGTTCAACACAGGTAGTGACCATAGATTGGTGAGATGTAAGATGCACCTCAATACTAAATTCGAACGTGGCAAGCTCATAAGACAAACAAAATGTATTGACATAACCAACCTTAAAAACACCATAATCCTTCAAGTTGAAACTGAAGAACAAATTTTCTGCTTTACAAGGCCTAACATCGGAAGAAGGGGATATTTCTGAAGTTAACAGAAAAGTAACCACAGCTCTTGTGGAAACAGCAGCAAAATTAACTGGGTCTAAGAACAAGTTGCATGTGAACAATTTATCAGGAAAAACCAAACTGTTGATGCAAAAAAGAAGAGAGATGAGGACAACTAAAGAAGATGTGACTTCCAAAGAGAAATATATAGAGCTATGCAAGACAGTACGAAAAAAGTATCACTGAAGACGTAAGGAAATTCAATTGTGAACTAGTGAGGAAAGCAATTGAAAACAACCAAAGCCTAAAGATAGCAAACGGACATCTCAGTAAGGGGAGAAAACAGATTATGGCACTGAGAAAAGAAGATGGTTCTGCAACAAGAAATAGAGGCGAAATTTTAACAAGAGTGAAAGATTTGTACTCCAAATTTTATGAAAGGGATGATACATGTACTAGAGACATCATGAAAGGTACCAGTACCAGAGTTCTTCCAGTCCTCCCAGCAGAAGTTGCACGTGCAATCAAGAACATGAAGCGGGGAAAAGCTCCAGAAGAAGATGGAATTACTGTAGACATCATACAAGAAGCAAGTGGAGAAATCGAAACAGTACTCGCCCAAATTTTCACTCGATGCCTTAATGAAAAGAAGATTCCTGAGGATTGGAACACCGCTACAATGATCCTGCTACATAAAAAAGGTGACATTGAGGATCTCAGGAACTACAGACCTATCAGTGGTTTATAAAATCTTCACTAAAGTTCTTTCACACCGGTTGAACCGAGAGAACAAGCTGAATTCGGGAATAGCTACAGCACACTAGATCATATTCACATACTGAGAGAACTAATTGAAAGAGCGAGGGAATATGAGCTTCCATTGTGCATGGCGTTTTTATGAAAAGGCCTTTGATTCAGTTAAACCATCAGCAGTTACAATGGCTTTGAAATCCTGTGGTATTGAAGATGCATTAATATTATTAATAACATCTATGAAAACTGCAAGTGCAAAGATTCGGCTGTTTGAAAATACAACACACACAAAAATTGGAAAGGGAGCGAGACAAGGGGACACCATATCTCCCAAGCTCTTTGATGCCATATTGGAAAATGTCTTTCAATCACTGAACTGGGAAAACAAAGGGATAAAGATTAATGGATATTATCTAACCCACCTTCGTTTTGCTGATGACGTAGTCATTTTTGCAACTAGCCCATCAGAGCTGCAGAGTATGATCCAGGAACTTGCTGACAAGAGTAAAGAAGTGGGATTACAAATGAACTTTTAGAAGACAAAAGTGATGTTCAATGCTTTTACAAGAAATGAAGATTTATCGATTGATGGAGAAAAGCTGGAGATAACAGACACGTACGTTTATCTTGGACAGCAGATATCAAGTGAGGTTCACATTGGTGAAGAAATTAATCGGCGTACAAAACTTGCCTGGAGAGCTTTTGGAAGAAACAGCATAATTTTCAAGAGCAATATGCCATTATGTCTCAAAAGAAAAGTGTTTGATTAATGCATCCTTCCAGTGCTTACGTATGGTGCAGAGACGTGGACCTTAACTAAAAGAGACATACAAAGGCTGCAGACAACTCAAAGAGCATGGAGAGGTGCATGCTTGGTGTAACCAGGAGAGATAAGAAGAGGAACTTGTGGATCCGAAAAATGACAAGAGTGGAAGACATCATGATCAGAGTTAAATCCCTGAAATGGCAATGGGCTGGACATACTGCCCGAAGGACAGACCATTGATGGACAGCCGAAATTTTAGATTGGATTCCAAAAGACAGGAAGATTCATAAGTCCGGAACCAACCAAATATTTTCTAGACATTTAACAGCGCATGAAAGTAACTATGTGCAATATACCTATAGGTACATCAGGCCAAGTAGTGCGCTTTTGACACATGTTACCCCACCCATTCGCCATCTTGGAATCCGACATATTAGATTCAACTTCATGTTTTGAAACAGCAATAGGGTCATGTGACCACTCAAATTTATGTAAAAAAAAAATCAGAAAAATAGTGGTACCATTATTTTTCACATATCATTATTGGTTTTCGTGTTATTAACCGATGTTTGGTGTTTTTCTTGCATCATGCATGAATGTTTCAACTTTTTTTTTTTGCAGTGAAACGTGATGGAATTGACCAAAGAGGAGCGTATTGACATAATTGTGAATTGTGGTGGACGGAATTGAAGGGAGGTTGCATCTGACTTCAACCGCAGACACCCAGAAAAGACGACCAATCACGCATAGTGCAGTGGCGAAGCCAATCCAGGAATTTAGGCAAACCGGCACTGTATGTGTGAAAAGCCAAAAATAAGTCGGCCGTAAACAACAACAAATGTGGAGTCAACAATCATGATTTTGGCGGTGCTTGCCAAAAGCCCAAAGAAGAGCACGCGACGTTTAGCAGACGAATGTGGCACCAGTCAAAGCTCCATTGTGCGTATCATTTCAAAAAAGAAACGGCACCCTTATATACTGCAAACTGTTACACCATTTGAGTGAGCATGATCCTGATCGTCGTCTTCAATTTTGCGAGTGGGCCCTGCAGCCATTTCAGTCTGACCCAACATTTGCATCAAAGATTCTCTTCAGTCATGAAGCCAATTTCTACTTCAATGGAGAGGTTAATCGCCATAATCCCCGATTCTTGTCGGACACCAATCAACATTGGATGAACCCATCTAAGATGCCAGGTGCACAAAAAAGTTATGGTGTGGTGTGGAATATGGAAGACACGCATTGTCGGCCCGCTGTTTATTAACGGCAATTTTACTGGCGACAGGGGCCACCACATGCTGCAAGAGTCCATCATCCCAATGCCGTTAGATGAAGATGATGATTCCCCTGCTTCTTCCAACAGGATGGTGCTTCTCCTCATTACGCTGCAGCTTTTCGTGCCAATCTGGATGAGCTATTTCGTAATTGATGGATTGGGCGGCGTGGTCCTCTCGAGTGGGCCACACGCTCCCCGATTTAAGTCCGTTGGACTTCTTCCTGCGGGGTATGTGAAAGGTGTGGTGTGTGCGCCCAACGTCAGAAATCTGAAACATTTACAGCAGTTGAAGGCGAGCATTACTGATGCATGTGACAGCATTACAGCAGACATGCTGAACCCTGCTCGTATGGAATGGGAACGATATTTGCACGTGTGTGTAGCTGGACAAGGATATCATATTGAACACCTGTTGTGAGGTTTGCACGTGTGTGTACTGTAAAGGAGAGTTTTGTGTGTGTGTGTGTGTGTGTGTGTGTGTGTGTGTGTGTGTGTGTGGTTCGGTACGTACCTCAGATGAACATGCAATAACTTGAAAACTAAAAAAAGTTGTAAACAATAATGGTATCACTGTCTTTCTAAGAAAATTTTACACAAATTTGTGTGGTCACATGACCCTTTTACAGTTTGAGAAATTGAAGTTGAATCCAATATGGCAGATTCAAAGATGGTGGAAGGGTGTGGTAACATGTGTCAGAGGTGCAATTCTTGGTTCAATGTATATTGCACATGATAACTTTCATGTGCTGTTTAATGTCTAAAAAATATTTGGGTGGTCCCGGATCTTTGAATCATGCACTCTGTTATTTTTACCCTATTACTGTTTATTCTCTATTATGTACATTTATCGCAAAAATTATGAAGGACTCGTAAAATAAAATATTTTTCTCGTGAAAGCATGATGTAATATTTGATTTGAGGTCTTACTTTTTATTGTTCTGGGGGTGCTTGCCAAACAAAACAAATATAAGATTGAGAAAAAATAGGTTCTTTTCGAAAGCATCAAAAGAATCAAAGACGAATTCACGCCAGTCTAATACTTCTCCAGCGTGTGCTTCCATTGTGACTGCTGAGTAATACATATCAGCGGAATAACCAAAATTTCCAAAGTTATCATTAATTGTTGGTTCGTCGGCGTACATGTGTGTCATTCACAGAACGATAGAGTGCGGAATTCCATTGTACATCTGCTGATGTAAATGGAAGCAGCCCATAAATGACAACCAATGTATTTTCTTAATTGAATACTACAGTGCTTATCAACTTGTTACCCTGGGAATGGGGTAGTATTCACTTCTGTTTTATTGCATAGCAGCTAGATTTTATAACTTTATTATTATTATTAATATTATTACTATTATTATTATTATTATTATTATTATCTTGTTTTCGTGAAAGAGTACAAACTGTAAACTACAGGGTGAGTCAAAAGTCGCAAGACACCCTTGTATTTCAGAAACGGGAGGGAAAATGAAATATCAGAATACCCCAGCAAGGAATCGGTGAGGGGGCCTATCTTTTAGGCTATTTTCGGAACATGGCTGCTATTTTGAAATCCGCCATACTATGGATCAAGGCCAATTTTTTCAAATGGTAAGGGAGCCATGTTACATATAAAACAAAACCAAAATGTTCTCATAAATTGATTGCCGTAATCGGATTTGACATATGTGTTGTGGTTCACAAGTTATCAACACAGAAAGTTGGAAGAACAACTTCTAAAATACCCTGTGATGCGCAGCTATTGGATGTGTTCAATGTGTTGTTCCTGTTGCTGAACACAGAGCTGAAGGCTCTTCAATTAGTCGTTATGCACCCGCACGAGAATATCGGGAGAAATGCGGTTACAGACCCTCCAGGATGCATTGCTGAAGGTGGTGTTTATCGCGGATTTTCTCAGTATACACCTCCAGGACGCATTGCTGAAGGTGGTGTTTATCGCGGATTTTCTCAGCATACACCAGGTGTTTCAGATAACCCCACAGATAAAAGTCAAGTGGTGTGAGGTCAGGAGATCTGGGTGGCCATTCCATAGAACCACGCCGGCCAACCTAATGACCAGGGAATTGAACATCTAGCCATTGACGAACAGTTACTCTGTAGTGCGGTGGAGCTCCATCGTGTTGGAAATAACAGGGGAAACTGCCATCTTCCTTCAGAAGGAAAGGGAACATCGTTCCTTGTAGCATTTCAAGGTAGCGCTGAGCATTTAGGTTATTATCGATAAAAATGGGTCCGATTACACGGGTATCCCATATTCCACACCACACCACAACCGTTACATTACCAACGACGTTGGATGGTTCCGTTCAGTAAGGGTTCCTGTCAATCCAGTACCTGCGATTCTGACGGTTAACTTCACCACTGACATGAAAATTGGCTTCGTCACTGAACAAAATGCCCTGTGCGAATGAGAGATTCCGTTGATATTGGTCTAAAGCCCAAGTGCAGAATTTCGGCACGGCTATCAGGGTCATCCTCTGATAGTTGCTGCTGCGTCTGCATCTCGAACGGATGCCAGTGAGTAGTGTGAAGAATCTGTACAATGGCTGACTGGCTGATACCACATTCTGCTGCGGGACGACGTGTGCTACGTTGTGGACCCTTTACAAAGGATGTCAAGACCATTGTTGAGGTTTCCTCGTCGGTAGCAGTTTTCGACTGACAACTACGTAGCTTGTCGTCCACAGTCTTAGTTTCTCGGAATTTGGATATCATATATGCGACAGTGATGTGCGAAATTGGTGATCTTTTTGGATGTCAGTTGTTCAAGTCCCAGTTTCTCGGAATTTGGATATCAGATATGCGACAGTGCTGTGTGAAATTGGTGGTCTTTTTGGATGTCGGTTGTTGAAGTCCCACTTTTTCGGAATTTGGATATAAGATATGCGACAGTGCTGTGTGAAATTGGTGATCTTTTTGGATGTCGGTTGTTGAAGTCCCAGTTTCTCGGAATTTGAATATTATATATGCAACAGTGCTGTGTGAAGTTGGTGATCTTTTTGGGTGTCGGTTGTTGAAGTCTACGCCTATGATACGGCAGCTGCTTATCCCATACGTTAGGATCACCTCAATCCTCTCCTCTTTCGTCAATGCCATCTTCAGTTACCTGCAACAAGCAACGGTTATTTCAAAATTCTATGTTGATAACTTGTGAGCCACAGCACATATGTCAAATCTGATTACGCCAATCGCCACCCCGGTGGCGCAGTGGTCTAAGCGATGGCCTCTGATCAACATTAGTCCGAAAGGAGTCAGGGTTCAAATCCCGGCGAGGCATGGATGTTGTGTTTGTCTTACGGCACTGGCTCTTTCCCGTCCCTGGAACCAGTGGCCCTAAATTAGGGACAGGCGACTGCTTATAGCCCATTGAGTTGCTCACGGTGGGCGTTAAACATCCAATCAAAAAAAAAAAAAAAAATACGGCAATCAATTTCTGAGAAAATTCTGGTTTTGTTTGATATGCATGACCCCCTTATTGAAAAATTTGACCTTGATCCAATATGACAGATTTCAAGATGGAGGCCATGTTCCCGAAATAGCCTAAAAGATAGGCTCTCTCACCGATTCTTTGCTGTGGTATTCAAATATTTCATTCTCCCTCCCGTTTCTGAAATACAAGGGTGTCCTGCGAATTTTGACTCACCCTGTAGGTACAAATGCAGGCTGTGATCATGTTGTTTTTTTTTATAGATTTCGGTAAATTTTGGGCTCCTTTCACTGGGCGCTAAGTTTAATGTTAAGAACGAAGATGGGCGCAAAATAGTACTCCTGGGAGGGGCTCAAGCCTCTTGAGCAGCCCCGTTGCTGCGCCCCTGTTTGATGCAAAAGGAATAGAAAAACACAAGACATGCAAGAATAATCGTTCTCATGATTAACCGATGTGTTTTTCAATCAAGAATGAAATTACCGTTAGTATAGATACGACCATATTCCAACGATCTACAAGTTTGTGCGTAGGCCATTCGGATATCAACCTCCGGTGGGATGTGATAAGAACAAGCAAACGAGAACAAAATATTTTATTATATACGAAAGTCTAAAGGTTTAGGCTACTTCTCAACATACTCACCCCTAAATTGAGACACTTATCGTATCGGAGCACGAGCTTTTGAGTCCCTGCATCAAAAAAAGGTTGCCACCTGAGAGCTTAGCCATTGATTGGACGCCATTCTTCAACTTCTCATTGTCGTTGAAACGCTGCGATCCCAACCAGGTTTTCCTATGGGTGAAGAGGTGATAATCGCTCAACGCCAGGTGCAGGCTATTGGAGGGTGGTCGAATACATCCCAACCAAACTGCTCCAGCAGCACTCGTGTACGTGCAGCCATGTGTGGCCGCGTGTTGTTGTAGAAAGGCACAACGCCTGACGTCAGCATTCCTCTCCTTTCATTCTGAATTACCGTGCGCAATTTTCTTAACGTTTCACATTACCTCTCTGCCGTTATTATGGTTTCTGGTTCCATGAAGTCAGTCAAATGCACTCCTTTCCGACCCCAGAAAACGGCTGCCATCAGCTTTTTCTGTGAAAATGCTTGTTTACAGTTCAGGTTTGTTTGATGAATGTATGCGCATCCATTGTTTTGACTGCTCTTTACGTTCGACATTCAGAAATAGAACCCACGTTTCATCACCCGTCACAACATGGTCAATTAATGCATTTCGCACTTCGTTTTAACGCTGAAAGAAAGCCAAAGCTGATCCCATTCTCTGCGTTTTGTTCACATCG
This sequence comes from Macrothele yani, assembly GCA_039090855.1. NCBI lineage: Eukaryota > Metazoa > Arthropoda > Arachnida > Araneae > Macrothelidae > Macrothele > Macrothele yani. Next base: position 80,384,364 of record CM077026.1, read on the forward strand.
GTATTTTTGGCACCCATCTGGCACAGAACTTATGGTAGCGTAGCCTACCTGTAGTTATCTCGTACAGAACAGTTGGAGAAATGTGGAGGATATCGCACGACAGCTCTAATATGGTGAAGCGACGTCTTTCGCGCACTTCTTTTTTGTCAACACTTTGAACAAGTTCATAAGTCACCAGGTATCGCTGACCTTGACCCCCTTCATCATGCACGTCAGTTCGCCCATCTCTAAATTTTCTACACCACTCTCTCACACATCCTTCACTCATAAAGTTCGGACAGTGCACTCTACTTATTCTCCGATGAATTTCTGCTGCACTTTCCCCTTCAGCGTGAAAAAATGGATGACATCGCTAATCTCACAGCTGGCGGGAGCATTGATTGCAGCACACATGTTTACTCGTCCGTACGACACTAAGAATCAACGCCAGCTGGCCGAACGCGTGGCGTGTGGAGAGGACAAGAATCACGTGATGCTATGGGGCATGCTCGATCTGGCTACTATGCGCACATCGCGCGTTACGTTGCAACGGATGTTGAAATCCGAACTGTCCTCGTATATGCCATTCTTGTACGAACTCTCGTCCTTCGTGGCAATTAAATCAGTAATGCGTTCTTTCACCTCGTCTTTGTGACTTCTTTCTGACTTGCAGTTCAGCAGAACTGCAAGTCACAAAAATTTCCCATTCTGTAGCAAGTTCAGTTGAAGCTGTACCGAAATTCTTCGTGATCAGTTACTTGAATTTTTAGAAAGTGGCTGTGGTTTTCATTAATGTACCAATAAAGATACCAGATTTTGTAAAAATCATAGAAAATTATTAAAATAATGGGGTCAAAGGTCAGGGCATAGGAGCGAGATTTATTCTACAGCCACTATCCTCATAACTGAAAATGGAGCAAATGGGGTCAAACGTCACGACATAAGACAGTGATCCATTCCATAGCCTTTATGCGTCCTAACTTGCGTAAATATGGTTCGATTTCAATGAAATTTTAGTTTGATGTAGGGGACTACCTGGGGACGAATCCTATTGAAAACGGGTGAAGTGGAGTCAAAGGTCAGGTCATAGCAGCGGGATGCATTCCATTGACCTTATGCGTCATAACTGGTGTAAATATGGTTCGATTTCGATGAAATTTTAGTATGTGGTAGGAGACCACTAGGAGATGAATCCTTTTGAAAATGGACGAAATGGGGACATTGAAATTGGACAAAAATGGACATAGGATCGGGATCCATTCCATCGCCCTTATGCGTTATAACTTACGTAGCAATGCTTCGATTAAGACAAAACTTTATCATGTTGTTCCGGAAGTATACTTAACCGGTTCTGCTGAATATCATAATGGGGTCAAAGGTCAGGGCATAGGAGCGAGATTTATTCTACAGCCACTATCCTCATAACTTGAGTAATGATTTCTGGATGTTGGAAAGCGTATCATAATCAATGCATTGCATGATTTTACGAACTTGTTTTTTTTCCCCGCGAATATTTGAATTTCAAATGTCATTCTTTTGAACTGTTTAAAATACGAATAAACGAACAATTTCGTGTTATCGTGAAATTGGTATATTGGAGATATTCTGAAACCGTGATTTGTATGATCATCCACAAACTGCTCGTTGTAGCGAGATAAAAGTCTTGGAGTATTGTATAACGAAGTGAATTTCTCCGTCATTTTTATCCGCGCCGGGGTTCGAACCCGGGTCCACTCATTCCGGAATAAGTTGCTCTACCAATTAAGCTACGCGGACATTGATTCTAATTGCTATCTGCCTTTATGTCGTGTGCGTCCTTCTGGCAGGTACGTCACATCTCCTGGTACGTTACATCATCTCCCCCTTATTTTTCTTTTCTTTCGAAGTTCTGCTCATATTTTTCCTGTCTCGCGGTGTGGAAATAACATCACACCAATGCGAGATTTTGAACGGTCGGGTCATCCGGATAGTTCGGGCGCCATTATAACGAAGTGAATTTCTCCGTCATTTTTATCCGCGCCGGGGTTCGAACCCGGGTCCACTCATTCCGGAATAAGTTGCTCTACCAATTAAGCTACGCGGACATTGATTCTAATTGCTATCTGCCTTTATGTCGTGTGCGTCCTTCTGGCAGGTACGTCACATCTCCTGGTACGTTACATCATCTCCCCCTTATTTTTCTTTTTCGAAGTTCTGCTCATATTTTTCCTGTCTCGCGGTGTGGAAATAACATCACACCAATGCGAGATTTTGAACGGTCGGGTCATCCGGATAGTTCGGGCGCCATTATAACGAAGTGAATTTCTCCGTCATTTTTATCCGCGCCGGGGTTCGAACCCGGGTCCACTCATTCCGGAATAAGTTGCTCTACCAATTAAGCTACGCGGACATTGATTCTAATTGCTATCTGCCTTTATGTCGTGTGCGTCCTTCTGGCAGGTACGTCACATCTCCTAGTACGTTACAATTGTTGTCCACATGAAAAGCGTGGCTGACGTCACTCAGAATCGTGTGAACAGAACTGTAGGACAATAAGTCTTATCACATCTTATTTCAGTTACTCGCGTGACCATTTCTGCTAACACAGCATCCGAGCTTTCAGTGTTATTTTGTTTTTTGTTTTTTTCGCCCGTAGACTGGATTTCTTCAGTTGTTAAAAGCATTGAAAAGAATTATTTCGTTGCTCCATTGTGATTATAATCAGTTGCGTGACAGCAATAGCTGTAAACCAAGATATTGTTTTGAACCTTTCATCTTAAGTACTTTTTATTAGATTTTCCTGTTACGTTAATAATGACTGAACAAATGTATTATTTAAGAAGCCAATCATTTTCTTACGTCGTCGCTCAAAACTCAAAGAATGTGAGTACTTAGCGAAGCAAAGTAAATCGTGAAGGATCAGCCGTGCACTGCTGTATTCAGTTAATACGGGTGCGTCAATCATTTTCCGCGATGTACACCGATGAGCATTACATTATGACCACCCCCAGCCAAGAGAAAAAACGCGTCAGGAGACCGAACGGTGGCGCCGGTGAAGTTCACAGAGCAGTATATGTACAACCTGAGGACCGGTTTTCGGTTAGTAGAGTGTTCGGAGTCAGAATGAGAAAAGCTGCCGATTTATCGGAGTTTGATAAAAGACAAATTGTGATGACACGCACCTCGGAACTACGAACTCGGAAACGGCGCGGCTTATAGGTTGTTCGCGTGCCGCTGTAGTGAGTACGTATCAAAAGTGGTGCACAGATGGCCAAACGACAAACCGTCTTGCAGTCGTCTGTGGTCCGCAGCTCATTGATGCCAGAGGGGAGCGGAGAGTGTCGCGCATTGTTCACAGCAACTGCAGGGCCACAGTGCAACAAATCACCGGCAGCTACAACAGTAGTGATCAGGGCAACGTGTCACAGCACACAGTTCATCGCAGCCTTCTGCGCATGGGCCTGCGTAGCTGAAGAACCAGCCGGGTCCACCGTGCTCACTGCACGTCATCGCCAACAGCGCATGAAATGGGCCCAAGATCATCGAGATTGGACAGTGGATGATTGGAGAAAGTGGGCCTGGTCTGACGAATCAAGATTCTTGGTGCATCACGTAGACGGCCGAACACAGATACGCCGATTACCAACGGAGTCTATGACACCTGGATGAACTGTTGGACGAAAACAAGCTAGCAGCGGCGGCGGTGTTATGCCGTGAGCGATGTTTTCTTGGGACATTTAGGCCCCATTATCCCAATAGCACATTCCTTGACAGCTGTCAGGTATCTGAACATCGTTGCGGACCAAGTTCACCCATTCACAGTAACTGTGTTCCCTGCTGGTGATGGCCATTACCAACAGGACAATGTGCATGCTACACTCCCAGAATCGTCAAGGAGTGGTTCAAGGAACATACTGGTGACTTTCTGTTAATGCCTTGGACTCCAAATTCACCTGACATGAACCCAATCGAAAATTTGTGGTTCGACTTGGAATAGTGGGTTCGCGCTAAATCACCCCCCCCCCCCCGAAATGTACGGGAACTAGAGGACCTATACTGTTGACATTATGATACCAGATACCCCAGGATACCTATCGCTCGCTACCTCATCGAATCGATGCCTTGCCGATTGGCCCCTGTTTTGCGGGATAAAGGGGGTCCAACATCTTATTAGGTAGGTGGTCATAATGTAATGGCTCATCTCTCTACGTCTACAACAATAAAATTACCGTGTCTGTCTTCCGGTCTGTCCGTTGCCTACAGAATGAAAAAAACAAGTTAGTGAAATCATGCAATGCATTGATTATGATACGCTTTCCAACATACTAGAAATCATTACTCAAGTTATTACTCAAGTTATGAGGATAATGGCCGTGGAATAAATCTCGCTCCTGTGCCCTGACCTTTGACCCCATTTCGATTATAGTAAACAGAATTGGTTCAATATGCCTTCGGAACAACATACTAAAGTTTTGCAACAATAGAAGCATTTTTTTATCAAGTTATAAAGATAATAGCTGTGGAATAAATCTCGCTCCTGTGCACTGATATTTGATCCCATTTCGATGATATTCAACAGAACCGATTCAGTAAACCTTCGGAACAGCATGATATAGTTTTGTTGTAATCGAAGCATTTTTACGTAAGTTGTGAAGCGTTAAGGGCGATGAAATGGATCCCGCTCCTATGTCCTGACCTTTGCCCCCATTCGCCCATTTTCAATAAAGTTCGTTCCCTGGTTGTCCCCTACCACATACTAAAATTTCATCAAAATCGAATCATTTTTACGCGAGTTACGTTTCAGACCGTGGCTTTCCATGTGTTACTACGCGCTGTAAATAGTTCCAAGCCATTTCAAAGGGAAGATTCTGTTTAGGTTTCTTCAACCCTTGTTCCGAATTTCACATAATGCGCGTGATTTACAATCTGAAATTTGATCTTGCTGTTTATTGTGTTAGACTTCCAAAGCATTACGTGTGTCCTTCCGCAGAAGTTTCTGGCGGTTTGTTTGTGTTTCAGATCGCGGGTGTCCGCGCGTTACTAGGCACTATAAAGAGCTTCTCCATTAAAAAGGATAGTTTGGCGACTCGTTTAGGAAGGAAACATATTTCAATAAAATACAAATAGAATTAAGAAAATGCGAAAAAATATTTGAATTTTCGATTTGCAAATAATTTACTTGGAGCTCAGCATTGTAATTCCTCCGTCCACGCGTAGGCCTACTTCCACCAGTGCCCAACCATCAATTTACGGGCCCCGGGACAAGCACATGAGCGAGCCCTCATCCCTTCTTTTGAAATGTCAGTAGCCCCCTACTGCGAAAAAAAAATTCTGCAATAAAAACAAATGAAAGAAGTATATAACGGTTGTTTCGCTTTATTGTGATTTAATGAAGGATAAATACAAGTGAGGGGATGTAAGGTCAGGTGATGCGTAACATCACAGCCTCTCCTTGACAAATGTCAACCCCGCCTTCTCGTGGTACATCCTGTTCCCACTAAAGGGGCTCGGACGACCGCAAATAGCGGTATAACTATACCATCGGGATCAGAGGAAATGCTATCTCACACTCACCAACCCGCTTGGCCAGCGTGGTGAGTTATGGCCAAACACCTCCAAAATGACTCTACAACTTAAATCTTGGCCCTCAGTCTCCGGCAGCTGGAATGTACCTGGCCAAGGCAGCGGCCAGTACGACATGAAGGCAGAGGGTGCTAAGAATCCCCGGAGGACCGGACTAGGCTGCCATTTGATGCTGACCTTGGCTACCTACAACGGACGCTCCCTATCTTCTGATTCAAGGCTTCTTGAATTGGAAGAGGAACTACAAAGGATCAAGTGGGACATCGTCGGCTGAGTAAGGTAAGGAGAAAAGGAGAAGATCTCATTGAACTGAAAAGTGGACATCTCTTCTATTATCGTTGGACAGATGCTGGCAGAACTAGTGGTGTTGGATTTACAAGAAACTGAAGGATAAAGTGGTAGAAGTTGAAAGTTCCTCTGACAGAGCTGCACGACTCGTTATCCAACTATCGAGAAGATACCAGGCTCAGATTATTCAAACTTATGCACCCACCACAAGTCATCCTGAAGAAGAAATTGAAGAATTTTATGAGGAAATTCGTGATCTAAATAATAAAGGTAAGCAGCACTTGAAGATAATTATGGGAGATTTCAATGCAAAAATAGGGCAACGGCAACAGAATGAAACTTCAGTAGGTAAATTCGGTCACGGCAACAGAAACCAGCGTGGAAATACTCTCGTTGAGTTTGCAGAGGCAGAAGGGTTTTTCATCTTGAACTCCTTCTTCAAGAAAAAGCCACACAGGAAATAGACATGGAGACATCCAAATGCGACGACAAGTGAAATTGATTTTATTATGTGTAACAAAAAATTCGTCATAGAAGACTGCAGTGTGCTAAACAAGTTCAACACAGGTAGTGACCATAGATTGGTGAGATGTAAGATGCACCTCAACACTAAACTTGAACGTGGCAAGCTCATAAGACAAACAAAATCTATTGACATAACCAACCTTAAAAAACACCATAATACCTTCAAGTTGGAACTGAAGAACAGGTTCTCTGCTTTAGAAGGCCTAACATCGGAAGAAGTGGACATCTCTGAAGTTAACAGAAAAGTAACCAAAGCTCTTATGGAAACAGCAACAAAATTAGCTGGGTCTATGAACAAGTTGCATGTAAACAAATTATCAGGAAAAACGACAATGTTGATGCAAAAAAGAAGAGAGATGAGGACAACTAAAGAAGATGTGACTTCCAAAGGGGAATATATAGAGTTATGCAAGACAGTACGAAAAAGTATCACTGAAGACGTAAGAAAATTCAACTGTGAACTAGTGAGGAAAGCAATTGAAAACAACCAAAGCCTAAAGATAGCAAAGGGACATCTCAGTAAGGGAAGAAAACAGATTATGGCACTGAGAAAAGAAGATGGTTCTGTAACAAGAAATAGAGGCGAAATTTTGACAAGAGTGAAAGATTTCTACTCCAAATTATATGAAAGGGATGATACATGCACTCCAGACATCATGAAAGATACCAGTACCAGAGTTCCTCCAGTCCTTCCAGCAGAAGTTGCACATGCAATCAAGAACATGAAGCGGGGAAAAGCTCCACGAGAAGATGGAATTACTGTAGACATCATACAAGAAGCAAGTGGAGAAATCGAAACAGTACTCGCCCAAATTTTCACTCGATGCCTTAATGAAGGAAAGATTCCTGAGGATTGGAACACCGCTACAATGATCCTGCTACATAAGAAAGGTGACATTGAAGATCTCGGAAACTACAGACCTATCAGCCTCCTATCAGTAGTTTATAAAATCTTCACTAAAGTTGTTTCACACCGCTTGAAGGTAACACTGGACATGACTCAACCGAGAGAACAAGCTGGATTCAGGAGAGGCTACAGCACAATAGATCATATCCATGTGCTGAGAGAACTAATTGAAAGAGCGAGGGAACATGAACTTCCATTGTGCATGGCTTTTATCGATTATGAAAAAGCCTTTGATTCGGTGAAACCATCAGCAGTTACAATGGCTCTGAAAACCTGCGGTATTGAAGATGCATACATTAATATTATTAATAACATCTATGAAAATGCAAGTGCAAAGATTAGGCTGTTTGAAAATACAACACACATAAAAATTGGAAAGGGAGTGAGACAAGGTGACACCATATCTCCGAAGCTCTTTAATGCCACATCGGAGGGTGTTTTTCAGTCACTGAGCTGGGAAAACATGGGGATAAAGATTGATGGAGATTATCTAACCCACCTTCGTTTTGCTGATGACGTAGTCATTTTTGCAACTACCCCATCAGAGCTGCAGAGTATGATCCAGGAACTTGCTGACAAGAGTAAAGAAGTGGGATTAAAAATGAACTTTCAGAAGACAAAAGTGATGTACAATGCTTTTACAAGAAATGAAGATTTATCGATTGATGGAGAAAAGCTGGAGATAACCGACACGTACGTTTATCTTGGACAGCAGATATCAAGTGAGGGTCACATTGATGAAGAAATTAATCGGCGTACAAAACTTGCCTGGAGAGCTTTTGGAAGAAACAGCATAATTTTCAAGAGCAATATGCCATTATGTCTTAAAAGAAAAGTGTTTGATCAATGCATCCTTCCTGTGCTTACGTATGGTGCAGAGACGTGGACCTTAACTAAAAGAGACATACAAAGGCTACAGACAACTCAAAGAAGTATGGAGAGGTGCATACTTGGTGTAACCAGGAGAGATAAGAAGAGGAACTCGTGGATCCGAAAAATGACAAGAGTGGAAGACATCATGATCAGAGTTAAATCCCTGAAATGGCAATGGGCTGGACATACTGCCAGAAGGACAGATCATCGATGGACAGCCGAAATTTTAGATTGGATTCCAAGGGACAGGAAAAGACCCAGAAGAAGACCACATGGGAGATGGGTGGATGAAATTCGAAAGTATGCAGGGGTGTCATGGAGGAGACTGGCACAAGACAGACCGTTGTGGAGGAAACTTGGGGAGACCTTCGTCCAGCAGTGGATTGATAATGGTTGACAATGATGATGATGATGAAATACAAGTATCAAGAATTTTTTTATACGTTTGTGATAACACAGCCAAATCTTTAGATATGTGGCAGTGATTGCAAACAGTAGTGAATGGAGAACATCTTCTTGAGTTTTACACGTACTTGCTTCCGATTTTTTCACTCAGGATACCAAATTTTTCAACTTCTCTGATTTAGTGCATGATTAGTATGCAGTAAATTAAATTTAATCGATCAGAACACATGCACCAAAGAGCAAAAACATTATGATCAGCGCGTCTTTGTGAAGCAACTGTTGGTAAACGAAGGAGCATGTGAAGGACATGAAAGGGTATAAATAACACCTGACACTAAGCTCTGTTAATCAGTGTTATTCTTGTTCTTCAGATGGAAAAGGTAGCGGACTTAAGCGAGTTTGACAAAGGCCAAATTGTAGTGGCCAGACGACTGGATCAGAGCATTTCTGGGACAGCAAGGTTTTTCAGGCGCTCACAGTTAACCGTGGTTTAATACTTTCACAAAGTGGTCCGTGGAGGGAAAAACAACGGCATGGTGTGGGCCGACCCATCACCCCCTAATGGCCGACCACGGCTCATCTATGCTAGAAGTGACAGAAGGCTATCCCGTATGGTAACTAACCAACAGAAGGGATATTGTAGCATACCTTGCCGGTAATTTGAATGCTGGTGAGGGGAGTAATGTACCACAACACACAGTGCATCGAACCTTGCTGAAAATAGGGCTGCGTAGCGGTAGGCGGCTCTAAAGAGTGCTCGTTAGCCTCGACTCACCGTCGAAACTACTTAAAATGGGCGCGTAAGCATCGAAATAGGACCTTGAATGATTGCAAGAAGGTCGTCTGATCCGATGACTCTCGTTTCCTGTTGCACTATGTGAACGGCCGGGTACGTGTCGTTTATCTGGGAAAGTGTTGGCGCCAGTATGCATCAATTTTTTGCCTTTCATTTCAGATGTTCTACATCCTCCAATGATGCAACTGACTAAAACTGAACTTTGGAACCTTTCTTGCTGGTTTTTTTTTTTTTTTTTTTTTTTTTGCAGAAAAGTTTCGAACTACCTCAGTGAAATAAATTTTCCTGGAGAGCTTGCTTTCTGTACATACAGTGGGCAAAAACAGTGCAAATAAGCTTGTATTCCTCATTGTAGGCCTCCCGCTGTTCTTTATAAGAGATAGTTTACTAAAACTACTTTCTGCCTCAGCAACAGTACATGTAATGTGAAGAACATCCTCGCCGCCCCAGTTTCGCAGTGGTCTCAGCGATGGCTTCTGATCATTCGTCCGAAGGGGTCCGGGTTCGAATCCCGGTGAGGCATGGGTGTTGTGTTTGTCTTTCGGCACTGGCTCTCTCCCTTCCCTGGAACCAGTGACCCTAAATTAGGGACGGGCGACTGCTTATAGCCCATTGAGTTGCTCACGGTGGTCGTTAAACCTCCAATCAAAAAAAAAAAAAAAAAAAAGAACATCCTCCGAACAATACACATTTCACCAAACAAAAACTGCAGTGTTTTTTTTTTTTTCATAAATTTCTCTCAGAAAAATGACTGGTGGTAGTTTAGAATTGTTAACTTTGTAACGTATACTCTAGATTCAGTTTCCTTTTGATTTTACTATCTCTGGTTATTTTATTTTCCTATGTAAATTATCTTCTCACTTAACGAGATGTTATTTCTCCCGCTGAATGATATGTGGCAATGAGTGTAAGTCATGACGTGGTGGTAGGCCAGTATAAATAGGCGCGTTCAACGATACCTAGGAGAGCTTTTTGTTGATGTGCGTAGCGAGAGCTTTGTTTTATGTGTAAAGAGATCTTCGTTTGGTGTAAAGAGAACTTCGTTTATGTGAGAGGAACTTCGTTATATGTGAGAGCCAGATATCGAGTAGTTGTGTGACCTATGAAGTGAGTGTGGATAATACCAGGAGTTTCCCTAATAAAAGGTTTTCTTAGTAAGTACGTTTTTTTCAGTTCATAGTTTTGTCAGACCTCTGTCTGGCTGTTAGGTCTCTTTCATTAAGTGTTACTATTAACAACCAGCATAAGACTTTATTCATCATAAATCACTACTACTACAACGTTACTAGCAGTTAAGCTTGTTCATTATAACAACTACTACAACAAACCAGTAAAATCATTATTCATTATAACTTCAAAATTCTTTCCTAATGTGCATCGAAATTTTTTTATCAGGCGTAGTATTTCATTGTAGCGGTTTTCAATAAGATCGCGGGATACATTTTCACAAAAAGTTTGCATTTTCTTTCAAGAGCATCCTCTATGGAACTCAGGTATGTTAATATAAGGCAGAACGCTTTGCTTATATTATTGGCAGCCGCGAACATACACTGCAGGCCACCCAAAATGCAACACCAAGAAGGACACGAGATAGCAAAGCCAGATTTACTGGACACATAACAACAGATACAAAGATGAAACGATTAAGCTTACAGGCCCGTGCGACTTGCGGAACACGCAGACATCAATAGTTCATGTGGCCCCCATGGCTGGCAATAACGGCCGCTACACGCCACGGCATCGAACGAAAGAGGCTTTGGATGTGGGCTTGCGGAATGTCGGTCCAGGCTGCTTCCACACGTTGCCACAGTTCATCAGGCGTAGCCGCTGGTGGTGCTTGCCGGCCCACTCGGTTGCCGATCAGCGACCAGACGTGTTCGATGGGCGACATATCGCAAGAACAGGCGGGCCACGGCAGCAGTGACACCTGGTAGGCCGTGAAGAATTGTTGCACGATGCGTGCCACGTGCGGGTGCGCATTGTCCTGTTGAAACGTGGCCGCTGGCAGGTCCTGCAGGTAAGGGAGGACTGCAGGCTCCAAAACGACGGAGATGTAGCGGTGGCTGTTGAGTGTACCGGCGATGCGTACCAGAGGGTGCGGGTGTCATATCCAATTGCGCCCCAACCCATAATGCCAGGCGACGGACCGGTATGGCGATGCATAATGCAGGCGTCATACAGTCTCTCGCCGCGGTACAGCCACACGCGAATCCGACCATCGTAGTGTTGCAGTCAGAAGCGGGATTCGTCGGAAAAGACAATATCGTGCCATTCCGTAGTCCAGGTGCAGCGTTCAACGGCCCACTGCCGCCGCACTCGCCGGTGGTGTAACGTTATTGGTAATCGGAGCAATGGGCGCCGTGCAACAAGTCCCCGCTCCTGCAGACGACGTCGAACGGTACGTGCTGACACCGGTTGTTGCGCAACACACCCTGATTCCTGCGCTAACGTTCGTGATGTGGCGGTGCCAGCCGTCAATGCCCGCCGCACAACATGCCGGGCCTGTCGTTAGGTGGTGTGCCGCGGCTGCGGCTATCACTCACGTCGGTCCATCCGTCCCTCCTGCACCCACCGAATCCATACTCGTCTCACTGTGGCTGGATGTCGTCCCACACGGGTGCCGATGTCTCGGTACGATAAACCGCTGTCGCGATAAGCCACTATTCGTCCTCTGTCGAACTCCGAAACGTGCTGGAATAACTGCCGTATTCTGCGACGAGGCATCAGGAAGCTTCACACACACAGGTCCTGCAGCACAACACGCTTCCACTAGTTACATCCCGCCTTCTGTGCACCCTTCTTATAGTGCTTCTCGGTGGCGTGCCGGGCGCACATCATTTACATATGCCCTGTAATGCTAATCGTTTGCATGTCCTCTAGCGGGCGACGCATGCTGCGAATTTCAGGCTAATCGGATGCTTCCTTCTTGGTGTTGCATTTTGGGTGGCCAGCAGTATAGAATACATTAATTCTAAATGACGGTTCATATTCACCATCATTATACGCAGTATCTGCTTCTCCTGAGCAGCGGCATCACAGATTTTTTTATTTTTTTATTTCGTTTATCCTTCTTATGGGGAAGTGTGATGGGAGTCCCATGTCGTCTGCAATTGTGCGTGCTTCTGACATTATTATGGGGCATTCGTCTCTTGTCACAGTCTTATTAGTGTCCAACTCAGTAATAAGGAATAAGACTGTGAATAAAATTGCATCTGCATCCTTCTAACAACGGTCGCATGTTCTCAAATATTTGGTATAGTTTTGTCGTTTCTTCATTGCTTCCACAGCCTTACAGATGGAGGGACATAATCCCTAAGGAAAATGCACTTTACTGGTCATTTCCAAAAGAGCAATCTTTCTGGATTTGTACAAATGAAAATTTAGTTAAATCTTTTTTTCAGTTTCACCCACATATTTGTTATTTATAATTTGAATTGTCACTAGACCTGCCTTACATAGCCTCGGGCCCTCTGGAAGCCTGGGCCCCGGGAAACCTGTTTCCCCTCCAACCTGGTTGGGGACTGACTTCCACCTCATACTGATTATTTATTTTATCTTGATCCACCAACATTCTGCAGTGTACATACTGACTGTCAACAAACTCAATCAAATGTCATCAAGGTTACCATCATGACTGGCATGCTGCAGTAGAATATGTTTTTATTTAAAGCATTGCAATCGTCCCATCTGACTTTTCATTTTAGTTTAAACTCCTAAAGTTTTCTGTTTGTCTGAGTTTCTCTTTGAGTATCGATAAGCCACAAGATCAATATTTGAAGTTGTTGGAGTCAATCTGCGAAACCTGTGCTTTTCCCATGCCAGCTCTACGTTGGTTGCAGAAGAGACGACAAAAACAAAAACCTCTTCATCATGTCTCCAGGGCCGGATTAAGGCGTTAGTGTGCCCCTAAGTAAGACATCTCTCACTGATCTACCAAGGCTAAGATATCTAAGTCCGTTAAAACACGAAACTTCAGCAATATGTTTGTGATAATTAATACCAAGTGCATTCTTCAAACCAATAAACTACCTGCAGAGTTTCCATAAAAGTCATTGTATTTTCCACTATTCTCATAAGAACATGAGTTAAAAGCTTGATTCCTAGATTTTGTCTTGGAATTTTTAATGATTGAGCATTGTATACTTTTCTTGGTGCATCTTCTTTGTTATGCAATGTGATGACTCCGTCGATTTCGCCCATTAACGGTGTGGGTGGATGATTGTGAAAAAGCTGAAACTGTCTTGCCGGCCCCGCTGCACACAGCGACATGGAACGTTTACCCTTAGTGAGTCACTGCTTGAAATCCGTTCGTCTTCTAGCCACGGTTTGTGATATAGTCGAAATCCTACCAGATAAAACTAAAACTATTTTACTTTCTCTGTATATAAATATACACTATATTGACTAAAATCACCGGTCATCCCTTCAAAAGCAAATGAACGGATTCGCTGCGATGTTAAGATTCGCGGTACAGCTGCAAACGGCATAAAAACAAGCCTGCAGCTGACCGCGATCATATCACACTGTGAGGTTAAGTGAAAATGTCGCGGCGGAAGACAACTAACTTTGAGAAAGGAAAAATTGTTGGGTGTAATATTAGTGAGTTGTCCATAAGAGAAACCGAGAGGCGTTTAAACATACCCAAGTCAACTGTTTTGGATGTACTGAATAAGTGGAAGACACATGGCGTGCCTGAAGCAGCGAAACGTACCGGCAAACCAAATAAAATCAGTGATAGAGGACGTCGAAGCCAAAGGAGAGTCATTACAGCTAATTGACGGATGTAATGCACAAGACCTCAGTGTACAGGGGAGTAAAAATGCTGGAACCTCAGTATGTACACGTACCATTCGCAGAGAACTTCATTCCATGGGTTACCGTGGTCGTGCGGCTGCTCATAAGCCTTTCATCTCCACTCGGAATGCTACTCGTCGTCTAGCATGGTGTAAAGAACATTTATCGTGGACCGTAGATCAATGGAAACAGGTCCTATGAACTGATGAATCCAGATACACGATCCATCAGTCTGATGGCCGTGTGTGGGTATGGCGGCAGCCGGGAGAACGCTATTTACCACAGTGTACTATTCCTACGGTCAAGTTTGGAGCTGGCAGTGTACTCGTGTGGGGGTGTTTTTCGTGGTATGATCCCTGCCCATTGGCTATCGTGGACAAACCTGTTAACCAGCACGTCTACCTCGATATTCTGGACAATTATGCCCCACCAACTCTGTGGCAATACTGTGGAGCTGAGCCTTGTTGGTACCAGCAGGATAATGAACCGAGCCATAAAGCAAGGACTGTTACGGCGTGGTTTTACCATACTTCCGTATCGTGTGTGGACTGGCCAGCACAGATTCCTGATCTTAATTCCTGTGAGATGAATTAGAGCGCACATAAGAAGTTTGGAACCAAGGCCTACTACTAAGCAAAAGTTAGCGGCAGCATTATGTACTGAATGGAAGCGCATACCTATTGCTGTGTTCCAAAACCTTGTCGAAAGCCTGTCTCGAAGGATCAGTTATTGCATTAAGGCCAAAGGTGGTTTCAGAATCGCTTTAATGTAACAAAACAGAGGAGACATGCACCATGGAATCGTCTCAAAGAAAAAAAGAAGAACAGGAATGATACAAACTGATAAAAGCGATGATATATATATATTGAATGAATAATGACAAATTTACAACGTGATGCAAACAGAGCGATGCTTGAGGAAGAACAAAATGGTCACAGACGGGGCACCGCAGTGCGAAAGAACAACAAAAAGTTAATGCAGAGTCTTAACTCACCGTAAGATGTAACGGACTTGGTGTAACAGCGAACCACGAGGTCACTAGTGACCGTGTAGCATAGAAGGAGCTTTCACGGCATGCGGAGATGGCAGACTGATACTCCTGCTATACCACCGTGCACAGAGTAACGGAAAGCATGGTGGAAGGTGAAGTCCCAAGTGAGCCATCTATGAAAAAGTGTCGAGGAGTGGCAGTTCGTCTCTTGCAGAAGGAGTAAGTCGGCCCCAAAAGGCGAGAGATCTTCCAGAACGAGAGCGTTAGCGAGGTGGTTAGCTAACCCCCTACAATTCAGAGTGGCGACCTTGAATGGGTAAGTATGACGTCGGATGAAGGGCAGCTATGGTAGCTTTCTGGAATGTGTTGAGGCGATTGATGATACCACGACACCACAAGACGTAGTCGGGTTGCTTGGCATTATGCCGGAGGAATTTGAGGATGGAGGTTGCTTGTTCGAAGACCTCGAGAAAACTGCTTCAAACTGTTGTAAAAAGATGAGAGAAGCCTCCCGATTTGTTTTATGAGTGAGAAACTTGTAAAGATCTACAAAGGAGACAGGTTCTGAAGGAAGAGATGCATTGGTAAGCAGAGTCGAGAAACCTTCAAACGTCGGCAGAGGACCCTTGGACTTTGAAGAGGAAGAGCTAGAACGTGACAGGGATGACTTGGAGCCTGCTAGACGGGTGGAACAATGTGGGCGGCCAGTCGAAAAAGGTAACTTTTTCCTCCGGGCCTTGGTACTGGTAGTAGAGCGACGTTTGCCGTGGATCGATGACACACGAGATGTGGAAGCAGAGGAAAGGTCCACCTCATCGCCTTGAGCAAAAGTACTGACGGCGAATAAAGCTTGAAGATCAGCCGTGATGTCCTCTGATGGAGAGAGAACACGGGAAGTCAAGGAGGAGTCAAGCGGAGGAAAATCCGACAGAGTGGAGAAAGGAACATCGGAAGACGGGTGTTGATCGAAGGCTTTAATCAGATTTTCAGCAGAACTGGGTTTAGGAGGTGCAGACGTAGGAGGCGGCATGGCAGCAGAAACGGAGAAAGAGATAGAATGCTGCCTTGGAGCTGCAGGAGTCAGTGGCTCTGCATGGGGGCATTGAGCCTGCTGTTGGCCGTAAGCCTTGCAGCGTGAGCAATGAGCAGAGGTGAGGAGCTCAATCCGGTGGCGCTCGTTACCGCAACGAACATCGAGGAACCGTGGAAACTTTATGAGATGCTCTTCCGACGGGCAGATGATGCGAGCAGTTCTACGCAAGCCACAGATATGTTTATCATCGGGGTCAGACGGGGAAGAGGAGAGTCTTCATTGAGCCAACTACTCTGCCGCATCGACTAAGTGCAGCACACAGCATATCATCAGAGATCTCCTGGGGTACCGGATGTAGAGAGACCATAACAGGACGCTGGGCGATGGATCCGACTAAGAGGTGACGATCGCTAATTGATAGGCTCCAAGACAAGACAAGCTCGGCATATTCTTTCTTTGAAAAATAAACAATCACAGTTCGTGGCTTTCGGGTGAGGTGGGTGATGGCACCAGAAGGAAGCATCTTCTTGGGAGCGGAGCTGTACTGCTTCAAGGGAGTGTTGGGCAGCGCATCAAAACAAACCCCCAACTCGAGGGTCGAATGAAGACGTTGACCAGCAGGAGAGTTCTCGGGAATGTCTAATAAGATGGTGTCACCGTTGAGAGTAACGTAAGAATCCATAGGGGGCAGACCAGACGAGGGGGAAGCCGGTGGAATACCAGAGGCAGCGGTAGAATACGTGCGTGCAGAAGCGCCTCCTCTGGAAAGCATTGACGCAGTATGAGACAATGTACTGGAAGCAGAGGCAGTAGAAACTATAGAGGGCAGATTAGCAACGCCATCAGAGACGTCCATGAATTCATCATCGTCAGCAGAGGCCAGGGACGTCACATCCACGTTCTCAATGGCAGAGTCGGAGACTTGAGCAGGATAAGACGTGCAAATGACAGGAGGAAAAATAAGAGCCTCTCCACTAGCAAGCGAAGATGATTGATCGGCTGCGTCTGTCGTTGAAGAGGCGACGCGAGGAGCTGCAACGATGCGAGCGGGAACAGCGCCTTCATCGGCAGATGCCATAATCAATGGCAAGGGTTAACGAAGAAAAGGACCAGCTCGGTGTGGAAATTAAAACAGTGATAATGAAACAAAATAAGCACTCACCAACTCGTGAGGGATCTTAAACGAACGTACATACCTTTAACTTCGGCATACACACAGAAGAACAATGATGGGACACACAAAACACGTACGTGAAGCACTCAAACACGTAGCTCGTGAAGACACGTGTAGGCCAAAGGTGGACCGACACCGTACTAATGTATGTCAATAAATGCTATGTTGTGTTTCTCTTCTAGGTCTCCGGTGACTTTTATCAATATAGTGTATAAGCTGTGTATTATGTGTGATGTTGGGCATGCAGCCTGGGCCCTTGGTAATGGTGGGCGCTTAGGCTATATCCTTAATCCGGTCCTCCCCCTTAATCCGGTCCTGCTTGACGCCAAATGGAAGAACCCTCAACGTCGTTGACCCAGAATCTCTTCAAAGATAAACTTCCTCGCGCTTCAGAAGAACTGTATATTACGCAGATCTCAACACAATACAAAAATGTAGATGTTTCAAATATTTCAAATTTCTTATATTCGTAGTCAGTAAAGACCGTTCGTTTCAGCTAATTGTGCAGATACAAGTATACGTATATTTTGTTCTTTAATTTTAAAAAATCGCTTCATTTTATTACTGAAACATTGAATTTATTACTGGAACATTTCAATTAAATGCTTCCGTGCATTATATCCTACTCGTAATTTCAGGAAAACTCGGAAAACGCTGCCTAGAAGCTGATTCATGTTTTTTTTTTTTTTTTTTTGTTAAAACCAGGCAACGCAACAACAGTTGAAAACTTACAAGGACATCATTTCATTTATCAATATAAGATCCATCGCAAAAGTTATTTAGACACAAACAAAGACCAATGCTAAAACAAAATACGAAGTAAAGGAACGCAAGCGGTAAAATGCGTTTGAAACACTTCAAAGTGTGTCACACTGCGCAATGGGTAACTGATACGTGCAATGGGTATAAGTATACCCAGTGTTACATATGTCGTATAAGAAGGAGAATCTAGATGTCTCAAAAGTTCAGATATAACTGAAAAGTAATGCAAATCTATTACAGAAACTGGCATATGAATGCAGAGAGCGTTCGCTTTTGTTGTATATATTCTTGTGTGTGTCGATCAATGCAAAGGTACTGTTGCCGTCTACAAATCATGTTTATTACTCGCATGTGTGATTCTGAAAACGAAAGAGTTTACGAGCGGCGAAGTTGCGTCCGGTGCTGGCTTAAGGCGAGCGAAACGAGTATCGCCGAAATAGCTGCATCACTGAAGTGTTCCACACAGGGAATAATGCATCGATTAATTGCAGAATTTGGCATTTATAAGGCAAAAACAGATCTAGTCGACGGAAAAGCACTTTAAGTCGCGATGACAGAAAGGTCTGGATCTGGAACTGACTTCCACACAACGACTGTCTGTACGGCAAACACAAAGGGTATGTGGACCGACAATAACATCGGTTGCCATCTACAAATGTCTCAAATAGAACGTTTCTGTATCGGAAGTTGGTCCGTATACCAAGCTGATTCTAACAGAAATTCACAAGAATGGAAGATTACGATGGGCAAGAGAACACATGTCCTATAAGGACAAATAAATGGCTGCAAGTCATATTCAGTGAGGAGAAAAAGTAGAAATTGGACGGTCTAGATAGCTGGGAATATTACTGTCATGATCTAAGGAGGGAACCCTGGTTTTATTCAGTGAGGAGAAAAAGTAGAAAGTAGAAATATTCAGTGAGGAGAAAAAGTAGAAAGTAGAAATATTCAGTGAGGAGAAAAAGTAGAAAGTAGAAATATTCAGTGAGGAGAAAAAGTAGAAAGTAGAAATATTCAGTGAGGAGAAAAAGTAGAAATGGGACGGTCCAGATAGCTGGAAATATTACTGTCATGATCTAAGGAGGGAACCCTGGTTTTATTCAGTGAGGAGAAAAAGTAGAAAGTAGAAATATTCAGTGAGGAGAAAAAGTAGAAAGTAGAAATATTCAGTGAGGAGAAAAAGTAGAAATTGGACAGTCCAGATAGCTGGGAATATTACTCTCATGATCTAAGGAAGGAACCCTGGTTTTAGCAGATAGCAAGGCGATGATTCTGTCACGATGTGGATAGGTTTTTGTTTTAATGGTCACTTTTGAAAAGGAGACAGAATTCTCAAGACCATCAAGAGATCCTACAGAGCAATTTCGGTCAGCTTCTTGAGGATTCTAAGGGAGGTTTTCACCACGACAATGCATTTGTCCACTCATCGTTTTCTACTAGAAAGTGGCTGAACCAGTGTAACATCACTGTATTAGAGTGGCCCGTCCGTATCTCAATCCTATTGAAAATCTTTGGGGTGTTGAACGGAGAACAGTATGTTGCTGTGGGAGGCAAGCTGAAACATTTGCAGAACTAAGGGGAACCGTTGAAAAAGCTTGGTGTACCATTGAATCAGAAACTATACAGTAGAATTTAATCTATTCCATGGAGAATCGTGTTTTTGAACTGATACAGATGTTTAGAAATACCATGCATGTCTAATAATGGTATGTTTTGTATTACTTTTGGGTACACAATGTATGAATTTACGGAAACACCAAAAAGAAAATAGCATTCTTAGTCGTCCAAAATTTCAACAGCCGCCAATTCATAGAGTACCTTTTGTCATGTAAGTCCCTATTTTTCGACGACGTAATGGGTGGTCCTCGCCATTCATGAATTTTAACTGTTCCGGAACTTCAAACGTATAGTCGGCTCCTATGCGTATGGGAGATCGTTTTAAACGATTTGACACACTACGATTACAGTTTTTGAGCGAGGAGATGTTAGTACTGAATGTAATATAAGTCTAAATGGCACAGTGATTGACAAGGTCAATGAGTTTGTGTATTTAGGAAGCATGTTTGACAGAGAGAACAAATTGGATGGTGAAATTAATAGGCAAGTGAATTCTCCATTGAAAGTCATGGCTGCTTTGGGAGGTTTTCACAGGAATGATGGGTTCTCAAGAGAGTCCTACATGGCTGTGTATGAAAGTGTAGTTGTTCCTTCTCTGATGTATGGCAGTGAAACCTGGGTACTACAGAAGAAACATAGGAGTCGCTTGTGTGCTGGAGAAATGCGTTACAAGGGGTTTGGGGCAAGACAAGTTTTGATTGTGCGAGGAATGAAGATGTGTTGCAGTTGTGTAATGTGAAGCAAAATGCTGTTAGCAAAGTGGAGACTAATATGCTTCGGTGGTTTGGCCATGTTGAAAAAATGAGCGATGAGATGCTTACCAAGAATTTTTTTTTTTAGCCTAAGTGGCCGAAAGGAAAGACAGAGAAAACATCTGTATCAGCTAAACATCTGTATCAGCCAAGAAAGTCATGGGAGCATCAGATTCAGGAGTGTCTGCATGTGAAAAAGATTATGAGTATGAAGTATAGAAGGTCTTGTGTACGTCAAGTGATGGATGTCAGTGAAGCCCGAGTTGTGTGTCAAGATCGCTGTAAATGGAGAAGTTTGAAATGGCAACAGCAAGTAAATAATCAGTTAAAAATCTATCTGATAGTTTCTATTTTCTTCTGGAGCTAACCTCTGAATCTTAAAGAACAGCTTAGTGATATGTATGTATGTGCGAGGAAAGAATATCGTAGAGTGATTAAATTATACTATACAGTAGAATTTAATCACTCTACGATAAAACGCCGTATCGCTATGGTACAATATTGTGAAATACGATTAGTGATGGCAAATGTAACACTCTTAAAAATAAAGAAATCTCTCAGTATGCCGCTTGAAATGGTGATTTCTTTTCTTTCTTTCCTTCTGTCCCTTCTTTTTCTTTTTCTTTTTTTTTTTTTTTTTAAGCAGCCTTACTTTAGTTTTCTATTTGCGTTTATTAGAATACTTCTTTTTTTTTTTTCTCTTCCTTTTTAGAATGTTGCACTATAATCTGAATGTCATTTTTGTATGCACGGGTATGTGAACTTGCAGTGAAGGAACTTTTTTTGCTTACTCCTATTTCAGTAATTCATGTGATTCGGAAAAGGTACGGACATCTTACGTCACACCGGTCACACGAATAGTCTGTACTGTGCTGTTTTAGATGTTAGGAGAAGAACCGACTGTACGTTGTTATTTGTCTTACTTCGATTTTTACGATATTCATAAAGAACAGAGAAAAAAAGTTTGGAACTTAGACAAAAGAAAACTTGACACCGTAAAAGCTCGAAGACCGGTTCAACTAATCTACATATACACTTAAAATAAAATAAAAAATGCAACTGCGGTCGTTCTTCAGACTTGCAATCATCGTAATTCTATACCTGTGCAATAAATTCTTACGGGAAAGCGTGCTGAATTTCGTGCTCTAATAAATAAAAATCGTCAGCATAGATGAAGGTATCAAAGGGTTGAAGTAGTTCCCCGGTTCTTGCGCAAGTAGAAGACACTTCCATTCAGAATTCTCATCACGTGAGAAACGTAGCATCAGTGATGCATGTGATGCACAGAAACACCGCGCGTCTTTTGAAAGCTACTGTAAAAAATAAGTGGTGTGAATTCAGGAAAAATCGCAAAAAAAAACGTGCAGCAAAGTTGCGGATAGGTCTCCCATTTATAACGAAATTTTAGTTTTTAAGTAATAACGCACAAATTTGGTATTTCGCTAGATTTCCCGTTGTCATTAATACTTTTTTTTAAATACAGAAATGTTTCTATTTTTCAGCTTTGGGATGGGGGGGTCCGTTCTTATACAAAAAGAATTCCCATTTCCTAGTACTTTGAGATTCATCCCGTTTATTTAGCATGTTGCTGGCGTGCGAATGCACCAGTTCGCATTGCAGATCTTCGGGGGTTCGTCGAAGCGGACGATTTTCTTGACTTATGAAGTCAAAAAATCCTTACCTCGCCCCTTGGTGGGGTTCAACCCCGCGATGGTATGTGAGTGAGAACGGAACCCTGCTGATTGAGCCAACAAGAAACATCCCATCCAGTCACGTTTAAGATACAAACGTAGGTGACGATGACAAAATGTTTTCCGCTACGAATGCGGGTAAATTAATCATTTTATTTTCTGTAGGACCTTATTATTTTTTTTGAAACGACATGGTAATTTGATTTTTCAGTACGAGGATTTATCCCGAATTACATTTTTTTTTTCATGCATTTTCAAAGCAAAGGGATGTTTTACAACTCCACATTTGTTTTTTTTTAAGCTAGAAATGACTATCAATCATGTCTAAAAAAGGTGGAATGTGTTACTTCATAGTACACTGGTGTGCAAAAATTAAGGACGAAGGGGAGAAATTAGCATAACAGCGGAACGAGCAGGCAGAACGTACCGAAAGACCACTCAGGAGACAGACTACGGACCGGTACGGTAGGGCATGCGCATATATGCAGCATGACGTAGGGGGAGGGGGTGTCGGAAGGGTATAAAGCACACGGGCGGTATACGGTCAGTAATTCGGGGGCCGCTGGTGGCCTAGTGGTCAACGTTCGTGACTGCCATGGAGGAGACCTCCGGTTCGATCCCAGGCAGGTGCGAACGCTCGAACCACTAAATATTCGACGTGCGTCGGATGGGCACGTTAAGCTTTCGGGCCCCAGGTACTGCCCCCGCCCCCGTCATAAAAAAAGGCTTCTTCCTTCCCCTTTCTACCTCGCTTCCGTGTGACTTTCCTATCGGGCACTCTAGCCCAAATCTTCTAGCTTCCTACTTCTAAGGGTTCTTTAAGACCTCGGGTCAGACACTCCCTTCCTAAAATCCTCTACATATGATCAGCTCAGTAATTCGGTGAAAGCTATTGCACGGTGTACATCGGATTGAACGACGTCGAGTTGCTGCCACCGTGTGATATGGCCAACAGGCAATCCAGTAGACGAAATCTGGATGACTTTACCTGAGGCCGCGTCATTGGGAAGTTGGAAGAAGGTCGAAGTGTGACTAGTGTGGCCGAGGAGTTCGGGATCGCTCACAGCATCGTTTCACGAGCTTGGAGAACATTTCAAACGACAGGAACAGCTGTCCGAGAGTTTAGCAGTGGTCGTCCACCAGCAACCACGGCGGCGAACGACCGGTATATTGTCCTACAGGCGAGGAGAGACAGACGGCAGACAGCGGGAGAAATCGCAAGGCACATGCAACAGACAACTGGACGTCCGTTATCGCGTTTTACCGTGGCCAGGAGGCTGCACAAAGGTGGTCTACTTGCACGACGACCAGTACGGTGTGTGCCATTAACGCCTGCTCATCGGAGACGGCGGTTTCTGTGTTGCCAGGAACACAAGAACTGGACACATCAGCAATGGGATCGAGTTCTTTTTACGGATGAGAGCCGATTTAGTCTGACGAGCGATTCTGGACGTATACACATCTGGAGAGAGCAGGGAACACGCAATCACACCTCCAACATCATCGAAAGAGACCGGTTTGGAGGTGGCGGAGTTCTCGTTTGGGGTGGTATCATGCTTGGTAGCTGTACTGACCTCCACATCTCCCAAGGAGGTTCAGTCACTGGTGTCCGCTATTGTACCGAGGTTTTCCTGCCTCACGTGCGTCTGTTTAGAGGTGTTGTGGGTCCTGAGTTCCTCTCCATGGACGACAACGCTACACCTCATCGTACAGTGGCTGTCGTAGAGCTGTTGGAGAGTGAAGATATTCAACGCATGGATTGGCCCGCAAGGTCCCCGGACCTAAATCCAATCGAACACGTGTGGGAACTTCTTGGGAGACGCTTGGCAGCACGTCACCAGCCACCAGCAACGATTTCGCAGCTGCTATTGGCGCTACAAGCGGAATGTTCCGCGACGCCTCAGCAGCTCCTTGACAACCTCGTTTTCAGCATGGACAGACGTTGTAAATCTTGCAACGCAGTCAGGGGTGATCATATCCCCTACTAAAATCTGGATTTTTCTTGGCAGCCGCCGGTCACATGGACGTTTCTGTCTTCTGTCCAGTTATGCTCGAAGCTACCTTTTCAATAAAGTGCCTTTGTATCCTTTGGATTCCTTGTTTGGACGGTTTTGCTCACTTGTTCCATATTCTTACATCTTGGGGATCTTATGGTATGAATTGAGTCGATGTGGAGCACTTCTTCACGACGTTACCTTCGAAAAACCGTCTCGTCCTTAATTTTTGCACGCCAGTGTATTATTTCACAAACCTCAAAAATATAGTATGATCTTATATTTATAATAGCTTGTGCGTTAAATGACTGATACATAGATGTCATACAATCATCTCAAGACACTTCAGGTACCCATTTTTTTACAGTAACACGCCGTCCCGGTAACGCAATGTTCTAAGTAAGGGCTGGCTTGTGACCATTCATCTGAGATGAGTCCGGGTTCCAATCCCGATAGGCATGGATGTTGTGTTTGCCTTATGGCACTGGTACTCTTCCTTCCCTAGTGACAGTGACCCTAAATTAAAGACGGGCAACAGCTTACAGCCATTTGAGTTGTTCACGGTGTTCGTTAATCCCCCAAATAAACAAACTTTCAATAATAAAACAGCAGGTCCCCCGAGTGTGAGGGGGAAATAACTGTTGTCACAATAGCATTAATATCGTGCGATATTGTATTCACAATATCCGGTCTCTCAACGGGGCCGCCAACAGAAGGTACGAATATAATATAAATATCCTACACCAATACTATTTTTAGAATAAACATTCCGTATCTTGGTGTAATTACGAATTTATTAACTCGGCGAGCTTTCGCTCTTGACCAGAGGGCTTTTTCAAGGCTTATGCAACTTTAGAGAATATGTTACATGATTTAAACACAAAAAATAAACCGACAAAATAAACAAAAAATAAACCGACAAAATAAACAAAAAATAAACCGACAAAATAAACAAAAAATAAACCGACAAAATAAACAAAAAATAAACCGACAAAATAAACAAAAAATAAACCGACATTGTGTTTAAATCATGTAACATATTCTCTAAAGTTGCATAAGCCTTGAAAAAGCACTCTGGTGAGGAGCGAAAGCTCGGCGAGTTAATAAATTCGTAATTACACCAAGATACGGAGTGTTTATTCTAAAAAAGAAGATACGAATGTTGCCACCAAAAAAGTTTAAGCAGGACCTTCGCGGTTCCAATTGAATGATGAGTGATTCAGCAAAACTGTTGAATTGAAATTTAATAATCAAACCTCTTCAATTCAAGAAACAAAATCGGATATGGTAGATAACATATCGCATAAATTTTGGTTCTTGTGGTTCAATATATTTCTTCTGTTCTTCCCCATTTTGTGCACCAGCTATTATATATTGTAGTACTGTAAGAAACCGGGTACATAAATTATTCTACAGGTGATTGTACGATGTCTATCAATTAGTCTGGGGAGTCCTTAAGACAAAACCTATATAGCTATCAAAAGTAAATTTTATATTTAGAAGTTTTGGGAAATAAAATTATAAAAGAGTACGTTTCTCCTTTTCTTAATGATAATTGAAAGTCATTGTCAGTTTAAAAGAAATCTCAAGTTCCAAAGCATTCTGTTGCTTCGAAAAATCACGATGAAAAATATTTAATTTGTGATAAGTCCTCCTACAGAAAAATTAAAATTAGTAATAAGCTCCAACAGAAAATAAAATGAATAAATCACTCGCATTCATAACAAAAAAATTTCATCATCGCGCAATTAGAGTTTTACCTTGAACGTGAGGGTTATTTCTGGGTCTTTCTGGCTCAGTGCTTAAGACGCGCGGTGCCTTTTGAGCTAACCCGAACGACTTCGGTTCAAGTCGTTCGGTTCTCTCAATTCTCTGGTGTGAGGGCTGAAAATTTCAGGTTTTTCGATTTTGCGTTATTTCTGTATAAATACGGAAAAACCTGAAATGGACTTTTCCGAAATAAACGGAATCACTGACTACGTAAAATCTGTGAAAATACGGAAGTAAAACAAGAATTTTTAAAAACGGAAATTTCTTCAAAAGACGGACACCTACCGGCAAATTTGCTGCTCGGTATTTTCATAAATTTTCCGTGAATTCACACCACTTATTGTTTACAGTGTAGTTTTGAACAGGGGCCTGTCGAGGAATCAAATTACGTCAGCATACGTGGGACAGAGGAGGTGACACCTAGTTAGGCATAAGTAAATTTATTTTTTGTAGAGAATTTAAAATAAGGTTTCCAATGTATTCGTTTTCACGTTTCATTTCCTAAATCATTATATCGAAAGTAGAGCTTAACAAGTTAGTAAAATCATGCAATGCATTGATTATGATACGCTTTCCAACATACCAGAAATCATTACTCAAGTTATGAGGATAATGACTGTAGAATAAATCTCGCTCCTATGCCCCGACCTTTGACCCCATTTCGATGATATTCAACAGAACCTGTAAAGTATACTTCCGGAACAACATGAAAAGTTTTGTCTTAATCGAAGAATTTTTACGTAAGTTATAACGCATAAGGGCAATGGAATGAATCCCGATCCTATGTCCTGACCTTTGACCCCATTTCACACATTTTCAATAGGGTTCGTTCCCAGGCAGTCCCCTACCACATACTAAAATTTCATTGAAATCGAACCATATTTACGCAAGTTATGAAGTTATGACGCATAAGGGCAATGAAATGGATCCCGCTCCCATGTCGTGACCTTTGACCCCATTTGTCCCATTATCAATAGGGTTCGTCCCCAGGTGGTCCCCTACCACATGCTAACGTTTCATCGTAATCGCACCATTTTTACGCGAGTTATCGTGCGGACAGACGGACGGCCAGACGGACAAAGCTGGAGCATATACTCTTCTTCTACCTACGGTTGGAAAGCGTAAACAAGTTAGTAAAATCATGCAATGCATTGATTATGATACGTTTTCCAATATACCAGAAATCATTACTCAAGTTATCACTCAAGTTATGAGGATAATGGCTGTGGAATAAATCTCGGTCCTGTGCTCTGACCTTTGATCCCATTTCGATGATATTCAACAGAACTGGTTCAGTGTACCTCCGAAATAACGTGATAAAGTTTTGTCGCAATCGAAGCAATTTTACGTAAGTTATGATGCATAAGTGCTATGGAATAGATTTCGCTCCTGTGTCCTAACCTTTGACCCATTTCGCCCATGTTTAATAGGATTCGTCCCCAGGCAGGCCCCTACAACATACTAACATTTCATCCAAATCGAAACATTTTTACGTAAGTTATGACGCATAATGGCGATGGAAGTGATTCCGCTCTTATGTCCTGACCTTTGACCCCATTTCACCCATTTTCAATAAGGTTTGTCCCCAGGGGTCCCCTACCACATACTAAAATTTCATCAAAATCGAACCTTTTTTACGTTAGTTATGACGCATAAGAGCAGTGCAATGGATCCCGCTCCTATGTCCTGACCTTTGATCCCATTTCGTTCACTTTCAATAGGGTTCCTTCCTAGGTGTTCCCCTACCACATGCTAAAATTTCATCGAAATCGAACGATTTTCATGCGAGTTATCGTGCGGACGAACATACGCACACAACGCGTGACGTAACGAGGCAGATGGGAATCGCGGCCATCTGCTCGCAAGAGTGTGACGTCTTAAAACTTTAATAGGATCCACACACAACGCGTGACGTAATGAGACAGATGGCGTGACCGCGCGCCAACATCTGAATTGCAAGAGTGTGACGTCATAAGATTTCTAAGCATGGATAACATTAATTTAACGACGCCATGACACTAAAAACTTGGTAATTCGAGGTGGTTATTTGACCCACTAAACGAATTTTCCTAAAGTCGACATCAAGCAAAATCGATTTTTAGTACCAGAAAACGGTGGGTTAAGGACTTTCATCAAAATCCTTAAGCCGTTTTCAAAATAAAATTTACATTCATACCAGAATTGCTCCTTTAAGGTGAACGTCAAGTAATTTTGCTTCCTGTACTTTGAATGGAAAAATTTCTGTACACAATTTCTTCCCAATTAATGCGTTCCCAAGGATGAAAATTTGAACATCGATTAAAATATCTTCATTTTATAACTTGGAATACTTAATATTTTCTAAAAGCATAACCATAATTATGCAATCCAACATTTGTTTGTCTACTGACGAGATCAAAGTACAGGTCGCGCCATCCTTTTTCTATTTTCAACACCACCAAAGGAAAAGTTATTCATTTTTAATATAATTATGGTTATGTTTTAGAAAATATTAAGTATTCCAAGTAATAATATGAAGTTATTTTAATCGATGTTCAAATTTTCATCCTTGGGAACACAATTTTTGTGAAGGAAATGTGTACAAAAGTTTTTTCATTGAAAGTATAGAAAGCAAAATCACTTGACGTCCACCTTAATAATATGGGATAAGGGGATGGAATGGATCCCAATCCTATGCCCTGACCTTTAACCCCATTTTGTCCATTTTCAATAGGGTTCGTCCCCAGGTGGTCCCCTACCACATACTAAAATTTCATCGAAATAGAACCATTTTTACGTACGTTATGACGCATAAGGGCAATGGAATGTATCCCTCTCCTATGTCCTGACTTTTGACCCCACTTCACCCATTTTGAATAGGGTTCGTCCCCAGGCGATCCCCTACCACATAGTAAAATTTCATTGAAATCGAACCATATTTACGCAAGTTATGACGCATAAGGGCAACGGAAGGGATCCCGCTCCTACGTCGTGACCTTTGACCCATTTGTCCTATTTTCAATAGGGTTCGTCCCCAGGTGGTCTCCTACCACATAATAAAATTTCATCGAAATCGAAAAATGTTTACGCCAGTTATCGTGCGGACACCCGGACGGACGGACGAAAAAAGCTGGAGCATATACGCTTTCCAACCGTAGGTTGGAAAACGTAAAAAAGGCACTCCATTTTAACTTTACGTTTAGACACACACGCACCGTGATTCTTGCAATGCTGTTTGGAATGCTATCCTGTAGTACATTAAATTAGATTAAAAAAAAATGCTCATTACATCTAAATGTTCTTATCACCTCATGAATTCCTTCTGAATGAAATATATATGTGCGTGTGTGTGTGTGTGTGTGTGTGTGACTTTTGATTGTATTCTCCGTTATCTAGATCCAGTTTCGTCAGTTCCAACGGAAGCCACCGAAGAAAAGAAAAAAGACGTCTTGCAAAAGAAATTTGTCATTTGAAGGATGTCGAAGACCGAGAGTTAACGTTTAACAGTGTGAGTCACGGGCAAAATGAGTCGCGTAAATCAACGCGAAAAAAAAAAAAAAAAAAGAGGAGGAGCAAGAAATAATGAGATGATCAAAAGACGTTAGAAATGCGGGTGACATTTTTCTTCCATCGCTTTTTTTTTTTTTTTTTCGCAGCACGTGAGATGCACACAATGGATTAAAAAGTCACTCCACGATAAGAGGACATCAGAGGCATCATGTTTGGACTGAAAATTTGCGGAAGGAAATGCATGTCCGTGCACTGGATGAAACTCCTCTCTAATTAGTGCTATCTTCTACCATCTCCCGCTTGGACAAAACAGTGCCTTGCTTTGTACAAATCGCAAACAGTTTTAAATATGACATGTACGAATATATCAAACAAAATAGACACAATGAATAAATATTGCAACACGTTCTTTCACGACTTTCCATTTGGAAGGAAAGAAAAAGTTTCTCGGTGAATAAACATCAGTAATAAGCTTTGCGTGTGATTCATTTATTTATCATTTTTTTTAATGTGTAATAATAAAATAAGAAGAGGGTTTTCAAAGAAGCCAGCCCAATTTTTTTTTCACAACTTCAAAAAGTGTTAGGTGATCCTAAATACACAGACGGAAAAAAAAATCACAACACCAAGAAGGGGTTGTGTTAGATAAACGACAGTTGGTAGGCGGTGAGAGTACATCTGTAAGATGACGTCTATGCAAATTTCGCCCTCGGCGCATACGTGTGGCGCTAGTAGCGCCCCTCGGAACATGCAAAGCAGGTTTGCTGTAAATACGCGCTGTAACGTTCGTGAGCGTTAGTTATCGTTGAGATTAGAAGTAGGGTGTTGATGTTAGTCAAGAATGCCTTTAAGAAGACGAAGAAGCCATTATCAACAGCTCACGGAGTTTGAACGAAGTCGTGTAATAGGGCTACGAAAAGGTGGCTTTGCTTTCCGCAATATTGCAGAACGACTTGGCAGGAATGTAGCCACTGTGCATGATTGTTGGCAGTGGTGGTCAAGGAAAGGTACTGCCTCAAGAAGACCGGGTTCCGGCCGGCCACGTGGCACTACTGAGAGGGAAGACCGCCGTGTACGCCGTGTGGCCGTGGCGCATCGTACCGCGTCTGCGGCAGCAATTCGAGCTGCAGTTGCCACCACAGTGACACAACGAACTGTTACAAATAGGTTACTTGAAGGACAGCTCCGAGCCAGACGCCCTGTAGCGTGCATTCCATTTACTCCAAACCACTGCCGTTTGCGACGTCAGTGGTGTCAAGCTACAGCTCATTGGAGGACGGAGTGGAGATCTGTTGTGTTTTCTGATGAAAGCCGGTTCTGCCTGGGTGCCAGTGATGGCCGTGTGTTGGTTAGAAGGAGGCCAGGTGAGCGCCTGCAACCAACCTGTCTGCGGCCGAGACACACTGGACCTACACCTGGAGTTATGGTCTGGGGAGCAATTTCCTAAGACAGCAGGAGCACTCTCGTGGTTATCCCACGCACCCTGACGGCACAGTTGTACGTCGGTCTGGTGATTCAACCTGTTGTGCTGCCATTCATGAACAGCATTCCAGGGGGTGTTTTCTAACAGGATAACGCTCGCCCTCATACCGCTGTTGTAACCCAACATGCTCTACAGAGTGTCGACATGTTGCCGTGGCCTGCTAGATCACCAGATCTTTCACCAATCGAGCACGTATGGGACATCATTGGACGACAACTCCAGCTTCACCCCCAACCAGCATTAAACGTCCCTGTATTGACCGACCAAGTGCAACAGGCATGGAACTCCATCCCACAAACTGACATCCAACACCTGTACGACACAATGCATGAACGTTTGCGTGCTTGCATTCAGCATTCTGGCGGTTACACCGGTTATTAATGTACCAGCATTTCACATTTAAAATGGCTCTTCTCGCGCTTACATTAAGCTGTGATCTTGAAACCTTAATCGATTAAATATGTTACCTATATACAAATGTATTGCCGCCATTTCTATCCTCTACAACTATTTTTTCGTGGTGTTGGGATTTTTTTTCCGTCAGTGTATAAACAAAGAGAAAATAAAATCTTCCTGTCATTCAAGTTCCTTTACTTCTGGGGAAATCACTCTTGTTTTGAAAGGGACAACAGCTCTCAGAGCAACATCCCCATTAGGCTCTACAGGCGCAAAATAGTTTTCGTCTTTTTTCTTTTTTTTTTTTTCTTTTTTTTTTACGTAGGACTACGTCTGACTCCGTACGGTAGGGCATACGCATATAGGCAGCATGACGTAGGGGGGTCGGAAGGGTATAAACCACACGGGCGGTGCACGCTCAGCAATTCGGTGGAAGCTATTGCACGGTGTACATCGGTTTGAACGACGTCGAGTTGCTCCCACCGTGTGATACGACATCTCGATGACTTTACCCGCGGTCGCGTCATTGGGAAGTTGGAAGAAGGTCGAAGTGTGACTAGTGTGGCCGAGGAGTCCGGGATCGCTCACACTATCGTTTCACGAGCTTGGAGAGCATTTCAAACGACAGGAACAGCTGTCCGAGAGTTTAGCAGTGGTCGTCCACGAGCAACCACGGCGGCGGACGACCGGTATATTGTCCTACAGGCGAGAAGAGACAGACGGCAGACAGCGGGAGAAATCGCAAGGCACATGCAACAGACAACTGGACGTCCGTTATCGAGTTTTACCGTGGCCAGGAGGCTGCACAAAGGTGGTCTACTTGCACGACGACCAGTACGGTGTGTGCCATTAACGCCTGCTCATCGGAGACGGCGGTTTCTGTGTTTCCAGGAACACAAGAACTGGACACATCAGCAATGGGATCGAGTTCTTTTTA
Source organism: Macrothele yani (assembly GCA_039090855.1). Classification (NCBI taxonomy): domain Eukaryota; kingdom Metazoa; phylum Arthropoda; class Arachnida; order Araneae; family Macrothelidae; genus Macrothele; species Macrothele yani. Next base: position 80,416,582 of record CM077026.1, read on the forward strand.
CGGATGAGAGCCGATTTTATCTGACGAGCGATTTTGGACGTATACACATCTGGAGAGAGCAGGGAACACGCAACCACACCTCCAACATCATCGAAAGGGACCGGTTTGGAGGTGGCGGAGTTCTCGTTTGGGGCGGTATCATGCTTGGTAGCCGTACTGACCTCCACATCTCCCAAGGAGGTTCAGTCACTGGTGTCCGCTATTGTACCGAGGTTCTCCTGCCTCACGTGCATCTGTTTAGAAGTGCTGTGGGTTCTGAGTTCCTCTTCATGGACGACAACGCTACACCTCATCGTACAGTGGCTGTCGCAGAGCTGTTGGAGATTGAAGATATTCAACGCATGGATTGGCCCGCAAGGTCCCCGGACCTAAATCCAGTCGAACACGTGTGGGACCTTCTCGGGAGATGCTTGGCAGCACGTTACCAGCCGCCAGCAACGATTCCGCAGTTGCGATTGGCGCTACAAGAAGAATGGGCCGCGATGCCTCAACAGCTCCTTGACAACCTCGTCCTCAGCATGGACATACGTTGTAAATCCTACAACGCAGTCAGGGGTGATCATATCCCCTACTAAAGACTGTATTTTTCTTGGCAGCCGCCGGTCACATGGACGTTTCTGTCTTCTGTCCAGTTGTGCTCGAAGCTGCCTTTTCAATAAAGTGCCTTTGGACCCTTTGGATTCCTTGTTTCGACGGTTTTGCTCACTTGTCCCATATTCTTACAACTTGGGGATCTTATGGTATAATTTGAGTCGATGTGGAGCACTTCTGCACGACGTTACATTCGAAAAACCGTCTCGTCCTTAATTTTTGCACGCCAGTGTAGGTCCCAATTGAAATCATTATAGCGTTAAAAATACGTGGAGCACACTAATCGTGTTAGCATATTCGTAAACAGCATGGAGTCCAATCTGCGTACTGCGCAATACATCGTGCGCGGGGGACATGATGCAATATTTCTGGGTGTGCCGCTGCGTTTAACTCAGTCTATCTCGGCAACCGTGAGCGCAACACGACTGTGCGTGGTATCGTTTTAAACCTCTCGATGAGATCTATTCGAATATACGAAAAACATTTGGCAGTGGTTTAAACTGAACATTTAAAAAAATTGTTTTCTTGTGAACCGGTGAACACTTTAGACAATATCGCAGTTTATCTGGAGAACCGCGAGTGCAAAACGACTGTGCGCATTATCGTTTTAAAGATCTCAACGAGATCTATTCAAATATACAGGGTGATTCATAAAGAAGTATGCAGTTTCCAGATGCTGTAAAACAGTAACAGTTGAAGACACGGACCACAACTGCGAACCGTTAGGTAGATGTACTCAAAAAGTTTGTGTCCCGCTACTGAGGGAAGTGACGTATGCGATAGCGCGCGTGTCACGTGACTAGTCAGTCAAAATGGCAGCGTCTGCAGTGGAGAAAGCGTTTCGTGTTCTTGAACTGAGCAAAACGGAATCTGTAACTCTTGTGCAACGGCATTTTCGATCACGATTCGGAAAAGGACCTCCAACCAGAAAATCTATCTACGATTGGCATAAAAAAATTTAAACTACGGTCTGTTTGTTCAAACTTAAAAGCCCTGGACGACCGCGTGTATCGGAAAAAGTCGGCGATAGTGTTTGCACGTGCACTGCCATTCAACGAAGCCGGGGAAAATCAACGCAGAGAGTGAGGTGTGAAGTGCAGATTTCACAGCCCAATGTCTGGAGAATTTTGAAAAAGAAGCTGAAAATGATTCCATACAAAGTGCAGATGTTGCAAAATCTCACTGACCTTGATTCAGATATCTTACCTTGCGTTTGGGCGGAAATGGATTACCGGCTCGATGTGTGTCGTGTGACTAAGGGTGCACACATAGAACATCTGTGACTGTCTCTAAAAAATTTGAAACATTCCCCTACATTTCTGTTACAGGTAACATAAAACATCTTACAATGTTCTTGTTTTATAGTGCGTTGAAACTGTATACTTCTTTATGAATCACCCTGTATAAAGAGCATATCGCAGTGGTTTAAAATAAAATTTTTAAAAATTGTTTTCGTGTGAACGCGTTAACATTTTCGACAATGCCGTGGAATTCGCAGAATTAGCACAAGCAAAAGTGGAGAAAATCAAAACGAGAGGCAAGAGCAAGTGATGTGGAATGTAAGAAGCCCATAAAGACAGAGCACCACGTTGGGTAATTGGTGTATCGATCTGCTTTGTGTTCGCAATGTAACCAGCATTATTGATAAAAATAATGTAAGCTACTTTTCATATCATAGACCTGTGTTGGCTAAAACAAATTAAATAAACGCTTTGAAACCATACTTGACTAGGTCATTTCAATTCTCCGATCTGCAAGTCGTAGTCCCACATTCCAAACTAACGGCTCAATCAGAACTGAGCCTACCTGTACTTTTTTTTTTTAATAAAAATAATTTTAGTTTTGCTTATGCAAGTAAACGTTTTGTCAGATACCATGTGCAAGTACTTTTTTTTTTAATGTACGAGTATAATGCACCGTTTTGATTTTGTAGTGAGGGTAACCGCATCTTATGACTTATTCTGCACCGCTAAAATGCTACTAGCTCTGCAGAGATAAATAGAATTATCTCAAAATTTATTAAAGTGAAAGCGTTGCGAGAGCAATCCTGCCAGGATCCGACTGGTCTTCACCCGGGCAGAATCGGTCGGGGGACCGGTCAGTTTACACGGTCCCCGCGGGACCACCACTTCCCGCCACCTTACCATTGCTGGTACGTGTGACGTACGGGCAATGGTAAGGGGGCAGGGATTCTAAATTGCGACTGGCAGGGCGGTGTTTTCGCCATCGCGAAACCGATGTGGACCACTCCTCTTTTATTGTGTCTAGGCTAAAATCATACATGCATATGAAATTTACACTGAGGTCTCATGGTTCTGGGAAATAAATTCATTATTTCCACGAGAACTCTCTTTCCAAAAGATGAAGTGAGACAATAAGAAATAGCGATTACACTGAAAAAATTCATTATTTCCACGAGAACTCTCTTTCCAAAAGATGAAGTGAGACAATAAGAAATAGCGATTACACTGAAATATGTTACAAATGAGTAGCACTGGGTAGAGATCTGCACGGGCCTTAATTTATAAAGCCCGGCTCGGCCCAAGGCCCGGCCCGTATATTTCTCCTGTTTCCAAGGCCCGGGCCGGCCCGTAAAATTTCAACAATTACGAAAACACGAATTTGACGCCTGGTCATTCGAGAGTTTTCGTTTTCTTAATTGCTACACGTATTCTATTACAATAAACGTTAATTCAGAATATTTTTGAGACTCTTTATAAGTCACGTGACGTCCGAGAAGGGGGGCTTGTATACTCAAAAATATTGCATGAAAAGGACAATTTCCATGCCTTTCAAATTTTTTGGGTTTTTAAATTATCATTCAGTACCGCCGGACCCGGAAATATTCTTGGGGATAAGGAGGGAGTGAGAGTTAATTCGAAAAGTACGAAATATCCAGAATTAGGCGTCCGATCGTTCTGCTGGGAGAAGATTTTATGGCTTTATAAACTGCACCTATCTCTACTGGCATATCATATCGCTGGAACCCAATATGTATTTCGTGTGTGTGTGGGTGGGTGGGGGAGGGGACACACTTGTGCCACTTAAGATGCGATGTTCCAGACTTTGTGCTATCGTAACTCAAAAACTTTTTGCATTTAGTGCCCTGCACAACGTTTACCGGCCGACTAGTTTCAGTACGGGACAGTAGAATATTTCCAAATATCGCTTTCCCCCTTTACATTGTCTACAAGCACATATTCTCCGGAAGCGATTTTTTCGCGAAAGTCTTTCCCTTTGTTAAACTCCATAATAAGTATGGAAGAGTATTTATCAGCAACACTGAACTGAGCATATGCTAAGGGAAAACAACGACAGACTTCCCAGCTAATCAGTGTCACAGAAGTTTTGAAACCGGCTGCCTGATAGTACAAATGATGAAAATACGGCACAGATTTATACGTACACAGAAGTTTCTCCCAGCCCATTTCTCCCGTGCCATTTAAGACAACTTAAAAGCTTTTCACACATCTAGAGAACAAAGTGTCGCCGACCAGAACAATAAACAAGATGACCCCGAATTTGTGGGTGTAATAAGCACGTCTTTTGAATCCGTTCTGACGCAAATTAAATTTACCAAAGCTATTCAAAGTCAATGGAACCGTTATGGAAAACAATAGTATCTGACGGAAGTAAGAAGTTTTTCAATCAGCTTTTTAACCCCTCAGATATTGCTGTAAACGAAATCGTAAGCTTACGCCCTCTGGTTGCAGACTTGTTCGTTAAGAAAAACATGAATTTATATGAGAAACATTTCGCAACGGAAACGCTCTCCAACACAGAAATAATTTTTCAAATCGGACTCTTAGAAACAAAGATGTCGACAAAAATAAGATGTGACTTTACGTCCCCTGGTGGGAAAACCATGCATTATTTTAGGAAGAAAGTATTCTCAAAAGGCTTATTCATGTGAGCGGTATCGGTCCAAGAAAAAAAAATTAGTCGAGTTTTCAGAAGCCCAGATTTTGCTACAAATACATCAGAAGCAGAAATTAACACTTATGCCCCCTGGTGGCCAAACCATTCTTTACCAAACATTAGAAATTATGTGAAAAATATTTTCCATCAGGTCTTGTATGCGATACAGGAAGAATTTTTCAAATCGGAGTTTTACGAGCAGAAATAACGCAGAAAACGCAATTTACCTTTGTGCCCCCTAGCGGAAAGTCTATGATTTACTTGAAAATTTTGAATTTATAGGAAACTCATTTCGTATTGGAAACACTATCCAACAAAGAAAGAATTTTTCAGAGCGGACTCTTAGAAGTAGAGATATTGACAAAAATAAGATATACATCTACGCCCCCTGGAGTAGAAACCATCCATTATTTCAAAAAAATGCTCCTAAAAGGTTTGTCGACATGAGTAGTATCGGTCAACAAACGACTTTTTTTTCAATATAGAATTTAGAAGCTCATATTTTGCTGCAAATACATCAGAAGCGGAAATTAAGACTTACGCCACCTGGTGGCCGAACCATTATTTACAAAAATTAGAAATTATGTGCAAAGGATTTCCCATCAGGAGCTTTATCCCGTTCCGAAAGAATTTTTCAAATCGGAGATTTAGAAGCAGAGATATAGGGGAAAGCAATTTTACCTTTACGCCCCCTAGCAGAAAGTCTATGAATTAATTGACAATTTTGAAATTATATGAAAAACATGACACACTGGAAACACTATCCAACAAAGAAGGAATTTTTCAAATCGGACTCCTAGAAGTAGAGATATTGACAAAAATAAGATATACATCTACGCCTCCTGGCATAGAAACCATGCATTATTTTGAGAAGAAAATGTTTCTAAAAGATTTATCGACATGATTAGTATCGGTCTACAAACAACGTTTTTTACAATCGAGAATTTAGAAGCTCATATTTTGCTGCAAATACATCAGAAGCGGAAATTAAGTTTTACGCCCCCTGGTGGCCAAACAATTTTTTCTACAAAATTTAGAAATTATGTGAAAACGATTTTCCATCAGGAGCTGTATCCGGTGCAGAAAGAATTTTCAAATCGGAGATTTAGAAGCAGAGATATAGGGGGGAAACGCAATTTACCTCTACGCCCCCTAGCGGAAAGTTTATGAATTACTTGAAAATTTTGAAATTATATGAAAAACATGTCACACTGAAAACACTATCCAACAAAGAAGGAATTTTTCAAATCAGACTCCTAGAAGTAGAGATATTGACAAAAATAAGATTTACATCTACGCCCCCTGGTGGAGAAACTGTAGAATATTTTAAGAAGAAAATATTCCGAAAAGGTTTATCGATGTGATTGGTATCAGTCCACGAAAGAATTTTTTGAATCGATATTTTAGAAGCTCAGATTTTATGGCAAATACATCAGAAGCAAAAATTAACACTTACGCCCCCTGGTGGCCAAAGTATTCTTTACCAAAAATTTGAAATTATATGCAAAAAAATTTCCATCAGGAGGTATATCCGCTGAAGAAAAAAATTTCAAATCGGAGTTTTAGAAGAAGAGTTATCGCGGAAAATGTAATTTAATTTTACGCCCCCTAGTGGAAAATCTATGCGTAATTTGAAAAAGTAACTATATCTAAAATACTCTTTGACATAAATGGAATCGAAAGATAAAAGAATTTTTTCAATCGGATGTTTAGAAGCAAATATGTGGAATAAAACGTATTATTGAATTCGACATCATCTGCATTTACGCCCTATAGCGGCGAAATTGTACATCGTAAAAAAAAAAAAGGAAATAAAGGATCATCATTCGTATATTTCGAGCTTCCCAATTCAAAAAGAATTTTTGATATCCGGCTAATAGTTGCAGAGATATCGTGGGTACAGGCGGACGGACGGATGGACGGACAAACCGATAACATAAGCACGATCTTTTTTTACAAAAGACGTGCTAAAAAGATTGTCTGCGACAGCCCTGGTCTGCGAGCGGGTGACTCGGTTTAGAAATGCTGCAGTTAATAGCCTGCCCTGAAGCATGAGAGGAGGGTAGAAGTTAGGGAGAGAAAGAGAAGGGACCACATTCGCAGTGAAAAACTAAGGGAGCTGACCCACTCCAATTGTTTTGTAGGAGGGGAGGATGTCGTAAAACTTCTATTTTTTCTATCAGCGGAAATTATTCAATCTTATCTTGCTGCTGTATGTTGCGAGTTTTCCAAACTAGAAAGACACCGTACAGCGATTGTTTTGCTCATAAAAAAAAAAAAAACTGCTCGGCCCGTGTCTGTTTTACATTAAATATTGAAGGCTCGGCCCGGCCCGATTTCTTAACTTAGAAATGAGCAAAGGCCCTACCCGGCCCACGGGCCGGCCCGGGCCCGTGCAGACCTCTAGCACTGGGTTACGGTGATGACTCTGGGCTGAAGTCATCTTCCTCTTCCTATCTTCATTCTTCTGGTATTCCCATGTACTCTTATTGCCTCGCGACAAATTCTTTGGTCATTTCGATGAGTCCCTGTCTCGCCCTGGGAAAGCCAAGCAGGATCGAAATGTCCTTCGTCTTCTCCATTTCTGGAGCGAGGACTTTTCTTCTTCCTCAAAGAGAATTGCACTCTAGGATCATGTCCGCGGACTGGGATACGCATCTGCACGCCCTTTTCTTAATCGTAAAGCTACTGAAGTACTCCGGCGATACGCCATCTTACCACATATGGAATAGAATAATGTGGCGCAGGATCATGCCTGCGTTAAATCGCACGGGAGTGCAACCTGGAAAGAAAGCATTACTACGTAATGGACTAGAACCAGGTTTTCCCAGCGGAACATTGCCCAAAACCTTACACTTCCTCCACCGGCTTGTTACCATCCCAAGGTGCATCTTAATGCCAATACTTTCCCGTCCTTCCACTTGGCTCGTACCCGGCTTTCCATTTGGGGCAACAGAAAACGAGATTCATCGGACCAGACGACTTTTTTCCAATAACTCCTTGTCGATTTTTTTTACGATGTCCTTGTTTATGAAGCACACTGTAATCGGCGGCCCGTGTCAGTGTGCTGTTTGCACGTGCGGAGGCAAGTTGACTACGTAGGATCGTGACATGGATTCGTCTAAACAGGCCCAGCGGGAAGTTGTGCAATTTTTGATGGCAGAAGTTGTTAGTGGAGCCGAAATTTATTGTCGTATGAAGGATGTGTATGAGAATGAGTGTTAGTCACGCTGCAGTGTTCCGCTGGTGTGGTGAATTTCGTAAAGAACGTGTGAGCACGGAGAACATGCTGAGACCTGGGCAAGCACACGTGGCCATCACCATGGAATCGATTGCTACCGTGGACAACCTTGTGAAGGAGAATCGCCGAATCACCACCCGCGAGCTTGCGCAAACATTGTCCGTGAGTAAGGGAACTGTTAACACCATTCTCCATCGCCGACTGGGATACAGCAAGGTTTCCCGTACAATGGGTCCCCAAGCATCTCCAGGAAGAACAGAAGACTCGGCGAATGGGTGCTTGCCTGGAGCATCTGCGTCGTTACCACGCAGAGGGGTGGCAGTTTCTTTCCAAGATTGTGGCCGCAGATGAAACTCGGTGCAACCACTTCGATCCGGCCACAAAACGGATGAGTATGGAATGGCAGCATCCCAACTCTCCACACCCCCCCCCAAAAAACCCAGTCCTCCTTAAGAGCTGGAAAAGTTTTCTTCGATGAGAATGACTCATTGTTTTTGGGTTAGCTAGACGCATGAAGTACGGTCAGGGCAACCAAATACTGCAATACGTTACGCAACCTCAAAACGGCCATCAAGCTTAAGTGATCCGATACGTTGTCAAATGGGATTATTCTGATGCACGACAAAGCACACTCGCATGTGGTGACAGTGTACCAAGATTTGCTGCGGAGCTTCCACTGGGAGGCAGGGCAGGATTAAAGGGGGGGGGGTCTTTAGGGGCTATAGCCTCGGGGCCCACCATGACCAAGGGCCCAGGATGCATGCCTGGGCAGATAGATAGATTGATAGAAAGGTTTATAAAATAGTTTTACTTTTGTCTCGCATGATTTCTACTCTGTCAGAAACAGAGGCTGGAAGAGGAATAGATTTCAAGAGAGTGACTGACCTAGGGTAAAGGTTTCATATCGCTATATACAGCGAGATCAGGCGATACAGTTTCAGTTTTTTCACTACCATCCACCTACACCACCCAGTTTGCACTTGGAGCCGTTAATAGGCGAAGTCCCCTTGTGGCTTCATATTGCATAACAAAAGAGATGCACTAACAAAAGTATACAATGCTAAATCATTAGAAAACCCAAAACAAATTCTAGGAATCTTAAGCTTTTAACTCATGTTCTTGTGAGAACATTGAAAAATACGGTGACTTATTATGCAAATCCTGCAGATAATTTACAGTTTCGTGTTTTAACGGATTTCATAATAGTTTCCCGTCATAAGTTCTTTGCGGGCAACTCAGATGTCTTAGCCTTGGGGCCCACTCAAACGCAGTAGCCCAGGGGTCCACTCCAATACCAAAGCCTAGGGGCCCACTAAGGTCTTAATTCGGCCCTGCTAGGAGGTTCTCGACCCTCCCCCTATAGCCCCGATAAGTAGCTCTGCAACTACCACATCTTCGGACCACTGAAAAAAGCTCTCAAAGGCCGCCGGTTCGCTAAAGCGCTGAAGTCCGGGACGCCGTTGAAGACTGGCTCCACAGCCAACCACGGACACTCTTCGCTCAGGATATCCACAATCTCGTGCCGCGCTGGGACACTTGCTTGAAACGACAAGGCGACTATGTGTGGCGGGTATGAAGCCCTTGTATCACTCATACTTCCTGTATGTTCACATATTCCAACCTATAAACCCTTACTGCAAAAAATCGACGGTCTCAGTTTCATTTGGGCGACCCTTATACACGCTGTGTGCTGTGACACATCACTCCCGTCACCATCCTTCAAATTACCGGCGAGTTGCCCCACAGTGTCCCTTCTGTTGGCTCGTACCATACGGGATAGCCATCACTCACCTCTAGCATCGATGAGCTGTGGTCGGCCCACATCTTGCCGGCGGTTCGTGGTTTACCCTTCTCGGACCACTTTTTAAAGGTACTAACCATGGTTGATCGTGAACATCCCACAAGCTTTGCCACCTCGAAAATACGCATTCGTCTGGCTTTTACAATTTGGCCTTTGTCAAACTCGCCCGTTTCCCACCTGAAGGGCAATTATAACACTGATTAACAGAGCTCAGTATCAGGTGTTATTTATACCGTTTCATGACCTTCACACGCGCCGTCGTGTACTTGCAGGTGCTTCGATTTGCATAAAGACGCATTAGTCATATTGCTTTGGCTTTTTGGTGTATTAACAACAACATAAATAGCTCTACAGATATCAACAAATATAAGAGTAAGTGTTTAAACATAAAAAGTATTAAAAAAAACAGTTTCTTAGCAAACTGTATTGAAAGCAGGTAATCATGAAAAACAAAAACTACGTTTTTAAAATATCAGTGATCTTTTTTAAACAGTTTTTTTTTATTTTATTTTTATAGTTAATTTGTGTTTCATCGCTTAGTGAGAAATATTATACAAATTAATTCTTTGTTTTCGAACTATTCAGTGGTTCTTATAGTGCTACGTCCTATCACGTTGAACAAGGCACAGAATCGTGAAGAATGGAGGGCTATCCTGAGGCAGGCTTAGGTCTTAAATGGACTGTAATGCCAAGGAGTAGTAGTAGTAGTCCTATCACGTTCTGAGAGAATTAAATTTAAGGATGTGTCTAAATGATAACATTTCGCCTGCCATCAGGATGCTTTATCAAGGAAAGTTACTTTTGACGAATATAAAACCCGCCTGGAGTTTAAAATTAAAATCTGGAGAATTTTAATTTTAAAATTATGCTAATTTTACGTTCTGTTTTATGCAGGTTGAATCCGATTTCCATTCCACTCTCTTTGTACCATATTTTATTTCCCATGGTCTGCTCATATTGCCCCGCCATAGGGTTGAATATGATTTGGTCGTTTTAAGGGTTACAGATCATGACTGGTTATGCATACACACTGTGGTAGTGCAGATCTGTTTATTATTATTATTTAAATTAGTAGTTATTATATCTTTTTAACTTTCTTTTTATTTGTATTTTTCCTGACCTATTATCCTGCCTTTCACATACATTTTAAAATGGGGTGGGTTGGTGCCCCCATGCGTGCCCATTTGGAGAATTTATAGCTATTGCTTCTGGCATACTACGCAGTTGGGTGTCTTATAGTAAATTTCCTTCTGCATCTGTTGCGGTTCTCAACCTCTGGAAATAACTCGTGGAGCTCATCATTTAGGGGCAATAACGAAAAATCTGCAATTGTGGTCATTTTAAGGAAAGACTAAAAGGGTTGGACCACTACCGTCTTAACTGAAGGTCCCACCGAGGAGCCGGTGACGTCTCGTGCGTAATCATCTATAGATAGCTGGTGGTAGTTGCGCTGTTTTACAAGAAACGGCAATGTCTTTACTATAATCGAGGTAGAAGTGGGCTCCAAGTACACCCTGTTTATTTAACACACAAGAATACAGTCACGTTTTATCTCCGTTCAAAGGTGTAATAAGAAATACTAACTAAATGCGAGCTTTCACTGCCAACGGGCAGCTTCATCAGGCTGCAGAGCATAGATTAAAATAGATCAGAACGTAACTTTTAATTCTGATTCTATTTTAGTCTATGTTCTGTACCCTGATGAAGGTGCCCGTTGGCAGTGAAAGCTCGCATTTAGTTAGTATTTCTCATTACACCTATGAACGGAGATAATATGTGACTGTATTCATGTGTGTTAAATAAATGTCTTTACTATTTACGCGAAACATGTGAGAATAAATGTTTCCTTTCTTTCGCACGCATTTTTCACTGCCCACATGTTTCAAATTACCGGAAACACGGGGAAGAATTGTTTGTACAATCCGTAAGACTTTAGCAGCTGCACAAGATATTATTAAACTTTATGAATGTCGTATACTTAAAAATAAAAATTAGTATCGCACATGCGTTATCACTATCAGAACTGAACCAAATATATTCCAGAAGAAATGACTTCTTTCATGTTACTAACAATTAGTACAAACAGACAGTAAACAAAAATGTCTCCTTGAAAATGTGATTTAGTAATGCATATAAATTTTCCTGAACTTGCAATTTTATATAAATGTATGCATTATTTTAACGGTAAGTTACAAGTCAAAGCTTTAAAAGTTACAAAACAAATACAGGGTGCAAACTTTTATTTATGTTAAAATTAAGTTCATATTGTAAGAACACCAAAAATTGATTACATAGACTAAAATACACTGCTGGCCACCCAAAATGCAACACCAAGAAGGAAGCATCCGATTGGCCTGAAATTCGCAGCATGCGTCGCCCGCGAGAGGACATGCAAACGATTAGCATTGCAGGGTATATGCAAATCATGTGCGCCCGGCACGCCACCGAGAAGTACTATAAGAAGGGCGCACAGAAGGCGGGGTGTAAGTAGTGGAAGCGTGTTGTGCCAAAAACCCCTGGGCAACGTTCGTGACTGCCACGGGAGGTGCCTCAGGTTCGATCCCAGGCAGGTACGAACGCTCGATCCACTATATACCCGTCGTGCGTCGGATGGGCACGTTAAGCCGTCGGACCCCGGGTATTGGCCCCCCGGTAATAAATAAGGACGTCTTCCTCGCCCTTTCTACTTCGCTTCCGTGTCACTTTCCTATCGGGCGCTCTAGCCCAAATCTCCTAGTTTCCTATTTCTAAGGGTTGTTTAAGACCTGGGGTCAGACACTCCCTTCCTAAAATCCTCTACATATGATCATGATCATGAAAGCCTCCGAACTGGTCTGTGAAGTCAGAGCTAGTGGGCCGAGCGACTCGAGTACCTCGGTGTTTGTGCAGAGAAATAATTTATCGAGTGCGATACTAGACAATTTGCGCACACAACAATAAATCGACCATGTTTTTTTTCTCTATAATTCTTATCCTTAGATAACATCGAAAGATTACATCTTTAGCTTTCATTTTTTTTTCTCAGTTTACCGCAATGATACCTGTAAATCTGGGAATTCCAAAGTTTTGCTCTTGTGCTGGGAAATGATTTCATGTACGGGTCTTAAATCTTAATATTTCAGAAAATTTCTCCTATTTTTTGCAATTTGGCTGAAGGAGCACAGACATAAATGTTTTCACGCATAACGTGAAAAACCCAGAATTTTACGTTAAGCATTTTTGCAACTACTATTTTTTTAAGTGCGTTAATGACCAATTGGTAGGACCAGGGGTCGCGCTGCCGATCGCCATCTTCGCAATTTGCGAAAAAAAAATCGTTTTGGAGATAGAAAAAGAGCTTTGGCGATTACCTTTTTGTACTGTTATAACACTCTGGCGATAAAAAATTGGTTTGGAGAATAAATTAGCGAAAACTTTAAAAGAGCCAGCGCGACCCCTGGGTAGGACTGTATAAACATAATCATTTCACTTAAAACTTTTTGAAATTCCTTTCGCGTTCGATTCACTAAAATGAAAGAAAAGAAAAAGAAAAAGATTTTTCCTTAATTACGTAACGAACGCGAAAGCAAAATTTTCGATTTCGTGAGTATATTTACTAAAAATACGGTAAGATGTGTGCGCAAATCTTGCAGATACTTCTAGAAGGTAAAAAATAATAATTATAAATTAGAATCATTTAGGAAAAAGTTCTTTGTCAAATGAACATGCAATGTATTAATTTGGATATCTTCGAATTTATGCACATAACACTGCAAATTTTATGCTGGAAAATCTGAATGTCACATTTTTTTTCCATTTTTCAATATTTGTAAAGATATTAAAGATATCAATTAACACATTAACAGACTCCCTAAAAAGCGGAAAACACATGCATCAACAAATATGTTCCTTCACTATGCATAAGTACTTTCTTTTTTGCACGATGTGCTTCCTGCAGGGAGAAACGTTTCACTGCCAATATTTCTGAAACTATCCTTATACGTGTGACTATGAATGTTTCTAGGAATTAAAGTGCTGCTTTGCAAAAGAGTTCAATGTAGACAATTCAAGTTCATAGTTCTCTAATCCGAAATTCAATCTCTACCACAACTTAATTTAAATTAAATTATACATTCACTAACTTAAAAAAGTTGTAGGCCCATGAATATATGTACATACATACATTTTAACTTTTTTTTTAATTGGAGGTTTAACGACCACCGTGAGCATCCCAATGGTATATAAGCAGTCGCCCGTCCCTAATTTAGGGCCACTGGTTCCAAGGAAGGGAGAAAGCCAGTGCTGTAAGACAAACACAACATCCATGCCACACGGGATTCAAACCCGGACCCCTTTCGGACAAATGATCAGAAGCCATCGCTTAGACCACTGCGTCACCGGGACGGCACATTTTAACTTATCAGCCACTTAACTTCAGGGATCGTGCTGAAATTTAACGATACAAGTGAATTCTTTCGGACACATTCCAAACTTTCGGATACATTTGTTGGACATTCCAATAAACTTTTCTTTGGGCTGGCCTTCAGATTATCAGCGCATCAAGTAGTTCTGTACATTTCGTACGGATTCTTGTTTTAATTAGGACACTGACGCACAGCAATTTTGTGAAGAAAAATGACATTTGTTTTACGGAAATGAAATATTGATTTATAAATAACATAATTATTTTTTGCCAGTTTCTTTGCCTGGTTAACCTTAGTACTTGATGCGCTGATAAAATCTGTACATCTCCTTTTTTTTTTTTTTTTTTTCAATTTCAATACTACTAACTACGAATTTTTTAAAGAAAAATAACATTTATTTTATAGAAATAAAATGTTGAATGGTAAGCAAAATCATTATTTAAACGACAACAAATAATGAGCTGATAATCGGAAGGCTAGTCCTTAAATTTTATTCCGTCAATCAAAATAACGACTAGCAATTCACTAAATTATAGTTGTATTTACAACGAAAGCAGAACATGCTATCATGGGAACAATTAGGCTTAACTAACCTTTGAATTCACGGTGGTTTCAAAATTCTTTATTCGTACGGAAGAAATCCATTTTCTTCGAAGGCTTTCACCTTCAGAAGAGCTGAAAACAGTGGCTTTTGGATGTGCTTTGTAATTAGATCTACATGAAGGCACTCAATATTTTCCAGGTATGTTGTATAAAAACACTAACTCAGGTGCACGACTACCGAAAGCTCAGTACTGACCAATGCCGCATGAACGCGAAGCTAATGTCAGCATTCCGCTTACGTTTGCCCTTTGACCTCTGTGGAGAGAGGGATTGCGATGGCCCTCTGACCGTGATGTCACACCCCTTCGCAGTTCGCGCGCTGGGGCTTGCTATCCAGGGGGTTTTGGTTGTGCTGCCGGACCTGTGCTTGGGAAGCTTCCTGATGCCTCGTCGCAGAATAGGGCAGTCATTCCAGCACGTTTCGGAGTTCGACAGAGGACGAATAGTGGCTTATCGGACAGCGGTTTATCGCACTGAGACATCGGCCATCACCCCCTAATAGCTTAGCAGGCCCGCGCACCGATTTGTGACGTCACTAGAGTAGTCCGTAGTCGCGGAGAGGAGCATTACGGCGATGTGCGAACGAACGCGTCTTTACGTACACCAACTAACCAGGTCGTGCGTTCTTTTAGAGTTTCACTGCATTTAAATAAGAACTTGTGTGTTAGTTTTCAAATAACTGCAGAGTTAACAAGTTTGTTTAATAATCTTTTAAAATACAGAAGAAAAAGAAATTACAGCGTAAAAATTAGCGTAGCAATAATTTCGACTGGAAAGGGTAAGCAACACAGATTCGTCAACTTAATGAAAGCATCCTTGTCATTTCACTGGAAGTGACAAACCATTCCTATAATCGAAATTATAAACTGTTGCCGTAGTTTCACTTGAAGTTATAGTGTCTTTATAGTTAGCCGAACGATTCCTGTACTTGTGAACAAATCGTTCTTGTACTTGAAAGATTAGTTTGAGGGTCCATTACGAAGTATCGCCGTCGTTTCAAAAGATGTCGATTGACATATTTAAGGAATCAGATTTTTCATTCATTGCAAACTTATGACTATGAAAATTTTAGTAATGAAATAATTCCTTTAGTGAAAATGTATTTTATATGCAATCCGTGATCACTAATATATAAAAAAAGGTCAAGAAAAACTGAATGTTTTTCTGTGTTTTTTAATTATTACCAAAGGCTCAATAAAACACATTTTAACATACATACAGTGAATTGCTGCTTGATCCACTGATTGCATCAAATAAATTAAGATTTCAAGAAAATTATGCCATTGCTACATTATTAAACGTACAATAATGACATAACAAGTTTTCCTAATTTTAGTACCATCTAGTTACGTGTTTGGACAACTTCATTTTGATAAGCAAATATAAAGTTTATAATTTTTGTCTTCCAGAGCACTATTTCAAAAAAGTTACCTTGTCAATGTATTAAGTATATTAGTAGCATTAAGCAAAACTATTTGGATCCACAATATAAGCATTTCTTTTTATCTGGAAAAATACAAGTAACTTATTGGCGGAAATTTCCTGAAATTTGATTTTCAAGAAGTATTCAGCAAAACTGCCAATGTACATATAATTATGGTTGTGTAGTTCTTTGTGTATCACAAGCACAATTTGATTATGTGTCCGTTAGCTGTTCCTTGGAGAATTTCAAAGACACGTTTCTAAGAAAATCTGAAATTTGTTCCAATAATTTTTTAAAGTATTTTTTCAGATAATTATTATATTTTTTGAGAACCTGAACAAATACACATGCAGTTATTGTACTGAATAAATCTAAGCGATTGTTTTGGTACTATTGGATGTATTTTAAAAGATGTACATGTTTCATTATAAATTGACTAACTTGATGTACCATTTTCTTAGAAACTATAAAAAGCAATGGTATAAAATTTTGCACACATGTTTTGTCATTGCTAAAGCTATTGAAAAAGATTGTTTTTTCCTTTTTTTATGATCTTGGTTTCAAAATAAATTCTATGAAGGATTGAAGAAGTTTTTCCCCATACAAAAATTGACACCCACCCTCACGTTCGGAAGCACACTTTCCAGTAGTTATCGGATAATATGAGATATATTAGTTCCAGTTATTATTGCTGTAGCTTGTGAACTCACAGTGCAGGAAGTCTGGAAACAGATCAGTCTAGATAAATGAATAAAAAGTTGATCTCTCATTTTAAGCAAATGTTTTCAAAAAAAAAAAAAAAAAAAAAGAAAGAAGCGAGTATATATTTCTACTTGTATTTTAAAAATCTTGTTTGTTTAGAACATAGTTTCCACAATATGTGGATTCATGTAGATCCACGTACTTTTCTTTCTCTTAAAAATAACAATATCCAAGGCTTAAAAATACCATGCCCGAGGTGCCCAGAGCATGTAAATCATTCGTCTGGGCAGGTAAATAAAACATCTAATTGCCTGTGCATGGAAACTAAATTTTAAAATAAAAAAAGTTTGTAATAAAATTTCCTACTACACAAGAAAAAAAGACAGTCATCAAATGTCGTGTTTCATGTCATTGTTAATTAATGGAAGTTGTATTATTGTTACGAAGTACCAAGGAAAGAGTAATATCACATCTTTAATTATGTTATGCTCTACGCCCAGAAATCGGAAACCTAGTTTTGCTCCAAATTTTGTTTATAATCAACAACAGTATGCATGCCTCTGATGTAACTGACCTCTCATGTTTAGTGACAAAGGGAGAAAACTTTAACAAAAGGAACATGGCAGAATCACTAAATTTCCGAAACACCAGTTTCATCATCGTACCATTTCATACGAATTTTAGCATCAGCATTTTAAAAATTGATATACACACGTTTGTGCATTGAACATTTGTAATACAGACCCTTAAAATGGAAGTGCAAACATGTTAAAACAGTTCATATTTTTAACTTAAAAAAAATAGGGTTCTGGTTTGTTATCTTAAAAGATACATTTTCCTGCGCATCCAGCTTTTACTACCTGGGCAAGTAAATAATTTCTTGCCCAGGTAGTACTGATATATTTCAGCTAATTTTTAAGAAATTGAATGGTTTTGATAAATTTCCATCCTACCACAGATAGAGCATACACACTGCTCACACGAGAGTTCTTCAATGTGTTGGTTTGTAGAAAAATGCTTCAAAATCTTTAAACGGACATTTTAAAGGCAAACTTACTCCTGAACTATGTGTGAACTTCTGTTTTTGTGCATTCATATCTAATTTTTGCTGTCTATACTTGATTCAGTGTTTGTGTTCCTTTAGTAATAAATATTAAAAATGATAATTCAATGCAATTCTCTATGTCTGCAAACACAAAAGATGTATTTCACATGGCAACAAGGCCTTAGCATTTATATAAAGGACATAGGCATGTTAGATGTGTACATGACATACATATATTTCGTATAGGATATAAGTATTTTACAAGCATTTGTGCCCAGAAATAGGGACCCCAAAAAAGTTAATCTGGCGCTGCCTAAACACTTAAATAACTAAGTACGAATGTATCAACATATTACTCTTGGGATCAAAAACATGCAACCCTTATTATTCTGTGTCCATAATAAAGTTTAAAATCCCTTCCTAAATATACATATTTACTTTGAACTTATTTGATACATTGGCAAAAACGTGTTATGGGTTACTATAACAACACAAGTAATCTATTCTTTCCATTACAAACATAAATTTCATTTTTCAAAAATCTTTTCAGTGCTTTGACTTCCCGCTGTGAGATGCATTAGATTATAAAATTAGCCAAATTTAAATTTTGGAGTTCAAAATTTTTATTTTACGAGTAGTTTAAAATAAGGTTAACAAAAGGTTTCCACGTACCTTAGAGTTGAAAATTTTCATGCTTTATTGCTGTAATCCATTTGAGAACCTCCCCATTAGTAGGGAATTTGAATACTTTTAATATTCCTCTATGAAAATAAATTTAGTTGACAATTTGACAACAAAAACCACGCACATCCGTAGTCACGCTTACACAGAGTGAGCAAGCTCATGCATGCTCGACCACCCACCACGGACATCAGCCTACTCTCCCCTACGTCACGCAGCTTCCGGCGTTCGGTGCGCTGGCCTTCTAAGCTATTAGGGGGTGATGCATCGGCGCCCGTGTGGGACGACATTCAGCCACAGTGAGGCTAGCATGGATTCGGTGGGTGCAGGAGGGACAGACGGACCAACGTGTGCGATTGCCGCGGCACACCACCGAACGAGAGGACCGGCATGTTGTGCAGGAGAGGGCATTGACAGCTCTCACCGCCACATCACGAACGTTAGCGCAGGAATTAGGGTGTGTTGCGCAACAACCTGTGTGAGCACGTTCCATTCGACGTCGTCTGCAGGAGCGTGGACTTGTCGCACGGCGCCTATTGTTCCGATTACCATTGATGTTATACCACCGGCGAGTGCGGCGGCAGTGGGCAGTTGAATGCCGCACCTGGACTACGGAAGGGCGCGACATTGTCTTCTCCGACGAATCCCGCTTCTGCCTGCAACACCACGATGGTCGGATCCGCGTTTGGCGGCACCGCGGCGAGAGACTGTATGACGCTTGACGTTATGGTTTGGGGTGCAATTGAATATGACACCTGCACCCCTCTGGTACGCAAGGCCGGTACACTTAACAGCCACCGCTACATCTCCGACGTTTTGGAGCCTGTAGTCCTCCCTTACTTGCAGGACCTGCCAGCGGCCACGTTTCAACAGGACAATGCGCGCCCGCACGTGGCACGCATCGTGTAACAATTCTTCACGGCCCACCAGGTGTCACTGGTGCCGTGGCCCGCCTGTTCTCCCGATATGTCGCCCATTGAACACGTCTGGTCGCTGATCGGCAACCGAGCGGCGCGGCAAAGCACCACCCGCGGTTACGCCTGATGAACTGTGGCAACGTGTGGAAGCAGCCTGGACCGACATACCCCAAGCCCACATCCAAAGCCTCTTTCGTTCGATGCCGCGGCGTGTAGCGGTCGTTATTGCCAGCCATGGGGGTCACACGAACTATTGATGTCTGTGTGTTCCGCAAGTCGCACGGGCCTGTAAGCTCAATCGTTTCATCTTTGCACCTGTTGTTATGTGTCCAGTAAATCTGGCTTTGCTATCTCGTGTCCTTCTTGGTGTTGCATTTTGGGTGGCCAGCAGTGTAGAATGGGGACAGCCAAAGAAAGTTATAATTGCATAATACATTTATTGGCTGTAGTTAGCCAAGTTTGTCGTTATTTACATAGTATCACTTAAGATAAGAGTACCATTTTAGCATAAAACAATTATAACTTTATGTCATCATCATCATCATTGTCAACCATTATCAATCCACTGCTGGACGAAGGTCTCCCCAAGTTTCCTCCACAACGGTCTGTCTTGTGCCAGTCTCCTCCATGTCACCCCTGCATACTTTCGAATTTCATCCACCCATCTCCCATGTGGTCTTCTTCTGGGTCTTTTCCTGTCCCTTGGAATCCAATCTAAAATTTCAGCTGTCCATCGATGATCTGTCCTTCTGGCAGTATGTCCAGCCCATTGCCATTTCAGGGATTTAACTCTGATCATGATGTCTTCCACTCTTGTCATTTTTCGGATCCACGAGTTCCTCTTCTTATCTCTCCTGGTTACACCAAGCATGCACCTCTCCACGCGCCTTTGAGTTGTCTGCAGCCTTTGTATGTCTCTTTTAGTTAAGGTCCACGTCTCCGCACCATACGTAAGCACTGGAAGGATGCATTGATCAAACACTTTTCTTTTAAGACATAATGGCATATTGCTCTTGAAAATTATGCTGTTTCTTCCAAAAGCTCTCCAGGCAAGTTTAGTACGCCGATTAATTTCTTCATCAATGTGACCCTCACTTGATATCTGCTGTCCAAGATAAACGTACGTGTCTGTTATCTCCAGCTTTTCTCCATCAATCGATAAATCTTCATTTCTTGTAAAAGCATTGAGCATCACTTTTGTCTTCTGGAAGTTCATTTTTAATCCCACTTCTTTACTCTTGTCAGCAAGTTCCTGGATCATACTCTGCAGCTCTGATGGGGTAGTTGCAAAAATGACTACGTCATCAGCAAAACGAAGGTGGGTTAGATAATCTCCATTAATCTTTATCCCCTTGTTTTCCCAGCTCAGTGACTGAAAAACACCCTCCAATGTGGCATTAAAGAGCTTCGGAGATATGGTGTCACCTTGTCTCACTCCCTTTCCAATTTTTACGTATGTTGTATTTTCAAACAGCCTAATCTTTGCACTTGCATTTTCATAGATGTTATTAATAATATTAATGTATGCATCTTCAATACCGCAGGTTTTCAGAGCCATTGTAACTGCTGATGGTTTCACCAAATCAAAGGCTTTTTCATAATCGATAAAAGCCATGCACAATGGAAGTTCATATTCCCTCGCTCTTTCAATTAGTTCTCTCAGCACGTGGATATGATCTATTGTGCTGTAGCCACTCCTGAATCCAGCTTGTTCTCTCGGTTGAGCCATGTCCAGTGTTACCTTCAAGCGGTGTGAAAGAACTTTAATGAAGATTTTATAAACTACTGATAGGAGGCTGATAGGTCTGTAGTTTCCGAGATCCTCAATGTCACCTTTCTTATGTAGCAGGATCATTGTAGCGGTGTTCCAATCCTCAGGAATCTTTCCTTCATTAAGGCATCGAGTGAAAATTTGGGCGAGTACTGTTTCGATTTCTCCACTTGCTTCTTGTATGATGTCTACAGTAATTCCATCTTCTTCTGGAGCTTTTCCTCGCTTCATGTTCTTGATTGCATGTGCAACTTCTGCTGGAAGGACTGGAGGAACTCTGGTACTGGTATCTTTCATGATGTCTGGAGTGCATATATCATCCCTTTCATATAATTTGGAGTAGAAATCCTTCACTCTTGTCAAAATTTCGCCTCTATTTCTTGTTACAGAACCATCTTCTTTTCTCAGTGCCATAATCTGTTTTCTTCCCTTACTGAGATGTCCCTTTGCTATCTTTAGGCTTTGGTTGTTTTCAATTGCTTTCCTCACTAGTTCACAGTTGAATTTCCTTACGTCTTCAATGATACTTTTTCTTACTGTCTTGCATAGCTCTATATATTCCACTTTGGAAGTCACATCTTCTTTAGTTGTCCTCATCTCTCTTCTTTTTTGCATCAACATTTTGGTTTTTCCTGATAATTTGTTCACATGCAACTTGTTCTTAGACCCAGCTAATTTTGTTGCTGTTTCCATAAGAGCTTTGGTTACTTTTCTGTTAACTTCAGAGATGTCCACTTCTTCCGATGTTAGGCCTTCTAAAGCAGAGAACCTGTTCTTCAGTTCTAACTTGAAGGTATTATGGTGTTTTTTAAGGTTGGTTATGTCAATAGATTTTGTTTGTCCTATGAGCTTGCCACGTTCAAGTTTAGTGTTGAGGTGCATCTTACATCTCACCAATCTATGGTCACTACCTGTGTTGAACTTGTTTAGCACACTGCAGTCTTCTATGACGAATTTTTTGTTATACATAATAAAATCAATTTCACTTGTCGTCCCATTTGGATGTCTCCATGTCCATTTCCTGTGTGGCTTTTTCTTGAAGAAGGAGTTCAAGATGAAAAACCCTTCTGCTTCTGCAAACTCAACGAGAGTATTTCCACGCTGGTTTCTGTTGCCGTGACCGAATTTACCTATTGAAGTTTCATTCCGTTGCCGTTGCCCTATTTTTGCATTGAAATCTCCCATAATTATTTTCAAGTGCTGCTTACCTTTATTATTTAGATGACAAATTTCCTCATAAAATTCTTCAATTTCTTCTTCAGGATGACTTGTGGTGGGTGCATAAGTTTGAATAATCTGAGCCTGGTATCTTTTCGAGAGTTGGATAACAAGTCGTGCAGCTCTGTCAGAGGAACTTTCAACTTCTACAACTTTGTCCTTCAGTTTCTTGTTTATTATAAATCCAACACCACTAGTTCTGCCAGTATCTGTCCCACGATAGTAGAAGAGATGTCCACTTTTCAGTTCGATGAGATCTTCTCCTTTTCTCCTTACCTCACTTAGCCCCACGATGTCCCACTTGATCCTTTGTAGTTCCTCTTCCAATTCAAGAAGCCTTGAATCAGAAGATAGGGAGCGTCCATTGTAAGTAGCCAAGGTCAGCATCAGATGGCAGCCTAGTCCGGTCCTCCGGGGATTCTTAGCACCCTCTGCCTTCATGTCGCACTGGCCGCTGCCTTGGCCAGGTACATTCCAGCTGCCGGAGACTGAGGGCCAAGATTTAAGTTGTGGAATCATTTTGGAGGGGTTTGGCCATAACTCACCACGCTGGCCAAGCGGGTTGGTGAGTGTGGGATAGCATTTCCTCTGATCCCGATGGTATAGTTATACCGCTATGGGCGGTCGTCAGAGCCCCTTTAGTGGGAACAGGATGCACCACGAGAAGGCGGGGTTGACATTTGTCAAGGAGAGGCTGTGATGTTACGCATCACCTGACCTCACATATGATACATTAAATAATATTTGCACTGATCGATTACAGCTTAATAGGACACTTAATGCTCATGAAATTAAAAATGTTCAAATGATATATTTTTATAAGTATTACATCATGCCAAATTAGTGGATATTGAAGATATTAGTTTACAATTATTACTGTATATACTATAAAGGGGATAATCCCTTTATATAATATAAAACAACCTTCATGGTATATATCATATACCATGAAGGTTGTTTTATTTAGTAATTATAACTGCTTCCCTGAAAAAATTAACTAAATAAAAGAACTTTTTTAATAACTTTTACTAACTGAAAAATGACTTCAACATGTAACCATTGGCATTTTCGGACTCCGAAAACATTGAAGATTTGCTTAGTTACGAAAAGTTATTAAATATGTAATTATTCAATAACCGTTGCTAGCTGAAGGCCCGTGGTCGGACCTTCACTTGAGACGGCAGCGGTTTGACACGGACGTGACTCTACTAGAACACGCATCCTTCTGATCTGGAGTCAGACAGTTAGCGACGATTACTAAATAATTACAAATTAAGTAACTTTTCCTAACTAAGCAAATCTTCGTTGTCTTTGGAGTCCGAAAACGTCGATGGTTTCATGTTGAAGTCCTTTTTCATTTACTAGAAGTTATTAAATATGTAATAAAACTGCGTTGTTAGCGAAGGTGGTGGTCAGACGCGCCAGCGTTGTGCCAACGGGCTACGATCAGGTACGTTTGTAACTTCTAACATATTTGCATTTTTCGCATTATATTTTTAATTTCCATTACACCCTGTACTGTTGCATCAACCGGCCTCTCAGGGTTGGGCTGGCACTATCAAACCGCCAGAGTTATTTTGAAATTTTACCAGTTCTGGCATATCGATTATATGATAGAGAGATGAGGCGGAAATAAATAAAATACCTTAATATAATTTTATTACGCAAAGCATTTATAAAAAGAAATAAACCATGTGTAAAATATTTGAATCATAAAATGCGAAAGCGTTTTTTGTAACTGTGACTAATAATATTATTGCAAAGCCCAATTCTAGAAATTAAAATTGATGAATTTATTGTTTTAATAAATAATGGCGACTCGAGTTGAGCTTTGGGAAACAGAAACAGGCCATTTTAAGGATAATGCGGGTAATAATATTTATTAATGTTCTGTTACTAGTAATATACTAATAGGATATTGGAACTAGTGTTTAGTATGTTCATTAAGCATATTAATGTTCCCTGACAGATACTCTCATCTTGCGTTGCGGCAGAATATTAAAGTGTTTTGTGTTTATGCTAAAATGTGTCATCTCAGTTATTTAAGTTATGTGTACCGTACTGACTTTCTAGTGGAAATGTCAGTGTTTACCGGCTCTTGCGGATCCAAAGGAAACTGAATTCTGACGTGCAATTAATTTGGTGTAAACTATTCCGATAGAGTGTCACGAACAGATTTTCGTAAAAATTTGGTGCCAGCTGTTGGACCCAGCTAAGACATGACTTTCATTTTTCAAAGCCAACTTTCATAAGACATCTTATTAGACATTCTATGCAATACGATTGTTAATTTAATTTTATTTAAATAATCGTTGAGGAATCAGCCTTCAACCGGCCCTTAGTCAGCTTGGCCCGATGAACGCCCCGGACCGTTATATGGACAGCAGTCTGCCCTTGCGCGTAGCCCCTCAACATTTAGGTTTTTAACATTTTTTTTTATATATAATTGGCGTTCAAAGTCGAAAAATGTAACTAACAATGTTGTCAAAGAAATCGCTGTAACGCCGCCCCGGTAGGTGGCGTAGTGGTATGAGCGATGTTTCTGATCATTCGTCCGAGATGAGTCGGGGTTCAAATCCTGGTGAGACATAGGTATTGTGTTTGTCTTACGGCACTGGCTCTCTTCCTTCTCTGGAACCAGTGACCTTAAATTAGAGACGGGCGACTGCTTATAGCCCACTGAGTTGCTCACGGTAGTTGTTAAACCTCCAATCAAGAAAAGAAATCACTACCGCACAAGTGGATATCTTTCTCGTAATGTTTAGGTTGGACTATTTTATTATACTGAGACTGATTTCCAATAGTGCTTCAAAGCTGCAAGTGTGATAAAGAGAAACAAGTTCCAGAGACATAAAAACAAAATCTATGAAGCAGATCACGATTTTAAAATATATTTATGCATATTACAAAAAAAAAAAATTTATTGCATGTATATCTTCCTGATTAGTTTCTCTAAAAGTTAAAATTTATTATATCTTTGATTTATTTCATTTGTTCGAAAACGTGCATCCTTTGATGAATATTTTGATCTTTGATTTATTTCATTTGTTCGAAAACGTGCGTTCTCCGATGAAAACTTTGACCTTGTTAATTTGTTGTACATGAGGCACACGCTAAGGAGTTAATTAGAGGTGAGTTGTTACCGTGCTTTCCAGTGAACGATCCGACATGAGGGTCAATTGTAACACTTGCGAATTTTCTGCTACATTGCCAGGCATTTTTCTGCTTCCAAAATACTCATGGAAAATGATGAAATATCTTTGATATGAGGCGCAAGAAAAGCTCAGCTGACTACTTACCCGACTGGAATTCTTCGTAGGGAAACCACGTTCATGGCGCATTTCCTTTTTGCTACTTTTTATTAAAAGTTAAATTGTTACAATTCCATAATGGAGAAGCAGCAGAGCGATCCAAGAACTTATACATACATATTTTATCATTTCTTTGGCTTCAACATATATTTTTATAGATTCAACATTTACACACTTAACATTTTCTGCAAGTAGTTCGGCAACAAGATGTTTTATTAGCCCTTTTTGTCAATAAAAAAGCGAAGTACCGAGAAGGAATCATCCAATCAAAATGAAAATTGGTATGAGCAATGTACATATACATATACAAGAAAGAAAATGATTGCCATTCCAGGGCAGTTGGGCCATTTATTCGGATGAAGCAGCTGCACGAGTGGAACAACTCAGTACGTTGTAGCGCCACCTCTGGCTCGGTTACAAGCGGTTTCCTGGCGTGCCATAGACGCGTGCAGCTCACTGATACTGTCCTGAGGTATAGCATGCCAGATGGTGTCTAAATTGCGAGCCAGTTCGCCGACATTCCGGGATGGACGTAGGTGGCGTCCAATCATGTCCCAAACATGTTCGATCGGTGACAGGTCGGGCGAGCGGGATGGTCATGGCAGAGTGTCCACTTTACGGAAGCAGGCCGGAAAGGCCGTGCCATGTGTGGCCAGGCATTATCCTGTTGAAAAATTTCTGGCTGATGCTGCGATAGAAAGGGCAACACAACAGGTCGTAGAATGTCGTCGCTGTACCGTTGAGCTGTGAGTGGTACGGATGACTACCGAGGGTATCCGGCTATCGCAGAAGTCACTCTCGGTGTTCGAGCCGTGTACCGTTCGAAGGTAAATGCAGGATTCTTGCGTTGGCCGGTTAGTCTCCAGACACATATGCGCTGGTCATCGGTGCCAAGTGCAAACCGTGACTCATCACTGAAGACAACACGACGCCACTGGACACTATCCCACGTCGGGCCCCATACCACTGCAACCGATGCTGGCGATCTCACTACTCAGTCGTAGTGGCCTACTCGAATATAGTTCCCGTGCCACAAGTCGTCTGGCAACGGTCCGGATGTCCACTTCCGTACCTGTAGGCGACGTAACATGGCCACGGATAGTTGAGAGCGACGATTTCGGTTCTGCTCGTCAGGCTCTCACAAACGCTGGATCCTCGCGTTCTGTCGTTTCCCTCTGCCGTCCACAACTCCCGTGCCGCTGGGATGTGCCCTCTTCAACCCTTTGGCGGCAACATCGTCCGATGGCCGCGTCGCTCCGACCCAAATGCCTAGCGATACAGCGACTTGATCAAAGCCTCTCTCATCCCAATATACGTCCGACTTTCAACGTTAATTATAGAAAAAACTGTTGAAACCTAAATCTTGGGGAGTTATGGAGAAGATAGAACGTGACCCCAAGGGCAGACTGCTGTCCGTATAACTGTCAGAAACATTCACCGGGCCAGGCTGACTGAAGGACGGCTGAAGGTTGATTCCTCAACATTTATTTAAATAAAATAAAATTAAAAATTGGATTGTACGGAATGTCAAATAAAATTTCTTTTAAAAGTTGGCTTTGGAAAGTGAAAGTCATATCTTAGCTGACAAATACAACTGACAGATACTTTAATCTATTTCACTGGTAAACACATGTTTTGTCCCAAGACATATTTTTTTGTTTATTATTTAGTATTTTCATACGAGGAATCCAGATTTGCTATCCAAATTTTGCTAGATACTGTATTAGAATATGTTTTTTTATCAATTTTTTACGTAAAAAATAGTTGTTGTTTTTTGTTTGTTTTTTTGTTTTTTTTGCGAGAAATAATTCCAGTATGACTTGGAGCACATAGCATTGTTTAGTCATATGAGAAAAGAAAAGAAAAAAAGCGGCAGGTGATATACCGACTCTGTTGCGTTCGTGTTTTATCAGAGGGGGGGGTCCTGTCCGCACGTGCGAATGAGTCATAGACATGGCGCCGCCTGCACCCTTCCCGGCTGCTCACTCGACTGCTCGGCTACGTCTTATGTCTCAGTTCTCTGTAGACAGCCGAAGTGAACGCTGTGCTATTGCTCTTCATTAGTAGCTTTTGTTTGTGTGTGGAAACTGAAAAATGCCACGCAAATGCCTCAACCATCCGGATACGTTTTGTTATGTGTGCGGTGAATTGACATTCAAACCTCAAAGGCGGAACTTTACCCCGTTAATACGAAAGTGTCATCAGTTTTGCTTTGGCTACAAAGTAGGAGATCAGGACAAGAGTTGGACCCCACATATTTGTTGTGTTACATGTTCAAGACTTCAAACGGGGTGGGCAAACGGTTCTCGCCATATGCCATTTGCAGTTCCCATGGTGTGAAGAGAGCCGAAAGATCATTCTTTGGACTGTTATTTTTGTATAACAAATACAAAGAGAATCACAAGTAAGTCGAAACACAGTTTAAAATATCCCAACTTACCTTCAGCGATGCCACCTATTCCCCACAGTGATGATATGCCAATACCACCAAACCCGGTATCAACCGATATAAATGAAAATTCAAGATCTGAAGAGGATCAGAATGAAGATCACGCTGATCGACATGATGCATGTTTCGACATTTCTAATGAGCCTTGTTTATTGACACAAGGAGACCTAAATGATTTAGAGCGTGATTTAAATTTATCTAAAAAACAGGCAGAACTTTTGGGATCACGACTAAAAGGGTGGAACCTTCTTGATCGCGGAACTATAGGGTATGCTACTTTCGAAATCGTCAAGAAGATTTCAAGGAGTTTTTCTCGCTAGAAGGAGATATAGTGTACTATAATGCTATTTCATCAGTGATGGACGCTATAGGACATGCTCATAACGCACAGGAATGGCGTTTGTTTATAGATTCGTCAAAAGTTAGACTAAAAGCTGTCCTTTTGCACAATGGAAACAAATTCCCATCAGCTCCGTTACACATGCTATTAATATGAAAGAGACCTATGAAAATATGAAGATTATTCTAAACAAGATACAGTATGAAGAATTCATTTGAAACATATGTGGAGACCTCAGGGTGATCGCTATGCTGCTCGGGTTACAGTTTGGATAAACAAAATTTTGCTGTTTTTTGTGCGAGTGGGACAGCCGGGATCGTAAAAGTCATTTCAAAAGGAAGACATGGCCTTTATGTAAATATCTTACACCTGGTGAAAAAAATGTAATGAATGTTCCTTTAGTTGATCCCAAAAAATCTATCTCCCACCTCTTCATATCAAATTAGGTTTGATGAAAAATTTTGTGAAAGCCATGGACAGAAATGGACGTGGTTTTTTGTACTTGAAGGAGAAGTTCCCCAAAATTAACGATGCAAAAATTAAGGAAGGAATTTTCGTAGGACCTCAAATTAGAGAACTAATGAAAGATGAAACTTTTGAAGGACGATTGAATGACTTAGAAAAAAGCGCATGGGTTTCTTTCAAGAATTTAGTGAAAAACGTTTTAGGCAACAAAAAGTCTAACAACTATATGGATGTAGTACATGAGATGCTGAAAGCATATGAAGACTTAGGATGCAATATGTCTCTGAAGACCCAATTCCTTCACTCTCACTTAGATTTCTTTCCCGAAAACCTGGGCGCCGTAAGTGATGAACACGGTGAACGCTTTCATCAAGACATTTCAAACATCGAAAAAAGATATAAAGGAAAGTGGAGTTCAAGATGTTAGCAGATTACTGTTGAACTCTCAAAAGGGGCCTTCCTGAGGCAAAGTACACCAGAAAATCTTCAACTAAGACCCTTTAGGTACGTTGAACATTAATTAATTTCCTTAGTATATACATGCTATTAATGTAAAATATTTACGTAACTGTCACACAAAACCTTACGTGATAGAGAAAAATGGTTTTTATTTTTGAATTCAGGGCAAAAAATACTATAAAGATTGGCCAATAACATCTTTCGGACAGAAAAAAAAAGAATTTTTTTTTTTTTTTTTTTTTGTAGACCAGTGTTATTAAAGAGACCGATGTCCAGCAGCAAGTACCAAATTCTCACGAAAATCTATTTCTGGCATTCTACCGGAATAGTTTGCACCTAATTAATTGCACGTCAGAATTCGGTTTCCTGTGAACACTGGCAATTCAACTAGAAAGTCAGTACAGTACACGTAACTAAAATTACTGAGATATACAGATTTCAGCATAAACTCAAAACACTTTAATATTCAACCGCAGCCCATGATGAGTATCTGTCAGGAAAAATTAATATGACCAATGAACATATTTTGAACACTACTTCCAACATCCTACACTGTTAAGAATTTCAGTTCAACGTTTTACCATAATATGGTTTGATTGAATGAGTTTCACCAAAAACAGATTATTTCAAAATTAAGGAAGCAAATTAAACTTAATTGGAACATTTCACGAATGTTAACAAGTGTTGAACACACACACGGGTAGGAAGCCGTGTGTATGAATTAATTCAGCATCATAGACAGAAAACATGTGAGTAGATACTTTTTAAAATTAAGTTTAATTACAATTTGATAAAAATAACGACATCGGTTACACACGTTAGATATTAGGCTTAGGAAACTGTACATGTATGTTTTGCAAAGTTTCACCCTTAGAAACCAACATACCTGAAATGTGGATTTCATATAAAGCCTAGTTTTAATATCGTTACGTTTCTGAACAGCGATAGTTCGCTGTTTTGTGAGGGTTATCTCTTGACGCTGGTCGAAATAGCTTTGTCACATAGGAAAATCAGTGTAGTGGGTTGTATTGTAGCCAAGATTTCATTCGGGAGGGGGGGCTGGCTAGACGTGCATACCTCTCACATATGCAATACTATCAAATGTGATACAGTGCTTTACGTTTTTTACTATCAAATGTGATGCAGTGCTATATGTTTTTTTACTACCAAATGTGATACAGTGCTTTACGTTTCTGTGCAAGTCTTTTCTATGGCCAGGTCAGTGGCGACGCCAGAAGCTCCGAACTAGGGTGGCTATTAGGGGGGCTAAGTATATTACGATGGGGACTCAAATTTTAAAGTGCTTCGAAGAAATTTCGGCAAAAAAAGTTCCTTTTTGTAGATTTCACTCCACTCTAATGATGTTATCCCCAGTAAATACAAAAGATGTTTCAAGGTATATACAGATGTTTATAAAAACATAAAACATTGAGATCTGGAGATTGTGGGAGCCACCTAAGCAAAGTAAACTCACCGGCATGTTCCTGAAACCAATCCTGTACAATACGAGCACTATGGCAGGACGCATTATTTTGCTGAAAGTGGCCATCGCCATTGGGATAAACCATCCACATGACAGGATGCACTTGGTCCGCGACGATGTTTAGATATGATGTGACAGTCAGACGTTGATCAACACGAATTAAAGGGCCCAAAACATTCCAGGAAAACATTCCCCAAACCATAACGTTGCTTCCACCAGCCTGAAGGGTTGTAGCAATGCATTTGGGGTCCATGCTTTCGTGCTATTTCCGCCAAATTCTCACTCGGCCATCGGCATGGTGCCACTCAACACCTGATTCATCGGACCACATAATTTGTTTCCAATTATCGACTGTCCAATCCTTGTGCTCCTGTGCGAACTGGAGACGTTTTCTCTTGTTAACTGCAGACAGCAAAGGTGTTCAAACACCTTTGCTGTCTGGCTGCCATATCCATCTGATGCAGTGTGCGGCGAACAGTGCGTGCACAGATCATTTGAGGGGATCCTTGATTAAGATGGTCTGTAATTTGCTGCACTGTTGCCCTTCTGTTGTTTGTTACCAGTCTGGACACTCTCCGTTCCGCCCGAGCAGTCAATAGTCGATGACGACCACACGTTGCACGTAGAGACCCAGTTTTTTGGCTGACAGTCCAGTCTTTAAACACTTTAACAACAGCTGCTCAGGAACATTTCACGAATGCGGCGGTTTCGGTGATACTCGCTCCATGGCTCCGAGCTCCTACATTCATCCCACGTTGAAAGTCCGTCAAATCACATTTTTTTACCCATCGCGTCACTCAAAAATCACTTCTACTACTGTCGCAAGCACTAAGCTTTCCCTTTTTACACTAGCCTCGCCCTCTGGCAGCAACAGCGTGCAGACATAACTCATTTGCTTAAAACTGTCAGGTGGTCACAATAAAGTGGCCACTCAGTGTATAAAAGATGTTTCAAGGTATATATACGTAATATTTATTTAATGTATGTAGGCAGTAGTACTGGGAACCATGGATACGAACCTACACGGCCCTTAACTTGTTAATATTTTTACATTTTAGCTTGCTTACGTCATTTTCTTTTTATATTTTCTGTCATGAGCCTGCTTATGAATTTGAGTTCGTAACTTAACAAGGCATCTCTCTCTCTCTCTTTCTCTTTCTCTCTCTCTCTCTCTCTCAATTTATCAATCTATCTATCTGTGTATCTTTTATCTCCTTAAACTAATAATTATGAAAATGGCATTTTCTACTACAGTCTTAAACATTCGCTCACAGGACTCACTCCATTTCCCAGAATAGCACAACACTAAATTTAGCAAAACATTTATTTTATTCACTCTTTGCAAAATAAAAAAAAAAAAAAAAAAAAGAAAAGAAGCACTCCGGGGAAGTCGTTCGATCCTGTTGAAACTTCGCATGCAAGTACCAAAGGGCCAAATACGCAAATGATTAAAAAATAACTGCCAATGACGAAATAGTGGCGCGCCATATAGGCAATGGGAACCGCGCATCGAGGAGTGTATATTAAGAGCAAAGCTCGCACGCAGGGACAATTGTAACAGCGGATTGCGATTGCATTAACTTCCACGGACTGTAAGAATGCCCCGACGTCGAATCCGTGCATATTGCGACCAGCTGAGCGAGTTTGAGAGAGGCGTATAATTGGGCTGAGAAAGTCCGGTTGGTCAAGTCGCCGAATTGCCAGGCATTTGTGTCAGAGCTACGCTGCAATCGGATAAAGTTGGCGCCAATAGATCAAGAAGGGCACAGCCCAACGGCACGCGTGGACGGCCGAGGGCAACGACAGAACGCGAGGCGAGAACCGTCTACTGATGCTCGCGGTTGTGAAAGCCGCACGAACGGAACCGAATTCGTCCCTCTGAACCAGCCGTCGCCATATTGCGTCGTCAACAGGTACGGAAGTGGCTATCCGGACGGTTGCCAAACGACTTGCAGCATGGGGACTACCAGAGGTTGCGCTGGCTCTTTTAAAGTTTTCGCCAATTTATTCTCCAAATTCATTTTTTTTTTGCCAAAGTATTATAACAATAAAAAAGGTAATCGCCAAAACAATTTTTTTTTCGCAAATTGCGAAGAATGCGATCGGCAGCGCGACTCCTGGGGACTACATTCTTGGAGGACACTCCGTTGCTAACCACTGACCTCAAACCGGTTGCAGTGGTGTAGGGCCCGATCAACGTAGGATGGTGTCCAGTGGCGTCGTGTTGTCTTTAGTGATGAGTCTCAGTTTGCATTTGGCACCGATGAACAGCGCATACATGAGAGGAGCCGCCCAGCCCACGGATCCTTCCTTAACCGTTGGCACGCGGCTCGTACACCGGGAGTGACTATCTGGGGAGCCATTTCCTATGATAGCCTGACACCCTTGATAGTCCTCCGTACCACCCTCACGATTCAATAGTGCGTCGACGGCATTTTGCTACCTATTGTGTTGTCATTCCTGCCGCAGTATCAACGAGCAATTTTTCAACAGGATAATGTCTAGCCACACACACCGCAAGGCTCTCCTAGGCCTGCCTCCGTAATGTCGACACTCTTCCATGGCCAGCCCGATCTCAAACCAATCGAACATGTTTGGGACACGATGAGACGCTACTTTTGTCTATTCCGGAATGTCAGCGAACTGGCCAGCAATTTAAACACCATTTGGCATGCTATATCTCAGGATGTATCCGTGAACTGTATGCGTCTATGCCACACCAGGTAACCGTTTGTTTTCGAGCCAGAGGTTGCGCTACAGCGTACTGACTTGTTCCACTCGTGTAGCTGTGTTATCTTAATAAATGGTCCAGCTACTCTGGAATTGCAATAATTTCTTTCCCTATTCATGTACATTGCGCATGTGAATTTTCATCTCGATTGGATTATTCTTTCTGGCCGCCCCGGTGGCGCAGTGGTCTAAGCACTGGCTTATGATCATTCATCCGTGAAGGATCTGGGTTCGAACCCCGGTGAGGCATGGATGTTGTGTTTGTCTTACGGCACTGGCTCTCTCCCTTCCCTGGAACCAGTGGCCTTAACTTAGGAAGGGGCGATTGCTTATAGTCCATCGAGTTGCTCACGGTGGTCGTTAAATCCCCCCCCCCCCAAAAACAAGATTCCTTCTAGGTTCTTCGTTTGTTTGTTTTTAAGAACTGTGTTGTCACTGCTGCTGAAGAGGTCTGTGGTACTGCAATAGTGAGTAACATTAGAGGGAATACTTCGTGGAACAGTGAGATTGAAGAACCAGTTAAGAGAAAGAGGGAAGCATATTTGGGGATGTTGCAAGATAGAGTTACTGTGAATGAATATCGCTGTAAGAAGCGTGAGGCAGCTAAGTTGGTTTGCCAGAGTAAGGACAAATATAGGAAGGACAAGGCGGAAAGGCATGAATTGCTTTTTGGTAAGATAGAAAATCTTTCTGGAAGTACATAAGACATAAGAAAAATACAATTCTAAGTTGTGTGAAGGATAGGGTCGGAGAAATGATATGACAGTCCAACGGGGCAGTGAAAGACGGAGTAAATATTTCTGTCAGTTATTAGAGCATCAAAGCAATGGTTTTTCTGAGACAGAAGCAGATGATGTCACGGTGAGAGATGGAAGTATAACGAAGTAAATTTCTCCGTCATTTTTATCCACGCCGGGGCTCGAACCCGGATCCCCTCATTCCGGAATAAGTCACTCTACCAATTGAGCTACGCGGACGTTTTATTCTGATTCCTATCTGCCTTTATGTCGCGTGCGTCCTTCTGGCGGGTACGTCACATCTCCTGGTACGTTACACCATCTCCCCGTAATTTTTTTTTTTTTTTTTTTTTTTTTTTTTTTTTGAAGTGCTGGAGAAGGGATTCTCTTATTTTTCCTATCTCGCGGTGTGGAAATAACATCACACCAATGCGAGATTTTGAACGGTCGGGTCATCCGGATAGTTCGGGCGCCATTATAACGAAGTAAATTTCTCCGTCATTTCTGTCCACGCCAGGATTCGAACCCGGATCCCCTCATTCCGGAATAAGTCACTCTACCAATTGAGCTACGCGGACGTTTTATTCTGATTTCCTATCAGCCTTTATGTCGTGTGCGTCCTTCGGGCAGGTACGTCACATCTCCTGGTACGTTACAGAAGCACAGAAGGTATCTCAAGAAAAGAGGTGCGCAAAGCTCTAAATTCTCTTCAAATCAGTAAGGCTCCGGGAATAGATGGTATAATTGCTGCGATGTTAAAATATGGTGGTGACTCTGTCATTGACTGGTTAACTAAAATTTGCCAGTTGTACTGGGAGAGGAATAGTCCCTGAGGATTAGAGGAATGCTATCATTGTTCCTTTGTGTAAGGAAAAAGGTGATCAGACTAAATGCAAGAACTATCGTGGTATCAGTTCGCTGAGTGTGCCAGGGAAAGTATTTGGAAAGGTTGTTATTAATAAGATACGAGGTCTTACATAAGAGAAAGCGTGGGACGTACAGAGTGGTTTTATGCCTGGTGAAGTCTGCACTAACTAAATTTTTGCATTACGTTTGATGATCAAAAAGTGTCTGTTGGTAAGAAAGTTTTTGCTGCCTTCATAGATTTAAAGAAACTTTATGATCGAGTAAATAGGATTCTTCTGTGGAAGATACTGAATAAATATGGTATTGCTGGGAATCTACTCAATAATATGAAAGTCATGTATGCTGGCAGTCAGGTGTCGCGCTGCCGATCGCCATCTTCGCAATTTGCGAAAAAGAAATCGCTTTGGTGATGGAAAAACAGCTTTGGCGATTACCTTTTCTTAGTGTTATAACACTTTGACGAAAACAAATTGAATTTGGCGACTAAATTGGCGAAAACTTTTTAAAAGCCAGCGCAGCCCCTACTGGCAGTAGAGCATATGTACGAGTAAATAATGTTGTATCGAAATGGTTTTCTATTGGTGCAGGCGTCAGACAAGGTAGTGTGATGTCACCATGGATGTTTAATATCTTTATGGATGTATGCATGCGTGATGCCGAAATGGACAATACTAGTGTCTGTTTTGGTAATATATATGTGTGCAGATTGCTGTACGCTGATAACACAGTACTGTTAGAAGAGAGCAAAAGTAAGTTGCAGAGCATGTTATTCCGGATGAATAATGTTTGTATGAAATTCAAACTGAGTATAAATAAGGGAAAACCCAAAGCAATGGTTTTTGAGCGAGGAACTTTCGGTACTGAATGCAGGACTAGTCAAAATGGCACAATTATTGACCAGGTGAACAATTTGTATATTTGGTAAGCATGTTTCACAGAGAGAAAAATTAGATGGCGAAATTAGTGGGTGAGTAAATTCTTCATTGAAAGTCGCAGCTGCTTTAGGAGCATCCCACAGGAGTGATGGGTTCTCAAGAAATTCCCGAACGGCTGTGCATAAAAGTGTAATTGTTCTTACTCTGATGTACGGCAGTGAAACCTGGGTAGTACAGAAGGGACATAGGAGTCGTTTGTGTGCTGGCGAAATGCATTACTTACTGGAGGATGCGGCAAGACACTCTCTCTGATCATATGAGGAATGAAGATGTGTTGGAGTTGAGTAATTTGAGGCAAAATGTTGTTAATAAGGTGGAGACTAATATTCTTAGGAGGTTTGGCCATGTTGAAAGAATGAGTGATGAGGTACTGACTAAGAAAAAAATTCCAGCCCAAGTGGCAGAAAAGAAAGGTAGAGGAAGGCCAAGGAATTCATGGAAGGTCCAGATTCATGAATGTCTACATGAGAAAAAGATAATGAGTATGAAGTACAAAAGGTCTTGTGTGCGTCGTGTGATGGATGTCAGTGAAGCTCGAGCTG
Organism: Macrothele yani; assembly: GCA_039090855.1. Lineage (NCBI taxonomy): Eukaryota > Metazoa > Arthropoda > Arachnida > Araneae > Macrothelidae > Macrothele > Macrothele yani. Next base: position 80,453,214 of record CM077026.1, read on the forward strand.
TTGCCAAGATCGCTGTAATTGGAGACGTTTGTTACAGCATCAGTAAGTTCTTTCTTTGGGGAGCTAACCGCTGAATATCAGAGAACAGCTTAGTGATATGGATGTATATATATATATATATATATATATTGGCAAATAGTGTATAACAACATTTTTGTGAAGTTCTCTAAAATCTTAAATGGTTACACTCTTCATGTGTGTTCTGATTCTTTAAATATTGGGGGGGGCTGAAGCCCACCCTAGAACACCCTAGCGTCGTGGCCCAAGTATATCCCTAATGTTGACTGTGGTGCTGAATAAATTCGATCTGTACACGCTGATTAGGGAATTACGTAGGATAGCATAATTCCTTTAGTACTAATGGCCATTTGTAACTGGAAATCAATTCCATTGTGCCATGTAATAATGTGCTTTTTTTTCTCTCATGTAGGTGTAGTGCTGGCTTCTGATGATGATTTTGAGTAAAAATTTTCAATCTAAATATGTGTGAGCAATTAACATGTATGTTAAATTCTCCCAAGTAGTTTAAAATCATTGCATAATGTTCAACATCTGAATTTAGACTATTATTTCTAAAGCACACAACTGACTGAACAATACTTTGTTTTTTTTAGATGCCTTTTGATTTGCTCGTGAACTTATGAAGTATTTGCACGGATGAATTCAAAGGTTAGCTCTGGAGTACAGATATGTACAGGCATATTCTTTTATTTATATGTTAATGACAGGGAAATAGACAACTTATGAACTGGCATCTGCGTACATTGCGTCTATAGCAGTGATTCTCAGACTTGTTCTTAAAGTACCCGGTGGGAATATTTAGCTGAAAAAACTGGCTACCCCTTGTATATTAGGGAGACACCTTACTAATAAACGAAAAGTTTTTTCCAGTGCATTTATGTGTGTACATATGTGGGTATAAAATATATAAAAAAATACAAGCAATTTACTCGAAAAACTGATCTTTCGAAGTATTTACCCATTCACACGGGGAGGAAAGCGACACCAATGTGATGTATGCTCCAAATGATTTGCTCGAAAAAGTACTCTTTCACAGCTCATCCTCCTTCGCCAGGTGAGAAGCCTCATAAGTGTGACGTGTGCTCTGAGCAATTTGCTCAGAAAAGTCATCTTTCAAGTCATATGCTTGTTCATTCAGGTGAAAAACCTTGCCGATGTAATGTGTGCTCCAAGCAATTTCCTCGGAAAAGTAATCTTTCAAGGCATATGCTTGTTTACAGGTGAAAAAGCATTTCCTCATTTAGATTGTATAGTCAATGCGTATTATGAAGCTAGGAGATATGTAACGGAACCGTGCATGCACTTTTAAAGTTTTATTTAGTGGTGTTGAAATGTAAGGATTTTGTATTGCTTTTGAAATTGTGCCCTTCCTTGGTGAAACATATATTTTCATCATAATACATGTAATTAAATAAATATCGCTCTTTCCACGTTCCAGAAACACATAGCAACCGAAAAATTGTTTTTCAGCCGCCGCTGTGGAATTGAACCACGGAACTCTCGATATCTAGCCGAGTGCGTTACATTTACACCACGGTGGCCTTTTTCTGCCGCCATTCCACAGCGGCGGCTGAAAAACAATTTTTCGGTTGCTATGTGTTTCTGGAACGGGAAAAGAGCGATGTATTTATTTATTTACTGTCGCCACGTATTTGGAGGATTTTCACCTTGGATCTCACCGATTGGATTTAAGTGCTATAATGTATATATAGCCAGTGCCGTTAATGCCCACCAGATGGAGACGTCTCAGTGGCTGAGCCCATTTTACGGATTTATGATGTCAGAAGCTTACTTAAAACTGCACATAGCACCATGGATTGTTGGCCACCGTGGTGTAAATGTAACGCACTCGGCTAGATATCGAGAGTTCTGTGGTTCAATTCCACAGCGGCGGCTAAAAAACAAGTTTTCGGTTGCTATGTGTTTCTGGAACGTGGAAAGAGCGATGTATTTATTTATTTACTGTCGCCACGTATTTGGAGGATTTTCATACATGTAATATAAAGTAATATTGGGATATTACAGCTTAACATTAATTTGTGTACACTATCATATTCTTTTTATTTTAATTGAGCAGATCTTTGTGAAACGTCACTAAACTTAGATTATGATACACACAACTTTAAAAACTATGAAATTACACGGCGATTTTACCTACAGAATGAGAAAAACTCTTGTACGTACCTACGCTGATCCCATAGAATTCAGCCGAAATGTTTCCCAAATTCTAAATACCTGGAAGTAGCCGTAACGCCCTAAACATTGATAAATCAACTAATAATATCATTAAGAACAGTATATCAATGATTTAATGTAATAAAGAATGGCAAATTTATTAATATTAAAAGCAAATTGCCAACTTTCTACCTCGTACAACGTTAACAACTATTGCATAGTCTGCGCACGTCAGGCTTAAGATGGCTGCCGTGACGTCACGTGCGTGACGCTTCGCTGGCTTTACTTGAATTGCATTGAGCCAACGGAGAGTGCTTTCTCCCCTTATTTCTACCTCCATGGTGCCACCTCTTGTTTGCGTTTTTCTTTTAAAATTGACATTCTTTTGTCATGAATGTTTTTCTGCGAATACCATAAAAATGACATTAACAGAATAGGTGAGTTTTAAGACTTTGGCAATTTCAATTTGAACCTGATTTAATTTGTAAGAATATAATTGAAAAATCATATGTAATCGCATTAGTGTGAAACTTGTTGCTGAATGCTACTAGCCAAGGCATTTATGTTTGGTTCATAACCTACTGTCTTCAAGGGTATGGGCACCATCAGTAGTCACAGACACTATTTTATTTAAGTCAGTCCCCATTTTTACTACAAATTCCTGCTTCACACATTACATTACATGAGGCACAAATACTTATTGCCGTCAGAGTTACCCCACAGTAGTCGTTAAAACCCTTGGGAAGAGGGGCAGTGAACTCATGTGCGAAATCTTGCATTCCAGTTTCGTTGGCTTGAAAGTTTCGTGTGAAAAAAGGTCCCATTTTTAAGAAACGCAGTTGTGATTCTTCTTGACTAACCATTTCACACACATTCCTTGGTATATTTGTCGCCCATTTTGTGACTATGGCACATTCAGCGAAATCATAGGGGCCCATAGCTTAGTTTTCAAGAGGGCGAAATCAGTGAAAATTTGCATACATATATAAACCCCACATGCAAATTTCCACTGTGCCTTGTTTTTATCACACTCTCAACACATAAATTTAATTAGAAACCAGAAGAGCCAACAGCTATGTAAAATAGATGGATGATATACATATATCATCTCATTATCACACACACACACACGTATCTATATATTTTTACTGTGAGTCCTATTTTGTGAGAACAGCTGAACGTAAAGTTATGGTTGAGGTATCAAAATAAAATTCTTACCATGTAGATGTGCCAGCTGAAGAGAAAAATGAGATTGGGGCAACGGTTCGGGCGTTGTGGGGCTGCAAAATTTGCATGTAAAGTCTATGGGAGAAGCTTGCGGTTGACATTCGATCCCCTGTGGTTGACTCACGCGCTGTTGAAGGCGGCGCATGCAGGAACTGAGATAGTCCAAAGTCTTCTCTTTTCTGAGCGAACCGTTGCTCAAAGCAAAGCTAGCAGGCATTCGTATCAAAGTTCTCATCAGAACAGCGAACACTCTCAAAAACCTGATGGCATTATGCCGTTGGACTGTGTGATGTATATATACCATTTACTATTCATTCGATCGAGTTTATTCACATAGGTAAGACATTTCCCATTATGTAAAGATGTAAATAAACATTCCGTTGACTACTGTTAGTGAAAATATTATGGGCGACTTCTTATAGCCCATTGTGTTGCTCACAGTGGTCGTTAAACCTTTAACAACCGGGATCCAAAAATCTTGTATCAGTCTAAACACCATAACGCCCGAAACTGTCTGTTGTTTCACTTCTTTGTTTAGTAACAACAATAATGACTGAGGGTGACCCCATAGCTCGAGAAAATTTGAAGAACAAGTAAGGATAAGAAATCCGACTTCCTGTAGACAGGCGTTTCTGGCGTCTGTGGCTGTTTTTACGTACGGGCGTTTTGGGCGTTATGGTCGTTAAAGGGTTAAACCTCCAATCAAAGAAAAAGAAAAAACTAATGGCCACATTCATCCACTGCGTTTGTTTCCCGCTGTCTATGATTTGATGTTATTCTGGAAATGAGATATTCCGAAAATTTTTGATACTGTCAAATGGTAATATTGCAATTTTTGTACGATCTCGGTGATGATGACCCATGCATTGGGCACCACACTATAAACCGTCTTTTTCCTGATGTTTATCCGTAGTGATATCAAATTACTGTCAATATGAGTGCACTGATGTCCTACTTATGTACCTACCAATCAGTGGTTCATTTACTAGCAAGAGGGGTGATAGCACTATATTGGCCGCCTAGGTGGCGCAGTGGTCTAAGGCGCTGGCCTCTGATCATTCGAATCCCGGTGAGGCATGGATGTTGTGTTTGTCTTACGGCACTGGCTCCCCCTTCCCTCGAACCAGTGACCCTAAATTAGGGACGGGCGACTGATTATAGCCCATTGAGTTGCTCACGGTGGTCGTTAAACCTCCAATAAGCCGTCCCGGTGGCGGAGTGGTCTAAGCGATGGCCTCTGATCATTCGTTCGTAAAGGGTCCGGGTTCGAATCCCGGTGAGGGATGGATGTTGTGTTTGTCTTACGGCACTGGCTCTCTCCCTTCCCTGGAACCAGTGACCCTAAATTAGGGACGGGCGACTGCTTATTGGCCATTGAGTTGCTCACGGTGGTCGTTAAACCTTCAATAAGCCGTCCCGGTGGCCGAGTGGTCTAAGCGATGGCCTCTGATCATTCGTCCGTAAAGGGTCCGGGTTCGAATCCCGGTGAGGCATGGATGTTGTGTTTGTCTTACGGCACTGGCTCTCTCCCTTCCCTGGAACCAGTGACCCTAAATTAGGGACGGGCGACTGCTTATAGCCCATTGAGTTGCTCACGGTGGTCGTTCAACCTCCAATAAGCCGTCCCGGTGGCGCAGTGGTCTAAGCGATGGCCTCTGATCATTCGTCCGAAAGGGGTCCGGGTTTGAATCCCGGTGAGGCATGGATGTTGTGTTTGTCTTACGGCACTGGCTCTCTCCCTTCCCTGGAACCAGTGACCCTAAATTAGGGACGGGCGACTGCTTATAGCCCATTGAGTTGCTCACGGTGGTCGTTGAACCTCCAATAAGTCCGTCCCGGTGCTGCAGTGGTCTAAGCGATGGCCTCTGATCATTCGTCCGTAAAGGGTCCGGGTTCGAATCCCGGTGAGGCATGGATGTTGTGTTTGTCTTACGGCACTGGCTCTCTCCCTTCCCTGGAACCAGTGACCCTAAATTAGGGACGGGCGACTGCTTATAGCCCATTGAGTTGCTCACGGTGGTCGTTGAACCTCCAATAAGTCCGTCCCGGTGCTGCAGTGGTCTAAGCGATGGCCTCTGATCATTCGTCCGTAAAGGGTCCGGGTTCGAATCCCGGTGAGGCATGGATGTTGTGTTTGTCTTACGGCACTGGCTCTCTCCCTTCCCTGGAACCAGTGACCCTAAATTAGGGACGGGCGACTGCTTATAGCCCATTGAGTTGCTCACGGTGGTCGTTGAACCTCCAATAAGTCCGTCCCGGTGCTGCAGTGGTCTAAGCGATGGCCTCTGATCATTCGTCCGTAAAGGGTCCGGGTTCGAATCCCGGTGAGGCATGGATGTTGTGTTTGTCTTACGGCACTGGCTCTCTCCCTTCCCTGGAACCAGTGACCCTAAATTAGGGACGGGCGACTGCTTATAGCCCATTGAGTTGCTCACGGTGGTTGTTAAACCTTCAATAAGCCGTCCCGGTGGCCGAGTGGTCTAAGCGATGGCCTCTGATCATTCGTCCGTAAAGGGTCCGGGTTCGAATCCCGGTGAGGCATGGATGTTGTGCTTGTCTTACGGCACTGGCTCTCTCCCTTCCCTGGAACTAGTTACCCTAAATTAGGGACGGGCGACTGCTTATAGCCCATTGAGTTGCTCACGGTGGTCGTTAAACCTTCAATAAGCCGTCCCGGTGGACGAGTGGTCTAAGCGATGGCCTCTGATCATTCGTCCGTAAAGGGTCCGGGTTCGAATCCCGGTGAGGCATGGATGTTGTGCTTGTCTTACGGCACTGGCTCTCTCCCTTCCCTGGAACCAGTGACCCTAAATTAGGGACGGGCGACTGCTTATAGCCCATTGAGTTGCTTACGGTGGTCGTTAAACCTTCAATAAGCCGTCCCGGTGGCCGAGTGATCTAAGCGATGACCTCTGATCATTCGTCCGAAAGGGGTCCGGGTTCGAATCCCGGTGAGGCATGGATGTTGTGTTTGTCTTACGGCACTGGCTCTCTCCCTTCCTGGAACCAGTGACCCTAAATTAGGGGCGGGCGACTGCTTATAGCCCATTGAGTTGCTCACGGTGGTCGTTGAACCTCCAATAAGTCCGTCCCGGTGCTGCAGTGGTCTAAGCGATGGCCTCTGATCATTCGTCCGTAAAGGGTCCGGGTTCGAATCCCGGTGAGGCATGGATGTTGTGTTTGTCTTACGGCACTGGCTCTCTCCCTTCCCTGGAACCAGTGACCCTAAATTAGGGACGGGCGACTGCTTATAGCCCATTGAGTTGCTCACGGTGGTAGTTAAACCTATCAAAAAAAAAAAAAAAAAGCACCATATTGCCACAACACACACACACACACACTGTTAGCTTTGCATTATGAAATTCTTGTTTTACATATTCGGAGTGATAATGATGTACCACGTGACATGTGCTGTCAATACAAATTGTGCATACATCTCCATCCATATCTGCAGGAGGTTTACCCGGCCCATAGTTCCATTTTCCAACAGGACGGTGCACAGTGTCATCGGGCTCTTGCAATTATTCAGAGATTTTTAAGAGAACACTTATGTGGCCATGAAATTCTTAAATAGCTTTTATTTTAAATTCTTAAAACATCTCTTTAAAAGTACAGATTATATCCGAAAGAAGAAGATTATGCAGATTCTCAAATTCGAAGCTATTTATATCTATGGGCCTAAGGCTAAGCACTGCAGAAATCACTTAGGAATTATTGTTAATAATCAGGGCTTAAAAAATACCATGCCTTGGGCATGTAAATTATTAAGTAAAGCTGGTTGTGTGTGTGAGCCCAGGAAAATTTATCTTTTAAGATATGCATTTTCGTTTTAAGGGCCTGTGCTCAAAATGTTCAGTGCACAAATGCGTGTATCTCAAGTTTTAAGATAATGATGCTAAAATTAGTATTTGATAAAATTAGTGATTCTGCGATGTTCCTTTTTGTTGAAGTTTTCACCTTTTGTCAATAAGCACAGGAGGCTAGTTCCATCAGAGGCATGCATTCAGTAGCTGACTTTAAACAACATTTGGAGCAAAACTACATGGGCTTCCGATTTCTGGACTTAGAGCATATAATTAAATATTATTCTATCCTTGGCACTCTATAACAATAACACAACTTCCAGTGAGTAGCAGTGAAAAGCAACATGACGTGCCATGACTGACTTTTTCTTGTAGTAGAAAATTCTATTCCGAACTTTATTTGTAAATCTTGTTGCTCAGCCTGGGCAACTAGATTTCTTATTTACCAATCCAGGCCACTGATTCACGTGCCCCGGGTATCGCGGGAATGGTATCTTTCAAGCCCTGATTCATATAAGTCAGATTATACACAGTACATAATTTCATACATATAGATTAATTATAGCTTACATATTTCATTACTACTTTAGCAAAAACTTCCAATCACAAATAAATTACCTTTTCTTGTCTATAGGGCACTATTTTGCAATTTTATGATTGATGAACATTTCCGTAGCACATACTAACTTCTTAATGCAAATTTCGTGTGAACGTTTCTAAGGAAAATATGTTGTAATGAATTATTTTCTGTTCCCCTTGAATTTCATTATAACAAGTTCCGACTGTTACTCTTTTTTTTTTTTATTGAATCTGGTAAATGCTGGCCGTGAAAATGACAGTAAAAATATATCATGTAGAGTTTCTTTGTTTTGTAAATGTAATTAATGTTAAACGAAAATTTTTTTATTGCATTCTAAATTTTTGTGAGTGAAATTTTTACCTGTGTCACTTTAAGCAGGGCTTGAAATATATCAGAAATGTTGCATGCCCAACTGGGTATGTACAGGAATTATTTACCTACACAGGTAGTAAAAGCTGGATGCCCAGGAAATTTTATATTTTAAGATAAATCAGAAGCCACTTTTTGTTTTCAAGATAAAAATTTAATATCAATTTTTTTTTTGCATGTTTTGCATTTCTGTTTTTAAGGGTCCATTCAAAATGCTCAAAGAGGAAAAGCATGCATCTCATGTTTTAAGATGGTAGTGCTGAAATTGGTACAAAATGATATGATGAAATGGTATTTTGAGAAATTTACGGATTCTGTCATGTTCCTTTCGTTGAAGTGTTTGCCCTTTTTTACTAAACACCTGATTTGTACATCAATGAAAAATTGCTTCATTATCTTCAGGTATTCACACGATATTATAAACACAACTATTTAATACCATTCTAAAAATGTTTGCATTCCAAAATGTTTTTCTTGTGGCAACACACCAAGGAAAGAACCATTTTAATCACTGAAATAATTTCTAAAACATCCCAAACAGGAAAATTTAATATTTTTGAAATATTGATGATATTCGTTAATATGTAGAATGACTCAGTCAGAATCAGGATCTAAGCAAGGATGATCTCTGATGATCAGTGAGGCAGTGTGATCTTTCAAAAGCAGCACTTTCAGTTTTTGCCATAATTTTACTGAAAATGTGAAAACTAGGTCAATATCCAAAAGTTAGAAATAGGAAGCAAGACGATAAAAGTTGTGGGAACACTGACAACACAGTTCTCGGTAGAATGTAGAACGAACCAGCACACAATGAGTGTAAGTTAGTGAATCTGAAGACAGGGAAAGCATGACTCAACCCTATTTCAAATGTACTACTAGCCAATACCTACATGAAAAAACAACTGGAACACCAGTGTGGAATGAATATCCTATAGACGCAATGTACTCGGATGCCAATTCCTAGTTCTATTTGTCTACAACTATTTGTCATTAATATAACATGTAAATACAAGAACATGCCTGTACGTATCTTTACTAAATAATTGCCCTTTGTATTCATTCATGCAAATGCTACATAAGTACATGTGCAAATAAAAATGTCTAAAAGAAACAAAGTATTGTTCAACCAACTGTGTGTACAGCGTTCGTAAAGCCTAATGTCAAACAAATGTGTGTAACTGATGTCATCGTTTATCATATTGTAATAAACCTAATTTTAAGATATGAAAATATCATTACTCACATTTAAAACTGAATCGATTGGTAATAATTCAAGTATTCAACACTTTCACACTCTTCCACAAAAAAAACATGTATTTACTTGCATACTCTTCCATAAAAAACGTGCATTTACCATAAAAGTTGGGTGACTACTCCCCATGAGGCTTAACTGGATATGGTCAAATTGTATTTTTATGGGGATTGCTCTGAAATTCAAATAAATACGGTCATACTATTTTTTATTTCAAATTACGGCTCAACTGGAAACTGTATTCAGTTAAGCCGGTGAAATTCAGTCTTAACTGAATACGGTCAAACTATATTTTAACGGGATTGCTCTTTAAATTACGGCTAAACTGAAAACGGTCAAACTTTATATTTACGGGCATAGCCCTTCGAATTACGGCTTAACTGAATGAAGTCAATATATATTTTTACGGGCGTTGCTCTTCAAATTACGGGCTTAGTATTTACGTTTGAGATCTTAACTTTACGGGCTTTTGCAAAAAACGGCATAAGCCGTAATTTTACGGGCAATGGCCGGGACCCCAGTTGCCGGCTGTAATCTAACAGTGACATTTTTAACAGTGTAAGGGTAAGTTTTCTTGTTAAACTACGTTATTTTTTATGTAACCCGTGCATGTTTTAAAATGTGATGGTTTAAGTTTATTTCAAGCACTTATGCAGAACGGTATATCACAAACCCTAAGCCTTATTTGTTATTAGAACAGGAATGGCCACTCTTCAGTTTTTTTGTTTATTTTTTCAAATCTTATCATTGTAATAGTTATTTTATAGCCTAAACTTATTAACATAATTTTTTTAAACAATTTCCCAAATACCTGCATTCCATATTTTTTTTACTGCCATCTGGTGAACCCCTATCCCCTCAGAAAATGGAAAGCAGTGACCTATTCGCAGTGTTAAAATTAGAAATAAATCTTCTACAGGCCCAGCGGACCACTCGAATTTTCAAATCACTGGTCCGCCAAAAAAAAAAAAAAAAAAGAAACAGTACACATTTACAGTATATGTAGAAAATAAGGTATTTTCATTGGAGTAGTATATCGCAAATTTAGAACAATGTGCGCGTGTACACATGAAGATATTTCTAATAAATAAAACACAACACATGCTACGCAGTAAGAGAAATTTGGAAAAAAAGACATGACCAGTGAGTGTATACCAAAAGTTAGTAGTTCCCTCATTTTTATTGGTCCAGAAATTGCACAAAATATACTAATACATTTTGCATGCACATGGTGCTAGTAGTATCCAGGACGGTACCCTGATTATAAGGGAACTAATATGAAGTACTATCGGTGCACTTCATATATGTTGGAAACACAAGGAAACATACGGCGCGCTTCGCAGTAGTCGAAGGGTAAAAGTCCACGCAAGAGAGAAGGAGAAAGAATTGTTAAGAAATTTTCGCAGCATTGAGCGCGTGGCTCATCACTTGGACCCACATACGCTAAGTGGCAACCAAACCGAAAGGTGGAAGTTCTTTATCAGCCGCAATGTTTTAATGCAAGCTATATAGTGCTCCTATTACGAATTTTATTAAATAATAGTTTTTATACATCAAAGGATACCATTATTCAAGGTGAGTTAATTTGTGCATACAATAATTCTTCTTTTCCGATGTTTTAAGTCCGCCATTGGGGCATTGCGCTGCTAGCTTTCGAAAGGCATCAACAAAAAATTGATAGATAAGCATTCTGTTTTATATATCACACAACCAATAATTTGATTATGAGACGGAACTGTTCCATGGATGAGACGAAAATGAACTCCGAATGAAATGTTAAATGGAATGCAGTTATAATAAACGCTAACAAAGGATTTCTGAAACCGAAAATAAAAAGTGAAGCCATTCATTGCATTAGCCATGTTGCATGCGTAGTTGATAAAGAAGTGAAACTGTTGCTCTTAAACAATAAAAATGGCGTTTTCTAGTCCAATAAACGCAACAAATTTTTCCATCGTAAAACTGAATAATGAAAATTATACAGTTTGGCAATTTAAAATCCAAATGCTTCTCATTACAGAAGATACTTGGAATGTTATTTCTCAAAAGGAACCTACAGTTAAAAGCTGAGGACTGGATTAAAAAAACGCACAAGTGATGTCAACAATAAGTCTACTTTTGACTGATGAACAAATCATAAATGTTATAAATGAAACGACTGCACGAAATATGTGGTTAGCTTTGCAGAGAATTCATGAAAGAACAAATTTAAGCAGTAAGCTCTATTTGCTTAGAAAACTATACAGTATAAGGTACAATGACTGTGAGAATATGCAAGAACACATCAACCAGGTATTAGAAATTGCAAATAAACTAAAATCATTAGGTGAAGAAATTAAAGATTCACACCTAGCAGCCATAATGTTGTATGGCCTGCCATCCACATATGACACTCTTGAAAAAATTCGTCATCGAAGACTGCAGTGTGCTGAACAAGTTCAACACAGGTAGTGACCATAGATTGGTGAGATGTAAGATGCACCTCAACACTAAACTGGAACGTGGCAAGCTCATAAGACAAACAAAATCTATTGACATAACCAACCTTAAAAAACACCATAATACTTTCAAGTTGGAACTGAAGAACAGATTCTCTGCTTTAGAAGGCCTAACATCGGAAGAAGTGGATATTTCGGAAGTTAACAGAAAAGTAACCAAAGCTCTAATGGAAACAGCAACAAAATTAGCTGGGTCTAAGAACAAGTTGCACGTGAACAAATTATCAGGAAAAACCAAAATGTTGATGCAAAAAAGAAGAGAGATGAGGACAACTAAAGAAGATGTGACTTCCAAAATGGAATATATAGAGCTATGCAAGACAACACGAAAAAGTATCACTGAAGACGTAAGGAAATTCAACTGTGAGCTAGTGAGGAAAGCAATTGAAAACAACCAAAGCCTTAAGATAGCAAAGGGACATCTCAGTAAGGGAAGAAAACAGATTATGGCTCTGAGAAAAGAAGATGGTTCTATAACAAGAAATAGAGGCGAAATTTTGACAAGAGTGAAAGATTTCTACTCCAAATTATATGAAAGGGATGATACATGTACTCCAGACATCATGAAAGGTACCAGAGTTCTTCCAGTCCTCCCAGCAGAAGTTGCTCATGCAATCAAGAACATGAAGCGGGGGAAAGCTCCAGGAGAAGATGGAATTACTATAGACATCATACAAGAAGCAAGTGGAGAAATTGAAACAGTACTCGCCCAAATTTTCACTCGATGCCTTAATGAAGGGAAGATTCCTGAGGATTGGAACAACGCTACAATGATCCTGCTACATAAAAAAGGTGACATTGAGGATCTCAGGAACTACAGACCTATCAGCCTCCTATCAGTGGTTTATAAAATCTTCACTAAAGTTCTTTCACACCGCTTGAAGGTAACACTGGACATGGCTCAACCGAGAGAACAAGCTGGATTCAGGAGTGGCTACAGCACAATAGATCATATCCACGTACTGAGAGAACTAATTGAAAGAGCGAGGGAATATGAACTTCCATTGTGCATGGCTTTTATCGATTATGAAAAAGCCTTTGATTCGGTAAAACCATCAGCAGTTACCACGGCTCTGAAATCCTGCGGTATTGAAGATGCATACATTAATATTATTAATAACATCTATGAAAATGCAACTGCAAAGATTCGGCTGTTTGAAAATACAACACACATAAAAATTGGAAAGGGAGTGAGACAAGGTGACACCATATCTCCGAAGCTCTTCAATGCCACATTGGAAAATGTCTTTCAATCACTGAACTGGGAAAACAAAGATAAAGATTAATGGACATTATCTAACCCACCTTCGTTTTGCTGATGACGTAGTCATTTTTGCAATTACCCCATCAGAGCTGCAGAGTATGATCCAGGAACTTGCTGACAAGAGTAAAGAAGTGGGATTAAAAATGAACTTTCAGAAGACAAAAGTGATGTTCAATGCTTTTACAAGAAATGAAGATTTATCGATTGATGGAGAAAAACTGGAGATAACAGATACATATGTTTATCTTGGACAGCAGATATCAAGTGAGGGTCACATTGATGAAGAAATTAATCGGCGTACAAAACTTGCCTGGAGAGCTTTTGGAAGAAACAGCATAATTTTCAAGAGCAATATGCCATTACGTCTTAAAAGAAAAGTGTTTGATCAATGCATCCTTCCAGTGCTTACGTATGGTGCAGAGACGTGGACCTTAACTAAAAGAGACATGCAAAGGCTGCAGACAACTCAAAGTAGCATGGAGAGGTGAATGCTTGGTGTAACCTGGAGAGATAAGAAGAGGAACTCGTGGATTCGAAAAATGACAAGAGTGGAAGACATCATGATCAGAGTTAAATCCCTGAAATGGCAATGGGCTGGACATACTGCCAGAAGGACAGACCATAGATGGACAGCCGAAATTTTAGATTGGATTCCAAGGGACAGGAAAAGACCCAGAAAAAGACCACATGGGAGATGGGTGGATGAAATTCGTAAATATGCGGGAGTGACATGGAGGAGACTGGCACAAGACAGACCGTTGTGGAGGAAACTTGGGGAGACCTTCGTCCAGCAGTGGATTGATAATGGTTGACAATGATGATGATGATATCAGGGTCAGTAGTTTTTAATGGAGTGGAATAGACACCGTGCCTTTGGAACGTATTAACCCTATCCCGATCCCTCCTAATCAAGGAAAATAATTTATGAGTCTGTATACCAAAGTCTATGTTCTGTCTGTGGCAAGCCTTTTTCAAAATATATACAACTTCAGGAACGTAGTCGATAGAACCGATGTGTTTAACAGTTTCCTCATTTCCTCGTAAAGAGGTGTAGGTGGATCGTTGGCATCTACGAAATTGCCTTACCACAAAATCCTGTGGGTATCCGAACCGGGAGGCCAAATCAAAAATAAATCGAATCTCTTTACTGCGATTTCTAGCAGAAGAAGAGTGTGAGTACGCCTTGAGAAACAGAAAAGATAATGCTGCAGTCTTATGTTGATATGAGTTGGCTGAGTCAAATGGAATCAGTGTAGGGGGTGCAGAAGGTTTTCGATTGACGGAGAATGAAAAGGAACGGTTGGAGGTGTTACGTGTTAAACAGAAATCCAAAAAAGGTAACGATCCCTGAGTCTCAAGTTCAATTGTAAATTTAATGGTTGGGGAATTGGTGGAAAGCAAATCAGCGAAATCCTGGAGCGCGGGAACTGAGTGAGGCCAGATAACCAACACATCATCAACATATCTTAAAAATAAGAGTGGCTTTAAAGGGCACTGCTCAATCACTTGGTTTTCCAGTTGCTGTAAGACTATTTCGGCTAGCAAAGCCGAAAGCGGTGAACACATGGGTGTGCCGGCTTTTTGTCGGTAGATAACGTCATTAAAACGAAAGTATGTCCGCCGGGCTATTAGTTTTAAAGAGTCTATAATGGCAACAGCTTCAGTAGGAGTAACACCTAAAATGGGAAGCTTTTCTTCGATAAGGGAGTGAGCTAAGTTAAGCGGAACATTAGGAAATAAAGAGACCACATCCAATGACGCTAGGATAAACGGTGAATCCCAAGAGTCAAATGACTTAATTTTGGCAAGGGCTTGAGAAGAACTGTGGATAGAAAACTTGGAATTACTTATTAAAGGTTATGCGGTGCTTGATGATGGACCCATTGTGGGTCCGAAAGATCTCGCGTGTGTATATATGGTTTCAGATTGTAAATAAAAGTTCATTTTTTAATTTAGCAATTATCTCCATTGTTTGGTACCGTGTCTAGACAGCATTCTGTTATTTTTGGTGTATTTAGTTGGCACGAATAGCACAGACATTTGGTTGAACCGTAATTTGATGTAACGGTTGAACTATAATTTGGTGGAATGGTTGAACCAAAATTTGGTGCTTATGTTGAACCATAAATTGGGGTGAAGTTTGCCCCGAGCTATGGTTGTAGCAAATTTTCTCCCTCATTGTTCCATATTTTGGTTCAACCTATCACCAAATTTTTTAACAGTGTAGTCATACTGAATGAGCGAAGTTGTATTACAATCTGTCTGTGTGAGCAAAGTTGTATTACAATATGTCTGTGTGAGCAAAGTTGTATTACACAGACACATTGCGCATTGGGAGAATGATAGTTCGTGGACAGGTAGTGCCATCTGTCGTTGTGTCCGTGATTGCCAAATGACGTCACTAGCATCATTCATGTGACCTAACAGACGCGAGAAAGATGGCCGATAGTGATACATTATTCCGTCAGCGTGCTGTGATTCAGTTCCTTGTGAAAGAAGACATTTTGGCTGCCGATATTCACCGTAGGCTTCAGCGTGCATAGGGAAATGAGTGTATGGGTGCCAGCGGTGTGAGTAGGTGGGTGAAACATTTTAAAGACGGTTTCACAGACATTAATGATCAGCCTCATAGCGGTCGCCGTCGAACAGCCTCTCCGGAATACAACGAGGAAAAAGAGTTGATGCCTTAATTCGTGATGTCAGACGTGTGGCGGTGAAGAAAATTGCGGCGAATTTGGGAATAGGACACAGTGCAGTTCAGGAAAGGATTAGCAGCTTGGGTTATTCAAAAATTTATGCCCGCTGGGCAGGGGCGCGCCCAAGGGAAAGGCTCGGGTCCTGAACCCCCTGTTGGAAACAAAATTATTTAAAATAAATTTAGTCTAACATGCACGAGCAAAAGTGGATAGCCCCCAGAGGATATCGGGAGGGTTGCAAGAGTCGATGCGGTCAGTTGCCCAGAAGGGAGCGACGTGACCTTGACCTCCGAGGATTAGGTCAACCCCCCTACCCCCTGGCATCCGCGGACAAGGTGAAACCCAAAAAGGTCAGTGGTTAGACTGGTCAAGACGAGAGCTCGCAGTTAAGTTCTAGTGGCAGCGGGAGACAGACAGATTTGAGTTCCAGTGGCAGCGGGAGACAGACAGAGTTGAGTTCTAGTGGCAGCGGGAGACAGACGAGAGCTCGGGGAGTCGAGTTCTAGTGACAGCGGGAGACAGACATTTTGGGTAGTTAGTGCCGAGATATGCCAAGCCAGAGCGATGAAGTATGCCCAGCGTTGAAAACCTGAGAACCATATGGAGATTCCAGATAAGTTAATTTTCCTTTTCCTTGTTATTGCATGTACCTGTTTAACATTATTCGTAACCCTACTTAGAGCACGTGGCGTGTGTAATGGTCATGATCAAACAATGAAAACCCAGTTAGCTAGGTAAAACATTTAAGTAAAGCATAGGAGAAAAGGAACTAAAAGTAAAATAAATCACTAAACATTGCACTATATATATATATATATATATATATGTATGCAGAAATGATCGGAAAGGTTGTAGAGCAAAATCGTAATAATAATAAATTTTATGTGTAAGGTATTGTTAACGGCTGCACCCACGCACTTGGTAACTTGGTGTTCCTAATTCTCAAGTATTAAACCAATTTGATTACTTCCACATAAGATTCCTGTTTGTTTTCCTTATAACCACACAAGATATAAATTAAGGTAGTTGAAAACTAAGATATGTGTTTATGTTTCTAATTTCTTTCACGAGCGGCACTTTTATTCCCCCACCATTCCAGTGATGGGATAAAGGTGAATCACAACGTCGTGCTTTATTATATGCCAGTACATATAAGGGACACGTTTTTGTCCATATACGATCACTGTAGAACAAAATTCCCATAGTTACAGCATTGGCACATTAAATTAAATTTAATCGGTAAATAATCTGTAATTGATGCGCATATAATTTGTTCATAATAATAAATATAACATAGCTGCAATTAACCCATTGTGTTTACAAAATTAACGCATGGCATATAACATTGGTGCCATTAACTTTCGATATAACATTGGTGCCGTGATTTTTGAGCCATTCGTGCTGCTACGTATTTTTCCCCGTTGCAGTACGGATTGAATGGGTTTTCTTTTCTTCATGTGTAGCAGTTTATTATTTTCTTTTGTTGTATGCATCATGCAATAGTTTTCTTAAGGTGTTATTTTGATTGCTTCATTATTAAGTGTTAGGTAAAAGTGCTATATTATTTTGCAAGAGTAAAAGCGTTCCATCGGTATTATTTTGATTTTTGTGTATAGTGTAGGTATTAATGTTTCATTAGACATGGCTGTTAACGAGAAAGAAATGTCAGGTCCCTCCGTTCAAGATTCCATGCAGGAGTTACAATCTATTGCATCAGTACTTCCCCTCATTCCCCAATTCTCTGGAAACGATAAGCTTATTTCAGCTAATCAGTTGTTCGAAGCAATAGATTCATTAGACTCAGTCACTAATTGGTCAGATAAAGTAAAAATTTTTGCAGCAAAAGCTCGCATGAAGCAAGCAGCTTCAGGATTTTTGAGTGAATCTCCCCATGTTAGACAGCTTGATGATTACAAGATGTTTAAATCAGCAGTGATAAAAAGGTTTGACAATAACCAACCTCTAATAGTGGAAATACAAAATTTTAATTCTTGTCATCAAAGACCAAAAGAGTCGGTCGCCCAGTATGAATCACGTCTAAGTGGATTAGCGCATTCTTATCTAGGCGCACCGGACTCAGGGGATGATCAGGTTAAGGCACTAGTTGATTCAACTATGTTATCACAATTTTTAACAGGTTTGGAAAGAAGTATTCAAAAAGAGGTACTTTCGAAAGGGCCCGAAAATTTCGATCAAGCAGTAGAAGATACACTGCTTGCTGAGGCAAATCGACATATCATCACAAAGAGTGTCAATTCTGCCGATGATGCAGATCAAATCCCTCGAGAAAGCGCTCCAGGCGATGCTAATGGTATTTCAGAACTTTTCCCCATGTTTCAGCAATACATCGTGCAGCAAAATGCCCTTATCAGTACCTTACGAGAAGAATCACAACAAATGAGTGAAAGATTAATGAAAACTGAGAATGAACTGTCAAAATTGCTATCAAAGAGAAATGAAGGTGAAAATTCCAGATATAAGGATAGGCGAAATTTTGTTAATGTTAGATGTTTCGGATGTGGTGCATTAGGACACCCAGTTAACAGATGTAATCAGCAATCAAATAATCTTGGAAGCCAAAGACAGGGAGATAGAACACCGTTTCGTGCCCCCAATCTTCAGGTTACAGAGCGTGGGATACAAATGGCGCAGGTCATTTTAATCCTCGCGTAAATTTGTACCAGAGACAAAACAGGAATAACAACCAGGGAAATGTAAACACTGCAGTTGTCAATACGTTCCACATACAGAAACATAGAAGTTTTCCGTTAGAGCAGAATAAGCATTTCGATCAAACAAATAGGAATGCTAGACCACATTACGTAACACATCAGAAACAACGTCAGGCTTGTGACAACGTCCGTTGTTTTGGATGTGGCGTTATAGGCCACAAAGTGAAATTTTGCAGAGAGAAAAATAATTACAGAAATCCATTTCCCCCAAGACCTAGTCAGGGTAGGCATTTTTACAATAAGCATAACAGACACCAGTGTGCTCAAAGTTCCCCAAAGCCACGTGTTACCCAAGCTGAAAAGGCACAAGAGAAGGTCCAGGTTTTGACAATAGTTGATTCCCGAAGTAAGAACAAAGCAAGCGTAGAAAAAATCTCAACAGCTGAATCCACTACAGAAATTATACATAAGCAACGTAAAAATGAAAAAGACAACTTAGAATCCCCCCAGATTGTGAAGAACAGTAAAGAGAAGTCAGTAACGAATCCAGTTCGTTCTTCCTCACAGTCGTTCGCAAATCCTCATAATCCACTTAACGAAAAATGTGAAGAACAAACTGCAGAATCGACATTTGATCTTTCACAGTTATTAGGAGTACAGGACGATAAAGATCCTTTTAAGTTAAAGAAGCCAAGCAAATCTTGTTCGAGACAGAAACGTGAGAAGCAATAGAAGAGCTGCAGTTTATTTAATTTACAGCCCCAGATTCCAGTAGCAATTCTATTTTGGATCTTTATTAAATTTATTTGATAAAGTTAGAACTTCATTATTGAGATTATAACCCGGCATTTTAAACGGAAGTTAGTGAGTCAGAATGTTTTATCATAGGATTAGCATATATCTCTTAATATTAAGGCAAAAGGTGGAAAATTCAATAGTATTTTGTTGAAGTATATATGTATAAAATTTTCTCGAGTTCGGGGATTTTTTCCATTCCGTATTTCAAGTATGTTTCAAGTCTGTGTGTGTTTTAGTACATGGAAAAGTAAAAAAAAAAAAAAAAAAAGAAGGAAATTTCTTAAATTTCTTAAGTGGTTAACTAGCGTTATGTTACATCAGAATATACCCCCAGGAACACGTGATTATTGATCGAAAAATTCGTCAAATAAAAATTTAGTAGTGATATTGGCTAGTGTAATTTAAAATATTAATGTTAATAATTTTTAGGTGCAGCATGACGGTATTGTTTAAATTGGGCTGCGCGGGTCTATCTTTGCTTGCGAAGGAAAGAATAGTGTTACCCTTATCTACATTAATTATTATTTTTTCCAGAATAGATGTATATTAGATATACATCTATTCTGGAAAAAAAAATAATAATTAATGTAGATAAGGGTAAGTGAAAATTAAACCACTGGGTAATTGACTTTGTTTCGATTGACGGATCACACTGCCGCGTCTAGTCTTGGCAATGACAAAGCGGTACAGTGCGTAATCAGGGGAAGAGAGAAGGTTATAAAAAAAAAATGATCCAACAAACGGAAGGAAAAAAATTTCAAAGTGTGAGTAAAGTCAGTGTGTTCCATGTGGTGGTGAACAAAAAGAACCACGTGTTGGTGAACAAAAAAAGAACCATGTGGTGGTGAACAAAAAGAACCACGTGTTGGTGAACAAAAAGAACCATGTGGTTGTGAACAAAAAGAACCATGTGGTGGTGAACAAAAAGAACCATGTGGTGGTGAACAAAAAGAACCACGTGTTGGTGAACAAAAGAACCACGTGTTGGTGAACAAAAAGAACCACGTGTTGTTGAACAAAAGAACTATGCTTCCTACGGGAATTAATGTGCTACATTGACAGCAAAGACTTTGTTGTGCTGCGTGCTCAACAGGTAGTGGAAACGGTATGGCCGATGAGTGGTGTGGTGTTTGAAAGGACAGTGTCCATGAGGGCGCACGCCGAGATGAATAAAACACAGGTGAAATGATTTTGCTGCTAGTCTGCAACTGTGCTCCAGGGTCAAAGAGACCTTGGTGAATAACCCCTATTATAGGTGATGTGGACGAATAATACCTAGATAAACATATACGTACAGAGAGCTAAGTGCTCTACAGCTAATTTCATTACCAGCATATAAAAAGCACAAATCAGGTGACAATGTTCTTCAAATATTGCGAACTGCCAGTGATATTTTTTTGATGTCTGATAACTTTTTGTGTGTGAATCGCAGAACTGAACGTAAATCGAACAATTTCACCTTGTCTTACTTTCCACAAAAAGAAAAAAACAATAAGTCGAAAAAAACAAAACAAAAAAAACCTCAAGAATCGATGGACGTGGACAATAACAATAAAAAAAGTGAATATAAAAACAAACAAACAAAGGGAAAACTGTTTGGCAGTTAAATGTGTTACTGATACTTGGTCAGCAACAGCTCAAAGTGTGCTAAACGACACGTGCATGTAAGATTCAGATGCTAGCAGTATCACTGAATTGATATTTTTTCAAGATATGTATTGTGGGTGCAGGACCGTAACAGTTAATTAATTTTTGTGTTTGAAAAGTGTATTGTGTATATGTGCGATTACGAAGATTTTATATAATTTCATTGATATATGTATATATAAGTGCACATGAAGAAAAAGATAGAGGATTACTAGGTAAAGATGGAGTAGTCAATCCTTGTGTGAATTTTTCCCCAGCACTCCTTTCTGCCCCCATAAAGATTACATCTAGTAAGGGAGGAATGTTGGAAACAAAATTATTTAAAATAAATTTAGTCCAACATGCACGTGCAAAAGTGGATAGCTCCCAGGGGATATCGGGAGGGTTGCAAGAGTCGATGCGGTCAGTTGCCCAGAAAGGAGCGACGTGACCTTGACCTCCGCGGATTAGGCCACCCCCACCCGAAAGGTCACGTGACCTTGGCATCGCGGACGAGGTGAAACCCAAAAAGGTCAGTCGTTAGACTGGTCAAGACGAGTCGCAGTTAAGTTCTAGTAGCAGCGAGAGACAGACAGGGTTGAGTTCTAGTGGCAGCGGGAGACAGAAATTTTGGGTAGTTAGTGCCGAGATATGCCAAGCCAGAGCGATGAAGTATGCCCCAGCGTTGAAAACCTGAAAACCATATGGAGATTCCAGATAAGTTAATTTTCCTTTTCCCTGTTATTGCATGTACATGCTTAACATTATTCGTAACCCTACTTAGAGCACGTGGCGTGTGTAATGGTCATGATCAAACAATGAAAACCCAGTTAGCTAGGTAAAACATCATTTAAGTAAAGCATAGGAGAAAAGGAACTAAAAGTGAAAAAAATCACTAAGCATTGCACTTATATATATATATATATGTATGCAGAAATGACCGGGGACGTTGTAGAGCAAAATCGTAATAATAATAAATTTTATGTGTAAGGTATTGTTAACGGCTGCACCCACACACTTGGTAACTTAGTGTTCCTAACTCTCAAGTATTAAACCAATTTGATTACTTCCACCTAAGATTCCTGTTTGTTTTCCTTATAACCACACAAGACATAAATTAAGGTATGTGAAAACTAAGATATGTGTTTATGTTTCTAATTTCTTTCACGAGCGGCACCTTTATTCCCCCACCATTCCAGTGACGGGATAAAGGTGAATCATAACGCCGTGCTTTATTATATGCCAGTACATATAAGGGACACGTTTTTGTCCATATACGATCACTGTAGAACAAAATTCCCATAGTTATAGCATTGGCACATTAAATTAAATTTAATCGGTAAATTATCTGTAATTGATGAACATATAATTTGTTCATAATAATAAATATAACATAGCTGCAATTAACCCATTGTGTTTACAAAATTAACGCATGGTATATAACATTGGTGCCATTAACTTTCGATATAACACCCCTCCCCATGAGACCAAGTGTTTTGTAAAATGGTTCCGACACCATCGGTGTCCGACCCGAGAGATTACTAATCCTCTAACTGTTCTCCAATTTTCCTAATTGGTGAATTTCAAATTTTCATAATTGCTGAAATCACGCATTATAGAATTTGTTCTAAAATACATTCTCTGAGGCAATAATATAGCAATAGATAAAATAATTACATTTGTGGTTAACTCCTTTTCTGAGATATGTCTTTTTATTAAAAGTAAAAACAACAATGAAAACACCATTTGCAGCTGGATAATTCATGAATACAATGTATTAAATTCTTTCACAGATCAAAACATTTATCATAACAGCCACGTCGCGTAAGCACACATAAATGAGCATTTTTACTTGCAGAGCCGGACCTCCCCCTCCGAATTTCTGGGTGCGCCTCTGACGCTGGGTCCCACGTTTTCTGACACAAAACGTCTCGTCACAGCTACTGGAGCGGTACAGAAATGAAGGGATCGAGGTTTTGCACAATATTGTGATAGGTGACGAAAGTTGGTTCCAATATTTCGGACCTGAAACAAAACGCCAGAACATGGAATTGCAATATCTCCATTTACAAAGCTGGAAAAAGCCTAAGACAGTTCCATAGCTGCAAATGTTATGGGAACTGCCTTTTGAGACGCAGATGGGTGCAGTCTAGATGATTTTTTTAGAGCCTGGAC
This sequence comes from Macrothele yani, assembly GCA_039090855.1. Lineage (NCBI taxonomy): Eukaryota > Metazoa > Arthropoda > Arachnida > Araneae > Macrothelidae > Macrothele > Macrothele yani. The sequence goes on from CM077026.1 coordinate 80,476,370, forward strand.
AAAAAAAGGGGTGTAGCTCGTTATGTCCAAACATTAGAAGAGCTCTGCGGTGCATTGCGTGATAAACGATCGGGAAAGAAAGTCATCTTCCAGCACGACAAAGCTAGGCCCCACTCTGCTCGTTTGATCTTTGAAAAAATGCATAAATTTGGATGGGAACTTTTACCTCACCCTGCTTGCAGCCCAGAACTGGCACCCTCCGGTCATCATCTTTTGTTATTCCTAAAGGATCACATGCGCGTCCAATACTACCAGAGCACAGAAGCAATACAGCAAACTGTATGTCGGTGTCTTCGCGTGTCTCGAACGGAGTTCTTCCGCTTTAAACTGCCAGAAGGATGGGGAAAACGTGTCCAAAGAAACGGGAATTTTGTAGAAAAATAGATTAAGGTATCTTACTTATTTCTTTAATCATTAACAACTAGAAATGTTCAAAACACTGTTGTTAATTAATTTCAGTGTAGCCCTCGAATAATAGTAGTAACAGAATATTATAAATATATCACCAGCAGCCTCCTAAAATGGCCTGTTGCCAGTGGCGTAGCCAGAAATTTCTTAAACAGGGGTCCATGGGTTTGGTTCATTGGTGAAAGCCTCGAATACACAAACTATATATCGCTTTAAATTCGTGCTCAGTCTTAATATAATTCGTGCTCAGTCTATTAATAAATTTGAGCTTCAATAATATTATTAGTCGTAATTACAGAAAATTCTTTCTCATTTAATGATTTAAATGTTTTACATATGTTTAATCTTTTTTAAATGTTTTGCTTAGTAAAATTATATTAAGGAATATTATTTCCGCCTTATCTGACATACTATAATAGAAATGCCAGGGCTGAAAAAATTCAAAATGACTGTGCCGATTTGATAGTCCCTGCTCCTATCTTGAGTTGCCCCTTGGTGCAACGGTACAGCGTACATTAGAAATTAAAAAAATAATGTGAAAATCGAAATATATTATGAGTTATAGCCCTTCAACGTATGGCTCGGTGGCGCAATGGTAGCGCGTCTGACTCCAGGTCAGAAGGTTGCGTGTTCGAATCACGTCCGGGTCAAACATTTTAGTCTTTCCGTAAATGACTAAATGTAGGTTTTTCGTCATTACTCCCAAATGTCGAGTTCCACGAACAGACGGGCGATTGCTTATAACCCACCGAGTTGCTCACTGTGGTCGTTAACGGGGACCGAAACTTCGTTGTAAGCGTCTTTCCCCAGTAATTGTAATGCTGGAGATTCATTTTTGAACTTTGTATTATCATTAAAATCCTGTAGATATCTAAGTCATGCGATATTTAAGTCCGGGTTATTATGTGTGATTTTTTCTTCTGCTATTTTTTTTTTTTTTTTTTTTTTTTGGCTTACGTTAAGCGGCTCTACTGGAATGTCAAACGAAGGCTAGAAACTAGTCACATTTCTAAATTCTCAGGAAAAATACGGGAGCACCCCACAGGAAGAATAAAAATACTTTGGTTAAGATGTTTTACTCCAGAAACACCTTTATTATTTTTAATCTGCAGCGACTTTTATGGTCTCACCTGTTGAGGATTTGTGGATTTTATCGCATCAAGAGGCCATCAAATTCAGCACTTGTTGTAGTTATTAATATCCATCCCGTTCGTTTCTCTGGAGAGTGTTATGTATGAACGCTTTTATGTAGAGAGGACTTCGCTTATACTACTACAGAACTTTCTTTTCTCTAAGCCCCTCCGTCGTATGTGACAAAAAAAAAAAAAAAAAAAAAATTCGTCTGGAACTTTACTTTTTCGTGACAAGGTTTTCAACTGATTACTTTCGCAAAAACAATTTTGTTTACTGGAAGCACTTCCAGCTTCGGAAACGTTCCAGAAGAGAAGAAACAGTAAATAACCCATTCCAGATTTTCCAAACGCTTACCACTGAGGTGTTCATACTGAAGTTCTTCACTACGGAAAACACCTTCCTTCGTCTTCATTTTGCTCATTAACAGAGAAAAATATCGAATAGTTTGCAAGCCACACGCGTACGCAAGCACAAGACAAATCGACGGACCTTTTAGTAGAAAGCACCGACAAGCAAATGAAAAGCAGCAACTAATGACAAAGGAACTTTGTAACTTCAAGCACCTCCGGCGTTTCGTGCGCTGGACGCATCGAAAAAGAGTTTTGCATAGTTGGAAGCATTCTGATTGTGCATAAGAATATTCCTTCAGCTTTTGCCATTCCTCTACACGAAATATATGCATTCCGAAAAACGTTTGCAATACTAATCCTTTTCTTGTTGCAGAACGGGGCATTATTTTCCTTAACAATCATGCCTTTTTTGGTTAATACTTCAACAAATAAATGCGTATACCGCAAAACGGCAATGGAAACAAATCAAATCGGAACAGAGAGTGAAATGTGCTGATCCATGCAGGTGATGTCATAATCAACGAAGAATTTTATTTAACGGTTAGGTGCTGTAATTTTAAACCCTTTTATCTTGTCCAATAGGGATAGGTGAGGCAGGACTTCATCTGGCGGAAGCAGTCGTATTTGAGACCGGGGTTGAAATGGTAGTAAATGCGATCGGCTTAACGCAGAGGGATGGGAAAAGAAAGAAAGGAGATCAGATTGGGGAAGGGGGAGCTGCTGATGATGCGGTGTGACGAAACGGGTAGTATTTATGACCATCACGTGAACTACGGAAATGCGTTTTCTCTACACGGTAAAAGAAGTTCCTTTGTAGCAAAGTACGTACTTCAGTTTGAACGCGACAGAACTCCAGTGTTGTGAACGCGTGTCTCGGGACTCGCGGTTTCTCCCTCATGAATTTTAGATCTCCAGAAAATATTAAAAAGTAATAACATGGTTTTGATTCATTTGTCATTTTTAAGAATAGCTTATTTATGCTGACTTTATTACAACTACATAATAACAATTGGTTAGAAAATGTAAAAAATATCATTCCCCAGAAAACATTCTTTTTTTTTTGGTTGAAGGTTTAACGACCACCGTGAGCAACTCAATGGGCTATAAGCAGTCGCCCGTCCCTAATTTAGGGTCACTGGTTCCAGGGAAGGGAGAGAGCCAGTGCCGTAAGACAAACACAACATCCATGCCTCACCGGGATTCGAACCCGGACCCCGTTCGGACGAATGATCAGAGGCCATCGCTTAGACCACTGCGCCACCGGGGCGGCCCAGAAAACATTCCTACCTTCATGTATTGCTCTTTTAATTCCTCATAGATTATTTTATACGTACCAGGAATTATATTATTCCTAAAAAATCTGCAGAAATAGTTGTTGTAAATATCAGATCTTCATACGAACGCTCAGTATCGGACTGGCGATCCATAAACAGCCCTGGAAGCAGATTTTTTGCTGCTCATCTTTTATAAAAAATATCCAAGTGCCCCAAACCTAAAATTAGCGGTATGCTGACATCACCATTTCCTGTTTAATAGTCTTTTTTAGCAAAAGTCTGGTAATTATTGTATTGTTTGTATTTACAAAATAAGGTTTTACTCATGTTTCTGGATTGCAGCTGAAGATATCCTTAGTAAAACTTGATCTGTATATAAAAAAAATAAAACACTTCCTTTTCCCAAGCAATAGCCATAGTACTTTCTCTACGACAAACCGCAGGAGATTTTGTTCCATTCTTGTGCGAATTTTATTGCGATAGCTGCATTCAGAATTAATTGCAAGTTTTTTCGCTTTTAGTAAGAAAAGAAATTCAAATGTTCCCAAATTTACTTTTTTTTTTTTTCAAGACTGTGAAAAACGAAGTAATTACGAAAGTATCAAAACATCGATGACAAAATTTAAAATTTCTGTTACTGCAAGAATTTCAATGGTAATTCATATATAAAGTGAGAAAAATTAAAGAATGAGAAATTTGTTTACTCAATTAATTCCTACAAACGTGATCTGCTCGGCCCTAAACCCACCTACCATCTGACACCTTTCAACCCCGGTCGCATTGCAGATCTTGGGAGATAAGGGCTGGTCCTTAGCTCTCCACCCCTGAAACACGCAGGCGAAGTTGATGACGTAGCTGCGCTGGCTCTTCGGAAACCAAGAGCCACGAAGAGCTGTGCTCTAACGGACCACCATAGGAAAGGCACCTTCAGTTAATGTTATTACCGTATTTAACAGAATACAATGTGTCATCTATTGCAATGCTCACTAAAATATTAGACTCTGCCTTTTCGGAAATAAAAGTTAAAGATTTTGAGCCTTAAAATCGGAAAACATTGATGTAATAGTATAAATGCGATAATTTTAAACGAACAATCTCTGTCATGCATGCGTTTTCTTTAAAAAAAGTATTTTGCTTAATATACTAACCCTATTTTTCTGATGTCAAAAACTCAATGTATCTTTCCTTTTTTTTTTTTTTTTTTTTTTTAGTAATTCCCTAGAATTAGTGGTTTAAAAACTTTTTCTTTCTCACAAACATTAGTTGTTTAAAACCTGTAAGACACGAAAAGCTACCGAGTTCTTGAAACTCTGCAAAAGTAGTTCAAACACTCAGTTAATGTATAAAATCAAAATTATTTACTTACATTTTATATCCATCATGATTTCTGAAGTTCATTGCGTTTAAAAAGGGGTGAACAAAATTTACTTCATGAAGTGAAGATATGTTCCTTATTGCACGAACTGGAAACTGTTTTCTTCATTGCACAAACAGGAAAAAAAAAATTACGTTGTTTTCACTGCGTTTGAGTCAATCAATTTTTTCATTTTCTGCAGAGCTTTCCTGCGCGGCACTAATAAGTGAATTTCTGTTCAGAAAACGAATTCGAATAAATGTTCGGATTCTTCAAAACAGACGAATAGCATCTTTGTTGACAGATGGGAAACGTTTTTCTAGCTCATTTATGAGTTTCCGAATAACACCTTTTCCTTTTCAAAATGTCCTGCCATGAACTGCGCAGAAAATCTGTTTAAACTGTTTCACAGTATTATTCCAAGAACATGATGGTACTGTCAAACCGCCAGCAGATATTAGTTTTACCCAATTATCTTGAACAAAATTAGTATCGGGGCAATTTTTAGAAATAATCCCTAAAGAAGGATCTTTATCGCGATATGCTATGTATCCAGCTATGTAGGCCATGGCTTCCTGCTCAGAAATGGAGAGTTCTCTTGACTGCTCGTTCAAGTCAATCTCCCAAGCAATTGCAGATGTGTCTTCAAAAAATTCAAAGTTCATATCCTCACAGCTGTTTTCGGTCGAAGTCATTGTCACCAGATCCTCTATTTCTTCATTTCTGAAAGCATTTTCCAACAGTTCAGATGTTAAATAAACACACAGGCTCTTAGGAGTTTCTGCTTGGGATTCAGTCGTATTAACTTTTTCGTTAAAAAAACGGAACTAAAAATCAACACTCAGTGTACAACTTAAATAAAACACAACGTGAAACAAATACTATAAACCAAGAAAAGAAAAGACGTGGACGTACAAAACCAATAACAGAGGAAAATTGGATCCTGTAGGCAGGTTGACAAACTAACTCGGGGAGCAGGCCAGCGCGATGACGTAGAAACAAGTGACCTACCCATTTTCCACCCTCCCTTCCAGACATGGGTCGGCATTCAGTCTCTCAAAGGGACGGACTAGCCCTTCCTCTGTAAAGCCCTGGTCGCATTGACCGTTGGAAGACCCCAGGTGGTCCACACCTAATCTCCCCACCCTCCTTTCATCCCCATTCCTCTTTGCCCCTGCCGGTCGCATATGCTACCATTTCAACCCCGGTCGCAAATGCGACGACACTATCTGGCGTCGTTTGGGTGAGCGAAGACAAATTTATTATCCAACTGAAAAGATCATCTGGAATTCAGCGCCTGAATAATATTGCCAGTTGTCTAATACGATTCAGATGCTAGCAATAGAACACGATCTATTGAACGCTACATAATCATAACTTACATGAAACTTGCCTACATAGAACGAGTTACGGCTCTCAAACGTCAACGCCTGCATGAAAGAGAAGAACGCTGGATTTACGGTGACACCATCTGCACTCCTGCACAGCCTTTCGCATAAATTGAGAAAATGCGTTCCGTAAAAAAAAAGGGGGGGGGGGACTTTCAGGACGTAGTTCGATTTTTTCAGTTAAAAATTCAATTTTCATTCCCCGAGTAAGGAACTTCACAAGAGGCGTACCTAGGCATTTCTGTCAGAGAAAAAAACATAAGATACTGCGCCCCATTTGTTCTTTCATATATAAATATAGATATACAGGGTGTCGGAATGTAAGGTCAGGTGATGCGCAACATACTACAGCCTCTCCTTGACACATGTCAACCCTGCCTTCTCGTGGTGCATCCTGTTCCCACTAAAAGGGCTCTGACGACCGCCAATAGCGGTATAACTATACCATCGGGATTAGAAAAAATGCTATCCCACACTCACCAAACCCCTTGGCCAGCGTGGTGAGTTATGGCCAAAACCCCTCCAAAATGACTCTACAACTTAAATCTTGGCCCTCAGTCTCTGGCAGCTGGAATGTACCAGGCCAAGGCAGCGGTCAGTGCGACATGGAGGCAAAGGGTGCTTAGAATCACCGGAGGACCGGACTAGGCTGCCATCTGATGCTGACCTTGCCTACTTACAATGGACTCTCCCTATATTCTGATTCAAGGCTCTATGAATTGGAAAAAGAACTACAAAGGATCAAGTGGGACATCGTCGGGTTAAGTGAGGTAAGGAGAAGGTCTCATTGAACTGAAAAGTGGACATCTCTTCTACTATCGTGAGACAGATACTGGCAGAACTAGTGGTGTTGGATTTATAATAAATAAGAAACTGAAGGATGAAGTTGTAGAAGTTGAAAGTTCCTCTGACAGAGCTGCACGACTTGTTATCTAACGCTCGAGAAGATACCAGTCTCAGATTATTCAAGCTTATGCACCCACTACAAGTCATCCTGAAGAAGATATTGAAGAATTTTATGAGGAAATTCGTCACCTAAATAATAAAGGTAAGCAGCACTTGAAGATAATTATGGGAGATTTCAATGCGAAAATAGGGCGACGGCAGCAGAACGAAACTTCAGTAGGTAAATTCTGTCACGGTAACAGAAACCAGCGTGGAAATACTCTCGTAGAGTTTACAGAGGCAGAAGGGTTTTTCACCATGATTCATGAACTCCCATTTCAAGGAAAAGCCGCAAAGGAAATGGACATGGAGTCACCCCAATGGATTGACAAGTGAAACTGATTTTATTATGTGTAACAAGAAATTTGTCATGGAAGACTGCAGTGTGCTGAACAAGTTCAACACAGGTAGTGACCATAGAATGGTAAGATCTGAGATGCATCTCAATGCTAAACTCGAACGTGGCAAGCTCATAAGACAAACAAAGTTTATTGACATGACCAACCTTTAAAAAACATCATAATACCTTCAAATTGGAACTGAAGAACAGATTCCCTGCTCTAGAAGGTCTAACATCGGAAGAAGTGGACATCTCTGAAGTTAACAGAAAACTAACCAAAGGCTCTTATGGAAACAGCAACAAAAATAGCTGGTACTAAGAACAAGTTACATATGAACAAATTATCAGGAAAAGCCAAAATGTTGATGCAAAAAGAAGAGAGATGAAGACAACTAAAGGAGATGTGACTTCCAAAGTGGAATATATAGAGCTATGCAAGACAGTACGAAAAAGTATCACTGAAGACGTAAGGAAATTCAACTGTGAGCTAGTGAGGAAAGAAATTGAAAACAATCAAAGCCTGAAGAGAACAAAGGGGCATCTGAGTAAGGCAAGAAAACAGATTATGGCTCTGAGAAAAGAAGATGGTTCTGTAACAAGAAATAGAGGCGAAAGTTTGACAAGAGTGAAGATTTCTACTCAAAACTATATGAAAGAGTTGATATATGTACTCCAGACATTACGAAAGGTACCAGTACAAGAGTTCTTCCAGTCCTTCCAGCAGAAGTTGCACGTGCAAGAACATGAAACGGGGAAAAGCTCCAGGAGAAAATGGAATTACCGTAAACATTGTGCAAGAAGCAAGTGGAGAAATTGAAATAGTACTCGCCCAAGTTTTCACTCGGTGTCTTAATGAAGGGAAGATTCCTGAGGATTAGAACAATGCTACAATGATCCTGCTCCATAAAAAAGGTGACATTGAGGATCTCAGGTACTACAGACCTGCTACAGACCTATCAGCCCCTAATGGTGGTTTATAAAATCTTCACTAAAGTTCCTTCACACCGCTTGAAGGTGACATTAGACATGGCTCAACCGAGAGAACAAACTGGATTTACGAGTGGCTATAGCACTATAGATCATATCCACGAACTGAGAGAACTAATTGAAATAGCGATGGAATATGAACTTCCGTTATGCATGGCTTTTATCGATTATGAAAAGGCCTTTGATTCGGTGAAACCATCAGCAATTAAAATGGCTTTGAAATCCTGCAGTATTGAAGATGCATACATTAATATCATTAATAACATCTATGAAAATGCAAGTGCAAAGATTCGGCTATTTGAGAATACAGCACCCATAAAAATTGGAAAGTGAGTGAGACAAGGCGACACTATATCTCCCAAACTCTTTAATGCCACTTTGGAAAATGTCTATCAATCACTGAACTACGAAAACAAAGGGATAAATATTAATGGAGATTATCTAATTCACCTTCGTTTGGCTGAAGACGTAGTCATTTTTGCAAGTACTCCATCAGAGCTGCAGAGTATGATTCAGGAACTTGCTGACAAGAGTAAAAAAATGGGATTAAAAATTAACTTTCAGAAGACAAAAGTGATGTACAATGTTTTTACAAGAAATGAAGATTTATCGATTGATATAGAAAAGCTGGAGATAACCAATACCTACATTTATCTTGTACAGCAGATATCAAGTGAAGGTAACATTGATGAAGAAATTTATCGGCTTATAAAACTTGCCTGGAGAGTTTCTGAAAGAAACAGTATAATTTTCAAGAGCAATATGCCATTATGTCTTACAAGAAAAATGCTTGATCAATGCATCCTTCCAGTGTTTTCGTATGGTACAGAGACGTGGACCTGAACTAAAAGAGACATACAAAGACTGTAGACAACTCAAAGTAGCATGGAAAGGTGTATGCTTGGTGTAATCAGGAGAGATAAGAAGAGGAACTCGTGGATCAGAAAAATGACAAGAGTGGAAGACATCACGATCAGAGTAAAATCCCTGAAATGGCAATGGGCTGGACGATATTGCCAGAAGGACAGATCATCGATGGACAACCGAAATTTTAGACTGGGTTCCAAGGGATAGGAAAAGACACAGAAGAAGACCACAGTAACATGGAGGAGACTGACACAAGACCGACCGTTGTGGAAGAAACTTGGGGAGACCTTCGTCCAGCAGTGGATTGATAATGGTTTACAATGATGATGGTACAGGGTGTCCTTAAAGTTTTTCCCACATTACAAAAATTAATATAAAAAAATCTATGTAAGTTAAAATAAATTTGTTAGCAACATAATATAGCAGCATTCATAAAGTTTTTTTGTTTTGTTTTTTCTGTTCTTTAGGTGAGCGCTACTGCTGAGGTGAGCGCTACTGCTGAATAAGAAGAGCATTTCATCGATAATGGCTTCCATGCAAGAAAAGGCTGCTTGCGTGTTGTGGTTCCATGAGACTAAATCGGTGGTTACTGTCCAGCGACATTTCAGCAAAGAGTACAGATGATCCCCTCTGTACCAAAAAAGCATAATTTTTATTTCGTAGGTAACAAGTAATCGGGAACTTACTGTATTACAGCAAATAATAAGCTGTAGTTGAACTGGTTGAGTTTTCAGAGGTGAGCGGTATCGGCACAAGAAAAAAAAAAAAAAAATTCAGTGGAGTTTTCAGATCAGATTTTGCTGCAAATACATCAGAAGCAGAAATAAACAAATTGTTTTGTTGGAGCAAAATTGTTCTCCAACAAAAATTAGGAATTATATGCAAAATGTTTTCCATCAGAAGCTGCATCCGATGCTGGAAGAATTTTTCAAATCGGACTTTTAAAAGCAGAAATATCTGCCGAGAGGATAATTTACTTTTACGCCCCCTTGAGAAAAAGCTATGCATTAATTGAAAAACAGACTGTTCCTAAAATAGTTTTTGATATAAATAGCATGGAAAAGAAAAATATTTTTTTCAATCGGGTATTTAGAAGCAAATACTATACTGTGCAAATTAATTGGGACAAAGTAAAAAATCACTCTTTTTTCGAAAACTATGTCTTTATGTCATTCTATGCTTTCATATACACTGATAAATACCTCTATTAGTATGAAGTACGTCCTCCTTTAGAAGAAATCACCTATTGAATTCGTTTTGGCATTGACCCCACTAATTGAGTGCACATTTTTTTGACTTCATAATCGTGGAAACACACTTTTATAGCATTCGTTATCATGCGTACTTTGGTTGTACAGTCCATTTTACCTAAACGTCTCTTCAAAATATTCCACAAGTTTTCTATGGGATTTAAGTCTGGTGAATTTCCATTCCAATCAAGCAAATGAATTTGATTTCCCAGCATGAAATTCTTGACCAATTTCGAATTGTGACATGGGCCAAGTCATGTTGAAATGTCCCGTCAAAAGTTTGCAAGAATGGAACAATCCTACGTTGTAATATTTCTACGTACTTGGCTGAATTCATCATACCTTGAACAGGAACTAAGCTTCCAGTGCCATTTGATGTGAAGAAACCCCAAAACATCTGTTTCAGAGGATGTTTTACAGTTTGTTTGACATGCTCTGGTCTTAAGGGTTCACAGTTCCTTCGTCTAACGACATTTGCTTGGTAACCCTGCACAAATAAATGAGTTTCATCACTGAAAATTACCTTTTTCTAGTCGTTAGCAGTCCATGATTTATATTTTTTGGTCCATGCTAAACGTTTTATTTTCATTTTCGCATTCAAATATTGTTTTTTCGTTGGTCTTCTTGCCTTTCGGCCACCTTCCAGAAGCCTACGGCGTACAGTTGAATCACTAACATCACAACCACTAAGCAATAAATCTCTTTGAAGGTCGGTGCTTGTTTTTTTTTTTGGGGGGGGGGGGATCCATTTTACTATTTCTGATTAGATATTTATCGGTTCGTGGAGTTGTTTTTCGTTTTCTTCCACATTTACCTGTCCTTTTTGGAGACGATGATCCAGATGCATTGTATCGCGTAAGCAGTCTTGATACACTTGATTTGCCTACACCAACTGCAGACGCGATATCTCTCACTGTCATAGAAGTGTGATCCTTGAGAGCATTTGTTTTTGCACGCTTCCTTGGGGAAATATCCATTTTTCAATACACGAAAGCAAGACGTACTCACAGAGAGCAAAAACTATCATCCACCTGTAACACACGAAAGCTCACAACTGAAGCTGAAGTGCCTATTTCATATTTAAAACCGGTCAAACCACATTCTTACTATCAAGTTCTAACAGTCACACCACCTCACAGCTGATAAAACCGGTTTACGTGGGTTTCCGACATCAACTGGCGATCACATTACAATTCTGGGAATAAAATAGCTTGTCCCAATTAATTTGCACGGCATAGTATATGGAATAAAATGTATTTTGTATTCGACATCATCTTCTTTTACGCACTTCAGCGGCGAAGTTGTAGATCGGAAAAAATTGGAATGCAAGGATCATCATCAGTCTCATGTTTCAAGCTTTCCAATGCAAAAATAATTTTTGAAATCGGACTAATAGTTGCAGAGATATGGTGCCCAAGGCAGGCGGACGGACAAAGTGATAACATTAGCACGATCTGTTTTTACAAAAGGCGTTCCAAAAAAGAGAATAAAACTACGCTGCGTTTAGTCTACTAATTTTTCCATTTCCGTAATTTTTTTCCCAAAGATATGGGGAAAGACATGGTTGCTTATATAATTAATATTTAGTGCCTATTATTAACTTGACGTGTTACGTAAACGTTACGAATATGACATCGGTAGAATAAAAACTGTTAAAAGGTATAGTAATTAGAATTTGGTGCGTAAGTAAAAGCGCAATATTATTACCTTGAGTTGATATGTAAACGTTGTGACTAAATCATCGGTAGAATAAAAATTATAACCGGCGTAGCGCAGTTGGTTAAGTCGCTATGCGATGTGTGGGAGGCGGACGTTTGTGACGGGTGACCGAATCCCGTTCTTGCCGGCAATCTAGTCTGCGGGTTTTCCGCAAATTCCCTGTGTTTGGGAATGCGAATGCGTCGATGGTTCCCTGTGAAGTTGGCCTCGGACGCACTTTGTGTCTTGGTCCTCCAGTTGGAGGTTGCGCGTGGGGCTCACGACCCCACCTCGTCAAACATCTCTTCTTACGAATTCTATCGAAAAATTCTTTGAGACGGCCTGGGCCCACACAGGGCTGTTGATTTATTGAAGAAGAAGTCAAAGAATAAAAACTGTTAAAAAGGCGTAGACCTAGGGCTTATGAATTGATATTCAGTTCCTATGTAAAAGTCCTTGAGTTAATACGTTGTAGCGCTTAGTTAACTTGAGTTGATACGTAAACATTATGCATATGACATCTTTAGAATAAAAACTGTTAAATGGGCTATGCATAAAGCATAGTAATTAATATTTAGTGCCTAAGTAAAAGAGAAATATTAATAACTTGACGTGTTATGTAAATATTTAGTCCCTAAGAAAAAGGGCGTCGTTATTAAAAATCCCACGTTAGCGTCCTTTTCCGAATATAGTATGAGTCATGCTGTAATTCCTTCGTTTCGTCGAACACCGCTGCGAGGCGGTGTGGGTACGAATCCTACTTACCGGCCAAATCGGTTTGTTTCGCTATAACTGGACGGTGGCTCAATCTCGCGGGGAACATCCCGCTTCACCTCATCGTAATGTTGCTCGATAGGGTTTAAATCCGGGAACTATCCAGGTGACTGAATACGGTGCTGTTGACAACTGATAGGATGACTCCATAGTCTCATGATGATTGCGCCAAATTCAGATTCTGCCATCCGCATGACACAGAGGGAAGATTATCTTTTCCAGTAATTTTTTTGTTTGTTTGGAGGTTTAACGACTATCGTGAGCAACTCGAAGGGAAATAATGTCCTGTCCCTAATTCGGGCCACTGGTTCTTATGAAGAGAGAGAGCCAGTGCCGTACGATAAACACAACATCCATGCCTCAGAGGGATTCGAATCCGGACACATCTCTGACGAACAATTGTAGATCAGCGCTTAGACTACTTCGTCACTGAGGAGACTTTTCCAATAATCAACGCTCCAGTTGTGGCGAATTTTAGCTTTCCATTTTTGTTTTTTGCTCTTATGTAAAGTTTTTATTCATCTCTCGTTCACAATTTTTCGTACATAACGTCATATCGAAACCTCAAAAGTTTCTCACTACGTAAGTGGCAGCAACTGGCAACATCTGCCAATTGGCTAAAACGTACGTAAATAAAAGGAAAGGAATAAGCTCTTTGTGTGTATGTGTGTGTGTGTGTGTGTGTGTGTGTGTGTGTGTGTGTGTGAGAGAGAGAGAGAGAGAGAGAGAGAGAGAGAAAGAGAGAGAGAGAGAGAAAGAGAGAGAGAGAGGATGAAGTAAATGTCGGTGTTAAGTTCTTCTGCTGGTGATTTGTCACGCGATTGTTTCAAATAATTCGTGCTAATAGAAAGACACCGGAAAAAAATTAGTCATCTGCTGCAATATATGCAATTGCTGAATATGATATATTTCTGAGGTTTTATTAGAATTTTATTTGAGTATTTCTGCGTCATACTTAGTGCGATCAAAAAGTTCCGAGACTAGGTACGTAGCGCGCCAACAGATGGCAGTACGCGGATGCGCGAGCAGCGGTCGAGGGCAGTGACCTTCATGAGTCATTGTGCCAAGTGGTGTCGTTCTGTGAACATCGGGAGCTGTGCTACACGATATTTGGTGCCCACGCGCAGAACATAGCTGTTTCGGTATGGACTGCAAACTAAAGCAGCGAGCGAACATCAAATTCTGCATCAAACTCGGCAGACGCATGAATGTTGCGGCAGGCTTATGGCAATGAAGCAATGAGTCGTGCGAGGTGTTTTGAGCGGCACTCGCGCTTTAAGAGCCTCAGAACGGCACTGGAAAACGACGAGAGGTAAGGGCGACTGTCAACGAGCAAAACCCCGAAAATGTGGACAAAATTAGGGAACTGGTGTAGGAGGATCATCGGTGAACCATTCAAGACATTGCTACTGTAAGGGCGATAATTAATTATTCAAAGTGTGTTCTATAATGTACGTAATTATTATAATTTATGCATATTCATAAAGAAATTATGTCTCGTGTTTCATGTGCAAGAGATGGACAGGCCACTTATATTCATATGTGAGTGATTCTATTACACTTCGGGAAAGGACTTCGCTTTCTCACGGAGAAAATAGCTTTCTTTTCGAAGCCATTGTTAAAAAACTGTAAATCTCTAGCAGGGTTCGAGTTGCGCCAACGAAGCACGATTCGGACAATCACGACGGAAACACGGAATTACGGAGAGCACTTAACGGCTACTTAAAACAGTCCATTTAGATGTTTTCCCATCGAGCTAGACAAAGCTCAACGGCAAAAATCGACAATCTGTCTGGTAGACTGCATTCTTCTTTTGTAACGAGAGCATGTAGCTAGCCAATTTTTGTATATGTTATTGATGTATCTTTGAAGAGTCTGATTTCCGGCGAAAGCGGCGAAGATGAAAATGACACGTGGTGATCCCGACGTGAGATAAAGACGTCAGGTGCGCGTGATAGATGGGGCCAGCCAGGGTGTGGTCATTCCAGTTAGGAGCAGTTATAGGCGGCGGGAGTGCAACTTGGGAGGAACCAAAAATCGCAGAGGCAGGTCGCAGTGCCTCGGGGCATCGAGCCGATAGGTATGCTGGGCACTCTCCTAGGAGGAGGGAAGGAGGTCACGTGCAAGAAGAGGGTTGTAGTGAGAGTGTAGAGTGCGATGCACAAGCGTTAAGACGTGGGGGCTGGATCTCCCGTACAAAATGTTGAGAGGATTAATGATGTAGAGCGCTTCATGATTGAATGCTCTGAGTTGTGATAAATCGTAATAGGTCGGAATACGGATACACCTTAGTTTCCTGAAACGAGTAGCAGCGAAGCACAGAGAAAGTGTCAAAGGAGTTAGATGGATTCCAACGTAGGTGGCTGGAGGAATTCAACCGATTAGAGGAGTGTAGACTCGAGCAATAATAATAGACCCGTGTCAAAGCAACGACAATGTAAGTCTTTTTCAATGAAGCCGTCAGTAGCACGTAATCAGACTTTGAGACCGTGAACTTTCTTCAATAAAATTGTTAAGTTTGCATTACGGAGTGATTACTTCAATTATTATCAAATGCCTTATCTAAAACCTTCCCTCCCTTCCTCTATTAGCAGATTACAATAGTAAAGCTGAGGAAGAGAGCTCCTGGGCATTCGTTCTGCATACGAATGTTAAATACGAACGAATCTCATTTAAATTTGCTGGTGTGTGGGTAGGTGCTGAATGAAATAAGTTGACGCCCACCTGACTGGAGGCGGGATATAGCACACGGGCGATACGCTCACCCCTACAGCTACCATCGTCAATGGGTCATACGTAATAGTGCAAGAAATTCTGGCGTCGGTTTTGAACATGTACCGCATTGCTGTAAAGTTTGTGCCAAAGATTTTGAACCCCGAACAGAAGGAGCTCCGGGTCGAACCCTGTCAAGATCTTAGTCAGCAGATGGTGAATGAACCAACGTTCTTGTATCGGGTCATCACTGGGGACAAGACTTGGGTCAACGGTTACGACACGGAGACCAAACAACAGTCGTCGCAGTAGAAGATCCCGGCATCTCCACGACTGAAGAAGTCCCGACAGGTCCAGAGCGCAACCAAAAGCATGCCCATCGTGTTCTTCGACATTCGTGGGGTTGTACACCGTGAATTCGTCTCCCAGGGCCAGATCGTCACCGTCCTTTTTTACTGCGATGTTCTGCTGCGTCTTAGGGAGGACAGTCGCCGCAAACGAACTGAAATGTGGCGCAGGGGCTATTTCCTGCTCCATCACGACAATGCAGCAGCTTACAGAGTGTTAGCAACACGTCAGTTATGCAACCGCAACAGCATAACTACCCTTCCTCACCCACCTTACTCGCCGGCTTAGTCCCCGTACGACTTCTTTCTGTTCTCGAAAATGAAGCTGAAGCTTAAGGGTCGTTGTTTTGAAACGGTGGACGAGAACCAGCGCGAATCGCAGACGGTGCTTGACACGATTCGCGAACAGGACTTCCAGGGAGCGTTCCAACAGTAGCAAAAACGCTGGCAGCAGTTCGCTGCCCAAGGAGACTACTTTGAGGGAGATCATAGCCACACTTAAGTAACGTAAGCACTTTGTTGTATATCGGCCTAGTCTCGGAACTTTTTGATCGGACCTCGTATAATAATAAACCATGTGTTATTTCTTTCTACAGGAAAGTTTTAAGTTGATTTTTTGAAAAATTAAAATCAGTGGGTCAAAAAACAGATGTGACTGGTAAAAAGGTGTGATTTGGACGATCAAAGTAACACAGCATCAAGGAAGTTGCTGAATTTGCAGATGTTAGCAAAAGAACAGTTCTACGTGTTTATAGAGATTGGTGTAAGTCAAACTCGACTGAAAACAAAGGGAAAACTGTGGACAACGCACTGTTTTTATAAGTCGTGACCGGTGCAGAATTTCTCGCCTGGTCAACGAAAACAGATTCCATGCGAGGCAGGGACTGCTCAAATCTGTTACTAATGGGCTTCACACGTCTATATCTGAGCGATCATTGCGTAGGGAATTTCATCGAATGTGTATCTGGAGTAGAGTTGCAAACTGAAACCAGTGTTAACTTCAGCTCGATTTGCTGGGGCCAAAGCTCACAGAACACGGACTGTTGATCAGTGGAAGGCTGTATCACTGAGGAGGGCAAGTCATCTGATGACATTAAACTGACTCTCCTATCCGCAGTGCAGTCAGCAAAGCTGCAAATAGGAGTTAAAGGCGTACGTGAAGTACGAAACGGTGGTGTAGCGGTTGAGTGCTCGTAGCACGAGGACATCGCCAAGTTGGAAGAGGAGCTGCGGAGCAATCCCCTGACCAAGGATAGCACCCACTCCAAATCCCCTCAAAGCGACTCCTGCGTCCAATTGTTTACGGCGTCGACGGGGAGGTTTGCGTGAGGATTTCGAAGCCGGGGTGAAAGAACAAAACCCCGACATCGAAGGGGACATCTCGCCGAAATTCGCCATCAAGGCCAAAGGGATAAGGCCCACTGGGTAGTCGAGGCCGAACCCCTGGCCTACAAATTGCTTATCAAGCGAGGAAGACTGAGCTTGGGTTGGTCAATCCTGCGTTTGAAAGAGTTTGTAAGGGAAGTCCGGTGCAACGGCTTCAGCCATTTCAGGAGTGGTTGCAAGGAAGCAGAGGAAAAGTGTGAGCAGTGCGGTGAGACAGGTCACCGGCACAAAAGATTGCACTGCTGCTCCTAAGTGCAATAACTGCACTTCCGCGAACAAGCAGTTCAAACTGAAGCTGGAAACAGCCCATTCTAGCTTCAGCAAGACTTGTCCCTCTCTACTCAGAGAGTTTGAGCAGCAGAGAAGCCGAACTAATTATGGTTGATCGGCAAAGGACAAGCACTGGTTTAAGAGTACTCGAACTCAACGCTCACCATGCGAGAGCCGCAACAGGGCAGATCCTCAGGACTCCCAG
This sequence comes from Macrothele yani, assembly GCA_039090855.1. Taxonomy (NCBI): domain Eukaryota; kingdom Metazoa; phylum Arthropoda; class Arachnida; order Araneae; family Macrothelidae; genus Macrothele; species Macrothele yani. The sequence continues at coordinate 80,494,059 of CM077026.1, forward strand.
CGAAGTCGCTGCGAAAATCCTGCTCTTGCAGGAACCGTACCACTCCCATGGTTGGGTATCGGGGTTTCCCAACTCCTCACGGAGGTACTACTCGGTGCGAAAAACCAATGGTAGCTACAGTCGTTCTTGACCCAGATCTGGGAGCTCTGGAGCTTGGAATGCACATCCAATGTGGTGGCATTGGGCATTGAGAGCAGCAATATAAAAATCTTGCTTGTTAACGCATACTGTTCACCTTCTGGTGTTCTCTCAGACGTGCTAAACACCATCTCTCGGTTGCTGGTTTCCCACCCGCAACACGAGACTATCATTGCAGGCGATTTTAACGCGAAAAGCCCCCCTCTGGGGAGACCAAGATGAAGATGGGCGAGGTAGTGAATTCCTGACTTCGTTATTTCGTCAGATCTAACGATCCGGAATGACCCCGACAGTGTCCCCACGTTTCAAGCTGCCACTGAGACGTCGTGGGTCGACCTCACCCTCACGAGGACATCGGTCCTCAACTTCCTCCAGAACTGGCAGGTACTGGACGATGTGAGTTGCAGCGACCACCTTGCTATAACCTTCAAGATAGGGTTTGAGAAAATTGGGGAAAAGCCCAAGTCTAGGTTCGACGCCCGGAACCTCAGATGGTCGGACCTCCAGGGCCGACTATCAGATCTGCTAAGAGACAGAAGTGCAGCAGATCTTGATGAGGTAGAAGACCTAAACGAATATCTCGGTCAACTAACCAACGAGATAGTAGCGACTTGTGAAGGTTGCAGGAAAGGGGGGGGGGGCAAGGCCCCTGCTTCCCTGGTGGTCGGAAAATCTGAGCCTTCTTCGAGGGAAGGCCAGACGCAGCAGACGAAGAATGCAACGCGAGAGATTTGACCCGGACAGGAGGGGGAACGCCTGAAAATGGAATATAATCACTCCAACGCTACATACCGCAGAGCAATGATAGCATCGAAGAGAGAATACTAGAGGCAGTTGTGTGAGACCACCCCTGTCGGTAATCCCTTCGGGATACCGTACAAGGTGGCAAAGGGCTCGCTCACCGGCTCACTGTTACTGGCCTCCGTCAGAACAGAGAGTGTCACCAACACCACCACTCAGCAAGACACAGTGGAAGTGCTTTAAACCACTACTTCCCGGCCGATGAGGATACGGGGGATTCCCCTGATCAAATATCGATCAGAGAGTGCTGCAGAGATCAACCAGACACGGTTGACGATTCGCCGTTCACAGAGGCGGACGTTGGTGCTGCAATCAACAGCCTGAAAAAAGGCAAGGTACCAGGCATAGATGGGTTGGACCTCTCGGTCATCAGAGAGGTGTTTCTAACCAACCCAGGGTACTTCGTTGCTCTGTTGAATAAATGCCTGGAACGAGGATGTTTCCCATCAATGTGGAAGACTGCGCTGCTCGTCCTCTTCAGCAAAGAAAATAAGAGCCGGGAAGATCCCGCAGCCTACAGGCCGATTTGCCTGTTAGCAGCATGGAGTAAGGTGCTGGAAAATGTCCTTGTGATCCGAGCAACTCATTACCTAGTCGGCCTAGGTAAGCTCTCCAGCCGCCAATTCGGTTTCACGCCGGAGAGGTGTACCGGCCAAGCGCTGGTCAGCCTTACTAAGCAGGTAAAGCAAAATTGAGCACAGGGAAAGCACACCTGCCTCGTCTCGTTGGACGTGCGGGGCACCTTCAACAACGTCTGGTGGCCACTGGTGTTAGACCGTCTGAAAAGACTTGGAATCTCCAGGAATCTGTTCCTGTTAATAAGCGATTTTCTCTCGCATAGAAGGGTAGAGTTTGAGGTCGGAGATAAGACCTACAGCAGGGAGTACACAAAAGGGTGCCCGCAGAGCTCTTGCTCGGTCCCCTTGTGGTGGAATGTGGTTGCAGATACGGCACTTGCGCTTCCACTGGAAGACGGGGTGCAGCTGCAGGCCTATGCAGATGACTTCATACTTATCGTATCTGCATCTGGTAAGCACGTGATTGAGCGGAAGGTGCACACCGCTCTCTCACAGCTCGATAGTTGGAGCAAGGAGTGTAAGCTCTGCTTCGCTCCCGAAAAGACGACACTCATGCTAATAGCTAAGAAGGGGGAACTGGTCACTCCACCGAAGTGTCGCTTCAATGGGTATATTATTGAAGCAGTGAGAGCGCTGCGGTACATAAGAGTCATCCTAGACACCAGATTGTCGGGGCTGCCTCAACTTCGCTTCTTAAAGGATAGATGTACCAGCATCCTGAATAAGATCAACGGAATGCGGCTGACTGGGACAGCTCAAAAGATTCTCTATAAGTGAAAGGTAGAGCGCATGTTAACATATGCGTGTCCCGCCTGGTGGTCAAACACCGTGAGAATGAGAAATGGTATAAACCAAATTCAGCGCAGAGAGCTACTGGGGATCACGAGGTGTTTCCGCACGACCTCCACAGCGGCGCTACAAAGTGATGGCTGGGTGTGAACCGGCGGACCTACTCGTAGCGAGGGAAGCAGTAATGCAGACCCTCCGCTATGGGGACGATGTTTCTTTTCTAGGACACCAGTACCGGTCGTCCGAGGTGGAACTTCTAAGAATGGACTGGACTTACCACCCAGCCAACGAGGTTTGTCTGACCTGGGGCAAAGCTCTCCCCACAGGACAGGGAAAGGAACTGTTCACGGACGGTTCGAAAACAGATGGTATAGTGTTGACGCAGGTTACTGCGTGCTCTCGGATGGCAACGAGACACACGCGGAACGAGTGAAACTATCGCCCAATTCCTCTGCCTTTCAAGCAGAGTTACTGGCAATCAGAGAAGCACTGCGCTGGGTGCTATCTATCAATAGCGAAGGGGCTTATAGCATATTCTCTGATAGCCAAGCGGCCCTGAAAGCGCTTGGTCAGTTCGGGAGTAAGACTCTCCTTGTCATAGAGATAAAAGCGCTATTCAAGTCAGCGGGAAGTATGAGGGTTGCCTTCCACTGGATCCGAAGTCATGTCGGTACAGTTGGAAATGAACGTGCAGACCAGCTAGCGAAGGAAGTTGCTGGAAAAGAGGGCATAGATTTTCAGATGTGAACGCCGTTGCAAAGCGTGCGGACACAACTGAAAAAAGCGACATTAGTGGAGTGGCAACAGAGATGGGATGAAGGGGATACGGGCAGAAGAACACGCCGTATTTTCCCCTGAATTTCGATAAGGCACATTGAGAGTAATGGTTTCCTTAACCAGGTATTAACTGGGCACCGTGTTTCGCCGGAGTACTTCAACAGGTTTGCGGTTAGGGAGCGAGTGTGCATGTGTGGTGCCCAGACTGCAGATGTCGCCCACATGATTCTAGAATGTGCTTCTCTGTCAGGAAAGAGAACGACTTTGGTGCCAGAATTGGCAAAGACGGGGACCTCTCGATCCTGCTCGCGTACCCAAGAGCGCGACAGGGGATAATCGAGATGGTCAAGCACCTCAGAGAGCAACAGACGGTCTACCTAATTGAGGGGTGACCGCAGAAGATAGAAGAAAGAAGATAGAAGAGGGATGAAGACGGAGAAGAGGAACTGATGACTCGAGCCCAGAGTCATCACCACAGAACTGACCCTAGTCCTGTGGAAGTGGAAGTACCATTGTAAATAAATTCAATGTAAATATTTTTCAATGTTTTTCAGTGTGAGAGGGCTCATTGAGCAAAGGATTAACCTCCCACGTAAAGATAAGTTCCTCAGTGTATATATACACTGGCGAAAAGTGAAAAAAGAACACCAAGAAGGAATTGGCGGGCGATCATGAAATTTACATATGTTAATGGGGTCGCGTTTACGGAGGTGTGATGTTAATTTCGGGACCAACCGGTGAGCACTTACGCCACAGCACGGCATAATATGCAAATTATCGTCGGTGGTATTTAAGGAGTACGGCGAAGTGAATGTAATCAGTCGTCCGCGTACGGACACGTGCGAAGACCCCGAAGAAGCTACAATGCCTGGACACGGAAGACGTGTACGATTTCAACAGTTATCGGACTTTGAACGAGGTCGTCTAGTTGGACTCCGCGAGGCCGGGTGGTCGTATCGTCGTATTGCGGAGCGAATTGGACGGGAAGTATCAGTGGTGGTACGATGGTGGCGTAGATGGTCCAAGGAACATTCCCGCACGAGAAGACGTGGAATTGGGAGTCAGAGATGGACTGATGAACGGACCGATCGACGCATAAGAAAAGCGGCGTTGTCAAGCAGAACATCCACTGCGACGAAAATCCGAGCTGCCGTTGCACCTGAGGTGACTGTGCGAACAATCCGCAACCGTCTACTGGGTGCAGGACTACGTGCACGTGTGCCTCTGGCATGTGTACCTCTGACTCCAGCCCACCGTCAGGAATGGCTGCAGTGGTGTCGCCAACGTCTGCACTGGAGAACGCAATGGCGATCTGTCGTGTTCAGCGATGAAAGCAGATTCTTCTTGGGAGCCTCCGATGGCCGTATGCGTGTTCACAGACGCACAGGGAAGCATCTCCACCCTTCTTGCATCCGCCAGCGACACACAGGGCCTACACCTGATCTCCTGGTGTGGGGAACGATCAGCTATCCCTCCCGTACACAATTAGTGTTTGTACCGGGTACGTTAAACAGAACCTCCTACATCAACAACATCATTCAGCACGTTGTTGTGTCATTTGTAAGGTCGGTCCATCGTGGTGTTTTCCAGCAAAATAACGCACGCCCACACACGGCACGTGCAACGCAACATGCACTTCAGGGTGTGAGACAACTTCCATGGCCTGCACGTTCACCGGATTTGTCCCTCATTGAGCACGTGTGGGATTTTATGGGACAATGACTTATCCGGTCTCCACGGTCAGCTACGACCATCCCCGATTTACGTGTCCAGGTTGAGGATGCTTGGAACTCAATACCCCAAACTGACATCCAACATCTGTACGACAGACTCATTGCCAGAATTGCACAGTGTGACGCAGTTCATGGCGGTTCAACCTCGTACTAACCATGTTACATGGAAATGTTATTTTTCAGTTTACCATCAAATACAGCTGTATTTTGCCATAATGTTTTGATCACGTTATCCTCTGTATTCCGTTATTATGCTGTATAAATTTCGTTGGTATCAGACGTTTCCTTCTTGGTGTTCTTTTTTCACTTTCCGCCAGTGTATGTGCATGTACATATTTTGTTTGAATAAAGGGCGGTCGCCCCAAACAATTCGCGCTAGCAATCGATTCTCCCAGACAGGGGTAGAGCCATTTTCTAACCCCTGCCCAAATGATACGCACACACGGGTCATGACGGAGAGGTGAGAAGTGCCGGCCCACGGGGGTAGCAGTAAGCTGCGGGTCTACGAACAGATTCTGTCCGGATGGAGGAATGTCGGATCCTGGCAGGATTACTCGCAACGCCGTCACTTTTAATATCGAGAGAGTTTGTTTAACCCTGTGGAGTCCGCAATTGGACGGTACAGGTTAATGGTCATCAGCTAGTTTTCTTCTTATATTCTGATGAATCCAAATTTTGCCCATACTCAAATGACGCAAGACGTAGCATCAACAGAATGTCTAATGAAACATTCAATCCTGAGGGTGTTCAAAGAATTATTGGCAAAAGAAGTGGGTCTGTATTGCCGTGGGTTGTTTTAATGGTACTGAATTAGTCTCACTTGTAGAGGTGAAGAATACGACGAATCAGCATGCTTACAGAGAAAGTTTAGACAAATACGTATTTCCTTTTGTACAACGTTTGCAGGATTTTCATCAAATAACGTATCCGATTTGCCAGGATGACAGCTGTAGAATTCATTTATAGAGCTAAAGCCATTATGGATTAGTGTGAAGAGCATGGCACAACTGTGGAACACATGGACTGGCAAGCTAAATCTCCAGATTTACATCTCATCGAGAATTTATGGGACCACCTTCAACAAAGTGTAAAAAAAAACAAAAAAACTTCAGCATCCCAGGAACCCAATGAATTGTGAGACAAACTGTTCTTAGAATGGTCAAAAATTGCCTCAAGTTATTAAAACCATCTTGTTAAATATCTTCTAGCAAGAATTAATGCTGTGATTTCTGCACGTGGGGATGTAATTAAGTATCAAAAGTAAATTTCTGGAGGTGGTTAATTTTTTTGTCCGGTGTTTGCATATTGCAGCCAATTTAGTTCTACTACGTTTATGATTTGGGATAAGTAGGACAGCAATTACTTGTAAGTCATACAAGTGGGATGAGTAGGACAGCAATTACTTGTAAGTCATACAAGTGGGATAAGTACTACAGCAATTACTTGTAAGTCATCAATTCAGTTCATTCTCATTTTATAGTACACTACTAAATTGCAGCACCATGATGGACTGCTGGTATTAGGTTGAAACTTACAGGATATGTACAACAGGTTGGGACATGCAAATGATTAAAATGTCAGTGAAATTGCGCATGCGGTTTCAAAGCAGCGCTCTCTGAACTGGCCGGTTGAAGAGCTGGCTCAAGCGAGATGTTGCAATCAGTGAAGGGCCGACATTGGGTCAAAATGGTGCTTCCTGGGTCTCACTATGTCCCCTCTCCAAAGAAGGTCGCATTATGAACACCTGACGGACTTTGAGCGAGGAAAGATTGTTGGGATGAGAGAAGCTGGATTTTCCAAAAGCAAAATGGCCGCTCGTACGAAACGAAACGCCAGTGCACGTGATGGGAACGTGACGTCACTAGACAGATGAGGCTCGAATGCAAAGAAATCCCGGAAATGGACCACAAAATCGCACAACTGCGCCGGATGACAACCACCTCTACCGCATGACAGTGACCGATCGCACAGCGACATCCACGGTGCTAGTGAAACACTGTAACAAGTCAGGCCTTGTCCTCCAGCACAGTCGGTCATCGTCAGCTTAACAGAGGACTGATCGCTAGCAGCCCATTGCTGCGCATTCCTTTCACCCTCACACACAGACGCCTGAAGCTGCAATGGGGTCCCGAACACAGACATTGGCGGGCTGATCAGCAACAGGTCGTGTTTTCTGACGAGTCACGATTCAGCTTGTTGCGCCATGTTATTCGCATACGTGTTCGAAGACGCTGTTGGTGAATGGCACCTTCCAGCGACACCGGCTTAACGAGAAGCGTCATGGTTTGTGGCGCAAATGGGTTCAGTTCTCGATCTCATCTGATACGAATTGAGGGAACCCTCCACAGCCAAGGATACATCAGTAATGTTTTAGAGGCAGAATTAATACCCTTCCTTCAGAGTTGTCCTGGAGCTATATTCCAAGTATGACGATGCTCGGCCACATAGGGCCAGGCACGGCAGATGCCGCTTCTTTTCTGTCTTCCCCTGTATGTTCCCTATCGAACATGTCTGGGACATTTTAGCTAAGCGATTAGCCCGTCAAGCACCTCCGCCGGTCACTACAAATGAACTCTGGCATCGCATAGAAGCAGCCTGGCAGGCGATTTCCCTGGACGATATCAAAAGCCTCTTCCATTCAATGGCACGCTGTGTAGAGTCTGTTATTGTTGCTCGAGGTGGCTTCGCATAATACCGAGTTTTGAAACGAAAAAATCTTGTCTAGCTCTACAAATGTAATCAGTTATCTCCTGTAACATAGAGCGATTCTTTCTTGGTGTTGCAATTTTCACGAACAGTAGTGTTCTTAGGTTAGGGACAGTGAATTTAGGGTATTTTTGAGAAACTGTTTAACATAACTCACTACACACAGTGGCGAACACAAGGGGAGGGTCAGCCGGATCCGGGACCCCTCCCAAAAGGCCCAAGTCCTTAAGACAAATTATTTTCTTTTAAAATACATTCCAACTATTGGTAAATAAATAAAAAAAAGGATTCTGCGCATGGTTTTATAAATTTAGTATTTTCGTTATGATCAATTATTTTTCTGTCTGTCTTAATTTTAGTTTTCGTAATGATCGTTATATTTATGAACGTCTTATGCTCAATGATTACAGGATTTATTTTACTTCTTCAGATAATTTTTTTTAATCTGTGTGTTCGTCTGTGTTGATTTATGCTAACATTAATTAAGAACGTACATACATACACTATATTATCAAGAGCATCCTGACGCTACCAAATATTTACATAAATGCAAAGAAAAGTAGCGCAGGAGGGTGCGCGCTGTGTTAGTGGGGAGTTCCAGCGTAGGCTCATCATAGGATGTCATTTGATTAACGTTTCCATACGGAGCATATCATCTAAAATAAACAAACCAAAATTAATTGTAAGCGATGTCGTGAAGAGATGGAAGCAGGACGGTGCAACGAGGGTAAAAAAACGTTCGGGAAAGCCGGCACAAACTGATGGAACGTGACCGAAGAACCATGGTACGAAATGTTAAGAAAGCCCGTTATTTCTCTGCAGTTTCCATCGCTGCTGAAGAAGGAAATGCTTGTAACAGCTCGGTTAGTACCATAACTATCCTCAGAGAGTTGCACAGTGTGGGTTATTATTCGGTAGCAGCGGCACACAAGCTGCACATCACTATTATGAATGCGAAGTGCAATTTGGAATGGTGGGCCTTCCGTCGTCCCTGGACTGCTGGCGACTGGGAAGCTGTTCTTTGGAGTGATGAATCAAGCTTTTAATTCTTCCAATCTAGTAGACATGTTTAGATTTGTCGACAGCCTGGTGAACTATTTTCGTCGGACTGTGTTCTTCCAACTGTTAAGTTCGGCGGAGGTTCCATCAAGGTATGGAGTTGTTTTTCGTGTATGGGACTCGGCCCGTTGGTTACTATATCAAAAACCATACACTCTGAAGTATACCGCGACGTTCAGGATAATTCTGCGCTACCTACAATGTAACAATATTATGGAAATGACCGTTGTCACTTCCAACATGATCCGGCTCCCTACCACATTGCACGAAGTGTGCAAGACTGGTTTCTTGAAAATGAGGTGATATTGTTAGACTGGCCTGCTTAGAGTCTTGATCTTAATCACAGAGAACACCTCTGGGATGGACTGGAGTGACGGATACGAAATCGACCACAACGACCGTCTTCGCTCTCCACTTTGGCAGCAGATTTACAGGAAGAATGGCGAGCTAGTCCTGTCGAGACTTACAGGAAACTCGTTGTTTTTTTTATTCTCGTTGTACCGTCCTGCTTCCATCTCCTCGACGTGTTGCCGACGTCATACAAGCAAAGGTGGACAGACTAAATACTAATTGCGGTAATAAAGCCTTTTGTCCCAAAACATTGTGGTGTCCGAATACTTTTGATAATATATTCTATATTAATACCTTCAAATTAGAACTGAGGAACAGATTCTCTATTTTAGAAGGTCTAACATCAGAAGAAGTGAACATCTCTGAAGTTAACAGAAAAGTAACCAAAGCTCTTATGGAAACAGCAACTAAATTAGCTGGGTCTAAGAACAAGTTGCATGTGAACAAACTTTCAGGAAAAAACAAAATGTTAATGCAAAAAAGAAGAGAGATGAGGACAACTAAAGAAGATGTGACTTCCAAAGTGGAATATATAGAGCTATTCAAGACAGTACGAAAAAGTATCACTGAAGACGTAAGGAAATTCAACTGTGAACTGGTGAGGAAAGCAATTGAAAACAACAAAAGCCTAAGGATAGAAAAGGGACATCTCAGTAAGGGAAGAAAACAGATTATGACACTGAGAAAAGAAGATGGTACTGTAACAAGAAATAGAGGCGAAATTTTGACAAGAGTGAAAGATTTCTACTCCAAATTATATGAAAGGGGTGATACATGTACTCCAGACATCATGGAAGGTACCAGTACCAGAGTTCTTCCAGTCCTCCCAGCAGAAGTTGCACATGCCGTCGGGAACATGAAACGGGGAGGGGCTCCAGGGTAGGATGGGGTTACTGTGGACATCATACGGGAAGCAAGTGGAGAGGTTGAAACAGTGCTCGCCCAGGTTTTCACTCGATGCCTTAATGAAGGGAAGATTCCTGAGGATTGGAACACCGCTACAATGGTCCTGCTACATAAAAAAGGTGACATTGAGTATCTCAGAAACTTCAGACCTATCAGCCTCCTATCAGTGGTTTATGAATCTTCACTAAAGTTCTTTCACACCGCTTGGGGGGTAACTCTGGACATGGCTCGACCGAGAGAACAAGCTGGATTCAGGAGTGGCTGCAGCGCTATAGATCATGTCCACGTGCTGGGAGAGCTAATTCAAAAAGCGAGAGCGTATGGGCTTCCATTGTGCATGGCTTTTATCGATTGTGAAAAAGCCTTTGATTCGGTGAAACCATCAGCAGTTACCACGGCTCTGAAATCCTGCGGTATTGAAGATGCATACATTAATATTATTAATAACATCTATGAAAATGCAAGTGCAAAGATTAGGCTGTTTGAAAATACAACACACGTAAAAATTGGAAAGGGAGTGAGACAAGGTGACACCATATCTCCGAAGCTCTTTAATGCCACATTGGAGGGTGTCTTTCAGTCGCTGAGCTGGGAAAACAAGGGGATAAAGATTAATGGAGATTATCTAACCCACCTTCGTTTTGCTGATGACGTGGTCATTTTTGCAACTGTCCCATCGGAGCTGCAAAGTGTGAGCCGGAAAGTTGCTGACGGGAGTGAAGGGGTGGCATTGGAGGCGAACTTTCAGGGGACAGAAGAGATGTGCAGAGCTTTTGCTGAAAATGAAGATTTATCGATTGATGAAGAAAAGCTGGTGATTAACAGATGCGTACGTTTATCTTGGACAGCGGATGTCGAGTGGGGGTCACATTGATGAAGAAATTAATCGGCGTATAAAACTTGCAGCATAATTTTCAGGGGCAGTATGCCATTGTGTCATAGGGGAAAAGTGTTTGATCGGTGCATCCTTCCAGTGCTTACGTATGGTGCAGAGACATGGACCTTGACTAAAAGAGACATGCAGAGGCTGCAGGTAACTCAAAGGAGCATGGAGAGGTGCATGCTTGGTGTAACCAGGGGAGATGGGAGGGGGAACTCGTGGATGGGAAAAATGGCAGGAGTGGAGGACATCATGATCAGGGTGAAGTCCCTGTGGTGGCGATGGGCTGGACGTGCTGCCAGGGGAACGGACCATCGGTGGACAGTCAAAATTTTGGATTGGATTCCAGGGAACAGGAAAAGACCCAGAAGAAGACCACATGGGAGATGGTTGGATGAAATTCGAAAGTATACGGGAGTAACATGGAGGAGACTGGCACAAGACAGACCGTTGTGGAAGAGGCTTGAAGAGACCTTCGTCCAGCAGTGGATTGATAATGGTTGACAATGATGATGATATATAGCCGTATTCAGAATAAGTTTCACATGTATCTATATAAAAAAATACAGCACATTTTTTCTTGTCCAGTAAATTTCTTGTTGGACCCACCCTTGATGAAATTCTGTGTGCGCCACTGACTATACAGAATTGATGCTCCATATACCGAGTTCTCGCTCGAACCACTAAATATCCGCCATGTATCGGATGGGCACGTTAAGCCTCAAGACTCCTGGAACTGCATCCACTCGTTATAAATAAGGGCGTCCTCTTCCTCTCCTGTACCTCGCTTTCATGTGACTTTCCTGTCGGGCAGTCTAGTCCAAATCTCCTAGCTTCCTACTTCTAAAGATTGTTTGAGACCTTGGGTCAAACACTCCCTTCCTAAAATCCTCTACATTTGATGTTGGCATAGTATCTGACTCTGAGTAATCTTTAAGCGGTGTAGACGTCCGTTTAATGCATTCGTTAACCCCTCATCACGGAAGTACGAAACTTCACATACGGCATGGTTTGCGTTGGGAGTATCGTCAGGGCAACAATGCCCCAACAGCATGTCGAAACTGAGCGAGATTTATGGTTCAGACACTTAAGTGTGAGTCAAGGACAAAAATTGTTCCAGCGTTTTCTGGCTGTGAACTATAACCTTAAAGATGAGCCAAGGGTATAGGATGTCCTCAGGAGTTGGATGATGATCAGTTACGAAAGATTGTAGGGCAAAGTCCTCGTGTAACGGTGGAAGAATTAACCGAGCACCTGCAATCAATCCATTCAACAGTCCATCGACATCTGCGAAATATTGGTGAAGTTTTTAAGTTGGGACAATCGATACCTCACGAATTATATTATCGGAGCTCAGTCGGAAACAACAAATGGAGTTCTGCACGTCTACCGCTGTCAATTGGAAAAAGAATCATTTCTGAATAGAATTGTCGCTGGTGATGTGAAATGGATTATGTATGACAATATTAAACATCGAAGACAGAGAGACACCAGCTTCACAGCGGAAGGAAGACCTCCATCTGAAAAAGATTATGTTGTTAGTTTGGTGGGATACGGATGGAGTTATTTAATACGAGTTGCTACCGGACAACGGTGTGGCGTCAATTCGTCGCCAGCATCAATTCGTCGACTACGACGATTCGTAGCTTATCAATTCGTAGCAGACTAATTCGTCGACTGCATCAGTTCGTCGCAGTCAAATTCGTCGCGGTCAAATTCGTCGCGTTTACAAATTTTGTTTTGGTTACATACAAATCGCATGCAAGAAAATGTACGATTTCGGTTGTCTTCCGCAGTGATCATACACAGGTTGAACATCCAGACAGGTTAGTAATATTACGCTTTTTATTTGGCACTAAAAATAAATTAATATGCCTAGGCCTAAGCTTATGCTTTTATAGTAGTTTTTATTCCATTGCGTTCATTTTTATAAGGTTTAGACACCAAGTCAAGTTAGTATTATTGCGCTTTTACTTACGCATTAAATATTAATACCTTAGCCTAGGCCTTTTTAACAGTTTTTTTTCATCGTGTTCATATTCATAAGGTTTAGACACCAAGTCAAGTTAGTGTTATTGCGATTTTATTTAAGCATTAAATCTGAATACCTTGACCTTACCTTAGGTCTTTTTAACAGTTTTTATTAGATTGTGCTCATATTCAAAAGGTTTAGACACAAGGTCTAGTAGTATTGTCGCACCTTTACTTAGGCATTAAATATTAATACCTTGAATTAGGCTTAGGTATTTTTAGCAGTTTTATTCCATCGTGCTCATATTTATAAGCATTGCATCAAGTCAAGTTAGTAATACTGCGCTTTTACTTAAGAATAAATATTTCATACACTTGAACAAAATCTGTCAAAAAGGCCTGGACTAAAAGCCAATTTTTTTATATTTAATGCCTAAGTAAGAGCGCAATAATACACTGGCGTGCAAAAATTAAGGACGTGGCGGTTTTTCGAAGTTAACGTCGTAAAGAAGTGCTCCACATCGACTCAAATCATATCATAAGATCCCCAAGATGTACGAATATGGGACAAGTGAGCAAAACCGTCCAAACAAGGAATCCGAAGGATACAAAGGCACTTTATTGAAAAGGTAGCTTCCAGCACAAGTGGACAGAAGACAGAAACGTCCATGTAACAGGCAGCTGTCAAGAAAAATCCAGTCTTTAGTAGGGAATATGATCACCCCTGACTGCGTTGCAGGATTTACAACGTCTGTCCATGTTGAGGACGAGGTTGTCAAGGAGCTGTTGAGGCATCGAGGCCCATTCCTCTTGTAGCGCCAATCGCAGCTGCGGAATCGTTGCTGGCGGCTGGTGACGTGCTGCCAAGCGTCTCCCGAGAAGGTCCCACACGTGTTCGATTGGATTTAGGTCCGGGGACTTTGCGGGCCAATCCATGCGTTGAATATCTTCACTCTCCAACAGCTCTGCGACAGCCACTGTACGATGAGGTGTAGCGTTGTCGTCCATGAAGAGGAACTCAGAACCCACAGCACTTCTAAACAGATGCACGTGAGGCAGGAGCACCTCGGTACAATAGCGGACACCAGTGACTGAACCTCCTTGGAAGATGTGGAGGTCGGTAGGGCTACCAAGCATGATACCGCCCCAAACGAGAACTCCGCCACCTCCAAACCGGTCCCTTTCGATGATGTTGGAGGTGTGATTGCGTGTTCCCTGCTCTCTCCAGATGTGTGTACGTCAAGAATCGCTCATCAGACTAAATCGGCTCTCATCCGTAAAGAGAACTCGACCCCATTGCTGATGTGTCCAATTCTTGTGCTCCTGACACCACAGAAACCGCCGTCTCCGATGAGCAGGCGTTATTCCCACACACCACACTGGTCGTCGCGCAAATAGACCACCTTTGTGCAGCCTCCTGGCCACGGTAAAACGCGATAACGGACGTCCAGTTGTCTGTTGCATGTGCCTTGCGATTTCTCCCGCTGTCTGCCGTCTGTCTCTTCTCGCCTGTAGGATAATATGCCGGTCATCCGCCGCCGTGGTTGCTCTTGGACGACCACTGCTAAACTCTCGGACAGCTGTTCCTGTCGTTTGAAATGCTCTCTAAGCTCGTGAAACTATGCTGTGAGCGATCCCGAACTCCTCGGCACCACTAGTCACACTTCGAGCTTCTTCCAACTTCCCAATGACGCGACCTCGGGTAAAGTCATCGAGTTGTCGTCTACTGGATTGCCTGTTAGCCATATCACGCGGTGGCAGCAACTCGACGTCGTTCAAACCGATGTACACCGTGCAATAGCTTTCACCTAATTGCTGAGCGTACACCGCCCGTGTGCTTTATACCCATCCGAAACTCACCCCCCCCCTACGTCATGCTGCATATATGCGCATGCCCTACCGTACCGAACCCTAGTCTATCTCCTGAGTGGTCTTTCGGTCCGGTCTGCCTGCTCGTTCCGCTGTTATGCTAATTTCTCCTCTTCGTCCTTAATTTTTGCACACCAGTGTACTAACTTGACATGGTGTCTAAACTTTATAAATTTGAATACGATGGAATAAAAACTGTTAAAAAAGCCTAGGCCTAGGTATTAATATTTAATACCTAAGTAAAGGCGTAATAATACTAACTTGACTTTGTGTCTAAACTTTATGTATATGAACACGATGGAATAAAAACTGTTAAAAAGGCTTTGGCCTAGGGCAAGGTATCAATATTTAATGTTTAAGTAAAATCGCAATAATACTAACTTGACTTTGTGTCTAAACTTAATGTATATGAACACGACGGAATAAAAACTGATGAAAAGGCTTAGGCCTAGGGCAAGGTATCAACAAAAACTGTTAAAAGGCTTAGGCCTAGGGCAAGGTATCAATATTTAATGTCTAAGTAAAAGCGCAATAATACTAACTTGACTTGGTGTCTAAATCTTATGAATATGAGAACCATGAAAGAAAAACTGTTAAAAACCTTAGGCCTAGGTCAAGGTATTAATATCTAATGTCTAAGTAAAAGCGCAATAATACTAACTTGACTTGGTGTCTAAACCTTATGAATAAGAAAACCATGGAAGGAAAACTGTTAAAAAGCTTAGGCCTAGGTCAAGGTATTAATATTTAATGCCTAAGTAAAAGCGCAATAATACTAACTTGACTTGGTGTCTAAATCTTATGAATAAGAAAACCATCGAAGAAAAACTGTTAAAAAGCTTAGGTCTAGGTCAAGGTATAAATATTTAATGCCTAAGTAAAAGCGCAATGATACTAACTTGACATGGTGTATAAACCTTATAAATATGAACACGATGCAATAAAAACTGTTAAAAAGGCCTAAGCCTAGGCCTAAGCATATTAATTTATTTTTAGTGCCAAAGAAAAAAAGTAATATTACTAACCTGTCTGGGTGTCCAAACCTAATAAATATGATCATGGCAGAAGACAACCGAAATCGTACGTTTTCCTGCATGCGATTTGTATGTAACCAAAATTTTTAAACGCGACGAATTTGACCTCGACGAATTGACGTAGTCGACGAACTGACGCTCGACGAATCTTCGTAGTCGATGAATTAATGTAGGTGTCGAATTGACGTTGGCGACGAATTGACGTATAACCCCATCCAACTAAACGATCACGAAGGAGCTGTATTGTCAACAAGTTGATCGGCTAAAGCAATCCATTGAATAAAAAAAGCCAGCACTGGCCAAGAGAAGGGGGGCCATTTTTCAACGTGATAACGCCAAACTTCATACGGTGAAAGTCAAGCTCCAGAAACTGAGGCAGTTTGAATGGAAAGTTATGACAGAGCCGCCATATTCTCCTGATCTGGCACCATCGGATTATCCTCTTTTTCGCCGTCTCCAACACCACATTAGTAGGAAACAGTTTCATACACAGGACGACGTCCGAAGGGAACTTGATGCATTCTTCAGCTCAGTAAGAAGTTACTTGGAATCCGAAAGACTTATCGCCAGGGATTGAAAATTTCAGATTACGATGGGAAGAAGTTGTAAGTAATGATGGTGAATATATATTTTGGATTCAAAGTAACTTCTCACATTGTTCTAGCCTTTCAAAACTACCTATGAAAAACCACATTAATTTATAGGGATGACTCAATACAAAAAATTCAATCGTTCTCAGATTTTTGAAGTTTCCTCACTTTTAATCCTAGATTTAAAGCATAAATGTTTCACTATAAAAATTTTCAGCTTTCGAAAAATTTGCTTTCATCCGACTTTCCCTCCCCCAACTTTTTCAACATCCTCCCAATTTGAAGTTCCTGCAGCAGCATCGCATCGTAAATTGACAGAAAAAATCATTGTACTTATTGTATACTTTTTCAACATTTAATTACCTTCTCAGAGCACTAAAAACACACAATAATTTATATGTGAAAGTGATATCTACAAGCCTCGGACGGACCCCCCACCCCTCTCTTGTCATCTCGGTTTACCACGAGGAGCTACTGCCTTTTCTCTACAGCTTTTCTTTGACTCCTCCACTATCCCCTACACTGTAGCAAAATTTATGGAATTCATGAATATCTAAAAAGAAAAGCTTCCTCCTCTCCTGGGTTATTATTAGCTTTCATTAACATTTGACACCAACTTGCTGGCTAAAGCAGGGCTACTGAGACCCGTGGGTTTCGTAGCCAACGGGACGTTTCCATTGTGCCAGATGAGAGAATAAATGCGGTTTGGGTTGCAATTGAGGCTAATGGGCACAGTGAGTGTGTTTAATATTTTGCTTTGTTACTACACTGCTGGCCACATAAAATGCAGCACCAAGAATGACACGAGATAGCAAAGCCAGATTTACTGGACACATAACAACAGATACAAAGATGAAACGATTGAGCTTACAGGCCCGTGCGACTTGCGGAACACGCGGACATCAATAGCTCGCGTGGCCCCCATGCCGGGCAATAACGGCCGCTACACCCCGCGGCACCAAACGAAAGAGGCTTTGGATGTGGGCTTGGGATATGTCGGTCTAGGCTGCTTCCACACTTTGCCACAGTTCATCGCGGCTGGTGCTTGCCAGGTCACTTGGTTGCCGATCAGCGACCAGACGTGTTCGATTGGTGACACATCGGGAGAAGAGGCGGGTCACGGCAGCAGTGACACCTGGTGGGCCTTGAAGAATTGTTGCACGATGCGTGCCACGTGCGGGCGCGAATTGTCCTGTTGAAACGTGGCAGCTGGCAAGTCCTGCAGGTAAGGGAGGACTACAGGCTCCAAAAGGTCGGAGATGTAGCGGTGGCTGTTGAGTGTACCGGCGATGCGTACTAGAGGGGTGCGGGTGTCATATCCAATTGCGCCCCAAACCATAACGCCAGGCGACGGACCGGTATGGCGATGCATAATGCAGGCGTCATACAGTCTCTGGCCGCGGTGCCGCCACACGCGGATCCGACCATCGTGGTGTTGCAGGCAGAAGTGGGATTCGTCGGAGAAGACAATATCGTGCCATTACATAGTCCAGGTGCGGCGTTCAACATCCCACTGCCGCCGCACTCGCCGGTGGAGTAACGTCAATGGTAATCGGAGCAATGGGCGCCGTGCGACAAGTCCCCGCTCCTGCAGACGTCGTCGAACGGTACGTGCTGACACAGGTTGTTGCGCAACACACCCTAATTCCTGCGCTAACGCTCGTGATGTGGCGGTGCGAGCAGTCAATGCCCGCCGCACAACATGCCGGTCCTCTTCCTTCTGTTCCTCGGTCTTATCCATCATATCATCAATATTAGTTTCATGTGAACCTATTACATGAAATTTAATTTTCCATCAGTAGTAAAAGAACTCGCAGGTGGTTTGGAATCCATAATAACCAATAAAATTAAAGCAGGGTGCCATAAACAGGATGATACGTTATGCACAGCACCCTGTCTACTGCGAGAATAAATTATCCTTCTTCTTGCATACAACGACATCTCCTGCATATCCCATAAGGTTTCACACATTGTGGCTGGAAACAGCAGGTGCGAAAGTGTCCAGGCATTTTCCGCTCTATGACACAGAATCGTATAATAGCGAAATTTGCTCGTATATAACCAGCAGCTGAGAGAATTTCTCACTTTCATATTAGCAAACTCGCATAAATCGAGGACTTCCTGTATGCAAATTACAAGTGCCCGCTGCTATAAAAACAGCAGGCACTTGTATTTGCATACAGTAATTTGCATGTAGCAACTTCTTCCATGTAGAAAAGAAGCTGCTATAAAACCAGGCACGTGCGGATTGCGTCATTTCACTGAAGATGTGTAGTCAATGTTTTAGAGCGCAATGGCACTGTCACCAAAAGACTGAGCGGTTCTCGCAAAGTTGATTTACCAGCATAAGAGCTGTGCCTTAACAGCATTGCGCATGTCCAGAAAGTTAAAGGGCTTAAATTTTGGACAATGACTGCAAATGGTTTAGGTAAAATGATCCGGAAGTTTGGAGACACAGGTTCTTTGGACGTGAAACCTCCTACAGGACGGCAGACCGTGGAGGACGTAACCAGAGCGTTTCACAAAGACACTTTGTCAAATGTCGTGAGAAGCAATAGCACACAGCATATTTCTCAGTATTTAGGCAAGCCCTTAAACACGGTTCACAAAGTTCTAAGAGGAACACCCCACTGTTATCCTTAGATTTCCCATGATCGGCACTTCCTTCTCCCTGATGGGGGTACACGAGAAAAATTCGCACTGCGGTTTCTCCACATGCTGAACTGGGCAACCGGTGGCGATGGAACATTCTGTTGACAAACGAAGCCCTTTTCCATTTGCATGGCACTGTTAATACACATAACTGCAGAATTTCGACAACAGAAAATCCACACAACATTTGGATTTTCTGCGCGAGATTCCACTCCATTCATTGAAAGTCATCGTTTGGTTTGGTTTTATAGCGAAATTCAACGTTGGACACTTCTTTTTCAAAGAACTTGGTTCTGTGGGATTCGTTACATATTCTATCAATGACCAGCCATAAGCATCTCTTTTGGCGAAACAGGTGATTCCAACACTTGAACAGCGTAAGTGCCTCAACTCAACAGTTTTTCTACTGAATGGTGCTCCTCCTCACATAACAACACCTGTCAAGCAGCTGCTGCGTTCATATTTTGCTAATGAAAGAATAATCAGCCGCCAGTTTCCTACGACTTGGCCAGCCTGCTCACCGGAACTGAATCCGTACGACTTTTGGCTTTCAGGGCATCGAAAGAATATCGTCCATCGTGATGACATAGCAAACTTAGTGGACCTTAATGACAGGTACCAGTGCCAAAGTCCCTCCAATCCTCCCTGCAGAAGTTACATATGCAATTAAGAACATGAAACGGAAGAGCTCCAGGAGAAGATGGAATTACCATGGACATAATACAAGAAGCAAGTGGAGAAATTGAAACTACACTCGCCCAAGTTTTCACCAGATGTCTTAATAAAGGGAAGATTACTGAGGATTGGAACAGTGCTACAATGATCCTGCTCCATAAAAAGGTGACGTTGAAGATTTCAGGAACTACAGGCCCATCAGCCTCGTATCAGTGGTTTATAAAATCTTCACTAAGGTTCTTTCACATCGCTTGAAGGTAACACTAGGCATGGCCCAACCAAGAGAACAAGCTGGATTCAGGAGTGGCTACAGCACTATAGACCATATCCATGTACTGAGACAACTAATTGAAAGAACAAGAGAAAATGAACTTCCATTATGCATGGCTTTTATTGACTATGAAAGGGCCTTCGATTCCGTGAAAACATCAGCAGTAACAATGGCTTTGAAATCCTGCGGTATTGAAAATGCATACATTAGCATTATTAATAACATCTATGTAAATGCATTTGCAAAGGTTCGGATATTTGAGCATACAGCACAAATAAGAATTGGAAAGGGAGTGAGACAAGGTGACACCATATCTCCCAAGCTCTTTAACGCCACACTGCAAAATGTCTTTCAATCATTGAACTGGGAAAACAAAGGGATAAAGATTAATGGAGATTACTTAACTCACCTTCGTTTTGCTGATGACGTAGTCATCTTAGCAACTACCCCTTCAGAGCTGCAGAGTATGATCCAAGAACTTGATGACAAGAGTAAAGAAATGAGATTAAAAATAAACTTCCAGAAGAATAAAGTAATGTAAAATGCTTTTACAAGAAACAAAGATTTATCGATTGATGGAGAAAAGCTTGAGACAACCGATTCCTACATTTATCTTGGGCAGCAGATATCAAGTGAAGATCATATTGATGAAGAAATTAATCGGCGTATAAAACTTGGATGGAGACCTTTTGGAAGAAACAGTACAATTTTTAAGAGCAGTATGCCATTATGTCTCAAAAGAAGAGTGTTTAATCAATGCATCCTTCCAGTGCTTACGTATGGAGCAGAGACATGGACTTTAGCTAAAAAAGACATACAAAGACGACTGCGGACAACTCAAAAAAGCATGGAGAGATACATGCTTGGTGTAACCAGGAAAGATAAGAAGAGGAACTTGTGGATAAGGGAAATGACAGGAGTGGACGACATCATGACCAGAGTGAAATCACTGAAATAGCAATGGGCTGGGCATGTTGCCAGAAGAACGGACCACCGATGGACAACCGAAATTTTAGACTGGATTCCGAGAGACAGGAAAAGACCCAGAAGAAGACCCCATGGGAGATGGATGGGTGAAATTAGAAAGTATGCTGAAGTTATAACGAAGTAAATTTCTCCGTCATTTTTGGTCTACGCCGGGATTCGAACCCGAGTCTGCTTATTCCGGAATAAGTCGCTCTACCAACTGAGCTACGCAGACGTTAATTCTGATTGCTATGTGCCTTTATGTCGTGTGCGTCCTGCTGGCAGGTACGTCACATCTCCCCCCCGAAAGAGGGCCGGGGGCATGGCCCACGGGTCAGCCGTGACCATGAATCGTTGCAGGCAGCCATCCACTGTAGAACGTACACTTGAGAACTCCCAGTCAATCTGGTGTGTGGAATGCAACGTCACACACATTTATTTTTCGAAGCGCTGGAGATGGGATTCTCTGATTTTTCCTATCTCGCGGTGTGGAAAGAACATCACACCAGTGCGAGATTTTGAACGGTCGGGTCATCCGGATAGTTCGGGCGCCATTATAACGAAGTAAATTTCTCCGTCATTTTTGGTCAACGCCGGGATTCGAACCCGAGTCCGCTTATTCCGGAATAAGTCGCTCTACCAACTGAGCTACGCAGACGTTAATTCTGATTGCTATGTGCCTTTATGTCGTGTGCGTCCTGCTGGCAGGTACGTCACATCTCCCCCCCCGAAAGAGGGCCGGGGGCATGGCCCACGGGTCAGCCGTGACCATGAATCGTTGCAGGCAGCCATCCACTGTAGAACGTGCACTTGAGAACTCCCAGTCAATCTGGTGTGTGGAATGCAACGTCACACACATTTATTTTTCGAAGCGCTGGAGATGGGATTCTCTGATTTTTCCTATCTCGCGGTGTGGAAAGAACATCACACCAATGCGAGATTTTGAACGGTCGGATCATCCGGATAGTTCGGGCGCCATTATAACGAAGTAAATTTCTCCGTCATTTTTGGTCAACGCCGGGATTCGAACCCGAGTCCGCTTATTCCGGAATAAGTCGCTCTACCAACTGAGCTACGCAGACGTTAATTCTGATTGCTATGTGCCTTTATGTCGTGTGCGTCCTGCTGGCAGGTACGTCACATCTCCCCCCCCGAAAGAGGGCCGGGGGCATGGCCCACGGGTCAGCCGTGACCATGAATCGTTGCAGGCAGCCATCCACTGTAGAACGTACACTTGAGAACTCCCAGTCAATCCGGTGTGTGGAATGCAACGTCACACACATTTATTTTTCGAAGCGCTGGAGATGGGATTCTCTGATTTTTCCTATCTCGCGGTGTGGAAAGAACATCACACCAATGCGAGATTTTGAACGGTCGGGTCATCCGGATAGTTCGGGCGCCATTATAACGAAGTAAATTTCTCCGTCATTTTTGGTCAACGCCGGGATTCGAACCCGAGTCCGCTTATTCCGGAATAAGTCGCTCTACCAACTGAGCTACGCAGACGTTAATTCTGATTGCTATGTGCCTTTATGTCGTGTGCGTCCTGTTGGCATGTACGTCACAAAGTGACATGGAGGAGACAGGCCCAAGACAGACAATTGTGGAAGAAATTTGGGGAGACCTTCATCCAGCAGTGGACTGATAACGGTTGATGATGAATGCAAGCCATACTCGCCATGTCTACAACATTTCGAGTAAACACTTCGATCCGTGGTTCAGCACGCCATTTTGCGATTTCAGCATGTTGCAGATAACGGAGGACAATATATCAAACGTGTTCCTTTATACCAACAAACTAGGGCTTCTGATAAAGTTTTTTTTGTTTTTTTTTTTTTGCTTTGTATTTTTCGCTACCCCAGAAAGCCCCAAAATTAGTCCAGAAAACTTTCTATCTTGAAGAGAGTTTCTGAACAAATTTTGTTTTCCTTTTATTCCGTCAAACGAAATTTCATTACCTCAGGAGTCCTCATGTTAAATTTCAAGTAATTCCGAGTAATGGTTCCACCTCTTGGAAATGTGATCTCTAATTATGGACACCCTGTATATACATCTTACTTTTTCTGGCTAGAGGTATCTTTTGACTTCTATGTTAGATATTAAGTATACTTGTTATCCAGTAACGTATGACTTTTTGTGCTGTTGCTATTTGCAGCAATAGGTACAAGAATGAAAAAATGTGAATAATTTTTCATTCTTTCCCTGAGAAGCGGGATCTGATTACAACACGGACCCAGGCACCTTTTTTAAGCACGTCTTTTGTAAAAAAAGATCGTGCTTATGTTACCAGTTCGTCCGTCCGTCTGTACCCACGATATCTCTGCAACTATTAGTCCGATTTCAAAAATTCTTTTTGCATTGGGAAGCTTGAAATATGCGAATGATGATCCTTTATTTCATTTTTTTTTACGATGTACAATTTTGCCGTTACGGGGCGTAAACGCAGATGACGTCGAATTCAAATATACGTTTTATTCCACATATTTGCTTCTAAACATCCGATTGAAAAAATTATTTCATCTTTCGATTGCATTTATGTCGAAGAGTATTTTAGATGTAGTTACTTTTTCAAATTACTCATAGATTTTCCGCTAGGGGGCGTTAAAGTAAATTACATTTTTCCTGATAACTCTTCTTCTAAAACTCCGATTTGAAAATGTTTTTCTTCAGGGGATAGATCTGTTGATGGAAAAATTTTTGCATATAATTTCAAATTTTTGGTAAATTTGAAATTATATGCAAAAATTTAGCCACCAGGGGGCGTAATTGTTAATTTTTGCTTCTAATGTATTTGCCATAAAATCTGAGCTTCTAAAATATCGATTGAAAAAATTATTTCGTGGACTGATGCCACTCACATCGATAAACATTTTCGGAATATTTTCTTCTTAAAATATTTCACAGTTTCTCCGCCAGGGGGCGTAGATGTATATCCTATATTTGTCAATATCTCTACTTATTGTTAGTTACTGTTAGTTTGCAGGTTTAACGACCACCGTGAGCAACTCAATGGGCTATAAGCAGTCGCCCGCCCCTAATTTAGATCCACTGGTTCCAGGAAAGGGAGAGAGCCAGTGCCGTAAGACAAACACAGCATCCATGCCTCACCGGGATTCGAACCCGGACCCCGTTCGGACGAATGATCAGAGGCCATCGCTTAGACCACTGCACCACCGGAGCGGCGTATCTCTACTTCTAGGAGTTCGATTTGAAAAATTCCTTCTTTGTTGCATAGTGTTTCCAGTGTGACATATTTTTCATATAATTTCAAAATGTTCAAGTAATTCATAGACTTTCCGCTAGGGGGCGTAGAGGTAAATTGTGTTTCCCCCTATATCTCTACTTCTAAATCTCCGATTTGAAAAATTCTTTCTGCACCGGATACAGCTCCTGATGGGAAATCGTTTGCACATAATTTCTAATTTCTGTAAAAAAAAAAAATGGTTTGGCCACCAGATGGCGAAAATCTTAATTTCCTCTTCTGTGTATTTGCAGCAAAATATAAGCTTCTAAATTTTTGATTGAAAAAATCCGTCGTTTGTAGACAGATAGTTTTCATGTCAGCAAACCTTTTAGAAACATTTTATTTTTGAAATAATGCATGGCTTCTACGCCAGGGGGCGTAGATGTATATCTTATTTTTGTCAATATCTCTACTTCTAGGAGTCCGATTTGAAAAATTCCTTCATTGTTGGATAGTGTTTCCAGTGTGGCATGTCTTTCATATAATTTCAAAATTTTCAAATAATTAATAGACTTTCCGCTAGGGGGCGTAATGGTAACTCCCCCTATATCTCTGCTTCTAAATCTCCGATTTGAAAAAATCTTTCTGGAACGGATACAGCTCCGGATGAGAAATCTTTTGCACATAATTTCTAATTTTTGACGGAAATTGGTTTGGCCACCAGGTGGCGTAAGACTCAATATCCGCTTCTGATGTATTTGCAGCAAAATATGAGCTTCTAAATTCTCGATTGAAAAAAAAGTGGTTTGTTCACCGATACTACTCATGTCGACAAACCTTTTAGGAACATTTTCTTCTTGAAATAATGCATGGCTTCTACGCCAGGGGGCGTAGATATATATGTTATTTTTGTCAATATCTCTACTTCTAAGAGTCCGATTTGAAAAATTCCTTCTTTGTTGGATAGTGTCTCCGATGCGAAATGTTTTTCCCATAAATTCAAAATTTTCAAGTAAATCATAGACTTTCCGCTAGGGGGCACAAGGGTAAATTGCGTTTTCTGCGTTATTTTTGTTCTAAAACTCCGATTTGAAAAATTCTTCCTATATCGCATACAAGACCTGATGGAAAATATTTTTCACATAATTTCTAATGTTTGGTAAAGAATGGTTTGGCCACAATGGGGCATAAGTGTTAATTTCTACTTCTGATGTATTTGTTGAAAAATCTGGGCTCCTGAAAACTCGACTAAATTTTTTTCTTGGACCGATAGTGCTCATATGGAAAAACCTTTTGAGAACACTTTCTTCCTAATATAATGCGTGGTTTTCCCACCAGGAGACGTATAGTCACATCTAATTTTTGTCGATATCTCTGTTTCTAAGAGTCCGATTTGAAAAATTATTTCTATGTTGGAGAACGTTTCCGGTGCAAAATGTTTCTCATATAAATTCATGTTTTTCTTAACGCACAAGTCTGCAACCAGAGGGCGTAAGTTTACGATTCCGTTTACAGCAATATCTGAGGGATTAAAAACCCGATTGAAAAATTTCTTTTTCCGTCAGATACTATTGTTTTCCATACCGGTTCCATTGACTTTGAATAGCTTTGATAAATTTAATTTGCGTCAGAATGGATTCAAAAGACGTGCTTATTACACCCGAAAATTCGGTGTCATCTTTCTTGTTTTAAATTGCTTCTAGAAATGGCCTAAACATTGCCAAACTTTTTATTGTCATTATCGTCATTGCTGTTACTATTTATTGTGAAAGTAAAATTGAAAGTTGGAGTTTGTGACACCATGTTAACGGTCAATCTTCAATAAATTTATTAAAGAAGCAGTTTAAATTTTTACGAAACCTTTTTTTCTCATCTTTAAAAATTGCTGCCTCACTTCAAGATCACAATCAATTTTGCTTTAGAATTTGTTACAAGTTCTAAGATTATTAAAATTATTATTACGAATTCGTAGAATATTAATTCGTGACTGTTCAACCACTGAACAATCCAAACTTGCTACACAGGATCAAATAGCTCGCTCATTTGATGCAAAAGTTAAATAGAAGGAAATGTGAATAATTAAACTCATCGTCAAAAAAGTGGTTGCACTCAGGAAGTCGTATCGGACTGCAATGCAATTCGGGAGGAAGCTAAAAGGTTACCAGGAACAATAAATGATTAAACATTGAGACTTATATACGCAATATTTATTGAGCTGGGGTGACATGGAGGAGAATGGCACAAGACAGACCGTTGTGGAGGAAACTTGGGGAGACCTTCGTCCAGCAGTGGATTGATAATGGTTGACAATGATGATGATGACACGCCAATACAACCAAAGCCTAAAGATAGCAAAGGGACATCTCAGTAAGGGAAGAAAACAGATTATGGCACTGAGAAAAGAAGATGGTTCTGTAACAAGAAATAGAGGCGAAATTTTGACAAGAGTGAAAGATTTCTACTCCAAATTATATGAAAGGGATGATACATGTACTCCAGACATCATGAAAGGTGCCAGTACCAGAGTTCTTCCAGTCCTCCCAGCAGAAGTTGCACATGCAATCAAGAACATGAAGCAGGGAAAAGCTCCAGGAGAAGATGGAATTACTGTAGACATCATACAAGAAGCAAGTGGAGAAATCGAAACAGTACTCGCCCAAATTTTCACTCGATGCCTTAATGAAGGGAAGATTCCTGAGGATTGGAACAACGCTACAATGATCCTGCTACATAAAAAAGGTGACATTGAGGATCTCAGGAACTACAGACCTATCAGCCTCCTCTCAGTGGTTTATAAAAAAAAAAAAAAATTTGATTCCGTGAAACCATCAGCAGTTACAATGGCTCTGAAATCCTGCGGTATTGAAGATGCATACATTAATATTATTAATAACATCTATGAAAATGCAAGTGCAAAGATTCGACTGTTTGAAAATACAACACACATAAAAATTGGAAAGGGAGTGAGACAAGGTGACACCATATCTCCGAAGCTCTTTAATGGCATATTGGAGAGTGTCTTTCAGTCGCTGAGCTGGGAAAACAAGGGGATAAAGATTAATGGAGATTATCTAACTCACCTTCGTTTTGCTGATGACGTAGTCATTTTTGCAACTACCCCATCAGAGCTGCAGAGTATGATCCAAGAACTTGCTGACAAGAGTAAAGAAGTGGGATTAAAAATGAACTTTCAGAAGACAAAAGTGATGTTCAATGCTTTTACAAGAAATGAAGATTTATCGATTGATGGAGAAAAGCTGGAGATAACAGGCACGTACGTTTTTCTTGGACAGCAGATATCAAGTGAGGGTCACGTTGATGAAGAAATTAATCGGCGTACAAAACTGGCCTGGAGAGCTTTTGGAAGAAAGAGCATAATTTTCAAGAGCAATATGGCATTATGTCTTAAAAGAAAAGTGTTTGATCAATGCATCCTTCCAGTGCTTACGTATGGTGCAGAGACGTGGACCTTAACTAAAAGAGACGTACAAAGGCTGCAGACAACTCAAAGCAGCATGGAGAGGTGCATACTTGGTGTAACCAGGAGAGATAAGAAGAGGAACTCGTGGATCCGAAAAATGACAAGAGTGGAAGACATCATGATCAGAGTTAAATCCCTGAAATGGCAATGGGCTGGACATACTGCCAGAAGGACAGATCATCGATGGACAGCCGAAATTTTAGATTGGATTCCAAGGGACAGGAAAAGACCCAGAAGAAGACCACATGGGAGATGGGTGGATGAAATTCGAAAGTATGCAGGAGTGACATGGAGGAGACTGGCACAAGACAGACCGTTGTGGAGGAAACTTGGGGAGCCCTTCGTCCAGCAGTGGATTGATAATGGTTGACGATGATGATGATGATGATGATGATGATGATGATGACACGCCAATAAGTAGTGTCTCTCAGTATGGCGTCGGGCCGCCATGTTTGCTCACACAGCTTACCAGACGTCTCGGCATGGAGTTGTACAAGTTCCTAATAGTGTCCTGTGATAAGCCATCCCATGCAGCTTGAATCTTCTCACGCAGTTCCTGCAGATTATGCGGTAGGGGCGGACTGTGGATAGCGTGTCCCATAGCATCCCACACATTTTCAATCGGCGATAGGTTTGGCGATGCGGTTGGCCATGGCAGAGTGTCAGTGCTCTGAAGGCAAGCTCACGAGACAGCAGGAGTATGCGGATGAGCTTTGTCCTGTTGGAAAATCGCATCGAAGTGAGCGTTCAGAAAAAGTAAGGCCATTGGTTGCAGGACCTCATTAACGCAATGTTGAGCTGTCAAAGTGCCTGTAATGAACACCAAAGGTATTCTGTCATCGTAAGCAATTGCAACGCACACTTTGACACCAGGCCTTCTGGACGTGTGACGCTCGACAACAAACCGTTCATCTTGGCGCTGACCAGTGTGCCTCCATACACGGATTTGGTGGTCGCCTCCTCCAAGACAAAAGCGGGACTCGTCCCTGAAGATCATCCGCTGCCATTCTGAGTGGTTCCATGAGAGTCGTACCAAACTGTCATGGAACCACTGAATCTTTGGCGACGATGCATTGGTGTTAATGCAGTCGTCGTAACGGTCTACGTGCGTGTAGTCCTACGTCTTGCAGCCGGCTGCTGGGGTGCTGGTACTAATCGGGCAATGCATAGAGGGCACCACTGCTGGCTGAATATCCGCAGTCGGGGCTGTTGGGCCACTCCGCGCATGTCGGACAACCCGTCGGTCCTGTCTCTCCGTGGTTCGTCTAGGTCTCCTTATAGACCCTTCCTGTCGCTGCTGCGTACGTTGAGCCGCGGATGGCTTAGTGGTTAGTGTTTCAGACTATCGATGCTGGGTCCCCAGGTTCAAGCCTGGGCTGATCTTTCAGAGATGGTGTGATTTACTAACAATCGCTGAATATCCGCCGTGCATCGGACGAGCACGTTAAGTGACGGCCCCCAGGCTGGACCCACTGGTTAAATGGGTATCCTTTCCTATACCCCACCTGAAATTCTCTCACCCCTCTATGTGCAATATCGTACTTGTACGGTGGCGCC
The DNA here is from genome assembly GCA_039090855.1 of Macrothele yani. Taxonomy (NCBI): domain Eukaryota; kingdom Metazoa; phylum Arthropoda; class Arachnida; order Araneae; family Macrothelidae; genus Macrothele; species Macrothele yani. The sequence continues at coordinate 80,523,027 of CM077026.1, forward strand.
ATCTACTGTACTCTAATCTCATTACAAACTGTTCTGCCAAAGTCGCTAGACTTGCTCTCATTCCTTCCGTTTCTGTGTCCTGCCCAAAAGGCGATCTCGCTGTAGGTGGCTGGGACCTAAACTCTACTACCTGTGGACGGAAGTCCTACAAGAAAATGACGCTGACCCCCCACCCCTGCTGCGTACCTTGTTCTATCCGCTGTCGCCAACAGCGTGCTATGGTGGTATCTACACGACCGATATGGCGCGCAATACGACGATAAAGCCATCTCGCTTCACGGAGCCCGATGACGCGGCCCCTCTCGAACTCCTCCAACTGCTCAAATTGCTTCCGAACTTTTCTCCGAGGCATACTTCACTTGTAAAGGATGCAACCAACACAACAGCACGAGTCAAAATGGCAAGCAAGCGCTACAGAACGACCTTATATTATCCTGCCAGGCACGGCACTACGATCCCTCCTTGCCTGGATCGCATGCGCGGCCGAGCGTGACACTTGAATCATTTGCATGTCTCACAATGTCAAACCTACGCACCAAGTTTCATTCCTGTCGGTTGCTTCCTTCTGAGTGTAACTATTTTTCGGACGATGAGTGTATATACGAGGTAGGATCCAAAATTTCTTAAACACGGTCTGAAATTCCATATACACTGGCGGAAAGTGAAAAAAGAACACCGTGAAGGAGACGTCTGATACCAACGAAATTTATACAGCATAATAACGGAATACAGAGGATAACGTGATCAAAACATTATGGCAAAATACAGCTGTATTTGCTGGTAAACTGAAAAATAACATTTCCATGTAACATGGTTAGTACGAGGTTGAGCCGCCATGAACTGCGCCACACTGTGCAATTCTGGCATGAAGTCTGTCGTACAGATGTTGGATGTCAGTTTGGGGTATTGAGTTCCAAGCATCCTCAACCTGGACACGTAAATCGGGGATGGTCGTGGCTGGCCGTGGAGACCGGATAAATCGTTGTCCCATAAAATCCCACACGTGCTCAATGGGGGACAAATCCGGTGAACGTGCAGGCGATGGAAGTTGTCTCACACCCTGAAGTGCATGTTGCGTTGCACGTGCCGTGTGTGGGCGTGCGTTATCTTGCTGGAAAACACCACGATGGTCCGACCTTACAAATGGCACAACAACGGATTGAATGATGTTGTTGATGTAGGAGGTGCTGTTTGACGTACCCGGTACAAACACTAGTTGTGTACGGGAGTGATAGCTGATCGCTCCCCACACCAGGAGATCAGGTGTAGACCCTGTGTTTCGCTGGCGGATGCAAGAAGGGTGGAGACGCTCCCCTGTGCGTCTGCGAACTCGCATACGGGCATCGGAGGCTCCCAAGCAGAATCTGCTTTCATCGCTGAACACGACAGATCGCCATTGCGTTCTCCAGTGCAGACGTTGGCGACACCACTGCAGCAGTTCCTGACGGAGGGCTGGAGTCAGTGGTACACATGCCAGAGGCACACGTGCACATAGTCCTGTATCCAGTAGACGGTTGCGGATTGTTCGCGCAGTCACCTCAGGTGCAACGGCAGCTCGGATTTTCGTCGCAGTGGATGTTCTTCTGCTTGACAACGCCGCTCTTCTTTTGCGTCGATCGGTCCGCTCATCAGTCCGTCTGTGACTCCCGGTTCCACGTCTTCTCGTGTGGGAAAGCTCCTCGGACCATCTACGCCACCATCGTACCACCGCCGATACTTCCCGTCCAATTCGATCCGCAATACCACGATACGATCACCAGGCCTCGCGGAGTCCGACTAGACGCCCTCGCTGAAAGTCCGATAACTGCTGAAATCTTACACGTCTTCCATGTCCAGGCATTGCAGCTTCTTCAGGGTCCTCGCACGTGTCCGTACGCCGACGACTGATGACATTCACTTAGCCGTACTCCTTTAATACCACCGACGATAATTTGCATATTATGCCGTGCTGTGGCGTAAGCGCTCACCGGTTGGTCCCGAAATTAGCATCACACCTACGTAAACTCGACCCCATTAACATATGTAAATTTCATGATCGTCCGCCAATTCCTTCTTGGTGTTCTTTTTTCACTTTCCGGCAGTGTATAATTAAAATACAAATCTGTTAGAATTACACATCCTCCTTCAAAATAAGACCCTCTTGCAACAACGCACTTTTGCCAGCTGCTGTAGAGTTCATCGAAGCACATCTTTCTCGTTCTTCAGTGCGACCAGCGATGCGTTTTTCACTTCTTCTGCGCTCGATAACCTACGACTCTGAAGTCGACGTGTTAACTCAGGGAAGAGATGGAAGTCGCAGGGGGCGAGGTCAGGTGTGTACGGTGGGTGTGGGAAGACAACAGTTATTGTTTTGGTGAGAAACTCTCGAGCGAGGAGTGACCTGTGTGCCGGTGCATTGTCGTGCAACAGCACCCACGAGGGTTCTCCCTACAGATGAGGCCTTTTCTTGCGGATCGACTCACGTAGATTTTGCATGATGCCGAGATAGAGCTCCTTGTTGACAGTGCGTCCTTCAGGGATAAATTCAAGACGAACAATACCCTGGATGTCGAAGAAGACCTTTACCATGCATGATCTTGCCTTTGCTGTGATCTCGGAGGAATTTGCGCTTGCATGGAGACGATGACGATTTCCACGTAGCTGATGCCCACTTGGTCTGTGGGTCGAAGAGGAAACACCATTTCTTTTCGCTGGTTGTTGCTGTTCCGTAAATCGTACATGCATTACAGAAATATTTGTTTTATAACTTTTTTTGTCATAGATTTAGTATATTTAGTTATTCCATAACATTTAGCTCAGTTATGCATACACTGCTCTTTCAAATAAGAAATGATCTGCGAATGATTTTTAAAACAATTATTTCTTATAGGAATTCGTACCGTGTAATGTGTTTTAATTATAACCTTGGGGTTTAATGGGGGTCAAATACGGGTTTTCTCTCCATTCTCATTAGCCCGCTTTGTACACCATAACAAACGGAAATGCAGAAGGACCGGACACCTCTCCATGGGGAGTCATGGCAGGCAGCTACGTCAGAAGTTTCGCATCAGGAGCAAAGTATGCTTCACTAACAATCAGCAGCCTTGTTCTTAATAGCCCTTGGCTACTACATACTTTCAAAGAACAGTGAGTTCGGAAAGCCAACATTTAGCATTTCTAGACACTATTTAATCCTTTAATCCTATACGACAGGGGCAGGGGAAGTTTACCCGTGTGTGTTCCTGCTGGTCATTGTTTGTCGATTTGTCCCGCAAGGTTGCGTTTGTGTTTGACAAACAGAAGTGCGAAGGTCTTCAAGGGACATGGAGATCAATTAGACTGCAAAAAGGGCACGCTTATAAAGTTTTGCAATTTAGGAACAAGCAAATAAGTGAAAACTAAAATCACTATTTCCAAAATTTGATTTTCTATTTAAATACTCAAAACTAGTTTGTAGGCATTTTGTATACACCCCCCCCCCCTTTTTTTTGGCCACTAAGAAAACGCGTGAAAACTCGCAGTCAGCGAGCATATCCGATGATTCATCACATCATTCATTACATTAGGACCTTGAAACGTCCTTAAAAATTGCATTTTCTTCTGCGACTTCAAAAGCATATTACAGAGTCAGACATAACAAATCAGATCGACGAATACATTTCACAGTTACTTAAATGCGAGAGTTATACACAAAGGTATTCATTTTTACACTGTGAAATCCGATCGTACAAAACAAATGCATTCTTTATCACTTAGGACCGTTACTTGAAATTAATTCTATAATTTCAGTTTAAAAAAGTAATAATGACCTGTATAATGTTGTATCCGATTTAAAAATGGGTTTATATAAAACATTTAAGTAAAGTACATCTAGGTTTTATACAATGAAGAAAAAAATTGCACACGCTGAGTGAAAAATACTTCGCATGTGATACAGATGTAATTCTTAATTATAAACGACAATTCGCTTCATTAAAATGATTGAAAAGGTGAATTTTAAGTTGCAATGTCTAAAAACAGAAATATATCAATACATAGCTCACAAAAATTCAATTTGTTTCACTCTCAGTGGTGCTTACCCTAAGGGTATGTAAGTGTTTCCTGAAGTATCCAGTGGAAAAGTACAGGAACGCACGGTGCCTTCACGTCTTCAATACCTTTTTTCCCTTCTTAACCCCCCCCTCCATTCCGCCTCTGCCCTTTTTACTTTCATATATTTGTAGCAGGGCCGTAACCAGCCAAGAAGGCCAGAGGGGCTTCGAAACATGCAGGGGGAGCTCAAGAAAAGAAATCCAATGCGAGCTCAAGTGCTGACGTTAAGAGCATGTCATGTCCTTCTCCTCAAACAGAGAATAAAATCTTCATCGTGAAATTTATTACATTTAAAACAGCAAATGACCCCCCCCCCTCCCCCACACACTGCGGAACTCATTTTGGTCTCTTGAAGGTTTGCATATCCCACCAGGGGTTGAGGCGCCGTAAGGCACTAGGTCCCCAGTAAAATTGCAATCGAGTCGAATAGAAATGATTTTTTAATTTGCTTATTTTTCTTTAATTTAATGATGTTAAAAAAATTAATGGTGTTAAAATTTTGAGACTTTAACAAAACTTTTGCGATTTCATAAAACTTTATCAAGCAATCGCATTTAAAATAACAGATGATTTTTTATTTAGGTTGCTTATTTTACCTTTATTTCATTTTTTCATGCATTACTTCCAAGTCTACGTCAAACGCACCAAAATAATCGCCAAATATAGATTTTTACATCTATCTCTAGAACTATGTGTCGTATCTCAATGAAATTAGTTTCATTCGATTCAAAATGCAAAATTACATATAAAATTATACATCGTTGGCCATTTCCTTCCAAAACGTTTTTTTTTTTTAGTGAATTTTCAAAAATTTTGGGACCCCATTTGGATGCTTTATTATAGACCGATTTTACTGGTTAACAAAATTCAAGGGATAACAAGATCTGATTTTTGTACCAAAAATCAACTCAATCGGTACATAATTCTGGACGCTATCGTGTTGAACGGCTAATACATATAGGATACATAAACTTTTGAGATATTACTCAGATTCAGATTCTCCACCCTCTGAAACGTGTAGAAAACACCATTTGAGTTCAAACTCACGTTGCCAGACCAATTGTAATAGCTTGTCCTATTCTTTTTTAATAGAAGGGCAAGCTAAAAAATTTAACCATTACACAAAGGTAGTCGAGCTTTAAGGATTTTGCTAACGCATTTTATGCAAATGTTATCGTAGAATAATTAAAAATACAACACAATTTTCGATCATGGACATTTTAGTTTTCAAAATTCTACGAATTGTTTTATTCAATTTTAAAATAGCATTAAAATTACTAACTAATGCTAATTTTCACATTAGAACAAGCAAGAACTGTGAGGCGCGGACTTCGTTGAAAATTCATACATTAGGCAGTAGATTAAGAGATTTTTTTGCCTGATGAATTTTAATTACATTACGCTCAAGGTTTAAGCTGAATTAATTTATTCAGCAAAATGCTTCAATAATCTGATTTAGCTGAAATGCACAATTTTTCAGATCAAATGTTTAAATATTTTTTTCGATTGCTTAAACCTAGATTAGACTAAATATTATATTTGGACAGATGGAATCAAGATCGACGTATTATTCAGAAAATAACCTTACCCATGTTGTTCGCCACTTGTGCCTTTGTAGCCACGTGGTTGGCCCCTTTTTTGCTCTGATGAAAGGTTTAGGCTATTTTTGCGACTAGAGTGATCATAGTAGTTGCTCTGATACACAGTCTAAAATTTGTTTGGCAAAAATATAAAAAAAAAAAAAAAAGAAAGAAAACAAACAGAAAGATCAGAAAACTACAAGAATCTTGCCCTTTAAAGAGTTAAAGTAAAAACTTATATATATGGCCTTTTCTTCATTTTAGAATAGTTGCAATTTCCTGTCAGCCATATCATTGAATTTCTTCAAAAGAATTGAGGAGTCCAAATTTTTTGTTTTTTTAAAACTCAATAGCAATAAATCTGCCTGTCTTTGACAAGACATGTTTTGTCTCTGGGGCCTGTCGATATCTGTAAGAGCTGAAAAAGTACTTTCACAGATTGCAGTGTGCATGCAAAAACCTTACAAGTTGCCACCAGGTCATACACATTAGGAAAAGCTTTTCGCATTTTTTTTTTATTTTTTTATTGAAGGTTTAACGACCACCGTGAGCAACTCAATGGGATGTAGGCAGTCGCTCGTCCCTAATTTAGGGTAACTAGCTCCAGGGTAGGGGGAGAGCCAGCACCGTAAGACAAACACAACATCCAAGGCTCACCGGAATTCGAACACGAGCTAATACCAGAGGGGCCCTCTCTGGCACCAGAGTGGGCCCCCTCTGGTATTAGCTCGGTTTCGGACGAATGATCAAAAGCCATCGCTTAGTTTACTGCGCTACCGGAGCGGCCTATTCGCATTTCATAGAGTTTTTCTATCAAGTCCTCCGTTCTTGTTTCAGATTTAATGTAATTCTTTGCAACTACTATTTCTTCTCTTTGGGGAATATTAATTCCAAGTTCTTTCAGGGCATTATACTTTTCTAAATCCTCATTTAGTTCCTCAATAGCAGTTATTGCAGCAGTCAAATCTCGGTTGTTGCAAACCTCTTATCAAGTTCTTGTAGAACAGAATCAATAGTATCATTGTACACGCGCTGCAGTTTATTACGATGACAGACTTCTGAAGGCTCATTTATGAATTCATAAACTATAAAATTTTCCATCATTGAATTTCTTTTATGAGGTTTATGCTTTTTGATTTCATCCTCCAAATTCTTAAAGAACGAATTACTCTCTTCCAAAAAACCACTGTTTCAAAAATAAAAACCATAATACCACCACTGTTTCAAAAAATATGATTTTTTAAAACAGTGGTTGTAGGAAGGGGCCCTGATTATTGTGTTAGTCTCTTAAATTAGTTACGATTAGTAACGTTAATTAAATGTCAGTTTGTCAGGCTGGAGGAGTAAATATTCCTCAAATAAGCCCTATAAATTGAGGTTTTTTTCCCGTTCGTAATAATGTTTTTAGTAATGATTATTTTAGTAATAACAGATGATGTGGACAGTGTAATAGAAATAGAGGGTCGGGTTGAAGAAGATTTTTTCAAACAGTACACTGCCACTACAGGCAATTCTAATGTCATTACAATTGCCTGCAATCCCTAAGAACTCCAGCCCCACCCCTCCCCACTCACTTCCAGTAAGGATCAAGCTTTGTAGCCATTTGAAGTGGCCTCTACCAAGGGGGTTTTGCCTCTACATACTTCTGAACATTTGTATTGTTTAATGGGTCCAGGGTTGTGAGAAAATTTTCAGTGGGAATGGTAATTCGGACAAAGCATTTTTTCTGCAGTGGTCCTTAAGCAAAGATGGTCGTTATGAGGTGGAGGACTGTCTTTTAATAGGGGGAAGCCGAATTCCCTACAATTTCAGTTGTGCGGAAACATTGGTTGTGTGAGAGATACTTTAAAATTTATAAAAGCCTGGAAATCGCTAGGGGTGGGGGCTCTGAGAACCGCTAGAGGGGCCTCTCTTGTCCCTCCTCTGGTTACGGGCCTGATTTGTAGTATAAGAAAATACAGTGATCAGTCGAAATCAGACTTCCGGATTTACACATTTTGGCATTCAAGGAACAAGATTTCACCATTTGGGACGGCCAAGTGAGAATGGATTTCGAAACTACCTTTAAACAAACATGGGATGTTAATTTTGCTAACTGTGCAGCTTTTCTGTTGCATTTTTTTTTACTGGAAAACAATGATAGGACATTCGCATTTAAAAAAGAAGACAGATTATGCTGTATAGGGCTTACCGAAACGTGTGCTAGCTAGAAAAAAAAAAAAAAAAAAAAAAAAAAATTACCGGGATGCCGTTCCGGCCCCACTGGATGTATCCGTTGATAAGGTTCCTGATTACCGGAATATTATGGAAAATTCTAAATTTTGACTTTTTTTGTCAAAAGAGACAGACAGGCTCATTGCACCAGAAACATCGACAGCATTGAGTCACTCTCTTTCTTTCTGTGGAACAGTCTTGCGTTTGGGGCACACCAGTATTTATTCCCTTTATATCTCAATTTTTTATTTGATCAAAATTCGCCCAAAAACCTTTATTTCATGGTTTAACGATCCCATATAGACATTGGAAGCTAGAAGAAATCGCCCGTCCCTAATTTAAGATCACTGATTTCAGGGAATGGATGGAACCAGCACGTTAACTTTGAGACAAACACACCAGCTACGCCTCATCTCCGACTGGATCCAGAGCCCATTGGTCCGAGATGAGTCCTTGTTCGAGTCCCGGGTGGGGGACGGGTGGTGTGTTTGTCTGATGGCACTGGTTCTGTCCCTTCCTGCGAACCAATGGTCCTAAATTAGGGATGGGCGACTGCTTACAATCCTTATAATTAGTTAGTTATTTTTTGAAAACCGAAGCGAAACGGAACAAATCGAGAAAAGGAACCCTGATCAGCTCGGATGATTGACCAGAAATCCACGTCACCGAGCACTTGCTTAATAGTGCGACAAAAAATGCCTCTTCCCTTTATTTTTTTTTACGCAATGAAAAAAAGGGAAAAAACAAGATGTAAAACGTGTTTTACAGATTAACTCGGAAATTGTAATGATAGGCAAAACCGAATTTAGCTGTTAGCATTACACCACTGCTCATAATTCTTCCTAACTGGATGATTAATGACTGTAAAATCCATGTTAGATTAAAATATTTGTTTTCAACTGCGAGCGACACATATGCTCTGATCCCAGGAAATAGTCAATGTTCTCGCATGTCAAGAACTGTGAAAGAACAATACTTCCAATTTAGCACCTGCGCTTTGTTTTGAATACGATTTCGTGCAAGTATAACCACGAGAACTATTGTTAAACTTAGTATTTATAAATACCGTCGTATCGATAAAAACAAGAGAAATTTCAAGAGAAGCAAAATCTTGTTAACGGACGAAATGCATGAAAAAAGAAAGTAAATTGTATGATAATGCGATCCGTTTTATAATTCAAACCAATGTTTCTTTTTTAGTGCTTCAACTATTCTCTTACAGGACGAAGACAAGAGGAATCACCTATCCGAACTTTCGGGTTACTGTCTCCAGGGAAGTGGGAAAACCAGAATCGAGGAACAAAACGTATTATGAAGGATCCGAATTAAGGCCGTTGGACGTATTTTTCCGTTTTGTCATAGTGAAGAAGACAGACTGGTGATATATAAGAATATCGTTGAAAATAATGACATTTCGGTTGAATCCTATTATTGCTATCAGAGAAACGTACGCTTCTCCCAAGCTCTTATTTTGTTAACAGTGCGAGGAGAGTGCCGCTTTCCGATTACTCGTGTGTAATTTTTTGTGTTTCGCGGCATGTTTAAGGAAGCTTTAGCCAGGAAATTAAAATATCTTTGCTCATTGTAAAGTTGATTTCAAACAGAAAAAAAATATATATACCAACACCCTTGCAGTGTCACAGAAAACAAGTAGTTCATGTTTGGATAAATGGCGCAAAGATGCAGGCTTGAAGCGAAATGGAATCTTCTTCGTAAGAGTGGGTGTGTATGAGGAGGAGAGAGAGCGGGAGGGGGGGGGGGATTGTTCAGAGTAGGAGTGAAAGCGCGCATAGTGACGGAGTCAACCTTTCCGCCATGATGAGCCCCCTGGGAGCGGGTACTATTTGCTCACTCGTGATTGGTTGAGGGCGGGCGTGTCTCTTGGGCCAGCGATGTGATTTGTTCGAAAGTTCGTCAGTCGGAGTTGTTCCATGTCGGGTGGTGTGTGTGTGCTGCCGGTGAAAGCGAGAGGATTGTACCTTGGCGCGAGGTTTTTACGCCTTCATTTCGCCTTGAGGAAATTACAATACCCTTGAAAGTATGCCGCACGTCGGTGGCGGCGATGACCTGGCATCCTCGGATGAAATTAAAGTTTTTGAGGACGAAGGGGAAGAAGAAAAGAGGTCGTCGGCTGAAAATCTTACCGACCTCAAGTCCAGCCTCGTTACAGAGGGCGAGGAGGTAGGCATGCAGTGTTCATTCTTCGCTTGCGAAGCGAGTTTACGCTTTGATGTGCCCTGTCACCGTGTGATCGTCTGGTGTTAACAAGCCATCATCGTCAATGAGATTTTATTTGTTTTCTAGGAAAAGAATTCTCCAATACCAAGCAGGGAGAGCTACGTCCCTAGCAAAAACGTGCTTCGTCAGGATTCCGTCAATGTGTCTGGTAAGTGTTTTCATGCCCTTCACTGAGTATTTTCATTGCATATGCGTGGGTGGCAACTAGATTGATGCTTATTTTGGAGTAGCCGTGTTTCCAGAGACCTTATTCGCATCAGATATTTTTAACTTTTCTGTATTGCATTTTAACTGACCGTAACATACACAGTGTATGTTTATTTTGTTATCTCCACAACATATTTACCAGTTATTTTCAATGGTGCAATTTGAATTTGTGGCGCGAATTGTGTGCTGCCATGAAATCAGTGGACAAATAGATTTGTACCAAACGATGCATAACCCAAAATCATCAGACTTTTGAAACTACAGAAACTCCACTGGGGTGCGCAAAACTACGTATCACCGCCGTAAGAACTTTTAAAAGCATGAATGCTGGAAAACTATTAACATGCCCAAAGACACGTGGGTTGCTTACTTCTAAAGCAAAATTATTACAGTAAGAGTTGCTGAACTTGATCAGTAATGGCATTTTTTAACTGAGGGAATGCACAGGCAGTCAGAATTAATCGGATTGCTCCCTAAAGAAATGTATTTTTAGGAAGAAGATAAAAAGAAATTGAAATATTAATTTTTCTGATCATTTTTTTCTGTAAAAGTGGAAGAAAATTTTCTCACGGTAGCTAAAGGTAGTTTTTGTTTTATAAACAGTGTTATGAGAATGACCTACCCTCTTATGCTCCAGGTTTAAACCCAAACTGCAATATCCTCATGCTAATTGTGTATAACTGTGTGTGTATGGAAATAATTTTTAAATGTGACCAATAGCCACTAGTAGATATTGATGAAATAAACTCACTGCCCTAGTGACAGTGGTCTGAGCAATGGCTTATGAGAATTTGTCAGAGAATGGTCCAGGTTTGAATCCCTCTGAGGCATGGATGTTGTATTTGTCCTATGGCACTGGTTCTTTCCCTTCCCTAGAGCCAGTGACCCTAAATTAAAGATGGACGACTGCTTATAGCCCATTGAGTTGCTCACGGTGGTCAATTAAACCTTCAATCAAAAGAAATAAACTCCCAAGTTTGTTTCCCCTTAGGCACTTAAGCTTCAATACCATGCATTTAATTGTAAGTTTGGTTGCAAATGTAATTTTGGGTACTGGCATAGCCAGAATTTCATCTGGGGTGAGGGGAAAGCATTTAGTTTCCATTGATTGATATCACTGTCAACCATTATCAGTTCACTGATGGGTTAAGGTCTCCCAAAGTTTTTCCCATGATGGTCTGTCTTGGGCCAGTCTTCTCTCTGTCTCTCCTGCATGTTTTTGAATTTCATCCACCTATCTCTCACATAATCCTCTTTTGGGGTTTTCCCTGTCCCATGGAATCTAGTCTAGAATTTTGGTGGTCTGTTCTCCTGGAAATATGTCCAGCCCATTACCATTTCAGGGATTTTACTCTCATTATGATGTCTTTTACTCCTGTCATTTTCCTGATCAATGAGTTCCTCTTCTTATCATGGTTGCACCAAGCATGCATCTTTCCATGCTTCTTTCAGTTGTCTGCAGTCTTTATATCTCGTTTTTTAGTTAAGGTTCACTTCTCTGCTTTGTATGTAAACACTGGAATGATGCATTGATCAAACACTTTTCTTTTAAGATATAATGGCATATTGCTCTTTAAAATTGTGGTGTTTCTTCCAAAAGCTCTCCAACCAAGTTTTATGTGCCAATTAATTTCTTCATCAGTGTGACCCTCGCTTGATATCTACTGCCCAAGATAAATGTAGGTATCGGTTGTTTCAAGCTTTTCTCCATCAAGCAATAACTGTTCTTTTCTTGTAAAAGCATTGTACATCACTTTTGTCATCTGAAAGTTCATTTTTAATCCCACTTCTTTACTCTTGTCAGCAAGCTCTTGGATCATACTCTGCAGCTCCGAAGGGGTAGTTGCAAAAATGACTACGTCATCAGCAAACGAAAGTGAGTTAAATAATCTCCATTAATCTTTATCCCTTTGTTTTCCCAGTTCAATGATTGAAAGACATTTGCAATGTGGCTTTGAATAGCTTGGGTAGATATGATGTCACCTTGTCTCAATCCCTTTACAATTTTTATTGGTGCTGTATCCTCAAATAGCCAAACTTTTTACACTTGTATTTTTGTAGATGTTATAATAATGCTAATTTATGCATCTTCAGTACTGCAAGATTTCAAAGCCATGGTTTCATGGAATCAATGGCCTTTTCATATTAAAAAAAAAGCCATACATAATGGGAGTTCATATTCTTTTGCTTTTCCAAGTAGTTATCTCATGATACGATCTGTAGTGCTGTAGCCACTCCTAAATCGAGCTTGTTCTCTTGGTTGAGCCACATCCAGTGTTATTTTCAAGCGATGTAAAAGAACTTTAGTAAAGATTTTACAAATCATTGATAAGAGGCTGATGGGCCTGTAGTTCCTAAGATCATCAATGTCACTTTTTTTTAATGTAGCAGGATCATTGTAGCATTTCATTGTTTGAAAAGTCACAGTATTGCCATAACCATTCAAAAGTTTATGTGCCTACAATTACTTTAATGAGAGTAACAAGAAACTTACCTTTACTAGAAGGTCTGTTCTCATTTGAAACAGATACATTTCTTTGCACGTGTTTTCCCCATTTTGAGTTCTACAGTTGGTTTGGGCTTCTGGTGCGGCGTTTTTAGGTTGTCTTCAGCTTGTTCTTTATGTGTCAAATAAAGAACAAGCTGAAGACAACCTAAAACCGCTGCACCAGAAGCCCAAACCAACTGTAGAACTCGGGGAAAACGTGCAAAGAAATGTATCTGTTTCAAATGAGAACAGACCTTCTAGTAAAGGTAAGTTTCTTGTTACTCTCATCATTGTAGCATTGTTCTAATCCTCGGGAATCTTCCCTTCATTGAGGCATCTAATGGAAACTTGGGTGAGTGTAGTTTCAATTTCTGCACCTCTTGTATGGTGTCCATTGTACTTCCACCTCCTCCTGGAGCCCTTCCCCATTTCATGTTCTTAACTGCATGTGTAACTTCTGCCAGGAGGATTGAAATGACTTTGGTACTGGTATCTTTCATAATGTCTGGAATTGATGTATCACCCCTTTCATATAGTTTTGAGTAGAAATCTTGCACTCATGTCAAAATTTTGCCTCTATTTCTTGTTACAGTACCAACTTCTTTTCTCAGTGCCATAATCTGTTTTCTCTTTGCTCTCTTCAGGCTTTGGTTGTTTTCAATTGCTTTTCTCACTTGCTCACAATTGAATTTCCTTATGTCTTCAATGATACTTATTTTGTACTGTCTTGCAAAACTGTTCTGTATTCTTTGGAAGTTATATCTTCTTTGTTTGTCCTCATCTTCCTTCTCTTTTGCATCAGCATTTTTGTTTTTCCTGATATTTTCTTCGTATGCAACTTGTTTCCAGCTGCTGGAGACTGAATGCTAAGTTTTAAGTTGTGGAATAATTTGGTAGAGGGGGCATAACTCACAATGCCGGCCAAGCAGGTTGGTTGATGTGGGATAACATTTTATCCTGGCGGTGTAGTTATATTGCTGTTGGCAGTTGTCAGAGCCACTTTAGTGGAAACCGGATGCATCATAAAAAGGCAGGGTTGACATTTGTCAAGGAGAGGCTATGATGTGTTTGCTGATCACCTGACGTTGCATCCTTGATTGATATACTTGCACACAGGAGTCGAGTTGCTGATCACATTCTTTTTCACTTTGCAAAAAACAAACCATTTTGGCAATCTAAAAAAGTTTTTTGATGATTACCTTTTTGTACTGTGATAACACTTTGGCGAGTAAAAATTGAATTTGTTAAATATGTTGGTGAAAACTTTAAAAAACCCAGAGCAACCCCTGCTCACACACATATATGGAAATCTACAGCAGTACCAGTGTTGTATAAAAATAAAATGTACTAGTTTGTACAAACCTATATCATTATTCATTAAAGTCCCTTAAGCATTGAAATGTCTTTAAATAAAAAGATAGTTCAAAATCAGGTTTTCACCCTGATTTTGAACTATCTTTTTGTTGTATTATGATCTTTGGCTGTTGTTGTAGTTGTGTGTAATATTTAGGGTATGAGAATTCACTGTTAGATAACGGGTCTTCCTCTAAATAGTTAATATTAACTGACTACATAAAGCAATAAAAAGAATACTACTAGTGAAAAGTAATTGTGTGTGTGCAGAGACGCGCCAAGCGGGGTTTCAACGGGTGCTAAGCACCTGGGCGCTTCCGATTGTGGATCCATTCCGGGGGCTGAAGGATCCACAATCATTTTTTTCGGTTGATAAATTAATATCAGTGATGTGGGAGAAGTTATGAAAAAGTTATACTGTGAGAAATCGTAATGCTAAGTGGAACATTTACTTGTTTAGTAAAAATAACTCGTTTATAATTCAACAAAACATCTTGAAATCAGAGAATATTTTTTACTGTTTTGTCAGTAACAGATAACGCAGGCAAAGGATTGAAAATTCTTTTTGTAATTATTTTTTTAAAATCTTGAAGATTTCAGCGTTCATGAATACGTGGCCAGCACTATGACAAATGGGGCTAATATGTAGGAAAAACACTATGGACTTCAAAAAGCATAATTTGTCGACTTAAGACCCTTACGCATTTTATGTCTTTGAGCTGCTCATACTTTAAATCTGGTCATAAATGACGACGAAAACATTTCCCTACAGATTGTGAACATTTTCAGCATTGTTCAAGAAATATATGCTTACTTTTCTGAATTGCCTTATCGTTGGCAAATTTTCAAGAAAGAGCTTCCAGCGTTGACCGTAAAACAGGGTGGGAAAATATTATAGGATTGATGCAATATGGGTAAAGAGCACTGGGGTACAATTTCGATGTATTCCACAATATTAGATTTTTTGGTTAGAATAGTTAGAGACGCCCGTCATGTTTAATATTACATGTATATATATATATATCATCATCATCCTCAACCATTATCAGTTTTCTGCTGGATGAAGGTCTCCCCAAGTTTCTTTCACAACGGTCTGTCTTGGACCAGTCTCCTCCATCTCACTCCCTCATGCTTTCAAATTTCATCCACATATCTCCCACGTGGTCTTCTTTTTGGGTCTTTTCCTGTCCCTTGGAATCCAGTCTAAGATTTCGGCTGTCCATCAATGGTCCGTTCTCTTGGCAATATGTCCAGCTCATTACCATTTCAGAGATTTTACTCTGATCATAATGTCTTCCACTCTTATCATTTTCCTTACCCACGGGTTCCTCATCTTATCTTGCTTAGTTATATATACTGTGTGTGTATATCCATCGAGAAGCTGTAATATGTTTATCATCGTATATGACGAAACTTTTTTTCCCCGGTAATGCAGACTTTTGTGTAAATTGACAGAGAGAGGAAGCTGACTTCTTGAATTATTCGTAGCGTCATCTGAACTAGAGTTTTACAGATTTTTTTTTCTTCAGTTTTATATGAGACAGTAGTTGTTTTATGGAAAATCTCAATTTACAGGAAATAGAAAATAATGTTGCTAAAGATATTTATTTCATGTAAAAATGAATAAAAATTGAAAAATATTCTCATACAAGGGGGCGCGGGCGCGGCAAATCTGGGCTTGCACCCTGGCATCTAATGCCCTTGGCACTCCCCTGTGTGTGTGTGTGGGGGGGGGGGTAGTGGAGGTCCTGAACGCTATTGACCCTGTTCTTGAACACAACACTGACTAATACAGACTTTTCCCCAAATAAGATAAGATGTTGCTACAAGCCTATATTATACTCCACCAGTGGTCTCGGACTTGAGGCTAGCCAATTACAAATGGCTGGCTGTATTTTTATTTGTGCACAGTTTTACATGATTTCTTTTTTGTTGTGTGCATTCAAGAGAATATCTCCTACCATCCTCGCTACTGGGATCATAAACATTAATTGTAACAATTTTTTTAGATATCAATATTGCAAGTGTTAGCATTTAGTTGTGACTAAAATAACTTTTCTCAAATCGTCTTTCCTTGGCTTCATAATTTAGAGCAGGTGTAGCCTACTTCTAGTCCTCAAGTGCTGAGAATGTGTATTTTGCAATTATTTTAATCTACATGTAAATTTATGGCAGTACAAATAAGAAGAGTCTAAAACTGTATATGAACATATTTATTAATATGTCTATTACATAAAATTAATATACATTAATTTTATTGCTGGGTTGTTTATTAATACATCCCAGTGTCAACAAAATTGAATGCTTATTTTGTACCAGTGAAACTTATAAGAAAGTGAATGTCAAAATGCTTAAAAAATGTTATAGAAATAAAATCAAATTTAAAAATCAGTCTTACTGGTAAAATATGTAAAGCCAATAGGAGAACTTTGAGTTAATAACTTCTTTGGTCAGCATTTAATGAAGTTGAACATAGTTGCAGTAAGTTGTAAAGGTGACTGTCAGGCATTTGATTTAATTCTAATTATTTGATTGTCTTCATTGAAAATAATATATACATTCACACATTATATGGACTTCCGAACATGGAAATGATTCTTATCAAAAAGGTATAGTCTTGGAAATTTATCATTAGAAATTATTTTTTAGAACTCATTTTTAAAAAAAATAATAATAGCGTTAATGTTCCAGACTGTTCAGCTCCTTATCCAGTGTTTATGAAATCATTTTTCACTTTATATGTAGTGTTTCACTTTGTCGTGTGAAAAATAGTTTGCCGTTGGGAATCTCATATTTATTAGATTTTTTTTTTTTTTTTTTTTTGCGAAACTTCAAAATGCAGTCATGGAGGAAACAGTAATTATATATTTTGTGCAATAGTACTGATTTAAACTAAACATATGACTGTATGTCCCTGGGTGCCTGCCTTTTTCTTTTAAATTGTTCAGACCTAGCAATTTTACCAAAAAGGGATGATAAATAATCAGTAGTAAATTTTGATAAAGTTCGAAAATGAGAAAAATAGCAAATTAAATTTCTTTAGAGAAAAAAGTTTCTTTGGGCTTTATTCGTGTGCATTGAATTACATCAGTGGGCAGAAAATGTTTTGATGGCTTATTTTGGTATTAAAAATCAGCAGTACAGTAGGTGCTGCTGATTTTTCAATAATTTTATTAATCAAACAGAAGTCATCGCTCTTTCCACGATGACTTCTGTTTGATGTTCCTAATCCACGTCAATTGTGTGTATTAATTTTCCAAATGGAATCAAAATTTGCATCTGTTCATGTGATAGTCTGGAATGTTTAGAATGATTTGAGCCACTTAGATTAAATGTTCTAACAATAAGTTAGCTGAAAATGTCAACAGAACTGTAGGTACTGCTGATTTCTAATTCCGAAAGAAGCCATCAAACATTTGTTTGCTGATGCCATCAGTGTACAGGTTGTGCCATGTGTTATCAGGTCTCAACATTACCGAAGGAAAAATGATTGATTTTTAATATAATTATGATTAAATTTTAGCAAATATTTAGTATGCCATGTGGTAATTAAACGTTATTTTTATTGATGTGCTAAGTTTCATCCTTGGGAATACATTAATTGCAAAGAAACTGTTTACAGAAGGTACTGCTGATTTTTCAATATATATATGGACACATAGAGCAGAGTTTTTAGGTGGAACCACTGTAACATCAGCACAAACAAATGCTGCTCCTAATTGGTGTAGTGAAATGCCATGTTGCTGTAGTTTCCATTCATACAACAATAAAGGTGTGTTATCCCTACATTAATGAAAGATTACAAAATTGAATGTTACAAATAATTAAACATACCTGCTCACACACACCACACAGCATTCAATTAGAACAGCAGAATGGGTATTCAAAAGCCCACTTTGCATTTGGCAACAAGTGAATACACCATTTCATTGCACTCGGCTCGTTCATTACTGCCTCACCATATGCTGCAACCAGTTTACAATAAATTGCAATTGGTTGAACATTTTGTGTATTCGGGGTGAATAACTAACCTTACTTCGCAGTCGGCGGGATTTTGTATCTTGTTAATCACAACTGACTGTTCTAACTCCCTAATTGATAGAACTAGCACATAAAGCACTCCAGTCAGCAGCTAACACACCACTGTGGCATTCTGACTTTGACACAATGCCAATGACTCTTATGAACAGACACTACGCACAAACTTTTTTTTTTTTTTTTTTTTACTTTCTGGATCGCCTTTGTACCTGTCAGACAAATATAAAAGGCTAACTTTTAGTATATAAAAAGTGATAAATGCTTATATGGCAAGTGACTAATTTAGAGGTTACTGTGCGCTTTGGAAAATAAATAGTTATTCATTTCCACAGCCAGAGCTTGCGTTAACACCTAAACAGGCATATTTCATGCATCAGAAATGAAAATTACTTAATAAAAAAAATCGGGACATATTTTTACTGCTCCAAAAATTGTCCATCCTGATTTAAAAACCAACCTCTAGGGATCTTTTAGAATTATCATTACTATTTTTTTTTCTGTCTTGACTGGTCAACACAGCAGTTGCGCTCCACTGATAACCCCACCCCACATTACCCCTGCTCTGCCTCTCCTCTCAGTTTTGCATATCTCTGGCTGTGGGGAAAAATGCATATCTCTGGCTATGTCACAACTTGGGAAGAGAAATTCCAGTGACCTTGAGTTCTGCTGCTGTGCCTGGCAAACGACAGAGCTACAAAAAGGCTGCAGGGTGCGTATGCCTGCAAGCTTGAATGAAATGCAAGGAAGGCAAATTTTTTTGAGAGTTCCAAAGGTTTGTGGACAGTGCTGTTGAAAAGAAATGGACGTTCTGCGTACAAAAAAAGTGTGTGTGTGTGTGGGGGGGAATCCCGTTATTTACAACATAAATATTTTTTACTGTACTTCGATGTTTTGCGGAAACCTCAAAATACGAAATGTATGTGCACACATCACAGAATTTTCATCTTGCCACAGAGGTAAGGATGCATGTTTTTAACCTCAGGAATTAATATTCTGTTTCCAATTTTGCTATACTTATTAAAATAATTAAAAAGCTGCATGTCCAAAGAACAGATTTTTTTTATTGTAATGCAAATATTTCTAATAGACTTAAAAAAGTTTTTTTGAAGTGAAATTTTTTATGGTAGTCGTTTGCAAATTGAGTGGGAGGGGGTGCTAGTTTTAGAAATCATAAAATATATCTTAAAAATCATGTTAAGAAGTATTTTTAATCCCTGTTCAAAAACTTATCGTGACTACCATCCACAGTATTTGTTCTTTTTTGTGATTAACTTTGAACACACTGTTATTTATATCTTGTACATCTTCCACTTAATCAGGATAGGCTGAAAGTTGGTTACCTAGCTTCCTCCTTTTCAGTTTTCTTGTGTGAGCATGGGTGACGTACAAGGAAGCCCAGGCACCGAGCCCTGCGATGCTGGATGGGCTCCCAAATAACGACTTTTTTTTTTCTTTTGAAAAACAAATTTTTTTCATTTTGCTTGTTAACAAAAAAAAAAAAAAAAAAAATACATAGAGCAGGGAATAAATTTGCTGCTCTGGGTTGGAGTATGATTCTTCCTGAACTCCAAGTATGTCATTTAAAAGTATAAATATACTAGCTTAAATGCAGGCTGATTGAAAATCATCTTGAGAGCATGTTAGTTAATACTATGCTATTACTAAGCTCCGAAATTAGGGTGGTATTTCTGGCAGATTTGTTTGGAATGTAGTAACTATCTTGCTCATTAATTCTGTATTTTATGTGACTGATCATCTTTCCCTTTAAATTCTGTTTCCTGATCAGGGCTGGACCGCCGTATACCCTCTGTTTTTTTTTTTTTTTTTGACAGAATAGTGTATGCCTTCAATTTCCATATTATCAACAGAACTTCAATGTCGAACAACATCGCTGACAAGAGCTGAACATCTAATAAAAAGAATCATACGAATTATAGGGAGCTTCGGAGAAAATCCTGTGGGATAAAACTCATTTAGTATTAGCAGCGAACGAATTATTTAGAAATATCCCATTGATTCCTAACAACAAAATTGTACCTATTAACCAAACCAGTTTATTCAAAGCACGGTGGACAGGATGAAATCAAGATTGTGTTCAGATTCAAACAGTGAAAATGTACAACAATTTTCTTAAAGATATTTCTTCATTAGAGCTAATAAATATTAAAACACAACTTGCTCTATGGAGAACTAGAAACAAAGTGAATCTGTAGATGTTTTAATGTTGATGAAATGCAAGCTATTCAGAGACTGAGAGAATATACTGAAAACGTCCCAGTTGTACCAGAAAACTTAAAACCCCTCTTAAGAACGATTTCAACTCTGTCTTGTTTGACAGCTGAATGCGAACGAAGATTCAGTTTAATGAACAACATTATAACCGATCTCAGAGCATCTTTGTTAATCTCCAATGTATTTAACCTGATGTTCATAAATTCAAATGGACCGCCCATTGAACGATTTAATCCAAAAAAATATGTAAGATCTTGGTTGATGAATTATCATTCAGCAACTGATAGTAGATCAATAGGCTATAAGCAGTCGCCCATCCCTAATTTAGGGTCACTGGTTCCAGGGAAGGGAGAGAGCCAGTGCCGAAAGAAGACTGTCAACACAACATCCGTGCCTCACCGGAATTCGAACCCGGACCCCTTTCGGATGAATGATCAGAGGCCATCGCTTAAACCACTGAGGCGGTTCAGGCTTTATGGGATATATTTCAATAAAAATTAAAATAAACTTGTGCATGCTGTTCAACATATCATAATTGACAGGAGAGAGGAGAATGATACTTTATTCATATCAGTAAGTGAGCTGATAGTCATAATTGTTAAAAAGGCATAATACCCCCAAGAGGGTAAACTTCTTTTTTCTTTTTTACAATCACAATATTTTCTCATACATTACTACGGGAAAGTAAAAGTTAAGGATGGGGTATGCAGTAAAAAAAAACATTATTTTTCAAGGATGTTGGGCTAAGTGATGGGGGCCCCAAAACTGATGTTTTGTGAAGGACCTCTGTAACTCTGATCCATCATTGTGTGTGTGTGAGGTGTGTATTTCATGCCAAATGCATAACTAAAGCACTGGTACATGATAGCAAATACAAAAGTTGTAATAAATGTAGGGTCTAGAGAAGTATGATTAAAGTGTTAGTAAAAAATCATAAAGGACATACATTAAAAAATGCACAGCTGCCACTACTTTAGTTAGTGTGACATTTCATGTTTGTATATAGTGAAAGGTTTCAGCTCTCTATATTCTAGTTTTAGTATGGTGTAGCAATTTTAGAATAAGCAATGAAATTTGTGAAACCGTGTGTGCATGGCCATGCATGCTTTCATAACTGTATGTGTTGCACTTGGAGTAAAAATGCTATTTTTCACCTGTAATGTATTGTGTCATGTAGAGCCACAAGTCTTTTACATATTCATGTAATTGCATTTTCTAAAAGTTTATAGCATAATTTCATGCAAACTGCTAAAAACACAAAAATTTACCATGCTGTTAACAGCAATTTTGGAAAAAGGAAACTGCAGTGCTTATTCAGAAGGAAATAGCCCTTTATGTTAAGATTTAGTAATGGTGCTGAATGAATTTTCAATTGTTTTTTAACAAAAGATGTTACACCCAGTATTTTTGACATTTTGAATTCTGACTGCGAAACAACGTTGACACTTGATACCAAACAAACAAATGATTGCACACATTAATTTATAATTGTGGCCAAAAAGTCCTGCACCAGTAGACTGAAAGTCAATTTCTGGTGTTTGAAGTCAACTTATACAGTGTAATGGTAAAGTCAGGAATACATCATTTTAAAGGAAATTTTATGCTGAATTCAAATATTTTTACAGAATGTTATTACCAGTAATAGAAGTGAAGTTATAAGCAAAAATGTGCAAGTGAGGAAACACAAATCCAGTTCTGAGAAAGGGTTCGCACCCCTCTAATCCACTATAGCTTTCTGCGACGTCTGCTAGTGAGATATAAACAGATGTAGAATCGTCTGCCAACTTAGAACGCAGCTGCTTGTAGTCAGTTGACGGAAGTTTATGCAGAATTCCTGGTGATATTTGAATTTCGGAATGTCAAAGACCCGAAATATGGTCCTGTCTCTTCAAACCAAGGTAAAAATTATTACTTTGCATGAACTTGGATTCAGTAGTCGTAAAATTGCTGTTAAATGTGGCTGTGATCATTCCACTGTCTTACACACCATTAAAACAGTTGCAGAAACTGGATGTGTGGGAAACAGAAAAAGAACAGGTCAACCAAGGCTGTGTACTGAGCGTGATGATCACATGTTGATTCGTCGTTCCTTAAAATCAAGGTTTAAAACAGCCACTGATTTAAGAAATGAATGGGAGAATGAAGTAGGCATTGTTGCATCTGCACGTACAGTTCGTCGTAGGCTACAAGAAAATGGACTGACTGCACGAAAAGCTGCACAAAAACCTTTCCTTACTGAACAACGGTTCAAAAGAATTGCTTGGGCCAAGGCACACAAGAATTGAACTGTTAATGAATGGAAAAATGTTATTTTCAGTGATGAAACAACTGTTACTATTTCCGCTAATAATGGAAATAGTTATGTACGGCGTCGGGCTGGTGAAAGATATAAGGCATGCCGCACCCAACCAACAATCAAGCACCCACATTCGGCGATGTTATGGTCCTGTATTTCAGCCAGTGGTATTGGCCGTCTGCACATTGTTAATGGCACATTGAATGGATCGAAATATGTGGCTATTTTGGAATCCAAACTGTTACCATCTGCACAAGACAAGGGTTTGCGGAATTTTATCTTTCAGGACGATAACGCGCCATGTCATCGATCAAAGTTGGTTGACGAGTGGTTTAATTGAAAAGTTATAAGAAAACTTCAGTGGCCGGCACAGTCACCAGATCTTAATCGCATAGAGAATCTGTGGGTGAGATTGAAGCACCCACATCTAAAACAGCATTAATGGAGTCTGTAAGGGCCGTACATCTCCATGTTATCACCAATGGACAACTAGAGAAGCTCATTAGTTCCATACCAAGAAGGTGCACTTTGTTACTAAGAAACAGTGGTTATCCAGTTAAATATAAAAGTGTATTTTGCTTGTTTGGTAAGTTATTTCAAGTGTCCTGCAAGTTTCAATAATGTACTGTACAGTAATTTTACGTTAAATGCATTGTACACAAATTCCACTATTTTTGCTTTTTATGACTAGATGCTGTACATGTGCTTGTAACTTCACTTTTATTACTGGTAATAACATTCTGTAAAAATATTAGAATTTAGCATAAAATTTTCTTTAAAATAAAATGATGTATAATATGCATTCCTGACTTTACCATTATGCTGTATAAGTTGACTTCTTCATCAAAAATTGACTTTTGTTCTACTGGTGCAGGACTTTTGGCCACGACTGTATTTCATGGAAAACAGAAATTCTGATACAGTGAAGCCTCCATTCATGAACATCTCTGAACAATGGTAACCTCCAAGCAATGGCAAGTTTTGGTTGGTACAGAACAACTTACATAGGATTAATATTAACTATAACCTCAAGAAAAAAACAACCTCTTAACAGCGGTCAATGGACACCTCAGTCAACCTTGAGAGACATCCAACGGGCACACTCCTGTCCCTTTGATTTTATGTCAAGAGGGATAACATAGGAACAAAGAAAAATTATTTCTAAAAGCATAATAGGTTGAATTACAGTTGGTACAGTGGTATGCTTAAGTGAAAAGAAAGGCGTTAAAAGTTTAGTTCTATGAGAGATGAGCTGCAGCTTCCACGTATGTTTGGCCGTGGGGGTGGTTGATGGTATGGAATTTTCCCATTTAGGGCAATGCTTCTTGGTTTAGTCCCTGTGGGCTCTTTTGCTGATTTGATGTGCAATTAATCCAGATCAGTGTAGTTAGGCTTTATTAATACTATCTAACATTTTTCTTTTTTTCTTTCCTATAACATACTGTAACCTTAATCTCCTAGCTTGCTATTTCTAAGGGCTGCATGTCAGTTTTTTTTTTAAATCCCCTACACTATGAATTATTTATTTATTTATTTATTTACTATATTCAGTTTTATTCAGCGGTTAACATTTGTAGAAAGCACTGCAATGTTTTCTTTATTTTGCGTAAGCTTCATATATTTGTTCTGCTATTGTAGAAATGCAACAGCCTAGCAATGTTAACTTAGGCCTAACCTCTGAACAGCAGCCACCTCCCGACAATGGCCACTTTCTCCCAGCTCAAGCAGTAACTGTTATTCAGAGGTTTCACTAAGTGGTAAGCAAGCTTGTAAAGCCATTAAATAAAAGATTCTCTGATAGATCACTAAATACAAGGACTTTTGTGGTGGACCATGGTCTTATACCTGCTGCTAGTAGTGACTTCTAGATGATTGGATGTTTTAGTGTGTATCTGAATTAGAGTTAAGAAAATATTTGGAAATTTAGAAATGTTTTGGTCTTTCTCTGTTATATGGAAATTTTGTTTTAAAGCCTGTCATGTGTCTCAGAATTCTGGCATGAATACTACAGAAACTCTATTCCAGTTTTCTATTCCATTCATTCCGGAATTACTGCAGTGGTCTAAGCTCTTGCTTGTGACTCTGAGGTGGGTTCGGGTTCAAATTCTGGTGAGGCATGGATGTTGTGTTTGTCTTATGGCACTGGCTCTCTCCCTTACCTGGAACTAGTGTCCCTAAATTAAAGCTGGGCATTCGCTAATATAGCCCATCGAGTTGCTCACGGTGATTGTTAAAACCCACAAACAAAAAAACATCCTGGAATTGTAGAATGTAGAAATCTCAGAAAAAAGCCATCTGTTTACTTCTGTTTTTTATTTACTTCTTGGAAGCCCAGCTCAGCTATGCCATGTAATATTGACTTTAGTGCTGCTTTCATCATTGATGTTTACCAAAGCTACACAGAAAGAAACATTTCTGAGCTCTCACTCATGCATGTTAGATGTACCCTGCAATATTAAAGTCACATAGTAATCTGTTGGTAAGAGATACAAGACCAAGTTCCATCATGAGTTATTGTGTCATCTTTCAAGTTTGCACAAGGTACAACGGAAAGACCTTTACTACAAATTAAATTTATTTGCATAATAAATATATAATGCAAATTAATGTATGTCACCATTTGTTAGTAATTGAATTTATACTGACCTACACCTTGCATACCATAAACATATTTTAATGAAACTTACATGGCCCACGTGCGGATAAACTTAAAATAAAATTGGCTGATTTTTTTTTTTCAAATCTGTTTATTAATGGCACTGAAGATATGCCAGTGGGAGAACAAGAAAAAGAAATTTAATCCTCAAAGCTCATCAGATTTCTATGTTTCATAAAGAACAGGTACTGATTAGAAGAGAAGCATTATCAATTTCTGAATGCTTGGCCCTTATGACTATGGCCTGTTTCCACTGGCTTGAAAGACTGATCGTCTTTGCAAGTGTTGTGCAAAATGTCTCCATTTCACTCCAATATTATCTGGTGCCTTTTAATTGGTAACATATCTGCTCTCTTTTCACCTTCTGAGCTCCCTAAACAATCCTACTTCATCTCTCTGCCTATGATCATACCAGAATCACTGACATCTCAGTTTACATCCACAAACAGGTTAGCTGTTTCATGCAACAAATATGATTTCTCTTAATGGAACAAAAGTAATCTGCATTTGACTGTTAATTTTTTTTTACTCTGACAGTCATTCTTTAACATTTGAAGGAAATAAGTAAAGATTAATTAGACAAACTCACAGAAGGGCTTAAAACAAATTATTGAAGTGTTTATTTTTGTTGAGAAATCAAACATTGAAACTTTCACTTTGAGATTGCCTACCAAATTTGGAACAGCAAGCAACCACTTAGAACTTGCCATGTCTTAAATCATTTTTAAGTTTCCACTGCAGCTTACTGTAAATAATTTCACCCCTGGTTATATTTTTATTGCATTTTCTATGTATTTCACTTACCTAAGGTGTACTATCCCCAGTGATTAGTAAACAAGATCTTTTTTTTTTTTTTTTTTTTTTTGTTCTGTTAGATTCTTGGAAACTTCAAGGCACACAGCTACAAATCTTTGTAACCATATAAAAAAAAAAATCATTTTTGTATGTTGCCTCTTTATATACTAATTTGGCACACTTTAAACTAGGTATGTATGGACTTGGGGTCATTCCATGTCAGATCACCCAGGGCATGTCACCCACTCATCTCAGATTTTTGTGAAAATTGGTCCAAAGTATTTTACTGGTGAAATATGAAACCTGTTAAAATTTTAGGTCAGTCGGTCCAGTAGATCTTGAGTAGTGCCACTTTAAAAATTGGTTAGCTTTGCCTCTAAAGTTTTTGCGCTATGAGTTTTCACAACTACACTGTAGAACAGAAAAATCTATAACTTCACAACTAACTGTTGCAGCCACATAATTTTTTTTCTTAAATGATCTGCATGATCCATACATTTAGGAACATCTTGTTTCTACCCATAAATTTAATGACAAAAGAAATGGAAAAATGAGTTTTTATTTTATATTTATTTTTATTTTATATTTATGTGCCACCATCTTGGATATACGTTCATTTTTCTTTTCTGTAGCATGCCAAAATAGGGCCTCAAAATAGTTTTGAAAAAAGGCAATTGCTTTCCTCTTATTGTAGATAGAAAATTTTGGTTTTCACTACCTTAAAGAAGACATTTTAGGCTTACAGAAAATGTATAGAAATAATAGAAAATATATTTTTTTAACCTTGCTTAAAATGGCATTGGAATCTGCAATACTCACAAGCATAAATCACCATTTTTGATGGACTGTTAAGGTGACTGGGAGTTGGAACCCCAAGTTGGGAATTTTTTACAATAACTATGGCTAATAGAATTTTTAGCTATGGAGAACTTAAGTCTGGGTTTGGTCTCCTTCCCCTCCAAGTTGCAAAGTTTTCAACTTTTGCAGATTTCAAGGTTACATATATCAAAAGAGGGACCAGATCCCCCTTCCCAGCAAGGATACCCCTACTGGTACTCAACAAAATCTGTGAGTTTCATTTTGTGGTTCAAACTGGTTTAGAAGTTACAGGCTGTGAAATATTTGTGAATAAAGGTAACATTTCAGCACTTGGAAATGCACAGAAACAGATGAATATTTATGCTTATTTCTGTTTATGGAATTATATTTTAAACACCTTTAGCTACCAAATACTATATGTACAATTTATACATAAGGTAAATAAATAAATAAATAAAACCTTACCAGAGAATATTGTACAGTTTTCGATTCACAAACTTCTTCAGCAACACTTGTCTAGATGTATAGCCTTATTTCTGTGAGTGCGCTTGCAACTCACTATGTTTGTTACCGTTGAATTTAATATTTTGACCAATTTCAATTTGTAACTGATTAAAATGCTAGCCTGCAAAGCCATGCTCACAATCGCCAAAGTTTTTTTTATAGCTGCCGTGCTTCCAATTGCGAAAAATGCGACCGACAGGGCCACCTATGCTATCTCAAGCTGTTTCTGTCTTTTTTTTTTCTTTTTTTTTATAGGATACAAGCAACTGCAAATATTAGGTGTCTCTAAATTTCTTACTAATTTTAATAAAAATATAAACTAATGGAACAAAACATTTTACAAATTATTTTGACATTGAATGATACGTTTATGTATGATTTATAAATGAACTTTTCCTTGGTTACATAAGAGATAAATAAATTATTTTCTGTCAGTTTGAATTCAAACAAAACATAATTACTAATTTTCATATGAAAAAAAACTTTGACTGAACCAGGTCTTCAGCCTGTTTGGATAGGCTGTATGTTCTTCCTGTTGTGTAGGGTTTACCTCAACCAAACATGATATATGTGTCAGAGGTACTTCACAATTATTACTAGGCCAATAAAAAGATGGAGAAGGCCCATGTGGGTGCATGAATTGAACAGTCACATCACCTTCATCACAGAGTTGTATAAAAATAAAATGTTTCTGCGTACACAACCATTGAAACAGAAAACTTGCTGCAAAACTGCGGATCACGATAACAATAGAATAAGATAACTTAAAGAAAAATAGTATAACAATAAATAATTATTAGAGCATTACAGATTCTAGAGAGGACAAAAGTACATTACGACAGAATGCGCAGAAATGTGTGTAAAATGGACCTTAAGGCCAAAACTTCAAAATATTGGACTATGACCCTCATAAAAACAAGAGACTAATTAAAGAAAGTTTTTATATCTAGAAAAGCAGTTTCGTTAATAAACTTTCAAAAATTATAAACAGCATTTTCAACAACTTAATTCAAAAATAGTATACTTATAAAATACATAAGGAAAATATTTTAATTTAATAACTGGCAATTGCAAGAGGAACCTGTCAATAAAATTTAAAGTATTTCTGTATAAACCAAACTTTTATTACAGTTCCTATATGTTGAGAACAACAGGCCTTGATATAATCAAGAGGCCAGAAACATCTGTAAAAACAAAAGAACTCACTAACGGAAGATGTGAAAAACAGTTGAACATTGTCACGTTAAGATTAAACTAAATATATTAATCTGAGCAAAGACTTCAGTAAGTGTTTTAATTGCTGTAAATAACTTTTTTCTTTTTTAATTTACAAGCAAAAACTATGTTAATAATTTGGAAGCTATCCGCATACACATGTACGTCTATATTCTGCGACTCTGCTTCATCATAGTTAATCTTTTCAACAAATCCCACATACCAACAGGAATCATATACACATGCTACACAGCAGTCAGCATGTAACTCATCATGAAAATGAGTTACTCTGATTTTGGAAATAATACTGTAATATTTATCAGAACATAACCTCTTAACACAAGTTCTGAAATTGGGAAGTGGTGTAAAGGGATGCATTGTGTGTGTACCAGGAAGAGCTGTTGCTTTCTCAAAATGGGGACTAAGCTGATTAAGCACTTTGTTCATCTCTTCTGCACACACAAAGGGAAATGTAATTTCTTTTATATTATCTTTGCAGATATTATTTGTTGTTAGCCCTTTTACATTATGCACCAATACCATCACATGGTGACTTCCCATGGTGTGTTGCAAAAAATGGCCACTTCCTTACCAATCTAAAAAAATCCTGTTCATGATACTGCAAGTTCAGAAAATTCTTGGAGTTTTTTTATATTGTGAAGAACCATCAGTGAAATACTCAACATTTCCCACCAGTCTGTGGTAATGCACAATATTTTTCCTAAACTGAAGGAAGTAGAAACATCCACAATGACTAGAAATTTTAGTAAGAGGCAGAAACAGAGATAGCAAGTGAGGATAGAACTTTATTACTTTATTTTGAAGTCCTGTAAGAAGGAATGATGGGGGGGGGCCCGGGGGCTCAACATTCATTCGTACTTATGGCAAGCATTTCATTATTGATACAAAAAAATTTAAGTTGGACTTTTTTTAAATAATTTTCTTAAAAGTATTTACATGCACTGCATGAATAACTAAAGAAAACTTCTGTACCTTTATATGGGTCAATCCATATCCAAGTGGTCCAAAAAAAACCCCATTATTTGTTGCTTGACCATTTTTAAATTTTTTTTATAAAGTCGTCCCTCAGGCAACCTTCCATGGCCTCATTGCATCCATGTCACACCATTTCGCCGCTGTCATACAGGCCTAGGGTTGTTATTTCCATTATTAGGTAGATGGTCATATTATTCTGATACGACCATGTAAAGGGTACCGTACAATGTCGGCTATCATATAGCTGCCATAGTCACAGATGAAACAGCTGTTTTGGAGTATTTGTCAACAATGTCAGATCTCAGTGACCTCAAAAAAGTCATGATCATTAATGCACTTCTTGCAGGAGCTTCAGTAACTAGAATGGCAGTAATAGCAGGTGTAACACGTAAGGAACCAGATTAAGATTATGGCTACCTATCAAAAAGGACATGTAGTTTCCTCCAAGTGTGCAAATTGTGATGCCATATATAAAGTTGTCAGATAGGAATAGGTGAACGTTGGCATGGATTTTGCAACTGAAGCAGAAGACCACAACACAGCAAATGGCAGCAGAGTTGAACAAGGTGGTGCAAAGAACATAAAAACTGGGATGCTAAAGACTGGCAACATGCCATATGGTCTAATGAATTGTGCTTCACATTGTTTCCCACCACTGATAGAGTGTACATCTGGCGAAAACCTGCAAAAGTGTACCCCGACCGTGAAGCATGGAGGTGGGTCCCGGTTGCTCTGGGATGTTGTATCATGGCATTCCTTATAGTTATTGGTTATTCTTTAGGGTAGTGTTACATCTGCAACATACAAATCCGTTCTTGGGGACCACCTGCTCCCGATGTTGCAGACATTGTTCCCTAATGACTGTCCCTGGTTTCAAGCAGATAAGGTACCCATGATTATGTGAAATGTTTCCACTTGTGATTTAGAGATGATGTACAGTAGTACCTACCCTGACCACCTCAATCTCCAGATCTCAATAGTATTGAACATTTGTGAGAATATTTAGAGTGAACGGTCAGATCACACTTTCCATCTCCAACATCATCACCAGCACAGTTGGGACATATTTTACAAGAAGAATGGTCCTGAATTCTATTATTGTACGTGCATGACTTGTGAAGAATGGTCCCGAATTCCATATCATATTCATTTTATTTAGTCTATTCCACGTCTAATTGCTTCTGCCCTGAAAGTCTGAGGTGGGCTTACAGCTTACTAATAATTCTCCACAAACAGTGTTTCCATTATTTTGATAAACCCCTGTAGTTTAGTACCTCAGAGTTTCAAGTAGACATTCACTCGGAGATTAAGCTACAGTCGCTATTTTCGTGAAATGCGATGACTTAATCCAAAACGCGAGAGAGAAACTAGTGTCCTTAGCAAAATGGCACCAGCTGTTTGAATATCAACCCATCAGCAGATCTTGCTCAGGGCCTAGTGGTCAAGGTTTGTGACTGCCACGGAGAAACCTTAGGTTCGATTCCAGAAGGTACAAACGCCCGAATCACTAAATATCCGTCGTGCATCGGATGGACACATTAAGCCATCAGATTCCGGGTACTGGGCCCCCGGTAAAAAATAAGGCCGTCTTCCTCCCCCTTTCTACCTCGCTTCTGTGTCATTTTCCTATCGGTCACTCTAGCCAAATCTCCTAGCTTAGACCTGGGGTCAGACACTCCCTTCCTTAAATCCTCTACATATGATCTGATCCTGCTCAAACCAGGCAGCTGATGGCCTAGTGGTCAATGTTCGTGACTGCAACTGAGGAACCTCAGGTTCGATCCTGGGGAGCTACGAATGCTCGAACCACTAAATATCTGCCATGCGTTGAATGGGCGCGTTAAGCCATTGGATCCCAGGTGCTGGCCCCACCGGTAATAACTAAGGGTGTCTTCCTCCCCCATTTCTACCTCGCTCCGGTGTCACTTTCCTATCAGGCACCCTAGCCCTAATCTCCTAGCTCCTATTTCTAAGGGTTGTTTAAGACTTGGGATAAGACTACCTTGCTAAAATCCTCTACATATGATCTGATTCTCCTCAGATTTTTCTATTTCTGTGAAAACTATTTTATGATTCTGTCCGCAATTCACACTTCAGTAAATTCTTAAAGTATTTTCCTACAGCACCTGTTACCTCAATAACCCCCTTCGTACAATAAAGGGTAAGTTAAGATTATAGATGTATTAGACCCCTTCCGCCATTCAAAGTTAAGTTTAAATCAGCTGTGACGTCTATGGCAGTCCCCCAAGGTCATAACAAACATTAGTTTCCCACTGATGTCCAAAGTGTTGTTGGTGTGAACGATTCACTTGATGCTACGATTTTCTGAGCGACAAAAGCGGCTAACTTTCTTTAGCATTTTGCTACAACTTTTTCCCCATTTGAGCATTTTTGCTACAGCATTTTTTGAGCCAGCTTAAACTCTGATTCACTGCTTAAGTGACATCAGGAAAAAACAACATGAAAACCAGGGTGTTTGTGTTTATAATAGTTGATTCACAACTTTGTGACTTTTATTGCTGTGAATTTGAGGGTGACCTAGAATTATCTTCCTGATTTAAAAAAAAAAATGTTTATAAAACAACAGGCATGACAAAAAAGGCAACCTCTTGTCACTAAAGAAAAACTGGAAGTTTAATGTCCTCTCTCATTTATTGATGGCTGAGTGATATTCTGTTATGGCATGGGTGAGTAGCGTTTCCATCTGTATTATATGCAGTGTTTTGGGATTCGTGTTTTTCATAGCCTCATTATTTTTATCAAATCCAATTGACTGTGTCATTGGTAGAAGAAAACGATATCGAATTGTTGTGTGACTCTGTGAGGTCTGATGGAAAAAAAAAAAAAGAAATGTGGGCACAATATATTGCTAGGTGGTTTATTGTTTGCAGCACTTGCAATTTATGTAGACAAAGGACATCTTTCTTTATTAGAAAGCTAGTAGCAACATTCATGTATCATTAATTATTCACTATATATTCTTAGTAATTAATACACAAAATGCATTAAATTAAATTAGATGCTGTAATAAATGGACAAAATAATTGAAACACCAAGACAAGAACGATATTATTCATTAATATGGTGTTAGACCCACTATATGCTAATAATTTAGATTGGATTCTGTGTGAAATATGTGCAAATAAATCCTGAAATAGTTGCCAGGGGTTTATAATAAATATAAATGCTAAGTAAAAATAACTTTGCCAAAAAAGTGGCTTTCATGGAGGGCTTTTATCTTGAATTTAACAAACATGCAAGAAATCTGCTTCTGATCAAGAACTTACCTCAGTGGCTGGATGAATTAAATTGGAGAATTATGCAGACCATGGAAGAAATCATGGTAGATCTGAAAAAAAAAAAAAAAAACTTTTACGGAAGATCTGAAAAAAAAAAACTTTTACGGAAATAGAATTATGATCTAGTGAAATAGTGATTGTACATCGTGTGAATAAAGTCAAATTTTGCAGATTAGAGTCTATTCATAGCCTGTAGCAAAACTGGGGAAAACCATAAAAATAAAATCATAGTGGTAAAGTATACTGTAGATCACACAAAGTATGGTATATTAAAATTCAGTAATCTCTCAAAGGGAAGGCCCCTATAGCCTCCTCTTGCATCTTTGCGTGGAGAGAAATTGAACTTCTTCAGATTTCTTCAATGTTGTCTTGTCATATCTAGTTGTGTGTTAAAAGCTGAGAGAGAAATGGCATCACAATCATGTTTAGTGAACAATGGTGATATCTGGTCATCTAAAGGTATCTGGTCATCTATAGTTCCTTACAGTAATTATCTACAGGCAGTGTAAGATGAGACCTCAGGAATGCTATGATGTCCTCATAAAACTTTATTATCTGCTTCTTTTTGCATCTTCCAATCAACAAACCCTGCAAAATAATGGACAATAATAAGACTATTTGTCAGACCATATATAGCATTTTCTATTCTTGTTATTCTGTCCTTACACTCATTATTACACCACCTCATCTGCTTCACAGCACTGGCATTTACTGTGTGTAACTAGTGTCTTAAAATGACTGTGCCATAAATAATGGATTTCTGCATCATCTGACCCCCTATCCCTGCACAGTTGTTTTCATGACCTTGACCCCTGCCTGCATCATTTTGTCTTGTTAGGGTTAAATGTTGTCTGCCCATATTTTTCAGTGCTATTATGGTTTTGAACACAGTTTCACTGCAGATATGCAACATAGCAATCTTAGTTTGGGAAATTCCTGTGATGAATGAGTACAAACAACTTCTGTGTTTGGAAAACAAACAGATCTTTTATTTCTCTTTACATAATTTGTTACATTTGTGGAACATCCCATCCCCATTTATTATATTGAGGCAGTGCATCTGTAAAAAAAAAAAAAAAAAAAAAAAAAAAACACCAGGCAGTGAAAAAGAACAAACCAGGCAAAAAAAAAAAAAAAATTATACCAGGCAATGCATTTTGTAAAAAAAAAAAAAAAAAAAGTAGAAAAGAAAGAACAATTTAACTACATATACACACAGGTGCTCCTCTACATACAATTAAGGCTCTAATATCCCCATATTTCTCGATGTATCGAGAAATACATGGGTATTAGAACATATTAGATCCTTAATCATATGGACCAATTCTTAATAATGACCAAAAGGAAAGGAAAGACCACAAAATAAAAACAAAAACAAAATTAAGGCTCTGTTCTGGAAACTTGTCTGTAAGTCAAAATTTTGTGTAAATATAAACCTAAAATCTGCATGTAAATGTAAACATAACACTGATTAAAAAAATTAAAAAACACTTAATGTTGCCTTACAGCATTTGAATATTATGACTATTCATGATGTGGATTAAAAGGTGTGACACAGAGTTCCACTTAGACCCCCCTACCCCCACCCTCACACAAATTGCTGCACTGCTTTTCTTATCCCCAAGGTTCAGTGCTTTTTTAAGGGCATATTTGGGTTATTGAAAGTTATGGAACCATTTTGATTTCTTATTTTCTTCCGTAATTCAGATTTGGGAAAGAAAATGATAATTTAATGTAAGAATTGTACTGCCTGTTAATGGCTTTTGCAAGTACAAACCAAATATTTTACAAGTTCTGGGCGGATTCTTTATGCAGACACCCTGTACCATCCAATTCTTTGATGTAAAAATTCATAGAAAACAAATTCAAGTAAAGTGTTAAGTTTGAACATGAAAATAAAAAAGGCAAAATCCAGCCTTGTACTAAATTATGAGTCCTCACATACAAGAGTGGTAAAAGTCAGCACTGCAAAAAATCTAATTAGAAGAGCAAAACAACTTTGCAGAACTTTTTAACATAAAACATTTACCTAAATGGCTAAAAGGTATTAAAAAGGTGACAATATTTTCCAAAGGAAATAATATTAGAAATGTTACGTCAAGTAAGCAAAGAAAAGGAAAGACCACAAAATCAAAAAAGCAAATTATAAAATTAACAACAAAATATATATTCAAATGGAAAATTGTGAAATTCAATAATAGTATGAACAAAATTTGAGATCAACTGCCCAGAATTGTGACATCAGCCAAGCAATAAAATATTAAAATTAGCAAATAAGTTGGAATTCTTAAAAAATAAATAAAAAATAAAGAGGTCACAAATCTGAGGGAAAAAAATCATATACAGTACTACTATCTTAGATTGTAATAAGTCGTATATTTGACAGACATTAGAAGTTTTAAAATGGAGACTTGGGGAACATTTTGCAGAAGTTGAAAGGAAAGATCACAACAGTGCATTATTCTTACATATCCCAATATGTAAGTGCAATCCAAAAATGGGGTTGTGTACTGGTGCTGGATTATGAAAAAAAATCTTAATTTTATTAAGATTTCATAATATATGCTTTCTTTTATGCATCTTTTAGATGCATAAAAGAAAGCATATATTATGAAAATGGAGGCTATAAACCAACCATTAAAACCCATAAGCCACATTTTCAGCATATGGACCAATTCTTAATAATGACCAAATTTCAAGAAATGTGCCATATATATAAAAAAATGAAATGTATATGGATCATGAGAATGGCAACAGTCAATTTTAGAGGAATATGGCAGTAACAAATGAATACAGTTCAAAACCCTTTTGTGGCAAGATAATCTGTTCAACTTTGACAACAAATCCCAATAGTTATCCAGAGGCTCGAAACATCCTTATACATAAAGAAACAGCCCAGAACTTAACAGAATATTTGGTTTATTATTTCTTATGAGGAATTCCTTACTGCCTACTTTGAGTAAGCCAACTTTATGGCTTTTGTAATGTCTGTTAATAATGCAAATCATTTTCTTTTGAACCTCTCCTGATATTCAAGTCTAACTACATCACTCTTGGGAAAATATGATCTTTGGGGCATCCTTTTCTTTGTTTGGGGATATGGAAAAATGGCTAAATCTGAATTGTGCAAAAGGATAAGCTACATGGTTACTGCTTTTATGGGTCCAACAATTTTTTCAATATGAAGTCATACAGTATCATATTGAAGCCACAAAATTCCTTTGATCTCCAGTTGTTTCCTTTCAGTGATCATTTTCAGAATTTCCCAAACAGAGCTGCCTTGGAACTTTACACCCCAATGTTCACACACAAAAAAAAATATGTTTGTATTTACTGCTACAGCCTTCTCAGATTTAATGACCCCTCCCAGACTCATCCTCTAGGATTTATTTTCTGGCCCTTCTTCCAACTTTGAGATCTATGTTTGGCTGTTGAGCTGAACGTCTCTATAAGGCTGTTGCGTGAAGTCGTGACCCTTCATTCACTATCACAGTAGCAGTGTCAGTTAATGTCTCACTCACTTGCAACTGTTGCTCCAAGCTTACCCTTAAAATAAAAAAAAAAAACAACTTTGGGCTATCTTTGAATTCTTTTAATTAGTAAAACATGGTGTACTGAAATGAGCCCTTATTTCCATATGTTTCTTGAGACTTTTAACAAGTTTGTTGCCTTTTGTTCAAACATGTACAACAAAATTTTAAAGCTGTTCTGTTCTTGTGTCCGAGGCAAAGAAGTTCTGTTCTCATGTCCCAGGGCAAAAAGATCACCAATGCACTTGACTGTAACTTGACTCACACTGACAGTGTAACTTGACTCACATTGACAGTTTCAGAGAGTGTATAGTTCCTAGTCTAATTTCAGATATAATTTTGTGTGCATTATGTAATTTTGCTAAGAGTATTAAAAACGAAAGCAGCATTTCAATTTCCATTGGTTGTTGGTCATATTGTCTGTATTATTTGTACACACCATAAGCGTGGACAGTAAATTGACCAAGTTCTAAACGTACATGAGCAATGAGTTTAGTTTTTGATGCTTATAAGTACATCATGAGCAACTATTCTCAGTCTGCTGCTGGACAAAAATCTTCCCTGCTCTTTTCCACACCTCTTTGACCAGAGAAATTACATTCCATGTCATTTTGGTATTCCTTTGAATTTTAATCACCCTTCTAAAATTATAGGTTTTTTTCCCTTTCCCTTTGTATCCAGTCTGGCATTCCAGTAGACTCCAACGTTAGTCCTTGCTATATGTTCAGCCCATTGCCATGTGAGTGTCCTTTCTTTGATCATGCTGTCTTCAACTCTTGTCATTTCTCTGATCCATGAGTTCCTTTTCTTGTCTTCCTTGATTACACTAAGCTTGCATCTCTTCATGCTTGTTTCAGTAGTTTGCAGTCTCTGAATGTCTTTTTTAGTTAAGGTCTTTATCTTTGATCCATTATGTAATAATGATTTGATTTTTTAAAAGTATTTCTATCTGAATGTAGATATTACTTTGGATTCTTTGTCTGTGAATGACAGTTCTATTCTTTCTTTGTTTGAAAAGCATTTGCTAGTAATTTTGTTTTCCGCCCAGAAAACCAGAACTCGTCCAGTTTGTTATATTGGCATGAAAGAACCTGCATCTCTGTCTTAAGAAACATCATTTTTGGAGATCTCTGATCTACATCTCTGTGATCTGGGTGCCCATTTAAAAAAAGTTTCAGAATCTGAATACAAAAAACCTGCAGTACTCATTAAAGCAGTATCATTGTGTTTATAAAAGGTTTTTAATGCAAACAAAAGCTGCTTAATTTGTGAAATTATTGTAGAAACAACATAAATTATCGAGAGATGAATCTTCATGAAAAAAATATTAATCTTAAGTACATAGTTGGCACATATGTTATTTTTGGCATGGGACCATCATAGTTTTACTATTTTCCATGTAACTATCTTTTCAGAAAACTTGAAAATTCTGTTGCTCTGATTTATTTTGAGCAGCAGAAATCTGAAGTTTAGATTTCTTGCTTGGAGATACATTGTCATGTGTAATTATAACAGCAACATGCTCAAACAGAAATCATGAGATACAGGCATTATTCACACTGTAGGTAGGATAAATCGATTTTCAAGTTTTTTGAAGAGATAAATGCATGAGAAACTGAAAATGTGGTGCTTCTTTGTCCCAAATGGCATTCATAAATGTTTCACTGCTAATATATTCACATGTACAATTGAACCTCATTTATACATTTTCAAGGGACCAAGTAAAATGAATGTATAACTGAAAAAAACATATAAACAAAATAGGGCATGATTACATCATCACCATATGGTACCACATAATTCTGTTGCAATAGGAAAAAAAAATTGTTTAAATGCGTAATTTTTTTTTATACAGTTGAACCTAAAGTTGTTGCTTTGTCTTCGGTCTCCTTAAATTTGTAAGTTATCGTTGTACAAATTAAAACTAGAATTTTTAATTTTGCAGCTAAAACTGTTTTTACAAGCATATGATTTTCATCCATTTCCTTCAAAACCTCCATTTTGCCTTTTAAAGGCACTGCTTTACAAGATCATAAAGTCAGGGCTCCAATGCAAAAAAGTGAATGCAAACAAAGGTACCAAAGAAGGAGTCTGATATAACAACATCAAGCAAGAGTAGGTGTCTACTACAAATGCCATCTGAGATGGCCAGTTTTAGCTATGGAGAAGAATGTGCATTCTGCCAAGTGAGTCATAATAAAGCAGGTAGATGTCAGGAAATAGGATGAATGAAAGGAGAGGGATCAGAAAATGGAAAACAGAATTCATGGCAAAGGATGTGTAGGTGAGAAGAGAGTATGGTAAACAGAACATGTATGGTGAATTTCTAAATTATGACCCTATAGCGCCATAATTTAACATATAAATAAGAAGAAAGCTAATTCAATTAACATATAATTAATAACATTTAACATTAAGGGCAATTCAGAATTGATGATATTTTATGTCTAAATGAGAAAAACGTATAAACGAGGTTCTAATGTAATTATTTCTTATATTACAATGTCTTGCTCAAGTACCTCCATTTAAATATCTTTCACACTTTTAACTACTCTTACCACTGTTATGTTATCTTTTATCCTTTCTAGCTCTTGTTGAAGTTTGTTCTCATTATAGAGGAATACCCCATTGTTTTTCATTATCTTGTACTAACAATTCCTCGCTCATTCATTCCAGAAAGGTTAAAAAAAATTCACTCTTTGCATCATTGCCAGCATATAAATGCTACGTACATTTTACGGTTTCCAATGTAACCACCCATTAGGAAACCTGAAAATTGCATCGCCCTGCCGCAGGAATTGAACTGGAATTTCCTTATTTATGTTCAAGCACGATCTGTCACACTGAAGTTAAATTGACCTTCATCCATACTTGCATGAGAAATGGTCATCAACACTACGATGAAGTGGGATTGCTTTGACTACTGCACATCCAAAAACTTGTTTGACTTGCTTAGCTTCATTTTCTTGCAAGTTTGTTGTCAACTGTCTGGCATTTACATGGTGACAAAGATGTGTCAATGCTTTTCATATATTTGCAAATAATTAATACTTTGAGGGATTCGTTTTCCGTTCATTTCTAATTTCATTCTGTGTTACCAAATCAATGCATTCTGGAACATTTGGTTTTGATGAATAATGCAAAACCTGTAAAAATGCATTTGGAATGGTTGCCACAAATAGTCACTCTTTGTTGCTTACCCATTAAATTGCAATTTTATTAACTCATAATTTTAACCGTGTACTACATGGAATGCAAATCAGGATGTTGGGAGGTAGAATGTGTTGACACATTCAACACATTCTGCCTCCCTTGGAGCATTGAGAAATCTAATTCACAACTACCAGCAGCTTTTTGATTTTTGGCTCTTCTATTGACTTTCCTATGCTGGCAGAGGATCATTGTGTGCAAAATCAAAATAACTCATTTACCAGATTTTGATGACAGTAGATTAACTTACTGTAAGGAACAAAAATACACTGAAGAGCTAAAACATTATGACCACGTTTTTTATATGATAGTTGTCCTCTATGTGCTGCCATAACAGCTTTTACCTGGCGAGGCATGGATGCTACAAGATTTCTAAAGATGTTTTGTGGTATCTGGTACAAACGTGTTAACAGCAGATCTTTTAACACTTGTAAGTTATGTTGTTGAACCGAGCACGTCAGATTTGCTGTTCCAAACCACAGAAGCTCAAGTTGATTGATGTATAGGAAATTTTGGAGGCCAGGGCAATACCTGGAAGTCTTCATGTTTCACGAACTATTCCGGAACAATCCAAGCAGTGTGGCATGGCACATTATCCAGCTGAAAGAAGGCACTACTAGAGGGGAATACCATTGCTATGAAAAAATGTACCTGGTCTGCAATGATGTTTTAGGTAGGTGGTAGCCATCCTAGTTTCATGTACATGAATGACTGGATTGAGGGTCTCCCAGCAGAACATTTCCCAAAGCATTATTACAGTTCCTCCACCAACTTGTTTCCATGCCACTGTGCATCCTGGTGCCAACACTTCCTCAGATAAATGAGATTCATCAGACCAGACGACCCTCTTCCAATCATTCCGGGTCCAGGTTTCATCACGTGCCCGTTGCAAGTGCTTTTGATGTTGAACCAAGGTTAGCCTGGGTTATCAGAGTAGCCTGCAACTACGCAGTAGTCAATGTACTGTGTGTTGTGACACCTTACTTTCATCACCAGCATTCAAATTACTGGCAAGTTGTGCCGCAGTATCCCTTCTGTTGGTTTCTACCATACAGGATAGCGTTCGCTTACTTCTAGCATTGATGAGCCATGGTCAGTCCACACCTTGCCAACAGTTTATGGTTTTTCCTCCTCAGACCACTTTTTTGAAGCTACTTAACCATGGCTGACTGTGAGCGTCCCGCAGGACTTGCCTTCTTGGAAATGCTCTGACCTAGTCATCCAACCATTACGATTTGGCCTTTGTCAAACTTGCTTAAGTTTGCTGCCTTTCCTATCTGAAGAACAAAAATAGCACTGATTAATAGAGCTCAGTGTCAGGTGTTGTTCATACTGTTTCATGATCTTCACATAAATATTCGCTGGTCATAATGTTTGGCTCTTCGGTGTATATATATTTTAGTTTGAGAGAAATTTCAGTTAAAAAATTAATGCATATACTCAGTCAGAATCATGGCTTTTATTTATTACCCAGCTGTAAATAGCTTAATTTTAAAGTTATTGAAGTGATGTGAAATGGGATTTTTGCAAAAATTCAAGGTCAGTCAACAAAAATTTTGCATTTTTCAGAAAGATAGTTTTTAAATTTGGGAAAGCAATGTTGTATGTTTACCCTTGCTTAAACATGTACCAGAAGTTTGAAAGTACTTTGAAAGCTAAATCTTCAAGAAATAGGACAAAGACTGATTGTATGAATGATCATTGCCCTTAGTCATTAATAAGAATTATCATAAAAATGCAAAGTAAATTAATCTAAAAGGAAACTTGCTCATATACAAAGGCAAGCATGTTTGTCTGAATGTATTTGTACTGTGGTTGTAGAGTTATTTTTCAAATTTTTTTTTCTTTAGATTTAATTTTTTTAAATGTCTATATACTGTATATTGCAGGAGCACACTAAGATAGATGAAAGAACATTATCCTTTTTTTGTTCAGTCCTGCAAAGAAAAACTTGTATCCTGCATGCCATTTATTGTAATAATCCAAAGCTGTGACACAGTGGCAATGCCAGATTTTCAGAAGAACTGGATGGGCTGGGGGGGGGGGGGGGTAAGCATGATGGGGGCATGGATTTTGGCAAAAAAATACATTCATGTACATTTTGCGTGATGCTAATAATGTTACCCCTAGAAAAAAAGTTTTCAAGTGAATACTGTACATAGTATTTATCCAGTGTATGTACACTTAGTAGACAAAACATTAGAGATAGTGGTGATGGGCAGTTGACATGGGCATCCCCCATGCAGAGTTGAACAGATCCAAACTGAACACAGGTGATAGATAGGTGGACAGCAGGACTTCCCAACAGTAATCGACGAACAAGGGTAAACTTGTTGATCTGAGCGACTTTGATTGTGGAGATGCGTTGTCGGCAAAAGACAGGTGGCTCATTCTCTCGCCCAAGTGGTAAGAACCCTATGGTTCCCAAGGGTAACTGTCAAGGGTGTACTGTGAGTAAGTATACCATTAACGGACGTACCGTACCAGCACCTACAGATCAACTGGTGGCCAACCATATACGATTGATGACCAGGGTCAACGTAGGATATCCAGGCTTGTACAAACTGACCGCTTGCCAATAGTGGCACAAGTCACATTCAGGGTAAATGTCGGAAGCCTAAGCAGCATCCGTTGGCGAACGGCACTGTGCACACCGCGGGCTATGGGAGCTGATGCCTTACTCGTGTGCCATTGTTGACTACTCGTCATCAGATATCAGACATTACACCTCGCCTGGTGCCTCGAACACGAAAACTGGACCTCTGCATAGTTGTGCTGCATCGTGTGATCGGCTAAATCCTGCTTTTAGCTGTACCAAGCTGACGGGAGGGTGTGGATGTGGCTTCAACAGCATGAGGCCATGGCCAGGTTGTGCAAGGTCAGCTCTCTTTAAGGCAGTGGTGGCTCTGTGATGGTTTGGAGAGCCTTCTCATGGGACACATTAGGCCCTTTAGTGTGTCTGGAGAGGTCCTTAACCAGTGCATGCTACCTGCATGTCCTGGCTGACCATCTACACCCTTTCATGGCCTTTGCATATCCTGCAGCCGATGTTCTGTTTCAGCAGACAATGCGCCACTCACAGGCTGCAACCATCCAGGCATGGCTCAAAGAACACTCATCTGAGTTTGGAATCATCCAGTTGGCCCGTAAGGCCCCTGGATTTTAAATCCTGTGGAAGCTCTGTGTGGTATTCCATGGAGTGGAACATGAGATCCATGGATCCTGTACCCACATCTCGGGCGGAGTTGTGGACAATGCTACAACAGGCATGGAAACCATTACCCCCAGAAACCATCCAGCATCTGGTGAAGTCGATACCTTGGCATGTACAGGCTGTTATTCATGCTAGAAGAGAACAAAAACATATTAAGTAGGTATCTAGCATTTTGTCCATTGGGTGTAGTATGGTAATCATGGATACAAATCTCTATGGCAAGTTATAATTTTTTTTCCAATTTTAGCTTACTAATGTCTTTTTTTGTTTTTTGCTTTCATAAGGCAGTTTAAGGATTTTAGTTTGTAACCTCACTAGAAATATCTATTTCTCTCTCATCTTTTTAAACTATAATTACAAAAATTGGCTTCTACTACTCTCTTCTGACATTCGCTCAGAAGAATCCTTCCATTTCCCAGAAGTACAAACTCTAAATTTAACAAAATTCATGTTATAAAATAAAATCTCAGTGAACTCAAGAAATTCACGTACATTTATCTAAGTTTCCTAAAATCTTAAATGGTTGCACCCACCACTTGTTCTGACCGCTTAAATATTTTGGGGGCTGAAGGGTGGGTTCAAAGAAAAGTTGCCTGCTGTGACACTGTTGTCATCAACCTGATCCTGACACTTGCATTATAAATATTTTTATTTATTGAAATTTGGTTTACTCTAGCTTTATTCTTTGTTTTAGTTTCTCTGAGCTCACTGAACTGAAGTGAAATTTTTAGGTTCGAGCGGCAAATTTGCCTTGTTGATTTCTGGAAAAGTTACTGTTCTTCTGGTGTTCTTTGCTAAGATATTACTTATTCAAAACTGCAAGAACTAATGTTTGCTTTAAAAAAGTCACACAACTGAAGTTTTATGTGTGTGTGTGTGTGAGTTGTGTGCTGCTAGCCATTTCATTTTTCTTGCAAATTAAATCAGTCTACTACCTTTTCCATTGAAGTTTGCAAGTACCTTATTTCTTTTGGAAGCATAAGTTAAGAAAATTCTTGAATCCGTACTGACCAGCTATACTATTTAAGGAGGTATGCGTGATAGTTTTTTTTTTTTTTTTTTTTTCCTTCATGAAAATGTGTAACATAAATACAAAATTTTTATATTATGAAGCAGATAATATTAGTTCAAGTGATCTGTACTTTTTAATAATAAATGGGATGAAAACTGCCTTGGATGTTATTTCAGTAAAATGATTACATCTTGGTAAATCAAAGAATTTTCTGCAAATTTGTGTATATCGCATATGAATGTGGGGTAGCATAGTTTTGGGATGTTGTTGATCGTTGTCTTACTGTAGGTTTATGTGAAAGAAGATTAGAACAAAAAAGAAAAAAATCTTCAGGTGAACGAAGTTTTAAACATACCCTTTAAAATCTATAATTTGCCATTTCCTGCTTTAGTTAATGCATTAAACACTGGTGATTTAAATAAATTTGTGAGCATCTGTTTTATGTCATTTTTGTAATCAAGTGATATATGGTAGTTTAAGTCTTTGTAGGTGGTTATTGCAGCATCTAATCCATCTTGTAAGGTCTTTCATTGTTGTCAGTGTTCAGGGATCGCATTCCTCCTAAAATTCCTAATATTTTGTGACCCTCCTTAAATTCCTAAAATTATACCTAAAATTTGCTATTCATCCTAAAATTTTCGTAAGCTTATTTATTAAAAACACAACCGTTATTAACGCCAATAAATTTACCATTACGGTAAGGTAAAAATACCTGTTATTGTAGAAACACAGCCTATATGCTGTGCTGCTGGAGGGAGGGGAAAATGACGCCATCGAGATGCACTTGCTTCGGGGCGGGCGCTCCACTTTTTGCCTTCGGACAGTTTTCGA
The DNA here is from genome assembly GCA_039090855.1 of Macrothele yani. Classification (NCBI taxonomy): domain Eukaryota; kingdom Metazoa; phylum Arthropoda; class Arachnida; order Araneae; family Macrothelidae; genus Macrothele; species Macrothele yani. Next base: position 80,567,825 of record CM077026.1, read on the forward strand.
GAGTGACGAGAGATCTAAGGGAAAAGGGGAGGGGTCATTTTCACCCCTGGTTTGCGCTTTGCAGACGAACTCCGTGGCTTGCAGAAGATCGTACTTTACTTGTGTACATGCCTTGTGGAACCTCCTCTTTCTGCTGATGTTTTGTTATTGTAAACCGCAGGTGGGTGGAAGCAAAGAGGAAACATGTGGTCTCCTTCCGTAACCTCCGGTAATGACAATGGGATGGTAGCTGAGTGTTATCGTGGCAGGCAGTAGAGCACGTGATCATTGACCTTCGATCGTGCGTCGGCGACAGCGACCTTCGATGCGCAATATATCTCGGCTCCGACTCGCTTTGACTGAACTTGCGTGAGATGCGTATGATAGTTTCTGGTTTTGAGTCTTTTATGGTGTTCTCTGTGCTGTGTGCAAGTTCAGTTCTCTAGTGGTGACCTGCTTTTTTTTTTCCATCTTCTGACATCCTCGCAGCCAAATTTCGGGAAGTTTTCTGGTTTTGCAATATTGGAACGTGTTTTTGTACTTCCCTTTCATTTTCTGGTTAGTAATACAAGTGTTTAAGATGCCTAAATCCAAAACGAAATTTCAAGATGCGTGGCTCGCCAAAGAATTGGACGGAGTGAAGTTGAAAGAATGGTGTTCTGCAACTGAAACAATATTTTCTGCTAAGTGTATATTGTGTTCAGAAATTTTCAACATTTCTAATAGTGGCTTTTCACAAGTAAAAGCGCATCATAAAGGAAAAAAACATTTGCAGAAATTTCAAAGTAAATTTCAAAATAAGTCCATCCTGAAAGCCTTTGGAGGACGGGATCTTCAGCCCAAAACAAATATTAGTGAAGTACTGAGTCATGATTTACAGTTGGCTAAAGCCGAAGCATTATGGGCCATGAAAGTTGCTAAGGACAATGTCTTTTGTTTCATGCACTGAAACAGTTGAACTTTTCAAAGAAATGTTTCCCGATTCTGCTATTGTAGCCAAAATGCAACTTAAAGAAAAAAAAGTTGCTTATGTGATATCACATGGATTGTCAAAATATTTTGAAGAGGATTTGAAAAAAGACATTGCATCTAGTAGCCCAGGAAAGGTTACTATAGCATTTGATGAAACTACAAATACACAAGTGAAATGGCAGTTGGATGTGTATCTCAGGTACTGGTCTTCAGAAATAAATTCAGTTTCTTGCCGATACCTAACAAGCGTTTTTCTGGGTCATGCAACAGCAGATATTTTGCTAAAAGAAATTCTTGATGTGTTATCATCCTTCAATATTTCGTTGAACAGAATTATTTGTGTATCCATGGACAGCCCAATTGTAAATAAGTGCTTTTTACGCAAATTCAATGAAGTTGTAAAACAAGAAACAGGCCAGAAATCTTTGGAACTAGGTTTTTGCAACCTGCATGTTGTTAGTAATGCATTAAAATTTTTTTTGACAAGCTTAAATATAGATTTTGACGAATTTGCTACTGATATGCATTACTTTTTAAAGAGTAGTGCTGCAAGATGAGAGGATTATAAATCTGTCCAGGATATAACATTGGTCACAGCCAAATTTCTTTTGCGTCATGTCAGCAACAGATGGTTAACCGTTGGTTCTGTAGCCCAGAGGCTCTTGGATCAATGGCTAAATATTACAGAATATTTTTTAAACTTCTTGACATCTCAAAAAATATTTGAAAAACAACTACGCAATTCGGCAAGGTATAAAAGAATTCACTGTTTCCTGAAAAATGAGCTAACTCCTTGCTATTTAGCATTAATTTCATTTTCACACCAAAATTTTGAAAAGTTTTCATTATGTTATCAGAGTGAAGAACCAAAAATACACCAGTTATATTCTGATTTAAATACTTTAATGAGGAATGTTATGGCTCAGTTTATCCAAGATGATGTTATTGCAGGGAAATTTGGAGAAGACCTAAAGAATGTAGATTTTGAAAACAAAAATTCATGGAAAAAACTAGGGGAGTTAGAAGTTGATATGAAGACAAAAAAATCTCCTCAGGAATGTTCAGGAGACCAGGCAGAAATTATTTCTTTTAGATGTAAGATCATCACTAATTGCAACCACAAAATATTTAAAGTCAATTTTGCCATTCTGCAATCAAAAGCTAAGAGACATAGAAGTTTTAAAGGTAAAAGAACCAAAGAAAGAGTCAACTCAACTTTCAGTCACTGAAGGACTTTCGGAAATACCCAGAATTTCAAGTGTTTTGCATCTTTCTGAGGAACAAATTGATAGAGTAAGAGAAGAGTGGAAACTTAAATTGCGATAAGCCAACTCTAGATGAACTAGTGAAATTTTCAGAGGAAGGGCATATTCCAGTGCGGATTGATCATTACTGGCGTAATATATTTAGTATTAAAGACTCTAGCGGGAAAAAAAAATACTCAAATCTTGCTAAACTCATCAAGTCAATATTAGTTTTACCTCATGGTAATGCTGATGCAGAAAGGGGATTTTCGGTTAACACTGCTCTGTTAAGGAAGGACAAGGCTAACTTAAAAGACTCAACTATAACATCATTAAGAATAGTTAAAGGGGCCATTAAACACTATGGATGTGTAAGTAAAGTTCCCATAACAAGAAATTTGTTAAATAGTGTTCGTGATTCACATAAATTTTATAAAGAGTATGTTGATAAGCTGAAGGAAGAAGAATAAAAAAAGGTAAAAGAAAGGAAGCAGAAAGAGAGGGAAAATAAGGAAAAGCAGCTAGAGAAAAAAAGAAAAACTGAGTTTGATGACAAAATAAAAGAAAATGATGCAGAAATAAATAGGCTTAAAAAAGATAAAGAAGCCTCCCTAGCAGTAATTCAAGAGGGAACAGAAAGAATGAGAAAAGCTGTAGAAAAACAAAATACTGTTGAAATAGCAGTTGCCTCTAACTTCATCATACAAGGTTCAGCTGAAATAAAGAAAACTGAAAGTAAATTAGTTGTGGTAGAAGCAGAAAAAGATAGGCTAATCAGGAAAAGGTTAAAACAATAATATGAAAAAAGTAATTCAGTGAACAATTGTACATAGTTCTTGGTTTTCAATTACCTTTTTAGGATATTATAATTTAATGTGAAACCTGAAAACTTTACTGTGAAAATCGTGAATTGCTTCTGGTTCAACAGCATATTAATGTTCAAAGTGAAACTTGAATGTGGTAAATATACTTGAATATGATAATAACACGTGAAAAGATAAGAACTGAACATTAGAAGTAAATCATACTTAAACTTTAGACATTAGACGTTATGCAAAAACTTTGGGTGTGAACTTCGACCATATATACTAATGGACTGCGCATTGGCAATAGCTGCATCAAAGCCGCCATGGCTCCAACATTGGGCACGTCATCATCAGACTCCAAATTTCGTGTAAAAATGCTGTTATGATTACTAATTTACGCTGCAGAACTTCAGTGTTTTCGGTGTATTATGTGAATGCGCCTCATATATAATGAAAACTATTCAGGTAAGTTTACTTATGAGCTATATACATGCATGATCGGTTTGTTTACATTTTGTGATTTATAATGTGATGAACATTTGCGAAGAATTTGGAACATGCATTCCATTTTTTTTTTCTTAAGTTACTATATTTTTATATCAATAGCTGCAAGTTTCTGGTTACGTAATTGAACTTTATTGACTTAGCTATTTAATTCGTTTCTTACCCATGAAAAATCATAGAACTTTCTTTACTATATCGCTCAGAGCAACCATAAGCACAGCAGGTGTAACCCATCTTTTTGACTGTTGTCATGTGATTTTATGTTGGAGCCAGAAATTTTGATGTCATGCGCAGTCTATCAGTATATATGGTTGAAGGGTGTGAAGCAAACTCTTTACAATGTATACGAAGTTGTTTTACTAGATGTATACAAATATACATCTAGTTTTTATTGAAATACACTCCTAAAATTTTTCTAAAAAGTCCTAAAATTCCTACCTAAAATTTTCCGGAAGTATGCTATGATCCCTGCAGTGTTAGATCTCTGTTTTAGTGTGTAGTTCATACATATCCTGCTCAAGTACATCTGTTACAACTGTTATGCTTTCCCCCCTTAAGTTGCAGCTTCTTCTTCTTCTTTTTTTTTTTTTTTTTGCCACAATTGTTATGTTTCCCCCTCTTAATTTGCAGAATTTAGACAAACCATCTAAAAGTTTTATTTGTTAGAATGATTTTATTTATCATTCGTGGGCAAATGAACTTTTTAATTTTTTCAACCACATATCTGGGATGGATCAAAAATGTTTCCCACATATCTTCATTAAAGATCATTGCTAAAAGTTTCACCTCTCAGTTTCATTATTATGCAGAAAATGAATCTAAATCTAATTGAAATTTGCATAAAAATGTATCACAAATGAACCAATTATGATAATGCACCTATATAAATTTGGGATCAGTGAGAAGAAAGATGTGTGACTCACATGTGTGGGGATAACTTGCCTATGAAAGAGATGCCCCTGTTAAATAAATTAGCAGTGTATGAATTCAGATCTTTAAAATGTAGTAAAAACTTATTCACACTAGAAGAGTAAAACTGATATCTTATCACATTCTAAATCTGGATCATGTTGAAATGCACCTAATTCAACTATATGCATATGATAAGTTGTGATATTCACATGTTAAGTGTTCATCCCAGTTTATCCTACATCAAGTAATTAACACTTGTGTGGTTCCATGTATTATGATCACTTCAACCAAAAGTGTAACAGTAATAAACAATTTCTTGAAGTCTAGGCACTTTACTAGTTTACAAGCAAATTAATGTGAAACTTATTTTTGTACTGCCAGTGACGGATTTAAAGTAACTGGGGCCTTGCACACAACATTAGTTCTTGGGTCCCCTACTTTGCCGGGCATTTTCAAAATGTAACCGGGCACATTTTTACTCACCCACTGATGTATAAAAAAATATTGTAATCGAAAAACAAACTGACTTTCAGATTTCAACAGAAATACCCGTTTTGGCCTCCCCGAACATGATTTGACTATTTTCATGGTGGTGTCTCTATGTGTGTGTGTGTGGGGGGGGGGGGGTTGTCGCCATAACTTAAAAGCTATTATAGCTATAACGGCAAAATTTAATACTGAGGGCTTCTGTGATACCCTGATGGAGGAGGAAGTGGCTGAAGTTAAAAGTGGAAAGCCTTTTATTAAGGAAGAAAAGTCAGAACTTTTATAAATATAATCACTGAACCATAGTACTTTAAATGTGTTACATGAGTTTAGTTTATGATAATTGACATTAATTGACATTTATTTATGTTGCATGTGGTGTGGGATCTGCTGTTGCATATCATCAGATTCCATCCCATTGACAATTAGTTCCCTTGAGACACTCCGAACATGGATGAAATCTATTCCTGTGCCTCGTAACTAAACTAAATGTAAAGGAAAGAACATGGATGAAATCGTATTCCTCTGCCTCTGTTCAACTAAACTTAATGGAAGGGAAAGGAATTTTAAGGGAAAGGTGGAGGGTCGTATTAAACACTGAACTAAAGAGCTAAATGTTCGTTACATTCTAAGAAAATTAACAAGAAATAACACCCCAATTTCTAAGCTCAGTTGTAGTAGTTTAGCATTGAGAAACATTACTTTCAAAAAGATATTTAGTGAGCCTACATTTAAGCTAGTAAATTCATACATGTAGATGACATACTTCAGTTTCAGGCGGAATTATGCCCACATATCTTCCCAAACCTAGAACAGCGTATTTATCCCTCGCTTATATGGCTTTTCTCATTATTTAGAAGCAAAATCTCTCTATTCTAAAAAAAAAGTAACTGCCGCTGCGACGCTCCCGCTTTTCTAGCTTGCGGCGCAAAAAGTATTGAACACAAAAATATGAAATTTGCATTGTTTGTAGAGAATTGTTTGGAGAACACGCTGAAATAAATTGTTTTTCGATTCTGGCGATACTTCAAAAGCTATTGTATTTCAAAGTTAAGGTAAGCAAAAAAGGGCTTTCAGTTCGCGTTCCGCACACACTAACAGCAACAGAACCACGGAACTTTGTAGGTATGTAGGGCCATGGCCGAATTTTTGCACCCCGTGCCCTTTTTTTTTTTGGATTTCGATTTAGTTTACGAGAAATTAACTTTTTAAATTTAACAAAATTCTTTATTTCATGATGGGATCCATTTAAAAAAAAACGCATATATGGCAAACTCTGAATCATAATTCATTGCAATTCTTACAGCATGAACTCACAACTATCATCCCTCTTTTACAAAAATTTTTTTTAAGAAAAAGTCCTTTTCTGATTTCTAAGCATTTTTTAAAGACGCAAAGAAAAGGAATGAGTGGCTTATTCTGTCTTCAGTGTTAACCACAGAGGAAAGTTCTGGTCCCGTGACCTGCTGCCGTGGTGATGCAGCTATTTTTAGCACTCTCTTCTCATTGGGTGAAAGGACAGGATCTAACAGCCTTGGCTACAATCAAACTGTTAATAACGTATCGGCGTTTTCCGCCGGCATACGTGAATATTTATGTAAATGTAGGCTTTTGCCTTGTACATGAAAAGCAAAGAGGGAAAATGCGAGTGTGTTCGTCCGCTAATTGTTCGACCACTTCTGAATGACCTAGAGATCTCAGAATTAGCATGCCGATAGTTCTTAAGGTCCATATAAAAAAAAAAGCAACACTTTGAAGCATTGTCTGCTTGAATTTTTCTACCACTTCTACACCTAGAAAAAGTCTGAAAGCCAAAATATTCAAAAGGGTGGCTTAGCTTCTTTGTTTCAAAATGCGGATAGGTTTAAAGATAATTTTGTCAGAATCACTGAAATGCTCTGAAAATTTCAAAGTTTGATTTAAATTAAAGGGCACCAAAGCCTGCTCCATTTTACGTCAACTTGCAGGCATTGACGTCACACCGCTATGCTAAATCGTAAAACAGTTACGGATTTTAAATTACTTTTTTCCCCTTAATTACTTTTCCCATTCTTTAATTTTACGTTCAAGAAATGTTTTTATATATTCACCGTTCGGAGAACGGGCATGATTGCTAGTTAAAAAAAAATATATGTATAAATCATTATTTTTGAGGGCCCCCAGCATTGTGGGGCCCTGTTTCTGGGCTTCATTGGCTTTTCTGTAAATATGCCCCTGTGTACTGCTTAGGAAAGACTTGAAGACTCAGAGCAGAAAGAACAAAGTAACATGACTGACATTTCTTTCAAACAAAAACAAAAAACTTTTGGCAAGCAGGACATATATACATGTATATATATATATCTTTGTTTATACATTTGAAATTGTGAGCAAGTGTAGACAACCAATTTAGTTGTAAATGTAGGTGCAAAATTATAAATTCATAATTGAATTTTCAAGTTCCTTAATAAAGTACATTTTGCTGTGTTGTTCGTAAGGCTTTAAATTATGGAACACTTTTTGAGGTAGTTTTTTTTTTTTTTCTTCTTCAGGGAAAGCCTTTGAGTACCTGCCACCTACACCACCATTTGGATATGTTGTTTCACCGTATCCGCATCCAAATGGAGCTTTGGGTGCTATGTCAATGGTAAGTTAGTTGATCATATTATCACGTGCTTTCTGTTTTCCAGTGAATAGAAAGTGTGCAATTTTCTGTGGTTTTGCTTTGCTTAATAAGTGTAGAACATTTTCATATTTGTGTCTTGAACGTTGTTGACTTGAAGAGAGAGACACAAACATAGCATTATTGTGAGTTGTACCAGATGTAACTATTTCTATTGCCATAGAGCAGGAAGTTCCTCTTTAACTGTGACTGGAATACATATTCAAAACTGAAACTAGATATAGTATGTTCATTATAAGATTTCTCATTTGGCTGATTTTTCATACCAAAAATTATAAATAGTTCAAATTCAACTGTATAGTGTGCAAACTTTGTCTGTTTTAAAGCTTTAAGTTTCTTTCAGAGCACCTTTCTTTCTTTTTCCTGCAGTTTTATTTCTTTTTGCATGAGCAGAATCTTTCTCTTAAGAATATTTACTTTTATCAGAAATACTTTGGACTTTATAATGCAGTACAGAAGGCATAATCAAGATTCTTGCCCAACATAAGGTTATGTCAGACAAGGTACTGATGTATTCTAAATAATTTTTTCTGTACAAAATGAGAATTCTAGTTTTGAACATCAGAAAAATGTGTATGTGTATACCAGTTTCATAAAATAGTAACACATTGTATGACTAAATATGTCCTTAAGAAATATATTTTTTCCTATAAGAAATATTTAGCACTGTAGAAAAAATATGTTCAGAATATTCAAGCATTTAATGTCTGACAGCACATGACCATTTTGTCTCAACTCCAATCACGCTCAAAAGTTATTAGTTTCTAATCCGATTTTTCATGTATTCTTCTCAAACTGTCTGACAGATATTGTATTAAGTTATCATTTATTGAAGTCTGGTATTATATAAATTGTTATAAAATAACAACATTAAACATGTGCTTTTTTTATTAATTTTTTTTAAATTGTTTTTTAGGAATTGTTTTTGTAATGGAATAGGAGAAGGCACATTGCATCAAAGCTATTTTAATAATTAAAAATTTGTATTTGTAATTTTGTGCATAACCAAAAATTGGTGGAGTTACCAAAATCAAATATTTTAGAGATTTTGCTAATCACTACATTTTAAAATTAATTTTTTGTGTTCCCAAAGATGCATCCCAATCAGGTTTAGTTACACTGAATATTTTAATGTAATTATAATTACTTATCTGTCTTCTGTGTTTGTGTACTTTGTATACCAGAGAAGTTACTTTGAATGCCAAATGCGAAGTGATGTCTCACAGTTTGAAAAGAAAATTTCACTCTGTCTTAGGATTTATCTCTCTATAACTGTCATATAAGTGTCTATGGCTGATTATACTATGCCATAGGTTTACCTTATTTTCAACAGTGGTTTAAATTGGTTATTAGAATTTTAGTGAACTGCCCAGAAAGGTCAGTGATTGAATAAAATATTTATATTCAAGAAATGCGGGGTATTTATTCTCTTCTTACTTCTCATTTTGAACAAATATCATGAATGTAAAGTGCACAAAAACTGGCACACAAAATTTTGGAACTCTTCTGTATTTTGCTCTATTGCATGAAGTACTCACATGTGAACTTTTAAATGAGACAGAAAGTATGAAGAACATTGTCCCTGCTAAACTGGTGTATTCCTTTACCCAATCTTTTATTAAAAAAAAAAAATGAATACGAATGAAAGAAATGAAGTTTAGTGGTTGGAAACAGGTAACACTACTACTATACTGAAGTATAGTAGTAGTGAACACATTCAGTTTTCTAAATGTGTTCCACATACTGAGGTGGAAGCAAATGGATCAATGAAATGAAGGATGTTAGTGTCAATTGTGAAGGATTCATTTGAAGGATATGTGAGGGATATTGATATCCTTCATATTGGATATGAAGGATATTGTGTCAAGAATTGAAATCCGTAAAAAAATTTCCATGAACATTTAATCGGTATGTTTGTGTGACTGACATATCGATTTGACGTGTTGAACATATCAACTAAAAGACAATTTTAATATACAAATGACAGTCAGTTTTAATGGATTTCATATGCCATAATTAAGATGTTTGGCCATTGTATTTGGCATTATGTAACACTTACAGCAATTAAAATGCAATCAGTACATAATTATCTCATTTGTATGTTATTGTTAGGCTACATACGCAAGTAGAAATTTCATGGCAATTAATATTTCGTTTTAAATGCAAAATTGTTGTGATATTGTAATAGCTTTTCACTTTAACTGAGGTTTTCTCAACTTTTGTGCCAACATGTTAAATACCTTTTAAAAACTCAATTTTAAGTTTTACATGTGAGGCTGATATTTTTAACCTCTCTCTCTCAACATTTTTAGAAATTATCACCAATCCTAATCCGACAGCATTTTTACTGAGTCTTTTCCATTAGGTTGCAAGCAGAGAGGGTTGAAGATGCAAAGTGGAAGGGAGTAAATGTGATCAGGAGAATCAGAACATGCAGGCACTATGGGTTTTTCAGAACACTAATTCTCCCCTCAAAATATGACTAACCTGGGGAAGACGACCCCCTGCCCAAAGAAAGATCTGTAAAATATGTCGTCCATAAAATAACTGTTGAATTTCTGCAAGTTTTACAAGTAAACCATAAACATGACAGGTATGATTGTGATTCAAATGACACATGTGATATAAGAGTGGCCACCATTAGGTAAACTTTGTAGATTTTCCCACGTCATAAATGAACTGCTGATGTGTAAAAATACAGGGTCAAGATCAGATTTCAGGTCATTTGATTGTGGACGATTGTATGAAAGAATGCCCACGGAAAAAACGCCCACGGAAAAAACGCCCACGGAAAAAACGCCCACGGAAAAAACGCCCACGGAAAAAACGCCCACTTTTCGAAAGTAGGAAAAAACGCCCACGGAAAAATCGCCCACAGACAAAATGCTCACGGGAAAAATATGTGATCGACTGATAAGTTTTTTATGTCTGTTATAAACGGTGTTCGGACAACTAGTCACAGACTGCTGGCCAAAAAATCGTTAGGGGTCATATAAAAATTGCGGTTTCTTGGCCACCTCACCTACATAACGCGAATATGGGAATGACGGAATGAAAACTTTTAGAAGGGCCTAAACGTTAGTACTAATATTATTTTCTGCCTAAGTAATACCGCAATATTAATAATTTGATGTGTAAAATATTTTCTGCAAACCTTACAAATATGAGAGGAAAGTTCGGATTGCACTGATTGACTGTAGAGGTTGTATGGTGTTGGCCTGAAAGCCGTGGTAGTCTTATGCAACATTTATTTAAAAACATACTAATGATTCACCGTTGTCTTCAAGCCAACTGCTATACGATATTTTTCTAGAAACTACAAATAAAAAATTCTCTGCGAGTATGTGCAAACCCAGGGAATTTGTCTGGGGAGGGGGGGTGCTTAAAATCTAAAATATGTAATATAAAGAATTTCTGGTCCGATCGGGAGATTTCCAGCGTTTACAAGCTACAACACGTCGAATTATCTGAGGGTATCTGCTGCCTCAGGAAACTAGTCGGGGGGGAGGGGTAATACCAAAATCGTAAAATATCAAGAATATCTCTTCCGATCGGGAGATCTTCAGTACTTAGAAACTGCAACTCGACAAATTTTCTTAGCGCATGTCACTCTCTGGAAACCTGTCGGCGAAGAGGGGGGGGGGTAATACCAAAAGTGTAAGATATGAACATTTCTCGTCCGATCGGGAGATTCTCGGCAATTAGCAGCTACAACTCGACACATTATCTGAAGGCATGTGAATGATGAAAATTTCCGGGTCGGAAGAGAAATTCTTCATATTCTACACTTTTGGTATTACCCCCCCCCCCGCCCCCTTGACAGGTTTGCTCAGTAGGTTCATGCCCGGAGATAATGTCTCCAGTTGTAATTTGTAAATGCTGAAAATCGCCCGATCGGACAAGAAATTCTATATAATTCACAATTATCATATAACCCCCACCCCACCCCCAGGTTTGCTGAGTAGGCACGTACCCTCAAATAATCTGTCCAACTGTAGCTTGTAAATGCTGAAAATCTCCCGATGGGACGATACATTTTTCAAATCTTAGAGTTTTGATATCCCCCCCCCCGGATAGGTTTCCTGAGTCAGCACATGCGCCTCAGATAATTTGCAGACTTCTAGTTTGAAAACCCTTAAATCTTTTGCTGAGATGTAGATCATAAACATTTCTTATAAAGAATTACATTAATTATCGCAATTAAGAAAAGACGAAATTACGGAAACTTTATATGACTCTGATTTACCAACCTCTGGGGATCGTGGGCACGAAGCTGTCGAAAACGTTATTTTTATGAGGCCCCTTAAAATTTTTGTGGCCAGTTCTCCTACACCCGTCATGTAGAAATTAACTGTTTTAGTTGTCCTTTGGAAAACTCCCAGGAAGCTATGAGTGCGTATTTTTTTCTTTACACTGGGAAGAAAGAAGTATGCCTGTAACTTGAGATTATACTACTCACGGGCAAGACCCACCCTGACCGGTGGCCAACCGATAAATTTAAATGAAATATATCCCTTGTTATTTGGGGTGCGGTCTCTAGCAAACGTTCCAGCTGCAGCTGCAAAGCACCACTTTGACGAAAGACAGATGCCTCCTCCCAATCCCCCCTTCGGCTCGCCGTACACAAAAGAGGATTTCCAAAAGAGACAAGAGTGCAAAGAAAGCACATTACGCAAAGTTATATCTGTACATTGCGCCTTTTACGAAAATCGCTTTTACAATTAAATGCTATACTTTAAAAGTATTTATAAATAAAATAATCTGACTTTTAATGATTTCCCTTTTAATTGATATAGTTAAATAACAAACATGCATAGTTTTATAAAAATTAAGACCTTACTTTAAAAAATAAGAATAGTCACAAATTTTTTACAGTAAAGCCGAACTGGATTTTTTAAGAAAGTAGCTACTCTACAGTAGGAAGTTGAAAGTTAACAATCTTATTTGGTTCTTCACTAGGCCACCCGCGGCCCTTAAGTCCTAGGCCTTGGCCTATTTAACAGTTTTTATTCTAACGATGTTATATTCATAACGTTTACGTAACACATCAAATTATTAATATTGCGGTATGACTCAGGCAAAAAATAATATTAGGACTAACGTTTAGGCCCTTCTAAAAGTTTTCGTTCCGCCATTCCCATATTCGTAAATTTACATAACAAGTATTGTCAATAATCAAACAGAAGTCATCGCTCTTTCCACGTTTATAAGTGAGTCACGGAAAAATTCTCAGTGGCCGCCACCAGGAATCGAACTCAGGGTCTTCCAGTTACGCGCCGGATATGCTTCCACTGCACCACAGCTATTCCTATTCCACGTCAAATGTCTGTAATAATTGTCAATAATATTGCGCTTCTACTTATGCACCATACATTCAATCCATACATTAATTAATAGGCCGTAGGCTAAGCCTATTCAACACTTTTTCTTCGCCTGTGAATTAATTAAGTAAAAGAAAAATATTGCAAACTTGACATGTTATGTAAATATTTAGTACCTACGTAAAAGTGCAGCGTTATTAAAAAATCCCACCTTAGGGTCCTTTTCCGAACATACATGAATTATGCTGTAATTCTCGCTTGGCTTACATAGAACGTTTTCTCGAAATTTGTTTTGGAGTTCCTAATTCAATTCTCAATGTAGGCCAAAAATCGATAATACTTACACCCCCTTGAACTTTTGTGGCCAATTCTCCTACACCCATTTTCGTTATGTAGGTGAGGTGGCCAAGAAACCGCAATTTTTATATGACCCCTAACGGTTTTTGGCCAGCAATGTGTGACCAGTTGTCCGAACACCGTTTATAACAGACATATAAACTTATCAGTCGATCACATATTTTTCCTGTGAGCATTTTGCCTGTGGGCGATTTTTCCGTGGGCGTTTTTTCCTACTTTCGCGAAGTGGGCGTTTTTTCCGTGGGCGTTTTTTCCGTGGGCAATTTTTCCGTGGGCGTTTTTTCCGTGGGCGTTTTTTCCGTGGGCATTCTTTCCTCATACCATTGTGGACTGGTCTCCTCTAGGCCTAAGATAATTGAATACCAAACTTCCCAGGCTTCCCTTTCTGAGTGTCCACTGTTTGATGTTCTTTCATCGTGCCTGGCTTCAGGACACAAAAGTGTGTGAAAACAGATGGTTAGCAGATATTTTCCAGAATAGTTCCCCAGAATTGACTTTTTGACCTACCAGGTACAGATGATAGGACTACTCACAAGGGAGAAATTATTACAGATTAGCCAGATATATATTTATATATATAATTTTAAATCTGCATTTATTTAATACATATATAATTTTTAATCTGCATTTTATTTTGAAATTTGCTCTGCTGAAACAAAATATAATGATTTCTCAGAACTGAAGTGGAAATATTAAGTACTAAACTGTTGAAGCTATGATGCTCTTGGGAGCTCTGCTAAATCTGAGACAATTGCAATGGTAGAAAAGTTGAAAGTTTGAGCTCGTGTTAAATTAATTGGAATGTGATCAAGTCAGTATGACAACTAATATCGTCAACTGAAATGAGAATTGCATAATTACATATTTCATACCTCTCCTAATCAATAAAAACTTTTTTCATGTCAATCTTAAAATAATAAATACTGCCATAAGTCTAGTTGTGTGATGGTTACTGTTTATCTGGGGACCCAAGGTGCCTTGCCCCCTATGAAAGTGTTTCTTAACATTTGAAAAAAAAAATGCTTTAATTTAATAAAACTCATCAATTTACATTATAAAATGCTTTAATTTATGTTTTTATTTCTAACTTTTTTGTCCTAATGGATTTCAAAAACTAATATTTTTGTCACCCCCTTCCCCAAAAATAAATTATGTATACGCACCTGTCATGATATTTGTAAAAGCTTTCACTATTTAAGATGAATTGTGTGGCTTTGAGATTATCAGTCCTTTGAACACCATATAAATCCATTGAACAGTTAACACCATTCATAAATTCTTGCAAAATATCCAACTTCATCACTTCGGTTTTTGGAAATGTTTCCCTCCCTTATCAAGCTGAAATGTAAACATTTAGGGGGAGGGGGTGCGCATAACATACATTTAATAATAATACAGGACAGTGGAAACATCGCGAAAAACCAGAAACCATTGCAATTCGCTCCACGCATCCATTTTATATTTTCGGAAATAATTTATGGAACAAAATGATATTTAACAACGATACAGAGCAGAAGGAACATCCTGAGAAACAGAATTTAAGACCACAGGGAAATTTTCGCTCCTTCTAACTTCCGTTTTCAGAAATTGTTGCCTGCATTTTGAACCTAAAGTACGAACATTTATGCAATAAATAAAATGCAACAATACTGGACAGAAGGAACCTCGCTAGAGAGAAACCCAACGAAATCTTCACTCTGCCCAACTTCCGTTTTCGAAAGTTTTGAAAGACGGAATCCCGCCCTCCCAGCAGAAATATTTCCCCTCCTCCTAAAACTTTAGTTTTTGATCGATCTCGAGAATAGTAACCCAAACGATTACAAAAACAAAAGCTGAATTCCGTGAATCCATGGAAGAATTTCATGTCTGTAGGTACAAAACAATGGTATCAAATTAGCAGCCTTTATTATTGGTCGTTACTTAAGTAAATTTAAAGTTACGGATTTTTTTTTTAGTAAACTAAGCAGTCTGACAACAAGGGATGAAACTAATTATTTATTTATACAGATTTTATTGAGAAGTATTCAGTTAAAGAACATCAAGCTCATCTACACGCATGCGCAAACAGTTACATGTAAACTCCCCCCACCCCTGTCGTAAGGTAAGCTGGATCTGCCACTGCCTGTACAGATAATTGAAGTAACCATGTTCTGTAATTAAATTCTGTGGAAGAAATATTCTCATAATTCGTGAAACTACGTTAGATTAATTGCTAAGTTCATAATTTTGATGTTCTATAGTTGCTTTGTCTGGCTTTTTTAACTGTTGATTTTTGGATACACAGTCTGCCGTAAGATTTGAGATAATAGCAAGCAATTATAAAAGTGTTTAATATATTTGAGTATCCCACTGGCCTGATTTCAGTTTAGCAAAATTCTTACGTTCTGTGGTTCTTCCACTTCTCATCACATATATGCCTGTGGTTTTCGCCTTTACAATAAAGATCAAGATTTTTTCCGAAAATGATCCCACAGTCAAGCATATTTTGATGTATTGTTTCAGCAAACGGCCGTCTGCAGGTCTGCTCGCGCCACGTTTTTTCAGCCATTGTATTTTTTAGCGGAGACTTGATCACTGTGTACACACTGCTGCCCAAACACTTCATAATCACAGAGCAGTGTTGCTATGCCTGTCAAAACCTTGCCGTCAGGTTCTTGCTGGCCCCCCTTTCGTGTTTTCCACCCACCTACCCGCAGATCGCCCCTCATTCCTCCTCCCCGTTTTTTTTTTTTTTTTTTGCCTGGGATGCTTGAAAGAGGGGGTGAGGGGAGGTAGCTGAAGACTGAAACAGGACGGGAGTGTTGCATGAATTCTCCACGACCTTGTGGTCGTTAGTTATTTCCCCTTGCGTCGACCCCCGTTGGGACCTGTGTGCACGCCCTCTGGCCCTGCGATGTTCTTTCAGTTGAGGGGCGAGTAGTTTTACACGCGTCGTCTGCTTACAATGGCCTCCTCTGAAGTAGTGCATCTAAGAAATCATAACGGTTTTCGTTGAAGATTGTAGTCTCAGATAGGAAAACGCACGTGCTTCCACCCCCTCTTTTAACCATAATAATGATAAGAAAAAGAGAGAGCTGTAAAAGTAGATCTCGCCGTGAGGGGTTATCTAGTGATTTTCTTCGAACTCTTGGTCTAGCCTATCTACATCTATAATGCTTTATCACAAGAAACCAAGCCCATGGATAAATACCCTATGGCACAGTACCTTGTTTGATTCCAGTTCTTGAAATGGCTATAGTGAAGGTCCTCTGATGAGACCATACGGAAGAGTCCATGGGAATTTTCTTGGGTGAGATCAAATCGATCTTCACTTGCACATCTAACAATGACTGACATCATCATCATCATCATTGTCAACCATTATCAATCCACTGCTGGACGAAGGTCTCCCCAAGTTTCCTCCACAACGGTCTGTCTTGTGCCAGTCTCCTCCATGTCACTCCCGCATATTTACGAATTTCATCCACCCATCTCCCAAGTGGTCTTTTTCTGGGTCTTTTCCTGTCCCTTGGAATCCAATCTAAAATTTCGGCTGTCCATCTATGGTCTGTCCTTCTGGCAGTATGTCCAGCCCATTGCCATTTCAGGGATTTAACTCTGATCATGATGTCCTCCACTCTCGTCATTTTTCGGATCCACGAGTTCCTCTTCTTATCTCTCCTGGTTATACCAAGCATGCACCTCTCCATGCGCCTTTGAGTTGTCTGCAGCCTTTGTATGTCTCTTTTAGTTAAGGTCCACGTCTCTGCACCATACGTAAGCACTGGAAGGATGCATTGATCAAACACTTTTCTTTTAAGACATAATGGCATATTGCTCTTGAAAATTATGCTGTTTCTTCCAAAAGCTCTCCAGGCAAGTTTTGTACGCCGATTAATTTCTTCAGGTATGACTGACATAGTTTTGTACGCCGATTAATTTGTCAGGTATGACTGACATACTGCTGTTAAAAAAAAGGAGCTTCCCAATTTCACTTTGAAAAGCTTTCCTACAGCCACAGTTTTATATATTTTTTACTGAGATTTTGTGTTTGTGTGAAGACGACTTAGAGCACCTAAAAGAACCTCTTGTGTGTGTGTGTGTGTGTGTGTGTGTGTTATGCACAGGACCGGCTGTCGGACCAATAGGGGCAACCGTGGCGTTCGCCCCGGGCCCCGCAGTTCAGGAAAAAAAAAAAATATATATATATTTTCGATAGAATATTTTATAATTATTTTTTTGTAAGATTTTGGGGCGCAAGGCCATTAAAGAGTTATTTTTAAAGTTTTTTTTTTGCTTCCAATCCCCGTTTTCGAATAGGTTATTGCCTTACAGAATACTGAGATTTTCAGATTTCAAATGATTATTGTAATCACCTTAAATATTTTCCGCATGCATGAAATAAAAAATTAAATTTCATCATTTTATGGCCGCTACTATTTATATATCCAACAATTTGTGTGTAAACCAGATACTTAAATTTAGTAAAATAAAAAGGACAATATCAAAGTTGTTTTTGGGCTACATATAGAGGGCAGTTATTCAGACTTAAAAAGTTACTAGAAATTTAAGAAAAAGCAATTTTCTTCTATGAGCACGTATAAAAGTTTAAGAAGTCGCTAATTTGTCAGGTACTCCAATTTGCTTTAAAACGAATCACACTGAAACATGCATATGGGGGGGGGGGGGTCACTATTTATACTAATTTATTTTAGAAGGGTCATTATTATTTCCTACGCAAAAATATTCGCTACACATTTATGTTTTTATCATTTTGTGAGCAAGTTCTTGTAAGTCACAATACAACGTCAAACCTCTCCACCTGGAAAGAAAATCGATCGCAGACTTCAACCCCACCCCTCTCTCTTTGAATTTTCAATCCATGTTGAGGGTGTTTCCTTCAGCTTAAAGCAATAATCATAATTGGTCCCCAGTCTAGAACAAACCTAATTTTGAGAAAAATAAACACGTAAACAAAAGTTATATGATGTTTACACACAGTGAGTACTTTCTTATGTATGTATTGTAAATAAACACAAGTTATTTACACACACACGACACATCAAAAAACAGTTAGTCCTGAAAGTGTGTTGACCAAAAATGTGGACAGCCGAAAGAAGAATAAATCTTCCGCGGAGCAGGTGAATTCCTCTTAAAAGGTATGCTTCTCCGTCGTAGCTACTACACATGTATTTCCCCCGTTTTATGGCCGCAATATATAAGGCAGGATGGGAAAAGGCAAAATGGGATCTTTTCTCCGTCTAAAATTTCGTCTCCCAGTTTTACAACCACTAATGACCCCAATATAAGGTACAGCAGGAAAAGGCAAAATGGTCATAAACCGTCATGTACGTGTTCCTTCCAACAATGAGCCTCTTCTACCATTTCGTAAACAAACTACAATGTCCTTTTGATGCTCGCTAACGTTATGTATTTGAAAATAGGAAATGTTATGAATAGTTTGTAGATTGCTTAGTTGAAATTAAGATATTTCTTCATGAAATTAAAAAAGAACATGCTGCTGACAGATTAAAGAAATTAGCAGTCAACAGCTGACGTATTCCTATTTTAAAGGTGTGCGCATTTTTTTCCCTATTTTTGAGAAGTGGCAATTTTTTCTGTGGGCATTCTTCAACCTCAGTTGCCAGTAATTTTTCCTTTATGTGTGTGTGTGTGTGTAGGGAATATAACTAAGAAAGGTGGAAAATCATAATCACTTACAACTGGTTCTTTGCAAGAAACGTGCTTTGCATTAGAATGTATAGCTTCATTCTTTAGTAAAAATCGACGTCTAAGTGTTTTGTTATGGGAAATGAGGTCACTAAAATCAGCAAAGAAAAAATTAGCAGTCTGGTATTCAAGTATCCAGTACTTACGTATTAATTGTGACCCGAATTGCATCGGAATATATTAACAGTACTTAGTTCATAACATTTTGTTTCTAAATACACATACGCATGTGCCATTTACGTTAATCAGTGTCCTTCATATGAGTGGAATTTTCAATACATACACTGGTGAGCCATTACATTATGAGCATCTACGTAATAAACTGTAGAGAACCCTCTTTAGCCCGCAAAACAGCTGCAACTCGACAAGGCATTGATTTGATGAGGTGGCGATAGGTATCCTGGGGTATCTGGTACTATAATGTCAACAGCAGGTCTTCCAGTTCCCGTACATTTCGGGTGGTGGTGATTTAGCGCGAACCCGCTTTTGCAAGTCGAACCACAAATGTTCAATTTTTAGGTTTATGTCAGGTGAATTTGGAGGCCACGGAATTAACAGAAAGTCACCAGCATGTTCCTCGAACCACTCCTTGACGATTCTGGCAGTGTGGCATGGCGCGTTATTCTGATGGCAATGGCCATCGCCAGCACGGAAAACTGTTGCCATGAATCGGTGAATTTGGTCCACAACGATGTTCAGATACCTGACAGTTGTCAGGGATTGTGCTATGGGGATAAGGGGCCTAAAGTGTCCCAAGAAGAAAACTGCCCACAGCATAACACCGCCGCTGGCCTATTTCCGCCCAACAGGCATCCAGGTGCTATAGCCTCCGTTGGTAACCGAAGTATTCGCGCACGGCCTTCTACGTGATACACAAGGAATCTTGTTTCGTCAGACGAGGCCACTTTCTTCCAATCTCGATGATGTTGGGCCCATTTCATGCGTTGTTGGCGATGACGTGCAGTGAGCATGGGGACCCGACTGGGGCTTCGGCCATGCAAACCCATGCGCGGACGGCTGCGATGAACTGTGTGCTGTGACACATTGCCCCGATCACCACTCTTGTAGCTGCGAGTGATTTGTCGCTCTGTGGCCCTGCGGTCGCTGGGAACAATGCGGGACAGTCTCCGCTCCCCCTGTGACATCAATGAGCTGCGGACGACCCACAGCTGGACGATGGTTCGTCGTTTGGCCATCTGTGCACCACTTTTGATACGTACTCACTAGAATGACACGTGAACAAGCAGCGCCGTTTCTGAGATCGTAGATCCGAGGCATCGTGCCATCACAATTTGTCCTTTATCAAACTCCGATAAATCGGCAGCTTTTCCCATTATGACTCCGAACACTCTACTAACCGAAAGCCGGTCCTCGAGTTGTATATGTATACTGCTGTGTGAATTTAACCTGTGCCTCTATTGTGAGGGTGGCCATAATGTAATGGCTCACTGGTGTATAAGGTTTGTGTCAGTAGAAAAGTGAAATATGAGAAATAACAGGCAGTGCCTGATGTAATTTTCGATTGAAGGACCAGGGATATCCAATTAGTGGAAATCGTAAGTTAAAGAGAGAGAGAGAAAGATAAATGGTCTAATCGAAATAGAATTGTCTCCCTTTTGGTTGTAGGTATGTAGAACTTTTTGAGCATGTGCAGTACAATTTTGCCTCCAAAATTAGCATGCAGAAACACGCAGTATGAAATTTATATTTGCCGCCCGCTGTCGCTGAGTCGTCTGAAGCGCTGGCATCTGACCTTTCGTCGGTGTTGCGCCCGGGTTCAAGCCCGTGATTAAACATGGCTGATGTGCTCTGTTCTTGTACCGGAAACAGTGACCCTAAATTAGGGGCTAAAGACTGTTTACAGCCCTTGGAGTTCCCAGCGGTGGTCATTAATCCACCGAACGGAACAAGAAATTTTGCCCCATCTTCTCGTTTTGTAATGAAGGTTATTTGCTCAAATCGTAGTTCTTTTAAAAGTTGGGCATAATTCAAGACAGATTTTCCCGTAGGAATAAATTTACAACCATTGTTGCGTATTTCAGCTGACAGGCATACATTCTTCAGGTATTGTTTTCCAAAACATCCCAGTCTCGTTCACATTAAACAGTTGTTTAACAAATGGAGTATATCCACCTTCTTCTACAGGGTGTCCCACTCGCTACTTGACCCAAGTTTTTATTAATAACATCGTGAATAATTACAGTAATTGAATGATATTTGGTAAGAACCTACCTTCATCCATGGAAAACAGAACTATATTATAAGAGATGTTGAAAGTGTTTGCCCTGTGCATCGAGACAGGCTTGAACACGAGACTATGTATTTCGGAAAGTTCGCGCTGGTTGTTCCGTCGCAATCGCTGCTAGTCCTCGCAGATGTTCTTCAAGGGCTGTCGGCTTGTTTTGAAAAACCACTGATTTGAGATACCCCCAGAGAAAGAAATGTGGGGGTGTTAAGTTAGGAGATCGAGGTGGCCACATTCCTTTAGAAATTACGCGATCTCCAAAGAATGTCTCAATTTCAGCCATATTCACGTGTGATGTACGGCAAGTTGCCCCATCTTGTTGAAAATATCTCTTCAGGGTGCAGTTGGTTAATGAATGCCTGAAAATTTCCCATGTAGACGGCTGTTGTGACCGTATTCTGAAAGAAGATGAGCCCAATGATCCGCCGACGTGATAGTGCGCACCTCTCTCCAGTTTTTTGTGCGTGAAGTGGTTTCTCGATAAATGCGTGAAAATTTGTTGCTGCCCACATACGCTTGTTTCTTGCATTTATGTATCCCGATAAGTGAATCCACGCTTCGTCAGAATAAAAAAGGTTTAGTCCAAGATGTTCGGTCGTTTCGCCGCAAATACCTGAAACCACTGACAGTACCTCATTTTTTTTATTTTTTTTTTCTCTTGGTCTGGCGCTTTCTGTTCATGAACAGCAGACAAATAGTATGACACGTGATCTTTGACCTGCTGGTTTCATGGGCAAGTCTACGCAAACATTTCCGTGGCGAAGCAAAGAAGTCTTTGCTTGTAATCGCACTACTGTTTCTGACATTTCGGGACTGCCCCCCTTCGTACAAATCATGTAATGTTCCATGAGTCTCCAGCTTCTTAACCAGTTGATCGCGACAAGCAAACAACTGAACTAACCCCGGAGAATCACGAACTAACCTGCCATGCGCGACGTCCAATGTTACAACGAAGGCGCCAACAGGCATTGCACATCTGTGAGGTAGTGGCAGCGATTACGCCGGAGCAACTGGCGCGAACTTTGCGAAATATGGAGTCTCGTGTTGCAGCCTGTCTCGATGCACAGGGCGGACACTTTCAACATCTCTTATGATATGGTTCTGTTTCCCATGGATGAAGGTATGTTCCTACCAAATATTCAATTACTGTAATTATTCACGATGTTATTAATAAGAACTTGGGTTAAGTAGCGAGTGGGGCACTCCGTATGATATCCCTCAGTTCTTCAGAAAAATATTTGCTGGTTTCGACGGCCGCAGACGCAGCTTCTACTCGTTTTTATATTCCTGAAAGGATAACGAGCTTCGAAATTATTAAGTCAGCCATGATTTACGGAAAAAAGTTCTTGTATGAGTGTCATCTCATTAAAAATATTTAGCACATTACTGCGGCGCTGATCTTTCAGCCATGTCACCTGCAGTTTCTCCATTTCTAAAACAGCCATTTCCTGCTGTACGACGATTTTTGTAAACTTAAAGCCGTACCGTACCGTCTTTAACGTTGCCTTTCTGTTTTACGTCATTTAGCATAATCTCTAATATTTCGCAGAGTGCTTTTTCGAAAATCAACAGCATGACGATTGTTTGATGACTTCTTAACATTTTGCTTCCAACTTCCGTTTCAAAGTTATCGATTCTCGGGCGCGTTTTTCAGGATTTCAACTACCTATGAACGCTTGATTGGCATTATTACAGCATATAACTTTTTATATTTTGATGACAGCGTGCGAAGTTAAAATAACAGCCCGATGCTCACCAAAATGAATGGCAGAAATTCCGATGCACGTACATCAAGCAGCATGGTTCAAGCGATTCGTTCTGACAATGGGTGGGGGTATTTTGGTGTGCCAATACTACAGTTCACTCGACCCACCAGCTTGAAGTTATGCGGTTCTTCACTATTTTGCTGGGGATGGGGGTCACAATATTTTCAGATTTCGTGCATGCAACTATATTAATATTTTTATGGCTTGCTATTTCAATTCGACATCAAACGCGCCTGCCCTGCATTTTTAAAATGTTTCTTTGATTATGAAAGGTTTTTTTCCGTAGAGAATACATGAGGTTGCAACAAAGTGGCCTATAAAGTGTATTAAAAGTATTATACACATAGCATAAAAATTTGCAAAATAATGAATTTAACATATCGCAATACTGTTGTGGAGTTTAAATTTGCACACGCACACAGAGTAGATTCCGACTAATTGGGTCATCAGTTAATCCGTTTATTTGAGACAATTTTTAAAGGGCATCCCAAGTTAGCTCTTTGGGATGCAGCTTCGCACAGTGTTGGGACAGTCGCTTTATTGCGCCAAAGTGTTCTAGTCCCGATATGTCCCAATTAACTGGAATCTACTGTATATAAATATATATAGAAAAACTATAGGCTATATATATATAAGCACACTGGACAAAAAATTAGTCAGCCCTGTCAGAACTTACCTAATAACGGGTGACGATGCCTCTTGCCTTGATAACAGCATAAATCCGGTGTGGTAGACTCCAAATATCTTACCAAATAACGGGTGACGATGCCTCTTGCCTTGAGAACAGCATAAATCCGGTGTGGTAGTGACTCCACGAGGTTGTGGTTGTATTGAACATCGATTTGCAGCCATTCGTGTGTCAATTGTTCCCGAAGTTTCGCCGCCAAAGTACATGGGTGTCTATTCCGGCGTTTCGCCTTCTGTTTCAAATGATCCCACAGATTTTCAATAGGATTTAAATTTGGGGATTTGGCAGGCCGGTCGAGGTGAGACAGTGTTGCTGATTGTCCGTCATGCCACTCAAAGTGTTAGCCCTGTGCACACGCCACGACCATTTTCGTCTTGGAGTGGCAATGTGATGCTGCTCCTGGAGATGTAGGGCAAAGGGCAACACTTCGTCATTCAGAATGCGGAGGTACGCATGCTGGTTCAAATTCATCGTCACTGCAACGAGAGGGCCCATTTCGTTGTACGAAAAACATCCCCAAAACATCATAGAACCCCCTCCAGCTTGAACAACACCTTCAACACAATCAGGATTAAAGGCTTCATTGGGCCTGCAATGCACTCGTCGCCTCTCATCATTGGGGTACAAACAAAAACGCGACTCATCAGACCAAATTACTTGTTTCCAATCCTCCACAGTAAAGTTTTGATGCCTCTGAGCCCATTGATAATGTGCGACTTTATGACTTACTGTTAAAAGAGGCCTCTTCCGTGGTGCTCTACTCCAGATGCCCATCCATTGCATGCAGTTCTCGTCGCAATGTCGTTTCGGAAATTGGTTGAAGTGAACTTTCATTGACCGTTTGGAGCAATTGTTGCTTGGTTTGAAACCGATTTGACGAAACTCGACGTGAAACATGGCGGCTGTCTCGTTTGGTGAGAATAGTGCTGTCAAAAACCGGATATTTTGAATTTCGGATTTCAAAATATCCGAAATATCATAAATCCGAAATCCGGATTGCTGCATGAATTCCGAATTTCAAAATCCGGATATCTCTTTCCATCGTTTCTTTCTTTCTTTACTGCCCCAGTGGCCTAGTGAATTAATCACAAACACTATAAGTGCTAGTGAGTGGGAGATACCTGGTTCACCCGATTCAGCAATAATAACCAGCCATCGTTTCTTTTGTTCGTTCTTTGTAAATTTTTTGTTTGCGTCTTCTAAACCAGAAAAATTTTCCCCTTTCGAACGTGAAAGAAAAAAAAAATTATTGGCGTATTATTGTGAAATTCACCTTTCTATAGTAATAAATACATCCGAAATCCGGATATCTGGAGTTCGAACTACTCGAATGCTAAAATCCGGTTTTCGGATAGTAAAATATCCGGAAATCCGAAATCCGTGAACAGCACTTCCGCAATTCAAAATCCGGATATCCAAAAATCCGTGAACCTAACAGTGAGAATCGTTTTCCGGCCACAGGAAAACGATTCTCACTTACGTTCTAAGTGAGAATCACTGTGAAAATCCTAAGTGAGAATCGTTTTCCGGCCACAGTTATATCGCCGATTATCAGTTGACTGCGAACTTACACCACTCATTGTAGATCCGCTGGACAGTACGCTTCGACACACCAACAAATTCGGCGACTTCATCACTTTTTGTCCGTGGGCATGGCCAAATACGATGGCTCCTATATTGCAGACTAAATTCAACACACACGTTGCTCTTCACTACTGCACGAGGCAGAAATTATCCTGTGGACTACGTCAGTGCTATTTATCTCCCAACAATGCTATCACGGCCCTCTTTGCAACCGGTAACTTCCTACTGTCATTTCTGTTAGGGGTGACTAATGTTTTGTCCGGTGTACTTATATATACAGGGTGTCCGAGAATTATTAGGCACATTACACAATTATATAAAACAAAACATTAAACACATAGAAAGGAACTGACTGTACAAACTTACAATGTAACTACATTAGCTAATAAATTTCGATGTGAGATCCCTTGGTTGCTCGTAGTACGTCCAAGCGATACTCGATTTCATGCTATGTATTGGCAAGCATCTGAGGTGTTATGGAATTAATCGCAGCTGTGATACGCTGCTTCAGTTCCTGCAAATCAGTAAAGGCGTCTGATAGACATAATCCTCCACATAACCCCACATGAAATAATCCAATGGAGTTAGATCTGGAGAACGAGGAGGCCATGGAATAGGACCACCAAGCCCAATCCATCTGTTGGGCACTTACGTACACACGTTGACCAATGCGCAGGCGTCTTGTTGAAAAACGGCGTTGTCATATCTTTTGATCTGGGGTATAGCAAAATTTTCTAGCATATCCAAGTAAATGTCACCATTTATGGTTTTTTCGCAGAAGAAGATAGGGCCAATCACTTCTCTTTTTGATAGGTCGCACCAAACATTAACTTTTGGAGAATCACGTTCCAGTTCAATAGCAGCATGAGGCGGTTCACTGCCCCATATCCTACAGTTGTGGCGATTCACAATACCTGATACATGAAATGTGGATTCATCACTAAAAATTACAGTACTGAGAAAGTTTTCGTCGTTTTCCACTCGATTCAGCATATCCACAGCAAAATCGTATCGCAGAGTTGATCATTTACATGCATCTTTTGCACTATTGAATTTTATAAGCATGAAACTTTAATTTCTTGTGCAAGATATCGTGAACTGTCGATTTCGGAATGCACAGTTCTCTGCTTGCTTTACGAACGGATTTCCTGGAGCTTCGTCGGAAACTTTCATTAACTTGGTCTACCGGCTCCTCCACGATGTCCCACATTGCCAGTTTCTTTAAACTGTTTCATCCACCGCTTAATTGAATTCGTTGACGGAGGATTACAACCATACTCTAAACGGTTCCGTCTTTTAACTTTAATGACAGACTTAAATTCCGCAAGCCATAACACACACACATTGCCTTCTGCTGTACGGATGACATGACTACTGATTACGCATTTCTCACACATTCCTCATCAGGCCACACCTAGCGCCATCTATCGGATTCTGGGAATAACAATTCTGCAAAACAAAAATATAGAAACCGTGGTGATAATACGTGACAGAAAAACAGACAATGCTCATAGTTTTTTTTACATAGTTTTGTAATGTGTCCAATAATTCTCGGACACCCTGTATATATATATATTTAAAGAGATAAAAAAGATGCTTGTGCAGTCATACCCTGAGTTTTTTTTTTTTTTTTTTTTTGAAAGGATTGCATGAAAATCATACATGACAATACTTAAATAAAATCAAGTATGGCACGGACGTCTGGTATGGTTCTTTGTTGTTATTAAAATACCGTGGATATACCATGGATGTTTTTTCTAGACGAAAACGATTTGGCTGTTTGCTAGTTCGTGTTGAGGCAACGCCTATTCTCCACAAAAGAAACGTACGTTGCGTTGCCTCTGTTCGACTCCACGTAGTTCGTATTTTCATTTTTTTTTTTTTTTCAGATGCAAAGTTTCTCGTGGGGTTTCCGATTTGGTAAATAGCTTGCTCTGTTAAGAAGTACAGAAATGTTTTGTGTAGTATTGGAGCTACAGGGAAGGGGGGGGTACCATAGTGATTATTTAAAATACATTTACCCCTTCCCCGGCGTTGTGAGAAACCGGTTATCTATTTGGACATAGATCAATCACTTGAGTAATGAAACCATATCTGTGCAATATTTACATTACGATTCGTTGGTTTCCCCCCATTCCCCTTTATTTCCATGTATGTGTGGGCTAGTCTTTAAGTAACCGCGAAGTGTAACAAAGCGGGCTCTGTTATGGTGTGGTGTGTGTGCGCCCAAGGCACATGTTGTCCTTGTGTCAGGCATTCCTAACTAATCCCGGAGCTCCTCCGTGGATGAGGACTTTTCGTGATGCTCCGTGGGGAAGGGTGTCAAAGCTGTGGGTTGCCCAGCCCCGGGTCAGCCCTCGGCGCCATGTTCTCACAAGAGAAAAATGACCAATGACAGCATCATTCACTAAGTGGCAGAAAGGTCGTTCAGGGAAGGGGGTGCGCGTTGATATCCCACTGTTAATCCGCAGGAAAGACGGGTCCACTTGGACCACCCTCGGGCCTTGATAAACTGCTCCTCCATGATAGGCATAGTGATTTAGGTCGCGCAGGTGGCCCATCGCTAACTTCCACTCAGCCCTTTGCTGTTTTTTTTTTTTTTTAATTCTGTTTTTTTTTGTCCTTCCCTCCTTTCTCTTTCCAACGCTTTCCCTCTCGTAGCTTCGCTCACTTTTCTTCTGTTCAACAAGTTGTGTGACAAATCGCACCTCGGCCAACAATGTCAAAGTCATTTGCAGCTCCAAGTGCTTTTTAATTTGGATAACTGATTGCTTTGGCTCCGAAAGATGGCATCCTTTTCTTTTATTATTATTTTCTAGCATCTTTTTGTCACTGAAAACTCGTTACGCAGCTTCCATCTTTCAAGTAAGCTAAAAGCCTGAAGGGCGTATAAGGCGGAATAACAGCAGGCCGTATACCACTTAACCGCTGACGATAGAAAGATAACTCAGCTGGTTATCGCAGGGCGTCACCCACTTATATATATTTTTATATTTGCGGGGGGGGGAGGTTAGCTATGGTTTTCCGGGAAAGAACTGCACCGGAAGTCGGACTAGTGAAAATCAGAGCAGTCTTAGTTGTGACTGGTGCAATTCCAACCAAAGTAAAACAGGGTGCGATTCCGAATGAGTCTTATTTAGTGATTTATTGTTATCCACTCTCTTCCATTTAATTCCCACCCTCACAACCCATTTGATTGTTAGTATCCACAAATCACAGTACCTGTACTGTCTTAGCAAGACACCTTATCCTAACATATATAATTATATTAAATGTCTAAAGAAGGATGCGCGATACAACGATTTTATTTATGATAAACACGTCCTAAGCATGGAAGAAATAAAATATGTAAAAGTTGATTCTTAACAGCTTTTACCGTACGTATCAAAATTGAAATAATGAAGTGAAGCCAAGCTCTGAATGCACGTGAATCCTAAAAGAACGACAGAACACTACGTACTAATTAACCGTCATTAGGTTAATTATATATGTATATACACAAGCATATACAGTCGAACCTCCATATATCGAAATTCACTATAAAGCGAAGTTTTTGTGAATCCCCGTTATAATTTCATAGAAAAACTTTCTCTATATATCAAAAAGATAATTTCGATATATCGAATTTTTTCAAGACAAATGGGGATTTTTCCTTTCGCAATGACTACGCTCTCCTCATCACTCTCCTCAAGAACCGGTTCATCTGCTGCAGCCCTCGCTCGCCTAGTGAAAGAAGACTTTTTCACACCACTATGGAACGACGCATTTATTATCTTGCGAACTCATACCAAAAGACTAACTTTATTTTCTGAAAGTATGTTTATTATAGCATATGATGAGCAATGTTGCAATAATGAAACCCCAGTTATTATACCTTCTTCTTCTTGGAAACATTTGGTAAGAGATTCAGTTTTAATTTACTGTTTTAAATTACATACATACCTCTTCCCATGTTTAGTTATTGTACCTTGCGCAGAACTATGTGCATACATTTTCTGATATCATCATCATCATCATTGTCAACCATTATCTATCCACTGCTGGACGAAAGTCTCCCCAAGTTTCCTCCACAACGGTCTGTCTTGTGCCAGCCTCCTCCATGTCACCCCTGCATACTTTCGAATTTCATCCACCCATCTTCCCATGTGGTCTTCTTCTGGGTCTTTTCCTGTCCCTTGGAATCCAATCTAAAATTTCGGCTGTCCATCGATGATCTGTCCTTCTGGCAGTATGTCCAGCCCATTGCCATTTCAGGGATTTAACTCTGATCATGATGTCTTTCACTCTTGTCATTTTTCGGATCCACGAGTTCCTCTTCTTATCTCTCCTGGTTACACCAAGCATGCACCTCTCCATGCTGCTTTTACTTTGAGTTGTCTGCAGTCTTTGTATATCTCTTTTAGTTAAGGTCCACGTCTCTGCACCATACGTAAGCACTGGAAGGATGCATTGATCAAACACTTTTCTTTTAAGACATAATGGCATATTCATTGCTCTTGAAAATTATGCTGTTTCTTCCAAAAGCTCTCCAGGCAAGTTTTGTACGCCGATTAATTTCTTCATCAATGTGACCCTCACTTGATATCTGCTGTCCAAGATAAACGTACGTGTCTGTTATCTCCAGCTTTTCTCCATCAATCAATAAATCTTCATTTCTTGTAAAAGCATTGAACATCAACTTTTGTCTTCTGAAAGTTCATTTTTAATCCCACTTCTTTACTCTTGTCAGCAAGCTCCTGGATCATACTCTGCAGCTCTGATGGGGTAGTTGCAAAAATGACTACGTCATTAGCAAAACGAAGGTGGGTTAGATAATCTCCATTAATCTTTATCCCTTTGTTTTCCCAGCTCAGCGACTGAAAAACACCCTCCAATGTGGCATTAAAGAGCTTCGGAGATATGGTGTCACCTTGTCTCACTCCCTTTCCAATTTTTATGTGTGTTGTATTTTCAAACAGCCGAATCTTTGCACTAGCATTTTCATAGATGTTATTAATAATATTAATATATGCATCTTCAATACCGGAGGTTTTCAGAGCCATTGTAACTGCTGATGGTTTCACCGAATCAAAGGCTTTTTCATAATCGATAAAAGCCATGCACAATGGAAGTTCATATTCCCTCGCTCTTTCAATTAGTTCTCTCAGTACGTGGATATGATCTATTGTGCTGTAGCCACTCCTGAATCCAGCTTGTTCTCTCGGTTGAGCCATGTCCAGTGTTACCTTCAAGCGGTGTGAAAGAACTTTAGTGAAGATTTTATAAACTACTGATAGGAGGCTGATAGGTCTGTAGTTTCCGAGATCCTCAATGTCACCTTTCTTATGTAGCAGGATCATTGTAGCGGTGTTCCAATCCTCAGGAATCTTTCCTTCATTAAGGCATCGAGTGAAAATTTGGGCGAGTACTGTTTCAATTTCTCCACTTGCTTCTTGTATGATGTCTACAGTAATTCCATCTTCTCCTGGAGCTTTTCCCCGCTTCATGTTCTTGATTGCATGTGCAACTTCTGCTGGAAGGACTGGAGGAACTCTGGTACTGGTATCTTTCATGATGTCTGGAGTGCATGTATCATCCCTTTCATATAATTTGGAGTAGAAATCTTTCACTCTTGTCAAAATTTCGCCTCTATTTCTTGTTACAGAACCATCTTCTTTTCTCAGTGCCATAATCTGTTTTCTTCCCTTACTGAGATGTCCCTTTGCTATCTTTAGGCTTTGGTTGTTTTCAATTGCTTTCCTCACTAGTTCAGAGTTGAATTTTCTTACGTCTTCAGTGATACTTTTTCTTACTGTCTTGCATAGCTCTATATATTCCACTTTGGAAGTCACATCTTCTTTAGTTGTCCTCATCTCTCTTCTCTTTTGCATCAACATTTTCGTTTTTCCTGATAATTTGTTTACATGCAACTTGTTCTTAGACCCAGCTAATTTTGTTGCTGTTTCCATAAGAGCTTTGGTTACTTTTCTGTTAACTTCAGAGATGTCCACTTCTTCCGATGTTAGGCCTTCTAAAGCAGAGAACCTGTTCTTCAGTTCCAACTTTTTTTTTTTTTTTTTTTTTTTTTTGATTGGTGGTTTAACGACCACCGTGAGCAACTCAAATGGGCTATAAGCAGTCGCCCGTCCCTAATTTAGGGCCACTGGTTCCAGGGAAGGGAGAGAGCCAGTGCCGTAAGACAAAACACAACATCCATGCCTGACCGGGATTCGAACCCGGACCCCTTACGGACGAATGATCAGAGGCCAACGCCTTAGACCACTGCGCCACCGGAGCGGCAGAGTTCCAACTTGAAGGTATTATGGTGTTTTTTAAGGTTGGTTATGTCAATAGATTTTGTTTGTCTTATGAGCTTGCCACGTTCAAGTTTAGTGTTGAGGTGCATCTTACATCTCACCAATCTATGGTCACTACCTGTGTTGAAGTTGTTTAGCACACTGCAGTCTTCTATGACGAATTTTTTGTTACACATAATAAAATCAATTTCACTTGTCGTCCCATTTGGATGTCTCCATGTCCATTTCCTGTGTGGCTTTTTCTTGAAGAAGGAGTTCAAGATGAAAAACCCTTCTGCTTCTGCAAACTCAACGAGAGTATTTCCACGCTGGTTTCTGTTGCCGTGACCGAATTTACCTATTGAAGTTTCATTCCGTTGCCGTTGCCCTATTTTTGCATTGAAATCTCCCATAATTATTTTCAAGTGCTGCTTACCTTTATTATTTAGATGACAAATTTCCTCATAAAATTCTTCAATTTCTTCTTCAGGATGACTTGTGGTGGGTGCATAAGTTTGAATAATCTGAGCCTGGTATCTTTTCGAGAGTTGGATAACAAGTCGTGCAGCTCTGTCAGAGGAACTTTCAACTTCTACAACTTTATCCTTCAGTTTCTTGTTTATTATAAATCCAACACCACTAGTTCTGCCAGTATCTGTCCCACGATAGTAGAAGAGATGTCCACTTTTCAGTTCGATGAGATCTTCACCTTTTCTCCTTACCTCACTTAGCCCCACGATGTCCCACTTGATCCTTTGTAGTTCCTCTTCCAATTCAAGAAGCCTTGAATCAGAAGATAGGGAGCGTCCGTTGTACGTAGCCAAGGTCAGCATCAGATGCCCGCCTAGTCCGGTCCTCCGGGGATTCTTAGCACCCTCTGCCTTCATGTCACACTGGCCGCTGCCTTGGCCAGGTACATTCCAGCTGCCGGAGACTGAGGGCCAAGATTTAAGTTGTGGAATCATTTTGGAGGGGTTTGGCCATAACTCACCACGCTGGCCAAGCGGGTTGGTGAGTGTGGGATAGAATTTCCTCTAATCCCGATGGTATAGTTATACCGCTATTGGCGGTCGTCAGAGCCCCTTTAGTGGGAACAGGATGTACCACGAGAAGGCGGGGTTGACATTTGTCAAGGAGAGGCTGTGATGTTACGCATCACCTGACCTTACATCCCTTTTCTGATATATAAATATATATACCTGCATGCACCGGACTTGATCAGTACATAGCTTGATGATGCATGTGTAGCACATGCGAAAGATCTAGCCTTTTTTTAGTGTGTATATATTTTAGATTTTATTAAACGCTTTAAGACCTACATCGTTTTATCGTGCTTCGACAGCTATTAGATTGTATCTCCTCAACTTTCCTCCTCTGGAAAACAGGTTGAGTTTTTTTCAGTCTCTCTAATCGACAATAATTTTTCGCGATTGTTTCAGTCAGTCTTAACCGACGGTGTGTGTTCGCGGTATCAAAGAGAAAATCTCTGTGTTGTGGAAAAGGTGGAGTTGTTGAAGAACGTGGACAGTGAAATGCGCAAGAAAGATATTGCGGTTAAATTTGGTGTTCCCCCAGGTACAGTGTTGACAATTATAAAAAAAGCAGGGAATTCGTTATGAAATGTTTTGAAGATGTCAGACCCGACAGGAAACGTTCTAAAACGTGTCACTTTGGAAGAGTGGACGACGCTGTTTTAAAGTGGATAAAAATTGTTCCTGACAAAAACTTGCCAATCTCAGGTCCTCTTGTAAAAGAAAGCCATTAGAGTTTGCCATTCGTTTGGGGCAAATGGATTTCCAAGCTTGTTCCGGTTTGGCTGAATGAATTTAAAAAGCCACATGGCATAAAAATAAAGGTTGTTTTGAATGAAAGTTGAGGCGTGTGTGACGTCGACTGCGACCAATGCAAAAGCACGGTTTCGAAGAAAATTTTAGAAAAGTACACTCCTTAGGTAACATTTTTAATGTCAACGAAACAGGACTTTTCTTTAAATGTCTGCCAATTATGACTCTTACTTTTAAGCCGCCCCGGTGGCGCAGTGGTCTAAGCGATGGCCTCTGATCATTCGTCCGAAAGGGGTCCGGGTTGGAATCCCGGTGAGGCATGGATGTTGTGTTTGTCTTACGGCACTGGCTCTTTCCCTTCCCTGGAGCCAGTGACCCTAAATTAGGGACGGGCGACTGCTTATAGCCCATTGAGTTGCTCACGGTGGTCGTTAAACCTCCAATCAAAAAAAAAAAAAAAAAACTCTTACTTTTAAAGACGGATTGTCATGCAGACAGAACAGATTGACATCGAAAAGGCTGAAAAGAATGACGCAGAACCCCCTAAGCCTTCTCAAAAGGAAATGTTGGCCGCTTTTGATATATTACGTCGATGTCTTCAATTCGTCGAAAAATTTCCTGACGATGTACTTTACGGACTTAGTAAGTATGAACACTTTTATGATGAATCATCATCGAAATTTGTTGAGGCGCGAACTATTAGAAAGGTTTTTATACAAAAATCCGGTCATCGCAGCTTTCTGCGCATGGGTTTGCGTAGCCGAAGATCCAGCCGGGTACCCGTGCTCACTGCACTTCATCGCCAACAGCGCATGACATGGGCCCAAGATAATCGAAATTGGACCGTGAATGGTTAGAAGAAAATGGCCTGGTCTGCCGAATCAAGATTCTTGGTGCATCACGTAGACGGTCGAGCGCGGATACTCCGATTACCAATGGAGGCACCTGGATGCACTGTTGGGCGGAAAAAGGCCGGCGGTGTTATGGTGTGGGCGATGTTTTCTTGGGACACTTTAGGCCCCATTATCCCAATAGCACAATGTTCAGATACCTGACAATGTCAGGTATCTGAACATCGCTGCGGACCAAGTTCACCCACTCATGGCAGCTGTGTTCCCTGCTGGTGATGGCCATTACCAACAGGATAACGCGCCATGCCACACTGCCAGAATCGTCAAAGAGTGGTTCGAGGAACACGCTAATGACTTCCTGTTAATGCCGTGGCCACCAAATTCATCTGACATGAACCCAATCGAACATTTGTGGTTCGACTTGGAAAAGCGGATTCGCGCTAAATCAGCACCACTTTCAAATGTACGGGAACTGGAGGACTTGCGGTTGACATTATGGTACCAGACACCACAGAATACGTATCGCCACATCGTCGAATCGATGCCTCGCCGAGTGGCAGCTGATCTGCGGACTAAAGGGGGTCCTACAGCTTATTAGGTAGGTTGGCATAACGTAATAGCTCATCGGTGTATAATTAACCTATATCGACTCTGCCAGTACTAAGCCTAGAAAAAGTGCGAGTAGTTTTCTTCTAAGATAGGAAGTTATCATTAAGTTACGAAAAAGGAAAATGTGCAAGTTGTGTTCTTAGGAAAACAACCGACGCGCATGCAAAGGGCTGAAGCCAGTTGTATATTGTTCGAGATTTAGACGACACCCTGAAATTTCACTTTACCCTCATGTAAAAATGTAAGTAAGCGCCATAAACGTTGAAATTACTTTCCGAACGCATTTTGACGTTGTTTTGTATCACCCATGCACGGCAAAATATAATAAGCTTCGCCTAGAATGTTTCACAATGGATTTTTAGAAAAAAGAGGAAATCGGAGAAAAAGAAAATGCATTTTCGTCTCAACGGGAAAACCAGTTCATTATTTACACTGCTGGTCGCCCAAAGTGCAACACCAAAAAGGACACGGGATAGCAAAGCCAGATTAACTGGACACATAACAACAGATACAAAGATGAAACGATTGAGCTTACAGGCCCGTGCGACCTGCGGAACACGCAGACATCTATAGTTCCTGTGGCCCCCATGGCCGGCAATAATGGCCGCTACACGCCGCGCCATCGAACGAAAGAGGCTTTGGATGTGGGCTTGGGGTATGTCAGTCCAGGCTGCTTCCACACATTGCCACAGTTCATCAGGCGTAGCCGCGGGTGGTGTTTGCCGGGCCACTCGGTTGCCGATCAGCGACCAGACGAGTTCGATGGGCTACAGATTGGGAGAACAGGCGGGCCACGACAACAGTTACACCTGGTGGGCCGTGAAGAATTGTTGCACTATGCGTGCCACGTGAGGGCGCAGATTGTCCTGTTGAAACGTGGCCGCTGGCAGGTCATACAGGTAAGGGAGGACTACAGGCTCCAAAACGTAGGAGATGTAGCGGTGGCTGTTGAGTGTACCGGCGATGCGTACCAGAGGGGTGCGGGTGTCTTATCCAATTGCGCCCCAAAAAATAACGCCAGGCGACGGACCGGTATGGCGATGCCTAATGCAGGCGTCATCCTGTTTCTCGCCGCGGTGCCGCCACACGCGGATCCGACCATCGTGGTGGTGCAGGCAGAAGAGGTATTCGTCGGAGAAGACAACGTCGTGCCATTCCGTAGTCCAGGTGCGGCGTTCAACGGCCCACTGCGGCCGCACTTGCCGGTGGTGTTACGTCATTGGCAATCGGAGCAATGGGCGCCGTGCGACAAGTCCACGCTGCTGCTGACGACGTCAAACGGTATGTGCTGACGCAGATTGTTGCGCAACACACCCTAATTCCTGCGCTAACGTTAGTGATGTGGCGGTGCGAGCCGTCAATGCCCGCCGCACAACACGCCGGTCCTCTCGTTCGGTGGTGTGCCGTGGCTGCGGCAATCGCTCACGTGCCCCCTCCCCCGTCACCCACCGAATGCATACTCGCCTCACTGTGGTTGGATATCGTCCCACACTGGCGCCGATGTCTCGGTACGATAAACCGCTGTCGCGATAAGCCACTGTTCGTCCTCTGTCGAACTCCGAAACGTGCTGGAATGACGGCCGTATTCTACGACGATGCATTAGGAAGCTTCCCACGTACAGGTCCGGCAGCACAACACTCTTCCACTACTTACACCCCGCGTTCTGTGCACCCTTCTTATAGTGTTTCTCGGTGGCGTGCCGAGCGAACATGATTTGCATATGCCCTGCAATGCTAATCGTTTGCATGTCCTCTCGCGTTCGACGCATGCTGCGAATTTCAGGCCAATCGGAGGCTTCGTTCTTGGTGTTGCAGTTTGGGTGGCCAGCAGTGTAAATTGCAAAATGTTCGAAGTATACTTAAATGATACCCTACACAAAAGGAATTGTTTTAACAGAATTTGTAGGTTTGGCAAAACATTTGCATGCAGAAATATACACTTACGGCCACTAGCAGTAGATATGTACGGTATGAATAATTATAAATTTCGGCTGAGTGTATCTCATACACTGGTGTGCAAAAATTAAGGACGAAGAGGAGAAATTAGCATAACAGCGGAACGAGCAGGCAGAACGGACCGAAAGGGCATGCGCATATATGCAGCATGACGGGGGGGGGTCAGAAGGGTATAAAATAGCACACTGGCGGTGTACGCTCAGCGATTCGGTGAAAGCTATTGCACGGTGTACATCGGTTTGAACGACGTCGAGTTGCTGCCACCGTGTGATATGGCCAACAGGCAATCCAGTAGACGACATCTGGATGACTTTACCCGAGGTCGCGTCATTGGGAAGTATGAAGGAGGTCGAAGTGTGACTAGTGTGGCCGAGAAGTTCGGGATCGCTCACAGCATCGTTTCCCGAGCTTGGAAAACATTTCAAACGACAGCAACAGCTGTCCGAGAGTTTAGCAGTGGTCGTCCACGAGCAACCACGGCGGCGGACTACCGGTATATTGTCCTACAGGCGAGAAGAGACAGACGGCAGACAGCGGGAGAAATCGCAAGGCACATGCAACAGACAACTGGACGTCCGTTATCGCGTTTTACCGTGGCCAGGAGGCTGCACAAAGGTGGTCTACTTGCACGACGACCAGTACGATGTGTGGGATTAACGCCTGCTCATCGGAGACGGCGGTTTCTGTGGTGCCAGGAACACAAGAACTGGACACATCAGCAATGGGGTCGAGTTCTCTTTACGGATGAGAGCCGATTTAGTCTGACGAGCGATTCTGGACGTATACACATCTGGAGAGAGCAGGGAACACGCAATCACACCTCCAACATCATCGAAAGGGACCGGTTTGGAAGTGGCGGAGTTCTCGTTTGGGGCGGTACCATGCTAGGTAGCCGTACTGACCTCCACGTCTTCCAAGGAGGTTCAGTCACTGGTGACCGCTATTTTACCGAGGTTCTCCTGCCTCACGTGCGTCTGTTTAGAGATGCTGTGGGTCCTGAGTTCCTCTTCATGGACGACAACGCTACACCTCATCGTACAGTGGCTGTCGTAGAGCTGTTTGAGAGTGAAGATATTCAACGCATGGATTGGCCCGCAAGGTCCCCGGACCTAAATCCAATTGAAAACGTGTGGGACCTTCTCGGGAGACGCTTGGCAGCACGTCACCAGCCGCCACCAACGATTCCGCAGCTGCAATTGGCGCTACAAGAGGAATGGGCCACGATGCCTCAACAGCTCCTTGACAACCTCGTGCTTAACATGGGCAGACGTTGTAAACCCTGCAACGCAGTCAGGGCTGATCATATCCCCTACTAAAGACTGGATTTTTCTTGGCAGCCGCCTGTCACATGGACGTTTCTGTCTTCTGTCCAGTTGTGCTCGAAGCTACCTCTTCAATAAAGTGCCTTTGTATCCTTTGGATTCCTTGTTTGGACGGATTTGCTCACTTGTCCCATATTCTTACATCTTGGGGATCGTATGGTATAATTTGAGTCGATGTGGAGCACTTCTGCACGACGTTACATTCGAAAAACCGTCTCGTCCTTAATTTTTGCACGCCAATGTAGTAAAAGATATCCGAAGCGAAGTTTTTCCCAAGCCGGAAACTTCTACTGGCAAAAATGTTGAGAGAAAAACTTTACGCCCCTCTCCCCCTCCCCAGTCCCAGTGAGAAAACTACGTTATTCGACAGCAAAATGGTCGTAAAATATTCATTGTTTAGCGTATGCTACAGAAACAGATTTTTTGTTTTTTCATTTCATTTGTATTTTCAGAAGCGGAAATACTCTTGCAAATGGAAAATATAGCCCTTAATAGCAGAAATGTGTACTAAGAAGAAGGGGAAATACGAGCAACATATGCATCGTAGTGGAGACTATGCGATGGAAAAGGAACTTTGGAAGTACAGATAAGAAAATAGATTTTCATATATGTCCCTAGCAAAAACACTGTGAATTATTTAAAGTGCATGGTAATCACAACTACATTATTGTGAATGACATTTAACGGGGAAAAGAATTTAATTTATAGTAGCTTAAACACAGTCCAAACAGAAATATACGTTTGAGCCACCTAGCGGCAGAATTGTGCGTCGTGGAAAGTAGGAAAATTTATGTAAAATATTTTTCACCATGTACGCTGTCGGATGAAAAAAAAAAAAAAAAAAAAGTCGAATTGGTCATTTAGGAGCAGAGGTTATACAGAAGAAAACTACATTACGGTCTTCTTGGTTAAAATTATCCGAAGGTAAAGTCGAAATTTCAGAAACAACGGTATGGAAAATACTTTATTTCGAGGTCATTAGCATCTGCTTTTACGCCCCCGTAGTAATCAGGTTATGCCTTGGAAAAGCACACAAACTTCAAAATCGTCGTTCTCGCGGGTCAAAATTCCTAGTAAAAAAAAAAAAAAAAAAAATTCACAAATCAGATTAACTGTAGATAGCAAACGATGCCCAAAGGCAGACGAACGAAGAATGCAGTGGTATTTATTGTAAGCGAGCGCGCGCGCGCGTGTTTAAACTTCCTAAAATGAGTGAATCCTCTCTCATTATTTTTAGTGCACTGTAATCATCTCTCTCTCTATCGACTTACTTACCTATCTGTCTGTCAAATAACACGACGAACAATGTGGAAATGCGACAGGCTATCCTGATCGCCAGTTTTGCAAATCCAGTGAATATTTGAAAATGAAACTTAGAGGAGGGCTTTGTACAGATTCCATATCAACAACATTTTCATTGTAAAATCAACACTTCAGTATGCTATATAATTTGTTATTGGAACCAATTTTTGTTGTTCCTATGAGTTAATTATGTAAACTTTTTTAATGCTTGTATTGAAAACTTAAAGGGGTTTCTTAAACCTTGGTTTGTTGTCTTTTGGTAATGGCATATTCTGTTTGCTTAAATGGTTTTTAGCCATTTTCTGTCCATTTGTTGTATGTCCTTTGATAAAAGAAATGCTTTTATGGAATCGTATATTGTTGTTTCTTTCTCACTTCTTCCGAAAACAGTACTAGTACTTGCGGGCGACTAACGCCACGGAATAATACTGTGCTGTTGAGAAAGGGAAAGGTCAATGATGTTAGTGGTTTCTTATCTTTCGATGCCTCTTTTTTTTTTTTTTTTTTTGGATTAAGTGTGGCGCTTCAGCGATCGTTAGCGATCTGAGCTGAAACTGAACCGTGAAAAATGCTGCCAACAATTCAATTAAACGAATGACTATTTTTCTTTCTTTTTGTATGATTGCATTAGTGAATGGTTGTGAGCGCAGCTAAACATAACGAAATGCGAATTGTCTTTAGAAGTGAGTGAGTATCCACTGTTTGGTCCAGCGATTACTATCTTTACGGCAGATAAGCAGTGGACGTTGTTGTAATGCGAGGCAGTTGGCCTCAC
The DNA here is from genome assembly GCA_039090855.1 of Macrothele yani. Classification (NCBI taxonomy): domain Eukaryota; kingdom Metazoa; phylum Arthropoda; class Arachnida; order Araneae; family Macrothelidae; genus Macrothele; species Macrothele yani. The sequence continues at coordinate 80,607,934 of CM077026.1, forward strand.
TTCAGGTTTATCTCGTTAAGAATCTCTCTTCGCCCCTTCCCCTCCTTTTTGTCTGCATTCGATTTGTTGCTTCTTTATGCATAGCATTCGTAAAACTGTCTTTCATTTGCGAAACAGCGGTCTGCTGGTGGGTGGCCTCTCTATGCGGATTTTGCAAGAGAAGACGTAATGCCACATTGTAGGTATATTGATTCATATTAGTTCGAAGCAATAGATGTCATTTGGTCAAGCAAGAGAACGTAGAAAGATCGTGGAAGACAAATAAATATTACTATGCTATATTAGTGCAGATGCAGCTATACCGTACGATATACATCCCAATCTAAATGTAAGAATTTGTTAGTAAGGGTTTAGTTAGAGGGGGCATATGTCGGCGAATATGGCATATGCCATTAGATTTCGACTTGATGGAGGGGGGGGGGATGTTGCGTCCCTGAAAATGAAAGAATTCGTTAGAGCTTAGGTGGGAAACCTTTTCATGTTGGAAGGCCGCATTAAGTTAGCTGTAATCTAACAAGGCTGCATTCAAGAAATGGTCATGTGTCTGGCGCTTTTTGGCCAAACATGGCCCTTGCGCCATAAAATCGACCAGCCAGTATTTAAGAAACTTCAATTAGATATACTTAGAAATGTACATTATTTTGTAAAACTCTTACTATTTACTAACTAACTTCAAAAAAGGAAAAGAAAAGAAAATGTTAATTCTAAAATTAACTAACCGTTTAATGACTTTGTTGTGACTGCTTTTTGTTGGAAAGCATTTGAATATTTTGTTGCAACATGGAGGTCCGCAGTTTTAGCTGATCCTCTGGATGGGTATCACTTGTGATTTGGGTTAGGTAGGAGAATGTAGATTCGCAGCAATAAGTGGCTGAAAAGTAAGAAAGCATTTTTTGTGCATGCTGCCGAAGGCGTGGGTATTATGTTGCATTTTTCCATATTTCAACTGATCTTTCTTAGCATCAAATAAGGACTTTAAAATGTCATCTTCTGACAGCTCAGTCAGTTCCATCTGCAGTTCTTCAGGAGCCATAGAACAAAATGAGCGTAGTAGGTGTAAAAATAGCCCTCATGACTTACTAATGTTTTAATTGTGGCCGTCAGTCGGAAATCATTAATTCGTTTAATCTTCTTTTAACTCTTTGGCGGCATTTTAAATACGGTCATTGTAAGATTAAAATAAAAATAATAAAAGACGAACAAAAAACATCAATAAAAATTTTGTTTTGCAAAATTTGAATTCACTCAAAAGGCCGCACTTAATGGCCTAGACGACTGCAGGTTCCGCACCCGTGCCTTAAAGGCAAGCACTTCCGGATTATCACAGCATCGTTTCCGAGTGAGCCTTTCAGCTGCTTGGAATGGAAAGTCGTCCACAAAAATGGAAATATGGAGAGAGATTGTAGCATTTTTGCCACTACAAGAAAAATGGCCCTCGTATATATGTCTGCTAGCGTCATCTGATCTTGTTTATGGGCCGTGGGTGGCCTAGTGGTCAACGTTCGTTACTCCCATGGGGTAATCTCAGGTTCGATCCCGGGAGGGTGCGAACGCTCGAACTACTAAATATCTGCCGTACGTCGGATGGGCACGTTTAGCCGTCGGACCCCGGATACTGCCCCCCCCCCGGGAAAAATAAGGGCGTCTTCCTCTTCCTTCCTACCACACTTCTGTGCCACTCTTCTATCGGGCATACCCTAAATCTCCTAGCTTCCTGTTTTTTTAAAATTTGTGTAAGACCTGGGGTCAGACACTCCTTTCCTAAAATCCTCTTCATATGATCTGATATGGTCTTGTTTGCTGTAATATTATGCAAACAGAGATGTAAGAAATACATCTTCCAAATAAGTTCACAAATGTACGGTAAAAAGCAATACAATAATCGCGAAGTATTCATTGACTGATTTCTCAGATGTATTGTGTTGCTGTTATATTAATGTAGAATTCTACTCCGGATTCGTAAAATTTGATCAGGTACCCCACCCCGGTGACGCGTAGTATCAGTAAATCTGTACTTCGGAGTAAGCCTGTCTCGCTGGATATGAACAGCTGGCTTTTTTTTTCTTTTTTTTTTTTTTTTCGCTGGTCGCAGAAGTTGCTTGTCAGATGCGGAACGCAGCAGCGTCATTAACTCTCATCGCTGTGGTTAATGAGCATCGTGTTTTTATAATTGATGGTCGTCCTAATGACTACTTTTATTGGTGCACAATCGGAATCCTTCGCGTACTTAGCAGAAGAGAAAGAAAATTGAGCCTTGGAATGAATGGCAGCATATTTAATTGCGTCACGCCTTCCACCGGAGCTGCACTGCTCTCTACGAGTTAAATAACCAGGTGGCCAGCGAAAATGATGCAGTCTGAACTAATGTTCTAAAAACTAGACTTAATGCAAATTCTGCGCAAGCCAGCAGTGGGACACTTGTACTGTATTTGTTGCAATGTAAAACCCGTGAGACATTTAAAGAATACGTCCCGTATGATTGCCAAGGAGCTGAGCATTACCATTGACTTAGACTTTCACTCTTCACCCTAATTATGTTCGCGCGTCTTTCCGTCTGTAGTCGCAATACCTTCGCATGTATAAGCCGGATTAGGGGGGGGTCGCACCGGCAAGTGGTAACCATAAAAATGCACTGCATGTTCATGCACATCTAATTTCAGTGGTGCTCAGTTATCTTGCTGAGTGGCCTTATGCAAAATTATGGAAAACTCGGGAGGAAAATGAAATATATGCATTTTAACTTGTAAAAAAATATGTAAGTCATCAGAAAAATGTCTCCTTTAATTGAAATCTTTCTATTTTTATTTTAATTGGTAAAGTCTCTAATTAAAACTTGAGTATTTATCTGCTGGGCTTCAATGGTGATTAGTGAAACATATTTCATTCGTGCGTGATGCATTGTATTTTGCAAATAGTTTTTTGTTTTCTTGACAATTTTCAGCATGCTGAAGAATCTTCCAGAAGTGGCTACTGTAGCATGTGTTAATATAAAATGAGTGTTGGAGATGCATGACAAATTGTTAAATGTTATTATTAACAATTCTGAGACTTCTTTTAACTTATTGGTTTAATTTCTCCTTTTGTAAAGCTAATTTGGAACTACACTGCTCTAAAGAATTAGGAGAGCAAGAGATATTGTAAGAAAAATCATGTGCGATGACGTTGTTGAACGTTAAATATTATTTTTATGTAAGATACAGTAGAATATTCAGTAATATGGGTAACAAAAATTACAACGAATATTTATGCAATACCTATACACTGTTGGCCACCCAAAATGCAACACCAAGAAGGAAGCATCCGATTGGCCTGAAATTCGCAGCATGCGTCGCCCGCGAAAGGACATGCAAACGATTAATTAGCATTGCAGGGCATATGGAAATTATGGACGCCCGGCACGCCACCGAGAAGCACTATAAGAAGGGTGCACAGAAGGCGGGGTGTAAGTAGTGGAAGTGGGTTGTGCTGCCGCACCTGTGCGTGGGAAGCTTCCTGATGCCTCGTCGCAGAATACGGCAGTCATTCCAGCACGTTTCGGAGTTCGACAGAGGACGAATAGTGGCTTATCGCGACAGCGGTTTATCGTACCGAGACGTCGGAGCCCGTGTGGGAAGACATCCAGCCACCGTGAGGCGAGTATGGATTCGGTGGGTGCAGGAGGGACGGACGGACCGACGTGAGCGAATGCCGTAGCCGCGGCACACCACCGAACGAGAGGACCGGCATGTTGTGCGGCGGGCTTTGACGGCTCGCACCGCCATATCACGAACGTTAGTGCAGGAATTAGAGTGTGTTGCGCAACAACCTGTGACAGCACGTACCGTTCGACGTCGTCTGGAGGCTCCGATTACCATTGACGTTACACCACCGGCGAGTGCGGCGGCAGTGGGCCGTTGAACACCGCACCTGGACTACGGAATGGCACGGTATTGTCTTCTCCGACGAATCCCGCTTCTGCCTGCAACACCACGATGGTCGGATATGCGTGTGGCGGCACCGCGGTTAGAGACTGTATGACGCCTGCATTATGCACCGCCATACCGGTCCGTCGCCAGGCGTTATGGTTTGGGGCACAATTGGAAAAGACACCTGCACCCCTCTGGTGCGCATCGCCGGTACACTTAACAGCCACGGCCACATCTCCGACGTTTTGGAGCCTGTAGTCCTTTCTTACCTGCAGGACCTGCCAGCGGACACGTTTCAACAGGACAATGCGCTCCCGCACGGAGCACGCATCGTGCAACAATTCTTCACGGCCCACTAGGTGTAACTGCTGCCGCGGCCCGCCTGTTCTCCCGATTTGTCGCCCATCGAACACGCTGGTCGCTGATCGGCAACCGAGTGGCCCGACAAGCACCAACCCGCGGCTACGCCTGATGAACTGTGGCAATGCGTGGAAGCAGCCTGGACCGACATACCCCAAGCCCACATCCAAAAGCCTCTTTCGTTCGATGCCGCGGCGTGTAGCGGCCGTTATTGCCAGCCATTGGGGCCACACGAGCTATTGATGTCTGCGTGTTCTGCAAGTTGCACGAGCCTGTAAGCTCAATCGTTTCATCTTTGTATCTGTTATGTGTCCAGTAAATCTGGCTTTGCTATCTCGTGTCCTTCTTGGTGTTGCATTTTGGGCGGCCAGCAGTGTATTTAAAACGCAAGGCCGTTTCTTTCTACAATCCGCCAGCGCCACCCACCACTGGAGCGATTTTCATGATTTTTTTTTCTTTTTTAATGAAAGCTGCTGACCCACAGATTTGTCATCGCTGATTTTTATTGTCATAATCATTTTTTTCCCCCGTGTTACCATGGCATTTTCTTTGTACAGTCAGCCGTTCGTTATTCTGGCGTTTGTTCTCGCTTCAGCACTTGCAGCGCTATCTGCCTTTCTGCGGTGGTCGGAGTTGGAACTAAGCCCTCCGCTATCAACTACGTAGTTGTAAAAAAATTCAAACGGAACAGCAGCGTCGTGGACTTTGCTTTCTATGTGAATGCATTTAAGCTTACTCTTGTAAAGAGTCGTTTTAGTTTGTCATGGAACGACATGTTATCCCCATTCGCGATGACGGCAACTGTTTATTTCGTGCTGTTTCTCAGTGTTTATATAATAACGAGGAACGTCATCGCAAAGTTCGTATACGAGTCGTTCAAAAAATGAAAAATGAATGGGAATATTGCGAAAATTTTGTTGTTGGTGACCCATATGACAAGAAAATATTTCAGACACAGCTTTTTCAACCGTGCATGGCACGGGTTACGGACTAGTTATCATTTAATGCACATGATGCCATTTGCTATACAACAGTATGCATATCTGTACAAGAAAAAATGATTTTTTTAAGTGTAACTGATCTCTACTAGGGAATGTGGTCCTCTCAAACGGCTAAGTCCGCTGCATGCTTGTCTGTCTTGGATTCGATGAGGTCATCAAGGAGGTTTTGGGGCTATCCTAGCCACTCCTCAACGAGAGCAGTCGCTAGTTCATGAATAGTCAACGGAGGTGTCGGCCGAGCTGCAATAGTCTGCCAACTGGGTCCCAGGCATGCTCAATTGGATCTAAATTGTGAAAGCATACTGGTCACTCCATACGCTCAATTCGCTCCTATTGAAGCATGTTGCCCACTAGCCGAGGTCGAGCGTTATCGTCCGTGAAAAGGCACGAATCGCCGACAGCTGCAGTATACGGCATGACAGTAGGTCTAAGAATCTTGTCTGTGTATCTGGGCCGTCATATTGCCGTTTCAGATGACGTACAAGTCCGCACGTCCACCGATATTTATGCCTGCTCAGACCACCAATACATGTCCACTGTAATGTGATGCTTCCTGCGCAAAAGCTGGGTTATTTTGTGTTCCGGGTTCCCTTCAGATAAGAACGTACGGGTTGTCAGACTCCACACTGAATCTAGACTCGTCAGAGAAGAGAACTGCGTCCACCGTTACTTGTTCCTCAGTCCAGTTTCTACCGTACGGCGTTGTGCGGTTAAAGAGACACACACTGTTACTCTACGTGCATGAACCTAGGTGAAGGCGATAACGGATAATTTGAGATGACAACCTGCTTCTTGTTGACACTAGAATCTCCCACTGCACTGTAGAAAATAAGTGGTGTGAATTCACGGAAAATTTCTAAAAGTAATGAGCAGCACAGTTGCCGGTAGGTGTCCGTGTTTTTCAGAAATTTCCGTTTTTAAAAGTGCCCGTTTATTTTTAACTTCCGTATTTTCACAGCTTTTCCTTAGTCAGAAATTCCGTTCATTTCAGAAAAATCAATTTCAGTTTTTTTCGTCTTTAAACTGAAATTCCGCAAAACTGACGACCCTGCATTTTTCAGCCCTTTCTTCCGCTCCAGTCAGGATCGAACCCGCGCCGCTTGGGTTGGTTGAACTTGAACAGGCAACGTACGCCTTTAACCACTGAGCCACAGACACTCAGAATTTCGAATTACGTACATCGTAAAACAAATTGCGCGACAATGATTATTATTATTTTTTTTTTTTTGTCGTTTATACAAGTGATCCAGTCATTTTATTTTCTGTTGGAGCTTATTATTTTTCTGAATGGGTTTGTAAAAAAATTCTGTAGGATGACTTTTCACAAATTAAGCCTTTTTCATCGTGATTTTTCGAAGCAACAAAATACTTTGCAACTTGATTTTCTAAAACTGACAATGACTTTCAGTTTTCTTTAAAAAAAAAGGTGAAATGTTTGTTTTTATAGTAGTATTTCACAAAAAAAAAAAAAAAAAAAAAAAAGAAGAACCTTCTAAATATAAAATTTACTCTTGATAGCTGTAAATAGCTTTTGTCTTAAGTTCTCCATATACTGATACATAGACATCGTATATAACCATCTATACAATAAGTTAAGTACCCAGTTCCTTACAGTAACACAATATACATATACACTGCTGGACAATTGCTAAGGACGGATCATAAACGGCTATATAGCGCATAAAAAAGTAAGTGTGGTTGGATGCCAAGTGAAATAAAATAATGTCAGAATGCCAGGACATTACAAGAAAGAAAATTTATTGTGCTCTGAAATCCAGAAGGCTTTGCAACGTGTTCAAGGGACAAACAGGCCATTTTGTGCAGAATACGTAAACGTGAAAAAAATGCAATTACCGGCCGCAGGCGTTCCGGTGTAAGATGTCAATACGGGATATGGCCACCATGAAGGGCGATGCAAGATTCCACACGTCGTGTCATGCTTTGCACAACATTATCAAGCAGCTGTTGGGGTAATTTATCCCATTCCTCTGTCAGTGCACGGAGGAGGGTGTCCTTGTTTATTGGAGGGCATTGGCGACCAGCAAGACTTCCCCAAAGCATCCCACACATTTTCAATGGGATTCAGATCTGGAGAACGTGCTGGCCATACGAGGCGTTGAATATCCTCGCTCTCAAGACACTCGTGGACAGCGACTGTTCGATGACATGTTGCGTTGTCGTCCATGAAAATGAATCTATCACCGACAGCACCACGGAACATGCGAACATGAGGTAGCAGAACATCATTAATGTATCGTTGGCCAGTCATAGTCCCAGTTGGAAGCACATAGAGGGACGTACGGCCATTGATCATGATGCCAGCCTATACCATGACACTACATGTCGGATATCGGTCCCTTTCCTGTATGTTTGCTGAACAATATGCAGTACCACTATCACGCCAGATCAGTTGTCGTCGACAATCAGACGATAGACTGTATCTACTCTCATCTGAGAAGAGGACAGCAGACCAGTCGTTATCAGTCCAATTGCGATGTTGATGGCACCATTGCAAACGGGTGGTACGGTGACGTCTAGACAATGAGATGCACACAACAGGACGGCGGGCGTATAGTCCTCCTTCATGCAAATGTCTGGCGACAGTTTTTCGGGAGATCCGCTTGCCAGTAGCAGCCATAAACTGATTTGCTACCTCACTAGCTGTGCTGCGCCGGTGTCTTTTTGTTGATAGCACTACGTACCGATCTTCTGCAGGTGTCGTACTGCGAACACGACCTCCCCCGTGACGTTTGCTACACTCTCCATTTGTTTGAAATGATTTCCAAAGCCTTGAAACAACACTGTGGCTGACGTCGAACTCCCTGGCAACATCTGTTATTTTTCGCCCTTCTTCAATCTTGCCAATAATACGGCCACGCGTAAAATCATCTAGGTGATGTCGGGAAGACATACTGAAAATTGCAAGTTCGTCAATTGATTCTTTCCCTTTCAACTTTGCGTTTGAACAACAACGGTCAATACGCGTCAAATTCTTTGTATCTCTTATCAGCGCTATGACGTCACGAACAAGTTCGGCAATCCAAAATTTGCATACGCACAACACGTCTTACTGTATCCCGCACTTATGCTAATTTCCACATTTTCCTGCCTTCTATTTTATGGTTGCTATCGTTGTTATTGTCATCCGTCCTTAGCAATTGTCCGGCACTGTATAATAAATAGCTGGTGCACAAAATAGGGGTGAGGAGAAGAAATATCTTGTGCCACAATAAACAAAATTCATGCGATGTGCTATATACAATATCCGATCTGGCGATGAAACTTCAGAATTCAACAGACGATTGAAATTTAAAAGTTAATCAAACCAAGTATTCTCTCACTAATCGCTCGTATTACCGGTAATTTCTCGTCACACGTATACGGAAAAAGTGAGAACGAAGTTAATATACGAAAGGAATTGCGGAAAGGTTTCTGAAAATTCAGAATTTTCCGGCAATGCTGGGGCTAAGCTTGCCGCAGCGTGTGCTTATATCTCCGTATTTGCAGGTAAATTTTACGGTAAAAATCTTCAAAATGCGCTGTACAGCTGAAATGTTTTCAACATTTCACATTAAACAGTTGTCCCTTTGTTCTAAAACGGTAATTTACCATCAATATCACTGCGGAAAGGTTTCTGAAAATTCAGAATTTTCCCGTGGCACGAAAAATCCATGAAATTCAAGTTTCTTTTTGTCATTTCACGGGAAAGGTATCAGAAATATGCTTCGTTAATTCACGAAAGAAATGACGGAAGTGGCTCATGAATTTCAGAATTTTTTTTTACAGTGTGGAGTTGAGTAGCAGTTTGCCGGCTGTTAACAATAGGTAACAGTCGTCCCTTGCTGTAGTTGTTGATGCCCCGGTGGCGCAGTGGTCTAAGTGTTGGCTTGTGACCATTTGTCCAAGAGGGGCCCAGGTTCGAATCCTGGTGAGGCATGGATGGTGTTTGTCTTACGGTCCTGGCTCTCTCTCCTTTCCCTGAAACCAGTGGCTCTAAATTAAGGACGGCTGACTGCTTCTATCCCATCGATATTGCTCGTGGTAATCGTTAACTCCCCCCTCCCCACCCCGATTAGCCTTGCTGTAGTTGTTTCTGGACGGCCTTAACCTTGACTTCATCGAACACTTGTATCCTGGAATCGTGTCCACAGTCGGGAAATGGCACTTTGTGACACTCCAATGGCTTCTGTACCTGACCTGCTTCCAGCCTGCCAATAGTTCTCCACGCTGTTGGTTCCAGTAAATCATGCTGTTGAGACATCATCGTGTCTCAACAGCATGATTTACTGGAACCAACAGCGTGGAGAACTATTACGTCACGCTCTGAAAATTTTAAGTACAACAGTAATGAAAATTTCATTTATTTACGATATTCTTAATAACATTTTTTGTAAATGCTTCAGTTATCAAACATCTTTCCCTGGCAATGATCACGGACGTGGATTTTCAAACTTTTGAATTACATCCCCACGCTAAAGTAACGTAGAGTTGTCCGTGTACAAACACAGGCTATGGTAGGTACACACCAACATGAGAAATAAATTGCCTCCTATTAGTCAATTAAGTCATCGCATATGCTAATATGATTGGAAATTGGCGTCTTGAAATGCAAGATTCGCTTGGTTGAAGAATGATTTGTAGTGTTATAACACCAGCTTTGTTGCTACCAGTGATGACTTCGGCATCGATGATACTGGAATGAAGTGCCTTTGCCACTAATCTCGTTGCATTCGAAATACCTTTAATTCGATTCAAGTGTCGAAGCAGCACTTTGAATGTACCAACGAGTTTCAGTAAATGTTGACATTCCTCTGATGGGCCTTGCTGGTTGAGAAACTATTGGTAAATCAATGACGTCAGTGGAATCCTCATTACTCATTGAATCAACGCAGTTATAGGTGTGGTTTTTTTTTTATTATTATTTGTTTTTTTTTTTTTTCTGAAATCTAACAATTTGCTAGACAGTAAGTCCTCGATTTATGCGAGGGTTACTTTCTGCAAGAACTTGGCACCAACTGGAATCACATATGTCGAATGTATTGACATATATACAAAAGGGGATCGCGTGCGCCAACATAAAGTATGATGTCCCAAATAGAAATCACGTTTCAGAAATACACAGTCCAATAAAAAAATTGTGACCACCCCTGATGTAAGGAGGAACTGTAACCAGCAGCCAGATGGCGTGCGCAGCAACACATGCAAATTATGTAAGACATTTAAAAGGACACGAACTCGCGGATGGTATGCTGTTTTGCGTGAAAATACAGGACTAACAAAAAAAGTCTGATAAAAGATATTATTGTTGGCTACCAACTAAAAGGTGGGTAGCATTACAGAAACGGCCAATACTGTGGGCTGTTCATGTGGTGAAGTTGTTAAAGTGTTCCAGGAATGGAAGGAAACCGGCAAGACCTGCAGTAATAGTGGACATCCACGGATCATGGACGACCGTGGACAGCGACTGCTTGGCATGATTCAACAGACGGGCCAGAGTATTTAATGCAGGCACATGGAGCCAGAGTCCAACGAACCCTGATTCAACAGATGGGTCAGAGTATTTAATGCTGGCACGTATCGCAGACCAGAGGTCGACGAACTCTGTTCTCTATTGGTTTCAGGAGCTACCTTTCACTCCAAGGTACCCATGCCGACGGCGAGACATGGACGATTACGGCGTGAATTTGCATATGAGAGGAGGCATTGGACCATCGAACAGTGGAAGAAAGTCACCGTTTCAGACAAATCGCGTTTTCTGCTTGCACAGTATGCATAGGTGAATATTTGAGATAACATCAATACTAGGAAAAGTTGAATGGATTCATTTTTTTCCTAATAATGTTGCAACATATCCGCAATAGGATCTCTTGAATCTGTCACTGGCCTATCCATATTACGCCAAAATTTATGAAAAGGTAAATACTCGTGTTCGAATTCAGATAAATAATCCAACTGGGGATATGCCTGCTGCGGAATGTATTGTGTGACTAGTTCGTTCTCACTCCCTTTCACCCACAGTATCCTAGAGGGGTTGTTTTTGCAGAAATCTGTTCATGGAGTAAACCATTTCGAGAAATTTCAGGCTTCCCACTGTTGCTGCCCCGGTGGCGCAGTGGTCTAAGCGATGGCTTCTGATCAGTCGTCCGAGATAGGTCCGGGTTCGAATCCCGGTGAGGCATGCATGTTGTGTTTGTCTTACGGCGCTGACTATCTCCCTTCTCTGGAGCCAGTGACCCTAAATTAGTGACGGGCTGCTGCTTACGGTGGTCGTTAAACCTCCAGTAATAATAATAAAAAAAAAAGCTTCGCATTGTCACCCTCAATTTGTTAAAAAACTGTCCGCTCCAGCCTCTCACGAAACTCTGCTGTAAGCGAGCTCTGTTAAAGAAATGCCCGCCGCCCCTGTGGCGCAGTGGTCTAAGCGATGGCCTCTGATCATTTGTCCGAAAGGGGTCCGGGTTCGAATCCCGGTGAGGCATGGATGTTGTGTTTGTGTTACGGCACTGGCTCTCTCCCTTCCCTGGAACCAGTGACCCTAAATTAGGGACGGGCGACTGCTTATAGCCCATTGAGTTGCTCACGGTGGTCGTTAAACCTCCAATCAAAAAAAAAAAAAAAAAAAAAAAAAGAAGAAGAAATGCCCCTCTCCTGCTCTCTCCCTCTCTTATGAATTTTACCTTGAAAGGAAGAAGTAAGTTCACTGGCTTACTGGACTCACCTTATCATGTGATTCTTGTCCTTGTTTTCAAAATGAATTGATATTTTTGATAATTAAATTGAAAGGGTACTAATATAATTCTAATAAATATTAAGTGTTTTATTTGTAAAAATGCAAAATGCAATTTTATTGCAAGTTTATGTATTGTTTCTATAATAAGGTAAAAGATTTTTTCTTCCTCTTGTTTTTCCCGAATTTCGGCTTCTCTACATGCAGCGTCCTGGGCCATGGTCCAGTGGTAAACTCGCCCCTGTAGCCTACACGTGTTCCATCAATGCCACACACATTGTATTAGGAAAGCAGCAGGTGCGGAAACGTATCCGGCGATTTTGTGCCCCGCGCAGAATCGTATAACAACGAAATTTTCTTTCATATAATGTGCAGCTGGGAGAATTTTTCTCTTGCACATAAGCGAAATCTCATATGCTGAACTCGCATAAATCGGGGACGTGTATGGCATATATACATAAGCTATACTACTCAAGCCAACTCTGTCCGATAAGTAGGTTATGTGCATATTACCATTTGGCTTTAATGAAGCAAACACCATTAGAATTAATAATGCTCTGGTCATGAGGATATTTACCCTAAAATTATTGAATTTCTACCAGATATACATACATCGGCCACTGAATTAGAAGTCTTTATGCAGATGTACATAAACGTCCCTTACGCAGCGTATATGCAAAATACATTTAGGCAACTATTCAAGACTGGTGCTCGTCAGTAGTGTTGATCACAATGGGAAACACAATGGATCTTTCGTAGTTTGATAAAGGGCTTATTGTGGGTGCCCGTCGGGCTGGACCGACGATTTTGAAAACTGTAGACCTGTGAGATATCCCGGGTCCTTAATTAGGGAAAAATAACCCTTAGTGCTTGTCTAAGGGGCGTTACTGTGGCGCGACGGTAATCTGTCGTGAACGAGATTGCCGTCGGCTGAGAAGGATTGTACGAAGGACCAGGACTTCCCGTGTGCAGCAGTTGACCGAAACATTCAATGAAAGCTGTTCCCGACCCATTTCTCGGAGAATTGAATAGGATTGGTATTGGCAGTCGCATGTCTATAAGGAAAACACTGATTTCTGTGAAGAACCGGAAAGTTCATCTACAATGGTGTCTGAAACACAGTGACTGGACACTGGAGGACTGGGGAAAAGTCACGTGATCCGACGAGTCGCGGTAAACCTTGTTCTGTACCGACGATAGGCAGAGAGTTTGGCGTGAGCTTCGTGTAGCAATGGACCCATCTTGTATTTTTAACACAACTTCTGGAGGTGATGTCATGGTGTGAGGCACGTTCCGTTTTTACAAAATGGGTCCCCTAATATTTCTGGAAGGGCTGGTGTCCTCCCGGATTATCTGAACATCGTTGCCGATCAAGTCCATCCTACGATGTTGACTTTTTATCAGGCAGGTGACGGCTGTTTCATGGACGACAATGCTACTATCCATCGCGCAAAATGTGTTCAGCAGTGTTTCAGCGAGCGTGACAGCGACTTCCACTTCTTTGGCCACTATAAAGCCCGGATCTGAAACCCATTGAGAATATACGGGGCAAGTGAAGAAAACATCCAGGAGCAAAGTCCTTTTCCGTCCAATCTGAGGCAGTTAAAGGACTGTGTGGTGAACGCCTGGAATGCTGTAGACGTAGATGCACTCCAACACCTTGTCGAATCTATGCCAAACCGCATACGTGCTGTAATTCTGGCTAAAGGAGGTCCAACCAGGTATTGAATAAAAGTTTCTAATTCAGTGACGGGTATGTGCGTTACTTTGTCCCCGTAACAAACATTGATTTACTTGCATTTCATACTCTCTAGAAGAGATTACCAACATAAATATTTAACTACGGACTTTTTTTATATGTAGCATTAGGTGTGTAACTTAATTCTGGTCCCCTAACCACAAGCGATCATAGAATGTCGACAAATGCAAATAGCTGGGTGCAATAATGGCTGATTGCGGCGCCATCGAACAGCTTTCCAGGCAACCGTAACCGCTCACAGCTGTAGTGACAGAAGGGACGAAAGTTGACGGTGAAAGCAATGTCGTTCGAGAAGCAACATTTGAGGCAGTGCCTACTGCTCGCGTTTCAGCTGAAAAAAGTGCCGTGGAAACCCAGCAAATGATCTGTGCTGCTTCTGGGACAGCCACAAAAAGTTGACGATGAGGAACTGGAACAATTGTTGGACGCGGATCCCTGTCACACACAGTCAAAGCTCGTCCAGGAACTTTGAGTAACACTGCAAGCCATTGCAAAGCGCCTGCACAAGCATGGACGGATTCACAAGGAGGGCCGTTGGATGCCCCACCAACTCACAGCTGCGAACAAGTCTAGGCGCTACGATGTTGCTGTGTCCTTGCTCTCCTGATTCAAGAAGAAGGATTTCCTCCACAAGATTTTGATCTGTGAAGAGAAGTGGATCCTCTACGATAATCCTATGCGGTGCAAATCGTGGGTTTATCGAGGTCAGCCTACCAGCAGTACCGCCAAACCGAATATCCATGACAGGAAGTTGTTGCTGTGCATATGCTGGGATCAGCGCGGTGTCGTACACTATATGTTGCTCAAACCTGGTGAAACGGTCAATGCTGAGCGTTATTGTCAGCAACTCATTCGTGTGAGTGACGCACAGGAGGCGAAAATGCCATACACCGGCAAAGGCAGAAGGTCGGTCCTGTTGGTTCAGGATAACGCGCGTCCTCACACCGCGAGAACGACTTTAAACACGATCACCGACCTAGGATGGGGGATTTTGTAGCACCCTGAGTATTTCCAGACTTCGCCCCGTCGGATTATCACCTCTTTCGCTCCCTGCAACATCACCTGAGGGATACGCACTTCACTTCTGTCGAGGAGGTCCACACAAGTATTGATGACTTTATCAACTCGAAACAGCCCTCTTTTTTCCGCAGTGGCATTCGGCAGCTCCCTGACCGATGGCTCAAATGTATCCAACACGACGGGGATTATTTCCCTGATTAGGTACGTATTCGATTTGCTGTCAACGTATCGTGTCGTGCCTGTGGCCGAGAATGAAATTGCACACCTAATATTTTGGTTTTCAGAAAGAAAGACTCAATAGCTATCCAAATCAAATAAAGAAATAAAATGAAATACTTTTGCTTAATGAAAAATATGGATTCAATAAAACTAAATTTAGGTAATAAACTATTCTGAAATTGTTTAACAACTTACATAAGGATCAGTAATCTGGAAAGCTGACATTTGATAAAAATAAACCATTGCTTGTAAAATTCTGATAGCACAGGCATCAGAGATAAATTATACAAATTATCTCGGCATTTCTTGGAAATCGAATCATAACCTTAAAACCGGGAGAAGAATGGTGAGAAATGATTTATATGTACAGTCGTGGCCAAAAGTTCCTGACCGAAAGTCAATTTTCAATTTTTGATGATTTAAGTCAACTTATACAGCGTAATGGTAAAGTCAGGACATATTATACATCAGATACATATTATACATCAGATTTTAAAGGAAATTTTATGCTGAATTCAAATATTTTTACAGAATGTTATTACCAGTAATAGAAGTAAAGTTACAAGCAAAAGTACAGCCTCTAGTCATAAAAAGCAAAAAATAGTGGAATTTGTGAAATTAGGGTACAATGCATTTAACGTAAAATTACTGTACAGCACATTATTGAAACTTGCAGGACACTTGAAATAACTTACCAACAAGCAAAATACGCTTTAATATTTAATTGGATAACCACTGTTTCTTAGTAACAAGTGCACCTTCTTGGCATGGAACTAATGAGCTTCTCTAGTTATCCATTGGTGATAACATGGTGCTATACGGGCCCTTGTATACTCAATTAATGCTGTGGGTCCTTGTTGACGGATCTTTTGCTTCAATCTCACCCACAGATTCTCATGCGATTAAGATTCGGTGACTGTGCCGGCCACTGAAGTTTTCTTATAACTTTTCGATTAAACCACTCGTCAACCAACTTTGACCGATGACATGGCGCGTTATCGTCCTGATAGATAAAATTCCGCAAACCCTTGTCTTGTACAGATGGTAACAGTTTGGATTCCAAAATATCCACATATTTCAATCCATTCAATATGCCATCAACAATGTGCAGACGGCCAGCACCACTGGCTGAAATACAGGACCATAATATCACCGAATGTGGGTGCTTGATTGTTGGTTGGATGCAGCATGCCTTATATCTTTCACCAGCCCGACAACGTACATAATTATTTCCATTATTAGCGGAAATAGTAACAGTTGTTTCATCACTGAAAATAACATTTTTCCATTCATCAACAGTCCAATTCTTGTGTGCCTTGGTCCAAGCAATTCTTTTGAGCCGTTGTTGTTCAGTAAGGAAAGGTTTTCGTGCAGTCAGTCCATTTTCGCGTAGCCTACGACGAACTCATTTCTAAATCAGTGGCTGTTTCGAACCTTGATTTTATGGAACGACGAATCAACATGTGATCATCACGCTCAGTACACAGCCTTGGTCGACCTGTTATTTTTCTGTTTCCCACACATCCAGTTTCTTCAACTTTTAATGGTGCGCAAGACAGTGGAATGATCGCGGCCACATTTGACAGCAATTTTACGACTACTGAATCCAAGATCATGCAAAGTAATAATTTTTGCCCTCGTTTAAAGTGGCAGGACTAATTTTCGGATCTTTGACATTCCGAAATTCAAATATCACCAGGAATTCTGCATAAACTTCCGTCAAATGACTACAAGCAGATGCGTTCTAAATAGGCAGATCAGATCATATGTAGAGGATTTTAGGAAGGGAGTATCTGACCCCAGGTCTTAAACAACCCTTAGAAATAGGAAGCTAGGAGATTTGGGCTAGAGCGCCCGATAGGAAAGTGACACGGAAGCGAGGTAGAAAGGGGGAGAAAGACGCCCTTATTACCGGGGGGTCCAGTACCCGGGGTCCGACGGCTTAACGTGTCCATCCGACGCACGGCGGATATTTAGTAGTTCGAGCGTTTGTACCTGCCTGGAACCGAACCTGAGGTCTTCTCCGTGGCAGTCACGAACGTTGACCACTAGGTCATCCGCGGCCCCTCTAAGTCGGCAGACGATTCTACATCCTTTTATATCTCACTAGCGGACGTCGGAGAAAGCCATAGTGGATTAGTTAGGCGTAACCCATTTTTCAGAACTGGATTTGTGTTTCCTCACTTGCACATATTTGCTTGTAACTTCACTTCTATTACTGGTAATAACATTCTGTAAAAATATAAAATTTCCTTTAAAATGATGTATAATATGTATTCCTAACTTTACCATTACGCTGTATAAGTTGACTTCAAACATCACAAACTGACTTTCGGTATACTGGTGTAGGACTTTTGGCCACGACTGTATATATATACAGTATATACTCAAAAAGAAGAAGTATATATATATATACACACACACATACACACACAGTATCTCCTTGAAAAGCCCTTGCTCGGTTACAGTGATACAGTGATTGTTATTAGCAGTGCCATTCCCTTATGCTAAACCTTAATCCTGTTAGCTGAAGTAAAAATGATAAGAATCCGTATGTCCTTTGCACAGCGATGTTTTATCATTTCAGTTTAAGGAATTTTGATTTTTTTAAATGTCCAACAGCTTAGTCATTTTGTATATAAATGCATTGTTTTGTTTCTTTGCCTTTTTTTTTTTTTTTTTTTTTTTAGGGAATGTCTGTATGTATGTGGTTTTATCATACTTGTTAGGATTTGGGGCCGGGCTCACTTGTTTGTTTTTTTAAATTATCGGCTATTTCTTCACATTCCTTGTAATAGATCTACGCCTTTTTATTTTTTATTTTCTCTGCATGTGTTTCGGATTTTTTTTTCCTATCAACTTTTTTTTTCTTTCCTGCAATGATGAAATGAGTTGGGTATTACTCTTTAGCAAGTAAGCCAACAGAGTATGAATGGCGTCTTTTTGCTTCGCGTACACCTTAGCTAGGACGTCCAATTCATCGTTGACACCGAGTTGTTGATAACCACATGATGTGTGGTTAACTGTAATTCGCACTCTTGGAGCCCGTCTTCCAACAAACTGTGTATAGTACTGGCCAAAATCGATGGCGCCGGGGATGGGCACCACCCTCCCGAGCAAAGGGCAGAGGGGGGGGGAGGACATTCGCCTCAAGGTCGCCTTAATGATAGTCCATTCTCCACACGCTCCGTTCTAATCACACCTTACGCCGTTCTATGTACCCCCCAACTGCACTTTTTTTAAGGCAAGCACTCTTCATCGGCCTCTGATCCAAAAAACAGGCATGACGGGATTTTTTTGTTTTTCGTTTTTTCTTTTTTCTTCCTTGTTTCTTTCATCCCTCCAGAGTCGTCAACAGGTATATCCTGCGAGAGTGCGAAATAGAATGACGGCGGAATGTGCTATGTTCCGTGCGCAGGTGTCCTGGAATCTTGTTACAAGTTGTTGGTGGATGGATTCCGAGTGCTCTGCTCCTCGAACTCTTGATGAATGTCAGGTCCTCCGGAGTGTATCCGCCTTATCTACATCCACAAATCTACCCGGCGCTTCTCCTTGCTGCTCGCTCGCAGCTAGATGGAATTTCGTCCGTAGTGCCACTTAAAGCAGTCACGCTTGAAAGACGCACGGCCGCATGCCGGTTAAAAATAATGGAGGAAACCGAGCTCTGAAGCGGTTGAGAACAGCCGATGCACCACGCGCGTGTTGGCGTTTCTGTCGGGGAAAAAAAGAAAAAGTTACCTGTCACTTACGTTTCACAGACCATTCCCGTATGTATAATAACATCTAAAAGTAATTAGTGCTGATTTTTCAAAATTCTAGTGAAATTCGATCTAAAAAAACCCTAAAATTTGCGTAAAAAACTTTCTCGGGAAACAGCGTAATTGCATAAAACATACTGCCAGGTTTTTAGGTTTTGCCCGTAAAATTTACAGAAACTGCATGTTTGACGAAGTAAATATTTTACAGATTTGAGCCACCCCCCCCCCACACACACACAGGTTAGTAGAATTTCGAGAGTCGAATAAGTGTCCCCAAGGAATGGCCCCAGTATATTCGCAGCAGCTGTTGTGTACGTATCGGTAAAGACTACGTAAAAACGCCTTAGAGTTAGGACCGGTGTTAGCTGCTAAACGAGAGAAAGAAGGAAAGAATAATGAAAAATGTCAGCCTTGTATAAAAACATTTCTCAGCCTTATACACTGAGTGGCCACTTTATTATGACCACCTGACAGTTTTAAGCAAATGAGCTATGGCTGCACGCTGTTGCCGCCAGAGGGCGAGGCTAGTATAAAAAGGGAAAGCTTAGTGCTTGCGGCAGTAATAGAAGTGATTTTTGGGTGACGAGATGAGTAAAAAATGCGATTTAACGGACTTTCAACGTGGGATGATTGTAGGAGCTCGGAGCCATGGAGCGAGTATCACCGAAACCGCCGCATTCCTGAAATGTTCCAGAGCAGCTGTTGTTAAAGTGTTTAAAGACTGGACTGTCAGCCAAAAAACTGGGTCTCTACGTGCAACGTGTGGTCGTCATCGACTAGTGACTGCTCGGGCGGTACGGAGTGTGTCCACACTGGTAGCAGACAACAGAAGGGCAACAGTGCAGCTAATGACAGACCATCTTAATCAAGGATTCCCTCAAATGATCTCTGCACGCACTGTTCGCCGTACACTGCATCGGATGGGATATGGCAGCCGAAGGCTTGTTCGAACACCTTTGCTGTCTTCAGTTAACAAGAGAAAACGTCTCCAGTTCACACAGGAGCACAAGGATCGGACAGTCTATAATTGGAAACAAATTATGTGGTCCGATGAATCACGTTTTCAGTTGCACCATGCCGATGGGCGAGTGAGAATTTGGCGGAAATAGCACGAAAGCATAGACCCCAAATGCATTGCTACAACTCTTCAAGCTGGTGGAGGCAACGTTATGGTTTGGGGAATGCTTTCCTGGCATGCTTTGGGCCCTTTAATTCGTGTTGATCAGCGTCTGGCTGGCACACCATATCTAAACATCGTTGCGGACCAAGTGCATCCTGTCATGTGGATGGTTTATCTCAATGGCTGCTTTCAACAAGATAATGCGTCCTGCCATAGTGCTCGTATTGTACAGAATTGGTTTCAGGAACATGCCGGTGAGTTTACTTTACTTAGGTGACCCTCACAATCTCCAGATCTCAACCACTTTGAGAATCTGTGGGATGAAGTTGAACGAGCCATCATACAGCTGGATCCACAACCCTGCAATCTCACACTCCTGGAAAGTGCTATTCATCAAGCATAGTCTCAGATTCCACCAACCACCTATCAACATCTCGTGGAGTCCATGCCACGAGGAATCGATGCAGTATTAAAGGCAAAAGGTGGCCCAACGAAGTACTGAGGTTGTGGTCATAATAAAGTGGCCACTCAGTGTATATGGCTTCATTTTTCTTAAACATGTTGGCACACAAATGTAAGATCAAAATCCCAGTGACGCTAAAATAAAAAAAATATTACAATATTTAATGTAATAATTGCGCATTTACACATGGAATTTTTATCTGCGTATGTAGCCTTATGGTAGCGTACTAATGAGAATTATGCAGGATGATCAGAATCGACCGCACAATAAATCTACCGGACGATTCCTCGTGGAGAAAGGAGCCGAAAACCGCTGTCCGATCGGACGTCGCATTCCTAAGATATACGCGCCGAAAGTTCGTGACGTCACATCCGGTAAGAATACAGACATTAGAAATAACTTACCCAATCACTTTGACAGAAAACGTAATGTATTGATGTGTACCGCTACAATACAGATGATAAAACACGTAGATTCGTGTCAGATTAAATGTGTTCAAAATGACCACCTTGTGGTGAAGAACAGGGAGCAGCCCGCCGAAGAATAGACATCTGCATGCGTTGCAGCATAGCATTGGTTACAGTTGTGAGGGCTGCGTGTAAGGTGGCCACTAGGTCGTGCAGGCTGTTGGCAGGTCGTCGATATACCAGTTTCTTTAGATGTCCAATGGGTTAAGATCCCGCGATCTAGTGGGCCATGCGACAGGACCACCACGACCAAACCATCGACCGGGATATTCCGTATCCAGCCACAGGCGAACATTTGCAGCGTAATGCGCCGGTGCTCCATCATGCTGGAACCATAGATTGCCGAAAACAGCCAATGGTACGTTTTCCAGTAAGTCCGGCAGAACATCACGCAGGAACACCATGTAGTTGGCAGCTGTGACACGTTCGCGAAGAAGAAGATGGTCCCACTAGGATATCGCCCTCAATACCACACCAGATATTAACACCCTACCGGACCTGGTGAGCGTGTTCACGTGTTGCGTGCGGAATGTCCAATGCTCAAACATGACTATTATGGGTGTTGCAAATATCCTGCCGTGTAAACCTTGCTTTATCAGTACACAAGATCCGGCGGATGAAACTATTATCGGCAGCATGTTGCTGTAGCAGCCACTCACAGTATAGTATGCCTGTCTTCGAGGATAATTCTCTGGTAATAGGCCTTGCACCCTTTTGATGTGATATGGATGCATGTCTTCGTCGTGTAGAACGGCAAGTACGGTACTTTGGTGCACACCGAACTGTCGCACGATCGCTGGTCTTTGGCTCCTCCTCTATGAACTCTAGTATGGCGTCCTCGAGGGACGGTGTTCTCACAGAGGGTCCAGCGCCACTGTCTACACTTGAACGTATCGCGCATTCGAGCGTCAAGCCGCCGTATGACCTGGGCGTCCGGGTGCCGTCGTACCAGGTATCGCTTGCTGTAGGCCCATGTTGCACGCCATGCTGAACTATGGCATTCCCCCAATAGGAGATACATGTCACAATACTCTCTCAAAGTGTACGACATATCGCTACCCACACTAATGTAAAATGTACCAACGCAGTATGAGCTTAACTGCTACCGTCGCCAACCCTTTTTATCCCTACCTGCCGTATCGCGCAGGCGTACAACTGATGGTTTCACGCCACCACGTCCTTCGAATTTGCATTTACAACCCGTGCCACATTTTTAAATATTGATTGCCCCCCCCCCCTTTTTTTTTTTTAATTGGAGGTTTAACGACCACCGTGAGCAACTCAGTAGGCTTATAAGTAGTTGCCCGTCCTGAATTTAGGACCACTGGTTCCAGGCGGCTTGATTGCCTTGCGATACGTGCGTCTGTATAACTATCCACGTCGCTCTTCAACGAGCATATACGTTACCGGATGTGACGTCACGGAACTTTCGGCGCGTATATCCCCTTCTGGTAACTTTTCTGCCACGTGAGAGTTGGGAGGGGGGAGGGTAATGTTGTGCGCAGTAACATACCTGATATATTGGACCAACCTTCACATTTGACGCTACCATCAAATCGTGAGAGCATTTGGTCCTTTTGTCGTTCCTCTTTATGTTTAAAGGAAGAGCGACTAAGTGATCTTTTGTTCCCTTAGTTTCTGTACTGCTTAGCAGTTAAGGAAGTAAAGGTTCATTTTGATGAAGTTGCTTTTTAGTGCAAGATATTCATCGTGCCTTAAATTAGTTCCGAATTTTATGCACCTCGATTTAAAAAGTGCCAGAGATATAAATGCATGTAATACGAGAGCACGTGGGCTCGCACACAAGCGTTTTGTGCCAGTCTGGGGGGGGGGGAGTCCCCTCAAAAACTATTGCTGTTCCCAAAACTCGACACTTTCGTATCATGTGCGTAAAACAGTATCGTCATCCAGCTCCTAAGATGACTGAACATGGCCGCCGAGCTCCGGTGCTAGTGGTCAAGAGGTGTGGGTTTCTGGCTAGTCTGAATGATCCGGGTTCGAGGCATGGGTGGTGTCTTTGTTTTTCTGTGCTGGCTGCGTCCCTTTCTTTTCTGTGTCCCTTTCTTGGAACCTTCTTTCCAGGTTAGGGACGGCCTACTGCTCTATGGCCCCAGGGTAGGGACAGTCTACTGCTTATAACCCCAAATTAGGGAGGGGATACTGCTTTATAGCTCCAAGTTAGGAATGGACTACTGCTTTACATGTATAGTTCTAAGTTAGGGACTGGCTACTGCTTTATAGCTCCGAGTTAGGGACAGCCTAGTAGTTATGGCCCCGAGTTAAGAACGGGCTACTGCTTTATAGCTCCAAGTTAGGGACGGGCACTGCTTTATAACCCTTAGAGTTAGTTGCTCTTCCTGGTGGCTAAACCACGAAACGGTAAGCATGATTTTTCTTACGTTGCAAGAATAGGGCAACGTGCAGTATTATTTTCTTTATCGCAAAGTTGCTTGCAAGATTGAACCTCTTCCTGAGGGGGAGGGTGTGTGTGTGTGTGTGTGTGTGTGTGTGGATAACAGTATGCATGAAGGCGTGCATGTATAAACTAGTGATAAATATTTAAATGAATCTTATGTAAAGGATCCACAGTACAAGTACGTTTATTCCATTGTGGCCTGATATTCTTCTGATTCGGCAGTTGGTATCAGCTCTCTGTCTCGCTCGCTATACTCAAACGGCCATCATTATGCGCACTGATTAAATAGTTTTGCTAATAAAATTAACCACCAAAAATTACTATAAAGTGTGGTGTGAGGCGGAACTCAAATTATTAGGGTGACTCAAATTATGATTGAACTCCAGATAAGACTTTGGCCCTGCATTGTTTGTTCTGGATTGTGTTGCATCTGTGGAGCCGTTTAATCCGAAGTAAGAATGAACGATACCCTAATAGCTTGTGGATGTATTTCTGCAGTGACGTAGCTAAGCTGACTTAAATATCAGGAATGGGACAAACGTCATCAGTATAAAAACAGATACGACTTTGTCTTAATAACAGTTCGACAAAATTACAAAAGCTATAACCAGTCAATGCCGTCTTCAGAAGTTATCTTCATTTTCCCCCCGTGAAGTCAGCTAAGAAAGAGGAAATAAAAAGTGATCGTAAAAGCTCTTTCCATATATGCTCTTAAGAAAGCTGTGAATTTTGCAGTGGCGTGGTAAATTTTTGGGGTGGTTAGTAATGTCGCTGTATTTACGTTACAAACAATCTGTTTCTCAATTGAGCAACACTTTAGATACCCCACTGTGATTTTCTGTACTTATTTATATTTCGTCTGATAACTATGGATAATGAAAGTCGTATTAAGGATTTTTGTAGTGCCTGCACTGTAAATTCGTGGTATGTTGCACACACCAAGACTGGGTGGGGGCATCTTAGCTGCCTCAACATTTTTGAAAATGTTATGCAAAAATCCCATTAAATACCCCCACACATTTTTTGAAGAAGTCTGTAACATTGGGTCAGGCAGATTTTCGGAAAAGTGGTGAGGAAATGTGGACATGCACCTCACATTAAAAGAATCTTGAAAGATTCTGAAAATTCCGAAATATTAGTACAAAGTTTTGCATGTCCCTTGAAAGATACTGACATTGCCAAAATTCTTAAAAGTTACAGTGAACTGTGAAACATTTTACCGAAAGGCTGAGCGTTGGCCTTTCGTCAAATGAACTGAAATTCTGTGAAAAGTCACTCGCTCAACTCAGATACGTCACACAAATTCTGAAGAACGTTGCTCATGCGGCTTCCACCAGATGAATTAATATTAATAATAACATTCTGAAATATTACACTGACCTCAGAAACATTGCACAGTTCCTAAAAAGACGTCTATTTTCCTTTCAAGCTCTAAAACGTTAACACACTTTAAGAAAGTTTTGTTCATGCGTATATTTCGGTTATTCTAGAATGTTACACCAATCTCCAAAAACGTGTTACACAAAGGTGTTTGAGCTTTTCCATGTTCCTTAGGACTTTTTACAAAAAAAAAAAAAAAACTGTGGGAACTTATTCGGAAAATTCCCCAAACTACAAATTTCTGACCATGTAGTGTCACCTAAGAACTCACCTTCGGTGGAGTTCTTAGCCTGTGATCAATCGTCCGATTTGGGCCCGGGTTCAAGTCCCTTGTTAGGCATGAGTGTTGATATCCCAAAATTTTGAGGTGCTGAAAGTTCACACCTTGCAAAATAAATCGGGTTCTTTTTTCTTCGAAAAGCCAGTTGCTGCAATATGCGTTAGTGTTGATTTGTTGTCCTGCATTGCTTTTGTTAAAGTCACGTGGAACAATAAATACCTCGTAATACAGGTGCTATAAAATTTCTTGCTGATTAGGTAAATTTAATGTACGTTTTTTTTTCTTTGGTCCCAGTCAACTGGGATGTTTCCACTACATATGTAATTTTCTCTTCGGGATTGAAGAGATATCTAACTAAAAGTGCCATGTTTAATACAAACATAATTTCTCTCAAATGTATGCGACAATTCCCGAAATCTGCTATCGATGTGGTCGGTCTTACGCGCACTGTTTTATCATAAATGCAGTTCTGCTTCCGAGCTCTCAGTACCATTTGTTCACGTGCTGAACAGTTATTACTTTTCTCCCGTAAACTTCATTTAACCGCCGCCGCATTTCAGTGGGAAAGATAGTTTGCGCATGCAAAAAGTGAATAAGGTCTCTATGAAGTACGGGTTTTGTAGGCACAGAGCGACAGAATATTTTGAAAATAAGAAAGGCATACTCTGCGATGCATAAAAATATGCTAAGGAATGAAAAAAAAAAATTGTACCCAAATTTGTTGTGTTTTAACATTTTATTATTAACCCAAAAAAAGATTTAAATGAAAACCAATGCACACACATTCCTTGCCATGAACGAGAAAGATAGGATGCGTGTGTTTTTCAGAAACCGTTGGGGTGGGGGCTCTTTTCTTTAATCTCGATTTTAACTCTACCTATGAGATATTAATTTCCTCCCCTCAAAGGTTCTAAAACTCTCAAGTCTTTCAGGATATGGCATGGAAATTATGAATGGGAATTAAGAGTTTGTTGGAAAACCCTTTTAACATGGTCATTTCAAAGCAACTAAATTTTTGTACTGTGAGTGACCCACTGGGAAAAACATGAAAAAAAAAAAATGTTTTTATAAGTATACAACTTTTATTTGCTTTGCAAGTACTTTCAGGTGTACAGAGTTTTCATTGTAATTAAATTATTCTTTAAACAAATGGTCAAAAATGTGCATGACCTTCAGTACCTCCGAGCGAGAAATTCTAGAATGAAAGGATAAAAAAAAGGCCCCTCAGAAATTAACGGTTTCACATTCACTGGCAAAAAATGTATTTGCTCTAACCCCCACCACAAACGTCAGTTTTTGAAGCGTTTAAATTTTGGTATTTTGATGCTCTGTCAGCCAGAAAGGGATATTTTGGAAGTACTTAAAAAAAAAAAATCTGTTTGCACGGACGGATCGATTAGACGGACCCATGTTCGAATCCCGAGTGAGGCATGGACGTGTTATTGTCTTACGGCAGTGGCTCTCTCCCTCCCCTGGAACCATTGGCCCCAAATTAGGGACGGGCGAGTGCTAATATGCCATTGAGTTGTTCACTTCTAAATTCTTTTTCATGCAAATCAATAAATTTGGAAAAAGCATGACGGGAAGGGGGGCACCATAAGGAATCAATGTATCTGGGGACGCAAAAAATTTGAAATTCATCTCCAAATGCCCCACGCTTTATCAACAGCTCACGTTTCTAACAGCGTCGCTATTTAAAATCATTGCAATATAAAAACAATTGCTGCCTAAGGCACACTGAATATGATAGCGATACAGCTGCTTGCTATCAGCAGTGTTGATATACTGTTGAATTAAAGATCTTTATATAAAATCTGAATACGTTTTTAGCCAGTTTTTGTTTTCTCATAATTTCCAGTGTCCCCTTGTAGTGGCGCCCACGGGTACGTAGTTGCTTTCTGTTTGGTGGATGCTTCTGGGTCAGATTGTACGACCTTCACAGGGAGCGGATCCAGGATTTTCGTGAGGGGAGGCGCAAATGACGGGATAACCGGGGGACCTTTCTAATATTTTCCCACAAAATGAAAAAGTGTTCTTACTAGTCAATAAATTCTTCCAATTAATTAACGAAAGCAATATATTTTTAAGTAATACTTTCTTTCACGAAAACATATTCAATGTTTTATTAACGCCTAACAAATCGAAGCTTTTCTTTGGTTCCTGAGGGAGCGCGCGACTTCCCTCTGCATCCGCGCCTGGACCTTCATCGTTCCCAGAATTTTAGTCAGGCGACAGAGTAGTTGGAATCCCAGTGCGCTGCCTTTATAAGTAACGATAAGGATTAAGTACGGAAAATCTTTCGATTCTTTCGTGATGGTTCATTTTTCAAGATTTTTAGAAAAATTCACAAGAAAAGTAAAGAGCATTCCCTGAACTGAGCAACTAAGGTGATCTGACACCCCCACCCACCTTTACACAGTTAAAAGTATTCTTTGTTGAATATTTCGGATCAACTATCCAATACTATTTTAGGTAGCTTCCCAAAGTATTATTGGACAGTCTTATTCGTCTGATTTGGGGACGACGGTGGACAAAGACGTGTAAGAAAGGCATAGTGGAAAATTTTCGGAAGAGTGACGAGTTGCTTAAAATATGGGTTTGTGGAGGGAAGGCGATAGAATTCGCGTGAAGATGTGTTAAGTACCTTCGAGATCGGGGTAAGTACGTAGCAATCATCGGAAAGATAGTCACACCTTGTTATAACTACAGCGAATGAAACAACGAGAAATTCCAGCAACCAATATTTTTCCTGGACGTGAAGACATCGAAGAAACATGACAGATAAGTTCTCCCTTCTTATTTGTTTCTAAATTTGTGTCGCGAAATAATTGAGCCGTCACGTAAGATAGGAATGTCCTTTATAGATAGGTTAGGAAGACAGCATCTTAAGCAATCATTTTGCAGCAACCTAATAGTAATCTCGTATGTTTGATGCAAAGCTGTATTCTCAAAATGGAAAATGATAAGTGTTTGAACAGTTAATCTAAGTATGATAACAAGATAGGTTAGATTTTAATCGTGCCAGGTCTTACCATCGTAATAAATTTGCAATCGTAATTTTTTCATTCTTATTAAAATTGTTTACATATATTGCACTGCATTTGCTCTCGCCTTTATCTAATATTAGTTATCTTTGTGTTGATTTTCAACAGTAAGTTGCTTATTACCAACCTTTTTATATGAGGAGCGAATTAACCGATGTATCCTAAATTTAATACTTTGCGGCATCCGACGTTCTTCTCAGAAAAGGAAGTCGGATGAAACACAACCCGAGTATATTACTCATTCTCATTTTTTTAAGTCGATCACTTATTCCACGCGGAAATACGTATATGTGTATCCTCCTCCTCTAGGTTGGTTATCCAAATACAGTTCGTTTTCGATCCCATTGTTTTCAGTTGAAAATGCAAGCTCGCCGTCACTGTGCGCAGTGGTCTACGCGATGGCTTCTGATCATTCGTCCGCGGGGCCTGGTTCAAATCCCGATGAGGCATGGATGTTGTATTTGTCTTACGGCGCTGGCTCTCTCCCTTCTCTGGAACCAGTTGCCCTAAATTAGGGACGGGCGTCTGAGTTGGTCACGGTAGTCGTTAAACCTGAAAAAAAAAAAAGTTCCAGTTGATAGTGCAGTTTGGAATTCACGAATTTTAACATTGAAATTTTGCATAAGTACAGTTATTTTATTTTATTTGGTGTTCACCCTTATAAGGTTCGTTCGGTAATATTAATTTGGCCGACCTGGTGGCGCAGTTATCAAAGCACTGGGACTTATGATAATTCGTCCTAGTGGAACCGGGTTCGTGTCCCGGTAAGGCATGGATATTGTGTTTGCCTTAAGGCACTGGCTTCCTCTCTTCCCTGGGATCAGCTGCCCTTAATTACGGACGGGCGACTGCTTATATCCCATTGAGTTGCTCACGGTGGTCGTTAAGCCTCCGGACAAACAAACAAAAAAATACAAGTTTGATTTACGTCACGTCATTTCGTTCATTATAACAACATCTCGTACATTTACTCTGCTAAACTCGCAACGTGCCTCCTAGGTAACCTCGCTTTTTGATGAGCCCTCGCGTGAAATACACAAGCTACCCGGATTTTTAGAGAATGTCGTGGTGGACAAGATGGTCATGTTTGTTGGCTGGTGTTTAAAAAGTACGACCAGTTTCGTAATTTTGCGTTAACTCTCAAGGTTGCACCTTATTAATCCGTCAGCTTCCGGCGAAGTAAGCTGCTGTTGCACCATACACATTTGGGGTAAAACAAAATCTTACATGTATTCCTTATGTCATGATAAATTTAGCAATGAACTTATTCGCAGAACTTACGTTGATACATATTAAATAATGTCCGCAGCGTTCGCCGTCCATTGCAACTGAATGGGCTTCTGATCGTTGGCCCGAAATGGGTCCGGGTTCCATTCCTGGTGAGGTATGGATGTCGTGTTTGTCTTACGGCACTGGCTCTCCCTTTTCTGGAACCAGTGGTCCTAAATTAAGAACGGGCGACTGCTCATACTTAGCCCATCGTGTTGCTCACTGTGGTCGTTAAACCGCCAAACAAACAGAACAACCGAATGGTGTTACGAAGTCTGTCATTGTTTCAATAATTGCGGCAGAAGCGTTATGGAGATTATTAAGAAAATTCCGTTATATTTTGCTTGTTACACTCACTTTTTTTTCCTTTCGGTGATGTTTAATTGTTACAATATTTGCTTTCGTTAATGTAAATAAACATCATCGTCTGAAACAGTACATACCAAGTATACTTGAAGCCTAGACTTTCGATTGTCGGGCAATCTTCGGAGTGCCGTGCATATTGTCCTCACTTATCTTTAATATCACTGATGGTTCCTCCGCTTGGCCTAAAGCTTCTTAACTTCGTCCATTTATCATTTTAGTGTGCCAAGGAGAAAAGAGACATTGTCTGATGAGCATGGGAAGCTCATTAACAATCTTGGTCCGATTAAGAGGCTTTTAATTCTTGGGCTTCCTCTGCGATGCTGCACCTACTCGATCCTCTTAAACTCACGTCAGCCTTGTGCTTGCTTGTGTTGGCTGGAGTCCACAGTCTCTGGCACAGACAGATATTCCGGGCTACGACGGTGGATGGCATACATCTGGGAACGGATCACTTGCCATAGCCCCAAGAAGACACGAAGGGGGAAAGGACGGTTCGCTCGTAGCGAGTGCGAGTGTGTGTATGTGCCACTCCATCATTCATCAGTCCACCCACTCGACAGTCACCACGTTGCGAACCCCTCCCCTCCGACCCAACTACACGTCGACTCGATTCTTCCGACATATGTTTAAACGGCATATTGCAGGTGAACGCTATAATCGAATAAAAGCGGCTTTTGACTGCTCGAATATCTCTTAATTCTTAGTGTCATATGAACTCAAAGAGTAGAACGACTGATGAGCGAGTGGGGGGGGGGGGGTAGATAAGAGCTGCAGTTATACTGCTATATGCTGTTCAGTCAGAACTTTTCTAGTGAACACAGTCAAATCATTTCAAAAAGCTACAAGATTAATATTTTTTTTTATTTTAATCACTATAATAGATAGAGAAATTAGGTGAAACAAAGTGGGCTCTGATCCTGTGCGCCGCAATTTAAAAACACATGATCTCATTAATTCGTTTGTTCATAGTTCTTTTGTTTGTTTTTCCTTAACAGAAGTAAAATTTGTGTATACAAGGGGTGCCCAGCCTTAAATGCCAACAAAATGAATATTTGTATCGAAATAAAAATGACAGCAGATGTTTTGTGTCGGGCCATTTCATTTAGCTTTACAAGTTGGAAGTTTTCCTTCCCGCGCGTCCCAGGTCGATTTTAATTATAGACGTTTTTGACCACTTTAATCCGCTCTGTTCTTTTTTTTTTTTTTTTTTTCTTGTGCCTTCGCCGCTCATCAGACTCTTATGACTTTAACACTGACATGCGTTAGGTCCTGGTTTTTTTTTTTTTTTCATCCTAGCTGTTGTTCCAGTACTTTTATTTAGAAATTTTTTTATGACGGGGCCGAGTCCCCCCCTGTATATAATTTACATAGTTTTTCTTTCTTTGTTATGTTTTGTGTTGTATGTGTCTTGGTTTATATTAAAGATTTTATACTGAAAAAGAAAAAAAAAAAAAAAATACCAAACACATCCTCATATGCAGCAGCAGGTATCTAACATGCTCTTTTTTTTTTTTTCGGTAATAGAGGTGATGCACTTTGTAGGACAGAGAATAATGTGCACGTACTGTGGTTTGCTGAGTTAAAATCGTACAACCGTTTTCGACGCAAGCTTAATCAGCGCCAGACAGCGTTATTTTACAAATCGTTTATTTTACGACTGAAATATGGTGTGTTATGGCAGTATTCACACCCACACCACACCGCACGGCCGGATAAAAACAACTGTATAGCAAGTGTATGAAACGTTTTAGAGAAGTTCTCCCAGATCTGTTCCCCAAGCAAGCTTACGTTTACCCAACAGTGGTCACTCCTACTCTCGTGGTTGTTGGTTTGTACTTCCCACAGGACAGACAAGTACACCTGTCCACATTGTCTCGAAGTGGTTTCAGGAACACAATGGACTTTTTCCTGACTCGTTGGCCACCTCATGCCCCCCCCTCCCACACCCCATGAAGCATTTGTGGGATGAAAGACATTAGAAGTTTGGATCAGGTGCCATGCAGTATGCGCGCATTGAAAAATGCAGTTGAACATACATACGTAGGCTAATATTTCACTGAAATGTTACTGTAACTTAGTCCACTTAATGTGTGTGCGTCGATACTAGTTGCTGTACTGAATGAATCGACACGTTACTAGGCCTAATAAATTGTCCACTGAGTTTGTTTATTTTACTGTCAAGGCTCCCGATCTACATATGTGCATTTGTTTGTGTTTCTATCGCTGAAGCTTGTTTGGTTGCAAAATGCTTTTCAGGGAACGAAATAGAAAAACAAAGAAAACGAACACTTTTATCCTGAGTACCAAGCGAACTGCTACTAATAAAGCATTATAAAATGCAAATTTAACAGTTTACGCTGAGTCGTAAAACAGGTTTATAGTGTTTAATAGTGCTCCTAAATTTTACGTAGGAATAGACAAGTTTTCCATATTTATGTTCCCAGTGGTGGTAGAAATTTTTCTTTTGATTTCGTGCTGTATTTTGTTGATATAAATGTGAACTCAAAGTTATTTAAGAACTGTTGGTTGCAAGGTTAATTAATGTGTTGTTTAACGCTTGGTTTTCATTCCTGAATGATTGCGCATGTGCCCATGTGTCTGAATACTCAGCTCAGTTCAGATTTCCTCGCTGCCCTGGACCAATCAGTTAACACAATTGGGTTCCAGCGCTATTTAAATGCTTTTGGAGTCGGAGGAAAGATAAAACTACTAATGTACCCTGCAAGTAATGAATCCAAATCCAAATTTTTCTGAACATGTTTTTTAAAAACTGAATGGGTGAAAAAGGCAGATCTGCATTTTGTGGTGATTCTAGGTTTGAAGATATCGCGTGTGAAGTTTATGAAGAAAGATGTTTTACCATTCGAAATTACCAAAAGCAGTTTAGTAGATGAGATAAGTAGAATTTTAACATTGAAGGTTATCTGGACCGTGATATATCGACAGGATTTCGAAATTCGAGAGAGATTTGTCGCAGTACTGGCTGTTCAACGATCTATGCGAGAGACAGAGTTTTCAGGTAAGTTTCTGTCATTGCGTCATGAGCCGTTATGAATTTCAGTTATGCCAGCTTTTTCCGATTTGCTGTTAAACCCATTTCTACATTGTGGCTCACGAAATGATGACGTATTTGTTTAGTGGTTTAGAATAATACTTTATGATATATCGTAAAAATAATATAATTGTTTTGGGACTTTACTTGTTGGGAAACTTGTGCGTAAATAATGTTTGCGGTGTGTGCACTGTCTTGTTCTAGCACCAATTGCTGACGACACACTTAATTTGTAACAGCTCTCCGACAAAAGGTCATCACTATAATGAAGTTACAGACTTCAACAATTCTGTTGCTGAGTTGCTGCATGGTTTTGTGGTCGCTGGGCGAAGAATTTGACGTTCAGGAAACGCCATAATCAGTAATTGCGGGGGTTTAAATCAGGCCTGCACGGTGGCCATGACTGGCCACAACGATGCTCTTGAGCATATCTGATAAGTAGGAAATGCAAGACATGGCTTGACGTGTGGGGTGTTGCGCCATCTTGCATGTACCACACTGTAAAAATATTTCTTAAATTCACGAGCCACTTTCAGGGATTCCTTTCGTGAATTAACAAGCATATTTCTGTTACAACTTTTTCCGTGAAATGACGGAAAAAATTCTGAAGGATTTTTCGTACATCTGAAAAGTTCTGAATTTTCAAAAACCTTTCTGCAATTCCTTTCTTATATTAACGGGAAAACGCCATTCTCACTCTTTTTCGTATCCATATGGCGAAAAATAAGAGATATTCTCGGGAATACTTGGGGATTTGATTGACTGTTAAAGTTCTGTAGTCTGTCGAAGAATCTGATTTTGAAGTTGTGTAGCAAGATGGAATATTGTGGATAACATATCCCATGAATTTTGGTTATTGAGGCACACGATATTTCTTCTCTCGCCTATGTTGTCATCCTAAGAAACCGGGTACTTAATTTATTGTACAAGTGATTGTACGATGTCTATGTATCAGTCTGTGGAGCCCTTAAGACAAAAACTATTTAGCTATCAAGAGTAAATTTTATATTTAGAAGTTTTGTGAAATAATATAAAATAGTACATTATACCTTCTGTTAAAGATAATTGAAAGGTATTGTCAGGTGAAAGAAAGATTTCAAACTACAAATCATTCTGTTGCTTTGAAAAATCTGTACATGAGAAACACAGGAAATGGTCGTACTTTTCACGACTCTGAATGTGAAGAATGTACGTACCAATATGAATCCGGAAAATTACATCGACGCGTCTTGCTTTGCGTACACACATACAGTATACAGAGTATGTGGAGGACAAGAAGGTGCAGTGTCTTGAATTTCGGATACCATCTCGGCAAAAAGACTTTCTGCATATTCATTCGTTAGTCAAAATCATACACTTCCAAAGCTTATATTATTCTTAGTTATTTTCCAGATCGCTAATCATAATTTATTTATTTATCAGAGTCGTTTGGTGTTTTTCATTGTTATTGTTGTCTTCAATTGTTATGACCAGTCGTTCATAGCGAATCTTATAGTGAAGGAACTGCCATTCCTTTTAATTCAGGTAGAAAACTGCATGGTAGACTATTTATTTTAGAACGAAGTCAAAATTCTCAGTTACTTAAATAAAAGTACTGAAAATGTGTTACTGTGTTGCCCGAAACGGCAAAGAAGGGAAGGAGGAGCTGAAAAATGTATGAAAAATTAAGCAAGGAAAAACGGATTTCTAACATCTGTAATTGCTTCCTACTGAAGGTTATTATTATTATGGGATGGGAATGAAGAAGTTAAAGAATGGCCGGGACAACGGAAGGGACACTTGGTGTTGAGCACACAGAGATGGCTGTTGAGGAAGCAGATCCAGAATTCGTTATGTCAGACAAAATAATTAAACGATGGAGCAGTGTTCCTAGATTTTTGCACTGCCGACTATGACTTGTTTTAAGTCCTAGAAGATGGTGAGGTCGTGTATCAAATCTAACGAAGACTGATATTTAGGGCTCAAACACGGAAGAATAGGATGCAGCCACGTGAGCGACATTGTCGGCTGCATCTTCACTAAACACAGTTGCAAGATTTTTGTGTTACACAATATTTATACTTCTAATGCAGAAGGGAAATGATTCCATAAAAAAATTGATGTCGTGTGTTGAAAAAAGAAACGAAGTTTTTTTATATAGGTGGGTATTAAAAAAGTAAGAGTCTAAAGTGAGCCTTCATGTATATATAAACTGCTGTGTAAGCTTGTGCTGTTATGTACGTACTGCTTACTGCATTTAATCAGGATTTTTTTATAACGATAGTACAGGCCTAATGAAGTTTTCGTTTGATCATTTGGACTTAGTTACAAACGGGCGCGATCGTATTTCAATTCTTTAAACACTGCGTCGTATGATGACTGTAAGAAAGTTGTGCTTTTGTTACCACCAGTGATTATAAGTAACATGCACATAAAAATTCAATCAAGTGAAATTATTTCTGATGTACAACTCATAAATACTGTAATAGACCATTGTAAAAGTTTGTCCTTCAAAGTGGATAATAAGCGAAGTTGAATCTTTCAGCAAGGTTCACGAAACGTAGTTTTGTTGCGCTATCCTGTTCCGCAACAGAAGAGTACTTGGGGCGTTTGTTTTGACGTTACATCCATTTAGTGCTTCCATCTATGTCTCTTTCGCCTCTCAGGCTTTTTAAATATTAATTTTCTGGTACGTGGTGGCACGGGACCGTTCGAATTTCATGGCTGTGAGTACGTTGTCTTTGTGAGCCAGCCCACGGGCCTTTTAGCCGAGAAGCTCTATAGGGCCGGGGTGTGAAGTTCAACAGAGCGCGACCTAACGGGAGTGAGCGTAGGTGGGCATGATGCATTTTACTGGGATGTGCGTGTAAGTAAACTGTTGTTTCCTCAGGTATCGTCGATTGTCGTCACGCAGGGGCTAGTTCACATTACACCAAAGTGGCAATCCACTCTTTGTCATAAAGGTTCAAATTACAGTTGGGTTTTTTTTTTCCAGTTGAGTGCACCTTAGTTCTTTCTCTGAAAGCTATGACTTTCTGTGCGAGAGTGATCAAAAACTTTTGATTCTCCAACCAACGGCTCCTCCCTATTTCCCGCCTCGTTCGTTGCTGTTTTTTTTTTTTTATACATTGCTTTTCTTTGCATCATCGATTTTAAGCTGCTGATAGAAAAATAAGTAGCTGTTTTAAAGTTGGGAAAATTTGTGTGTCTAATTGGTCTATTTCTCTGCTATTTTCAGAGAAAGTGTAGTGTTATGTGGAAGAAATTATTGCGCCTTACATAATTTTAAGGCAGTGAGTGTCAGGGATGCTATAGCGCAGAAATTCTCTTTGGGGGGCAAGGGATAATTAAAAAAAATGTCAATTTTTGCCCTCACTGCCTTTAAATTATGCAACGCGAAATTCTTCTTCAAATAAATTTTGTAAGGCTTGCCGTTCTTCAAGAAGAAAGAGAGAAATTTCAGGCTTTTTTTTTTTTTTTTTTTTATAGGAAGTTCGAGGAAGGCATTTTCCCTAATATTTTCCCCTGGGACATTAAATTCCTAGCCTTTGCTCAGCTCAGAGTTACTAAAAACTAGGATCATTGAATACCCACCGGAAAAAGTAGACAACTGTTTCTGTAACTCTACCGATTTAGTTTAATCGTGGAAGATTATAATATTTTTTTTTAGCAATGAGTTTTGGTACATGGGGCACGGCTCGAAAATTACCATGCCGAAATGCCCAGGGCATGTAAATTATTGGCCTGGGCAGGTAAATAAAAATTGAGTCTTTGCATGTCGTATTTCATTTCACAGCTAATCACCAGAAGTTGTTTTGTTGTTACGGAGTGCTAAGAAAAGAAGAATATCACTCCTTTAATTGCTATATTATGCTCTTGGTCTAGAAATTGGAAACATATATAGTTTTGCTCCAAATATCGTTTATAGTCAGCGACGAGATGCATGCCTCTGATGGAATTAGCTTCCGGTGTTTAGTGACTAAGGGCTAAAACTTTAACGAAAGAAACACGGCAGAATCACTAAACTTCTCAAATACCAATTTCATCATTATACCATTTCATGCCTTTTTCAGCATCGTCTTAAAACTTGCTTTTGTGCATTGAACATTTTGAATACAGACCCTTAAAACGGAAATGCAAAACATGTAAAAAAAAAAAGTCATATTTTTTAACTTAACAAAAAATGAGAATTCTGATTTGTTATCTTAAAAGATGCATTTTCTTGGACATCCATTCAAGGATGAAGAAGAACTTGAAGAAACGCTGAAAAGAAATATAAGACGCAAACTAAGTGTAAATTCTAACAAGACAAACACCATGGTATTTGGAAAGGAGAAAAAAGACAAAATAAATAGGATAAATGAGAGCAAAGTGGCGTGATATGGATGGGAAAAAGATAGCAGCAGCAGAAATAAACATCTGGTATGTAATCCTGTTCAGCTGCATCCCTGTCAAATCCAGCATTTGCTTGAGAAATGAGGGTATAGAGTGCGTGCGTGAGTAGGCAAACCTACACTTGTTGCTGGTGGCAGGCTAACATGTAAAATCTTTCTATCATTCTATGTTTTGACAGATCTTTATCTTATAGATTAATTAAGAACGGAAAATACTGATTTTAAATTAAGATGTTGCCAGTTTTCGGCAGAAATAATTTTGTAATTACAATGCTTAAATTGATTAAAAAAAAGTGCAACCTTCACAAAAACGTGCTCCTGAGCCTGTCTCCCGGAGCAAAGTAACTGAGATAAAAATAAAATGTGTATGTGTGTGGGCTGCATAGAAATAAATACGAATACAACTAAATCTGAAGATAGTAGCTAAGGTTTTCTCTCATAAGTTCGTATACAGGCAGGCAGGTAGACTGACAGACAAGCATGATAAATGGCAGGCTTTAATTTGTTCTATAAAGTGATTGGGTGGTTTGGTAGAGTATTTAGTACATGTTTCCTTTAAAAATTATTTGGCTACCATAAGAAACTTCTTAAGTTCTCAGTCTTCTGCCTTCGAAGTGTAAATTGATTTCAAATACGCCTGATGAGTGGCGATGCACTGCGAGTGTTTTAGAGGGACGTTATTTTTTCTTAAGCTCGTTAAAAGACGTTTTTTATAGTGCGTTGTATTCCCAGATCGTGAAATAAATTTGCTGTCATGCAAACAAATAGCGTTGGAATAGGTGATTTATTAGTTCTCGGACACTTACCCTGAGCAGTATGTACGTCTGAATTCGTTTCGTGTGAGGACTGTGTGATTAATCTTTGATTAAAGTCAGCGTTGTAGCCGAATGCAAATGTGCTTATGCACCTGTCGGCGTGGCATGAGCTTCGCTTTTGACTCTGCTCTTTGTCAGGAACAATGGAATGGAGTAATGGGTCTTGACAGAGTGCTGTTAATGGTGTGTTAAAGGCAGCCGTGGCTTCCAAAGAGAGGCTTAATCATATCAGCCGCATCCCCTTCTCTGGCGATCCCCCTCTTCCACTGCAGCAGCAACAATTCTTCCTCGGGAAGAACCAGTTTTCCTCGTCGTCTTTAAAGCCGGACGAAGTGGTCGGTGGGGGATGTGGACGCAGTCCGGTAGCCGTCGCAGCTCATGAATGTTTGCTTGGGCATCGGTGATATGGCTTGCCTGTCCTGTCAAGAATCTTTGAGCCGTTTTGAATGGAAGGTCACTAATAGCAACTGTGGAAGTAGATTAGATTGCTGGTTCTCCTACCTTAGAGAGCGATTTCATATTCCCCTCCTCCTGTGTAAAAGACTCGGTGCCTTTTAATTGGAGTTGTCATGGTCACGAAGCACCTCAGCTAACAGAAAGGGGGCGCGGCGGACCTGCAAACATGAACTCATTGCTCAAAGTTGAGAATTAAAAATTAAACAATTCGCTGATCTGCTTGAAATGCCGATGCTCGTTGATAGACACCGAGGTACTTCTGATGCAAAATTTTATCACTCGAACCCAAGGAAATTATTCTTTATTAATTAGCCTACCTCTAAATTACCCGGTACAAGTACGTATTAAACATATGTCATTGCTTGAGTATGTTTTAGGATTGCAGTTAGTCTCCCTGTTTGTGTTCATGTAATATAAAGACCTGTAAAAAAAAAACCAGATACAGCTGAGTACGGGTGATAAATAGATACAGGTCGGTACGGATGATAAATAGATACAGCTGGGTACGGCGAGCTTCCACGTAGAGCTCTTCCTTTGCAACGGCAACTTTAAAAGTAATTTTGAAATTAAAGGCCAGGTCCATTTGACAATTTATTCTGCTCTCGATACAGGAACTGACAGAAAATTAAATGTTTCAGTACACTGGTCAACAAATTTTGACTTTTTTTGTTGTTGTGGTTATTAAATTATTTCTTTATGTATTTCGAGCCGCTGATCATGACAAAAAATAAATTTACATATTGCCTCTTATTTTTTAAACAAAAATGCACTTTCCTATACTCAGATAAGATAACTGTTATTTACATAACATTAAGGTATATACAGGGGTCACGCTGCCGCCCGCATTCTTCGCAATTTGCGAAAGAGAAATCGTTTTGGCGTTGGAAAAACAAATTGGCCATTACCTTTTTGTACTGTTATAATACTTTGGCGAAAAAAAAAAAAGGAATTTGGCATATAGGTTGGGGAAAACTTAAAAAAAAAAGCCAGCGCAACCGATGTATACATACACACTTACCTGTCTTAAATACGGCTTCTTTTCGACTTTCACTTGTATTGAGTTTCAGTTTTATTCCCAGTTTCGTTCTCTTTTTAATATCCAACGATAATCAGTTTACTTTTACTTTACTTTCATGGAAAGGTGTAACCAATAAATCGGAAACACTCATAATTTGATACCTTGGGTGTAATTTAAAAATGGGAGCCAACCGTCAATTTCAAATGCTATTTGCGTATTTAGCACCCTAAAATTAGCTAAGATTCGGTATTTTTGAGTTTATAACATTTTTCATGTTGGCCAGTGTTTTTGTCAAACTGAAATATAGATCGCGCAAGTTCAAAAAGTATTGTCGTTCCATCCACAAATATTACACATCTACCAGTAATTTTAATTTTTTTAATCTGTGACAATCTAAATGTTAAAGAATATGCTATCTCAAAAGTTTGGCATTGGTTTCAAGAAAGTAAAAAAAAAAAAAAAATAGCTGGACAGAGAACAAACGCAATCATTGCTTGCAATTAAGGAGCTCTTGTTGTAATGCCTCTTGTTTTTAACATCGCGATCC
Source organism: Macrothele yani (assembly GCA_039090855.1). NCBI lineage: Eukaryota > Metazoa > Arthropoda > Arachnida > Araneae > Macrothelidae > Macrothele > Macrothele yani. The sequence goes on from CM077026.1 coordinate 80,647,749, forward strand.
TCTTCTACAAATGTAGAATATTTTGATTATTCTAATGAAATAAAGATGGGGAGGCACTTAATGTTTTTGATTTTTGTTACTGGAAAACTAAATATTAATTTGCTTCTACAATAATTTAGTGATAAAGTGAGTCTGCTGAAATTTAAGGTACCAGTAACATTCAGCGTAGTTTTGTACTGGTTGAGCCACTTCAAGGAAATCTGAACTGCACTTCTGTTTATCGAATACCTCGTGGATATGAGACTTGCCCCCCCCCTACACCCCTCCCTCCGCGGGGCATGTTTTTTTGAGTTCTTACTACACCTTACAACGCTACACTACTGGTTTTTACATCGTTGAATTTGACATCAGCCGTTAGCTAGAGGAAATTATTCGGAAGCAGTTTTTTTTTTTAATCAAATCAACATTCGTAATTGGATATCGAATTTATTAATTTTAACAGCGTTCACATAATTGGCATTTAAAAGTTCCTTAGAAATCTACACATATTATCCGTACAGGTTGACCAGCTTTTAGAGCATGACGTCTATAATTTTAAGGTGACCATTTTATCGGTCACTTTAATTTCCGGCAATCTCTCCACGGGCGTGACTTTTTAGCTGTAACAATCCATGTAAAAGCCTTGTCAATTGTATTAGCAAGGTTCTGAAGTTTTATCGTGTTTCTTTGCTCTTTGCAATAGTACCGTGAGTGTGAGTGAGTGAGTGAGAGAGATAAATAGGAAGTACGATGGAAATGTATTGCTGGAAACAGTGTAGTAACTGTTATTTTTGTAAAAGTGAACTACTAGAAGCTTTAGATGACTTGAGCGTCACGGGATATTGTTTTCTGTCTTCAATTTCCAAAACCGTATCTGATTTAAGATGCGGTATTTGGAAATTTTTTCAGGTTGCCCATTTTGTAAATGCTTAATAATACTGGCGAAACTTTATGCCAAGGTGAGATGCAATGTTTGCGAATCAATGTTGATGCAGATTGACTGACACATGCTCGTGCTCTGCATATTATCGTATTTTGCTAATATCGGTGCGCAGTGGTACGGAAGAAACGTTTTACGTACGCGTTATATTTGCTACATTTAGTTTTATTTTTACATTTAATAACTCGTTATCAAACGATAAATAAGCCACCTAAGATCTTGGATGATATGTACAACGGGAAGGGGGGGGTTAATGAGTCACAATTTTATGCTCCTGTTGATTCTCGAAGAAATATTACGCTTTTCATAAACATTTACTGGTGCAAAGATGGTGAACTAGTGACAATAATAAAGAATGAAGATCGTAAATTCAGCTGCTCGAAAGGTTTTTTTGTTGTTGTTTTTTATTGGGTAAAATAATCCAGGGGTGCAGAAAATGTTCAGGGCCCAATATTTCCCCAGAACACATTTTTTTTTTTTTTTTTTCTGAAATTTCCCCCAAAACCGTAGCGGATTTTCATACAAGTTTAGACGATTATTAGAGTACATGTCGATGATCAAGAACTATCCTTAAACCTATTACATAAAAAATTTGATAAAACAAACAAAATATAGGCAACTAATATTTATTCCAATGAATAACTAGCTCTTTTTTTTTTCACGGAAAAAATTTTCCTTTTTTTTTTACGCACGAAAGATTTAGTGCTCCAGGTGAATCCCCCTCTAGCAGGTGAAAGTTTCCGGCCAGACAGGTATAGGCAAATTAAGAATTCCTTCTTTGCCTAAAATGGCGGAACCCATTAACTTTCGACGCACGAGGAATAGGCGAAACAAGAGTAGGCAAATCAAGAAGTTTGCTCCAGGTGAATCCCTCCCCTCTAGCAGGTGAAAGTTTTAGGCGAGACGGGAATAAGCGAATCAAAAATTCTTTCTTCGCCTAAAATGGTGGAACCCATTAACTTTCGACGTACGAAGAATAGGCGAATCAAGAAGTAACCTGGGGCAGAGAGGCTGAAAAATAAACAGCTAAACAATTCTGCAATTAACTATAATTTATTTCATTTTAGCATTCCAGGCATCTAATTGTGCCAGATAATTTTACCAAATGAAGTTTAAATTTGACTTAAATCCTTTGCAAAATGCATGGGTCATTCGCTTTAAAATATCCGGAACCCCCAATAATTTTTCAAATCGGCGCATATGACACATTGGCTACTATTATTATTTTTTTCTATTGTAGGTTTAACGATCACCTAGAGCAACTCAGTGGGCTATAAGCAGTCGCCCGTCCCTAATTTATGGCCACTGGTTCCAGGGAAGGGCGAGAGCCAGCGCCATGAAACAAACACAACATCCATGCCTCACCAGGATTCGAACCCGGACCCATCTCGGACGAATGATCGGAAGTCATCGCTTAGACCACTGTGCCACTAACTTCAGTGTGTACATATAGGGACGCACCTGACTGAGACAATCTGTCTGAAGATGGGAACAAGGTGTCCCGAAAGATCTCACGGATTGTGAAGTCGTATGACTTTTATTAAAAGTCACTACGGAGTTTTCTTCACGTGAGTTACGTGTGTGAAGGTTTCTTGTACATAGTTTTTCGTTTTATCAGCACGTAAACTTCAGTTCATTTATTCTTGTATTCATAACGACACATTTTTCAAAATGATTATCTGATTACCGTGAAGTAAATTACTCCTATTTTTCACGCTATATTGTTTGTTAATAAGTCCATTTTTCGTTTTATTATTACTACCATTATTTTACCCCCGGGCAAAATTTTCCCCAGAGTTGCCTTAATTTCCCCCGAACCTTGTTCGCGCGTTCGGACATATTCTGCTCCCCAGGTATAATAATCGATTGTGGAATACTGGCGATTCAGATTTTTTTATGACAAAAAGTAGTTTGAGGGGTATTTCCAAAGTTCTGTGTGTGTGTGTTTATTTTTTGGCAACATTATATAACAGACTTTCAACATGATCACGAATGAAATTATATATATATATATATATATATCATCATCGTCAACCATTATCAATCCACTGCTGGACGAAGGTCTCCCCAAGTTTCCTCCACAACGGTCTGTCTTGTGCCAGTCTCCTCCATGTCACCCCCGCATACTTTCGAATTTCATCCACCCATCTCTCATGTGGTCTTCTTCTGGGTCTTTTCCTGTCCCTTGCAATCCAATCTAAAATTTCGGCTGTTTATCGATGGTCTGTCCTTCTGGCAGTATGTCCAGCCCATTGCCATTTCAGAGATTTTACTCTGATCATGATGTCGTCAACTCTTGTCATTTTTCTGATCCACGATTTCCTCTTCTTATCTCTCCTGGTTACACCAAGCATGCACCTCTTCATGCTACTTTCAGTTATCTGCAGCTTTTGTATGTCTCTTTTAGTTAAGGTCCACGTCTCTGCGCCATACGTAAGCACTGGAAGGATGCATTGATCAAGCACTTTTCTTTTAAGACATAATGGCATATTGCTCTTGAAAATTATGCTGTTTCTTCCAAAAGCTCTCCAGACAAGTTTTGTACGCTGATTAATTTCTTCATCAAGTGACCCTCACTTGATATCGGCTGTCCAAGATAAATATACGTGTCTGTTATCTCCAGCTTTTCTCCATCAATCGATAAATCTTCATTTCTTGAAAAAAGGATTGTACATGTCTTTTGTCTTCTGAAAGTTCATTTTTAATCCCACTTCTTTACTCTTGTCAGTAAGTTCCTGGATCATACCCTGCAGTTCTGATGGGGTAGTTGCAAAAATGACTACGTCATCAGCAAAACGAAGGTGAGTTAGATAATCTCCATCAATCTTTATCCCTTTGTTTTCCCAGGTCAGTGATTGAAAGACATTTTTTCCAATGTGGCATTAAAGAACTTCGGAGATATGGTGTCACCTTGTCTCACTCCCTTTCCAATTTTTATGTGTGTTGTATTTTCAAACAGCCGAATCTTTGCACTTGCATTTTCATAGATGTTATTAATAATATTAATGTATGCATCTTCAATACCGCAGGATTTCAGAGCCATTGTAACTGCTGATGGTTTCACCGAATCAAAGGATTTTTCATAATCGATAAAAGCCATGCGCAATGGAAGTTCATATTCCCTCGCTCTTTCAATTAGTTCTCTCAGTACGTGGATATGATATATTGTGCTGTAGCCACTCCTGAATCCAGCTTGTTCTCTCGGTTGAGCCATGTCCAGTGTTACCTTCAAGCGGTGTAAAAGAACTTTAGTGAAATTTTTATAAACCACTGATAGGAGGCTGATAGGTCTGTAGTTCCTGAGATCCTCAATGTCGCCATTTTTATGCAGCAGGATCATTGTAGCGTTGTTCCAATCCTCAGGAATCTTCCTATCATTTAAGGCATCGAGTGAAAATTTGGGCGTGTACTGTTTCGATTTCTCCACTTGCTTCTTGTATGATGTCTACAGTAATTCCATCTTCTCCTGGAGCTTTTCCCCGCTTCATGTTCTTGATTGCATGTGCAACTTCTGCTGGGAGGACTGGAAGAACTCTGGTACTGGTACCTTTCATGATGTCTGGAATACATGTATCATCCCTTTCATATAATTTGGAGTAGAAATCTTTCACTCTTGTCAAAATTTCGCCTCTATTTCGTGTTACAGAACCATCTTCTTTTCTCAGTGCCATAATCTGTTTTCTTCCCTTACTGAGATGTCCCTTTGCTATCTTTAGGCTTTGGTTGTTTTCAATTGCTTTCCTCACTAGTTCACAGTTGAATTTCCTTACGTCTTCAGTGATACTTTTTCGTGCTGTCTTGCATAGCTGTATATATTCCACTTTGGAAGTCACATCTTCTTTAGTTGTCCTCATCTCTCTTCTTTTTTGCCTCAACATTTTGTTTTTTCCTAATAATTTGTTCACATGCAACTTGTTCTTAGACCCAGCTACTTTTGTTGCTGTTTCCATAAGAGCTTTGGTTACTTTTCTGTTAATTTCAGAAATATCCACTTCTTCCGATGTTAGGCCTTCTAAAGTAGAGAATCTGTTCTTCAGTTCCAACTTGAAGGTATTAAAGTGTTTTTTAAGGTTGGTTATGTCAGTACATTTTGTTTGTCTTATAAGCTTGCCACGTTAGAGTTAAGTGTTGAGGTGCATCTTACATCTCACCAATCTATGGTCACTATCTGTGTTGAAATTGTTTAGCACACTGTAGTCTTCTATGAAGAATTTTTTGTTACACATAAAAAAAATCAATTACACTTGTGGTCCCATTTGGATGTCTCCATGTCCATTTCCTGTGTGGCTTTTTCTTGAAAAAGGAGTTCAAGATGAAAAACCCTTCTGCCTCTGCAAACTCAACGAGAGTATTTCCACGCTGGTTTCTGTTGCCGTGACCGAATTTACCTACTGAAGTTTCATTCTGTTGCCGTTGCCCTATTTTTGCATTGAAATCTCCCATAATTATCTTCAAGTGCTGCTTACCTTTATTATTTAGATGACGAATTTCCTCATACAATTCTTCAATATCTTCTTCAGGATCACTTGTGGTGGGTGCATAAGTTTGAATAATCTGAACCTTGTATCTTCTCGAGAGTTGGATAACGGGTCGTGCAGCTCTGTCAGAGGGACTTTCAACTTCTACAACTTTATCCTTCAGTTTCCTGTTTGTTATAAATCCAACACCACTAGTTCTGCCAGTATTTGTCCCACGATAGTAGAAGAGATGTCCACTTTTCAGTTCAATGAGATCTTCTCCTTACCTCACTTAGCCCGACGATGTCCCACTTGATCATTTGTTGTTCCTCTTCCAATTCAAGAAGCCTTGAATCAGAAGATAGGGAGCGTCCATTATACGTAGCCAAGGTCAGCATCAGATGGCAGGCTAGTCCGGTCCTCCGGTGATTCTTAGCACCCTCTGCCTTCATGTCGCACTGGCCGCTGCCTTGGCCAGGTAAATTCCAGCTGCTGGAGACTGAGGGCCAAGATTTAAGTTGTGGAGTCATTTTGGAGGGGCTTGGCCATAACCCACCACGCTGCCCAAGCGGGTTGGTGAGTGTGGGATAGCATTTCCTCTAATCCCGATGGTATAGTTATACCGCTATTGGCGGTTGTCAGAGCCCCTTTAGTGGGAACAGGATGCACCACGATTTATATATATATATATTATATTTCCTATAAAAATTCGCAATGCAAATAGTTTTTGGATGGGCATGTTCCCAACGTTGTACGGACTGAGCTATGGATCTTAAAGAATAAAACGCGCAACGAATAACGCGATCCCTGAAAAACACTGACCTCTTCGTTATTACTTTAAAAATTAAAACTGACGTTTTGCTTCTATCACTCGGTTAGTAGTGACAGCTACATTACGAAACTAATATATTGAACTCATGTATGGCACTAAATCCACAAAGAATAGGACTTTTTTCTTGGGGAAGGGAAGGGCTCGAAGTTTTGAGTGATTTCGATGGGCACTGCAACAGACCCGGCTAATTTGCTAACTTAACACCACCGACTTCCATTAATATCCAGAAATGAAGAAAATAAATGCGCGCATTTTCACGCATTTATTTTCTTCATTTCTGGATTATAGGAATCTTTATTTTATTTTAATCGATATTTCCAAATCGCACATACAGACCTGTTGGACTTACTTGCAGCTTTGTGTCTTGTTCGCTTTCATAGTTATGATGCCCACCCACCATGTCCTAGTTGCGCTATATATATAATTTGTAGACACTCATATTCCGTTTGATTTTGTTACTCTAGTGTAGTTGTAGACATCACGATGCTGCTGTGATGGTGAAGTTTTTCTGTTTTACTCCCAGCTTTACCTTTATACGCAAGTGGAAACAGAGTAATTGAAAAAATAATGATAATGAAATATAAAGAGAAAAATCACTTGATTTCTTTGTGTATTTTGGAGGGAAAGTCTAAAGTATTTTGCAGTCTAGTTTAAAACTATGTTTTAACTATGTTCGTGCCCCTTAGTTACATGTATCGCAATCTTTGAAATGTTAAGAAATCGCATTTCCAGCTACTTGAGAAATGTAAGACGACATGAAGCTAGAAGAAAGAGGTTTTAAAAAAATCACGTTGCCTTCGCATATGTTTTTTTATTACTAATGTTCAAAAACGTATTTTGAGTGGGGGGTGGGGTCGACACTAAATTAATGAGGTTTAGCAAGAAACTACTTTTTGCTTCGGTACAACTGGCAAGGTGTTTGACAAGAGGAATCGTCATAACGCCGAATGTCACCCTTATTTTTTCCTGAATTTTCAACTGATTTTCTCAATTGCATCTCTTTTGGTAACAACGGAAACGGTTGAATATGAAATTGAAATTAAAATGCCATTGCACCAACTTAGTGAGTGAATTAGGTTTACAGAATTGGTGCTAAGCATTTGTATTTTTTTAAATAAAGTTCTACGTGTGATCTACCTGTGTGGGCATGATCGCTGATTGGCAGAATTGACGCTGGAGGTTGCGTTTGCCCATGGGCAACTGACCACCCGCAGTCCTTCCATATGCGGAACATCGGCTCCTGGTTCGTCGTTGCCCTTGGCAACGGCCAATTTGCGCTTGAGATGGAGCCCATGGGCATTCCTCAGAATGAGACACGCTACGCTTGCAGATCATGTTAATTTCAGAGGAAAAGACTCACCTTCTTACCGCCACTGCCAATCAGTGTTTCAGTAGGTAATCAGTAAATCCCTTAGGAGCTGCCAAGTGTCACTATCGCTCCTGATTGATGCCTTGATCTCGATGAGGATTCTTACTTCGACTTTCTCCTTTTAGGAAGTGTATTGCTGTATAACCTCGTTCGCTTTTTAGGTTGAGAATGTATTAAATAGCTCGAGATTCACCAGCTTTTAATCCTTTAATATATTACGCGGAACGAGGTAGAACGTATTTCAGATTCTAAACTACTTGTCACGTACTCACAGAAAGTTCTCCGATATTTTCTTTTAGCATGGATTATTTTGATTTCAAAATAAGAATTTCTGTCGACAGACTTTATGGGGAGAGCTGGTACTATTACAAGTGTGATTTGGTGTAAAGCCAAATTTGCTCATGCAGTTAGAAACTTCTGTTATGGAAGTTTGTAGTCGTTTTGTGCTTTTATCGTAGCAAAAACTTCATTAACTTCTGAATTTTCCCGGTTAACAAAAACAGACATGAATCAAGCACAGGCTTCTGTAAAAGCACGACAACTTGTTTGTAATTTATGCTAGTTTTTACTCCCATCAAGCACAGGCTTCTGTAAAAGCACGACGACTTGTTTGTAATTTATGCTAGTTTCTACTCCCAGATATTAAACCCAACTTTTATTGGTATGATACATCAAAAGTGCAGGTTCATTGGTATTACGTATTTAAAAAAGCTGCGGCTGTCCTTTCCTTAATAAAAAAAAAAAAAAAAAAAAAAAAAGACACGAAAAAAAGTATATGTAAAGTTTCTAATTAAGAGATGTACCAGTTTTAATGTCATCTAGTGATTTCGTTTTAATTTAATATGTTTATGCAATCATGCAAGACTTTTTATAAGTCTGAAGCTTTATCACAATAAAGAATTGTGTAAATAGAAAATATTGACTAGCAGGGCTTTTCGCACTTCGCTAGGATGCTTCTTCTAGACTTACCTTTCACAACTTAGGACAGCAATGTATAATGTTGAAATAATTTTAAAAAATATATCATACGTTGGAATAATCGGTTGTTGAAACGGGTGCTAACATATGTCGTTCACGTGAAAAAAGCCTCCCAACGGAATGCGAAAGCTTTGTTGAAAATTGGATATTTTATATTTACGACATTAAAGAATGAAAATTTAGACTCGTATAAGTCTTGTATTGTTGTATATTTATGGTGTAGTACCTCTGGTAATTAATATATTTATGTTCACATTATCGCACAAGAAGAACATTGTAAAATACGACAGAAACGATCTGATGCTTGGAGGTAAACATTCTAAGGGCACGACGAACTGTGTTGCCTCAGGATCACTCTGAATCACTGGCCGAATGGCTTAATACAAGTGTGTAAGAATTAATTGTCAGTTTTATAATGGAAGATTTCATATTCCAGCTGAAAATGAGTTGTAATAACACGCAGAGAGAAGAAAATAGAGAGAGAAGAAAAGTTCAGCGGATTCATTATTTTTACCAAAAAGTTTCATGGCTATTTATGCCGTAATGTCATAAATCAAATATATCTATTTTGATGAACAGTTGTTGAAGGAATATTTTAAATATTTGGTGGAGGAGGGCTAGTTAAGGCTCTTCTTTTGACATTGTTCTTGTTTATATACAAGAATGTGTAACTATATGCATGTGATTGGCAGCATTTGCAATTATATCGGTCACTATAGGGAGTGGAAATATTCTATTTCTGTGATTATTCCTCTACTTGAACTCTTCCAAGAATGGTGTCGGATAGCTTCCACTATAAGAAACATTTCTTGAGCGTTTTCTGTTTGTCGATAATTTCGTCTAGAAGGTGTAAATGAATATTTTTATGATAACATTTCGTCTTTCAAAATTTAAATTTTGAAAAATCTTCATGAGACATCTGTCACACATTTTCTACTTTAGATGATGCACGCAGCTCTTTCGTTAGGGAGAAAAACATACACATTTGAAAAATGTCTTGTAGTGTTCTTTATGTCGAACATGTTGTGTACATTTTTTCTTACCAGTGATGCGCAATTATACTGTCTGGGACACAGGTGTATTCCTGTTTGCATTGTTTCGCCACTTCTGGCTTCTTTTTGTTTACTCGATTTTATTTTTTTTAATTTTATTGCACTCCCTTGTGAACTATGACGAATGCTTTGCGTACATTTTCTGGTAAACCCGGTTCAGAAATATTCATTTTAAATATGGAATTATTACGTTCATTCCCACGTAGAATTCCCATGGTTCGCACCATTTTGGCAGAGTTTTTAGGATAAGTATGTCATACGAATAGATTTATCCAAGAGTGCATCTTCATATGGTTTTGTTAGCAATGGATCTGGGAGGAGAAGTACACTGGTGTGCCTAAATTAAGGAAGACTAATTCAAATATTTCAATGATATTTTCATAGAATTTAATAAAGTTTTGTACCGACATATATTTTGACATAACCCCTCAAAATTCTGTAAAATATAAAATAATGTGCATTTTAATGTTGCAAGCATAATAATGTGCATTTTCAGGTCTTGCCGTAAGGCGTTTTACGGGTAGTATAGTCGAGAAGTCCCAGTCGAAAATACGAGTCTCTGATTCACGGCGCTACGGAATTCCCACCCCACGGAGTATATTTGAATTAAACCACGTGATTGTTACTACACTGGTCACAAAAAAGTTCGGGATATTGCATGAAATGAAGGATGTATGTATCTGACTCAACTAAGTCACATTGAAATAACATCATTGAGGCTACGTAACACAAACGGTAAAGAGTGCGTTTACAAAAACAATTTATTGTGCGATTTCTTCACACAACAAAGTAGCACTGCAATGTAGACAAAACGGTAAATTCGAAGAACGTCCATACCTCCGAATTTCAGAACCCGGTAACACCACCTCTGTGTCGAAGAACGTCTTTACACCTGCGAGGCATACTTGCAATGACATTATTGATGAGTGTCTGGGGAAGCTTGTCCCGTATTGCAGGCAACACCTTGTGGAGGTCTGTCAGTGTACTGGGGAACGGAACGTGGTTATCCAGACGTCGCTGTACAGTGTCCCAAATGTTTCCCCATGGGATTAATGTCAGTGTCAGGAGACCTCGGAGGCAGCTGTAACGATTCAATCCCATTATTTTCCAGCTCCTCAAGTACGCTCCAGGCATGTTGATTGGTTGTATTGTCATCGAGAAAATGCACTGCGTGTCAAAAATAGCAGCGTGAACAGTGTCACAGTTCATATTCAATGATACCGGTAAGGCTTGATTGAAAATATTAAGCAAAAATACAACTGCACTATAAAAAATACAAATGTACCTACAGAACTTTACAAAATAAAGTGGGTAATATCTGTACATAGTATACAACCAGGAGTTTATTCCTCGTGAATAAAGTTATAATAACGTAAATAAAAAAAATGTTCCGTATTTTCACAAACTGTACACATCAATGTGAAACTTGGTGGTGTTTTGAATTGCACACATGATCATTGTTTGGTTCTAACTGTGTCAGTCCCACACGCAGGTCGTTCTCCACATTAAGATGATTTCTGTACTTCGTTTTAACTGCAGCTATTACCGAAAATCCAGCTCCGCACAGGTAGCTTGTTGGAAATTGAAGGAGCACTCCGGTAAGTTCTTTTTGTAAGTTCAGTGCACTTTTTGTAAGTTCTTTATACTCGCTTCGAACTGAAAGCCAAAATTGCCCCATTTTTAGTGTCTTGTCGCTCGAAAGTTCAAGTAATTGCTCTTGACCAACCATGCTTAATTCTGGCATAGCACTCACTGTTACGGAGAATGGATCTCGAATCCAGTCGTGGGTGTGGCTGTTCACCTGAAGAAAGAAGTCTTCAAACTGGTTTTTCAGTGCTGATAGGTGCACCGCTACTCTTTTTACAACGGAATTTATAGTGGAGCTATCACCAGCTTCCTCTGCTTTGAATTTTGTAAACAATGGAAACATTACAGTAACTCCACAGCGATACGACCCTACCAAAAATCTAACTTCTTCACGAAGCCTTCCATTTTGTCCTGCGTATCCAGAATATTTGAGTTCTTTCCTCGCAGTGTGACACATTCAAACTGTTTAGTTTTTTAAAAATGTCTGCCAAATAGGACAGTGTTACTAAAAATTCGACATTACACAAATGTTCTGCTAATTCCGTTTTTCCCAGCAGAAAACTTCTAATTTCATCACGTAACTCAAAAAGACACCGCAGAACTTTTCCACCCAACAGCCACCTGACTTCGCTATGAAAACTCAGATGCTTATGTTCAGATCCCATTTCTTCACAAAGTTCAGTAAAGCAACGATCCTGCCCTGGCCGAGATTTGATGTAATTAACAATCTTAGCAGCATCCGTAAGAACACTATGTATATCTGGTTGCATTTTTTTTTTTTTTGGCAGCCGAAGCTTCGCGATGTATCATACAATGAGCCCATTTTACTGCCGGAGCCCACAGCTTTCACTTGAGTTACAAGGCCACTATTCTTCCCTGTAATAGCTGCAGCGCCGTCGGTGCATAAACCTATACAATTAGTCCAAGTCAAGTCTTCAGCACAGACAAATTCGTTAAGTACAGCGAATATGTCTTCACCTGTAATTATTGTTTAGATCGTTTTAAAAAACAGTAACTTTTCTCTTATATTCCCTTCTCTGGCGTATCTCACGTAACAAATAAGCTAAGCCTGTGATGAACGATCGGTTGATTCAGATCATATGTAGAGGATTTTAGGAAGTGAGTGTCTGACCCCAGGTCTTAAACAACATTTAGAAACAACATCTAGGAGATTTGGGCTATAGAGAGCTCGATAGGAAAGTGACACAGATGCGAGGTAGAAAGAAGGAGAAAGACGCCCTTATTTATTACCGGAGAGCCAGTACCCGGGCTCCGACGGCTTAACGTGCCCATCGGACGCACGGCGGATATTTAGTAAGTTCGTATCTGCCTGGAATCGAACCTGAGGTTCCTTCGTGGCAGTCACGAAAGTTGACCACTACGCCATTCGCGTTCCTTATCCGTTGATTCATCGAGTTGCAACGCAAATATTTCACTTTCTTCTACTTGTTGAATTAACTGCGTTTTCAAATCTATAGCCAAGGTTCGCGCCTCTTCTGCAAGTGCTCCGGGAGGCGCGCCTCACCGGTTGGGAACTTAAGGCATATAGTGTGGTTGCATTCGTGTACCGGATCCGCTCCACACGCATCCTTGTCAAGTATCAGGATAAAGAGCGAAACAGTATTCATCTGTGAAAATTACATGGTGCCACTCTGTATTCCATGACATGTACTGTCGGACCCAGGTATATCTTTGACGACGGCGAGCTGATGTCTGTACTAGACATCTCAGCGGCCTCCTTGCTCTGAGGGCGTATACGTGAAGACGGATTCGTACCGTTTGAGTACATACTATGACGCCAGAAGCAACTGAAGGCAGTACTCGTACATTCAGCAAATTTCTAGACCAAGTAATGAAACGACCCGTTTTCCACTTCTCGCAGGGTACTTTTATTGGAACTCGCACTCTGTACTATGTTGTCACGATGCTAACTTACATATGACGTAGCTACCCAAGCTGACAACCGATCTTCAGTAGTCGCTAAATTTTCATACCACCACGCTTTCCTTTCGAAACCCCAATGTCCTTAACTTTTTGTGACCAGTGTATTACAAAGAAGAGTCTGGACTCAATGTTTAAGGGGATGTGAGAGCATCCAGTCTGTGATTGATCGAACCAAAATTAAAATGTGATGACTCTCGCGGGATTGTAAATATATTAATGAAGAGATGTAGCGGTAGCTAGCTAGGGTAGTTGCAAATTTATTTAAATTTGTCTCTATATTTGTGGTGCTTTACGATTTTTGAATTTTTTTCCCTTCTTTTTCAAAATTCGATAATTGTAACTACTACCACGCTGTTCCGTACGTTTTTTGTAACAACATTTTCCGCTAGCTGGCGTAAAGATCGACTTTGTGCGTGCTGTGTGTGTGTGGGAATGAGAGAGAGAGAGAACTTCTGAATGCACATTTAACAATAATAACAAATATCTTATAAATACCGTTAGCATGGTAAGTTTGACACATTCTTAAAAAACATGATCATTAGACCCTCCGAGAATTTGATGTCAACTATCCTGTTAAGTAGCTGTAAATGTGCCATAACACCAAATGCTGTGTACAAAGACGTAAAATTCTCCATTTGCGTTTTCATTCTGTCCGACGCCACATTCATTAGCTTCTAAACTGTATAAATACATGTGCAAAAAGGTCCAGAAAAGTTCATCCCATATCTTTGTCTTGTTCGGCTGGACGTAGCCCATTGTCTGTTATCCCACCTTCCAGAGCTGATTCACAACCTGCTTCGTCCATCCCGAATGCTGTTTACGTGCAGTGATCACGAATGCAGGGGAAATAGGTATGTGGTGAAACGCCTGGATATTCTACAAGCTAGTCACGACTCCGTCGCAGATAAGAAGGTGTTGTCCATTACATCCCTCCCTCCGGGGCTATAATAAGAGTCCGGACCCCACCCACCCACCCGGTAGACCACGCAGCTCTTCAGTGCCTCCTGTTATTGCGTCTAATTAAATATCGTTGGACGAAATCGTCTCGTCGCCGACTCTTGCTCCTTCCCAGATACTGCTCAAACGCCCAGGTTCGTTTTAACAATTTTCGCTGAGTGTGCTTTTGTATGTTAGCCTTACTATAATTTTCAAAGTTTAAAAAAGAGAAATGTATATTACAGTAAAGTTTATTAATTCTTTAGTTACGATGTACCGTACTCTAAGCATATTTATTGTGAGTTGTGTGTGTCATTCCTTACTATAATTTTCAAAGTTTGAAAAAGAGAAATGTATATTACAGTAAAGTATATTAATTCTTTAGTTACGATGTACCATACTCTAAGCATATTTATTGTGAGTTGTGTGTGTCATTCATGAAAACACCACATTTTTTTATGAACTGTACTGTCTCCACCATAGAATTCTGTGAAAGATAGTTTAGAGTTTGTTTTAAAAAAACAAAAAATGTTATGGTGTGCACTTTACGTATCTGCATCTGGTTCAGTCCTGAAAAAAGAAGTGGCCTGGCGCTCCGAAGACTGGCCCACCCAGGTGTTATCGACTCCAGCAGATATGGGTTAGGAGGGGGGGGGGACAGCAAACCTTTAAAATCGTATACAGGGTGTTCGTAAACTGTTTTGACAAAAGAAGAGGGGTGATAGTACCCATGAAGACGAACAATATTTACAAAGGAACCTAGGGTCGCATTCCACTCTGAGTGTCAGAAAAGAGTAAAGTTAGATGTCCAAGTTGAACTTTCAACAGTGCAAAGAAAGAGAATTAACGACATCATAAGTTGCACAATCCCATTTATGGAGACCAGGGACAGACTCAAAGTAGATGCTCAAAGTGACGGCCACGGGTGCCGTTGCACAATTCACACCGGCGAATGAAAGACTGGCGCACCCTCTCGAAGACTCCTGGTGTCGTGTTTATCCTGTCCGCTGCAACGTCGATTCTCGTGACGAGATCTTTCACGGAGTCCACAGGCTTCTCGTACACCAATGATTTCATGTGCCCCCAGAAGAAGTCCATTGGGTTTAAGGCCAGTGAGCGTGGAGACCATGCCACAGGTCCGCCACGTCCGATCCATCGTGCGGGATATGTGGCATTCAGGAAGTGTCTACTGCACCTTGATAAGCCAATCAGCTGCAACTGTCGATGCTGCGTCTTTTCTCTGGCAATTTGCATACGGTAAATGCTTGACGGTGATGTTCTGGCGATGTGCTACTTCTGCGGCACGAAGGAAATGACGTATGAAGTGAAGACTTGTGCTTGTTGGAAGTATTGATGGGTACTATCACCCCTCTTCTTTTGTCAAAACAGTTTAAGAACACACACACACACACACACACACACACACAAAAAAGTGATGTACACTGCTTTTACAAGAAATGAAGATTTATCGATTGATGGGGGAAAGCTGGAGATAACCAATACCTACTTTTATCTTGGACAGCAGATATCAAGTGAGGGTCACATTGAAGAAATTAATCGGCGTATCAAACTTGTCTTTAGAGCTTTTGGAAGAAACAGTATAATTTTCAAGAGCAATGTACCATTATGTCGTAAAAGAAAAGTGTTTGATCAGTGCATCCTTCCAGTGCTTACGTATGGTGCAGAAACGTGCACCTTAACTAAAAGAGACATACAAAAATTGCAGACAACTCAAAGTAGCATGGAGAGATGCATGCTTGGTGTAACCAGGATAGATAAGAAGAGGAACTCGTGGATTCGAAAAATGACAAGAGTGGAAGACATGATCAGAGTTAAATCCCTGAAATGGCAATGGGCTGACATACTACCAGAAGGACAGACCGTAGATGAGTAGCCGAAATTTTAGACTGGATTCCAAGGGACAGGAAAAGACCCAGAAGAAAACCACATGGGAGATGGGTGGGTGAAATTCGAAAGCATGTGGGAGTAACATGGAGGAGACTGGCACAAGACAGAAAGGCAAACCGTTGTGGAAGAAACTTGGGAGACCTTCGTCCAGCAGTTGATTGATAATGGTTGACAATGATGATATATATATATATATATATATATATATATCATCATCATCATTGTCAACCATTATCAATCCACTGCTGGACGAAGGTCTCCCCAAGTTTCCTCCACAACGGTCTGTCTTGTGCCAGTCTCCTCCATGTCACCCCTGCATACTTTCGAATTTCATCCACCCATCTCCCATGTGGTCTTCTTCTGGGTCTTTTCCTGTCCCTTGGAATCCAATCTAAAATTTCGGCTGTCCATCGATGATCTGTCCTTCTGGCAGTATGTCCAGCCCATTGCCATTTCAGGGATTTAACTCTGATCATGATGTCTTCCACTCTTGTCATTTTTCGGATCCACGAGTTCCTCTTCTTATCTCTCCTGGTTACACCAAGCATGCACCTCTCCATGCTTGTTTGAGTTGTCTGCAGCCTTTGTATGTCTCTTTTAGTTAAGGTCCACGTCTCTGCACCATACGTAAGCACTGGAAGGATGCATTGATCAAACACTTTTCTTTTAAGACATAATGGCATATTGCTCTTGAAAATTATGCTGTTTCTTCCAAAAGCTCTCCAGGCAAGTTTTGTACGCCGATTAATTTCTTCATCAATGTGACCCTCACTTGATATCTGCTGTCCAAGATAAACGTACGTGTCTGTTATCTCCAGCTTTTCTCCATCAATCGATAAATCTTCATTTCTTGTAAAAGCATTGAACATCACTTTTGTCTTCTGAAAGTTCATTTTTAATCCCACTTCTTTACTCTTGTCAGCAAGTTCCTGGATCATACTCTGCAGCTCTGATGGGGTAGTTGCAAAAATGACTACGTCATCAGCAAAACGAAGGTGGGTTAGATAATCTCCATTAATCTTTATCCCCTTGTTTTCCCAGCTCAGCGACTGAAAAACACCCTCCAATGTGGCATTAAAGAGCTTCGGAGATATGGTGTCACCTTGTCTCACTCCCTTTCCAATTTTTATGTGTGTTGTATTTTCAACCAGCCTAATCTTTGCACTTGCATTTTCATAGATGTTATTAATAATATTAATGTATGCATCTTCAATACCGCAGGTTTTCAGAGCCATTGTAACTGCTGATGGTTTCACCGAATCAAAGGCTTTTTCATAATCGATAAAAGCCATGCACAATGGAAGTTCATATTCCCTCGCTCTTTCAATTAGTTCTCTCAGCACGTGGATATGATCTATTGTGCTGTAGCCACTCCTGAATCCAGCTTGTTCTCTCGGTTGAGCCATGTCCAGTGTTACCTTCAAGCGGTGTGAAAGAACTTTAGTGAAGATTTTATAAACTACTGATAGGAGGCTGATAGGTCTGTAGTTTCCGAGATCCTCAATGTCACCTTTCTTATGTAGCAGGATCATTGTAGCGGTGTTCCAATCCTCAGGAATCTTTCCTTCATTAAGGCATCGAGTGAAAATTTGGGCGAGTACTGTTTCGATTTCTCCACTTGCTTCTTGTATGATGTCTACAGTAATTCCATCTTCTCCTGGAGCTTTTCCTCGCTTCATGTTCTTGATTGCATGTGCAACTTCTGCTGGAAGGACTGGAGGAACTCTGGTACTGGTATCTTTCATGATGTCTGGAGTGCATATATCATCCCTTTCATATAATTTGGAGTAGAAATCTTTCACTCTTGTCAAAATTTCGCCTCTATTTCTTGTTACAGAACCATCTTCTTTTCTCAGTGCCATAATCTGTTTTCTTCCCTTACTGAGATGTCCCTTTGCTATCTTTAGGCTTTGGTTGTTTTCAATTGCTTTCCTCACTAGTTCACAGTTGAATTTCCTTACGTCTTCAGTGATACTTTTTCTTACTGTCTTGCATAGCTCTATATATTCCACTTTGGAAGTCACATCTTCTTTAGTTGTCCTCATCTCTCTTCTTTTTTGCATCAACATTTTCGTTTTTCCTGATAATTTGTTCACATGCAACTTGTTCTTAGACCCAGCTAATTTTGTTGCTGTTTCCATAAGAGCTTTGGTTACTTTTCTGTTAACTTCAGAGATGTCCACTTCTTCCGATGTTAGGCCTTCTAAAGCAGAGAACCTGTTCTTCAGTTCTAACTTGAAGATATTATGGTGTTTTTTAAGGTTGGTTATGTCAATACATTTTGTTTGTCTTATGAGCTTGCCACGTTCAAGTTTAGTGTTGAGGTGCATCTTACATCTCACCAATCTATGGTCACTACCTGTGTTGAACTAACTATACCATCGGGATTAGAGGAAATTCTATCCCACACTCACCAACCCGCTTGGCCAGCGTGGTGAGTTATGGCCAAACCCCTCCAAAATGATTCCACAACTTAAATCTTGGCCCTCAGTCTCCGGCAGCTGGAATGTACCTGGCCAAGGCAGCGGCCAGTGCGACATGAAGGCAGAGGGTGCTAAGAATCCCCGGAGGACCGGACTAGGCTGCCATCTGATGCTGACCTTGGCTACTTACAATGGACGCTCCCTATCTTCTGAATCAAGGCTTCTTGAATTGGAAGAGGAACTACAAAGGATCAAGTGGGACATCGTGGGGCTAAGTGAGGTAAGGAGAAAAGGAGAAGATCTCATCGAACTGAAAAGTGGACATCTCTTCTACTATCGTGGGACAGATACTGGCAGAACTAGTGGTGTTGGATTTATAATAAACAAGAAACTGAAGGATAAAGTTGTAGAAGTTGAAAGTTCCTCTGACAGAGCTGCACGACTTGTTATCCAACTCTCGAAAAGATACCAGGCTCAGATTATTCAAACTTATGCACCCACCACAAGTCATCCTGAAGAAGAAATTGAAGAATTTTATGAGGAAATTTGTCATGTAAATAATAAAGGTAAGCAGCACTTGAAAATAATTATGGGAGATTTCAATGCAAAAATAGGGCAACGGCAACAGGATGAAACTTCAGTAGGTAAATTCGGTCATGGCAACAGAAACCAGCGTGGAAATACTCTCGTTGAGTTTGCAGAGGCAGAAGGGTTTTTCATCTTGAACTCCTTCTTCAAGAAAAAGCCACACAGGAAATGGACATGGAGACATCCGAATGGGACGACAAGTGAAATAGATTTTATTATGTGTAACAAAAAAATTCGTCATAGAAGACTGCAGTGTGCTAAAAAAGTTCAACACAGGTAGTGACCATAGATTGGTGAGATGTAAGATGCACCTCAACACTAAACTTGAACGTGGCAAGCTCATAAGACAAACAAAATCTATTGACATAACCAACCTTAAAAAACACCATAATACCTTCAAGTTAGAACTGAAGAAACAGGTTCTCTGCTTTAGAAGGCCTAACATCGGAAGAAGTGGACATCTCTGAAGTTAACAGAAAAGTAACCAAAGCTCTTATGGAAACAGCAACAAAATTAGCTGGGTCTAAGAGCAAGTTGCATGTGAACAAATTATCAGGAAAAACCAAAATGTTGATGCAAAAAAGAAGAGAGATGAGGACAACTAAAGAAGATGTGACTTCCAAAGTGGAATATATAGAGCTATGCAAGACAGTAAGAAAAAGTATCACTGAAGACGTAAGAAAATTCAACTGTGAACTAGTGAGGAAAGCAATTGAAAACAACCAAAGCCTAAAGATAGCAAAGGGACATCTCAGTAAGGGAAGAAAACAGATTATGGCACTGAGAAAAGAAGATGGTTCTGTAACAAGAAATAGAGGCGAAATTTTGACAAGAGTGAAAGATTTCTACTCCAAATTATATGAAAGGGATGATACATGCACTCCAGACATCATGAAAGATACCAGTACCAGAGTTCCTCCAGTCCTTCCAGCAGAAGTTGCACATGCAATCAAGAACATGAAGCGAGGAAAAGCTCCAGGAGAAGATGGAATTACTGTAGACATCATACAAGAAGCAAGTGGAGAAATCGAAACAGTACTCGCCCAAATTTTCACTCGATGCCTTAATGAAGGAAAGATTACTGAGGATTGGAACACCGCTACAATGATCCTGCTACATAAGAAAGGTGACATTGAGGATCTCGGAAACTACAGACCTATCAGCCTCCTATCAGTAGTTTATAAAATCTTCACTAAAGTTATTTCACACCGCTTGAAGGTAACACTGGACATGGCTCAACCGAGAGAACAAGCTGGATTCAGGAGTGGCTACAGCACAATAGATGATATCCACGTGCTGAGAGAACTAATTGAAAGAGCGAGGGAATATGAACTTCCATTGTGCATGGCTTTTATCGATTATGAAAAAGCCTTTGATTCGGTGAAACCATCAGCAGTTACAATGGCTCTGAAAACCTGCGGTATTGAAGATGCATACATTAATATTATTAATAACATCTATGAAAATGCAAGTGCAAAGATTAGGCTGTTTGAAAATACAACACACGCAAAAATTGGAAAGGGAGTGAGACAAGGTGACACCATATCTCCGAAGCTCTTTAATGCCACATTGGAGGGTGTCTTTCAGTCGCTGAGCTGGGAAAACAAGGGGATAAAGATTAATGGAGATTATCTAACCCACCTTCGTTTTGCTGATGACGTAGTCATTTTTGCAACTACCCCATCAGAGCTGCAGAGTATGATCCAGGAACTTGCTGACAAGAGTAAAGAAGTGGGATTAAAAATGAACTTTCAGAAGACAAAAGTGATGTTCAATGCTTTTACAAGAAATGAAGATTTATCGATTGATGGAGAAAAGCTGGAGATAACAGACACGTACGTTTATCTTGGACAGCAGATATCAAGTGAGGGTCACATTGATGAAGAAATTAATCGGCGTACAAAACTTGCCTGGAGAGCTTTTGGAAGAAACAGCATAATTTTCAAGAGCAATATGCCATTATGTCTTAAAAGAAAAGTGTTTGATCAGTGCATCCTTCCAGTGCTTACGTATGGTGCAGAGACGTGGACCTTAACTAAAAGAGACATACAAAGGCTGCAGACAACTCAAAGGAGCATGGAGAGGTGCATACTTGGTGTAACCAGGAGAGATAAGAAGAGGAACTCGTGGATCCGAAAAATGACAAGAGTGGAAGACATCATGATCAGAGTAAAATCCCTGAAATGGCAATGGGCTGGACATACTGCCAGAAGGACAGATCATCGATGGACTGCCGAAATTTTAGATTGGATTCCAAGGGACATTAAAAGACCCAGAAGAAGACCACATGGGAGATGGGTGGATGAAATTCGAAAGTATGCAGGGGTGACATGGAGGAGACTGGCACAAGACAGACCGTTGTGGAGGAAACTTGGGGAGACCTTCGTCCAGCAGTGGATTGATAATGGTTGACAATGATGATGATGATGATATATATATCACAACGGTCTGTCTTGTGCCAGTCTCCTCCATGTCACCCCTGCATACTTTCGAATTTCATCCACCCATCTTCCATGTGGTCTTCTTCTGGGTCTTTTCCTGTCCCTTGGAATCCAATCTAAAATTTCGGCTGTCCATCGATGATCTGTCCTTCTGGCAGTATGTCCAGCCCATTGCCATTTCAGGGATTTAACTCTGATCATGATGTCTTCCACTCTTGTCATTTTTCGGATCCACGAGTTCCTCTTCTTATCTCTCCTGGTTATACCAAGCATGCACCTCTCCATGCTTCTTTGAGTTGTCTGCAGCCTTTGTATGTCTCTTTTAGTTAAGGTCCATGTCTCTGCACCATACGTAAGCACTGGAAGGATGCATTGATCAAACACTTTTCTTTTAAGACATAATGGCATATTGCTCTTGAAAATTATGCTGTTTCTTCCAAAAGCTCTCCAGGCAAGTTTTGTACGCCGATTAATTTCTTCATCAATGTGACCCTCACTTGATATCTGCTGTCCAAGATAAACGTACGTGTCTGTTATCTCCAGCTTTTCTCCATCAATCGATAAATCTTCATTTATCGATATATATATATATACACTGTCTGGTACCCACTTCACTGGCTATTTCTTACGGTAAACGAAAGATTTACGGATTTATTCATAGCCACAATGAAGAAACGAATAAATAATTAGATAGATAGATAGAAAGAGAGAGAGAGAGAGAGAGAGAGAGAGAGAGAGAGAGAGAGAGAGAGATCTTGGTTAAGATTATTTGTGTTAGAAAAATGTCGATTTCGATGGACGCCGATTGAATAAATTAAATTTAAAAAAGTAGTATGGCTGCGCCAGACCTCGACTGAACCCCTGGTTCCAGTTGTTTAAAAAACAACCACGTATATTGTTCCTTTATTTGCAGTATTAGTATGAGATGACATGTTTTTTTTTAAGTACAGAGCTGACGGTTTAAAGAAACAACAGTTATATGTAACCCTACCCAACAGTATATAAATAATCGTTTTCCTGCTTAAGAGAAGACTATCGGCCATGCCGAAGAGTAAAAATTTTCAATAATATATCGTAGTGATGGATCATTCGCGAACGATTCTTTCACAGCAAATGTCTTTATCGTGAATAGTTCGCTCTCACCGCTGTGAATGGTCTTTCAATCAGCCATTACTGCATCACACACTGAAGTCGCAGCACGTTCAACTTTATTCCGCCCCCATGTGTTCAAAAACGAATGTCGAGGGTCAATAAGTGTCAAACGATATGTCAGTGAGAAATGAGCAGCCAGCTAAGATACTGTTGTTAATACACTGCTGGCCACCCAAAATGCAACACCACGAAGGACACGATATAGCAAAGCCGGATTTACTGGACATATAACAACAGATACAAAGATGAAACAATTGAGCTTGCAGGCCCGTGCGACTTGCGGAACACGCAGACATCAATAGTTCGTGTGGCCCCCATGGCTGGCAATAACGGCCTCTACACGCCGCGGCATCGAACGACAGAGGCTTTGGATGTGGGCTTGGGGTATGTCGGTCCAGGCTGCTTTCACATGTCGCCACAGTTCATCAGGCGTAGCCGCGGGTGGTGCTTGCCGGGCCACTCGGTTGCCGATCAGCGACCAGACGTGTTCGATGGGCGACATATCGGGAGAACAGGCGGCCCACGACAGCAGTGACACCTGGTAGGCCGTGAAAAAATTTTGCACGATGCGTGCGACGTGCGGGCGCCCGTTGTCCTGTTGAAACGTTGTCGCTGGCAAGTCCTGCAGGTAGTAAGGGAGGAACTACAGGCTCCAAAACGTCGGAGATGCAGCGGTGTCTGTTGAGTGTACCGGCGATGCGTACCAGAGGGGTGCGGGTATCATATCCGATTGCGCCCCAAACCATAAAGCCAGGCGACGGACCGGTATGGCGATGCATAATGCAGGCGTCATACAGTCTCTCGTCGCGGTGCCGCCACACGTGGATCCGACCATCGTGGTGTTACAGGCAGAAGCGGGATTCGTCAGAGAAGACAATGTCGTGCCATTCCGTAGTCCAGGTGCGGCGTTCAACGGCCCACTGCCGCCGCACGCGCCGGTGGTGTAACGTCAATGGTAATGGGAGCAATGGGCGCCGTGCGACAAGTCCCCGCTCCTGCAGACGACGTCGAACGGTACGTGCTGATACAGGTTGTTGCGCAACACACCCTAATTCCTGCGCTAACGTTCGTGATGTGGCGGTGCTAGCCGTCAATGCCCGCCGCACGACATGCCGGTCCTCTCGTTCGGTGGCGTGCCCCGCGGCTGCGGCAATCGCTCACGTCGGTCCGTCCGTTTTTCCTGCACCCACCGAATCCATACTCGCCTCACTGTGGCTGGATGCCGTCCCACACGGGCGCCGATGTATCGGTACGATAAACCGCTGTCGCGATAAGCCACTATTCGTCCTCTGTCGAACTCCGAAACGTGCTGGAATGAATGCCGTATTCTGCGACGAGGCATCAGGAATCTTCCCACGCACATGTTCGGCAGCACAACACACTTCCACTACTTACACCCCGCCTTCCGTGCACCCTTCTTATAGCGCTTCTCGGTGGCGTGCCGGACGCACATGATTTGCATATGCCCTGCAATGCTAATCGTTTGCATGTCCTCTCGCGGGCGACGCTTCCTTCTTGGTGTTGCATTTTGGGTGGCCACCAGTCTATATACACAGAAGAACCAAAGCATTATGAACTGAACAGTTGGTCCTTATGCGAATCGAAGCAACCGCAGATGAACGACGGCGTGTAAGAACGTCATGAAACTGCATAAATAACATACCTGAGACTTTTAAACTATTTTAATCAATGTCATTATTTTTACAAATAGACGATGTCATCGCTCTGTCCACGTTATAATAACCAACTCATAGCAACTGAAAAATTGTCCTTCCGACGTCGCTGGGATTTCTAAACGTGCAGGTGCCTTGTGGTATCTGGTACTTGGACAGAGCGATGACATCGTCTATTTGCATTATCTCCACATGTTTCTAATTTCTTTCACCCTTTGGATTTATCAGCTGTAATTTAGTAGCTTGCACCGTGGAATGCCACCAGGTGGCGACGCATCAGTTGCTGAGCCCATCAATATGGATTTCTGTAGTCAGATGCTGACTGATAAACCACGCTTAGCGCTGTGAATTGTAAAGCGAACACACTCGGCTAGTTATCGAGAGTTCTGGGGTTCGATCCCTGCGGTGTCGGATGGACAAATTTTCAGTAGCTATGCATGGTTATTATAACGTGGACAGAGCGATGGCCTCGTCTATTTGCATTATCTCCACGTTTTTCCAATTTTTTTCGTCATTATTGTTATTCAGATGACAAAGGCAGCAGACTTAGGAAGTTTGACAAAGACCAAATTGTAATGGTCACACGACTGGGTCAGAGCAATTCCGAGATGGCAAGGTTTTTGGGGTGCCCACGGTCTGCTGTGGTTTGTACCTTCAGTAGGTGGTCCGATGAAGGAAAACCCATGAATCGTCGGCAAGTGTTGTCCGACTAGGGTTCGTCGATACCAGAGGTGAGCGAAGGCTATCCCGTACGGTATGAGCCAATAGAAGTGATACTGTGGCGCAGCTCGTCGGTAATTTGAATGCTGGCGACGAGAGTAATGTGTCACAACACGCAGTACATCGAACCCTCCTCAAAATGGAGGCTACGTAACAGCGGGCTACTCTGAGCGCCCATTTTAAATACGGTTAACCGACGAAAGCGCCTACAATGCGCACGCGATCATTAAAACTGGACCTCGAGTTATTAGAAGAAGGTCGTCTGGTCCGATGAATCTCGTTTTCTGTTGCACCAAGTGGACGTACGGGTGGACGTATTCACCTAACATACGTGACAAACAGTATGTTATTTATGTAAGACTGCATATACAACGAAGAACATACTCACTATCAAGTAACAGGCCACTATCATCAACTAATATTGGACATATCATATGCTACCTTATTATTGGCTATTTCTTCAGAGGTACAACGTTATAATCAACGACATATTCATAAATTACGTTTACTTGTGGACCAAGATGTGACATGGAAGTACCATAGACAACCTCAGATGAAAACCAGGGCATTAGTTTCTAAACCTAACTATGTCAATTTAAGTAATATGCCTCTCAATGAGACCCAATGTCGAGCCCTTCAAAAAGGCTTAAAGTTTGCGTAGCCACAAGATAAATATAAAGACTTCAATATTGTGCCTCAACTAGAGAAAATTGTTGGATCCTTTCCACCTGCGACTCAACAACAGACCAGGTATGAACTTTTAAAAACTTTGAACTCTAAGAACTATAGGATTCATAATGAGGAAACTTTAAACAACAGAGAAGAAATCAAACAGTTAAGAACATTACACAACCAGGCAGAACTCTGTATTACAAGCACTATCTGTAGTTTACAAGAGATCTTACTTTAAGTTCGATGGGATAATATATCGGCAATGTGAAGGGGCTCCAATGGGATCTCCCCTTTCCCCAATCCTTGCAGAAATCTGCATGCAGGAACTGGAAAACAAAGTTCTTCAGTCAACCAGTTACAGACCTATATTATATCTTACTAAAGAAGATGTGACTTCCAAAGTGGAATATATAGAGCTATGCAAGACAGCACGAAAAAGTATCACTGAAGACGTAAGGAAATTCAACTGTGAGCTAGTGAGGAAAGCAATTGAAAACAACCAAAGCCTAAAGATAGCAAAGGGACATCTCAGTAAGGGAAGAAAACAGATTATGGCTCTGAGAAAAGAAGATGGTTCTATAACAAGAAATAGAGGCGAAATTTTGACAAGAGTGAAAGATTTCTACTCCAAATTATATGAAAGGGATGATACATGTACTTCAGACATCATGAAAGGTACCAGAGTTCTTCCAGTCCTCCCAGCAGAAGTTGCTCATGCAATCAAGAACATGAAGCGGGGAAAGCTCCAGGAGAAGATGGAATTACTATAGACATCATACAAGAAGCAAGTGGAGAAATTGAAACAGTACTCGCCCAAATTTTCACTCGATGCCTTAATGAAGGGAAGATTCCTGAGGATTGGAACAATGCTACAATGATCCTGCTACATAAAAAAGGTGACATTGAGGATCTCAGGAACTACAGACCTATCAGCCTCCTATCAGTGGTTTATAAAATCTTCACTAAAGTTCTTTCACACCGCTTGAAGGTAACACTGGACATGGCTCAACCGAGAGAACAAGCTGGATTCAGGAGTGGCTACAGCACAATAGATCATATCCACGTACTGAGAGAACTAATTGAAAGAGCGAGGGAATATGAACTTCCATTGTGCATGGCTTTTATCGATTATGAAAAAGCCTTTGATTCGGTGAAACCATCAGCAGTTACCACGGCTCTGAAATCCTGCGGTATTGAAGATGCATACATTAATATTATTAATAACATCTATGAAAATGCAAGTGCAAAGATTCGGCTGTTTGAAAATACAACACACATAAAAATTGGAAAGGGAGTGAGACAAGGTGACACCATATCTCCGAAGCTCTTTAATGCCACATTGGAAAATGTCTTTCAATCACTGAACTGGGAAAACAAAGGGATAAAGATTAATGGAGATTATCTAACCCACCTTCGTTTTGCTGATGACGTAGTCATTTTTGCAACTACCCCATCAGAGCTGCAGAGTATGATCCAGGAACTTGCTGACAAGAGTAAAGAAGTGGGATTAAAAATGAACTTTCAGAAGACAAAAGTGATGTTCAATGCTTTTACAAGAAATGAAGATTTATCGATTGATGGGGAACAACTGGAGATAATAGATACGTATGTTTATCTTGGACAGCAGATATCAAGTGAGGGTCACATTGATGAAGAAATTAATCGGCGTACAAAACTTGCCTGGAGAGCTTTTGGAAGAAACAGCATAATTTTCAAGAGCAATATGCCATTATGTCTTAAAAGAAAAGTGTTTGATCAATGCATCCTTCCAGTGCTTACGTATGGTGCAGAGACGTGGACCTTAACTAAAAGAGACATACAAAGGCTGCAGACAACTCAAAGAAGCATGGAGAGGTGCATGCTTGGTATAACCAGGAGAGATAAGAAGAGGAACTCGTGGATCCGAAAAATGACGAGAGTGGAAGACATCATGATCAGAGTTAAATCCCTGAAATGGCAATGGGCTGGACATACTGCCAGAAGGACAGACCATAGATGGACAGCCGAAATTTTAGATTGGATTCCAAGGGACAGGAAAAGACCCAGAAAAAGACCACATGGGAGATGGGTGGATGAAATTCGTAAATATGCGGGAGTGACATGGAGGAGACTGGCACAAGACAGACCGTTGTGGAGGAAACTTGGGGAGACCTTCGTCCAGCAGTGGATTGATAATGGTTGACAATGATGATGATGATGATGATGATGATTATATCTTAGATATGTAGATGATGTTTTGGTATTCTGGAACCAGCCTTTGGAATACCTAAAAATATTTGTATCTGAGTTATCAAATGTATTTAACACTTTAAAGTTTACTGTAGAATGTGAAAGTAATTATAGTTTACCATTTCTAGATATCATGCTTACTAGAAACCCAGCTAAATCAACTATTAATTCTTCAGTATATAGAAAACCAGAATTTGGGCATCAGCACACCCATGGAGCTACAAGGAATCATCGATATGGTTTCTTATAAGAAGAGCTTTCACTCATTCGTCCACCACAGCTCTTAGAAAGCAAGAATTGGATACCATTTATAATATCACCCGTAACCAAGGATATCCAGATGAAACCATGCATAGGATAGTAGCCAAGATGAAAAAGAACAGGACTACAACATTAACATCTGTATATGAAGAAAAAGATAGGAAATACATTGGTTCTCTTCCCTTTGTACCGAAATTGTGCTATTCCATGAAAACGAAATGTCATAAATACGATTTTGATATTGGAATAAGCACAACTAACATTAAGTCCTTACTTCTGAAAGACAGGGATCCTGTGCCATTTGATGTGAAACATAGTGTGTATGTTATCCCTCTTAACAGTATAGAAGAAAATGAACAACAAAAAGTGTACATAGGCTCCACTTTTCGTTCAATATCAGCTAGATTAAAAGAACATAAATATGATGTTAAAAATAGAGATACAACCACAGCTTTAGCACGACTTGTAAACCAAGGTAATTATCATCCTGACTGGAACAAGATTCAAATTCTCAACACACCAAAATCTAGATCAACTTTAAGATTTGTTGAGAGTTTGTATATTATGAAATATGGGAATACAGCATGTAATGATAATTTACCTGAATTTATACCTATACCATGGAAAACATACTTGGGTTTGTAGGGTTAGGCAATAATAAATCAATAAATTATACCTATTAATTTTATGTTTGACCAGCAACAAATGCTGTCCCATATTCTCATTGGTCAAGCCCATTTTATACGAGTTACGTCATTACGACTGCAGTCTTATATAAATAACATACTGTTTGTCACGTACGTTTGGTGAATTTTAACAACATCTGAAGATGGTACCCACTTTGGGCACCGAAAGATCTCATGTGTGTACATATTTTATTATATCATCTTTTAAATGTATATATTAAATATTTTAACATTGGAGTTAAAATGGTTAGCGTGTCATTTCGGTACTTTTCATGTATGTAGTTATCGGCACGAGTTAAATTCACAGTATTTATCAAATAAATTTGTTGGTTGTGTTGGAACAGCAAATCCTATGTGCGGCGGCTCAACCACGTGACTTACAAGAGTTAAAGGATCTACTGGTAACGTGTTTGTACCAAATACCACAAGGCACCTGCAGGTTTAGAAATTTTGTAGCGCCTATGATTTGCCGGGTAAGAGCTGCTTTGGCGGCACGTGAGAACCAACATCATAACAGGCAGGTAGCCAGAATGTTTTGACTCTTCGGTGTATAACAGCACTTATAGTTTGTTAAAGGCAAGCATTTCTCCCGAAAATTATCTTATTTGATTTACGAATAGTTACGTATGACTTTTAGCTTGAATTACAAGATAAAACTGTTTTTAGTTTTTTTTTTTTCAAAAATTGTCCTTTTATTTGAAGGTGTTCACATAATGAAATTTAACATTTGAAAGAATGGTGTAGCAGATGTTTCCTTAGACCGAGCGGACGTGGATAAGTGGAGTTCTTATAAACCCTGTCATTAACCCTTAACATCACAGGTCCGGTCTCACGGGTTTTATTAAGGTTATTTTTATATGTTTTGTATTATTTTAGAAATAAACGATCCCCCAAAACATTAAAAAATATGGAAAAATAAAACGTTAACATGAAGTAAACGATAAAAATGTGGCGGGCCGAGAGACCGGACGTAAGATAAGTGACAAGCATAAGACCTGGGCAGTTAAGGGTTAATTAAGCACAGTAATCCTTCAAGATTTCCTACGAAGTGCGTAATTACTTTCTTGTACGATTGTTTGATACCTGTGTCCGCTCAGGCCACATCATGTTTGCTCGGTCAACGATTTTCCACAGTCCGCACAGTCCTCGTCCGCCTAATCCAAGCCACCGTGCCGTTATATTTTGGGTGATCGATTAGTGGGAACCGAAACTAAGAAGACGACACGCGTCTCAATACATTCATTAACTCGATCCTTTTGTTATTTGATTATATTTCATACTAGAATTAGTACCCTAACTTTTGGGTAGCTGGCCTACACCTTTCTGAAATTTTCTTTGGAAATTCTTGTTTTAGAGAACATTGGGGCAGTGTTAGAATTAGAAATAAATCTTTTACTGGCCGAGTGGACCACTAAAATTTGCAAACCACTGGTACACCTAATGCCCACTGGCCCGTAAAAAAAACATCAACACACACATATATATATATATATATATTTTTTTTTTTTTTATTGGGAGTTTAACTACCACCGTGAGCAACTCAATGGGCTATAAGCAGTCGCCCGTCCCCTATTTAGGGCCACTGACTCCAGGGAAGGGAGAGAGAGAGAGAGCTAGTGTCGTAAGATGAACACATCGGGATTCGAACCCGGACCCATCTCGCACGAACGACTAGAAGCCATCGCTTAGACATTTACAATATACATGTAAAATAACGTATCTCTTCAATGGAATTACCTCTAAGATTTTTTAACATCTAATTTGAAAGTACAATTCACAGAAAAAAGAATGTTTCCAGAATAAGATTCCGACGGATTAGTGATATAGCAGAATAAGAGTGTATTCCCAATCTGTTATTTTTAGTAAGAAGGGAAGTAGGAGACTCCTAGGGTACAAAAATTCACATACATCAGCAGACTTTTTTTAATATGTTTTATTGTTTAGGGTTTTGCAGCCTCTTCCTTATTTTAGTCTTATTGCTTATTATCCCTCCTACTTTCCCATGAAGTTAGTTTCAGTCCCCCCATTGAACACAATTTCAAGTGAATTGCTCTTTGCAAAAATTACCTTCACACATCCAATTGACCTCCTCCGCTAGTGTTGTGTTTTCTTGGGGCAGAAACAAAAGTGGGGTTGTGTATGGTGTCGGTATCTGCTGCATTCACTAGAGTGGGCGAATCCGAGGAAGATCAAAACATTTATTTTGCTTACTTCTGCTCATTACGAATGATGTGGACGGAAATAACATAAAACGGCTGTTGCTTTTACAAGACAAGAACTGGGGTTTTCTGTATTTGTTGTTTCTTCTGATCTTAACAAATCATGAATGATTAAAAAAGAAAAAAAAAACTGTTGACCAATAGAATTTCATGAACCTATCACTAGTTTTCAGTCTAGAACGAAAACCGAGCACCAAGTTAAAAGAAACAGTAATTCATTTTTTAATTTGCAACAAATTAGAAAAGAAATTTACTTGACCATCCGGGCAAGTAAAATCAGTAGTTCAGTGGTCCGGCGTAAGTTTTACTGGCCAATGGCCTGCTGACCACTGGGTAATTCGAACACTGTACTGGGGTGAATAACGCTTTTCACAACCATATAAAGATGCAAATTCAGTTTCAGTGCAATTTTCAAGCATTGCAGTGGTAAACAAAGACCTGTTAATAGTATTTATACGTTTCATTGGAAATCCTGTTTGGGTGACGTATTTTTTTTAAATGCCGTAACGTTACATTTCGCTTTTCTTTTCTTTCAATTTTCAGGGTTCCCATGGTCCTTATAAGTCTCTAAAAAGTGCTTGATTTTTTTCAGGGTGCTAAAAAGTCCTTAATGTTTGACAAAAATTCCTAAAGGTACTTAAAAAGTACTTATTTTTTACATAACTGGCTGCATGAAATCTAGAAATTATGATGTAGGGTCTGGAATTTTTGCTTCTGATTAGCTATGTTGATGTCACATGATGTCAACTAAAGCACAGGACGGTATGAGATAAGTAATTTGTTGAAAAAAGTGAAGGACCATGGGCTCTGTAAATAACATATATCCAGCAGGTTCTGGATATTGTTTGTTCAAGTCCCATTATCTCTTGGAACTGACAATTCGTTTTTGTATATGCAAGTAACAATTATTCAGTTATACCAAGATAAAATTAAGTGCAAAATTGAAATCTTCAACTCATAAATTTGACTATGGTTTTGCAATTTGAACTATGAGATGATTAAGTGCAAAATTCAAATCTTGGACTCATAACTTTAACCACAGTTTTATAATTTGCACATCCTTTATTGCATATGTGATTATTCTCTCATATAGGAAAACTAATTTGAACAGCAGAACTATCTTTTAGATTGTATAAGTTCAACTTTATTGCACCCTCTAACTTTACAGTCCATATATTGAAAAATATTGCAAACTTAAATTGGCATACTTCAATTTGCATAGTTAAGCTATGTGTAAAATTTTGGGCATATGTCTGTTGTGTATGCAATTAAAAAATTGGTGAGATGTGTTTAAAAAGTCCTTATTTTTTGTGGGAGGAAAAGAGTGGGAACCCTGGATTTTTTAAATCTATGAATGCATGGAAATATCTTAACGGCAGTAAAAATAATTTCGTTTCGATACTTCACTCAATTTTGTAACCGTATGTTATATGTGCTGTAACAGCCTGAGTAAATGTATCGATCTTCGGAAACCATCACATGCTTATGAAATAACATAAATAAATCGCCAGACTTTATGACAGCTTCAGTTTTTTCATCTTGCCATCAGATGAAAAAACTATTGTTTCGCTATTTCTTTCTATTTATACACGCATTTATTTATTTTTAAAAATTTATGAAGGTAAATGTTTTAGTGTGATTGTGGCGCTTTATAAAAGTTAAATAACATATTAGTAATTGACTCCATAGAAGCATGTGTAACCACAACTATCAGTAGTTGCTTGCCAACCCCTTAAGGAGGAGTGTTCCTCTACCTATGACTTGAGCTGACTGATTAGGTATTGTATCGTGTCGTTTTCTGTTGTGCTCATCTTGTTTGGGTTTATATGACCTCTGCCTCGTGAAAACACATCTGACGAGACAAATTGGTGCTGCAGTTGATTGAAGGGTGACTTGCCTAGTGTCGGAGCGTATAGTTACCCAAAGTAGCATGTTGTTGGTATTTTGCATCAACATCAGGAATTATTCCTTAAAATTCTGGTGTTATGGGCCAAACTTGAAACACCTTCTGGTTCAAAAGCCTTCTGGAAAGGTCAGTGACAAATTAGTGATATTACATGTTACGTACTTAACACACGATTCCGTAACTAAAATTGTGTGCAGCATTGTGACTTCATATCCTAGCCCGTTTTTCCTTATTGCTTTCGTGTGGCTAATGAACACTTTTCGACCTTTGGCATTCGTCCTGTAGTATTAACTTTTCCTATTTCAGAAAAGAAATGAATAAAGCAAAGAAAAGAAAAAAAAAGAGGGGGGGGGGGGGGGTAGTCGTGGAGCGTACAACCTGTTGGACGGAAAGGCAGCAAAGTAACTTTTGCTGCTGTCCATTGAACAGTGCTTGAGAATGTCAAAAATAAAAAGTTGTTCGTGAATCCCCATTGAAGAATATCGTAAGATTATACAATCTGTTTCTATGTGGAACCAGAGCTCCTGTCGTAAGCTAATTAGGCGCCCGTGTCTTATTGACCCCTCAGCGTGTTTCACGTGATCATTAATCTCCTCCATTTCGAATGTTATTGACGTCCGTGGTGATCATCATCGTCACGCTACCACACGCAGCAACCAATCACAAGCATCGCAGCCCCACGAATCCCACCAATCAAAATGCAAAATTGTGATGTGGAAGTATATATATAGGGCGAGCCCCGTAAAGAGATTCATGGACCTTTGACTTACCTGCATTTCGCTAACGTGAAGCAGTAATAACGAAAGAAAAAGGAAAGTTTTTAAGTGTATGCTAACATGACAAATGGTAGTGTTAATAATAGGGGACCTGAAGCAATGTGGCGTGCAACTGTGTAACGGGGGGAGTTGAGGGGTTGCACTTTTACCCTCCCTCTCGCAATATTCAGAGGTGGGGTTACGTCAGGGGGAATAAAATGGTAGTCCAATAAACGAGAAGAGCTCTTCAAAATCAAGTTAGGCGAAACCTGTTGAGACTTACTAGACCTGGAGCTGGTTCCTATTCCTTTGAACTGAGGAAGTGCGAGGAGTCATGCGTTTTGCTGTAATTGGCATCAGTGCCGTAGTGAAGTCCAGTCAGTGATGATGCGTATGATTTTTTCCCCGACAAGTACGAGATCAATTTAAAAATGTAAATACATTACGGTCTTGATTTTCACTGCTAATTTGATCTTGCGATCCGGCACCTAAGGCGATTTCTGGCTAGTTGGGCGTATAATTTTTCATATTATTGTCTGAAGGTTATTTTATAGTCTGAACTGATGCAGTTATTGAAAACATACGGGTTACGGCCTAGTTGCAGTCAAGGTGAGGAAGCGCGTTGCCCAAGTTGCATTTCTTTTAAGAATCTCGACATTTTAAAATTTGTTCTTCGTTAAATACAACAAAGAAACTGAATTTGTGACACAAAGAGAAATCGCACTCGCACGGAACTATATTAGTATATTTTACAACGTGTGATTTCATTTCCGTACCCTAAATTTAAGATTTTAACATAACGTGATTCGGAAATTTGGACGCCGCGGCGTACAAATTTCTGGTAACTGCGCGCCGTTACGAAAAGTTGAATGAAGAAAGGTTTTTTTGTCTTTGCGCAAAGGGAATTTAAAAATTTAATCAAAACAGAATATGTACGTATTTAAGTGTAGAAAAGATATTGTTTACACTGTAGAACACCAAGCCTCCAGCCCCAGGAGTGCCTCACTTTTTCAAAGAGTGAGTAAGGACCATCCTTCCTTCTTGCTGGACCCAGTCGAAATAACTTAAACAACTTTGAAATAATCGTGGTTTTAAGCAATCTGTTTTTGTTTCCGGTTTTAACGACCACCGTGGGCAACTCTGTGGGCTATAAGAAGTCGCGGTTCCTATATAAGGCCACTGGTTCCAGGGAAGGGACAGAGTTGGCCGCGGGTAGCCTAGTAGGCAACGTTCGTGACTGCCACGGGAAGGACCTCAGGTTCGATCCCACGCAGGTACGAACGCTCGATCCACTAAATATCCGCCGTGCGTCGGATGGGCACGTTAAGCCGTTGGACCCCGAGTACTGGCACCCCGGTAATAAATAAGGGCGTCTTCCTCCCCCTTTCTACTTCGCTCCCATGTCACTTTCCCCTATCGGGCACTCTAGCCCAAATCTCCTAGCTTCCTATTTCTAAGGGTTGTTTAAGACCTGGGGTCAGACACTCCCTTCCTAAAATCCTCTACATATGATCATGAAGGGACAGAGCCTGTGCCGTAAGGTAAACACACCATCCATGCCTCGTTCGGGCCGACGTGGACGGACCGTGAGAAACCAGCCTTTTACACCACTCTCCTATGGGGGTGGCACGATAGGATTTTTTTTTTTTTAACTGTTTGTTAGGCAGTCAGAAATGGAATAAACATTTAAAGAAATGTTTTTAGAAATTCTCGAAATGATTAAAAAAGTATCAAAATAGCAATTCTATTATTTGCCATCCCTCAAAATGTAATTTTTAGCCTTGTGCATGAACTTTGGTGTACACATAAAATCTAAGCGTTTCGTATTTCTGGGAGAGAAAGCAAGTCACTAGTCAGGATGATGGCGAAGTACTTCTTGTGCTGTGTTGTATCGTTCTTCCGGATAAAGCATGAGTTTTTTTGTTTTGTTTTTCCTTTCCAATTTCGAAAGAAGGAACTTTTCATCTCCTGACTGGGGATCTCATGAGTCGTCAGGCCGAAAAACAAAAAAAAAAAAGATTGAAAGAGAGGTGGACATTGTTGATAGTACGTATTTTCAAAGAAATGAGATAAACATCTTTAAAAAAAAGAAAAAAAAAAAAAGATTTGCAGCATCCAGATATCTAACCGCGTGCGTACGAGCGGGCGTCGAGGGAAAACTGTGGCATGAAAGTAAAGATATTAAACTACCAAAAAGCATCTGTTGAACAGAAAAATGCACTTACTCTGAAACATCAGATGACAGTTACCGAACACGGTACTGGGAGTTTGTGGCTGAACGTATGAGTGGTAATCAGCAGGCAATCACGCCACCTCTGGCTGTGATAAAAGCACGTTTGTTTCCTTCATTGTATGCTGTTCATCTAGTAATTGATGCGGCTTTGGTCTAGAGCGTGACACTTTGCCGTCGTTGAAGAATTGGTCCTGAGACCGAGCGGAAATGCGGACCACACCATCCGCACAGTAGCCACTTCCTGAAGGTAGGCATTCACCAGTATCGCACGATGGGCTCAAGCTTCGTCTTCCTGTAAAGTGAACTTATCTCAGCCCTACATAAGTAAAGTGAACTTATGTAATGCTGCACAGTTGAGAAGAGAACACTATCTGGCATTGCATTTCGGTCAGATTACACTGAACTGAGGTGAGTGATCCATGAGCGACCTCCATGCATGATCCTGACCCAAAACAACACCGAGCCACCGCCTTCTGAAGCCGCTCGGCTAATTGCTGGAGGCGTACAGCTGGTTTTACAGTAGTTTCCCCACACTCGTCTACGGCTATCAGTGACTGTTGTTTATCATCCATTTATCGTGGGATTTAGCCCAACTTTATCGAGCTCCACGGTAGGGTGTGACCGTACGTATTCACTACACTGTAAACAATAAATGGTGTGTATTCACGGAAAATCCCTAAAAATAACGTACAGCAAAATTGTCGGTTGGTTGTCCGTCTTTTAACGAAATTTCCGGTTTTAAAAGTTTTCGTTTCTTCTAACTTCAGTATTTTGACAGGCTTTCCGTTTATTTCAGAAAAGCGCCAGTTTTCCGGTATATATACAGATTTTGCGAAATCCAGGATTTTGACCTTTTCAGCCCTTTCACCAGAGGATCTTCTCCCTTTGCTCCTAGTGGGTTTTGAAGCAGAGGTCGTCTGGGTTGGCTCAAACGAAGTCGCACGTGCTACCATAAGTCCCGAAGACCCGTAAATCACAGTCACGTGCAAAGTAAAACTTCAATCGCGCGGTGATGAAATGTTTTTTGTTATTAATGCGGGTGAATTAGTCATTTTATTTTCTGTTTGGAGCTTTATTTTTCTGCATAGATCTGTACTTTTATTTTTTCTATAGAGGACTTATCACAAATTAAGTTTTTTTTCATCGTCTTTTTTTCTAAGTAACAGAAGGCTTAGGAACTTAGATATTTTCAAACTGATTACGTATGACTTTCAATTATCTTTAAGAAAAGGGTGAAACGTACTGTTTATAACATTCATTATTTCACAAAACTCGTAAATTTAAAATTTACTCTTGATAGAGCTAAAATAGGTTTTTCTTAAGGAGTACACAAACTGATATATGGACATCATACAGTCACCTGTACAGTAATTTAAAAGTACTCTGTTTCTTTCCAGAACACAATGTACAATAGCTGGCGCACAAAATGGGAAAGGAAAGGATTATCCGTTGCTACAATAACTTAAATATCATGCGAAATGCTATCCACAATATCCCATCTTTCTGCAGAACTTCAAAATCAGATCCTCGACAAACGATTGAGATGTATATACACAATATTGATAAAAGTCACCGGACACCCCTTCAAAAGCAAATGAACAGATCCGCTGCGTTGTTAAGATGCGCAGTACACCTGCAAATGGTATAAAAACAAGCCTGCAGCTGACCGCGATCATATCGCAATGTGAGGTTGAGTAAAAATGTCGTTGCGGGAGAGAACTGATTTTGAAAAAGGTTAGATTGTTTTGTGTAATATTAGTGGGTTGTCCATAAGAGAAACCGAGAGGCGTTTAAACATACCCAAGTCAACTGTTTTGGATGTACTGAATAAGTGGAAGACACATGGAGTGCCTGAAGCAGCAAATCGTACCGGCAGACCAAAGAAAATCAGTGATAGAGGACGTCGAAGCCCCAGGAGAGTCGTTACAGCTAATCGACGGAGTAATGTACAAGACCTCAGTGTACAGGTGAGTAAAAATGCTGCAACCTCGGTATGTACACGTACCATTTGCAGAGAACATTCCGTGGGTTACCGTGGTCGTGCGGCTGCTCATAAGCCTTTCATCTCCACTCGGAATGCTACTCGTCGTCTAGCATGGTGTAAAGACCATTTATCGTGGACCGTAGATCAATGGAAACGATTCCTATGGACTGATGAATTAAGATACACTTCCATCAGTCTGATGGCTGTGTGTGGGCATGGCGACAGCAGGGGGAACGCCGTTTACCACAGTGTACTGCTCCTATGGTCAAGTTTGGAGCTGGCAGTGTACTCGTGTGGGGGTGTTTTTCGTGGTATGGTCGCGGCCCATTGGTTATCGTGGACAAATCTGTTAACCAGCACGTCTACCTCGATATTCTGGACAATTCATCATCATCATCATCATCATTGTCAACCATTATCAATCCACTGCTGGACGAAGGTCTCCCCAAGTTTCCTCCACAACGGTCTGTCTTGTGCCAGTCTCCTCCATGTCACCCCTGCATACTTTCGAATTTCATCCACCCATCTCCCATGTGGTCTTCTTCTGGGTCTTTTCCTGTCCCTTGGAATCCAATCTAAAATTTCGGCTGTCCATCGATGATCTGTCCTTCTGGCAGTATGTCCAGCCCATTGCCATTTCAGGGATTTAACTCTGATCATGATGTCTTCCACTCTTGTCATTTTTCGGATCCACGAGTTCCTCTTCTTATCTCTCCTGGTTACACCAAGCATGCACCTCTCCATGCTGCTTTGAGTTGTCTGCAGCCTTTGTATGTCTCTTTTAGTTAAGGTCCACGTCTCTGCACCATACGTAAGCACTGGAAGGATGCATTGATCAAACACTTTTCTTTTAAGACATAATGGCATATTGCTCTTGAAAATTATGCTGTTTCTTCCAAAAGCTCTCCAGGCAAGTTTTGTACGCCGATTAATTTCTTCATCAATGTGACCCTCACTTGATATCTGCTGTCCAAGATAAACGTACGTGTCTGTTATCTCCAGCTTTTCTCCATCAATCGATAAATCTTCATTTCTTGTAAAAGCATTGAACATCACTTTTGTCTTCTGAAAGTTCATTTTTAATCCCACTTCTTTACTCTTGTCAGCAAGTTCCTGGATCATACTCTGCAGCTCTGATGGGGTAGTTGCAAAAATGACTACGTCATTTTTGGACAATTATGCCCTACTAACTAACTTCTGGACAATTATGCCCTACTAACTCTGTGGCAATACTATGGAACCGAGCCTTGTTGGTACCAGCAGGATAACGCCCTGAGCCATAAAGCAAAGGACTTTTACGGCGTGGTTTGACGATGATTCCGTATCGTGTGTGTACTGGCCAGCACAGAACCCCGATCTTTATCCCATAGAGCACCTATGGGATGAATTAAAGCGCTGCATAAGAAGTTTGGAAAGGGCCTACCATTAAGCAACAGTTAGCGGCAGCATTATGTACTGAATGGAAGCGCATACCTATCGCTCTGTTCCAAAACCTTGTTGAAAACATGTCTCGAAGGGTCAGTGCATGCATTAAGGCCAAAGGTGGGCCGACACCGTACTAATGTATGTCAATAATTGCTATGTTGTGTTTCTCTTCTAGGTGTCCGGTGACTTTTGTCAATATAGTGTATATTTATATTTAAATGTAGGTATAATTTTAAATGAAATCTTACTTGCTCCAAGGCTCTACCACCTTTGCTGGCGAATTGGAATCCCATGATTGTGTACGAAATAAAGTCTTCTTGTGTTTCAAAATAGCGCAATTGCATTGTTATGATAACTTCAGAATATACAGATGAAATTATAAGTCTTGGTTTTAATCAGATTTTATCAGGCAACAACCTTGCATTTACTGTTACGTCATTTCCAAACAGTATGTATTTCATCTTCGTGTCCATTTCATACGAAGAAAGGAGAGCTGTGATTTTTCTATCGTTTTGACGCTTTATAGTTGGAAAATGGTACAAGACTTCATTGTTTTGCCACGTAAACGTGAGCGGTGTTGCCAGTTGTCGGCGAAAATACTAAAAACACGTTCAAGATCACATTTGTTCCAAAAGGTACGTGACTGTGCCATGTATCAAGACAATTGGCAAAGAGTTTTCCGTTTTTACAGTGCATCATAGAACTTGAGAAATGCATGATACAATGACAATATGTAAATAATATGTTGATAAGAAACGTAGAATTGAACAAAAGTAGCTAGCAGATGAACAAGAATAAGTAAAATGACCAAGTGGGAAGAAGGTATAATTTCAGAAGCTATTGTAGTGTGTTCTTTTAAACTCTTATAGATCTCTTCCAAACTCTTCAGGAGTGCACACTGAATCCTAGAGTGCAATGAGTTCATCTGGCAAAAGACAATGTCTTAGAAAGGAGGAAGTATGTAGATCACCACTTGTAGGTTAAATCATTGTTGCCATTTCTTTCTGCAAGAGTGGACGCTCCCAATAAAATGTAGTAGTGACGTCACCGACCCTCAAGGAATTATACTGAGACCCGTGCCGTCAGTATAATTCCTTAGGGTATTCCGGGGTTTCTCTTCCTCCCGGAATTAGCTTCCTGCATAATAAGGAATAACATGATTTTCGCCTTAAGAAAGTACCCGTTGTATCAGAAATATGCTTCGTTAATTCACGAAAGGAAGATGGAAAAAGTGGCTCGTGAATTTCAGAAAATGTTGTACAGTGTAATGTTATGATAAGTGTTTATACGGTGTAGTCGATAAATGGCACATATGAACGTCTGGAGGGTGATTCCTTGGCCACATTTAATCAAAAAATTTTCAGAGACGTTTTTTGATCGAGGTCTTGTTTTCGGAGATAACAGCCCCGAAAGTTTTGTGACGTCATTTCCATTTTCTTTGCTGTCTCTGTCGCAAAGAATTTCTTCAGTCTTGTAGGTATACAAATAACGCCGTCTCTGCACGATGCGAAGCATAGTCATGAATCAAGTGAACGATGAAAGACACTTTAATTTAACTCTGAAATGATATTAAAAATATAAATATTGATTAAAACAGCACACGAGATCTTTCGCGCCAACAGCTGACACATAATCAGCCGATAGTTAAAATCCTATGATAGTATAAAAACTCCGTAAACATTCTCATAAACTACTGCTGCACTTTTATATGCACAAGACCAAGCGGTCAAATAACGTTGCAAGCATGCGCCGTGGTATTAAGACTAATCAGCGGATCGGGTCGAATGATTATGTAGGGGAATCATTTATGTAGTTAATGCATTAAGAAGGTCCTCTGCAGTTGTCTTAGTTCTTTGAAATAATGTTCGCCAAGGTAGTGGGGTAATCCGCGGTAAATCTGCTTGCATCATATCGAGGAGTTACTAAACATTTGCAGACTTTCTGCAAATAAAGTTGAGTTTCTAGTTTTATGATTAGAAATGATGTTAGATTCATTCCATAAGGGTATATGTGTTCCCCGTTTTAATAAACATGAAAGAGCTGTTGAGTCTAAAAAGGTTCTTGCATTATATTTGTGTTCGAGCAAACGAACGCGTAAAGACCGCATTGTGAAACCGGTATAAATTTGGTCCATGTTCCGATCATCCACAGCTTTAAAATTAATTCTAGCCGGGTGGCGCAGTGGTCTAAGCGATGGCTTCAGATATCTCTTCCGCGATGGGTCCGGGTTCGAATCTCGGTGAGGCATGGATGTTGTGTTTGTCTTACGGCACTGGCTCTTTCTCTTCCCTGGGATCAGTGGCTCTAAATTAAGGACAGGCGACTGCTCAATAAATATATATATATATATATATATATATATACTCCATGTCTGCAATCATTCGGGACCTGGTCCCGGTCCTTCCTCACAACAGTCAATAGGTTAGTGGGTTTTGTGCCAAATTCTAAATTATGTTTCTTGCAAATGTTCCTTACAGTAATGGTAATGCTTGGGATATAGTCAAGGGAACCTATATATTTTCGTGGAGTCTGTTCCCTTATCAATGTAGTACAGATATAACCTCTAATTTTGCCGCCCCGGTGGCGCAGTGGTCTAAGCGATGGCCTCTGATCATTCGTCCGAACGGGGTCCGGGTTCGAATCCCGGTGAGGCATGGATGTTGTGTTTGTCTTACGGCACTGGCTCTCTCCCTTCCCTGGAACCAGTGACCCTAAATTAGGGACGGGCGACTGCTTATAGCCCATTGAGTTGCTCACGGCGGTCGTTAAACCTTCAATAAAAAAAACCAAAAAAAAAACCTCTAATTTTCCGATGAATCCTGTGTACTGTTTCCTCGGAGTATCCGTGATCTCTGGCGATGTTATAATTGTATTTAACTCAAGCCGTCTGGCTTTGTTGTTGGAGGAATATGTATACGCCCTCTTAATAAGAAATGCATAGGAAGACAACTTGTACGATGTGGGGTGCACTGAAAGATATGGTGTACATGTAGGTAAGGCGGTTGGCTTCTTCAGTTTGGTTTTTAGAATCGGAGATTACAGGAGTGATGTCTGAAATCCGAAGTACGTTCTTCCTTCCCTCTGTCGGATAGAGAAGAAATAAAAAAATCCAGCAAATCGATATTATGAAGGAAAGTAGTGTTTTTGCGGAGGAATAAGACTGAAGGATAAGCACATCGTAAATTGTATGCTTTCCTCTACACGATTTATAGGTAACTAAAACTCGGAAACGATAAGCCGTTGTCCTGGAATCATCTGGCAAGCACGGTAGTTTGACTTGCGAGAGTGATATCGTATGGCATCATTTAAGGCTGCGTCTAAAGCGCTCACGCTGTAGGTAAAACGTGTTCGGTGTTGTAATCTTGTTCGCTCTAGGTAGGAATTTTTCTTTTGGCTGCGCTTTGAAGTGTTATTAACACTTGTACAGCACTTATTGGATTTTATCGGCATGTTCAGCGCAGTGGTAAGGCACCATTGCTAATTCCATTGATTTTTAATCATCAACAACGACGGCAGCGTCACAGTGCTAAAAGGTAAAGTCCTTGGCAAATCCGTACGGGTAATTGGAGAACAAGCATTTTCTTAAATTGAATTAGTTATTTGCATTCTTTGGTCATTAAAAAGATAAAAACAGGGGGGGGGATAAAAAGTTATGCACATAGGTAGGTGTGTGTTAACGTATGGGTTATTAGGATACGAAAAAATTGAAGTTCCGATTATTCGCTCAGCGCTGAATTTTATTACCATCTTTCTTTCGTTTTTTCTATTACGTTTTGTGAATCTGTCATTCTATCGATTAAAATTCGAGAAACTTATTCGTATTTCTATAAGCACCGATGGTCTTGTTTGTAAAGGTTGGAATTTGGTCATCCTGTTGTTATTTTCTTGTACGCTTTACTTTCCCCCGTGCTAATTTTCTGAGCGCCTGGCGGTTTGGGGCGTGTATTTGTGTTTACATGTTTTGTTCTTTTGTTTCGGTGTGAATGCTTGTATACCTTGTGACCCTAAAACAGCGGTTCAGTATCCCAGCCGTCGCTTTGACGCAATCCTTTTGCACTTGACCAGCTGGCTGGCTACCCTTGAAACAGCGCCAGTGCCTATGTTTTCTCCGTCGAGCAAGATTGCAGTCTAAGTAAAATGGCATTAGGTTAAAGTCAACAAGAGAATGAAACTAGCAGCACATTGTCAGTAGTGTATTTGAAATATTCTGATGGCAAACAAAGTTAACCGGAAGTGGCGTCGTGCATATTTAGCACGTAAATAGCGTCGTGCGGACCTCTATCTGTACTGCAC
This sequence comes from Macrothele yani, assembly GCA_039090855.1. Taxonomy (NCBI): domain Eukaryota; kingdom Metazoa; phylum Arthropoda; class Arachnida; order Araneae; family Macrothelidae; genus Macrothele; species Macrothele yani. Next base: position 80,691,391 of record CM077026.1, read on the forward strand.
CTTAGATAAAGACCTGTTGTAGAATGAGCAATATTAATCCCTGATTTGCCCTTTAATAACACTCAGGCCCAAATGTGAGAAAAAAAAATCTATATTTTAAAATTTTGTTACTGAAAATCACGCAGTTTTGTTGGAACACAGAAATTTTAATCTGAATCATATATAATGTTTTAAATTCTCTTGATAATGAAATACGTACACTTCTAAAACTGCATATCTGCTGTTCATGAAATATTCTTAATAAAAACTAAGTATTAGGTCCCTCCAGCGAGAAATTCTAGAAAACTGCAAGCGTTCAGCTGACACCACGTTCAGCTTTCGGAATCGGAGTTTGCACACTAGAGGCATATGTTTTGGCAACACTCAAGGCATTGTTGGCCTATCGCAGGAAGAACACAAATAGGTAGTTTTGCGCATCTTTGCCGCTGGACACAGAAAGCATGTTTTTCTATTTTCTCTTGCTAACTTTTCATCCCCCACTTTTTTTTCCTTCGTAATCTTCTCCCCTTTCCTGATTCAAAGGATGCGTTTCATGGACAACCGCAATTCCCTTGAAAGTCCTCGTGTTATCCTTTCTCTCTTTTAGATATGTATCTATAAGAACCTTAGCCAGATATTTCATGAAATCCAACAGTGATAGAGAATCCGGGTTACTATGAGACTGATGCAGAATACAGGGTGTCCGAGAATTATTGGACACATTACAAAATTATATAAAACAAAACATTAAACAGATGAAATAAACTGACTGTACTAACTTACAATGTAACTACACAAGTTAATAAATTTCGGTGTGAGATCCCTTGGTTGCTCGTTGTACGTCCAAGCGATACTCGATTTCATGCCATGTATTGGCAAGCATCTGAGGAGTTATGGAATTAATAGCAGCTGTGATATGCTGCTTCAGTTCCTGCAAATCAGTACAAGGCGTTTGATAAGACACGATCCTTCACATAACCCCACATGAAATAATCCAATGGAGTTAGAACTGGAGAGCGAGGAGGTCATGGAATGGGACCACCACGCCCAATCCATCTGTTGGGGAAATGCTCATTTAGGCACTTACGTACACACGTTGATTAATCCTCATCAGGCCACACCTAGGGCCATCTATCGGATTCTGGGAATAACAATCTTGCTAAACAAAAATATAGAAACCGTGTTAGTAATACGTGACATAGAAAAACAAAAAATGCTCATAGTTGGGTTTTTTTACATAATTTTGTAATGTGTCCAATTCTTCTCGGACACCCTGTATATGCATTCACTGTATTCATATCTAATATTCGAAAAAAAAAAAAAAAGCAGCTATCGGCCAACGTCTAGTGCGAATACTAGGGCTATAAATGCTGCATTTTTCATCTAATGCATCCACTCCTTTTGTGCAGTTATAAAAACTAATTATTTCCGGTTTCCCAGTCTCTTCATCGACTTCTTCCTAGTGATGCATTGAGGACTCAAGAATGCATGTCTGCCAACATTGGCAGGCCAGTAGTAACTCGTTATTATTGTGCGGCTAACATGGACTTATTTTTTTGTCACGAAACGATCCATCTCTTTGTGAAAAAAAATACACACCACAACAAAACGTTACAACAAACAAGGACCCTGATAAAACAAACTTTACAAGTGCGAAACACAAAGCTGATTCCCCTGGTGAGGGCACGATAGGTAACATTGCGAAATTTAAGTTCGAAATTTCCACCAGAAAAATCGGTCACATGCGTTCAAAACTCCACAACGCTTGACAGACGGGAAACCCGAAATTTGTAAAAAATACATCAATTTTACCAAATTCGTCACGAACGTTTTCGGGAATTTCCTTCTCCCTTATCAAGCTTAAATGCAAAAACTTGTGGGACGGGGAATATTTAGCAAAGCAGGAGAGTGGGAACATAGGGGGGGGGGGGGTATTATGGAGAAAATATTTGTTCCTTCCGACTTATGGTTTTGGAAATTTCCCCTTAATTTTCAAGCTGAAATAAAAATATTTATACAGTAAAATGTTGTTTAACAATAATACTGGACAGAGGCAACATCGCAAAAAAAAAGATATTACGATTACGGAAAAAATCCGCGTAGCCTCACTTCCCCTAATTCCCGTTTGCCTTAATCACGTTTACCCCAATCGCGTTTCCCCGAAAGCGCTTTTACACGAATTCCCATTTCCACTGATTTCGTTTGCCCTAAATCTCATTTGCCCTAAATCTCGTTTCCCCTAATTCACGTTTGCCCTAAACACGTTTCCCCGAAATCGCTTTTACCTGAATTTCCATTTCCCTAATTTCGTTTGCCTTAATCTCGTTTCCCCTAAATCTCGTTTCCTCTAATTCACGTTTGCCCTAAACACGTTTACCCCAATTGCGTTTCCCCGAAATCGCTTTTACTTGAATTCCCATTTCCCATAATTTCGTTTGCCTTAATCTCGTTTCCCCTAAATCTGGTATCCCCCTAATTCACGTTTGCCCTAAACATGTTTACCCGAATGGCGTTTCCTCGAAATCGCTTTAACCGAATTCCCATTTCCCCTCATTTCGTTTGCCCTAATCTCGTTTCCCCTAAACACGTTTGCCCGTATCAAGTTTTTCCTAATTCGCTATTTCGCGTTTGCCTAATTTTTGTTAACCGAAATAAAACTGTGGGTCTTGATATCTCAAGAGAATTATTATTTCCCTTATACTGCTGATGATGTCGACCACCATGCCAGCAGAAGTGTGAAGAAGTGCACGTGGTTATTACCAATATTCGGATAGTCTTTAACACAGCCATTTTATCCGTCACGCCCCTCACAGATAAAGTACAATACTGCATCGCGCTAAACTTTTATTGAAGCAGGAAATAGTATTGTAATGCATTCGCTAGAATTGTGAACGCAGAAGGCCCACTTTTTAAGAGTTCTTAGCGTACCAGACCCCTACCACCTCCGTACGAGACTAAACGGTTCATTAAAACACAATGCAGTTATATGTTGTGCATTTAGCGCGAATTGTATTTCGAAGTGTCCGTTTCCTTCTCGTTAGCTTCTGATGTCCATAAATGCGAAAATTTACTTTTTATAGTAGGAAGACAGGTAACATTTTAATTATAAGAAAATGAATGATAATGATACTCTACTACAACTTTATCAAGTGAAAATTAATAATTCATTTCAGGAAATCATTTTTCATGCCTTAGTTTCTTTTTAAAAAGTTCGTCTATTTTCATTTTTGGTTTAAATTTCAACCAAATTATTTTCAGAGCACAATCTAATTTAACAAGTACGTTTGAAATGTAATCGTGCTAGTTTGATCCAAAGAATCTTCTTTAAGTTAAGACACTGGTTCGCATCTTTGATTAAATCAGTGTCTCTAACATCAAGGTTTGTCACAACTGAATCATGCCCCCCACCCCCACACCCCAAAAGGGACTTCTCACATAGCCTGCAAGTGGTGGTACATCAAGTATGTTTTGTGTCGGGAAAGGCAGGTTGGGCGCAATAACATGCATTTGTGGTTGGCTGGTGCCAAGGGTGTGGCGGTATATCAAGGGATGTTTTATACAGAGCACAGACCTAAAGAGTAGCGGTGAATCGAGGGGCGGTACATCGAGAGTTTAGTTCTAAAAAAGTGCTGATTTTTGAGGGGAGAAAAAGAATGGGAACGCTGTTGAATCATTTCATGAGTGGAACTTATGTGTTTCCCGAACTTTTTTATTCGGATGCTATTTTCGATTTGTCAGACCATGGTTTATATCTGAGATTTTTCAGTTGTTTGTATGTTCATTATGCCTCTGTTGTAGTAGAATCACTTCTTCTGACCCATGTGTTTCGCCGTTTGGCACGTGTCTTACAGTGCCGCTTTGTCCTTCTGTCTAAGATATTTTCGTATCGGATTAACAAAAATTGCAGCAGATATAGCCTTAGCCTGGCAAACGGCGATTCATGTCCTTGTAGTACACAGTTATTCACGTGAGTGACGTAACTTTATATCTCCGGTGCTGAAAGTGCTATTTCGACTTTCTTTTTAATGTATGCCACCTATTATGTGCGTTAAAAAACTTTAAGAACGTTTCTGCCTTATGCTAAATGTTCTCGCTGGATGGCATGAACGTAGCCTTTTGTTTAACTATATTTTCACCTTTACAGGTCCGATTGGAAAAAATCTTGAATGTGAGCTGGGTTTAGCCATGATGAGTGTAATGCATATGCATTATTGTCCTGCCAGAAGGCGTCGTGCATATTTGCATTTGGAGCAATATCTGTGCTTCTAAATTCCATCTGAAAAAATTCTTTGTATCCGATTGCAGTATCCATGGTGCCAATTTTACGTGTATTTCCTCGCTCTTCTGATCCAAAATTTTTCTGCTGCGTTGTGTAAGTTTATATACTGTACTTGTATCTCAGCTTCCAATGGGAGAACTGGAAAAGTGCTTTCAACATTGGACAATTTTAAACGAGATCAATCCATCCACTTTGTGTGCTAGATGTACTGTTTCGCCAATCGACTAATGTGCGACTCTATATTTGCATTTAGCACTGCAATATTTGTTCTGCTTCCTCAAATCCTGTTGTAAAAATAATTTTTTGCACCAGATGCTGTACCCAATTTTTCTAATGCAAATATTTTCTCTTTAGAAATATTGGATTTGATGGCAAAAAAGAAAGGAAAATCCTTAAAATACTGCTAGTGTTTCCAGTTATGAGACGTGTCTAGAAGACTAGCTCAGTGCACCCAAGAGCTCAGTGACACATCAGTCTTCAATTCGTGAACCGTCGCAAACGCAGATGATATTTATATAAACCATTTCATTTGCGGAAATTTGAACAGTTAATGAATAATGCTATGAAATCATACCAAAAATTTCATTCCTCAAAGATTAAATGTACTGAACTTGTTGACATCTTTTGTTCAGATGATTTTCAATGTCACGAGGATTCCGCAAAGAATTTTTCAGGACACAGGCACCTTGCTGCCTCGTGAAATTGCGGTTAATAGTACTGTGTTACTGAAGAAATTTTCAAGATACAGGCATCCTTCGGCATTGTAAATGTAGAGTATTAATGTGCAAAATTGGTGTATTTATGATGCATTTATTTATGAAAATTTCTAAGACTTAGGCATCGCGTGGTCTCATAAAATTCAAGTATTTGCTACGTTTATATGTGCATATTTCTGCAGAGATTTTAGAGGAATTTTTCAAAACCCAAACATCGTGCAGCATTGCAGCACTGTTACTGTACTTTAGTAGAATGCCAATAATGTATGGGTATTGTAAACTGAGGCGTAGCTTGTTATCGAAATATCAGTTATGGATCTAATCGACGAAAGACAATTTAAAATACCCCGTTGAGTGTGTTTTCGAGTGTGTGTGTGTGTGTGTGTGTGTGTTTTTTTTTCAATTCCGAATAATAGTTGTCGTAGCAGAGGGAATTCCACGAAGGATATTGGATTCTTAATGTTTATTAAGTGAAATTGTTTATTAAAACCCAGCTTTCTTTTCTGATCCTGCCAAACGAAAGAAAGAAGGAAGAGTTATGTAAGTTATATATTAACATCAGTTTTTTTTTTTTTTAAGTTAACAGTTTTCGTGGTTTTGGGCTGCTGTAGAGCGAAAGTTACAAACTCTAAAGTTGAAAGTTTCAGTAACCATGTTTATTCGCCATCTCTCAAGATGCTGCTAATACACCCAAAGAAAAGCCATGCCGTGATTTTTTTTTTTTTTTTTTTTTTTTTTTTGCTGCAGTCCTGTTGCTAACTCCACTGAGAAATTTTATGGTGTTAAGTTTTATTCATTTTCAGAAACTATATAGTTATCTTCCTCGTAGTCAGAAGAACGTCGGATAGATAGCGTATACATTTGCGTCGAACATAGAGCGAGAAGTACCAAAAAGTAAAATCCTATTCTTCTCCCCCTTGATTCATTACGAACTGGAAGACAATAAAGAATCACTACGAACGCCACCCAAGCTACTACACTCGCAATCCCTCTCGAAATGGCCCACAAAATTCTGTATGCAAATAAAAATACCATTCTGGTTGAAAATGTGTTGGAGTGACTAAAGGATTAGATGGAATAAAATGTTCACAATCTATAAACATATAAGGATAAACCATAGAAATAAATATTAATATAAACACAGCTACCCCTAACAAATTACGACAGTTTGAGAATTCGTAGTGCTTTTTGCTCATTGTCCTGTAGTTTTTGTGTTTTGTTTTCTTCCTCCATTTTGCACGTTAATAGAACCTCTTTTGTGTTGAAGTGGTTATTTTTTACGTGATCTCTTGGCTGGGGCTTTTTTTTTTTTTTTTTTTTGTATACAAATTTACTCCCTCAAATTAAAGAGAGTCTCCATTTTGCTAACTACTAAATGCTTTCAATTTCCGAAGTCAGTGAGGTGAAAGATTAAGAAGCGACATACAGCAGTGCTTGTAAGTGTCACTAAAGTATGCTAAGGAAAGTAGTGAAGAACAGCAGGGTTGTTGTGTCCTTGAATACTTCCCGTGACTTCCAATCCAAGCGTTGCTGCCTAGGTGCGAACTCAAGGGATTTGAGACGGTGCGGAACCACTTCACCCCCACTTGCCATTCCAGCACGCTGGGGAGCCTGCCACCATCGCTAATCCGCGAAGCACATGCACACCACTCGCTTCCACTCAAAGGACTGCATGAATTATGGATTAAGGGTCGTGGTAGGGTCGAGCACACAAAAGTTACCCCTCCTACCTATCTGTACTTCTAGCCCGACTTTGGTCCTCACTTACTGCTGCTGTGACTTCTCCGGTCTGAGAGCCCGCCTGACCGTAATGGGTGTATAGTCATTCCCATTCGTCGTGGCCTTTCTTCTGCAGCGAGGGCGTCATAATCTTATAATGACCTCACGTTGGCCGCCATTTCTCAGGAAGCTGTTACTCTTTCATATTGTACATAGTTATCTTCATTTCATTCGTTGTTGTTCGCAGTGGAAAGATGTTATGCAATTGGGTTTTTGTTTTTTTTGTTGTTGTTGTTTTCATGTATATATATGTATAAAGAGATCTCGTGTAGCTCAAAAACCACCAGTGTACATGAAAGAAGAACTTCATTCCAGTTGCAAAGATTTCACGAAACTGAGCCGGCATCGAATTATCAGATAACAATTTGTTACTGAAAGTTCATAAATTCTGAGTTACTGGGTTTGCTTATAGGAACTACTTTTTTTCGCCGCCCAAGTGACGCGGTTTTCTAAGCGCTGGCCATTCGTCCAGGATGGATCTTCGTTTGAATCCTGGTGCTGCATAGATGTATTGTTAGTCTTACGGCACTGGCTTTCTCCCTTCCCTGGAATCAGTGGTCCTAAATTAGGGACGGAGTACTGATTATAGCCCAGCGGGTTGCTCACGGTGGTCGTTAAACCCCCTAACGAAAGAAAAAAAGGAAACTAGTTTTAAAGTTCAGAGTTCCTCCGTATTGATGAGGAACGAAAAGTTCTGGGAGGGGGGGGCTCCATGAGCAATTCCAAAGGCTGTAAGCAGTCGCCGATGCCGAATTTAAGACCACTGTCTCCAGGGAAGGGACAAGTAGACCACCCATGATGCCGCATTCGGGATTCGAACCGTGGCCCGGCTCACTTACTGAGACACTTCTTAACCGAAGTGGTGAACTTCTGTTTATGTATTGCCCCAAATAATGTAGCATTACTTGAATGCAGCTGAAAGCCACAGAATTCTGTAACTTGTCGAGACATGGTTTCTTGCGCATGTGTCAAATGGTGCGGCTGGAAACAAAAATTAATTCCTATGCTAACTATATTTCCTTTCCCTGCGGCCGAGAATTCAGAGTCATAGGCTTCTTCTTACTGATTGTTTGGGTTTCAAGTCCCGGCTGAGGATTAGGCTCTTTACCCAGCAGCGATAGTTCTATCACTACCCTGGCAACGATGGCTCTAAATAAGGGACGACCTTAGACGCGCTTGTGAGTTGTTATGCCAAACAAAACTAATTAAATTAGTCTTATAGCGCTATAAATGAAGCTTGATAAATGTATGGGTTACATAATGGTGAAATACGAGCATGTGTGTGATTTCTAAAACATTACATTTTCGTTTTATTATAAGTGCCGTTGTGTACGTACATAGATTTCTACTGGTGTAAAACCTAAGCTATGAGAGCTTTCTTATCGTCAAATATATATTTCGTCTTGCAAGCTGTGTAACCTTCAGTACATGAAGTGCCAAAATTTTAGTTCTCAACCTGCGCACAGATGGAATTATTTTTCTTTGCAGGAAATGGATGCTCTGGGACGCAGAATTACAAGAAAAGCAGTAAGCCAAACCGCCAGGTAAAAGTACTGCTGAAAAAAGTACCATGAAACTGTAAATTTGTAGGAGAAAATTCCGAATCACCATGCGTGATAGTTTTTAATGAAAAGTACTCATAAAACAAATTCCAAAAGAAGCTGCAAAGAGGAATTTCTAATTGATACATAACCCTATTGTGAGCTCCCAAGGGCTGTTCCCTTCGGCGGCGCGGTGTAGTCGTGGAAGGAAGTACAGATAATCGTAATGGCCATTGTGTTCCAAGTCCTCACTACATCACTGGACGAAGATGTGTATGTATGTACACTATATAATCAAAGGTATTCGGACACAACAATGTTTTGGGACAGATGGCTTTATTAGTTAGTCGGTCCACTTTTTGCTTGTATGACAGCGGCAACACGTCGAGGCATATTAATTTTTATTATCAATCAATTTCCTGTAGGTCTGAATAGGAATGGCTCGCCATTGTCCTGCAAAGCTGCTGCTAGAGTGGAGAGCGAAGACGCTCGTTGTGGTCGATTTCGTATCCGCCGCTCCAATTCATCCCAGAGGTGTTTTGTGGAATTAAGATCAGGACTGAGCAGGCCAGTCTTAACAATTCTACCTGCTTTTCAAGAAACCAGTCCTGCACACGCCGTGCAGTGTGGTTGGAAGCTCGATCATACTGGAAGACAAAACTGCCATTTCCATAATATTGCCACATTGTTGGTACGGCAGAACGTCGTGTACACTTCAGAGTTCATGGTATAATAACCAACGGGCCGAGGAGTTTCATCCACGAAAAACTTCCATACCGTAAGGTAGCCTCCGCCGAACTTAATAGTTAGAAGAACACAGTCCGACGAAAAGAGTTCGCTGGTCTGTCGCCAAATCCAAACACCCCCATCAGACTGGAAGAGTGAAAAGCGTGACTCATCACTCCAAAGAACAGCCTTCCAGTCTCCCACAGCCCAGGAATGATGGGAGACACCGCACTCTAAACAGCTCCTTGCCTTCACGGTTGTGATGTGTGGCTTGTGTACCGCTGCTCTACCGTAATAACCCACACTGTGCAACTCACTGTGGATAGTTATGGTACTAACCGAGCTATTACAACCCAGCAAAAACAATCTTGCTATCATTTTCTACCTGAGTAGTGATGGAATCAAAAGAGGAAGAACGGGGTTTTATAACATTTCTCACTATGGCTCTTCTGTCACGTCCCATCAGTTTGTGTGGCCTTCCTGAGCGTTGTTTTGCTGTAGTTGCACCGTCCTGCTCCCATCTGCTCACGACATCATTTACAGTCGATTTTGATTTGTTTAGTTTAGCTGCAAACGTATCGAAACGTTACACAAATGACATCCTGTGACCAACCAGCTCACGCTGGTACTCGGAAAGTTCACGTCATCGCGGCACATCCCCTTCACAGTTACTGATAGCACGATAATAATGATTCCTAGCTTAGGTTGAGAGACCCGAAACCACAGCGCTATGCGCCTTTTTTGGCTGGTGAAAGATAAAATGAGAGAGTTAGGAGCAGATTGCCTTGATATTATAAGCACGAAAGAAAAGTATGGAAATATTAAAGCAGAAGGAGTAAACGGTTTCCCGTTAAGTAGTGAAGTTGTACGCTGTCCTACATACTTGCCTGCAACAACAAGCTGTTCCGAGCAACACTTTCTCTCCGCAGAAAAAAGCCCGGTACACCGCTGCTACAGATGAGTACAAGGGAAAAGGAAGGGAAAGGGGGACCTGAAATAAAAAAGACGTCAGACACAGAATAAGTTTCCCAGAGGAATATCGACGTTCAACACCGGATAAAACAAAACTGGCCGTTTGCGCAGTCTCAGCATTGCATTGCTGAGTTTTGCTTGCCGTGGCGAGAGTAACCATAGCTAAGGTGGTATTAACATAAGTTTCTACCGATTGAGGTGCAAGTTACTCAATTTGAGTAAACAACCGAAAAAATAAAAGAAAGGCCACAAGGTTTTTAGTTATTATTAAATGAGACGGTAGTATAAAGGCCAATCACTTTTTTATTTTTATTTTTTTCTCGCTACTTGTCTGCTTGTTGCACATTTGTGTGCAACAGCGCAGAAACTTAAGTCCTGTTTTTTTTTAGTCAGAACTAAGGCGTAAAAAAAGTTTAATAAAAAAGACAAGACAAACACCTTGTTTGTTAGGGGAAGAGATATTCAGCACAAAAAAGATAATTCTTTTTTGCAACATTTTGCTAGGCTCTTAAAAGCCCCCCCCCCTTTTTTTTTTTAATCCTGACAATCAATTCTTGCCTGCCTTCTTCACATTTGTGAAGAAGACCTTGTTTTCTTTCCATGTGTAAAGAATACCTTCGTTCTAGTCCCAGTTATTTCTGATTTTTTTGGAGGTATAACTGTGAACTGGATTCTTTTTCAGGAATTTTATTTAAAATAACTTTCGGTCTTTTAAATTTGCCAGTATCATTGACAACATAGTTAAGGGCCTCCGTGACAAGAGGATTGGATGTTCCTTAGCTTTCTCGTAATATCTTTGAGCCAGATCATACATAGCATAATGTATAGAGTTGATATTTAGCATCATACTACGGATAGCATTGCTGGATGTTTTGCCATCGAGTCCTACCATCGTACGAAGAGTTTTATTTTGAAACGAGGTAATATTTTTTTGCTGCTTTCTGCGGTTAACGCAGATAGGACCAGCCATAGGCAATCACCGGGCTGAAGCATGCTTTCCATGACAAGGTTTTAGTTTTTTTGCTAAGCCTTTTATTTTTAATTATGGGTTGGAGACATCCTCTTATTTTAAGAGCTTTAGCCGGGGTTTCCTTAATATGCTTGTTCCAACTCATATTATGATTTATAATGAGGCCTAAATATTTGACATCCTTTATCCAAGGTATTTTTTTGCCATACAATTCAATTTCAAAGTCAGGATTGTAATTGTATATTTTACGGGAGAACATAATTCCTTGGGCTTTGTCAGTATTAATTTTTATTTTCCAGTCTAGGAAGTAATTCTCCAGTTTTTCCACATAGTATTGCAACATAAATGTTGCTTGATTTTCATTTAGGGAAGTATAGGCAAGTGCAGTGTCGTCAGCATAAAGTGCTGTTGTCAGATTCTTGTTGTTAAAATTTGGAAAATTTGACGTAAAAATAGTTTTTTTTTTTTTTTTTTTAAAGATTTCTTCCCGTTAATTTTTACACAAAAAGTTCTGTTTTCAAGATAAGACTTGATTATATGAATAATCCAAGGTGGGAAGTCATGTGCTATTAGTTTGTAGATAATTGCCTCGTGTGGACATTCATCAAAAACCTTAGCTACATCCAGGAATATAGCCGCTGTGTGTTTCTTTTTCATTATTCCTTCTGCACATTTTTCAGTAACTCTCGAGAGCTGGTGCACAGTAGAGTGTTTGTCACAAAAACCTCCTTGAATAAATGGAATAACTGGGTATTCTTCACAGAACTGTTGCATCCTAACAAGTATAATTTTTTCAAAGATTTTTCCCATGGTTGGGAGCAAAGAAATCGGTTTGTGATTTCCAGGCATTGCCGGGTTTTTACCTGGCTTAGGTAATAATATTATCTCTGCTGTCTTCCAATCATCAGGGAAATAATTTAACTTATGGCACAATTGTATATTTTGGTAAGGGTTTGCACATAATCTTCCGGTAATATTTTCATAATCTTATTATTTATGCCATCTTTGCCCGGTGCCTTTTTATTTTTAAGATTAGTAATGTGAAACCTAACTTCCCTTTCACTGATGGGTAGTGGTTTTTCAAAGTCTGGAGGAAAAAAAAATTTTGGCCCTTAAAAGGTCTCTTGAATTTTTTTTTTTTTTTTTCTTTTCAGTTTCTGGCGCTCTGGACGTAAGAGAGGTCGTAGCACCTTTGACTTGAAGTTTCTGTCTTACTTTTGCAGCTTGTTAGTTACCGGACGTAAGAGAGGTCGTAGCACCTTCACTTTGAGGTTGCTGTCTGACTTCTGCAGCTTGTGTCCTGTTACCGGACGTAGCATTTACTACTTTTGGCTGCTGCTTTCTATTTCTATGCCTTGTCCTCCGATTTTTTTTAAACGAACCTTTCTGTTTGCTTTTATTTGGGGATGTTACTGATAGCACGACAGAACATCTCAGCTTTATATACATACGTACCTCTCCACTCACAGCGCACCTTCCTGCGCAGCCGTGCTTTGCACTTACGCAAATATTTGGCAGTGTCGGAATACTTTTGGTAATATAATGTACGCTGTGAGCCAAGTTAAACGCCTTTGAATTTTTCGTGATACGTCTATCGTTCAAAAGTGAAACAGATTTTCATTTCTTACTTTCTTAGTAAATCTCACTAGAAGTGTCTCGCATCTTTCGCAGTTCTTCTTAACAGCAAAGTATTTATTATTGTACGGTGTTTTCAACCCAATAGTAAAAAGCAGCAGCTCCAAATGGCTTGGAATTCATTTGACGCTTGCTTCACCTTTCATCGCAGGAAAGCACCCGAAAGTTTGTTGGTGCATGTTCTGGAGTGTAACTCAGGTAAAAAAGTTCAATTAAGTTTTAATTAAAAAAAAATCTCGGGAAGTCTGCCTGAAATTTCGCTGATTTTTAGATTTTGGTGCGGAATCCACTGCCGAAAGGGCTAACAGATATTCCTGAAGATATACATGCAGAGGGGACTTTCGATCTTTTGGGACCCTGGGCGCTACAAGATTCATCCCCTTCCTCTTCTTATCGCCTGAAAATTTTTCATCCGTCAGGTTAAAAAAAAGCAAAGCCAAGAAAATAGCTTTTTCACTTTCTTAAATGCCATTCTCTCTTCCTATTATTAGAACATTTTGTAGGAAACAGTAGTAATGTAATCACTTTATCTGTCCGTGCACATCGAACGTTTTCGTTTTTAGAGATATTTCAAAAATTATTTTTGCGGCTAATAGAAATGAAAGGGTATTAAGTTTGACACTTTAAATATCCCATACACTTCATGAATTCACCGTTAAGGGCTATCAAACTCGAAAATTCAAAAAAATGAAAGCTCTGTTATGAAGAAACTAAACTTAGAGGGAAAAAAAAAATGTGCATCTCAGATTAAGGTTAACTGTTCCTTCTCAAACATAAATTTAAATTTTCCGATTAGTTCGCCAGTTTCCTGCTAGAAGCGCTGAAGGCCAAAAGATTTGATTTTCCAGATTTTTCCAAAATTTTTGCGAATGCTGGGAATAAAAATTTGTTAAATTTTGACCCTTTTTAATTTCACTACTAGGTCATAAATTTTGTTGTTAAAGGTGATTAGAGCTGAGGAAGATCTTGAATTACCCTACCCGAAAGAGAAAAGGCAATAAACAGCAAAATCTCCCATCACCAGGGCACTTTTCACAAGCACTCTTCATTGCAACTTACGGGAAAATGTTCCAACACAGATGTTTTCCCGTGGCTGAAAGTAGCAAAAGTAGCATGAAAATAATTTATAGCACAGCAGCCGAGTTAAATTAAAGTAGCTTTAAACAATGAAAAGTGTGAGAAGCGTGAATCCTTCCTTTACCTACCACTAAAGCTAGGCTAAATTATTTTAACCGTTTCTTTCAAAAGAAGTACATCGATGAGAACTCGAAAATTTGCAGTATCAGCAGCAACAGGAAAAAAAAGATATATGTTATTATAATATGAGAAAGTAAAATATCGATTGACAATACAAATAAAGTGGTCGCTTTAAGGATTGATTTGTTTCGGTCCGTGAAAACCAAAGAAAACAAAGTCAGTGAAAAACCAAAGCAATATGTTTTTGGGGGCCCTCAAGCTCTGGGGCCCCTAAGCGCTTGCCTAGTGCCGAGATAGAACCGTTTTTGAGATATTCCTGAAAACCGAAAAAACATACTTCTTTTTCAAGATGGCGGCTAGAACTCACCTCTGATTCGTCAGGACTTTTGATATAATCTTCACTAGATACCTATAAACAAGTGTGCCAAGTTTCAAAACTTTCGTATTTATTTCATCTGAAACCCCTATTTTGACCGGACTAATTAGTCGTGCTGGATAGCACAGTAATTCAGAAATTTTAATATTTCTACCAGATCAAGCCGTTATATTCCATTACCAAATAGAGTGACCCCCGCTTTTATGGGTCACTTATTATTAGTCTAAGCCACTTATAAGACTCAAAACTGATAATCTCTCTCCCAGTACAGCGTTTGCACATCAAAATCGTTACTTTAAGAATCACTTTCTCCGTGTATAAGTTTCGACAGAAAGGTCTTTGGTTGCTAAGATTTGTCATTTCCATTTACTCGAACATGCATTTGTTGACATTTGTAGTTTTAAACGAACAAAACTGTTTTCAGCACATTCAGTGAAATTTCCATTAAAATAAGCGTTTTTAACTTCTCTGTCGAAGATAAATTGATCCTATTTAGAAATCTTTACAGCTGAGAGACTCACGCGTTTATTTATGGCCTGGGTCGTTTTGTTCCCTTCTTTTCTTACCTACTGAGAACCACCTGCCAATCAAACAAAACTTTGAGGGATAGGGGAAAAGTCCCCTGCAGAGTGGCTGAGAGGAGAATAGGTGATGATGGGGAGAGTGGTGAGTCTAACGTTCATAGCAAATTGTTCTTCCGCTGCTTAATTCCTGGAAGTAGCACTTAGATTTCCGGAGAACTAAATGATAGATTTAAGATAAGTGAGCCCAAGGTCTTCTGTACTCTAGGGAGAGAGAAAGAATTAGTTTACAGTATAATAGTAAGTTTTTGTCTGTGACCAGTCCAACATTCAAGCGTTTTAACGCGCTGAGGAAAGTCTTAAATTTGTCAGAGAAGCAAATTATATATATATATATTCACTGCTGGCTACCCAAAATGCAACACCAAGAAGGAAGCATCCGATTGGTCTAAAATTCGCAGCATGCGTCGCCCGAGAGAGCACATGCAAACGATTAGCATTGCAGGGCATATTCAAATCATGCGCGCCCGGCACGCCACCGAGAAGCACTATAAGAAGGGTGCACAGAAGGCGGGGTATAAGTAGTGAAAGTGTGTTGTGCGGCCGGACCTGTGCGTGGGAAGCTTCCTGATGCCTCGTCGAAGAATACGGCAGTCATTCCAGCACGTTTCGGAGTTCAACAGAGTACGAATAGTGGCTTATCGTGACAGCGGCTTATCGTACCGAGACATCCAGCCACAGTGAGCCGAGTATGGATTCCGTGTGGGTGTAGGAGGGACGGACGGACCGACGTGAGCGATTGCCGCAGCCGCGGCACACCACCGAACGAGAGGATCGGCATGTTGTGCGGCGGGCATTGACGGCTCGCACCGCCACATCACGAACGTTAGCGCAGGAATTAGGGTGTGTTGCGCAACAACCTGTGTCCAGCACGTACCGTTCGGCGTCTTCTGAGGGAGTGGGGACTTCTCGCACGGCGGCCATTGCTTCCATTACCATTGACGTTACACCACCGGCGCGTGCGGCGGCAGTGGGCCGTTGAACGCCGCACCTAGAGTACGGAATGGCACGGCATTGTCTTCTCCGAGGACTCCCGCTTCTGCCTGTAACACCACGATGGTCGGATCCGCCTGTGGCGGCACCGCTGCGAAAGACTGTATGACGCCTGCATTATGCATCGCCATACCGGTCCGTCGGCTGGCGTTATGGTTTGGGGCGCAATTGGATATGACAACCGCACCCCTCTGGTACGCATCGCCGGTACACTCAACAGCCACCGCTACATCTCCGACGTTTTGGAGCCTGTAGTCCTCCCTTACCTGCAGGACCTGTCAGCGGCCACGTTTCAACAGGACAATGTGCGCCCGCACGTGGCCCGCCACGTGCAACAATTCTTCACTGCCCACCAGGTGTCGCTGCTACCGTGGCCCGCCTGTTCTCCCGATATGTCGCCCATCGAACACGTCTGGTCGCTGATCGGCAACCGAGTGACCCGGCAAACACCACCCGCGGCTACGCCTGATGAACTGTGGCAACGTGTAGAAGCAGCCTGGACCGACATACCCCAAGCCCACATCCAAAGCCTCGTTCGTTCGATGCCGCGGCGTGCAGCGGCCGTTATTGCCAGCCATGGGGGCCACACGAACTATTGATGTCTGCGTGTTCCGCAAGTCGCACGGGCCTGTAAGCTCAGTCGTTTCATCTTTGTATCTGTTGTTATGTGTCCAGTAAATCTGGCTTTGCTATCTCGTGTCCTTCTTGGTGTTGCATTTTGGGTGGCCAGCAGTGTGTATATATATATTTAGGGGTCGCGCTGCCGATCGCCATCTTCGCAATGAAAACTTTAGAAAAGCCAGCGCAACCACTGTATTCTATATTATACAGCTGTAGATTTGTCGTCTTGGCACGTGATTCACGTCTGTAGTACGTAACGTGTCCCAAGAAGTAGTCTGAATATGTCGAGATTCGCAACTCAGCGATTATCTGAAACAAGTTCGTGTGTATATATATTTATTGTTCTACAAAGCGCATGAAAGCAAAATTCTCAAAGCAAGCTATGAGATCATCGCATCAAATGGAAATTTAAACAGAAAAAGAGAGCACGAAGGGAAATGTGAAGATACCCCTTTGCAACAATTATAAGAAAAATAAATATTTATGAGTGCAGAGGAATACTGCTGTAAACCCACAAACGAGCAGTTAGTTACAAAGGCGGTTACTGCAGTTGCAAGGGTAGGTCATGAATTCTGAAGTTTCACGCCGTGGGTTAAAAGGTGGAAGACTGGTGTCCTGCTGTGTCGCTGCTATGAATGCATATGTTAAATAGGTGTGTTTGAATGTGCATCGCCGTGTGCCTTGGACGTTCACAAGTTTCGTCCTTGTTTGTCCAAACAGAAAGCTTCTTACGTCAATTTTCGATAATTGTTGATGAGAGTGTTTTGTGAAACGCGTCGCATACCTATCTTGTTCGCAGCAACATGGAGGGAGTCGTGGTGGTGTTGATCTGGAGCTGGGAGCCAAATTGATATCTGATTATTTGTAATTCAGTTCAAGGGTTGGCGCGTGAGTGGTCACGATCACGACTCACGCGACTTGCAGCACGCACAATCACGGAACCGTTCGTTTTCTTTGCACCTTTCTTTGGAAGGCGGTGCCAAATTCCTGTTTGACCTACGCGGAGGACTCAACGTGTTCAGTTTTAGCAAATCTACTCTTTCTTCTCTAACATGCACGTTCTGGAGAAGTTCCACGTCGAGAATTTATAGGGTTTCAGGAAATTGCAGACTTCTGAAAAGAAACTGAATTTGAGTGAAAGCCATGTTTTTTTGTTTTTTTTTAATTGCCAGTGTAGAAATATCTGTTTGATGTCTTAAAAAGGGTATTTCAAAATGCCCGGCTTTTTTCAAAAAAAAAAAAAAAAAAAAAGCAAGTGGTGACCACAACTGTTTGCTCATATTATTTTCCGCAATGTAAAGAAAGACTGGTTGCGATTACAAATATTAATTACTTTTACATCACATGTAAGACTTCTTGTCATTTAATTTTATTACTTCGTAAAAATCCGGTTTTTACAGCATTAAAAAAGCAGTACTTGCATTTATTGTGCTTTGCCGGCGTGGAGGGAAGATATTCAAGCAAAAGTTACAGGAATTATATACGTCCGCCTGTAGCTCAGATATTAAAAGACTAGGTAGTATCTTGCGCATCAGGACTGGATTGAGATGCAGAAGGAAGTCAAATGCTGCGTTTGCACTTGGGTCCTGATGCTAGCGCTTTCTTGGTGCCAAAGACGGTAATGTAAAGAAAGACTGGTTGCATTTTCTAGGATGGGAAATGGCATTTTCTAGGATGCTCGTCGGATTTGTGAAATTGACCTCCTTCCCCAAAATGTAATTACACGTATCTCCCAAGTATATCCCGAACATTTGCTGTTTGTTAAGCCATCTCTCCCCGCCCCCTCCCGAAGCAGAATCGGGGCGACGTACCTTGCCGATTTTATTTTGGTCCTGCAGATTTCCGACATGGATGCAAGTTTTCGGTCTTTAATAACTTTCCGAAACCGGAAGTTAGACGGAACGAAGATTTCTCGCATAATGTTTTTTTTTTTTTTTCTCTCCTCGCGCTGTTTTCGTTTCAGTTTAGAAAACGGAGGCAGTAATTCCCTAAAATGAAAGTTAGACGCAGCCCAGTAATCTGAAATTCTTTTACTTGCGATGCCTGCTCCCTCCGGTACAGTTGTTAATTATCATTTTGTTGCATTAGTGTTTGCATTTAAGTTTCAAAATGAACGAAAGTTTTTCGAAAATGAAAGTCGGGCGAAAATTACTACCATAACCGTAAAATACAGAAAAAAAAAATTCGACAAAGGAAGCTCAAAGAAGCGAAGTTTCCTCCTGTACAGGATTTTGTGTGTGTGTGTGTGTGTGTGTGTGTGTGTGCGCGGTGTTTTCTGTGCTTTATATATTTGTTCAAATATTATTTAACTGCATAAATGTTTGTATTTAAAATCGAAATTGGAGAATAACGGAAGTAGGACGGAGCGAAGATTTCTCTAATCGTAATTTCTTTTCTCCAGCGATGCCCTTTGTCCTGTATTGTTGTTAAATATAATTTCGTTCCATAAATCTTTATTTCAGCTTGAAAATTGAGGCAAAATTCTACATACAGAGGGCAGTGTTGTTGATTCTAGTTATCACAATTGCTTGTAGTAGTACTTAGGTTAGGTTGTTGTTTTTTTAGGTTGAAGAAATATAAATTTCTACCTGTGCAAATTTTAATTGTTTTTTAGTATCTAGCAGTTATCTTGACCAGTGACTGACCACCCGCAGATTTTGTGGCCCCATGATAACTGTCGCAGACTGTTCAGAACTTTCTGCTACTAGGCCTTGCCCTTGCCGATACTTCGCGTAAAGAAGCGTATATCCAAACTCCTGTTCACTGAATTAATTATGACATACTGAGTAGTCTATTTGTCTATTTCAAATAAATCCCCTAAAGTTAAATGAACTTATTTTATTTACATAACAGATGTAATATAGAAAGCGGTTGAATAATATTGACTCGTCGCTTTGACTCTTGTAAGCGACCGAGTCTTAAAAGTGTCAAAATTGCTTCATACCTTCAGATATGTACATGTTCTCCTACAGAATCAATTGCTTCTCTGACAAATTAAAAGCTTTCCTCGGTATCTTAAAATGATTGTTTTTAGTGATGTGTGTTGTAGACTGGCCACAAACAGAAACTTTTACTACAGAAGATACGTCGAAAGTTTTACAATATTTGGATCACTTTGTTTTCATACGTATCTTTACGACGAAAGCTGACTAGCGTTCAAAGTATAGGCCATCGTATTGCACCGTCTTTAGCCATCTGTCTGCTAGTTCTTCGACTCCGCGGCAGTACGAGTTCTTGTCCTGCGAGACGAAGATCTCCTTCACCCCAGCTACCACCTCCTCCTGGTTGTTGAAGTGCCTCCAGCGGAGGAAGTGGGCCATGGACCGGAACAAGTAACAATCCGACGGGGAAAGTAATAATACCGGAACAAGTAATAATAGGAGAGCGCGCTTTCTGTTCACCAGTACCTTGTACTTCTCCAAAACGGCATACATTCGCTCCAGCTGTTCAGAGTAGTGGTTGGCTTTGATGGTCCGACCGAGTGGAACAAATTTGTAATGGATTATCCCCTCGAAATTCCACCAGACGCAGAGCATCACCTTGTGCTCGAAGAGCCAACGTTTGGCAACAGGTTGTGGAAGCTGGCCCGGGCTACCTACTGCCGTTGTGTGTTAGGATTATTGAAATAGACCCAGTTTTCATCGCACGTAACAATTCTCTTGATGAAGCGTACGTTGCGCGGGTTTTCTAGAAATTTCGTGCACACTTCCACTCGGCGGTTTGTTTCAGTTGGCGTTAGTTCGTGAGGGACAATGCGGTAGCACCTATAGACCTTGCCGAGGTACTGAAGGTGACGAATCACGGTGGTGTGTGATAATCTCCGAGTGCTGGTTGTCGGATTCGCCTCTACGGCCTGGTGCACGGTCTCCGAATCCACGGTTCGCAGCCTACCTGACCTTGGCTGATCGTCGAGGTTTCTGTTACCAGAGCGAAATTTTTTGAATCATCTGGTTGCGGTGCTGTGGTCCACGGAACCTTCCCCTTTCGCATGACAAATGTGTCGTGTTGCTTGAGCATCGTTATGGCCGAGTTCAAACTCGTAAAGCAAAAGTTCCCTAATTAGCCGGTTGTGGTTGTCATCTTTTAGGCGTCCCAACCACAGACAGAACGACGATATGCAATGCTGTTCACAGCTACGACTACCACTTTATATCCTTTCGACTGACTGCAGTGCGCGACTTGAACTAGTTTAAATACGTGACATACACGCCGCAGCACATGCGTTTATGCAAATATTGCAAAACTTTGACTCACCCCTGTATGATAATAAGTGAATTGACTTTATTCTACTGTAAAAACATAAGGTGTCCCATGCGCGACATTATGCTCGTGGGCCAACGTAAGTGTGTCGTTCGGTTCTGAGTCAACATAAAGAGTTTTTTACACAAGTGTGCAAAACTTAAGAGCGAGCCTGGTTTTGACCTGTAGCGTCGCACAGGAGCGGCCTAGATATGTGAAATTCCTTCCATAGGAACTCCATTGCTTACCGAATTGATGACAGATACAGCAGACACAACTGCAAATACTAGAGGATATAGTGCAACTTTATTTAGAATTGGCTGCACTGCAATGGGTGCCATGATACAGATGCATCACTGCCAAAGACAGTACGAAGGGAAGAGGAAGTCTTCAGTAGGGGATATGATCACCCCTGACGTCGATACATGATTTACACCGTCTGTCCATACTTCGCACTTGGTTGATGATGAGTTGTTGCAGTAACATCGCCCATTCTTCCGTCAACGCCGTCTTCAGCTTTTGAACAGTTTTCGGTGTGTGTTGACGTGCCGCGACGCCTCTCCGCAGAGCGTCTGACACGTGTTCTATGGGATGTACGTAGGGGGAACGTGCTGGACAATCCATCTGCTGAACGTCTTCATTTTCTAACAGCCATCGTACGATGGGGTGTGGCGTTATCGTCCATTAACGAAAACTGTGTGTCAATGGCACCTTTGGAACAGACGAACATGGAGAAGGATTACCATATCACAGTAGAGCGCGCACCGGTTAGAGTACCTCCTTCTAGAATCTGTAGCTCCGTGCATCCATAGATCAGAATGCCTTCCCACCAGAGAACAGCCGTGTTGTTGTTGTTGTTGGTTTAACGACCACCGTGAGCAACTCAATGTGCTATAAGCAGTCGCGAGAACAGCCGTGCAGCCATATCTATCCCTTTCATTGATATTTTTGGGGCGATACCGAGTGCGTACTTCACACCAGATTAGCTGACGTCCAGAATCGCTAGAGAGATTAAATCTACTCTCATCAATAAAAAGTACTGTGTCCCATTGTTCTGCTGTCCAGTCGTTATGTTCTCTGGACCACTGTGAACTGTCTCTCCAGTGAGAAGTTGCTAATGGAACATAGCGTACTGGTAATCAGTGCACCTTTTTGTAGTCGCTTGGCCATTGTAAAAGCGATATTATGCGTCGTATGTTCATGTTCAGTTGTTTTGCGCGGTTATTTGCTGTGTGGTGTCGATCCCTCTTGGTCTGTAGGAGCGGACAGCGTTCCTCAACGGGGGTGGATTTGGGTGGACGACCACCACCAGTTTTTCGGACATCTGTTCCTGTAATCCTGAAGGCCGACCACGCACGCGATACGATGCAATGGGTGATACGGAACTATTAGGCCATACTCATCACAGTTTGTCCCTCCTCGAGCCTCCCAATTATTCGACCACGAGTAAAATCGTCAAGATGTTCTTGACGGTTCATTTCGACCTTTCTAGCACACAGCAACACAGTCGAACGTCTGTAACACAGACGCACACCGTGCGGTGACTTCCGTTCAGCTGATGCTTTTGAGCTGTGTGAGCGCATTTTGTTGTCACGTCACGCAAACCACACGTCATGCGCTATTATTACGCATGTTCTGTTGCTCCTGTTCTCAGACACGGTCTTAAGTTAATTTGTGTCTGGGTGCTGCTGCTATTTCTGGCGTTATGTTATATTTTTCACTTAGTTCTTAAGTTTTGCACATCAGTATACGTACTACTGTGGAACATACGGAATAGCTACTTTCGCTACGAGAAATAGTTCCTAGCATTTAGAACGAAAAACAACAGAAATAATGCTCAGAATCAATTTTTGTTTCATGACAACCAACACAACAATCAGACATCTGAATTGATTGTATTTTTACTGTTCTCACGTAATATCAATCACTCAGAAAACTTGAAAATTTCATCGCCCGGGAGCGGGAATTTTCAAGTTTCCTGAGTGATTGATACTACGTGAGAACAGTAAAAATACAGTCGATTCATAGATGTCTGATTGCTGTGTTGGTTGTCATGACGTAGTTTCCATGTATTATGAGAATATTTCTTCCATTCACATACAATTTTTGTTTGCTCAGAAGTTTGTCGGGCAAAATTGTTAATTAAGACAAATTTTCAAATAACTTAACTTGCCATATTGTTATGTGGAAATATTCAAACTTTATTTAAATTGTAACTTTTGTTATTTTGTGTGCCAACGACAGTGAGAAATTTCCTCCCCAGCCAGAAAGGCGCTCAGTACAGATTCATTTCGGAGAAAGGTCATTCTCTCGTCGACCGTGGGATCTCCCACGAACAAAAGGACACACCCTTTTCCCAGCCGTCGTCGGACTCTCTCTCTCAGAGCCCGACGGGGACTTTAGGAGCAAGCAATTAAGAGTACAATTTCTTACGTCAAGGGGACAGAAAGAGTGAAAGGGATTTGGACGTGGCAGTCATAAACAGAGAGTCCAGTTGGAGATCTTCGGTGGGAAGGAGAAAAGATTTCACGCGGGTATGTAGCCACGTAAAGATAGGATTTGGCGGGGAAAACGCAGAGAAAGCCGTCTATAACATCCATCTCTCGCTGGAAGTGTATACCATTTATTTTGACTAACCAATATTCGCCCTTTCTTCCCCAATCTGAAGAATAAAGAGAAATGCAGACGAGATCATTTTTCATTACATTCAATATGTCTAAATACTTAATTATTTGCTTCCCTGCTCCAATGACAGGAACCTGCAAACTACGATTCTTTTGATAAGTTGGCATCCCCCACAATACATGAAATTAAACCAAGCCAACAATATCAATAGATTTGATATGAAAAGTTACCCAATCAAGAGTCTTGCTCTTTCAGCCGCTGACTGCCCAGCAGGAAAACATACGTAACTGGGAGGAACGAGATGGAAGAGATTGAAGACTTTTCCCAACATTCGCAACACAGAGGCAATAAATGGGCAATTTTGTAAATGCGACGAGGCTGTACGTAAGCATCCGTGTGGGAGGGGAGGGGGTGGAGTCGATGCAATGATTGATTGTCATAAAGTTATAAACTGGGGTCAGTGCGGAAGCCATGCTTGACAGCAAGGGTAAGAGTAGAGTGTAACGTGGAATGATACCGTTCTTGCGTTCCACGGAGACGTAGTGAGCTGGCTACTCTACCTTCAACAGTACTGCTCTTATTTGACTATGAGTAGAAGAAAGCTTGAGACTTTGTTTCCAGGAATTAAGCAGTGGAAGAACATTTGGCTATAGACGTTAAATTCCATACCCCCACACCCACTCAATCTTGCAGCTGCTCTGCACAGATGCGTTTTCCTTCCCTAAGTTTGGTGTGATTGACAGCTGGCCTTAGTAAAGTGAGATAAGAAGAAAGGGAACAAAGTGGCCCAAGGGTATAAACGTGAGAGTCCCTCAGTTTGTGAAAGGTCTTTTGTAAATGAAACAAACATATCTACCTGAAGAGAAGATAAAAACTCTTGTTTTTTTTTTTTTTTTGGGGGGGGGACTTATTAAAATGTGCTGAAAACTTATTGGTCGGTAAAAATGCAAAAAGAAGAGCTACGTCTTAACACGCTACCTGTTTGTTGAGCCTTATAACCGGGGAAAGTGTCTTGGCAGAAACGATTTTGGGCAGACCCGATGACGCAGAATCGTTTAAACGCTGGCTTCTGACCATTCGTCCGAGGTGGGTCGAGGTTCGAATCCTAGTGAAGCATGCGTGTTGTGATTGTCTTATAACGCGGGCCCTCTCCTTATCTGGAAATAATAGCCTTGAATTAAGGACTGGCGACTGCTTATAGCTCACGGAGGTGTTCACGGTGGTCGTTCAACGCCCAAACAAGAAAATTGAAACGATTTTGAAACGTGAAAGCTCACACAATTTGTGTTCAAATTTGTAATATTGAGTCTTATAACCAGTGAAACTTAAAAAGCAGCAGGGTGTTCCATGTTCGAAAAATGAAACTTAAAGTACTCGGGTATACTGTATAGCCTTATAAGAACATACGCGGAATGCAAGATACACCAAAGCCACACGTGGAGAAGGTTTCTTTTTCGAATATTATTGTGCAAGGGAACTTCTGCGTGCATAATTGCTGAGAAATAAAGATATTTGGAATTTTTCTATACAGAGATTGAATTATTTAGAAAATAAAGTGGCAGTAAATGTCATCAAAACTGGAAGGGAATTTTTTACCTGGTAATCCATTTCCGTCGCTTTTATAGGACACCTGTGTGAAACACACAACTTGTAAATAATGAAATAATGTGTGTGGAGTTATAGGAAACAACTTATATGGTATTTGAATAATTTCATTGTGCGCGGAACAATTTTGAGAATTGCCGGTGTAGACGATAAGAGCAATGATAACAAATCAACAAGGAGCATTGGTTAAAGCCATGGGGCACTGTGGAGCAGACTTCAAAAACTGTTCTGTCGGTCAGCAAGAGTAGTGTGAAGTGGAGCTCACGCAAACGAAGAGCTTATTATAAAGAACCTTTCACGTGTCTGGTGCTTCGGGTTTTACTGTTACCATATCACCTGCCATAACGTGGAAGTAGTAAAAGATAAACGAAGAATGTGTACGTACTTGATACATTATAATTGTTGGCCATACGTTAATGGTTACTCTCAGGTTTTCAGCTACGCTACTTGTTGCAACATGTCGACATACACTATATTGACAAAAGTCACCGGGTACCTAGAAGAGAAACAGAACATATCATTTATTGACATACACGGTGTCGGTCCACCTTTGGCCTTAATGCATGCACTGATCCTTTGAGACATGCCTTCGACAAGGTTTTGGAACACAGCGATAGGTATGCGCTTCCATTCAGTACATAATGCTGCCGCTAACTGTTGCTTAGTAGTAGGCCTTGGTTCCAAAGTTCTTATGCGGCGCTCTAATTCATTCCATAGGTGCTCTATGGGATATTAAGATCAGGGATCTGTGCTGGCCACACACACGATACGGAAGTATCGTCAAACCACGCCGTAACAGTCCTTGCTTTATGGCTGGGTTCATTATCCTGCTAGTACCAACAAGGCTCGGCTCCATAGTATTGCTACAGAGTTGGTAGGGCATAATTGTCTAGAATATCGAGGTAGACGTGCTGGTTAACAGGTTTGTCCACGATAACAGATGGACCGGTATCATACCACGAAAAAGACCCCCACACGTGTGCACTGCCAGCTCCAAACTTGACCGTAGGAACAGTACACTGTGGTAAATAGCATTCCCTCGGCTGCTGCCATACACACACGGTCATCAGACTGATGGATCGTGTATCTGGATTCATCAGTCCATAGGACCCGTTTCTATTGATCTACGGTCCACGATAAATGTTCTTTACACCATGCTGAACGACGAGTAGCATTCAGAGTGGAGATTAAAGGCTTATGAGCAGCCGCACGACCACGGTAACCCATGGAATGAAGTTCTCTGCGAATGGCACGTGCACATACCGAGGTTCCAGCATTTTTACTCAGCTGTACACCGAGATTTTGTGTACCGTGTATTAGCTATAACGACTCTCCTGAGGCTTCGACGTCCTCTATCACTGATTTTCTTTGGTCTGCCGATACGTTTTGCTGCTTCAGGCATGCCATGTGTCTTCCACTTATTCATTACATCCAAAACAGTTGACGCCTCTCGATTTCTCTTATGGACAACCCACGAATATAACACCCAACAATCTTTCCTTTCTCAAAGTCAGTTCTCTCCCGCCGCGACATTTTCTCCTAACCTCACAGTGTGATATGATTGCGATCAGCTGCAGGCTTGTTTTTATACTGTTTGCAGCTGTATCGTAACAACGCAGCGGATCCGTTCATTAGCTTTTGAAGGGGTGTCCGGTGACTTTTATCAGTATACTGTACCTCACTCAGTACTACCGGATGAATTTCCAACTTAAAACTTCCGAAGTCTTGTCTCTCATGTGCAATCAGAATTACTCGAAACAAAGCGCTTCTCTCCTCCTCTTTCACCCCGTAAGAATTTTTACCGAAGAGTGTGAATTTAAAATGCGCCGCCCGACCGGGTGGCAACCACCCCAGTATGGCTTGAGAAACACTCGTCTAAGTTTAGATGCATCCAGTGCCCCCCTCCCGCCCGAGGTCCTCGGATTTAAAAACCTGTGGAAACTCTCTGGGATGCAGAAAACTGGAACTTTAGATCCATGGATCCTGGACCGACGTATCGGGCGTAGTTGTGGGCAATGGTACAACAGGTTTGTCTGGCATTACCTCCAAAAAACTTCCGGCATGTGGTTGAGTCGATGCCTCAGCGTGTACTACAAGCTGTTATTCGCGCTAGAGGAGGGTCTTAATGTTTTCTCCATTGAATGTATATTTTATCTCAAAGCAGAATCGGTAACACAAAGATGTAATGAAATGAAGATTCAACTTAAACATTACATTTAGCATTTAATCGTTTGAGGAACTTTAGCATGGGCGCCCTTATATTGGGTTCTAGAGAGGGGCATTTGCCTTCGCCTGGAAGTAGGACCACGCCCTTTCTCTTCTTGGAAGATACTGTGTAGATTTTTGCCGTAATACTATTTCCGATTGCTAAGTTTTCGGTAGAACTTCTGAATGCGTGTGTATGTAGTAAAAGTAGGAAAAACGCTGGGAATTGCCGGTAAAAAAGAAAAAAAAAGCGAAAATGTACAATAGAAAGTAATGAAATTTCCCATTGCACATGCTTTAAAACAGCGTGCGTACGCGCTATATGGAAAAGTAGGAAGAAGTAAAAAATATGTCATCCTCTGCCTGCAGCAGTTTTTCACTGCTGGACAAAGATTTCCCGAAATTCTCCCCAGATATTTGTCATGAGGGTATGTTTATCATTTCTTGATGACCATTGGCAGGTCTCGTGGCGCTTATGGCCAAAGAGATAAAAAGAACGTCATAGAAATTTCCTTATGGTCCTAACATGCGGTATAATTTCATTCATCTGTCTTTTTTTATGTAGTTTTGGGGTTTTCCGGTTTCCAGTTAAATTTATGAGTTGAGGGTGTGGAAAAAATAATTAGATAACAGGAAGACAGTGGAAATTTGCATATGGTGTTTGTATATGGTATTCACATTTACAATTTCGCTTTGCCTCCTCCTGAATGCTAAGCTATGGGCGCCCATGAACATTAGCAAACGAGGAAAAGTAGCTTCATGTTGATTGAGGAAGTGAAATTAGAAAGCATATGCTTGCGCCGATATTTTGATCTGATCTGGCACTGTGAAGATACTTTTTTTATTTATTTGTGGGAGAGGAACATTTCGCGATTTTCATGGCATGGCTTGCCATTTCGGACAACAACGATTACTTGCTAGCTTTCCCAACCAGGATTAGGATTGACTCCATTCTGGTGTTTTTATTCTTTTGTGTATGTTTGGTCTCTGGTTGCGAGCTATTACATACGCCCCAAAGAAAAATATCAACGTGTTTGAGTATCTGCGTAGTTTCGGAATTTCTCCGTAAGCAGTTGTTTATACTTTGTCCCATTGACGTGCTGGGAAGTGTTGACTGCTGAGTGTTTGTTTAGTTTGATGTTCCCCATAGATCATTTTCGTTTCCATCTACCACAACAATGAGGCTCCGAAATTGGGGTGCTGAGAGTAGGACTTGGCTTTCCCTCCCACCATTACTCGTTGCGGTGTGAATTAGATGCCTGTAAAGTTCTGTGCGCCCTTATGATGATGACTTGTCCTTGAGCATTGCACGTGAGCTGTAGCGTGACGCCTGCGTGTCACGAGATTTGTTGATGCACCACACCTGTAATTAGCCCACAGGGCTTCCACCAAATAAATCAGATCCTAATTTTGAAGACCCACTGCCCCGAAGCACAAACCACTCTCTCTCTCTCTCTCATAAGACTTGTGCAACGAGGAAAGTGGCGGCGGGACGGGGGGGGGGGGGGCATTGTGAGACAGTAATCAGTGTCATCAGTAGATTAGAAGAAGAGATATGACAGGTTGCCGAGATGAATTTTGCTTCTTTAATTTGTATCTTCCATTTTCTTTCTTCCAGTCACCATAGAAATTCGGGTTGATGATGCTGTTTCTTCATCTTCGTCATCCACTGAAGTCAGGTATTTGCTATCGCATAGATTTCAAGCAGCTATGAGTTAATGTAATTGTGCGTGCTTAGTGAACCGATGAACAGCATACAACACTATGTAACATACTTCATTACCAGTAGCCCGATGTTTTACAGTCACCGATTTGTAAGAATGACAGGTTTGATTACCAGTTCACCGAAATCGCACTTGCTTGTGTGGCTCATTAGAAAGGAAATGTTCATACGTAAATAAATCGGTGTACTACATTTCAGGTTTGTTTTCTTTAGCACGTCTTTTCATATGCGTAAGTATGCCAGAAGGTTACGTGCTTATTAAGTCTTTCATCCGTACGTCCGTCTGTAAAACAATATATATCCGCTTATAGAATATTTATTCTAATGGGGAAATGAGATTTCATCAATACTTCCCATACAGGGCCAGATTAAGGCCTTGGTGGGCCCCTAGACTGACATTTGAGTGAGCCCCAAGGCTAAGACATCTTAGTGGGCCCCCAAAACTTTTGACGAGGAATTATTATGAAGTCCGTTAAAACACGAAACTGTAACTACTAAATTATCTGCAGAGTTTTCATAATAAGTCATTGTATTTTTCATTATTCTCACAAGAACATGAGTTAAAAGCTTAAGATTCCTACATTTTGTCTTGGATTTTCTAATGATTTAGCATTGTATACTTTTCTTAGTGCATCTTTTTTGTTGTACAGTGTGAAGCAAACAGGGGACTTTGACCATTAACAGTTTGAAGTGCAAGTTGGGAGGTGTGGGTGGTTGGTAGTGAAAAAGCTGAAACTGTCTTGCTGCCCCCGCTGTATACAGCGACGTGAAACCTTTACTCTTGGTGAGTTACTACCTTGAAATCTGTTCGTCTTCCAGTCTGTTTCTGACCAGATGGAAATCATACGAGACAAAAGTAAAACTATTTTATAAATCTCTCTCCCCCTATCTATCTATCTATCTATCTATCTATCTATCTATCTATCTATCTATCTATCTATCTATCTATCTATCTATCATTTCCGCAGGCATGCCTGCTGGGTCCTTGGTCATGGTGGGCCCCAAGGCTGTAGCCCCTGTAGACACCCCTTTATCCGGCCCTGTCCATATACCTTCCTGGCACAAAATTTTCTCCCAAACCAGTGGTTCTCAAAAGGTTTTATCTCAGGACCCTTTTGCAGTCTTAAAAAATTTTTGAGAACTCCAAAGAGCTTTTGTTTTTGAGGGTTATTATCTATCGATACTTACCGTATTAGTTTGGTATCAGGACCGCTTTACACTCCCCAAAATTATTGAGGACTTCAAAGAGCTTTTTGTTTGTTGAGAGTTATATCTATATATATATATATATATATACCCCCTTTACACTAAAAAAATTTTTTTTTGAGGACTCCTAAGAGCTTTTTTTTTTTTTTTTTTTTTTTTTTGGAAGGTTGTGTCTATCGGTTGATGGTTATGACGGTGCGTGCAGACTAAAAATTAAACGATAAGGTAAAAACGCTGTGTTATGCACGATTAAAACGAAGTCTGAAGATGACAGATGTACTTCGTGAAATTACATTTAATGAACTATATACAAGGTTCTATCGGCAGAATTACAGTGGATTTCTGACCTTGCTGCAACGTTTGGGTATCCCAATCATACTGTCAACAGGATCATCGCAAAAATTAGAAGATTGTCATCTACCACTTTAAGGGGTAACCAACCAAAACACCGATTTGTGGGTTCTATGGACTTTGTCCCCGAAGTTACAAACATCTTAAAAAACATGTGTCATAAGAATAACCTGGATTTCGGCCTTAGAACCAACACTATTTTTAACTTGGTTCGCAAGGACAGAGATCCGGTGAACCACCTGGAATGATTTGGTGTGTACAAAATTCCTCTAAAGCCAATGGACCCAGAGGCCGCCCCACAGATGTATGTTGGTTCCACGATTAGGAATGTAAAACTGCGTTTTTCGGAACATAAATATAACATTAAAATGCATGCTTCATCTACTGCTTTATCTCGCCTCGTCACTTCAGGAACTTACTACCCACGCTGGGAAGAAGCCAGGATTTTGACAACTCCAGCCAGTAAGACTCAAATCCGCTTTACAGAGAGTCTGTACATCCACAGATTTTTCAATATGTGTTGCAACGAGGATTCACCTACTCAAGTTTCCCAGGCCTGGAAAGCCATTGTACCTGTAAAAGGTAAAGAGAATTGCATTCCACCCTGAAGTATGGCACAGTGTGTGTCACCTGTGTTTGGTGCAGGCCGCCGGTATGTAAATTGCTTGACTTTTTATTTGCTTCTGTGATTTGAATTAAGTGGCAACAACTACCTTATTTATATGCCATGACAACTTTTTATGCGGTCATTTTCATCTGATGAAGTCTGAAAGATTTATGAGTGTCTTTTAACCTTGTATCATCATCATCATCATCATTGTCAACCATTATCAATCCACTGCTGGACGAAGGTCTCCCCAAGTTTCCTCCACAACGGTCTGTCTTGTGCCAGTCTCCTCCATGTCACCCCTGCATACTTTCGAATTTCATCCACCCATCTCCCATGTGGTCTTCTTCTGGGTCTTTTCCTGTCCCTTGGAATCCAATCTAAAATTTCGGCTGTCCATCGATGATCTGTCCTTCTGGCAGTATGTCCAGCCCATTGCCATTTCAGGGATTTAACTCTGATCATGATGTCTTCCACTCTTGTCATTTTTCGGATCCACGAGTTCCTCTTCTTATCTCTCCTGGTTACACGAAGCATGCACCTCTCCATGGTTCTTTGAGTTGTCTGCAGTCTTTGTATATCTCTTTTAGTTAAGGTCCACGTCTCTGCACCATACGTAAGCACTGGAAGGATGCATTGATCAAACACTTTTCTTTTAAGACATAATGGCATATTGCTCTTGAAAATTATGCTGTTTCTTCCAAAAGCTCTCCAGGCAAGTTTTGTACGCCGATTAATTTCTTCATCAATGTGACCCTCACTTGATATCTGGTGTCCAAGATAAATGTACGTGTCTGTTATCTCCAGCTTTTCTCCATCAATCGATAAATCTTCATTTCTTGTAAAAGCATTGAACATCACTTTTGTCTTCTGAAAGTTCATTTTTAATCCCACTTCTTTACTCTTGTCAGCAAATTCCTGGATCATACTCTGCAGCTCTGATGGGGTAGTTGCAAAAATGACTACGTCATCAGCAAAACGAAGGTGGGTTAGATAATCTCCATTAATCTTTATCCCTTTGTTTTCCCAGCTCAGCGACTGAAAAACACCCTCCAATGTGGCATTAAAGAGCTTCGGAGATATGGTGTCACCTTGTCTCACTCCCTTTCCAATTTTTATGTGTGTTGTATTTTCAAACAGCCGAATCTTTGCACTTGCATTTTCATAGATGTTATTAATAATATTAATGTATGCATCTTCAATACCTTGTATATAGTTCATTAAATGTAATTTCACGAAGTGCATCTGTTATCTTCAGACTTCGTTTTAATCGTGCATAACACAGCGTTTTTACTTTATCATTTAATATCTATCGGTGTTTACCGTATTAGTTTGGTCTCAGGACCCCTCCTTACACTCTCAAAAATTACTGAGAACTAACTCCAAGAAGCTTTTGTTTGAGTGTTATATCAATCGATATTTACCGTATTAAAAATGAAATTGAGAATTATTTAAAAGTCATTTAAAAATGACAATAAGCCGATAATACACATTCTTTTACGAAAAGTATATCCCCCTCCCCCCGTAAAAAAAAATAGTGATAACAATGGAAATAAATTTTGGCTCCTAGAAATTATTGTACTTCGGACTTTTTCGATGTCTTCCAATGCTCATTTAGCGGGTGGGAAGTGAACTTTTCGTATATATATATATATATTTTTAGTTAGCGGTTTTCCTTCGTCTGCTGAAAGCTGCTTTGAGTTCACATTTTCCAGCGGACAAACAAGCAAACTGCGACGTATGGGATGAGCAACAGGCGTGATTGGATAAACTTCATCTGGTGCCTCGACATTCGGAGGAGATCGAGAAGCTCCCAAGATTCTCAGTTACTCACCACGGACCACGGAAGTAATTGGTCCGGTACGGAGGAGGAAACTGAATATACTACTGAAATCGAAAATCTCGATGAAACATTGTTATTCTACATTTATGTAAATTTTGTTTTCAAGTTTTTAACATTTATTAAAAATATTTCTGAATCTTTATTGGATGTTTTTAATATCGTGGCATTTCGAAGTTTTTTCGAAATATGTTTGGCGTTTTCATGCCGAAAAGGTTTGGAACTGCCGGATATTATTGTTCTAGCAAGGATGAGAATGTTCCGTGACTTTCGTACCAAGCCGTGTTTTTTATTTTTTTCATTTCTATTCCAGATTATATACTTAGTTTTTACATTTTTTACGATCATATTCCTCTTTTGTAATATCTTCCGTATTATTCAAAGGGAGCGCCTTCGTATCTTTTAAGAATTTTTTCTATTGAAATGCACGTTTTCCTATTTCTAACAGTCTCTGCTTCAAAAACAATCCGAAGAGCAAGCAACCCTGGTACTCTTAGTAGATAATTTTCTGCTATGCATCTTTCGCATGCCGAAATCTTTGTGGGTGTGAAATAAAATGAGTGATTCGAGAGTATGCATTTACGTACGTACAATGATACTTTGCATTTATTCGCATCACTCACTACCACACCGAGCCACAGTCCGGTACATACTAAGTGGAATTTAAATCATAACAACAAACAATAAGGTTTACTAATTCCTGACATTGAGCGGTACTTACTTAGGTAGGTGGATTAATGAATGTGTTTTTCGTAAAACCAATTAAGATATGAGTAATAAAAGTAAATATTTACTAAACTATGGCAGCGACAATAATAAGTACCTCAACTGTTCAGTTTTCAAATACAATATTTTTATTATTATATATTGTTCAGATTTATAGGAACGTAAGAAACTACCCTGACACCGATTAAATGTTTTGTAAATCCATCTGCGTATGAATCAGCTAAAATCTGACCTCAAGATAGAAAGAAAAGCTGAATCGCAAGTGTGTTAATGAGGGGGATTGGTAACTTTTGTTCTAGGATATCTGCAGCTTATACCCTATCGTGTAATTATACATCATTTCAAAGATCTCGTCAATATCAGGTAAACCCTCCCTTGGGGCGTTCGAGAGGAAACCAAATTTCCCTACGACTGCTGTCAGGAAAGATGCTTAGCATCAAAATGCATTTTTGTAATGGCTTTTATCACATTTAGCGTCAGGTTCTCGTGATTTACACAGATTGCAATGACATTGTCATGTTTATGTAAAACGCGATGAGGTAATGTTCGGCGATAGTTTAGTAAAATACAGGGTGTCCGAGAATTATTAGACACATACAAAATTATATAAAACAAAACATTAAACAGATGAAAGAAACTGACTGTAACTACACAAGTTAATAAATTTCGATGTGAGATCCCTTGGTTGCTCGTAGTACGTCCAAACGATACTCGATTTCATACCATGTATTGGCAAGCATCTGAGGAGTTATGGAATTAATCGCAGCTGTGAGACGCTGCTTCAGTTCCTGCAAATCAGTACAAAACGTCTGATAGACACGATCCCCGGGTACTGCCCCCCTCGGTAATAAATAAGGGCGTCTTCCTCCCCCTTTCTACTTCGCTTCCGTGTCACTTTCCTATCGGGCACTCTAGCCCAAATCTTCTAGCTTCCTATTTCTAAGGGTTGTTTAAGACCTGGGGTCAGACAATCCCTTCCTAAAATCCTCTACATTTGATCGTGATCATAGACGTGATCCTTCACATGACCCCACATGAAATAATCCAATGGAGTTAGATCTGGAGAGCGAGGAGGCCACGGAATGGGACCACCACGCCCAATCCGTCTGTTGGGGAAATGCTCATTTAGGCACTTACATACACACGTTGACCAATGCGGAGGCGTGCCGTTCCGTATTGTTGGAAAACGACGTTGTATCTTTTGATCTGGGGTATAGCGAAATTTTCTGCCATATCCAAGTAAATGTCACCATTTATGGTTTTTTCGTATAAGAAGAAAGGGCCAATCACTTATCTTTTTGATAGGGCGCACCACACATTAACTTTTGGAGAATCACGTTCCAGTTCAATAACAGCATGAGGCGGTTCACTGCCCCATATCCTACAGTTGTGACGATTCACAATGCCTGATACATGAAATGTTAATTCATCACTAAAAATTACAGTACTGAGAAAGTTTTCGTCGTTTTCCACTCGATTCAGCATATCCACAGCGAAATCGTATCGCAGAGTGTGATAATTTACATGCATCTTTTGCACTATTTGAATTTTATAAGCATGAAACTTTAATTTCTTGTGCATGATATCGTGAACTGTCGATTTCGGAATGCACAGTTCTCTGCTTGCTTTACGAACGGATTTCCTGGGGCTTCGTCGGAAACTTTCATTAACTTGGTCGGCCGTCTCACCGCTGACGCTAGGCCAACCGGCTCCTCCACGATGTTCCACATTGCCAGTTTCTTTAAACTGTTTCACCCACCGCTTAATTGAATTCGTTGACGGAGGATTACAACCATACTCTAAACGGTTCCGTCTTTTAACTTTAATGACAGACTTAAATTCCGCAAGCCATAACACACACATTGCCTTCTGCTGTACGGATGACATGACTACTGATTGTGTATTTCTCATACATTCCGCATCAGGCCACACCTAGCGCCATCTATCGGATTGCGGGAATAAAAATTCTGCAAACAAAAATGTAGAAACCGTGTTAGTAGTACGTGGCATAGAAAAACAGACAATGCTCATATTTTTTTTTTTCCATAATTTTGTAATTTGTCTAATAATTCTCGGACACCCTGTATATCGTTGAGTAACAATGAAATTAACTATTCTTGCGCCACTTCATGGGACAGCATGCGGCATGATCAGATTTCAACAATAGTTTTGACAGTGATGCACCGTTACCCATTTTCGTTACATCAAAATTCTTACTTAGGATTTACTTTACTACTCTCAGGAAAGAGGCATAGCATCAAAAACTCTAGTGAGTGGTTTTTCTGTAAAGAAAACGACTTCACGGGGTACTAATAAGTTGAAGTTCCAATTTTTAACTTTATTTTAGTTTTATATTTATTTGTGTAAACAAAGGGGGAAATGCTTGGTCTTTTTGCTTGTTGATGTAGCAAGAAGTGACTGAGCTATGGGAAACCATGCATTTTTAAAGAAATTAAACTTTAAAATGTTCTGATGTCATCGTCGACTCCTGAAAAATAGGTTTTGGGCTCTCCAGAAACTCCGTAAACAAATGAAACAAAAATCAGTACGAACCATGCATTTACAAAAGATGAGGTTCATATAATAACAGGTATAGAAGAACTTACTAATTAAATTTGTGAGTGGGCGTGGTTAGTAAATCGTTGAAGCAACTAAACTTCATTATGAAGGAATTCCTCGGCCGCCCCGGTGGCGCAGTGGTCTAAGCGATGGCCCCCGATCATTTGTCCGAAAGGGGTCCTGGTTCGAATCCCGGTGAGGCATGGATGTTGTATTTGTCTTACGGCACTGGCTCTCCCTTCCCTGGAACCAGTGACTCTAAATTAGGGACGGGCGACTGCTTATAGCCCATTGAGTAGCTCACGGTGGTCGTTAAACCTCCAATCAAAAAAAAAACAAAAAAAAAGTAATTCTTCGAAGTTGCACGAAATTATAGCACAATGTTAGTGCAGAAGGGCCAACATGAAAGCGGAGACCGGTTTCATGTTGGCCCAGCACAGTGGTGGCAACTTTATGGATTTCATTTTGTGGTGGTAAAAAGTACTTAAGGACTAAGAAAACACAGGACGCCAGGTCACCCTGGCTCCTAGGAATTAGGTGCTGGCATCCCAATTTTTCTTCACTTCAGATTTCGTAATTGATATTAAATACCGAGTTTTCCGTCGAACAAACCGCGGATTATCTATTAGAAAGTTTTAAGTTTAGGTTCCGCAGAAGCCCACCCAGCTTCAAAAAAAAAAAAAAAAAAAAAAATGATGGCACTTTAATTTAAAAAAAAATATGTGTAGTGTTAGAACTGGTAGTATTGGAAAAGTAAAGCAAAAATGCTTTAACGCCGGAAAAACTGTAACGCTAAACGAAGGTAAGGGGCCGAAAAGTGGTGGAGAAATGTGTTTTTTACTTACAACTGTTTCTATAAAAAATACGATGTATCGAAGGCGGATTGTCCGTAGTTTCTTCGGATATTTAGATCTAACTAATGAGCATCGGTAACGCTGGAAAAACAAGGGGTTTTTGTTTTTTGTTTTCATTTGAAAATAAAGGAGCATTTAAAGGAAGACAGTTATTATTATTTTTTAATTAGAAGATCGTTTCTTTTTTACTCTTCTCGACCTTTGAGTCATCCTATGAAGCGCGACTTTTCTGTCGGAAATTACGGTTCACGATCAAACTGACAGATGCGAATTTACTACGATATAGGTATATATATATATATATCATCATCATCATCATTGTCAACCATTATCAATCCACTGCTGGACGAAGGTCTCCCCAAGTTTCCTCCACAACAGTCTGTCTTGTGCCAGTCTCCTCCATGTCACCCCTGCATACTTTCGAATTTCATCCACCCATCTCCCATGTGGTCTTCTTCTGGGTCTTTTCCTGTCCCTTGAATCCAATCTAAAATTTCGGCTGTCCATCGATGATCTGTCCTTCTGGCAGTATGTCCAGCCCATTGCCATTTCAGGGATTTAACTCTGATCATGATGTCTTCCACTCTTGTCATTTTTCGGATCCACGAGTTCCTCTTCTTATCTCTCCTGGTTACACCAAGTATGCACCTCTCCATGCTTCTTTGAGTTGTCTGCAGCCTTTGTATGTCTCTTTAGTTAAGGTCCACGTCTCTGCACCATACGTAAGCACTGGAAGGATGCATTGATCAAACACTTTTCTTTTAAGACATAATGGCATATTGCTCTTGAAAATTATGCTGTTTCTTCCAAAAGCTCTCCAGGCAAGTTTTGTACGCCGATTAATTTCTTCATCAATGTGACCCTCACTAGATATCTGCTGTCCAAGATAAACGCACGTGTCTGTTATCTCCAGCTTTTCTCCATCAATCGATAAATCTTCATTTCTTGTAAAAGCATTGAACATCACTTTTGTCTTCTGAAAGTTCATTTTTAATCCCACTTCTTTACTCTTGTCAGCAAGTTCCTGGATCATACTCTGCAGCTCTGATGGGGTAGTTGCAAAAATGACTACGTCATCAGCAAAACGAAGGTGGGTTAGATAATCTCCATTAATCTTTATCCCCTTGTTTTCCCAGCTCAGCGACTGAAAAACACCCTCCAATGTGGCATTAAAGAGCTTCGGAGATATGGTGTCACCTTGTCTCACTCCCTTTCCAATTTTTACGTGTGTTGTATTTTCAAACAGCCTAATCTTTGCACTTGCATTTTCATAGATGTTATTAATGATATTAATGTATGCATCTTCAATACCGCAGGTTTTCAGAGCCATTGTAACTGCTGATGGTTTCACGGAATCAAAGGCTTTTTCATAATCGATAAAAGCCATGCACAATGGAAGTTCATATTCCCTCGCTCTTTCAATTAGTTCTCTCAGTACGTGGATATGATCTATTGTGCTGTAGCCACTCCTGAATCCAGCTTGTTCTCTCGGTTGAGCCATGTCCAGTGTTACCTTCAAGCGGTGTGAAAGAACTTTAGTGAAGATTTTATAAACTACTGATAGGAGGCTGATAGGTCTGTAGTTTCCGAGATCCTCAATGTCACCTTTCTTATGTAGCAGGATCATTGTAGCGGTGTTCCAATCCTCAGGAATCTTTCCTTCATTAAGGCATCGAGTGAAAATTTGGGCGAGTACTGTTTCGATTTCTCCACTTGCTTCTTGTATGATGTCTACAGTAATTCCATCTTCTCCTGGAGCTTTTCCCCGCTTCATGTTCTTGATTGCATGTGCAACTTCTGCTGGAAGGACTGGAGGAACTCTGGTACTGGTATCTTTCATGATGTCTGGAGTGCATGTATCATCCCTTTCATATAATTTGGAGTAGAAATCTTTCACTCTTGTCAAAATTTCTGCCTCTATTTCTTGTTACAGAGCCATCTTCTTTTCTCAGTGCCATAATCTGTTTTCTTCCCTTACTGAGATGTCCCTTTGCTATCTTTAGGCTTTGGTTGTTTTCAATTGCTTTCCTCACTAGTTCACAGTTGAATTTTCTTACGTCTTCAGTGATACTTTTTCGTACTGTCTTGCATAGCTCTATATATTCCACTTTGGAAGTCACATCTTCTTTAGTTGTCCTCATCTCTCTTCTTTTTGCATCAACATTTTCGTTTTTCCTGATAATTTATTTACATGCAACTTGTTCTTAGACCCAGCTAATTTTGTTGCTGTTTCCATAAGAGCTTTGGTTACTTTTCTGTTAACTTCAGAGATGTCCACTTCTTCCGATGTTAGGCCTTCTAAAGCAGAGAACCTGTTCTTCAGTTCCAACTTGAAGGTATTATGGTGTTTTTTAAGGTTGGTTATGTCAATAGATTTTGTTTGTCTTATGAGCTTGCCACGTTCAAGTTTTGTGTTGAGGTGCATCTTACATCTCACCAATCTATGGTCACTACCTGTGTTGAACTTGTTTAGCACACTGCAGTCTTCTATGACGAATTTTTTGTTACACATAATAAAATCAATTTCACTTGTCGTCCCATTTGGATGTCTCCATGTCCATTTCCTGTGTGGCTTTTTCTTGAAGAAGGAGTTCAAGATGAAAAACCCTTCTGCCTCTGCAAACTCAACGAGAGTATTTCCACGCTGGTTTCTGCTGCCCGTGACCGAATTTACCTACTGAAGTTTCATTCTGTTGCCGTTGCCCTATTTTTGCATTGAAATCTCCCATAATTATTTTCAATTATTTTATATATATATATAGGTATATATATATTCTATAAAGATACCTAAGCAAAAAAATACATATATAATTTTGACTCACACCTAGTACAACATAGAAAAGGTTATGTATCTACCTGTGTGAGTAAAAGGAGAAAAGAAAAAAAATAAAATAAAACAACTGAATGTAGAAGGTGTCGAGAATACTGAGCCTTGGCTTTATCAAGGACCAGCAAAAACTCTGCATTTTCTCACTTCCACAAAGACCTAGTTGGAAATGGGTTTCTGCAAGGCCATAGATGCAAGTAACATTCCCACCTAAAATAGTTTAAAAAATATATATATAAGTCATGTCCTCCGTAGAGTAGCATGACCTAGCACTAGTTAACAATTTCGCTTGCATCCATTAACCTTCATGGCCCGACCCATGCTCTTCATCTGTTACTATTAAACAGAGAGAAGAAGATTAAAGAGAACTCAAGCTGTGAGAGTGACATAATAAATAGAAATGATTTTCAGCTATAACGAAATTCCAAGTTCGTTTGAGAGAGAATTTAAACCTGAAAAACAAATTTTACATTGCAATTAAAAAAGGAAATGTTAATTTATAACGAACAGATTTTTGAAAGAAAACTTGAGTCTAAAAACCCCCTACTCTACAACTTATGACAGCACGAAAACGAGAATAAGTTAAAGATAATAATTAACTAAAGAAAACTTTGTGAAAGTTATATACCTTAAACAGTTAGTTGCAATATTCTCGACACCTTCTACATTCAGTTGTTTTATTTTATTTTTTTCTTTTCTCCTTTTACTCACACAGGTAGATACATAACCTTTTCTATGTTGTACTAGGTGTGAGTCAAAATTATATATGTATTTTTTTGCTTAGGTATCTTTATAGAATGTGAATTCTGAATTTTCAAAACTGCTGCGTTGCGCGTTTTGATTTTCAGGTTATTTTGCACCCTTCGTTTTAAATTCTAAAATTTTTTCCTTAGTCTTCAGTTTTGCTCTTAGGTATATATATATATATATATATATATATATATATATATATATATATATATATATATATATATATATATATATATTGTATCATCTTCTTCTTCATTGTCAACCATTATCAATCCACTGCTCTACGAAGGTCTCCCCAAGTTTCCTCCACAACGGTCTGTATTGTGCCAGTCTCCTTCATGTTACTCCCGCATCCTTTCGAATTTCATCCACACGTCTCCCATGTGGTCTTCTTCTGGGTCTTTTCCTGTCCCTCGGAATCCAATCTAAAATTTCGACTGTCCATTGATGGTCTGTTCTTCTGGCAGTATGTCCAGCCCATTGCCATTTCAGGGATTTTACTCTGATCATGATGTCTTCCACTCTTGTCATTTTTCGGATTCACGAGTTCCTCTTCTTATCCCTCCTGGTTACACCAAGCATGCACCTCTTCATGCCTCTTTGAGTTGTCTGCAGTTTTTATATGTCTTTTTTAGTTAAGGTCCACGTCTCTATACCCTACGCAAGCACCGAAAGGATGCATTGATCAAACACTTTTCTTTTAAGACATAATGGCATATTGCTCTTGAAAATTATGCTGTTTCTTCCAAAAACTCTCCAGGCAAGTTTTGTACGCCGATTAATTTCTTCATCAATGTGACTCTCACTTGATATCTGCTGTCCAAGATAAACGTACGTATCTGTTATCTCCAGCTTTTCTCCATCAATCGACAAACCTTCATTTCTTGTAAAATTATTGTACATCACTTTTGCCTTCTGAAAGTTCATTTTTAATTCCACTTCTTTACTCTTGTCAGCAAGTTCCTGGATCATATTCTGTAGCTCTGATGAGGTAGTTGCAAAAATGACTACATCATCAGCAAAACGAAGGTAAGTTAGATAATCTCCATTAATCTTTGTCCCTTTATTTTCCCAGTTCAGTGATTGAAAGACATTTTCCAATGTGGCATTAAAGAGCTTGGGAGATATGGTGTCACTTTGTCTCACTCCCTTTTCAATTTTTATGTGTGCTATATTCTCAAACAGCCGAATCTTTGCACTTGCATTTTCATAGATGTTATTAATAATATTAATGTATGCATCTTCAACATCGCAGGATTTCAAAACCATTGTAACTGCTGATGGTTTCACTGAATCAAAGGCCTTTTCATAATCGATAAAAGCCATGCACAATGGAAGTTCATATTCCTCGCTCCATCAATTAGTTCTCTCAGTGCGTGGATATGATCTATAGTGCTGTAGCCACTCCTGAATCCAGCTTGTTCTCTCGGTTGAACCATCTCCAATGTTACCTTCAAGCGGTGTGAAAGAACTTTAGTGAAGATTTCTTAAACCACTGATAGGAGGCTGATAGGTCTGTAGTTCCTGAGATCCTTAATGTCACCTTTCTTATGTAGCCGGTTCATTGTAGCGTTGTGCCAATCCTCAGGAATTTTCCGTTCCTTAAAGCATCGCGTGAAAACTTGGGCGAGCACTGTTTCAGTTTCTCAACTTGCTTCTTGTATGATGTCTTCAGTAATTCTATCTTCTCATGGAGGTTTTCCCCGCTTCATGTTCTTGATTGCATGTACAACTTCTGCTGGGTGGACTGGAAGAACTCTGGAACTGGTACCTTTCATGATGTCTGGAGAACACGTATCATCCCTTTTATATAATTTGGAGTAGAAATCTTTCACTCGTGTCAAAATTTCGCCTCTATTTCTTGTAACACAATCATCTTCTTTTCTCAATGCCATAATCTGTTTTCTTCCCTTACTGAGATGTCCCTTTACTATCTTTAGTCTTTGGTTGTTTTCAATTGCTTTCCTCACTAGTTCACAGTTGAATTTTCTTACGTCTTCAGTGATACTTTTTCGTACTGTACTGTCTTGCAAAGCTCTATATATTCCACTTTGGAAGTCGCATCTTCTTTAGTTGTC
The DNA here is from genome assembly GCA_039090855.1 of Macrothele yani. Taxonomy (NCBI): domain Eukaryota; kingdom Metazoa; phylum Arthropoda; class Arachnida; order Araneae; family Macrothelidae; genus Macrothele; species Macrothele yani. The sequence continues at coordinate 80,733,951 of CM077026.1, forward strand.
CTAATCTCTTCTTTTTTGCATCAACATTTTGGTTTTTCCTGATAATTTGTTAACATGCAACTTGTTCTTAGACCCAGCTAATTTTGTTGCTGTTTCCATAAGAGCTTTGGTTACCTTTCTATTGACTTCAGAGATGTCCACTTCTTCAGATACCGGGCTCTGTCATGGGTACTATCATTCGTATCAGACAACGCTCGTTCTAAATTGAATGTGTAAGCATTACCAGTGACAGCTGTACCTGTAGGAATGAACTTTTGGTGCAGAATTCCCATGCTGTCATAAAAGCAGCTAAGCATTGTCTTGATTTTGGACTTCTGTAACCCGATCTTTCCTTTGTGTGATTGTAGCGACTTCCATTGGGCAATTCTGACGCTGCGTTTGTTTTAGAAGTGTCGGTATTGCTCAGTGGAAGTCGCAGACGAGACGAGTGATTCTGAAGCTTCAACAGACATGAACAATTCACGCTGCGACAGTGGAAGTTGCAGACGACACAATTGTTCAGCGGATGTCTGTGACGAGACATGTGAAATCGTCTCCTTATTAACACCGAGCTCACATTCCAGCATTTCTAATGAGTTCAAACGTGCGCACTAAAATCCTGCGTCCGGGCCTTTCGTCATTTTCCAAATCTTCCCGCCCATACTTGAAATGTGCATACCATCGGAATATTTGTGCACGAGTTAGGCAGTTAGTCTCATACATGTAGCAATTCAACTGTCTCAAATGCAGTTATACCGATTTTCAAACAGAACCGGTTGCTCCATGACAGAGTGTAACAATGTTGTTCCACCGAATGACGTCATGTACAGCATAACGGGAAGATGATCATCCTCCCCTTCTCATCACAAACAGTGTAATTTCCTTTGCCTGAACGTTTGTCCCACTTTGGTGGCTCAGTGGAAAATGCGCTCGCCTGTTTTAATGGTCGAATTCCTGCCTCAACCAATATACTTTTTTTATTGTTGCATAGCGTTCATGAAACATACTTTCCCATTTGAAAATCACAAGCAAAAGGAATACCTGGTTATTGAAAAGTTACATTATCTTATTCCTTCCCCCTTCATTATTATTGACTGGCTTTCATCTAGTTAACAACTAAAAAAACTACATAAAGGGAGTGTCCTAATGCTTCCCTATGAACAAACGAAAAAAGGAAATGGTTTTAAGTAATGAGATGGTATTAAGGAGGTTATTAATGCTACATTTTGCCGTAACTATTTGGCCCATGGTAACAACCGTATCTACGGATATATATTTTCCTGCGTTCCGGCAGAGGGCTTTATCATACAGACATGGGACATAATACACTATCTACCAACAAGTAATTGGACACCTGTGATAGCTAAGGAAAACGAATTTTATTCACCTTCAATAGTTGGTGGAGCCTCCACGAGCGGCGATTACAGCTGCGACCCTCCGGGGCATACTCTCAACTAGGCGTTGTACGACGGCTAGCGCTATTTTCTTCCACTTGGCTTGGAGAAGACAGGTCAGTTCCTTCACCGATTTCGGACGGTGGGGGCACCCCTTAAGTCGACGCTCCAACTCGTCCCAGAGGTGCTCGATATGGTTAAGGTCCGGGCTCTGCGTAGGCCAGTCCATTCGATTAACCCCATACCAAGCCGAGGTCCACCATGGCTTGGCATACCAAGCCATAGTGGACCTCGCAACATGACAGGTGGCATTGTCATCCTGAAAGTAACATTGGTTCATCCCGTAAAACTGCCACAACGTAGGAAGCGCATGGTCATGTGCAGTAGGTCTCGGCGTTGAGGCCCAGTAGGTCTCGGCGTTGAGTCTACCAGGAATTGTGCCATATCAGGAGAAACATCCCCATAGCATAATTCCACCGCCGCCGAACTTCACAGTTGGCACAATACATTCCGACAGGAGGCGTTCTCCAGGCAGACGCCAAACCCAGACCCTGCCATCCGAACGGCAGAGGGTGAACCTTGATTCGTCACGTCCAGAGAACCTGTTTCCACTGTCGACGTTCTTTGCACCACGTTAGCCGAGCAGCGCTATTGGACTTGGTGATCAAAGGCTTGTGGGCGGCAGCACGTCCATGATAACCGAGAAGATCGGCATCCTTACGGATGGTATTCATCGGAAGAACACTCCCGGATGCCTGTTGAAACTCCTCGCGGATGTGGCCCATCGATTTGGTGCGGTTCTTCCGAATTTCTCTGGCCAGCACCCGTCGGTCTGTAACTCCCAGTTTTGTGGGTCTGCCGGGTCGGGGCACATTCCGACAGTCACCTCTCTTCTTCCACTTGCCAATCACGTAGGCCACTGTCGATTTTGGGTACTTCAACTCGCTAGATATGTCACGTATGGATCGGCCATTTCTGTGATTCCCGACGATTACACCTTTCTCGAAATCAGAGGGCTCCGAACTGCGTGGCATTTTGCATGCGACTGGTTGCGTTGTTGTTTCCCACACGGTATTTAACGGCGGTGGCCGTGACGTGTATCAGGACCGCAGATATCGTCGATTGCAGGTGTGTCCAATTACTTGTTGGTAGATAGTGTAGTTTAGTTATTTTTATCCTAATTGATTTCAAATCGGCAGGGATGAAATTGGGAGTATTAGTATTAGGGGCGAAAATACCCCGACTAATTTGATTTGGTCATTTAAAAAAGTGAATACTTCTCCGAGAGTGGTCACAGTGCCAAAGGAAAGCAGCATAGATGAATTCATTCTGAGTGAATAAGCTTGAATGAATTCACTCTGCGTTTAATTTATCAAGCGTGGTTGCATAACAGGTGTTAGGGTTTCGTTGCATATCAGAACAGTTCTTTAAGCGGAGACGTTAGTTTCCTATATGTGAATTTCGATGTTTGTATTACATATTGTTTTTTTAATCTCCCTCTTAATTGCTTAATGAATGTTTCTTATGAAAACGTTATTTCAAAAGTTTCGGTTCTTTTAAGTTAAGCAACATGTTTTCTTTGAGAGAGTATCTGAAAAGGTGGCTCGCAGAAATTTAGCAGGTTGGCTTTCCAGTTGTTCAGGGAACCTTTTTTTCTCTTAAAAGGACTGGAAAAACAGATAACTGTCGTATATTAGAATTTTAAAAACTATTTCACCCTCAAATGCTAACAAAAGTACTTACAAATTGATAACGAAACCTTGGAAAGCATTACCAACAGTGATACTTGCAATGATAGCGTCTCACTCGAGTTGCCACAAATTTGGAACCAGTTTTTTAACAAGTAACGCTTTCTCCCTACCAGGATACCGCGTGCGCAACCAACGTGATGCCTCGTATCTTTAAATGAATATAACGTCGTATCTATTTATTGTCAAGTTAAGTCACCTCGTTCAAATTGTTAAAGCGTTCTATTATTCAGTTTGCAGTTTCTGTCTTAACTTCCTTGAAAAAAAAACCATCTGGTTGATGTGCGAAAGCTTGGAAACGCCTATGTATATATTCCTACGCCAATAAATTGGATCAATAGTATAGTTTTACTATTTTCTTAAAGTTATTAAACATTGTCTGCAAGAAATTTTAATTTAATTTCGTTTTTCTTATATTTGGAACTGTTTGCGCAGTCTTGGTATTTCTGTTCTGTGGTTAACCAGCGAACGAATCGAGTTTATACCAAATGCAGTGTTAAACGGCGTTGCAAATGAGTTTCAATGCAAACACTCCCCGCGAAAGGGAGAGTAATATGTGCCAGTGAGTTTTCTCCATTCTTTCTCCCCGCTCTCCTTCTTTGACCTGCCCACGCTTCTTTTTCTGTCATTTTTTTTCTTCGGGTTTTGTCCGTCGTGAAGAAGTGTTAAAGGTGCGTGCACGGGAGCGTTCACCTTCCATTTATCCTCCTTCCTCCAACCCCCTTTTATGTGCTCACCCCCTCACCTGAACTGTGGTTAACCATGTGGGCGACTGGCGTTTCCTCTCCGATCCGTTGCTGAGACCGGATTCTTCCCAGTTCTCTCTGCGTTACTATTTCCACGCCTCTATCCTCTCTCTCGACTCTTTCAAGGCGAAATCTTTGTTGTCATTACGCTGCATGAAATAGCCTTTCTCAAATTACCCATTGATTGACGTGCTCTACTGAAATCGTCGAAGCTGTGGGTTTCGCAATAACGTTCGCCTTTTCTCCGGCCAGGTCTTTTATTCACTGAGGTAAACAGAGCTATAGGCATTCGGAGCTGTTCTGCCAATACCGGAATCCCTCAAAACTCAGTAATACGTTAAATTTTATCTCGAAATATTTTATGGCTCATTGGCTCATTCTGTTTGTAATAAAAGTTACATTATTTTGATGCTGAGAGGAAATAACTTTTATATTATTTTAAATATTTTTTTTTATACTGGAGGTATGATGAAATGGGCTTTCCTGATTTAGAGTTCTAGAATGATTTCCAATTGCGATAATCTGTCCGATTCGTGATTGTAGTAATGTAATAAATAAAATAGCGCTTCTTATTAATTAGTCATTGGGATCTCCCTATACTTTTGTTCAGACAAGTCATAAAATTTTATATTTAATTTTCAAAATACATGTAGCATTATTTACTATTTGAAACGTGTATATGTGGCTTACTGAACACTACACACAGTCAGTTCTTATCCACTCATCTCAAGTGAAACAGGAGTCACTAAAATAAAGTTCAAGAAATAGTTACTTACAGTTCCTCCTTTTACTCTGTCAATATCTCATAAGCACTCGTCATGAAGAACTTGATTCATAACAGTACTAATATTTTAAAGCTAATTAACGTAAATTATTAAGCAGAAAACTTGATTAACAAACTCCAACACTAAATATACACAGTCCAGTCACATTATTGTGACCTCCTCGTACTTTTGACGTCAACAGCGCGTAGCCAATGAAAGAAGGCACGTGTCATGAGCCAGTTTGGAGGGTATATAAGGTGTGCTGCAGTCATTCTGAAAACATCTCACTCGTTGCTGCCATGGATAAAAGGAGCGATTTATCAGATTTGCAAATAGGGTTGATTATCTGCTTTCGGGCCAAAGGTGGCAGTATTTCTGAAACAGAACAGTTTGTGAACTGTTCGCGTGCTGCTGTATTTAAAATGTATTGTGTTCGAGTAGAAACTGCGGAGCACTACGTGCCATTGATGTGAGAGGTGAACGTCGGCTGCGAAGTCGTGTGAGGACCGATCGACTCGCTACAGTGGAGCAACTCACTGGCCGAATGAACCAGGAGCTACCGGAAGTGTGTCTAAAACGACAGTTTAGTGAACCCTGCTCCTTATGGGGCTCCGATGCCGGCAGATGGTCACTGCACCTTTGATAACGAAGGTGCATCGGCAGAAAAGGCCTTACATTTGCACGGCAGCATCGGATTGGACCTCCGCTGATTAGCAAAGGATTGCCCTCTCCAATGAGTCACATTTTCTGCTTCATCGAAGAGATGAACGCTAGTGTATAAGGCGAGAAACATCGGAGAACAAAAACACTCTTCAACCATAGCTGGAAGAACACAAGCTGGTGGAGGCAGCGTTATGGTCTGGGGAAATATTTTCGTGGCATTCCCTGGGTCCACTCATACCTGTGAAAGGCACTATGGACCGAATTCGTTATAAATCCATCCTTGCAAACCACGTACATCTATGCTGATTGTCTTCCTTGGAGCGGATGGGATCTTCCAGAATGACAATGCGACGTGTCACGCAGCTACAAATGCCTGAGAGTGGTTGAAGAAGAACGATGAATACTTCAAAGTACTTCCCTGGCCCCTTAATTCCCCAGACTTAAACCGAATTTAGCATCTGTGGGACCACCTCGATCGTTCTGTTCGCTCTGTGGATCCTCCACCACGCACCCACCAGTAGCTGTCAGATGCACTGCAGTCAGCGTGGCTCCACATACCGGTGAACACCTTCCAGCACCTTATTGAGTCACTCCCAGCCCTTCTTTGTCTGGCGCTCTTTGGCCAAACCTGGCCCTTGCGCCACTAAAATCCACTAACCAACCAACCAACCACTCCCAGCCCGTGTAGCTGCTGTCCGCGGTGCTCACGGCGGTTACTCTGGATATTAGCTGGTGGTTACAATAATGTGTCTCGACCGTGTATAACACAACTCGAACGCCAGACTTCAAGTAAACACTGCTTCAGCGTAATGCTGCTTCCACGATTATGAAATTGCACCACTACACACACCTTTTTCGCTGTTTGCTCGTTCATATCTGTCAACACGCACACGCCACGCACTCTGACTTCAGGACTGTTGCCAACATACATTCATCGAGTGCGAAAATATAAATTAAGGTAAAAAACGCTCAAAGAGAATACATTCAAAATTTACATAGAGAAAGAAACTAAAAACGAAAGTTAAATTAGAGTATACGTTGTGCACATAATAATCCATGTGCAGTAATTCACAACAGCCATCCACGAAGCAGTATTACAGCTTATAAGCAGGTGCGTGGCGTGGTTTATTATGGCCCGGGTGCAAAACCATTATTCAGTCCCCATCCCCACACCGAAAAAGAAAGCATTGAAATCTTTGAACATGATTCATATTCATAAAAATCTTTGCACCTACAATCGAAAGTTGTATATTTATTCTGTTTATCAGCTGATTGAATAGTCAGTATAATCAACTAATATTTTATGAATGCATAATTTTGTTTAGTAGATTACATAATTGTTTTTTCGGACCAAAAATTAATACAACGCTCCTGTACTCAAGCTTCTGTTGGTTGCTCATCAGTCATCACATAAAAATTGCTCAGTAATTCAAATGCCAAAGCAGTAATAATTGAGAATATGTTATCCGGTTTTGATGTTATTATTTTTATGAGTATTTCGTTTTCACTGAAATTCCACAGAACACAAATTGTAGTTGTTTTCTCTGAAAACCGAGTTATAGATACTTCTTCAAAAATTGAAATAGATAATTACAACTCTTATTGTTGTAGTAAAATTTGAACAAAACACTGACGATCGATTTTTGAACTTATTTTTGAAATGAAGTTTCTCGGTAAATTCACATCAATAATTTTGTTTCCTTTATTCTGGATCCATGTCTAAAGAAATTTATTAGTGGAATTTTGATCCGTAATAAATTATGGAATCAAAATTACACTGCTTTGCCTTTTCACTTTCTATGCTTAATATTGCTGAAAATGACCAGGATCTTGGGCCATGGTTTATCTGAAATATGATTTTTAATCTTTTGCTTGCTAAATGATCTTTTGGTACTTGCGACGGTTATGGTACTGTCAGAAATAATCGTAAAGCGGTCATCAAGTTCAGGAAAATATCGCTGTTAATTGTAGTCAACTATGTGTTGAAGGAACACTTTAGGACCTTGGATTTTCTTATTGTCCTCCAGAGGATTTTTTTAAAGTTGTAATTCATCTAAAAGATCATCTGATACGTCGGCGCTAAATTTAATGAATTCTGTAGCTGATGTTAGTATAACTTCAATAGGAGCGAGCATAGCTCATTTGGGTACTGTGTACTGATTTAAACAACAGAAACTTATTATCTAACTGAGCAAGCATTGGCATGTATTGGAGATCAGAATTGAAAAGAGCAATTCAGAAAAAATGGCCCTGTTAAATTTAGTTTTAGTGTAGGTTCGAACTTGTAACATTTAAGTTTTTCCAGTTTGGGTCCGAAGTCCATCTGTTTGTGCTTTTCCCTCTTCTTCTTCTTCTTTTTTTTTTTTTTTTTTTTTTTTTTTAATATAAATAAGCAATTTTCCCCCAGATTGTTTAGGTAATGCACAAGAATCATCCTCTGCTAAGGAGAATATCTCTCTACAGCCCAGTGCATCGCATCCTCTGCTCCCTTCTTCCCTATTCTACCGCCCTGGGCTGGAATGGAGGAAGAGCTTATGGCTTAAATCCGGTGTCCTGTTATGTGCTCTTAATAGGGCACTGGATTTAAAGCCATAATAAGATAGCCACGTGTTTGGCTTTTTATGATCACATTTCTGTGTTTTGAATATGAAAATATTAAGTTCATTGAAGAGAATTTTTGCAATAAGCATTCGGAACTATTGAGAACTAACTATTAGTATAAAACACATTGGAAGTGATGGGTCAATTGCTGATCCAGCACCTTAATATAAAGCAACGCATCTGATAGCAGTAGTTTACTTAATTCGCCTTAAAGATTTTATTTCTCATGTATTATTCAGTGCATTATGTGGAAACAATTTTAATGATCTTGGCATAATAAGACAGAAAGAAACCAGCTGGTCAATATTCGTGTTTAAAGTGTTTCATTTTCATGTCTGTAGGTTTCAGGGGTCATCAGTCTACTTTCCCGGCACCTATATGATTTGTAACAGGACTTGTTTATGTTGCAGAGTAAGATGGTCAGCATCATTTGAAAGATAAACGATTGTGCTTAGACGAATTAGTTTGCTACGAGAAATGTATTGTACCTTTTAACTGTTGCTTTGAAAATCTGTTTTGGACGAAATTTGTGCACCAACTTTTACTGAAGTGAGTGCCAAGATATTTTAAACCCTAAAGAGAATGTGTATTCGTGTTGGCCAAAATAGAGGCTGAAATCAAAAATCAAATTCTTACTCAGCATTGCTGTTGCGTGTGGTTATTATTTCGTATAGAAACTTAATATAGTGTTAAACCAGAATGCTCTGCCCCAGGAAAATAAGGCGCACGTGCACACACGCATACACAACGGGCATAAGATCGCACTTGTTGCGACATTTACTATTTACTAAAAGTGGAAAAGCAAACTCAGAGAGTGACGACACACGATGCTGTAATGACCTGCTGTGAATTCGAGACTGATTTGAAACCTATAAACAAAATCTTTCGCAAACAAATTTTGCGATTTTTTTTTTTTTTAATGGGAACTCATTCCTCAGTCACATATGATTTTCTCCAGTGCTATCCAATTGTTTGTTATGTACCAAGGGGTAAGCTGTGCACTTCATATCCTAAACAGAACAAAATGATTGCCATCAATGGGCATTTACTTTACTCATCTGTAAAAGTGTATGAAAATGAATTAAAAAAAAAGTTGGACAAGAACCCAGCATCACTGCACAACAGTCGATTTGTTTTCATGGCTTGTTGATATACTGGTTATGGCCTTTAACAACACATGCCTGCGTAATTCAGTGCAAGATAAATTTTAACATGCTTTGAGTGTACGGATATGTATTGAATTGGAAAATAATGACTGCAAATGTAAGGCAACAAAAAAGTGCTAATTACCGTATATACAAGTACAAATCAGTCTAAAATGTAGCCGCCATCGTTTGCCACGACCGACTCGCATCGTCTGCAGCAATTGGATACCGTCCCTGTAGAATTTTGGCGGATTGGATTCAAAGAAGTAAATGCGCGTTCGACTTCGTCCCGCTTGGTGAACCGCTGTCCGTCCAGGAAATCTAGCAACGACCCAAAAAGGTGGTAGACACTTGGGGTAATGTCCGGGAATAGATTAGGTGCGGCAGCAGCTCCCGGTCCATGTCCCTGATCTTGTGACAGGTCATCCTTGCTGTTTGAGGTGTCGCTCCATCCTGCTGTAGGAGAACGCCCTTGCGGTTCAGCAGTTCTGGTCGTTTCGACGTGAGCGATGCGTGCAGATCGTCGAGCTGACAGCAGTACACATCGGTGGTGATAGTGGTGGTATCCGGCAGCGCTCAAAAAACATGACACCCCCGCATATCCCACCAAACAGCAGGACCTTTACGTGGTGGTCGGCATTGGCTTCTGTTTTGGGTCCAACCGCGGTTTCCGAGTGCTGGTATTGTCATACAGGACCCATTTCTCATCACCTGTCACAGGGAGGTCCAAAAACGGTTCAGCTGGGTCATGTGCAGGTAGGGAATCGTATGCATTCATTCGATTTGCTTCCTGCTCAGTTGTGAGTTGATGGGGTACCCAAACTTTTGAGTTGATTAGTATACTCTTGTCAGGGTTGCCAGCCGACCGGGAAACCGGGAAAAATCAGGGAATCCGAAAATAAGGCTTTTAAAGTCAGGAAAAACTCAGGGAGAAATAAATTTTTTTTTGAAAACACCTGGAAAAGTTTTTTTTGCATAATGCGTATGCAGTTACGAGGGATGCAAATTCTGCGGCAGAGTGTGCCAAAATAAAAATATTGCGCCATCTTGTTACAAAAGGCAGATTTAGCGCCATTGCGCCCCAGAACCGTCGAGCCCCGTCGTCATCGCCAGTACTTCGGCACACTAAATTCTCCGTGCGCACCGAGTTCCGCTGAAAGCTAAATAAGACCATGCGGTGGGAAGAAAGATTCAGCGATTCCAAGTACCAGGGGTTTTATGTAGTTACTATGGAAATCGTCTGTCCGCTGCGGACAACAAAAAACGTCGCGTATGCAATGGCAATCGAAAATTTCAGCCAGCAATAAAAAAAGAAAAAAAAAGCCAGCAAGTAATTGCTTCTTAAAGTTACATTGAGACAGTTCTGTTTTTTCCTTCGATAACTTTTAGAACAGATACCATATCGCGTACAAAATCTTTTTCAAATAATGCATTTTTCACGCTAGGGGATGTAAATATATTTTGCATTATGCCCGATATTTCAGCTTCTAAAAGTCCAGTTAGAGAAATTCTTTTTGCGACTGATAGAGTTCGTGGAAAAAAATGTTTTGTTTATAATTTCTGATTTTCCGAAACTAACGGTTTTGTTACTAGGGAGCGGAAGGTCATATTTCTGTTTACGGTATATTTGCAGCAGGGTATGTATGCGTTCCTAAAAACTCGATCGATAAAATTCGTTTTGGGTCAGATACCGCTGATAAGGAAGGCTTGTTGCGCATATTTCCTACTCTATTAATGCATAGTTTTTCCGCTAGTGGAACAGATATGTATATCTTATTTTTCTCTATATCGCTGCATCTAACAGTTTGATGTGAAAAAATAAATAAATATATATATCATCATCGTCATTTCAACCATTATCAATCCACTGCTGGACGAAGGTCTCCACAACGGTCTGTCTTGTGCCAGTCTCCTCCTTGTCACTCCCGCATACTTTCGAATTTCATCCACCCATCTTCCATGGGGTCTTCTTCTGGGTCTTTCTTGTCCCTTGGAATTCAATCTAAAATTTCGGCTGTCCATCGATGGTCTGTCCTTCTGGCAGTATGTCCAGCCCATTGCCATTTCAGGGATTTAACTCTGATCATGATGTCTTCAACTCTTGTCATTTTTCAGATCCACAACTTCCTCTTCTTATCTCTCCTGGTTACACCAAGCATGCACCTCCCCATGTTACTTTGAGTTGTCTGCAGCCGTTTTCTGTCTCATTTAGTTAAGGTCCACGTCTCTGCATCATACGTAAGCACTGGAAGGATGCATTGATCAAACACTTTTCTTTTAAGACATAATGGCATATTGCTCTTGAAAATTATGCTGTTTCTTCCAAAAGCTCTCCAGGCAAGCTTTGTACGCCGATTAATTTCTTCATCAATGGAACCCTCAATTCTGCTGTTTGAAAATACAACACACATAAAAATTGGAAAGGGAGTGATGCAAGGTGACACCATATCTCCGAAGCTCTTTAATGCCACATTGGAGGGTGTCTTTCAGTCGCTGAGCTGGGAAAACAAGGGGATAAAGATTAATGGAGATTATCTAACCCACCTTCGTTTTGCTGATGACGTAGTCATTTTTGCAACTACTCCATCAGAGCTGCAGAGTATGATCCAGGAACTTGCTGACAAGAGTAAAGAAGTGGGATTAAAAATGAACTTTCAGAAGACAAAAGTGATGTTCAATGCTTTTACAAGAAATGAAGATTTATCGATTGATGGAGAAAAGCTGGAGATAACAGACACGTACGTTTATCTTGGACAGCAGATATCAAGTGAGGGTCACATTGATGAAGAAATTAATCGGCGTACAAAACTTGCCTGGAGAGCTTTTGGAAGAAACAGCATAATTTTTAAGAGCAATATGCCATTATGTCTTAAAAGAAAAGTGTTTGATCAATGCATCCTTCCAGTGCTTACGTATGGTGCAGAGACGTAGAAGCCGCCCCGGTGGCGCAGTGGTCTAAGCGATGGCCTCTGATCATTCGTCTGAAAGGGGTCCGGGTTCGAATCCCGGTGAGGCATGGATGTTGTGTTTGTCTTACGGCACTGGCTCTCTCCCTTCCCTGGAACCAGTGACCCTAAATTAGGGACGGGCGACTGCTTATAGCCCAATTGAGTTGCTCACGGTGGTCGTTAAACCTTCAATCAAAAAAAAAAAAAAAAAAAAAAAAAGACGTAGACCTTAACTAAAAGAGACATACAAATGCTGCAGACAACTCAAAGGTGCATGGAGAGGTGCATGCTTGGTGTAACTAGGAGAGATAAGAAGAGGAACTCGTGGATCCGAAAAAATGTCAAGACAGAGTGGAAGACATCATGGTCAGAGTTAAATCCCTGAAATGGCAATGGGCTGGACATACTACTAGAAGGACAGACCATCGATGGACAACCGAAATTTTAGATTGGATTCCAAGGGACAGGAAAAGACCCAGAAGAAGACCACATGGGCGGTGGGTGGATGAAATTCGAAAGTATGCGGGAGTGACATGGAGGAGACTGGCACAAGACAGACCGTTGTGGAGGAAACTTGGGGAGACCTTCGTCCAGCAGTGGATCGATAATGGTTGACAATGATGATGATGATATATATATATATATATATATATATATATATATATATATATATATATACTTAAGAGCAAAACTGAAGACTAAGGAAAAACTTTAGAAGTTAATGGATGCAAGCGAAATTGTTAACTAGTGCTAGGTCATGCAACTCTACGGAGGACATGACTTATATATATATTTTTTAAACTATTTTAGGTGGGAATGTTACTTGCATCTATGGCCTTGCAGAAACCCATTTCCAACTAGGTCTTTGTGGAAGTGAGAAAATGCAGAGTTTTTGCTGGTCCTTGATAAAGCCAAGGCTCAGTATTCTCGACACCTTCTACATTCAGTTGTTTTATTTTATTTTTTTTATCTTTTCTCCTTTTACTCACACAGGTAGATACATAACCTTTTCTATGTTGTACTAGGTGTGAGTCAAAATTATATATGCATTTTTTTGCTTAGGTATCTTCTTCTTTATAGAATATATATATATATATATATATATATATATATATTGTCAGACAAGCGTGCCTGGTGAGAATATTTTGTATATAATTTTCAAATTTTCTTAATCCACAGTTCCGTCACGATGTGCTAATTATAATTACACCTGAGAATTCGGTATCATCTATCATGTAAATACTAGTTCCATAAAAATACGATATTCTACATTTGTGGTACGTATAAAGAATCTTGGGGGAAACATCTTTTAAGCGCGAGTACTGTGACTTCATTAAAACGATCAGCATTCGTACATTCGTCACCATAATTGTTAAAATACTGTGTCCAAAGTAATTGGTTGAATTCGTGTAATTTTAATGCAGTTCAATACCATCATCGTCGTATCTTTTGCTTTAAATTTTAATATGATCATTGATATCCAGCTTTATAATATTGTTTTGCTTTTTAAATATTTGCGCATCCTATTAAGTCAACCTCTCACTCTCTTCCAGGTAAGAACGATGTCGTGAATACATGAACAATTATGATTCTGGTTTCTTTCATGATTTTTTTTTCTTTCTAATTACCCACCCTCCCTCCATACCTTTCCATTTAGATGTAAATTTATTTTCAGATGGTTCTGCTGTAATATATGTATATTAACATATCATTTAAAGTTAATGTGTGTAAATATGCGTAACCCACATCAAAGAAAAAATGTACACAGCTTCTATGTTCAGTTAATAAGGTTTCTAGTATCGGAGGGTCTCTCTCTCTCTCTCTCTCTCTCTCTCTCTCTCTCTCTCTCTCTCTCACACACACACACATTTTAAAGCAATTATTTGTTTTGAAGACAACATGAATGCAGCTCCACCCCTTTTCCTCCTTAAACTTGTATTATTATGCACATTCTAATATTCTCTTGTGTTTAGGCATCCGTTAAATGTAACTGAACTTAAGAAATAATTTATATGGTGTGGCTGCACATGGAAATATGGTTAGTTCGGCCATGTTGAAAATATTAATATGCTCACATTTTATCGCTTCTGTTCAGATTAAAGCGCTGTATAAAACTTCAAAATGTGTATGAAGCAGAAAGATTTACCTGATTTTATGCTGATATAAATGCATTTCACATATTCCTTCAGTGAAATCAATAAATGCCTTTCTTGTGGCTGCTTCAGCAAAACTGATTAATTGGTTGATGATAAATTTGATCATTATGGAAAATCCAAACTGTGTTTTTTGATATTTCCCATTGGTAAACACCACTTCGATTTTCGATATGCTTCTTGAAGAAAGGATTGATTCTTGGATTTGGAGGACGGATACAAAAAATCACGTTTATATTGTTATCTGTGTCCCAGTAGTTTGTTTAAGAACACGAACTTGTCTGACGTTTTTGTTTCAAAGCCTCAAAATTATTTTTTCATGAGTAAAACTATTATTGCTTTTTTTTTTTTTTGTAAGACTGAATATTTTTTAATGTTAGCAACTCTAGAAGTATTTATTATCCACCTTCATCAGTTCTTTGTAGATTTTCCGAATTCTGCAGATTCTGTCCCGTCTCCCCATCTGCCGCGGCAAACAATTCAAAGTTCTCATCGTAGTAGTTTGAGTTTTCTGCATCATCGTTGAAAAACTTAAAAACTGTATTTGATTTATACAACGCCGGTCAGAAGTTTCGGTATCGAATGTTTGAAAAACTACCTAGGTCAGATACCTGAAGTGCAGTTCTTTAGATGTTTGAAAGACAATTATTTTTGTTGTTGTATGTTTGATTGGGGGTTTAACGACCACCGTAACTCGATGGGCTGTAAGCAGTTGCCTGTCTTCAGGGCCACTGGTTCTAGAGAAGGGAAAGAGCCAGTGCCGTAAGAAAACTCAACATCTATGCATCACATGGATTCGAACCCGGACCCATCTCAGACGAATAGCCACAAGCCAGCGCTTAGGCCACTCGTGCAGCATTAATTTTAGATCTTATTTACTAAGGACCAATTGATCAAGTCACATGATTTACAGTTTTTGCTATGGCGGGTTGTAAAACTGGTAGATGAATGAAACTCGAATTTGATTTTTCATCATCGCACGTTTGTTTTGTGCGTGGATTAGCTCTTGTTTTTTGCCAAGCTACTTGCAGTGTAACCAAATTGCAGGTAAAGCGCCATTGACAAAGTGAATAAACTGGTCGATAGGAGTAAATGTGTATACTCACTGATTAAAAAAAAAAAAAGTTGCATTTATTCTGATAGTGTAGACTTAAAAATACTTTGCAATTTCTTTTTTTAAGGTATCTCAACGTAAATTATCGATTTCGCGTTTGTACTACCTTGTGCACTTGGAGTCATCACTGAATTATGACCACCCCTATTAAAAGGGGGATGCGGCCCGTTGAGCACGTGATTTCTGAGAAGGCGCAATTAGTCGATCGATAATGCATGTATAAGGTGTGAGTGGAGCAGCTGGTAGTAAAATTCGGAGCGTGATTGGTAAACGGAAGTATTTATCGGACTTTAAAAAAGGGCAGATTGTCGGACCTCGGAGAGTGGGTGCCACGTTTTCCTGAGCGGCTGAACTGGTGGGTTGTTCGGGAGCCACCGTATTTAAAGTGTATCAGGACTGGCGGGAAAATGATCCAGCAACGACCCGGAAGCAGAACTGCCCAAGACAAGGAAAGGCTGTGAGAGGTGAGCGCCGGGTCCAACAGACGTAGCATTGTTCGACAGTTGACAACCCATACAACAGTGGTCAACCCGAAACAGTATCCATCATGTCCATGTGTTGCACGCTGGCACTATGGGCTATAACAGCAGACGACCCCGAAGACGACATCCTCTTCTAACCACGGTTCATCGGCGTAAAAGACTCGCCTAGTGCAAAGATGACTGGAAAAAAGTGTGTTGGGCTGACGAGTAGCGTTTTTTACTCCACTCCGTGGATGGTCGTGTACGTATTTGGCGCAAACCACATGAGGTACTCGATCCGTCCTGCATGATCTCCACATTACAAACCGGTGGAGGCGGTTGTATGGTGTGGGGTGTGTTTACCTGGCACGAACTTGGACCCCCTGGTGCATGTGGAACAACGTATGACTGGGGCTCACTGTCGTGAATTGCTTTCTGACTCTGTACGCGCAGTAGTGTTGCACTTTTTCCCGAATGGCGACGATGTCTTTCAAGACTCGTCGCCATTCGACGAGTCTTGGAAGACATCTTTGCCAATGCTCTAAGTCACAGGTCCAGTGTTGTGCGGGTATAGTTTGAAGAACACAGTTCAGACTTCCAGCATATCGATTGGCTTCCAAACTCCCTCCGATATCAATCCCATAGATCACGTGTGGGGACAACATGGAGAGGCATATAAGGCGTCTGGCTGCATCAATCATCTCCATACCTGCATTGAAGGCCGCATTACACACAGTTTGGTTGGCCATACCTCCTCACTGCTTCCGGCATTTTATAGAATCGATGCCATGTCTGATAGCTGTTGTACTGAAGGCGAAACGAGGACCTACAAAATATTAGGTAGGTGGTCATAATTCAGTGATTACTCAGTATATATGACATGACCACAAACAGACGTTAGATGCAGCCTCACAGTCTGGTTGTAGAACATTAAATTACCGAAATACGGGAGTTCAAACTTTTTTGAAACAAGTTTTTCCAAAATCGCAAATTTTTTTCTCTCCGGACATTGTGTAACACTTACAAAAATAAATAAATAAAAATAATCCATCCACGTTTGAACGTTCATACAATGACTTTGCTGTCCAATCCTCCTTTTTAATAAATTTTAGAAAATTATTCTGCAGTACAAAAGAATTGGTGTATTTATCTCTTGAGGGTGTAAAATAAGCGACGGTAAATTTAAATAGTTTTTTTTTTTTTTTTTGGTGAAAATCCTCTAAATACGTGGCGTCAGTAAATAAATAAATACATCGCTCTTTCCACGTTCCAGAAACACATAGCAACCGAAAGTTGTTTTCAGCCGCCGCCGTGGAATCGAATCACGGATCTCTCGGTATCTAGCCGAGCGCGTTAGCTTTACACCACGGTGGCCAGCAATCCACGGTGCTATGTGTATTTTTAAGTCAGCTTCTGACTTAAATATTTAAAGTCAGCTTTTTTTTTTTTTTCCAGTTCAACATTCGTTAAAAACAGTTGTTTCATGCAAATGTTATTTTAATGCGATTAATCCTTTCTGTATGAGAGTTATCCTTTGTTCAGACATAATACGAAGTTGTTATGAGTGTCAGTTAGTCTCTCTCTATGGCCCGGGTAGCGTAGTGCTCTAAGCGATGGCTTCTGATCATTCCTCCGAGATGGGTCCCGCTTCGAATCTCGGTGGGACATAAATGTTGTGTTTGTCTTACGGCGCTGGCTGTCTCCCTTCCCTGGAACCAGTGGCCCTGTTTTAGAGACGGGCGACTGCTTATAACCCACCTAGTTACTCAGGGTAGTCTTTAAACCTTCAATAAAAAATCTGTCTCTCAGTATGAGGTTTAAGAAAATGTGTATGCATGTGCTTGCAAGCTAGTACTAAATATATCAGTTCATGTGCTGGCATATATTCATGTTTGCATTAAAACGAGGGAAAAGTAATAGCAATATTTGTAATTAATTTTTTTTCTCTCCTCTAGGTAAGTACATTTTGTGCCTGTTATTTGTTGTGTACATGTGTATTCCTTGGTGCTTATCTGCCGTACACGTACCTGAGCTCTCCTGTGGATACTAATAATGCGCTGAAGGTGAGTCATAGTTTGTTTGTTTTTTACGTCCCCTTTCCTTGTTATTTGGTATGGTGACTGACATGTGTAAAGAAAAATTAAAAGAATCACATTCTCGAAGCAACTTCATAGATTGGTCATGAATTTTGACAAGATAAAGATTTTGTTGTAACTGATCATATAAAATTGTGTAGCCTCGCATTTACGTAATTAAAACTTGGATTACATGATAAAGAAAAAAGATGATAAAGAAAAAAGATGTTCATTTTAGTTACTCAGCAGATAAGGTTTTCCGATTAAGTTCTGAACATTTTTGATGATTATTTTAACAACATAATTTACGTTTCTTTTCCTGATGAAGAATAATTGTTTGTAATGTATAAACGGGTAATGCAACTGATCGATAAAGAAATGTAATAATTTTTCCTGTAGTTGACTT
Organism: Macrothele yani; assembly: GCA_039090855.1. Lineage (NCBI taxonomy): Eukaryota > Metazoa > Arthropoda > Arachnida > Araneae > Macrothelidae > Macrothele > Macrothele yani. Next base: position 80,752,148 of record CM077026.1, read on the forward strand.
ACCTGCAAGTGGTTTTGACAACAAGGAGGAAGGCTTGCCAAATTTCAGTGATTCTCGGTAGATTTAAATGTGCGCACCACGTGTGGTCCACACATTTTTTAACACGTGCGCATATCAGAATTTTTTATCTCACCTTTTTCTCACACACCCCCCACATCAGAATTTTTTTCTCTCACCTGGAGTATTGAGACTTGCATGTTTCCCTGAAGGGTTATTGTTACGTTAAGAAACAACATCCATGGACATAGTGATAGCACATTTCATTATTATTATTATTACAGTAAATGCAGTTTCACTGAAAATGCAAGAGTTAGTGACGTAGAGTGACCTGCCAAGTTTTACAATTTACCCGTAGAATTTACGGAAATTCTACTTGTCCAAAAGAAATTTGGATTTGAGATTAAATGAACACAGATATAATTTAAAAATGAATCACCAAAGCACACCTCTTTTGCAAGAACTGTAAGTGCTGGAAATTCCATTCCAGACTGGGACAACGCTAAGATCATAAACACACCTAACTCTGTTTATTCCTTGTTATTTACAGAAATCCTCTATATTTCGGCTTATAATACACGTTGCTGTAATGACTATTATCCTTGTGTTTTACCTGAACCCTGGAGCAATCTGATTAGGGAGGACAGCACAATAACTATTGTTTCTGTTGAGTAATTTTCGTTGACTAATTATGCTTTTTCGACTGTCTTGTTATCTGGTATATCATGTGACACTGACATTACCTTTCCCATGATGCATCTGCTCCACGTATTTAAGACCAGCATGTAACCACATGATGGAAATCACATCTGATGAAGGTGTGCTCATGTTTTTAACCTGTACATAGATTTCGTTTTTTAGCTGAATAATTATCATCGTGCAACAAGACGAATTTCTTTTAATACTACTACTACTACTTGTTTTATGGTTATTTTACGAACGGCATATTTTAGATCTCCGTTTATTTCTTGAGGTTAGTGCAATTTATAAATGGCAAGTGTCTCACCCCCCACCCCGGGACCATATTCTGATTTACCAATCACATTTACCCCCATTTCTGTGTCCCCAACCCTCTCTGCTTGCAGCGGAGTGGGAAAGACTGGGTAAAAACTCTGTAGAATTACGATTGGAGGTAACTGCTAAAAAAAGAGAATGCAAGAAATAAAAAATATCAGCCTCACGTGTAAGATTTAGAGTTGCGGTTTTGAAAGGTATTCTAACATATCAAAAAAAACGTAAGGTCAAAATCTCAAATAAGTTAAAGTCAAAAGTTACTGCAAATATCGCAATAATTTCAGTTACAACTGAAAATCTGTGTATGTAGCCTAATGACAACATACTAATAAGATGATCATGTACCGATTGCATTTTTTAATCGCTGTAAGCGTTAAATAGTGCCAAATAGCTTAATTATTGCATATGAAACTTATTAAAATCAACGAAGCACGCATGCGCAGAATAAATCGACTTTTGGTCAAAGTGTTCGATTAAATCAGTGAGTTCGAAAGATCAGCCAATCGAACATATCGAGTAAACATTCACTGATTTTTTTTTTTTTTTTTTTTTTGCGGATTTCAATTCTTGAAGTTAAAAGGGCAGGTTTGGATACGATGTGTAATTTTACGACTGCCCTGGTTAAGCCAGAACACATACACCCACGTCGTGTGTGGTGTATACTCTGATTTAACTTTACCTTTTGGTCCCTGCTACCTATGTAAATTTTAATTAGTTCTCAAACGGTTTCTAACTTAACACTACATTTTCTTGTGGCAACCATGTTTTGTGGCAACCAGAACTGATGTCAGGAATAGAATAACGTTTTGTTCAACAGAGATAAGAATGATGTTTACGGTGTATATTTCTTGCTTTTCTAATTAGACTTTGATCGTATGCTTTCTTGCAGACTTTCATCAGGCTGCTGTTTTTTGACTGATATATTTTGCTGCTTCATGTTAGGTGTTTTGAGTCTGGTTAGGTGGCTGGGCCTTGTTAGAAGTTTGTTGCATTTTTTTATATTGTTTGAGTTTGAAGCATTAAATTTTTATAAAGTTTAGTTCTACTTGAAGTGTTATGAAGTTACGAGTAGTCTGTTGCATTCAGTGTATTCGAGAACCGGTTTTATGCAGATATCAAATTACTGAATGATATGATACAGGTCCAATCAGTACTAAATTAAGAGATATCTACACTGCTGGCCACCCAAAATGCAACACCAAGAAGGAAGCAACCGATTGATCTGAAATTCGCAGCATGAGTCGCCCGCGAGAGGATATGCAAACGATTAGCATTGCAGGGCATACGCAAATCATGTGTGCCCGGCACGCCACCGAGAAGAACTATCAGAAGGGTGCACAGAAGGCGGGGTGTAAGTAGTGGAAGTGTGTTGTGCTGCCGGACCTGTGCGTGGGAAGCTTCCTGATGCCTCGTCGCAGAATACGGCAGTCATGTTCGACTGAGGACGTATAGTGGCTTATGGCGACAGCGGTTTATCGTACCGAGACATCGGCGCCCGTGTGGGACGACATCCAGTCACAGTGAGGCGAGTATGGATTCGGTGGGTGCAGGAGGGGCGGGCCGGACCAACGTGAGCGATTGCCGCAGCCGCGGCACATCACCGAACGAGAGGAGCGGCATGTTGTACGGCGGGCATTGACGGCTCGCACCGCCACATCACGAACGTTAGCGCAGGAATTAGGGTGTGTTGCGCAACAACCCGTGTCGGCAGGTACCGTTCGACGTCGTCTGCAGGAGCGGGGACTTGACGCGTACGGCGTCCATTGCTCCGATTACCATTGAGGTTATACCACCGGCGAGTGCGGCGGCAGTGGGCCGTTGAACGCCGCACCTGCACTACAGAATGGCACGACATTGTCTTCTCCGACGAATCCCGCTTCTGCCTGCAACACCACGATGGTTGGATCCGTGTGTGGCGGCACCGCGGCGAGAGATTGTATGACGCCTGCATTATGCATCGCCATACCGGTCCGTCGCCTGGCGTTATGGTTTGGGGCGCAATTGGATATGACACCCGCACCCCTCTGGTACGCATCGCCGGTACACTCAACAGCCACCGCTACATCTCCAACGTTTTGGACCCTGTAGTCCTCCCTTAACTGCAGGACCTGCCAGCGGCCACGTTTCAACAGGACAATGCGCGCCCGCACGTGGCACGCATCGTGCAACAAATCTTCATGTCACACCATGTGTCACTGCTGCCGTGGCCCGCCTGTTCTCCCGATATGTCGCTGATCGGCAACCGAGTGGCCGGCAAACACCACCCGCGGCTACGCCTGATGAACTGTGGCAACGTGTGGAAGCAGCCTGGACTGACATACCCCAAGCCCACATCCAAAGCCTCTTTCGTTCGGTGTAGCGGCCGTTATTGCCAGCCATGGGGGCCACACGAACTATTGATGTCTGCGTGTTCCGCAAGTCACACAGGCCTGTAAGCTCAATCGTTTCATCTTTGTATCTGTTGTTATCTGTCCAGTAAATCTGTCTTTGCTATCTCGTGTCCTTCTTGGTTTTGATTTTGGGTGGCCAGCAGTGTATGTTTAGCTATTCAGAGCATCACGTAAACGCTACGGAACGTTTCTGTTAAAGCAACATTCATGTCCACGTAATGCTAATGTTCTCACATTTTCCACATATTTATAGATATCAAACACAAAGAATGTAACGCGTTTGTAATATCTTGACCACCCGAGTTTGCCGTCGTCCTCGTACAGGTGTCTTGAAATCTTTTTAAATGTTTAAGAGCGTAATCTTTGCGTCTCTCCTCTCTTTCTCTGGTGGAGCGAACGGCTCAATACCTGTGAATAAGTCTAGGACAGTAAAAAAAAAAAAAAAAAAGGGCTTTGTTCATTTATGGAGCTAGAATTTTAGCTGTTTTGCTGGCTGGCTGAGATCCAGTATCAGCCGTAATAATTATAGAAATTTTGTGTGGAGTACCGAAACCTGGTTGCTAAGAGGCAGAATCTGTAATATTATTGCTTTCCGTGATTTTAGTTTTCATCGTTTTATTTCGTTTTTAGCGAGTGAACTCATCCATTATAAAATTACGTGCAGTTAAGGTTATCACCGAGTTGATTACCGTGACAGAAACTGCTGCTACCAGTTGCACGGCCAATTTATTTCCCTTACCTCTTCTTTTTTACTTCCCCTCAGGTTGAGGAAGGCATTTTAAGGGATGTTGTTAATTTAAATGGTTGTTGGGTCCTTAAAGGCAGCTGTTGATTCAGTCTCCGGATTATGGAACCGAGCAACTGCTGGCCAGCTGCGATTGAAGTCAGTGGGCGGCGGCTTCCAATCGTCTGTCACTAAGCATTGTGAGTTAACTGGCCAGTTAACCTTCGTAGATGCCACACCCACCTTCAATGATGTCACTGCCCACTTTGATGAATTACTCTTTAAATGATCTTTGGAGGGGTCGCTGACTTAAAACACTCTCGGCAGCCATGAGAAGTGGCTGGACGCAGAGAAAGGGTTGATGAGAATTTTTCTTGAGGTGATGATCACCGCTTCTGACTTCTACAGGCAGGCGTATTACGTCACGGGCATTATCGATAAACATGTACAACATTAGTTGTCGCTATTATGAGTCGCAGTCGTGTCATAGACATTCAGTATTGCCATGAAGTATGGAGGGGTTGACAAGTGCGCCAAAAAATTCCGACTCTTATTGGGTCTATGACCCTCGGTTATGTGGAAATGGAGAGATGCTGAAAGAGTGTACATTTTGGTTTCCATCACTGGCGGCGGAAGGTAGTGTACGCGGGGTTCCCGACCCCCTTAGAATATCATTTCTTCATCACTTGGGGTCTTTCTACGAAAGATTTCTGGCTCACATGTTATGAGTTATCATTTTTTCAGGATGATTTCCTGAAGACCGCCACCACGCTATGCAATTTTCTGGAAAACGCTTCTGGTACAATTACTGATTTTGCACAAATAAGGTGAACAGTTAACTCAGCGTTGTGTTTTTCTCTTTATGAAAGATCGTTCCAGAATTCTTTTAATTATTTAAAAGCAATAACCAGGACATTTTTTTCTCTCTGTGTGTTTTCTTTTCTTTTTTTTTTTTCCCCAAGTCTGAATGTATCTTAATACATCTGCCAAATAAATAACTGAACAAAAGCTAATTGGAACTCAAATTAAGCGGTAAATATACTGCTACTTGTTGTACACAGGCCTTTGTTGGAGTTTTGTCACATAAAAGATAAACTAGCCTGGACGAATGTATGTGTGTGCTTTTGCTGCGAAACCCTCAAATAGCAAAAAGCTGGACGCATTACTAGAAGAACTGACCGCTGTTAAACAACAGAAATTTTAGATTGGATACCAAGGGGCAGGGAAAGATCCAGAAAAAGACCACGTGGGAGATGGGTGGATGAAATTCGTAATGCTGGAGTTAACAAGCTTAAGACTGAAATTGTTGAAGTCACTTTAGTAGACCATTCAGCTGTGGATTGATATGACTTATGATAATTTAAAGGCGTATATAGAAATTTCTTCGGGCGGGGGCCACAAAAAATGGATTGGAAGTGTTTGAAATCCATCAGGATAAAATTTAATTTAATGAAAAAGAGAAGAAAAAATTAAAGCATTATTTTCTAACTTAAGTTGATTCATGTTTTTTTCTAATGTAAATCGCATTTTAACAAAAAATAAATAAAACACCTGCCTTGCCTCCCTTCTCCCCTAAATACCTTGGATGATATGTACGAGTATGTATATACACTTATCGTTAAAATAGTCGCACCCAGAAGGACTTGTCATATTGCAATGCAATTCGGGAGGAAGGTAAAGGTTACCAGGAACAATAAACGATTAAACATTGCGATGATATGGGCATTATATTTATTGAGCTACACGCCAATAAGTAGTGCCTCTCAGTATGGCGTCGGGACGCCATTTTTGCTCGCACAGCATGCCAAACGTCTCGGCATGGAGTTGTACAGGTTCCTATAATGGTGCTCTGCGATAAGCCATTCCATGCAGCTCGAGAATCTTCTCACGCAGTTCCTGCAGACTGTGCAGTAAGGTTGGAGGTTGGATAGCGCATTCAATAGCATCCCATACATTTTCAATCGGCGATAGGTCTGGCGATGCGGCTGGCCATGGCAGAGCGTCAGTGTCTTGAAGGCAAGCTCTCGAGACAGCAAGAGTATGCGGACGAGCGTTGTTCTGTTGGAAAATCGCACCGGAATGAGTGTTCAAAAAGGTTGGGCCACTGGTTGCAGGACCTCATTAACGTAACGCTGGGCTACCAAAGTGCCTGTAATGAACACCAAAGGTGATCTAGCATCGTAGGCATTGCACCTCACACCATGACACCAGGCCTTCTGGACGTGTGACGCTCGACAACAAACCGTTCTTCTTGGCGATGACCGTGGTGCCTCCACACACGGATTCGTTGGCCGTTTCCTCCAAGACAAAAGCGGGACTCATCACTGAAGATTGAAGATGCCATTCGAGTGGCCCGCTGCCATTCTGAGTGGCTCCTTGAGAGTCTGGCACGACACCATTGCAATCTTTGGCGACGATTCAATGGTGTTAAGGGCAGTCGTCGTAACGGCTGCGTGCGTGTATATATAGTCCTACGTTGTGTATCCGTCTGCCGATGGTCTGGCACTAATCGGACGATTCATGGAGGGCACCACTGCTCGCTGAATATCCGCAATCAATCGTGGCTGTTGAGTCACTCCGCGCATGTCGGACAACCCGTCGTTCCTCTCTCTCTCTCTCTCTCTCTCTCTCTCTCTAGTTCGTCTAGGTCTCTCAGACCCTCCCTGTCGCTGCTGCGTGCCTTGTTCTATCCACTGCCGCCAACGTGCGGATATCACTATGGTGATATCCGCACGACCGGCATGGCGCGCAATACGGCGATAAGATCATCCAGCTTCCCGTAGCCCAACGATGCGGCCCCTCTCGAACTCATCCAACTGCTCGAATTGTTTCCGAACTTTTCACCGACACATACTTCACTTGCAAAGGATGTTACCAACGCAACAGCACGAGTCAGACTAGCAAGCACGCGCAACGGGACGACCTTATATAACCGGTCAGGCACAGAGCGACTCTTCCTTGCTTGCGTTACTTGCGCGGCCGAGCGTGATACTTCAATCATTTGCATGTGTCACGATATCAAATCTAAAACCTACACATCAAGTTTCACCTAAAACCTACACATCAAGTTTCATTCCTGTCGGCTGCTTCCTTTTGGGCGCAACTACTTTTTTTTTTTTTTTTTTTTTTTGACGGTGAGTGTATATATATCCTACGGGTTTTCTTTTCTCTCTCTCAGTCATCTTTCTTTTTCATTTTTTATTGTTTTTAGCTCTCGATGAAGCTGGACACCTTCTGAAATTAGTTTTTTTTTTCTATGTTCGGAAGTTATGATCTGCGAAACATTCACAAAATTGCGAATGATGCTGCTTGCCTGTTGCATGTAACGAATACTTTAAAGAAAGAGAGTCAGAATTTAAAGAAAAAAATCGTCTGGATAAATATTCGTGTGGCTCCAACGTTTTTGATGTAGATACCAGTCAAAAGTGGTTCATTTCTCGCAGACATATATGTGTGTGCACGTTTGTTAGTGCCCCCCTCCCCCCGCTCTGCAAAAATAAGTATTGCTGATGGAACCTTTTCGTAGAATTCAATCATTACGGGATTCAGTTTCGATCGCGAATTTCAGTTTGGATGCCAGTGTGTTTGTAATGAAAATGGTTGGTGGCAGGTACTATTTGTTGGCGGTAGTTACGTTACTATTTCATCCATCCCATTTGGCATTTCGAAAATAAACATGTGTTTGTGGATTATAAGAAGTGTTCTTACTATTAATGTCTTGCGTTAGTGGGCTCAAAAAAAAAAAAAAAAAAAAGGAAAAAGAAAAAAAAGTAATTAAATTTAAGGCCGCTGCACGAAAATTATTTATGGTTACCAGTTTTTATTTTCTAGTTTTTGTGTCTTCGTGTTGTGAGACGAGACAAAAGAGAAATGAACTAGTCCGCTAGTCCGCTTTTTTTCACAGCTGCAAAACTGCCCCCTCCGTTTTCCCTCCTGAACAACGTTCGAATTGTTTGAGAATATCGCTGTCGAGGTCACGTGTTATACGGTAAATTAAAGTATCTTTCTGATTTCTTCTCTTAGTTTTGTGATAAAGAGTTGTCTTGAAAATTAGTTCACTTGACCTTGCTGACTCTTCAAGATTGTTTCAGGCGTGCTGTTTGGTACTAGCATGATTTCAGAAATGACGGACATCTTGTAAAAGTACATATTAATGAGTCGTCCTACGTTAGAGTGTATTTCAATGTGCATTAGATCACAGTGTGTATTAGGTTATGGAAGGATTACATAATGAGAACCACAATAAGCTGGTTTTTCTGGGTAGCCAAATCTTCGAGCCACAACCGGGACGTTTTAATTATATTGTTACCCTTCTGGTGCTTCAAGTCAACCAGTTTATTTCATTTTCGCGCTCTAATCGGTGGTGGATAGTTGAGTAGTCATAGTGTCTAGTTTACTTCCGCTGTAAACCATAAGTTAATATGCAAATCATGGTGTTTTATGCATAGTTAGATGTCTTACGGAACATTATAACGTTATTTCCGAAGATGGCACTGAAGACAAAACGAATGATTCTGTGAACGTTTCCTTCATTTTATTGTCTTACGGTTGCCCTGACACAGTGTGCAGATCTCACTCCTGTACGTGCTAAAAATTCGAATGAGCAAGGGAATAAAAAACCAAACACTTCTGTCGCTTCTGGAATTTTAATAGTTTTTCTACGCCACCAACTATCAGAATTAAGTATTAATTTCTTATCGAGTGGTCAGTTGAGCAAAAGACGTCTGGCTCTTAAAAAGGGAATAAACTCGATAATTGGTCGTAAAGCCTGGTCCGGTAGTTGCGGTTTTTACACATCAATTAAAGCGCAGCCCAGCTACCCCTCTGCGGAAAACTGAAAGACAGAGTTGAGATTCGCCCGTTCTTTGAATCCCATATAAAATTATAATCATTCATGAATTTTAAGTTGCAGCATCGCTTTGAAGCGTTTTACTAATAGTTTGATTCTGTTGAAACTACTTAAAAAATTCCACCAATGAATAGCGTATGATTCTTTCAAATAGTATCCCGCGCGCACGCCCACACACAAACGAAAACACACAGTGTATCCAAGAAAATGCAAGAACGGGTCACAATCTACTCCTCGGCGTTATCATTTACTCCTGCTGTGACCTTGTTGCCAAACAATCTCTCACTTACTCTCCCATTTGCGTCCGTACTTCAAAGAAATATTTCCCCTACGGCTGCTTAATTATACACCCCATGGCATTTCGCAGATTCTCGATTTATTATCTCTGCGTTGCGAATTTTGGGAAGAGTATTCTATCCCTTCTACCCTGTCTCCTTTCCCTCAAAGTTACGTTTCCCAGCTGGACACTCAGTGGCCGAAAGTGCTAGGCTCTTGATCAAGTAGCTTTATGTAAATTCCATTTCTAAGACGTTCTGCCATTAAAAAAAAAAAATCATAAATAGCAATTTAGCCTGACAAACTGGGAAATAATTGCTGCTTTTCGCAATAAACACTAGAAAGTACTTTTCGCAGGGTTCGTATCTTCCATAATAGTTGCCTTGAAGGATAACTATATTGGATTCTTCCAAGCGACCTTGAAATGTTTCTGTTCGCGCTGATGCGATGCATGAATTTTTGGTTGATTATTGTGCTATGTGCACTGTTGTTTTGATCCGCAAATGGGTGCTTATAAGGCTACTCGAAAGGCAATTCGAAACACATTTCTGCGGAAGAAACACCATTGAAATGCTGTACCCAGAAATTGGTAACATAGTTGAAGACAACGGGAAGCCTTGCCAGTGACACGTAACAAGCCACAAAGTCTAGCAAAGCAATGCAGGATGTAAGAAAGCGGTGTCAGACTTCATCCAAATCATCACGTACACCCCAGCGAAAGAGAATAAATATACCGTATTCCAGAGTCAACAAGGTGCCAGAAGAGCAAAATTACGCGATCGTCGTGTGTGTCGGTTGTTCTAAAAGTGCTTCTGATTGATTGTAGGAGGCGCATTGATTATTAATTTTTATTTATTTTATACATTGGAAGAGCGGTTTCATTTAAACTGCTGTATGAACCTGAGGAATGGACTTTTGTGGAAACAACAAAATCCACATGCAGAACCTTCGCATGCGGTGAGATTTTGAGATTTGGCGTGAGGTATAGTGTGCAGTGTAGACAAATTATGAGTCCTAGTTTTTTTTTTTTTTTTTGAGTGCACTGTATCAGCAAAAGTTTACCTCAGAATTTTCAATTAATTTCTAAATCAGTTGAGAGGTGAAAAACTCGAACAGCTGGGTATTTTCAACAAGAATGTACAACGTTCCATACATCAAATACAAGCTTTGGGTAAATGGAAAGTACTTTTTGATTCATCTGAAACATTTTCTGGGGAAACAAGATTCCCATACTTAAGTTTCCCAGAATACTACTTCCCTTTCAGCTTGCTAAGTGAAAAGGTGCTCGTGAGAAAAGTCTTACAGAATCGAAGACCGTAAAGCATGGTTCGTACGCATCCTGGAAATCCTGGAAAAGTCCTGAAATTCCATGATAATCCTGTAAATGTTCTAAAATTATGTTACATGCTCTGGAATTTTTATCCATTCCTGCCTTTTTGTCCCTGCGCGATGTTCAGGATTTTTGTACTGGCATAACTTTTGTCTGACAAATTTCCCTCCCCGCCCCCGGCAAAAATGAAGGGGGGGGGGGGGGCTATTGGTTTTCTTGTCTGTTAGTAGTACTGAATCTGCATTATTATCACGTCACTTGTAAAAAAAAAAAAAAAAAAAAAAAAAAAAAAGATCTTGCTTGTTATTTTAAATACACCAAACCTTGAATACTCAAGAAACGCATATAGCATATTAAATCAGTTTATTTTTGTGGTGTAATAAGCACTAAGATTCGCCAGGATTTCGCACTCCTCTGGCATTTTTTATGCCTTGAAAAAGCGTCCCAGTAGGGTGCGAAAGCTTGGCGAATCTTTGTGCGCATTTCAGCACAAAAATAAACGGATTTAATACGTATATATGCGTTTGTTGAGTAGATCGTGCTTATATCACTTTGTCCGTTTGTCCATCTATGGGCACCATATCCCTGGAACCATTAGTTCAATATGAAAAATACTTTTTGCATCGGGAAGCTTAAACTGTGAGAATGATGATAATCTCTTGCATTCCGCCTTTTTTTTTTTTTTTTTTTCCGGTGCAGAACTTCACCGCCATAGGACGTGAATGCATATCCTATCGAATTCAAAATACATTTTATTTCGTATGTTTCCTTCTCCGATTGAATTATATTTTTTTCCCTCTTTCGATGCCATTTATATTGAAAACTATTTTAGATACAGTTTCTTTTTCAAGTAATGTGTAGATTTTTCTCTAGGGGGCGTAAAACATAAACTGCATGTTACTCGATATCTCTGCTTCTGAAAGTCCAGTTTGAAAAATTCTTTTTGCGTCGGGTACAGACAGCTCCTGATGGGAAATGTTTTGCGTAATTTTTTTAATTTTTGTTAAGGAATGGTTATGGCCACCACTAGGAAGCGTAATTGTTTATTTTTGCTTTGATGTATTCACAGCAAAATCTGAGCTTCTGAAAACTCGATTGAAAAAATTCTTCCGTGGACCGATGCCTCGGAAAACCTTTTCAGAATACCTCCTTCGTAAAATAGTGCATAGTATTTCGACCAGGGGACGTAGATGTGTATCTTATTTTCGTCGATATCTCTGTCTCTTAAGGGTCCGATTTAAAAAAAATATATTTTCTTTGTTGGAGAGCGTTTTCGACGCAAAAAGTTTCTCATAAAATTTCAAATTTTTCTGAACGTACGAGTTTTCCACTAGAGGGCGTAAGCTTAAGTTTCCGTGTACAGCAATATCTGCCCGATTAAAAACATTCTCTTTCTGTCAGATACTACAAATTATGAAAACTCCTTGTGTATTTTCTTCCCAAAATAATGAACGACTTCGCAGACCTGCCAACTGTTACGATTTTATCGTATTTAGTACGATAAATCATGCTACAGTACGCTAATACGATTTTGCAGCCAAAAATACGGTTTTTTTTTAAATAATCATGTTTCTCCCCATTTTCCCCCTTTTCAGACAGAAGCCTTGTAGCAGAATCGCGGCGACGGGCAACATACGTCACAAATTTATTTTGGTCCTGCAGACAAAAATGACATCCCCAGAACCCTATTAAACCATCTTGCAGACTCCCTATCATAGATGCAAGTTTTCCGCCTTTCAAAATTTCCGAAAACGGAAGTTACTTAGGCGTAGTGAGAATTTCTTCCGTAATCGTAATTTTTTTTCTCGCGAATGATGATGTACGTCGCAGTATTATTTTGTACTCATCCCCGTAGCAGAATGAATCGCGTCAACGGCCAACGTACATCCCAGATTTATTTGTACTCATCCCCGTAGAAGAATCGCAACGACGTACATCGCAGGTTTATTTTGTACTCGTCCCCGTAGAAAAATCGCAACGACGTGCATCGCAGGTTTATTTTGTACTCATCAATGTAGAAGAATCGCAACGACGTAAATCGCAGGTTTATTTTGTACTCATCCCGGTAGAAGAATCGCGGCGACGTAAATCGCAGGTTTATTTTGTACTCATCCCCGTAGAAGAATCGCGGCGACGTACATCGCAGGATTATTTTGTACTCATCCCCGTAGAAGAATCGCGGCGACGTACATCGCAAGTTTATTTTGTACTCATCTCCGTAGAAGAATCGCGGTGACGTACATCACAGATTCATTTTGGTCCTACAGACAAAAACGACATCTTGCAGACCTCCTAAGATGCACGTTTTCCGCCTCTCAAAATTTCCGAAAACGAAAGTTAGGCGGAGTGAGGATTTCTCCCGTAATCGTAATTTTTTTTTCTAATAATTAACAACATAAAAGTGTTTGCTGATTAGATGTAATTAGTTTCTCAATAAAATTTTGGTGTAGGGAAAAAAGTCTTCATTCTCATCATCAAGAATTTATATAGCTCAAATAGGCTTCAAAATTTATCAGCATGTGTCGTGTTACGATTTTTCTATCTGAGTGTTACATTTTTTGGTTCTGAGAGGTTAGCAGGTCTGGACTTCGCCGCTAGTGAGCGCAAATGTTTAATCTGATTTTCTCAATATCTCCAGTTCTAAATGTACGATTTAAAAAAAATTCTTTTAACACTGGATAGCATTTACCTTGTGGAACACTTTAGGATAGTATGAGTTTTATAGTTCACAGTTATGTCGCTAGGTGGTGTTTTTGTGCTTCTGTTCAGAGTTGGAAACAGGTCAAAACTCTTAGACCCGGTCCGGACAAATCGGCTTTGAGTTATAATTCGCCGCCCCGGTGGCGCAGTGGTCTAAGCGATGGCTTCTGATCATTCGTCCGAAAGGGGTCCGAGTTGGAATCCCGGTGAGGCATGGATGTTGTGTGTGTCTTATGGTACTGACTCTCTCCCTACCCTGAAGCCATTAGGGACGGGCGACTGCTTATAGCCCATTGAGTTGCTCACGGTGGTCGTTAATCCTCCAATAATAATAAAAAAAAAAACCCCTATAATTCACAGTCGAGTCACATTTTTGTGACCACCTCCTACTTTTGACGTCAACAGCGCATAGCCAATGAAAGAGGGCACGTGTCGTGACCTGGCTTGGACGGTATATAAGGTGTGCTGTAGGCATTCTGAAAACATATCAGGGGCCGCGGGTGGCCTAGTGGTCAACGTTCGTGACTGCCACGGAGAAGACCTCAGGTTCGATCCCAGGCAGGTACGAACGCTCGAACCACTAAATACCCGCCGTGCGTCGGATGGGCACGTTAAGCCGTCGGGCCCCGGGTACTGGCCCCCGGTAAAAAAAAAAAGGGCGTCTTCCTCCCCCTCCCCTTTCTACCTCGCTTCTGTGTCACTTTCCTATCGAGCACTCTAGCCCAAATCTCCTAGCTTCCTATTTCTAAGGGTTGTTTAAGACCTGGGGTCAGACACTCCCTTCCTAAAATCCTCTACATATGATCTGATCTGAAAACATATCACTCGTTGCTGTCATTGATAAAAGGATCGATTTATCAAATTTGCAAAAAGGAATTATTATCGGCTTTCGGGCCAAGGGTGGCAGTATTTCTGAAACAGCGCAGTTTGTGTGTGAACTGTTCGCGTGTTGCTCTGGTTAAAAGTGTATCGTGATTGGAGAAATGGCACCGTTGCGAATAAGCGAGTGGAAACTGCGGAGCACCACGTGCCATTGATGTGATAGGTCAACGTCGGCTGGGAAGGTGCGTGAGAGCCGATCGACGCGCTACAGTGGAGCAACTCACTGGCCGAATGAACCAGGGGGCTACCGGAAGTGTGTCTAAAACGACAGTTCAGCGAACCCTACTGCGTATGGGGCTCCGACACAGACGGATGGTCACTGCACCTATGCTAACGAAAGTACATCGGCAGAAAAGGCTTACATTTGTACGACAGTATTGGAATTGGACCTCCGCTGATTGGCAAAGGATTGCCTTCTCCGATGAGTCACATTTTCTGCTTCATCGAACAGATGGACGTTAGCGTATAAGGCGAGAAACATCGGAGAACAAACACTCTTCAACCACTGCTGGAAAAACACAAGTTGGTGGAGGCAGCGTTATGGTCTGGGGAATGTTTGCGTGGCATTCCCTGGGTCCACTCAAAGGACCGAATTCGTTATGAATCCATTCTTGCAGACCACGTACACCCATACATGCTGATTGTCTTCCCTGGGGCGGATGGGATCTTCCAGAACGACAATGCGACGTGTCACATAGCTAGAAATGTCCTAGAGTGGTTGGAAGAGCAGGATGAAGACTTTAAAGTGCTTCCCTAGTCATCCTAATTCCCCAAACTTAAACCCAATTGAGCATCTGTGGAACCACCTCGATCGTGGATCCTCCACCATGCGCCCTCCAGCAGCTGTCAGATGCTCTGCAGTCAGCCTGGCTCGACACACCTGTGAACACCTACCAGCACCTTATTGAGTCACTCCCAGTCCGTCTAGCTGGTGTACACGCTGCACGCGGCGGTTACTCTGGATATTATTAGCTGGTGGTCACAATAATGTGACTGGACCGTGTATATACAGGGCGTTTCGCAAGCGATTACTATAATCGTAACAAAACTTTTCCTAGCATTTTGCCAACTTGACCATGCCTCTCCCAATGTTTGTTTTTTTTTTTGTTTAAACGTCTCGTGGAATTAGGTATAATATATTTGAGGTATTTTATATTTTCTGTACTGCTTTGAGTAGTTACACCTAAAAAATACACTAGTCCTTGTTTCCGTTTGTGAAAGTGTGTCCGAACTCAGTTCAAGAGTGTTTTTTTTTTTTTTCGTTAATCTGAACTTGACATGAGTCGTGTTTCTGTACTGCTTTGAGTAGTTTATGTAGATAAATAAAGGAGCGAGAAAACTCTCTCAGTATATTGCCCAAGCCTGAAACGGCGGAGTTAATATTTGTGGTTTCTAAACTCCGCCAGTCTGTCTGTGATGTATGTGTACGGGATGTAGAACACGAACATTTAGGTGATGTGCCGAGAAAAAGCTTCTCGAAGTTGGGATTAATTCATCAGAAAAAAGTTATTTTAATGCAGTTTATTCCTGCTGTGAAGAGAAAACACGCCCTCTTTACCGACCGTTGTTTACTAGGGTTTAGTTATCTCTCAGATACAGATATGCTATGACTGTGAGCTTATTCTTTGTTGATAAAGCGCTGACTGTTCACGTCTTAAGTAAACACGGAGGTCTTTTGTTGTTTATCCGCCTTAACACTCGCTCTGATAAGAGCGACGTAGCATTACGAGGTTCGTTTTCCATGGAGTTCAGTACGCCTTCAGAACTGCAGAAACTTAACTATCCTATCAATCCAAGAGGCATCATCGGAAGAAAACACGAAAAGAATTTTGTGTGTGAAATCACTTTTGGAAGAAGAAAATATTTTATCGCATATGTGTATGACATGCAAAGTTATCTCCTATTGAGTGAGGCTGGGGTCACACCCATACACAATTAACTGTCGTGTATGATCGATAAGATTAACTGCTACCTGTATGAAATCTTTTCCACATATATAATATAATCAATTAATGAAAGTCACGCATGTCCAGTTACAGTGGTTGAGTGAGACACAAGGGGCCGGTGAGTGGTTGGTTACTTATCACTAGGGCTAGGATTTTTACGGTTTTGCCGGGTTTTTTTTTTTTTTTTTTTTGACAATACTAAAACACATTGAAGTGTATACAAATGTGTTTCGTACAAAGCAAGGCTGATTGAAGTACCTTTGCTAAAGCTTTTTTTTTTTTTTTTTCCGTGATTTTTAAGCAATATTTCATTTTTTCATGTTTTTCGGTCATTTTAAAGCGTTTTTGTTATTTTTGAGTCATTATTCAGCATATTTTGGTATTTTCATACAAGAGACATTTTTGGATGAATTTCCCTGAAAGCCACGAGCAAAACTGAGAAATTGTTGGGTGGGGGTGGAGTGCTCGTGGTTGGAATAACTGTACACGCGTCGTATCTAACTACGGCGCCATGGCATTGGTAAAAGCACTTCCTTTGCCATCATGTCGGAAGGTAAGGTTCGGGAGGGGGGGGGCGCATTTTTATGACTTTTATTCAAGTTTTTTTTTGTAGGACATATTTTTGTTAAAAAACTTACGTGCAAGGTTTATTACTTACTGAAAAACTGTTAAAAGTTAAATTTTGTTTTTAGGTGGTTCTTTTTTGTCTTATAGGGCATATTTTTGGGCAATAAATTTTTGGGTTGGCACAGAAAGTGTAAAACAGTTAAAGTTGTATTTCTTGTTTATTCTTCCATGGGTCATGTATGGTTTGTAAAATAAAAAAATCTGTTGACACAGCAACAGCCAACGGATTAAATTATATTTTTTAGATTATTTTTGTTTTGTTTCATGCACCTCTTTTTTTTTTTTAATTAATTAGTGTTGCCAGGAAATAAAAAAAATGCGCATTTGTAAGCTATTTTTTTTTGTTTTGTTTTATACGGCATTTTCTTTAGTTTTTTGAGTCATAAATGCATTTTTTTTTAGAAATTTTTAAGTCATAAAAATCTTAGCCCTAGTAATATCACAGTGGGACTACCTGCCATGAGCTGACCCTCTAAATCGGTCATACGGCTTACGTTTGTTCGTAGATTTACAGCCCCCACAACGTGTTTTTCCCCACAAATTTCTGGCGAATTCATATCAAAATTAAGCACAAAATGAGAAAACTAAAACTCTACCAAAATTTGTTGTAGCTCAGGTTTTTTTTTGTTTCTCTCTCTCTCTCTCTCTCTCTCTCTCTTCTCTCCTTTGACGTATAACAACGTCTTTTTCCGCGCTGGGTAGGGGTAACATCGG
The DNA here is from genome assembly GCA_039090855.1 of Macrothele yani. Taxonomy (NCBI): domain Eukaryota; kingdom Metazoa; phylum Arthropoda; class Arachnida; order Araneae; family Macrothelidae; genus Macrothele; species Macrothele yani. The sequence continues at coordinate 80,769,597 of CM077026.1, forward strand.
GTGCACTGATACAACGAAACTAATAATCGTAGAGTAATAAATAATACATCATTACATAATTTATAGAGTCCTATTTAATACAAAACAAGTTTCAACCCACCACCCCTTAACCATTCGATACAGTAGCGTTAGAAAGTTAAGCTAAATTTTGCGTGTTTTTGTATCTCCGCACGCCGTTTTAAGGTTGATAACTAGTGAAAAGATAATGATAGCCATGGCCTCAGCCCCAGATTCCGTAGCTGACAGGCAGAGCTAACGGACGCATCTGATAAACCGAAATAAAATGACTTAAAATTAATTTATTTATTAGATAAAAAAAAATTAATGACGAAAATTTAGAAATGTCACGAAAATCCAAGGAAAATCTTCTTCTACTACTATAAGAACCGACGAAAGTTAAAGAAACAGCTAGAGGAGAACGAGAGGAATCTGAAAAGGCCCGCTAAGTCATCAACCAAAAGGTTGCGGGGATGTAGGGAGCGTCAAAAGCCCGCGCGCCAGTATGTGTTTCACCCGAGTTCGACTCTAAGGCCACAACCTTCCATATAAATTGAGCCTAAACAGCAAGAACAGATGGAGATTGATGTCAACGATTCAAATTTTCACACCGAGCATGGAATACCAATGTACATCGCCAGTCTTCACAACTTCGCTGGATAATGAATGTATTACTTCTCAAACCTCTTGCACCGCCGATGCATTCTGAATCTAGACAAAAACAAGAGCAACAGCAAGAAGAGTGGATTGGGCCCGAGCCGCATCGCCAAATTTATAAGAAGGCAACTAAGGAGTTTGAAAAATTGTTTCTGAAGAACGATTTCTTCAGAAATAATTTTAGCAATAACTACTGACAATGATACCACGCCTTCTACTACTAACATTAATTTATAATCAGCATAAGTTACTATGAATTTTATATAGTACTAGCTTTACTACCTGGCTTTGCCTGGGATTTAGGCTTATTAATTTAATATTCCCTTATATGTCACTGAAAAAATCGGGGGAACAAAATAAATGCTAAAAAGAAAGAAAAAAGCTGATTTCACAAATTCGGTCATTACAAATTATTTATTCATAGTGTGATTATTTCAGCACTTGGCCGTACACAACATTTTTGGTTTCTCCTCCATCGGCGACAATATATAATTTTGTTGGATCCTTTGCTCTCGACATTCCAACATACAGCTGTAGAATCAAACGGACCAAAAGCGTTACGAATTATTTAACACGTGTCCAGGAGACACAGGCATTAGAACACTGACTGAACAAAATTCGTTAACAATTTGTTATCGACGATCAAATGCATCACATGCTTTCAGTTTCAGACGTCTTTGAGAGGAGAATCTCTGGGATAAAAAAGTTAAAGGCATATCTTTGGGAATATTTTATGAAACTGGCTGAAATTTTAATGAACACCATGAATCGTTAATAGGAACATAGATCTTTAAATAGTTGCGTTGACCTAGAAATTCCAGTATTAATAAGCTATGCAAATTTCACGATGCCACAGTTCGGCGTTCGAGAGTTTTTGGTGCTTCAGACAAACAGACGTTTTGTGTTTTATATATAAGATAAGTTGCTTTTAAGTAAATAAAGTAAAACATTTATTTCTTTTTATTTCTTAAAAATTTTATATCTGAAAGAAATCAAAGCGGCACAGTAGCAACTGTTTCGCAACCTTCAGCGTAGGGCTACGTCAACTGTCCTTCGCTGAATACTTTAAGAACGTAGAACTAGTGAGACAGTGCCATGAAATAGTGACAGTTGACGTAGTTCTACGTTATAGGTTGCGGCACAGTTCCTACTTTGCCCTTTTTATTATTTTTTTTTTTCAGGTTATCAGTGAGTTCGGTCTAAATGCTTTGGGATATATCCAGCATTCTGTGAAGAATAGTTCGGTGACTTAATGACAGATCGTCACGTTTGCTATGATATCGTCTTTCACTTTTCCTTCAGAACTCTCTCCATTCCAAAAGAAAAGAAGATTCACCATTTCCCCATCAGAAAGAGAGGGACTGTTTTGCGGCCTAAAATCTAGTCAGTTTTGTAACTTGCTAACATCACGTGCTCATTCGCAGATAATACAGTGTATGTTTCAGTTTACGCTGTTGTTCAAAGATTTTCGTCTTCAGTTACACTGGTTCTAGTACGAGTATCATGTGAAAATTTCATATCAAAATCCGTGTGCTGACTTTGAAAGTGTTTCTTCAAATTGTCAGCCATGATGATTTTACTGCACGATCTACTGCACAAAAGACACACTGGCTTCTCATTAACCTTGCACTGCAACAAACTGAACTTCCTATAAGTCACCCAAATAAAACTGAGACTGTCGGTTTTTTGCTGTAAGAGTTTATAGGTTGGAATATGTGAACATACAGGAAGTAAGAGTGATACATGGGCTACATACCCGCTACACATAGTCGCCTCGCCTTGTCGGTTCAAGCAAGTGTCCTAGCGCGGAACGACATTGTGGATGCCCTGAGCGAAGAACGTCCGTGGTTGGCTGTGGAGCCAGTCTTCAGCGGCATCCCGGACTTCAGCGTCGTTAGCTAACCGGTGGCCCTTGAGCGCTTTTTTTTCAGTAGTCCGAAGACGTGGTAGTCGCAGGGCGACGGATCGGGGTGTAGTAGAGCACCTCAGATCGGGGGAAATGGTCGAGGGCATCCCAGCGGAAGCTCCGCAGCAAATCTTGGCACACTCTTGCCACATGCAGACGTGCGTTGTCGTGCAGCAGAATAACCCCATTTGACAACATACCGGGTAGCTTGCGCTTCATGCCGTTTTGAGGTTGCGTAATGTATTGCAGTATGTGGTTGCCTTGACCGGGCTGCATGCGTCCAGCCAATCCAGCAGCAATGGGCCATTCTCATCGAAGAAAACCGTGAGCATCACTTTTTCAGCTCTTAAAAAAGGACCGAGATTTTCTTTTTGGCGAGGAGAGTTTGGATGCCGCCATTCCATACTCATCTGTTTTGTGGCCGGATCGAAGTGGTGGCACTAAATTTCTTCTACGGCCACAATCTTGGAAAGAAACTGGCCCCCCTCTGCGTGGTAACGATGCAAATGCTCCAGGCAAGCACCCATTCGCCGAGTCTTCTGTTCTTCCTGGAGACGCTTGGGGACCCATTGTACGGAAACCTTGCTGTATCCCAGTCGGCGATGGAGAATGGTGTTAACAGTTCCCTTACTCACAGACAATGTTGCCGCAAGCTCGCGGGTGGTGATTCGGCGATTCTCCTTCACAAGGATGTCCACGGCAGCAATCGATTCCATGGTGATTGCCACGTGTGCTTGCCCAGTTCTCGGCATGTTCTCCGTGCTCACACGTCCTTTACGAAATTCACCACACCAGCGGAACACTGCAGCGTGACGAACACTCATTCCCATACACATCCTTCATACGACGAGAAATTTCAGTTCACTAACACCTTCTGCCGTCAAAAATTGCATAACTGCCCGCTGGGCCTGTTTGGACGAATCCATGTCACGACCCTACGTAGTCAACTTGTCGCTGCACGTGCCAACAGCACACTGACACGTGCCTCCGATAACAGCGCGCTTCCGGACGTGACACGCCATCTACCTGCGCAAATGTACGGCTTTGTGTAATAATACAACGACGCTATTACACGAGTCACTTTTATTTGGGCGACCCTTACAGTTAGTTGCCTTGAACATTTTTAGGAACATTCTTCTAATCTTGTCTTTCGTGTTTTGGCACTGTCATCACTTTTTTTTTTTTTTTTAAGCATTATTTGTTTCTCCTAATTCATGTACTGTTGATAAGGTAAATGCAGGAGTTGCTGTTGGTCCCGTTCGTTTTCTGATTAAAAAAATCTCTCCATTCTGGCCTAGAAATTAAGTATCCATAAACACGGAGAAAATCAGGCTATCAGATATAAATGCGCTGAAGCAGCTTGATTTTTCTCCATATGCTACGCACAGACTGTTCGAAGGGTCCGTAAAGGTGGTTCGTTATGTGCTTGAAATTTTCGAATTTGAATGTCTGCTGTCCAAACTTAGAATTTGTTCGCTATATAACCGTTACTTCGTTATAATCATGGTGTATAAAATGAAATTGGACCGCATCTGACTTGCATCTCATGGAGTCTAACATTATTATTGCATATAGTTTGTTCCCAGCAATCGAACCTAATAATTTGCTCAGGGGCGTACTGATAGCCCCCCGCAACCGCCGCGCTGCCGGGGTTGCTGGGGGAGGGAGCTCATGTTAAAAGGGTCTCTAACCTGAGCAAACATATTTTACAAATTTACGATCATGTAGCGCTCACAGCGGAAAACTTTTCATGCTTATTTCCTGCTCACAACGCATACATAGTATTTCCTGTAGGGGCGCAGATGTATATATCTCCTCTTTTTCGATATCTCTGTTTCTAACAGTTCAAATAAAAAAAAGTAAGTCTCCCTTAGTCGGGTAGTTTCTGTTTGCAGGCGAATCTGCGCCACTAAAGATCCGATTGGAAAATTTACTTTTCGGTCATATATCACTGACTACGCAAACATTTTGCATGCGTTTCCTCCCCAAGATAATCCACTATTTAGCCGCTAGGGGACACATCTGAAATTAATTTTTCTCGATGTCTCTGCTTCTAAAAGACCAATATGAAAAATCCTGTTTACATCCTGTACCGTTCATTGTGAAGCATTCTTCTGCATGTACTGTTAGATTCATTATGGTATACAGTTCTTACGCTAGGTGGCGTTAGTGTGTGTTTATATCTGCAAATGAATTTCTGTTTCTAAAAATCCTATTTAAAAAAAACGTTTCCGATTGCTTATAGATAACGAATATTATTCTGCCGCTAGTGCGTATCAACGTGTATTTCTGTTGAAAGAGTCCCTCCGAATATGAAATTCCTTTCGAAATACCCGTTCTTGGTAAGATATCCTGCTCTACGAAGAATAATTGTTTCCATTTGCGTCTTTAAATAGCGTACAGCTTTCCCTCTTGGGGACGTTCAGTTACATTCCATTTTCCTCCATATCTATTGTAATCGTTCGATTTGAAAATGCCTCGAATATCTACCTCTATGCGAAACATTTTTTGTACAAGTTTTGATATTTCGTCAATACACTCTTCCCGCTATTTGTATTTATGAATATTTTACGAATTGTGTAAAAATCGTCGGGGTTTTTTTTTTCTTACTAGTTGCATTCACTCTGAAGAAAACTGCTCTCGGTGCGTATTTTAAATAACTTGCAGTTTTTCTATTAGGAGCCGTTTTTTAAAACAATTTTTTCCCCCCTGCTGATTTTTTTTTCGCTGATTTTTTTTTTCGCTGATTGTTATTATTATTTTTTTTTTTTTCTAAAAATGTACTTGAAAAATTCTTTTCCTTTCGAAAATGATGTTTAGGCGTGCTTATTTCACTCAAGAATTCGATGTCAGCTTTCCTGTTTACTTTCTTACCCATTGATTTTTTTATTTATTATGCCTGCCTTCTGTGGAAACAGTGCAATAACTGGAAAAACTTATTACATTTTTCGTACCGTACCCGGATCTGTGAAAGTATGCGGCTATTATTACACAGCGGTTTCCGCATGGCGTACAAATTAAAATGATATCCCGTTGAGGTCACAACTATATACAGTGCCGTGCTGCGTTGCCGGTAAACCTCTGTGAAACCGTATTTACCGCAAAGTTCGTTGTAAAGTCTGTCAGTGTTCGTCAGCATCTTCGTGAGATGCTTCAAACTGGTATGATTTCCATCTCAATTGCTGCTCTTAAAACTAATTTTCGTCGATTATCTGTTGCTGCGAGAGAAAGCCCTGGCATTGTTAAAGCGCGCTACGTCGTTGAGGTTACCAAAGCGTGTCTAATTTCATTTACGTGACTTTCATTTACATATGAGTGTCGTTGTATATGTCCACGAATACTACGGCAAAATGACTGACAAACTCAGATAATCCATTCATGAAACAAATGCCAATGGAATATCCTCCCACAGTAATCATTTCTCGTTTACATATTGTTGTACGTCTTAGGAGTTTCCCCATTCATCAATTTGACGTTGTACATCACCGCACCACGTATTCACTCACGTTGCGACTCCTTAGTCAACTGTATAAAAATTGGTTGAATAACCCAGCAGGATTGAAGACGTGCCTGGCATATGCCCAAACGGTTCAGATAATACTGAACTTTATCTTTATGTACAACGATGCATAAAACAAATAATCTCGAAAAAATAAAAATGGCCTAACTGCAGTAGCGCGAGTACGCAATCGCCCACAAAGAAGAAACATTCACAAGAGAGGTGTGCTACTCTGTTGAATTGTAGCAGTAAAGAAGCTGTGTAATATTGCTCGTGCTAATAATAGTCATGGGGGAAATGCATGAATCGGCTTCTGGGCCAACGAGTTTTCATGAAATTATGAAAAGGATATATTTCATGGAAAAGTTTAATCGAAATACATTCTAGTAATGAAAAAATGAATTTATAAAGTAATAAAATCTGCATTGGTAGTTAAATAAGCGTTAAGAAACGCACACACAAATCAAGCTATGAATCATCACGCACATTCAGATAAAATAAATTGTCAAGATGAGGTGGGAGAATGCGCGAACGAAGGAATAAAGATTGCTTTGCAAAAATAAAAATAGGAGGAAATTCACATTATTCTCGCATTTATTTACAGCAAAGTTCGTTGTAAAGTCTGTCAGTGTTCGTTATTCTATTTCCATTTCACTGAAATATATTTCTTCTCCAAACGTATCGGGAACTAGCAGCGTGTTTTAATACACGGGAGCCGCGATCTAAGACGTAAACAAGCTGACTGGCGACTGCGGCGGAAGGATACACATGACACTTCGGAAACCCAGCTCCAAATTGTGGCACAACCTTATTAATATTGTCGTTTCTATCGCGTTTGGCGTTAGATTCTCGTAGTTTACGCATAAGTGAGAAATATTTTTGCTTGTGCTTATAACACAGTAAACAGGAAGATCAAATTTTAGCAATGGTTTGAGCTTTAAAAATTAATTAAAATGTTGCAAATTCGAACTAAAGGGGTGTGGGGTGTGGTGGGCTGGGGCTCGGAGGGGTACACATTCATGTGCATTAGAAGAAGGGGGGTTGCCAGATTTAAAACGTCGTACAGTAGCTTCTTCAGCAAAGGTGTTTGAGAGAGGCGAAAACGAGAATTTTATTTTTATTGATTGAAATTCAGCAGTGTTGTAAGTGAAAAATTTACCTAACAAGTTAAATGACCTGAAGACTGGCACTTGGATCGATTAAAAACAGTACTCAGTCAAGTCTTAAAGTAACTAGTCAGTCTTAAGATTTTCGGTGGTAATATTACTTCTATTAATACAGACATAAATCAAGCTGTTCTTTCCATGTAACATAACCACAGAAATTTGAAAATTGTATCGTCCTGGAACGGGAATTGAACCCGCATCTCACGATTTGCGCTCGAGTATGCTTACCATTACTCCACCGAGGACAATGAAATCCAAACACGTGAAACGTTAATCTGAAACGTCAGACATTTTGATATCACTGCACTAGTCGAATAATTTTCAAATTTCTGTGGTTATGTTACTTGGAAAGAACAGTTTGATTTGTGTCTGTATTAATTATTCCATGTGTTTCAACTTGATGTATACTCATTTGCTGGTGATCTAACTTAGTATTACGATGAGACACGTTTGTTTCAACCAGTGCAGCGAAATCAAAATGTCTGACGTTTCAGGTTAATGCTTCAGTTGTTTGGATTCCATTATCCTGGGTGGTGTAATGGTTAGCATACTCGAGCGCAAATCGGGAGATGCGGGTTCGATTCCTGTTTCAGGACGGAAAAAAAATCAAAATTTCTGTGGTTATGTTACATGGAAAGAACAGCTTCATTTATGTCTGTATTAACTATTCCATGTGTTTTAACTTGATACAACTTTTCTTATTTTATTCTGGATCATAAAATTGAAAAAATTCTGTGGTTATGTTACATGGAAAGAACAGCTTAATACAACTTGTATTGTTTTATCCTAGATCATGAAATAAATGAGAAAAACAGTACTTTGATTATACACTGAAGTGCCAAAAGTCATGGGATAGCAGTATGCAAATTTTTAACTGGCGCTGCCGTCGTATAAAGGCTTCGACGCACGCCACCATTTTTATCAGTTGCGAGGTGTAATCTCTTGAGCCAGGTTGAACAACCGCAATTGCTTTTATGGTAAGCCGACGTGAATTATTGGAGTTTAAACGAGGCATGATAGTGGGAGCCAGTCGGATGGGACATTCAATTATTTTCGAAGTCGTGCGAACATTCAACATTCCTCGATCTACAGTGTCACGTGTGCACCGATAATACCTCATGGTAGGCATTACTACGCACCGTGGACAGCGCAGTAGCCAACCACTGGTGCTGAATGACCGTGACCAACGGTGTCTGACCAGGATTGTCAATGCTAACAGACAAGCTACACTGGCCCAAATAACATCCACATTCAATGCAGGAGGTACCAGAGACATCCATCAGGTCAGTGCAGCGTAATTTAGCGTTCCTGGAATACGAGATCATGGTGTTATTTTTCCAGTCACCATACACTTGAACCACAGCAGCACACGAACAGTTGACAAAATGCGCTGTTTCAGAAATACTGCGACCCTTGGCCGGAAAGCCGATAATCATCCCATTTTGCAAATCTGATAAATCGCTCCTCTTATCCATGACAACAACGAGTCGCATGTTTTCTGATCATGATCAAATGATGATCATATGTAGAGAATTTTAGGAAGGGAGTGTCTGACCCGAGGTCTTAAACAGCCCTTAGAAATAGGAAGCTAGGAGATTTGGGCTAGAGTGCCCGATAGGAAAGTGGCACGGAAGCGAAGTAGAAAGGGGGAGGAAGACGCCCTTATTTATTACCGGGGGCCAGTATCCGGGGTCCGACGGCTTAACGTGCCCATCCGACGCACGGCGGATATTTAGTGGATCGAGCGTTCGTACCTGCCTGGGATCGAACCTGAGGTCTCTTCCGTGGCAGTCACGAACGTTGCCCACTAGGCCATCCGCGGCCCTGTTTTCTGAATGCCTACGGCACACCTTATATATCCTCCAAGCCAGCTTACGACAAGTGCCTTCTTTCATTGGCTACGCGCTGTTGACGTCAAATGTACGAGGTGGTCACAATAATGTGACTCGACTGTGTGTGTCTGTAATCATAAACCATTATTTCTGTCCACTGCTGGGTGAAGGTCTCCTCCACAACTTGGAGAGACCTTCGTCCCAGTCTCTTCCAAATCACTCCTACACTTCTGAATTTCCTTCACCCATCTCCCACGTAGTTTTCTGAGTTTTATCCTGTCCCTAGGTATCCAGTCTAGTATTTCAGTTGTCCAATGGTGGTCAGGTCTAACAATATATCCAGCTCATTGCCAACCGAGAGTGTTTACGATGTTATCAACACTTGTCATTTGCCTTATTTATTTGTTGTTCGTATCTTTCTTGGTTACACCAAGCACATATATTTCTATGTCTTTTAGTTAAGGTCCATGCCTGATCCATAAGCAATAACTGGAAACATGCATTGATTAAACACTTTTTAATATATTTCTTTTTTTCAAATTTGTTCTGTGTCGGAAAGTGAAAAATTATTGAATCCTCGATTTCACCGAGCTCACTGCGAATCTGTTTGAAATGTAGAAGCTATCGTGAGAGAAAAAAAGAAAATCATATATTTATGGTTTGCCGGTGCCCTAACTGAACAGGTGCTTTATCATTATCCAAGGTGTGTCAAACAGCTATAAGGAAGCACTTCGCCCGCGCTGTTTTCAGATTTGCCCCCTTTCACTTCCACACACCTGCTATGTGGGGTTGTAATTGCAGATTACTTTTGGTAAAAAAAAAAAAAAGTCTCTTTTGAGTCCTGCATACTAAAAAAGAGGCAGTCAGCCAGAGAATCAAAGCTAACTACACTTATGTGTAGTTAGCAAAAGAAACAAGCACTTTTGGAAGCAACAAATAGCAAGAAGTGACACCGTGTACGCACGAAGGTTCGTTTCTTCAGTGTGACGTCATGACGGAGTGTAAGTCGTCGTCATTCTGATCTCGTACTGAAGTAATAAAACCACAGTCTCTTTCCGCTTTTTTCACTCTGAGCGATGGGAGATAAGGCGCCTGCGATAAAAGTTCGTCGTCGTTGCATGGAATTAACTGTTGGTCGATCGAAGGAAGTGAAGTTATGAATCATTGTTGCTGAGAATGACAGTAGTGCTTGTTAAAAATACACAGGAGATAAATAGCTGCTGCCATCGCCTTACGTGCTCATGAGATGTTAAAATGGTTGTATCGGAAACTAGGTTTCAGTGCGGACTTTACAATTAGTTCCACACATTAGTGTATCTCCCGGCTGTCTCTTTTATTTTCGTGTCTTCTGTTTGCCTTCAAAAATGTTCCCACCCACCCCAAATGTATTAAGTACACTGTAAGAAATAAGTGGTGTATTCACGGAAAATTCTCGAAAATAACCAGCTACAAATTTTCCCGGTATGTCAGATTTTTAACGAAATTTCCGTTTTTTTCCTGTCCCTTGGAATCCAATCTAAAATTTCGGCTGTCCATCGATGGTCTGTCCTTCTAGCAGTATGCCCAGCCCATTGCCATTTCAGGGATTTAATTCTCAGGGTTCCCACTCAACCTGGAAAACAGGGAAAACCTGGAATTCTCAGGGAATTTGAAAATAGTTCCAAAAATCAGGGAAAATTACCCATTTTTGTAAAAATCAGGGAAAACTCAAAGAAAACTCAGGGGAAATTGCCCCCCCCCCCGTTTTTTTTTTTTTTGTGAAAATCAGTGGATACTTTATTTTGCCAAAAAAACTTCTTTTTTCAAGATTTCAAAATTTTGCTTACAATTACTGCCTGCCCAGAATTTGGTAGATCTTACCTTCAGTTATATTAAGCATTTCCTTTATCCTCTAAAAAAAGATGCAAATTGAATTTTTAAAATTGCCAGTTATTAAGCTTTTGTTCAATTTCTGCAGGCAGTTGTTATAACATGGAACAATTAGGCATAATGGCTCCTGCTTGAAGAAACACTTCACAAGAGAACCAACCAAATGATGGATCAAAGTCCTTTCTCTGTTGGTTCTCTTGAAACATGTTTCTTTGAACAGAGCCATTTCATCATTAAGCTTAGCTGCATTGTGTTATAGGAAAAATAGAAAAACTGAAACTATTCAACTGACAGATTTTTTCTTACATATGACCTGTTTCTATGGAAATGTATTTACAAATTCCGTGTGGGTGGTATTCACAAAAGTTCATGGAACTTTGGTACAGAAAATAATGTGCACAGTTAGTTGTTATTAATGAAAAGCAAGTAATATTATAAAGACAAATTACGTAAAGAATTTACAAGATTGTGCTTTGGTGAGAAAAATGAATGGAATGGAATGAAATGTTACAATTCTTTGCAACATGCTGCTCTGCAAAACTTTAAAAACCACCTGGAGAACCTGGAAAAGTCAGGGAATTTTTTTATTACTTTTGAGTGGGAACCCTGAACTCTGATCATGATGTCTTCCACTCTTGTCATTTTTCGGATCCAGGAGTTCCTCTTCTTATCTCTCCTGGTTACACCAAGCATGCACCTTTCCATGGTTCTTTGTGTTGTCTGCAGCCTTTGTATGTCTCTTTTAGTTAAGGTCCACGTCTCTGCACCATACGTAAGCACTGGAAGGATGCATTGATCAAACACTTTTCTTTTAAGACATAATGGCATATTGCTCTTGAAAATTGTGCTGTTTCTTCCAAAAGCTCCCCAGGCAAGTTTTGTACGCCGATTAATTTCTTCATCAATGTGACCCTCACTTGATATCTGCTGTCCAAGATAAACGTACGTGTCTGTTATCTCCAGCTTTTCTCCATCACTCGATAAATCTTCATTTCTTGTAAAAGCATTGTACATCACTTTTGTCTTCTGAAAGTTCATTTTTAATCCCACTTCTTTACTCTTGTCAGCAAGTTCCTGGATCATACTCTGCAGCTCTGATGGGGTAGTTGCAAAAATGACTATGTCATCAGCAAAACGAAGGTGGGTTAATCTCCATTAATCTTTATCCCTTTGTTTTTCCAGTTCAGTGATTGAAAGACATTTTCCAATGTTTCATTAAAGAGCTTCGGAGATATGGTGTCACCTTTTCTCACACCTTTTCCAATTTTTATGTGTGTTGTATTTTCAAACAGCCGAATCTTTGCACTTGCATTTTCATAGATGTTATTAATAATATTAATGTACGCATCTTCAATACCGCAGGATTTCAGAGCCATTGTAACTGCTGATGGTTTCACGGAATCATTTTTTTTTTTTTTTTATAAACCACTGAGAGGAGGCTGATAGGTCTGTAGTTCCTGAGATCCTCAATGTCACCTTTTTTATGTAGCAGGATCATTGTAGCGTTGTTCCAATCCTCAGGAATCTTCCCTTCATTAAGGCATCGAGTGAAAATTTGGGCAAGTACTGTTTCGATTTCTCCACTTGCTTCTTGTACGATGTCCACAGTAATTCCATCTTCTCCTGGAGCTTTTCCCCGCTTCATGTTCTTGATTTCATGTGCAACTTCTGCTGGGAGGACTGGGAGAACTCTGGTACTGGTACCTTTCATGATGTCTGGAGTGCATGTATCATCCTTTTCATATAATTTGGAGTAGAAATCTTTCACTCTTGTCAAAATTTCGCCTCTATTTCTTGTTACAGAACCATCTTCTTTTCTCAGTGCCATAATCTGTTTTCTTCCCTTACTGAGATGTCCCTTTGCTATCTTTAGGCTTTGGTTGTTTTCAATTGCTTTCCTTACTAGTTCACAGTTGAATTTCCTTACGTCTTCAGTGATACTTTTTCGTACTGTCTTGCATAGCTCTATATATTCCACTTTGGAAGTCACATCTTCTTTAGTTGTCCTCATCTCTCTTCTTTTTTGCATCAACATTTTGGGTTTTCCTGATAATTTGTTCACATGCAACTTGTTCTTAGACCCAGCTAATTTTGTTGCTGTTTCCATAAGAGCTTTGGTTACTTTTCTGTTAACTTCAGAAATATCCACTTCTTCCAATGTTAGGCCTTCTAAAGCAGAGAATCTGTTCTTCAGTTCCAACTTGAAGGTATTATGGTGTTTTTTAAGGTTGGTTATGTCAATACATTTTGTTTGTCTTATGAACTTGCTATGTTCGAGTTTAGTGTTGTGGTGCATCTTACATCTCACCAATCTATGGTCACTACACTGCAGTCTTCTATGACGAATTTTTTGTTACACATAATAAAATCAATTTCACTTGTCGTCCCATTTGGATGTCTCCATGTCCATTTCCTGTGTGGCTTTTTCTTGAAAAAGGAGTTCATGATGAAAAACCCTTCTGCCTCTGCAAACTCTACGAGAGTATTTCCACGCTGGTTTCTGTTGCCGTGACCGAATTTACCTACTGAAGTTTCATTCTGTTGCCGTTGCCCTATTTTTGCTTTGAAATTTCCCATAATTACCTTTAAGTGCTGCTTACCTTTATTATTTAGATGACGAATTTCCTCATAAAATTCTTCAATTTCTTCTTCAGGATGACTTGTGGTGGGTGCATAAGTTTGAATAATCTGAGCCTGGTATCTTTCCGAGAGTTGGAAAACGAGTCGTGCAGCTGTGTCAGAGGAACTTTCAACTTCTACAACTTTATCCTTCAGTTTCTTGTTTATTATAAAACCAACACCACTAGTTCTGCCAGTATCAGTCCCACGATAGTAGAAGAGATGTCCACTTTTCAGTTCAATGAGATCTTCTCCTTTTCTCCTTACCTCACTTAGCCCGACGATGTCCCACTTGATCCTTTGTAGTTCCTCTTCCAATTCAAGAAGCCTTGAATCAGAAGATAGGGAGCGTCCATTATACGTAGCGAAGGTCAGCATCAGATGGCAGCCTAGTCCGATATATATATCATCATCATCATCATTGTCAACCATTATCAATCCACTGCTGGACGAAGGTCTCCCAAGTTTCCTCCACAACGGTCTGTCTTGTGCCAGTCTCCTCCATGTCACTCCCGCATATTTACGAATTTCATCCACCCATCTCCCATGTGGTCTTTTTCTGGGTCTTTTCCTGTCCCTTGGAATCCAATCTAAAATCTCGGCTGTCCATCTATGGTCTGTCCTTCTGGCAGTATGTCCAGCCCATTGCCATTTCAGGGATTTAACTCTGATCATGATGTCTTCCACTCTCGTCATTTTTCGGATCCACGAGTTCCTCTTCTTATCTCTCCTGGTTATACCAAGCATGCACCTCTCCATGGATCTTTGAGTTGTCTGCAGCCTTTGTATGTCTCTTTTAGTTAAGGTCCACGTCTCTGCACCATACGTAAGCACTGGAAGGATGCATTGATCAAACACTTTTCTTTTAAGACATAATGGCATATTGCTCTTGAAAATTATGCTGTTTCTTCCAAAAGCTCTCCAGGCAAGTTTTGTGCGCCGATTAATTTCTTCATCAATGTGACCCTCACTTGATATCTGCTGTCCAAGATAAACGTACGTATCTGTTATCTCCAGTTTTTCTCCATCAATCGATAAATCTTCATTTCTTGTAAAAGCATTGAACATCACTTTTGTCTTCTGAAAGTTCATTTTTAATCCCACTTCTTTACTCTTGTCAGCAAGTTCCTGGATCATACTCTGCAGCTCTGATGGGGTAGTTGCAAAAATGACTACGTCATCAGCAAAACGAAGGTGGGTTAGATAATCTCCATTAATCTTTATCCCTTTGTTTTCCCAGTTCAGTGATTGAAAGACATTTTCCAATGTGGCATTAAAGAGCTTCGGAGATATGGTGTCACCTTGTCTCACTCCCTTTCCAATTTTTATGTGTGTTGTATTTTCAAACAGCCGAATCTTTGCACTTGCATTTTCATAGATGTTATTAATAATATTAATGTATGCATCTTCAATACCGCAGGATTTCAGAGCCGTGGTAACTGCTGATGGTTTCACCGAATCAAAGGCTTTTTCATAATCGATAAAAGCCATGCACAATGGAAGTTCATATTCCCTCGCTCTTTCAATTAGTTCTCTCAGTACGTGGATATGATCTATTGTGCTGTAGCCACTCCTGAATCCAGCTTGTTCTCTCGGTTGAGCCATGTCCAGTGTTACCTTCAAGCGGTGTGAAAGAACTTTAGTGAAGATTTTATAAACCACTGATAGGAGGCTGATAGGTCTGTAGTTCCTGAGATCCTCAATGTCACCTTTTTTATGTAGCAGGATCATTGTAGCATTGTTCCAATCCTCAGGAATCTTCCCTTTCATTAAGGCATCGAGTAAAAATTTGGGCGAGTACTGTTTCAATTTCTCCACTTGCTTCTTGTATGATGTCTATAGTAATTCCATCTTCTCCTGGAGCTTTCCCCCGCTTCATGTTCTTGATTGCATGAGCAACTTCTGCTGGGAGGACTGGAAGAACTCTGGTACCTTTCATGATGTCTGGAGTGCATATATCATCCCTTTCATATAGTTTGGAGTAGAAATCTTTCACTCTTGTCAAAATTTCGCCTCTATTTCTTGTTATAGAACCATCTTCTTTTCTCAGAGCCATAATCTGTTTTCTTCCTTACTGAGATGTCCCTTTGCTATCTTTAGGCTTTGGTTGTTTTCAATTGCTTTCCTCACTAGCTCACAGTTGAATTTCCTTACGTCTTCAGTGATACTTTTTCGTGCTGTCTTGCATAGCTCTATATATTCCACTTTGGAAGTCACATCTTCTTTAGTTGTCCTCATCTCTCTTCTTTTTTGCATCAACATTTTGGTTTTTCCTGATAATTTGTTTACATGCAACTTGTTCTTAGACCCAGCTAATTTTGTTGCTGTTTCCATAAGAGCTTTGGTTACTTTTCTGTTAACTCAGAAATATCCACTTCTTCCGATGTTAGGCCTTCTAAAGCAGAGAATCTGTTCTTCAGTTCCAACTTGAAA
The DNA here is from genome assembly GCA_039090855.1 of Macrothele yani. Classification (NCBI taxonomy): domain Eukaryota; kingdom Metazoa; phylum Arthropoda; class Arachnida; order Araneae; family Macrothelidae; genus Macrothele; species Macrothele yani. Next base: position 80,785,575 of record CM077026.1, read on the forward strand.
GTATTATGGTGTTTTTTAAGGTTGGTTATGTCAATACATTTTGTTTGTCTTATGAGCTTGCCACGTTCCAGTTTAGTGTTGAGGTGCATCTTACATCTCACCAATCTATGGTCACTACCTGTGTTGAACTTGTTTAGCACACTGCAGTCTTCGATGACGAATTTTTTGTTACACATAATAAAATCAATTTCACTTGTCGTCCCAATTGGATGTCTCCATGTCCATTTCCTGTGTGGCTTTTTCTTGAAAAAGGAATTCAAGATGAAAAATCCTTCTGCCTCTGCAAACTCAACGAGAGTATTTCCACGCTGGTTTCTGTTGCCGTGACCGAATTTACCTACTGAAGTTTCATTCTGTTGCCGGTGCCCTATTTTTGCATTGAAATCTCCCATAATTATCTTCAAGTGCTGCTTACCTTTATTATTTAGATGACGAATTTCCTCATAAAATTCTTCAATTTCTTCTTCAGGATGACTTGTGGTGGGTGCATAAGTTTGAATAATCTGAGCCTGGTATCTTCTCGATAGTTGGATAACGAGTCGTGCAGCTCTGTCAGAGGAACTTTCAACTTCTACCACTTTATCCTTCAGTTTCTTGTTTATTATAAATCCAACACCACTAGTTCTGCCAGTATCTGTCCCACGATAATAGAAGAGATGTCCACTTTTCAGTTCAATGAGATCTTCTCCTTTTCTCCTTACCTCACTCAGCCCGACGATGTCCCACTTGATCCTTTGTAGTTCCTCTTCCAATTCAAGAAGCCTTGAATCAGAAGATAGGGAGCGTCCGTTGTACGTTGCCAAGGTCAGCATCAAATGGCAGCCTAGTCCGGTCCTCCGGGGATTCTTAGCACCCTCTGCCTTCATGTCGCACTGGCCGCTGCCTTGGCCAGGTACATTCCAGCTGCCGGAGACTGAGGGCCAAGATTTAAGTTGTAGAGTCATTTTGGAGGTGTTTGGCCATAACTCACCACGCTGGCCAAGCGGGTTGGTGAGTGTGGGATAGCATTTCCTCTGATCCCGATGGTATAGTTATACCGCTATTTGCGGTCGTCAGAGCCCCTTTAGTGGGAATGTATGTATGTAAAAAATCACCTTCACAATGCTGTCTTTACACGATTTAAAAAAGGTAGGTCTCAGTTGCAATTAAAAATGAACTTTATTTACATTAAAACCATCACAGGAAACATGCTAGTACTTTCGGACCCGCACTGGGTCCATCATCGGGCAACTATTGGGCCGAACTCCTGTTTATAAGGAGATGGTTCGTCACCTAAAGTCACTGGTTGGATGACGTAGTTCCATTTAACGCAAGCGCACTTCAGCGTAACATACACAAATGAAAATCACTACAGGTTAATATGATGGTATGAGTTATGAATTATGATAAAAAATACAATGATTAAAAATGAAATGTCCCCATGACGATTGTAATATACATGGTGAGTCATCTTACATCATTGGTTGGAGAACAAGTTGATAAAAATGCTCTCCATAAAAAGTAAATTAGTTTTGTTGGATGCTGTTGCTAAGTATTTAACATTGTTCCAATCCGGTGTATGGCAGCCCTGATTAACCAGTCTAGATAATGCTGTAGCGCACGAACCTTTCCTTACATTGTAGGCATGTACAGAAATTCCAGTCAAAATATTTCGAAGGGTGGATCCTATATATCTGGAGTCATGCACATTAGGGAGAGTAGCCTTTAGAGGTATAGAGTACACTCTGTGTCTATGTAAAGGGTTGACTTTGTCACAATCTCTTTTGACCAAAGAAAGTAATGTTTTCTTTTTAGTCTGAATTCCAATATCCATATTTTGCTTGGCAAACGTTTTTTGTTTGTTTGTATATATTCATTCTTCATGTGGAATTTCTTTGTTCGCGCTATTTTCGGGAGAGCGGACAAAATCATCGTGTTTAAGGCTGTTGCTATCTGATACACGCGATTAGCTGCATTAAAATCGGCATAGTACATAAGTATTTGAAGTGTTGTACCTGTCATGTATGGCAATGGAATTATCTCCAGGGCACATTAATGAGTGAAACAAGTTTAAGGATGTGTGCAGGCAGCCCCATGTAGGTGAGTATTATCTGAGAAATCTGATTAAGGGGGCAATGGAGCTTTTCTGGAGTTTTAAGAGAGAAGAGTTACTTTGAAAGTGGAAGGAAGACAGACGGAACCTTAGGTTTAAAAGTGATGGCGGGTCGTAAATATAAGAGAGAACAAGACTTTTCTGGAGAGTATGGTTAGTTTTGGCTTCGGTCTAAGGTCCATATAGCAGCTGATGGAGACCAAGTCAGTTGAGCATTCCATTAACCAGCCCTTCGAGAAGTCCCAAGCCACATCTTTTTAGCGGTCTGTTTTTGTTATTGTTGCGAAGTTACCGGATTCTATATTTGTTTTCTTTCTCAAGCAGTAATTCTTGTGGGAACGACCCAACAAAATTATGTTTCGGCTCTCGCGGGATCGTGGCTATGTTGAGTAAGAACTAGAAAGGAGTGAGCATTGTTACATGTTTTCTGTTGTCATTAATTACGTTTTTTTTTTTTTTTTTTGTTTTGTTTCAGAAAAGTGAGTTTCGGGTTTTTCCGTTTTTATACAGAAATGCCAGAGACTTCGATTTTACTTTTTTAGTCCCTTTTCCCTGACGTACGTATAGTGAAAGAAACCTTCCTCCTTACGGGGTCGAGCCTGCTGTGACTTGGACGGCAGCGTAGTGCGCTACCGACTGAGCTAGAAAGACAACAGTTGATCACGTTTAAAGTAGATATGAAGTGGGCTCGAATAATCATTATATTTTCTGTTGGGAGTTCATTATTTGTTTAAATAGGTTTATAATATTGTTATTGGCATATTTTCACTTTATTCCATGTCACCACTTCCTTCAGAAAACTTGAAAATTTCCATCGTCCTGGAGCGGGAATCGAACTCGCACTTTCCGATTTCCGGTTGAGCTTGCTAGTCATTACACTACCCAGGACTGGGAAATTCCAAACAACTGAACATATATATCTGAGAATCTTCAGATTTTGACCTACATTCGACTCTGGATGTGTGAAAAGGTCATGAGACGCTATGGTGGGGCAGGAATAACTTCGACTAGCGCAAAATCTGAAGATTCTCAGATATATATGTTCAGTTGCTTGGGATTTCCTTCCTTGTCCTGCGTAGTGTAATGACTAGCATGCTCGACCGGAAATCGGGAGGTGCGGGTTCGATCCCCGCTCCAGGACGATGAAAATTTTCAAGTTTTCTGAAGGAAGTGGTAACATGGAATAAGGTGAAAATATGCCAATAATATTACAGTGCCTACCATTTATTTATGAAGAATTATTTCTTCGGGGAAATTCGTTTCCCAATTCTATACGAGGTTTATAATATTTTTTTTATATATATATAGGAGGAATTATCACGAATTGTCTTTGTTTTTCATCGTGATTTTTCAAAGCACCTGAATGTTTTAGAACTCGAGAATTTTTTAAACTGACAGTGACTTTCAGTTGTGTGTTTAAGGAAAGGTGGAATGTCATACTGTTATTTCGCAAAACCCGTACTTATAAGTTTTTCGCTTGATAGCTGTAATAGCTTTTGTGTTATAAAGGGTCCATAGGCTGATACATATACCTGGTTTCTTACGGTAACACAATATACAGTTGCTGGTGCACCAACTGGGGAGTGGGGGGGGAGTGTATTCGTTGCCATAATAACCTTAATATCATGCGATGTGCTATCCACAGTCCGGTCTCGCTGCAAAACTTCGAAATCAGGTCCTTCGACGGACGATTTAAATTTAATAAGTTTAGCAAAACCTCAAGAATTCCCGCGAATCGTTCCCATTACCGGGAATTTTCGGAAAGGTTTCTGAAAATTCAGAATTTTCCGTCAACACCTTAAAAACTTCATGTTTTTAGTCTTCCATTATTTACCGGAGATAGTTCAAGAGGAGTATTTCTGTCAATCCCGATATGCAAAATCCACGAAAATCAGGCTTTCTCAGTCTTTTTACGGAAAAGTTGAATTAGGAATGATATCATTAATTCACCCAAAATGGCTGGTGAATTTCAGGAAATTTTTTAACAGTGTGCAGCTAATTAGTTCCCTCGTTTCGGAACGGTTATTTTATCTCCTCGTGATTCCGGAGAATTCGGAGCAGTTCCTACATCGTGGGTTGGAATTCTTGAAATGTTTTCTAGTCTTCCACTTCTGGCAGTTTCCCCGACTTTTTCTACATTTAGTTTCCTGCAAACGATTATTCGAGTTTCTTTCAGTCGCGTTCTAGACCTTCCTTTTAGAGCCTCATCTCTTACTCTGCAATCGGAAGTACGTTCTGCATTGTTTGGAAGTCTCTTGCTGGTATGTTGCCGTTGCCGTTACGCGCCTTTTTTTTATTCTCAATAGGAAAAAATCGCGTACCTCTGAGGTATAATAGGAAAAACAGAAAAGCTAGTAGTCTGTTGCCGATCACGTGATCACCGTGCAACGGAAAACCTGTGACCTGATTCTGTTCTTTCAATAGCATGTGAATCTAAAATACTGGTCATTTTTGTGCACAAGTAAAAGTAATATATTGGAATGTATCACTTCAGAAGATAACAGCACCGTTCAGCTTTTAAGGTTCTCCCTTCTTGGAAGTCAGTTGATTGGGATTTGTGCTGACATTTTTTTTTTATTTCCTGATACATTTTTGTACTTTCGGCATTGAATCTGCAGGAAGAGTTGAGTCATCAATAAACCGTAATTTATTCCATTTGTAGAAATCCCTGTTTTTCACCAAGTTAATTTTTTAATATTTCCCACGGGGATGGAGTGAACAATTTTCGGGAAATATTTTTCTTCGTGTGATTGATTCCCTTTTACGTTCGTGAAACCTTCATGGGCCTTTCCGAGACAGAAGAGAGAGTTTCATGCGAACGTATTGTCGAAAAACGTTTTCTGTATTCCTTCATCATATAGTGCCTCTAACATTGCATCTGCAGAAAACGCTTGGGCCGCCCCGGTGGCGCAGTGTTCGAAGCGATGGCCTCTGATCATTCGTCCAAAAGGGGTCCGGGTTCGAATCCCGGTGAGGCATGGATGTTATGTTTGCCTTACGACACTGTCTCTCTCCCTTCCCTGGAACCAGTGACTTTAAATTAGGGACGGGCGACTGCTTATAACCCATTGAGTTGCTCACGGTGGTCGTTAAACCTTCAATAAAAAAAACAAAAAACGCTTGGTAGGCTGCTCATGCTATGTTATGACAACCAGTGGCATTTTAGGTATTCTGTAATCTTTTGTGTTACTTGTCTGATTGATTGTATGGATGTAAGCATTAAGGGTTGCTTCAAAAGATTTCTTCTGGATTGTAGTGTAATTGGGCTTTAATTTCTAATTTCAAGCTGTGACTTCTGAATAAAACGACAGTGAGAGCAATTGTTCGTTTCTATTTTAAGTATATTGAAAAAAATGTTCGTTACACCAAGTAAATGTTTCGTCACATCGCTTCTGGGAAATTCAGTGTGTAGTTTGTATGACCATTTTTTTTCTCACTCACTCGACACCTGTCCCCATGTTACTACAGTGTTAAAAATTTTTGTGGTAAGTTTCACCAAAAAGTGGTGCTACACCAGTAGAGCTGCACCACTTTCTGAGAAAAGATACACCATTGTGTAGTGCAAACAAAACCTACAACATGGTGCAACCTTGTATCATAACATCATGCAAAGTTGCATAATGTTATGATTCAAGGTTGCACCATGTTGTTGGGCTTTGTTTACACCGCACAATGGTGTTCTCAGAAAGTGGTGCAGCTCTACTGGTGTAGCACCGCTTTTTGGTGAAATCTAAACATTTATAACAGTGTAGCGTTCGTCGTGTAGTTATGCTTTATTCTCCCCCAGAATTTACTTTTAGTGATGTCCATACTTACAAGGTTTCACTTTTCTTTATATATTTTAATGTGGGGAATGTATCTCTTTCTCTTTCCCTGACATCATCTGAACCTAACCATTCATTCCTATAGCACAGTGCATTACGTCCAGCTAAGCTTAAATAGTGTTTATTTTGCTGTTATTTCAGCTGAAGCAGTGTGTTCCAAACGCATCAAGGTAATCGGAGAGAGCTGTTTGAAGGAGAGATTGGAATATCAATCTTAATTCTCTCGCTTACCTTCGATTTTGCAGCTGTGGTTGATGACACAGTTGTCTGAGCCGTTACTTAGTGATAGCAGTTGCACTGTGCGAAGGCACACTAAAAAAATGGGGGTAGGCTGTGTCCTGGACACACCCGCAGGTTTTATTTACGTGGATACGTGTTTGACAGTAAGGGTTTTGAGGTAGAAGTCTGTTGATAAATGAAAGAGGAATGCAGTTATACTATAATTTTATTTATTAAAGGGCGATGATATGAGAAGTAACAAACATATGGCATCCAGTTAGCATCTATGTTTCGTACAGGGGCTAAATCGATACAAGTATTGCCTAAGGTAGTTGGTGGATAATTTATATAAATCAAGCCGAAATTGTCTTTTCATGAACTTGAGTAAGTTGGTGTTTTGTCGCACATCAATGTTAAAGTCGCCAGTGAGAATGATAGGCACTTGGGTATCCGGTACCATACTTGGTGAGATTTTCTTGATGTTTTCAGATTAATTGGGTAGCATCCGGAACATGAAGACCTCTAGTGCTGTTTGTGAAACGTTGGGATGAATGTAAACCGAACCAAGTATGAAACGAGTTTAAGCAGACACTGTCACATCAACTAGACACATGGCACTCACATAATCATCTCTAATTCTCAATTTGTTAGACTATTGATGTTTCTGGAAGTGGATGATTTGTGCTGGGCTATTGCACTATTTCTTTTCGCCTTCAATTTCGAAACCTGGCAAATGTATGGGACTAGAATCATCCATCCAAGTTTCACTCTCTTGGTTGTGGCTGCATGCGTTGCGCCGCTTCGGCTTTCTTCATTTAAGCCCTACATCGTTCTGTATTACTCGTTTTGGGCTTATTCGATTCCTTTTGAGTATTTTGAGTCGGACTTTTGTTTCAAATATTTAGATATTTTGAGTTTATCACTTATAACTTAGAAAATACTTATTAAATGTTTATGAATTATTGGTTTTTAGATAGATCTCATCCAGACGAATCCTTTGATGCCAATATCACGATCCTACCTGTACGCGATCTCGAGTTAAACTGATTTCAAGGCGTTTGACTCAGCGTATTCGACACCAAAATGGCGGACGCTCTCCCCGATCATGCGCATGACCTTGAAATTGATATTTTTTAGAATCCTTGGTTATTACTCTTTTTTATGTCAGTTATTATATTTTTAGCTATTTGTACAATTTAGAAATTATAAGCATTTGATCAGTCATAAGAAATTATGTCTGTCAAGTTTTCATAGAGGATGGTACCGATTTAAAGACGTATCCACGTCAAAACTGGATGCAAATTCATAACCAGCGGCAGATTGTTGGAAGTTCCAAGAGGTAAACTGACGACAGAACAGTTCCTTGTTGAGATGGAGGAATTAATATCCCGTGACTGGACGTTGGACGATGGAAAAAGTCTCCTATTCCGATGAATCCAGGTTCTACCTCCAGCATGGCGATAGACTTGTCCATATTCGACGCCGCACAGATGAACAGCTGCAACCAGATACAAACAGGGCGGCAGAATTGCTATGGGGATCTTACTCATGAACGTCATTGGATCTTTCAGAAAGGCGCAACGCTCCGTGTCACAAGGCCCTCGTTATGCAGGAATGGTCCTAGGATCATGTGTAAGCATTTCGCGAAATCCCCTGGCAGCGAGATTCCTTCCGACCTGTATTCAATCGAACATTTATGGGATGCAGCATTTACTGGCTCATGCTAGTGCTTCGCCGAAAACCCGTGACGTTATTCTATGCAGCTATACTCGCGGCAAAGCTAACCTGATTATAAAACTCGTATTCGAGCTTCAACTGTAACTAAACTGTGCGCAGTTGTTTTTAACGTTGTGGTCACGCACGTTAAAAAAAAAAAAAATGAAGATCTTAATTTCTGTCGCGCTTCAAAAAATGCAGACATTTGCGTTTTGGCGACGTCATTGTGACTTCTGTCTGTCAGCCACGTGTGTTAGAGAGGCATGCCAAGAGGATATTTACTGTTGGTGGGCTTAGCCATACAAAACACTTGACTAGGTAAGCAGGCAGTCAAGTGTTTTGTATGGCTAAGCGTTACTGGTGGGGGTTGCTGATAGCACAATAAGCGCGAAGTTTTCCTTTGTTCTGTTTCCCGTCATGGTGGCACTGCCTCCCGCCGTAGTGGCATACTGCACCCTCATTAGTGCGGGGAAATACTGCGAAGCCATGACATTTTTTCACTGAATCGATCTTTTCAATTCTCAGCCCATAGTCAGGTTAAGTTTGCCCTGAGTTTAGTGCAGGATGCCTTAAGCGATCTAGTGGAATCGACGCCATGCCTACTGGCAAGCAAATATTACGGCGAAAGGCAACCCACAAAAAGCTATTGGAAGTAGTCAAAATGTCTTAAGTTTATCCATTTTTTTATTATTTTTTTTATGGGAAATTGTATCGTTAAGTGTACATCGGTAGTATTTGGCATGGTGTTTGTACACCGATAAGCCATTATATTATCTATCTAATAAGCTGTAGGACCCCCTTTAGTCCGCAAAATAGCGGCCACTCGGTGAGGCATCGATTAGATGAGGTGACGATAGGTATCCTAGGGTATCTAGTACCATTATGTCAACAGCAGGTCCTTCAGTTCCCGTACATTTCGGAGTGGTGGTGATTTAGCGCGAACCCGCTTTTCCAAGTCGAAACGCAAATGTTCGACTGGGTTCATGTCAGGGAATTTGGAGGTCAGCGTATTAATAGAAAGTTGCCAGCATGTTCTTCGAATCACTCATTGACGATTCTGGCAGAGTGCAATGACGCATTATTCTGTTCGTAATGTCCATCACCAGCAGAGTTGCCATGGATGAGTGAACTTGGTCCGCAACGATGTTCAAATACCTGACAGCTGTCAGGGATTGTACTATTGGGATAATGGGGCCTAAAGTGTCCCAAGAAAACATCGTCCACAGCATAACACCGCCGCCGGCCTGTTTCCGCCCAACAGTGCATTCAGGTGCCATAGCCTCTATTGGTGACCGGCGTATCCGCGTTCGGCGGTCTACGTGATGCTCCAGGAATTCGTCAGACCAGACCACTTTCTTCAAATCATCCACCGTTCAATCTCGATGATCTTTGGCCCATTTTATGCTTTGTCGGCGATGACGTGCAGTCAGCATGGGAACCCGGCTGGGCCTTCGGCTACGCAGGCCCATGCGCAGAAGGCTGCGATGAACTGTGTGCTGTGACATATTGCCCTGATCATCACTGTTGTAGATGCGGGGGATTTGGCGCACTGTGGCTCTGCGGTCGCTGTGAACAATGCGCGACAGTTTCCGCTCCCCCTGGCATCAGTGTGTGCTCTGGACGACGGTTCACCGTTTATGCATCTGTGCACCACTTTTGATACGTACTCGCTTCAGCGGCACGTGAACAACGCACGAGCCGTCCCTGTTTTCGAGATGAGCAGAAAACTGAGATGAACTGTGTGCTGTGACATATTGCCCTGATCATCACTGTTGTAGCTGAGGGTGATTTGTCGCACTGTGGTTCTGCAGTCGCTGTGAACAATGCGCGACAGTCTCCTCTCCTTTCTGGCATTAGTGTGCTGCGGACGACACACAGCTGGACGACGGTTCGTCGTTTGTCCATCTGTGCACCACTTTTGATACGTACTCACTACAACGGCATGCGAACAGCCCACAAGCCTCACCGTTTTGGAGATCGAGTTCCGAGGTGCCGTACCATCGCAATTTGTCCTTTGTCAGACTCTGATAAATCGTTAGCTTTTCCCATTCTGACTCCGAACACTCTACTAACCGAAAGCCGGTCCTCGGGTTGTATATATACTGCTCTGTGAACTTCACCTGCGCCACCGTTCGGTCTCCAGGCGCGCTCATTTCTCTAGGCTTTGAGGGTGGTCATAATGGAATGGTTCATCGGTGTACTACGTACTATAACAGTAGTTGACGGGTTGAGAAAATACGTTATCATTGGCAGCTGTAAGCGTCACCACGAGTTTTCCTCCATTTCCCGACTCTTTCCGGCAGGTAATCTCCACTGTAGTTTATATTTGTGTGCATGTAGTTTATATTTACTGAAATATCGCTCCTAATTCAAGCGGAACTGAAATATTGCCTACGGTTATCCACGTGTTGACTCATATTTTTTTGTGGGGGAGGGGGGTGTCAAGAACTACTGAGTGCCCATGTTAGAACTCCCCTTTAGTATTTTCGGCCTGAGACTCTTTTTTTCCCCCTCTCAAAGTATTATCATTATTCGATGGCATCATCCCCCCCCTCTTTTTTTTTTCGTTTTTTGGTAATGTAAAGATAAATAAATTAAAATAGTACACGTTCTTGCAAGCCATGAGTGACACGAGAAGCAGTGCGTCTTCCATGATCAGGACAGGGTATGTTAGGTCTAGAAATACTGGCTCTGCTTCGTAACAAGTAGCTAGTGAAGTTTATTTTAAAAGCTGTAAAAATAATAAAATAACTTTTTTTTTTTTTTTTGCTGCCAATGTTCCCGTGTTTAAAGTTGGTCTTTCGCCATTTAAGGTGTTGATCTGTTCATAATCAGTTTTACACGCACTATACCTGTTTATATCCTTAACACTTCGCAAATTCATGTTAAAATGGGTTTCATCATTACCGGTGTACGAATGATGTGTTAACAAATGTGTTCTGCGTGTGTTAGATATCATTATATTCTTGAAATCTCTTGTGATCTCGCGGAAAGTTTAGCACAGTTTTTTTTTATTTTCAATTGTGGCGTCTCATAAATTCTTCTCTTATACCTTTTTTTTTTTTTTTTCTCTCTCTTACTTCATTGTAATAGCATGAGCTGTTAAGTTTGTGCGATCGCTTCGCACTTTGTAAATGCGATTGTAGTTACGTGCAAAGCATTCATTTAAATGTTATCGTAGTGTAAGATCATGCAAGGAGCGATAAATTTAACCCTTATGGGAATGGAGTGATTTTCTCATGTGTTCCTTTGTTCGGACACACTGTCACAGCACGACTAATGTCCTCTGAATCCATTTATCTCTGCCGTTCCATCAACCATCCGAAAAATTATTCCTGTCTCTTCTTAGAGGTTCGTTCATTCATTCATTTACTCTGTTTCTCAAGAGTAAAGACTCATAAGGGAACAGTAATTTACATACACGTATGAAACGGTAGACGGCAATAGCTTTTATTTTGCAGTGTAACAATGCTATCATCTATGTTATGAGAATTTGTCGTTCGAAGTTTTTGGACTTAGAAATATTAGAAATTTTGACCCAAACTTGTCTTTTTCACAACTATACACCGGGTGGCTAAAAAAATCCGTTTAAATTTTAAAACTTTATAACAAATGTGTGTATTACACAGTGCGTGCGGTTTGCACAAAAATCATCAGGTAGTAGGGGGATTTTGTTTGGCAACGGAAAAACTTTTAATTAAAAGCAGTCCCAGACAGAAAACGATATTAGGTAAAAAAAAAGCAGTGAAAATACACACATTGCATTAATTTGGTGACACTTCCACAACAGTAATTGTTCAACATGTCTTCCACCACGAGGAATGCCATTCAAGCATGTGACAACTCTAGTAGTAGCCGCCCCGCGCACACGTCTAAACATTGGTTTCTGGTTATTCGTCCGAGATGGGCTGAGTTCGAATCCCGGTGAGGCATGGATGTTATGTTTGTTTTACGGCACTAGCTCTCTCCCTTCCCTCGAACCAGTGACCCTAAATTAGAGACAGGCGTCTGTTTATAGTTCATCGAGTTGCTCACGGTGCAAATAGCTTCCTTCAGTTGTAGCAGTGTGGACAGTCTTCTCTGGTACACCCTGAACTTAAAAATAACCCCTGGATCAGAAATCTACGGGTGTCGGATTTGGAGACCGAGGTGGTTACGGGATGCTGATTAGTCTGTACGCACCAAATGTGGTGAAAGAAAAGTTCTTTACTGGAGATGTGACTTGAGCTGGCGCACCGTCCTGTATAAACGTGACTGTGTGCATTCTTGCAAACAAGGGTGATGCCTTGTTTGCAAGAATTTCATTCTTGCAAACAAGGCATCACGTTTTCATGCAACAGTTTCAAGTAGCGCTTGGCATTTGCTGAGCAAGTCTTCCAGCTGTTTCTGAGGCTCGGTTCCTATAAAAAAAAAAAAAGCCCAAGAATGACCTATGCAGTGAAACCACGTCGTAACTTATGGTGAATGCCATCGTTCCTCTGTGTACACGTGTGATTATCTCGTGTCCATATTCGGCAAACTATACGTGTTGATAGATCCATGTAACGAAAACTGTGCTTCGTTTGTCCACAACACATTTAACCACTGAGGATCCTCAATGATCTTTGCTACAGCCCATTTGCCAAATTACTACTGCTGTGTGGTATCCGCTGATAACAGCTGGTGGAAAGTTTGCAGTATGTATGGATACAGATGTCACACACGATTTGCCGATGGTCTAAGCCTGCTCAAACATCTTGCCGCTTCACGAGCACTGTTTGTTCCACTTGTAATTAGAGATGGCAGTTTTGTCCATTCAGGATGCCACAGTATTCAAACGGGACTCCCATAACCCTACCCTTGTCAACCGGGTCGGGGGCGAACCAGCAAGTTCCAGTTTCCTCAAATCGTCTCATCAGACATTGCAAACCGGCACAAGTGATAGGACCTTGACCCTTTTTAGTGTTCGCAGCATTCACAGCGTTTGCTTCTTTCATGCTTTGCATGCGTGTTTGCCGATTTTCCGCTTGCATTAAAAAAAAAAAAAAAAAAAGCTTCACTAACAAGGCTTTTTTTTTATCCGGCAAAGTGAACATCGTAGCAACACTTCTGTTGAACGGCAAATCAGACTGTTAATAGCTTCAACTTATCACTTGTGCTTTTAATGGATAACATTTGCATATCTTTCATGGTTTGCATGCATGTCAAGAGCGCCTTTCATCGCATTTTCCGAACTAAAAATTTTTTCCTTTGACAAATAAAATTCCCCTACTACTTAGTGCTTTTTCTGCAAACCACTCTGTAATACACATTAGCTGTTTTGTGTTAAAGTTTTGAAATTTAAACAGCCACCCGGTACTTACACACCATGGCATCGTGTTACCCGTATGTCCTCCGGAATATCGTGTAACATTGGAGGACCATGATTTCGTAGGTATGAATTTCGGAAAGGGGGCCTACAAATTAGTAAGTGTAGGAAAGCAATATATTCACCAAATAATTCCTACGGTATCGCATAGTACGAGGAAATAGTTAAACGAGGAAGAGTAGTTACCAAGTAAACAATTTAGAGAGCGCGGGAATTGGGAAAGAAAATCCGAGAAGCATAATGCGGACAGGCATTCTAAGAGGATAATTATAATACATATTTCATAATTTTTCTAAGACCTGGCTGAGCAGATTTCTTTCTTGAGGAGGAAATTCCTTATTTTTTTTCATCATTCTTTTGAATTGCTGTTTTTTTTTATTTTTATTTTGCGTTCCCCGAGCTCGCCGGAATTCAAGTAAGAATACGCTCGAAACACACCCCTAGGTTAGTACACACCCCTAGGTTAGTAAAGAGAAAAACTCGGAGGTTATAACAAGCAACGCTACGAGAGTGAAATGCTCGCAATCACAGGTGGGGGCCAATTTACTGGACCACCTTCTATTATCGAAGTCACGTTTTACGCACGCTAGCGGGGAACGAACAGGGCATATTTCTCGTAGTGGGCGTAACTGGTTGACACCAACAGAAAGAGTCACACAGGAAGCGTACGGGAAAATTCTAGGGCAGCGCGGACATCCCGCGGAGCAGTTGACAAGATAAAGGAATATTCATCTTCAAGAAAACTCCATGTTCTCAAGCCTTTGCCAACGAATCGGAGGGATTCCCATACAGGGATGTAAACCAATGCCGAAGCGAGGAAAAGCGGCCCAACCAATAAGGGGAGAGCCATTTGGGTAGGACAGGAACACCCCCGAACCCCTTAAACATAGACGAGAGAAAAACGTTTTGAAGGGTTCTCAGCAGAGATGATTTGGAGAGAACACGGAATGGAATGATGACTGGAGATTCAGGGTGAACGCATGCAAAAGGTTTGACAGTCTAATCGAGGATAAGATATCAGTTCTATATTCCGGGCGATCGAGAGGAGAGAGAGATGCGGTCCACTGGCATAGCTGAGAAGGACGTTTTCGCAGTTCGAGGATGTTGACACGATAGAACAATCTTTCAAGAGGCGTAAAGGGACTCACGATTATGGCAGCGAGGGCAAGATATACAATTTTATAGCTGAGCGAAAGAGAGACACGATAGAACTTGCTATCATAGAAGTTTTAGCGACAACAGAGGTACTCGTACAAAAAACCAAACGACAGGATGAGAGAAGAAGCAGTGTGCATCCAGCAGGATCGGATGAGGTCCCAACCATAGACTTTATACCTATAGGTAATACCGGACGACATCGAATGTGATGAAAAGAAAATAATTTGGTGAGAAAAATTTCATAATTCCCAATATCTCGTTAGCATGATCATGATTTTGTCTCCTATACATCCTCGGTAGAAAAGATATTTTTAATCTCTTGCAAGTGCTGAATTACATAATGTGTCTTATATTTTGCGAAAGGTGAACTTTAAAATATGATTGCGAATATCAAAAAGCATAATGAACCTAAAATATATTTTAGTTTAAATTAATAGAAATCTCCACCGATCAGTGTAATAGATTTTAAGGAAACACTAATGAAAATAAATTCTGTATTTTATAATGAAATTTACCCGAGTTTCTCAAATCTTTGAAAATTCAAAATAAGTGAATCTTTGTTTATTTTAACCTGGATAATTAAGTAGAACAATCGTAAAGTTTCGATAGAGTAGCAACTCCAAGATTTTAAGAAGAAAATAACTTTTAGCATTTAGCAAGCCCAGTCGCAGGATAAAAAGACCAAATCTGACATCATGAGTTTTTTAAATTTCAAGCGGCATATGGAAGAATATGGGTTTCCCATGTTCTCCCATATGAAACACAACGCAATGCACCCGTCAACCCTGAGCTTGGAGACCCTCAATTAGGGAACCCAACTTCACGGTAGACACCCATAGGCGGAAGATAATAGAAGATAAAGAGTTACGAAAATTAACGGTCTTTTTAATAATTAATCCCACTGCAGCGAATAGGACGCAGCAGATGGTTCGCCCTCACATCGTGTAGGGGGCGGTAATAATCGATATGTTAATCAGAAGCGTGTAAGTGATAAATATCTACGGATAACGCATAAAGTTATACTGGTGAAAGAAGTGAGAAGTTTTTGAATAATAATGGTGAGAACTTTTAAAGTGAATCAAACCAATAGGATTCGAACCTCCAGTGTTCAGAAAGGAGGCTGGTGATAGTTTCTTATGATTCCACAGTATCGGCTGCAGGAGGTTAATCGCGAATTAAGGATAGATCGTTTGTTTAAAAATTTTCAGTTACTTCGGGTATTTGAATAAAAATATTGGAAGATTTAAATAGTGGTTGCTTGCTGTTCCAGTTGTTGTCATCAGGATCAGTCGAGTGTTCGGTTATTGCAGATTTGGTTCTGTTTCCGTCTTGTACTGTTGGTTTTGTTCGTTCAGATACCGATCGCAGAAGTTCTGCTTATTTGACTGAGATGGGGTTTATTGCGCTAGCATCATATTATTTATATTCCACAGCGATCGCTGGGTTGGTCATTGACGGACACGACGACAGGCGCTCTACAGGTGGCCCGCCAGGTCTCCGGATCTGACCCCTTGCGACTTTTTCTTATAGGGGTATGTTAAGGATAATGTACTGTATATGTGCCACCATTGCCACAACGCTAGATGAACTCAAAGTTCGCGTTCATAGTGCTCTGCAAAGCCGTTGACAACAGACATGCTTGATCACGTATGGCAGGAATTTGATTATCGGCTCGACGTAGTTCGCGTGACCAATGGAAGTCACATAGAACATTTATGAGGTATGAAAACAAAATTTGGACAGTTTTGTCTTTATCCTATGTACATTTAATCGCTGTATATTTAGAAACACACAAAATACAGTCGTTTGAAATCGGATGAATCATTTTGAATTACCCTGTATTTTTAGTCGAGCTTCTATAAAAATAGTCGATGCACTACGATAAATTTGCACGATACGCTGTAAGTGTAGTAAAAATTTCGTGATAAAAATCTGGAAGCTAATGCACCATTCATTTTAATAAAACGAAAGGATAGGCTTTCGACAGTAAAAGGTGGAAACAAATGGATATCTGCATTTTTTTAAACTCAAGAGTTAAATTAAAATCATTTTGACATTTATTACCGCAGTGCGGTCTTCAGTTTTTTCTGGTGTTATGCCGCAGATTTGAATTTTCACTCAGTTTAACGTAAAATCACGACGATTTATTTGAAATTATTACCTATTGTGAAACCTCTGATCAGGAAATGGCTGAGGTATAGTCATTATATGAGGAGAAAAGTGCTTCTTTCTAATTCAATTTTTTTGGTGTTGTGGCACTCGTATGGTCTTTGCCACAAAAAAAAAAAAAAAAAAAAAAAAAACGAAAACAGCAGCAAAAGGTCAGCATTTCAGAAATTTGTTACTAGCTCTGTTCTCGGGCATGACAAAACCGAAAGGATAAGATGATTAAAATACCTGGAAATCGATATTAGAGAAAAGTGGAGATTTGAAGGAAGAAGTAAACAAATTGCAAGAAAGAACTGGAGAAAAACAGGTATACTATGTGATAGAAGGGTGCTAATAAGACTGAAAAGTCCGATTTTTAAGACCAGGGGAATTGAATCCCGGATCTCTCGATATCTAGCCGAGCGCGTTAGCCTTTATGATGTCAGAAGCTGACAGAAAAACACAAATAGCGCCGTGGATTCTTGGCCACCGTAGTGTAAGGCTAACGCGCTTGGCCAGATATCGAGAGATCCGGGATTCAATTCCCCGGCGGTTACCGAATAACAAATTTTAGGTTGCTGTGTGTTGCTAAAACGTGGAAAGAGCGATGTATTTGTTTATTCACTGGCGCCACGTATTTGGAGGATTTTCATGTGTGGACATGTTTTGAGAAGGGACAAGAAAGGACTACGTGAGACACAGTTACGGACATTAAGTTTCGTGAAAAGCAAACTTCAGAAATACAAATATCTGAGATCAAGTGGAAGACTGTATGAATAATGACATGAAAAAACCGAGTTGTGAGTTGACACAACACAGAAAAGAGTTGAGAAAAAGGATGACCCGTAATAGCAACCCCGCACGTACATGCGTGTAGAGCTAATTGTGCTGCAGAAATGATGCGAATTTGTGTAGTTCCCTAAAGCGGACGAAACTTATTATTTTGGGGGTATGCAAATTTTTTGGCCGCCCCCGCTAGCAGGCGCTGTAGGGGTCTAACCGGCCGGCGACTCGTGCTGTCTTTTCGTACATGAAGCCAAGCATGGCGGTCAATAAAGTTCATTTGGCTCATGTTTAATTTAGGGAAAAGTGCGAATGAAGCATTCCGTTCAATATGTCAGGCGTATGGCGAAACGGTTACATGTGAGCGAACGTGTCGAGAATGGTTTACCAGGTTTAAGAAAGGTGATCTAAGCTTGGAAGACAAGCCACGTGCAGGTAGACCAAAGGAACTCGCAGACGAGGAGCTGAAATCGCTGTTGCAAGAGGATGCCACACAATCGACCACGCAGCTGGCGAAACGTTTGAGAAAGTGGCTCAATCAACGGTGGTACGGCGCCTACAGGCCTCGGGGGAAATCAAGAAGATTGGCAAGTGTGTTCCGCATACTTTAACGGAGCCTAATATTGGTCAACTGTATGTCGTTGCTGAAGAGGTTTCAAGGGAAGAATTTCTTGTGGAAGGTTGTCACCGGGAATGAAAAATGGGTCTATTGCGACAACCCCGTACGCAAGCGATCCTGGGTCGACCCAGACCGGCCATCAACATCCACTGCAAAACAGGATATCCACGGGGAAAAGGTGCTGTTATGTGTGTGTGTGTGTGTGTGTGTGTGGTGGGATATGCATGGAGTGCTGTATTTCGAACTGTTGAAACCGGGCGAAACAATCGCTGCACAACGATATAGCGATCAGTTGATGAAACTGAACGCCGCAATGGAGCTAAAACGCCCATGGGCAGGTAAGGGACGCTGCCCAGTCATCCTGTTACACGATAATGCCAGACCACATGTCGGTGCCACGACGAAATCAACCCTTGAACAGTTACACTGGGAAGTTTTACCGCCCCCGCTTACTCCCCGGACATCGCACTCTCAGACTTTCATCTGTTTCGCTCAATGCAACATGCCCTAGCCTAACAGCGGTTTCCCACAGTCCCAGAGGAGGAAAATTTCGTCACTGCGTTCTTCAGCTCAAAACCCGAGTACTTCTATCACAGGGGCATTCATTTATTGCCTGAAAAATGGCAAAAGGTCATTGGTGCTAACGGCCAATATTTCGTTGAATAAATGTGTACTGGTTTCCTGATTGTTCCTGTCTCCTTTCTCCTTAAAACGGCGGAAACTTTTGCATACCCCTAATGAAGATTATATGTAATTACAGTGGAACCTCGGTTATACGTTTTTCACATCTAAACGTTATTCTGCGTTGGTCCCGATGTTTTACTGTTGTTTCTATCCCTTATTTCAGTTGGGTTGTACGTAATTCATTTATACGCTAAATTTTGAATTTTAGGTAATCAAAATACACGATTCTTTTATGCGTAAACCTGTTGGGTTACAACTTTGAGAGAGCGTTGCCGAGTTCCTTCTTGGTGCAGTCAAAGTTGAACCTTGATCCCATCAGAAAAGGGGTATGTTGTTTGCCTTCGGTCCGGATGAAAAATTGATGTCGCATTCCATGCTCTGGGTAAAGTGTGGCACCAAATTTTAGGGAAGCTATAGCTTCTTTTGATTTGGTGCTGGATTTTTTTTTTTTTTTCTTCTTCAGCCGTGTTATAAATGATGCAACCAAAAAACCTTCACCGTTTTTTTTCACTGAATTTAATATATTTTAAACAAGCAAAGATTAGTGAATATTTTATACTTGACACTAATGCTGAATCAACTAGTGGACAAATTGCCTTCAAAAGAGCGATGCTTATAGGAAAAGAATGTGTTACAGGAATATTGAATATAAAACAAAATCGTATTTGTATTTACTCTATCACATTTTTCCAGGTAACGTTTTTTTTTTGTTTTTTTTTCCTTCATATCATCATCATCATCATCATTGTCAACCATTATCAATCCACTGCTGGACGAAGGTCTCCCCAAGTTTCCTCCACAACGGTCTGTCTTGTGCCAGTCTCCTCCATGTCACTCCCGCATATTTACGAATTTCATCCACCCATCTCCCATGTGGTCTTTTTCTGGGTCTTTTCCTGTCCCTTGGAATCCAATATAAAATTTCGGCTGTCCGTCGATGGTCTGTCCTTCTGGCAGTATGTCCAGCCCATTGCCATTTCAGGGATTTAACTCTGATCATGATGTCTTCCACTCTCGTCATTTTTCGGATCCACGAGTTCCTCTTCTTATCTCTCCTGGTTATACCAAGCATGCACCTCTCCATGCTGCTTTGAGTTGTCTGCAGCCTTTGTATGTCTCTTTTAGTTAAGGTCCACGTCTCTGCACCATACGTAAGCACTGGAAGGATGCATTGATCAAACACTTTTCTTTTAAGACATAATGGCATATTGCTCTTGAAAATTATGCTGTTTCTTCCAAAAGCTCTCCAGGCAAGTTCTGTACGCCGATTAATTTCTTCATCAATGTGACCCTCACTTGATATCTGCTGTCCAAGATAAACATACGTATCTGTTATCTCCAGTTTTTCTCCATCAATCGATAAATCTTCATTTCTTGTAAAAGCATTGAACATCACTTTTGTCTTCTGAAAGTTCATTTTTAATCCCACTTCTTTACTCTTGTCAGCAAGTTCCTGGATCATACTCTGCAGCTCTGATGGGGTAGTTGCAAAAATGACTACGTCATCAGCAAAACGAAGGTGGGTTAGATAATATCCATTAATCTTTATCCCTTTGTTTTCCCAGTTCAGTGATTGAAAGACATTTTCCAATGTGGCATTAAAGAGCTTCGGAGATATGGTGTCACCTTGTCTCACTCCCTTTCCAATTTTTATGTGTGTTGTATTTTCAAACAGCCGAATCTTTGCACTTGCATTTTCATAGATGTTATTAATAATATTAATGTATGCATCTTCAATACCGCAGGATTTCAGAGCCTTCATATACTTAAATTAAAATATGAAATCGTACAGAATTTCTTAACCTAGTTTTTTAATGAATTTAGAATAAAAAAATTAGTACAAAATTCAAAATAGACATGGGCTTAAGGTAGCAAAAAAGCATTCATGTCTTATAAATTAGCGTAATCTAAAATTACGAGTTTTTTTTTATTGCCTTTTTCTTTTTGGAAGCATTCAACATTTTATAATGGTGTAACATTTTGAAGTTTCTTTTGACGCTCCAGAAAAACGTGTAATTTAGGTTCCACTGTTGTTGTTGTTTTTATTTACGTATTGCATTTTTTTGTTGGACATCGTATACTTATTGCAAACCTTCACAAGAGAGACTTAGAAAAGACCTCCTGCACTGCAGACCTTGTTAAAAGAAAGGGTAAACAACAGTATTCACATTTCCAGTTGATCTCCTAGATACAGGTGATTTTGTGATAAATAAAAGTCCCCGAAAAATGCTGAAAGTTTTTTTAATTGTTTGTTCTGTAAACCGGCGATCCTTCCGCCCGATTTATTTAACTTTCGCATCCGCCTCTTTCTGATCGAAAGGTGAAAGTACACAGCATCCGTCAAAATCTTACGTATGTCTACATGCATTCGATTTGCCATTGACATCACGACAGTTTCGTTCCAGGAATAATTTTCATTTTCGCAATGCATCTTTTCGGCGTTATTAATGTCATTGATAGGGGTGTGATTGCTGATAAAAGACGTCAAGCATTATGTGGCTCAGGAAGGGTTGAAAAGTTGTGAGGATGATAAGGCGTCGCAGCGTGGTCCCCTCTTTCGTTGCCTGTGTGTTATGGTGCAGTAGCACATGAGCAACCACCTGTGACCCATGTTCACGACTCGTGACGCCGATGTTGTGGTGACCTTGCTTGCGTCTCTTTCCTGCTCAGAAGCGATTCATCCCTTTTTATGTCTCTTTAAGTACAGAATGCCATTCAGTTAAATTGTATATTCCAGACCCGAAGATTCCTAGACGTTATACAGTATAACGGCAACACTTGGGGCCTGATGTACGTTTGTACAAGACCCCTGTATTCGTCTTAAGTGACAATGCCAATTTCCCAGCCGTTGTGCTACGTCGAATTTTGACACTTTTTTTTTTTCTCACTCACTTCAGTAGTCTGGACGACTTCCAAATTAATCGTTGTACCAAGTGTTCGACGAAGTGTTGTACGGTTTATCAGTCCACTGAAAGCTCTGTTTTGGTGCCGATCAGTATTCATGATCGTTAAATTAAGTACGTTTTCATGCACACATACAGATTTGGTTTGTGGAGGCAAACTCAGAAACACGCACATAACTGCTTAAAAAAATAGTACAACCATCAGAAAACCGTGTACGTACCACCATCAGAAAGCCAACGTTTCGTTATGACTTATCGTGGAATAAGTCATAACGAAACGTTATGACTTATTCTAAACGTTGTGACTTACTCATCGTGGAATACGTGGCGTATTCCACGATGAGTCATAACTAAACCGTTTTAGAGCTGCTCCATGATGTGCCGATTTTAATTTTCCTGTGATAAGCGATTTCTTTGGGCAGCATCAGTTTAATAAAAATACAAATTCGGAAGATGTGAATTCGTTTATTGGCGTAAATATGACATGGATGTTAAGTCAGATAGTATCCGAAAACTTGAAATTTTTCGTCGTCCTGGAGCGGGAATCGGTGTCTCCCGGATAGCGCCCGAGTATGCTAACCACTACACCACCCAGAACGACCAAGTTTCAAGTTTCCGATTAACTTGAATATGACCATCACAGGATTCGCTAGTCGAAGCAACCGGCATTCATAAAATTAACCGGAAACTTGGTCGTTCTGGGTGGTGTAGTGGTTAGCATATCGGGCGCTATCCGGGAGACGCGGGTTCTCGATTCCCGCTCAAGGACTACGAAATTTTCAAGGTTTCGGATATTATCTGACTTAACAACCATGTCATTTACACCAATAAACGGATTCACATCTTTCAAATTTGTATTGTACAATGGTGTATTCCCGTATTTCATTCATTAATAAACAATGTTTGTTTTGTCTTACCAACATTAACCTTTTCAGGGTACATTATCACAGGTTCTGAAATAAAATAAATGGACGGTTTTAATTTTAAAGATCAATTCCTGTGGTTGAGGATGATGTCATTGGATAAACATCCGACATCTAGGTTAAAGCACGAATCTTCAGTATACACCCATTAGTGTAAAAGTTGAAAAGACACGAAGTGTGTTCTTAAAATACTAGAACTACTGCTGTAGTTATTGCGCTGAAAGTGCAACACTGGAGTTCTATTTATCAACACGACGACGGTTAGGTTGCTCAAGCTTATCCACAGTTTTAGAGCTGCGCCTGCTTTCATTCATTCACCTGTTTACTCATACTGAATGTCCTAGTTTAGTGGTTTTCCCGGATTTTACAATGGCCGATGTGAACGAGCAGCAAGTATTCATTCTTCCAGTTTTGCATGAAACTTGGGAAAACTGCCTCGGAAACATTTGCAACGTTGCAAACAGCTTTTGGAGAGGAAGCTTTAAGCTGTTCAGAAACTTATGAATGGTTCAAGAGATTTAAAGAAGGTCGAAACTTCGCTGAAGGTGACCCTCGCTCTGGGCGCCCATGAACTTCAGGACAGACCGAGTGAATGAACTAATCAAAAATGACAGCCGTTGATTTTTATAGGTAGGTATCTATACTCCAAGTCAACTTAAGAGTGCATTATTGTGGGAGTACGGAGCAGCTACCTCCGCTACGAAAAAGTAGTCCGTAGCGTTTAGAGCAAAAAAACTACACAGTTATTGCTCAGAATCATCATTTTGTTTGCTGAGCAGTTTATCAGACAAAATTGATATTAAGACAAATTTTTCGAAATAGCAGATCGATTTAAAAGTAGATTTGGCCTGAGAAGTTATTCAGTCGAGCGCCTCGCAGTTGGTTCGTATTTTCCTTGGAAAAGTCGGACTCCATTTTGTGCTGAAATAGTCTTGAAATTCCGTTACATGTCCTGGAATTTTTCTTCCATCGCCGTTGTTTTTTTCCTTTACGCGGTTTTGTTGCTCAGGGTATTTCTAGTGTTGCACTTATGCATAGCTGCCTAGTTCCTCTATGTCCAGTTTTCGAACCTACTGTCCGGAAATTCGTTTCTTTTTTTTTTTTTTTTTTTCTTTTTTATTTCTTCTGAGCAAACGTTTGGTTTTTGCTGAATTTTAATGGCTTGTTATTTCGCCAT
The DNA here is from genome assembly GCA_039090855.1 of Macrothele yani. Classification (NCBI taxonomy): domain Eukaryota; kingdom Metazoa; phylum Arthropoda; class Arachnida; order Araneae; family Macrothelidae; genus Macrothele; species Macrothele yani. The sequence continues at coordinate 80,809,168 of CM077026.1, forward strand.
TCATATTTTGCTATAATGTATACTACCATTGCAGATATTTCAAATGCTGCGGATTTTCTGTAGTCAATATGGGAATCGTTGGTCCGCTACTGAGTTGGGGAAACATCGAATATACTGCGGAAACCGAAAATCTCAGGGAAGTAATGTTATGAAACATCTGTGCAAAGTTTTTAATGTTTTCAAGATTCTATTTTAGGTTTTTTATTAGATGTTTTTAATATCGTGACAATTCTTCGATGTTCTTTCGATATTTTTTGGACATCTTTATGTCATCTGCCTGCCGAGAATGCTTAGTGATTTTCTCAATCTCGAATGTTTCTGATCTATTTCTAACGGTCTCTTCTCCAAAACCAAGCATTTTTTTGTCCTCTTTCTATTTTTTAAGGCGAAATTAAATTCGAAGAGCGGTGCTTAATCTGTCTGTGATGGATCCGAACCGTTTCCGTGATCGGTAAAATTGTTTTTCACGGCAGTGTAAAGAATGCAGTAGGCCTATCTATTTTTGTTATTTAATTTCGCCTGAAGTGTGTGGCAAGTGTGCTTTCTTTATGTTTAAAGCGAAATTATGTTCAAAAACGTTACTGCGTGCTACAGTGCAGAAAAGATGATTTTACGGGGAACGAAAGACTGCGATGGAGAGTTAAAAATTCCCATCTTGAACTTGAATTAGTTTTGTAAACAAAAGGCAAAATGCGAGCACTTTTTGTCCGTTGATATAGCAAACAATAAGAAACTACGCATTTTCAGAGAAATTAAACTTTAAAAAGCAATGATGCCGCTCCTCACTCTTTTGCGAAAGGAACTGTACGGGTCACAGAAATGGTATAAAATTTCTAACGACGACAAATGAAGTAACGATTTTCAATTTGAATTTTGCTTCTATAAAAAAAATAAATGCTTGCTGCATGTTTCACCTTTCCTTATCCTTAAATTTCCAATGCATTATTTCAAAATATTTGTATATAAACAGTATTTAGTTTATATATTAATTGTGGTATATGGAAGCATTGTCTAATGGCGCGTTTATGGCTTAATTACAGATTTTTTATGCCTATATATTTTTGAGTTTTATATTTTTTGTCTGTATTTTTTTCAATATTTGAATTAAAGCCAAAATAGAAACAAGTTTGTTTCAAAATTATTATTATTATGTCGTTAATATACATAAAAGTTTCGTAGAAATTAAACCTCTGGTTACATTTTCAGTGACAGTTTTGGTATTTCAGTTGTTGTTTTTTCTTATTTGGTGAAGCGAACATCCTTTTCGGAATTATGTATTTAAATGTAGGTGTTGTTTGTTGTAAGTTACATGTTAAATCGACCTGTGATTTCGCTGTATTTTAAGTAGGGGTATCGCATGCCTTGGATAAACATTCGAAAGTCCTGGAATTCTACAATCGAAAAAAACCTTACTTCACACTTTCGGTCGCTGACTGTTCTACATACGTAGTTTAAGCATTGCATATGTCTAGCTTAAACAGCACTACGTGGTAATACGGCGTTATTAGCTATGTAAATATTTTGCAGTATCTATAATATAATTCTATTTTGCACGTTTATTAAAGTTAGCTTGAAAAACACGACATTCGGACGTAAACCAATCATTACTTCAATTATTTCTACAATTTATGCACTGTTCAAAGAGTTATTTTTGAGGTAATAATTGATTTACGTCCGAATGCCATGTTTTTAACGCTAACTTTAAACGTGCGAAACAGAATTATATTATAGATATTACAAAATATTTATATAGCTGATAAAGCTGATTGTCCTGCTGGTGGAAGATTCAGATCGAAGATTTCTCTCAGTATTCGTAACTCAAAGACAATAAAATGACAATCGGAGAAATGTAAGATAGGGGTGCGCACCCCGCAGCCGTAGGGGAAACATTTCTTCGAAATACGGTCGTAATATGGGGAGGGGAGTCAGACTTACCTCAAGAACATAGCAGGAGTGGATTGTGACGCGGATTGATACGAAACTGACATTTAAACTGGATCTTTTCAGGCGATTCTGACACAGAATTTGACCATGAGTAGATTGATAGTAAAGTTTCAGCTTAGGCGGCTTCCAACACAGCGTTAAAAAGGGCACTGTGTTGCAGTTTGTCAGAAACTTAAAAATGAGGTAGCAGTGGACCCACACTGTATAGAAAATATTATCGCAGGTGACGTAGTGACGTATGCTAGGCGGGAAACATCATTCGATAGGAAGTGGAAAACTTCTACTCGAGTTCCCCCCCCAGCACTGCAAGTACAGTAGAACTCCAATTATCTGGATTAACTCAGAGAACAGCCCATCCGAATATTCGGAAAATCCGGATAATCGGGTTGTCTTTTTCCTGTAGGCCAAATACGTATTTATTTGTTTATTAAAGTGAGGGAATTTGATTTTTGCGTTTATCGTATTTTATAATAACAAATGTTGTACAGTTTAAAAAAATAAATATCTATTGCACTGCATTATCATTTTGTATTACTTAAATGAACGAAAGAACTAAAAACACGTAAACAAATCAACCAAAATCTTAATTTTACTTGGCCTTGAAAGAAGAACATGCGATCTAGATAATTGGAGTTCAGGATATCTGGAGTCCTGATAATTGGAATTCTACTGGAAAATCGAAACAGCACTGTGTTCTTCGGTTATGATTTAGATTAAAAAGGAAACTTTCTAAATAAATAAATAAATATATTATTTAACCGTTAAATTTAACACTTAATCACACATGGGATCGCCAAAACCGGCCATGTCTTACATTCGTTCTAGCAGCATGATAGATAGTATACAGAATATTTCTGTTCTGTTCCAGTTTAAAAGTTTTAAGAAACTGTGTCGTTGAGGTTTATGTGGAAGCACTGAAGAAGTTCAGAAAAAATAATGACTAATGATAAAATAAAGATCAACATACACGTGATTCACGTGTTTTTTGTTTATGGAATTTATTTCACCGAGTGCCGGCGCCCGCGTACTTGACCTTGCGCAACATACCGGTTACGAAATGGACAGCGTTTTTCTATTTCGGTGTTGCCATTTATTTGATCTCACGTTAATACCCCATAATTCCTAGCAACTCGTCAGTCTACTTTTCTCTGTGCAGTGATGTGACTTCGACAAGATGTATTTAACACTTCACAGCCGGTCAACCAGCCTTTGAAATATTAATCTGTTTTTGAGAAAACGGACTCGCATAGTGGAAAAAGAACTGAATTTGTGACTTCCAGCTCCGTCGTTTCAAACCCGTTTCAGATGTTTGGATTAACGTAATTTTGTGAATCGGCATATTTTGTAAATCTGTCTTCAAATCGTCGTCTTTGGAAGAACGTATTTAAATTTAAAGCTATTATCACAACTGTGTGACTACTGTCTGCGCAACAGAACAGAACCGTGCGTTTTGAAAGCTTATTTTTTTATGTTTCTTTGCAGTAAAATGCGACGTCATGCCCCCCATCCTCTTTTCTTTTCCTCCGTAAACGGTATGTAAATACTGTGTAATGATGGCCCGTAATGATGCTTAACAGAACTGCAAGATCCTTGGTCCTTGAGAGCTTCGTGGGATTAACTAAGGCCGAATGAAAACAATAATGATCATATCCGCTGATCTCAAAAATCAAGTATGGGTTATCACCAGTGTCAATTGGTTCTAATAAAAATGCAAATTAAAAGATGCATTGTTCGTGGCGTGAGCACGATAGTAATTTTTTACTTCCCTGTCTCAGTCAGTTGTTTTCGAATCACAAAATGTTCTTCGTGTTAATGGCCATTAATGAGCGCAAAGGGTTGATTTAGGGGATCCCACCGAGGGAGGGTTTAAAGCAGGTCCGTGACAAAAGAGGCGAATAATAATGGTCGTTGGCAGTCATGTCACGGGGGTCGATCTCGTGAGCAGCCAGAGCTGCAGTCACGCGAAGAGGAAAACCCCAGGAACTATGGGGTGATGGAAAGCTTCCGGAATTCGCAGAATCAGCTGACGAGCGCCAAATACTAATTACTGGAATCTCTCCGTAGTCCGTGGTAAAGACGACAGCTCCATGAGCATGTAAAACACAGCGAACGTTTTAAAAAAAAATGATAAAGAGAAAAAAAAATGCATGAAATCGACGAATTGAATCTGGAATTAGACATCAGCTTCCAGCATGTGTGTTACACTACGTATACTGATTTTTACCACTGCTGTTCACATAATTCAATTAAATATGCACGGGTGTGGTATTTGAATCGATTTCCCGCTACGAACTGAACAGAAGAATAAAGCTGTTGAAAATTCGCATAATACAGACTTTTTAGGCGTCTTCCCTAATTCATATTTAGGGAAACAGTTATCGCAAAATTCTTTCTTACATACGTATAAATGCCATGGAACCTAATTCGTGGAGACACCACCTAAAAATTCCTAACACGATGATCGTCATGTTTTGAGTAAGCGTAAACTAAAGCTACATCACGCCCAGTAAACCAGGACGAGAATGAAAATTAAGCAATATTTTTTAAATAGAGATATTATGGGAATTTTTACGAAATTTGGGCATTCCATCTGTAAAGATTTTTCTGTTTTTTTTTTTTCAGAACTTTAATGATTCTCAAAAAGTTTGGCAAGGAGCCAGTAAACAGACATTCGCTTTCAATCTTTATCAAAATTCTCTCTAAATTTTACATCTTGTGCGCAGTTGAAAGTTCTTGTGCAAAAATCCAACAAAGTGGAGATTGCTTTGTGCGAGGGAGCGGAGGGGCAAGAGTGAAAGGCATTTATTGAGGAACGTATTAATCTTTTCACTCGGGAAATAAAGTTTTTATTAGTTTTGAATTTTTTCTTTGTTTTTTAGTGCAGAATTTTTTTTTCTTCTAAATTATTGTTCTACCATTAAGCTTCAACTTTGTTTCTTGCAACTCTTTTAAACCGTACGCGGACGCTCTGCCTTGGAGTTTGAAGGGAACCGTTAACAGTACACCGAACAGCCAAATTACCACCTGGCTTACATGATGTAGGCCCTCCACGTTCCAGCTCTTACCAGGCAGGAATGGACGCTACAGGATTTCTGAAGATGTCATGTGGTATATGATACTAACAAGTTACCAGCAGACGCTTTAAGTTACGGGGTTGAGCCACCGCAGATCAGATTTGCTGTTCCAACACAAACCACAGGTGCTTCATTGGATTGATGTTTGGGGAATTTGGATACAAGGGAAGTGTTCCCGAAATCTTTCAAATACCTGGAAATTTTCCTCATGTTGCGCGAACCATTTTTAAACAATCCGGGCAGTGTGGCATGGCGCATTAATATGCTGAAAAAAGGCACTACGCGAGCGGATTGCCGTTGCCATGAAAGGATGTACCTGGTCTGCAATGATGTTCAGGTAGGTGGTAGACATCATAGTTTCCTGCACAGAAATGACTGTACACAAGTTTCCCAGCAGTACATTGCCCAAAGCATTACACTTCCTCCACCGGCTTGACTTCATACCACGGTGCATCCCGGTGCGGACACTTCCCCAAGTAAAAGACACATACTCGGCCGTCCACATGGTGCAGCAGGAAACGAGATTCAACAGACTGGACGGCCTTCTTGCAGTCATTCAAGGGACTTCTTTAATGCTCTGGTGCCCATCGTTAGCACTTTCGACAGTGAACCGAGGTTAGCATGAGCACCTCTCGGAGAAGCCTGCGGCTACGCAGCCCGAGTTTTAGTTGGGATCCATGTACTGTCTGTTGTGGCACATTACTCCCGTCACCAGTATTTAAATTACCGGCGAGTTATGCCCCAGTATCCCTTCTGTTGGGTAATTACCATACGGGGGATAGCTTTCGTTCACACCTAGCCGGCGGTCCGTCACTTTTTGAAAGTGCTAACCGTGAGCACCCCATGAGCTTTGCTGTCTGGGAAATGCTCTGACCCACTACAATTTGGCCGTTGTCAAACTTGCTGAAGTACTTTGGCTTTCCCGTCAATGAAGAACAAGAATAACACTGATTAACAGAGCTCAGTATCAGGTGTTATTTATACCGTTTCGTGACCACACACACGCCTTCGTTTACCTGCAGTTGTGTCGCTTCGCATAAAGACGCGCTGGTCATAATATTTTGGCATTTCGATGTATGTGTGTTCTGATTGATTATCTTTAATTTAGTGCACATTAATCAGAGACTAAGCCAGTGAAATTGCAAAGCTTGGTATCCGGGGGAATAAAATCGGAGGCAAGTATGTGTAAAACGTAAGGAAATGTTTGCCATCCAATGCTTTTTGCAACCGCTGTTTCACGGTATCTTAATATTTTGCTGCGTGATCATAACTGTGTAAACGATTTCTTAATACTTTTGTTTATCTTTCATTAAATGACAGTAACGCGGAACCACTGTTATATACTTCTTTCATTTGTTTTTATTGCACAAAGTATGTTTTTTTTTATAGTAGGGGCTGTTGACATTTCAAGAGAGTGAGTGAGGGCCCGCTCATGTGTTTGTCCTGGGGCCCGTTGACTACGTGATTTCCGAGAGGGCGCGATTAGTCGACCGACGATGCATATATAAGGCGTGAGTGGAGCAGCTGGTTGTGGTAGTAAAATTCGGAACGTGATGGTTAAAGGGAAGGATTTATCGGACTTTGGGAAAGGGTCGTCAAATTGTGGGAGCTCGGAGAGCAGGTATCTCGATTTCCCAAAACGGCTGAACTAGTGGGTTGTTCACGAACCGCCGTAGTTAAAATGTATCAGGACTGGCGTGAAAAGGGTCGAACAAGGACCCGGAGGCAGAACTGCACTGGACAAGGAATGGTTTGATGTGAGAGGTGAGCGCCGGGTTCGACGACTCGTACAGGCCAACAGACGCAGCAGTGTTCAACAGTTGACTACCCAATACAACAGAAGTCAACCCGGAACAGTATCGGTCATGACCATGCGTCCGTCGTACGCTCGCACGTACGGGCTATAACAGCAGACGACCCTGACGACACCCTGTCTTAACCACTGTTCATCGGCACAAAACACTCGCCTGGTGCAATGATCATGCAAGTTAAACGATTGGGAAAAAGTCTGACGAGTCGCGTATTTTACTCCACTCCGTGGATGGTCGTGCGCGTATTTGGCGCAAATAACATGAAACACTTTATCCATCCTTCATTGTTCCCACAGTGCAAGCCCGTGGAGGCGGCTGTATGGTGTGGGTCATGTTTACTTGGCAGGAACTTGGACCCCTGGTGCATGTGGTACAGCGTGTGACTGAGGCCCACTATCTTGAATTGCTTGCTGCCTCTGTACACGCAGCAGTGTTGCACTTTTCCCCGAATGGCGACAGCGTTTTTCAAGATGACAATGTGTAAAGCCACAGGTTCAGTGTTGTGGCGGAATAGTTTGAGATACGCAGTTCAGACTTCAAGCATATCGATTGGCCTCCGAACTCCCCTGATATCAATCCAGCATACTCGTGAGACACTATGGAACGGCATATCAGGCGTCTCGACGCACCAATCACCTTGATAGCTGCATTGAAGGCCGCATTACATGCAGCTTGGTTGGTCATATCTACCAACTGTTTCTGGCATTTTATTGAAGCGATGCCACGTCGGATAGCTGCTGTACTGCTGAGGTCGGAAGGAGGACCTTCGAAGTATTACGTAGGTGGTCATAATTAAGTGATCACTCAGTGTGTATTGATCAGGATTGGTTAAGTGAGAGCGAGCAAACATCTTGATAATTGTGTCTTGTCGAATTTACAAGTTAGTAGGCTGAAGTGCTTGTTGATATCACCATTTTCTTATTATGCAGTGAATTACCTTCAGCATTGTACTTCATTGATATGCCAATCTACGGAATAAAGGTTGAGACATCGAAATAGTATGTAATCTGTTGATTCTTTGAATCTAGGCCTTTTTATTTAATGCTATTCCAGTATATAATTAAGCTTGAAATATTACAGCAGGAACTTATACTAGCAACCAGTTAAGCTAAAGTTTAAGGGTTCAACAAGTGGCATTTAAGTTACAGTAAGAGACAGACTAAATCTTCATATCAAAAGCTAAACCTTTATATTTTTAGAGTGACAAAACCCCATATAGTTTTACAATTACGGTACCACATACCTGTTGTTTAATAAATATATAGGGTGATTGTAAACTCCTTCAACAAAACAAGAGAGGAATGATAGTACACATCAAGACGAACAATATCTGCAGTGGAACCTAGAGCCGCATTCCACTTCTAGTGCCAGGAGAGAGCACGTTCGAAAAACGTCCAGCAGGCACACGGAGTTCCAACCAGTGCATGAGAATCACAAGATGCAAATCAGGTGCGCTGCTGAACACGTCCGTAGACGATGAGGAGCAAGCACTTAAAAATGCAGCCGAAACCGTTCAGCGATATTACTGTGTGAACATCACATGAGAATTGACGTACTCGTGAAGGGCATGGAGATCTTTACATACGACATGTCCCGGCGCGGTGGACCTGTGGAATGGCCTCCACGCTCCCCGGATCTTAATCCACTGGACTTCTTCTGGGAGCACATGAAAACATTGTTGTACGAAACACCTGTGTACTCCCTGGAAGATCTCGTCGCGGGAATCGCTGTTTCTGCGGACAAGATGAACACCACACCGGGAGTCTACTAGAGTGTGCGGCAGTCCTTCATTCGCCAGTGTGGGCTGTGCAACGACGCCCGTGGACGCCAGTTTGAGCAGCTCCTTTGAGTCTTTCTCTGGTGCGATTGGAGTTGTGCAACTCATAAATTAGGTATGTTTTTTTTTTTTTTTTTTTTTTTTCACTTTTGAAGGCTCAATGTGGATATGTAACTTTACTCTTTTCTGGCACTAGGAGTGGAATGCGGATCTAGGTTCCATTGCAAATATTTTTCGTCTTCATGTGTACTATCACCCCCTCTTGTTCTGTTTGCAGGAGTTTACAATCACATGCTGCCAAATTTTGGATAGTATAGTCAGATTGAACTGATTTTTAAAGACATTGTTATTGTTTCGAACTTTCAGCCCGTGCCTTTCCTTCTTTTACCCCCTCAGCACTATAGTCATGAGGAAATGTCACTCTTAATTTTATGCATCAGTGTGTATATCCGTTTCACAACTTTCCTTTCGTCTCTGTGAATTGTGAATCACTTTCAGATAAAAATTTCATACTTTTTCATTTTTCTCGCTCCCCCGAAACAACTGGAAAATTACTCAATTACTCCTTTACTTTCTGCGTTCTTTGAAAAGTAAGTTGATACTGTCTTTAAAAGAAAAAAGAGCGATATAAAGTTACAGCTTTAAAGAATACAGTCTAATTGGAGTATCTTTTTCTGATGTTTAAAGAAGTGGAAGTGATTAAGCTGTAAATCAGCTGAATGTGTTGGATGTTCCGGTCCTTTTTCAAAGCATATTTCTTCCCTAAGGCTTGGCAAAGGCTTCTGTCACAATTCAGGGAAGCGAGATAGCAAGAGTTAAACGAGTACAACATGCATGCCTCTCCCACGAATCAAAATTACACTGTTGGACACAGAAAATTCCACATCATGAACAAATGATGTGGAGTTTTTTTTTTGTTTGTTTTTTCTTAACGAAACACACATTTGTAGGAAGTAAATGGGAAAGGAAGTGATTTAATTTGATGGGTTACATGAAGGCGATGGACGACGCGGCAATATAATGTGGCCTGAGTCAGTAGACTATGACCGCCATGCTAGGCTATATATTCAGCTATACGGCGTGGCATCGAATATGAAACCACAAAGTATAGACTGCAATATCAAATTATGGAATTCCAAGTCATGATGTATTATGACCTGAAACTTTGCGGTTCACGTGTTATATTACTGTGCAAAATCATGTCAAGGAAAGCTAAATTACTGAGTTATAGCTAAATATAGTTAAATTACTTAAATGTGCGTATAAAGATAGGGTTGTTATTGGTACTAGTATCTTGACGTAATAGGATTTAAAGATAAAGTCATCACATACACACACAGCATGTCTTAGAACATTGCTGGGGGAAGATTGTTGGGGAGAACCTGTGCACACGCAAAAGCCTGCGTATAACACGTGAACCACTCGACCAAGAGTCACCCAAACTTCTGCGCTTGGGGTGCATATTTCATGTGTGATATTTTACGGAACAGTATATTGATGTGTTTGTAATAAAACCATAAACACGTGGGGGACGGGGCACCGCTAGTTTCGTTATAGGACGGGCCAAGCTATCGTTTTTGGAAGTGTGCCTGAAAAGCCCACACATTCCTTGCGTACTGCGCCTGCGTTATATTTATCAAATTTTTGTTATTTCCCGACTGTTTATAGTTTCATGGGTTCTTCTGGTGTACCATAATACGCACATCATCTATTATAATAATATTACCGTGTCAGTTTGTCGGCTACAGAAGAAACTAAAACGTAGAGATTTGAAATTTGGTAGAAACCTGCTGAGGAACATGGCGGTGTGCACCTTAGAGCCCCCCCCCCCCTTTTTTTTTAATTCAAAATTGCAAATTTTAGATTAATTAGTTTTTGAAGCTTTCAGCCCTTCTTAAAATCTGATCTAGCGATATGCTGTGCTATGAACTCACACAACAATATTTAAAGGCACTGTTGTGTAAACTGCGAGAATCTTACACCAAACGTTATGGAAGTTACTCCGAAAATCTGCTTTTTGGCTTTTTCTTGACCTAGCATCTTGCACCGAAAAGCCAAAACAGATCAGATCAGATGTAGAGGATTTTAGGAAGGGAGTGTCTGACCCCAGGTCTTAAACAATCCTTAGAAACAGGAAGCTAGGAGATTTCGGCTAAAGTGCCCGATAGGAAAGTGACATGGAAGCGAGGTAGAAAGGAGGAGGAAGACGCCCTTATTTATTACGGGAAGGGGGCAGTACCCGGGGCCCGACGGCTTAACGTGCCCATCCGATGCACGGCGGATATTTAGTGGTTTGAGCGTTCGTACCTGCCTGAGATCGAACCTGAGGTCTTCTCCGTGGCAGTCACGAACGTTGACCACTAGGCCACTCGCGGCCCTAAAAGTCAAAACATTAAGTCCAGCGCGTCTTTGAAACAGCGGCAGGTAACGACGACGTGCGCGTGGAGGTCATGAAACGGTACAAATTACATCTGATACTGAGCTCTCTTAATCAGTGTTATTCTTGTTCTTCGGATGACAAAAGCATCGGACTTGAGCGAATTTGACAGAAAATACCAAATTGTATTGGCCAGACGACGGAGTCAGAGCATTTCCGAGACAGCAAGGCCTCTGGCGTGCGCACGTTAACCGTAGTTAGTATCTTCAAAAAGCGGTTCGAGGAGGGAAAATCCACTAACCGTCGGCAAGGTGTGGGCCAACCACCGCTCATTGGCTCTAGAGGTGAGCGAATGCTTTCCCATATGGTACGAGCCAACCAAGGGGGATACTGTGGCAAAACTCGCCGGTAATTTGAATGCTGGTGACTGGAGTAATGTGTCACAGTACATCGAACCCTGCTGAAAATGTGGCTGTGTAGCCTCAGGTCACTCCGAGTGCCCATGGTAACCTCCGTTCACCGTCGAAAGCGCCTACAATTGGCACGTGATTATCAAAACTAGGCCTTACATGATTGGAAGGTCATCTGGTCCGACGAGTCTCGTTTCCTGTTGCACCATGTAGACTGCTGAATACGTGTGCGTCGTTCACCTGGGGATTAAACTGTGACGTCTACCACCTACTTAAACACCATTGCAGGCCAGGTACATCTTTTTATGGCAACGGTGTTGCCCTCTAGTAGTGTCTTCTTTCCGTAGGATAATGCTCCATTCCACACTGGCCGGATTGTTCGAAAATGGCAGATTTCCAAAGAATTGATGCATGATATTCAAAAGCATTCATATTCTCCAAGTTACACTATCTTTTATCTAAAATAGTGAAAGCTATCATGCATTCATTATCCTCAAACAAAAGTTCTTTCAGCATGATGGATAAAATTGTCATGGCATCCAAGGGGTTTGTGAAGCCTACTGTTGTAGCTGATGGTGATGTTGAGCTTAATTTTTCAATTAACAGTTTTTCAAAAAGAAAAATCAGAAAGGACGCAACTGGTAATTGGAGTAAAAACAAGAATGTATTAAAGCGAAATCATTTTAAACGAAAATGAACTTTCTAAGTTCTATACATCTGTCGGAAAATTTCACATTGAAGAATGTTCTTATATTCAAGAAAAGATACTGATCTATGATGAATTCTTAAAACATGCAGAAGTAGTAGATCCTTCACTTAGAGCCATAACATCATTTACTTCTGTATTGCACATAGTCAAACGCCTTCCATTTATAATAACTGAAAATGAACTTGATATACTGGAAGCCGAATTCCTTGTTATCAAGCTAACAAATTAGAGACCAAAGCAGTAACAGATAGAATAGATGTCACTTGTTCAGAAATCTCAAAATTTAAGAGGCTGTAATGGAGTGGTTAAGTATACTATTCTCTCGAAAGTAATGTTTGCAATACTTGTAGTTCCACACTCGAATGCTGTAAGAGAGATTTTAGTTTAGTGCGAAAAAATCAAGCCCGTTTCCAACCTAATTTAGATTACTTTAGAAACTGTAGAAGCACTTCTTATTGCAAAAATGAATATGTTCTCCTCTGGGCAAGTGTGTTATGAAAAAAGATTTTCTGCTGAGGAGCTCAAATCTACAAAACACTGTACAGCGAAATCACTAAAGAAAGCTGTTTAATCAATTTTTTGTTGTGTAAAAAAATGTATCAGTCATGGTGTATATTATTTTCCATGTGAAAAATTTGGAATACTTTGATATAGATTTTCATGTATATAAATGAATAAGTAAGTAAAAAAAATGCAAATAAAATTAAATGAGTTGTTTTCCTCGGTTATTTTTTTTTTTTTTTTTTTTTTTTTTTGGTATGACTACTGAAAAATGGCCAAAACTACTGAAAATTTGTACGAGTACTACTGAAAATATCTGAAACAGGTTGGCATCTCTGTAATAATTTCAGGGAAACTCGAAAAACGGTGGCCCAGAATCTGATTGATGTTTTTTCAACTATTTATTGGACGCTAGCAGTGAATTTACGTGACGTTATCATTGACAGACAGATAAACAAAAAAGGTTCATGGAGTAAACAGATGGACCTTACGACCACTCACCCCTTTTGGTTCCAAGAAAATGAAAAATTGACTTTTTGATTGAATATGAACTTTTGTAGCTGTAGTAAGAAACAAAATCAACCCTGCGTCATCGGTCATGATTAATTCAAAATAGCAGATCTTTATTTATTCATTTGCTTTCGTCTTCGCGTACTATCATTTTCAGCGGAATTTTCATGTGCTCATTTGAATCTAACCTTCGAATGGTGTAGTGTAGTCAGTGTTGGGCGTTGCCTTGCCATTCCTTTTATTTCCGTATTTTCGTGTTGATAAACAAATGCAAAAATGCTTTCTAAATTAAATATTTCGAAGCACGCAACGCGCTTTTAAAAACCAGTAATTCTTTTCACGGCGCTCATCCATCATTTTTCAGTCCTCACTTCGTTAAAATCAGAAATAAAGTAGTTGGGGAGTGCGATCCGCTTTGGTCGTTATCACCGATTCGCATCAGGGGTCTTAGAGAGTGAGCAGCCAATAGGAACAACTGCCAAGCACGAACTCTACTACGAAATTGGGAGGGAGACAAAGAAACGTAAGACAGACAGAAAGAAAGAAAGCATATTTAAAGAAAGAGAGATAGAGAGAGGGATGGAAAAAAAAGAAAAAAAGTGCATATTTTTCAAGAGGGTTTCATTCTGTGAAGAGGCCTTCTTGCGTTTCTCGCTGAAACGTGATATTTTTGTGTCAGTCATTAATTAGCGTTGCGGTTGATGGGGGAATGATGAAATGAAAACGCTGAGGCAGCAGAAGGTTAATGACATAGAGGCCCTTCCGTTAAAGCAGATTTAGTTTTGATGCTGGATGAGAGGCCATCCTGACCTGCTCTTCATTCATAGAACCTAATAACATTAGCGCGCAAACGGCACGGACACTGCACGTTGTCCCGCTGCTACTCTGTACATGTATTCACTGTGCTCTCTGCGTATATTAAAAAAGAAAAATGGAAATTCATAAATTAGCAAACGAAATTCCGCGGAGGAATTGCTTCTTTTTTGTGAGAACAGCAGATGTTCGGTTTCATCCTGTTTACGAGTACCTTTATGTGTACAGTTCAAAAATACCTTTGAGGTACAGTATGAGAAATATTTTTTAAAAGAATGCCGGCATTGAAAGCCAGTTCCGTGGGACAAAAGCACCACCCATGTCTCGTCTAGAACTCGAGCGCGGACCCAGCTCGGACTAACCAGAAACCAGCCTCTGACCACTTGCTCACCGGAGTGGCGAAATAATTTTGAAATCCACTGTGATGCGTCTTTTTAATCCACTGTTATAGTTCCTCACATGTAAGGTGCCCCATGATAGAGTTTACTGCAGTTACTAACTCATTCAAATAATTCGGCTTTTCTTATATCTGAAACCAAAAAATGTATTTCATGTTATTTCCAATGGGTTATTTCGGAACTATCAGAGTGCAGAGAAGAGCTTTTATTTGCTTCAGGGTTTCCCATTGTATCTCTCTCGCTCTCACCCGTTGTCATCAATTCTTCCCTGTTGATTATCCGGCCTGCTTAGTATTTTCTACCAGTTGTTATCCTCTGCAACCCATTGCCTATATTTGTGGTTGGCCGCCCTTAATCCTCAGAGGTTTAAAATAACCCGGCCATGTTCTAGTCCTTAAACTCAAATAAGTTTCACCTACGACCCCCGTCAGCTAACTTATCGCACGTTGTTGCCCATCCCCTCTCAGTATTCCGAAATAAATGCTTAACCTTACTGGCATTAATCAGGTGCTTCCTTCCATCAAGACGTGTTTCACAACGAGGCATGGCGGGAAACGGTTTAGAGGAAAGAGAAAACCGAAGATGTCAATAAAAAAAAAGTACGCGGCAGGTAATGTTTTTCCCCCGCTTCAATCTTTTTCGTTATTTCTCTTCGGACAAATCAGCTGCTTCTTAGATCTGCATTCCCCCAAACTTTTTATGCCATACAACATAACACAATTGAGCAATTCATTATCTATCTATAGTCCGTTCATTTTTTCCTGGCAGTTGGAAAGAATGGAATTGACCAGTTCTAGGGGAGGTTCGCATTTTAAGAAAGAAACATCTTCTAGCTAGGGGAACGGCACGTTTCTCTCATAAAATGCGAACCACCTGTAAAACTATTCCATTCTCAGCTCCCGGCCGTAGATCTGGCCTAGTGGTCATCGTTCGTGCTGCCGCGGAAAAGTCTCGGGATCGATCCCAGCCAGGTACGAACGCTCGAACCACTAAATATCCACCGTTCATCGGATGGGCACATTTAACCGTGGGACCCTGGGTACTATACCACCAGTTATAAGTAACGGCGTTTTCCTTCCCCTTTCTACCTCACTTCCGTGTGACTTTCCTGTCAGGCACTCTAGCCCAAATCTCCTAGCTTCCTACTTTGTAAGGGATGTTTAAGACCTGGAGTCAGACACTCCCTTCCTAAAATCTTCTGTATAAATATCTTCATAACTGCCAGAAAATAATGAACGGACAACATTGACATACACTTTATTATGCACACCACCCTCATGTGAATGTGTGTCATAATCCTCAGAACCGATATGGAGGGAGTTTGTGGGTGTCTTACTGTTAAGGTGAAAATACGTTATTGTATAGAGTAACTAGTTATATTTATACACTAATTGAACCCATTAGTTAAACTGTGAAAAAGAGCTTATTATAAGTTTTAGTTTAGTTAGTTCATTTTTTAATGGAGGAGCATTTGCGTAACTGGTCCTCCGTTAACATCTTAAGGTATGCTCGCACTCAGAGTGCAGTAAGCAAAGATTCAAAAAATGTTCATTTGAAAAACCGTGATTCCAAAAGTCAAGTCAAAAATAACCATTCTGTGTAATTTTAATTTATTTTACGTTATAATGAACTCAACTTTGCTATCAATTGGTTTTAATTCAATACTTTCTTTTTGGTTGCCTTGTACGATATTTTGATACCTAAGTGGCCACGAAGGTGTTCAAATTATTTTTTAATGCTTGAAACCGGAAAAGAAGAAAAAGAAAAAAACAAAACAAAACAAAACCCAGATTTGTTTTTAACTAGTTAATAGTAGCTATCTGTTATGTAAAGTAACTGGAACTAAACCTAGCTGTTTTATAGAATAATTAGTTATAAAGTTTAACTGGTAATAACTAGTTTAGAATCATTTGATATTCCATACTCTAATGCTTTCAGTTATTGTGTAAAGTAGCCAATAATTTTTTTATACTAGTATTAACTGTTTTATAGACTTTAATGGTCAAATTGCGAATATATATTAAGAGGGAAGATGGTACTGTAGCAAAACACAGAGGCGATTTTATTTATTTATTTATTTATTTATTTATTTATTTATTTATTTATTTATTTATTATTATCATTTTTTTAGGAGGCGAAATTTTAATTTTGAGAGGAGTTAAGAGTTCTGCTCAAAACCATGTGAAAGGGATGATACATCTGTTACAAACATTAAAGGGGAAAAAAAAAAAAGACGTACTAGCTCCAAATTTCTTCTAATCCTCCCGGCAGAAACAGCCCGTGCAATTAAGAAAATCAAACGGGAAAGAGATCCATGCGAGGGAAAGCATTACTGTTAACATTGTACAGAAAGCCAGCCAAGAAATGGAAACTATATGCCTCATAAAAGGTAAGATTCTTCATGAGTGGAACAATGCTAAAGTGATTCTGCTACGTAAGAGGAAACCTCAAAGATCTTTGTATCTACAGTCACATCAGCCTCCTAACAGTTCCTTACAAAATCTTTAAGGTACTGTCACATCGTTTGAAGGAAATACTGAGTGACGTAGCTACCCCAGAGATGGCGCACATGTCAAAACGGCAAGTTGCAGCGATAAGCCTTTGCCGGCGTAGTTCAATCGGTAGAATGCCCGATGCCGGAGAAGGAAGGTGTGATTTCGAGTTTCACCACCGAACTTTTTTTCACAATTGGACATGGCTCAATCAAAAGATAAAGATCGATTCTGGAGTGGCTGCAGCACTAGAGATCATCTCCGTTTACTGAGAGAGCCAATTAAAAGAGCAAATTAATATGAATTCCACTTATATGTAAGGCTTGTATTGATTATGAAAAGGCTTTTGCTTCTGTGAAAATTTCGGCAGTTAGAATGTGTTTACAATCCTGCGGTATTGAAGATGCACATTTTAATATCATTAATAGAATCCGTAAAAATGCAAGTACATAAGTTCGATTGTTTGAGGAAACAGCACGTATAAAAACTGGAAAGAAAGTGAGACAGGGCGACTCTAAACTCCCAAGCTCTTTAATGCTACATTGTAGAATATCTTTCAATCACTTAGGTGGGAAGATGAGGGAATAAGTATGAATGGAAATTAATTTACCTCGTTTTACTAGCGAAATAGGAATTTTTTCAAGTACCTGTCAGCGCTGCAGATAATGATCCGGGAACTTTCTGAGAAGCGTAAAGAAGTGAGATTATCAATGAACTCACGGAGAAATCGAAATTGATATGCAATGCTTTTACACGAGTTGAAGCTTTAGAGGTTGGTGGGACAAATGTAAAAATAACTGCTGGCTACATTTGCCCTGGACAACTGAAGTACTAAAAAAAAAAAGTAGAATTTTTAAGAGCAATTTACCGTTATCTCTCTATTCTATAAAACAAGTAACTGCCGCTGTTTTAGAAATTTAGCGACACTCTTGCTTTCCTAGCTCGCAGCCCCAAACGTATTCAATACAAAAATATGAAATTTACATCGTTTGTAGAGAATTGTCTGGAAAACACGCCGAAATAAACAGTTTCTCGATTCTAGCGATACTTCAAGAGCTATTGTATTTCAAAGTTAAGGTAAGCAAAAAAGTGCTTTAAGGTCGCGTTCCGGACACACTAACAGCAACAGGACCACGAAACTTTGTTGGCATGTAGTGCCATGACCGAATTTTTGCACCTGGTCGCCCTTTTTCTGAATTTCGATTTAGTTTACGAGAAATTAAATTTCAAAATTTCACAAAATTCTCTATTTCGCGATGGGATCCATTTAAAAAAACTGATATATGGCAAACTATAAATCTTAACGCATTGCAACTTTTACAGCATAAATTTACAACTATCGTCCCTTTTTTTTTACAAAATTTTTTTAAAGAAAAAGTCATTTTCTGATTTTTAAGCATTTTTTAAAGACGCAAAGGAAAGAAACGAAACAAGGAAAGAAAGGAAAGACTCGTCTGTCTTCATGATAACCACAGAGGAACGTTCTGGTCCCGTGACCTGCTGCCATGGTGACGCAGAGAAATTGTTATGTATATGCTTTGTTGGTAAAGCTATCTGAAAGACAATAAAAATAAAAAGTGAACTCCGTTTATTAGGCGTAGAAAATAAGGAAACAAAAGATGCTAGCTTTCACTACCTCCGGGTAGCTTCATCAGGCATTTAGTAGTTAAAGATCGCAGAAGCAACTGGAACAAATGTATTTCTGAGAATATAAATTCAAAATAAGTAAAACACTTGCACGATGTCACGGGTTGTTTGATCCCAGGGCCGGGTGGTCACGTGTAACTTCTAGGAGCCGGTGCCATATGAAAGGAAGGCTCGTGGTTACATCTTTGTTACACACATTCCGTCGCGTGATGATCTCGATGGTTTCGCGAAGCGCAGTAGCTCTTGCGCTGACGTACGGTGCTAGTTTCTTAAAATCTCCCCATCTGGGAACTGCCCTTTCAGATGCAACATCACGGGCTAGTGCCGTCGTAAGCTTTCCGGCCTTAACGTCCCTTTGGTGTTCAGAAAAACGGATCTGGAAGGATCTTTTTGTCATCCCGATGTAGGACTTAACGGATGCGTCAGGATAATCCAAAGGAATAGCATAGACTCCGGCTTCAGTGAGCGTAGAAGGTGATGCGCGTTGGTCTGCTGAGAGGATATTTGACAAAGGTCTAGGAGCCGTCACGCCGATATCATAGCCTAGCCTTCGGAGAGCATTCTTCAGGAAGTACGTTAGCCTAGGAACGTAGGGAACCGAACCCACAAACCGGGCTGGCTGTGCCGTGGAGTTGGCACGAGCCTGTGGGAGACCAGTTTTTGCAGCCTTTCTGACTATTTGGTCGATTGCGATCATGTCGTATCCCGCTGCAGCCGCTGGGTTTCTAATGCTACGGATCTCCTCCTCGCATTTGGCTTTGTTAGATGAGAGTTCAGAAAGCTCGCTTTGCTCTGTACTTAAAAGGGCATATTTGCGTGCGGCCGGGCCTGCTGAGTCAGGGAGTATGGGGTTGTCCACGTGGGTAGGTTTGTAGTAAACCTCTGTGCTAAGAGCACCAGAGGGTAATCTTCTTACTAGTACATCCAGAAAAGGTAATGCACCTTCGGACTCATAATCCGCTGTGAATTTAATATCTGGGTGCGCATCATTCATTCTGGCGAGAAAATCACTTAGGCTGGCTTGTCCATGCTGCCGTTATTCCCGCCATTGAAAGCGTCCTACAGAGTGTTCCGCTCCAAGAAAGGGACCAGATTAGACTCGGATGTGTTGACAGATTAACTCGTGCTGTTAAACAACACCGAATCGGAAAAGCACCGGGAATCCCCAAATCTGTCTCCAACCTCAAGAAAGACCACTCCCTGATCTTCACCCTCACAGACAAGTCCGGGCAAATTGCAGTAATGGACGAATCCGACTACTGCAGGAAGCTGGAGGAGTTCATCACCCAGTCTGATTCCATTCTGCAAGTTGTAAATCCGCTTAACAAGTGGGTGGCGAAGATTAAGCGAATAGCAAGAATAAAGACGCTTCCTGAAGTACTTAGAAGGGCTGCCAAGATCCCTCCGGGACCTAAGGTTCCTCTCCTTTTTGCTCGACTTACACATCACAAGCGCGGCAATCCAATCAGACCTATTGTTAGCAGGAAATGCGCCCCTTCAGCTAATTTGGAAAAAGCATTTCTCGTCCTTCTTGCGGCCGTTCCTACCGATAGCCGAATGTGTCCTACTCTCCTCAGCTGACTTCGTTTCCAGAGTGAGATCCACGACAGTGTCTCCAGACGACATAATTGGAAGCTTTGACATCGAATCTTTATACCCCTCAGTGCCGGTGCATGAAGCCACCACAAACCTGAAGCGCTCTATCGCTGACTCGAACTTGTACCCTTCGGAAACTGTGGAAGCTATTTCCAAACTACTGGATGCAGTCACGGACTCAAATTTTTCAGCTTCCGATCCAGAATTTACAAACAAAACAAAGGGGTGCCTATGGGGTCCTCGATGTCGGCGGTTCTTGCTGAAGCGGTCCTCCGACCTCTCGAAAATGAATTCTTGCAATCGTCGGCCACAGTTCCTAAAATATGGTTAAGGTACGCTGACGACATTTTCTTTGTTTGGCAGCATGGACAAGCCAGCCTAAGTGATTTTCTCGCCAGAATGAATGATGCGCACCCAGATATTAAATTCACAGCGGATTATGAGTCCGAAGGTGCATTACCTTTTCTGGATGTACTAGTAAGAAGATTACCCTCTGGTGCTCTTAGCACAGAGGTTTACTACAAAACCTACCCACGTGGACAACCCCATACTCCCTGACTCAGCAGGCCCGGCCGCACGCAAATATGCCCTTTTTAAGTACAGAGCAAAGCGAGCTTTCCGAACTCTCATCTAACAAAGCCAAATGCGAGGAGGAGATCCGTAGCATTAGAAACCTAGCGGCTGCAGCGGGATACGACATGATCGCAATCGACCAAATAGTCAGAAAGGCTGCAAAAACTGGTCTCCCACAGGCTCGTGCCAACTCCACGGCACAGCCAGCCCGGTTGTGGGTTCGGTTCCCTACGTTCCTAGGCTAACGTACTTCCTGAAGAATGCTCTCCGAAGGCTAGGCTATGATATCGGCGTGACGGCTCCTAGACCTTTGTCAAATATCCTCTCAGCAGACCAACGCGCATCACCTTCTACGCTCACTGAAGCCGGAGTCTATGCTATTCCTTTGGATTATCCTGACGCATCCGTTAAGTCCTACATCGGGATGACAAAAAGATCCTTCCAGATCCGTTTTTCTGAACACCAAAGGGACGTTAAGGCCGGAAAGCTTACGACGGCACTAGCCCGTGATGTTGCATCTGAAAGGGCAGTTCCCAGATGGGGAGATTTTAAAGAACTAGCACCGTACGTCAGCGCAAGAGCTACTGCGCTTCGCGAAACCATCGAGATCATCACGCGACGGAATGTGTGTAACAAAGATGTAACCACGAGCCTTCCTTTCATATGGCACCGGCTCCTAGAAGTTACACGTGACCACCCGGCCCTGGGATCAAACAACCCGTGACATCGTGCAAGTGTTTTACTTATTTTGAATTTATATTCTCAGAAATACATTTGTTCCAGTTGCTTCTGCGATCTTTAACTACTAAATGCCTGATGAAGCTACCCGGAGGTAGTGAAAGCTAGCATCTTTTGTTTCCCTTATTTTCTACGCCTAATAAACGGAGTTCACTTTTTATTTTTATTGTCTTTCACATTAATTGGGCGTACAGAAACCCGTTTCTTCATCGATCGTATATATATTTGTTAAGCTATCTGAGTTGATTAAGGTTGACGTCAAGTAATTTTGCTTCCTGTACTTCCAATGGAAAAACTCCTGTACACCGTTTCTTCCCAATTATGCGTTCCCAAGGATAAAAATTTGAACATCGATTAAAATAGCTTCATTTTATAACTTGGAATACCTAATATTTTCTAAAACATAACCATACTTATGGAATCCAACATTTGTTTGTCTACTGACATTATCAAACTACAGGTTGCGCCATCTTTTTCTGGTTCCAACACCACCAAAGGAAAATTTATGTTTTAAAAGAAAAGTGTTAAATCAATGCATTTTTCTAGTTCTTACTTACGGATTATGCACTTAGATCTTAACTAAAGAATATAAACTGAAAAAAGGTGGAG
The DNA here is from genome assembly GCA_039090855.1 of Macrothele yani. Lineage (NCBI taxonomy): Eukaryota > Metazoa > Arthropoda > Arachnida > Araneae > Macrothelidae > Macrothele > Macrothele yani. The sequence goes on from CM077026.1 coordinate 80,831,147, forward strand.
AGATGTAACCAGGAAAGATAGGAAAAGCTGCTCATGGATCAGGAAAATGACTAGAGTTGATGACACCGTGATTAAATTGGCAATGGGCTGAACATATTGCCAAAAGAACTGATCGTCTCTGGAACTGAAATACTTTACTGGTTACCTAGGGACAGAAAAAGACCACGTGGGGCATGAATGAATTCGGAAGATTGCAGGCGGATAACATTATATGTTAGTAAAATTTGTTTTTGTGATCAGGCCTGTTAATCGTCCGGGTAAAACCCGAAATTCCGGGCTTCTGTAATACACCCAGAGCTGAACTGATCTCCATAGTTTACGTAAATGTTCTGAAGTGCAAAATTTGACTTTAAAAATGCAATTTTTGAAGTCAAATTTCACGATTTTTGAAAGATCGCTGACATCACATATAAAGTTCAAAAATGCAGTTTTCGAAAGATTTCGAACATACTGTATTGGTACAAAAATGGTGCGAAGTTAGATTTCGCAGGCATTATATAGTAGTTAATTGTTGTTTAGCTAGTTAATATAATGTATGTGTAATATAAAAACAATATGCACCTGTTGTACATTACATTATACAATATACTACTAATATTCATTATTTATGTATGTAGCAGTGAGGTCAGGGTTTTTGTTTCATCACACAATCACCCTGATAAATTACTTCAGCTGCTTTCAAATCGAATAATGTTGAGTTTTCATAATCAATCGCACTTTGTGGTTTACAGTTTCAGTGTCGAAAATGAGCATGACTCTTTTGGCTCCTTGTGATGTGAAGCTTCCTCTGTTAAAATGACCGTTAAAGTTTGTTGACACCGTATCCTGTGTGACTAAAAGTCCTCTTCGCTGCAAACGACATAGACATTTAGTGGGAAGCCAAAGATAAACTCAGTCACGACATGACGACGCTGATATGCAGATACACTTCGCAACATGCAAATTCGTCAGCCGATAACTGGTATATTTACGAAGCTCGTTGCAGTCGCCTCCTTTACCGCCGAGCGCTGATGTTGTACAGGGAACCAGACTTTCAGTCAGACAGACGTTATCGAACTTTCAAGGTTGTCTTAAGGGATAAGAAAAGCTTCACATCAAAAAACACTAAAACATGTCAAGTTTGTTTTGTTCTTTTTGTCCCTGCATTGTCTTAGTACTGGCTGTGCGCTGTTATTTATTAATTCTTTATATTCTTTGCAGATTGTGGGCTTCTTTCCCAACATTGTCGGTACAAAAACCGATGGTGGAGTGTTGGAATTTCATGGAATATTTTATTATTGGAAGAGTTTATTGTTTTAAAATGGATTTCTGCGTTATTTAATTCAGTGCATATTACGCAATATGTATTAGCACCGTTGTTAATAAAAAAAGAAGCAGTTTGCAATTAAGTTCCACATGTGCATACAAAAATCCCCCTATTGCTTTCATGGTTGTTGTTTTTTTTTTTGGGGGGGGGTTATGTCTAATCTAAATGTTAAATGTTAAATCCATAGCAGTTTTAGTTTCACAGATTATTTGTTCCAAAAGTGAAATTAAGATATAGGAGAAAATCTTTTACCTTGAATTTTCTCATTGAGCAGATATGAAGTTGTGATTTTTTTTTTTTTTTTCCCCACGTCCTGCCTTTCTTTAGCGCTTCAAAATTCCAGTTTTTAAATTGAGAGCAAAACAAGATAAGCCTTTACCTGATCAACAAACTTAACATTCAGAAAATTTGAGCTTTTCTGAGGATGGTGAATTCTTGAAACATCCATCCCGCTAAGAATCCACATAAAAGAAGGAACATGACCAACAACTGAGATACGTTTTTCGGTAGATTTTAAATATCTAAACCACAGATTAGGGAGCACTTCAGGTCGTCACGAATTTTAGTTTTAGTTGTCGTTAGTAAAAAGATACTGTGAATAAAATAACAAATTAAACAAGTGAAAGATTGGAAAGATATTTTGAAATTAATATTTATAAAATTTCCACGGGTACAAATTTTTCGCCTTACAGACGGAATTCCCTCTGTCTGTCAAAACTTTCTGAAAACGGAAGTTAGACAGAGTGAAGATTTCTCGCATAATAATAATTATTTCTCTCTCACACGATGTGCCCTCTGTCTAGTACTGTTGTTGACTATAATTTTAGTGCATTAATGTTCGTATTTCAGCTTGAAAATGTAGGCACAAATTCTGAAAACGGAAGTTAGACGGAGCAAAAATTCACATTTAATCTTAATTTCTTTTCCCCCCGATGTTCATTCTGTTCTATATCGCTGTTAAATATATTTTTATTCCATAAATCTTTATTTCAGCTTGAAAATGAAGGCAAAAATTCTGGAAACTGAAGTTAGAAGGAACGATAATTTAAATCATAATAGTTTTTCCTCCAGATAGTTCTTCTGTCATATACTGTTGTCAGATATAATTTTTTATTTTATAAATATTGGTATTGTCGAGAGATATTGCTTCGCACTTGATCTTTGAAAAGTTTACGAAGGAACGCACGTACTGTGCGTGCACACTGCAGTCAGTAGCTTGTTTTGCTTTTCTAAAATTGACCGACCTTGTCACTGTTAAGTGTGGCTAAAATCGACTGACTTTGACTCTTGGGATCATTCCACATGAAATTACCAGATTAAAAAAAAAAAAAAAAAAGGCAGTTCTAGGTTTTTTTATTTTCCAACTTTTTTTTTATATATATATATGTTACAGTACAGCATAAAAGTACCCTGAAAACAAAGTTTGGGATTTATTTTCCCAACCCCTTCGGAGATATGGGTCCTCAAACCCCCCAAAATGAGCTGAAATAAGGGTTATCGTTAATTAACACAAATTGAGTAATTGTGGAGATAACAGCCCATAATGGGTGCCTAAATAGAGGTAATAACATGTACATTCATAGCATCTATAGCATAATAATTCGTCATGTTGTAGGGGTGTCAAAGTTCAAGGTCACGGTGCCGATTTCGCCACTTTTCGGCAGCATTTTTATACCAGAAGGATACTTAAACACAAAGTGAATATTCTTTCAGGCAATCCTCATATGTTGTTAAGAATGTTAAAGGATATTTCAACTTGTGTTATGTTTCCCTTTTTTAATCAGAAAATATTTCATAACTGCAACACTGCCAAAATTTACGTTTTTGGGATACATATTATTTCTGAGGATTATCTGCTATTGCATATCTAAATATTCTCAAAGTTTTGTTTTGTGTTAGTACGAGGAGCCGGAAATCTGTTCCCTTGACCACTCGCCCGTCGAGCGATGAAGTCTTACATGGCATCGGTGGGGTTATAGACCTAATTTCTTTTTAAAAACTTACAGTTTATGAACAAAAATTAAGTAAGTGCAGAGTAAACTTTATAGTTAAGAAATGGTACGATTTCAAAGACTGAAGAACTAAATTACTATACGAGTAAGTAATTCCGCAACGCTTCAGGGACCACACGTTGGAAAGACTGCCTTAGAAGTGACCACATTGTTTTGGATGTAGATTTGTTATTTCATTGATGTAATTGGCATTTGCTAGGAGTTCATGAAATGCGATAATACATCATTCTGATGACACGGTCTTGAAACTTGATAGCACCCTCTTGTTCGGTTTATTTTAAGATCTAAGACAAGCGAAGCCAACTCCTCGCTAGAAGTTTGGTTTCAAAATTTCGATTTTAGGTAGAGTTGCATATTCAATTTTAAAATTTTTTTGCTGAATGACCAGGCAGATCAGTTACTTTGTTCTTATACTCTACCCCTGGCCAGTTGTTTTTGCATGTTGTAAAAAATTAGCTTCATGTAGTTCAATTAGTATAAGTCGGTTTTAGCGCGTCTTTTGAAAAAAAAAAAAAAAAAAAAAACGTGGTGACCTTCTATCACTATGTTGGTTCGTCTGTGGATAGGTACCACATCTCTTCACCTATAAGACGTTTCGAAAATTAATTTTGCATTGAGAAACGGGAATTCTGAGGACAAAGATCCGTACGTTTTGTTTTTCTTTCCAACGCCGCAGTGAGGCGTAAATGTAGATGATATTAAAAAAAAAAAATCAACTAAAGAAACTTTCTTCAGATACCTTTTACCACGAAGAAAGTTTTGTGTACTTTATTGCACAGTTTTCCAGCAAGGGGCGTAAATATCCTGTTTTTCATGATATCTCTGCTTCTAAAAATCCGTGACGAAAACTTCTTGCGTTGGGATGCGTTCATGATAAAAAAACACTTAGCATATGATTTTCAAAGGTTTCTTAACTCACGATATTTCCGCTACAGAGCATAAATGTATATTTCTGTTTCTGACATATTTGCAGCTGTGTTTGCGCTTTTAAAAATGCGTCTATTTATTCATTTCAGTTAGGTATCACTAATAGTACAGGAAACTGTTCATACATATTTACAGCTCGGAATAATGCAGAGTTGTTCTGGCTAGGGAGCGTAGATGCATATTTTAGTTTTATTTATATTTCTGCTCCTAAGATTCCGATTTGAAATATATATATCATCATCATCATCATTGTCAACCATTATCAATCCACTGCTGGACGAAGGTCTCCCCAAGTTTCCTCCACAACGGTCTGTCTTGTGCCAGTCTCCTCCATGTCACCCCTGCATACTTTCGAATTTCATCCACCCATCTCCCATGTGGTCTTCTTCTGGGTCTTTTCCTGTCTCTTGGAATCCAATCTAAAATTTCGGCTGTCCATCGATGATCTGTCATTCTGGCAGTATCTCCAGCCCATTGCCATTTCAGGGATTTAACTCTGATCATGATGTCTTCCACTCTTGTCATTTTTCGGATCCACGAGTTCCTCTTATTATCTCTCCTGGTTACACCAAGTATGCACCTCTCCATGGATCTTTGAGTTGTCTGCAGCCTTTGTATGTATCTTTTAGTTAAGGTCCACGTCTCTGCACCATACGTAAGCACTGGAAGGATGCATTGATCAAACACTTTTCTTTTAAGACATAATGGTATATTGCTCTTGAAAATTATGCTGTTTCTTCCAAAAGCTCTCCAGGCAAGTTTTGTACGTCGATTAATTTCTTCATCAATGTGACCCTCACTTGATATCTGCTGTCCCAGATAAACGTACGTGTCTGTTATCTCCAGCTTTTCTCCATCAATCGATAAATCTTCATTTCTTGTAAAAGCATTGAACATCACTTTTGTCTTCTGAAAGTTCATTTTTAATCCCACTTCTTTACTCTTGTCAGCAAGTTCCTGGATCATACTCTGCAGCTCTGATGGGGTAGTTGCAAAAAATGACTACGTCATCAGCAAAACGAAGGTGGGTTAGATAATCTCCATTAATCTTTATCCCCTTGTTTTCCCAGCTCAGCGACTGAAAAACACCCTCCAATGTGGCATTAAAGAGCTTCGGAGATATGGTGTCACCTTGTCTCACTCCCTTTCCAATTTTTACGTGTGTTGTATTTTCAAACAGCCGAATCTTTGCACTTGCATTTTCATAGATGTTGTTAATAATATTAATGTATGCATCTTCAGTACCGCAGGTTTTCAGAGCCATTGTAACTGCTGATGGTTTCACCGAATCAAAGGCTTTTTCATAATCGATAAAAGCCATGCACAATGGAAGTTCATATTCCCTCGCTCTTTCAATTAGTTCTCTCAGTGCGTGGATATGATCTATTGTGCTGTAGCCACTCCTGAATCCAGCTTGTTCTCTCGGTTGAGCCATGTCCAGTGTTACCTTCAAGCGGTGTAAAAGAACTTTAGTGAAGATTTTATAAACTACTGATAGGAGGCTGATAGGTCTGTAGTTTCCGAGATCCTCAATGTCACCTTTCTTATGTAGCAGGATCATTGTAGCGGTGTTCCGATCCTCAGGAATCTTTCCTTCATTAAGGCATCGAGTGAAAATTTGGGCGAGTACTGTTTCCGATTTCTCCACTTGCTTCTTGTATGATGTCTACAGTAATTCCATCTTCTCCTGGAGCTTTTCCCCGCTTCATGTTCTTAATTGCATGTGCAACTTCTGCTGGAAGGACTGGAGGAACTCTGGTACTGGTATCTTTCATGATGTCTGCAGTGCATGTATCATCCCTTTCATATAATTTGGAGTAGAAATCTTTCACTCTTGTCAAAATTTCGCCTCTATTTCTTGTTACAGAACCATCTTCTTTTCTCAGTGCCATAATCTGTTTTCTTCCCTTACTGAGATGTCCCTTTGCTATCTTTAGGCTTTGGTTGTTTTCAATTGCTTTCCTCACTAGTTCACAGTTGAATTTTCTTACGTCTTCAGTGATACTTTTTCTTACTGTCTTGCATAGCTCTATATATTCCACTTTGGAAGTCACATCTTCTTTAGTTGTCCTCATCTCTCTTCTTTTTTGCATCAACATTTTCGTTTTTCCTGATAATTTGTTTACATGCAACTTGTTCTTAGACCCAGCTAATTTTGTTGCTGTTTCCATAAGAGCTTTGGTTGCTTTTCTGTTAACTTCAGAGATGTCCACTTCTTCCGATGTTAGGCCTTCTAAAGCAGAGAACCTGTTCTTCAGTTCCAACTTGAAGGTATTATTGTGTTTTTTAAGGTTGGTTATGTCAATAGATTTTGTTTGTCTTATGAGCTTGCTACGTTCGAGTTTAGTGTTGAGGTGCATCTTACATCTCACCAATCTATGGTCACTACCTGTGTTGAACTTGTTTAGCACACTGCAGTCTTCTATGACGAATTTTTTGTTACACATAATAAAATCAATTTCACTTGTCGTCCCATTTGGATGTCTCCATGTCCATTTCCTGTGTGGCTTTTTCTTGAAAAAGGAGTTCAAGATGAAAAACCCTTCTGCCTCTGCAAACTCAACGAGAGTATTTCCACGCTGGTTTCTGTTGCCGTGACCGAATTTACCTACTGAAGTTTCATTCTGTTGCCGTTGCCCTATTTTTGCATTGAAATCTCCCATAATTATTTTCAAGTGCTGCTTACCTTTATTATTTAGATGACAAATTTCCTCATAAAATTCTTCAATTTCTTCTTCAGGATGACTTGTGGTGGGTGCATAAGTTTGAATAATCTGAGCCTGGTATCTTTTCGAGAGTTGGATAACAAGTCGTGCAGCTCTGTCAGAGGAACTTTCAACTTCTACAACTTTATCCTTCAGTTTCTTGTTTATTATAAATCCAACACCACTAGTTCTGCCAGTATCTGTCCCACGATAGTAGAAGAGATGTCCAGTTTTCAGTTCGATGAGATCTTCTCCTTTTCTCCTTACCTCACTTAGCCCCACGATGTCCCACTTGATCCTTTGTAGTTCCTCTTCCAATTCAAGAAGCCTTGAATCAGAAGATAGGGAGCGTCCATTATACGTAGCCAAGGTCAGCATCAGATGGCAGCCTAGTCCGGTCCTCCGGGGATTCTTAGCATCCTCTGCCTTCATGTCGCACTGGCCGCTGCCTTGGCCAGGTACATTCCAGCTGCCGGAGACTGAGGGCCAAGATTTAAGTTGTGGATTCATTTTGGAGGAGTTTGGCCATAACTCACCACGCTGGTCAAGCGGTTTTGTGAGTGTGGGATAGAATTTCCTCTAATCCCGATGGTATAGTTATACCGCTATTGGCGGTCGTCAGAGTCCCTTTAGTGGGAACAGGATGCACCACGAGAAGGCGTTGTTGATATTTGTCAAGGAGAGGCTGTGATGTTACGCATCACCTGACCTTACATCACATATATATATATATATATATATATATATATATATATATATATATATATATATATATGTCATCATCAACAACCATTATCAATCCACTGCTGGACGAAGGACTCCCCAAGTTTCCTCCACGACAGTCTGTCTTGTGCCAGTCTCCTCCATGTCATTCCCACATACTTTCGAATTTCATCCACCCGTCTTCCACGTGGTCTTCTTCTGGGTCTTTTCCTGTCAGTTGGAATCCAATCTAAAATTTCGGCTGTCCATCGATGGTCTGTCCTTCTGGCAGTATGTCCAGCCCATTGCCATTTCAGGGATTTAACTCTGATCATGATGTCTTCCACTCTTGTCATTTTTCGGATCCACTAGTTCCTCTTCTTATCTCTCCTGGTTACACCAAGCATGCACCTCTCCATGCTACTTTGAGTTATCTGCAGCCTTTGTACGTCTCTTTTAGTTAAGGTTCACGTCTCTGCACCATACGTAAGCACTGGAAGGATGCATTGATCAAACACTTTTCTTTTAAGACATAATGGCATATTGCTCTTGAAAATTGTGCTGTTTCTTCCAAAAGCTCCCCAGGCAAGTTTTGTACGCCGATTAATTTCTTCATCAGTGTGACCCTCACTTGATAACTGCTGCCCAAGATAAATGTACGTGTCTGTAATCTCCAGCTTTTTTCCATCAATCGATAAATCTTCATTTCTTGTAAAAGCATTGAACATCACTTTTGTCTTCTGAAAGTTCATTTTTAATCCCACTTCTTTACTCTTGTCAGCAAGTTCCTGGATCATACTCTGCAGCTCTGATGGGGTAGTTGCAAAAATGACTACGTCATCAGCAAAACGAAGGTGGGTGTTAGATAATCTCAATATATATATATATATATATATATATATATATATATATATATATATATATATATATATATATATATATATATATATATATTTTATCAAATTTGAAATATATATCTATATATCTATATATAAATATTGGCATAATATATGTCACGATTTTCAGCATATGTGCAATCTTGTCCCCACTTCTGTTACACGATTGAAATTATGTGTTTGTATCAGATATACCACTGTTCGCAAAAAATCCTTTTACCATACATTTTCTGCTTCTAATGAGGCACAATTTTTCTGTTAAGGACGCAGGTGTTTATTTCTATTTGCCAAAGAGTGCCGTCTGCTGTTCCCCTACCCCCAGATTTCTTTGTAAATAATATTTTACGTGAAATTCTTAACTACTAATTTAGGTTTTTCTTGGGGACGAAATGCGCATTTCTGTTGTGCAATTGTTTTTCTGCTTCTGAAATACCTGTTTAAAAAGTTAATTTTGCTTTCTCAATAACGATCTTAACTATTTGTTATAATAAATCCGTAGTTGTTGTATTTTATATGACAACAAATTTCTGACAATTATTGCGTTTTCTGTTACCACACATTTTTTATTTTTTTATTTAATTCAAAAGGCATCTTTATTCGGTGCCGCCTTTCTTATTTGTATTTTTCGTTAACGAAGATTGTTTGGACCTACTAATTCGCTATGTCCTGTCACAAATCTGTTTTGCAAGTTTCATTTTACCCACGCCAGATTTTTATGCTGAAAAAAAAAATGAAAAGGGGGAAAGAAGCTCATAAAAGACAGGGTTAATAAAATCTCAGTAGCAGCTGTTGAGCATCTTATTTATGCTTTCACGCGTTAACAGGAGTCGGACAGGTGTATCGCCAGGCGTTCAGATTTATCTAAACTTGTACATGCTTCACTTGGTTTCAACAATGAAGAGCATTTTCGTGAAGTGGCTGTGACCGACGCTGTCCCCGCATTTTTGGTCCAGCCATTTTCCCCTCTCTGTCTCTCTCTCTCTCTCTCTCATTTCACGTTCCCTAACTCCCCATTTGTGTTGCATTGTGTTGATGACAGGGAAGCGGACAGCTTCCAGATCGGAGCCTGTTGTATGTGAGCTTGTTTCTGTGGGGCCTGCGGATTCGGGTGGGGTTAACACGTTTAATTACTGCCAGAACTGGCGCCAAGCTTGTACGTAGCTTTGTATCAGGTTGTCAGGAGAGAGCGAATACCCTCATGTCCTCCTGTGCCACTCAGCCCCATCCATAAAAAACAGAGAGAGAGAAGCGGTGAGAAGGCCTTAGAAAGCAAAGGTAGGACAAAAAAGTGTTTAGTACCAGAGAAGTTTTTATTGCTCACCACACGGCCTAGAATTGCTGTGAGCACGCTCCTATGTCCTGGAGCTTTGGTTGAAGTAAAATCAATTTTTTTCATGCGCCTTCCACACAAATGGGAAAGGTATATTCTTCAAAGTTCTGGGTAAAAAAGCGTATGTTTCTCCAAATGGTAATGTTCTTACGTTCAGGTATGTGTTATCTTCGTAAAACAAAAATTAGTTCTAGTGTCGATATCAGCTTACTTCAAGTACGAACTGACACGGGCCGCCATTTTCACCTGCTCGTGACATATTATGTGTTCCTAAAATATTAATACAGTCGAACCTACATATAACGAGCATGCATAAACAATGCTTCGTATAAACCGAAGTTTTTATAGATTCCTCGGACTTCGTATTATTCTCCCTTGTTATTTTAACGCATCATATTACGAACATAGTTTTGGAAAAAACTGCATGTATCGGTGGTCAGTACGTTTATTAGCAAACAAAATAAGTAGAATTCACCCAGAATTTGCCCCTTCGTCTGTCACTGGAAAACTAGGGATGGTTATTTTCAATACCCTGTAGTTCCTCTTACACACAGGTCAGTTTACATAAAGATTGCAATGTATTTTTTAAAAGGGGCAGGACATTGGGTTAGTATCGTCACACTAATTCCGAAAAAATCTCCCCAAAAAAAATGTTGTTCGTAATGATTTCCGACAGGGATTTGACATTTGGATGTCTCTCCGTTCTTCAAGGTGTTGCTCAAATAGCCTGGACTAGGTAACGAAGAATGAGGTTTGTCACATTTTGTAAAGTTAGTTGGACTTTACTCTGCAATCTGTGCAGTGTGCTTAAGAAAATCGAAAAATTATGGCTTTAAGCAAGCACAAAACTTCAAAGCCCAAGCAAAGCAGTCGATTTAATAGGAAAAGAGTGGGTTAACTGAAATTGCGATTTGGTGTTCCACAAAATTCTCTTTTTACAATTTTAAGTAACAAGGATAAATTCAAACCAAAATTTATTGATGGTTCGTCGATTGTTGAAAGGAATTTTTTTCGAGTGGGAATTTATTACATAGGTGCGGGCATATTGCGCAAATTTTGGGCAAGAACGATGATATATTAAGCGATGGAGAAGAAATCACTATTGAGGAGAAAACGATTTTAAATAGACTTGCTATTGAAATTTAGGAAATCTTAGGGTTTATTTTGCGTCTAGAAATATACCTAAACCACTGCGTTAGAGGAAGTTGAAAAAAAAAATGAATAACGGGCAGCAATTGACTCATATTTCCGACATGACGTGTAGCTAAACAAGTATAACGGGTGAAATTTCGAACTTTTGCATTTCCTTTAATTTTTGCATTAATTAAACGTTTAGCTTATCGCAAATCACATTCATAATCTTATTGCGAGCTATAGTTTGTAATCAACAAGTATTATTTACCTTCGACCAATTGGTAAACAGTTTCTTATTGACTAGATTTAACCTGACACAATGTAATATGCCAAAAAGTTTCCTTTTTTTGATCTGTTGAGTTATAATGTTTTCATATGTCGAATGTTTGGTGAACACCCGTTTCCCCTAATCCGTTTCCCCTAATTCCCGTTTCCCCTAATCACGTTTACCCCAATGGCGTTTCCCCGAAATCGCTTTTACCCGAATTCCCATTTCCCCTAATTTCGTTTCCCCTAAAGCTCGTTTCTCCCAATGGCGTTTCCCCGAAATCGCTTTTACCCGAATTCCCATTTCCCCTAATTTCGTTTGCCCTAATCTCGTTTCCCCTAATTCGCATTTGCCCTAAACACGTTTACCCCAATGGCGTTTCCCCGAAATCGCTTTTACCCGAATTCCCATTTCCCCTAATTTCGTTTCCCCTAATCTCGGTTCCCCTAAATCTCGTTTCCCCTAATTCGCATTTGCCCTAAACACGTTTGCCCAATCGCGTTTCCCCGAAATCGCTTTTACCCGAATTCCCATTCCCTAATTTCGTTTCCCCTAATCTCGGTTCCCCTAAATCTCGTTTCCCCTAATTCGCATTTGCCCTAAACACGTTTACCCCAATGGCGTTTCCCCGAAATCGCTTTTACCCGAATTCCCATTTCCCCTAATTTCGTTTCCCTAAATCTCATTTCCCCTAATTCACGTTTGCCCTAAACACGTTTGTCCGTATCAAAGTTTCCCCTAAAAACGTTTACTGTATCAAGTTTGTTCTAATTCTCCTTTGCCTTGATTCGCGTTTTCCCCAATTCATGTTTGTCCTGATCTTCGTTGAGTGAAATAAAACGTTTCTTTTATCGCCAAAATTCAGGGGAAAAAAATCGGATTTATCGTGAAATTCAGGAAAAAAATCGTTGTATGTAATTTTTTATCGTCAAATTCAGGAAAATATATGTATATTTAATCATCATCAGCAACCATTTTCAATCTACTGCTAGATGAATAAAGATCTCACCAAGTTTCTTCCACTACGGTATGTTTTGCCCCAGGCTCCACCATCTCACTCCCGCATGCTTTCAAATTTCATCCACCCATCTCACTCCCGCATGCTTTCAAATTTCATCCACCCATCTCACTCCCGCATGCTTTCGAATTTCATCCACTCATTTCCAATATGGTCTTCTTCTGGGTCTTTTCCTGTCTCTTGGAATCCAATCTAAAATTTCGGCTGTCCATCTATGGTCTGTCCTTCTGGCAGTATGTCCAGCGCATTGCCATTTCAGGGATTTTACTCTGCTCATGATGTCTTCCACTTTTGTCATTTTTCTGATCCACGAGTTCATCTTCTTATCTCTCTTGGTTACACCAAGCATGCACCTCTCCATGCTACTTTGAGTTGTCTGCAGCCTTTGTATATCTCTTTTAGTTAAGGTCCACGTCTCTGCACCATACGTAAGCACTGGAAGGATGCATTGATCAAACACTTTTCTTTTAAGACATAATGGCATATTGCTCTTGAAAATTATACTACTTCTTCCAAAAGCTCTCCAGGCAAGTTTTGTACGCCGATTAATTTCTTCATCAATGTGACCCTCACTTGATATCTGCTGTCCAAGATAAATGTAGGTATTGGTTATCTCCAGATTTTCCCCATCAATCGATAAATTTTCATTTTTTGTAAAAACATTGTACATCACTTTTGTCTTCTGAAAGTTCATTTTTAATCTCACTTCTTTACTCTTGTCAGCAAGTTCCCGCGTCTGACCCAGGGTATATATATATATATACCCAAAAGCAGAGTTAAGGACAAAATTTAAAATAGAATTTTAAAACAAAATTTTTTAACACACATTCTGAAGATCATGTCGCGCAACGCAGCAGTGATGAATATCCAGGAATTAAGTTTGTATATATATCACAACACTAAACTGGAACGTGGCAAGCTCATAAGACAAACAAAATGTATTGACATAACCAACCTTAAAAAACACCATAATACTTTCAAGTTGGAACTGAAGAACAGATTCTCTGCTTTAGAAGGCCTAACATCGGAAGAAGTGGATATTTCGGAAGTTAACAGAAAAGTAACCAAAGCTCTAATGGAAACAGCAACAAAATTAGCTGGGTCTAAGAACAAGTTGCATGTGAACAAATTATCAGGAAAAACCAAAATGTTGATGCAAAAAAGAAGAGAGATGAGGACAACTAAAGTAGATGTGACTTCCAAAGTGGAATATATAGAGCTATGCAAGACAACACGAAAAAGTATCACTGAAGACGTAAGGAAATTCAACTGTGAGCTAGTGAGGAAAGCAATTGAAAACAACCAAAGCCTTAAGATAGCAAAGGGACATCTCAGTAAGGGAAGAAAACAGATTATGGCTCTGAGAAAAGAAGATGGTTCTATAACAAGAAATAGAGGCGAAATTTTGACAAGAGTGAAAGATTTCTACTCCAAATTATATGAAAGGGATGATACATGTACTCCAGACATCATGAAAGGTACCAGAGTTCTTCCAGTCCTCCCAGCAGAAGTTGCTCATGCAATCAAGAACATGAAGCGAGGGAAAGCTCCAGGAGAAGATGGAATTACTATAGACATCATACAAGAAGCAAGTGGAGAAATTGAAACAGTACTCGCCCAAATTTTCACTCCGATGCCTTAATGAAGGGAAGATTCCTGAGGATTGGAACAATGCTACAATGATCCTGCTACATAAAAAAGGTGACATTGAGGATCTTAGGAACTACAGACCTATCAGCCTCCTATCAGTGGTTTATAAAATCTTCACTAAAGTTCTTTCACACCGCTTGAAGGTAACACTGGACATGGCTCAACCGAGAGAACAAGCTGGATTCAGGAGTGGCTACAGCACAATAGATCATATCCACGTACTGAGAGAACTGATTGAAAGAGCGAGGGAATATGAACTTCCATTGTGCATGGCTTTTATCGATTATGAAAAAGCCTTTGATTCGGTGAAACCATCAGCAGTTACCACGGCTCTGAAATCCTGCGGTATTGAAGATGCATACATTAATATTATTAATAACATCTATGAAAATGCAAGTGCAAAGATTCGGCTGTTTGAAAATACAACACACATAAAAATTGGAAAGGGAGTGAGACAAGGTGACACCATATCTCCGAAGCTCTTTAATGCCACATTGGAAAATGTCTTTCAATCACTGAACTGGGAAAACAAAGGGATAAAGATTAATGGAGATTATCTAACCCACCTTCGTTTTGCTGATGACGTAGTCATTTTTGCAACTACCCCATCAGAGCTGCAGAGTATGATCCAAGAACTTGCTGACAAGAGTAAAGAAGTGGGATTAAAAATGAACTTTCAGAAGACAAAAGTGATGTTCAATGCTTTTACAAGAAATGAAGATTTATCGATTGATGGAGAAAAACTGGAGATAACAGATACGTATGTTTATCTTGGACAGCAGATATCAAGTGAGGGTCACATTGATGAAGAAATTAATCGGCGTACAAAACTTGCCTGGAGAGCTTTTGGAAGAAACAGCATAATTTTCAAGAGCAATATGCCATTATGTCTTAAAAGAAAAGTGTTTGATCAATGCATCCTTCCAGTGCTTACGTATGGTGCAGAGACGTGGACCTTAACTAAAAGAGACATACAAAAGCTGCAGACAACTCAAAGAAGCATGGAGAGGTGCATGCTTGGTATAACCAGGAGAGATAAGAAGAGGAACTCGTGGATCCGAAAAATGACGAGAGTGGAAGACATCATGATCAGAGTTAAATCCCTGAAATGGCAATGGGCTGGACATACTGCCAGAAGGACAGACCATAGATGGACAGCCGAAATTTTAGATTGGATTCCAAGGGACAGGAAAAGACCCAGAAAAAGACCACATGGGAGATGGGTGGATGAAATTCGTAAATATGCGGGAGTGACATGGAGGAGACTGGCACAAGACAGACCGTTGTGGAGGAAACTTGGGGAGACCTTCGTCCAGCAGTGGATTGATAATGGTTGACAATGATGATGATGATGATATATAACATTGAACATGACGGGCGTCTCTTGAACTATTCTAACCAAAAAATATCTTCTATTGGTACATATTCAAATAAATTGTATAAAACTGAAAGTAGAATTCGAAATAATTGGTTTTCGTATTAAATGAAATTATAAATGAAATTATTTTTCCTATAAATTAAAAACTAAAGCTTTAAGAAAGCACACAAACAAACGTAGTTTCAGGTAAAATTAACTTTTGTAGCTTTTGTTTTTCTTTTTTGTTACAAACTTTATAACAATGTCCAAATTGTGTAAGTCTGTAGCAATTTTGTTTTAATTACTAACGAAAAAAAGTCGTTACTGTTTCACATTTAATCAGAAGTAACTTTTCATATTTATAAGTTTGGAAAACGATCTATCGGTGTAAGCCACTGCTACAGACAGTAAAAATTTGAAAAGGGGATTTTGTGCACCTTATTGCGCTATCAATTCTCAGGAACGAAAAAGGGGGCATTGTAATTTTTTTTTTTAAATTTACAAAAAAATTTCTTTATCCTTTTTGGATTTCAAGTTCAACAGAAAGAAAAGGAAAGATGTTTATTTTCAGGCAGTGTGAAAATCCATAAAATCCAAAACAAATTTCGTTTAACTTAACATTGTACACGTACCCCCCCCCCCCCCCCCGACAGTTTTTCTTGAAGCAGCACATGCCCTTAGATAATTTGTTGACTTGTAGCTTGTAAATGCTGAAAATCTCCCGATCAGACCAGAAATTCTTTATATTTTATACTTTTGGTGTTACCCACCCCACCCCCGAAAGGTTTCGTGAGGCAGCACATGGCCTCAGATAACTAATTGAAGACTTGCACTTTGTAAATACTGAAATCTTTTGTTCAGTTGTAGATCATAAACATTTTTTTAAAGAATTACATTAATAATCGCAATTAAGAAAAGACGACATTACGGAAACTTTATGTGATTCAGATAACCAACTTTCAAGAACGTGGCCACGAAGCGGTCGAAAACGCAATTTTTATACAGCCTGTTAAAATTTTTGTGGCCAGTTCACCGATGGCCAGTTCTCCTACACCCAATCAGTGATGGTGCTAACTGAGAAAACATTCAAACAGGACAAATTGACGTCTACTGTTAATGGGGAACTCAATTAGCAAAAGGCATTTCCACGGCTCATGCTTAGAGTCTCGTACGGTGGGGAGAAGGAAGGGGTCTAGTACGCTAAGAACTCTTAAAAAGTGGGCCTTCTGCGTTCACAATTCTAGCGAATGCTTTTCAATAGTATCTCTTGCTTTAATAAAAGTTTAATGCGATGTAGTACTTTATCTGTGAGGAAGGGCAGCGGAGGGGGGGGGGGATCGTGACAGATACAATGGCTGCGTTAAGGACTAATCGTATAATGGTCCTCACCATGTGCACTTCTTTACACTTTTGTTGGCATGGTTATCGACATCATCAACAAGAAAGGAAAGAATAATTCTCTTGAGATATCAAGACCCACCGTTTTATTTCGGTTAATAAAAACCAAACATGAATTAGGGCAAACGCGAAATAAGGAAAACGTGAATTAGGAAAAACTTGATACGGGCAAACGTGAAATAGGGAACGAGATGAGGGGAAATGGGAATTCGGGTAAAAGCGATTTCGGGGAAACGTCATTGGGGTAAACGTGTTTAGGGCAAATGCGAATTAGAGGAAACGAGATTTAGGGGAACCGAGATTAGGGGAAACGAAATTAGGGGAAATGGGAATTCGGGTAAAAGCGATTTCGGGGAAACGCCACTGGGGTAAACGCGTTTAGGGCAAACGGGAATTAGGGGAAACGAGATTAGGGCAAACGAAATTAGGGGAAATGGGAATTCGGGTAAAAGCGATTTCGGGGAAACGCCATTGGGGTAAATGTGATTAGGGCAAACGGGAATTAGGGGAAATGGATTAGGGGAAGTGAGGCTACGCGGAATGTTTTTGACTCTCCCTTCAACTTCGTTATATTCAACTGTAGTAACAAAAAAATAAAAAACATCCAGGTGATATTCTTGCAGTGTCACTCTCATAACTACAGCTATTTCTGAATTCGTTTAAGTAGTGCATTAGTTTTGGGGTATAGGAACCAGACTTGGAAACAGGTCAAAAATTTTGTGATCCGGATCCGGACTCGGCCGTCACATAATTGGACCCGACCCAGACAAATCTGCTTTGAGCTATAAACTTGATTATATCATCATTGTCATCATCATTGTCAATCATTATCAATCCACTGCTGGATAAAGGTCTTCCCAAGTTTCTTTCACAACGGACTGTCTTGGGCCAGTCTCCTCCATCCACCCATCTCCCACGTGGTCTTCTTCTGGGTCTTTTCCTGTCCCTTTGAATCCAGTCTAAAATTTCGGTTGTTTATCGGTGATCCGTTCTCTGGAAATATGTACAGCTCATTGCCATTTCAGGGATACTACTCTGATCGTGATGTCTTCCACTCTTGTTATTTTCCGTATCCACGAGTTCCTCTTTTTACCTCTCTTGGTTTCACCAAGCATTCATCTGTCTATGCTTCTTTCAGTTGTCTGTAGCCTTTGTATGTCTTTTTAGTTAAGGTCCACTCTGGAAGGATGCATTCATTAAACACTTTTCTTTTAAGTACATAATGGCATATTGCTCTTGCAAATTATACTGTTTCTTCCAAAAACTCTCCAACCAAGTTTTATACGGCAATTAATTTCTTCATCAATGTGACCCTCGCTTGAAATCTGCTGCCCAAGGTAAATGTAGGAATTGGTTATCTCAAGCTTTTCCCCATCAACTGATAAATCTTCATTCCTTCTAAAATCATTGTACATCAGTTTTGTGTTCTGAAAGTTCATTTTTAATCCCCATTTCTATACCCTTCTCAGCAAGTTCCTGGAAAATGCTCTGAAGTATTATTTCAAAGACCCATGAAGAGTTCTTTGAATTTTTTATTTTTTTTTTACTCAAAAATAAAACTGAAATAAAACCAGGTCGAACTCGGGCCAGGAATTCTTGAAATTGGTGACCCGTTTCAATCTCTGATGGGAACATTCTGATGCATGTACAAACCATGTTACAAAATTGAACCATTCAAGTTTGATTCATTGTTCTTTGTTAGACTTCTTTACCGAAACAGCAGGTTCATTACTTTAGTTTTAGGGGCCAATTTGCAATAAGTTTTGTTAATGTTTGGCCGCAATCATTGTTTACCTTTTCATATCCATTTAATTTTTTTCTCCATATGAATCAAACTTGAATGTGCTAGTAGGCGATCTTGAATATGTATAATCTGCGTTTTATCTCGTGCGGTTTTCTTTCTCAAACTTTTTTCCGCAAAAAATCTTCTGTGTGCACAGCACCATTGTTCAGTCACCATATCCATCTAGCATTTTATAAAATTCTTGTGACCTGCGTTTGGTGAAACTTGATTTATTGGTTCTCTGCTTTCAGTTTTTTGTTCAGTCACCTTATCCATCTAGCATTTTATAAAATTCTTGTGACCTGCGTTTGGTGAAACTTGATTTATTGTTTCTCTGCTTTCAGTTTTTTAGTCACAAGTTCAAATTATTGTTTGAGCCCAGGGCAAGGGCGCCCAAGGGGGGGGGCACTAGTCGTTGGTATAGCCAAATTTTTGATAATTTTAAAACACTAAAATAGGCGAAACCTTTTTTTAAAGCATTTTTAAAAATAATAAGTTATTAATGATTGATTTTATCAATTATTTTTGTTGTATTTTAGTATCTTGTACATTTACTAAAATGTTTGACAGCCTTGAAGGAGGTAAGGATTTTTTTCTTACCCCCCCCCCTTCCCCTCTAAAAGTACTCATATGGGCACCACTGTTCCAGAGTAAGAAGCGTGTGCGATATATCTCTTTCACTTTAAAAATGCCTGAACGGGAAGAATTTGACTCGCAGGAATGATACGGGATACATTTTAGTACTGGCGGTAAAGACTTAGAAGAGAAAAAAAAAGTTGTGCCCTGCATCTAAAATTAAATTAATATTGAACTGTTACTTCCTGTTTTACATTTTTTCTGGGATGCATTAACGTTGGTGCACTGTTGACGGGGATCGCGAGCTGAGTAGTAGTTTCTTAAAGGAAAATGTGTTGCTTTTTTGGTGAACATCAGAAAATGAGTTGACCCTCAAGTGTAACATATTGTAACATAAGCGTAGCGGAAACCTTCGTTTTCTGATTAAAAAAAAAAAAGTTATGATCATGTTCAACCATTTTTCTTTTTCAGAGGTGAAGGAGAAGATTAAGAGTTAGTAAGGCTTTTTTTTCTTCTTGTTTCGCCCCCCCCCACTTCTTTCAGTCTCTGTAGCAGAACTACCTCTTTTGCGGGACTGTAGTCTCGATTTCCAACGTGTCGTTTTTGTCGACGTTTCATTAAAACAAAGGATTCATTATGTGCATGCCCGTGTGGCACTCTGGTGAAATAATGATTGTCAGTCGAAGGTCGAAGCGAAACGATGATGGAGTGAATGGGGTGTTTTGCGAAACGGCGCTGACCCTACGCGTGGTGATGGACAGGGACCGTTTTACATCAGGCGCCGCCCGACTCCAGTCTTCTCTCGAACAAGCTGATGGCAACTGATTACATGGCTCGCTCGCTATCATCCATTACACCCAGCTGGTGGACGAAAAATGTGGCTGGCTCTCATATATTCTTTCCCAGTATAACAAAGATTTCTTTTTTCAATGGATTTTGGTATCGTCGTGGCATAAATTACACTGTTAGCTTGGGATTAACCCGCCTTGACACCCAAACTGGCAATCTCTGTCTGGAAAGTAGTAATCACTTTGATGCCTCAAAAATGGTATTCGGTTATGTTTCAAGATGGGGATTGTCGATTACTGAACTCATCAAGGAAACCTGAAATTAATCTTTTGACAAAACTCGCAGTTGTTAGTGATTTGCTTTCGAATTGCCCATTCTTCAGACTCATATGAAATGCCACATGAATTAGCAAAATATTATTGAGGTGAGTCGAAGGGGCGATAAAATATCAGATCAAGGATGCTGTCTGAAAAAAAAAAAAAAAAACTAAAAACTCCACAATGTAAAACTCCATCAATGGAAATGTTAAGTGTTTTCACCACGAAAGACGAAATTTTTGTATTAAGAGTAGCATAAAATCTTGTTCATGCTGTGTTACAGGGCTGTTCACTGGATTTTTTCAGTACTCTTTTGCTCTTGTTTGTAAGGTAATTAGGTAGTTCCGGGGTTTTAGCTATATTTTCACCCCCGATGAAGAAATGAACGAATGAATTACTAAAGCTAAATGAGAACTCGCTTTTCTTCTTTGGTACTCTATATTCAATGTAGCTTATACGGAAAGTCACTAATTAGCTTGGCCCGACTTCTGTATTATTATTTTTATTGTTTACACACTAATCTGCTTATTCCGTCAGGCGTTTTTTCTGTCACCACGTTGCCAAGTTCCCGCTTCGATACTTAATTTCTCCTCGGAATCGGACATTCTAAATCTCTATTATCGTCCTTTACGTTTTTGTTCAAGAAGTACTTTCCTTTGCGTTCTTTGCTCAAGCAGCCGAAATGTCTCTCCGTTGCAATCACCACATCTACTCCCCCCTCCCCCTTCCGTCGAGCGCTAGATCAAGGCTCTTCTCCTCTTTTCTTCCTTCCCTAATAAATGCGTGTGCTAATTTCTGTTTCCTCACCCACTCTTTGGAACCATCTGGGCTATTGCTAAATGCTCACTATCGCGACTTTCACTCTCCTCGTTGAAATCCCTCATTAAAACCTAACATTGTAAGGGAAAGTCTTATGCTTGGATCTACTGCTGCGTGGACTTTTAATACCATCAAACTATTCTCTTCAACTTAGACGTTCATGAACAATAGAACAGGTGCATGGGGACGGTCAGTAATAATACTTTCTCTGAACAACAGAAGCGTCGCAGGGAAGAGTCATCTTTCCTTCCTTATTAACGACTTGCTGAAAGCTAGAAAAAGGACCGTCTCAATGCCTCCTGAAGAACAAACGCAAAAGGGAAATGGTTTTAACTTATGAGATACACTCATCGTCAAAGAAATAGTTGCACCCAGAAGGAAGCAACCGACAGGAATGAAACATGGTGAGTAGGTTTGACATCGTAAGACATGCAAATGATTCAAGTATCACGCTCGGCCGCGTATGTGACTCAAGCAAGGAAAGGTCGTGCATGACTATATATAAGGTCGTCCCGTTGCGCGTGCTTGCCATTCCGACTCATGCTGTTGTGTTGGTTGCATCTTTTGCAAGTGAAGTATGCCTCGGGGAAAAGTTTGGAAGCAATGCGAGCAGTTGGAGGAGTTCGACGGGCTCCGGGAAGCTGGATGGTCTTATCGCCATATTACGCGCCATACCGATCGTGCGGATATCACCATAGCACGCTGTTGGCGGCAGTGGATAGAACAAGGCATGCAGCAGTTACAGGAAGGTCTGGGAGACGTAGGCGAGCCACGGAGAGAGAGGACCGACGGGCTGTCCGACATGCGCGGAGTGACACAACAGCCACGATTGCGGATATTCAGCAAGCAGTGGTGCCCTCCATGCATCGTCCGATTAGTGCCAACACCATTGGCAGACGGCTGCACGACGTAGGCCTACACGCACGTAGACCGTTAGGACGACGGCCTTTAACAACAGTGCATCGTCGCGAAAAACTGCATATGGTGTCGTGCGAGGCTGTCATTGAACAGCTGAGAATGGCAGCGAGTGATCTTCAGTGACGAGTCCCACTTTTGGATTGGAGACGACGACCAACGAATCCGTGTGTGGAGGAACCGTGATCAGCGCCAAGATGAACGGTTTGTTGTCGAGCGCCACACGTCTACAAAGCCTGTTGTCATGGTGTGGGGTGCAATAGCGTACGATACCAGATCACCTTTGGTGTTCATTACAGGCACTTTGACAACCCAACGTTATGTTTATGAGGTCCTGCAACTTTTCTGAACGCTCACTCCGGTGCGATTTTCCAACAGGACAACGCTCGTCCGCCTGGTGTCATGGGGTGGAGGGCAATTGCTTAAGATGCCAAATTACCTTTAGTGTTCATTACAGGCACTTTGACAGCCCAGCGTTACGTTAACGAGGTATTTCAACAAGTGGCCCTGCCTTTTTTGAACTCTCACTCCTGTGCTATTTTTCAACAGAACAACGCTCGTCCGCATACTGCTGCTGTCTCGAGAGCTTGCCTTCAAGGCACTGACACTCTGCCATGGCCAGCCGCATCGCCAGACCCATCGCCGATTGAAAATGTGTGGGATGCTATTGGGCGCGCTATCTGCACAATCTGCAGGAACTGCGTGAGGAGATTCAAGCTGCATGGGAGCAAAATCTGCAGGAACTGCGTGAGGGGGTTCAAGCTGCATGGAATGGCTTATCGCAGGGCACCATTAAGAACCTGTACAACTTCATGGCGAGACGTCTGGCATGCTTTGTGAGCAAGCATGGCGGCCCGACGCCATACTGAGAGGCACTAATTATTGGCGTGTTGCTCAATAAATATTGCCCATATCAGTCTTAATGTTTAATCATTTATTGTTCTTGGTAACCTTTGCCTTCCTCCCAAATAACATTGCAATGCGACACGTCCTTCTGGGTGCAACTATTTTTTTGGCGATGAGTTTATTTAGGAAGATTATTAATACTAACTTTCGCTGAAATTAATGAGCCCTGGGTAATAATGCAACAGGAAAACTTTTTGAAAGGGGAAATTTTCCTAGTTGCATGACCAAAATGTTTAAGTTACCTTTGAAATGTGAATTTCTGAATTAGAAGTAGCTTAAAATCTTGTTCATGAAACCCACTACAGGAGAGAAACAATGCAAAACAAAAGGGTTTCACACTCCGCCAATTAGAGACAGAGACAAACCGATGGCGAACATATTAAATTTTCGTTGGGGGGTGGGGTCTTGTTATTTGACAACGATGATGGTGGGAAAGAGTGTATTCGGCCTGAGACCTTTGACGTAGAAAGGCGTTTCTCGTAGTTACATGTGTAAGATACTAAGAGAAACCACAAGTTAAGTATTCAGCAGTCCGTAGTAACGAAGTTTTACAGTAGGTTCCACCGTTTCGATTTATGCGGAAATTGATCTGTTGTTTTTTCCGAACAATCTTCAAAGCTACTGCCACTATCACTGATCCCTGTGAATATTTAGAAGTGTAACATTTTTTTCTGGACAGCTTTACAATAGCATTTTGTTATCTGTTTGTGACAGTGTTTATACTCCCTACGCGTTTTTTGGTGGGAAGTGAAATCGGTGATATATATAATAAATTGGCTACAGAAGTACTTGAGTCAGATAGAACAGGAGTCGAATTCATGAGTCTAGATCAAACATTCTACACAAAATGTTACAAGAAAATGCATATTGTAAGCTACCAGTCAAGCGTTTAAAGTGCATTTGATGTAATAGCTGGCTTGTGCGGGCATTGTGTAAATTACTTTTAAACTTGCAAAAGACCATTGCAGTCATTCTAACACTGACGCAAGAAGTATTTGTTGATATTGCACCTGAATTATTGGAAAGCACGACATAAATTTTGATGTGATTCAAAAGTTCCATCTAAAAGAAGGGGGGGGGAGATGGTTGGCTGTTAGAACAGTATAGTATAGTTGGAATTCATTAAAGTCACTTATTTACTAAAAGAAAATTTTTAACGCTAGAACTAAATTTTTTAATTCAATTAAAAATATCGCTTTGTTCAAGAAACGACGATTTTTATTTTGCTGTTATTTAGTGTGTAGTAGTCATTGTTGGATTAGGCAAATAGCAGTATTTTCACGATAGGTGGGAGATGCCTGTTATATAAATTATCATGGTTCTGCCTACAAATTCAACAGGGCGAAACCTGGAAAAAAAGTATGACGTGCCTTCGAGAGAACTGTTCTCTTGAACATGAAACGCCACATCTCCTTGTTAGCAGTTAGGGTGCTTTCATAACTTTACGACAGAACTGAGGAAACTTCCTTCACTGATTGATTTATTACGAATATTTATCTAAAAACGTTTACTTAACACAACAATATTAAACTATTTTTCAGCCTTTAGAGCCTTTAGCTAAACTATTTTTTTAGATCTTGAAAATGTGTGAACAGTCATTCAAATCTATGCCAACTTATCGTAATAATCCGAAACATACGCAACTACAGAAATACGTAATAAATCAATAAATAACTGAGACAGTTTTTACTGTGTGAGTGTACAGTGCTGCTTGAATAGTTAAGATAGTTTGTCTGTTTGTTTTTAATTGAAGGTTTAACGACACCGTGAGCAACTCGATGGGGAATAAGCAGTCGCCCTTCCCTAATTTATGGCCACTGGCTCCAGGGAAGGGAGAGAGCTAGTGCCGTAAGACAAACACAACTTCCATACCTCACCGGGGTTTGAACGCAGACCCATCATGAAAGAATGATTTAGAAGCCAGCGCTTAGACCACTGAGCCACCGGCAAAAGTAGTTTTCCGAATTTACTTTTTAAGAACTTGCAGTTCTTCGTATATGTTGAAATATTAAACCAAAACGTACTCAAGTTTGGGTTTAATGTTTCAACTGTGGAAATCCCAACAGTATAGTAGCTCAGGAATGCTTCTAGACGCCCTGTTGCTGCCCTTGTCATGTAATGTTTTATGAGTTTTCATACTCTAGAGTGAACAAAAGCAAAGGGGGAGGGGTATTACAAGATTTAAATGTTTAGCTGATGCTTGGGATGACTCCAAAACGATTAACAAAAAAATTAAATAAAAAAATAAGGACAAAAACAATGGTACTTCAAATATCTGTGCTTGTAAACACCCCCCCCCCCTCTCTCTCTCTCTCTCTCTCACACACACACACACACACACACACAGCCGCAGATTTACCACTAGGCCAACTAGGCCGCGACCTAGAGGCCCCAGGCTCTAGAGGGGCCCCTGGTGTAGAATCCAGAAAAACGGAGACCATGGAACAGAAAAACTTAGAAAAAAGAGGTACCGTTATTTTAATTTACTTGAATAAAATAAAGTAGTGGTATTTTTTTTATTTTATCTTTAATGATAACTAAAGAAATAAGAACGTAATAATAGCTCTATTGCGATCATGCCCGTGTTCGTACGAGTGCGAAAGAGAGCACATGCGACATAAAGTGTTGTTCCTTTACGTCGAATGCGAGATAGAGAGCGCATTCGACGTAAAGTGTAGTTCTTTACATTTTGAATGTGCGATGGAGAGCGCATTCAAAATTTAAAGTGCTGTTCCTGGATAAGCATGAACCTCTTTGACTATGTTTACAAATATTTGTTTTTATAGCCTTTAATAATAACAAGTTAAATCAAAATAATTTATAATTGAATAATACTTATATAACAATAAAATTATACTACCAATTATTATATTCTTAACTTAAAGATACGTTTATTAGAAAATCTTATTGGAGCAAATTCAAATAGGGAGGGGGGCGCATAGAAAAATTGGCCTAGGGCTTCAAAAGCCTTAAATCCGGCCCGGTATATACAGGGTGATCCATTTAAAGCAGTACCCTGAAAATACCTTACTTTTTTGCAAGGGATCGCGCAAGGAACTTCTTTTTTCAATAGAAGCAGCAACTTCTGGAGAATGAAAACCGCCACCGTGAAGAAGATTGTTAACTGTAACTCAGCTCGTGATTTGTTTGTTGTTGCGTTGTCATTTACTTGCGTGCATTCGGAAACATGCAGTACTCTGTTCCAGAGCGTGTTTTTTAGTGAAATCGTATTGGGTAACCAATTCTGTCATCAAAACGCAATGAGCATTTCGAAGAGAGTTTGAAGTTCGAAAAGTGCCAAGCAAGTCAACAATTCTGTCGATGGCGAAAAAACTGGATTAAACCGGTTCTCTTCTCAGCGGTAGCGGTAGACTTCACCCTCCGATGCCCCAAACGCGTGTGGACGATGTTCGGCAACGTTTACTTCAATCTCCGAAGAAATCGTTGCGCAGATTAAGCCAACAGACAGGATATTCATACGGAACTTGTCAAAGGGCAGCAAAAAAAGCGAATATTCGACCATTTAAAGTGCACGTAATCCATCAGCTGCAGGAACCGGACAAGGGAAAGAGAGTAAGTTTCTGCAAATGGTTTCAAAATTTTCTTAATTTGCGATCTGATATTCCCTCCATCACATGTTTACGGATGAAGCCTGGTTTCATCTGTCAGGCTACGTCAATTCACAAAACAGCAGATACTGGGCTGCCGAAAACCCACACGGTATGTGTGAAACACCGATGTATTCGCAAAAGGTTGGTGTATGGTGTGCGGTTTCGTCTACGAAAATTATTGGTCCCATTTTTTTCTCGGAGACTGACAACACTAACGTTTATTGCCGCATATTCAATGAATTTGTAGAACAACTTGATGACATTGAATTGACAGAGGGCTACTTTCAGCAAAATGGCGCTACGTGTCACACATCGAAAGTCTCAATGGAACTCATAACCAGCTTCTTTGATGACAGATTAATTTCAAAAAACATATGGCCTCCCCGATCTTCGGACTTAACTTCCCCTGACTTTTTTATGGGGCTACTTAAAGGATAGAGTTTACAAAACCCATCCAAAAACATTGGATGCATTGCGTGAAACAATCACGATTGAAATTGGCAATGTTACTGCTCGTACTAGTACTACATGAGACATCACTGAATATGGTGCGGCGTGTTCAACTGTGTTTACAAGAAAATGGAGGACAATTCCGACATTTGCTTTGATAAAATGATTCTCCACTACCACATGTATAATTCTCAACTTACTGTATGATTTGGTTTTTATTTATAAAAAAAGTTATAAGTAAATCACATGGTACTGGTTTAAATGGATCACCCTGTATATATTACATACTCACACATTTCGTACAAGACATCAGAAATTCGACCTATTCACAGCCCTACAAAATGATATTTCATAACGTTGCAAATTGCGAAGTTTATTCGGAGAGTTGTCGTTTCCATGGTTCGAGACAACCTTTGGGTTGTCTCGGACCTAATGAAGCGCCAGCCCCGAACCATTTTTCGTTCAAATATGGACTGCCGTCCAGGTGGTCTTAGGCTCTGGCATCTGACCATTCATCAGAGTGCTGGATGCGGCATGCGTTGTATGCTTATTTGATAGTTCTGACAACGCAACATGTCATCGAACAGTCGCTGTCCAGGAGTGTCTTGAGATCGAGGATATTCAACGCCTCGTATGGCCAGCACGTTCTCCAGATCTGAATCCCATTGAAAATGTGTGGAATGCTTTGGGGAGGAGTCTTGCTGGTCGCCAATGCCCTCCAATAAACAAGGACACCGTCATCCGTGCACTGACAGAGGAATGGGATAAATTACCCCAACAGCTGCTTGATAATGTTGTGCAAAGCATGACACGACGTGTGGAATCTTGCATCGCTCTCCATGGTGACCATATCCCGTTTTGACATTTTACGCCGGAACGCTTGCGGACGGTAATTGCATTTTTTTTTCACGTTTACGTATTCTGCACAAAATGGCCTGTTTGTCCCTTGAACACGTTCCAAAGCCTTCTGGATTTCAGAGCACAATAAATTGTCTTTCTTGTAATGTCCTGGCATTCTGACATTATTTTATTTCACTTGGCATCCAACCACACTTACTTTTTTATGCGCTATATAGCCGTTTATGATCCGTCCTTAGCAATTGCCCATCAGTGTATCGATGAGCGACTGGTTATAGCCGTTAGAATTGCTCACGGAGGTAGTAAAACTTTGAAGCAAAAAAAGGGGAGGGGGGATCTTGTGCAAGTTATTTTGAACAAACTTTCGAAATCGTTAATTAAGTTCTGCTCCGAGAGCCATTTCAGTTCAGAATGAACATGATGCTCACTGACCTGTTTTACTTGAGTTTAGGACAACTGGCCACATTCAGTTTTAGAGCCATGAAATTGCTCTGCGTAAAAAATTATAGTGTGCCTATATTTCTCCCTACTTGAGTAATTGGTGTGCATAATTCCCCCCCCCCCCCTCATACCTCATTATCATTAAGAAATATTTACAATTTTCTGTCTGAAAGACAGGGCGGACAATTGGCCACAAAGGTTTAAGGGCGTATAAAAATTGCCGTTCCTTGGCACTCTTATGAGAATTTAATTGGAAACTCCAAACAAATTTCGAGAAAACGTTATATGTAAGCCAAGCGAGAATTATGCTTAAATTTGGGGAAACAAGACTGCATTTATGAATACCAAATAAAAGTACGTAATTCGTTTGTTTCGTTAAACCCACATGCCGTAATTCGTTTGTTTCGTTAAACCCACGGGGTTCAACGAAACAAACGAATTACGGCATGACTCATGCTATGTTCGGTAAAGGACGATAAGGTGGGAATTTTTTTAATTACGCTGCACTTTTACTGAGGTACGAAATATTTACATAACATGTCAAGTCATTAATATTTATCTTTCACTTAGGCACTAAATATTAATTAGTATGTCTGATGCATAGGTCCTTTTGACAGTTTTTATTCTACCGATGTGATAGTCATAACGTTTACGTATCAACTCAAGTGAATCATATTGCGCTGTTATTTAAGCACTTAAATATCAATTACTGGGGCTCAAGTCTAGGCCCTTTTAACAGTTTTTATTATACGGATGTCACATTCATAACGTTTATACAGTATTAATATATATCAAGTCAAGTTATTAATAATGCCCTTTTTCTTAAACACCAAACATTAACTAATAGGCTCTACGCCTAGGCCTTTTCAATAGTTTTAAATCCATCACCGTGATATTCACAACGTTTACATATAAGTGTTGTGGTTGATAGCTGCGCTTTCACTTAGGCATTAAATATTAATTCATAGGCCCTGCGTTTAGGCCTAAGGCCTATTAATTAATATTTGGTGCCAAAGTAAAGGCGCGATATTAATAACTTGACATGTTATGAAAATGCTATGAACATGAGCTTACAACGGAATAAAAACTGTTAAAAAGGCCTATGTCTAGGCTTAGGGTCTATTCATTAATGTTTGGTGCCAAAGTAAAAGCGTAATATTATTAACTTTGTTATGTAAACATTATGGACATGAGATCGGAAGAATAAAAGCTGTTAAAGAGGCCTAAGGCCTAGTAATTTATATGTTATGCCTAAGTAAAACAAAAAGTTCAGTAACTTGGCATGTTATGTAAACGTTATGAATAACATTGTGATGGATTAAAAACTGTTAAAAAGCCCTAGGGTACGTGAGGTAATTTTTAGTGCCAAAGCAAAAGTGCAATATGATTAACTTGAGTTGATACGTAAATTATGAATATGGCATCCGTAGAATAAAAACTGTTAAAAAGGGCCTAGGCCAGTGGTTCTCAAACTTTTTATACCATGGAACCCTTTTTCCTACAATGTCTAGCAATGGAACCCATCTATAAATACCATTAAAAATTAGTATACCTATATGCCTATTATTTATCATTGATTTCAAATAAACATGGAATGAAAAAAATAAAAGCAATTAACCAATAAAACGGTAATACTTACAAAAAGGTAATGTAGAGCCAAGAAAATTTATTATGCCAATGATACAAGTATTCATTAATGAAAAATATTAATGTGATGAATGGCTTTACTTTTTATTGCCACGTGGTTCTTTAAAATTTGGTTCTATCGAAGAAAGATGTAATTTCGTATAGAGCTCTGCATCCAGCTTATTCTAGTGCTTAGCTTTTGTTGAGGCATACACAGAAAAGCCAGTCTCGCAAAGATAGGTTGTCACAAATGCTAAGAGTACTGACACAGCTTTTGCGATAGTAATGGAGATTCTCCTTTCAAACTGCACAAAAATTCTGCTACTGGCACTGTTTTACAAAGGGGTGTCATTGAAGAATCCGACATGAGTCCAGTAAATTTTTTATATTCATCAGATGGAGGCTTTTCATTAATAAAAAATGGATTTTTAATCCAGAATTGACTTTTTAATTTTTCGTGCTGCTCATCCAGGAAATAATGCCTCATTAAATCATGGAGAGCTTCCAGATGCTGGGTGATTTCATCATATTGTTTGTTTACTATTTCTGAGTCCAACTCTGACAGAAAGTTTCTCACAGTTGGAAAGCAGTCAAGTTCGTGGCAGCAAACAAAACCGGTCCAAATTTGAAGCTTTTTTTTTTTTTTTAATGCCACAATTTTGTCAAGTTGTGGTGAGTAAATCAATTTGCTTTCCTTGAAGTGCAAGATTCAGTTCATTCAGTTTTGAGAAAATATCATATAGGTAAGCCACTCAAAATAACCGCTCTATATCATTTAATCAATCCTCCAAATAAAAGTGGTTATCGATGAAGAAAGCATGCTCGAAGTTCAAAAAGCGTTCTAATAGTTCTCCTCGAGATAACCATTTCACTTCCATATGTAGATACAATGACATGCACATTTCCCATATCATCGCACAAGATTTTAAACAATCTGTTATTCAGAGGACGAGCTTTTATGAAGTTTATCATTTTAACTACTTCATCCAGGGTGCTTTTTAGATGGAGAGGCACATTTTTTTGTAGCAAGAAGAGCGTCCCTATGAAGCATACAGTGACTGCTGGTACAGTTCTTTGCAATCATTTTGATGCGTGTAACAACACCAGATGTTTTTCCCACCATAGTTTTAGCACCATCTGTACAAATAGCAATCCAATTTTTCCATGAAATTTAATTTTCTTCAAAGAAGGAATTTAAGATATTGAAGATCTCTGCTGCAGTTGCATGTGCTGCTAGCAACTTGCATAAAAGATGATCTTTTGTCAGAGAAGCACCGATAAATATTTTACAAAGATGAGCAATATCGCTAGACCTGATACTTCTGTAGATAAATTTATTTGCTAAGCAAAATTGCAAGACTTATGTGAAGAATAAGTTTCTCTTTTACACTGCCTGCTATTTCCTTCACTCGGCGAGACACTGTATCGTTTGATAGCAGAATCTTCGCTGTTTCTTTGGGAAATAGCACATGGCTTGATAATATTATTTGCTATTGTATGAGGTTCACCTGCTCTTACTATTTGATAGGTTACTAAAAAGGAAACCTCAGTAGCTTTTTCATTCACTGTATGTGCTGCATGAAGAAAAGTTTTTTCACTTTTAAAAGTTCATCATGCTTGCGTACAAAAAAGTTGACATTTTTATCTTTGAGCTCTTGCTGTGTAGTCTCCAAATGATGAAGAAGTTTAGCAGGGGCCATTGAGCTATTACGATAAAGTTTGCTTCATATAACACACTCTGGATTATCATCCGCATTCATAAATCGGAAACCAATATACCTCTCATCATACTTTCTTTTTGCAAATTTGACAGTTTCATCTCGATCGCACCTTCCAGAACATGTATCATTTTCTTGAACTGAAGTTATTTTTGTTTTGTTTCTTGGTCCCTATCACAGTATATGAGAAGTACCAGGCACTGACGGAGAATTCGACCAAAAAAATTCGAAACTTGAAGTTTTAATGCACTCTATTTAAGCCAATGATCCATTTCTAATGTTAAGCAGAGTAGAGGACATAGTTCAACAAGCACACACTGACTGGCCAAAACTACGCAGCAAATTCTCGCTAAGTTCACCGGCACTCTACAGCCCCTTCGAGACCTATGCAACAGCGAAGGCCATAAATCGCCCAATCAGCATTTTAGGCGCCAAATTGTTTGCCTTCTATTCTCCCTCAATGTTTTTGCATTCCTTCCTCCTTGTGCTGTTCTGTCCCATGTGGTTTTCATAGCTCATTGTCACATCTTTTTCACTGTTTTTTATTGATTATATGGAATCAGAAAAAATGTGGATTTCACAGATTTTCTTAAAAAGTTTGGCGATGTTTTACGAATTGCTTGCGGAACCCCTGGACCAAGGTATTTAGAAAGAGGAGAGGTGGGGTCCAATTGCCTTTGTTTCCGTGCCGCCGGCGAGCTGTCACCCTTCGAGCTGGAGTGTGACGTCACAGTAGCCATAAACGATCTCTTGAGCATTCGGAGTCGCGTAGCCTCACTTCCCCTAATCCATTTCCCCTAATTCCCGTTTGCCCTAATCACGTTTACCCCAATGGCGTTTCCCCGAAATCGCTTTTACCCGAATTCCCATTTCCCCTAATTTCGTTTGCCCTGATCTCGTTTCCCCTTAACCCTCGTTTCCCCTAGTTCCCGTTTGCCCTAAACGCGTTTACCCCAATGGCGTTTCCCCGAAATCGCTTTTCCTGAATTCCCATTTCCCCTAATTTCGTTTGCCCTAATCTCGTTTCCCGTATTTCACGTTTGCCCGTATCAAGTTTTTCCTAATTCGCGTTTTCCTTATTTCGCGTTTGCCCTAATTCATGTTTGGTTTTTATTAATCGAAATAAAACGGTGGGTCTTGATATCTCAAAAGAATTATTCTTTCCTTTCTTGTTGATGACTTCGATAATCATGCCAACAAAAGTGTAAAGAAGTGCACATAGTGAGAACCATTATACGATTAGTCCTTAACGCAGCCATTGTATCTGTCACGGACCCCCCCCCACACACACACCTCCGCTACCCTTCCTCACAGATAAAGTACTACATCGCATTAAACTTTTATTAAAGCAAAATATACTATTGAAAAGCATTCGCTAGAATTGTGAACGCAGAAGGCCCACTTTTTAAGAGTTCTTAGCGTACTAGACCCCTTCCTTCTCCCCACCGTACGAGACTCTAAGCATGAGCCGTGGAAATGCCTTTTGCTAATTGAGTTCCCCCTTAACAGTAGACGTCAGTTTGTCCTGTTTGAATGTTTTCTCAGTTAGCACCATCACTGATTGGGTGTAGGAGAACTGGCCATCGGTGAACTGGCCACAAAAATTTTAACAGGCTGTATAAAAATTGCGTTTTCTTCAACCGCTTCGTGGCCACGTTCTTGGAAGTTGGTTATCTGAATCACATAACGTTTCCGTAATTTCGTCTTTTCTTAATTGCGATTATTAATGTAATTCTTAAAAAAAATGTTTATGATCTACAACTGAACAAAAGATTTCAGGATTTACAAACTGCAAGTCTGCAATTAATTATCTGAGGGCATGTGCTGCCTCACGAAACCTTTCGGGAGGGGGGGAAACACCAAAAGTATAAAATATAAAGCATTTCCGGTCTGATCGGGAGATTTTCAGCATTTACAACCTACAAGCCAACAATTTATCTAAGGGCATGTGCTGCTTCAAGAAAACTGTCGGGGGGAGGGGGGCACACGTGTACAATGTTAAGTTAAACGAAATTTGTTTTGGATTTTATGGATTTTTACACTGCTTGAAAATAAACATCTTTCCCTTTCTTTCTGTTGAACTTGAAATCCAAAAAGGATATAGGTAAACGTGTTTAGGGCAAATGCGAATTAGGGGAAACGAGATTTAGGGGAAGCGAGATTAGGGGAAACGAAATTAGGGGAAATGGGAATTCGTGTAAAAGCGATTTCGGGGAAACGCCATTGGGGTAAACGTGTTTAGGGCAAATGCGAATTAGGGGAAACAAGATTAGGGGAAACGAAATTAGGGGAAATGGGAATTCGGGCAAAAGCGATTTCGGGGAAACGCCATTGGGGTAAACGTGTTTAGGGCAAATGCGAATTAGGGGAAACGAGATTAGGGCAAGCGAAATTAGGGGAAATGGGAATTCGGGTAAAAGCGATTTCGGGGAAACGCCATTGGGGGAAACGAGATTTAGGGTAAACGAAATTAGGGGAAATGGGATTTCGGGGAAACGGGAATTAGGGGAAACGGGTGTTCACCTTCGGAGTCATTCGGAGCTTGTGCTGTAGTGTCGATTACTCGCTGCATTTCTTTGTCAAATTTAGACCTGCTTTGTTGTTTATTTCATTTTTTTATTCATTTGTTTTCTGTGTACAACTATCTCGAAAATACCTGAATACGCTGTTGCACTTTGTCGTAATAACAGTTCAAAGGAAAGGAAGTTCAATGTTACATACCATGTTTTCCCATTGGATAGAGATTTCTTGAAGCAATGGGTGGCGAAATGCTGTCGAAAGGATGTATTCGATGCAAAGAAAGCACGAATGTGTTCAGAACACTTTGATGTCTCGAAGTAAGAGCGAGATCTTAGAAATGAATTGCTGAACTTGCCTCCCAGAAAAAAACTGAGAAAAGATGCCGTGCCTACAAAAAATATGCCTTAGCAGATGGAGGAGCAAACTTCTGTTCGAAGTGAACGGTTTAAGATCGGAGAGGTCAGAAAAAATGCATTAAATCGAATTGAAAGTATATCTCCAATTAAACGTCAAATCACAGGTCACAATGAAAGTGACATCATTCCTGACCAACATTTATTATGCTGTCAATGTTATGTGAGAAGTGCGAATGTCTGAACAAAAATATAATGTAACTGAAGAGTGAAAATAATTCACTACGGGAAGAATTATCAAACGTAAGAAAACAGTTGGTAATCATGGTAAAACAATGCTTTTGCCTCGAGAAAAGAAGCCTGGAAACGGAAATCAATATTATGAAACGCAAATGCAAAAATCGAAATTTGCTGAGCAACAGTGAAAGGTGGCCAGCTATCATAAATTTGCTTGGTCATTGTTTCACTGAAGTGCAAATTCAAACTCTTGTGTCAAAAAAGAGACCAGCAAAATGGAATGAAGAAGATATAAGTCAAGCACTTGTTTTGCATGCTATTTCTCGAAAAGCATATCTTTTCATAAAAAATAAAATGCACATACTGCTTCCAAGCATTTCCTCTCTGAAACGGTGGTGTGGAAATTTGTGTTGCCGATGGTTTAATTGAGCCCGTTTTAAAGGTGATGAAAATGAATGCTGTGCACCTAACCGAATTCGACAAAGTTTCAGTTTTATATTTTGGTGAAATGAGCGTTGATTGCCGATATTGTTGTGATGCTGCTTTAGATAAAATTTTAGGACCGCATAGTAACGTTTTAGTAGTTATGCTGAGGAAGCTTCTGGAAAGCTTGGAAACCACCATATACTGTATTATTCCTTTGATAAGCAGATGGATCAAAAGCTGTTAACTGACATAATTCGAGCCGTTGAGCAATCGGGTTATTTAGTGCATGGAGTGGTACCTGATCTTGGCGGGAGGGGGTGTATCAAGGTTTGGAGGCAGCTTGGAATAACCCCAATATTGTCTTCTTTTCCAAATCCAGTAAATGAAAATCGAAAAATATGGATGTTTGCCGATGTGCCCCATCTAATTAAACTTCTCCGAAATCATATATTTGATTGCGGAACACGCTGTAGTGTAGAACCATCACTCGCCAGATATTTGACCTTTTTCTGGAACGTAATAACTCAGAATTAAAGGTGTTTCATAAAATAAAATAGATCCACACAAATGTAAGAGGCCCCATGAGACAGAGAATTAGTTTTAGAGTCCCAGATGCAATCTAACAACGTAAGCAAAACTGTGGAGTATTTTTTCCTGAAAGAAAACAAATTCCTAATTTTATAAAATTGGTAAATGACTGATTCGACGTAACGAAATGTAGATTTCCCAGCTCCAAAGAGCCATTGCACTGTGCTTTTGGAGAAAAAAAAGATATTCAGCAAAAAAGCATCGAACAGTATTCATGTCATATTCCCGTTTTTTCCCAGTATATATATATTTGTTTTTTACTCTATTTTGAAAAATAGTTGGATGTTTGTACAATATTTACTTAAAAATTATTTACTCAAAACTAGCTCTGTTATTTCGATTGAAAATTCATAGAGCACACGACACTTTCTCGGTATGGCTCCGTGCGCGTTACAGCTTCGCTTACGGCCACCGTGACGTCACAGCGCAGCGAAGAAATGGCAGCGAACAGAAGCGGGAAGACGGCGCCGTTACGATGGACCTACCTCTCCTCCTTCTAAGTACCTTACCCTGGACGGCCGTCGCGGAACCCCGGGGTTCCTTTGAGAAACACTGGCCTAGGCCATATGAATTAATATTTAGTGCTTAGTTAAAGCGCAATATTATTAAATTCAATATATATGTAAACGTTATGAATATGACATCATTAGAATAAAAACTGTTAAAATAGCCTAGATGTAAGGCCTAGTAATTGATATTTATTTCCTAACTAATAGCGCAGTATTGAGTTGATACGTAAACGTTATGAATATATCGGTAGAATGAAAACTGTAAAAAGGGCCATATGCATCAGACATACTAATTAATATTTAGTGCCTAAGTGAAAGATAAATATTAATGACTAGATATGTTATGTAAATATTTCGTGCCTAAGTACAGCGTTATTAGAAAATCCCACCTTATCGTCCTTTTCCGGCCATAGCATGAGTCATGCTGTAATTCCTTTGTTTCGTCGAACACCGTGGCTTTAAAAAAATGTGCGAAGTCATTTATTTGTATTCATAAACGAATTTTATTTGCCCAAATTAAAGCACAATTCTCGTTGGGCTTACATAGAACGTTTTCGCAATTCAATTCTCATTATAGGGCCAAGAATCGGTTATTTTTATACGGCCCCTAAACTTTTGTGGCCAGTTGTTCGAACCCCGTTTTACGTACATAGGTGTAGCATTTATTTGTATGTTTTTCGTTGCATCTGTGCTGTGTCTCAAAATACTTTTGACAGGATAGTGTGCGTGCGGGCTTACGTTTGTTTGTGTAGGGAAGCCAGAAGCGTTTCGTAATCATCATGGTGTTTTCATACTTTTTATTTTAAGTGCGATTTAAAATAAAACAAGGGAACGGGAAAATTTAAGACGCACTAAAACTGCACAGTATTCCTGTCCATATATCATTTCGAAGTCGACCCCCATTCACATTAGAAATAAGAAGTTATGAGTCCGAAAATTGTGCCAGCGTTTTGGGGAAGCTTTTAAATTAAGCGGGACGTTTACGAGCTTTGTGACAGAGGGTTGAACACTTTCCCCACAGTCGTATCACTCTGGGAGGTTATGTCGGTGATTTATAGGTTGTCGAGGGCACAGAGGTCACGTGGTAGTCCCAAGGGACTCTGCGCGGTTGGGAAGCCTCCCCGCCTCCCTTCATCAGAAAGACACTAGACATGTGAGTTGCGGGCGGAAGTGGAATTGACGGGTGAGAAATTGAGGCATTACAAATTGTAAGCAGTTGGCTATTCTTATGCCAAAAATCGTGTATGTAATTAATTGTGAGAATCTGTTTAACTGCTGTCAAGTTGCTGGATAATTTTCCAGTGATGCTAGTCGCAACTGTTTATTGGCTATGATGTTTCAGCGTGGATGAAAATTTTGTCTAGTTTAGTGTGTCTTCAATGAAATTTCTTGCTCTCAGTGGGATTATCCAATCGTTTAAATAAGAGTATTTTACAGTAGTATCTAATGATACGATATTATCCGCTTTTCTGTAACTCTTTTGCTGTTCGCTGAATTGTTTTTACCCGCAATTTTGAGACAGCATGATTTATTTCATAGCATTAGTTCTTCGTGGAAAACTACCTCTGGCGTGTGATTTGGCGTCATCGCTTCGTTTGTGGTTAGTAATTGCACAGCTAGAAATAAATTGCTTTGAAATTTGCAAAGCTATCACGATCTTTCATATGTCAAAAGGTTGGTTGGTTGTATTTTCTTTACGCGCTGCATCATAAATAACAATGTTCAGGGAAAACCATGCATTTTGGGGGTATGTTACTGATCTTGTGTGTCAGGAGTAAATCAGCTCGATAAGTGTTAGTGTGATTTTTTTTTTTTTTTTTTCTTCGTCGGTCAAAATAGGAGTGAGTGTTTTTTTTTTTTTTTTTTCTCTATTTTTTGAGGAAAATTTCATATTGCAATCATAATAAAGCTGTTCAAAGGGAAGATACCCATCAGTACGAATATCTTTTGTAGCGAAACCTCGTGTGTCAGTACCCTAGTCAGAAACGAAACCAAAATCAAAACTTTGGACGATGTCTCTGGTCCTACTATGACGATCCGGAAGCAATTCGGTCTTGGTTTCACCAATACTTACGGTAATTTAACGGGAAGATATGTTCGTCTCAGAAGTATTCGGGCAAGAGTAATGTTGAAGAAAATGGATTTTTATTCGGATCATTAAATACTTGCAGGCCACCTTTGTTCTTAATAAGAAGAATAATTCCTGGCAGGCGATTTTCGACCAGTTTACGATGAGAGGAAGCTAAAGTTTTGGTCCATTCTTTTTTCACTGCAGTTGTCAATACAACAATGAAGAGAAACAAATAGGCCTCGCAATGATTCGCTGTACCAGCTAGCCCTGAACGTGTTATGTGAGCCAACATTGTGAATAAACACTTGCTCGAACCAGGTGTTTACAGTGTGGCTTTATGGCACTGAGCAGTATCCTGCTGGAACACGTAAGGCCCAATTCCGCAGAACTGCCGGAGTGTAGGTAACACAAAGTTGTATAAGATGTCAATATACGGCACTGCGTTGATGGCGTTCGGAACTATGACCACCGGTCCCAGTCGAGACCGTGAAAAGCTACCTCGGGACATTGCACCTCGGTAGATATCGTTTTCCTTGCATTTTCCAAACAGAAACTCGACCTGCAGTCCTGAATATTCTGTAGGGCGACATATTGCTTCCTACTGTTAGTAATTTCAAAGAAGTAAAATCTGTTCTAAATTGATTGCTCTCGATAGAAGGTAGCTAGCTGCCCACTAGTTGTAAGGAAAATTATTACACAATGTCAAAGCAGAAATCTAACTTGCCATTTAACGCTTTTTACTTATATGAAATAAAGCTGGTTTGACGATACACATATTTGGTTAAACATTTAATAGATGAAATTTATATTTACATAAATATGAAGAAAAGGTTTAGAAACACAACATCAAATATTACTTCTCTTTGTCGAATATAAACACACTCTTATTTCGTCTCTGAGTCTGGAGTAGTAATTCGGTCTCTAGGCAATTGTTAACGTGCTATCGTTAGCGGGGTTTATGCTTCCCGTTCGATTTCGAATTTAACCCTAATTGCAGCTCGTTGCGTGTGTATGAAAAATGTACATTGAATAAAAACAAAGTAAATGTGCTTGTGGTATTAATTCTGTTTTTTATTAATATCTAAAGCCTCTAATGCTATCCGGAATTATCTTAGTGCATATTTACAGCTGTTTTCTATTACTCTATTTTCTACTTTCATCTGAACGTTTTACCAATCTCGTCACTGTTTCATTTTTCTCATCTTTTCCTTTCATTTTCGCCATCTCACAAGAAAAGCGGACCTCTCTGTCTCGCTCCCTCCAAACTTTTCTGACCACATCTCCAACTGTCTCTTCTCCATGAACCCCTGTTCTCCTAAACTCCTCTTTTCCCCTCGTTCCTCTGTCGCCACGAAAAGCAATAAACTCATTACGCAGTCTGATTGCCTCCTCCGATCACAGTGTACAGGCAGTAAACTGATAAAAGCACTTTGCTCATGTACTGAGTTCGATTGCCTGGGAAATTATGTTAAATGACTCAAACTAATTTTTTATGGCTGTCCTGACAGATAACTTGAAGACGCTATCGAAGTTTCCCCCATGCTAACTGACAAAGGAAGTCCTATTGCTGAATATTCCCAGCTATTCCTGGAAACGAAAAATTCCTAAAATCTATGTAGCACAAAGCTCGTAATAGCATCCAGAGTGAACATGGAACCGCAGCGCCCCTGTCACTTGGTAAATAATGAGCCCTTTGGATTGAGTGTAATGAGACTCCGACAGGCACATTTCCAGTAGTAATTTCTAACACCTACGACCTCTTTCTATAGTTCCACAGTCCAAGAAGGATGGGAGAGGAATTTGTTGGTGTTTTGTGGGGCTTGTGAGCTCTACCTCTCTCATGAAAATCAAGCCTACGACTCCCTACGGGCTGTAAACTTAGAGGTCTGCAAGGGCCTTGATTTGGAAAGCAAGGGCCGAGTCGAGCTTTTCGGGCCTGACAAGGCCCCCGCAGGCCTCCTCTGTGAACAAACACATTTGAGAACAGCCCCCATGACAGCTGGAAATTCTGTTTTTATATATTTTTTTAAGTATGATCCCTGCTCGTTAATTAACATGGCATTCCGAATAGGTTTTTAATTTCTGCGTCGCCTTGGGTGTTTATTCTAATGTAACATCGGCTGCTCTTGATTTGGGAAGGTCCAAACGGTTTGCTCTAGTTTACAAATGACTGATATGGCATCCGATTATCACACCAAGCTTCCTTGGAACTCTGTAAGGAACCAGTGGCCCAAAATTAGGAACGGGCAACTGCTTACAACCCATTAAGTTGCTCAAGATGGTCGCCCCCCCCCCCCAAAAAAAAGAAAAACACCGTTAGCTTTTCACTATTAATCCTACTAAGGTCACCCGTCACAGTTTAACTACGTTGCGCGAGGTTTGATTGTGTTTTAGTGATCAATCTGCTGTCTTCTTTTGCTCCAGCCACTCTTAAAACCCTTGGAAACGATTTTCAGAGTACGAACAAGTGCTATCATGTGTTGACTACGATGAAACAAACTACAGCCTAATGGAGAAGAATGACATTGCACTTTTTTTTTTTTTTTTGTTCGTCTTGTTCCTTAGTTCCGATAGGAAGCGGAACTTTGAGATCGAGGTGGTGACACCCAGTGAACAGCAGTACCTCATCTACGAAAAGTAGTTCTAGCGTTTAAAGCGAAAAGCCAATGCAATTATTTGCCAGAATCATCATTTTTGTTTGCTCAGCAATTTATCAGGAAAAAATGCCAATTGAGACACTTTTTTCAAAATAGTAGAGCGTTTTAAAATTGGATTTCACATGAGAAGTTACTCAATCAACAGCCTCGTGCTTTTTCGGCCTATGTCGGTCAGCCTGGGAAATGTAACTTTGACGTGGAGAGGACTAGGTGGAAAGTATCCTAGAAGACTTCACCCAACACCCTCAACATCGCATTTACCAATAGGAGAAATGCAAGTGTTTGTGCTCTTAAGCAGCTGTAGGGGAAACATTTCTTCGAAGTACAAACGTGAATGGGTGGAAGCGGGGGGATGGGGGGGGGGGGGGTTGCTCAAGAAAAGATGTGAGCCAGCTACCATACCTTCTTTAACAATGATACTCACTTTGAGTTGACTAGGAGTCTGCGTGCGTGATGTTTCTGTGAGACTCCTACACTATGCGTAGGTTTACGAAAGCAAATTTTGATCTGACTGAACTACACTACTGGCCACCCAAATACAACACCAGGAAGCTCACGAGATAGCAAAGCCAGATTTACTGGACACATAACAGATACAAAGATGAAACGATTGAGCTAACAGGCCCGTGCGACTTGCGGCACACGTAGGCATCAATAGTTCGTGTGGCCCCCATGGCTGGCAATAACGGCTGCTACATGCCGCGACATGGAACGAAAGAGGTTTTGGATGTGGGCTTGGGGTATGTCGGTCCAGACTGCTTCCACACGTTGCCACAGTTCATCAGGCGTAGCCGCGGGTGGTGCTTGCCGGGAAACTCGGTTGCCGATCAGCGACCAGACGTGTTCGATGGGCGACATATCGGGAGAACAGGCGGGACACGGCAGCGGGTCACGGCAGCAGTGGGCCGTGAAGAACTGTTGAACGATACGTGCCACGTGCGGGAGCGCATTGTTCTGTTGAAACGTGGCCGCTGGCAGGTCCTGCAGGTAAGGGAGGACTACAGGCTCCAAAACGTCGGAGATGTAGCGGTGGCTGTTGAGTGTATCAGCGATGCGTACCAAAGGAATGCGGGTGTCATATCCAATTGCGCCCCAAACCATAACGCCAGGCGACGGACCGGTATGGCGATGCAGTCATATAGTCTCTCGCCGCGGTGCCGCCACACGCGGATCTGACAATCGTGGTGTTGCAGGCAGAAGCGGGATTCGTCGAAGAAGACAATGTCGTGCCATTCCGTAGTCCAGGTGCGGCGTGTTCAACGACCCACTGCCGCCGTACTCGTCGGTGGTGTAACGTCAATGGAAATCGGAGCAATGGGCGCCGTGCGACAAGTCCCCGCTCCTGCAGACGACGTCGAACGGTACATGCTGACACGGGTTGTTGCGCAACACACCCTAATTCCTGCGCTAACGTTCGTGATGTGGCGGTGCGAGCCGTCAATGCCCGCCGCACAACATGCCGGTCCTCTCGTTCGGTGGTGTGCCGCGGCTGCGACAATCACGCACGTCGGTCCGTCCGTCCCTCCTGCACCCACCGAATCCATACTCGCCTCACTGTGGCTGGATGTCGTCCCACACGGGCGCCGATGTCTCGGTACGATAAACCGCTGTCGCAATAAACCACTATTCGTCCTCTGTCGAACTCCGAAACGTGGTGGAATGACTGCCGTTTTCTGCGACGAGGCATCAGGAAGCTTCCCACGCACAGGTCCGGCAGCACAACACACTTCCACTACTTACACCCCGCCTTCTGTGCACCCTTCTTATAGTGCTTCTCGGTGGCGTGCCAGGCGCACATGATTTGCATATGCCCTGCAATGCTAATCGTTTGCATGTCCCCTCGCGGGCGACGCATGCTGCGAATTTCAGGCCAATCGGATGCTTTCTTCTTAGTGTTGCATTTTGAGTGGCCAACAGTGTAGATAGATATCACGCTTTGAACCCAGTCTCACCATTTGGTTATTACAACAAAGCTATTAAAAATGTTGTAGGCGCCTTCACATTTACATTGAAGCGAACAGGTTGACTAAAATATATTAGTCTAAAAATTCTTTATTTTCGTTTCACGCAACTCATCGAGCTGCATTCTGTTTCTGCATCTATGAAATGTCTTATGAACCGACCTGGTGCCTCAGTGGTGGCTTCTGGCCATTCGTCCGGGTTCGAATCCCGGTGAGCAAGAGATGTTGTTTTTGTCTTACGGCATTGGCACTCTCCCTTCCCTAGAACCAGTGGCCTAAGTTAGGGAAGGACGACTGCTTATATATAGTCCATTGCGTTGCTCACGGTGGTCGTTAAACCCACAAAAAGAAAAAAGTCTTATGGTTTGTTTGTTTTTTCCTGTCATTCATGTGTATGTGAGAGAGAACACTTACCAGCTGTGGAGCATAACTGTTGTAACAAAATTTCATTTGTAAGAAATTACTGAAACATCAACTATAATTCTGTGTACGCGCGTCCGTTCGTTTATTATAATCTAATCCATTATGTGTCGTGTGACTTCGTAAAAATCCCTGCGTGAATGGGCGTGTGTTTATGTCCGTACTGTGAGTTCAGCATTTGGAGGGAGGGAGGAAGAGAGGAATGGAGTAAGGGAGAGTTGGGAGGGGTGTGCGTGGTGTTATCACACGTGATGTCGAAGAACAGATTGAGTGATGGCCAAGAGCCCAAAACTGGTCCCAGAGTTTACTCCCCATGTGGATCGTTGTGGTTGGCGACGCCCCGCGGACGACCCTAATGATGCACGGGATGAACGTCCGGTTTTTTTCCTTGTACCTACGACGGGGATGTGTGGTGATGATGTGCGTGGCTTGCTTCCCCTTCTTGCTCTTCCTCTTGCTCTTACAAAATCCGTATCGTTTACGAAACTGCTGGAATTCGGTTCTATGCCAAGGCACCTGAGAAAGTAGAACGCTCTGCATTAATCGGAAATGTACGCTTCTTTCTTCGTCGTCTTCGTAACTCTCACAACTGGAAGGAAAGGAATGAATAATTAAATTAACGAAAAAAAGCGTTCAGAGCAGTAGGTATTTTGTTGAGGAACATACAGCTGTAACGTACTGATATGTAATAAAACCCATCAGGAGGAACTTCTGTAACTCTAAAGCAGTGCTTACTGTATGATTACACGCTTTTGAGAAGTTTTGCACGAATAAAAACAACTGGCGCATCGTCCAAATACTAAACACTATTTTTTTTCGATTTTTTTATTTGTTTATGACTTTTTTTGTTAAAATAAAAAGGGGCCAAAGGAGCTCAAGTTAGTAAGAAAAGAAAATAAAATAATCAGGGGGAGGGGGATGATTGGAAGATTGCTTTTCACGTAAAGCGTGTATGTCACTCAAATTATTCTAGCATGACAGTTTCTTATTCGTAATCTTAGGAACACAACAATATTGTATTCCTAAAGTTGTTTTTTTTTTTTTTTTTTTTTTTTTTTTGAGGTTTAACGACCACCGTGAGCAACTCAATGGGCTATAAGCAGTCGCCCGTCCCTAATTTAGGGTCACTGGTTCCAGGGAAGGGAGAGAGCCAGTGCCGTAAGACAAACACAACATCCATGCCTCACCGGGATTCGAACCCGGACCCCTTCAGACGAATGATCAGAGGCCAACGCCTTAGATCACTGCGCCACCGGGGCGGCAAAGTTGTGTTTCAGCTGGAAAGATGGATATCCCTGTGTTCGGCGATGGAGCTGGCTTAGACCGGCGAAAGTTGCGTTTCACCGAATCCCACCAATATTTGATTGAATTCAAGTTGGGAGAATTTGGCGGGGCACACGAAATACTTGCACATGATCCTGGATCCATTCTTGCACAAAGCCGGATTTTGTGACAAGGGACGTTGTCTTTCTGAAAAAGTTCAGTGTCATTTATATACACAGTAAGCATGTTGGGGCAACTCTTGGTCGGAAAAAATACCGTTTGGGCATGTTCAACGGGGATGATGGAAACCAGTGGTGACCGTGAAAACAGTCCCTATATCTGATTCTCCCGACCTGTATCTTCCAAACATTGAGCTGTGTAACCGCGAGATGTCCCTGTTCCAACACAAAAGTCCATCGGTGTGT
This sequence comes from Macrothele yani, assembly GCA_039090855.1. NCBI lineage: Eukaryota > Metazoa > Arthropoda > Arachnida > Araneae > Macrothelidae > Macrothele > Macrothele yani. The sequence continues at coordinate 80,876,089 of CM077026.1, forward strand.
TGAAGCTGGAATATGAACCCATCGGACCAGGAGACTTCTCCAGCTGACCAGTGTCCAGTCACAGGGAATCTGTCATCATTGCGGGTCGGTTAACCTGTAGGCCTGAAACGGCCGCAGACTCCTTAGCCCCATCCTCAACAGCGTCCGCCGGATTGTGTTCTTGGAAACGTTTCTTAGGGTGCGTTGGTTGTAGTCTGCCATTGATTGAGGAATTGTCCGCCATGAACAGCATGTGCCAACTGGCGTTCACCTCACCTGTGAACCAGTGGCAATCTCCCTTTTCTGGCACGGTGGATGGATGTATGTCCCTTTTCGGACCATTCCCGGAACACTTTTGTTTGTTTGTTTGGGGGTTTAATGACCACTGAGGGAACTAGATGGGTTATAAGCCGTTGTCCGTCCTTAATTTAGGGCAACTGTATAGTTCGAGAGAAGGGAAGAGAGGCAGTGACGTTAGACAAATACAACATCAATATCTCACCGGGATTCCAGCACCGACCCATCTCGGATGAATGGTCAGAAACTTGCGCTGAGACCACTGCTCCACCGGGGCGGCATCACACCTTCACTACGGCGGCCCTCGAACAACCAACAATGCTTGCGGTTGCTAAGATGGTGACCCCTCCCAATCATTCTCTGTTTGAACTCTTAACACTTTCCCCATTGCATGCGTGTTATGTTCTTTAAGTCGTGAATTAATTATGAACTGTTAGAGAGAGTTAGGAGGGGTGGTTTTCTGATAGCTGCGTGCTCGGGGCAGTGAGACGCTAACCTTTGAGGGTGACGAGGGCGGAATTTTGGAACACTAAATTTGCATGTTGACTATTTCTCTCTTTGAGGTCGCCCTTTAAAGCAGAGACGTTATGAATTCTGTCTTTCTTGAGTTTTCTATTGATTACGTTGAGCTCTCGATTGCTCACTCCCGATCATGAGACACTCTCCCTCTGGTGGGTTAACTAAGGCGTGTACGACGTTTTCACATGTTTTACTCTTGGGACACGTATGTACTCTCTACCGCTGTCCTTCCAGGAGTAATTCAAGTTGCTTCAGTGTATTGCTACCACAGTCCGTCCAGACGTTATTCTGGGTGCTCTTCTTATTGCCTCGGTGGACTGTCTACCTCTGTCCGTCCAGATGTTATTCAAGGTGCTCTTCTCATTACATCAGTGGACCGAGACGTTGTTCAAGATGCTGTACTCACTGCTTCAGTGGATTGTCTACCGCTCTCTGTCCAGACGTTATTCAAGGTGCTTTTCTCACTGCTTCAGTGGACGACAGTCTACCGCTGTCAGTCCATACATTATTCAAATTATTCAAGGACCTCTTCTCACTGCTTCACTGGATTGTCTACTGCTGTCCGACCAGACGTTATTCAAGGTGCTCTCCTCACTGTTTCAGTGGACTCACCCGCTGTTAGTCCAAACGTTATTCAAAATGCTGTTCTCACTGCTTCAGTGTACTGTATACTGTAGTCAGTTCTGACGTTATTGTGGGTACTCTTCGTATTACTTAGTGGACTACGTACCGCTATCTGTCGAGACGTTATTCATGATGCTCTTTCTCATTGCTTCAAGTGAACTTTATATCGCTGTCCGTCCCTGAGTTATTTAAGGAGGTGTTCTTAGGTTTTCGTAGACTGTTTATCCATGAGTTGTCGCGTCCACAATTGCCTTGTGATGTGTCTACAATACAAGGCTATCCTCTGAAGTCAGGTAATACCTTTCGGGACTATCTTTTGATGGGGGGGGGGGGGTGTATATTCGTTGTAATTAAATTAAGATATGGGAGTGAACTGGTTTCCTCCTGTAATAAAAAGAATTCACCTTTTGTTGACTGCTGTTTAAGTGTGTGCTACCATGATAGTTTCTATTCTTGTCCGTACCTTAATTACAGTCCCCTTGGCGGGTCAGAGTTAGTCGGGTGGTGTAGTTTCAAAGTGGGCTAAGCCGGAGGTGACCATTGCACGGGCTTCGTACTGTGCAACTTCATACGTCGTGCCCATGAAGACAGGAGTTGTAGTTATCTTGCCTCATGAGCGTGTATTTTGTAATTTCCCTGGATGAGAAAAAAATGCTGAGAAATCGTACAAAATTTAACTGTATGTTATGCTCAGACTTGCTAAGTGCATTTACCGTACTTACCAAGCCTGCTTTTGTGCGGCCTGCAGCAAAATTTACACTGCAAGAAAAGCTAAAAATATAATTTTTCAAATGAGGCTTTGAGAAGGGCAGATATTAAGCGTAATGTTTTTCCACCACAGCCGGACGTGTAGTTCATATGGAATATGTCCAGCGCGAAAAGAATTTTCCCAATCAAACTTATAGTAGCTGGAATGATGAAAATTCTAAACTTGTACTGTTTAGTGAAGAAGTTGTAATTCAGAAAAGTTGGGAAAATTTGTTTCGGTTACGGTTAGTTTTTTAGGACAAGTACGACGGCAAATCTAAAGATTTTGCTGTTACGCTTTCAAGTGCGGAAAATCAGGAAATGTGTGGGTAATACTGATCATTATTCGACCTGACTTTTATTTAAATTTTTTTTTCTCGAACTTGCAGACGGTAAACAGTGAAAACAGTGCTTATGAAAAAGCTGAAAAATGCATGGGAATTTTGGTCATGAATATAGTTCTTGGATGTGCAAAAATAATTTTTAAAATTTTGCACTTTGACACATTTGTGTTCCACCTCACAGAAATAGCATACGTACGCCAGCCAAAACAAGAACTGTGCACTGTGCAAAACAGAGAATGCATAGAAAGATTTGCTGATACCTCCAATTATCCACTGAAAAAATAATTTTTTCTTTACGACGTTTGAAAAATAGATCTCTTGCCCAATACGAAAAAAAGTATGTCTACTCAATCACCCCCACCGGATGGGATAACTGTGAATTATTGAAATCCGAAAATTAGTGAATAATCATTTTGAATTTCAACGTTATCCGGTACTGAATCGTACATACTGATGCAAAGGATATCGTGTGTATTTGTTTGTGCGCGCGCGTGTGTATGTAATGAAAAACAAAATTGTTGAAACATGTGGTATAAACATGTGGCGTAATTGTCTTAGTTTCCTCGTTATGATGCCATCATGAGTCCAAGAAGTGTTGAGAGAAGGGGAACTGAAACCAGATACCCATCTTATTTGGTGGTGTAATATTTTGCTGTACAGATGGTTTGCGTACAGTAGTAAATGTGGCTTCTCCAGATGTTCGCGTGCCTTAAGCAGGGGAATAATGCATTGGCCCAATTAAAAAATCATTAGCCAAATTTTTCATCTGTCAGCCGGAAACAATTTTTCTTACGTCAGCTTGAAAATTATGCAATTAATTTAAACTCCTTCCTTCAGATTTTAGGAAAATTATGACTGTCGAAGAAACACTTTTATCGTTACCCCCCCCGAAACAGATACTTAGAGTTAACGATATTTGTAGCGTGAACTTTTTTGTTAAAATAAAAAGGGGCCAAAGGAGCTCAAGTTAGTAAGAAAAGAAAATAAAATAATCAGGGGGAGGGGGGGGGGGATGATTGGAAGATTGCTTTTCACGTAAAGCGTGTATGTCACTCAAATTATTCTAGCATGGCAGTTTCTTATTCGTAATCTTAGGAACACAACAATATTGTATTCCTAAAGTTGTGTGTTTTTTTTTTTTTTTTTTGAGGTTTAACGACCACCGTGAGCAACTCAATGGGCTATAAGCAGTCGCCCGTCCCTAATTTAGGGTCACTGGTTCCAGGGAAGGGAGAGAGCCAGTGCCGTAAGACAAACACAACATCCATGCCTCACCGGGATTCGAACCCGGACCCCTTCGGACGAATGATCAGAGGCCAACGCCTTAGATCACTGCGCCACCGGGGCGGCAAAGTTGTGTTTCAGCTGGAAAGATGGATATCCCTGTGTTCGGCGATGGAGCTGGCTTAGACCGGCGAAAGTTGCGTTTCACCGAATCCCACCAATATTTGATTGAATTCAAGTTGGGAGAATTTGGCGGGGCACACGAAATACTTGCACATGATCCTGGATCCATTCTTGCACAAAGCCGGATTTTGTGACAAGGGACGTTGTCTTTCTGAAAAAGTTCAGTGTCATTTATATACACAGTAAGCATGTTGGGGCAACTCTTGGTCGGAAAAAATACCGTTTGGGCATGTTCAACGGGGATGATGGAAACCAGTGGTGACCGTGAAAACAGTCCCCATATCTGATTCTCCCGACCTGTATCTTCCAAACATTGAGCTGTGTAACCGCGAGATGTCCCTGTTCCAACACAAAAGTCCATCGGTGTGTTGAAGCTGGAATATGAACCCATCGGACCAGGAGACTTCTCCAGCTGACCAGTGTCCAGTCACAGGGAATCTGTCATCATTGCGGGTCGGTTAACCTGTAGGCCTGAAACGGCCGCAGACTCCTTAGCCCCATCCTCAACAGCGTCCGCCGGATTGTGTTCTTGGAAACGTTTCTTAGGGTGCGTTGGTTGTAGTCTGCCATTAATTGAGGAATTGTCCGCCATGAACAGCATGTGCCAACTGGCGTTCACCTCACCTGTGAACCAGTGGCAATCTCCCTTTTCTGGCACGGTGGATGGATGTATGTCCCTTTTCGGACCATTCCCGGAACACATTTGTTTGTTTGTTTGGGGGTTTAATGACCACTGAGGGAACTAGATGGGTTATAAGCCGTTGTCCGTCCTTAATTTAGGGCAACTGTATAGTTCGAGAGAAGGGAGAGAGGCAGTGACGTTAGACAAATACAACATCAATATCTCACCGGGATTCCAGCACCGACCCATCTCGGATGAATGGTCAGAAACTTGCGCTGAGACCACTGCTCCACCGGGGCGGCATCACACCTTCACTACGGCGGCCCTCGAACAACCAACAATGCTTGCGGTTGCTAAGATGGTGACCCCTCCCAATCATTCTCTGTTTGAACTCTTAACACTTTCCCTATTGCATGCGTGTTATGTTCTTTAAGTCGTGAATTAATTATGAACTGTTAGAGAGAGTTAGGAGGGTGGTTTTCTGATAGCTGCGTGCTCGGGGCAGTGAGACGCTAACCTTTGAGGGTGACGAGGGCGGAATTTTGGAACACTAAATTTGCATGTTGACTATTTCTCTCTTTGAGGTTGCCCTTTAAAGCAGAGACGTTATGAATTCTGTCTTTCTTGAGTTTTCTATTGATTACGTTGAGCTCTCGATTGCTCACTCCCGATCATGAGACACTCTCCCTCTGGTGGGTTAACTAAGGCGTGTACGACGTTTTCACATGTTTTACTCTTGGGACACGTATGTACTCTCTACCGCTGTCCTTCCAGGAGTAATTCAAGTTGCTTCAGTTTATTGCTACCACAGTCCGTCCAGACGTTATTCTGGGTGCTCTTCTTATTGCCTCGGTGGACTGTCTACCTCTGTCCGTCCAGATGCTATTCAAGGTGCTCTTCTCATTACATCAGTGGACCGAGACGTTGTTCAAGATGCTGTACTCACTGCTTCAGTGGATTGTCTACCGCTCTCTGTCCAGACGTTATTCAAGGTGCTTTTCTCACTGCTTCAGTGGACGACAGTCTACCGCTGTCAGTCCATACATTATTCAAGGGGCTCTTCTCATTGCTTCAGTGACTGTCTACCGATACGTTATATTATTCAAGGACCTCTTCTCACTGCTTCACTGGATTGTCTACTGCTGTCCGACCAGACGTTATTCAAGGTGCTCTCCTCACTGTTTCAGTGGACTCACCCGCTGTTAGTCCAAACGTTATTCAAAATGCTGTTCTCACTGCTTCAGTGTACTGTATACTGTAGTCAGTTCTGACGTTATTGTGGGTACTCTTCGTATTACTTAGTGGACTACGTACCGCTATCTGTCGAGACGTTATTCATGATGCTCTTTCTCATTGCTTCAAGTGAACTTTATATCGCTGTCCGTCCCTGAGTTATTTAAGGAGGTGTTCTTAGGTTTTCGTAGACTGTTTATCCATGAGTTGTCGCGTCCACAATTGCCTTGTGATGTGTCTACAATACAAGGCTATCCTCTGAAGTCAGGTAATACCTTTCGGGACTATCTTTTGATGGGGGGGGGGGGGTGTATATTCGTTGTAATTAAATTAAGATATGGGAGTGAACTGGTTTCCTCCTGTAATAAAAAGAATTCACCTTTTGTTGACTGCTGTTTAAGTGTGTGCTACCATGATAGTTTCTATTCTTGTCCGTACCTTAATTACAGTCCCCTTGGCGGGTCAGAGTTAGTCGGGTGGTGTAGTTTCAAAGTGGGCTAAGCCGGAGGTGACCATTGCACGGGCTTCGTACTGTGCAACTTCATACGTCGTGCCCATGAAGACAGGAGTTGTAGTTATCTTGCCTCATGAGCGTGTATTTTGTAATTTCCCTGGATGAGAAAAAAATGCTGAGAAATCGTACAAAATTTAACTGTATGTTATGCTCAGACTTGCTAAGTGCATTTACCGTACTTACCAAGCCTGCTTTTGTGCGGCCTGCAGCAAAATTTACACTGCAAGAAAAGCTAAAAATATAATTTTTCAAATGAGGCTTTGAGAAGGGCAGATATTAAGCGTAATGTTTTTCCACCACAGCCGGACGTGTAGTTCATATGGAATATGTCCAGCGCGAAAAGAATTTTCCCAATCAAACTTATAGTAGCTGGAATGATGAAAATTCTAAACTTGTACTGTTTAGTGAAGAAGTTGTAATTCAGAAAAGTTGGGAAAATTTGTTTCGGTTACGGTTAGTTTTTTAGGACAAGTACGACGGCAAATCTAAAGATTTTGCTGTTACGCTTTCAAGTGCGGAAAATCAGGAAATGTGTGGGTAATACTGATCATTATTCGACCTGACTTTTATTTAAATTTTTTTTTTCTCGAACTTGCAGACGGTAAACAGTGAAAACAGTGCTTATGAAAAAGCTGAAAAATGCATGGGAATTTTGGTCATGAATATAGTTCTTGGATGTGCAAAAATAATTTTTAAAATTTTGCACTTTGACACATTTGTGTTCCACCTCACAGAAATAGCATACGTACGCCAGCCAAAACAAGAACTGTGCACTGTGCAAAACAGAGAATGCATAGAAAGATTTGCTGATACCTCCAATTATCCACTGAAAAAATAATTTTTTCTTTACGACGTTTGAAAAATAGATCTCTTGCCCAATACGAAAAAGTATGTCTACTCAATCACCCCCACCGGATGGGATAACTGTGAATTATTGAAATCCGAAAATTAGTGAATAATCATTTTGAATTTCAACGTTATCCGGTACTGAATCGTACATACTGATGCAAAGGATATCGTGTGTATTTGTTTGTGCGCGCGCGTGTGTATGTAATGAAAAACAAAATTGTTGAAACATGTGGTATAAACATGTGGCGTAATTGTCTTAGTTTCCTCGTTATGATGCCATCATGAGTCCAAGAAGTGTTGAGAGAAGAGGGGAACTGAAACCAGATACCCATCTTATTTGGTGGTGTAATATTTTGCTGTACAGATGGTTTGCGTACAGTAGTAAATGTGGCTTCTCCAGATGTTCGCGTGCCTTAAGCAGGGGAATAATGCATTGGCCCAATTAAAAAATCATTAGCCAAATTTTTCATCTGTCAGCCGGAAACAATTTTTCTTACGTCAGCTTGAAAATTATGCAATTAATTTAAACTCCTTCCTTCAGATTTTAGGAAAATTATGACTGTCGAAGAAACACTTTTATCGTTACCCCCCCCCCCCCCGAAACAGATACTTAGAGTTAACGATATTTGTAGCGTGAAACAGCTGAAGTATTTTGATGTCAATTGTTCAGGTATCATCGTGCACTAAAGAACAAAAGGACAAAGTGGGATTTTTTTTCTGGAAAAGATAAGGTAAGAAGTAAAAAGATAGCGGTTACTTCCTTTTAATGATGATCAGTCATTCAGCAAGCGGCAGCAGTACACAGTCACGCAGCTCTACAGCCCAGCACTCAGCGATTCTTAATATTTCTCTACTGGGCTTCCGCTGTTTATGAAACACAAGATTTCCTTTACGGTTTGAGAATTAGACTTGGTCTCCTCCTCCTCCTCCTCCTATTTCATATCACCAAGTAGCGTAAAGACAAAAGGAATTCGCCAAATATATTTTTTTTTCTCCTGGTTCGCCAGTTTTTGTTTCTTTTTTCTTTCTTGAATTTCATTTGGCGGACTGGCGGACACTTAACGTAGGCCATGCTTAAGGACGTCATGTATGAAATTTGATTAACTTCAACGTTTATCATTCAGTTGGCCGTAATTTCCAGGGGCTGTGCCTTTGTGCGGACACTTGCTTCCTTCCTCCAGACCGTAGTTCTGCGTGATTAATCCGCCACCGAACCACTGGGCTGCCAGCAGACAAGATAACAGTTGGTTAAAAAATATTTTTTGTTCAGGAACTGTTGACTTCTTTCATAGAACTGTATACACAGTAACAGTGAACTGTGATCAAAAGGCTGGTCGTTTTTTAACGACTTCAGTGAGAAACTCAGTGGGTTAAAAGCAGCCGCTCGTCCCTAATTTGGGACACTGGTTCCAGGAGTGGGGAGAGAGCCAAAGTCGTAAGACAGAAACACCGTCCATGCCTCAGGATTCTAACTCGGACACATTTCGGACGAATGGTTAAAAGCATGCGCTTTGTACCTCCTGCGTGGCCATTCTACCCCTCGTTAAAAGTGTTTTAGGAGCTTTACCACGAAGAAACTAACAGGATTTCAGCACATTCTAGTCTGATACTGTTGCATAGTTGAACGAATCTGCTGTGGGTCGGACTGGTATGTTATGTTGAAGCTTTGTGTGTGTGTGCGTGCGTGTGTGTGTGTGCGCGTGTGTGTGTGTGTGCGTGCGTGCGCGCGCCTTGTTTTACAGGTGCCTCGGAATCGCTGTAAATAAGAAATTTCTTAACATTCAGCATTTGTGCCTTTATACAGTGAAACTTCTGAATATCGGTTACCACTCGGCAGACACGGACTGGGCCGTCGTCTTCTGGACGGGTATTTAAAAAGCAGCGAAAGTAATGCACCTCCATACATGTAGAAGTAACCAAGTTATGCCGAAAACGTTAAAGCATTAAGGTTCACCTATGGAGAATTTCTGGGTTGCTCTATGTATTGTACAAGCGTACATTTTTCATGCTGGATCTGCATCTGATATAGTGCTTTCTGGGCTTCAAAGTTGCACGAATTCGTGAACTGCAGTTTTGAAAAAAACATACATGAGATTCTTCCGCGGAATTCCGCTTTTTTTTTTTTTTTTTTGTCACTATTTAGGTTATTTTTGAGATCAGTGTAAAACTGAAGAGAAATTTTGGAGGATTAGTCGGGAAGGGGGCTTTTTTTTTTTTTTTTTGGTGTGGAGATTGTATTTCGTTTTTCAAGACTTTCGAAAACGAAAGTTGAAGAAGTGAACATTTTCCCCGTAATCTTCATTTCTTTTGCGCAGTATTATTGTTAAATTTAATTTTATTCCATAAATGTTTGCATTTCACCTTGAAAATGGAAGAAAAATTCCGAAAACGGAACTTGGCACGAAAATTTCTCTGTGATCTTCAGGCATGAGATTCTTCAGTGGATTCGAAGAATTCTGCCTTTTCCGTCGTCATTTCGATGGTTCTCGAAATCTATGCAGAACTGAACAGAAATTTGGGAGAGATTGGTGGAGGTGGTGGTGGTGGGGTGGGGTGGGTGGTTTTCCGTCGGTGGGCGGAATTCTGACTTTCAAAGCTTTCAGGAACGGAAGTTAGACGGAATAAAGGTTTCTCCCGTAATCGTTATCCTTTTTTCATGGCGATGTTTCTTCTACCCAGTAGTGTTGTTAAATAAAATTTTATTCCATAAATAGTTGTTTTGCAGCTGCAAAATAGAGGAAAACTTTCCTAAAATGGAAGTTGGACAGAGCGTAGATTTCCCTGGTAATAGTAATTTTTTTTCTCCGCGATGTTACATTTATCTTGTGTTGCTGTTAAATTGAAAAAAAGAAAAAGAAAATTATATATTTTGAATACAGTGATGTGCTCCAGCTTAATATTTACATAATAAATTTTAGTGCACAATTTGATCTTGCTCGCGCCGCGTTATATTCACGCTGTTTCACAGTACGGTTCTTATTTTTCACCCGTGCGGTTAAAAAAAGTTCAGCTTTTTTTTTCCTTCGGCAGTCTCATGTATGAAAAACGCTTTCGACAAATGCTCTTTTTTTCTTTCAAGTAATTAAATAAAAACAATTTTTGCACTCTTAAAATTTTTTCACTTTGTAAAATTAAAATTTTTTCTGAAATTCGTGGAATACTGAAAATTTTCATATTTTTCAAAGAATTTTTTTCTGAAATTATTTTCTTTATGATGTCTTGAAAGAAATCTTAATTTCGACTCACTTGAATTTCCCTTTTTCGGTGAAAACAAAGGCAGTTTTAGAAACTTGAATCCAACTACAGCAACAAAATTTGTAAGAGTGAAATTAAAACATTCGACAATCTGACTTAAATAACGTACCATGCCCATGCTGCAGCAGCGAAAGTAATGTTTTTAGGTATTAAATTACCCTGGGGATACCTAATCAGGAGAAATTGGTAAAATATTACTAAATTGCTTTAACACAAAAACACTACAGCAGTTCGTATACTTGTGTTGAAAAGTTGTTTAAACATGAAATGACGATGGGTGACATACCATTTAATTATTAGGTAGGGATATCATAACATTCTTTGCGAATTGTGAGCAGCAAGAAATTCGCTTCCAGGGCTGTTTATGGTTCGCTAGTCTTCTTCTGCTACTCAAACCGGGAAAAAGTGACCGGTGTTCGGCGGTTAGCTCTAAATTGATATTGTTCTTCATTTACGTTTGAGTTAAACAAATCCTGGAAGTGCATGCCAAATTAGAGACACATGTGGTCAGCGATTGTAGCAAATGAGCAGCAGAATACAGACTGCATAATGTTAGTCAACAGAAACCTGAGCTTAATTCAAAAGTGAACACGCGGATTTTTTTTAGTGTCGCAAAAACTTTTTTTTTACGCGGTGTGTTACCGCAGATCCTGAACTCATAGCTTTTTGACAGTAAATTACAAAACTTCAAGTAAGAAAAAAGTTGGCGCAAGGTTATCAGTCCTGGCTGATTGTGTCACTCGATTTGACGTGTGTGTGTGTGTGTGTGTGTGTGTGTGTGTTTGCGTGCCTAATAATTCCGTTTCCGTTCATAATTTCTAACGATTACTACATTTCAACGTAGCTCTTAGGTTAATCTATGGCGTGAAGAACGAAGTCAGTGAATGAGATGCTTCTAAACTTAGACTGTCTAACTTCGCTGAAACTGGGGAACAAAATAAAATTGTCATTGCGGTTTCGGCGTTGTTTTTGGCCGATAAACAATTTTTCATGTGAAAGAGCGTGCAGAGTTTTACTTAGTGAAGTTAATTTCTGGAGTATATATGTTTTCGTTACCTTCGCGGTGGCAATTCGTTAATGCAAGCCGTAGTTCATACTAGGTGGCCCTGTTGCACGGTTATCACACTTTCTTTCTTCGAATTAGCTTCGGTCTTCGTGTTCGCTGTTGACCACACAGCCCGTGTTAGCCAGCCACCCAACACATGCTAAAGAACTACTCAGCCGCACGTTATTTTTTTATTATTTTTTTTTCTCCATCCTCTTTCCCTCCTGTTCTTATCGCTGTTATCGAGTACGAGACAGGTTCATTAATCAAAGTTAACCTGTTGCCATGGGATCACGTGAGCTTCCTTTCTACGTCGGAATGCGCCCTTTTTTTGTGCAAAGGCCTTGGATTTCTCTCTTTCATTTTGTTATTTTTAATTCATTCCGCTTTCTGCTACCTTCATCACTTTTTATGTGCCATCCGAAGTCATTATGAAGGTTACGATGACGGGAGATTCCATATGCGAAATGGTCTGCTTAATATTCCAATCTGCATGTTCCTTTCCTTTAGAGACTTTGAAACTGAAACGAAACGTTGCTTCGCGAGCCGCAAAATATTTTGTTTCTTGTCTGGTTCCAAAATTCAGCTTATGAAGAGGTCTGAATCCAGTTCATAGCTTCGCAATTCTAGATGGGAAATGATATAAGATTTGTGCATAGGGTCGTCTTAATAAAGTCACTACCTTCGCATATATGTCAGGAGTCAGAGAAGTAAGTACCCAGCGAAACAGTGAGAAGAACAAACGAAAGGATTCGAAACTACTGTATCCCACTTTTCGTGAATGGCTCACTTATTATCAGTAACAGCCTTGAAGACAGAAGCAGTTTATGTCAGCAGTTTGATTTGCTAATCACAAGGGAAATGGAGGTTGTGATTTATTCAGCATATGCTTTCTGAAGCCCTACTCTAAATCAAAAAAGAAATACAGCGGAGCCTCTATTTAGTGAAATTCTCTATTTAACGAATTTTTATGGGGAAACCTGGAAACTTAAGCTAAAATGCGTTAAATACCTCTATTTAGCGAACTAATTTTCTGTTTAATGAAGTCGTTTAATAAAAATTCGTTTCATTTTGTTTTTGTTTGCTGTATATGAAATTGATACGGATGCTACTACTGCTGATCATCTTACGGACGATGATATTCAATAGAGTATTCAGAAAAGTTTCGGGATTACTGATGACTTCGAAGTGAAAACTGCGCATGTGAATCAAAAGTAGCTAAAGGCCTATATGATCAAAGCATTTCGGACGATTAGTAATGGGCTTCCATTCATTGATAATGTGCCGGGAAATGTTCTTCAATGTCTTATGATGTGACACTTACTATAAACTTAAGGGGAAAAAAAAAGAATTACTGATTTCTCTGCAGAATAATCCATCATAAGGTAGGTTTTTTTTTTGGTTTTTTTTTTCTTCTAAAAAAAATTCGTTTAAGGTCTTATATGTTTACGTACTTACATTTTATGACAGTACTCTGTATGCACAGGTATGAAATTATTCTTTAAATTCAAAACCGCCTAACCGAAATCAAATGAATACAGTACGTAATTGTAATATTGTGGTAATATAGATTTCTACAAAGTTAATAAGACTTTATAATTGCCAAAGTTAAAATCTTCAATAAAGATTAATTTTAATAGTAATAAAACATTTACAAGTTTAAATGGCATAATATCAGAATTCAGCTGATGTTAAAACACACCTGTTTCATATCGCGAATTTTTTATATAACATATATCGGCCATAATCAAAATGAGACCTCGTTAAAAAGAGGTTCCACTATAATTCCTATTTAATCTTTTTTTTTTTTTTTTCATTAGAAAAAGTAAAATAGCAATCAATATCCATTGACGCTAATATCACGAAGTAAAGGTGAATTGTAATACTAACATTCATTGATGCATTTTATGTGGTAAATAGTCTATATTTAATAATATGGAACATTTAATGTCTCAGGTAATGGGGCTTCATCAAGAATACAGTGTTAGACTTTCCTGAAATCTTGTCGTGGTGTAGTTATCCAAACTCAATATTCCACACCAATATACAAAAGTATATCGAGTTCCACAAAAATTTAGCCTTTCTTGAGATACACCCCATAGACAGATTTATACAGATAAATTTTCTTCTCGTTAAACGCTTTTAAAGTTAATTTTCCTCTTCTCTTCCCATAAATGCTAATTGAATTTCCAGTGAGTTAAAAGTTGCATTTCCGAAAAGTTATACATGTCGTAATTTGCCTAAAATTGGCCATATTTAATTAGCATCATCATCATCATTGTCAACCATTAACAATCCACTGCTGGACGAAGGTCTCCCCAAGTTTCCTCCACAACGGTCTGTCTTGTGCCAGTCCCCTCCATGTCACTCCCGCATATTTTCGTATTTCATTCACCCATCTCCCATGTGGTCTTCTTCTGGGTCTTTTCCTGTCCCTTGGAATCCAATCTAAAATTTCGGCTGTCCATCGATGATCTGTCCTTCTGGCAGTATGTCCAGCCCATTGCCATTTCAGGGATTTAACTCTGATCGTGATGTCTTCCACTCATGTCATTTTTCGGATCCACGAGTTCCTCTTCTTATCTCTCCTGGTTACACCAATCATGCACCTCTCCATGCACCTTTGAGTTGTCTGCAGCCTTTGTATGTCTCTTTTAGTTAAGGTCCACGTCTCTGCACCATACGTAAGCACTGGAAGGATGCATTGACCAAACACTTTTCTTTTAAGACATAATAGCATATTGCTCTTGAAAATTGTGCTGTTTCTTCCAAAAGCTCTCCAGGCAAGTTTTGTACGCGGAATAATTTCTTCATCAATGTGACCCTCACTTGATATCTGCTGTCCAAGATAAACGTACATGTCTGTCTACGTCATCAGCAAAGCGAAGGTGGGTTAGATAATCTCCATTAATCTTTATCCCTTTGTTTTCCCAGTTCAGTGATTGAAAGACATATTCCAATGTGGCATTAAAGAGCTTCGGAGATATGGTGTCACCTTGTCTCACTCCTTTTCCAATTTTTATGTGTGTTGTATTTTCAAACAGCCGAATCTTTGCACTTGCATTTTCATAGATGTTATTAATAATATTAATGTATGCATCTTCAATACCGCAGGATTTCAGAGCCATTGCAACTGCTGATGGTTTCACCGAATCAAAGGCTTTTTCATAATCGATAAAAGCCATGCGCAATGGAAGTTCATATTCCCTCGCTCTTTCGATTAGTTTTCTCAGTACGTGGATATGATCTATTGCGCTGTAGCCACTCCGGAATCCAGCTTGTTCTCTCATTTGAGCCATGTCCAGTGTCACCTTCAAGCGGTGTGAAAGAACTTTAGTGAAGATTTTATAAACCACTGATAGGAGGCTGATAGGTCTGTAGTTCCTGAGATCCTCAATGTCACCTTTTTTATGTAGCAAGATCATTGTAGCGTTGTTCCAATCCTCAGGAATTTTCCCTTCATTAAGGCATCGAGTGAAAATTTGGGCGAGTACTGTTTCGATTTCTCCACTTGCTTCTTGTATGATGTCTACAGTAATTCCATCTTCTCCTGGAGCTTTCCCCCGCTTCATGTTCTTGATTGCATGTGCAACTTCTGCTGGAAGGACTGGAAGAACTCTGGTACTGGTACCTTTCATGATGTCTGGAGTACATGTATCATCCCTTTCATATAATTTGGAGTAGAAATCTTTCACTCTTGTCAAAATTTCGCCTCTATTTCTTGTTACAGAACCATCTTCTTTTCTCAGTGCCATAATCTGTTTTTTCCCCTTACTGAGATGTCCCTTTGCTATCTTTAGGCTTTGGTTGTTTTCAATTGCTTTCCTTACTAGTTCACAGTTGAATTTCCTTACGTCTTCAGTGATACTTTTTCGTACTGTCTTGCATAGCTCTATATATTCCACTTTGGAAGTCACATCTTCTTTAGTTGTCCTCATCACTCTTCTTTTTTGCATCAACATTTTGGTTTTTCCTGATAATTTGTTCACATGCAATTTGTTCTTAGACCCAGCTAATTTTGTTGCTGTTTCCATAAGAGCTTTGGTTATATATATATATATTTATATATAAACGTAATATATATGTTCATCCCAATAACTGCTTGATATTTAATAACTGAAATCATTTTTAATAATAAAATTTGGTTACTTGCTAAATTTTAGTGCATGTTTAGTTGCATTATTTTGCGTAATCCAGAAGTAATGGCTGACTATGACCGTGACCATGGAGTATATTACAAATGGGAATAATTACTTACGATTACATAAATGTATTTTTATTTAATGTATTTAGATTGTTCACTTTTTCCACGCTTTGATGGAGGTGCGCATACTTTCATATGGTCCGTTAGATTTTGGTTCCATAATCTTTTATTACACCGTCGACATCTTTCTTTGTAATTATACACTTTCCACGTTTTGAACAACAAGCAAGACCAAACAACACAGAATTATTCACCGGTTCCTTAATGAGACGAAATAATTTCCAGCATTCACTCTTCCCCTTGTGGTTTTCAACAAGCACGTATTTGTTGGCCTCAACGCCTTTCTCAACCTTCTTAATATGAAATCCATGCATATTAACAAATAAGGAGTTAATTTAGACATATGTCATGGGAACGGGATGTTAGCACATCAACCAAAAACCTTTGAATGCTCAATGTAAAAGATGCGATGTGAAAAGTAACTCTTAGTGATACAGTGAACTTCGCACGGAGAGAGTGAATCAGCTGAGAAGCAGGCGAATGGCGTTTGCCTGTACCTTTCCCTGCACAATCGCACTGTTAAAGAACGCAAAGGATAAGGAAGTATCTTTTTACGATATGGTGTCGGTGTGTCTGACGTCGATCGGTGGAAATCTTCGTTTCTTTAAGAAAGAGACGACTATATTTTTGCATGGCAAATCATTATTCACCCCGTGGGCACTAGTATCGATCTACAGAATTCCACAACGCGCTTTTTTTTTTTCCCCAAAAATAAAACTTAAATAAAATCGGGTCAGGAACACCTTCACCCCACCCGTGTTGGATCCGCAAGAAATTGTTGACCGGTTTCCATCTCTGGTCAACAAGGCTCTGTGCAAACTGGTGGTGGTTCCATGCATGTGTGGGGTGTCTTTCCGTGGCACGGTTTGGGTCGTCTGGTTCTCGTAAACACGTCATTAACTGGTAATCGCTTTGTTGCTCTGCAGGGTGACCATTTGCAGCCAGCCCTTCATGGATTTCATGTACCCCAACAACGATGGTATTTTCCAGGCGGACTATGCACCATGTCATCGGGCCCAAGTTGTCCAAAATTGGTTCGAGGATCATTCTGAACAGTTCCGACGGATGGTGTTACCAGCACGTTCGCCCAACATGAAACCAATAAAGCACTTATGGGACGTGGTGGAGAGGTCCATTCGCACCCAAGATCCTGCACCTACAAATACCAGGGAACTGTGGGCGGCTGTGCAGACGGCATGGCTCAACATCTCTCCAGAAGTCTTCCGGCCACTTGTGGAATTGATGCCACGTCGAGTTGCTGCACTTCGCCGGGCTAGAGGAGGTCCTACACGATACGTATCCCATGACTTTTGGCACTTCAGTGTATATTTGGGCCCATTTTTGCGTGTGCAGTTTGTAAAATCTGTGAAAAAATTGGCGGGGGGAGGGGCGTCCGTAAAAAGTGCATATTTCTTGTGGAAGAAAAGAGTAGAATCCCTGGATATGAAGTGAAATGCGAATGTGTATATTAAATTCAGTAGTATCTGCCTTTATTCTTGTAATTGCAAACTTGTGTATCGTTATAAAACCAAGATATATGAATCTCCATTTTCCTCAGAGTTCAAGCTTTCCCAAGCAAAAAGTTTTTTTTTTTTTTTTTTTTTTCAAATATGTTTATGTGGTGAGATATGGTGTCCATAGACGAACGGTAGAAGATCGTGATACTATCAGTAGCGTATCTTGGGTCCAAGACCTGGGCTATCTCACCCGCCCCCAGTGAACTAATAGAAGTAACTTTTTTCTTAATTTTAGGTGCATGCTATTGCTATCATAATGAGGACTAGGATTTTAACACTTATTTGTACATGCACTCCATTTTTCTTTTCTTTTGGTGAAGTTGAGTGTTACTTTTCCATAAAAAGTTTCTTCCGAGTACCTTATCACATTTAAAAAGAATGTTTTTCTCTATTAACAAAACAGCCAATTTGCTCAAGTGTACATGCCCTTGTGTTTCCCTAAAGTATAATATCTATAGCCTTGATTCTTTTTAATGCAGAAAAACTTCTTTCGGCAGTTGTTGATGGAAATTTTAATATTAGGTCTGCTAATTTTTACACCTCAATAAACACAATGTCCAATTTATTCAATTTCACGTAACTAGTAGTGTCTCTTACTAATTTCTTTTTGTATTCATCAAGGGAACAATAAACACCTTCACACACACACAGTTCATTTTTTAGTGGAACTGTGTCAAAATTTGAAGCATAGGGTTCTGTAAGTTCTGAGAGTAGATGATCAGGAAAGCTTTCACAAACATTTTTCAAAACAATTCGAATCCAACAAAAACCGCGAATTTAAGATATAATATCACTGATTTGAATTCATTGACATTTCACACAGCTGAATTCACTGGCGCTTCAGTACTCTCGCGAAACACGGGTATTTACGGGCGGGAGCATGCAAGTGGCAAAGGTAGTCAAAGTCTTCTTTTTCTGAGCAAACCGTTGCCTAAAGCAACGGCCCTTCACACTTCATCTGCTCCTCCATGTTGTCATGGAAACTCTAGCCGGCGAACGTATCCAAACTCTTCGAATCACACAGCGAAGACTAGTAGAGCGACTGGTTGCGTCACGATGACACCATCCCTCCACTAGGAGGCCCGTTGGTCTTTGATCGCCAGACGGATTGTCTTAGTCCAAAGAAGTGAATCAGCACATGGGGGGGGGGTCGCCGCAGCGACATATCCTTATACCGTTAATAATTGACTTACTTGTGTATATCTGGTTGACTTTTATTTCTGCATTCTTCGGGCTTCGCAGCTAGCCTCGAATATACGCCACTAGATACTATATAAGGATGTTTTTTGTTGTTGTTGTTGTTATTGTTGTTTTTGTTTTTTTAAAGACTTGACGAAAACACGGCAACGGAAAAACCTATGCAACATAGAAAATTTGTAGGTGGAAGCGATAAGTTACAGAATTGGAAAACTCAGCAGCAACAAAAAAAATTTGTAATGACCCTTGCGTGTAAAACCCTAAGGACGAAATGGAAAAAGTAAAATAACGTCGTAAATTTCAGCAGTACCCAAACACAAATTTACTCAGGACCGTGTCTGAGAACAGGAGCAGCAAAATATACGCAATAATGGACCATGACGTACAGTTTTCGTGACGTAAGAACAAAATGCGCGCCGGCCATTAGCATCAGTTGAACGAAAGTCACCGGGCAGTGTGCATAAGTGTTACAGATGATCAGTTGTGTTCTAGAGACGACGAAATGGCCCGTCGAGAACATCTTGATGATGTTGCTCGTGGGGAGGCTCGAAGAGGGGGCGAACTGTGATTGCTGTGGCCCAATAGTTCAGTATCAATCGTATCGCGTATGTGGTCAGTCTTCAGGATTTACAAGTACAACTGTAAAAGTCGTCCACCAAAAACCACATCCATTGAGGACCACTATGTGCTCCTGCAAGCCAAGAGAGATCACTCAGACAGCAGTAGCCTGACAAAAACATCTGAATACAATGTCGTAATTTACAGTGGCCAGGCGACTACACAAAGGTGGATTGTTTGTCCGACGGCCAGTACGTTGTGTTTCATTGACTACTCCTCACAGGAAACACCGTTTACAATGGTCCAGAGAACATAAGGACTGAACAGCAGAACAGGGAGGTACGGTACTCTTGACTGCGACAGTAGAGCAATTCTGGACGTCAGCTAATCTGGCGTGAGGTAGGCACTCCGTATCGTCCTGGAAACTTCTATGAAAGGGATACTCGTAGATATGGCGGCCGGGGTGTTTTCGTATGGGGAGTCATTTTCTTCGACGGACGTACGGAACTCCAGATACTGGAAGGTAATCGGTGCGCGCTACTGCAATGAGGTAATCCTTCCCCATGTTCGTCTAGGTGCCATATTAGCCCGCAGTTCGTATTAATGGGCGACAAAGCCACACACCATCGCACCGTGGCTGTTGATGAGGTGTTGGAAGACGCCTCCCCAGTGGCGCAGTGGTCTAAGCGATGGCTTCTGATCATTCGTCCGAGATGGGTCTGGGTTCGAATCCCGGTGAGGCATGGATGTTGTGTTTGTCTTACGGCACTGACTCTCAATGTGTTACTTGTCCAACACTGGCTCTCTTCATTGGTCATTTAGCATACTGTAAAAACCATGTTTGATGTGTACCTGTTCACAATGTGTTACTTAATCAACACTGGCTATCTCTGTGTAAATTGATTATTTGACATGCTGTAAACCATGTGAGATATGTACTTGCTGATGTGAAATATATGTATCCTGTTTATGTCTGCCTGTTTGTCATGTCTCTGTACCACCACGTCCAATAAGTCATTTCTTTTAAAACTTCCAATCAAAATAAAAATAAAAAAATAAAAAGGAAAGAAATAAAGTAAAGACACTCAGAAGATAGATTGGCCAGCACGTTTCGCCCGACCTAGATCCCCTTGAACGCGTCTGGGATGCTCTGGGAAGACGCGTTGGGCCGCCCCGGTGGCGCAGTGGTCTAAGCGATGGCCTCTGATCATTCGTCCGAAAGTGGTCCGGGTTCGAATCCCGGTCAGGCATGGATGTTGTGTTTGTCTTACGGCGCTGGCTCTCTCTCCCTTCCCTGGAACAAGTGACCCAAAATTAGGGACGGGCGACTGCTTATAGCCCATTGAGTTGCTCACGGTGGTCGTTAAACCTCCAACCAAAAAAAAAAAAAAAAAAGACGCGTTGCCACACGTCAACACACCGGAAACTGTCCAACAGCTGAAGACTGCGCTGACGGAAAAATGGGCGATGTTACCGTAAGGACTCATCAACAACCTAGTGCGAAGTATGGACAGATGGTGCAAATCATGCATCATTGGCGTTAAAGGTGATCATATACTCTACTGAGGACCTCGTCTTCCTTTCGTACCGAATTTGACAGTGATGCATCTGTATCATGGCACCCAGTGCTACGTAGCCAATTCTGAATAAAGTCTCGTTATATCCTTTAGTATCTGCAGTTGTGTCAATGTTGTCTCTGTCGTCATTCTGGTAAGTAATGGAGTTCCTATGGTTTGAATTATGCATAGCTAGGCCGCTCCTGTGCAACGCTACAGGTTAAAACCTAGCACGTCCTTAAGTTTTGCACACTAGTATACATTGCAGAAAATAATAATGTTCATGGATTTTGAAAAGGCTGTTGTGAATTCTACATAGAATTGAAAGAATCTGGATGCGTTAAATTTGTAAATACAGATTCATAATCCGCACTGATATTATCGACTTGTACAAGATTATTGATCTCGTCAAAACGATTGCTGTGACAAAGCCTTCTTATGTAGTGCATCTTAAAAGCAGTGTGCCTTGTACAATTATTGCTTGCAGGACTGTAGGTGAAGATGCGGTGCAGGTTAAAAATGAGCCATTTTTGAGGTGCACCTGACTTGTATGCAAGTAAAACACCTTTCAGTTGTTATGCCTGCGTCACCATAAATCATAGAAGGAGGGGCGGTTCTTCTGAACGAGTGAAAATCCCCTTGGGGGTGATACTTAGAGGGGAAGTGGGAGGGAGGGTGCATCTATCTACCTATTAAACGTAACGCAAATGACATCGGAAATGACGCGCAAGCTATCGTTTTTTAAAAGCTCTGCTCCCGAATTATTTGAACAAGTGTTCATTTATATCTGCTGTAGCAAAACCGCTTTCCACCAAAGCACTTTCTTTGTCTTTGCAGCTTTTCAGTGAATATGCGGAACATAAATTATTGTCATGTCATGTACGCTATGCTATGGTTTACCCAAGGGGATTTCCTGCAAGTGTTTTTCTGTGGAATAAATCCCGTTCGGCAAATACTGGAGAACTCTGAGTTTTGTTTCGTACTTTGACGTCGTTACTAATTCTAATCATGCATGGGGAAAACTGGACAGTTGCAACTTTCGGTATATTGGGATACCCAGATGAAAAATTTGTGAACGAGCGCCTTTCCGTGAAAACAATGGTGTGGGGGTCGTTTATCTAGTAAACGGTATATATATATATATATATATTTTTCTTTTAATTAAACTAAAGCGTTGCTGAGTTGATTGTTCGTGCGCGTTTGTGTGTGGGCGTTTGTTACGAGTCGTGCGTCTCCAAACATTTTTTTTTTCCTGCTGGGACTTTTTTTATCTCTAAGCTTTAGAAGTTTTTTTTTTCTAAGACAACGTGCGTGAGTTAATGTGTTTTTGAACTGAGGATCATTATGCTGAAGCAGAAAGTTCTGTTGTTTAACAAGAAAATAATGTATTGTTGCAGACTTAAGTGGACAGTCACATTCTTAAAAAAAGAAGAAAAATTCCTAAATTAAAAAAAAAAAAAATTCAAGTGAAACCACGCGTTCCTCATGTTTGCTAATAAGAACTGCTCATTCAACAACTATTTAGTTATATTTTCAAATATGAAGAGGTGTACCGTATAATGCATCTCAAAACCATCATTCCGAAACATCATTAACGTACATGCGGCTTCAGGACGTAGTGTTGCATCATGTGTCTGAATGAATTTTTAATTCAGTAAAAAGTCAATAAAGTATGATCTAGAAAAACGAAATACTTCATTCACATAATGACATTGCTTCGTTTTCCACTTGTATAGCCAAATTAGTTCATATACACATTCTGTCGTAAGGGTGTTGAGCACAATATATCAAAGCTTCTAGAATGCATTTGAACAGTGATGTGCAATGAGTGTATCACCATGACTTCAGCTGACTGTCATTTTCCAGTGTCTGTGTACGTGATGCGTCATAACCACCATGAATTTTTCCGCTATAAAATATTAGTATGTCACCCATGTTCGTGTAATAGCTGATGCTAAATGTAAGGCCCGCAGCGTTAAATCTGGCTTCCCTGCCAGAAGCTTAAGCAGTTTCCCGCTATACTGCTTGCAACTTATCTTACCAACTTAAATAAGTTATTTAGCTATAACAAGCTAGCCACTGCCTCGCCGTTTCTATTGACAGCTGGTAACCAAGGCGGCTGAAAGGCGTTCTTTTTCAAACAAACTAAGCATAAATGAATGCACATTACGTGATTGCGTTATAAACTTAATAAGAACATTATTTATAAAACTAAATGTTTTCCCGTATTACTTGTCTTGGGAGTCGCGATGAAACACGATTCGTTTGAAAGATGCATTACCCCTGCATGTAATTTCGTATTTTCATCAGCCACACCGTAGTATTAGTAAACCTTGCACCGATCTGGCTTCTCTACGATCACGGGAGACATGGTCGCCTACCACCCTTGAGAGCTTGACCGCTCACTATTTTTCTCCGCGCCACCCTCTTTTTCGTCAGCCAAGAAGTAACTAACTGTCCCCCTTCTAAGCGTCAGCCCAATCGCTCCATGACTTTTTGCCCTGGGGTTAAATTCAAACAACTAACGTGCACTCAAACTGGCCTATACCACGTGGGTTTTAGCCCACATGGACTATCCGAAGATCGTGTTTTTCCAACGACGTTTCTGAAGACAACCAAAACGGCAGTCCAATACAGTATCATTAATCCCAGCAGATCGGATCATACGTAGAGGATTTTAGGAAGAGAGTGGCTGACCCCAGGTCTTAAACAACCCTTAGAAATAGGAAGCTAGATCATTTGGGTTCGAGTGCCTGATAGGAAAGTGACACGGAAGCGAGGTAGGAAAGGGAGGAAGACGCCCTTACTTATTACCGGGGGACAATACCCGGATTAATCTTAGCATTTCCTGCTGCATCTTTATATATCGCAGATCCCCTGGTGCGGCTTCGTGTGGTTAAGCCAGCCTGAGGGTGGCTTCCACAATGGTGCAGAGATGTTAAGTGTTAAGAGCCGTTGTTCGCTTTCAAGATTTACCTGGTGATTTTCCACTGGCAGGCCTGTACTTATCTAGAAGGTTCAAGCTCCTCTTTTCCTGGGCCGCGGATGGCCTAGTGGTCACCGTTCGTGACTGCCACGGAGGAACCTCAGGTTCGATCCCGGACAGGTACGAACGCTCTAACCACAAAATATCCGCCGTGCCACAGGTGGGCACGTTAAGCCGTCGAACCCCGGGTACTGGCCCCCCAGGTAATAAATAAGAGCGTCTTCCTCCCCCTTTGTACCTCGCTTCCGTGTCCTTTTCCTATCGGACACACTAGCCCAAATCTCGTAGCTTCCTATTTATTTCTAAGGGTTGTTTAAAGCCTGGGGTCAGACACTCCCTTTCTAAAATCCTCTACATATGATCTGATCCTCGTTTCCTACAAAAGAGTCTTCTTTCGTTCTTTTATCAAAATGACAAAAATGAAATTTTAATTATCACTGTCCGCGAATGTCCATTAATTATTCATATTATTTACATCTTCATATTTGGATAATTAAACACTTATTTAATTTGCGTTGACCTTTACACTAAATTTAAATGAATTGGAGAAATTGTGATGCATTTGACAAGAACAAGTTCCGGGTACCAGTTCCAGAGTGACTGGTTGTTCTAATGCATGACAGTTTAAAGCCATATGTGAAAGGCGAAGGTTTCCCCGTGCTTGATTATTCTTCCGTGTTGTGTGATATAGCGTCTGCACCCGAAACCTTTGTAATTGGAAGCATCGAAAAGCAAGCATAAATCCAAGTTCTTCAGCGTACAACTGGAGGTTCCGATGTAAAATGAAATAGCATTGCGCTGTTGAAATAGCTGACTGACACACAGAAATATCACATTACACTATTCCTGTGACATGGATATTGACAAAAGATAAAAGTGTACTGACAGCAAGTTGAGTGTTGCCACGTTTAGGAAAAAGTATTGGAATGCATATTATGGTATTTCATTAGTATTCTCTAATGAACAAAATAAATTTGTGTGAACAGTTTTTCAGTTCATCAGTTCTCGTTCTCTATCCACTTCTGGATAAACGTCTTCCCAAGTTACTTCCATAACTCTGAGCAGTTCTCTTCCATGTCACTCCGGCATGCTTTCAAATTTCTTCCACCTATCTTTCATGTGGTCTTCTGGGTCTATCCTGTTCCTTGCTGTCCATCCAGTATTTCAGTAGTTCAACGATGGTCAGTTCTTCTACAATATGTCCAGCCCATTATCATTTGAGGATCTTTGATCATGGTCATCAACCCATGTCAGCAATTATCATATCCAATCTCAGCCCGCTACTGGATGATTATCCATCCATCTCACACGTAGTTTTTTCTGACCCTTTTCGTGTCCCTTGGTATCCAGTCTAGCATTTCAGCCGTCCAACGGGGGTCAATTCTAGCAGTGTCCTTGAGGGTCTTTGATCATGAAGTGATCAACTTTTATCGTTTCTCTGATGCATGAGTTCTTTTTTTTTTTTTTCTATTTTTCTTGGTCAAAGCAAACACACTTGGTGTAACTTTTTCATTTACGCTCTCATAAATGGTGTATCTAAACAAAAAATTGGAGAACCGCTTCCTTAAAAAAGATTCTCATCACGTGGACTGCTACAGTCTTTCTGTGGACACAAGATGCTTTCTCACTATGCCCGTTCTTTGGGTCAAAATTTATGTAACTGACATAATACGGATCATTTGGTCATCATTTATGTAAGCAAGACTTAAAAACAGATTCATAGATTAAGATTTCTACATGTGTTTCTAAAATGTTTGGCCGATCTTTGGGAACTTGTTCTACCACCGATTCCGATGAAAAAAATAATATAAACATCGTTCCGGAAACTCTTTCCTACAGAGATGTACAGGGTGTATGATAAAAGTCGCTGCCAGCTGCTTCGCAGACGAACGGAGGCGCATAAGGATGTAAAACCAACGGGATCGGTGTAAACGCTGGAGGGCCGATCTCGTCAGCTCGACTTAAGCGTCTCTAGTGGCGAATTCGCGAACTTAGCATTCCGAACTCCAGGGACATGAACGGTAGCAAGGTGTTTCCGAGGTCCCTCATTTGTCAGCAGCGGCAAAAATGTATGGATACATCATCAGAAAGGCGATGAAATGCATGTCTGTATGTTGCTCGCATCACATGGGTTTATGAAGCCTCGTTTTTATTTCATAACATACGTATTCGTTAGGTACTTCCCTCGTATAAGTGAAAAATAAAGAAATTGAGTCATATTTTTGTAGGAAGTAATGTGAACTCATTAGTACACGGAAATTAAGACTTCACTTAAATTAGAAATATTGAGCCAATTTCATATTTCTTGGGTATTGTGTTTAG
This sequence comes from Macrothele yani, assembly GCA_039090855.1. Lineage (NCBI taxonomy): Eukaryota > Metazoa > Arthropoda > Arachnida > Araneae > Macrothelidae > Macrothele > Macrothele yani. The sequence continues at coordinate 80,901,924 of CM077026.1, forward strand.
CCTAATCACTATTTTTAATTTCCTGGATGTTGTCGTTTTCCGGCATCAATCACTTACAGCGAAATACATCCATTAGTCTTTGAAACATTGCCTCAAATTGATGTCATTCTTATGCTACGGTCACTGATTCTCGCCACAACTGCTGTTACTGCACAGCAGTTGGCCATCGAGCATTTCGATTGGCCGAGGCACTTGGACCTAACATTTTTGGCAGATGTCTCCAACATTCGTTTTTCTTCCTTTTAGTTGTTGGTATAACTGTTGTCAGTCACTAAGTCTTCATTGCATCGCTTTTTGACATACAGTTTTTATTAATAAGTAGCTTTGCTGTGCTCGTGTTGCCCATTCTTTTAACCCTTTCATGGTAAAACTGCTGTAATGATCCCTATTTACCCACTGCCGTTGTTTATGAGAGGTTTCTTTCGGTGTTTAACATACTACATATTGTTCCATTATTTATTTTTTGTTATAAGCAGAGGCAATCTGAAATTACCCAGATCTTTGAACGTCTTCAGGATCAGGTGTGGCCCAGAGGGCATTATTTATAGGTTGCTCTTTACAAAGGCCACTTAGGCACATTGAGCTGAGACAAGAAATGGTTATATTGCATGCGTATTAAAACATCTATACATACTACAGTACTCATTGGGTTGGTGCGAATGAAATGTTCGGCGTGAACGAGCAGTGGAGACATGCCCCCACCACAGCGGAATGGAATCACCCACAAGTGTTGCGGGTATTACGTCACAGAGTTACTATAAATAGCTAGCACGTATGGGAAAAGCAAGGTTCAGGCGTGGTTTGTTTGCACGTAACGTGGCTTGCAAAGGAAACATGCAGACGCCGGATTTGAGAATCATCTTCCTGTGTGAATTTAAACTGGGCCATTCTGCAGGAACTGCCGCTCGAAACATTAACAAAGCGTTTGGGGAGAACACAGCCAACGGACGAACCATTCGGCGATGGTGTGTGATGTTTCGAAGCGGAGATACGGACCTGCAAAACGAAGCACGTGGTCACCTACCTTTTGCTGTTTCTGACGATTTTCTGTTGTTACCTTTGGTTGAAGCGGACCCCCGAAAAACGTGTCGTCAGATAGCGGCAGAGGTAGGTGTCTACCACACGACAGTTGTTTGGCGTCTGGCTGCGTTGGGTAAAGCCAAAAAGCTAGACATGTGGCTGCCGCATGAGTTGACAACTTCCAACAAGACTAGGCGTTTGGAAGTCCGCACGTTGCTGCTTGCCAGGAATAAACAGGAACTTCTACTGCATGGAATCGTCACCTGCGACGAGAAGTGGATCCTGTATGATAATCGGAAGCGATCTGCACAATGGTTAAGCAAGCCTGCTGGACGACATCCTAAGCCACCCCATACACATCAAGAAGATGATGCTCCTTGTCTGGTGGTCCACAGCCGGGATAATACATCGGAGTTTCTTGGCAAGTAGCCAAACCACGCTGCAGAACTTTATTGTGCTGAATTACACCAGATGCACCGATAATTGCCACAGAAACAACTGGCTTTGGTCAATAGACATGGTGTTCTTCTGCTCCAGGACAACGCTCGCCCTTGTGTTTCACAACGAACGATGCTGACACTAAGTGCCTTGGGCTATGCAGCACTGACTCATCCTGCCTATTTCCCGGACTTTTCTCCGACAGACTATCATCTGTTCCGTCGCCTGGATCACTTCCTGTCCAGGAAACAGTTCACGACAGACAACGAGGTTCAACGTGCAGTTGATGACTTCTTCGGGTCCCAGCCACAAGACTTTTTTCGTTCCATGATCATGGCCTTGCTGGACAGATAACAACTATGTGTCGGTGCCGAGGGGGATTATTTTGCCTAGGTAAGTTGTCCTACTTTCCGTTCTCGCAGTCCACGTGTGCTGGTCGTTTGCCGGACATTTCATTCGCACTAACCCAATATATTTGGTCTTGAGAATGAGGTTCTGCATACACTGTACCTTTTCCCTTCCATTTTTATGCTATTGTGCCTGCCTTAATCGTTTCTACCGAAGTAGTGAGGGACCATTCGTGAACGATTCGTTCACATTGAATGACTCTTCACCGTGATTGGCTTGTTCTCACCGTTGTGAATAATAATTCAATCCGTCATTGATACGAAACACTCTGAAGTCGCAGTATCTTTAGCTTTCTTCCTCCCCGATGAGTTCGGAAACGAATTCCAAGCAAGAAAAATAATGTCGAAAATTGCTAAGTCGACTGTTATGTGAGTGAGCAATGAAAGTCAGGTAGCAGATATGGTAAAACTTAAGAATTGGAATGATGCATGAATGACATTTATTTGAATGGTGTGCCCATGCCGATCACCACGAGCGGAGATTCATTCGTGAACGAACAGTGACCGAGTGTCCTAAGCTCTTGCGCTTTTGGGCAGTTTCCCAAAGAGAGAGAGAGCTGTAAATGCGCTGGCTTGTACCAAACAGTTAGTTCATGGGTAACGGTGAAGATCTCCGGCTCTTTTAGGAAGTTAGCCAATTTCCGCTTGACCTACCACTTGTTTTGGAGCAAAGAATGGTTTTCTCAGTGAGTGTAGCGAGACAACCGATCAAGAGGGTGTGTAAAATGAATGACTCTTTTGCATGAACGATGAATGAACTCCCAAGAATGAATGAATGACTGATGCCATCACTAGGCCGAAGTGACGGCGTTGTATCAAAATCGTAGTCATGTTTTTACAGCCACACGAATAGCGCTTTTTATTTATCAATGATTCAGCAGTAGTATTCGGGTTTCAAGCCTCAGTGCTCCTTGTCGAAGGTACTTTCTTGGCAACCTGAAACAAATGCTTAGGTCTCTCTCTCTCTCTCTCTCTCTCTCTCTCTCTCTCTCTCTCTCTCTCTCTCTCTCTCTCTCTCTCTCTCTCTCTCTCTCTCTCTCTCTCTCTCTCTCTCTCTCTCTCTCTCTCTCTCTCTCTCTCTCTCTCTCTCTCTCTCTCTCTCTCTCTCTCTCTCTCTCTCTCTCTCTCTCTCTCTCTCTCTCTCTCTCTCTCTCTCTCTCTCTCTCTCTCTCTCTCTCTCTCTCTCTCTCTCTCTCTCTCTCTCTCTCTCTCTCTCTCTCTCTCTCTCTCTCTCTCTCTCTCTCTCTCTCTCTTTTTTTTTTTTTATGTGTGACGAAGGTGCAGCTGACATACATCAGTAGAACGTGGCTAGTTCCCAGCTTTGCTTTTCCTTATCAATATCTTACAGACAGAAGTACTTTCTAGTCGGACCCAGTTCTCCCTGGTAAAAGGAGCATAATAATTTTTCTTCCAACCTGTCGGGGTGTAAACCCAACCGAAAATTGAGTAGTAGATAAAAACACTATTGCTATCATAATAACCCCCGATTAGACCAGTGTTTACGTTTAACTCCGTAACTTCAACTATATTATGGTCTAGTGCCACCTAATCGATTGTCTGAATCTCTTGTGTATCAGCGTTTCAAAAAATAAATAAATAAAATAAAAAACGTTTCCTGTTCTTCAAAATGAACGGGCATTGACAATGGGTTGCACCCGCTGTTGTTCGTGGACGACGTCTTGAAACGCGACAGAGTTTTTCAAAGCTTGGCTGCTCATAGCTTTTTTTCTAAACCCGTGGATTAAATGTAGCTGATGGTTTTCTAAGAGAGCTTATCAATGCTCCTGGCGATGCAGAAATGATGGAGTGCTTTGTTTATACCTTTCTCAACGGGCCTTGCTGTCGCCAATTATTGTGGGATGCGGTTTCCAGGAATAGATGCAATTCAAGTAACGCCTTTATTCATCTCTTTTTCTTTCTTATTCTCCTCTTTTTTATTTTTTTCGCTGTATTCGGATTAACCCTTTCATTAATGGTTTTCTGAGATATGTATATGTCTGAGAATACTGAAATGTAAAACATGTGAAGAGTCGTAAATACATTAGCGCGTTGAAACGTCGTTCAGTACCATTTTTTTTTTAATCAGTTACAAATTCATTTGATTTTTCCGCTTTCTAAAAGCTTCAATTCATTTACTGCATGCACTTCTTTGCATTTTTCGGTGTGCTACGAACGTCAACAATATTCGTTTTGTGCTTCTAATTTACAGCATATTTGAAAACGTTACAGGTGTCGCATTATTCCAAGACAACAGAAGCAAAGCAGTACCCATTACTCAGTTAATAGGATCCAGCTAGGATCCAGCATTCTTCCATAGAATTGTTCTTTTTTTTTTTTTTTTTAAGTTTAATATGTACTTTGAACAATCACAGCTAGCAGGAACATCCTACCCTTTTTTCGTAGGGCCCGTGGTTTCAAAAAAATGAGGAGGAATAAAGGCCTTAAAAAGGGAAGTTTTCTCCCCAGAACACTCGAGCACGAGGGGCATTTGTATACTATATTTAAGATACTATTTTTCTCTCCTGTGTGTGCATGTTTTTTTTTACTTACGCATATTATTGTGTATTACAGGAGTGAGTATTTGTCATTTTTCTTGTAGGACTTCCGTCCACAGTGAGTAGAGTTTAGGTCCCAGCCACCTACAGCGAGATCGCCTTTTGGGCAGGACACAGAAACGGAAGGAATGAGAGCAAGTCCAGCGACTTTGATAGAACAGTTTGTAGTGAGATTAGAGTACAGTAGATGGCGCCACCGTACAAGTACGATATTGCACATAGAGGGGTGCGAGAATTTCAGGGGGGGGGGGCATAGGAAAGGATACCCATTTAACCAGTGGGTCCAGCCTGGGGCCGTCACTTAACGTGCTCGTCTGATGCACGGCGGATATTCAGCGATTGTTAGTAAATCACACCATCTCCGAAAGATCAGCCCAGGCTTGAACCTGGGGACCTTGCATCGATAGTCTGAATCACTAACCACTAAGCCGCGGCTCAATTACAGGAGTGATTTCAAATTATCCTTATCTAGTTTCGGTTCTGACGATGCGCGCAACGGCGTAGACTTTAAAGTACATTTACCTTCCATGTTATGAGATGTAGCCTAAACGAAGACTATCGCCTCAGTTTTGAAAATAACTTTCGATCATCTGTTGTTTATTTGCACAAGAGCAATAGGCCACATCCTTGAGAAAGTGACTGCAGCTTCTACAGTTTAAGACTCTTGAAACAGTGATTCTTTTTTCAACTGCTTGTCAAAAGTTTTGGTTCAGGAGCCATGTCTGGCGAAAGAATGTTATTTTACCAACTGCATGCAAGGTGCTCCTAAACCGTTTGGCCAAACTTTGGAAATTTGCTCCACCGAATGTTCTTATCAAAAATAGGATGTCTTATAAACATCGGGCCGCAAACGTTTTCCCACAGATTCCCGGGGTGTATAGTCAAGTAGCGCACTAGCCGCTTCATTCGCAGGCGAACGAAGGCTCATAACGATGTGGGACAAATGACGTTGGTGTAAGTGCTTAAAGTGCCGATCTCATCACCTCGAATTCACGAACTTAGCTCACCGAACTCTGAGAATGTATTTGGTAGATCAAAAAAATCAATTGCAAAGTTGGAGAGCAGTCGTTTGCTACAATTTGGTCATAAAAAGTGGGGTTCAACCGGAGAATTTAGGCTGTCACTCAAGGAATAAACGTATCCAACGGCATTTCTAAGCAATGTAATATCGCTATGTTCCAAGTCACCCTAAGAGTGTACTGTTGTTGGAGGTAGGGAAGCCAGATCACGCCTATCCGTGGAACGCAAGAACAGTATCAATCCTCGTTGCGCTTCACTCCTTCTGTGTTCCTCCTGTGAAGCAATTACTCCCGCACTGACCCTACCCCCACACTACAAGTAGACTACGCTGAGCATCGAATTTAATCTTAACACGAAAAGGAATTGAAATAGCTTTATACAGGGATCTGCTTCAAGAGAAGCAGTGGGGGTGTAGTGGAGTCCGAGCTTCGAAATTTTTTTTCCGCTACTGCTAAGTACCCCACCTTTCCAGTTTTCCTGACTGTCAATTTGTTTCTGTTTTGCGAATGTTGGAAAAAGTCTTCGACCCATTCCTCCTCTTCAAATTAGCGTCTACCAGCCAAAAGTGCGAGGTTCTTGATTGAGTAACATCTCATATCAAATTTATTTCTAAACACTTTTTGAAAATTGGTTTTATGTGGCAGTTTGACCCGATAAATTGCTGAGCAAACAAAAATTGATTTTCAGCAATGTTTTTGTTGCTCATCGATGTAAATGTTAGGGACTACTTTTCGTAGCGGAGGTAGCTGTTCCGTAGTGGTACACTCGTAGATTCACTTTGAGTATAGATTGCTGTTTAGAGATGCGGGCGGACGAAACCAAGGAGGGAATATATCATGGCATTCGAACCACCCCCACCAATTTTCCCGTTCTATGAAACTGCCGGATTGTTTTCTCAGTTGCAATTTCATCCACTCGCATATCGTGATCACAGTTGCTTTCAAACGAGTATCAGGGTTTTCAGTGTCACGATGTTTCCTCTTTCGTTTATAGATCCACCTATCTATAGACCACAATCCAATGATATTGTACTGCTTAGAAATGTCTTTGTTCCCTCAGTGTACAGCCTAAATTCGCCCGTTAACCCTCACTTTTCATGACAGATTTATAGAAAACGAGTGATGCTCTCCAACTTGGTAGTTGATATTTTTGCTGAATCATATTTTCGAAGTTAGAGGTGAGATAAGTTCGCGAATTCGGCGCTGTGGATGCTGAAGCCCGGCTCATGGGATCAGTTCTCTAAGTACTTACACCATTCCCTTTGGTTCCACATCGTTATGAGCATCCCTTCGCATGTGAAGCGGCTGGTACGGGACTTTACTATAGACTCTGCATGTCTGTATAAAAAATCGTTTCCGACCCTATTCTTTCTTATATGACCCCCCCCCCCCTTCCCTCCCTCCTTCCATGTGAATCGAAAGTAGAAATTCTCAAAGTTTGGCCAAACATTTTCGAAGCACACTGTATATAGCAAATGCTGGCTGGTACTGCGAACACTATATACCAAATGCTGGCTGGTACCCAACCCCCAAACAACTGGAAAACCAGCCGTCTCTATGCGGTATCTGTTCACCTGCCCCATCTGTCTAGGTGGAAGTCACGAGCTTTATACCACAGTTGAACTTGTGACTAATCGATTTCTTTTTAAATCGTGCCTAATCGATTTCTTGTTAAATGAAGTTCGATTAAATAGCACTGGGACTTGAGCGGACCTGTGTGATTTTTTTTTCTTAAATTACGTATGGCGTTTTATAGTCAAATGCGGCTCTCGCTCATTTAAAATCCTAATAAACAAATAGCACCACGTGCACTGTAAAAAAAAAATCTGGAATTCACGAGCCGTTTTCCGTGATTCCTTTCGTGAATTGACGAAACATATTTTTGATACAACCTGTTTCGTTAAATGACAGAAAAATAATCTGAATTTCCCGGAATTTTAGCTCGACAGGAAAATCCTGAATTTTCAGAAACCTTTCCGCAATTCCTTTCTTATATTGACGGTAAATTTATGTTTTTAAGATGTGTAAACGGAAAATTCTTAATTTTCAGAAACCTTTCCGCAGTTCCTTTCGTATATTAGCGGAAAAACTCCGTTCTCACTTTTTCCGTATCCATATGACTAAAACATTCTGGTAATAGGGGAAATTCGCGCGAATACTTGAGGTTTGATTGAATGCTAAATTTCAATCGTCTGTCAAAGGAACTTTTGAAGTTCTGTAGCGAGATCGCATATTGTGGGTGGCATATCGCACGAATCTTGGTTATTGTGGCACAAGATATTTCTTCTCCTCTCTCCCCCATTTTGCGCACCAGCTATTATACAGTATATTGTGTTACTGTAAGTAACCGAGTATTTAAATTATTGTGCAGGTGATTGTACGATGTCTATGTATCAGTCTGAGGAGTGCTTAAGACAAAAGCTATTGTAGCTATGAAGAGTAAATTTGATATTTAGAAGTTTTGTGATAAACAGTACATTTCACCATTTCGTAAAGATACATGAAAGTGATTGTCCAGTAGAAAAAAGAAAAAAATAAATAAATTCCGAAGCATTCTGTTGCTTCGAAATATCACGCTGAAAAAAAAATACTCAGTTTGTGATAAGTCCTTTTACAGAAAAAATAAAATTATTACACACGTATTCCAAAAAAGAAAAAAATAATAATAATAATAAGCTCCAACAGAAAATATAATGACTAAATCACTCGCATTAACAAAATAAATAAGATAAAAAGAAAGAAAGAAATTCATCATCGCGCAGTTAGTTTTACCTTGAACGTGAGTGCAATTCTAAGACTTTCTATCTCAGTGGTTAAGACGCGCGGCTTGTATAAACTTAACCCAATGGACCCGCGTTCAATCTCAGTTGCCGGCGCGGAAGGTTTCTCTGGCGTAAGGGCTGAGAAACTTAGCGTCTTCGGTTTTGCGAAATTTCTGTATAAATACGTAAAAACTTGAAACGGACTCTTCTGAAATAAACAGAATTACTTACTACGAAAAATACGGAAGTTTAAAAAAAAAAAAAAAAAAAATGGGTACTTTTAAAAACGGAAAGTTCGTTAAAAGACAGGCACTCACTGGCAACTTTGGTACCCTTTGTATAAAATGGGAAAGTTCTTTTAAGTTACTGTCTTTTCTCTAAAGATTCTATTCCCCTCCTCATTACAAGGGTTATTGTACATAACATTTCACATTGCCTCCTTAATTAAATGCTACCGTTTTTTCATTGTACTTACAAAAACCTTATGATATAGAGTAGTGGGGATGTTGCGTTACTTAAATAATAAGGTTGGTTACTGCTGTTATGAATTCTTGAAATTTACTGGTATGCAGTACAAATGAGAATGAAGTACAGAACTGCCGAGAAATATAAAAAATACAGTAGAACCCGCTTATAAAGAGGACCGATGGAATCCTTGTTAAATCCCGGCGCTCGCTAAATCCATTTTGATCTGAAAATCCCACCCTGCAAAGATATGCATACCTGACAATATGCATGTATGCTTATATTATATATCTATGTGTATCATAACATATGGCAACATTTTTTCACCATTTTCCTGCTCTGTCATGATTATTACTTTGTCGTTTACAGATCGCACTTTTAGACATTTGCCCACTTATAAAAGTTTAGGATTTCCTACTTGGCAGCCAGCGAGCCACATGAGCTTCACTGCTGTTGACGACGCGCGTAAAGCAAAAGCGATACCGATCTTTCCAATGCAACGCTGTTTTGGAGGGTGAAAGGGGCAGTGGACACAATTTCAAGAATTGTTATTTCCTGTTTCTCTTCATGCCACATCCCCATTCCATTAGTTTTCCATTCCTCTCTGCAAGCGTCGCTTAGAAATCTTCTCAACAGCTTTTGTTTTCAAGTCTGCTGACACGATATTTCAAAGGCTATATTCCTTTAGAGCGGATGGAGGTGATTCCAATGCACAACTCGTTTGTTGAGTATTTCACGTACTCCCTTCCCATTGCAGAGGTGGGAACGAGTCACAGGTCGGGTCAATGTGTTCCTGACCCGGTTTTATTCCCGTTTTATTTTTGAAAAGAGAAAAATGCGCGTTGTGGAATTCTGTACTCGATACTGGTGCCCACGGAGTGAATAATGATTTGCCATGCAAAAATATAGTCATCTCCTTCTTAAAGAAACGAAAATTTGCACCAACCGACGTCAAACACACCGACACTATATCGTAAAAAGATGCTTCCTTTGCGTTCTTTTACAGTGCGGTCGTCCAGGGCAAGATACAGACAAACGCCAGTCGCCTGCTTTTCAGCTGATTATTTCGCTCCGTGCGAAGTTCACTGTGTGACTAAGAGTTACTTTTCACATCGCATCTTTTACATTGAGCATTCAGAGGTTTTCGATTGATGTGCTAACATCCCATTCCCATGACATGTCATGTCGAAATTAACTCCTTATTTGTTAATATGGATGGATTTTATATTAAGGAGGTTGAGAAAGGCGTCGAGGGCCGCCCCGGTGGCGCAGTGGTCTAAGCGATGGCCTCTGATCATTCGTCCAAAAGGGGCCCGGGTTCGAATTCCGGTGAGGCATGGATGTTGTGTTTGTCTTACGGCACTGGCTCTCTCCCTTCCCTGGAACCAGTGACCCTAAATTAGAGACAGGCGACTGCTTATAGCCCATTGAGTTGCTCACGGTGGTCGTTAAACCTCCAACAAAAAACAAAAAAAGGCGTCGAGGCCAACAAATACGTGCTTGTTCAAAACCACAATGGGAAGAGTGAATGCTGGAAGTTGTTTCGTCTCATTAAGGAACCTGTGAATAATTCTGTGTTTGCTCTTACTTGTTGTTCAAAATGTGGAAAGTGAATAATTACAAAGAAAGATGACGGTGTAATAAGAGATTATGGAACCAAAAATCTAACGGTCCATATGAAAGTATACGCACCTCCATCAAAGTGAAAAAGAGTGAACAATCTTAAATACATTTAAAAAAAAGTACATTTGTGTATTTTTTTTTTTATAACGATTCCCATTTGTAATATACTCCATGGTCGCGGTCATAGTCAGCCATTACTTCTGGATTACGGAAAATAGTGGCACTAAAAACGCACTAAAGTTTAGCAAGTAACCAAATTTCATTATTAAAAAAGGATTTCTGTTATTAAATATCAAGCAGTTATTGGGATGAATATATATATATTATGTTTTTATGTAAATGTATATATGTAATGTGTGTGTGTGTGTGTGTGTGTGTGTGTGTGTGTGTGTGTGTGTGTGTGTGTGTGTGTAAATTGAGTTTCGAATTTATAGTTCAAAGCAGATTTGTCCGGATCACTTACGGGTCGGGTCCAGTCGAGTCCGAAGTTTTTAACCCGATTGCTTTTCTATCAACATGTCTATCAACTCTGTCCGATTGCTTTTCTATCAACATTGCACTGCACTTTTGCAATTTCGTTCTGTACGCCACCATTTCTATTCCATCCATTCTAGGACAGTGCAAAGGACATTTTCTTTGCCTTGTTAAATATGGATTTTCATTAAATTTTGTTACTTTGCAAATGTTAAAAGTGATCATATTAGCTTTTCTTTCCCTCTTTAAATCCAGGGACTTCTTTAAATTTTGTTCGTTAAAAACGATCAAATTAGCTTTGAACTTACATCATAACAAACAAAAGTTTTTGTTTTTCTCGTTAAATCCGGGATCTCGCAAAATACGAGCTCGTTATAAGCGGGTTCAACCGTAATTGGAAGTTCCATAATCGCGCGATAATCATATGATTTTGTGCCACAGACAGCCCGTGAACCACAAAGCTTGAGATGCGTCGATGCACATTTTCAAATCGTTGCAAATATGGTCTTTTCTTTTTATCAATGCGTTTTTATTTTCACATGTTCTTAGTAAAAATGCAAATGTCATTATCTGCCGCAAAGGTGCTGTATTTTCACTGCTTCCCACTTCAAAATTACATCGCCCTTAAGCGGGAATCGAACCCTTATCTCCCGATTTACGTTCGAACATGCTGCTGTTAAACCATCCTTGACAACAAAATTCCAAGCAACTAAAGCTAAGCAGATGTAGCGTGGGATTTGCGCTCGTCAAAGCAATCCGATGCTTTCTCGTAACGTGAACGCGATCTTTTTTCACATCCAGGTGTGGATATAGCTCACAAGTTTCAGTGCTTCAGAGGGCATCTCAGGATGATTAATTTGGGAAACAATGTTTCATGTCGTTGGGTGGGGTTGCTTCTTATCCATCAACTTTAAGATATTCATTTTTTTTTTTTTTTTTTTTTTTGTCTACAGCGTGATGTGTACTCTTCTTTATTTTCTTCCACTCCTCGTTGTTGCTGTTCGGGAAATGTTCAAAAGTCATGGGCCATCAAGACTCCATAAAGGCAAGTCAAAAATCAATCTCGATCCTAAAACTTGTAGCATATTTGCTTTTGCAGTGTGAATTCTACACATCGAGAAAAAGGCGTGAATATATATATAAATCATCATAAATTGCACCTCTTCGCCCCCCCCCACACACACACCCAGGCTAATTATTTTCTTACAAGTGTATACAGTTATGTGCTGTGGTGTAGTGTTAATTGAAAATTAATACAGACATTTGACATGGACCAGGAACATCAAACAAAGGTCTTCGCTCTTTCCACGTTTATAAGTGAGTCACGGAAAAATTCTCATTGGCCGCCTCCGGGAATCGAACCCAGGGTCTTCCAGTTACGCGCCGGATATGCTTTCACTACACCACAGCGGCCTCGAATTCCTCCAGACTCACACATGCTAACCGCCAAGCCAATTTGGCAGATTGCTTCAGTTGCTGCTTACCATCTTTGGTGAATCCCCAGCATTGTGCGGGGCTCCAAGAAAAATCTGCCAAATTGGCTTGGCGGTTAGCATGTGTGAGTCTGGAGGAATTCGAGGCCGCTGTGGTGTAGTGGAAGCATATCCGGCGCGTAACTGGAAGACCCTGGGTTCGATTCCCGGTGGTGGCCAATGAGAATTTTTCCGTGACTCACTTATAAACGTGGAAAGAGCTAAGACCTTTGTTTGATGTTCCTGGTCCATGTCAAATGTCTGTATTAATTATTCATTCGCCTTCTAATTATTTCTTCAGTTGCTGCTTACCATCTTTGGTGAATCTCCAGCATTGTCGGGGCTCCAAGAAGCGATCTGCCAAATTGGCTTGACGGTTAGCATGTGTGACTATGTCTTTAATGCCTTTCCCTTCTTACCTTCCCCACTCCGCCTCTCCCCGTTTTACTTTCTTATATTTACAGTATGAAAAAAGTACAGTGATCGGTCGAAATCGGATTTCCGAATTTACCCGTTTTAGCATTCAAGTAACAAGATCTCACCATTTTGATAAGTAAACACTGAAGTCTGGGTGACATTGGGTTGCAAAAACTAATATCATCCCCATATTATCGAGTGAGATGCCATTGGAAGTGGAAACTAATTTAGAGGGCAATGGTGAAACCCATTTGTTACTGGAAGTCTTAATTCTCGAGATATTTGGATAGGGACAGTTTGGGTACTGCACATAACAAATTTAAGTAAAAAATTTCGAGTAAGATGTCGTTTTGAAGCAACATTTTATGGAGACCAATGGTTTTTTCACCCTGTGTGAAACGGGGCCTATAACTCCAGGGGAGGAGGATAAACTCTGGTTTCCTCGTAATTAAGGGGCACTCGTAACTGGTCTAAATTCTCTGAGACTCACAAGTAGGCTCTTTTATATTGAGTGGATCAAATTCCCAATTACAATAATAAAATATACCCACCTCAACGTTCTTAACAACAATAGAAAAAGAAGTTGAAGGGACTGACAAGTGAGAATGAATTTAGACTAACTCTACCTTCAAACAAACAGGGGGCGTTAATTCCACTAACTGTGCAGTTTTGTTGCATTTTCTTTATTAGAAAAGAATTATAGGACATTCGCACTTCGAAAAAGAAACAAGTTATGCCATATAGGGTTTACTGAAATGCGTGTCGGCTAGAAAAAAAGTATCGGTACTCCGTTTCGGGGCGCTCCGGCCCCACTACACCACTGGTTATGAGGTATTGCATGTTATGCAGCAGGGGACGTACCATGCAGCTTGACCAGTATCGAGGTGCAGAAATCATGATAGTATGTCTCAAACATGTATGTCCGTTACCATACCTTGTCTTAGTGTGGTATTCAAGTTTTAGTGTTCGCATTGTTGTGCTGTATCTGGCCCCAGTATATCATGGACGCTCTATTCTTATACGTACAGTCAGAAAGCATCACTGGATTCTCAAGGAACAATCGCCCATTGTATTCGGTACTGGTTTGGGTTACACTTCATGGAGGGTGTCGCTGGCAAGCAGTGCAACATACATATCATACTGCAGTGTATGCTATCCCCTTAAGATCTTCCTGTTATTGTTATGCTTCATGGTTTGCGTCATAGTTCTTTCATAAGCCGTGTCCAGGTTATACTATCCGCCCGCGTTGTTCGTCAATTTGGTGCAGACCGAACCCAGAAGTGTAGTTATCGTCCTCTATCTACTGTGATCCAGAGGCTACCAAATGCTTGTGTCGTAGTCACGTGATGCTCAGTATGATAAGCATCGAAACGGAAGTTCACGTCATCGTAGTCTCGTTCGCAGTGTGTGAAACCGGGACGAAAAATGACGTCACCGTAAAAACCGTGCACGGTGGGCGACAATAGCTCGTGTGTAGCTATTGGTTTGGTACCTAGCCTGCGGATAGCTCTGTGGCTACAGCAGCTGGCGTCCAAATACATGTTTCGGAGCTCGATCCCAGCTCGACTGCCGAACCACTAAATATCCGCTGCGCCCGGAGAGCACGTTAATGGCGTTGCCTGAGCATTGGACTTTCTGGTGCAAGTAATGTCATCTGTTCCTACTGAATCTTCCACCCCGCTTCTTTGTTTTCCAATCGGGCACAAATATCCTATTTCTAAGGTCTGTTTCAGACCTAGGGTCAGAAACTCTTCGTAAAATTCTCTACATCGTCACTCATTCATTGTTTGCTACTCACTGTAACCATCTTTCTCGATCCTCCTCGTTGACTTTATGTTCGTTTGATCACCCGAAACTTTTTCACCAGCACAGACTTTTCTGCCATATAACTATCTCTTTGGTGGGTACTTCACGCATTCGATGTAAAATGAATTATTTTAGTGCATCAGGGTTATTGCATGCTTACCCAGATCTGTGCGGTTTCAACTATTTGCTTTCCCTGTTCGTATGCGTATTCCTGCTTTGGAAAGCGGTTCATGTCGACTCGTTGGATGATGCATATTTCCCGAGAATGGCTGCACTGCTGTTGTGTTGTAGGCCCGGAATGAGATCCCCTTCTGCATTACGATCACTTGAATTTACTGAATCTTCTCTCTGCGTATTTTCGCGTGTTCTGCATTTGTGTTCGCGTTCTTGTTTTTTTTTTTTTTTATCCAGAACTGCAGAATTTTGCTGCAGAGATTTTCCCACCACTGGCTTACAAATTCGTTTATTTCAAAACATCTATATTTTTTCTTATTATTATTACGTGAGTGATGAGTTAGAGCCTGTGAAGAATAACTGCATCACGAAGTATTTCTTGTGGGAAATAAATTCCCGTCATCGGTCGTGTCCGATGTTAGCTGAGAAGTGCGAACATGAATGGATCATTAAACAGCCGTTGAAACGTGAAATTTCTCACCTCTTAAAGCATTTCTGCGCTACACGCCTCTTCATCTGATGTCCACCAGGACGAATTGTTAGGTGGGAAATAATGCTTTGCCAGTCTGTCCGTTCCCCTTCCCTTGTGTGCCCCCTTCTCTCTCACGTTTCATGGTAGAGAACAATAGTCGTTCTCTCTCTCTCTCTCTCTCTCTCTCTCTCTCTCTCTCTCTCTCTCTCTCTCTCTCTCTCTCTCTCTCTCTCTCTCTCTTTCTTTGGCCATTGTTTACCCATTTAGCTATTTTGCTCAGTTTCTGAAGGTTGAATTGAATTGGGCGGGAAATGTGACCTCAAGCGAAGACCCATGTTTGGAACTGTGCATTCGTAAGGAATAATTAGATAAATACCAGCTACTTCATAGAACAAACCCAACAGTTCGCTTACTGTGATGAACCATTTACCTCTAATATACATCTGACAGCCGTTAACGCTTTCATTTGTTATGAGCCCCTCATTATTTGTAAATTTTCTGAACATGATCAAGATCAATGAAATGGCACTTCTGCTCATTAACTGTTCAAATTGTACGGTAGTGCTTCGTCGGCGTGGCGGAAGGAGCATTTGAAAAGTTTGACTTTCAAGTTTCAACGGGAGCTGTGAAAATAAATTCAGTTGGATATACAGGGTGATTCACTCGAGATTTAACACTTATTATGTGGAATATATGAGATGGGGAATATAGGATGAGCGTGAAACCCGAACGGAGAAGTTCTTTATTTCCTGACGAAGCAGTCAACATGCATTACCTGTGAATAAAATGTATCCCCGGCATCTGGGTGGCGCCGCAGTGACTCAGCATCTCTCTAGTAGTGGTGCGGGAATAGCGTGTCTCCGCAGACAGTTTAAGCGAGGAAGTCGAATGAAGATGGTGTACTCAATTAAAGAGCATGTGTTCATTGTGCGTCAGTACTGGGTAACCGGTTCCTTCAAACAATGTCAGAAGGAGTTTCTGAAGAAATTTGGTGGGCGTAAACCACCCACCAGAGCCACACCATTTCGAAATTGTTGAAGAAACTGGAGAGAACGGGAAGCTTGGTGGATCCGCATACAGGCAGATCTACCTCAGATGGCGGAGGACACAATAGAGGATGTGAAACAGCGGTTATTGGCATCCCCACGAAAATCTATTCGGCGGCTATCCCAAGAGATTGGGCGATCGTATTCGACATGTCAAAGAGCAGGCGAAGATTAAGCCGTACCGTATCACGGTTGTAAACGAGTTACGGCCACCGGATTTTGCAAAGCGAGTGACATATCGTCAATGGTTTGCCAATTTTTTCGCTGAAAACCCTGCCCTGTTGGACGTAACATGGTTTACTGACTAAGCGTGGTTCCATTTATTCGGTTATGTAAACTCGCAAAATACACGGGTGTGTCCCAGTGATAATCCCCACACCATCCATGAAGAGCCATTGCATCCAGTGAAAACCAGTGTGTGGTGTCTCGACGCCGTATCATTGGGCCAATCTTTTTTAAAGAATCAATGTATGTTTTGCATGGATCAAGGTATGTTTTACATTAATTTCATTCAAATGTGTCTTTGCAATCGTGAGTTAATTAAAAAAAAAGTGTTAATTCCCGAGTGAATCACCTAGTATTTGTCTTTCCATGTCGATGGGTGCAGTCACCGGTATAAGACGAATCGGAAATTCATCACACGTAAGCTTAATCGGAACTGCCACACTACCCATTAGCAGAGCTCAGCAGGACGCGTAATATTAAACAAAGCATTTTGTATTTAATAACTCCGAAACCGATGGATGAATCAACTTCAAATTTTGCGCATGAGGCGTTCCACTAAGCCTACTTTAAGTATGCAAAATTTCATTCGAAACACCCCCATGAGTTTTGAGGTAAACAGATGCTCGTTTCTTCACTTTCTTTTAGGTTGCAAATGGGTACGTAAATGCTGTTTGCAAGGCAACAAAGCGTTTGTTTATCTGTAAACCGACATGACATCAGGGCTGTATTACGTCACTCATTCAAACAATACAATCCTGGCATGCAAAAATCCTTCATTTTAACATGGAAATGAATACGTGAAGTCACGGCTATTAAATTTCTCAGTTTTGATTACAATAAAGAACCCTTTGGAAACAAATGAATTTATTTTTTAAACGAGGTATTTCCATTAGTTTCTTGGGTGTAGCTGTTCACAGGGGTGATTGGAGTGAATATATATACACACACTGTATTGACAAAAGCCACCGGACACCTAGAAGAGAAACACAACATAGCATTTATTGACATTTATTAGTACGGTGTCGGTCCACCTTCGGTCTTAATGCATGCACTGACCCTTCGAGACATGCTTTCGACAAAGTTTTGGAACACAGCGATAGGTATACGCTTCCATTCAGTACATAATGCTGCCGCTAACTGTTGCTTAGTAGTAGGCCTTGGTTCCAAACTCCTTATGCGGCACTTCAAATTCATCCCATAGGTGCTCTATGGGATTAAGATCAGGGCTCTGTGCTGGCCAGTCCACACACGATACGGAATTATCGTCAAACCACGCCGTAACAGTCCTTACTTTATGGCTCGGTGCATTATTCTGCTGGTACCAACAAGGCTTGGTTCCATAGTACTGCCACAGAGTTGGTAGAGCATAATTGTCCAGAATATCGAGGTAGACGTGTTGATTAACAGGTTTGTCCACGATAACCAATGGCCGGGACCATAACACAAAAACACCCCCACATGAGTACACTGCCATGTTCCAAACTTGACCGTGGGAACAGTACACTGTGGTAAATAGCGTTCCCCCAGCTGCCGCCATACCCACACACGGCCATCAGACTGATGGATCGTGTATCTGGATTCATCAGTCCATAGGAATCGTTTCCATTGATCTATGGTCCACGAGAAATGTTCTTTACACCATGCTAAACGACGAGTAGCATTCCGAGTGGAGATGAAAGGCTTATGAGCAGCCGCACGACCACGGTAACCCATGGAATGAAATTATCTGCGAATGCTACGTGTACATACCGAGGTTCCAACATTTTTACTCACCTGTACACTAAGGCCTTAGGCAGTACTCCGTCGATTAGCTGTAACGACTCCTGAGGCTTCGACGTCCTCTATCACTGATTGTCTTTGGTCTGCCGGTGCGTTTTGCTGCTTCAGGCACGCCATGTGTCTTCCACTTATACAGTACATCCAAAACAGTTGACCTGGGTATGTTTAAACGCCTCTCGGTTTTCTTACGAACAACACACTAATATAACACCCAACAATCTTTCCTTTCTCAAAGTCAGTTCTTTGCCGCCGCTCTTTTTCACTCGTTTCATAACTTGTTCTTGTAGTCTTTTTAAAACTAGTACGTCAGCAGCTGCTACGTCGTTTTCTCTGCCCACATGACACATGTAAATGCACTACTGTTCTTAACGGCATGAACTTGTTGTACAGTTGGGCCCCTCTTGTTCCTCGTCATTGTCATCTAAAACACCTAGGATGATCTCTTTATCAGTTGGAAATTTTCTTCTTCATTCCCAATGAGCCAATCGTTTACGTCAACTGCAGTCAGGCTTTCAGATTCATCACTGCACAGCACCGCGATGGCTTCTTGGAGGTCTGTAACAGCCGAATCATCACTGTCAGGGAGTTCTTGAACTTTATTTTTAGTTTTTTGTACTGAGCTAACAATGGCAGTGTAGGCCATCAATTGATCCACGAGGTGACCAATACATTAGTCGATACATTTTCCCATGCATGAGCAAGATTGTAAACAACATATTTGACGTTAATGGCCATCAGAGAATCGATGATGCTTTCCTCTTTGCTTATCACATTGTAGACTTTTTTTTGTATTGGATCTTAACAGTTTGTATCATATTTTGATCCATTGGTTGTAACAAAGGTGTTACGTTTGGTGGTAAGAGCATCACTTTTACAAAACCATCTGTAGATGCTAGTTCATCTTCTTCTGGATGGCCCGGGCAATTATCTAAAAGTAACAAAGCTTTCTGTGGTAAATTTTTCTGCCGAAGAAATTTCTTAACTGATGGGGCAAATTGCTCCTGAAACCAGTCGGTGAACAATTCTTTTGTTATCCAAGCCCGGGGTTGGTTTTTTGTACAAAACCGGAAGATTTTTGGCATTTTTAAACGCCCTTGGATTTTTAGACTTGTCTATAACTAATAACGGAAGCTTATGTGTACCGCTAGCATTTGAACACGGCATAAACGTGACTCGATCTTTCGCTATTTTCCGACCATGAGCACTGGCTTTCTGCTCGGTGAACAAATGTGTTTTTCGGCAAAAGTCTCTAAAATAATCCACTCTCATCAGCATTATAGATTTGATCGGGGCTAAGATTTAGCTCTTGTACCAACTTGATAAATTTTTCTTTATAAGGTTCAACGGCTTTAAAGTCACAAGAGAGTTTCTCACCTGTCGTCGTTTTTACTAAACGGATTCCAAATCGGTTTTTTTAAATATATCAAACCAACAGTACTGGCGTGAAAATCTTTTTTCATGATTTCCTTATAGAAGAATTTTGCTTTCTCTTTAATAATGTCCCCAGTAATAGTAGTGTGTCTGTTACTTTCATGGAGAAACCATGCATAAAGAGCATCTTCAACTAAGGGGTACTTACCAGATCTTACAACTTTCCTATCACTGGTCTTGCTGTCCAAATCTAGAACAAATCCCTTGATTTTGTTCCGATGGTTTGTTGATGTCAAATCGTGGCACGTCCAACACCATAAAACGCAGCCAAATCATCAACTTTTCACGCTTTTCAATTTTTTTAATGATTTCCGCCTTTTCAAACAAAGTTAAAGTTTTATGCTTACGTTTAACAGATTGAGATATTTTAACCAATACAGTACGTAAACAAACACTGACTGCTTTGCGGACCGCACGTGCAACAAACAACTAGCGACTGAAGGAAGGCGGTACTCACGCATCCCCGTTTTTCCGGTTTTTGTCACATGCGTGAAGAACGTCACATTTCCGGTACGCGTGCACTCGCGCACGCCTTCCGGTCGGTTGCCACGAGTGTCGGATTGCCGAGACTTTACTGTATATACTGTATCATCATCATTGTCAACCATTATCAATCCACTGCTGAACAAATGTCTCTTCAAGCCTCTTCCACAACGGTCTGTCTTGTGCCAGACTCCTCCATATTACTCCCGCACACTTTCGAATTTCATCCACCCATCTCCCATGTGGTCTTCTTCTGTGTCTTTTCCTGTCTCTTGGAATCCAATCTAAAATTTCAGCTGTCCATCGATAGTCTGTCCTTCTGGCAGCATGTCCAGCCCATTGCCATTTCAGGGATTTAACTCTGATCATGATGTCTTCCACTCTTGTCATTTTTCGGATCCACGAGTTCCTCTTCTTATCTTTCCTGGTTACACCAAGCATGCACCTGTGCATGATTCACTGAGTTGTCTGCAACCTTTGTATGTCTCTTTTAGTTAAAGTCCACGTCTCTGCACCATACGTAAGTACTGGAAGAATGCATTGATAAAACACTTTTCTTTTAAGACATAATGTCATATTGCTCTTGTATATCCTCTTTTATTTTTCTGTGTACTGATTCATAACTGAACAGCTGAAATTCCAGAGCACAAAAACGCGTGCGATTTCATTAAAAACCTGGTGAAGCCAGGAAGCACCAAGTACAGCTCAATGTAGTTAGCTGAGCTTCACTTGGTGCCATTTCTCAAATGTGCTTCTTTCACCAGACAAGAAGGAAGATTTGGGCAGTTCCTTTTTCACTAGAGACCAAGTCTAAAGTCTTCCACTCTTGTCATTTTTCGGATCCAATCACCCTTAGGTCTCTTTTGCAGCCCAAACCATCCCAGAAAATCGCAGGCTGACCACAGCAAAAGGTGCATGACGACTGTGTCCCAAGTGCTCCTTTGTAGAAGTCTCAGCCCCTGGCGAAAGGGGAGCCAATAGAAAATGGCGCAGCGTTAAAAGCTCAACGTACTCTACTTAAGTCCTTTCTGATTTCACTAGTTTTGTAATAGCATATGTAATTATATCATATTTTCTACTTCGATAGCGGTTCCTGTTTTTTCAACGGTGAGGATGGCACCCGTTGTGGAAGTTTTGTGCAGTTAATGTTTATGCGATGTTCTTTCTTTTATTCTGCCCTGTGTTTGACGCCGGCATATCGCCGTGAAGTCTTTTACCATCTCTGCCTGTAAAACCTTGTTACATTGATTTCTCACAAGCCTGAGCCTTACACAAAGCCGATCGACGAATTCTATAATTTCAGCACCAGATATCAATGTAATTACTCTTGACTCAAGTCTGAAAGAGTAAGGTAGGAATATTATGTCACCAGCTCAAATTGGAATTTCCAGGATGTGTCGGAATTCAGCTGCCTGCAGGGAATTTTGTTGATACTAGACTTAGTTCGTTCATAAACTGCTTTTTACATCTCTCGTGCTTTTGATGTTATCCTGAAATATGAGAACTACCATTGATGAATCAGTACAGGTTATTTTCTTCTCAAAGATTCAACCATCATTCACGTAGGGTTTACACCAGTGTTGGCATTCTAATGTACTGATGGCTCCCGTCTACTAACAGATTTTCAAGAATTACAGGAATTAATTGAGGTTTTTTTTTTTTTTTTTTTTTTTGTATGTTTGTTTTAAATCAACTTTCTGAATTTACTGTTATGCCTAAGATTCTAGCTTACGACTTAATATGTTGACAGTGTAAATTTGAAATTAATTTGTATGATGCACCACCTGTGATACTGATATATAAATTTTTCAAGCAGTTTGTTATGGTTACTTTTATCGACTTCCGTAGAAAAGTAAAAAAAATTCGGAGTTCAATGGATTCCTATCTATTTTTTTTCTTTCTTTCTTTCTTTTTGTGTGTGTGTGTGTGTGTGTGTGTGTGTGTGTGTGTGTGTGTGTGTGTGTGTGTGTAAGCTGATTAAAAGTGAATGCTGTTGAAGACGATTTTATTGTCTTCTGATTCGGTTGATAATATTAAATATTCCAACCAGCACTTGTTTGTAGAGAAGAAGCAAACGGTGCTTGAAGTTTTAATGCTACCGCAAACTAAATTGATCTATTTCCAAATCCATACTGTTATGAATATTTTTTAATCTATGAGGGGTATGCAAAAGTTTCCGCAGTTTTAAGGAGAAAGGAGACAAGAACAATCAAGAAACCAGTACACATTTATTCAACGAAATATTGGCCGTTAGCATCAATGACCTTTCGCACATTTTTTAGGTAACAAATGAATGCCCCTGTGATAGAAGGGGTCGGGTTTTGAGCTGAAGAACGCAGTGACGAAATTTTCCTCCTCTGCGACTGTGGTGAACCGCTGTTGGGCTAGGGCATGTTGCATAGAGCGAAACAGATAAAAGTCTGAATATCAATGTCCGGGGAGTAAGCAGGGTGCGGTAAAACCTCCCAGTGTAACGGTTCAAGGGTAGATTTCGTCGTGGCACCGACATATGGTCTGGCATTATCGTGTAACAGGATGACTGGGCGACGTCCTTTACCTGTTGATGGGTGTTTTTGCTGGTTTACACCCACAGAGAAGGTTTAGGCGCAACTAGCTGAGGTTCGGTGCAAGAAAGCCTGTCCATGGGTATGTTAACACTGGTTTACACCCACACAGAAGGTTTAGGTGCAACCAGCTGAGATTGTAGAAGCCCTTAGAGCCACGTTACAAAAACTAGGAGCTATTAGGTGGAACCTAGAGGCTCACGACGGGAAAATTGGTGAGCAGGAAGAAAATGGAATGCCTAGCTACTATTTTTAACGAGGAAGAGGCAATACCCCAGGTCCGGAGGCTTAACGTGCCCATCCGACGCACGGCGGATAATAGTTGGTTCAACACAGTGCAACACAACTTACCTTGGATCGGTAAACGAATGTGTTAACCATAAGGCCATCTGTGGGTCCAGGTCATTTTCAGCTTTTTTACCGAGCTGTACAGTGGTCTGAGTAGCCCGTAGAGTTGCTCATGGCAGTCGTGTTAAACTCTGAAACAAAATAAAAAAACAATAACAACAAGCATAACGAATGCTTGTTTTACACTTGCAGATTAATCGAACAGAAATCATCTCTACGCGCCCCCCCTCCCCCACCACCACCAAAAAAGGATATGATGTTTTATATGTGGCTGATATGAAGTTATTTTTCCTCACCGATATCCGAAGTAATACATTTTTTATTTTACTATGTGACGTCAGAATTGTCAAATTAAAACTTCTGCAATTATAAGTGAACAGAAGAGTTAGTCCTTTTTATGCTCATGTTTAAACTTTTTTTTCAGTTACCAATAATTGCATGCATATTCATCCACTGTCGTGGGCAGTGGTGGAAATGGGCCGTAACGCAGCGAAACCCCATGGTCCGGGAACGATAAGACACCAAAAGAAAGGGAGCATTTAATTTGAATAAAACATTTCGAAATGCATTAATATGCATTTCAGTTAATGACGCCATCTTGCATGAATTGTTCATTTCAAAAATAAAAAAATTCCTTCTGCTCTAATAAATCTTTAATACGGTGTTTGGTGAGAGTGAAGTTAACGACAGGGGCTGATCGCCGGCCGTCTGGCAGACCGCGGGAGAGGTCTGCCAGACTGTCGGCGATCAGCCTCCTGTCGTATGACTAATAGGCTATTTTGCCTGAGATTATGAGGTAAACGAAGGACTTATCCTTCTTGTTAACTCTTGAGGAATAAGAGAAAAAATTGTTTATTAAAAGTACCCTTTGTAAGCATAAAACTCGTATTACTCAGCCTTCATATAGCTGCATAATTTATATATGCTGTTTTTCTTCCGAGCATCCGTCGTTACCAATGGAGAAGCTTATTTCCTGTCACTGCAGTTTTAGGACTGTCATCTAGGTAAAGAGACCACATTCTCTTTACTCCACCCCATTGCGCGAGTGGTCAGGGTCTTAGGTTTCTGGTTACTATAGTGGTCCGAGCCATGCATGGGTAGTGCGCTTGCTCCATGGTGCTGGCTTCTCTCCCCCCTCCCCCATGACAGACGACCAACGGTTTATAGTTGATGTTAAACCCGAAAACAAACGAAAATTTTCTTTACACCATGGTTCTTATGATCCGTGAGTTGCCCAATTGCGTATCCGACCGTTTAATATCATTCTTGCAAAACGAATATTTTGGTTATGTTTGCACATAAAACACCCAATTCCCTGTTTTCGAATATAGGATCACCCGGACACTTTCTTTTCCCATCTCTACGACCATCCAACCAAAAGAAGTGAATTAGCTCTGCTAAGCTCCCTTTCCCCTTCCGGAAAACTAGTGCCTTAAAGCAGCTAAGCCGCGCAGGCCCTTGTACACCCCTGGATGTTCTTCTCCAAAATATCTGAGGGTTATCCGCAGTTCGGGTTCGTGTGTATAACTGAAGACTGGGTACAATAAAGAGCCTGATTTCTGGTTAGTCGTCCGGGTTTTGCCCGGGTTCAAGAGCCGAATGTGGCATGGGGAGTGTGCTCATTGTACGTCACTTGCTCTGTCCCTTCCCTGGAACCCGTGGCCCTTTTTAATTAGGGACGGGCGATTGCTTATATCCCATAGAGTTGCTAACGGTTGTCATGGAACCCCAAAACAAAACAAACAAAAACAAAACCCATAGGATAACCTTGTTTGTTTGTTTGTTTGTTTATTTTACACTACTTCTTATCAAGGAAAAATAAGCTTTCTGTGTGATTAGGAATTTTCATACTGTTATACACGATGTGTCGTCATTCTTTTTTACCACACATAGTCTCAAGCTTTTACGATATGAACGGCATATTTTTATATGGCACTTATTATAAGTTTATTTAATGTGTCGATTTCCTTCCAAAGTGCGCCAAAGGCGCCTATTACGTCCGTGATGTTCCGCCTGTGCTTTTGTTCAGTATAACTACCACATGTGCAACGAAATATGTCAGGATTGTTCGCACATCCTCGTGACGTCATGTGTACAGTCATAATAGCTCACCTATCACCCAAGAGCGAATTACTGACAGCAACAAAATGTAGCTGTACCAATAACCTAATTGCCGAATACGTATGCCTCGTAGACTACTTAAAGCGAGACACTAAAAGTAGGGTTAGAACTAAATTATACGCCAATTTGGCAACGAAAGTGTGTAAGCACCTACTGCATTATAAGCAGCATAATCCTCACTAGTCCTCTTATGTTTGTTATAGAAAAAAATATATATATCAAAAACTGAGAATGATTAAAACCTGTATGATTTCATTTCGTGCGTAGATTCTATGAAATATATTTTCTTCCTGTTTGCTTCCGTTTTCAGAAAGAAAATAAACATTAAATTACATGCCCGAAAACCTAACCTTCGGAGATTTTATACGCAAATTTATTTATATATTAAACAGTAAGTAGTGAACTATTCTGCGTGATGCTGTTTTATCCATTCTGAGCATTTTATTTGAAGTCTTTCCGGTATATAAGCCCATTTTGGTTCCCCAGAATTTATGGTCTACCTGTGTTTGCCATTGTCAACTCTGAAAATGAAAGGTCTCGCTTCGATTACAGGTGACCGTATTCCTGCAATCAACGCCGTCGTTGTGCCAGCTTAAGGGGAAAATTGAAGCCATTTTAAGAAGACTGGATCAAAGGAGATAATCCATCATTTTGCCAGGTAGGCGCGCATGAAGAATAGGTCCTCGTGCTCGTGTTTGGGGACCAGAAAAGCGGTGTATTCACCTGTGTGGCGAAAGTGGGCGGCGGCTGCTGCGACGACCCACTAGTGAGGTAGACTTCCCGCAACCAGGCTCTCCTTGTCCCGTGGATTTACGAGGCAATAAAAGCGAACTGCAAACCCCCGGAGTCCCGCCACTTTTCTCACCCTCCCTCGTAGTTCGCTTCCGCCACACAACTCACCCAGGCGCCTTCCCAACAGTGACACTACCACAACCACTACCAGAAATAAATTTGCTGAGACCTCTGTGCTCTGCAGCATATATATTTTTACGGAGAAGGAGCTCTTGCTTGGCAAATGAGCATCAATTATACACAGAGGTCAATGGAGACATAAAAAAGCTACAGGGAGGCTTCGTATGTTAGCGTAGACTGGATACTGGGAGGTGCAAATTTTAATTTTCTCCTAGATTTTTTTTTTTACTTCCAAAGTTAAGATGGTTCAGTGTAAACATACGTAGCCTTGTGTTGGACTGATGGAAAGCATATTTCTTTCTGTACTTTTGTCCTGAAAGAAATATGACTCCCATCAAAGTTAAGCTGCTGGAAAAGCTTTCATTGGCAATCTTGTGCGTTGTTATTCGTGAAGCTTTTATTTGCGATTTAGGCACAGCGTTTGTTTTTCTGGAATAGTGGAAACCCAAGACAAAAGAAGAGGTATTTCATTTACCTTCAGGAGTCGTAGTATTCATTGAAATGAGCGCTCGAAAATATTTTTAACTCCAATTAATTCTGCTTCCCAAGTGGTCGGAGGGTGACCATCCGAGTTGAACTCTAATTGTTGCCCTAAATTTGAAACAACCATTTGCCTTAAATGAGGAACAACGACTCGCAGCTTCAAATGCTCTCAAGATGATCATAAAACCTCGGAGCAAGAAAACAAAAATTCAGTTTTAGTAAATCGCACTAATAAATGATCGGGATTTGTTTGTTTGTAGCACTCGCAATACTAAACACCGCAATTGCGTACAGTAACTACTCTAATCAAGTAGCTACTTTTTTTTTCTGCCGTTTTATAAAGTGATACTCTGTAAGCAACAACTTCTTTTGTAGTGAAGTGATCTCAATTTATGAATGTCGGTTTTACAGCACAAAGTGGTATCAATGGTTGTGGGGAAATAAATAACAAGCGTCAGCGAAGTTTCTGCATGATGCCAGATCGGCAGGTACTTATTTGAATTGCAGTATTTTCAGCTTTTCTTGAATCCTGCGCATTTCTAAGACTGCCTGTCATTTTCTAATCGCTTTTATTGTTGGTGACACGAACAATTATGGATGGTTTACGATCGCATTGTATTTACGCAATATGCGATGATTATTGTTCTTGTATCTTGAAGAAAACATACATACTGGTTATGGTTGTAGAGAGCGATGAAGTGAGTCCGGAACATTTTTATTTTTTATTTTCTAGCTGATACGCGTTCAGTAAGCCTTGTATAGCATAATTTGTTTTCTTTTTAAAATGCTAATGTGTTATGATTCTTTTCCAATAAAAAATGCAACAGAAAACTGCACAGTTAGTGGAATTAACGTCTAATGTTTGTTTGAAGATAGAGTTAGTCTCTAAATCCATTCTCACTTGTCAGTCCCTTGGAACTCCTTTTTCTGTTGTTAAGAACGTTGAGGTGGGGATATTGCAGTGGGGAAATTATTGTAATTCGAAATTTAATTGATCTAGTCATTAGTAATGGAGTCTACTTGTGAGTCTCAGAGAATTTTGCCCAGTTACGAGGGATTCTTAATTACGTTGGTAGCGGAGCAGATTATTTTTCTTTCTGGAGCTTTTAGACCTATTTCACTCACGAAGAAAAAATCCGTCGAAGCAATAAATATCCAGGCTGCTCTACAGCTCGTTTTCAGGAGGACTATAGAATTGTCTGTGCTGTACCCAAACTGCCCTAATCCAAATATCTAAAGAACTAAAACACCCAGTAATAAATGGCGTTCACCATTGCACTCTAGATTAGTTTCTGCTTCCAACGACATCTGATTCGATAATATGGGGCTGGTTTTAGTTTTTGGATCCCCAAACGGCCCCAATTTGAGCCCCGACATTTCAGTGTTTTCTTGCCAAATTGGTGAAATCTTGTTCCTTGAATGCCTAAACGTGTAAATCCGAAAGTCTGATTTCGACTGATCACTATACTTTATTAATACTGCAAATTTAAAAAAGTGAAAAGGGGAGTGGGGGAGGTAAGAAGGGAAAGGTATTAAAAGCATAAAGGCACCGTACGTTCCTGTACTTTTTCAATTATCACTACACCACTGGTTGTAGGATAGCTGTGAGTCCTGTTCTAAATGGTTTGCTAAATCCCAAGACGTTTTTTTCTTCTTTGCATTAAAAAAAGAAAAAATGCTGTGGAAAAAATTATTTTAATTAGATTATTTATGACATGAACATTACTTTTCATCTATAAGCAGTCCTTTGAGCATACCTTACTAACCGGGTGTGGAGATATGTTGTTTCGCATCGTTCCTTCAGGTGTCCGTTAACGAAAACATCTGATTTTAAAATAAGCGCGTGACAGTTCAAAAAAGTATGAAGTTACTGATATATCCTAGCGAAATGGGTGGTACGACCCTGACAAAAACAAAACGCATAGTGCGTTTTCAAAGATCACTATACTGCTCCGTGTAGTTACGAAAAGTGTAGAAAAAGGTCTTTGACAAGCAGTAGCCGTAGCTCTTGCAAATATCGTTTGGAAGCAGTGGTAGAGGTATCACAGACGGATGCATGTGTGCAGTGGCGTACACATGGTTTCACCTATGAGGCGTGGCCCAAAATGTTGAAATTGCAAATCAAATTACCCCGGATAAAACATTTCTTGAAATATTGGGAAGCGATAAAAATATCTCCATAATAAAACGCGTTTTCAATTATTCGTTAAGTACGAGGGCCGTTCAAAAAATAACGAGACTGATTTTACGTGGGGCAGAAGTGTGAACATCCATACTTTCAAAGTATTCTCCCTCTACCTGAATTCACCCGTCCTACCTTTCTATCCACTTCCGGAAGGTGTATTCGAAGCCCTTCCTCGACATGTGGTTCAGGATGCCCATCACAGCATTATTCAGTTCAGTATTTGATTCAAACCGACGCTCAGGAAGTTGTTTTTTCACTTCAGAGAATAGGTGGAAGTCACATGGCGCCAGATCCGGTGAATACAGAAGTTGCGCCATCATTTCGATGCCTAGATTTTGGATAACATGCTAGCTAAGCAAAGCACGATGTGCAAGGGCATTATCATGATGCAAAATCCAACTAGTTTGTGCATATTCTGGGCGTTTTGGGGATACTTTTTTCTTTAGAGAACCTTTGTGAACTTCAGAATAATGGGCACCGGTAACAGTTTTTCCTTGTGGAGCAACATGGTCACACACAATTCCCTTTTTATCGAAGAAAACCAGGTGAATGACATTCCCTGTTTTTGCTTGAACCTTTACTTTCTTCGATCGGAGACTGTGGATGTTTCCATTGGGTACTCTGTTGTTTTGCTTCTGGATCGAAATGGTGAAAACATGTTTCATCACATGCGACGACTGGATCCAAAAAGTGTGCCTCACGTCGTAGCCTGGCACTTCCATTAGTGACAAGTGATAATATGATTTGCCTTGTGTTCATCTGTGAGCAAGTGGGGAATCCGCTTTACAGCGACTTTTCTGTACCCCAACCAGTTTCTCACAATGTCATCAACGGAACCAACGGATTAGCAACCTCCTCAATGGTCATTCATCACATTAGCAACCTCCTCAATGGTCATTCTGCGGTCTTCGCGCAGGAGTGTCTCGTTGGTATTGGCATTAAACTACGTAGTCGATGTCGAAGGCCTACCGGAGGGTGGCACGTCTTCCAGGCACTCTTCAACTTTCACAAATTTCTTGTGCCACTCAAAAACTCCTGCAAGAGACAAAGCATCTTTCTTATAGGCTGTGTTAATCATGTCGTGCGTTTCTGTGACAGTTTTATTCAAACGCACGCACAAGGTTATACCTGCTCTTTGCTCCACTTTTAAATCCGTACTGAGTTACAGAAACACGTCTGAACTGTACGCCTTCTACTACAAGAATGAACTAGTGGAGCGCTGTAACGACGCGTCGTCATGTGATTGTCCTTACAGGTGGTCCGACACAGGCAGCTGCATTTTTCTGCGTGGGTTTGCTTTGGCGCTATGACGTCAGTCTCGTTATTTTTTGAACAACCTACGTATGTATGTTTTCCACCTACTAAACTTTTCAGTCAAGGCTCAAGTAAACTAAATTCGACATATATGTACTATAATGAAGCTGTGCTGAAGAGTGGATTGTCTTCAGCTTGTCACTACCGGAATGATGAAAACGATGGCGAAACGTGTAGTAAAATGCAGAGCCGACCTCGGCGAGGGCGACGTTGAAAGTCTCGCACGATCATGTGAATGGTGGCCGGTATTTTGTAATGAACTTTTCATATCTCTTTTCTATGTATAATTATTTACTTTATGCTTACCGTAATAGTTTGAAAAAATGTATCGTTTCATGAAATATACATCCCCCACTTATTTTTAGTTTTGACTTTTCACTTAACCAGGCACGTTCCACTTGTATTTAATAAAAGCGGTAAAACTGATTATAGAACTACAGCACAGGAGTTCTGCATTGCCCAGTCAGTAGTTGGCATTGCTATTTTCGGAAGCCTTTCTCTGAGCCTGATAACTTACGCCGCATGTCTTCCTCAGGGCTGGCAATAAAAATGGCCGTAGTATACCATTGTCAAAAGCCAGAGGTGTACTCCAATTGAAACTTCACGCACCACATCCGCCGTTCACATACCTTGCACACTAGTAGTAACAAAGGTTACTGCCCCATTCCAATTAATGGGACCGTAAAATGGTGTCCGGGCGATCAGAGTGATGCTCCTGTCATTCCTCCCACAATGTCATCTGTCCTTTTGTGATACTCCGAAACTCTTGCCAAAGTGGTGGGGTCCATAGCTCTCTCTCTATCTGAGATCTTGGTTTCTGCATATTTAATTGCCTCGACCCTCCCATTCCCTCCAGGCAGGAGGACACCTAGAGCCACTATGTTGTACCTAGTTGCAATCTGTTGTTTTTAACCAAACTTTCTTTCAAGTAGATAAGACGTACGTATTTGTTTTATTTTCCTCGTACATGTGCGCAATGTTTGTGATTGGTATAGGGGACTCTCGTACCCTTCAAAATCGGCGACGTTGCAGGAGCGTACTATAACATATAATTGGGAAAACAGCCCTCACCAGTACCGCAGCAAACTTTTATTATCTGGTAGGGCGAAACTTGAAATTACGCCCCTTCGAGTTCAAAATTACGTCCCTTTGAGTTCCACTCAAATAATATGTGTTTTTTACTTTCTCACGCACCGCCGTTATAGGAAAATATTATGATCGTTCAAAAATCGCACTTTCAGGTTTTTGACATAATTTTATCAAAAATATAAAAACTAGGTAAATGTCCAAGAACCACAGGTTGTAAATGCCAAATAAAGCCATGGCTGCCATTCTTCTGTCCTGGGGACAGATTCCCGTCTTTTGAAGATTTTGGTCACCTGTTGTAATTGTTAGAATATTTTAAAATTCTGTTTTCGTTTTTCCTCCGAAAGTTGTGCATTTCTGTGATCACTGAAATTGTGGAGTTGCCCCCAAATGTTTTAAAAGTGATCAAAATGTTCTAAAAAGTTCACCGCGATTGCACACCTGCCAAATTTTCTGGATTTTGGCAAATCTCTTCCGGTCGGAAAGTGTGTTTTTTGGGGTTCATCACATTTTCTGGAAGTTCGGCGTAAATGCGCAGTCTAGGGGACATGAGAATGTTCCGTGATTTTCCGCGTTTTGAATTTTTCTGAAGGAGTCTTTTTTATTACTACTCTTTCTTTCCCTGGATGTATTCCTCATTTTTTATTGTTTCCAATGATGTTCATTTATTTTTCCGTAACCATGCAAAATAACGACTTTGCATTTTTTAGGGTTTTCTAAACGAAATGCTTGCTTTCCTACTTCGTAGTCTCTGCTTCAAAATAAATCAGTAGGGCTTGAATTTTTACACTCCAATTTTTGTAAGCGAAATATTTTAAACTCGGTTCATGATGTGTCCGTGAAAGAATCTGTTTTATCTCCGTGACCTGTAAAATCGTATTCACGGCTAAGTGACTACCGCAGTACCGATATTTCGAATTAATTTAACTTAAAATGCATGTTTTGCCGTTCCTTAGTCATATCTTGCTACATCAAATCACAGAGCAGGCATTTTGCCATTTTCTTAACTAAATTAAAGTTCAAAAACGCCACTACTTACTCATTGTGTAGAGAAAACTGTTGCGTATCACTATATACGGTGATAGACAGTTGAAGTTCCGATTTTGAACTTTGATTTTTGATTAAACAAAAGGAAAAATTATCGCACCTTTTATTTCTTGATATAGCAAATAGTGATTAAGGAAATGCTGTGAAAAGAGCTGTACGGATCACCGAAATGGCAGTATTCAATTTTTTGTCTTATCAACTTATAAAGTTGAGGGAGGTACAATGATCCTGCTACATAAAAAAGGTGACATTGAGGATCTCAGGAACTACAGACCTATCAGCCTCCTATCAGTGGTTTATAAAATCTTCACTAAAGTTCTTTCACACCGCTTGAAGGTAACACTGGACATGGCTCAACCGAGAGAACAAGCTGGATTCAGGAGTGGCTACAGCACAATAGATCATATCCACGTACTGAGAGAACTAATTGAAAGAGCGAGGGAATATGAACTTCCATTGTGCATGGCTTTTATCGATTATGAAAAAGCCTTTGATTCGGTGAAACCATCAGCAGTTACCACGGCTCTGAAATCCTGCGGTATTGAAGATGCATACATTAATATTATTAATAACATCTATGAAAATGCAAGTGCAAAGATTCGGCTGTTTGAAAATACAACACACATAAAAATTGGAAAGGGAGTGAGACAAGGTGACACTATATCTCCGAAGCTCTTTAATGCCACATTGGAAAATGTCTTTCAATCACTGAACTGGGAAAACAAAGGGATAAAGATTAATGGAGATTATCTAACCCACCTTCGTTTTGCTGATGACGTAGTCATTTTTGCAACTACCCCATCAGAGCTGCAGAGTATGATCCAGGAACTTGCTGACAAGAGTAAAGAAGTGGGATTAAAAATGAACTTTCAGAAGACAAAAGTGATGTTCAATGCTTTTACAAGAAATGAAGATTTATCGATTGATGGAGAAAAACTGGAGATAACAGATACGTACGTTTATCTTGGACAGCAGATATCAAGTGAGGGTCACATTGATGAAGAAATTAATCGGCGTACAAAACTTGCCTGGAGAGCTTTTTGGAAGAAACAGCATAATTTTCAAGAGCAATATGCCATTATGTCTTAAAAGAAAAGTGTTTGATCAATGCATCCTTCCAGTGCTTACGTATGGTGCAGAGACGTGGACCTTAACTAAAAGAGACATACAAAGGCTGCAGACAACTCAAAGAAGCATGGAGAGGTGCATGCTTGGTATAACCAGGAGAGATAAGAAGAGGAACTCGTGGATCCGAAAAATGACGAGAGTGGAAGACATCATGATCAGAGTTAAATCCCTGAAATGGCAATGGGCTGGACATACTGCCAGAAGGACAGACCATAGATGGACAGCCGAAATTTTAGATTGGATTCCAAGGGACAGGAAAAGACCCAGAAAAAGACCACATGGGAGATGGGTGGATGAAATTCGTAAATATGCGGGAGTGACATGGAGGAGACTGGCACAAGACAGACCGTTGTGGAGGAAACTTGGGGAGACCTTCGTCCAGCAGTGGGTTGATAATGGTTGACAATGATGATGATGATATATATATATATATATATATATATATATACCCATGTAAAACGTAAACGTTATAAACGCTCAAAGAACTTTCTCCGACAGAGCACAAATGATTAATTAGCTCTTCATTCCAGTGACATGTTCGGAAAGGTCATGCATATTAGACGTATCAGTATATTGTTTTATATGCCTCCATTCACTGTTTTGTAAAATTTCCTTCATGGATATGAGATATTCACACCTCATAGTGTATGTTACTCTGTACACTGGTTAACTGCATGGAATACTGTATGAGACAGTTTAACTTTTAAGTCTTTAAAAAGAAAATACTGAAGGGTGTAACTTTCTTTTTTATTCGACAACACAACACTCCACAGAAATGCAGAACAAAAAACAAACCAGCGCAGAAAGAATGAATATGGGAGAATGAACGTAACAATAGGAAGAATCAGATCATATGTAGAGGATTTTAGGAAGGGAGTGTCTGACCCCAGGTCTTAAACAACCTGTAGAAATAGGAAGCTGGGAAATTTGGGCTAAGGTGTCCAATAGGAAAGTGACAAAGAAGCGAGGTAGAAAGGAGAAGGAAGATGCTCTTATTTATTACCGGAGGGCCAGTACCCAGGGACCGACGGCTTAACGTGCCCATCCGACGCACGGCGGAAATTTAGTGGTTCGTACCTGACTGGGATCGAACCTGAGGTTTCTCCATTTCAGTAACTAACGTTGACCACTAGGCCATCAGCGGCCTATAGGAAGAAGCTTTAGGGGTAGGGCTTCGGAAATTTCCGTTCAAGGGTACACGCTCAGAGAACTTTCTCCGACAAAGCACAAATGAGTAATTAGCTCTTCATTCCAGTGACATATTCGGAAAGGTCATGAATGTTAGACATATCAGTATATTGTTTTCAATGCCTCCATTCACTGTTTTAGAACATTTCCTTCATGGATATGAGATGTTCACACCTCATAGTGTATGTTACTCTGTACACTGGTTAACTGCATGGAATATTGTGTGAGACTAACTAAAGTTCTTAAAAAGGAAAATACTGAAGGGTGTAACTTTCTTTTTTAGTTACAATTTATATTTTTTATATACCACATAGCATGAATTTATACCCTTGGTATGACCATTCTGGGAGGGCAACCGCCCTCCCAGTAGCTATTGCCCTGACCCTCACTCCGGATCGGCTGTTCTTCCGATTAAACTACGCCGACAGGCTTATCACTGCTTCATTATCGATTCAACTAATGCGTCACCTCAGTAGCACGTCATTTACGTCATGTCGCGTAGTACGTTTCTGCATACGGAATGCATCAATGACAGCTAACTGTTTTCTCAGTGCACCCAAACAGAACTCAAGAATGAGCCACCAGATCAGTACCAAATTTGTTGTAACAAACAATGGCATGTGAGATGTCGCTGAAATTTTAATGGTTTAACAGCCTAATAAATGTGTTGAAAAAGCATTCAAACTTTTTGACTTTGCGGAAAGGCGGGTATCTAATACCCCTCAGTGTCGTTTGCTAACAGTAAATCTGGAATGGCGTGGCAGATATAATGTCCACGTAATTTTAATGGCCCAGTTTGACCCAACGGACGGTTTGAAAAAACTACGGTATCTGGAGTGTAGGGTGGTGCAGCTAACCCGAAATGATCGCATATTTCATCCAAATCAATGGCGATGCACCAGTTTTCTATTGAACTATCAAAAGCGTGGCCGAACCTAAATCAAAGAGACGATCCGCTCCTTCTCGACTAGGGTGGGGAGGGGGATTACCCCACAAATATCGGTCGTTGACTATACACTGAAGAGCAATTGAATTAGAGACAGCTGGCGTTATGCAAATATGGCGCTGTGGGCGGCTCTGTAAACGGAAACGACATGACGTATGCAGCGATCCGACAATATAAGGAGTGATGCGACGGAAATCAGTAAGAGTCGGACGCAGTATGGGTAAGACGAAGGATCTAAGCGCATTTGATCGTGGGAAAATCGTCGGGGCCAGACGAATGGGTCACCTTATCTCGGAAGTCGTGCAGGCACTAGGATTTTCACGAGCCACTGTGTCACGGGTGCACCGTGAGTACATCGAATCCGGTTAAACCATCCCTGCAAGGGCCAACTGCCGTGGACAACAGCGTGTGGATGAGCGGGATCCTCGTCGGCTAGCTCGCATTGTAACAGCGGATAAACGGGCCACAGTGCAAGAAATCACTCGGCAGTTTAACGCTGGTGCAGAAAAACGTGTAAGCAGCCGCACCATCCAGAACCATCTCCTCGCTATATGGGGTACAGAAGCCATCGTCCCACGATTGTACCGCTGCTGACCGCACATCACAGGGTGCAAAGATTAGCATGGGCGCTGGAACATCGCCACTGGACTCTAGACATGTGGGAAAATGTTGCCTGGACTGATGAGTCGAGATTCACGTTGGTACATGCGGATGGCAGGATACGAGTACGGCGCAAACCACATGAAGCGATGGATCCTTCTTGCCAGCAGGGTACTCTTCAAGCTGATGGGGGTGGCATTCTCGTCTAGGGACTGTTTACGTGGACTGGTACGTGTGACATCGTCCCTCACAGGTCAACGTTACCAGGATATCCTGGACGACCATTTGCTCCCGTTTGTGCGTCTTCAACATCCCACTGGGGACCTCATCCTGCAACAAAACAATGCACCGTGCCATCGCTCCCGAATTGTATCCGAATGGTTGGATGAACACTCCACCGACGTGACTTCGCTTCCTTGGCCAGCTTGGTCACCTGACCTCAATCCCATCGAGCACATCTGGGATGCCATCAAGAGAAATGTTCGGGGCTCTGACCCCCCCCCCCCCTTCTCCTCCATCAAATCTTCGTGAACTGTGGGAGCTTGTTCAGGGGTCGTGGATCCGTATGGCTTCCCAACGCTTCCGGTGTCTTGTCGAGTCCGTGCCGAGACGAATCGCCGCCGTCATCAGGACGAAAGGTGGTGCTACACGTTACCAGACAGGTATCTCTAATTCAATTGCTCTTCAGTGTAATTCCTAAATGACATGTCAGATTATTCCCATGTAGTTTTAATGTTCTTTTCAGTGTGGCCCAATGTAAGTTATTCTATTCTATTCATTGGAAATCCAGCTGTGAACAGCGATGCTGACCCCCCCCCCCCCCTCCGGATGCATAGCTTCTCCCAAAATCAAATTTAGGTTACATCTGTATTATAATAGAAACAAATTTCTGCATATGAAGGGCTATTCTTACGTTAAAGGCAACAAATCGCATTCCGAGGAGAACCCCGCCCGTTCCCTTCAGATAATACAGCAGAAAATTTCTTCAGAAATCCAAATTTTCTGTCCTCCCAAGGAATAAATCATGCAAGTGAATATGCTTGGAAGCATGTTTTTAATCGAAAGTGCAGTTAACAACATCAGTAACGACTTTTGGGACGCTTCCATCCTCCTCTAAGCTCTGCAGAGGTACATTATCTTCACAAATATTATTTATGTCACTCCGTTAAACTATGAAATTTTTTTCTACATGCCAGATACCATTTTTTGTTTAAAGGCAGTATACAGCTTTTCAGGGTGTGACCCCTTTTCCCACCTACCCAAATCGAGCAATAAAAATCTCTCTCTGAAACCCATATTTAGTACTAGGGAGAGAAAAAAATAAAAAAATAAAAAAATAAAAAACAACAGCAGCAGCAAAGTCGATATTTAGTACTAGGGAGAACTCCCCCCCCCCCCAGCAAAGTCGGTCAGTATAGAAACTAATATTTTTCGCCAATAATACAGCTGTTAACAACGGTAATACCGCAAAATCAATTGTTTCCTTTAATGCAGGTGGTATACGCTCCATTGGGTGGATGGTGTGTACGCAGTTGGTATACGCTCCGTCAAGCAGGAATTTTTGGGTACCAAACTCTCGGGCACGAGTTTTCTGAAAAAGTTAATTTCACGCAAATGCCGGATTACTTCAATTTATGAAATAATTTACGAATCTGAAAAAAAAATGTATCGGAATAATTATCAGCTATTAAGATGATGCTGAATTTGAAAGGCTTGAGCGTGTTTTACAGTTCAGCGTAACTTTTAAGAATTTTGGCAACAGTCTGTTTTACTAAGGGATATGAAAAATGTCCTGTAAAGTTGTGTAATATTACGGAATTTCGTATGCAGTTTTCCAGAATTCTTATTAGTTACTTTGTTTGATGTGAAGAGGATCCGTACCACTTTTCGGAAAATTTTCCATTTTTTTTTTTTTTTTTTTTTTTTTTTTTTTTTGTGGAATGCTTCCCAAAATCAGTTAGACAGAATGGTTTCAGACTTCAGGAATGTTGAGGCAGCTAAGATGTCGCCTCCTTCCTTGAGTGTAACTAACATACCACACATTTTAAGATTTTATTTTATTGCGTAGGAGAACATTTCAATTAAATGTTAAGATAAAAAATAGCTTGTAAAATTTTTAGTTAAAACAGTGCAACACCTCGCCCTTTGCTAGTTATGAACTTTTTCCGTTGTGTCATAATTAAAATACTGCAAGAGCGTTCACAATTTTCGGGATATTCATTTTTTGTTTTGCTAGGTAGATTCACGGTTAACACACACACAGTGGGTGGTCTTCTGTCGTTCGCTATGGTTTGCGCCAAAGAAGAAGCTAGTTGGTTTGATATCACAGAAGAATTTTGCTATCCGATTCTATTGCGATTCAAGATCTGTTTGTTTAGTCTGTGCAGTTTTTTTTATCTTCTTTCTCTGTCTCTTTTAATCGTAGAAACACTGTCACAATTAAAAAAGAAAACGTACCTACAAAAAATAATGTGTTGTGGAACATCTGCTGCATTCGTATAACTTAAAACAACATTGCGGGTTTCCCTGTATGTTGATCCACATTGCTCGATGCATTTTTAATAACGTGGATGCTGTGATAAAAGAAAAAAAAATTATGCCAGATTTCTGCGGTCGCCTGAAAGTAATAATACTTCTGTGTATGCGATGAAAAGTTGCAAATTTACCCTGCATGGTTGAAGGCCTTTCCGCTTCTGGGTGTATTTATCGTACTCACTGTCTCAGAAACTCAAAAAGTAAGTTATCAGAGATGGGACATTTTTTCGTGTTACATAAGAATGGAATGGAAAACTTTGCCTTGTTTTATTTCTGTCAAATATCATCATTCCACCGAAATGGTTTGTCAGTTGTTGAGGGTTTTTATTATTTTTTCTTTTGCTTCGTATTATTATTTTTTTTTTTTTTTTTTTTTTTCGTTCCTTAGTTCCGTGGTTCAGAGGAGCACTCTTGTGGAACCAGAAACATTTTTGGTATTCAGACACGTGCAAGTAACACGAAGGTGGTCTTTGGAAAGAGGAAAAATATATAATAAAAATAAAAACAGACGTTTTACAAACAGTACTCAGGAACAAGTGTTTTCGCCTATACTAGTCATTTTGTAAGATACATACTCTTTTTGTAGAGCCAGTCTAATCGCATGAATGGAAGGATTAATGACCGGGTGGAACTGATATCAACCGGTTGATCCTAAGAGTAAAAAAATATCGACGTATCATCAACATTTTGTCATTTCTTGGTTTGTCTAACCCTGTCGGTTGCCTTAATATACCATTTTTGTGTACAGATATGAAGCAATAGGCTTAAAAAAATATTTTTGTGAAGCTTAATAGTGCCGAGCATAAATTGATTAACATATTGAAATATGTGAGTAGAATAATTTTGCTAAATTGAATCGGAATCATCGCAGCATGTTAATTACAATATTATCAGCTTCCCTATGAGACGAAACCAAATATCAGCGAGTGCCCTTGTGTAGTCTGTACTATACGATCCTTCATAAATGGCGCCGAATGTCTATTATTCAGATTTTTTTATAGTGTGTGACATCATTCCGAGAAGTTCACTATAGAGTTACAATGCGACTCCGTAGTTGAATGTGCGAATAAAAGCAACGCTTGTTGCAGTACTGCGAAGAGATACTTAGTGGAACAACTGGAACATAGGCAATAAATATACTTAGTATCTCTTCCCTATTTCTTAACTGTTTCCACACAGGAGAAATTTGCTCTTGCGCGTGTGAATGATTCCATCGATGTTTTGTTTATAATTTCACAGTGACTCAAGAAATAATCCCAAAGTGTTTCTTTTGCGCAATTAAAGTTAAGGAAAGCGTTATTTATGAAACATCGCTTGTGTTTTAAAAAACTGGAAAACGTGCGTGAACAATCCGCAAGTGACACCCATGTGTTGTGTTTACCTTTAATCGCTATGGAGTCATTAGGCTCCATTTCCCC
This sequence comes from Macrothele yani, assembly GCA_039090855.1. Classification (NCBI taxonomy): domain Eukaryota; kingdom Metazoa; phylum Arthropoda; class Arachnida; order Araneae; family Macrothelidae; genus Macrothele; species Macrothele yani. Next base: position 80,941,867 of record CM077026.1, read on the forward strand.
TGAATTTTTAGTGATTACTGTACATCTGTTTTTCAATGGCTTACAAATTTCTTGTCATTATTATCCGGTTATACGTTTTTCACTTTTATACGTAATTCTGCGTAAATCCCGACATTTTCCTGTAGTTTCTATCGCTGTTTCAATTCAGTTATACTTAATTCATTTATGCGTTTTTTGCGATTATACGTTAAATTTTGAAGTCAACTAATCAAAGTACACTGTTCTTTGATTCACGTTAATCCGATTAAGTTTCTATTGCTGTTAAGAGTTATTTGAGTGAGTATCTAGAAGTTCTTTATTAATGAAGTGCCTGTTGAGTATTGGCTGAATAAAAGATTATCTGTAAGTACCGTATTTTTCTGTGTATAAGACGATATTGTTTTCCAAAATTTTTAGACCAAAAATTGGGAGTTGTCTTATACACGGGGAATAACCGGTAACAGCTAGCAGCTATTCCTGGTGGACTTACAGGTCAGCTACAGCCTCTAGATATTTCCATCAACAAGCCCTTTTAAAGCCCTAATGAAAGAAGAATTATATACATGGTTGCAAAAAGCAGGTAATAACTTAACGCCGACAGAGAGAGTGAAAAAACCAACCATACTGAGGTCTGCAACTGGGTCCTAAACTCATGGAATGGAGGTGGTTGTGAAGTCTTTCAAGAAATGTGGAATCAGCAATGCCATGGATGGAACTGAGGATGATCTAATATATATAGACAGTGACTCAGACGACAGCAGTGATGCAGTTGAGGTTGGAAAAAAGTGATATGTCTGGAACTAATAGTGCTAAAGAAAGTGATGCATAATTTTATAGTTTGTATCTTAAAAATATTACCTAATTTCTAAATAATATAAATTTCCAAACTTCTTTTTTTTATATATTACCACAGACTTGTCTAATATTACCTAATTTCTAAATAATATAAATTTCCAAACTTCTTTTTTTTTTTATATATTACCACAGACTTGTCTAATATTACCTAATTTCTAAAAAAATATCCGATGTGTCCTTTTTTGTAATAAAAATATTGATTTCTTAATTTTCTGTTCGAAAAATTAGGCGTCGTCTTAAACATGGAGGCGTGTTATGTACGGAAAAATACGGTAACTACTTCTTTTAAGATCTTTGAGTGAATTTTTATTCCGTAAGCTATCCAGAGTTTTACTTAGAGTGAAGTAGGACAACTTAACGTAGTGTTTCTGGGGTTAAGTTGACTTCACACACATATATTGACACCCTTTTTAAACCCAGGAGCATGACAAAGTTGTAATAACGATGGAGCAGCTGAGACGATCACTGACAGTGAAAGAACAGTATATTTTGATTCTCATTGCAGTGTTCAGAGAGCCTCGCACAGTCTTCTGTAGACTGCAGTAGGGAGAAACGGCCTCAAGAAAATGGCCATGCATAATTGCGTGAACTGATGTAAAGAAGGCAAAGCAAAGATTTACAGCATGCATGTTACAACTAAAAGCAGGAATTTGCAAACAAGGATTTGAAAAGCAAGACTTACAGCAGGGATGTTACATCAAAAAGCAAGGATTTACAACAAAAAGCAAGGATTTGCAAACAGGGATTTGAAAAGCAAGACTGACAGCAGGGATGTTACATCAAAAAGCAAGGATTTACAACAAAAAGCAAGGCTTTGCAAACAAGGATTTAAAAAGCAAGATCAACAGCAGGGATGTTACAACTAAAAGCAAGGATTTTCAACAAAAAACAATTATTTGCAAACAAGGATTTGAGAAGCAAGGACTTACAACAAGCATTACCAAAAGGCAAGGATTTATAACAGGGATGTTACAACTTTGATACACTCGAGACAGCGTTCTATTTATTTATTTTTTTCTTTTTGCGGCCATGAAATAGATGATGCAAGTAAACATTTACTAAATAACCTTCACAGTTCTCCGTTTGCTCCGAATTCAAGAAATCTGAAACAAACAAAGATTAGTGAATATTTTACTTGGCACGAATGCTAAATCAACTAGAGGACAAACTGCTTTGAAAAGAGCGATACTTATACGTAAAGAATGTGTAATAGAGATATTGAATATAAGACAGTGGTATTCCGATTTACTACCCAGCATTTAAAAGGTAAGCGGTTCTTTTTTCATATATCAAAAATAAGAAATCGTGCAGAATTTCTTAACTTAGTTTTCAGAACGAAATTAGAAAAGAAAATATTTAAGCAACAGTCCAAAGAGACATTGGATTAAGGTAGCAAACAATGTATGTATGTCTTACATTATAAATTGGCGTAATCTAAAATTGCGGACCCCCCTTCCTTCCTTTTCTTTTGCCTCTTTGGAGGCACTCAAAATTTTACAACAGTGTTTAACATTTTGAAATTTCTTTTATACATTTTTTAAGGCCATCCCCTAGAAAAACGTGACCCGCAAAAAATTATCGACTCGCTGACCCGTGACCCGTTTCCATCTCTGACATGCATTGCGGCGCAGGGCGAAGGTATACCCTAAATGAGAACTTCGCCATGTAGTCTGTTAATGCATTTCTAATGGAAGGGTGTCACAGGATGACAGGTGAGCCTGTACCTCTTGCGTAACACTGTGTTCTGTTTCGATCTCCATTACATAATACCACTTACAGGTGTAAAGCCGCTTCTTATTTTGAATGGTCGAAATGTACCTCGTCCTTTAGTTTTGGACAGCAGTGTATTATTTACATTACAAATGAGAGAAAATATCTCCTTGCTGAATGTGGTATAAACAAGATTATCCTGATTACGTAAACCACTGATAAACTCTGTTCGACGGTCTGTATCATCTCAGTGTAAGATAGTCTTTGTCGCTGTGCAATGTGTTTTTGCCGAGTTCGTTGATCGATTATTCAACTGACACGTTCTTCCTTGGACAACTTTTTTGTCAACTTCTTACCTTGTACTAGATCTGAAATAATTCGGTCTTCGGTTGACTTTGTCTTCCTGCTCCTGGGTCATGAAGAGTAAGTTAAATGCCCCCACCTCGATTGCGGTTCTAACTGTTGTATATTCAATTTGAGCTTTCGTCTGATGTTATTAATTATGTTGAATCACCGCTGATCGATCGTTAGTTCCTTACGTACTGATATTTGTTAATTTTGAAACCTGGAAAGAGAAAATCTTTCTGTTTTTCAACATTGACATTTCGTATGTATGACTTTTGTTTTATTCTGCATCTTTACAAGCACGCGCAGTTACCTATTGGTTTTTATGTATTTTTAAACCGAATCTAGTGATAATACAAAATAGAGAGCAGAGTGTGTGCATCCATCAAGCAACTGATGATCGATTTTGGCTCTTTTGTTATATTTTTTCAAGTTTTGCGTGTGTTTACTGCAGTTTTGCCTTAAATATGCTGTTTTCCAAGTTACGTGAAACATACCTGTACTCCAAGTCAGCTTTAGAGTGTTCTATTTTGTAAGGTAGGGAACCCGGATCACAGAGTTCCGGGAAACGTAAGAATAGTATCAGTCCGCGTCACGTCACACCCGCAGAGTCTTTATTGTCAATCATTATTCTGGCATTGCTCTTCCCCACTTAACGTCCGTACTTCGAAGAAATGTTTTTCCTACGACTAATAAAGTACGATCCTCGCACATTTCCACACTTTTCAGTTGATAGTTCCTGTATTGCAAATGTTGAGACAAGTATTCTATCCCTTTCACCCCAGCTCTCAGCCCTCAAACTTATAGTTCCCAGCTGGACAGTCCGCGGCCGAAGGTACGATACTCTTGATTGAATTAATTCTCATGTAAAATCTCTCTCAAAAACCCTGTGCCAGTTTGTAAAACTTGTGTTAAATAGCAGTTTTGCTTGATAAACTGCTGACCCCACCTTCCAAAAAAAAAAAAAAAAAATTTATGGGAATAATTCCATTGCTTTTTGTTGTAAACGACAGGTACTATTTTTCGTAGCGGAAGTAGCTATTCCGCAACTTCCGCTGTAGTACACACTCTTATAAATATAGTTGCAGTCTACCATTGTGTAACACCGTATGCTACGTTTATCCAAAATAAAAAAAATAAAACCTTGGATTAAGGAACGGTTTTTAGTACCTCATAGTAACAGGATTTGTTTACCACTCACGCAAACGCCTATAACTTTTCTCCTGGATCTTAACTGGAATAATCTTTGACACATTCATTAATTTGGATAAGTCAATATCATGACCATCATGAAGTAAAGTGACGAAGCTCCCGTACTTGCATTGGCACTTGAACTGTTGCTTCAGTTAAAACCTTTCTCTTCGCCGGTGAACAAATATCACAGCTTGTTTTGCAATTCGTGCCTCCCTCCTCCTCCTTCTGATGTCCCTTTATGTTCTTTTTTTATTTGTCATTATTTAATTTTCTGCTGCGGGACAATGGGAACGCTGTCATTTGATCGGTCGCTTTTCCAGTTCCGTGGTTCGCTGGCAGGGAGGATGCCGGATGATGTGGAACCAAGTGGAACTCATAGGCTGCAGCTGTCAGTCATAGCACGTGACATCTGCCGCTGCAGCAGCGTCTTTGGACGTTGTTTCTGCTCACCTGGATCGACCCATCATCATCGGCGCCCCCACCCTTTTCCCCCGTAACCATCTATCTCTCTATCCATCAGAAGCAATCGTGGATCTCATATGCAATACGAAAAGCTTGCTGCTTGTTTCTTGGGTCATTCAGCTCTTTTCGATTAAGAATTCAGTTCGAGTGCTTGATGAAAGACTCTGGTTTGGTGTACAGTCCTCAAGTTCTAGTTTTTGGTGGGGGAAAAGTTTGCAGCAGTCCACAAGTTTTCGAATTTTCGAAATAACTGCTTAAGGTCTTTGGAGTACCTTTTCGTATTGCGCAAAGCATTTCGATTTTGAAAAATCATCGCAGTACGTGTCTTTCAAGCAAATGTCCACGATTTTTTTTTTTTTTTTGATAGCCGTTTGTTTTATTATTATTAATGACAAAATTTTCACCGTAAATCTCATGTGAATTTTAGCAGACTATATTAATAGTCTACTGAAATTTGTCCAAATCAGAAATTCTGCTCGCATCAAGGAACCTGCTGCATCAAATAGAAATTAACTTTATTTGTATTCCTTTTGTCGGTAGTCTTTCTGAACTGCATTTTTCCAGATTTTTAAAAGAAATAGGAAGTTCAACTGTGGTTGTTTTTGTGTAAAAAGTAAAAATGAATCCATCGGTGATTCAAATACTGCAAAGAAATCTATGTAATGTTAACAAAAATCGTATTAATTTTTCAGGGTTAAAAGAATAAAAGCGCGAAAGATTTTTTTTAAACATACAGCATTGAATGGTGAAATGCACTCTGTGAGAAACATTTTGTTTAGAGGCAACTTTGCAAGTCCTCAAAGCGCATATTGAAATAGTAGAAAATGCGGTGGCCTCTGTACTCAGAATAAGCAGCCCCCAAAAAGAACCATCGAAATAACGTTTGGTAATTTGTAGGGAACTGGTAAATTGTTGCATTCCCGTATCAGATTTCGTATCTAGGAATTTTGGAAAATTAAGTAGTCTCTTTCAGAAAATAGTAACGGTAATGCATTTTAAGGTTCGTTTCTTAGGGCCTTGGGTAGAACCTGAATTAGTCTTGCAGTTGCCAATCATGAACATCACACATCATTTTTTTCTCTCTGTACCCAGGGGCTCCAATACTACAGATTCTCCGTAGTCATTACGAATCGTCGGTCCGCTTTGGAGTGCGGAAAACATCGAATATGCTGCGGTAATCGAAAATCCTGAATTAGTCATGTAGTTCCAATCAAGAACATAGCACATCGTTTTCCTCTCTGTATCCAGAAGCGCTCCAAGTTCTATGAATTCTCCGTAATCGTTACGAAATCGTCGGTCTGCTGCGGACTACGGAAAACGTCGAAAGTGTTACGGAAATCGAAAGTGCCAGTGAAATAACGTTATTTAACATCTGTGTAAAGTTTATTTCCATGTTTTTACGACTCTAACGTTTACTGAAATCTTTTTTGGATTATTTGCTTGATGTTTTCAGTATCGTGGCATTTCTTCGATGTTTTTTTTTTTTTTTTTGTTATGTTTAAACATCTGGGCACGTGACAGTTTGCGCAGTCTGTGGAATTCAGGAAAAGGCATGAAATTTTTGCTTTTTTACAAACCTAGGTGGAAAATCCTTGTCTTTTTTTTTTTTTTTTTTTGTGAATGATCTTGCAATAGTACTGGAATTCTTTTCTTGCAATGAAAATTGTAAGAAAAAAGGTCGAAAAATTAGAGTTGAGTGGCTAGTGATTCAAAAAACCGCGAAAAGTCAGCGAATCTTGCATGATGGCGGAAGGACATCATGCAAAAAGTGTTCGAACCTCCGAAAATGACTGCTCGAGCAGTGATGAAAAGGTTCCCTGGTTTTCCGGTCCACATTTCCAATTTTTCTGACCACGCTACATTTTTTTCTCTTCCATTTTTTATTATTATTATTATTCTCTCTCTCTCTCTCTCTCTCTATCTCTCTCTCTCTCTCTCTCTCTCTATCTATCTATCTATCTATCTATCTATCTATCTATCTATCTAATCTATCTAATCTATCTAATCTATCTAATCTATCTAATCTATCTAATCTATCTATCTATCTATCTATCTATCTATCTATCTATCTATCTATCTATCTATCTATCTATCTATCTATCTATCTATCTATCTATCTATCTATCTATCTATCTATCTATCTATCTATCTATCTATCTATCTATCTATCTATCTATCTATCTACTTCCTGTTTTTTGATATCTTCGGTAATAGTGAAGAAGGGCAATTTTTCATTTTTTTTTTTTTTAATGAAACGCGTGTTTCTCTATTTCAAAGAGTTTCTCAAAACTAGTCAGTAGAGCAAACAGTTTTGCCTTCTTCCCCCATTTTAATGCGAAATTAAATTTTAAAATCGGCACTCATCTCTCCGTGATGGAATCTACGCCATTTCCGTGACCTGTAAAATTGTTTTCATGGCATACTAAGTAACGCAGTACCAATTTTGACATTTAATTTAACTTGAAATGCGTGTTTTTCCATTCCTTAGTCACTTCTAGCAGTATAAAGGATTTGAGCAGGCGTTTGGTGTTTTTCTCTTTTGTTTAAAGCAAAATTAAGTTATTGTGTGAAAAAAAAAATAACTTTACGGAGAAGGAAAGACTGCGACAGAGAGCTGGTTATGATTTTGAACTTGAATTTCTTTTTAAACAAGAGGAAATGCTTGTTCTTTTTGTTCCTTGATATGGCAAGAAATGATGGCAAATCATACATTTCCAACCAAACTAAAGTTGAAAAAGCGATAATGAGGTTACTAACTCTGCCGTGAAAATAGCTGTACGGGTCATAGAAATGATGCAGTTTCCAGCAAGGACAAAGTAAATAACTGTTTTCAATTTCAGTTTTACCTTAACCGAAAATATATAAAGTTTGCTCCGTTGATCGGTATAAAAGGGGGGGGAGGGAGAGAAGGGCTGTGGCAAATTAGAAAATGTGCATATTTTATGAATAGGAATTTTTTTTTTTTAATATGAAGTCAATTTTCTGCAGTATTACTATTTTTAAGAAAATGTTACTTTTTTTTCTCCTTTCTTTCTTTTACGGGGTTTAATGATGCCGTTAGCGCCTGCCAACTTGTTAATGAATACACTTAGTATGTTTACTATAGAATTTCCATTGGAACATATATTGGCTTTTGAGGTAAACTAGAAAACAATTGTTGTTCCCACAGAAAAGTTGTGATTTATGGAAAAATTTTAAGCAAAAATTAGCTTTTTCTTGCAAATTTACTGTTACTTTGTTCCATCTCCAATTTGTTATAAAGCGTGTAATAGAATTTTATATACATATAACCACTGAAAAAGCTAAAAAAAAAGCTACCGAATTTTCTAGTGTTTGTCTACTGAAAATTTCCAATGAGGGTTGGAGTCTCTGTCTCTCTTATGGCAACCATTTCTGTGAAATTTAATTTGCTTTTTATTTCATAATGTGAACTTAATTTTATGTAATTAAATTCATCAGTGAAAAGGTTACAGCTGAAAGTAAAAGGTGCATGTAGAGGACGGATATATGTTGTTGTTTTGTTTTTTGTAGATTTCTGCTAAAATCAAGAAAAAGCAACAAAATATTTAAACTATGTCATACTCGAAAACTTAGCCGGACATTAATAACAGCAGTTAAAAAAAAAATGCATGGTCACTTCTACGTAAAAAAATTCTTTGTTGGGACTCAGGATCGTATCATATCAAACCCTGAGCTACAAAAAGAAACATACTGAGTTCTACGTAGACAATTTTTTGTTGGGATTCAGGATCATATCATAGCAAACACTGAGCTGCACATAAATGACAGCTGAAAGAGTTTTAAGACCTCCGAAGAGCACAATCCGTTTGGCAATCAGTCACCTTCCTAAAGTAAAGAATAATCCTTCTAAGAATACGTAGAAGGACAGGACCAAGTGGTGTAGCTTTGCTTTGGGGGGAAAAAAACCCCATCAAGGTGTTAGTGTTCAATATGCCTCTTTGTAATGCTGTCTTCCACCTTGGCACAGATATCAACCAAAACCTGGTCTCGAAAATCAGGATTGCGTCATGTAGTGGAACACATACCATATACACTGAGTGGCCACTTTATTATGACCCCCACCCCCTCCCCAGTTCTTCGTTGGGCCACCTTTTGCCTTTAATACTGCGTCGATTCTTCATGGCATGGACTCCACGAGATGTTGATAGATGGTTTGTGGAATCTGAGACCATGCTTGATGAATAGCACTTTTCAGGAGTGTGAGATTGCAGGAGTGTGGATCCAGCTGTCTGATGGCTCGTTCAACTTCATCCCACAAAATCTCAATGGGGTTGAGATCTGGAGATTGTGGGGGCCACCTAAGCAAAGTAAACTCACCGGCATGTTCCTGAAACCAATCCTGTACAATACGAGCACTATGGAAGGACGCATTATCTTGTTGAAAGTAGCCATCGCCATTGGGATAAACAATCCACATGACTGGATGCACTTGGTCCGCAACGATGTTTAGATATGATGTGCCAGTCAGACGTTGATCAACACAAATTAAAGGGCCCAAAGCACGCCAGGAAAACATTCCCCAAACCATAACGTTGTCTCCACCAGCTTGAAGGGTTGTAGCAATGTAATTGTGGTCCATGCTTTCGTGCTGTTTCCGCCAAATTCTCACTCTGCAATCGGCATGGTGCAACTGATAACGTGATTCATCGGACCACGTAATTTGTTTCCAATTATCGACTGTCCAATCCTTGTGTTCCTGTGCGAACTGGAGACGTTTTCTGTTGTTAACTGTAGACAGCAAAGGTGTTTGAACAGGCCTTCGGCTGCCACATCCCATCCGATGCAGTGTACGACGAACAGTGCGTGCAGAGATCATTAGAGGGGATCCTTGATTAAGATGGTCTGTAATTTGTTGCACTGTTGCCCTTCTGTTGTCTGCTACCAGTCTGGACACTCTCCGTTCCGCCCGAGCAGTCACTAGTCGATGACTACCACACGTTGCACGTAGAGACCCAGTTTTTTGGCTGACAGTCCAGTCTTTAAACACTTTAACAACAGCTGCTCTGGAACATTTCACGAATGCGGCGGTTTCGGTTATACTCGCTCCATGGCTCCGAACTCCTACAATCATCCCACGTTGAAAGTCCGTCAAATCGCATTTTTTGCCCATCTCGTCACCCAAAAATCATTTCTACTACTGTCGCAAGCACTAAGCTTTCCCTTTTTATACAAGCCTCTCCCTCTGGCAGCAACAGCGTGCAGCCATAGCTCATTTGCTTAAAACTGTCAGGTGGTCATAATAAAGTGGCCACTCAGTGTATACGTGAGGCCACTGGCCACAGACAACCTGACATTATAATTGTGTGGGTGGGTGGGTGGGTGGGGGGGGATCTCGTTAAAAGAGAACGGAAAGATTCCAATAAAGAACAACGTTTAAAGCACTATGACGCAAGACTCTACACCATTTATGTACATACGACTCGCATAAGTCTAAAATTTCCTTTATGGCATAAATACAACACTCAATATGAGCTGAGCTCAGAACGGTCACAGACAACGCTGAAACAATTCCAAAGAATTGTTTCAGCGTTGTCTTGGGACCGTCTAAAATTTACTTTAATGGCGTTCTAGGCTCTGAGAATGAAGCCCATACGAAGCCTTCCAGCAGAATACGAAATCTCGGCATATACTGAATGTTGTATTTTCGCCACTAAAGGAAATTTTAGACATGGGAGTCTTATGGTAAAAGAAATATGTCACAGAAAATCTCCATATATACGAGAATCAAAATGAAGTCCAGGGAATCTGGGAGCGGAACATAACATTGATCACACCACCTGTCATTCTGACAACTGCCGCAATGCTTAACAACACTAAAAAACGTCAAGTAATTGAGATTACTACAATTCCTTTAATTCCTTGACACAGTTCAGAAGGTTGTCATTTTGGAAAAACTTCACGTATCACAGGAAAAAATAATTCCTAAATTACCCAGGCCTGAAGAAGATTTCACTGCGTTGCGGTCACTCGCTTGTGCCGAGGAAATCTAAATCAACAGCAATAATAATAACAACAACCTGGAGCTGTTGTATTGAAAGCTGCGTGAATTATTTTCCCTTATAAGGATAGAAGAGGCAAATCAAGCAGACAGGGGAAAAAAAATTTACCGTATCACTTTGCATTTTAAGAAACGGGCTTCGCAGCTTGTTACCGACTATATACTGTGTACTTTATCTGTCTATGATCGTTGGCGTGAATGTGGCATGCTGCTGTATATAATGCAAATGGCAAATGCTCTGATCACTAAATCACTTTTTCCCTCCAACTTAACTATGACACAGTTTTGTTTTGTTTTTCTCCTCCCGCGGTGAATCATTGGGGAAAGCATTTTTCTCAGTTTTCAGCGCATTTTCAAAGCAATTATCTCTAAATAAAATGTCGGAACTCCATTTTTGTTCTTATTTTAGTTCATTTCATGTGGTTAAATATTCATCCCTTTTGTAGAAAAATGTTGAATTACCTTGTCTGTGGCGTTTCTTCTCTGCTACATTAATATGCCTGGTTCTTACTCACACTGGCCACTGAATTAGAAACCTTTATGCAGATGTACGTAAAAGTCACTTACGCAGCACATATGCAAAATACGTGGTCACGTGCGTCATCACGTGATGTAGGCAACTATTCGAGACTGCTTTTCGTCACTAAGCGTCAGTAGTGTTGTTCACAATAGTAAAAACAAAGGATCTTTCGGAGTTCGATAAATGGCTTATTGTGGAAGCCCGCCTGGCTGAAGCGGCGATTGCATAAACTGCATAGTCCACTGGTTTCTCAAAAGGTGAGGTATCTCGGGTCTTTAATCAGTGCAAAAAATAACCCGCATTGCTTGTCTAACAGGCGTAGCTGTGGCGCGACGACAATCAGTCTGAAACAAGATCGCCGTCGTCTGAGAAGGCTTGTACGGAGAAACAGGATTTCCTGTTTGCAGCTATTGACATAGGCGTTCAATGAAGGCTGCTCCTGACACATATCTCAGCGAACTACACTATCTACCAACAAGTAATTGGACACCCCTGCAATCGACGATATCTGTGGTCTTGATACACGTCACGGCCGTCGCCGTTAATAGCATGTGGAAAACAACAACGCAACCAGTCGCATGCAAGATGCCACGCAGTTCGGAGCTCTCTGATTTCGAGAAAGGTGTAATCGTCGGGCATCACAGAAATGGCCGATCCATACGTGACATATCCAGTGAGTTGAAGTACTCAAAAACGACAGTGGCCTACGTGATTGGCAAGTGGAAGATGAGAGGTGACTGTCGGGATGTGCTCGGACCCGGCAGACCCACAAAACTGGGAGTTAGAGACCGACGGGTGCTGGCCAGAGAAATTCGGAAGAACCGCACCAAATCGATAGGCCACATCCGCGAGGAGTTTCAACAGGCATCCGGGAGTGTTCTTTCGATGAATACCATCCGTAAGGAAGCCCATCTGCTCGGTTATCATGGACGTGCTGCCGCCCACAAGCCTTTGATCACAAAGTCCAATAGCGCTGCTCGGCTAACGTAGTGCAAAGAACGTCGACAGTGGCCCGTTGAACAGTGGAAACAGGTTCTCTGGAGCGACGAATCAAGGTTTACCCTCTACAGTTCTGATGGCAGGGTCTGGGTTTGGCGTCTGCCTGGAGAACGCCTCCTGCCAGAATGTATTGTGCCAACTGTGAAGTTCGGCGGCGGTGAAATTATGCTATGGGGGTGTTTCTCCTGGTATAGCACGGGACCCTTGGTCGCAATTCCTTGTAGACTCAACGCCGAGACCTACTGCACCATTTTGGATGACCACGCGCTTTCTACATCGTGGCAGTTTTATGGGGTGTACCCCATGTTCCTTTCAGGATGACAATGTCACCTGTCATGTTGCGAGGTCCACCATGGCTTGGTATGGTGACAATGGGGTTAATCGATTGGACTGGCCTGCGCAGAGCCCGGACCTTAACCCTATCGAGCACCTCGGGGACGAGTTGGAGCGTAGACTTAAGGAGTGCCCCCACCGTCCGAAATCGGCGAAGGAACTGGCCTGTCTTCTCCAAGCTGAGTGGAAGAAAATGCCAACGCCTGGTTGAGAGTATGCCCCGAAGGGTCGCAGCTGTTAATCGCCGCTCGTGGAGGCTCCACCAGTTATTGAAGGTGAATAAACTTCGTTTTCCTTTGCTATCAGAGGTGTCCAATTACCTGTTGGTATATAGTGTATAAGCAAGGAACTGAAGAGAATCGATATTGATAGTCACTTTCCTAATACAGGAACCACTGATTTCTGCGAAGAACCGGAAAGGTCGTCGACAGTGGTATCAGAACACCGTGACTGGACAGTGGAAGACTGGAAAAAAAAAGTAATGTGGTTCGACGAATCGCGGTTCCCCTTGTTCTGTACCGACGGTATGCAGAGAGTTTGACGGGAGCTCAATAAAGCAATGGACCTAACTTGCCTTGTAAATACAACTCAAGATTGTGGAGGTGGTGACATGGTGTGGGGTTCGTTCTGTTGGTACGGAATTGGTTCCCTGATATTGCTGGAAGATCGGGTGTCCTCCAAGGATTATCTGAACATTGTTGCCGATTAAGTCCATTCTACAATGTTGACTTTGTATCCAGCAAATTACAACTGTTTTATGGGCGACAATACTACTTACTGTCCATCGCACAAGATGTGTTCAGTAAGCATGGCCTCAACTTCTACCATCTTCCCTGGCCACCACTAAGTCCGAATCTGAGCCCCATTGAGAATGTATGTGACATGTCAGAAAAACAGATCTGGGAGCAAAGTCCTCTTCCGTCAAATCTGAGCCAGTTAAAGAACTGTCTGTTGAACGCCTGGTATGGTTTAGACGTAGATGCAGTCCAATATCTTGGGGAATCTATACTGTACCAAACCCCATACTTGCTGTAATTCGGGGTGAAAGAGATCCAACCCGGTGTTGAATAACGGAGTCTAATTCAGTGGCCGGTATGTGTATTAGGATAAAATGATGCGTTTTGTTCTGGTATGACCTGCAGTCGACTAGTTTCTTTTAATGTATTTCAGTAAGCCAACAGTGTGTAGTTCTGAAAACTGAGTTCCTCATGCCGCTAAAATGAAGTTAACGTAGGAGTGGAAAAGGGGGAAAGTCTTGCAAGACACTGGCAGGAGAAAAATTCTGTTTTCCTTAGCAAAAAAATCATACAGATGCACCAGCGTATGGAAAGAAAATTCAAGGAAGAGGAAAAACCATTCAGTAGAGCCCCTAATAAAACCGAAGCTTAATCAGTTCGCGTGCAGTGAAACCCTCAATACTTAGTTAGTGGAAATAAAACCAATGGGAAGATGGGGATACCTCTCAGGGTGATCCAGTTTCCAAAGTTTTCTTTGTAGTTTGCCTCCTGGATAACCATTAGTAATGATAATTTGCAAACCATTAGCATGGTATTTGATAGTTTGCCTCCTGGATAACCGTTAGTCTAAGATAATTTATTTGCCAGATAAATTATCTTAGACAAATATGAGCTTTGTTGGAGTTTAAATCTTCATTCTTTTCTACGATGTTTCAAAACTTCGAAGGAACAAACCGGCAGCAGCCAAAGAGTCATTTAATGATGAAAATTTGGGAGGTCATGATGGCTATCTAAAGACGGTGAAAACAAGAGAATTGGAGGCAGAAATCAGGAAAACCTGCAGTTTGGGGACCATTAAGAACGAATTCAATTATAAACTTGGCAGAGGCTCTGATTTAGGACTAGAAACTGAACTGGAAACGGAATGCACTGATTAAACAAAGTAAGAAATGTAATGCAAATGACCAGAAACGAAAAAAAAAAAAATGATTTAACTAAAAGATGCTGTAAATACAGATCTCTCTCTCTCTCTCTCTCTCTCTCTCTCTCTCTCTCTCTCTCTCTCTCTCTCTCTCTCTCTCTGTGTGTGTGTGTGTCTCTGTCTCTCTGAAACATGCAAGTGATAATGATAAAATTTCTCAAGTGTAAACAAGTGTGGTGCACATTGAGCATATACCGAGAATTACTTCTGCAGTTTGTCTTTCCTTTTTTTCTCCATTTCTCCACTCCGAGTCCTGCATGGTCGTTGTCTAGTCAAATGACTCATCAAGAGTTAAGTTATGTGTGTAGAGTCATCGTTTCGTTTCTTTATGTTAGTGTGGACCGTAGTTTATTTCTTTGTAAACTGCTTCTCCATCTTTGAGCGCTGATGACCTCGCCAATAAAAAAGAGTCGGAGAAGTTTTTTTGCCATTGATTTGGTCAACCTGTGTCTTTTAGAGATAGGTGTGAACCATTTAATACGGTATAAGTTAGCTTTGCAAATGTTTTTTTCGTTTTTGTTTTTTTCCTTCTGGGTCATAATGATGGACCCATGTCTCACCACAAGTTATAACTTCGCTAAAATAAAAAAAACCTTAATGGTTTATTAGACAGCATTCGACGTGGGGTCCCTCTGCAGCAGATGTCCTCATGCTATCTTCGTGTCCTATGCCAAGAGCTTGGGGACCCATTTAAAAGATATCTGTCTATCCTACGACGTATAGACTTACTTGCGCACCGCTTTAACAGTGTCTGCTGTCATTTATTTACACTGTTGTTCAACTGTCTGTTTTGATGATCACATTGATTTCTTCAAATTGGCATCGACTGTTGCGCCGTTTATATGTTTTCTCTAACTTTTATTGCTTATGCCTGTATTTCCCTTATTTTCAAAAATCGTACTCCAGACATTTCTCGCAACATACAGAATGTTCATAAATGGTAGGAACACTTGCAGTGATGATTTATTGCACAAAGACTAGGCCAGATATCAGTGTCATACCTTGTGAAAGAAAAAATGTCCCAAGTTTTTAGCACGTCTTTTGTAAAAAAAGATCGTGCTTATGTTATCGGTTCGTACGTCCGTCCGTCCGTCTGTCTGTAGACACCATATCTCTGCAACTATTAATCCGATTTGAAAAATTCTTTTTGCATTGGGAAGCTTGAAACAGGCGAATGATACTTTATTTCATTTTCTTTTCTTTTTTTCTTTTTTTTTACGATGTACAGTTTCGCCGCTAGAGGGCGTGAATGCACATGATACCGAATTCAAAATACATTTTATTCCATATATTTGCATCTAAACATCCGATTAAAAAAATTCTTTTACTTTTCGATTCCATTTATGCCACTTTTACAAGTTACGCATAGATTTTCCGCTAGGGGGCGTAAAAGTAAATTTTGTTTTTCTCGATATATCTACTTCTAAAACTCCGATTTGAAAAAGTTTTTCTTCAGCGGATACATCTCCTGGATGGGAAATCTTTTGCATATAATTTCTAATTTTTGGTAAAGAATGGTGTTGGCTACCAGAGGGCGTAAATGTTAATTTCTGATATATTTGCAGCAAAATCTGAGCTTCTAAAATCTCGATCGAAAAAATCGTTTGTGGATCTATACTACTCACGTCGATAAACCTTTTTGGAATATTTTCTTCTGAAAATAATGCATCGCTTCTACTCCAGGGGGCGGAGAAACGATGCATTATTTTAAGATAGATAGATATATCTTATTTTTGTGAATATCTCTACTTCTAATTGTCCGATTTGAAAAATTCCTTTGTTGGATAGCGTTTCCGGTGCTAAATGTTTTCCATATAATTTCAAAATTTTCAAATAACTCATATACTTTCCGTTAGGAGGCGTTAAAGTAAAGTGCGTTTTCCCCGATATTTCTGCTTCTAAAACTCCGATTTGAAAAAATATCCCTGTATCGCATACACCTCCTGATAAGAAATGTTTTTCGTATAATTTCTAATATTTGGTAAAGAATGGTTTGGCCACCAGAGGTCATAAGTGTTACTTTCTGCTTCTTATGTATTTGCAGCAAAATCTAAGCTCCTGAAAACTCAACTGAAAAAATTCTTTCCTGGACCTATACTGGTTTATGTAGCACCAAGAAACCTTTTGAGAATACTTTCTCCTTATAATAATGCATGTTTTTCCCGCCAGGGGGCGTAGATGCATATTTTATATTTGTCGACATCTCTGCTTCTAAGAGTCCGATTTGAAAAACTGCTTTCTTTGTTGGAGAGCGTTTCTGCTGCGAAATATTTCTCATATAATTATAAGTTTTTTGAACAACCAGGGGGCGCAAGTTCACGATTCCGTTTACAGCAATATCTGCGATATTAAAAGCCCGATTGAAAATTTTCTATCTTCGGTCAGATACTACTGCTTTCCATACCGGTTCCATTGACTTTGAATAGCTTTGATAAATTTAATTCGCGTCAGAACGGATTTAAAAGACGTGCTCATTACACCCGAAAATTCGGTGTCATCTTTCTTGTATTTGACATCACATCACATCACTTCACAACTATTCAGTGTGGGATCCACTTGTGACACGGCAAATGTCCACACCGTAAACGAACTCTAGTCCATACCCTGTCGAGCATATCCTCTGTGACGTCGTGGTAGCATCTTCAATTCTTAGTTGGTGGAAGTCATGTGACAAAGGTGGTACATAAACCAGATCCTTTATGTAGCCCCACAAGGAGAACTTACCAAACAGTAGCACACAAAATGCCTTCTCGGGACTGGAAGCCGCCATCGTTAATAAAGGCTATGCATGTGGTAGGGGTACGACATGTAACGCCAACTGGCAGTGAATGATGGAAATACACGCCACGGCAGTAACAACGGAAGAAACTTTCATGTTTTCTCTTTCACATTGTATAGATAAGTAAATTGTATCTCTTACTCCATGTGCAATAATTTAATGAAAGTGTTCTCACCATTTATAAACACACTGTATATTGTTGCATCTTGACGCACAAGTTGCAGTTTTTCGTAAATTTTTACAAGAATTTCTTCCCCGACGAATGGAAAAATTTAATCACGGCGAGCAAGACATGTTCAAAATTTGGTCCGTCACCTATAACCTACGAGACAAAATCGTCTTACTTTGGGTACGTTTGTGGCAGAGGATATAAAAATTAGCACCATCTTAAAATGTTTTCTCGAACTTACAGCGATAAAAGGGTGCAGGATAGCAGCTTACCCTTGTAGCTTTGGAGTTTGTATCATAAACAAAAAGAATGTCACGATGCCAGCTGATGTTGCTAACTATTGAACGAACAAGAAAAGGAGTTATATAATGATTTATTATAATTATTTTACATTTGTCAATTTGTTAATCATTTAATGCTAAGTGATCGTAGTATTTTATATAATTTTTTTGATTTAAAAAAACCGTGAAATTTTGAAGGACGTGGGAATGCCCCGTGTAACGGCTCTTGCACCTTTCCTGCGGCGAGAGCCATCACATTATTTTGGGTTGGTTCGTTCCTTCTGCAATAAGATGCCGTTAGTTCCGCTTTTTTTTCCCCTTAATATATCTGAGAAATTAACCTTTTCTCATCGAAGTATATGCCATACACGGTAAATAAAAGCAACGCCAAGTCTCCCTTTTCTTTAAGAATTAATTATGTGATTTTATAGACGCACCAAGGATAATTGCTTTGGCTTCCGTTCTTCGCGTTCTGTCAGCAAATGGAGAAACATAAGCCGATTCCTTTTCCGCGGTCGCCTTAGCTCTTAACACATAAGGCAAATGCAATCATTCTTCCGCACTCCGCTGTAGAACGAGAAAAAAAAAAAAAAAAAAAAGAAGCCGCTCCAGTAATCGTCAGAGCGTTCTGTCAGAGACTTAGGAACTACGCACGTACCTTCGACCTCGAACGCCCATCGAACCACAAGAACCCCTTCTTTCGAACCAAACAATAGTTTTATATCTATCTCCCTGAAGTTCATTGAGAACTTAAATCTTTTTCCTCGCCAACTTGGAAGTATTTAGTCCTTTAGCATATCCGGCTTCGAAGTTATTCTCCGCTCACTTCCATAAAACGATACACGTACGCCGACATCAGCGAGCACAAGAGATGAAGGAACATACATTAGCGTATACCGCTATTTTTATCGTGATACTGAGCTTCATTTTCATCGGCAGCATATCATTGTTCCCTTGTTAACAAAGCATTTCTGATACGTTGCTGTCTGGCCCTAATTTGTCTAGTGCCATCTCCCGCCTCACGTACACTGCTGAAAATGGCGCAAACTAAGAAACTTTACAATTGCATGTGAGTCACGCTGGTTTCTGACCATTCCGCCGAGATGGGTCTGGGTTTTAAACTTTAAACCCGGTGAGGCATGGATGCTGTGTTTTGTCTTACGGCACTGGCTCTCTTTCGTCCCTTGATCCAGCGGTCCCAAATTAGGGACGAGCAACTGCTTTATAGCCCGTCGAATTGCTCACGGTGGTCGTTAAATACACCAAACAAATAATCGCATGTGAATATTAAAGCATATTTATATATTCCGCCACGAAAGAGATCTGAGCATCTTACAGACCCACATAGTCATACACCACAAAATACTTTGGAATAGTCACCGGACTCCCTTCAAAAGCAAATGAGCGGATCCACTGCGTTGTTAAGATGCGCTGTACAGCGGCAAACGGTATAAAAACAAGCCTGCAGCTAACCGCGATCATATCGCACTGTGAAGTTGAGTGAAAACGTCGCGGCGGGAGAGAACTCACTTTGAGAAGGGAAAGATTGTTGGGTGTTATATTAGTGGGTAGTCTATGAGAGAAACCGAGAGGCGCTTAAACATACTCTAGTCAACTGTTTTGGATGTACTGAATAAGTGGAAGACAGATAGCGTGCTTGAAGGAGCAAAACGTACCGGCATACCAAAGAAAATAAGTGATAGAGGATGTCGAAGCCTCGGGAGAGTCGTTACAGCTAATCGACGGAATACTATACAAGACCTCAGTGTACAGGTGAGTAAAAACTGGTGGAACCTCGGTATGTACACGTACCATTCGCAGAAAACTTCATTCCGTGGGTTACCGTGGTCGTGCGGCTGCTCATAAGCCTTTCATCTCCACTCGGAATACTACTCGTCGTTTAGCATGGTGTAAAGAACATTTATCGTGGACCATAGGTCAATGGAAACGGGTCCTTTGGACTGATGAACCCAGATACACGATCCATCAGTCTGATGGCCGTGTGTGGATATGGCGGCAGCAGGGAGAACGCTATTTACCACAGTGTACTATTTCTACGGTCAAGTTTGGAGCTGGCAGTGTACTCGTGTGGGAGTGTTTCTCGTGTTATAGTCCCGACGCATTAGTTATCGTGGACAAGCCTGTTAACCAGCATGTCTACCTCGATATTCTGGACAATTATGCCCTACCAACTCTATAGCAATACTATGGAACCGAGCCTTGTTGGTACCAGCAGGATAGTGCAGTGAGCCACAAAGCAAGGACTGTTATGGCGTCGTTTGACGATAATTCCGTATCGTGTGTGGACTGTCCAGCACAAAGCCCTGATCTTAATCCCACAGAGCACCTATGGGATGAATTAGAGCGCCGCATAAGAAATTTGGAGCCAAGGCCTACTACTAAACAACAGTTAGCGGCAGCATTGTGTACTGAATGGAAGCGCATACCTATCGTGTTCCAAAACCTTGTCGAAAGCCTGTCTCGAAGGGTGAGTGCATGCATTAAGGCCAAAGATGGACCGACACCGTACTGATGTATGTCAATAAATGCTATGTTGTGTTTCTTTTCTGGGTGTCTGGTGACTTTTGGCAATATAGCGTAGTATTTATACGGGAAAGACTTATACAAGAAAGTTGGTGTAGGTATGTGCCCATAAAAGGCACACTAGAATTCCGGGAGAAAGGTAAAAGTATGTGTAGATGGCTGCCTTAAAACCGCATTTCGTTCTTTCGTTTAATAAAGCAGTTGAAAGAGTTTTTAAATCATTGTTTAGTGTTCAAGAGCAGGTAGATGGTAGTTTCACAATTTGCGATCAACGTCAAGCTTCGTCACGTGTCTACGGTAGATCAAGTTGGATTTCGAGTGACTCATTGTGTTTAATTTTTTTATTAGCAGCATGTGTAATTTATTTATACTAAGACCATGAAGGTCTTTTGGCCAGAAAGGATTGGATAAACCTCCCGTGTAGCGTGCAAGCAGTGTGTGCGTTTCTGAAATTTCTATCTTATTATTAGCACTAGCGGATGTAGCAGGGGCTACTGGGGCGACCCCCCCCGGAAACAGACTTCTTTTTTAAATGGCCAAGATTGTAAATAAAAAAATATTTAACTCAGAAAAATGTTAGTTTTTAAAAATTATACTAATAAAGGCAGATTTTGGTAAAAGTTTGTATAATGATTAACATTTGCTGTGAATTTTTTAAATGTTCTGTTCTAGCTTCAGAGGGAGGGTGCGAGAGAGAGGCAGAGAACTGAGAAAAAAAGTAAAGAAAAGAAAAACTAGAGTTTTAGAAACAGAAGAAGCTGAGGACAGAAGGAAAAGGTGATTTGACTGATCATGAAAAGAAATGCAAAGTTCAACGCAATATTTCCACCCTTCCGAGGGAACATCGCCAGTAAGACAATTAATGTTACAGGAAGGATTTGATGAAGTAAAAAGTAAATGAAAGTTGCTTTCAAAAGAGGTGGGAATCATGAACTACTGAAGAAAAAACGAATATTTTAAAGTGGAATTACCAGTCATATTCATCAGGAATGATTCAAGCTGGAAATTATTATATTAAATTAAGACTCCCAAATAGTAGGACTCAAATTCATTTTGAAAGATTCTATCCTGACTTGATATTTCAAAAGCACAGTGCTCGTTTCCAGGCAAAGCAGGCAATTGAATGCCATAAACATAGTGCTGATTTTTCAGTTGTTATTTTTTTCCACTTTGTGATTAAAAATTTTTGCACAATTCTTTGATGGAAAAGTTTATTAAATCCTTGCAATGTACTGGGGAAAGACAGCTGTGCCTGTGTGAGTGACTGAGTGAGTGAGAGAGATAGAGAGAGAGAGAGACAGACAGACCCATCCACAAAGTCTTTCTATCCACTTTTTATTTTTAGAGACCAAAGCAACCTCCCTCCCCCTCCCGAGGTAAGTTTCTGGATCCGCACCTTGTTATTGGAAGCTCAATGATCATTTGAAAAAGAAAGGCGTTTCAGATCATTAGAAAAATCGAGACGATAATAATAGAACGCCCAGTTGTACGCATAATCATTTACATTTAGCTTTGGAATTGGTTAGGCTACAAATCAACTTGCAGTTTGATACTCTTTCTTATGAGGGCTCAATGATCATTTGTTCATTTGATAAGGGTTGATTTGAGTTCTTGCTGCAAAACAAATGCATATTCACATGTATTTAATTGAAATGGGCATTGTCGGGATGGACGTGGAGATGAATGAACGCTTCGGCCAAAAATAAAGGGTTTTAACTGAGCATCCTTCGTTTAAGATATCAGAGTCCCTGGTGCGCCATTTTGATGAAGAGGTCCTTTTTTATTTTTGCTTCAGTTGCGTTAGGCTTGGCGAGTATGCTGGAAATGCAAGGCCGAGATGTATGCTGTAGGGTGCGTGCGTGTATGTTTTGCGTATAGAAGGAGTGCGTACACGTTTAAAAGAACGATGAAGGTAGAAACATAGTTCTTGGCATTTCCGGTCTTCGCGGGGCCAGTAATGACGATCTGGGAACTTGTGCCGAATAAGCAGAAGTCATGCCGCCGTCGTCATCATCATCATGATGTTCGGGGAGCATTAAGTTCGCCTTTTCCCCCTTCGGACCCACGGGGACGGCCACTCGTTCTCCTGGGAGGGAGAGCAACCCAGAGGTTGCATGTACACACACACACACTCACTCACTCTCTCTTGCGCCATGCCGAAAATGCGATTAGCTGATACATCATAATCCGCATTACATACGTGATGCGGCGCTGAGTGGGTTACATCCGCGAGCGAACTTTTCTCTCAAATCCATTCCTGCATCACTGTGTCATCGATGATGCAAAGATCAGAAAAATCCTCCTTTCCTTTTTCTTCCTCTTCTTCCGCTGGTTCCGAACGAAAGGATAAGAGGAAAACGGATTTTCAACATCTAATCAGTTTTTTTTTTTTGGTTCCTTCGTAAGTCTTGTTCCTTTTTTTTTTTTTTTTTTTTTCTGAGCTCAACAATGCGAACCGGATTTAATACGTATAGGAACGAACACTGTAACAGCTGGCGCTTAAATTCTTGCATTCTCTAATCTCAGGCAACAGAACTTTTTGTAATTTCTCCATGGTAACTCCGTCAAATTCACTTAAAGAAATCTGGGAAATCATATTCTTTTGTATGCGAATGCTTTTTTTTTTTTTTTAAGTGTTAAGGTATAAACGTGAGTGATTTAGCAACGTCCAGTATTTATCCGCACTTGCGCTAATGCTTAGTCGTTCTGAATTCGTTTTTAATCTGAATGCCATAGTGAATCCCATTTTAATCTGAATGCGATTGTTATCTGCACGATCATCATATATGCAGGCAGAAACATTAAATGAATATTTTTATCCCTTTAACTATAATTGATAATCTGTGCTATGAAGATGATCGGAGCTTCCGTATTCTATTAAATGACTGATCTTAAATTGAGCTGTTACTGATTTCTGGGGAATAAATCCCAAGAGATAAATCAAAGCAAAAATCTAAATAAATTAAAAACCGCTCTTTATAAACCTTCTTCGCCTCCTTGTGAGGTGTTAGCTATTTTCTTTGTGTTTGGATGGTTACGCAATTAGAGTTGAAATCCGAGAGACCCTTTTTTCTACAACGCCATCAAAAATCACAGGTAAATAGAAAATCATACATAGTGAGTGGGATCCTGCTTATTTCTTTTGTAGAAAGTTATGTTTACTTTGACGGGTGTTATCGTAAGCATTGACTGATATATATACACCTTGATTCATAAAGAAGTATACAGTTTCCAGATGCTGTAAAACAGTAACAGTTGAAGACACGGACCACAACTGCGAACCGTTAGGTAGATGTAATCATAAAGTTTGTGTCCCGCTACTGAGGGAAGTTACGTATGCGATAGCGTGCGTGTCACGTGACTAGTCAGTCAAAATAGCAGCGTCTGCAGTGGAGTTCTTGAATTGAGCAAAACGGAATCTGTAACTCTTGTGCAACGGCATTTTCGATCGCGATTCGGAAAAGAACCTCCAACCAGAAAATCTATATACGATTGGCATACAAAATTTGAAACTAAGGGCTGTTTGTGCAAACTTAAAAGTCCTGGACGACCGCGTGTGTCGGAAGTCGTCGTTGATAGTGTTTGCACCGCCATTCAACGAAGCCCGGGAAAATCAACGCGGAGGGTGAGTCGTGAAGTGCAGATTTCACAGCCCACTGTCTGGAGAATTTTGAGAAAGAAGCTGAAAATGATTCCATACAAAGTGCAGATGTTGCAAAATCTCACTGACCTTGACAAGACAAAGCGCTTTGAATTTTGTGCCGAAATGCAGCACCGTTTTGAAAATGATGATTTTGCCGATCACTTAGCTTTCTCCGATGACGCTACATTTCACGTGAGTGGTCAGGTAAACAAGCACAATGTTCGCTTTTGGGGAACGGAGAATTCCAGATTTACAGTGCAACACGTGCGAGATTCCCCTAAGGTAAATGTGTTCTGTGCTCTGTCCAAAAAGAAAGTGTATGGCCCCTTCTTTTTTCACGAGAAAACTGTCACGGGATGCTCTTTTCTGGATATGTCAAGTCTTTGGTTGATGCAACAGTAGCAGGACGACAGTGACAACTTTTTTCTCAAATTGGATGGTGCACCACCGCACTGGTTAGGTGACGTGCGAGATTATCTCGATGAACATTTTCCTCACCGATGGATTGGACGAGCCGCGGACTACAACATGCCACTGACCCAATGGCCACCCAGAAGTCCTGACTTAACACCTTGTGACTTTTTCCTGTGGGGGTACGTAAAGGACAAGGTATTCGCCCCTACCCTTCCTGTTGATCTAGCGGAGCTGAAACAGCATATCACAGCCACTATCACTGCACTTGATTCAGATATCTTACCTCGCGTTTGGGCGGAAATGGATTACTGGCTCGATGTGTGTCGTGTGACTAAGGGTGTACACATAGAACATCTGTGATTGTCTCTAAAAAAACTTGAAACATTCCCCTATAATTCTGTTACAGGTAACATAAAATATCTTACATTGTTCTTGTTTTATAGTGCGTTGAAACTGTATACTTCTTTATGAATCACCCTGTATACGAGTATATATGATTGGCGGGGGGGGGGGGTATATGAATGAGAAGCTATACCTTTTTTAAAGTGAAGTGTGCTCTTTACCGCTTAGTCCAGCATTTTAACTGGTCTGGCCCTTCTCATTTTATTTAGCTTTACCCATATCATCAGTCCTTTTCCCTGTTAGAGTTAACCCCCCTACTTCAGAGTTTGAAAAGATTTCATTTGCTACTGTTATCACTTTTTTATGTTCTAATCGATTCTTTTCCTTTCAAGCTAACGAGAACTTTCAGGCAAGTTGTTTTGTTTGTTCCTCTGCCATTAAAGAATTTTCAGTTTGCCATCCGATGGTCAAGTGGTCAGAGGCGTGGGCTTCTGGCTAATCACCCGAGTTGGACACCGATTTGAGTCCCGATGGAGGCCTGAAAGGTGTGTCTGTCGCACGGTTTAGGCTCTCTCCCTTCCCAGGAATCAGTGGTCCTAAATTGGAACGCTTATAAGATAGCCTGCTTGCGCGTAGTCGCTCTTCTTCATTACTTGCTGAGTTAAGTAACTATTGATCAGTGATGCTCTTTGACGAGCGTCTTGAGACCTCGTTACATGTTTCAAACGCCTCAAGAGTTAAAGCACTATAGCTTAGTCGCAGCCTACTTCTTCCTAATGGCGATGTGAGTACACTGTCGAAATTTCTTCTGAAGATCAGCGTATTATACGTCTTGAGAAGGAAACTTGCTTCTGATCAGTCTTTGGGAGACTCTGGAACAGTTCAAGATACTAGAAGTTCTATTCCACGAATCAGTGTTTTTTGTGTAGAATATACAATATATGCCTTGTTAATTGCTTAAAAGTCGGAAGAACATGTTTCACCCATTTTGCAAGCATGAAAATGCTTTTTTGTGATTATAGTGTGAATGCTTTCTTTCAGTTTTAAACGGCGGAAACAATATTTCACGTGGTGTCCGCCCCCCCCCCCCTCTCATTATTTATTAGTCAAATAGATTTGTCATGCTGAGCAGAAAAGCCAACATCTAGTTTGTTTACGTTTGTACTACTATCGAAACCACACACTGTTGTGCACCGTAAAAAATAAGTAGCGTGAATTCACGCAAAATTCCTGAAAATAACGTGCAGCAAAGTTGCCGGTAGGTGTCCGACTTTTAACGAGATTTCCGATTTAGATTTTCCTTTGTCACTAATTCTGAACGTTTACAAAAATGTCATCTCCAGATTTTTCCGTTTCTATGCAGAAATTTCGCACGTTTCCAAAAACTTCGATTTTGACTTTTTCTTTTTTTAGGCCGTGCAAAAGAAGCTTCTGATCCTTTGTTTTTTTGTTGTTGTTTTTTTATTCAGCCTAAATGCACCAATCGTATTGCAGGACTTTTTCTTTCTCCTGTGTTACGATGTTGAAGAAATCCTTCCCCTTGCCCGCGATGTTTTGCACGCGAGTAAGGAGCGCTGCTGACTGAGCTAGCAAGACACAACCAGTTCACGTTTTAAGGTATTTAGAAACGAAGAGGACTGGAGTTGCGCGATGATGGTTTTCATCATCGCGCATGGATATGGAAAAAGTGCGAACAAAGTAATTTTATTTACGCTTTCCAACCTTAGGTTGAAGAAGCGTATATGCTCCAGCTTTGTCCGTCCGTCCGCACGATAACTGGCGTAAAAATGGTTCGATTTCGATGAAATTTTAATATGTGGTAGGGGACCACCTGGGGACGATGGGGTCAAAGGTCACGACGTAGGAGCGGGATCCATTCCATTGCCCTTATGCGTCATAAGTTGCGTAAATGTGGTTCGATTTCGATGAAATTTTAGTATGTGGTAGGGGACCACCTGGGGACGAACCCCATTGAAAATGGACGAAATGGGGTCAAAGGTCAGGACATAGGATTGGGATCCATTCCATCGCCCTTATCCCATATTATTAAGGTGGACGTCAAGTAATTTTGCTTCCTCTACTACCAATGGAAAATCTTTTGTACACATTTTCCTTCACAATTAATGTGTTCCCAAGGATGAAAGTTTGAACATCGATTAAAATAACTTCATATTATAACTTGGAATACTTTATATGGTTATGTTTTAGAAAATATTAAGTATTCCAAGTTATAAAATGAAGCTATTTTAATCGATGTTCAAATTCTCATTCTTGTGAATGCATTAATTGTCCAGAAAAAAGATGGCGCGACCTGTACTTTCATGACTTCAGTAGACAAACAAATGTTGGATTGTATAATTATGGTTATGTTTTAGAAAATATTAAGTATTCCAAGTTATAAAATGAAGATATTTTAATCGATGTTCAAATTTTCATCCTTAGGAACGCAATAATTGGGAAGAAAATGTGTACAGCAATTTTTCCATTCGAAGTGCAGGAAGCAAAATTACTTGACGTTCACCTTAAAGGAGCAATTCTTATATGTATTTAAATTTTATTTTGAAAACGGCTCTAAGGATTTTGATGAAAGTCGTTAACCTACCGTTTTCTGGTACTAGAAATCGATTTAGCTTGATCTCGACTTTAGGAAAATTCGTTTAGTGGGTTAAATAACCAACCCGAATTACCAAATTTTTAGTGTCATGGCGTCGTTCCTTTAATGTTATCCATGCTTAGAAATCTTATGACGTCATACTCTCGCAATTCAGATGCTGGCGCGCGGTCACGCCATCTGTCTCATTACGTCACGCGTTGTGTGTGGATCCTATTAAAGTTTATGACGTCACACTCTGCGAGCAGATGGTCGCGATTCCCATCTGCCTCATTACGTCACGCGTTGTGTGCGTATGTTCGTCCGCACGATAACTCGCGTGAAAATCGTTCGATTTCGATGAAATTTTAGTATGTGGTAGGGGAACACCTGGGAAGGAACCCTATTAAAAGTAAACGAAATGGGGTCATAGGTCAGGACATAGGAGCGGGATCCATTCCATTGCTCTTATGCCATAGTCATAACTAACGTAAAAAAGGTTCGATTTCGATTAAATTTTAGTATGTGGTAGGGGACCACCTGGGGACAAACCCTATTGAAAATGGAAGAAATGGGGTCAAAGGGCGGGACATAAGAGCGGAATCACTTCCATCGCCATTATGCGTCATAACTTACGTAAAAATGTTTTGATTTGGATGAAATGTTAGTATGTTGTAGGGACCTGCCTGGGGACGAATCCTATTGAAAATGGGCGAAATGAGGTCAAAGGTTTAGGACACAGGAGCGGGATCTATTCCATAACTCTTATGCATCATAACTTACGTAAAATTGCTTCGATTGCGACAAAACTTTATCATGTTATTTCGGAGGTATAACTGAACCAGTTCTGTTGAATATCATCGAAATGGGATCAAAGGTCAGGGCACAGGAGCGAGATTTATTCCACAGCCATTATCCTCATAACTTGAGTAATGACTTCTGGTATGTTGGAAAGCGTATTATAATCAATGCATTGCGTGATTTTACTAACTTGTTTTTTGTAGGAGCTAATTATTTTTCTGAATAGATTTATAGTAATTTTATTTTTTCTGTAGAAAGATTTAACTACAAATTGAATTTTTATCATGATTTTTCAAAGCAACTGAATGTGTTTTAAAACTTCATTTTTTTTTTAACTGACAATGACTTTCAATTATGTTTAAGAAGATACGGGTATACTACTAAGGTGCACTACCTCGTAGTTTTGTTTCACAATATCCCTAAATATAAAATTTACTGTTGATAGCTATAAAAGCTTTTGTGTTAAGGGTTCCACAGACTGATTCATAGATGTCCTAATCACTCGTACGACACTTTTAAGTACCCGATTTCTTATGACAAACAATATACAATAGCAGGTGCACCAACTGGAGGTGGAATATGTGTTGCCGCAACAACCTTAATATATTACGATATGCTATCCACGATATTCGGTTGCGCTACAAAACCTCAAAATCAGGTCCACCAACAGACGATTGAAATTGAATAGTTAAATCAAACCTCAAGTATTCCCACGAGACACTGTTATTACCGGTAATGTTCCGTCTTATGGATACGGAGAAAGTACGAACAAAATGTTCCCGTTAATATACGAACAGAATCGCGGATAGGTTTTCTGAAAATCCACGAGTTTCCGATAGCACCTTTTAAAAATGCGAATGTTTCGTTATGAACCGGTGAAATATTAACAGGAGTTTTGTCAATTCACGAATGAAAAATCGGTGAAATTCAGTTTTCTTGCCGTCGTTTCAATGAAAAGGTCGAATCAAGAACTATACTAAGTTAATTCACAAAAGGAATCGCGGAAAATGTTTTAGTGTACGCGACAGATATTCCTTAGCTATTCTTCCCCTTCCCCCGGTGAGTGGTGCAGCTGTGATATGACTGGTGAAAGGGCACATGACCATCTCCGAGCAAAACCCGGGAACTTGCTGCTTTTCCTACAGAGCGCGTTATCATGACTAGCTAGCTAGGCCTACATGGCTGCCGATGAAATTCTACGCAGTGGAACGAGTCTGAATTGAAAGTCGTGCATGAAACTGTGATTTCCTTACTCGTACTAACGTAAACAAACTCCATGCTGGCTCTTCCTCTGAGCATTCCACATGCTCGTCGACATACGTATAACGAAACCGTATGAATAAAAAAAAACGGCAAGAGAACACGTGAAACATTGCTTCCGCCGTCTGCAATAGAAAGAAAACATCGACTCGACTATCGTCACAAAAACAGCATTCTGATGTTTAAAAAAAAGCGTATGTTCGACCAACTTCTAAACATCTAACCGAGCCTCAGTTTGGTCTCCTCCCAAAATTTGCCAACAGAAAGCAGAACTTCCTCTATTTGCTCTTTATTGACGGAAGTATTATTCTGTAAATTGAATTTCTTTAAAGCTCTTGTATTAATTAGGACCTTACAAATCCTCCCATATTTCCAATATAAACCAGATTACTCAACAGTTAAGATGAATATATAAACGTTTTAAAATTGAGCGGGTCTGTAAATTTAGTTGAACGTTGCATTTGTGGTTAGTTTGATTCCGTTTTAAATTCCCGTGCTGTTTATAGACTAGACTTCACGTAAAATCGGCAGGGTATTTTTTGCTTTAATAAGTACGTTTGGAATCGCCATTTGTATACTCTTCAGACAAAAACGACCGAACGATTGCATAAGACACGAAATTTAATCAGGGATCTCTGCTGTGTGTGGTTTCTTTAGTACTCTCCGTCGGATATGATAAACGCAACCCAGTGTTCTGCCGCACCCAGAAACATCACTCACTAGAAATCGTTTTCCGAAAAGTGTTTTACACCCAGTAAAAAGTCAATAAGTGTTTTAAGACAATTCAAAACAAAACGCTTGCAAGCAGTGTATGTATGTTAAAAGGGTAATTGTTCCAAAAAGTGGGGAGTGGCTGAACTAAATAATCGACTGTGTGCCGCCATCGTTTCTCGTAAATAAATACGTTTCACAAATAAACTTTCAGAATATCGAATAGCTTTTATCGGCGAAGTAGATAGCATAGTCAAGCGATCCTGAAGTTCGAATCCTGTGGATACAGGTAGTTCTGAAAAATCCGTCCGTGCGCCTCATATACACATACCTAATGATGCCGCACACAAACGTGCGCCTATTGATCCGAAAGGAAACTGCTTTCCATATTAGTTATATCACTTCTTCGGCACTGAGTTACATTTTGTGAAGTTTGATGTTTGTTTTTGATGCGTAGAAGCACCAACTGTTGCATGTGTTCAAATTTTATAAACTTAAGGTTACCTAGACGGGGAAAAAACATACATAAATATTTTTACGGGTTTTTTTTTTTTTTTTTACGAAAATATACCAAAGTTTCCTTTTCCCCATTTAAAAGTGTCTTCTTATTTACGTAGTGAACGTAAGAGAGCTTTTATCCGCATTGTGATAAATAATAACGTCCATGTAACCAAGTGTGCCTAACAGCTTGCTCGCTTGCGTGCGATTATGTCTGAATTTCACATTCCTCGCCGTTTACGTGTAGGTGTGTGTGAATGTGTGGTCGCTATTGTGAAGGTCGACAACATGACATTTTTGTGAGTCGTATCAGGTGACATAGTAGTTGGAGCGCATTCATCAGAAGCTCAAGAATGACATCGGAACTATCATTGATGGGGGCGGGGAAGCTCCAGGTGTTTTTAATGGCTGCAAGAAAGTGCTGTCCATAAAGTGTAGCTTTCTGTCTCCGCACGTGAGGAAAGGATCAAACGACTTTTGATCAGTCGCTTTCCACACCTGTTTCCCATTTTGTCTGATGGCAATGGTGGTTCATCATGTGGTCCTGCCACTGATTAACACTCAGTGTTAACGTTCTGTAACCGCACATGCATCCAGTTCTCGAAACAGTTTTGAAAGTCACTTCGTGGGTATGCGTCTGGATTTCATTCCGTTTTATGTCAATTGTGATTATTCGGTTTCCGAATATACAGTTAAACAATGTAGGATTCTAGAGAAAGGTTGTCAACTATTTGTTTGATCAATGACCAATTTTCGTTTGCCAGCGGAGTTCAGAGTTCAAGGATTGCAAATCATCGGATATCTAAAAGAACATAATTTTCTTCGTTTAAACGTTTGTCCCAGTTTGGTGGCTCAGTGGAGAGAACGCTTGCCTGTTTTAATTTCCGAATCCCTGCCTCAACCAACATACTTTATTTTTTATTGTTGTAATGTTCATTATTATCACGTTCGTGAAACATATTTGGAACACATCTGTATCACTTTGACGAAACGTTGTTTCGTGTAAGTTTGTGACACTCCATATTAAGGTAAGATTCTCGATGATGAACGAACGTTCACAAAAATGTTGTGATCAAAGAAGTATTCAATAAATAAATAATTTAAAAAAATACATATCTTATTTCCCCCGTTATTATTGACGGGCTTTCACCTTGTATATGTATATATATATAATCATCATCATTGTCGACCATTATCGGTCCACTGCTGGATGAAGATCTCCCTAAGTTTCTTCCACAATGGTCTTTCTTGCTCCAGTCTCCTCCATCTCACTCCCGCATGCTTTCGAATTTCATCCTCCCATCTCCCACGTAGTCTTCTTGGTCATTTTCTGTCCCTTGGAATCCAGTCTAGACTTTCGGTTGTCCATCAGTGGTCCGTTCTTTTGGTAACATGTCCAGCCTAATGCCACTTCAGGGATTTTACTCAGATCATGATGTCTTCCACTCTGGTCATTTTCCTGATCCATGAGAGTTCCTCCTCTTATCTCTCCTGGTTACACCAAGCATGTATACATGCATGTATATGAGAGAGAGAGAGAGAGAGAGAGAGAGAGAGAGAGAGAGAGAGAGAGACAAATATTATGTTTAGCAATTCTTCGAAGTTCATAGGATCTGTTGAGATACAAAATGTTTATTTATATAAAAATGTAAGCGCTAACAAAAGCTTACGTTATTGAGGGCCACACCTCCCACACTGCAGGCATTACGGTCTGGGGAGCGAATCAACTCTAGTAGTGGCGCGTGGATCATTGGCGGGACAGCGGTATGTGGATGAGATCCTACGGCATCATGTGCTCCCATTCCTGGCCGGAATTCCAGGTGCGCTATACCAGCAGGATTATGCCCGCCCGCACACGGCTTGGGTTGCCCAGGAGGACTGCCTACGTCATGTCCAGACACTTCCATGGCCTTCCCGCTCCCCGGACATGTCCCCTATCGAGCATGTGTGAGACCAGTTGAAACGCCAGCTGCCGCTGTGCCGCACTATCCAGGATTTGGAGCACACCGTCCAACACGTGTGGGCCAGTCTGCCGCAGGGCAACATCAGGCGTCTGTTCGCCTCCATGCCGGACCGTGTTGCAGCATGTTTCCCCCCACGAGGCGGCGCGGCGCGTTATTGAAGATGACCGGACTGCGTACTACAGATGCCTCTGTAATTATCCTGCTGCTCTGTTTTTGCTATCATGTGTATAATTCAACTGTATCATTACGTCCATAAAATTTCAGTTTAATCCGATACTTCCTTCTTGGTGAACAAATTTCATTGTCCGTGAGTGTATGAACCTGTAGTTTTAGTAAGAGTGACGAAAATACATTGACAAAACAAGTAGTGATTGGCTTGCATTTTAAATGAAATGTTTCGATGGGGGGGGGTGCAGAAAAACAGGCTGATCCCGAAGAATAGCGGTCATAGGCAAAAGTGGGTATATCTTGTTAGTGGGACGCTTACTTAACCCGCCGTTGAGAGATGAATGAGCGAGATGCTTCTTATAGATACGTACATAGGTATCCAAAAGTATGTAGAGTATCGTATATCTCTAAGAGACGACACATGCACATAATATGTAACTTTTTAAATATTAAGTTTTTCAGAAAGTATGCAAACATATTTGGCGTAAATTTGGCGCGGAAACCTGTAGTGGCAACATAAACGATGCCTGATGGTTGCGTTGGGTTCAGTTCGTGCCTACCGATCGACTAGTGGTAGTTATAGTAACAATGAAGCAACGGAGACGATCAGTGACGGTGGAAGAACTGCGCAGTTTTGTGTCTTATTGCAGTATTCAGAGGACGTGCCACTAAGTCTTTTGCAGACAGCAGTAAGTCAAAACGACCTTAAGAAAACTGCGGTGCACAATTGGATGAAAGGATATAAGGGCAAGACATAATCCAAAGTTTAATCGGCCGACGATTTAAACTTCCAGACAAGAAGCCAAAGGACATATCCAAGAGGTCTCACAGCAGTCTTCTAGGATGAGTGCCAGTGACCTTTCCACACAACTGGGTATCACTCACACAAAGTTTTATATCGTGCTGATGAAAGATATAGACTTAACTAGCCAACTGGAAACGTAGATACTACCCACACTAACCAAGACACGGGAGGAATTCCGCTAAGAAATTGTACGGAGTAACCTTGCGTGGTATGGTCGCAATGGTGGAGTGCTCACAAGATTCCTCTACTTTGGTGAAAGTTGGGTGGAATTTTACGCACCCAGGCAACATCAGTCACTGTCCTGGGTTAAACCATGGTATTTCCGCAGTGTCATGATCCTGTGCAAAATTGCAGGACCGCAAGATTTTACTGGTCGTTGGCTTGGATATTCGCAGTGAGGCTTTTTGGAAGACGTATGTTGAGAACATCACCATGGCATTGGAATGGTACAAGTCACTTCTTGAGGAGCATATCCCGGCAGGCACTGCGATATTATGCATCATGTACTGCGATCTGTCCTTGTACACGACACCGCACGATGGCATCAAGCCCGGATTGTTTTGTTGTTCATTGAACAGAACGGTTGGATGGAACAGGCCCACCCATCGTATTCACCAGATGTGAACCCCTGTGATTTAAGCTGTTTCGGCCAATTGAAAAGGGAGATAGATATCTGGTACTCGCTACAGCAACAAACAAATTTACACCGAGGAAATTCTGTGTATTATTATTTGCAGCTTCATAACTTCAAAGGGAGAAAAATGTTACTTCTTTCAGAGTTAAAAAGATCTCAGGACACAGTATGTGTGCAGCGGTGCTCAAAATAAATTGCCATTGCGATTACACATTGTGAAGAACTAACTGCATTGAAAAATCACCATTTAAATATCAGTGTTTTTGTTTCATGAATTAGGAAAATTCCATGATGTTTTGGTATGGAAGACAAGAAATAAGGTATTAATATTAACTTAGTATCATTCCTGTTGTGGTAATAAAAATAATTTTAGTCTTTGGTTGGCGCAGTACCGCATTTTTACAATCCATTAATGTTCACCTGACGAATAGCTACACTTCTGGGTGTTTCACCAATATAGTTTACATCCCATGTGAAATACAGTATGTTCACTGCCGTGAAGTATAACAATGTTTATACATGTAAGAAATACGGGATTACGCCATATAATACAAATTTTGAAGATGACAATCCGATTTTTGGCGTAAATGTGACAAGGACGGTAAGTCAGATAATATTTGAAAACTTGAAAATTTTCATCGTCCTGGAGCGGGACTCGAACCCGCGTCTCCCAGAAAACGCCTAGGTATGCTAACCACTACACCACCCTGGGAGACGCGGGTTCGAGTCCCGCTCCAGGACGATGAAAATTTTCAAGTTTTCAAATATTATCTGACTTACCGTCCTTGTCACATTTACGCCAAAAATCGGATTGTCATCTTCAAAATGTTTATACATTCCAAAGGATTTTAAAACTAAATTTTATATTGCCAATAGTTAAATGAGCGTCGATTTCGCAATGTAGTTTTATGATTTGAGAGTTTAGTTTTATGAGAGCGCTTTGTAATTATAATTTGTCATGTATCTGTATTAACGCGTGTATATGTATTTCCCCTCCATCAAAAGTTCCTTTGATGAAGTATAAAGTACCTGAAATATGTCTTCAGAGCTTTCTTTTTTTAATTCAGAATTGTGTGTGCATTACCGATAAAATCCAAGCTAAACTCCCCCTGCAAACTGTACCGTAATTGCGGAAACATGTTTTCCATTCTGTGGAATTATTTATTGGCATCCTTGAACATTCAAGGGTTAGAGGCAGATAAACATGTTTCGCCTTTTTTTTTTAATGCCTGTCTGTTGAAGCGTGATTAATACGAATAAAGACTGTCATGAATAATCGCCTTATATAAGCTGTGAGTCGGGAAGGTAAATTCGGAATGGTCGTAATTCGTCTCGAAACGTCTTCAAGTTGGCCTTTCCGCCGAAAGCTGAAAACAGCGTTAATGAATCTCAAATGTTGTTGCCTTCACTTGCGGCGAAGACAGTTTCTTGTTAATACAGAAAGTTCCGTCTAACATCTTTCTAAACAGCGATAGGGTTCACAACCCCTCTCCCCCATCCCTTCGTCGTAAAAAACTGAGGATTAGTTTTCGTGTTTTTTTGTTGTTGTTGTTGTTGTTTTATATAAATGAGTTGTTGCGTTGATATGTTTTGCCAAAATGAGTGCAGTATTTTCTTTTTGATGAAAAGTTCTGGTGATGTTACCGTTTGGTTGATGACGGGAATTGTCGGCACACCAGAGACAGATTTTATTGTGTGAGAAAAATAACAGCCAATGCAGCATTCGAGTTTAGGAGCAAAGTATAGTAAAAGATCCCCCCTCCCCTAAGCTTGTAATGTGTTGTGGAGTTGTCGGCACACCAGAGACAGATTTTATTGTGTGAGAAAAATAACAGCCAATACAGCAGTCGAGTTTAGGAGCAAAGTATAGTAAAAGATTCCCCCCTAAGCTTGTAATGTGTTGTGATGAATTTATATCGTCACTGCTAAAACCCACTATACAGTTTACCTAGCAGAACCCTGACGGGGTGCAGGATGATAAGTGCTGTTTCTATTAAATAATTTTCATTTTCTGTTTGTACCTCAAGAAACATAATAATTGAACTTTTTTATATCATTGATGATTTTGGCTAATGTATATTTATATACGTATATACGAGATGGGTAAAAAATGCGATTTGATGGACTTTCAACGTAAGATGATAGTAGGAGCTCGGAGCCATGGAGCGAGTATCACCGAAACCGCCACATTCGTGAAATGTTCCAGAGCAGCTGTTGTTAAAGTGTTTAAAGATTGGACTGTCAGCCAAAAAACTGGGTCTCTACGTGCAACGTGTGGTCGTCATCGACTAGTGACTGCTCAGGCGGAACGGAGTGTGTCCAGACTGGTAGCAGACAACAGAAGGGCAACAGTGCAGCAAATTACAGACCATCTTAATCAAGGATCCCCTCAAATGATCTCTGTACGCACTGTTCGCCTATACTGCATCGGATGGGATATGGCAGCCGAAGGCCTGTTCGAACACTTTGCTGTCTGCAGTTAACAACAGAAAACGTCTCCAGTTCGCACAGGAACACAGGGATTGGACAGTCGATAAGTGAAAACAAATTGTGGTCCGATGAATCACGTTTTCAGTTGCACCATGCCGATGGCCGAGTGAGAATTTGGCGGAAACAGCACGAAAGCATGGACCCCAAATGCATTTCTACAACTGTTCAAGCTGGTGGAGGCAACGTTATGGTTTGGGGAATGTTTTCCAGGCATGCTTTGGGCCCTTTAATTCGTGTTGATCAACGTCTGACTGGCACATCATATCTAAACATCGTTGCGGACCAAGTGCATCCTGTCATGTGGACGGCTACTTTCAACAAGATAATGCGTCCTGCCATAGTGCTCGTATTGTACAGGATTGGTTTCAGGAACATGCCGGTGAGTTTACTTTGCTTAGGTGGTCCCCACAATCTCCAGATCTCTACTCCATTGATAATTTGTGGGATTAAGTTGAACGAGCCATCAGACAGCTGGATCCACAACCCTGCAATCTCACACTCCTGGAAAGTGCTATTCATCAAGCATGGTCTCAGATTCCACAAACCACCTATCAACATCTCATGGAGTCCATGCCACGAAGAATCGACGCAGTATTAAAGGTAAAAGGTGGCCCAACAAAGTACTGAGGGAGTGGTCATAATAAAGTGGCCACTCGGTGTATAATTTTGTGAACCTTGTAAAACTGCTAATAGACGCAAACTTCGTGAGTTTTCCTGAACGTAGGCACCCAAAAAATCATTGTTAACGATAAATCACTCCTCCGGAACAACAAAAACAAACTACAACAATAAACTTTCGTTTGCAGTTTCTTAATTTTTTAAAGGATAACACTATAATTTCCTTCTTTTCGATACTTCTGTATGTAAAACGATACAACGCTGGGGTGTAAGTTCTGGACAAAGGTTTTATTTATGTCTCTTGAAATGCATTTGAGGGAGGTGAAAGTTTATGTGGTGCATACAATTAGGTGAATATAAACTACCACGCGAAACAAACATAAATTGGTCGTGCTCATGGAACCATTGAGCAATTCCAAACTGCAGTTTTAGAACCTTATACTAAGGATGTCAAAGAAAGATGTGGAAATAACTTGATCAAAAAAACATTTCTATATGTATATAGTAGATGGAGGGAGAGAGACCATGTGGAAAATGGATGGGTAAAATTCGAAAGAATGTCTGAGTGACATGGCTGAAACTGGCTCAACACAGAAAGTTGTGGAAGAGACTTGAGATAGATCTTTATCCAGCAGTCAATTAATAATAGTTAGTCATGATGATAATTTGTATATATGTACGCACACATATAGACACGAAAATGGAATAACAGTGGCATGTCTGTTATCTCTCGAGAAACCAGTTTCAAAAGTCTCAGTTTTCAAACCGTATGACTGATTTGGGTATGATCGGCGTTTCGCTGTAATTTCATGTAGGTATGTGTGTTCGTATGTAAAGATCTTGAGCATCCCTTGGACTTCACGTCCTGAGCCTCCAGCAGAGGAATTTATCTAGAGCTCGAACACTCATTAGATTCCATGTTCAAAGCTGAAGCACCCATTGGATCTCTGAAAAGTCAGCGCCTCTGGAACTGCACTTTGTCGTCGTATCACATTCATTTTGCATCGTCCGACTCTGAAAAGGCAAGGAAGGAGCACCTGATGACTGTTTCGTGTTTGGCATAAATATACAAACTATACAGTATAAAAACTTTTCTGAAATTCACCAGCCTCTTTCCGTGATTCTTTTCGTGAATAAATAAGCGTATTTCTGATACAACCTTTTCAGCGAAATGACGGAAAGAAACTTGAATTTCACGGATTTTCGTACACCAGAAAAATTCTGAATTTTCAAAAATCTTCTCACAATTTCTTTCTTATATTGACGGTAAATTGCTGTTTTTGAGAAGTGTTAACGGAAATTTCTGAATTTTTAGAAACTCTCCTCAGCTCCTTTCGTATATTAACGGAAAAGCCCCGTTCTCACTTTTTCCGTATCCATACAACGAAAATTTTCCGGTAATAAGAGCGCTAAATTTCAATCATGTGTCGAAGGATCTGATTTTGAAGTTCTGTAGCGAGATCGGATATTGTGGATAGTATATCGCATGAATTTTGGTTATTGTGGCACCAGATATTTCTTTTCCTCTCCCCCATGTGGTGCACCAGCGGTTACATATTGTGATACCGTAAGAAACCAGGTATTTAATTGTTGTACAGATGATTGTGCGATGTGGAGTCCTTAAGACAAAAGGTATTGTAGCTATCAAAAGTAAATTTTATATTTCGAAGTTTTGCGAAATGATGTCATAAAACAGTACATTTCACTTTTCTTAAAGATAATTGAAAGTCATTGTCAGTTTTAAAAGATTTCAAGTTCCAAAGCACTCTGTTGCTTCAAAAAAGCACGTTAAAAAAATACTTAATTTCAGGTAAGTATTCCTACATAAAATAATAAAATTATTACAAAACGTTTTCAAAAAAAAATAAGCTCCAACAGAAAACAAATGATTAAATCACTCAACTCACATTAATGACAAAAAAAAAAAAAAAATCAGCTCGCAATTAGCATGATTTCTGAGCCTTCCTGGCTCAGTGGTTAAGACATGCGGTTTCTGTCTTCTATTTTGCGAAATTTCTGTATAAATACGGAGAAACCTGAAACGAACTTTTCTGAAATAAACTGAACTACGGAAAATCGGTGAAAATACGGAAGTTAACCCCTTAAGGATGGTTTGATATTTATGAAACCCACCAGAAAAATACCTTTTTTTTTTATATACAAGAAATTTAACAGTTACTGCGTTTCCAAATGTAATATACAATGATTTTTAATTTTTGGACAAAATTTAAGCTGTTATAGAAAGCTATTAAATTTCAGAGAAAAGCCAACAAGCAGGGGAAGATGGATCAAGTCATCATTCACAAAGTGCTCAAAATATTGCATAACACCTAAACTTGGGTCAAAACTGACATTTACTGTAGGTGTTCCAAAAAATCGAAAATGTGGGGGAGCACGGTCTAACACAACAGTAAAATTTCGTGCCATTCATGTCCAGGTAACAATACGGCTGCCCACTGCTATGGTTAGATTCATTATTATAAAATTCACTTACTTCGGTATCACTTCTGTATTTACTAATACTAAAATTATCATCCAAATCTCTTGCATCATCCGATTCAATAACGCGTACGAACAGAAAAAAAAACAACAGCAAACCTTTTTCACAAGCCAACAAATCACGTGTCTTCCGCAAAATACAAAAATCTGCTGATAATCGCAGAGATATGTACTCTATATAAACCACATACATGCGTGGTGCTGTTATCTAGTGTTACGGGCACGATAAATCATTTGTTTTTGCACTTTCAGTATGTACATTCTTTAACGCTTCAGTCTGGCAATATCATGGGCGTGGAAAATAGCGATCGATCCCTCAGTCCGTCATATTGACGGGAGCGGTCCTTAAAGAGTTAAAAAAACGGGAACTTTTTTCGAAACTGAAATTTCGTTAAAAGTCGGACACCTACCGACAACTTTGCTGCACGTTACTTTCAGAAATTTTTCGTGAATTCACACCACTTATTTTTTTAGAGTGCGCAGAGGTGCTTTTCTTCTTGTTTAGCGACCGCATGCGTGACATCACAAAAGCTGCACTTTTGGCTCATCAGTAAGGTCGGGAGCCCCGTGGAACTGTGAATTTATGTATGACGGCTCTGTTGAACCTAAAGCATGGTTTGTTTATTTTTCTGATGGCACGACCGCGGTCTCTTATACATACATGGGCCTCACAAGATATGTTCAGAAGCTGCGTTATGAATCGGTTAGATGGGAAAAAGTAAAAGAATTTTATGTAATTTTGAGAAAAAAATTATCTTGCTCAGCGTCTTGTTCAGTTTTTTTTAAGCACGTACATGTCTGTAAAGAAAGGGGCCATTCTTTTGGCAACACTCCCCCCCCCCATGACAGATGTATTTCACGGGAACGTCGCCTGTGCGAATTTTCGATTTCTTGCCGTTTTCTTCCAATTCTTAATGTTCTCAAGATGCGTTAAAAATATTTTTTTATCTAAATTTTCATTAAAAAGTTCAAATAGCAGTTTTTAATCATTTTCACCTCTTCCTTAATTACTCTTGCTGTGTGATTTCGAGTTTCTCTTTGTTTTCTCTCGCAGTGGACGACCTCCTCTGAATAACAGTAGCGAGTTATTGACAGCTGGTGCAAATCAACATCTCAAAAGAATTGGTTTTTAAAAAATTTGCGACAATATACCACATTTACGGAGTTCGGCTGTTGCGGCTGCGTTAAAAGGTGCGTATTTTAGGGTAAATTAAGCGAAATTTACGGTTTAATTTTTTTCATAGTGAGTGAGGTGCTAGCACTAAAATCGTGATTTAGTAAGATTTTTGGTTAATCCTTTAAAAAATATGAATTAGTCCAATTTCGGATGGAACAGATGCAATCTTCGTCTTCACGTGTTGTTCTTTATTTCTCTCGTCACCATTATTTTTCTGCTAGACAAAACTTTTCCCCAGTTTTTTTTATTCTGTTTTATTTAGTAAGTTCTTATGCTATCCTATAAAAACTATGCTTCATCAAAGAGGAGTTTGAAAATATGGACAAGGTAAGAGGATCACGTTGTATAGTAATTTTGCATTAATGTTAAAAAGAATCAAAACTGTGTAAGTGAAGTTTGCTTTATCTCGCTGATATTGTTGATGAAATGTTAGACGGGAATAACGTTTGTAATTCAAAAGCGTAATTTGAATACCTTTGACTTGAGCTAGTGAAATAAATAAATAAATGCTGCCATGTATGTGAGGAAAATATAAGCATAGGTTTAAGTCATATAAAAGGAATCGATACAGATTAACCTGGACATAAATCAAGCTGTTCTTCCATGTAACTAACCGCAGAAATTTGAAAATTTTATCGTTCTGGGACGGGAATCGAACCCGCATCTCCGGACTTCCGCGCGAATATGCGTAATGGTTAACATACTCGAGCGCAAATCAGGAGATGCGGGTTCAAGTTCCGTTCCAGGACGATAAAACTTTCAAATTTCTGCGGTTACGATACATGGAAGAACAGCTTGATTTATGTCCGGATTAATTATTCCATGTGTTTTCAACTTGATATTTATTTGAGAGTAACCTGTTTTGTTGGTAAATAAAAAAGCAGTATCCCCGTCGTTTTAAGAAAAAATTTCCCTTCTTATGCAACACAGAATGCTGAAAAATATTCACGAAAAATAGCTGAGTGTATGCGGTGGGGCGGGGGACAGAAGTTACAATATTTTTATTACTACAGTAAATTGTATAAAGCCAGCAATTCTAAATTATTCAGAAATACTTCAAAGCAGTGTTATTATGATGAGTTTTAAATTTGTGGAAGGAAAAGTTCTCTGAGAATCAAATTATTTACGTAACTTTTTATTAGAAGCAATGCGGTGTACCGCACTCAGCTGGCGAGCCAGAGATGATAAAGGATTTCTTTCCCCGCCCCCGTATCTTCTTTGTTTTTTTGTTTTTGTTTTTGTTTTTTCGAGAGAGAGAGTGGGGGGGTCGAATTTGTACCAGTGGCTTCGCTAGTAGGGCAGTAACTGGTAGAGTTTCTTAATTGTTTGTTGAAAATTCTTTAAGATGATGACCTTGCTATTTGCAGCATGAGGACTGAAATCCCTTTTCACACAACCTACCCTTCCTATTGTTAATTTGTACAGCTTGACGTGATACGAATCTGACATGTATTTTCCACCTGTTTGTACTTATGCTTTGGGCATGCTCTTCAGATCGACAGTAGAACAAAAGGCATTTTCTTCTTGAGCTGCTGGGATGTGTTGAAAACAAGAGAGCTTGTTGCCTAGTCACGTTGCCCATAACACGCCCTGTGCTACTGATTAACTTAAATCCGGACCGTGGATTGTGCCTCTGAAGATAGAATTCATCGCTGTTTTGTAATCCTTCTTCACCCCATTGTTGCACCATTGCTGTTGAAGCGTGAATTGCAGTCTTAAGAATTTTAAATTTAAATAACCCATGCTTGCAGAGGGGATTTTCTGGGGATTTTCAAAAGAGATTAGGAAGTGTCCACTGAAAAAGAATGGGTGTCACAGCGTGCCAAATTGCAGTGAGCCGTTCAGTTTAACTGGCCCGTGTGTCATTCCCAATCACGGCCCTCATTTCGGCCGCTCGCGCTTTTGACCCCAACCAACCCCGACCTCTGACGGCGAATTTATTCCGCGCTTTTAAAAGCAGATATACTTCGGCCCACTGATGCTCAGTTTTATCATTTTTGAGTTTATTCCACACCAGAGATCATGAAAAAGAGGAATGGGTGCACGACTCAGCATAAAAACGGGAAGAGTCCTTATCCCCCCACTCGTGCGCCTGTGATTTGAAATAGCTCTTCAGGGATTTAGCTACGATTTCACTCCTTTTTATGTTGATAATTTATTTTACATTGAGAATTTAAACTCACGGACGGGTTGTTTTTATCCCTTTTATTCGCAGGGTTATTGCTTCATCGAGCTTCTTGGGGTGGTAGGAGCGTGGGTGACAATCGACGCCACGTGCGACCTTTGACCTGTGAAGCGATAAAATAGAGAAACTTCCTCAGGAACGGCTTAAATGGTTTTTACTGCTCGCCTCGGATTGGCGAAGGCAAAATAGGCGAATCATTCTCTTACACTGTGTAAACAGTGTGTGTGTGTGTGTGTGTGTTTGGGGGAGGGGGTGTTGATAAATACGCGGCGTTTTTTGTCTTGAATTGTAGGATAAAATGAATACTTTAAAAAGGAAGAAATCATTGTCTAATATAACTGTTAACTGTCTGCCCTGCTGCTCCCAATATTTTAAGAAGTTTAAGAAATTTTAATATACGTAATTTTAGAAAACAAAATATATATTTTAAATAATATATCGAATGTAATTTTAAATAATATCATATATTTAAATAAAGAAATAATATATTTTGAAATAAAATGAATATATGTTTTAAAACAAAATATTTTTTTTTGAAATTTTAAGAAAGGAAATTGGTTTACGCAGATCAACAAAAGAAATTTGTTAATTTTGTCCCAGTTGTTCACAGCTAAAATTTTCTGGTAAATTTCTAAAGTTAGTGACAGACTTGGATGGTGGGAGTAGTTAAACCAGAAAATTACAAAAGAGCGGTTAGAACATCGGATTAAAAAAATTCTCCAACTAGTATCTGGAAATAGGTATTGTGTGACGGAGGCTCGTCTGGAGAAACGGTATCTGAAAGCTTACAGTTTCATAATGCTAAATGCGATTAAAAAGTATTATGAACCAACGGAATTCTTGAGATTAGCAATGCTAACTCAAAGCATAGAGGACGCTAAAAATTGCCACAAAACTGAAAAATTTCGCCCAGAAAACACGAAATAGCTCAGGATTTAAAATTATGTCGTGTTAATCGAGTGCATATGATGTGCTAAGAATTGGGAACTAGAATTTAAGAATTTCCTGGCACGAAACCTTCGGAATAAAAGATATGAGTTCATTATTGAAACATGTATAAAATACGATTAGTTAAAAATAATTCCAAAATTCTTCCACATAGGAGAAGATACAGAGAGAGGCTCAACTCTCGTTCTTTTAACAGCGCCCCTGTGGTCGGGCATGAAACTACGTTATCGTCTGTCACGTGATACGGAACCAGTGGCTATATAAGCAGCACAAAGACATAAGCAGCACTGATTAGCAACGTTCGTGACTTCCACTGAAAGGGCCTCAAGTTCGATCCCAGCCAGGTACAAACGCTCGATCCACTAAATATCCGTTAAGCCGTCTGACCCCGGGTACTGGACCCCGGTAAAAATAACAGCGTCTTCCTCCCCCTTTCTACTTCGCTTCCGTGTCACTTTCCTATCGGGCACTCTAGTCCAAATCTCGTAGCTTCCTATTTCTAAGGGTTGTTTAAGACCTGGGGTCAGACACTCCCTTCCTAAAATCCTCTACATATGATCTGAGTTGAAAACTCTTGAAGAAAAAGAAAAAAGAGATAGACTTTTACGGTTTCGACTCTTTTAATTCCATGCCTGTCCACTGGTGCGCTGTTCTATTGAGATCTTTGGGGCCAGCCTTGGGTCAAAAGTTCCAAATTCCAAAAACAAATTTCCTTTATAGTGTTATACTTCTACTCGTAATGACAACGATTCTTATAGAAGCGAATCGATTAAAAAAAACAAAAAAAAATTTGTTTTCTCTCTGGTTGTAAAGAACGCTGATGATACAGGCTCAGCTCATGGCAGCTCAGCAACTTTCAGGGACATTTTATTTTAGCTGTTATAATCGTAGAATTTCCGTTTGACTCTTGAGGGTTATTGGAAACCTTGTTGTAGATTTTCTTGGTAAGTGCAG
Source organism: Macrothele yani (assembly GCA_039090855.1). NCBI lineage: Eukaryota > Metazoa > Arthropoda > Arachnida > Araneae > Macrothelidae > Macrothele > Macrothele yani. Next base: position 80,986,695 of record CM077026.1, read on the forward strand.
GAGATCATTTGTGGAGATTTGGTTGCTCAACGACTTCAGATTTAGCTATAAAACGCCAAAGACACGACGAACGGGAAAAACTTATGATGCCTCGGAACTCGACCGCGTAATCGAACGACGACGAATCGAAACCATGCTTTAACTCTAATGAAGCTAAAAAGAAAAGCTCTCACCACTGGCGGATTTTTTTTTTTTTTTTTAACGAATGAAGTGCGTTTCAAGCTTGTGGTTAAAAAACAGAAAAGCACAGGGTGGAGTATGGTATCACTGAAGAACAAATATGCGTGGTATTCAAATTTGCAATGATTACGTTAAAAAACCTCGTTATAGTTCGCAACGTTTGAATAAAAAAGCAAAAACATCCCGAGCTAGAACAAGAATGGTGCACCGCATTCTCGGGTGTGATAAAGCTAGTCTTCTAACAAGTCTCAAACTTACAATGCCAATGGTATTTCAAGGTAATATTTTGTTGTTACTAAATTGTGCAATCAGTATTATTTTTGGAGGGGGAGAACAAATATTTGCCACTTGTAGCAAGAAGCTTGCCTTTTTTTTTACCTTGCTCGCTGATCTTAGTTCCGTCATCCTCTAAATTCCCTGCTATTCTTTCTTTCTCTTTCCACCTTCTTGTTCTCAATGATCTGTCATATCCTCATTTCCCCTTCGATCTCCCCTCTCGGATATCAAAAACTTTTCCCCGTCCGATTCGGACAGAGAACATTTTCCACTTGTCCCCTCTACTGCCAAGGTAACTTCTTTCCTTTTTATTCCCTTTAGCTAAACACGCAGGGTATTTCTTCTCCCCTTCTGTGACCATCTGATCAGTTGCAGCCAACTGGCTGTCCCGTCAGTCCTTCTCTCAGCCTCATTATCTAAATTTTGCGCCACTTTCCTACGTGTGCGCGATACATCATTTCGTTTGCACACCCCTCTAAAAGAGGGGTTGTTATCTATCTCATTTAGACTATGAACTCAAAAAATGCGACTAAGTATATAAAGCTTCTCCCTTCGAAGATGAGAATAAAGTCATTCCAACTCCATTTCATTCAATGAATGAAAACCCATTATAATAAGTGGGCACTCTCACTCCCCACCTACTCATTAAGAGAAAAATGGATTAAGAGACCATCTCCTATTTCCAAAAGACAATAACGAAAATAGGAAATGATTTTAATTTACGAAAACATATCAACAACCGGTATTAATGATATTAACAAAATATATTAATGTTGCGCAGAAAGTGAAACTAAGAATTTCTGCTTTAACAGTGGTTGTAGCAATCTGATGGAAAAAACAACAAAGAATTTAAGTGGGACTTCCAGAACACAGATATATTTAGAAGTGCAAATACACTCATCATCAAAAAAGTAGTTGAACCCAGAAGGACGTGTCGGATCGCAATGCAATTCGGGAAGAAGGTAAAGGTTGCCAGGAACAATAAGGGATTAAACATTAAGACTGATATCGGCAATATTTATTGAGCTACACGCCAATAAGTAGTGTTTCTGAATATGGCGTCGGGCAGCCATGTTTGCTCGCACAGCATGCTAGACGTCCCGGCATGGAGTTGTACAGGTTCCTAATGGTGTCCTACGATAAATCATCCCATGCAGCTTGAATCTTTTCCCGCAGTTCCTGTAGATTGTGCGGTAGGATGTGGAGTGTAGATAGCGCGCCCTATAGCATCCCACACATTTTCAATCGGTGATGGGTCTGGCGATGCGGCTGGCCATGGCAGAGTGTCAGTGCCTTGAAGACAAGCTTTCGAGACAGCAACAGTATACGGACGAGCGTTCTCCTGTTGGAAAAACGCACCGGAGTGAGAGTTCAGAAAAGGTAAAGCCACTGGTTGCAGGACCTCATTACCGTAATGTTGGGCTGTCAAAGTGCCTGTAATGAACACCAAATGTGATCTGGCATCGTAAGCAAATGCACCCCACACCATGACACCACCCCCTCTGGACGTGTGACGCTCGACAACGAACCGTTCATCTTGGCACTGACCACGGTGCCTCCACAAAACGAATTCGTTGGTCGTCTCCTCCAAGACATAAGCGGAACTCCTCACTAAAGATCACCCTCTGCCATTCTGAGTCTAGCAAGACACCATTGACAGTGTGGCACGACACCATTGCAGTCTTAGACGACGATGCAATGGTGTTAAGGGCAGTTGTCTTAACGGTCTCCGTACGTGTAGTCCTACGTCGTGCAGCCCTCTGCCAATGGTGCTGGCACTAATTGGATGATGCATGGAGGGCACCACTGCTTGCTGAATATCCGCAATTGTAGCTGTTAGGTCAATCCGCGAATGTCGGACAACCCGTCGGTCATCTCTCTCCGTGGTTCGTCTAGGTCTCCTGCATCCTTCCTGTCGCTGCTGCGTGCCTTGTTCTATCCACTGCCGCCAACAGCGTGCTATGGTGATATCCGCACGACCGGTATGGCGCGCAATACGGCGATAAGACCCTCCAGCCTCCCGAAGGCCGACGATTTGGCCCCTCTCGTACTCCTCCAATTGCTTCTGAACTTTTCTCCGAGGCATACTTCACTTGTTGCAAGTATGCAACCAACACAACAGCACGAGTCAGAATGACAAGCACGCTCAACCGGACGACCTTATACAGCCGGTCAGACACAGCGCTACGACCCCTCATTCCTTGGGTCACGTGCGCGGCCGACCATGGTACTTGAATCATTTGCATGTCTCACGATGTCAAACCAACCCACCAAGTTTCATTCCTGTCGGTTGCTTCCTTCTGGGTGCACCTATTTTTTTGACGATGAGTGTATGAGTGTATATTGCCCCATGATAGGGAAAATGTTACATCTTGGAGAATCAGGAATCTCTTGGATTATCTTGATTGTGAGTAGGACTTGCCAACACTAAAGGAACTTCATCAATCCGAGCAACAGATGTCGAGATATTGTCGAACATAAAATTGAAATTTACTACCTGACAGGAAAAGTTTACATCAGAAAACTAGAAGTGTTGCAGTAAACTGATCTACAAATATCGGATGCAAAATTAATCGGGCAAATCAGACCCTTAGAGGTACAGATACTAACTCTAGAAACTAATGCACCGCGACATTCCATAGCGGTAAAATAATACATGTAAAATCTAATTAAGCCCGTCTGTTATGTTGATTGCCGATGCCAAACGTTTCAATCCTGTAGTTAGCCACCACTGTAGTCTCGTGGTGCTTCTAACCATTCGACCGAGATGTGTCCGTGTCCGATTTCCTGGTGAGGCATGATCGGTGTGTTTGGCTCCCACTCACCCTTCCCTGGAACCAGTGGCTGTAAATTAGGGACAGGCGACTGCTTATAGCCCTTAGAGTTTGCTCATGATGGTTATTATACCCCGCAAACCAATCCTCCTGTTAGAAACGCAAATATCTTTGAACAACATACATAACATTGCCTAACCTGGAGGTGGCATACGTCAGGAAAGTATTCGAAATGCTTGAAATATTTTGCTTTTAATTGCAGCTGTGGGAAAAGCAAAATATTAAAACAATATTCTCAGTAAAATAAAATAAAATAAAATAATATTCTCAGTCGGCCTTGTAGAATGGCGAGTATAAATATACATGGTAGGGAAAAGTGTGCTTCACTGCAAGTGAAAAATGCATACAAATTGTTTGTGTAGAGCTTTCTGATAGAAAAGGAATTTTTTTCTGTCTGACTTTTAGAACCATGTATACAGTCACAAATACATACATGTACCTCCTAGTGAAAAAAAAAAAAAAAAAGTAGATTGCCATAATGACAGATGTCCGATTCAAGGTGAAATTTTTTCAATCTACTTTTTCGAAGCACAAAATTTTCTGAAATTCACGACCCACTTTCCGTGAATTAACGAAGCATTTTTCTGATGCAACCTTTTCCATGAAATGTCCGAAAGAAACCTGAATTTCATGAACATTTCGTACCACGGGAAAATTCTGAATTTTCAGAAACCTTTCCTCAATACCTTTCTTATATTGACGGAAAGACTCCGTTCTCGCTTTTTCCGTACCCGCATGACGAGAAATTACCGATAATAGGAGCGATTGGTGAGAATACTTGAGGTTTGATTAAATTTCAATTGTCTGTCAAAGGAACTGATTTTGAAGTTCTGTAGCGAGATCGGTTATTGTGGATAGCATATCGCATGAATTTTGTTTATTGTGGCACAGGATATTTCTCCTCCTTTCCCGCATTTTGTTAGCCTGGTGTATAGGCTGAAAAATGCAGGGTCTCAGATTTTGGGAAATTTTAGTTTAAATACGGAAAAACCTGAAACCCATTTTTCTGAAATAAACGGAATTTCTGATTACGGAAAATCTGTAAAAATACGGATATGAAAATAAACGGGCTCTTTTAAAAACGGAAATTTCTGAAAAAGACGGACACCTACCAGTTCTTGAAAGTTGGCCGATCTACAGTTGCTGCTCAGTCTAGTTTAACGGCTACATTTATGCCTTTAGACTTTTGAAATGTTGATTTTGAGAAGCCAGTAATTTCTTTTGTTTTGTTAATTATGGCTCCCACTGAACCAGCTCTTTATGATTAGATCGTTTTCGAATTCCGCCAGATCTTGGGGTTGACCCCATGTTTACATGAGTTACTGCAGCCGAATAACATATACGATCTGTTTAAATGGAGAAGGCAAAATGTCAGCAGCCCACGTGACTGCTGCTTTTGCATATTTATTACATACCTGCCAAGTTTTACGTAGTTTTCCTGTAATATTGACGAAAATTCTACTTGTGCAGCGGTTATTTTTTTAGACAACATAATTTTAACCCCCCCCCCCCCCCATTCTCCCCGAAGGTAGGTTAGTGAAACTTCGAGTGGAGAATAATAGTCCCCTAGGACTATGAAGCCTGTGTATTCAGATTTTCCTTATCACATTTACCCCCTATTTCTACCTCTTCAGTCCTCTCTGCTCACAGCTTCGCCGAAAAGATTTGGCAAAAACGTTGCAGCAGGATTAGTACTGTCGATAACTGCTAAAAGAAAGAGGAAAAAGATATTAATGAGCCTCACATGTCTCAAAAATGCGATGTTGGAACAACAAAAAAAAAAAAAAAATCGAGGTTAAAACCTCAGTTAAGGTAAAAATTTACTGCAATATATTGCAATTATTTCGCAGTTACAAATAGAATTTGTGTCTATGAATGTGGCCTAACGATATCGTACTAATGAGGTGATAATATATCGATTTCTGTTTAATCGCTGTAAGCATGAATCTAAATATATTAGTTTAGCATATAAAATCGATTAAAATCGGTAAACCAGTTGCTAAATCGGCTTTTAATCGATATGTTCGATACACCAATCAGCAGATCCAATCGATTAACCGTACTATTAAGGTAATTATGTATCGATTACATTTTAATTTCTGTAAGCGTGAAACGGGGGCAAATAATTTAATTATAGCATATAAAATTTATTAAAATTGACAAATCATTTGCATAATAAATTGGCTTTTAATCGATATGTTCGATGTATTTAATCAATGCGTTAGATATATCAGTCAATCGAACATATCGATTAAACGTTCACTGAAGATGTTTTACGGAGGTCAGTTTTTGAAAGTTTGCAGATCGGTTATTGGAATTTACTGTTCCCGACGCTTATCACAAAAGTTCGTTATTTTTTGGCCAGTGTGTGTGTGTATATATATTAGTGGTGGAAGAGGAGCTTCTAGGCATAAGTGACATGGGAGATATTTGTATCGCGTCTTCCGAAAATAACCGGAAAATGACTGAGTTTGTGCTTCTACAGTGCATACGGCGACATTTTTTGCTTGTTCAAAAATTACTAAGTTTGTGGACCTATTACTTTAAAAAAGGCAACACGCAAAGTATGATTTATGGATTTAAAAAAAAAACAGGAACTCTCAAAGGAAACTAAAAAGATCCGAATTTAAACAGAATGGGAATAAGGCTAGAGATCATACGAAGATATGGAGAAGCGACCAGACTTCGTGAGGGCTTCCGGAAATTCGATAAAGCTTGAGAAGTGAGATGTAACACTTAAGATAATCACCAATAAAACTGCAGTTTCTTAAACGGAAATGGGTTGCAATAAACGCGCAAAGGAATGAACATTTCTGAAGGCATTTCTCCCGCCAGTTTATCACATTCGACGTTAATATTCTCTTCTCCAAATGCCATTAGCATGCCAGCAAAAGGTGAAGTGCCAGATGGAATTTGAAGACGAACTAGTAAAAGAGTTAAGAGACAAGAATTTAGGATCAGTTGTTTCTCAGATGCATCTTGCTTTGTGAACTCACGCCGGTTTGCACCGCTTTGATCCAGGATTTCACGGGTAGTAATAAAAAATAATCTAAAGAAAAAGAAATCATGCAGATTTTGTGATGAAGGCAGCAATCTATCTTTATTCTCGTATGGAGTCTCATGCTTCGTGTATCGATTGCGGGAGATGGCATCCTCACGCTGTACTTAAAAGTTTCATCATTGGCTTTTCTTCGTGACGTTTTAGCGTGAGGTTTCATGAGCAATTGAACTGTTGTCAGATAGGTTAAAGCGTGATTGAAATTATCGTAGGATGCCTGAGTATTATTGCATGTTGTCATACGTAGTGAGCTGTTGTTACTTTCGCGAAACTTGTGGTTTAAACAATTAATTAAATCTTCATTGCTTTTATGTGTAGATGAGATAGCTGTAACCCAAATCAGTGTGATCCCTGTTTTCCGCATCTCCGCTTCTACGAGGTAAATGTTTTGTTGAAAAATTTCTTTTTCGTAGCTTGTAGCCTTTGTCATAAATAATATTATCAACGTATTTTTAAGCTATTTTTTCGTGTTAAGTTGTGTATCTCCAGGCTTTTCCACCATATTTACACTATGAAAAAATACGTGGGCAGAGGCATAACTAGGCATTCTACGCCCGGGACAATCATTAAATATTGCATCTACATTTTCCTCTTATGTAAATATATTACCAATTTATTTCTATAAAGAAGATACCTAAGCAAAAAAATACATATATAATTTTGACTCACACCTAATACAACATAGAAAAGGTTATGTATCTACCTGTGTGAGTAAAAGGAGAAAAGATAAAAAAATAAAATAAAACAACTGAATGTAGAAGGTGTCGAGAATACTGAGCCTTGGCTTTATCAAGGACCAGCAAAAACTCTGCATTTTCTCACTTCCACAAAGACCTAGTTGGAAATGGGTTTCTGCAAGGCCATAAATGCAAGTAACATTCCCACCTAAAATAGTTAAAAAATATATATATATAAGTCATGTCCTCCGTAGAGTAGCATGACCTAGCACTAGTTAACAATTTCGCTTGCATCCATTAACCTTCATGGCCCGACCCATGCTCTTCATCTGTTACTATTAAACAGAGAGAAGAATTTTGCACCCTTCGTTTTAAATTCTAAAATTTTTTCCTTAGTCTTCAGTTTTGCTCTTAAGTACCAATTTATAGTTATACTATTGTTAGTACCAATTTATCAGTTCTCTCTCTCTCTCTCTCTCTCTCTCTCTCTCTCTCTCTCTCTCTCTCTCTCTCTCTCTCTCTCTCTCTCTCTCTCTCTCTCTCTAATTTTTAAATCAACAAATCAAAATCAAATTGACTTCATATCAAACTCTTTCTGTGAAATCAAAATTGGCCGCCCCGCTGTCGCAGTGGTCTAAGCGATGGCATCTGATCATTCGTCCGAAAGGAGTCCGGGTTCGAATCCCGAAGCGCCATGGATGTTGTGTTTGTCTTACGGCACTGGCTCTTTCCCTTCCCTGGAACCAGTGACCCTAAATTAGGGACGGGCGACTGCTTATATATAGCCCATTGAGTTGCTCACGGTGGTCGTTAAACCTTCAATCAAAAAAAAACAAAAAATCAATATTGACGTCTTACAAACTCAAATCAAAATTTACCTTACATCAAACTCTTTCTTTCAAATCAAAATTGACATGATATCAAACTCAAATCAAATTGACGTCATATCAAACAACTTTTGCTAAATGCTTCGGAGTTCAGACTTTCGGTACCACATCAAGCGAACCTAATGCAGCTGGCAGTCGAGGCTCAAAGCCATAGCAATTATCGAATAGCCCCCAGAGAATCTTCAGCAATATGAACTACATCATTATCTTGCAACATACCCAACTGGAGAAAACCCGCAGACTCCATTGTTGTCGACGAAGGCCGTGGTTCTTCTTCGGTTGAACGGACTACACAACCGCACCTTCATTCCTTAATATAAGCAACTAACATCGCCTAAATATTTTGAAGAAATGCGAATTTTACGCTATAAAAGCTACCGAAACTGGTGAACCACGCTATGAGGAAATTCTGTAAATAGATAAATGTCAAAGTATGGTGCTAATAATGTACCAGAAAGTGGTGCAAAGTTTCAATTCCAGTAATCAGATTGCAAGCAATGATTTTTGCGTCCTCTCTTGAGCTGCGCCCGGGGCAGCCGCCCTGCCCTAGTTTCGCCTCTGACGTGGGTTAGCACGGTATCTATGTATTTTCCAAAAGTTTTTATTACAAATTTTCCATCTACGTCGCAAAAATATATATTTGCTTTTTTCCCCCGATATCTTTAAAAAAAAACCCGGTTATATATTGATTATTTGAAATAGGCCGTGGCGACGGACAAGATGCATATTCGTCAGTGTGTGTTGTTCATATTTAATCTCGGGAGAACCACTGCAGATGCACACGAATGGATTTGTTCGGCATACAGCGAGAAAACTGTAGGTTCAAACACATGCCATGAGTGGTTTGTGAAGTTCAGAAGCGGTGATTTCAGCGTGTTGAATAAGCAAAGTAGCGCACGGCTGAAGGAGATACAGAGCACAGATTTGCAAGCTCCCGTGGACGAAAATGCAGCTCAGACGTGATTCAGTCGATCGTGGTTCGACAGTTCCATGCCATAGGAAAGATTCAAAAAGTGTGAAAGTAGGTCCCACACAAACTCACCGAGCACAACATTGGTCAGAAACTGTACACGTGTGTTTCACTGATTGCCAGACTTCGGGAAAAAGACTCCAGCTAACGGAAGCACATTCTTCGATGATTTGCATCGGAAGTTGCAACGAAAGCACGATCTTCGATGATTTGTATCGGAAGGTGCAACGGAAGCACGTTCTTCGATGATTTGCATCGGAAGTTGCAACGGAAGCAAAGTTATCCAGATATTTTGGCTATTTCCGTTTACGCGCGAATTTCTCGCAACATGTTGCTCGAAAAACACACCAATACCCCGATGTATTAAGTGGCATATTTGTTTGAACGACATTTGTATTTTGCCTTAAAGACGCCGTGATGAAGGTGCCGTGATTTACTGTAGCAATTTTTCTCATCAGAAACAAATTTCACACATTTCCGCCTCCCCTTTTGTAATCAATTAGTCACGGGAAACTACAGAAGTAAGATTTAAACAACGTCATGAATGGAATCATGACATAATATCCGAAAATTTTCAAGCTTTCACATATTATTTGACTTACAATCTTTGTCATATGTACACCAAAAAAAAAAAAAAAAAAACTGATTGTTATCTTCAAACATTTGTATTGTATTGTTACAGTGGACCCCCCCCCTCCTAAAACCTGAAGAAAACTTTAAAATTTGTCCGCCATGTCGCGTATGGTATGAGGTAGCTAGGAATCACAGTTCGGCAGGATCACATGTTCTTTTACAGTTCAGTTTTTTTATTTATTTCTCATTTACGTTGTTTTTTCTTTCGGATGTTCTCTAAAATTAATTAACAAAATTGCGGGATAATTGGGAAGTCGCTCCAATGCTTGTGAAGGCAAGAAACGCAATGTTTTTGCCATTTTGAATTGTTTCTACCTGTGGGAAAAGGTAGCACTCAATGGTTGCTCTGGAAATTGATAAGAGCAAAGCGATAGGCACAGAAGAGGACTTCTGGATTTCTTGAGGAGGGGCCGATGTTACGACCCACCCCCGCCATTAATTTAGTAATTAATGGGCGTGGTTGATGTGTGAAATTAATTAAGTATTAATTATGTTCGAGGCTTGATTGGAGTTTAAAAGTGTAAACAGCAGATAAAGTTTTATCTGGGGGTTTGGAAAGAAAAGAGGCGAAGAATTCTCTCTCTGGCTGGGTGGTCTCAGAATAGCTCTGTTAGGTCATAAATATCAGGGCGCAGCTGACAGGAAGCCTAAGCAACACGGGAAGGAGAAAGTGGTACATTTCGAAGAGGGGTCCACTTGAGTAAATGTATGAAGATGGGGACAAAAGGTTTAGCGAATAATCGTAAATTCGTCGATTGTTTGGGGCATTTTCGAGAACAATTGCTCTCTGTGTGGTCCGTGCAGAAAAATAAGATTTCGCACTTAGCGTGAAAATAAGGAAGAAAGTTTAGTTGTCTGTATGCTCTCCGATGTGAAAGGCTGGATGCCTTGGATCTGCAGCAAAATGAATTGGGAAAAATGAAGCAGCAAACCTCCCCGCATTTGGTAAGAAATGGAGACAACTCGAGGCAGCTGGAGATGCCAGTTTGCCACAAAGACAGCAGAATGCCTAAATCCGCGTGATAACGAAGAAATTTCTAGGCTGGAGCGTAATGGAAATCAGCGACTGTTTGGCCTAATGAAAGCCAAGTTACAGGGGAATTAAGAAGTCTGCGAGTGGACAGTGGTCATTCCAATGAGAAGCGAAGCCAAGCAAAGTCGGGTTCGGATGCCAACCACTGCAGTGTGGAATCGTCACCCCCATTCATCCCCTACTGTGGAGGAAGTGAAGAGATGCGCTTGTCTTACGGGGCGAAGCGAGGCCCCATGTGTGCGTGTGTGTGGTCGCGTAAGCAGCGAAGCCACTACGTGTAAGTGCGACGGGATAAAAGCATGGCGAAAGAAAAATATGAGCGTAAGAGCGGTGGCTTCGATACCTAACAAATATACAGGTGAAATGTTGAGTTGCTGATATACGCTTAAGGTAAAAGCACGTCTGATTTCGCTCGGCCGAGAAAATTAATCTCAGGGCTAGCGGTCGCAACTCGATAAAAAAATGGAAACAAAACCTGCGAGTGGCATATTTGAACTGCGTACTCAGGCAGGGTAGATGGTTTGCTAACGGAAAGGAACTGACTGAATTGGGAATGAACGGTCAAAAAGGACGGAAGGTAGCGACGGACGGAATAAACTATAGCAGCAGCGGAATTGAATGTGTTCCACTCTCCCAGCAGTCGACGTTCACAATTATTTCTTCACGACAACAAAAATCATTTCCCAGGAACACAGAAAATCAATCTTGGAAACCGCAACATCAGATGTGAGAGGGCCTATTTTGCTTAACGGCCACCTTCAAATCGTCACGAGAATAGATCAGTGTGCACTCTAATCATTGCAACAAAGTGCGGCGTGATATTACCATTTTTAAGTGTGTGCTTCATTTACATCAAGCGTCAAAGTGAAGTGTTGAATCATCGGTGCTGCCACATGGTGCAAGTGTCTGTGTGCGTGTTTTTTTTTAGTCGTGTGATATTATGTGATGCACAACGGATTTGCACAGCAAAGTCACGAAACTGTAAGTAGATGAATATTTCCTTTTTCTTTCTTCGCACATCTGCGAACTTGTGCCATCCCGACACCCAAAGCTGCATGGACATAGATGCAGTAATGCTGAGTGACTGAACCTCAGAGGAAATACCTGCACATACAGATTTCAATTTCTTACAGGGCCCATTTCCTGATTACTTTTTTTTACATGAATAAGGGAGAAGGTGTGGCCGCAAATTCCGCTGGGCGGGACAGTTTCTTTTAACTTTGGTTCAGGACCAACGTCAGCGGGGAAGGGATCTGCATGTGCATGCTTATTAGATTTAGTTAATTAACTTTGGCAGTATTTCGCACCTATAATCGTATACCGCAAATTAACGTGCTTGTGTATTTTGTGTCGCGAGTATTTTTAATGTGATCGTTTGCATATAATTTTTTTTTTTTCATTCTGTAAGCAATTGTATATGAATATCACCTGCAGCTCTATTTAGTGTGTAAACGAGTAGTATCTCTTGTTCAGATAGTCCGGTGGAGACTCAGTCGGCTTGTGTCTTCCGACAGTAATGTGTGACACCGTATGCTGCCCACATAAGAGGGGCAATTGTCTATACGCCCAGAGAGCGCCGTATCTGTTTAAATCTCGCAGAACGTTATTAAATGTTGTGTTGTGTATTTGAGAATCATGTGTTATTTGCGAAAGTGAGTGTTGTACTGGCTGGTTGGGGATTGAATGTACCGGAGTAAGATCCGGACCACTACACTCAGTCACGAATTGGTGATTGCGGGTGAACCTCATCACAACTCTGATCCCAAAGTATCATTTTTTTTTTTAGATTATTTTATTTTTTATTTGTTGTTGTTATTTTGTTCACAAGGTGGATTCACGCAAGCCTTATGCTTCGGGTCATTCTTCAACTTTTCATTTTTTATGTTCTGGTGTGAATCTTTGAGTGCAGCAGTGCACCTGAGGTTCTCACCTGGTGCCGTGGCCAACTAAATTGTACTTCAGGTCTCAAGCACCGTTACCGGCCGACTCGGCAGGAACACTGCTAGTGCCGTGTAACAGTATGGTGTAATCCCGTATTCCATTCGTGATTTATTTGCTCTTCCGGCAATCACGGGTTAGGATTCTTAACCTCCAGATTCGCTAAACATGAATGCCGGTTGCTTCGACTAGCGAATCCTGTGATGGTTATATTAAAATTAATCGGAAACTTGAGACTTGGTCGTTCTGGCTGGTGTAGTGGTTAGCATAGCTGGACGCTATCTGTGAGACGCGGATTCGATTCTCGCTCCAGAACGACGAAATTTTCAAGTTTTCCGATATTATCTGACTGCATATTTACACCAAAAAAAACGGATTGTCATCTTCAAAAATTTGTATTGAAACAATGTGTTTCATTTTGATAGAAATATGCCAATATATTGTTGTGTTCCGCCATCTTCCCATCGACTTAGTCATTAACCGTTAAAACAGTAAAATTATTCACTGTGCAAAAAATTCTGGAACTGACGAACCCCTTTCTGTGAAATAAAACCCCCGAATTCTCGGATTTTTCGTTCTCCGGGAAAATTCGGAATTTTCAAAAAAAAATTCTGCAATTCCTTTCGTATATTAACGGAAAAAACTCTGTTCTCACTTTTCCGTATCCATATAACGGAAAATTTCTGGTAATAGGATCGATTCGCGGTAATACTTGAGGTTTGTTTAACTATTAAATATCAGTCGTCTTTCGGATGATATGATTTTGAAGTTTTGTAGGGAAATCGGATGATGTGGATAATAATATACCGCATGAAATTTTGGTTATTGTGGCACCAGATATTCGTTTCCCTTTCCCCCATTTTGTACTCCGGCTACTGTGTGTTGTGCTACCGTAAGAAACTGGGTACTTAAATTATAGCCGCCCCGGTGGCGCAGTGGTCTAAGGCGCTGGCCTCGGATCATTCGTCCGTAAGGGGTCCGGGTTCGAATCCCGGTCAGGCATGGATGTTGTATTTGCCTTACGGCACTGGCTCTCTCCCTTCCCTGGAACCAGTGACCCTAAATTAGGGACGGGCGACTGCTTGAGTTGCTCACGGTGGTCGTTAAACCTCCAATAAAAAAAAAAAAAAACTTAAATTATAGGCCGCCCCGGTGGCGCAGTGGTCTAAGCGATGGCCTCTGATCATAAAAAACGGGGTCCGGGTTCGAATCCCGGTGAGGCATGGATGTTGTGTTTGTCTTACGGCACTGTCTCTCTCCCTTCCCTGGAACCAGTGACCCTAAATTAGGGACGGGCGACTGCTTATAGCCCATTGAGTTGCTCACGGTGGTCGTTAAACCTCAAAAAAAAAAAAAAAAATCTTAAATTATGGTACAGGTGATGGCTATGTATCAGTCTTTGGAGTCCTTAAGACAAAAGCTATTACAGCTATCAAGAGCAAGCACATTGTGTATTTAAAGAGTTTAGTGAAATAATACTATAAGAAGTTAGTAAAATACGCTTTCCAACATACCAGAAATCATTTCTCAAGTTATGAGAATAATGGCTGTGGAATAAATCTCGGTCCTGTGCCCTGACCTTTGATCCCATTTCGATGATATTCAACAGAACCGGTTCAGTATACCTCCGAAATAACACGATACAGTTTTGTCGCAATCGAAGCATTTTTACGTAATTTATGATGCATAATGGCTATGAAATAGATCCCGCTCCTGTGTCCTAACCTTTGACCCCATTTCGCCCATTTTCAATAGGAATCGTTCCCTGACAGGCCTCTACAACATACTAACATTTCATCCAAATCGAACCTTTTTTACGTTAGTTATGACTCATAAGAGCAGTGGAATGGATCCCGCTCCTATGTCCTGACCTTTGACCCCATTTCGTTCACTTTCAATAGGGTTCCCCTTCAACATACTAAAATTTCGTCGAAATCGAACGATTTTTACGCGAGTTATCGTGCGGACGGACATACGCACACAGCGCGTGACCTAATGAAGCAGATGTGAGTCGCGACCATCTGCTCGCAAGAGTGTGACGTCATTAAACTTTAATAGGATCCACACACAACGCGTGACGTAATGAGATCGATGGCGTGACCCGCGCGCCAACATATCAATCGCGAGATTGTGACGTCATAAGATTTCTAAGCATGGGTAACATCAATGGAACCATGACACTAAAAACGTGGTAATTCGAGGTGGTTATTTAACGCACTTAACCAATTTTCCTAAAGTCGAGATCAAGCTAAATCGATTTCTAGTACCAGAAAACGGTAGGTTAACGACTTTCATCAAAATTCTTAGAGACGTTTTCAAAATAAAATTTACATACATGGAAGAATTGCTCCTTTAAGGTGGACGTCAAGTAATTTTGCTTCCTATACTTCCAATGGAAAAACGTCTGTACACATTTTCTTCCCAATTAATGCGTTCCCAAGGATGAAAATTTGAACATTGATTAAAATAGCTTCATTTTATAACTTGGAATACTTAATATTTTCTAAAACATAACCATAATTATGAAATCCAACATTTGTTTGTCTACTGACGTCATCAAAGCACAGGTCGCGCCATCTTTTTTCTGGTTCCAACACCACCAAAGGAAAAGTTATTGATTTCTTACGCTTTCCAACCGTAGGTTGAAGAAGCATTTATGCTCCAACTTTGTCCGTCCGTCAGCACGATAACTCACGTGAAAATGGTTCGATTTCGACGAAATTTTAGTATGTGGTAGGTGACCACCTGGGGACGAACCCTATTGAAAATGGGCGAAGCAGGGTCAAATATCAGGACATAGGAGCGGGATCCATTGCATTGCTCTTATGCGTCATAACTTGCGTAAAAATTGTTCGATTTCGATGAAATTTTAGTATGTAGTAGGGAACCACCTGGGCACGAGCCCTCTTGAAAATGGGCGGAATGGGGTCAAAGGTCAGGACATAAAAGCGGGATCCATTCTATTGCTTTTATGCGTCATAACATGCGTAAATATGGTTCGATTTCGATGACATTTTAGTATGTGGTAGGGAACCACCTGGGCACGAACCCTATTGAAAATGGGCGTAATGAGGTCAAAGGTCAGGACACTGGAGTAGGATTCATTCCATTGCCGTTGTGCATCATAACTTACCTAAAATGCTTGGATTGCGACAAAACTTTATCATGTTGTTCCGGAGGTATAGTGAACCGGTTCTGTTAAATATCAACGAAATGGGGTCAAAGGTCATTGCACAAAAGCCAGATTTATTCCACAGCCGTTATTCTCATAACATGAGTAAAACTGCTTCTATTGTAACAAAACTTTATCATGTTGTTCCGGTGGTATAGTGAACCCGTTCTGTTGAATATAATCGAAATGGGGTCAAAGGTCAGGACACAGGAGCGAGATTTATTCTACAGCCATTATCCACATAACTTGAGTAATAATTTTTGGTATGTTGGAAAGCGTATCATAATCAATGCATTGCATGATTTTACTAACTTGTTTATATAATTATGGTTGTGTTTTAGGAAATATTAAGTATTCCAAGTTATAATATGAAGTTATTTTAATCGATGTTCAAATTTTCATCTTTGGGAACACCAATAATTGTGAAGGAAATGTGTACAAAAGTTTTTTCCAATGGAAAGTATAGGAAGCGAAATTACTTGACGTCCACCGTCCTGACCTTTGACCCCATTTCGTCCATTTTCAATAGGGTTCGTCCCCAGTGGTCCCTTACCACATACTAAAATTTCATCGAAATCGAACCATTTTTACGCACGTTATGACGCATAAGGGCAATGGAATGCATCCCGCTCCTATGTCCTGACCTTTGATCCCACTTCACCCATTTTCAATAGGGTTTATTCCCAGGTGGTCCCCTACAATATACTAAAATGTCATCGACATGGAACCATATTTACGCAAGTTGTGACGCATAAGGGCAATGGAATGGATCCCGCTCCTATGCCGTGACCTTTGACCCCATTTCGTCCATTTTCAATAGGGTTCGTCCCCAGGTGGTCCCCTACCACATAATAAAATTTCATCGATATCGAACCACTTTTTACGCGAGTTATCGTGCCGACGGACGGACGGACGGGCGGACAAAGCTGGAGCATATACGCTTCTTCAACCTACGGTTGGAAAGCGTAAAAAACAGTACATTCCACCTGTTCTTAAAGATATTGAAAGTCATTGTCTGTTTGAAAAGATCTCAAGTTCCAAAGCATTCCGTTGCTTTGAAAAAATAAAAAACACTGTGAAAAAAATACTTAATTTGTGATAAGGCCTTCTATGAAAAAAGTAAAATTATTACGAGCTTATTCGAAAAAATAATTAACTCCAACAGAAAATAAAATGACTAATTCACCCTCGTTAATGACAAAAAAAGCACTTCAGCATCCCCCAATTAGAGTTCTGCATTGAACATGACGGCGAATTCTGTATCTTTCTGCCTCAGCGGTAAGGCATGCGGCTCATGTTGAGCCAAGCCAAACGACCTCGGATCGAATTCCACCAGGGAAAAATGGAAAGAAATCTCTGGTGCTATAGCTGAAATATTCAGAATCTTCGATTTTGACCAATTTCTGTATAAATACGGAAAAACCTGAAACGGACTTTTCTGAAATAAAAGGAATTACTGACGAGAGAAAATCTGTTAAAATACGGAAGTTAAAAGGAACGGGAACTTTTAAAAACGGAAATTGCGTTAAAAGATGGGGCACCTGCCGTCAAATTTGCTGCACGCTATTTTCATGAATTTCCCGTGAATTCATATCACCTATTTTTTACAGTGTACACTGAAAACAATTAATTATATACACCCATCAAACAACGTGTGGACTAACCTTTCGCCTTTAACAGCGGTAATATGTCGTGGCATAGATTCTACCAGGTGGCGGAAACATGGAAGGTATGCTCAATTGGGTTCAAATCCGAAGAGTGAGAGGGTCATTTGAATGTTGGAACTCGCTAAAATGAAATGCCCCCCCCCCCACACACACACACACACACACACACACACACACACACACACACACACACACACACACACACACACACACATTCACCAAAACGGGTGTTGTTTTGTTGAAACAAGACATCCTGCTGTGGGAAATGCAAAACTGAATAGGTGGTCGGCGAATACGCCAAATTAGCTTTTTGTGGTGATGGCGGTCGGCAAAAATGCCCCCTTTAAGTGTAGCTTTTGTGTATATACTAACTCGTAACAGCTTAATTTTACGGTTTTGCTCAATCCAGCTGTGTTTCTGTCTCTCCCTTTCTATAAACCTATTTTTCCGTAGACGATAATACTTTAGAAGAGTTTTGAGGCTCCGGGTTTGCATCCCTTCTTCCACCGCCCCGGGCACATTAGTTTTGCGGTGTAGAACAGGTTTATGGATGGATGCCGTGTGTGTGTATAGAAATTGTACTTTCAGTGTTTATTAAAGAAAACGCAAAAGAGCCAAGCGGAATACAGTATGTTTGCCCCTTGTTGATAAAGCATAACAGAATTTGACTAAATTGTAGCCTCTCAATAGTTACTCTCAATAATGCACACCTATCACAGATTAGGATTAACTAAAACCGCATTTCTTTAACAATTTTGTCTTTAAATGAAACATTCTCTAAAAGCTGGGCAAAGAAGCTTATTTCCTCTGTAGGAGATCAAAATTTACTGTAATGTGTGCAGTGTCTGTGAGTTGCCGTTTTTCTCATAATGTGTAATTGTGGACATTTGTAGTTACTTAACACTGCACTGTGTCATGCTTTTGCTGAAGATTTGTCTAAGAAACTTAGTTTTCGTGAAACTTATTTCCGATGGCGCAATCATAAAATGTCGAAATCGAATGTTTCGCGTCAAAAAATCGGATCTTCTGTGAGGTATCATATGTAGTGGATTTTAGGAAGGGAGTATCAGACCCCAGATCTTAAACAGCCCTTTGAAGTAGGAAGCTAGCCCAGCAAAAAGAGTCTTGCTGGGGCAGCACTGCCAGCAATGGCCCAGCGCAATGTTGCCGCTGCCGAACCGTCAATAAAATGTCCGGGCGGCCAACAGAAGGGCCAGCAGTTCAGGCCAACAGTTGGCACCCCTATCAGTTGTCATATGCCACAACAGGGCCATCAGTTATCCATCACAGACAGCAGCTGCCACAAGTGGCCCTTCAGCGGCGCTGCAAGCACATGCCATAAATGATGGCTAGCCTAACGTGGTCCGCTAGTTTCCCGGCAGTGGCAGCCGGCAATCATGTGACGTTACTGATGGCTTGCCGAATCTTGTCCGCCAATTTCCCGGTAGTAGCCATAAAAAAAAAAAAAAAATCAAGGATAGCCGCAGTTTCCCAACGCTACAACTTTTTTTTCCCCCGCCCTCACGAAACATCTGAATTACAGCACTGCGCTGGAGAAATTCTCTCAACAGACCGGAGAAACGCCCGTTTGGATCTATGTGGAAACTAACCAGGTTTCAAAATCGCTTTATTATTATTCATCATAAGAAAACATAAGAGGGAGACGTACAGTGTTGGGCGTCTCACTGGGAAATAATACAAACTGTTAAAACATGATGGTATATACACTGCAACGACAATGGGGATGAATAACAAATGCTGCAAGCAAAGCTTATTGCATAAAAATTGCAGGAGAAATGACAGAGAGAAACACATCGTGTCACATGACATTGGCTGGGCATGATTTACAGGATAACACAGGCGAAACAATAGTACACAATTAGAAAAAGAACAGCACAAACACAGCCGTGAAATTAAAACATTACATACATTAGATAAAAACACAGCGTGCACAATTGTGCAAGTTATTTAACGAGGGCACCAAAGCAACATAATACAGGCGGGGTGAAGGTGCTGGCAGCGTGGGAGGCGAGCTCTCTATACTGACGGGACTGATTTGCATGCACGAGCGTGTGCTTGAAGCTGTCTCTTTCCTGCGGAATGTGTAATCGAATGTTTCTGGCTAATTTTACAATATTGCGAGGTATTTTTCATAAATGTCAGTTTCATATAATTCATAAATTTATTTTTGCAACGTAACGATAGTTTTTTTTTTTTTTTTTTACCTTAAGGAAACTTCACTCATTTTCAAGGAGTGTACAAACTTAAAGGCGCTTTCCAAAGTTTTGTGCTGTCCTTGCCGTCTTGAAAAACGATTGTTGAATTAATATATTTACCCGTTCATGTCACATTCTGTTACATTTTTAACGTTGTATCTTTCCTTTCCGTTGTCCGAAGCTACATTTGTTTTAAAGAGGAAAGATATTTTATTTTACTTCTCGTTATTTTTAGAAGCGAATTCCTCCAGTCTTGTGTATTCAACCCATGGATGACATTATATCCACATAGCGTAGCTTTTTTTTTTTTTTTTTTTTTTTTATTTCTTTCAAATAATTGATAAATCTTGTACGCGTATAATTCTTTTTTTTTTTTTTTCCAACAAACGTTTTTTTAATGTTTTTCCAGGACTGTTGTTTCACGCGGTTTCAAATTATTTCTTGTTATTCATAGGGATGCAGTGGGTGTATTTCATGGCTTATTATGATATCTTCGTCGACTTGGCATTTCATTAGGAAATTAATTCTCCTCTCTGCATATGGCTTTTTTTTCTTAACATCCACAAAAATAACACGATTGCGATAGCGTCGTCTTCAACTAACTGGTACCACGAGATACACCGCACGTGTTGCTTCTGCGCATGCGCAGTCCCGTTCCTTCCACCTGGTGTTGGGGTTTCATCGGTTGCCAGCTACGGGCCACTAGTGGCACTTGCTTGGTGACCCGCAATTCACGGCGATGCTGCAGGGCCATCAATGGCTCGCCAACTGATGGCGCTGGCACTACCTGGCCGTGAGCGGCAGATTTCAGCCAGCAGTGACCCATCACTGCCAGCTGGTGGTCAGCAGTTTCCCAACACTTGTGTTTTTGCTGGGAGGTGATTTGGGCTAGAGTGCTCGACAGGAGGATCACACGGAAGCGAGGTAGAAAGGGAAAGGAAGATTCCCTTACGTATAACCGGCCGACTAGTACCTGGTGTTCGACGGCATTACATGCCCATCCGACTCACGTCGGATATTTAGTGGTTCGAGCGTTGCGCCTGGGATCGAACCTGACACTTTTCCGTAGCAGTCGCGAACGTTGAGATCTTCTGTAGATGTAGTCCATTGGCGCTATAAAAACTCATCGGCGCGTCGCTCCCCAAAGTTTCAATGGCTCCCGAAAGGTTTAGAACACACATTTTTTCGATCGTCCATTCCGACGTGATTATTTTCGTACTCAAGAAATAGACGTACAAGCTGGGAAATTTTCGGAGAAATACGAGCCAGACGGTGTCAGCTGCCGTTGTGAGTAAATGCGTACCTTTAAAAATATTCTTTGCAGGGGAAATAAAGCCTTTCCGCTGGTCGAGTAATGTCGGAGTAGTATGTTTCTGGCTAGTCTTGCAAGCCAAGTTTGTGCTTGATCCCAGGATGAGGTATGGGTGGCGCGCATGTACTACGACTCCAACCGTAGGTTGAAGAATGCATATATGCTCCAGCTTTGTCCGTCTGTCTGTCTGTCTGTCCGCACGATAACTCGCATAAATATGGTTCGATTTCGATGAAAGTTTAGTATGTCGTAGGGGACCACCTGGGAATCATCCCTTTTGAAAATGGGTGAAGTGGGGTCAAAGGTCAGGACATAGGAGCGGGATGCATTCCATTGCCCTTATGCGTCATAACGTGCATAAAAATGGTTCGATTTCGATGAAATTTTAGTATGTATTAGGGGACCACCTGGGGACGAACCCTATTGAAAATGGGCGAAATGGGGTCAAAGGTGAGGACATAAAAGCGGAATCACTACCATGGCAATTATGCGTCATAACTTTCGTAAAAATTCTTCGATTTGGATGAAATGTTAGTATGTTCTACCTGGGGACGAATCCTATTGAAAATGGGCGAAATGGGGTTAAAGGTTAGGACACAGGAGCGGGATCTATTCCATAGTTCTATGCATCATAACTTACGTAAAAATGCTTCGATTGCGACAAAACTTTATCATGTTATTTCGGAGGTATACTGAACCGGTTCTGTTGAATATCATCGAAATGGGATCAAAAGGTCAGGGCACAGGGGCGAGATTTATTCCACAGCCATTATCCTCATAACTTGAGTTATGATTTCTGGTATGTTGGAAGGCGTATCATAAACAATGCATTGCATGATTTTACTAACTTGTTAATTGAGGACGGGTGACAGCTGATAGCCCCTAAGGCCGCGGATGGCCTAGTATTTAACGTTCGTGCCTGCCACTGAAAAAGTCCCAGGTTCGATCCCAGCAGGTATGAACGCTCGAACCACTAAATATCCGCTGTGTGGCAGATAGACACGTTAAGCGGTCGGATCCTGAGTACTGTACATCCAGTTATAAATAAGGGCGTCATCCTTTCCCTTTCTACCACGCTTTCGTGTGACTTTCCTGTAGGGCACTGTAGCCAAATCTCCTAGCGTTCTACTTCTAAGAGTTATCTGAGACCTGGGGTCAGACACTCCCTTCCTAAAATCATCTGCATAAATCTCAAGAAAATCTCTTATAGCCCCTAGAGTGGCCACGGTGGTCGTTAAACTCTAAAGGGGGGGATTAGCAAAACTTTCAATAAATGATTAACAGTCGTGCTGCAAACTGTGCATCGATGTGTGCACATTATTCCCATTATATATCTAATCCTTTAAGTGACGACGGCTTCAGCTAAAAGAAGTCGTTTTCGAAACTCATAAGGAACTGCTTAAGAAATGCAAGATAATCACAGCGTAGAGCACTTGTAGTGTTAACTATTAATCACGAAAGAAACACATAGAACTTGAAATTCCATTCAGCTGTGATACACGTATATTCCGGATTTCTCTTAATCATTTTCGCGCAGATCATTTGTATCAGATTTATTGACATTTCCGTTATTTAAATCGCAGATTAGGAGTTTATTTCTGATTTTTTTTTATTTTTTTTTTTATTCTTTTGCCACTGTGACCACAGTATGAATTCCGGCAATGAAATATCACTAAAATTTGGCATTAAAATTCCAAGGATTTACTGTAAAACATTCTTCTCCTTTGACTATTTTGTTTCGAAGATTTAGGAGATTTTACAAGATTTTTAGAATTAATTCTTTTCCAAGTAAGGAATGTTTATAGCGGTAAGTCTTTTTCAGTCAGCATGGAAATGTTCAAAGAGACAGGTTTCGGTGACAGACAATCGTTCTTCATATTGAAGAGCCTATTTAGTAAATGTTAAAAGTTTTTTATGGTTATACTAGCCTACGCAGCTGTAGTACATTGTTATCCGGAACGGGCATCGAGGGGGCTAAATTAGTTTATTGCCCAGGAGGGAGGTCGCGTGATAATGGTCTGAGAAGGTAGACTTTTTTGTGTCTCTGGACAAGGACAGCGCCAGAGAGTAAAAAGTTACATAGAATTAAAGTACAAAAGAGCGAATAATTAACGAACAGTATAAGTAGCGAGAGAGAACTGAGAGATTCAAGTAATAATTTACTAAGACTAATCCGGGACAATCTGCACAGTAAGTTTAGCAAATGATAAATAATTTGAATCTAAAACTCTTATCCTTTGCTATATAGTTTCTGTAGCGAGCTGCTATTAGGCTTAAGCATCGAATCCGAAGGGGTGAGGAACGATAATATAACAATTTCATGATATAGTCTGCAATAGAACGATAATATAACAATTTCATGATATAGTGTGTATTGTACATAGTCTTTATTGTGGGACCTAAGGGGGTTTTTTTCGCTTTGCTGTGTGCTAAAAGCCCCAAAATGTGTTATCTACGCCACTGGTAACCAGTCAGAATAACTGTGATGTAGGTTTTTTTTTTCATTTGTTTTGTTTTAGTGGAAGACACCAGCAGGTTATTCCTAGTTGGGAATATTGCGTTAAGCTCAAAAAATAAGATTTACTAATGGAGGTGGAGAGCTTGCAATTTCCGGAATATCAACAACCAGTCAGTCCAAGCATTCTATAATCATTGGACGTGGTTTCTGCTTTGTATTGTTGGTGGTCCGTTCATTCCATTGCACATAGTCAGTCAGTCAGTCATGTGCGTCTACTAACCGAACGAGGTGGTGAATCTCTCGGCTCGACGTCGAAGCTCCCGTGCATCCTGTAAACGTGGCATTGCGTGCAGTTTGGCAGGAGAGGTATTACTCTATAATCACCATCGACCCCCAGGGGAGCTCTGAGGGGCGTGGGTTGGCGCCCAGCGGACTGCTATCTTCTTCTAGCATCCATCAATGTCTTGGTGGCCCATGGGGTGGCGGATAAGCAAGCGCTCGTCGAGTATCTTTTACCCTCTTCTTCCACCTTCCTTGTGAAACAGTTCGTTGCACGGGCAAATTAAAATTTAGTAAAGGGTGGAGAGAAAAGTATATCAGTACCTTTTATTTACAATCTCGTCCATGCATGATAAAAAATTTGGTTCGATTTGGCTCTTGATACAGAAAATGCTATTTGTGTTATATTACTTGTCCACTACTTTTAAAAAAATGTAATCTACAAGTCCAATGGAACGAACTCTTTTGTGGATTTCTGTTTTAAGGAAAGAGAATGTCGTACAAGGGAGTTTATTTGCATGATTATAAATCTTTCAGGATATGAGGTATGAGAAAGTAGACTGAAACCACCATACATTTGTAAACCAGTTTTTATCGCATAAACGTTGGGAGTTTTGGCAAATTAATTGAAAGAAAATGCTAAAAAACAAGCTGCGATCGCGCGACCAAAATCACCCCCACCCCTCAGAATTTTACATCTTCATTCGTCACTTTCCATGTTTTAATATTTGTATTAAGTTAAGTAGCCAGAGCAAAGGCGGTTTTTTTTTTCAGTAATGAATTACTGCTCCTCTTATACTACCAAATATTCTTGTTGCATATGCATAGCCGACAGTTTGACTAGCAAGTACAATTCTGTTTATCAAAAAACAGTTGGCCGCCCCTGTGGCGCAGTGGTCTAAGCGCTGGCTTATGACTATTCGTCCCGAGAAGGGTCCGGGTTCGAATCCCGGCGAGGCATGGATGTTGTGTTTGTCTTATGATGCTGACTCTCTCCCTTCCCTGGAACCAGTGGCCCTAAATTCGGGGCAAGCGACTGCTTATAGCCCATTGAGTTACTCACGGTGGCCGTTAAATCTCCAATAAAAAAAACAAAAAAAAAAACAGTTGACTACGTAAAAACAAAAAAAAAACAACACGTATGTGAAATCAGAGAAAGTATTTCATGCATTGCTTGTTGGCTAAGAAAACAATTCATCTGACAGTTGTTTTAATTCATGCATGCAGCGTGCGCTATTTCACCATATCCCGTTTCTAAATTCTCAGACCTCTTTTGATGTTGAGCATCTTATCAAATCTCTTCCTGTACTGTCTGATGTAGTAACTACGGCTGTTTGTGACTTCGTTTATCCGTCTCCCATGTGCCCATTTTCAACTGTCTGTCAGCATATCGAAGTACTATTGGCGTTCAGTTAATTTTAAGCCTAACACATGCGTACCTTGTATTTTAATCTTATTGTACCGTCAAGTTTTGACTTATTCTCAGTAATTTCGCGCGTTAAATCTTGGTATTGCAGATGTTTTATAACGCGTTCAGCAAACCACTCCTGTTGTGTAGTTTCATCGCTTTTAATCTGTTATGTTAGGAACGATTATATTCAAGATGGCATATGGTGGTGTAGAATCTCAATGGATTTTATTAACGTTACGTTTGCTAAATATTGGCCGGCACTCCTCCTTCTTCCGCTAAAAAACCATTGCTTGGTGTTTCCCGCCATTACTAATTACCGGATCAAATCAACCAAGTGCCTGAATTCCAGCAATATCCGAATTAAGATTGAGGCAGCCCCAAAATTTCTCGTAGGGATTATCTTACAGAAAGGTTTAGACCCAACTACCCATACCGAAGAGCCAAAACTTTATGACCAGGGCGTCCTTGTACAAATCGAAGCAACTGCAGGTAAATGACGGGGGGGGGGAAGGTCATGAAACGGTATAACCAGCGTACGATACCGGGCTCTTGTTAGTTGTTATTCTTGTTCTTCAGATGGGAAAGGCAGCGGACTTCAGCGAGTTTGACAGAGGCCGAACTGCAATGGCCAGACGACTGGGTCAAAGCATTTCCGAGACGGCAAGGCGCGTTGATTGCTCGTCTTGGTTAATATCTTCAAAGAATGGTTCTAGAATGGACAAACCACAAACCGCCAGCAAGGTGTGGTCCGTCCAAGGATCATTGATGCTAGAAGTGAGCGAAGACCATCCCGTATGGTACGAGCCAACAGAAGGGGCGCAAACTCGCCACTAATTTGAATGCTGGAGGTGGAAGTAATGTGTCACAGCACGCAGTACATCGAACCCTGCTAAAAATGGAGCTGCGTAGCCGTAAGCCTCTTCGAGTGCCCATGCTACACTCAGTTCATCGTCGAAAGCGCCGACAATGGGCAATCGAGCATCAAAACTGGACATTGAAGGATTGGAAGAAAGTCGTCTGGTTATATGAATCTCGTTTCCTGCTGGACCATGTGGACGGGCCGGATACGTGTGCGTCGTTCATCTGGGTTAGTATTTGTACCAGGATGCACCGTAGGATGAAAACAAGCTGGTAAAGGTAGTATAATGCTTTGGACAATGTTCTGCTGGGAAACCCTGGATCCAGAGATTCATGTGCGAGAAACTGCGACGTCTACCACGTACTTAAACATCATTGCAAACCAATTACATCCTTTCATGGCAATGGTATTCCTTCCCCTCTAGCAGGCTCTTCTGTCAGAAGGACGATGCGCCATGCCACACTGTCCGGATTGTTCGAAGATGGTTCGTAGAACACGAGGAAGACTTCCAGGTATTGCCCTGACCTCCAAATTCCCTAGACATCAATACAATCGAGCATCGGTGGTTTGTGTTGGAACAGTGAATCCGATCTGCGGCGGCTTAACCAAGTAAGTTCCAAGAGTTAAAGGATCTGTTGGTAACGTGTTGGTACCATATATATATATATATATATATATATATATATATATATATATATATACTACAAGACATCTTTAGAAATCTTGTAACGTTTTTGCCTCTCCGGTTAAGAGCTGTTTTGGCTGCACGTTGAGGACCAACTTCATATTGGCAGGTGGTCATAAAGTTTTGGCTCTTCGGTATACACTGAAGAGCAATTGAATTAGAGACAGCTGGCGTTATGCAAATGTGGCACTGTGGGCGGCTCTGTAAACGGAAACGGCATGACTTATGCAGCTATCCGACAATATAAGGAGTGATGCGACGGGAATCAGTAAGAGTCGGACGCAGTATGGGTAAAACGAAGGATCTAAGCGCATTTGATCGTGGGCAAATTGTCGCGGCCCGACAAATGGGTCACTCCATCTCGGAAGTCGTGCTGGCACTGGGATTTTCACGAGCCACTGTGTCACGGGTGCATCGTGAGTACATCGAATCCCGTAAAACCATCCCTGCAAGGGCCAACTGCCGTGGACAAGAGCGTGTGCATGAGCGGGGTCATCGTCTGCTAGCTCGCATTGTAACAGCGGATAAACGGGCCACAGTGCAAGAAACCACTCGGCAGTTTAACGCTGGTGCAGAAAAACGTGTAAGCAGCCACACCATCCAAAACCATCTCCTCGCTATGGGGTACAGAAGCCATCGTCTCACGAGGGTACTGCTGCTGACCGCACATCACAGGGTGCAAAGATTAGCATGGGCGCTGGAACATCGCCACTGGACCCTAGACATGTGAGAAAATGTTGCCTGGACTGATGAGTCGAGATTCACGTTGGTACATGCGGATGGCAGGATGCGAGTACGGCGCAAACCACATGAAGCGATGGATCCTTCTTGCCAGCAGGGTACTCTTCAAGCTGGTGGGAGTGGCATTCTCGTCTGGGGACTGTTTACGTGGACTGAAATGAGACCCCTGGTACGTGTGATATCGTCCCTCACAGGTTAACGTTACCGGGATAACCTGGACAACCATTTGCTCCCGTTTGTGCGTCTTCAACATCCCACTGGGTACCTCATCCTGCAACAAGACAATGCACCGTGCCATGGCTCCCGCATTGTATCCGAATGGTTGGATGAACACTCCACCGACGTGACCTCGCTTCCTTGGCCAGCTAAATCGCCTGACCTCAATCCCATCGAACACATCTGGGATGCCACCGAGAGAGATGTTCTACCCTCCATCAAATCTTCGTGAACTGTGGGAGCTTGTCAGGGGTCGTCGATCTGTATGGCTTCCCAACGCTTCCGGTGTCTTGTCGAGTCCATGCCGAGACGAATTGCCGCCGTCATCAGGGTGAAAGGTGGTGCTACACGTTACTAGACAGGTATCTCTAATTCAATTGCTCTTCAGTGTATGTTCCAAGCGACTTTCGTGCGGTGTATCAGAAACGAAGTTGCATTAAATTGAACCTAGAGGCTCAGGTGGTGCTGTAGAAGGTGGAGAGGTCAGAGAAGTGGGAGTGTGTGTGCTAGATTAAAAGTACGAGTTGCCGCAGTTGGGAGTACCAGTCTATTACGGCACAACGAGCACTTCCCAGGAAGAAAATCCGACGAAGGAGGGAAGGAACACACACAGATGACCTTATTGTTGCTGGGGTTCCATTACCCCTGAGCCGATGGCTTAACGTGCCCATCCGACACACAGCTAATATTCAGTCAACTCAACCTTCCTGTGATCGATCCCGCGACCGTCTGGTCAGATGGCGGTTGTTCTAACCGCTTGGCCAGTCACGGGCCCTGCAATATCCGATAACTGCGTTATCGTTCTTGTACTGCCAGATTTAATGCTGATAGGCATGCGTGGTTGCATCATATTAGAGCTTACTGGACGCCCTTGGCGACTATTGTGCATTGTATATCCGTTCGTGTAGCAATATTTCCAGCTCACAGTTATTTTTTAACTAGGCATAAAGTCTATCGCTCTTCTGTTTTCCTTTAGCCATGCGTTGATTTTCCTGACTCTTGTGGCTACTCTTGGCACCCCAAGCCTGAACTGCGTGTATCTGAATTTATTGTTATTAGTAATTTGTGCTCTTCATCAATGCCGTTGCGTGAGAACCAGAAAAATACGCTTGTTACAGTGAACAATAAACGTTTACTGAATTTTCTTTTGGGGCAGAATTTTCTTCTTAGGTGGTTAACAACGGATACTCTCTGTGCTGAAGTATCATTGTGCATCGAGATAGCGCAACTACATATTTAGGAGCGGGCCCAGGATGAAGTGTCGACCATTTGTAAGACTTAATGTGCTAAGAGATACATAAATGTGATACCATAAAAAAAAAAGAACACTCTGTCAGAATAACATGTAAGTTTCAAGACTGATTTATTTCGGAACCTTACATATCTATCGTATGAGAGAGACCATAGGCGCCTACTTTCCAGAAGTCCAATGGGTGCTTGAGCCTGTACATGAATGAAGTCTAGGAAGTTCTCGAGCTCTGAATAGGTCTTTTTCGTAGTGGATCTTAAGATGTGAAGTCCAATGGGTGCTCCAGCTCTTTACGCAAGCGCACAGACATGCGTAAAGCTACAGTGGAACGTTGATTATCCGCGTATTAATCATATGATTTGATCGCTGACAGTTTTTTGTTTTTTAATTGGTGAAGATATATAAAATTAGGCACGCTCTTAATTTTTCTCATGCGCTTTTTACAGTTATGCATGTTTTAAGTTTATGGTCCCTTGAAAGGCGTATAATCAACTGTATTGTTGTTTTTGTTTGTGTGTGCGTGCGTGCGTACACAGAATATATAGGCTTACATTCCACAGTATATTTCTGAAAAGTAGATTTCATCAAGTTATTTCTGCCTCTTTCTCAATGACTCTTAGCGTAGAATTCTGAGACTGGACTTTAGAAATGTTTTATGAGCACGAGTTGTTTATGTTCATTTAATGGTGGTTCATATTCTAATGACTGTGTAAACCACATGACCATTTACATTCCTCAAATATAGAAGCTTAAATGTAAGTCTCTTTTCACGACGCACTCGCGCGTTGTAGTAAATCGTTTCGTGCAGAGAAGTGCCGAAAACGAAGTAACAGTGAAATTAACCGCCTCTTGAAATTAAAAAGCTGCCAATTTAAATTGGAGGCGCGAAGTTTATTATTATTAGTGACTTAATGGGTGCCCCCGGAGCAATAACTTCGTGGGCCCTTATTTAAGACACTTCTTTGACATTATCAGCTTGAAAAGCGTGTAATGTGATGATTCATTTTTAAACGTCGTTGTAGTGTTATGTGGTTTTGATTTACTGAGTTTTCTTTCCTTGTTCCTACTTTATTATTATTATTTTTTTTCTTCCGGATCCGGCCCCATATTCTTCACCAGAACTGAATCAGTGCCAAGACAAAAAAAGATGCGCGAGTGCGAAATTTTTCAGTTTCATTCCTTCCAAATGAAACTTAAAAATTGTTGACGTTTCATATCATTGGGATGTTTTATTTCTCAGTTCCCTTTTTTAATCGGAGCATTTTAATCCGAAAAGCTCCGATATATAATTTGTGTTTTATTTCTGTTTAATGCTACATATGTACTCGGAGGATGTGATGGGAAGCTGAAAATTTATCACCGTGAGAATTTCCCCCCTTTCCATGCATGGGCATTTTGCGAGCGAATTTGCTGAGTTTGAAAAGGAATGCTCTTGAGATGCAGTGTGGAAACATCTGTTTTCGCATCGTCGTATTCGCAGCACTCGTCGTTTGTTGGCATCTTCGGGAGCTTCTTCCGGCGGTCCCCGCCGCATTCCCCCACTTTTTGCGGCGAGCAGAACTGATCCATAACCCCCATTAGTCATGTACTCGTGTAGTTCTGTACCATTGTTTGGAGTGTACTAGTCTCTTTTGGTGCGTTTGACCCCCGGCGGAGTAATCGACCTTTGCTCCACTCATACATACATCGGATTCAAGCATCTCTGTCTGCCCCAGGGGAATGAATGCTTCTGTCTCTCTATCTTTCTCCCTGAGTTGGACTCCAATCAATTTGTGGAAAAGATACTTTAAAATTTTGATCATGTTTGAGAGGCAAAGGGAAAGAGGCATATAGAACGGGAGTCCGACAATCCTTCCCTCGTGAAATGAGCAGGGGACCCTCGGGGCTGAATTCGATAAGGATACGAGCACCAATGTGGAGTGTTTCCAGCATGATGGGAAACCAGAGTTAACAACCCCCCCCCCTTCCTCCCCTCTCCTCCTCCCTTCCACCTTTTCTGTGGGTCACCATACGTCAATCGAATTCATGCACGCATATGCCCCTGGACTTGGTCTTAACGCAGGTGCATTTTTAAGAGCTCTTCCTGATATGAAGTGCCGACTGACTGCATCGACTCAACGATACCAATTGGAATATATTGCCAGCACTCCTGCTTTTTTGAGTCACTGGAATCATGGAACGCCTCATTTGAAGTGGTCTGTTTCGTAGGAATAGTCAGAAACGGGAAAGCAACATTTACGATGTAACCGAAGATTCTTCACATTGTATATAGCCTGTGTTCACCTGAAATTTTCTACTGAAAAAGGCAGTGGAATTGTAAATTCACTCTTTGTCAACTTAAAGAAAAAAAAATAAATTGAAAGTCAAATTGAATTTTCAACTCGTGTAAGCATTCTCCTTAGTTTTTTTTTTTTTTTCTCTCTCACCTAATATAAGATGACGTGCCTTTTGAAACTAGGAAACGGAGCATGGTGCACACAAAGGAAACTTCATAAAAAGCTGCACTGAAAAAAATTCATCGAATTAAAGGAAATCTTCCAGAAGCGTTAAACCTCCAACCCGCGGAAGCTAAAAATGTGATTTATGTTTTAACATTTCACAGATACAAGTTTTGTTTGTTTGTTTTTTAAGTGCCGTATGAAAGCGAAAAAGATGGTTAGCTTTTGAATGAGATCCCTCAGCGTTTAAGATTTCTAGCATAGAATTATTGCTTGGGTTAAAATTAAGCCCAGAAGCAATGCACTTATTTCTTTGGTGCTATATTCTGCTTTCTGTGGGGTTTTTTTTTTTTTTCTAATTAATCATATTCGATTTCCTCGTGTTCCATGAACTATAGTTTTTATTTTCTGTGTCTGATCTGACGTTCCTCCACACTGACAGGTGACGAAAAATTGGGCAGGGTTAAAGCATCGGTAAAATTCGTGAGTGCTGAGCTGTCGCCTTTGTAACTGTACACCAATTAGCCATTCCATTATGTCCACCCTCAGCCTAGGAAATGAGCGCGCCTGGAGACCGAACGGTGACGCAGGTGAAGTTCACAGAACAGTATATATACAACCCGAAGGCTGGCTTTCGGTTAGTAACAGTGTTTGGAGTCAGAATATGAAAAGCTGCCGATTTTTCGGAGTTTGGTGAAGGACAAATCGTGATGGCCCGGGGCCACGGAACTACGATCTCGGAAACCGCACGGCTTGTGTGGGTCGCTCAACGTGCCGCTGTAGTGAGTACGTATCAAAAGTGGTGCACACATGGCCAAACGTCCAGCCGTGTGTCTTCCGCAGCTCATTGATGCCAGAGGGGGAGCGGAGATTGTCGCGCAATCTCCGCATCGTAAGAATGCCTGTGTCCTCCATTCGTCACATAAAGGTAACAAATGATGTTCTTTTAAAATACTTTATTCTGACTACTCCTGAATTTAAAAAAATACAAGGTGATTCATGAAGAAGTATCCAGTTGCTGTAAAGCAGTAACAGTTGAAGACACGGGCCACAACTGCGAACCGTTAGGTAGATGATGTACTCATAAAGTTAGTGTCTCGCTGCTGAGGGAAGTGACGTAGGCGATATCGCGCGTGTCTCGTGACTAGTCAGTCGATGAACATCTTCCTCACTGATGGATTGGACGAGCCGCGGACTACAACAGCCAAATGGCCACCCAGAAGTCCTGACTTAACACCTTGTCACTTTTTCCTGTGGGGTTACGTAAAGGACAATGTATTCGCCCCTCCCCTTCGTGTTGATATAGCGGAGCTGAAACAGCGTATCACAGCCACTATCACTGCACTTGATTCAGATATATTACCTCGCGTTTGGGCAGAAATGGATTACCGGCTCGATGTGTGTCGTGTGACTAAGGGTGCACACATAGAACATCTGTGACTGTCTCTAAAAAAGAACTTGAAACATTCCTCTACAATTCTGTTACAGGTAACATAAAAAAATATCTTATATTGTTCTTGTTTTATAGTGCGTTGAAACTGTATACTTTATGAATCACCCTGTATATATATATATATATATATATATATACGTTTTATAATTTTAATACTTTTTTCAAAACTGGGCAATTGTCATTCTTGTATTTTTTGTAAAAGACAGAAACGAGCTGTCTGTAATGTGATGATATGGATCGAAGAATGTGCTTTTGTTTCCTAGATGCTGTATTGGTTTTGGCTCGATGACAATGGCAAACTTTCAAGAGGCTGGATCCATGGGGCACCGCGGTGTTTGAAGGACCCAAATCACGTACCCTTTTGGTCTCTACAAGTTCCTGTACCCTTTACTTAGAAATTAACGTCTCAGTGCTCAGTTTTAAACGAAACTTCAACTGCAATCGCCATCCCTTCGAGCGCGTGTGGGGCGTTAGGATACGTTGTTTTCTGCTGCACAAATTCGTAGTTTGAAGGGCAATAGCGGAAATATTTTTTTCTAATGTAATATCAAGAGTTTGATTCTGTTTTCTTTGTAACCACCTGGATAAGCCGTCCGTTCACGAGGAAAGCTTGCGGGGAAGGTTATATTTTCCTACTGGACACCAATAAAAGCGGATTATATTGTATTGGTTTTAAACATTCGTCAATTGACGGGTGCCATCACCTACCTGTAGAATACGCACGTTGCATGATATTCATCCCTTCCAAGTCACACCATTTATCTAAAATAGTGAAAGCTTTGGTATCACACATTCATGTATCCGGGGCTGAAAGTTTTTTCAACGTGATAGAGAAAATCGTAGTCAAAAAGTTGAGGAACAATGAACACCCGAACCTATTTGGCTATACAGAATGTGAACTGCAAACTTTTGAAGTACAGAGTAAGTCTGCAGTTCAGTTTTCGGGAAAATGGGTTACTTGTGAGGTGCAATTGATTCCAACTTTGCCAAAATCTGAGGACATGGACAAAAAAAAAAATAATAATAATAATAAAAGAAGAAGCTGCAAAGAAGAAAAGGTAGAGGAAAGACATCAGCCGAAAAAATAAAATTAGCAGTGGATGCTATGCTGTGCAGCTGCCGAGTCAATTTCAGATAAAAATTGGTGTGAAACTTCCTGATGCGCAAACAAGTACACACACACAAAGGAAAAAAAACACTGTTCGAAGCATTTTATTTCAAAACAATTTTGTTTTGTTTTGAATTCAGAAATCTTATATTGTGAATAGTGATATGCTCCAGTTTAATATTTACATAAATTAATTTTGATGAATAATTCCACTTGGCTCACGCTGCATGGTTTTCACACTTTTTTGCTGCAATTTATGATTTTCACCAGGTTAAACAGTTCAACTTTTTTGTTTCTTCCTCAGTCTCATGTATGTAGTGTTTCTGGTTCAAAATATGGAACCTCTATTGACGTGCTGTTTATATATGTACACCGATGCGCCCATTATATTATGACCACCTACCTAATAAGCTGTATGATCCCATTTAGCCCGCAAAACAGCGGCCACTCGGCGAGGCGTCGATGATGAGATAGCGATAGGTATCCTGGGGTATCTGGTACCATAATGTCAAC
Source organism: Macrothele yani (assembly GCA_039090855.1). Lineage (NCBI taxonomy): Eukaryota > Metazoa > Arthropoda > Arachnida > Araneae > Macrothelidae > Macrothele > Macrothele yani. Next base: position 81,020,958 of record CM077026.1, read on the forward strand.
AGCAGGTCTTCCAGTTCCCGTACATTTCGGGGTGGTGGTGCTTTAGCGCGTGCCCGCTTTTCCAAGTCGAACCACAAATGTTAGATTGGGTTCATGTCAGGTAAATTTGGAGGCTAGGGCATTAACAGAAAGTCACCACCATGATCTTCAAACCCCTCCTTGACGATTCTGGCAGAGTGCAATGGCGCATTATTCTGTTCGTAATGGCCATCACCAGCAGAAAACACAGTTACCATGAATGAGTGAACTTGGTCCGCAACGATGTTCAAATACCTGGCAGCTGTCAGGGATTGTACTGTTGGGATAATGGGGCCTAAAGTGTCCCAAGGAAACGTCGCCCACAGCAGAACACCGCCACCGCCGCCGGCCTGTTTCCGCCTAACAGTGCATTCAGGTGCCATAGCCTCTGTTGGTAATCGGAATATCCGCGCTCGGCCGTCTACGTGATGCACCAGAAATCTTGTTTCGTCAGATCAGGCCACTTCCTTCCAATCACCCATGGTCCAATCTCGATGTTGGACCCATTTCATGCGTTGTTCGCTATGACGTGCAATGAGCATGGGGACCTGCTAGGTCTTCGGTTACGCAGGACCATGCGTAAAAGGTTGTGATGAACTGTGTGCTGTGACACATTGCCCTGTTCACCACCGTTGTAGCTGCGGGTAATTTGTCGTACTGTGGCCCTGCAGTCACTGTGAACAATGCGCGACAGTCTTCGCTCCTCTCTGGCATCAATGAGCTGCGGAGGACACACAGCTGGACGACGGTCGGTCGTTTCGCCATCTGTGCACCACTTTTCATACGTACTCACTTCAGCGGCACGTGAAGAACCCACGAGCTGCAGCTTTTCCGAGATCGTAAATCTGAGGCGTCGTGCCATCACAATTTGTCTTTTATCAAACTCCGTTAATATGGCAGCTTTTCTCATTCTGAGTCCAAACACAGTACTAACGGAAAGCAGGTCCTCGGGTTGCATATATACTGCTCTCTGAATTTCACTTGCGCCACCGTTCGGTATCCAGGCGCGCTCATATCTCTAGGCTGTGGGTGGTCATAATGTAATGACCCATTGGTGTATATTCACACACACACACACACACACACACACACACACACACACACACACACACACACACACACACACACACTCACTCACTCACTCACTCATTTTCGACTTACGCGTTAGCTTGCTTTTATTTTCTGTACATACGGTTGGTTTATTATAATCATCATCATCATTGTCAACCATTATCAATCCACTGCTGGACGAAGGTCTCCCCAAGTTTACTCCACAACAGTCTGTCTTGTGCCAGTCTCCTCCATGTCACTCCCGCATACTTTCGAATTTCATCCACCCATCTCCCATGTGGTCTTCTTCTGGGTCTTTTCCTGTCCCTTGGAATCCAATCTAAAATTTCGGCTGTCCATCGATGGTCTGTCCTTCTGGCAGTATGTCCAGCCCATTGCCATTTCAGGGATTTAACTCTGATCATGATGTCTTCCACTCTTGTCATTTTTCGGATCCACGAGTTCCTCTTCTTATCTCTCCTGGTTACACCAAGTATGCACCTCTCCATGCTGCTTTGAGTTGTCTGCAGCCTTTGTATGTCCTTTTTAGTTAAGGTCCACGTCTCTGCACCATACGTAAGCACTGGAATGATGCATTGATCAAACACTTTTCTCTTAAGACATAATGGCATATCGCTCTTAAAAATTATGCTGTTTCTTCCAAAAGCTCTCCAGGCAAGTTTTGTACGCAGATTAATTTCTTCGTCAATGTGACCCTCACTTGATATCTGCTGTCCAAGATAAGCGTACGTGTCTGTTATATCCAGCTTTTCTCCATCAATCGATAAATCTTCATTTCGTGTAAAAGCATTGAACATCACTTTTGTCTTCTGAAAGTTCATTTTTAATCCCACTTCTTTACTCTTGTCAGGAAGTTCTTGGGTCATACTCTGCAGCTCTGATGGGGTAGTTGCAAAAATGACTATGTCATCAGCAAAACGAAGGTGGGTTAGATAATCTCCATTAATCTTTATCCCTTTGTTTTCCCAGTTCAGTGATTGAAAGACATTTTCCAATGTGGCATTAAAGAGCTTCGGAGATATGGTGTCACCTTGTCTCACTCCTTTTCCAATTTTTATGTGTGTTATATTTTCAAACAGCCGAATCTTTGCACTTGCATTTTCATAGATGTTATTAATAATATTAATGTATGTATCTCCAATACCGCACGATTTTAGAGCCATTGTAACTGCTGATGGTTTCACCGTATCAAAGGCTTTTTCATAATCGATAAAAGCCATGCACAATGGAAGTTCATATTCCCTCGCTCTTTCAATTAGTTCTCTCAGTACGTGGATATGATCTATTGTGCTTTAGCCACTCCTGAATCCAGCTTGTTCTCTCGGTTGAGCCATGTCCAGTGTCACCTTCAAGCGGTGTAAAAGAACTTTAGTGAAGATTTTATAAACCACTGATAGGAGGCTGATAGGTCTGTAGTTCCTGAGATCCTCAATGTCACCTTTTTTATGTAGCAGGATCATTATATGTTGTTTCAATCCTCAGGAATCTTTCCTTCATTAAGGCATCGAGTGAAAATTTGGGCGAGTACTGTTTCGATTTCTCCACTTGCTTCTTGTATGATGTGTACAGTAATTCCATCTTCTCCTAGAGCTTTTCCCCGCTTCATGTTCTTGATTGCATGTGCAACTTCTGCTGGGAGGACTGGAAGAACTGTGGTACTGGTACCTTCCATGATGTCTGGAGTACATGCATCATCCCTTTCATACAACTTGGAGTAGAAATCTTTCACTCTTGTCAAAATTTCGCCTCTATTTCTTGTTACAGAACCATCTTCTTTTCTCAGTGCCATAATCTGTTTTCTTCCGTTACTGAGATGTCCTTTTGCTATCTTTAGGCTTTGGTTGTTTTCAATTACTTTCTTCACTAGTTCACAGTTGAATTTCCTTACGTCTTCAGTGATACTTTTTCGTACTGTCTTGCATAGCTCTATGTATTCCACTTTGGAAGTCCCACCTTCTTTAGTTGTCCTCATCTCTCTTCTTTTTTGCATCAACATTTTGGTTTTTCCTGATAATTTGTTCACATGCAACTTGTTCTTAGACCCAGCTAATTTTGTTGCTGTTTCCATAAGAGCTTTGGTTACTTTTCTGTTAACTTCAGAAATATCCATTTCATCCGATGTTAGGCCTTCTAAAGCAGAGAATCTGTTCTTCAGTTCCAACTTGAAGGTATTATGGTGTTTTTTAAGGTTGGTTATGTCAATACATTTTGTTTGTCTTATGAGCTTGCCACGTTCGAGTTTATTGTTGAGGTGCATCTTGCATCTTACCAATCTATGTTCACTACCTGTGTTGAACTTGTTTAGCACACTGCAGTCTTCTATGACAAATTTTTTGTTACACATAATAAAATCAATTTCACTTGTCGTCCCATTTGGATGTCTCCATGTCCATTTCCTGTGCGGCTTTTTCTTGAAAAAGGAGTTCATGATGAAAAACCCTTCTGCCTCTGCAAACTCTACGAGAGTATTTCCACGCTGGTTTCTGTTGCAGTGACCGAATTTACCTACTGAAGTTTCATTCTGTTGCCGTTGCCCTATTTTTGCATTGAAATCTCCCATAATTATCTTCAAGTGCTGCTTACCTTTATTATTTAGATGACGAATTTCCTCATAAAATTCTTCAATTTCTTCTTCAGGATGACTTGTGGTGGGTGCATAAGTTTGAATAATCTGAGCCTGGTATCTTCTCGAGAGTTGGATAACGAGTCGCGCAGCTCTGTCAGAGGAACTTTCAACTTCTACAACTTTATCCTTCAGTTTCTTGTTTATTATTAATTCAACACCACTAGTTCTGCTAGTATCTGTCCCACGATAGTAGAAGAGATGTCCACTTTTCAGTTCGATGAGATCTTCTCCTTTTTTCCTTACCTCACTTAGCCGGACGATGTCCCACTTGATCCTTTGTAGTTCCTCTTCCAATTCAAGAAGCCTTGAATCAGAAGATATGTAGCGTCCATTATACATAGCCAAGGTCAGCATCAGATGGCAGCCTAGTCCGGTCCTCCGGGGATTCTTAGCACCCTCTGCCTTCATGTCGCACTTGCAGCTGCCTTGGCCAGGTACATTCCAGCTGCCGGAGACTGAGGGCCAAGATTTAAGTTGTGGAGTCATTTTGGAGGAGTTTGTTTGGCCATAACTCACCACGCTGGCCAAGCGGGTTAGTGAGTGTGGGATAGCATTTCCTCTAATCCCGATGATATAATTATACCACTATTGGCGGTCGTCAGAGCCCCTTTAGTGGGAACAGGATGCACCACGAGAAGGCGGGGTTGACATTTGTCAAGGAGAGGCTGTGATGTTACGCATCACCTGACCTTACATCCCTTATATAATACCCCTGACGAAGTCAACGTAGACAATATCTCAGCTCATAGGCTGTGTGTGTGTGGCTCACTTCTCACCGCCATCATGAAAGTCCTATCAAGGTAATTTAGCGCTACCTTGTATATTGTGCAAGGCAAAGGAAATTGTTACATGTTCAGAAACGAAAGTGTCTATGCTTCCTTATGAGCTGAGCTTTTTAGAAAATTTCAGAATTCGAAATAGCATTCTGACAAGTTATTACATCATCAAACAAGCGGGCAAGCTTTCTGAATTTTACAAATTCTTTCTGAAATGATTCGTCTTGCATGTGCATGGAGATCGATACTCACATAGTCGTAACTGAGTCATATGCAGAAGTCATTTCAACACTGTTCCGTTCGTTTCGCATAATAAGTAAGTACTTCATCTGAATTTAAGTGATGTTCTCTCGATTTGTAGCTGCGCAGTTGCTTTTTCCTCGTTGGAAAATAGCGGCGGATACACGCAAGTACCCCAGTGTATTCGGCGTGAAATTTTGTGAGACGAAAACTTATTCAGCTGGTACAAATTTTAAAATTCAGCCGCGTGAATGATATATATATATATATATATCTTTTTTGTGCCCATAATCCCAAGCAACATTTTATGTAGTTCTTTTTTTACATCTCATATGGCGGCAGCTACGGTACTATACTTGTCTTGTGCTTTTGATGTGATAGTGTACGTGGGGGAGAGCTCCAGGTGGCTTGGAAGATTCAGCGCTGTTCGAAAACCCAGGAGCAACGAGTGAGTGATCCATCTAGTGGAAATGTTATTTGCCCTTCGAAAAAGTATGGCGTGGTCGGAACCTTTGATGTGGTGAAGTGTAAAGTGGAAACCCCCGAGTCTCTGCTCGCTTTCCGCCCCCATGGACTCCATTTCAAATTAGATATATTGACTCGTGAGGAAACTTTGCAATGATCTTTCCACTGCTCACGCTGTAGACATCCACTGTGCTGATGGCTGAGGAGATGCTGCTGCTGCCTTTTTGCTTATTTTGTTTTTAGTGCAGTTCTCCTTCTTTCTCAGCTGCATTAAGGGAGCCTTTGCTTGCCCAGCACATCACACACACACTTTGCCCATTATGAATTCTGTCAGAAGAAATCGTACTTGAGAGCATATGATAACTAGGATATTGATTTTTCTTTCTCACAAAAATTGAAACGAGCTGTGAGTAAATCTCATACTCCCTCACTTTAAGAAGTCCTTGACCAATTTTACTCCGTATACTTATTAAATTCACAGATGGCTAGTAATGATAGGAAAAGCACTTTGAGAAATCATTTCTTCCACAGGACGAAAAGGAAAGCATTTTTTTTGTTTTTCAGTATAGATTAGTGTAAGTTTAAAACAAAGAATGAATTTTTCTCCTAGTTACATGGAAATTTGTCAAATGTATCAGTTCGCTAATTACCTCATTGGGAGTCGAGCTAGTGCAATCATGTGTTGCAGCTTCACAGAATACTCGACTGCTAATAATTTGGGTTCATGGTCAGTTGTCAGATCTGGACCCGGGTTCGAGTCCTGAATAAGGCTCGAGTGGTGTGTTTGTATTATGGCGCAGGATATTTCCCTTCCCTGGAACTAGCGGCCCTAAATTAAAGACGGGTAACCGCTTAGAGTTGCTCATAGTGTTTTGTGAATTCCCGTCTCGAAACTACAACAAAAGCCATACAAATTTAGCAGAACGAAGTGAATATCCAAAACCACGTTTCTAGTCTGGGAACCAATATTTCGTCTTTCAAAAATGGAAGTTAAACGGAGTGAAGGTTTTACCCGTAATAGTAATTTCGTTTTCCTCGCCATGTTGCCTCTGTCCAGCATTGTTGTTAAATATTTTATTGCATTAATGTTTGTATTTAAGCATGAAATTGTAGGCAACAATTTCCAAAAACGAAAGTTTAGATGGCGCGACTCCCTAATCTTCAGGAATGAGATTCTTCCGTGGATTCGAGGAATTCCGTGTTTTCCGTTTTTGTTTGGGTAATTCTCGAGGTCGATGCGTAACTGAACATAATTTTTTCGGGGATGTGTGGTAGTTGGGGGTTGGTTTTCCGTTTGAGGACCGGAATTCCGTCTTTCGAAACTTTCGGAAACGAAAGTTAGACCGACTGAAAAAAAAAAAAAAAAAAATCCGTGAGATTTTTATTTTTTTAATCTTGTGATGTTTTTTCTGCCCGGTATTTTTGATCAATGACCTTTTATTCCATAGATGCTTGTATTTCAGCTTAAAAAGGAGATGGGGGGGGGGGATTTCCGAAAACGGAAGATGGACGGAGCGAAAATTTCTCCCGTGATCGTAATCCCCTTCTTCCCCCAGTGATGTTTCCACTATCCTGTGTTGTTGCTAAATATTACTGCCCTCCCATAAATGTTTGTGTTTAAGCTTGATAAGGCACCGGAAAATTTCCGAAAACGGAATTGACGAATTGGAAAATTTTTAAAACTTGATGCATGGTGTGTTCTCAAAAGTATTCATATTCTCAGCGTTACACTATTTATCCAAAATAGTGAAAGCTTTGATATCCTACATTCATGGTCTTCAGTCTGAAAGTTCCTTCACTATGATGGATAAAACTGTTGTTATCTGAGGGAATAAAAGAAAAAGTGACAGAGAGAGAGAGAGATTAGAAAGAAAAATTAAGCAATCAGTGCTGTGCAGCTGCAGAGGCAACAAAAGACAAATGTGGTTGTGGAAGTTACTGGGAAGAAAGCAAGGCTTGCTTACAAGAGGAAGCTTGAGCTGATGTTCTAGCAAGTACAACAACAAAACAAGAAAAACGCGTTTAAAGCCATTTTAATTTGTTTTGAGTTCAGTAATTTTGTGTCGTGAATATAGTGGTGTGCTCTAAACCCACCACTGTATTCTCAATATGTGCTAATATTTACATAAATAAATTAGAGTGAACAAGTCCATCTTGCTCGTGCTGCATTATATTCACATTTTCTCGCAGCGCGTTCCGATTTTTCACCCATTTAAAATGTTCCGCTTTTTTCTCTTTTTTTTTTTTCTTCCTTCAGTCAGTCTGATGTATGGGCTTGGCGATTTTATATACATTTTTACGCCTGTAAATAAACGGATTTTTGCTGTACGCCATAAGCGTTTTTGATTGAACAATAGTTGTTAGAAATAAATAACGAGAGACACGTTTCATACGAAAGACTTTCTTGCCACAAAACCTTTACACGATGAACTGGTTCGGAAAAAATCATTGCATGATTACTGAACATCTGTATGGCCTAATTCCTTTAAAACTGTAATGTGAAGTCTCGTCATATAGTTACCATCCGATTTTAATGTGAGATATTGTCTTGAGCAGGTGAACATTCTTGGCACTTCTGATCGAAGCATCTCAGAAAATGTTGTACTCTGAGCCGACTAAATTGCGCTTCCGTGTTCTATTGAGAGGAAGAAATGTCGTAGACCCTTCGACGTTTCACTTTTCAATTTTGGGAACAGGAAAAGGTGCGTGAAACGAAATCAAATGAATACGGAGGATGGTGTACCACAGCAACGTTTCCTGGGCAAAAAAAATAATCTGAAAATGTGTATGAGCGTGATGACGATGTGGAAAGCATTCAACAATTTCAAACAGATGAGACCATAACCTTCTAGTTTTTTTCCCTTTTTTCAAATCAGAACTCGGAACCTTTTTATTCTGGGTTACGGTGTGACCATTTCGAGCAAATTCGTAGTGTCCGGTAACGTGAAATTTTTATTTTTTTTTAAATGTGGGTTTCCGTTTTACCGAACCTGCAATACGTTTTTTAAAACTGGACTAGCTGGGTGACTGGAAGTTTCGATGTCATAATTGTATACGATGTTTCAGGAACGTGCTTTAGAACATATTTTGCACGATTCTCGATACTGCCCAAAGAATTTTCATCAAAATTGCCTGACATGATGTAAAAGAGAGATCTAGTTCAGCAATTAATTTATTTCAAGTGATTCGTACCAGATACATTCCTGAATATCATACATGTGCACAGGTGTGAGGTGATGACGATCAATCAGAACAAATTTTACGTCACATTTTAGCAACCATGTTATTAAACTGAAAGTTTTCATCTTCCATATGAGTCTTGTTCGATTCCATCTCGGTCAACCTGAAGAGATTTTGTTCTCTGGTAAACTGCCGCCTTACATAAGCGAGCATCACTTTTTTAAAACTGTAATGTGAAGTCTCGTCATATAGTTATCATCCAATTTTAATGTGAGATATTGTCTTCAGCACGCAGTCTGCTCCATTTCTCCACACGCTGATGCTTTTTCGTATTCATTGGTGTTGCCGCCCAAGTCACTTCACATTCTGAGCCACTCTCTTCTTCGTGCTGGTTTCGCCGAGAGGGAAACAACTCGAGCAAAAAATGTGTCGTTTGTGTGTGATGTCTCTCCTTCCCTTCGTTGTACTTACTCGTCATCTTGGTCCATCTGCAGCTCTATGCTGATGTAAACCTTTGTTCGAGCATCATATATGTACACAATCGAGCGTCTGAAGCCCAAAATATCAATACAACAATAAAGACAGTAAGCTGGAAAGAAAGTAATATCCGATGACGAGTTAGTCGAAGCCCCGGTCACGGCACACATTGGCCACTGAGATTGCGCAGCACACGGCATGACTTCATCAGGTAGATGGTTTAAATCATTAGCAATTATTAGCCGTCTAAGAGTGTAAGCGCCACCCAACATGGAAGTGGACTAAGCAGCAAATCCGCCATTGCGTGCTGTGTGGGTTTCGTCGTGGGAGCACAAGCTGTAAGGAACATTACCAGTGTGTACCCCAATGCCATATCACATCGTCAGTGCTGTCGTTGTTTGAACGGTTTCAAGAGGTAAAATTTTTGACCTGTCGGACCATTCCAAATCCGGAAGACCTGCAACGGTGGATATGGGCATGCTGAAAACTTCAGTGGAAACCGATCCACGTGCGATCACGCGGGAGTTGGTCGAATAACTGGGGACTACCCACTTGAGCATTATCATGCACCTGCGTCAACTTGGGAAGGTGCACAAGAGGGGAGTGTAGGTACCACATCAACTCATAGCTGAGCAGAAAGCAAATTGCATGAATGCATGCGTTTCTCTGCTTGCACGTGACCAAGTTAAACTGTTCTTGGGCCGCATTGTGACAAGTGACGAGAAATGGGTCTTGTATGACAATGTCACCGGCCGGAAACAGTAGTTGGAACCAAAACAGGAGCTCATGCCAACACCCGAAGCCGTCGTACACCCACGTGAGGTCCTGCTGTTTGTTTGGTGGGATATGCGGGATATCGTTTTTGAGCTGCTGCCTAACAACACCACTATCACCGCCGATGTGTAATGCCGTCAGCTCGACAATCTGTACATATTACTTGCGTTGAAACGACCAGCACTACTGAACAGCAAGGGCGTCTTCCTACACAGCAGGATGGAAAAAGACCTCACACAGAAGGGGTGGCCTGTCACAATATCGGGGACCTCGGATGGGGGCTGCTGCCGCACCCAGCCTGTTTCCCGGACATTGCCCCAAGCGACTACCACCTTTTTGCATTTCCCGGGCGGACAGCGGTTCACCCAAGGAGGTTAGAATAGGTGGAGTAAAGATGACGTCACTAACTTGAAGCACTTTGAGCAGACGACTTTAATTCTCACCAGCATGGCGGCAGAGGCTGTGATTAGCTGCGACTCGTCTCACCAATACGGCGGCAGAGGTTGTGATTGGCTGTGACGTCATGATCGTGACATTTCGGTGGCTTCACTTTGATACACGAGGGGAACAGCTGGCGCTTACACTCCATCCATTCTAACCTCCTTTGGTTCACCAACTGAGACGATGTCGAATGCGCACTTACTCACTTCTTTGCGTCCAATCCGCTATAGTTCTACAGGGACAGTTCCCAACAGCTGCCCATACGACGGAAGCAGGTCGTGGCAAACAATGGGGACTACATTTAGGATTGATTTGCACCTGTATATATGGTAATTAGTCCTTTTCTGTTGCCTCGCATTTGCAGACATTACTTTCTTTCAACCCATTAGAAAGACTGACTTGTCAGCAGTAAGTAGGGGAAAGATCGGCTGGTCAGCAATAAAGAGGAAAAACTTTTAATGTGATAGGGGGAAAATAAAAAATTCGAAATGCCTATTTTATATATATATATATATCTGTTTTATTTTCACATGTTATTGATTTGAATTTTTCAATTCTCACATAACTCAGGAAGATTTGTTTCGGCGATGACTGTATTCGTCCAGTTGCTGCTGGTTTGCGCTCATTATATAGTTCGTCGAAAATTGAAGTGTCATATAATAAAAATAATTCTGGGTCTTATTCACATTTGTTTTTACTTTCAACGTGGACTTGGAATAGTTACCATTTCAGGCCTAATTCTTCTCTTCGTTGTTTCAGTGTTTGGAAAAGGATCATTCTGGGATACTTATTTTGTTTTGTTCATCCTATCGCTGTTTTTCTGTGAATAAGGCAAATGCGCTTCAGGGGATTCAGCAGTATCTCTTTATTGCATTTATGCGAGTGCCATATCTTTACTAATCGTTGAACCGAAACATTCCCAAGCCTTCAACTTTTGGCCATCTCGATTTTGCGGGAATACAATTCTGACGAATTTTATTATTTAGGTTGTACTTAATTTTCTGAAATTTCCGCTGTTTGGAAACAGACAGGTCATACCCCCCCCCTCTCCCCACACACGCACACGCGCGCAATTTTTTTTTCCATCTATAGTTTTGTTTATAATTCAATTTCGTCTGTATCCCAAATGTTTGCTGAAATTTCTTCCACTTCTCTTTTCTAGCATGGTAGTTCGTCGATCGTGCAATCAGCAAGCAAAAGTTATGCATCTTCTTTCGTTCTATGTAAATCTACCACTTTTTAAAACTGAGATGATAAAATAGTAGTGCTGAAGTTCCTTACTAGTACCAAAATAGCGCTTTCCACATAAATTCTGTTAGTTTATTTTTGATTTATGACACTGATGTTCGAAAGCGTGATTATGTAAATTTATGCTTGATGTCGTATATGAAGATCTGTCGTGTTGCTGACAGCCGAGCGTTGGGCACCACTGGCAAGCCTGACAAAAAGAGATGCGTTGAATTCCTTGGAAAAGTTTTTCAGTTACTGGGTATTAGCCTGCTTTTTGGTATCCCCTCCGTAAATCGTTCTTGACAATTCCCTGGTTTCCAGAAAATCTCCAGTAAATGTTTTTTTCACGTATGTCGATGGAAATTCGCGTTCGCTGTACCTTGGTAGTTTCGTGTCTGAGCCATTAAGTGCTGCCATGTGATTGGTTTAGGCATGTTAACCGACCGTCATTCACTGATCTGCCTTCACTGAGCATGAAAACACTGTGACTGGACATTGAACAACTGGAAAATAGTCTCCTTGTCTAAAGAGTCCAGGCTCCAGCTCCAATACACTGGTGAACAGCTTGCGGCATCCAGACCGCACGGTTGAACGGAACTAGGACGGTGTCCTGGCTTGGAGGATTGCTTTCATGGATATCACTAGGCCTTCTCATCCCATTGGACACGCCACCACCTCCAGATTCTACCTAGGCCTTGTTTCAGACCAAGCGTTGCCCTTACATGGTGAGACGTGTATCCGGATGGAACTGGACATCTTCTAGGAAGATGTCATAAGGCCCGCATTCTGCCGGTGTTGTTGGAGAATCATGCCCAAGGGTTTCGTGTTCTCCGCTGCGGTCAAATTACCTTAACTTGAATCCTGTAGAACACTTGTGAGATACATTGGAACACATTCTTCGCCAGTCTGCTAGTGTCTCTCTCCGTCGCCGAATTCCGAGACGTCATTCTATCAACTTAGTTCAGAACGCCTGTGGTGTGTTTGGTCATAATGTTATGACTCATAACCGTAGATAAATGCGAGCTGGGTCTGAAAGTACTCGATACTGTCTAAACCAGGAAAGCTACATTTTATGATTGCCAGTTTTTCCCCCTTTTCTTCTTGCTGACACAATGTTAGTTCTCAAACGCGTACACCAAGAAATTCGCATTTGCACTCGACCCCTTCGTTCCTTGCAACTCTTTATTCAAAAGGGCTGTTGAGATACACTGCTCAAAGAAATTAGGCAATGTTAGCATGAAGTGACGGGGAAAATCGACTAGAATGTTCTGAAAGCTCCATCTCTGAGCTGCATATGTCAACAATAAGAAAAGGATCCCAGCATGCAAGTGAGGAGCACGGACGCATTTGCGCGCTTTTACCTAAACGCAAAGCAAACCGGCTATATAAATATTGCGTTCGCTGAAACGTTTTCATTCAGTAGGAATTGGCAGCTGTAGGTGTGTTTCAGTTGAACGATGTCTGTGCAGCGCGGTTTACCAGAGTCTGCAGCTTAGTGAGCACTCGAAATACTGAAAGCAGACCAGACACAGGAAGATAGCGACAGAAGCTAGCAATGAGTCGTAGTTCAGCCTACACGAATGTCTCAAGGCATCGTCGCTGCACTGTGGATGGCATTTCCAGAAGACTTTAACAGTATGAAAAAGACCAGGGTAGAGTCTGGCAATATCTAAAGCAACACAAATATCTTCCTGTATTAATGAGTTTACTTGCTCATAGGAACCTCGTACAACATGCTGCTGAACTGCAGCTCCCGTTTATTGAGGCTGCCATACAAAGCATATTTACACAGACCATACGTAATCTGTTCTACCAAAGAGGACTGTATGCCTTGGCGAGCGATAGTTTGCGTGTCCCTCTCTGCACAGCACCGAACAGCCAGCACAGATTAGACCATTGTGGCTAGAACCGTAAATAGCGAGCGGCTCTTTGGTCTTTTCACGAATGAGTCACGGTTCAGACTACAATCCGTATATCGTCGCGTCATTCTCTCGCGTGAACACTGAATGATCCAGCTTCCATGCAGAAAAAAGATGGCTTCCGTTGTTGAATCCTGATATGGGCGGGCATTAGCACTGGCTGTCCGTACAAACCTCTACATCATCCCTAATGGGCCCCTAACGACTGTCAGATATTAAGAAATCCTGTGATCTGTTATAGTTGTGCCTCATCCCGCAGCATTTAGGGATACTTTCCTCTTTATGTATGATAACGCTCGCCCGCATCGAGCCAAGCTGGTGGAAAACATGTTTCATGAAGACGGCATCGAGCGTATGGACTGGCCGTGCTCTCTAGATTACTGCTCGCCCGTGACATCTCAGCAACTGGAGCCTACCCTCAACGAGGAGTGCCGTAGAATCCCCCGTAGAACTGTAGGATAATCTCGTCGTTGCAATGCCTCAGTGTCTTAAAGCGGTCGCTAGTGACTATACTCCTAACTATTGAGGTCAATACTTATCGCTCTCTTTTATTCGTTCATATGTAACTTCCCTACCAGGTGTTCTGTGTTGCCACAGTATTGCCAGCAGTTTGCTCAAATGGCTTGTGTGTTGGCTGTTTTTGTCAGCTTCATGCTCCGACTGGCGCACTTTTTCGTGTTTGCGATATCAGAATAGCATGTGTCTTTTCGTGCACGGTTACCACTGCAATATCCCTAATATGTATTGGACTTCGAACATGTAAAAAACTATTTATTATTTACACAAAAGTAACATGGATGCTACCAACTCAAACAAAATTTCAGTAGAATGCCTTCGTTTGCATCAACAACTCCGTCACGAGTCATATGTCATAATACAGTTCGCGCTTGCTTATCAGATCCCGTGGGCGCATCCCGGCGATGCTATGCTGGCGGTCTCTGTTGATACCACGATGGTTGATGCATGGCAATCCCTTAATTTTTTGAGCCATGTATTTCGAATGTCTGGATTACAGAACACGTGGCAGGAAATTCTATTAGAGGCGGAGAGAAACGGAAGGAAGAAAATGCGAGAAAATTGAACGAAAGTGCTTCTCGCTTCCTATCTTAGTGTCGTTTCCACATGCCCATTTGGCCGATAACTGAACTGGAGCCTCTGTTGGTTTTGGCCTTGTAACTGGTACAAGTATCGTACCCTGATATAAAGTAGAATCTTGAAGATTTCAACTCCTCTCCCCTCCCCTTTGCCGCTGGCTTGTCTTGGATTGAAATGTGTATGGATTTCTCGAGATGATTTCATGCCTTGAGTTGTAGGAAAATGCTACAATCAGAGCCACCTGAATGGCCACAGCGAAATTTCTATTACGTTGAAACTTCTGTATGGTAAAACCCACTTATAACGGGCTCGTATTTAGACAGACACGGATTTAACGAGCAAAACAGGAACATTGTTTGATGTAGAGATGAGTTCGGGCTCAATTTTAGGAGCCCGGCCCGCTTTCTTTGATTACATGTTTGCTGAGCTCGAGCCCGGATTCTTGAAAAATTTTGTTTATCAAGGCTTGCATTTATGCATTATACACTGACCAAAGATATGGCCCAAGCAAGGATTAGTTTAAAAATCATTTGTTTAAAAAGTTTAGTTCAGTTAATCCACTTCACAATATTAATATGTTTTTAGAAATACTATGCATAAAGCCAAATGTTCTAAAATGTGGATTTGAAAATAAATAAATAATCAACGTGCCCTTCGACCGTATCAGGAGAATCAGTAATTTTGGTAAAAGCTGAAGGAAAGAAAATCGTTTAGAAACAAAAAATTCCATTCGTTATTTCTTTTTGATTTCTAAATTTACTTTTATTTTGAATAAATTGCATTATAAAACGTACAACGCCGTACAGACAGTTGCAAGTGCTTGAAATTTGGACTCTAGAAAACTAATCTTTGCAATATAATTTACATATATTCTAATTGGTAAAGGTGGTGTGTAGAGTGATGTAGTAGAATATAAAAAAAAGCATGTACGGAAATTTCCAAAATTAAAAAAAAAAGAACCTAAACGCATTCCAGACCAGATTATTCTGCATTTTGTAACATATAATTTACATATATGCTAATTGGTAAAGGTAGTTTAGATTGATGTAGTAGAATATAAAAAAAAACATGTACGGAAATTTCCAAAATAAAAAAAAAAAGAACGTAAAAGCATTCCAGACCAGATTATTCTGCATTTTGTAACATTAACAAAGCTTTGCGCTTAATAGTATAATAATCACAATATTATCATATGTGTGTGCAGTTTCCAGATTAAGTTCATCATGAAAGAGAGAGAGAGAGAGAGAGAGAGAGAGAGAGAGAGAGAGAGAGAGAGAGAGAGAGAGAGAGAGAGAGAGAGAGAGAATTGCATCTAATGCCTCAGCGCTTCAACTTGATCTTCTTTACTCTAAAACTCTACCCGCTGCACTAAAAACCAACGTCACCCCAAAAATCGCGGGAGTGAGGAAATTAAAAAAAAAAAAAAAACAATGCATCTGACTGCACAATTTTGGAAATTAATACATCATTTTGAGGATAAGATTCTTGATTTTTAATAAAATACAACAAATGGGAATGTGATTTCCCCCAGTTTTTCGATACCAGACCTCCTTAAACTAATCCTTGCTTGGGCCATAGCTTTGGACAATGCATAATGCAAGTCTTGCTAAGCAAAATTTGTCTTGCAATGGCAGCTAGCTTAGGACATTGAAAATCCTTCCACCATGATAACAAATCCACAATGAATTAATTAATACAGAAATTTAACGTGGACCAGGATCATCAAACATAAATATTCGCTCTTTCCACGTTTATAAGTGAGTCACGGAAAAAATTCAACGCGTGTAGAGTCCACAATGAAATTCAACGCGTGTAATTCAACCGGGCTCGGAATTACACGTGTTGAATTAATTACAGTAATGAAATTCAAGAATTGTGATTCCGAGCCCGGGTTTTTCGGTAGTTAATGAATTCTGAGCCCGTTCAAGCCCGGGCTGGTTCCGAGATCACCTCTAGTTTGATGTAATGTTAATTCAAAGCTCATTTGATATTTTTTAACGAACAAAATTTAATGAAATCCTCCGATTTAACAAGCAAGAGAAAAGTTGATCACCTTTAACAAGCAAAACAATAAAATTTAATGAATGTCCATACTTAACGAGGCAAAGAAAATCTGCTGCGCTCTGTCTTGGAAAGGAAAAATTAGAAAGTGTCATGCATGACGAAATTGTAACATCGCAGAGGAATCTACGATTGCGATTCCGTCCAATGGAGAGAGAGAGAGAGAGAGAGAGAGTATACAAAATGCTTAACAAGTGAGTGAGTGAGTTGTGCAAGAGACCCTCTCCGCTGCCTACTCCAAGAGAGTCTTTTGCTCAGAGATCCTGTGTCTTGGGAGCATCTTTTCTGCAAAATGTTTCCACTGGTGTCTGCTTCACAATACCCTGTTACTATGTACTCATGTAAGCGCTTATTTTATTTTTATCTGTATTACTGTAGTTAATTAAATACTTCAAGTATATCCGATTGTTATGGATATATAATATAAACATATATGCGTATTATCACGAATGGACATTTTTACTTGGTGAAATATTTTACCCCAAAATGGATTTAGCGAGGATTTCAATTAGACCCGAGCTCCACGTTATAAGCGGGTTCTATTGTATTAGTCCACAAGTTCAACTTGGCCTCCTAAGAATAATTACATTGAATTTCAAGAAAGTCCAACGAGAACGAGCCACGGCCATTGGCGTATAAAGAATTTTTTGTGGGGGAGGGGTACCGACCGAAAATGGAAGTTTTTGAAATCCATCAGAACAAAATGAAAGTTATTGAAAAATAAGAGAAAAAATTAAAGCATTTTTATTGTAAGTTTATACATTTTTATTAAATTAAAGCATTTTTCTAATGTAAGTCGCTTTTTAACAAAGAAATGAAACAGTGGGGGGTGTGGGTGGCAAGGACCTCTTGGCCTCTAAATACGCCCCAACCACAGCGCACCTGGTATACACAATATGTGCGAACCGTCAGGTTGAACGAAGACAACTGTGGTTTTGCCTTGCCTAGAGTAACTGAGCGAAATGCAATGCGATTATGCCATTGTTTTTATTGTGATTCTCAGAGATAATAATAAACAACAGATGAGGCGTGGCTCATGTTGATGCGGTGAGCTAAATATGAAATTCATTGCCAAGGTGAGAACAGTGCCATCTGGTGGATGAAAAGTGAAATTTCACATTAAGAAAAGAAATAATATTCTTTCATAGTTAGCTCTCTTATGCCAGAATCGCGTTATTAGATCGATTAATTACTTGCTTCTTAAGTTATTCTACATACCGTTCTATTTTTCGGTGAAAAAGTTGCGCGCTTAAAACGAAAACTCATGATATGAATATATGTGTTATTAACATGCAGTCTGGGCAGAACGTGATCATATGGTACTTGCAGTGAGTGAGCCATTGCGTAAAAAAAAAAAAAAAATTGGCAAAGTGTAAAAAAGTCAATCTCGACTAAGAAAAACGTAATCTCGGGATACTAAATAAAATTGAATCATGTGAAAAAAACAGAAAATCCTGAAAACACAGGAAATGTACCAAGAGCTCAGCGGCCTCACTTCCAACAGATAATGCGCAACATTTTGGTATTTTGTTAGTTATATGATGTTTTAAAATTCTATAAATTTAATGGAGCTCTTGTAGGATCTATCAAATTAAAGTATTTCAAAAAGTCGCAATTATTTCTTGTAAGTTTTGGAAACTGGTTTGCCTGTTAGGTTGATAGATGGCGCTACGTTATTGTAACGAGTCAACTTTTTCTTTGACACACAACTTTGAAGTTCGATTGTTTTTACCAGGAGAATGAAAAATCAAACGAGTCCCGTAGCTCACAGCACCATGTATGATTTATTCATGCTGTAAATATTGTTGGGAATTATTTTCCTTACGTGGCATGCAAAGAAACTAGCAGTGATTTTCGGCCGGTAGCTGTTTGAATGTAGTTAATATCATTGCCGGTAGAGGTGTTCTCACAACATATTTTTAAACAAACCCACAATTTTATTTTTTTCTTTCTTTCTTTCATTTTTTTTTACAACGAAATTTATGTACATCACCTCATATTTCTGTCGACACTTGAAATTCGGGCGCCACCCCGGTGGCGCAGTGGTCTAAGCGGTAGCCTCTGATCATTCGTCCGAACGGGGTCCGGGTTCGAATCCCGGTGAGGCATGGATGTTGTGTTTGCCTTACGGCACTGGATCTCTCCCTTCCCTGGAACCAGTTGCCCTAAATTAGGGACGGGCGACTGCTTATAGCCCATTGAGTTGCTCACGGTGGTCGTTAAACCTCCAATCAAAAAAAAAAAAAAAAAGAAATTCGGGCATAAGATAGTCCGTGGTGAACGGGCACATAATGTAAAGTTGAAGCATTGCATTTCCTTCATTTTTGCTGTTATAACACCAGTCTACTAGGAGAAATAAAGAAGTTTTCGTCTTTTTGTTACCCCTCTCTCCCACCTTCCGAGCATTTGTATTGGTGTTAAGCATCCTCACAGTCCAAGCTGGATACTCATTAGCATCGCACACACATGCATCTGTACAATGTTTAGGCATATTTTTCGTACAGACCAATCAAATAAATAAGTATAATAAAAATTAATTATTCTTGGCTGTGAACTCTTCCTGTCTGTTGCAGTAGTAATTTCTGCCACTACTGTATTGCATCTTAGTTAGATCCCTAATGGCTGATTTCACATCTTCATGCCACATTCTTTTTGGTCTGTTTCATCATCTGCAGCCTAGTCCACAAAATTTTACATCTGTTTAGGCAATTTCCCATTCAGCTTGCCTGCCCATATCATCTCAGAATGTTCTCATTAGATTTTTCTTCCACAGAAGCATCCAGGTGTGTTGTACTGTTTGAATGACTAATTCTGCTTTTCCATTGGGGTTGTTTCTCATACTGATGGAGCTTCTAAGATCCTGAAAAGCATTATGATACCCAGCTCTCACTATTACAAATTACAGTAGGTAAACACACTGCATTATGAACACTGGTTTTGTTCTATGGCTAACCTCTTTGTTGATGGAAATATTCTTGTACAGTTATTATGACTTATACCATTTTGCCAGTTCTGTTGCCTTGCTCTGTAACAAGGCTTCTATTATCGTCAATAATAACACCCAGATAATTCAGACGTGTTCTAAACCCTTCTCTCTTCTACTACAAAATTAATATTTTTTGGAATTTGGCAGAGAACCACTAATTTGGATTTATCAACATTGACCTTTATCCCAAATTTTTCGCATGTCATGTCCAAGTAATAGAAATAATGCTGCAATTTATTTACACTCTTAGAAATTGCCACAAAGTGATCAGCATGTAGGAAAATAGAACCATCATCTAAAAGTTGCTTTCCTTATCCATATAGATTACAAACATTAGGGACAATTAGTTTATATCCCTGTCTTACTTCAGAGTTAATTTCAAGGCATTTATCAGATTATCTCCTTCCATCATGACTTAACAAGGAAGGCTGTTGGTGTACAGGCTTCTGATTGATTTCAATAACTTGCCTTTTACTACTTAGCACACTGAAAATTTTTTTCACAGGCACTAAGTCGTTTCAAAATGAATGAACACCACATATAAATAAATCCTACTTCACCAAATGAAATTTATCAGAAAGCTGTATGAGTGTGAAATATGTTAAGCTGGCATATCTTGCTCCTTCAGAAGCTGTACTGTATGTCACCCAGCTGATTTTTCACCTTGTTACTCAAAATACTGTGATAAATCTTTCAAGGAACCCTTTACCTTAATTGTTTCTGTCTCGGTAGCGTTATCGCTACGAAAAGTGATTGCGCTACCGAGACTGCAACAATTACGTGATGTAGAATAGCTCAGCGGGCTTTCCAGAGCACTTAGCCTTCCGCGAGCGTATTTTCATCTCTTGCGGCTTCCTTACTTCGTACTGCTTTGCATTTTTTTGTTAACGCATTTTCGATACTTTTCCAGTACCACCAAGCTCACCTGACACCACGCGGTTCTTTAAAAATTAAGTGCCATAGAAACTTTTTTTAAGCGGAGTATTATCCTCCGAATTTATAACTTTTTAAACTGATAATTCACGGATTATACCACGGAAATTGCGGCATTTACTGCAATACCGAACTTGAAGCAAAGGGGAGGGGACAGATTGGGCGTCAGCGGCTAATTTTTAGGCGCCTGGTATATTTCCAGCCCTGCTGTTAAATACGTGTTAATGAAAAATAGAATCCCGTACACGGGAGGGGAGGGTGGATTAGGCGCCAGCGACTAATTTATTGTATAGATGAACCGTTCGATATTGAAAGAATTACCACGATAATAATAATTAGTAAGAAGAGTGAAATTCAGTTTGAATTTACTGCAGCGGTTTTATCTGTTGCAACTTATTTTTGGTTTTCATGTTTTGAAATTGCGGTTGTTGATTGAAATTTAATTCCTCTTAGAGTTTACGTTTTGAAGCTGTCTGTGCCTGTCAGTCGCCGTGATGTAACTATATTTCTTTCATCCGAAAAATGTCTGTTCTGCTGGCACATTTGGAAGTTCGGATGTTACCGTATATTTTCCGCTTTGTAACACGCTCTTTACAAAGAGTTCATAAGATTTTCGGTTTCCGTTAAAAACGTTTATTATTTATGACGTGTCAAATGGATTACGGAAATGCGCCCGTGAAAATGTTCTTTTTGTGCAATACGTCGTCAACTTTCCATCTTTGGTTTTACCAGTGCGTGATCATCGGGAAAATATGATGATTATATTCAGTTATGCACAGATTTTGATACCTGAAGACAGAGGGACGATTCGCATATATCAATTATTGAGTGCATTTCGAATTATTAATTCTCCCGAGTTGTGATCTCTGGCTGAACTTTCCATCCCGGCATCGCCTCCACCACCAGCTGACTCCGTGGAGACCCGTTGGCGCCACGCTCTGTGCCCCTAGATGTCGCTTCTGTGTCAAAGCAATGGCGTCTTCCGTGGCGGCTGCAAAAACAGGGTATGGAAGTAACGCGTCGTGAGCGTTTGAAATGGAATTTTCCCGTGTTGGAACGGTGTTTACCGAATGTTTTAACGATGAAAATATAGACGAATAAGTGCAGTCATATGACGGGTGATGGCAGCCGCTGTTATTCGTCGAGCGACTGCCCCTCCCAAGCATCTAAATCCCGTGAGTAATAGAAATCCCCATTCTTCCATCACTCCAGTATATATTTCTTATGGTTTGTTAAAAATTGCGGGCATTGCACTCTGTCCTTGAGTGGTTGTTCAGGTGCATTAATTGTAGCATAGGTTTTATCCGGTGGCATTTTGAATTAACTCCTTGCCTCAATTTTTAGTGCAGCATTCCTTACATAAATAAAATATGTAGCTGCTACCTGTTATTCTCAACCAGTGATTATTTGGGGGAAAATACGAGAGATCTTACTACCTTCGCGCATTTTAATTTGTGGTTTCCATAGCACAGTTCTAATGTCAAAACCATTATTAATTTCCTATAGTATATTTTGTTCAGGTTGTCAAAATATCTGAGCAACTCTTAAACTACTTTCTCTTCTCTCCCTATGCTTCCAAGTTTCCTGAAAAATTATCATACTAAGAACAAAAGTATTTTATTCTTTTATAGAAAGAATTAGACTGATGACTGTTAAGAGAAGAAGCATTAGAATGTACACAGTGTGCTCATTAAGTAATGAGACAAAAATTGTTACATCAAAACAACAAACTACATTTTGAATTATTTCACTTTCACAGATTCAAAATAATATCCCTTCAACTCCACACAACAGTGAGATCTTCCGTACAGGTGTTCAAAGGCATGGTGGAAGTCCTGCACCCAAACTCCCTTCAGTCTGTTACTCACACTTCGTTAGATGTCCTCAGTGTCACTTGAAGTGCTCCCCTTTCAAGGCACACTTCTCCTTTCAGAAAATGAAGAGTCTGTGGGAGCCAAATCTGGCAAGTGCAATGGATATTCGATCAGACAGATTAGCTTCGAAGCCAGAAACTGAAATTTTGACTATATGCAGCCTGGTGCTGTCTCTGTTTGTGTATTAACATGTGCTGCACAAACATCAAAAAGACCTAAAAATAATCTTCCTTTTTATAAGATTACCTTGGCTTTTTACTTGCCGACACCAACCCTT
The DNA here is from genome assembly GCA_039090855.1 of Macrothele yani. NCBI lineage: Eukaryota > Metazoa > Arthropoda > Arachnida > Araneae > Macrothelidae > Macrothele > Macrothele yani. The sequence goes on from CM077026.1 coordinate 81,043,401, forward strand.
TCGGAGAGTGTCCTAGTGGTTATTCGCCTGTCATGGGCAACAATTTTGCTAGTCTTCACCACATTTTCATTTGTCCATAAAGAAACTGGACATATTTGTATGTGGTTCATCCTCAAGGTATTTCCTTCCATCTTTAAACATTGCCAGCAAAATGCCCAATGCCCATTCACAGCTCAGATAATCATCACCCTAACTTTTTTAGGTCTTGGTATACTTTTATGGCAGTTTTCCGTAATTTTCAGTAAAGATTTATCATAGCTCTTTGCTCCATTACCCAACTTCTGACACGATCCACTTGCACAGTTTTACTTCAATGGGGGCCATACTAAAACTGCTGTGTCTCCTGATCTGAAAATTGCATCTGCTGTTACAGCACACACTAGCAGTCAAAACTATAAACATGTTTGTCAGTTTTATTCAAAGGGATGTCCCATAAAAAATCAGTCTCATTGCTTAATAGGCACACTGTATAATGTATATATGCCATGATCATATCAACCCATGAAAGGGAATACAAACATGTGTAAAATAAAATAGCTAAAACTCTTCAGCAATGGCAAGACAATTTTTTTAATGAGATACAAAGTATTTTAAAAAGCAAAATGGCTATACACACCACCCAACAATGGTAAAAATAGTTTTACTAAAATGAGATACAAAATATGCAGACTTCAGTGATTAAATGATTCTCGGAGGTAAGCCAATGATAAAAAAATTGTTAGGGTGTAGATTCTTCTCCTTGTGTACCATTTCTGATGTACAGAAGCTTCCAGTTCTTGTGAATATATACATTTATTGTTAAGTGCTGCGTATAACAAATATCCATACTGAATGTATGGACTTAGCAGTGTGTGTATAAATTTCAGAAAATAAGAAGTGAATGTTAGGTTCCATCATATGTGTATAAGGAGTCTAGTTAGAATGTAACAGTATGTCTGTAAAATAATGTGATTCTTTGTAAAAAAATTATCTTGTCCATTTAAAAAAAATACATGAGTTGTTTGCAGTGTGGCTTCTGCTTTTATGCCAAAATGTAAATAAAGTGGCATTAGACTTTTATATGCTGTCACAACTGCTAAATTTGTGTGCCCATCGTGTATGTAAATTTATCATTGATAATATCCCTTACAGTTGAACAAAGCCTTGTATTTTTTCCAATTACACAAATTTTGACAATCTCCATTTCAAAGGTATGAGGATTTATATGTTCTTTACTTTGTCTCAACAGATTAAATTCCACTATGACAGCACCGAGATTTAAAGTAATAGCTTCCTGATTGTATTTGAGTAGTGTACAAATTTATGGTGGCAAAAGAATTTGCTTGTAGAAGTAATTTTCTAGAACAAAAAAAATTACTTGTTGGAATCTAGAAAAAAAAGGGAAATTTTTGTAATCAGTTTTTAAAGGGAACATTCAAAGCTATAATTTTTGGAGTTGTTAGATAGGAGGGTTAATTCACCCCCTTCAAAGAAAAACATAATTTAACAAAATCTTAGAAAGAAAATTTAACATGGGCTTCTTGCATCACAAGATTTATTAAAACTTTAATTTAAAAAAACCACCCATAAGTTACATTAAAAAAAATTTGAGTAAGGAAACTTTCAAATGATAACTTCAGTCTTTTTCAACCTGAGAATGGATGGTAAGTGGTTGCCAAATCTGTAAAGTCATATTCTCTATTCCTGTTTTAAAACTTATTTTCCATATTAATGGGGGTATAAAAGAAGAATCAGAATTAGTTTCTGGAGCTCAGAAAAATTTCCAAACTTTTCTGATAATGTAATAAAAATTATTAACAAATGAGGTAATCTGTTCGTTTATTGTTTCATGCTTATGTCCATTTTATCTTGTTAACTTTTCACTTCATTTAAATGTGGAATAAGAGACAAAAAACGGTCATAACTTGAGTAAGTTGATTTAATCAGAATAAATTCCATTGAAGAAATTACTCCTTTAATGATTTGAATTTTCTTGTGATTTGGTGCATAAAGTAATGCTAAATGCGAGTCTTCTTGTTGCATTGCTCAGATGCATTTTTTACAGTAGGCGTGGGGTAAATTTGTTCTCTTAGAGGATGACTATTCATCCTGTCATTCATCCTGTCATATGGAGCAGTTTGTTCTCTTTTCAACATTAGTCTGTAGAGTCAAGAAACTTTGATAAGGAAATTTAGAATTTTGATATAAAATATAATAATTTCAACCCCAGAATTAAGTCACAAACTACATTATTCCTTTTAATATTGCGTCAAATTTTCTAAAAACTGGATCATTTATTCTTGTAATTCTTAAGATAGTTGCCAAACTATGAAAATTAGGCCACTCTATAATTTTGTATCCATTTATGTGTGTACATATACCCTGAGCCAGTTACGTAATTTATTGATCTATTAGGTATTGAGGTTACACTGTTAGTACTTTGTTTTGTTATGAAAGAATCTACTTCGATATATTTCATGCTTGTTAAAGCCTAATGTAATCATGGAAGTTTAAATTTCCTGGTTTTTTAAGTACCTTCTAAAAAGCCATGCATATTTTGATGTGGACCTGTGTGTGTGTGTGTGTGTGTGTGTGTGTGTGTGTGTGTGTTTAAAATGGAAATGTTTTAGTTTAGTTAATAAATTGTTGAAATTTCACTCTTTCTGAACAACATAACTTACTGTTTTTGTATAAAATAGTTAACTGGAATTCCTTGTTATTAAGTGCAGAGCTTATACTGGCAGTTAATAGAAAAACATTGGTTGGCTTACATGTATGTATTATGCTTCTAGGTTAACAAAGTGCCAATGGTGCCACCGTCATCACACCCTGCCTCACCACTTTCTTTTATGATGTACAATACTGATGCCTTCCAACCACCTCCAGCACACATGGGTATTCCTCCTGTCCATCCCGTCCACATAGATCCTAAAACAGGTGAGAGTAGCTCGCCCCAAGTGCTACTTTCCAAACATTTTTGCTTAGGTATGTATTGATTGTATTATTTGGGTAGGGTAGGTATTTAGGGTTTGTGTGCTGCAGTGTTAATCCTTTTGATGCATCAAGTCAGTAATCTGATGTAACATCATCAAAAGTTCATTATTTAGATTATTCTATCAATGACAGAGAGCTATTTCCCAAATTCATGCTGTCTCACCCCTCTCTTACAAACTGTAATTTTTGGGCTAAGCGCCACATTTGCATAAAAGCTGCATTTAAAAATTGTTGCTATTTATATAAGAAACCAATTCAATTATGAAAGCTACACCCCAAAATTCTGTAATCTGATGTAACATCATCAAAAACTAACATAGTAACATTTTTGAATCACAATATGAACTTTCTGTGTATTTTTTAGGTTATTTTTCTGCAATCTCTTAATATGTTGTAAGTAATTTTCAGTAATTTAATGACTTAACATGAAAATAAAATGTAGAGTGGCATTGAAAATCCAGATTTTTTTACTATTTATTTATTTGTGGAAGAGATGAAATTAAATTACGACGCTGTTACTCTATCACCATTACCAAAAAATCACTGTCGCACCATTATGACCAGTGACAAAAAGTAATAGATCCAAATTCACTGATAAGAATGTTACAATTAGCCACATCTGAGCAACACTTGGGATCCAAAGTCACTGTTACGTCATAGTTTCGTTTACCATGTCACCATAATTTGTCTCTCCGTTGAAACGTCGTAAAGGTTGCTAGTGATGTGAGCTTTTTTCAATCTCCCTGTTTTCCCGTGCTTGAGATAGTTTTTGTTTTAGCTTTTTCTCTGTGTTCACTGAAGAACAAAGAATTCAAAGCAAGCAATTGCAACAGTGATTTTGTCACTGTTACAAGTGACATGGTGGTTCACTGTTCCCTCACCCCTGTCACAAAGAGGGATTTTGTCACTGTTACTAGTAAGGGAGTGACTCACAGTTCCGGCTTTTACAGCTTCATTACCATTGTCAAAGGCAGTGATTTCGTCACTGTTTAAAAACATCATTACTTCTGTGGAACCGTCATCGTTGTCACTGTGACAGTAAAATCATTGTTAAGCCCACCTCTAATTTGTGGAAATAGTCATTCTTAAAATATAATGGCAATTATTAATTGCAATTTCTAAACACAATTTCTTGTTAGAATTATAGGTGCTATTTTCAAGTGAAAGAATTAATTTATGCTATCAAAAAGTAATAGCAATAGGTGAAAATCATCTAAATATGTGGCGTCAGTTGAGTAAATAAATCCATCGCTCTTTCCGTTAAGCAACGCACAGCAACAAAAAAAAAAAAAAATATTTCAGTTGCTGTGTGTTGCTTAACGTGGAAAGAGTGATGGATTTATTTACTCAATAACAACAATAATTTTATTGTTCTGAGCCATGTCCTATAAGCAAGGCAATGGTAAAATATTGCTCATCACAAGAACAGTTCATAATTGCTTGTGCGTTGATCAATACATAGCTTCCATATATGTATATGTATATGTATATCTCTCCTTGACAAATGTCAACCCCGCCTTCTCGTGGTGCATCCTGTTCCCACTAAAGGGGCTCTGACGACCGCCCATAGCGGTATAACTATACCATCGGGATCAGAGGAAATGCTATCCCACACTCACCAACCCGCTTGGCCAGCGTGGTGAGTTATGGCCAAACCCCTCCAAAATGATTCCACAACTTAAATCTTGGCCCTCAGTCTCCGGCAGCTGGAATGTACCTGGCCAAGGCAGCGGCCAGTGCGACATGAAGGCAGAGGGTGCTAAGAATCCCCGGAGGACCGGACTAGGCTGCCATCTGATGCTGACCTTGGCTACTTACAATGGACGCTCCCTATCTTCTGATTCAAGGCTTCTTGAATTGGAAGAGGAACTACAAAGGATCAAGTGGGACATCGTGGGGCTAAGTGAGGTAAGGAGAAAAGGAGAAGATCTCATCGAACTGAAAAGTGGACATCTCTTCTACTATCGTGGGACAGATACTGGCAGAACTAGTGGTGTTGGATTTATAATAAACAAGAAACTGAAGGACAAAGTTGTAGAAGTTGAAAGTTCCTCTGACAGAGCTGCACGACTTGTTATCCAACTCTCGAAAAGATACCAGGCTCAGATTATTCAAACTTATGCACCCACCACAAGTCATCCTGAAGAAGAAATTGAAGAATTTTATGAGGAAATTTGTCATCTAAATAATAAAGGTAAGCAGCATTTGAAGATAATTATGGGAGATTTCAATGCAAAAATAGGGCAACGGCAACAGAATGAAACTTCAGTAGGTAAATTCGGTCATGGCAACAGAAACCAGCGTGGAAATACTCTCGTTGAGTTTGCAGAGGCAGAAGGGTTTTTCATCTTGAACTCCTTCTTCAAGAAAAAGCCACACAGGAAATGGACATGGAGACATCCAAATGGGACGACAAGTGAAATTGATTTTATTATGGGTAACAAAAAATTCGTCATAGAAGACTGCAGTGTGCTAAACAAGTTCAACACAGGTAGTGACCATAGATTGGTGAGATGTAAGATGCACCTCAACACTAAACTTGAACGTGGCAAGCTCATAGGACAAACAAAATCTATTGACATAACCAACCTTAAAAAACACCATAATACCTTCAAGTTAGAACTGAAGAACAGGTTCTCTGCTTTAGAAGGCCTAACATCGGAAGAAGTGGACATCTCTGAAGTTAACAGAAAAGTAACCAAAGCTCTTATGGAAACAGCAACAAAATTAGCTGGGTCTAAGAACAAGTTGCATGTGAACAAATTATCAGGAAAAACCAAAATGTTGATGCAAAAAAGAAGAGAGATGAGGACAACTAAAGAAGATGTGACTTCCAAAGTGGAATATATAGAGCTATGCAAGACAGTAAGAAAAAGTATCACTGAAGACGTAAGGAAATTCAACTGTGAACTAGTGAGGAAAGCAATTGAAAACAACCAAAGCCTAAAGATAGCAAAGGGACATCTCAGTAAGGAAAGAAAACAGATTATGGCACTGAGAAAAGAAGATGGTTCTGTAACAAGAAATAGAGGCGAAATTTTGACAAGAGTGAAAGATTTCTACTCCAAATTATATGAAAGGGATGATATATGCACTCCAGACATCATGAAAGGTACCAGTACCAGAGTTCCTCCTGTCCTCCCAGCAGAAGTTGCACATGCAATCAAGAACATGAAGCGAGGAAAAGCTCCAGGAGAAGATGGAATTACTGTAGACATCATACAAGAAGCAAGTGGAGAAATCGAAACAGTACTCGCCCAAATTTTCACTCGATGCCTTAATGAAGGAAAGATTCCTGAGGATTGGAACACCGCTACAATGATCCTGCTACATAAGAAAGGTGACATTGAGGATCTCGGAAACTACAGACCTATCAGCCTCCTATCAGTAGTTTATAAAATCTTCACTAAAGTTCTTTCACACCGCTTGAAGGTAACACTGGACATGGCTCAACCGAGAGAACAAGCTGGATTCAGGAGTGGCTACAGCACAATAGATCATATCCACGTGCTGAGAGAACTAATTGAAAGAGCGAGGGAATATGAACTTCCATTGTGCATGGCTTTTATCGATTATGAAAAAGCCTTTGATTCGGTGAAACCATCAGCAGTTACAATGGCTCTGAAAACCTGCGGTATTGAAGATGCATACATTAATATTATTAATAACATCTATGAAAATGCAAGTGCAAAGATTAGGCTGTTTGAAAATACAACACACGTAAAAATTGGAAAGGGAGTGAGACAAGGTGACACCATATCTCCGAAGCTCTTTAATGCCACATTGGAGGGTGTTTTTCAGTCACTGAGCTGGGAAAACAAGGGGATAAAGATTAATGGAGATTATCTAACCCACCTTCGTTTTGCTGATGACGTAGTCATTTTTGCAACTACCCCATCAGAGCTGCAGAGTATGATCCAGGAACTTGCTGACAAGAGTAAAGAAGTGGGATTAAAAATGAACTTTCAGAAGACAAAAGTGATGTACAATGCTTTTACAAGAAATGAAGATTTATCGATTGATGGAGAAAAGCTGGAGATAACAGACACGTACGTTTATCTTGGACAGCAGATATCAAGTGAGGGTCACATTGATGAAGAAATTAATCGGCGTACAAAACTTGCCTGGAGAGCTTTTGGAAGAAACAGCATAATTTTCAAGAGCAATATGCCATTATGTCTTAAAAGAAAAGTGTTTGATCAATGCATCCTTCCAGTGCTTACGTATGGTGCGGAGACGTGGACCTTAACTAAAAGAGACATACAAAGGCTGCAGACAACTCAAAGAAGCATGGAGAGGTGCATGCTTGGTGTAACCAGGAGAGATAAGAAGAGGAACTCGTGGATCCGAAAAATGACAAGAGTGGAAGACATCATGATCAGAGTTAAATCCCTGAAATGGCAATGGGCTGGACATACTGCCAGAAGGACAGATCATCGATGGACAGCCGAAATTTTAGATTGGATTCCAAGGGACAGGAAAAGACCCAGAAGAAGACCACATGGGAGATGGGTGGATGAAATTCGAAAGTATGCAGGGGTGACATGGAGGAGACTGGCACAAGACAGACCGTTGTGGAGGAAACTTGGGGAGACCTTCGTCCAGCAGTGGATTGATAATGGTTGACAATGATGATGATGATGATGATATATATATATATATATATATGGGATGCAAAGTCAGTCAGGTGATGCACAAAATATATAACCTCCCCTTCACAAATGGCAACCCCGCCTTCTTGCAGTGCATACTGTTCCCACTAAAGGGGCTCTGACGACCAACAAATAGCCCTGTAACTATACTACTGGGATTAAAAGAAATGCTATTCCACACTCACCAACCGGCTTGGCCAGCATGGTGAGCTATGACTCCCCCCGATGACTTCACGATAAAAATTTTGGCCCTCAGTCTCTGGCAGCTGTAATGTACCTGGCAAAGGCAGCGGCCAGTGCAACATGAAGGCAGAGGGTACTAAGAATCACCGGAAGACCGGACCAGGCTGCCATCCAATGCTGACCTTGGTTATGTTTAATGGATGATCTCTATCTTCTGATTCAAGGCTCCTTGAATTAGAGAAGGAACTGCAAAAGATCAAGTGGGACATCCTCGGGCTAAGTGAGGAAAGGAGAAAAGGAGATCTCATTGAACTGAAAACCAAACCTATCTTCTACTGTTGTGGGGCAGATACTGGTGGAAGCAGTGTTGTTGGATTTATATTAAACAAGAAACTGAAGGACAATTTTCTAGAAGTTGAAAGTTCCTTAGACAAAGCGACTCATTATAAACTCTCATAAATATACCGAGCTCAGATTAATAAAGTTTACACACCCACCACAAATCATCCCAAGGAAGAAGTTGAAAATTTTTACGAAGAAATCCAGCTTCTAAATAATAAAGGCAAGCAGCACTTGAAGTTCATTATGGGTGATTTCAATGTAAAAATAGGGTAACAGCAACAGAGTGAAACTTCGGTAGGTAAATTCAGACATGGGAACAGAAACCAGCGTAGAAATACTCTTGTAGAGAGTTTGCAGAGGCAGAAAAGCTTTCAATCATGAACTCCTTTTTGAAAAAAAAAAACCTCATAGGAAATGGACATGGAAGCATCCCAATGGAATGACAAGAAATTTGTCATTGAAGACTGCAGTGTGCTGAATGGGTTCAACACAGAGTGATCATGGAATGGTGAGATGAACAAGTTGCATATGAAGAAAATATCAGGAAAAACAAAAATGCTGATGCAAAAGAGAAGGGTGATGTCACTTCCAAATTGGAATACATAGAGCTGTGCAGGACAGTGCGAAAAAGTATCACTGAAGATGTAAGGAAATTCAACTGTGAACTAGTGAGAAAAGCAATAGAAAACAACCAAAGCCTGAAGAGAACATAGGGGTATCTCAGTAAGGGGGAAAAACAAATTATGAGAAAAGAAGATGACACTGTAACAAGAAATAGAGGAGAAATTTTGACAAGTGTGAAATATTTCTACTCAAAACTATATAAATGAGATGATACATCTACTCTAGACATTACAAAAGGTAACAGTACCAACGTCCCTCCAGTCCTCCTGGCAGAAGTTACACATATAATTAAGAACATGAAAAGGGGAAAAGCTCCAGGAGGAGACAGAATTACAGTGGACATTACAAAAGAAGCAAGTGGAGAAACTGAAACTAGACTTGCCCAAGTTTTCACTAAATGTCTCAATAAAGCGAAGATTCCTGAGGATTGGAGCAATGCTACAATGATCCTACTACATAAAAAAGGTGACATTGAGGATCATAGGAACTACAGGCCCATCAGCCTCCTGTCAGTGGTTTATAAAATCTTCACTAAGGTTCTTTCACTTTGCTTGAAGGTAACACTGAACATGGCTCAACCAAGAGAACAAGCTGGATTCAGGAGTGGCTACAGCACGGTAGATCAAATCCATGTGCTGAGATAACTAATTAAAAGAATGAGGTATTATGAACTCCCATTATATGTTATATGGTTTTGTTGATTATGAAAAGGCCTTTGATTACTGAAACCATCAGCAGTTACAGTAGCTTTGAAATCCTGTGGTATCGAAGTTGCATATGTATATTAGTATTAGTAGTAACATCTATCAAAATGCAAGTGCAAAGGTTCAGATGTTTGAGGATACAGCACAAATAAAAATTGGAAAGGGATTGAGAGAAGGTGACACCATATCCCCCAAACTCTTCAGTGCCACATTGCAAAGTGTCTTTCAATCATTGAACTGGTAAAACAAAGGGACAAAGATTAATGGTGATTATTTACCTCACCTTCATTTTGTTGATGACGTAGTCATTTGTGCAACTGCTCCTACAGAGCTGCAGAGTATGGTCCAGGAACTTGCTGACAAGTAAGTAGGATTAAAAAATGAACTTTCAGAAGACAAAACTGATGTACAATGCTTTTACAAGAATTGAAGATTTATTGATTGATGAGAAAAGCTGGAGATAACCGACAGCAGATATCAAGCAACGGTCACATTGATGAAAACATTAATCGACAAATAAAACTTGGTTGAAGAGCTTTTGGAAGAAACTGTAAAATTTATAAGAGTAATATGCCTTTATGTCTTAAAAGAAGTGTTTAATCAGTGCATCCTTCCAGTGCTTACATATGGAGCATAGACATGGGCCTTAACAAAAAAAGACATGCAAAGACTGCAGACAACTGAAAGAAGTATGGTTGGTGTCATCAAGAGAGATAGGAAGGGGAACTCATGGAAAACAAAAATGACAAGAGTGGAAAACATCATGATCATAGTAAAATCCCTGAAATGGCAATGAGCTGGACATGTTGCCAGAAGAACAAACCACCAATGGACAATTGAAATTCTAGACTGGATTCCAAGAAACAGGAAAAGACCCAGAAGATTACCACATGGGTGATGAGTGAATGAAATTCGAAAGCATTCAGGAGTGACATGAAGGAGACTGGTGCAAGATAGACCGTTATGGAAGAAACTTGGGGAGACCTTCATCCAACAGTGGATTGATAATGGTTGACAATGATGATTATATATACACTGCTGGCCACCCAAAATGCAACACCAAGAAGGACAGCAGATAGCAAAGCCAGATTTACTGGACACATAACAACAGATACAAAGATGAAACGATTGAGCTTACAGGCCCGTGTGACTTGCGGTACACGCAGACATCAATAGTTCGTGTGGCCCCCATGGCTGGCAATAATGAGCGCTACACGCCGTGGCATCGAACGAAAGAGGCTTTGGATGTGGGCTTGGGGTATGTCGGTCTAGGCTGCTTCCACGCATTGCCACAGTTCATCAGGTGTAGCCGTGGGTGGTGCTTGCCAGGCCATTCTGGTTGCCGATCAGCCACCAGGCATGTTCGATGGGCGACATATCGAGAGAACAGGCGGGCCACGGCAGCAGTGACACCTGGTGGGCCGTGAAGAATTGTTGCACGATGCGTGCCACGTGCGGGCGCGTATTGTCCTGTTGAAATGTGGCCGCTGGTAGGTCCTGCAGGTAAGGGAGGACTACAGGCTCCAAAACATCGGAGATGTAGCACTGGCTATTGAGTGTTTCGGCGATGCGTACCAGAGGGGTGCGGGTGTCTTATCCAATTGCACCCCAAACCATAATGGCAGGTGACGGACCGGTATGGCGATGCATAAAGCAGGCGTCATACAGTCTCTCGCCGTGGTGCCCCCACACACGGATCCTACCATCATGGTGTTGCAGGCAGAAGTGGGATTCGTCGGAAAAGACAATTTCGTGTCATTCCGTAGTCCAGGTGCGGCGTTCAACGGCCCACTGCCGCCGCACTCGCCAGTGTTGTAACGTCAATGGTAATCGGAGCAATGGCCGCCGTGCGACAAGACCCCACTCCTGCAGACGACGTCGAACGGTACGTGCTGACACAGGTTGTTGCGCAACACACCCTAATTCCTGCGCTAACGTTCGTGATGTGGCGGTGCAAGCCGTCAATGCCCGCCTCAAAACATGCCGGTCCTCTTGTTCAGTGGTGTGCCGCTGCTGCGGCAATCGCTCACATCGGTCCGTCAGTCCCTCCTGCAACCACCGAATCCATACTCGCCGCACTGTGGCTGGATTTCGTCCCAAACAAGCGCCAATGTCTCGGTACGATAAACCGCTGTCGTGATAAGCCACTATTCGTCCTCTGTCGAACTCCGAAACGTGTTGGAATGACTGCCGTATTTTGCGACGAGGCATCAGGAAGCTTCTCACGTACAGGTCCGGCAGCACAACACACTTCGACTACTTACACCCAGCCTTCTGTGCACCCTTCTTATATTGTTTCTCGGTGGCGTGCCAGGCGCACATGATTTGCGTATGCCCTGCAATGCTAATCGTTTTCATGTCCTCTCGTGGGCGACGCATGCTGCGAATTTCAGGCCAATCGGATGCTTCCTTTTTAGTGTTGCATTTTGAGTGGCCAGCAGTGTATATGTACCAAGAATCCATAACTTCTGGAAATAAACTTCTTTGAAATCCTTAAAAGCTGAAAACCAATATTGGGGACATTATGTTAAGCATAGTTGCACTGTAAATGTAACTATGCTTAACATAATGTCTCCAACATTTCATATAACATGATACACAGAACACCTAAATTACCTAGGCTGATCAAATAAGTAACATCTAGTAACCATTTGTGGTGGGTTAGGGATATGTAAATTGCTGTCTCCCAACATCATTACACCCTCCTGGCAGGAGGGCTTGTTTGGTGCAGGAGTTCAAATTAAAAGGCAACGTGCTGGAGAACAGATTCAACTGAAAATGATACCCACATTAAACAGGACCTCACTCAGAGAGGTATGTAGGGTGATTAGGTTTCTCTTGTTACAGAAAATGCTGGTAGCTGAGATCCATCGCTAACTGCAAGAAGTGTACAGTCCTCAAGTCATGAGCGTTCAGACTGTCAGTATGGTATTCAAAATTTGCTCATGGGCACAATGTATTGATGGATGAAAATTCAGTGACAGGCCTTCAACATCAATAACAGAGAGCTATGTGGATGGTCTGGAGCAGGTAGACAGATGGGTGACTTATCATCAGATTGCTGCAAATGTTTCTTCCAGCAGTGCACATCACACTGTTCTGTATCATCGTGCATACCTCTCAGTGAGATAATGTTTCCAGGTAAGTCATCATTTTCACTTGAATTCATTTTCCGGCATGTTGCATTTTATTCAAATGCCTATGCTAAACAATACCTTCTAGTTAGGAGAGTGTAATGATATCGGGAGACACCAATTTACACTTATCCCTAACCCACCACCATATGTTATCAGAAGTTATGTACAGATTCTCACAGTTAGCTAGATATTGTAATAGAGGCTATTATTTTTGCTGATCTACCAGTCTACTAAATACAGTAGTAATCAGAGTTTTTCAGTTTAATTCAAAAAACATTTCCAGCGAACTAAGAAAAAAGTTAACTGAAAATGATAAAACTGTAATGCAGTAATAATTCTACATGGTTTTGTTAGGGGTTGTCACCCAAAATGCTCCCTAATATTCCTGCCACAAGCTGGATAGATTGTTTTTTTACCTGCATTCTTACAAAGGAAATTTCCACTTTTTAAATTGCTTTTTAGTGAATAAAGGGTTGGAATTTAATATTTATCTGTTACTACTAATTTTGGAAAAAGGAGACGTTTGGCCTCTGAATTTTTAACTGGTACCAGTGTACATGGCAGCAACTGAGATTTAAAACTTCCTAGTAATTCTTAAACATTTTGTGCAGAAATTATTTGAATATTTTTTGCCTATATCTATGTGTATGCTGAATTTCATAAGACATCCTGCATCCATAAAAGTTTATTTTCAAAGTCAGGTTGGGATGTCTGCCTTTCACCATTTTTGTTGTCAGTTTATGTACATCTGAAACTTTACTACTCATCACATACTTACAACTTACTGTGCACATTACAATATTTACTAACTTATAACATTAAACTTGAGCAAAATATATACCTCTGTGAATTAAAATGTGCTTGTACATAAAAATGAAAGGTGTGATGTTTCAAATGTTACTTTTACCATTGAGTTAACACAACTATAGCTCCATATACAATTGGGAAACTAATTTCCCCAAAGAAATAATTCTTCATAAAAACATGGTTGGTATTGTAATGCCCTAATTGGCATATTTTCACTGTATTCCATGTAACCACTTCCTTCGGAAAACTTGAAAATTTTCATTGTCCTCTAGCGGGAATCAAACCCACACCTCCCGATTTTCGGTCAAGCATGCTAGTCATTGGGTAGTGTAATAATGACTAGCATGCTCAACCGAAAATCGGGAGGTGTGGGTTTGATTCCCGCTCCAGGACAATGAAAATTTTCAAGTTTTCCGAAGGAAGTGGTTACATGGAATACAGTGAAAATATGCCAATAATAGCAATTGTAGCTCAGTGAATAAATGAGAGGTAGGTGATTTTGATGTGATCTTTTCAAGATACACAAGTTTATTTGTTTTTATATGAAATACCTTTTAAAATTTCTGTATATTATCTTCTTACTAGTTAACATTACACATGTACACTGAAGTGCCAGAATAACTGGTGCAGACGAGCTTATGCAAAATACATAGCAATGTTACCTATGCATGTACTCGGTTGTATCCGCCAGTGCATATATAAAGCGATAGACATCCTTACAATTTAAGCGATTTTCAACGCGGTGTCATACTTGGCACTCATAAGATGGGCCATAGTATTTTGGAGGTAGAAACGAAGTTCGGATTTTCACGGACGACCATTGCAAGGGTGTACCGTGACTACAAAAATCCCGGCAAAACCTCCAACCTACGATACCAGTGTGGCCGTAAAAAGACATTGGGTGAACGTGACCATCGTCGGCTGTCAAGAATCGTTTCATGCGATAGCATGCAACACTCTCGCAGGTATCATCGGAATTCAATGCTGGAGCCTCAACAAGCATCAGCATCTGGACTGTACAATGTACCCTGCACGATATGGGCTTTGGGAGCTGACGCCCAACTCCAGTCCCCTTGATGGGTGCACGACACAGAGCTATGCGCCTCGCTTGGGCCCGGCTACACCACCACTGAACACTTGATGACTGGAAACAAGTAGCCAGGTCTGACGAGTCACGTTTCCAACTGTATCGGGCGGATGGAAGGATTCGTCTGTGGCGCAAACCCCATGAAGCCATGGAACCCGCCTGTCAACAGGAAAGTGTACCAGCTGGTGGGGTTCTGTAATGGTATGGAGTGTGCTTAGCTGGACTTCACTGGGACCCCTGGTATGTCTACAAACGTCTGTGATCGGCCAATGCTATGTGTGCATCCTTTCTACGAGGTACACCCGTTCATGGCCTGCATTCATGCTGATAGGTTGGGCCTGTTCCAACAGGACAATGCACCTCCACACGTGTCGGGACGCCACATTATGGTTAGAGGAGCATTCATCCGAGTTTGGGGTGTTGCCATTCCCACCCAAATCCCCAGATCTGAACGTTTTAGAACACATTTGGGATGTCATGCAATGTGCTTATCAAACACAGGAATCCGATACCTATGAATACACCTGAATTGTGGAGCTCTCTGTAGGAAGTATGATGTACATTGCCTACAGCATATTTCCAGAAGCCAGTGGAGTCCACGCCCCATCATATTTCTGCAGTCCTGCGCTCCCTTGGGGAACCTACCAAGTATTAGACTGGTGTACCAGCTTTTCTGGCACTTCAGTGTATTTCATATTTGTGGTTACCTATGCTAAATTACCATATTTATATCTTTGCAGTAGAAATAATTTTTATTTTCTGTGGTAAATTGTTTAGAGTAATAATTTTATAATTTTTATATAGGTATTCCCAGGGCGCCAGTATATCCACTCACAACGCATGGCCAGTATCATCATCATCCTATTTTTAGTCCAGACTTCGCACAACAATTTCAGTGGTGAGATATTTAAGTTATGTATCCTACACTGAAGCTGATTAGTGAGCTTTTTTTTTGGAGACATAAATATTTCATTATATATGTATAATAACATCCGTTATTGTAGTGTGGATCCATTCAGAAAATCTTCCTTACACCTAAGAGTTAAAACAGTGATGCTACATATGCAAAATAAATTTTCATATAGTTTTTTTTTTTTTTTTTTTTTTTTTTACCAGAAACAGTCATTGATGCAGTCTTAGAATTCTGTACTAGCAGAAAATTTTTATGAGATAAAAGAACTGATTTTGATAAAGAGAATATGAAAGGAGATGTCACCTGCAATTATTCAGTTCAAAAAAATATAGACTTCCTATATATAGGGAGATGCTGTGACAAAAATGACAAGTGTGACAAAAATTAAAGATGTCAAATTTGGATTTTATTTTCATGTTAGGCGTATCTTCACACATTATCTTTTAAAGAGAAGAATTAAATTTCACGTGAAGTTGAAATTTGAGTATAATATGTAAATTCATCATTTCTGAATACCAGAACAACGTTATAACTTCTTGTTAGTGAAACATTCTTTTGGGAAGCATCAACAAAAACTCTCCATTGCCGGGCAATCTCCATTACAGTTATGGAGAGTATGTGTAGATACCATAAATCCCAAATTATGACCTTTACCCTTTTTGTTTTTCATGTTAGGCAAGATTACCCTGCTTGGTATGGGATAGGCTACAATGAATGCTTCAACTACTATCCTCCTAAAATCAGAAATGTGCGCCACCCAGGTGGTGCAGTGGTCTAAGCGATGGCCTATGATCATTTGTCCGAAAGGGGTCTGGGTTCGAATCCCAGTGAGGCATGGATGTTGTGTTTGTCTTACGGCGCTGGCTCTCTCCCTTCCCTGGAACCAGTGGCCCTAAATTAGGGATGGGCGACTGCTTATATATAGCCCATTGAGTTGCTCACAATGGTCATTAAACCTCCAATCGAAAAAAAAAAAAAAAAAAAAAAAAAAAGAATGTGCAACTTTATTTAGTCTGTTCAAATGTCACTATTTTTCCTCGGCAATACCTAATTAGATAAATAGGATTTATAAATTAATTAAATTCAGCCATTTGTATGTTGATACAGTATTTAATCTAATAAATCATTCACTGATTACAAAATGCTATTACTTCACATACAGTTGATTTGTAGAAATTTTTCAAAATTTATCCAGAAAGTGAATGAAATTATTATCAGAAAGGAGGGTGGTGGTGGAAAACAAACCATCGGTCTCCGCAGGTAATGAATATCAGTGAAATATGAGTTTATCAGGAGAAAATGCCATGAGTAAATGAACATAGGAACTTACATGCTGTATATAAGATGGACTCTGTAAATGAAAGAACGTGCCGAGATTCGTTCAGGTGATAAGAAGCTTGAAAATAAGTCCTGTTCTGGATGCTCTTCTGAAGTGTGTGATGAACAAAATATTGACAGCAACTGAATGCAACCCTCATCAAACTTATAAGGATATTGCTTGGTAGACCTTTGGTTCATCAAACAACTGCCATGAGGATAATTCAGGATATTGGAATTGTCCAAAAACTTGATCAGTTGGCTGCACATCAATTATCAGCTGAAACCTGGTTGGATAGAGGTATAAGTGTTTCTTTGCAAATTCAGTGCAAAAGTTAAAGCATCAAAATTTGACATCTCTGATGTCAAATTTGGATGCTTTAACTTTTGTGAGAGATGTCAAGTGGGAACATGGAGATTTAAGTGTAAGCACTACTTTGTAGGTTATGGCTGTAAGTGTAACAACGAAAATAAAAAAAAACTGTAAAAGAAGAAAAGGAAAAGAAAGCAAGGTTATTATTATCAAGGTGAAATCACATTATGTTCATTCATTTATGAATCTGTAATATACATTTTGCTGAAAAAAATTGCACCAGTTGAAATCTGATTGCATATTTTTGAAATTCATGTTCTTCTGAATTTAGTAAGCAACTTTTGCTGAAATTGAGACACTTGAAATTCATTTTATGGTGTTCAAAATGTCTTTCATAACACTTTTTCTGATGGTCTGAAGTTATCACCATTATTAAGTACTTGTCTTGGTGTAGACATTTCTAAGGCTTTCTGCAGTATTTATTTCTTTAAACATTTGCATAGATTGCTCTGTGCAACACTGAAAATGTTTTGGAAATAAAAACAGCTGGTTTTTACTAATTTTGAGGCATTAAACACTGCTATGGCATTCATTTTGGTGATTTGCTCTTGTTTTGAAAGTACAAGAGACTACTTCCATGTACATTGCATACTGATTTGAGTCTCTTAAGCAATGTAAGAAGTACTGAGCTGACACAGTCCGGAAATGAAAAGCCCTTTTTATTAATTTTAAGGTACTAAAACATGATTGTGATGTTAAAAATTGATGATTGGCTGTTGAGAGGAAGATGGGGCCCAACAATATTAGCAAATCAATGTTGGAATGTGATGTGAGATTCTGCAATTTTGTTATATAAGTGGCAGGTGAATTGATGTGAAGCCTTCAGCGAGTGACGCAATGCAGGTAAGGGGCCATATCTCACGAATCATAGGCAGTCCACCAATTTTGTTGCTATTTTCATGTTTAACACCTTGATTTATATAAGAAATAACTGTTTGAACTTCTGAGATACACCAAAGGTCAAAAATTGTTGTTTGGTGTTATTTGTAATGTCACTTTTATTACTGAAAAACCAGAAACTTTGAAAATCACAGTTTACATACAAAATCAGAGCTTGAAAAATACCATGCCTGAGATGTCTGGGGCATGTAAATTAATGGGCCTGAGCAGGTAAATGAAAAATCTAGTTGCCCGGCTCAGGCAACTGAATTTAAAAATGAAGTTTGGAATATAATTCCATACTACAAGAAAAAAGGCAGTCATTGCATGTCATTTTTCATTCACTGCTAATCACTAGAAGTTGTATTACAGTTATAGAGTACCAAGGACAGAAAAATATCTCTTCTTTAATTATAGTGTGCTCTAGTTCCAGAAATTGGAACCAAATGTAGTTTTTCCTCCAAATTTTGTATATGCTCAGTGACAGGTTGCATGCCTCTGATGGAACTAGCCTCCAGTGTTTAGTGACACAGGGCAAAAACTTCAGTGAAAGGAACCTGGCAGAATCACCAAATTCCTCGAATACCAATTTCATCATAACATTTCATACCAATTTCAGCATCAGTATCTTAAAACTTGAGATAAATGCTCTTGTGCATTGAACATTTTGAATATGGTCCCTTAAAACAGAAATGCAAAACATGTAAGAAAAAGTCCATGTTTTTTAACTTAAAAAAAATTAGGGTTCTGATTTATTATCTTAAAAGATAAAATTTTTTGGGCATCCAGCTTTTATTACCTGCACAGGTAAACAATTTCTGCACATGCATAGCTGGGCATGGAACATTTTAGAAAATTTTCAAGCCCTGAAAGCCTACCAACCCCTTCCCTATCTTCCAAAATAAAAAATGTGTCTGGGGTTTATTAACCAGTGTATTCATTTTATTCAAATGCTAATTGTGTGTCTCTGAAAATGGTAAATAATTGGATTCAGTTTGTTATGCTTTCATTCATCTATATAATTTATATTTTGTTGAAAGACACAGTTGTATACTGTTTTTCAAAATATCTTTTGTGTCAAAGATAATGTATTGATAAGACCAATTTTTGATCTGATTGCTAAAAGATTTCATAATTCAGTTTTATTTGTTTTGTCTTATGGGTGCATTCTTTTCTACATAGGCACCCAGGCAGTATGTATTCCATGGCATCTGGGTCAAGGTATGCCCCCTTTCCCGGAACACTTCCACTTGGCACAAGCAACCTAACAAAGTTTTCTCCGCCGACACTCATCCCACCTCATCCTGGGATTCCCACACATCACGGATTATCCCACCTTATAGCAGCACCAAAGCCACCAATTGCCAGTTCTCCAGAAAGCAGGTATTTATATTTTCCTTTTTTTTTTTCTTTTCTTTCAGTTTTTACATATAAAAGGTGTGTTTAAAAAGTATTGGAACTATATTTATAATTCAAAATACAAAACACTTACAAGCTAATCAAATATATCTCCTTCAAAATAGAGGTCTCAGTGTACCACTTTATAAAGCATGTTTGAAAGTCTTATTTTGGGGCAGTGTTCAGCTCCTGTGTCACATTCTCAATTATGCTGCCAATACGTTTAAATCTTCATCCTTTGAAAGATTTTCTTTCAATTTGGGAAACAAAAAGAAGCCTCTTGGGGGGAGGGGGTGTCTAAATCAGGTGAATAAAATAGGTGGTGTACTATTGAGACCTGGTATTTGGTCAGGAACTATAGTTGGCAGTGCCAAATGTGCAGGTGCTTTATTATGATTCCACAGCCCAGGATTGAGACTTCCTTTGTTATGGTGGTTTGATGTGAAACCTTTGTGTAATAGGTCTGGCTCACAGTCTGCTGAGTAGATGCAAATTCAAAAGGAACCACACCTGTAACATCAAAGAGAACAGTCAGAGCATTACCTTCACATTTGATTTCACTTGGAGGGTATTTTTCTGTCAAGGAGGGGGGGGGGGGTTGTCTTCCATTTGGATGACTGCAATTTTGTTTCAAGGTCATAGCCATAGATCCAGGTTTCATCACCTGTGCTAATATTTTCTATAAAGTATGGGTCTGTTGCTGCACAGTTTTTAAGGTTGTGACAAATGTGCCTTTTATCATGTGTGATAAGCCTATGCACAAACTTTGATGTTACCCTTCTCATCTCACAAATACTGCATGCATCAAAATTACATGAAATGACACAATTAAGGTGCTAGTTTCACTAGATGTCTCACCCTAACAATCAGTTGTCTGCTCTTAAAGCTGCTGGCTGTCAGCTTTTCACAGTCAATGTTCAACCTTCTTTAGCCTCTTAAGCTATTCAAAAGTTGACCAACTGCTTAGGGTTTCTTCACCAAATGCTGCTTGCAATATTTCCAGTGTTTCTGTCACAGTTCTTCCAAATTTTATATAATTCTATGTATATTTGCTGCTCTTTGACATCGGCCTTTGTAAAATCAGCCAAACCACTAAAACTGAACATTCTACTGAATAATAGGTGGAAATGAAAGCAGGTGCAGACATGAAACTCTGCATAACCTTGAGTAACCTTGCCACTGTCCTATCAATAAGTAGAACTCCCATGTCACTTACTCAGCACAACTCTCTACAGCTATTTTTGAACCCACCTCGTATATTTATTTTGACTACATGGTTGACACTTTTAATACTTTTATGAGCAGTTAGTGTTTGTGAGATTTTTCTGTAAACAATATTATTTTTTTATTTTTCGTTAAGGAATCTGGCTGAAAACCTGCATGTAATGTTTGCTAAAACTTGTCTGAAAGTTTTAGCAAATGATTAATCTGATTTTAAGGCATAGTTTGGTTTTCACACAGTTCATATACAATCAGTTGCGCCTTAGCATTCCGTTTTTATTATAGGACATTAAAACAAACAAAAAAGTCTTATATCTTCATGTTAGATAATGACCTT
Source organism: Macrothele yani (assembly GCA_039090855.1). Lineage (NCBI taxonomy): Eukaryota > Metazoa > Arthropoda > Arachnida > Araneae > Macrothelidae > Macrothele > Macrothele yani. The sequence goes on from CM077026.1 coordinate 81,064,348, forward strand.
AAATGTTATGTTAGGTGGCTGGTTTTCACTTAGTAATATGCTGATGACATATCAACTGTGACACACTGCCTTGAAATATGTTGTACATCTTTTCAGTGGGTGATTATTTATTAAATAAATTACACCTTTTATTTCTTATTCACCATCATGAGCTAAAATTGTTTTTCTAACTTCAAAATATCTGCACTACTTTATGTTTATTAGGTTGGGAGTTAGGGAAGAAATGTTTGGTTATATTTACAGTTGCTATTAAATTGAAGTTTCATGTTTGTAGCTTGTAGGTGCAAATGGCTGGATGATTTACATCATGCCTTCTGTTTATGTAATTTTGAAGGCTATGTGTGTGTTTATATATATATATATATCGTGGGACAGATACTGGCAGAACTAGTGGTGTTGGATTTATAATAAACAAGAAACTGAAGGATAAAGTTGTAGAAGTTGAAAGTTCCTCTGACAGAGCTGCACGACTCGTTATCCAACTCTCGAGAAGATACCAGGCTCAGATTATTCAAACTTATGCACCCACCACAAGTCATCCTGAAGAAGAAATTGAAGAATTTTATGAGGAAATTCGTGATCTAAATAATAAAGGTAAGCAGCACTTGAAGATAATTATGGGAGATTTCAATGCAAAAAATAGGGCAACGGCAACAGAATGAAACTTCAGTAGGTAAATTCGGTCACGGCAACAGAAACCAGCGTGGAAATACTCTCGTAGAGTTTGCAGAGGCAGAAGGGTTTTTCATCTTGAACTCCTTTTTCAAGAAAAAGCCACACAGGAAATGGACATGGAGACATCCAAATGGGATGACAAGTGAAATTGATTTTATTATGTGTAACAAAAAATTCGTCATAGAAGACTGCAGTGTGCTAAACAAGTTCAACACAGGCAGTGACCATAGATTGGTGAGATGTAAGATACACCTCAACACTAAACTCGAACGTAGCAAGCTCATAAGACAAACAAAATGTATTGACATAACCAACCTTAAAAAACACCATAATACCTTCAAATTGGAACTGAAGAACAGATTCTCTGCTTTAGAAGGCCTAACACCGGAAGAAGTGGATATTTCTGAAGTTAACAGAAAAGTAACCATAGCTCTTATGGAAACAGCAACAAAATTAGCTGGGTCTAAGAACAAATTGCATGTGAACAAATTATCAGGAAAAACCAAAATGTTGATGCAAAAAAGAAGAGATGAGGACAACTAAAGAAGATGTGACTTCCAAAGTGGAATATATAGAGCTATGCAAGACAGTACGAAAAAGTATCACCGAAGACGTAAGGAAATTCAACTGTGAACTAGTAAGGAAAGCAATTGAAAACAACCAAAGCCTAAAGATAGCAAAGGGACATCTCAGTAAGGGAAGAAAACAGATTATGGCACTGAGAAAAGAAGATGGTTCTGTAACAAGAAATAGAGGCAGGAAATTTTGACAAGAGTGAAAGATTTCTACTCCAAACTATATGAAAGGGATGATACATGTACTCCAGACATCATGAAAGGTACCAGAGTTCTTCCAGTCCTTCCAGCAGAAGTTGCACATGCAATCAAGAACATGAAGCGGGGAAAAGCTCCAGGAGAAGATGGAATTACTGTAGACATCATACAAGAAGCAAGTGGAGAAATCGAAACAGTACTCGCCCAAATTTTCACTCGATGCCTTAACGAAGGGAAAATTCCTGAGAGTTGGAACAACGCTACAATGATCTTGCTACATAAAAAAGGTGACATTGAGGATCTCAGAAACTACAGACCTATCAGCCTCCTATCAGTGGTTTATAAAATCTTCACTAAAGTTCTTTCACACCGCTTTAAGGTGACACTGGACATGGCTCAACCGAGAGAACAAGCTGGATTCAGGAGTGGCTACAGCACAATAGATCATATCCACGTACTGAGAGAACTAATTGAAAGAGCGAGGGAATATGAACTTCCATTGTGCATGGCTTTTATCGATTATGAAAAAGCCTTTGATTCGGTGAAACCATCAGCAGTTGCAATGGCTCTGAAATCCTGCGGTATTGAAGATGCATACATTAATATTATTAATAACATCTATGAAAATGCAAGTGCAAAGATTCGGCTGTTTGAAAATACAACACACATAAAAATTGGAAAAGGAGTGAGACAAGGTGACACCATATCTCCGAAGCTCTTTAATGCCACATTGGAAAATGTCTTTCAATCACTGAACTGGGAAAACAAAGGGATAAAGATTAATGGAGATTATCTAACCCACCTTCGTTTTGCTGATGACATAGTCATTTTTGCAACTACCCCATCAGAGCTACAGAGTATGATCCAGGAACTTGCTGACAAGAGTAAAGAAGTGGGATTAAAAATGAACTTTCAGAAGACAAAAGTGATGTACAATGCTTTTACAAGAAATGAAGATTTATTGATTGATGGAGAAAAGCTGGAGATAACAGACACGTACGTTTATCTTGGACAGCAGATATCAAGTGAGGGTCACATTGGTGAAGAAATTAATCGGCGTACAAAACTTGCCTGGAGAGCTTTTGGAAGAAACAGCATAATTTTCAAGAGCAATATGCCATTATGTCTTAAAAGAAAAGTGTTTGATCAATGCATCCTTCCAGTGCTTACGTATGGTGCAGAGACGTGGACCTTAGCTAAAAGAGACATACAAAGGCTGCAAACAACTCAAAGAAGCATGGAGAGGTGCATGCTTGGTGTAACCAGGAGAGATAAGAAGAGGAACACGTGGATCCGAAAAATGACAAGAGTGGAAGACATCATGATCAGAGTTAAATCCCTGAAATGGCAATGGGCTGGACATACTGCCAGAAGAACAGACCATCGATGGACAGCGAAATTTTAGATTGGATTCCAAGGGACAGGAAAAGACCCAGAAGAAGACCACATGGAAGATGGGTGGATGAAATTCGAAAGTATGCGGGAGTGACATGGAGGAGACTGGCACAAGACAGACCGTTGTGGAGGAAACTTGGGGAGACCTTCGTCCAGCAGTGGATTGATAATGGTTGACAATGATGATGATGATGATGATATATATCATCACTGTCAACCATTATCAATCCACTGCTGGACGAAGGTCTCCCCAAGTTTCCTCCACAACGATCTGCCTTGTGCCAGTCTCCTCCATGTCACTCCCACATACTTTCAAATTTCATCCACCCATCTCCCATGTGGTCTTTTTCTGGGTCTTTTCCTGTCCCTTGGAATCCAATCTAAAATTTTGGTTGTCCATCAATGGTCTGTCCTTCTGGCAGTATGTCCAGCCCATTGCCATTTCAGGGATTTAACTCTGATCATGATGTCTTCCACTCTTGTCATTTTTCTGATCCAGGAGTTCCTCTTCTTATCTCTCCTGGTTACACCAAGCATGCACCTCTCCATGCGCCTTTGAGTTGTCTGCAGTCTTTGTATGTCTCTTTTAGTTAAGGTCCACGTCTCTGCACCATACGTAAGCACTGGAAGGATGCATTGATCAAACACTTTTCTTTTAAGACATAAGGGCATATTGCTCTTGAAAATTATGCTGTTTCTTCCAAAAGCTCTCCGGGCAAGTTTTGTACGCTGATTAATTTCTTCATCAATGGGACCCTCACTTGAAATCTGCTGTCCAAGATAAGCGTACGTGTCTGTTATCTCCAGCTTTTCTCCATCAATCGATAAATCTTCATTTTTTGTAAAAGCATTGAACATCACTTTTGTCTTCTGAAAGTTCATTTTTAATCCCACTTCTTTACTCTTGTCAGCAAGTTCCTGGATCATACTCTGCAGCTCTGATGGGGAAGTTGCAAAAATGACTACGTTATCCGCAAAACGAAGGTGGGTTAGATAATCTCCATTAATCTTTATTCCTTTGTTTTCCCAGTTCAGTGATTAAAAGACATTTTCCAATGTGGCATTAAAGAGCCTCGGAGATATGGTGTCAGCTTGTCTCACTCCCTTTCCAATTTTTATGTGTGTTGTATTTTCAAACAGCCGAATCTTTGCACTTGCATTTTCATAGATGTTATTAATAATATTAATGTATGCATCTTCAATACCGCAGGATTTCAGAGCCATTGTAACTGCTGATGGTTTCACCGAATCAAAGGCTTTTTCATAATCGATAAAAGCCATGCACGATGGAAGTTCATATTCCCTCGCTCTTTCGATTAGTTCTCTCAGTACGTGTTCCTATTGTGCTGTAGCCACTCCTGAATCCAGCTTGTTCTCTCGGTTGAGCTATGTCCAGTGTTACCTTCAAGCGGTGTGAAAGAACTTTAGTGAAGATTTTATAAACCACTGATAGGAGGCTGATAGGTCTGTAGTTCCTGAGTTCCTCAATGTCACCTTTTTTATGTAGCAGGATCATTGTAGCGTTGTTCCAATCCTCAGGAATCTTCCCTTCAATAAGACATCGAGTGAAAATTTGGGCGAGTACTGTTTCGATTTCTCCACTTGCTTCTTGTATGATGTCTACAGTAATTCCATCTTGTCCTGAAGCTTTTCCCCGCTTCATGTTCTTGATTGCATGTGCAACTTCTGCTGTGAGGACCGGAAGAACTCTGGTACTGGTACCTTTCATGATGTCTGGAGTACATACATGTATCATCCCTTTCATATAATTTGGAGTAGAAATCTTTCACTCTTGTCAAAATTTCGCCTCTATTTCGTGTTACAGAACCATCTTCTTTTCTCAGTGCCATAATCTGTTTTCTTCCCTTACTGAGATGTCCCTTTGCTATCTTTAGGCTTTGGTTGTTTTCAATTGCTTTCCTCACTAGTTCACAGTTGAATTTCCTTACGTCTTCAGTGATACTTTTTTGTACTGTCTTGCATAGCTCTATATATTCCACTTTGGAAGTCACATCTTCTTTAGTTGTACTCATCTCTCTTCTTTTTTGCATCAACATTTTGGTTTTTCCTGATAATTTGTTCCCATGCAACTTGTTCTGAGACCCAGCTAATTTTGTTGCCGTTTCCATAAGAGCTTTGGTTACTTTTCTTTTAACTTAAGAAATATCCACTTCTTCCGATGTTAGGCCTTTTAAAGCAGAGAATCTGTTCTTCAGTTCCAACTTGATGGTATTATGGTGTTTTTTAAGGTTGGTTATGTCAATACATTTTGTTCGTCTTATGAGTTTGCCACGTTCGAGTTTAGTGTTGAGGTGCATCTTACATCTCGCCAATCTATGGTCACTACCTGTGTTGAACTTATTTAGAACACTGCAGTCTTCTATGACGAATTTTTTGTTACACATAATAAAATCAATTTCACTTGTCGTCGCATTTGGATGTCTCCATGTCCATTTCCTGTGTGGCTTTTTCTTGAAAAAGGAGTTCAAGATGAAAAACCCTTCTGCCTCTGCAAACTTAACGAGAGTATTTCCACGCTGGTTTCTGTTGCCGTGACCGAATTTACCTACTGAAGTTTCATTCTGTTGCTGTTGCCTTATTTTTGCCTTGAAATCTCTCATAATTACCTTTAAGTGTTGCTTACCTTTATTATTTAGATGACGAATTTCCTCATAAAATTCTTCAATTTCTTCTTCAGGAGGACTTGTGGTTGGTGCATAAGTTTGAATAATCTGAGCCTTGTATCTTCTCGAGAGTTGGATAACGAGTCGTGCAACTCTGTCAGAGGAACTTTCAACTTCTACAACTTTATCCTTCAGTTTCTTGTTTATTATAAATCCAACACCACTAGTTCTGCCAGTATCTGTCCCACGATAGTAGAAGAGATGTCCACTTTTCAGTTCAATGAGATCTTCTCCTTTTCTCCTTACCTCACTTAGCCCGACGATGTCCCACTTGATCCTTTGTAGTTCCTTTTCCAATTCAAGAAGCCTTGAATCAGAAGATATGTAGCGTCCATTATACATAGCCAAGGTCAGCATCAGATGGCAGCCTAGTCCGGTCCTCCGGTGATTCTTAGCACCCTCTGCCTTCATGTCGCACTGGCCGCTGCCTTGGCCAGGTACATTCCAGCTGCCGGAGACTGAGGGCCAAGATTTAAGTTGTGGAGTAGTTTTGGAAGGGTTTGGCCATAACTCACTACGCTGGCCAAGCGGGTTGGTGAGTGTGGGATAGCATTTCCTCTAATCCCGATGGTATAGTTATACCACTATTGGCGGTCGTCAGAGCCCCTTTAGTGAGAACAGGATGCACCACGAGAAGGCGGGGTTGACATTTGTTAAGGAGAGGCTGTGACACATCACCTGACCTTACATCCCATATATATATATATACACACACTCAGTAGACAAAATGTTAGAGATATCTTCCTAATAGCACGTTGATCCTCCTCATCTAGCATGAATAACAGCCTGTATACACTGAGGCATCAACTCCACCAGATGCTGGAGTGTTTCCGTAGGTATTGCTAGCCATGCCTGTTGCAGCATTGTCCACAACTCCACCCAAGACATTGGTGTAAGATCCAAGGATCTGATGTTCTGCTCCATGGTATCCCAGAGAGCTTCCACAGGGTTTAAATCCAGGAATCTTGGGGTCCACTGGATGGTTCCAAACTCAGATGAGTGTTCCTTGAGCCATGCCTGGGTGGTTGCAGCCTGGTGGGGCAGTGCATTGTCCTGCTGAAACAGACCATCAGCCACAGGGTGTACAAAGGGCATGAAACCATGTAGGACTTCAACTAGCAGTGGCGGACGGTGGCTTCAAACTCTGGGGAGGCCAGAACGACAATTTGTCGGCACGCGGGCGCGCGCTCGCACACACACACACACACACACACACACACACACACACACACACACACACACACACACACACACACACACACACCGCGAGCCTATATGTATGAATATATCCTGTTCACTGTTTCACTCCAGGTTTGTCCGATGCATTTCTGTTTCGTAAAGCAGCAAAATATGGAATTTTATGCAGATCCACAGAATGCCTTCTTTTAAATATTGTTTTAAAAAACAAAGTTTTTGTTCATTGCACCCAAAATCGGTGCAACGTTATGTTTTGATTCTAATGGATATTACTTATACAGTAAATTAACTTGACAATCTTTCTTCCTTGCAAATCGTTCTATAACTTGAGCATGCCACATACATCATTTCTGAAGTTTGCTGAGGATTACCTTTTCAGTTGGCGCACAATCTAATACTGAGAAATGGTCTTGAGTCATCGAATTTCTTAAAAAAGTTTTATGCGCTTCAGGCATGAAAAACCTTTTTTCTGCTGAAGCACTTGTAGCAGGAATAGTCGCTATTAGACAGAATAACTTAAAGGTCTCTGTAAGAATTTCATTAGTCTCGTTTTCAATCATTTTTTATATTAATTTGTCCAAACACAAATCATGAAATGTTTCTTTGTGCAGTGGGGAGAAAATTGTTTCAAGTTCAGTGCATAGTTTTTCTTTGTTGAACAATGCCCCATAATTTTACATTAATAAAACCAAAGCATCCACAGTAAAATGTTCGTTATAGGTTGAGAACTGTGTCATGTCACCTAATTTAAGAAATTTTAATTTCTCACAGTGTAAAAATCTTACTTCCAGTTGGGTTAAAATGTTGTCCAAAATTTCATAATACACCCGTTTGTAATTGGAAGCGGCAGCATGTTCGTCTCTTCGTTCATGGTGTTTCAGAGAAGATAACGACATTAACCCAGTAGCACTTTCGGCAAAAACCATAAATTTGTCATACTGTTCTTCACTCCTCAGGTTTCTCATGTATGAAATACATTCTGAAACTGCAGTGATTCAGAACCGAACATCATTTGTCTTTTTCTGAATCACATTGAAAAGTAAATCAGTTTTTTTGAAAGATTTTTTGAAAAACTGTGAGTAGAAATATAAATCAAGTCCAGAAGGCTGTTTTCATATCCTTGTGCCTCTCTGACTGTCACAGCATTTGAATCTGGAGAATTCATAATTTCATTGAGCACCTGGATTAATTTCAGTCTGTTTGTATGTACTGTAGTGATGATCTTGTCATTAGAATTCCACCTAACCTCACTGTTTGTAGGCATACGTTGCTCCACAATTCTGTCAAGAACAGAAGTACATTTTGAAGAGCGATGAAAAAAGATGGCATGCCCTAAATAGGGGGGATTTTCAGAGACATTATTGTGGAACAGCCCTGTTGCAAAACTAAATTCAAACGGTGTGCAAAACAATGAGTAAAAAGAACTTGAGGGGCAAATTCATGAACTTTTGCTTTTAAGCCATTCAGTTCTGCAATAACACTAGTGCCATCATATGTTTGAGCAACCAGTTTATTCTGTACACTGTGCTTTTCAAATACCCTGTGGAAAAGTACTGCAAAGACTTTTGGCACTTCTGTTTTCACTAACATCATAAAATCCAATGAAGTATTCTTGAATTTCACCAGCAGAGTCCACTTGTCTCACAATTATCAAACACTGAGATTTTTCAGTCACATCTGTGGTTTCAGCAACAATGCAAGCATAAAAAGGGGCTTTATTTATGCTATTTGCAATGAACTTCTGAATATCTTCTTGAATGATTTCCAAGAGTTCATTTTGATTAGTTTTGGATGAACTTCCAAAGTATCCCATTTTCTCCCAATGTTCTTTTAAGTCTTCATTTCTGCTTAATATAAACTGGAATACAGCTTTGAAATTCCCAGGATTTAGTGACTCCTCTGATTCACCATGGCCTCCAAAGGCAAGTTCTTGCTGCTTGCAATAAGACACATGTAACATCAATTAAATTTTTCAAAATCTCTCTATTCTTTTTTACCTCTTCATTGTATTTAATTTTTAGCGATTTATTTTGTTTGTCTAATAATTCTAAGATATTGTATACTTGCTTGGATAGGCCTTGAAATAACACATACAAATTCAAATTATCTTTACTAGATGCGTGTCTAACCACTGCCCTAGATAAGTTTTTTTAAGTCGTCGTATCCTTCAGAAGACCACACACTGTTATTCGAGCTCAATAACAAACAAGGCCAGCAGAATAACTTCCACCTTCATTATGCTACCGCATAACCATTTATGTTGATTGTACCATGAAGATTGGAATGTTCTGTTTTTGCCTTTGTCTTTTTGCATAAGAGAAAACTTGGGAAGAGAGAGGTCTTCCTTGTTTTATAATTGCATATCTTTCAATGCCATTTCTTCTTGAGAAAGGAACTTCTAACAAAGAAGTAATAATGTCAGTATTACATGTTGATACACTGCAAATATTACTTTCCTGATCCATTATATTGATTTTGTACAGCTAAATCCAAAAGTTTACATGCAAAATGTATTGTTGTGACAGTGAAAGTAACAAAAAATCACTCGCACCGTCTGATGCAGTACTCTTGGAAAACTTAACAGACAACTTTAGGATGTGCGGAGGCTAATTTGCAACGTGCCTCCCATGCTCTACTAATAGAAATAGCAAGCTTCTGTTGGATGTCGTGCACCGATTGGCTCCTGCACTGTGACCATGGTAACGCCGGCGGAACAGGGGAAAATTGGCCTCTCTCAGTTAGCTATGAAAGTCCAAAAAGTGCTTGCGTGAATAGGCGCTTTACGTAACTGAATAATGCTGTATTATATAGCGTTTTGTTTTTTGTTTTTCTGCTTAAATGTAATTTATTCTTCTGCTTTATGTAAATACTTTACTGAGAGAATCGTTGGGGAGGCCTGGCCTCCCTTGCCACCTCTGACCGACCGCCCCCTGTCAGCTAGTTCGAAGCTGGTACTGTGCAGTGTTTAAGAACCTCTCCAGACCGGTCTCGTTCATTTCGTTGACACTATACGTATATGCAAACAGTTGATTCCTCAACATTTTTTTAAAATCTACAGTTTTCAATTTAGAACCACCGAATTTGGTATACTATCTCATGGTAATCTAACTTGGACCGTACATGGTTTTTGGAAGGGGACTCCGGGCCCCATACAACATTTTCGTAAAATCTACAGTTTTCAATTTAGAACCACCAAATTTGGTTTACTATCTCATTGTACTCTTACACCAACTTAGACCATAGACGGAAAGAGCCAGGGCCCAGGATCAAGGGGGCCCAATACAACATTTTCGTGAAATCTGCAATTTTCAATTTAGAACCACCAAATTTGGTATACTATCTCATGGTACTCTAACTTACACCATTCACGGTTTTTGGAAGGGGTCGGGGCCCAGGGTAAAAGGAGCCCCATACAAATTTTTTTCAAAATTTTCCATTTTTTACTTAGGGTGCAGAATTGTGTTGCAGTTCTTATCTGCAAGCTAAGTTAGAGTACCATGAGATAGTATACCAAATTTGGTGGTTCTAAATTGAAAACTGTAGATTTTACGAAAATGTTGTGTGAGCCCCTTGAACCCGGGCCCCGACCTTTTCCGTCTGTTGTCTAAGTTGGTGTAAGAGTACAATGAGATAGTATAACAAATTTGGTGGTTCTAAATTGAAAACTGTAGAAATGTTGTATGGGGCCCACTTGACCCCTGGCCCGACCTCTTCCAAAAACTATCTATGATCTGAGTTACAGTACCATGAGATAGTATACCAAATTTGGTGGTTCTGAACTTTTTTTCGGTTTTATAGGAATCGACTGTTTGCATATACTGTATAGTGTCGACGAAGTGGCATTTACGAAGTGAACCAGTCCCTTCCAGACACACTATGGGACCCAATGTGTCCCATGAGAAAGCTCCACAAACCATTAAGGAACCACCCCTGCCTTGAATAGAGCTGACCTGGCACAAAGGGGCCATGGCCTCATGCTATCAACACCAAACCTGTACCTTTCCATCAGCTCGGTACAGCTGAAAACAGGATCCATAAAAAATAACTTTGAATCAAACCAAATAAATAAGTTTAGAAAATCACACAGCAGTCTGAGTTACCATCTTGAAACTCCTATGTTAAATTTGCTTCATGAATATATTCACCAGTTATGCAGGTTTTCACAAACAGTCAGGTATTTGTAATTTCTGCGGGCCAAAGATCGCTGTGGTATTTTTGAGCTGTTTTCAAGAAAAGCTTTTTTAACATCACGGAAAGGTAAAATTTTAACACATTGTTTGTTGGAAAGAATGTGACCTGAAACCAATGTTTGGTTGTATTTATGATATCAATGCATAAGCTGTGTTTGATTTCTGGGAATTTTCAGTTGTCAGTTTAGAGAAAGCACATCCACTGCTGTGAAATGTTAATTAGATTTGGTAATGTATACTCAAACTTGGTTTTAACTCAAGGGGACATCAAAATTTGTGTCAAAATAAACAAGTGCCATACTTACTGATGAAAAAGATTACCAATTACTTATTTAATCCTTTTCATGTCTAGTGGCACATAAGGATGGTCATCAGTCTCCTCCTTCATGATCCAGCACCACAACCCTTGCTTGATCTCAGCATAGGCCCTCTCTTCTGTAATCATTTTTCACCAAGTGATCTTGGGACACCCTCTCATCCTTTCCTTTGATACCCAAGTCAATACAACTCATAGTATTTTGTCATTTTGCATACACGACACAGTCTAATCGCCTATTTCCATCTTGGAAGCTTAATTTCACTTTAAGCACTTTTTTACTTTTCTTTTTAGCTTTTTTTTTTTTTTTTTTTTACTGTTCAGTGGTGAAACTCTGTGCAATGTGGCCCAGCTTTTTTTTTTTTTTGTGCAATGTGGCCAAAAAATCTAATATGTTTCTGAGACAGTTATTTTGAAATGCATTAAGTTCTGATGCTTGCATTTCAGTAATCTTCCAGGGTTTCCACACCAAAAAGCAGAACTGCACAGATAGTGGGTGCACAAATTTTCAATTTCTCCTTGTTGCTGATGTTAGATGTCTGCCAAAAGTTGTTCAAACCACTGAAGCATTTTGACGCTTTCAAGATTCTTTGTTGAATTTTGCTGTCAGTGCTACCAACCATTCTTACTCATGATGGCACTAAGATAAGTAAATCTACTAGTTTCTTGGATATCTTGTCCCTCAAATTTATCTTTCTTAATGTTTTAATGTTTTCTCATTCTGTCTAAAAACTGTCACTGTTTCCTTATTGATGTACAGGGCAACAGATTCCACTAAAACACTGAGTTGTTCTATTCAGTTCTGTTTTGGAGATCCACAAATCTGAATGATAATTATACAATATTGTCTGAAAAGTCTTGTTCTGTAATACTGGGATGTGAATTTTTGCATCTAATGTTTCTCTTTTGATTTTTAATGGTGTCAGTCATAATTTATTCAATAACAACAATGAATAAAAGACTGGACATAACACTTCCTTGCTCTACTCCTGGTGTACTAGGAAAGGAGTTTGTTAGAATGCCACTAACTGCTACAAAACATTTACTGTTGTTATACATTTCTTTAATTACATTTAAAATTTTCTGTGGGACACTGTAACTTGCAAGTACCTGCCACATTTCCCCCTAGTCGAACTGTATCAAATACTTTTGTAAAGTCAATAAAATTCAAATATAATTGTGCATTAAATTCTAAACATTGTCTAATGATGTTTCGAGGTGTGAAAACCTGCTGAGTCATGCCTGTTTCTCTTTTGAAACCAACATGTTTTCTGCAAACCTTTTCTTTCTCACGTTTTAATCTCTTAATGGGAACTCTTTCAATCCCAAACATTTTTGCTGGCACGAACATTAGACTAATTCTCTTCGAGTGTTCACATCTGGACAAGTTTCCTTTCTTTGGTATCTTAGCAATTACAACTTCCTTCCACTGTTCAGATATTTTTTCCCTTTTCCATTTAAAAGCTTTTGCAATTTATGTGCTGAAACATCAGTATCTGCTTTTATCAAGTCTGCGTGGATATTATCATTCCCACTGGTCTTACTGGACTTCTGCACCTTTATGTCAGATATGTCTTTTTTCAATGAAATCTCATCAGAGACAATTTTTGAGAGGTAAAGATCTTGACGCATTCAATGTGCTCTCCTTCTGTGCCTCAGATCTTGACGCATTCAGATTCAGTACATTAAGATCTTTCCCAAGTTAGTAATTAATGCACAAAAATTTAATGAGAACCACTCACAAATTAATGCTTTAGCTATGGTTTGGCTATAAAAGAATTCAACTGTGTTTTTTAGTGGTGGTGCTGTTTTATATATATATACACACTGAGTGGCCACTTTATTATGACCACTCCTCAGTACTTCAGAGGGCCACCTTTTGCCTTTTATACTGCGTCGATTCTTCATGGCATGGACTCCACGAGATGTTGATAGGTGGTTTGTTGAATCTGAGACCATGCTTGATGAATAGCATTTTCCAGGGGTGCAAGATTGCAGGGTTGTGGATCCAGCTGTCTGATGGCTCGTTCATCTTCATCCCACAAATTCTCAATGGGGTTGAGATCTGGAGGTTGTGGAGGCCACCTAAGCAAAGTAAACTCACCGGCATGTTCCTGAAACCCATCCTGTACAATACGGACACTATGGCATGATGCATTATCTTGTTGAAAGTAGCCATTGCCATTGGGATAAACCTTCCACATGACAGGATGCACTTGGTCCGCAATGATGTTTAGATATGATGTGCCAGTCAGACGTTAATCAACATGAATTAAAGAACCCAAAGTATGCCAGGAAGATATTCCCCAAACCATAACGTTGCCTCCACCAGCTTGAAGGGTTGTAGCAATGCATTTGGGGTCCATGCTTTCGTGTTGTTTCCGCCAAATTCTCACTCTGCCATCTGCATGGTGCAACTAAAAACGTGATTCATTGGACCACATAATTTGTTTCCAATTATCAACTGTCCAATCTTGTGCTCCTGTGCGAACTGCAGACAGCAAAGGTGTTCGAACTAGCCTTCGGCTGCCATATCCCATCCGATGCAGTGTACGGCGAACAGTGCGTGCAGAAATCATTTGAGGGGATCCTTGGTTAAGATGGTCTGTAATTTGCTGCACTGTTGCCCTTCTGTTGTTTGTTACCAGTCTGGACACTCTCCGTTCCACCCGAGCAGTCACTAGTCGATGACGACCACACGGTGCATGTAGAAACCCAGTTTTTTGGCTGACAGTCCAGTCTTTAAACACTTTAACAACAGCTGCTCTGGAGCATTTCACGAATGCAGCAGTTTCGGTGATACTCGCTCCATGGCTCTGAGCTCCTACAATCATCCCACGTTGAAAGTCCGTCAAATCGCATTTTTTACCCATCTCGTCACCCAAAAATCACTTCACTACTGTCGCAAGCACAAAGCTTTCCCTTTTTGTACTAGCCTCGCCCTCTGGCGACAACAGCATGCAGCCATAGCTCATTTGCTTAAAACTGTCAGATGGTCATAATAAAGTGGCCACTCAGTGTATATATTGAAGAAAAGAATATTTGGCCATCCCGGTGGCGCATCGCTTAGGCCATTCGTCTTGGAGGGGTCCGGGTTTGAATCACAGTGAGGCATGGATGTTGTTTGTCTTACGGCACTGGCTCTCTCCCTTCCCAGGAACCTGTGGCCCTAAATTAGGGATGGGTGACTGCTTATAGCTCATTGAGTTGCTCACAATGTTCGTTAAACCTTCATTAAAATAAAAATAATAATATTTTCATAATTTCCACCATATCTGTTAAAAAAATTTAAATTTTGTCTTTGAAAAATTAAAAACATTTTTGCGGCTCTTTGATTTTTAAAATATCTGCATGGTAAGTGTGCAGGAGAGGTGGTAGATTGTGTGCTCAGCAGATGGAAGATTGTGTGCTCAGCAGCAACCACATAGATGTGGGCCACTGAACTTACCACAACATGTAGTTGTTTTGTTCAGTAATTCCTTCCCAAATCCCATTTATCGGTTTTTACTTCATGTTATTCAGGCTTTTGTTCACTGTTCAGTTGAATCCTATTTATCGGTTTTTACTTCATGTTATTCAGGCTTTTGTTCACTTTTCGTAGATGCCAGGTTGTTTGATTTTAGATGTAGCAACAGTAATGCTGGAAAAACTAGAAATTTTTGCCTACAGTTACTTTATGTAATGGGATCATTTCTCTCTCTCAGTGATCCTATGAATTGCAGCTGTCTGGAATTGTGGCACGAGATCAACATAAAAGGTGCAAATTATATGGGGATTTGTATTGTCTGTTTTAATTTCACACTGACAAATATACACCACTACAGATTGCACAAAGGGGGGAAAAAAGTGTTGAGGAAAATATATTTTTGTTGTTGTCGTCAGTAGTACCAAGTTCTCCGCAGTGTTACCTTGAAGCGCCCAAGTATTGTGTGTTTTTGTATTATATACAATGGTTGCTCAGGCTCTTTTAAAGTTTTTGCCAACCCATTTGCCAAATTTAATTTGAAGTTGCCATATTTTTTCACTCCCCATTGGAATTATAAAAACCATAAAAACAAAGTGTTATAATTGTACAAAAACAATAGATAATATATTGTTTACAATTAAGCAGTAAAATATTATTTAAAAAGGTAATAATATCATTAAAAATGTTTATCGAGAATTTTTATGCCAAAATTTTTATCCATCACAAAAGTGATTTTTTTTTTCACAAATTGTGAAGAATGCGATTGGCAGTGTAACCCCTGATGTATATGTCAGTAACACAGCCTACAGTTCAACTAAAGAAAAAGCATCACTGAGAAGCAGAATTTGGCAGTTTGCATTAAAAACTATTGAACAATAGCATAACTATAAATTTGAAGATCATTATATTTACTTGAAGTCTCATAAATTACTGCTTGCTATTCTCATAATGGAAAGAAGTTTTTATATATATATAGTAGATTACCATTGTAAAACTCTCATGCACAGTTTCCTGTGCAATTTTTCTTTCAGAGATGTTCCTAGTTTAAATAACAACCACAGTTCTCCATCCAGAAGAGTGAATGAATCGCACAGCACAACTAGCACAAGTGAAACTTCTTCTCATAGAAACGACAAGAAAAAAAATCACATAAAAAAGCCTCTTAATGCCTTTATGTTGTACATGAAAGAAATGCGTTCCAAAGTCGTTGCAGAGTGTACACTTAAGGAGAGTGCTGCCATCAATCAAATTCTTGGACGAAAGGTAACTTTCTTTTCTGTTTTTTGTTTTGTAACAATGTTTTTTAATATATTATGGTTTTAACTTATATGATAACTAATTCTTCCAATCTAGTCACTCTAGTCAAAGCTTATTTTTATATTAGTATAGTGTTAACAAGTTAAGGTATGTCTGTGACAATGTCTTTAACTTTAGTTATTTTATGAAGCTCTTCTGTCCAAAAATGAACTTAAACTTTGAGCTAGTAATTTGGTTTCACACTTAAAAAATAAAAAAAATTGGTGCATGAAAGGTAGATGGCTTTTTAATGATGTTTTGCATGTTGCAGTGAAACCAGTTTATCACTGTAGAAAACATATACTTTTTCTTTTCATTAGAATATATCTTGACTGCAATGAGAGCTGATCTCCTTGCCTCCACATGTGCTGTGCACATCTAAGAAGACTGCTGGAATTATTTGATCTATGTTAGTTGCCTGCCCCCCCCCCTCTCTCTCTCTCTCACACACACACACACACACACACACACACCTGTACATTTTGTCACATGTTTATGCTCTGTATGGGATACTGTGCATCTTACATGTTTCACAATCCACATAAATTTCTAGGTGTAGTAGTACGATATCTTGTATTGCATGACTCGGAAACAGTGGACATGATACTGAAAAGAAAGCCATACACTGATTTGTAACTACATCATCCAGGACTACTGGAATCTTGGAAAAACCATGAAAATGAAAATGTATTTTCAGACCTGAAAAGTGCTTGAATCTTTAACTAAAGTTAAAGACAATGTCTTTAACTTTAGTTACTTTATGAAGCTCCTTCTGAGTCCAAAAATAAACTTAAACTTCCTGAGCTGGTAATTTGGTTTCACACTTTAAAAAAAAAAAAAAAAATTGGTCCATGAAAGGTAGATGGCTTTTTAATGATGTTTTGCGTGTTGCAGCAAAACCAGTTTATCACTCTAGAAAACATATACTTTTTCCTTTCATTGGAAACAGCAGCAAAATTAGCTGGGTCTAAAAACAAGTTGCATGTGAACAAATTATCAGGAAAAACCAAAATGTTGATGCAAAAAAGAAGAGAGATGAGGACAACTAAAGAAGATGTGACTTCCAAAGTGCAATATATAGAGCTATGCAAGACAGTAAGAAAAAGTATCACTGAAGACGTAAGGAAATTCAACTGTGAGCTAGTGAGGAAAGCAATTGAAAACAACCAAAGCCTAAAGATAGCAAAGGGACATCTCAGTAAGGGAAGAAAACATATTATGGCACTGAGAAAAGGAGATGGTTCTGTAACAAGAAATAGAGGCAGAAATTTTGACAAGAGTGAAAGATTTCTACTCCAAATTATATGAAAGGGATGATGCATGCACTCCAGACATCATGAAAGATACCAGTACCAGAGTTCCTCCAGTCCTTCCAGCAGAAGTTGCACATGCAATCAAGAACATGAAGCGGGGAAAAGCTCCAGGAGAAGATGGAATTACTGTAGACATCATACAAGAAGCAAGTGGAGAAATCGAAACAGTACTCGCCCAAATTTTCACTCGATGCCTTAATGAAAAGAAGATTCCTGAGGATTGGAACAACGCTACAATGATCGTGCTACATAAAAAAGGTGACATTGAGGATCTCAGGAACTACAGACCTATCAGCCTCCTATCAGTGGTTTATAAAATCTTCACTAAAGTTCTTTCACACCGCTTGAAGGTGACACTGGACATGGCTCAACCGAGAGAACAAGCTGGATTCAGGAGTGGCTACAGCACAATAGATCATATCCACGTACTGAGAGAACTAATTGAAAGAGCGAGGGAATATGAATTTCCATTGTGCATGGCTTTTATCGATTATGAAAAAGCCTTTGATTCGGTGAAACCATCAGCAGTTACAATGGCTCTGAAATCCTGCGGTATTGAAGATGCATACATTAATATTATTAATAACATCTATGAAAATGCAAGTGCAAAGATTCGGCTGTTTGAGAATACAGCACACATAAAAGTAGGAAAGGGAGTGAGACAAGTTGACACCATATCTCCGAAGCTCTTTAATGCCACATTGGAAAATGTCTTTCAATCACTGAACTGGGAAAACAAAGGGATAAAGATTAATGGAGATTATCTAACCCACCTTCGTTTTGCTGATGACATAGTCATTTTTGCAACTACCCCATCAGAGCTGCAGAGTATGATCCAGGAACTTGCTGACAAGAGTAAAGAAGTGGGATTAAAAATGAACTTTCAGAAGACAAAAGTGATGTTCAATGCTTTTACAAGAAATGAAGATTTATCGATTGATGGAGAAAAGCTGGAGATAACAGACACGTACGTTTATCTTGGACAGCAGATATCAAGTGAGGGTCCCATTGATGAAGAAATTAATCCGCGTACAAAACTTGCCTGGAGAGCTTTTGGAAGAAACAGCATAATTTTCAAGAGCAATATGCGATTATGTCTTAAAAGAAAAGTGTTTGATCAATGCATCCTTCCAGTGCTTACGTATGGTGCAGAGACATGGACCTTAACTGAAAGAGACACACAAAGGCTGCAGACAACTCAAAGAAGCATGGAGAGGTGCATGCTTGGTATAACCAGGAGAGATAAGAAGAGGAACTCGTGGATCCGAAAAATGACGAGAGTGGAAGACATCATGATCAGAGTTAAATCCCTGAAATGGCAATGGGCTGGACATATTGCCAGAAGGACAGATCATCGATAGACAGCCGGAATTTTAGATTACATTCCAAGGGACAGGAAAAACCCCAGAAGAAGACAGCATGGGAGGTGGGTGGATGAAATTCGAAAATATGCGGGAGTGACGTGGAGGAGACTGGCACAAGGCAGACCGTTGTGGAGGAAACTTGGGGAGACCTTCGTCCAGCAGTGGATTGATAATGGTTGACAATGATGATGACGATGATGATGATATATATATATATATATATATATATATATATATACACACACACTATTGACAAAAGTCACTGGACACCCCTTTCGAAAGCAAGTAAACAGATCTGCTGCGTCGTTAAAATGAGTGGTACAGCTGCAAACAGTATGAAAACAAGTCTGCAGCTGACCGCGATTATATCACACTGTGAGCTTGAGTGAAAATATCACGGCGGTAGGGAACTGACTTTGAGAAAGGAAAGATTGTTGGGTGTTATATTAGTGGGTTGTCCATAAGAGAAACCGAGAGGCGTTTAAACATACCCAAGTCAACTGTTTTGGATTTACTGAATAAGTGGAAGACACATGGCGTGCTTGAAGCAGCAAAACGTACCAGCAGGCCAAAGGAAATCAGTGATAAAGGACGTTGAAGCCTCAGGAGAGTCATTACAGCTAATCGACGGAGTACTGCACAAGACAAGACCTCAGTTTATAGGGGAGTAAAAATGCTGGAACCTCGGTGTGTACACGTACCATTCGCAGAGAACTTCATTCCATGGGTTACTGTGGTCGTGCGGCTGCTTTATAAGCCTTTCATCTCCACTCGGAATGCTACTCGTCGTTTGGCATGGTGTAAAGAACATTTATTGTGGACCGTAGATCAATGAAAACAGGTCCTATGGACTGATGAATCCAGATACAGGATCCATCTGTCTGATGGCCATGTTTGGGTATGGCGGCAGCAGGAGGAACACTATTTACCACAGTGTACTGTTCTTACGGTCATGTTTGGAGCTGGCAGTGCACTCTTGTGGGGGTGTTTTTTTGGGTATGGTCCCGACCGTTAGTTGTAGTGGACAAACCTGTTAACCAGCATGTCTACCTCGATATTCTGGACAATTATGCCTTGCCAACTCTGTAGCAATACTATGGAACCGAGCCTTGTTGGTACCAGCAGGATAATGCACCGAGCCATAAAGCAAGGACTGTTACAGTGTGGTTTGATAATAATTCCGTATCGTGTGTGGACTGGCCGAGACAGAGCACTGATCTTAATCCCATAGAGTACCTTTGGGATGAATTAGAGTGCCGCATAAGAAGTTTGGAACCAAGGCCTACTACTAAGCAACAGTTAGTGGCAGCATTATGTACTGAATGGAAGCACATACCTATCACTGTGTTCCAAAACCTTGTCAAAAGCATTTCTCGAAGGGTTGTATACATTAAGGACCGACACAATACTAATGTATGACAGTAAATATTATGTTGTATTTCTCTTCTAGGTGTCTGGTGACTTTAGTCAATATAGTGTATATATATGTGTATATCCAAATTTATCAAAAGTTTTTATTACTGCTTAAATTATTTTAACCTTTTAACACAGCAAACAGCAGATTGAGAGACAGAGAGAAAGGAGAAACAAAGATAACAACAACAACAATAAAAAAAACAAGAAATAATTATTTATTTTTTTCATTTGTGTGTGTGTAAAGTATCTTTGCAGTATCTCAATCTTATTTCTTTCAACCTACTTTGACAGTAAAATGTTTATATAGATAAATGATTTTGTTACCATATGTTTACTGTTTGACAATCAAATATGTGTGTTTCACTAAATAATGAAAAATTTATTTGTCCATTTTTTTAGTGGCATAGTTTAACAAGGGAAGAACAGTCCAAATATTATGAGTTGGCAAGGAAAGAGCGTCAGTTACACATGCAGCTTTATCCAGGTTGGAGTGCCAGAGACAATTATGCACTTAATGCCAAAAGAAGAAGCGGAAAAGGGATAAATCACTTGATGGAGGTAAAAATCAAATATACCATTTTATTTGTGTATGTAGCATTAAAATAAAAAGCTTTATATATATGTATATATTGCTGAAAGTGAGTGATTGTTTCTTTGAAATAGTGCACTGCATTTTGGAGCTGTATGTTCATGCATATCAATAACCATATTAACAAGAATCAAGAAAGCTCTTAAAAGGAAAATTGTCTGCCAAATTAAAATTACTGATGTTAAATTTTGCTTGTTGTGTTGATTTATTAAATCTCACACAGCTTGAACATCACACAAACATATATCCATGATGATACATCTAACATGTGACATTTTGCACTTCTTGCCAGTTACCATTTTCGGCATTCTTAAATGTGATTCTCTCATGATTTCTGCTGCCTTTCCCTACCTTTTTCTTGGCACTTGGGCTGAATAAATTTCCTTAATCAGCACCTCCTCATCATTCGTTCTTTCAACATGGCCAAACCTTCTCAAAAATATTTGACTCTACTGTATTAACAACATTATGCTTTATGTTACACATCTGCATTTTACACGCAATCTGAAAGTCTTGCCACAAGCCCACCTTAAGTAATGCATCTTTCTTGCCATATCAGTAACATCTGAATAATGCAATGTCATTTCTGTGTTAGATCAGCTGTTTCAAATATGATAGATTCAGCAGATCACACACTTGAGTCACTTATAATAATCATCCTTTCAGTTTTGAAAATTATAAACTACCTCAGTGTGGGGATCAGCCCAAAACTGGTAGTCCCATTTAGTCATTCCTATGAAGGATTTCAAAACAAAACCTAGTGAGGATATCTGGTGCCTCAATAGTACATGTAATTAAATTTTATTTTTTCTGATGTTCAGAAAGGCTTTCTTTTTGTCATGTGCGTGCACCATTGTCACCTAGCAGAGTGCTCCTTGAAGGTGAATCCATTCACTACTAAGATTGCCATGGTTTGAGCTGACTTCTAACATTGCAGTATTCTGGTGAACCTCCTCAACCAACTCTCTCTGTCATTAGAAAAAGTAATTTTGATGTTGCCATTAGGAAGTGATGCTGATTTGAATAAAGGTTGAACTTCTTAAAGAAAACTGAGTTATTTTCCTTAAAAGTATTTTATTCTTGGTTTGGGGTTGAAGAGCAAGCACGCACGCACACACGCGCACACACACACACACACACACACACACACTCTCTCTCTCTCTCTCTCTCTCTCTCTCTCTCTCTCTCTCTCTCTCTCTCTCTCTCTCTCTCTCACATACATACACAGACGTGCCAACTCTCCGGATTCTCAGCCATTTCTCATGCCTTCTGATTTTCGCCGATAATTAGCTGTTACGACGGTCGAAATTCCATCAACCATCGCCTTGGATAGACGCAGAAGAAAAATATTTCGAACCGCTTGTGAAATCTTTTTCTTGCTGCGTCGATGCAAGACGACATTTACAGTCATCAGTATTGTATTTTTCCTGCCCTCATATCTGCAAAAGGAAAGCCACCCCGGTGGCACGGTGGTCTATTTTATGTTCGTTACAAACACACTCGCGCGCCAGCTGTGACCTACTTATCGTTTCACGTCTCCCCGCTCTTAGCTGCGAGCTCTGTTTATGGTTTCTTTAGATGGTTTCTTCAGAGTTTTGCGGAGTGCTTTTCAGTTTTGCTTTACTGTGGAGATTTTTTATTTCTTGTTTTGCACCATATTTGTCCCTTTTCCCTTCTTCGGCGCATTTCGTAGAAGATTAATGTGCTCCTTTGTTCATCTCTAATTTCGAATCTGTTATTGTCAGCTTTGTTTTATCTTCTATTGTAGCATTTTATGTACACTTAGTTTGTGAATTTGCTTTTGTTTTTTTCTCATTCCTTTCGCTTACTTTTTGCGGGAGATTTTTCCTTTTGCATTACGCCACTTTCATGGTTTTTAATGTTTTATTTTATGTCATAGCTTTGGCAATTTGTTTCTTCTTTACATATTAGCTGTTATTGTCTTTGCTGCAAGTTGTGAAACTGAGCGCCGGCTTTCGACAAAGTGTCGGAGATGGGTCCGGGCTCGAATCGCAGTGGGGCATGGTTGTTGCATACTTGCTAACTTTTACAGATTATCCGTAAAATTTACAGATTTCTGCTTAATTTTACTGATTTACAGATGGAAGTCTTTTTTTACGAATTTTTTAATATTTCGATTGCTGAATCAAAATATTTCAATCCCCTGCAACCATCCATTTAGATTTTCTACCGGACCTTACGAGCGCAGTGTTACGTGATGATGTCATCTTTGACTCGCTGGCTTCGTGCGGAGCCATCAAGTATAACTATGGTTCCGCTTCTTGGCATCTCCTTGGGTAGCTCTCTCTCTCTCCACTGGAGCGCACAAGTGACGTGCCGACCAGAGTTCTCCAAAATGCGTAATCTAATTCGCGTCTAGTACGCATCAAAATTTTATCAACTCGTAAAAATACGCATCTGGAATTTTTCTCGCCGCATAAAAGTACGCTTCGGGAATTTTTCTCGACATGTAAAAATATGCATCATGAATTTTTCTCGGCGCGTAAAACTACTCATCAAAGAATTATACCAATTCGTAAAAATATGCATCCGGACGGTATTTCGTCTTTGAGAGACGGTATTTCGTCTTTGATAAAGATTTTTTCTGTAATCGTTCTTTTTCCTGTGATGTTGCCTCTGTCCAGTATTGTTGTTACATATCATTTTATTTCGTAAATATTTGTATTTCAGTTTGAAAATGGAGGAAAAATTTCAGAAAACTGAAATTCGAGGGCGAAAAAATTTCGCTGTAATCTTTAGGCATGAGAGTGCGACCGCTTCGAGGAATTTCTCCTTTTCTGTCATAATTTGGGTTATCCACAAGATCGATGCATAACTGAATAGAAATTTTGGGGCAATTAATTAGTAGTGGTGGAGGAAGTTTCGTCTTTCAAAACTTTCGGAAACGGAAGTTAGACGCAATGAAGAATTTCTCCCCTAATCGTAATTTTATTTTTCACGTGATGTTTCCTCTGCCTAGTATTGTTGTTAAATATCATTTTATTCCATAAATATTTGTATTTCATCTTGAAAATGGAGGGAAAATGTCCGAAAATGGAAATCGGACGTAGCAAAGATATCCCCTGTAACTCTAATTTTTCTCCCCAATGATGATCAGAACATGTATCCTGCATTCTTAAATAACCCCCCCCAAGTTTTGATAACCGGGGGTCCGAAAACGAAAGTGATGATGCCGAAAAATTTGTAAAAATTGATGCATGGCATTCAAAAGTATTTATATTTTCAAAGTTACACTGTTCATTTTTTGTCTAAAATAGTGAAAGCTGTCATGCATTCATGATGGATAAAATTGCCATCCAAGGAAATTTTAAAAAAAGATGATAATAAAGAAATTTGAAGGGAAACAAAGATATCAGCAAATGAAAATATAGTTTAGTATTGAAATGCCACAGGTTTGCAAGGCTAACATTAAACAAAATTAAGATTTTATTTTATGGTTTTTTAAATTATTATTTTAAACACAGATAATACTAGTTTAGTTATTGTGGCATATGCAGAGATTTTTACTGCATATTTATTAATATAATTATGTTTTGTTTTGTGGCAAATGGCGTTCGCGCAAAAGTTTTACTGATGAACATTTTCCAAAGTTGGCAAGCATGATGTTGTATTTGTCTTACGGCACTGGCTCTCTCCCTTCCCTGAAACCAGTGGCCCTAAATTAGGGATGGGCAACTACTTATAGCCCACTGAGATGCTCACTTTGGTCGTTAAACCTCCAACCAAGAAAAAAGCTTAACACTTCCACATTTGTTTTGACAGATACCTCTGTCTCTCTCTATTCCAAACACTGGAAAAACTGCTGACAGTTAGTCCAGAATGAAAAAAAAATGCTTTGAACAAAACTTTTGTAGATCTTTGTTAAAGAGAGCTAAATTGGCTACTGTACATTCACTAAATAAGGATAAAAATTAATTATGATTAAATAATGTATCATTAAGTTCATATCTTGTACGAATTATTAATGCTATTGATTGTATCTGGTTGACAACTGTTTTCACTTTGCTTTTTATTTTGCATATAAACATAGTCTGCATTTAGAATAACTTTTTAAACATTAAAAATGATATGTACCAATGATAATGCATCTGAAAAATGCTGATAAAAAAAAAATAGCGCTCATGTGATTTTATGAGCTGTAAAAAATCTCCTGACTTTTAGATTTTGAAGGTTGGCACATCTGCATACATACCATTAAGCTGTTCTCTGAGATTCAGAGGTTTGCTCCTCAAAAAAAGGACCATGTGCCAAGTACACATTCAACTGACAGAACTAAAATTTACTTACTGTTAGTGTATCAAATGTCTCTATTTGCAACGATCTTGACACACCGCTCGAGCTTCATTAATATCCATCACACGCCACACACAAGACCTTTTGTACGAGAGGCAGTCAAAAGGTTAGTTGCACTCCTCCGTAAAACATTTCGGTAAAAGGATATTTTGTTGACACTTTGTCGCAACACTGCTGGCATTTATCTGCAACATGTGCTGCAGTTGCTTCTACGCAGTAGTTTTAGTTCGCTCGCTAACGAGTCGTGAACATGCCTCGGCAGCTGCTGGTGGCGTCCAAATTGGAACTGCGTGCATGCAGTGATTCGTTTTTTGTGGGCAAAAGAGTGTAACTGCACTGAAATTTTTCAGCAGTTGAACAAAGTGTACGGTGAGAACGCAATATCGCGTCGAGCTATCGCAAAGTGGTGCATCTTGTCCGAGAACGGATGTACTGATATCAAGGACGATTACCGCAAGGGAAGACCGTCAACTTCGACAGCGGCTGAGAACATTGCACGCGTGAATGAACTCATTCTTGCAAACAGACAAGTAACAAGACGAAATTGCAAAAGAACTGGATATTTCACATGGAAGTGTGCATATGATTATGACGAGGTGAAAGCTGCAACCAGCAATGGTTATTGGACGTTGGACGGAATTTCTTTGCAGAAGGCATAGAAAAACTTGTGCCACACCGCAACAAATGTTTCAATAAACTAGGTGATTACATCAAGAAGTAACTTTTGTGTGGAACTTTAGGTACATATAACATTTTTCTGTAATTTCGATCCTGTGTTTTATCAAGAAGTGCAACTAACTCTTTGACTCACCTAAGTACTTCATACTCATAATATTTTTCTGAAGCAGACATTCCTGAATCTGGTCCTCCCACGATTTCCTTGGCCTTCCTCTACTTTTATTTCCTGCCACTTGGGCTGAAAAAATTCTCTTAGTCAGCACCTCATCACTCATTCTTTCAACATGGCCAAACCACCTAAGAATATTAGTCTCCACCTTGCTAACAACATTTTGCCTCACATTACTCATCTGCAACACATCTTCATTCCTCACATGATCAGCGTGTGTCTTACAACAACCCCCCCGTAAGTAACACATCTCCCCAGCACACAAATGACTCCTATATCTTTTCTGCAGTACACACACACACACACACACACACTCTCTCTCTCTCTCTCTCTCTCTCTCTCTCTCTCTCTCTCTCTCTCTCTCTCTCTCTCTCTCTCTCTCTCTCTCTCTCTCTCTCTCTCTCTCTCTCTCTCTCTCTCTCTCTCTCACACAGAACATTGAGCACCCAGAGAAAGATGTTCGATCCTGATGAAATCAAGCGTGCAAGTATCTCAGGACCAAATATTCAAACGCTTACAAAATTATGACCAATGACTAAATAGTGGCCTTCCACATCACATGGGAATGATGCATCACAGAGGGTATATCAAGAGCAAAGTTTGCACTCAGAAACAATTGTGACAGCAGATTGTGGTTGCATTAACTAACCTCCACAGACTGTGAGGATGACTCGACGTCAGATCAGCGTACAATACAAGCAGTTGAGCAAGTTTGAGAGAGGACATATAGTTGGGCTTAGAGTGCTCGGTTAGTCACGTGACCATATTGCCAAACATTTGGGTTAGAGCAATGCAGCAATTGGATGATGTTGGCACTAATGTGTCAATGAGGGCACAACCAGCAGCACGCTAGCAGTGGACAACCGAGGGCAACTATAGAACACAAGGATCAAGAGATTGTGAGAGTCACACGAACAGAACCGAATTCATCGGTCTCAACTATCCATGGCCTCGTTGCGTCATCTACAGGTACAGAAGTGGCCATCTGGACCATTTCCAGACAACTTTCGGCACAGAGACTACATTCGGGAAGCTACGCCACCTACTACTGACCAGCGAGCATTGCCAGCACTGGTTGCAGTGGTGGCAGGCCCGATAAATGGTGGGATAGTGTCCAGTGGCATCGTGTTGTCTCCAGTAATGAGTCTGTTTGCACTTGGTGCCGATGACCAGCACATATGTGTCTGAAGACGTGTTCACCAGCTCGTGGATCCTGCCTTAACCGTGGAATGGCATGTGGCTCACACACCAGGAGTGACTGTCTGTGAGGCCATTTCATACAATAACCAGACATCCTTGGTAGTCTTCTGTACCACCCTCATGGCTCAATGGTATGTGGACGCCATTCTACAACCTGTTGTGTTGCCATTCCTATCGCAGCATCGTTGAGCAATTCTCATTATGTAGTTAATAGTGCTGTTTGTTCTTTTATGGCTATCGTGAAAAGAGATTGACATAAATAGGCTATTCTGCAAATAAAAACCAGGTTGAAGTTTCATTTTGAGGCGGTAACCCTGAAAGAAAGAGTTGCTGATTCACTTAAGAAAGCCCCAAGGGGTGGATTTATTTTACATTTTTAAAGAATATAAACAAAGATCCAATTTAAGAGTTTTCATTTTATGCATCATGCTTTTGCCTTTTCTCATTTCATATTATTTTGAAACAAAGGGCTTTACGAATTTCACTTGCTTTTTGGATATCTTTTGCCTGGCCACACACGGCGTGGCTCTCCCAGATCTTCCTTCCTAATGTTGGCACCTTTCCATGGCCAACCCAATTGCCCGACCTCTGACTGATCGAACATGTTTGGGACACCGCCTGCGCCCATCCCAGATGTCAGCGAACTGGCCTGCAATTTGGACGCCATCTGGCATACTATATCTCAGGACAGTATCCATGAACCAGTATCCGTTGTAGTGCCACATCCGAGCCAAAGGTGGCAGGCACTACAACGTACTGACTTTTTGCCCACATGTAGCTGTTTTATCCAAATAAGTGGCTCAACTGCTCTGGAATTATAATAATTTCCCTTCCTACACATGTACATTGCACGGCATCAATTTCCATCTTGATTAGATGATTCCTTCTGGATGCTTCAGTTTTTTTGTTTTTTGTTTTTTCAAAGAATGTGTGCATATATATACATACACCTTTGATAATTTTAGTACAAATATCCTGTTGTTACATATGAGACTTTGCACCATATTTGGATGCGTTACATGCTTTTGTCTTACATTATGCACGGCTGATAAATTCATGCAGTAGACATTAACAAAACTAGAAAATGTCATCCAGGTGTCAGAAAAATTAAATGTGCATTATTTTTTTCCTCTTGCACGTGTGGAGAGAAACAAGCCTCTCTCCTTACCAATCTTTATGATGGCTATATTGTTTAAACATGTTATTCAATGCACCCTGAAAATTGCTAAGTTGCACATGAGGAAAAATTTAATAATGTTTCAGAATTTTGCTGTTAGTAATAAGACAGTTATTATGAAACACAAGCTTGCCACTTTTAGAATTTTCATGCATAAATGAAAAAGATAATATGCTTTATAGGTGTCATGAACTTCCAAGTTTTCATATTCTTGAAAGTTCTCATTATGTAATTAACAGTGCTGTTTGTTGTTTAATGGCTGTCGTGAAAAGAGATTGACATAAATAGGCTATTCTGTAAATAAAAACCAGGTTGAAGTTTTATTTTGAGGCGGTAACCCTGAAAGAAAGAGTTGCTGATTCACTTAAGAAAGCCCCAAGGGGTGGATTTATTTTACATTTTTAAAGAATATAAACAAAGATCCAATTTAAGAGTTTTCATTTTATGCATCATGCTTTTGCCTTTTCTTATTTCATATTATTTTGAAACAAAGGGCTTTACGAATTTCACTTGCTTTTTTGGATATCTTTTGCATATACCCTTCTATTCGTTTTCAAATGAATGTTGGCAAATTGATGAATCCAGTGGAGAATTGGTTTTTTTTTTATGGAAAATGATAAAGGTTTTAACTTTTTTTTTCTCTCTGTCAACTAAACAATGCTGCTGCCATTATAGGGTACACAAGCATAGAATAGCAGTGTCAGAAAGTGTAGATTGTGGATCAATGACTTGAATTTGTGTAAGGCATAAAAAAAAAAAGTAGCCTGACTGATTTTTGTTGTTATTACTGACATTATAGAACTTGTTAGAGCTGATTAAGCCACAAGTTATATTAGCTTTGGATTTAGTTGCTTAGTGGTAACAGTGTGTGTTTCAGTGGTACTTATATTTTTAAACTTTTCTTTGCAACTGGAATAAATGCCTTGAGCATCTGCAAATTTTGGCCAGGTTTTTGGGGAGATTCATATATAAAACACAAGTTTGTGTGGGGGATTGAGATTACATTAAGGAGAATATCTGAGAAATGACAGATGTGGGTGTTCTGTATCATTCGAGAACTGACTGAAATGAGCGAAAAGTGTCCCAAATGGAAGGAAATTATCTTTGATTGGCCATGAATTGTTGAAGTAGGTGAGTGATTTAGAATCATAAGAATTTGAGAGCAGGGTTTGTGATCATTGTGAGGCATTGCTATTAACAGTAGTAGTTGCAGGTACAAAAGGTCAAGGAAAACATTATTGTTGATTCAGCCTACCATCATACCAACACCATTGAAAAATGATCCCATGTAGAGTGTAATGGAGGAACATGGACTCAGTCTTGTGTGCTTTAGATGGAAACTAGAGTATGTGTAATCACCTTCAAGCATATTTCTGTGAAATTGCCCAATACATCATTACTGCACCTTTGGACTCCTGAAGCAAGCCTAGACTGTTGACCAAGAACACTTGCTTGACTACAGGAACAATGCAAAGATGATTGAAAGCTTATGGGGACCTCCATGTTCTCATAAAAGCATTGCACAGTGAAAACTGTGGTGTCAGACAATAGTTGAACATCGGGTGCATCAACTAAAGAGCCTGGCAGGAAGTGGCATAGCATCAACTGGCACTGTTAGTGTGGTCAAAAATGGCTCCATGTAACTGTTTGAAGTGGGGTGGGACAGAATGCCATCCAGTTGTTAAACTGCCAGGATTGTCTTTTTTTTTAAAAAAAAAGATAGAATCCAGCAGCAAAAAATTTCAGCAACTTATTGCTCAGCCTGTAAAAAATAAATGCATTCACTCAATTCTTGTTTCAACAAAGAATTTGAAAAACAAGTATTGCTTAGTTCAGGTAAAGGTTAATTTTTGAACAGATGGGTCCAAAACCTATTGATTTTCTTATGATGGTCACAATTTCAACAGCTTAAGCAGTGATGACATAGAAGACACATTTGAAACTTCCTAAACTGAGCTCATTCATCCCTGTCAGCATGCTTGGGAGGAGTTCCCACTGCTAAAGGATGTCTGACTAATGAATTAAAGGTCCACAACCCAAGCTGGTTTGTAACCCACCATACACAGACAGCAGCAAATTTTCTGTTTTTGCATAAAAGGTAAATGAAGGTTCACCACCGTCGTTCACCTTCAACCTTCCCTGATTGTGACAGCAAAGAGTAAACATTAGGTGCTTCACCATCACATAAGCAGGAAAACATAAAATACATACTTTGAGCTATACTATACCACATTTTATGTCAGCGTTCACATCCTCACTAACAGCTGGAATAGGATATATATTTCCATGCATGTGCTGCTGGTCAAAATTTTACGGTGCATCTTAATAACTATTTTGGCCTCTGCTGAACATCTGTAAGGCATATTCACATTCTTGAGTCATATAATGAGTTTTATATCATGATTAAAAAATGAAAACGAGAAGGTGGTAAAGAAGTCACAGAATGTAGAATGCGTTGGTGTTAATTATAACATACCTTCAGAAAACATGGGAAAATAAAATAAAAATTGGAGGAAGGTCCCGCAACTGTGTGTATTATTACAAAAACTGTGGGTGAAAATGCCTGTGAAGAAGAAAATCAAGAGTTTCCAGAATGTTGGAACTCACAAACATATACACTGCTGGCCACCCAAAATGCAACACCAAGAACGACACGAGATAGCAAAGCCAGATTTACTAGACACATAACAACAGATACAAAGATGAAACGATTGAGCTTACAGGCCCGTGCGACTTGCGGAACACACAGACATCAATAGTTCGTGTGGCCCCCAAGGCTGGCAATAACGGCTGCTACACGCCGCGGCATCAAACGAAAGAGGCTTTGGATGTAGACTTGGGGTATGTCGGTCCAGGCTGCTTCCATACGTTGCCACAGTTCATCAGGCGTAGCCGCGGGTAGTGCTTGCCGGGCCACTCGGTTGCCGATCTGTGACCAGACCTGTTCGATGGGTGACATATCGGGAGAACAGGCAGGCCACGGCACCAGTGACACCTGGTGGGCCATGAAGAATTGTTGCACAATGCGTGCCATGTGCGGGCGCGCATTGTCCTGTTGAAACGTGGCCGCTGGCAGGTACTGCAGGTAAGGGAGGACTACAGGCTCCAAAACGTCGGAAATGTACCGGTGGCTGTTCAGTGTACCGGCAATGCGTACCAGAGGGGTGCGGGTATCATATTCAATTGCGCCCCAAACCATAACACCAGGTGACGGATTGGTATGGCGATGCATAATTCAGGTGTCATACAGTCTCTCACCGCGGTGTCGCCACATGCGGATCCAACCATCATGGTGTTGCAGGCAGAAGCGGGATTCGTCGGAGAAGACAATGTCGTGCCATTCCGTAGTCCAGGTGCTGCGTTCAACGGCCCACTGCCGCCGCACTCCCCGGTGGTGTAACGTCAATGGTGATTGGAGCAATGGCCGCCATGTGACAAGTCCCTGCTCCTGCAGCCGACGTCGTACGGTACGTGCTGATACAGGTTGTTATGCAACACACCCTAATTCCTGCGCTAACGTATGTGATGTGGCGGTGCGAGCCGTCAATGCCAGCCGCACAACATGCCGGTCCTCTCGTTCGGTGGTGTGCCGCGGCTGCAGCATTCGCTCACGTCTGTCCGTCCGTCCGTCCCTCCTGCACCCACCAAATCTATACTAGCCTCACTGTGGCTGGATGTCATCCCACATGGGCGCCAATGTCTCAGTAAGATAAACCGCTGTCGCAATAAGCCACTATTCGTCCTCTGTCAAACTCTGAAACATGCTGGAATGACTGCCGTATTTTGGGACGAAGCGTCAGGAAGCTTCCCATGCACAGGTCCAGCAGCACAACACACTTCCACTACTTACACCCCGCCTTCTGTGCACCCTTCTTATATAGTGCTCCTCGGTGGCGTGCCGGGCGCACATTATTTGCATATGCCCTGCCGTGCTAATCGTTTGTATGTCCTCTCACGGGCGACGCATGCTGCGAATTTCAGGCCAGTCGGATGCTTCCTTCTTGGTGTTGCATTTTGGGTGGCCAGCAGTGTATTTAAGAGAGAGAGAGAGAGAGAAATAATAAGGGGTTGGTAGTCAAGGATAAAAAAATTGAATGCAAATGATACAGTTCTGCAAAAAGAAAAAAAAACCTCAGCAATTAGCAGTTTACCAAAAGGGTGTTGAATTTTGGTTGAATGAGTCTGTGTTTCTCTTTGAAAAGACATTCATATAGTTTTTTTGGTTTTTTTTTTTTTTTTGAAATTTTGATCTTGTTAAAAATTTTCTGCATAATCTAAGCTTCCATCAGGAACTTTCAGGGCACAAATTACACAAGTAAATAAGGTACGTGTTAGTTAAAAAAAAAAAAGGTTAGTGACAGAAGGGCTGGTGCATATAATTCTTAGGGAAGGTGGGTCGTTACTTTAAGTGATTCGTTTTTTGTGTGATTTTCTTTAGTTCTACCTTTGAGTAATATCGGTACACCATACCGGCTGTTGTTTTGTGTCACTTTGACCACTATCCCATGTACTGGAGTTAACCTCTTCTGTAATGAAAACATGTTATACATTTGATTAGAGGGTTTTCCTGAACTGCTGGTTCTATTATCTAATTCTTTTTCAAGCTTTCCTGTCCTACCAATAATCAAATGCAAATAACTAAAATACAGCATCTGATCTAGCCTTCCCTCCTGGTTTTACTAAAAAATACTGTGTACAATAATTTTTGGAATTTGGCTTAAAATCATTGATTTAAAGAGTCTTCTGTTGAATCATGCTTATAAACTGCAGTATAATGCAACCAGACTTCAACTTGAAAAGGCATGGATAGCATTCGTATTAGTGTTCTCATTCCATCTATAATGAACTGTGTAGCTCTAATAATCCAAAATAGGATTTGATAGTTGCTAATGAAGTACTACTTCCCTTTTCATTCATGAGAAAGAGTGTTTTAACCAGATCTTCTAGGAGTGATCATTAAGTGTTTTGTGTTTTAAAACACTACTGCCAATTACCAAAGATGATGCATACAGTTGTGGTAGTCATTGTGCTTCAAATTTGAAGAGACTGCAAAGTAAAACCATTGACTGGGTGATGAAGTAAACCAGAAGCTCATGTGTTGTAACTTTTAAGTACATGATACATGTGAGATCATAATGGAAGTATTTCTCTTCCTTGTGTTTCCACTGTAATTAAAATTTAATTTCTTACACTTGTAATTTTAAGTATATGTCAAAACAGTGTTTTGAAGTCATATATATGTTCAAATAATTGACTGTCTTTTTTTAGATGGAAACAACCCCAAAAAGTGCAGGGCTAGGTTTGGCCTTGATCAGCAGAGCAGTTGGTGTAAACCATGTCGGTATGTAGATTATTTTCCACATTTCTCTGTGTGTTTGCTTTTTTTTGTAAAATCATCATTTAAAACATACATGCCAAAATTATGTACATACAAGAATGACACAAAATATTAGGTGTGTGCAAAAGTTCTACCTGTACTTTTCATGGAGAAGCAAAGCAATTTATTTTTTACTAAATAACATCTTTATTCTTTTATATAATTTCCATTATTATCTATGACCTCTTGCCATCTTTCTGGTAGTAACTGAATTCCCCTCCTATAGAACTCCTCTGTTTTGTAGTAAAAAACTCTTGTAGTGCAGTTTCGACGTCTTCAACTTTATCGAAGATTTTTCTAGCAAAATTCTGAAGAAATTGAAAAAGGTGGTAGTCCGTGGGGGCCAAAGGTGTGTGTGTGAGGAGGTTGAGGTAACATTTCTCGTCCAATTTCCAGTAATTTTCCCTGAATGGCTAAATCTGTATGGGAGTCTTGTATTGTCATGTTGCAAGATAACGCCTTTGCTATTACCCAGTGCTGGACATTTTGGTTTTTTAAGGCCAAAGGCCTTTCCAACTGTTAGCAGTACAGGTTGGCATTTATTTATCATTTGATTAGGTGCAAACAGCTCCCAGTGTATTACTGCCTTGACATCCCACCATACATTTAACAAGAACTTTCTCAGATGCAGTCCTCCTCTTGAAGTCGATGGAGCAGGCTCTCCAACTCAGCGTCCAATCCTTTGATGCTTTACATTTCTGTAAGGGGTCCACTTTCCATCAGCCATAACTAATTGTTCCAAGAGAGGTTCATTTCTGTGATGATGCACAAGCAAGGAAAGACAGAGGGTTCTTCTGTCCAATCAATTTCTTGTGGACAGGTCATGGGGTACCCAAAGGCCGAACTTTGTGATAAATCCAAGCGCACATGCCCTTCTTTCTACTGTTGTTCTGTATACAGAAAACCTTTCTGATAATTCATCAATGGTTAGATGTTGACCATTTGATATGACTTGGTTGAGATCCTCTTCAGAAAACTCTGATGGGCATTCAGAATGTGGCTAATCTCTGTGGTTCTCGTCTTTCTTCACGGAATTTCTGGAACCAACGGCGACATGTGTTTTCATCTACAACATTGTTGCCGTACACCTCACAAATGTTACGACAGGCTTCAGCTGCATTGTGGCCGTTGTAAACTCAAAAAGCAAACAATGCCTGATGCGATTCTTATTGCTTGACATGTTAACCCTTGTGTGATTTATTTATGAATGAGATGCACCTGCATACTTGGTGCCATTTTATAGCTTACTCCTCAAAGCATTTTGGCCATCACATGCACCATTTGTTATTGCATGTGTTACATTAATTTTTTACTTGGAATTTGCATAATGAAGAATGGATCGATCTTTTGCACACACCTAATACCTAAAAATATCATTCATTATTATTATATAATTATGACTACTATGCTTGTGGTGTTTAGATAAAATAAAAATAGCAACATTTCTCACAATAAAATGTTTATTATATATTGACTATAGTTTGTCCTGATGTATTATACAACAACTACTCATTCATCATGATGATTGCCGGGCCAAACGCTCTGTGAAACTAGAGTCGATATATAATAAACATTTTATTGTGAGAAACATTGCTATTTTTATTCTATCTATTCATTATTAATGTTTAGTCAATTGTTAAACAATGGAATTTATGCCAGACATAAAATCATGTGGTGCTTCTTAGAATATATATATATATATATATATATTTCATACTGGTGATCAACAACACAAGACCAATAATTAAAATTAAGTCTTTTAAAGGCTTTCAATAAAAATTTAAGGTGAAGCTCATTTTCATATATCCCAATATTATCTTTAAAAAATGAATTCCTGTTAATATTCCAGAGATATTAAAATTAGAGAATTAATACCCAATAAGTGCAAGTAAAATTTCAGTGGTAATGTATCTTTAATAGGGTATGTGATACCTCATGACAGATTCTTCAATGTTTTGGTTTAAATCAGGTTGACAAAGAGGATTTGAGGCAGTAATTTCCATTCTTGCAAAAGTGAGGATCTGAACTACTGGAGGTTCCTGATAGGTGTATTGGAGTTGGCAATACATCTCCCTAAATGCCCCAAACATGTTGTATCAGATTTGTGTCAAATGATCTGGTTGGCCAACCCCATACATGGCTTATGGTTTCACTCTCTAGATATCAGTTCACCAAATTAGCTCCGTGAGGGCAAACATTATCTTTCATTAAAACAAAATTGGGATCGATTGCTGCAAGAAATGGATGAACATAAAATTTGGGAATTTCCCTGAATATTTGGTTAAAAGCAAGAAAACCATGCAAAATTTGAAATTAATTTGAATCTTGTATTTTGTTTGGTTAAATAAAATTCATTGATTGTCTGGGTTCATTGCTCTAGAATACATTTCCAATAATTCAGATGCAAACATTTGATGTGACAGACAGTTGGTGAAGAAGAGAAGCACAGTAATAAAAATCACCATTTTGTATTGAAGTATATTCTAAAATGAATGGTCAGTATTTGTTTTACCTTGACTTCAGGCAACAGGAGGAAATTTATCTTATTTATTTATTTATTTTTGAAATAAAGGACAAAGTTTTAAAAAAATACAGAACAAAAGCCTGCATGCATGACACTGAAGCGTGGAAGAAATGTTGGCATGCCTTCAGTATCCATATTAGGCACATAGCAAGTCAGAGGTGAGTGGAAGTAAGGTAGTTAACGTAAAACATGCTCTAAAATGTGCAAAATATCTAGAAATCTACTTCAATGTATACTCATGCTGCAGAAAATAAGTTTCAACTTGTTTTTTTTTTTTTTTGTTTTTTTTTATTTTAGAAACAAAGTAATGCATAGCATATACAGCTAAGTCTGACAAATAAACTTTTTAACACAGTAGCATATTGGCTTCATTGTGAATGGTGCCATTGCTACTTATGTAATTATTGCCAGTCACTTCTTCTGTGCTTGAAGATTTTCATTTCAGTTTTTAAAATTATTTAATTTTTTAGACTTTATTTCTGAAATAAAAAAAAAAGTAAAAATGTTTTTGCATGACTTGAAGTCAATACTAAGTGTGTTTCCTTACCTATTTTAGAGCATATTTTATTTTTAAATTGCAATTTTTACTGCCTCTATGTTAACCCAAATGGCAATCAGAAGTTACTTTAACTAAAAAAAATATCTTGGAGTACCATATGTAAAATATAGCAACATATACTGTAATTCACAATTCAAAATAGTATATGCACCTGTAAAGATAAATCCAGTAAGTCATAAGTCTCATATTAACGTACACAGCAGCACTTTAAAAGTACATCATTTTAAAGGAACCAAAAGAGTTCAAAAACATATCAATAAATTTTATTGTAACACTTAAAATATGTTTTGTTTAATGTTCATTTTAGAGGTCTATATTTATTTATTTTCATAGAATATGTATTCAATAAAATATTAAAGTTAATAGTATGTGTAAATGTTAATTTTGATCATCATTTCATAAATATTCAGATAGAAATAAATTAATACACACGCAAACATTTGCATATGCACTGATTATTGTGTACCTTTTTTCCAATTTGAAAAGACAAAAACAAAGTGCTGGTTAAAAAATATTCACACATTTGAAGCTCTATTTTATTTATTCAAAAAATTTCCTGTACAATATAAGTGTGTATATTAAAATCCTTATGATACATCATCATCATTGTCAACCATTGTCAATCCATTACTGCATGAAGATCTCCCAAGTTTCATCCACAACTTCCTGTCTTAAGCCACTCGCATGTCACTTCTGCATGCTTTCAAATTTCATCCACCCATCTCTCACATCATCATCTTCTCTTCCTTGGTATCCATTGTGATATTTCAGTTGTCCATTGGTGATCTGTTCTTCCAGCAATATCTCCAGCCCCTTGTCGTTTCAGTGATTTTACTTTGAGCATGATGTCTTCCATTCTTGTCATTTTCTTGATCCACAAGTCCCTCTTCTTATCTTTCTTGGATACACCAAGCAAGTAGTTTTCCACAATACTTTCAGTTGTCTGCAGCCTCTGTATGTCATTTTTAGTTAAGGTTCATATCTCTGCTCCATGTGTAAAAACTGGAAAAGGATACATTGATTAAACACTTTTCTTTTAAGACATAATGGTATACTGCTCTTGAAAATTGTACTGTTTCTGCCAAGTTTTATTCGCCAATTAATGTAGCCCAAGGTAAATGTAGGTATCAGTTACCTCTAGATTTTTGCCATCAATCGTTAAATCTTAATTCTCGTAAAAGCATTGTACAACAATTTAATTTCCTGGAAGTTCATTTTTAATCCCACTTATGTACTCTTGTCAGCAAGTTTGTGGAGCATACTTTGCAGCTCTGAAGGGGTAGTTTTAAAATGACTATGTCATCAACAAAGCGAAGGTAAGTTAGATAATCCCCATTAATCTCTATCCCCTTTTCTTTGCAGTTCAATTATTGAAAAATATTCTGCAATTTGTCATTGAAAAGTTTGAGAGATATGGTGTCACCTTGTCTTGCTCCCTTTCCAATGTTTATTAGTGCTGTATCCTCAAGCAGCCAGGCCTTTGCACTTGCATTTTCATAGATGTTATTAATAATGTTAATGTATGCATCTTCCATACCACAGGATTTCAAGACATTTTGATAGCTTCACATAATCAAAGACCTTTTCATAATCAATAAATGCCACACATAGTGGGAGTTCATATTCCCTTTTTCTCTCAGTACATGGATATGATTTATAGTGCTGTAGCCACTCCTGAATCCACCTTGTTCTCTTTGTTGTGCCATGTCCAGTTAATGTGAAAGAAGTTCAGTAAAAATTTTGTAAACTTCTGATAGGAGGCTGATGGGTCTGTAGTTCCTAAGATCCTCAATGTCACCTTTTAATGTTACAGGATCATTGCAGTGTTGTTTCAATTATCAGAAATCTTCCCTTCATTGAGACATCTAGTGAATACTTGGTGAGCGTAGTTTCAATTTCTCCACTGGCTTCTTGTACAATGTCCACAATAATTCCATCATCCTCTGGAGCTCTTCCGTGTGTTTCATGTTCTTAATTGTATGGACAACTTCTGCCAGGAGGACTGGAGAAGCTTTGATGCTCTTTATGTCTGGAATAGATGTATCATCCCTTTCATATGTTTTGTGAGTTTTGTGTAGAACTCTAGGCAAAATTTTACCTCTATTTTTTGTTACAATACCATCTTCTTTTCTCAGCACCATAATCTGTTTTCTTCTGTTTCTGAGATGTCCATTTGTTTTCTTCATGCTTTGACTGTTTTCAGTAGCTTTTCTCACTAGTTTACAATCAAATTTCCTTGTCTTCCATGATACTTTTTCACACTGTCTGGCAAAACTCTGTATATTCCACTTTGGAAGTTATATTTTCTGTATTTATCTTCATCTCCCTTCTCTTTTGCATCAACAGTTTTGTTCTTTCTGACATTTTCTTTATATGCAATTTTTTCTTAGTACAGTCAAACCCGCTTAATGGAATAGCCTATTTGTCATAAGAAAATATTCCAGTAAGCAGGATATTCCATTATCAGGGATCTCTCCAAATAAATTCACATACGTATGCATTTACATACAAACTCAAGTATGTATAACTACCTAAGTAAATTTGTAGTGAAGAAAAAAACATTTAAAGAACAGGTAAAAACTAATTGCATTGTTGTACTTATTAAATCCATGTTGAACACTTACCGCACATGTTGGTTTCCGTATTTCCGTTGTGTAGATGCGGCATGGGGTTTGTTTTTCATTCGGTTGCTGTTCTTTTTTAATTGGACTCGTCACTAAATGAATTTTTTTCCCTTTGCTGCTTCTACATTTCGATACGTTTTTTATCCAAGTAATTTCGGTAACATTCCATTACCGTCATCTAGGGGACGTTTTGCTCCGACCTGCACGGACCGTGTCGGCAGAGCATTATGTGGTTCTCGTGGGCTGCATCTGTTCGCGGCTATCGCTTCCTCTTGGGCATTGTGGCGCCATTTCTTGTCGGCCAGCGATCTCATTTTTCGAACTTTTTCGGTTTTTTGCTCAATTTTAATTAAATTCCTCCAGCTGTTTCTTAAAATATTAAGGTCATTGTGGTTGCAAACTTTTGCTCTATTTTTTTCTATCATTACCAACTTTGCTATTCTGAGGTGTTTCTCGGATTTACAGCTTTTTATGACTTTTATATTTTCAAATTTAGGATATTTTTGGTTAGCCAGACAATATTGAATAAGTGCAGTTTTTTCTTCTTTTTTTCTGCCAATTTTTTACATGTTGTTTTAACCTGTGTTTAAGCTTATTTTTGGTACTTCCTATATATGCCATTGGAGAGTTTTCTGCAATAGGAATTGAGTAAATACCTGCTTTTTCTAACATTTTTATTTTTTCATTATTTTTGATTACTATATTTTTGAAAGTATTTACTTTTCCTCCAATTTGAATGTTATGCTTTTTACAAATATTATTAATTTCATTAGTAGTACCTTTAATGTAAGGAAAACCATTTAGATATGTGATTTCATTTTTATTTATTACTGCATTATTTTTTATTTTCTTTAGTACTTCTGTGTTCCATTTTTTTATTAAATGGTTTGGATAACCAAAGCTACCTGCAATTTTTTTTATGAATTTAATTTCTTCATTAATGAACTGACTATTTTCAGAGTGCGTATATGCTCTTTTAATTAATGTTTTCAGACTATTGCATTTTTGTGGATAAGGATGTGTCGAGTTGTACGGGATTAGAACAGGAACAAATGAACTTTTTCGATAAACTCTGTATTGCAACTTATTTGTGGATTTTATAACTTGTACGTCCAAAAAGGCTATTGTGTTGTTTTTTTCCATTTCTACTGTAAGTTCTATTGTTGGGTATAAAGAGCTGTAACATTTGGTTAATTTTCTTAACTCTTCTTCGTTCAGTTTTGATAGAATGAAAATGTCATCCACGTATCGACAGTATATTTCTAGTTGTAAATGCATTTATGGCACCTCTATTCATAGTGATTGTGGAATAACTTTTTTTTTACGGGTCTTTTTTTAGAGGTTATTTTTAATGAAAGTTGGTTGTCAAATTTTCGAACTAAAGCCTAGTTCGTCATCAGGACTATGTCACTGGAGTAGTTGCTGCCACTCAATTGGAAGAGACCATCCGCAATTATCGTTAATTGTGGTACTTCTTCTTCTTGCTATTTCGATCCCTTCTTCTAGTTTTCTCTTTACTAAGTTTGACTGGTGGGCGATTATTTTCACTGAGTCCCAATTTATGGAGTGTCCACTTGCTTGTACATGTCTGTCTAGCCCTGTTTTGTTCCCAATGTTCCTAATAGCTGCTTGGTGTTCTTTCATTCGGACCTTAATACTTCTCCTGTTTCTCCTATATAGCTGAGTCCGCAGTTACAGTCGATGCAGTAAATTACTCCTTCCTGCAATTGGATGTCCAATTCTTTCTGCTTTAAAGCTGGCAAGAATTTCTTTATTTTGTTATTAAGATCTGGAGCTAGCCTGATATTATATTTTGCTCCGATCCTTTTCAGTTTCTCGAAAAGTCCCTTGTGAGTACGTAATTTTGCTGGTGAATTTGAAGTTGGTTTTTTCCTGCTTCTTTTTTGGCACTTGTTTAAATATTTTCTCAACATATGGGGAGGGGTAATTGTTTTCTGCCAACATTTTCCTTTAATTCTTCTTTGTGAAGATCTTTTTGAGAAGCTGAAGAGACCAGGATTTCAATTTTTCCAAAAATTGTCTCGCTGTATTCGATTTAATATAATCAGGGTGGAATGAGCAGAAGTCTAACATCTTCCCTGTGTTGGTGGGTTTTCTAAAAAGCTGAGTGAATATTTTCCCTTCTCTTGAGGTCAAGGTTAAATCCAGGTAATTGATGCTATGGTCTTTTCCTGTTCCAGGGTGTACTTCAAGGTATTCTCTAGTAAGTTAAATTCTTCCAGAATCTGAGAGGGTAGAGATTGGTCCACAGTATCTACTATAATTAGGACATCATCCATGTACCTTACATAGAGAGCAAACAAGGAGGGTTGTATAAGGATTTTTGCCTCTAGTTTACTTATATAATAATTTGCTAGCAGAGGTGCTAGTGGAGAACCCATTGCAAGTCCTGAAGTTTGCCTGTAATATTTCTTTCCAAACTGGAAGAAATTATTCTTGAAGGAAAATAGGAGCAGTTCATATATGCCAAGTAGTATTTCTCTATTGTGATTATGGAATACTATTTTTTCCGCAAGGTCATCTGCAATGAATTCCAGTAGGAGGTCCAGGTTAATGTTGGTATACATAGAGACTATATCCAGGCTTGCCATTACTGGATGAATTAATTCTGGCAAGTTGTCCAGTTTTCTTCTTAGCTGCATGGAATTTTTAGTAGGTAGGGAGGAGAAGGGAAAATATCTCTGAGGTGACCAAGCAAATAATAATTAATGTTGGAGAGTGGCGAATTTCTAGTGTCTATTATAGGTCTTATTGGATGGCCTTCTTTGTGAACTTTTATCGTACCATAGATCTGTGGAATTCTTGACTGGATTTTGGAGAAGTTTTGAAGAGCTCATTAAGCTGTTTTTTATTTCTTAAAGAGCTGATTAATTTCTTA
Organism: Macrothele yani; assembly: GCA_039090855.1. Lineage (NCBI taxonomy): Eukaryota > Metazoa > Arthropoda > Arachnida > Araneae > Macrothelidae > Macrothele > Macrothele yani. The sequence continues at coordinate 81,106,543 of CM077026.1, forward strand.
AGATTTTTTACAGTTTGATCTATAGGATTACCATTGAGTTCTTCATAATAAGGCTTGCTCAATTCAGCTTCCATTTTATTGTAATACTTCTCTTTTTCTACCAATACCAAAACTTTGCTCTTATCTGCTCTCAGTGCTACTACTTTATCATCTCTCAGTGCTACTACTTTATAAAGTAGTAGCACTGAGAGCAGATAAGAGCAAAGTTTTGGTATTGGTAGAAAAAGAGAAGTATTACAATAAAATGGAAGCTGGAATTGAGCAAGCCTTATTATGAAGAACTCAATGGTAATCCTATAGATCAAACTGTAAAAAAATCTTAAGAAATTAATCAGCTCTTAAGAAATAAAAAACAACTTAATGAGCTCTTCAAAAACTTCTCCAAAATCCAGTCAAGAATTCCACAGATCTATGGTACGATAAAAGTTCACAAAGAAGGCCGTCCAATAAGACCTATAATAGACACTAGAAATTTCGCCACTCTCCAACATTAATTATTATTTGCTTGGTCACCTCAGAAGATATTTCCCTTCTCCTCCTACCTACTAAAAAATTCCATGCAGCTAAGAAGAAAACTGGACAACTGCCAGAATTAATTCATCCAGTAATGGCAAGCCTGGATATAGTCTCTATGTATACCAACATTAACCTGGACCTCCTACTGGAATTCATTGCAGATGACCTTGCGGAAAAATAGTATTCCCATAATCACAATAGAGAAATACTACTTGGCATATATGAACTGCTCCTATTTTCCTTCAAGAATAATTTCTTCCAGTTTTGGAAAGAAATATTACAGGCAAACTTCAGGACTTGCAATGGGTTCTCCACTAGCACCTCTGCTAGCAAATTATTATATAAGTAAACTAGAGGCAAAAATCCTTATACAACCCTCCTTGTTTGCTCTCTATGTAGGTACATGGATGATGTCCTAATTATAGTAGATACTGTGGACCAATCTCTACCCTCTGGATTCTGGAAGAATTTAACTTACTAGAGAATACCTTGAAGTACACCCTGGAACAGGAAAAAGACCATAGCATCAATTACCTGGATTTAACCTTGACCTCAAGAGAAGGGAAAATATTCACTCAGCTTTAGAAAACCCACCAACACAGGGAAGATGTTAGACTTCTGCTCATTCCACCCTGATTATATTAAATCGAATACAGCGAGACAATTTTTGGAAAAAATTGAAATCCTAGTCTCTTCAGCTTCTCAAAAAGATCTTCACAAAGAAGAATTAAAGGAAATGTTGGCAGAAACAATTACCCCTCCCCATATGTTGAGAAAATATTTAAACAAGTGCCAAAAAAGAAGCAGGAAAAACCAACTTCAAATTCACCAGCAAAATTACGTACCACAAGGGACTCGAGAAACTGAAAGGATCGAGCAAAATATAATATCAGTAGCTCCAGATCTTAATAACAAAATAAAGAAATTCTTGCCAGCTTTAAAGCAGAAAGAATTGGACATCCAATTGCAGGAAGGAGTAATTTACTGCATCGACTGTAACTGCGGACTCAGCTATATAGGAGAAACAGGAGAAGTATTAAGGTCGAATGAAAGAACACCAAGCAGCTATTAGGAACATTGGGAACAAACAGGGCTAGACAGACATGTACAAGCAAGTGGACACTCCATAAATTGGGACTCAGCAAAATGTCGCCCACCAGTCAAACTAGTAAAGAAAACTAGAAGAAGGGATCGAAATAACAAGAAGAAGAAGTACCACAATTAACGATAATTGCGGATGGTCTCTTCCAATTGAGTGGCAGCAACTACTCCAGTGACATAGTCCTGATGACGAACTAGGCTTTAGTTCGAAAATTTGACAATACTTTCATTAAAAATAACCTCTAAAAGACCCGTAAAAAAAAGTTATTCCACAAGTATATTTCTGGTTTTTTTTTTCCGTACTCTGCATGACATTTTCTTCAGTCTCGTTCATCACAACCTCAGCATATAAAGTTGATAATGGTGAGCCCATTGGGCCTCCTGAATTTTGCTTGTAAATTTTGTTCTTGTATGTAAACACATTGTTTTCATATAAATAGAATAAAACTTTTTTGAATTCTTGAGTTTGTGTGTCATTTAATATTTTAAGAGTATGTAACTTCTTAATGACAATTTCAATAGCTTCTGGAACAGTAGTGCTTGGATATAATGCTTTAACGTCCGTGCTTGCCATATGTAAGTCCTTTAGGTCTGTTTTTACATTTTTAATTTTCTCAATAAATTCATACGTGTTCTTGATGGCGAACCTATTGTTCATGAAAATGGGTGCAAAGAACCTGTAAATGTTCTTCTGTAAGGTTATCAATGGTGAGTTTTTTTTTTTTTTTTTTTTGAAACAACCAGTCTCATTGGAGCATCTTCTTTGTTTGTTTTTATCTTTGCTACAATACATGGTATGCTTGCTCCCATTGGTGGAAAAAACGCTTGATTTCATCAGGTAATGTGCTATGATTTCTTATATTCGCTAAGAATTTAATTTGGTTATCAATTGGGTCTTTCTATATTTCAGTACAGTTTAATTCTTCTATTGCTACGGTCATTTTTTGTTCGTATTCGACTGTGTTGAGAATAATGATAAAAGGACTTGCATATGGCAAGCATGGACGTTAAAGCATTATATCCAAGCACTCCTGTTCCAGAAGCTATTGAAATTGTCATTAAGAAGTTACATACTCTTAAAATATTAAATGACACACAAACTCAAGAATTCAAAAAGTTTTATTCTATTTATATGAAAACAATGTATTTACATACAAGAACAAAATTTACAAGCAAAATTCAGGAGGCCCAATGGGCTCACCATTATCAACTTTATATGCTGCGGTTGTGATGAACGAGACTGAAGAAAATGTCATGCAGAGTACGGAAGGAAAACCAGAAATATACTGTCGATACGTGGATGACATTTTCATTCTATCAAAACTGAACGAAGAAGAGTTAAGAAAATTAACCAAATGTTACAGCTCTTTATACCCAACAATAGAACTTACAGTAGAAATGAAAAAAAAAAAACACAATAGCCTTTTTGGACGTACAAGTTATAAAATCCACAAATAAGTTGCAATACAGAGTTTATCGAAAAAGTTCATTTGTTCCTGTTCTAATCCCGTACAACTCGGCACATCCTTATCCACAAAAATGCAATAGTCTGAAAACATTAATTAAAAGAGCATATACACACTCTGAAAATATTCAGTTCATTAATGAAGAAATTAAATTCATAAAAAAAATTACAGGTAGTTTTGGTTATCCAAACCATTTAATAAAAAAAATGGAACACAGAAGTACTAAAGAAAATAAAAAATAATGCAGTAATAAATAAAAATGAAATCAAATATCTAAATGGTTTCCCTTACATTAAAGGTACTACTAATGAAATTAATAATATTTGTAAAAAGCTGAACATTCAAATTGGAGGAAAAATAAATACTTTCAAAAATATAGTAATCAAAAATAATGAAAAAATAAAAATGTTAGAAAAAGCAGGTATTTACTCAATTTCTATTACAGAAAACCCTCCCTCCAATGGCATATATAGGAAGTACCAAAAATAAGCTTAAACACAGGTTTAAACAACATGTAAAAAATTGGCAGAAAAAAGAAGAAAAACTGCATTTATTCAATATTGTCTGACTAACCAAAAATATCCTAAATTTGAAAATGTAAAAGTCATAAAAAGCTATAAATCCGAGAAACACCTCAGAATAGCAGAGTCGGTAATGATAGAAAAAAATAGAGCAAAAGTTTGCAACCACAATGACCCTAATATTTTAAGAAACAGCTGGAGGAATTTAATTAAAATTGAACAAAAAACCAAAAAGTTCGAAAAATGAGATCGCTGGCCGACAAGAGATGGCGCCACAACGCCCAAGAGGAAGCGATAGCCGCGAACAGATGCAGCCCACGAGAACCACATAATGCTCTGCCGACACGGTCCGTGCAGGTCGGAGCAAAACATCCCCTAGATGACAGTAACGGAATGTTACCGAAAGTACTTGGGTAAAAAACGTATCGAAATGTAGAAGCAGCAAAGGGGAAAAAATTCATTTAGTGATGAGGCCAATTAAAAAGGAACAGCAACCGAATGAAAAAAAAAAACCCATGCCGCACTACACAACGGAAATACGGAAACCAACACATGCGGTAAGTGTTCAACATGGATTTAATAAGTCCAACAATGCAGTTGCATTAATGCATGTCAAAAAACGAATGAACTTTTTCAATAGCGGACTTTTTCCTACGAAATCCAATATTGGAAGTACTTGAAAGGTAAAAACTAAGTTAAATATTGCTTTATAGCGACTTAAAATGTTATATAGCACAGTACTGTACACTTATAGTGTACAATTTGATAAAATATAATAGAGTACATATGTGCAGTATTGTAGGTGTAACATTCATGGCTTGTCAAAATAATCAATTATTTTACATCGCTTTTTTTCGGAAGTTAATAACTTTGTTACCTGATTTTTCAGTTTATAATATGCGGAGAAGTCCACATCATTTTTATCTTCCAAAAAGCATCTTAAAATGTTGCATGCATTATTCACTTCCGTATGAGAAGGTGCTTCAACATCTACATGATTATCATCATCATCTTCTATAATCTCCACACTAAAAGCCACACATTGTGCGTGTGTTTCTGTCTGTAAACAATCACAACACAAATTCCAAGGAAAATGCCTTGAATAAAGAAACTGCTTTTCTTCTTTGTAACCTAGAAAGAGCAAAAATTTATTCCAATAACCAGGATTAATCTAATATTCTTATTCTATTAAATGGAACGTTTTATCATTATGTACAAAGGCTGCGGTTTGGGACACAGAAATCTTATTCTTTTAAGCAGGATATTCCATTAAGCGGGTTCGACTGTATCACTTATTTTTGTTGCTGTTTCCATTGGCTAGTTTTCTGTCAACTTCAGAGATGCCTACTTCTTCTGATGTTAAACCTTTTGGAACAGGAAATCAGCTCCTTAGTTCCAATTTGAATGTATTATGATCCTTTTTAAGGTTTGTCATGTCACTACATTTTGTTTGTTTTATGACCTTGCCATACTAGAGTTTAGTGTTGAGGTGCATCTTACATCTCACCATTCTATAGTCACTACCTGTGCTGAACCTGTTCAGCACACTGCAGTCTTTGATGACAAATTTCTCGTTACACATAGTAAAATCAATTTTACTTGTCATCCTGTTGGGATGTCTCTATCTCCATTACCCATGTGGCTTTTTTCTTGAAAAAGAAGTTCACAATGAAATACCTTCCTGCCTCTGCAAACTCTACAAGGGTATATTTCCACACTGATTTCTGGTGCCATGACAGAATTTGCCTACCAAAGTTTCATTCTGTTGCCCTATTGTTTGCATTGAAATCTCCCATAATGATCTTCAAGTGCTGCTTACCCTTGTTGTTTAAAAGCCGAATTTCTTCCTCAGGATGACTTGTGATGAGTGCATAAGCTTGAATAACCTGAATTGGTATCTTTTTGAGAGTTGGATAATGAGTCATGTAGCTCTGTCTGAGGAACTTTCTTGTTGAACACTGTTCTTGAGTTTCTTGTTTATAATAAATCCAACACCATTAGTTTTGTCAGTATCTGCCTCATGGTAGTAGAGAAACTGTGTGATGAAAAGCAGTGTCTACTGTTACATTAAATTTTGTTTTACAAATGGTTATTTTTTTTTATATTTTAACTTTTTTCTTATAAAAGCTATCAACATCATGGTAAAAAGTGGTTGATCATGAGAATTCAGTATTTTTCTAGTAGCTCACATGATGCTGAAAGTTGCCAACTCCTATGCGAGTATATTATGGCATATGCTAAAATGTATTTTTGATATGTTCTAGGTTTTATTCAGAGTTAATTACACGATGTTTTACTACCAAATTCCTTTATAAGAAACTTCCTGTGTTTAAACATTTCTTACTAAAGATGGTGTTTAAACATTTCTTACACAAGATATTGTCTAAGTTTTTGTTTGTGCAATTTATTGTATTGTACCTCTTCATCTTTTAATTGTGCTGTATCTGTTCCAGGAGAAAAAAGAAGTGTGTCCGTTATGTTAGTGGTTCTGACAACACCGGAGAAAGTGAAGACAACATTGGCAGTGTGGGGAGTGTGGGAAGTCTTGAAGCTCCAACTCCAGACTCAAGGTGTGCAGATGGTGACATCAGCAGTGACTCTGAGGATAGTGATATTGATGGTCCCAATGTTTCCTCAGAGCTCAGCCTATCCAGTCCTCCAGTTCCTAGTGTTACAATGGACAGCAGTAGAACAATAGAGAATGATGGGCTGCCGTTGGGGAGTCCACCGTATTATCATCCACTTAGTGTGCAACACCTGTCACAGCCAGCTTGCAGTGCCAGGGACAGTCCAGACCCTGATCAAGGCCCAGTGCCTCTTCCGCAGTTACCGACACCGCCCTCCACAGACTCCTCGACAGCTGCTGCGCCATCATTACTCACTGTTACATAGCACAGAAGAAATTTTAGTTCAAGTATGTATGTGTTCATTGAGTGAATGGACTTAGGTATGCATGTGTTTTTACTGTGTATGAGCAAAATGGATCAGTGCAAACAAATCGCCTTGTTGTAGATATTCGTCCAAGTGCCCAAAACTTTTGTCGATATTGTAAAAATGTGCTGGCATACGACATGCTATCAGTTACCATCTTCAGGAAGGTGTGACTGAGGCTTGTTTTTAAGTGACTGTCCCAAATCAACTCATTTTTATTATATTCATCACTGAGACAATCATATTTTGTTTTGGTGTGTCCGGGAAGATGTGCATATGAGATTATTGGAAGACCGAAATGAAATTCAATTGTAAAAATGGACTCTTTACATCTGATTTACTTTTGAAAAATGGTTGATTGTAAAATAGTTATTCATCTTGATGTGCAAATATCAATTTTTACATTGAGATTAAAGAGGAAATAACTTTTATGTTTGAGTACTGTGTGTGTGTATGTGTCAAATTTTTATGAAATGTATTATATGAAAGAGATTGGCTAGATAAGAAGTACCGTATTTTCTGTTGTATAATCCGCAAATTATCTGCAAAAAAAGTTGTAAATTTAGGTTCTGTGGATAATACATCAGTTTAAAAAAAACAAAAAAAAAACGTTTTTCTCAATTCAGTAGTTTCCACAGAGCAGAGTTGGAGGGGAAGGTGTGTCATAATGAAAGATCAGGGAAGTTGACGGGGGGGTCACTTTGTATTGTTGAGAAGGACAATGGTTGTGTGCCCCAAAGCAAGTGAACCTCTCTGTATTTGTCACCAGCCAATGAAAACATGTACAGTGCTGGCTGCATTAATCTATGCATGCCTCCTTTCACAGTTTCATGTTCTGGGTCTTGTGTAGTGATGGGCTCATCAGTGGTTACTCACTCGTTAAACATCAGTACTGCTGGTGGAAATTTTCAGTGTATCACTGAAAACCTCGATGTTTTTGCTAATAAGCCAAAGAATTCACACTTTTTGATCTGCAGCAGTAAATGGGCACATCAGTGGGAAAAATCTCTGTTCAATTTATCGGTGATTATTCAACACTGAGTAACCAATAATATTTGTTAAAACGCTAGACGTATCGGTGGAAACGTCAGTGTTTCCTTGATGTATCACCTTCTGTAACAACGGCGAGTAGCATTCAGAGTGGAGATACAAAATAGCCTTTTATCTCCACTCGGAATGCAATTCGTCATTTAGCATGGTGTAAAGAACATTTATCATGGACTGTGATTAATGGAAATGAGTCCTATAGACTGATGAATCCAGATATGAGTCCTGTAGACTGATGAATCCAGCTGGGGGAACACTATTTACCACAGTGTACTGTTCCTGCGGTCAATTTTGGAGCTGGCAGTGTACTCGTGTGGGGGGTGTTTTTCATGGTATGATCCTGGCCCATTGGTCATCGTGGACAAACCTGTTAACCAGTACATCTACCTCGGTATTCTGGACAATTGTGCCCTGCCAACTCTGTGGCAGAACCATGGAACTGAGCCTTGTTGGTACCCGCAGGATAATGCACCGAACCGTAAAGCAAGGACTGTTATGTTGTGGTTTGATGATAATTCCTTATTGTGTGTGGACTGGCCAGCACAAAGCCCTGATCTTAATCCCATAGAGCACCTATGGGATGAATTAGAGCACTGCATAAGAAGTTTGGAACCAAGGCCTACTTCTAAGTTAAAGTTAGCAGCAGCATTATGTACTGAATGGAAGCGCATACCTAACACTGTATTAACCTTGTGGAAAGCATGTCTCAAAGGGTCAGTGCATGCATTAATTAAGGGCAAAGGTGTACCAACACTGTACTAATGTACGTCAATAAATGCGGTGTACCATCAAAATAACCCAGTCAAAACAACTCAGCGTCTGAATAACCCTGCGTGAAAAAAAAAGTTACAAAATAAACTTGAGTCATAATAACCCCAGGTTACAATTATTGTGCATCATAATAGCCCACGACTTAATAACGAGCGTAAAATACTACTTCATGATACTCTAACTTAGATGGTAGATGGATTTTGGAAGGGGTAGGGGTCAATAGGGCCCCCAAACAAAATTTTCATAAAATCTACAGTTTTCAATTTAGAAACACCAAATTCGGTATACTACTTTATGGTACTCTAACTTAGATGGTAGATGGTTTTTGGAACGGGTCAACCCCCATACAATTTTTTTTGTAAAATCAACAGTTTTCAATTTAGAGCCACCAAATTTGGTATACTACCTCATGGTATTCTAATTTAGATGGTAGATGGTTTTTGGAACAGGTTGGGGTCAAGGGGGCCCCCAGACAAAAAATTTGTAAAATCAACAGTTTTCAATTTAGAGCCACCAAATTTGGTTATCTCATGGTGTTTCTAATTTAGACGGTAGATGGGTTTTTGGAACGGGTCGATGTCAAGCCCCCCCCCCCCCCTCACACACACACACACACACACACACAAAAAATTAAATTTAGAACCACCAAATTTGGTATACTACCTCATGGTAGTCTAACTTAGACGGTAGATGGATTTTGGAACATGTAGGGGCCCGGGCTCAAGGGGCTCCCCATGCAAAATTTTTGTATGGGGGCCATCGTGCGCATGCTCAAGTTTAGTTGGCATAAGTACTCGATAATATTTGTTTACCTCCATGTCTGTGTTGTTTTTGTGAATGAACGTTTAGTAAGTAGTTTGCGCTGTGCTTTTTAATTTGGAAACTTAAAAATATGAAAAATAAGTGCTTCATTTGTGATAAGGCTTTTAAATGTTCTTTATTAAAGGCTGATATTTTGGTTCACTTTAGTTTTTCCCAGGAACCATTTTCAGTACTCTGTTAACAATAACAAATTAAAATTTGTACATTCTGTTGAATATATTGGTGACTATCGACAGAGCATTGAAAATCTAGCTCCTTCATCGAGTTTAAATTTGTGTGCACAAGGCCAATTACTTGTTACCACAGCATGTTGAAATGCGAAATTTTCAGGTATGGAGAAGTGGCCACCGGAGCTGCATAAAGAAATTTCGTGTGGCTATATTCCCCGCTACTTGAGCAACTATTGTTCATAAAATATTTACCTTTTTAATATTTTAATTTTCAGCAAGAAATGATTTCGGGCCAAAGACAAAGCGGAGGACTAGCCACAAAAATTTTAAGGGGTTGTAAAAAAATTGCGTTCTGAACTGCTCCGTGGCTATGTCTCCCGAGATTGGTCATCTGTCAGACATAAAAATTCTTATTCACAATATTTTTCAAGGTTTATAAACTACAGCAGGTAAACAAATTCTCTGCCTGTTTGTGCAAACCCAGGAAACCCTGTTGGGGGGGGGGGTATATTGTGATACCAAAAGTGTAAAATGTAAAGAATTTCTGGTCAGATTGGGAAATTTTGAGCATTTACAAACTACATTTGAACAAGCTGTCTGCGGGCATGTGCTAACACAGAAAGCGTGTCTATATCGGGGGGGGGGGGATTCTGAAATTGTACATATAATGAATTTCTTGTTGAGATGTAGTTTGTAAACGCTCAATCTCCCAATCTGACCAGAAATTCTTTACCCCCACCCATACAGATTTTCTGAGTCAGCATATGCCCTCAGAGAATTTGTTGACTTGTAGGTTGTAAATGATGAAAATCTCTCGATAGGACCATAAATTTTTCATACTTCACCCCCCCCGACAGTTTTGCTGAGTAGTCACATGCCCTCAGATGATGTGTCGAGCTGTAGCTTGAAAATGCTGAAAATCTCTCGATCAGACTAGAAATTCTTTATATTTTATACTTTTGGTGTAACCCCCTTCCCCAACAGATTTCCTGAAGCAGTACATGCCCTCAGATAATTTGTTGAGTTGTAGCTTGTAAAGGCTGAAAATCTCACTATTGGACCAGAAATGCTTTATATTTTAGGTTCACCCCCCCCCCCCCCCCGAGAAATCTTTTGTTCAGTTGTAGAACATAAGCATTTTTTATAAAGAATTACATTAATTATCGTAATTAAGAAAAGACAAAATTACGGAATCTTTATATGACTCAGATAACCAACTTCTTGGGGTCGTGGCCACTAAGCAGTCAAAAACGCAAATTTTATATGACCCCTTAAAATTTTTGTGACCAGTTCTCCTGTGGCCATTTCTCCTACACCCTACCTAATAAGCTGTAGGACCCCCTTTAGCCCACATAATAGCGGCCAGGAGTATCAAGTACCGTAATGTCAACAGCAAGTCCTCCAGTTTCCGTACATTTCGGGGGGGGGGGGTTGAATTTGTGCGAACCCGCTTTTTCAAGTCTAACCACAAATGTTTGATTATGTTCATGTCAGCTGAATTTGGATGCCAGGGCTTTAACAGAAAGTCACCAGCATGTTCCTTGAACCACTCCTTGACGATTCTGGCAGTGTGGCATGGAGCATTATCCTGTTGGTAATGGCCATCACCAGCAGGAAACACAGTTGCCCTGAATGGGTGAACTTGGTCCGCAACGATAATCAGGTACCTGGCAGCTGTAAGAGATGGTACTGTTAGGATACTGGGACCTAAAATGTCGCAAGAAAACATCACCCACAGCATAACACCGCCGCAGCCAGGTGCCATAGACTCTGTTAGTAATCGGCATATCCGTGCTCGACCGTCTACGTAATGCACCAGGAATCTTGCTTCGTCAGACCAGGCTACTTTCTTCCAAGTGTCCTATCTCGATGATCATGGGCCTATTTCATGTGTTGTTGGCAATGATGTGCAGTGAGCATGAGGACCCGGCTGGATCATCATATAATTATGGTATCATAAAATTTATATTTATATTGCTATCAGCAAGAGTGGATGCACGAATCTGCTTTCGTGCGTGAAGTATTACAAATAAGTTTTAAAGCGTTTTTTATGTGATGTATACCTCTAATTTACATATCCGACATTCCCCTGCGTTGTTGTCATGTGACCGTAACTGGTCCAGAGTATAAAATGTGACACAGAGAAACGTTTGCCCAACAGTCAAACGCACTTGCACATTGGTAGGTGAAAGATGGCAAGCGATACTGCATTTGTTACGAATTTCCTCAAGTAAAAAGTGCTGCAAAAGCATGTGCAATGATCTGTTTTGGGGGAGAATATTGTATCGAAAAGCACATGTGGGTTTTGGTTTAGGCGGTTTAAAGCAGGTGATTTCAGTGATGGAAAGTTTGCGTTAAACTGGGCCAATTTCATTATCTTGCACCAAACTGCAACAAATTACTAAAAAATTTTAATATTTGCGCCCAACTGCGCCGAAACGGCAATCCACAGCAAAAATTGCCGAGCGAAAGAAATGTTTTCACGGCAAAAACTGCCGTTTTAAACGTCGAATTGAATGACGCTTTTTTATGGTCTATGCGTAATTTGGTGAAAAACGACCCTTAATCGACACGTTCCGTACCGCCAATCCCAAAATTTCGGAATGTTTTTCACCTACCATCTAATTTGTTGTTTTTTCGGCAAAAGGTAACGAAAAAGCAACGATTTTCGCGATGTAGGAAATTAAATTGTTTTTTCCTTATGGAGGAGGAGTTTTGTTGTAATCACGTGGTATGTAAGAGAAACGATGCTGTACGTTATGAAATCCTGATGAAGATTGTTTACTGATAGTTTGGCGGTCTTTCGAAGTGTTATGCAATTGATATTGTTTTATATGTCCTTCCCTGCTCTTTGGGATAGCGCAGTTATTTCATTCCGGGCGAGGTACGCGATTACGTAAATACAGCGTAACGTCAGTCATTAGCTGTTTCGTTGACGCGGAGGACGACTGAAAACAGCTCTCTCGTGGCAGGATACAATGGTTCTGTTTCTAAAGGATTCATGGGTATTCAGAGATGCCAACTTTTACGGATTTTCACTCCATCGTATGGTTTTACGGAAGTCACCCGAAAAACTACGGAAAAGCCCTCGCAAGATTCCTGCACGCAATTTCTATTAAATTTTTTTTTTACCGTCTTTTGGTAGAAAAAACGCACTTTACAGGTAGTCCCTTATGCGCCTTCGATGTTCTGACTTACCCCGGCAATTTAAGTGGAGTTTGTCATGTGATTCTCCATACAGCTATTTGAGAGTACCGTACGCAAAAGTCGAGAGGGAACTGAGCTAAGCGCCTTTTGCCAACTCTTTACATTGATTGCATGTCGCTTTGTGCTTTTGAAAATTTCGGTGCAAACGTTTTAACCCTTTCTACTCGACTGTCGGGCGACATCCGACATTACTAAATCGCCGAATAGCTCATCCGCCACGCCGATGACGCCTCTATAGCTCGCATGTCGGTGGCCGCGAGACATTTCTTTTTCACCGGATAAAGAAAAAAAACGTCATCTGCGTGTCGGGTATCACCCGCCATGCCGATGACGCCTCTATGGCTCTCATGTCGGCGCTCGCGAGGAATTTAGTTTTCACCGAATTGCTCGCGTGTCGGGTGTTATCTGCGACGCCTCTATAGCTCGTATGTCGGGGCTTGCTAGACATTTCTTTTTCGTCGAATATGTCGGGTGTCACCCTCCATGCCGATGACGCCTCTATAGCTCGCATGTCGGTGGTCGCCGCCCCGGTGGCGCAGTGGTCTAAGGCGTTGGCCTCTGATCATTCGTCCGAAGGGGTCCGGGTTCGAATCCCGGTGAGGCATGGATGTTGTGTTTGTCTTACGGCACTGGCTCTCTCCCTTCCCTGGAACCAGTGACCCTAAATTAGGGACGGGCGACTGCTTATAGCCCATTGAGTTGCTCACGGTGGTCGTTAAACCTCCAATCAAAAAAAAAAAAAAAAAAAAAAAAATGTCGGTGGTCGCGAAATATTTCTTTTTCGTCGAATAAGTCGGGTGTTGTTCGCATGTCGGGGCTCGCGAGACGTTTCTTTTTCACCGGATAAAAAAAAAGAAACTTCATCTCTTCATCTGTGTGTCGGGTGTCACCCGCCATGCCGATGACGCCTCTATGGCTCGCATGTCTGCGCTCGCGAGGAATTTCGTTTCCACCGAATAGGTCGGGTGTTATCCGCGACGCCTATGACTCCTCTGTAGCTCGGATGTCGACGCTCGCGAGGAATTTCTTTTTCACCGAATAGGTCGGGTGTCATCTGCCACGTCTCTGACGCCTCTATAGCTCGTATGTCGGGGCTTGCGAGGCATTTATTTTTCGCCGAATATGTCGGGTGTCACCCTCCATGCCACAATGATGCCTCTATATCTCTCATGTTGGCGCTCGCGAGACATTTCATTTTCGCCGAATAGCTTGCGTGTCGGGTGTCATCCGTCGCGCTCATTACGCTTCTATAGCTCGTGGGTCGGGGCTTGCGAGGCATTTCTTTTTCACCGAATATCGCAGGTGTCGGGTGGCACTCTCCATGTCAATGACGCCCCGTATGGCTCGCATGTCGGGGCTCGCGAGACGTTTCTTTTTCACTGGATAAAGAAAAAGAAACGTCACCTACGTGCCGGGTGTCAACCGCCAGGCCGATGACGCCTCTATGGCTCGCATGTCTGCGCTCGCGAGGAATTTCGTTTTCACCGAATAGGTCGGGTGTTATCTGCGACGCCTATGACTCCTCTGTAGCTCGGATGTCGACGCTCGAGAGGAATTTCTTTTTCGCCGAATAGGTCGGGTGTCATCGGCCACGTCTATGACGCCTCTATAGCTCGTATGTCGGGGGCTTGCGAGACATTTCTTTTTCGCCGAAAATCTCGCGTGTCGGGTGTCACCCTCCATGCCAATGATGCTTCTTAACCTCGCATGTTGGCGCTCGCGAGAAATTTCTTTTCCCGGAATAGCTTGCGTGTTGGGTGTCATCCTCTGTGCTCATCACACCTCTATAGCTCGTGGGTCGGGGCTTGCGCGAGAAATTTCTTTTTCGCCGAATATAGCATGTGTCGGGTGGTACCCTCCATGCCGATGGCGTCTCTATAGCGCGCATGACATTTCTTTTTTGCCGAATAGGTCGAGTGTCAGCCGCCACGCTGATGATGTCTCTATAGCTCGTATGTCTGGGCTGGCGAGCTAAAGCTGAGCTTTCACTGCTAAGTTGTGGCCTCTACTGCAGAAAAAAAAATGCGAGTTCTGTGTGAATATGGGTGAAAAGTTATTTGAGTAGATAGGGTTAATTTAGATTGAAACGAAATGAAACGTAGCAGTGAAACAGCTATGACAACAAAAAGAACGAAGTCAGATAAAACTTATCGACAAGTGTATCGCTGTATGTATAGTAAATAACAGCCTTTTTATGAAGCATCTAAAGTTTTGCTGAATCACGTTTTATAAGCCATGTATCTGCGATTTCAGCCTGTCGCAAGGCGGCCGCAATGATTGTAGGCGTCATGCGGAGAGCAAGAAGCACAAAGATCATGTCAAAAGATTAAATGGAGATGTGAGTAAAATTAATGTAACCAAAAAACTTCTGACAGCTTATAAAGAATCCTGAAAAAAATATCAAGAGCAGATTAGTGCTGGAAAAATGCAACAAAACCAGCAAAAAAGAGAAGAAATTTAATGTTCACAAGGTGATTTGAAATGGAAAGAAGCTGAACATTTGCAACAGTTAGATTCCCTCATAAAATGGTAAACAATGCTGAGATGAACATGGAATGTGGCATAAAATAAAGACATGAGTGCAATAGAAAGTGGACAGGTACTATTAAACAGTGATGGAAAGTTGCAAAACCATTTTTGGAGCAGGTAAAATTCATTTTTGGAGCAGCAAAATGTGTTTTTGGAGCAACAAAATGCATTTTTGGAGCAGATAAAATACATTTTTGGTGTAAGAAAACATTTTTTAGAGCAGGTAAAATATTAGTAGATAGAACAAACTCTTAGGCAAAAAATGTTTTGGAAATAAATTGATGCACCCTACTCAAATTTAAAACATCTTGCATTGAAATACACACACACACATATGAAACATTTTAGTTTTCAAATACATCAAAAAATTTGTAACCATAGCAGGATTCTATTATTAATCATTTATTTTACAGAAAATGTTTCATTTTTCACTGCTTTTCTCAATATTTAATTGCTCAATTCTATTCTTTTCTAATTTTTTAAGATAGTTAGCAATGTTTTGTTCTGCTTCTTGTAATACAGTGATGGAAAGTTTGCGCCAATTGCGCCGAACTGCTACAAGTTACGAAAAATTTTAATATTTGCGCCCAACTGCGCCGAAACGGCAATCCACAGCAAAAATTGCCGAGCGAAAAAAATGTTTTCACGGAAAAAAAAATGCCGTTTTAAACGTCGAATCGAATGACGCTTTTTTAAGGTCTGCGCGTAATTTGGTGAAAACGACGCTTATCAAACCGCCAATCCCAAAATTTCGGAATGATTTTCATCTACCTTCTAATTCGTTGTTTTTTCGTCAAAAGTAACGAAAAAACAACGATTTTCGCGATGTAGGAAATTAAATTGTTTTTGCTTATGGAGGAGGAGTTTTGTTGTAATCACGTGGTATGTAGGAGAAACAATGCTGTACGTTATGAAATCCTGATGAAGATTGTTTACTGATAGTTTGGTGGTCTTTCGGAGTGCTGTGCAATTGAGATTGTTTATATGTCGTTCCCTGTTCTTTGGGATAGCACAGTTATTTCATTCCGGGCGAGGTGCGCGATTACGTAAATACAGCGTAAAGTCAGTCATTAGCTATTTCGTTGACGCAGAGGACAACTGAAAATGGCTCTCCCGTGGCAGGATACAATGGTTCTGTTTCTAAAGGATTCATAGGTATTCAGAGATGCCAACTTTTACGGATTTTCACTCCATCTTACGGTTTTACGGAAGTCACCCGAAAAAACTACGGAAAAGCCCTCGCAAGATTCCTGCACGCAATTTCAATTTTTTTACCGTCTTTTGGTCGAAGAAAACGCACTTTACGGATAGTCCCTTATGCGCCTCCGATGTCTGACTTCCCCCGTCAACGGAGGCGGAGTTTGTCACGTGATTCCCCATACAGCCATTTGAGAGTACCGTGCGCAAAAGTCGAGCGGGAACTCAGCTCAGCGCCTTTTGCCAACTCTTTACATTGATTGCATGTGGCTTTGTGCTTGTGAAAATTTCGGTGCAAACGTTTTAATCCTTTCCACTCGACTGTCGGGTGACACCCGACATTACGAAATCGCCGAATAGCTCACCCGCCACTCCAATGACGCCTCTATAGCTCGCATGTCGGTGGTCGCGAGACATTTCTTTTTCGTCGAATAGGTCGGCTGTCACTCGCCACGCCGATGACGCCCCTATAGCTCGCATGCCGGTGCTTGCGACACGTTTCTTTTTCACCGGATAAAGAAACGTCACCTGCGTGTCGGGTGTCACCCGCCATGCCGATGATGCCTCTATGACTCGCGTGTCGGGTGTTATCCGCGACGCCTATGACGTCTCTATAGCTCGAATGTCGGGGCTTGCGAGACATTTCTTTTTCGCTTTTCTTGCTATCTCTGCTTCCGGGAGATGTATTTGAAAAGTTCTTTTTCCTCAGCATAGCTATGAAGAATACTTTTTGCCTGTTTTCAACTTTTCATTATGCAAAATTCTTCTGCTAAAAGGTATATTTCATGTATCCTTTTATATCTCTTCTTTTAACTGTTCAATTTGAAAATCTTCTTGTCTCAATACCTTCCTTCTGCTTATGGGAAACTATTTTTGCACCATTTGTTAATTTTCATAGCATATTTTTTAGCCACTGTGGAAGTACGTAGCTGAGTTTTTGTGTGCGCGTGTGTGTGTGTGGGGGGGGGGGGGGTACTTGGACCTTTACTAAATATATGCTAATGAATGCTTTATATAAAAATTTGCCATAAAATCAGATTCTTAGTATTTTCTGAGCTAAGTAATTACTTTGCATCTCCTATACTCAGTTTTCTAATTATGCCCAATTAAATTGCATTGATCACTAATGAATGCAGTTGTACACAGCCCTTGGATTTAAGGTTTTCCCATTATTCTCTTTCATTTCACGTTTGAAATGTTTGTGCATACTTTGTTTGCTGGTGAGTAGAAATTTAAAACATAGCTACAGCATCAATATTATGTTGAAAATTCCTTCCCTAAATAAAATGTAACACAAATACTGTACTTGCTCCTATGATTATGTGTTTAAGAAATAACAATCCGTATGGTCGTTTGAAGAAGTTCCAAATATTTCACCTTTCCTTACCCTTAAATTTTCAATGTAAGCATTATTTCAAAATAAATAAATACAAATAGTATTGTATGTATTGACTTTGTGGTATATATAAAGGCATTTCAAGAGTAATGCCACATACCTATGTATTTTTGAGTTTTACATTTTTTTCCCTGTAATTTGCTCCAATAATTGAACTAAAGCCAAAGTAGAAAAATAAATTCTTATCAAAATCAGTGTAGTATTTTGTATATAAAAATGTATTAGATATTAAACCTGGTCACATTTTCAGTGACAGTTTTGGTATTTCAGCATTTATCTGTGATTCTAAGTTTCTGATTAGCTGCAGCAGACATCATTTTTAATATTCTGTATTAAGTTTGCCCAGGCATGTAGGAAGTTGTAGGTTAAAGGTTGAACATACCTATGGTTTCACTATATTTTAAGTAAGAGCGTTTGAATCGTATGTCCTTGAAAAAAAAAAAGTCCTGGAATTTTGTGATTGAAAAAGCGTAAGAACCATGAATGTACTCAAAAGGTACAAAACCATCGTGACGAATAGGGACTTAGAGCAAAGAGGTTGCTGTGATGTTAGCAGTGACATCAGCTCACCGTCGTCAAATATGTACCTGTGTCCAACAGTACATGTCATAGAATGCAGAGTGACACAATGTACTTTTCACAGACGAATCCCGTTTCGCTCTTTATCCTGATGTTCGACAAGGACATGTGTTGAGGAGATCCGACATATGAATGCAACCACACTATATGCTGTCCACCTACATTCCAGCCTTACCAGCAAGTCGGTTCAGGTCTGGGCAGGACTGTTTTAATAGCCGCACTTCCTTGTATGTTTGTCAAGGCAATGTGAATGCCTCAGGGTACTGACACAAGATCATTGTGGCAGTGTTTCACGCTGCTATTGGACATGCATTCCGTTTTCTCGATAGCAATGCAACCAGTCACCGTGCCTGGGACGTACTTCAGGCACGGTAGGCAAGCAGACGTATACTAGTTAGTTTAATTTTCTGCATTTCATAAAATGATATCCATGAGACCCAGATTAAGAGTTTCGTGCATTACCGTGTGAGCTAGCCGTCCACGGGAATCAAGCAGAGGTAAACTAGTTACTTTAATTTCATTTTAATTTTCTCTGCTTGATGAAATGATCTACAAAAATGGCTAGCACAACGTGGGACTCCAACACACGACCCCGAGATTAAAAGTCTCGTGCTCTACCGACTGAGCTAGCCGGGCACGGGCGGCAAGCAGACGTATACTACTTACTTTAATTTTAGATACGAAAATGACTAACCCAACGTGGTGCTCGAAGTCCGCTTAATGAAATGATATGCAAAAATGACTCGCCCAACGTGGCGCTCGATCCCACGACCCCGAAATTACGAGTCTCGTACTCTACATACTTAGCTAGCCGGGAATTGGGGTCAAGCAGACGTGTAACAGTTACTTTAATTTTCTGCGCTTCATGAAATGATATACAAAAATGACCCACCCAACGTGGGAATCGAACCCGAGATTACGAGTCTCATGCTCAACCGACTGAGCTACCCGGGCACGAGTGGAAAGAAGGCGTATACTACTTACTTTAATTTCATTTCAATATTCTCTGCTTGATTAAATGTTCTACAAAAATGGCTAGCCCAACGTTGTACTGGAACACATGACCCCGAGATTAAAATTCGCAGGATCTACCGACTGAGTTAACTGGGCACGGGCAGCAAGCAATCATATACTTGTTGCTTTTATTTCATTATAATTATCTTCGCTTGATGAAATTATTTGCAAAACGGAGTAGCCCAACGTGGGGCTCCAACTCCCGACCGCGAGATTAACAGTCTCGTGCTCACTGAGCTAGACGGTCACGGGTGGCAAACAGACGTATAACAGTTGCTTGAATTTTTTTCCGCTTCATGAAATGATATACATAAAAGACGCTCCCAACGTTTGGCTGTTACCCCCGAGAATAAGAGTGCTCTTCCGAGTGAGCTAGCCGGGCACTGCCAGCTAGCTGAAGTATACTAGTTGCTTTAATTACATTTTAATTTTCTCCGCTTGATGAAATGGTATTTACAAAAATGACTCACCCAACGTTGGTCTCGAACCCACAAACCTGAGATTAAGAGTCTCGTGCTCTACCGACTGAGCTAACCGGGCACGGGCGGCAAGCAGAAGTATACTAGTTACTTTAATTTCACATACTAAAAGGACTCTCCCAACGTGGTGCTCGAACTCCGCTTCATGAAATGATATACAAAAAAGGACTTGCCCAACGTGGGGTTTGAATCCATGACTCGCCGCCCCGGTGGCCGCAGTGGTCTAAGGCGCTGGCCTCTGATCATTCGTCCGTAAGGGGTCCGGGTTCGAATCCCGGTCGGGCATGGATGTTGTGTTTGTCTTACGGCACTGGCTCTCTCCCTTCCCTGGAACCAGTGACCCTAAATTAGGGACGGGCGACTGCTTATAGCCCATTGAGTTGCTCACGGTGGTCGTTAAACCTCCAAAAAAAAAAAAAAAAAAAAAAAAAAAAGAATCCATGACTCCTTGGTTATGAGGACCACGCACTAACGACTGAACTAGCCGGGCACGAATGGCAAGCAGGTGTATACTTGTTGCTTTAATTTTATTCGCTTCAGGAAATGATATACAAATCAGACTCTCCCAACGTGGGGCTCGTTCCCACGACCCCGAGATTAAGAGTCACGCACTCTACCGACTGAGCTAGCAGGGCACGGGTGGCAAGCAGACGTATACTAGTTACTTGAATTTCACTTCAATTTTCTCCGTTTGGTGAAATTATATACAAAAATGACCCGCCCAACTCGAACCCACGACCTGGAGATTAAGGGTCGTGTGCTCTACCGACTGAGCTAGCCGGCAACTGGCTGCAAGCAGACGTATAACAGTTACTTGAATTTTCTCCGCTTCATAAAATGATATACAAAAAAAGACTCTCTCAACGATTGGCTCGAACCCGCGACTAAGAGTCCCGTGCTCTTCCGTGTGAGCTTGCCGGCCTTGGGCAGCTACTTGAGGTATACTAGCTACTTTAATTTAATTTTAATTTTCTCCGCTTGATGAAATGATATACAAAAATGACCCGCACAACGTGGGTCTCGAACCCACGGCCCCCAGATTACGGGTCCTGTGCTCTGCCGACTGAGCTAGCCGGTCACGGGCGGCAAGCAGATGTATAAAAGTTTCTTTAATTTCCTGCGCTTCATAAAATGATATACAAAAAGGACGCTCCCAACTTTGGGCTCGAACCCACGACCCCGAGATTAAGAGTCTCGTGCTCTTCCGAGTGAGCTAGCCGGCCACGGGCAGGGAGCTGAGGTACTCTGGTTACTTTAATTTTAATTTTCTCCGCTTGATAAAATGATTTACAAAAATGACTCGCCCAACGTGGGGCTCCATCCCATGACACCATGACCCCATGAATAACCCGTTCTGTATTGACTGAGCTAGCCGGGCACGGGTGGCAACCAGAAGTATAGTAGTTGCTTTAACTTCATTTTAATTTCTTTCGCTTCATGAAATGATACAGAAAACTGATTCGCCCAACGTGGGGCTGGAACACAACAACCGCGGGATTAAGAGTCCCGTGCTCTACCGACTGAGCTAGCCCGTCACGGGCGGAAAGCAGACGTATAACGGTTCATGAAATGATATACAAAAAGGACGTTCCCAACGTTAGGCTCGAACCCACGACCCCGAGATTAAGAGTCTCGTGCTCTTACGAGTGAGCTAGCCGTCCACGTGCAGGGAGCTGAAGTATACTAGTTACTTTAATTTTCTCGGCTTGATGAAATGATATACAAAAATGACTAGCGCAACGTGGGGCTCGAACCCACGACCCCATGATTAACTCGTCTTCTACTGACTGAGCTAGGCTACGGTAGGAAAGCAGACGTATACTAGTTACTTTAATTTTATCCATTTCATGAAATGCTATACGGAAAGGAAGCTCCCAACGTAGGGCTCGAATCAACGAGCCCCAGATTCAGAGTTTTGTGCCCTACCGTGTGAGCTAGCCGACCACGGGAAGCAAGCTCAGTTACTTTAATTTCATTTTAAATTTCTCCGTTTGATGAAATGATCTACAAAAATTGCTAGCCCAAATTTGGGCTCCAACACGCGAACCCGAGATTAAAAGTCTCGTGCTCTATCGACTGAGCTATCCGGGCACGGGCGACAAGCAGACGTATACTAGTTACTTTAATTTCCCATTCGAAAATGACTAGCCCAACGTGGCTCTCGAAGTCCGCTTAATGAAATGATTTACAAAAATGACTTGCCCAACGTGGCGCTCGACTGCACGACCCCGAAATTAAGAATCTCGTATTCTACAGACTTAGATAGCCGGGAATGGGCGGCAAGCAGACCTGTAACAGTTACTTTAATTTTCTCCGTTTGATGAAATGAAATACAAAAATGACTCGCGCAACGTGAGGCTCGAATCCACGACCCCATGATTAACTCGTCCTCTACCGACTGAACTAGGGTACGGTAGGCAAGCAGACTCATACTAGTTACTTTAATTTTATCCATTATATACAGAATGGACGGTCCCAACGTAGGGTTCGAATCAACGAACCCCAGATTAAGAGTTTTGTGCCCGACCGTGTGAGCTAGCCGTCCACGGGAAGCAAGCAGAGGTAAACTAGTTACTTTAATTTCATTTTAATTTTCTCCGCTTGATGAAATGATATACAAAAATGACCCGCTCAACGTGGGGCTCGAATTCGCGACCACGACATTAAGAATCCTGTACTCCAACTGAGCTAGCCGGGTATCGACGTTGAGCAGACGTATACTAGTTGCTTTAATTTTCTCAGTTTGATGAAATCATCTCGTGCTCTACCGACTGAGCTAGCCGGGCATCGGTGTTAAGCAGACATATACTAGATGCTTTAATTTCATTTTAATTTTCGTCGTTTCATGAAATGATATACAAAAATTACCCGCCCAACGTGGGGCTCGAACTCACGACCCCGAAATTAAGAGTCTCGTGCTCTACCGACTGAGCTAACCCATTAGGGCCGGAAAGGAGACGTATAACAGTTACTCGAATTTTCTCGGCTTCACGAAAGGATATACAAAAATGACGTTCCCAATGTTAGGCTCGAACCCACGACCCCCAGATTAAGAGTCTCGTGCTCTACCGACTGAGCTAGCCGGGAATCGACGTTAAGCAGACGTATACTACTTGCTTTAATTTCATTTTAATTTTCTCCCTTTGATGAAATGTTATACAAAAATGACCCGCCCAACGTAGGACTCGAATCCACGACCCTGAGTTTACGAGATTCGTGTTCTACCGACTGAGCTAGCCGGGAACGGGCGGCAAGCAGACGTGTAACAGTTCCTTTAATTTTCTCCGCTTCATGAAAAGATACACAAAAAAGGCAACAACGTTTGGCTCGAACCCCCGACCGCGAAATTAAGAGTCCCGTGCTCTACCAACAGAGCTACCCGGACACGTGCGGCAAGCAGAAGTATACTAGTTGGTTTAATTTCATTTAAATTTTCTCCGCTTGATGAAATGATATGCAAAAATGACTCACCCAGCGTTGGACTCGAATCCACAACAACGAGATTAAGAATCCCGTGCTCTACCGACTGAGCTAAACGGGAACAGACTTTACGCAAATGTATACTAATTATTTTAATTTAATTTTCTCCGCTTCATGAAATGATATACAAAAATGACCCGCCCATCGTGGTGCTCGATTCCACGACCCCATGATTAACTGCCGCCTCAGTGGCGCAGTGGTCTAAGCGATGGCCTCTGATCATTCGTCCGTAAGGGGTCCGGGTTCGAATCCCGGTGAGGCATGGATGTTGTGTTTGTCTTACGGCACTGGCTCTCTCCTTTCCCTGGAACCAGTGACCCTAAATTAGAGACGGGCGACTGCTTATAGCCCATTGAGTTGCTCACGGTGGTCATTAAACCTCCAATCAAAAAATGATTAACTCGTCCTCTACCGACTGTACTAGCCGGGCACGGTAGGCAAGCAGACGTTTACCAGTTACTTTATTTTTTTTCCGTTTCATGAAATGATTTACAGAAAGGACGTTGCCAACGTTGGGCTCGAACCCACGACCCCGAGATTAAGAGTCTCGTGCTCTTCGGAGTGAGCTAGCTGTCCACGTGCAGCAAGCTGAAATATACTAGTTACTTTACTTTAATTTTCTCGGCTTGATGAAATGATATACAAAAATGAACCGCCCCACGTGGGTCTCGAACCCACGGCCCCATGATTAATTCGTCCTCTACCGGCCGAGCTAGCTGGGCACTTTAGGCAAGCAGACGTGTATTAGTTACTTTAATTTTCTCCGTTTCATGAAATGATATACAAAAAGGATGTTCCCAACGTTGGGCTCCACCCCAGGACTCCAAGATTAAGAGTCTCGTGCTCCTCCGAGTGAGCTAGCCGTCCACGTGCACCAAACTGAAGTACACTAGTTACTTTAATTTAATTTTCTCCGTTTGATGAAATGATATACAAAAATGACTCGCCCAACGTGGGGCTCGAACCCCCGACCCCATGATTAACTCGTCCTCTACCGACCGAGCTAACCGGGCACGGTAGGCAAGGAGACGTATACTTGTTACTTTAATTTTCTCCGTTTCATGAAAAGAACGCTACCAACGTAAGGCTCGAACCCACGACCCCCAGATTAAGAGTTTTGTGTTGTACCGTTTGAGCTTGCCGGCCACGTGGAGCCAGCAGAGGTAAACTAGTTACTTTAATTTCATTTCAAATTTCTCGGCTTGATGAAATGATCTACAAAACACGCGAACCAGAGATTAAAAGTCTCGTGCTCTACCGACTGAGCTAGCCGGGCACGGGCGGCAAGCAGCGTATACTAGTTACTTTAATTTCTCACACGAAAATGACTAGCCCAACGTGGTGCTCGAACTCCGCTTAATGAAATAATATACAAAAATAACTCATCCAACGTAGCGCTCGATCCCACGACCCCGAAGTTAAAAGCCTCGTGCACTACAGACTTAACTAGTCGGGAATGGGCGGCTAGCAGACGTGTAACAGTTACTTTAATTTTCTCCTCTTCATGAAATGATATACAAAAAAGACGCTCCCAAAGTTTGGCTCGAACCCAAGACTCCGAGATTAAGAGTCTCGTGCTCTGCCGACTGAGCTGCACGGACGGCAAGCATACGTATTCTAGTTGCTATAATTTCATTTTAATTTTCTCCGGTTGATGAAATGATATAAAAAGCGGACTCATCCAACGTTGGACTCGAATCCATGACCCCTAGATTAAAAATCTCGTGCTCTACCGACTGAGCTAACCGGTAACAGACGTTACGCAGACATATGCATATTATTTTAATTTAATGTTCTCCGCTTCATGAAATGATATACAAAAATGACACGCCCAACTTGTGGCTCGAACCCGAAATTAAGAGTCACGTACTCTATTGACTGAGATACCCGGGCACGGTAGGCAAGCAGATGTATACTAGTTTCTTTAATTTTTCCCGTTTCATGAAATGACAAACAGAAAGGACGCTCCCAATGTAGGGGTCGAACCTCCGAGCCCCAGATTAAGAGTTTCGTGCTTTACCGTGTGAGCTAGCTGGCTGCGGGTGGCAAAGGAGAAGCAGTGTTTCTTTCAGACATACAACCAGGGGGCAAAGCCCTCCCGGAAACGACCCCACCCCTGAGACATTTTAGGATACCGAGCCAAATTTTAATAAATTCAGGCTATGATGGAAAAGAAAGTTTCGTTTCTTTTTATGCTACAAATATTTCTCCAATTATATTTTTTAAATATTTGTTCAAATGGTATAAGTTCTAGTTTATTTTATTAAAAAGTGTATTACTTCGCATGGTATTCTTCAAAATATAATAAGTAGACTAATCATACCTAATTGTCTGGGAATCGTGATTCAGGAACAAAAGTGCGTTGCATGCATTTTAACAGGTAAAAATTTCAAGCCTGCGGACCTCCCCCCCCTCCCTCCCTCCTTTAGCTGAAGAAAGTTTGTTATTCCTGAAATGTTTGAAGAAGTAATAACTATATCAGAGATGTATATTGAATTTTTCTTCGGGGGTAGGGCGAAAATAGGAAGTTTTTTGAAATCCACCATCTGGAACAAAATCAAAGCTAATGAAAAATTGAAGAAAAACTAAAGCATTTTTTTTTTCAATGTATGTCGATACATTTTCATTAAATTAAGGCATTTTTCCTAATGTAAGTCGCATTTTAACCAAAAAACAAAAAAAAAATGACACATCTTCCGGGGGGGGGGGCAAGGCCCTCTCTAAATGCATCCCTGTGTTAGATCTTCTATATCATCATCATCATCATCATTGTCAACCATTATCAATCCACTGCTGGACGAAGGTCTCCCCAAGTTTCCTCCACAACGGTCTGTCTTGTGCCAGTCTCCTCCATGTCACTCCCGCATACTTTCGAATTTCATCCACCCATCTTCCATGTGGTCTTCTTCTGGGTCTTTTCCTGTCCCTTGGAATCCAATCTAAAATTTCGGCTGTCCATCGATGGTCTGTTCTTCTGGCAGTATGTCCAGCCCATTGCCATTTCAGGGATTTAACTCTGATCATGATGTCTTCCACTCTTGTCATTTTTCGGATCCACGTGTTCCTCTTCTTATCTCTCCTGGTTACACCAAGCATGCACCTCTCCATGCTTCTTTGAGTTGTCTGCAGCCTTTGTATGTCTCTTTTAGTTAAGGTCCACGTCTCTGCCCCATACGTAAGCACTGGAAGGATGCATTGATCAAACACTTTTCTTTTAAGACATAATGGCATATTGCTCTTGAAAATTATGCTGTTTCTTCCAAAAGCTCTCCAGGCAAGTTTTGTACGCCGATTAATTTCTTCATCAATGTGACCCTCACTTGATATCTGCTGTCCAAGATAAACGTATGTGTCTGTTATCTCCAGCTTTTCTCCATCAATCGATAAATCTTCATTTCTTGTAAAAGCATTGAACATCACTTTTGTCTTCTGAAAGTTCATTTTTAATCCCACTTCTTTACTCTTGTCAGCAAGTTCCTGGATCATACTCTGCAGCTCAGATGGGGTAGTTGCAAAAATGACTACGTCATCAGCAAAACGAAGGTGGGTTAGATAATCTCCATTAATCTTTATCCCCTTGTTTTCCCAGCTCAGCGACTGAAAAGACACCCTCCAATGTGGCATTAAAGAGCTTCGGAGATATGGTGTCACCTTGTCTCACTCCCTTTCCAATTTTTACGTATGTTGTATTTTCAAACAGCCTAATCTTTGCACTTGCATTTTCATAGATGTTATTAATAATATTAATGTATGCATCTTCAATACCGCAGGTTTTCAGAGCCATTGTAACTGCTGATGGTTTCACCGAATCAAAGGCTTTTTCATAATCGATAAAAGCCATGCACAATGGAAGTTCATATTCCCTTGCTCTTTCAATTAGTTCTCTCAGCACGTGGATATGATCTATTGTGCTGTAGCCACTCCTGAATCCAGCTTGTTCTCTCGGTTGAGCCATGTCCAGTGTTACCTTCAAGCGGTGTGAAAGAACTTTAGTGAAGATTTTATAAACTACTGATAGGAGGCTGATAGGTCTGTAGTTTCCAAGATCCTCAATGTCACCTTTCTTATGTAGCAGGATCATTGTAGCGGTGTTCCAATCCTCAGGAATCTTTCCTTCATTAAGGCATCGAGTGAAAATTTGGGCGAGTACTGTTTCGATTTCTCCACTTGCTTCTTGTATGATGTCTACAGTAATTCCATCTTCTCCTGGAGCTTTTCCTCGCTTCATGTTCTTGATTGCATGTGCAACTTCTGCTGGAAGGACTGGAGGAACTCTGGTACTGGTATCTTTCATGATGTCTGGAGTGCATATATCATCCCTTTCATATAATTTGGAGTAGAAATCTTTCACTCTTGTCAAAATTTCGCCTCTATTTCTTGTTACAGAACCATCTTCTTTTCTCAGTGCCATAATCTGTTTTCTTCCCTTACTGAGATGTCCCTTTGCTATCTTTAGGCTTTGGTTGTTTTCAATTGCTTTCCTCACTAGTTCACAGTTGAATTTTCTAACGTCTTCAGTGATACTTTTTCTTACTGTCTTGCATAGCTCTATATATTCCACTTTGGAAGTCACATCTTCTTTAGTTGTCCTCATCTCTCTTCTTTTTTGCATCAACATTTTCGTTTTTCCTGATAATTTGTTTACATGCAACTTGTTCTTAGACCCAGCTAATTTTGTTGCTGTTTCCATAAGAGCTTTGGTTACTTTTCTGTTAACTTCAGAGATGTCCACTTCTTCCGATGTTAGGCCTTCTAAAGCAGAGAACCTGTTCTTCAGTTCCAACTTGAAGGTATTATGGTGCTTTTTAAGGTTGGTTATGTCGATAGATTTTGTTTGTCTTATGAGCTTGCCACGTTCAAGTTTAGTGTTGAGGTGCATCTTACATCTCACCAATCTATGGTCACTACCTGTGTTGAACTTGTTTAGCACACTGCAGTCTTCTATGACGAATTTTTTGTTACACATAATAAAATCAATTTCACTTGTCGTCCCATTTGGATGTCTCCATGTCCATTTCCTGTGTGGCTTTTTCTTGAAGAAGGAGTTCAAGATGAAAAACCCTTCTGCCTCTGCAAACTCAACGAGAGTATTTCCACGCTGGTTTCTGTTGCCGTGACCGAATTTACCTACTGAAGTTTCATTCTGTTGCCGTTGCCCTATTTTTGCATTGAAATCTCCCATAATTATTTTCAAGTGCTGCTTACCTTTATTATTTAGATGACAAATTTCCTCATAAAATTCTTCAATTTCTTCTTCAGGATGACTTGTGGTGGGTGCATAAGTTTGAATAATCTGAGCCTGGTATCTTTTTGAGAGTTGGATAACAAGTCGTGCAGCTCTGTCAGAGGAACTTTCAACTTCTACAACTTTATCCTTCAGTTTCTTGTTTATTATAAATCCAACACCACTAGTTCTGCCAGTATCTGTCCCACGATAGTAGAAGAGATGTCCACTTTTCAGTTCGATGAGATCTTCTCCTTTTCTCCTTACCTCACTTAGCCCCACGATGTCCCACTTGATCCTTTGTAGTTCCTCTTCCAATTCAAGAAGCCTTGAATCAGAAGATAGGGAGCGTCCATTGTACGTAGCCAAGGTCAGCATCAGATGGCAGCCTAGTCCGGTCCTCCGGGGATTCTTAGCACCCTCTGCCTTCATGTCGCACTGGCCGCTGCCTTGGCCAGGTACATTCCAGCTGCCGGAGACTGAGGGCCAAGATTTAAGTTGTGGAATCATTTTGGAGGGGTTTGGCCATAACTCACCACGCTGGCCAAGCGGGTTGGTGAAGTGTGGGATAGAATTTCCTCTAATCCCGATGGTATAGTTATACCGCTATTGGCGGTCGTCAGAGCCCCTTTAGTGGGAACAGGATGCACCACGAGAAGGCGGGGTTGACATTTGTCAAGGAGAGGCTGTGATGTTACGCATCACCTGACCTTACACCTGACCTTACATCCATCTTCTATATATATATATATATAAATATGTTCAGCCCATTGCCATTTCAGGGATTTGACTCTGATCATGATGTCTTCCACTCTTGTCATTTTTCGGATCCACGAGTTGCTCTTCTTATCTCTCCTGGTTACACCAAGCATGCACCTCTCCATGCCTCTTTGAGTTGTCTGCAGCCTTTGTATGTCTCTTTTAGTTAAGGTCCATGTCTCTGCACCATAAGTAAGCACTGGAAGGATGCATTGATCAACCACGTTTCTTTTAAGACATAATAGCCTATAGCTCTTGAAAATTTTGCTGTTTTTTCCAAAAGCTCTCCAGGCAAGTTTTATACGCCGATTAATTTCTTTATCAATGTGACTCTCACTTGATATCTGCTGTCCAAGATAAACGTACGTGTCTGTTATCTCCAGCTTTTCTCCATCAATCGATAAATCTTCATTTCTTGTAAAAGCATTGAGCATCACTTTTGTCTTCCGAAAGTTCATTTTTAATCCCACTTCTTTACTCTTGTCAGCTAGTTCCTGGATCATACTCTGCAGCTCTGATGGGCTAGTTGCAAAAATGACTACGTCATCAGCAAAACGAAGGTGGGTTACATAATCTCCATTAATCTTTATCCCCTTGTTTTCCCAGCTCAGCGACTGAAAAGACACCCTCTAATGTGGCATTAAAGAGCTTCCGAGATATGGTGTCACCTTGTTTCACACCGTTTCCAATTTTTATGTGTGTTGTTTTTTCAAACAGCCGAATCTTTGCACTTGCATTTTCATAGATGTTATTAATAATATTAATATATGCATCTTCAATACCGCAGGATTTCAGATGAATTGTAACTGCTGATGGTTTCACCGAATCAAAGGCTTTTTCATAATCGATAAAAGCCATGCACAATGGAATTTCATATTCCCTCGTTCTTTCAATTAGTTCTCTCAATACGTGGATATGATCTATTGTGCAGTAGCCACTCCTGAATCCAGCTTGTTCTCTCGGTTGAGCCATGTCCAGTGTTACCTTCAAGCGGTGTGAAAGAACTTTAGTGAAGATTTCATAAACCACTGATAGGAGGCTGATAGGTCTGTAGTTCCTGAGATCCTCAATGTCACCTTTTTTATGTAGCAAGATCATTGTAGCGTTGTTCCAATCCTCAGGAATCTTCCCTTCATTAAGGCATCGAGTGAAAATTTGGGCGAGTACTGTTTCGATTTCTCCACTTGCTTCTTGTATGATGTCTACAGTAATTCCATCTTCTCCTGGAACTTTTCCCTGCTTCATGTTCTTGATTGCATGTGCAACTTCTGCTGGGAGGGCTGGAAGAACTCTGGTACCGTTATCTTTCATGATGTCTGGAGTACATGTATCATCCCTTTCATATAATTTGGAGTAGAAATCTTTAACTCTTGTCAAAATTTCGCCTCTATTTCTTGTTACAGAACCATCTTCTTTTCTCAGTGCCATAATCTGTTTTCTTCCCTTACTGAGATGTCCCTTTGCTACCTTTAGGCTTTGGTTGTTTTCAATTGCTTTCCTCACTAGTTCACAGTTGAATTTTCTTACGTTTTCATTGATACTTTTTCGTACTGTCTTGTATAGCTCTATATATTCCACTTTGGAAGTCACATCTTCTTTAGTTGTCCTCATCTCTCTTCTTTTTTGCATCAACATTTTGGTTTTTCCTGATAATTTGTTCACATACAACTTGTTCTTAGACCCAGCGAATTTTGTTGCTGTTTCCATAAGAGCTTTGGTTACTTTTCTGTTAACTTCAGAAATATCCATTTCTTCCGATGTTAGGCCTTCTAAAGCAGAGAATCTGTTCTTCAGTTCCAACTTGAAGGTATTATGGTGCTTTTTAAGGTTTGTTATGTCAATAGATTTGTTTGTCTTATGAATTTGCTGCGTTGAAGTTTAGTGTTGAGGTGCATCTTATATCTCACCAATCGATGGTCACTACCTGTGTTGAACTTGTTTAGCACACAATAGGCTGGACATACTGCCAGAAGGACAGATCATCGATGGACAACCGAAATTTTAGATTGGATTCCAAGGGACAGGAAAATACCCAGAAGAAGACCACATGGGAGATGGGTGGATGAAATTCGAAAGTATGCAGGAGTGACATGAAAGAGACTGGGACAAGACAGACCGTTGTGGAGGAAACTTGGGGAGACCTTCGTCCAGCAGTGGATTGATAATGGTTGACAATGATGATGATGATGATATATAAATATAGTAGTTAAAATAATAGATATACAATATAGCATATGGAAAACTTGCCCCCACTAGAGTTCCATTTGCCACCCCGGACAAAAAATCCTGAAAGAATCACTGAGAGAAGTATACTAGTTACTCTAATTTCACATTCTAAAATGACTCCCAACATGGTGCTCGAACTCCGCTTTGTGAAATGTTATACAAAAAGGACTCGCCCAACTTGCTGATTGAACCCACCACCCCGTGGTTATGAGTCCCATGCACTACCGACAGACTACCCGGGCACGAATGTCAAGCAGACGAATACTTGTTGCTTTAATTTTATTTTAAGTTTCTCCGCTTCGTGAATGGATACACAAATCTGACTCGCCCAACGTGGGGGTCGGTACCACGACTCCATGTTTAACTCGTACTCTATAGAGACTGAGCTCGCCGGGCACAGGCGTCAACCAGACGTATACTAGTTGCTTTAAGTTCATTTTAATTTTCTCCCTTGATGAAATGACACACAAAACCGATTAGCCCAGCGTGGGGCTGAAACACACGACCACGGGATTAAGTGTCGCGTGCTCTGCCGACTGAGCTAGACGGGCACGGTATACCGTGCCCGTCTAGCTCATCTATAGACATATAGACAAGCAGGCCTATACTAGTTACTTTAATTTTCTGCATTTCATAAAATGATATCCATGAGTCCCAGATTAAGAATTTCGTGTATTACCGTGTGAGATAGCATTCCGCGGGAAGCAACCAGAGGTAAACTATAGTTACTTTAATGTCATTTTAATTTTCTCCGCTTGAAGAAATGAACTACAAAAATGGTTAGCCCAACGTGGGGCTCCAACACACGATCCCGTGATTAAGAGTCTCGTGATCTACCGACTGAGCTAGCCGGGCACGGGTGGCAAGCAGACGTATACTAATTACTTTAATTTCACATTCGAAAATGACTAACCCAACGTGGTGCTCGAAGTCCGCTTAATGAAATGATATACAAAAAGGACTCGCCAACGTGGGGATTGAACCCACGACCCCGAGATTAAGAGTCACGTGCACTAAC
This sequence comes from Macrothele yani, assembly GCA_039090855.1. NCBI lineage: Eukaryota > Metazoa > Arthropoda > Arachnida > Araneae > Macrothelidae > Macrothele > Macrothele yani. The sequence continues at coordinate 81,138,996 of CM077026.1, forward strand.
GACTGAACTAGCCGGGCACGAATGACCAGCAGGCGAATACTTGTTGTTTTAATTTCATTTCAATTTTCTCCGTTTGGTGAAATTATATACAAAAATGACCCACCCAACGTTTGGCTCGAAACCACGACCTGGAGATTAAGGGACGTGTGCTCTACCGACTGAGCTAGCCGGCAACGGGCGGCAAGCAGACGTACACTGCCGAACAATTGCTAAGGACGGATGACAATAGCAACGATAGCAACCATAAAATGGAAGGCAGGGAAATGTGGAAATTAGCATAAGTGCGGGATACAGTAAGACGTGTTGTGCGTATGCAAATTTTGGATTGCCGAATTTGTTCGTGACGTCATAGCGCTGATAAGAGATATAAAGGATTTGACGCGTATTGACCGTTGTTGTTCAAACGCAAAGTTGAAAGGGAAAGAATCAATTGACGAACTTGCAATTTTCAGTATGTCTTCCCAACATCACCTAGATGATTTTACGCGTGGCCGTATTATTGGCAAGATTGAAGAAGGGCGAAAAATAACAGATGTTGCCAGGGAGTTCGACGTCAGCCACAGTGTTGTTTCAAGGCTTTGGAAATCATTTCACACACACAAATAGAGAGTGTAGCAAACGTCACGGGGGAGGTCGTGTTCGCAGTACGACACCTGCAGAAGATCGGTACATAGTGCTATCAACAAAAAGACACCGGCGCAGTACAGCTAGTGAGGTAGCAAATCAGTTTATGGCTGCTACTGGCAAGCGGATCTCCCGAAAAACTGTCGCCAGACTTTTGCATGAAGGAGGACTATACGCCCGCCGTCCTGTTGTGTGCATCCCATTGTCCAGACGTCACCGTACCGCCCGTTTGCAATGGTGCCATCAACATCGCAGTGTTGGACTGATAACGGCTGGTCTGCTGTCTTCTTCTCAGATGAGAGTAGATACAGTCTATCGTCTGATTGTCGACGACAACTGATCTGGCGTGATAGTGGTACTGCATATTGTCCAGCAAACATACAGGAAAGGCACCGATATCCGACATGTAGTGTCATGGTATGGGCTGGCATCATGATCAATGGTCGTACGTCCCTCTATGTGCTTCCAACTGGGACTATGACTGGCCAACGATACATTAATGATGTTCTGCTACCTCATGTTCGCATGTTCCGTGTTGCTGTCGGTGATAGATTCATTTTCATGGACGACAACGCAACATGTCATCGAACAGTCGCTGTCCAGGAGTGTCTTGAGAGCGAGGATATTCAACGCCTCGTATGGCCAGCACGTTCTCCAGATCTGAATCCCATTGAAAATGTGTGGGATGCTTTGGGGAGGAGTCTTGCTGGTCGCAAATGCCCTCCAATAAACAAGGACACCCTCATCCGTGCACTGACAGAGGAATGGGATAAATTACCCCAACAGCTGCTCGATAATGTTGTGCAAAGCATGACACGACGTGTGAAATCTTGCATCGCCCTCCATGGTGGCCATATCCCGTATTGACATCTTACTCCGGAACGCCTGCGGACGGTAATTGCATTTTTTTTTTCACGTTTACGTATTCTGCACAAAATGGCCTGTTTGTCCCTTGAACACGTTCCAAAGCCTTCTGGATTTCAGAGCACAATAAATTGTCTTTCTTGTAATGTCCTAGCATTCTGACATTATTTTATTTCACTTGGCATCCAAACACACTTACTTTTTTATGCGCTATATAGCCGTTTATGATCCGTCCTTAGCTATTGTCCAGCAGTGTATAACGGTTACTTGAATTTTCTCTGCTTCATAAAATGATATACAAAAAAGACTCTCTCAACGATTGGCTCGAACCCGCGACTAAGAGTCTCGTGCTCTTCCGAGTGAGCTAGCCGGTCTTGGGCAGCGACTTGAGGTATACCAGTTACTTTAGTTTAATTTTAATTTTCTCCGCTTGATGAAATGATATACAAAAATGACCCTCACAACGTGGGTCTGGAACCCACAGCCCCCAGAAAAAGGGTCCTGTGCTCTGCCGACTGAGCTAGCCGGTCACGGGCGGCAAGCAGACGTATAAAAGTTACTTTAATTGTCTGCTTTTCATAAAATGATATACAAAAAGGACACTCCCGACGTTGGGCTCGAACCCACGACCCCGAGATTAAGAGTCTCGTGCTCTTCCGATTGAGCTAGATGGTCACGGGTGGTAAACAGACGTATAACAGTTAATTATTACCTAACTGGTGGCAAACAGACGTACAACAGTTAATTATTACTAATTACCTTAATTTAATTTTAATTTTCTTCGCTTGATGAAATGATATACAAAAATGACTAGCCCAACGTGAGTCTCGAACACACGACCCCGAGATTAAAAGTCTCATGCTATACTGACTGAGCCAGCAGGACCCAGTTACTTCCCAACGTGGGTCTCGAAGTTACGAACTCTAGATTAATAGTCTCATGGTCTACCGACTGAGTTAGGAGGGCCCGGACGTTAAGGAAAGTAGTACAAGTTACTATAATTACTCTTTTCCCGGTTTTAAGACGATGAATCAAGAGCTGTAGCTTAACATGGGGTTCGAAACCACGACGCGGAGATTGAGTTTCGTGCTCAACCGATTGAGATAAATAGCAACACTACAGTACTTGTCTGACCTGTGCTAGTTTCTTTCATTTTATTATATATGTATATATATATATTCTCAATAATATTTATTTTTCATGAACTTGTTGACAAGAGCAAAGAAGTGGGTTTAAAAATGAACTTATAGAAAATAAAATGGACATACAATGCTTTAGCAAAATAAACAAAGACATCGCTCTTTCCACGTTTTAGCAACACACAGCAACCGAAAAATTGTTATTCGGTCACCGCTGGGGAAGTGAATCCCAGATCTCTCGATATCTAGCCGAGCGCGTTAGCCTTACACCACGGTGGCCAACAATTCACGGCGCTAAGTGTGTTTTTCTCTCAGCTTCTGACATCATAAATTCGTAAGATGGGCTCAGTTACTGAGACGTCTCCATCTGGTGGGCATTAACGGCACTGGCTATATATTAATTATAGCAGTTAAATTCAAATGGCGAGATCCAAAGTGAAAATTCTCCAAATACGTGGCGTCAGTGAATAAACAAAGACATCGCTCTTTCCACGTTTTATTAACACATAGCTACCAAAAAATTGTTATTCGGTCACCGCTGGGCAATCGAAGCATAATTTGTTTTCTTTTTAAAAGTCCTGTAATTCTTTTCCAGTAAAAAAATGCAACAGAAAAACTGCAGTTAGTGGAATTAACGCCCCATAGTTGTTTGATGGTAAAGTTAGTCTCTAAATCCATTCTCACTTATCAGTCCCTCGTAACTTCTTTTTCTACTGTCGTTAAAAACGTTGAGGTGGGTATATTTCACTGGGAAAATTATTGTAATTGGGATTTAATTAATCTAGCCAGGTGTGAAAACCACTGGCGTAGCGCAGTTTGTTAAGTCGCTATGCACTGTGTGGGAGCCGGACATTTCAGACGTTCCCCCGGTCCATGTGACGTTTCAGGTGTTCAAACACCGGTCCTGTCGGCCATCTAGTCGTTCCCTGGTCATGTGACGTTTCGGGTGTTCGAACCCCCGTTCCTGCCGGCCATCTAGTTTGGGGTTTTCCGCAGACTCTCCGCGTTTGGGGACGGGAATGCATGGATGTTTCCCTGTGAAGTCGGCCCCGGACGCACTTTGTCCCTTGGTCCTCCAGGTTGGGGTTTGAGCGTGGGACTAACGACCCCACCTCGTCAAAAAATATCTCGTTACGAAATCTCACGAAAAAGCTCTTTGAGAAGGCCAGGGCCTACACAGAGCGGTTGAGTCATCGAAGAAGTCATGGAAATCCGATTTTGACTGCACTTTCTTATAAGGGAAAGGTATTGAAGACGTAAAGGCACCGCGTGTTCCTGTACTTTTTCAATTAACACTACACCACTGTTCCCACTATAGAATTCTGGTAATACTGTAGTACCGAAAAGGTCACGCTTCGCCACTGATTTCAAGTAATGCATTTTTTTAACTATCTCGTCTAAACCGCATTTAGTATTGCGACGAGAATTATTGTTGAATTTCCAAAAAATGACATTTAAAATTTTTGAAGGATTTCTAAGCCCCCGCAAAGAAAGAATAGCCCAAGTTACGTTGCTTATAGTGAATGTGATAAATATTCATTAAAATGTTTTATACTTGCGATTGATTTTGAGTCCCATGAAGTCCTTATTTCCAGCCCCCTCCAATTCTTACCCGCATATACTCGTTTATGAGCTATTTGCGTATGACATGAGATGGGGTGGAGAGTGTGATCTCATGCTGTAGGAAAATCATGTCGTGAACCCCCTCCCCCTCCCCCTTCGGCGCGCTTTCTTTCGTAAAATGTACTCAGACATACTGGTGTATTTGGCTCATATCTAACAATGTGGCTGCCGACGATTTTACGGATGAGGAGGCAAACGAAATGAAAATTATATTTTACGTTATTTATTTGTGTTACTGCCTAATCTGCGATCAATTGTCCATAAAACAATCATTCCATCTGAATCGGTTTAATGTGACTTGATACTGCCGAAGCGCAACCTGCTGTTGCAGCTCAAGGTACGCCGACGAACAAATGACGTATGACGTCACGCGCGCACACACACTTGCATCGCCCATATATGACCTGGCAGGCTATGTCGAGGTCAGATTGTGTCAGGATATTTATCTGTGCCGGTCGACCCCCTTTCATAGTGTGGAGTTACCACAGCAAGCAGGAGACGGTTGTCCCAGATTGAGCTCAAGGTTCGTCCAATGTCAATTAATCCACCCAAGCATTACTACTCAGTACACGGGGGAAAAGAATTTCATTCTGGAAACTTTTTCCTGCCGACAGGAAGATACGCTTTTTATCTCCCAAAAGATAAAAATATCATACATCACTCAGTCGACCAACCTGACTCGAATCTCTCTCCTTTATCCGTTCCTCCATTCGCACAATAAAGTAATACGCGGTACGTCGCCTGAGCAGGCAACAGGTTTTTATGGTCCACAAGCGGCAGAACACTTTCTAAAACGCTTTGTTTTTATTTATTACTTTTTTTCTCTCGTAACTAGATCGTGGATGAATCACTTGTTTAAGGATAGTGCGGTTTCGCACAGAAACTTAGCAACAGAGATTCACAACATGAAAAAAATAGCAGAAACCCAGAGTGGCAATATAAGACAGATCAGGTGATCCGCAAAAATGGTATTAAATTGATTAGGAGTAATATTTCTGAAGCAAGGGCCCGGGTGACCTAGTGGGCAACGTTCGTGACTGCCGCGGAAAGGACCTCAGGTTCGATCCCAGGCAGGTACGAGCGCTCGGTTTACTAAATATCCGCCGTGCGTCGGATGGGCACGTTAAGCTGTCGGACCCCGGTAATAAATAACAGCGTCTTCCTTTCCCTTTCTACTTCGCTTCCGTGCTACTTTCCAATCGGGCACTCTATTCGAAATCTCCTAGCTTCCTATTTCTAAGGGTTGTTTAAGACCTGGGGGCAGACACTCCCTTCCTAAAATTCTCTACATTTGATCATTTTCTGAAGCAAAAATTTTATTCAAGTTCAGTAACGCACCCAGAAATTTCCCGTGGGGGAGGGAACGTGGCGCACAGAATTTCCCCAAAGTGGTGGCCTCCATTGGCGCACCCACGGAGGGGGCTTAAGCCACCTCCAAGGCGATTAAGAACGACGTACGTCACAAATTAAACATTCAAAAATATTATTTCACATGTTCAAAAAATCACATAGTGTCTTCTTTCCGAAGCCCCAAAGACATTAAAAGCGACGTACGTCACAACCGTACATAAACTATTGGCATATATATATATATATATATATGCGCCACTGGTGGCCTTCCTAAATTTACCAGAAAAAGTGGTCAAGTGCCGTAACAATTAAGAAGGAGGTTGACTTTTGTACATTTATTCTTATCCAGTTACTAGTAATGTTACAGTACAAGAAAGTTAAATGATTAGAAGAAGCAGTAGATGAAATTCTTTTTCCGGTTAGATTTTTCTAAATTTATTTAACAGAAAGTTACTCTCTTATAATTATTGTATGTTATAACTATATGGTACATGATTAAGTATATGTAGATCGCGCATCGTGATTTTTTGTTTCAAACTTCGACGCAATAATTTTCCGCTCTGTCAGGCCAGGGGGAGGGACCTTCGTCCCTTCCCGTGGGTGCGCCACTGTTCAGGCTACTGGAAGTAATGCTTTGTGCATTTCAGAAAAAACGTGATTGGCTTAACTTCAGAAATCATTCGTGAAGCACAGTACATGTCTCTGCGTGTGTTTTGCGCGCATATATATATATATATATATATATATAGGGATGTAAGGTCAGGTGATGCGTAACATCACAGCCTCTCCTTGACAAATGTCAACCCCACCTTCTCGTGGTGCATCCTGTTCCCACTAAAGGGGCTCTGACGACCGCAAATAGCGGTATAACTATACCATCGGGATCAGAGGAAATGTTATCCCACACTCACCAACCCGCTTGGCCAGCGTGGTGAGTTATGGCCAAACACCTCCAAAATGACTCTACAACTTAAATCTTGGCCCTCAGTCTCCGGCAGCTGGAATGTACCTGGCCAAGGCAGCGGCCAGTGCGACATGAAGGCAGAGGGTGCTAAGAATCCCCGGAGGACGGACTAGGCTGCCATTTGATGCTGACCTTGGCTACCTACAACGGACGCTCCCTATCTTCTGATTCAAGGCTTCTTGAATTGGAAGAGGAACTACAAAGGATCAAGTGGGACATCGTCGGGCTGAGTGAGGTAAGGAGAAAAGGAGAAGATCTCATTGAACTGAAAAGTGGACATCTCTTCTATTATCGTGGGACAGATACTGGCAGAACTAGTGGTGTTGGATTTATAATAAACAAGAAACTGAAGGATAAAGTGGTAGAAGTTGAAAGTTCCTCTGACAGAGCTGCACGACTCGTTATCCAACTATCGAGAAGATACCAGGCTCAGATTATTCAAACTTATGCACCCACCACAAGTCATCCTGAAGAAGAAATTGAAGAATTTTTATGAGGAAATTCGTCATCTAAATAATAAAGGTAAGCAGCACTTGAAGATAATTATGGGAGATTTCAATGCAAAAATAGGGCAACGGCAACAGAATGAAACTTCAGTAGGTAAATTCGGTCACGGCAACAGAAACCAGCGTGGAAATACTCTCGTTGAGTTTGCAGAGGCAGAAGGATTTTTCATCTTGAATTCCTTTTTCAAGAAAAAGCCACACAGGAAATGGACATGGAGACATCCAATTGGGACGACAAGTGAAATTGATTTTATTATGTGTAACAAAAAATTCGTCATCGAAGACTGCAGTGTGCTAAACAAGTTCAACACAGGTAGTGACCATAGATTGGTGAGATGTAAGATGCACCTCAACACTAAACTGGAACGTGGCAAGCTCATAAGACAAACAAAATCTATTGACATAACCAACCTTAAAAAACACCATAATACTTTCAAGTTGGAACTGAAGAACAGATTCTCTGCTTTAGAAGGCCTAACATCGGAAGAAGTGGATATTTCTGAAGTTAACAGAAAAGTAACCAAAGCTCTTATGGAAACAGCAACAAAATTAGCTGGGTCTAAGAACAAGTTGCATGTAAACAAATTATCAGGAAAAACCAAAATGTTGATGCAAAAAAGAAGAGAGATGAGGACAACTAAAGAAGATGTGACTTCCAAAGTGGAATATATAGAGCTATGCAAGACAGTAAGAAAAAATATCACTGAAGACGTAAGAAAATTCAACTGTGAACTAGTAAGGAAAGCAATTGAAAACAACCAAAGCCTAAAGATAGCAAAGGGACATCTCAGTAAGGGAAGAAAACAGATTATGGCTCTGAGAAAAGAAGATGGTTCCATAACAAGAAATAGAGGCGAAATTTTGACAAGAGTGAAAGATTTCTACTCCAAACTATATGAAAGGGATGATACATGTACTCCAGACATCATGAAAGGTACCAGAGTTCTTCCAGTCCTCCCAGCAGAAGTTGCTCATGCAATCAAGAACATGAAGCAGGGGAAAGCTCCAGGAGAAGATGGAATTACTATAGACATCATACAAGAAGCAAATGGAGAAATTGAAACAGTACTCGCCCAAATTTTCACTCGATGCCTTAATGAAGGGAAGATTCCTGAGGATTGGAACAATGCTACAATGATCCTGCTACATAAAAAAGGTGACATTGAGGATCTCAGGAACTACAGACCTATCAGCCTCCTATCAGTGGTTTATAAAATCTTCACTAAAGTTCTTTCACACCGCTTGAAGGTAACACTGGACATGGCTCAACCGAGAGAACAAGCTGATTCAGGAGTGGCTACAGCACAATAGATCATATCCACGTACTGAGGGAACTAATTGAAAGAGCGAGGGAATATGAACTTCCATTGTGCATGGCTTTTATCGATTATGAAAAAGCCTTTGATTCGGTGAAACCATCAGCAGTTACCACGGCTCTGAAATCCTGCGGTATTGAAGATGCATACATTAATATTATTAATAACATCTATGAAAATGCAAGTGCAAAGATTCGGCTGTTTGAAAATACAGCACACATAAAAATTGGAAAGGGAGTGAGACAAGGTGACACCATATCTCCGAAGCTCTTTAATGCCACATTGGAAAATGTCTTTCAATCACTGAACTGGGAAAACAAAGGGATAAAGATTAATGGAGATTATCTAACCCACCTTCGTTTTGCTGATGACGTAGTCATTTTTGCAACTACCCCATCAGAGCTGCAGAGTATGATCCAGGAACTTGCTGACAAGAGTAAAGAAGTGGGATTAAAAATGAACTTTCAGAAGACAAAAGTGATGTTCAATGCTTTTACAAGAAATGAAGATTTATCGATTGATGGAGAAAAACTGGAGATAACAGATACGTATGTTTATCTTGGACAGCAGATATCAAGTGAGGGTCACATTGATGAAGAAATTAATCGGCGTACAAAACTTGCCTGGAGAGCTTTTGGAAGAAACAGCATAATTTTCAAGAGCAATATGCCATTATGTCTTAAAAGAAAAGTGTTTGATCAATGCATCCTTCCAGTGCTTACGTATGGTGCAAAAGACGTGGACCTTAACTAAAAGAGACATACAAAGGCTGCAGACAACTCAAAGAAGCATGGAGAGGTGCATGCTTGGTATAACCAGGAGAGATAAGAAGAGGAACTCGTGGATCCGAAAAATGACGAGAGTGGAAGACATCATGATCAGAGTTAAATCCCTGAAATGGCAATGGGCTGGACATACTGCCAGAAGGACAGACCATAGATGGACAGCCGAAATTTTAGATTGGATTCCAAGGGACAGGAAAAGACCCAGAAAAAGACCACATGGGAGATGGGTGGATGAAATTCGTAAATATGCGGGAGTGACATGGAGGAGACTGGCACAAGACAGACCGTTGTGGAGGAAACTTGGGGAGACCTTCGTCCAGCAGTGGATTGATAATGGTTGACAATGATGATGATGATGATATATATATATATATATATATTCTATAAAGAAGATACCTAAGCAAAAAATTACATATATAATTTTGACTCACACCTAGTACAACATAGAAAAGGTTATGTATCTACCTGTGTGAGTAAAAGGAGAAAAGATAAAAAAATAAAATAAAACAACTGAATGTAGAAGGTGTCGAGAATACTGAGCCTTGGCTTTATCAAGGACCAGCAAAAACTCTGCATTTTCTCACTTCTACAAAGACCTAGTTGGAAATGGGTTTCTGCAAGGCCATAGATGCAAGTAACATTCCCACCTAAAATAGTTTAAAAAATATATATATAAGTCATGTCCTCCGTAGAGTAGCATGACCTAGCACTAGTTAACAATTTCGCTTGCATCCATTAACCTTCATGGCCCGACCCATGCTCTTCATCTGTTACTATTAAACAGAGAGAAGAAGATTAAAGAGAACTCAAGCTGTGAGAGTGACATAATAAATAGAAATGATTTTCAGCTATAACGAAATTCCAAGTTCGTTTGAGAGAGAATTTAAACCTGAAAAACAATGCAAAAGAAATCCAAATTTTACATTGCAATTAAAAAAGGAAATGTTAATTTATAACGAACAGATTTTTGAAAGAAAACTTGAGTCTAAAACCCCTACTCTACAACTTATGACAGCACGAAAACGAGAATAAGTTAAAGATAATAATTAACTAAAGAAAACTTTGTGAAAGTTATATACCTTAAACAGTTAGTTGCAATATGTACAAAGTATTTCAGCAGTGCTTTAAGTGCATAATTAATTAGTTATTAAGAACTTTACTACTTTGAAAAACAGCGCATAGACAGCGCATAGAAAAGGAACAAGCTTAGCCATCTTCTGTTCCTAGGTACCCCAAAAGACGCTCAAAGTTACAAAGAAAAGTAAGAGTTCAAACCTGCATAAATGTTAACAGACAAACCAATGCTTAAAAGCTGAAAAGCTAAAAAACGACAGAGAAAAGGGTACATAAAGTACAAACATTGAACTTATAAAACCTAGAACCCAAAAACAAGGAAGAGAGCTTACCTCTTGTGTGACAAAAACTTTTCTCCTCACAAGAGGAGAACATGGCTGACCCTCTTCCGCCACTCCCTAGACGCTGGGGGCAGTGAGGGTGGGGCTGATGGCCTCCTCATACAGCAAGAAACCAACGCGCGGAGATTTTAACCAGAGAAAAAAATATATAAACTTAAGACAGTGGATCTGTATGATCAGAATGAGCAGAATTAACTCTCCAGAATACATGAGAAATATTATAAAATACACGAGCAGTTTATTTAATAATCTTTGCATGTATTAAATCACCTTAGTGAGCTTCTATAGATTAATCAGAATCTTATTAATTTTAATGTTGGTTTTACTATTTTTAGTATAGCTATCCTAGTGATGAATAACTAGTTTTTCTTTTTTATTTGTTTTTATTTTCTTTTATAAACAGATTTTTAAGCTTTTTTTGTGATTTTGTTTATATTATTTAATTTTTTGTTTTAATAGGACCGTCATATCCATAGCACTAAGGTTCCTTTAGGTAGTTAATAGGCATCCTCTAGCCAACTTCCTTACGGCTTTGATTGGTCAGAATCATATTATTAACTGTAGAAAATTAAAGCAGATCTGCCAACCTTACTCTATTATTCAGAATAATTTTTCTTAAAGTTCTTTTTTGATGAAAGAAGAAGGAATTTCGTTCTCTAGAAAACTTTCTAATAGTATATTAATGTGGTAATTGAAATCCAAATTGTTGCTGCAAATTCTTGAAATTCTTAGGACCTGAGAAATTAGTACATTCTCAATTACTTTGGTTGAAATGTTATTATTCCAGTGTAGATATTTAATTACTTTGAAAGGAAAATTAACTCTTTTATCAAAGAGGCTAATAGATGGGTTACCTCTGTTGAGCTTAATGCTTAAGTCTAGGAACTCAAGTTCCTGATTACTGTGGTTGGTTTTACATAAGTTAAGAGAGCTAGGATAGATATTATCAAAATAACTCTCTATAACTTCTGAATTATTGATACACAGCAGATCATCAATATATCTAAAAGTGTAAAGGTAGTTATCTGAGCAGGTGGGGTGATTTTTAATGAATTTATATTCCTTAAAGAACAGGAATAGATTAGCGATATTTGTGGACGTTGATGTTCCCATTGGAATACCGTTCACTTGCTTATAGAGAGTATTATTATATAAGATATGGTTATTTTTTATGCAGCAATTGAGATAAGAGTTCCAAGTTCCTACATCAACAAATTGGTTAAGTTTAAATTCTGCATACAGCTCTTTAAAGGTAGTGATTATATCTGATAGAGGCAGATTAGTATATAGGTTTTCAAAATCATAACTATTAATATCTAGGGGACAAACTTTGAGTATAGTAGAAATTACTTCTGCATTATTATTAATTATCCAAAAATCTCTGTACATCAAGTTAGAACAGTTTCTAATGTGTTTCAAAACCTTCTTTAAGACATCTTCAAAAGCAAGATCTATTTTCTTTTTATGACTCCTTACTCCACTAGCTATGAACCTGAACTTCACAGGATCCTTATAAAACTTAACCGTTGCAAAAAGAAATGGAAATTCAGGCCCATATCTTCTAGTTTGTGGAATTTTAAGTTTCTTGAAGAATGCCTTAAACCGATTTTCTAACTGCTTGGTAGAATAACTTACGGGCTCGTATGTTACTCTATTATTGAGTTCCATAGTTAACAATTCAAAATAGAACTTCTTACAGATAATTGCAAAATTATTGCTAGCTTTATCCGTAGTGGTAAAAATAAATTGGTCTTGTAGTTTGGAGAGTGACCTTTTAGCTTCTCCAGAGAAAAAGAGATTTCTGTCGAAACAAAAGTCCAGACCTGCCAACTAGGTCTTTGTAGAAGTGAGAAAATGCAGAGTTTTTGCTGGTCCTTGATAAAGCCAAGGCTCAGTATTCTCGACACCTTCTACATTCAGTTGTTTTATTTTATTTTTTTATCTTTTCTCCTTTTACTCACACAGGTAGATACATAACCTTTTCTATGTTGTACTAGGTGTGAGTCAAAATTATATATGTAATTTTTTGCTTAGGTATCTTCTTTATAGAATGTGAATTCTGAATTTTCAAAACTGCTGCGTTGCGCGTTTTGATTTTCAGGTTATTTTGCACCCTTCGTGTTAAATTCTAAAATTTTTTCCTTAGTCTTCAGTTTTGCTCTTAAGTATATATATATATATATATATATATATATATAATCTTCCGAAAGTTGATGGTACTGTATATATACTGTACATATCATCTGCTGAAAGTTGATGGCATATACACTGAGTGGCCACTTTATTATGACCACCTGACAGTTTTCAGCAAATGAGATATGGCTGCACGCTGTTGCCGCCAGAGGGCGATGCTAGTATAAAAAGGGAAAGCTTAGTGCTTGCGACAGTAGTAGAAGTGATTTTCGGGTGAAGAGATGGGTAAAAAATGCGATTTGACGGACTTTCAACGTAGGATGATTGTAGGAGCATGAAGCGAGTATCACGGAAACCGCCGCATTCGTGAAATGTTCCAGAGCAGCTGTTGTTAAAGTGTTTAAAGACTGGACTGTCAGCCAAAAAACTGGGTCTCTACGTGCAACGTGTGGTCGTCATCGACTAGTGACTGCTCGGGCGGAACGGAGTGTGTCCAGACTGGTAACAGACAACAGAAGGGCAACAGTGCAGCACATTTTAGACCATCTTAATCAAGGATCCCTTCAAATGATCTCTGCGCGCACTGTTCGTCGTACACTGCATCGGATGGGATATGGCAGCCGAAGGCCTGTTCGAACACCTTTGCTGTCTGCAGTTAACAACAGAAAACGTCTCCAGTTCGCACAGGAACACAGGGATTGGACAGTCGATAAGTGAAAACAAATTATGTGGTCCGATGAATCACGTTTTCAGTTGCACCATGCCGATGGCCGAGTGAGAATTTGGCGGAAACAGCACGAAAGCATGAACCCCAAATGCATTGCTACAACCCTTCAAGCTGGTGGAGGCAACGTTATGGTTTGGGGAATGTTTTCCTGGAATGTTTTTGGGCCCTTTAATTCGTGTTGATCAACGTCTGACTGGCACATCATATCTAAACATCGTTGCGGACCAAGTGCATCCTTTCATGTGGATGGTTTATCCCAATGGCGATGGCTACTTTCAACAAGATAATGCGTCTTGCCATAGTGCTCGCATTGTACATGATTGGTTTCAGGAACATGTCGGTGAGTTTACTTTGCTTAGGTGGCCCCCACAATCTCCAGATCTCAACCCCATTGAGAATTTGTGGGATGAAGTTGAACGAGCCATCAGACAGCTGGATCCACAACCCTCCAATCTCACACTCCTGGAAAGTGCTATTAATCAAGCATGGTCTCAGATTCCACAAACCTCCTATCAACATCTTGTGGAGTCCATGCCACGAAGAATCGACGCAGTATTAAAGGCAAAAGGTGGCCCAACGATGTACTGAGGGGGTGGTCATAATAAAGTGGCCACTCAGTGTATATATATCATCTTCTGAAAGTTGATGATATATATGCATATATACACGTAAAACACACACAGAGACATGTACTGTGCTTTATCAATTATTTCTGAAGATAAGCCAATCACGTTTTTTCTAAAACGCACAAAGCATTACTCCCCGTAACCTGTACAGTGGCTCACCCACGGGGAGGGCCGATGCTGTACAATGCTTTAACAAGAAACGAAGATTTATCGATTGATGGGGAAAGGCTTGAGACAACCGATACCTACATTTATGTTCGGCAGCAGATATCAAGTGAGGGTCACATTCATGAAGAAATTAATCGGCGTATAAAACTTGGACGGCGAGCTTTTGGAAGAAACAGTACAATTTTTAAGAGCAGTATGCTATTAAGAAAAGTGTTTAATCAATGCATCCTGCCAGTGCTTACGTATGGAGCGGAGACATGGACCTTAACTAAAAAAGACATACAAAGACTGCAGACAACTCAAAGAGGCATGGAGAGATGCCTGCTTGGTGTAACCAGATAAGAACAGGAACTTGTGGATAAGGAAAATGACAAGGGTGGACGACATCATGACCAGAGTGAAATCACTGAAATGGTAATGGGCTGGAGATGTTGCCAGAAGAACGGACCACTGATGAGCAACCGAAATTTTAGGCTGGATCCCGAGGGATAGAAAAAGACCAAGAAGAAGATCCCATAGGAGATGGATGGATGAAATTTGAAAACATGCCGGGGTGACATGGAAGAGACAGGCCCAAGACAGACCGTTGTGGAAGAAACTTGGAGAGACTTTCATCCAGCAGTGGACTAATAATGGTTGACGATTATGATGATGGTTTCCCATAGTCTCTTCCACAACTGCTTGTCTGGAGCCAATCTCCTCCATCCATGTTACTCCGGCATACTTTCGAATTTCATCCTTCCATCTCCCATCTGGGTCTTTTCCTTGAAAAAGCCACAGCTGTCACTTGTGGCTTTTTCAGGGGCCGTCACAAATCACAGCTCTCGCATTCCCACATAGACCAAGTGGTGTTGGGTTTCTGCTATGTCAAATTTCTAAAGTCCCCGTTAAACTACTTTTTTAAATAGAAAATAAAAAGACAAAATTTTTCCACTTAAGGGAAAAATAACAAATTTACTAAGGAGAATTCAAGCTAGCAAACAAAGAAATGTTTTGAACCCAGTGCTACCCTTGGTAAATAACCAGGAGCCAAATCTACTCGAAAGCTTCTAATTTGTGTTTAGCCTATAATTTTCTAAACTTGTATGTTTTAAACCAGTGATTTTGCGTGGTTTTTTCTTGGTTATTTACTATGGGTAGCACTGGGCTCGAAACACATTTTATTTGCTAGCTTGAATTCTTCTTAGTAATTTTGTTATTTTTCCGGTTTTTTTTTATTATTATTTAAAGAAGTAATTTAACTGGGACTTTACAAATTTGACATAGCAGAATCCCAATACCAAGTGGTCTGTGTGGAAATGTAATTTGTGACGGCCCTTGAAAAAGCCACAAGTGATAGCGGCTAATATTTTCTACACTGCTTTGAACTTTATGTGTGGCATTTTAGTCTAGGTTTATGGTTTCTTTAAATTTAACATTGGTTTGCTTTAAAAGAAGTAGTTACGTTCAAAATTTGGTTGTATATACACTGAAGAGCAATTGAATTAGAGATACCTGTCTAGTAACGTGTAGCACCACCTTTCGCCCTGATGACGACGGCGATTCGTCTCGGCATGGACTCGACAAGACACCGGAGGCGTTGGGAAGCCATACGGATCCACGACCCCTGAGCAAGCTCCCACAGTTCACGAAGATTTGATGGAGGGGGTCAGAGCCTCGAACATTACTCTCGACGGCATCCCAGATGTGCTCGATGGGATTCAGGTCAGGTGACCTAGCTGGCCAAGGAAGCGACGTCACGTCGGTGGAGTGTTCATCCAACCATTCGGATACAATTCGGAAGCGATGGCACGGTGCATTGTCTTGTTGCAGGATGAGCTCCCCAATGGGATGTTGAAGACGCAAAAACGGGAGCAAATGGCCGTCCAGGATATCCCGGTAACGTTGACCTGTGAGGGACGATGTCACACGTACCAGGGGTCCCATTTCAGTCCACGTAAACAGTCCCCAGACGAGAATGCCACCCCCACTAGCTTGAAGAGTACCCTGCTGGCAAGAAGGATCCACCCCTTCATGTGGTTTGCGCCGTACTCGTATCCTGCCATCCGCATGTACCAACGTGAATCTCGACTCATCAGTCCAGGCAACATTTTCCCACATGTCTAGGGTCCAGTAGAGATGTTCCCGCGCCCATGCTAATCTTTGCACCCTGTGATGTGTGGTCAGCAGCGGTACCCTCGTGGGACGATGGCTTCTGTACCCCATAGCGAGGAGATGGTTCTGAATGGTGTGGCTGCTTACACGTTTTTGTGCACCAGCGTTAAATTGCCGAGTGATTTCTTGCACTGTGGCCCGTCTACCCGCTGTTACAATGCAAGCTACTCGACGATGACCCCGCTCATCCACACGCTGTTGTCCACGGCAGTCGGCCCTTGCAGTGATGTTTTTACCTGATTCGATGTGCACCCGTGACACAGTGGCTCATGAAAATCCCAGTGAATGCACGACTTCCGAGATGGAGTGACCCATTCGTCGGGCCCCGACAATTTGCCCACGATCAAATGCGCTTAGATCCTTCATCTTACCCATACTGCGTCCGACTCTTACTGATTCCCGTCGCATCACTCCTCATATTGTCGGATCGCTGCATACGTCATGTCGTTTCCATTTACAGGGCCTCCCACAGCGCCACATTTGCATAACGCCAACTGTCTCTAATTCAATTGCTCTTCAGTGTATGTAGGGAGGACAATTTTTTTCTGTCAGTTTCGCAAAAAAGATTTTTTCCATTGAATTTGTGCGTCTGTTTGCTTATAGTTCTTGTAGTTCTTGAAAAAAAATTCAGCAGCTTCTGCGCAGTTAGATTTTCAATAGTTTTGCTGTTGTTGTGGGAATGCTATTTAACAAATTTCGTATATACACTGCTGGCCACCCAAAATGCAACACCAAGAAGGGCACGAGATAGCAAAGCCAGATTTACTGGACACATAACAACAGATACAAAGAAGAAACGATTGAGCTTACAGGCCCGTGCGACTTGCGGAACACGCAGACATCAATAATTCGTGTGGCCCCCATGGCTGGCAATAACGGCCGCTGCACGCCGCGGCATCGAACGAGAGAGGCTTTGGATGTGGGCTTCGGGCATGTCGGTCCAGGCTGCTTCCACACGTTGCCGCTGGCATGTCCTGCAGGTAAGGGAGGACTACAGGCTCCAAAACGTCGGAGATGTAGCGGTGTCTGTTGAGTGTACCGGCGATGCGTACCAGACAGGTGCGGGTGTCATATCCAATTGCGCCCCAAACCATAACGCCAGGCGACGGACCGGTATGGCGATGCACAATGCAGGCGTCATACAGTCTCTCGCCGCGGTAAAGCTACACGCGGATTCGACCATCGTGGTGTTGCAGGCAGAAGCAGGATTCGTCGGAGAAGACAATGTCGTGCCATTCCGTAGTCCAGGTGCGGCGTTCAACTGCCCACTGCCGCCGCACTCGCCGGTGGTGAGCAATGGGCGCCGTGCGACAAGTCCCCGCTCCTGCAGACGACGTCAAACGGTACGTTCTGACACAGGTTGTTGCACAACACACCCTAATTCCTGCGCTAAAATTCGTGATGTGGCGGTGCGAGCTGTCAATACCCGCCGCACAACATGCCGGTTCTCTCGTTCAGTGGTGTGCCGCGGCTGCGGTAATCGCTCACGTCGATCCATCCGTCCCTCCTGTACCCACTGAATCCATACTCGCGTCACTGTGGCTGGATGTCGTCCCACTCGGGCGCTGATGTCCCGGTACGATAAACCGCTGTCGCGATAAGCCACTATTCGTCCTCTGTCGAACTCCGAAACGTGCTGGAATGACTGCCGTATTCTGCGACGAGGCATCAGGAAGCTTCCCACGCACAGGTCCGGCAACACAACACATTTCCACTACTTACACCCCGCCTTCTGTGCACCCTTCTTGTAGTGTTTCTCGGTGGCGTGCCGGGTGCACATGATTTGCATATGCCCTGCAATGCTAATCGTTTGCATGTCCTCTCGCGGTCGACGCATGCTGCGAATTTCAGGCCAATCGGATGCTTCCTTCTTGGTGTTGCATTTTGGGTGGCCAGCAGTTTATATACGTAAATTATATTTCGGAACTTAAATATAACTTAAGGAATCACATGCTTTTATCAGCTAACATCAGCCAAATATTATTCAAAACCAAAATTAATACATTCAACATACACTTTGAAATGGAGAGTGTCGAGTATATCATTTTAGTATAAATACATTCTGTAATATGATATAGCAGTTTTGATTATTGCTGAATTCAATATAACAAACATTTTTCAAATCTACAGGGAAATGAATCAATCATTAAGAAAAATGTGAATGAAAACAAGAAATTTTTTTGTTGCTAATATATTAAATTGCTCACAAGCATGAGTACTGATTCCAAAACGGTCACTGATGCAAAAGTTTACTGCTGGAGAGCGATTAAAAATAACACATATTTATTTATTCTCTTATTCACTTTACAGAAAATTAGTGTAAAACACATCTGCGGGGTTTTTTTTTTAGCATGCCCTGAGATTTACAAAACTCTACGCCTTTTTTTATTCATGTATTTTTCTTTTATATTTTTAACGTCCCTTCGTGAGCATCTAAGGGTACGAGTTGCCCTTTGCTACCACAGGATCACTGGCTCCAGGTAAGGGAGGAAGCTAGAGCAGTAAGAACCTGGTATTCGAACCCAAAAGTCAGAATCCCGATCTTTAGACCACTGCGCGAGCGACTTCCCCCCCCCCTTTTGTTTTTTTGCTTGTTCATGCTTGACGTTTAGGAATGTTTAAAATCAGAGTGCTTTCCTGTTTGGTGGCCGTTTAAAGAGAATGAAAATATGCAGTATTTTTCGGCTGTGAAATACTATGAGACAAAAATATTTTTTTAAGTTCAGCTAATTTTAACGTCTAAACAAATTCGCATCAAAAATTTCTTCGGGAAATTGGACAAAAACGTAGTCCTCCTAGATTACTAATAAAATAATGCGTCACTCAAGATGTCATCATTCTAATTTTGTTGTCTGGTAATCAGGGCAGGATTATGTCATGCTGTGGTCCGGGGCTGGCACTGAATTACGTTTCCTTTTTAAAAAAAAACTTTTTCTTTTTTCTCTAATTTTGCTATCAATATTTTTAGGGAAACATCATAAGGTTATCTTTGCTGTAAGGGGGGGGAGATGGGTAATGTTATCAGAAAGAAATCATTATTTCGCTATTATTATTGCCGTAAAATCAGTTATTTTTACATATTATTGTCAACGCATATTCTGCTTTACCTAGCTAGCAGCTTGTATATTAATTGTATTTTTTATTTGATTTACATAGCCGGACTGCCCAAGTCAATCGCTTTTAACTAAAAATATTTGTAAAAACTAAATTAAAAAAGTGACAGCACTAAATCATATTCAGGGGTATTTAAATACATTTTCTTAGTTCAGAAAAACTGTTTTCGTTAGTATGGTGTGAATAAAGCTTTTAGCTTATAATATGAAGTATTCATATCTACCTTTAAGTGGTAGAAATGCTGGCGATTTCAGAACATTAAAATTTTTTTTTTCTTTCTAATTTTTGATTTTCCGAAGCCGCTTAAAGTTTTTTTGTCAGTCGGTGCAAAACATCACTTTTAACAGACATTAAAGTTAACGCAAGATAATAAGAATCGGGTACATTACCCCAAAATGATCACAAAAATGAATTCTAAATCCGTTTTAATGGCGTAAAATAATAAAGTAAACAGACAGCAAGCTTTCACCACTCACGGGTGGCTTCATCAGGCATAACTCAGATAGACACCTTAAACAACAAACTGTTTGTTGTACAAATTGTTGTTGTTTAAATAACAACAAACTGTCATCCGTATTAACAACAAACTGTTTGCTGTGCAAACTGTTGTTGTTTAAATAACAACAAACTGTTTGCTGTGCAAACTGTTGTTGTTTAAACAACAACAAACTTTTTGTTGTGCAAACTGTTGTTTAAAGAACAACAAACTGTTGTTTAAAGAACAACAAACTGTTGTTTAAAGAACAACAAACTGTTGTACAAATTGTTGTTGTTTAAACAACAACAAACTGTTTGCTGTGCAAACTGTTGTTGTTTAAATAACAACAAACTGTTTGTTGTACAAACTGTTGTTGTTTAAAGAACAACAAACTGTTTGTTGTTTAAGGTGTTTATCTCAGTTATGCCTGATGAAGCCACCTGTGAGTGATGAAAACTTGCTGTCTATTTACTTTGTTATTTTACACCATTAAAATGGATTTAGAATTCATTTTTGTGATTAAAATTGACGCATTTGAACCTTCTTCAGACATAATTGATAGTGCTTGTGCTTTCAAAAGAGAAAATTTTGAGAAGGGCCGTTCAGTCTTGTAGTTGGATACGGGAATTGATAAATTTAATCATAATGCAATCTGAACGTTGGGCGAAATGTTCTTTTAAGTCTTTATCAATGAGATATTTAAGCTGGCAATTCGCTTGTAAGTTTAAGCTCGTTTTCTTCCAAAACGTACAAAACTGCGACAGTTCTGCCGAAAAAATATCCTTTAGATCACATGGATAGAAAACTATTTGCTTTTCAGCTTCCAGAATTGTGTTTTTTTTTCTAATTCAAATTTTTCTAACAGAAGTTGAATCGTCAACACATTTCCTCATATAACGCTTTCGACTTTCGAAGCTCATTTTTCATTTTGTCAACCATATTGCAAAAAGTTTCAACTTCAAACTTTTTGCTCCCATGAAGATCATACTTTGTGCTAGGATCCTCGCGAAGCTTCTGTTTCACGTTCCGTCTAACTTTATCCTTATTTTTGATAAATCATTAAGCAGTAGCGTATTTCGAGCTACAGGAGCCCAGAGCAAGGTCTTGGTTTTGCCCCCCCCCTCCGCGCTTAGCTTAGCATCCTTTAAAAACATATTTTTTGTTGCCTCACCGTCCTACCCCATTTTTACTCTCGTAATGAATGCAAAAATGTGTTATTTGTATTGAAATCTGGAAGGCGATTTTTTTTTTTTTTTTTTTTTTTTTTGCGATTACAATAATTGACTTCCAGATTTCAACACAAATACATATGT
Organism: Macrothele yani; assembly: GCA_039090855.1. NCBI lineage: Eukaryota > Metazoa > Arthropoda > Arachnida > Araneae > Macrothelidae > Macrothele > Macrothele yani. The sequence goes on from CM077026.1 coordinate 81,160,295, forward strand.
AGCGTTCCTCCGAACATGATTCGGCTGTTTTCACCGCATTATGTGGATTTGCTGCAGCCTTAGGTGAAACACCTGAATTGCAGCCATCCAGACGAAATTTAATATTTACGGGTTTTTTGACACCCTGATGGCAGGGTCGTAGCTAGAAAGAATTTTCGGGAGGGATTTCTGAATTTGAAAATTAATTTTCACCGTACGTTATACATACGTTGAGTTTTTTCTCTGTCATATTTTATTTGCACACGAAATTCTTCTGTTTAGTACTCCCCATGTTTCAGATACTCACTTATATGCTGTACTAGTTACAAAAATTTATGAAATTCATAAAACAATTGTTTTATTTTTGAGACATTTTAAACATTTCGGGGAGGGTTTAAGCCCTCACACCCCCTCCTTGGCTACGGCCCTGCCTGATGGGGAAGCAGAAGTTATAAGTAGGAAAGCCTTTGTTAAGTTAGAAGGATGGTCAGTGAAAGTATAGTACTAGCATTTAACATGTTACGTGTAATAAGTTTGTGGCACTGCTTTAATTGACATTAATGCTACATCGGTGGGAGATCTGCTTTTACACATAATCAAATTACACCCCACTGTCATTTCCACCAAAGTCCGAACATGATTGAAGTTTATTCCCGTGTTTCGAAAGTAAAATTAGTTTTTCCAATGTCATTTTAATCGTACGGTAACAGTCTTATGATTGTCTCTTAAACTGGATATAGGTAAAAGGCATTTTAAGGGAAAGATGGGCCGTCATATTAAAGACTGAATTGAAGAGCAAAATGTTCATTACACTCTAAAATATTTGGCCTTTAAAAAACATCACAATTTCTGAGCTCAGTTGTAGCGAAGTATTGAGTAATATTACTCTCAAAATGACTTTTAGAGTGGCCCTGCATATACGTTAGTAAATTCATACTTGTAGATCACATTCTTAGATTAGAGTTCGGGCGGAATCATGCTCCAAAAACCAGAACAGCTATTTAATCCCTCACATTATAGCCCCCAACCCCCCCTTTTTTTGAAAACCCAATGAAAAATGAGAAAAATTATTACTTATGAGGCCCTCCAGCATGGTAGGGCCCACGTCTGCACTTCGCGTGGCCCCACGATGAAAATCCGCCCCTTTCATTACGGACAGGTTTATAGCTTTTTCTTCCAATTCTTTAAATTAAAGTACTTACACAGTTTTCTAAATAAGAAATTCGATTTACTGTGGCTAACAAATCAAGTGGATGTTTCTTAAGCTGAACATACACTGCTGGCCACCCCAAATTCCAGCAACACCAAGAAGGAAGCATCCGATTAGCCTGAAATTCGCAGCATGCGTCGCCCGCGAGAGGACATGCAAACGATTAGCATTGCAGGGCATATTCAAATCCTGTGCGCCTGGCGCGCCACCGAGAAGTACTATAAGAAGGGTGCACAGAAGGTGGGGTGTACGTAGTGGAAGTGTGTTGTGCTGCCTGACCTGTGCGTGGGAAGTTTCATGATGCCTCGTCGCAGAATACGGCAGTCATTCCAGCACGTTTCGGAGTTCGACAGAGGAAAAATAGTGGCTTATCGCGACAGCGGTTTATCGTACGGAGACATCGGCGCCCGTGTGGGACGACATCCAGCCACAGGAGGGAAGGACGGACCGGTGTGAGCGATTGCCGCAGCCGCGGCACACCACCGAGCGAGAGGACCGGCATGTTGTGCGGCGGGCATTGACGGCTCACACCGTCACATCACGATCGTTAGCGCAGGAATTGGGGTGTGTTGCGCAACAACCTGTGTCAGCACGTACCGTTTGACGTCTTCTGCAGGAGCGGGGACTTGTCGCACAGCACCCATTGCTCCGATTACCATTGACGTTACACCACCGGCGAGTGCGGCGGCAGTGGGCCGTTGAATGCCGCACCTGGACTACGGAATGGCACGACATTGGCTTCTCCGACGAATCCCGCTTCTGCCTGCAACACCATGATGGTCGGATCCGCGTGTGGCGGCACTGCGGAGAGAGATTGTATGACGCCTGCATTATGCATCACCATACCAATCCGTCGCCTGGCGTTATGGTTTGGGGCGCTATTGGATATGACACCCGCACCGCTCTGGTACGCATCGCCGGTACACTCAACAGCCACCGCTACATCTCCGACGTTTTGGAGCCTGTAGGCCTTCCTTACCTGCAGATCCTGCCAGCGGCCACGTTTCAACAGGACAATGCGCGCCCGCACGTGGCACGTATCGTGAAACAATTCTTCACGGCACACCAATTGTCACTGCTGCCGTAGCCCGCCTGTTCTCCCGATATGTCGCCCATCGAACACGTCTGGTTGCTGATCGGCAACCGAGTGGCCCGGCAAGCACCACCCGCGGCTACGCCTGATGAACTGTGGCAATATGTGGAAGCAGCCTGGACCGACATACCCCAAGCCTACATCCAAAGCCTCTTTCGTTCGATGCCGCGGCGTGTAGCGGATGTTATTGCCAGCCATGGGGGCCACACGAACTATTGATGTCTGCGTGTTCCGCAAGTCGCACGGGCCTGTAAGCTCAATCCTTTCATCTTTGTATCTGTTGTTATGTGTCCAGTAAAACTGCCTTTGCTACCTCGTGTCCTTCTTGGTGTTGCATTTTGGGGGTCAGCAGTGTATATAGTCACACGAAATCTTCCTAAAATTTCCAACCATTACCATAGCAATATTTGTTGTTTCTATTTGACAAATTTTTTATCCAGTGATATGGCATCATGCTTTACGTCAGATTTTCTTCAATTTCTCCAAGAATTTCTGGTACCGGATAGTTATAAAATAAGTATCCCTGTTGTCGGATCTCTAAGAAAGTGAGAAATGGGGATATCGTGACGAAACTTTGTAGGTAGTTTATTGAGGACTGGGGTAAAACATAATTCAAAATTTCGCCGCTATGGAAAAATGGCGCTGTAGACGCAAGAAAAGAACAGACGCATGCGTGAATTTACTGATTATTGACAGCGGAAACGCTTCGGGAAGAAATCTGCTCAAAATGCTGGCCATCACAAGCAGACGCGTAACTAGGTATTCCTGCGCCCGAAGCAAACCGTAAAATACACACATCCATCTGTCTATATTATTACTAATTTAATAGTTATGTATATACTCGTACATAAGTATACACTGCACGACAAAACCAGATTAATGTCATATCAAACTGCAAGAGTTTGTACAGCTTTTGCCAACTGTTTGGACCTTTAGTACCCCATCAAACTAATCGAATGCACCTGGTAGTTGTGGCTCGCAGTTACAAGAATGATGGAATAGCCCCAGAGAATTGTTTGTGGGTTTAACGACCACCGTGAGCAACTGAATGGGCTATAAGCAGTCGCCCTTCCCTAATTTAGGTCACTGATTCCAGGTTAGGGAAAGAGCCAGTGCCATAAGACAAACGCAACATCCATGCCTCACGGTATTGGAACCTGGACCCATCTCGGAAGAATGCTGAGAAGCCAATGCCGTAAGACAAACAACATCCATGCCCCACGGGATTCGAACCGGGACCCATCTTAGACGAGTGGTCAGAAGACAGCGATTAGACTACCACGTCACCGAGGCGTCCTCTAGAGAATCTTCAATTATGTGAAAAACACTTCTTATCTTGCAAAGTACGTACAGTCCTCCCAACTAAAGAAAACCCGCAGGCCTCATTATTGTCGATTGAAACCGTGGTTCTTCTTTAATTGGACGGTCTATACAACCACGACTTCATTTCTGAATGCGAACAACTAACATTCCCTGAACATTTTGACGAAGAAATGCGAATTTTAAGGTGCCATGGTTACCGAAACATATTTAATGCAAATTCTGTAAATGGAAAAATGACGAAGTAAGACGCTAAAAACTATCAAAAACAGGTACAAAAGTTTCAGTTCCAGCTTTAATCAGATTGCGAGCAATAATTTTTGCGCCCTCTGGGGAGCAGCGCCCCCTGGTAACCGCCCGCCTGCCCCGCCCTAGTTGCGCTTCTGATCACAAGAGATTACTTGTAATGCACAGCATAAGCATCATTGCCGAAATCCAAGAAATTGCAGGTCGTTCACGCAGAAAGTTTCGTATGCGAATATTCAGCAGAACGTTCGGCAGTGAACGCATGATTTCTCGAGGGTTTTCGCAGCCATGGACAACCGGCTCACCCGATCTTACTCATTCCTTGCGCTCTCTGACTTTGTGGAAACCTGAAAGACAAGAGTTTATCAAGACGGCATACGCTGTTCCTCAGATCTGAAAACGAATATCACACGGGAAGTGGCCGACATCGACTGCGACATGCTGCAACCAGCCGTGTCGCGTGCCGTTCTTCGTTTGCAGCATGCCATCTCTTCTGATGGCAAGCATATTGAACAGACTTTATCCTGAAAATCATGTGGTGTCAATAAACAGTAAACTCACGCATGTTTTTGTTCTTTTCTGCGTATGCTCTATTGTTTCCCTAACGGCGCAATTTTGAACTATTTTTTTCCCGGTACAACGTTTTCCTATGTCTTTAATGAGCTATCATCTACCTAGTTTCCTAAAGATATCTCCATTCTTCGTTTTACTAGACACCTGAGAATAGGAATACAATGTACTTATTTTAGAACCACCAGGTACGTTGTTATAATTTAGTACCACAGCCTCGCATGACTCATAATACGAAACTAGTAACCGGTTGTTTGCATTTGGTTAAAAAAATTTTTTTGACATAAAATCGTCCATCTCTGAGTGGATGCAGAAAAAAAGCAATAAAGATTTTGTTTGAAACTGAAATATAACGTGGCTTCACAGCAGGTGTCGATAGTGACTTCCAATTAAATATAAAGAATGCTGTGAGCATGGAGCATACACCGCTTATGATTAAGTGCTTTTGCCTGTGCTTGCAGGCTTTCATATTTTCGTGGCATATTACTAGCACTGGTGTATACGACTGGCCTCTAAAACTACGAGGATGTCGATGTGATTTAACTCCACGCAAAGAAACTTATAGTTATTAATAAAAGTCCCTGAAAGACACGGAACATACTCCAAGCGGCCGAAAGCATTGCGATAGTCTAAGACTGCATGCGAAGACCAATCATCTTTTTAACAAAAATATAGACCTCCGTTCGGCGTGTGCATCATAACATCCAATCATACATTCGTGCTTCATGGAAATTCGCCTTCATTCTTCGTGCTGGATTCTACCAAAGAGGCTGGCCCACACGAAGGAATATTCGAATCTCATTCCAATTATTCCCCGCAAGTGTTAAATTGGATATAGATCGGGGTTCTCAGCAATTCAGTTCGTTAGAAACACGTTGTGATTTTCAAACCGAGAATATAACAGACTTTAGTGTGTGACACGGTGCTAAAACAGATGCTGATTCTTACCGCAAAAATGCATAAAGAGCAAGAATTGCAGTGTTATCCATGTGGTAAAACTATTTTTCTAATTTTGGTTTAACAACCACCGTGAGCAACTCAATGTGCTATAAGCAGTTGCCCATTCCTAATTTAGTTTCACTGGCTCCAGGAAGGCAGCTAGCCAGTGCCGTAAGACAAACAGACTATCCACGTCTCATTCGGGATTCAAACCCAGGCCCATCTCGAATGGATGATCCAGCGGTTAGACCTCCGCTGCACGGTAAGACTATACCCGTCGTTTGTGGCAGTATTCAGAGGCAGATTGACCTACTGGGACACTTTCCGGAGGACCACTCGTGAAATGATTCACTTTCTCAAGTTCTTTTTGTCTGGAAATTCTAGAACGAACGAATAATCTGGTACTTATGAATAATAATTGTTAGCATCCTTAAAACAAAGAACAGAAACGTTTTCTTCTATCCATATGTTTGGGGTTTGCACTGAAATGGCATAGCAAAATTATCTGTACTTATGCGAGAAAAGTTCCACAGGACTACGCACGCTGTAAAAAATTAGTTAAGCTAAAATTAACTAGGATTATACATAGGTCTTTGGATTTGGAGCCCAGTATCATTGGTATGCCCTACTCTCATTTTGCAATCTTGAAGGTAACCTCAGTACCCATTATAATGGCCCATCATCCCCATCTACTTATCCATAGACTGACACATGGCGCAAGCTATTCTCCCAGAGAAATATTCCGAAATCTGTATTCCACCCACTTTATTCTTATGAACAACAATTTGCTAGTACATATTCATGGGTAGAAATAATGGGTAAACCTAAAAAGGCGTTGACTCAAGGAAGATATACCAATACCAGCGATCAGTGACCGAATACATGTAAAAATTACTTGCGTGAGAAAATTGCTAGGTGGCATACATACATTTCAACTTTCAAAGGAATCTATAGGGTGATTTAATTAGATCACCATAGAATAAGTTTCAATGGGGTCTTCAACAGAAACTCGTGATTTTTCTTTAGTCAAAACCAAATTTTTAAAAGGGCATCATTTTCAAATGCAATACCCCACTTTGAGCGTAGTTTCATGTTATATTTAAGCACGAGCAATTTTTAAAATTATTTCACTGTTAAAATTTGTTCACGACTGAATTCGTTTCACAATGCATATTTCAACAGCTCTCTCACATCCAGGATCTAGCAGATTTTTTTTTTTTTTTGTCATGAGGGAATTTATAAGGTGTTTCCCAGTTAGTACGTTCGGTTTACAATATATCACAAAACTAAAATTCCAGGCCTGGTTTGGTTATCCCAGTCCGCTCCTGGTAGTATTGATAAGCTACTAGACAGTTTCGTATAAAAAGAAACAGCCTCAGACAACCAGAACGATGCTTCCCAGGGAAGAGTATGCCGTCTTGTGAGTGGCAATCTCCAGGAAGCTATTGCCAGATTTAGATCCCCTCGTCCGAATAAAACAGACGGATACATCGTTTTATCCGGATAAAACAGCAAAATTCGTCATTTCGAAATATTCGTTTCCAATTGTACCAAGTGCATCGCATTTTTTTTTTTTTTTTTTACGGTTTAAGAACTACTGAAACTAATACTTCGTTTGAACTCATTTTGTCAGGTAAGTACGCAGCAGAACACCAACATTCGCTTTCACATGTCATGAATATATCTTAGGCGGCCGAGTGGTCTAAGGTTCTGGCTTCTTTTTTTTTTTTTTTTTTTTTTTTGGGGGGGGGGGGTTGTTAACGACCACCATGAGCAACTCGATGGGCTATAAGCAATCGCCTGTAGACGAGTCTAACTTAGGATCACCGGGAAGGAAGAGAGCCGTATGACAAATACAACATCCATGTCTCATCGGTATTTGAACCCGGACCCAACTCGGACGAATGGTCAGAAGCCAGCGCTTAGACCACTGCCCCACGGGGAACGGCAGACTTTGGCTTCTGAGCATTTGTCCGAGATGAGGCAGAGTTCGGCCGCCAGATGAGGCATGGGTGAAATGCTTTTCTTATGGCCCAGTCCCTTCCTTGGAAATAATTGCTCTAAGTTATGGAAGGGCGACTGCTTATAGCCATATGAGCTGCTCAAGAAGATCGTTACACCTCGAAACAGAAGAAAAGTAATCTATCTTGGAAGACTGATTGCTCCGCAACTTTGTTTTGCCAGACTGCTTAATAATCGTCTCTACAAGTCTTAGACCGCTTTCTGTGGAAATGTGTTTCCCTGGACAGAAATACAACACCGGCATTTCCCGACGGATGCTTTCCTACTATGCTCTGTGCCGCTGAGTTTAAGAACTTGAAACACCTTAGAAATACGTTTTATGCTCAGCCTTGTTATGAAACATCTGACAACCTGTTCATGTGTCATTTAAATTGATGACTTTCTTATATACAGAGTTAGAATTTTAAAAATAAGAACGGAGAATATTTACGTATCAATAGAGGAAGCTGATTGTGAGATATGGCTTGTCTCATCAGAACACTTTCATCCTACACCTATCATATAAATAGTTTCGAACATTGGTAAGTTCAGCTCCTACTACACTTTTTTTAACACTCAAGAAACAGGATAGGGACTTAAAACAGGATTCCCATTCTTTTTCTCCCACAAAAAATTAGCACTTTTAAAGCATCCCCGCCCCCTCAATATTTTTAAGGACATTACCAGTTTACATACACAACAATGATATGTGCACAAATATACACTATCTACCAAAAAGTAATTGGACACCTGTGGTAGCAAAGGAAAACGAAGTTTATTCACCTTCAATAGTTGGTGGAGCCTCCACGAGCGGCGATTACAGCTGCGACCCTCCAGGGCATACTCTCAACCAGGCGTTGTACGACGGCTAGCGGTATTTTCTTTCACTCGGCTTGGAGAAGACAGGCCAGTTCCTTCACCGATTTCGGACGGTTGGGGCGCCCCTTAAGTCGGCGCTCCAACTCGTCCCAGAGGTGCTCGATAGGGTTAAGGTCCGGGCTCTGCGCAGGCCAGTCCATTCGATTAACCCCATTGTCACCATACCAAGCCATGGTGGACCTCGCAACATGACAGGTGGCATTGTCATCCTGAAAGTAACATGGGTCCACCCCGTAAAACTGCCACAACGTAGGAAGCGCATGGTCATCCAAAATGGTGCAGTAGGTCTCGGCGTTGAGTCTACCAGGAATTGCTACCAAGGGTCCCGTGCCATACCAGGAGAAACACCCCCATAGCATAATTCCACCGCCGCCGAACTTCACAGTTGGCACAATACATTCCGGCAGGAGGCGTTCTCCAGGCAGACGCCAAACCCAGACCCTGCTATCCGAACGGTAGAGGGTGCACCTTGATTCGTCGCTGCAGAGAACCTGTTTCCACTGTTCAACGGTCCACTGTCGACGTTCTTTGCACCACGTTAGCCGAGGAGCGCTATTAGACTTGGTGATCAAAGGCTTGTGGGCGGCAGAACGTTCATGATAACCGAGCAGATGGGCTTTCTTGCGGATGGTATTCATCGAAAAAACACTTCCGGATGCCTGTTGAAACTCCTCGCGGATGTGGCCCATCGATTTGGTACGGTTCTTCCGAATTTCTCTGGCCAGCACCCGTCGGTCTCTAACTCCCAGTTTTGTGGGTCTACCGGGTCGGGGCACATTCCGACAGTCACCTCTCATCTTCCACTTGCCAATCACGTAGGCCACTGTCGATTTTGGGTACTTCAACTCGCTGGATATGTCACGTATGGATCGGCCATTTCTGTGATGCCCGACGATTACACCTTTCTCGAAATCAGAGAGCTCCGAACTGCGTGGCATCTTGCATGCGACTGACTGGTTGCGTTGTTCTTTCCCACACGATATTTAACGGCGGCGGCCGTGACGTGTATCAGAACCGCAGATATCGTCGATTGCAGGGGTGTCCAATTACTTGTTGCTAGATAGTGTACTTTTACACACGACTTAACTATGCAAATTGAAGTATATGTTGCAATGTTTTGCTATAAGAACCGTAGGAACCCTAACAAATGAACGACTTGAATCATTCATCTAAAATTTGTCGTTCTGGAGGCTGAGTGGTCAGAAAACTGGATCCGGATGAGGCTTGGGGCGTGTCTTCAATGGAACTATGAGCCCTAAATTAAGGAAATTAAATGCTCAAGGGGATCGTTAAATAAAAGAATTTTTCTAACAACTTTTTTCTTGAGAACCTATATAGGTCGTCTTCCGTCCCTAATTTTTTTTTTTTTTTTTGATTGGAGGTTTAACGACCACCGTGAGCAACTCAATGGGCTATAAGCTGTCGCCCGTCCCTAATTTTGGGTCACTGGTTCCAGGGAAGGGAGAGAGCCAGTGCCGCAAGACAAACACAACATCCATGCCTCACCGGGATTCGAACCCGGACCCCTTTCGGACGAACGATCAGAGGCCATCGCTTAGACCACTGCGCCACCGGGGCGCCCCTAATTTACGGTCACGGTTTCAAGGCAGGAACGTACTGATAGCTCCCGTAACCTCCGTATTGAGGGGGTTGCGGGAGCTATCAGTACAGCTAAGAGGACCTCTAACCTCAAGAAAAATATTTTACAACTTTCTTTTTTGGGAAATACGGCATATGAAGCTGGTTAAAGAAATAACCAGAAATTATTATTATTATTTTTTTTTCTATGGCAGCTTCGAATGAAGTATTAGGAAGAAAAGGAATTTTTGGTGTTTTTATTTTCATTAAATAAGTATAACATCTGAAAATCACTTTCGCGGTTTTAGTTTATAACAACTCGATGACGGGAATGCATCTATTTCAGTCAACTGGAGACCCCTTTTACCAACCACAGCAATAGTCTTTCCCTATACAACAGAATGTGAAAGTAACATCAGTTCAGTGAATGTAATTTTTATACAATGAGGATAAGATGCTATACACTGAGTGGTCACTTTATTATGACCACCTGACAGTTTTAAGCAAATGAGCTATGGCTTCACGCTGTTGCCGCCAGAGGGCGAGGCTAGTATAAAAGGGGAAAGCTTAGTGCTTGCGACAGTAGTAGAAGTGATTTTTGGGTGACGAGATGGGTAAAAAATGCGATTTGATGGACTTTCAACGTGGGATGATTGTTGGAGCTCGGAGCCATGGAGCGAGTATCACCGAAACTCCCGCATTCGTGAAATGTTCCAGAGCAGCTGTTGTTAAAGTGTTTAAAGACTGGACTGTCAGCCAAAAAACTGGGTCTCTACGTGCAACGTGTGGTCGTCATCGACTGGTGACTGCTCGGGCGGAACAAAGAGTGTCCAGACTGATAACAGACAACAGAAGGGCAACAGTGCAGCAAATTACAGACCATCTTAATCAAGGATCCCCTCAAATGATCTCTGCACGCACTGTTCGCCGTACACTGCATCGGATGGGATATGGCAGCCGAAGGCCTGTTCGAACACCTTTGCTGTCTGCGGTTAACAAGAGAAAACGTCTCCAGTTCGCACAAGGATTGGACAGTCGATAAATGGAAACAAATTATGTGGTCCGACGAATCACGTCTTCAGTTGCCCCATACAGATAGCCGAGTGAGAATTTGGCGGAAACAGCACGAAAGCATGGACCCCAAATGCATTGCTACAACCCTTCAAGCTGGTAGAGGCAACGTTATGGTTTGGGGAATGTTTTGCTGCCATGCTTTGGGCCCTTTAATTCGTTTGATCAACGTCTGACTGGTACATCATATTTAAACATCGTTGCGGACCAAGTGCATCCTGTCATGTGGATGGTTTATCCCAATGGCGATGGCTACTTTCAACAAGATAATGCGTCCTGCCATAGTGCTCGTATTGTACAGGATTGGCTTCAGGAACATGCCGGTGAGTTTACTTTGCTTAGGTGGCCCCCACAATCTCCAGATCTCAAACCCATTGATAATTTGTGGGATGAAGTTGAACGATCCATCAGACAGCTGGATCCACAACCCTGCAATATCACACTCCTGGAAAGTGCTATTCATGAAGCATGGGCTCAGATTCCATAAACCACCTATCAACATCTCGTGGAGTCCATGCCACGAAGAATCGACGCAGTATTAAAGGCAAAAGGTGGACCAACGAAGTACTGAGGGGGTGGTCATAATAAAGTGGCCACTCACACATATTACAATTATTTACACATAACTACGTATCCTTCAGAATATAATGAACTGAAAGGTGTTCTTTGGGGTGCAAAAAAAACAACAACAACAACAGAGAACTGTGTTATTTTTTATAACAGAATCAACTATGTGCAGCATATTGTGGCATTGTGTTTAAGTGTCTGATTTATATTGAAGAGAAATAATTTTAATGTAATTTTTTATATAATCAAGAGTACATAATTCTTAACTGTCGCTTTTTTTCTTACTTGTGTTAGGTATTTTTTATAAATCGAAAAAGATCAATAAACACTGTCACACCGAAGTTACGTGTGCGCGGTCGTGAGACATTTCAAGAGGCTGAAATGTTTCACGATCACGCACACAAAGAATAAAATTTGCATGATAAGATTAACTTTGACCACCGCAATTGATTAACGCCCTGAGTGCAGTGTGGGAAGCAGACGTTTCTGTCGGGTGTTCGAATCCCGGTCCTGTCAGCCATCTAGTCAGCGGTTCTTCCGCTGCCTCCATGGGCACGCGAATGCTTAGATGATTCCCTGTGAAGTCGGCCTGGAACCCACTTTGTCCCGTACCCATATGCAGCAGAGGAATGACAAGCCGGCTGCATTAATTTGCCAGTAACCCTCAAAGGCACGTGATCGTCTTTGCGGGACTCAACCTGTCATGGACGGAGGAGATAAAGAGATAAACTTTGGCCTAGTTTTATACAATTACAAGTACTTTTCGTAGTACTTTATAATGGTATTAAATTAGGGCAATAATTTTAATTACAATGTGCACATTTGTGTTTTACGCAATAAAGTGCAATAATTTTGTGGAATGAAAGATTGCCGTCCTATGCACGATTCAAATAACTAAAAGTTATATTGAAGAGAAATAATGTATCGTGGTGGTGTAAATTATCAAGTGTGTATAAAGAACTGATGTTCCGGTACACACCAAATGTGGTGAAAATGATCTAAATGACACATTAAAACAACATAAGATCTTTCGATCCCTCTTGGGATCATCCTCAGATGTGCTCACGAATTGGTGATTCTGACCTTAAAATACATAGGATCTACCCAGAGGACGTTAGATATTAGAGTGAAAGAACAAATATATGACACCAAGACTCGAAACAATAAAACTGCATTATCACGCTTTACCAACAAAGGTTCTTATTATCCAGCTTGGCAGGAAGCTTCCATCGTTACACCACCATGGAACAAAACCTCGTTGCATTTTGCTGAGAGTTTGAAGATATTCATCAAGGGTAATCAATGTTGCAACGACTATCTACCAATGAACATCCCCAATCCTTGGAAAAATATCTTGCCAAAGGAATCAAATAATACTCAGAATGACAACACCTTGAATACCTTAACACCAAATGACATAGCCACCCACTCGGCGACCCGGATCCTCCCGTGAATAATCCCAGGCATGCGCAGTGAACGCACAGATTGAATCCTGACACCTGCCCTTCTGTTATTTAAGGTCGGAATCACAAATTCGTGAGCACATCTGAGGATGATTACAAGAGTTATCGAAAGATCTTATGTTGTTTTAATCTGTCATTTAGATCATTTTCACCATATTTGGTGTGCACATGAACATGAGTTCTTTTAACTTTTAGTTATTTTAGTCGTGCATAGGACGGCAATCTTTTATTCCATGACTAACTAAGCACGAACTTTCATCTATTTTAGCAATAATTTTGGTTTTGCAAAAAATACCTGTAGGTTCTAAATTATTAAAACACCCATAAAAGCTAATTAAATAGGGGATTTAAAATTTTCAGTAACTGAAAGATATTTTGTGCTCGAAGATTTTTTTGCGGAGGTGGGGGTGGGGGGGGGCGAAATCTTTTCGGTACGCCACTGGTTCAAGGCAAGATAGGCAGCCAGCACTGTAGAATAAACGCAACACCCGTGACCAGCTCGGACAATTATTCAGAAGCCAGCGCCTCTAGTCACTCTGGCAGCTTAACAGCTTCCTTTGAAAGGAACTGTACATCAGTATGTCAAGATAGAAACCTGCTCCAGGTTGCAGGTATTTGCTGTGTTCAGCAATACTTTCAAAACGTATCGATGTGTTTGATATTTGGGAGGGGGAGGGGTTCAACGACCACCGTGAGCAACTCCATGGCCTATAAGCAGTCGCCCGTCCTTAATTTAGGGCCACAGACTCCAGGAAAGGGAGAGAGCCAGAGCCGTAAGACAAACACAACATCCATGCCTCACCGGGATTCGAACCCGGACCCCATCTCGTACGAATGATCAGAAACCAACGCTCAGACCACTGCGCCATCGGGGCGGCATAAATTATCAAGTGTGTATAAAGTAGATAGATACTGTTTGGAACTTCAACTGTTAAAAAGAGATAATTTCAAGTAAATTCTCTAACCTAATAAAAGGAGAAGAAGAAACAAAAGAAACCGTGCGCAGTCTTTATATTATTTCGCCAGTGCTAAATCAAGGATCTAGAAACGGCACTAGGAACAGATTTTTTTGCTGCCCATTGTTTGGGGAAAATTATCAAGTTACCCGACTCTAAAATTGACGATATGTCAACACATCACCATTTCTTTCTTTATTTTTAACGGGGGAGAGAGGAGTTAACGACCACCGTGAGCGAGTGGATGGGCTATAAGTAAGGTGACCAGATTCCGGGACACCGATTTGAGGATAAAAGGGCGTGCCGTCCCCAAATCGGTAGTTCATTTGGGGACACAAACGTACTCAAAATAAATATGCAAATCTTTTTGTCACAAAACTGCATTGCTTCAATAAATGTGATATTACACATTAAAATCTGTGTCTTAAAAGGATATATCTTGTACAGTGTTGGTACTTTGTATTGACAAAGCAAAACTGATGGCGAGAACATATTAGCAAAAGTGAAATGCTCTACCTTAGGTACATGCACTGAATTAAAATTAGGCTGCACACCATAGTAATTGCATGGTGAATTTTTCATTTGCCAAAGTTTTTGGAGAAACTCAGAACAAGTACAGTCGAAATTTGACCGCGCCAGTGGTGCATTGATCTAGTGCTAGCTACTGACCATTCATACAAGTTGGTACGGATTCGAGTCCCGAATGAGGCAGGGGTGGTGTTTTGTCTTGCAGCACTTGGTATCTCCCTTCCCTAGAACGAATGCCTGCAAATTAGAGACAGGTGACTGCTTATAGTCCTTAGAGTTGCTCGTAGTGATCGTAAAACCCAAAAAGAAGAAAAAAAAAGTCAAAATTAGTACGATGGAAACTACTTTTAAGAACATTTTTCATTGAAAATTTAAAGGGTTAATGAGGAAGTGTAAATTCGAGGACATTTGAGAACAATTTGCGTCCCCAAAGGCTTCAGACGTTTTGGGGGACAGTAAACTAAATTCGAGGACTGTCCTCAAGAATTGGGGACGTCTGGTCAGCTTAGCTATAAGCAGTCGTCCGTCCTTAATTTAGGGCCACTGATTTCCGAGAAGGGAGAGAGTCAATGCCGTAAGACAAACAAAACATCCATGCCTCACCGCGGGATTCGAACCCGGACACCATCTCGGACGAATGGTCATAAGCCAGCGCTTAGACCACAGCGCTATTGCTGTGGCATCTATCGACCTGACTTGCATTGCCTCTGATGCAGGTGTGATATACCAAATAGATAAAAACCGTTCGCATAAGCAGCAACATAAATGATGGGGTGAAACATCAGTGCAACAGAACAGGTTACAATTAACAACAAAAGTTAATTGCAGCTACTACAAAATTATATGTTTTGCCATAAACCAAATCTTTAAACCTTTTTTTTTCTTAAGTTTACTTTCAGTTCTGTGCAGGACCTGATTTACGTATGGGTCTACAGGGCTCAAAATTTATTTTTCATTGTGTCGAACAAAAACATACTGTTCCATGTGGAATCGTAAAATGTAAGGGCCCCGATTTGCAGGTATACCCAGAGACTCCTCATGTCTAAGTTGGGCTCTGACTCTAGATGTTAAAGGTATTTAAATACGGTCCATTCCATATTGGATTAAGGCTTATTTTTTATTAATACTTTGTAAGTGACATTCTGTATTCCAATCTATAAATTTAAACACATTGATAGCCTCGTACCAGCAAACAATATAAACATATACCCACACAATAAACAAGCTTAGATTTACGTAAAAAAAAAAAAAATGTTGGAGGTATGGGCGGAAAGGAGAGCCACGTATCTTAGAGATTTCTCCTTGCCGTTGTTCACGAATCAGGTTAAACCTGTATAACAGGGGTGTATATAGAAATTTTCTTGGGAGGGTGGGGACGACGAAAAATGGAAGTTTTTGAAATCCACCAGAACAAAATTAAAGGTAATGAAAAATAGACAAAAAAATTGAAGCAACTTTTTCTAATGTAAGTCTCATTTGAACCAAAAACGTAAAAAAAATGAAACAGTTTCGGGGGTCAAGCCCTAGCCCCCCTCTTTGAAATTTTGTACAAAACACACATTTTCAATGAAATTTTTATCAGACACTACAACAGAGTCCCATCATATGGCATTTATCCGCAGATGAGATTCCCCTTAGTTTCGACCGCGGGATTCCTGTGTTAAAACACATACTGAGTGATCACTAAATTATGACCACCTACCTAATACTTCGTACGTCCTACTTTCGACCTCAGTACAGCAGCTATACGACGTAGAATCGATTCAATAAAATGCCAGAAGCAGTTAGGAGATATTGTCAACGAAGCTCGGTGCCTTCAATGCAGGTATGTACGTGATTGGTATATCCAGAAGCTTGATATGCCGTTCTATAGTGTCCCCTAAGTTCTCTACGGGATTAATATCTGAGGAGTTCGGAGACCAGTCGATATACTGGAAGTCTGAACGTTGTTCCTCAAACCATTCCTGCAGAAGATTGGACCTGTGGCTCGGCGCATTGTCATCTTGGAAGACATTGTCACTATTGAAACACTGTTGGGTGTACAGAGTCAGCAACAATTCACGATAGTGAGCACTAGTCATACGTTGTTCCATATGCACCAGGGGTCCAAGTTCCTGCCAGATAAACGTGCCCCACACCATACAACCTCCTCTACCATCTTGCATTCTGGAGGTCATGCAGGATGAATCGAATGCCTCATGTTTGCGCCAAATACGCACACGAGCGTCCACGGAGTAGAGTAAAAGACCAGACTCATTAGACCAGTCATTCAACTTGCATGATCTTCGTACCAGGCAAATCTTTTGCGCTGATTAACCGTGGTTAGCAAAGGATATCAACGGGATCGTCTGCTGTTATAGACTATACATGCCAGCGTGCAACACATGGTCACGATAGATACTGTTCCATGTTGACCTTTGTTGTATTGGGTAGTCAACTTTTGAACAGTGCTGCGTCCTTTTGCTTGTACAAGTGGTCGGACCCAGCGCTCACCTCTCACATCAATCTTTCGCTGTCCTATGCAGACAGCAAAAGATTTTCCCTCCGGGTCCTTGTTTCACCATTTTCACGCCAATTCCGTTGCACTTTAACTACGGCGGCTCACGAACAACCCACCAGTCCAGCCGTTTAGGAAATTGAGCCACCAGCTCTCCGAGCTCCAACAATCTATCCTTTCTCAAAGTCTGATAAATCCTTCCGTTTACCCACCACGCTCCGAATTTTACTACCTACTGCTGTACTCACACCTTATATATGTCAGCAACAATGAAGAGCAATTGAATTAGAGACAGCTGGCGTTATGCAAATGTGGCGCTGTGGGCGGCCCTGTAAACGGAATTACATGGCGTATGCAGCGATCCGACAATATAAGGAGTGATGCGACAGGAATCAGTAAGAGTCGGACGCAGTGTGGGTAAGACAAAGGATCTAAGCGCGTTTTATCGTGGGCAAATTGTCGGCGCCCGACGAATGGGTCACTCCATCTCGGGACACTGGGATTTTCCCGAGCCACTGTGTCATGGGTGCACCGTGAGTACATCGAATCCGGTAAAACCACCCCTGCAACGGCCAACTGCCGTGGACAACAGCGTGTGGATGAGCGGGGTCATCGTCGGCTAGCTCGCATTGTAAGAGCGGATAGACGGGCCCCAGTGCAAGAAATCACTCGGCAATTTAACTCTGGTGCACAAAAACGTGTAAGCAGCCACACTATCCATAACCATCTCCTCGCTATGGGGTACGGAAGCCATCGTCCCACGAGGATACCGCTGCTGACCGCATATCACAGTGTGCAAAGATTAGCATGGGCGCGGGAACATAGCCACTGGACCCTAGACATGTGGGAAAATGTTGCCTGGACTGATGAGTCGAGATTCACGTTGGTACATGCGGATGGCAGGATACGAGTACGGCGCAAACCACATGAAGCGATGGATCCTTCTTGCCAGCAGGGTACTCTTCAAGCTGCTGGGGGTGGCATTCTTGTGCGGGGACTGTTTACGTGGACTGAAATGGTACCCCTGGTACGTGTGACATCGTCCCTCACAGGTCAACGTTACCGGGATATCCTGGACGACCATTTGCTCCCGTTTGTGCGTCTTTTTTTTTTTTTTTTTTTTTTGTTTGGAGGTTTAACGACCACCGTGAGCAACTCAATGGGCTATAAGCAGTCGCCCGTCCCTAATTTAGGGTCACTGGTTCCAGGGAAGGAGAGAGCCAGTGCCGTAAGACAAACACAACATCCATGCCTCACCGGGATTCGAACCCGGTCCCCGTTCGGACGAATGATCAGAGGCCATCGCTTAGACCACTGCGCCACCGGGACGGCCGTTTGTGCGTCTTCAACATCCCACTGGGGACCTCATTCTGCAAAAGATAATGCACCGTGCCATCGCTCCCGAATTGTATCCGAATGATTGGATGAACACTCCACCAACGTGACCTCGCTTCCTTGGCCAGCTAGGTCACCTGACCTCAATCCCATCGAGCACATCTGGGATGCCATCGAGAGAGATGTTCGAGGCTCTGACATCCCTCCGTCAAATTTTCGTGAACTGTGGGAGCTTGTTCAGGGGTCGTGGATCCGTATGGGTTTCCAACGCTTCCGGTGTCTTGTCGAGTCCATGCCGAGACGAATCGCCGCCGTCATCAGGGCGAAAGGTGGTGCTACACGTTACTAAACAGGTATCTCTAATTCAATTGCTCTTCAGTGTATGCCTCATCGGTCGACTAATCGCGCCCTCTCGGAAATCACGTTGTCAATGGGCCGCATCATTTTTTTGATAGGGGTGGTCATAATTCAGTGATCACTCGGTGTATTTTGAGCCCATGGCAAATCCGAAGCTTCTTCCCAACGTCTTCCTCGTTTTTCCTTATTTCCCTGTTGTCTAGCGGAGGAACTGCTATTTGTGGAACATAGAAGTCCTCCTCTGGGAGTTCCTCCACGGACTGCAGGCAGTGAAGAGGCACAAAAGCGTGAATCAGCTTCCCTCCTATCATGAAGTGTGTGTGTCTTCTCGGTATAGTGCAAATACAAACAACTGATTTGACACTGGGGAAAAAAAAATAGAGTGAAACACAGAAAAAGACAAGACACTGTCAGTAATAAACTGCCAAATATTTCCCATCCGGACGTTTAGTTTAATAAACGCAAATGGTTCCGGCGAACCGTCAGTAATTAAACAAACAGTGCTCTTCCGCTCAGGGTCCAAATACTTCTAGGTTATGCCAAGAAATTTGGGACAAGCTTATTATATCACAACTATTTAACGCATCAAAATGGGGCATGAACTTTTCAAAATTCTACTCGTAAACTGTTTAAAACAAGTGACAGGTACGAACACAATTGTCTGAGATAAGGCATGCGGAAACTCTGCTAATCCTATCAAGTTCGTTAGGACCTGGAGCAAACCGTCCCTTCTGCTCTCTACCATGCCTGTGTGTAGGCAACAGCAAAGTAAGCAGAAAAATTCGTAAACGCCGATCTGTGTACTTTCGAAATATTTACGAGACGTAAAATTGCTGAAATTATAATTATTATTAGTTTGTGTTGTGACGATTTCAAATAAAACCGAGCCATTTTTTTAATAGTGTTTTGGGACTTAACGACCACCATGAGCAACTAACCGTAAGAGCTATAAGCAGTCGCCCGTCCCACTACTTCCTGGGTAGCAGCGGAGCCACAGGGGGCGGCTCGTGCCCTCTTAAAGAACAATGAACAGTGAACGATTGTACATCGTTCAGAGATGAGTTTTTTTTATTTTTCACAAAATTACAAACAGGTTTTACACCTTAGCAAAACTAAGTATATTTAAGTTGTTTTTTTTATTGAGGGTTGAACGACCACTGTGAGCAAGTGAGGGCTATAAGCAGTCGTCCGTCCCTAATTTAGGGCCACTGGTTCCAGGGAAGGGAGAGAACCAGTGCCATAAGACAAACACAACATCCATGCCTCACGGGATTCGAACCTGCACCCATCTCGAACGAGCGGTCATAAGTGCGCCACCGGGACAGCTATTTAAGTTTCACTAAACACCGATGAAAAAAATCAAATTGAATTAACACTCTCAAACTACTAATTACAGATATCTAATGCTCCATACAATACTTGATACTACTAATGTTTGTCCAAATACGAGTTTTGGGGCACATCTTCCTGGTACTTCAATCTTCTGTTGCCTCCCCGGTGGCGCAGTGGTCTAAGCGCTGGCTTAGGGTCGTTCGTCCGTGAAGGGTCCGGGTTCGAATCCCGGTCAGGCATGGATGTTGTGTTCGTCTTACGGCACTGGCTTTCCCTGGAGCCAGTAACCCTAAATTAGGGACGGGCGACTGCTTATAGCCCATTGAGTTGCACACGGTGGTCGTTAAATCTTTAATAAAAAAAAATCTTCTTTTAATTATATCATAGTTTTGATAGCATTATTTAATTTCCATTTATTAACCACTCAAAAACATAAAAATTAAATAATTATAACTAGCAAAACTGCAGTAACTAGTAGGTGTTCTGAGTACAAGTCAGATATGCCAAATAAACTTTGTAATTAACCCAATAGCAGGACCTGATTGCACGAGCTCAAGGGGTCCGTGCCCTGGGCCCACTGTTTAACAGGGGGTCTAGGACAAGAAAATTAACTAATCCTAATTAAACTTTTTTTCATTATTATTTGAAGGTAATAATTTTCTGGGGTTTCGTTGGACCCTCTAATGGTTTATCTGTAGTGTTTTCATAAAAGGAGCAGTTTCAATTTTCACACAACGCTTTGTTACTCTTCTCTGAAATTCATATCTCATTTCAGCTGCCTGTGCCGGAACACCCGTAAGACAAGGCGTCGTTACAGCGCTCCGCTAGTTCATTCTTGTAGTAGACAGCGTAGAGTTTAGACGTGTTTCTGTAACCCAGTATGAATTTGAAACTGGAGCAAATAGCAGCTATAAAATTATGCGCGTGTTTGAATAAAACCGCCACAGAAACGCACGAAATGTTTAAAACAGCGTTAAGGAAGATGCTTTGTCCCGTGCAAGAGTTTTTGAGTGCCACAAGAAATTTGTGAATGGTGAAGAGTGTCTGGAAGACGCGCCACGCTACAGTAGGCCTTCGACATCGACTACGGAAGGTTAATGCCAATGCCAACGACGCACACCTGCGCGAAGACCGAAGAATGACCATTGAGGAGATTGCTAATGTGTGCAGATGTCCGCTGGTTCCGTTGATGACATTGTGAGAAACAGGTTGGGGTACCGAAAAGTCGCTGCGAAGTGGATTCCCCACTTGCTCACGGAAAATCGTATTATCACTTGTTGCCAATGGAAGTGCCGGCTACGACGTGAAGCATACTTTTTAGATCGAGTCGTCACATGTGATGAAACATTTTTTCACCATTTCGATCCAGAAACAAAACAATAGAGCACTCATTGGAAATATCCAGAGTCCCCGATCCAAGAAAGCAAAGGTTCAAGCAACTGCAGGGAAGGTCATTCACCAGGTTTTCTTCGATAAAAAGGGAATTGTGTTGGACCGTGTTGTTCTACAAAGAAAAACTGTTACCGGCGCCTATTATTCTGAAGTTCTCAAAGGTCCTCTAAAGATTTTTTTCCAAATACGCCCTGAATATGCACAAACTGGTTGGATTTTGCATCAAGATAATGCCCCTGCACATCGTGCTTTCTTTATCCAGCAGGTTATTCAAAATCTAGGTATGGAAATGATGGCGCACCCTCCGTAGTCACCGGACCTGGCGCCTTGTGACTTCCACCTATTCCTTGAAGTGAAAAAAAACAAGCCGCCCCGGTGGCGCGGTGGTCTAAGCGATGGCGTTTGATCATTCGTCCGAAAGGGGTCTGGGTTCGAATCCCGGTGAGGCATGGATGTCGTGTTTGTCTTACGGCACTGGCTCTTTCCCTTCCCTGGAACCAGTGACCATAAATTAGGGACGGGCGACTACTTATAGCCCATTGAGTTGCTCACGGTGGTCGTTAAACCTTCAAAAAAAAAAAAAAAAAGAAAGAAAGAAAGAAAAAAACAACTTCGTGGGCGTCGGTTTGCATCTGAACAATGCTGTGATGGGTATCCTGAATCAAATGCCGAGGAAGAGCTTCGAACACACCTTCTGGAAGTGGATAGAAAGGTGGGACCGGTGCATTCAGGTAGAGGGAGACTTTGAAAGTATGTTTACTGCATTACACTTCTGCTCCATGCAATATCAGTCTCGTTACTTTTTGAATGACCTTCATATATAAAGATGCCCATATTAACAGGAATATATATATATATATATATATATATATATATATATATATATATATATATGGAAACACCTGGTAAACGTATGGGTAAAAGCGACCAACGTTTTCCATTGTGAAAATGTAGATGGCGCATGTGGTCTTGATAGTGAATGTGTGCTACGAAACGCGGCAAACCAGCAGGTAGCCACAGTTGTTGTCTAGGCATTGATCTGTGCGTTGCAAGTGATTTATGTTAGAGATTACAGAGTTTCAAAGAGAGCGAATTGTTGGGGCCCGTATGATGGGTGCTTCCGTGACCAAAGTAGCAAGTTTATTTGGTGTATCGCAAGGTGCTGTATCGAAAGTTATGGCTGCATATTGTGCTACTGGAAAAACATCATCCGATAAACACCAGCGTGGACGAAAGTGTGCGTTGAATGACAGAGAGAGGACATTGCGCAAAATTGTGACCACAAATAAGAAGACAACAGCTGAATAAATAACTGCTGAGCTGAATAACGTGATTTCAAACCCTGTCTGTACGAAAACATTGCGAAGAGAACTCCTTCTATAGGCAGGTAATTTATGGTCGAGCTGCAATCGCTAAACCACTGGTTTATAACGTAAATGCAGCACGCAGGAGAGAGTGGTGCAACACTCATAAAACGTGGACTGCTGAGCAATGGAAGACTGTCATATGGTCAGATGAATCGACCTTTACACTGTTTTTCAACCAGTGGGCGAGTTTACGTGTGGCGAACACCCGCCTGAACTTATGATTCGGCGTACCTTTTACCGACAGTAAAGCATGGCTGTGGGTCTGTCATGGTTTGGGCAGCCATATCATGGTATTCTGTCGGCCCCATTGTTACCTTGCGAGGTCGTGTCACTGTCAAAGACTATTTAAGCATTTGGAGAGACCAAGTCCATCCCATGATAGTGTTTCCCGCAGGCGGTGCCATTTATAAAGACGATAAGGCCCCAATTCATACAGCTCATATCGTTCAATCATGGTTTGCTGATGAGGTTTCCGATTTTCTCTGGCTCTCTCAATCGCCAGACCTCAATTAATAGAGCCCCTATGGGCCGTTTTGGAGAACTAGGTTCGAGCGCACCATCAGCCTCCAGCATCTTTATAGGAACTAGAACGCGTGTTGCAGGAAGAATGGTATAACGTTCCATTATCTACTATCCAGTACTTATATAGGTCACGTGATGCGCAATATACTACAGCCTCTCCTTGACAAATGTAAACGCCACCTTCTCGTGGTGCATCCTGTTCCCACTAAAGGGGCTCTGACGACCGCCAAATAGCGGTATAACTATGCAATCGGGATTACAGGAAATGCTATCCCACACTCACCAAGCCGCTTGGCCAGCGTGGTGAGTTATGGCCAAAACCCCTCCAAAATGACTCCACAACTTAAATCTTGGCCCTCAGTCTCCGGTAGCTGGAATGTACCTGGCCAAGGCAGCGGCCAGTGCGACATGAAGGCACAGGGTGCTAAGAATCACCGGAGGACCGGACTAGGCTGCCATCTGATGCTGACCTTGGTTAACTATAACGGACGCTCCCTATCTTCTGATTCAAGGCTCCTTGAATTGGAAGAGGAACTACAAAGGATCAAGTGGGACATGGTCGGGCTAAGGGAGGTAAGGAGAAAAGGAGATCTCATTGAACTGAAAAGTGGACATCTCTTCTATTATCGTGGGACAGATACTGGCAGAACTAGTGGTGTTGGATTTATAATAAACAAGGAACTGAAGGATAAAGTTGTAGAAGTTGAAAGTTCCTCTGACAGAGCTGCATAACTTGTTATCCAACTCTCGAGAAGATGCCAGACTCAGATTATTCAAGCTTATGCACCCACTACAAGTCATCCTGAAGAAGAGATTGGAGAATTTTATGAGGAGATTCGTCATCTAAATAATAAAGGCAAGCAGCACTTGAAGATCATTATGGAAGATTTCAATGCGAAAATATACCTAACAGAATGAAACTTCAGTAGGTAAATTCGGTCACGGTAACAGAAACCAGCGTGGAAATAATCTCGTAGAGTTTGCAGAGGCAGAAGGGTTTTTCATCATGAACTCCTTTTTCAAGAAAAAGCTGCAAAGGAAATGGACATGGACATGGAGGCATCCCAATGGATTGACAAGTGAAATTGATTTTATTATGTGTAACAAAAAATTTGTCATAGAAGACTGCAGTGTGCTAAACAAGTTCAACACAGGTAGTGACCATAGACTGGTAAGATGCACCTCAATGCTAAACTCGAGCGAGGCAAGCTCATAAAACAAAGTGTACTGACACGACCAACCTTAAAAAACATCATAATACCTTCAAATTGGAACCGAGGAACAGATTTTCTGTTCTAGTAGGTCTAACGTCGGAAGAAATAGACATCTCTGAAGTTAACAGAAAACTAACCACGGCTCTTATGGAAACAGCAACAAAATTAGCTGAGTCTAAGAACAAGTTGCATGTGAACAAATTATCAGGAAAAACCAAAATGTCGATGCAAAAAAGAAGAGAGATGAGGGATACTAAAGAAGATGTGACTTCCAAAGTAGAATATATAGAGCTATGCAAGACAGTACGAAAAAGTATCACTGAAGGCGTAAGGAAATTCAACTGTGAACTTGTGAGGAAAGCAATTGAAAACAACCAAAGCCTAAAGATAGCAAAGGGACATCTCAGTAAGGGAAGAAAACAGACTATGACACTGGGAAAAGAAGATGGTTCTGTAACAAGAAATAGAAGTGAAATTTTGACAAGAGTGAAATATTTCTACTCCAAGTTATATGAAAGGGATGATGCATGTACTCATGACATCATGGAAGGTACCAGTACCAGAGTTCTTCCAGTCCTCCCAGCAGAAGTTCCACATGCAATCAAGAACATGAAGCGGGGAAAAGCTCCAGGAGATGGAATTACAGTAGCCATCATGCAAGAAG
Source organism: Macrothele yani (assembly GCA_039090855.1). Taxonomy (NCBI): domain Eukaryota; kingdom Metazoa; phylum Arthropoda; class Arachnida; order Araneae; family Macrothelidae; genus Macrothele; species Macrothele yani. The sequence goes on from CM077026.1 coordinate 81,185,375, forward strand.
CAAGTGGAGAAATTGAAACAGTACTCGCCCAAATTTTCACTCGATGCCTTAATGAAGGGAAGATTCCTGAGGATTGGAACAGTGCTACAATGATCCTGCTACATAAAAAAGGTGACATTGAGGATCTCAGGAACTACAGACCTATCAGCCTCCTATCAGTAGTTTATAAAATCTTCACTAAAGTTCTTTCACACCGCTTGAAGGTGACAATGGACATGGCTCAAATAAGAGAACAAGGTGGATTCAAGAGTGGCTACAGCACTATAGATCATATCCACGTACTGAGAGAACTAATTGAAAGAGCGAGGGAATATGAACTTCCATTGTGCATGGCTTTTATAGATTATGGAAAGGCCTTTGATTCGGCGAAACCATCAGTAGTTACAATGGCTTTGAAAACCTGCGGTATTGAAGATGCATACATTAATGTTATTCATAACTGGACATAACATCTATGAAAATGCAAGTGCAAAGATTCAGCTATTTGAAAATACAACACACCTAAAAATGGGAAAGGGAGTGAGACAAGGGGACACCATATCTCCTAAGCTATTTGATACCACATTGGAAAATGTCTTTCAATCTCTGAACTGGGAAAACAAAGGGATAAAGATTAATTGAGATTATCTAATTCACCTTCGTTTTGCTGATGACATAGTCATTTTTGCAGCTACCCCATCAGAGCTGCAGAGTATGATCCAGGAACTTGCTGACAGGAGTAAAGAAGTGGGATTAAAACTGAACTTTCAAAAGACAAAAGTGATGTACAATACACATTTTGAAGATGACAATCCGATTTTTGGCGTAAATGTGACAAGGACATGTAATACTTGTCACATTTTTGGCAAAATGTGACAAGTATTACATGGCGTAATCCCGTATCTCTTTCATGATTTATCTGCTTCTCCGGGCAATCACGGGATAGGATTATTAACCACCAGATTCGCTAAACATGAATGCCGGTTGCTTCGACTAGCGAATCCTGTGATGGTTAAATTCAAATTGATCGGAAACTTGAAACTTGGTCGTTCTGGGTGGTGTAGTGGTTAGCATACCCGGGCGTTTTCTGGGAGACGCGGGTTCGAGTCCCGCTCCAGGACGATGAGAATTTTCAAGTTTTCGGATATTATCTGACTTACCATCCTTGTCACATTTACGCCAAAAATCGGATTGTCATCTTCAAAATGTGTATTACATGGCGTAATCCCGTATCTCTTTCGTGATGTACAATGTTTTTACAAGAAATGAAGATTTATCAATTGATGGGGAAAAGCTGGAAATAACCAATACCTACATTTATCTTGGACAGCAGATATCAAGTGAGCGTTACATTGATGAAGAAATTAATCGGCGTATAAAACTTTCCTGCAGAGCTTTTGGAAGAAACAGTTTAGTTTTCAAGAGCAATATGCTATTATGTCTTAAAAGAAAACTGATCAATGCATCCTTCCAGTGCTTACGTATGGTGCAGAGACGTGGACCTTAACTAAAAGAAAAATACAAAGACTACAGATAACTCAAAGAAGCATGGAGAGATGCATGCTTGATGTAACCAGGACAGATAAGAAGAGGAAATCGTGGATCAGAAAAATGACAAGAGTTGAAGACATTATGATCAAAGTAAAATACCTGAAATGGCAACGGGCTGGATATATTGCCAGAAGGACAGACCATCGATGGACAGCTGAAATTCTAGACTGGATTCCGAGGGACAGGAAAAGACCCAGAAGACCACATGGAAGATGGGCGCATGAAATTTGAAAGTATGCGGGAGTAACATGGAGGAGACTGGCACAAGACGGGGAGACCTTCGTCTAGCAATGGATTGATAATGGTTGACAATGATGATATAAGCACACCTGACAAAAATTAGTCACCCCTGTCAGAACTTACCTAATAACAGGTGACGGCGCCTCTTGCTTTGATAACACCATGAATCCGGTGTGGTAGAGACTCCACGAGGTTGTGGATGTATTGAACATCGATTTGCAGTCACTCGTGCGTCAATTGGTCCCGAAGTTCCGCCAGAGTACGTGGGTGTCTATTCCGGCGTTTCACCTTTTGTTCCAAATGATCCCAGATTTTCAATAGCAAAAGTTTTTGAACTATTTTTCAAGTTTGCATGGTAATTTAAAAATGAACAGGTTCTTGAAATTCCTCCCACCAAAAAACATTTTTGGCTCTACATTTTCGAATGAATTTGATGAGGACATAACAATTAGGATTTATTTCTTGGGAGATTCCATATTCTGTTAGAAAAGTCCTCTTCTGTTATTTTCTGCAGCAGGATCGTCACATTCACTTGAATGACAGCAATGTCTACAAATCTTTTCCCTTTCGGCGATTTAAGTCGGGAAAATAAAAGGCAGTCAGCCTATGCCAGATCAGGTGAATATAGTGAGCAATTCAATGCAGCAACAGCTCACTCAGAATTTCATATGGTTCTTTGCTCCATTTCTACATGCTAACAATGTGTACCTACATCAGCTGCCACACCCTTTGTCACATCTGTGTGACGGTTAAGGACATTTTCGCTTATCTAGTCGACCACATAATGCAGGTTACCATAATTTCCTTTTATGCTTTATGCATACGAGACTAACGCAGAGAAAAAAAGCTGAACTTTTTATCCGAGTGAAACATTAGAACACGCAGCGAAACAGTGTGAATATAGCACAGCATGAGCAAGACACAATTGTTTACGTTAATTTATTTATGTAAATATTAAACTAGAGCAAATCACTCTATTCAAAATGAAAAATTACTGACATTTAACAACAACACAGGATAGAGGGAACACCGTGGGGTGAGAGCTGGGATACGATGACAGGCGAAATCTCCGCTCCATCCGACTTCTGTTTTCGGAAATTTTCCCTCCATTTTCAAGGTGAAATACAGTAAAATGATATTTAACAACACAGAGCAGACAGAACATCACGAGAAAAAAAAATACGATTACGGGAGAAATGTTCACTCTGTTTAACTTCTGATAAACTAATTACCCTTCTAAAAATTGATTGAGGTAAGATGTCTTCAGTTTTGACTTTTTAAAGATATTACCAATGCTTTTACTGAGCACCACTACGAATGCCTTTAAAAAATCAAAGCTGAAGCGTTTGATCCATAACACTGATCTGCAATTTTTCAATTTTTTTCTGTTATTTTCAAATGAATAGGTGTATCTGAATTGATTTTTTGCGCAGATTCAGAAAATGACCTTCAAAATTCCGTATCACGTCAGGTTTTTTCACAAATGACGGAAATGTGAAAATTTAAAAAGCCGTTATTTTTTAATGACATTGCTATATGGCAACGTTTGTAACGTGTGAAAATGTTCTCTGGAGGGGCGGAATGATTGTTTAAGGAATAGATAAACATAAATACATATTCAAAAGCAAACATACCTAACATTCGCCACTGGGCTCCCCTTCGACCTTCCTGTTTTTGGATTGCCTTCGGTGTGCGTCCGTACAGTCTCTGTTAAACATCCAACAATAGTCGGCCATCATATGTACAGTCCACTTTCCTTGGTATCTCTTTTCCATAACTTTAATATCCTGATGGAAGCGCTCGCCATGTTCTTCCGAAAAATCATCAAGATTGTTAGGAAAGTAATTTCGATGAGCATGAAGAAAGTGAACTTTGACGCTCATGTTGCAACCCAAGCAGTTCATAGGATTCCAGCATGTCCTCGACTAAAGTGGTGTAATTTGAACCCTTCTTGTTCCCAAAAAAGTTGTGTACCGCATTTCTGAATGCAGTCCATGCTCGCAATTCGCACTCACTCATGGTTTCCTCGAATATGTTTTCTGCCATTAATTTTCGTATTTGAGGGCCTATGAAAATGCCAGCTTTAATTTTTTCAGACGTGATTGATGGAAACTTACCACCAAGATACTGAAAGCATTTACTGTCCCTGCTTAAAGCTGTCACGAATTGCTTCTTTAAGCCAAGTTTGGTGCGTAAAGGTGGCAACAGTATTTTCGAGGGATCAACCAGTGGAAGTGAAACAATGTTTTTTTCGCCAGGTGTGAATGTACTTCTGACTGGCCACTGCTGCCGAACCCAATGTTCCGTCCTTGCTCTGGAGTCCCATTCACACAAAAAGCAAGGAAATTTGATGTAGCCTGCTTGTTGACCGAGCAATATTCCAATCACCTTGAAATCCCCGCATAAAGACCATTCATGAAACTTGTACTGCACACTTTCCAGCAGTAATTTAAGGTTCTCGTATGTCTCTTTCAAAATCACAGAATGTGCTACTGGAATGGATGGATGGATGTTAGTATTGTGTAATAAAACACCTTATAACTGGATTTGCTGGCATCTATGAACAAACTCCACTGTCCCGAATTGTAATTAATGTTGAAGTATTTTATGACTGCCGGAATGTCTCGACAATATACCAAACCTCCTTCCTCAGCAAAAAACGGAACCAATTCTGCTTCTCGCTGTCTGTACCAGGAGAATCTCGTATTAGGACATAGTAAATTCTTTTCCTGAAGTCGTGATCCTAAAAGCTCTGCTGCGTCCTTAGGTAAATTCAGATCACGAACCAAATCATTCAGTTCATGCTGGGTAAATGGCACTGGGGTTTCATCCTCCATGCTGTCCGGTTGGTACATCTCATCGCTTGTATCACCGTTTGAATCGGTGTCTGTTGGGGGCTTGGTATTGGACGGGGATGGCACAGGGATGGATTCACTATGGGGCACTGGTCTTATGGCAGATGGGATATTGGGATACACAATACACGCTTACTGGTTCTGGTATGGCCAACGATATTCACTGTGCAGAAGTAGCAGTCGTCACTGTGATTTTTTGTCTCACGCCACACCATGGGTACACCGAACGGCATTGATGTCCTTTTTCCACTTCCTCAACCCTTCCACACATGCACGGCACACATTGTGGAGGAGACCAAACGTTGTCCTGATCTGCTAGTTTAATGCCGAAGTATTGAAAATAAGCATTTTTCACGAAATTTTGCCTCTTTTTTTCCTGTCGTATAACAGCCACATACACTGACGGGGAAAAAAAAATCCCAACACCACCAAAAAATAGTTGTAGAGGAATGAAATGGCGGCAATACATTTGTATGGGCAACATATGCAATCGATTAAGGTTTCAAGATCACAGCTTATTGTAAGCGCGAGAATAGCCATTTTAAATGCGAAATGCTGGTACATTAATAACTGGTGTAACGGCCAGAATGTTGAATGCAAGCACGCAAACGTTCATGCATTGTGTCGTACAGGTGCTGGATGTCAGTTTGTATGATGGAGTTCCATGCCTCTTGCACTTGGTCGGTCAATACAGGGACGGTTAATGCTGGTTGGGGGTGACGCTGGAGTTGTCGTCCAATGATGTCCCATACGTGCTCGATTGGTAGATCTGGTGATCTAGCAGGCCACGGCAACATGTCGACACTCTGTAGAGCATGTTGGGTTACAACAGCGGTATGCGGGCGAGCGTTATCCTGTTGGAAAACACCTCCTGGAATGCTGTTCATGAATGGCAGCACAACAGGTTGAATCACCAGACTGACGTACAACTGTGCCGTCAGGGTGCGTGGGATAACCACGAGAGTGCTCCTAATGAATAGGAAATTGCTCCCCAAACCTGAATCCAGGTTTAGCGCAGATTCAGAAAATGACCTTCAAAATTCCGTATCAGGCGTCACCTGGCCTCCTTTTTCACAACATGACGGAACTGTGACCCAGGCAGAACCGGCTTTCATCAGAAAACACAACCGTTACTCCATCCTCCAATGACATTATTACACCACTGACGTCGCAAACGGCAGTTTGTAACGTGTGGAAAATGTTCACGCTACAGGGGCGGAATGATTGTCCTTCAAGGAATACCCGATTTGTAAACAGTAAATCGTATAGCTGTCATAATGGAAATGCAACTGTTTTATCTGCCGCATGACGTCACGATTTGCGCCACGGCCAAAGGCGGAACATGAGAGAATGTCTTCCCTCTTGGCACGTGGCCGGAACCCAGTCTTCAGTACCTCACGCCCCTGCTCCAACTTCTTTCTATTGGTCACATGTGGCGCCGTTCGGGGCAGATCGTTCTACAACTATTGTCAGTGCAAAGAAGGGACTGGTCCCGTTCGGTTGTTCAAACTCCTTGTGGCGTGTGATAATGGCTTCACGTGTTTGTGTAAATCATCCATACATATTTTGCTAACATCAACACTCTACGTCGAAAAATAATCCCAACGCTCACGAACGAAGCGCGTTGTGTTACAGCAAACCTGCTTAGTAGGCGGTGAGGTGCATCTAGCGCCACACGTATGACGCCGAGCGCAAAATTTGCGCTCAGACGTCATACGTGTGGCGCTGGTAGCGCCACCGCCTACAAAGCAGGTTTAACTAAATACGCGCTATAACGTTCGTGAGTGTTAGTTATCGTTGAGATTCGTCATAGGGTGTTGATGTTAGTCAAAATATGTCTTTACACAAGACGAAGAAGCCATTGCATCAACAGCTCACAGGAGTTTGAACAAGGTCGTGTAACGGGCTACGAGAAGGTCCCTTCTTTCCGCAATATTGCAGAACGATCTTGCCCCGAATGGCGCCACTGTGACCAATAGAAATTGTTGGCAGCGGTGGTCAGGGGCGTGAGGTATGAGACCGGATTCCGGCCGTGCCACGATAACATTCTACTCATGTTCCGCCTTTGAGTGGCGCAAATCGTGACCGCGTCATACAGCAATTCGAGTTGCATTTGCCACCATAGTGACAGCAACGAACTGTTTATCTATCGGTTACTTAAGGACAATCATTCGAGCCAGACGCCCTGTAGCAGAGAACATTTTCAAACCACGTTTGCGACGTCAGTGGTATCAATAGATGTCATTGGAGGAAAAGTGGAGATCTGTTGTGTTTTCTGATGAAAGCCGGTTCTGCCTGGGTGCCAGTGATGGCCGTGTGTTGGTTAGGAAAAAGGCGAGCACCTGCAACCAATTTTGCGGCCGAGACACATTGTTCCCTGACCATAACCTGCGCAAGAAATTATGGTCTGGGGATACAATTTCCTATTGACAGCAAAACAACAAAACCTTGCATATTAGTGTAATCAGCAAAGTAAAAAATTAATGATTAGAACTCCCAAATAGTTGGTATATTTGCATATCCAGACGGAATATTTCATTTGTATTTACTTTTCAAAATTTATGAAAGATAGAAAACTGGCACAGGACAGATCATGTATGGCCATAAAATATGTTTTTGAATCAGGCTTAGCACACAAGAACTGTTAATTAAGGGGCTCACTCTGCATATTTTTCATTACCAGGTGACAAGTTAAACATTAAGTACAATTGTTGGCACTGTATCAGATTGTATTTAACTTAAAAAAAAAATCTTTAAATTAAATGTAAAACTTTTCCAAAGTGCTGATTTAGATAACAACTGTACAGTTCTTTTTACTTCGTCTGTTTTTTATTTACTGCTGTACTACTTGGTTTCTATTCTTGACCAACCATTTCTTCTCACTACCTTTTTTTTTTCTTGAAATAAACTATAATTTCTGGGCTTTTTTTATTTCTCTCTACCCAGCAACATGTTTCACAGGCACCAGATGATTATTAAACTGATTTTTTTAAAAAGTGTTAGCCCTGTAGTAATCACGCTGAAAAACAACCTGTTTCATTAAAGAAAATATGTATATGCTTTGCGCAGATGCGAGAGAAAAATATCACAATTTCGCAGTTCTGTACACAAAATTATTTAAACTTTCATCAACATTGATGAATCTTTTCCCTCAAATTTATTTTTTCTTATTACGAATATGGTAAAGTGATGTGCTCAAATTTTCAGTTTTTCAGCTCTATAAAACTGGATTGCACATCATATACAGTATATTCTGTTTCATGTAAGATGCAAATCAAATTTTATTTGAACTTCAGATTCAAATCCAATTATTTATCCTACTAAGTAAGGATTGCACTTCACTGTTGACATTAGAAAGAACAAGAAAGATGACACCGAATTTTCGGGTGTAATGAATTAGCACATCTTTTGATTCCGACCTGATGTGAAGTAAATTTACCAAAGCTATTCAAAATCAATGGAACCGGCATGGATAACAGTAGCATCTGACCGAAGAAAGAAGTTTTTCAATCAAGTTTTTAATCCCACAGATATTGCTGTAAACAGAAACGTCAACTTACACCCTCTGGTGGTAGACTTGTGCGTTAAGAAAAATTTGAAATTATTATTATTATTATTTTTTTTTTTTTTTTGATTGGAGGTTTAACGACCACCGTGAGCAACTCAATGGGCTATAAGCAGTCGCCCGTACCTAATTTAAGGACACTGGTTCCAGGGAAGGGAGAGAGCCAGTGCCGTAAGACAAACACAACATCCATGCCTGACCAGGATTCGAACCCGGACCCCTTACGGACGAATGATCAGAGGCCAGCGCCTTAGACCACTGCGCCACCTGAAATTATATGAGAAACATTTCGCAGCGGAAACGCTCTCCAACAAAGAAAGAATTTTTCAAATTGGGCTCTTAGAAGCAGAGATATCGACAAATATAAGATATGCATCTACGCCCCTTGGCAGAAAAACCATGCATTATTTTAAGAAGAAAGTATTGTCAAAAGGTTTCTCGATGTGAGTGGTATCGGTCCACGGATGAATTTTTTCAATAGAGTTTTCAGGAGCTCAGATTTTGACGCAAATACATCAGATGCAGAAATTAACACTTACGCCCCCTGGTGGCTAAACCATTCTTTATCAAATATTAGAAATTACATGCAAAGCATTTCTTATCAGGAGCTGTATCCGGTGCAGAAAGAATGTTTCAAATCGGAGTTTTAGAAGCAGAGATAGAGGAAAACGCAATTTACCTTTACGCCACCTAGCGAAAAGTCTATGCATTACTTGAAAATTTTGAAATTATATGAGAAACATTTTACACTGGAAACGCTATCTAACAAAGAAGAAATTTTTCAAATTCAATCTAGCATTTAGAGGCTCAGACTTTGCAGTAAATACCTACGAAGCCAAAATTAACGCTTACGCCGCCTGTTGGCCAAACTATATTTTACAAAAAATTATAAATTGCAATCGAAACATTTCCCACTAGGAACTGTATCCGGTGCAGGAGGAATTTTTCAAATCAGAGCTTTAGAAGCAGAGATGCATGGGAAAGCACAATTTACCTACACTCCCCTTAGGGGAAAGTCAATGAATTACTTGAATATTTTGAAATTATATGAAAAACATGTAGCACTGGAAGCTCTATCCAACAAAGGAGAAATTTTTCAAATCGGGAGATTAGAAGAAGAGATATTGACAAAAATAAGATATACATCTACGCCCCCTGACAGAGAAATCATGCATTATTTTAAGAAAATATTCCGAAAAGGTTTGTCGACGTGAGTAGTATCGGTCCACGGAAGAATTTTTTCAATCAACATTTTAGAAACTCAGATTTTGCTGCAAATACATCAGAAACAGAAATTAACGCTTACGCCCCTGGTGGCCAAACTGTTTTATAGCAAAAATTCGAATTTATATGAAAAGTATTTCGCATCAGTTGTATCTGCTGCAGAAACTATTTTTCAAATCGGAGCTTTAGGTGCTAAGATACCAGGAGAAACACAATTTACTTTTATGCCCCTAGCAGAGAATCTATGCGTAACTTGAAAAAGCAACTATATCTAAAATAGTCTTTGACATGAATGGAATCGAAAGGTAAAAGGATTTTTTGAATTGGAAGTTTAGAAGCAAATATATGTGGAATATAATGTGTTTTGAATTCGATATCTGCATTTATGCCCTCTAGTGGCAAAATTGTGTGTCATAAAAAATAAAAATAAAGGATCATCATTAGCACATTTCAAGCTTCCTAATGCAAAAAGAATTTTTCAAATTGGACTATTAGTTGCAGAGATTTCGTGTCTACAGATGGACGGACAAACCGATAACATAAGCACGAACTTTTTTACAAAAGACGTGCTAAAAATTGAAGATATGTTTTTCTTGATGTCTAATATTGTCTTTATGAATGCCCTAAAATTTCACCGATAGCACAGCACAAGTCTAAAACCAACAGGGGTTCTTTTTTCTCAACTGCAGTTCAGAGGCTGATTGGGCACCTAAACATTATGAAGCAAAAGGTCCAAAAACTGCTCTGAGTATTTCATCAGGAGGATTAAGTTTCTCGCCTGCTCATCATGTATACATTATCTGCATATTGACATTGTCCTCCATATTTTAAAAAAGATCACACCTAAGAAATTGAAGGTGACTATAAAAACTTCTTTAATGTAAAATATAAAATGGCAAGAATTTCTTTTTCATTTTAAAATTGCAAACTTTTATCACATTTTTCACACAACTATTACTGTAAAACACACATTTCTAGGTGAAGAATCACAATACACTTGATATACATCAACAAGCATGTGCTGTGCACTTTCTTTAAGACTTTCTTTAGGGCGGATGAATGTAGAGCTAGAAAAAAGCAATGAGAGAAAGTACTGTTTTTGACTGCCTTCGCAATTGCCAAGAAGGGCTTTTCATTCAATCACTTCAAACATTTATGCAAACTTCAGAAAACAAATAGGTGTGCATGTAAGAACCACCTGCATCAATGATCAAGCAAAACAAAACTGTTTCTTCATTACATACAACAAGAAATATGAGAAAATCCAAGTCAAATCAACACATAGTAGTAACAATTTCAACCTTACCCCCTAGATTTTCATGAAATCAAAATTTTATAGTTCATTGGCATATGCAAGAAGTGAATGTTTGTTATGGTACCATGGAAATTATAGAACTTAAGAAACCTGCCAAATTTAATTTATAAAAGGACAGTCAAACTTTGTTAATCTGCTCCCCCTTTAAACTGCCACACGCACTTTCCACCCACTGCTCATGCGTTACAAATCATTTCTACTCAGCTAAATGGAAATTCTCCTCTTTAAACTGCTAATTTGCCAACCACCATGACATTCTAGCATTTTGAGGTTTCTCATTGGGGAATAAATACCCCATTGAACCACCTTTCAAAACTGTGCAGTGATTTCCAAATATTCACTTTCAACAGGGGGTTAATTTGGGCTGGAGCTCAGTGGAGTGCTGCTACATACTTCTTCAATTTTGGCAAATATTTAAACACGTATTAGCCGGAGCCTACCGGGGCTCTGCAATACACATTTCTTTTGCATGCCCGAACACATGAACGAGATCACGCCATCAAAATCAACCCTCCTTTTGCTAAAGGCTTTGAACGCACAAGCAAGATTACACTGTCAGCTGATGTAACCAATCCTCTCCTTCTTGGCTGTGAATGCACCAACCTCAGTGCCATCACCTGCTACACACAGCTTTTCTGCCACAGTCATCCCGTGCCATATGAAGGCAGCGAGGAGAAGGTTATTATTGTTCCAGGAGCGCTTCAATCCTCCACTTTAAGTAGGGAAGTAAAGAAAAGATAATTTTTGTCTGGCCTAGCTTGTTTGAGTTTTCTATTGAACATCGATTTTTCTAGCATTGGGTCTTTAATTGTCCCTGTGTACGAATTAAAATACGAATAAGAGAAAAATAGATGATTATCTTGGTTGTTCCAGCATCAAGAAAACATCTTTGATTCAGCCATCTAACGTTTCGCACAAGAATAATGAAAACAAACTGGAGACGATACCGGTGACAAACCATCCATGTGTTTTAACATCAAGTGAAGAGAATCCCGATGAAAACAGCTTTTCACACTTTTAAGGAAATTTGCCATCATGCTGATCAAATGAACACGGTATGGCTAACCATTCAAAATTTGCCAACAGAATTTTTAATAAAAAAATAGTGATGGGAAAACTTTGCCAATTCCAATAATTGTGGCTTCACTATGGTGATACATGTCAGTCTCATCCAGAGCACTTAAAGCTCCTGCACTTTTTTTTTTTTTTTTTTTCCAGAAATTAAGCCCTGCTTCTAACATACAACTCCAAATTGGAAACCAAGTTGTTTTAAACATTTCTTTCCTGAACTTCAAATGAACTATACATTCAATAAATGGGCATGGATAAAAAACAAAAGCTTTCAAGACTGACTGGAAAAATTCAACTGTGACTTGAAATACAAAGCAAAGAAACTTCTATTAATTTTAGACAATGTTCCATGCAACAAAACAGCCAAACTCAGCAAAGTTAAGTTAGCATTTTTTCTTTCAAATGTTATGAAACTATTGTAGCTACTTGATGCCAGAATCATTAAAGTTTTCAAAGGGCTTCATAAACAATTTGGGGTTAAGAGACCTCAGAGATAAAATTGCTGGGCAGAAAAGCGATTTTAAAATTTCATTAAGGGATGCAATTTATTTCATCAAAAGAGCATCAGATTCAGTAAGTCAGTAAGCAACTGAAAATTTTGGGAGACACTGGATTGAGAAAAGAAAAATCTGTTAACCACCCCTTTAAATGTGGCAGATGAAGCTCTTGAATTATTTCAGATGACCTTTCCAAAAGCTGAAATGCATTTCTTTTGCAGTATGTCATGAAATAAATATTTAGAGATTGATAATGATGAGCTGGTATTTGAAGAAATGGAAAACGCTGATATAATTAAAGTGTTACACACTAAGCCACTGATTCTCTTTCCAGTGAATCTACTGTTTAAGAAGAAGAATTCATCCAAGAAGAAGCAGTATCATGCACAGAAGTAAAACAATCCTGTCAAAGCTGAGATGGTTATTTTAAAGAGCAAAGTGCAGCTAATATATAAAACAATGGAAGCTGTGGCAGAACTTGACAAAGAACTGGACAAAATTAGTTATGTAAAAAAAAAACCCTCAGAAGATACTATCACTGCATGTTTAATTCCTACATTCCTAGAATTCAATACATAAACACATGTTTATTTTAACTTCTCTCTTATATTGTTATTCAATTAAATTTACCTCACACTCATATGAACCTCTTTAAATTATCACCCTTGGTTACTGCCAATTCAGCATGTTGAAGAAATTATGGTGGTTTCAGAAGGTATGGCTGTATCTATAACTGATTTCTTTTTTAGTCACAGAATGACAAAAGTTTGGTTTTCCTTAAAAATATTTGTACTGGCTTAAAAATATATTACCTAAAGAACAATTTAAAACATTCAAATTCAAGGTCAAGCAATTTTAAATTCGAACTTGAATCTCTCAAAAACAGACTCATGTAGCATTATTGATATAATATGCCATAAATTTGAAAATGGCAACAAAGTTACAAAGAATCAAAGAAATTATATGCTGAATTGACTTATCACAATAAATATGATATAGATCTTCCTCTGATCTAAGAAGAAACATGTAAAATCTAGACAACTAACAACACGAAAAGGACACTTTGGCAGTTTGAATTTAAACTAGGGTAAGCATTATTAAGTACAAAGCGTTAAAACTGGATTTGAACTTTGCCCTGACATCTAATGAATTAAAAAAATCCTGCATAAATTGATGTTCTAGATGTGATATATTACATTGTAACCAAAGAAATTTTTTTTCTTCCCCTAAAACAAACATCAAGTATATTTCAGTGGAATCTTTGTTTGACATTATTTTGAAATGGGAATGCTCACTTCATAGTATGAAATAACTGTAAGCTAGTATTAATGTCCTAATCAGCATTCAGTTTCCTATGTGCATCACACATCACCATGGTTGTCTACACCCAGCTACCCACCGAAAAATCTCAAGCGCATTTCAATTTTTTTTTTTTCAATACAGGGTTTCTTTCTTTTGTAAAATATTATGTATACAATTATTTTCTTCAGGATATATGCTAAAGAGCCAAAATAGCTCTTATCTGGCAAGGCATGGATGCTATGAGATTTCTAAAGGTATCTGGTAGTATCTTGTACTAGCACGTTACAAGCAAATCCCTTAACTCTTTTGTAGGTTATGTGGTTGAGCCACCACAGATCAAATTTGCTGTTCCAACACAAAACACAGATACTCTATTGGATTGATGCCTGGGGAATCGGAGGCCAGAACAACACCTGGAAGTCTTCCACCATGTTCCGTGAACCATTCTCAAACAATCCAGGCAGTGAAGCATGGCACATTATTCTACTACAAGGAGGCACTTCTAGAGGTCAATAACATTACCGTGAAAGGACATTCCTAGTCTGCAATAATGTTTAGGTAGGCGGTAGACATCCTAGTTTTCTGCACATAAATAACTGGATCCAGGGTTTCCCAGCATAACATTGCCCAAAGCATTACACTTCCTCCATCGGCTTGTTTTCGTCCCACAGTGCATCCTGGTGCCAATATTTCCCCAGGTAAATGATGCTCACATTCCACACTGTCTACATGGTGCAACATGAAACGAGATTCATCGGGCCAAACAACTTTTTTCCTATCATTCAAGGTCCAGTTTTAATGCTTGCGTGCCCACTGTACGCACTTTTTTGACATTGAACTAAAGTTAGCATGGACTACGAGCAGCCTCTAGCTACTTACTCCTATTTTCAGCAGGGTTCAATGTACTGTGTGTTGTGACGACACATTGCTCTCATCACCAGCATTCAAATTATCGGTGAGTTGCGGCAATGTATCCCTTCTCTCATCACACACCATTGCTCCTCTAGCAACAACGAGCCATGGTCAGCCCACACCTTGCCTGCGGTTCATGGTTTTCTCCTCCTCGGATCACTTTTTGTAGGTGCAAACCATGTCTCACTGTGAGCCCCCCACAAGCCTTGCTGTCTCCGAAATGCTCTGACCTTGTTGTCTGGCCATTACAATTTGGCCTTTGTCAAATTTGCTTAAGTCTGCTGCCTTTCTCATCAGAAGCAAGAATAACACTGATTAACAGAGTTCAGTATCAGATGTTATTTATACCATTTCATGACCTTTACATGTGTCATCATTTACCTGCAGTTGTTTTGATCTGTAAAAATACAGGTTGGTCATGTTTTGGCTCTTGAGTGCATATATATACACTATATTGACAAAAGTCATTGGACACCCCTTCAAAAGCAAATGAACAGATCCGCTGTGCTGTTAAGATGCGCGGTAAAGCTGCAAACGGTATAAAAATAAGTCTGCAGCTGACCGCGATCATATCGCACTGTGAGGTTGAGTGAAAATGTTGTGGTGGGTGGGAACTGACTTTGAGAAAGGAAAGATTGTTGGGTGTTATATTAGTGGGTTGTCCATAAGAGAAACTGTGAGGCGTTTAAACATACCCAAATCAACTGTTTTCGATGTACTGAATAAGTGGAAGACATGACGTGCCTGAAGCAGCAAAACGTACCGGCAGACCAAAGAGAATCAGTCATACAGGACATCGAAGCCTCAGGAGAGTCATTACAGCTAATTGACGGAGTATTGCACAAGTGTACAGGTGAGTAAAAATGCTGGAACCTTGGTATGTACACGTACCATTCGCACAGAACTTCATTCCATGGGTTACCGTGGTCGTGCAGCTGCTCATAAGCCTTTCATCTCCACTCGGAATGCCACTTGTCATTTAGCATGATGTAAAGAACATTTATTGTGGGCCGTAGATCAATGGAAATGGGTCCTATGGACTGATGAATCCAGAAACATGATCCATCAGTCTGATGGACGTGTGTGGGTATGGCGGCAGCTGGAGGAATGCTATTTACCACAGTGTACTGTTCCTACAGTCAAGTTTGGAGCTGGCAGTGTAGTCATGTGGCATTTTTCGTGGTATGGTCCCGGCCCATTGGTTATTGTGGACAAGCCTGTTAACCAGCACGGCTACCTCAATATTCTGCACAATTATGCCCTAAAAACTTGGTGGCAATACTATGAAACCTAGCCTTGTTGGTATCAGCAGGATAATGCACCGAGCCATAAAACAAGGACTGTTACGGCGTGATTTAACGATAATTCCGTATCGTGTATGGACTGGCCAGCACAGAGCTCTGATCTTAATCCCATAGAGCACTTATGGGATGAATTAGAGCCCCGCATAAGAATTTTGGAACCAAGGCCTACTACTAAGCAACAGTTAGCGGCAGCGTTATGAACTGAATGAAAACGCTTACCTATCGCTGTGTTCCAAAACCTTGTCGAAAGCATGTCTTGAAGGGTCAGTACATGCATTAAGGCCAAAGGTGGACCGACACCATACTAATATATGTCAATAAATGCTCTGTTGTGTTTCTCTTCTAGGTGTCTGGTGACTTTTGTCAATATAGTGTATATATAAAGATATACATTATTTTTTACTATTTTCCCCATTCTAGGGCATCCTCAAAAATTTATCAAGCATGATGAGTACAGTGAGTGTATGTGCTTCTGTCGTAAGTATTTTACATATTAATTGCAAAACACACTTTCAAAGTGAGACAGATATTACACTGAAAAGCAGAAGTTAGAGAAATTCTTCTCCATTAGCTTTTTCTCTCAGTACAAAATCCAGGTTATGTCTGAAATAAGTATTCATTTTTGGAATGAAAATATTCTAATGTCATGTGATGAACTGCCCATCTATAATAAATATCAACTCCCACACAACCAAGTTCAAAAACTGCTCTTTCAATCTTAACATTTTTTTTCATCAAATTTTATAAGTGAATAAACTTTGTCCATTATATTTTAGAGTGCTACTCAACATTAATAAAAAAACATCCTTTTAATCAAGCACTGTGGCCTTAAATTAGGTAAGACCCTTTCTATCTCAATTCAGGCAGGGTGTGTCAGTTGATCACCTCCAATGTTTTTGAAAAAAATATGGTAGCTACTCCTAATGAAGAAAATGGCAAAGAATCAAACCGTGGTGAAAATCACGTGAAATGGGTCAATTCATCTCAAGTGGCCCAGAAAAAAAAAATTGGTTGTTTCAC
The DNA here is from genome assembly GCA_039090855.1 of Macrothele yani. Lineage (NCBI taxonomy): Eukaryota > Metazoa > Arthropoda > Arachnida > Araneae > Macrothelidae > Macrothele > Macrothele yani. Next base: position 81,202,210 of record CM077026.1, read on the forward strand.
AATTTTTAAATTTTTTTATTTTTTGTAGGTGATGACCCCTAAACCAAGATTATTATATATGGAATTTTGTGATTGAAAAAGTGTATGAACCATGGTTAACATGGTTCATACGCTTTTTCAATCACAAAATTCCAGGACTTTTGGATTTTTTTCCAGGACATACGATCCAAACGTTCTTACTTAAAATATAGTGATGCCATTGGTCTGTTCAACCTGTAACCTATGACAAACAGCTTCCTACATGCTTGGGCAAACATAATACAGAACGCAGTGTGTTAAAAATGATGTCCGCTGCAGCTAATCAGAAACTTAGAATCACAGATAAATACTGAAATACCAAAACTGTCACTGAAAATGTGACCAGGTTAAATATCTACTATACTTTTATACACAGTATAAGTATCCTACACTGATTTTGAAAAAAAAAAAGAATATTTTTTTACTTTAAAGGGCTTTTTATTCAATTATGAAGCAAATTACAGAATAAAAAAACCTCATAAAACTCAAAAATACATAGGTATGTGGCATTACTTTTGAAATGCTTTCATATACCACACAATCAATACATAAAATACTATTTATATTTAATTATTTTGAAATGATGCTTACATTGGAAATTTAAGGGTAAGGAAAGGTGAAATATTTGGAACTTTTTCAAAAGACCAAAGGGATTGTTATTTCTTAAACACCTAATCATGGGAGCAAGTATTAGTGTTACATTTTATTTAGGGAAGGAATTTTCAACATAATATTAATGCTGTAGCTATGTTTTAAATTTGCACTTGCCAGCAAACAAAGTATGCACAAAAATTTCCAACGTGAAACGAAAGAGAATAATGGGAAAACCATAAGTCCAAGGGCTGTGTACAACTACATTCATTAGTGATCAAGGCAATTTAACTGAGCATGATTAGAAAACTAATTACAGAAGATACAAAGTGATTAGTTTGCTCAAAAAATACTAAGAAACAACTAGATTTAAGTTTCTGATATTAGAAAGAAATCTGATTTTATGGTAAATTTTTATATGAAGTATTCATTAGAAAATTTCAGTAAGAGTTAAAATAACCCACAAAAAATAAAATAAAGTAAAATCAGCTATTTACTTCCACCAGTGGCTAAAAAGTATGTTCTGAAAATTAACAAACGGCACAAAAAACGTTTCCCATACGAGAAGGAAGGTATTAGAGACAAAAATATTTTCAAATTGAACAGTTAAAAGAAGAGATATAGAAGGAAACATGATATAATTCTATGCCCTTTAGTGGAAGAATTTTGCATAATGGAAAAGTTGAAAGCAGGCGAAAAGCAGTCTTCATAGCGAAAGCTATGCTAAGGAAAACAAACTTTCCAAATACATCTCCTGGAAACAGAGATAGCAAGAGAAATGTTTTGACCTTTACAGCCCCTAGGGGGAAAGTTGTACATTGTTTGAAGAGGATCTTGTTGCAAAAAACTTATTCATTCTCCATCTTTATTATAGCAAATGGCATACAGTAAAAAAAGAAATTTCTCAATAGGGTTTTTCAGAGGCAGAGATAGCCTGCAAACAGAAGTACACAAACACCACCTAGAAGCAGAATTGCAAACCACAAACCTCCTCAAATACAAACCTAAAGTGTTCCACAAGGTAAATGGTATCTGCTGTTAAAAGAATTTTTTAAATCAGATATTTAGAAGTTCAGAAATTGAGAAAAATATGTAAAATATTTGCATCCCTGGCGACGAAATTCTGCATTACTTTGGGAATAAAATACACATAAGGAGTTTTCATAGTTAATAGTATGTGATCAAAAGAGAATATTTTTCAGCCGGGTTTTTAGTCCCACAGATATTGCTGTAAACGGAAACGTGAACTTATGCCCTTTAGTGGCACACTTGTGCCATTAAGAAATATTTGAAATTATATGAGAAACATTTCGCACCAAAAATGTTCTCCAACAAAGAAAGAATTTTTCAAATTGAACTCCTTGAAACAGAGTTATGGACAAAAACAAGATGTACGAGTACACCCCTGGTGGGAAAATTATGCACAATATTGTGCAAGAGGTATTCTCAAAAAGTTTTACGAGGTGAGCGGCATCGGTTCACGGAAGAATTTTTTCAATCGAGTTTCCAGCTCAGATTTTGTTGCAAATACATCAGAATCAAAAATAAACACTTACGCCCCTTGGTGGCCAAACCACTCTTGACCAGAAATGAGAATTTATATGCAAAACATTTCCCTTCAAGAGCTGTTGTATCCGACGCAGGAAGAATTTTTCAAATTGGACTTTTAGAAACGGAGATAATGGGAAAATCGCAATTTACCTTTATGCCCCTAGTGGAAAATTTATGCATTATTTGAAAAAGGAACTGCAACTAAAATAGTCTTTGATATAAATGTCATCAATAGGAAAAATAATTTTTTCAATTGGATATGTAGAAGCAAATATATGAAGTGAATTACATTTTAAATTCGATACGATCCCCATTTGCGCCATCTAGCGGCGAAGTTGTGCATCGGAAAAAAAAAAAAAAAAAGAACGAATGGATCATCGAATGGATCATCATTCCTACATTTTGAGCTTCCCAATACAAAAAGAATTTTACAAATTGAATTAATAATTGCAGAGATATGAGGAGCATGCAAGCAAATCCAAACATGTAACAAAAATGTAAATTATTTATCAGGTAATAGTTGTATATCATAAAGGATGATGGTCTGATTCCGTTTCTGTATCATAAGCTGACTCAAACCAAACAGCTCCTACTCATTTTATAGGCGAAAAATGCGCGATTCGAGCAAAAACGAACATATCCCAGTAGCTGGCTCAAGCAAAATCAAACATGTCAAGTGAACCAATCAGAGCTCTAGAATTCGGTCATGTGGCAAAGCTGATAAGAGTGACGGAGTGGCATTCATGTTTTCAGACAGTCGACATGTTATATTAAAACGTGGTGATTATTTTCATGCGTTTGTCATAGTTTTAGAGATATGGAAGAGGGCGAAGATGATTTAGTAAAGGTGAAGGAAGGTTCAAAAGAACAAAGGAAAAGAACGAAAAGAGAAAGTGCGAAAGGAAAAACCAAGAGAAAACGTTATGGTGCACCAGATGGTTCTAAAGTTTTTGTGGGTTCCAAACATCAGAACATTCGGTTCTTGTGCTATAAAATTCGTCCATGTGATGCATTATTCATTCGTGAAAAGTTATTGCCATGTCAAGATAAAAATGTTGTTGCCTTAATGAACATTGTGGCTAAAAACCTGACGTATTCTGTCCAAAACATCACTTTGTATTTTCTGGTGCGCGATCATAGTTTTCTCGTATAGTCTTACCGGCTGGACAGATAAAGTGATAACAACGCAAAAGATGCTTATAACACAGCTTCAGTTCTCCTAACAGACAAAAACGCTGAAATCCAATTTATTGGTGTAATATTAGAAACACTAGTACAAAAACGCTAGCTTTCACCACCACAGGTGGCTTCTTCAGGCAGAAGTATTCCAATGCAAAAAAAAAAAAAAACAGAGTTCCAGTTATGAATTCAAAAATAGAACGTGCACGTCATATTCTAGATGTGTAATTAAGAGCGCGCGTATTAATGAGCGTGCGCCATACATGTGGGAGGTCCATTGACGTTTAATCATTGCATATCCCACGACTGGATAGGATTTCTATAGTTTCTCTGAGGAGGGTGGCTCTGGCTGTTGTGTATCATGCTATTTTCTTTATTTGTCCCCACAGAGGTGTTGCAGAGTTGTTGGCGACTTCATGCGCTAGTGCCGTAGTGAGAAGTCCTCTTTGACATCTCTTTGATGTTCCTAAAGTCTTAGTCTCAGAGACCTCTTTGGTCATGCCCGCATAGTTCTTGTTTGTTCCGTCCGGGTACAAGAGGGGTATAGTGTATACTTCCGCATCTTCCAGGTCCATGCCCGCATTTTTCAGGGGGTGGGAAGGGAAACTTGTCAGACATAAGTTATGTCAGTAGAATAATTCTGAACTACAAAACATCACACAGGGACAAAAAGGAAGGAATGGATAAAATTCCAGGACAAGTAACAGAATTTTAGGACATTTCCAGGACAAAATGGAAACCAGGACTTTTCTAGGATGCATACGAACCATGTTTAACTCATTTAAAAATGGCGGCCATTTCTGTTTCACGCCGTGCACCATTTTTTGCATTTCTAGAGGTTTGAGGAAGACTACATATTTCAGTTACTGATTGTCAGAGAGCTCTCGAAAAAATTGAAAACTATTATTCTTAGCACATTCTAGACTACATTTTTGCTAAGTACATCATTTGGCTATCTTGTTTCCTTATGCCTCAAATTTCATGCGAACTTTACACTTACTGTTATAAAAATTTCAGATTTCGGAAGAGCAATTTTTGGGGAACAGTTAAAATATCAGACTTCAATTTTTTTTATATTTTTATTTGCAGGTACCTATGGTAGGGTAGTTTATGTAAAAAACAATTGAGCCCTGATACTTGTCTCCTTTATTTTACAGGCCCCACAAATTTGCTACTTTCCTTTTTTTTTTTGTAAAATTTAGGGATAAATATCTCTGGTGGGGGACTTAATAAAAGTTTAAATGTTGCACACAATAAAGTACTATATGGTAGTATACTCCAGTAAAATGTTTGAGTTTGATATTCCACTGGGAACAGAATTATGCCAGGTACAAAACTTAAAACCCCGCAAGATCAGGTAACAATGTTATTATATTATACAGCAAATATAAAGTTTTAAAGCACATTATAACTGTCTATGAGGATATATATTATATACAGTCAAACCTCAATTTTACGAACTACAAGGGACCAACAGTCTTGTACGTAAAATTGAGGACTTCGTTAAATCGAGGAAGCCTTTCGAATGAAACATTCAAATTAAGCTAGTGCTCATAACAGAATAGTTAAGCAGCTAAGTTCTATTTCAGTGAAATTTAAATTATGCATAGTACTTTTAATTATGAAATTTATTATCCAAAATGTTATAATACATATACATTTACTTTGCATATTAAATCACATAATTCGTAGATATTAGAGTTCAGTATGTAGCATCGAAATTCAAGTGTTCTTTAAAACTGCAAGAAAAATATTATAGTTGATTTTTCTTCCGAGCATTTAACTTCTCAAATAACGACTTCAGTGTTATAAACAGCACGGAACAGAACATCAATTAGTACTAATTAACTTTTAAAAACAAAATATGTGTTGATTACCTTTTTACACAGTAGAAAAGAAATGCTTTAGAGAAGACTGTTAATTTTTGTTCTGAATGCTTAACTTCATAAATTTGAGAATGTTAACTTTAACTTTAGACGTATCATCCTTTGCATCGATAACAGAAAGTACTTTTCACATGAGAAACTTTCGATAATGGGCTTTAAAATGCCTAATGACACCCAGATACAGAGGTTGCAATTTACCAGTGCAATTTGCTGGGCGAAAAATGATGAACATTTTTCAGATTGTTTACCTGAGAATGCACAGAACACTAATCAATGAATGAGAGGACTTTTTTTGCCTACATTTTGAGTATCCGAGGCTTCTACATAATTTTTGAATAAAGCTGGGGTAACCCATGACTTTTTATTTGCTTCAGATTTGGTGGGCAAAGATTTCACATGCTTGAAGCAACATGGTTTAGCAGATTTGCCTATAACTAATTGCAGCAATTTTTCTGATCCATCTTCATGGGCGGCTAGAAATACAGTGATACTGTCTTTTGATTTCTTTCCTCCATGGCAGGTATCATTTAGAAAACAGTGTTTTATCTGGCTGGAGGTTATAAAACAGACCAGTTTTATCAGCATTAAAAATGTCACACAGCATGTACCCTTCAATAATTTGCAGCAGCTGTTCATTTTTTCACGTTTGCGACGTCACAGAATCAACACTTTTGCCGGATAGATACATTATGTTATGTCCTTGCTTTAAATGATTAATCCATCCATTTGATGTGGTGAATTCTTTTATTTAGAATCGCTGGGCAAGATGAACTGCTTTTTCCTTCAGAAGTGATCTACTAGTAGGCAAATTACCAGCCCGTGTTTGTTGGAACCAAGTGAAAACAGCATTTTCCAACTCAGGTGCAATGCTTTCCTCTTACTCAAAAACTGCCCACACTTTGACGCACAGCTTTCAATTTCTTTTCTATTTTTCGCTGTGGTATACAACGTTGACTGGGAAATTCCGAGTTTCTCTGCTATAGCAGTCTGTGATCCGGGATTTGCATTAAGCTGCGACAAAATGTCCATTTTTTTACTGATTGAAAATAGTTTCCTCTTTTTTTTTTTTTTTTTTTGCAACAGTCATCAGTCTTTTTTTTTTTTTTTAATACTCTCATAAAATGCACTTTTGCAAACTACAGTGATCAGTAAATTTCACTTCTTAACTTTTCTAGTTCTATCTACGTTCGTCAAAACTTTATCCGTAAAAGAGTTGTGCTGTTTAATTTGGCCTGTAGATTTAACACTGAGAAGAAAAGAAGAAGCACGATTTGGAGAATTCCAGAGATTCAGGAATGGGGAGGTACAATGCGTGTCCCCTGACTTCAAAGAAAGCTATTGTTCTGTTTGTAGCTGAAAACCAGAATCTCTAGATTTCCTCCCCCACAAAAGCCTTTATTTTTCCTGCTTCCCACCCATGCAAGAAAACGTTGCGCTCTTTTGGAACTTGTTGGTCATTTGCTTCCCCCTGTAAAAAGCTTATGCTTGATAGTTCCGTCAAGCTGCGTCACAGATGGTGTTCTTTGAAATGCGGGTTATGCATAAAATTTTCCTGTTAAGTGAAACTCTCTTTCTAGTTAACTTATAACATGAAAATGCTGGTTAATGTAGTTTGGTGGTTTAAAAAAAAAGTTTGCTAAATTGAGGAAACATATTTGTTAAATTGGGAAACACCAAGCATTAATTTTAATGTGGTTCCGTATAAAAAATGTACGTAAAATCGTGGAATTCGTTAAATTGCAGTCCATTAAATAGGGGTTTGACTGTATATATATCATCATCATCATCATTGTCAACCATTATCAATCCACTGCTGGACGAAGGTCTCCCCAAGTTTCCTCCACAACGGTCTGTCTTGTGCCAGTCTCCTCCATGTCACCCCTGCATACTTTCGAATTTCATCCACCCATCTCCCATGTGGTCTTCTTCTGGGTCTTTTCCTGTCCCTTGGAATCCAATCTAAAATTTCGGCTGTCCATCGATGATCTGTCCTTCTGGCAGTATGTCCAGCCCATTGCCATTTCAGGGATTTAACTCTGATCATGATGTCTTCCACTCTTGTCATTTTTCGGATCCACGAGTTCCTCTTCTTATCTCTCCTGGTTACACCAAGTATGCACCTCTCCATGCTTCTTTGAGTTGTCTGCAGCCTTTGTATGTCTCTTTTAGTTAAGGTCCACGTCTCTGCACAATACGTAAGCACTGGAAGGATGCATTGATCAAACACTTTTCTTTTAAGACATAATGGCATATTGCTCTTGAAAATTATGCTGTTTCTTCCAAAAGCTCTCCAGGCAAGTTTTGTACGCCGATTAATTTCTTCACCAATGTGACCCTCACTTGATATCTGCTGTCCAAGATAAACGTACGTGTCTGTTATCTCCAGCTTTTCTCCATCAATCGATAAATCTTCATTTCTTGTAAAAGCATTGAACATCACTTTTGTCTTCTGAAAGTTCATTTTTAATCCCACTTCTTTACTCTTGTCAGCAAGTTCCTGGATCATACTCTGCAGCTCTGATGGGCTAGTTGCAAAAATGACTACGTCATCAGCAAAACGAAGGTGGGTTAGATAATCTCCATTAATCTTTATCCCCTTGTTTTCCCAGCTCAGTGACTGAAAAACACCCTCCAATGTGGCATTAAAGAGCTTCGGAGATATGGTGTCACCTTGTCTCACTCCCTTTCCAATTTTTATGTGTGTTGTATTTTCAAACAGCCTAATCTTTGCACTTGCATTTTCATAGATGTTATTAATAATATTAATGTATGCATCTTCAATACCGCAGGTTTTCAGAGCCATTGTAACTGCTGATGGTTTCACCGAATCAAAGGCTTTTTCATAATCGATAAAAGCCATGCACAATGGAAGTTCATATTCCCTCGCTCTTTCAATTAGTTCTCTCAGCACATGGATATGATCTATTGTGCTGTAGCCACTCCTGAACCCAGCTTGTTCTCTCGGTTGAGCCATGTCCAGTGTTACCTTCAAGCGGTGTGAAAGAACTTTAGTGAAGATTTTATAAACTACTGATAGGAGGCTGATAGGTCTGTAGTTTCCGAGATCCTCAATGTCACCTTTCTTATGTAGCAGGATCATTGTAGCGTTGTTCCAATCCTCAGGAATCTTTCCTTCATTAAGGCATCGAGTGAAAATTTGGGCGAGTACTGTTTCGATTTCTCCACTTGCTTCTTGTATGATGTCTACAGTAATTCCATCTTCTCCTCGAGCTTTTCCCCGCTTCATGTTCTTGATTGCATGTGCAACTTCTGCTGGAAGGACTGGAGGAACTCTGGTACTGGTATCTTTCATGATGTCTGGAGTGCATGTATCATCCCTTTCATATAATTTGGAGTAGAAATCTTTCACTCTTGTCAAAATTTCGCCTCTATTTCTTGTTACAGAACCATCTTCTTTTCTCAGTGCCATAATCTGTTTTCTTCATTTACTGAGATGTCCCTTTGCTATCTTTAGGCTTTGGTTGTTTTCAATTGCTTTCCTCACTAGTTCACAGTTGAATTTTCTTACGTCTTCAGTGATACTTTTTCGTACTGTCTTGCATAGCTCTATATATTCCACTTTGGAAGTCACATCTTCTTTAGTTGTCCTCATCTCTCTTCTTTTTTGCATCAACATTTTCGTTTTTCCTGAAAATTTATTTACATGCAACTTGTTCTTAGACACAGCTAATTTTGTTGCTGTTTCCATAAGAGCTTTGGTTACTTTTCTGTTAACTTTAGAGATGTCCACTTCTTCCGATGTTAGGCCTTCTAAAGCAGAGAACCTGTTCTTCAGTTCCAACTTGAAAGTATTATGGTGTTTTTTAAGGTTGGTTACGTCAATAGATTTTGTTTGTCTTATGAGCTTGCCACGTTCAAGTTTAGTGTTGAGGTGCATCTTACATCTCACCAATCTATGGTCACTACCTGTGTTGAACTTGTTTAGCACACTGCAGTCTTCTATGATGAATTTTTTGTTACACATAATAAAATCAATTTCACTTGTCGTCCCATTTGGATGTCTCCATGTCCATTTCCTGTGTGGCTTTTTCTTGAAGAAGGAGTTCAAGATGAAAAACCCTTCTGCCTCTGCAAACTCAACGAGAGTATTTCCACGCTGGTTTCCGTTGCAGTGACCGAATTTACCTACTGAAGTTTCATTCTGTTGCCGTTGCCCTATTTTTGCATTGAAATCTCCCATAATTATTTTCAAGTGCTGCTTACCTTTATTATTTAGATGACAAATTTCCTCATAAAATTCTTCAATTTCTTCTTCAGGATGACTTGTGGTGGGTGCATAAGTTTGAATAATCTGAGCCTGGTATCTTTTCGAGAGTTGGATAACAAGCCGTGCAGCTCTGTCAGAGGAACTTTCAACTTCTACAACTTTATCCTTCAGTTTCTTGTTTATTATAAATCCAACACCACTAGTTCTGCCAGTATCTGTCCCACGATAGTAGAAGAGATGTCCACTTTTCAGTTCGATGAGATCTTCTCCTTTTCTCCTTACCTCACTTAGCCCCACGATGTCCCACTTGATCCTTTGTAGTTCCTCTTCCAATTCAAGAAGCCTTGAATTAGAAGATAGGGAGCGTCCATTGTACGTTGCCAAGGTCAGCATCAGATGGCAGCCTAGTCCGGTGCTCCGGGGATTCTTAGCACCCTCTGCCTTCATGTCGCACTGGCCGCTGCCTTGGCCAGGTACATTCCAGCTGCCGGAGACTGAGGGCCAAGATTTAAGTTGTGGAGTCATTTTGGAGGGGTTTGGCCATAACTCACCACGCTGGCCAAGCGGGTTGGTGAGTGTGGGATAGAATTTTCTCTAATCCCGATGGTATAGTTATACCGCTATTGGCGGTCGTCAGAGCCCCTTTAGTAGGAACAGGATGCACCACGAGAAGGCGGGGTTGACATTTGTCAAGAAGAGGTTGTGATGTTACGCATCACCTGACCTTACATCCCGTATATATATATATATATATATTGGGTTGTCGGAAAAGTCATGACATATTTTAGCCATGTTTTGCAAAGGTCATTTATTGATAGAAAGAACAAATATCAATTAATGATATAATGCCCGTTTTGTTCGATAACCTTTTGCCATCTTTCAGTGAGCTGCAGAATGCCTCGTTCATAGAAGGGCCTGTCTTTCGTGGCGAAAAACTGTACAAGGTGCTGATTTACAGCCTCATCTGAATTTAACATTATACCATGCAAGGACTGTTGAAAAGAGCGAAACAAGTGGAAGTCTGAGGGCGCAAGGTCAGGCGAGTATGCTGGGTGTGGCAACACATCCCAGCCAAGCTCCAATAATTTTTGGTGGGTGATCAAACTTGTGTGTGGTCTCGCGTTGTTTTGATGGAACACGATACTTTTACGATGAACGAGCTCTGGACGTTTCTGGATGATGGATTGGTTCAAACTGTCCAATTGCCGACAGTACACATTCGAATAGATTGTTTGGTTCTGTGGTAGGAGCACATGACACCTTTAAAATCCCACCACACTGAGACCAGAACCTTCCGCTGATGAATGTCTGCTTTGGATGTCGTTTGAGGCAAAGTAGCACATCGGGACCAAGACCGTTTGCGCAGCACATTGTTGTACACAATCCACTTTTCGTCAACAGTTATCAGTTGCTTCAAAAAGGATCGTTTTCTTCACTTTAAGGAGCATATCACATATGTTTATATGCACCATCAATTGAGCTTCTTTGAGTTCCTGAGGAACCCACACATCGAGCTTGCTTACCTATCCCAGCTTCTTCAGGTGGTTGTGAACACTTGAATGATGGAGGTGCAATGTGTCTGCAATCTCTCGTGTCGTGCAACATGGGTTTGACTCGATCAACATCGTTTGGTCTCCCGGACCGAGGAGCATTGTTGAGGTCAAAATCACCAGCACGGAATTTTGCGAACCACCGCTGGCACCGACGTTCTTGTAGAGCATTATCATCATACACTTTACACAACTCTTCACAAGCTTGAGGCGCGTTCTTCCCTTTACGGAAGTAAAACAGTAAAATATGGCGAAAATGCACAGTTTGGTCTCCCATCTTCAACTTGATGTCAAATCTCTGCAAATCAACCAAATCGCTCACTATTCCTTTTAGACTTCAGCTAGAACTGGCACCTGTCGAATGCCATAGCGATAACAGAGCTGCACATGCCTCTAGTACTTCCAATACCGCCCAACCGCCATCGGGTGCCAAAATACGTCATGACTTTTCCGACAACCCAATATATAGCTGTGCCATCAGAAAAATAGATAATTTTTGCATTTAAGGAAGAACTTCCTTAAGATGTCTAATGAAATGAGTTTGAAAAGCATGGACAGCAACTGTGTTGTGCTCCAAGTAATCACTAAGAATGCAGACTCAGCAACTATTTACTTCATCACCTTTTACGTAATAATACACAAATGGATGTACTGTAACCAGCTGGTTTACCAAATGATAGCCTTGGATTTCATCTTGTATGATGAATGAAAAGTTCTTGGCAAAGTATGGCAAGACAATACATTCTGAATTGCTGATACTTGCTTTTCCGTTCTTCCAAAAACTGACTGTGGGATCTTAAAATACAATGATGCACTTTCAATATTTCTAGCTTCTCTCTCAGGGATTCAAAATACTCATCCCTGGGTTTTATTAATGTAATTATCTTAGCTTTATTTGTTGTAATCTATTGTTTGAATGTTATGTTGTCTGGCAATGACTAATAATCTTAGGAATCCTCAAGCATGTATAATATGGCTTTTCCCCCTGGGCATTTAGCACATTTGTTCATCATGCAACTGTAGTTACTTGAATCACATGCACATTTGTAAATGAGGTCCTTGTAATCTGCATTTTGTTTAGCCCCTGTGACCATAAGCTTTATATTTTGATGTTCAAATACAAAGTGTGCGAGTAGCAGCAGTTCCTGCTGCGATACATAACTTGAACTTTAAATCAAAATTTTGATCTCCCTATTTTACAACTGGGATATTTCTCTTTGAACGCACAACATACAGCTAATTTAAATTAATCAACATTAAATGTTTTTGCTTTTTTGAAAGACCTATTTTAACAGATACACAATCTTTTCTGATAGGACACATTCTTTTTTTTTTTTTTTTTTTTGATTGAAGGTTTAACGACCACTGTGAGCAACTCAATGGGGGCTATAAGCAGTCGCCCGTCCCTAATTTAGAGTCGCTGGTTCCAGGGAAGGGAGAGAACCAGTGCCGTAAGACAAACACAACATCCATGCCTCACCGGGATTCGAACCCGGACCCCTTGCGGACGAATGATCAGAGGCCATCGCTTAGACCACTGCGCCAGGACATATTCTACTATACTCATTATCTTCATAAAAGGCAACCACTTTTTTCAGTCTCCTCTGAAATTTCATGGTCTCTCCTCTTTCCTAACTCTGGGAGAATACCTTGCTCTTAGACAAGTTATCTGGTCAGTTTAACGAGACAATCGTGAACATTGAATTCTGATGTTATCTTTTTGCAAGACCATGAACTGGGAAGTAAGCTGAGAATTTTTACTTTACCTTCTTTGAGAGCCACAGAACATTTTTGTTTCAGTTTATCTATTAGTTCATTGTACTCATAAGACAGTCTGGGGATTTTCATTTACATCTTCTATAATCACATCAAAAGATGTTTCTAGATTTTCCCTCATTGTTTCACACACTGTGACTATTTTGGCTTTTAAAGCATTTTGTCATAACTAAGTTTTCTTACCTTTGAAGCAGACGATAAATGTAACACGCTACAAGCAGCATCTGATTTGCGTAAGAGTTCAGCACGTGAGTGAGAAATGTAATATCATCCTTAGTAAAGTTTTCACTATTTTTACTTCCTAACAGAAATATTTTAGAGTAACAATTAGGGCATAGTGATTTACCTGGTACAATGTTAACAACTAGGTGTTTCTCTTGAAAATATATTCCAGCTAAATTTCTCTCAACCCTTTTGAAATGGGTTTCTTGTGTCTTTGGAAAGGGTCACTGCATGTCTGACCAGAAAGATGATTATATCTATTCAAATGCTTTGTTTCATGATTGAAACCTTGAACACAATCTTAGATCCTCTTCTCCATAATCACTATCAGCCTTTATTTCTTTGGCTATAACACCTAAAACACTTTGATGGCACTGTTCTTCAGTATAGGCATCTATACAACACTGAAAGTCGATCATGATGAACAGGGTGTCCCACTCACTACCGAACCCAGCATTTCTTTAATAATATTAACACCAATGAAGATATTGCAACTAAATTTGAAGTGGACTTACCTCATTTCATGCGAAATGTGATGACATCACAACATGTGCTGGAAGTGGCCACCGTTTGAGTCACGACAGCATTGAACCCAGAGCACCATATTTGTGGAAAGTCCTTGAACGTACGTCCATCGTCACTGCCTGAATTTCTTCGGTGATGTTTGCTTTCAAGACATCTATGGTTTGCGGTTTCTTTTGGTAAAGTCTCCCTTTTAGATATCCCCATAAAAAGTAATCAAGAGGAGTCAGATTGGACAAGCGCGGTGGCCATAGACCCTTTCAAATGATGTGGTCGTCAAAAAAGGACCGAAATTCAGCCATACTGGTGTGTGATATCGCTCCATCATGCTGGTAATATCCAATGGAGAGTTCTTCATCGTCCAATTGATTTACAAAGTGTTGAAAATTTCCATATATACAGCTGTTGTGATAGTTGTATCGAAGAAGATGGAACCAATTATGTGGCGCCGGGTCATCCCACACCAAACACAAATTTTCTGTGAATGAAAGGGTTCCTCATATATCGTGTTGGAATTTTCACTGGCCCAAATATGGGAATTTTGAGAATTGATGTATCCTGACAGGTGAAATCACATCTTGTCCGAGGAACACGTGTAGACCAGAATGCTCGGATTTTTCAGAAGAAATGTCTGAAACCATCGACAGTATGTCACTCGTTTCACGTGGTCAGGCTCTTTCAGTTCGTGGACCACTGAGATACAGTACGCATGAAGCTTCGCTTTTTTCACAGCACGTTGACAAGTGATTTTGGACAATCCTGTTTCCTGTGACAGTCGGCAAAGTGACTTCCTGGGAGATGCAAGTAGTCAGCCCTTTACATTCTAGATCGTTTTCATGGACATTTGTGGACGACCTCCTGCATGGTCGTCTAAAAAAGTCCCCTCGGTTTCCAACTTCTTCGACAATGGTGGATTTGCTCGGCGGATGTCTGCCTGCAAACCACTCCAGGAATTGCTGTTGACAAGACTTTATCAATTCTGTTTTGCAATAAGTGCTAACAATAAACACTCGCTCCTCTGGAGAATACCGATACATTTTCACACGTACGCGAACAGCCATGAGCACTCACTATCAACAATCGTATTGTGTAGACATGCTCAGCGAAATTGCATAACAAAGCAGCAGAGACGTGTGTCCGGCAGGCTGGCAGACTGCTCCTCAGTGGCGCCACACTTACGAATGTGTCTGCCACTAAGGAGCACTCTGGCTGGCTGGCTGGCTGGTGGGTAGCGCCAGGTTTAATGCTGTCTGGATGCAAATGGTGGCCACTTCCAGCACATGTTGTGATGACATCACATTTCGCACGAAATGAGGTAAGTCCACTTTAAATTTCATTGCAATATCTTCATTGGTGTATATATCATTAAAGAAATGCTGGGTTTGGTAGTGAATGGGACACCCTGTATTTAACAATGTCATCTGCAAACCACATTCCTGTGCAGTAGCAGCCAGAAAACTGTAACTAAGGCTTGTATGAACAAGCCCAGATATGCAGCATCTGTGCATCTGGGGCCACCCACACCCACAAACCCTTAATGTTACATAGTTCTATACTCACCAGTTTAGGCCACAGTTTTGATTGTTTTCTCAAGTAAATAATTTATGAAAAAACTACATTAACTGTATTATTCTATAATCAGGTGCATCAAATTTTTGCCATGTTTTTTACCTAGTATAACTCTGCTCTTAGTCGAATATCATATATATTACTTTATGGTGTGCAAAATTTAAATTTTATTAGGTCCCCCACCAGAGATATTTACCTTAAAGTTTACAAAACAAAAATTGAAAAATAGCATATTTTTGGAGCCCTGTTAAAAAAAAAAAAAAAAAAAAGGGACAAGTATCAGGGCTCAATTGCTCTTTTACAGAAATTACCATAACATAGGTAATTGCAAAAAAAAAAAAAAAAATAAATAAATAATGAAGTCAAATATTTTAACCCTTCCCAAAAAATTGCCCCTTCGAAATTTGAATCTTTTATAACTGCAAGTGTCAAGTTCAGCATGAAATTTGAGGCATAAGGAAACAAGAATAGCCAAATGATTTATCAGATGGGTAAGTGTGGCAACCTACACCCCAATTAAGGCTGTCTTAGCAGTAATTTTATTTTTACATTGTGATGCATGCAACTCATAAAATTAATTTTTGAAGTACACAAAATTTCAAAAAAATCTACATTTTTGAATTACATATCTCAAAAACCCCATTTTTAAAAATCCTGAAATTTTGGCCAATTAATGCTCCAATGAGAGGTTGCTAACTGGGAGAATCAGATTAAGATTACTGGATTTTTTTCCTTGAAATTTTCCTACAAATTTATGAAAATGCACTTCTCTCATGCCCACACTTCACGGTTGGGTTATTATTAATAAAACAAAAAAAAACTTAAGATATTTCTGAAAAGTTCACCTGATATTATATTCCAAATTGGAGTGTCAATCTATATTTTTAAGTCATTTTTAAGATTTTTAATGATAAATCACCAATGTACATGCTTCATTTATTTTTTATTTAATCCATAATCTATATGCATACAATACATTACCTCAGTTGCAGTTAAGATTCAATTTCTATTTACATAAGAAAGAGGGCCTTAAGAAACAAATTACGAGCTTAGCATTGTAACTACAAATTATTCAAGCTGAGAAAAGCTGCTGTATTTTATTGATTTTCTTCTCATCAAAGGTATGAAGTTGTTCAGAATGTCTGACAAGAGTTGGAGCATTCACCTTTAGAAGTACATTTTTTAAGGGCACTGGACACTTGTCTCTCTTCTAACCACATTCCTCTAGCCACTGAAAACCTCTGGCTGGTCCATGAGGCTGCATGAATGACACAGTTATGTCCTAAAGTTCTTTAGATGTTTGTAATATGTTCCATCCACTAGTTATTGTCATAAATGCATCCTATAAATTCTCCTACTTGAAAATCATTCACAGAAAATGTTTTTTTTTTCAGTTGTTGGCTAGGAAATTGCTCTGTCTGATGTGGGTGCTGGACTGTTCTGGCCATTGATGGATGACTGGATCCCAACAGATTTTACTGTATTCCACTCTTCTGCTTTGGTAGGATTGAACTTCATTAGTTGTGAAGAGTAGAAGTTTAGTCGTCGAGATCAAGGGGAGACAGTTTCAACAAACGATAGTGCATCTCTTACAGCTTGTGAAACTTCTTTCTCGAAGTTGAATTTTAGTTGCAAAATGTTTGCACAGGACACTCATACTATCACATGCACTCTTGCCATGGCCTGTGGCTAAGAAGACCCACCCACTTCCTTGTTACATTTAGGTCCCCTTTCATAAGTTCATATAACTTATATTTGTTTTTGAAGTGTCCTGCTGCTACTTCATCTGAAATGTAAACAATTGTTTTAAATTCTTCCAAAGGACAAGTCTTAGCAATTTCACTTTTTATGAGCTGAATAGCACACAGAGGATGTGCTGTGTCATGGCTTATATCGTGACATGTTACCACAAAAGACTTAGTTTCATTTTGCTAGTATACAATGCATTTAAATATTGAGATCTGGACATTTTGCCAGTAATAGCTTTGCACTTCATCAAGTACAATTACAAACCTGTTCTCAGCAAAGTCAAAAATGCAACATTACACTGGACTATGTGTTGGTGTTGTGTCACACAGAGAGCGGGATGACTCTAAGGGGAATCATCTGCTGACACACTCATTATAAATTATAGAAAAGTTTCTTCCCGCCTGACCCCCCTTTCAGTAACTCTTACTTTCGACTCCCCCAATGACTCAAGCAGCCTTCATAGGTTTTCCAGAAGACTCCATGACAATTGCACTGGACAGCACCATTTTAAGCACCAGAGCTCTGAAAAATCAAACTTTTACTTTTAAACCATATCAGCTGCATTTTAGCCAAGAAACTACTGTAAATTGCAGTTTACCCACGAGTCAAAAACTGTCTAAGATTCATAAAATCATTCGTCACCATTTTTGCCAATTTTAATTTTTTTCTCACCATTTTCAGACTTAATAACGTTTGGCGACTTGGTGAATGCTTAGTACAAGTCCTGCCAGGAATTGTGTTCTCCTGTTATTAAAAATTTACTAAATAATGTTTACAGTTATCTTTTTTTCTCTGAATAAAAGAAATTTGAAAAAAAAAGTGCCATTTTTTAAAAATTAAAAAAAAAATCTTCAAAATATTGTAAGAATTTTTTAAGGCAAAAATTCAGTAACCTGATTCCGCCAGTTAACTACTGTACCTACCATTAAGACATTATTTGGCCAAAATTTCAGAATTTTCAAAAATGGGGTCTTTGAAATATAGTAATTCAAAAATGTTGATTTTCTGAAATTCCATATACACTGACCGAAAAAAAATCCCAACACCAAGAAGAGGTTGTGTTAGATACACGACAGTTGGTAGGCGGTGAGAGTACATCTGTAAGATGACGTCTATGCAAATTCCGCGCTCGGCACATGCGTGTGGCGCTAGTAGTGCCCTCGGAACATGCAAAGCAGGTTTGCTGTAAATATGCACTGTAACGTTCGTGAGCGTTAGTTATCGTTGAGATTCGACGTAGGGTGTTGATGTTAGTCAAGAATGCCTTTAAGAAGACGAAGAAGCCATTATCAACAGCTCACGGAGTTTGAACGAGGTCGTGTAATAGGGCTACGAGAAGGTGGATTTTCTTTCCGCAATATTGCAGAACGACTTGACAGGAATGTAGCCACTGTGCACGATTGTTGGTAGCGGTGGTCAAGGGAAGGTACTTCCTCAAGAAGACTGGGTTCCGGCCGGCCACGTGGCGCTATTGAGAGGGAAGACCGCCGTGTACAGCATATGGCCGTGGCGCATCGTACCGCGTCTGCGGCAGCAATTCGAGCTGCCGTTGCCACCATAGTGACACAACAAACTGTTACAAATTGGTTACTTGAAGGACAGCTCCGAGCCAGACGCCCTGTAGCGTGCATTCCACTTACTCCAAACCACTGCCGTTTGCGACGTCAGTGGTGTCAAGCTGGAGCTCATTGGAGGATGGAGTGGAGATCTGTTGTGTTTTCTGATGAAAGCCGGTTCTGCCTGGGTGCCAGTGATGGCCGTGTGTTGGTTAGAAGGAGGCCAGGCGAGCGCCTGCAACCAACCTGTCTGCGGTCGAGACACACTGGACCTACACCTGGAGTTATGGTCTGGGGAACAATTTCCTATGCGAGCAGGAGCTCTCTCGTGGTTATCCCACGCACCCTGACGGCACAGTTGTACATCAGTCTGGTGATTCAACCTGTTGTAGTGCCATTCATGAACAGCATTCCAGGGGTGTTTTCCAACAGGATAACGCTCGCCCGCATACCGCTGTTGTAACCCAACATGCTCTACTGAGTGTCGACATGTTGCCGTGGCCTGCTAGATCACCAGATCTTTCACCAATCGAGCACGTATGGGACATCATTGGACGACAACTCCAGCGTGACCCCCAACCAGCATTAACCGTCCCTGTATTGACCGACCAAGTGCAACAGGCATGGAACTCCATCCCACAAACTGACATCCAGCACCTGTACGACACAATGCATGAACGTTTGTGTGCTTGCATTCAACATTCTGGCGGTTACACCGGTTATTTATGTACCAACATTTCACATTTAAAATGGCTCTTCTCGCGCTTACAATTAGCTGTGATCTTGAAACCTTAATCGATTAAATATGTTACCTATACAAATGTATTGCCGCCATTTCATTCCTCTACAACTATTTTTTCGTGGAGTTATTTTTTTTCCCGTCAGTGTATTTTAAAAATTAATTTTATGAGTTACATGCATCACAGACTAGAAATAAAATTATTGTTAGGACAACCCAAGTAGGGGTACATATAAGTTGCCACACTTTCCCACCTGATAAGTCTTTCTTTAAAAAGAAAAAAATCCCAAATTAATGGAATAATTCAAATTTTTTGTAATATATATATATATATATATTTTTTAAGTCTCTACCTGTTATAGTTCAGGAGCAGCATATATTTGAAATTTTGGCGTTTCACGTGATTTTCGCCACACACACATAGCTGTATTTTTGCCTATTTTCTAAACGCTGTAGCTCGGCCAAAAATTTTTTAACATCCTTTTGCAGTACTTTATATCTCAATTATGAGTAGCTACCATAATTGTTTCAAAAAATTGGAGGTGATCAACTGACACGTGTTGGTCATACCTGCCTGAATTGAGAGGGAAAGGGTCGTAAGTTGACTGTGACAGAGATTTCACTTGTAAACAAGGATCTGTTAACTATTTCAAAAAAGAAAAAGAAAATGCTCATTTCTAGAATGACACTTAATGCCCAAATTTCAACACTTCACATTTTGGATCATTGCATACTCCCATTGATGATTTTTTTATGAATTTGCGATCACTGAGCCTTCTCCACATCCTAGCAGTTACATAGTTTGGAAGTTGTGGCATCAGATCACATTTCTTTTAGCAATCCATGGTGTCGAGGATGGTTACAAAAAGTACTCATACTTCAATACCTCTATAAGTACATGTATTTCAGAAAACAGATCTGTTCATAATTTCATCAACAGGTTAACATTATAAGCTATGTATCCATAAGTTACAAGGTTTTCATATCAGTTTTCTCATATATTCATCTTAGTTTCATTATCAGTTCACACACCAGACCTTTGTACCTAGTTGTCATGCAATCATCAATTGATAACTTTTGGCACATACAATTTCTACACAATACTCATCTGTTTTTGTATTGCTCTAATAACACGGTCCAACAAATTTACAGGGTGTCTACTGATTACCAATGAACCAAATTCATGACTTTTTCGTGACATCTTCAGTTAAATTCATGACTTCTCGACAATGCGTGGCACAATGACAACCATTCTAGACTCATAATCTAGTACCCTAGGCTTGAGATCCCAGGTTATTTTTTATTTTTACAAACACTGAAATTAAATCCATGTGACAATAGTTTAGGCAAAACTGATGTGTCTATAATATTGCTGCTAAAATGGCTATATGGAGGTGGGGGGAGGATGCTTTTTAATGAACCCCTACCCGAAAGCTGAATGTAATTCTTATGTCACTAAAATTGCTGAACATGAATAATGTAATTATGTATGGCTTGCACTATGCCATTCACCAAATTCTATGTGTTTAAAGAAATAAAAACATTCAACTCTCATCTAGGACGGGGTATTGCTATTTTCAGAAATATTTATCATTACATCTATTAATACACAAATTCTTTTAACATGGTAATGCTGCAAAAACTTACAAGTTTTTATTAAGATAATATATAAAACTATGAATGTACAAAATTTATGGAGACTGAAATTTCACAGTGAAAGACTCAGTGTTTAAGTATCTTAGTTAAACTTGCTATCTCAGAACCTAGAACTTCAGCTTCTTCTTTTGCCTTTTCTATAAGCTTTCTTTTCTTATCTTTGAGTTTTTTTAGTTCTTGGACTGCTCTCCTTTTACAATTGGCCACTTCATCTTGATCAGATTTCTTCTTCTTTAAGGCTTCTACTCTTTTTGATGAAGCATTTTTGACAGCTAATATCATTGATTTTGTGATGTCCACATTCAGTTCTTTCTCACTATTAGCTAAACCACCTAACGATAGTATTGCACTGTAAACACTTCTTTCTGCAACAACTGCATCTTCTTAAAAAAGTTAACAAAGAACATGAAAAGAAAAAGTTCTTAAAAGTTCTTTGTTAACAGAAAAGCTTCTTTCAACTGCAGCATTGCCATGAAACATGCATAGCAGCTTCTGCAAGAACTTGATAGTCATGGTTCGCACTTTGTAGTAAATTCATCAAGAAATGATCAAGTTTGTCCTCCTTAGAATTGAACTGTTTCAGTTGTTTTTCAGAACATTCAGAAAATTGAAAATATTCCCTCTTCACAACATCAGCTTTTGATGAAGCCATATGTTTGTTTTTCATATATATATGTCACGAGGCATCGACTACATACCGGTTTATAAGGGTACCGGTTCGTGTTTTCTTCTAGGTGTGCAAACTTGTCTTCATTCAGGTGTCAATATATTAAAAAAAAAAAAAATTGTGGCCACCAACTCAATTTCATTACTTTTTCATTACTTCATGACCAGTAGACACCCTGTTTTATTTTTATTTATTTATTTTTTTCTGTAGAAGTCACACTGATGGGTGATCTTTAATAATTCCAACCTGCTGAATCCAAAAATAAAGTCAAAAAATTTCCATCACGTCACATTTTGTTCCTACAGTATGAAAAATTAACATTAGCACAAATATGTGACACTGTTCATGCTATTCGTTGAGAATGTTAACCCAATTTTATTATTTAACAACAAGGTATGTGTGGGTTTTTTTTGTTTTTGTTTTTTTTACATGACGGTTAGTCAAAATAACATTGTAAATACAATGTCAAAAATATATATCTTCATAAATGTTATGATAAGTTTGTGAACAATACACTAAACAGCAATGTAATAGTCATAGACTTAGTGCCAGGAGGGCATGTGCCCCTTCAACTTAAAAATTGGAAAGAAATAATAACTAGTCTTTTGCCTTTTAAATGTTATTAAGTATGACATACAGCCAAGGGAACAACGCTATGCAATAGCGATCTTTGCTACGAGTGCTTTCCAACAGTAATTCCACACACAATAGCCTGCAGTCATCTGATGATGATTTTTATCATCAGGCAACTGCATGAGGTGCTTTGAATGGCATGGTGTTTTAGTCCTCATTCGGGTGAAACAACCAAGACTAGTACACCTCGTAGTTTTGGATATGTTAGGCATGTAAAAAACTAAGTTATGGCAACTGAAAAAGAGCATTTGCGGAGAAACTATTTCTGAGAATGCCCCCATCAGTTTACACTTATTTGTGCCCCCCCTCCCTCCCCAAGTTTTTGGTCATGCTACGCCTATGGTAATAGCTACTGCCAGAAAACAAGAACGGATGTTACCAGATGTTCGAGATTTCCCTTGTACAAGGTGTTCAGAGACTCGAATGAAAATGTTATAAATGGAATGATGACTCTTAACACCTACATGGCTCAGGGTAGTTACATGTAGACAAAAACAACTGAAAGTGATGATCACAGAAGAAACAAACAGTCTGAAGTTATGAATTCGCTGAATGTAGGAAAAGTTTACATTACTAGTGGTGTTACACTTGTCATGTGGAAATGTCTTTACACTGCCTGTATTTGGAGCACTTTCGGGTGGAAAATGCAGATTTCTTCTTATACGCTGTCTTGGTCTCCCTCTGAAGGAACCAATGGTAGTCCCCCATCATAGCAGGGTCCCACTAATCTTGATAACGCTCTGTTGGTGAAAATGTTCCCCCTGTTCATCGCTAACCTCTCCCAAGTTTTTTGGGGAAAAAGTTAGATGGAAGTGCAGAAAGCGTAGCTTTAGAGGCATTCTGCACCCCAACACCTCATAATTTTGCAATAGATCAGACACTAATTGCTTATAGTCATCAGCTTTCTTGTTTCCTAAAAGACTTCTTACAACATTCGTGAAAGATATACATGCAGCACTTTCGGCAGTATTCAATTTCGGGACAAAGTCTTTGTCATGAAGGAGCCTTCTAATCTGAGATTCAACTAATATTCCCTCTTTCAATTTGGCATCTGAAAATCTGGGAAACATTTGTCTCAAATATGAAAAACCTTCCCCTTACTTTCACAAACGACTTCATGAGGCCTAGCTTTATGTGAAGAAGTGGGAGTAGTACGTTTTGAAGATCAACTAGGGCAGCATGCTTCATATTTACTTCAACAGGAATGAATTCCTGTCTTTCTGCATAAACTATCATACACAAGACCAAAGTTATTTACAGGATAGACTGTCTACAGTCTATCCTACACGTCCAAAGTTATAGGTTTATGCTGTAAATTTCTTCCTTCTGAAGCAAAATTATTTTATGATTGATACTCCAGAAATCTCCTAGTGTTGCTGAATTCTGGTGCAATAAACCTTACTCTGTACTTACTGATTTTTGGGGGAAATTCATTCAAGGTCTTCTGTGACAATTAAATTTTTCTAGAGCTTTTTTTTTTTTTTTTTTTTTGATGATTTTTCTTTGTTTTCTTTAAACAATTTATTCAATGATTCTAGGTACTTGATTACCTTTAATTCTTTTTGTGACATCTAAGTTTGACACCATATATTTTATAATCAAGCAATTTTTGACATCTGTGGGGGCACTTCATACAGCCAAATGAGAACTTTTTCTTCTATAATAAGAATCATCATACCCACAGTGTTCAAGTGGTGAAAGTAGATGATCTGTTTTGGGTGAATACAGTGTTCAGCATTTCAAGTCTGGGAGAATTTACACAAACACATGCACACACACTTTATATGTTTCAATGAATAAAAAATAAGCCCTAATAAATTTTAAATTCACCAAAAAATGTCTATCACAAAGTGCAGGTTACACATTAGCAGGAGTTTTGTTTTTCTTAATTGCATAGCTGAAAAATAGTGAAAACATTTGAATTCACCAATAGTCTTCCTCCCTAAATGTACATAGCAATTATTGAGTTCATCGACATAATGAAGCATGAAAATGACAAGAGCTACACACCCCAGAGGAACACCTCATAGGGTATTCCTTTCAAAGTTACCAAAGATTCTGTTGCTGTTAGACAACATTTTAAACATTTAGAGAATGCCGTCTTCCCTGGAAATCACTGCAGCATTGTTCAGCTGCCATGCACTAAATTGTCACTATAAATGAATTTGATTTCAGTATTCTACAGCTAGCCTGCATCACTGTTACTAGTTCAATAGAGGTGTTCCTCTGGGGTGTCAGGATAATGTACGGGAGATATGAAATCAAAGCAATCGAATGTGTGCGTGCATGTGTCAGGGTTTTTCCGATTTAAATCAAATGATTTAAAAAAATCACTGCTTAATCAAATATATATTTTTTATTTTTATGATTTAATCAAATTATTTATTTTTTTGACTTTTTATATTACCATCTAAAACTTTGAAAAAAAAACTGGATTTAAGCATTAGTTTTAACATGACCAAAGTGGCTGAAGTGAAAAAAGTTTTATATCCTTGTGGAAAAACTTTCATGTTGGTAAACAAAACTAAAAACATGTTACATGTTGATAGGGTACAGAGGGCATGTGTATCTTATTCTAGAGTCTAGAAGTAGGAATTAGCCATGTATGGCTCTTTGAATAGGGATTAGGGAGTGGTTTCTTCAGCTTCAGGGCAAAAGGGGTAACTGCAATGCAAGTTGTAGGGGTAGAAGAAGGAACAGTCCCTTTAGTTTGGGAACAGGTTTTTACCTTCTGCTCAATGACCAGTCAGATCACAAGGTTGTTGTTTTAGATCAGTACATGGGTCTGTTGCTGTTCATTGTTTGCATTTGTTCTTCTGTACTCAGCTTTATACAGAGTGCACTATTTGTATTTTCAACTTAATAATAGCCAGTGCCTTGTATGTTCTCAGATACTTTACAAATATGTCTGCTGGAAGAAAGAAAGATCCAATTTGGTGCTATTGTACTGAAAAGATTGAGCTTGGAAAGAAAGGATGTAGGGCACACACTGGACTAGTGGAGGTCATTAGCTTTGCTAAAGGACTGTGTTTCTGGAAAAGGACTTGAAACTATTGAAGCACTTCACACATGCAAAGCTACATTTGCTGCAGGGATCAGTTGGGGGTAGAAAAGGATAATAAACTTGCATTTTTAATTAGATCTTTAAATGGAAAAAGTGCTTAAAATTAACTGATTACCTATACCTACACTGTCATGTTTGCAGTAGAAATGTTACTGCGCAACTGGAAAAATGCATGAATAATTTTAAATTATATTTATTAATTTCCAGTTAATTAAATGTTTGCAATTGCTTGTGTTTTAATGCTTATGTTTTGTTGCTAATGGATAGGATTAAGCCTAAAAATCAATTTAAATAAAAATCTGATTTAAATTTTAAAAATCCAATTTAAATAAAAAAAATTGAATTTCTTTGATTTTTTTTTTTAAATGTCATGGTTTTTATACACCCTAGCATGTGTGAGCATCCTCTACAAGTCTTTAGCTAAGACTCTGAAAGACAAAATTTATTGTCTTGGTTCAAAAGCTCTGGAAACTGCAAAATCAGAGAGAGAGAATTTTCAAACAAAAGTTTTGCACAAATTACGAACAGAATTCACATATGTAAATGAATGCAAGTCCGAATTTCCTTTGTAGTTCAGCAGCAGATTCCCCTCCCCCACCAATTTCAATGTACTTTATGTTCACATTTTTTTTTTTTTTTTTTTTACGGGAACACCATTTCCGTTAATAATTTTTTAAGGGCAGTTACCCACCGTTTTACCACCCACTTTCACTGCTGCATATGCAGGAAATTTATTCTGTTGTCTTTTTGAATCTGTATGGTGAAATTCAAGGCTTCTCCCAAAGCATTGAAATGTTTCAAAATTTCTTCCAGTAAACTTTTCCTCCTCATTGTTGACAATGATTAAAATACCATCCATATATTTTGCATATAAGTAAAAGTATGAAGGGCCCAGCCTTTTGCTTCAATTATGTGTTGGCAGATGAACTGTAAATAATTGCCAACACGAGTGGTGATCCCAACATCAACCCATATTTTTGCATTAAAAATTCGTTTTCAGTGAAAAAAGAAGCATTCGATAAATATCTTTTATATCCTGAAACACCACTACATCTGCAAACTATTCTGATACAAATTCTAGCAAGAAAATAAAAATAATTCGGATACATAGATACTATAACCCACACTTCCCATGTTACAGAAATTCATTTTTGGCAGCTGTTCAGTTTTTCTTTTTAGTTAAATACTTTTCTTACCAGAGGATGGTTTTTTTTTAATCTTGTGGTTTAACAACCACCATGAACAACTGTAAGCAGATGACCATCCCTGATTAGCACCAATGCTTTCAGGGAAGGTACAGAGCCAGAACCATTGGAACACACCATTACTCAAACAAATGGTCAGAAGCCAGAGCCTCAGATGACTCAACCATCATGGCAGCAAGTTCTCTTAATAACATCTGATAATGATAAAAGCCATAATTTAGATTCTAAAAGTAGTAGGTCTTTACTATTAATTATTAGCCCTATCGGAAGTTTTTTCACATAGGTTTACTATCCCATATATTTGGGTACTTTACATATATTCAGACTAATTAGTTTAAAAACTTCTGTCATCTTTTTGGGATGCTTAACCTTCATACAATTCATCACAAATACAGATGTCTTCAATTTCACTCAAGACTAGTCACAATTAAATCACTCTCAGTATGGCAAAATTTTACTTAATGAATATCCCATAATGTGAATCTCTCCCAATTATGGTCATGTGATCTACAGTTCTTGCAGATCCATCATGTATTGTAACAAACATTCCCCCATCTTTTGCATACTATCTCAGATACAGACATGGATCAGATCATCCTGCAAGATAAGCAACAGCAATTAAACCACTTACTCAAGGCTTTACTCAGAAAAACATACTTAATCTTATTTGTACTTAAAGAACTTTCAATCATTCTTCACATCTTTGAGTTCCTTTGTTTTTAGACATTTCTGGCTTCTACATTTTTTTTTTATTAAGGCCTGTTCTCAGTACAAGGTTCGTACTCTTCCAAGCAAAATAAATTCAAGCACTTCTCAAGGACTTTTTAAATCCAAATCATCATATGTATGTAGCCTACTGTCGGTTGATCAGTAGGTAGGTATTTAGTAAGTTCAGACCATTAACCTTAGCTGGAGTGGGCACATCTTCAATTACCTGCCTGTTACCCCTTGCCCCCAGTAGGTTTATTTTATTAACTTTGAACTACCCTTCTGTTTTGGTGTTTTTCAAAATCATTTTATTTTGTGGAATATTTTTAAAGGGTACATTGTTTTCATGTTCATCTGCTGGTATGACACTTATTTTGTTTGCTTTAACTTTTTATTTTTGATGTGTGACTTTGATGCACCTTTTGATGAAGCCAGGAAACGAAGGGTCAACGCATGAACCACAAGCAATTCCTGGAAGTTCCACCCTCCCGCAAGAATGCATCCCTAACTCCAATAAACAAAAGCCCATCACAATTTGCGAATATATCATTCCACTTATTTTACACACATGGCAGATGCTTTATTCTGTAGTGATATCATAGCCAAGGCATCATAGCTGTCCACACACTCCCTTGGGTTGAATGCAAGTTTTGGGCTAGTTGATCAGCTTGGTGTTTTTATTACAACTACACAGAAATCTCCTATACATCTTTTCAGCACAATTATTTAACACATGCTTTTTCATATCATTAATTAAAAAAAATCAAGTACTATTTACAGAGCCTTAAACCTTTTCAATTACTTGAAAATAAACTTTTTATTCAAGGACTTTTCAAGGTTTTCAAGGAGCGTACGAACCATGTTTTAGGGCATGAAGAGTTGACCTTTACGTGGTATCCTCTGGGAAACCATGACATTTACTTGACCAGGTAGAATACAAGCTCACATATCATATTATATACATATATGAAAAATAAATGTCATATGTATGTATATATACAGGGTGAGCCAAACGTCACTGTGCACCTGGCAAGACAATGCACATACAACTACAAGTGTACCTGCTACAAAAAAATGCTGGAAATGGTACCCTTCTGTGTGTAGACATACATCCGCACGTCTGAACATGTTCTCAAAAGACACGTGATAGGTCCAACGAAGAAATGTTGCTGATTACTGTGGTGATGACTTCCTGTAGTTCCAGCAGAAAACGGGGACTGCTCTTGTAAACAGACGTTTTCAGTAAACCCAGAGTCATTCCATGTCAAGTCAACACAAAGATTTTACCCCACAAGCTCAGATTTTGATGAAACTTGGCACAGAGGTAGCCTACATATAGATGAAGAAAAATGCCCAATTTTATTAAAATACATCAACCCATTTTGAAAATATGGCAATGTGAAGTTGTCAAAAATCGCCAAAAACACTCCACTGCCATAATTTCAAATTGCTGTAGCAACTCCCCTAATTAAGCTAAAATGATGGGAGAGGTGTCATTTTGCAGCATTTTCCAAGAGCTTTCGTATGATATTCAACACAATATGGGTTTGAGATGAAAATTGTTTTTCAAATTAAAATTAAAATTTTTAATTTAGCAAAAAATGCACCTTCAAAAATTTTCAAAAAATTATATACAACACTTCACATTATTGTTAACTAATTCCCTAAGTATGAAAGTAGGACTGTCATGGGTTCATACATTTATATAAAATTTCAAAAATACATATTTCACTAAAAAAATGAAATTTTTGTAAAATTTATAGATTTAAGTGGAAACATACATAACTTACTCTTAAATAAATCTTCACTCTTTATTCATAATATATCTATGTACACATTCAAATTTACTGTTAACACATACATTCGAAATATCACTTGCAAAACCTGATAACCGTGTGTTTTAAGATTTCACTTCTTTTTAAATGCTTCATTTGTTTTTACAGTATCATCCCCAGGAATTTGATATATTCTTCCTGTTGGTGTTACTGGGTTTACCTTACAAAGAACATCATTTACAGATATCCTACAAAACCTGATATTCTATGGGTATGTATAAGATAGTGATGGGCCAGCTGGGTGAAGGAAAGTAACTTTAACTTCCTCAAGACCTTCATCTTTTGTTAAAACATAAGCTAGCCACCATTTCTTGTTGTAGATGGCAGTAATGTATCCATGAAAATCTCTCAAAGCCAGTTTTTCCAGAGATCTTGTGACTGTTTCAACAATAGATTCTGTTGTACCAATCATTTTGATGTGAAGGAAAGTAACTTTAACTTCCTCAAGACCTTCATCTTTTGTTAAAACATAAGCTAGCCACCATTTCTTGTTGTAGATGGCAGTAATGTATCCATGAAAATCTCTCAAAGCCAGTTTTTCCAGAGATTTTGTGACTGTTTCAACAATCGATTCTGTTGTATCTGAAAAAGTTTTTACCAATCATTTTGATGTACTTGATGCTATCGGTATAAAGGCATGTAACCTCTGTGTCCCTTTGATGGTAACAGATTGACTAAAATGCTCTTCTAGAAATGTTTCAGTTTCAATGTACTTTTCTTGTGTTGAAAAGTCTACAGATGTAATGTTTTTAACTGCCCAATCAAAAAGTTGTTGTGGAGTAAGAATTTGGTTATCATATGGCCTCTGCAGACCTGCTTTTGTTGCTAATCTCTTAACGGTGCCACCAATACCATCACAAGGCCCTTTTCAATGAGCAGAGGCAAAAATACGGAATTCTGTTTCGATGCTAAAATCTTCTTTGTGGAAACATAAGTTTACAAAATTCTTTTTATTCTTTTATTGGGCTGCACTGCCATCCGAAAAGTAGTATGTCTTCTGTATATCAGTTTGAAATTTGGTTTTTAAAAATTGAATTAGCTTTTTTTAAAAACAGTAGACAGACTGCTATGTGTTATGCTCTAGACAGAAATTATGACATAGCTCGTATGCTCTGTTTATTTCTCTCCTTTGTAATACACTATAAAGGGGTGCACTGTGGCATGATCACTTGGCCAGTGATAACTAGGGTCCTCATCTTGGATCACAATAGTGTAATTCTCAGAGAAGTCACATGTAACAACATATTCATCCTCATTCAAGTTTTCCTTGACTTCATTTATAACAGAGCTTTGCTGCTTAGCTAGAAAATCGTAGAGTGTCAATGTGGTCAATTTTTCAGAAAAAAATTCAATAAACTCCGATGAGGTCTTCTGCATTGTTTCTAAGTTACATCTGTCTATTGAAACCCACTGTCGAAAAGTGATATTTTCAACCATATTATTATCAAATACATTTTGTAGTGTACTTTTTATTGGGTTGCTTCCTGGGCAAGAACTACAGTTTTCCATAATGCAGTGAATTGATGCTGGGTTGCACAGCACTTTTGCCAAACAGTGTTTATAAGAGGCCAATTCTTCATTGGTTAACACAACCAGCTTAGCATTTTCTATCATAAGTTTTACATTTTGATGTGTAGTGCAAACACATACCGAGTGTGTTCCACTATGTCCTGCTAAAATGCAGTGTTTTGGGCACAGTTCTGCAAATTTAGAAAACCCAATCTTCATTTCTTGAAATTTATCTTTGAAAATTTTATATGCTTCTTTTAAATTGCACAAAATAAGTCTTTTAGATATTACTGTTTTATCTCCATTCTCCCCCTTTACAGTTACACAGTCTCTCTTCCCTGGCATTACTCTACTTATTTCATCATTTTCATAAAAAGAACGTACTGTTTGCACAACTTCTTGTGACAGATTCTTCCCGGTTTTTGGTCAGGACTTTCTAAAATACCTGTTTCCTTCAAAAGCCATTTTGCCTGGCATACCATGTAGTTAGAAGCATTGAACTCACGCATTATCTTTCTTATACTCCAAGATTCAGGCAAACAAGTTAGTAGCATTACTTTCTTTTTCCTACTACTTGAAGAAAAGCTAGTTTTCAGATTACCTATGACAGATTGTTCCAGTGAC
This sequence comes from Macrothele yani, assembly GCA_039090855.1. NCBI lineage: Eukaryota > Metazoa > Arthropoda > Arachnida > Araneae > Macrothelidae > Macrothele > Macrothele yani. Next base: position 81,233,247 of record CM077026.1, read on the forward strand.
TCACATTCATTTTCTGATTAATCCTCTGCAGCATTAGCAAATAGTTGTTTTTTTAAGTGCTAACCCAATGTTTTTTAATTTTTTGATTGAATACTGCTTCATCTGAAGATTTGTAATGCATACAGGGTACTTTCCTAATTCCTGAAGAGACGTATTTAGTGTCTCCAGAACAGCTAAAGGTGGAGGATCATAGCTTGTTTCATAATATGCAAGAAAATAATTATTTTCTTGCATATTTTTCAATGAACCAATCTGCTTCCTACAATTATCACAAAATTTTGATATCTTTGGCATCATATCAAGAAACATATCACACGTCCATTCAGGCACATTTCTTAGTCTCTTTATGTTTTTCACAGAATGATTGTTTTTTTAAAGGATTGCAACATTGTAAAGTCTGATATCTTTCTTTCTCCATTGTATAATATCACACAGATCTCAGTTAAAATTTAGAAATGTTTCTGAAGAGAACACTAAGAAAATATACTAAAATAATGAGTAAAAACTTTGAAAATATTTTTTGTTCACTAATACCAACACCTCACAAAATATTAACATTTAAAAAAGAAACTTATACCACCACATTAATCACCAACAACATACACATCCAACTGCCACTAAATCAGTATGAAGACTGATCAGTCTGCCTGTGGTTTAAATCAGTTGGAACAGGTTTAAAGTGGTTTAAAACCAGTTGAGTCATAACAACGCCAGACTCAGGCAGTTCCAGACATGTGGCTTGACCCCGGACTGGCATAGCTGGGTCTGAGCAGATCCAATAAAATTACAATTTGCTATTTATGATAGTTGGAATAAACAATTACATTTTTTTTATCCCAATTTGAACTTTTTATATATACTTAAAACTTTTTACAATTATGGCTATCAGATTACAATTTTATTCATAAAAAACTTATATTTTAGTAGTTCTAATAGAATAATCACCCTGTCATAGTCACTAGTTACATTTTAAATATATTACAAATAAATTTATGAAAAAGTGAAGATTTATTTACGGGTAAGTTATGTATATTTCCGCCTAAATCTATAAATTTTATAAAGGTGTGAACCCATGACAGTCCCCCTTTCATACTTAGGGAATTAGTTAACAATAATGTGAAGTGTTGTACATAATTTTTTGAAAAATTTTGAGGATGCACTTTTTGATAAATAAAAAATTTTAATTTTAATTTAAATTTGGAAAACAATTTTCATCTCAAACCCATATCGTGTTGTATATCATAGGAAAGCTCTTGCAAAATGACACCTCTCCCATCATATTTTAGCTTAATTAGGAGAGTTGCTACAGCAATTTGAAATTATGGCAGTGAGGTGTTTTTTGGCAACTTCACATTGCCGTATTTTCAAAATGGGTTGACGTGTTTTAATAAAATTGGGTACTTTTCTTCATCTATATGTAGGCTACCTCTCTGCCAAGTTTCATTGAAATCTGAGATGGCGAGTTAAAATTCATATTAAAATTATGTTTATTTGACACGGAATAAACACCCCACAGATACTAATAGCCTACATGACATCTATTATGATAATAATAACTATACTATACAGTTGATCACATTATTGTGACCACCTCCTACTTTTGACGTCAACAGCGCATAGCCAATAAGAGAAGGCACGTGTCGTGAGCTAGCTTGGAGGGCATATAAGGTGTGCTGTAGGCAATCTGAAAACATATGATTATCACTCGTTGCTGTCACGGATAAAAGGAGTGATTTATAAGATTTACAAAAAGGAATGATTTTCGGCTTTCGGGACAAGGGTGGCAGTATTTCTTAAACAGTGCAGTTTATGACCTGTTCGCGTGCTACTGTAGTTAAAGTGTATCGTGATTGAAGAAATTACAATATTGCGAATAAACGAGGCGGAAACTGTGGAGCACCACGTGCCGTTGATGTGAGAGGTGAACGGCGGCTTTGAAGGTGCACGAGGGCCGATCGACACGCTACAGTGGAGCAACTTACTGGACGAATGAAACAGGGGGCTACCATAAGTGTGTCTAAAATGACAGTTCAGGGAACCCAGCTGCCTGTGTATGGGGCTCCGATACAGACGGATAGTCACTGCACCTATGCTAATGAAGGTGCATCTGCAGAAAAGGCTTACATTTGCACGCCAGTATCGGAATTGGAGCTCCGCTGATTGGCAAAGGATTGCCTTCTCCAATGAGTCACGTTTTTGCTTCACCGAACGGATGGGCGTTGCCACATAAGGCGAGAAACATCGGAGAACAAACACTCTTCAACCACTGATGGAAAAACACAAGCTGGTGGGGGCAACGTTATGGTCTCGGGAATGTTTTCGTGGCATTCTCCGAGTCCACTCATACCTGTGGAAGGCACTATGGACCGAATTTGTTATGAATCCATCCTTGCAGACCACGTACACCCATACCTGCTGATTGTCTTCTCTGGGGCAGATGGGATCTTCCAGCATGACAATGTGACGTGTCACACAGCTAGTTGTGTCCAAGAGTGGTTGGAAGAGCATAATGAAGACTTCAAAATACTTCCACGAGCCCCCTAATACCCCAGACTTGGGCATCTGTGGGACCACCTAGATCGTGTTGTTCGCTTTATGGATCCTCCACCATGCACCCTCCAGCAGCAAGGTTCGTACTCTTCCAAGCAAAATAAATTCAAGCACTTTTCAAGGACTTTTTAAACCCAAATTATCATATGTATGTACTGTCAGTCAGTCAGTAGGTAGGTGCTTTAGTACGTTCAGACTATTAATCTTAGCTGGAACAGGCACATCTTCAATGACCTGCCTGCTACTCCTTTGTCCTCAGTTGGTTTATTTTATTAACTTTGAATTGACCCTCTGTTTTGGTATTTTTCAAATTCATTTCATTTCGATGAATATTTTGAAAGGGTATATTATTTTCATATTCATCTGCTGGTGTGACACTTATTGTTTGCTTTAACTTTTTATTTTTGTTGCATGACTTTGATGCATCCAGGAGACTAAGAGTCCACACATTAAGTACAAGCAATTCCTGGGAGTTCCACCCACCGGTAAGAACGCGTCCTTAACCCCAGTAAACAGAAGCCCATCACAATTTGCGAATACATCATTCCACTTATTTTACTCACATGGCTGATGCTTTACTCTGTAGTGATATCATAGCCAAGGCACCAGCTGTCCACACACTCCTCTGGGTTGAATGCTAGTTCTACGTTATTTGATCAGCTTGGTGTTTTTATCAGAACTACATAGAAATCTCCTATACATCTTTTTAGCACAACCATTGAACACACGCTCTTTCACATCATTGCTTAAGAAAAATCAAGCACTATTTATAGTGCCTTAAACTTTTTCAAGTACTTTCAAGGACTTGAAAATGAACTTTTATTCAAGAACTTGACGCACGGAGGCCCGATAAGAAGCCTGTTTAAACACTGTGTCTGCATCGTGATGGTAACCCTACGATGTCCACAATTACTCACCTGGCAGGCGAATTTCCGATGAGCAATCCCCCGATGTAGCATCTGGAACGAGACACTGCGAGAAACTACATCGGAGACGTGCGTGTGCATGAGGATCAGCCGATATTCATGTGTCTCGGATTAAGAAAACCGGTTTGAACAACAGTGCTTGGTCACGGCTTGTGGCATGCGATGGCGATTACATCACAGTGGCGATGAATCATAGTTTCGTCAGTTGAAACACTGTAACATCGATGTTAAATTCACACCGGTTTTCCGCGATGTATTGACACATTGCCGAGTCGGGGGGGGGAGTTGGACAAAATAGTTGCTTACTTGGGAGAAAAATTTACTCGCCATCATTGGCTACTATACTAAAAAATTTACTAGCCACTACGAAATATCTGGTCGCTATTTGGCTACTGGCGACCGACATTCGCGAGACCTGCTGTGAACATGTTTTCAAGAGGTACAGAAGTTGATGAAAGACATTCATAATTTTTATGAAAAAGTGCCAAACGAATTAGAGACTTTCGTGATCTCTCAACAATACTCGATGAAGATGTATCAGATACAACAGCTTTGCGAGTCCATGGCACCCAATGGGTTTCACATATGCAAAGAGCCAATGACATGCTGATTAAAAATTGTTTTGTTACTGTACAACTAGAAAATATGGTTGCAGATCCATTAAGCAAAGGAGAAAAAGCAGGATTACTGGCATTTTGAGAAAAATTAAGTCAATCAAATTTGTACCTTAGCTGCTGTTGTATTGCAACATTTTATATTCTTTGTCAAAATTATCTCGGTCTCTCCAGTTGGATGATGTCGATGTACCTTGCATTTTGAACCCATTATAATTATTCTATCAAAATTATGAAGAAAAGAAAGTTTTCGGCGGAACTGTCTAAAATTTTACAAGACTTAGCAAACGTATCAGCTTGTGATTCCAAAGACTATGATTCAGTGAAAAGTGTAGAATTTCGTGGCATTGAACTGAGCTGTAATTTTACAGTAGATGTTTTCTATGAAAATTGTGAATAATTTTTAAATCATATTCATCAGTGTGTGCAATACCGGCTTGGGGACTTGCACGAAAATCAGGTTTTCAACGTCGCCGAGCTGTTAGAACCTAAGCTTTGACAACAGACAAATCTACTCTTGCAAAGTTTGGTGATTTTCAAATTATTGTATTAACTGAACATTTCAGTGACTTGTTAAATGCTAACAACATTGACGACAATAAAATTCAAGAGGACTGGAATTATTTCTACAACACCTGTCAAAGCAACAGTTATGGAAACGTTTGAAAGAAAAGTACACGAATGAATTCCCAAATCTAAACCACATGATAAATATCATGAGATTATTGCCCGTATTCAATGCTAAGGCCGAAAAAGACTTTTCTGCGATGAAAAGAATAGACAGATTTCTGTAATCGGATGAATTCTGATGCTTTGAACTATCTATTATGGATAACACTGGAAGGACCAGAACTATGGGAGTTTCACCCTGAAGAAGCAGTGGACATATTTTTTTGAAAAGAAGTCCTAACGCATAAGTGTGAAGTCTTACAGGAAAAGAAAGAGAACAGATACAGAACTTGAAGCTACCACAAGTTCAGGAGTACTCTAACTGTCAAGTGATAGTAAGTAGCTCTTGCAATGTTTGGCCAGGTAACATTTTACCATATATCCATAGAAAGAGAATATGTACTTTTTACTGTTAAAATATTTTTATATTTTACTTTTCATTACTGATTAGAGTATTTTCGATAGATATTGAAAGGTGTTATTAATAGTTTTACTTGATAATAAATTATTAGTCACTTAAATCAAAAGAAAAATAAGTCTCAAAAGTGCTCCATATAATTATTCAATTGCTCCACAAGGCAAAATTTGAGGAGCAAAATTGCTCCCCAGAAAACTTCAGTTATTTTTTACCTTGATCTATAATCATGACGTGTGCTACAACAGCATCTATTTGGGGCTGACAAAAATTTGGATCCAATACCTAAATTTCCCTCTCCAAATTGCCGCGTGCTCATCCAAAACACCATGTGACTTCAAATTTAGAACATGCTGTGTATTTAATAAATTCTTTATCTCTCTATATATAAAACAGACTGTGTGTGTGTCTGTCAGTCAGATTTTACATAGAATTAGGCGACCTAGAGTGACGAAATTTGTTATGAAGGTACCTGTGGACATCTTCTGGTGCACCTCGAAGCAATTTTTTAAAAAATTGAATTTGATTTTTAGTTATTTAATGTTACGCATTTCTACCTGATCTGAGTGCGTCTTTCCACTTGGTTGACATCAACCTGATCACACCGAATGTTAAGGCATGCAGAAAAGTAGTTCCCCATAAATTTTAGGCATTTCTTTTTTAGAATTCCGTTAGGACTATTTTCATTTGTAAATACATTTAATACGCCCTTTTCTGTAAGCGTTGTTTGCCGACTGTATTATGACCTTGAGGGCAGAGAAGAAACAAAGAAAATAGAACATAGTTTTTCAATCTGCATTATTAATTCAAAAGTGTCATACGTCAGAAGGCCATCACACTGTGACGACGTTGTGAGCTAGAAAATAAAACGTTGTTTTAACCGTAAATCTAAAAAAGAAATGGCTCAAATTTATTGCGAACTACTTATCTTCGCACTGGGTGTGATCAGGCCGCATGTAAAGAAAGCGGAAATTAATTCAAAAGTGTCACGTCCAGAAGAAGACCCACATTTGTTTCGTTGTATAACAACGCAGATGGTACATGGTCCCTGTGGGAACATTCATCCGAATTCTCCAAGCATGAAGGATGGAAAATGTACCAAAAGATACCCACGTGGTTTTTTGAAAGAAACACAAACAGGGCAAGATGGATACCCACTTTATTGTCGGAGAAGTCCAGAAGAAGGGGGAATTGTAGCAAACATCCTTATTCGAGGATCTGAGGTGTTAGTAGACAATAGATGGATTGTTCCATATTGCCCTCTGTTATCAATAATCTTCAATGCTCATATAAATATAGAGTACCGCAATTCAATCAAATCAATGAAGTATGTATGCAAATACGTTAACAAAGGATCTGACATTACTGTGTTTGATCATACCACTTCTGAAAGTGATGTGAATGAAGTTCATCGATATGAAATGGGAAGATACATCAGCAGCAATGAAGCTGTCTGGAACACTAAACTTTAAATCCATGAACGTTACCCCACAGTGATTCAATTAAGCGTCAATGCAATTAAATGAGCCCATGTTCCTCAAGAAATGACATTGACATCTTTCTTACGAATCTGTGTTGAAGATGAATTTGCCCGGACCCTATTGTATCAAGAAGTCCCAAAGTACTACACATGGAACAGTGGAAATAAAAAATGCAGCCGACATAAAATGGGATTAAATGTACCTCACTACCCAGGAATCGGGTACAGTGATGCACTCGGTCGAGTGTATACTGTCCATCCAAACAACTAGGAATGCTTCCATATCAGACTGCTCCTGCACGAAGTACGTGGCCCAAAATCATTTCAAGAACTGAGAATAGTTGAAGGAAAGGTGTGTCAAACTTACAAAGAAGCTTGCCAGCTTAGAGGACTTTTGGAAAATGATGAACACTGGAATGCAACTTTAGAAGAAGAAGCTCTCTCTCGATCACCAACAATGCTTCGAAATCTCTTTGCTGTTATGTTGCAAACGTGCGCAATGTCAAATCCTCATCCGATCACCAACAATGCTTCGAAATCTCTTTGCTGTTATGTTGCAAACGTGCGCAATGATTAATCAAAAGGAGAACATGTCTGAAGACATACTGCATCAAGCACGAGTTCTAGGACAGAATATGGAACTAAACTATAATGACATCATCTTCAACAGAACTCTAATCATAATTGAGGCATACCTGCCAACACTGGCAAGAGCCTTTGTCAGTAGTAATTAGTATTATTGTGTGGCATACATAAGACTTTTTTATGAAACAATCAGTCTCTTTGTGAAAAAGAAATACGCACCACAACAAACAAGGACTAATGAAACAAACTTAACACACATGAAACAAAAAGTTGATTCCTCTGTTGGCAAGGGCATGATAGGTAACATTGCGAGATTTAAGTTCGAAACTTCCACCAATAAAAATCAGTCCGATGCGTAAAGTATTCCACAACACTTAACAGATGGGAAATCCAAGCAAATGAACATGCGGCGTGCGAACCTTCACTTACCATATGATCATACTGCCTCTAAAATTGAATTTCATGATAAGATAAATCAAAGAAGGAAAAAAAAAAAAAAGCTGGGTGCTTTAACTGGGTGAAAAATCAAAACACACAGCAAGACTGCGGCCCAGTAAGTTTGTTTTTTGTTGACCCTGCAGCTGCGCAGCATCCATTGCTTAATTATTTTTTTTTTCTGCTGATATTTTTCTTTCCCTATTTCTTTACTGTTGATTTTCTTTATTCCTTCCGATAACAATTTCTTCTAGCATGCTGAAAAAACTTTCAGCCTGAGGACCATGAGCACATGATACCAAAGCTTCAACTATTTTAAATAAATGGTGTAACTTTGAGAATAACACTTTTGAACACTATGCATCAATTTTTACAAATTTTCTAACTTTGTCACTTCAGTTTTCAGGAATTTACCCCTCCCTTATCAAGCTTAAATGCAGCAGCAAAAACTTACGGGATGGGGGATATTTAACAATGCAGAAGAGTGGAAACTTCGCAAGCGAGCGTGGGTTGGGAGGGGGGGGGGGTAGCGATTACGGCGAAAATCTTTGCTCTGTACAACTTCCGGTTTGGGAAATTTTCCCCATATTTTCAAGATGAAATACAAATATTTATGCAATAAAAATATTTAGCAATAATACTGGACAGAGGCAGCATTGCAAGAAAAAAGAAATTACGAATACAGAAAAATCTGTGCACCTTTCGTAAAGATCGAATTCCGTCTTCCGACATGCCCCCCCCCCCATTCTTCTCACTTGTATATCGATCTCGTAAATGACCAAAATAATAACGAAAAAGGCGGAATTCCTCGAATTCGCGGAAGATCTCATGCCTGAAGATTACGGGAACATTTTTGCAGCGTTTTAAGTTCCGTTTTCGCAAATTGTTGCCTGCAGTTTCAAGCTGAAATACAAACATTTATGCAATTAAATGATGTTTTAACAAGAATACTGGACACAAAGGCAACATCGGGAGAGAAAAAAATGCAATTACGGCAAAATTTTTCACTCCATTTTACTAGTTTCCGAAAAATGGGGGATATTTAACAATGCAGAAGAGTGGAAACTTCGCAAGCGAGCGTGGGTTGGGAGGGGGGGGGGGTAGCGATTACGGCGAAAATCTTTGCTCTGTACAACTTCCGGTTTGGGAAATTTTCCCCATATTTTCAAGATGAAATACAAATATTTATGCAATAAAAATATTTAGCAATAATACTGGACAGAGGCAGCATTGCAAGAAAAAAGAAATTACGAATACAGAAAAATCTGTGCACCTTTCGTAAAGATCGAATTCCGTCTTCCGACATGCCCCCCCCTCATTCTTCTCACTTGTATATCGATCTCGTAAATGACCAAAATAATAACAAAAAAGGCGGAATTCCTCGAATTCGCGGAAGATCTCATGCCTGAAGATTACGGGAACATTTTTGCAGCGTTTTAAGTTCCGTTTTCGCAAATTGTTGCCTGCAGTTTCAAGCTGAAATACAAACATTTATGCAATTAAATGATGTTTTAACAAGAATACTGGACACAAAGGCAACATCGGGAGAGAAAAAATGCAATTACGGCAAAATTTTTCACTCCGTTTTACTAGTTTCCGAAAATTTTGAAACACTAAATACAGCTTTTGAGAACGATCTACAGGACCTAAAAAAAAAAAAAAAAAAGCGGAATTCCGCGAATCCATTTAAGAAGCACATGTATATCACGAAATACTAGAAAAATGAAAAATCTAAACCAAATGAAAATTCGTAGAATCTGTAGTTTCGACAGCGATGTCCGTAGTTCTGTAGTCAGACAACTAATTCCGTAGAAACTACGGACATTCCGTAGTAGTTGGCAGGTATGTTGAGGACAAGATTAAAACCTTAGGTGGATCAGACTTAAAATCTTTTGGATTACCTCAACCGACTCGAAACCATGTTTCAGCACTTTCCAATGATGAATAAAAATGGTCCCTGATCAAATGGCAGCATTTGACAAGATTACAAGTACAGTTTTCAAGGGATCTGGTGGCATATTTTTTCTGGATGCACCAGGTGGTACTGGAAAAACCTTTCTAATCAATCTTATTTTGTCTAAAGTACAACAAAGAAGCAAGATTGCCCTGGCTGTTGCTTAATCTGGAATTGCTGCTACACTACTACCATGAGGAAGGATAGCTCACTCAGCTTTGAAGTTGCCACTAAATTTCTAACATGTAGCATTTCTAGGGGTTCAGGAAAAGCAAAGGTTCTACAAGATTGTAAGCTAATTGTCTGGGATGAGTACTATGTTGCACAAAGCTGCATTTGAAGCCCTTGATGTCACTTTACCAGACCTCAGACATAATAACAAAAGAATGGGAGGGATTACTATGGTGTTAGCCAGCGACTTTCGACAAACACTGCCAGTCATTCCACGTGGAACGAGAGCTGATGAAATGCAATCATGCTTAAAATCTTCATATATTTGGAATGAAATACAAAGACTTTAACTCAAAACTAACATGCGAGTTCATATTACTGGCGATACTTCTGCTCAGGGGTTTGCCAACAAACTACTGAAACTAGGAAACGGATATATGACACCTGATATGGAAGATGGATGTATATCAATGGCAGATGTTGAAAAAATTGTTAAAACACATCAAGATTTGTTAGACGCAGTTTTTCCAAACATTGGAGAGCACTTTAACAATCATGATTGGCTGTGCCAAAGAGCCATCCTTGCACCAAAAAACGACAGTGTTAGAGTCACCAATAGTCAGCTTTTAGCTCACTTGCCCAGCATTCTTCAAATTTACAAGTCAGTTGATACTGTTTGTAATACAGACAATGCAGTCAACTACCCAACTGAGTTTCTTAACTCTTTGGAGCCACTTGGAGTACCTTTACATATTTTAGAGTTGAAGATTGGTGCACCTATTATGCTTCTGAGAAATTTGGATCCGCCTTAACTTTGCAACGGCACGAGATTATCTGTCAAGAAACTAATGAAAAATGTTATTGGAGCTACTATAATGACTGGACATGCAGCAGGCAAAAACGTTTTTATTCCAAGGATCCCGATCATCCCATCTGATGTCCCGTTTCAATTTAAACGTCTTCAATTCCCGATTCATTTGAGTTTCGCCATGAGCATCAATAAGGCACAAGGGCAGTCTCTAACAGTTGTTGGACTGGATCTACAAAGTCCATGTTTTTCCCATGGTCAACTGTACGTTGGTTCTTCCAGAGTCGGAATGGGGAAAATCTTTAATCTTTGCTCCGAATGGAAGAACTGTTAATATTGTTTATCCCGAGGCTTTCAAACTTTTTGAATTATTTACATTCGAAGTGACAACTACTAAATAATTCAAATACATTTTTATCCTAATATTCTATTCCGGGAAGTTGTACTACAAAGCTGTATAAACCTTGATTTACCAGTCTTAATTTAATTGCCGATATAGCTTTTACTTTATACTATCATTAGCTCATCAATGACGGGTACAACAGGCTAGTATATATATACACTGGCATGCAAAAATTAAGGACAAGACGGTTTTTCGAATGTAACGCTGTGCAGAACTGCTCCACATCGACTCAAATCATACCATAAAATCCCCAAGGTGCAAGAATATGGGACAAGTGAGCAAAACCGTCCAAACAAGGAATCCAAAGGATACAAAGGCACTTTATTGAAAAGGTAGCTTCGAGCACAACTGGACAGAAGACACAAACGTCCATGTGACAGGCGGCTGCTAAGAAAAATCCAGTCTTTAGTAGGGAATATGATCACCCCTGACTGCGTTGCAGGATTTACAACGTCTGTCCATGCTGAGGACGAGGTTGTCAAGGAACAGTTGAGGCATTGCGGCCTATTCCTCTTGTAGCGCCAATCGCAGCTGCGGAATCGTTGCTGGCGGCTGGTGACGTGCTGCCAAGCGTCTCCCGAGAAGGTCCTACACATGTTCGATTGGATTTAGGTCCGGGGACCTTGCGGGCCAATCCATGCGTTGAATATCTTCACTCTCCAACAGCTCTGCAACAGCCACTGTATGATGAGGTGTAGCGTTGTCGTCCATGAAGAGGAACTCAGGACCCACAGAACCTCCAAACAGACACACATGAGGCAGGAGAACCTCGGTACAATAGCGGACACCAGTGACTGAACCTCCTTGGAAGATGTGGTCAGTACGGCTACCAAGCATGACACCACCCCAAACAAGAACTCCGCTACCTCCAAACCAGTTCTTTTCGATGATATTGGAGGTGTGATTGCGTGTTCCCTGCTCTCTCCAGATGTGTATACATCCAGAATCGCTCGTCAGACTAAATCGGCTCTCATCCGTAAATAGAACTCTACCCCATTGCTGATGTGTCCAGTTCTTGTGTTCCTGGCACCACAGAAACCGCCATCTCCGATAAGCAGGCGTTAATGGCACACACCGTACTGGTCGTCGTGCAAATAGACCACCTTTTTGCAGCCTCCTGGCCAAGGTAAAACGCGATAACGGACGTCCAGTTTTCTACTGCATGTGCCTTGCGATTTCTCCCGCTGTCTGCCTTGTCTCGCCTGTAAGACAATACACCGATCATCCGCCGCTGTGGTTGCTCGTGGACGACCACTGCTAAACTCTCGGACAGCTGTTCCTGTCGTTTGAAATGCTCTCCAAGCTCATGAAACGATTGTGTGAGCGATCACAAACTCCTGGGCCACACTAGTCACACTTTGACCTTCTTCCAACTTCCTAATGACACGACCTCGGGTAAAGTCATCCACATGTCGTCTACTAGATTGCCAGTTGGCCATACCACACGGTGGCAGCAACTCGACGTTTTTCAAACCGATGTACACCGTGCAATTGCTTTCACCAAATTGCTGAGCGTACACCGCTCATGTGCTTTATACCCTTCTGACACACACCCCCACGTCATGCTGCATATATGCACATGTCCTACCGTACCGGACCCTAGTCTATTTCCTGAGTGGTCTTTCAGTCCGTTCTGCCTGCTCGTTCCACTGTTATGCTAATTTCTCCTCTTCGCCCTTAATTTTTGCACACCAGTGTATTTGTCTCATGTAATCGTATTCATATTTAAATGATAACATTCTAGTATTTCAGCTTGTCTCATGTAATCATATTCATATTTAAATGACAACATTCTAGTGTTTCAGCTTGTTCTATGCAGTTAGCTTTAAGAACACCATCCGTCAATGAGCAAAAGCTTAGCAAAATGTATGTTTGATTCCTTATGCCAATAAATGAATAGTTACTTTAGTTACAACATTCCCTTTTCAGGTGTGTAACAAACCTGTCCTAAACCTTTGGCATAGGTTCCTGCCAAAAATTGGCAGTGTTTTTCATTTGCTTATCATGATGACTTTTTTTTTTTTTCTGGTTATATTGCTTTGAGATTGGAATTGTGTACCTATGGCCAGTAAACATAAGCCATAACATTGCCAAAAACCCTGGAAGTCACAAAATGTGCAGAAAAGGAGAAACATAGTGTACATATGTTGCCACGAAGTTCAGAGTAAAATCTCAAATAAGTAACGTTTTGCAGCACAGAAATAAAGAAAAGTGGTAGATAAACACAAAAATAAGTCTCTTAAAATCGAAGGGATCACAGTCAATAAAATTGTTTATGTTTTGGGGTGGCATTCCTCTCCCAGGTCCATAAATTCAGGATCTCCAGAAAAGGAAAAGGAGTTCGGCATCGCAGACTCCAAAGTTTCAGATGTAGGAATAAATTCCCTATTATACAGTGCCTTGAGTGGGGATTTTGTGATAACATGCAAAGGTTGGTAGACAAAATTATCTCTATAATTGAGGGGCATTCTGAGAATAAAATTTATAATCAGATGAGACTTCACTGTTCTTAATAAAGCTTCCAGGAAAAACAATGGCTCTGAAGGAGTAAAATGCAGAGGTCAGAAGGTTTTCAAATAGCATTTTACAGCATTATTCTGCACAAATTTGGCTGAAAAAAAATAAAAAAAAGAAAAGCCACTAACAACTGGGAATCTATGAAACCTTGACATTCTAGAGATCTTGATGGTATGAAGTTGCCTGTGAATTACAGATCAATTACTGAAGGCCCTTTCAAATCAGGCAGAGGGCCAGTCAGGTTACCCACAGAAATTTTTCTAAAAAAAAAAAACATATTTGAAGCCCTTGTTGTATAACAGAAAATACTTTTGCTTCTGAAAAATATTTCATATGCAAACAATATATATTTAATTGTGTGCTGCAGTGAAGCCTTTGCAACAGAAGGGAATGTTTTTATTTTTAGGAATTAATAACTTGAAAATTTTAAAGTTACTGCTCAGATTTTTTTCCATATGAAGTTTAGTGCAAGCAGCCATGGAAAAGGATGTTGTGATGATGAAGGGTGTCTTGTGAAATACTAGGCAACTCAGCACAATCTTTTAAATCTGGAAATATTTGGGAACATAGACAACAGCACTTCTTTTAACATTGTCAGTAAGATGTTTCCCAATATAAAAAGGTGTAAAACCATGTCTGCAAATCAGGTCTTCATGTGTGTAGATTGCTAATAAAAATAAGGACTGCAAACCATGAAATGATACAGGTGCTGATGTGAATTTTGCCCTAAAACTGAGAATGAAGTAGCAATTAGTAGCTTAACAAGTGCTATTTTGTTACATGCATTTATAAAGAAAACTGGTGGATTCGGCAAATAGTAAAAGTTTCATATGACAACAGTTAAATCTATGCATCTTCATGGTCTGCCAAATAAAGCTTTAGATGGCCTTGCCCTTCACATGATGATATATCTGATATGTAGCAAATGACAAACTTTTGGCAATTATACCTCTACAATTTCTAACTGTCAGTTCTTTTGGCAATTATACTTCCACTATATCTAAATAACCTCCACTATTTCTATCCTCAGGCAACCTTCCAGGGCCTCATTGCATCCATGCCACGCAGTCTTGCAGGTGTGGTTATTCCCATTATTAGGTAGATGGTCAAATTATTCTGATACGACTGACTATACATACATATCACTAAGCTGTTCTCTAGGTATCAAACGTCTCCATTTACAGCGATCTCTGCAAGATAATTATTATTGCAAAAGTAAAATTGAAATGCAAAGCATTTTTTAAACAAACATCAGCGAAGGGAGAAACCACCTTTACACGAATTTAAGGTGAAACAATTGTACAATTTTCTAAAAAAATAATGAAAACTGCATTTTTGAATGTTTTCACACATTGCTATTTTTCTTACATAAACATGAGGGACAGCCACATTAAAAGTAACTATGCATATTAAAGTCCTCACATCATGCTTTCTATGAGGAAAGAAATCTGAGCAGTAGCTTTAAAATTTCAAGTTATTTAAAATTCCCTTCTACTGCAAAGGCTTCACTGTAGAGCACCATTTTAAAAATGTTATCTGCATATGAATTGTTTTTCAGAAGTGATATTTTCTGTTATCATATAACTAGGGCTTCCAAATATATTTTTTACAGGAAAATTCTTGAGGGTCACCCAACACGCTTCTTACAAAATTGTCTAAATTGAAAGGGAATGGGCCCAAAGCAGGACTACTAGACATCATGGATGAATAGTAAGAAGCTTGAGTAAACAATGTGTAAAGATACGAAAATTCTTTTTTTGAATGTGTCTTATAAAGATCATTTAGCATGATCTTTATAAGATGCATAGATTGCACCCCGGTTGCTTGGATTTTGTGATGACAGGAATAACCATAAATGGCAGTACATCAGCCACACAACAAGAATGAGCACTCCTAGCCCAGAACAAAGGCCATTGGCTGCTGCACGAAGGTGTGACATTCATGTCTCCTGTGACACACGTACTCCGTTTGTTGGCTGATGGAATGACTGTCATTTCTCTACAATGTCTTGGGAGGAGAACAGCATTATTGCATAAAGCTTATTTCAGAAAGCACAGTGAAACTTCTCCCACAAGAGAAATTATTGCATTACTAATATTAGGTGCCAATTATTATTTTATAGCTGTGCACCCCACTTCCCACCTCAACAGCTGAGGGGACACAGCTGAGAATATAACTAACAGGTCGGAAAGCAGTCATAAAAACAGAAAACATTAAACCACAATGCTAATTTCGCAAAGCACAGCACAACTTCTCTTGTACGAAAAATATGAGAGCAATCTTGAGGAACAATTAGCAAACACCAGATGTCACTCAATAGCAAGGTAATATCAGATGTCAGTCGATAGCAAGGTATACTCACGCCTTGAAAATGTTAAAAGTCTGCTTCCCCCCCCAAACAATCATCAGTGTGTCAAACTTTTGATCACAGCATAATTTGCTCATTTAAAGCTATGTACAGGGAGCTTGTTTTAAACCTTAATTTGCAAATAGAGATCATGGCATCAGCAAAAGGTCTGTCAAAAACAATCAGTGTTGTCGATGCTATTTGATGGTTCAGCTATGTGTGGAACTGGTTTTTGAAAGGCAGATTTCATTTTCCAAACAGCATTGTAGTGGACATATTAGCAACTGAGCATTCAATGTAATTATTGTTAAAACAAGTTGGAAACAGTGGTGCTTAGAGACTCCAACCCTTACTGGAAATTTTTAGTAGTAAACACTGAAAAAAATTCATTGTTTTTAGCATTTTTCAGTAACAAAAACTACAAAAATCTGTAGTTTTTAGCGTTACTCTGTAACAAACAGATTGTCAGGGCAGTGAAATGACAGTGTAAATCCATAAAAAAGCAAATTTTTACTTAAACAATAGTCCATACATTGAGGACTTTTTAAGGGAAACAGTAAGTGGCACCAATATTTTCTTTTTTTGTCTAATTTTCCTTAAAAATCACACAATATACGTTACAAAGGGAACTTTATAGTAAACATAGTAAGTGCTACACAGATTTGAAGTTGCTCATAGCTGTCTTCGAACCACAAAACAGCAAAAAGAATTAAAAAACAATAAAAAAAACGAGGAACGTTATTCGTAAAAAATGGTTGAGAACAAAGGTGACTTCATATTTTTTTTAAATCTTCAAGAGAAAGGTACCTTTTCTTATTCCTTACAATACTTTCTTTCTACATCAATTTATGGAACAAAAGTATTTTTCCTTTTTAATAAGGCAAAATGTAAACAGAAAATTGTTACTCATCTGGTCCTTGCTAAAAATTGTACTCAATGACCAGAAGTACAGTTGTTTTCATGGCAGAGTTAGGATCAGATCGGCATTATCACTTTTTAAATTGTAATTACACTGAAAATGCGTGGTTTTCCATTACTTTTTGCTATGTCTAGAAACAAAAAGAGAATTTTTTTCATTTGTTTAAAAAGAAATTCAAGTTCAAAATCGGAACTTAAAATCTCTGTTGCCAACTTAAGTTCTCCTTCAAGTTGTTTTCTCTGCAGAATGAGCAGGCAGTAGCATTTTTGAACTTTAATTTCACTCTAAGCAAAAGAAAAAATGCTTGCTGTCATCTGATGTAGCAAGAAGTGATTAAGAAATGGGAAAATCAGTACTGCATTGTTCACCCTCCCGTGAAACAATTTTAGGAGTCACGGAAATGATACAGATTCCACCACGGACAGATTAAGTTCTGCCTTTGAAATTTAATATTACTTAAAAAATTGGGGCCGAAGCAAAAATGCTTGTCTCTACTTATTGGTTTTAAGAAGATACTATGAAAAACAGAAAAACATACAGTTCATCAGAAAAATTCTTAAACATGATGTATTTTCACTATCATGGAAGATATTGAAAACAAGGAACATGATCAGAAAAATATAAATAAGAATATAATGACGGTGGGCTAACAAAAAAAAAAAAAAAAAAAAAAACCCTAAAGAACTTGATCAGAAAAATTCAAAACTGAAAAAATGGAAAATGACAGAACATCATCGCTGCTGGAGCAGTCATTTCCGGTAGTACTTTCCAAGGTTTTTCCAATCACTGGCCACCCATCTTAATTTTTCAACCTTTTTCTTAAAATGTGTTCATTGCAGGGAAGAATTTTAGTATTACCCCAAAACTTTACGAAAAAAAAAGAAAAAGTAAGGACTTTCCAAGATCTGGAAAGGGAAACAAAATTTCAAGACGTTTCTGGAATTTCAGAGGTAGTGATAACTCTGTCATGTGACCGGAGATGCTTAAGACATCCAAAACATATTGCAAAAACATCCAAGGAATGCCATGATATTGAAAACATCCGAAAAACATACCCAAAAATATTTAATGAATGTTATAACTGTATGCACATCATTAAAAAGATTATTTCACTGAGATTTTCGATTTCCATAGTATATTAGATGCCTTCCAAAATCCGTAGTGGACCATCCATAGTGACTACTGAGAATCTGTAGTAATATCCATAGTGACTACTGAGAATCTGTAGTAGTTGGAGTCTCTGGGCTAGACTTGCAGATCATGTAGCTATTGGTACTGGTTTTGCTGTGGAAGCAGATGAGCTAGAGATTACTAATTCAGCTACAATAAAAGAATGAATTGTCTTTCAAACAAGTTAAGATAAGTACACTGGTTTTACTTAGCTCCTGTCATAGGTACTTTATCAAATAAGCATTAGTACTTATGTAATATACTGTAACCTAGAAATAACCTCAAACTGTTCCACGTACAACTTTCTTGGACAAAAATAATTGTCCAAAATTTGTCCCTAAGTGAAAGGTTGGTAAACATTTAGATTACATCTCAGGGTAGACAAATCCAAGGCACACCAGCCACCATGGCTCTCTAAAATTTTTCACCCGATGCCAGAGTTTAATTCTATTCTGAAAACTTCTTCGAAATTTGGATTTCTGTCGTGAAGTTTCTACCTAAAAATACAGTAGCACGGGTTTAAATTCAGAGCGGGATGACCGCCGAAATAAAGTTAAGAGGGAGTCTTCCGCCTTACGAAATTTTAAGAAAAAATGTATAAATATAAAATCTTGGGTCTGTTTTTGGACCACTCACAAAATTTGAGCGTTAAAAATGTATCCGTTGTAAAAATATTGGGTTGTCGGAAAAGTCATGAAGTATTTTAGCCATGTTTCGTAAAGGTCATTTATTGATAGAAAGAACAAAGATCAATCAATGATATAATGCCCATTTTGTTCGATAACCTTTTGTCATTTTTCAGTGAGCTAAAGAATGCCACGTTCATAGAAGGACCTGTCTTTCATGGCGAAAAACTGTACAAGGTGCTGATTTACAGCCTCATCTGAATTGAACGTTATACCACCCAAGGACTGTTGAAAAGAGCGAAACAAGTGGAAGTCTGACAGCGCAAGGTCAGGCGAGTATGTTGGGTGTGGCAACACATCCCACCCAAGCTCCAATAATTTTTGGCAGGTGATCAAACTTGTGTGGTCTCGCATTGTTGTGATGGAACACAACACCTTTACGATGAACGAGCTCTGTACGTTTCTGGATGATGGAAGCATAACGTCGGGACCAAGACCATTTGCGCAGCACATTGTTGTACACAATCCACTTTTCATCACCAGTTATCAGTTGCTTCAAAAAAGGATCGTTTTCCTCACGTTTAATGAGCATATCACAGATGTTATACGCACTGTCAATTGAGCTTCTTTGAGTTCCCGAGGAACAGACACTTCAAGATTGCTTACGTATCCCAGCTTCTTCAAGTGGTTGTGAATGCTTGAATGCTGGATGTGCAATGTGTCTGCAATCTCTAGTGTTGTGTAACATGCGTTTGACTCGATCAATGCATTGATTTGGTCGTCATCAACCTCGGTTGGCCTCCTGGACCGAGGAGCATCGTTTAGGTCAAAACCACCAGCACGGAATTTTGCGAACCACCGCTGGCACTGACGTTCTTGTAGCGCATTATCACCACACATTTTACGCAACTTTTCACAAGCTTGACGCACGTTCTTCTATTTACAGAAGTAAAACAGTCAAATATGGAGAAAATGCACAGTTTGGTCTTCCAGCTTCAACTTGATGTCAAATCTCCGCAAATCAACCAAATCGCTCACTATTCCTTTTAGACTGCAGCTAGAACTGGCACCTGCCGAATGCCATAGCAATAACAGAGCTGTGCATGCCTCTAGTACTTCCAAAACCGCCCAACCGCCATCGGGTGCCAAAAATACATCATGACTTTTCCAACAACTCAATACGTGCTTTAGAAACTGACCGTTCAGAGTTCCGAAAATTGCAATCGAATACATTGTTCATGTCGGGAACATAATCAATTTATGGACCCGTGAATCAGCTTCCATGCGTAGCCGCATGATCAGTTCATTTTGCACTCGCGGATGTTACGAATCAGGCCCGAGATTGTTCTTCGGATTCGTGGAATTCCGTTTTTTCGCCACATTTCAGTTATACTTGAGATATCAATGAAAAAACAAAAGAAGAGAATGTTTTATTTTCGAAGGATTAGTGTGTGTGGGAAGGGGGTCGCGTTCCGTCTGGGGAACAGTATTCCGTTTTTCACAACTTCCGAAAACCAAGGCTAAACGGAGTGAAAAAATTTCTGCAATCATAATTTCTCTTTCTTACGAAGTTTCCTCTGTCCAGTATTGTTATTAAATATCAATTTATTGCATAAATGTTTGTATTTCAGCTTGAAAGTGTAGACAACAATTTTCGATAACAGAAGTTTGATGGAGCAAAAATTTCCTTGTAGGCTTTAAGCAAGAGTTTCTTCTGCGAATTCAAGGGAACTCAGTGTATCATTTGGGTCGTTCTCCAGAACAATGCAAAACTGCAGATAATTCGGGGGGGTACGTGAGTGTGTGGCGGTGGATGGAGGGGGGTCCGGAATTTCGTCTTTCAAAACTTTCGAAAATGGAAGTTAGATGAACTGCAGATTTAATCTGTATTCATAATTTTTTTCTCGTGATATTCTCTGTGCTCAGCGTTATTGTAAAATATGATTTTGTTTAATAACCGACTGTTGTTTCAGCTTAAAAATGGAGGGAAAATTTCCTAAAGCGGAAGTCAGATGGAACGAAGATTTTTCCGTAATCGTAATTTTTTTTTTTCCCCGCGATGTTTCCACTGTCCTGAATTATTGATAAATGTTATTTTCCCTCTATAGTTGCAAAGGCAAAAACTAGACATTCCTTATATCAGAAGAATGGTTGAATCAACCAGGTCTCAATTATGTGAACTGTAAACATCTCATACATAGTATTCAAGAAGATATTCTTTTTCAGAGCTGAAGGGAAACGTGTTAAAAAATAATAAATTAGTTGGCCCTTGCAATACTAAACTTACACACCACAACGTCCAGTGAAGGTTTATTTTATCTTTTGTGATTGAGATAGACTGTATTTTCCTTCCTCCACAATAGAACTGTTAAGTTTGAGTGTGTAAAATCTGAATCTGTGAAGAGACACACAAAAGTTTTGGTACAGTCTTTAAAAAGCCTGGCAGAATAGTTTTTTTTTTATTTTAATTACCAAAATGCAGTTATGGAATATTCACTATTCAAACATAGCTGTAAAAAATGAAGAGTATATATGTGCCAATGGCCAAAGTTTTCTAAGAGTTTTATAAGCAACCATCTGCACACATTTCCATTAGTGCCTAAAGGTTCTTCTGCAAATAAGTCTTGTGTTACGTTTAACGAATGTACCATGTGAACGAGGCTTTAGCCCATACAAAACAAAATTCAAACGCAATACAAATGTCTGATTGCTGTGTTAATAATTCAGATGAATTTGCATGTAATGTGTGAATATTTCTTCCACACTATCTACTTGAACTACTGGAGATTCGATTGACTATGCCGCCATAATGGAGTGGGATTTGCCCTGACTGGCGAAAATCAGATATTATTTTGGTTCTTATCACTCAGATACTTGGGATTTCATTGCCCTGGGTGGCTGGGTGGTGTAACAGATAGCATGCTCGAATAGAAATCTGAAGATACGGATTCGATTCCTGTTCCAGGACAATGTAATTTTCAAGTTTTATGATGTGACTGTTCAGGGATTAAAATTCAAATTTGAAATGGAAGGGAGTCTCCCCACTTGTGCTTGTAAATGGAGGGGATTGAAAATTTTAGGTGGGGAGTTTTGAATATGTGACTTAATAATATTAGAAGACTAGGAAATTTTTCAAATAATATAAGCTATACTTGGTTCTTAAAACAAACAGGTGAATTAGATAAAAAAAATTACTACATTCAATCTAATACAAATTACTATGATTCATTTTACAAAACTAGAGTTGTTCATTTTGCAATACATTGACATCATGAAAGTGCTCCGTCTGTCTTTCATTCTGTGCCACAATTTGCTAACTTTAATTAGCTGTTGTTTTATTTCTGAGGGTTTATCTGGTCCAATTTCAGAAATATGCATTACGAATTAAGATTATTGTTGCTCAGTGAATCTCTAAATTTTGTTTTGTGTGTGCTAAAGCCATGTTCACATGCATACCTGCAAACTTTCAGAAACCGAAATCCGTAAAAAAAAATAATTCATCCACATGTTTGATGAAAATTTTAATCAATATATTCAATGAAATTACGTGTCGCACATGTTGATTAAATGTACTGAACATATCGATTAAATACAATATGTTACCTAAACAAGTATCAATTTTAATTGATATGACTACAGACGTTTGAATTTACCGGCATGTTTATTTCGATTAAAATAGAATATATACATAATTTCTCATTACTATGCTACACAGGCGTGCAAAAATTAAGGACGAGACGTTTTTTTGAATGTAACGTCGTGCAGAAGTGCTCCACATCGACTCAAATCATACCATAAGATCCCCAAGATGTAAGAATATGGGACAAGTGAGCAAAACCGTCCAAAGGATACAAAGGCACTTTATTGAAAAGGTAGCTTCGAGTACAACTGGACAGAAGACGGAAACGTCCATGTGACAGGCAGCTGCCAAGAAAAATCCAGGCTTTAGTAGGGGATATGATCACCCCTGACTGCGTTGCAAGATTTACAACGTCTGTCCATGCTGAGGACGAGGTTCTCAAGGAGCTGTTGAGGCATCGCGGCCCATTCCTCTTGTAGCGCCAATCGCAGCTGCAGAATCGTTGCTGGAGGCTGGTGATGTGCTGCCAAGCGTCTCCCGAGAAGGTCCCACATGTGTACGATTGGATTTAGGTCCGGGGACCTTGCGGGCCAATCCATGCGTTGAATATCTTCACTCTCCAACAGCTCTGCAACAGCCACTGTATGATGAGGTGTAGCGTTGTAGTCCATGAAGAGGAACTCAGGACCCACAGAACCTCCAAACAGACACACATGAGGCAGGAGAACCTCGGTACAATAGCGGACACCAGTGACTGAACCTCCTTGGAAGATGTGGTCAGTACGGCTACCAAGCATGACACCACCCCAAACAAGAACTCCGCTACCTCCAAACCAGTTCTTTTCGATGATATTGGAGGTGTGATTGCGTGTTCCCTGCTCTCTCCAGATGTGTATACATCCAGAATCGCTCGTCAGACTAAATCGGCTCTCATCCGTAAATAGAACTCGACCCCATTGCTGATGTGTCCAGTTCTTGTGTTCCTGGCACCACAGAAACCGCCATCTCCGATAAGCAGGCGTTAATGGCACACACCGTACTGGTCGTCGTGCAAATAGACCACCTTTTTGCAGCTTCCTGGCCACAATAAAACGAGATAACGGACGTCCAGTTATCTGTTGCATGTGCCTTGCGATTTCTCCCGCTGTCTGCCATCTGTCTCTACTTGCCTGTAGGACAATATACCGGTTGTCCACCGCCGTGGTTGCTCTTGGACGGCCACTGCTAAACTCTCGGACAGCTGTTCCTGTGGTTTGAAATGCTCTCCAAGCTCGTGAAACGATGCTGTGAGCGATCCCGAACTCCTCTGCTACACTAGTCACACTTCGACCTTTTTCCAACTTCCCAATAATGCAACCTCGGGTAAAGTCATCCAGATGTCGTCTACTGGATTGCCTGTTGGCCATATCACACGGTGGTAGCAAGTCGACGTCGTTCAAACCGATGTACACCGTGCAATAGCTTTCACCGAATTGCTGAGCGTACACCGCCCGTGTGCTTTATACCCTTCCAACCCCCTCCCCCACGTCATGCTACATATATGCGCATGCCCTACCGTACCGGACCCTAGTCCATGTCCTGAGTGGTCTTTCGGTCCGTTCTGCCTGCTCGTTCCACTGTTATGCTAACTTCTCTTCGTCCTTAATTTTTGCACACCAGTGTATCATTATGATCTATAAATAGATAAAAATTTATTTTTATGGAGGTTTGCATCTCAAGGGAAGGATGTTGATCGCATCCCACGCCATCACGGAACAATCTAAAATGTTTTAAAAAACGAACCATTTTCATGCTAGGATTATCTTACGGAGAGACTGACGATGAGACAGTCAAATAAAAAAATAACGAAATAAATCAGTGACTGAGGGACACTAATTGGTAAAT
Organism: Macrothele yani; assembly: GCA_039090855.1. NCBI lineage: Eukaryota > Metazoa > Arthropoda > Arachnida > Araneae > Macrothelidae > Macrothele > Macrothele yani. The sequence goes on from CM077026.1 coordinate 81,257,300, forward strand.
TATGCTCAACTAAAAACGAAGTGCATAAACACTTTCCATGAACTGCATCCAGTTCATTACAACTTTTAACAAAGGAAGTTAATTTCGTATTGTTTTCCCCCCACGCAGTCAACATTACATTTTTGCAGGGTTGGCATGTTTTTGCCACAGTGGAAAAAAACGTGGAAAAAACCACAGTAAAAACCCTTTCCTGGCAAAAATACGTTTTTGCCAATTTTTGCCACCTGTGCAAAAAAAAAAAAAAAAAAAAAAAAAAAAATACATTTTCAATAATTGTTAAGTTTGGTTTGTAAATACTAAATATTTCAGTTATAAATGAATTTATGGCACCTCTATTCATATTGTACTGTGGAATTAACTTTTTTACAGGTCTTATAGAGGTTATTATTCAAAAAAGTTGGTCAAATTTTTGAACTAAAGCCTAGTTCGTCATCAGGACTACGTCACTGGAGTAGTTGCTGCCACTCAGTTGGAAGAGTCCAACCACAATTAACGTTAATTGTGGTACTTCTTCTTGCTGTTTCGATCCCTTCTTCTAGTTTCCTCTTTACTAAGTTTGACTGGTGGGCGATTATTCTTACAGAGTCTAAATTTATGGAGTGTCCACTTGCTTGTATATGTCTGTCTAGCCCTGTTTTGTTACTAATGTTCCTAATAGCTGCTTGGTGTTCTTTCATTCGGACTTTAATACTTCTCCCCGTTTCTCCTATATAGCCGAGTCCGCAGTTACAGTCAATGCAATATAATTACTCCTTCTTGCAAATGGATATCCACTTCTTTCTGCTTTAAAGCTGGCAGGAATTTCTTTAATTTGTTACTTAGATCTGGAGCAAGCCTGATATTATATTTTGCTCCGATCCTCTTCAGTTTTTCAAAAGTCCCTTGTGGTACATAATTTTGCTGGTGAATTTGAAGTTGTTTATTTCCTGCTTTTTTATTGGCACTTGTCTGAATAATTTCTCAACATAAGGGGGAGGGTAATTGTTTTCTGCCAATATTTCTTTTAATTCTCCTCTGTGAAGATCTTTTTGAGCATCTGAAGGGACCAGGACTTCAAAATTGTCTCGCCATATTTGATTTAATATAATCAGGATGAAATGAGTAGAAGTCTAACATCTTCCCTGTGTTGGTGGGTTTTCTAAAAAGCTGAGTGAATATTCTTCCCTCTCTTGAGGTCAAGTTTAAATCAAGGAAATTGATGCTATGGTCTTTTCCCAGTTCCAGGGTGTACTGCAAGGTATTTTCTAGCGAGTTAAATTCTGCTAGAATTTGAGAGGGTAGAGATGTCCTCAGTATCTACTATAAATAGGACATCATCCATGTATCTTATATAGAGAGCAAATATTGAAGGTTGTACAAAGATTTTTGCCTCTAGTTTATTTACATAATTTGCAAGTGAGGTGCTAGTGGAGAACTCATTGCAAGTCCTGAAGTTTGCCTGTAATATTTCTTTCCAAACTGGAAGAAATTATTCTTGAAAGAAAACAGGAGCAGTTCATATATGACAAGTAGTACTTCTCTATTGTGATTACGGAAGACTATTTTTTCCGCCAGGTCATCCGCAATGAATTCCAGTAGGAGGTCCAGGTTAATGTTGCTATGCATAGATACTATATCCAGGCTTGCCATTACTGGATGAATTAATTCTGGCAAGTTGTCTAGTTTTTCTTTCAGCTGCATGGAATTTTTTAGAAGGTAGGGAGAAGGGAAAATATCTCTGAGGTGAGTAAGTAAATAATAATTAATGTTGGAGAGTGGTGAATTGCTAGTGTCTATTATAGGTCTTATTGGATGGCCTTCTTTGTGAATTTTTTATTGTACCATAGATCTGTGGAACTCTTGACTGGATTTTGGAGAAGCTTTTGAAGAGCTCATTTAGCTGATTTTTACTTTTTAAAGAGCTGATTAATTTCTTAAGATTTTTGACAGTTTGATCAATAGGGTTAGCAGTGAGTTCTTCATAATAAGGCTTGCTCAATTCAGGTTCCATTTTATTATAATACTTATTTTTTTCCAACAATAAACTTTGCTTTTATCTGCTTTCAGTGCTACTAATTTATCATTGGTTTTGAATTTTTTTAAGGTCAGTAATGGCCTTTCTATCAAAATTGTAAGCAATTTTTACTGGCTTTTTTACAAATTTTGAGATTCAGTCTGAGAATTCTTTCCTTAAAGTGGCTGCTATATTTTCATCTTCTCTTTGAAAATTAAAGAAAATAAGTGGTCGAGTCCAAAGGTAATGTCTACAGCTCTTGGCCCACAGTTAATACCATCCCCCACTAACAAACATGTCATAGATCTGACAGAAGATGCAGTAGATGAAAACTTGATTAATCTCCTCAATAAGGGATATAATTACAACTTTTCCTCCGCAACACTTGATAAAAAACGAATGCTTATTGATTTAGAAAGCATCTGCAGTAAGGTAGAAACAGAAGATGTAAATACAGCAGCCACTTTAAGGAAAGAATTCTCAAACTACGTCTTAAAGTTTGTAAAAAAGCCAGTAAAAATTGCTTACAAATTTGACCACCAACTTTTTTGAATAATAACCTCTATAAGACCCAAAAAAAGTTAATTCCACTAAATATTTTGAAAAATGCTCATCTAAACAAATATTCAAGAATATTTTTTTTTACTGCTAAACTGAGGATGCTCTACAGATCCCTTCTGTCTGGATTCATTGAAACTGGTTCTGCCTGTGTTTTATACTCCCAATTGACAAGGAAGCTAACACTGAAAGATAATGCCTCAGAGGGAATTGAGAGTTGAGACAGGGGCAGGCAGAACCAGTTTCAGCTGGTGGTGGATCTTCTGCTAAATGAGGTTACACAAAGAATTGGAAGCTGTTGTATGTCAATATAGTGCTAGTTAACCCTTTCTTTTTAGTTGTACTTGCTAAATTTAAATAATGTTTAAAGGTGGAAGAAAAAAAAGATCCTGTACGGGAGCATTTTCAAGAATTAGAAATTAATGGAAAACAGACTGCCAAATGCAAAAAGTGTGGCAATATACAGAGCAACAAAGCAGCAAGAATGAAAACACATGTGAGCAAGTGCTTAAAGATTTCTTCAGCAAATGATTTTGACAATTTGTTGCAGTCTTCAACTTCGATTGCCATTAATAGGGATAATGACATTCAGCATTAGATAACAGAACTGAATGAGCCTGCTGCTAAGAAGGCAAAGATTTTGCAAGACAACTTAAATAAATTTGTAATGAAGACACCAAGTAATGAAAAGGTTAAAAATGATATTTCGATTGCAAAACTATTTTATGGGTGCAACATACCATTTGCTGTTGTTGAAAAAGAAGCATTCAAAAACGTAATCCATGCATTACGACCTGGGTACAAACCTCCCACTCTGAAAGATCTTTCAAGTGAACTGCTAAATGATGTTTACACTGAATTGGAACAACAAATGAAAGAAATTTTTAAAGATAAGCAAGGTACTTTGGTAATTGATGGCTGGAACAACATTCACGAGCCTATAACAGCTGCGTGTGTTCAAGTTGGAAAATCTTCATGTGTTGTGGATGTTGAAAATTCGGAGACAACCAAAAAGACTGCTGAATATTTAGTTGAACAGGTCAATGGAATCATTGCTAAAGTGGAAAATGTGTACCAGTGTAAAATAAAAAGTATTGTTACAGATAATGCCAAATATGGAAAAGATGAAAACAGGAATAGCACAAAAAAAGTGCACCGGTTGAATACGGCTGCTCAGCTCATCATTTATAACTCCTTCAAATGTGTTGAAGCATGTTGTTGAAATCCAGAAATATTTTTGAAACCATTATGCTCCAGGAGCTTGGCTTAAAATGAGTGTGCTGATTCTGTAAGACTTCAGTTACCATGCAACACTCGGTAGAATAGTCAGGTTAGTTGCCTGGAATCGTTTGTACACAACCACAGTGCCTTACACGATTTCTAATTATCACAATGACATAACGGACCAAAACATAGTACATAATATACGATATTTTAATCTTTATCGTCAAGTCAAAGATCTGCTTCTGCAATTGAAACCTGCAGCAGATGCTTTAAATATTTTACAAAGTGATTCTGCTACAATAGCTGATGCTTGTAGATCATGGTGTTCCTGCTAAGAAATGATGTCTTACACCCTCACTATGCTACAATTGAGAAAAGGTTTAAGAAAGGTATTCAACCATGCCACTTGGCTTCATACTTACTACATCCAAAATATAGAGGTGAATATATCAGCAATGAGCAGAAAAGAAATTGCAAGAAAATGGCTGGAAGATATAAATTCTGAGTTTCTGCCTTATGCTTTAAAATTTGATTTAAAAAATAGGCCATTCCCTCCAATGTACTTTTCAGAAAATGTGATAATTTCACTGACTGCTGAAAAATGGTGGAACAGTGTATCAGGCACCTGTTACATATCATCCTAAGGACTTTTGTGATTTTGTAGCTCACCTTTAAATGTATCCTGAAAGTTCAGCTGCAATTGAAAGGACTTTTTCGAACTTTGTGTTTATTCATTCAAATATTCGAAACAGACTTGGTGTGGAAATAGCAAAAAAACTGTTTTGTTTTGGCATTCTTCAAAAACAAAAACAAGTATAGAAATTTTTGGACATCCTCAGTGAGATAAAAATTATTAAAACAGATAAAAGTGAAACATGAATTCCTTCTCTTTTATTTCATAAGTTTTTCATCTGTTTTTTATTTAAAGACATTTTTTCCAATTTTGCCGTTTTTTTTCCATTTTTGCCTGGTTTTTACCAGTTTTTGCCACTGCCCCAGCAAAAATACTTTTTTGCCAGCAAAATAACCAACCCTGGATTTATGCTTGGCACTATATGATTAGTAATATTATTCCTTTCACCAAGTAAAACTGCTATAGTAAAACAGTAACAGTTTAAAGAGATGCAATTTGAAGAGGAAAAAATAGTACTGCGACATAATTTGGTTGAATCAAGCAAAGATATTTTTATGCACGTTATCGAGACGAACAAAGCACGGTTCGAAAATGTACAAACTTACTAACGAACGAGCAAAATAAATCATTGCCGGAGAAGCACTGGCTTGAATGAATGTTGATTGGACTTACCTTTTTTTTTCTTTTAACTTCCCCTTATAGTAACATTCTTTCATTAGGTCAAATTTATTACCAAAGAAATTACGAAACCATGCCCCAATGCATTTTTAATTTCACAAAACTGACAGCTTTTGCTCAGTTTCATCATGTTGGGTATCGATCTGGGCTTAACAATTACACAGATTTAAAATCCATTTGAATTTTTCTTCTACGATAACTAGGTTCCAAGATCGCATTTCGAACTGGTAGTAAAGACACATGCTCCAATGCAAGTCACGCCCCACTTTTGCCTACTGAAAAGTTGCGACCCTGGGGGACGAAGGACGAGCAATGCATTACCTGAAAGGGGAGGGGGGGGAGACAGAGAGAGAAGACCAAGCCCAGCTAGTTGTTATCCTTATCAGTTTACACGTGGGGCAAGTTTTAGTGTTTGAAACAACGCAAAACCTAACATGTGGGAAAACTGCGGCAAATGTTCCCACACAAACATATTACGAATAAGCTTATTATAATAACTAAAAAGTTATTCGTAACTTACATGGGTGCTTTACTTTACAGATTACGTTAAATAAAAAAGTTAATAGCTGGTGCCAGAGTAGCAGAATATAGACGCACGCTGTACGTGGATAGTTTCCAAATTATTAGCAGATAGTTTTTTTCTTATAGACTTAAGAAAACTAGAAATGTTATTTACAACAATTATAACACTTACTCAAGGCTTTACTCAGATTAATATACTGAATTCAATTTTAACTTTCAATTATTTCTCACATCTTTGGAGTTATTTTGTTTTTTCGGACGTTTTGGCCTCTAGATATTATCAAGGCCTGTTCTGAATGTATAAGAACAGCATAAAAAGTTTTGTTTACACAGGAAGAATTTAAATTTTATGGCCAGGTTCCTCTTGCAGTTGCCAGTTATTAAATTAAAATCTTTTCTTTATGAATTTTGTAAATCTATTTTTGAATTAAGTTGTTGAAAATATATTATAAATTATATACATTTTGAAAGTTCATTGACGGAAATCTTTTCTAGATATACAAACTTTCTTTAATTAGTCTCTTGTTTTTATGAGGTTCATAATTCAGTATTTTAATACTTTGCCATAAAGGTCCATTTCAAAACATTGCTGCACATTCAATTGTAATTCACTTCTTTTGTCCTCATTGGAATCTGTAATGTTCTAGTAATTATAAATTTTACGGGTAAATCGTAAGACCTGGCAGGTATGCACATGGTACATTTGTTAAACATAACACAAGACTTACTTGCAGAAAAAACTCTTTGAAAACTTTGGGCATTGGCATATATACTCTTCATTTTTTACAGCTGTTTGAATAGTGAATATTCCATAATTGCATCTTTATTAATTTTCAAAAAAAAAACTGGTCTGCCAGGCTTTTGAAAGACTACAAAAATGTATGTATGTGCACCTGTTTTGTCTCTTCACAGATTTAGATTCTACACACCCAAAATTCAAAAACAGTTCCACTGTGGAGGAAGGAAATCTAGTACATCTCAATCACAAAAGTTAAAATAAACCTTCACTGGACATTGTGATGTGCAAGTTTAGCATTACAAGGGTGAACTAATTTATTATTTTTGAACATGTTTCCCAACAGCACTGAAATTTTTTTTTCTTGAATACTATATATGACCATTTCCATCTCAATTCAGGCAGGTATGACAAACGTGTCAGTTGACCACCTCCAATTTTTTTGAAAAAATTATGGTAGCTACTCCTAATAGAGGTATAAAGAAAGTACTGCAAAAGGATTTTTCATAAAAAAAATTTTGGTCGAGCTACAGCATTTTGAAAATAGGCAAAAAATACCCTTGTGACGAAAATTCTGTGAAACGCCAAATTTTTAAGTGCACACTGCTCCTGAACTATAACAGGTAGAGACTCAATTTTTTTTTTATTTTGAAGCTATTGAATTGGCCTTTCTTCAAATTCATAGAAATTGGTCAAACAAATGTTGCCAGATGGCAAAAAAATATACATTACAATTTTTTTTTAATTTTCCACAAATTTGGGATTTTTTTTTTTTAAGAAAAAGACTTATCAGGTGGATAAGTGTGCCAACCTGCACCCCTACTAGGGTTGTCTTAGCACTAATTTTATTTTTATCCTGTGATGCTTGTAACTCATAAAATGAATTTTTAAAATATACAAAATTTCAAAAAATCACCATTTTTGAATTGCAATATCTCAAAAACCTTATTTTTTAAAATTCTGAAATTTTGTCCAAATAATGACCTAATAGTAGGTAGTTTACTGGGGGAATCAGGTTACTGGATTTTTGCCTTGAAATTTTCTTACATATTTTTGAAAACGACTTTTTTTCCAATTTTTTTTCCAATTTTTGAAAAATGGCACTTTTTTTTTCAAATTTTTGAATTAAGTGAAAAAATGAGAACTGTAAACATTATTTAGTAAATTTTTAATAGCAGGAGAACACAATTCCCGGCAGGGCTCGCAATAAGCATTCACCAAGTAGCCAAATGTGGCTAAATACGAAAATGCAAGAAAAAATTAGTAACAGTGAAAATGGTGGTGAATGATTTTATGAAACTTGGGCAATTTTTGACTGATGGGTAAACTGCAATTTGCAATAATTTTTGGGCTAAACTGCAGCTGATATGATTTCAAAGTTTGATTTTCCAAAGCTGTGGCACTGAAAATGGTACTGCCTGGTGCAATTTTTATATGGAACACTGTGAAACACCTATTAAGGCTGCTTGAGAGTCATTGGGGGAAACAATGAAAATAAGAGCTACTGAAGGTGAGGGATATTGAGAGGGAAGAAACTCTTCTGTAATTTATAATGAGCAGATCCAGACAAATTGGTAGCAGAGGTTAAACAGTCTGCAGCACATAGTCCAGTGTTGTTGTTGCACTTTGACTTTTCTCAAAACTGATCTGTAATTCTACCTGATGAAGTGCAAAGTTACTACTGGCAAACAATGTCCAGATCTCACTCTTTACATGCATTGCATACTTTCCAAATGAGGCTAAGTCTTTTGTGGTAGTATGCAATGATATAAGCCATGACACAGCACATACTCTGTGTGCCATTCTGCTCATAAAAAGTGAAATTGCCAAGACTTGTCCTTTGGAAGAATTTAAAACAATTGTTTATATCTCAGATGGAGCAGATGGGCACTTCAAAAACAAATATCAGTTTTATGAACTTATGAAGGGGGACTTAAATGTAACAAGGAAGTGGATCTTCTAAGCCACAGGCCAATGCAAGAGTGCATATGATGGTGTGGGTGGCCTGTGCAAACATTTTGCTGCTAAATTCAACTTACAGAAAGAAGCTTCACAAGCTATAAGAGATGCACCTTCATTTGTTGAAACTCTCTCCCCCTTGATCCCAAAGACTAAACTTCTACTCCTCACAACTTGTGAAGTTCAATCCTATCGAACCAGCAAAGTAGAAGAGTGGGATACAGTAAAATCTGTTGTGGAAATACAGTCACAGCATTCCTGGTAAGTATAAGGAAATAAACCATCAATGGCCAGAACAGTCCAGCACCCACATAAAGCAGTGCAATTTTCAAGCCAACACACACACACAAAAAAAAGAACCCATTTTCTGTGAATGATTTTCAAATAGAAGAATTTATAGGATGCATTTAACTGGTGGGTGGATGGGACAGATTATAAACATATCTAAAGAATTCGAGGACATAACAGTATTTTTCATGCACCTTAATGGGCCAGCCAGAGGTTTTTGGTGGCCAGAAGAATGTGGCAAGAAAACAGGTCAAGTGTCCAGTGCCCTTAAAAAATGTACTTCTAAAGGTGAATGCCCCAACTCCTGTTGGACGTTCTGCACGACTTCATACCTCTGATAAGAAGGAAATCAATAAAATCCAACAGTTTTTCTCAGTTTGAATAATTTGTAGTTATGATAGTAAGCTCATAATTTTGTTTTTTGAGGCCTTTTTTCTTATGTAAATAGAAATTGAATCTTAACTGCAACTGAGATAATGGATTTAAAAAAAAATTAAACATGTACATAGGTGACAATTATTAAAAATCATAAAAATGACTTTAAAATATAGATTGACACTGCAATTTGGAATATATACTCAGATACACTTTTCAGAAATATCTTTAAAGATTTTTTTTATAATAATAATAACCCAACCGTTCATGGTTTGAACAGGAGAGAAGTGCATTTTCAAAAATTTGTAGGAAAATTTCAAGGCCAAAATCCAGTAACCTGATCACCCCAGTTAATTACCTACCATTAAAACAATTGGACAAAATTTCAGAATTTTAAAAAATGGGGTTTTTGAGATATTGCAATTCAAAAATGTTGATTTTTGAAATTTTGTATATTTTAAAAATTCATTATGAGTTGCATGCATCACAGGATAATAAAATTACTACTAAGACAACCCTAGTATGAGTGCAGGTTGGCACACTTACCCACCTGATAAGTCTTTTTCTTAAAAAAAAAAATCCTAAATTTGTGGAAAATTAAATTTTTTTGTAATAAATATACTTTTTTTGCCATCTAGCAATATTCATTTGATCAATTTCTGTGAACATAAAAAGAAAGGCCAATTCAATAGCTTCAAAATAAAAAAAAATTCAAGTCTCTACCTGTTAATAGTACAGGAGCAGTGTACATTTAAAATTTTGGTGTTTCCCATTATTTTCGTCAAGAGTGTATTTTTTGCCTATTTTCAAAATGCTGTAGCTCGACCAAAATTTTTTTCCGTGAAAAATCCCTTAGCTACCATAATTTTTTCAAAAAAATTGGAGGTGGTCAACTGACACCCCTGCCTGAATTGAGATGGAAAGGGTCGTATGAGATGTTTACAAGTTCACATAATTGAGAAGTCCTTGGTTGATTCAATCATTCTTCTGATATGAGGAATGTCCAGTTTTTCCTTTTGAAACAATTTATAGAGGGAAAATAACATTTAACAATAATTCAAGACAGTGGAAACATCGCGAAAAAAATTACAATTATGAAAATCTTTGCTCAGTCTGACTTCTGTTTTCGGAAATTTTTCCTTTGTTTTCAAGGTGAAACAGTTATCAAACAAAATTATATTTTACAATAACACTGAGCACAGGGAATATCACTAGAAAAAAAAATTACGATTTCAGCTTAAATCTGCAGTTCGTCTGACTTCAGTTTTCGAAAGTTTTGAAAGACAAAATTTCGTCCTCACCCAGCCGGAAAATACCTTCCACCCCTTCCACCACCACACACATACCAACAGCCCAATAAATTATCTTCAGTTTTGCATGGTTCTGGAGAACGGAGAATTTGCATTGTTCTCCATGACAACAACGGCGGCCCGTCAGATGAGGCAAGTGAGGCGCCGCCTCACCTGTAATTCCACAGAATGAGAAGTGAAAAAAAAAAACAACTTCTGCCAGTAACAAAGATATAAGAACTTTGCAGGATAAATGAAACACTGAAATTCATATTGTGATTCATGAATTAGGTTAAAAAAAGGCTTTCAAGAAGAGGAATGAATCATTATTTTTGCAAAGCAGCTGCATGTTTTAAGCGCTTAGAGGCAACCCTCTAAAATCGTCTTGATGAGAAGCCAGTTTTGGGAACTGGGGATCAGAGGAAGAGCCCTACAGAGTACGCCCCCACCCCCACGGCCCGAGGTCTACCCAAGGAGGTGCCGGACTTCCAGTAAGAGAAAGGAAATTTCTGAGGCGACCCTCCACTTCGCTTTAACTCGAATCGCATCTCTGCTGTTATTGCAGAACCCAAGGATTGTGTATCCAATGGGCAAGGGAAGATGAGCAGATGACCTTGGTAAAAAGTGGTTTTTAGGCGATGACGCCGCTCGCCTCTATAAGCTTTGGAGTACCATGATTTCTACATAGCTTTAACTATTCGTCAGAGTGTATTTGAGTCTAACTTTTTGTAGTGTGTTTGCAATCCTCTCTTCTGCGGGTGTTGGCTATTTCATAGTAATGTTGAGTTTTTCTTCTTTTTTATTTTGTTATTGCTACTAAACAGCATATTTTGATTTTGGTTGGAAAATATGAATAGCCCAACAAATGACGTGGTTTGTGTTCTGGAAGAAATTCCCTTTAAACACTGGAAAGATTATGATAAAAGGGATGTTCTCATATCTGGAAGACTGACACCTATAATAAGTTCAATATCTAAAGACAAGAAGTGCGACAAATCGTTTTTTAGGTCTTTCAATAAATCATGGTACGAAATTTTTCCCTGGTTTCTGGTAGCTATTACAAGCAAACTCTTTTGCTGGCCATGTTTACTTTTGAGCAATAAGAAAAATGTGTGGAATACAACGGGTTATTTTGATCTGAAAAACTTTTCTCGTAGTACAAAATTGCATGAAAGCTCTAAAGAGCATACAACTAAACACGTAGGTCTAAAACGAATGGAAAAAAACACTATTTCTGATATGCTCAAAGAAAATGCTGCTCTTCATAAAGTCAAGTTTAATGAAAAGGTCAGACTAGATAGGCTTTTTTATGGAACATATTATCGATTTAGTTGTCGTTCTAAGCAAGCAAGAACTGCCTTTTCGAGGACATGATGAATCTATTTCCTCATTAAATAAAGGTAATTTCAAGGAGATGTTCCATTTGTTACTTCATAGGAGCACCCTAGAATTAAAAGCACATTTTGAAGAAATATGAAGCTTATTTTCTGGACAATCTAAAACGATACAGAATGATTTAATGGAGTTTATTCATGAATATATAAACAAATGTGTTAAAAGCGAAATTAATGAGTCAGACTTTTTTTCAGTGCAAGTTGATGATACAACTGATATTACTCAAAAATCACAGTGTTCAATAATTGTCAGATACATTACATATTGGACTCAAATTGTGAAGTAGTTGAGCGCTTCCTTGGGTTTTATGATATCAGCACTGACAGGACTGCTGTGGCACTGTATGATCTGCTAGCATCGGTTTTGGAGGAGTTTGATTTTAAATCAAAGTTAGTATGGTGCAAGCGTTATGGCTGGAGAGTCAAGTGGTCTGCAGAAAAGAGTCAAGCTAGAAGCCTTGCAAGCTTTGTTTACCCACTGTTTCGCCCACCTCCTTAACCTTGTCCTACAACAGGGGTGCAAAAGTATTGTAAAATGTCGCATATATTTCGCAACTGTATCCAGCACGCCCTCATTTTTTCATAAGTCTGCCAAGAGTACCCTCATAGCAGATTCAGTTGTTGGGAAACGGATTCCTTAAATAGTGGAAACACGTTGGGCATCACGTTCGCAAATTTTGCGTTTAATTGTGAGCGAATGGGTCAAACTAAAGAATGTCTTTGAAAACATAATGAATGACAAGAAATCAACGGCAGAATCAATCAACAGAGCATAGGATATTTGAAAAATTTCACTGATTTTGAATTTGCTTTTTAATCACTGATTTTTGATAACATTTTTGGAATTACGGATGTACTGTTTGATGTTTTGCAAAAAGACTTTAGAAATCAGTTATTGCCAAAGACAAATTAAACAATGTTACGAACGAATAAATAAGAAAAAGAATGTAACCACTTACTTGAAACATTTCAGTGAAGCAATTAGTTTGAGTGGAGGTCCTAAATGTCGCCAAAAGAAACATTTGAGTGAAGTGAAAAACTATTACAAAATTTTGTTTTACGAAATCGTTGACAGCATAATAGTCCAAATAAATACCAGATTTGAAAATATGGGAAAGCTCGAGTTTCTGCAGCTAGTTGGCAGCTCAAAATACCATAGTAATTCAGAGTCATTTCCATCCAGTGCCCTTAACACTCTCAAAAAATTTATCCAAACATTTTTACAGACACACAACTACTAAAAACGAATTAGATTTTTTATATAATGATCACAACTTCAGGGAACTCAGTGTTCAGAAAACCTTGTAAACAATGAAAGAAAACAAGCTGAAAGATGTGTTACCAGAAGCCTACAAATTATTTTCTCTTGTATTGACACTGGCGTCAACAAGTTCATCTGCTGAAAGGAGTTTTTCTTGTTTGAAGAGAATTAAGACTTACCTCCGTAATACAACGGCACAAGATCGTTTATCTTCACTCGCTAAAATTTCAATCGAGAAAGAATTGCTGAACCATCTAATGTCCACTCAACCATTTTATGATCTGATCATAGACAAATTTGCAGCCAAAAAGAATTGCAGAATTAAACTTATTTATAAAACAAACTGAAAGCATTCTGTTCGAGACCAAAGCAAATTAATATCGTAATCCTGTTTTTAATTCCAGGTTTAAATTACCTAATACTTTTTTTATATAGAAATGTGCTTCCTTAGCTTGACTTCTCCTGTACATAGTTATCACGAGCCTGGACTTCAGTTTGGGACCCGTGCCTAATGCACCTTCACCAATATGCCAATCGAACAGTGACTTTTATTCAAGCTCAAGAAACACTTCGCGAGAAAAAATTTTTTATTCAAATGATTTACTTTGAATTTTTTAAGAAGTGGATCTCTGACTGGCGTTGGGATGTGAGTGACGCATTGACTAGCTAAAGAAACCGCGCAAATTGCGCGGTTTCTTTAGCTAGTCAATGCGTCAATTTTCACTCAAGTGTATTACATAAAAGAATACAGGTGAAATATTTCTTTCTTTGTTGTAAAATTATCGAATAATTGTTTTCATAAAAATATTGTTGCAAAAGTAGTGTATATTACATACACACATATATATGTGTACATTTTTCCTCTAAAATTTTTGAATTTTTTCATGAAGAAAGACTCCCCAAGCCGTGTTTCATATATTTCTATAATTTTATTCCATTACTGTTGAATAATATTTGTATATAAGGGTTAAATGGCATGGGCTGAAGCCCTAAGGGATTGGGGTTTACAGCTGTTTATAACAAGGCGCCTACCCGGGACCAATGGCTTAACGAGACTTCCAAATCTCAGCGGATTTTAATGATTCAGAACCCAGGACTTCAAAGATATCCAATGGGTGATACTGCCTTTGACATGAAACTTTTTGAGGGGGGGGGGTCTGCACTTCTGCTGTATAACTGTGTATAAGTACATATAACAATTTGGGGGGGGGGGGGCGCTTCGACAAATATTTTTCTATTGGTACGTACGCACATCTTGGAACATTAATACAAAACGAAGCTAATTTAATAAAATGAAGAAAATGTAATAAATTATCGTTGAACTTCTGTTATTGGAAATTGTTGTCTACACTTCCAAGCTGAAAGACAAACATTTATGCAATAAATTGATATTTAAAAACAATACTGGACAGAAGAAACTTCGTGAGAAAAAGGAATAACGATTGCTGGAAAAATTTTCACTCTAACTTTCGTTTTTGGAAGTTCTGAAAATCAAAAGTTTTTTTAAACTTTCGTTTTCGGAAGTTTCCCAGATGAATGAAAACGAGCCCTCCAATAATCCTCCGAAAATAAAACATTATCTTCAGTTGTTTTTTTTTTGTTTAATCGATCTCAAATATAACCGAAATGCGGAATTCCAATGAACAATAATGTGCCCAATTCGTAACAGTACGGGATATGCAAAATGAACTGCTCAAGCAGCTATGCATGGAAGCCGATTATGGGTCCATAAACTGATTATGTTCCAGACATGAGTGATGTATTCGATTGCAATCTTCTGAAGCACATATTTTTTTTTATTTTTTTTTTTTGTGGGTTACGTTTTTAACAAGCTAAATTTGCGATTGGTCCAAAAACGGACCCAAGATTTTATATTTATATTATTTTTTTCTTAAAATTTCATAAGGCAGGAAACTTCCACCTAACGACTTTATTTTGGCGGGAATCCCGCCCTGAATTTTAACCCGCTTATGTGAGAAACAGTAAAATACACACAATTCAGATGTCTGACTGCTGTGTTAATTATTCCAAAAAAGCTGACCTTGTCAGAAACATTCTAAATGCAGCAAATCAAGGAACATTCATATTCCCACCAGAACCACGACACACAACTTGAATTCGGTAACTTTTTCATTTCTCAACCTTTCTGTGATTTCCTGGACCTCGTAGACACCCTGGTGTTGCATCAGAAAATAGCAGCCACCCCGGTGGCGCAGTGGTCTTAGCGATGGCCTCTGATCACTCGTCCAAACGGGATCCGGGTTCGAATCCCGGTGAGGCATGGATGTTGTGTTTGTTTTACGGCACTGGCTCTCTCCCTTCCCTGGAACCAGTGACCCTAAATTAGGGACGGGCGACTGCTTATAGTCCATTGAGTTGCTCACGGTGGTCGTTAAACCTCCAATCAAAAAAAAAAAAAAAAAAAAAAAAAAAAAAGCAAAATGGGACAAAAGAAATTTAGAAATTTGATGAAAAATTTAAAACGGGAGGATACAAAATTTAAAAAAGGGAGGACCAGCAAACTTGGGGATATTGTAAATGACATTAAAAATTGGGAGATAATGGCAGAAAATCGGAGAGATGCAAAAATCACGAGAGTTGGCAGCTACGTAACTGACTATCATTGTTCTGTATGATTGGCCTGAGCAGGTAAAAATACAATCTAGTTGCACGATCCGGGCAACTAAACTTAAAAAGTTTGGAATAGAATTCCCTACTACAAGCAAAAAAAGTCTTTGCACGTCATGTTCCATTACACCGCTACTCATCAGAAGTTGTATTATTGTTACAGACAGAAGAAAATCATGCTACAAGTCTGAGAATTGGAACCATATGTAGTTTTTCTCCAAATGTTGTTCATAATCAGCGATGGGATGCACACCTTTGATGGAACTAGCCTCTGGTGTTTAGCTATAAATGGTGAAAACTTCAAGGAAAGTAACATCCTGGAATCACTTAATTTCTCAAATACCAATTTCATCATCTTAAAACTTGAGATACATGCCCAAATAGTAAAAGTTGGATGTGCAGGAAAATTTACGATCACAAATCAGAACAATCATTTTTTTCTAGTTAAAAAAATAAACTTTTTTACATATTTTGCATTTCTGTTTTGAGGGTCTTTAAAACCGAAATGCAAAACACGTAAGAAAAACAAGTTTACTTTTTTAACTTGAGGGTTCGGATTTGATCTTAAATTTTCCTGGGCATTGAACTTTTACTACTTGGGCAGATAAATAATTTCTGCACATGCCTAGCTGGGCATGTAACTTTTCAGATATTTTTTAAGCCCTGATTATTCATGTAAACGCTTCGGCTAGACTTCCGATTATCAGCACACAAAGTAATTCCACTCCATGTGTACTCTGCTTTCCTGGGCACCGGCATTTCGTGCAAATTTGGTTTGTAGTTGGAATGGTGAGTATCAATTTACTGAAAAACAATAAATTTCCTTTACAAAACTACTACTTATCAGCATTCCTATTCAACCAAAAAATTCACACAAAATGTACAGATATTAACAACTCATCGAAGCAAAGAAACTGGCAATAAATACATTTTTCAACTTTTCACTTCTATAAAACAAATGTTTTTCTTCATAAAATTGCTACTTATTAGCTTTCAATTAAAAAAATTCCCACAAAACGTACGGAACTACTTCATGCACTGATAAATTGGAAGGCTCAAAAAATTTCAAACATTCCTCACGCTTTTTGATGTAACATAGGTCAAAACGACGTCCATCCAAGGCACAGTTCCTAAATATAGAATTTTCTTGAACATTTTTCTTTGGAAATTTTAGTCACACCTTTTAAACAATTACAACTATGCAGTAGTCAATAATACACCAAAATAACACTCCAATTTCCAAAAACTACACTTGTGTTTTTTATAACCTTGATTTCTCATAACGAACACCCCCAAAGTTAACCTGTGCCAGTATCAGATTTGTTCATAGTACTCACAAAACACGTAATATATAAACATTAAAAAAGGATGTAACAAACCATACCTTTATTTAAAAAATTACTTTTTTTTTTTTTCTGTACAAGTGTCGAGTTATATTTGGAAGCTTGATATTCCGAGTATTGCTCATGCACAGAAACACAGCCAAGTAAATAGGATGTATGTAAATTTTACGTTACAAAAATAATTTTTGTGGGATATTCCTGATGTTGATACACTAAGAAATAAAACAAAGAGAGGATACAATTATCAAAAGAAAAGTTATACCTATGGACTGTAAAGTCTCAACTCCAACATATCTAGGACAGCAGTCACTAAAAACAATGGAAGTGAGCAGTCCACGTTCCAGTGTTCGCCACTTAGTTGTCTTCAGCTTCAGACTCTTCTTCGGCACTCTGCAGCCACTCGACAAACTTCTTCATCTGCTCCAAGAAAATGCTCTTACCCTTGGCGGAATGGGCCTCTCTGTACCACTTCAAGATGACATCTTCACTCAGCACCTCAGTTTTGTAGAACAGGACCACAATCTTCTGAAAAACTTTCATGAAATTCATGTTGTCATAGCAATACTCTTGCATCCGTACAAGCAAGGCAAGTTCTGATCTGGGGCTCTGAGTAAATGCTGAAAGAAGGGCAGTGTATTGGTGCAGATGCTTGACAGCTTGGTCAGGAACCAACTCTTCCTTCTTGTTCCACTCCATCATGGCCATAATTGAAGCCCACAGAAGGTGGGCGACATCCTGCTCAGGAAGGGAATGTTTAAGCATCTGTTCCTTGACAACGGGAATGATTTCTCTAACTGCAACACTATCTTTCAACAGTTCGCTCACTTCCTCCTGCAACTTCTTCTTTACATTGTTGTTTTCCTGAGCCTTAATGTACTCCAGCAACTGGCTAAGGCCATGCAGCTTAAAGGTGGTATTCAAATTCTCTGGAGTACGCTTACTTACAGGGAAGAATTCCATCAGACGAGATTCTAATCCAGCCTTGCGCAAGGCAGCCCACAACATGGCACTATCCTTCTCCACAAGCCAGCTCTTGAATACCTCCATAATGAAATCCAGCGCAATGGCATCTTTAACCTGATGATCCTGCAATAACTTAATAAGAACTGTCGTTGGCACTTGGCCTCCTGAAATCAAGATGGCTGTTACCTTTGCAAGCTTTTGACGTTCTTGTGGGGTAAATCCTTTGAGAAACACTAGTACTTTCTTGAACTCTTCTTCAAGTGTCTTCTCCAGGTACTTATAGCGTCGAATCAGCTTGGTAATCACTTGAGCATGGTTCTTCAAGACATCCACATCATCTGAAGCAGCAAAGATGCAAACTTCTGAGCGAGATAATTTATTGGGATGTGCATCCAACTGCAGAGTCCCACCCGGAGCTAAGATACCTCCAGCGATGAAAATATCGAATAAGGTTTCCCCGTATCGACGATAATCAAGTTTGGAGCCAGCAGTGTCCAAAAATTTGGAAACTTGCTCTAGGTCTGACCCAGCTTCGTTAAGGCCTTGTACGATGGAATCACGAAATCCTGTTGGATCGTACTTCTCTCTTTCATCCCTTTTCCGAGTCTTGATTCTCTGACCAGATAATGTTGGCTTTTCAATCCTCTGACTCATACGAAAGCAGGCTTTATTCCTCTCGCTGGTAGTAACTAAACGGGTGATACAGTTCCCGAACAATGGAATTAAATCAAGCGAATTGATGATAACAAAATTCTTCACCTACTTTATTGCAACACTTCTGGGAGTCGAGAGAGTTCTCAATAAAAATTTCGTAATCAAACTTTATAAAAGCTCCCCACGAGATAAATTCCAGCCACACATGAAGTTCCTTTGAACGTAAAGGCTGGTTGCCAGATACGCCACAGCTTTCGTGGAATTAAGGATTTACAATTACGGTTATACTTCAGAAACGGAAATTTTTTTTTTTATTGGAAGTTTAACGACCACCGTGAGCAACTCAATGGGCTATAAGCAGTCGCCCGTCCCTAATTTAGGGTCACTGGTTCCAGGGAAGGGAGAGAGCTAGTGCCGTAAGACAAACACAACATCCATGCCTCACCGGGATTCGAACCCGGACCCCTTACGGACGAATGATCATAGGCCAGCGCCTTAGACCACTGCGCCACCGGGGCGGCGAAACGGAAATGAACTGCTATCACAGGGATGGCGAACTTATGGCACGCGTGCCACTATTTGTTTGTTTGATTGGAGGTTTAACGACCGCCGTGAACAACTCAATGGGCTATAAGCAGTCGCCAGTCCCTAATTAGGGTAACTGGTTCCAGGGAAGGGAGAGAGAGATAGTGCCGTAAGACAAACACAACACCCATGACTCACAGGGATTCGAACCAGGACCTTTTCCGGACGAATGATCAGAAGCCAACGCTTAGACCACTGTGCCACCGGGGCTGCAACGTGCCACTGGGTGGCACACCAATATGAAAACATTAACATTAAATAAAAATGTAGTGTTTTTTTGCGAAATTTTTCAACAACATGTCTGTAGTGTTTTCTTGCATATAACAGAGCTTTTACCAGAAAATTAATCTAGCCAAAAAATGTCCTCCAAAGGGGTAGTAAATAAATCAACCTCACCTCGTTTAATCGCCTAATGCATTAATCCCCCCCCCCAAAAAAAAAGCAAATAGGAGGTGGCACACTCGACACTTGGAAGCAGTAAAGCAAACTAAAAGTGGCACAGTAGTCGGAAAAAGTTCACCATCCCTGCGCTATCAGAATAAACAATGTCCGCATGCTTTCCCGAAACCAAGGAGGTTAAAAGAAGAGGAGGTGAAAGGACCCGTTTTGAGTGAAGCCGAAATAGATCAGCTGTTTTGATCTTCTCTCTAAGGTAGTCCGAGTTTGTGGGAGTTCAGAAAAGTGACGGCACTTCCTGTGCCTGAAGCAGTTACGCTTAGCGCATGCAAAGTATGCGAAACAAGGATGCAAACAAGAAATATTTCGGACTTCGTATTTCTCAACATTAGAGTTTTGATAATATTTTAAACATGGCTACTTGTACAAGCGCAGTATGCAAGTAACCATACGCAGTATGCACTTCCGCTCAAATAATCATTATTTTGTTCAAATTTTTAAAGAAATACCAACATATATGTTTTTATTTTTTCTGGAATTTTATAATTATGGAAATGAATATTTCAGCCTCAATTTTTTCATGACTGTATGGGTAGAATAAGGGTCCGGAAAACCCGTTCAAAATCGCGATTTCCCCATAGAGATATACAAGAGATTCTCTGGTTGGGCGCATTGGCGTAGTCAGCTGATAAAGGTGGTGTCACGCCAGAAGCACGGTGAGAGAGGCTGTTGCCACCTCATCCTTCTTCTAACCTCCTTGACCGAAACTACAGTGCCTAGAAAAATTAGTGTGTCGTGCTCGCAGAAAACTTGCTGCCCGCAATCATGAAAGCGGTAGATGGCGCTGCCATCGGATGTCACGTCGCTTTTCAGGGAGGAAGGACGACGAAAACGCACATCTTTCTATGACACACACCTAGCTCGTCAGTATTATGTGTACTCCTTATAAGCAGATAACTTAAGTATATACGAAATAATCGACACACGTCTTTAACCGCACCAGGCCCCCCCCCCCCCCCAAAAAAGAACGAACGGGGTGCTCAAGATTCATTAATAAGGGTATCGTAGTTTAAGTTAAGCTTTGCATTGTGCTAACGTCAACATTAATGTTAGATATTTCGGAAGTTTTAGAGTCATACATGGGTTACATTATGCAAAAACACAGGAGACCAATATGAAGTTCACAATCACTGAAACATCAACTTACACTATAAAGTAAAAATTAAAAAAATAAGAAAATGTTTTGCCCCTCAAAACCTTACCGGAAAAAAAAGGGGGAAATATTTTCTCAATCAGACATCGGCTTTATAATTTGCTTTCCAATAATCCAATTAGGTCTTGAAATTCAGTAACCTAAAAACTTTATAAATTATTTAATAATGTACTTCATTTTTCAGCATTGGAAAGAACATAGGAAGCCTTTTAATGAGTAGAAAATAGAATACAACAAATGCGATTACTGTTTTTAAAATTGGTCTATTTTCTAATAACATACCAACTATAATCCATTTCTAAAAATCATTCCTAAAAAAACTTTGCCTGTGATATGATAAACAAAATGAAATATACTGGACAGAAGTAAATATACAAAAACTGAATGTATATGATGACATTCTTTTAAGGAAAAATAATTATAACATTTTTCTTTACATTTTTTCACCTTATAATAATTATGTGCTTAAATTTGCTATTCAAATGAGTTTGCAGTGAAAAGAGGAAAATTCTTTTGCACCTTAAGTAAGAAGTTTAATTAGGTAAAAATTAAGAGGTGGGTGTTCCTGGAGTCTGTCTAAATGGGATAATTCTATGCAGTTCTGTAAACTATTTTTACTCTTAAAAAAAAAAAAAAAGGAAATTATTAATATAGCATACACAATAGGTGTAACGTGGGGAAGGCACAGTGGGGCTTGTGCCCCCTCCTTAAAAATTGGAAAAACTAATCAGTCGTTCGCCTTTTAAATGTCTTTTAAATTTGGGAAAATAGTAGATATGGCGTCAGGCTTGAGTAATGGTTTGTCTACGCATGTTAGCACTCGCGTATATGTAACGCACTCGGCTAGATATCGAGAGTTCTGTTGGTTCAATTCCACAGCTGCGGCTGAAAAACAATTTGCTGTGTGTTTCTAGAACGTGGTTAAGAGCGATGTATTTATTTATTTACTGTCGCCACGTATTTGGAGTATTTTCAACTTTTGGCATGTTAGAACTTCCTTATGCCGTCCCGGTGGCGCAGTGGTCTAAGGCGTTGGCCTCTGATCATTCGTCCGAAGGGGTCCGGGTTCGAATCCCGGTGAGGCATGGATGTTGTGTTTGTCTTACGGCACTGGCTCTCTCCCTTCCCTGGAACCAGTGACCCTAAATTAGGGACGGGCGACTGCTTATAGCCCATTGAGTTGCTCACGGTGGTCGTTAAACCTCCAATCAAAAAAAAAAAAAAAAAAAAAAAAAAACTTTCTTACCTTGAATGGTGGAACGATAATGCATCTCCATGAATTTAGATTCAAAGTGCAAGGCACATACAACACAACTTTCATCAAGTTTCTTATCAGCTCTGGGAATTGCCTTATCCCATTTGCTCAACATTTCAGGAATTCTGGGGACAGCAAAGAGTGATATTTTATTTTTGCAGGATTTATAGCCAGTGTTACATCCTGGCACAAAACAGCTGCTTTGCCTTTTTCGTTTTCTATGTTTTTTATTATTTGCTAATGTAGAATTTTCCAGTTCTTTCATTACTGACATTATTTCCCTATGATCTTATAACTGTTGCAATCGATTTCAGTACTGCACTTAAGTTTAACCACACAGTAGGTTTAACGCGTGACAGCCAATACTTGATCAACTTTTACATCTTCACGAATAAAAAGTTACTAATTTCGGAAATAAATTTCGTTATAAACAATCAACAGGTGAATAAAACTAGCACACTAACACCCGAATAAGCCTATTGCGTTTTAGTGATCAACTGTTGAATTACCTAGTGTATTACTGTTATGATCGAGCTACAACGAATTAGCAGAGATACTTCCAAAAAGATTTCCCTCCACTAACCTTTGTTTTGTGAAAATTTGAAGTTTCGAAAGGCAGAAAATCCTTGGCAAACAAAATTCCCACCATTGAATAGCATGAAACCAATAAAGCATCCTAACTTAACTTCCGATGCCAGCGTCCTCTGTCATTTCATGACGATTGGTCCCAAAACCGCGAGGGACATCTTAGGGAGCACGTCACACTAATTCTTCTAGGCACTATACCTAAACTCAAGGTACTTAGATGGTGAAGAGGTAGGTCCATCGTAACCGTACCGTCTTTCCGCTTCTCTTCGCTGCTCTGTGACGTCACGGTGGCCATGAGCGAAGCTGTAACGCGCACGGAGCCATACCGAGAAAGTTTCGTGTCCTCTGTGAATTTTCAATCGAAATAACAGAGCTACTTTTGAGTAAATAATTTTTAAGTAAAAATTGTACAAACATCCAACTATTTTTCATAATAAAGTAAAAAAATATATATATACTGTGAAAAAACGGGAGCCGCCCCGGTGGCGCAGTGGTCTTAGCGATGGCCTCTGATCATTCGCCCGAAAGGGGTCCGGGTTCGAATCCCGGTGAGGCATGGATGTTGTGTTTGTCTTACGGCACTGGCTCTCTCCCTTCCCTGGAACCAGTGACCCCAAATTAGGGACGGGCGACTGCTTATAGCCCATTGAGTTGCTCACGGTGGTCGTTAAACTTCCAAAAAAAAAACAAAAAAAAAACGGGAATCTGACATGAATACTGTTCGATGCTTTTTTGCTGAATATATATATATATATATATATATATATATATATATGGGATGTAAGGTCAGGTGATGCGTAACATCACAGCCTCTCCTTGACAAATGTCAACCCCGCCTTCTCGTGGTGCATCCTGTTCCTACTAAAGGGGCTCTGACGACCGCCAATAGCGGTATAACTATACCATCGGGATTAGAGGAAATTCTATCCCACACTCACCAACCCGCTTGGCCAACGTGGTGAGTTATGGCCAAACCCCTCCAAAATGACTCCACAACTTAAATCTTGGCCCTCAGTCTCCGGCAGCTGGAATGTACCTGGCCAAGGCAGCGGCCAGTGCGACATGAAGGCAGAGGGTGCTGAGAATCCCCGGAGGACCGGACTAGGCTGCCATCTGATGCTGACCTTGGCAACGTACAACGGACGCTCCCTATCTTCTGATTCAAGGCTTCTTGAATTGGAAGAGGAACTACAAAGGATCAAGTGGGACATCGTGGGGCTAAGTGAGGTAAGGAGAAAAGGAGAAGATCTCATCGAACTGAAAAGTGGACATCTCTTCTACTATCGTGGGACAGATACTGGCAGAACTAGTGGTGTTGGATTTATAATAAACAAGAAACTGAAGGATAAAGTTGTAGAAGTTGAAAGTTCCTCTGACAGAGCTGCACGACTTGTTATCCAACTCTCGAAAAGATACCAGGCTCAGATTATTCAAATTTATGCACCCACCACAAGTCATCCTGAAGAAGAAATTGAAGAATTTTATGAGGAAATTTGTCATCTAAATAATAAAGGTAAGCAGCACTTGAAAATAATTATGGGAGATTTCAATGCAAAAAAAGGGCAACGGAAACAGAATGAAACTTCAGTAGGTAAATTCGGTCACGGCAACAGAAACCAGCGTGGAAATACTCTCGTTGAGTTTGCAGAGGCAGAAGGGTTTTTCATCTTGAACTCCTTCTTCAAGAAAAAGCCACACAGGAAATGGACATGGAGACATCCAAATGGGACGACAAGTGAAATTGATTTTATTATCTGTAACAAAAAATTCGTCATAGAAGACTGCAGTGTGCTAAACAAGTTCAACACAGGTAGTGACCATAGATTGGTGAGATGTAAGATGCACCTCAACACCAAACTTGAACGTGGCAAGCTCATAAGACAAACAAAATCTATTGACATAACCAACCTTAAAAAACACCATAATACCTTCAAGTTGGAACTGAAGAACAGGTTCTCTGCTTTAGAAGGCCTAACATCGGAAGAAGTGGACATCTCTGAAGTTAACAGAAAAGTAACCAAAGCTCTTATGGAAACAGCAACAAAATTAGCTGGGTCTAAGAACAAGTTGCATGTAAACAAATTATCAGGAAAAACGAAAATGTTGATGCAAAAAAGAAGAGAGATGCGGACAACTAAAGAAGATGTGACTTCCAAAGTGGAATATATAGAGCTATGCAAGACAGTAAGAAAAAGTATCACTGAAGACGTAAGAAAATTCAACTGTGAACTAGTGAGGAAAGCAATTGAAAACAACCAAAGCCTAAAGATAGCAAAGGGACATCTCAGTAAGGGAAGAAAACATATTATGGCACTGAGAAAAGAAGATGGTTCTGTAACAAGAAATAGAGGCGAAATTTTGACAAGAGTGAAAGATTTCTACTCCAAATTATATGAAAGGGATGATACGTGTACTTCAGACATCATGAAAGGTACCAGTACCAGAGTTCCTCCAGTCCTTCCAGCAGAAGTTGCACATGCAATCAAGAACATGAAGCGGGGAAAAGCTCCAGGAGAAGATGGAATTACTGTAGACATCATACAAGAAGCAAGTGGAGAAATCGAAACAGTACTCGCCCAAATTTTCACTCGATGCCTTAATAAGGGAAAATTCCTGAGGATTGGAACAACGCTACAATGATCCTGCTACATAAGAAAGGTGACATTGAGGATCTCGGAAACTACAGACCTATCAGCCTCCTATCAGTAGTTTATAAAATCTTCACTAAAGTTCTTTCACACCGCTTGAAGGTGACACTGGACATGGCTCAACCGAGAGAACAAGCTGGATTCAGGAGTGGCTACAGCACAATAGATCATATCCACGTACTGAGAGAACTAATTGAAAGAGCGAGGGAATATGAACTTCCATTGTGCATGGCTTTTATCGATTATGAAAAAGCCTTTGATTCGGTGAAACCAACAGCAGTTGCAATGGCTCTGAAATCCTGCGGTATTGAAGATGCATACATTAATATTATTAATAACATCTATGAAAATGCAAGTGCAAAGATTCGGCTGTTTGAAAATACAACACACATAAAAATTGGAAAAGGAGTGAGACAAGGTGACACCATATCTCCGAAGCTCTTTAATGCCACATTGGAAAATGTCTTTCAATCACTGAACTGGGAAAACAAAGGGATAAAGATTAATGGAGATTATCTAACCCACCTTCGTTTTGCTGATGACATAGTCATTTTTGCAACTACCCCATCAGAGCTACAGAGTATGATCCAGGAACTTGCTGACAAGAGTAAAGAAGTGGGATTAAAAATGAACTTTCAGAAGACAAAAGTGATGTACAATGCTTTTACAAGAAATGAAGATTTATCGATTGATGGAGAAAAGCTGGAGATAACAGACACATACGTTTATCTTGGACAGCAGATATCAAGTGAGGGTCACATTGGTGAAGAAATTAATCGGCGTACAAAACTTGCCTGGAGAGCTTTTGGAAGAAACAGCATAATTTTCAAGAGCAATATGCCATTATGTCTTAAAAGAAAAGTGTTTGATCAATGCATCCTTCCAGTGCTTACGTATGGTGCAGAGACGTGGACCTTAGCTAAAAGAGACATACAAAGGCTGCAGACAACTCAAAGTAGCATGGAGAGGTGCATACTTGGTGTAACCAGGAGAGATAAGAAGAGGAACTCGTGGATCCGAAAAATGACAAGAGTGGAAGACATCATGATCAGAGTTAAATCCCTGAAATGGCAATGGGCTGGACATACTGCCAGAAGAACAGACCATCGATGGACAGCCGACATTTTAGATTGGATTCCAAGGGACAGGAAAAGACCCAGAAGAAGACCACATGGAAGATGGGTGGAAGAAATTCGAAAGTATGCGGGAGTGACATGGAGGAGACTGGCACAAGACAGACCGTTGTGGAGGAAACTTGGGGAGACCTTCGTCCAGCAGTGGATTGATAATGGTTGACAATGATGATGATGATGATGATATATATATCTGGTGATGCGTAACATCACAGCCTCTCCTTGACAAATGTCAACCCCGCCTTCTCGTGGTGCATCCTGTTCCCACTAAAGGGGCTCTGACGACCGCCAATAGCGGTATAACTATACCATCGGGATTAGAGGAAATTCAATCCCACACTCACCAACCCGCTTGGCCAGCGTGGTGAGTTATGGCCAAACCCCTCCAAAATGATTCCACAACTTAAATCTTGGCCCTCAGTCTCCGGCAGCTGGAATGTACCTGGCCAAGGCAGCGGCCAGTGCGACATGAAGGCAGAGGGTGCTAAGAATCCCCGGAGGACCGGACTAGGCTGCCATCTGATGCTGACCTTGGCAACGTACAACGGACGCTCCCTATCTTCTGATTCAAGGCTTCTTGAATTGGAAGAGGAACTACAAAGGATCAAGTGGGACATCGTGGGGCTAAGTGAGGTAAGGAGAAAAGGAGAAGATCTCATCGAACTGAAAAGTGGACATCTCTTCTACTATCGTGGGACAGATACTGGCAGAACTAGTGGTGTTGGATTTATAATAAACAAGAAACTGAAGGATAAAGTTGTAGAAGTTGAAAGTTCCTCTGACAGAGCTGCACGACTTGTTATCCAACTCTCGAAAAGATACCAGGCTCAGATTATTCAAACTTATGCACCCACCACAAGTCATCCTGAAGAAGAAATTGAAGAATTTTATGAGGAAATTTGTCACCTAAATAATAAAGGTAAGCAGCACTTGAAAATAATTATGGGAGATTTCAATGCAAAAATAGGGCAACGGCAACAGAATGAAACTTCAGTAGGTAAATTCGGTCACGGCAACAGAAACCAGCGTGGAAATACTCTCGTTGAGTTTGCAGAGGCAGAAGGGTTTTTCATCTTGAACTCCTTCTTCAAGAAAAAGCCACACAGGAAATGGACATGGAGACATCCAAATGGGACGACAAGTGAAATTGATTTTATTATGTGTAACAAAAAATTCGTCATAGAAGACTGCAGTGTGCTAAACAAGTTCAACACAGGTAGTGACCATAGATTGGTGAGATGTAAGATGCACCTTAACACTAAACTTGAACGTGGCAAGCTCATAAGACAAACAAAATCTATTGACAAAACCAACCTTAAAAAACACCATAATACCTTCAAATTGGAACTGAAGAACAGGTTCTCTGCTTTAGAAGGCCTAACATCGGAAGAAGTGGACATCTCTGAAGTTAACAGAAAAGTAACCGAAGCTCTTATGGAAACAGCAACAAAATTAGCTGGGTCTAAGAACAAGTTGCATGTAAATAAATTATCAGGAAAAACGAAAATGTTGATGCAAAAAATGAGGGGAGATGAGGACAACTAAAGAAGATGTGACTTCCAAAGTGAAATATATAGAGCTATGCAAGACAGTAAGAAAAAGTATCACTGAAGACGTAAGAAAATTCAACTGTGAACTAGTGAGGAAAGCAATTGAAAACAACCACAGCCTAAAGATAGCAAAGGGACATCTCAGTAAGGGAAGAAAACAGATTATGGCACTGAGAAAAGAAGATGGTTCTGTAACAAGAAATAGAGGCGAAATTTTGACAAGAGTGAAAGATTTCTACTCCAAATTATATGAAAGGGATGATACATGCACTGCAGACATCATGAAAGATACCAGTACCAGAGTAAGAGTAGTGAAAGATACCAGTACCAGTAATTCCAGTCCTTCCAGCAGAAGTTGCACATGCAATCAAGAACATGAAGCGGGGAAAAGCTCCAGGAGAAGATGGAATTACTGTAGACATCATACAAGAAGCAAGTGGAGAAATTGAAACAGTACTCGCCCAAATTTTCACTCGATGCCTTAATGAAGGAAAGATTCCTGAGGATTGGAACACCGCTACAATGATCCTGCTACATAAGAAAGGTGACATTGAGGATCTCGAGAACTACAGACCTATCAGCCTCCTATCAGTAGTTTATAAAATCTTCACTAAAGTTCTTTCACACCGCTTGAAGGTAACACTGGACATGGCTCAACCGAGAGAACAAGCTGGATTCAGGAGTGGCTACAGCACAATAGATCATATCCACGTACTGAGAGAACTAATTGAAAGAGCGAGGGAATATGAACTTCCATTGTGCATGGCTTTTATCGATTATGAAAAAGCCTTTGATTCGGTGAAACCATCAGCAGTTACAATGGCTCTGAAAACCTGCGGTATTGAAGATGCATACATTAATATTATTAATAACATCTATGAAAATGCAAGTGCAAAGATTCGGCTGTTTGAAAATACAACACACATAAGAATTGGAAAGGGAGTGAGACAAGGTGACACCATATCTCCGAAGCTCTTTAATGCCACATTGGAGGGTGTTTTTCAGTCGCTGAGCTGGGAAAACAAAGGGATAAAGATTAATGGAGATTATCTAACCCACCTTCGTTTTGCTGATGACGTAGTCATTTTTGCAACTACCCCATCAGAGCTGCAGAGTATGATCCAGGAACTTGCTGACAAGAGTAAAGAAGTGGGATTAAAAATGAACTTTCAGAAGACAAAAGTGATGTTCAATGCTTTTACAAGAAATGAGGATTTATCGATTGATGGAGAAAAGCTGGAGATAACAGACACGTACGTTTATCTTGGACAGCAGATATCAAGTGAGGGTCACATTGATGAAGAAATTAATCGGCGTACAAAACTTGCCTGGAGAGCTTTTGGAAGAAACAGCATAATTTTCAAGAGCAATATGCCATTATGTCTTAAAAGAAAAGTGTTTGATCAATGCATCCTTCCAGTGCTTACGTATGGTGCAGAGACGTGGACCTTAACTAAAAGAGATATACAAAGACTGCAGACAACTCAAAGGAGCATGGAGAGATGCATGCTTCGTGTAACCAGGAAGAGATAAGAAGAGGAACTCGTGGATCCGAAAAATGACAAGAGTGGAAGACATCATGATCAGAGTTAAATCCCTGAAATGGCAATGGGCTGGACATACTGCCAGAAGGACAGATCATCGATGGACAGCCGAAATTTTAGATTGGATTCCAAGGGACAGGAAAAGACCCAGAAGAAGACCACATGGGAGATGGGTGGATGAAATTCGAAAGTATGCAGGGGTGACATTGAGGAGACTGGCACAAGACAGACCGTTGTGGAGGAAACTTGGGGAGACCTTCGTCCAGCAGTGGATTGATAATGGTTGACAATGATGATGATGATGATATATACCTTAGTCTTCAGTTTTGCTCTTAAGTATATCATCATCATCATTGTCAACCATTATCAATCCACTGCTGGACGAAGGTCTCCCCAAGTTTCCTCCACAACGGTCTGTCTTGTGCCAGTCTCCTCCATGTCATCCCTGCATACTTTCGAATTTCATCCACCCATCTCCCATGTGGTCTTCTTCTGGGTCTTTTCCTGTCCCTTGGGATCCAATCTAAAATTTCGGCTGTCCATCGATGATCTGTCCTTCTGGCAGTATGTCCAGCCCATTGCCATTTCAGGGATTTAACTCTGATCATGATGTCTTCCACTCTTGTCATTTTTCGGATCCACGAGTTGCTCTTCTTATCTCTCCTGGTTACACCAAGTATGCACCTCTCCATGCTTCTTTGAGTTGTCTGCAGCCTTTGTATGTCTCTTTTAGTTAAGGTCCACGTCTCTGCACCATACGTAAGCACTGGAAGGATGCATTGATCAAACACTTTTCTTTTAAGACATAATGGCATATTGCTC
Organism: Macrothele yani; assembly: GCA_039090855.1. Classification (NCBI taxonomy): domain Eukaryota; kingdom Metazoa; phylum Arthropoda; class Arachnida; order Araneae; family Macrothelidae; genus Macrothele; species Macrothele yani. The sequence goes on from CM077026.1 coordinate 81,287,533, forward strand.
TTGAAAATTATGCCGTTTCTTCCAAAAGCTCTCCAGGCAAGTTTTGTACGCCGATTAATTTCTTCATCAATGTGACCCTCACTTGATATCTGCTGTCCAAGATAAACGTACGTATCTGTTATCTCAAGCTTTTCTCCATCAATCGATAAATCTTCATTTCTTGTAAAAGCATTGAACATCACTTTTGTCTTCTGAAAGTTCAATTTTTAACCCCACTTCTTTACTCTTGTCAGCAAGTTCCTGGATCATACTCTGCAGCTCTGATGGGCTAGTTGCAAAAATGACTACGTCATCAGCAAAACGAAGGTGGGTTAGATAATCTCCATTAATCTTTATCCCCTTGTTTTCCCAGCTCAGTGACTGAAAAACACCCTCCAATGTGGCATTAAAGAGCTTCGGAGATATGGTGTCACCTTGTCTCACTCCCTTTCCAATTTTTATGTGTGTTGTATTTTCAAACAGCCTAATCTTTGCACTTGCATTTTCATAGATGTTATTAATAATATTAATGTATGCATCTTCAATACCGCAGGTTTTCAGAGCCATTGTAACTGCTGATGGTTTCACCGAATCAAAGGCTTTTTCATAATCGATAAAAGCCATGCACAATGGAAGTTCATATTCCCTCGCTCTTTCAATTAGTTCTCTCAGCACATGGATATGATCTATTGTGCTGTAGCCACTCCTGAATCCAGCTTGTTCTCTCGGTTGAGCCATGTCCAGTGTTACCTTCAAGCGGTGTGAAAGAACTTTAGTGAAGATTTTATAAACTACTGATAGGAGGCTGATAGGTCTGTAGTTTCCGAGATCCTCAATGTCACCTTTCTTATGTAGCAGGATCATTGTAGCGGTGTTCCAATCCTCAGGAATCTTTCCTTCATTAAGGCATTGAGTGAAAATTTGGGCGAGTACTGTTTCGATTTCTCCACTTGCTTCTTGTATGATGTCTACAGTAATTCCATCTTCTCCTGGAGCTTTCCCCCGCTTCATGTTCTTGATTGCATGTGCAACTTCTGCTGGAAGGACTGGAGGAACTCTGGTACTGGTATCTTTCATGATGTCTGGAGTGCATGTATCATCCCTTTCATATAATTTGGAATAGAAATCTTTCACTCTTGTCAAAATTTCGCCTCTATTTCTTGTTACAGAACCATCTTCTTTTCTCAGTGCCATAATCTGTTTTCTTCCCTTACTGAGATGTCCCTTTGCTATCTTTAGGCTTTGGTTGTTTTCAATTGCTTTCCTCACTAGTTCACAGTTGAATTTTCTTACGTCTTCAGTGATACTTTTCCGTACTGTCTTGCATAGCTCTATATATTCCACTTTGGAAGTCACATCTTCTTTAGTTGTCCTCATCTCTCTTCTTTTTGCATCAACATTTTCGTTTTTCCTGATAATTTATTTACATGCAACTTGTTCTTAGACCCAGCTAATTTTGTTGCTGTTTCCATAAGAGCTTTGGTTACTTTTCTGTTAACTTCAGAGATGTCCACTTCTTCCGATGTTAGGCCTTCTAAAGCAGAGAACCTGTTCTTCAGTTCCAACTTGAAGGTATTATGGTGTTTTTTAAGGTTGGTTATGTCAATAGATTTTGTTTGTCTTATGAGCTTGCCACGTTCAAGTTTAGTGTTGAGGTGCATCTTACATCTCACCAATCTATGGTCACTGCCTGAGTTGAACTTGTTTAGCACACTGCAGTCTTCTATGACGAATTTTTTGTTACACATAATAAAATCAATTTCACTTGTCGTCCCATTTGGATGTCTATATGTCCATTTCCTGTGTGGCTTTTTCTTGAAAAGGAGTTCAAGATGAAAAACCCTTCTGCCTCTGCAAACTCTACGAGAGTATTTCCACGCTGGTTTCTGTTGCCGTGACCGAATTTACCAACTGAAGTTTCATTCTGTTGCCGTTGCCCTATTTTTGCATTGAAATCTCCCATAATTATTTTCAAGTGCTGCTTACCTTTATTATTTAGATGACAAATTTCCTCATAAAATTCTTCAATTTCTTCTTCAGGATGACTTGTGGTGGGTGCATAAGTTTGAATAATCTGAGCCTGGTATCTTTTCGAGAGTTGGATAACAAGCCATGCAGCTCTGTCAGAGGAACTTTCAACTTCTACAACTTTATCCTTCAGTTTCTTGTTTATTATAAATCCAACACCACTAGTTCTGCCAGTATCTGTCCCACGATAGTAGAAGAGATGTCCACTTTTCAGTTCGATGAGATCTTCTCCTTTTCTCCTTACCTCACTTAGCCCCACGATGTCCCACTTGATCCTTTGTAGTTCCTCTTCCAATTCAAGAAGCCTTGAATCAGAAGATAGGGAGCGTCCATTGTACGTTGCCAAGGTCAGCATCAGATGGCAGCCTAGTCCGGTCCTCCGGGGATTCTTAGCACCCTCTGCCTTCATGTCGCACTGGCCGCTGCCTTGGCCAGGTACATTCCAGCTGCCGGAGACTGAGGGCCAAGATTTAAGTTGTGGAGTCATTTTGGAGGGGTTTGGCCATAACTCACCACGCTGGCCAAGCGGGTTGGTGAGTGTGGGATAGCATTTCCTCTGATCCCGATGGTATAGTTATACCGCTATTGGCGGTCGTCAGAGCCCCTTTAGTGGGAACAGGATGCACCACGAGAAGGCGGGGTTGACATTTGTCAAGGAGAGGCTGTGATGTTACGCATCACCTGACCTTATATATATATATATATATATATATATATATTTCTAAAAGCAACATTGCGTTATCTTTTTGGAGCTGGGAAATCTACATTTCATTGCGTCGAATCAGTCATTTACCAATTTTATAAAATTAGGAATTTGTTTTCTTTCAGGAAAAATACTCTACAGTTTTGCTTACGTTGTTAGATTGCATCTTTGACACTAAAACTAATTCTCTGTCTCATGGGGCCTCTTACATTTGTGTGGATCCATTTTATTTTATAAAACACCTTTAATTCTGAGTTATTACGTTCCAGTAAAAGATCAAATATCTGGCGAGTGATGGATCCACACTACAGCGTGTTCCGCAAATAAATGTTTTCGTAGAAGTTTAATTAGATGGGGTACATCCGCAAACATCCATATTTTTCGATTTTCATTTACTGGATTTGGAAAAGAAGACAATATTGGGGTTATTCCAAGCTGCCTCCAAAGCTTGCCATCCCCCCCCTCCGAGATCAGCACTAAATAACCCGATTACTCAACGGCTCAAATTATGTCAGTTAACAGCTTTTCATTCATCTGCTTATCAAAGGAATAATAACAGTATATGGTTATTTCCAAGCTTTCCATAAGCCTTTCAGCATAACTACTAAAACGTTACTATGCGGTACTAAAATTTTATCTGCAGCAGCATCATAACAATATCGGCAATCAACGCCCATTTCACCAAAAGATAAAATTGAAACTTTGTCGAATTCGGTTAGGTGTATAGCAGTCATTTTCATCACCTTTAAAACGGGCTCAATTAAACCATCGGTAACACAAATTTACCGCACCACCGTTTCAGAGAGGAAATTCTTGGAAGCAGTATGTGCATTTTATTTTTGATGAAAAGATATGCTTTTTGAGAAATAGCATGCAAAACAAGTGCTTGACTTATACGTATCTTCTTCATTCCATTTTGCTGGTCTCTTTTTTGACACAAGAGTTTGAATTTGCACTTCAGTGAAACAATGACCAAGCAAATTTATGATAGCTGGCCACCTTTCACTGTTGCTCAGCAAATTTCTGTTCTTGTGTTTGCGTTTCATAATATTAATTTCCGTTTTCAGGCTTCTTTTCTCAAGGCAAAAGCATTGCTTTACCATTACCAACTGTTTTCTTACGTTTGATAATTCTTCCCGTAGTGAATTATTTTCACTCTTCAGTTGCATTATATTTTTGTTCAGACATTCGCACTTCTCACATAACGTTGACAGTATAATAAATGTTGGTCAGGAATGATGTCACTTTCATTGTGACCTGTGATTTGACATTTAATTGGAGATATACTTTCACTTCGATTTAACGCATTTTTTCTGACCTCTCCGATCTTAAACCGTTCACTTCCAACAGAAGTTTGCTCCTCCATCTGCTAAGGCATATTTTCTGTAGGCACGGCATCTCTTCTCTGTTTTTTTCTGGGAGGCAAGTTCAGCAATTCATTTCTAAGATCTCGCTCTTACTTCGAGACATCAAAGTGTTCTGAACACATTCGAGCTTTCTTTGCATCGAATACATCCTTTCGACAGCATTTCGCTACCCATTGCTTTAAGAAATCTCTATCCGATGGGAAAACATGGTATGTAACATCTAACTTCCTTTACTTTGAACTGTTATTACGACAAAGTGCAACAGCGTATACAGGTATTTTCGAGATATAGTTGTACACAGAAAACAAATGAAGAAAAAAATGAATGAAACGACAAAGCAGGTCTAAATTGACAAAGAAATGCAGCGAGTATTCGACACTACAGCACAAGCTCCGAATGTTCAAGAGATCGTTTATGGCCACTGTGACGTCACACTCCAGCTCGTAGGGTGACAGCTCGCTGACGGCACGGAAACAAAGGCGATTGGACCTACCTCTCCACTTTCTAAGTACCTTGCCTAATATTTCAGCTACCAAACAGTAGTCAGTACTTTTACCAATATATCCAACCATAGGCGTAACCACTGGGAATGGGAGAGGGTGGGTCAGGACCATCGATTTTCAGAGTCGGCGATCTTTATATATATACACTGGCGGAAAGTGAAAAAGAACACCAAGAAGGAGACGTCTGATACCAACGAAATTTATACAGCATAATAACGGAACACAGAGGATAACGTGATCAAAACATTATGGCAAAATACAGCTGTATTTGCTGGTAAACTGAAAAATAACATTTCCATGTAACATGGTTAGTACGAGGTTGAACCGCCATGAACTGCGTCACACTGTGCAATTCTGGCATGGAATCTGTCGTACAGATGTTGGATGTAAGGTATTGAGTTCCAAGCATCCTCAACCTGGACGCTAAATCGGAGATGGTCGTGGCTGGCCGTGGAGACCGGATAAGTCGCTGTCCCATAAAATTCTACACGTGCTCAATGTGGGACAAATCCGGTGAACGTGCAGGCCATGGAAGTTGTCTCACACCCTGAAGTGCATGTTACGTTGCACGTGCCGTGTGTGGGCGTGCGTTATCTTGCTGGAAAACATCACGATGGACCGACCTTACAAATGGCACAACAACGGGCTGAATGATGTTGTTGATGTAGGTGGTGCTGTTTAACGTACCCGGTACAAACACTGGTTGTGTACGGGAGTGATAGCTGATCGCTCCCCACACCAGGAGACTAGGTGTAGGCCCTGTGTGTCGCTGGCGGATGCAAGAAGGGTGGAGACGCTCCCCTGTGCGTCTGCGAACACGCATACGGCCATCGGAGGCTCCCAAGCAGAATCTGCTTTCATCGCTGAGCACGACAGATCGCCATTGCGTTCTCCAGTGCAGATGTTGGCGACACCACTACAGCCGTTATTGACGGTGGGATGGAGTCAGAGGTACACCTGCCAGAGGTACACGTGCACGTAGTCCTGCATCCAGTAGACGGTTGCGGATTATTCGCACAGTTACCTCAGGTGCAACGGCAGCTCAGATTTGCGTCGCAGTGGATGTTTTGCTTGACAACGCCGCTCTTCTTATGCGTCGATCGGTCCGCTCATCAATCCGTCTGTGACTCCTGGTTCCCCGTCTTCTCGTGTGGGAATGTTCCTTGGACCATCTACGCCACCATCGTACCACCATCGATACTTGCCGTCCAATTCGCTCCGCAATACGACGATACAACCACCCGGCCTCGCGGAGTCCGACTAGACCACCTCGCTCAAAGTCCGATAACTGCTGAAATCGTACACGTCTTCCATGTCCAGGCATTGCAGCTTCTTCAGGGTCTTCGCACGTGTCCGTACGCCGACGACTCATTACATCCACTTCGCCGTACTTATGAAATACCACCGATGATAATTTGCATATTATGCCGTGCTGTGGCGTAAGCCCTAACCGATTGGTCCCGAAATTAACATCACACCTACGTAAACTCGACCTCATTACCATATGTAATTTTCATGATCGTCCGCCAATTCCTTCTTGGTGTTCTTTTTTCACTTTGCGCCAGTGTATATACCCACTGAAGAGCAATTGAATTAGAGATACCTGTCTAGTAACGTGTAGCACCACCTTTCGCCCTGATGACGGCGGCGATTCATCTCGGCATGGACTCGACTAGACACCGGAAGCGTTGGGAAGCCATACGGATCCACGACCCCTGAGCAAGCTCCCAGAGTTCACGAAGATTTGGTCAGAGCCTCGAACATCTCTCTCAATGGCATCCCAGATGTGCTGGGTGGGATTGAGGTCAGGTGACTTAGCTGGCCAAGAAGGTGAGGTCACGTCAGTGGAATGTTCATCCAACCATTCGGATACAATTCGGGAGCGATGACACGGTGTATTGTCTTGTTGCAGGATGAGGTCCCCATTGGGATGTTGAAGACGCACAAACGGAAGCATATGGTCGTCCAGGATATCCCGGTAACGTTGACCTGTGTGGGACGATGTCACACGTACCAGGGGTCTCATTTCAGTCCACCTAAACAGTCTCCAGACGAGAATGCCACCCCCACCAGCTTGAAGAGTACCCTGCTGGCAAGAAGGATCCATCGCTTCATGTGGTTTGCGCCGTACTCGTATCCCGCCATCCGCATGTACCAACTGAATCTCGACTCATCAGTCCAGGCAACATTTTCCCACATGTCTAGGGTCCAGTGGCGATGTTCCCGCTCATGCTAATCTTTGCACCCTGTGATGTGCGGTCAGCAGCGGTACTCTCGTGTAACGATATTTTCTGTACCCCATAGCGAGGAGATGGTTCTGGATGGTGTGGCTGCTTACACGTTTTTGTGAACCAGCGTTAAATTGCCGAGTGATTTCTTGCACTGTGGCCGGTCTATCCGCTGTTATAACGCTAGCTAACCGACGTTGACCCCGCTCATCCACACGCTGTTGTCCGCGGCAGTTGGCCCTTGCAGGGATGGTTTTACCGGATTTGATGTACTCACGGTGCACCCGTGACTCAGTGGCTCGTGAAAATCCCAGTGCCTGCACGAATTCTGAGATGGAGTGACCCAGTCGTTGGGCCCCGACAATTTTCCCACGATCAAATGCGCTTTGATCCTTCGGCTTACCCATACTGCGCCCGACTCATACTGATTCCCGTCGCATCACTCCTTATATTGTATGATCGCTGCATACGTCATGTCGTTTCCGTTTACACGGCCGCTCTCAGTGCCACATTTGCATAACGCCAGTTGTTTCTAATTCAATTGCTTTTCAGTGTATAATGTGTGTATGTGTGATCGCCCCCCCCCCCCCCCGATTTTGAAACATGGTTACGCCACTGCACTCTTGAACTGGAATATGATAGTATTCCAGTTCAAGATTTGCATACTTGTATTTGCTTATTACAAGGGATACCTTCTCTCACGCTCTGCATTATAGTGTATACAGAAAACAATGAAGCTTAGCAACAGTAATACCTTATGAATCACATCATCATTATAAATGTCAAACTGCCGCTTTACGAACTATGATACGACGTACTCATACTCATTCTTCGAACCTCCGAGCGCGCAACACCGAACTCAAAAATATTATCTGGATAGCTTGGCAGTATGGGTACTCCAGGGACTTCATTTTTAACTTAATCACTAAATATATAGAAGGAAATAATGTACTAACCTGTCCAGAATTAATAACACATCTAGCTTCGTCGGTTCTATTGAATACCATCCAATAATTGTAAATGCTTTGAAAAGTGTCTGTAAGAAACACAGGCTCGCCTTTGGAGAAAGAACAAGAAACCTTCTTCAAAAAATTCTTGGGGATCATGATAATACTCATGAATTACAAAAATGTGGCGTTTACTGCATTCCTGTCAAATCTATATTATCTAAGACCTTGAGTACCAGCTATTTGTGCTCTACACTCCCGAACTTATCCATTAGAGTGGCAGAACACTAATATTCTGAAAGATTTGGCGCCTCCAACACCGCTTTTGCTCGACTCATCCAGAACCCGTCCTTTCGCGCTTCATATCAAGAAGCCTATATCTTGCTGTGTACAAAGACAAAACGTTTGACATTAAGTAAAGAACGATAAAACCCGTTTATTGGCATAAAACAGCAAGCAAAAGGTTGCAAGCCTTCAGCACCTATGGGTGCTTTCTTCAGGCTTAGACGTGGTTTTGGAACAACGTTAGTAATCTAAATGAATGTACAGAAAATTTAAATATGCATGTGAAATATAAAAATGTATAAAAACGTGACAGCATGGCACGTGCGAAAACAGAGGAATCAGGTCCTTTCACGAGAGGCACGCAGGAATATGCGCCATATCAGAGGCAGCTGTATTGACACGTCATCGTTGCAGACATCATTGCTAAACAAGATCTCCAGAGACTCCCTGATGGCTGTACCTCTGGCGATAGTGTATGGTGCAACCTGTTGCAAATCGGCCCATTGTGGAGCGGCAGAAGATGTCATGACCTCCCTAGATAGGGCAGTGGGCGATTTATTCTTCAAGACGTATTTTTTATGTTTGGACAAACGAGTCGCAAAGGACCTCATTGTCATGCAAATGTAAAACTTGGTATTTCCATCCTGGTATCGAAGGGGTATGGAATATACCCAGTGTTAGCAAGTGAAGTGCTGCGGCTTCCTGATGAAAGTAGAAATTGTGATATCCTAGGGTGGCAAATTCCAACTCCAAGCCCTAACTTCTTAAATGCATTCCGGATGAAATAGGAAAGTCCCGGTACTTACGGAAAGGAGCCGATGAACCTCTGACTGGGTTCCTTGATACGACGACGTTGATTAATTAACAAACTCAAGTTCGGCGCTCCTAAAGATGTCATCAATTACATACTCTTTATAGCTTGCAGCTGAGGCCAACGATTTAATATTGCTGATCTCCGCAATCATGGATGCGTCATTTGAAGAGTGGGAAAACGCTCGCTTAGCACGATGTCTGAAAAATGCCAATTTGTGGGTATCCGGCCCAAAAAATGAGGGTAAAATTAAATTTGGGGTATAAGTGGTCTTATAATAAACCTCAGTCGAAAAAGTTCCATAAAGCGGTTTAGTGACGAGGACGTCCAAATAAAGAAGGGAGTCATCATTGGCGCAAATCATAGTAAACTTGATGTCATTATGGAGGGAATTGATGAAGGATAAGAAATCATCCAATTCTTCCAACCCGTGAGGCCAAACAAAAAATATATCGTCTACATAACGTAGCCATAATGCAGGTACCAATCCGGCTCTATTTAGGATATGTGATTCTAGCGGCCTTAACACAGCCTCAGCAAGCACAGAGGGCATCGGGGAGCCCATAGCCACCCCTCTCGACTATTTAAATACTTGGTTGTTAAAACCGAAATAATTAGAGTCTATTACAACGTCGATTGAATAAAAGATGGCCGCCAACGACTCTTGGGAGAACAATGTCGATTCCAGTAACACTTGTTTTATGGTGCAGGATGCTTCCTCTACAGGTACTGACGGAAAAAGTGAAACGACATCAAACGTACCAATGATGTGATGTGGAGACACTATGAAGTCTTTAACTCTGTTGATAAAATCCACTGATGACCGAAGCACCGCGGAGGATGACGGTAAGAACGGAGCAACGAAACGAGCTAAACTGCGTTCAACATTTATCGATGAGGCAGACCTCCTCGTGACGATTGGGCGTAGTGAAAAAACCCTTCTGAATAACTTACAGCCATTCATCCCTAGGAATTTAAAAAAAAACATTTACAGTAATGTTCTGAGAATGCAGTGACGACTTTTTGGGTTTCGGCATACTAAAGTACTTCACCGCAGTTGATCGATACGTATATCGCCGACAATATCAGCTTCTCGGACATGACGGCGTCACAAACCCGCCTATATACTGCTGTCCCCAGGGTGCCTCAGTTTCAGTATTTTACCTGATGATGTAATGGACGCCATTACGAAAGATCTCGTGTAATTTTCTTTATGATGTGTAACTTGTAAATATTTTAGAATCTTCACTCATAAAAAATGTTCATCGTCTCTCCATTTGTGTGCTATTAACGTGCATAAGACAGCGTATTGGTGCCTTTACTTGTCCCATAACTTAGAATGCCCAAATCAGCAATGTGGCTGCCACGTAACTTATCTGGCTTCATCTGAGAAAGCACACGCTCCTTTCCCGTATTCTATCCTCCTTGGGGTCTCTGCCCCAGCCTAGAACCGCCACTGCAGTGTGCTACCTTATTTTTTCAATTTGCTCTGCACTACTGCTTGTGTTTACCACGAGGGAAAACGGACTTTCCGGATTTGGTCTTTTGTCCGTCGAATACGATATTGCCAATGGACTTTATTCACCTTGCATTACAACATGGGAAAGCTTTTCCGTTGCCGCGGATCAGCGATAGTTTGTTTGTATGCGTTTTCCCACTGCTTAACAAGGCTTTACGTTGCAGGGATTCAAGAAAATCGCGATTTTCGTAAATTTATTAACGACATGCTTAACTTTTGCTCAGCGTATGGTTGTGCTAATAAATCCTGCCACCTAAAATGCATGGAGGAAGGAATAATTTTCTACAATTTTCCTCCAAAAAGGCCGAAATTGTTAAAGGCTGTGTAAAATGAAAGCAATGATTTTCATCCCAATGTGTATTCTCGAATGTGTTCTCCTCACTTTAATGAAGAAGATTTTGGATATTATGACATTACGAATAGAAGGCAATTGAAACCTTGTAGTGTTTCTTGGAATTGGAATTTCAAAAAAAAAAAAAAAAAAAAGGTGGAAGAGGAAAATGGATGACATATTTGGATCGATAAGTTACGATTAAGTTCTACGTCCTTTCCCCACAGAGCGAAACAAACATATCTATACTGTTTCTTTTATTTAATGTTGCGCATTCATTTATTTATTAAGCAGATTCCCTAACGTGAGATAGCGCAAAGTTTTTAGTTGTTGTTTTTTTAATTCCAGTTTGCTTCCATATTACGTATTTCTCTGGGATTCTAAAGTTTTGCTCTGCAAAAAAAATATTCATTAAGAACTTCATCATGACTAAAGGCGATGTTCTCCTGTATCTGGCGAAATAAACATATTACACAAAATTGTCTTGGTATATTTTTGCAACCTTGAGTTGTTTTTCTGAGAAATTAATTTCTTCTTTTTCGCCCTGTTGCTCTATTAATTCGTTTGCATACTCCATGGAAATAGTGACAATTCACTTCTGACGTCACATGAATAAAGTCCATTCTTTGAAAATCAATGAAACGTCGGAAGACTTTACATGAAACAAAAAGGGAAAAAAGGAAGGTAAATGCTATGCTGAATCATGTTTATTTCCAGTTTACTACAAAAGCCAATGTCTTTGATGAAAGTTGTATAACAGTTTTGTTATTTTTACGTTTTTGAGATTTTATTTAACAAATATTCTTAGTAAGATTTAATTTTGATATGTCCACAGTTGAAGCGAAAACACGCTTTCAGAAACCGAGAACATTCATCAGGGCAGCAATAAAGAATAATTAAGAATAAAGTTAAGAATTATTCTTAATTCATAAAATTAATCACACTTTCCAGGTTCAGTGAACACATGTTCAGTCTTCAATTGACTGAATGCTGAACGGCACTTCACTTGGGCAAATAATGTAGGGTGACAAGATTTTTGATTACGAAATTGAGGACAAAATGGCACGTTGTCCACAGTTTCAATGCAAAGTTGAGGGCAATTTCGTTGCAAAATGAAGAAAAGATTCAGGACAATATCTGTCACATTATGGTAAAGCCGGATATTAGCAAAGGATGTTTTGACCTGTAGTATAATTGTACAGTTTCAATGGGAAAACATAAGATGAATCTGAAGGTTGATTTTCATGTGGAATAAGTATAAAATAGCAATAAAATATTGTAATTTAAATGTTACTCATAGGAGGCAACACATGCAAATAAAGCTACATTTTGATTTTGTACTGAAATTTCATTGTGGTCCTGTACAGGAAAAATATCTGAACCCAGAAAATTGCTATACTCTGAGCGGGCAGAAATCACGGGATACCTGTATGATATATTTACGAAAAGGAATATTCCAAGTCCAGTAATTTCGCTTGAAGAAACGAAAAAATGTACTGCTCAGAAGTTGTAATTGTGACTCAAGGATTAACTATACCACAAGGGGCGGATTGACCCACAGGGGCATTTTCCGGTGGACCACTCGAGAAATGGCCCACTACTTCGTATTCTTTTTGTTCGAATTTTCTGGAACGAACGAGTTATTATTTATTTTGGTACCATGGATAATAATAATTAATTTCATTTGAGCACTCTCTCTCTCTCTCTGTCTCTCTATCTCTCTCTCTCTGTCTCTCTCTCTCTCTATCTCTCTCTCTCTCTCTCTCTCTCCATCTCTCTGTCTCTCTCTATCTCACTCTCTCCCTCTCTGTGTGGATAATGGAGAGTAAATGATGAGTATTGCAATAGGTCCAGTGAAAAGTTACAGTTACAGCTAAGTCGTTGGACCCAAAGCCAAGAGTAATAGTTGGTACACCCTGCTGTTCTTTAGGTGATCTGTGACCAAATAAATGGAAAACTCAACTGCGTGGAAAAATTGCTATGTGGTATGTGTACACTCAACTTTCAGAATGACCATTATGGCGATTTAGTTGAAAGTGAAATCTTCGAAAGATTCGAATTTTTTTTTTCAAATCAAAATTTTTTAGAGGAAAATAATTAATAACCTGGAATAACACTCCGTTTTAAGTGTGACTTTGAACTACAAACAATCACTAGCGATACAGCAATTTAACGGCGAAAATCTTTACTGTTAAATTGTTGTCAAATTTTGTTCACAACTGAATTCGTTTTAAAATTCGCATTTTTACAGTTTCGGTTTCGTCCAGGATCTAACATATTTTTTTCATGAAGAAATTTATGAGATATTCATCCCCTGTAGATATGTATGTTTATGCAGTGGACCGAACGACTGAAATTCTCGGCCTAATTTATTCGTCCTAATCCGCCCCTGACTACCACCGTGAGCAGTTCAAATTATTTATTAAGAAAAACAAGGTATGTTACAATGAGTCGCTTGACAGCAAATTAAAATGTCAAAACAATGAGTGACAATGAGATGGTCTATACATGATGCAAGTGGAAAACCGTACCATAAAAATCGAATGATAAAAGGCATTATCGGGTGTCAACACCCGAGGCATACATTTTATGAACAGAACATGGGTAATGCATGTATTATGTATAATGTTATGCAATACAGTTACCGGACAAAATAGAAAGGCAGAAGAGCACGGTGAAAACAAAGAGGAGGAGCACATTCGACGAAAACAATAGTAGTTGGGACACACGAGCTTGTGGTTTGAAAGAACAAAAACAGGTACATAACGAGCAAAATGCTTATAACAAATTATTAGAAGATATGTACAGAACAGTTCACAAAAAGCATGGTGCAAAGAAATTACAGTACAACAGCGGAAAACTGAGGTGTGCCACGAAGACACACGCACAACACAACACTGAAAATTATGCAAATCAGTTTCCATGATAAAGCATAAGACGCGACACCAAAGGCAGAAAAGCACGGTGCTAACAAAACAGAAGCACATTTGACGAAAACAAAAGTAATCGGGACACACGAGCTTGTGGTCAAAATAATCAAGAACAAGACGTGCAAAATGCGTATGACAGGATTGTAAAGGGTATGTACAGAGCAATTTACAAAAAGCACGGTGCAAAGAAATTACAGTACAGTTGCGAAAAAACTGGGATGTGCCACGAAGGCACATGCACAACACAATAATAAAGGAAGGATATATACAATACAGTTTTCGCGATTAAGCAGAAGACACGATACCAAGGCATAGAAGCACGGTGCAACAAACAACAGGAGCACATTTGACGAAAACAACAGTAATCGGAACACAAGAGCTTGTGGTCCTGAAAAACAAGGACTTAACGTGCGAAATACATAAGACAAAAATAAAAGAAGATATGTACAGGACAATTCATAAGAAATACGTAGCAGAACACAAGTACGAAAAAAGCACGGTGCAAACCAAATACAATGCCCGAATGTAAAAAGAGAACCAAAGTCTGGACACACAAGGTTGTGGTCTCAGAAATTAAGACACAAATCACTCGCCCAGTATTAAAACTGGGCAAGAAAAAGAACCAACAAAAATACTAGCAAGGTGAAGAGAACAGCCAAACACCAAAACAAAGACAATCCAAAAGATGACACAATCAAGTCACCAGTAGGATGTCAGAGCCAGCAATAGAAAAACACCCGGTGCGCTGGCCCCAGGTGTTCTGAAAGGTGCCGATTGTTTGCGTGGAAGATGCAGCTGTTCGTTCCAACAGGAGGCGCGCCACGAGCCGGCCCAGAACGCTAGCCCGCAGCCGCCCACCGGCCGACAGAAGAGATGGAAGTACAGGAGAATTCCAGAGAGATTGATGAAATGAATGAATCACTTGCTTGGCAAGTATGAAAAGAAAGCAGCAGGCATCCGGAAGGCCGGTGGGCGGTTGTTTTGTGAGCAACAGCCACGGTGAAACGGCAAGTCCTTAGAGCAAATTATGTCAGCTAACCGGAAAACAGTATGAAAAAGTGGCAGCAAGAAAGGACAGTGGCAGTACATATGAGCGACGTCACCGTCAACGCCACAGAAAGGATAGAGAGGAGCAGAGAGAAGAGACATGCGATAGAGAAAATGGGGGCATGGAGCCGGCGATGAAGGAACCGCCAGTGGGTGTTACGGTCTAGCGAGAAGAAAGAGGGAAGAAGAAGCAGACCGAACGGCCTGGGAGGAGGAAGGAGAAACCCCGGAAATGGGATGGGCAGACTCAGAGGGCGCACGGAGGAGGCGATACAGGGCAGTGGTAGAAAAAGAAAGGACAGTGGCGACAGAGTCATGAAAAGGAAGAAAGAAGGGGAAAGGAAGGCTGGGGCCGGGGACGACGAGGAGGCCGTCGTCAGAAACAAGAGAAGGATAGAGAAGCTGAAGGGAGAAACGGAGAAGGGCATAGTCGTCCTCGAAGGAAGAAGTTGGGGAGGAAAACAGTGAATCGAGGGGTTTCCAGAAAAAATTGGGATTAATGAGGGCCTGTACGGTTAGGATGCCAGCACGGAACCAGGAGAAAAATAGAAAGAAAGGTTGATCGAGGGGAGGGGGAGTGAACCAGGGTAGAGAGAAAAAAGTGGTTCTGCAAGGAGATCCAGGGTGGTGGTGGGAAGAGAGCGTGAGAGCGAGGGAGGGAACGGAAAAGCGATAGAACCTCAGATAAAATAGTAGGAAAGTTAGAAGAAGGAATAATATAGTAGTCCATCTTGAGGAAAAGAAGAAAAGTGAAGGACGGATCGCGAAGAGAGAGAGAATGACGTCAAGAAAAAGTGTAAGAGAAAGAGAAGGCGAAGTGACTAGACGAAGGAAGGAGGCGATGCGGTATTCACGATAGTAACAGTGAACATCTATGAGATTAATGCCCCCATGCTTGACAGAGAGATATAGCGTCGGAGCGGCTGACCAGTGCTTTGAAGCCCAGATGACTGAAGTGAAGATCCTGTTGATTTTCCGTCAGGCGGGTTGACAAGAAGACGGTGGAGGTCCAGGAATAGGTACAGAGGGAAAGTAAGTATCGTCGAACGATGTAAGCTCGCTGAGAATAAGAAGTAATAAGAATCGCAAATATCCAAAACGCTGCTTGATGACGTAACCTAGACTGCAAACTGGACCATGTCAAAAGGCCCGCGGTAAAGGGGTGTCCGATTTGGGCTCCAAGGATCTTCTAGGTTAAGGAGGACCAGACCGCACCCCAGGGGATATCGGTCCGGCCCATCCACGACCCACACCACAAACCAGTACTTTTGGTGACATTAAGCGAAGCGCTAGAAACAGTCGCGTAAAGATAGTAGGGGGAGAGAAGGTTGTCGAACTGGACGTCCTGGCGGAGACAAAAGGTTGCGTCCTCTGCATATGCTGTAAGTGCGCACTCATGGTGCCTAGTGCTGGCAACTGTCTGAGGAAGGGTAGACAGGAGTGATCTTCGAGCAGCCAGGAGGAATGGTTCAAAGACAATGACGAAGAGTTGCCCCGAGAGGGGGTAGCCCTGCTGGATTCCTCGAAGAAAAGGTACTGGCGCCGTCAAAAAGGAGGCCGTCCGTACGTGGAAGAAAGCACCCCGATAGAGGCTGAGAAGAAGAGAAACGAAGGAGGAACGAAAGCCAAAGCCGAGAAGAGTGGCAGAAAGAAAGTCGTGAGAGATGTTATCGAATGCTGACCTCTGGTCAAGGTTAAACAGGGTAAGGGGTTTGGAGTGGGTGCTGGCGCGAAAAACTAGGTGCTGGAGGAAGAAGATGTTGTTAGAAATGAACCGACCAGGCACAGTGTATGACTGGTCGGGGAGATAAGAAAGGGAAGCATAGAGTTCAAGCGACGACAGAGAAGTTTAGTGAAAAGTTTACAGTCCAGAATGAGAATGGAAATGGGGCGCCAATTTCGCAAGTCCAAAGGGACTCCCTTTTGGGGCAGCAAGATGATGTGCGCTACAGAAAACTCCGGCGGTAGTGCTAAAAAGGTTTGGGCGCAAAAAAGCAAGCGAGAAGAAAAGGCATCAGAGACGGGAGGAAGGCGCGGTAAAAGGAGAAGGGAAGGCCGCCAGGTCGCGGAGATGCGCCTTAATTAAGGGAGGCAAACGCCTCCAGATATTCAGCAGGAGAAAAGGCGGAAATCAGAGGATCACAGAGTTGGGGTGGAACCTGAGGCAGAGAAGAAAGAAGAGGGAAGGAAGAGATAGCATCAGTAGGCACCACCACACGGAATTTGTCCTGGAAAAAGCGCCAAGCTTCCGTGCATAGACGTGAAGGGTCAGATAAGATGGTACCATCAGGTTGGCGAAGGTTGCGTAGCGTTTTCGACGTACGGTGTGTTCTTTCGGTACGTGAGATCTCCTCGTAGGAAATCTCTGGCGAAGAAAGATGAAGCATCTTCAGCCTGCGAGTAGCCTCCACGGCGAGCGGATGGAGTTCGCTCGTAAAGCGTCCTGAACAACAAGGTAAGCGGGATCTTGTAAGGGGATTGCAGCCAAGGAGCAACGGAGATTACAAATATCCTTCGCACGTTCGTTACGAGTAGCGAACGAAAGACGGCGTACGAGCAGACGAAGATCGTTTTTGATGTCCAACCATAGACGAAGGGTACTGGGAGCGGTGCTGATGAGATGTTGCCGATCAGCAAGAAACAGGCGGACGTCGGCGTAAAACGCCACATCCATAAGCAATGAATCATCG
The DNA here is from genome assembly GCA_039090855.1 of Macrothele yani. Lineage (NCBI taxonomy): Eukaryota > Metazoa > Arthropoda > Arachnida > Araneae > Macrothelidae > Macrothele > Macrothele yani. The sequence goes on from CM077026.1 coordinate 81,304,901, forward strand.
AAGGTCCAGGAGCGTTGTCTGGAAGGCAGGAAAAAGGAAACGCAGATGGTAAGCGCCACAGCACAATGGTCGGATGAGGTGGAAGGACGATGTCTCGCCGCAGTGATCGCTGGAAGCAGCGGTGGGATGACGTATATGCGATCGAGACGTGCTGCCGCCAATCCTTGTGCTGGAGAATTCCGCCAAGTATACGAAATGGTGTCCGGGTGAAGATACCGGTAGGAGTCAACAAAATGGAAATCGGTAATAAGTTGAGTAAGCAGATCGACAAGCAGGGAGCAGTTCTCTCCCCCCTTCCGTAGATGTGCGGTCGAGAAAAGGCTGCATAGTGCAGTTGAAGTCACCCCCGAGGACGCAAAAGTCCCAGGGGGGACCGCCGCAAGTGCAGTCTGAAGGCAATGAAAAAGCGGATGGAGTTGAGAGTCGTCAGTAGGAATATACACATTAAAGATATGATACGGTACACAATTGATACAAAATGTAAAACATTGTAATTGATCTGTAAATAAGTTGTTAACAGCAACAGAAGTGATGAATGGACAAAAACGGTGATGCATTCCGACAGCAATTCCGCCTGAACGCAGTACACGGTGGGCATGATGGAAGGTGTACTGCCATCAGCGCCACTGATGGAATGGTGTTATAGGCAAGCACCACGTTTCCTGGAGCAGGAGGACATCGGCACTAATTGCCGAGAGGTCCTCATGCACGGCGGAATTCACCTCGGGGGATCCAAACCCCCGGCAGTTGAAGGAAACTACCGTGAAAGCTCCAGGTCACCCGGCGACGTGGTGAGCCTGGTGATGGAAATCTTGAGTCCGTGGATCCGTTTGCGAATGAACTTGGCCGTCTTAGCGGAAGGACCGGATAAGTAAGAAGAATTGTCCACAAGATTGTCCAGATCGGAAATCTGTTGCAGGATAGCAGGAAGTCCAGCTTCATGGGTCTTTGCATACTGGAGGAAGCCGTGTGCTTTTTGCGTGTAACAGGTGAGACATGCAGCTCCTCATACGCAAGAGGCAAAGACGGGAATGATGTGTCACGGAGAATCTGATCTAAGTCCTCAAATGATATCATTGGAGAGGAAGGGTCAGAAGTGATATCAAACTCTTGAAGATACGATGGTTTCTGGTAGGTCCGGGAAGAGGAGCGAGTGGAGCTCCCAGCAGCTCTCCCTCGCTTGGTGGTGTTTCAAGGAAGTTTGGGCACCGCCCTCTTATCTGGGCGAGCGCTGTGATCAGGCTCAGAGGTATCACTCATGGTATGTTCTGCACTGGTGTAAGCGCCGTCAGGATCTGCAATTGATAGTTCAGTATCTGACGCGACACGGTCGTCTGCAGAATCAGCTGGTGGATCAGGGGAGCGGAACTTTGAGGACTCCAGCAGCACTGGAAAATCGGTCGCGGAGAGAGATGGCGGAGCCCTTTCCCATCTGAGAGGTGAAAGAGCGGCAAGGGCGAGTCAGAGGATTGAAGAGAAGTCACCTGCGGTGAATCATGTGGAGCAGCAGCAAGATTAGGACACTCCTTGTAAAAGTGCCTAAACTTCTTGCATTTGCTGCAGTGATGTTCAGAGAGCACACCAATATAACGGATTTGGTTACCGCACTTGGCTTTGAATTGAGTCGGGATGGTCTGGATGTCCGCCGGGGAAGAAAAAGAACCCTACCCACGCGACGAGCAACGAGCGCCGAGCAGGGAGTTGTCTTCGGGGTTTTTAGGGGCAGCAGAACATGTCTGAATCGTTCCCACCACACGGCCGAATGACGCAAGAACCGCAAATAAAACTGTATTGGGTACCTCTGGGGGCACCAGGTAGAAGAATACATTCATCGGGCGCTCGGCAACTGGGCTGGGAACAAGGTGTTGATCGTCGATGGTTAGGCCGGCATTCGTCACGGCACGAGCAGAGTCGGCCTTTGAAAAGTATACGACAATCGTTCGGCCTCGCCGAAAGATGTGTGAAATGGCATGTTTAGGAAATTGCCGCTTTAAAGCGGTGGAATAATCTTTGAAGAAGGTGTTTGGGAAGGATTCAAAAACAACACCTTTGTCTAAGATCGCAGTGAAAGCAGTACCTGCTGGCGAGTCCTGGGGTATTTCCGTCTCGTTGTAGTTGTGATTGGAGAGCTTCGGCGCTGGCGTACATACCATGCGGGAGGGGGGGGGGGCGTTGCACAGTGGAAGAGGCCATGGCATTGGCATACGTAGACGATGACATCAGAGGTTTAGATTACATGGGGAAGGTACCGTTGCACGAGGCATCCATTGCGTCGTCGTCAGCAACGAATTTGGTAGCAGCTTGAGATGAGTGAGAAGGCAACTGAACAGCCTGAGGAAAGGGGTTGTTCACATCACGAGTTGAGGGCAGTGCAACGTCGTCACTTGGGGAGGGCAGCGAAACAGCACCCATGGAAGAAGAAGAGGTTGTCGTCACATCGATGTGACACCGGAAGTGAGGTCCAGTTTCGGGCCACCACTGCTGACGCCATTTTTTATTGGAGGTTTAACGACCACCGTGAGCAACTCAATGGGCTATAAGCAGTCGCCCGTCCCTAATTTAGGGTCACTGGTTCCAGGGAAAAGAGAGAGCCAGTGCCGTAAGACAAACACAACATCCATGCTTCACCGGGATTCGAACCCGGACCCCTTACGGACGAATGATCAGAGGCCAGCGCCTTAGACCACTGCGCCACCGGGGCGGCAAGACGCCATTGGAATGGCGCCGACTATCGTAGCTCGACCATCTCGGCGGAGAGATAAACAAGACGTAATAGGAAAAGAAAAATGCAAGTCACCAATCTGGGAGTATTCACAAACGATAGCGGAACCTTCCAAAGGTAAGTGCTTTGAAACTTGGGATCGCCGCCCCGGTGGCGCAGTGGTCTAAGGCGTTGGCCTCTGATCATTCGTCCGTAAGGGGTCCGGGTTCGAATCCCGGTCAGGCATGGATGTTGTGTTTGTCTTACGGCACTGGCTCTCTCCCTTCCCTGGAACCAGTGACCCTAAATTAGGGACGGGCGACTGCTTATAGCCCATTGAGTTGCTCACGGTGGTCGTTAAACCTCCAATAAAAAAAAAAAAAAAAAAGAAACTTGGGATTCACAACTCACTAGAAACACACAAAATACGCCCGAATTTACGAAGCTCAGAAGTCGCAACTCCGCCGCCCCGGTGGCGCAGTGGTCTAAGCGATGGCCTCTGATCATTCGTCCGTAAGGGGTCCGGGTTCGAATCCCGGTCAGGCATGGATGTTGTGTTTGTCTTACGGCACTGGCTCTTTCCCTTCCCTAGAACAAGTGGCTCTAAATTAGGGAAGCGCAACTGCTAAGTTGCTTACGGTGGTCATTAAACCCCTAAACGAAGAACAAAAATAAAAACAGTGGATGCTGGAAAAAAATTAAATCCGGTTAAAACAGAAATGAAATAACACCATGAATATCGAGATGAATTTGTTCGATGCTGACACTAGTAATGATGATGTTCCGATATTTCGTAGCATTCCGAGAGCTTGATTTTTTTTAAATTGCCACTATTTAAATTTTTTTGCGAAAATTAAAAAAAAGCCGAGTACAAAAAGCATTGGGGACATTTGACGTCCTCAGTCAGTTTTTACAGAACAGAGGACGAAGCACTGAAATTGAGGACTGTCCCCAGAAAATGAGGACGTCTGGTCACCTTAAAATAATGAAATAGGTTAGGGGGAGTGGCTGAGAAAGATGAGGATGTTGCACGGGACGTCATCGAGAAGTTAACGTGAAGCGGCAACAGTCCTTGTAGGTTTATGAAGGAGAAGCATAGCTGGTTGCCCTGCAGTTAGTGTGTACAGTGCGATCATTAGCGGTGGCTGTTTATAAAAATTTAAGCAAAGATGTCCAGTTTTTGTGGCATTATTAATTGCAGTAGTAGAGGAGTTCTTTTTTAAGTTCTTTTCTAAGCTGCTTGCTGCTGTCTCTAAAAACTCTACCGAAAATTTCGCTTATCTGCCAGACCAAGGGAGATTGCGCCGCCGCAGTGGCGCAGTGGTCTCAGCGATGGCTTCTGATCAATCGTCCGAGATCGATCCGGGTTCGAATCCCGGTGAAGCATGGATGTTGTGTTTGTCTTTTGGGACTGGCTTTCTCCCTAACCCTGGAACCAGTGGCCCTAAATTAGAGACGGGCGACTGCTTATAGCCCACTGAGTTGCTCATGGTGGGCGTTAAACCCTCCAATTAAAAAAAAAAGGCCGAGAAGCTTTTGTTATTTTTATCGAGAAATCAATGATTTTTGGTAAGGTAGAGAACCTATCGTTTTACTTGTTCAAATGGTGTTGTTGCGGGGTGCTTGCACTTAATGGGCCAGGCGTTTCACTCGTCGATTCTAAGTTTTCAAGTTGATTTTAAAAGGTGTTAGCTGATTTTTTGCGTAGGTTTTATTGCTACTGACTGTTTTCTTATAGAACACCTTTTATAGTTTGTCTCTTAGTCAAATTTTTTTTTAAATAAACACTTCGGTACCCAATCAGAACTTCTGTGCACGTGGGTTTTTCACCCGCAGGGACTTCTATTCAGCAGGTACCAGGTTGATCTAGAGGGTTTTGAAATTTTTTTATATAGATAAAAGTTAATTTGTTAGCCAAACTGACTTTATCAGAATTAAATTTTTTTCGCTGTTCAGGATTTTTTAGGAGAGCTAGAGCACACAATCCCCCTGTCTGACTGTTTTTCCGAGTTTTCGGCTTTTCACTTAGTATTCTCACTTTAAGGTTGTTCCGCTGTCGGTGTTGGCGCTTTACTTTACTAGTCTGTTTTATATCATACTTCCTACCCAAACCAACAACGATTTTATATTTAGTACACTTGAATTTTTATCTGGAGCTGAAGCAGGCTTTTGCAGAAAAAATGCAAATAATGGCTAACGTTATTATCCAATTAAAATTATTTTCTGTGTCTAGGTCTGTTTACAGATCGGGATTATGCTGCTAAATTTATTTATGGATAAAGAAATTAGGGCGCAAATACCAGCAAAATTACTGTGTTTTTTTACCACAATTCTGCGTGAAAAGCGGGATTTTGCTTTAAATTTTTCTATGTCTTGGAAGTCACTTCCCAGGCCGCCCCGGTGGCGCAGTGGTCTAAGGCGTTGGCCTCTGATCATTCGTTCGAAGGGGTCCGGGTTCGAATCCCGGTGAGGCATGGATGTTGTGTTTGTCTTACGGCACTGGCTCTCTCCCTTCCCTGGAACCAGTGACCCTAAATTAGGGACGGGCGACTGCTTATAGCCCATTGAGTTGCTCACGGTGGTCGTTAAACCTCCAATCAAAAAAAAAAAAAAAAAAAAAAAAAAAAAAAGAAGTCACTTCCCAAAGCATTTGTGACCCCTGAAAGCTAATTCTTATGTGACATGCAAGATTCTTTGGTTTAATAACCTAGCATGTCAGTGAATTTTCTGTATTCAAGATTCTTTGGTTTAATAACCTAGTATGTCAGTGAATTTTCTGTATTCAAGATTCTTTGGTTTAATAACCCAGTATGAAGTGAATTTTCTGTATTTTCACACATTTAGTTTGCTGTGGTTGTGACAAACACAGCTATTCTGTGCTTGCTTACAGCATACAATCGTTGAATACAGGGTGCCAATGGGTAACAGCTTGGAGAAGTGAATTTTGTCAAATGTTGCTCCACAATCGTTGCATACAAGGTGTACGATTGAAATTCTCAGATCGGCTATCGAGAGATATATCCTACAATCTCATCGGTAAAAGTTACACTCTCAGAGCATTCTCAGATTGGCTATCGAGAGAAGCATCCTACAATCTCATCGGTAAAAGTTGCGCTCATCGTGATCGGCGGCGACTGAGTGGATTAAAATTTCACTTGATTACAAAACTGTTTGTTGACATTCAGTTCATATTAAAGCTAGCATTTGACTAAATCATAATTGCAGGAAGAAAAACAAAGCTTGCTTACCACTACCAGACGAAACCCGTCGGAATCGACGGTTAGTTTTTGTTTGTTTTTTTGAAAAGAATAATCTCATATGAAACAACAAAAGCAAATTTTATTTGATTGACAAATTCATTCAACCACTTACGTAAAGACAACAGTCCAGGTTCGGGATTTTTTTTACTGAAGGTTTAACGAGAAACGACCACCTAACAATGGTCAACGGAATGTTTAGTTACATCTTTACATAATGGGAAACGTCTTACCTACGTGAATAAACTGTTCGAATGATTATTAAATTGTATATCTACATCACACAGTCCAGCGGCATAACGCAATAAGGTCTTCGAGAATATTCGCTGTTCCGATGAGAAGAACTTTGATACCAATGCCTTCTAGCATTGCTTTGTGCAACGGTTCATTCAGAAAAGATAAGACTGCATACTGTCTTTGTCCCTTAATGCTTCCGTCTTCAATAGCGCGTGGCCGCCCTGGTGGCGCAGTGGTCTAAGCGATGGCCTCTGATCATTCGTCCGAAAGGGGTCCGGGTTCGAATCCCGGTGAGGCATGAATGTTGTGTTTGTCTTAAGCACTGGCTCTCTCCCTTCCCTGGAACCAGTGCCCCTAAATTAGGGACTGGCGCCTGCTTATAGCCCATTGAGTTGCTCACGGTGGTCGTTAAAACCTCAATAAAAAAAAATATAGCGCGTGAGCCAATCGCAGGCGATCGAATGTCAACCGAACGCTTCTCCCATAGACTTTACATGATAATTTTTCCGCCCCACAGCGTCTGAACCGTTGCCCCAATCTTATTTTTTTCTCTTCGTCTGGCACATCTACATGGTAAGACTTTTATTTTGATACCTCAGCCGTTCTCTCAAAATAGGACTCACAGTAAAAAACCTTATAGAATTAACATATAGATTTAAGTGCCTATCCTGTGCTGTGTTCTCCTTTTTGATCTTTTACAAGATAATTTGAAAAAATATTTATGTAGTCATCTTTTCTTAACAAAACAAAACAACAACAAAAAAGTTCACACAGGTCTTAAGTCATAGGAAAATTTAAGGTAAGAAAAGGGTTTTTGTATGAATGTATCAGTTACAAGGAATGATGTATTAATTGTCCATTTGCTTCATAAGGATATACAGTATTTACTGAGTCATAGAAGTGCTTGGTTAGAAAATTAGATGAGATAAAGTGCTGTGTTATTCTTTCAAATTATATGTAGGAGTAACTTTTAAAATTAGTTTATTGAGTGTGAATACGACACTGCAATTAATAATAGATATAAAGAGCTCTACATGTCTGAAGAAAAGCCGTGATAGTTTGTAAACATGATATCTGTAGACCCCCTTTTTTACGCTTTCCAACCGTAGGTTGAAGAAGCGTATATGCTCCATCTTTTTCCGTCCGTCTGTCAGCAAGATAACTCACGTAAAAATGGTTCGATTTCGATGAAATTTTAGTATGTAGTAGAGGACCACCAGGGGACGAACCCTATTGAAAATGGGTGAAGTGGGGTAAAAGGTCACGCCACAAGAGCGGGATCCATTCAATTGCCCTTATGCGTCATAACTTGCGTAAATATGGTTCGATTTCAATGAAATTTTAGTATGTGGTAGGGGACCACCACGGGATGAACCCTGTTGAAAATGGGTGAAGTGGAGTCAAAGGTCAGGACATAGCAGCGGGATGCATTCCATTGCCCTTATGCGTCATAAGGTGCGTAATTTTTTTTGAGGTTTAACGACCACCGTGAGCAACTCAATGGGCTATACGCAGTCACCCGTCCCTAATTTAGGGTCACTGGTTCCAGGGAAGGGAGAGAGCCAGTGCCGTAAGACAAACACAACATCCATGCCTGACCGGGATTCGAACCCGGACCCCTTACGGACGAATGATCAGAGGCCAACGCCTTAGACCACTGCGCCACCCGGCTGCGTAAAAATGGTTCGATTTTGATGACATTTTAGTATGTGGTAGGGGACCACCTGGAGAGGAACCCTATTGAAAATGGGACAAATGGAGGCAAAGGTCAGGACATAGGATCGGGATCCATTCCATAGCCCTTATCCCACACTATTAAGGTGGACGTCAAGTAATTTTGCTTCCTATATTTCCAATGGAAAACCTTTTGTACACATTTCCTTCACAATTAGTGTGTTCCCAAGGATGGAAATTTGAACATCGATTAAAATAACTTCATACTATAACTTGGAATACTTAACATTTTCTAAAACATAACCATAATTATATTAAAATACAATAACGTTTCCTTTGGTGGTGTTGAAACCAGAAAAAAGGTGGCATGACCTGCACTTTGATGACGTCAGTGGACAAATAAATGTTGGATTGCATAATTACAGTTATGGTTTAGAAAATATTATTACAGTTATGGTTTAGAAAATATTAAGTATTCCAAGTTATGAAATGAAGCTATTTTAATCGATGTTCAAATTTTCATTCTTTGGAACGCATTAATTGTGAAGAAAATGTGTACAGAAGTTTTCACATTGGAAGTATAGAAAGCAAAATTACTTGACGTCCACCTTAAAGTAGCAATTCTTGTATGTATGTACGTATATTTTATTTTGAAAACGGTTCTAAGAATTTTGATGAAAGTCGTTAACCTACCGTTTCCCGGTACTAGAAATCGATTTAGCTTGATCTCGACTTTAGGAGAATCCGTTTAGTGGGTTCAATAACCACCCGGAATTATAACATTTTTAGTGTCACGGCGTCGTTCCATTAATGTTTTCAATGCTTAGAAATCTTATGACGTCACAATCTCGCGTTTGAGAATGTTGGCGCGCGGTTACGCCATCTGTCTCATTACGTCACGCGTTGTGTGTGGATCCTATTAAAGTTTTATGACGTCATACTCTTGCGAGCAGATGGTCGCGATTCCCATCTGCTTCATTACGTCATGCGTTGTGTGCGTATGTCCGTCCGCACGATAACTCGCGTAACAATCGTTCGATTTTGATGAAACTTTAGTATCTGGTAGGGTACCTGGGAAGGAACCTTATTTAAAGTGAACGAAATGGGGTCAAAGGTCAGTACATAGGAGCGGGATCCAGTCCACTGCTGTTGTGCGTCATAACTAACGTGAAAAAGGTTCGATTGCAATTAAATTTCAGTATGTGGTAGGGGACCACCTGGCCACAAACCCTATTGAAAATGGGAGAAATGGGATCAAAGGTTAGGGTACAGGACCGAGATTTATTCCACAGCCATTATTCTCATAACTTGAGTAATGATTTCTGGTATGTTGGAAAGCGTATTGTAATCAATGCATTGCATGATTTTACAAACTTGTTTATTTTATGCGATATTCATTTTTCATGAGCTCATGGGACAAAAATATTTTTCCATCAAATAATTTGAGAAACAAAATCGGGTTATTAAGGGAAACGATAAAGCGGTATATTTAAATTCGCATTGCTGCAACTTCACGTATCAGGTATTCGTTGCATGTAGCGGCGTATTTTCTACTTCGTAGCTGATTTTCATCGAAATTGAGAACTTGCTAATTAAACTTTGATCTAGAAATTTATTCGTTCGCATTCGCACCCAAATATTCCTTCTGCGCTATTTATACGATATATTATGCGTTGACTCAAACACTGTATGCACCTTTTCAATAGCTATGTATTTCCCATGGAGCTTGTATTAGGCGGAGACACCCAAGGCCATCTTTATACCTCACCAGGCCTGACTCAAGGATTTGCGACGTCACAATCGTGGTGCTATTGATTTGCTTTGCTCTCCGTCGTAGCAGAAAATGTTCGTATATTTTCTGTTACCACGTATTTTCATATTATCGTTTCGTATTTCAAGGGATATGTTATGGATCTCGGATACTTCTGGGAACTAGTTTGGAATGCAATTTTTTCAGCAAGGTAAGTAGCACTCTTAATACTTTTGTGTGTTCAAGTATTCAAAATCGGAACTTTTTTACGACTGTCGTTCCATTAATTAGATTATCATGGCACGTAAAGTCATTTTCTCTACATAAAGAAGAAGGAGTGGCATTTTCTGAACAGTAATTTTGTTAAGAAAATGGAAAAATGCCTGCTGTGTTACTTCATATAGAAAAGGGTGCGTAAGGAGTGACAAAACATGCATTTTAAGGGAAAATATCAAAAATTAATACTGTCGTAGGTCGCTCTGCCGTAAAAACAATTTTGACGGATTGCCAAAATATAACTCGCTCTGCCGTGAAGATGATTTTATGGGTCACGATTCAATCATGGACAGATGAAGCACATAGTTTGAAATTTAATTTCGCTAGCACAAGCTGGAGAAGGTGGAGGGAGGGAGGAATGCGAATTCCAATGATTGGTTTTGAAAGAAAGACTGCTGAGCTAGAAAAACACACATTTCTTTAAGCAACATAACTTTATCAGACAAATTTTAAATGTGGAAAAACCCGGAATATTTCCATAGCGCTAGAACAGGCATTACCACCGATTCCATAAGAAAGTCTCATGATCTTCCAGAAATGTAACAAATTCCGGTAAAAAAACGTTTTCCTACCCGTAGACAACACGATCCACAGTACTTGGCAGGCATGCAAAAACGGCGAATTTCTTAAACTTTTTTGAACACTTTTTAAAACATTTAGTGCAACTTCACAATTTTCAGTGATCATATAAATACTCTTTCGCAGTTCTCGGAGGGAAAAGAAATATAAATGAGGAGGAAATTAGTTTTTGAATAACTTGACAATCATAACAAGTCTTTACGATTTTCAAAAGATGACACTCCTTCAACAATTGGCAATCTCAGCGGTCCGCTCTCCCTCTAGCGGCAAAAGGAAGAATTACTGTAGTACGGGTAACGTTTTCGGCTCACTGTTGGTAGATCGCTCATTACGTTCAGTTGTCCTAGTTTGGTGTATTTTTGCATTCATTCTGGAATTAGAGAGTTGTATAATGGAGAATTCCGTGAAGAAGAACAAATCATATCGTTGTGTCCCGCAATGTCGTTCCCAAGGTTTCAGCTATGTTTTTCACAAGTTAGTATAAACGTTTGTGCCTTGCGTTTGAAATCCTTCCAGTGAAATGCTACTAACCTAGTAACGTCTTTGAATGAATAATAAACAAGGCAGCATGTTTTTATTGCATAGTAGCAATTAAAAAATCCGCATTTCTACATAATCTTGAAAACAAATAATTTCTGTTATCCGTATAAATTTAAACTTCATTATGGAACAAGATTTGCAATGTTCTGTCAACAGTCATTGGTTCAAAAACGCAGAACCCAATGATGATCAATAATTACCAATTCACAAACACTTTTAGGAACAGAATGTTCAAAAATTACAAATGTTATTGTTGACAGTATTGAAACTGGCTCCTGGGAAACGTCAAATGAAACGAAATGTCAGCTTTTAATAGTAATCCGGATTAGAACACCACTGTCGGTATTACTATATCACTTGCCTGAAAATGTAAAAATAAAAATTACCTGTTACAGTAAAGCATTACTGCTACACAGTGCTTACACGTTCCACTTCTGCCCGCTTTACAAGAGCACTCAAATGACTTTATAAAAATTTCACTGTTACTTGTATCTAAAACACCGTTGATGGAGTGAGGCGACGACGTTATTGCCGTGGACTGAATGCAGTGCGAAACTATGAGAATTTCTCTTCCATGTTCCTTCTTAATTCCACAAGAAATTATATGGCCTACATTAACAATCACTTCCCTTTCTTTAATGCATCTTGAATTTTTGGAAGCGTCCACAAATTTCATTATTTCAAGGATTGAAAGCGACAAACCAGCCATTCTAACATTCGACTTTATGGAAACACGTGCGACGTTACCCGTACTAGAGAAGTTTGTTTACGTTTGCGCAGCGCCCCTATAGTTCGCTGAGGTTCCCAATAAGCTCCAGAACGCAGGAATGAAAGCTACGTGTGAAGGATTAAATACAGAATTATTGGTAGCATACAGTAGAAAATACGTTTTGGAATTCCAAATTATCAGTTTTAAATTTACTGAACAACCACTAAAACATGCTACTTAAAACGAAAATTTCGTAATTTCTTGTAATTCTACCATTATTCATAACGAACTTTTGCAGAATAAAGAAATGATTTTTTGATTTTTCATGACTTCAGAGCCATGCACCCATTTCTAAAATCACTTCAACAACAAAGTACTCTAACTAAACTTGTACCATTTCTAGCATGCAGCTAATACATATAACAAAATATATAAATTACATCGCAGCAATAAGAACATTTATGAAACGTAAAACCCGCACTTCTTGAAGAATTAAGTGACCTTCAGTCAACAGCTCGAATTTATAAAATTTTACTACTGGATACTAATAAAAGAAAAGAAACATACCTTACCACTGTAAATATCCTCGTTCGTAATCGAGCAGGATATTCACAATAAGCTAAAAACGCGCTGTAAATATCCAAACAACATTCACTGGAACAACACAACTAGCCAACAAGAACGAACGAAACGAGTCAAATCCGTAGGTCTACTGAAAAAGAGTAGCCCTACGATTGTGACATCACGGGCAGGCAGTGGCGGCTCGTGGTAAGCTGAGATGGGTGGCTGCATCTCATGTTTGTAGATATCACGATACCACTTCGAAAGTTAAGTTACTGCGTCTGTGCTGACGCTGTCCGTTTAATAATAATAATATTAATACTAACAATAACAATAATATATATATATATACTGATCGAAAGTGCATTTTTTTACAGAAATTAATATTTAGATTTTATATTTAGCGATTGATGGGGAAAATGTAAAGGTACCGATACCTAAATTAGGCAACAGATATTAAGCAATGGCCACATTGTCACATTTATGAAGAAAATAATCGACCTATAAAACTTCGTCGGATACATTATTTCTTAAAAAGAAACTGATTAATCAGTGCATCCTTCCAGTTCTTACGCCTGGAGCACAGACATGAACCTCAACTAAAATAGACAGACAGACGTTGCAGCTAACTGAAAGAAGCATGTAGAGATGCATGTTTGTTGTTACCTGGAATGATACAAATAGGAACTCGTGGATCGGGAAAATGACAAGAGTGGAAGACATGGTCAAAATTCCTGAAATTGCAATGGGATGGACATATTGCTAGAAGAAAGAACCACCGACGGAGAGTTGAAATATTGAACTGGATAGCAAGGGAAAAAACAATATCCAGAAGATGACAAGAGGGAGATGGGTACATGAAATTCGAAAGCATGAAAAAAACTGACTCAAGGCAGACTGTTGTGGAAGAAGAAACTTGGAGACTTTCATCCAGCAGTGGATTGATGGTGGTTGCAAATTATATATACATGCATATACGTATATATACATATATCATCATCATCATTGTCAACCATTATCAATCCACTGCTGGACGAAGGTCTCCCCAAGTTTCCTCCACAACGGTCTGTCTTGTGCCAGTCTTCTCCATGTCACTCCCGCATATTTACGAATTTCATCCACCCATCTCCCATGTGGTCTTTTTCTGGGTCTTTTCCTGTCCCTTGGAATCCAATCTAAAATTTCGGCTGTCCATCTATGGTCTGTCCTTCTGGCAGTATGTCCAGCCCATTGCCATTTCAGGGATTTAACTCTGATCATGATGTCTTCCATTCTCGTCATTTTTCGGATCCACGAGTTCCTCTTCTTATCTCTCCTGGTTATACCAAGCATGCACCTCTGCATGCTTCTTTGAGTTGTCTGCAGCCTTTGTATGTCTCTTTTAGTTAAAGTCCACGTCTCTGCACCATACGTAAGCACTGGAAGGATGCATTGATCAAACACTTTTCTTTTAAGACATAATGGCATATTGCTCTTGAAAATTATGCTGTTTCTTCCAAAAGCTCTCCAGGCAAGTTTTGTACGCCGATTAATTTCTTCATCAATGTGACCCTCACTTGATATCTGCTGTCCAAGATAAACATACGTATCTGTTATCTCCAGTTTTTCTCCATCAATCGATAAATCTTCATTTCTTGTAAAAGCATTGAACATCACTTTTGTCTTCTGAAAGTTCATTTTTAATCCCACTTCTTTACTCTTGTCAGCAAGTTCCTGGATCATACTCTGCAGCTCTGATGGGGTAGTTGTAAAAATGACTACGTCATCAGCAAAACGAAGGTGGGTTAGATAATCTCCATTAATCTTTATCCCTTTGTTTTCCCAGTTCAGTGATTGAAAGACATTTTCCAATGTGGCATTAAAGAGCTTCGGAGATATGGTGTCACCTTGTCTCACTCCCTTTCCAATTTTTATGTGTGTTGTATTTTCAAACAGCCGAATCTTTGCACTTGCATTTTCATAGATGTTATTAATAATATTAATGTATGCATCTTCAATACCGCAGGATTTCAGAGCCGTGGTAACTGCTGATGGTTTCACCGAATCAAAGGCTTTTACATAATCGATAAAAGCCATGCACAATGGAAGTTCATATTCCCTCGCTCTTTCAATTAGTTCTCTCAGTACATGGATATGATCTATTGTGCTGTAGCCACTCCTGAATCCAGCTTGTTCTCTCGGTTGAGCCATGTCCAGTGTTACCTTCAAGCGGTGTGAAAGAACTTTAGTGAAGATTTTATAAACCACTGATAGGAGGCTGATAGGTCTGTAGTTCCTGAGATCCTCAATGTCACCTTTTTTATGTAGCAGGATCATTGTAGCATTGTTCCAATCCTCAGGAATCTTCCCTTCATTAAGGCATCGAGTGAAAATTTGGGCGAGTACTGTTTCGATTTCTCCACTTGCTTCTTGTATGATGTCTATAGTAATTCCATCTTCTCCTGGAGCTTTCCCCCGCTTCATGTTCTTGATTGCATGAGCAACTTCTGCTGGGAGGACTGGAAGAACTCTGGTACCTTTCATGATGTCTGGAGTACATGTATCATCCCTTTCATATAATTTGGAGTAGAAATCTTTCACTCTTGTCAAAATTTCGCCTCTATTTCTTGTTATAGAACCATCTTCTTTTCTCAGAGCCATAATCTGTTTTCTTCCCTTACTGAGATGTCCCTTTGCTATCTTTAGGCTTTGGTTGTTTTCAATTGCTTTCCTCACTAGCTCACAGTTGAATTTCCTTATGTCTTCAGTGATACTTTTTCGTGCTGTCTTGCATAGCTCTATATATTCCACTTTGGAAGTCACATCTTCTTTAGTTGTCCTCATCTGTCTTCTTTTTTGCATCAACATTTTGGTTTTTCCTGATAATTTGTTTACATGCAACTTGTTCTTAGACCCAGCTAATTTTGTTGCTGTTTCCATAAGAGCTTTGGTTACTTTTCTGTTAACTTCCGAAATATCCACTTCTTCCGATGTTAGGCCTTCTAAAGCAGAGAATCTGTTCTTCAGTTCCAACTTGAAAGTATTATGGTGTTTTTTAAGGTTTGTTATGTCAATACATTTTGTTTGTCTTATGAGCTTGCCACGTTCCAGTTTAGTGTTGAGGTGCATCTTACATCTCACCAATCTATGGTCACTACCTGTGTTGAACTTGTTTAGCACACTGCAGTCTTCGATGACGAATTTTTTGTTACACATAATAAAATCAATTTCACTTGTCGTCCCAATTGGATGTCTCCATGTCCATTTCCTGTGTGGCTTTTTCTTGAAAAAGGAATTCAAGATGAAAAATCCTTCTGCCTCTGCAAACTCAACGAGAGTATTTCCACGCTGGTTTCTGTTGCCGTGACCGAATTTACCTACTGAAGTTTCATTCTGTTGCCGGTGCCCTATTTTTGCACTGAAATCTCCCATAATTATCTTCAAGTGCTGCTTACCTTTATTATTTAGATGACGAATTTCCTCATAAAATTCTTCAATTTCTTCTTCAGGATGACTTGTGGTGGGTGCATAAGTTTGAATAATCTGAGCCTGGTATCTTCTCGATAGTTGGATAACGAGTCGTGCAGCTCTGTCAGAGGAACTTTCAACTTCTACCACTTTATCCTTCAGTTTCTTGTTTATTATAAATCCAACACCACTAGTTCTGCCAGTATCTGTCCCACGATAATAGAAGAGATGTCCACTTTTCAGTTCAATGAGATCTTCTCCTTTTCTCCTTACCTCACTCAGCCCGACGATGTCCCACTTGATCCTTTGTAGTTCCTCTTCCAATTCAAGAAGCCTTGAATCAGAAGATAGGGAGCGTCCGTTGTAGGTAGCCAAGGTCAGCATCAAATGGCAGCCTAGTCCGGTCCTCCGGGGATTCTTAGCACCCTCTGCCTTCATGTCGCACTGTCCGCTGCCTTGGCCAGGTACATTCCAGCTGCCGGAGACTGAGGGCCAAGATTTAAGTTGTAGAGTCATTTTGGAGGTGTTTGGCCATAACTCACCACGCTGGCCAAGCGGGTTGGTGAGTGTGGGATAGCATTTCCTCTGATCCCGATGGTATAGTTATACCGCTATTTGCGGTCGTCAGAGCCCCTTTAGTGGGAACAGGATGCACCACGAGAAGGCGGGGTTGACATTTGTCAAGGAGAGGCTGTGATGTTACGCATCACCTGACCTTACATCCCATATATATATATATATATAAGGACAAAAAAATTAAAAAAATTAATGCGTGTGCCAGTGGTAGCGGAGACACACTCAAGGTCATGTACGCGTTACGCGTTCTCAAGTGTCTCATTGTGACCCCTAGAAATATGAAGATATATATTTTTTCTTCTGATACACTCCCTTTGAAACTTCGACTTGATACCGACCACTGCAACTTGGACGGCGATGAAAAACATTTTGTGGAATTTTGAAGGGTCTTCCAGAATTTCGCGACGAGTTGTTATTGCAATACTCACACACCGGCATTCTCTTTAATAAAAACGGATTGCAAACATATCCTTTTTTTTTTTTTTTTTGATTGGAGGTTTAACGACCACCGTGAGCAACTCAATGGGGTATAACGCAATCGCCCGTCCCTAATTTAGGGTCACTGGTTCCAGGGAAGGAGAGAGCCAGTGCCGTAAGACAAACACAACATCCATGCCTGACCGGGATTCGAACCCAGACCCCTTACGGACGAATGATCATAGGCCAACGCCTTAGACCACTGCGCCACCGGGGCGGCACAAACATATTCAGTCCAGTTTTAATTCTGAAGCCATCATGATAACAATTTAGTGTAGAAAAATTTGTTTTCCAAAATTTACCAACTCCGTAAATTTTCTAAACAATGATATCTGATTAAATGTTCTTTTCAAAGTAATTAAGTACACTACGTCAATTGAAATGCGCAGCTGATTTTTGGGAATGAGGGGGATGCAGCAGAAAAATAAAATGTATCCAGTGGAGTGACTTCAATGATTTTTGGTGAATAAAAATTTACGTGAGTTTAAAAGCGAAAATTTCGCTGTGGTTGGTAAATGAAGAAATCAATTTTGTGCAAGTATTTCGCTGCAGAAATTAGTATCTCTCTCTCTCTCTTTTTTTTTTTTTTTTTTTTCAATTTATCCAATACTGAACTCCATTTTTAATCGCAATTTGTTCACATGCCCATTTTGACCAGAAGAGAAAATATAAGTAAAACTTTTTTGCAAAAGTTCCGGCATTCCGGCAACTGAGTATTTGTTATTAGATGGGAGCAACATTGTTGTTAGAATTAAAAAACTTTTTGGAACAAACCAAAAATTGGAAGAAGAAAAAAAACAGGTTGAGTAATACATTCAAACGTACTTTATTTAATACTTTATTTCAACATTCGTCATTATCTTTAATTCACTCCCCTACTTTATGTCTTATTCGGAAGCACAAGAACCGTATTAATCAACAAAGCACACAGGCCCGGCGATGCATTCCCACCCAACGAAAGACTGCATTCGCGAGCAACCCTGCTGGCGAGAGCTGCCATGAATGCAGTCCCCGGGGAAGTTTTATTCAAAGGAAACGAACTGATGTGGGAATAGGCAGAGTTTCCCACATGAGTTGGTTTCAATAGCCGTCAGGGCTGCAAGAAGCACAGTCCGTGACGTTCTTCCCGCTCCCAGTGGTGTTATGCAGGGAAAACTTCCAGTTGAGTTCAGAAAACTGCATTAATGGCATTATGCTGGGAAAACTTACAGCGGTGTTCACAAAACTTCTCTTTCATGGTACGGCAAAAAAAAAACTGCTTTGGGTAAGGGGGCTGCAGCCCCACAGCCCCATAGCAGGAGCCGCCCCTGCGGGCAGGTCATGTGACCTTGTTGCATGCCTGATGAGGTACACGGTGTAGGATAAGTCAGGTGATACGACTCTCCGTGCTGTCAACAGTCTGAAAAACGGACTGTTAATGTCACAGCTCACCAGGGGGCGTTCACGAGTTGTGGGCCGATCGTTCACGCTAACCATCATAGGATTATATGGTGTTTATGATTTCATCAGTGCAAAATCGGTATTTATCTTGAGTATTTTTCATTTATTGCTTTGTGTAATTATATTGTATGGAGTTCCAGAAAATTTGTAAGTTTTTATGCAGAAGCTAAAGTACGTCAACTCTGTTTTTACTAACGGGAGATAAATTTATAGTGTAGCAAAATGTCGGACTAGAATCCGTTCAGTTCTGTTTCAGGTATGGGTGAAAGGGTTTTGTACCAAACTATAGGTTATCAGACAGGTTATGCAGCATATAAAGAACTTGTATAAACCTTTATTGACCCAACTGTAACATAATAAAGAATTACTAGGGACGTTGGGGGTTGTGGTAAGGAGGTATGTATTGTAATGGCGGAGTTGTTATGAGGCGGACGAATGATTGTTGTTATGAAATAAAAGTTTATGTTCTCGAATGGAGTTCATTTCTGCTTAAAAGTAAGTTCGTGTCTCTTATTAAGGCATAATATGTAACACTAACAGAGTTGGAAAAACGGCGGCAAGCATTAGGATGTGATGCATTTTTCCCAGCTTACAATGTGGAAAAATTTACGTTAAGAACATTAACCGTTGTTTAAATGTAGGATCACAAATTTTATCCTTGATATCAAATATGTTCATCGTACTATATGCACGCAGGTCGGGAAAATATCCGCCGAGGAAAAACAGCCATTTTGCCACGATGCACTTTCTCTACCGTTATCGCCAGCACAGATGGAGGGAGCGCCTTATTCATGAATATGATTAGGTACAAATATACAACAAATGTGCAAGATATATTATTTATTACTAAATGAAAACATCAATTGTGAATGACTTCTCGAGCTGAACATTAATCAAAATTATTTTTTGCGAAAATTTCGGTAAATTTTTAAAATTAGCAGTTTCCGTTAACGATGCTCCAATGACTTACGCAAAAATTGATATTCCATGTTAAAATTGCTCCTCCGAATGTACAGCACCACCTCCTTTTACGAGAAGTAAAATTTTTTGACGATAAAGGGTCTATTCTCTATTGACTCAGTAAAAAACTCAGCATCGTCTGCTCAGAAATTTTCCCGTTAGAGTACTCACTTTGTGGCCAACAAATATATATATATAACCCTTATTTGACGAATTCCATGTGATAGGCACAAAAGTGCATGTCTGAGAAGCGTTCCAGGTTATTATTTTATTAATTCCAAGCAGAATCACATACGTAAAATACGAATGTTTCTGCCTCTTCCTCCCATAAGAAAGCATAGGTTACATCAAATCATCGGCCCACACGTTCGTCGCGCCATCTTGTGACAAGTGACATTAACAGGCAAATTTTATTTCCACCACGGGCTCTGCCTCCATAAGTCACAGTTAATCTGTGGCGTGACGTCACAAGCAGGCAAAAACAAACTCTCTGGTTGAAAAGATACATGTTAGTGGGCTACATTCGTATTGTGCTTTAGGTGCTACATTCGTGTTGTGCAATCGCATTATAAAGTAAATGGATTACACTGAATTTAATAGGTATGTAAAAGACACGAAACTGCTATCGTTGAAATAAAAATCCGATATTGTGTAATATATATATAAACATTTAGCACGATAATCGCGAATTGCGGCCTCTCTTCAAAAGCACTTCAACATATAAATGGGTGATTTTAAAGTCTTTGAAATCGTACACTTTCAGAACTTGTGTAAACTGTTAATAGTTTCCTTTCTTCATTTAGTTGTCTGAAACCAAATCAGACATTAAAAAACACATTAAATTGAAATCAAATGTATACACCAGTTGCATATTGAAAGTTACAACACATCATTTATTTTACTTCTATGCTGTGCTACCAGAAGGGAAAACATTTAAAATTGCCCTTGGTTTTACATGTTTTTGAGCAATACTTAATATAGAAACCTTATAAACTTGATTTTTTTTCTGAATAATTTTGATGTCCATCTGCTTTTCTGACTTCTTTTAAGTTGTGTGCAGCCCATTGAAATATATTTTTCTTAATATTCACTTTACTCTTAACCGAATTGTTCATGTTACCTAACATGCTAGTCATATCTGAAACTTACTCTTTCAATTTTTAGTTACAGCCATGCATCAATTTATTTTTAAAGCACTAGATGACACCGGTTGCATGACATGGGTGTTGGCATTTAATCCCAAAACTGCATATTTTTTGCTGTACTTGGGGCTAATATAAATAAAGTCACTGTAGTCCACACTGGTATCAAATTTGCTAGGGTACCCGTAATCACTGCCATTGCTTTAGTGAAGTAAATAGGTGAGACATTTATTCAGTAACTAAGATGGGGAGACGAGAACACACCGCTACACCTCTGCATATATTATGATCATCTTATATAGTGACTTGTTTCGCCAACCCGTTCTCCAGCTGGTAATGAAACTGTGAGGTGGGTGGGGGAGAACCTTTTTCCCATTTCTGATACCACAAGATCAATAAATATACAAGTGGGGAAGTGCGAGAGGTTTATTAATGCCACAACATTAAAAGGGTTTTTTAATCATGTCACGACATTAAAAAAAGTTAATTATAAGAGAATATGCAACCATTAGATTGCACCATGCATCTAAACATGCTACACAGAAAATAATGAGAACGAATGTACGCTCTAACCTAACAAAACTTATATTGCACAAAAATCAGTAAATGTAGGCATGATGGACATGTTGATTTATATAAGATTTTTTGTTTTGTAAATGCTTCCTCCCCTATATGAGTATGTATATCATCATCAACCATTACAAATCCACTGCTGGATGAAGGTCTCCTTAAGTTTCCACCACAATTTTCAGTCGTAAGCTAGTCTTCTCCATGTTTCTTAAGCAAGTTTTCAAATTTCATCCACCCAACTCCCACACAGTCTTCTTCTTGGTCTTTTTCTGTCCCTTGGTATCGAGTCTAATATTTCAGTTGTCCAATGGTGGTCAGTTCTAGAAATCTGCCCCATCCATTGTCACTTTATAGACTTTACTTTGATCTTCATGTTTTGGATTCATGAGTTCCTGGTTATGCCAAGCATGCAGCTCTCCATGCCTCTTTGAGTTGTTCACAGCATCTGTATGTCCTTTTTAGTTAAGGTCCATGTCACTGGTCCACAAGTAAGAACTGGAAGGATGCATTTATTAAACATTTTTTAAGACATAATGGAAAATTGCTGTATACTGCACTTAAGTTTTTTTTAATGTGAAGAATAACTTCAGGAAAAAGTCAGTTTGCCAAATTTGGAATTTATTTTTTTTTACTAATTATCAGGAGCCTATTCATGGAATAACATATATAGTACTGGTACATATTGATTCAGTGCATATTGATATGGAACAGATAAATGTAAATTCTATATTTGAAATATTGTAATGGTATGAAAGTGAAAATTTGTAGTAAATTAATACATTCATACTTACGTTCTTTAATAACTGATATACAGGTTGGTTTTGTATGGAGTGCACATACGGTTAAAAATCATAGTTTATTGTGATTTTCAGGGTACATTACCTGTTGTATATTTATATTTAATAGTGTGTGACGTATATTCTAAATTAACTTTCCTTTTTAGTTTCTTTCACTATGTAAATCTTGAGTTTATTCTGAGTTATACTTCACACTTAACGTGATATCTTTTCTCTCAAACTAATACTGTTGGCAACATAATTGAGGGAGAATGAACGTGACGTATGCCTGTTATGTTAAGAACCAGAGTTATAAACTACGAGTAAACTGTTGCTTGCGGAGCGTTGTGTTGGAGAGCGATAAATGTGGAGCGTTGTGGAACGTAGCGTTGTTGGTGTGTGGTGTGTTTAATGTTGATACCGATTTGTTATGTGAAGTGCTACATCGAGAAATAAAGCATCTTTTCCGTAAGTTTGACTTCTGCTTTTCAAATGTTTCGTCTGGCCGTTAAGGTTTAATTTAGGAACCTTTTCATCGTATGGTGATTTAAAATAACGTAGCAATAAGAAAAGACTTTTACGTAATATTGGCACCCAAACTATAGGCGAACAGATTCATAGTAGAAGTCATGGAAACTGGAAAACCTCACGGATCCTATCGGTCTCTTCTATGACTGTTATAGACATGATCATGAGGCTCATAATTCTATCACAGACAATCTACGCACTCAACGTTATAGAGTGCCAAACAATTCCCCAAGTGCTCTGTACGAGGCCTGCGGTTCCGACTTACCAGACAGCGAATACGCGAGGTACGAAGCTTATGTACCGCGTACTTCGACTGCAGTGCCTCAACAACAATTAACCTCCCCCCCCCCCGTGAGAAGGAGCAAAATTCTTGCTCATTACGTACCCCTATGCGAGTTCCATTGTATTCAGGCGAAATGGCGGATCGCTTAGGTTTTTGGAGGATCTTGACGATCATTTTGATCTATATAGTGTTCCCGAAGATTGTCAGATACCTATTGCGAGTACATGTTTGCAAGGCACGGCAAAGGTCTGGTACACACAGTCGCGTCGAATGAACCCAGAGGGCTCATATTCGCAATTTCGAGCTGCATTTTTCGATGTCTTTCCTTTTGGCACCAATAAGGCCGGCCTTGCACAACAACTGTTTACCAGGCAACAGCGAGCGTCAGATAGTCCAGTCTCGTTCGCTCTGGAAAAAGTTCGACTTTACAAATTATGGGATCCCGCTGCATTCGAGTCTGATATTTGTGATAATTTTCTACAGCAGCTGGATCCCTTCCTGCAGGATTTTTGGAAATTCGACGTCCTGTCTCCATTCACGAGTGCCTAAAACTCGTTCGAGTGTTTGAAGAACGACACTTTGATTTCAGTGCTGCTACCTTTCCAAATGCTTGTGTCGAGCCCTCCCAGCAATGTCTGCGAGGTGCCGCCAACAATGTCTTTTCCATCTCGGGTTCAGTTCATTTACCTGTCAAGATTGGCAAAGTTCAAGTTTCTTATACTTTCTTTTTGATCCCAGAGTTACCCGTGGATTGCCTTCTGGGGTGGATTTCATTAAAATGTTTAAGCTTACCCTTGATTTCGAGCATGGTCTAATCTTAATGCCTGAGGTTAGTCCTCCCACTCCAGAAGAGCCTATTGATTTCTCTGCAGTTCTTGCGAGTGACAGATTATTACCTGAACACAAGAGCCAACTTGGTCAGGTTTTACACAGCAGACCAGGGTTATTTTCTGATAAGCTAGGGTTTACACAGGTGGTGTATCATACCATTGATACGGAAGGGGCTAATCCCATTGCATGTAAGCCTTATCCATGTCCGAACCAGAAAAAAGCTGAGTTCCAAAAACAAATTCAGGACATGCTCCATTCGGGAATTATTAAAGAATCACTTAGTCCTTGGGCAGCACCTGCTTTTCTTGTTCCAAAAAACAATCTGTAGCGTATCGCTTTGTGATAGATAAACTGAATGCGGTTA
This sequence comes from Macrothele yani, assembly GCA_039090855.1. Taxonomy (NCBI): domain Eukaryota; kingdom Metazoa; phylum Arthropoda; class Arachnida; order Araneae; family Macrothelidae; genus Macrothele; species Macrothele yani. The sequence continues at coordinate 81,328,579 of CM077026.1, forward strand.
CTAAAGCTATCAATTATCCGTTGCCTATAATTAGCGATATTCTCCAGGACTTATCGTCAACAAACTGGCTGTCAACTTTGCATTTAGCTAGTGGCTATTGGCAGGTTGCTGTCCACCCAAATTCTGTAGAAAAAACTGGATTTATTACCCCGTTTGGAGCATATGAGTTCCTACAAATGCTCTTTGGTTTGGCATATGCTCCCTGTGCTCGGATCTAATGGACTCAGTCTTACGTCCTATGCTCGGACCTAATGTCCATGTCTATCTGGATGATATAATTGTCTGTTCTGAGACTTTTGAGGAGCAGCTGTCTCTGTTGGACCAAGTTTTCGAACTGCTACATAATGCGGGTTTGACATTATAGCCTGCCAAATGTCGAATTGGAAGGGCCGAACTAGTATATCTCGGATTAAAAATGACCCGTAATGGTCTTCTAACTGACGACTCAAAGGTCAAGCCAATTTCTAATTTTCCTAGGCCTAAGTCAGCGAAAGAGTTATCGCGATTTTTAGGCATGACCGGGTGGTACCAATAGTTCGTTCCATGGTACGCTACTCTATGCGAACCTTTATTTGCATTAAAACGAAAGTATAGACACTTTGTTTGGTCCACGGAGGCAGAAACTGCTTTTAATGCTCTTAAACATGCCTTGGTTTCGCCACCTGTGTTAGTCTTTCCTAACCATGCAGAAATGTTCAATATTTTTACCGATGCATCAGGTTTTGGTCTAGGATCTGTTCTGTCTCAACGAGGGCATCTTATTGCATATGCCTCTCGAATTCTTAACAAAGCAAAACGTAATTACTCTGCTACTGAACAAGAATGCTTAGCTATTTTATTTGCTGTTACCAAATTTAAATGCTATCTCAATCATTTAACTGTCAATGTCATTACTGATCATTCGGCATTACAATGTTTAACCACTGCAAAGAATCTGTCTCGAAGATTGTTAAAATGGACACTTCGACTTCAGGAATATAATGTTCGAATTCAGTATCGCCCTGGTAAGTCAAACCAACTGCCTGACGCACTGTCTCGCTGTCCGGTCAGTTCTGGTGGCCAGGCGGATACTGAAGCTCCCTCCCTATTTCTAATTTCGGAAATCACCTCAAGAGAGCAGATAATTTCTGAATTGCCGAATGATCCAGATTTTGTGGAAATCTATAATTTCTTATTCGCTGGTTCTTCTGCTCCTAGTGAACCTTCTTTAGCGGGTCGTAGTCAAAATTATGAGATCATCGATGGTATTTTGTATTGAACAAAATTTGCGAATTCGAGAGCTGAGTACCACCCTGCGATAGCTCAGTCTCTCCACATAGCCTTATTATTTGAATTTCATGATATTCCTCTTGCCGGCCACTTAGGCATACGAAAAACTCGTACTAAACTTAGAGACGTAGCCTACTGGCCGGGCATGTACAATAGAATACTCGCATACATTCGCTCATGTGAGTAATGTCAAAAGTACAATTATGATAATAAACGACCGGCCGGTCACCTTATTTGTAGTTCAAATAATTATGTATTTGAAACCATATCTATAGATTTATTGGGCCCTTATCCATTATCAACTAAAACTAAGTCTCGTTATATTTTAGTTGTTACAGATAACTTTTCTAAATGAGTGGAAGCATTCCCCATTAAAACAGCTACGGCTGATGCAATATGTGATACTTTAATACATAATGTTTTTTCTCATTTTGGCTGTCCCCGTACCGTAGTCTCGGTCCACGGGGTTCAGTTCATTTCGAAGTTATTTGAGCGAATCTGTCCAGGCTTCAAATCAAACACAAATTTATCAATCCATATCATCCTCAAGCCAATCCGGCTGAGCGTGTTAATCGCACCTTGCTAAAGATGATCTCAACTTTCATTGGCAATAAGCATGAGCGTTGGGACGAACACATTGAAATGTTTTGCTTCGCCCTTCGCTGATCATTTCATGAATCAACGCGGCTTACGCCAGCTGAACTTTTTCTAGGGCGCAAAATCCGCACCCTCTTTAAGAATTTAACTGGCATTATCGATGAAATCAACCAAAGACCAACACCTGAATCTGTAAAACTACTTGCGCAAAAGGCACGGGCTGCTATCCGTCGAGCTCAATTAAGCCAAGCTAGGCACTAATATATGAAACGGAGAGAACCAGATCTGGCAGTTGGAGATCTGGTCTTGTTAGAAACTCATTTTCAATCCTCCGTTGCACATACGTTCGTGAAAAAAATTGCACCTTTACATGAAGGTCCCTTTGAATTGGTGGAATTGTACAATAACAATGTCATATTAAAGAAGCCAGATGGCTCCCTACATTCTGCCCATGTGCAGCAATGTAGGAAATGGGTTATTAGAAGCAATGATGCAATTATTAACCCTAAATCTAGTAGGAATCCTCAGACAGAGAGTGGGACTTCTTCACAAGTATGTATAGTTGATGATGAAATTATTGACCCCCCCCCTGTCCTGCCCGATTCTCTACCTTCGTATGAGCGGGTCTTTGCTTCCACTTTTAACGATTCTCATTCTGGCATTATCCCATTCACTCGGGGTACTGCAATTATTTCAACTCTTCCGTCTCCTACATTCACAAAAGACGAGAGTTCAAGTACTTCCAGTTCCTCTGGATATTCTTGTCATGTGCAACGAGGTTCATTTTCATCTGCTTCTAATACTTCAATCGCTCCATTTACTTCTTCACGCATAGTGCCGTCTTCGTAGAAATCGCATAGCAATAGCCGTCTTCGTAGAAATCGCATAGCAATAGCCGTCTTCGTAGAAATCGCATAGCAATAGTCCGTAGAAATCGACTTATCCACAGGTGGCGGGAGAAATTCCTTAGCAAAATAGTCACCAGTAATGCTTACTTACTGCAATGACTTCTTTGCTAATGCTGCAAATAACATGATAGCAAGCTGTATTAAATTTTAGAAAATCACTGTTGGTCATCAAGATCAGGGACACGCCAAGCGGGGTTCAACGGGTGCTAAGCACCCGGGCGCCAGATTCCGGGGGCGGAAGGACCCACAATCAATTTTTTCGGTTGATAAATTAATATCAGTGACGTGGGAGTAGTTATGAAAACGTTATTCTGTGAGAAATCGTAATGCTAAGTGGAACATTTATTTTTTTTAGTAAAAATAACTCGTTTATAATTCAACAGAAAACGTCTTGAAATCAGAGAATAATTTTTACTGTTTTGTTCAGTAACAGATACCGCCGGCAAAGGATTGAAAATTCTGTTTCTAATTTTTTTTTAAATCTTGAAGACTTCAGCATTCACGAATGCGTGGCCAGCGCTATGACAAATGGGGCCAATATGTAGGAAAAACACAATGGACTTCAAAAAGCATAATTTGTCAACTTAAGACCCTTACGCATTTTATGCACTTTGAGCGACTCATACTTTAAATCTGGTCGTAAATGACGACGAAAAAATTCCCCTACAGATTGTGAACATTTTGAGCATTGTTCAAGAAATACATGCTTACTTTTCTGAATTACCTTATCGTTGGCAAATTTTCAAGAAAGAGCTTCCAACGTTGACCGTAAAACAGGGTGGGAAAATATTATAGGATCGATGCAATACGGGTAACGAGCACTGGGGTACAATTTCGATGTATTCCACGATATTAGATATTTTGGTTAGAATAGTTAGTTGGCGGAAAGTGAAAAAAGAACACCAAGAAGGAGACGTCTGATACCAACGAAATTTATACAGCATAATAACGGGACACAGAGGATAACGTGATCAAAACATTATGGCAAAATACAGCTGTATTTGCTGGTAAACTGAAAAATAACATTTCCATGTAACATGGTTAGTACGAGGTTGAACCGCCATGAACTGCGTCACACTGTGCGATTCTGGCATGGAGTCTGTCGCACAAATGTTGGATGTAAGTTTGGGGTATTGAGTTCCAAGCATCCTCAACCTGTACGCGTAAATCGGGGATGGTCGTGGTTAGCCGTGGGGACCGGATAAGTCGTTGTCCCATAAAATCCCACACGTGCTCAATGGGGGACAAATCCGGTGAACGTGCAGGCCATGGAAGTTGTCTCACACCCTGAAGTGCATGTTGCGTTGCACGTGCTGTGTGTGGGCGTGCGTTATCGTGCTGGAAAACACCACGATGGACCGACCTTACAAATGGCACAACAACGGGCTGAATGATGTTGTTAATGTAGGAGGTGCTGTTTAACGTACCCGGTACAAACATTAGTTGTGTACGGGAGTGATAGCTGATCGCTTCCCACACCAGGAGACCAGGTGTAGGCCCTGTGTGTCGCTGGCGGATGCAAGAAGGGTGGAGACGCTCCCCTGTGCATCTGTGAACACGCATACGGTCATCGGAGGCTCCCAAGCAGAATCTGCTTTCATCGCTGAACACGACAGATCGCCATTGCGTTCTCCACTGCAGACGTTGGCGACACCACTGCAGCCGTTTCTGACGGTGGGCTGGAGTCAGAGGTACACATGCCACAGGCACACGTGCACATAGTCCTGTATCCAGTAGACAGTTGCGGATTGTTCGCACAGTCACCTCAGGTGCAACGGCAGCTCGGATTTGCGTCGCAGTGGATGTTCTGCCTGACAACGCCGCTCTTCTTATGCGTCGATCGGTCCGCTCATCAGTCCGTCTGTGACTCCCGGTTCCACGTCTTGTCGTGTGGGAATGTTCCTCGGACCATGTACGCCACCATCGTACCACCACCGATACTTCCCGTCCAATGCAATACGATGATACGACCACCCGGCCTCGCGCAGTCCGACTAGACGACCTCGCTCAAAGTCCGATAACTGCTGAAATCGTACACGTCTTCCATGTCCAGGCATTGCAGCTTCTTCAGGGGTTTTGCACGTGTCCGTACGTCGACGACTGATTACATTCACTTCGCCGTACTCTTTAAATACCACCGACGATAATTTGCATATTATGCTGTGCTGTAGTGCAAGCGCTCACCGGTTGGTCCCGAAATTAACACCATACCTACGTAAACTCGACCCCATTAACATATGTAAATTTCATGATCGTCCGCCAATTCCTTATTGGTGTTCTTTTTTCATTTTCCGCCAGTGTATATCATCATCCTCCTCAACCATTATCAGTTTTCTGCTGGATGAAGGTCTCCCCAAGTTTCTTTCACAACGGTCTGTCTTGGACCAGTCTCCTCCATCTCACTGCCTCATGCTTTCGAATTTCATCCACATATCTCCCACGTGGTCTTCTTTTGGGTCTTTTCCTGTCCCTTGGAATCCAGTCTAAAATTTCGTTGTCCATCGATGGTCCATTCTCTTGGCAATATGTCCAGCCCATTACCATTTCAGGGATTTTACTTTGATCGTAATGTCTTCCACTCTTATGATTTTCCTTACCCACGGGTTCCTCATCTTGTTTTGCTTAGTTATATATACTATGTGTGTGCGTGTGTCCATCGAGAAGTTGTAATATGTTTATCATCGTACATGACGAAACTTTTTTTCTACCGGTAATGTAGACTTTTTTGTAAATTGACAGAGCGAGAGAGCGAGAGAGAGAGAGAGAGGAAGCTGACTTCTTGAATTAATCGTAGCGTCATCTGAACCAGAGTTTTACAGATTTTTTTCTTCAGTTTTATATGAGACAGTAGTGCTTTATGGAAAATCTCAATTTACCGGAAATAGAAAATAATGTTGCTAGAGATATTTATTTCATGTAAAAATGAATAAAAATTGAAAAATATTCTCGTACAAGGGGGCGGCAAACCAGGGCTTGCACCCTCGTGGAAAATGCCCTTCATCAAAAACATCCAAATGTTAAGTGAACTTAATGTCAAATGACTTATAAGAATTTATTATTGTACATTTTATTGATTATTTTATTTAGTTATTGTTAAATATGCAGGAGGATATATTGCTGTTCATATGAAAATAATATGGTTGGCAAGGTTTTATGGTCTAACAGTATTAATCTTCTGTCATTGTATTTTAATTGTTGAATTAACAGAAAGTGCTGTTGCAACTGTATGTAATTATAATAGGAGTTAGTTGGGCAAATAATGTCCTTAATGCTATCTTGAATGAGATTTGTAAAGATTTACCTTGGGGATAATTATATTGAATCCAACACTTACAGGTTCAACAGTTTGACCCAACTATTGAACGGGTCTGGGTCAAAACACCGACACCCAAAACACCGACAGGACAAAACACCGACACCCGAAACACCGACACCCAAAACACCGACAACCAAAACACCGACAGGACAAAACACCGACAAGCCAAAACACCGACAGGACAAAACACCGACAGGACAAAACACCGACAGGACAAAACACCGACTGGACAAAACACCGACAGGACAAAACACCGACAAACTGTCAACATTTTACTTCAACAGTTTTAAACTTCAAGCCTTGTATCGTACTTCTTTGACAATAGTCGGCGCTGCAGTACCAATGCAAAATTTCCTTTGTTAAAACTGCAGTAAGGAGCTATATAAAAATTTCAGTTTTTCCTGTATATTTAAAATTGTTTGTTTGTATGTCCGCTATACAAATCGACAGTTTTCAATTTAGAACCACCAAATTTGGTATACTACCTCATGGTACTCTAAGTTAGACCGTAAACCCTTTTTGGAATGGATCGAGGCCCGGGTCAAGGGGGCCCATACAAAATTTTCGTAAAATTTACAGTTTTCAATTTAGAACCACCAAATTTGGTATAATATCTCATGGTGCACAAAGTTAAACAGTTGACCGTTTTCGAAAGTGGTCGGGGCCCGGGGTCAAGAGGGCCCCATACAAAATTTTCGTAAATTCTACATTTCAAAATTGCCTTTATTCTTCAGTAAAATAACATTTCTATGTACATGACAATGGAATTCTGCCAATAAATACAGCGGTATATACATCAGCTGGAAAGTTCCAGTGAAACGTAAAACAAAATATTGTTAAAATCATAAAAAAAATTATTTCGCCACGTAGGGCGAAGAAGAGGCAGACAATAAAGCACGAGCGATACAAACGAAAATGTTTACCTACAGTATTGTAGACAGGGCAAGACATGATTCTATACTATGCACAAATTCCAATTAAGCATTACTACCATACTAAAGATTAAACATTAGGTACTAATTCACAGAAATGCAACAGTGATGCTACATTCAAAATTTACAACATATGTACAGAAGTATTCAGTGACAAGGGGAAATAACGCTAAATGTACTCAGAAGGGCATCTTGTTACATTATATTATACACACAGTGACTAATATTTTTAAAAAATATTCAACATAATGAAGGGGACATTGCGTGGGCAGTAAACTGTGCAGAAGGAAGAATTATATACAACAACATAAAACCCAACATCATCGAAGAGAACATGGGAAACATGGTGAGCTATCTTCAATGGCACATTAAAACAGAAAAATCACAAATAGCGAAGCACCAAAATTAATACGTAAAAACATGATTTGTTACAGTGAACGTGGGCGACAACAAAAATCCCACTTATAGGTTGAGATGTAACTGCAAATTGTGGATATGGAACCACCCAGCCGATTGGGCCCAAGTGGATTGAAAAACGCTATCGGTGTTTGTTGAGGCAGCACGAGAGTGCTCCATTTGGAGGCGAGTGGTTAACCGTGCTAGGAAGCGTCTCCGAATGATAGCACTTGCCTCCTGAGGAGGTGGAATAAGAGCGGGGAAGCGTTGTTGAAGATGGAAAGCATAGACAGTGAACTTCACAAGAAGAAAAATGTAACGGCACACAGGAGGCAAGTGAGTAGGTGGATGCTTAGTTTGGAGTAGCCAAGCATATGCAAGAAACGGTAACGATCGAGCACAAATTCGATCAGCAAGACGAAATGCTGTGTTTAGGACTGGCAGGAGAACGGGGCAGAATAGGTATTGATGTTGGACGTCGCTGACTTCAGGGCAAAAGGAGCACTGCGGAGAGGTGAGAAGGGTCATGCGAAACAGTACTGATGGGGCGGGGAGACGAAGGTGAAGAAATTGCCAATGGACATTGAGTTCAAGAGGGGAGGAAAGGGCAGAGGTAGATGCTGTCCAGATGGCTGGGAGAAGAGAAGGAGGAGCAGAATGAACAGAAAGTGGAAGTGCGGGAGGGGAAAGAAGCCAATAAAGAGAAGAGGAGGAGAGAGAAGTAACTAGAACCGGGGAGCTACGAATGAGGAGAAAGAACGGTAGGGAAAGAGGAGCAGAGGGGACCGAGAAGAGACCATCAGGTGAAGCGAGGAGTGGAAAGAGGCTCCAAAGCGCTGTGCGAAGAAGAAGATATTCGTTAGCAAGAGTAATGGTTGGAGATAGAAACAATGAAGAAAGAGGTCTCCAGGTTAGATCAGAAGTTACGAGAGAACGGACAGTTATCACACCAGAGCGGATCCAATGAGGAAAGTAAAAGTAAGGGAGGTTAGGAGGGTGAATAAGAGAAGAGAAGAAGAGAGGTTCATCTAGGAGATCAAGAGTTGAAGAAGGAAATGAACGGAGAAGAGGAAGCGAACGAAAGAGAGAAAGGCCCTCTCGCAGGACAGGAGGGAGGTGGGACGGGAGAAGAGAGTATGCATCCATCTTCAGAAACAGTAGGAAGGTGAAGGATGGGTCACGGAAAGAAGCTAGAACATTCAAGGTAGTGGTAAGGGACGGAACAGTTGAAGTGGCAAGGCGAATGAAATGAATAATACGATGTGTTTTATAAAGGAAAGCTGGATCAGGAAGCTGGATGCCACCCAAAGAGGCTGGCAGATGAAGCGTGGCAGGTTTAACCCAGTGATGTGAAGACCAGATGACGGAAGTTGAGAGGCGAGTGATGGTCATCATTTGTGACACGGGCACAACCGTCGACATCCAAGAGTATTCGCATAGAGAGATAAGTTGTCGACGAACAACGGCTGCTCGTTGACGGAACGATGTGAAAGGGCGGGCCTTACTCCAGTAGGCAGCAGTCCGTTGTATCCGGGGAAGAAGAGCAGTCCAGGTGGCAGATGCAGAAGCCAAGGGCAATCCGACATACGCACCGAGGATCTTCTGTGTAGTGGCTGTCCACTGCGCACCCCAAGGAGCATCGGTGCGGGCAGCCCATGCCCCGCACCATAAGCCAGTACTTTTAGTGGCATTCAGCGCTGCTCCAGATAATGCAACATACTGTTGATATACAGAATACAGGCGATCAAATTGAGATTCATCCCGGACGCAAAAGGTCACATCATCAGCATAGGCGGTGAAAATTATTCGATGATGACGAGTACTAGCCACTGTCGGCGGTAGGACATCCAGGAGTGATCTTCGGGCTGCTAACAGGAAAGGCTCAAAAGCGAGAGCGAATAGCTGGCCGGAGAGCGGACATCCTTGCCGGATGCCTCGCTTAAACGGAATTGGAGCGGTTAGAAATGTGGCCGCTCGAACATGGAAACTGGCGCCCTGATAAAGGGCCAAGAGTGCGGAAGAAAAGGTAGGAGGAAAGCCAAATTGTGAAAGGACAGCAGAGAGATAAAAATGAGAAACGTTATCAAAAGCGGACTTTTGATCCAGATTGAGAAAGGCAAGAGGTTCAGAAAAAGAGCCAGCGAGGAAGTGAAGATGAAGGAGAAGAGAAACGTTAGTGGAAATAGTCCGACCAGGCACAGTGTATGTCTGGTCAGGAGAAATAACGAAAGAGAGAACAGAATTAAGGCGACGGGATAAGAGTTTTGTATAGAACTTATAGTCAGTGTTTAGGATGGAGATAGGGCGCCAGTTTCCAAGATCCAAGAGGTCACCCTTCTTAGGAAGGAGGATGGTGTGTGCCAAAGTAAAGTCGGGCGGTAACGCAGGAGAGGAAAAAGCAGACGAGAAACACGCAGACAGAAAAGGCAGAAGGCACGGTAGAAAAGCACGATAAAAGGACAGAGGAAGGCCGTCAGGTCCAGGAGCGGCATGAGGATTGAGAGTAGCGAACGCCTCGCGGAGTTCGCGAAGAGAGAAAGGAGAGAGTAAAGAAGTAGATAAAGTAGAGGGGACCTGAGGAAGAGAGGAGAGAAGAGGAGAAGCTAATGAGGATGAAAACTGCGTTACCGCACTGTACTTGGCGATGAAATACTGTCTGGTGAAAGTGCATAGCTTCGATGGGTTCGAAGTGATGGAACCATCCTGGAGGCGAAGATGACGCAAAGATGTAGCAGAACGATGTTGAGATTCCAAGGCGGTTAAGTAATCGTGAGAATCAGCTGTAGGGGAGAGATGCAAGAAATGCATCCTGCAGGCTGCATCGGATGCGCGAGGAAGAAGCAAAGCGTGGAGATCTGCCAGATAGCCGGGGTATTGCGGATCATCAAGAGAGAGCATCGACAATAGAGCACGTAGATTCGCAATTTTCATATCGCTCTCATTCCGAGAGGCATGGGAGTAGCGCCGTACAAAAAGGACCAAGTCATGTTTGACACTGAGCCACAGTTGCATCGCGTCGGACGTAGTATCAAGAAGGGGCTGACGTCTTCGGAGGAACTCACGCACAGCAACACAAAATTGTTGATCATCCAGGAGCGAGTCCGGAAAAGTCCATACTCGTTGAGTCCTTGAAGGTGAAGGCGAAACACACACCGACAGACTGACAATACTGTGGTCTGAAGCGGCGGAAGGATGATGGGCAGCAGCTGCGATCGACGGGAGAAGAGCAGTCGAAACATAAAATTTATCCAACCGTGCTGCCGTAGTGCTGCCATGGATGGAAGAGCGCCAGGTAAAAGAGATTTCCGACGGGTGTAGATGCCGGAACGCATCAACCAATTGAAAATCATCAACTAGCTGGGAAATCTGTAATACACGTTGTCTGCGGTATTCTCCAACGGTTGAATTGCGGTCAAGGGCCGGCAACAACGTACAATTGAAATCTCCGCCGATGAGAATATATTCAGACGGTGGGATGCATGACAGCTCTGTACGGAGTGTGGAGAGAAGATCAGGTAACAGACGTTCATCACAGGGGACATATATGTTAAAAACATGATAGGTCACGTTTTCAATGCAAAAGACAGCGACTTGGAGGTTGTCCACATGTAAGGCACGAATCACTGGCCTCGAAATCAGAGGGAGTAGGCGGTGATGGATCCCAAGTGCAAGGCCACCATTCCGTCCAACTCGATAAGCATGGTGAAAATCGTAGGGCCAAGCCCGCCAACGAGAGAACAAAGTGGTAGCAGAGCAATTGGTCTCTTGGAGCAAGAGAAGATCTGCGTGTAGAGGCGCCAAGTCCTCATACACTAGAGCATTTCTAGGAGAAGCAGAGAACCCTCTGCAGTTAAGTGTGACCACCTTGAATCGGTAGGTCCTTCCCAGGTCGACACGCACGTGCGCTGGAATCTGTTATTTTCTTCGCTTGCTTCTTCATTCTGTCAACACTAAATTTGAGATCGGGATAGGAAAGCACAAGATTTCGATACACAGATATCACACTAGAAACTTGGGTTAGAACAGTAGGAAGATCAAGCAAATGACGTGCAACAAACTGATTAAAGAATCTAGGATGTTTATGAGAGCATAATACTTCATATATTTTATGAAGAGAAAGCGGACCTACCGGTATATCCGCCTTCGCTTCAGCTAGGTATCGGAGAAAAGAATCTAGGGAAAGCACTGGGGGTGGAGTCTTAGAACCTGGAATCACAGCAGGGTGTCGACTTGTTCGTGGCGAAGTACGACGTTGAGAGGAGGAGCGGGAAGATGAGTCAACAGAACGACCTCTTGCAGCACCGATGCGAGGAGGGAGCGGAGTCTGCGGAGCACTCCAGGACTCCCGTCGAGCAGGCTTGCTGGTAGTTGTAGGGTCAGAGTGATTGCCAGAAGTGTCACTAGCAGTAGGGCAGTCCATGTCAGTAACTGTACTTGGAGTGTCTTCATCCGATGGAAGATGAAGGTCAGCAGTCAGGTCAGCTGGAGCTGCAAGGAACGTGGGCGGAGCTGTCGGTACCAGATGAGGAAAGTCCTCTGTCAACAATTGTGGGGCAGGACCCCGTGGAGGAAGGCCCGATGGCAGAGCAGGTTGATGAAGTTCTGAAGACACCTCCTTAGAAACGGTAGGGGTGGACGACACAGGGCTGTCACGAGTGACTTTTGGTCCCGAAGACTGAGGTACAGCAGGGCGGCGGAAGCACTCACTACGTTGATGGCCATACGCCTTACAAGTCTGACAATGAAAGGAGGTTAAAACGTCGATGCGTTGGATTTGATCTCCGCATTTTACAGTGAAGAGAGTAGGAAAAAGACTTGATATGTTCATCCGAAGAGAATACTACTCGCGCAACTCGTCGGGCACTTTCAATCGAACGATCATCCTCGTCCTTTGGAGCAGCGGAGTGTGTGGTAATGTTACCCACAACACGACCGGATTGCATAAGAAAAGCACAAAGCATAGCATCTGTGACTTCAGGATGTACTGGGTACATCGAGACCGTTACTGGTCTCTGGGCGACAGGCTCAGGAAATAATTGGTGATCACCAACAACCAGCCCAGTCTGTAAGACAGAGGTAGCATCTGCCGCATGAAAAAAATAAACAATGACACTCGGCCCTCTGCGCGACATATGACGTATCGCTGACGGAGAGAACTTTTGTTTTAGAGCAGTTGAGTACATTTTGAGTGGTGTGTCTGGCAGCGCCTCAAAGCACACACCCAACTCAGTAGCCGTGGTGAAAGAGGTACCTGCTGGAGAATCCACTGGAATTTCGAGCACAACCTCATTACCAGATCGACGGACATGAGGTTTTAAAGCTGCGGCTTCCGCTTGCATGGAATTAGACTTGGGCTGAAGCCTTTGGGAAGTTACCGCTGAAGAATAGAAACGAGGAGCAGTAGAAGTGGAGGTTGAAGGCAGAGGAGCACCGCCATCCATTGAAGGCAGAGGAGCATCGCCATCCATTGAAGGCAGAGGAGCACCGTCATCCATAGTGTCCATGACGTCAACTGTCACTATATGAGAAGCAGCTGGGGCAAGAGCTGTAATAGTGACGTCAGGGGAGGAAAACGATACGCCGCCAACGGTTGACGTCGACCCGGAGGGCAACGTGACAACGCCACCGCTGGGCAAAGTGCCGTGATCACCGGAAGTGATGTCAGGGTTGACAACACCACCGGATGACGCCATTTTAATGGCGCCGAGATAACTAGGCTTCTACCAGCTCGGTAGGAATTTTAAACACGACGATAAGAAACGAAAAAAGGCACTCACCACTTCGGGAGATGTCCGAAACGAATCACCAAACCTTTATAGTGGAGGTAAGCACAAACCTAGTTATCCTAGTAGCCTAAATACTTGAAATACAAACAAAACTCACGGAGCACAATCTACAGTTTTCAATTCAGAACCACCAAATCTACAGTTTTCAATTTAGAACCACCAAATTTGGTATAATATCTCGTGGTGCTCTAAGTTAGCCGTAGACAGTTTTTGGAAGGGGTCGGGGCCCGGGGTCATGTGGGCCCATACAAAATTTTAGTAAAATCTACAGTTTCCAATTTAGAACCACCAATTTTGGTATACTATCTCATGATACTCAAAGTTAAACCGTTGACCATTTTGGGAAGTGGTCGGGGCCCGGAGTCAAGAGGGCCCCATACAAAATTTTCGTAAAATCTACAGTTTTCAATTTTGAACCACCAAATTTCGTATACTACCTCATGGTACTGTTAGTTAGACCGTGAACTCTTTTTGGAAGGGATAGGGGTCAAGGGGGGCCCCACACAAAATTTTCGTAAATTCTACAGTTTTCAATTTAGAACCACCAAATTTCGTATACTACCTCATGGTACTGTAAGTTAGACCGTGAACTCTTTTTGGAAGGGACAGAGGCCAAGGGGGCCCCACACAAAATTTTCGTAAATTCTACAGTTTTCAATTTAGAACCAACACATTTGGTATACTACCTCATGGTACTCTAAGTTAGACCGTAAACCCTTTTTGGAAGGGATCGGGGTCAGGAGTCAAGGCGGTCCCATACAAAATTTTCGTAAAATTTTCAGTTTTCAATTTAGAACCACCAAATTTGGTATACCATCTCATGGTGCTCAAAGTTAAACCGTAGACAGTTTTTGGAAGTGGTCAGGGCCCGGAGTCAAAGGGGGCCAATACGAAATTTTGGTAAAATCTACAGTTTTTAATTTAGAACCACAAATTTGGTTATCTCATGGTAATCCGAGTTAGCCCCTGGACGGTTTGGGGAACGGGTCATCGGGGCCCGTTGTCAAGGGGGCCCATACAAAATTTTCGTAAAATCTACAGTTTTTAATTTAGAACCACCAAATTTGGTATACTATCTCATGATACTCAAAGTTAAACCGTAAACCCTTTTTGGAATGGATCGGGGCCCGGGATCAAGGGGAGGCCCATACAAAATTTTCGTAAAATCTACAGATTTCGGTTTAGAACCACCAAATTTGGTATACTGTCTGATGGTGCTCAAAGTTAAACCGTTGACCGTTTTTGGAAGTGGTCGGGGCCCGGGGTAAAGTGGGCCCATACAAAATTTTAGTAAAATCAACAGTTTCCAATTTAGAACCACCAAAATTGGTTTAGTATCCATGGTGCTCAAAGTTAAACCGTTGACCGTTTTGGGAACTGGTTGGGGCCCGGGGTCAAGAGGACCCCATAAAAAATTTTCGTAAAATTTACAGTTTTCACTTTTGAACCACCAAATTTCGTATACTACCTCATGGTACTGCAAGTTAGACCGTAAACTCTTTTTGGAAGGGATCGGGCTCAAGGGGGCCCCTCACAAAATTTTCGTAAATTCTACAGTTTTCAATTTAGAACCAACAAATTTTTTATACTACCTCATGGTACTCTAAGTTAGACCGTAAACCCTTTTTGGAAGGGATCGGGGCCCGGAGTCAAGGGGGTCCCATACAAAATTTTCGTAAAATTTACAGTTTTCAATTTAGAACCACCAAATTTGGTATACTATCTCATGGTGCTCAAAGTTAAATCGTAGACAATTTTTGGAAGTGGTCGGGGCCCGGGGTCAAGGGGACCCCAAACGAAATTTTCGTAAAATCTACAGTTTTTAATTTAGAAACACCAAATTTGGTTATCTCATGGTACTCCGAGTTAGCCCCTAGACGGTTTGGGGGAAGGGGTAGTCGGGGCCCGTTGTCAAGGGGGCCCATACAAAATTTCCGTAAAATCTACAGTTTTCAACTTAGAACCGCCAAATTTTATATACTATCTCATGGTGCCCTAACTTACACAGTAGATGGTTTTGGGAAGGAGTTGGAGCCTTGTATTGGTCGGAGCCCGGGGTCACAGGGCGCCCACCCAAACTTTTCCATACAATCTACAGTTTTCAGTTTAGAACCACCGAATTTGGTATACTATATCATGATACTCTGAGTTTTACCGTAGACGGTTTTTGGAAGGGGTTGGGCCCGGCGTGAAGGGGGACCATACAAAATTTTCGTAAAAAGTTCCATTTTGTACTTTTAAGAACTTCAACGCAATTTAGCACTCCAATATCCGATGTACGGTCTAAGTTGGAGACCGTAGATAACAACAGAGTGAGAAAATATCTATTTAATGGTGTATTAAAAACACAAATGAGTAAACGTTAGTTTTCACCACCAACGGACTGCTTCATCAGGCAGAAATACAATGTAATGTAAAAAGAGAGTTCCAGATATTCAAAATGGTAAACAAAAGGATGATCAATGCCAATGTCAAGTCACATGCACTCGACGTGTCATAGGTACATTGCATTTCAGTGTCGTTGGATTTTCAGAAGTGCACGCCAGTGCACGGCTCTTCTATAGATGTCTTTTCGAAGGTAAATATTTCCACTCCATTTACTTTCTTTTTTGTTTCGTATAAGTAAATTAAGTAAATCAATTTTTTTCACAATTTCAGCCATCCCTGCTCCTATTTTTTTTTTTTTTTTTTGCAGAAATACTACTGCATCAGTCAGACACTGGCATTGGCGGGCATTAATTTGGAATAACCCTGCTTTTCACATGGACAACTTAACGCTGCGTGCTCAAGGGTTGGCAATCCTGAAACTCTTTACATTTTTGCTCCCAATTGATAAACTAAAAGTAGAGTTTATCAAAAAGCAATAACCTAAATGAATTAAAATAAATTTACTGGAAAATTACAGGAATACCTTTTTAATATATTAACTTTCACCAGGTGAGCTTGGTGTTTCCACGAATAGTAATATTTACCCGGGAAATACCGGGTACCCCTGCTAGTTTGAGATATAAATTACCTCGGTTTTGCAGATTTTTCTCAGCTACATAGGTTACGTTTTTAATTTCGTATTTTTTAATCGCGGGGACTTGGGCAGTTTCAACAATTCTTAGTCACCTGTACTCATGTTCATAACGTTTATATAGCAAGACATGTTAATGCTTTTAAACGTACATAAAATGCCTAAGTGATTGTCCAAAAATTATGGGCTCCCCGGTGGCGCAGTGGTCTAAGCGATGGCCTCTGATCATTCGTCCGTAAGGGGCCCGGGTACGAATCCCGGTGAGGCATGTATGTTGTTTTTGTCTTACGGCATTGGCTCTCTCTCTTCCCTGGAACCAGTGACCCTAAATTAGGGACGGGCGACTGCTTATAGCCCATTGAGTTGCTCACGGTGGTCGTTAAACCTCCAATCAAAAAAAAAATTATGTTTTTTTTAAGTCCATTGTGTTTTTCCTTCATACTGGCCCCCATTTATTCCATCATATTGGACCTGGCCACGCATATCATGAAAGCTGACATCTTCAAAATTAAAAAAAAAATTGAAAATAAAATGTTAGTCCTTTGCATGTGGTATCCGTTAGTGAACAAAAAGAATAAACCATTTTGCTCTTATTTTAAGTCGTTTTCTATTGAATTATATAATGAAGTAAATTTTTACAAAAAAATCAACGTGCCACGTAGCATTTCCATTTTTCACAATAAAGCGTTTTTATAGCTTTTGCCATGTCTCTGTTATTAATTTATTAAACGTAAAATTTTATTTGGGATTCTTGCCTACCCTTGGAATTTGGCTACTTGGCACGTCTCTGGTTCTCGCTATGACGTCACAGCCCCCATGAACCGTTCTTTGCAGAAGCTTAGAATACTAATCTTGAAACAAAGGAACGACCCAGCCCTTCTTTTTCTATAGCCCTGGTATGTCGCCACCTTTACGAAAGCTCAGAGATGTAATAGAAAAGATAAGCAGACAATGTATTGAAGAAAGAATAAGATATCTCCCTTCAGCCAAGGACTAGCAGGAAACACCCCAGAGACATCACTGCCCACGTACAACACCCAGGGTGCTGCGGGGTACTGCAAGTTTTAACCACAGAAAAAAACCCTGGGAGAAACCCAGTTTCTCCCAGCCTCACAATGCGCTTTGTTGGTATGATAGAGATAAGCAACAAACTGCGGCCGAAAAATTATCTTGCAATGAAAGCTATTACCTACCACCCAGAGCTGCCTCCCAACTATCTAATGACCTTCATTTACTTACACTCCTACGAAAAGGTGAGAGGGGAGCAGGTTATTAAATTCGTTAACCTTGGACCGAACCCAAATCCTCGGAGCGAGGAAAAATCACGTTACCTAAGAGCACCAGTCTTTTTGTAATCAGTCTGTTTCTCAGTTCCATGAGTAACAGAGGTTTTGAAAAAGAAGTTCCAAGCACAACCATGTCGGAAATATGTACGTTTGTCGATTCACAAAAGGGGGGAAAAACTGAGTTTAAATTGATTTCTTTTCTTTAAAGAAAGACAACGGTGTAATAAATTTTACTGGATATGCGATCAGAAGAGTAATGTCTGCAAAAGTAGAGCAATTACATCACTTGCAGGTGAAGAACATTATCTTATAAGTGCGTCCGAGCATAACCATGCTCCTGAAAGTGCTCGATCTAAAGTAGCCCAGAAGATTGCGGACATCTAAGAGAAGGCCAGAACCACCAACGATTTACCCCTGCGAATTATACAGGATGTAGCCTCCGAAATGTCTCTTGTGGCTCATCACAGCATGCCGTCGAAAGAAGCACAGAGGAAATTGATAAAAAGAACTAGGAGGGTTGAAATGCCACCTGAACCTGCAACTGTGGAAAGACTAAATATACCTGAGTTCTTAAAATACACAGAGGACGGGGAATTATTCCTATTAAAAGATTTCTATGAGAGCAATGAAAAAATTTTAATTTTTTCAACAGAAGCTAATCTCAAAATGTTGAGTGAAGCTACATTTTGGGTGATGGATGGGACTTTTAAAACAGTGCCCAATATTTTTAAACAGCTCTATTCAATTCACGGTCCCGTGGGTCCTATGAACAACTGTAGAGTTTTGCCGTTAGTTTACGCTCTGATGACTAGCAAATCGCTAACCAGTTACTTCTCATTCTTTGAAGAGCTAAAGACATTTGCCACTCAGAAAGATATTATTTTAGATCCACAGTGGGCGATCACTGATTTTGAGATGTCAGTCATCAATGCTGTAAGTGCCGCCTTTCCAGGCGCTAGACACCACGGATGCTTCTTTCATCTTGGGCAAAACATTTGGCGCTAAGTTCAGGCTACTCCTGGCCTGCAATCGAGATATTGTAGTAATGAAGAGTTCAGCTTGATAGTTCGACATCTTCCGGCGCTTGTTTTTCTTCCTCCTGAAGATATTGATAATGCCTTTAACGAGATAAAACTATTGTTTGATGACGAAGCGGACGATTTAGTCAAATGGTTTGAAGAGTACTATGTCTTGGGAAAAGTTCGTCGTACAACACGTAGCGGTGAAGAACGGCGAAACGAGCCAATCTTCCCACCAACTCTGTGGTCAGTGAATTCAGGAGTGATCCCACGCACTCAGTGCTTTTTACAGTGCTTTACAGTGAATCGCGGTTTTGTATCACCACGGATGATCGCCGTGTGAGAGTCTGGAGAAGACGTGGCCAACGGCGGATTCCTCTGCCATTGTGGAGGACCACACGGCCCGACAATGTAGCATCATGGTGTGGGATGCTATCAGCGCCAACAGCTGCTCACCGCTGGTACGTAATACTGAACATTGACTGCAGGGCAGCCCATACGCCGTTTTTCAGCAGGATAACGCCCTGCCGCCTACCTCTCGGATCAACCTGAATGCTTTACACGGTGTGCGGATGCTTCTGTGACCAGCACGATCCCCCGACCTCTCGCCCATCGAGCATATGTGGGACACGATTGGACGTCTGTTGAGTACCCTCCCACCCCCGCAAAATGAAGATGAACTGTGGACGCGGATGAACACCACATACATGGTCCACGATACCCCAGGACTCTATTCGGACTCTCATTGCCTTGATTCCACGTCGGAGTCAACGCTGTATCACCCAAAATGAGGGCCACACTCCTTATTGATCATCCTGTATATTCGGCCACTGGAGGGTGTTCCAGGGCTGCGTAGGGTGCCGAATGTAACAGTGACAATTAAATCATTTGTTATAATTTTTTTTGTCTGTATGTGACAATTAAATCATTTGTTCAGGACCCACTTGGCTATCTGTGTGTGCAGTTTGGTCAGTTTTCAAGCATTCCTTCATGGTGTGGCATTTTCTCTGTCAGGCAGTGTATTTTACAGTGCTTATATATTGAAACTAAAACTCCTGATAAAGGTTTCTATTTTATATACATTTCATAGTAAGAATTTTATTTTGGATTCAAGCTTTTCTTCTTTAACTGCTGAAATAAAATTTGTCTGTACAGTTTTTAAAAGCGGATTTTCATTTCCCAGAATTCATAAGAATCTGCGTATTCGGTTACATAGAAAATGTCGTACATTAGGAAGTTATAATTTTCTTCTTTAACTGCTGAAATAAAATGTGTCTGTACCGTTCTAAATACAGTTTTGAAAAGCGGATTTTCATTTCTCAGAATTCGTAAGAATTCGTTTTCAGTTACATAGAAAATATCGTACATTAGGAAGTTGTAATCATACTAGTACAAGCTTGGGTTTAAACCGCATGAACGTACTACACTCTACATTATTCTTTCAAATGTTAAATTTCAGTGTTATGTGAAAATCATTAATTAAAACAACTGGAAAAACAATTCACAAGAAACAGTTCGTTTCATCTTGCAATTCGAGTTGAAAGCCAGGATTTTAACGGATGTTCTCGTATAAATGTATTTACATGTGTATATTAATAAACGCATTTTATTTCTCTATTGATACCTTTTCCCCCACTATTCAGGAGGCTTGAATGGTGAAACCAAATAAGACGGCTTTATTAATATTCACGTCAACTATGAAATTCTTCAACAGCTCTTTTTATCCACTCATATCAATGTTTGCCGGCTCAGTCCACGGAATCGAAGTTTCTTTAGCAATGTTCTTTGTCCCTAACGTATCGCTTCCAACGAAGTACGGAAGTGATACGTTATTAGGGCACAAGATGACGGTTGCTTCTTCTTCATGACTGAAGGGAGTGCCCGTTAACCGCTGTTAAGATGTTCTATTGTGTGCAGGCTATTGCTAATGTTATTCGTAGTGCACATATTCTGTACCATCTGAAACTCACCGTTGTTTAGAAGTTACCGCTATTCGGTGATGTCTCTTCAATAAAACTCGGTGAATGCACAGTAAAAATAAACAACAGGTAATATTTAATAACATTTAATTTACTGGCGTTTAAAATACTTCATACAATACACTTTTGACATCGTTCGTATAATTACTGAAAGCTGTGGTAAAAGGCCTCTTTCGTTATTTTCTTCAGCTGGTTTGTCACGCCGTTTGAATGTTAGAAATATCAATGAATTTCTTCTTTTTAGTGCTGATATCGAAGGGGAGGGGGATCACTCACTGAGCCGGCGCCAGATCAGTATAATACGGTGGGTTATTCAATGCAGCAACGGCTCGCTTACCAAGAAATTTCTCTACTGTCTCTGCCGAATAGGACTACGATTTGTCATGCTACGAGACCATGTGCAAAGGTCGGCCCTACGGGACGAATGTGTTTCAACCAGTTCCGGGCGATTCGCCCAAGGAGGATTGGTTCAATGCCGATTGGCCCAATGTCCGATTCGTCCAATGGTACGATTGGTCCAATGCCGATTCGTCCAATAGTACGATTGGTCCAACGCCGATTCGTCCAATTTTATCATCTTACCAACGATAAACTGTTCTATTTTCCAGAAAGGAATAATGATTTAAATTTTTCTGCTTATTATATCCTTTTGAAAGAGCATTTCCGTATATTTGGTAATTGTAAACATTTTACATAAACCTGGTAAAAGGCACTCAATGGAGCATTTCTCAGCTGTTTGCAAAGCACCTAGGAGCGGGCCTTTTTACAATATTTTTTAAGTTACAACCTAGATATTTGGTATTTGTAAACCTTTTATAAAACCTTATAAAAGGCACTCATCGTATCATTTCTCAGGTCTTTACAAGGCACCTAGGCCGCGGGACTTTTTAGAAGTTTTTAAGTTACAACCTAGATATTTGGTATTTGTAAATATGTTATAAAACCTAATATAAATCACTCGTCGTATCATTTATCAGGTCTTTCCAAGGAACCTATAGGCAGGGGCCTTTTTTTCAGAGTCGTGTCTTAGGGACTTCATTAAAACATTCAAAGTTTTAGAAGATTAAGCAATTGAAATAGAAAATAATACTCTTTAGCTTTATCATACGGAATTTTAAATGGCAAGAAATACAGGATTTAAAATATTTATCTGACTTCCCATTTAGGGATATAATAAAAATGAGGAAAAGTGAGGAGCACTTAGCGCCCACGCAAGCCCAGATATGCCGCCATTTCTACAAGAATATATATATAAAACATTGAACATACATGACGGGCGTCTCCTTAACCATTGTAGCCAAAAAATATCTCTTATGGGGACATATACTAATCAATTGTATAAAACTAAAAACAAAATTGGAAATTACTGGTTTTGATATTAAATAACCATAAACTGAAAACTGAGGCTTCAAGAAAGCCCTCAAGCAATTATGCGTAGTTTCAGCTAAAATGAACTGTTCTAATTTTATTATTATTTTTTTTTTTTCCGGTTGCAAACTTTTCCCAAATTCGTGGCAATTTTATTTTCAGTATTAACGATACTTATATTTGAAAGTCGTTTCTGTTTCATATTAGATCAAAAGTAATTTTTCGTGATTTTAAGTTCGGAAAACGATCTTTTCTCTCAAGCCACTGTTTCAGACAGTAGAAATTTGCACAGGGGGATGTGTTCACCTTAGGCAATCAGAAAAGTCCCCAACAGGAAAACTCTCCCACATCGAAAAGGTCCCCCATCGGAAATGCCCTCACAGGAAAAGTCCCTCATCTTTTTCAGTCAGGGACCATGCACAAATTGCATTTGACACAAAATATCGAACGTGGGGGAGATTTCCGGTGTCATCATTTCTATTCCCACGCTGTTTAAAACAAGTTGCAGCCGTACAAAGTGCTCAATTATGTGGGGGAAATTTCCGGGGTCGGCATTTCAAACTTTTACCGCAGTTTAGAGTAAAAATCGGTTTACAATTAGCAGGGTTGGGTGAGGGAAATGTCCAGGTTGGTATTTCCACTTTTACCGCGGTTTTTAGTGGAAAACGGTCTTACAATCAGCAGGCTGACAGGGTGAGGGGAAATTCCGGGGTCCGGATTTCTTTTCCATCGTTCTCATGTTCATAATGTTTACGTAACAAGTCAATAATATTGCGATGTTACGCAGGCAGAAAATATTATTAGGCCTAACGCCTAAGCCCTTCTAAAAGTTTTCATTCCGTCATTTCCATATTCCTAAAATTTACGTAACAAGTAATGTCAGTAATACTGCGCTATTACTTATACACCAAACATTGATTAATAGGCCGTAGGCCTAGAGCTTTTTCTTCGCCTATGCGATATTTGTAAAATTTACAAAAAAGTCAAGTTAATAGCTTGGCGAGTTAACTTAGGCATTCAATATTAACCATTAGGCCTTAGGCCTTGGGCCAATGAATTAATAATTAGTGCCTAAGTGCAATATGATTAACTTGAGTTCATGCAAAAACGTTATGAATATGACATCGTTAGAATGAAAACTGTTAAAAAGGCCTAGGCCTAGGGCCTATGAACTAATATTTAGTGCCTAAGTAAGAAGATTATTACCTTGTCTTGTTATGTAAACGTTATTAATATGACATCGGTAGAATGAAAACTGTCAAAAGAGCCTTGGTCTAGTTATTAATTATGAATGCCTAAGTAAACGCGCCCAAAACTATGTTCCGAGGCCTTCCACGTTATAGCTCCCCCCTCACAGCCAATTGATATATGATGTTCGTTCCTAAGAACCTTCCAAAAACCAAGATTGGGTGAATGGATGAAATCCTCCCTGCTTTGTTATAATTAATCTGTGAATCATGAGGATGGATCGAGACCGCTGAAACTCAAACAATAATTGCCAATGTCCAAAATTAATGAATGATGGATTGGTTAAAACTCAACAACTGTATTAGATATGTCTGATGGTGGAAAGTCAGTCCATCTGTCGAGTCGCTGTCTTTGGTTGCATATCAAAACGTCCATTATCTGGTGAAAAGTTCGGAATTCGCCAACGGTAATTTAGCGTCTCTCTACTAACGTTATTCCCTAAAACTTGAGAGAGAGTCTTTCTTCTCTGAGATAAGACCTATATCTCTCAGTGATCTCCTTTCGAGCGGTAACAAAATGCAAGTCAGACCTTCGTCTTCGCTGCCTAGAAGAACGATCTCCTTCGGAATATCTGGAGATATCCGTGAGAGTCTCTGAATATAAGACCTATATCACAGACTCTAACTTCGAAAACATCTCGTGACTGTTCGGTACGAGACCGACATACATGGACCCCTACCGCCTGGGTCCGCTCGCACTCGACGTCTTTTTGAGCTACGACTACGGGAGAACTTATTCCTCTCCTTACCGAAATCAGACTAACTAACATTTTCTCGGGCTTCTCTCTCTCTCTATCTCTCTCTATTTCGCCCCCGCCGCACGTACGTCACTTCCGCTTCCTTGCCTTGCTGGCGTCCCGCTCTCCCTCTCTGTGCTGACGCCTACGTCATGCGATGACTAGGAGTTTTTCTATCTTACCGTTTATTGGACGCGCCCATCCTGTGTACGAACATATCGGACCCTCACCAGATAGCCGGCCCGTTTGATGTACCTCCGTTAGCGGCGCTGTTTTGGACAAACTTAACTTACTTTAAAGTACAATAATACATTAGACACAATACACTTTGCTACATACATACAATAACTAATGGTCAGCTTGTCAGACATCCTGACGTCTGCTCTTTCTGAAAATGTCTGGCGGATGTTGTTAGCTTAATGGCTGATAGTTATCTTGCTTGGGAAAGGAATGCGCCTTTCTCCGAGCGTGTGAAACCCAGCCCTTCTTTGTATCACACAAATAATTTCAAAAAGTTCTAGAATCATCCATTTTCTTCTTTGTCCACTGGACCACGTTTTAAGTTTTGTTAATATTCATATACATGGATGTTCACATCATAAGTTCATATATCACACATTGGTTTAATATTATATCGGCATTATGTTGCCATCATTAGTCCATTAATATATGAATTTCCTGATTATACAGGTATAATGTTTATCTGATTATCTCTCTCGCATAAATAATGCTTCAGCTCTTACATGAACTTTACGGATATCACATAGGCGAAGAAAAAAGTGTTTAAAAGGCCTTGACCTACGGTCTATTAATTAATATTTGCTGCATAAGTAGAAGTCCATTTTGACATTACTTGTTATATAAATTTTAGGAATATGGGAATGTGACGGAATGAAAACTTTTAGAAAGGCCTAGGTGTTAGACCTAATAATATTTTCTGCCTGAGTTGTACCGCGGTAATAATAATTTGAAATGTTACGTAAACGTTTTGAACATGAGCACGATTTAATAAAACATGCAGACCCCGGAATTTCCCCCACCCTGTCAGCTTGCTGATTGTAAGACCGTTTTTTTACTGTAAACTGCGGTGAAATTACACTAAAAAACTTAGGAAAACCGCTAAAAACTGTGGTCACAGTTGAAATACTAACCCGGAAATTTCCCCCGCCCCATCCAGTTACTTGTAAGACCGTTTTTTACTAAAAAGTGCGTAAAAATCGAAATGCCGACACCGGAAATTCCCCCACCCGGTCCAGCTAATTGTAAGACTGTTTTTACTTTGTATAAACGGCGGTAAAATTTGAAATGACGACCACGGAAAATTCTCCCACATATTTGTGCTCGTTGAAAGGATGCAACTTGTTTTAAACAGCATGAAAATGGTTACTGTGAGAGCGGGAACTTCACTGATGCACGACACATAATTAATGGAACATTAAGATTGTGTAATCAGGAAATCACACATGAAATGAACTAGTAAAAAATACATTAGGTTTTATAATGTAATACAAAAATTAACGTATGTTGTATGGGTGTACTACGAAAAACCTCCATATATGTATTTTTCTAATGGAACCTAGAATGTATTCCACAAAGACAAAGAACTTTCGAAAGTTCCAGAACATTTTGTAAAATATTTGAAGGCTACAAAGAAAGCCAGAAGTACTCACGCTCAGGAAAAGATACACCTTTCTCGAGTACGATAAAGATCGACCCATTAAGATAATGGCATCCGGCAAACTTTGTTTAACGAAGAACAGACGCCGAGAAGTCTGGCTGTCTACACATCAGCATTGTATGTGGACAGGAAAATGTATTGCGTTCATATATGCTTGTATCTTTTGCGGTAGGTTAAGCCCGTCTAAGAAACGCCACCGATCAAACGATCCGGCTATCCAGTGGAAAGAATAAACGCCACCGATCAAACGATCCGGCTATCCAGTGGAAAGAATAAACGCCCGCAGAACGGATAGGCACGTCGACGCCATCGAGGGGAAAAGGAGCAAACGCGCTGGCCACGAGGACCTCGCTTGCCAACAGGGAGAGTAGTAGTAGGCCCTCGGTCCCAAGAAGCGGCAGTAACGTACGTACAGTGAGGAAGCGAACGAAGACAGAGCGCCAAGCGAAAAGGGTAGTCTGTCGGTTGTTCACGGAACGAACGGAGAGGATCAGGGAAGCTTCAGCTGACGCGACTCGAAGGTTTTTCGGGTGCGTGTGTACTCAGAGTAAAGGTACGAGATGGTCCAGTCATACCATATACGGTGATGGAACTATTATTTTCTAGGTTAAGGAAAATCGGCGGCACAGGTCTCAGGAAGACAGACTCTCGCGATTTCTTCCGTTAGCCGGAGAGCGTAACTTAGAAATTTGGTGAAACAGGTCCCCGAGACGGGAACTCTCACCGATTGCGTTGTTCTTCAGGTAGATAGGAAACCACGGAGAGATACAGGTTTTAGGCATTATCGAGAAAGACTCTCTCTCTAGTTCACGAGTATCGGTAAATGATAGGCGCCAGTTTATAGGTTGGCCGATTACAAACTTTTCTCTTTACACTGGAAGAAAGACATTTGATTTATCACTACGGAGAGCGTTTCTTTTTCTACGGACAAGCTTACCTGCAAAAGCCTCCCATATTATTCATTAAATGTTGTTACATTTCAATCAAATCTTTCAGCAATTACTTTGTAGTCATTGGTAGTTTTTATCTGTAGTTTTTCGGCAGTATCAATCTATCCTCCTGGTTCACAAATATTCTTTATAGTAAAGTGGGGAGGAGCGTCCGTTCACTCAATATTAATATTGGGGTAAGTTCATATGAACGAACCTGGTGCTTCTATTGGCTGTGAGGGGGTCCTATAACGTAGACGACTGCTAAACATAATTTAGGGCGTGGCCACATAATTAGCTGGGTACGTTCGCCCCTACAGTTACCTCAGAAATCTCTCCCACAATTGATATTTTGTGTAAACTGCAATTTGTGCACGGTCCCTGACTGAAAAAGGTAGAGGACTTTTCCTAAGGGAAACTTTTTTCAATGTCGGGAACTTTTCCGAATGAGGGACAGTTTTCCTGAGTGGGAGTTTTCCTGTGGGGAAGTTTTCCTGTGAGAGACTTTTCCGTCCATCATTAGCAATATCATTCTTTCCACCACGCGAAAAGCTGAAATTACATCAACGCGTAGTGCAAAATGTATGTTTTTCATTTTTTTGAAGATTTTGCAATACACGAGAATTCCGCAGAACACGCATCACGGAATATTTTATAGTAATCCCCCCAATCCCCCTTCTTTATATTGCTGCTCATAGCGAATCACTAATATTAAATTTATTGACACTTGAAAAAAATGCAAGTAAAACTGATATAGTAAAACAATAACCGCTTAAAGAGATGCAATTTGCAGAAGAAAAATAGCACCCCAACATATTAATTGAATATACCAAGACATTTTTATGCACGTTAACGAGCGACGAACAAAGCACGGTTGGAAAGCGTAGAAAACTTAAGAAGCAGTGGCTCGAATGAACATTGGATTTACTTTTTTTTTTTTTAACTTCCTCTTATAGTAACATTCTTTCTTTAGGTCAAATTTATTGCAAGAGAAGAAGTTACGAAACCATGCCCCAACGCATTCTTAATTTCACAAAACTGGCAGCTTTTGCTTAATTTCGTCATGTTGGGTATCGATCTGGGCTTAAAAATTCCACAGATTTAAAATCCGTTTGAATTTTTTTCTACGATAACTACGTTCTGAAATAGAATTTTGAACTGGGAGAAATAAAGACACGTGCTGGAATGCAAAACACACCCCACGCTGGCCTACTGAGAAGTTGCGACACGGGGGACGAACAACGCGTTGTCTGAAAAGGAGAGGAAGGGGGGGGCATAGCGAGAGAGAAATAGAGAGAGATGGACAGAACCAAGCCCAAGATTAAACAAGACCACTTAGTTGGCGCAGTCCAGTTTAAGCGCGGCGCAAGTTTTACTGTTTTAGTGTCTGAAACAACGCAAAACAATAAACCTAAACCGTGGAAAAACTGCTGCAAATGTTCCCACATAAACACATGTAACTGAAAAGTTATTCGTAACTTACATCGGCGCTTTACTTTGAATGGATTAAGTTAAATAAAAAAAGTTCCGTAAATGTTACGGGTACATCGTAAAACTTGGCAGGTATGTGCTATCATATTGTCGAAATTTAAGCATCAGGACCTGCTTTGAATTTGGGATATGGTGTACACCCGCCGAAATTTTAATTTCGTATATGCCGTGGGGCCCAACGCACGTTTGGGACATGATGTACACCCACGTGATTTGTCCACCCGCCGAATTTTTAATTTGCATGTAGTGTGACCCAACACACGTTTTGAAAAAGAATCCGACTTGCCTCAGCTGGGGGGAGGGGGTGGATCCCAAAATAAAGCAAATGCAATGCAAATCAAAAGCAACACACCAGATCTCTACGGGAAATGGCAATTTCGTACCAGGGAGATTGCCCCCGCCGCGAGTCAGCGATGTTACGGGGTCATAGACAAAATGCATACGCCGCAATTGCGTTTCTTTCACAGATCTTGTCAAAGTGTGGAAGTTTTCCTAGTAGAACAAAACGAAATGTACGTGTTTTCCTAGGGATATAAATGCGTTTGTAAGATCATAACGACACAAGGTTTATGTAGAAGCTTTGCCACTCACTAAATCTTGAGTTATGGCTTTTATATTTCGCATGTCATGCAATAAAGGCTAATTTACAGGGACTCAACAAATCGATCTTCAGGTGTTGACAAGATACCCACGTTACGGGCCTTTTTCGGAGATTTTAAATTACAACCTTGATATTTCGTATTTGTAAACATTTAATAAAACATAATAAAAGTCACTGAACAGATTATTTCAATGGATCAGTTCTCAGCTCTTTACAAGGCGCCTAGGCAGCCGGCTTTTTTAGATTTAAGTTACAACTTAGATATTTGTTATGCAACTTAGATATCCTTGTTAACAGTTTATAAAACTTAATAAAAAGCACTCAACAAATTATTTCGCCGTTCTTTACAAAGCACCTTGGCCGCGAGCCTTTTTAGATTTCAAGTTACAACCTAGATATAGTTAGAGCTTTTAGAGCCCATGAAAAATATCATATATGCTAGTTTACCTTTAGGGGTTTAACACCCCTTAATTCAAAATTTTCTTTCGTCTATTGATAGCGTTGTCTAATGTTTTAAGTTTGAGCTTCTTGAACCCATAAGAAAGGTAATATATATTAGTTTAGGTTTGGGGGTAACGCCCTTAAATTTCAACATTTCTAAAACAAAGTGCAATTTTTATAAGGTTCATAAATATTTATTTGATCAGTTTTCTTACACTAGATCGGAAACGTCCTCAGACGTTACGCATTATCTACAAATTATCCGTAGTGGGCATGTGTCCGGTGGGCATGTGTCCGGTGGGCAAGTGTCCTGTGGGCTTTAGTCCGGACCTCCCTCTTCTTATACTTCCCAGTTATGTCAATATGATTAACTTGATACGTAAATGTTATGAATATGACATCGATAGAATAAATACTGTTTAAAAAGCCTAGGCCTTTAAACAGTAATAGTAAATGACGGAGAAATTTACTTCGTTATAATATATATATATTAATTTTCCAGTAATATGTTTAAAGTCACTGAAAAATTGGCCTCCATATATAATACTGCAATAGCTTCCAAACAACTTTGATACTATTCTTTATGTTTTCTTAAATTCAAGTACCTGGTTTACACACAAATTGTAGAATATATCAGAAGGAAGCCACACGTTTAATTTGCTATTTAACGAATGGGGAAACGATTAATGTGGTTATAATAATAATTCAAAATCTGCAAATTTCGGTATTTGTATGACAAAGGGCGATAACAATTTGAAAGTCGGGGCGATTGGCAACTAAGAAAACATTACATAAAACTTAAAAAACGTAATAATAATAAATGAGAAAGTCTCCCCAAAAAGGTTTTGTTTTAATTTTTTTAACTGCAGGGCCTCGTAAGTGCGCTTCCTGGGCGACTGCACCGATCGTCCAGGCGGCCCTGAGAGTATGTATTAAGAAATAATCCTGAATCCAGGAGTTTCCGTATCGCTGTAATGTGCTAAAAACCAAATAATACATTCGAAAACCTTTGAGAAATTTCTGTGCTTTATACAACATTTGCACAGTGGATTTCCCATTTCATTCATTCAAAAACTTTTTTTAGCTAAATAATAAATAAAATATAATTTCCCACAGAGATAACATACTATTTTCTCAGTACATCTGGAAACGTAGCGCAGTCCACTGTATTTCTAAAAAAAAAAATTAAAAAATGCGTACTGCATACACGTTCAACATGTAACTAAAAAAATATCTTTGGAACACCTAAAGTTTATGTATAACTGATGAAATGGAATAGTAAGGAATATGTTTAACGAAGGTGTATCTTATCCACCCAGATGCGTTTTTGAAAACCAAAAAATCGTTTGTCTGGTGGTTGTTAGTTGAGGGAAGCATGAGCGGGAGGATTCCTTTTGTCTTTCCTCCCATCACCCTTAGGGTCCTAAGGGGAAGGGTGCGGGGAGAAATACAGGTAAACAAGAGATACGAACTCGTGGGTGAATCGGTTTCACAGCGTTGACAGTGTAATCAGCTTACCTTTGCTCAGAGTATAGTTTCGCGGAAGGAAGAAAAGTTTTTTCTTCCCCATCTGTAGACTGATATTACCAGTAAAGCCCCCCCTTCCCCACAGGATTCGGACGGGTATATTGGATTGTAGAAAAAGTAACACCACACATTTTCTTAATCGCAGTCGAAGGTTTTGCTCCCTGGGTTTTGCTACTGGTAATTTTAGTTCCAATGCTGAAAATTCTCGGGTACGGAGAACTGGCCCCCGGAGAAGTGGCCACCGGAGAACTGGAAACATTGCAAATTCAGTGCCATAAAATTGTTCTGCATAGACAAATTTCGTGTGGCTATATTCTCCACTACTTGAGCAACTATTGTTCATAATTTTTTTTTTTAATATTTCATTTTCAGCAAGAAATTTAGACATTTCCATGATTTTCGGAGCTAAGACTAAGCGAAGAACTGGCCACCGGAGAACTGGCCACAAAAATTTAAAGGGGCCGTACAAAAATTGTGTTCTGGGCTGCTCTGTCTCCTCCAGATTGGTTATCTGACACACATAAAATGTCCGTAATTTCGTATTTTTTTATTTACGATATTTTTCTATAAACTATAACTACACAAATTCTCTGCTAGTATGAGCAAACCCAGGAAACTTGTCGGGTGTGTGTGTGGGGGGGGGGGTGCTTAAAACCTAAAATATGAAGTATAAAGAATTTCTGGTCCGATCGGGAGATTTTCAGACATTACAAGCTACAAGTCATCGAATTGCCTGCCTGAGGGCGTCTGCTGCCTCAGGAAAGTAGTGTGTGTGTGTGTGTGTGTGTGTGTGTGTGGAGGGGGGATACCAAAGTGCCGCCCCGGTGGCGCAGTGGTCTAAGGCGTTGGCCTCTGATCATTCGTCCGTAAGGGGTCCGGGTTCGAATCCCGGTCAGGCATGGATGTTGTGTTTGTCTTACTGCACTGGCTCTCTCCCTTCCCTGGAACCAGTGACTCTAAATTAGGGACGGGCGAGGGCTGCTTATAGCCCATTGAGTTGCTCACGGTGGTCGTTAAACCTCCAATCAAAATTAAAAAAAAAAAAGATACCAAAACCGTAAAATATCAAAAATTTCTCATTTCTCTTCCGATCGGGAGATCTTCAGCATTTTCAAGCTGCAACTCGACAAATTTTCTCAGCTCATGTGCACTTTCTGGAAACCTGTCAACGATGGGGGGGGGGGGGGGGTATCAAAAGTGTAAAATATCAAAAATTTCTAGTCCCATCGGGAGATTTTTGGCATTTACAAGCTACAACTCGACACATTATTTGAAGGCATGTGCCTACTCAGCAATCCTGTGTATGTGAATGGGGAGGGGGATACCAAAAGTGTAAAATATGAAGACTTTCTGGTCCGATCGGGAGATTTTCAGTATTTACAAGCTGCAGCTCGACAAATTTTCTGTTCTGAGCGCATGTGCCTACGTAGCAAACCTGTCCGGGGGGGGTAATTTCAAAAGTATAAAATATGAAGATTTTCTCGTCCGATCGGCAGATTTTTGGCATTTACAACTCGACAAAGTATTTGAGGGTATGTGCCTACTCAGCAAACCTGTGTGTGTGTGGGGGGAGGGGGCATACCAAAAGTGTAAAATAGGAAGATTCTCTCTTTCGATCGGGAGATTTTCAGCATTTAGCAGCTACAACTCGACACATTATCTGAAGGCATGTGCCCACTCATTAAAACCTGTCCGGGGGGGGGGGGGATACCAAAACTGTAAATACTCAGCATTTAGCAGCTACAACTCGACACATTATCTGAAGGCATGTGCCTGCTCAGGAATCCTGTCGGGGTTGGGGGTTGTAGCTTGTAAATGCTAAAAATCTTCGGATCGGACGAGAAATTCTTCATAGCTTGCACTTTTGATACTAACCCCCTTGCCCCCCCCCCCGGACGGTTTTGCAGAGTAGGCACTTGCCTTCAGATAATGTGTCGAGTTGTACGTAGCTTTTCAATGCTGAAAATCTCCGGATCGGACGAGAAATTTTTCATATTTTACAGTTTTGGTAATTCCACCCCCACCCCCCACCCCTGACAGTATGCTGAGTAGGCACATGCCGTCAGAAAATTTGCCGAGTTGTAGCTTATAAATGCTGAAAATCTTCCGATCGGACGAGAAATTTTTCATATGTTACACTTTTGGTATTACCCCCCCCCCCCACCAACACCACACACACACACACACACACACACAGGTTTCCAGAGTAGGCACATACGCTCAGATAATGTGTCGAGTTGTAGCTTGTAAATGCTGAAAATCTTCGGATCGGTCGAGAAATGCTTTATATTTTATACTTTTGGCACCCCCATCAGTGCAAAAATGAAAAATATCAGTATTAAAGTGATTGGGGGAGAGAGGCACATTGGTACTGCAAGTTCTCACGATGTGGTTTTGGACGTTTGGCGAAAAAATTCTATATGGAAAAAGTTTTGTACCGATAAACTCTTACACTTTCTCATATAAGGGATTTTTTGTTGTTGTTGTTGTTGTTGTTGAGAGTTTAACAACCACCGAGAGCAACTCAACTCAGTGGGCTATAAGCAATCGTCTGTCCCTAATTTAATGCAACTGGTTCCATGGAAGGGAGCGAGCCAGTTCCGTAAAACCAGGGGCGGGGGCTTCACCAAATTGGGGGTCACGCTTCTTCTATTCTCAAAATAACAATAAAAAAAAGGCAAAAAGATAAACTACGTCAACGTCGTATATTTTAAAACACAATTGTAATTGTTCATTAGTAAATGCACAAGGAAACAGAAATATTCTTTTATTTAAAAATAAAATTGAGCCTGTGATTTTATAGAAATATTCAGAAATGCTTTATTTCCAAACATTTGTAAAAAAAAAAAAAAGTGAGAAATTAGTGAGGTTACTCGAACAAAGAACGAGAAGCACAAAAAATAAATTGAGAAATAAAGGCGCAAGAGGTTATCCGTTTCCGTATTTTTATTTATTTTATTTATGATAATTGTTTTAAACATTTCCCACACATCGTGAGAACATATCAAACACAATACGGGGATGGCAATCAAGTTTCCTATCAAATGAGCAATACTGAATATGTAAAAAACGTTTTTACTTATTTTGCTATTTATTATTTTCTTGGAAATAAAGAGCTTTGGCCTCATAAATGGAGCTTGGTCTACTTTATGAGAACCAAGCGATTATTTAGTTGAACAGAATGAAAGACACTAGGTGGGCACTTCTCTTCCAGTAAAATTATTGAGGGGGCAAGATTCGCCTTGCGCCTCCATAGTCGGCGCTTCTGCATAAGACAAACACAACATCCATGACTCACTGGGATTCGAATCCGGACCTACTTGGACGATTGGTCATATGCCTGCGCCACCAGCAGGGGAGGGGGGCACTGTAGTTTTAGGAAATGTACTAAGTCACGGCAATTTATTTCTTCAAATTAAAGTACATTTCTCGCTTGTCTTACATAGAAAGTTTTCTCGAAATTTGTTTCGAGTCCCCAATCCAATTCTCCATCATATAGGCCAACAAACGGCAATCTTTATACCCCCCCTTGAACATTCAAAGTTTCCCTCGGAGGAACGGCAATTGGTGCCCGGCCCCTTAATGAAAAACATGTGGCAATTTTCCTGTGTGGAAGTTTTCCAAGTTACTGAAAAACGTGTCGCAATTTTCCTGTGTGGCGGTTTTCCGGCAACCAACGAAAATATTCGGCAAAAATTATTTTGCAGTGGAGCCGTTGCTAATGTTCCTTTACATAATTTAGCTGACGTAATGAGCCCTTATGTTCTGGTGAACTGCCAAACCGATTTTGCATCTTTGTGATGCAAGAGAAAAATTTACAAAATGTAAATAAACATAAATAACTTTGAGAAACCATACTAATCGTAAGATGTTTCGGTTTCCTTCTCGACACAATAAATGGCAATATGTTGCATACAGGTGCACGAAAAATTCCCCCACATAGGAAAATTCCCCCACATGAATCTCCCCCACCTTTTGAGTCAGGTATAGCGCACAAATTGCATTTTACTCAAAACCTCGAACGTGGGGAGATTTCTGGGCTTGCTTGTGATTTCCATTTTCACGCTGCTTAAAACAAATATGTGGAGGGTGAATTGCCGGGATCGGCATTTCCATTTTTCCCGCAACTTTCAGATGTTTTATAAGATATCCGGTAAACCGTCAAACAAGAAAAGCTTCACATATTCTTCAGCAACTTGGAAAAATGCCACACATTGGAAAACTGTTACCCAGGAAAACTGCCCCATAGTTTTCACTAAGGGGCCGTCGTGCACAAATGCGGTTCACTGTAAACTGACACACAGGAAAACCGCCACACATCTTTCAGCAACGTGGAAAACTGCCACACATTGACAAAGTGTCACACAGGAAAATTGCGTCATGTTTTTTACTAAGGGGCTGGCCACAAATTGTTGTTCCCTTGGGGAACACTTTGAATGTGTGGCATATTTCCAGTCAGGCAGTTTTCCAAGTTTCCGAATTATGTGTGGCAGTTTTCCAAGCTGCCTCACGACGGGAGGGAGCTCTTTTGTTTGTCTGAATTTTCATGCCGGCTCACAACTGGCCATAAAAGTTCGGGGAAGGGGGGGGTATAAAGATTGCTATTTCTTGGACTATATTGAGAATTGAATTGGGAACTCTATAATATGTAAGCCAAACGAGAACTGTACTTTAATTTGACGAAATAAATTGCCGGACTCCGTACATTTCTTTAAACTACGGTGTGCAGTGTTCGACGGAACTACAGCACGACTCACGCTGTGCTCAGAAAAGGACGATAAGATGGGATTTTTTAAAAACGTTGAATTTTTACTTAGGCGTTAAGTATTTACATAACATGTCCAGCTTGTAATATTTTTTGTAACTTAATTAATTCATAGGCCCTACACCTTGGCCTTTTTAACAGCTTTTAATACGCCGACTTCATATTCATAACGTTTACCTATCAAATCAAGTTAATATGCGCTTTTACTGAGGCACTAAATATTAATTCACAGGACCTATGCCTAGGCTCTTTTAACAGTTTTTATTCTACCGGTTTCATATTCACAACGTTTACATATCAAATCAAGTTAATAATATTGTGGTTTTACTTAAACACGAAATATTAATTCATAAGGCCAAAGCCTAGACCTTTTTAACCGTTTTTATTCTACCGATGTCACATTCATAACGTTTACCTATCAAATCAAGTCAATAATATCGCGCTTTTTTACTTAAGAACGAAATATTAATTCCTAAGGTCTAAGCCTTTTTAATATTTTTACTCTACCAATGTCATATTCATAACGTTTACCTATCAAATCAAGTCAATAATATCGCGCTTTTTTACTTAAGAACGAAATATTAATTCCTAAGGTCTAAGCCTTTTTAATATTTTTACTCTACCAATGTCATATTCATAACGTTTACCTATCAAATCAAGTCAATAATATCGCGCTTTTTTACTTAAGAACGAAATATTAATTCCTAAGGTCTAAGCCTTTTTAATATTTTTACTCTACCAATGTCATATTCATAACGTTTACCTATCAAATCAAGTCAATAATATCGCGCTTTTTTACTTAAGAACGAAATATTAATTCCTAAGGTCTAAGCCTTTTTAATATTTTTACTCTACCAATGTCATATTCATAACGTTTACCTATCAAATCAAGTCAATAATATCGCGCTTTTTTACTTAAGAACGAAATATTAATTCCTAAGGTCTAAGCCTTTTTAATATTTTTACTCTACCAATGTCACATTCATAACGTTTACCTATCAAATCAAGTCAATAATATCGCGCTTTTTTACTTAAGAACGAAATATTAATTCCTAAGGTCTAAGCCTTTTTAATATTTTTACTCTACCAATGTCATATTCATAACGTTTGCACATCAACCAAGTTAATAGCATTGCCCTTTTACTTAGGCACTAAATTTTAATTCATTTTACGAAAATTTTGTATGGAGCCCCAATGACCCCGGGCCCCGATCCCTTCCAAAAAGGGTTTACGAGGTAATATACAAAATTTGTGGTTCTAAATTGAAAACTGTAGATTTTACAAAAATTTTGTATGGGGCCCCCTTGACCCAGGCCCCGATCCCTTCCAAAAAGGGTTTAGGTCTAACTTACAGTACCATGAGGTGGTATACAAAATTTGGTGGTTCTAAATTGAAAACTGTAGATTTTACGAAAATTTTGTATGAGGCCCTCTTGACCCCGGGCCCCGACCACTTCCAAAAACTGTCTACGGTTTAACTTTGAGGACCATGAGATAGTATACCAAATTTGGTGGTTTTAAATTGAAAACTGTAGATTTCACGAAAATTTTGTATGGGGCCCCTTGAGCCCGGGCCCCGACCCCTTCCTCAAACCGTCTAGGTGCTAACTTAGAGCACTATGAGATAGTATACCAAATTTGGTGGAACTAAATTGAAAACTGTAGAATTTACGAAAATATTGTATGTGGGCCCCTTGACCCTGGGCCCCGATCCCTTCCCAAAAAGGGTTTACGGTCTAACTTAGAGTACCATGAGGTAGTATACCAAAATTGGAGGTTCTAAATTGAAAACTGAAGAATTTACGAAAATTTTGTATGGGGGCCCCTTGACCCCGATCATTTCCTAAAAGGGTTTACGGTCTAACTTAGAGTACCATGAGGTAGTATACCAAATTTGGTGGTTCTAAATTGAAAACTGTAGATTTTACGAAAATATTGTTTGGGGGCCTCTTTGACCCGCCTCGAACCCTTCCTCAAACCGTCTACGGGCTAACTTAGAGCACTATGAGATAGTATACCAAATTTGGTGGAACTAAATTGAAAACTGTAGAATTTACGAAAATATTGTATGTGGGCCCCTTGACCCTGGGCCCCGATCCCTTCCCAAAAAGGGTTTACGGTCTAACTTAGAGTACCATGAGGTAGTATACCAAAATTGGAGGTTCTAAATTGAAAACTGAAGAATTTACGAAAATTTTGTATGGGGGCCCCTTGACCCCGATCATTTCCTAAAAGGGTTTACGGTCTAACTTAGAGTACCATGAGGTAGTATACCAAATTTGGTGGTTCTAAATTGAAAACTGTAGATTTTACGAAAATATTGTTTGGGGGCCTCTTTGACCCGCCTCGAACCCTTCCTCAAACCGTCTACGGGCTAACTTAGAGCACTATGAGATAGTATACCAAATTTGGTGGTTCTAAATTGAAAACCAGAATTTATGAAAATTTTGTATGGGGCCCCCTTGACCCCAATCCCTTTCAAAAATCATCTACAGTCTACCTTAGT
Source organism: Macrothele yani (assembly GCA_039090855.1). Taxonomy (NCBI): domain Eukaryota; kingdom Metazoa; phylum Arthropoda; class Arachnida; order Araneae; family Macrothelidae; genus Macrothele; species Macrothele yani. The sequence continues at coordinate 81,366,376 of CM077026.1, forward strand.
GTACCATGAGGTAGTATATCAAATTTGGTTCTAAACTGAAAACTGTAGATTTTAAGAAAATTTTGTGCGGACCCCTTCCAAAATCCGTCTACGGTCTAACTTGGAATACTATGAGATTGTACACCAAATTTGGTAGTTCTAAATTGAAAACAGCAATGCCGCAAAATTTTTGTTTTGCCGTTAAAAGCCGTCGTACAAACTTTCTGATATTACGTGATCCTTGACATACAGCGCCGACTGCTGTTGGAGAAACAAAATAGAAACGAGATGTCGGTGTTTTGTCCTGTCGGTGTTTTGTCCTGTCGGTATTTTGTCCTGTCGGTGTTTTGTCCTGTCGGTGTTTTGTCCTTTCGGTGTTTTGGTTGTCGGTGTTTTGGGTGTCGGTGTTTTGGGTGTCGGTGTTTTGTCCTGTCGGTGTTTTGGGTGTCGGTGTTTTGACCGGCACCCCTATTGAACATACTTTTGTAAAATAATAATTATTATTTGGTTTTCTTGTAAAGAGTAATTCTGGCTATGTTATTTTTTTTATTGTAGTTGAACTGTGGTGGAATTTAATGTTATGTTTTTTGGATATATAATGACTATATCCTGTATGGGTACATATGCTCATTACGCATTGTGGGTCCACTCTGGAGTGATATGTATAATTTTTTTTTTATATTAGGAGCTGTGTTTTGGATGGGTTTCTTTTTTGTCTGAAAACGTGGAGTTTATATTTATGTCACAAATATGTATACACAAAAGTGTTGAATCGTTTTTTTTAAAGCCGTTTTCCTTATTTATATTTATTACTTATTGTAAGTATAGCAGTGGACATAAACAGATTTGATTCCATGTCCCTAGACACTGAATGAAATTTTAAATGTAATGAAAAATAAGTGACCTGCTATGAAACCTATGCATATTTTGTGTTATAAGGTAATATCTTTGTAAGCTGATGTGATGTGAGCGTAAAAATGACCTTTGTATGGAGAATATATGTGCATGCATGTTTACTATTTGTTTTGTATTTCTTTATTTTCATCTTATTCTGGTTGAATACAGTTTGACTGATTTAATACAGCAGCGAGGTTTAAAAAATATGACCTCTTAATAGCGACCCTTCACTTACTGAAAAATTTCAAGTAAGGAAATATATTCGACTTCAGAAACTTAAATAAGTGAGATTACTGAAAATATTGAGTTATCTGCACATATCAAGCAAGTAATTCTATTCTTTCAGCACCTAACCTTCTGTGAAAAAATTCCATTCCGATTTTTGTTTCGTAACGTCTCCGAGTTTAGATTCCCGAAATGCTGGTTTTTTCTTTCTTTCTTTTTTTCTCTTTTTAGAAATCTTGTGAAAATAAGTAGAAAAAAAAAAACATTCTTATTTACACAGTTGCTTGAACAGTAAGGTTGTATAATTGATCTAACATAAGATCCCATCAACTCCTCGCGGTTATAGATAGCGCTGCTATCTCTATTGCTGCCCGTTGCCTCGGAAGGGATAGCATAGCGTTTGCCAGTCTATTCTCCTCCAAGATTTTTGCTGCTCTTACCACGTAAGATATCGTTCGTTATACATGTGGCAACAATATCTAGCAGACCTTTTTTTTTTTTTTTTTATTGGAGGTTTAACGACCACCGTGAGCAACTCAATGGGCTATAAGCAGTCGCCCGTCCCTAATTTAGGGTCACTGGTTCCAGGGAAGGCAGAGAGCCAGTGCCGTAAGACAAATACAACATCCATGCCTCACCGGGATTCGAACCCGGACCCCTTTCAGACGAATGATCAGAGGCCATCGCTTAGACCACTGCGCCACCGGGGTGGCTCTAGCCGACCTCCTTGTATCTAGCCAATCTAGCTTTTGCTTTAACGCAAGGTCGCAAGCATGTTCTTACATGAACTTTAACGCGAGCTTAGGTTGTTACTTTGAAAATGGCGGCGCCGCCCCGGTCGCGCAGTGGTCTAAGCGATGGCCTCTGATCATTCGTCCGAACGGAGTCCGGGTTCGAATCCTGGTGAGGCATGGATGTTGTATTTGTCTTACGGCACTGGCTCTCTCCCTTCCCTGGAACCAGTGACCCTAAATTAGGGACGGGCGACTGCTTATAACCCATTGAGTTGCTCACGGTCGTCGTTAAACCTCCAATAAAAAAAAAAAAAAAAACAATGGGAACCACGTGTAGGTACTTTTTTTTTTTTAAATTTTCTAATAAAAACTATTCAACGGTAGAAATAACTGTTAACCGCCGCTTTATACTACGTGTTCTGCATATAAAAAGTGAAAAAAAACCCTCATAAAGGCCTGGAAGAAAGATGTTTTCACTTATTTATAATTTATATACCTTACACATTCTTACACATTTGTATTTTTTAGTACCTGATCATACGGCTGTCGATTTGTTCTGGCGACTGCGACGAATAGAAGGCATATCCCAGCAAGATGGCTGATTTTTTTCGGTGGAATTTTTTCAGATTTGCGTGCAATTACACGGTGTACAGATATTTGATATCAAAGGATAAATTAGCGATCATTTTTCGTCTGTTGGGGCTTTGAAAGTTGATATAAGTTATTTTCATGTCGCATAATCTTTACCGACAATTCCGTACGCATCACTTCCGCTGCATGTCAAAAACGTAATAATTGAACTGATTCTAATCTGACACACTGCTGCAGCTGCACTATAAATTTAAGTCTACATTTAAAAAAGAGTTAACGTGTTTTAATTCCTGTAAGGGGACATCAACGTTTCTAGAGCTTCAATACCATGTAATTCCATAAAGTATTCAATAAACATACATGCAATAAATACCGATTCTTTTTTTTTTTTTTTTTGATTGGAGGTTTAACGACCACCGTGAGCAACTCAATGGGCTATAAGCAGTCGCCCGTCCCTAATTTAGGGTCACTGGTTCCAGGGAAGGGAGAGAGCCAGTGCCGTAAGACAAACACAACATCCATGCCTCACCGGGATTCGAACCCGGACCCCGTTCGGACGAATGAACAGAGGCCATCGCTTAGACCACTGCGCCACCGGGGCGGCAAAATACCGATTCAGCACTAATGAAATCATTAACACTATACTGTACATTCCTATGATGTTTAGTATGGCCGCCCCGGTGGCGCAGTGGTCTAAGCGATGGCCTCTGATCATTCGTCCGAACGGGGTACGGGTTCGAATCCCGGTGAGGCATGGATGTTGTGTTTGTCTTACGGCACTGGCTTTCTCCCTTCCCTGGAGCCAGTGACCCTAAATTAGGAACGGGCGACTGCTTATAGCCCATTGAGTTGCTCACGGTGGTCGTTAAACCTTCAATCAAAAAAAATGATGTTTAGTATGAGCCACGGTGGTGTGAGCGATTGGCTCACAACTTTTACACCCCCTTTGACGAGCTGTGACATCTACGGTCCTTTTTTCAAACTGTGAATTGTGTTGGGAGTAGTGATGGGCATAATCGATTGAACCTAAGAATCGAAAGGTTGTAATCGAGAGATCTAACAAATCGAGATATTCATTCGAAATAATCATTCGAATGATTTCTAATTTTAGAATTTACCGGTAGATGGCGCGATGCCCTCAGAGCCGCCGTCTGCGTTTGACAAATCGAGATATTCATTCGAAATATTCATTCGAATTGGTGGTTGGTGCTATACGTAGAGCTTTCTTTCGCTTCGAATATTTCGGAACAAAACCAGCTGCACTTATATTCAAAAATAAAATATTTCCTTGTTCCAATATATATGGGATAAGAGTGTGTGTATATTTTTCTTGTGAAAAATAATTACATTAGGTTGTAGCGACAATATTTCTTCAACTGAATTGAAATGAAGCCTGGTGGCAAGCGATCAGAAGTTTGGGAACATTTTACCAAACTTTCTGATAAACTGACGATATGTCAAATATGCAAAAAAGAGTTAAAATATTTTGGTAACACAACAAACCTAAGAGAACATTTAAGAAGAAAACACCCAAGTTATTTAAATGTTCGTGGAGAAAAATCAGATTTGGCTCATGGGCCTGTAAGTGCAGCTACATGTTCTACTCAACTGCAGACAAGTTTTGTCCCAGAAGTGAATAGTGTTGTAGCAGTAGGTAATGATCCATCACATGAAACAACACATCCTCCACCTAAAAAGAGGCAGCGCCAGTTAAGAATGTTTGGAGGTGAAGTACAGAAACTGCTGTCTGATGCAGAATAGAGTTCTGTTGACTGAATTCTAGTCGAAATGATTGTAAAGGATAATCAGCCATTATCACTAGCAGGGCCCGATTTACTACATGCGAGGCCCAGGGCACAAAACATTTCCGGGGCCCCCTCCTTATTCTCTATCGACCAAATAATAGTCACTGTGTGCAGAGTAGCAGACGTACATGCATATGCTGATAGTTTCCAAATCATTAGCAGGTTTGCAGATAGTTCTTGCATGTAGATTAAAAAAATAAAAATGTTAGGCCTATATACAGCAATTAAAACACTTACTCAATGCTTTACTCAGATTAATATACTTAATTCTATTTTAACTGAAGAACTTAATTATTTTTCACATCTTCTGAGTTCTTTTGTTTTTACAGACATTTCTGGCCTCTAGATTTTATCAAGGCCTGTTCTCAATGTATACGAACTGTATTAAGAGTTTTGTTTACACAGAATTTAAATTTTATTGCCAGGTTCCTCTTTCAGTTGCCAATTAAATAAAAAATATTTCCTTATGCATTTTGTAAGTCCAGTATTTTTGAATTAACTTGTTGAAAATCATATTTATAATTTTTGAAGGTTCATTGATAGAACTGTTTTTCTGGATATAAAAACTTTCTTTAATTAATCTCTTGTTTTTATGAGGTTCGTAGTCCAATATTTTAATATTTTGCCATAAAAGTCCATTTTACACACATTGCTGCACATTCAATTAGAATGTACTATTTTGTCCTCATTGGAATCTGTAATGTTCTAATAATTATTTGTTTTATTAATTTTCCTTTAAATTATCTTATTCTATTGTTATCATGGTTTGCTGGTTGGCAGCGAGTTTTATGTTTCAATAGCTGTGTACGCAGATACATTTTATTTTTATACAACTCCGGCTGTGCAGGGACAACTGGTTGATCTGTAGTTTGTGGTGTTAATGACCCCATAGACTCTAACTATAACAATATATCTATGACAAAATGGATGGACATCTTAATTTTAGTGAATATTGTGGTCTTGCAATGTACTGATTCTTGCGTCTAGAACATGAGAACAATGCATCCAACAAAAAATGTGAACTAAAACAAGAAAAAAATCCATGGTGACCTCCACTGGACTTCCTCATAAATAGAGATGTGAAGCTGCATTACAAATTGAAAAAGTGCTACGGGAACTCCTACTTCCAGCTTCCCGGTTTCTACCAAGATCAAATCAGCGCATCATGATCAATATATCAGAAAACTGCAAAACATAAAATTTTGTGCTGATGGGGAAGAGTGAGTTATACAAAAAAAAAAACAAAAAAAAAACATAATAATAATAATCTGAAAAGCTGAGGGGAACACCTAGTCCAGTTCAATTTTTGGTAAATGTGTTGTACTTCGACGTCCTACATTATTTGGTCAGAAAAGTTGTAAAAAAAAAAAAAAAAGCATATTTAAGATGTTTACCGAAAAACTTACCTCCAAGTAGTCCTAGTAGGATGAGTAAACACACGCTTCGCCGACGACCTGAAGCTTTGCTCCGTTGAAAGGAAGGTTTGCTGCGGCTAGGAATTCATGGGCAGAAGAGTACAACAGGAATCAGGTACGCTCTTGTCAGGAAAGAGTAACAGAATATACTGCTACGCTAAAGAATGTAGTTTGTAATTTCTGTCTCACTTTTTAAAGAAACATGCAGAGCGTCTTCGTTCTTTGGCATGTAATTCCGTGATACGAAATAGTAAGTATGCACATGCCTTTCTTGTTTCTAGAAAAGCGTTAGAGTAGGTGTCGCATTCTCTCTAATGGAAGTTAGATGGCAAGTCTCAAAGTGAAAGTTTGATTACTAAATAATAAAAAAAGCTTCCACGGAGAAATGAGTTCATACATTCAGCATCAAAGAATCCCATGTGAACAAAACAAGAAACTGTCTGATTGCGATGTCAAGAACTGACACTGAAATTAACTATTTTCTGTAGCGTAGCACTACACTATTTCCTGACAACAACGTACCCGGTTCCTGTTGTACTATTCCGCCCATGAATGTCCTGGCTGCAGCGATCCTTCCTTTCAACGGAGCACAGCTTCATGTCAACGCCTCAGCGTTGTTTAAGGACTCCCGCAGCGTCTGCTGACTCGTCGTACTTGGAGTTCAAGTTTTTCGGTAAACATCTTTAATATTCATTCTAACGATAAATTTTTTTCACCATTTCCCCTTAAATTCCATATTTTAGAATCTGTACGTCACACTTTTTAGAAATTTTACAACTGTTTCGACCAAATAATTTACCACGCTAAACTACACATTTACCCATTTTTTACCAAAATCTAATGAGCACATGATGACATGAATGTATAAATTGTCCAATGTCAAACAAAACTGACAATACGATGACAAAGTGCTGTGTTTGGGCACCAGATCTTTTTATTTGTAATAACTCGGTTACTATTCTTTATTTTTAGGAATGAATAAAAACAATTGAAAATTTACCTCCTATATCAGGACGAAACAGTTGGGTTGAATATTTTTCTTCTACATTTCCTAGATGCAAAGTCATGTATCAGAGAATCATAATTTAAAGACTGTGTCACATCACTCTCCAAAGACAGCAGAGCTAATGATGCCAGTTTCATTTGTCGCATGGTTGATCGTAAGGGATTTTTAAGTCTTTTCAGCAAAGAAAATGCTCTCCCACTTGTACAATTTGAAATCGGTAATGTCACGAACATTCTAAGTGCAGTCTCAGTGTTCGGAAATGTGGCTTCTAAATTGTTTAATTTCAAAGTTCTGGGGAATGGTTGCATGCTCCCCCATCATTGAGGAGAATTGCAAAAACTCATCTGCAAACTGGTCGTCAAGGTCATTGTTAAAGTATTCCTGCAATGCTTTTGCCCCTTCAAAAATTTCAGATCTTGATTTTTTTTGTAAAAAATTCAAATTTTCTCATTATATTTTCATAAGCACTTTTTCTGCTTGAAAGCTGAGTGACTAAAGCATCACAAAGCACATAATGAACCTGAGTTCTAAATATATCCCTTGCACTGAGTTCTATATGTTCACTGTTACATTCATCTAGGTGTTTATTCTTGGGCACTTTCTTTCTTCGGGAATCATGACCATGGTATTGCACATTTTCAGACACTAATGTTTTAGCTTCCTCTTCATAGACTTCAAAATTTTCCCTCGCGAACTGAATGAATTTAATTAATGACTGGAAAATTTTAGGTACTTCAGAAATATTTCCTTTTGGATTCTGGCAAGTTTGATTTGCGCAGTTTAATCTCTGAAGTATTGTGTCCCAAAATACTGTGCTGATCGATATTTACATTGTTCGCATTTTCTTCAGCAATGATTGTGCTTCATCTCTTGTTTGTGGAGAATCATCTACATTTTCTGACAGAAATACTAAAACTTTCTCTATTTCAAGATAATTTTTCCTCACTGATCGTGTAGCTGCAGCATCTGCACACCATCTGGTAACTGACCGACTCTTTAGTGTGAGTGATGAATTTCCATGTGCTTCCTGGACTTTCTCCTGAAGCATCTTCCAACGGTGAGTTGATGCAGAAAAAAAGTATAGAGTTTTTGCAAAAATGTGAAAAAAGAGAGAACTTTACCACAACTATCTATGCTATTCACACCAACTAAATTTAAAGTGTGAGCAGAACATGGCACATATTCCGCTAGTGGATTGATTTCCCTAATGCGTGTTTGAACACCAGAATACTTCCCAGACATGTTGCTGGCATTGTCATAGCTTTGGCCTCTGACGTTCATAATATCCAGGCCAGCCTCCTGTAGATAAGATATCATGGTATTTATAATGTTTTCTGCAGTATGTCCATGGAATGGAATAAATGTCAAAAACCGTTCTTTTGCTTTGCAATCTTTGTTGACATACCTTATGATAAAAGCCAGTTGATCTATGTGTGCAATATCTGGAGTAGAGTCAACTATGACAGAAAAATATTTTGACATTTTTATTTCATCAGTGATGGCATTAAAAATACGTACAGCCATTAATTCAACAAATTCATCCACACATGTTGAAGATAAGTAACTGGTGTTACCACTTCCTGGATTCCCACATTTTTCCAAGTGTTGAGCTAAGAATGGATCAAATTCTGCAATTAATTCTAAGCAGCCCAGGAAATTTCCATTCTGAACTGATCCAATTGTTTCATCATCACCATACATTGGCAACCCACGAACTGAGAGATACTTAACTGTTGCAACAACTCTATGCAAAACATCTTGCCAGTACTTGGATTCATTCCGATACTGCATAACTATCTGACAGTCAATGCGTGCAGAAGCATTCATGCGTAATGAATAGTCCCATACTGCTTGCCTGTGTATGTGTGAATTTTTATGCTCTGTAAGACGTTCACTTGCATGCTTCTAGTCAGAAAACCCTGTGGATCCTAATGCTGTAGTGCTCCTAGCATACAATTTGCATATCCAGCAGAATAGTAAACAAGTTGATGGGGATAAAAGAAGCCAGTCGCGTTTTACCTTCTCATTGTTTTTTTTTATTCTGAAAAAATTACCTTCTGTTAAAAAACGTTTTTTACCACATATATCCTTCCCTGTGAATGCCAGCAACTCCAAATCTTGGACTGGTGGATTGCTCAAAAAGCATTCGTGCATTTATTCTGTAATTTCTCCCCATAAGGCAGGATCCACTGCATTCATTGTGGAACTTGTGCTCTCTTCATTAGATGAATTCAAAAGATTTCCCAAATTAGGAGTATCTGTGATGCTAGATGATTCTGAAGTCAGATTACTGGCTTCCAAAGACAAATTACACTCAAGAGACTCACCAGTAGTAAAATTAAATGAATTTGTAGAACTTTTGGGACCACGTGAAATATCCAATTTTTTAATGGCAAAACGTTCAATGCTACCATGCTGCAGGTCATCATCCTTCAGTTTCAATTGTTTGGCTTTCCGTTTAGCACTGCCTGATAAATATGTACGTTTTGACATAATTTAACTGTTAAATAATTCAACTTAAATATATTGTTACAACTAACTAAATTAGATTATATATAAAATTAACAAATATTCAACATTCCATCAGACTACAAGAAACGCAACGCAAAATACAACCAAGCCTTCGTGGTTACAGTTACGACAACCACAAGCCATGTGCAGGAAGTTGAACTATCAGTTGAGTTTAGGTGCGTTCGGAAAAGCAAGAAAAGGCACGCAAATCAATGGAAGCGATCCTCCTTCTCAATGTCCACTTGAAGGTTATTAAACCACTCAAACTCATTAATGGCCACGTGTTTACGTGAAATTCGAAACTCAAACCCACTGCGTGTAAGTACCACATCTATAAACATATGACTCATGAGCATGCAAAAGTAAAAAAAATAAATTTTGAATATACACACACAAAATTCCCATTAACTAAGTACACATTTAATTCAAATTTGGGGGCCCTGGGCACGTGCCCCGTGTGCCCTCCCGTAAATCAGGGCCTGATCACTAGTGGAAAATGGAGGATTTTTAAAGTACAGTAAAAAGCTTCAACCATTGTACAATCCTCCTAGCAGAAAAATGCTAACCACGAAAATACTGCCAGAGCTGTATGAGGAGGAAAGCACAAAAGTTAGAAATCTGCTACACAGGGTGAAACATGTTGCCATTACAACTGACATGTGGACATCAAATAATAATAAAGCATTTCTAACAGTAACTGCACACTACTCAGAAGCTGATAAACTTCATGCTGCAGTTCTTGAAACTACAGAATTACTACAAAACCATACTGGGAAAAACATTGCAGCAGTCCTCGTGTATATTTTTAATAAATGGGGTGTGACAGATAAAATTGTGGCAGTTATAACTGACAATGGATCTAACATAAAAAATGCTGTCACAGAACACCTTCAAAAACACCACCATCCATGTGTAGCTCACACATTGAACTTTAGTATCAATGAAGCTATTAACAGAAATGTGACATTATCTGAGATTATAAAAAAATGCAAAGCATTGGTGGGTCATTTTAAGAGCAGTGTTTCATCATAAAAAAAACTGAGAGAAATGCAGCAGAAAATAGGCCTTCCTGAACTGAAGGTAAAGCAAGAAGTGGCAACGAGATGGAATTCTTGTTTGGCAATGCTTGAAAGGTTGTTGGAGATAAAGATAACCTTGTCAGCAGCAATATCATCTCTACCTCAAGCTCCTGTTTCTTTAGATGGTGCTGAGTGGAATTCAATTGCAGACTGTATTCCATTATTAAAACCTGTTGAGAGCGTGACCGTTGAACTTTCTGGGGAGAAATACCCCACAATGGCAATGATAATTCCACTTGTTAGAGGTTTGCAGCATTCCATAAGGATGCAAAATCCCTGCACACCAGCTGGTGAGTTCTTAAAAAGTTCTTTGCTGGACATAAAAGCAAGGCGTCTTGGATCTTTGGAAACAAACAAAACTGCTGCAAAAGCCACTTTCTTTGATCCAAGGTTCAAAAAAGCAGCATTTGGCATTGAACAAAACTTTGAGAATGCTCGAAAATGGATAAATGAAGAATTGGAACTGATTATACGTTAACAAAACAGACAAGTGGATACTGCAGATTCTTCAGCTAAAGCACATGTAGTAGTGCAAGAACCACCAGCTACAAAGAAATATTCAATTTGGGAACATTTTGACAACAAATTAGCACAGGTTAAAACAGTGACTACTGCAGGCACTAGAACTTCTTTAATGATAAGACAATACCTAGAAATGCCCAATATTAATAGATCACATAATCCATTAGATTATTGGGAGAAACAAAAACATTCTCTGCCAGAGTTATACAGTTTGCAATGCAAATATTTGTGTATTCCAGCCACATCTGTTCCATCTGAAAGGGTGTTTTCAAAAACTGGGCAAATATTAAATGATCGGAGAATCAGACTCTCATCCAAAAATTTGGATCATATCATCTTTTTAAATTGTAACATGTAAATATTTACCAGAATTCAAATTACTAGAAAAAAAAATAGTGGAGTAAGAACACATCTAGTACAAAAACAAATATTTTTCTATCTTATTCTTTTGTTATTTTATTTTCAAAATATCTTGCATATGTTCAATTCAATTCATTTATTTTGCTGAGCAAAGAACAAAAGAACAGTACTACAGATAAATCAGTTAAAACGATGCCCAGCCAGGAATCGGGTGAGGGGGGGAGGTGGAGGGGCCAGCCAGGCCTGACAAGGTCCCATGCTCCCAAGATCAATTTTACAATGAGAGCAGCAGTTTTAAATTACAAACAATAAAGGTATCATTAGAAAAATCAAACAGCCAAAAAATCATACAACAACAACTACAAAAAAAATATATATATCACATCTCGATACAAAAGAAAGTCATTATGTTAAATATAGTTCCCATCAACTGTGATCACCAAGTGGAGGTGCCGCAATTGGGAACCTCAACGAACTATAGGGGCGCTGCGCAAACGTAAACAAACTTCTCTAGTACGGGTAACGTCACACGTGTTTTCATAAAGTCGAATGTTAGAATGGCTGGTTTGTCGCTTTCAATCCTTGAAATAATGAAATTTGTGGACGCTTCCAAAAATTCAAGATGCATTAAAGAAGGGCAAGTGATTGTTAATGTAGGCCATATAATTTCTTGTGGAATTAAGAAGGAAGATGGAAGAGAAATTCTCATAGTTTCGCACTGCATTCAGTCCACGGCAATAACGTCGTCGCCTCACTCCATCAACGGTGTTTTAGATACAAGTAACAGTGAAATTTCTATAAAGTCATTTGAGTGCTCTTGTAAAGCGGGCAGAAGTGGAACGTGTAAGCACTGTGTAGCAGTAATGCTTTACTGTAACAGGTAATTTTTAATTTTACATTTTCAGGCAAGTGATATAGTAATACCGACACGGGTGTTCTAATCCGGATTACTATTAAAAGCTGACATTTCGTTTCACTTGACGTTTTCCAGGACCCATTTTTAATACTGTCAACAATAACATTTGTAATTTTTGAACATTCTGTTCCTAAAAGTGTTTGTGAATTGGTAATTGTTGATCATCATTGGGTTCTGCGTTTTTGAACCGATGACTGTTGACAGAACATTGCAAATCTTGTTCCATAATGAAGTTTAAATTTATATAGATAACAGCAATTATTTGTTTTCAAGATTATGTAGAAATGCGGATTTTTTAATTACTACTATGCAATAAAAACATGCTGCCTTGTTTATTATTCATTCAAAGACGTTACTAGGTTAATAGCATTTCACTGGAAGGATTTCAAACGCAAGGCACAAAACGTTTATACTAACTTGTGAAAAACATAGCCGAAACCTTGGGAACGACATTGCGGGACACAACAATATGATTTGTTCTTCTTCACGGAATTCTCCATTATGCAACTCTCTAATTCCAGAATGAATGCAAAAATACACCAAACTATGACAACTGAACATAATGAGCGATCTACCAACAGCCAAGCATTGAGCCAAAAACGTTACCCGTACTACAGTAATTCTTCCTTTTGCCGCTAGAGGGAGAGCGGACCGCTGAGATTGCCAATTCATTATAAAGTTTTTAATTTTTTTTAAAAAAAGGTTAAAGTTATTTAAGGTAGTTAGTTCCGTGAGTAACGAGTTCCAGTAATGTGGGCCAATGTAGTTCAAACTTTGCTTCATGGCTTCCGTTTTTGGAAGCATAGGCCTAATATATGATTTAGTGCATGTGTAATGCGTGTGCATCTGGGGTGTAATATGTATAATATTGGAATGTAAATTATTTTTAATGCGCTTGTACATAATTTTCCCAATATTGTAGTAATATAATTGGTTAATCGTTAGAATATTATATTTATTTGGGAAAACTCTTGTAATATTATATAGTGCCCAGCAAAAACACAAGTGCTGGGAAACTGCTGGCCACCAGCTGGCAGTGATGGGTCACTGCTGGCTAAAATCTGCCGCTCACGGCCCGCTAGTGGTCCGTTGGTGGCAGCGCTATCAGTTGGCGAGCCATTGATGGCCCTGCAGCATCGCCGTGAGTTGTGGGCCTCCAAGCAAGTGCCACTAGCGGCCCGTTGCTGGCAACCAATGCAACCGCCAACAGTAGGTGGAAGCATCGGGAGTGCGCATGCGCAGAAGCAACACTTGCTGTGTCTCTCATGGTACCAGTTAGTTGCAGACGACGCTATCGCCATCGTGTTATTTTAGTGGATGTTAAGAAAAAATCCATACGTGGAGAGGCGAATTAATTTCCTAATGAAATTTTACGTCGACGAAGATATCAGATTAAGCCGTGAAATACTAGATTACAGCCATGAAATACACCCACTCCATTCCCATGAATAACAATTCATGGAATGGAGTGGATGAATAACAAGAAGAAATTTAAAACCGCTTGAAACACATATCCTGGAAAACCATTCAAATAGCGTTTGTTGAAAAAAAAAGAAGAATTATACGCGTACAAAATTTATTAATTATTTGAAAGAAAAAAAGCAACGCTATGTGGCGTACTCATCCATGGGTTGAATACACAAGACTGGGAGGAATTCGCTTCTAAAAATAACAAGTAAAATAAAATATCTTTTACTCTTTAAAACAAATGTAGCTTCGGACAACGGAAAGGAAAGACATAACGTTAAAAATGTAACAGAATGTGACATGAACCCGGGTAAATATATGTTTATTCAACAATCTCTTTTCAAGACGGCAAGGACAGTACAAAACTTTGGAAAGCGACTCTAAGTATGTACACGCCTTGAAAATGAGTGATGTTCCCTTAAGGTAAAAAAAAAACTATCGTTACGTTGAAAAAATTAATTTATGAATTATATGAAACTGACTTTTATGAAAAATACCTCACAATATTATAAAATGAAAGAGGGAAGCATTCGATTACAAATTGCATACCAAACAGATAGTTTCCAGCACATTCCCGTTCGTCGTGAATTAGCCCGGGCGGTAGCGTGCGCGGCTTCCATGTAAACGGCCCAGGATCGAATCTAGTCAGATGCAAACGGCGTTTTTCCGGTCTGTCGAGAAAATTTCCCCAGCGCAGTGCGTTAAATCACAAGCTTCGTAAGGGTAGAAAAAAAAACTGTAGCTTTAGGAAACTGCGGTTATCCTTGCTTTTTTTTTTATTATTATTATTGCTACTACTGGGAAATTGGCGGACAAGATTCGGCAAGCCACCAGTTACGTCACGTGGTTGCTGGCTGCCACTAACGGCCCACTAGCGGACCACATTAGGCTAGCCATCATTTCTGGCAAGTACTTGCAGGGCCACTGAAGGGCCACTTGTGGTAGCTACTGCCTGTGATGGACCACTGATGGCCCTGTTGTGGCATATGGCAACGGATGGGGTGCCAACTGTTGGTCAGCTGTTGGCCTGAACTGCTGGCCCTTCTGTTGGCCGCCCGGACATTTTATTGACGGTTCTGCAGCGGCAACATAGTGCCGGGCCATTGCTGGCAGTGCTGGCTGCCAGTAATGGCCCACTGCTGGCCCAGCAATACTGTTTTTGCTGGGTGCTAGTTGTGAATTTCTATCAAATTTTAAGTCAATTAATCTTATTTATTTGTTTTGAAGAATTTGAAGCTTTTTGAAATTATATTTAGTTGTCTGTCCCAATGATAAGATAGCATAATTAATATGAGTCTGGAACATGGTATAATATAAATGAATTAGTGTTTTGTAGGTAAGGTTTGTAAATATCAGGCTAATAACTCCAATATTTTTAGACAGTTTGAGAAGAAGAGAGTCAACGTGATGGTTCCATTTAAGTTTCCTATGTAAGGTAATCCCCAAATAAAGTAAGGAGTTAACCCCTTTGATATTAATACCATTAATAGATAATATGATAGAAGTAGGTAGTGAGATATTTTGTTTTGAGAAAATTAAATATTTTGCTTTGGTAGTATTTATTAGTAATTCATTGGAGTTTAGCCAATCTGAAATGTTATTAAGTTGGGTATTAATATTCATAGTAATGTCTGTCATTGAATTGAATGAGGAAAGAATGGTTATATCATCTGCATAGAGGAGTAGGTCCAAGTCACTTACTGAAATAAAGATATCGTTAATATATATAGTGAAAAGCAACTGTCCTAAGATTGAACCCTGTGGGACACCAGTTAGTGTAAATTGAAGCATGGATTGATGTTGGTTAATTTGGGTGTATTGTTGTCTATTTGATAAATAATTTTTAAAAAGAGAATGTTCAATGTTCCTAATTCCTATCGCGTGTAACTTATGAAGTAGAAATAATGATTTTTGGTATCAAACGCTTTAAATAGGTCTAAGAATAATGCAATGGTATGTAAGTTGTGTTCAAAATTATGTTGGATAGTTTGTTGTAGGTATAGTAAGGCTGATTCTGTTGATTTTCCAGATTGGAAACCATGTTGATTTGGATGGATGATTTTTAGTTTATGAATGTACGGGATTAACCTATTGTAAATTAATCTCTCAAATTTTTTAGCAAAAATAGATAAATTGGCTATTGGGCGGTAGTTATTTGCCTCACTTATCGATCCGGATTTGTATTTTGGAATAATTTTTGAAATTTTAAGTAGATCTGGAAATTCACCAGTTTGGAATATGTCATTAAAAATAAACAATAGAGGATCCAGAATAAGATTAGCATAATTTTTAATAATGAATGGCTGAAGATCATCACATCCAAGACCTGACCTGGAATTTATATTGTTGAATTCTTCCCATAGTTCTGTTTCGGTAATATTGGTAAGATGAAAATTATTAGCCCTGTGTGCACTTCCTAGGTAATCAGTGAATGGAATTTTTGGGGTAGTTAGACTATTTTTCAATGCTTGTGGAAATAGAGTAAAATGTTCATTTAACGCATTTTTAATATCTTGTATGTTTGTAAGCTGAAAGTTATTGCAATCTGTTAAGTGTTGAGGAGCCATTAGATTTGATTTCCTACCCATTAGTAAATTTAAATGTTTCCATGTTAGTTTTGAAGAGTTATGTGAAAAAATGTTGAGATAGTACTTACGCTTAGTATGTCTGATATCGCTATTCAGTTTATTACGAAAATTCTTAAAATACCGGAAGTCCTGTGGTAGTTTGCTTTTGATGAATTTTGCGAAGAGGTTATTGTTTTTATTTATCCTTTTTAATAAAGCATTGGTGATCCAAGCCTTACGAAATTTTGTTTTTAGTTTATTTTGTTTTATGGTTTTTGGAAAGGATTTATTGTAGAGTTGTGTAATAATTGTGATGAACGACTCATAATTTTTGTTGGCAGAACCATGATTCAAGATACTACTCCAGTTAATATTTTGTAAATGAATTTGAAAACTTTCCATATTTCTATTATTAATTTGCCTGGAGGTGTAGCCGTCTACAGGTGTAGTAGTTAGTTGTTTAAGAGGGTAAATTGTAAATGTAGGAAGGTGATCACTGATATCATACTGTAAGGCTCCCGAAATGATAGTCTCAGATAATACATTTGTGATGGAGAGGTCGATCATTGTCTGTGAGGTAGGGGTTATACGAGTTGGGACTGAAATAATGTTTTTCTGTCCAGAACCATTAAGTGATTGTAGAAGCTGAAAAGAACGATTGGTGTTTTGTAGTAAGACAACATTCATATCTCCCATGAGAAATGTATTTTTTTATAGGTTAGAGTAGTTAAATAATTCTGTAAGTAATGATAGGAAAGCTGCAAGATCTGAGCTGGGTGGCCTATAGCAGACAATAATTATATTAAATTGGTTATGGATAGTTAGAATTTCTGCATTTTGATTCAAGATTGTGAGATGTGGAATAATTGAAAAATCATTATAAATATCTTTTACAATAATTGCGACCCCTCCACCAGTTGAGTAAGTTTTGTTCAAATGGAAACTTTTATAGTTAGTAACAAAAACTTTATTTACATGACATTTGATAGCATTTTATTGAGATCGTACAATACTGGAAATAAAGGTTTCCATTTTAGCATTATTTCCTATCAAAGTACTTTATTAAGTTGCTCAAAATAACACACACAGTAAAATTTCAGACACATAGAACAGAACAAATGAACACTGCCATAAGCATTGAGCTTTTTAAATCTCACGACATACTCAAAGGAAAAAAGCAAGGACATTTATGCACAAATTTTCTTTAAAGTGTACAAGAAAATAAACACAAATATTATTTTTAATCCCTGTCTAGTAGTAAACTTTTGGAATACTGCCTGTTTTTGATTCAATACTTATGTTTGTGTAAGTAAATTTAATATACTACCTGTCAGCAAAAAATGCTTTTGTTTTCCTTCACGTTTCTTAGTGACTGTTTCGTTCCTCAGTAGATTTCAAATTTTTTTTTGCTATATTGAATTCCGTGTATATGTAATTATAACTGGTATAACATGTTACAGAATATATTTATACTGAAATAATATTACTCAACACACAACAATTCAGAAGGGTGTGTTGAATATATTAATTTTGATCTTTAATAATCTGAGGCTGATGTTAACTGATAGAAAGATCATTACAGTATGCAAATAGTTGCTGAAAAATAAAATTTGTTTCCCTTTCAGAAATATGGGTCCCCACCACTGTTAACTGGTATTAAAACATTCTACACAAATATCTGAATTGAGAAGTCATTTACAATAGTGATGACATAATTTTATTTCAAATTGAAAGATTTCTCTTCACTAAAAACACTTCATATCAATAGAACTTCATCCAAAAATGATCAGAAAGTAATTTTTTTTCACCATTAAAACCTTTTTTAAAGGATAAAACAACAACAAAAACAGAATATATATACCTGTATAGTATGCTTTTCTACATTGCTTGATGACAGTGTTCCAATGTTTATTTTCTGTGTACTGAAAGCATTTCGGATTAGTAGAACATGACATAATTTTGGTGAGATAGTAAGTTTTCCGAGTATTAAACATGACATAATTTTGTGGAGAAAGTAAGTTTTCCGAGTATTAAACATGACATAATTTTGTGGAGAAAGTAAGTTTTCCGAGTATTAATTGATAGAATCTGTATTTCATGAAACAAATTTTGATTCAGTGCTAATTGGGTATGACATAGCCTACTGGTTTATTTTGTGGTTGTGATTTAAGTTTAATGTATTAGCCAGTGCCATAAAAATACAACAAGGGGCCTGAAACAATGAAACACCTAACCAAATCTGAGTTTCATGATCTTTTGCCCATTATATGTGCAGCAAAGAGCAATGAATGAGGTCTCCATAGCCTGTGATTTCAATAAACAATGTAGCTGCTGAGTGATATGATCGCGGTCAGCTGCATGCTTGTTTTTATACCATTTGCAGCTGTGCTGTGCATCCGTTCATTTGCTTTTGAAGGGAAGTCCTGTTACTTTTGTCAATATAGTGTATCTTATCAGAGTATGTTTCATAAAACGAAAAGTTTATATGTTGGTACTCCTAAAATTTGGTTTTGTATTGTGTGTCCATTGTGTTCTTTTGATGTGAAAGTTTTGGGTGCATAGATAGGAAAAGCTGGGACCGAGCTGTTTTACAATGTGGGAAAACTTGCTGCACTGGTAATGTATGTTCTTATTTTTTGTCAATTTTTTTAACAGTAAAACTCCCCACAGGGGGAAATTTACTTTCTGAGCATATTTACTGGAGGCTCCATTTATTTTAAGTGCTTTTAATCAAACAAAAATGTTTCAGGTTTTTTAGAGAAAAAGTATGTTCTTACTAATATAAACAAATACCCTGATTTTGTTTTCAAAGAAGCATATGCAAATATGCTTCATTAGCTGAGTTAGTTTTAAAAAATTCAGTCAGATTGTAACTTATACTCTTAGCACAGAAGTTTTTGTCTGTTATTGACATGTATTTTATTTTCAGAATTCCTTGCTAATATGTCAAATCACAGGAATAAATGTCATTGTAAAATATGACCAGTGTATTTCTATTATGTAAATATATGTAGATTGTCTTCAGAATTTGAACTGGCTCCACACATTTTTTTCAACCAGATTATGACTTCTGTGTCTAATGAAATATTTTTGCTTCTAACTGAAATTTGTTTTTGAAATTTTTATTTGTCTTAAATAATATTCCAGTTTAAATTTAATATAAGTATCTTGTGCAAATACTTGCAATTTATTCAGCTAGGCAGACTTCTAATCAAAGTGTTTTTGCCTATTATTATTTTTTTGAATTCCTTGCTTATACAAATGATAAAAGTGAGTCTCACTTAAAGCATGTACATTTCCATTGTGTAAACATAATGTGCAAATTATCTTCTGCATCTGAAATGGTTTCAAATATTTGACATCCATGTCTTCTTGTATGCCTGATGAAACATTTTTGTTTCCTAAAATTTGTTTTTGAAATCCCTTAGTAATGACTGGTTTAAATTTGTTAGATTTTTGTGCAAATTTGAGTTCAGATTTGAACTGGTTTCAGTTAAATTTATTCAGCTAGACAAGCTTGTACTCCTAATTAAAGTGTTTTTCCTACTAATTTTTTTCCCAGAATTTCTTGTTGATTCAAGAAACCACGAGTTCAAAACAGGCATGCTTCTATTCTGTAAATATGACATGCAAATAATCTTCAGTGACTGAACAGGTTAAAGTTTTTATACTAATTATGACTTATATGCTTAATGATACATTTTGTTATTAAAATATAATATTTTTCAGATATCTTTCGTCTAAATTTTTTTAAATCCCTTAATTAAATTATAGGTAAGTTTTTGTGCACATCTTTGAGAACTGAATTAGAATATAAACTGGCTTCAGCAAATTTTATTGAATAGATTGACTTGTCTTGTATAATCTTGTTCATATCTAATACAACCAATTACAAATGCAAATTCTGAATAAATAATTTTTTTTGTCAAATATATGTATAGTAGTAACTTTCTGGATAATTCATTGCAAAAAAGCTAACTCCCAAAGCATCGTAAAATTAAAAAATACTTAAAAATCGCAACACCGAACAAGAAAAGAGCATACGCTAAGCATATTAAAATTTAAGCTAACATATTACTTAGTCAAAAAATGTGATTATGTGGTACACAGGACAGCGACATTCCGTTTTCAAGCCAAGGTAAAACATAATCGTTTAAAAGATGCAAATTTAAAAATTCTTAATTTAAAAAAAATACGATAATTAGAGATGCAAATTTAAAATTCGTAATTTAAAAAAGTATGTTTTATTTTCCCCGTGTTTCGTTGAGCTTCTTTTCGAAATCAGCAACGCTCTAAAAATTTAAAAGTACCAGTATTCAAAAACTTGTGGTGCGTACTGAAAAGGCAATTTCCTCTCTGTAACCGATAATATGGAATAATGACGCCTGATTTTTTTCGAATAGCATAATCAAGCCCAATAACTTAAAAGGAACCCAAGTGATCCTTCCTGAGAGAGATCATTCGATCACGTGAAAAGCGAGTATTTCCGAACCTCTCGGATCTCGGTACCTCTCGAGATGTCTTTCAGTAAACGAGCGATTCGCTCGGAACCCATGTTCTCGAGCAGAGACGAGTGATTTCGCCTTTCGAATGCAGTGATTGCACTCGTTCGACCGAGTAGGAGCAATCGAGAGTTCTCTCGAGAGGTTTTTTAATTCGAATGAATTTGGCGTAATCGAATATTTCCAGAGATTTCCATAATCGAATGAATCGATTATTTCAACTCGATTATGCCCATCACTATTGAATATGTGTTAGGAAAAACGAGGTGACTTTCTAAACGCACCTGGTATTTTAGACTTTCATTCTGAGGAGGAAGAAGCTGCAGTATCCTTCCTTTCTTTTTTTGTTTTTGTTGTTTGTCATTAATGTGACACGATTTGATTCGAACGTGGTCGAAAGCTGTTGTTCGTTAGAGTTATTATATGAATCTGAAGGAGTAGAAAATGGTGGGTATTTTGAATTTGTTTGTTAATTTTAATGCAAAATTGTAGTGCATATATGTGTCAATCTAAATTTTCGTTTTATTTCAGGCTGGGGGAAAGGCTGGTAAAGATTCTGGAAAAGCTAAGGCCAAAGCTATTTCCCGCTCAGCACGGGCAGGTTTACAGGTAAGCAAGATTTATTCAATATCCTCGCCGCAGCGGGGATTGTACCACTAATTTAATTACTTAATTGTGTAAGAGTAATGTTTATTTGCAGTCAGTTTGTAAGTGACCAGCAAGACTTATTGCATTTTCAGTTTGTAAGTGACCAGCAAGACTTTTGCTTGTTCTGATTAAGTAGAGATACGTTTTCCGATGTCAAAAGAAATTTGATGTAACAAGGCCTCGGACGGATGGCCCCACAAATAAATTTTGTCTAAATAAGAATGCAGGCTCAGGATAGTTATGTTTCTAAATAAAACGAAGGTAGCAAATTAATTTTGCCGTTATCTGCCATCTTCCGTAATTGTGAACTTAAAAAAAAAATTAATTATATTTCATTTGTGTGTGAGAGAGAGCTTAATCTTATAATTAGCCAAATTCTCGTAAAACGTTTTTCCTAAGGTGAGAAATACGTAGGAGGGGGTGGGGGTAATCATGTAAAAATTGAAAATACTGTGTTGAGCTGATGATCCTGTCAGAAAGTTAATCAGCTCAACATAGCACCGAATATCTTTTCATTTAATATTGTGTCAAAAGGCAGTGGCATAACTTTCAGCCTCGCAGCTGTGGGGCCCAGGTAATGAAGGAATGTACTGCAGCTGCCAGTTATAGTTTTATGAAAGTCTGAATGCACACAAAAACAAATAACCTGAAGATTCATATTTTTCTTTAATATATCTTTAGCTTTGTCAAAATAAATGTCAAGTTTCACATTTAAAACACTGGATGCCCTACAGATTGAAGCTACTTGGCTCTGGGCTGTAATACAGTCGTTCTGCAATGGGTGTAAATATTGGGTTGGTGGGAACGAAATGTACGGCAAAGGAGCAGCACACGTGGACGGCAAGAACGGAAAAGTAGGGACAACTTACCTAGGCAAAATAATCCCCCTTGGCATCAGACATATTTGCCATCTGTCCAGCAAGGCCATGATCCCGGAACGAGAAGCTTGTGACCGAGACCCGAAGAAGTCATAAACTGCATGTTGAACCTCGTCTGTCGTGAGCTGTTTCCTGGACAGGAAGCGATCCAGACGACGAAACATGACAGTCTGTCGGAGACAAGTCCAGGGAATAGGCAGGATCCGGCAGTTCTTCATTACCCAAGGCACTTAGTGTCAGCATTGTTCGTTGTGCGACACGAGGGCGAGCGTTGTCCTGGAGCAGAAGAACACCATATCTGTTGACCAAAGCCGGTTCTTTCTGCAGCAATTTCCGGTGCATCTGGTGTGATTCAACACGGTAACGTTCTGCAGTGATGGTTTGGCCTTTTGCCAAGAAACTCCAAGGAATTATCTCTGCTGTGGACCACAAGACAAGGAGCATCATCTTGGTGTGTAGGGGTGGCTTAGGATGCCGTCCAGTAGGCTGTGCCTTAACCACTGTGCAGATCGTTCCCAATTATCATACTCGACCCACTTCTTGTTGCAAGTGACTATTCGATGCAGTAGAGGTTCCTGTTTATTCCTGGCAAGCAGTGCCGTGTAGACTTCTAAATGTCTAGTCTTGTTGGCAGTTGTAAACTTGTGCAACAGCCACATGTCCAGCTTTCTGACCTTACCCAGCACAGCCAGACGCCGAACAACTGTCGAGTGGTGGACACCTACCTCTGCCTCTATCTGACGACAAGTTTTTCGGGGATCCGCCTCAACCACACGTAACACAACATCGTCAGAAACAATAACAGGTCGGTGACCATGTGCTTTGTTTTGCAGGTCCGTGTCTCCGCTTCAAAACTTTACAAACCATCGCCAAATGGTTCGTTCGTGGCTGTTTTCTCTCCAAATGCTCTAACATTTTGAGCGGCAATTTTTGCAGAATTACCCAGTTTAAATTCATACAGGAAGATGACTCAAATCCAGCATCTGCATGTTTCCTTTGCAAGCCATGTTACGTCCAAACAAACCACTCCTGAACCGTGTTCTTCACACACACACACACTAGCTATTTATAGTAACTGACTTAATACCCGCAACACCCATGGGTGGTCCCATTCAGCTGGGGGGAAGGGGGGCTGTCTCCACTGCTCGTTTGCTCCGGACATTTCATTCATACCAACCTAATAATGCAATTTTTCCTAGCTGAGGAAAATTTGGAGGCTACATGTGGATTCCTCGTGGAGGATGTGAAAAAACAGTCAGTCACCTGAGATAACCTAAACGACAGGCTCCAACATTTTTATTCACAGCAGCTGCAGATCTGCTGTGTACAAGAGGGGATTTCTTCAATTGATTTAATTTAATTTTGAACAAAACAATTACACGTTGCTATTGCTTTTAGTTTTTTATAATAAGTATGTTTATCTCATTCACTGGAAACTAATATACAAGCGAACGACATCCATTTGCAAAATGTCACAAAAGCGTCCAAATGGAGCACAGTATTGGCAATAGAAAAAAGGAGAGTGCACGAAGAAACATCCAAAACTCAACCAGTTCTTTTTGCTGCGAAGTCAATTAAGCTGAAGGGCTGTTTCTGATAAAAAGAATTATGATTTGTTTAGCACAGAGGTTGTCAACCTTTTAATACCTACTGCCTACTTTTGTATCTATGTTGATGGTAAAATTTCCTTATCGCCCATCGCTGCTGCAATTCAGTTTAGCACAAGTGTGAAGTAATTTTTAGACGGGAGGGTTTGTAAAAAATATGTACTTAAATTTATCTTTTTATTTATAATTTATGTATTTTTGTACATAGATAATTTCAATTTAATGAATTTCTGCATCTCCGTCGATACAGCGCCTACTAGTGCGGGAGCTGCTTAAAAATTGAAGAAAATGAAAGTTAAATGTGAAAATAAAGTTGATTGAAATTACCTTTAATTAATGAGATCCTTGAGGCTGATGCTGTGAGACTGAATATTTGATATCTGGTTTGATTTTCGTAAGGAACAAACTAAGGTCTCTTCCAGTGATATTCAGATGGCTTCTCTGTTTGGTGATGATAGGATTAACAACACTAAAGCCTGATTCTACAAGATATGAGGTAGGGAAAGGTATCAGTAAATTAAATATTTTTCTCATGTTTGGATATAACGCAGGCATTTTTTTTTATTGTTTTTTTTTACGCAGGCATTTTTTAATGTGGTGCATTATCCTCTTTAAACAATGCACGAATTCCCGCAAGGGTGCATAAAGGTCAATACCTTTTTCTCACTGTCTCTTCTTCTGGGAGACATTTGAGAAGTTCTTTTCTGTTTAGCATAGTTTTTTCCGTGAATATTTTTTTACTTTCCCATTAGGCGTAGAGTTATATCATGTTTATTTCTCCCTTTTAACTGTTCGATTAGAAAATCTGTCTCCGATACCTTCCTTCAGCTGTGGTAAACTTTTTGTACACAATTTGTAAATTTTCGGTACATACTTTTTAGCTGCTGGTGGAAGTAAGTAGCTGTTTCTATTTCTGGATGTTTTATCAATTGAAGAAATCTGGTTGATATTTTTATTACCGGTCGCATGGGCTTTGAATAAGTTTGATAAATTTAATTTGCATCAGAAAATGTTCAAGACTTGCTCATTACAACCCAAAATTCAGTCTCATCTTTCTTTTCTTTTTTGTTCATGTTTTAGCAAAACAGTATAAAGAGATGTATGGGCATTTAAAATTACATCTCTATAATTTTCTGAGTGTCAGTCAGTGCACTTCCACTCTTTCAGAGAATTGTTTCATTTTTTTCAACAAACATTTTCAGAAAAAAAAAAAAGCCTAGCTGTTGATTTTGGTACTTCCCAATGAAATTGTGCCATAAAAATTGGTATAAATCACTGCATGTTGAGTAGGCAGACACAAAAATGTTACACTTTCAGAATTTTTAGTCAGGCCTAGGCTAGGCAGAAAAAAATAAAAGGCCTGACTGCAGATTTGGATACTTTCTGATAAAATTTCACCATGAAAATAGTTATAAATGCAGTGCATGTTGAGTAGACAGACACAAAAATATCACACTTTCAAAATTTTTAATCGGCCTAGACTAGGCACAAAAATAAATAAATAAATAAAAATCTAATCGTAGGTTTGGGTACTTCTTTGATGGAATGTCACCTGAAAAATCTGTACAAATGTACTAAGCGTAAAGTTGATGAACAGAATAACATTATATTAAAAAAATAATAATCAGGTTACATATTCACCATATATTCAAAATAATAAAACTAATGCATCAAAATGTAAAGAAGCTCTAAGAAAACAGAAAAGTCAGCAAGCAGTGAAAGAAAAGAAAATAAGATGTGCTGTGGGAAGAATTGGGAAACTGAAAGAAAGAAAAAGTTATTGGAACAGGCTAAAGAAGCTAATGCAATAGAAACAGAAATTAAAGCAGCATACACATACAAACTGCAGAATTAAAGCTATGTCATACATTGCATTTGGATTGTTAAAGCTCTTCATTAGTGCCCTGAGGGCTAAATCTTATCCAATAGGAAGTTCTTGATTTAGATAACTTTTTTAGTTTCATGTATGCACAGTAATACCGAGCCTTACATGTCTACTTCAGGCATGAAAGTTGGCGTTTGCCGATATTATTCCAAAAATGCAAAAAAACATTGGGGGGTAGCAAAATCGTAATGACTTCGAACGACGGGATGGTTACAGCTGGGAATTACGTTTTGTTTTTGCCAAAGTGTGCCAAAACAAAAGTCTTGCGCCATCTTGCTACAAAAGGCAGGTTTTGTGTCATTGGCCGCCAGAACCTCTGTGCTCCGTCGTCATCGTCGGGACTTCGGTACAGTAAATTCTCCGTGCGCACTCTTCCGCTTGACACTGAGTAAGTCCATGCAATGGGAAGAATGATTCGGCGACTCCAAGTACTAGGAATTTTACGCAGTTACTATGAAAGTTATCGACGGAAAATATCGAGCATGCTATGGAAATCGTCGGTCCGCTACGGACGACGGAAAGCATCGAGTACACTATGGAAATCGCAGGTCCGCTACGAACGACGGAAAATGTTGAGTATGCAACAGAAATAGAAAATCTCGGTGAAATAACGTTATTAAACATCTGTGTAAAGTTTATTTTTGTGTTTTCAAGATTCTAACACTTGTTAAATATTTTCGGGAAAATATTTCTTGGGTGTTGAGAATGTCACGTCGTTTTCAGTTTCTTCATATAAATTGTTTTCGACCACGTCCCCCCCCCCTCTCTGATTATATTTTTATTTTTGATGTTTTCTTGTCATATTCCTTGTTTTTAATATCTTCGGTAATAGTGAAAAGGAGCGACTTTTTTTTTTTTTTTTTTTTTTAGGAATTTTTTCTAATGAAATGCATATTACCCTGTTTCTAATACATCTTCAAAACTAATCAATAGAGAGCAATTGCTTTTGCACCTTTGTTTTTTATTAAACAAAATTAAATTTCCAGATCGGTATTTAATCTGTCCGTGGTGAAATCCGCGCCGTTTCCTTGTCCCATAAAATTGTTTCACGGCAGAGTGAGCAACGCAGTATCGATTTTTCACCTTCATTTTCCATAAAATTTGTGTTTTTCCATTTCTTAGTTGCTTCTTACTCATACATGATATTATTTCGTGGATTCGCGGAGTTCCGCTTTTTATGTCATTATTTGGGTCATTCTCGAGATCGATGCAAATCTGAAAAGAAGCTGTGTTTTTTGGGGGGGGGGGGTCTTTTCCGTCTGGAGACGGTATTTCATCTTTCAAAACTTTCGAAAACGGAAATTAAACGGAGTGAAGATTTTTTCTCATAATCCTAACTTATTTTTCTCGCGATGTTTCTTCTGCCCAGTATTGTTATTAAGTTTCATTTTAATGCATAAATATGTGTGTTTTATCTTGAAAAACGGAGAGAAAATGTCAGAAAACGGAAGTCGGACGGAGCAAAGATTTCGCCGGCAATCGTAACCCCCGCTCGTGCGACTTTCCCTCTACGCTGTGTTGTTCTTAAGCTGTAATTTTATACTTTGGATGCAGTGATGTGCTCCAGTTTAATATTTGCATAAATAAATTTCAGTGAATCTCAAAACATGCTCTTTTTAAGTTAAACAAATTCAGTGCCCTCTCAAAAATAATGAAGACATTATTGAGTTGTTTTCCTTGCTCTCAAGTGTAAAATTTCTTTAATATGATAGGGGATGTACTTGATAAAGAATCCAGCAGCATGAAAATTCAAACATTTTCATCTGTTCAAACCATGAAATATAAGCTACTGAATCAGGATAAGTCAGCCTTGGAATTTTTTAAGAAAAACTATTAAAAATACATAATATCTAAGGTATTATTACCTGATATTGGCAAAGTATTTCGCACGTTGTTGCTCCATGAGGCACGTGCTCCCAGCCCGAGAGAGGTCATTGTTATGGGTTTTTTTTCGGTTAAAATTTTTTATAAAATGAAACAATTAGGTTATATTATTATCAGTTCACATTCATTCATTTGCACAATCAAACATTTAAAATTTACTATTAATTAAAAATTGTATTAGAAAAAGTTTTACTCATCTGGTCGGGAGACTTCTCTCAAGAGGCTCTTCGTCCCGTTCTTATGGCGAGCGCTTTCGACAACACAGCCGGTGTGTCAACGTCGGGCCTTCTACATCTACATGAGGGTTTCCTCGCGTGTGTGTAGCAGCACACACGCGAGGAAACCCTCATGTCGGGAAACGAAGGGAAAGTTTTGCGGGTTGTGTATGTGTTAGGTGATTGCTTCTCATGTGTCGCCATCTATTGAATGAGTTGGTAGGTATATCAGTCGTAAGTACAATTTTTTCTTTTTTGGTGTATCTATTTTTGAGCTATGTTATTTATTTGTAGAAACAGGTGTATTATTTTTAGTCCTTTATTAAATAGTGTGACTTTTTGTAATGTTTTTTTTTTTTTTTATGTCTTTTTTTATGGATTTTTTTGCTTTTTATAAGTGACTTCCATGCTGTATCTAGGTTGGTAGGGTATTATTATGTATTTTAGTATATTATGTATTTTTAGTCTAAAGCACGTTTATAACATAAGACAACCCTTAAGGTTTGTCTCATGAATTACATATTTCGAAAAACTATTATTTGCATGACCCTGTAAATAGAGATTTATGCCAAAATATGAAATCATCATATTCAGAATATAAGAAAGAATTACAAGATAAGGAAGAAGAAATTAAAAGAAGATGAAAGGACGTAAATATCTCTAATAACTTACATAGCAAATTTAAATAAAATGAATTGGTTCAAGAGAAAAAAACTCTAGCTGGCTAATTCATAAAAGAAGGTTAGAACAAATTGTTAGACAGAAACAACTTAAGAAAATGAAATTTCATTAGTTGTGAATGACTTTTATTATTTATCTACAAAATGTCTGTTTTTGCAAGCATTTATCATATTTCTTCATTAATAATTTTGTTTCAAATCAGGAATGAACATATATTCTTCATTACACTTTTATTACTTATCAACAAACATGGCTGAAGTTTTCCAAACCTTCAAGGTTTCATTTCTATACAACATTGCTATCTTATAAAAACATTTGATTAATTTTCTCATTTGATTAAAGACATTGTTCTGTACTAAGGTGAGTGATTTCCTATGCATATGACCTCATCAGCAATTTTCCCCCTTACATTATATTGTACTATATATTTAATTTTCTTGAAACAAAATACATACATTAAATCTAATTAGTTGGCAGGCATGTGACCAATACCTAAATGTCATGGTTGTAAAAAAATTTGTAACATACTTTTTATCCGCTGCTGTAAGTAGCTGTTTCTATTTCTGGGTGTCTTATCGATTGAAGAAATCTGATTGATTTTTTTCTAACCGGTCGCATTGACTGTATAACTTTGATAAATTTAATTCACGTCAGATGAGATTCAAAAGACATGCTTATTACAACCGAAAATTCGGTGTCATCTTTCTTGGGTTTTTTTATAGCTTCTCACTAATATTGCGACCTTTTCCAAAATAGGCGTTGTTTCCCCCAGAGGAAAGGATTTGGCTATTAGGAACCCACACTCTCATTCTTACTGAGTTCAAATGAAGTTACAGGTCTTTTTGGATGAAAAAAATTCACAAAGCACTCCTGTTCTAAGAAAATTTCCAACACAGGAGCAATACACCAATTCTAGTCATAGATAAGGCAGTGTACGAATTTACTTTTACCATGGTTTGTACGCGTTGTGGAAATCCTGGAAATGTCCTAAAATTTTGCTACATGTCCTGGAATTTTATCCATTCCGGTCTTTTTGTCTCTGCGCGATGTTTGTAGTTGAGGATTTTTCTACTGACATAATTTATGTCTGAAAAATCCCTCCCCCTCTGCAAAATGCAGGGGGTGGGGGCTGTTGGTTTTTTTGTCTGTTAGGAAGACTAAAGCTGCATTATTAGCATCTTTCGGCGTCGTGTTTATGTTATCACTTTGTCTGTCTGACCGGGGAAAACCATATCTCTGCAATTATTAGTTCGATTTGTAAAATTCTTTTTGTATTGGGAAGTTTAAAACGTGAAAATGATAATCCATTGTTCCGTTCCCCCCCGATTCACTCACTGCTAGAGGGCGCATAAAGATCGTATCGAATTTAAAATTCATTTTATTTCGTACATTTGCTTCTAAATATCCAATTGAAAAAAAATTCTTCCTTTCAACAACATTTATATCAAAGACTATTTTAGTTACAGTCCCTTTTTCAAATAATGCATAAATTTTCCGCTAGGAGGCGTAACATTAAATCGCGATTTTCCCAGTATCTCCGCTTCTAAAACTCTGATTTGAAAAATTACTCCTGCGTTGGATACAGCTCTTGAGGGGAAATGTTTTGTATATAATTTATCATTTTTGGTGAAGAATAGTTTGGCCGCCTACGTACGCTGTGTGAGAATGGTGAGCTTGGATTTCTGGTGTTGCCGCCCCGGTGGCGCAGTGGTCTAAGCGATGGCCTCTGATCATTCACCCGAAAGGGGTCCAGGTTCGAATCCCGGTGAGGCATGGATGTTGTGTTTGTCTTACGGCACTGGCTCTCTCCCTTCCCTGGAACCAGTGACCCTAAATTAGGGACGGGCGACTGCTTATAGCCCATTGAGTTGCTCACGGTGGTCGTTAAACCTCCAATAAAAAAAAAAAAAAAAAAA
Source organism: Macrothele yani (assembly GCA_039090855.1). Classification (NCBI taxonomy): domain Eukaryota; kingdom Metazoa; phylum Arthropoda; class Arachnida; order Araneae; family Macrothelidae; genus Macrothele; species Macrothele yani. The sequence goes on from CM077026.1 coordinate 81,396,666, forward strand.
AAAGATTTCTGGTGTTACATAAAAAATCAGGTGTATGCAACAGCGCCTGGAAAGTCTGCTGGATCTACGTTGTCATGTTACAGATGCTTGCAATAGTGTGACGCTTTCCATGCTGAGGAATGTGCATGCAGAGTTATTTTCACGAATACAAATGTGTATCGTCGGCAATGGCGAACTCCTCGAACATACTCGACATTAACTTTTTATCACAGTGCGCCAGTTTCCTTTTTTTGTTTTTTTGTCTGACGTCATCAAACTGTATTATAAGTACGCATTTATGCAATAAATTGTGTGTATTTGCTCATACCTATGCCTGTTCCCTTCAAACGTTCACACAAAAAGTCGTGCGTCGATTTCAGACATTTAAGGGTATTCAGACGACAATTTATCTTATCCATGTGAAACAGATGTCATTTTGTACTAATTAATTGATGCTCTACAACTTTGTAATTGGAAATTTTGCCCTATCTCTTTTCGTTTTCGATTTGCAATGGCTAGCTTCCGCATTTCGCCACTAGGGGCGCTGTTATCGGTTGCATTAGATTGGGTGTAGTCGCTTTACTATACCGTTATCTCACTTGCATAACTGTACCTCTCTCTGTTTGCAAGTTATTCCAGGCTAAAGGGATTTTCCTATGCACCCTGTATACTGCTCTGTGAACTTCACCTGTGCCACCGTTCAGTTTCCACGCACGCTCATTTCTCTAAGCTGGGGATGGTCATAATGGAATGGCTCGACGGTTTAGGTCCAACAAACCCTTCACACAGGGCACTGAAATACAATTCAGTGACAAGCCCTGTAACAGTTTGTATTTCAGCTTGAAAGTGTAGACAACAATTTCCGATAACAAAAGTTCCACATAGCAAAAATTTCCTTATAACCTTAGGCACAAGTTTCTCATGCGGATTAGACGAACTCTGTCGTTGTCATTTGTGTCGTCCTCGAGAACGATGGGAAACTGAAGATAATTTTTTTGAGGGGGAAGGTGTGTGTCGTGGCATTTTCCCGGCTGGGTTCAGAATTTTGTCTTTCAAAAACTTTCGAAAACTGAAATTATAGACTAATTGCAAATTTAATTCGTAATTGTAATTTTTTTCTCTCGCGATATTCCCTCTGCTCAGTATTATTGTAAAGTATAATTTTGTTTGATAACTGATGGTGTTTCAGCTTGAAAATGGAGAAAAAATTTCCGAAAACAGAAGTCGGACAGAGCGAAGATTTTTCTGTAATAATAATAATATTATTTTTTTCTTGCCATGTTCTCACACTGTCCTGTATTACTGTTAAATGTTATTTCCCCCCATAAATAGTTGTAAAGTGAAATACTGGACATTTCTCATATCAGAAGAATGGTTGAACCAACCAAGTCTCAATTATGAGAACTTCAAACATCTAGTATTCAAGAAGAGATTATTTTTTTCAGAGCTGAAGGAAAACATGTTTAAAAATAATAAATTAGTTGGCCCTTGTAATGCTAAAACTTACACAAAACAGAATTAAGTCAAAATTTAGAGATTCGTTGAGCAACAAAAATCTTAATGCATGTTTCCAAAATTGGGCCAGATAAACTCCCAGGGGAAAAAAACACAACTGATCTAAGCTTGTTAACTGTGGCAAGGAATGAAAGACACACACACATAATTCAAGCGCAATTTTATGATGCCAATATACTGCAAAACAAACAGCTCTGTTTTTGTAAAATGAATCATGGTAATTTGTATTATATTGAATATAGTAATTTTTTCTTTCTAATTCACCTGTTTGTTTTAAAAACCAAGTATTTTCTTATATTGTGCAAAAAATTACTACTGTTTTCCCAGTCTTTTAATATTATGAAGTCACACTTTCAAAACTCCTCAGTTTAAATTTTCAGTCTCTGTTTACAAACACAAGTGGGGAGACTCCCTCCCATTTAAAATTCGAATTTTAAGCCCTGCTTAACATGTTGAAGGAGTTCTCTTTGGAAGGCAATCACAGCAGATGTGTTATGACTTAAGTAGTCACTCAATGCATAGAAGGGTTTGGTATTCAGAATGCCATCTCCTTGATGATAAACAAATGAGTGAAGAGTGAAAAATATTCTGAAATCTGGTGGCAGCTAAATGTTTTAGTGGCTTGCAAATTCTTGAATTACCAAAATTTTTATCGTTTATCCCCAGACCCTGGAATTTGCACCATTTTTTTTTTTTAACCTTCGTATAATCTGCTCCGGCGTATAATTCGCAGATTGTGACATTCGGAGAGAAAAAAAAAAAATCGTTGTTTAATCTGCACATCACATATGCTGATCCGGAAGCAGAATTTACAACAGAAAAGTCTTTCACATAAAAGTCCCCAGAGTCTAAAGAAGTAAGAAAAAAACTGATCTTATTAAATAAAGAAATTCATTTTTAAAGGTAACTTTTTTTGATATATTTTTATTATCGGACACGAAAGAAAAAGGGAAAGGAAAGTTATTGGGAGAAATCTATTTTTATACAAGAAATGAACTAGAAACTTGCTTGATAAATTTTGGGGTAATTAAATGAATTTAGAATGAGCCCCAAATATATTCCATATTTCTTTAATAATAAGAATCAAAATCGATATATACATCTCACATCACTGCGTCTACAGTAATGAACTTCTTCGAATAGCTAACAGATCATGAACTAAACATCACAAAGTGCAAGTCTCTTCTCTCTGCTGCTGAGCGCGAGAGCTGTGTACATTTTACACCTACCTTGCAGGTGACGTAGGTGAACAGATCCAAGCGCCATCTGCTGGCCGGAGTCTGTCTTTACAGGGATCTGATGATATGCCCTGATTAAATCAAGTTTGGAGAATATTGTCTTAGATGCTAGAAATTGAGTAACATCTTGTATATGTGGTACAAGGTACCTGTCTGGTACAGTAAACGCATTCAGGCGCCTGTAGTCTCCACAGGGTCTCCAGTCTCCGGAATTTTTAGGAACCATGTGTAAGGGACTGGCCCAACAGCTTTTAGAGGGACGACAAATACCTTGTGAGAGCAAGAGTTGAAATTCCTTCTTTGCACATGCAAGTTTTCCAGGAGGTAACCGCCTAGGCTTAGAAAAGACTGGGGTTCCGGTAGTCTTGATGTGGTGAAAAACGCCGTGATCTTTATGTTTAGGCATACCATCTGTACTTACGAGCTGTGGAAACGTTTTTAATAATTCGTGGAAATCTGAAGTGCCAGAGAAAGCGGTAATTCCAGTAGCGGATTGCGAAGTAGCGTGGCCTGAAGATTTTAGCTTTGTTAACGTATCGATCAGACAATGATGTTTCATATCCACCAACAAACCAAAGTGCTGAAGAAAATCAGCTCCGATAATAGGAAGAGAAACTGAAGCAATGACAAATGGCCAGGAAAATTTTCGACGCAAATTGAGATCTAAGGACAGTAGACGTGAGCCGTACGTGTTAATAACAGAACGATTTGCAGAAAATAATTTCAACTTCTCCGGCTGTTTCGGTTTGGGTGAAGAGACTGGAATAACAGAGACATCTGCCCCAGTATCGATCAAAAATTTTAGACCAGTAGATCTATCGGCCAACATGAGTCTGTGCTGTTTTAGGCCTTCGCCACTTGCGGCCATAAGGGGCGGCCCTTCTAGTTTCCCGACTGAAAAGAACAAGGGGATTTACACTTGGTAGCAGCGTCCTTAAAGGTTCTGTGATACCAGCAAACTTGAGATTTTGGCTTGTCATGGTTCTGTCTGCGAACTGCGGGAGAATATCTACGACTGTCACGCGATGTCGAACGTGTTCGAGTGGAAGATTCTAACTGTGCAGAAAGTTTTGCTACTTGTGATGTGAGGTGTTCGATTTGTTTCTGAAGCACAGGAGCATGACAAATATGCTGTGAGGTATCAACAACGTTCACTTCAGAAGATACATCAGCAACTTCATGAATTTTGTCAGCTATTACTGCTAATTGTGTCATACCATCACCGCTGACTGTTAAGATCTGTGGCATTCGCTTAGGCAAACGCTGAAGCCATAGGGACTTAAGTATCGCTGCATCTAATCGCTTATGAGCAAGATCTTTCATTCTATGTAATAACTGCGATGGTTTAGAATCACCCAATTCTAATTCTTGCAATTAAAGTCTGAGTGTCCGATCCTCAGTCAGCAAACTGAGCAGTAAGACGTTTTTTCAAAGTAATATATTTATCTGCAGGTGGGGGTTGCAATATAATGTCACTAATTTGCTCAAGAATATAACTTTCGATTGATGCTACTACATGATGAAACTTAGTATCATCGTTGGAAATTCTTGCTGTGGAAATCTGTGACTCAATCTGAGCGAACCACAGAGCAGGGTTATTCTTCCAAAATGGAGGACATTTCAACGTCACACGCGCCACTGAGGCCTTGCCATTTTCAGAATCCGGCATTATGAAACGATTCGAAAACCGTTGAATCAGGCATGCAACACTTTAGAAATAACTAATTTCCTACCTTTGCCAGAAAAATAGCAGAATCCACAGTGTGTATCGCTGCGCTGTGTGCAGTTCAGAAACAGGTGGGAGCCATTATGCCAGAACAAAAGATGAAGCGAAATAGTGGAAAGCAGCCATGTTGAAAAAAAACCGAATCACTAAACAACTCACAGGTCAAAGTAGAAAAGCGAACATACTCTGAGCAACGTTCGGCGTTCGAGATCACTTCCTGTTGACTTCGGTGCTTCGTACGCAGTCCGAGTCACCACTTTGGGATAATTAAATGAATTTAGAATGAGCCCCAAATATATTCCATATCTCTTTAATAATAAGAATCAAAATCGATATATACATCTCGCATCACTGCGTCTACAGTAACGAACTTCTTCGAATAGCTAACAGATCTTGAACTAAACATCACAAAGTGCAAGTCTCTTCTCTCTGCTGATGAGCGCGAGAGCTGTTTACATTTTACACCTACCTTGCAGGTGACGTAGGTGAACAGATCCAAGCGCCATCTGCCGGCCGGAGGCCACAAAATCATGGAAATTTCTTGATGTAAAGACTATGGAATTTGATCAAGTATCTGCTGCATAATTGATGACTCAAGTTTTAATGAATTTTGGCAAGTTCTGAAACTTCACAGTGTTAATCTATCATGGTCAGGACTTAAAATTCAAATTTGAAATGGGAGTCTCCCCACCTGTGTTTGTTTCATCTTTGGATTGAAAATTTTGGGTGGAGAGTTTTGAATATCTGACATAATAATATTAAAAGACTTTGGCAAAACAGTAGTAATTATTTGAACAATATAAGCTGTATTTGGTTTTTAAAAAGACTTTGGGAAAACAGCAGTAATTATTGTTTGATTAGAGGTTTAACGACAACCATGAGCAACTCTATGGGCTTTAAGCAGTCGCCTATCCTTGATTTAGGGCCACTGGTTCCAGAGAAAGGAGACAGCCAGCACTGCAAGATAAACACAACATCCATGCCTGACCGGGATTCAGACAAATGATCAGAAGCCATGGCTTAGACCACTGCACCACCGGGGCGGCATGGTAATTATTAAAACAATATAAACTATATTTGGTTTTTAAAACAAACAGACGAATTAGATCAAAATATTTACTACATTCAGTCTAATACCAATTACCATGATTTATTTTACAAAAACAGAGTGGTTCACTTTGCAATACACTGATGTGATATCATAAAATTGTGCCTGGATTATTTGTGTGTCTGTCTTTCATTCCTTGCCACAGTTAGCAAGCATTGATTAGCTGGTTTTTTTTCTGAGGGTTCATTTGGCCCAATTTCAGAAATATGCATTAAGATTTTTGTTGCTCAGTGAATCTCTAAATTTTGACTTAATTCTGTTTTGTGTGCTAAAGCCACATTCACATGGTTCATTTGTGAAAGACAACAGAACCAGTTGCAGAAGAACCTTTGACACTGATAGGAAATGTGTGCACAAATGGTTGTTTATAAAACTTACAATACTTTGGAAATTGGCACATATACTTTTCATTCTTTTACAATTACGTCTGAATAGTGAGTATTCCATAACTGCATCTTCATTAATTTTTGAAAAATACTGGTCTTAGAAGGCTTTATGAAGACTGTACTGAAACTTGTATTGTTTTATAGATTTAGGTTCTACACACTCAAACTTCAGAAAGAGTTCCATTGTAGAGGAGGAAATCTGCAATCCATCGCAATCACAAAAGATGAGAAATAAACCTTCACTTGACATTGTGATGTACAAGTTCTAGCATTACAAGGGTCAACTAATTTATTATTTTTTAACATGTTTCCCTTCACCTCTGAAAAAATCCTTCTCTTCTTGAGCACTACAAGATGTTTGCAGTTCACATAATCAAGACTTGGTTAATTCAACTATTGTTCTGGTATGAGGAATGTCCAGTTTTTCACTTAGCAACTATTTACGGGGGAAATAGCATTTAACCATTATACAGGACAATGAAAACATCGTGAAAAATAAATAAATATGATTACGAAAAAATCTTTACTTCGACTTCCGTTTTCGGAAATAATGGAAATTTTCCTTCATTTTCAAGATAAAGCGCAGTCAGTTATCATACAAAATTAAATTTTACAATAATACTGAGTAAAGGAACATCATAACAAAAAAAAAATTACGATTACGGATGATATCTGCAATTCGTGTAACTTCAGTTTTCGAAAGTCTTGAAAGACGAAATTCTGTCCCCAGCCGGAAAATGTGCCCCCCTCTTCCACACACACACACACACACACACCAATCCCCCCCCCACCACCAATCTCTTCAGTTTCACATTGTTCTCGAGAATGACTCAATTGATGACGACAAAGGCAGAGTTCCTCGAATCCACAGAAGAAACTCGTGCCTAAAGTTTACATGGAAATTTTTGCTCCGTCGAATTTCCGTTATTGGAAATTGTTTCCTACACTTTCAAGCTGAAATACAATTATGCAATAAATTGATATTTAGTAAAAATACTGGACAGAGGCAATTTTGTGAGAAGAAGAAATTGCGATTGCAGGAAATTTTTCACTCCGTTTAACTTTTGTTTACGAAAGTTTTGAAAAACGGAATACTGTTCCCAAACAGAAAACGAACCCCTTCACACACACACACACACACACACACACACACACACACACACACACTAATCCTCCAAAAGTAAAACATTATCTTCAGTTTTGCACTGATCTCAAGTATAACCGAAATGATGACGAAATTCCACGAATCTGAGGAAGAATCTCGTGCCCGATTCGTAACAGTCCGCGATATGCAAAATGAACTGCTCATACGGCTACATATGGAAGCTGATTCACATGTCCATAAACTAATTATATTCCCTATGTGAACGATGTATTCAATTGCAATTTTCGTAACTCTGAAGGGTCCGTTTCTAATATTTTATGTATATAGATATGTATTTTTTAATGTTTTTTTTTCTTAAAATTTTGTAAGGCAGGAGACTCCCTCCTAGCAACTTTATTTTGGCAGGAATCCTGCCATCCCGTCCTGAATTTTAAGTCCTGATGGTGTTTGTAAAAAAAACCAAATGCATTTGTTGAAAATCTCTCCCAAGATTTTAACTTTAAAAACTTTCACTTTATTTGCCATGCACATTTCTAATTTAAAAAGAAAGAATTCAAAAGAAAAAGAAGTGCCGCAAGGTTTGGTTGTTATTTAGTCTAAATTTTTTAAATAAGTGTCCTCACCCTTGATGTCACCAACTGTGAGTTGTGGAAATAATGCAGTATGTCAAGTTTAATTTTCTAAGTGGTGCAATGTTAACATAATTTTTTTTTCAGTTCCCTGTTGGTCGTATTCATAGACATTTAAAGCATCGCACCACTAGTCATGGACGTGTTGGAGCTACTGCTGCAGTTTACAGTGCTGCCATATTAGAGTACCTGACAGCTGAGGTAATGTATTGATCTTAGAATATGAACATACACATTAAATATTTTAATTTTGCCTTAACTTTTTTGTACTCAGTGTTATTAAGAGCTTTATTATCCATCCAATGTTTCCATTAATGTAAAGCTTTTATGAGCCATCTTGCATCAACATAGCAGGAAGGTGTATCTCAGCTCAGTTTTATTTCTGGAATTACTGTTTCTGTTGTGTCTCCAAATACCAACTTTTCCTGTTGCACACCTTATCATTTTCAATTCAGCTACTTCTGACTTTGTATTTAACAGTTCTCATTTCATAATGAACTCACTGCCATAAAAATAAATTGTGTTTTATAGTCAGATTGTAACTTCTATTCAACAGGTTGCATGTTGCTTCATAGCTAATTAACACACTGAACACTTGTTCTTAAGTACCCAGTCAAAAGCATTTTCAAAGTCATTTTTTTTTCCTCATGAAACTTTTCACAAATTTCCTTGAGCAGAAAAATATCCTGGCATTCCCTGCACTTTCTAAAGCCTGTCAGCAGGATAATTTTATTACTTTTCTAAGTAATCTATTCCAACATTATCGTGGTTCGTATGCGTCCTGTGGAAATCCTGGAAAAGTCCTGGAATTTCATTTTGTCCTGGAAATGTCCTAACATTCTATTACATGTCCTGGAATTTTATCCATTCCTGTGTGATGTTTTGTAGTTGAGGATTTTTCTACTTACATAACTTATGTCTGACAAATTTCCTCCCCACCCCTGCAAAATGCAAAGGGGGGGGTTGGTTTTCTTAAGAATCTGTTAGTCAATGAACGTTTTCACAATGCAAGGATGCTAATAACGCAGCTTCAGTCAGCTGTGCTTTGTATCGTGCTCATGTTATCACTTTGTCCAACCAAGGAGACCGTGTCTGCAATTATTAGTTTGATTTGTAAAATTATTTTTGCATTGGGAAGATTAAAATGTGAAAATGATGATCCATGCGTTCCCTTTTTTTCGATGCACAACTTTGCACCTAGAGGGCACAAATGGAGATTGTATCGAATTTAAAATGCCTTTTTTTCCCATATATTTGCTTCTAAATATCCAATTGAAAAAAATTATTTTTTCTTTCGATGACATTTGTATCGAAGACTGTTTTAGTTACAATCCCTTTTTCAAATAACGCATATATTTTCCGCTAGGGGGCGTAACTGTAAATCGCGATTTTCCCAATATCTACTTCTGAACGTCCAATTTCAAAAATTCTTCCTGTGTTGGATACAGCTGTTGGGGGAGAAATGTTTGGCATATAATTTCTCATATTTCGTAAAGAATTGTTTAACCACCAGGGGGCGTAAGTGTTTATTTTTGCTTCTGATTGCATTTGTAACAAAATCTGAGCTGGAAACTCAGTTGAAAAACTTCCTTCATGAACCGAAACCGCTCACCTCGGAAAAGTAGTGTTCTCCCTAGAGCCTTTTTACTGGGCAGCCCACCTAGCTAATTTTCTCTGCCGCCCAGCTAAATTTCCTTTAATGAACGTTTTCACAATGCACGTAAAAGTGGAAAACTTATTCCAACGTAATTCATAAATATTGATGAAAACTGGCTGAAATCTGTGTGAAATGTGATTTATTAGTAAATACTCATTTTTTTATCATTTACGTACAATTTTCTAATGTTGTTTGTCATGTTATGTTACATTAATGCCTACCACACAGCTAAATATGTTTAATAAATATAATAATGTTACGCAAAACAACATCCATTTTTTCCTCGATTGAGGAAAGGGTCGTTAATACCATCCAGCTAAAAGTTCTTGCCACCCAGCTGTAAAAAAAAATTTAGGGAGAACACTGAAAACTTTTTGAGAATAAATACCTCCTGCTTAAAATAGTGCATACATTTTCCACCAGGGGCTGTACTCATATATCTTATTTTTGTCCATGTCTCTGTTTGTTGGAGTCTGATTTGAAATTTTTTTCTTTGTTGGAGAACATTTTCGGTGCAAAATGTTTCTCATATAATTTAAAATATTTCTTAACTCACAAGTACGCCACTAGAGGGCACAAGTTCACTTTTCTGTTTACAGCAGTATCTGCGGGTCTAAATACCCAAGTTTCTGATTACCTGCAGCGGACATCATTTTTAACAATCTGCATTCTGTATTAAGTTTGCCCAAGCATGTAGGAAGTTGTTTTGGTTGAACAGACCTATGGTTTCACTATATTTTAAGTAAGAACATTTGGATTGTATGTCCTGGGAAAAAATCTAAAAGTCATGGAATTTTGTGATTGAAAAAGCGTATGAACCATGCATTATACAAAAGAAACTTTAACATGTCCCCCTTCATTGGTCAATAATGACAAATTTTGATTTCACCCCTGTAACTGTCACATTGTAATGCTGAAAAGATTACAAATATTTAGATATAAGTCACCTTTTTTCATGACCTGACAGATTAATTCTAATAATTTAATTCAAATGCAAATATTAAAAAAAACATTTTTTTGTATTTCACTTTATTCACAAAATTCAAGAACACTATTCAGAATCTTAAGTTATTTTTTGTATGGCTTATGATCTGAGTTTCGGGTCTTTTCATCATATCACTTTAAAACAGCAGGCCTGGGGTCAAACTTATCTTTAGACGGACCTTCAACCTCAGTACTTATGAGAGCTATCAATATTTGTAAATGTAAACTGCCCCTCCAATCACCCTGGATTCTCTTCATGAAACTGAACCCAACCTCATAAGCAGAAGTTGATAAGGGAAATATACTGGGTATTTCTTCTAGTGCCAAAATGTTTTCATAATGTTTGTACTTTTCAAGAAACTTTTGTTTCCAGAAAGCAGTTGTTCCTTTTTGTATATGTCTAAAATATTCCACACACACAATGCAGTGGAGCTTTACAGTTTACACTAAAACATTCAAAATTTTTCCACTAGCAGCTTTTGCTGGAACCACTTTTTATCACTAGCAAAATGCATTTGCTACTAACTACTGGTTGAATTCAAGCCCTGCCTCTTACACTAAAATACTTTTAAGATAAAATTTTACTGAAAGTGAACATACTGTTTGAGCTAAAAATATTTTTGTGAAGATACCATCCATTGGTATCAAATGCCGCCTGGATCTACCCCTGGTTATTTACTGCATTATCTGGCTGTCATGCCTCATCATTCGTCACAGCCAAGTGATTAAAACCTGTCGCCTTTTCTGGCCGCTTCCTCGGTACTATGCAATTAATAAATTACTGTTGGAGTTTGACTTGAAGCAGTGATGTAAAATTTCCAACATCTATCTTCATCCCAAATTTTCCAGCCCTGATCTGCTGATTAAAATTATACTGCAGTCTGCTTGCTTCTTAGAAATTAGCATGGAGTTGTAACAATGGCAAACTGCTTGTACCACAATCAGTATCTTTACCACCTGGTACTAAGAGTTTTTAATCAGTTTGCCCATACAGACTAAAGGGAAAAATGGAACAACTTACACATCCTATCCCTTAGTTAATCTCAACCACTTGGCAACATTTCCCTCGGTACTATTACATTTTCTTGGTGTAATGGTTTATGACTGCCTACAACAGTTTGGCCTTCATAACATATCATTTTATTTAACATGCTAAACTGCTACTTTCAAGGTATACTTTTTGTGATTATATTAAGTTCATCTGTCAGTTCTTCACATAGCTCTATGAGTGCTGTCCATTGCAAGATGTTTCATTACCCTGTTATTCCCTACCTCTCATTAGGTCACACTGCCTACAGTCAGCTGATTGTCTACCACATTTCTGAGCTTGTTACCTGATGCTTGAGTCAACTTTTCAAGGAACACTAAGAAAATATTACAGCAGACATTACATTCCTTTCATTTCCTTTTCTTACTTGGCTTAGTGACTGATTTGTACCAATACTTTAAACCAAACTGTGCCATCACAATGATTATGCAAAACTAAAAGGATACCTATCATTCCACCAGGCTTAGCCAGTTCTTTATAAACATCTGTGAGAACAATGCAGCCGCCCCGGTGGCGCAGTGGTCTAAGCGATGGCCTCTGATCATTCGTCCGAACGGGGTCCGGGTTCGAATCCCGGTGAGGCATGGATGTTGTGTTTGTCTTACGGCACTGGCTCTCTCCCTTCCCTGGAACCAGTGACCCTAAATTAGGGACGGGCGACTACTTATAGCCCATTGAGTTGCTCACGGTGGTCGTTAAAACTCCAATAAAAACAAAACAAAAAAACAATGCAAATGAAGTTGATCTCACCGGATTTTAAATACTTGGTATTACTGTGGTATTGTAACACAATTGTTACATATATTCTGTTCAACATGCTTTTATGCCATTGCCAGAGGAGCATTATGCACTTACAAATTACTATTGCTATAATCTTATGTTGTTATGTGATGAATAAAGAAGTTTATTTACCATGAGTCTTGTTGCTTAAATTCTCACATTGCTGTATCTCTAATGCGTGTCCAATAACTTATAGTAAGTATCCCTTGAGTCTTCTTAAGTGACTTCATGAATGCATATTAATGATCCAATGAAAATGCAAAAGGGTTAAAAGAAAGAAACTAATTCTTGATTAATTTTACTGTAACCTGCTACTTTACGACATTGTTGGCAAGAAGTAACATCTCCATAAAAATTCCCATTCTTCATTATCATTAATCACCAACAACCTTTTCTTCAGTTGCCTTCCTGAATGTTTTTCAACTGGCCTTGAAAATATTCACCTCTTCTAATATGAGGAGCTGCCTATCATTGTCAAACTTAGACTCTTTATTGTTTCTTGTATGTTTAACTACACTCCAAAGTATTTTTTAATTCATATTAGTAGTTTTCCACATGGTTATCTTAAATGTATTGATGTCTGCATCTCAAACTTACCATTTTACTCTTTGACAAGCTGTTTTTGTTTGTTTGTTTGTTTGTTTGGGGGTTTAACTGCCACCATGAATGACTTTATGGGCTATAAGCAGTCGTGACAAGCTGTGTTATAATATTCCTAATTATCATTGTGTGACAAATAGCTTCAATATTTTCAGGAAGCTTTTTCTTGACATTTTTACTTATTTCCCAACAGAATATAATAAGGGAACGCGGGCGGGCGGTCGTAGTGAGCGATGGGTTTGCCTCCTCGGGGCGCTCCGTCGTAACAATGGCACACACAACAGCAACTAGGCCTCTGTGAATCTTGGAGAGGTGCAAGCTAGTTCTGTGTGACATTGGCAAAAAGACCCCAACTCACTGGGTTTTGTTCCAGAATCCTTAGGTTGAATGACCAACTGGAACCCTCAGCTGTGGGCTAATCCCCCACAAGGATGTACTTACCTGATTAAAAAGACAAAAAGAAATATTAAGAATGACTTAAGTGTGGAATATGGTGGACCTACCACACTTGAGAAGGACGGTCCACCACGGAATTGACCTGGACTTTTTAAACGGCGCATGAGAAAGAGATCTCGGCTGAGTGAATGTAAGATTGGTGTATGGAATACTAGAGGTATAAATGGCAAGATGAGTGAGGTGATTGAGGACATGAATAAGTATAGACTAGATGTGCTGTGTGTAAGTGAAACCAAAAAGAAAGAAATTGGGGTAGAAGAAGTGAATGGCACGGTGATTGTGTGGTCTGGAATATTGGATAATATGAGAGGACAGGCTGGTGTAGGTGTGATTTTAAGTGAAAAGATGAAGAACAACTTGATTCATTATAGTTGCATAAGTGAGAGAATTATTCTCTGGATTCATTTGAAAGTGAAACTTCAGAGAATTGTAATTGTTGTAGTGTATGCTCCTTGTGACTCGGAACCTTCTGATAAGAAAGATTTCTGGAATGAGCTAAAAGCTGTTTTGAGCCAGTTTGGTGCTAAAGAAAAAGTTATAATAGCAGGGGATTTCAATGCTAGAGTAGGTGTGCAGAATGCAATTTCTGACATTGTTCTGGGTAAGTTTAATGATCCTTGTGTGAATGATAATGGTGAAAGATTAATTGAACTCTGCATTGAGAATGGTTTGTGTGTATCTAATACATTTTTCAACCACAAATATATCCACACATATACTTGGGAAAATCATACTCTTGGTCAAAAGAGTGTGATAGATTTTGTTGTTTACGATCAGCGTTTGAAACACTTAGTTGTTGACACCCGTGTGATGAGAGGTGCGGATGTTGGTTCTGATCATTACTTGGTAGTGTCACGAGTGAAACTTAATGTTGGTTGGAGGAAAAGGAATAGGAAGAGACCCAGGATAGAAAGAATAAAGGTTGATAGGCTCCTTGAAGATCATCAGCGGTACTCTGACTTACTCAGAGAACGACTGAAGGATCTGAAATCTTGTGAGAGGGATGTAGAAAAGAAGTGGGAATGTTTTAAGAACTGTGTTGTCACTGCTGCTAAAGAGGTCTGTGGCACCACAATAGTGGGTAACAACAGAGCTGATGCTTGGTGGAATAGTGAGATTGATGAGGCAGTAAAGAAAAAGAAGGAAGCCTATTTGGGGATGTTGCAAAGTAGAGTCTCTGTGGATGAATATCGCTGTAAGAACCGTGAAGCTGCTAAGCTGGTTCACCACAGCAAGGCAAAAGATAGGAAGGAGATAGTGGGAAGGCATGAACTGGTTTTTTAGAAAGATAGAAAGTCCTTCAGGGGAAACAAAGTTGTAAGTTGTGTGAAGAATGAGATCGGGGAAACGATATGGGAGCCCAATGAGTTAAGTGAAAGATGGGGTGAATACTTCTGTGAGTTATTAGATCAGGAGAGCAAAAATGATTCTGAGACATGCAGATGATGTCACAATGAGGGATGAAAGCACAGGAGGGATCTCAAGAGAAGTGTGTAAAGCTCTAAAATCTCTTCAGAATGGTAAGGCTCCAGGAGTTGATGGCATAACTGCAGAGATGTTGAAGTATGGTGGTGACTCTATAATTGACTGGTTAACTGAAATTTGCCAGTTGTGCTGGGAGTTAGGAATGGTCCCTCGGGATTGGAAGGATGCTATTATTGTTCCTTTGTATAAGGGAAAAGGTGATCAGACTGAATGCAAGAACTATCATGGTATTAGCCTACTGAGTGTGCCAGGGAAAGTGTTTGGTAAGGTTGTTATTGAAAAAGTACGGGGTCTTACATCATTGAAAGTGTGGGATGTTCAGAGTGGTTTTATGCCTGGTAAAGGCTGCACTAACCAGATTTTTGCATTATGCATGATGATTGAAAAGTATCTGGCTGTTGGGAAGAAAGTTTTTACTGCCTTCATAGATTTAGAGAAAGCTTACGACCGAGTGAATAGGACACTTTTGTGGAAGGTATTGAATGAATATGGTGTTACTGGGAATCTACTTAATAGTGTAAAAGCCATGTATGCTGGTAGTAGAGCTTGTGTATGAGTGAATGGTGTTTTATCAAAATGGTTTTCCATTGGTGCAGGAGTTAGACAAGGTTGTGTAATGTCACCATGGCTGTTTAATATATTTATGGACGCATGCATGCATGAGGCCAAAATAGATAATAGTGGGTTATGTCTTGGTGATATCCGTGTGTGCAGATTGCTGTATGCTGACGACACTGTCCTGTTGGCAGAGAGCAAAAGTGAGTTGCAGAGTATGTTGATGCAGATGCATGAAGTTTGCATGAAATTCAAACTGAGTATAAATAAGGGAAAAACCAAAGTTATGGTGTTTGAGAGAGGAATGGGTAGCACTGAATGTAATGTAAGTATAAATGGCACTGTGATTGACCAGGTGAGCATGTTTGACAGAGAGAACAAGTTGGATGGTGAAATCAGTAGGTGAGTGAATTCTTCTTCGAAAGTCATAGCTGCTCTGGGAGGTTTTCAGAGGAATGATGGGTTCTCTAGAGAGTCCCGCATGGCTGTGTATGAAACAGTAATTGTTCCTACTCTGATGTATGGCAGTGAAACCTGGGTACTGCAGAAGAAGCATAGGAGTCGTTTGTGTGCTGGAGAAATGCGTTACTTACGTGGGGTTTGTGGCAAGACACGATCTGATTGTGTGAAGAATGAAGATGTATTGCAGTTGTGTGATGTAAAGCAAAATGTTGTTAGCAAGGTGGAGACCAATATGCTTCGGTGGTTTGGCCATGTTGAAAGAATGAGTGATGAAATGCTTACTAAGAAAATATTTTCAACCCAAGTGGCAGGAAGAAAAGGCAGAGGAAGGCCAAGGAAGACATGGGTGGATCAGATTCAGGAGTGTCTGCATGAGAAAAAGATTATGAGTATGAAGTATAAAAGATCTTGTGTAAGGCGTGTAATGAATATCAGTGAAGCATGAGTTGTATGTCAAGATCGCTGTAAATGGCGAAGTTTGATAAGACAACAATAAGTAAAAATATCTGGAAGTTTGTATTTCTTTTTGGAGCTAACCTCTGAATCTCAAAGAGCAGCTTAGTGATATGTATGTATGTATGTGACACTTCAGTGCTTTTACTGAATGGGATTTCTGTTCTGACCTAATTTTTGATTTGAAAGCGAAAATCCTACTTCACACTTTTTATTAATTCAGTCTGTTAACTGTAATGCATATTATAACTCATAACTATTTGACAGTTTACTCAAACAGTTACTAAAGGGTGATCACTATTTACTTCAAAACCTCTAAAACTCCAGTATATGGAAAGGTGTTTCTTTGTGCCCAGAGGTAGTATTAACAAATATTGTTTCATTGTGTAAACACAAGTTAGTGAGTTCCTTTCCAGTCATATTTACTGCAAAATTTTCTTCAGAGTCAACATTTAACAGACCATATTTTAAAGATGTCACTTATATAGTGTACCAAAGCTATTGTGATTCAAATGAATATAAGCCATAAGTTTGAAGTTTTCTTGACAGGCTTCTGTAGTCTTGGGAGGGGAACATATATGTATTTTGCTGAGGTTTCCCCTTAAAATTTATCATAGGCTATCTAATGTAAGGCACAGTAATGGACATTTATTCAGAATCATTATGTTAACCTTCTTAAATTACCTGATTTGGAAACCCCATTAAAATTATTAGCTTCATGCATGTTTCTTTGGCTTATGATTTTGCATGTGAAAGTGTTTTTTAATGTGGCAAACTTATTTGTGATTCCTACAAAAAAAAAAATCAATCCATAATATGCTCAACATTCAGGTATGCAAGATCTGGTCATATAATTTCAATTTCTAAAGTTATGGAAAACACAAAGGCCAAAAATATCAGAGCATGTAAAAAGTTGACCCTGTTTTACTGTGAGATAAGTGCTTTATCTATTTTACTCAAGCTTACCTTTTGAGTCAAGTTAGTAAGCTATTTGCAATTAGCATGTAATTTGCAGTGTTAAAAATACAAGACTAATAATATATGTAATAAAGAATGCAGTTGGTTTTTCTTTGTTCAGACAAATTTTCAAAGTGTATCACACTCTACCTAAAGTTAGGAAACAACAAAACAGATGAAAAAGTGATGTTGAAAATTAGTCTAAATTAAAATAAGAACTGTTGTAAAACTCATATTGAACCTTTTTGTATTCATTAATGTTTGAAGCACTAAGGTAGCCATAGAATCATTCATTAGTAGAAAAAGATATATTTTGTACATATTTGTTTCAAATGTGAAGATAGCACTAGTAAGTGTAGGTATGTTGAGATTGATATATCCTTCATTAAATTCTGCTCCAGGAAAATTTCAATGAGCACATCATTGATGTGAAAGTTGTAATACATGTTGCCACAAGCAAATTCATATCATATTAAAGTTTTGATGCTTGTAATTAGTATTATGATTATATTTATTAAACTAAGGATATTGGTAAAAGGTTTTGATGTGACATGCCTCATATATATATAACTGTTTCTAAGCAAAAAATGTAACTCAGGAATTCAGATAAGAAAAATCTAAGAAAAGTTTATGCATTATATGTCAATAAAAATAAGTGAATCAAATGAGACCTGTCTGGATATGCATATACTGTACATCTCATATTTGTGGGGTGTAAGAAATACCTTGTAATTAAAGTTGTGACTAAGGTCAGGTGTTCTTTCATTTTATCAGGTTTTTATGTGTGGAAGCCAGTTAAGTTAGCTATGAAAAAGTGCAGTTCTGAAGCTAGACACTGCATGACCAAAGGAAATCAGCAAAGCAGGGAGAGAATAAAAGTATTAGAATCATCAGGTGCAGTTTTTTTTTCAATTTTTTTAATAAATTTTTTGTTACAGCCTTTCCAAGTGAGAAAGTATTTTTCAAATATTTAGTATCAAGATTGTCTTTTTTTTTTCCTTTCTTTTTAAAAGAAAAATGATCAGTCATTCTCAGTGTACTGCTGGATTAAGGTCTCTCCAAGTCTTTTTTCTAGCTCAGCAAAGGATGAAATTTGAAAGAATGGATAATTACAACATGTTAAGTTAGGTTTTTGCAGTTATACATGTTAAGAATTGATGAATACAAATCTGAATTTAATTGTTTTTTGCCTGTTTCCCCTTTGCCTCCATGAGAGAACATGCTGATCACAATTTAAGCTACATTACTTTGTGTTTAGCAAGTTTTTAGTTCATGCATGAACTTTTGTTCCTATATAATCAGAACAGTTAGCAATATTCTGCAATTCAGTAGTGCAATGAAACCACCAGTTTAACAATATTCTGTGATCCATTAGTGCAGTGAAACTGCCATTAACAGACCCCTCTAAACAATGATAACATCTGATCAATGACAAGTCTTGGGTGGTACAGAACATCTGTACCAACGAAGCCCTCCCCCCTCCCCACACACACATTATGCTTTCTACTAAAAAAATCAGTTGTAGCTTCAAAATTTCAGGAGTTACTAGTACCTAAAAATCAAATATTCCTTCTGCTGCAAAGGCTTACCTGCAGTGCACCATTTGGGAAACGTCATTTGTTTATGACTTTTTTTTCCAGAAGTGGCATTTTCTGTTATCATATGACTAGGGCTTTTAAATAATTTTTTCCAGGAAAAATCCTAAGGGTCACCTGACAGAAAAATGCAAAATTGCCTGAATTGAAATGGTATGGGTCTAAATTTATTAGTTTTAAAGGTTTCAAACAGTAAATCGTAAACCATTTGTGTACAAAATGAAAGGACAGACTGAATCCTTGCTGTTTTACAAATTATTTATTTACAAATAATCATGCAGGTTTTGAGACTTCATTTGTGTGACCACTTAGCTCCCATGCTAATAATAAATTAAGTCAGCACTCTAAATTCTTTATAGCTCAGTGTCGGCCATAAGTGACACATGAAGTGATTTGTATTACTATCGTGATCTTTGGTTGAAATTTATAATGTTACTGAAAATGGTAATAAACTGCACCTTATTAAATGCAGCATTTCAGAGGTGCATGTTTATAGAATCGAAAACCACTCCATGGTGTTATAATCAGAAAATACAGTATGTATAGTTTCGTCCCTATTTCAGTAAGAGGGATAAGCTATAGGCAAAGAATATTGCTAAAGGAACTGTGCCTCAGACAGGATTGGTTGGACTACAGTGGGTTCAATAGTGTGCCTTAAGTGAAAAGGAAATGGAGTTAAAGTTTAGTCCTATGTGAGGTGTGTTCAGTGTATGTTTCAGTCACCGTTCTGGAGTCGTGGGAGTGGTTGTTGGTACCTGGAATGTTGCCTGTCGCTATTTCTTGGTCTGATCCATGTGGGTTCTGTTCCTGCATTCCAGAGTGCAGCCAGCTTACTGTGCAGTTGCTTTTCTATGTTTGACATTTTTCTTTCCTATAGCATACCCTAGTCCTAATCTCCTACCTTGCTATTTCTAAGGGCTGTTTAGGATCAGATGTCAGACACTGGTTTTCTAAAATCCTATACAGCATGATTTAATTATTATACTGAGTTTTATTCAGCATTTGGAAAAAGTACTGCACCAGTTTTCTTTGTGCATGAGCTGGTAAACTTATTCTGCTTTTGTACCAACACAACAGACTAGCAGTCTATAAATTAAACTCATCTTTGTTTTGTGGCTTCCTAGATTACTATATTCAAACTTAGTTAGCTTTTTTATGGGATCTATCTAGATAAAGTTACAATTTTATGCAAATTTTCTGATAGAACTCTCCTTTGTCAGGCAGTCTTTCAAACCAATCTCCGTCACTGTCTTCAGTTACCTAGATAAATCCCATAAAAAAATCAACTAAGTTCGAAGACTGGTAATGTTAATTTAGGCCTAACCTCTCAACTGTTGCTCCGATGTCGCAGTGGTCTAAGTTCTGGCTTCTGACCATTCATTCAAGACGGGTCCGGGTTCGAATCCCGGTTAGGCAGGGATGTTGTGTTTGTCTTATGGTACTGGCTCTCTCCCTTCCCTAAAACCAGTGGCATAAATTGGGGACGGGCGACTGCTTAATAGCCCACCGAACGATGCTTATAGCCCATCAAGTTGCTCACAGTGGCCGTTAAAGGTCCAATTAAAAAATTAAACAAAAACTGAACAGCGACTACCTCCAAAATGTTTACTTTTATCTGGTCCAAGCAGTGACCTTTATTTGGAGTTTCATTAGTTAAATCCTGCACTTTTGTTGAACAAAAGTAATTCTTGTCCAAAGTTTATGAATTTATAGATACCACTGCTTGTTTCTGGATTATAATATACTGTTATCATTACGCCTGCTCCATTTCTAATGTCTTTGTTTTTAACAATTGTTAGGGGAGAGGGAGGTAAATACTGGAGATCATCATTTTCTTTGGCTATTGTATGCTTAAAATTCCATCAAAGGATAATTTCCAGAAGGGGGACACTGGTTACAATTTACTAATTTTCATGGTTTTGTTTGAAAGCATTATAAGCTTCTTATTGTTGTGGTAAAGTTGAACATATGCATTTGTTTTTCTTCTTTAGGTATTAGAGTTGGCTGGGAATGCAAGTAAGGACTTAAAGGTTAAAAGAATTACCCCTCGTCATCTTCAGTTGGCCATCCGTGGTGATGAAGAATTGGATTCACTTATTAAAGCTACAATAGCTGGTGGTGGTAAGTATTAATTTTTATATGCATTACTATACAAGAAGTAAAAAAATTCTTCCTGCTTCACTGCAAGAAGTGGAGTGGAGTTTCCAAAATATTTTGAAAATGTTTTTTTCTGTAGATGAAGTATTGTTTGAATCAGATTTCACCTAATTACAGATAATAAAGGGATTACGTACTATGTGGCTAACTGCTTATATGTCTAGTAGTAGCTCTGATTATGTAAAAAAATGTGCAAGTCATTCTGGGTTTTACAGTAAACATAAAAATGCCATGTAAGAAATGTTTCTCAGGTAGGACATAATGTGGCATGCAGTTCATTGAAGTTTCTTCAGTATTAATTAATACTTTATCATACTACAGTTTAAAGACTCTCATAGACTGTTCTCTGTAAACTGAGAATATTTAAATCTCAAAGCATTACTTCCTTTAAACAACAGCATTCGAAATAACTTCAAATCGACTCCATGGCTTCAAATTTGTTTGTTTCAATAGGTTTACTTAATACAAAACAGTAACATTAATTTAATGTATTTTTACATTAATTTTTAACTGTTTTATAAAACCATATGTGTAAAATTATTGAATGTTATTAATTTATAGATTGCCTTTTTAAAAATTCCTGTTGTCACAATTTATCTTTAATTTTTGGCTTCCTGTTTCATAATTATCTGGCTGGGATTTTTTTTTTTTAACCATTGATTGCTTTTTCAGTTGTTCTGTGCTATACAGGGTGTTTCTAAAATATTTGGCTAGACTTCGGGAACTCCGGCCTCCAGTGATGGAAAATAGGTCCGGAGATGCTGTCCTGCACAGATATAGCACATGTTAAACTGTAAGTCATACACACTGAGAAGGTAACAAGGTTGTATTCCAGTTAGTACTGAACATTGGAAATAATTGAGAACAACTGCTTACAGCAACATCACAGCAAATGTTTGAAATGGGTTCCAGTGAGCAGCAGTGCATGCCATGTAGCATCAGCTGATCAATTGCCATACATGTTCCAACAGTCATGGAGTATTCTGAATTGTTGCAAAACCATCCATGATTTGGGGGGGTCCTGATCATTAGTAGCATAAACATTGGGGCTTCATACAAAGCAATCTAGTGAATTCATATTGGGAAAAATCATGGTGGCCATGCTATTTGCCCTCCTCTACTTATCTGATGCCTGGGATAAGCACAATCGAGATGGTCTCTAACAGTTCAAAAATGCTCTGGTGAACTGCATGTGCAATGGCATGTCTTCCAACAAAGCCAGTAGTTCCTCCTCCAAGAAGAGCTGATTGATATTGCTGGCTGTTGAGCATCAGTGGCAAGAACACACTGATGAAGGAGTCACCAATGATGCTGACCGAAACGTTGACATAGAATCTTTGCTGATGCTGAGACTGCCTGGTTTCATTTGAGTCCTTTACATAATGTCGGATTTTGTGAAAGTTCCTAATTTCATAATGCACACAGTTCTGCTGCTAAGGGGTCAGTATATTTCTTTGAGAGTAGCTGTGCTTCTAAAAATTTGATTGAAAAAGTCTTTCTTGGTTATATAATTTTGAAATGAATATTTTTTTGCCCATTTTCTTCAAATAATGCACAGTTTTTCTACTAGGTGCATAAAGTTTTCTTAGATTTTCCTCCATATCTTGTGCTTCCAAATGTTCAGTTTTAAAGATATATTTTTTTTTATTTGCTATGAATATCTTCCATAAAGAATATTCTGTTTAGAATTTTTGAGCTTTCATTACTCAGATTTCTGCCACTAGCTGGTGTAAGTGCTTATTTCTATTTGCAAATGTTTTACCAACTCTGGAAATGTGATTTAAAAAGTTTTTTTTTGTTTTTTTTTGTACTAGGTCTCTCTCTCACACACCCACACCCACCATTGTGTAGTTTAAATAATGTGCACTTTTTCCATTATGTGGTACAAATGAATTTTCTTTTTTGCTGATTTTCTTGTATTCTAAAAATCTACTTTGAAAAATTCTTTATCTGCGGGGAAACATTTTGTGTGCACCTTTTATTTTCCTATAATGCATGCAGCTAAAAATGCATATTTGCTCCACCCATTCCCTTTTGAAGTCAAAGCTTCACTTCCAAAATGTCGATTGAAAGAACCTTTTTTATTGCATAGGTAACTGTGACGAAATTACATACATCACCTGCTTCTAATGATGTACTGTTTTCCTACTGGGAATGCAAGTATTTATTTCTGTGAATGACCAAATTTTCTGTTTCAACAAGTCTGACTAATAAAAATGGTTTTTGCACCAGATAGGTTTCTTTGTGCACAAGATTTTCCCATAATTTTCTGGTAGTGGCACAAATGGATATTTGTTTGCAACCATATCTGGGCTTCTAAAAGACCAATTTAAAAAAGGTTTTGCATCAGACTACTTTCTCTGTGGTGATATGTTAGTTGAGATTTCATATGCCAATAAATGTAGAGTATTATGTTTTATATTGCCGCACATTTTTCTGATCTGGGAAATTTACTGCAAAATCACAGGACTGCACAGAATGACTGCCATCTCTACCGCATGGCAGTGACTGATTGCACAGTGACGTCCACGGTGTTAGCACAGGAGAGGAGCACTGTCACAGGTTGGGCTTTGTCCTCCAGCACAGTTGGACATTGTCTGCTTAACCGAGGACTTGCTGCTAGCAGCCTATTGCTGTGCATTCCTGTGACCCTCAACCACAGATGCCTCCAGCTGCAATGGGTCTCGGACACAGACACGATGGCATGCTGACATCGGTTCAAATTGTTAAGATCCAACAACTTGAGCGTCAGTGTGTGGCTTATATAATTAACTACGACAAGAAATCGTCATAATTTCTCAATATCTCACTATTCTTCTGTTCTCCACATATATTTTTTTAGATGTTACCCTTTGAATACAAACAATAAAATAAGTACCAAATATAAAGTAATCCTTGAAATTGAGGACTGAATAGAAAGTTATTTAACTTCCAGTTAACTTTCTATTCAGTCCTCAATTTCAAGGGTTACTTTATATCGTGATTTTCAACTGCCTCGTTAGAAAACGTGAAGAACAGAAGAAAATTTTATATTATGATGATTTCTCGTCGTAGTTCACAATGGCATGCTGACTGCCAACAGATTGTGTTTTTTGACAAGCCACAATTCAACTTGATGCACCATGTTGGTCAAATACATGTTCAAAGACATTTGTGGTGTATGCCATTTTGCAGCATTATACCACCTAACACCAAGTGTCATGTTTGGGTGCCATTGGATTCAATTCACGTTCTCGCCTGATACGAATTGAGGGAACCCCCAACAGCCAGCGGTCTCGGTTGTTTTAGAGGCAGAAGTAACACCCTTCCTTCAGAGTTGTCCTGGCGCTATATTGCAGCAGGACAATGCTCGGCCACATGTGTCCTAGAATGTCTCAAGACCACTTTCATGCATGACGGATACTGCTGCTTCCCTGGCCTGCATGTTCATCGATATGTCTTGAATCGAACATATATGTGACATTGTAGCTAAGCGACTGGCCGTTAAGCCAAGCACCTCCACCTATCACCACAAATGAACTCTAGTCTTGCATAGAAGCAGCCTGACTGGTTTTTGCTCAGGACGACATCAAAAAGCTCTTCCATTCAGTGCTATGCAGTGTAAAGGCTGTTATTGTTGCTCGAGGTGGCTTCACGTGATACTAGTTTTGAAGCGAAAAATCTTGTATAGCTCTACAAATGTAATCAGTTATCTCCTGTAATGTGGAACCTGTAATGTAAATTTCATTTGAATGGTGCATTTCTTTCTTGGTGCTGCAATTTTAACAAACAGTAGTGTAATTGTGTTATGTTCTTGAAATATAAAAGAGAGTAAAGATTATGATATAGAAGGCACAATTTTTGTTGCACATTCTGTTAGTTTTGCTATCTTAGTGGTTGTTGCAAAGATGCAAAAGTAACACTCTCTAGCTTTCAGCTATATATGAAGTTTCGTCATTTTATAGAATGTTTGGAAATGTCTTCATGGCTGCTACCCTCAGTTGCAAAATTAGTTCACCATTTTGAAAGAAAAATACTGCACATCAGAGGTGCTTCCAGTAATTTTACATCAAAGGTGCTTCCAGTAATTTTACATCAAAGGTGCTTCCAGCAATTTTACATCCGAGGTGCTTCCAGCAATTTTACATCCGAGGTGCTTCCAGCAATTTTACATCCGAGGTGCTTCCAGCAATTTTACATGTAGGAAAGTATTTCAGAATCCAGTTAGGCATAAGTTGATGTGGTTTTAGTTAGGTGTTCATCAAGTACTTTGAAAGTACTAAATAAAAAGTCTCAGGTAGTCAGTATGATGTGCCTTTGCCAGTGACACAGAACTGAAAGTAAGTTGCATTCAAACCCATTTATATGAAACATGGATTCATCAAATGATTCGCTTTATGAAACTTCAGAAAGTCACTGTGAGAATTATATTAAATATATAGGAAGAAGAAAGGTTATATTAAGCAAAACAAAGTAGTTATAATCAAAGGTAGACCAAAAACCCCAAATTTTTAGGCAGCAGCTGGTTTTCTTAGGAGCCACTACATTTTTTCAAGAGATAAGAGGAAACCATGATCGATCCAACTGTAAAAAATAATGCATTATTTCTTAAAGACATTCTTAAGTAATTCAATGTGATACCACCAACTAAAACTAGGGAACATATTATGTACTTGTATTAATAGTTGCATTTCAGAATGAGTTTTCATTTCGCAAAGCTCAACTTTTTTGTGTATGTGGAATCGAGTGAATGCCGAAGGCTGATGATGCTTGGGGTATGCGTACATCTGTGTACGACAAAATGGAAAAAGCCTTTCTTCAAGAAGTAGAAAGTAGCATGTATCAAGTTAAAAAAGCAGACAAAGATAACATTCATTTTCAGTATAAATAAATTTAATGCAACAAGTATTTTTGTAATTTAATACAATTCAGCGGTTGTGCTGGCTTTTTAAAAGTTTTCGCCAACTTATTCAATAACCAAATTCAAATTAGTTTCTCCAAAATATTATAACAGCACAAAAAGGTAATCATCAAAACTTCTTTTCCATTGCCAAAACGACTTCTTTTTCGCAAATTGCGAAGAATGCGATCGGTAGCTCAACCCCTGCAATTAGTCTTTCTCTAATATGTTAGACGTTCATTAGTTTTTATTTTTACAGCACTTAAAATATATGAAAATAAGGCTCATTTTTTAGACAATATTAGAACCATGTATTGTGAAATAGTAGAGTTCAGTAAATGCATGCAAAAAATTGTATTTAATTCTACATATCCAACTAATTCATATGTAGTGAATATATGACTGTCTCCTTAAATTTGATATAAATGGGTTTGAGACTGTAGTAGCCATTGAGTTATTAAACATCATTGTTTAAATAAAGTACATCATTAATGAGAGGGAGTGTGAGGGATTGAATTAAATTTAGATTCTAATTTTTACTAGAGTTGTTTAAAAATAAAATGTATCTGCATACACATGCATTGAAACAGAAAACTTGCTGTAAACCCATGAAGTGCGAACCATGATAACTATAGAATAAGACAATTTAAAGAAACATTAATAAAACAAAAAATAATCATTAGAACATTACAGATTCCCATGAGGACAAAATAAGTACATTGCCAATCACTACGGAATGTCCGTAGTTTCTATGAATTTTGTTGTTTGACTGGAACTACAGAACTCACTGTCAAAACTGCGGATTCTACGAATTTTAATTTTTTATTTTTTTTAGTTTGCTATCATTTTATGATATACATGAGATTCTTAAGTGAATTCGCGGAATTCCGCTTGTTTTGCCATTATTTAGATCATTCTCAAGGTCGATACAACACTGGACGTTTTTTTGTACGGGGTGGTGTCGTTTTCCATCTGGGGGCGGTATTTTGCGTTTCAGAAAATTTTGCTGTGATCATAATTTTTCCCTCCCGGTGTTGTCTTTGTGTCCAGTATTCTTGTTAAATATAATTTTATTGTTTGTATTTCATCTTGAAACTTCAGGCAACAATTTGCGAAAACGGAAGCTAGACGCTGTGAAAATTTACCCGTAATCTTCAGGCACAAGATTCTTCCACGAATTTGAGGAATTCCTCCATTTCCGTCATTATTTTGGTCATGCACGAGATAGATGCACAAGTGAACAAAAATTAGGGGAGGATGTGACGGGGAAGGGATGTTCGTCGGAAAATCGAATTGCATCTTTACGGAACTTCCTAAAATGGAAGGTTGTTGGAGTTCAGATTTTTTCTGTAATCATATCGTAATTTTGTTTTCTCACGATGTTGCCTTTGTCCAGTGTTATTGTTAAATATTATTTTACTGTATCATCATCATCATCATTGTCAACCATTATCAATCCACTGCTGGACGAAGGTCTCCCCAAGTTTCCTCCACAACGGTCTGTCTTGTGCCAGTCTCCTCCATGTCACCCCTGCATACTTTCGAATTTCATCCACCCATCTCCCATGTGGTCTTCTTCTGGGTCTTTTCCTGTCCCTTGGAATCCAATCTAAAATTTCGGCTGTCCATCGATGATCTGTCCTTCTGGCAGTATGTCCAGCCCATTGCCATTTCAGGGATTTAACTCTGATCATGATTACTGTATAAATGTCCCTATTTCAGCTTGAAAATTTCCAATACCGCAAGTCAGACGGAGCAAAGATTTCTCCAGTAATCCCCCGCCCCCCACGATGTTCCCACTCTCCTGTGTTGTTAATACTCCCAATCCCATAAGTTTGTGCATTTAAGCTTGATAAGAGATGGGGAAATACCCATAAACGGGAGGGAGAAAATTGATGCAATTTTTTCAAACTTCGGATTTCCCGTCTGTCAAGCAGAAAATTCTGAACGCATCTGACTGATTTTTACTGGTGGAAGTTTTGATTTTAAATCTTACAGTGTTACTTATCGTGTCCTCACCAGGGGAATCAACTTTGTGTTTTGCACGTGTTAAGTTTGTTTCATTAGTGTGTCCTTGTTTGTTGTTGCACATATTTTTTGTTTTTTTACAAAGAGATGGATCATTTCATAAAAAAAGCATCTATGTGTGCCACTCAATAATACTAGTTTCTACTGACAAGGCTCTTGCCAATGTTGGCAGGAATACATTGCAATTGAATGTGCAGCAATGTGTGTGAAATGGACCTTTATGGAAAAATATTAAAATACTGGAGTATGAACCTCATGAAAACAAGAGACTAATTACAGAAAGTTTTTATATCCAGAAAAACAGTTCCATTAATGAACCTTCAAAAATTATAAATAGCATTTTCCACAAATTAATTAAAAAATAGTAGATTACAAAATACATAAGAAAAATATTTGAATTTAATAACTGGCAACTGCAAGAGGAACCTGGAAATAATATTTAAATTATTTCTGTGTAAGCAAAACTTTTGATACAGTTCCTGTACATTGAGAACAGCCCTTGATAAAATCTAGAGGCCAGAAATGTCTGTATAAACAAAAGAACTCAGATGTGAAAAATAATTGGAAGTTCTTCAAGTTAAAATAGAATTAAGTATAATAATTTTAGTAAAGCCTTTGAGTATAAGTGTTTTAATTGCTGTAAAAAAACATTTTTTTAATCCACAGGCAAAAACTATCTGCTAATAATTTGGAAACTATCTGTGTACAGTGTATGCCTACATTCCAGCACTCTTGAGTGTTACATAGGACTGTCACTTGTTTGTGGAAAATTTGGGTGTTCCTGAATAAATTTGATTTTATTCAAGAATGTGTTTTATAGTGCATGCATGAATTTATAGTGATGCTATAAACAGCATATTGCGCGCTACTGATTTAATATATTTTAGATGATTGATAATTTTGTTTTTGATTCTGATGCATGATAATTTTTTTTATAGGTGTCATTCCCCATATTCATAAATCCTTAATTGGGAAGAAGGGTGCTCAGAAGGCTCCATGAGGATGTGTTTTAATTCACTTTGTTGTTTAAATTATACAGAAGCATGATGCCGACAAATACTCCATTGTTTCACCATGTCATATGTGCATAACTCACTGGTTTTTATTAAAATAAACTTTTAGTTTCTTGCTATATCTTGCCAATGTTTCAGTATTCTTTAGTTAAGTTTTTCAGCACATCACAAGAAAAAAAAAAATTGTTTTATTTTTTCAAGCTTTAAAGTAGAGTAGGCTTTTCTTTCTTTTAATCGTTAATTCACATAAGTAGATTAGTTCAGATTGGTCTCCATTGATCAAATTCTACTTTCAAAACATCAGCCAATAAATGAAAGCTTTTTCTGTATACTTCATCCATAGCATATTGACTTGTAATAGCAACTTTGTGAATAGTTAAGAAATGAGATGAGACAGTTTAATTTGTGAAAAATCAAAGAATGAGGTATGAGGCAGTTATTACTCTGTCCTAAAATTTTGTTACATGTCCTGGAATGTTTATCCCTTCTGCCTTTTTGTCCCTGCGCAATGTTTTGTTGTTGAGGATTTTTCTACTGATATAACTTATGTCTGACAAATTTCCTCCCCACCCCTACAAAATGCAGGGGGAGGGGCTGTTTTCAAGCTGTGTTATTAGCATCTTTTGCGTCGTGCTTATGTTAGCACTTTGTCTGTCCGGCCGGGTAGACCATATCTCTGCAGTTATTAGTTCGATTTGTAAAATTCTTTTTGTACTGGGAAGGTTAAAATGTGAGAATGATGATCCATTCGTTCCGGGTTTTTTTTCGATGCACAACTTTGCCGCTAGAGGGCGCAAATGGAGATCATATCGAATTTAAAATTCATTTTATTTCATATATTTGCTTCTAAATATCCAATTAAAAAATATTTTTCCCTTTCGATGACATTTATGTCAAAGACTATTTTAGTTAGTCTCTTTTTCAAATAATGCATAAATTTTCCACTAGGGGGCATAAAGGTAAATCATGATTTTCCCAATATCTTCGCTTCTAAAAGTCTGATTTGAAAAATTCTTCCTGCGTCAGATACAGCTCTTGAGGGGAAGTGTTTTGCATATAAACTATCATTTTTGGTAAAGAATGGTTTAGCCGCCAGGAGGCATAAGTGTTTATTTTTGCTTCTAATGTATTTGCAACAAAATCTGAGCTGGAAACTAGATTGAAAAAATCCTTCCGTGAGCCGATACTGCTCACCTCGGAAAACTTTTTGACAATACCTCCTCCTTAAAATAGTGCATAATTTTTCTACCAGGGGGTGTACATGTATATCTTATTTTTGTCCATATCTCTGTTTTTAGGAGTCCAATTTGAAAAATTCTTTGTTGGAGAAGTGAACATTTTCGTTGCTAAATGTTTCTCATATAATTTCAAATATTTCTTAATGCAGAAGTGTGCCACTAGAGGACTTAAGTTAACGTTTCCGCTTACAGCAATATCTGCGGGACTAAAAACCTGATTTAAAAATATTCTCTATCGATCAGATACTACTAACTATGAAAACTCCTTATATGCATTTTCTTCCCAAAGTAATGCAGAATTTGGTTGCTAGGGGACACAAATATTTAATCTATTTTTCTCAATATCTGCATGTCTTAATGTCTGATTTAAAGAAATTGTTTTAACACCAGATACCATGTACCTTATGGAACACTTAAGGTTTATATTTGAGGAGGTTTGTGGTTCACAATTCTGCTGCTAGGTAGGGTTTATAGAGGCAGCCTTTCTCTTCCTCTAAAAACCCTATTGAGAAATTCCTTTTTTACTGTATGCCATTTGCTATAATAAAGATGAAGAGTGAATAAGATTTTTGCTACAATAAGATCCTCTTCAAATAATGTAGAACTTTCCCCTTAGGAGTTATAAAGGTCAAAACATTTTTCTTGCTATCTCTGCTTCTGGGAGACGTATTTGAAAAGTTCTTTTTCCTAAGCATAGCTTTTGCTATGAAGAATGCTTTTCGCCCGTTTTTAACTTTTCCATTATGCAAAATTATTCCGCTAAAAGGCATAGAGTTATATCATGTTTCCTTCTATATCTCTTTTAAATGTTTGATTTGAAAATCTTTTTGTCTCTAATATCTTCCTTCTGCTATGCGAAAAGTTTTTTGCGCCATTTCTTAATTTTTGTAACACACTTTTTGGCCACTGGTGGAAGTAAATAACTTTTTTTTTTTGTGGGTTATTTTGATCTTTACTGAAATTTTCTAATGAATACTTTAATATAAAAATTTGCCATAAAATGAGATTGCTTTCGTAATCAGAAACTTAAATTTAATTGTTTCTGATTATTTTCTGAGCTAAGTAATCTCTTTGCATCTTCTATAATTAGTTTTCTAATCATGTCCAGTTAATATTCCCATTATTCTCTTTCATTTCACGTTGGAAATTTTTGTGCATACTTCGTTTGCGGGTGAGTACAAATTTAAAACATAGCTAGAGCATCAATATTTTGTTGAACATTCCTTCTCTCAATAAAAAAAAAATGTAACACAAGTACTTGCTCCCATGATTATGTGTTTGAGAAATGACAATCCCTTTGGTCCTTTGAAAACACAACATACATACATACATACATACATACATACATATCACTAAGCTGTTCTCTGAGATTCAGAGGTTAGCTCCAAAAAGAAATACAAACTTCCAGATATTTTTACTTACTGTTGTATCAAACTTCTCCATTTACAGTGATTTTGACATACAACTCGTGCTTCACTGATATCCATTACACGCCGTACACAAGATCTTTTATACTTCATACATGTAAATTTTTCTCATGCAGACACTCCTGAATCTGATCCACCCATGTCTTCCTTGGCCTTCCTCTACCTTTCCTTCCTGCCACTTGGGCTAAAAAGCTCCCCGTAAGGAAGAAAGAAATGTCCAGGTTTCACTGCCATAAATCAGCGTAGGAACAATTACACTTTCATACATAGCCATGCGGGACTCTCTAGAGAACCCATCATTCCTGTGAAAACCTCTCAGAGCAGCTATGACTTTCAATGAAGAATTCACTCTCCTACTAATTTCACCATCCAATTTGTTCTCTCTGTCCAACATGCTTTCTAAATACACAAACTCACTCACCTGGTCAATCACAGTGCCATTTATACTTACATTACATTCAGTGCTACCAGTTCCTCTCTTAAAAACCATAACTTTGGGTTTTCCCTTATTTATTCTCAGTTTGAATTTCAAGTAAACTTCGTACATCCGAGACAACATACTCTGCAAATCACTTTTGCTCTCTGCCAACAGGACAGTGTCATCAGCATACAGCAATCTGCACACATGGATATCACCAAGACATAAACCACTATCATCTATTTTGGCATCACGCATCCATAAATATATTAAACAGCCATGGTGACATTACACAACCTTGGCCATGTTGAAAAAATGAGTGATGAGATGCTTACTAAGAAATTTTTTTAGCACAAGTGGCAGGAAAGAGAGGCAGAGGAAGGCCAAGGAAGTCATAGAAGGATCAGATTCAGGAATGTCTGAATGAGAAAAAGATTATGAGTATGAAGTATAGAAGGTCTTTTGTACATCTTGTGATGGATGTCACTGAAGCCTGTGCTGTGTATTAAGATCACTGTAAATGGAGAAGTTTGATATGGCAACAGCAAGTAAATAATCAGTTAAAAATTTATCTGGTGGTCTGTATTTCTTTGTGGAGCTAATCTCAGAGAAGACCTGAGGGATATGTATTATCAGTAGGGTGGTTCACAAACATGTGGAAAAAAAACAACAAAAAAAACTTTTACATACAGGCAACAGCAAGTAAATAATCAGTTAAAAATTTATCTGGTGGTTTGTATTTCTTTGTAGAGCTAATCTCAGAGAAGACCTGAGGGATATGTATTATCAGTAGGGTGGTTCACAAACATGTGGAAAAAAAAAACAAAGAAAACTTTTACATACAGGCAACAGCAAGTAAATAATCAGTTAAAAATTTATCTGGTGGTTTGTATTTCTTTGTGGAGCTAATCTCAGAGAAGACCTGAGGGATATGTATTATCAGTAGGGTGGTTCACAAACATGTGGAAAAAAATAAACTTTTACATACAGACCAGGACACCCCCTCATTTTTTTACATCTACCCATACTATTATTCTGGCAAAATTTCAACCTTTTACTCCAACTAAAAGATGGTGCTCAATGAGCTGTCAAATTTCGACTTTGGTTGCATTTTGAGTGTTTTAATAAAATCAAATTAAACACAAAAGTTTGGTTATTGGTTTAGATAAAACCAAATTAAACACTACTAATATTGTAAATGTATAAATAAAAGCATAAAAGTTTTACAAAATAATAAATATTTTCAGCTTTTTTTATTTCCTATTTTGAAAGACTATCAACAAGAGATTTTTTGTTGTCTTGTAGGGATGATCTTTCTATTTGATTCTACAACTTGCAAAAGAAACTGCTTATCTTCCTCATCATTTGTTAAAAGTTGTTGAATTCTTAAATCAGCTGAACACCTCTCTCGGCAGTATCGTTCACCACTCTTAGTTCTTTCACTTTTTTTCTCCCATTCCTATAGTTGATGTTATCATTCCATTCTTGAGGTGAAAATGTTAGAAAAGAGTCGCTAATTTTCAGACGAGAAAAGACCTCAACAGTTCATTCTGTTGCAAAGTCTCCAAGTCAGGTGTCATCTTTCAATATTTTTAATTGCCCTGGCCCTCTTACATTTCGTGAACCTTTTGCGTTGTTCACTTCTGCAATAATTTTTTTTTTTTCGTTTGCTGGCACACTATCTGAAAATAGGGCCAAACCAACCAATTCATCTGAAAGATACCACAAGTGATTTTCTGAAATTTTCCTTGCTGCTATTCCAATTTCAGAATCAATTATCTCATATTTTTAATGGTCTTTCCATAAGTTTAAGTCACGCCCAGGAGCTTCAGCAGCAAGTGGAGCTTCTATCCATGCTTTGCTGTACAAAAGAGCACAACTGTACAAATCGTTGGAGTTCCATTACTTCCCTCTTAGTTATATGAAAAACCTCTTGCTGATCTTGGAACAAAAAGATTTTGAAAGCATATAGCAGTTTAGCCATCCATCGAGCATGATGAATAGCACCTGGTGCTCTCCAATGGATTTTCTCAGGTGGATTACCCAATCATCTCTAATGATCATAGATTTATCTACTGATAAAAGAAAGGCTAAGGTTGAATCTTTGAACTCTTTAGTGTCTGTTTTTAGTTTTATCCCCTGATAGTTTATTTGTTCAATTTCTTGCCAAACATTTTTAGCACATCTTGTTTGATCGTGCTTCTGTTATCGGTTTGTCCGTCTGTACCCATGGTATCTCTGCAACTATTAGTCCGATTTGAATTTTTTTTTTTTTGCATTCAGAAGCTTGAAATGTGCGAATGATGATCCTTCATTTCCTTTTTTTTTTACGATGTACAATTTTTTCACTAGAGGGCGTAAATGCAGATGATGTTGAATTCAAAATTACGTTTTGATCCACATATTTGCTTCTAAACATCCGATTGAAAAAATTATTTTATCCTTCGATTCAATTTATGTCGAAGAGTGTTTTAGATATAGTTTCCTTTTCAAATTACGCATAGATTTTCCGCTAGGGGGCGTAAAAGTAAATAACATTTTCCCCGATAACTCTTCTCCTAAAACTCCGATTTGGGATTATTTTTTTTCAGCGGATACATCTCTTGATGGAAAATCTTTTGCATATAATTTCAAATTTTTGGTAAAGAATACTTTGGCCACCAGGGGGCGTAAGTGTTAATTTTTGCTTCCGATGTATTTGCCATAAAATCTGAGCTTCTAAGATATCGATTGAAAAAATTCTTTCGTGGACTGATGCCACTCACATCGATAAACCTTTTCCGAATATTTTCTTCCTTAAATATCCCACAGTTTGCCCGCCAGGGGGCGTAGATGTATATCTTATTTTTGTCAATATCTCTACTTCTAGGAGTCCGATTTGAAAAATTCCTCCTTTGTTGGATAGTGTTTTCCGTGTGACATGTTTTTCATATAATTTCAAAATTTTCAAGTAATTCATAGACTTTCCGATAGGGGTCGTAGAGGTAAATTGCGTTTCTCCCTATATTTCTGCTTCTAAATCTCCGATTTGAAAAATTCTTTCTGCACCGGATACAGCTCCTGATGGGTGATAGAAAATCGTTTGCACATAATTTCTAATTTTTGTTAAAAATGGTATGGCCACCAGGTGGCGTAAGTCTTAATTTCCGCTTCTGATGTATTTGCAGCAAAATGTCAGCGTCTAAAATCTTGATTGCAAAAAAAAGTTTTGTTGGCCGATGCTACTCATGTCGACATACCTTTTAGAAACACTTTCTTCTTGAAATAATGCATGGTTTCTACGCCAGGGGGCGAAGATGTATATCTTATTTTTGTCAATATCTCTACTTCTAAAAGTCCAATTTGACAAATTCCTTCGTTGTTGGATAGTGTTTCCGATGCGAAATGTTTTCCCTATAAATTCAAAATTTTCACGTAAATCATTTAGACTTTCCACTAGGGCGCATAAAGGTAAATTGCGTTTTCTGCTCCTAAAACTCCGATTTGAAAAAATTCTTCCTGTATTGCATACAAACCTGATGGAAAATATTTTTCACGTAATTTCTAATGTTTTGTAAAGAATGGTTTGGCCACCAGGGGTCATAGGTGTTGATTTCTGCGTCTGATGTATTTGTAGCAAAATCTGGGCTCCTGAAAACTCGACAAATTTTTTTTTTCTTGGACCGATACTGCTCATATGGATAAACCTTTTGCGAATACTTTCTTCCTAAAAATAATGCATGGTTTTCCCACCAGCAGACGTAAAGTCACATCTTATTTTTGTCGATAACTCTGTTTCTAAGAATTCGTAAGCTCAAGATTCCATTTACACCAATAACTGAGGGACTAAAGATCCGATTGAAAAACGTCTTTCTTCCGTTAGATACTATTGTTTTCCATACCGGTTCCATTGCCTTTGAATAGCTTTGATAAATTTAATTTGTGGCAGAACGGATTCAAAAGACGTGCTTATTACACCCGAAAATTCGGTGTCATCTTTCTTGTTAAATCTGTGAAAGATTGGAATTTCTGGGGAACACGATGGTCCTAAGCACAAGGTAAATACCTTTGCCAAGATTAATTCCATGACATGGTGACTGCAGGCTATTTTTTTCTCCAACTCAATGCATGCCCCTTTCACACAACCAGTGTTTACACTCGTATCAAAACTTAAAGCCTGAATGTTTTTCTGGACCACCCAATGCTTTAATAGGGTAAAAATAGATTTTGCTCTGTACTGTACCTCCACCACACAACTTTGGCACACCAAGAAGTTTTTCAATACCATCTCCCAAAACATAAACAGGCAAATGATAAACCTTTCCTAATCCAAAGCATTCAGGCAGAAGTTTGCTGTCCCAATGAAGGACAAGAGGACAGTCAGGTTTGAATTCACTCATTGCTGACTCAACATATTCTTTTCTAGCCTTTTTTCTTGATTTTTCAGTGGTACTTCATGAAAGGGGAAGTGTACTAGGATCATGCCCAAAAGCTGCTACAACTGGAACAATCAAACGAAGTGCTTCACGATCAGATGTTTTGTTATGATCTAAAGCACCAGTAACATGAGATGTGAATAGTTGTGCTGTAGACAAGAGATTTTTTCTTTTCAACATTCTGACCTGGACTCTTTTCATTGGCTAAGAAGTCATCATCACTATCTGATTGGGAAACTGAGGTTTCTGAATCACTGATTGAATAAACAGCTGATGTTGAAGCGACCACCCCTGTGGCTTTTCTATTTCGTTCTTCCTTTTTCTTTTTTTTTCAAGGATTCTATCCTGCTTTTTTATATGTTCTATGTCTTCATTACCCGAAATACATTTTACGCTTACTTCGTTGATCTATTAGGAAATTACAATTTTCTTTGATTTTTATTCTATTCAAACATCAGCATAGGCAATATCAAAAATGGCGTTTAACGCATTCATGAACTCAAGTTCTCGTTTTCGTTGGGATTCTGAGGAACTTCTTCTTTATTAAAAGTCATGAGCCATGAATTTTTTCCAGTTTTTCAATTGCATGAGTTACAAGCATTGTAGGAATGTCAGCTTTCAGCCACACCTGCCCTACCTCTTCGACTGTCATATGACTGGCATTTCGAATTGACCTAAATTCTCTCAGATGATGATGAAACTGCTGCAGAACTTGTTTTGTTGTTGGTAACTGTTTTAGTGAGGACAATGAATCTAAACCCATGGGGCCAATTAGAAAAACTTCATTATTCAGACATGTTGCTGAAGCCATTTCAAGGAACTGAACTCTTCTGTAATATTATTTCCTTCTCAAAAACATGTAATATATAATGAATCACTTAATTGAAAATTACTTTTTAAATAACATGATATCAAGTTAAAATAGAAGTTAAAATATAATAAACATTTTATGAATAGCTTTAGAATACTATAAAATGAATAAATACTTTTTTACACAAAAAAAATAAAAAACAACAACAAGTGTCTGTGTAACTGTTGTAACATATGTAAAAATAGGGTAAAAACAATTGAAAGCCAAAGTTTGTAAAATGAAAACAAAAGTCAAACACTCAATCAATAATCTTTTAACAAATGAAATGCTATAAAAACAAATATATAATATAATTTTTCTGACCTTTAATCTATTTTGTAATAATCACTGAACTTGTGGTGACTACATAGTCTAGCTAGCATGTTTTCTTCAAGTCCAGCGAGCACTTGAAGTATTACTTCAATACTTCAAGTGTTGCCATATACTTCAACTAAAATTTATCTATATAGTAAGTAAAAAAATGTTGCCAAATACTTCAACTAAACTTTATGTATTAAAAAATATAAACTTAAAAATCAGCTTTCGTTAAAAACTTATTTTTTTTTGTAGACATGTTCTCGTTATTCTACAACTAGAAAATTATGCAAAATTACCCAAAAGTGTAAAAATTTAAGGTCATTGAGCACCATGTTCCTGCAGGAGTAGAAAGCTGAAATTTTAGCAGAGTGATTCTATGGATAAATGTAAAAAAAAAAAAAAAAAAAAAAAATAGGGGGTGTCTTGGTTTCCAGTAAAAATTTTTTTTAACCACCCTAATTATCAGTTAAATGTTTGTCAGATGGTCTTTTTTTCTCTGAATATCAGAGAACAGCTTAATGATATGTATGTATGTACTTGAGTGGATTGGGAGAAGTTCCAAAGAGATTTCCAATTCATCTCAGGTGGAATGCCATAACATTTGAGGTCATGAAGACCACCACTTTGAAAAATTACACAGTGAAATCATTTTGTTATTCTACAAAATATATCTCTTAAGGAACTGCATAATTATTTTTTCAGCAAAATAAGGTGGTCATGTCTTAAAACATATTTTGCCATTTATTCTGTATACATCAAAATACATAAATCTGATTAGGGTATGCTATAAATACAAAGTTAAAAATTTTGAAATACACATTATTAGAGAATTTAAAGCAGTTTTATAGATTATACCTATGCATTTTTTTGTATAAACAGAAATTTGGAAGCATGACATAAATCAATTAGCAAATAAAAAGGGATGTTCATGTTTTGTAGTTTTATTGAAATAAAAAGTATCTCAGTATTTGAAGTTTCCTGTTGTGCGACAGGAAAAGCGCATCTCTGCATTTTCAGAAGTGAGAGTGCTGTCCACATAATTTATGTTTGTCATGATATTTTGAGTTTCTGAATTAAATATTAAGCCTGTCAGAAAACAGTGGGAAATTACATATATCATTTTTCATATTTGTTTGTAAACATATTTTTGAAGTACTGGTTTAGTAGACCATAGAGGAAAAATCAAACCCAAGGAGCCTGTTTTAAGCCAGGCTTAGGCCTGATTCAAATGTAACATCTATGAGCATATCTACTGCATGTGTAGTGCATTGTACTGATTTACTTTACAATACATGATGCACATGTAAATTTCAGAATGTTACATTTTTGTCTGTCTGCTTCATGTGCTGGGCATTTGAACTGATATCCATGACAAAATACCTTCCCAAAATGCCTGGTTCTGGGCAGTTAGACCTTTTCACAGCATATCCGAGGCTGATTAAAACTTTTGAGAATGTAACATTTTTGGGTCTATTCACTTTACTCTTAGAACATTTGTATTAATTTTGGTCGCAAAATTTCATTGGGAAGTATCGAAGCCTGCTGTTTAAGCTTTTTTCCTTTCTTTCTTTTCTTTTCTTGTGTGTGCACGCGCCTAACTTAGGCCTAATGAGAAACTTTCAAGATATATTTTTGTGTCTGCCTGCTTCATGCGCAGCGTACTTGTACCAATTTTCATGGCAAAATTCCATCGGAAAGTATCTAAGCCTGCTGTTAGGCCTTTGTACCTTGCTTACACCAGATTAATTTTTATTTAGAATATCACATTATTTTGTAGGCTGTTTCACATTTAGTACATTTGTACCAATTTCCAGGGCTAAATTCCCATGCCTGCAGATAGTTTTTTTTTTTAGCCCCTATTCTAGGCCTGAATAAAATTTTCGGAAATGTAACATTATTGTATCCATTTACTTCAGGCTTAGTATATTTGTACCAATTTTCATGGCGAAATTCCATCGGGGAAATATCCAAGCCTGCTATTAGGCCTTGGCCTGATTAAAACTTTTGAGAATGTAACTTCACTGTATCCATCTACTACATGAGCAGTACATTTGCACTGATTTTCAGCGTGAAATTCCATGGGGAAATTACCCAAGCTTGCAGTTAGGCTTTTTCTGTTTTTTTTTTTTTTTTTGTTCTTAGCCTAGGCATGATTAACAAAAATTTTAAAATGTAATATTTTTGTATCTCTCTACTCAACACACAGTGCATTTATACCAATTTTTGTGGTGAAATTCCTTAGGGAAGTACCCAAGCCTGCAATTAGAAGCCTTTAGTGCATAGCCTAGGCCTGATTAAAACTTTTGAGAATGTAACGTTATTGTGTCTGCCTATTTCATGCTCAGTACATTATTTGTACTGATTATCGGGGTAAAATCCCATTGGAAAGTACTCAAGCATGGGGTTAGGCCACTTTTTTTTGTTCATAACCTAGGTCTGATTTATATTTTGGGGAATTTAAAATTTTTGTGACTTTGTTTTACATGTACTGATTTTCTTGCCAGAATTAATTCAAGAAGCGTGGAAACTGACTTTCAGTTGCAGGAATCATTCAAGCCTTAAACCTTTTCTGTAAGAAGTTTACAATTTGGTAAATAGCAAAGCAGTACAACTTTCTTATGATGAATAGAAAACAGTGGAAAATCAGTATGATTGACTTAAGGGTTCATCCAAACCACTTGCCCTGGTGGCCAAATGAACTGAGGCGCTGGTTTCTGATCATTTGTCCAAGATGGGCATTTGCTCAAGTCCTGGTTGAAAATCCCCCTAAATACGTGGCGTCAGTAAATAAATAAATACATCGCTCTCTCCACGTTCCAGAAGCACACTGGTTGAAGCATAGGTGTCTCCCCCTCCCCTGGAATCAGTGACCCCAAATTAGGATGGACAATTGCTTTGAGTTCGTGGCAGTTTCCATGTTAGGGTTTTAACACGCAGAATAAACAAACACAAATAGCCGCCCCGGTGGCGCAGTGGTCTAAGGCGTT
Source organism: Macrothele yani (assembly GCA_039090855.1). NCBI lineage: Eukaryota > Metazoa > Arthropoda > Arachnida > Araneae > Macrothelidae > Macrothele > Macrothele yani. Next base: position 81,437,114 of record CM077026.1, read on the forward strand.
GGCCACTGATCATTCGTCCGTAAGGGGTCCGGGTTCGAATCCCGGTCAGGCATGGATGTTGTGTTTGTTTTACGGCACTGGCTCTCTCCCTTCCCTGGAACCAGTGACCCTAAATTAGGGACGGGCGACTGCTTATAGCCCATTGAGTTGCTCACGGTGGTCGTAAAACCTCCAATCAAAAAAAAAAAAAAAAAAAAAAAAAAACACAAATAGGATCTGACTTATGTTAGACGAAAGTTTCTCGTGCAATCGAAATTCCATATAATGTTTCGATCTTCTGTAAGCCGACATAAAAGTTTGCAGACATGGGTGTCATGGCCTCACTGATTGCCACCACATTTAGGTTGAATTTTAAAAATATTTTGCATGATTCTGCTTTTGTTCAGCCCGTTTTCATCAAAATCCCAGATTTAATGAGCAAGACAGTAACTTTTGTTTGGTATAATGTTAGTTCAAAGCTAATTTAAAAGTTTTTAACGAACGAAATTTAATTGGGACAGAAAAGCTAAGAGGATCACCTAACAAGCAAAGTAACAAAATTTAATGAAATTTCATACTTAATGAGGATAGAAAATCTAGGCACTGTCCTGGAATGAAGGAATAGAAATGGTATACAGAACGAAATTGCAACAACACAGGGGAATCCTTGTGTGCTAGTGGAAAAGTGTTGATAGAAAAGCAGTGGGAAAGGGAGTATATCAAATTCTCAACAAGAGAGTTGTGCAAGGTAAACTCCGCCGCCCTCTCCAAGGGGCTATTTCTTGTTAGCGTCCTGTCAGCAGAGTTGCAAACGTGACACACTTCTATGAAAATAGAGTATGGGTGTGGCTGACGCTTAAATAGATGGATTTCTGGGCGACTGTTGCATGGAGGATAGAGGAGTAATGGAACAAGGATGTCTGAGGAGAAATGGGAGGTAGCAATTTCTGGGATTGTGTTCATTGCTCATTTCATCTTTCAAGTGAGCTTTGCGTTTGAGAGACATGCAGCTTTTCCTTCATGTGTGTTCGTGTAGTTAAACAACGGTCAGCCTCGCAGCAGTCAAAATTTAAGTAATTAACAGTAGTACTAATGTAGTTCAATCTTTCAAGTATATTTAATTGTTAGAGGTATATAATAAAAAGGGGTAATTTTCTCGTATTGTATTTTATGTATTTGTATGGTGGGGAATTTTCACTCAAAAATAAGTTTAGCGAGTTCCCGGATTTAATGTGGGCTTCTGTCGGGCCAACGCTCCTCGTTATAAGCAAGTTGTACATCGAGTGCACACTAAATGATAAGAACTATGCAAAATGAGTTACACCCAATATTAGCATAACAAGGAAGAGGCAGAAACAATATTTTGGGCAGGATTGGCCGCGTGAATTATATGATACATAATTTATTAGGTGTGCAACTTAATTCTCGGCCACAGGCACGACACAGTGACAGCACATTATAGCAAATCGAATACGTACCTAATCAGGGAAATAATCCTCGTCGTGTTGGATACATTTGAGCCATCGGTCAGGGAGCTGCGGAATGCCATCGCGGAAAAAAGGCTGTTTTCAGTTGATAAAGTCATCAATATTTGTGTGGACCTCCTTGACAGAAGTGAAGTGGGTATCATTCAGGTGATATTCCGACGGGGCGAAGTCTGGAGAATACGCCGGGTGGGACAAAATCTCCCATCCCAGGTCGGTGATCGTGTTTAAAGTTTTCGCGGTGTGAGGACGCGTTATCCTGAAGCAACAGAACCGACCTTTCGTCCTTGCCGGTGTATGGCCTTTTCGCCTCCAGTGCGTCACTCACACGAATGAGTTGCTGACAATAACGCTCAGCATTGACCGTTTCACCAGGTTTGAGCAACTCATAGTGTACGACACAGCGCTGATCCCACCATACGCACAGCAACAACTTCCTGGCATTGATATTCGGTTTGGCTGTACTGGTGGTAGGCTGACCTGGATAAACCCACGATTTGCGCCACTTAGGATTGTCGTAGAGGATCCACTTCTCATCACAGGTCAAAATCTTGTGGAGGAAATCCTTCTTGAATCTGGAGTGCAAGGACACAGCAACATCATAGCGCCTAGATTTGTTCGCAGCTGTGAGTTGGTGGGACACCCAACGGCCCTCCTTGGGAATCCGTCTAAGCGATGGCCTCTGATCATTCGTGGTGGCGCAGTGGTCTAAGCGATGGCCTCTGATCATTCGTCCGAAAGGGGTCCGGGTTCGAATCCCGTGAGGCATGGATGTTGTGTTTGTTTTACGGCACTGGCTCTCTCCCTTCCCTGGAACCAGTGACCCTAAAGTAGGGACGGGCAACTGCTTATAGCACATTGAGTTGCTCATGGTGGTAGTTAAACTTCCAATAATAAAAAAAAAGCTTGTGCAGGCGCTTTGCAATGGCTTGCCGTGTTACTCCGAGTTCCTGGGCGAGTTCTGACTGTGTGCGACTGGGATCCGCGTCCAACAGTTGTTCCAGTTCTTCATCGCCAACTTTCTGTGGCTGTCCCGGACGCTCTGCATCACGGATATCGAAATTTCCCTGCTTAAACCACTAGAACCACTTCTTACACGTACTGTAGGACACAACAGCCTCACCCAAAGCAGCACAGATCATTTGACGGGCTTCCGCGGCACTTTTTTCAGCTGAAACGCGAACAGAAGGCAGTGCCTCAAATGTTGCTTCCCGAACGACATTGCTTTCAACCTGAACTTTCGTTCCTTCTGTCACTACAGCTGTGAGCGGTTTCGGTTGCCTGGAAAGCTGTTGGATGGCACCGCAATCAGCCATTATCGCACACAGCTATTTGCAGTTGCCGACGTTTTATGATAGCTTGCGGTTATGGGCCGAGAATTAAGTTGCACACCTAATTTATGTGTAATTTATACGTATTTTACGTCACGTAGAAAACTAATTTATTGCACAATTTTCTAGGCAGCGTAATTATTTATTTGCATGAAAATAAATTAATAAGTAGCCAGGTTAATGCTCTAGAAGTAAGCATTTATTTTGAATTGTTCAGTTTATAATCTCAGAAATTAAAATAATTACAGTGGTGAAACATCGAAAACACACATAATGCGAATGATAGAACAATTTTTTTCAAAAATGTTAACATTTCTTTTAATTTGACAGTTGTTAATGTTCATGATTACCCACCTCGAACCACGAAATATATATTTTGCGCAGTTTTTATGTCCAAGTTTTGTGGAAATAAAACAAAGTTCATCATACTTGCTATGAAAAAGTCTTTCAGCGTACGAGTACGACATAATATCTTCAACTGTTTTATTAATTTTTTTAATGCAAAATATTGCTAACTTCAAAATCACTTATCATGAACGCTTCGGAACAATGCTGGGGCCGCCCCGGTGGCGCAGTGGTCTAAGTGATGGCCTCTGACCATTCATCCGAAAGGGGTCCGGGTTCGAATCCCGGTAAGGCATTGATATTGTGTTTGTCTTACGGCACTGGCTCTCTCCCTTCCCTGGAGCCAGCGGCCCTAAATTAGGGACGGGCGACTGCTTATAGCCCATTGAGTTCTCACAGTGGTCGTTAAACCTTCAATCGAAAAAAAATGCTGGGAACTGAAGCTAATTTTATCATTTCATCCTTTCATTCCTAGACGATGGGATCATGAACAATCTAGAAGTGTGTAGTAAAAGTTATAAAGGTGCCGCCTCTGGGAAAGTATCCACAAAGAGTTCTCATAAGTAAACATTAAATTTTATGTTTCCTCTTTTAATTTGCCGCTATGAACAGGACGACTTCACCGAAATGAAGAAAAATACACAAAGTCGGAATCACGCACAAACACACTATTCATTCGTAAAAATTTCACTCAATGAGAAAAAGAGTTCAGCATAAAATAAAAAGACAAGATGCCGGCTTCTGGTGGGAAACAAAATCCTCATGATGAAATGTATCTGCAGCCTTTGATGACTAGTTATAACGTTGGATATCATACGCAAGGGTCCGTGTCGGTGAGTAGCAAAGAAACAGAAAAACCACTGTGTGGTGGCCAGGGTGTGCAATTACGTGTAAAAGTTTTTCTACGTGCCTCGTAAATTACGCGTAAAAAACGTAGAAAACGTAAAACACGTAAAAAACGCGTAAAATAATAAAAAAAAACAACAACATTACTTTCTGCTGTTAATTAACTTGCTAAGTACGAATAGCACAAAAAAACGGAGATCCTTTAAAAACCAACGTACCCTTCGGTATTTTTACATGATCGTATTGGAACAGTGCAAACTGCCACGTCTATGTGACATACCACCAGGATACCACATACACAACAGTATCACGTCATATTGTTTTTTGTTTTTTTTTCCTAGCCTTCATATTCACACGGCGAAATCCTTTTCTTTATGATAATTAGTGTGGGGCCACTTTAAAATATTATGTTCGGCAAAGGAAGTCAGAAGCCATGCCGCGGTGTAGTTTAAAGTGAAACGAGACGATAGGAACAATCAAAATAAGACGTTGCCTCGCAGCTTGCCTTTGATATCCATGCGCGTGCTGCCGGCTGGCAGTTCCTGTCTCTACAGTGATTCACTGCTAGGCAGACGCAAAAGTTCAACAGCGACGGCAAGTTCTCGTTGACTCAGCGGTAAAACTATAACTATGCGAACTACACATGTTTTCTGTTATTTAAATGCGGGAGGTTTTAGTGTTGGCTTCAGTTAAAAGCAGAGAGCGTTCTTAATAAACACCGTTTTTTTCCATCCTCACTAGTCGCTGAAGGAGGCTCAACATTCTAATTGAAGACTCTTCCCACTTTGAATCGCGGCGGTCGACCTCTTCATAATGTGTACGAGGAACTCGGATTTATTCCACTTAAAGTGGAATACAAGAACTGTGTCAAGTGTTGTGAATGTGGATTAACTGTCAAGAATACAGCAAGGGAGAGTTTGAAAGCCCACAGCAGGAAGGTCTGCGCCCGGACTTCTGCCAAAGCTCCTGAACAGCTGCCACTGACACCACCACCACCACTGGCGGGTTCCAGTTCTACCCTCCATCGATCTAACTCAGAAATGTCTATAGACATTGATGATCCTCTGGTTCCAGTTGCAAACCCAGCCCCAGTTCCTGCTCAACTGTGTCCGTGGTGACGAGTGAACCCTCTTCATCTCATGAAAAGGGAGACAGTTTCTACGTTGAATCACCCATCACTGTAAGTTTTAAACCTTCCACGGTTAAACGACAGATAACCGATTTTTTGGACAGGATGAATGCCTCCACAAAGCAGGAAATAGATCGTGCTATTGCCAAGGTTTTCTATGGTTGCAATATCCCATTTAGTGTGGTAGGATCGGTGCATATTATACAGTTCTGTCAAAAATTGCGGCCTGCCTATAAACCACCAACAAGAAAAGCCCTTTCTGATAAACTTCTGGACGAAGTGTATGATGATGTTACTAAGATCGCCATCAGGGCTGCAGACACAGACACTCCGTTTTGCTCATAGACTGTTGGAAAAATGAATCGAACAACACGAAAAATGTTGTAACACTTCTTCACAATCCCTGTGGAATTAGTGGCAAAGCTGAAAGTATTTTTCGTGATGCTTTCGACATGTCTGGTTCACCAGAAACAGGTGAAGCACTTTGTGATGTGGTCAGTGAATCGAAAAAGCTAGCTAAAGAACGATAGAATGTGAATATTTATTGTACAGTTTCCGACAACGCCAGTAACGTGGTTAAAATGTATAAAAATCACGGCCTGTGGCATTCTGCCTGCAATGCCCATAATGGAAATCTTCTAGCTAAAGATCTTCTCTCGAAACACATTGTATCTCGTGTGAACATGGTGTTGAGGTCTTTCAAGCACCCTGATCGAGAGCATGAACTGACAGAAAATGGTGGCTCTAAAGCATGCCTCGCTGCAGATACTCGTTAGTGTTCTCAGAGGGATGCCTGTTTGTCCTTGACTAACAATCTAAGTGCAATGAAGAAAGTTGCTGCCACTGATGAAGCTGAGAAATTGCCTTCTCAAATTAAATCCCTCCTCTATGATAGTGCCTTTCTCAAAGAAGTTGACGATACAATCGCAGTGCTTAATCCAGTAAGTCAGCTAATAAATATATGTCAGAAAAAAGAAGCAACAGCTGCAGATGCAGTTGAATTGTGGAAGGACTTACGTCTACCTGAGTACCATAAGGACCTCTACATGTAGAAAAAAGGAGAAACCAATCGCTAAATGTATACAGCCTTGAAGCCAATGTTCTCCATCCTGTGTACCAGGGGCAGAAACTGAATGAGAAACATCATTAACAAGTAGAGGAGTTCATTTTAGAGAACCTCGACCCCTCGGGGATAACCAGTTTTCAACAGCATCGAGAAAAATCTGGAAAGTTTTGGAGCTCTTATGAAGAAGGGTGTTAAATCACCACGGACATTCTGGTACTTCGCGAGTCGGCACCATAAGGAGTTGTCAGCAGTTGCTTTGAAGTTAATCAACATCACAGCATCTTCAGCCCAACTTGAAAGACTTTTCTCCAATTGGTCTTTTGTCCATAATACACTGGTGTGCACAAATTAAGGACGAAGAGGAGAAATTAGCATAACAGCGGACCGAGTGGGCAGAACGGACCGAAAGACCACTCAGGAGATACACTAGGGTCCGGTACGGTAGGGCATGCGCATATATGCAGCAGGACGTGTGTGTGTGTGTGTGGGGTGTGTGTGTTCGGAAGGGTATAAAGCACACGGGCGATGTACGCTCAGCAATTCGGTGAAGGTTATTGCACGGTGTACATTGGTTTGAACGACGTCGAGTGGCTGCCACCGTGTGATATGGCCAACAGGCAATCCAGTAGACGACATCTGGATGACTTTACCCGAGGTTGCGTTATTGGGAAGTTGGAAGAAGGTCGAAGTGTGACTAGTGTAGCCGAGGAGTTTGGGATCGCTCACAGCATCGTTTCACGAGCTTGGAGAGCATTTCAAACGACAGGAACAGCTGTCCGAGGTTTAGCAGTGGTCTTCCACGAGCAACCACGGCGGCGGACAACCGGTATATTGTCCTACAGGCGAGAAGAGACAGACGACAGACAGCGGGAGAAATCGCAAAGCACATGCAACAGACACCTGGACGTCCGTTATCGCGTTTTACTGTGACCAGGAGGCTGCACAAAGGTGGTCTATTTGCACGACGACCAGTACAGTGTGTGCCATTAACGCCTGCTCATCGGAGATGGCGGTCTCTGTGGTGCCAGGAACACAAGAATTGGACACATCAGCAATGGGGTCGACTACTCTTTACGGATGAGAGCCGATTTAGTCTGACGAGCGATTCTGGACTTATACACATCTGGAGAGAGCAGGGAACACGCAATCACACCTCCAATATCATCGAAAGGAACTGGATTGGAGGTAGCGGGGTACTTGTTTGGGGTGGTGTCATGCTTGGTAGCCGTACTGACCTCCACATCTTCCAAGGAGGTTCAGTCACTGGTGTCCGCTATTGTACCGAGGTTCTCCTGCCTCACGTGCGTCTGTTTAGACGTGCTGTGGGTCCTGAGTTCCTCTTCATGGACGACAACGCTACACCTCATCGTACAGTGGCTGTCGCAGAGCTGTTAGAGAGTGAAGATATTCAACGCATGGATTGTACTGCAAGGTTCCCGGACCTAAATCAAATCGAACACGTGTGGGACCTTCTCGCGAGACGCTTGGCAGCACGTCATTAGCCGCCAGCAGCGATTCCGCAGCTTTGATTGGCGCTACAAGATGAATGGGCCGCGATGCCTCAACAGCTCCTTTGCAACCTCGTCCTCAGTATGGACAGACGTTGTAAATCCTGCAACGCAGTCAGGGGTGATCATATCCCGTACTAAAGACTGGAATTTTCTTGGCAGCCGCCTGTCACATGGACGTTTCTGTCTTCTGTCCAATTGTGCTCGAAGCTACCTTTTTAATAAAGTGCCTTTGTATCCTTTGGATTCCTTGTTTGGGCAGTTTTGCTCACTTGTCCCATATTCTTACATCTTGGGGATCTTATGGTATGATTTGAGTCGTGTGGAGCACTTCTGCACGGCGTTACATTCGAAAAACCGTCTCGTCCTTAATATTTGCACGCCAGTGTACTACAAGAAACCGGCTCAGCTTTGAACGTTCGAAGAAATTGGTTCAAATATATTATACTCTTAAGTTACAAGATCATAACAGTGAGGATTATTATTGTGATTAAGGGTGTGTGAGAACTGAGAGTGACAATTATAATCATTTAAAGAGTTACATTTAAAACAAATTGTTTAATGTTTTGTCAAATCTACAGTTTTTTCTTTTAACGGTATAAGTACCGCACAATCAATATGAAAAACGTTTAGAGTTTTAAAAGGGTAAAATTATGATTTTGAAGTGTACACCTGGATAACATGCCAAACACAAATGTTATTAAATGAAAATGTACAATATTTTGCATTATAGACATGCCATAGACATTCATGTCAAAATATTATTTTGGTGAACAAACTGAACATAAAATTGTTTATTTTATAGAATTACATAAATATGAAAATATACTCGACGAATTTGAAGCTGTTAATAAAATTTTGAATTCTATTCAATATATATTGTGATTTTTATCGATGCTAGTGCAAGAAGTAGATTATTTTCTCCATTTTTAATATACAAGAAAGAACAGATGCATTATAATTTCTAAAAAGAAATCTGTTAATAGGTGGCTGAACTGTAGAACAATCTTAAGAGAATAATGATTTCATAGTGAAATATACAAGAAATTTTAAGTTTAAAATGTAATATAATGAAAGTGGCTTTTATATTATATTATTTATACACACACGTGAAAGAAAATCAGTTTTTTACGTCTGCGTAAAAAACCGGTTGTCTACGCCAAGTAAATTACCTGTATATTACGCGTAATTTACGTAAAATACTTAACGAGTAAATTACCTTGCCAACCCTGGTGGTGGCGTGTCGTCAAAGGATAGAAGAAACGAAAAACGTAATATGGAGAGCTTGCTTTTTTAATTTACCCAAAATAACCCACGCACGTGTCGCTGTTAACTTGGGAACTCTAGTAACATTATAACACTTCGAGTTTTTATTGTATTTAAAGCAAGGTTTGAGTTTATTACAATTTTTACATTTATTACATCAATAACCCATTTTTTACGCGTCATGTAGAAAATAGTTTTTTACGCGTAACTTCCCAACCCTGCCTGTGGGCTAAAGAGGTATATATAAGAGGTTGGTGGTTCAGTTGAGAGGGAAATTACGGTCGTGATGGGTAAAACTAAGGATTTATTGGAGTTTATGAAAAACCAAATTGTGGGCCCTTGATGCGTCATTTTTGGGAAATGATGACACTTGTGGGTTGTATCGAAAGCCTCCGTTGTTAAAGCGTACCAGAAGTGATGGTAAAATGGCGACGCAAATGTAAATGGCAGCAAAAGGTGAGCCGTCCGGTGGCGCAGTAGTCTAAGTGATGGCCTCTGATCATTCGGCCGAAATGGGTCCGGGTTCGAATGCCGGTGAGGCATACATGTTGTGTTTGTCTTATGGCATTGGCTCTCTCCCTTCCCTGGAACCAGTGACCCTAAATTAGGGACGGCTGCCTGCTTATAGCATTTAATTATAGTGATGATCGATGGGTGCGTTGCCTTGTACAAGGCAATTAGTTTAGCACAGTTAACTGCCGAATACACTATTGATCAACCCGAAACGATATTTTGCGTGACTAGGTGTTGCACGCTCACACACATCTGCTACAAGAGCAAATGCCCTATATGCTACTTTCTCCTAACAACAGTCCATCACCGTAAACGACTCTTCTGGTGTCTACAGCATACGGATTGAACAACAGAAGATTGGAAGCAGGTTACTGGTCCTGTGAAACATGAAATTTACTCTATCCTGCCAATGGTCGAGTCCATATTTGGTGTCAGCAGCATGAGATAATGGATCCCTCATTCATGGCATCATCAACTTACGTACAGTCGTACATACATACAGGCACATTACTAAGCTAGCTCATGACTGTACTTGCTCCGTCCAAATGCGTTCTCCGCAGGGATATGCTGAACTCTCAATATTTTTTATAGTGACGGCGTCGCGCGAGCAATCCCGCCAGGATCCAGCAGTCTTTTACCCGAACAGGATCGGTCGACAGACCGGCAGGGGTCTGCTGCCCCCACGGGACGGACACTTCCCACCCCTCGGACATAGCCCGCGCGTCTGACATGATAATGGGCAGGAGCGCTTAATTTCGCGTCTGACAGGGAGATTCATTCGCCAGCGCGATGGTATTTGGGACCAAAGTTCTTTATTAGTGTCTAGGCTAATAGAAAAAGGTGATATGTACATTTATTTGCACTCAGGGTCTCATGTCGGGACATTAATCCTTTATTCTATGATCCCTCTCACAGAGATGATAGTAAAGAAATTATTTACACGGTATTTCAAGATCCGCAGGACTACGGCTTGTGCTGTGGTGATGACTCTGGGTCTGAGTCATTATTCTCCCCTTTGCTGCATTCTTCCAGCTTGAGTCTTCTATCTTCCGTTAGATTTCGACCAGGAGCTCCTGCTGTCTCACAAGGAGGTCTTTGACCAGCTCGATGAGTCCCTGTCTCGCTGTGGGATGCGCGAGCAGGATCGAGAAGTCCCTTGTTTTTTCCAACTCTGGAAATAGTAGTTTTCTCCGATCTGCAAGAAAAACACAATAAAAATCATGTATGCCACGTCTGCAGTCTGGGCTCAGCATCCACACACTCTTTCCCTTATCGCAAAACGGCAGAAGTACTCCGGCGTTATGCCTGGTTTAGGAACCCAACCGATTCTACACGTGTGGTAGAGATTCGGGGAAAGATACGGTTCGTTTTTCTTCCCGTTACCCCCTCGTCTCACCTATGCTGCCACTTCACCATGTTTTTTTTCAACTGGGTCCGCACGCTTTGCAGTGGCTTCCTCAGATCAAAATCAACGACCTCTACCCACGGCTTCCATCGCCAGCTGGTCTGCCCTCTCATTTCCAGTGGTCCCGACATGGCTTCGGACCTATTGGAAAAAAACCACCGTTTTGCTCGCTGACTCCATCGGCGTTTTGATTTCTCTGACCAGGGGCGTTTTGCACCTGAACTGACCAAGCGCCTTGAGTGCCGCTTGGCTGTCGGAGAAAATCGTTATTTCACCGGCGTTGCTGTTGGGCAAGACCCAGTAACGCAACTCTGATCGCTAACAGCTCCGCCTGAAAGGCAGAGGAGTTAGACGATAATTTTATCTGTTTTGTGAAGGTCTCGTTGCCATCCGAGAGCTCGCAAAACCCTGTACCATCGCATCCACCGATCCTGGAGCTGTCCATGAGCAGCTCCCTCCCCCGCCCCGAGGGGTGAACCTTGTTCCATGAGATTTCTTTGGCTGGGTGGCAAACCTAATCAAACTTAAGTAATTCTACGTCGGACGACCGAAAGTGGTCTCCGAGTAGTTCTACGGCGTTACCAAATCTAAGGGACTGCATTACTGCCTCCCTAAGCTGTTCTATGATATGCAGAGGTTAGCTTCCCACAGAAAGAACTTGCTGTTGCTGTATCAAACGTGTATGTTATGGAGAATTGCTGCAATGAACTGGGATCCTTAGTGCATGTGGGGCAACGTATGGACGGCGGCTTTTACCAAGGACTGCTGGCGGGCTATGTATACCCAACAGTGTTGCACTTCCACACAGAAGGATGTATTCTTCCAAGCCGATAATGGTCCATGTCCTCGGGACCGCCTCGTGCAGGATTGGCTTGACGAGCACAGTGCCATTACAAGGAACCTTAAATGGCTCCCTAAACTTACCTGATCTCAACCCAGTTGATCAAGCACACCGACTAGGATGAGATTACGTCGATATCATTTCAGTTGTATTTCTTCTGCTGAGGATGCCGGTCTATTTCCCGAGTGAAACGCGTACAGAGTTTGAGACCTCGGACTGGAGTGGAAGTGGGGCGAGCTCAAGTATCACCCGGTGGATTTTTGGTGTCGTACTTAGTGACTCATCATTATAATATCATCACTATATAATATATGGGATGTAAGGTCAGGTGATGCGTAACATCACAGCCTCTCCTTGACAAATGTCAACCCCGCCTTCTCGTGGTGCATCCTGTTCCCACTAAAGGGGCTCTGACGACCGCCATTAGCGGTATAACTATACCATCGGGATTAGAGGAAATTCCATCCCACACTCACCAACCCGCTTGGCCAGCGTGGTGAGTTATGGCCAAACCCCTCCAAAATGATTCCACAACTTAAATCTTGGCCCTCAGTCTCCGGCAGCTGGAATGTACCTGGCCAAGGCAGCGGCCAGTGCGACATGAAGGCAGAGGGTGCTAAGAATCCCCGGAGGACCGGACTAGGCTGCCATCTGATGCTGACCTTGGCTACGTACAATGGACGCTCCCTATCTTCTGATTCAAGGCTTCTTGAATTGGAAGAGGAACTACAAAGGATCAAGTGGGACATCGTGGGGCTAAGTGAGGTAAGGAGAAAAGGAGAAGATCTCATCGAACTGAAAAGTGAACATCTCTTCTACTATCGTGGGACAGATACTGGCAGAACTAGTGGTGTTGGATTTATAATAAACAAGAAACTGAAGGATAAAGTTGTAGAAGTTGAAAGTTCCTCTGACAGAGCTGCACGACTTGTCATCCAACTCTCGAAAAGATACCAGGCTCAGATTATTCAAACTTATGCACCCACCACAAGTCATCCTGAAGAAGAAATTGAAGAATTTTATGAGGAAATTTGTCAGCTAAATAATAAAGGTAAGCAGCACTTGAAAATAATTATGGGAGATTTCAATGCAAAAATAGGGCAACGGCAACAGAATGAAACTTCAGTAGGTAAATTTGGTAACGGCAACAGAAACCAGCGTGGAAATACTCTCGTTGAGTTTGCAGAGGCAGAAGGGTTTTTCATCTTGAACTCCTTCTTCAAGAAAAAGCCACACAGGAAATGGACATGGAGACATCCAAATGGGACGACAAGTGAAATTGATTTTATTATGTGTAACAAAAAATTCGTCATAGAAGACTGCAGTGTGCTAAAGAAGTTCAACACAGGTAGTGACCATAGATTGGTGAGATGTAAGATGCACCTCAACACTAAACTTGAACGTGGCAAGCTCATAAGACAAACAAAATCTATTGACGTAACCAACCTTAAAAAACACCATAATACTTTCAAGTTGGAACTGAAGAACAGGTTCTCTGCTTTAGAAGGCCTGACATCGGAAGAAGTGGACATCTCTGAAGTTAACAGAAAAGTAACCAAAGCTCTTATGGAAACAGCAACAAAATTAGCTGGGTCTAAGAACAAGTTGCATGTAAACAAATTATCAGGAAAAACGAAAATTTTGATGCAAAAAAGAAGAGAGATGAGGACAACTAAAGAAGATGTGACTTCCAAAGTGGAATATATAGAGCTATGCAAGACAGTAAGAAAAAGTATCACTGAAGACGTAAGAAAATTCAACCGTGAACTAGTGAGGAAAGCAATTGAAAACAACCAAAGCCTAAAGATAGCAAAGGGACATCTCAGTAAGGGAAGAAAACAGATTATGGCACTGAGAAAAGAAGATGGTTCTGTAACAAGAAATAGAGGCGAAATTTTGACAAGAGTGAAAGATTTCTACTCCAAATTATATGAAAGGGATGATGCATGCACTCCAGACATCATGAAAGATACCAGTACCAGAGTTCCTCCAGTCCTTCCAGCAGAAGTTGCACATGCAATCAAGAACATGAAGCGGGGAAAAGCTCCAGGAGAAGATGGAATTACTGTAGACATCATACAAGAAGCAAGTGGAGAAATCGAAACAGTACTCGCCCAAATTTTCACTCGATGCCTTAATGAAGGAAAGATTCCTGAGGATTGGAACACCGCTACAATGATCCTGCTACATAAGAAAGGTGACATTGAGGATCTCGGAAACTACAGACCTATCAGCCTCCTATCAGTAGTTTATAAAATCTTCACTAAAGTTCTTTCACACCGCTTGAAGGTAACACTGGACATGGCTCAACCGAGAGAACAAGCTGTATTCAGGAGTGGCTACAGCACAACAGATCATATCCACGTACTGAGAGAACTAATTGAAAGAGCGAGGGAATATGAACTTCCATTGTGCATGGCTTTTATCGATTATGAAAAAGCCTTTGATTCGGTGAAACCATCAGCAGTTACAATGGCTCTGAAAACCTGCGGTATTGAAGATGCATACATTAATATTATTAATAACATCTATGAAAATGCAAGTGCAAAGATTCGGCTGTTTGAAAATACAACACACATAAAAATTGGAAAGGGAGTGAGACAAGGTGACACCATATCTCCGAAGCTCTTTAATGCCACATTGGAGAGTGTTTTTCAGTCGCTGAGCTGGGAAAACAAGGGGATAAAGATTAATGGAGATTATCTAACCCACCTTCGTTTTGCTGATGACGTAGTCATTTTTGCAACTACCCCATCAGAGCTGCAGAGTATGATCCAGGAACTTGCTGACAAGAGTAAAGAAGTGGGATTAAAAATGAACTTTCAGAAGACAAAAGTGATGTTCAATGCTTTTACAAGAAATGAAGATTTATCGATTGATGGAGAAAAGCTGGAGATAACAGACACGTACGTTTATCTTGGACAGCAGATATCAAGTGAGGGTCACATTGATGAAGAAATTAATCGGTGTACAAAACTTGCCTGGAGAGCTTTTGGAAGAAACAGCATAATTTTCAAGAGCAATATGCCATTATGTCTTAAAAGAAAAGTGTTTGATCAATGCATCCTTCCAGTGCTTACGTATGGTGCAGAGACGTGGACCTTAACTAAAAGAGACATACAAAGGCTGCAGACAACTCAAAGCAGCATGGAGAGGTGCATACTTGGTGTAACCAGGAGAGATAAGAAGAGGAACTCGTGGATCCGAAAAATGACAAGAGTGGAAGACATCATGATCAGAGTTAAATCCCTGAAATGGCAATGGGCTGGACATACTGCCAGAAGGACAGATCATCGATGGACAGCCGAAATTTTAGATTGGATTCCAAGGGACAGGAAAAGACCAAGAAGAAGACCACATGGGAGATGGATGGATGAAATTCGAAAGTATGCAGTGGTGACATGGAGGAGACTGGCACAAGACAGACCGTTGTGGAGGAAACTTGGGGAGACCTTCGTCCAGCAGTGGATTGATAATGGTTGACAATGATGATGATGATGATTATAATATACTCATCATAGCTAAATTTGAATTCGATATGATTATTATTTATTTTTTTAAATGATAAACCCTTATAATACCTTCAAGATTGTGTTCGCATTAAAATCTAATGCAGTATACCTTCAAGATTGTGTCGGCATTACGTTCAAAACTGTTCTGAGAGGATTTTAACATTCAAGCAGTACTGGGCAACATATTCGTATGTGGATAAAACCTAGTGCAGGTGCACTGAAGGCCGAGCCGTAATCTCGCTGGGTGAAAGGATAACAGCAATGTAGTCTTCCAGGACAACACACCAACAAGGCAGGAACTTTGAACATGCAGAACTCTTGAAATATCTATTATTCAGTAGTAAATAGTAACGCTGTACTAGTGATCCGATTTATTGGCGTAGAAAATAAACACATAAGCGTTTCCAAGCTTTCGCACATCAACCAGATGGCTTTTTCAAGGAAGTTAGACAGAAACTGCAAACTGAAAAATAGAACGCTTAACAATTTGAACGCGGGAACTTGACAATAAATAGATGCGACGTTATATTCATTTAAAGATACGAGGCATCACGTTGGTTGCACGCGGGATCCTGGTAGAGAAAAGGTGTTACTTGAAGAATTGGTTCCAAATTCGTGGCAACTCGAGCGAGACACAATCATTGCAAGCATCGCTGTTGGTAATGATCTCCAAGGTTTCCCGAATGGCTGTGCATTTAGGGGTAGAGTAGCTAGCTAATTTCTTTATATCATCCCACATGGGAGTAGCTGACTTGAATTTTACTTCTCTGGATAGGGCCGTGGCTACTTTACCGTATTTTGTGTCCCTTTTATGTTCGTTGACTCTGATTCCAAACGAACGCTTGGTCATTCCAATGTAGTATCGTTTAGAGCCGTTCGGATACTGTAGGGGGAACGCATAAACGCCTGCTTCGCAGGAGAGAGGTGGTTTTTCACTATTTCTCTTTAGTTATAGTATGTAAAGATACAGGGGACCTTATGCCGACGCCGTAGTTCATCTTCTTGAGGGCGTTTTTGTGTTTGTAAGACACACTTGGAATGTAGGGAATTGAGCCTATATAACGTAGCTGCGGCGCAGGAAGACCGGAATGTTTGGCTCTGGCTTTTTGGATAAAGCTACGTATCTGATTCAATGAATATCCTGCATCAGTGGCTAGCATGATGACGCTTTCAATTTCGTGTTGTCTAGAATGGGTATCAGAAGAAACGGCGAAGGCTCTTTGAATTCGAGAACGGAAGATAGCTGCTTTGTATTCTGCAGGACAGAAAGAGCTGCGGAGGATCAGGTTGGGGACGGACGTGGGTTTATAGTAGACTTGTGAGCCGAGGCGGTTGTCAGACGATTTCTTCAATAAAACATCCAGATAAGGTAAAGCGTTGTTGCTTTCTAGCTCCATCGTGAAATTGATCGTAGGATGTATATCATTGATTTTATCAAGGAAAATTGGAAGAGTCTCTTTTCCGTGGGGCCATACAAAAAATACGTCGTCAGCATAACGCAGCCAAGTGGTAGGCCGTGGGGTAATGCTGGAGAATATATTCCGCTCAATTGGGCGAAGTATTGCTTCTGCAAGGATGGGTGAAAGTGAGGATCCCATCGGAGCGCCATTATTCTGTTTATATACTTGTCCTTGGAAACTGTAGAAGCTAGTATTAGAGACCAAGTCTATTAATTTGAAGATGTTGAGGCATGCCTCCTGCGTATGAAATGTTGAATTAGATATGGCATCCTTTAATGTTCTGATGGCTTCTGGAACGGGAATCTTTAAATGAATATAACGTCGCATCTATTTATTGTCAAGTTCCCGCGTTCAAATTGTTAAGCGTTCTATTTTTCAGTTTGCAGTTTCTGTCTAACTTCCTTGAAAAAGCCATCTGGTTGATGTGCGAAAGCTTGGAAACGCTTATGTGTTTATTTTCTACGCCAATAAATCGGATCACTAGTACAGCGTTACTATTTACTACTTAATTGGTGTATTGTTCCTCGTTATAAATATATTATTCAGTTTTTATTTGTAAAATAATATTTTAGTATGACTGTGTATTCGAGCTCTTCTCAACAATTAAAGTCCTTAATAACGTGAAGAACAGAAGTTTGCGTAACGTTTGCTACTAATATTGTGAACATACTTTCACAGTTGGAAATCACAACGAAAAAGAATACCTGGTTATTAAAAAATTACTCATCATATTTTCCCTCGTTATTGTTGACTGGCTTTCACCTAGTCAATTATAATTGATTTGTAACATTGACACCGGTTTCTGTAGTTCACTGAGATATACTTAGTTAATATCTTATTTCTGCGAAAGTTATCTGTCCACACATTCGCCCACGGAAATGTAGCGTGACATCTAGTTTGACCTGAAGCTAGAATTAAACTAACTGTGGCTCTGCTTAGGTATTCATTGTATTTTAAACTGAGAAGACATAGCAGTAGACATGTTCTGCGGCATTATGACACACCAGGAACAATATACAAAAGTCAGCTAAGTAACTAATAGAAAAAATAATAATATTTAACTTCACGAACTTCGACATAAGTTAAATTATTCTTGTGCAAAATTATTATTAATTTATAGCTTTCATTTAAAAGTTACAAGTTTGATTTTAGTGGTATATTAATATTTAGCATCCCATGGCTTCCTCCCTTGCACCCAATTTCAGTACCAGTGTCACGTAGAAAAACTTTCTCCTAAGTATTTCCAAATACTGCGGGGCAATCCGTTTAACAGTAAGTAGAGGAAAATATGCTTTTCTATGCACTCAACCCAGACGCATGCTGCGAATCGATGTATGCTTGAGTTTTCGCTTATATCTCAGCAAGGTTTTATGCGATCACGCTGTAACATTGGATAAATAATGTTACAGCGGGTTTAATAACATATCGAATCCCATGGACTATTAATCAGATATGGTCGTAGTTCATTTCTTTTCATGATCATATTCCATAATTTATAATTCCCTTAATTTACCAGTTCTGTTCTTGCATAGCGGCTCGCATTATCTGGGCATCTTTGTGTTTTACTGTTGCAACACCGAATCATTGTATTTGTTCTCGATTAAATGAAACAAATCAAAAACAACTTCCGTAGTTTAACATTAGCTTCATCTTTTTTCCGTAGCTCACTGTTCACGTATTTATTGGTCGATTCGTATGAAATTTGGAATTTAAGGGTTTTACTACACTGCTGGCCTCCCAAAATGCAACACCAAGAAAGACACGAGATAGCAAAGCCATATTTACTGGACAAATAACAACAGATACAAAGATGAAACGATGGAGCTTACAGGCCCGTGGGACTTGCGGAACACGCAGACATCAATAGTTCGCGTGGCTTCCATGGCTGGCAATAACGGCCGCTACACGCCGCGGCATCGAACGAAAGAGACTTTGGATGTGGGCTTGGGGTATGCGGTCCTGGCTGCTTCCACACGTTGCCACAGTTCATCAGGAGTAGCCACGGGTGGTGCTTGCCAGGCCACTCGGTAGCCGATCAACGACCAGACGTGTTCGATGGATGACATATCGGGAGAACAGGCGGGCCACGGCAGCAGTGACACCTGGTGGGCCGTGAAGAATTGTTTCACGATGCGTGCCACGTGCGGGAGCGCATTGTCCTGTTGAAACGTGGCCGCTGGCAGGTCCTGCAGGTAAGGGAGGACTACAGGCTCCAAAACGTCGGAGATGTAGCGGCGGCTGTCGAGTGTACCGGCAATGCGTACCAGAGGTGCGCCTAACATATCCAATTGCGCCCCAAACCATAACGCCAGGCGACGGACCGGTATGGCGATGCATAATGCAGGCGCCATACAGTCTCTCGCCGCGGTGCCGCCACACGCGGATCCGACCATCGTAGTGTTGCAGGCAGAAGCGGGATTAGTCGGAGAAGACAATGTCGTGTCATTCCGTAGTCCAGGTGCGGCGTTCAGCGGCCCACTGCCGCCGCACTCGCCGCTGGTGTAACGTCAATGGTAATCGGAGCAACGGGCGCCGTGAGACAAGTCGCCGCTCTGCAGACGACGTCGAACGGTACGTGCGCAACACACCCTAATTCCTGCGCTAACGTTCGTCATTTGGCGGTGCGAGCCGTCAATGCCCGCCGCACAACATGACGGTCCTCTTGTTCGGTGGTGTGCCGCGGCTGCGGCAATCGCTCACGTCGGTCCGTCCGTCCCTCCTGCACTCACCGAATCCATACTCGCCTCACTGTGGCTGGATGTCGTCCCACACGAGCGCCGATGTCTCGGTACGGTAAACCGCTGTCGCGATAAGCCATTATTCGTCCTCTGTCGAACTCCGAAACGTGCTGGAATGACTGCCGTTTCCTGCGACGAGGCATTAGGAAGCTTCCCACGCACAGGTCCGGCAGCACAACACACTTCCACTACTTACACCTCGCCTTTTGTGCACCCTTCTTATAGTGCTTCTTGGTGGCGTGCCGGGCGCACATGATTTGCACATGCCCTGCAATGCTAATCGTTTGCATGTTCTCTCGCGGACGACGCCTGCTGCGAATTTCAGGCCAATCGGATGCTTTCTTCTTGGTGTTGCATTTTGGGTGGCCAGCAGTGTATGTGCTGAGTAAAATTCTCGTAAAATAACATACCTCTTACAGTATATGGAAAAGTTCGGAGATAGAGAGATAATTAGCATGTTTCTTCGCATCATGTGATAGTTTCCTTCGAGTTGTTTCCAACGGTACCTTACTTGTTTATTTGCGGCAAGCTGTTCCAGAGTTAAGGTGGGTGACTCCTTTTTTTTTTTTTTCATGTCTGTACAATAAATGAACTAATTGTTTGATATGGTTTAATGTTGTTAAATCGCTGTTTTGTGACAATACATCCCAACCATTGGGAAAAGACCTGTTCTGTTTCTAAAAGGAATTATATTATAAACATAACTCTTTATCATGCGCAATGTAATTATGAACAAATAGGTTGTTGAATTACTCCGATTGGTTAATAAATCAATGTATGGCACATACTGTAATCAGTTGTCGCAGCCTGTTGAACCGCTTGTACTTTTTGCGTCATAAGGCCGTTTCACGGGGGACGCCAGTTTGTCAAAATCGGTAGGGCTATATTTGACTGAAATAAACCGTTCCTCTTCTATTTCATCATAAGAAAGGTCAAAGGTAAGTCAGGGTGAATTTGTGCAAGATACACCACTACAATGGACACACATTGAGGAACACATCCGTCCAGTCTTTCGACACCCACAAGCTTGCTTGTAACCTCGCTGACAGTTACACGATATCATAGTAATAATTTCTGGTCGCGTTGGTTCCAAATGAGTTGGCACCGCTCTGAAGATTCCATCATGAAGTTCCCATCCCCATTTAGCTGGATCTATTGTAATTTATGTCCAAGCCAATGCGGAACATTATTGTACACCATGAAAGAATATTGTTCGGCTGCAGCTGTTGGTGGTGGAAGACTGTCAAGCTGGAAATTTTATTTGACAGACATTTTTGCAATTGATCGATTATATTCAAAGTATTTATGTTCATCAAGGATTCGGTTTGTTGGTGCACCATAATGGCTAAGTATAAATCCCTCTCCAGTCATTGCTATTTCATGTTTACTAGCCCCACGTTTTGAGAATGTTCCGGCAACCTCTTGGAAATCTTCCTTCTTCTGCTCGAATTGGAACGCGTTTCCCTTTCCTTTTCGATAGAATGCTGATGTGGTATTACACCCACTTACAGCGTGTGCAAATGGTAAAAACCTGCGGCTTTCTCCCAGATGCTCTTGGCTGTTGGATACAATGGTCGGCGTTTTCCCACTGCAGGTTTTCATAAATTGGATGTTGATCTCTAGTGGCTGCTCTCATCAAAATGAGAAGGTCAGTATCTTGTCCGACAACGGTAACAGACGGCTTGCTTTGTGCAAGTTTCAAAGCGACATATACATTCATCGTCAAATAAATAGTTGCACCCAGAAGAAAGCAACCGACAGGAATGAAACTTGGCGGGTAGATTTGACATCGTGAGACATGCAAATAATTCAAGTATCACGCCCGGCAGCTCATGTGACGCAAGCAAGGAAGGGTCGTAGCGCTGTGCCTGACCGTCTATATAAGGTCGTCCCGTTAGGCGCGCTTGCCATTCTGACTCATGCTGTTGTGTTGTTTGCATCTTTTACAAGTGAAGAATGTCTCAGAGAAAAGTTTGAAAGCAATTCGAGCAGTTGAAGGAGTTCGAGAAGGGCCGCGTCGTCAAGCTCCGGGAAGTGAGTTGGTCTTATCGCCGTATTGCGCGCCATACCGGTTGTGAGGATAACACGCTGTTAGCAGCATTGGATAGAAAAAGGCACGCAGTGGCGACAGCAAGTGTCTGGAAAACCTAGACGATCCACGGAGAGAGAGGACCAACGGGTTGTCCTACATGCGCGCAGTGACTCAACAACCACGATTGCGGATATTCAGCAAGAAGTGGTGCCCTCCATGCATCGTGCGATTAGTGCCAGACGGCTGCACGGCGTAGGACTACACCCACGCAGACCGTTACGACGACTGCCCTTAACACCACTGCATCATCGCCAAAACTGCGTGCCAGACTATCATGGCGCCACTCAGAATGGCTTCGGCTGATCTTCAGTCACGAGTCCCGCTTTGTCATGGAGGAAACGACCAACGAATCCGTGAGGGGCACCGTTCACCTTGCCGCTGACCACAATGCCTTTACCGTGGTCAGCGCCAAGATGAAAGGTTTGTTGTCGAGCGTCACACGTCCAGAAAGCCTGGTGTCATGGTGTTGGGTGCAATTGCCTACGATGCCAGATCACCGTTGGTGTTCATTACAGTCACTTTGACAGCCAAACGTTACGTTAATGAGGTCCTGCAACCAGTGGCCCTACCTTTTCTGAACGCTCACTCCGGTGCGATTTCCCAACAGGACAACGCTCGTCCTCATACTGCTGCTGTCTCGAGAGCTTGCCTTCAAGGTGCTGACACTTTGCCATGGCTAGCCGCATCCCCAGACCTATCACCGACTGAAAATGTGTGGGATGCGATTGGACGAGCTATCCACACTGCACCCCTACCGCACAATCTTCAGGAACTGCGTGAGAAGATTCAAGTTGATGGGATGGCTTATCGCAGGACACCATTAGGAGCCTGTACTACTCCATGTAGAGACGTCTGGTATGCTGTGTGAGCAAACATGGCTGCCCGACGCCATACTGAGAGACACTACTTATTGGCGTGTAGCTCAATAAATATTTCCCATAACAATCTCAATGTTTAATCACTTATTGTGCCTGGTAACCTTTACCTTCCTGCCGAATAGCATTGCAATCCGACACGTCCTTCTGGGTGCAACTATTTTTTTGACGATGAATGTATAATTTCCGTGTCTGCATCATCAACTGCTTCAAATGCAGTAATGCCATTGACCTTGTTGCAGTAATGCAATTATTAGTCTGTTTTTGTTTCGAGGATTAGCAAGGAAATCTTCTTGTGCAGTAGTAACGATCATGTTCGGCTCCACAATAATATCTGCAGATGTTCTCTTGTATGCTCTACGTCTGTGCTCTGCGCCCTTGATAATAGGTGTGTCTGGGTAACCATCAAATACAATTATAGCATTCTTATAATGCTTAACGACATGTGTTATGTATGATTCCAGAAGGTCCTTGAATGTTGCAGGCTTTGGCCAAATGACCTTATGAAGCAAATAACCTTCATCTATGACAAATTTGGTATCGGGTGGAACCTTCTCGAGTTCCGATGATGCTGGTTACAGTAAGGAAACTAGCGATGATTTTGTTCCTTTCCGCATTGACACGCCATCAAACAGAGATGGCGGTGTTGGATCTAGTTCACATCTTAAGTATGATTTGAGTTGTGCTGACGTTTTGCTTACACATATGATTCTGTTGAACAGTTGTTGAGGGCTTCACCGGTGAATTTCTCATGATCCGCTACGGATAGTTTCGTCGGCATTTCGGTCGTTCGTTGCGTATAAAGGTGAGAGGATTTTGCATACAAGGAAATCCCTGCTGCATGGAAGTGTGGTAGCATGGAAACAACAGTGCATAGATGAAGATCCCAGACATCGGTTCTTTCAGCTCTGATGAACTGCAACACGAGATTGATTTGTTGAATGTACTGCATCCAGAGTTTACATGTACGGATGTGCTTTTACAGGTCTTCCATGGTATGTTTGAAGATGTCAGTCAAGTGTTCTATGGTACCAGATGTATATACTTCATCTACTGCAGTCTGATTTGTTAATACGTCTTCGTACAACGTCTTAGTATCCGACGATATGCACTAATTCATATCAGGCTGCGTATGACATATTAAGCCGTAACAAAGACACTGATGCATACGCAGCCAGACATGAATCAATGCATATCGTCGGATACTAAGACGTTGTACGAAGACGTATTAACAAATCAGACTGCAGTAGAGGAAGTATATACATCTGGTACCATAGAGCGCTTGACTGACATTTTCAAACATACCATGGAAGACCTGAAAAAGCACATCCGTACATGTAAACTCTGGATGCAGTACATTTAACAAATTAATCTCGTGTTGCAATTCATCAGAGCTGAAAGAGCCGATGTCTGGGATCTTCATCTATGCCCTGTTGTTTCCATGCTTTTTCCGTACATAATTGCCCATAGTTCTTCAATTCTGCTCCCAGACATTATATTGCCAATCGCTTCTAAATAGGACATCAACCGATGATATCATTCTAGGCGTAAAACAATTAACGACATCGTAGAACTGTGAGATTATCTTTGATGTTCTGATGAACAATGGTTGATCAAACGTGACTACAACGGAATTCTGTTTTTCCTACGTAGTTCAGTTGCAAAGTGTAGTGCGGAGTTTATGGTTGTCATATTTTCTGGTTCTAGATTGATGAATGGAAGTGTCAAAATGGGACTAGTTTCATAGGGTCTTGCTTCTTCCATGCTTGTTTGCATGTAGATATTCCAGTTAGAATAATATTCTTCAGCATCAGTGGACCCAAGTAGCCACAGCATATCTAGATGACATGCTTGCATCACTGCCAGGTCTATGGCTTGCTCATCTTTAATGACGATCTTTCTCAGTCCTGGAACTTGAGGCTTCACGTATGAAATACGACGAATTTGATTTGTAAATTTTGTTGATATAGCTCTCCTGATCGTCACTCTCTCCATTGTAATGTTCGTCGATACAGAAGGTAATGGGTAACGCACATCATTCCACCCATTGCATATTCCACCCATTGTTCCTAAGCCATCCAGTGTCCTGACTTTGACATCGGCATTGTCAAACACGAACTGGGTAAATGCATCGTCCTCGATCTATGGTTGTGCGCCTAAAAGTGCGGAATTCTGATAATTACGGGCCTCGTTATAGGATGCACAGAATCCCAAAGCTGAAAGAACGTCGATGAGATATCTCGAACCGTAACGTCTTAACAAGTAAACAGATGTGCCAACCTGGAGAGGTGAGATGAAAGATCGTGGCCTGCATGCAGCAATCAATGCATGGTTAATTCCAGCTTGTTTACATTTGATCCAGGTATTTTTTTCTTTTAGTTTTCGTTACAGTTTCCGTGAACAGTTGTGGGGTTTCTGGAACAAGATTAGGTGACTCTGTCTTCACATCTTCCACACTTGCATATTAAAGTACAGTCATACACCTGAGATCGAATGTCTTCTCTTATGGTCCATGCAGCGGCTTTAACTGTTCCTTTTTTCATCCTCATACTCCAATGTTCTCTCAGTATGCCACTTATTTGTCAATATTTTGTTGGTAGTTTCTCAAAGGGTTACTACGTCGATTTTACCAGCATTTTTCGCGATGATAATTCTAGATTTATAATGTGCCTATGACCTCCTTTGTAGATGCTTTTCTGTGTACGTCGAAGCAACAACAGAATTGCTCCATCATTTGTTTTAGTTCACAGAGAGTGTACTGTTATTCAGCATCGTCATCTAAATGTGAGCACTGCTCATTGAAGGCTTCCAAGTTTGAAGACTCTTGTGGGCGTCCAACAGATGCTTCACTTCATTTCTTGGAGAACTTGGTATAGCATTCATGATGGCAGCGACCTTTTTCTGCGACAAGATCACTTACAGTTTCAACACATGAATGGCCAGCATCTCCTCATTCGTCTTGTCTATCAGCGTAGACCAGGATGATATATTTAATATTGATAGTAGCAACGGAGTGAACACTTTGTCGTGAGCTGTGGGGTAGTTTAAATTTGAATTTTGCTTCTTTTCCGCAAAATAGATAAAAATATACAATGCACCTTAATATCAAATGCTTCAACAGATGACCGTAGTTGGGTAGTTGAGGCTCTCTCCACTGATGATTCTTTCGAGGCCCTAGCTTTCTCAATACTCTTCCCCGATGATTCTTTTGTGGCCTTAGCTTTAACAGCAGCTGCAATACTGATGGCCCGGGTGTAAAACTCTTTCTGCAAATGAGATGAACCTGCAGTTCAGTTGTCCCCGCATATTCGATCTCTGCATGAATGTTGTCTCCACGTTGTCTGCTGGTATCAATAATAGTCTGCAACCCCTTTCTCACTGTCACGACCTCGCCACTTTCGAAGCTTTCCCCGCAGGGTTTACACTTCATCGTCTGAAAAGATCAATGTGTTTGAGTGAGAATAGCGCGAATTAATAGGTTTCAACTCGATTTTGTATCAGAATGAGCTGTAAGTAAGTTATTGGTCAAACACAAACTATGCATAAAAATACAAGTAAAATTATAATAAAATTAGTCGAAATATGACAAATTATACATTTACATGAAGCAAATACAAAGAGAAACAATATTAAGGAGGAAAGAAATAGTTAATAAGCGTCTAGTGGCCAATTAGAACCCGCCGGTATTGCCAGGCATAGTCCAACATGGGAAAACTGAACTTACATATTGTATGCCAACTGTTGAACGTAGAAAAGAACCTCAATCATCTTTTTAAAGATAATGACGAGACGAACTGAATGACACACAATTTAAATAGTAAAAGTTAATATTTACACAGGAAAAATCCCAAAACAGCGGAGCACTGAAATTCACGTGCTTCATTGATGACAGTCAGATGCAGATATATTCTAATTATATAAATTAATATCAATACATATCAAACAATTAGTTCACTTATTGTACAATTCATTGTCTTTATTTTCGTGCCAGCATTTTGTTTCCACCTTGATTAGAAACCGAGTTATGCATTTTTTGTACAATATGCCAACGGCGGCCATTTTTCAAGATGGCGACGAAAGCAATGGCGGAAAAGTTGGGGTCTTTCGATATGTTGTTCAGGATGATGGTTTGACTTGTATGCTAATTTTCAGCCGTCTCCTAATTTTGTCCGAGTGACACCACTAAACTACACTAAATTTACTGCACTCTCTGGGGAAAGGTAAACTTTAACAATTTAGGGATAGGACTAGACTTCAGTTTATGAGATGTAATATGTTATTAACAGTCTTTTTCGGTTATCACTAAAAGTTCCAGCACCAGCATTAAGTTACTTTTTTTAGTCATTTCACAAAAAACGGGCTTGTTTTTCTACCGGGAGTTGTTAATATAATTACGGGATGATAACTGTGATCAATTGATTGTGGATTAAATCAAGTTCGTTCAAGACCATGAGCTCCTAAAAATTGTTCATTTTGTAAACAAAAAAATATTTTGTATCATATGGAGCACTTCTGTGTGAGAAGTGAGTAGACTTCATTGGTTAATCTACTAACAAATTAGTACGAAGCTGAAGTTTACTCTCGCAGCAGTCAATGATACAGAAATTCAAGTATTCACCCGCAACAAGCAGTGGAACGCTATCACAGATCGCAGAGTCCCAGATTTGTATTGTGGGTTTTCTACACTGCTGGCTACCCAAAATGCAACTCCAAGAAGGAAGCATCCGATTCGCCTGAAATTCGCAGCATGCGTCGCCAGCGAGAGGACATGCAAACGATTAGCATTGCAGGGCATATGCAAATCATGTGCGCACGGCACGCCCTACCGAGAAACAATATAAGAAGGGCGCACAGAAGGCGGGGTGTAAGTGGTGGAAGTGTGTTGTGCTGCAGGATCTGTGCGTGGGAAGCTTGCTGATGCCTCGTCGCAGAATACGGCAGTCATTCCAGCACGTTTCGGAGTTCGACAGAGGACGAATAGTGGCTTATCGCGATAGCGGTTTATCGTACCAAGACATCGGCGTCCGTGTGGGACGACATCCAGCCACAGTGAGGCGAGTATGGATTCGGTGGGTGCATGAGGGACGGACGGACCGACGTGAGCGATTGCCGCAGCCGCAGCACACCACCGAACGAAAGGACAGGCATGTTGTGCGGCAGGCATTGACGGCTCGCACCGCCACATCACGAACGTTAGCGCAGGAATTAGGGTGTGTTGCGCAACAACCTGTGTCAGCACGTTCCGTTTGACGTCGTTTGCAGGAGCGGGGACTTGTCGCACCGCGCCCATTGCTCCTATTACCATTGACGTTACACCACCGGCGAGTGCGGCGGCAGTGGGACGTTGAACGTCGCACCTGGACTACGGAATGGCAAGACATTGTCTTCTCCGTCGAATCCCGCTCATGCCTGCAATACCACGACGGTCGGATTCGCGTGGGGCGGCACCGCGGCGAGAGACTGTATGACGCCTGCATTATACATCGCCATATCGGTCCGTCGCCTGGCGTTATGGTTTGGGGAGCAATTGGATATGACACCCGCACCCCTCTGGGACGCATCGCCGGTACACTCAACAGCCACCGCACCATCTCCGACGTTTTGGAGCCTGTAGTCCTTCCTTACCTGCAGGACCTGCCAGCGGCCATGTTTCAACAAGACAATCCACGCCCGTACGTGGCACGCATCGTGCAACAATTCTTCACGGCCCACCAGGTGTCACTGCTGCCGTGGCCCGCCTGTTCTCCCGATATGTCACCCATCGAGCACGTCTGATCGCTGATCGGCAACCGAGTGGCCCGGCAAGCACCACCCGCGGCTACGCCTGATGAACTGTGGCAACGTGTGGATGCAGCCTGGACCGACATAGCCCAAGCCCACATCCAAAGCCTCTTTCGTTCGATGCCGCGGCGTGTAGCGGCCGTTACTGCCAGCCATGGGGGGATACAAGAACTATTGATGTCTCCGTGTTCCGCAAGTCGCACGGGCTTGTGAGCTCAATCGTTTCATCTTTGTATCTGTTGTTATGTGTCCAGTAAATCTGGCTTTTCTATCTCGTGTCCTTCTTGGTGTTGCATTTTGGGTGGCCAGCAGTGTATTATAAGTCCCGACAAGCTTAAGTTTACCCGCAACTGTACGAATGGTAATTCCAGAAGCCTCAAAAAAGTCAGAGTTGATAATTGGAAGTTTTGTTATAAATCGGAGAATTTATGAATACGTGTAACTGCTACGTCCCCTCATTTTTGGGCACTATGCACTCCATGAACCTAACACGGAAAAGCGACTACGAGTCGTACGTCAAGTTGCAGATTCATTTCGAAACCACACTAACTGGTACCCGAGTGGTCGGAGCCATGGGTGAGGAATGGGTGGTGCTCCCTCCTCTTCCCTTCCTGAGGGTAGTGGGGTGCCCACATAGCCCCTTTAAGAGAGGAGCTAGCGGGGCTACGGGGCCCAAGAATTATGCAGATTGCTTCAAGGATTGACAGAGTTCTACAGTTTCTTTTTTTTTTTTTAGATAGCACAGTAAAAACTTAGAGAAACTGCCTTGTGAAAAAAAAATTCTATTTCTTTCAGCTTTTTTAGGAGGAGTCCGCAAAAAATATAGTCGCTCCCCAGTCCATCCTCAAATCATTCGAAAGCATTACAGATGTTTTTTCTACACATCTGTAATTGGGGGAAATTTTCATACACTAAGAATTCGTTTGAATCATGATATTTGAATCATATTATTTTGCCCACTATTTCGATATAATTTCAACAAGGTGAACCCGGGAAGGGGGGGATTAAAGCAGAACTGAACTGGTATCCATTTTTTCATTCTTAAACCACGCATTTTTACATTTTCTTGCTACCACTGATTCGTTCATGAATCATGGGTACACACTTCAATATTGCGGGGATAATTTTATGGCTTCCTCATCATATTTTAGGAATGTTTTCTCTTTTGTATTTTTATTTGGCCACCCATAGGAAATCCTAAATGTGCCACTAATAGTGGGGCCCCAAAATACTGTCCAGCCCCCGTTCCCCCTGTCTCCTTAAATGTGCTCTGGGTGCCATCTCAGGAAGTTTACAACTTCTTGTAACCGGTAATGAGCTCTGCAATATCTGGTAGGGTTTTCACCAACACGGTGGGTTTAAGCGCAGCCACGTGTATCCGGGAGTGGGGGTGGGGTGGGGCTTTCATGTTGCGTGTCTGAAACGTGGGTGCACGGGAACTGAACTTGGAGATACGGATAAGGCAGGGGGTGGACAGGTCGAGGGAGTGGTGGTAATGGATGATTGGTGAGAATCGGCACAGTGGCGACTGCCAGGCTACGGCGATTCACGAATTGCGCGGAGGGAAGAGGAGAGCGGATGTCTTTTTTGTAGCGGTTGGCCCAGTACTTTAGGTCCGGTGGCTTGGCATGCCCAACCGGTGCGCCGCAGGAGCTGGGTGGTTCGGTGCAGCGCTGCCCACTGGGATCGATCCCACGACCATTCGATCCGAGGCCGGTTCCTTTAATTAACCACTAGGCTGCTTGCGGCCCAATCATGAGTTTTCTAACATTGGCATTGACATTTTTCAGACGATTGCGAGGTAGTAAGGGGTACAATTTTCGTGTGCAATGAGCACGTCTTTTGAATCCGTTCGGACGCGAATTAAATTTATCAAAGCTATTCAAAGTCAATGGAACCGGTATGGAAAACAGTAGTATCTGACCGAAGAAAGAAGTTTTTCAATCCCACAGATATTGCTGTAAACGGAATCGTGAACTTACGCATTCTGGTTGCAGATTTGTGCTTAAAGAAAAATTTGAAATTATATCAGAAACACTTCGCAGCGGAAACGCTCTCCAACAAAGAAAGAATTTTTCAAATCGGACTCTCAGAAGAAGGGATATCGACAAATATAAGATATGCATCTACGCCCCCTGGCGGGAAAAAACATGCAATATTTTAAGAAGAAAGTATTCTCAAAAGGTTTTTAGATGTGAGCGGTATAGTTCAGCAAAAAAATTTTTAGTTGAGTTTTCAGGAGCTCAGATTTCGCTACCAATACATCAGAAGCCGAAATTAACACTTATGGCCCCTGGCGGCCAAACTATTCTTTACCAAATATTAGAAATTATTTGAAAAACATTTCCCACCAGAAGCCCTATGCGATATAAGAAGAATTTTTCCCATCGGAGTTTTAGAAGCAGAAATACAAGAGGAAACGCAATATACCATTGCGCCCCTAGCGGACATTCTGTGAGTAACTGGAAAATTTTGAAATTATGTGAAAAACATTTCGCACCGGAAACGCTATCCAACAAAGAAGGGACTTTCCAAATCGGACTCCTAGAAGTACAGATATTGACAAAAATAAGATATACACTGAGTGGCCATTTTATTATGACCACTCCCTCAGTACTTCGTTGGGCCACCTTTTGCCTTTAACCTGCGTCAACTCTTCGTGGCATGGACTCCACGAGATGTTGATAGGTGGTTTGTGGAATCTGAGACCATGCTTGATGAATAGCACTTTCCAGGAGTGTGATATTGCAGGGTTGTGGATCCAGCTGTCTGATGGTTCGTTCAACTTCATCCCACAAATTCTCAATGGGGTTGAGATCTGGAGATTGTGGTGGCCACCTAAGCAAAGTAAACTCACCGGCATCTTCCTGAAACCAATCCTGTAAAATACGAGCACTATGGCAGGACGCATTATCTTGTTTAAAGTAGCCATCGCCATTGGGATTAACCATCCACATGACAGGATGCACCTGGTCCGCAACGATGTTTAGATATGATGTGCCAGTCAGACGTTGATCAACACGAATTAAAGGTCCCAAAGCATGCCAGGAAAACATTCCCCAAACCATAACGTTGCTTCCACCAGCTTGAAGGGTTGTAGCAATGCATTTGGGTTCATGCTTTCGTGATGTGTCAGCCAAATTCTCACTCGGCCATCGGCATGGTGCAACTGAAAAGGTGATTCATCGGACCACATAATTTGTTTCCAATTATCGACGGTCCAATCCTTGTGCTCCTGTGCGAACTGGAGACGAGACATTTTCTCTTGTTAACTGCAGACAGCAAAGGTGTTCGAACAGGCAAGCCTTCGGCTGCCATATCCCATCCGATGCAGTGTATGGCGAACAGTGCGTGCAGAGATCATTTGAGGGGATCCTTGATTAAGATGGTCTGTCATTTGCTGCACTGTTGCCCTTCTGTTGTCTGTTACTAGTCTGGACACTCTCCGTTCCGCCCGAGTAGTCACTAGTCGATGACGACCACACGTTGCACGTAGAGACCCAGTTTTTTGGCTGACAGTCTAGTCTTTAAACACTTTAACAACAGCTGCTCTGGAACATTTCACGAATGCGGCGGTTTCGGTGATACACGCTCCATGCTCCTACAATCATCCCACGTTGAAAGTCCGTCAAATCGCATTTTCACCCATTTCGTCACCCAAAAATCACTTCTACTACTGTCGTAAGCACTAAGCTTTCCCTTTTTATACTAGCCTCGCCCTCTGGCGGCATAGCTCATTTGCTTAAAACTGTCAGGTGGTCATAATAAGGTGGATACTCAGTGTGCATCTACGCCCCCTGGCGAAGAAACCATGCATTATTTTAAGAAGAAATCATTCCGAAAAGGTTTATCATCGTGAGTGGCATCGGTCCACGAACTAATATTTTCAATCGAGATTTTAGAAGTTCAAATTTGTGGCAAATACATCAGAAGCAAAAAATTAACACTTATGCCAACTGTTGGCAAAACCATTTTGTACCAAAAGCTATGCAAAATATTTTCTATCAGGTGCTGTATCCGCTGAAGAAAAAAAAATTCAATTCGAAGTTTTAGAAGCAGAAATATCGGAGAAAACGCAATTTACTTTTACGCTCCCTAGCCGAAAATGTATGCGCGACTTGAAAAAGTGACTATACCTAAATACTCTTCGATATAAATGCAATCGAAGGGTCAATTTTTTCAATCGGATGTTAGTAGTATAAAAAGGCGGGTCCGAGACCAAGGATGCATCCTTCTAGGAGAAGGATGGGGGCGGGGCTTGCGGCAAAAGGATGGGGGTGTGACAGGGGCAGAAGGATAAAGGGGCGTGACTTGCGGCAGGAGGAGCAGGGGGTGTGGTAGATGGAGCTAGTGTGTAGGGTCGATGCTGTCCCTTAGCGCTGCTTCTTGGAACTTTCGATGGACCTTTGACGGATGGCAACGACCGAGTGGGGGAAAGGGCGCGGCAGATGACACTAGTGTGTTGGGTCGATGTGCTGCCCCCTAGCGGTGCTTCTTGGACCTTTCGATGAATCTTTGAGAGATGGCAACGACCGAGTGGGGGAAAGGGGATGTGTACGCGATGTGTTGCCCCCTAGCGGTGCTTTTTCGAATTTTTCTCTGGAGATTTATTGGACTTTGACAAATTTTTGGGAAGTCTTTCAAATATGTTTTGTTTTATTCAACTTATATTTTTAGAACTTCCGTGAGGTGTTAGAAATTTTTATAGACGTTGCAGTATTTTTTCCCGCTCAGGTTCATAAAAAATGATCTGATGGTCCCAGCGAGACCATTGGAAAATATGTTTAAGAGGGGAAGATGCTTGTTCATGGAGTCAAAATGTTTTTTGGGGAACTTTTCTTGGAATTTCATTTAAAAATGGAGTGTGAGGGGGAGTGGACGTTATTTGAGTTGTGAACGAGTTGGTGTGAACATGAATTTTTCTGGTACGGTGGAACATCTCTCGTTGAATTGTTGTAATGGAGGATGTAATGAAACAGGCGTATCTTACAACCGTAAAAGAAAGAAGTCTCGGTGGGGTGAATGTTTTATTCCGTGTTGTCAAGAAAGAAGGCGTCAAGAAAAAAGGCGTGGGAAAATGGCTGAAGGTTGAGAAAATGTACACCCTCCACAAACCGACGAGACGTCATTTTCCGAGAAACAGAGTGTTGGTGAATAAAATAGATCAACAGTTTCAAGCAGACTTGGTTGACCTTCCCAGTTTGAGTCGACATAATGATGGATTTCGTTACTTGTTGACGTGTTTTGATATATTTTCCAAATATGCGTGGGTGATTCTCCTAAAACAAAAGTCGGGGTTCCATATCGTTCAAGCGTTTTCCAAGATTTTCGAGCACAGAAAACCTTTAAAACTGCAAACTGATAAAGGAACTGAATTTAAGAACAAAGAATTCCAAAAGTTTTTAAAACAGCACGAGGTGCATTTCTTTACGACGAACAACGAGACGAAAGCAAGTGTTGTGGAAAGATTCAATCGCACGTTTAAAACTAGAATGTGGCGCTACTTTACAAGTCAAAACATCTTCAGATTCATCGACGTGCTCGACGATTTAGTCCACAGTTACAATCATTCTCCCCATCGAAGTATAAAAATTAAGCCTGTGGAAGTGAACGAAAACAATGAAAAGCAAGTGTTTGACAATCTATATAGTGGTCTCAAGAGGGAAAAACCCTTCTATAAATTCCAAGTCGGCGATCACGTAAGGATTTCTAAAACCAAATTAACGTTTGAAAAAGGATACGAATCAAATTGGACGAAAGAAGTGTTTGTGGTGAGTGACCTCATTCCAAGGTCCCCTCCCGTGTACAAAGTAAAAGATTTAGTGAACGAAGAGCTGGAAGGAACATTTTACGCCGAAGAGCTTCAAAAAGTGACACTTTCCGAGACATTTTCTGTGGAACGTGTTCTAAAGAAACGCAAAAGAAAAGGAAAAATGGAATACTTTGTCAAATTTAAAGGCTACTCCGATAAATTCAACGCATGGATCCCCGCGGAAGACTTGACCTCGCTATAAAACTGGCCTTATTTTTAAATGAAACGGCATTCGTCAAGATGAGTTTCTATCTGACACTACCGAGCGACAGCTCTCTCGGATACTTTTTGGACAACAAAATATCCCATTTTATAACGCGTCTTCCTTCCCCAATCGAACTAAATGGAGACTGGGAAGTGGGACTCGTCGAGCTCATCTACCCCCATTCGTGGTATAATATCACGGAAAATTCCAACCATTTCGAATACGATTTGGGAACAGGTCAGTTTAAGACGGGAAGAATATCTCCAGGTCATTACGAGTCTATAGCGGACATTGTTAAATCCATGAGCAATCACTTTGCCAATAAAATCTTTTTGAATTATAATAAAGCGACTCAAAAGGTCAAGTCAACTCTTCTTAAAGGTACGCGCTTGGTTCCCCCCAGGGATTGCTGAAATCTTAGGATACCAACCCATGCAACTTTCAGCCGTGAGTGGAGCTGTCTCGGTAAATGGTGAATTTATCGCAGATCTAAACGGTCGGTTTTCTCTGTTGTATGTGTACAGTGATATTGTGGAACCGCAACCGGTAGGAGACATGGTTGCTCCTCTCCTTCGCATCGCTAAAGTGAGTAGTGTGGATGAAGAGATGGTGAGCGCTTTGTTCGATCGACCTCATTATTTGTCTCTTGCAAGAAAAATTTTTCAAACCATTGAAATCGTTTTAAGGAATCACATAGGTCAATTAGTACCATTTGAACGTGGAACAGCGATCGTGAAACTTCATTTTCGTCTCAAGCATCTCTAATCATATACAAACCATACCGCTACTGTACGAAACCCTTCGAGGATTATTACGTCAGTCAAACTGGAAAAGGAATAGTTTACTATCAAGGAGTGCCACTACAAAAAGATTATGGACTTGGAGGACTTTTTCGTTCATTATTTAGAGCGGCGGTACCATTATTTAAACAAGGTGCTAAAACGCTCGGAAAACAAGTCTTACGAACGGGTATGGATCTCGCCAATGACGTCATTCTCGGTAAAGATGTGAAAACGGCAGCCAAACAACGAGCTAAAGAAGCAGGACAAATTCTCACTGATAAAGCAGCTTCTAAAGTGAAGAAAATGTTGGGGGGAAGCATTAAAAGAAAGAGAAAAACGAAGAAACGTATCATTCGTTCAAAGAAAGCCAAGAGGACCGCACGCGATATTTTTGATCCGTAAACCATGGCTATGATTCACAGTCATTCTTCCGTATGTCTCAAGTCAGAATTGGATTTATTTGCTTTACCGCCTACCCAAACGAGCATAGAAAAAGGACAATGGATGGAATATCACCTCTTGGCCAACATTCGAGATAGAGGACCTCTGGATTTTAATATTTCTGGGAGTGGAGAAGAATACATGGATTTGTCTTCCAGCCAACTCTACGTGAAAATTAAAATTGTGAAAGCTGACAATTATTCCCTAACTGACAAAGAGCCAGGGGGTCCCATTAACTGTTTTCTTCATTCTCTGTTTTCTCAAGTCGACATCAGTTTAAACGAAAGAGTAATTTCCTCATAAAGCAACACGTATCCCTACAGAGCTTATATCGAAACTCTACTGAATTACGGAGAAGAAGCAAAAAAATCCTATTTATCATGTGAAGGTTTTTACAAGGATACAGCCGGACATCTACAAGAAATTAATCCCACGAATGATGCAACAAACAAGGGATTACATCAACGCTACGAACTCATATAAGAAAGCAAGACGCTGGATATGATTGGAACCTTGCACTTGCACTGCGATTTATTTTATCAAAACAGACTGCTGCTCAATTTAGTGGATATGAAAATCAAACTGGTTCGAAGTAAACCTGATTTCTGCCTTGTTCCTCCTCCGGGATCCCCAATTACAGAGTTCTCATGGAACACGCATCCATTTTTGTGAGAAAAGTGAAAGTCAACCCTGTAGTTGCCATCGGCCATGCAAAAGCTTTAGAAAAATCTCCTGCCAAGTATCCCATTGATCGAGTTTTATGCAAAGTGTATTCCGTCTCTCAAGGAAGTATGTCCTTCGTGCAAGACAACGCATTCCTCGGACAAATGCCCAAAAGACTGGTTATTGGATGTGTAGACAATGACACTTTTAATGATACATATAAATCCAACCCATTTGAATTCAAGCATTATGATGTCAACTTTATCGCCGTGTACGTTGACGGACAGCCAGTTCCTCATAAACCTCTAGAACCCAATTTTGAAAAGGAAAGCACAATTCGTTCTTTCCACAGTCTATTTCAAGGCACCGAGAAACTGGGTCAGGACCGTGGAATATTTATCAATCGTGCGGAATTATCCAAGGGATACACTCTTTATGCATTCGATCTCAGTCCGGACCTATGCGATGGAGGACATTTGAACCTGATCCATCAAGGAAATTTAAGAGTGGAAATCAAATTTGGAAAAGCTTTTGTAAAAACCATTTCTGTACTAATCTACGCAGAGTTCCAGAACATTATTGAAATTTCCAAGTCCAGAAATATTCTTTGTGATTTCTCCATTTGAAGAAATGAACAGTATACAAATAACCAAGTCCTTAAAGCAAGATCACGTGACCCGACGTTCCTTCCTCGGAGTGTTTGCCTGTGACAGCCTTCCCAAGAGAATTGTCAAGTCCCCAGCATGCCTTGTTGTGAATACGGACCGACATGGAAATCCTGGAAAACACTGGTTGGCTATGTATATGTCAAACCCAAAAACAATGGAATTTTTTGACTCTTTCGGACATTCTCCAGAATATTTTCAAGGACCTATTGCTCGATTTGTCTCCAAGTTTGAAACTATGAATTTTAATGATGTACCTCTTCAAAGTTCGTTTACGGTCGTATGTGGTCAATTTTGTATTTTCTTCCTTTATTCTAGATGTCGCGGAAAAAGCTTGTACTCCATTGTAAGAAATTTTCGATGGAAATCTGAAGCAAACGACGTGCGTGTCTATTATTTTGTTGGAAATAAATTTGGAATTGTAACAAAATTTAGAATTTAAAATAAAAATTGATTTCAACGCTATTTTATGTGTCTTTAAATTATTTTGTAAGTTCTTGAATGACCTCAGTTGACAACATGGAAGTGCCCAGACTACAACATCCTTTCACAGCTCTGATAGCGGGTCCTACGGGAAGTGGAAAGACCCAGTTTGTAAAACGCTTACTTCAGCATCAAGGGGAAGTCATCTCTCCCCCTCCCGAACACGTGGTGTGGTTCTATGGGGTTCACCAAATATTGTATGATGAAATAGAAAACGTGACATTTGTGGAAGGCATCCCCTCTAGTTTCCGTGACTATGTGAAAGGAACAACGCTGTTTGTCATTGACGATCTCATGACTGAATGCGGAAGTGATAAAAAATTAACTCTCTTGTTCACTAGAGGGAGTCATCATTTCAATGTGTCCGTGATATTCATTACTCAAAATATTTTTCATAAAGGTAAAGAAATGCGAGAAATTTCCCTGAATGCTCATTACTTGTTTCTGTTTAAATCACGAAGAGATGTGAATCAAATCACTCATTTAGGGAGGCAGTTGTATCCTAGCAAACTTAAATTTTTTCAAGAAGTGTATATGGATGCCACAAAATCCCCTTACAGCTATTTATTGATTGATCTAAAACCTGAGACAAAGGAAGAATTAAGATTACGCTCCCAGATACTTCCGGGAGACATTCAAGTAATATATCAACCTCGGTGAAATGAAATAAGTCTAAGTTTTCATCATGACGCTGTCTAAGCAACAGGTCCAACTTTTATGTAGGATTCAACACTGTCCAAAGAAAGTATTTAAAGACCTAATATCGAAGTGTAGAAATAGTGGAATTAAAGCACTATGCGAAGTTTGTATGAATACGTTTAAAGGAAATGTTCCGCTTACTCCCACCCAGAAACATTCATTGCAACGGCATAAGCACACCTTGCGAGCTCTCTCTCGAAAAAAGACACCTCTGTATAAAAAGAGGAAACTCCTTATTCAAAAAGGGGGATTTTTAGGTGTGTTGATTCCCGCTGCTCTCAGTGTATTAACGACTCTGCTTACGAAATAATGGAATTTGCCAAGAAAATGGTTCTGATTCCCGAAGAACGGATTTCCCGTCATATGCCAACAGACGAAACGATAACGGACTTGGACAAAGAAATGAAAAAATTCTCCTAAGCAAAGAGTCTGACGAAGTAAAAGTGAAATTATATAATCAAGTCTTGAATAAGCGCATTCATGTTTCCAGTTTTAATCCTCCAGTTACATCTCACGAAACCCCATCGAGAACTGAAGAACCAGTGAAAGAAGAAAATGTCAAAGACGAGAAAGTAAAAGATGTTGTGGAAGACCTTATCGTTTAGTCCGTTCCTTTTAACTTGAAACGAAATGCAAGAAATGTGCTGGACGTCTTTAAAACGAACTCTGATATTATTGACTGGAGTCCCAAGGCCGAATTTAAATATAATGGACGCATTGGGAAAAACACGAATATGGTAGACCTCATAGACTCTATGTTTCGAAGCAAGGGATCTAAGCTTTACATACCTCCTGAATTTGTAAAAGCATTAAAAGACATTAATTTGCCCAAAAAGTACATTAAAAATAAACAAATGTTGAAAGTTCCTGCACAAGAAGAAAATTCTGTTGTAACTTTTAAACGAAAAAAGACAAATTCTAAGAAAATATGTAAAAATGTTCGTTGGATTCCATATGAAAAAAAATTTAGTTGAAGAAAAGTGTCATTCTTTTTTTCTTTTTCGCTTTTTTAAATGTATTCATTTTCGGAAAAGTTCATTCTTTCCTATGGGTTAAAAATGGAACACTTCATTTTTTCTTAGTGGACAGCTTTGAGAAAACACCGTTCATTAAAAGCAGGGAAATTCCCATAGAATAACATGAGAAAACTAGCATGCATAAAAAGACTGTTTCGAAACGAGTAAAAATCTGTTGAAGTTCGTTTTCGAAAAAATTGAAAACAAATCAGGTAGAAAATAGAATGTAGTAAAAACAGTCACAGCAAGTTTCTGAAAGTTGAAAATTGGATGTACTAAAAATGTCTAAAGAAAGAAATTTTTATAAAACACAATTGTTTTAGTTTTCTCAGGCTAGAGGGGTCTTCAGTGAGATCGCTTCTTCTTTTTCAACACAAAGAATGAAGCGAGTCAGTTTGAAACATTTCAAACTCCCCGAAAATAAGCCGTGTACTCTGGTTTCGGCTCAATACTGTAAAGCATTGCTCTCAGACCAGTCGGAAATCCCCCGATTGGCCGCCTGATGGAAAACATCAGGCCCATTTCCCTTAATAAATACCCAAATATCCTTAAGAAAAGTCTTTAGCAAATAAAAAACACTAGTTCCCCATTAAAACAATTCATTCTGTTACTATTTTAAACATTTCAAAAAAGAAATTTCTTTTACTTTTAAAATTCTTGAAAGCTTAATATTTTGACACATTTCAATAAAAAAAATAATTTCACTAAATTTATATCTTAGAATGAAAAAAATAATTACACTTAAATTTAGGTTAATAAAAAAAATAATTTCACAAAATTTATATGAAAAAAAAAATAATTACACTTAAATTTCGGCTCTAGAAATAGAAAAAAATTACTTTAAACATTTCCAAAAAAATATTTCCTTTTTTTAAAAAACTTGAATTCTCACTTTTTTTTCAGTGTTTTACCTCCCTCCCTCCCCCTTCCCTTACCCAAATTTTTAGGAGCCCTAAAAAGGACTTTTTTTCACCAGCTGCTGTTTCCTCCAACTCAATACAAGTCGTATTGGGCTACATACATGTCGTGAACCGTTTTCAACAAGTTCGTAATGTCCAGAGATTCTAAAAATTCCTTGGAGACGAGTCCCTTCGAAGCAGCAACGAAAGATTCCGCTACAACCACAGGCTGCAGCATAGCAACGGTGCAGGCAAAGTGAGTGCTAAACTTAATATTCATGGAATCAGAGCAAGCATGCCCCATGATGTTGTTAGCAAATTCACGATAAGGCAAGAGTCATTCCGGACATCGAAACAGTGGGTTGAGCGTTCTTTTGCCGCGGTAGACCATGACTCCACATAAGAATTTGTTGGCGGAAGCACCTGGAGTAGAGATCCTGATCTCAGAGTTAATGAAACTGGTTTAAACCTGTTCGCTTAAAAATAAAGTCTCTTTCTTGCCCGAGAGATATAGAAGCAATGCACGACAAAGGTTCTAAATCTGATTCATTGTCCATGTGAAATCCGATGCTATCTTTTCCAGTTCGGTATTTGTTTATTAAAACAAAGTTGAAAGTCTCCTCGCATTCTTTCTCAACAGCGAGCTTGATTTCTTGAAGCAATGGGGTCCAAGGGTGAGGTTCTAAAGTCAAACAGCTAAAAGTGTATTTCAGATTGGGGTCCCCGAAGGCAACATGCTGTCTAGGAATATTATATAACTTTCCGAAAATTTTTATTTTTGAGAATTCACCACTCAAATATTCCACTTCATCTTCCAAACGAGAATAGTAATGAATCGCTTGAGCAGGGGAGAAGAGCTGAGAGTAACGAAAATGGAGATTTTCCTTGTTATGACGAAGAGACAACATTTTTTTCAGGTCAACACACTCACACCAAGCACCGAAGCGATAATGAGTCAGTCAGTCAGGCAGGCAGGCAGGCAGGCAGGCTTGCGACGTCAGGTTTTCGAGAAGAGCAAGCAGTTTCCCCTCCCCTTCCCCACCTGCTTGTTCTGTCAGAAGGACCTACCCTTTTGAAATTTTGGGGAAAATTACTCCCCCTCCCCCAATTACGCTGACAAAGAAATTTTCTAGAAATGCGTACATGAAGATACAATATTTAAAAAAACAACCTCTACTGGTTTTAAAGTTCCTTCTCTTGTAATTTTTTTCTCGTTAAATGCATCTTTGACAACCCCGAAAGCTGAACTTCTGTTCTTTTCAAAATGATTTGTTCCGAAAGGGGTTCACTCCCTGGGGAATGCGGATTCAAAGCAACGTGATCACTCGTTATTTCTGTACAGACAGTTAAAACTATGATCAGCAACAAATTTGAAAAAAACAACAAGAAAAAAAAAACACAATGGACTGTCTCCACACATTTTTAAAATGACGTAATTTGAGAGGAGGTTTTTCATGACAAATTTCTTCCAACAGGAAAAGAATGTATGCGAGCAGAGTAAAAATTTTGAGTCTTCGCGTGAGCAAATTGAGACGAAATATTTTCGCATGAGCAAATTGAGACGAAATATCTTCACGTGAGCAAAACAAACATTTTGAGACGAATTTTTTTTTATGAATCCAAGCGAGCAGCAGCAAAAAATGACGGAGGCATTTCATAGAGCAGAGAATTTTTTTCTTTTATAAGGGAAATCTTTTCGAACAATGAGTGAAGACTTGAACTATTCATTCTCTTCCTGAGCAAAGTGTTCCGTGTAGACCCCCATGCCAAGCAGTTTATCGGCATGGAGTGGTTCGAATACAGGCAGCTATTTTGATTTTAATTTCTTCCGGGGAGGCTCTTCCGATTCTAAAGAATAATGCCCATAAGGAAGAGAATGAATATTGTCCTGGGATACGACTCGCTTGTTGTCATATGGGCTAAGAGATGTTTTGTTTATGCTAACAGTGAAAACGGATTGCTTCATGCTCCGAATGCAATAACTCATGTTCTTCTTTTCTTGCATATGAATGAGTGAAGACTTGAAATCATTCAAACGAAGCTGTTGGGAAATTACTGTTTTGCTCACGCCTTTAGCTTTTTTGACTTCTTCTTCTGTAGCAAAAGCATTCATCTTCGGTCTAAGACCAAGAAAATTCTTTTATGGCTCTTCCTTGGGTCTCGTCTTTAAATTTCCCAATTACTTTTTTATTTTTCAGAAAATAGGGCGGGTGGCTTGTGCAGAAATCACTCGTGTCTAATTCATCTTTAATGTTTTCCATATCTTTATATAGATTTTCTGTCTTGATGTGATAGAAGAAACTATCAGTATCCATATAAAGAATGGAAATGTTGTCACGATATAAAGGCCTCATCACTTCATAATGGAAGTCGTACATTCTAGTTTTAGAGATGTCTAAAATGGCGACTCCCAAATAAATGGGTTTGTTGAAGGTGAGGTGAGTGACATTAAAATGCATAGACAAGAAAATTTCCATCAGCTTCATTATTTAGTATGGAGCAGTCTTTAAAATTGGGCTTACTGAGCAGCTTTTCCAGTCGATTGTCTTCGCACACCAGCTCAACTTTAGTTCGGTTGCGAATATTTTCCATTGTTTTGCCAAAGACGGAATTGTTCATCAATTTGAAAAAATCTTTCTCAAACTCATTTTTTGCGCTCTTTCTCATTTCAGTATTAAGCTGAATATAAGGTTGCAACCACTTGCTTTGATCAAAGCTTAAACCTCGATGCACTTTTTATGACGAGACCCGCTTTGACTGCCTGTTTGAGAAGACGATAATGAGCCACATACCTGGATTTTTTATTTAAAGTAGTTAATAATTTGACCTGCCTGGTTCCAGGTACTACCTCCGTTTCCGGACAGAAAGACAAATCCGAATGAAGATCGTGAAGGGAGTCAGGATAGCTGATGTCGACATCAAGAAAATATCCCGTGCTGGCATCGTCCGCTATACACGTGACATCCAACTGCTTCAGTTATTCATCGGAAAGCCACCGGAAGTGACTCATTCATTCCAAATCCATATAGGTTACAACAATCGAGATAAGAGATGAAGCTGGCTTCTTTGGAGGCATCAAAATTTTTCAGATACTTATTATTAGCCTGAGCATGCCGCTTTACACACATACACAAGCCACCCCGCTTTCCGCTCTCCAGGAAAAGTAGCATATCGTAGTCACTTA
The DNA here is from genome assembly GCA_039090855.1 of Macrothele yani. Lineage (NCBI taxonomy): Eukaryota > Metazoa > Arthropoda > Arachnida > Araneae > Macrothelidae > Macrothele > Macrothele yani. Next base: position 81,480,134 of record CM077026.1, read on the forward strand.
AAAGCTGGAGAGAAACCTTAGTACATTTGAGCATGGCGGACCAACTTAATCCAGGGCAACTGAAAAACCAGGCAGGATATAAAGTATAAGTGTCCTGGCAAATATTTCGGAAATTTTCAAACACGTCGGCCAAAATGAGCACATCTGTTATAACGAAGTATTTTTCTCCGTCATTTTTGGTCTACGCCGGGATTCGAACCCGAGGCCGCCTATTCCGGAATAAGTCGCTCTACCAACTGAGCTACGCAGACGTTTTATTCTGATTCCTATCTGCCGTGTGCGTCCTTCTGGCAGATACGTCACATCTCCTGGTACGTTACATCATCCCCCCTTATTTTTTTTTCGAAGTGCTGGAGAAGGGATTCTTTTATTTTTCCTATCTCGCGGTGTGGAAATAACATCCCACCAATACGAGATTTTGAACGGTCGGGTCATCCGGATAGTTCGGGCGCCATTATAACGAAGTATTTTTCTCCGTCATTTTTGGTCTACGCCGGGATTCGAACCCGAGGCCGCTTATTCCGGAATAAGTCGCTCTACCAACTGAGCTACGCAGACGTTTTATTCTGATTCCTATCTGCCGTGTGCGTCCTTCTGGCAGATACGTCACATCTCCTGGTACGTTACACTGTTTTTAAGTACACATCTGCATACTGGCCTAAATTCTAAATCTTCATGACCGTCCATACTTTTTTGGCATGCTCATATTCTTCATCTGTTATATGACAATTCGTTAATTTATTGAAGAAATCCTTTTGGGGAGGTAAAGAAGTTTCTTCTAACTTGTTATACGACGAAATGTAGTCATAGGGAAAGATGCCTTTCTGCGTGAGGAGATTGAATTCTTCATCATGAGGAATAAGCTGTCGTGTAATTTTAAAATGCGTTCTCGGAAGATTATTTGCCAATTTCGATAAACTGCTTGGCATGAATCGAAAACTGTCCAGGAAACGAACTTCAAGCCCACTCATCTTTTTAGAAAAAGAAATAAATTTCTCGGTCGACTCGGGGATCACGCTAATTTCTCCTGGAAGGCAATCTAATTCCTTGATGATGAAATGCGAGTCGTATCTCGAAAAGTTATGCATCAGAACTGGAACAAAGGACGGATTTTTGAAATTGATATTGCAGGAAACATGTGCGGGTAGTCTGAATTTCCGATTTGCGATGATCGTGGTCCGCCACTTTCTTTTTGGATTTGCTGCAGGAATTAAATCCACCTTCACCACAAATATGACATATGTTTGCTTTCCGATAGAAATCTTTTTCAGCATCCGTCAATGCAATCATAAGGATATTTATTTTATAATTTTTTTCAATGACTTCCACATCTTCTTTGAGAGTGGGAAGGAAATCACTCACAACTCCCTGCTCTGCTCTATGAGTTCGGAAAACATCATAACGACCTTCCACATCTTTTATGAAATAAGCATATGATATGACTTCATGAGATTGGGTTGGCGTGGTGAAGGACTCGCTTGGATTCGGGATCGGACCTTGAATGGGTTTTAAGACGCTCTCAAAATCAGCGTACACAACAAAAGGAACCCGCTGACTGAATTTGAAATCTTTAAAGGGTAATTCCTTGTCTTCTGGCATCTTGATTAGGACAGTCTTGTTTTTATTGCATAATTTCTTGTGCTCATTTAGTTTTTGCTCTCCATTTTACCTCGTATCATAAGTTTTAAAACATTTTTTGCAGATGTGTACTTTACTTTTATGGACTGACAATTGACTGGAAATAAGCCGCTCAAAATTTGTAATGTATGCAAAGTGGTTGCAACCTCCGTTTTCTAAATACAACAAATCTCTGTGGTCCGCCAGCTCTTCTTCACATACTTTAATGGGAAATATTTTACCAGCTTCATCTATCCCGTAAATGTTGATGCTGATGTTGTTAGGCTTTTCAAATTTTGGAACAGAAATTTTGACGGGATAGTCCACGCAATCCCACTTGTACCGCTTTCAAAATAAGGATCGTTGAGGTAGGTGGCTACTCTATGTCGATGTTCTCTTTCTTGAAGACGTGGGGTCCACACGGCATATTTGAAGCAGAAGACGTCTGAATTTTGAACGTTCACGACAGCATATTTCTTCTGAATATGGCTGGGAAGCATAATAAAGGAACCTCCTCTCAATGGCCTAAACCGATTAACCCGGAGTTCGAACCACTCCACGTGAGAAAACATCCAGCCTGATCTCTTCAGTTCGCATTCAGAACATTCAGTGAGTAGTTTCCTGGACATGATATCGAAAAATTCCCCGAGATTTGTCGACCGATACACTGGCTTATTAGTTGTTTTTAAATTCCAAGAACATATATCAAATTCCTCCGGGTCATCGGGTTTAGGCTTTTTAAAAGCTGCCTGCATAAAAACATTTACTTTAATGGATGGGTGGGCTGCCAGTGCATGTTCTAGAATGCTTACAGAAGAATTTTGGATGCCATTCAAAAATGTGGAGAGACAGACCGCTGTTTTCCCTTCCGGAACAATCTTAGATGTTTGTAGTCGGTTCTGAGCCACCGACTGCACTTGGATGTAAGCCCCCATATTCAATGGAGGAACAATGGGAGCTTCGGAACTGGGGTCCTCAACAACGTGGCTGGGGCCCGCGACATCATGACTGGGGCCTGCAGCAACTGCATGACTGGGACCTGCTGCATTGGAGGGGCCCACTGCATCTGAGGGGTCTGCCGAAGACGCATTTAACGAGTTCCCCCACCTGCATTCTCGAATGACATTTACGAATATGTATCTGCAAGTACGCATTTCTAGAAAAAACCTTCTTACAAAACATACACGGAAAAAGTGCCCCAGAATGAATTTTGACATGTCTCTGCAAATTTTGTTTCAAAGTGAAGACCTTCTGACAGATCTTACAAGTGAAAGGGGTAAGGGGTACATCAGACACAAATGAGGAAAGTAGGTCTTGCGACATTGGAATTTCCTCTAATGCCTGAAACACTTCTGAATTTTGTAAAAATAGTTGCTCATCTTCCAGCCACCATTCTTTCTGTGAAAGAATAATAAAAAAAATTAATCAAAGCATTTTTCATGAAATAAACATTAAAATGGGAAGTTCCTACGTTGAGAATAAATTTTTTATGAGAGCTATCGTAAAAATATGAATTCTTAAAATACTTTAAAAAAAGAACTATGTTTTAAAGGAATAAACGATTCCACTAACATGAAGTTTCCTTCCTGAAAATCTAACTTAAATCGTATACAAAAGAACTCACATACTGTTCCTAATACGCTAACATGTTTTAAACCCCTATCAACGCATTTTCATGGAATAAACATTAAAATGGGAAATTCCTACGTTGAGAATAAATTTTTATGAGAGCTATCGTTAAAGATATGAATTCCTAAAATATTAAAAAAAAAAAAAGAACTATGTTTTAAAGGAATAAACGATTCCACTAACATGAAGTTTCCTCCCTGAAAATCTAACTTAAATCGTATGCAAAAGGACTCACATACTGTTCCTAATACGCTAACATGTTTTAAACCCCTATCAACGCATTTTCATGGAATAAACATTAAAATGGGAAATTCCTACGTTGAGAATAAATTTTTATGAGAGCTATCGTAAAAATAGGAATTCCTAATATACTTAAAAAAAAGGGAACTATGTTTTATAGGAATAAACGATTCCACTAACATGAATTTTCCTTGCTGAAAATCTAACTTAAATCGTATGCAAAAGAACTCACATACTGTTCCTAATACACTAGTATATTTTTTCCTAAAGGGAATCCTCTCACGAAATTCTAACAACATCCTAATTCAAGCAACTTGGAGAACCTAACAATAAATAAAAACATTGCATGCTAATAAACGAACGCTTACCTCTTCCATTGCAGAAACTGATGAAAAATTTCTTTCAGATGCCATTCCAAATCACGACACAATATTCGGACAACAAGACAAAACGCACGTAATAAACGAAAGCAGCAGAAAAACTGAGGGGAGGAATGAACAACGCTAGTGTTATAGCAAACAGGATGCCTTTTTGACCCCCCGACATTGGAAGAAACGTCATTGGTTCGAAGTTGAAACAATTTCTGAAATTCTTCTGGCATCTGTTCACAAGGATGACATCACGACGTTCCTGTCACCATGCGTCATCGCTTCAAGCAGTATGATGACATCAGTTCACAAAGATGATATCATGACGTACCCGTCACCATGCGTCATCGCTTCAAACAGTAACTGCAGGGAGACCTTATCTGACCATCTCGTGCTTTCAACGTTTAATCAGCTTTCGAAATTCTGATGACGTCAGCTCACAAGGAAACGACGCCACGTGTTGCTGTGTCATCATGCGTCATCGCTTCAAACAGCAACTGCACGGAAACCTTATCTGGTCACGAACATGCTACCGATGAATCACTATACGGCTTTAACCAGACAAAGCGAACTGTAGCCCAGGACTTATTTTAAGGTAAATTCTTAGCGAGAGAAAAAAATCAAAGGATTTCGTTATAATTAATTTTCATATCTTGAGAGAATAAACTAAAAAAATTCTTCATAGACAGAAAAAATAAAGTCTCGATAAAAGTAGTTGTTAGTTTGAAAAGTTAGAAAATAAAATAATGTTGGTACATCGAAAAGTTTAACGAGTATGCAAGCATTTAGAAAAAAAAGATTAAAATAATGCATCAAAAGGTACATTTCACTGATTAATCATGAAGAAATAAAAAAAAATACGAAAAAATAAACATTTTAACTTTGCATAAAAAATTGTGGCTTTGTACGGTGGAAAAAGGTACAACGTTAAAAAAATGTAACAGAAAATGCCATGAACACGTAAATATATTAATAAACAATCGTGTTTTAAGAGTATGTCTGCCGCACAAAACTTTGGAAAACGTCTTTATGTTGGAACGTCCGTTGAAAATGCGCGAAGTCTCCTCAGCGAAAATAAAAAAATCGTTATGTTGAAAAAATATGGACATAAAATGGGAAATTATGAGGAAAAAATAAAGGAATAAATTCGTTGCAAAAATGATCAAGTTATTGAAAAAAAATTAGTCTTGGAGCTTAATGTGTCTAACAGAATCTCAAATGACGTCAACCGCCGACCCCGCTGAGGAAAAACGATGTTGGCTGATGTCATGTCTGCTATCACGAATGCGTCACTTATAATAGTGACTCATCCCAAAACACGTGTCATACAAAATTTTCTGAGACAAAGAGTAAATGGTGGCTCATCCCAAAACATATGACTCACAAAATGACAACGTGGTGAAACTAAAATGGCGAAACATGAATCGACGGAAACGAAATCTTTTCAAACAAAGCCTTTCCTCGTCTAAATTAAAATTGTAGGGAAGAAAAATATAAGAATTAAAAAGATAATGCAACGTCTATAAAAATTCCTAACACCTCACGGAAGTTCTAAAAATATAAGTTTAATAAAATAAATTAGAGAGAATAAATAGGACACAAAAAAAAATACGAGCAAAAAATATTGGAAACGTCAAAAAAACTTCCTTCAAAAATTTGACAAAGCCTAATAAATCTCCCGAGAAAATTAAAAAATAATGCAACGTCTATAAAAATTCCTAACACCTCACGGAAGTTCTAAAAATATAAGTTTAATAAAGCAAAACCTATTGGAAAGACTTCCCACAAATTTGTCAAAGTCCAATAAATCTCCCGAGAAAAGTTCGAAAAAGCACCGCTAGGGGGCAACACATTGCGTACACATCCCCTTTCCTCCACTCGGTCGTTGCCATTTCTCAAAGATTCATCGAAAGTTCCAAGAAGCACCGCTAGGGGGCAGCACATCGACCCAACACACTAGCGTCGTCTGCCGCGCCCTTTCCCCACTCGGTCGTTGCCATCCGTCATAGGTCCATCGAAAGTTCCAAGAAGCACCGCTAGGGGGCAGCATCGACCCTACACACTAGCGCCATCTACCACACCCTCTGCTCCTCCTGCCGCAAGCCACGTCCCCGTACCCCCTGTCACAAGCCACGCCCCTTCTTCTTCTGACCATGCCACACCCTCATCTTTCTGCCGCAAGCCACGCCTCCCATCCTTCTCCTAGAAGGATGTATGCTTGGTCTCGGACCCGCCTTTTTATACTACTGGTGTTTATAAGCAAATATGTGGAATAAAATGTATTTTGAATTCGATATAATCTGCGTTTTGGCCCTCTAGCGGAGAAATTTGTAAATAGTAAAAAAAAGAAAAAAAAGAAAGAGAGGATCGTCATTCGCATATTTCAAGCTCCCCAACGCAAAAAGAATTTCTCAAATCGTACAAATAGTTGAAGATATATGGTGTCTACGGATGGACGGACAAACCGATAACATAAGCACGGTCTTTTTTACGCTTTCCAACCGTAGGTTGAAGGAGCGTTTATGCTCCAGCTTTGTCCGTCCGTCTGTCGGCACGATAACTCGCGTAAAATGGTTCGATTTCGATAAAATTTTAGTATGTGGTAGGGGACTATACCTGAGGACGAACCCTATTGAAAATGGACGAAATGGGGTCAAAGGACATGGCATAGGAGCGTGATCCATTCCATTGCCCTTATGCGTCATAACTTGCGTAAATATGGTTTGATATCGATGAAAGTTTTGTATATTGTAGGTGGCCACCTGGGAATAAACCCTATTAAAAATAGGTGAAATGGGGTCAAAGGTCAGGACATAGGAGCGGGATGCATTCCATTTCCCTTATGCGTCATAACGTGCGTAAACATGGTTCGATTTCGATTAAATTTTAGTATGTGGTAGGGGACCACCTGGGGGCGAACCCTATTGAAAATGGAGGAAATGGGGTCAAAGGTCAGGACATAGGATCGGGATCCATTCCATCTCCCTTATCCCATACTACATATTAAGGTGGACGTCAAGTAATTTTGCTTCCTATACTTCCAATGGAAAAACTTTTGTACACATTTCCTTCTCAATTATTGTGTTCCCAAGGATGAAAATTTGAACATCTATTAAAATAACTTCATATTATGACTTGGAATACTTAATATTTCCTAAAACATAACCATAATTATATAAGAAATCAATAGCTTTTCCTTTGGTGGTGTTGGAACCAGATAAAAGATGGCGCGATCTGTACTTTGATGACATCAGTAGACAAACAAATGTTGGATTTCATAATTATGGTTATGTTTTAGAAAATATTAAGTATTCCAAGTTATAATATGAAGTTTTTTTAATCGATGTTCAAATTTTCATCCTTGGGAACGCATTAATTGTGAAGAAAATGTGTACAGACGTTTTTCTATTTCCACAGCCATTATTCTTCATAACTTGAGTAATGATTTCTGGTATGTTGGAAAGCGTATTATAATCAATGCATTGCATGATTTTACTAACTTGTTTTACAAAAGACGTGCTGCAAAAGAACGTATCTAAGTAATTTAACATATGAAACGATCTGCTGTAGCCCGTAGTCAAACGTACAGTCCTATTAAATTAGCAAATAATCTGAGATATTCTGCTTTGCACTCAACTCAGGAAACTTTTATCTGTTGTTTTGTTTACCGACTACATATTCTTCCTTTTTTACTATCGTTTTATTTGCAATGCCGGCGGAAAAGATAGCAACCTTCGCTGCAAAGAAGAAAGAACAGGAAAAGCTATTTTCAGATAGTTTCATTTAATTGCATAGTACAAAGAAAAAAAAATGACAGAAAAGAAAAGGAAAATATGGGGGAAAAGAAAAAGCGAAACGGCGCGTACTTATGATTGTTCAGGATTTTACTGATTTTATTTTTTTAATATTATACAGATTAACAATTGAATGATGATGACGAAAAACGAACATATGATTAAAATCCGCGTCCCTAGGCAGCCGCTTTGCTCGCCTATGCTAAAGACCGGCTCTGAAAGAACATTTCAGTATGTTACATCACTGATGCGAGAGATGTTAAGCATTTTCTTAAGTCACGAGAAGGGCTTTTTTAGCACGTCTTTCGTAAAAAAAGATCGTGCTTATGTTATCGGTTTGTCCGTCCGTCCGCCCGTCTGTAGACACCATATCTCTACAACTATTCGTCCGATTTGAAGAATTCTTTTTGCATTGGGAAGCTTGAAATATGCGAAGGACGATCTTTTATTTCATTTTTTTCACGATGTACAATTTCGCCGCTAGAAGGCGTAAATGCAGATGATGTCGAATTCAACATACATTTTGTTTTATACTAGTCGAAACCCGTCGAAATCGACGGTTACTTTTTTTTTAAAGAGTAAACTCATATCAAGCAACAAATGTAAACTTTATTTGATTGACAAAAATATGTTACAACTTCATTCAAACACTTCAGTAAAGACAATATTTTGAGTCCATCCATTTGCGACAGGTAATCCAAGTGCATCTTCGTGAGTGATCTTTACTGCAACAGAATCCCTTGATCTTGCTCGAGATAGGGCAACCTAGAGCATACCGTGTGAGAAGACTGGTTCTGGCAGGTATATTTCAATTTTAGCAAGTGTCTGTCCTTGACTCTTATTGTCATCGCAAAGAACAATATGATCGGAAATTGAATCCGTTTGATCGTAAAAGGGAAAGTGCTGTCGCTTGGTTAAGGGTAAGTATGCAATGGGAAAGTGCTGTCGTTCTGTTAAGGGTAAGTATGCAATAAAATATGTACTTCAAGCGGAATGCGTGGCAAGGTGTGCAACGACCCCTTGTGTTCTCCGGACAAAATTTGCACAGAAATTGTATTTTGGAAGAGCGACTTTATGATCATACGTGTGCCATCGACTAAACATTTCCTTGTGTCCAGGTTTGTGATTTTTTTTACGGAAGGTTTAACGACCACCGTGAGCAACTCAATGGGCTATAAGCAGTCGCCTGTCCCTAATTTAGGGTAACTGGTTCCAGGTAAGGGAGAGAGCCAGTACCGTAAGGCAAACACAACATCCATGCCTCCGGGATTCGAACCTGGAACCTTCACGAACGAATCATCACAAGCCAGCGCTTAGACCACTGCGCTACCGGGGCGTCCAGGTTCCTGATGAGCATCACGACTGAACCCTTTTTCAGTCGTAGAATGTGAGGCGGAAGTCCACTCATCTCAATCGTGTGCAAAAAATCAACTGGATAGCGCACTCTTTCACTCTCATCTTCAGTCACAACTGTGTTTGTAAATGTTGTTGGAATGAGATTCGCTTTTGCGAATACTCTTCATTCTCTCTTGTCTGAGACATATAGTTGCGACCCATTGATCGCTCACGCCGTCCAGTAAGGCTCTTACGTTTTCTTTTTTTTTTTCTTTTTCTGCGGGAGAGACGTTCTGTTAAGGGTAAGTATGCAATAAAGTATTTACTTACTTTAGGACTGATAATAGAACACCATGCACACACCAAATCTAACACTGAACTGAACGCCTGATGTAGATAAGGGCCGCACGCTTCTCCCATAGACTTTACATGGGAATTTTGCCGCCCCTCCAAGCCCGAACCATTGCTCTAATCTCAGTTTTCTCTTCGACTGGCACATCTACATGTAAAAATATGGTTCAGGTATCAAAGCTTTATTTTAATACCTGAACCATATTTTTACGTTCAGCCGTTCTCTCAAAATAGGTCTCACAGTAAAAAACCTCATAGAATGAATTATATAGATGGCGCAACTCAATATGTACATTCTAAATATTTTCACTAACAATGGCCAACGGAATGTTTATTTACATCTTTAAATAGTGGGAAACGTCTTACCTATGTGAATAAACTCGATCGAATGATTATTAAATTTTATTTATACATCACCCAGTCCAACGGCATAACGCAAGCAGGTCTTCGAGAATCTTCGCTGTTCTGATGTGAAGAACTTCGATACGATCGCTTGCTAGCGTTTCCGTGAACACATGAATCAGCGTATGGAGGTGAATGGACCATTGCTTTGCGCGACGGTTCGCTCAGAAAAGAAAAGACTTCGGACTTTGGACTATCTCAGTCCCTCCATGCTTCCGCCTTTAACAACACGTGTTTTGCGAGAGTTGTTTCAGTCAACCGCACGCTTCTCCCATAGACTTTACATGGGAACTTTGCCTCCCCACAACACCCGAACCGTTGCCACAATCTCATTTTTCTCTTTGACTGGCACATCTACATGGTAAGACCTTTTTTTTTATACCTTAACCATATTTTTACGTCCAGCCGTTCTCTCAAAATAGGTTTTACAGTAAAAAAACAATATACAGATATTTGCTTCTGAACATCCGATTGAAAATATTCTTTTATCTTTCGATTCCATTTATGTCGAAGAGTATTTTAGGTACAGTCACTTTTTCAAGTTAAGTATAGATTTTCCGTATAAGTAAATTACGTTTTCCCCGTTGCCTTTCCTTCTGAAACTCCGATTTGAATTTTTTTTTCTTCAGAGGATACAGCTCCTGATGAAAAATATTTTGCATGTGATTTCTAATTTTTGGTAAAGAATACTTTGGCCACTAGGGGGCGTAAGGGTTAATTTTTGTTTCTGATGTATTTGCCATAAAATTTGTGACTGATGTATTGCCATAATCTCGACTGAAATAATTCGTTCGTGGACCGATGCCACTCACGTCGATAAACCTTTTCGTAATATTGTCTACTTAAAGTATTGCATGGTTTCTCCTCCAGGGAGCATAGATGTATATCATATTTTTGCAAAATATCCCTGCTTCTAATGGTCCGATTTAAAAAAAAAATTCTTTCTTTAATGGATAGAGTTTTCGGTGTGACATGTTTTTCATATAATTTCAAAATGTTTTTTCATATAATTTCAAATGTTCAAGTAATTTACATTTGCGCTAGGGGGCGCAAATGTAAATTGCGTTTTCCCCGCTATCTCTGCTTCTAAAACTCCGATTTGAAAAATTATTGCTGCACCGGATACAGTTCCCGATGGGAAATCTTTTGCACATAATTTCGAATTTTTGGTAAAAAAATTGTTTGGCCACTAGGGAGCGTAAGCGTTAATTTTCGCTTCTGATGTATTTGCAGCAAAATCTGAGCGTCTAGAATCTCAATTAAAAAAAAATTCGTTCGTGGACCGATGAGACTCCGTCGATAAACCTTTTCGGAATATTTTCTTCTTAAAATAATGCATGGTTTTTCCGCCAGTGGGCGTAGATGTATATCTTATTTTTGTCAATATCTCTACTTCTAGGAGTCCGATTTGAAAAATTCCTTCTTTGTTGGATAGTATTTGCGATGAGAAACGTTTTCCACATAAATTCAAAATTTTCGAGTAAATCATAGACTTTCCGCTAGGGGGAACAAAGGTAAATTGCGTTTCCCCCTATACTTCTGCTTCTAAAACTTCGATTTGAAAAATTCTTCCTGTATCGCATACAACTCCTGATGGAAAATGTTTTTCATATAATTTCTAATATTTGGTAAAGAATGATTTGGCCACCAGGTGGCATAAGCGTTAATTTCTGCTTCTCATGTATTTGCAGCAAAATCTGAGGTCCTGAAAACTCGACTAAATTTTTTTTTCTTAGACTGATACAGCTCGCATTGAAAAACCTTTTGAGAATACTTTCTTCCTAAAATAATGCATGGCTTTCCGGCCAGGGAGGCGTAGATGCATATCTCATATTTGTCCATATCTCTGCTTCGGAGAGTCCGATTTGAAAAATTCTTTTTTTGTTGGAGTGCGTTTCTGCTGCGAGATGTTTTTCATATAAATTCAAATTTTTTTTAACACACAAGTCTGCAACCAGAGGGTGTAAGTTTACGATTCGGTTTACAGCAATATCTGCGGGATTAAAAACCCGAGTGAAAAATTTCTGTCTTCGGTCAGATACAACCGTTTCCCATTCCGGTTCCATTAACTTTGAATAAATTTAATTTGCGTTGGAACGGATTCAAAAGACGTGCTCATTACACTCGAAAATTCGGTGTCGTCTCCCTTGTTTTAAGCAGGGAGTAGTTCCAAATGTGGCCTTTATATCTGCTATAGTTTCAACACACTTTACTTGATGTATGTTCCTGCACATTCCCGGCTGCCACCGAATGAGACTGCAGGCTGAAATGTAGCTCCAGACACAATTTGTCTTAAAAATAACGCACCGTTGAATGTAGTGTTGTAAAATATTTGTTTGTTCAATCTAGGCACGCAAGTTGCTTTTGAAATAAAGAAAAAAGAAAAAGAAAAAGAAAAAGTTCATTTGTGTAGAAGACATTACTGGGAAGACATCAAGGCATGCCCTCCCTAACCTAAGAATCCACTCTTGAAACTGTGCTTCTGTGGAGTCACCAACTGGAACTTATTTTGTGTTGATTCACCAACTGGAACTGCACATTCTGTTGATTCATCAACTGGAATTGTACTATCATTTGATTCACCAACTTGATTCATCAATTGGAACAGTACCTTCTGTTGGAACTGTACTTTCTCTTGATTCATCAACTGGAGTTGTACTATCTGTTGATTCACCAACTGGAACTGTACTATCACATACATGCTCTAATTTAACTTTCCATTGTTGTTCTTATTTAATTATGTTACTTCTCAACTTAAAGCCAGATCACCCAAGAATTAACGTTTTCGAAAATTCCTGGAAGTCAGTAAGTCATAGATAACAGGTCAGTGCTTGAGCAATGTGTGAGGCATATGTAATCCAGCTATCGAACCGGTGGCTTGCTGCTATTTCGTCAACATACTGTAATTTCTTCGAAGCCGAGTTATTGGTGTTTTTTTTTTTTTTTTTTTTGATTGGAGGTTTAACGACCACCGTGAGCAACTCAATGGGCTATAAGCAGTCGCCCGTCCCTAATTTAGGGTCACTGGTTCCAGGGAAGGGAGAGAGCCAGTGCCGTAAGACAAACACAACATCCATGCCTCACCGGGATTCGAACCCGGACCCCGTTCGGACGAATGATCAGAGGCCATCGCTTAGACCACTGCGCCACCGGGGCGGCTTATTGGTGTTAGCAAAATCGTTCGTTACTATACTAAGTTAGCTTTGCTTTAGGAATCCCACCCCTACGTTTTACATATTCGGAGCGGTGACGAAGTACCACATGATATTAGCATCACGTGAGGTTACTATAAATTGTGCACACGTATCCTCTGGGTGTAATTAGTACACGCTTGCCAGTAATAGAGAAATGTGGCGACGTAAGCCAGTTTGATCGCGGCTCGATAGTTGAAGCTCGGAGAGCAGGTGACAGTCTTTCGGAAACAGCCGCACTTGTTAGTTGCACCCTTACTGCTGCATCAAGGGCGTTCTTTGCTGGATTAACCATGCGCAGACATCCAGCAGAAGAGCTCACGTTGGTCAGCCACTTACAGTTGATCCTAGACGTGAGCGTCGGGTGTCACGACTGGTAAATACCAGTCGTGACACCCGACGGTCGCAACGACGTGCAACAGCCACTCAGCTCACCCACCAGTACAACAGCGGTGCAGTTCGATCTATTTTCACATGAACTCTGCGTCGTACCTTGCTTCGCCTGGGGTTCCTCAACCGGAGACCAACGACGGTACCCATGATGACGCTCAGTCATCGCAAACAACGCCTCGCATGGACCAACGAATGTCGGCAATGGACCCTCGACAGATGCAAGAAGGTCGCCTGAAGTGATGAATCTCGTTTCCTGCTGCACCATGATGATGGCAGGGTTCGCATATGGCGTAAACACCATGAAACCCTATGACCTGGTTGCACAGTTGGGGTTCAACAGGCCGCTGAAGGTGGTGTTCTGGTCTAGGGAGCTTTTTCCTAGGTCCGTTGGTTATCATCTCACTAAACACTGAATGGTGGACGCTACAGGGACCTGTTAGCCAACCATCTCCATCCATATCTACAATAGGTTTGCCTGTCTTTCCTGGCAAGTCCTAGGTTCGTTGGTTATCATCCCACAAACACTGAATGGTGGATGCTACAGGGACCTGTTAGCCAACCATCTCCATCCATATCTACAAGAGCTTTGCCTGTCTTTCCTGGCAAGTCCTAGGTCCATTGGTTATCATCCCACAAACACTGAATGGTGGATGCTACAGGGACCTGTTAGCCGACTATCTCCATCCATATCTACAAGAGGTTTGCCTATCTTTCCTAGCAAGTCCTAGGTCCGTTGGTTATCATCCCACAAACACTGAATGGAAGATGCTACAGGGACCTGTTAGCCGACCATCTCCATCCATATCTACAAGAGGTTTACCTGTCTTTCCTGGCAAGCCCTAGGTCCGTTGGTTATCATCCCACAAACACTGAATGATGAACGCTACAGGGACCTGTTAGCCGACCATCTCCATCCATATCTGCAGGAGATTTTCCCGTCTTTCCTGGCAAGCCCGAGGTCCGTTGGTTATCATTCCACGAACACTGAATTGTGGACGCTACAGAGACCTGTGAGCCAACCATCTCCATCCATATCTACAAGAGGTTTACCCGTCTTTCCTGGCAAGCCTTAGGTCCGTTGGTTATCACCCCACAAACACTGAATGATGAACGCTACAGGGACCTGTGAGCCGACCATCTGCATCCATATCTGCAGGAGGTTTACCCGTCTTTCCTGGCAAGCCCTAGATCCGTTGGTTATCATCCCACAAATACTGAATGGTGGACACTACAGGGATCTGTTAGCCAACCATCTGCAGGGGCTTCCCCGGACGACAGTTTCATCGTTCAACAGACAACGCACCGTGCCATCGGGCTTGTATAACCACTGAATGGTTGGAGGAACACGATAACGAATTCACCACATTGCCTTGGCTCTTAAACTCCTCTGACTGTAATCCAATTCAACATTTGTGGGATATGCTGGAACGGGGTCTGAACACTGCTGATCCTCCTCCACGGAATGAGTGTGAAATAACGGAGCTGCTGCAGCTGACATGGGTCAAGTTACGCATGTAAGTAGTATAAAATGACGGGTCCGAGGGCAGGAGCAGCTCCTTCTAGAGAAGGAGCAGGGGGCGTGGCTTGCGGCAGAAGGATGGGGCGTGGCGTGTGACCGAAGGATGTGGGGGCGTGGAAGATGACGCTAGTGTGTAGGGTCGATGTGCTGCCCCTAGCGGTGCTTTTTGGAACTTTCGATGGACCTTTGAGAGATGGCAACGACCGAGTCGGGGAAAGGAGATGTGCTGCCCCCTAGCGGTGCTTTTTGGAACTTTCGATGGATCTTTGAGGGATGGCAACGACCGAGTGGGGGAAAGGAGATGTGCTGCCCCCTAGCGATGCTTCTTGGAACTTTTAATGGACCTTTGTTTTTGAGAGATGGCAACGACCGAGTCGGGGAAAGGAGATGTGCTGCCCCCTAGCGGTGCTTCTTGGAACTTTTAATGGACCTTTGAGAGATGGCAACGACCGAGTGGGAGAAGGGGGTGGATATAGGGGGATGTCAACTCGATGTGCTGCCCCTAGCGGTGCTTTTTGGAACTTTTAATGGATCTTTGAGAGATGGCAACGACCGAGTGGGGGAAAAGGGGGTGTACGTTGCTCCCCTAGCAGTGCTTTTTCGAACTTTTCTCGGGAGATTTATAGGACGTTGACAAATTTTTAAGAAGTCTTTCCAATATTTATTTTTTTAATTTTCTCGGGAGATTTACTGGACTTTGTCAAATTTTTGAAGGAAGTTTTTCCAATATGTTTTTTTTTATTAAATTTATATTTTCAGGAATTCCCTGAGGTGTTATAATTTTTATAGACGTTGCAGTATTTTTCCCCCTCTGGTTCATAAAAAATGATCTGGTGGTCCCAGCGAGACCATTGAGAAAATATGTTTGAAAGGGGAAGCAGTTTTATTAAAATTCTTGGAATTTTATTTAAAAATGCAGTGTGAGGGGAGTGGACGTTATTTGAGTTGTGAACGAGTTGGTGTGAACATGAATTTTTCTGTTACGGTGGAACATCTCTCGTTGAATTGTTGTAATGAAGGATGTAATGAAACAGGCGTATCTTACAGCCGTAAAAGAAGGAAGTCTCGGTGGGGTGAATGCTTTATTCCGTGTTGTCAAGAAAGAAGGCGTCAAGAAAAAAGACGTGGAAAAATGGCTGAAGGGGGAGAAAACGTACACCCTCCACAAACCGACGAGACGTCATTTTCCGAGAAACAGAGTGTTGGTGAATAAAATAGATCAACAGTTTCAAGCAGACCTGGTTGACCTTCCCAGTTTGAGTCGACATAATAATGGATTTCATTACTTGTTGACGTGTATTGATATATTTTACAAATATGCGTGGGTGATTCCCCTAAAACAAAAGTCGGGGTTCCATATCGTTCAAGCGTTTTCCAAGATTTTCGAACAGAGAAAACCTTTAAAACTGCAAACTAATAAAGGAACTGAATTTAAGAACAAAGAATTCCAGAAGTTTTTAAAACAGCACGAGGTGCATTTCTTTCAGACGAACAACGAGACAAAAGCAAGTGTTGTGGAAAGATTCAATCGCACGTTGAAAACTAGAATGTGGCGCTACTTTACAAGTCAAAACACCTTCAGATTCATCGACGTGCTCGACGATTTAGTCCACAGTTACAATCATTCTCCCCATCGAAGTATAAAAATGAAGCCTGTGGAAGTGAACGAAAACAATGAAAAGCAAGTGTTTGACAATCTATATAGTGGTTTCAAGAGGGAAAAACCCTCCTATAAATTCCAAGTCGGCGATCACATAAGGATTTCTAAAACCAAATTAACGTTTGAAAAAGGATACGAATCAAATTGGACTGAAGAAGTGTTTGTGGTGAGTGACCTCATTCCAAGATCCCCTCCCGTGTACAAAGTAAAAGATTTATTGAACGAAGAGCTGGAAGGGACATTCTACGCCGAAGAGCTTCAAAAAGTGACACTTTCCGAGACATTTTCTGTGGAACGTGTTCTAAAGAAACGCAAAAGAAAAGGAAAAATGGAATACTTTGTCAAATTTAAAGGCTACTCCGATAAATTCAACGCATGGATCCCCGCGGAAGACTTGACCTCGCTATAAAACCGGCCTTATTTTTAAATGAAACGTCATTCGTCAAGATGAGTTTCTATCTGACACTACCGAGCGACAGCTCTCTCGGATACTTTTTGGACAACAAAATATCCCATTTTATAACACGTCTTCCTTCCCCAATCGAACTGAATGGAGACTGGGAAGTGGGACTCGTCGAGCTCATCTACCCCCATTCGTGGTATAATATCACGGAAAATTCCAACCATTTCGAATACGATTTGGGAACAGGTCAGTTTAAGA
Organism: Macrothele yani; assembly: GCA_039090855.1. NCBI lineage: Eukaryota > Metazoa > Arthropoda > Arachnida > Araneae > Macrothelidae > Macrothele > Macrothele yani. Next base: position 81,497,294 of record CM077026.1, read on the forward strand.
CGGGAAGAATATCTCCAGGTCATTACGAGTCTATAGCGGACATTGTTAAATCCATGAGCAATCATTTTGCCAGTAAAATCTTTTTGAATTATAATAAAGCGACTCAAAAGGTCAAGTCAACTCTTCTGAAAGGTACGCGCTTGGTTTTCCCCCAGGGATTGCGGAAATCTTAGGATACCAACCCATGCAACTTTCAGCCGTGAGTGGAGCTGTCTCGGTAAATGGTGAATTTATCGCAGATCTAAACGGTCGGTTTTCTCTGTTGTATGTGTACAGTGATATTGTGGAACCGCAACCGGTAGGAGACATGGTTGCTCCTCTCCTTCGCATCGTTAAAGTGAGTGGTGTGGATGGAGAGATGGTGAGCGCTTTGTTCGATCGACCTCATTATTTGTCTCTTGCAAGAAAAAATTTTCAAACCATTGAAATCGTTTTAAGGAATCACATAGGTCAATTAGTGCCATTTGAACGTGGAACAGCGATCGTGAAACTTCATTTTCGTCTCAAGCATCTCTAATTATGTATGAACCATATCGCTGCTGTACGAAATCCTTCGAAGATTATTACGTCAGTCAAACGGGAAAAGGAATAGTTTACTATCAAGGAGTGCCACTACAAAAAGGTTATGGACTTGGAGGACTTTTTCGTTCATTATTTAGAGCGGCGGTACCGTTATTTAAACAAGGTGCTAAAACGCTCGGAAAACAAGTCTTACGAACGGGTATGGATCTCGCCAATGACGTCATTCTCGGTAAAGATGTGAAAACGGCAGCCAAACAACGAGCTAAAGAAGCAGGACAAATTCTCACTGATAAAGCAGCTTCTAAAGTGAAGAAAATGTTGGGGGGAAGCGTTAAAAGAAAGAGAAAAACGAAGAAACGTATCATTCGTTCAAAGAAAGCCAAGAGGACCGCACGCGATATTTTTGATCCGTAAACCATGGCTATGATTCACAGTCATTCTTCCGTATGTCTCAAGTCGGAATTGGATTTATTTGCTTTACCGCCTACCCAAACGAGCATAGAAAAAGGACAATGGATCGAATATCACCCCTTGGCCAACATTCGAGATGGAGGACCTCTGGAATTTAATATTTCTGAGAGTGGAGAAGAATACATGGATTTGTCTTCCAGCCAACTCTATGTGAAAATTAAAATTGTGAAAGCTGACAATTCTTCCCTACCTGAAAAAGAGCCCGTGGGTCCCATTAACTGTTTTCTTCATTCTCTGTTTTCTCAAGTCGACATCAGTTTAAACGAAAGAGTGATTTCCTCATCAAGCAACACGTATCCCTACAGAGCTTATATCGAAACTCTACTGAATTACGGAGAAGAAGCAAAGAAATCCTATTTATCATGTGAAGGTTTTTACAAGGATACAGCCGGACATCTGCACGAAATTAATATCACGAATGATGCAACAAACAAGGGATTACATCAACGCTACGAACTCATAAAAGAAAGCAAGACGCTGGATATGATTGTAACTTTGCACTGCGATTTATTTTATCAAAACAGACTGCTGCTCAATTTAGTGGATATGAAAATCAAACTGGTTCGAAGTAAACCTGATTTCTGCCTTGTTTCCTCCTCCGAGATCCCCAGTTACAGAGTTCTCATCGAACACGCATCCATTTTTGTGAGAAAAGTGAAAGTCAACCCTGGAGTTGCCATCGGTCATGCAAAAGCATTAGAAAAATCTCCTGCCAAGTATCCCATTGATCGAGTTTTATGCAAAGTGTATTCCGTCTCTCAAGGAAGTATGTCCTTCGTGCAAGACAACGCATTCCTCGGACAAATGCCCAAAAGACTGGTTATTGGATGTGTAGACAACGACGCTTTTAATGGTACATATAAATCCAACCCATTTGAATTCAAGCATTATGATGTCAACTTTATCGCCGTGTACGTTGACGGACAGCCAGTTCCTCATAAACCTCTAGAACCCAATTTTGAAAAGGGAAGCACAATTCGTTCCTTCCACAGTCTATTTCAAGGCACCGAGAAACTGGGTCAGGACTGTAGAATATTTATCGATCGTGCGGAATTTTCCGAGGGATACACTCTTTATGCATTCGATCTCAGTCCGGACCTATGCGATGGAGGACATTTGAACCTAATCCATCAAGGAAATTTAAGAGTGGAAATCAAATTTGGAAAAGCTTTGGTAAAAACCATTTCTGTGCTAATCTACGCAGAGTTCCAGAACATTATTGAAATTTCCAAGTCCAGAAATATTCTTTGTGATTTCTCCAATTGAAGAAATGAACAGTATACAAATAACCAAGTCCTTAAAGCAAGATCACGTGACCCGACGTTCCTTCCTCGGAGTGTTTGCCTGTGACCGCCTTCCCAAGAGAATTGTCAAGTTCCCAGCATGCCTTGTTGTGAATACAGACCGACATGGAAATCCTGGAAAACACTAGTTGGCTATGTATATGTCAAACCCAAAAACAATGGAATTTTTTGATTCTTTCGGACATTCTCCAGAATATTTTCAAGGACCTATTGCTCAATTTGTCTCCAAGTTTGAAACTATGAATTTTAATGATGTACCTCTTCAAAGTTCGTTTACGGCCGTATGTGGTCAATTTTGTATTTCTTCCTTTATTCTAGATGTCGCGGAAAAAGCTTGTACTCCATTGTAAGAAATTTTCGATGGAAATCTGAAACAAACGACGTGCGTGTCTATTATTTTGTTCGAAATAAATTTGGAATTGTAACAAAATTTAGAATTTAAAATAAAAATTGATTTTAACTCTAATTTATGTGTCTTTAAATTATTTTGTAAGTTCTTGATTGACCTCAGTTGACAACATGGAAGTGCCCAGACTACAACATCCTTTCACAGCTCTGATAGCGGGTCCTACGGGAAGTGGAAAGACCCAGTTTGTAAAGCGCTTACTTCAGCATCAAGGGGAAGTCATCTCTCCCCCTCCCGAAGACGTGGTGTGGTTCTATGGGATTCACCAAACATTGTATGATGAAATAGAAAACGTGACATTTGTGGAAGGCATCCCCTCTAATTTCCGTGACTATGTGAAAGGAAGAACGCTGTTTGTTATTGACGATCTCATGACTGAATGCGGAAGTGATAAAAATTGACTCACTTGTTCACTAGAGGGAGTCATCATTTCAATGTGTCCGTGATATTCATTACTCAAAATATTTTTCATAAAGGTAAAGAAATGAGAGAAATTTCCCTGAATGCTCATTACTTGTTTCTGTTTAAATCACGAAGAGATGTGAATCAAATCACTCATTTAGGAGGCAGTTGTATCCTAGCAAACTTAAATTTTTTCAAGAAGTGTATATGGATGCCACAAAATCCCCTTGAAAGAGGAAACTCCTTATTCAAAAAGGGGGATTTTTAGGTGTGTTGTTTCCCGCTGCTCTCAGTGTATTAACGACTCTGCTTACGAAATAATGGAATTTGCCAAGAAAATGGTTCTGATTCCCGAAGAACGGATTTCCCGTCATATGCCCACAGACGAAACGCTAACGGACTTGGACAAAGAAATGAAAAAAATTCTCCTAAGCAAAGAGTCTGACGAAGTAAAAGTGAAATTATATAATCAAGTCTTGAATAAGCGCATTCATGTTTCCAGTTTTAATCCTCCAGTTGCATCTCACGAAACCCCATCGAGAACTGAAGAACCAGTGAAAGAAGAACATGTCAAAGACGAGAAAGTAAAAGATGTTGTGGAAGACCTTATCGTTCAGTCCGTTCCTTCTAACTTGAAACGAAATGCAAGAAATGTGCTGGACGTCTTTAAAACGAACTCTGATATTATTGACTGGAGTCCCAAGGCCGAATTTAAATATAATGGACGCATTGTAAAAAACACGAATATAGTAGACCTCATAGACTCTATGTTTCGAAGCAAGGGATCTAAGCTGTACATACCTCCTGAATTTGTAAAAGCATTAAAAGACATTAATTTACCCAAAAAGTACATTAAAAATAAACAAATGTTGAAAGTTCCTGTACAAGAAGGAAATTCTGTTGTAACTTCTAAACGAAAAAAGACAAATTCTAAGAAAATATGTAAAAATGTTCATTGGATTCCATATTAAAAAAATTTAGTTGAACAAAAGTGTCATTTTTTTTCTCTTTTTTAAATGTATGCACTTTCGGAACAGTTCATTCTTCCTTAGGGTTAAAAATGGAACACTTCATTTTTTCTTAATGGACAGCTTTGAGAAAACACATTTCATTAAAAGCAGGGAAATTCTCATAGAATAACATGGGAAAACTAGTATACATAAAAAGACTGTTTCGAAACGAGTAAAAATCTGTTGAAGTTCGTTTTCGAAAAAGTTGGAAATAGAATGTAGTAAAAACAGTCACAGCAAGTTCCTGAAAGTTGAAAATTGGATGTACTAAAAATGTCTAAGGAAAGAATTTTTTATAAAACACAACTGCTTTAGTTTTCCCAGGCTAGAGGGGTCTTCAGTGAGAGCGCTTCTTCTTTTTCAACTAAAAGAATTAAGCGAGTCAGTTTGAAACAATTCAAACTCCCCGAAAATAAGCCGTGTACTCTGGTTTCGGCTCAATACTGTAAAGCATTGCTCTCAGACCAGTCGGAAATCCCCCGATTGGCCGCCTGATGGAGAACATCAGGCCCATTTCCCTTAATAAATATCCAAATATCCTTAAGAAAAGTCTTTAGCAAAAAAATACTAGTTCCCCATTAAATCAATTCATTCTGTTACTATTTTAAAAAGAAATTTCTTTTACTTTTAAAATTCTTGAAACTTATTATTTTGACTCATTTCAATAAAAAAAACATAATTTCACTTAAATTTAGGTTAATAAAAAAAAATTTCACAAAATTTATATCTTAGAATGAATAAAATACTTACACTTAAATTTAGGCTCTGGAAATAGAAAAAAATTACTTTAAACATTTCCAAAAAAATATTTACTTTTTTTTTAAAAACTTGAATTCTCACTTTTTTTTTCAGTAATTTACCTCCCTCCCTCCCCCTTCCCTTACCCAAATTTTAGGAGCCCTAAAAAGGACTTTTTTTCAACAGCTGCTGTTTCCTCCAACTCAATACAAGTCGTATTGGGCTACGTGCATGTCGTGAACCGTTTTCAACAAGTTCGTAATGTCCAGATATTCTAAAAATTCTTTGGAGATGAGTTCCTTCGAAGCAGCAACGAAAGATTCCGCTACAACCACAGGGTGCAGCATAGCAACGGCGCAGTGAGTGCTAAATTTAATATTCATGGAATCAGAGCAGGCATGCTCCATGATGTTGTTAAGCAATTCACGATAAGGCAAGAGACATTCCGGACATTGAAACAGTGGGCTGAGCGTTCTTTTTCCACGGTAGACCATGACTCCAATAAGAATTTGTTGGCGGAAGCATCTGGAGTACAGACCCTGATCTCAGAGTTAATGAAACTGGTTTAAATCCGTTTCTCTTAAAAACAAAATCTCTTTCTTGCCCGAGAGCAATGCACGACAAAGGTTCTAAATCTGATTCATTGTCCATATCCGATGCTATCTTTTCCAGTGCGGTATTTGTTTATTAAAACAAAGTTGAAAGTCATTCTTTCTCAACAGCGAGCTTGATTTCCTGAAGCAATGGGGTCCAAGCTCAAACCGCTAAAAGTGTATTTCAGATTGGGGTCCCCGAAGGCAACATGCTGTCTAGGAATGTTATATAACTTTCCGAAAATTTTTATTTTTGAGAATTCACCACTCAAATATTCCACTTCATCTTCCAAACGAGAATAGTAATGAATCGCTTGAGCAGGGAAGAAGAGCTCAAAGTAACGAAAATTCAGATTTTCCTTGTTATGACGAAGAGACATTTTTTTTCAGGTCAACACACTCACACCAAGCACCGAAGCGATAATGAGTCAGGCAGGCAGGCAGGCAGGCAGGCAGGCAGGCAGGCAGGCAGGCTTGCGATAAGGCGTATGACGTCAGGTTTCCGAGAGATGAGTAAGCAGCTTTTCCCCCTTTCCCCACCTGCTTGTTCTGTCAGAAGGTCCTACCCTTTTTGAAATGTTGGGGGAAAAATTACCCCCCCCCAATTACGTTGACAAAGAAATTTTCTAGAAATGCGTACATGAAGACATAATATTAAAGTAACAACATTCCTCAATTTATATTAAAAAAAAAAAACCTATACTGGTTTTAAAGTTCCTTCTCTTGTAATTTTTTTTTCTCGCTAAATGCATCTTTGACAACCCCGAAAGCTGAACTTCTGTTCTTTTCAAAATGATTTGTTCCGAAAGGGTTCACTCCCTGAGGAATGCAGATTCAAAGCAACGTGATCACTCGTTATTTCTGTACAGACAGTAAAAACTATGATCAGCAACAAATTTGAAAAAAAAAGAAAAAACATTGGACTGTCTCCACACATTTTTAAAATGACGTCATTTGAGAGGAGGTTTTTCATGACAAATTTCTTCCAACAGGAAAAGAATGTATGCGAGCAGAGTAAAAAACTTGAGTCTTTGCGTGAGCAAATCGAGACGAAATATCTTCGCGTGAGCAAATCGAGACGAAATATCTTCGCGTGAGCAAATCGAGACGAAATATCTTCGCATGAGTAAATTGAGACGAAATATCTTCGCATGAGCAGAGTAAAAATTTTGAGACGAAATATCTTCGCATGAGCAGAGTCAAAATTTTGAGACGAAATATCTTCGTATAAGCAACTGAGATGAAATATCTTCGCATGAGCAGAGTAAAAATTTTGAGACGAAATATATATGCAACTGAGATGAAATATCTTCACGTGAGCAAAACAAACATTTTGAGACGAAATTTTTTTTCTATGAATCCAAGCGAGCAGCAGCAAAAATGACGGAGGCATTTCATAGAGCAGAGAATTTTTTTTTCTTGAGGGAAGTTTTCTCGAATAATGAGTGAAGACTTGAATTATTCATTCTCTTCCTGGGCAAAGTGTGCCGTGTGGACCCCCATGCCAAGCAGTTTATCGACATGGAGTGGTTCGAATACAGGCAGCTATTTTGTTTTTAATTTCTTCCGGGGAGGCTCTTCCGATTCTAACGAATAATGCCCATAAGGAAGAGAATGAATATTGTCCTGGGATACGACTCGCTTGTTGTCATATGGGCTAAGAGATGTTTTGTTTGTGGCAACAGTGAAAACCGAATGTTTCATGCTTCGAATGCAATAGCTCATGTTCTTCTTTTCTTGCATATGAATGAGTGAAGACTTGAAATCATTCAAACGAAGCTGTTGGGAAACTACTGTTTTGCTCACGCCTTTAGCTTTTTTGACTTCTTCTTCTTCTGTAGCAAAAGCATACATCTTCGGTCTAAGACCAACAAATTCTTTTATGGCTCTTCCTTGGGTCTCGTCTTTAAATTTCCCAATTACTTTTTTATTTTTCAGACAATAAAGCGGGTGGCTTGTGCAAAAATCACTCGTGTCTAATTCATCTTTAATGTTTTCCATATCTTTATATAGATCTTCTGTCTTGATGTGATAGAAGAAACTATCAGTATCCATATAAAGAATGGAAATGTTGTCACGATATAAAGGCCTCATCACTTCATAATGGAAGTCGTACATTCTAGTTTTAGAGATGTCTAAAATGGCGACTCCCAAATAAATGGGCTTGTTGAAGGTGAGGTGAGTGACATTAAAATGCATTGACACAAGAAAATTTCCATCAGCTTCATCTTTTAGTATGGAGCGGTTTTTAAAATTGGGCTTACTGAGCAGCTTTTCCAGTCGATTGTCTTCGCACACCAGCTCAACTTTGGTTCGGTTGCGAATATTTTCCATTGTTTTGCCAAAAACGGAATTGTTCATCAATTTGAAAAAATCTTTCTCAAACTCATTTTTTGCCCTCTTTCTCATTTCAGTATTAAGCTGAATATAAGGTTGCAACCACTTGCTTTGATCAAAGCTTATTCCTCGATGCACTTTTGTTATGACGAGACCCGTTTTGACTGCCTGTTTGAGAAGACGATAATGAGCCACGTACCTGGATTTTTTATTTAAAGTAGTTAATAATTTGACCTGCCTGGTTCCAGGTACTACTTCCGTTTCCGGACAGAAAGGCAAATCCGAATGAAGATCGTGAAGAGAGTCAGGATAGCTGATGTCAACATCGAGAAAGTATCCCGTGCTGGCATCGTCCGCTATACACGTGACATCCAACTGCTTCAGTTCTTCATCGGAAAGCCACCGGAAGTTATTCACCGGAAGTGACTCATGCATTCCAAACCCATAAAGGTTCGTACAATCGAGATAAGAGATGAAGCTGGTTTCTTTGGAGGCATCAAAATTTTTCAGATACTTATTATTGGCCTGAGCATGCCGCTTCACACACATACACAAGCCACCCCGCTTTCCGCTCTCCAGAAAAAGTAGCATATCGTAGTCACTTAAAAGCTGGAGAGAAACTTTAGTACATTTGAGCATGGCGGACCAACTTAAGCCAGGACAACTGAAAAACCAGGCAGGATCTAAAGTATAAGTGTCCTGACAAATATTTCGGAAATTTTCAAACACGTCGGCCAAAATGAGCACATCTGTTTTTAAGTACACATCTGCATACTGGCCTAAATTCTGAATCTTCATGACCGCCCATAGTTTTTTGGCATGCTCATATTCTTCATCTGTTATATGACAATTCGTTAATTTGTTGAAGAAATCCTTTTGGGGAGGTAAAGAAGTTTCCTCTAACTTGTTATACGACGAAATGTAGTCATAGGGAAAGACGCCTTTCTGCGTAAGGAGATTGAATTCTTCATCATGAGGAATAAGCTGTGGTGTAATTTTAAAATGCGTTCTCGGAAGATTATTTGCTAATTTCGATAAACTGCTTGGCATGAATCGAAAACTGTCCAGGAAACGAACTTCAAGCCCACCCATCTTTTTAGAAAAAGAAATAAATTTCTCGGTCGACTCGGGGATCACGCTAATTTCTCCTGGAAGGCAATCTAATTCCTTGATGATAAAATGCGAGTCGTATCCCGAAAGTTTATGCATCAGAACTGGAACAAAGGAAGGATTTTTGAAATTGATATTGCAGGAAGCATGTGCGGGTCCTCTGAATTTTCCAGTACGATGATCGTGGTCCGCCACCTTCTTTTTGGATTTGGTGCATGAATTATATCCACCTTCACCACAAATATGACATATGCTTGCTTTCCGATAGACATCTTTTTCAGCCTCCGTCAATGCAATCATAGGGATATTTATTTTATAATTTTTTTCAATAACTTCCACATCTTCTTTGAGAGTGTGAAGGAAATGACTCACAACTCCCTGCTCTGCTCTATGAGTTCGGAAAACATCATAACGACCTTCCACATCTTTTATGAAATAAGCATATGACATAACTTCATGAGATTGGGTTGGCGTGGTGAAGGACTCGCTTGGATTCGGGATCGGACCTTGAACTGGTTTTAAGACGCTCTCAAAATCAGCGTACACAACGAAAGGAACCCGCTGACTGAATTTGAAATCTTTAAAAGTTAATTCCTTGTCTTCTGGCATCTTGATGAGGACAGTCTTGTTTTTATTGCATAATTTCTTGTGCTCATTTAATTTTTGCTCTCCATTGCACCTCGTATCATAAGTTTTAAAACATTTTTTGCAGATGTGTACTTTACTTTTGATGGAAGACAATTGACTGGAAATAAGCCGCTCAAAATTTGTAATGTAAGCAAAGTGGTTGCAACCTCCATTTTCTAAATACAACAAATCTCTGTGGTCCGCCAGCTCTTCTTCACGTACTTTAATGGGAAATATTTTACCAGCTTCATCTATCCCGTAAATGCTAATGCTCATGTTGTTGGTCTTTTCAAATTTTGGAATGTCGGAAATTTTTGACGGGATAGTCCACGCAATCCCACTTGTAGCCACCTTCAAAATAAGGATCGTTTAGATAAGAGGCTACCCTATGATGATTAAATTTTTGATTTTCAAGACGTGGGGTCCACACGGCATATTTGAAACAGAAGGCATCTGAATTTTTAACGTTCACGACAGCATATTTCTTCTGAATATGGCTGGGAAGCATAATAAAGGAACCTCCTTTCAATGGCCTAAACCGATTAACCCGGAGTTCGAACCACTCCACGTGAGAAAACATCCAGCCTGATCCTTTCAGTTCGCATTCAGAACATTCAATGAGTAGTTTCCTGGACATGATATCGAAAAATTCCCCGAGATTTGTCGACCGATACACTGGCTTATTAGTTGTTTTTAAATTCCGAGAACATATATCAAATTCCTCTGGGTCATCGGGTTTAGGCTTTTTAAAAGCTGCCTGCATAAAAACATTTACTTTAATGGATGGGTGGGCTGCCAGTGCATGTTCTAGAATGCTTACAGAAGAATTTTGGATGCCATTCAAAAATGTGGAGAGACAGACCGCTGTTTTCCCTTCCGGAACAATCTTAGATGTTTGTAGTCGGTTCTGAGCCACCGACTGAACTTGGATGTAAGCCCCCATATTCAATGGAGGAACAATGGGAGCTTCGGAACTGGGGTCCTCAACAACGTGGCTGGGGCCAGCAACAACTTCATGACTGGGGCCTGCTGTATTTGAAGGGCCTGCAACAACTTCATGACTGGGGCCTGCTGTATTTGAAGGGTCTACAGCATTAGAGTGGCCCGCTGCATTGGAGGGGCCTGCCGAAGACGCATTTAATGGGTTCCCCCCGCCTGCATTCTCGAATGACATTTAAGAATATGTATCTGCAAGTACGCATTTCTAGAAAAACTCTTCCTACACAACATACACGGAATAAGTGCCCCAGAATGAATTTTGACATGTCTCTGCAAATTTTTTTTCAAAGTGAAGACCTTCTGACAGATCTTACAAGTGAAAGGGGCAGGGGTACGTCAGACACAAATGAGGAAAGTAGGTCTTGCGACATTGGAATTTCCTCTAATGCCTGAAACACTTCTGAATTTTGCAAAAATAGCTGTTCATCTTCCAGCTACCATTCTTTCTGTGAAAGAATAATAATAAAAAATTAACCCTCTCCCCTATCAAAGCATTTTTCATGAAATAAACATTTAAAAGGGATATTCCTACGTCGAGAATACATTTTTATGGGCGCTATCGTAAAAATATGAATTCCTAAAATATTTGAAAACAAAGAACTATGTTTTAAACAATTCCACTAACATGAATTTTCTTTCCTGAAAATCTAACTTAAATCGTATGCAAAAGAACTCACATACCGCTAACATGTTTTTAAACCTATACAAACGCATTTTCATGGAAATTAAAATGGAAAGTTCCTACGTTGAGAATACATTTTTATGGGAGCTATCGTAAAAACATGAATTCCTAAAATATTTGAAAACAAAGAACTATGTCTTAAACGATTCCACTAACGTGATTTTCCTTTTTGAAAATCTAACTTTAATCGTATGCAAAAGAATTCACATACCGCTAACATGTTTTAAACCCCTATCAACGCATGTTCATGGAAATTAAAATGGAAAATTCCTACGTTGAGAATAAATTTTTATGAGAGCTATCGTAAAAACATGGATTCCTAAAATACTTTAAAAAAAGAACTATGTTTAAACGATTCCACTAACATGAATTTTTCCTTCCTGAAAATCTAACTTAAATCGTACGCTAAAGAACTCACATACTGTTCCTAATACACTAGTATATTTTTTCCTTAAGGGAATCCTCTCACGAAATTCTAACAACATTCTAATTCAAACAACTTTGGGGACCTAACAATAAATAAAAACATTGCATGCTAATAAAAGAACGCTTACCTCTTCGATTTCAGAAACTGATGAAAAAATGTTTTTTAGATTCCATTCCAAAACACGCCACAATATTCAGACAGCGAGACAGTCGATAACTAAACGCAGTTGAAAACTAAACGTAGGTACTAAACCAAAGCAGCAGAAAAACTGAGGAGGAGGAATGAACAACGCCAGTTTTATAGCAAACAGGATGCCTTTTTGACCCCCCGACAATGGAAGAAACGCCATTGGTTCGAAGTTGAAACAGTTTCTGAAATTCTTTGGCATCTGTTCACAAAGATGACATCACGAAAAACCCGTCACCGTGCGTCATCGCTTCAAGCAGTATGATGACATTCCAAGTTCACAAGGATGACATCACGACGTACCCGTCACCCATGCGTCATCGCTTCAGGCAGTAACTCCACGGAGACGTTATCTGTCACAAACATACTATTGATGAATCACCTCTAACCAGACAAAGCGAACTGTAGCTCAGGACTTATTTTAAGGTAAATTCTTAGCGATAGAAAAGTGAAAGGATTTCGTTATAATTAATTTTCATATCTTGAGAGAATAAACTAAAAGATTCTTCGTAGACAGAAAAAATAAAGCCTCGATAAAAGTAGTTGTTAGTTTGAAAATAAAATAATGTTGGTACATCGAGAAGTTTAACGAGTATGCAAGCATTTAGTACAAAAAGATTAAGATAATGCATTAAAGGGTACATTTCACTGAATAATCATGAAGAAATAAAAAATAAACATTTTAACTATGCCTAAAAAAATTGTGACTTTATACGGTGGAAAAAGGTACAACGTTAAAAAATGCCATGAACACGTAAATACGTTAATAAACAATCGTGTTTTAAGATTATGTCTGCAGCACAAAACTTTGGAAAACGTTTTTATGTTGGAACGTCCGTTGAAAATGCGTGAAGTCTCCTCAAAGAAAATAAAAAATCGTTACGTTGAAAAATTATGAATATAAAATGGGAAATTATGAGGAAAAAATAAGGAATAAATTCGTTGCAAAATGAACAAGTTATTGAAAAAAAAAATCTGTCTTGGAACTTAATGTGGCTACAGAATCTCAAATGACGTCAACCGCCGACCCCGTGGAGGAAATGGCGTTGGCTGATGTCATGTCTGCTATCACGACATGCGTCATCCGGCATAGTCACTCTTCCCAAAACACGTGTCATACAAAGTTTTCTGAGTCAAAGAGAAAATTGTGAGTCATCCCAAAACACATGGCTCACAAAATGACAACGTGGTGAAACTAAAATGGCGGAACATGAATCAACGGGAACGAAATCTTTTCAAACAAAGCCTTTTCTCGCCCAAATTAAAATTGGAGGGGGACAAATATAAGAATTAAAAAAATAATGCAACGTCTATAAAAATTATAACACCTCACGGAAGTCCTGAAAATATAAATTTAATAAAAAAAACATATTGGAAAGACTTCCTTCAAAAAATTTGATAAAGTCTAATAAATCTCCCGAGAAAATAAAAAAAATACTGCAACGTCTATAAAAATTATAATACCTCAGGGAATTCCTGAAAATATAAATTTAATAAAAAAAAATATATTGGAAAGACTTCCTTCAAAAATTTGATAAAGTCTAATAAATCTCCCGAGAAAATAAAAAAAATACTGCAACGTCTATAAAAATTATAATACCTCAGGGAATTCCTGAAAATATAAATTTAATAAAATAAATTAGAGAGAAAAATAGGACAAAAAATATGAGTAAAAAAAATTGGAAACGACAAAAAAACTTCCTTCAAAAAATTTGACAAAGTCCAGTAAATCTCCCGAGAAAATAAAAAAATAAATAAATGTTGGAAAGACTTCCCCAAAATTTGTCAACGTCCAATAAATCTCCCGAGAAAAGTTCGAAAAAGCACCGCTAGGGGGGCAACGTACACATCCCCTTTCCCCCACTCGGTCGTTGCCATCTCTCAAAGGTCCATCGAAAGTTCCAAAAAGCACCGCTAGGGGGCAGCACATCTCCTTTCCCCGACTCGGTCGTTGCCATCTCTCAAAGGTCCATTAAAAGTTCCAAGAAGCACCGCTAGGGGGCAGCACATCTCCTTTCCCCGACTCGGTCGTTGCCATCACTCAAAAACAAAGATCTAACATAATAATAAAGTTCCAAAAAGCATCGCTAGCGGGCAGCACATCTCCTTTCTCCCACTCGGTCGTTGCCATCTCTCAAAGGTCCATTAAAAGTTCCAAGAAGCACCGCTAGGGGGCAGCACATCGACCCAACGCACTAGCGTCATCTGCCACGCTCCCACATCCTTCGGTCACACGCCACGCCCCCATCCTTCTGCCGCAAGTCACGCCCCCCATCCTTCGGCGTCAGGCCACGCCTCATCTTTCTGCGCCAGGCCACGCCCCCATCCTTCTCCTAGAAGGATGCATCCTTGGCGCAGAACCCGCCCTTTTATACTACTCATGTAGGATGTTCGACACCTTGTAGAGTCTGTTCCTAGGCGTCTGCGAGCCGTGATTGCCCAGAAAAATGGACCAACGCGTTTTTAGGTAGGTTTTCTTAATGCAAAACTAACTCAGTGTATATTTTCCTTGATTGAATTGTTAATAGTTCCTCAAGTATTCAACGAGTTACCTTTTTTACGCTTTCCAACCGTAGGTTGAAGAAGCGTATATGCTCCAGCTTTGTCCGTCTGTCCGTCCGCACGATAATTCACGTAAAAAGGGTTCGATTTCGATGAAAGTTCAGTATGTGGTAGGTGACCACCTGAGGACGAACCCTACTGAAAATGGGCGAAATAGGGTGAAAGGTCAGGACATAGAGCGGGATCCATTCCATCGCCTTTATGCGTCATAACTTGCGTAAAAATGGTTCGATTTCAATGAAAGTTTAGTATGTGCTAGGGAACCACCTGGGGACAAACCCTACTGAAAATGGGCGAAATGAGGTCAAAGGTCAGGACACAGAAGCGGGATCCATTCCATTGCCCTTATGCATCATAACTTAGGTAAAAATGCTTCGATTGCGACAAAACTTCATCATGTTGTTCCGGAGGTACACTGAAAAGGTTTTGTTGAGTATCATTGCAATGGGTTCAAAGGTCAGGACACAGGAGCGAGATTTATCCTACATCCATTATCCTCATAAGTTGACTAAAAATGTTTCTATTGCGACAAAGCTTTAGTATGTTGTTCCAGAGGCATACTGAACCAATTCTGTTTAATATCATCGAAATGGGGTCAAAGATCAGGGCACAGGAGCGAGATTTATTCCACAGCCATTATCCTCATAACTTGAGTAATAACTTGAGTAATAACTTGAGTAATGATTTCTGGTATGTTGGAAAGCGTATCATAATCAATGCATTGCATGATTTTACGAACTTGTTTGTTTTTAACTTCAGGTATACAAGCTTGGATTGAGCACAGACAATAAAGAAATGCGTACGTTATCATTATTTCATTCATTTATTCTTTCTTGTCATGTGATAAATAGAAGATACGACCGAATCCTCGTTAGGATGTGATAGTACCGTTGATTCACAGAGTATATTAACCTTAATGTATCACTAGCATCCGGCAAGTTAATTTCAGTGGTAAAACCGTCCTTTAATATTTCACCGCATTTCTTATTGACACGCAAAATTGAGCTAATCTTTGAATCTGGTTATGAAATCACATTGTCATTTTGGTGATGTAAGTATCATCATACATTTCGTGCAAGTTAAATATATAAATGAATAAAAGTCTTTATTGGTCTTCTTAATCTAACCACATGCTTATTTCTATTGTATAATGAATTTTAGGTTATGTCCGATATGAGTGAACAGAAGTTACTGATATTCCACGCATAGTGAAACGAACTTAAAAATTTAAAGCAGAGATAAGACATTTTACCCTGAGGTATGGGGTCATTCATAAACACTGCGATTTATTTACTTATTTGCATTTATTTATTTATGTTTTTTTTTCGAAAGGACGTCAAAAAAAAAATGATAAGTACGAGCCCAAATAGTTTATCATGTAGGAACTATTCATTTGGTCATCAGAGGATTAAGTATTCCGGAATAAGACATGGAAATGAGAAGGAAGAATTTTGAGCGAAACTGTTTCGAATTCAGAAGTGTTACGGTTGAAATCCTTCGTTACGAAGCCGGCGCGTGGTATTTTAACACGCGCATGCCTAGTGCTGACTGAAGTTCAGAGCGGAGATAAGCACCGAAACTGCGGATTCGGAACGGAGGCGACATAACAGAGTGGGCGCTCAAGCGCTGAAGACACTCTCATACTGCCGATGTTTTCCCTAATTTCGCTGCCAGGTATTTGGATAGAAACGTCGATCTGGGGACCTGTGTGAGTTTGCCTTGTGGACTGCGTCATTCGGAGGTGGCCCCCATCTCTTCCCCATCCTGGTGTTCAACTTCCAGGACAGCCTCCGCTGCTCGGGTGATATGGGAACAAACAAATGGTAAGAGTTCTCCGTTTTATTTACATGCAAGTAACTAATATGTTATGGGACAGTAATGGGATCGAACCCGCGTCTCTTCGATCCGGAGTGACTTACTCTAACTGACTAAGCTACGCCGACGGAATGTAGATTTGTCCTTGACACGTGCTTCACCTTTGTAGTTATACATCACAACGAATTGTGAGAAATTTGGATTAACTACACTCATTTTTGTTATTTGCGTAACAATATGAAGCAAAGAGTCCGTTATTTAACGAGTGCTATTATTACATCGTAAACCCACTGAAATATCTCCAGCAAATAAATTTATTTCACACTTTTTTGTCAAATAGTGATGTAACCCGCTGGCAAACAGTCGGTTTGCAGAAAAAGTGATGCAAAGTCATTGGACATTATTTCAAGTTTCTATGTAATCACTTGTTTCCTTCGCCTTTTTAAATATATATTACTTAAGAAAAGTCAGCTAATATCTGTAATAGAGCAGAGCAAAAGTTATAAAATGAAGAGAAAACGCCAACTAAGACGCTAAACAGAAACACAGTAGCATAAAGTGGGTATTTAATGAAATAACGAAAAGCAAAAAGAGAAGCAGTCACGTAGTGTAAATTTAACGTATTAAACGAAAGCACAAGAAGTCATATAAAGTTCCTATCAAATGTAACGAACCGAAAGATGAGCATTTATATTAAGTGATTTTTTAGTTAAATACACAAAAAGACGAATAATTACATGAAGTATATATGTAATGTAACACATACACACTCACGGCCAGCCACATTAAATGGATACTAAGTGCAATAAAAAAGGACAGGTAGTCACATTAAGTGGACGTCTAATGTAATAAAAGAAATGGTAAGTAGTCACATAAAGCAAATACTTAATGCAATAAACAAAATGACGTGTAATCATATTAGGTAGATATTTAATGAAGCGAAGCAAGCAAAAAGACAGTCACAAACAAAAAAATATATATAGTAAAATAAGCAAATATATATATATACACTGCTGGACAATTGCTAAGGACGGATCATAAACGGATATATAGCGCATAAAGAAGTAAGTGTGGTTGGATGCCAAGTGAAATAGAATAATGTCAGAATGCCAGGACATTACAAGAAAGATAATTTATAGTGCTCTGAAAACCAGAAGGCTTCGGAACGTGTTCAAGTGACAAACAGGCCATTTTGTGCAGAATACCTAAACGTGAAAAAAATGCAATTACCATCCGCAGGCGTTCCGGCGTAAGATGTCAATACGGGATATGGCCACCATGGAGGGCGATGCAAGATTCCACACGTCGTGTCATGCTTTGCACACCATTATCAAGCAGCTGTTGGGGTAATTCATTCCATTCCTCTGTCAGTGCACGGATGAGGGTGTCCTTGTTTATTGGAGGGCATTGGCGACCAGCATGACTCCTCCCCAAAGCATCCCACACATTTTCAGTGGGATTCAGATCTGGAAAACGTGCTGGCCATACAAGGCGTTGAATATCCTCGCTCTCAAGACACTCCTGGACAGCGACTGTTCGATGACATGTTGCGTTGTCGTCCATGAAAATGAATCTATCACCGACAGCACCACGGAACATGCGAACATGAGGTAGCAGAACATCATTAATGTATCGTTGGCCAGTCATAGTCCCAGTTGGAAGCACATAGAGGGACGTACAGACATGGATCATGATGCCAGCCCATACCATGACACTACATGTCGGATATCGGTCCCTTTCCTGTATGTTTTCTGGACAATATGCAGTACCACTATCACGCCAGATCAGTTGTCGTCGACAATCAGACGACAGACTGTATCTACTCTCATCTGAGAATAGGACAGCAGACCAGTCGTTGTCAGTCCCATTGCGATGCTGATGGCACCATTGTAAACAGGCGGTACGGTGACGTCTGGACAATGGGATGCACACAACAGGACGGCGGGCGTATAGTTCTCCTTCATGCAAACGTCTGGCGACAGTTTTTCGGAAGATCCGCTTGCCAGTAGCAGCCATAAACTGATTTGCTACCTCACTAGCTGTGCTGCGCCGGTGTTTTTTTGTTGATAGCACTATGTACCGATCTTCTGCAGGTGTCGTACTGCGAACACGCCCTCCCCCGTGACGTTTGCTACACTATCCATTCGTTTGAAATGATTTCCAAAGCCTTGAAACAACACTGTGGCTGACGTCAAACTCCCTTTCAACATCTGTTATTTTTGTTATTTTTCACCCTTCTTCAATATTTCCAATAATAAGGCCACGCGTAAAATCATCTAGGTGATGTCGGGAAGACATACTGAAAATTGCAAGTTCGTCAATTGATTCTTTCCCTTTCAACTTTGTGTTTGAACAACAACGGTCAATACGTTCAAATCCTTTATATCTCTTATCAGCGCTATGACGTCACGAACAAGTTCGGCAATCCAAAATTTGCATACGCACAACACGTCTTACTGTATTCCGCACTTATGCTAATTTCCACATTTTCCTACATTCCATTTTATGGTTGCTATCGTTGCTATTGTCATCCGTCCTTAGCAATTGTCCGGCAGTGTATTATCATCATCGTAAACCATTTTCAATCCACTACTGGATGAAGGTCTCCCCAAGTTTCTTCCACAGGGGTCTGTCTTGTGCCAGTCTCCTCCATGTTACTCCCGCATGCTTTCGAATTTCATCCATTCATCTCCCATGTGGTCTTCTTCTGGGTCTTTTCCTGTCCCTTGAAATCCAGTCTAAAACTTCGGTTGTTCATCGATGGTCTGACCTTCTGGCATTATGTCCAGCCCATTGCCATTTCAGAGATTTTGCTCTGATCATGACGTCTTCCACTCTTGTCATTTTTCTGATCCACGAGTTCCTTTTCTTATTCCTTTTGGTTACACCAAGTATGCACCTCTCCATGCTTCTTTGAGATGTCTGCAGTCTTTGTATGTCTTTTTTACAAAGACTCCAGACAACTCAAATAAGCATGAAGAGGTGCATGCTTGGTGTTACCAGAAGGGATAAGAAGAGGAACTCATGGATCAGAAAAATGACATGAGTGGAAGACAAATAGCAGTTGAATTAAAAATGAACTTTCGCAGAAAATAAAATTGGTGTACAATGCTTCTACAAGAAATGAAGATTTAGCGATTGATGGGGAAAATCTAGAGGTAAACGATACCTACAATTACCTTGAGTAACAGATAGCATGCAAGGGCCACAATGATGAGGAAATTAATCGGCGTATAAAACTTGGTTGGAGAGCATTTGGAAGAAACAGTACAATTTTCAAGAGCAATGTGCCATTATGTTTTAAAAGAAAGGTGTTTAATCAATGCATTCTTCCCGTTCTTACTTATGGAGCAGAGATATGGAGCTTAAATAAAGAAGACATACAGACAACTGAAAGAAGCATGGAGAGATGCAGGCTTGCTGTATCCAGGAAAAATAAGAAGAGGAACCCGTGGATCAGAAAAATTACAAGAGTGGAAGACAACACGATCAAAACAAAATCCCTGAAATGGCAGTGGGATGGATATATTGCTAAAAGGACGGACAACTGAAATATTAAAGTGGATACCGTGGGACATAAAAAAATTTCAGAAGAAGACCAGGTGGGAGATGGGTGAATGAAATTCGAAAGCATGCCGGAGTGACGTGAAGGACACTGGCTCGAGACAGACCGTTTTAGAAGAAACTCGGAGACCTATATCCAGCAGTGGATTGATAATGGTTGACAATGATTATATGTATATATGTATGGTTGTGTTACATGGCGCTAATTTCATGTGTAAATGTACTTCGCTGACGTTCAACATATAGTGAATTGTGGCCACAGTGCAAATGGCTCAGCCGTTAAACGCGTTCATTTTACGAAATGAAAACTGTGCAATATGCCACGTAGGATCGACAGGTTTCCGAAAAAGCGGATCATTGACCTTTCTCATGCCCTGTAGGACCACAATTTATAAAGATGTGTAAAGCCAGAACTTTCCGAAAGGACATAGGTGACTCCCCAGGCCCCGGTTGTTGCTACGTCAAAAAAAGCGCATAGCATGCAGCAGCTCAACAGTTGTTTTCAAGAAAAGTCCGTACAATACATAAAACCCTGCTACCCAAAGGAGCCGCCCTAGTAGCGCAGTAAACCACGAAGGAGCTGCCCTAGTGGCGCAGTGGGATAAGCGCTGGCTTCTGACCGTTCCTCCGAGTGGACCTGGACTCGAGTCCCAGGTGAGGCACATGCAGTGTGCTTGTCTTTCAGCCCCGGCGCTCTCCCTTTCCTGGAACCAGTGGCCCCAAATTTGGGACAGCTTATTGCCACTGAGTTTCACGCAGGTGTCCCATTCGACTGTTCACAATGCCCCTTGATACAGCCTTGATTTACAGAACATACACTGAAGTGCCAGAAAAACTGGTACACCAGTCGAATACATCGTAGGTCCCCCACGGGAGCGCACGAGCGCAGAAATACGACGGGGCATGGACTCCACTAGCTTCTGGAAATATGCTGTAGGCAATGCACACCATACTTCCTGCAGAGCGTTCCACAGTTCGGGTGTATTCCGAGGTCTCGGATTTCTGTGTTCGATAGCGCGTTGAATGGCATCCCAAATGTGTTCTATCACGTTCAGATCTGGGGACTTGGGTGGGTATGGCAACACCCCAAACTCAGATGAATACTCCTCTAACCATAATGTGGCGTCCCGACACTTGTGTGGAGGCGCATTGTTCTGTTGGAACAGGCCCAACCGATCAGCATGAATGCAGGACAAACGGGTTGGCTGGTCACAGACGTTTGTAGACGTACCTGGGGCCCAGTGAAGTCCAGCTAAACACAACCTATACCATTACGGATCCCCCACCAGCCGGTACAATTCCCTGTTGACAGGCGGGATCCATGGCTTCATGGGGTTTGCGCCACACACGATAAAGTTGGAAACGCGACTCGTCAGACCAGGCTACTTGTTTCCAGTCATCAAGTGTCCATTGGCGGTGTTGCCGTGCCCAAGCGAGGCGCATAGCTCTGTGTCGTGCACCCATCAAGGGGACTCAAGTTGGGCGTCGGCTCCCAAAGCCCATATCGTGCAGGGTACGTTGCACAGTCCGGACGCTGATGCTTGTTGAGGCTCCAGCATTGAATTCCGATGCTACCTGCGAGAGTGTCGCGTGAAACGATTCTTGACAGCCGACGATGGTCACGTTCACCCAATGTCTTTTTACGGCCACACTGGTATCGTAGGTCGGAGGTTTTTCCGGAATTCTTGCAGTCACGGTACACCCTTGCAATGGTCGTCCGTGAAAATCCGAACTTCGTTTCTACCTCCGAAATACTATGGCCCATCTCTAGAGCGCCAACTATGACACCGCGTTGAAAATCGCTTAAATCGTTATTACTTGTCATTCTCATGCCGAAAACAGGTCTGACAGCTGGCAAGGATGTCTATCGCTGTATATACGCACTGGCGGACGCAACCGGGTACGCGCACAGGGGACGTTGCTATGTATTTTGCATAAGCTCGTCTGTACCAGTTTTTCTGGCACTTCAGTGTATGTAAGGTTCGTATCTGCAAGTTGTTGCCTTGCCACATAAGTGAACTGTTTACCGATGGCCGAAAACTGTATGAGACTTACCCGGTGGGGGACAAGTAGATAAATAGATGGGGATACGTCGTCAAAAATTGCTCCCAAAGCTCTTAGTCAAAACACTCGTATTACAAACCAGTAAACTAAACAATGCGTCATACGTAGTGTAGGAAACGTGCCCAAAAGTTTACTGGCTACTCCTACAACGGGAAGACGTGAAACCGGGTTGTAGAAAAGAATACGAATTTCCTTTCAGAAAAACGTTCTTTAGAGAGTATGCCGAGATGAAATGCCTGCCTAGTGTACCAATGTCAGCACTCTGTGGCTTCATGAAGACAAAGTTTTGAGTTATAGTGCTTTGATATCTATGGATCGATGTATTCAGCGATGGCAGAAGAAACTTAAATCGCTGTACCATTCGATGGTATTCGTGTAAAATCAAAAGATGATTCACCCATAGAACTTTGCTATTTGGGATTTGCGCAAGTGCTGATGGATTGCGGAAAAAAAGAAAAAAACTTGGGAAAAGGAATTGAATAAAAAAAAAACTTGAGAAAATGAATAGGATCCACAAGATGGTACAGTGTTTATCAAAAGCCTGCTGCAAAGGAAGATATATTGTCTTGTAATTGTCGTACAACAGGGACATTTTTCGCAGTGTATTGTCCTTAAAACGTTTGTCTGATATTAGAGAGAGAGAGAGAGAGAGAGAGTGTTCACGTTCTCTTCCACACCGGTTCGAGTATGATCGATAGTAACATATTCTATTCAATATTTGCCCCTGAAACCTAACGTTATTTTCCTCAATATAATAAACTCAAGTCAGGAGAAAATAGTTTTGCCGATAAAGCAGCTTTTATGAAACGTTCAACACCTGGGATCAACAAAAATATATCGGGAATGGAGATTACAAACTGAATTCTAGTTCCAGAAGTCCAAGATAATATTGAATCTAGTTTACAGAAAGATCTTGAAATGGCTTCATCTTGGCGAATGATTTTAACGCAAATAAAAAATGAACCTGGACACACAGTATCTAAGTGTCAAAGAGTAATGCAGACGTGTAAAAAATAATGCAAATTTTGCGTACCAGGAAATGGTTCAAAAGTCTGCTTTACAAACGGCGAAAAATTATCAGAGTACGTGTAAGAAAGACAAAGTGCAGTGACAAGAAAAACTGAAACTTAGATCAGATGGCTAGACATATTGTATTATTAGCAAGACCTGCTATACGATCCTTTTTTTTATCAGCAACAAGGCAACGGCTCGGTTGGGATATGGAGGAAATAAATTTAATTGTTGGATTAGCCAGCGATTTGTCAGCGAAACGAACAAGTAAACTAAAGGTCTGAAAATTACGACCACCTGAATAGAAATTTATTGCGGCTTTGGTGAATTTCGACAAATGAAACAGCGAAAAGCCGGCCGACGTATAGCCCAGGCATATTACAGGGTAGAAGACCAGACATGTTACAGGCTAGAAGACCAGACATATTACAGATGGCCAGACATATTACTAGCAAGACCTGACAAAAGCTACTCGGTCCTTCTTTTGTAGGCAACGAGGTAATGGTTTGGTTGAATATGGAGGGTATATATCTAATTGCGGATTAGCTTGCGATTTGTCAGCGAAACGAACAAATAAACAAAAAGTTTGAAAACTACGAAAACCTGATTAGAAATTTGCCTTTTAGTGAATTTCTTTGGATCTCTTACAAAACTTGCGTCAGGAAAACGCTTTTGCGAACTGTGACGTATTAGTCAGATGGACAATGAAACAGCAAAAAGTCTGCCGGCGTAGTTGAATTGGGAGAACAGCCGCACCGTAGTTGGAAGATGTGTGTTCGAATCTCACTGTCGACAAAGAAAAGTTATAGATTGCTTAAGCCTTTCACCATAATTTATGTTTTTGGCTAAATCAGCCTAACAGCACTATCTTGCAGTGGTATATGTGAAATAAGGATCTCAGCTCAACTGCAAATATTTGGGAGTTTTGGGATTTTTCGCAATCAAACGACTAATAAAAATCTCAGATACCAGAAAAATTTATGGTGTCAGCTATGAATTCCAAAAATGATTTCTTAATCATGATGGGAGGAAGTTTTCAAAAGTTGAAGACCTGAATGCGCTGCCTGAAGGAGACTAGTATGAAATACGGCAGAAAACTCTGGATACTACGGTACAATTAGTTCAACAGAAGATTGGTTTTGAACTGAAAACGGTATCCAGAAAGTTAGTGATTCTACTCTAGTATCTGCACTTTTTGTGTTGGGTTTAAACTTTCGAGACACTATAACGAAGTAAATTTCTCCGTCATTTCTGTCCACGCCAGGATTCGAACCCGGATCCCCTCATTCCGGAATAAGTCACTCTACCAATTGAGCTACGCGGACGTTTGTCCTGACTACTATCTGCCTTTATGTCGTGTGCGTCCTTCTGGCAGGTACGTCACATCTCCTGGTACGTTACATCATCTCCCCCTTATTATTTTTTTTTCTGAAGTGCTGGAGACGGGATTCTCTTATTTTTCCTATCTCGCGGTGTGGAAATAACATCACACCATTGCGAGATTTTGAACGGTCGGGTCATCCGGAAAGTTCGGGCGCCATTATAACGAAGTAAATTTCTCCGTCATTTCTGTCCACGCCAGGATTCGAACCCGGATTCCCTCATTCCAGAATAAGTCACTCTACCAATTGAGCAAACGCGGACGTTTGTTCTGACTACTATCTGCCTTTATGTCGTGTGCGTCCTGCTGGCAGGTACGTCACATCTCCCCCCGAAAGAGGGCCAGGGGCATGGCCCACGGGTCAGCCGTGACCATGAATCGTTGCAGGCAGCCATCCGCTGTAGAACGTTCACTCGAGAACTCCCAGTCAATCTAGTGTGTGGAATGCAACACCACACATTTTTATTTTTCGAAGCGCTGGAGAAGGGATTCTCTGATTTTTCCTATCTCGCGGTGTGGAAATAACATCACACCACTGCGATATTTTGAACGGTCGGGTCATCCGGATAGTTCGGGCGCCATTATAACGAAGTAAATTTCTCCGTCATTTCTGTCCACGCCAGGATTCGAACCCGGATCCCCTCATTCCGGAATAAGTCACTCTACGAATTGAGCTACGCGGACGTTTGTTCTGACTACTATCTGCCTTTACGTCGTGTGCGTCCTGCTGGCAGGTACGTCACATCTCCTGGTACGTTACAACACAGTTTACCACTTTCTTTGCAAAAATACGCCTTTGTTGTAATAATTATGCTGATTAAGGTGGACGTCTAATGATTTTTGTTCCTATACTTCCAATAGGCAAACTTCTGTACACATTTTTTTCACAATTGATGCATTCCCAAGGATGAAAATTTGAACATCGATTAAAATAACTTCATATTATAACTTGGGATACTTAATATTTTCTAAAATATAACCATAATTATATTAAAAATCAATTACTTTTCCTTTGGTGGTGTTCAGACCAGAAAAAAAAGTGCGACCTGTGCATTGATGGCGTCAGCAGACAAACAAATGTTGGATTGCTTAATTATGGTTATGTTTTAGAAAATATTAAGTATTCCAATTTATAATATGAAATCATGTTAATCGATGTTCAAATTTTCATCCTTGGGAACGCATTAATTATGAAGAAAATGTGTACAGAAGTTTGCCCATTGGAAGTATAGGAAGCAAATCACTAGACGTCCACCTTAAATCGTGGGGAGTAACTTTCAGCGTCTAACTTTCCACGCCGACACAAGAGCACAGAGACCAGTGTTCTCAGTTTGTGAGCATATACGAATGTGTTTGTGCGACTCGAAGTTTTAATTTTTATGAAGTTAATATGTGCTTTCACTCGAAGTAAAAGGCGAAGATACTCATACGTTTCTTTCTGGATTATATATATCACAATTCACACTACAACACTACGCTACATTTAAAAATACAAAAAGCATAGCACACTGATGTGTATTGTTAAAAAAATGTCACTTTTAATATGCTCTTATCGGGTACGAAAACTGTACTGAAAAACGGCACTGCAGGCGCAGAGAAATTTGTTCATAATGGAGTAACTCTGCATAATAAAATTTCTTTGCGTATTATTTAACCTAAGTTTTCTTGGCATCAACGGCTTTAATGTGTGTTTTTCTTTTTTCTGCTATAGTATGTGTACATATGAGGAAACATTTAATAAATCTTTCTTCTACGGTTGGTGTTTTGCAGTTGTCCTTACAAATGATCTTTCGCAATTCAAATTATGACTAAAGACCATGCAGGACGAAATAACATTATAGATCACTCTGTAGCATTTGCTTATTATTTATTCAATGGTGGTGAATAAATAATGAGAAAAAATGCTATCAGCTGGCGTCATCATCAGAATGGAAATAAATTGACTTATGAAACTTATTAAACTAGAATGTAATGCGTTTGTAAAAAAACAACGTAATTTCCGAGATCTTATACGTCATCAGATTTGAGCACCACAAAAATCCACAATCTATTATACTTCTTACTTTTGAATAACATAGAGTAAAAAGAAAAAAACACACGAAGAATATATCATCATCATCATCATCATTGTCAACCATTATCAATCCACTGCTGGACGAAGGTCTCCCCAAGTTTCCTCCACAACGGTCTGTCTTGTGCCAGTCTCCTCCATGTCACCCCTGCATACTTTCGAATTTCATCCACCCATCTCCCATGTGGTCTTCTTCTGGGTCTTTTCCTGTCCCTTGGAATCCAATCTAAAATTTCGGCTGTCCATCGATGATCTGTCCTTCTGGCAGTATGTCCAGCCCATTGCCATTTCAGGGATTTAACTCTGATCATGATGTCTTCCACTCTTGTCATTTTTCGGATCCACGCGTTCCTCTTCTTATCTCTCCTGGTTACACCAAGCATGCACCTCTCCATGCTGCTTTGAGTTGTCTGCAGCCTTTGTATGTCTCTTTTAGTTAAGGTCCACGTCTCTGCACCATACGTAAGCACTGGAAGGATGCATTGATCAAACACTTTTCTTTTAAGACATAATGGCATATTGCTCTTGAAAATTATGCTGTTTCTTCCAAAAGCTCTCCAGGCAAGTTTTGTACACTGATTAATTTCTTCATCAATGTGACCCTCACTTGATATCTGCTGTCCAAGATAAACGTACGTATCTGTTATCTCCAGCTTTTCTCCATCAATCGATAAATCTTCATTTCTTGCAAAAGCATTGAACATCACTTTTGTCTTCTGAAAGTTCATTTTTAATCCCACTTCTTTACTCTTGTCAGCAAGTTCCTGGATCATACTCTGCAGCTCTGATGGGCTAGTTGCAAAAATGACTACGTCATCAGCAAAACGAAGGTGGGTTAGATAATCTCCATTAATCTTTATCCCCTTGTTTTCCCAGCTCAGTGACTGAAAAACACCCTCCAATGTGGCATTAAAGAGCTTCGGAGATATGGTGTCACCTTGTCTCACTCCTTTTCCAATTTTTATGTGTGTTGTATTTTCAAACAGCCTAATCTTTGCACTTGCATTTTCATAGATGTTATTAATAATATTAATGTATGCATCTTCAATACCGCAGGTTTTCAGAGCCATTGTAACTGCTGATGGTTTCACCGAATCAAAGGCTTTTTCATAATCGATAAAAGCCATGCACAATGGAAGTTCATATTCCCTCGCTCTTTCAATTAGTTTTCTCAGCACATGGATATGATCTATTGTGCTGTAGCCACTCCTGAATCCGGCTTGTTCTCTCGGTTGAGCCATGTCCAGTGTTACCTTCAAGCGGTGTGAAAGAACTTTAGTGAAGATTTTATAAACTACTGATAGGAGGCTGATAGGTCTGTAGTTTCCGAGATCCTCAATGTCACCTTTCGTATGTAGCAGGATCATTGTAGCGGTGTTCCAATCCTCAGGAATCTTTCCTTCATTAAGGCATCGAGTGAAAATTTGGGCGAATACTGTTTCGATTTCTCCACTTGCTTCTTGTATGATGTCTACAGTAATTCCATCTTCTCCTGGAGCTTTTCCCCGCTTCATGTTCTTGATTCCATGTGCAACTTCTGCTGGAAGGACTGGAGGAACTCTGGTACTGGTATCTTTCATGATGTCTGGAGTGCATGTATCACCCCTTTCATATAATTTGGAGTAGAAATCTTTCACTCTTGTCAAAATTTCGCCTCTATTTCTTGTTACAGAACCATCTTCTTTTCTCAGTGCCATAATCTGTTTTCTTCCCTTACTGAGATGTCCCTTTGCTATCTTTAGGCTTTGGTTGTTTTCAATTGCTTTCCTCACTAGTTCACAGTTGAATTTTCTTACGTCTTCAGTGATACTTTTTCGTACTGTCTTGCATAGCTCTATATATTCCACGTTGGAAGTCACATCTTCTTTAGTTGTGCTCATCTCTCTTCTTTTTTGCATCAACATTTTCGTTTTTCCTGATAATTTATTTACATGCAACTTGTTCTTAGACCCAGCTAATTTTGTTGCTGTTTCCATAAGAGCTTTGGTTATTTTTCTGTTAACTTCAGAGATGTCCACTTCTTCCGATGTTAGGCCTTCTAAAGCAGAGAACCTGTTCTTCAGTTCCAACTTGAAGGTATTATGGTGTTTTTTAAGGTTGGTTATGTCAATAGATTTTGTTTGTCTTATGAGCTTGCCACGTTCAAGTTTAGTGTTGAGGTGCATCTTACATCTCACCAATCTATGGTCACTACCTGTGTTGAACTTGTTTAGCACACTGCAGTCTTCTATGACGAATTTTTTGTTACACATAATAAAATCAATTTCACTTGTCGTCAGATTTGGATGTCTCCATGTCCATTTCCTGTGTGGCTTTTTCTTGAAGAAGGAGTTCAAGATGAAAAACCCTTCTGCCTCTGCAAACTCAACGAGAGTATTTCCACGCTGGTTTCTGTTGCCGTGACCGAATTTACCTACTGAAGTTTCATTCTGTTGCCGTTGCCCTATTTTTGCATTGAAATCTCCCATAATTATTTTCAAGTGCTGCTTACCTTTATTATTTAGATGACAAATTTCCTCATAAAATTATTCAATTTCTTCTTCAGGATGACTTGTGGTGGGTGCATAAGTTTGAATAATCTGAGCCTGGTATCTTCTCGATAGTTGGATAACGAGTCGTGCAGCTCTGTCAGAGGAACTTTCAACTTCTACCACTTTATCCTTCAGTTTCTTGTTTATTATAAATCCAACACCACTAGTTCTGCCAGTATCTGTCCCACGATAGTAGAAGAGATGTCCACTTTTCAGTTCGATGAGATCTTCTCCTTTTATCCTTACCTCACTTAGCCCCACGATGTCCCACTTGATCCTTTGTAGTTCCAATTCAAGAAGCCTTGAATCAGAAGATAGGGAGCGTCCATTGTACGTTGCCAAGGTCAGCATCAGATGGCAGCCTAGTCCGGTCCTCCGGGGATTCTTAGCACCCTCTGCCTTAATGTCGCACTGGCCGCTGCCTTGGCCAGGTACATTCCAGCTGCCAGGAGACTGAGGGCCAAGATTTAAGTTGTGGAGTCATTTTGGAGGGGTTTGGCCATAACTCACCACGCTGGCCAAGCGGGTTGGTGAGTGTGGGATAGCATTTCCTCTAATCCCGATGGTATAGTTATACCGCTATTGGCGGTCGTCAGAGCCCCTTTAGTGGGAACAGGATGCACCACGAGAAGGCGGGGTTGACATTTGTCAAGGAGAGGCTGTGATGTTACGCATCACCTGACCTTACATCCCGAAGAATATATATATATATATATATATATATATATATATATATATATTCACCACATTTCTTATGACACGCAATACATATTCACCGCATTTCTTATGACACGCAACACATATTCATCAATTCACCGCATTTCTTATGGCATATATACTGTATGACCGCCAATAGCGGTATAACTATACCATCGGGATTAGAGGAAATGCTATCCCACACTCACCAACCCGCTTGGCCAGCGTGGTGAGTTATGGCCAAACCCACGAAAATGACTCCACAACTTAAATCTTGGCCCTCAGTCTCCGGCAGCTGGAATGTACCTGGCGAAGGCAGCGGCCAGTGCGACATGAAGGCAGAGGGTGCTAAGAATCCCCGGAGGACCGGACTAGGCTGCCATCTGATGCTGACCTTGGCTACGTACAACGGACGCTCCCTATCTTCTGATTCAAGGCTTCTTGAATTGGAAGAGGAACTACAAAGGATCAAGTGGGACATCGTCGGGCTAAGTGAGGTAAGGAGAAAAGGAGAAGATCTCATTGAACTGAAAAGTGGACATCTCTTCTACTATCGTGGGACAGATACTGGCAGAACTAGTGGTGTTGGATTTATAATAAACAAGAAACTGAAGGATAAAGTTGTAGAAGTTGAAAGTTCCTCTGACAGAGCTGCACGACTCGTTATCCAACTCTCGAGAAGATACCAGGTTCAGATCATTCAAACTTATGCACCCACCACAAGTCATCCTGAAGAAGAAATTGAAGAATTTTATGAGGAAATTCGTGATCTAAATAATAAAGGTAAGCAGCACTTGGAGATAATTATGGGAGATTTCAATGCAAAAATAGGGCCACGGCAACAGAATGAAACTTCAGTAGGTAAATTCGGTCACGGCAACAGAAACCAGCGTGGAAATACTCTCGTAGAGTTTGCAGAGGCAGAAGGGTTTTTCATCTTGAACTCCTTTTTCAAGAAAAAGCCACACAGGAAATGGACATGGAGACATCCAAATGGGACGACAAGTGAAATTGATTTTATTATGTGCAACAAAAAATTCGTCATAGAAGACTGCAATGTGCTAAACAAGTTCAACACAGGCAGTGACTATAGATTGGTGAGATGTAAGATGCACCTCAACACTAAACTCGAACGTAGCAAGCTCATAAGACAAACAAAATGTATTGACATAACCAACCTTAAAAAACACCATAATACCTTCAAATTGGAACTGAAGAATAGATTCTCTGCTTTAGAAGGCCTAACATCGGAAGAAGTGGATATTTCTGAAGTTAACAGAAAAGTAACCAAAGCTCTTATGGAAACAGCAACAAAATTAGCTGGGTCTAAGAACAAATTGCATGTGAACAAATTATCAGGAAAAACCAAAATGTTGATGCAAAAAAGAAGAGTGATGAGGACAAATAAAGAAGATGTGACTTCCAAAGTGGAATATATAGAGCTATGCAAGACAGTACGAAAAAATATCACTGAAGACGTAAGGAAATTGAACTGTGAACTAGTAAGGAAAGCAATTGAAAACAACCAAAGCCTAAAGATAGCAAAGGGACATCTCAGTAAGGGGAAAAACAGATTATGGCACTGAGAAAAGAAGATGGTTCTGTAACAAGAAATAGAGGCGAAATTTTGACAAGAGTGAAAGATTTCTACTCCAAATTATATGAAAAGTATGGTACATGTACTCCAGATATCATGAAAGGTACCAGTACCGGAGTTCTTCCAGTCCTTCCAGCAGAAGTTGCACATGCAATCAAGAACATGAAGCGGGGAAAAGCTCCAGGAGAAGATGGAATTTCTGTAGACATCATACAAGAAGCAAGTGGAGAAATCGAAACAGTACTCGCCCAAATTTTCACTCGATGCCTTAATGAAGGGAAAATTCCTGAGGATTGGAACAACGCTAAAATGATCTTGCTACATAAAAAAGGTGACATTGAGGATCTCAGGAACTACAGACCTATCAGCCTCCTATCAGTGGTTTATAAAATCTTCACTAAAGTTCTTTAACACCGCTTGAAGGTGACACTGGACATGGCTCAACCGAGAGAACAAGCTGGATTCAGTAGTGGCTACAGCACAATAGATCATATCCACGTACTGAGAGAACTAATTGAAAGAGCGAGGGAATATGAGCTTCCATTGTGCATGGCTTTTATCGATTATGAAAAAGCCTTTGATTCGGTGAAACCATCAGCAGTTGCAATGGCTCTGAAATCCTGCGGTATTGAAGATGCATACATTAATATTATTAATAACATCTATGAAAATGCAAGTGCAAAGATTAGGCTGTTTGAAAATACAACACACATAAAAATTGGAAAGGGAGTGAGACAAGGTGACACCATATCTCCGAAGCTCTTTACTGCCACATTGGAAAATGTCTTTCAATCACTGAACTGGGAAAACAAAGGGATAAAGATTTATGGAGATTATCTAACCCACCTTCGTTTTGCTGATGACATAGTCATTTTTGTAACTACCCCATCAGAGCTACAGAGTATGATCCAGGAACTTGCTGACAAGAGTAAAGAAGTGGGATTAAAAATGAACTTTCAGAAGACAAAAGTGATGTTCAATGCTTTTACAAGAAATGAAGATTTATCGATTGATGGAGAAAAGCTGGAGATAACAGACACGTACGTTTATCTTGGACAGCAGATATCAAGTGAGGGTCACATTGGTGAAGAAATTAATCGGCGTACAAAACTTGCCTGGAGAGCTTTTGGAAGAAACAGCATCATTTTCAAGAGCAATATGCCATTATGTCTTAAAGGAAAAGTGTTTGATCAATGCATCCTTCCAGTGCTTACGTATGGTGCAGAGACGTGGACCTTAGCTAAAAGAGACATACAAAGGCTGCAGACAACTCAAAGTAGCATGGAGAGGTGCATGCTTGGTGTAACCAGGAGAGATAAGAAGAGGAACTCGTGGATCCGAAAAATGACAAGAGTGGAAGACATCATGATCAGAGTTAAATCCCTGAAATGGCAATGGGCTGGACATACTGCCAGAAGAACAGATCATCGATGGACAGCCGAAATTTTAGATTGGATTCCAAGGGACAGGAAAAGACCCAAAAGAAGACCACATGTAAGATGGGTGGATGAAATTCGAAAGTATGCGGGAGTGACATGGAGGAGACTGGCACAAGACAGACCGTTATGGAGGAAACTTGGGGAGACCTTCGTCCAGCAGTGGATTGATAATGGTTGACAATGATGATGATGATGATATACTGTATATATTTATTTATTACATAGAACACAAATAAGTGTGTGAAGTTCCTTATCAGGCTACGACGGATATCACGGTGCCACACAATAATCTGCGGAGCGATCACTGGGTAATACAACTGGGTGCGAAAAGCAAAAATATGCACAGGTAGAAATTAGAGAGAGAGAGAGAGAGAGAGAGAGAGAGAGTGAGAGAGAGAGAGAGAGAGAGAGAGAGAGAGAGTCGAAGAATAAATTATGAGCTTCTCGAAACCAAAACCAAAACGAACTTCTGGCACCATTCGTTACTACAGCGGAGATGAGGAAGTGCGATTTATTTGTTTTCATATTTGGGGATCGAGGCTACCTTGCTTGCATTTAACCCTTTAACGATCACGATCGGAAAATGGTTTGTCTTTCAGAATACCACAACGCCCGAAAACGTCTCCTGCTCGTTTCCGAATTTCATTCCCCTCACTTCTTCAATAACAAAAGAAGGATTAGTTCTGGGTCACTTGTCAAAACTTCCGACCCCTAAGCTTGACATACACTGACCTTCGTACGTTTCTCTGAAGCAATTAGTGCATTCTCCTACTGAGAACCTTAAGCAGATAGGAAGGAGTGATAACAGCTGGAAAATCTTGTTTACATTACCCCTTTCTTCTTTTAAAAGATATGCTCTCAATCTGTTCATATGGATTCAGCAAAATAAAATAATTTTTACAACAAATTTCCTCCCATAAACTCCGCTTTTGGGACAATGCAAAATACCACAGAAAAACAAAGCACATGCCAACAAAGCAAGAGTTCAATTGAGCGATATCATAAGTCTGAATGATACAGCCCAGGGACAAACGAACACCTGGTTCAATTCTTTGTTTAGCGATAACACTGACAACTGAGGATGACTTCTGCTAATCCCTCGGGCGCAGTGAAAATTCAAAGAGCGTGGGGGTTGGATATTGCAGTCATGCTATTCGGAAGACTCGAGCGCTTGTGGTTGCCTGCGTTTGTAAGGGCGCGATGGGCGCTGTGGTCGCGAAAGGGTTAAGTGTAGAAGAGGAAAAGCATTTACATTGGTATCATTAATATGTAGTTAGGCCTAAACCTCAACCATGAGAGGAATTCCTACGAGAAATTGCACATCTCTCTACGTGACATTCTCTCAACAACTAAGACGCTTTTTTTCAGTCCAGTATACTTTTCTGCATAGCTGGGAGTTTTCAAACTCTTCTGAATCGCTGACATCATGGCAAAACGGAACAGGACTCGTGATCCACATGAAAAACAAGAGTAAAACTGCATGCGTTTAATATGAATATCGATTACTTCAGAAAGGTTTTGAATCCTAAAATTAAACTTTCGGAAAAAGAAACGACGCAATTAACCTATGTTATAAATAATTCCGAAATAGGTACCTAATATGCCTACATTTTTCAGTACTCTTTAAGAAAAATCCGATTATATTAATCTTATCGCAGTAAGCTCATAGCAGATTTGGGAATTCCAAGTCCATGTATCCAAGGTCCTTGTGTGTGTACTGATTTCTCCATTTCGAAAATGTATTTTCTTCCATTTTAGAATTTTCTTTGTGTACAAGGTCTCGTGAACCATTAAAACCTAATTCGCGGAGCATGGGCTAAAGACTCCTTCGTGCTCTAAAGGGAGAAATGCATTATTTCAAACAGATGGCGGAAAACGCTTGATGAAAGTCTAAAACGGGTCGGGTTGGATCAGGCAGTAAACTGGAAATTCTGAGCAGGGATGAGCTTTCCAAATTAAGACCCGTGCAAATCTTAATCCTAATTGCTACATGGTATCCAAAGACGCTCCCGAAACTTGGCAGTGCACATTTTAGCAGATTTGTTATACTACGACAGGTAAGAGCTTAGCTCCATTCGTAAACATGAAGTCAAGAGTTCATCTGTTGAACGACAGCGATATGTTGCCTCAACTGAATAAAGAAAATGCAGATTCCCACAAATAAATGGATCAGAAAAATGACTTGAGGTATGTCGCAACACTCCATATAAATGAATATTTTCTTTCACAAAGTCGGTTCCGAAAACTGCTTAGATTCGAAGCCCTTAATTTTGGGAACAGGTCACATTTTAGTCTCAATATTTCATCTTCAGGCAACTTTATGTCAGGATCCAGGAATTATCGTATTTCACCGCTATTTCTCTCACACTGATGTTATTTTTAGATGTAAGTGACATAAATATAGCAACATCTTCTAGTTTATCAACATATCTGACTCGCACATAGTCGTACTCAGTGTTTAACCTATCGCTGCAACCTGCTGCCAAATTACCAAAATTTTTCCAACCACGTCTTCTTAATTGCGCTAGAAACAGCAACTGCTTTTTTTTTTTTTTGAAGATTTTCACTAGGTTGATCATGTCGATTATACACTGCTGGCCACCCAAAATGCAACACCAAGAAGGAAGCATCCGATTGGCCTGAAATTCGCAGCAGGCGTCGCCCGCGAGAGAACATGCAAACGATTAGCATTGCAGGACATATGCAAATCATGTGCGCCCGGCACGCCACCAAGAAGCACTATAAGAAGGGTGCACAGAAGGCGGGGTGTAAGTAGTGGAAGTGTGTTGTACTGCCGGACCTGTGCGTGGGAAGCTTACTGATGCCTCGTCGCAGAATACGGCAGTCATTCCAGCACGTTTCGGAGTTCGACAGAGGACGAATAGTGGCTTATCGTGACAGCGGTTTATCGTACCCAGACATCGGTGCCCGTGTGGGACGACATCCAGCCACAGTGAGGCGAGTATGGATTCGGTGGGTGCATGAGGAACGGACGGACCAACGTGAGCGATTGCCGCAGCCGCGGCACACCACCGAACGAAAGGACAGTCATGTTGTGCGGCAGGCATTGACGGCTCGCACCGACACATCACGAACGTTAGCGCAGGAATTAGGGTGTGTTGCGCAACAACCTGTGTTAGCACGTTCCGTTTGACGTTGTCTGCATGAGCGGGGACTTGTCGCACGGCCCCGATTGCTCCGATTACCATTGACGTTACACCACCGGCGAGTGCGGCGGCAGTGGGTCGTTGAACGCCGCACCTGGACTACGGAATGGCACGACATTGTCTTCTCTGACGAATCCCGCTTATGCCTGCAACACCACGATGGACGGATTCGCGTGTGGCGGCGTCGCGGCGAGAGACTGTATGACGCCTGCATTATGCATCGCCATACCGGTCCGTCGCCTGGCGCTATGGTTTGGGGCGCAATTGGATATGACACCCGCACCCTTCTGGTACGCATCGCCGGTACACTCAACAGCCACCGCTACATCTCCGACGTTTTGGAGTCTGTAGTCCTCCCTTACATGCAGGACCTACCAGCGGCCACGTTTCAGCAGGACAATACGTGACCGCACGTAGCACGCATCGTGCAACAATTCTTCACTGCCCACCAGGGGGTGCCGGTCAAAACACCGACACCCAAAACACCGACAGGACAAAACACCGACACCCAAAACACCGACAACCAAAACACCGACAACCAAAACACCGAAAGGACAAAACACCGACAGGACAAAACACCGACAGGACAAAATACCGACAGGACAAAACACCGACAGGACAAAATACCGACAGGACAAAACACCGACAGGACAAAACACCGACATCTCGTTTCTATTTTGTTTCTCCAACAGCAGTCGGCGCTGTATGTCAAGGATCAAGTAATATCAGAAAGTTTGTACGACGGCTTTTAACGGCAAAACAAAAAATTTGCGGCATTACTGTTTTCAATTTAGAACTACCAAATTTGGTGTACAATCTCATAGTACTCCAAGTTAGACCGTAGACGGATTTTGGAAGGGGTCCGCACAAAATTTTCTTAAAATCTACAGTTTTCAGTTTAGAACCAAATTTGATATACTACCTCATGGTACACTAAGGTAGACTGTAGATGATTTTTGAAAGGGATCGGGGTCAAGGGGGCCCCATACAAAATTTTCATAAATTCTGGTTTTCAATTTAGAACCACCAAATTTGGTATACTATCTCATGGTGCTCTAAGTTAGCCCGTAGACGGTTTGAGGAAGGGTTCGAGGCGGGTCAAAGAGGCCCCCATACAAAATTTTCGTAAAATCTACAGTTTTCAATTTAGAACCACCAAATTTGGTATACTACCTCATGGTACTCTAAGTTAGACCGTAAACCCTTTTAGGAAATGATCGGGGTCAAGGGGCCCCCATACAAAATTTTCGTAAATTCTTCAGTTTTCAATTTAGAACCACCAATTTTGGTATACTACCTCATGGTACTCTAAGTTAGACCGTAAACCCTTTTGGGAAAGGGATCGGGGCCCAGGGTCAAGTGGCCCCCATACAATATTTTCGTAAATTCTACAGTTTTAAATTTAGTACCACCAAATTTGGTATACTATCTCATGGTGCTCTAAGTTAGCCCCTAGACGGTTTGAGGAAGAGGTCGGGGCCCGGGGTCAAGGGGCCCCCATACAAAAATTTTGTAAAATCTACAGTTTTCAATTTAGAACCACCAAATTTGGTATACTATTTCATGGTGCTCAAAGTTAAACCGTAGACCGTTTTTGGAAGTGGTCGGGGCCCGGGGTCTAGAGGGCCCCATACAAAATTTTTGTAAATTCTACAGTTTTCAATTTAGAACCACCAAATTTGGTATACTAATTCATGGTACTCTAAGTTAGACCGTAAACCTTTTTTGGGAGGCATCGGGGCCCGGGGTCGAGGGGGCCCCATACAAAATTTTCGTAAAATGTACAGTTTTTAATTTAGAACCACCAAATTTGGTATACTATCTTATGGTGCTCAAAGTTAAACCGTATACCGTTTGTGGAAGTGGTCGGGGCCCGGGGTCAAGAGGGCCCCATACAAAATTTTCGTAAAATCTACAGTTTTCAATTTAGAGCCACCAAATTTTGTATAACAGCTCATGGTACTGTAAGTCAGACCTAAACCCTTTTTGGAAGGGATCGGGACCGGGGTCAAGTGGGCCCCATACAAAAATTTCGTAAAATCTAGAGTTTTCAATTTAGAACCACCAAATTTGGTACAATATCCCATGGTGCTCTAAGTTTGACCGTGAACAGTTTGAGGAAGCGGTCGGGGCCCGGGGTCAAGGAGGCCCCATACAAAATTTTCATAAAATCTACAGTTTTCAATTTAGAACCACCAAATATGGTATACTACCTCATGGTACTCTAAGTTAGACCGTGAACCCTTTTTGGAAGGGATCGGGGCCCAGGGTCAAGGGGACCCCATACAAAATTTTCGCAAAATCTGCAGTTTTTAATTTAGAACCACCAAATTTGGTATAATATCTCGCGGTGCTCTAAGTTAGACCGTAGACAGTTTTTGGAAGGGGTCTGGGCCCGGGGTCAAGTGGGCCCATACAAAATTTTAGTAAAATCTACAGTTTCTAATTTAGAACCACAAAATTTGGTTTACTATCCCATGGTGCTCAAAGTTAAACCGTTGACCGTTTTGGGAAGTGGTCGGGGTTCGGGGTCTAGAGGGCCCCACACAAAATTTTCGTAAAATCTACAGTTTTCGATTTAGAACCACCAAATTTGGTATATTATCTCATGGTGCTCTAAGTTAGCACCTAGACGGTTTGAGGAAGGGGTCGGGGCCCGGGCTCAAGGGGCCCCATACAAAATTTTCGTGAAATCTACAGTTTTCAATTTAAAACCACCAAATTTGGTATAAAAATCATCATTTGATGCCGATGATATTAGCCGGAGATGTCAATATTAACTTTTGCTAAACCGCTTGTCGATTTTCTAAATGAACAGTTCGGTCTGACTCTAGATTTTGATGTTTCTACGACAAAGGGAAATATTACAATCACTGTTTTCCAGAGATATTTGGGTAGTGTAGAATCACAAGTTTACATAACATACTTTACTTAACACAAGCCTTACATATCATACTTTAGTTAACATAAGCCTATTGTATCTGCTTTACTTGATAAGAATGCAATATGCTGTACGCAAATAAATGTATACTCTCGAATCACTCGTTTTATTTCACACCCACAAAGATCTTGCCATGCGAAAGATTCATAGCATAAATTATCTACAAGAGCACTCGAGTCTTTTTCTATCGGACATAACAGTGAACAGGTTCAAGTTCATCTACGTGTTGTCCAAACAATTGGAAACCTACTGAAGCCATTTTAAAGTACACTTAGAATACTGGGTTTGCCAGGTTTTTTTTTCAGACTAAGTGTTCATTACATGCGCAAATTTGATGATAGCTTTTATTTTCATTTATTTATTTATATTTATTTATTCTGATCTGCGAATATCTTAATTTTGCATCGCTTCTAATAATTAATTAATCCGTATTGCGATTGGAATATGCGTCCCAAACGGTCGCAGATGTTGACTCCTGCAACTTAGCTAATGGCTTACAGATAACGAATCCTTTGAGTTCGTGAAATTCGAGGTCGATTTTATTTGCTTTAGCAATTCGAAAGAGCCTTCTCTCAGCATCAAGATTTTTTCAAACGATCGTCTTCAATGAAACAATAGTACCCCTCCGTAGTTTTTCTGTTCGGGCTTCAGCTTATTATGGAGATAATCGTTTCAGGACAGATGCTACCCGTAGTTAGTTCATCCACCCGCAACTTAGGCACTTTAAACTTCGAAGTTTGTTTGGAGAAGGTCTATAAGTGCATTTCGGAGTGAACTTTGATTTTTTTTTTCTCTTCAAATCGTGTCCTATAATGACTCTCTTTGTAAACCGTACAGGACCCATTGCAGGAAGGGCCTGTGCGACTATCTTACTGAAGTGTTACCATTTTGCGTGTGACGCGAAAAACAGAGGACGTGTGAGCAGATGTTTGTTCATCCAACGAGAGTGTATCTCTTAATAGAAGCAGCGCTAAGGTCACAGAGTTCTTTGCTTTAACATCCAGAGCACCTTGCCGCCACAGTGTGCTTTTTGTTTCTTTGTTTGTTTATTTATTTAACGACCTCGATGAACGTAAAAGGCTGTAAGCAATCCCCCCCCCACCTAATATGAGGCTAATGGCTCCTGAGAGGGGGACAGATCCAGTGCCTTCGGACAAGCATACCACGCATGCATCATCCAGGACTCAAACCCGGATCTAGCTTGTATGAAAACAGTACACCATGGTAGCATCACTTCTTCTGTCCATCTGTGTGCTTGTACTTCCGTCTGCAAGCACAATGCTCCCACGCTTATTCGCCGGATTCGTAAAATTATTTTCGCACGAGATGGCGCTGACCATCCATGATTCACGAATTTTAAGAATTTCTGTGATGAACAGTTTCTCTGCTTGATCTCATGTAAATATGTATTTCTCCTAGGTAACGGAAATACGTATTTGCATTAGCTACTGTAATTAGCGGCATAATTATGTATGCAATTTTCAGCTTTTTCTCATGCAAAATGTTTTTGATTGGTAGCATAAACTTGCATCTAGCAGCCCGAATTTAGGGTCACTGGTTCCAAGGAAGGGAGAGAGCCACTGCCGTAAGACAAACATCCATGCCTCATCGGAATTCGAACCCGGACCCTTCATGGACAAATGATCATAAGCCAGCGCTTTAGATCTTTTTGTTGAACGATACTTTGGCTTCTGTAGGTCTAGTAAAAAATAAGAAAAATTATTTTATCATGAGCTGTCTTTTTTTTTTTTTTTCCTTACTTCGGAGTTTTTGTTTGTTTGTTTGGCCCATTGAGTTGCTGGCAGCAACTTAATGGGCTACAAGCAATCGTCCGTCCCTAATTTAGGGTCACTGGTTCCAGGAAACGGAGAGAGCCAGAGCCGCCCCGGTGGCGCAGTGTTCTAAGCGATGGCTTCTGATCATTCGTCCGAAAGGGGTGCGGGTTCGAATCCCGGTGAGGCATGGATGTTGTGTTTGTCTTACGGTACTGGCTCTCTCCCTTCCCTGGAACGTGACTCTAAATTAGGGACGGGCGACTGTTTATACCCCATTGAGTTGCGCACGGTGGTCGTTAAACCTTCAATTGAAAGAAAAAAAAAGAGCCAGTGCCGTAAGACAAGCACAATATCCATGCCTCACTGGTATTTGAACCCGGACCCATCTCGGACGAGTGATCAGGCCACTGCGCCACCCGGTCGCCACTTCGGAGTTCAATAACTGCCATGAGCAGCTCTTAGGGTTACACCCAACCGCCCGCCACTAATTTTGGGGCTACTAGTTCACGGGGATGGGGATGGGGAGGAGCCAGCGCCGTAGGACAGGCGCATCACCGATGCTTTATTGGAGACTAGAGTTTGGGCCCAGGTCGGACAAGTAGTCAGAAACCTGCATCTCGGACCACGCGGGCACCGGAACGACCGAGCTGTCTTTATTCAGTATCAATATAATGTAATCTGAGTTTTTACGGCAATATTTTCTTCCTAGAAAAGGGGTCATGGAATATTTGCATTTGACGCAGTATCGGTGTTCTTAAAAGTCCTTTTTTTTTTTCCAGAAATTTTTACAATGTCGTATTGTTGCACCCACGACAGCGTTTTCCGTGTATTTTGTGCTTGTTTCACACACACTTTTCATAATATTCGACATTTTGTTGGTAAACTGATAGCTGCAGATTTTTAAAAAAAGG
Organism: Macrothele yani; assembly: GCA_039090855.1. Lineage (NCBI taxonomy): Eukaryota > Metazoa > Arthropoda > Arachnida > Araneae > Macrothelidae > Macrothele > Macrothele yani. Next base: position 81,538,633 of record CM077026.1, read on the forward strand.
CGAATAGAGGCAATTTTGAGGGTTTGACAATGCTAACGGCCACCATGTGAGCAACCCGTAGTTGCTCCACAGGCAGTCGCCCGTCCCTAATTTAGGGCCACTTGTTTCAGAGAGGAAACAGCACCATCAGTTAAGGGGACCATGCCTGTCTCATCCGTAACTCGAAGCCGGGCGCATCTTGGATGAATCGTCAGAAACTAGTGCTTCGGACTACTCGGCCACGAGAGAAGTCTTGAAAGACCTTTAGTCTTTTATGTTTGAAACATATCGAAGGATAAGCTGCTTCCATGAAGAATTCTGAGGCACTCTTTTAACTTTTTTACATCTTTTTTGGGACGTAACACACTAATCATAGCCGTAAGTTGGAAGGGGGAAAAGAGGGGAATCACACATATTTTTCACTTCTTTGAATGCAATTTACTTTCAAATAATACATATTCCAAAAAATTAATTCGTGTTCCCAGTTGCTTAGTTATAATAGCGACGAATTTCATTGTTGAAATGACAAAAAAAGAGAGCTATTCATAAAAGAAATACGGAATACCATATAATACAAACTTTGAAGATGACAATCTGATTTTTGATGTAAATATGACAAGGGTGGTAAGTCAGGTAATATCCGAAAACTTGAAAATTCCATCGTCCTGGAGAAGGACTCGAACCCGCGTCTCCCAGATAGCGCCCGGGTATGCTAACCACTACACCATCCAGAAAGACCAAGTCTCAAGTTTCCGGTTAATTTGAATATAACCATCACATGATTCGCTAGTCGAAGCAACCGGCATTCATGTTTAGCGAATCCTGTGATGGTTATATTCAAATTAATCGGAAACCTGAGACTTGGTCGTTCTGGGTGGTGTAGTGGTTAGCATACCCGGGCGCTATCTGGGAGACGCGAGTTCGAGTCCCGTTCCAGGGCGATGGAATTTTCAAGTTTTCGGATATTACCAGACTTACCACCCTTGTCATATTTACATCAAAAATCGGATTGTCATCTTCAAAATTTATAAAGAGCGCTAATTTTTTTTTTTTTTTGCTATATGTTATAGTTGTATTGGGTTGGTGCGAATGAGCAGTGGAGACAGGCCCCCACCGCAGCGGAATGGTACCACCCACAGGTGTTGTGGGTGTTACGTCGCAGAGGTACTATAAATGGCTAGCACGTGTGTAAAGAACAAGGTTCAGGCGTGGCTTGTTTGGACGTAACGTGGCTTGCAAAGGAAACATGCAGACGCCGGATTTGAGAGACGTCTTCCTGTGTGAATTTAAACTTGGCCATTTTGCCGGAATTTTTGCTCAAAACGTTAGCAAAGCTTTTAGGTAGAATACAGCTAACGAACGAACCATTCGGAGGTGGTTTGTGAGGTTTCGAAGCGGAAATACGGACCACCTGCAACACGAAGCACGTGGTCGCCTACCTTTTTGCTGTTTCTGACGATGTTCTGTTACATGTGGTTGAAGACGACCCCCAAGAAACGTGTCGTGAGATAGTGGCAGATGTAGGTGTCCACCACACGACGCACGACAGTTGTTCGACGTCTGGCTGCGCTGGGTGAGGTCAAAAAGCTGGACATGAGGCTGCCGCATGAATTAACAACTGCCGACAAGACTAGGCGTTTGGAAGTCGGCAAGTTGCTTCTTGCCCCGAATAAACAGGAACCTCTACTTCATCGAATCGTCACCTGCGACGAGAAGTGGGTCATTTATGATAATCGGAAACAATCTGCACAATGGTTAAGCAAGGCACAGTCTGCAGCACGCCATCCTAAGCCACCCCATACACATCAAGAAGATGATGCTCCTTCTCGGGTGGTTCACAGCCGGGATAATACATCGGAGTTTCTTGGCAAGTAGCCAAACCACGCTGCAGAACGTTATTGTGCTGAATTACACCAGATGCACCGAGAATTGCTATAGAAACAACTGGCTTTGGTCAATAGACATGGTGTTCTTCTGCTCCAGGACAACGCTCGCCCTTGTGTGGCACAACGAACGATGCTGACACTAAGTGCCTTTGGCTATGAAGCACTGCCTCATTTTGTCTATTTCCCGGACTTGTCTTCGACAGACTATCATCTGTTTCGTCCCCTGGATCACTTCCTGTCCTGGACACAGTTCACGACAGACAACGAGGTCCAACGTGCAGTTGATGACTTCTTCGGGTCCCAGCCACAAGTCTTTTTTTCGTTCCGAGATCATGGCCTTGCCGGACAGATGACAATAATGTGTCGATGCCGAGGGGGATTATTTTGCCTAGGTAAGTAGTCCTACTGTTACGTTCTCGCTGTCCACGTGTGCTGGTCCTTTGCCGGACATTTCATTCGCACCAACCCGCAATACATACGCTCCAATTTAGGAACGCGAGACTGTTTATAACCCACTAAGTTGCTCACGGTGGCCACTGAACTCCCAAACAAGAGCAAAAACATGCATATATGTATTTAAATACCAGATGGCTGAAAAGTCCGTTTAAATTTCGAAACATGCGTGAATTACAGTGCGATTTGCACGAAAAGCATCAGACAGTAGGGGGATTAGTTTGGCAACGAAATATGTTTTAACTAAAATTGTCACCGACAGAAGATGGTAACGATTGAAAAGTTTGCAAATACAGTGAAAATTAATGAAAATACATACGTTGCCTTAACTTGGTGACACTATCACAACAATAAGTATACAATATATCCACCACAAGATATTACAGCATTCGGTAATGTGAAAACTCCGGAGACCACCGAATGTAGCGTATTCGGAAGAATGAAACAGACTTCGCGGCGCATGACTTCCTTCTTTGTGGCAGAATGGAAGGTCTTGTCTGGTACACTCAGGACTAACCCTTTAAGCTACCGATGTATCTGAATCAAGTAGTGTCCAAATTTTTCTGAATTTCCCCATATAAAGATGTTCACATAGCGGCCGGGTTTTATGAAAGCTACGACAAAAAACAATTCCTATTTCCCAAGATGGAACTGTAACAAAGAAATACTATACCGGTAGCACTAAGAATCAACTCCGATTCCGGATGAAACAACATATGGATAACTGGAGAAAGCGGGAATAAAAGACAGAGTTAGTTGAATACTGTATTGATAATAAGTGCATTCCAGATTTTCAGAATACCAAAATCATTACGGACCAGAGTTCCGAATAAATGATAAGATTTTCCGAGGCTTTAATTATTGAAAAGACATGGGAGAGTAATTGCAATAAAGTTAACCCTGTCGATATTCCATACCCTTGGAAACCGATTATGAAAAATGAAATTGATAGTCAACATAAAAAAAAGATGTAAATCAGGCCAGCATGATGTTCCTTTTGATAAAATCCAGCCTCGGTTTGATGGTCTGAATCTACAAGTCTACTTGCAGCAATCTGTCGGAGAGATGCTCGGTAGGACGAATTCAACATGTGACCTCGAGGGTGACATGGGCAGTGGCATGACAGCCACTGATTGGCAGTCTTCGGATATAATTACCCGATCTTCCAGCAGAGGCACCAGAACACAGCTTGATAATGGTACGAACAAATACTGAAATGCATAGCATGTGCCCTAATATCACACGATGTTTGCTTATATTTTTGTGAACAAGCGAGGTTTCCGTCTCTTTTTTTCTGTAGCCAAGTGGGGAGTTAAATTTTGTTCACCTTTCATTCGTTATATGCGTTTACACTAAATGTGAGTTTGGATGTGCCTTTCGAACTGTCTACATACTTCGACTTGCAACTGAGTCCTAACCTTTTTGCAAAGTGATATTCCGAAACATAGGACAGTGGAGCTGCATTGGACTGGTAGTATACTACATACTTCGACCTGCAACCGAGTTCTAGCCTTTTTGAAGTGTTAGTTCGATGTATTGGACAATGGAGCAGAGTTGATTACTATAACATCTATGCAGAACTATGTTGCTTGTCGGACTTCAGGTACTTTTTTAACATTATATTACTTTGTGTAAAGTGCTTCAGTTTTGCAACATTCACTTAAATAATTTTGTGTTAATTCTCGCGCTTTGCTTATAGTCATTAAAGAATTGGACTTTGCTTCTCACATGAAGAAAAATGTGCATAGAGTGTTTTACTACTTTGAGTAATGTATGATATACATCTCAATTGATTTATAATTCCTTTCTCACTCTGATCTCAGCAGTAGAGACCATAATCCTGTTAAAATGTTAAGCGCTCACGTCTTGTTCTTTATTCTCTGCTCCATGACCCAAGGCAATATGAGAAAGGGCTACTCCTCCTGGCACGGACATCATGCGTCTGGGTAGACTCAAACATCTCTACCCATTCTTATGTTCGTCGACATTGCTAAAGCTCCTTTAGCAGGTAATCAATCACAAAGGATTGGTGTTAATCATCCCCCTAAATGACCACTTTGAATAACAAAGCGAAGGGAAAAGCAGCGCTTTCTAAAACGCAGGCTCATTCGTTCCAGTCGTATTCGACACACTTCTTCGACAGGGAATGCATTCGTTCGAGCTGATTTCAGCCCATTTTGCTAACCCAGAGTTAATCATTTCCAGCCGGTTAAATAGTTAAATAACTCCACAACCAGAATTCCACGGGCGTCAGATCTGGACAACGAGGTGGCAACGAGAGGCAGCAGTGCCTGCTGATTAGTCTTTCTGCGCCAAATGTGGTGACGAGAAAGTTCTTTACTGGAGATGCAAGGTAAACTGGCGCAGCATCCTGCATAAACGTGACCTTCTGCAGCAGATTTTGTTCTTACACGTTTTAACACAGCAGTTCCAAGTAATGTTCTGCCTTTACTGAGCAAGTGTTCCAGCCGTTTTTCGGGTTCGGTTCCTCAATGAAAAAAGGCCCAAGAATGAAGGATGCAGTGAATCCACACCACATCGTAACTCGTGGTGAGTGCAGTGGTTCCTCTGTGTACGCATGTGGATTATCTAATGCCTATACCCGGCAATTGTACGTGTTAACAGACCAAAGTAATGAAAAATGAGCTCTGTTAGTCCATAATACCTTTAACAACCACTGGAGATCCTTAGTGATTTTTTCCAGAACCCATTCGCCAAATTCCTCTCTTTGTGTGGTGTCCGCCGGGAACGGCTGGTGTAACTTTTGCAGTTTGAATGGATACAGATTTAACACACCGTGAAAGATACGATTTACCGATACTGTCGGAATACCCAAACATCTTGCCGCTTCATGAGCACTGTTTGTTCCACTTGTTGTCAGAGATGGTACTTCGTCTATTTGGGATGTCACAGCATTCGAACGGGACTCCCTTGACAATGGTCTCCGGCGTCGGGGGCGATCTAGTAAACTCCTAGTTTTTTCACATCGTCTTAGCAGACATTAAAAACCATCACGAGTCATACAATCTTGGCAATTCTTAAGTCCTTTCTGTTTTCATAACTCTCGCAAAGTTTTTTTAAAAAAGCTTCATAAACGAAGCTTTCTCTGGCTAAGTTAATATCGTTACGGCACTCCTCTTGAACACTATTTTCAATAACAAGAGGAATGAAGGAAATTCAAAACGATAAAACGATTAATGCCTTCAGGTTATCACTTAGTGCTCTTAAAGGCATACATTTGCATATCTTTCGTGGTTTGTATGCGCGAAAAGCGCCTCTTTTCAAAGCATTTTCGAACTAAAAATTTTCGTTGAAAAATAAAATCGCCCTACTAGCTTATGCTTTCTATATCACCCACATCATAATACACGCACTTTATTTATTTATTTATTTGCTATAAAGTTTTGAAATTTAAGCGAACTTCTGAACCACCCGTACACACTGAGTTGACAAAACATTAAAGATAGCGGTGAGGGCAGTTGACAAGAGCATTCCTCGTGCAGGGTGGAACAGACCCAAACCAAACGCAGGTGAAAAATAGGCGGACTTCCCAACAGTATATCGCAATCGGCGAACATAGCTAAACTTGGTGATTTGAGCGACATTGATCGTGGACGCACTGTTGGCGCAAAACAGATGGGTCATTCTATCGCCCAAGTGGTTAGAATCTAGACAACCGTATCTAGGGCAACCGTATGAAGTATATACCGCGAGTATACCATCGACGGATGTACCAGCGCCCTGAGGGGAAGTGGTGGCTGACCACACAGCATTGATGACCTGAATAAATGTTAACTATCCAGGCTCGTACAGATCAACCACTTGGCAACGGCGGCGAAAATCATATCCAGAATAAACATCGGATGCCGAAGCAACGTCAGAGAGCAAACGGTAAGGCGCGCGCTGTACCGTTCGCTCTTTAACGCAGTCAGTAGTGGCATACGAGTAGGGCGCCCACCTGCTCGTGTGCCACTATTGACTGCTCGTCATCGGAAATGACACCTCGCCTGGTTCCGGGAACATCAAAATTGAACCTCTGCAGTGTGGTGCCGCGTCGTGTGATCAGATGAATCCCGTTTCCAGCTGTACCGAGCTGACGGGAGGGTGCGGATGTGGTGTCGACAGCATGAGGCCATGGCCGCCGTCTAGCTAGGTCGGCTCTTTTTAAGGCGGTGGTGGCTCTGTGGTGTTTTCAGGAGCCTTCTCATGGGGCACATTAGGTCTTGTAGTGTTCCTGGAGGTTTTTAACTGCTTCTCGCTACCAGAATGTGCTGGCTGATCATCTATACGCTTTCATATAATTCGAGCATCCTGCGGCCGATGGTTTGTTTCAGCAGGACAATGAGGAGCCCTGCAGAGCCACAACTACCCAAGCATGGCTCGCGAAACACTCACCTGAGTTTGGAACCATCCAGTGACTCCCTGGGTCACCGGATGTAAACCTTGTCGAAGCTGTCTGGGATGCCGTGAAGCAGAACGTCAGATCCATGCATCCCGAACCGACGTCTCGGGCTGACTTGTGGAGAACGCTGCAACAGACATGTCTGGTATTACGTGCTGAAACCCACCGGCATCTGGTGTTGTCGATGACTTCCTGGACGTGTACAGGTTGTTATTCGCGCAAGAGGAGGACCAACACGCTATTAGGTAGGTATCTCTAATGTTTTGCCCATTGAGTATATATCACAATCATCATCGACTGTTCTCAGTTTTCTGCTGGAGGAAAGTCTGCCCAGGTATTTTCCATAACTCTTTGTATTCAGCAGTTCTCTTCCATGCCCTTCCGACCTGCTTTCGAATTTTATCCATCCATCTCCCACGTTGCCTTCTGTGTCTTTTCCTCCTTTGGCGTCCAGTCCAGTATTTAAGTTATCCAATGGTGGTCACTTCTTTTAGCAATATGTCCAGCCCATTTCCATTTCAGTGTTATTTTTACCTTCATAATGAGGTCATGATCTCTATTCATTTTCTTGATCCGTTTATTTATTTTCCTATCTTGCCTGGTTACACCAAGTATGGCCGACCCGGTGGCGCAGTGGTCTAAGGCGCTGACCTCTGATCATTCGTCCGTAAAGGGTCTGGGTTCGAATCCCGGTGAGGCATGGATGTTGTGTTTGTCTTACGGCACTGGCTCTCTCCCTTCCCTGGAACCAGTGACCCTAAATTAGGGACGGACGACTGCTTATAGCCCATTGAGTTGCTCACGGTGGTCGTTAAACTTCCAATCAAAAAAAAAAACAAAAAAACACCAAGTATGTAACACCTCTTCGTTCTCAGACTCTGCACGCCCTTCTTAGTTAAGATCCATGATCTATAAGTAAGGACTCGGAGGATGTACTGATAAAACCTTTTCTTTTAAGACATAATGGCAAATTGCTCTTGGAAATTGTACTGTTTGTTAACTTTCTAGAAATATTTCAATATTAAAACGAAGTGTGGAAGAAAATGCTGCTTCGGGAGTGTTTTAGACATCTTTCTCATAATATTGGCACGCCTAAAACACTCAAGTTGCCGTCTACTTATTTTTCTGAAATCGTCAAATCAAGATTAAATTATAAAGTTTTGAAGCCAGTAAAAAATTAGAATTTCGTCGGAGAACAATGGGCCCCTGAATTTCTGGGCCCAGATCAGTCTGGGCCGCAGATGTTACGTCCATAGAACCACAATCATCGTTAATACATGGACAAACCAATTAACACATACATGTCAGAGAACCAGAATGTTTTTGGTTTTTTTAAATCGACAACTGGATCTCTAAAATTAAACGTTATTTGTGGCTATACAGTACAAGGATAAAATTGTGTTAGGTGTGCAACAAATTTTTTTCAAGAGAGAGAGAGAGAGAATTATTGTATTGTATACTGTTTCGTAAAATGTCTCTGAATATGCAGATGAAATATGAATCTTCAAATGCGATTTTCGGATTTCTTTTTTTCCGGCAGATGGTAATGATGAACGTCGCGCTATTTCAACATTCCAGACATGTAGTCTTTCTTGCAGTTGTCACTCCAAAGGAGAAATTTGTTTTAAATGGTAGCTTATTATCGAAGTGCTGCTATTCAAACAAACAGGTGGGTGTAAATGACAGACAATGCTGATGATTTTCAACACTTCGTTGCTTCACAAGAATGGACACGGACAAAGGAGATGTCACGTTTTAAATGACGTAGTCATGTCCTAGAATGTAAACTTTCTGAAGTAAATATCAAGCTCGTTAAAGTTCGAATATTCTGAAATGTTCAAAACAAAGCAATACCGAAAAATACTTTTATGATTCATTCGGTAATTTCAAGTCGCCAGTCCCTAATTTAGGGCCACTTGTTCCAGGAAAGGTACGGAGCTAAAGCACAAATACTGCACTCATGCCTCATTCGGGACTCGAACTCCATCTATGGCGAATGACCAGTGTCCAGCACCTCAGACGACTCGGCTACTTGAGCGACAAATTTCCTTTTCATTCTGAGACACTAACTATATTCTTTTAGGTTCTGCCCAGCAACGAATGCTTTCTCAATTTTTCTCGGTTTTTAGGTCGGATTCCTTTTTTCCGTTGCGCTGAACGTCTCTATTTAAATGTACAAGGTGTGATAAAAAAAAAGTACAAGACTTACAGATTTGAAACTTAATCACCTTCGATGCAGTCCTTTTTCGAAGCCACACACTTATCCCAGCATTTTTTCCGCTACTCGAAGCATCTTTTGAAGTCATCTTCTAAAATAGTGAACAGCTGCTGCGTCGCATTCTATTGATCTGGGGAACAGAAAAATCGCATGGAGCGAGATCTGACGAATAGGGTGGCTGTCGGGCCTGTGCAATGCGGTGCTTAGCAAGAAACTGCTGCACGAGTTGCGATGCATGGGCAAGCACGTTGCCATGGCGGAGTTGCCACCCTCTACTCTCATACAATGGCGACCTTTTGTGGCGAACTGCGTCACTCAAACGTAGCAAAACTTGACAGTAGTACTCCTTTTTGACTGTGTGACCTGATGGAGCGTATTCATGATGCACAATTCCCTCATGATTGAAAAAAACAATAACAGTCAGTACTTTTTAAGGTCTGAGAGAGTATAGAGTCTTCCGCTGTAAAGAGTGGGCCTTAGTTAGAACACATAAACCCACCTTTCATCACCAGTTTTGATAGTTTTTAAAAAGTTTTAGTCGTTTTCGACGCACTCAAGCAGGTCACTGGCAGCTAAAACACAGGCCTTTTTTGGCTCAGCTGAGAGCAATTTTGGCAGAACTTTGGCTGAAACGCGTCTTATACCGAAATCGTCCGTGGAATCGGCTGAACTAAGCAGAGACTAATGTTGAAGCCTTCAGACAACTCACGAATAGTGATTTGGCGATTTCCCCGCATATCTGTTCGCACAAGCTCGACATTGTATTCACTTTTTCTGGCCACGGGCGTCCCAGGCCGTTCATCACCCTCAACACTTTCACAACCGCCTTTAAAACATTTATACCGCTCAAAAACTTGTGCATATTTCATACAGTTCTCCTAATAGATTTTCTGTAACTTTAAGTATGTGTCTTTGCAAGTTTCGCCAAGTTTTTGACAAAATCTGATGCAGATCTGTTGATCAATTTTTTTACCGACATGACAACTGCGACACACGTATTCACGCATGTAAGAGCAAAGCATTACCGTGAAAAAAAACGGACGAGAAGGGGAGACAGAATCACGGCACATGCGTAGTAGGTTCGAAGGTCAACCTGTGCCAAACCGCTTCCTGCTGTGTCGCGCGATTTCGAACTTGTGCAACTAGTCTGGACACTTTTTGATCACACCTCGTATTAGACGTACACCAGAAAGTGGGATCAGACATGGAAAATTGAACAGCGGTGCGGCTTTTCCACCGCAGTGGCTGGAAAGTGCTTCGATAATCGAAAAACTACATAGAGTCCATCTATGCTCCTTGTACTGTATGATCAACTTGTAATATGAGTATGCGTTCTCGTTGAAGCATGTGGAATTAGTTGCCGCAGTGATGTGATCCAAAATTACCCCTATTAATTACCACAACAACAGTCACGTACCACGGCTATTGACATAAAGCGTGTTTGTTTCCCAGCAGCCCTGGTGACGTACGCTGTTAAGGACTCTTGTTCATAAAAGCGACAGTGTTTCCGTAATCACAAACTGCACTGGCGTGCAAAAATTAAGAACGAAACGGTTTTTCGAATGTAACGTCGTGCAGAAGTGCTCCACATCGACTCAGATCATACCATAAGATCCCCAAGATGTAAAAATAGGGGACAAGTGAGCAAAACCGTCCAAACAAGGAATCCAAAGGATACAAAGGCACTTTATAAAAAAGGTAGCTTCGAGCACAACTGGACAGATGACAGAAACGTCCATGTGACAGGCGGCTGCCAAGAAAAATCCAGTCTTTAGTAGGGGATATGATCACCCCTGACTGCGTTGCAGGATTTACAACGCAGTCAGAGGTGATTATATCCCCTACTAAAGACTGCATAATGCAAGCGCCATACAGTCTCTCGCCGCGGTGCCGCCACACGCGGGTCCGTCCATCGTGGTGTTGCAGGCAGAAGCGGGATTCGTCGGAGAAGACAATGTCGTAAACCGGTCCCTTTCGATGATGTTGGAGGTGTGATTGCGTGTTCCCTGCTCTCTCCAGATGTGTATACGTCCAGAATCGCTCGTCAGACTAAATAGGCTCTCATCCGTAAAGAGAGCTCGACCCCATTGCTGATGTGTCCAGTTCTTGTGTTCCTGGCACCACAGAAACCGCCATCTCTGATGAGCAGGCGTTAATGGCACACACCGTACTGGTCGTCGTGCAAATAGACCACCTTTTTGCAGACTCCTGGCCACGGTAAAACGCGATAACGGACGTCCAGTTGTCTACTGTATGTGCCTTGCGTTTTCTCCCGCTGTCTGCCGTCTGTCTCTTGTCGCCTGTAGGACAATATACCGGTCGTTCGCCGCCGTGGTTGCTCGTGGTTGACCACTGCTAAACTCTCGGACAGCTGTTCCTATCGTTTGAAATGCTCTCCAAGCTCGTGAAACGATGCTGTGAGCGATCACGATCTCCTCGGCCACACTAGTCACACTTCGACCTTCTTCCAACTTCCCAATGACGCGACCTCGGGTAAAGTCATCCAGATGTCGTCTACTGAATTGCCTGTTGGCCATATTACACGGTGGCAACAACTGGACGTCGTTCAAACCGATGTACACCGTGCAATAGCTTTCACCGAATTGCTGAGCGTACACCGCCCGTGTGCTTTATACCCTTCCGACACCCCCTACGTCATGCTGCATATATGCGCATGCTCTACCGTACCGGACTCTAGTCTATCTCCTGAGTGGTCTTTCGGTCCGTTCTGCCTGCTCGTTCCGCTGTTATGCTAATTTCTCCTCTTCGTCCTTAATTTTTTGCACACCAGTGTATGATTATGAGTTCTCGTTGAAGCATGTGGAAATTAGTTGCCGCAGTGATGTGATCCAAAATTACCACGATTAATTATCACAGCAACAGTCACGTACCACGACTATTGACATTAAGCGTGTTTGTTCCCCAGCAGCCCTGGTGACGTACGCTGTTAAAGACTACTGTTTATAAAAGCGACAGTGTTTCCGTAATCATAAACTAGAAATCTCCGTGGAAACATTTCTGATCGAAAGCTTATGAATGCTTTGTTTTCAGTTCCCTTCATTTCAACAGCTTCCAGGTTTACTGCTAGTTCGCTATTTTGTAATTAGAGCTGCTTAACCTTCAGCATCTGTTTCCTTGTTACTCGGAATGTGATTCCCGGATTTAATTCGCTTACAGTGTTTCTGCAGATTTCTTAGAAATAAGGAATTTTGTTACTGTAGATGTGGGTATGATGCTTTAGTACATTTGCTATAAATTTTAATTAGTGTTAGAATTATATGTCATGCAAATAGTAAACATCTTATGTTTGGTATTTATCTTCGTGTTTCGACAAAGCTTTTCTGTAATGTTTTGAGCCTTGTTATTCTTGAGCATTTTCTCTCATTGAGCCGTCGCGTACTACTACTAGGTCTTTTCTATAAAACAATTGTAATCAGCTTAATATATACTGAGTGATCACTGAAATATGACCACTTACTTAATACGTTCTTGGTAGGTCCTCATTTTCGCCCTCAGTATAGCAGCTATCCCACGTGGCATCGATTCTATAAGACTCCGGAAGCAGTTGGAAGGTATGGCCAACCACGCTGTGTGTAATGCGGCCTTCAGTGCAGGTATGGAGGTGATTGGTGTATCCAGACGCCTGATATGCCGTTCCATAATGTCTCACAAGTGCTCTATGGGATTGATATCGGGGAAGTTCGGAGACCAATCGAGATGCTGGAAGTCTGTATTGCGTTCATCGGACCTGCGATTTGGAAGACACAGTCGCCATTTGGGGGGAAAATACAACATTGCTGGTTATACAGAGTCAACAAGCAATTCACGATAGTGGGCACCAGTCATACGTTGTTCCAAATGTAACAGGGGTCCAAGATCTTGCCAGGTAAACATTCCCAACACTTGTGACGTACCTGCCAGCAGGACGCACACGACATAAAGGCAGATAGTAGTCAGAAGAAACGTCCGCGTAGCTCAATTGGTAGAGTGACTTATTCCGGAATGAGGGGATCCGGGTTCGAATCCTGGCGTGGACAGAAATGACGGAGAAATTTACTTCGTTATAATGGCCCCCGAACTATCCGGATGACCCGACCGTTCAAAATCTCGCATTGGTGTGATATTATTTCCACACCGCGAGATATGAAAAATCAGAGAATCCCTTCTCCAGCGCTTCGAATAAAAAAATAAATAAATAAAAAATAACTGGGAGTTCTCAGGTGCACGTTCTACAGAGGATGGCTGCCTGCAACGATTCATAGTCACGGCTGACCCGTGGGCCATGCCCCCGGCCCTCTTTGGGGGGGGGAGATGTGACTTACCTGCCAGCAGGACGCACACGACATAAAGGCAGATAGTAGTCAGAAGAAACGTCCGCGTAGCTCAATTGGTAGAGTGACTTATTCCGGAATGAGGGGATCCGGGTTCGAATCCTGGCGTGGACAGAAATGACGGAGAAATTTACTTCGTTATACACTGTACAACAGCTTCCACCGGCTTGCACTATGAAAACCATGCAGGATAGATCGAGTGCCCTATGCTATTTGCGCCAAACATTTTTACGACCGTCCAGGAGTGGAGTAACAAACGCGACTCGTCAGACCAGCACGCTTTTTCCCACTTATCCGACGTCCAACTTGCATGATCTTTGCACCAGGCAAGTCTTTTCTGCCGATGAACTGTGGTTAGGAGAGGATGTCGTCGGGGTCGTCTGCTGTTATAGCCCATACGTGCGAGCGTGCTATGCATGGTAATGACAGATACTGTTCTGGGTTTACATCTGTCGTATTGTAGAGTCAACTGTGGAATAGTGCTGCGTCTGTTGTCCTGTATAAGGCGTCGGACCCGGCGCTCACCTCTCACGTAAACCTTTCGCTGTCCTGTGCAGTTTTGCCTCCGCATCGTTGTTTTACCTTTTTCAAAGCAGTCCTGATACACTTTAACAACGGCGGTTCGAGAACAACTCACCAGTTCAGGCGTTTACGAAATCAGGCACCCGCTCTCCGAACTCTCACAATCTGTCCTTTCTCAAAATCCGATAAATCCTTCCGTTTACCCATCACGCTCCTAATTTTAGTACCTACACTGTTCCACTCACACTTTATACAGAGTGTTCGTAAACTGTTTTGACAAAAGAAGAGGGGTGATAGTACCCATTAAGACGAAAAATATTTACAATGGAACTTAGGGTCGCGTTCCACTCTGAGTGTCTGAAAAGAGTAAAGTTAGATGTCCAAGTTGAACTTTCAACAGTGCAAAGAAAGAGAATTAACGACGTCATAAGTTGCACAATCCCATTTATGGAGATCAGGGTCAGACTCAAAGTACATGCTCAAAGTGACGGCCACGGATGCCGTTGCACAATTCACACCGGCGAATGAAAGACTGGCGCACCTACTCGAAGACTCCTGGTGTCGTGTTTATCCTGTCCGCTGCAGCGACGATTCTCGCGACGAGTTCTTCTACGGAGTCCACAGGCGTCTCGTACACCAATGATTTCATGTGCCCCAGAAGAAGAAGTCCAGTGGGTTTAAGTCCGGTGAGCGTGGAGGCCATGTCACAGGTCCGCCACGTCCAATCCATCGTGCGGGATATGTGGCATTCAGAAAGTGTCTACTGCACCTTGATAAGCCAATCAGCTGCAACTGTCGATGCTGCGTCTTTTCTCTGGCAATTTGCATACGGTAAATGCTTGACGGTGATGTTCTGGCGATGTACTACTTCTTCGGCACGAAAGAAATGACGTCTGAGGTGACGACTTGTGCTTGTGGGACGTATTTTGAAGTTACTCTTTTCTGACGCTCAGAGTGGAATGCGACCCTAGGTTCCATTGTAAATATTGTTTGTCTTGATGGGTACTATCACCCCTCTTCTCTTGTCAAAACAGTACGAACAGCCTGCATATGCTATGTCGTACGTTGGTTGACTACTCGCTTCCTCTCGGAAATCACGTGGTCAACGAATCGCATCCACTTTTTTTTTTTTTTTTTGGATTGGAGGTTTAACGACCACCGTGAGCAACTCAATGGGCTATAAGCAGTCGCCCGTCCCTAATTTAGGGTCACTGGTTCCAGGGAAGGGAGAGAGCCAGTGCCGTAAGACAAACACAACATCCATGCCTCAACGGGATTCGAACCCGGACCCCTTTCGGACGAATGATCAAAGGCCATCGCTTAGACCACTGCGCCACCGGGGCGGCCCGCATCCACTTTTGATAGGATTGGTAATAATTCAGTGATCACTTGTAATTTTTCGTAGAAAAGCTGCAGGATTCTGCAATTTTATTTCCCCTTTATTTATTTATATATTTATTTATTCATTTATTTTGTTTTACACTTGCCCAATTTAATATAAATAATGTTGCTACCATATGTATATCAGTTACATCTTACAAACCGTTTTTCAGAAGTTGGATATGCGAACATCATAGATTCGTGGAAATACTTAGCACGGTAGAAAACTGATTATGGTACATTCGGAGTTTCCATAATGAGTATATATTGGGAGTTTCATAATCTATTTCAACTATGCGTTATACAAATATAAATAAAAATAGCATAGTTGAAACAAATTCTGTTCTCGCATCTTTCATTAAATCTTTTGTTGTTAATATACGCTATAGATCGACACTAAGTAGTGGTAAATGCTACGTTTTAGCTTCCTTCACTTAACATTGTGCTCATCACGGTTGCTCATCACGGGGGCCGGAATTTACCACTACTCACATATATTTTATATGAATATATATCATCATCATCATTGTCAACCATTATCCCCCACTGCTGAATGAAGGCTTCCCCAAGTGTTTTCCACAGCTGTATGTCTTGACCCAGTCTCTTCCATGTCACTCCGGCATGCTTACGAATTTCATCCACCCATCTCCCACGAGATCTTCTTCTAGGTTGTGTATGTGTGTGGTCGTATATGCACTGCTCAAAATAATTAGAGAGTATGTGACTTCGACGACATTGTGCAAGCCAATCGTGTGATGTATTACTGAAATGTGTAAAACGCAAGTCGGGTGTGACGTAGACAGCCGAATCATGCACATTCTTATGCAAATTAGCGTCTGTGGTGTCAGAATGCATAAACAACAGATTGGATTAAAAACGAAGGTTTTTGGGAGCTCCCTTATTCTTCCTAGTTTTTTGTGAAACTTCGTTTCTCAAAGTCTCAACAGCATGAAACTGGAATCAATGGCGTGAAGAACTATTGGCAGTATGGAAGCAGGTCAGACACAGAGGGTGATAGCAGAAGCCATTGGAGTGTCACAAAGTGTCATTTCCCGACTGTGGACACAATGCCAGGATACGGGAAGTATTCGAAGAAGGCAAGGTCAAGTCCGTCCACCAGCAACTACAGCAAAGGACGACCATTATCTATTGTTAACAGCCCGTCAAAACAGGAGGCAAAATGCTACTCACCTCCAGCGAGAGCTCCTCGTGTCAACAGGACGCAGGTTGTCAAATCAAACCATCCGCAATCACCTTCAACAAGGTGGCTTTCGTACACGTAGACCAATGGTGGGTGTCCCTTTAATCGTACGACACCGTACGGCCCGCAGAGGCCGGGCCGAGGAACATCGTGGTTGGGGACACGACGAGTGGGTTCAAGGCCACTTCTCCGACGAGTCGAGATTCAGTCTGGAGTCTGATAGTCGACGAATTCTTATCTGGAGGGTACCCGGTGCACGAAATAGCCCAGCTTTTGTGCAGGAAACATCACATTACGGAAGACATGGGTTGATGGTCTGGGCAGACATGTCCTTTTCCTAGAACCAGCGGCCCTTAATTAGGGAGAGTGACTTCCTAAATAACTTATGCTGGTCGTTAAACCACGGAGAAAAATTTCAGCTGTTTTCGTTATTCTTAAAGTTTAGGGAAGAAAAACGTGAACTATTTGTATATTTATGTTATAAAAAATACTCCTAACATGAATTAGCTACAAAAATTATATGAAAAACACTTTGATGCAAAAAATTACGGGGTTGACCTTGCCCTTCTTTTGAGTATTTTCTTGCTATACAGCCGTAGTAAGTTTCTATATGGCTTGCATACTTCGCAAGCATCAATCTTTTCTTGTAGTTCGATCAATATAAAATACCTCTATTGGATATCATTAGTTCCATGTGTTCAAGAAACTTGCAAAAACGCCAGATTAGAGATTCACTAGAAGAATGTGAAGCCGAAAATAGGGACATCTTGTTGCTTATAAATGCAAGGTGGCTTGGCTGTGCAAAATTTCTAATAATATTCAAAAATCTTACACCTGAAATAAAAGGGGTTTTGACACCAAAAGAAAAATCACGTTCTCGCCTAGAAGACGAAAAGTGGATTCTTAACTTTATTTGTTCTCTGTTGCATTACAGAAAAATTGAATCATTTAAATTTTCAACTTCAGGGAACGCACAAAACAACACTGCTGGCCACTCAAAATGCAACACCAAGAAGGACACGAGATAGCAAAGCCAGATTTACTGGACACATAACAACAGATACAAAGATGAACCGATTGAGCTTACAGGCCCGTGCCACTTGCGGAACACGCAGACATCAATAATTTGTGTGGCACCCATGGCTAGCAATAACGGCCGCTACACGCCGCGGCATCGAACGAAAGAAGCTTTGGATGTGGGCTTGGGGTATGTCGGTCCAGGCTGCTTCCACACGTTGCCACAGTTCATCAAACGTAGCCGCGGGTGGTGCTTGCCGGGCCACTCGGTTGCCGATCAGCGACCAGACGTGTTCGATGGGCGACATATCGTGAGAACAGGTGGGCCTCGGCAGCAGTGAGACCTGGTGGGGGTCTGGGTCAAAACACCGACACCCAAAACACCGACAGGACAAAACACCGACACCCGAAACACCGACACCCAAAACACCGACAACCAAAACACCGACAGGACAAAACACCGACAGGCCAAAACACCGACAGGACAAAACACCGACAGGCCAAAACACCGACAGGACAAAACACCGACTGGACAAAACACCGACAGGACAAAACACCGACAAACTGTCAACATTTTACTTCAACAGTTTTAAACTTCAAGCCTTGTATCGTACTTCTTTGATAATAGTCGGCGCTGCAGTACCAATGCAAAATTTCCTTTGTTAAAACTGCAGTAAGGAGCTATATACAAATTTCAGTTTTTCCTGTATATTTAAAATTGTTTGTTTGTATGTCCGCTATACAAATCGACAGTTTTCAATTTAGAACCACCAAATTTATTATACTACCTCATGGTACTCTAAGTTAGACCGTAAACCCTTTTTGGAATGGATCGAGGCCCGGGTTGATCAAGGGGGCCCATACAAAATTTTCGTAAAATTTACAGTTTTCAATTTAGAACCACCAAATTTGGTATTATATCTCATGGTGCACAAAGTTAAACAGTTGACCGTTTTGGAAAGTGGTCGGGGCCCGGGGTCAAGAGGGCCCCATACAAAATTTTCGTAAATTCTACAGTTTTCAATTTAGAACCACCAAATTTGGTATAATATCTCGTGGTGCTCTAAGTTAGCCGTAGACAGTTTTTGGAAGGGGTCGGGGCCCGGGGTCAAGTGGGCCCATACAAAATTTTTGTAAAATCTACAGTTTCCAATTTAGAACCACCAATTTTGGTATACTATCTCATGGTGCTCAAAGTTAAACCGTTGACCATTTTTGGGAGTGGTCGGGGCCCGGAGTCAAGAGGGCCCCATACAAAATTTTCGTAAAATCTACAGTTTTCAATTTAGAACCACCAAATTGGGTATAGTTCCTCATGGTACTCTAGTTATACCGTAAACCCTTTTTGGAAGGGATCGGGGCCCGGAGTCCAGGGGCCCCATACAAATTTTCGCAAACTCTACAGTTTTCATTTTAGAACCACCAAATTTGTTGTACTACCTTATGGTACTTTAAGTTAGACCGTAAACCCTTTTTGGAATGGATCGGGGCCCGGGGTCAAGGGGAGGCCCATACAAAATTTTCGTAAAATCTACAGTTTCCAGTTTAGAACCACCAAATTTGGTACACTATCGCATGGTGCTTAAAGTTAAACTGTTGAGCGTTTTGGGAAGTGGTCGGGGCCCGGGGTAAAGTGGGCCCCGTACAAAATTTTAGTAAAATCAACAGTTTTCAATTTAGAACCACCAAATTTGGTTTACTACCCCATGGTGCTCAAAGTTAAACCGTTGACCGTTTTGGGAAGTGGTTGGGGCCCGGGTTCAAGAGGGCCCCGTACAAAATTTTCGTAAAATCTACAGTTTTCAATTTAGAACCACCAAATTGCGTATAATACCTCGTGGTACTGTAAGTTAGACCGTAGTCAGTTTTTGGAAGGGGTCGGGGCCCGGGGTCAAGTGGGCCCATACAAAATTTTAATAAAGTCTACAGTTTCCAATTTAGAACCACCAAATTTGGTTTAGTATCCATGGTGCTCAAAGTTAAACCGTTGACAGTTTTGGGAAGTGGTTGGGGCCCGGGGTCAAGAGGACCCCATACAAAATTTTCGTAAAATCTACAGTTTTCAATTTAGAACCACCAAATTTCGTATACTACCTCATGGTACTGTAAGTTAGACCGTGAGCTCTTTTTGGAAGGGATAGGGGTCAAGGGGGCCCCACACAAAATTTTCGTAAATTCTACAGTTTTCAATTTAGAACCAACACATTTGGTATACTACCTCATGGTACTCTAAGTTAGACCGTAAACCCTTTTTGGAAGGGATCGGGGCCCGGAGTCAAGGCGGTCCCATACAAAATTTTCGTAAAATTTTCAGTTTTCAATTTAGAACCTCCAAATTTGGGATACTATCTCATGGTGCTCAAAGTTAAACCGTAGACAGTTTTTGGAAGTGGTCGGGGCCCGGAGTCAAGGGGGATGGGCAATACGAAATTTTCGTAAAATCTACAGTTTTTAATTTAGAACCACAAATTTGGTTATCTCATGGTAATCCGAGTTAGCCCCTGGACGGTTTGGGGAATGGGTCATCGGGGCCCGTTGTCGAGGGGGCCCACACAAAATTTTCGTAAAATCTACAGTTTTTAATTTAGAACCAGCAAATTTGATATACTACCTCATGGTACTCTAGTTAGACCGTAAACCCTTTTTGGAAGGGATCGGGGCCCGGAGTCAAGGGGTCCCCATACAAATTTTCGCAAACTCTACAGTTTTCATTTTAGAACCACCAAATTTGGTGTACTATATCATGGTACTTTAAGTTAGACCGTAAACCCTTTTTGGAATGGATCGGGGCCCGGGGTCAAGGGGAGGCCCATACAAAATTTTCGTAAAATCTGCAGTTTTCAGTTTAGAACCACCAAATTTGGTATACTATCAGATGGTGCTCAAAGTTAAACCGTTGACCGTTTTTGGAAGTGGTCGGTGCCCGAATTCAAGAGGGCCCCGTACAAAATTTTCGTAAAATCTACAGTTTTCAATTTAGAACCACCAAATTTCGCATACTACCTCGTGGTACTGTACGTTAGACCGTAGACAGTTCTTGGAAGGGGTCGGGGTCTGGGGTCAAGTGGGCCCATACAAAATTTAAGTAAAATCTACAGTTTCCAATACTATGATCGACAGTTTTCTTGGTGAATTTCTTGGTGAATTATCACACTTCAAGTACTTCATTGTTGTCGTCAGCGTGCTTGGTAAATTATCTCGCTAACGCCTCGGATAAAGTAAAATGAAACTGCAAAGTTCATGTAAATTACCTGAAAGTAAGGCTTTTTATATTTCAGCTGTAGAGTTCCCCATCCCCTTCTTCAACGCCTGAGTAACTGACTTATCAGTACCGGACTGATAGCCAGTCCCCCACAGTGCACTAGGTATTTAACCATGATAGTAAAATATCAATTTTTCGTTGCAGCTTTAACTTTCTGGTTAATACTGTAGTCACGACGGAAGCATATTGTCTTTATTGTTAATCGTATTCCTTTTTTAGTAGCATTACGCAGCAGTTTTTGTTTGGGTTTAGATTCAAATTTTTGAAGTATTAGTATACTGTATATCCGTCTATCTATCTATCTATCTATCTATCTATCTATCTATACGTATATACACCGAGTGATCACTGAATTATGACCACCCCTATCAAAAGTACATGCGACGCGTTGACCTCGTGATTTCTGACAGGGCATGATTAGTCAACCGACGTAGAATATACTCTATATTGACAAAAGTTACCGGACACCTAGAAGAGAAACACAACATAGCATTTATTGACATATATTAGTACGGTGCCAGTCCATATTTGGCCTTAATGCATGCACTGACTCTTCGAAACATGCTTTCGACAAGGTCTTGGAACACAGCGATAGGTATACGCTTCCATTCAGTATATAATGCTGCCGTTAACTGCTGCTTAGTAGTAGGCCTTGGTTCCAAACTTCTTATGCGGTGCTCTAATTCATCCTATAGGTGCTCTATGGGAATAAGATCAGGGCTCTGTGCTGGCCAGTCCACACACGATACGGAATTATCATCAAACCACGCCGCAACAGTCCTTGATTTATGGCTCGGTGCATTATCCTACTGGTGCCAACAAGGCTCGGCTCCATAGTATTGCCACAGAGTTGGTAGGGCATAATTGTCCAAAATATCAAGGTAGACGTGCTGGTTAACAGGTTTGTCTACGATAACCAATGGGCCGGGACCATACCACGTAAAACATCCCCACATTAGTACACTGCCAGATCCAAACTTGACCGTAGAGACAGTACACTGTGGTAAATAGCGTTTCCCCGGCTGCCGCCATACCCACACACCGCCATCAGACTGATGGATCGTGTATCTGGATTAATCAGTCCATAGGACCCGTTTCCATTGATCTACGGTCCACGATAAATGTTCTTTACACCATGCTAAACGGCGAGTAGCATTCCGAGTGGAGATGAAAGGCTTATGAGCAGCCGCATGACCACGGTAACCCATGAAATGAAGCTCTCTGCGAATGGTACGTGTACATACCGAGATTCCAGCATTTTTACTCACCTGTGCACTGAGGTCTTGTGCAGTACTCCGTCGATTAGCTGTAACGACTGTCTTGAGGCTTCGACGCCCTCTATCACTGATTTTCTTTGCTGGTCTGCCGGTACTTTTTGCTGCTTCAGGCACGCCATGTGTCTTCCACTTATTCAGTACACCCAAAAGAGTTGACTTGGGTATGTTTAAACGCCTCTCGGTTTCTCTTACGGACAACCCACTAATGTAAAACCCAAGAATCTTTCCTTTCTCAAAGTCAGTTCTCTCCTTCCGCGACATTTTCACTCAACCTCACAGTGCGATATGATCGCGGTCAGCTGAAGGCTTGTTTTTATACCGTTTGCAGCTGTACCGCGCATCGTAACAACGCAGCGGATCCGTTCATTTGCTTTTGAAGGGGTGTCCGGTGACTCTTGTCAATATAGTGTATATATGCACTGATTGTCATAGAAACCCGCGCACTAGCGAGATGGAGGCTTCGGATTGAAATGAGATTTTAGTAGTGAGATGGTACATACCCAAAAGACAGAAGTGATTACAATATCACCGCAGCAGGACGATTTCCCGCGGACATACGGTACACATTCCTTTTAGTGTTAATACAGCGTCGGACCGCCTCGTACTCGGATACATGTGGTGATATGGTCCGGCATGGAGCCAAGAGACGCCGTATGTAACCTGGGATAGATTGGCCTACATTTCTTGCAACTGACGCTCTAAATCACGAACACTGGGACATGTAGAAAGCTGGCGTCCCATCTGGTACCACACGCGCTCGATGGGCGGGAGATCAGGTGATCTGGCAGGCCACAGAAGCGTCGAAGCATGACGTAGACAGTCCTGGGAAACCCGAGACATGTGCGGACGAGCGTTATCTTGTTGAAAAATGGCTCTGAGCCGCCCCGCAAGGAAAGGATGCACATGGGCTGTCAACGTCCCTCGGATCACTGGGAGGGAAGTCCGGCTGTCATACGCGATGGCTCCCCAGACAATCACGCCTGCTGTTCGGGATGTGTGCCGCTGTACAGTGAGGTTGAGATTGTCGCGCTCACCTGCGGTCCTCCACACTGTTGTCGTCCGTTCCCATACAGAAGCGGGATTCATCGCTGAACACTATACGTCGCCAGTCCGTAGCATTCCACGTTGCTCGCTGCTGACACCACTGCAATCGACGCCGACGATGGTCAGATGTTAATGGCAGAAAACGTAAGGGCCGTCGAGAGGGTGGATTCGCCTCTTTCAGGCGTCTGTAAATGCTTCTGGCGAACACAGGAGTCCCTTGTACAGCCGCCACATGTCACTGGATATTGGAAAAGGACGCCGTTGTATCTGTGCGTACCGCTCTCACGATCTCACTGTCCTCTCTGCTGATGATGTGTCTGGGTCGTCTAGAGCCAGTCCACCGTGTCTGGGTGCCTTCCCGTGTCCATTGCTTCCAACACGATCGCACCGTACTGTCCGACTGGCCCAAATGGCGGACGATTCGGCGCACCTTCCACCCTGCCGCTCATCCCGACGATACGGCCTCGTTCAAACTCCGTCAGTTGCCCGTACGCACACCTACGGCGGCTCCACGGCATATCTATCTCTCAGGGATTCACCTGACTCTTACAGTGCACTTCGACACGAATGTGGAGTCTCCTGCGCGGCGCCTTATGAGCCCCAAAGATTGCGATTACAGCGCCTGTTTTGGACTCGCGGGCATGCGGAATCGCACGAAACTTTAATCATTTGCATGTCTGCCCACCTTATTCGCCGAGATTTGGGTTAATCGCACGTTTTTTTCTTGGTGAGAAGATTTTTATGAAAATGAGTGTATAAGCTTATATGATTGTTTTATAAAAATCATCACCACTGTAAATTGTTATCTATCCACCGCTGGGTGAAGGTCTCCCCAAGTCTCTCACAAACTTCTGCTAGTCTCCTCCATGTCAAACCGGCATGCTTTTCTATTCTGTCTACCATTCTCTCACGCGGTCTTCTACTGGCTCTTTGTCTGTTCCTTTGTATCCAGTCTAACATTTCAGTTGTCCAACTGTGTGGTCAGTTCTTCTAGGAATATGTCCAGCCCATTGCCACTGGAGAGTCTTTGTTTTGATCATAGTGTCACCCACTCTTGTCATTTCCCTGATCAGTGAGTTCCTTTTCTTATCTGTCCTGGTTACACCAAGCATGCACTACTCCATGCTTCTTTCATTTGTTCACAGCCTCTGTAAGTGCTGTTTAGTTAAGGAATGTCTCTGACCCATAAATAAGAACTGGGAGGACGGATTGATCAAAAACCTTTCCTTTAAGATGTAACAATAAATTGCTCTTGGACATTGTACTTTTTCTTGCAAACCCTCTCCAGCCAAGTTCATGCTCACTAATTTCTTTCATGTGACCCTCACTTGATATCCATTATCCAATGTAGATGTAGGCACCAGTTACTTCTAAATTACCCTATCAACCGTTTTTGTAAATTGTCCCATCTTTAGTTGTAAAAGCGCATGGTACATACATGAATTATGTTTTCTGTAAGTTCATTTTTAAGTCCACTTCTTTACTGTTGTCAGCAAGTTCCTGGACAATAATCTGCAGATCTGAATGGGTACTTGCAAAAATGACTATGCCATTATCAAAACGAATGTAGGTTAAATAGCGGAAGATAACTCTTTCTTTTTATTCGCTTGTGGGCCCTACATATCGGAGGAAGGCGCGTATATATTTGAGAACTATTGCTCCACTTGCCCGTAAAAAGATATCTTGGAGCACGAAGACTTGCCACGTTTTACTCCATCGCATAAGAGAACCTTTACCTGAGGTCTCTCGGACAAAACTTACCAGCAATGGTGCATCATCACAACTGTAAATTATGGTGGTGGAACTGTAGTGTTACGAAGTGGTTTCTTGTGGAGTGAAATTATAACGCCCATGGGATTTCGCCGATATTTGTATGAGCGAAGCTTAGAAGCCCTGAATAACGCCGCGTTCCTTCTTTTATGTACGAAAATAAAGTGATTGGCAATTCCGTTTCCGTAAGACAATAAATATTTCCTATCACACAACAAAGTCGATTGTCATTTGCTTTGTGAGCACCTCCGTGTCCTTCTGGAATGAACTGGTCAGCTGAGAGCACTTACTGAGTTAATTGAGCTACATGTGAATAATTGTCCTCGAAGGTCCGACATCACTGAAAGATTTCAAGGTAGTCCTGCGGGAAGAATGCAGGCTAATTTATCACGAAGCTTTTTCGAAGTACACTGCTGGCAACCCAAAATGCAACACCAAGAAGGACAAGAGATAGTAAAAGCCAGATTTACTGGACACATAACAACAGATACAAAGATGAAACGATTGAGCTTACAGGCCCGTACGACTTGCGGAACACGCAGATATCAATAGTTCGTGTGGCCCCCATGGCTGGCAATAACGGCCGCTACACGCCGCAGCATCCAAAGAACAAGGATTTGGATGTGAGCTTGGAGTATGTTGGTCCAGGCTGCTTCCACACGTTGCCACAGTTCATCAGGCGTAGACGCGGGTGGTGCTTGCCGGGCCACTCGGTTGTCAATCAGTGACCAGACGTGTTCGATGTGCGACATATCGGGAGAACAGGCGGGCCACGGCAGCATTGACACCTGGTGGGTCGTGAAGAATTGTTGCACGATGCGTGCTACGTGCGGTCACACATTGTCCTGTTGAAACGTGACCACTGGCAGGTCCTGCATGTAAGGGAGGACTACAGGCTTCAAAACGTCGGAGACGTAGAGGTGGCTGTTGAGTGTACCGGCGATGCGTACCAGAGGGGTGCGGGTGTCATATCCAATTGCGCCCCAAACCATAACACCAGGCGACGGACCGGTAATAATGCAGGCGTCATACAGTCTCTCGCCGCGGTGCCGCCACCCGCGGATCCGACCATCGTGGTGTTGCAGGAAGAAGCGGGATTCGTCGGAGAAAACAATGTCATGCCATTACGTAGTTCAGGTGCGGCGTTCAACGGCACACTGCCGCCGCACTCGCCGGTGGTGTAACGTCAGTGGTAATCGGAGCAATGGGCGCTGTGCGACAAGTCCCCGCTCCTACAGACGACGTCGAACGGTACGTGCTGACACAGGTTGTTGCGCAACACTCCTTAATTCCTGCGCTAATGTTCGTGATGTGGCGGTGCGAGCCGTCAATGTCCGCCGCACAACATGCCGGGGCTCTCGTTCGGTGGTGTGCCACGGCTACGGCAATCGCTCACGTCGGTCCGTCCATCCCTCCTGCACCCACCGAATCCATATTCGCCTTACTGTGGCTGGATGTCGTCCCACACGGGCGCTGATGTCTCGGTACGATAAACCGCTGTCACGATAAGCCACTATTCGTCCTCTGTCGAACTCCGAAATGTGCTGGAATGACTGCCGTATTCTGCGACGAGGCATCAAGAAGCTTCCCACGCACAGGTCCGGCAGCACAACACACTTCCACTACTTACCGCCTTCTGTGCACCCTTCTTATAGTGCTTCTCGGTGGCGTACCGGGCGCACATGATTTGCATATGCCCTGCAATGCTAATCGTTTGCATGTCCTCTCGCGGGCGACGAATGCTGTGAATTTCAGGCCAATCGGATGCTTCCTTGTTGGTGTTGCATTTTGGGTGGCCAGCAGTGTTTGTTTAAAAGTTTACCACTTGGATGAATGCTGTAATATGTGGTCCGTACCTTACTGGAAAGAAAATATACTGATTTTTATCTGTATTTTTCGCAACATAGAATATCAGGTAATGGTACTTTTCTAGTTTAAGTTGTACAAGATATAACCAAGAGATGTTACTTTCAGAACGAGTGACAATTTTACTGTCATTTTGTGACACTTTTGACCATTTACTGAAATTTTGTGTTCAACAAATTTTTCATTCTGACTTTAAATTTTTCACTCAAGTTTGCTGAGCAAGGAAAAATATTATTGAGGTTGGCTAAACAGATTTTTCACGGAAAACAGCCTTTCATTTTTCTGAAAAAAATAACTTAATTTTTTTGGAAAGTTTTTCTAGGATATTTCGAGGTAATGCTGTTATACTTAACCTTAGTCCATGCCATGCAATAAAAATGTCGCTCAGAACATGGCATGATTCCAAGAATCCTAAAGCGTGTTTGCCATGCTTTAAAGACCTTGATATTGCCCTTCATTCGATGACAATATCTCCACATTTCACCTCAATGCTTCTTTTTTTTCAAGGTCAGCTGCATTTCATAAGAAAATAAAACATTACCAGTAGTCAGAAGGTCATCAGTATTGATCTAGAAGTAGATGTGAAGAATGTCTGCTGACAATATGAAAAAGCTTACACGTTCGCCTGAAATTATTACCTAAAATTCCCGACTGATCGCGTGTATAGTATAGGTGTGATTGAATGTGTGTGTGTGTGTGTGTGTGTGTGTGTGTAAGTTTTTTCTTTCGTTTTTTACGCTTTCCAACCGTAGGTTGAAGAAGCGTATATGCTCCAGCTTTTTCCGTCCGTCTGTCGGCACGATAACTCAAGTAAAAATGGTTCGATTTCGATGAAATTTTAGTATGTGGTAGGGTACCACCAGGGGACGAACCGTATTGAAAATGGGTGAAGTGGGGTCAAAGGTCACGCCATAAGAGTGGGATCCATTCAATTGCCCTTATGCGTCACAACTTGCGTAAATATGGTTCGATTGCAATGAAATTTTAGTATGTGGTAGGGGACCACCAGGGGACGAACCGTATTGAAAATGGGTGAAGTGGGGTCAAAGGTCACGCCATAAGAGTGGGATCCATTCAATTGCCCTTATGCGTCACAACTTGCGTAAATATGGTTCGATTGCAATGAAATTTTAGTATGTGGTAGGGGACCACCTGGGGACAAACGACCTATTGAAAATGGGTGAAGTGGAGTCAAAGGTCAGGACGTAGGAGCGGAATGCATTCCATTGCCCTTATGCGTCATACGGTGCGTAAAAATGGTTCGATTTCGATGAAATTTTAGTATGTGGTAGGGGACCACCTGCAGAGTAACCCTATTGAAAATGGGACAAATGGAGTCAAAGGTCAGGACATAGGATCGGGATCCATTCCATCGCCCTTATCCCACACTATTAAGGTGGACGTCAAGTAATTTTGCTTCCTATATTTTCAATGGAAAACTTTGTGTACATATTTCCTTCATAATTAGTGTGTTCCCAAGGATGGAAATTTGAACATCGATTAAAATAACTTCATACTATAACTTGGAATACTTAACATTTTCTAAAACATAACCATAATTATATTAACAAACAATAACGTTTCCTTTGGTGGTGTTGAAACCAGAAAAAATGGCGCTACCTGTACTTTGATGACGTCAGTAGACAAATAAATGTTGGATTGCATAATTACGGTTATGGTTTAGAAAATATTATCACGGTTATGGTTTAGAAAATATTAAGTATTCCAAGTTATGAAATGAAGCTATTTTAATCGATGTTCAAATTTTCATTCTTGGGAACGCAGTAATTGTGAAGAAAATGCGTACAGCAGTTTTTCCATTGGAAGTATAGGAAGCAAAATTACTTGACGTCCACCTTAAAGTAACAATTATTGTATGTATGTATGTACATTTTATTTTGAAAACGGCTCTAAGAATTTTGATGAAAGTCGTTAACCTACCGTTTCCTGGTACTAGAAATCGATTTAGCTTGATCTCGACTTTAGGAGAATTAGTTTAGTGGGTTAAATAGCCACCCCGAATTATAACGTTCTTAGTGTCATGGCGTCGTTCCATTAATGTTTCCAATGCTTAGAAATTTTATGCCGTCACAATCTCGCGTTTGAGAATGTTGGCGCGCCGTCAAGCCATCTGTCTCATTACGTCACGCGTTGTGTGTGGATATTATTAAAGTTTTATGACGTCATACTCTTGCCAGCAGATGGTCGCGATTCCCATCTGCTTCATTAGTCACGCGTTGTGTGCTTATGTCCGTCCATACGATAACTCGCGTAACAATCGTTCGATTTCGATGAAATTTTAGTATCTGGTAGGGGATCACCTGGGAAGGAACCTCATTTAAAGTGAACGAAATGGGGTGAAAAGTCAGTACATAGGAGCGGGATCCATTCCACTGCTGTTATGCGTCAAAACTAACGTAAGAAAGGTTCGATTTTGATGAAATTTTAGTATGTGGTAGGGAACCACCTGGCCACAAACTCTATTGAAAATGGGCGAAATGGGGTCAAACGTCAGGACATAGGAGCGGAATCACTTCCATCGCCATTATGTGTCGTAACTTACGTAAAAATGCTTCGATTTGGATGAAATGTTACTATGTTGTAGGGGCCTGCCTGGGGACAAATTCTGTTGAAAATGGGCGGCATGGAGTCAAAGGTTAGGACACAGGAGTGGGATCTATTCCATAGCCCTTATGCATCATAACTTACGTAAAAATGCTTTGATTGCGACAAAACGTTATCATGTTATTTCGGAGGTATACCGAACCGGTTCTGTTGAATATCATCGATATGGGATCAAGGGTCAGGGCACAGGACCGAGATTTATTGCACAGTCATTATTCTCATAACTTGAGTAATGATTTCTGGTATGTTGGAAAGCGTATTATAATCAATGCATTGCATGATTTTACTAACTTGTTTTTATCGCTGTTAGGACACATGCTGAACGTAACCGAGGACCTGAAACTGAAAAAAAAAGTAATCAGTTTCAAATGCGTTGCGTGAAAATAATTCTTATGTGCTTTTATTATTTAACCAAACTTTCCCTTTTCTCCCGCACTGGATCATTTGATTTTTTTTTGTATGTGTATATGGGAGAAGGGGGCGAATGGGGTTAACGAACGCCATGAGCAGCTCTGACGGCAACAAACATTTGCTCATCCCTAATTTGGGTTCAGTAGTTCTAGGAAAGGGTGTGAAAAACACAAATTTGCCTGTGGTGATATCTAACTCGCATCCTTCTGCTCCTGGGCAGAATACTTTCTCAATGAAGACACACCGACGGAATTTATCGCTGATTTGAGCCCATTTTCATCTGATTTCAGCATTTTTGTGCTAACACCGAGCTATTTTGTTCCAGACGGTTAAAGGGTTAAGATATCTTTATGTTGTAGAAAGTGTTCATTCCAAGTTTCATTGAGCTTTGCCCACTGGCTTTCTCTGTAGACGCGTTTTTAATAGGGATAGTTAAATTGTACTCATCATGTACATCAAATCAAAAAATGCCTGAAAGTTTCAGTTTGCCATCATGCAAAGTAAAAACGTTATCATTCCAACATAAAGGGCAGCATATCACGAGACTGCCGTGCTTCTATCTCGCCAAAATTGATAAGCCAAATGATTACCATGTTTGCTTCAAACTTATGGAAACGGATTCCAAACGACGCCACTCTAGTTCACATGTATGAGAACACGAGAAACGGATGCTTCAAGGAACCAAACACGTAAAAGGTATAACTAAATTGCTGATAGAACTAAATCTCAGCGTCTTGATCGATAAGTCGAAGGCTATGTAATCACACTTTATGAAGAAGGATGTTGCTACTCGGGAACAGCGCAGCGATGTTGTTGCCAAAACGGGTTTCAACATTTCGAAGAAAGGGTATGTACGTCATGTAGCGTACCAAAGGAAAATCTGGGGTTACTGGGATAGGCAAGGATCCCTGAAATAGAAAATATGAACTTGCACCATGCCGGAAGAAAGGTATTTATTTGAAATTTGCATCACCTGGAAACTAGCTGCCATGGAAACTAACTTGGTTCCTGATGACTGGTACAGGGAAGTTGTAGGGCAGCTTATTAGACAGGAAGCAAGAAGGCTTGTGATCACTGGAAAACAACATGGAATATTTATTGTACTTTGAAAAGTTTATGTAGGCAAAGAAAATAATAATACTTGAATAAAAAACAGAGTGGCTTTAGGTGTGATTGGGGATGTCGGGAATATGAACTTATACTCGGACAGCTTCTGAAAAATTTCATGAGGTGAACAAGTTATTTCAGTGTATTTAAAAACTATGGAATGAAAGAAAATTAACTGAAACAAGAGGATAGTTCAAGAAGTTTGTATTCCAACACATGCAGGTTGTGATGTACTACCGCAGAGGTAACGCACATGTCCAGACGGCAATGCTGCAGCGATTAGCTTCGTCGGTGTAGTTTAGTTGGGAGAACAACTGGATCCGGAGCGAGAAGGCTCGCGTTCGAACCTCACCACCGATAAAAGGAGTTTTATTCAAAACGTAAGCTTTGCTATTATGATCCATTTTTTCTCTCCCACATAATCCCCATCCACTTCTCCCATTGATGTTCTACGGTCTTGATCCTGGTGGAAAATAATCCCTACCTAGGTCTCCCAACCATGCACCTACAGCAGTGATCACCTCTCAGTCATATGGATATGTTTCCCTTCAGTTTGGAGGATAAGTAAAAATCATCAAGGAAAAGAATAGGGTGGGTGCTGAAGACTCTGAAATCACGAAATTTCCATGGCAGTCTTCGTAATCTGGGAAATGTGATTCGGAGCATTGTATTGAAGAAGTAAAACATATCTTCGCAGTTTTCCATGCCACTTTTCCTTGATCGCTGCACGAAATTGATTTGTGAGGTTCGCGTAGTATCACTGGTGTCTTTCTCCAGGTAGTCAATCATGATGATTCCTTTTTCATCTTCAAAGTACTGCTTATTATTGAATCGACACTACTAACTGGAATGTGAAAATACTCAAAATATGTGGCGTCAGTGAATAAACAAAGACATCGCTCTTTCCACGTTTTACAAACACACGGCTAGATATCGAGAGATCTGGAGTTCGATTACCCAGCAGTTGCCGGATAACAATTTTTCGGTTGCTGTGTGTTTGTAAAACGTGGAAAGAGCGATGTCTTTGTTTATTCACCAACTGGAATGCTTTCAGACTCAGCTATACACCGAACAGTCATTCGTCTGTCCGGTATCACGAAATCATGCACGTGGTTGATGTTAACCTTAATGGTGGATGTAGAGTTTGGTGCAGAACAGTTTTCATCATCGCAATATATCTTACTACAACGCAGTTCTGTGTGCCACTTGACAGCTGAGAAATATACATGCTTCTTATCTCCCAGTGTCTGCACCATATCATCATGAAACTATTATGAGGACATGCCTTTCAAAAGCAAGTAGTTTTTCGCGGACCGTAGTTCTTTCTTCTCCATTTCGAAAAATATCTAACATTTAGTTAACAAAACCCCCCGAAAGAACAAAGAACAAATATATCTATAACATTTAAAAGTTTTACAATGACATATAAGAATCGTACTATCCGCAGAAAAAAATGTTCCTTTTTCATATTCACCGGAAGCAAACTTTATAACAAAATTCCTTCGACAATCGGGCACGAGGGAAATACTGGTGTGGTGATTGAGATTTGTTGCGCAAAAGAGTGACGATATCACTTTTCTCCACATCAGATTTTAACATACGTATGTGGATACGCTTATCAAGGGAAGTAATTTCGTAACGACTGTTGAAACTGGTAGCTTCAGTAATAGCAGTTCGCTGTATGCTCACAGTTCGGTGTTAATAAGTTATCTACGAGTATCAGTTCACCTTTGTATAACATTAATCAAATAAGTAAGACTTGGATAATTTAAAATATAGAGAAATAAGAGGTTTTAAGTCTAGATGGATTTAACTGTTAAGTTTATGGAAAGGTGCTTGAACAGGTAACTGATTTTAAACTTTTGTTGTAGTAATTCATAAAACAAGAAAGCTTGATAAAAAAAATGCAATGGCAGAGTCAACAAAGAAAGCTGAAAAAAAAAAAAAACTCACATCAGCCGTACAAGACCGCTGCCACTGAGAAGACAATTGGTCAGAAAAGAAAAAGCTGGCCGTACATATACAGTATAATGCAGCATTTAGATATTCCCTCTTCTGCGGCATCGACAATTGGATGTGAAGGATAGGTGTCTCTAGGCTATCTTTATTCTGTCTAGTGACACCTATACGGCGCTTTGCATCCATGAAACGTGTGCTTCACATCTTCTGCGGCAGTGAGACTTGGAAGCGAAGTTAAGGTATCATTAGGTAATATTTGACGTATCCTCTCCTGGGACTGTGAGAGTTGGATGCGAAGTTAAGGTACTATTAGGTAGCATTTGATGTACCCTCTCCTGGGACAGTGAGAGTTGGTTGAGAAGTATAGGTCTCATTACGCAATATTTAGACCGACCTTCTTCTGGGACAGTGAGAGTTGGATGAGAAGTATAGGTGTCATTAGGCAGTATTTAGACCTGCCCTCTTCTGGGACAGTGAGAGTTGGATGAGAAGTATAGGTCTCATTAAGCAGTATTCAGACCTACCCTCTTCTGGGACAGTGAGAGTTGGATAAGAAGTATAGGTGTCATTAGGCAGTATTTAGACCTACTCTCTTCTGGGACAGTGAGAGTTGGATGAGATGAGAAGTGTAGGTCTCATTAGGCAGTATTTAGACCTACCGTCTTTAGGGATAGTGAGAGTTGGATGAGAAGTATAGGTCTGATAGGGCAGAAGGGTGAATTAGCCCACCAGGACATTTCCTGGTGGATCACTCGAGAAATGGCTCACTTTCTAGTATGCTTTTTTTCTTGTGTGTGTGTAATGGAACGAACGAATGATTATTAATAATTAGTTTGGAGCTTATGCATAATAATCTTAACTTCATTTGAGATTTATTTCTGTCCGAAATGTTATTTCTTTAAAGAAAGGTTCCTTCTATTTATATGTTGGGCGTTTTCTCTGAAACGGCACAGCAAAATTCTCCGTGCTTATGTGACAAAAGTGCATCCGGTTCAAACAAACTGTTTTAAACTCATGTAGCTAAGACTAACTGCAGTTAGACGTAGGTCGTTGGATTTGGAGCCCAGGGTCATTATCATGCTCTGCTCTCCTGTTATAATCTTGAAGGATAGACTAGTATCCATTGTGATTGCCAATCATGTCCTCACCCTATTGACACAGAGCACAAAGCAATTCTCCTGCAGAGATATTCCAAAATCCATCTTCCACCGACATTTACCTTAAAAAAACAACAACAACGATTTATTAGTATTGGTTCCTGGATCAAAGTGCAGGTGGTTCGTGGGTCAAAATAAAGGGTAGGCTTAAAAATGCCTCTATTGAAGGAGGAAATATCATTGCGCACTAAGAGATCAGTGACCAAATAAATGTAAAAATTAATTGTGTAGGAAAACTGCTATGTGGCTTGTTCGCATTTCAACTTTTTGATTGATCTTTATAGGGATTTAGTTGGAAATAGGGACTTCAAGAGATTCGCAATTTTATCTATCTTTTTTTTCTTCGTCATAAAGGAAATAAATGATCTCGTACAACACCCCGTTTTGAGCGTGGTTTGACGCTATCTTCCCTCTAACGTCCAGGAAAAGGACACCTATGGTGACAGTAGTGTTCTGGTGTGGGCAGACATATCGTTAGGCGGCAGTACTGATCTCTATGTGTTGCCACATGGAAACCTCAATGTTCAGTGGTATAGAGACGACATCCTGCCTAGCCGCAATTGGCGATACTTTTTACTGCAGGCGGATAACGTCCCCCCTCACACAGCTCTCCTCGTGCACCAGTATGGGGTGGCTAGCACGTTCTCCCAATTTGAATCCCATTGAGCATGTCTGGGATGCTCTCTGGAGGCGTGTTGCTATCTTCCAGCCCATCCCCGAACCCTGCAGAGGCTCCACATTGCTTTGCTCGAGAAATGGACGCAGCTACCCCCGGAACTGCTCGACACCATAATTAACAGCATGGAACATCACTGTCAGGCCTGTATTGCTGTTCGGGATAACTACACTCCGTATTGAAGAACCTTTTCCTATTTCATCTTGATACCTATATTTCTATATTTTCATATTTGCATCACTTACACAAAATGTTAATGTTTTGTATCACATGTTCTTACGTTTTTTTTTTGTTGCATTTGGTCTGACACAGCCTACCACCAAATTTCATTCGAATCGGTTGCATACTTTTTGAATTATAGCGATTTTTCCACTTGTTGCTTAATTTATGCAAACCAGTGTATATATACTGTATATAAATTGGTCCAGTCCTAAAAAAGTACCCTCGCAGTCTCCTACCTCCGATGTGGCGGGAGAGTGAGTTAGTTGGAACAGTGGGGGCAACAGAAAAATGTTGCAATAATATCTACTGTCAGTATTACAGGAAGCGACTTTGATCAGCGGTAATACCTTGTCTTTGAGATTGATTACTTTCTTTGTGCGTATTTTCTGGTACCCACTTCTCTGGATATTTCTCAGGTGGGTTCGGTAAAGAAAAGTTCTACGGATTTGTGCATAGCCACCATGAAAATAATAATAATAATAATAATAATAATAATAATAATAATAATAATAAAGCGAGAGAGAGACAGAGAGGAACTCGGTTAAGATTATTTGTGTTAATAAAAATGTCGATTTCGATGGGTGATAATTGAATAAATAAATTTAAAAAATTCCTATTATACACTAGCGTGCAAAAATTAAGGACGAGACGGTTTTCCGAATGTAACGTCGTGCCGAAATGCTCCACATCGACTCAAATCATACCATAAGATCCCCAAGATGTAAGAATATGGGACAATTGAGCAAAACCGCCCAAACAAGGAATCCAAAGCATACAAAGGCACTTTATTGAAAAGGTAGCTTCGAGCACAACTGGACAGAAGACAGAAACGTCCATGTGACAGGCGGCTGCCAAGAAAAATCCAGTCTTTAGTAGGGGATATGATCACCCCTGACTGCGTTGCAAGATTTACAACGTCTGTCCAAGCTGAGGACGAGGTTGTCAAGAGCTGTTGAGGCATCACAGCCCACTCCTCTTGCCCATTCCTCTTGTAGCGCCAATCGCAGCTGCGGAATCGTTGCTGGCGGCTGGTGACGTGCTGCCAAGCATCTCCCGAGAAGGTCCTAACACATGTTCGATTGGATTTAGGTCCGGGGACCTTGTGGGTTGAACCGAGCGTTGAATATCTTCACTCTCCAACAGCACTGCGACAGCCACTGTACGATGAGGTGTAGCGTTGTCTTCCATGAAGAGAATCTCAGGATCCACAGCACCTCTAAAGAGACGCACGTGAGGCAGGAGAACCTCGGTACAATAGCGGACACCAGTGACTGAACCTCCTTGGAAGATGTGGAGGTCAGTATGGCTACCAAGCATGATACCACTCCAAACGAAAACGCCGCCACCTCCAAACCGGTCCCTTTCGATTATGTTGGAGGTGTGATTGCGTGTTCCCTGCTCTCTCCAGATGTGTATACGTCCAGAATCGCTCGTCAGACTAAATCGGCTCTCGTCCGTAAAGAGAACTCGACCCTATTGCTGATGTGTCCAGTTTTTGTGTTCCTGGCACCAGAGAAACCGCCGTCTCCGATGAGCAGGCATTAATGGCACACACCGTACTGGTCGTCGTGCAAATAGACCACCTTTGTGCAGCCTCCTGGCCACAGTAAAACGCGATAACAGACGTCCAGTTGTCTGTTGTATGTGCCTTGCGATTTCTCCCTCTGTCTGCCGTCTGTCTCTTCTTGCCTGTAGGACAATATAACGGTCGTCCGCCGCCGTGGTTGCTCGTGGACGGCCACTGCTAAACTCTCGGACAGTTGTTCCTGTCGTTTGAAATGCTTTCCAAGCTCTTGAAACGATGCTGTGAGCGATTCCGAACTCCTCAGCCACACTAGTCACACTTCGACCTTCTTCCAACTTCCCAATAACGCGACCTCTGGTAAAGTCATCCAGATGTCGTCTACTGGATTGCCTGATGGCCATATCACACGGTGGTAGCAAGTCGACGTCGTTCAAACCGATGTACACCGTGCAATAGCTTTCACCGAATTGCTGAGCGTACATCGCCCGTGTGCTTTATACCCTTCCGACGCTCCCTCCCCCCCCGTCAT
The DNA here is from genome assembly GCA_039090855.1 of Macrothele yani. Lineage (NCBI taxonomy): Eukaryota > Metazoa > Arthropoda > Arachnida > Araneae > Macrothelidae > Macrothele > Macrothele yani. The sequence continues at coordinate 81,575,452 of CM077026.1, forward strand.
GCTGCATATATGCGCATGCCCTACCGTACCGGACCCTAGTCTACCTCCTGAGTGGTCTTTCGGTCCGTTCTGTCTGCTCGTTCCGCTGTTATGCTAATTTCTCCTCTTCGTCCTTAGTTTTTGCCCACCAGTGTAGTACGTAAAAAGTATCTCGGCACCTCCAGGCCTTAAAAAACAACAACTGCTTCGCGGCGCCAGGCCTTAAAAAGTAACTGCCTCGCGGCGCCAGGCCTTAAAAGTAACTGGCTCGCGGCGCCAGGCCTTAAAAAGTAACTGCCTCGCGGTGCCAGTCCTCGACTGCACCTCTGGCGTTAATATTTTATTTTGGTTTTACTTTTTAATTTTCTATTCTCATAGTTTGTGTTTACGTGTAAACTCGCTACTGTAAATATGAACACTCTCTGGCGTGCAGATATTTTACAAAATTTAATTAATAATTAATCAAGGGTAGTCTTCAATGCCAGAGATGTGTGCATATTTTATAGCAAAAGCGAAACGGTAAATAATTTTATAGTGTAAAAATCATAAATGATTTAAAAAATTTGACATTAAAGCGGATTAGACGCGTTGAGGGAGAATGAAGTAAAACTGGAATTGGGTAAACGAATCGCCTTGAACACATACGTTACATAATCTCGTACACTATCATTTAGTAGACCTTGATACTCACAGCTTTTTGCTTCTGTAAAATTTTTCTAACACAATATTTTTTTTCTCATTTACGCGTAACCACAGTTATATAAGAATTACCTGCGTTTTTTCGTTCTGTTTCGTTGCCGGTCACCGCTTATGTAAAAGTAAATGCACTTTTATGCTAATTGCTCCATGCCTGTTAACTTCGAAAGTCAGCCGTCAGTCAAAGTACAGATTAAAAGCAAAAAAGAAATAAAAGAAACGGAAAGCTTTGAGGGAACAGGAAACCGCAGAAATACACACACAGCCTTGAGTATGTTTCGTTACTTTGTGTGACTTCGCAGTCGATTGGATGGGCAATGGTGCTCGAAGGAGTTTTTCTAACCCAGTTGTTCACTCTTTTGAATCTGGAAGTTAAGGTTTCCTGGAAGTTAGAGGGATTCTTTGGCATGCGTGCCTTCCTCGCGCGTTTGAGAGACACGTGCCAACTCAAACATCCCGGCAGTTGCTTAAGGAGGACAATAGCCAAATCGTAATAATGTAAAAAACAAAAATAAAGCAGGAAGTACTTCTTTATCTTTTTTAGAACTTTCCCGAAACGAATGAAGTGTTAAAAAAGGTGTTATGAGTGGCGTGTTTCATGTTCGTTATCATCGTCGGAGAAGACGTTTTATTGAAAATAATTTTTATTTACTTAAGAGGCGATCCCCCTTATTTACTTTCCTGATACCTTGACATGGGCATACGGACGTCCTAGTGAGGAAAATGTCGTGAGGAACGATGACGAATCTGTTTTCTGTTTGCTCTCACTGGCATTTTCGTATGAGAAAATGTTGCGGTAGTGAATCCGTGTATAAAAAAAAATAAGTGGCGCAAATTCACGGAAAATTCCTGAAAATAACGTGTAGCAAAGTTGCCGGTAGATCTGCGTCTTTTAACAAAATTTCCGTTTTTAAAAGTTTCCGGGTATTTTTACAAAAATTCCATAGTCAATAATTCTGTTTATTTCAGAAAAATGAAAGAATGATAGGTAAATAAATTTTACAATAGCGTCTCAAGAAAGGCGCTAGCTAGGCTCTCTGCGCCAGAAAAAGAAAAAATAAATGGGCAGGCTTAGGATGTCTGAAATAAGTAAAAGCAAAAGCCTAACAAAACGCATAGAACCGTAAAAATTTTGACCTCTACAACAACAAAAGCTAAAGATACCTACCTAATAGCGTCCTCTAGCGCGAATAACAGCCTGTACACAGCGAGGCATTGACTCCACCAGATGCCGAAGGGTTTCCGGAGGTAATGCCAGCCAAGCCCGTTGTAGTATTGTCCACAACTCCGCCCGAGACGTCGGACCAGGATCCGTGGATCTGATGTTCCGTTCCACGGCATCACAGCGAGTTTCACAGAGTTTAAATCCGGGGACCCTGCCGGCCACTGGATGATTGTAAACTTAGACGAGGTTCCTTGAGACATGCTTGGGTGGTTGCGTCCCGGTGGGGCTGTGCATTGTCCTGCTAAAACAGACCATAGGCCGCAGGATGCCCGCAGGCCATGAAAGTGTGTAGGTGATCAGCCAGCACATGCTGGTGACACGCAGCAGTTAAGAACCTCTCCAGACACACTAAGGGTCCATAGACCGCAGGATGCCCAAAGGCCATGAAAGCGTGTAGGTGATCAGACAGCACATGCTGGTAACACGCAGCAGTTAAGAACCTCTCCAGACACACTAAGGGTCCATAGACTGCAGGATGCCCGCAGGCCATGAAAGCGTGTAGGTGATCAGCCAGCACATGCTGGTGACACGCAGCAGTTAAGAACCTCTCCAGACACACTAAGGGTCCATAGACCGCAGGATGCCCGCAGGCCATGAAAGCGTGTAGGTGATCAGACAGCACATGCTGGTGACACGCAGCAGTTAAGAACCTCTCCAGACACACTAAGGGTCCATAGACCGTAGGATGCCCAAAGGCCATGAAAGCGTGTAGGTGATCAGACAGCACATGCTGGTAATACGCAGCAGTTAAGAATCTCTCCAGACACACTGAGGACCCATATGCCGCAGGATGCCCAAAGGCCATGAAAGAGTGAAGGTGATTCTGGCTGATCACAGGCAGCGGCTAAGAACCTCTCCAGACACACTAAGGGACCATAAGCCGCAGGATGCCCGAAGGCAATGAAAGCGAGTAGGTGATTAGTCAGCACATGCTGGTAACGCACAGGGATTAGGGACCTCTCCAGGCACACTGAGGGATCTAATGTGCCCCATGAGAAGGCTCTGCAAACGATCACAGAGCCACCACCGCCGTGAACAGAGCAGACCTGGCACGATCTGGCCATGGCCCGATGCTGTTTACACCACTCCCGCACCCTCCCGTGAGCTTGGTACAGCTGAAAACGGGATTCATCTGACCACACGACGCAGCATCATTCTGCAGGAAGGTCCAGTTTTGATGTTCCCGGCACCAGACGAGGCGTAATTTCCAATAACGAACAGTCAACAGTGACACACGAGTAGAGCACCGGCTCTCGTAGCCCAGGGTACGTAGCGTGAACCACACCGTTCGCTTGCTGACGTTGCTTGGACTTCTCACATTTAACCTGGATGTGATTTGCGCTGCCGTTACCAAACGGTTGGTCTGTACGAGACTGGACAGTCTACGTCAGTGGTTCTCAAAGGGTGTGTCGCGGAACTTCCGAGACTTTGTGATATTGCTGGAAAAAATAAATAAATAATTTCACTCAATATTACTTTTGAAAAAGAAACAAGAGAAAAATATTCAAGAGCTTAAACATATTTATTTTACAGAGGCTTACAATAAAAGATTTGAGTTATTAATGAGAAACTTGAACTTGTCGTTTATTACATAAAAGTTCAGTTCGTGCTGGAAATGAAGGTAAACACGCACGCATTTCCTGTTAAACTGAGAAAAGTCTGTCGCGATTCTTGTTTTTCATGTTCGTTAGTGCCGAAAAGCCCAACTCGCACATTTAGGTGGTTGGAAAGTGTAACAGAATTTTAACTGCTTCCACTGCTATTTCTGGGCACTCTTTCTTCGCCAACATCCAAAACTTACGAAGTGATAGTTCACCATATTTCAGTTGAAGGGTTCAATCTGACTGAAGTTCTACGAATTGCTCTTCTCTCTCCAGAGGGAGGTCGGTGGTGGGTTCTGAGGACACAGCATAATGATTGCGCACACAGTCAGACTTGGTGACAGTGATGGAGGGAAAATATTGTACCATGCTATCCCCAAGAGCTAGCAGGTGATTTAAAATCAGTTCTGATGTCACGTCCCCGTGTGGATCTACCTCCAAAATCAGAGGAAACATCTGAAAATTTTTCTTTTCTTGTAATTTCCAAATTCTAAATTTTCTTAAGAACCCGGTGAGTTTATCGCTTGAAGTCAGCAGATTTTCTTGTTTTCCTTGCATACTCTCGTTTAGGTAATTTAAATGGCTGAAAATATCAGCCAAGTAGGCTACCTTTTCACACCACTCTTCGTTTTTTAACTGTGCAGCAAAGTCTGGGTTTTCCATACAAAACTAAACATACTTAATATCTCATTTTTCAGCCCAAAAATCTCGCAAGGTCTTTACCATTTGACAACCAGTGGATATCAGTATAAAGAACCAAAGTGTCATGATGAGATCCCGCTTAATGGCACATTGTTTTTAGGAGTCTTGTCTTAAGAGCCCTTGACTTAACGAAATTGACCATTTTAATGACTGAATCTAAAATACTTTTAAGTTTTGTTGGAATAGTCTTCGCCATCAGAGCCTCACGATGTATGAAGCAGTGTGTTGAACCTTCACTAGGGAAATCTGTTTCAGTCTTGAAAAAATCCTTTGAATCTTCCAGTCATTGCAGGTGCACCGGCTGTGCAAACGGACAGACAATTTTTCCAGACAGCCCATTTAGTTCCAAGGTGCTGAATAAGGAATTATACACATCTCATCCGGTTGACGTTGAAGGCAATTCAGTACATAAAAAGAATTGCTCAATAATCAAATCTTTATCATCAAATCTGATGTAACTCAGTAATTGCCATTTCTTACTTACACTGAAGAGCAATTGAATTAGAGATACCTGTCTAGTAACGTGTAGCACCACCTTTCACTCTGATGACGGCGGCGATTCGTCTCGGCATGGACTCGACAAGACACCGGAAGCGTTGGGAAGCCATACGGATCCACGACCCCTGAACAAGCTCCCACAGTTCACGAAGATTTGATGGAGAAGGGTCAGAGCCTCCAACATATCTCTCGATGACATCCCAGATGTGCTCGATGGGATTGAGGTAAGGTGACCTAGCTGGCTAAGGAAGCGAGGTCACGTTGGTGGAGTGCTCATCCAACCATTCGGACACAATTCGGGAGCTGCATTGTCTTGTTGCAGGATGAGGTCCCCAGTGGAATGTTGAAGACGCACAAACGGGAACAAATGGTCGTCCAGGATATCCCGGTAACGTTGACCTGTGAAGGACGATGTCACACGTACCAGTGGTCCCATTTTAGTCGACGTAAACAGTACTCAGACGAGAATGCCACCCCCATCAGCTTGAAGAGTACCCTGCTGGCAAGAAGGATCCATCGCTTCATGTGGTTTGCGCCGTACTCGTATCCAGCCAGCGGCATATACCAACGTGAATTTCGACTCATCAGTCCAGGCAACATTTCCCTACATGTCTAGAGTTCAGTGGCGATGTTCCCGCGCCCATGCTAATATTTCCACCCTGTGATGTGCGGTCAGCAGCGGTACCCTCGTGGGACGATGGCATCTGTACCCCATAGCCAGGAGATGGTTCTGGATGATGTGGCTGCTTACACGTTTTTGTGCACCAGCGTTAAATTACCGAGTGATTTCTTGCACTGTAGCCCGTCTATCCGCTGTTACAATGCGAGCTAGCCGACGATGACTCCGCTCATCCACACGCTGTTGTCCACAGCAGTTGGCCCTTGCAGGGATGGTTTTACCGGATTCTATGTACTCACGGTGCATCCGTGACACAGTGGCTCGTGAAAATCCCAGTGCCTGCACGACTTCCGAGATGGAGTGACTCATTCGTCGGGCTCCGACAATTTGCCTACGATCAAATGCGCTTAGATTCTTCGTCCTACCCATACTGCGTCCGAATCTTACTGATTCCCGTCGCATCACTCCTTATATTGTCGGATCACTGCATACGTCATGTCGTTTCCGTTTACAGGGCCGCCCTCAGCGCCACATTTGCATAACGCCAGTCGTCTCTAATTCAATTGCTCTTCAGTGTATATGAGTTAACTAATCGAGCTGTAGTGAAAATACTCGACCGTCACTTAGCTTTTCACGTACATGGCTCTAGATATCTGAAGACATGTCATCAATCCGCCGGGAAATGGTATCGTTTAAAAATCGAACCAAGGATATTTCTTTTTCGGCGCCGTCACCTAACACCGATTTCAGTATTTCGTTGCAGCCAGGTAAAATATCTCGGACGATTAGTAAGAAGCCAACGCTTGGACCGCTACAACACCGGCAATTAAAGTATTTCTTCACATTCATTTCTCTCCAAAATATTTCAAATTTATGCTTTGATCAGAAATCGACATTGTTGTAGTTCCTTCCATCATACTTGCAAAGTATCAGGGAAATGAGTTATTAAGTTTTTTTCTCTGTATAGGATGAATATAGTAATGATTAGTGAAGATTTACGTAGCCAAGGTCAGCATCATATGGCAGCCTAGTCCGGTCCTCCGGGGATTCTTAGCACCCTCTGCTTTCGCACTCGCACTGGCCTGTCGCACTCGTACTGGCCGCTGCCTTGGCCAGGTACATTCCAGCTGCCGGAGAGTGAGGGCCTCCAAAATGACTCCCTACTAAGATACGCGGACAGAAAGTCTCGCTGCTGATTTGTCGTCTTGACACGTGTTTCACCTCGGTAGTACACCACAACCACTGAAGGCAAACGGGGCGCGCGTAAGACCGAGTCTCCCGCAGTAATGCCAACTCGTGCGTTAGTGTGCCGCGGGGACTCACTAAAAAGGATAGTGTGCCGTGAACAAAAAAAGGTTGAGAACAACTGGTCTACGTTGACCCCGCTCATCAATGGCGTGTGTTCGGCCAGCACTTGCTCTCTGGACGCTGGTACGTCAGTCGATGGCATACTCGCGGTACACCCGTCATACAATTGCCCTAGGGAACTCTAGGGTTCTTACCACTTGGGCAATAGAATGACCCATGTGTCTCACCACGTCTACACATGTTCGTCGATTGCGATACACTGTTGGGAACCCTGTTGTCTGCCTATTTATGGGCTGCGTTTGGTTTGGGTCTGTCCCACTCTGTACGGGCGATGCCCATGTCAGCTGCCCATCACCCTCGTCTCTAATGCTTTGTCTACTATATGTACAGTCATAAGCGCCGAATAGACGGGGGCAACGGTGGTGATCGCCCCCTTAGTGATTAGACAGCAAGGGCAAAGATATGTTTTGGCCCCGTCGGTCTTCCCTGGAAATGCATGCTTTTTAAATATGTTAGTTTTGTATCAACATTTTAATTTTATCTAACAATGCTGAGTTTTTTCTTTTAGTTTAACTGTGCTTTCTACAAAGAGGGAAGGGGAGATACTGGGGAGCTCAAGCGACGACCTTATAAGGTATGTGAATTAGGATAGAATACAATCATCGAGCAGTTTAATAGGAATACATCCATGTAATTCCTCTGAGAAGAAGCATTCAATGTCAGTAAATTTTTAACTAGCATTTTGATGGAAAAATGGAACAGAACAAAAACTGTACAACTCTATGAAATATACCAAATACACCAAAATTTAACATCAATTGCTTATTAAATTAAAATAAAATAAATACTGAAAGATACAAAGTTTCTTCCCAATTTTATAAATTATTTATTAATGGAAACTGAATTAAAACAGAAAACAAATATACCAACAATTGTGGAGAGTAACTACATTCACTGCTTAAGCATTTTTCATGATAACAGGGAGCATCATTACCTAACTCGAAGAAAACCTTTAAGATCGCTTCAGAAAAGAGTCCTGCCGCCCGTGTTTTTCAGACTCCATTTCCTGTTAATTCAATTATAGCACGTAATGCTACTTTTGAAATTTGGAACACTTCATAGAGATGAACAATATTTGTTGTGTGGCATTTTTTCATTAACATGGTATTTAAAAAGTTACTGGTCATTGAATGTTTCTTCTCACAGGGACATAACATGGTGGTGCTTCGAATAAATTGGAAAATGAGTGTATGTATATGTGCAAATTTCAGAGGCTATATTTCGTTTTTGATTCATTATAAATAAATTTTACATATGTATGTATTATATATACATAGAACTCAAAGACGATATTTTCAGCCCCCTCGAAAGTATAATTAATCCGGGAATTTACAATTCCATCGAACATGAAGTTGAAATATATTATTATTCTTGTACTATATGTCATTGCTTTAGTGCTCATGTGCTTGTTTATGTGTGTGGTTAAACGACGATCAGTTTTAAAAGTGAATGCTACTTTCTCGTGATTTTTTGGTTCGCCCCCGTGACATTCATGAAAAGTCGGCGCCTATGTGTACAGTACATGTATGCATAACACGATCGCAAGCAATTCTGTCAGTAATGTTATGTGATGCTGCAGTTTCCATTCTGAGCAGTGCATGACTTTGATGTATTTTGATTTATTAGGTTAGGAAAAGAAACTTCACGTCAGCAGTTTAAAAACTCGATGCAGCAATTCTTTTCTTTTTGTTCCGTTAAAGACTAATATCGAAGACTGAGGGGGTAAAGTGTTGCCCAACTTAAATTTATGTTTATTAAATCAAGAGATAGGAAGGGGAAGAACCGAAAATTAAATCTATCCGTGATTTACCCGAGCCCTAAATCCAGGTACTCTATGATGAGATGACACAAGTATTTATGCTTATTTGGACACATAAGCAGCTGGTTGATAAGGTGAAATTTCAAATTTTTTCAGTGCTGCCACATATATTTATAAACAACTTTCTTGAGTGATTAAGGTCAGCCAGAATTCTGCGAAAAATAACAATCCATCTTTATGAACTTGTTTTTATTTTTCTAAGCAACACACTCTAAATTTGTACGTTTTAGATACACGCCTGGTGCATTTGGTCGGCTTCCTTAATTGTAATTAAAGAGTAATGAAGTTCGTATTATATACTTACCATAATGGAGAAAAGTCTCCATTATGGTAAGTACATAATACGAAATTCATAAAAAAGGGTAAATTTAGTCAGATCTTATGAACATAAAGTACTATTAAAAACTAGTCAGTACTAAAGCACTATTAAACTAGTGTCAGTCAGAACTTAGTCAGTACTTATGAACATAGTACTGACTTTTTTTGTACATTTGAGCGTCAGACGTGAGCTACTCATTACGAGATCCCGGGATTCGGTCACGGGTAAAATTTAAAATGTAAAATGTGAATGGTGTGCTTTTTCATCGATCCTGGTTCTGTTAGTTGTCTAGACCCGCTACTTTAACTTAATGGTAAGTGACTTCTCTTGGCTGTTAATACTTGCCACAGAAGATGCGAGTGTAATAGAAGCATACATTTGCCTCCCCCTCCCCAAATTCATATTTAAAAATGTCTAGAGTATTTCACTTTTATTTGGAATCTTGTCAATGGTGACATCAAAACACAAAGACACGGACAGACAAACAAAAAAATTGTTCACTTTTAAAGCCCATTTTCCTACCTTCCCTGAAAATATCACTCTGTGAAAGAAAATGAATATCTTTGTGATTCCTGGTTGTATGTGATCTAAAAAGGAATGCCATAACATGCAAATGTGTATTGTAGAAAGAGTGGCTTGAATTTACGGAGAAGTTCTGAAATTTATCTTGATAGCTACGTATAATGGCTTTTGTATTAAGGGGTCCACATACACATAGTCTTGAGTACTAATATAGGGACTTAAGAGGGGGCATTTGCCCTCCCTGGAAATCGGACTATACCATTTCTGTTATTGGAAGGTACTACAGAGAATTTTGCGATAAATCTAATTCTGATGGCTAATTTCGTTTCATTTATTTTTCGTTAGACGATTACATTTGACGATGTTATATTTCAAAATTAATTTTATAACATATAACATTAAGAAATAAACGTACGTAACATGTATACTTATTTACGAAGTAGCCACAAAACAGGAAATTGAGAAAAAGGCTATATATATATATACAGTATATATACACTGCCGGACAATTGCTAAGGACGGATGACAATAGCAACGATAGCAACCATAAAATGGAAGGCAGGAAAATGTGGAAATTAGTATAAGTGCGGGATACAGTAAGACGTGTTGTGTGTATGCAAATTTTGGATTGCCGAACTTGTTCGTGACGTCGTAGCGCTGATAAGAGATATAAAGAATTTAACACGTATTGATCGTTGTTGTTCAAACACAAAGTTGAAAGGGAAAGAATCAATTGACGAACTTGCAATTTTCAGTATGTCTTCCCGACATCACCTAGATGATTTCACGCGTAGCCGTATTATTGGCAAGATTGAAGAAAGGCGAAAAATAACAGATATTGCCAGGGAGTTCGACGTCAGCCACAGTGTTGTTTCAAAGCTTTGGAAATCATTTCAAACAATTGGAAAGTGTAGCAAACGTCACGGGGGAGGTCGGGTTCGCAGTACGACACCTGCAGAAGATCGGTACATAGTGCTATCAACAAAAAGACACTGGCGCAGCACAGCAAGTGAGGTAGCAAATCAGTTTATGGCTGCTACTGGCAAGCGGATCTCCCGAAAAACTGGGGCCAGACGTTTGAACGAAGGAGGACTATACGCCCGCCGTCCTGTTGTGTGCATCCCATTGTCCAGACGTCACCGTACCACCCGTTTGCAATGGTGCCATCAACATCGCAATTGGACTGATAACGACTGGTCTGCTGTCCTCTTCTCAGATGAGAGTAGATACAGTCTATCGTCTGATTGTCGACGACAACTGATCTGGCGTGATAGTGGTACTGCATATTGTCCAGCAAACATACAGGTAAGGTACCGATATCCGACATGTAGTGTCATGGTATGGGCTGGCATCATGATCAATGGTCGTACGTCCCTCTATGTGCTTCCAACTGGGACTATGACTGGCCAACGATACATTAATGATGTTCTGCTACCTCATGTTCGCATGTTCCGTGGTGCTGTCGGTGATAGATTCATTTTCATGGACGACAACACAACATGTCATCGAACAGTCGCTGTCCAGGAGTGTCTTGAGAACGAGGATATTCAACGCCTCGTATGGCCAGCACGTTCTCCAGATCCGAATCCCATTGAAAATGTGTGGGATGCTTTGGGGAGGAGTCTTGCTGGTCGCCAATGCCCTCCCATAAACAAGGACACCCTCATCCGTGCACTGACAGAGGAATGGGATAAATTACCCCAACAGCTTCTTGATAATGTTGTGCAAAGCATGACACGACGTGTGGAATCTTGCATCGTCCTCCATGGTGGCCATATGCCGTATCGACATCTTACGCCGGAACGCCTGTGGACGGTAATTGCATTTTTTTTTCACGTTTACGTATTCTGCACAAAATGGCCTGTTTGTCCCTTGAACACGTTCCAAAGCCTTCTGGATTTCAGAGCACAATAAATTGTCTTTCTTGTAATGTCCTGGCATTCTGACATTATTTTATTTCACTTGGCATCCAACCACACTTACCTTTTTATGCTCTATATAGCCATTTATGATCCGTCCTTAGCAATTGTCCAGCAGTGTATATATAGCCTGACTGAATCCCAATTCGTCTAAAGTACGTAGTCAATATAATTCCTCTAAGTACGTAGTGCACATATAAAATTTACGCATATGTGGTCTGATTAATAATTTTCTAATATTAAATTTCATATTTTAGTTTTTTAGCAAATAATTGTTTAGTTGTTTCCGAAAATAATTATATTTATTGATATGTGTTAGCTGACAAGGTAGGTTATTCCATGACACCAATCCCTGGTAATCAATACACGTTTGTTGGTTAAAGTGTTAGGCATTGGTAATAAAAACGCAGGTTTGCTTCTTGTTTGATAGTCATGACCCAGAGTGTTCAGCTGAATTAAATGTTGATACCTATTATCCTTTATTCTTTTATACATAAATCCTAATAATCTATATTGCCATTAAGTTGTCCAAAGACTGATACACAGACATCGTATAATCATCGGTACAATAAGTACCCGGTTTCTTGCAGTAATACATTATATAATAAATAGCTGGTGCACCAAATAGGGGAAAGGAGAAGGGATTTTCAATATCTAAAAATCCATAAATATTAATACGTACACCCATATTAAAATTAATTCCCTTAAAATTATTTGAAATTTTGACCATCCTGTTTTGCAATGATTGTAATTTATATCTTAGTAGTTTGACCCCATACCAATAAGCAATAAGTCAAACATGGATAAATCAGACTGTAACACAGCATTTTAAATATTTTAATTGTTAAATTATTTGAAATTCTCGTAATTAAACCCTGCTAATTTTTCTGCAGAACTTTTGGATGCGTGTGTATTCAGTAAAAATAGGAAAAACGATGGGAATTTCCAGTAAAAAAAAGAGAAATTTACAGTAGGAAATGACAATGAATTTTCCCATTGCATGTTGAACAGCGTACAGTGTGGAAAGGTATGAAAGGCGAATAAATGAAAAGTATACCATCCTCTGCAGTAACTATTCACTGCTGGAAACAAGATTTTTCGAAATTTCTACCATAAAATTTTCTTGAGGGTGTTTTTTTCTTTCTTGGTAACCAGTTGAGTGATTTCTGGGTGTTTCGTGGCGCATGCAACCAAAATGACCAAAAACATGACAAAGAAATTTCCTTATTGTCCTAACAAACTGTCTAATTTCATTTATCCGTCTGATGCTATGTAAGTAATATTTGGGCCTTCTAGTTTGAAATTCAAATTTATGTGTTGAGAGTGTGGCATAAACGATAGATAAAAAGATAGCACAGTGGAAAGTCACATATCGAAATTTGCATATTGTATATGTTATCACAGTTTTACAATTTCTGCGTACAAACTAAGGTATGGGAGCCACTACATATATATAGGCATAATACAATGACTTGTACGACACTTCAAGCACCCGGTTTCTTACGGTAATACAATAGCAGGTGCACTAACTTATGGGGGAGGGGATATTAGTTGCCGCAATAACCTTAAAATCATGCGATATGCCATCCGCAATATCCGGTCTCGTTACAGAGACTCAAAATCAGATCCTCTAATAGGCGATTTAAATCTAATAATTAATGAAATCTCAAGTATTCCCGCGAACCGCTTTTATTACGGGAAATTTTTCATCATATAGATACGGAAAAAGTGAGAACATAATTTTCCCGTTAATATGCAGATAATCGCGCAAAAAAAAGGTCCCTTAAAATTCAGAATTTTCCATTAACGCCTCTTAGAAACGGAACATTTTCGTTTTCAATAGGAAAATAATTAACAGGAGTACTTCTGTCAATTCACAAATGAAAAATCCGTGAAATGCAGGGTTTTCCCATCATTTAAGAAAAAGGTTAAATCAGGAACATGCTACGTTAATTAACGAAAGGAATCACGGAAAATGCCTCGTGAATTTCAGGAAATTTTATGGTGTGCATACTACAAGTGTACATGTCACGAATATACTTTTGCATCCCCAACCGAAAAATTTTCTACCAGGAAAATCTTACAAATGTTTGGCCTCATTCAATTAAAAGGAAACTTCATTCTTCAGTTAGTTTTTAGGAACAAGTAAATTATGTTTAAGGGAAAAACGCTCGAAAGTTTGTGAGAAGTCTTGGTCGCTCTTACCTCCATCTAAAGCAAGAAAGAATATTTCCAATATTATACTAGAAACGGGGATGTCAAGTATACGAACAGAATCTAAAAAAGTGGTGTTACCTGCACGCTATTTTTCCTGGCAGACATAAGTATATCAACACACGAGGTAAACAAAAGCTTTCTTCGCTGAACGACTATTCTTTGGGAGTATTCTCTGGGCAGAATGTTGCAATTTTTCCTCTCATGTTATGTACAATAAAGTTTCAAAGTTATTCTTAATTGATGGTATTCATCCCTTCTCAAATCATTCAACGGTGAAACGATAAAACACGTGAAAATTTTGCATTATCTGCTTTCTCTTTTTTCTTAATAACATCCATAGGTGTTTCAACATAATCGTGTAGTTTTATTGCCTTTGCATTTTATCTGTTTCTTCAGCGTTTGATTTCCGATGTCAAATTCCCTTTCAATGAAAGTTCTTTGTACCGCCCTCGTCAGCAAAGCGATAATTACACAGCTCAGTTGCTTCCCCTGTTCCGATAATAACAGACTCGTTTCGTGTATGTAGACCAGAGATGTAAACTATCGTCGTTTGTTTTGTTTTTTTATCGATTGACAGAGAAAATTAGATGATATTTACTGTAAACAGTCGAATAAAACTGGTGTTACATGCTGTTTAAACATAAACCGATTTCCAAGAAATCCATAGAACATCATTCATATTTAAAAAAATTTGTGTAACCTGCAGCGATAAGAATATTTTTGCTGTTTGATAAAGAACTTTCCCGTCTGCAAAATAATCAAACTGGAGAAAAAATTTCCTTGTTATATTCACAACATAAATGCAGTATCATAGAAAAAAAACCCTTGGTACTCTTTGTATGATAGATAATAATTTATGCTATGCACCTTTCACATGCCAAGACCTTTGTGAATGTGAAATAAAACGAGCGATTTGAGAGCATATACGTATTTATTTACGTATAACAGATTGAATTTATTCGCGTAACTCACGACCACACCGAGCCACAGACCGGTACATACTGTGTGGAATTAAATCATACCAACAAACAATAAAGTTCACTAAATCCTGACATTGAGGTAGGTGGATTAATGAATGTTATTTTCTTAAAACTAATAAAAGGAGATATGTGAGTCCTAAAAGCAAATATTTACTAAACTATGGCGGCGGTAATAATAAGCATTTCGCCTGTTAAATTTTTCAAAAACAGCATTTATTATTATTTGTGACGTGCATGTCCCGCAGGACACATGTCTGCATAGCTCAGTTGGGAGAGCGACTTACTCCTAAGTGAGGGAACCCCCGGTTTCTATGCCCGTCGAGGAAAAACTTGTGCGTAATATTGGCGCCCGAACTTCCAGGATGACCCGGCTGTTTAGTTTCTCGCAATGATGTGATGTTCTTTCCACACGGCGAGACAGGAAAAATGAGAATCCCTTCTTCAGCGCTTCGAAACAATAATTGTGTATGATGTTACGTTCCACGCACCAAATTGTCTGGGATTTCTCAAATGCATGTTCTCCATGGATGACTGTCTAGAGCAACACATGGTCCCGGCTGACCCGTAAGACATGCCCCCAGGCCCTCTTTCGGAGGGAGAGGGGGAGATGTGACGTGCCTGCGCCGTAGGACGCACATGCTATAAAGGCAGATATCAGGGAGAGCACATGTTCACGTAGTTCAGTTGGGAGAGCGACTTAGAGGGGACCCGGTTTCGAAGCCCGGCGCGAACAAACTTGTACGTTATATATTATACGTATATTATTTAGATTTAGACAAACGTAAGAAACGACCCTGACACCGATGAAATATGATACAGATACGAAAGTCCATCTGCGTATGCGCAAGCAAAAATCTATCCTCAAGATAGAAAGAAAAGCTGAATCGCAAGTGTGTTAGCGAGGGGGATTGGTAACTTTTGGTCTAGGATATCTCCAGGTTACATCATTTTAAAGCTGTCGTCAATGGCAGGTACCCTCCCTTGGGGGAGGAAGAGTAGAGAGGAAGCCAAATTTCACTATAACATCATTTCGTGCTATGCGTAACGTATAAAACATAGACCTAAGTCATTGCACGATACAATCTCATGTAAAAATATCCTCAAGTACTATACTGAATTATATTTATTACATGAGGTTAAAAAGCTATGTACAGAAGTTTAAAAACACAAGATCTTTCGCAGTAACAGCTACTGCATCATTGAGCGACATACAGCATATGGAACCAGAGTTCTTAAATAGTTTTAATATGATGGTACAGAAGAAACTATAAAGCGCCGCCTGACGGTACAGCAATGACATACATCACTGAAATACATTCGTAACCCCCTCTGCAAAAATAAACTCAAAATAGTAATTATAAAGGTAACGGTAGTCTTCCAGGCCCGAGGAATATGGTACGGCATATAATTATTGCAACATTTATCACCGAACTGGTAAATAAACATGCTTTCCATATACAATACAGAAACTTTGTCCTTCAGGCCGTAAGTCAACTTTGTCCTTCGGGCCGTAGTGTTCAGCCAACCTGATACCAAAATTTCTAAATGTAGAACCTATGTATTCAGCTTTTTTAAAGTAGAACCTATTCCATTCAGTTGGATAGGACTTGGTTGTCCTGACAGCAACCTTACAGGCTGAAATTAATACTGTGCAGTTACGACATATCCACAAACTTCGATGTTTGGTTTCTAATGCTTTGGAATCTGAATCTAACTATCTTCAATAGTCAAAAATTGGGATGGTTGGAATATACAGTTGCACCCTTCTAATATATTAATTTTAGCTCATATGTATTGCCTTCAGTACAAAACTCTGCTTTGTTGAATAGGGGTAGCAAATTTGCTTACCCTTCTAAAAGAGTTAACTATTATTCATTCGTTCCACAAGCTGAGAAGGTTATTGCAGCTCTGCCAGAGGAACGTCACTACCAGGAGGAAATCAGACAACTAAAGCAACTGACGGCGCAACAGGACTTATCTCTCATTTTGGCCGATAAGTCACAACAAATTGTCATTTATGACAAAACTGCATACATTGAAAAAATGGAAGAGGCAATAAATCACATTCCTCATAAAATTATGAGGTTTGACCCCTGTGTAGCCACAGTGGCGGCATTGGGCAAGTTAAAAACCATTCTGCTTTTCAAACTTCCATTGTTCGTTCTATGCACCCACACCCTGGCCCCCATGTGCCGGATTCATTTCGTAGAGATAAGCTGCATAAACCGAGACATCCCACAGTGGCAGCATTGGGCAAGTTAAAAACCATTCTGCCTTGCAAACTTTCATTGTTCGTTCTATGCACCCACACCCTGGCCCCCATGTGCCAGATTCATTTCGTAGGGTTAAGCTGCATAAACCGAGACATCCCACACTGGTGTGCAAAAATTAAGGACGAAGAGGAGAAATTAGCATAACAGCGGAACGAGCACGCAGAACGGACCGAAAGACCACTCAGCGAAAGACCACTCAGGAGATAGACTAGGGTCCGGTACGGTAGGGCAAGCGCATACATGCAGTATGACGTGGGGGGGGGGGGGTGTCGGAAGAGTATAAAGCTCACGAGCGGTGTACGCTCAGCAATTTGGTGAAAGGTATTGCACGGTGTACATCTGTTTGAACGACGTCGCCTTGCTGCCACCGTGTGATATGTCCAACAGGCAATCCAGTAGACAACATCTGGATGACTTTACCAGAGGTCGCGTCATTGGGAAGTTGGAAGAAAGTCGAAGTGTGACTAGTGTGACCGAGGTGTTCGGGATCAATCACAGCATCGTTTCACGAGCTCGGAGAGCATTTAAAACGACAGAAACAGCTGTCCGAGAGTTTAGCGGTGGTCTCCCACGAGAAACCACGTCGGCGGACGACCGGTATATTGTGCTACAGGCGAGAAGAGACAAACGGCAGACAGCGGGAGAAATCCCAAGGCACGTGCAACAGACAACTGAACATCCGTTATCGCGTTTTACCGTAGCTAGGAGACTGTACAAAGGTGGTCTGTTTGCACGACGACCAGTACGGTGTGTGCCATTAACGACTGCTCATCGGAGACGGCGGTTTCTGTGGTGCCAGGAACACAAGAACTGAACACATCAGCAATGGGGTCGAGTTCTCTTTATGGATGAGAGCCGATTTAGTCTGACGAGAGATTCTGGACGTATACACATCTGGAGAGAGCAGGGAACACGCAATCACACCTCCAACATAATCGAAAGGGACCGGTTTAGAGGTGGCGGAGTTGTCGTTTGGGGCGGTATCATGCTTGGTAACCGTACTGACCTCCACATCTTCCAAGGAGGTTCAGTCACTTGTGCCCGCTTTTATACCGAGGTTCTCCTGCTTCAAGTGCGTCTGTTTAGAGGTGCTGTGGGTCCTGAGTCCCTCTTCATGGACGAGAACGCTACACCTCATCGTGCAGTGGCTGTCGCAGAGCTATTGGAGAGTGAAGATATTCAACGCATGGATTGGCCTGCAAGGTCCCCGAACCTAAATTCAATCGAACACGTGTGGGACCTTCTCGGAAGACGCTTGGCAGCACGTCACCAGCCGCCAGCAACGATTCCGCAGCTGCGATCGGCGCTACAAGAGGAATGGGCCGCGATGCCTCAACAGTTCCTTGACAACCTCGTCCTCAGCATGGACAGACGTTGTAACTCCTGCAACGCAGTCAGGGGTGATCATATCCTCTACTAAAGACTGGATATTTCTTGGCAGCTGTCTGTCACATGGACGTTTCTGTCTTCTGTCCAGTTGTGCTCGAAGCTACCTTCTCAATAAAGTGCCTTTGTATCCTTTGGATTCCTTGTTTGGACGGTTTTGCTCACTTGTCCCATATTCTTACATCTTGGGGATGTTATGGTATGATTTGAGTCGATGTGGAGCACTTTTGCACGACGTTACATTCGAAAAACCGTCTCGTCCTTAATGTTTTCACGTCAGTGTATTAGACCTTTGGTGTCCAGCTCTTCTAACCCTTGTCGCACTTTAAAAAAGGCTTTGGCAAATTTTTTGGCTCCGTTCATTTCCGACTCGCAATTTTCTATTAGAAGTTCAGAGCAGGCCTTCAATAAAATTCGGGCTTTTAACTCTGGAGGTAATAGTTTTTTCATGGCATCTCTTGACGTAACTTCTTTGTTCCCCAGTGTTCCTGTGCCCGATGTTATCGATATTATTGACTCCAGGCTCCTTTCGTTTGGGTTATGTCAACCCGTGAAAGCCTTAGCCGTTGTGCAGGCTTTGAAATTTATTCACCCACGTTCTTGTTTCAAATTCAATGGTGTTATTTACCGATAATTATAGGGTACGCATATGGGTTCAGCATTGGTTGGAGTTTTGGTGGAAATCGCTTTGCAATCTTTGGAAGAGCGTGTGTTTAGTCAATGTGTCTTGCGTCCTGCATTATATTTAAGATACATTGATGATATTCTTATTTTTT
The DNA here is from genome assembly GCA_039090855.1 of Macrothele yani. Taxonomy (NCBI): domain Eukaryota; kingdom Metazoa; phylum Arthropoda; class Arachnida; order Araneae; family Macrothelidae; genus Macrothele; species Macrothele yani. The sequence goes on from CM077026.1 coordinate 81,594,351, forward strand.
GGACTTATTCTCTCGATGAACCTATGGCTTTTTCGGAACTTATGTCAGCTCAGTTGTCATCTGTCAATTTTACAGTCGAGGTTGAAAATTCTTGCTCCCTCCCATTTCCGGATATTTTTTTACAGCGTAACCCAGTATCTCATCGTTTAACTACTTCTGTTTACCGTAAGCCTTCTGCTGTTTCTTGTATTATCTTTGCCAATTCGGCTCATACCTAAGGTTATAAACTTTCGGCATTGCTATCATTTTGTTCGTCTCGCGTTCACACACTCTTCCACTGCTCGGTTACGCCATCATGAATTCAGGATTATTGGGGACATTGCTCTTAGACATGGGTACACCCAGAGTTGTATCTTCCGTATCATTGCTCGTGTCTCGAGGCTGAGATTTACTACTCTTTCACGCCCGTTCCGGGAAATCAGATTTGTGGGTTCTTTGGATTACTTACCTAGTGTTTGCTCTGGTTTGAGTAGTCTGTGCCGAGGTTGCCATTTGGCCTACTGTCTAAGGACTAGGTCGTTATTTTCTTTCATTCGTAAAGATCGGGACCCTCTTCACAAACTTTCCAGACATGGGGTTTACTGTGTTCCACTTAGGTCGGTTATCCTGATGTACCTGATAGTACATACATAAGTTCTACTTTTAGAAATTTTGGTATCAGGCTGGCTAAACATCAGTATAGTGTCAGGCGTAAATGTACTGATACTTCTCTCTCACGCCTGGTCAGTGCTGGTACTTACATTCCTGACTGGAATGCTTCGAATCTGTTGACTTACGGCCCGAAGGACAAAGTCTCTTTATTGTATATGGAAAGCATGTTTATTTACCAGTTTGGTAGTAAATGTTGCAATTAAGATATAATGTTCCATATTCCTCGGGCCTGGAAGAAGTTGTTAAATGGACTACCATTACCTTTATAATTACTATTTTGAGTTTATTTTTTGCAGAGGGCGTTACGAATGTATTTCAGTGGTGTATGTCATTGCCGTACCGTCCAGCGGCACTTTATACACTGGTTTCCATAAATTAAGGAAAAATCACAAAAATAGAAATAACGCCTTCAAAAAGAAACCAATCGGTACGAAGTTTGAGTATGTTGTTATATGAAAGGTGCTGAATGAAACTGCAATATGCAAAATAGTGGCGCTGCAATCTGAATGCGTCACCTGCAAGTACCATAAAAATGCATGTATGAGAATAAGACTGTCAGTTTCGCTGTGACAGTGAGATATGAAATCTGGAATAGCCAAATCCTTACCATGACTTCGAGGCATCATTTGACGGAAGAACTACGATGGAGGGCCATTGGGAGATTAAAGTCAGGTCAAAATCAGACAGAGATGGCCAGATGGTTAAATGTGAGTCCTTCTGTGGTTCATAGACTTTGGCAACAAGTCCAAACCACGAATTCGGCACCCCGAAGATTCAGCCAAGGATGGTCAAAAGCTACGTCGAGCGCGGATGACCAATATTTACAGTTATGCGCACGAAGGAGTAGAACCTCAACTCCAACCCAACTTAGGTCTCGGCTTGTTACAGCCACCGGAAGAATGTTGTCAACGTCTACTGTGAGCAGAAGACTTCATGAAGGTGGTCTCTACGCGAGGCGACCAGCCATTTGTGCGCCGCTCACCTCGCGTCACAGGAGGGAGCGTTTGAGATGGGCATGCCAACATGTCCACTGGACTGCAGATCAATGAAGGGCTGTTCTCTTCACAGATGAATCCAGGTTTAGCTTGCAAAGAGATAGCAGACGTTGCTTGATTTGGAGAGAACCTGCAACCCGTTATCATTCATCAAACATCCGTGAAATAAATTTATACGGAGGAGGCAGTATATGTGTGTGTGGGCTGGTATCTCTTTGGGTGGACGCACAGACCTCCATGTCTTTCCACGTGGAACCGTGACTGCTCAAGTCTATAGAGATTACATCCTTGATGCTTTTGTGCGCCCTTATGCTGGTGCAATAGGTGATAATTTCATCCTATAAGACGACAACGGGCTCGTATTGTAGAAGATTATCTTCAGCAGCAAACAAATCAGCGCATCGAATGGCCAGCTCGATCTCCGGACCTGAATCCCATCGAGCATGTTCGGGATGCTCTAGGGAGACGGGTTTCTGCTCTCAATCCTCCTCCCGAGACACTTGCCACGCTCAGAGCAGCTTTGCAAGGACAATGGCTCTCGCTTCCTACTGACCTCATAGACCGCATAATAGATAGCATCACAAATCGCTGTATGTGCTGTATTGCTGCTCAGGGTGATCATACTCCTTATTGAAGATACCTTTCCTATACCAAACTGACACATCCAATTTGTCAATTTCATACGTGTGCTAATTTCTAAAACATCGTAATTGTCTGGCACTTTGTTTTTATGTTATTTTACATCTTACTATGCGTTGTATACTTTGTCTGAGTTTGATTAAAATCAACATGTAACTTTTTGAGTTATCGCTATTTTTTTGATTTTTCCTTAATTTATGGAAACCAGTGTAGTTTCTTCTGTACCGTCATATTAAAACTATTTAAGAACTCTAGTTCCATATACTGTGTGTCACCCGATGATGCAGTAGCTGCTACTGCGAAAGATCTTGCGTTTTTAAACTTATTTATATAGCTTTTTAACCTCATATAATAAATATAGTTCAGTATAGTACTTGAGGATATTTTTTACATGAGATTGGATCGTGCAATGACTTAGGTCTATATTTTTATAAGCCAAATTTCACTACGACACATACTTTACTACTGTCCATACCATTAAAATACATTTTTGTAATGGCTTTTATCTCATTTATCATGAGGTTATCGCAGTTTACACAGATTGCAATGAGCTGTTGTTACGTTTATGTAAACCTTGATGAAATAATGTTCGGCGATAGTTTAGTAAAATATGTTGTTGAGTAACAATGAAATTAACTATTGTTGCGTCACTTCATGAGACAGCATTCAAAAATCAGATTTCTACTACCGTTACCCTTACTACTACCCTCACTACTGCCCTCACTACTACCGTTACCTTTTTGGTTACATCAAAATTTTATGCATGGGATCGGAAAAGATGTCTTACCATCAAACAGTATGTGCTTTAACAATTTCTCTGAAATGCACATTTTGTCTTAGATGTATTACACACCATTTCCCATCTTAATTAACATTTAAATTGTCTAAATCAGCGTCGCTGCGAATTGGTAAATGTAATTAAAAGCAGTGACTGGAAAGCTACTTTGAAAAAGTAGCTAGCTACTACTACAACTACATTCTTAAAATATTAGCTTGCTAAAGCTAGATTCTTGAAAAGTAACTTACTACAACTATAACTGATTGATGTACTAAAACTGAAGATTTCTGAGGGTCTCCACTACTTTTTCCGAAAAGTAGCTACTTTTGCTACTTTTTAACATTTAGTTTATGTTGAAGGTACAAATCATGAGGACGATCTCTATATGAACATTCTTGCATACGGCATTGAGAGCTAAACCAAGGAAAATAACACAAACAATTTATTCCTACAAATGGTATTCAGAGCTAAACACAAAAGCAAATAACACAAATAATTTATTTATTACATATGGCATTCAGAGCTAAATAACAAAGCAAATAACACAAACAATTTATTCTCACATATGGCATTCAGGGATAAATACCAAAGCAAATAACACAAACAATTTATCTATACCTTTGCTCTGGTCTTCCTACGTAACACAATTTGATGTACTGTTCCCAACACTGAAGATTTCTGAGGGCTGAAATATGTAAAAACACTGATGGGAAGCTATATCATTTGAACATTAGATGTTAAGTTGTCCACCATCTTTTACCATAAGCAAAGTAGGCAAATGCTGGGAGCCAACGATTTTGGGGAAGCATATGCTCATTACCACATACGCATATAACGTAAAGACTAACGAGAGGAAAAATTTGCGATAGCATAAAGAAACTTGCAGTGATTTTTTATATTTTCCACGCAAGCAAACATAATATTGCTTCGGTTAGCAACGAGAAGCTGCTCAAATCTACCCCCACCACCTAAAATTATGTAAGTTATGGCACATTTGTTTCATCTCGTTGTCTAGGCCCCTCACTTCTCAGATGTGAATATGTAGCAAGACGGCATGCTTCCTCTTCTCGAACCAAGCCTTTGTTCCCGAAACAAGATTAGTAGACTTGTTCCCAAACCAGGTTTCAGCCGGATTTTCAAACAAAAGGTTACAACATGGACAACCTAGACTTAGAATTAGCATTACTTACTAATCATGGACAACATTCTCCTTCCTTTGCGTACGTGCGTGTGTAAGAATTGGTAATGCTCAACTCCGCAAATGAAGCGAGTCTTACAAGGGCGGTATTGATAGGGACGGTAGTTTCACTGGGCTACCACAAAAGGGGTTCCATCGTCGTTTTCCTAGCGTCAGCGGAGGACAGCTTTACCAATGAGTTGGTAGAATATGTTTAGGTTAGGTTACACAGGAAACATCGTCTTTTTTGTTTAACAGTTCAACGGTCTAAAAGGTATGTGAAAATCTTTCATTGAATGAGTTTTTTGTGCAGTGCTTATGTGCAACGTGGTTTTTGCTCGAGTTTTAGATGAGTCATGATTGGTGTGTTTGTCGAATGACGTGGGCTATTTCCCTTTCCTGGAACCCGTAGACCCAAATTAGGAACCTTACAAACTGCTTACATACTTTAAAATTGCTCATGGTGGGCGTTACATTCCGTAACGAAAGAAAACGAATGCTCAATGAATGTTTAGGAGGATATTGAACTTCAAAGTGTAATATAGGCCGCCCCGTTGGAGCAGTTGTCTAAGCACTGGCTTATAACCATTCGTCCGAGACGGGTCCGGGTCTTGATCCCGGTGAGGGATGAACGTTGTGTTTGCCTAATGGCACTGGCTCTGTCCTTTCCCTGGAACCAGTGACCTAAATTAAGAACGCAGGTGCCTGCATCCCATTGAGCTGCTCACGGTGGTCGTTAAATTCCCAAACAAAAACAAAACGAAACAAAGTGTAATATATACGTATTAGTTATATATTTCAGAACAAAATGGAAAAAGGGAAGGTAATTTCTTTCTCTCCCTTCAAGCGATATAATAAAGCGTTAGGACATAGCGATGCTTTATTACAGTGCTTGTACGAGAAAGAAAAATGTTCTCCGTATCTCCACAAATGTGTTTCTGGGTATGGCTTTACCACTTTTGTTGTACGATGCTTGTAAATTGTAAATATTAATATATAAACACACAGAACAAAAATTTTCCGAATGCTGATTGAAACTTGTACATCAGTATCAAGTTTATGAACGTAACGAGCTGTAGAAATATGGAGAGTGAAACTGCTAGATTATGATTGCGGGTGTCTGAGGTGTGTGTTTAAAGCATTTGTAGCATTCAATATTTTTTTTTACAGGAACAACTGTGGGTCGTAAAGGCGACGTTACTGAGTGGCAGAAGAGGGCCATTGTTTTTGGCCGTGAACATGGTCATTCCTTGCAAGAGGCGGCGAAGTTTGTTGGACTATCTGAGTCAACAGTCAGAAGTGTCCGTTTCCAGTGCAAGAAATATGAAAGCTATCACTATAGGTGGATCAACTGTGGTAGAAGCTCTATGATGATAATTCGGGATCGAAGGTGTTTGGGACGATTAGAAACCGCTTCACGTTTCTAGACTCGTCAAGAACTGCTTCAAAAGTACAATGCTGGATCCAGTAAACCAGTCTCAGAACGAACGCTACGGAGAGAACTGCATGGCTTGGACATTTTCAGTCGTGTTGCCCGCATACATCCGAAGTTAACAAATGTCCAGAAGAAAAATCGCCTTTCTTGGGCAAAACAGCGCCGTCACTGGACCATTGAACAGTGGCGACGAATCCAGATTCTGCTTGTGTTCTAATGATGGTCGCCCCAGGGTCATGCTGAATTCTGAAGAAGTATTTAACCCAGAATGTGTCCAAAGAGCTGTTCAGAAAGAGATGGAAGTGTCATATTTTGGGGCTGTATTTCAAGTACTGGTGTTGGGCCATTCATTAACGTGACCAATCGCATCAAATCTAAGAATTACGTGCCACTTTTAACTAATACATTACTGCCATTTATCTAATTTTTGGAACAAGAAGGACATAATGAATCCTGTGTTTCAAGACAATAGCTCGCGTGTTCATCGAGCTATAACTGTGCTGGATTATTTTGGAGAACATGAGAGAGACGTCGCACATCTCAATCAGCCGGCAAATTCACCCTATCTAAATGTGATTGAAAAATTTGTGATATGCTAGATAGGACAGTGAAGAAGAAAAAACAACACCCTGCAGATTTGGAGGAATTAATGGATCTTTTGAGCATGGAGTGGAAACTTGATACGCATGTGACACTGAGTCATATTGATGACATGCCAAATAAAATTAAAGCTGTAATTAAAGCAGGTGGCGCTATAACTCCGTATTAAGGAATAAAATTTACATTCCGGAATTTTTTATCTGATATGTTTATGTTCAGCATGCAAAAGAGTGTAAATAAAAATGGTTAACTGTTTTTCTTGCTTTCATAAGTCAAGTCAGGCATGTGGTTCGCAGGCAGGTCACATTTAATTTCCCTGTTCAAGTCAACAACGCCTCAGAAAGTATGGAAATGTCACGTGATTTGAAGTTTTGTTTACGTCTTTTTAAAGTAACGCGATTTGTAGCTTGATTTTCTTCTACAAGCAACTTCATTTTGTAGCATTTTACTGATACAACTACACGTTTCTATTTTTTTTTTTTTTTTTTTGATTGAAGGTTTAACGACCGCCGTGAGCAACTCAATGGGCTATAAGTAGTCGCCCGTCCCTAATTTAGGGTCACTGGTTCCAGGGAAGGGAGAGAGCCAGTGCCGTAAGACAAACACAACATCCATGCCTCACCGGGATTCGAACCCGGACCCCGTTCGGACGAATGATCAGAGGCCATCGCTTAGACCACTGCGCCACCGGGGCGGCACGTTTCTATTTGCAGCATGCGACGCTACTGAAAAAGTAGCGAGTTACAGTAGCAGCACTACTTCCAATAACTAACTATAAGTCATATCTTATTTTTCTCATTGTACGACTTTAGACATGTATGTGTCTAAGGAAATCGTCTACCATGCTGTGCCTCAGTCACAAAAAAAGTCACTTGAGTGATACTCAGTATGACAAAAATTTTAACAGTGATATAATAACCTTGGTCTGCATTTTGAAATAAATTATCTGATGTTTCCAAAGTAGTAGATGATTCTTAATCATTTTTTTACACTTAACTCAAAATTTTAAATCCTTTTTTTGTAGCACAACAGAATTTTTAACAAACTGGTATAGAAAATTGCATTTAAACGAATTTCGAGTAATTTTAATCACTATTGCAAACAAATAAGCTTAAACTAAAATTGAAAATATAGCCTGGTGTGCATACCATACAAAAATTTGGCCACACAAAAATGCCTTCTAGTAAATATTTGTTAAATAATATGGATTTCCACAAATACATTCGTAATGACAGATGAAATTTCCTTTCTTTCATTAACTTGCGCAGTTATTTATTATTTTTTCTTTTTTGATTGAAAGTTTAACGACCACCGCGAGCAACTCAATAGGCCCGTCCCTAATTTAGGGCCACTGGTTCGAGGGAAGGGAGAGAGCCAGTGCCGTCAGACAATAACAACATCCATGCCTCACGGGATTCGAATCCGGAACCCTTTCGTACGAATGATCAGAGGCCATGGCTTCGACCACTGTGCCACCGGGGCGGCTAGTTATTTCCGTCAGAGGGGACCTTTCTTTTCACTATCCAAAAGTAATCCGCTGTCACATTTACATAATATTATTTCTGATATCTCTTTTTCATTTCCTTAGTGTCCTGATATAATCTTTCTTCTTGTTATTCTCTTACATCATCGAAATTTTCTCGGAAGCTGTCAATTTGCAAACTATTGCTGAAGACATGTGGGAACACTTTGAAAATTTTGATTGCAACACCAATTTGAGCATTCAGAAATGGAATACGGGATTACACCATACAATACAAATTTTGAAGATGACAATCCGTTTTTTGGTTTAAACACTGAGAAAAACGTTTTGTTCATTTAACAAAATGATTAGGTCGATTTTTGGGAATTTGTTTGATCCAACAAAACATATTGTTATCATAAAAAATGTTTTGTTGCTGCAACAAAACATATTGTTGTCGTGACACAATATGTTTTGTTGCAGCAACAAAACATTTTGTCGTGATAACAAAATGTTTTGTTGGATCAAACAAATTCCCCAAAATCGACAAATCATTTTGTTAAATGAACAAAACGTTTTATTGTGATAACAATAAATTTTGTTAAATCAACAATAATTTTCAACAAAATTATTTTGCAAATTCAACAAAAATTTTTGTTGACTGTATATCGACAAATATTTTTGTTGAATAAACAAAACGTTTTTCTCAGTGAATATGACAAGAATGGTAAGTCAGATAATATCGAAAACTTAAACATTTCGTCGTCCTGGAATCGAACCCGCGTCTCCCAGATAGCGCCCGGGTATGCTAACCAATACTCGGGCGCTATCTGTGTAGTGGATAGCATACCTGGTCGTATCTGGGAGACGCGGCTTCGATTCCCGCTCCAAGACGACAAAATTTTCAAGTTTTCGGATATAATCTGACTTACCAACCTTGTCATATTTACATCGAAAAACGGATTGTCATCTTCCAAATTTGTATTGTATGATGCAATCCCTTATTCCATTCATGAATGTTCATATTCATTGTGCAATCAAGGTTTTCAAAGTGTTACCACATGCCTTCAGCAATAGTTTTGTAATTTGGATCTGTTTCCCAAATAGTTTTCAATTACAATTTTGAAAGCCTATCGACGTTGAATTCTCATGTGCATTCAATGCTTATCAAATTGTCTACCCGTCATCAGTTTTTGAATTTGAGTACCAACTAAAGTTGCTCTCTTTAAGCTTTTCATATACCGTATGATAAATGGGAATTTCTTGCAAAATAATTTGAAACAGTCACTGTGTCTATCCAACGCTTTAATAAACTGCTTCGTTAAACGTATCTTCTGGTGTAGAGAAGGGATTAATACTTTTGTGTGATCAGCCGATGGCTCATGTTATATGCTTTTAGAACCAGTCAGTAAAGGCCCATTGCCGCAGTGGTCTAAGCGATGGCCTCTGATCATATTGTCCGAAAGGGGTCCGAATTCGAATCCCGGTGAGGCATGGATGTTGTGTTTGTCTTACGGCACTGGCTCTCTCCCTTCCTTTGGAACCAGTGGCCCTAAATTAGGGATGGACGACTGCTTATAGCCCATTGAGTTGCTCATGGCGGTCGTTAAACCTCCAATAAAAAAAAAAAAAAAAAAGGTACGTTGTAGGTGTCATATTCCTCATTTCCTACTGCTCACTTTGGTCTCTGCTATCCCAGTTGCACAAAAAACAAGGAATTTTCTTTAACACAATGGTTTTAGCAACGAAACTGAAAGGTTTACATAATGGTTTTAACAAAGTAGCTGAGCTGTGGAGTAATTGGACGCAAAAGTCAGGGTTAACTGGTCATGTGACTACACATGGTGCCATCTATTGCATACATTTGGAAATTATTGCCAAAACATTGTCTCTCATAAATGCATATTTACTAACGTCCTTGAAAAAAGTATCGATCACATAAAATTCTGACGTGATAGAAAAAATGGAATATATTCCTGAAACCAGTAGGAAAAATGGGCCTAGAAGCACTATTTCAATTGTAAACATCAAAATCCGTGCAGACCAGTATAATGGGAACTTTTATGCTGCATGCATTGTTTGGTATTCTCATCGGGAAAGAAAGTTGTATGTGTGATGTAGAAAAGATCGTCCTAGTCCATTACATTACGTGAAAAGTCGCCATTACATTGAGTGAATGGAATCGCAATTAATAAAATACGAAAAAAACGAAGCATTATGTTTGCAGCAGGTGTGTCAAACTCTTTATAAAGTCAGAGCCGCATTCAGATACTAAATCTTTCAGGCAAGTCCCAGATTAATTAACTTAAAGAATGAATAAATGAATTATTTATTAATGCAATCACTCCCCTCCATACCTAATTTATTTTACGCAGTTTTCCTACATAAAGATTACTAGTGCGACTTAAGTAAAACAAAATCTAACGCGAACCACATATTTACTCTAAGGCAAATATTAAAGATCACTATGAATTCCATAAATCTCTGTGTGTGTTTTTTGTGGATTTCAGGCAGGCGCATGGGGGCCGAAATGGAAATAAGTTGTGGAAAGCACTGGTATTAATGGGTATGCCACAAAAATATGTGAATTTAATGGAAATGCGCAATGGAAAAACTGACTTTAAGATTCGCTTTCTGCAGGAGTTCTCGGAACCTTGTGAGGTAAAAATCAGGTCTACGACAGGAAGACTATTTACCATCAATGTTGTTCAGCTTCGCACTGGAAAAAATAAAGAGAGATTTTATCGAACATTGGAGTATGGAAATAAATAATAAGTAATTAATGTGCTTGCATACGCAGATAATAGTATTTTAATACTGAGGGATTCTGGTGAGGAGGCCTCTAAAAGTACTTGGAAATTTATAGAGGCAAGTAAGTTTAGGCCTTGTTATTAATAAGAAAGCAAAGTACATACATATAAAAAAAAACATGTATGTATCTCCAAAATGATCAAGATCAAGCTGATTTCACAGTTTGACCTATGTACGCATTCGAGAAGGTATGTAAGTTCCAATACCCGGCGAGTAAACATCAATAGCAACAATGATATGCATCAGTAAATTGTAGAAAAGTTCGCTAATGCTAGTAAGTGCTACTTCAGTATTATAAAATTCCTGAAAGTGTTATCAAAATAATCAAATGAAATGTTATATATAAGCTATATTCGGCCTGTGCTTATCTATGGTTGTGAAACCTAACCAGCTACAAAAGCTGATGACAGACGTCTTATGACGTTTGAAAGAAGAGTACTGAAACAAATATACTGTAAGTTGCTCTGTACAATGTGGAGACGGGAAAATATGAAAGGCCACGATCAGGAACATCAATAATAATAAGGCAAGGCATCTTCTCATTTGTCCTAACTAAGAAACAGGAATGGTTTGGATATGTGAGGAGAGCTGAAGGACAAACTGTGAAGGAAGTACTGGTAAACAAAATAAATAAGATAAGACCGAGGGGAAGACCCAGGCAATGGTGCATTCCTGAAAACAAAGAGTGGCCTGGCGCTCCGAAGAATAGCCCAGGTGTTATCGACTCCAGCAGGTATGGGAGGGATGGGGGGGGGGGCGCAAACTTTGAAATCGAACATGTATGCATGCTGATTGACAATTGCTAAGGAAAATCCGTATTTTAGAGTAAAACAACAAATGGATGCAATTCCTGTGAAAAAATCAAAGTAGAAACAATAGAGGGGCCATGAATTTATTATTGACGCTGAACAACAGACAATTTATGTAACAAATGCCAGATATGTACAACGTGAGCTTTCGAATGGTTTGACTCGATGGAAAAAACAAAAGCTTTGAAAAAATTTGTCTATCAATAACGTATCGTCAATACGGGATATGAACTTCTGGGACCGCAATACATATATTACATCGTTTCGGCATGCTTAGAATGAGAGTATTTAAAATTTCCGTCGAGATTTTGTCCCACCCCTCTCTCAATGCCATCTTCAGTTCCCAGAGACTCTTAGGTGGCGGTGATCGCATATCAATACGCCTTCTAAAAGCGTCCCATGCGTGCTCTATCGGATTTAGGTACGGCGAGTAGGCAGGTCACTCCATTCGGTAAATATCCTCGCTCTGCACCACTTCAAATACCTGGGTCGTTCTGTGAGGTCTGGCATTATGACCCATGAAGATGAAGCTACGACCCATTGCGTCACGGAAAAAGCAAACATGGCCTTCTAAGACTTCTCTGCAATATCTGTCTCTTGTGACAATCCCTCCGTTGAACACATGCAACGACGTTTTTCCATTCATCATTATGCTGGCCCACACTAGGACTTCAGGTTCACCATAGCAGCTGTTCACGGATGTTATGAGGTTGGCAGCGTGTTTCACACTCTCTCCACAGCAGCTGATGTTCTTAGTCACTCGATATACTGAAACGACTCTTATCTGAGAACATCATTATGGACCATCTCTGACTGTCCCACTCTACCTTAACCAAACACCACGATGCTGGGATGGCAACTTGACACATTTCGCAGGCTTTTGGGAATACAACCCGATCCTGTTCAATCGTCAACTGATGGTTCGACTCGACACCTGGGTTCCAGTTGCAGTACGGAGACTTGCAGTGAGCTGTGCTGGTGTGTAGTAGTCCCTGTTTTGTCGGGCCATGAGGAACACATATCGGTAGCCTTGTGCTGTTGTTGCCCTTCAACGGCCTCCACCATGCATCTGGAGTTATGTTCCTCTGGTTTCCACAGATTTTTTCAATTGCGATATGACGCTTTTCGCTACACCCATGTCTCAAGCAATTGCTGTTACTCTTTGTATACCGCCTATAGCCGTCCAGAAACCCTTTCACGGTCATAAGCACTTAATGACAAAAATGAGCCATTTCGCACTCAACGAAACAAATCAACCAGTCACCAACAAAATTTCTTTGGAAGAATAATACGCTGTCGTTGTGACTTTTCGATGGTCTGACTTGGAGGGAGTGTTAGCCCTTAAATATCCAGCCGGCCAGTCTATTTATGTCTGAGATTGGTTGAACACACTACGTAGCGCCATCTGTTGGCTTTCCCCCATATTTTATAATGTGCTCCACTGATGTTTCACTTTAAAATGACGTTGTTCCCTTGCAAATGTCAACCAGTGTATATATACACTGCTGGCCACCCAAATTGCAACACCAAGAAGGAAGCATCTGATTGGCCTGAAATTTGCAGTATGCATCGCCCGAGAGAGGACATGCAAACGATTAGCATTGCAGGACATATGCAAATCATGTGCGCCCGGCACGACACCGAGAAGCACTATAAGAAGGGTGCACAGAAGGCGGGGTGTAAGTAGTGGAAGTGTGTAGTGCTGCCGGACCTGTGCGTGCGAAGCTTCCTGATGCCTCATCGCAGAATACGGCAGTCATTCCAGCACGTTTCGGAGTTCGACAGAGGACGAATAGTGGCTTATCGCGACAACGGTTTATCGTACCGATACATCGGCACCCGTGTGGGACGACATCCAGCCACAGTGAGACGAGTATGGATTCGGTGGGTGCAGGAGGAACGGACGGACCGACGTGAGCGATTGCTGCAGCCGCGGCACACCACCGAACGAGAAGACCGGCATGTCATGTGGCGGGCATTGACGGCTTGCACCGCCACATCACGAACGTTAGCGGAGGAATTAGGGTGTGTTGCGCAACAACCTGTGTCAGCACGTACCGTTCGACTTCGTCTGCAGGAGTGGGGACTTGTCGCACGACGCCCATTGCTCCGATTACCATTGACGTTACACCACCGGGGAGTGCGGCTGCAGTGGGCCGTTGTACGCCGCACCTGGACTACGGAATGGCACGACATTGTCCTCTCCGACGAATCCCGCTTCTGCCTGCAACACCACGATGGTCGGATTCGCGTTTGGCGGCACCGCGGCGAGAGACTGTATGACGCCTGCATTATGCATCGCCATACCGATCTGTCGCCTGGCGTTATGGTTGGGGCGCAATTGCATATGACACCCGCTCCCGTCTGGTACGCATCGCCGGTACACTCAACACCCACAGCTTCATCTCCGACGTTTTGGAGCCTGTAGTCCTCCCTTACCTGCAGGACCTACCAGCGGCCACGTTTCAACAGGAAAATGCGCGCCCGTACGTGGCCGGCAGCGTGCAACAATTCTTCACTGCCCACCAATTGTCACTGCTGCCGTGGCCCGCCTGTTCTCCCGATATGTCGCCCATCGAACACGTCTGGTCGCTGATCGGCAACCGAGTGGCCCGGCAAGCACCACCCGCGGCTACGCCTGATGAACTGTGGCAACGTGTGGAAGCACCCTGGACCGACATACCCCTCGCCCTCACCCAAAGCCACTTTCGTTCGATGCCGCGGCGTGTAGCGGCCGTTATTGCCAGCCATGGGGGCCACACGAACTATTGATGTCTGCGTTTTCCGCAAGTCGCAGGGGCCTGTAAGCTCGATCGTTTCATCATCGTATCTGTTGCTATGTGTCCAGTAAATCTGGCTTTGCTATCTCATGTCCTTCTTGGTGTTGCATTTTGGGTGGTCAGCAGTGTATATATATATATATATATATATATATATATATATATATATATGGGATGTAAGGTCAGGTGATGCGTAGCATCACAGCCTCTCCTTGACAAATGTCAACCCCGCCTTCTCGTGGTGCATCCTGTTCCCACTAAAGGGGCTCTGACGACCGCCAATAGCGGTATAACTATACCATCGGGATTAGAGGAAATTCTATCCCACACTCACCAACCCGCTTGGCCAGCGTGGTGAGTTATGGCCAAACCCCTCCAAAATGACTCCACAACTTAAATCTTGGCCCTCAGTCTCCGGCAGCTGGAATGTACCTGGCCAAGGCAGCGGCCAGTGCGACATGAAGGCAGAGGGTGCTAAGAATCCCCGGAGGACCGGACTAGGCTGCCATCTGATGCTGACCTTGGCAACGTACAATGGACGCTCCCTATCTTCTGATTCAAGGCTTCTTGAATTGGAAGAGGAACTACAAAGGATCAAGTGGGACATCGTGGGGCTAAGTGAGGTAAGGAGAAAAGGAAAAGATCTCATCGAACTGAAAAGTGGACATCTCTTCTACTATCGTGGGACAGATACTGGCAGAACTAGTGGTGTTGGATTTATAATAAACAAGAAACTGAAGGATAAAGTTGTAGAAGTTGAAAGTTCCTCTGACAGAGCTGCACGGCTTGTTATCCAAATCTCGAAAAGATACCAGGCTCAGATTATTCAAACTTATGCACCCACCACAAGTCATCCTGAAGAAGAAATTGAAGAATTTTATGAGGAAATTTGTCAGCTAAATAATAAAGGTAAGCAGCACTTGAAAATAATTATGGGAGATTTCAATGCAAAAATAGGGCAACGGCAACAGAATGAAACTTCAGTAGGTAAATTCGGTCACGGCAACAGAAACCAGCGTGGAAATACTCTCGTTGAGTTTGCAGAGGCAGAAGGGTTTTTCATCTTGAACTCCTTCTTCAAGAAAAAGCCACACAGGAAATGGACATGGAGACATCCAAATGGGACGACAAGTGAAATTGATTTTATTATGTGTAACAAAAAATTCGTCATAGAAGACTGCAGTGTGCTAAACAAGTTCAACACAGGTAGTGACCATAGATTGGTGAGATGTAAGATGCACCTCAACACTAAACTTGAACGTGGCAAGCTCATAAGACAAACAAAATCTATTGACATAACCAACCTTAAAAAACACCATAATACCTTCAAGTTGGAACTGAAGAACAGGTTCTCTGCTTTAGAAGGCCTAACATCGGAAGAAGTGGACATCTCTGAAGTTAACAGAAAAGTAACCAAAGCTCTTATGGAAACAGCAACAAAATTAGCTGGGTCTAAGAACAAGTTGCATGTAAATAAATTATCAGGAAAAACGAAAATGTTGATGCAAAAAAGAAGAGAGATGAGGACAACTGAAGAAGATGTGACTTCCAAAGTAGAATATATAGAGCTATGCAAGACAGTACGAAAAAGTATCACTGAAGACGTAAGAAAATTCAACTGTGAACTAGTGAGGAAAGCAATTGAAAACAACCAAAGCCTAAAGATAGCAAAGGGACATCTCAGTAAGGGAAGAAAACAGATTATGGCACTGAGAAAAGAAGATGGTTCTGTAACAAGAAATAGAGGCGAAATTTTGACAAGAGTGAAAGATTTCTACTCCAAATTATATGAAAGGGATGATACATGCACTCCAGACATCATGAAAGATACCAGTACGAGAGTTCCTCCAGTCCTTCCAGCAGAAGTTGCACATGCAATCAAGAACATGAAGCGGGGAAAAGCTCCAGGAGAAGATGGAATTACTGTAGACATCATACAAGAAGCAAGTGGAGAAATCGAAACAGTACTGGCCCAAATTTTCACTCGATGCGTTAATGAAGGAAAGATTCCTGAGGATTGGAACACCGCTACAATGATCCTGCTACATAAGAAAGGTGACATTGAGGATCTCGGAAACTACAGACCTATCAGCCTCCTATCAGTAGTTTATAAAATCTTCACTAAAGTTCTTTCACACCGCTTGAAGGTAACACTGGACATGGCTCAACCGAGAGAACAAGCTGGATTCAGGAGTGGCTACAGCACAATAGATCATATCCATGTGCTGAGAGAACTAATTGAAAGAGCGAGGGAATATGAACTTCCATTGTGCATGGCTTTTATCGATTATGAAAAAGCCTTTGATTCGGTGAAACCATCAGCAGTTACAATGGCTCTGAAAACCTGCGGTATTGAAGATGCATACATTAATATTATTAATAACATCTATGAAAATGCAAGTGCAAAGATTAGGCTGTTTGAAAATACAACACACATAAAAACTGGAAAGGGAGTGAGACAAGGTGACACCATATCTCCGAAGCTCTTTAATGCCACATTGGAGGGTGTTTTTCAGTCACTGAGCTGGGAAAACAAGGGGATAAAGATTAATGGAGATTATCTAACCCACCTTCGTTTTGCTGATGACGTAGTCATTTTTGCAACTAGCCCATCAGAGCTGCAGAGTATGATCCAGGAGCTTGCTGACAAGAGTAAAGAAGTGGGATTAAAAATGAACTTTCAGAAGACAAAAGTGATGTTCAATGCTTTTACAAGAAATGAAGATTTATCGATTGATGGAGAAAAGCTGGAGATAACAGACACGTACGTTTATCTTGGACAGCAGATATCAAGTGAGGGTCACATTGGTGAAGAAATTAATCGGCGTACAAAACTTGCCTTTAGAGCTTTTGGAAGAAACAGCATAATTTTCAAGAGCAATATGCCATTATGTCTTAAAAGAAAAGTGTTTGATCAATGCATCCTTCCAGTGCTTACGTATGGTGCAGAGACGTGGACCTTAACTAAAAGAGACACACAAAGGCTGCAGACAACTCAAAGAAGCATGGAGAGGTGCATACTTGGTGTAACCAGGAGAGATAAGAAGAGGAACTCGTGGATCCGAAAAATGACAAGAGTGGAAGACATCATGATCAGAGTTAAATCCCTGAAATGGCAATGGGCTGGACATACTGCCAGAAGAACAGATCATCGATGGACAGCCGAAATTTTAGATTGGATTCCAAGGGACAGGAAAAGACCCAGAAGAAGACCACATGGGAGATGGGTGGATGAAATTTGAAAGTATGCAGGGGTGACATGGAGGAGACTGGCACAAGACAGACCGTTGTGGAGGAAACTTGGGGAGACCTTCGTCCAGCAGTGGATTGATAATGGTTGATGATGATGATGATGATGATGATATATATATATATAGGGATGTAAGGTCAGGTGATGCGTAACATCACAGCCTCTCCTTGACAAATGTCAACCCCGCCTTCTCGTGGTGCATCCTGTTCCCACTAAAGGGGCTCTGACGACCGCCAATAGCGGTATAACTATACCATCGGGATTAGAGGAAATTCTATCCCACACTCACCAAATCGCTTGGCCAGCGTGGTGAGTTATGGCCAAACCCCTCCAAAATGATTCCACAACTTAAATCTTGGCCCTCAGTCTCCGGCAGCTGGAATGTACCTGGCCAAGGCAGCGGCCAGTGCGACATGAAGGCAGAGGGTGCTAAGAATCCCCGGAGGACCGGAGTAGGCTGCCATCTGATGCTGACCTTGGCTACGTACAATGGACTTTCCCTATCTTCTGATTCAAGGCTTCTTGAATTGGAAGAGGAACTACAAAGGATCAACTGGGACATCGTGGGGCTAAGTGAGGTAAGGAGAAAAGGAGAAGATCTCATCGAACTGAAAAGTGGACATCTCTTCTACTATCGTGGGACAGATACTGGCAGAACTAGTGGTGTTGGATTTATAATAAACAAGAAACTGAAGGATAAAGTTGTAGAAGTTGAAAGTTCCTCTGACAGAGCTGCACGACTTGTTATCCAACTCTCGAAAAGATACCAGGCTCAGATTATTCAAACTTATGCACATACCACAAGTCATCCTGAAGAAGAAATCGAAGAATTTTATGAGGAAATTTGTCATCTAAATAATAAAGGTAAGCAGCACTTGAAAATAATTATGGGAGATTTCAATGCAAAAATAGGGCAACGGCAACAGAATGAAACTTCAGTAGGTAAATTCGGTCACGGCAACAGAAACCAGCGTGGAAATACTCTCGTTGAGTTTGCAGAGGCAGAAGGGTTTTTCATCTTGAACTCCTTCTTCAAGAAAAAGCCACACAGGAAATGGACATGGAGACATCCAAACGGGACGACAAGTGAAATTGATTTTATTATGTGTAACAAAAAATTCGTCATAGAAGACTGCAGTGTGCTAAACAAGTTCAACACAGGTAGTGACCATAGATTGGTGAGATGTAAGATGCACCTCAACACTAAACTTGAACGTGGCAAGCTCATAAGACAAACAAAATCTATTGACATAACCAACCTTAAAAAACACCATAATACCTTCAAGTTGGAACTGAAGAACAGGTTCTCTGCTTTAGAAGGCCTAACATCAGAAGAAGTGGACATCTCTGAAGTAAACAGAAAAGTAACCAAAGCTCTTATGGAAACAGCAACAAAATTCGCTGGTTCTAAGAACAAGTTGCATGTAAACAAATTATCAGGAAAAACGAAAATGTTGATGCAAAAAAGAAGAGAGATGAGGACAACTAAAGAAGATGTGACTTCCAAAGTGGAATATATAGAGCTATGCAAGACAGTACGAAAAAGTATCACTGAAGACGTAAGAAAATTCAACTGTGAACTAGTGAGGAAAGCAATTGAAAACAACCAAAGCCTAAAGATAGCAAAGGGACATCTCAGTAAGGGAAGAAAACAGATTATGGCACTGAGAAAAGAAGATGGTTCTGTAACAAGAAATAGAGGCGAAATTTTGACAAGAGTGAAAGATTTCTACTCCAAATTATATGAAAGGGATGATACATGCACTCCAGACATCATGAAAGATACCAGTACCAGAGTTCCTCCAGTCCTTCCAGCAGAAGTTGCACATGCAATCAAGAACATGAAGCGGGGAAAAGCTCCAGGAGAAGATGGAATTACTGTAGACATCATACAAGAAGCAAGTGGAGAAATCGAAACAGTACTCGCCCAAATTTTCACTCGATGCCTGAATGAAGGAAAGATTCCTGAGGATTGGAACACCGCTACAATGATCCTGCTACATAAGAAAGGTGACATTGAGGATCTCGGAAACTACAGACCTATCAGCCTCCTATCAGTAGTTTATAAAATCTTCACTAAAGTTCTTTCACACCGCTTGAAGGTAACACTGGACATGGCTCAACCGAGAGAACAAGCTGGATTCAGGAGTGGCTACAGCACAATAGATCATATCCACGTGCTGAGAGAACTAATTGAAAGAGCGAGGGAATATGAACTTCCATTGTGCATGGCTTTTATCGATTATGAAAAAGCCTTTGATTCGGTGAAACCATCAGCAGTTACAATGGCTCTGAAAACCTGCGGTATTGAAGATGCATACATTAATATTATTAATAACATCTATGAAAATGCAAGTGCAAAGATTCGGCTGTTTGAAAATACAACACACGTAAAAATTGGAAAGGGAGTGAGACAAGGTGACACCATATCTCCGAAGCTCTTTAATGCCACATTGGAGGGTGTTTTTCAGTCGCTGAGCTGGGAAAACAAGGGGATAAAGATTAATGGAGATTATCTAACCCACCTTCGTTTTGCTGATGATGTAGTCATTTTTGCAACTACCCCATCAGAGCTGCAGAGTATGATCCAGGAACTTGCTGACAAGAGTAAAGAAGTGGGATTAAAAATGAACTTTCAGAAGACAAAAGTAATGTTCAATGCTTTTACAAGAAATGAAGATTTATCGATTGATGGAGAAAAGCTGGAGATAACAGACACGTACGTTTATCTTGGACAGCAGATATCAAGTGAGGGTCACATTGGTGAAGAAATTAATCGGCGTACAAAACTTGCCTTTAGAGCTTTTGGAAGAAACAGCATAATTTTCAAGAGCAATATGCCATTATGTCTTAAAAGAAAAGTGTTTGATCAATGCATCCTTCCAGTGCTTACATATGGTGCAGAGACGTGGACCTTAACTAAAAGAGACATATAAAGGCTGCAGACAACTCAAAGTAGCATGGAGAGGTGCATACTTGGTGTAACCAGGAGAGATAAGAAGAGGAACTCGTGGATCCGAAAAATGACAAGAGTGGAAGACATCATGATCAGAGTTAAATCCCTGAAATGGCAATGGGCTGGACATACTGCCAGAAGGACAGATCATCGATGGACAGCCGAAATTTTAGATTGGATTCCAAGGGACAGGAAAAGACCCAGAAGAAGACCACATGGGAGATGGGTGGATGAAATTCGAAAGTATGCAGGGGTGACATGGAGGAGACTGGCACAAGACAGACCGTTGTGGAGGAAACTTGGGGAGACCTTCGTCCAGCAGTGGATTGATAATGGTTGACAATGATGATGATGATGATATATATATATATATATATATATATATATATATATATATATATATATATATATATATATATATACACACTGCTCACCACCAGAGAGATTCCTTGTCAGGTTGCAAGATTTACAGACAGCCTTATGATAGCAAATATTAAAAAAAAGATGATGTACGCTGAAATTCTGAAGAAACCGAACTTGTTAATAAAGGCCATGGAGGCTCGTTTACATGGTTCCCAGTTCTACATACATTGGATAAATACTAAGTACAGTATGTACCTGTAAACGCTTTGGTTGATATTTGTTTTACTTGGGGATAACCTCATCAGCGTCGGGTAAAACATATTAAGTGTACAAGTTAATTCTCGGCTCCTAAATATGTACAATCCACCGTAGCACTTATGCAAATTGAACTTGTGGAGCCGCCATGTGAGGGTTGTGCAAGACCAACGGACGACACCATAACACCCGACGCTGCAGCTGACAGAACCTCACAAAGCAGGTGAAAAGTGGAGTAAGCACAATGACGTCCGATAAGCAGCATGTGAGGTATTGCATGCTTTTAGTGTTCTAGCTAACAAAAATTCTACCGAGGCAAGGAAATGATTTTTTCAACCTTAGAGGAAGCTACTGTGTCCTACAGCACGTGTAAAAAGTGGTTCCAGAGGTTTCAGGAAGGAAATTTCAATTTCGCGGATGATGCACGTGCCGGCCAACCCAAAGGGGTGGACGGCAACGATTTGGTAGGGCTATTGGCCAAACTTCCATGTCAGACGCAGTCAGAGCTTGCTCAAGCACTTGGGATAATCCTTCAAGCAATCTCTATTCGACTACAAAAGTGGGGGAATATTCACAAGGCGGATCGTAGGGTTCCTCACGTGCTCTCTCCTGACAACAAAGAGCGACGCTACGACACAGCTATTTCCCTGCTGTCCAAGTTCAACCGGAAGGATTTTTGTACAGAACAGTGACTGGCGATGAAAAGTGGGTGTTCTACGGCAATCCCAAAAGGCGAAAATCATGGGTAAACCCTGGTGAAGCATCTACATCGACTGCGAAACCCAATTTTCATGGAAAAAACTCTTACTGTGCATTTGGTGGGACATGAAGAGTGTATTGTGTTATGAGTTGCTTAAACCAGGTGAAACCGTCAATGCTGAGCGTTATCAACGGCAACTTCATTGTTTGAGGGACGCAATGGAGCAGAAACGACCGTTTACCGGCCATGGGGCTAGGCAAGTGATACTGCTGCAGTAGTGCGCAAGGCCTCACACGGCGAAAACCACCGAGGACACCCAAACTGCGAACGGTTGGGAGGTTCTCCAGCACACGGCATATTCTCCAAACTTAGCCCCATAGGATTACCACTTGTTCCGGACCCTCCAACACCACTTAGTGGATTCGCACTTCAAACCACCCGATGACGTCACTCAAAGCATTGCCGATTTCATCGACTCCAAACCTCCGTCCTTTTTCCGCGAGGGGATTCGCCAGCTGCTGAATCATTGGCAGAAGTGTATAGATGCTTATAGAAATTATTTCGCATGTTAAAATGTAAGTTAATCCTTACAAAATAAACTGTTTGTAGAAAAAAGGCCGCGAATTAATTTGTACACCTAGTACATGAATGCAAATTTCTTTTGGCAAAATTTCTGTCAAGCACTTCAAAACTTTTGAACCTTCGTACAATACTTAGCCTCCCCAAATAGCCGCACCAAATTCTGAACTGCTGGCGTATCCACCGCTTCATTGGCTATTTCTGTTTTGGTGTTTCGATAAACAAAAAGTCTAGGGATTTGTGCATAGCAACCATGAAAATAAAATGAGAGAGAGAGAGAGAGAGAGAGAGAGAGGAGAGAGAGAGAGAGAGGAGGAAGAAGAAGTTGCTCATTCTAGTTGTTAATGCCCCCCACCCTAATCCCCCCAAATTGCCGGAAGTATGTTGTACCTTTGTATTAAATGAGTGCAATCATTGATGATAAACCAAGAAAAAATACAAGACAGAAATGTTTACATTCACGAACACAGGCAGTGACTTGCAGTTTTTTCGTTAACACTGTCTTTTCATAATCCCTAATCGACTTGTCTAAAGAACAGCACGTCTTGGAATAATATTTCAGATCAAAGAAATTTCCACATTCTTTTTTGAGTTTCCGGATGGCAAAGCTGAAAGCTACAGTACTTTCCATCTTCACACTTTATGCAACATAATATCATTACTGACGATTACGTGACATTCTGATATAATCCATCTCGGCTCTCCGTATGTTGACACATCGGAGCGAACTAATGTCGAAGGCATACTTTTTTCCTGGACGTATGCAACTTTTTGTTCATGTGAAAATTTTTCTCAACTAGCTGGGTTTCATTAATATATTCATGCATACAGTTTTCCATCAATGTTTATATTAAAAACATGAAGAGTTTTTGTGTCACTTTGTCGGTCAGTCCGTCGGTCGATAAGATATCTCAGCTCCTAAAAGACAAATTTGCACGATACTACGTTTGTAGTAGTTGGTCTCGAAAAATTACCATTTTGTATAAATAGTATAATTTTAACCATGATCAAGTAACTTACATATTTGAGGATTTACATAATGAGCAGCTTTGCCGCTCAGTGGCGTCACTACCTACTAGCTTTTGATAATTTATAACGCCCGAGCATAAAACGAATCGAAACATTTCAACAAAAGGTTTAGGACATTTCGAAGTTTTTGACGGATGATTACAGAGCATAAAGGAATCAAAATATTTTCAGAGTGTTAAATTTGAGATTCTTTGTCAAAAGCACAAGATTACTCCAGTGGCGTATTTCCTGTTTGCTATATTCGGAGGAAACAGAATAAGGCAAAGCGATTTGAACAATAAAGGACGCAATTCAAATTATTTTATCGGGAAAATTTACAGCCGAAATACAAAGTTGTATTAAGTTGAAAGCAACTGCCGTCTCCTGCACGATACACTTTAATGATAAAAAAACTATGTACAATTAAAACAAATATATGTTTAGGAACTTTCAACGCCACAACGGCGTCATCCTCAGAAACAATGCACAGTGGGCCCAGAAGTGAGTGGCCTACATACTTTTACAAGACAAATAGCAGTTAATGCATTACCCAGAAGTGAGTGGCCTATATACTTTTACAAGACAAATAGCAGTTAATGCGTTACCCAGAAGTGAGTGGCCTATATACTTTTACAAGACAAATAGCAGTTAATGCGTTACCCAGAAGTGAGTGGCCTATATACTTTTACAAGACAAATAGCAGTTAATGCGTTACCCAGAAGTGAGTGGCCTATATACTTTTACAAGACAAATAGCAGTTAATGCGTTACCCAGAAGTGAGTGGCCTATATACTTTTACAAGACAAATAGCAGTTAATGCCTTACCCAGAAGTGAGTGGCCTATATACTTTTACAAGACAAATAGCAGTTAATGCGTTAACTGCTATTTGTCTTGTAAAATAATATAGGCCACTCACTTTTGGGCCCACTGCTGCGTTGTTTCTGAGGATGACGCCGTTGTGACGTTGAAAGTTCTTAAACATATACTTATTTTAATTGTACATAGGTTTTTTTATCATTAAAGTGTATCGTGCAGGAGACGGCAGTTGTTTTCAACTTAATAGCTTTTGCTGCACGAGTTAATTTCTTCATACAAAGTTGTAGATACAAAAAAGTTATAAAATTTTGCTCGTAATTCCAGATTTCGAATGCAAAAGGAATTTTTCAAATCAGACATTTAAAAGGAAAGACGTTGTGCAAAATGAAAATGCATATTTTTGCCATTTTGCAGAAATATGTATTTATCTCACTTGGAATGAAAATTGTGCATAGAAATCATGCACTACGTTATCACTCAAATTTATTTCAAATCGATATGACCAACGAGTAGGTACAACCTCAATATTCCCTTTAAAATTAGCTATTCACTATTCATTTATCTTGCAAAAACAAGAAATGCGACGGCAGTTCCAGTTGTAGCACACTAAAAAGAATTTTTCAATTCCTACTTCTGGAATCATAGATACAGTGCAAGACGTAAACGAGTTTACACCATCAAGTGGGAAAACTACGTTGTAGAAATTTCATGAACCATCATCTCCATTGTTAGTGCTATTAGAAGGTTTCTTCAGGTGTCGTGTCCGTACAAAGAAGTAGGCGATCCGTCACCATGAACTGTGCACAGACGAATGTTCTGGGGAACGGGAATTACAATGAGGTTTCCCGTTGTGTTTGTCACCACGTGTTGAGGGATAACTGCCAGAAATGGATAACTTCAAGGCCTGTTTTAGGATTCAATCCATCCATTCCTGTAACACTCGCGGATACCCTGGAAAATCGCAAACTGGATGGTTGGCAGCTGGACTGGAACCCGCAACAGTCGGCTACCTCACAGACACAAGGCTGTCGTATAGCCAGTCTTATGTTTCTGAGGTATGTGTATCTACACTTGTAAATCTCAAGTTACTGACCATATTTAGAATTACGGTTTCAGGGAAAGCGAAGAACAATAAGATATGAATAACGACATCACCAGCATTTCTCCTGGAGCTCGCGTGAAGTTTCGAAACTGCACGGCAACAATCAAGCGAATGAGAAATTATGTACCTTTCGCTAATTTTTTATCTTGGCATTTTTCAGGGCCATCACGCTGGGCCAGGACATCTTTCCGTGCAGATCTTCTGAGACAGAAGCAGTCACCAATCAACATCGACACTCGGTTTGTTCAGCAAGATCTCCAATTTCTACATCATCCACTGTCTTGGAAGTACATCCCTAAGAACTCTAATGCCATCCTCAACACAGGAGAAGGCTGGAAGGTTACAGTAGAAGGACAAGGATCATGTGAGAATATTCTATTATACATAAATCTTTTTTTTTTCTTTTTTTTTATCAAAATGACAAAGTTCTTCAATGCTAAAACAAGCTCTTTGTTTCCTGTTTTGTTTTTCGTTTTACATAAATTTGACGAAAAGTTACAGTGCACACTCTTTGCCAAAAAAAAAAAAAAAAGAACTTCCCCAGAAAGTCGTTCAATCCGGATGAAACTCGGCATGCCAGTACTTCAGGGCGGAATATGCAAATGATTAAAAGTAACGACCAATAACTAAATAGTGGCCTGTCACAGCGCGCATGGGAACCTCGCATCGAGGAGGGTATATCAAGAGCAAAAGTTCGTACGGAAGGACAATTGTGACAACATATTGCAGTTGCATTAACCTCCATGGACTGTGAGGAAGTCCCGATGTCAGATCTCTGCACAATACGAGCAGATGAACGTGTTGGAGGGAGGACGTATAATTGGGTTGAGAGAGGCCGATTGGTCAATCGCGGTATCGCCAGCCATTTGGGTCGGAGCGACTCGGCCATCGAACGATGTTGGCGCCAATGGGTCGAAGAGGGCACAACTCAACTGCACGCGGACGTCCGAGGGTAACGACAGGACGCGACGATCGAGCGATTGTGAAAGCCGCACGAACAGAACCGAGTTCGTCGATCTCAACCATCCGTGGACTTGTTGCGTCGTCTACAGGCAGGTACGGAAGTGGCATCCGAACCGTTGCCAGATGACTTGCGGCACGGGGCCTACATTCAAAGAGGCCCCTCTGCCGCCTACCACTGATCAGCGAGCATCGTCAGCATCGGTTGCAGTGGTGTCGGGCCAGATCAACGTTGGGTAGTGTCCAGTGGTGTCATGTTGTCTTCAGTAATGAGTCACGGTTCGCACTTGGCATCGATGAGCAGCGCATACATGTTTAGAGACCAGCCGGCCGGCGCACGGATCCTGCCTTTACCGTAGAATGGCACACGGATCGCACACCGGGAGTGACTATCTGGGGAGCCATTTCCTACGATGGCCAGACAGCCTTGGTAGTCCTCCGTACCACTCTCACGGCTGAACGGTACGTCGATGACATTTTGCGACCTGCTGTGTTGATATTCCTGTCGCAGTATCACCGAGAAAATTTTCAACAGGATAATGCCCGGCTACACACGGCACAGCTCTCTGAGGCTTGCTTCCGAAATGTCGACACCCTTCCATGGCCAGCTCGATCGCCCGACCTCTCACCTATCGAACGTGTTTGGGACATGATGGGACGCCACCTACACCAGTCCCGGAATGTCGGCGAACTGGCCCGCAATTTGGACACCATGTGGCATTCTATACCTCAGGACAGTATCCGTGAACTGTATGCGTCTATGCCACGCCGGTTAACCTCTTGTATCCGAGCCAGAGGTGGAGTTACGACGTACTGACTTGTTCCACTCGTGTAGCTGCTTCATCGGAATAAATTGCCCAACTATTTTGGAATTGCAATCGTTCCCTTTCCTATGCATGTACATTGCATATATCAATTTTCATCTTGATTGGATGATTCCTTCTGATTGCTTTTTCTTTTTGTCTTTTTTTTTTTTCCAAAGAGGGTTTTAAGATCGTTGTCACGGTGGCTCAGTGGTCTGACGCGCTGGACTCTGACCATTCGTCTGAGATCGGCCAAGATTCAAGACTCGGGCGGAGTCCGAAGCCGAGAGCGTGCTCGAATCGGGCACGGGCTGTATAATATTTACTGCGGTTCGGGCTGAGGCTGGCTCCGACTCTGAGAGAGAGAATTTTCGTTTTTTTTTTGTTTTGTTTTTTTACAAATGATTTTGTGTGATTCAAGAACAAGATTTTATGACTTTTTTTTTACACTTTTTGGTTGTAAAGAGAATTCTGGGGCAACTGATTCCAGGTGGGGTCTGGGGATTCGGTTTGACTATTTATTTCGTGCTTGGGTAAAAAATGCTATAAACCATGGATTAGTGGATTTCTGGGGAGAAAGAAAATCGTCTTCAAGAACTACAGATACTAGATTGAACCCGACAAAACTCTCGCCCCCCCTCTACCTCCACACAAGCAGCTAGCTCCCTTCTAATTCTATTGAGTAACATGCGTAGATTGTTGCGCACCAGCACCCGATCTGTTTGGGTGCCCGGCCCTGAAGCATTTCAGGAGAAAACGAATGGTCAAAGGAATTCGTGCGGCTATATTACAGAAATAGATAGAAGTCCCTTCCCCACTCCGCAGTTGAGAAAGACATCTGTGAATTGCAGGGGGGGGATGGAAATTTAGAAGAGATTAGTATTTTTTTTAATGCCTAAACAGGTTAGTCATAATTTTCGGGCCCGGACTCCATTTGAAATATGTAATTCGTGGTCGAGCTGTCATACTTATACTTTGGGCTCTGATTGGCTAGGGCTCTTAGAACTGAACCCAAAATCTGCACTGGTGTGCTTGTCCGATGAGACCCTCACTTTCTGGAACCAGTGGACCTAAATTTGGGACGGGTGACTGCTTATAGTCCTCTGAATTGCTCACAGTAGCCTTTAACCCCGAAACAAGTGAATAAATAACAATGACGAAGTAAATTTCTCCATCATTTTTATACCAAGGGCGAGATTCGAACCCACAACTTTCGACTATACTACACTGGCATGTGCTCTCACTGCTATCTGCCTTTATCTCATGTGCGTCCTGCGGGGCAGGCACGTCACATAATAATAATAATAATAATAATAACATTATTAAGATCATTTGCTATGTCAGTTTTCAAAACGATTCATTAACGTGTTGAAATCTTACCCTCTTTATCAAATATGAGAAGTTATTTACCACGCAGTTCTTTAAAGTTCGTGTCTATAAGTAGGGCAGTGACGAAACAGTGATTTTCCAGTGAAAAGTAAACTGGAAACTGAAAAGACAACAGCCAATAACCCTATACATGTATTAGGAAAGAGAAACTCCTTATATGTTTTGATGCTCACGGGCGTCATTAAACTCCGAACAAAAACATAAATACGTAATTGAAGACTGAGGCGAAAAAAAGAAAGTCTTCAATAAATTGAAATCGTTGGTTCATCGAAGAAAGACATTATCCGTCATAAAATAACTATTCCAGGAGTAAATCAAGAAGCTCAATCTTAGGATCTATTAATAAAAGCCT
Organism: Macrothele yani; assembly: GCA_039090855.1. Classification (NCBI taxonomy): domain Eukaryota; kingdom Metazoa; phylum Arthropoda; class Arachnida; order Araneae; family Macrothelidae; genus Macrothele; species Macrothele yani. The sequence continues at coordinate 81,623,022 of CM077026.1, forward strand.
ACTTCTTTCAGTTCCAAAAAGGAAGCTTGGAAAATAGTGTTGAAATGGTATATGTACTCTGCGATCAGACTGAAATACACAAGATTACATGTATATTGTATATCAATCTGAGTCACATCTTAGTTGCATACTGAAGTTTATGAGGTAATAAATTTCCCGAAAGCTTAAAAGTAAAATTTCCAATTTCAAAGGACATACTATTTAAAAGTTATGTCCAAGTATTAAATCTCTTGTTGAGATTTTTCATACTGGTGAGCCAAACCATTCAACAACAGAGTCCAGGCGAACTACCAGCATCCCACGTCCAATGCATGACAAATAACAGACTCAATTCCGTGACCCAGGCGTGTGAAAGCTTAATGCATGGTTAATGAACTGAACACACCAGACAGCCGATTATCAAACTGTAAATGTCACCCACAGATACAACAGATTTCCTGTTGAAAGATAATATTCAGCTTTGCATATTTATTGACGTTCACAAAGGCAAGCATGTGCCATATATTCTCGAAAAACTTTCCTCATGTCCGAACAACTCAACTGAACGCTTCCCCGCTTTACACTTTCATGCCTTCTCATATCATTACAATAATTCTGCTATGGGATATGCCACAATTTTCTTGATAGGAAACTAGTGGAGGTGAATTCTCTCATTTCCACGAATTCTTCAAGCAGAGTAAATAATATTATTTTTTCAGGTCATCATCAGCTTACTTGACTTTATACCAAGCCTCTTACCACTGCGTACTCCAAAGAGCTAAAACATTATGGCCACCTGCCTAATACGTCCTCTACGTGCCGCTAAAATATCTCTTATCCGGCGAGGGAATGATCTTACAAGATTTCTAAAGGTGTCTTGGTGTATCTGGTACTAACACGTTACCAGCAGATCCTTTAACCCTTGTAAGTCACGTGGTTGATCCGCCGCACATCTGATTTGTTGTTCCAACACAAACCACAGATGCTCGGTTGGATTGAAGCCTGCGGAATTTGGAGATTGGGGCAATAAAATCTTCTTCGTGTTCTAGAAATCTTCTTCGTGTTCCGTGAACCATTCTTGAACAATGCAGGCAGTTTGCATTATTCTGCTGAGACAAGACACTACTAGAAAGCAATACCGTTGCCATAAAAGAATGTACTTGGTCTGCAATGATGTTTAGGTACGTGGTAGACATAATAGTTTTCTGCACATAAATGACTGGACTCGGGGTTTCCCTGTAGAACATTACCCAAAGCATTACACTTCCTCCACCGGCTTGTTTTCTTCTCACGGTACATCCTCGTGCCAATACTTTCCCAGGTAAACGATGCACACCAGTGGCGTATCTTGGGTCCAAGACCTGGGATATCTCATTCTCTCCCCTCCCCCAGTACTGTTTTTTTTTAAATTGCGAAGTTTATGTTTTAATTGTTAAGTAATAGAAGTAACATTTTTTTCTAAATTTAAGGTACATGCTATTGCTAACATGATACCAAATAATTATGAGGATTAGGATTTGAACACTTATATGGCCGCCCCGGTGGCGCAGTGGTCTAAGGCGCTGGCCTCTGATCATTCGTCCGTAAGGGGTCCAGGTTCGAATCCCGGTCAGGCATGGATGTTGTGTTTGCCTTACGGCACTGGCTCTCTCCCTTCCCTGGAACCAGTGACCCTAAATTAGGGACGGGCGACTGCTTATAGCCCATTGAGTTGCTCACGGTGGTCGTTGAACCTCCAATCAAGAACAAGAACACTTATATGTACATGAACTCCATTCTTCTTTCCTTTTGTGTGAACTTGGGTGTTACGTTTTCACAAAAATGTTTCTTCGTAGAACTTTTTCATATTCAAAACTGATGTTTTTCTCTATTAACAAATCAGCCAAGTTTCTCGAATGTACATGTCCTTGTGTGGCTCTAAGATATTTTTAATTCTTTTTAATACGGAAAAACTTATTTCTCCAGTTGCAGTTGTTGATGGAAAATTTAGTATCAGATCTGATAATTTGTACACCTCAATAAATACTATGTCCAATTACTCAACTTTATGTAACAAGTAATGTCTCTTACTGATTTGTTTTGTATTCATCAAGGGAATAAAACACCTTCAGTTCATTTTTTAATCGAGCTTTATCAAAATTTGAAGCAGATAGTTCTTTAAGCTCTGATCGTAGATGTTCAGGAAAGCTTCCACAAAATTTATCAAAACAATTCGAATCCAACAAAGCCACGAATTTAAGATATAATATCACTGATTTTAATTCATTGACCCTTCAAACAAACTGAAACCACTCTCACGAAATACGCGCTGTTAAAGGCGGGACTCAGATAGTCCGAAGACTTCTCTTTTCTAAGCGGAGCGTAGCGCAAAACAATGGTCCATTCACCTCCATACGCTGATTCATGTTGTCATGGAAACGCTAGCAGGCAATCGTATCAAAGTTGTCCTTCGCATCAGAACAGCGAAGACTCGAAGACCTGCTTGCGTTATGCCATTGGTAATCGCTCGACAGACTGATTCTCATAATCAAAAGAAGCGAATCCGCTCGTGTTTTTCTCGCACTGAAAGCATCGACGTATCTTAATACCGTCGATAATTGACTTTTATTTGTGTATATTTAATTGACTTTTATTTGTGCATTCTCTGGGCTTTGCCGTTAGCCTAGCTAGCCTCGAATATATGTCACTGATGCACACGTAACCGGTCGTCCATATGGGGCAACAGGAAACGAGATTCATTGGACCAGACGAACTTTTTCCAAATCATTCAAAGCCCAGCTTTAATGCTCGCGTACCTATTGTAAGATCTTTCGACGGTGAACCGAGCTTAGCATGAGCTCTCGGTGTGGCCTGCGAGCCTCATTTTCGACAGGATTAGATGCACTGTGTATTGTGATACATTACTCCCGTCACTGGAATTCAAATAACCGGCGATTTGCGTCACAGTATTCCTTCTTTTAGCTCGTACCATACGGGATAGACTTCGCTCACCTCTAGCATCGGTGAGCCGTAGTCGGTCCACACCTTACCGGCAGTTTGTGGTTTTTTCCTCCTCTGACCGCTTTTGAAGGTACTAATCATAGCTGACCGTGAGTACCACACAAGCCTTGCCGTCTCGGAAGTTCTCTGATCCAATCCTGTGGCTATTGTAATTTGGCCTTTGTCAAACTCGCATAAGTCCGCTGCCTTTTCTATCTGAATAACAAGAACAACGCTCATTAACAGAGCTGAGTATGAGGTGTTATTTGTACTGTTTAATGAACTTCACATGAGTCGCCGTTTACCTGCAGTTGCTTTGATTTGCACAAAGACGCGCTGGTCATAATGTTTTGGCTCTTCGGTGTATATGTTCTTTAGTATAGACTTTCCTGGATATTATAACGAAGCTGACATAATTTTTTTGAATTTTAGGTTTGAGTGGTGGTCCTTTGCAACATTGCTATCAGTTAACACAGTTCCACTGCCATTGGGGAAAATTTTTGGATTATGGATCCGAGCATTCTGTCAACGAAAAGTTCCTTCCAGGAGAGGTATGGAATGCAATATGTTCAGCTTTCTTAACACTTTTTGTTATCAAGCCAAATTTTCGAACTACGCTAAATATAGTCATAAGCGAAAACAAAAATATGCGTGCGTTCTGTTTAGTTATTTAAGATATACGATTTCTGAAGAATCAATATGATTTCATATAAATAACGATTCATTTTATTGGATGCAAAATACGTTGTAAGTAGACATTTCTATACTTTTGCGCAACTGATGGCTGACATTTCCCAAAGTAACAGCATGGTTATGTAAAAAAAAAAAAAAAAGTTACAACAGCAAGTGAACAAATTCGACGTCGCGTGGTGATACACTCTTTCTATACTCTATGTCAAATATGTATAGGAAAAAGGATATGATGCGTTTTTGGTAGTAAAACAATAAAAGACGATTGTAATCTGATGCCGCAAGGCACCATACCTACGGGAATCTTCCCATTGTTGATGATGATATGATGCGTTCACAAACTAGTAAATATAGTAATAATATGGTGTATGCATAGCATGAATGACGCCCTATAACACGCTGTCAGTAACTCCATCGGTAACTCTTCACAGCAGCAAATTTGTTGCTGATAAAATTTTTATGACTTTTTTTATAACTGAGACTCTTCTCTACGTATACGAGTATTGCATAATTTTCTTCATAGAATCACCCACCGGTATACTACGTCCGTCCTCTGCTAAATGGGCCACTACTTCTTTGGGTTTCAGATGGCTTGCGTGTATCCACAGGAGTTTTAAATAATTTTTTCTAGTTTACCGCGTTATTAAAAGCTAATAGTTGTAAAATGACCATGCACCAGGAAAAAATTTGGCACAGCTAATAGCGAAACGGAGATATTTGCAGATAAAAAGAGAATGAAAATTGAGAATACATTTTTCGTTTCAACTGAAAACACCAATGTCTTAAAGCCTTCTAGTCACAGCAAAAAAGCAGTTTTTGGAAGCACTTTGAATTCAATAACTATTTCTTTGACTAATCCTACAAAGTAACAATCTTAATATTGTCTTTCTTCTTTCAGTGCTTTTATTTTCTTTTTCTGTGGCCTACAACACTGTTAAATTTCAACATTTTGACCTATGAGTAGATGTGCAAGTTGATAACAATTTCTAAAATCTAAAAAAATCAGAGAGACGACAGGAAATTTTTCTTTCAAGTTTAAATTTTGTTTGTTTGTACAGGCAGCTGTCTGTTTAAAGGACAAATTTTATGCACTACTGAAGAAATTCTGAAATCTACAGAATCCGAGACAAAATTTATTTGCCCACTGTTTTCTAATGTATGCATACCTTATTTATTCACAGCTATTTCATTTTGGGTAATTCAGCCAATTTCTTAAGAGAACGCCTATTCTTACTGTTCCCAACGGGTCTCAATATTGACTTACAGTCACATAATGAAGAAAGGTAGCAAACATTCCTGAAGAAACTGAATAATAATTATGTCATACGTTTCCCAATGGAAACGGAAGTAAGTTGAGGAACTCCCTTTCCGCGAATGGAAATAATTAGATGATATACCGCAAGCTGTCATACGCATGTTATGTCATAATCGAAACCTCCGCAGCGCAACGTACAGAGCCGCAGCTTTCAGAATTTACTTCAAGGCGTGCATTCGTTTATGCATAAAGAATCAGATACTCAACGAATAGACATGAAAAGAAAAAAAGGAAGAAACAAGAAAGAAAAGGAGGTTATGACGGATTAATGGAAGAAATAATAAACAGGAATATTGTAAATTAGCTAAGGTGTAGCACCGCGAACAACAAAAGTATCAATGAATGAAATACGGGATTACACCATTGTATGATACAGATCTGGGAATCCGCTTATTGGTGTAAATATGACATGGATGTTAAGGCAGATAATATCCGAAAACTTGAAAATTTCGTCTTCCTGAGCGGAAATCGAACCCGTGTCTCCCGGATAGTGCCCCAGTATGCTAACCACTACACCACCAAGAACGACTAAGTTTCAAGTTTACGATTAATTTCAATATATCCATCACAGGATTCGCTAGTCGAAGCAACCGGCATTTATATATATAGCGAATCTGAAGGTTAAAAATTCATACCGTGATTGCCCAGAGGCACAGAATATAAATGAATGAAGTACAGGAGTACACCATACTCGAGCACATTGCCGCTCCAGGACAACTCGAGATCGATTCCCTCTCCAGGACGACGAAATATTCAAGTTTTCAGATATTATTTGACTTAACATCCATGTCATCACGTCTTCCAAATTTGCAACAACAAAAGTAACTGAAATGTGTATTTCCTGCTATTGCAAAGTTAAAAATAGTTTGAAAAGACTAGCAGTCAATGTATAAACCAGAGTCCCTATGTTAAAAAACTAGTATAAAAAAAGAAACACTGGCGATAAAGCTAAAATATGCTGAATACTGTTAGTAAATCTGGTAGGCAGTGTCATACGACGTATCGGACTGACAAAATCAGTAGTGCATGGAGAAGTATCGATGGAGATACTAAAGGCATTGTACAAGGCATTATACTCATAGCAGAATCGTAAGATTATGTGCAAATGGGCAAAGCTCAAAATATTACGCCCCGCCTCCTATCTATCTTATATATCACCATCAACAACAACCATTATCAGTCCATTGCTGGATGAAGTTCTCCCCAAGTTTCTTCCACAACTTTCTGTCTTCAGCCAGCCTCCTCCCAGCCGCATGGCATGCTTTTGAATTTCGTCGACCCATCTTCCACGTGACCTTTTTCTGGATTTCCCCTGTCCCTTGGTACCTAGTCTAGTATTTCAGTTGTCCATCAGTGGCCAGTTCTACTAGCAATATGTCCAGCCCAGTGCCACTTAAGGGATTTGACCTACTTGATCATGATGTCGTTAACTCTCGCCATGTTCCTGCTGCATAAGTTACTCTTCTTATCTTTCTCGTTTATACCAAACATGCACCTTATTACGCTTTTTTCAGTAGTTTGCAGTAGCTGCATTTATTTTTCGGTTAAAGTAAGTGTCTCTGATCCATATACTGTATATGCAAGAGAGGGAGTTGTGCAAAAGACTTGGGGAGACCAGCAATGGATTGATAATGGTTGATGATCATGATCAAAATTATTACTAATTTAATACTGTATGCTAGCGTATACTGTATATGCATAAACATACATTGCTGGATAAAACAAAATTAACATCACATCCCAATGTTATCTCTACGGGGGAGGCAAAATAAAACCGTGACATTTGTACGGTTTTTCCCAGCTGCTTCGGACTTCAGATCTTCAGTACCACACCAAATGGACCGAATGGAGCTGGTAGTCATGATTCGTAGTCTCAGTAATTATCAAATATCCCCCAATGAATCTTCAGTAGTTTGAATATGATCCTTATCTCGTAGCGTACGTACAACTTCGCCTTGAATTTTGAATGGGAAAAATTAATGTCCTCTGAAAATTCTGAGGAAGAAATGTGAATTTTAAGTTGCTACCGATACTGGTGAAACATGCTATAAACAAATTATGTAAATAGACAAATGATAAAGTACGGCGGAAAAGAAGAACTGCACCAGACGCCTGTGCAAAAGTTTCAACTCCAGTTTTAATCAGATTGTAAGAAGTGATTTTTGCGCACTCTTCTGAGCTGCGCCCGGTGCAACTGACCCACTTGTTCCGCTCTATTTACTCCTCTGCGTGCAATATTGTTTTTGGTAACGTAACATAAAGAAGTTCATTAAATGTATTAAAACATCCCATATTTTTCCACATCCATTTAAAGTAAATACTGCAATCAGCACTTGTCAGTATCCGCCATACACAGGAACGTTTATCATAATAGTAGCCTATGCACCCTGACTCGTCAGTCCAAAGCATAATTTTTCATTGGTCTATGGTCCAATATCGATGTTTCTTACACTACGCTAATCGGCGTGTGGTATTAGTCCAAGTGATTAGCGGTTTGTAGATGACTGCCTGACCGCGTTAACCCCTGTCCTACAGCGTTCTGCGCGCTATACTGGTGCTAAAATCAGTCCCAACAATCTAACATAGAGTTCACGTGATTTTAGATAATGTTGATTTGAATTCTGTGCGGACAGTCCTTTGCAGTGCTCTTTTGGCACATACTGTTACGTTCGGAGATTTACTGGGTCGCTTCTTGGCAGATTCAGCCCCACTCCACTTTCACTTACATATCATATCCCTAAACATCGACCAAGGGATCCCCAATGCAGTTGAAATATCATGTACGGAGAGTGGCATCATGTGGCGTCATATTGTCAATCTGCACTGGAAATCAGTTAATTCTATCGATCGAGGCATCTTGCATTCACAGTCGTGCTATTGTCTCATCATATACCTGCGAACATGTTTATAGTTTTATCTGTGACGTGGTGCTTACGTAGGATCGCTATCAACATTGAAGTGCCCGGGTATTAATGGTAGGGTAAAATCCGGTACACTTTTTCACCAGTGACGTAGCTGCCATAAGGAAAGGTGGTGCAGCTGCACTAGGAGCCACTTAAGGGAAGCCCATTACCAGCCAAATCCAGCAGCTTGAGGGGGCCCATTGCCGGCTAACGATACGAAAGGTCGCAAAGAAAAATTGATGAAAATACGAAATAATAACCTTACAATTTCTGTCTGGTAGCAGAAAGCCTTTTTTATGACGTTCTCAAAGGGGAAACACAGAAGCCATCCCACAGTAAGGCAATGGTATATTTTATTGGACTTATTGAACCAGGGCCGGATGGAGCTTTTGCGGAGCCCGGGGCGAAATTTCATTGCAAGGGCCCGAAGCAAAATTTCATTGCTTGCACTATGAAATAAATCTCATATATTAATAAAGTCGTTCTGTGAAGATGTCCGTAAAAAATACACAGGATTTCAGGAATTGCACTTGTGCTGCTGTTCATCTTCAGCTGCTTCCCGTAAATTCAGATTCACTATTCTATAGAAGATTGAAAGCTGCTCAATCTTCTATAGAATAGTTGAATGCAACTGAATGCCTCTCTGTTGAATAAATGCGTTCAAGAATACTCTTCTATGGATGAATGGAAGCTCCTGCTTCGTGTTTTGTAGATCCTTCGAAGCTGACTACTCTACAAAGAAATGACAGCTACTGCTTTTTATTATATAGATCAGTAAAAGCGACTGTTCTATGTTTCTATCCGCTTTCTAATATACGACTGTTCTATGGCTTTATAGGTCCGTTCATACTGACTCTTCTATAGAGGAATGACATAACATCGCTTATGTGTAGGTCCGTTCAAGCTGACTGTTCTATGGAGAAATGGCAGCTACTGATTTTATGTTTTGTAGGTCAAGCTGACTATTCTGTGGAGAAATGGCAGCTACTGATTTTATATTTTGTAGGTCAAGCTGACTATTCTATGGAAGAATGGCAACTTCTACGCTCCGCTGTTGTATACATCCGTTTAAGCTTACTCTTCCATAAAAGAATCGCAGTTCCTGCCTTTCTGCAACATAGATCCGTTTAAGCAACTATGCTATAGAGAGATGGCAGCTACTGATTTGTTGGTTTGTAGGTCAAGATGATTATTCTATTTAGGAATGGCAGCTGCTGGGCTTCGCTGTTTTAGGTATCTGTTCAGATTGACTCTTCTATGGATCAATGGAAGCTGTGGCATCGCTCTTTCATACAGTAGATCATTCAGGCTGACTATTCTATGGAGTAATGGCAGCTTCTGCACCGTGTTTCACAGATTCGTTCCAACTGACTTTTAAATGGGAGAATGAAGCTGCTGCTTCGTTGTTTTGTAGATCCGTTCAAGCTCACTTTTCTGAGGAGGAGTGGTAGCTGCTGCTCAGCTGTTTTGCAAATCCTCTCGATCGTAGCGTAGGATCGCGATGTGATGCCTAGCTTTCATTTGGTATCATTATTCTGTCTTAACTGGTTCTGTATTTCTCTGTATGTGTGCTTTAATATAAGAACATAATACTACGGAGTAATACTAAATAATTTTTCATTTACATAGTTTATGCAAAAACTAACCCGTTTTTGCATTTGTTATATTAACGTTGCGTTGTTACCTCGTAGCTAAATGAAGCCTTACTTTTTTCAATTGGCCTATTTCGATGACTGAAGTACACAGAAGGTTACGATATCCGTCAAACTAAAACAATTCAGGACAGAAACAAAATGCTTGTTCTTCATGGTAACAGTAATTAAAGAAATTGCAAACATAACACGAAGAGATTTACGGACTATTGTCGTTCTTAAGAAGAGATTTAAATGAACAATTTTCAAATAATCCTAACGGCTTTAATATAAGACAAATTCCTTAACATGGCTTTAAAGTGGAATTTTGCGCTGCTAAAATTCTAAAATTATAAGCCATTAAGAATTATCAGGAGGGTCGTCTTAATTTTTATATTAGGGACAAAAGCAAAAAGCGGTCGAATCAGGAAGTCATGAATTTTAAAAGAGTCGGAACGAAAGGGTTGATATTTCAGTATAAAACGTTTATACAAAAAACTATTTGAATGGATGAAAGAGGAGAGTTTCAACCTAAATTCAGTGCTTATGACATGACACTATGGATATAAATAGTGCTGACATGATACTGACACGAATCTCCGCATTTCCTTAGAAAAAAAAAAGAAAAAGAAAAAGAAAGAAAGAAAAGGAGAGAGAGAGAGAGAGAGAGAGAGAGTGTCCAGTCCATTCATGTAAATGTCGGCAAAAGCCAGCGCAAGTCTGTTTCTTGGTAGTATCCCGGACTTCAATCTGAAATTAAGTAACTTCAATCTGAAATTTCTGAAATCAAGTTTATATTGCTCTCTCGTAAGAGTCGGGCATAAACAATCTGTCCGCTATAAATCTAAGTCTAGGAGATATCAGTTTTTAGAAGATATCACGAAAGAGTTGATGAAAGAAAACTTGTTAGCAGAGTAAAACTTGCAAAACAGAATTGAACTACATATAAGAATCGTTATTTTGTCAGAAAAGTTTAGATCAAAGGCAAGTTTTTTTAGTCTTCATATCCCTAATACCTCATACTGTCAGCACGTATGAAACATAAATAACCTAGTGTGTTTATATTGTCTCAATCATCAAAGTACTACATACATTCTTGTAATTTTTTTTTTTTTTTTTTTGCAGCTACATCTTGTTCACTGGAATGTTGATCTGTACAACAGCGTCGAAGAAGCTATAGCCTGCCCAAAAGGAGTAGCAGTTGTGGGGATCTTTCTACAAGTAAAGTTCACTCTTCTTTATTAAAAATCTTTATAAATTATATTTATTCTTCTAAAACACAAACTTATTGTTTTATTGGGCACGGTATGCAATATGTAATGACTTCAACGATCATCTGATGTAAGTAATATTAATGATGCAGGATCATTACTTCTGGTACAAGAAGAGAAAGAAACCATATCGAAAACAGAATATTAATCACTCCATATGAAAAATTCAAAGAAAGGTGCTAACATACATGTAATTATTTCTATCACAGATACAAGACAGCGAAATGCATTCCATTTTTTCCTCTTTAATTTTTTCCTTTGAAAATTTACCACACTCCATTATCATGAAACGGGATTCACTTGTACCTAATCTCTAGTTACCTGTCGTATACTGTTAAAAATTTCTGTTCAACATTACACTGCGATTTTCGGCACTTGCGCTATAAAGAGGGGATAGGGCTGCAAAACGCGAATTTGTGAGAAAGGCTTTTGCGTAGTTATGTTATTGCAGGAGTTTTAATCTAATTTTTTAAATTTATTTATTTCTGTCGTCCGCAAATCCAAAACTATGTCTGAAATTCTGCAGAAAAGATTAGATGGTGTTGGCTGTTGCAGCAAACGGATTCAAGATTTGCAAAACTTTCTGCGGTCTGTAGGTAATATTTTTGAGATTGCTTGGTTAAAATTGCAGTATTTTGAAGAAAATTATGAACTTTCCGTAAGAATGCAGAGTTGAAAATGTCAAGAGTGATAAAAACATATTGTACCCTCGACTATATTTTGACATTGCAGATATAATGTGGACTCGGATTTCAAACAGGCTTTCCGAAATCAATAAACTACATTTGTTTTTCAATTTTGACTTGGAAAATTTTAAAAATCACATAAAAAAATTTCCAGAGTGAGTTTCGATTCTTAGCGGCCTTATGGACAGAAATTTGATTATATAAAATTGAAAACAGAATTCTTCATGCCCTACGCAATACCCAAAACTCATTTATTTGCACAGTAACTTTAATGAATTTTAACAATATTTACGTAGCGGCTCCTGAATACGTTCCCAGGGGCTTCAAAACTTACCAAATTATTTTTGACTATCCCAGCTAGAAGTGCTTCTGATAAAAAGCTCCTTCGTTCTAGAAAGAAACCAAAACCGTCTAACGAAATACGCCGTTGTAAAACAGGCTTTCTGCACTGTCCCTCATTTCTATCGAAAAAAACATTTTTGAACAAATTGATGAAAATTCCTTCTGTCCATGATTCCCTTACAGACATTTTTGCTGCAAAAATGCACTGTAGTATCTATCCATTTGAAACCCAGTAGAACCCGCTTATAACGTGGACCGGCGGAAACTCTCATTAAATCCGGATTCTCGCTAAATCCGTTTTGGGCTGAAAATTCGCACCACGTAAAAATATGCATACGTGTTCAGATGCATATGTAGATATCTATAACAATTGGAAATACTTGAAAGATTTAATTAATTTACTACATAGTATTATAGCTAATTATGAAATCTTTCAAGTATGTTCAACTCGACGGCTACGTGAGACTGACCGCAGTTTAACCACAGAACACACATGAAGCAAAACAGCACGGATCCTCACCTAGAGTGTGTTACGCTCACCTGGAGTGCGAATGAAAAAATGGGCAAAATTCCTAGAATTATTATTTCCTGTTCCGTCTCCGGCAACATCGCCATTCCATTAGTCTCTTATCCTTCTCTGCAACTGTCTCCCAGAAATCCACTTTAATGTGCGTAAACACCATCCATCTTCTTTTTGCCTAGGAGTAGGTGACCTGTTTTTATCTCTGCTGACGCGATACCCAAGTCATAGCCACTTGGATTGGGTGGGAGCGACAATCTCTCGCACAATTCGATTGTTGAACATTTGATGCACTCTTTCCATTGCTTTTTTATCGACATTCTTCCACTAGCACACCAGGATTTCCCCGCGCTATTGCAATTCAGTCCTGTATGCCACCATTTCTATTCCTCCATTCCAGAACAGTGCGCAGCAGATTTTCCTTGTCTCGCTAAATATGGTATTTCATTCAGTTTTGTTACTTTGCTTGTTAAAAGAGATCATCTTAGCTTTTCTCTCCCTCGTTAAATCCGAAGGCTTCATTATATTTTGTACATTAAAAACGAAAATATTAGCTTTGAATTAACATTATACCAAACAAAAATTCCTATTTTGCTCGTTAAATCCGGGATCGCTCTATATACGGACTCGCTATAACCGGGTTCTACTGTATAAACAATTAGTAATATGTTTCTCTTTCTCTCACTCTCTCTCCTTTTTGGCACGTCTTATGTAAAAAAAGATCGTTCTTATGTTATCGGTCAGTCCGTCCGTCCGTCTGTACCCACGATATCTCTGCAACTATTAGTTAGTTTTGAAAAATTCTTTTTGCATTGGAAAGCTCGAAATATCTGAATGATATCCTTCATTTCGTTTTTTTTTTACGATGTACAATTTCGCCGCTAGAGGGGGTAAATGCAGATGATGTCGAATTCAAAAATACGTTTTATTCCACATATTTTCTTCTAAACATCCGATTGAAAAAATTCTTTTATCTTTCGATTCCATTTATGTCGAAGAGTATTTTAGATATAGTTACTTTTTCAAATTACGCATAGATTTTAAAATTTTTGGTAAAGAATACTTTGGCCACCAGGGGGCGTAAGCGTTAATTTTTGCTTCTGATGTATTTGCCATAAAATCTGAGCTTCTAAAATATCGATTGAAAAAATTCTTTCGGGGACTGATGCCACTCACATCGTTATACCTTTTCGGAATTGTTTCTTCTTAATATATTCCACAGTTTCTCCGCCAGGGGCGTAGATGTACATCTTATTTTTGTCAATATCTCTACTTCTAGGCGTCCGATTGGAAAAATTCCTACTTTGTTGGATAGTGTTTTCTGTGTGACATGTTTTTCATATAATTTCAAAATTTTCAAGTAATTCACATACTTTCCGCTAGGGGGCGTAAAAGTAAATTGCGTTTCTCCCTATATCTCTGGTTCTAAATCTCCGATTTGAAAAATTATTTCTGCACCGGATACAGCTCCTGATGAGAAATCATTTGCACATAATTTCTAATTTTTGTAAAAATATGGGTTGGCCACCAAGTGGCGTAAGTTTTAATTTCCGCTTCTGATGTATTTGCAGCAAAATATAAGCTTCTAAAATCTCGATTGGAAAAAAGTCGTTTCTTGACCGATACTACTCATGTCGACAAACTTTTTAGGAACATTTTCTTCTTGAAAAAATGCATGGTTTATACGCCAGGGGCGTAGATGTATAACTTATTTTTGTCAATATTTCTACTTCTAAGAGTCCGATTTGAAAAATTCCTTCTTTGTTGGATAGTGTTTCCGATTCGAAATGTTTTTACTATAAATTCAAAATTTTCAAGTAAATCATAGATTTTCTGCTAGGGGGCACAGGCAAATTGCGTTTTCTGCGTTATTTCTGCTTCAAAAGCTCCGATTTGAAAAAAATTCTTCCTGTATCGCATACAAGACCTGATGGAAAATATTTTTCACATAATTTCTAATGTTTGGTAAAGAACAGTTTGGCCAGCAGAGGTCATAAGTGTTAATTTCTGCTTTTGAAGTATTAGTAGCGAAATCTGGGCTCCTGAAAACTCGACTAATTTTTTTTTCTTGGACCGATACCGCTCATATGGATAAACCTTTGGAGAATACTTTCTTCCTAAAATAATGCATGGTTTTCCCACCAGGGGACGTAAAGTCACATCTTATTTTTGTCGATAACTCTGTTTCTAAGAGTTCGTAAGCTCACGATTCCGTTTACAGCAATATCTGAGGGATTAAAAACCCGATTGAAAATCTTCTTTCTTTCGTCCGATCTATTGTTTTCCATACCGGTTCCATTGACTTTGAATAGCTTTGATAAATTTAATTTGCGTCAGAACGGATTCAAAAGACGTGCTTATTACACCCGAAAATTCAGTGTCATCTTTCTTGTTTATTTCTTTGTCCATTTTCAGATTCTTTTACTGAAGAATGATCACCGAAGTTCTGGTGTTAAAATACGGGTTGTTATTTCAATTTTTTTATTTTTTTTTTGGAGAAAACTGAAGTTTTTGAAAATAAAAATACCGAGATTTGTACTTAAACATGCCGAAAAAACCCTGCGGGAGAGCACATTAAAAGAACTTTTTGTGTATAAAACTTTGGGCCTTAATGATTGAAAATAAAATCTTCAAAAAAGCCAGTAATATGATAACAAAATATCACTGTGATGGAATTTTATTATTTTGATCCCCTTATATATTTTTAACTGTAGGATTCTGATAGCACTGTCAAAAAGATCACGTCGTCACTGTGTTGCTCTCACGTACTGCGAATCCACGCAATCGTTTGTCTCATTTCGAAGTATTAGTTTTTGGCTCGCCTCGTTTTTGTAATCCAGATTATCACTTCTGCTGGCTGTTAGTTTGATGCAGATATGGTCGGTGTCTTTGTACGTGTATCTAAAGACGAATTTCACTGCTTTATGTTGATATGACGGTCATATATCAACAACTTTTTTCCCAATGTTTACAATAAGTAAACGTTGAAAGAAATCCCCAATGGATTATCTTCAGGAATTTTTAGCTAGATTCAAAATGTGGCAATTGCATAAAACGTAGTGACGTCTGTACTTCTTTAACTCGTATTCTCACAATTTATTATTATTATTATTATTATTTTATGAACGGTTTTTGTGGTTTCTAGTTGAAGCCAATTGTGCATGTGATTCGCATTGGACTTGCGCCTGAAGTAACTAAGCCATATAAGTCAAAGGCTCACAAAGAGTGACGATAAAAAATTAGTGCGAATGTTAAGCAATTTTTTCCGGTTGTGTTATTTTTCACCTTCTTTTCATAGAGAAGGAAGGAAAGTCGGATCTTTCGTTATTGATGAGTTGTTAATTATGGCTAGGAAGTAAAAACTATATTGATCTCAGAGAACTGAGATGCTGCATTTAAAATAAAAACTCTACCTACAAGATCTTTAAAAGCTGACGACAATTAGTACTCGAAAATAAAAAAAAATAGCTATATTAAAAAATATGTAACGAATCAAAAATGATTGTGAGGGCAATATAAAAATGGAAGAAATTTCATGTTCGAGAAGTTGCTTTGGCTCACACTTCAGATGTAAATTGTTT
The DNA here is from genome assembly GCA_039090855.1 of Macrothele yani. Taxonomy (NCBI): domain Eukaryota; kingdom Metazoa; phylum Arthropoda; class Arachnida; order Araneae; family Macrothelidae; genus Macrothele; species Macrothele yani. Next base: position 81,638,919 of record CM077026.1, read on the forward strand.
TTAAGTGATTGAAAAAGCCGTGTTATGTGAAGAACGAAAGGAAAACCCAAAATGTAAAACTACAGTTAGTAAACTGCTCTTTCCTTTTTAAAGTCAAGCAGAAACTGCAAAAAAAAAAAAAAAGAAAAAAGAAAAACAGTTAAAACACACCCACGTACATGAAGCTGGTAAGAAAAATTAATTAGTCAATTAATTGATTTATTCATAAAGTACGAACGCCATGTGTTAGAAAAGATATGTGTTCAAAAGGAAAAAAAATGAGTTTTGGGTGAGCTTTTTGTTGTAACTGGAAAAGTAACTGACAAATCAGAGAAATATGTTAAACTTTCGGCTTTCCAAATGACTTCAGTGTTTTTGATTGGGCTGAGCTTGCTACAGTTTCCGGCTAGAAATAGCACTAGGAATTTTGTACTGATGCTTTGTTTGAACAAATAAAAGATGTCAAAGTCGTGGACCTACCTAGTCAGGTAACACAGTCCAACCAGTGAGCGATTTTTCTTTAACGATATGACAGGCCAAAATGTTTGATATAATATAATATAATATTTCTAAATACGTTATAAGAGGCGAAAAGTTTTAATTGGGCTTAGAAGGAAACAATATTCGATTTCAGTTGCATCAAATTTTATATGGCAATGTTTCTTTAGAGTTATTTATTTATTTACTTACTTATTGCGGTTGCACCTTTTTTCATCGGAATGCATTTCATTACGAGGCTTTTATTTTCCGTTAGAAGTGAAATTATTTTTCGCGTCTTTATGAATATGTTATTTTCTATTTTTTACACGTTCATTTCAAATGATTACAAATGAACTTTAAAAATCAGCCGTAATTTTATACTAGATTATTTGTGCTAAAATAATAAATGGTATTTTGTAACTCTTTCCCATGTATGATGGAAAGATGAGTTATTTGTTTTGTTTTGCTTAAGAGTTTAAGGACCACCACGTACAACTCAGTGGGCTACAAGCAGTCGTCTGTCCGTAATTTACGGCCACTGGTTCCAGGGAAGTGAAAGAGTCAGTGCCGGAAAACAAACACAACATCCGGACCCATCTCGGGCAAATGCCCAAGAGACCACCACTTAGACTATTACGCTCCCTGGGTGACGGAAAGATGAATTACGAGGGTTGTACTGAAAGTAATGCAAAAGTGGGCATAACTTTTTTATCAACGGGCAGAGGTAGTTCAAATTGCACATGTGGTAGAGTAATTGTTTCTCTATACAAAGGTACTACTCAACATAGTCTCTATCACAAGCGATGCATTTGTGCCATCGTTGAACCCAACTCTTAAATCCTCTTTGAAAAACTTCAGGTGTGGACAGTTGCACCCACTTCTTCACAACCAATTTCACCTCGTCTGCGTCATCAAATCGCTGACCCCGAAGACTATCCTTCATTGGACCAAACAGGTGGAAATCGAAGGGAGCCCAATCTGGGCTGTACGGTGGATGGGGTACCACGGACCAGCCTAATTTGCTAATCGCCTGATTTGTTGCCAAAGATGTGTGTGGTCTCGCATTATCATGGTGAATGTGGATCCTTTTCAGATTTTTGTTTAGTCTCTATAGGGCTTCTCTAAGCTTCTTGAGTGTCTCAATGTACCGCTCCCTGGCCGCGGTATGGCCACGTTCCAGAAAATCAAAGAGAAGGACATTTCTGTCATCCCCAAAATAAGTCACCATGACTTTCTGTGCTGATCGCTGGCACTTGAATTTCTTAGGCCTTGGTGAAGAGGTGTGACGCCATTCCATGGATTGATTCTTCGTTTCCGGATAGTAAAGACACTCCCACGTTTCATCCCCTGTCACCAGATCAGAAAAAACGTGTCTTCATTGGCTTCAAATGCTTCCAGCAGATCAGAGGAGACTTCCACTCTTTTCTCCTTCAAATCGGGTGTCAACTGCCGAGGGACCCACTTTGCACACACTTTCCGATACCCTAAGTCTTCCACCATCTTCTGTATGGCATTGTGACCACAGTCCAGTTGTACAACAAGCTCACGGATTACGACTCGTTTCTCGGCGCGAATTAATTTATCCACTCGCTGACGATTCGTGTCAGTGGTCGCAGATGGTGGTCTCCCACTGCGTGGTTTGTCTTCAATGCTGGTTTCCTCCTTCTTTAAACTTCTTCATCCATCTGTGCACATTGCTCTTGTCAATGATGTCATCTCCGTAAACATTCTGTAGCCTTCTGTGGATGTCGGACAGCCTGCACCCTTCCTTCGTCAAGAACTCAATGACGGCACGTTGCTTCTGCTTGGAATCCATTATTTACCTGAAATGAAGAAGAAGGGTTACTATAGAGGAAGAGTTACTCTACCAACATGTGCAATTTGAACGACCTCTGCCAGCCAATAAAAAAGTTATTCCCACTTTTGCATTACTTTCAGTACAACCACTGTATATAAACGTCAGTTTTTATTTTATGCCAAATCAGTAACATGTCAACCACGGCGCAGTAGACATTCGTTCTATCTTTAAGCGAAACCAGAATTTTGCATTTCTATTTTATTTTTATTTTCCGGAAAAGAGAAAACAAATATTGTCCTTTTCTTTTATAAGCATATTATTTTCCTAATTCTCATACATCACTGCTTAGTTAGATTTCTAAAATTTCATTTTCCATGTGGTTTTAACAATGTTTTCATATTTCGATTTTGAGAGCATATTACGTGGGCACATTATCTTCATACGCTCTCTTGACTAGCTACTGACGAATTTACAGTGAATTATCCATTGTTACTATACAGCACAGAACAGATTTTCGCAGTAAGGAGTCTACTTAATAATTCCAACAAATTAAATATACACTGACGGAAAAAAATCCCAACACCACGAAAAAATAGTTCTAGAGGAATGAAATGGCGGCAATACATTTGTATAGGTAAAATATTTAATCGATTAAGGTTTCAAGATCACAGCTTGTTGTAAGCGCGAGAAGAGCCATTATAAATGTGAAATGCTGGTACATTAATAACCGGTGTAACCGCCAGAATGTTGAATGCAAGCGCACAAACGTTCATGCATTGTTTCGTACAGGTGCTGGATGTCAGTTTGTGGGATGGAGTTCCATGCCTGTTGCACTTGGTCGGTCAATACAGGGACGGTTAATGCTGATTGGGGGTGACGCTGGAGTTGTTGTCCAATGATGTCCCATACATGCTCGATTGGTTAAAGATCTGGTGATCTAGCAAGCCACGGCAACATGTCGACACTCTGTAGAGCATGTTGGGTTACAACAGCGGTATGCGGGCGAGCGTTATCCTGTTGGAAAACACACCCTGGAATGCTGTTCAGGAATGGCAGCACAACAGGTTGAATCACCAGACCGACGTACAAATGTGCCGTCAGGGTGCGTGGGATAACCACGAGAGTGCTCCGTCTGTCATAGGAAATTGCTCCCCAGACCATTACTTCAGGCATAGGTCCAGTGTGTCTCGGCCGTAGACAGGTTGGTTGCAGGCGCTCACCTGGCCTCCTTCTAACTAACACACGGCCATCACTGGCAGAAGGCAGAACCGGCTTTCATCAGAAAACACAACTGATCTCCACTCCGTCCTCCAATGAGCTCTAGCTTGATACCACTGACGTCGCAAACGGCAGTGGTTTGGAGTAAGTGGAATGCACGCTACAGGGCATCTGGCTCGGAGCTGTCCTTCAAGTAACCGATTTGTAACAGTTTGTTGTGTTACTGTGGTGGCAACTGCAGCTCGAATTGCTGCCGCAGACGCGGTACGATGCGCCACGGCCATACGCCGTACACGGCGGTCTTCCCTCTCAGTAGTGCCACGTGGCCGGCCGAAACCCGGTCTTCTTGAGGCAGTACCTTACCTTGACCACCGCTGCCAACAATCATGCACAGTGGCTACATTCCTGCCAAGTCGTTCTGCAATATTGCGGAACGAAAATCCACCTTCTCGTAGCCTTATTACACGACCTCGTTCAAACTCCGTGAGCTGTTGATAATGGCTTCTTCGTCTTCTTAAAGGCATTCTTGACTAACTTCAACACCCTACGTCGAATCTCAACGATAACTAACGCTCACGAACGTTACAGCACGTATTTACAGCAAACCTGCTTTGCATGTTCCGAGGGTGCTACTAGCGCCACACGTATGCGCCGAGCGCGAAATTTGCATAGACGTCATCTTACAGATGTACTCTCACCGCCTACCAACTGTCGTTTATCTAACACAACCCCTTCTTGGTGTTGGGATTTTTTTTTCCGTCAGTGTATATGTCTTTTCCGCAGTTTTACATTTTATAAATTACCTGAAATTCAGGGAAATGTTATTAAACAAGAAGAAGAGGGACGGATTGTCACGATTTGTAACAAATAAGATTTGTTTTCTAACTGAAGAAGGTATATGTACAATGACCAGTGAATTACAACCATCATTCCGTGAGAGCTGAAAATCGCGCATTCAAGCAAAATAAATAAAACAAGTGGTACGATATCAGCTGGTATTTAATGTTTTAGGACATGTTTCGTGAATGGGTATCATAACGGTACATATGGCGAAAGGACTGGTAAGTTATGTCTACCTTCGTATAACTTTAAAGGAATTACTGTCACCGGGGCGCGGATAATATGGCCTTTTTTCTCGGAGACACCATACGTGACGGAATGTTCTCGGCGCGAAGTGGTGAGGACCACACGGAATGGAAATGTACAGACAAAACAATTGAATATCATGCAAACTGCATCCGCCACAGTGGTGTATCTCACACACGTTAACAGGCAAAGATAGTTGAAAGTATGACTTGGGTCTACAGCAACACACACACACAGAATGTCCCTTTCCCTGAAGGATGACTATCAAAACACGGATATTCAACCGCCTACCCTGCCCACAACCTCGTTAGAAGCCGGCATCGTAGATATCCACGGCTGGTATGGTACCAGGAACGTCAATACTGGATAGTCGACAAAAAGAAATAAAAAAAATGCTTGTCGGTACGATGAGATATGACAAGAACGTTGTGTTGTATATGGTGGAGACAGTGTTGGTCTGCGAAATGTTTTGCTGAGATGTTTCAGTCGTCCTTGAATGCGTGAAACTCTAGTTTAATGCTCCTGCCGATGAAGAACACTCTTCTAGAGGTCTGCACTGACCTTATTTGGTGAGCCCGGCCCGTCGATTGCAGATATTATTTAGGCCCGGCCCGTGATGTGCCAGTTTGTATTATTTTGTCTTTCTATTGTATTTTATTAAATTGCGAAAATTAAACAATAAAACGAGATATTATTGAAAATACGTAATTGAATCTAAGCCTAAAATATTAACTAAACTTTATCAATTATCGAAGAATATAAGCTTTAAAGAGAGAGAGAGAGAGAGAGAGAGAGAGAGAGAGAGAAACTCTAAGCGCGTTCAAAGTCTCACTTTCTCTGAACTAGCAATTGGTAACACCAAAAAGCCAGTCCCTATACGGATTACAGATAAGAAAAACAAACAATGTCCCGCTCTCTCATGCAACCACACACACACACACACCCTAACCCACTACAGATACCCCCTGTCCCCCAATCTACACAACACACACACACTCGCTCGGGGTGGAATCTTTTTGTTGTCAACAAGCCCCAAATGTTTTTACCATCTTAATACTTACAGATGGTTTAAACACTGTGAGTGCCTCTCTTCACCTTTGTGATTACGTCCTGGGCTATGTCATGGAAGTAAGGCCAGCAAAGTCTCTAAACACAGCAGGATATCAGAAAACACGACTTTTTTTATTTACCTTTGCGACAAAAAGAATGGGTCGACTTGGCTCTGCCCGTTTCTGTAAACTAAAAAAAAACCCGGCCCGGCGCTGCCTGTGCAGACCTCTACACTTTTCCATGATGATGTTATATAGCAATGGGGATGGTGTGATTCAGAATGATGATGCACGGCGCGAACGTGCTAGAAGTTGATCGACAGGACTATATGATCATTCGGCTAATTTCATACTCTCTTCTCTGCAAATTTAAATATCATCGAGTATCTGCGAGAGCCGTCTGAAGCAGCTGTCTACCAAGTCGAAGTACGATTGTCCAACAGCGCAAAATCATGGACGTATCACCCATATGGCTGCGAAATATTACCTTCTGTCCTCTGTTAGCTCATAATCTTGTTCTCACAGCATATTCATGCAATTATACAGACATGAGGTGGTCGAACATGATATAAGATGCATGATGAGAAGTCATTAAGCAAACTGAGTAACGTCGAAACAGAGAAGTCGACTGAAGAAGTTTTGTTAGCCTGATGACTAGAAAACGGATTTCTGGATGCTAAAAAAAAACATAATAATTTTTATTTTTTATGTATTAATAATTTCAAAAATATTTACTAAAAATAAAGAAAATATGAGCTAAAAATATTTGCTAAAATGTTTGCCAAAAATAAAAATATTAAAAGTAAAAATAAATTGTTAAATAAAAAATATTTGCTAAAAATGTTTGCTAAAAATAAGAAAAATATTTGCTAAAGAAATTGATAAAAATAAAAAAATATTTTCTTCAAAGGTAATGTAACTAGTAATTTTCTGTGATGAAAAGACAATGCTAGTACTCAACTTACAAATCACAACCATACATTTCATGGAAAAGTAACTTGGAGTTGCAGTGGATGTTTGTTTTGCAAGTAGTTTTTACTTATTTTCCTTGTGGACGATAATGCCACGTGATATCACATCTACCCTAGTTTGTTTCTGTTTTTTATAGAATGCTGTTACTTTTTTGTTATTTTTCTTGAGCTTCGAATTCGAAGGATTCTTTTCCGCTCAGAAACTTACAATGAAGAGGCAGAACACTAGTTAAAACTTAACACAGAAATTTATTCCTCACAGTTATACAGCCCTGGAAATTATTTATTCAGTGCACTTTGATACCGCACTTTAGTACGTAATACAGGAGTAGAATAATATCGCAGAAAGAGGAACATGCTAACAACAACAATTCAATAGAACTGCATCAACAACAACGAATAACGCGAACGGCGTATATATGCTCTCCATTAAATTTTTGAAACCTAAGCTTTCGTGGGTACGAAGAACTTCCGGTTTTGCTCCTCCAAGCGGGTAGAGAAGATGTCATTTGCTAATATGCTGGTGCCAACGAAACGAGTTGTCACGGAGGGGAAGAGGGTCATTAATTCCACCCCCTCTTTACAATACTCTTCCTTTTCTGTTTTTTTTTTTCGATGAATTTTTTTTTCAGATTTATTTACATTAAAAAACAAAAAACCGAGGGAACACGTAGATTTATGTATTTATTATGAAATTTTGAGAAATATGTATTTTGTATACAAAAATTTCGAAAATATGGGTTTTTATGTGAAAATATTTATTTACCTAAAAATCCGTTGACTTTGTGGCAAAAACCAAAGAGCTCATATCGCATGATTGAGACAATAAACTATGATGACGTCAGAGTTGTGCTTATCAAACGATTATGACTTTGTTAGAGAACAAAGTGTATGTATTTCTGCAAGAACTGAACAATAGTTCGCGAGTGTAAGGAATTTTGAACCAGCATTCTTTTTTATTTAGTAAATATCCGTGACGTTGTAGGCATGATGATATGCTGTCGAAGCAAAATGCCTTTTCTGGTTAGCAGTATTTTTTGTTTGACGGTTCAATCGACCAACATGAGCAATTCAATGGACAGTTCCCTAATTTAGGACCACTGGTTCCAGGGCAAGGAAGAGAGCCAGTGCCGTAAAATAGATTCACCACACATACTTCATGCAGGACTCGAGCGCGGGCCCTCTCGGACGAACGGTCAGAAGCCAGCACTTACACCACAGCGCCACGGGGCTGCCGTTTGCAGTATTCAATTTGATTACATTTGACTGTATATTTACCAGTAGTACGACCCGTATGTTTGCCTTCATTTCCGGTAATCATCACGACATAACATTTTCAGTAGTTTCGATTCTTCACAACAACGATCCGTCTCTCATTATTTATTGCATTATGAGAAACGGATCGTTGCTAATTAATTTAATGTGTAATTTAATGAACATACGAAGTCTGAGTAGGATGCGTCATAAAGTACACCTGCATAAATTTAGCCGAAGTGGGACCTCTAGGGAAAAACGCCTGCTTTCTGCTGAAAGTGACATTCTATCAGGGCCGGATTAAGGCCTTAGTGGGCCCTTAGCTAATTAATCTCAGTGGGCCACAAGGCTAATTCATCTCAGTGGGCTACCAAGGATAAGGCATCTGAGTGGGCCTCCAAAGAAATTACGACAATAATTGTTGAAGTCCGTTAAAACACGAAACTGAATTACATGCAGAATTTTCATAAAAACTTACTGTATTTTCGACTGTGCTCACAAGAACATGAGTTAAAAGCTTAAGTCTTGGAACTTTTAATAATTTAGCATTGTGTACTCTTCTTGGTGCATCTTATTATTTATTTTTTTTTTTTTGTTATGCAATGTGAAGTCAGTGGATTTCTCTCATTAACGGTTCCAAGTGCAAACAGGGGGGAGGTGTTGGTAGATGGTAGTGAAAAAACAAACTGTCTCGCCGACCCCGTTATACACAGCGACATGGAACGTTTACCCTTAGTGAGTCACTGCCTTGAAGTCTGTTCGTCGCTGCCCCGGTGGCGCAGTGATCTAAACTGTGGATTATGACCATTAGTCCGAGAAGGATCCGAGTTCGAATCCCGGTGAGGCATGAATGTTGTGTTCGTCTTACGGCACTGGCTCACTCCCTTCCCTTGAATCAGTGACCCTAAATTAGGGACGTTCGACTGTTTATAAAAAATATCTGTTCGTCTTTTAGCCACTTCTTGTGATCGAGTGGAAATCATACGAGACAAAACTAAAGCTAGTTTACTTCTCTTTCTAAACTGCCGGCCACGCAAAATGCAACACCAAGAAGAAAGCATCCGATTGGCCTAAAATTCGCAGGATGCGTCGCCCGCGAGAGGACATGCAAACGATTAGCATTGCAGGGCATATGCAAATTATGTGCGCACGGCACGCCACCGAGAAGCACTATAAGAAGGGTGCACAGAAGGCGGGATGTAAGTAGTGGAAGTGTGTTGTGCTGCCGGACCTGTGCGTGGGAAGCTTCTTGATGCCTCGTCGCAGAATACGGCAGTCATTCCAGCACGTTTCGGAGTTCGACAGATGACGAATAGTGGCTTATCGCGACAGCAGTTTATCGTACCGAGACATCGGCGCTCGTGTGGGACGACATCCAGCCACAGTGAGGCGAGTATGGATTCGGTGGGTGCAGGAGGAACGGACGGACCGACGTAAGCGATTGCCGCAGCCACGACACGGCGGCCATTGACGGCTCGCACCGCCACATCACGAACGTTAGCGCAGGAATTAGGGTGTGTTGCGCAACAACCTGTGTCAGCACGTACCGTTCAATGTCGTCTGCAGGAGCTGGGACTTGTCCCACGGCGCCCATTGCTCCGATTACATTTGACGTTACACCGCCGGCGAGTGCGGCGGCAGCGGGCCGTTGAACGTCGCACCTGGACTACGGAATGACACGACATTGTCTTCTCCGAAGAATCCAGCTTCGGTCTGCAACACCACGATGGTCGGATCCGCGTGTGGCAGCAACGCGGCGAAAGACTGCATGACGCCTGCATTATGCACCGCCATACCGGTCCGTCGCCTGGCTTTATGGTTTGGGGTGCAATGGTATATGACACCCGCACCCCTCTGGTACGCATCGCCGGTACACTCAACAGCCACCGCCACATCTCCGACGTTTTGGAGCATGTAGTCCTCCCTTACCTGCAGGACCTGCCAGCGGCCGTGTTTCAACAGGACAATGCACGCTCGCACGTGGCACGCATCGTGCAACAATTCTTCACAGCCCACCAGGTGTCACTGCTGCCGTGGCCCGCTTGTTCTCCCGATATGTCGCACGTCTGGTCGCTGACCGGCAACCGAGTGGCCCTGCCAGCACCACCCGCGTCTACGCCTGATGAACTGTGGCAACGTGTGGAAGCACCCTGGACCGACATACCCCTCGCCCTCACCCAAAGCCTCTTTTGTTCGATGCCGCGGCTTGTAGCGGCCGTTGTTGCCAGCCATGGGGGCCACACGAACTGTTGATGTCTGCGTGTTCCGCAAGTCGCACGTGCCTGTAAGCTCAATCGTTTCATCTTTGTATCTGTTGTTATGTGTCCAGTAAATCTGGCTTTGCTATCTCGTGTCCTTCTTGGTGTTGCATTTTGGGTGACCAGCAGTGTATATATAAATATATAAGCTCTGTATTATTTGCAGTGTAGCGGCATGCCTCCTGCGACTTTCGTTCTGGTGGACCCCTAGGCTATAGCTCCACTAGACGCCCCCCCTTAATCAGGCCCTGCATTCAATTTTTTTGTTCTTGCTTAGTCATGTACCGTATTTGAGTCACCTACGTTGTATAATAAATAAACATTACGCGCTCACAGCCAGACGTCAATTGTCATATATTTCAGAATAGATAAGGTTTTAGAACTACATAGGTGGAGGTACTAAATTTTCATAAAAGTATTTTTGTTTACATGAGAATTTCGTCTATCAGTGGAATATTGCTTTTCGAGAACTCAGTATTCAACAATACACGATGGAATTTTTTTTTCGATAGAAAGGACTATAACTTTTTTGCTGATCTGCAATAACCCATTTAGCTGAAAGTAAATATGTTTTTAAAACTTCAGTAAAGTAAACATAGTGTCCGTGTGAGTAATGCACTCTCAGACAAAAAAATCGACGCACCCCGATTAAAGCACCCACGACCGTGAAACCGGTAGGTAAATACCTCTTGCAAATGATTAAAGTTTTACTTCCAATGAACGTCTAGAGCGTATTTGAATTGCACACTCAGCGGACTAGGTAATGGCTGTCGACTTGGCTACCAACTGCCAAGTCATAAGCTACCGACAGCCATTACCTAGTCCACGGACTTGGTAGGCCAATATGGTTTCATACGCCCTGCTAGTCATCCGTTATTTCAAGGTGATCAGAGGTCCTGCTGAAAACCACGATATGACCGCCCAGAGCATTACAGAACCACCACCATGCTTCACTGTTGGGAGCAGACAGTCTGGGTTGTATTCTTCTGACTATGTTCTCCACACGTAAACACGTCCTGTGGTGGAGAATAGTGTGAATGTGGATTCATCTGACCTCATTATACGCTTCCATGCATCAGCAGTCCACGTTGTATGTTCCTGGCACCACTATCGCTGCCATTGTGCATTCACCCGGGTTACCAGAGGTTTTGCAATAGCAGCTCGGCCATGAATATCTTGCTTACGCAGTTCCTTGTGCACTGTTTTAGTTAATACTGGGGTCTGGAGATACATATTTTTTTTTCAGATTTTTTAGTTAATACTGGGGTCTGGAGATACAGATTTTTTGGAGCCGTGGGTTTCTTATTACGAGTAACAATCCTCGTTAATACTCTCCCCTCTCTATCAGTCAGGGTCGCTTTCCGGCCGCTCTTTTGTGTTTCGAGTCGAGGTTTTGCCACAAACACTGTGTGCTGTCATCACGCTAGACACAGTAGCTCTAGATACCCCCACTGCCCTGGCGGCGACTGTTGTCAAGGAGGCACCAACTAGCCGGCCACCAACAATAAGATCTCTTTCGAAGTCTGTTAGGTCACTCTTTTCGTAGTCACCCTGAAAGAAATTTTGCAAAGACACTTAAACAAGACTTTGAGGTTCTAAACAAAGCTATTACAACAAAAAGGTGGTGGATACCTTTGCGTATTGCGACGTACGTAGCTGCATTAAAAGTCACGTCTCTGAGCGTGGTGTTCACATAATTCTGTTCAGCCCCTGTACGTACGTGCTACGATAAAGTTTCTAGAGAATCCAAAGAGCAAAAGCTGTCATCGTCAAAAAGTAAACTGGATTAAAGATTAGAGTTTGGTGTAAGTTACTGTAGTATAATTTATTCCGCTTACTAACTTTCCGCGGGTTAAGCGGCCCAGATCCTTCTACTTTAAGCTGTTGCACACGCACTCAGGACTCACTAACCTGTGGATATTTCACTTGTCAGAATCTGCTTTCTGGGCATAAATGCACCAGAGAGAGTAGCAACCTTTTCATTGGATGGCTTTTAGCGGGCGGTCAGAGCCGGATCTAAGTACGGGCAGTTGCTCGGGGCCCCGGTTCGTGGTAGGTCCCCAAGCTTCGATTCTTTTTATCGTATTTTTTTTTCATTTTCCGTTGCATATACATTAATGTTTTTTATTCCATCACTGATTGTTATTTTAAAAATGAGATTCAAGATATGAATAAAGTGCATAAATATGTAGTCCCTCTCTCCCTGAGAAATTGCAATTCCGCTTGTTCAGGGCTGTCGTGACAGCGTCCATACGATTCAAACTGATGTTCAGAGCCGGATTAGGGTGGGAACCTCAGAAGCTGAAGCCCTAGAACAGATTTAGATGCGCCTTCAATGATAGCCTTAAAAATTATGATGTTTTAGTTTGTACGTGTCACACACGACTACTATCCTAAAAGGAATGAACGTACCGAAATTTTTATGCTAAGCTAAAAGAGCATCCAGTTTCTCTTTTTGTCAATGAAATCAATTGACTTACCGGCTTTTTTTTAATTCCAACATGACTTATTAAACGCTTCACGCATATATGTTAAATACTGCTCACGATATACGCATAACATTTTCAGGTACTATATGGTTATTTTTCTATCTCTACTGCAAGTGTCATTTATACGATGGTTGGGCAAATTCATTAAAAAAGGTACAAAAATGCATATACATGCCTCTCCACGGTTTTACAGTTCATTCTATTTTTCATACTTTTTTTAAAAGTATGAACAGTAAAAAGAACTGTAAATTTAAATATTTTTTCCTTTAACTTCAGAGTTAAATATTTCCCTTCGCTATATTTTTCGAAATTCCTAAAAAGACTGGTTAAGAAGAACAGGAGCACTGTAACAAAGTTCTTGCACGGGGCCCCCAAACCTGTGAATCTGGCTCTGCGGGCGCGATTGTCCTGTCCTAACAACCTCTAGGCAATTCGATGTGACTAGTCGATCGAAATGAAGATGTTTCATATTCCTAAGATTAGATCTGGGGTTTCACATGGGAATCCATGTGGCCGTGCATATTCCTTTCTCCTGACTACTTTTGGTCCGGCAGAAAGAGCGGCAGTATTAAGTGTTTTTTGGCGGGTTCCAAAAATAAACTACATAAAGAAAAGGTGGTTAGACGAGACTCCAGCGGAATCGTAGGGAGTCTTCGTCAATTTCCCGATTTATAAACAAGCACGTTATACAAATCCCGAGGGAAAACTTTTCCTCGTGGCATGTGGTATGATTTATTTTCTTGTTGAGGTACGTGATGTTTGCAGAACTTCATTGTAGAAGTAAAATATCTCAATATTAGAATAAAGTACTGGGACACACCAGAGTTAAATAGAAACAAGTAGGTACAACACTTTAAAAGATAACAATCTGGGTATTTATGGGTGCAAACGGCAGAAGCGTAATTGGGGCGCTGCGGGCAAGACTGCTGCCTCTGGTGCAGCGGAATCCGGGTATTAAAAATCCCCCCCTTTTTTTTTTGAAGGTTTAACGACCACCATGTGCACCCCAGTGGGCTTTAAGCAGTCGACCATCCCTAATTTAGGGTCACTGGTTCAAGGTAAGGGAGAGAGCCAGCGCCTAAAGACAAGCACAACATCCATGCCTCACCGGGATTCGAACCCTTCTCGGATGAACGATCAGAAGCTATCGCTTAGACCACTGCGCCACAGGGGCGGCCGAAAATCATTGGGACCAATGCCTACATTTTCCTTGGGCAACAGGTATGGAGCAAGGACCACACCGAAGAAGTATTTAATGGGCACATAAAACTTCGTTGGGCAGCTGTTGGGAGAAACTTCTGTTTACAAGAGCAACTTACCATTATTTCAAAAGAAAAACATTTGATCTGTGTATAATTCCAGTTCTTACTTACCAATAAGAGATTTGCACCTTGACTAAAAACACTTTCAGGGATTATAAACTGCAGAAAGTAGTACGGAGATATGAAAGCTTTGTTAACCAAGCAATACGGACCTCATGGATAAGGAAAATCAAAACAATTGATGACATCCTGTGCAAAGTAAAGAATTTGAAGTAGCAATAGGCTAGCCATATAGCTAGAAAAGCTGACCACAGTTGGACTACTGAAGTACTGGATTGGATGCCGAGAGACAGGAAAAGTCCCAGAAGAAAACCACGTAGAAGATGGGAGGATGAAATTCTAAAGCATGCAGGCGTGACTTGAAAGAGATAAACTCAAGATAAAAGTTATCGAAAAGACTTGGGAGACTTTCATCCAGCAGTGGATTAATGAGATAGATGGAGGGGCGCATTATTATGTGGATCACCCTGAACGCAGTTACGCCCCTGATAAACAGGATCATATGGAATCTGCCGAAATTTTACTCACCAACAGGAGGCTTTTCAAATACTCTCCTCAATTGGAGAACAGTGTTTTAGTTGTTCAGCACTCACTAAAAGGAATGTATCAAAATAAAACAGAACACAGTTCGTGTCGTCACTCAGATATTTATTCGGTCTTTCAGTGCGGTACACCAGAAATAGCAGTTGTAGACCATTCCCCACTTGCTGCTGAATAACAAGTCCAAAACTTAATGAATCACCAATAACAATGTTAACTGTAGATTTAACAAGTAGCTTTACTACGCAACCAATAGCAAATGAGCCTAAGGCTGATAACATGTCACCAGCTATCATCCAAAACACACAGCTGTTCGTGATTTTATAACTTCTTTCACCTCTAACCTACTGCCAGTGCTGCCACATCAAGAGAAAACTTGGGGAGTTCAGACATGAAGTTTGAGTTCAAAACGCTTAAACAAGAGATAAACAAAATTTACATAAGGGACAGCAACAAAAACGAAAAGTTATAGATTACATACATCACACGTATTGTAAAGGTTTGTAAATAGCATGGTTCCCATGCAGTGCGTTTCTACGTTCTTCTTTTCTTCTTAATCATGATTGTCTGCCTTATATGTCTGCTTCATCAGCGAATAAAATAACCATGAAGTTCTGTTTTTCTGCTAGGCTGGAAAACAACACATGGAACTAATGAAAATCACAGAAATTCTTCAAGATATCAGTTACAAAGGTGATGAAAGTACACTTGCAGAAGAAATCAATCCTTCACTTCTGTTTCCAGGTACAGCATTTTTCAAAAATGATATTTAAGTGTGATATTTTATCTAGTGGCAATAAGTTTGATATGTATTATATTAGTAAATCGTATGTTAAAGAGAAATATTTTAAAACTGAAATACAGCTCAAATTCAATGGGAAAATATCTCTAGAAAGAAAACAGGAGTAATGTGTCACAACACACAGTACATCGAAACCTGCAGAAATTTGGGTTACGTAAGTCACTCCGAGAGCTCATGCCAACCTTAGTTCACTGTCGAAAGCGCCTACAATAGGCACGCGAGCATCAAAACTGGACCTTGAATGATTGGAAGAAGGTCGTCTTGTCCGTTGTATCCCGTCGTTTTCTGTTGTACCACGTGCACGGCCGTGGTACAACAGAAAACGACGGGATACAACGGACAAGACGACCTGCTTCCAATCATTCAAGGTCCAGTTTATCTTTCAGAAAGATAATGTGCTTGCCACACTGCCCAGATTGCTCGAGAATGGTTCGCGGAGCATGTAGAAGAATTCCAGGTGCTTCTCCAGGTGTTTCCTTGTCCTCCAAATTACCCAGATTGCTCGAGAATGGTTCGCGGAACATGTAGAATAATTCCAGGTGTTTCTCCAGGTGTTTCCCTGGCCTCCAAATTCCCTAGATTGCTCGAGAATGGTTCGCGGAACACGTAGAAGAATTCCATGTGTTTCTCCAGGTGTTTACCTGGCCTCCAAATTCCCCAGATTACTCGAGAATGGTTCCCGGAACATGCAGAAGAATTCTAGGTGTTTCTCCAGGTGTTTCCCTGTCCTCCAAGTTCCCAAAACATCAATCTAATCGATCATCTGTGGTTTGTGTTAGGGCAGAAAATCCGATCTCAACGGCGCAATTTACAGGAGTTAAAGGATCTGCTGGTAACGTGATGGTACCAGATACCACAAGGCACCTTTTAGGAATCGTGTACCGTCATTGCCTCGCCGAGTAAGAGCTGTTTTGGAAGCACGTGGAAGACCAACGTCGTGTTCGGCAGGGTATAATAATGTTTTGTCACTTCGGTGTAGTTCTTATGCTTCTTTAGAGCAGTTCATCTAAGAATGGTTGCATTTTCCATTTAGTGTATTAGCAAAAGTGGAATTGATTTCCCTGAGTACATCTTTTTTTTTTTTAAGTGGGTGGGGGATATTATACAGAATGTCATGCAGAAATCAGGACCATATTCCCAAACTGTCCTGGTGAAATGAGGGCCATAATGCCAACTTATTCTGATGAAATGAGGGCCATAATGCCAACTTATTCTGATGAAATGAGGACCATATTTGCCAATCTGCTCTGGAGAAATGAGGGCCCTATTGCCAAACTTCAATATAAATGAAGAGAGCCTCTTTGATGACTGTCATTCCTCATGGAGATGACGTAATGCATATTAGTCCGGAGCATATCATGGATATTGACAACAGCCATGTGACTACATTATGTCAAAACGTATGCAACTGAAGTAAACTAACTGAGTGAAACAATGCTAGTTGTGAGATCAGATGCAGTTGAAAAGAAAGTTTTTGTCTTACCAACTGTTTCAGGGGAACGTAAGCTTTCCCTAATGAGTTCATTGTACCCTGATGAGAGAGACTACCTTCAATTGGTCATTGTTACATCTGTCCTTGTTGTTAAAATTCATTAGAAGGGCGTAACGTGCTTACAATTCTTTGCTGTCATATTCAAAGACCGAAAGCTTTAAGAGAATTTCCATATTTCAAGTTAAAGTTTTATACCAGAGTCACTAGATGGGAAACAGAGAAAACCTTGTAGTAGTAGTAGTCGAAAGAAGATAGGAAGAACAAGATGTGATTACTGTCTCAGGACTGAATCTGCAAAGGAGAAAGAAAGGATATGTAAAATAAATCATTAATTTTTATTTTATATATTAAACATAGCAAAACAGCGATCGAGCAGCCATACTGATAGGAAGAAGTAGAAAAAATAATTAGTCTCAGGACTAAATCTTCGAAAGATATGGAAATGATATGTAATATAAATCCTTAAGTGAATTGGGTGTTTGAATTGGAGTAGAATAAATTCTTTTTCCACATAACTTTATTTTACATTATTGTATTTTACCTGTATGTAATATTTTATTTGGCTTATATTGTTCTTTCAACATTGATGAATTGCCCTTCTTTTTCATTGAGTGGGAGCTTAAAATCGTTTTACTTCCTGAATCAGACGTCGTGGTTTCCGATATTTTTAAAATGGAATACTTAAGCATTGTCTGTGTACTACAGTAAGTGCAAAATACTATTTTACTTTCCCTGGTCGAAATATTTTTTATTGCAGTTACACACGTCATCAAAATTGCGGTTTCATTACCAATGTTTGAAACTGGTAAAGAATATATTCTACAAAAAGTAAATGAATTTCTTTTTGGTGCATTCTTACAAAGAGGAATGGAATATCAACTTTCTACTGGTTAACTTGGTCGATGATTTGTTGGCGAAAATAGAGTTCTTTTCCTCGATGCTACGGCAGCAGATACATCGAAAAAAAAAAACATCGAGGTTCCCACCAATACATCGAGCATTTTAAAGGTATTATTGCTAGCTCATATTGAATTGGTGCGTCATCACCTTTGTATTAAGCAGAGGTTTTACCCGCCGATGTGACCATTTACTACTGCAGATGGATAAAATGCGAATTCTTTGCATATTAGCAAAAACATCGAGGTTTTCGCCGATGCATCGAGCGTTTTAACAAGTATCATTACTTACTCGATGTTGAGTTGGTGAGCAATCATCGTTATATTGAGCACATTTAATCCCCGATGTGCCCATTTACTGCTGAAGATGGAAAAGCACGAATTCTTCGGCTTATTAGCAAAAACATCGAGGTTTTCATAGGTATATCGAAAATTTCCGCCGATTTAACGATGCATCGATGTTTTGGAAACAAGTAATAACGAATGTCCAAGTCGATGTTTCCCGCAGATGTGCCTATCTAGTGTGAATTTTCACGAAACATTCTTTGAATCATTTCGTTAACTGATCACAAAATGAAATGGAAACAGATATCCATATTTTATATGTAATACTAAACGCTAAAGAAAAGCATTATTTTGTCCCTTTTGCAATAATGCTTCTCATTAATAGTTGGCATACGTTTCGTTGTCCTTTCTAATGCTGCATATAATTATTACGAAGGCACTCGATAGCTCAGCATTTCTGTATCAAATGAATACTGAAAATCATCGTGACTAGGAAGTTACGCGCCGACATAGCAAAACAAATGGAGATAATTATTTGGTAACGGGGCAGACGATGCTCCAAGAAATAGCACTATGTGTGGTAATGATTTCCTGGAAGTGAACACATACGCTAAACTTGTGCTCGGATGAATAAGAAACATGAAACACCGTATCTTTAATACATTCTTACCCGCCCTTCTGATAAAGCTGTTCTTTCGCAACAAGAACATTTTAGATATTTTAAATTGATGCATCTCACCGCAAATCAAAGTTGTTGGCAAGTTCGGTTATTAGTGTCTCCGTAAATGTTAACCGCATGTCCGATGGGTTTGTAAGAAATTGCATGGGAGTTATTCAAAGGCTATTTAGTTGAATTCTTCAGGAGTCGAGATTTGGGCACGATAGTTCTCCCAGTCCTCCATTCATGTCGTGGCACACTTTTCTTTTGTTATGGGTTTTAATGATCACCGTGGGAGCTTTAAGCAGTCGTGCGTCCCTAATTTTGCGTCACTGGTTCTAAAGAAAGAAAGGAGCCAGTGTCGCAAGACAAACATATCTTCCATGCTTACCCGGGATTCGAGCCCGGCCCACTGGGACGACCGATTAGAAACTGGTGCGTATACCACAGCACTACCGGGGCGGTGGACATGTCTGTCTTACGTGACTCTAGGGAGTTTAAGGCGAAAGTAATACAGAGTTGGGCAAAATCGTAATTGAATTAATCGGTAATGCATTACAGCGTAATGGTAATGGGAACAAGAACTTATCGTTACCATTGCATGGTAATGGTGAACTGGTCATTAGAATTACATGGTAATTGTAATGACATGTAACAGTTACCCATTATAATCGTAATGGTTAATGTTTAATTATGTGTTGGTAATTAACCAATAACTTATGGGCAACAATACAACGTGAATAAATCAGCGCAACCAGTTCACCTTTACACGTTCTGTAGGTTATTTGACAATTTTTCCACCCCTCGGACCTCAAACGCGTATATGTTTGTATTGGAGATTGTACGTGTATGACATGAGCAGTTGCCCCGTCTTCGCCGCAAGTAAAGTGATTTGAACGAAATAATACATATAAAGTAAGCACGAATGGGATGTTTATTTCGGTTAGAGAATAGTACAAAAATGAAAGAATGATCAATACCGTTGCATGTGATCTTAGTCTTCAACAAAGAACAATTCACTGAAGCACACAGAAAACAGTCAGAAAATAACAAATTGTGCATTAAACGCCAATGGAAACCACTCTGAGACACTACATCACTCGAAATGGAAGGAATGAAAGGTCTGATTGCTACAAAATATGGCAACCACAAAGTGAACTACAAGTACAACAGAAAGAATGAGCAACTAGATCATCACAAAGTAAAGAAATGACAAATCTTAATTCTAAAGTAGAAGTAGAATATGTAGGTGGCTTGTCGCCAAACAAGGTGGGATTTTCCTATTCCCTAGTTTGTTTGTGGTTTTTTTCTTCATATGTAAGGTTTGCTTTTAAAACAACCCTCTTTTGAAACATTTCATCCGAAAGTCTATTAGCTTTGCAGTAATTGGTAATAGTAGCATATGAGAAGAACCGTTCGACGGGCGCTGAAGAGGGCATAGGTGTATTATACTGCACAAACAGATGTTTTACCATAGGAAGTCAATTTTTCGTGCTGAAGGATATTAAGAACACATTTGCCGTCTTTACACGATTTTAAAAAAATTACGGTTAAAATGATATATACATTAGAACATGAGCACTTTCAAGTCCACTGTGGACCCGTCATCAGATGGTGTGGTTGCAATTTGCCCTGAGGGGGGGGGGTATATATTATATAGGATAGTATGCACACTGACGCAACATTATGTTTTGTCATGCGCATGCTCACTACACAATCATGTCGTTTCATTAGAGCAGCCAGTATTGTCTCTTTCGCTGTAATAGTTACAAAGTAGTTTCCATGGCAACGGTATAATGATAGGGGGTCGTCGTTACAGCATTCTGCCCTATGTTTATGTATCAAAAGGCTTTCTAACAGGAGGATAGATGAACAGGTAGTCGGCGTATGTAACAAAGTAACATCGTCCCAGATAGGTTGGTGTTGACCCTTCAGGCATAGTCTTGAAAGGGCGGTGGAGGTGGAGCATGCCCTAACATTATATCTATGTTCAGAGACACGTAAATTAATATTGCGACGGGTTGAACCTATGTATATCTGGTCGGTTACATCAGCATTCATAGCTTTTAGTGGGATTGCGTACACACCGAATTTGGAACCATGGGGAATCTGATCCCTGTCATTTTTAATATGGACGAGAATGTTGCACGTTTTTATGCCAAAATCAAAATTAAATGGACGACATGCGTTTTTTAGGGTATTTGTGACAGCAGGGATGTATGGTAGTTTGCCGACGTATGAAGTGCTTGGTCTCGTTCTTGGTAATGTTGAGTATGATGCATTAAAGACACGGCGCATTATGGAATTAACTGTGGTAGATGGATAATTATATAATGCTGCAATATCCATAATTTTCGCAACTTCTAGGTCTCTATGATCAGTTGAGGATGAATGTGTAACTGCTCGGTGAAACATAAAGTGAAGGGCTGAGAGTTTTTGCCTGAGTGGGTGGTAGGAGTTATAGGGAATCATAGATAGTGTTGCAGTTGGTTTTCTATAAACAGAGTGAGTTACTTCGTTCGTATTAGGGTTTCTTTCCAACAAGATGTCCAGATAGGGTAATGCATAATTGGTCTCGAATTCTGTAGAAAATTTTATGGAACTGTATTTTGTAGACAACAAGCTGGTGAACTCGGTAAGGCTTTCAAGGGTGGACTGCCAAAACAAAAGCACATCATCCACGTATCTCAGGTATAAAATAGGTTTCACATGAAAGTTTGCGAGGACTTCGTTTTCCAGGTCTTGTAACAACAACTCAGATAGAACTGCTCAGAGGGGTCACCCCATAGGGGCCCCTTCCCGTTGACGGTAAATAGTTTCATTAAATCGAAAAAATGTTTTGTTGTACACTAGTCTTAAGGCATTAACAATGCCTTGAATTTCATTATGAGTATAAGTTCCGTGGGCTGACAACATTTCTTCGATGATACGGTGGACAGCAGGTACAGGTACGTTAGGGTATAAGGAAATGATATCGAGTGAGACCATTATAAACTGAGAGCTAGTTGGTGTAACAGAATGTATTTTATTTAACGCCTGAGCGGAACTGGACACCGAGAATATGGATGAAGTGGTTAATGGAACTAGACATTTTGCCAATGCTCCCTCGAGGGGCCTAGTTGGATTTGCATAGGCCGAAACGAGGGGGCGTACGGGATTACCTGTTTTATGGGTTTTAAGTTTTCCAAATAATTCGGGAACACTGGGTCCAGGTGGTGGGTGCATAGCTTTAGTGATATTTGTAGGAAGTAGACCTGAAGATTTTAACCTGGAGAGGGCCGAAACGGTAGCATTAGTGGGATCGCGGGTGCAGATGGTATGTGGAATGTTTGCAATTGCCTGGTTCATTTTATCAATGTAATCAGTTCTGTTCATTATAATAACTTGGGAGGTCTTGTCCGCACTGATTATGGAGATATCGGGGTTTTGACGCAGCTGTCTAAGTTGGTTCAGTTCATATTTGAGTTTCTTATGCGCAGGATTATTACTAGATTGGTTATGAATAGTCTTGATGGCTCTAGCAACTTGATGTCTAGCGGAGTCTTGAACAGTATAAGGGAGCGCTTTAACAATTTGTTCAATCTGTGGAATAAGCTGAATATCATTGACAACATTGATAGGGTAGGCGTACTTAAGTCCTCTATCGAGCGCACTTTGCTGAACTGGGTGCAGTTGGATATCACTGAGGTTGATGTAGGATGTTGAGTTCAGGCACTGCAGATTAGGTAGTGTTCCACGTTTCACAACTCTATTGTCAATTCTTGTGCGACCAGTTGTCGGAGCTTTATAATATGTGTTTCCCGTGTTTTAGCGTCCTCAGATAATCTAATGGCATTGGTAACTGTCAGGATTCTGTCCAGGTCAACAGGGTGTGTCCATTTAGCTAAGTTCAAGTGGGCATCATATTTTCGTCGTTGTAAATAGTCCAAATATCCTCTTTTTTGCCGAATAGTACTGGCGAATCTTTTTGTTTCGGCCGTACGAAGGATAGCCGCATCACGGGGGAGATTGGCTTTTGCCGAAGTATTAGGAACTTGGGGAGATTGGCTTTTGCCGAAGTATTAGGAACTTGGGGAGATTGGCTTTTGCCGAAGTATTAGGAACACCATCTGATGACGGGTCCACTGTGGACTTGAAAGTGCTCATGTTCTAATGTATATATAATTTTAACCGTAATTTTTTAAAATCGTGTAAAGACGGCAAGTGTGTTCTTAATATCCTTCAGCACGAAAAATTGACTTCCTATGGTGCCTAGCCGCTTTTTGGTATGTAGAATCTTTTCCTATCATTTTATTCTTGCATTATGGACAACCTGGTGAGAGTGTATAGAAAATGGAAGCACACATTGACTCTTCAGAAGACGCATTTGGACTTCCTACTTAATTGTCGGGATCTGAGGATCATGCCAAAGTTCCTAATACTTCGGCAAAAGCGAATCTTCCCCCGTGATGCGGCTATCCTTCGTACGGCCGAAACAAAAAGAATCGCCAGTACTATTCGGCAAAAAAAGAGGATATTTGGACTATTTACAACGACGAAAATATGATGCCCACTTGAACTTAGCTAAATGGACACACCCTGTTGTCCTGGACAGAATCCTGACAGTTACCAATGCCATTAGCCTATCTGAGGACGCTAAAACACGGGAAACACATATTATAAAGCTCCGACAACTGGTCGCACAAGAAGTTGACAATAGAGTTGTGAAACGTGGAACACTACCTAATCTGCTATGCCTGAACTCAACATCCTACATCAACCTCAGTGATATCCAACTGCACCCAGTTCAGCAAAGTGCGCTCGATAGAGAACTTAAGTACGCCTACCCTATCAATGTTGTCAATGATATTCAGCTTATTCCACAGATTGAACAAATTGTTAAAGCGCTCCCTTATACTATTCAAGACTCCGCTAGACATCAAGTTGCTAGAGCCATCAAGACTATTCATAACCAATCTAGTAATAATCCTGCTCATAAGAAACTCAAATATGAACTGAACCAACTTAGACAGCTGCGTCAAAACCCCGATATCTCCATAATCAGTGCGGACAAGACCTCCCAAGTTATTATAATGAACAGAACTGATTACATTGATAAAATGAACCAGGCAATTGCAAACATTCCACATACCATCTGCACCCGCGATCCCACTAATGCTACCGTTTCGGCCCTCTCCAGGTTAAAATCTTCAGGTCTACTTCCTACAAATATCACTAAAGCTATGCACCCACCACCTGGACCCCGTGTTCCCGAATTATTTGGAAAACTTAAAACCCATAAAACAGGTAATCCCGTACGCCCCCTCGTTTCGGCCTATGCAAGTCCAACTAGGCCCCTCGAGGGAGCATTGGCAAAATGTCTAGTTCCATTAACCACTTCATCCATATTCTCGGTGTCCAGTTCCGCTCAGGCGTTAAATAAAATACATTCTGTTACACCAACTAGCTCTCAGTTTATAATGGTCTCACTCGATATCATTTCCTTATACCCTAACGTACCTGTACCTGCTGTCCACCGTATCATCGAAGAAATGTTGTCAGCCCACGGAACTTATACTCATAATGAAATTCAAGGCATTGTTAATGCCTTAAGACTAGTGTACAACAAAACATTTTTTCGATTTAATGAAACTATTTACCGTCAACGGGAAGGGGCCCCTATGGGGTGACCCCTCTGAGCAGTTCTATCTGAGTTGTTGTTACAAGACCTGGAAAACGAAGTCCTCGCAAACTTTCATGTGAAACCTATTTTATACCTGAGATACGTGGATGATGTGCTTTTGTTTTGGCAGTCCACCCTTGAAAGCCTTACCGAGTTCACCAGCTTGTTGTCTACAAAATACAGTTCCATAAAATTTTCTACAGAATTCAAGACCAATGATGCATTACCCTATCTGGACATCTTGTTGGAAAGAAACCCTAATACGAACGAAGTAACTCACTCTGTTTATAGAAAACCAACTGCCACACTATCTATGATTCCCTATAACTCCTACCACCCACTCAGGCAAAAACTCTCAGCCCTTCACTTTATGTTTCACCGAGCAGTTACACATTCATCCTCAACTGATCAAAGAGACCTAGAAGTTGCGAAAATTATGGATATTGCAGCATTATATAATTATCCATCTACCACAGTTAATTCCATAATGCGCCGTGTCTTTAATGCATCATACTCAACATTACCAAGAACGAGACCAAGCACTTCATACGTCGGCAAACTACCATACATCCCTGCTGTCACAAATACCCTAAAAACGCATGTCGTCCATTTAATTTTGATTTTGGCATAAAAACGTGCAACATTCTCGCCCATATTAAAACTGACAGGGATCAGATTCTCCATGGTTCCAAATTCGGTGTGTACGCAATCCCACTAAAAGCTATGAATGCTGATGTAACCGACCAGATATACATAGGTTCAACCCGTCGCAATATTAATTTACGTGTCTCTGAACATAGATATAATGTTAGGGCATGCTCCACCTCCACCGCCCTTTCAAGACTATGCCTGAAGGGTCAACACCAACCTATCTGGGACGATGTTACTTTGTTACATACGCCGACTACCTGTTCATCTATCCTCCTGTTAGAAAGCCTTTTGATACATAAACATAGGGCAGAATGGTGTAACGACGACCCCCCTATCATTATACCGTTGCCATGGAAACTACTTTGTAACTATTACAGCGAAAGAGACAATACCGGCTGCTCTAATGAAACGACATGACTGTGTAGTGAGCATGCGCATGACAAAACATAATGTTGCGTCAGTGTGCATACTATCCTATATAATATATACCCCTCCCCCAGGCATAATGCAACCACATCATCTGATGACGGGTCCACAGTGGACTTGAAAGTGCTCATGTTCTAATGTATATATCATTTTAACCGTAATTTTTTAAAATCGTGTAAAGACGGCAAATGTGTTCTTAATAGATGTTTTACCTCTTTATAATTATGTAACACATGCAATTCTCCTGGTTCTTCGAGGCTGAAATGTACATAGATGAGGTCAGCTTTCCTTGTTGAATGTCTGTTTTCACTGTCATCTTCAAAATTGGAATATAGAAAAAATCATCTTTGACTTGGCGATTGGTAGAAGGTGCATCCATGAGATGTTGTTACGATTTAATTTCTTTTGACAATTCATTCATGAGCAATGTTTTCATTTTGATATCATAGGAATTAGGTATACAAGAGTGACATAAAGCTGCTATTGCAGCCTTTTGCGCCTGGGAAGATGACAGTGTGAAATATTCCTTAAACCTTCGTTTTAGACATTCCAAATAAGCTTCGGCTAATGATCGGCAATACGTGAGGTCTCCATTCAATAACGTTTGTAATTTGTGCCTTAATGGTAACAAAGTTGGAAGTAGGACGCCAAAATACACGTCATTTTCATCTTGGAGGATGTCTAGGACCTCGGCGATGTGTTTAGTACATTTAACATACATGTATTCTTCCATGTAACTGAAGTATTGATCTCTCAGTACACTCTTTAAGTCCAATGCTTTATGCAACGTAGCTGACTTGTCTTTTATGCGTAAAATTTGTTTCATAGCATCGTATAAACTATTCCACCGTGTTACATCAGACCTGCTAAGTGTGCGACCTAAAATAGCTTCGATAATTTCTGCAGATTTCGGGAGATTTGCAGCTCTCCACAAGGTATTACATGTTTTCATCACTTGTTGATGCATTTTGGAAAGATCCGTATTGCGGTCTTCTAGTACTTTATGAGTATCTGTAGTTGCACATAAACTTAGTGTATCTGACTCACATCTGAAATGCAAGGGTAACCATTCCCCAAGATGTATACGTGTATAGCCGAGAAATGCTCTTCATCATCATCACTAGTTGAGGCCGAGGAAGCGTTTGTATCACAATCGGAACTACCTGAACTGTTTTCCAATTCAAAATCCACATCATCCTTAACAATGCTTGCCGCTTGAATCCCAGATATTTGAAAAGCCTTAATGAAATTGCTTCCATTGTCAGTAATTGCAGCCACTACTTTACAAGAATCCAATCCAAACGTTTTGTATATCTGCAGAAGCATTGCATATATTCTATCATTACTATGCGTTCCTTTAAATCTTTGACAAGCTAAAGAAAGTTCTGGAAACTGTTTGTAATGTCTGTGACTCAATCCAGTGTACCGTCACACCCAAGAAACTTCTGTGTCGTCCTGACCAGGGATCTACTGTTGTGCAAACGAATTCGGTGTTTTCTAACTCTTGTTTTATGTTTGCCACTTGTTCCTTATAATAATCAGAAAGTTTGCGGCCAAGTGATCTGCGACTCATTATTTTCAGATGTTTAGAATTACCATTCAGCTTTTCGATTATTTTGTGGAAATAGACGTTGTCAATGATCTAAGGGATATCATGGAATCCACAAAATATAAGTACATCCCTGTCGAACTCTTCTTGCGAATAATATTTTCTTTCGAATACTTTATGACGTGATTCCCCTGATGTGCTAGTGGTTCTTCGTGGTTTCTTCACTTCTTTCAAATACTCATGGCACTCTTCTACATAACCGGCTCCGTGTTTCCTCTTCAAATGCGTTGTGAAATTTGAAGTACACCTTCTTGATCCTTTTACTTCGATGTTACATTTAGTACGCTTTGCTGCAACTTTGTCTCCACTACATTTATTCTCCACTATTTCTAAAAAAAAAACCGACCATCTAATATACAACTAAGGTACTTACTCACAGCTTCTGTGATATCAGTTATTGATCCCGTGTAGCTGCCACTGGTTGACAGATTGCTACAATCCGTTGCCGTAATACTCATTTCGTCCATCCCCAGTACAGTATTCTCGTCCATTCCAAAATAATTACCTCACTATATCCACAAGCACATATTAGCACTACACTCAGAGTTCAGCAACTCAGGGTGCACTGCCGAATATTACAGAAATTTGCGAACTCGACATTTTTGTTGTACTTCTCAAGTGTTGTTTTCCATTACTTGTCCGATACGAACACTGGACTAGCGGGTGACTGACTCCTTTATATATACAGTGCTTCACGACAGGACCTGAACCTTCTGGAATATTCTTGATTTACATAAAGCTTTCCAATTTCCCACTGCGCGATCATTCTGGAACATACTGCAAACGTCTAACCCATTCTTGCCGCTTCTAGAACATTCTACACGTCACTTCGGTCTCTGTCTGCTATGTCACATGACCGACATTTCTAGACATAGCTTTTGGCACACGTACATTTCTATAAGCTATTAGTATGTAATTATTATTTGCAGAGTGTGTTATTTCATTACCAAATAATTCCACTGCGTTTGAATGGCATTGTTAAATAATTGAATTATATCCTCTTCATTGTAATGCATTACATATTAATTCCATTACCTTGTGCAAACCATACTTGGGATTACCTCTTGTAATGAGTTACCTGTTACTGCATTATATTGTACTGCATTACACGTTAATTGTAATCTGTACTAGGAGTTACTTTGTAATGCATTCCTGCCCAACTATGATGTAATACAGCCGTCTTTCTCTCTCTCTCCCTCGTCAGTCCTCTGCTACACGACCGAAGATTCGTTGTTAGCAGCCAGGACTTCCAAGGCCTATTTTTGGGGATTCATCCACGTATTTCCCGTTGCAACCGGGGAAGCCCTGGTGGGGCGCCGACCTCATGGGCAGCGATGGGTAGTGAAGATGAACTGACAAGGTCGCTTTCCCCACAGATTCGAGGCTGGCTATTAAACACCTGTGCCATGCAGGTGGTAAATCAATCTTACTCACACCACCATCACTAAACTTTTCATAACTTCCTTGCTTTGCCACACTGGTGAAAATCAGCTACATCACTAGCCCAAACATTTCCTGCTTACGATAGCATATATCTTTGTAATATGTTTTGACCAGCGTACGTTGGATTCCTTAATGCACGAGTACAAATATGAATCCTGTGCTGTAATAGAAGGATATTTTTAATTGGTTCCATTAACAGGAAATTGCGTATCTTCAGAATTTCGGAGAGACAAAAACAGTACTGTACCTGCAGCCAACGACTGGACACAGGTTTTGCGGACGTGTTTGTGCCATAAAGTATGAGATGTGAGAATCTGGTTCATGTGTATGTAAGAATACATGAAGCAGTTTTTTACAGTTTGCTTCTTCTGGCTCTAAAAAGCAAATAAATAATCGCTTTAAAAACTCCTACATTACTTATGGAAAGAAGACGCTTCCTGATTTTGTTTTATTCCTCTGTGTAAGTTTCACCAATTGCAATATCTTTTGAGTTCTGGTTCCTTTAGGCTTAACACAAATAATTTTCACTTTTGGTCCAATTCAGATTCTAACGGGCATAAAAGGGAGAAAGGAATTGATTTCCATTTCTTCCACATACACGTGCCTTTCGTCGTACGCGAGGTGGCTACAATTCCAGGTTAGCGTAACATCGGAAGCGTCTAAAAAGCCGTGTACATCTTAGACGATAAAGGGATTCTGAAAATACTCTACTAACAACAGCAGAGCACAGAGATTTAAACTGACTTGTCCACGGCTGCCTTCACAAAGTAGAGAACTCTTGTTCGCTGGTTCAAGACATACATGTATTAGCCTACATTCGTTTGAGCTGTTAATTTTTAAACAAACTATTATTGAAAAGGACATATTGTTTACAGGTTTTCTTTGTCTTACTATGTGTGTTGCGTCTGCAAGTCAGAGGGAGATTTTATGGCCTGTTATCCTAGCCGAAACCAATACATTAAGGCTTATTTCATATATTGGCTTTATTTAAGGTAATAAAGCCAATACATTTAAGGTAGAATGGATCTGAAAACCCTTTCACGTGACAACCGGAGAAAAGGGGTATCAAGTCCATGTTGATGCACTTTTATAAACTATAAAATAGTGTAATATATAGCATTTGAAAATGGTGTTTTTATAAAAGAAACTCATTTCCAGTGACGTATTCTAAAAATAATAGTGCTTTAGCCGTGAAGAAATCATTAAAAACATCACTCAAAGTTTCTTAAGTTTTTCAAATGCCATCTGAAATTTTATTTAGTGTTTTTACTATTTTATAATTCTTTAATTATTTTTGTGGCTTTTATTAATATGATTTAATTTGAACAATCATAAGTGACAGAAATATTATGAGAGATACTCCACTTCTGCTTGAAGTTTCTCAGCTGAAATCTGATGTCTCTATCTGTGTGTCCTATAAAAAACTTCCGGCTGGCGCGAATTTTGGTTTGTTGTAGTCAAGGATTGTTACCAGATTAGATTTTTTTCAACATTCCGATTTTTTAAAGATATGATGCTCTTGTCACTTAAATACAAGTATGTATCACAATAAATTCTTAACACCATTTATGTCGAAATTTGAAACTACCTATTTTGAAAAACAAATGTCACTACGTGGGAGTTTTTTTAAACAGAAAAAATAGGTGCTTCTGTGCCAATAATGACATTATCATGTGCCTGCCAATGCACTGGAATAGGATCGGACTTTTGAGAACAGACCACGGAAACAGTGGTCACAGCAAACCTAGCCACACGGAAAACTGGAAACATTACAGTTTGAAAGCCATAAAGTAGTTCTGCATAAATATAGACTTAAGAAACGAATTAATAGGAACACCTACCTAATAATGTTTTTCGTAGTCCTTGGCCTTCGAAATGTTGCCTAGATTCTCTGTGGCATGGAGATTCATAGAAATGATGATATCTTTCTCTACAGATATGTTCGGTCAAGTGGATGTGATGGCGTCCTTCAATTGTCGAATGTTCACTGGAGAAATTCTCTGTTACGAATAGTTCTTTCAATCTCATCCCACAAATGCACGATTAGGTTAAGCTCTGGTGACTGTGAATGTCATTTTAGCATTTTTCCGTGCTTCTGAAACCACTGTGTGATGATACAAGTGTTGTACTGTGAAGCATTATCCTGCTGGAAGTAGCACTTCCCATCAGGAAACACCGTGCACATGTACGGGTGCTCCTGGTCCGTAGCGGTGTTAAGATACCTTGTGGCATCCGAATGCTGTTCCAAAACTGTTAATGAACGGAAACACTCCCCATATCATTACACAACCCTCACCACCCTGTACAGTTAACACCA
The DNA here is from genome assembly GCA_039090855.1 of Macrothele yani. Taxonomy (NCBI): domain Eukaryota; kingdom Metazoa; phylum Arthropoda; class Arachnida; order Araneae; family Macrothelidae; genus Macrothele; species Macrothele yani. The sequence continues at coordinate 81,669,604 of CM077026.1, forward strand.
GGCAACTGGGATCTATTGGTTCGACTCCATATTCTGGCCCATCCATTTGCGTGTATTAACTAGAAACGTGATTCATCGGACCAGTCCTCTAGGGTTCAGATTTGGTGATCCCGTGACCACTGCAGACGAATTTGTCTGTTTCTAGAGAGATGATTGGGACACGAAGTTTTAGCTCATTCGTTCCAATGTGCGGAGGGCTGCGCAAACTGAAATTTCCCCCTCGATACCACTCTTGTACTGCGCAGTTACTTAACTCAATGGAGCACGCCTGTTACCTCGTTCAATCCTCTCCAACCGTTGCCTTCGAACATCGACCAGTCATTTCTGCCTCAGGATAACCGCCGACAACTTGTTTCCCTGTTTGGTATCTTCATTGTACACCCTCGATACAGTTGTTGTTGCGTAGCCGAGAAAGTTTGCTGCCACTGAGATGCTTACACCTGCTTGCCAAGAGCCCCCTATTGTGCTTCTTTCAAAGTCGCTGAAATCACGAATATTTCCCATGTTGCCGCTATCTACGCCAAGTGAGGATGGCCCGTGTCCGATTTTTTTGAGTGTTCCCAAAATTTTGCTACTTCAATGTGTGTACGTACATACGTAGTAGCATTACCATCAGTTTGGAAAACTATAGTGTACAAAAAGTATTTTTCATATCTCATTATCATAAAGAAATTAAAATATTTTTCCGATTTTCTGTCCAAAAGACAAAAGGAGAAATTGGCCACCCTGAAAACTTACACAAAAGCCTTTAGGGGACGTATACAAATTATTCTTCTGATTTCTTTTACTCAGGCTCAGATCATAAATTATGAATCCCTAAACTTGGTTCTTTTTAGCAATTTGTTATCCACAGTGCTTATATTGGTTATGCGTCAGTCGTCACTAGAGTCAAATCGTCACGTTCCCAAAGTTTAGTTACATACAAATCGCATACAGTAAAGCGAATGATTTGGATTCTCTCTCTCTTGCAAGAACGGTATTCAAGCTTCGAAATGTTGATCTGTTGATTTTTCTTCTCATTAACGGAAGGAACTGTATAAGATTTCAGACGTTTTAATTTATTATTATTTTGTTCTTCCTTCCGCAGAAATTATATTTCTGCTCCTAACAGACAGCGAGGAAATTCATTCTCTGACTGATAGATACACGAATTCGTACAAGATTATCGGTGCCTATCCTTACGTTCATCCTTCTGTCCGTCCGTCTGCAGAAACGATAGTTCCACTTCGAAATGTTGATCAGAAAAATTTCATCGCTTCCCTGAAGGAAAAAACAGAAGCATAATATTTAAGAAATCTCTCCTTCCATCCAACCATTTCTCAACTTGTCTGTCTGCCAGTCCTGAAGAATCTGTACCTTCGCTTTAAAAAAGTCAGATTTATATAATTATTTCCATGCTTGATTGGAGTCAACGCGAGCGTGAGGTTTCCGTAATCTCTCCGTCTTTCTGTCCGTCCGTTTGTCACTTTGGCTGTTTGTTTGCCGGTCCGGCAGACAAACAGCGCAAAATTCTGTCGTTGCATCTGACGGCCAGATTGAAAGAATTCTTTGAGTAACTTGCAGAGACAAACTTGACCACGGTATTAACAATATTTCGATCCCTCCTTTTCTAAGACTGTCCACCCGTCAACAGAAACTACATCTATGCGTCTAACCAGAAGCGTAACTAGGGAGCCTAATGCAAATAACTAATTTTTCACTGACTCATTTTGTAAAGAAGTTCACGAAGAGAAGAAAAATTTACATAGATGGACGTGCACTGATCTTCAGCGACGTTACAAACTCAAGCCGTGAGAATAATGTTACTCACATAACTAGAAAAATTCCTTTCTCATTTTAAACATGACAAATTCTGAAGGTAATTTAAAACTTTGAGTCAGTCAATGTCGTATCTGCTTACCCTTGGACGAGTAAGAAAGAGATAGAGAGGAAGACAAAAAGAGAAAGAAAGAAAGAGAGAATGAAACAATGTGTGTGTGTGTGTGTGAGAGAGAGAGAGAGAGAGAGAGAAATCATTGCTTGATTCAGTGTTATCCCCGTAAATGTTAGCCAAAATATGTTTCACCATTTTAATTTTTTTTTTTGTTACGTATATTTCACTTTTTTAAGAAGCCTCATTTATCTGTATGTATTACAGGGCTTGGACAAAATAATATGAACACCTGAGAAATAGGCCTTTATTAATAAGGTAGGTTTTTTTTTTTTTTTTTTTTTTTTTTTTTTTTCCTTCAGGACAGCTTCCAGCCTTCTTGGGATCCAGGGAGATTGGTGCCCGACAAATAGGTACCCGGCAAACTGGTATCTGGCAAACTCGTACCCACGCAGTTTCAAATTCTCCTGTTCAATTTTAATATCTGAATTTCCGGCTTTAGCATCATCTGTACCACTTCTAAGCATTCCGATGCATTTTTTCCCTTCAAATTCAATTCGTAAATTGCTTCATAAATTAAATTAATCACGGCATTTGCCTAAAACTGAATTTTTGAAAACTCGTACCCGGGAGATTGGTACCTGTCAAATTCGTACCCGGGAAATCCGCACCCGGGTGATTGGTAACCGGCAAACTCGTACCCGGGTGATTGGTATCCTTCTGATATTGCGACATTAGAGGTGGGGGCACACAAATTACATTAACAGAAAATTATTCCTTTCTTGATTGTCGTTGTGCATAGCTGTTCTTTTGATGGAAAACCCCTACACTTTCTTTCACATCTAGGAAAACACACTGCGGCGAAAAAACTCCTACACCTTTTTGGTATCTATTTCACTTTTGATGCAATCGTTGGGAATATGGAAATGATGGATAAAGAAATTGCTAAAGAGGCAAGGCTTGGAGCCTGTAATTCATGTTTCATACCAGAGTGAAAGTGCTATATGTCGCTGATCCGAAAGCTGCTGCTCTTAGTCGGAGTGAAGTCACGTGCATGTTTTCAAGGTAGATACTTGGAAGTTTCACCCTTCCAAAAAAATAAATAAATAAATCCCATCTTATCACCCTTTTTCTGAATATACACTGGTGTGCAAAAATTAAGGACGAAGAGGAGAAATTAGCATAACAGCGGAACGAGCAGGCAGAACGGACCTATGGTCTGGTACGGCAGGGCATGCGCATATAGGTACGGCAGGGCATGCGCATATATGTAGCATGACGTAGGGGGGGGTCGGAAGTTCATAAAGCACACGGGCGGTGTAAGCTCAGCAATTTGGTGAAAGCTATTGCACGGTGTACATCGGTTTGAACGACGTCGAGTTGCTGCCACCGTGTGATATGGCCAACAGGCAATTCAGTAGACGACATCTGGATGACTTTACCCAAGGTCGCGTCATTGGGAATTTGGAAGAAGGTCGAAATGTGACTAGTGTAGCCGAGGAGTTCGGAATCGCTTACAGCATCGTTTCACGAGCTTGGAGAGCATTTCAAACGATAGGAACAGCTGTCCGAGAGTTTAGCAGTGGTCGTCTACGAGAAACCATGGCGGCGGACGACAGGTATATTGTCCTACAGGCGAGAAGAGAAAGACGGCAGACAGCGGGAGGAATCGCAAGGCACATGCAACAGACAACTGGACGTCCATTATCGCGTTTTATCGTTGCCAAGAGGCTGCACAAAGGTGGTCTATTTGCACGATGACCAGTACAGTGTGTGCCATTAACGCCTGCTCACCGGAGACGGCGGTTTTTGTGGTGCCGGGAACACAAGAACTGGACACATCAGCAATGGGGTCGAGTTCTCTTTACGGATGAGAGACGATTTAGTCTGACGAGCGATTCTGGACGTATACACATCTGGAGAGAGCAGGGAACACGGAATCACACCTAGTTTGGGGCGGAATCACACCTAGTTTGGGGTGGAATCACACCTCGTTTGGGGCGGTATCATGCCTGGTAGCCGTACTGACCTCCGCATCTTCCAAGGAGGTTCAGTCACTGGGGTTCGCTATTGTACCGAGGTTCTCCTGCCTCAGGTGCGTCTGTTTAGAGGTGCTGTGGGTCCAGAGTTACTCTTCATGGACGACAACGCTACACCTCATCGTACAGTGGCTGTCGCAGAGCTGTTGGAGAGTAAAGATATTCAACGCATGGACTGGCCCGCAAGGTCCCCGGACCTAAATCCAGTCGAACACTTGTGGGACCTCCTCGGGAGACGCTTCGCAGCACGTAACCAGCCGCCAGCAACGATTCCGCAGCTGCGATTGGCGCTGCAAGATGAATGGGCAGCGATGCCTCAACAGCTCCTTGACAACCTCGTCCTCAGCATGGACAGACGTTGAAAACCCTGCAACGCAGTCAGGGGAGATCATATCCCCTACTAAAGACTGGATTTTTCTTGGCAGCCGCCTGTCACATGGACGTTTCTGTCTTCTGTCTAGTTGTGCTCGAAGCTACCTTTTCAATAAAATGCCTTTGTTCCCTTTGGATTCCTTGTTTGGACAGTTTTGCTCACTTGTTCCATATTCTTACATCTTGGGGATCTTATGGTATGATTTGAGTCGATGCGAAGCACTTCTGCACGACGTTACATTCGAAAAACCGTCTCGTCCTTAATTTTTGCACGCCAGTGTAGTATGATTCATGCTATAATTCCGCCGTTTCGCCGAACACCATTGCTTTATAAAAATCAACAAAGCAATGACAATTTATTTTCCCAAAGGAAAAAAAAAGGGGGGACACTTGACCCCTAATACAAAAAATAAAGCGTGTTTTATTGTACAAGAATAATTTATTTATATCGATGGAGTTTCCAATCCAGTTCTCATTTTATAAGTGACAATAATATTTGGTGCACACGTCAGATTTTCACAAAAATATAATTCCGTTATCTAAGTGTGAAGTGGCCAAGAAACTTTATACGCCCCCTAAGGTGTGTTTGATGAGTTGCCCGGTGGCCTTGTCGAAACTACATATGGAGTTTGAAACTGGTGTTCTTCCAGACGTGTACAATGAAACAGTCATCTGAACCCCTTTTATCACACCCTCCACCTCACTGGTAAACGATGAAGACGAAATAGTTTGAAGTGAATTGCCACAATTGATATTTAGTCAGATCATGTCCTTCGTGGGGAAATCTGTCTTCAGGCTAGAATCTTTCTCAGAGGGGAATGTTGAAGACAATGTGTTCGTGAAAAACTATTGAAGACAATGTGTTCGTGAAAAACTATTGAAGACAATGTGTTCGTGAAAAACTGCGGTACATCATAGCAATGACGGTAGGAAGCAAACAGTCGTTTACCACATGTACTGCTTCAGGTTTGTTCACGGTTAATGTGTTAAAATAATTTCATAGATAGCAGATATGTTCAATTTGGGATCTTTTACAGGGATTTCTCTCCACCACATACCAAGGTTTAGTTACTGACTCAGGGTTTTATTTCAGAAGATAAGAAACGTTACATCGTAGTCTCCAGATAAATAAATACATAATTAAATAATTAATAATAGCAATAATAACAACGTTCTCGATTAGGCTATGTACGTTTTCTCCGTGATTCATTTGAAGATTATGGATTCAAATAAAATTGTGATTAGTTTCTTTTTTTTTCTTTTGGTGGCTTCACGACCACCGTGAACAACTCGATGGGATGTAAGCAGTCACCGGTCCCTAATTTAGGGCCACTGCTTCTATGGAAGGGAGAGAACCAGTGCAGTCAGGAAGACACAACATCCATGCCTCATGGCATTCGAACCGACACCCAACTCGGACGAATGATCAGAAGCCAGCGCTTAGACCACTGCGCCAACGGGGCGGCCCCAAGTTTCTTCCAAAACTGTCTGTCTTGGCCCAATCTCCTTCGTGTTACTCCAGCACGCTTTCAAATTTCATACAACGATTTCCTACGTAGTCTACTTCAGCGTTTCTTTTATGTCCCTTGGTACCCAGTCTAATACTTCAGTTGTTCATCGATGGTCCGTTCTTCTAGCAATATGTCAAGCCCATTGTCATTTCAGGGACTTTATTTCGGCATGATGTCTTCCACTTCTGTCATTTTCCTGATCCAAAAGTTCCTCTTCTTATATCTTCTTAGTTATGCCAACATTATTTACTTGACTTGATATATAAACGTTCCGAATATAACATCCTTAGAATAAAAATTGTTAAAAAGGCCTAGGCCTAAGGCCTATGAATTATTATTTCGTGCATCAGTAAAGGCGCAATATGATTACCTTGAGTTGATAGGTAAGGCTAGGCTGATGACTCTACCTGCACCGTCCAAATGCGGACTTCGCAGGGATAGATTGAACTAACTCAAAAAAATAGTAGTGAAGTCGTTGCGAGAGCATCAATCGTACCAGGATCCTGCAGTCCTTCACCCGGACAGGATCGATCCAGTGACCGGCAGGGGTCTGCCGCCCCGACGGGACCCTCACTTCTTGCCCCTTCACCATAGCCCGTACGTCCAACGGGCTAATGGGCAGAGGCTCTAATTTTGCGTTTGGCCGGGAGATTTGTTCGCCACCGCAAAGGTATATGGGGGCGAGACCCTTTATTAATTCCTGGCTAAAAATACAAACACATATATGCACTAGGGGTCCCGTGCTAAGGGAAAATTCCTTTATTTTCACGAGCCCCCTCACAGAGATAAAAAAGAATATTTACAAAGTATTTACATTGCAGCACTAGGGCCCGTGCTGCAAAACGACTCTAGGGTAAGTCGTCGCTCCTCTTCGGTCTACACTCTTCTGTAGCTACCCATCCGTTAAAAATGCTTCCTGCCTCGCGACGAAGTCTTTGACCAGTTTGATGAGTCCTCGACGCGCTCTGGGATACGCGATCAAGATCGAGAGGCCCTTCGGTTTTCCTAGATCGGAGGCGAGGACTTGTCTCCGTCCTGAAAGAGAAACACAGTCTAAGATAATGTGTGCGACATCCGCGGTCTGTGCTCCGCAGCCGCACATTCGTTCCTTTACCGCAAATCGGCGGAAGAAGTCCGGCGAAACACCATGGCAGGTGAATACCTGGTTCAGGAACCCTTCACGTTCCAGTCGTCTGATAGAGACTCTGGGAAAGACACGGTGTGTCCTTCTACCCGTATCCCCCTCATCCCACCGTCGCTGCCATTCGGCCAGCGTGGCTTTTTCAGCTTAGTGCGAACGCTTTGCACTGGCGTTTCCAGCTGAAAGTCAATACTCTCTTTACCAGCTGCTTCCTTCTCTAGCTGATCTGCTAGTTCATTACCAGTGGTTCCAACTTGGCTTCGGACCCAATAGAACGATACCGCCGTATATTGCACCTGGACTCCAGTAGAGCCTTCACATCTCTGACAAGGGGAGTTTTACTCCCAAGCTGTCCAAGTGCTTTCAATGCTGCCTAGCTGTCTGAGAAAACCTTGACTTCATTTCTCCTGCTGTTGGACAGGGCCCATCACAGCGCTTCTCTGATCACCAACAACTCTGCTTAGAACACAGAGGAGTTGGGCGAAAGTTTCAACTGTTCCGCGTGAGTCTCATTGCCATCCGACAGCTCGCAGAACCCTGCGCCCACGTTACCACCGATCCTGGAGCCGTCCGTGAACAGCTCTCTCCCCTTCCCCGTGGGGAGAACTTAGTCCCATGTGGGACACAGGTGGCAAGCCCAGTCAATTTTGTTCTTTGGCCGGGTGGCAAGCCCAGTCAATTTTCGCCCATTCTACATCGGAAGACTGATAATGATCTCCGAGTAGATCAACATTGCTACCGAATCTGAGAGATTGCATTGCTGCCTCCCTCGCTACCACCATGTCCGCCGGCTCACACCCTGCCAACACTTGTAGTGCTGCCGTGGAAGTCGTGCGGAAGCACCTAGTTATGCTAGCAGCGCTCTGCGCTGAATTTGATTAACACCAGTCCTCATTCTGACCGTGTCGGTCCGCCAGGTCGAGAACGCATACGTGAGGATTCTCTCAACTCCACGTTTGTACACTACCTTCTTGGCTGCCCCAGTCACCCTCATTCCTTTGATCCTGTTTAGAATCATGGTACACCGAGTTTTCAGGTTACGAAGGTGAGGGAGTCCCGACAGCTTAGTATCAAGGACAACACCCAGATACCGCATTTCCCTCACCGCCTTAATCGTATATCCATTGAAACGACACTTGGGGGAGTGACCATCTCCTCCTTCGTTATAGCCAATAGTGTCGTTTTTTCGGGAGCAAAGCAGAGCTTACACTCCTTGCTCCAGTTGTCCAGCTTAGCTAGAGCGGTATGTTCCGCCCTATCACATGCCTACCAGGTGCAGACACTATAAGAACGAGATCGTCCGCATATATGCCTGCATTTGCACTACGTCCTCCATAAGCAGTGCAAGTGCCGTATCGGCTACCACATTCCACCACAAAGGGCCCGAGCAAGAGCCTTGCTGGCACCCCTTTGTGTACTCTCTGCTAAACATTCTATTGCCTACATCGAATTCGACCCTCCTGTTTAAGAGGAAGTCACTAACCAAGTTGATAGGTAAACGTTATGAACATGACATCCGTAGAATAAAAACTGTTAAAAAGGTCAAGACCTAGGAATTAATATTTCGTGCCTAAGTAAAAGCGCAACGTCACTAACTTGGCTTGATGTGTAAACGTTGTGAATATGGCATAGGTAGAATAAACACGGTTAAAAAGGTCTAGGCAAGGGCCTATGAATTAATATTTAGTGCCCAAGTAAAAGGGCAATGTTATTAACTTGACTTGATGTGCAAACGTTGAGAATATGACACTGGTAGATTGAAAACTGTTAAACAGGCCTACGCCCAGGGCCCATGGAACAATATTTAGTGTCTACGTAAAAGCGAAATATTATAAACTATAGACTTGATACGCAAATGTTATGAATATGGAGTCGGCGGATTAAAAACTAGTAAAAAAGCCTAAGCTAGGGCCTATGAATTAATTACTTAGTGCCTAAGTAAAACCGCAATATTAGTAACTTGACTCGGTATGTAAACGTTATGAATATGAAGTCGGGGGATTAAGAGCTGTTAAAAAGGCCTAGGTTTATGGCCTATGAATTAATAAAGTAAAAGAGAAATACTAATAACTTGACATGTTATGTAAATATTTAGTCTAAGTAAAAGCCTTGCGTTATTAAGAAGTCCCACTTTATCGTCCTTTTCTGAACACAGCATGATTCATGGATTCATGCTGTAATTCCGTTGTTTTGTCGAACACTGTAGTTTTAAAAAATGCACTAAATCACGATTATTTATTTCTTCAAATTAAAGTATAATTCTCACTTGGCTTACATAGAATGTTTTCTCGAAATTCGTTTGGAGTTCCCAATTCAATTCTCAATATAGGCCAAGAAAGGGCAATCTTTATGACCCCTCCACCTTAAACTTTTATGTACAGTTGCCCTATACTCGTACGAACCGTCCTGTAAATTCAGATGAACAAAAGGGTTCCTTCCCGTCGTTAGTCACCTTGGAAAACTACCACACATAATTCGGAAACTAGGAAAACTGCCACACATTCAAACTGTTCTTCGGAGGAAAAACAATTTTTGCCCGGCCCCTTAACGAAAAACATGCTGCAGTTTTCCAATATGTGGCACTTTTCCAAGTTTCTGAAAGATATGTGACATGTTTCTTGCGTGGCGGTTTATAGTGAACCGATGAGCTGTTATTTATGCAATTTGTATATGCTCCCGTAACGTAGCAGTAACAGAAGGGTACCAATCTAACGGGTACCAGTTTGCCGGGAACCAATCTTGGTACCAATTTACCGTTTCCCCCTTCTTGGAATAGATTCGTACAGCTTTTGAATAGTCTCCAGTGGGATGTTGTACCATTCGTTAATCAGAAAATCAGCCAATTGCTTCAAAGATGTTCGAGAACGAAATCTGCTACTCACTCTGCTGTCGAAATGTGCTCACAGTGATTCGATGATATTCAACAGAGGTGATTGAGCTGGCTAGGGCAGATGCTGAAGTTCATCTTGGTGCTCTTCAAACCAAGACTGAACTGTTATGGTTGTGTGTACGAGCGCTTTATCATCTTGAAAAATGGCGTCGTTGTTGGTAAACAACATTTGGATCATAGGATGCACCTGTTCATCTAAAATGTCTAAATACTCGTTGGCAGTAACCCAACCCTGTAGGGTATGTACCCCCAAGTTTGATAGTTGGAACCAGACATTTCAAATTGTACGCTTCCTTGGGAGTTCTCCATGCATAAATCCGACCTACTGTTCAGAACAATGACCTGTAAATGCGGACTCAACGGGCTGTATCACACGTTTCCAGTCATCAGCTGTTCAGGCTGTATGCTCATGCCACCATATTTTTTGCATTGTGGCGTTGGTTTCTGTGATCAAAGGTTTAGCAGTTGCAGCTCTTCCATGGATGTTGGCTTTGTGAAGTTTTCTACTGACTGTTTTGTGGAAACAGGGTCTTATAGGTGGACACCGAGTTCTTCTGCCACTTTTGTTGCAGTAGTTCTGTGTTGTTTGGAAACAATACTTTCTATTGGGGGACCGGAAAGTAATGTGTTTGGGGGGCTAAGTTTGGGGAGCAGTTGTGAGGTGTTTATGTAAGTTCAATGTAAAGTAAGTGTATGTACGAGTAAATGGACTATTCGTCTTCAACTTATGTAGGTATTTTTGTCTTCCAGATTTGCAGAACAAAATGAGTGACGTAAAACTCGAGGAGATCCATGTTCGTCATTGTATGCTGTATGAATTTCACAGAGAGAACAATGCAACCTTGGCCACCAATAACATTTGCGCTGTTTATCCGAATGCTGTAAATGTCCGCAAGTGCCAGCGTTGGTTGGCCCAATTCCGATCGGGCAATATTGACCTCTCTGATGCCCCTGATGCATGAAGGCCCATGGAGCTGGACAATGACCTGCTGTCTGTAACCGTTGAGGCAGATCCTCGTCAAACTTCATTGATGAATTATCCCAACATCTTAATGCATCATGGTCTGCTATTCAAGAGTACCTGCAACAGCTAGGGAAAGTATGTAGACAAGGAGTTTGGGGCGCACACCAACTTTCACCTGACAACAAAGCTCAGCGTTCCACCATCTGTAACTCTTTGCTCAGAAAACAGGAGAAGGATCAATTTCTTCATCGAATTGTCATTGGAGATGAAAAGTGGGTTCTGTACGCTAACAACAAACGCAAAAAATAGTGGCTTTCTTGAGGTCAGACGTCAGTTCCTACGCCAAAACCAGGCCTACACTCCAAAAAGGTTTTGCTATGCGTTTGATGGGCTACCGCTGGCATAGCTCACTTTGAGCTCTTGGAACCCGAACAGACCGTAACGGCAGACCTCTATTGTAAACAACTGGACTGTTTGAAGTAAGCTCTTACTCTAAAACATCCAGCACTGGTCAATAAAAAAGGTGTCATCTTCCAGCATGACAACGCGAGACCTCACACGGCGAGACAGACCCAGCAGATGATCAGAGATTTTGGCTGGGAAGTTCTGTCCCATCCCTCCTTATTCCCCTGACATTGCACCATCTGATTACCATTTGTTCAGATCTCTGCAGCACTTTCTTAATGGGAAAAGACATCACAATATTGATGATGTCAAAACGGGGCTTTCGGATTTCTTTGCATCACAGCCAACGTCTTTTTATAAAGATGGCATTGAAAGTTTGGTTTCACGATGTGCAAGTGTGATCGATAATGATGGCGATTGTATAATTGATTAAAAATAAATTTCTTTTGTTACAAACAGTGCTTCTCTACTTTTCCAAGAACGACATTACTCTCCGGTCCCGCCAATAGCATTCGACCGTCCCTCTAAATCAATCTCGGTTTTCACCCACTACTCTTCTTTCTCGATGAAGTATTGCCATACTTCGTGCACTCAGTCATAACCGTGGAGACCGTTGCTCTTGAAACACCAAACAATTTGGTTGTTATGGTTATTGAAGCTGTTACTGAACGGACTCCCGCGATTTGCCTTCTTTGGAAGTCTGACAGCTCACATATTTCACCTACTGCTCGTACGAACCGATTTTTATTACACTGGCATACAACTTAGAGAATATATACAAAGAAATGAAACACTAAAGATAATTGCAACGGTTTTTTTTCTGTGCATCGTACATGAATTACATTAATCTCTATAATCATAGTGTTCACATTATTTTTTCCAACCAATGTTTGTATCTGTATTTTTCCTTGTATATTCACAAGCAAAATATTTTTTCTCAGCTTTTGGAAAGCTGATATTAAATCTTATATGACATCGCTGTATTATTTTTCTCCCAGATGATAGAGAATACTGGACATATGAAGGATCACTGACCACGCCACCATACCACGAAAGTGTCACGTGGATTCTATTCAAAAACCCCATAGAAGTTTCAGCAGATCAGGTAAGCTGGAAAACTTTACTTTATGTTCCTGATTTCCAGAACTATATAATTATTTCGTTTAAAAGTGACTGAAACCGCTTTTCACAATGCTAGAAAAATCAAACACTTCTTTTATCCCTGAAGCCCTCTCTCTCTTTTTTTCTCTGCATATAAGTTAAATGAGAAACTTAGGAAATCTGTAAACAGTGAAGGTAAACCTTTCAAACTATCGATCAGAATTCAAATCCCAGATGAAACATGAGCGTTGTACTTCCCCTTTTCTGTAAAAAGTCAGTTTAAAATAAAGAAAAAAATATGCTTACTTGTCCTAGGTGCAGCACTCTCTTATTCTGCATGCGGTGCTCTTTGACCCACTTACTGCTTAACCTGTAAAAAATTAATAATTCGCCTTAATTAATTTTCTCTCCATATATCCGAACAGGAGTTGCCGAGGTAATGAAATCACAGTTCAGACTTCTGGGTGATTATGCAGGTACAGTACCACTTTCGACGTAGTGCAATTCAACATTCTACGTAGATATCTGATGATCCAACAATTATTCAGTAACTCTGCTTACTGATAGGAAGTCAGGTTTCGGATAAACAGCATTGTTCCCTCTTAAGCTCCACCATTACAGAGATGGTCGAGCCTGGCCTGTTGTCCAGCTGTTGTCCATGAACCAACCAGACATTCTCGTATGATGCGACATTAGTTCCGACAGCCTGCCACCTTTGCTACACATAAGCTCGGTGGTACGTGGATGATATTTCACAGCCCGTGTTATGGAACACTGACCACCGAGGGACAACCAGAATTCTAGACTGGATTCCAAGGTACAGGAAAAGACCCAGAAGAAGACTACAAGGGAGATGAGTGGATGAAATTCGAAAGCCTGCGGGTGGGACAGATTGTGACAGATTGGATGAAATTTGAAAGAATGTTGCTCAAGACTGTCTCCTCCATCAGTTGTGGAAGGAACTTGGAGAGACCTTCATCCAGTAGTGGATTGATAACGGTTGACAATGATGACGATGGTGATTTATAAGTATATGTATGAAAGTCAGAGTTTGAGAGTTTTTTGTTGCATCTTACAGTCACTCCTGAACAAAGTACTTTTTCTCCTAAAAGTAGTTCTCATGTATGGACACAACCTTTTTATAGCGGGAAAACAATATGTGGGCACTTTAGTGGCAAAACACCGCGTTCTTCGATGCAAAAAAGGGAATCCAGGGCACTTCGTTTTGGAACTCGTTCTTCGAAATGATTGTCTAATGTAGGGAATAGGTGATAATCCGAGGAATAGACGTCAGCGGGATATGCTAGGTGACACAACGTTTCCCAGCCAAGACGGTTTATAGTCTGCAGAATCCTGTTCGCTACTTGGGGTCTGGGTCTGGTGTTGTTCTACATGATCAGCTCAGCATTCGGATTAATCAATGTAGGGTCCTGGCGAATCAGTACATGCTGAAACCGTCGCAGTTGGCTGGAGTGCATGTCCGTTATGATAGTTTTTCTACGTGGAAGAAGCCCTTGACAGTCTACCACATACGCAGCAAAACTTTACGTGGGAGCAGAGGCAGCTCTCTGGTATGCGGTATGGATTCATTTCGTGACAACCAACGTCGGTTACTTTTCGGAATATAATATTGGAACTGCTTCTCATCGCAGGTGAGCCTAGGGTTGAGAAATGGGTACAGCTCTATGAGCGTACGGTTGAGAAAGTGCTCCTTGCGCTGACGTGAAAACAACGGTATGCATGCAGTTAACCTCTGCAGCTTATTGTCATCTGACCAACGAAGTGAGACCCAGGAGCATAATATTACAGGGTGTTTAACGAAGAGTGTCCGAAAGGAATTGGAAAGTAACGGTTGGTCGTAGCAGTAAAGTGAAAATTGCAAAATACGCAGCAAACAGAGGACAATTCAGCTATGTTAGTTGCACACCCGGAGTAGATAATTTCCGAAAAGTACGAAAATTAAATATTTATACCTCCCCCCACGGAAACCAAACAAACCAAATTATACCAAGCGTTTCTTTCCTATTCCTTTCGGACACTCTTCGTGAAACACAGTACATGTCTTTCCCATGACATGTAAACGTAAGGAAATGGTTTCAGTGCTTATATTGCCTAGTGGAAAGCTGGTTCCACAAGGTTAAAAACGTGTCATCAGCTTTTTCACTTACCTTATGGAAAGCTGATGACTCGGTTGCGTGTCATCAGCTTACGGTTGAGAAAGGATCCGGCTCTATGAACGTACGGCTGATAAAGAGCTCCTTGTGCTGACTGAGAACAACGACACAAATGCAGTTAATCTCTGCAGCTTATTGTCATCTGACTAATGAAGTGAAACCCAGAAACTTAGTCTATATGTCTTTCCCATGACATGTAAATGTAAGGAAATGGTTTTAGTGCTTATATTAGGTCTCCACAAAGTAAAACGTGTCACCAGCTTTTCCATTTCCTTATGGAGAGCTGGTGACATATTTGCGTGGTGTCTTCCTCAATTGTGGTACTCACCTGGCCATCATGAAAAGCCTGTGATCATCTACGTACTGTGTGAGGTATCGTCCAAAGATTCGCCCCACATCGAAATCTGAAACCACTTTCTGGTAGTCTTTTCATTTACTACGCCTGCCCCAAAAGCTGTGCTCATACGTTTCGTTGCCGGTGCCGCATTTGAGCTACTGAAGCGTTAAACCACATCAGACGCTTATCACCTACCCAATTAATGACCACCTTCTAGCCTTACAGCATTGTGGAACACTGGCGCCTTCCGTCTCTGGTTCTGTACATAAGAGCGGGGATAAAAAATATCGAGATTGCTTCAATAACTGTTAAATGAAGTGGCGGAGCAGAATGCCCTTTGCAGGTTATGACAATGGAACCAACTGCGCATGCGCCTGCCTAGATAACGCTATCTACGCAGCGCCTTTTGTACTGTGGTCAGTTGTTTGGGGTCTAGTCTGACCTGGCGTGTCACATCAACGATGCCTGGCGAGCTTTCTTGGGTCTTGGTGAGCTAGGGGTCTTCCACTGTGAAGACTGAGCATTTGTTTCTGGGTCATATCCATAAACCCATGTTTCCTCGCCAGTGACAATCTTTTTCATAAAGTTATTGTCATTTTTGGCTAATTCCAACAAGTCAATGGCTGCATACAATCGAGTTTCCTTTCGCTCATCTGAGAGGACTTTTGGAACGAATTTTGCAGACACACGTCTCATCCTCAAATCGTCAGTGAACATTGCCTGTACTAATCATTAGCTGAAGCCAAAGTCGTCAGAAAATTCTCTAATAGTACTTCTGCGATTTTTTCTTAGAGCTGAACGAACTTCTTGACCGTTTCTGTTATTCCTGCTTGTTTAGGGTCTTCCACAACAATGGACAATTTCTCGGCCATTTTCGAAACGTTTGTACCAGTCGTGCACTCGTGAAGTCTTTACCACACACACTCAGTAACTTGTCACAAGTTTCTTTGCAAGAATTCCCAAGTTTCTGATAGAACTGGACGCAAATCCGTTGCTCAACTGTTGCAGGCATCGTTAATGTGAGGCACCAATGAGACAAAACTCCAACAACTGGACAAAAGCGCTACGCCAACAGCGTTCTCTCGGCATGCGCATGTGCAGTATGTCCCAGGTTATAGCCTGCCAAACCGCATTTGGCTCCGCCGCTCCATTTAACTGTTACGCACGCAGTCTCGATACTTTTCGATCACTCCTCGTACGTCACCTTTTCTGTTCACGTGCGCAAAACGACATCAACGTTTCTGCTTACATAATACTTATAGTATACGGATCGAGTGGCTCATATAAACTGAACTTTCGGTAGTGCTTGCTTATCTTATTTTTATTTCATTGGAACAGGCATTTGGAATGAGACCAACACTTAAAATATCATTTCTGTTACAAAGTGGAAACTATTTTTCACCAAATAATATAGAACAACGATGCGCCAACAATATTATTAATGTCACTTAATATCATGTATGATGCTCTCTGAAGCACTGGAGCTTGTGTCTTACATCCGACCCTAGATGTGAGAAAAGGTCGTGGTGACGCCACGAGGAAGCACGGGATAGCTTCGACTAGTGAAAAATCTGAACGGTTCACAGATTTCTAAGCTTCAACTGTTTAGTTTCAGTTGCGCGGTACTTTCTGGTCCCGGTTGGTTTAACGGCAGCATGCTGGAATGGAAATCGGGTGATGCGGGTTCGATTCCCTCTCCGGGACAATGTAATTTTCAAGTTTTCTGAAGGAGTTGCCACGTGGAAGCAGTGAAAATACGACATATTTGTGCTAACAATTACATTACTTAATAATTCAAAAACTCTGCTGTAATGATTAGAATTTTTTCAAGAACTGGGCTCTTCCCTCGCTCCTCTTTCTTGCGAAGGGGAGTGGATCCCCCAGAACTCGGACCCAGGATGCACCACCGCCTTCACATGATTTTTTAGGATCTGTTGAATATACGAATGACTGTTCATCCCAGGACTGCGTATCTGCATGGTTTTTCATAACCTGTTTTATTTCTTCCACAGATATCTAAATTCCAGTCACTATGTTCCTGGAGCCGAGAAGAATCCACGGGTACTAGAACTGAGTGTATTTTAGAAAACCGTCGGAAGGTACAGGATCTAAACGGCCGGATAGTTCGTGAAGCACCATTCTAAGGAAAACAAAGATTTCTTACATATTAGTGATCGTAATGAAGAGGAAGCAAAAATGTGAGACAACGATTAAGCAGTATTATATTCTTTGTTCTGTGGAACGATGCAATCAAAGATTGGAAGGTTCTGCATTAAACGTGTACACGAACAGCAGATTAACCTTTCGTTCAAACTGTCATCTGATATTGATGTTTCCCTGGTTAACTAGAAATCATGAATGGCCCCTTTTTTTGGTGCTACTGTTGTGTCGTTAAGAACTAATAATTCCTTGTGAAATTTTACAGGTACTGCTGGATTTATGGATAGTAAACTTGCTGAGCTTGGAAAAAATCTGTTTCTTCTTGCTAAACTATACAAATTAATAACTCGAAGTCAAAGCTTTTTCTTTCAAATCATTAAGATCTAATCTTCCATTAATAGGGTTCGTATTCATTACTCTTTTGATGAGAATCCACACTAATATCGTCAGCCGATTTAATGGCTAAGAAATGTTACAAAAATTGCAGTCTTTTTGCTTGTAGATATTAATGTGTGTGAAATTTTTGCAATTTAAATAATAAAAGTGTAATTTCTTCTTTATTGTGTTTACCGAACTTATTGTGTTTCTTGCCTTGAGTGATGCTCTTTAAATTTATGCCTGTTCATTGGTCACTGACCACATAAGTACGTATTGTTAATTGTAATTAATGGTTCATGTAATTTACGCTGTTTGCGATGATATATTGTTATGCTTATGTAAAGCGCAAGGAGGTAAGAATAGATGGAGTAAAGGTCCGCCCATTCCCCTCGTGTATAATCAAAATAAAGACGTCACAGACTCTGCCGCCATGTTGGTGAGACAACGGAGATCAAGACATTTACCTGGGTACAGAGGATAGCGCTGTCGTTCATCGCGTTTTTTGCCCGATATCTTTAAATTCCAACATGTGAATCAGTGAGAAAAAACGCTACTATTATAGGTAACATACATACATACATACATACATACATACATACATACATACATACATACACTGGTGTCAGGCACGTACCCAAGGAGGGGGTCCAGGGGTTCGGACCCCTTCCAAAGGTTAACCAACAACAACAACGAAACAAGAAAGATGACACCGAATTTTCGGGTGTAATAAGCACGTCTTTTGAATCCGTTCTGACGCAAATTAAATTTATCAAAGCTATTCAGAGTCAATGGAACCGGTATGGAAAACAATAGTATCTGACGGAAGAAAGAACTTTTTCAATCGGGTTTTTAATCCATCAGATATTGCTGTAAACGGAATCGTGAGATTACGCCCTCTGGTTGCAGACTTGTGCGTTAAGAAAGATATGAATTTATACAGAGGCGAATTTCCGAATAGGCGCACTATGCGCGCGCCTAGGCCCCCAGAGCTTGAGGGGGCCCGTAAAACTGAAATCCCAGTTTTGTTTTGGTTTTCACGGACCGAAACATATCAATCCTTAAAGCGACAACTTTATTTGTATTGATATTGTACTTTCTCGTATTAGTAACATACATTTTTTTCTTCCTCTTGCTAATACTCCACTTTTTCGAGTTCTTATCACATTTATGAGTTCTTATGTGCTTTTTTGAAAGGAATGGTTAAAATAACTTACCCTTCCTTTAGGGTAGGTGAAGGAAGGATTCACGCTTCCCAGACTTTTCATTGTTTAAAGCGAAGAGTTAACTGGCCTACTGTGCTATAAATTACTTTCATGCAACTTCCAGCCTAGGGAAAACATCTGTGTTGTAACCTTTCTCCCCGAGATGCAATGAGGAGTGCTTGTGAACACTGCCCCGATGACGGAAGATTTTGCTGTTTATTGCCTTTTTTCCCTTTGGGGTAGGGTAATCAAAATCTTCTTCAGCTGTGATACCCTTTACTCAGGAAATTTATGAACTAGTAGTGAAATTTAAAATGGGCAAAATTTAATGAATTTTTATGTCCTATGATTCGCAAAAAATTTTGAAAAATCTGTGAAAACCATATCTTTCGGCCATGGTGTAAATTTCATTTCTGGGTAAAATCCCAAACGCTGAATCAAAAATCAAGAATCTTCAGCATTGCTCATTTGATAAGAAACTTGGTTGGCAGCCCCGTACTGTGTTTGAAATGTTCTCGTGATATGTGGTAAATATTTAAAACAATTATCAAAATAAAACAAATAAATGACAGGAAAGACGAAACCGAATTTTTGAGTGTATGAGCACGTCCGTTCTGACGCGAATTTAATTTATCAAACCTATTCAAAATCAGTGGAACCGGTATGGGAAACAGTAGTATCTGACCGGAAAAAGAAGTTTTTTAATCGAGTTTTTAATCCCGCAGATATTGCTGTAAACGAAATCGTGAACTTACGCCCTCTGGTTGCAGACTTGTGCGTCAGGAAAATTCTGAAATCATATGAAAAACGTTTCGCAGCGGAAACGCTCTCCAACAAAAATGAATTGTTCAAATCGGACTCTTAGAAGCAGAGATATCGACGAAAATAAGATATACATCTACGCCCTCTGGTGGAGAAAGAGTGCATTATTTTAAAAAGAAAATATTCCGAAAACGTTTATCGACGTGAGTGGTATCGGTCCACGGACGATTTTTTCAATCGAGATTTAAGCTCAGATTTTGCTGCAAATGCAACAAAAGCAGAATTTAACGCAACAAAGCAGAAAAAGCAGAATTTAAGCAGAATCAATGCAACAAAGCAGAATTTAACCCCCTGGTGGCCAAACCGTTTTTTACGAAAATTTAGAAATTATATGCAAACATTTTTTCATCAGGAGCTGTATCTGCTGCAGAATTTTTTTTTTCAAATCGGAATTTCATAAGCAGAAATACCAGGGGAAACGAAGTTTACTTTTGCGCCCCTAGCGGAAAATCTATGCGTAACTTCAAAAAGTGACAATACCTAAAATAGTCCTCGACGTAAATGGAATCAAAAGGTAAAATAATTTTTTCAACCGGACCTTTAGAAGCAAATGTATGGAAAGAAATGTATTTTGAATTCGTAATCATCTGCATTTATGCCCTCTAACGGGAAAATGGCGCATCGTGAAAAAGAAAAAAAAAACGAAATAAAGGATCATCATTCGTACATTTCAAGCTTCCATGCAAAAAAGAATTTTTCAAATCAGAATTTTAGTTGCAAAGATATGGTGTCCACAGAATGACGGACGGACAGACAAACCGATAACATAAGCACGATCTTTTTTAACAAAAGGGGTGTTGAAAAATAAAACGAAGATATCATCATTTCCGGAGTCCTCCAGCATCGCGGTGCCGCGCGCCTCGGCTTCGTACGCTTCTCTGTATAAATTCGTCCCTCCGCAGTAACCACAATAGTTAGCAGCATGGGTGGCTGAAATGACTCCTTTGTAAATATGGCATGAATTCCTTTCGGAGAAAAATTTCAGACGCAGAAAACTTACGTTTCAAAAATGATAAGGCCTCGCTGGCCACCCATAATCTACGGGTTAGAAGCTCTTAGCTTTAGCTGAGTTAACTGACAACGCAACAGATGCTTTTCTGTACACCTGACACAAATTCAGTTTCTCCTTTCATTGTCAGAAAGGAAACTTAGGGGGAGGGGTCAAATTATCGATATAAGAAAATAGCAACTTTTATTCACAATTAAATATCTATTTTAACATTCACTATAATTAGCTGAGCGTTTGGCTCAGCTTAACTATAAACTATAGTAGTTGTTAAAATAAATATCTAATTGTGAATAAACTTTGCTATTTTATTCTATCACAAGTTTTGTAGTTCAAACAAACTATCGTTTGTCGGTGAGATCAATTCTTCAACTTTCGAGTTTACCCGCTGATTGGCTGAGTTAACGGGACGTGCGTTTTTGTCAGGATTCCTTTGTGTACACGTTGCATAAATTCGGTTTACACGTGAAATCCCAAATGCGGCCGAAAACAGGTGAAAAAAATCGGAAAAACTTTGCTGGCCAGTGAGGGGATCGAACCCACGACCTTCGCGTTATTAGCACGACGCTCTAACCAACTGAGCTAACCGGCCACACATTTCGGGCTGCTTCGTGCATCAGAGATAAATTTTGCCCTGTGTTTAATGTCGTTTGCAGAAGACAGGTGGCAAAAGGGTAAGTCACCCTTATCGTTGCGGATATGAAGCGCACAACTTTCTCGTTATTAATTAGCACATAACTCTGACGAGCTGATTTGAAAGGTTACTTGGTTTTTCTGATTATTTTATTAGTATGGTATAAATTTCATTTTTGGGTAAAATCCCAAACGCAGGATCAAAAATCGAGAATCTTCAGCATTGCTCATTTGATAAGAAACTTGGTTGCCAGTCCCGTATTGTTTGACATGTTCTCGAGATATGTGGTAAATGTTTAAAACAAGTATCAAAACTAAAATAAGTAAATAACAAGAAAATGACAACGAATTTTCAGTGTCATCCTTTGGTGACCTGAATTTTTGGTGTCATCTTTTGTTTTCTTCAATGACCTGTGTGCATTCAAATTCACATGAATGGGGATATCTGACGGCAAACAACAGCCGTAGATCTCGCCCAGTACGAAAAGAAAAGACCCACCAACGCCTGGTGGGTAAGAGATTACCTACTGTAATCTTTGCACCATTGTTCTAGGCATTAGGCAATGGCACCATTCCCCTGGGGTCCACAACATCTCGTATGAGAGGGGACGGGTCACACTGAAGTACGGACAACGTGCTTGACGACTGACGCGTGCTTGAACCTTGACGTCAGAAAACAGCCGTGAGTTTCCGCGCCATCTATTGGGAAAAGATAACTTTTTGATTTCAGGTGGATCCACCTTAAATATTTGAAAAGGAACACTTGAGCTTAATCTGAGATGCGCAAAAACATTTTCTCTAAATTGAATAGTAGTTTTTTTACAACAGACCTTTAATTCTTTGAATTTTCAACTTTGGTCCTTAGCGGTGAATTCATGAAGTAGGAATATATGGGATATTTAAAGTGTCAAACTTAATATCAGTTGATTTCCTATTAAACGTAAAAATAATTTTTGAAATATCTCTAAAAACAAAAAGTTCGATGTGCACGGACAGACAAAATGATTACATTGTATTGTTTCTTACAAAATGTGCTAAAAATAGGAAGAGAGAACGGCATTTTTTAAAAAGCGAAAAAAACATTTATTGTTTTTTTAATCTGATTTATTGTTTTTTTAATCTGGAAATTTTTGAGGCGATAAGAAGAAAGAAGGGAGGGGACCCCTGAATTTTTTAGCGCCTAGGGCCCCAAAAGATCTAAAGACGCCTCTGAATTTATATGAAAAACCATTCGCACAGGAAACGCTCTCCAACACAGAAAAAAATTTTCAAGTCGGACTCTTAGAAACCTAGATATCGACCAAAATAGGAGACTTTACTTCCCTGGTGAGAAAACCATGCATTATTTTAGGAAGAAAGTATTCTCAAAAGGTTTCTCAATATGAGCGGTATCGGTCCAAGAAAAAAAAATTATAGTCGAGTTTTCAGGAGCCCAGATTTTGCTACAAATACATCAAAAGTAGAAATTAACACTTATGCCCCCTAGTGGCCAAACCATTATTTACCAAACATTAGAAATTATATGAAAAATATTTTCCATAAAGTGTTGTATGCAATACAGGAAGAATTTTTCAAATCGGAGTTTTAGAAGTAGAAATAACGCAGAAAACGCAATTTACCTTTGAGCCCCCTAGCGGAAAATCTATGATTTACTTGAAAATTTTGAATTTTTTGGAAAAACATTTCTCATCGGAAACACTATCCAACAAAGAAGGAATTCTTTAAATCGGAATCCTAGAAGTAGAGATATTGACAAAAATAAGATATACATCTACGCCCCCTGGCGTAGAAACCATGCCTTATTTTAATGAGAAAATGTTCCTAAAAGGTTTGTAGACATGAGTAGCATCGGTCAACAAACGAGTTTTTTTTTCATTTCAGATTTTTGAAGCTCATATTTTGCTGCAAATACATCAGAAGCGGAAATTAAGACTTACGCCACCTGGTAGCCAAACCATTTTTACAAAAATTAGAAATTATGTGGAAAGTATTTCCGATCAGGAGCTGTATCCGGTGCAGAAAGAATTTTTCAAATCGGAGATTTAGAAGCTGAGATAATGGGGTAAAAGCAATTTACCTTTACGCCCCCTAGCGGAAAGTCTGCTAATTACTTGAAATTTTTGAAATGAAAACCATGTCACACTGAAAGCGCTTTCCAACAAAGAAAGAATTTTTCAAATCGGACTCCTAGAACTAGAGATATTGACAAAAATAAGATATACGTCTACGCTCCCTGGCGGAGAAACCATGGAATATTTTAAGAAGAAGATATTCCAAAAACGTTTATCGACGTGAGCGGCATCGTACACGAAATAATTCGTTCAATCGATATTTTAGAAGCTCAGATTTTGTTGCAAATACATCAAAAGCAAAAATAAATTCTTGCGCCCCCTGGTGACCAAAAATTAGGAATCTTTTGCATATATGCAAAAGATTTTGAGTAGCTGTATCCGCTGAGGAAAAAATTTTCAAATCGGAGTTTTAGAAGAAGAGTTATCGGAGAAAATGTAATTTACTTTTACGCCCCCTAGTGGGAAATCTATGCGTAATTTGAAAAAAGTAACTATATCTGAAGTACTCTTCGATATAAATGGAATCGAAAGATAAAATATTTTTTCAATCGGATGTTTAGAAGCAAATATGTGGAATAAAACGTATTTTTGAATTCGACATCATCTGCATTTACGCCCTCTAGCGGCGAAACTGAACATCGTAAAAAGAAAACAAAATAAGGGATCACCATTTGCATATTTCAAGCTACCCAATGCAAAAAGAATTTTTAAAATCGGACTAATAGTTGCAAAGATATCGTGTCTACAGACGGACGGACGGACAAACCGATGACATAAGCACGATCTTTTTTTACAAAAGACGTGCTAAAAATGTGGATTTTTTAAAATTATTTTTTAATAATTGTCCACAAAATTATTTTCGAGGAATCGATAAACAAATCTCCAATTGGGCAGGGGCACCAGCCATCACCCCTTAATAGCTTAGCAGGCCCGCGCACCAGTTTGTGACGTCACTAGAGTAGTCCGTAGTCGCGGAGAGGGAGCATTACGGTGATGTGCGAAACGAACGCGTCTTTAAGTACACCAACTAACCAGGTCGTGCGTTCTTTTAGAGTTTCACTGCATTTAAATAAGAACTTCTATGTTAGTTTTTAAAAAACTGCAGAGTTAACACGTTTGTTTTATAATCTTTTAAAACACAGAAGAAAAAGAAATTACCGCGTAAAATTTAGCGTAGCAATAATTTCGACTTGAAAGGGTAAGCAAGACAGATTCGTCAACTTAATGTAAGCATCGCTGTCATTTCACTGGAAGTGATAAACCATTCCTATAATCAATATCGTAAACTGTTGTCGTAGTTTCACTTGAAGTTATAGTGCCTTTATAGTTAACCGAATGATTCCTGTACTTGTGAACAAATCGTTCTTGTACTTGAAATAGTTTGAGGGTCCATTACGAAGTATTGCCGTCGTTTCAAAAGATGTCAATTGACTAATTTAAGGGATCAGATTTTTCATTCATTGCAAACTTATGACTATGAAAATGTTAGTAATGAAATAATTCCTTTAGTGAAAATATATTTTCACATCAGACAGTAACGAGCAATTTATGTGCAATCCGTGATCACTAATATATAAAAAAAGGTAAAAAAAAACTGAATTTTTTTTCTGTGTTTTTTAATTATTACCAAAGGCTCAACAAAACACTTTTTAACATACATACAGTGAATTGCTGCATGATCCACTGATTGCATCAAATAAATTAAGATTTCAAGAAAATTAGGCAATTTCTACATTATTAAACGCACAATAATGACATTTTAATGACATAACAAGTTTTCCTAATTTTAGTACCATCTAGTTACGTGTTTGGGCAACTTCATTTTGATAAGCAAATATAAAGTTTATAATTTTTGTCTTCCAGAGCACTATTTCAAAAAAGTTACCTTGTCAAAGTTCAACACATCTGTATTAAGTATATTAGTAGCATTAAGCAAAACTATTTGGATCCACAATATAAACATCTGTTTTTGCTGGGTAATAGAACACAGCGTACTGGCAGCCGGGTAAACAGTCCACCTTTTTGTAGTCACCTGGCGACTGTAAACCGTGGTTTTGTATTGTGTGTCCTGTGCTCATGTTCAGTTGTTTTGCAAGGTTTCTCGCTGTCTGGTGTCGTTTCCTCTTGGCCTCTAGGAGCAGATGGCGGTCTTCACTGGTTTTGGTTTTGGGTGAACGACCAGCACCGGTCGTTCGCACAGTCGTACCCGTAATCCTGAAGGCCAACTACGCACGTGATGCGATGCTATGGACGATACCGAACACTTGCACCACGCTCATCACGGTTCGGCCCTCCTCGAGCCTCTCAGTTATTCGTGGTCGAATAACTGATGTTCTCGACACGCTATTTAGACGTGCCTAAAACACAACAACCGCAACCGAACGTCTATAACATTTTTGCACACTGTCCGATGACTTCCGTTCAACCGATACAATTGAACAGAGTGAGCGCATTTTGTTTTCACATCACGCTCCATTATTACGCATGTGCGTTGCTCCTGTCCCCAGACACGATCCTGAGTCAATTCGTGTTTGGGTGCTGCTGCAATTTACGGGTTTTTTTTTACTTTTCACTTCGTCTTTAAGTTTTACACACCAGTCAGGCACGTATCCAGGAATTTTGTTCGGCGGGGGGGGGGGGGTAGGGGGTCCGAGTTTGAATCTTCAATAAATTGCTCTTAGGAGCTTCTTTGGAAAGAAGCAGAAAAGATTAGGGGGATGGTAATTAAAAGAGAAAGAGCAAAAACTAATAATAATTTATATATAGCAGACGTAGGTGGAAAGTTCTATTGACCCATATGCTGTACTAACCTGCCACATGCATAATGTACATTTTACTATGCCACGTCTTTTGGGGGAGGGAGGGAGGGAGGAACACTGAGATTACAGAGACAATTTTTCAAACTGATATAACAGAAATAAAATAATAAATTAGGGTTGCTACTAGGAATAAATGGAAAAATACCAAACGCGAAATTTAAAGAAATATATTAAACTGCCAATTTAAATTGCACAGAAGCTTGCTTTGAAGATCATTCACAAACATACAGTTCTATATTCATTCATTCATTTTAATGGACTACATAAAGAAGCTTTAGAAGTTCTTTACTGCCTTTATTTAATGTGTAGGTAACCGTAGGCCCAGGCATGGGTTCAGGGTAGGGGTACGTGCGGAGGGCGCTGGTGCATCACCCCCTAATAGCTTTACAGGCCCGCGCACCGAATACCGGAAGCTGGGTGACGTAGGGGAGAGCAGTCTGGTCATCCGTGGTGGGTGATCGAGCATGCATGAGCTTGCTCACTCTGTGTAAGTGTTTTATTACAAACTTTTTTATTTTAAAATTTAGTTGCCATGCACAGGCAATTAGTTTTTTTATTTACCTGCCCAGGCGAATGGGCATCTCGGGCATGGTATTTTAAGCCCTGTATATTGTTATTTTTAAGAGAAAAAAAGTACCTGAATCGGCATGAATCCACATAGTGTGGAAACTATGTTCTGAACAAATAAGGTCTTTAAAATTCAAGTGGAAATATACACTCGCTTTTTTTTTTTTTTTTTTTTTTTTTTGGAAAACATTTGCTTAAAATGAGAGATCAGCTTTTTATTCATTTATCTAGACTTATCTGTTTCCAGACTTCCTGCACTGTGTCTTCACAAGCTACAGCTATAATAATAACTGGAACTAATATATCTCATATTATCCGATAACTACTGGAAAGTGTGCTTCCAAACGTGGGGGGTGGGTGTCAATCTTTGTATGGGGATAAACTTCTCCAATCCTTCATAGAATTTATTTTGAAACCAAAATCATAAAAAAAGGAAAAAAACAATCTTTTTCAATAGCTTTAGTAATGACAAAACATTTGTGCAAAATTTTATACCGTTGCTTTTTATAGTTTCTGAGAAAATGGTACATCAAGTTAGTCAATTTATAATGAAACATGTACATCTTTTAAAATACATCCTATAGTACCAAAATAATCGCTTAGATTTATTCAGTACAATAACTGCATGTGCATTTGTCAGGTTCTTAAAAAATATAATAATTATCTGGAAAAATACTTTAAGAAATTATTGGAACAAATTTCAGATTTTCTTAGAAATGTGTCTATGAAATTCTTCAAGGAACAGCTAACGGACACATAATTAAATTGTGTTTGTGATACACAAAGAACTACACAACCATAATGATTTGTATATTGGCAGTTTTCCTGAATACTTCTTGAAAATCAAATTTCAGGAAATTTCTGCCAATAAGTTACTTGTACACTGGCGGAAAGTGAAAAAAGAACACCAAGAAGGAATTGGCGGACGATCATGAAATTTACATATGTTAATAGGGTCGAGTTTACGTAGGTGTGATGTTAATTTCGGGACCAACCGGTTAGCGCTTACGCCACAGGACGGCATAATATGCAAATTATCGTCGGTGGTATTAAAGGAGTACGGCGAAGTGAATGTAATCAGTCGTCGGCGTACGGACACGTGCGAAGACCCCGAAGAAGCTGCAATGCCTGGACATGGAAGACGTCTACGATTTCAGCAGTTATCGGACTTTGAGCGAGGTCGTCTAGTCGGACTCCGCGAGGCCGGGTGGTCATATCGTCGTATTGCGGAGCGAATTGGACGGGAAGTATCGGTGGTGGTACGATGGTGGCGTAGATGGTCCGAGGAACATTCCCACACGAGAAGACGTGGAACCGGGAGTCACAGACGGACTGATGAACGGACCGATCGACGCATAAGCAGAGCTGCGTTGTCAAGCATAACTCCACTGCGACGCAAATCCGAGCTGCCGTTGCACCTGAGGTGACTGTGCGAACAATCCGCAACCGTCTACTGGATGCAGGACTACGTGCACGTGTGCCTCTGGCATGTGTACCTCTGACTCCAGCCCACCGTCAGGAACGGTTGCAGTGGTGTCGCCAACGTCTGCACTGGAGAACGCAATGGCGATCTGTCGTGTTCAGCGATGAAAGCAGATTCTGCTTGGGAGCCTCCGATGACCGTATGCGTGTTCACAGACGCACAGGGGAGCGTCTCCACCCTTCTTGCATCCGCCAGTGACACACAGGGCCTACACCTGGTCTCCTGGTGTGGGGAGCGATCAGCTATCACTCCCGTACACAACTAGTGTTTGTACCAGGTACGTTAAACAGCACCTCCTATATCAACATCATTCAGCCCGTTGTTGTGCCATTTGTAAGGTCGGTGCATCGTGGTGTTTTCCAGCACGATAACGCACGCCCACACACAGCACGTGCAACGCAACATGCACTTCAGGGTGTGAGACAACTTCCATGGCCTGCACGTTCACCGGATTTGTCCCCCATTGAGCACGTGTGGGAGTTTATGGGACAACGACTTATCCGGTCCCCACGGCAAGCCACGACCATACCCGATTTACGCGTCCAGGTTGAGGATGCTTGGAACTCAATACCCCAAACTTACATCCAACATCTGTACGACAGACTCCATGCCAGAATCGCACAGTGTGACGCAGTTCATGGCGGTTCAACCTCGTACTAACCATGTTACATGGAAATGTTATTTTTCAGTTTACCAGCAAATACAGCTGTATTTTGCCATAATGTTTTGATCACGTTATCCTCTGAATTCCGTTATTATGCTGTATAAATTTCGTTGGTATCAGACGTCTCCTTCTTGGTGTTCTTTTATCACTTTCCGCCAGTGTATTTTTCCAGATCTCAAGCCAGCAGTGCCAGCGGTGGCCCAGCACTATGCTGCCGCCGCCCAACCGTCAGTAAAATGCCCCGGCGGCCACCTCATGGGCCAGCACCGGGCCAACAATGGCACCCTATCAGTTGTCATATGCCAGAACAGGGCCATTAGTTATCCATCACAGGCAGTAGCTGCCATAAGTGGCCCTCTGGCGGCTCTGCAAGCATGTTACATAAATGATGGCTGGCCTAATGTAGTCCGCTACTTTCCCGGTAGTGGAAGCCGGCAATCACGTGACGTAACTGATGGTTTTCCGAATCTTGTCCTCCAATTTCCCAGTAGTAGCGGGGAAAAAAATAATGAAGGATAACCGCAGTTTCCCAAAGCTACAACTACTTTTTTTCCCTTACGAAACTTTTGCATTAAAGCACAGCGCTGGGGAAATTTTCTCAACTGGTCCTGAAAAACGCCAGTTTGGATCTGGCTGAAAACGAACCAAGAACTGTCTGCGTGGGCGCTCAAGTAACTGGACTGATTTGCCACGCACGAGTATTTGCTTGAAGGTCAGCCTTTTTCCTGCGGAATGGGTAACGAATGGTTCTCTTTTTAATTTTACAGTATTGCGAGTTATTTTTCATAAATGTGTTTCATATAATTCATAAATTTATTTTTTCAACGTAACGATTTGTTTTTTTACCTTAAGGGAACTTCACTCATTTTCAACGAGCGTACCAACTTAAAGGCGCTTTCCAAAGTTTTGTGCTGTCCTTGTCGTCTTGAAAGGCGATTGTTGAATTAATATATTCACCTGTTCATGTCACATTCTGTTACATTTTTAACGTTGTATCTTTCCTTTCCGCTGTCGGAAGCTACATTTGTTTTAAAGAGGAAAGACATTTTATTTTACTTCTCTTTATTTTTAGAAGTGAATTCCTCCAGTCTTGTGTATTCAATCTATGGATGAGTACATTATATCCACATAGCGTTGCGTTTTTTTTTCTAATAATTGATAAATTTTTAGGCTTATAATGCTTTTTTCCCCCTTCCAATGTAACGTTTTTTTATGTTTTTCCAGGACTTTTGTTTCAAGCGGTTTAGTGCATGCTAAAACGAAAGATTACACAGAAATTATTTCTTTTTATTCATGGGAATGGAGTGGGTGTATTTCATGGCTGTAATCTGATATCTTCATCGACGTGGCATTTCATTATAGAAAATTATATCGCATCTCTACATATGGCTTTTTGTGTTCTTAACATCCACTAAAATAACACGATGGCATAGCGTCGTTTTCAACTAACTGGTACCACGAGAGACACAGCACGTGTTGCTTCTGCGCATGCGCAGTCCCGTTGCATCCACCTCGTGTTGGGTTGTTGCATCGGCTGCCAGCTACGAGCCACTAGTGACACTTGCTTGGAGACCCGCAATTCACGGTGATGCTACAGGGCTAAATTCAATGGCTGCCAACTGATGGCGTTGCCACCAAAGGACCGCTACATTGCCGTGAGCGGAAGATTTCAGCGAGCATTGATCTATCACTGCCAGTTGGTGGCCAGCAGTTTCCTTGGTGCATGCTACTGTAATGTGTTTTTGCTGGGTAACAACTGCTCACCGGAGATGCCCCTTTTACAGTGATCCAGAGAACATAAAGCATGGACAGCAGAACAGTGGGGTACAGACAGTACTCTTTACTGATGAGAGTAGATTTAGTCTCTCTAGCGATTCTGGACGTCAACTTATCTGTTGTGAGGTAGGCACACGGTATCGCCCGAAAACATCAAATGCAAGGGATAGGTATGGCGGCCGCGGTGTTCTCGAATGGGGACGAATTCCGATCGATGGACGTACGGAGGTCCGGATACTGGAAAGAGGTGCGGTAACTGGTGCATGCTACTGTAATGAGGTATTTCTTTCCCATGTGCTTCTGTCTCGAGTTATCATTGGCCCACAGTTCGTGTTAGTGGACGATAACACCGCACCCGGTTGTACGATAGCTGTTGAGAAGTGAAGACATTCAGCGGATGGATTAGCCAGCACGTTCCTCCGACCCATATCCCACAGAACACGTGTGAGACGCATTGCGGCTAGTGAACACACACCGGAAACTGTCCAACAGCTGAAGACGGTGCTGACAGAAGAATGGGCGGTGTTACCGCAAGAACTCATCAACAACCTAGTGCGAAGTATAGACAGACAGTGCAAATCATGCATCGACGTTAGGTGTGATCACATCCCCTATTGAGGACCTCCTCTTCCCTTCGTACTGTCTTTGGCATTATTGCATCTGTATCACGGCACCCAGTGCTATGTAGCCAATTCTAAATAAAGTTCCACTATATCCTTTAGTATCTGCAGTTGTGTCGGTGTTGTTTCCGTCATCATTTTGGTAAATAATGCAGTTCCTATGGTTTGAATTTCACGTACCCAGGCCGCATCGGTGTGACGCTACAAGTCAAAACCTGGCTCGTCCTTGAGTAAACTTCTAACGTTTATTCATTCACCAGTGTGTAATAAACGTTTAAGGTCTGCAGTGATACATGTTTACTGTTGTTTTTTATACACCCTACATGTTTCTTAAATCATCAGACATGCTATATTAGACTTGAGAATTTTTTCTAGGTTTTAGCTCACGGGCCGTACCTTTGAAAAACCAGTTCTTCACAACACATGAACTGCAATAAATATTGTGGCAGTTAATGTTTAGACATTTTGTAATTTTTAAAACAAAAATTTCGTTTAAACGTTTACTGGAAATTATTAACATAAAAAGCTCTAAACACAACATAAGATCCCTAATTATCCATTTTTATTAAAAATTTGTTCACAGTATTATACGTTTTTACGTGTATCTCAGTGGCGGCTCGTGGTTGGAAAAATAGGTGAAGAGGTACAAGAGCAGTATGAAAAGATATCTACTGTCTACAATGAAAATCCCTTAATGAGGACTTACTTATTTTTTTTATATTAAATCAATTTTTCTTCCTTTTAAAGCTGCAGATTTGTCGATTATGTCGTCATAAGATGGTTAGATGGTTGTTTCTTCGTGAGCATCAATAAAATGTCTTCCTGAATAGAAATATTTGCCAGAGAAGCAAATCTTGGGAACTAGTGTTTCTTGAGCAAGTTTGTATTCTTTTAAGAAAACTTCTGTCCACTGGCGCACTTGTAGATGGAACTGTTAAACTGAGGAAAATCAATTTATAATCTTCTGTAAAAATGTCTTTGTCTCCGTGAAACACTCGAAGGAGTTCTTGAGTCAATGTATTCCTTAATTTTTCATCGGCACATACAAGACTCAGTTCATTTTTAAGGCGCTGTGTTTAGTAAATATGTTTCCGTAAAAATGTAGATTTTCAAGAGCGCGAGAGGGAAAGCATGCATTAAATTATTCGAATTTGGTTGTGTCAGCAAGTCAGACAAATTGAAGTTTCTTACAGTCTTGAAATCTTATATCCATTTCCATAAGAATGTGGTCCAAAATTTTAAAATACAATTGTTTATAATTTTGAAAAATTGTTTCCTGTGTAAGAGGCATATTCCCGTCCTTATTTCTGTGATTTTCCTAGCTTTTCCAAACTGTGCTTCAAATAACTCATCGTTCCTTTTATGGCTCAAAATTTCACGAGATTTTTTTTTTTTAATTTGAGTTACACAGTAGTTTATGTTTAGTTATTTTTTCTTCAAAAGTTCGAATAATGGATCGGTGGAGCCAAAAATGTAAATTCGAAAGTGTTAATATCATTCAAAAACCCTTGGCAAGATGAATTGATTTTTTGTCTGATTATTCGCTATTCGTCAGAAATCCGAACACTTCCTTCAATTTATTCCAGTCTTCAACAACTACACTTACTAATTTCGAAGTGGAGGACCATCGAGTTTCTGCTATGGTTGGTCTGCATCTTGCGGTTCTGCCGCCCCGGTGGCGCAGTGGTCTAAGAGATGGCCTCTGATCATTCGTCCGAACGAGGTCCGGGTTCGAATCCCGGTGAGGCATGGATGTTGTGTTTGTCTTACGGCACTGACTCTCTCCCTTCCCTGGAACCAGTTACCCTAAATTAGGGACGGGCGACTGCTTATAACCCATTCAGTTGCTCACGGTGTTTGTTAAACCTTCAATCAATCATCTTGCGGTTGTTGATATAAGTGTATAAAACCTCTTCGCAGAATGGTGAACAAACGAAGCAATTCCACTGAGGCTTGCGAAAAGTATTCGACACTTAGAAATTTTAGAAAAACTCTGGTGTAACTGGTGTAATACATAATTCAAACGATGAACTAAGCAATGAACAAAAACAGCTTGAGAAGCTTTATCCTTGACTTTTTTTTTGTAGCCCATTTAAGTGTCCAGACATTATACTTGCCCCATCGTAACATTGTCCTATTTATTTGTGTTGGTAATCAGACTGTTCCAAAATTTTGTCTAGCATTTTGTATAAAGCTCCTGACGTTCTATCTTCATTCACATCATGGAAACCCAAAAATCCCTCAACCAATACACCTTCCGAATCAACAGTCAAAAATTATTTAATTTTTGACGTGATCGTTTATATATTCTTTTTTTTTTTTTTTTTTTTTTTTTTGATTGGAGGTTTAACGACCACCGTGAGCAACTCAATGGGCTATAAGCAGTCGCCCGTCCCTAATTTAGGGTCACTGGTTCCAGGGAAGGGAGAGTATTTATATATTCAGAAATACATTCAATTAATTCATTTTGAATAGTTTTTTATCCATTCGTATTGATTTTCAATTTCTAAAGAACTTCTTCACATCAACAATGAAAGTAATTCAATGAAATTTCCACGATTTATCGAGCCCATGCTTTCGTCATGGCCATGGAATGCTAGTTCTTGTTTGCTCAAATACAGTACAGACTAATACTGCATCAATCACTGTCTGCAGGGAAAGTCTATTTAAACGAACGGTTTCGTTAAAATGCGTTTTCAAAAGCCTAGCATTTTTCCTCAGGGCATCGGCAATGGTGCTTTGAATTTTTTTTTTTTTCAAAATTTCCTTAACATTAATCCGCATTTCAGGTGTGCGCTAGAACCCCGATGTTGGCCGCCCCAGTGGCGCAGTGGTCTAAGCGATGGCTTCTGATCATTCGTCCGAAGGGGTCCGGGTTCGAATCCCGGTAAGGCATGGGTGTTATGTTTGTCTTTCGGCACTGGCTCTCTCCCTTCCCTGGAACCAGTGACCCTAAATTAGGGACGGGCGACTGCTTATAGCCCATTGAGTTGCTCACGGTGGTCGTTAAACCTCCAATCAAAAAAAAAAAAAAAAATCCCGATGTTTATGAAGTGACCGTGTTACGCTTAATAAATCTGAGAATCCGTCTTTATTCCACGCCGAATGTTTATTACTAAAAAGTAAGCAGGGCCAAAAAAAAAAAAAAAAAAAAAATTAACACCCGCTCCACCGTGATCTCTCACGACTTTACGCTCAAAAACTGGAAGATGCAGAGGTAAGGCGCGTGAAGCTGAAACACTTCACTTGAGCGAGCAGATTGGGGAGGGTGACGTCACGGTTACTATAGCAACTCGGCGCACAACTTCAGACTTCCAAGCATTCTCATTTCGGCTCTTCACTCGCACTGTTTTGCGTATAAGGATTTGTTTTCCGTATTGAGCACGCCATGTGAATTAATATCTATTCAAAATTTTGAGTATTTTGGAACTGAATAATGGCAAAAAAGGATATATTATAAAAAAATACTGAATAAAATTTTATTTTGAGTAAAATAGGTGAAGAGGCACTTTCACCTACTTCACCTGAGAAGCCGCCATTGGTGTATCTGAGAACGCATCGCCGAGAAAAATCATCCACTTTGCCGCGATGCTTTCTTTGTCTTCGCTGTCAAAAGCACAGATCGAGATACTCATTTATTAGTATGATTATGTATGAAAATAATACAAATGTGCCGCCCCGGTGGCGCAGTGGTCTAAGGCGCTGGCCTCTGATCATTCGTCCGTAAGGGGTCTGGGTTCGAATCCCGGTCGGGCATGGATGTGGTGTTTGTCTTACGGCACTGGCTCTCTCCCTTCCCTGGAACCAGTGGCCCTAAATTAGGGACGGGCGACTGCTTATAGCCCATTGAGTTGCTCACGGTGGTCGTTGAACCTCCAATAAGTCCGTCCCGGTGCTGCAGTGGTCTAAGCGATGGCCTCTGATCATTCGTCCGTAAGGGGTCTGGGTTCGAGTCCCGGTCGGGCATGGATGTGGTGTTTGTCTTACGGCACTGGCTCTCTCCCTTCCCTGGAACCAGTGGCCCTAAATTAGGGACGGGCGACTGCTTATAGCCCATTGAGTTACTCACGGTGGTCGTTAAAATTCCAATCAAATAAAAAAATACAAATGCGTAAGGTATATCGATTATGAATATTACAATATCGATAGAAGAACATTATTCTAGACTATTTTTCAAGGGTAAGGTTATAAGTCCTGGTTTGTTAAAATTTTGGTAAGTTTCAGAACCAGCAATCCCCAAACAACAAATCAATGGCTCCTAAAAATACAAAATTTATAGAAAAATTAAAAATGCATACAAAACACATACAAATACACACCACTATCGCATTTTAAAAGAAGTATAAGTTTTTTGACGAAAAAAGTTCTGTTCCCTCAATCAGTCAATTAATCAATGTCCCTCAACTTAGGCTCAGTTTCACTGCATCAAAGCTTAAGGTCGGGCCATTGCAGCCAGAGACGTTGTAGCCCCTAAGGGTCTTTTTTTTTTTTTTTTTTTTGAGGTTTAACGACCACCGTGAGCAACTCAATGGGCTATAAGCAGTCGCCCGTCCCTAATTTAGGGTCACTGGTTCCAGGGAAGGGAGAGAGCCAGTGCCGTAAGACAAACACAACATCCATGCCTCACGGGATTCGAACCCGGACCCCGTTCGGACGAATGATCAGAGGCCATCGCTTAGACCATTGCGCCACCGGGGCGGCCCCTAAGGGTCTTTTTTTTTTTTTTTTTTTTTGATTGGAGGTTTAACGACCACCGTGAGCAACTCAATGGGCTATAAGCAGTCGCTCGTCCCTAATTTAGGGTCACTGGTTCCAGAGAAGGGAGAGAGCCAGTGCCGTAAGACAAACACAACATCCATGCCTCACCGGGATTCGAACCCGGACCCCGTTCGGACGAATGATCAGAGGCCATCGCCTTAGACCACTGCGCCACCGGGGCGGCCCCTAAGGGTCTGCTGACGTCTGGTTGCACGTTGCATGCTGCCAGGCTATATGTTAAAAGGAAGAAACAGGGGCGCCGCATGCTGCTCAAACTACATGTTGAAAAGAGGGAACAGGCACGCCGCGTGTGCTCCTCAGGCTGCAGGTTGAAAGGAGGAATAGGCACGCCGCATGTGCTACTCAGGCTACATGTTAAAAGGAGGGATAGGCAAGCCGCATGTGCTGCTCAGGTTACATGTTAAAAGGAGGGAACAGGCCCGCCCCAGGTGCTGCTCAGGCTACATTTTGAAAGGAGGGAACAGGCACGCCACATGTGCTGCTCAGGTTGCAGGTTGAAAGGAGGAATAGGCTTGCCGCATGCGCTGCTCAAGCTGCAGTTGAAAAGAGGGAACAGACACACCGCATACTGCTCAGACTACATGCTAAAAGGATGGAACAGGCACGCCGCATACTGCTCAGACTACATGCTAAAAGGATGGAACAGGCACGCCGCATACTGCTCAGACTACATGCTAAAAGGATGGAACAGGCACGCCGCATACTGCTCAGACTACATGCTAAAAGGATGGAACAGGCACGCCGCATACTGCTCAGACTACATGCTAAAAGGATGGAACAGGCACGCCGCATACTGCTCAGACTACATGCTAAAAGGATGGAACAGGCACGCCGCATACTGCTCAGACTACATGCTAAAAGGATGGAACAGGCACGCCGCATACTGCTCAGACTACATGCTAAAAGGAGGGAACAGGCCCGCCCCAGGTGCTGCTCAGGCTACATTTTGAAAGGAGGGAACAGGCACGCCACATGTGCTGCTCAGGTTGCAGGTTGAAAGGAGGAATAGGCTTGCCGCATGCGCTGCTCAAGCTGCAGTTGAAAAGAGGGAACAGGCACACCGCATACTGCTCAGACTACATGCTAAAAGGATGGAACAGGCACGCCGCATACTGCTCAGACTACATGCTAAAAGGATGGAACAGGCACGCCGCATACTGCTCAGACTACATGCTAAAAGGATGGAACAGGCACGCCGCATACTGCTCAGACTACATGCTAAAAGGATGGAACAGGCACGCCCCAGGTGCTGCTCAGACTGCAGGTTGAAAGGAGGGAATAGATACGCCGAATGCTGCTTAGGCTAAATGTTGAAAGGAGGGAGTAGGCACGCCGCATGGGCAGCTCAGGCTGCATGTCGCCCATATTATATACTTGAAGAGGGCCCCTACTCCTAGTTGTCGGCTCCTCTCTTGCGTTGCATATTTCGCACCGCCAGCACCAATTTTCCACGTCTTCGCGGCATTTAGGCCAATAAAAGCTCTCTCTTATCTTTCCTAAAGTTTTCTTTACGCCAAATTGGGCTGTCGTGAATTTCTCGCAACACTTCTTCTTCTCTCGCTCTCGGCAACGTCAACTGAAAAATTTTGTCAACCCCTTTTTTTCTTCCATTTCTCTATACGCCATCCGTAGAACCAGTGAAGTCCACTGAGCCCTTAAGGTTTTTACTTTAGGATTAAACATGCAATATCATTCCATTCCGGGCGAGCCGTCACATTCTCTTTCCATCTGAAGAGAGGAGCAATAACCTCGTCCTCTTTCTGAGCGCGCCTAATGTGCTTTCGACACCAGGGGTCGGCAGCTACGAGAGGGGTCGCACACTTACCTGCTTGGCCTCTGCTGTAAGTCGACGCTGTTCGGCAGCTTCTATGCGGACACAATCAGGGTAATCTTCCGGGAAAGGTCTACGTAAGAGGCTGTCAGCGTTACCGTGGAATTTTCCTCTTCGGTGTTCTACAGAGAAGTCGTACACCTGTAATCGCTGTATCCACCAAGCCACCTGCCCCTCGGGGCTCATAAAGTTAAACATCCACCTTAGGCTCTGTGGTCTGCGTACGAACCAAATACTTTCGCCCATAGAGGTAATGATGGAAATGCTGTACTGATTTTACTATTGCTAATAATTCCTTACGGGTCAGGCAATAATTCTTCTCGGCCCGAGATAATGATTTGCTGAAATAAGCAATTACTTGCTCCCTTCCGTCTTGTTCCTGGAATAACACTGCGCCCAAACCTGTAAAACTAGCATTCATGTCTAAAATAAATAAATCTTCGATCCGGGGAAAGGCTAAAATAGGAGCCTATCGAATGTCTGCTGACAATAATCTTCCCATTCAAATTTATCTCCCGCTTCCGTTAACCTGTGAAGCGGCCTAGCAATCTGGGAAAATCCCCGAATGAACTTGCGATAGTACGAACATAGCCCTAAGAAACTCCTTACCTCGTGCACATTTCTAGTCGGTGGCCATTCCTTCACCGCTGCAATCTTTTCTGGATCCGTGGTTACGCTCTGCGCTGATACCACATGACCTTGAAATTGAACCTCCTGGTGGGCCAACTTGCACTTTTTAGAATTCAACTTTAGGTTAGCTGAACGGAATAGGGAGAATACGGCTTTCAAATTACTCAAACACTCCTCAAACGACGTACCTGCAACAATAATGCCGTCCAGACACACCAAGCACATTTCGACGGATAAACCGCGCAGGACCGTTTCCATCAGACGCCCGAACATGCCAGCCGCATTGCAGAGACCGAAGGAAAGTACTCTAAATTGCCAAAGGTAACTTCCGGCTGAAAAGGCAGTCTTCTTCTTCCAGTCTGCGGGATCCATGGCCACCTACCAACACCCACTCTTCAGGTCTAATGTCACGAACCACTCCAACTCTGACAAATGATCGAGAGTATCATCGGTCCTTGGTAACGGGTATGAATCCTTCTTAGTAATATCGTTCAATCTTCTGTTGTCTACACAGAAACGAGTCCCTCCCCCACCCGGTTTTTGGACTAAGACGATGGGGGAAGCCCACGGGCAGGACGACGGCTCTACTACACCCTGTCGCTCCATATCAGTCACAAGCTTTTTAACCTCCACCCACTTCGCCAACGGCCGACGCCTCGGTCCCTGCTTGATGGGTAGATGCTGTCCCGTATCAATCTTATGACACACCACGTCTGTATGACCGTAATGATCCTCTCCACTGGCAATCAGGTCGCTAAATTCCAAGAGCAAACAGCGTACCTCATTCTCTTGCCCCTCACTCAAGCCCTCCACCGCTTCCTTCATAAAATCTTGTACATGTGGGGGAGAACCCTATTCTCCGTTTTCTCTTCTATTTCCTGTCCTTTTCGAGTTACAAAAACAGACGCGACCGGTTCGAGCGCGCAAAGTTTCGCCCCACAACAAATGGTACTGGGCGCATCCTTACGTTTAACACTCGTATGGGTATAACCTGGTTAGGGTTTACTAGAGCTCGGGCTACCAACAAATTTCTTAATGGGGACCTCTCCCCTCGGACCTCTCGCAGATCGCCATCTGGGGTAAGACGCTCTTCTCACTCACGTGGCCTGCTACTATTATTTCACTCCGGGCACGTATCTGGGCATCATCAGTAACTACCACTTCCACTCTCTTTGCGCCTAATTTGTTTCGGGTTTGAGACAAATTAGGCGCAAAGAGAGTGGCAGCTCAGAATGGGGAAAACGAGAGTTAAAGAACAATAGGCTCTTTAGAGGGCCGAGGCCAAAGGCCGGAAAGGGCGTGGCCAAATGGATTAGCTGAATGCCGGGAGTTCCCCTACTCTCGGCTAATCCATTTGGCCACGCTCCTTCCAGCCCTTGACCCTCGACCCTCTAGAGGGACTATTGTTCTTTAACTCTTGTTTCCCCTACTCGTTTTCGGCCGGAGGACCAGGAATTTCCAGAACATTGGTTTGGGCAGAATGTTTTTGTGATGCTGCTGCTGCTGATGAAACAATGGGTGTTGAGCCACGTGTTTGCTTTCTTCCGACATGTTGGCTTTGTGTGACGTATCTTCTGACATGATGGCTTTGTGTAACTAATATATGAGGGGTGACGATGATTGATTACTTTCATTCATTTCTCTCGGTTACAAATATTTAGGAAATTAATTTTTTTTAGAGAGAGATCTATGTTTGGAACTGCAATGCTGGCAGCACTCGACTACAGGTATTGTGCATGTTCATGCCTGTACCGACTCATGCTCCATGTTTTACACCCATCCGTTGCTGACGAGTACAGGGTAACAGTCTGAGGCTAGTCACCTGATCTAATTCTTTTATTTGATTGGTCGCTTTCCTTTCGAACATGAGTAACACTGGGGAACGCTTCATTTCAGCATTCGTCTCCGACCGATTCGGAGCTCTCTGGCATTCGCTGAATTCCTGTTTTGTTCAAGATTTTGTTATCATGGCGGCTGCAAAATCTAGTGGAAGTTCTTCGATGATGTTGCATATGGATAATTTACCAGAAAATTGTTTCCATCTAGGAGAAAATATATTCGTTTACGTATCTTCATATGCTCATCAAGTCTGCGTGCATATCAGAGAATTTAATTGCTACGGTAAGTTATCCAAGCAAATCTGGTATTTGAATGTCTTTATTTCAATGGGGGAAATGATGGATGGGATGGAATCACTATCACGTCATCTAGCCTGTAGAATATCAGCCCCTAACATTTCATTCAAGGGGTTTCTACGAGTAAAAGTTATCCCACAAACTCATGAAATCAGTATCAGTAAAGAAATTTATAGTTGGAAGACTGCGAAAATGTATAAATCGAATATTCTTCTCTCTGAAAATCTGTGGAAAAATTGGTTCATATTTCTTCCAGTGTGTTACAAAAGGTGGTAATAAAATTTTACCGAAATATTTCTTTTCAAAGTATTTTCAAGCAGGAGATGCAATCAAATGGACAAATCCTGAATAACAAGTTAACAACTCCAGTGCAAAGTGAAATGCTGACTAATGAACTGAAAAACGTTCTTAAAAATGCAGTAGTTGAGTATTTGAACTAAACGGCTAGATCCAAGTCTTTAGGATTATCGGAAGTGTATTGTGAGGACGAATATTTCTGCACTGCATTTTAGGAATAGAGTTTAGCAAAATCGTGAAAAAATATTTGGAATCTCTAGAAAGAAGAAACTTAATGTCGTCCGTAACGGATGCTTTTCTACAAGCAATAGATCTACAAAATATTTTTGGTATTGTCAAGGCTGAAATTCGTGAAAGTGACTTTGAATAAGAAATCTTATGTAAACCAAACACCTACAAAGAAGATAAAAAACCAAAGGCCCTTTTCAGGGCCACCAGTTTTATCAAAAAGGATTATCATAATTCTACATTTTCCCCATTTTCAACTCATTCCTGAGCTTGCTCTGTGGGGGTGAAAGTTGTTACTTTTACTGCCTCAAAAATGGATCAACAACAAAGAAATTTTGAAATAGAACAGGTAAGGGATTTTATATACCACCGTTTTTAGGTAAATGGTTAATCAGACTTTGAGTCTATTTCAGTAAAAGTACCTTCTTGTGATTCAATTCGTACAACATCAAATACGGATATTGTATCAAAACACGTACCATGTGGTTATTGCTATGTAATCATTGGCTCTAATGGATGTAGTGTAAAGTCCCAAAAACTTTATAGAGGGGAAGACGCCGTGGATCACTTTCTTTCTTCACTATTAGTAGAAGAAGAAGATATTTCGAAACGTTTGAAAGAAGTGGCACCCCTAAACTTAACTGCAGAAGAAGAGATCTCATTTGCACAGCAAACTACCTGCGGCATGTGTAAAAAAACACTAAATCATCTGACAATAAAATGCGGGATCATTGCCATGTGAGTGGAAAATTT
This sequence comes from Macrothele yani, assembly GCA_039090855.1. Lineage (NCBI taxonomy): Eukaryota > Metazoa > Arthropoda > Arachnida > Araneae > Macrothelidae > Macrothele > Macrothele yani. Next base: position 81,711,263 of record CM077026.1, read on the forward strand.
AGATTTGCTGCACATTCAGAGTGCAATTTGAACTTCAAAATCTCGTCAAAAATTCCCGTGATTCTCCATAATCTTCAAGGGTATGATGCACACACCTTATAATGCAGGGTCTTGGAAAAATTAAGAACAAGAGAATTGATTGCATTGGTCAAACCATAAACAAATATATTTCTTTTTCTGTGGGTAAACTTCACTTTCTTGATTCACTAAAATTTCTGAATGCTTCACTTTCAAGCCTTGTGGATATTCTACCACCTGAGAAATTTAAGATTACCGATGAGAATAGCCCTAAGGGGAAAAGTTCCTCTTCTTAAGAAAGGAATCTACCCGTACGAGTATATGGATGATTTTTCCAAATTTAATGAAGCCGCTCTACCTCCTCCTGAGGCCTTTTACAACACCTTAAACGGAGAAGCTGTATCAGACAACGATTATCAACATGCACAAGTTGTTTGGGACACATTTGGAATTACCTCTATGGGTCAATACCATGACTTATATCTTCGCACAGACGTGTTTCAGAATTTCACAGATATTTGTATGAATTACTACAAAATTGATCCTTGTCATACACATACAGGACCCGGGCTAGCGTGGTTGGTAAGTCTGCAAATGACACGAGTGGAACTAGAATTGATAACTGACCCAAATATTCATCTCTTCCTGGAAAGTGGTATACTTGGAGGTGTAAGCATGATAAGTAAAAGATATGCCGTGGCTAACAACCCTCATTTAAACCATTACGACCCAGAGAAACCAAACACTTATATCATGTACTTCGATTGCAATAATTTATATGGATTTTCAGTGATGGAATATTTACCTCATAGTAAAAATTTTTTGGAATTGGACGATAATGCTGACACCGCTCATATTTTTGAAGTAGATTTGGAGTATCCAGACTGTCTTCATGGAGATCATAACTGCTATCCACTCGCTCCTGAACAATTCCACATAACACATGAGATGATGTCTCCATACGTTCAACAAATTTATAAAGATTTGAATATCTGCCTGCCACGTGGAGTGGTGAAATTAACTACCAACTTGTGCAGCAAAAAGAAATATGTCATTCACCAGAAAAATCTGAAGTTCTATTTATCTCACGGCTTGAAACTTAAACAAATTTATAAAGTTTTGAAATTTACCAAGAAACCATGGTTAAACCCTATACTGAGTTTAACACCGAGTGCAGAAAGAAAGCTTCAAATAGCGTCAAAAAAACTTTTTTAAGCTCATGAACAATGCTGTATTCGGAAAAACCATGGAGAATATGAGAAAACATTCCAATATACAACTTATTCAACATGAAAAAAGAGCAAAAAAGTTAATAGCCTCCCCCGCTTTTCACGGTTTTAAGATTTTCAATCGAGATTTAGTTGGGGTTGAAATGAATAAAACATCGTTGCTATTGAATCGACCTATGTATGCTTGATTTGCCATACTAGAACTTTCTAAAGTGCTAATGTATGACTTCTATTACAATTATATGAAAAAAAAATATGGGGAAAGAGCATAGCTGCTGTTTACTGACACTGATTCCCTTTCTTATCAAGTTGAGACACCTGACATATATGTGGACATGTCATCTAACATCGAACTGTTTGACACATCAGAATATCCTTCTGAACATTTTCTGTACAGTGATGTGAGCAAGAAAACTGTTGAAAATTTTAAAAGATGAACTTAATGGCATTCCGATTAAAGAATTTGTTGGACTTCGTCCAAAAATGTATAGTATTCTGAGTTTGAACGACGAAAAGAAAACAGCGAAAGGCGTAGCGAAAGCCATTATTAAAAATAAATTGAAACATAACGATTACAAAACATGTTTCTTTCGTAAAATAGTAACAAGAGAGTCCATGATGCGAATAGCCAGTGAAAAGCATGAACTGCAAACTGTGTGTGTTAGAAAGATAGCATTGTCACCCATGGACGATAAGCGGTATATATTAGAAAATGGTATTGAAACTTTAGCTTACGGACATTGTGATATCAACAATTGCATTTGTAAGTCTGTGTGTGTGTGTCAAAAGTTGCGTATTGATATCAGTGTTTACAGAAAAAATGAAATGAAAAAAAAGGACAGTGGAGTAGGCCTACGCGGGAAACCACTTTTAAAAAAACCGCATCGAGATTCTTAAATCCTGGGTGATGTGGAAACGGGATCAAAATGAATAAAACATTACTTTTACATTAATTCTTCAATTTCACAGTTAAGCATTTCAGAGCAAAACAAAAATCGACTGAATAAAATATTACAACTGACCTTTTTTTTTTATTTCATGTTTTAATAAGGTAACCATCGTCGAGGTATAAGTTTTACCCCTTTGTTTCGCTTTGATTTCACAGATAAGACGTTTTTTAACACTGATTTTCCTTCTTGTGTGGGTTCTTTGATCATATTTTTATTTTTAATATACTTAGTTGGTAAATTAATGTCTTTTAATGCTTTGATACACTCTCGAGGTATTTTCTGTTTAGAACCTTTACTTGAAAACATGGCGTCTATGAGATCGACAATATTTGAATTCTTCACAATCTGACCGTTATAAATTAGTTCGGCTTTTGAATTCCAATCAATAGTGTAAGAATTCCTTTTAAACTCCACCAGCACATTTCGTGCATAACGTTTCAAATTAAGAGATACGGACTGTATGATAAGATCTTCCACAGGGTCTTTTTCTTTCTTCACAAGTTCATCTTTCGTTGGTTCGATGTTTGTTTCTTCAGTTCTCGATGGGGTTTCATGAGATGTTACTGGAGGATTTAACCTGGATACATGAATCCGTTTATTCAAGATTTGGTTGTATAATTTCCTTTCACTTCATCGGACTCTTTGCATAGTAGAATTTTTTTCATTTCTCGATCTAATTCCGTTAGGATTTCATCTGTTGGTACATGACGGGAAATCCGTTCTTCTGGAACAAGAACCATTTTCTTGGAGAATTCCACTATTTCGTAAGCAGAGTCGTTAACAGTGTTGCCAATTTGGGGAAAAAGTCGCTAAATTTAGGGACTTTTCGCTTGAAGTTAGAGACAAAAATTTTCGTTTGGGATTAGAGACTTTTTTAGGGAATTTTCCCAGTGGTTTCGGGGATTTCAGCGCCTTTTTCCGTTTTAGCTGTTTTTTTCATAAACTTTGAGACAAAATATTTTTCCAGTTTGCAAAAGCTTAAATTTTATACAAACATTACGTAACCGCTAGTACATAAACTTTCGTAAAAGCAACAAATGCCAATTAGTTCAGGACTAATCGTAATCGTTATCAAACTTCGTCGCCCATGTTAACATCTCATCCAACGAGATCGTTCGTAAATACCCGTTGCTGATTTCTAATGCATTTCCTCTATTTTTCCCCTACTTTCTGTTTACTTATAATTCTCCCTCAGGTTAGTGTTGGGGGGGGTGCATCTGGGTGCATCGTATTCTGACTTGTGTTGCCAATTTAGGGGTAAAGTCGTTAAATTCAGGGGAGTTTGGATTGTAGTTTGTCACAAAAATATTATTTTGGGATTACCTACATTTTTAGAGGATTTAGCTAGGTCTTTAATGATATCAGGGTCTTTTTTCATTTATGATTTCAAGTATTTAAAATGCGGTTTTTGAAATCGGAAGAGTCTTTAATTTTCCATAGTTCCAATAACCGTAACCATGAATCGTAACGCTTATAGAAAGCACCCCACCCCTCTTTTTTTATTGGAGGTTTAACGACCACCGTGAGCAACGCAATGGGCTATAAAGCTGTCACCCGTACCTAATTTAGGGACACTGGGGCCGCGGGTGGCCTAGTGGGCAACGTTCGTGACTGCCACGGAAAGGGCCTCAGGTTCGATCCCAGAGGTACGAACGCTCGATCCACTAAATATCCGCCGTGCGTCGGATGGGCACGTTAAGCCGTCTGACCCGGATACTGGCCCCCGGTAATAAATAAGGGCGTCTTCCTCCCCCTTTCTACTTCACTTTCGTGTCACTTTCCTATCGGGTACTCTAGCCCAAATCTCCTAGTTTCCTATTTCTAAGGGTTGTTTAAGACCTGGCGTCAGACACTCATTTCCTAAAATCCTCTACATATGATCATTTTTTAGGGCCACTGACTCCAGGAAAAGGGAGAGAGTCAGTATAGTAAGACAAACACATCGTCCATGCCTCACCGGGATTCGAACCCTGACACTTCTCGGACGAATGGCCATAAGCCAGCGCTTAGACCACCGCGCCACTGGGGTGGCCAATTCCCTTTTCCTCCGTCTTATCAGGCATAGGAAGTCTGCCTATTACCTCTGAGTTTCCGTGGGATCTCTTAGGCTGTGAATACGATAGTGTTAGGACTCATTCTGCGTTTCCATTGGCAGAAATATTGTATCATTAAAACAAAAGTTATGTTTTATTTACATCAAAATAACAGTGACATATAACTAGAAAGAAAATGTTTTTTTTTACTTGTGCGAGAAATAATCTTACCTCCAATGCAGCCAGTCTTTAGACCACTGAGCCAATGGGGGCGTCTTACATATACTATTAAGGCATATTAAGCAATAATATCAACACATTCAGTTCTTTTTATGTTATTAATTTAAAGTGCCAAATTAGTAATAAATAATAATGAACCATTAAATTTTAAATGGCGTACAAAAATGCAACATAATTAAAATCTTATATTTAGGGACCTTTTTTTCACTTTTCGAGACTTTTTATCACTGATTTGGAGACTTTTAGAATGAGTTAGTTGACAACACTGGTCGGCAACACACTGAGAGCAGCAGGAATTTACACACCTAAAAATCCACCTTTTTGAAAGATAAGTTTCCTCTTTTTATACAGAAGTGTCTTTTTTTTTTTTAGATAAAGCTCATAAGGTGTGCTTATGTTGATGCAATTTTTGTTTTTGAGTCGGTGAAAGCGGAACATTTCCTTTTAACGTATTTAGACAAACTTCGCATATAGCTTTAATTCCCTTAGTAGAACATTTTGACAGCAGATCTGTCAGTACTTTTTTGGACAATGTTTGATCATGCCTAAGAGCTGAACCTGCTGCTTAGACAATACCATGATGAACTACAAGATTTTGATTCTCTTTTTTATCACAAATGAGGAATTCATCGTGGTTGGTAAATTATTTGAATATCCCCTGGAAGTATATTGGTACGCAATCTTAATTCTTCCTTTGTCTCAGGTTTTAGATCGATCATTAAATAGCTGTAGGGAGATTTCGTGGCGTCCATGTACACTTCTTGGAAAAAATTTCAGCTTACTGGGGTACAACTGTCTCCCTAAAAGAGTGATTTGATTCACATCTCTTCTGGATTTAAACAGAAAAAGGTAATGAGCACATTTCTTTGCCTTCATGGAAAATGTTTTGAGTAATGAATATGACGGACACATTATAATGATGATTCCCTCTCGTAAACAAGTAAGTTAATTTTTTATCACTCCCACATTCAGTCATGAGGTCGTCTATGATAATCAGCGTTCTACCTTTCACACACTCTCGAAAATTAGATGGAAGCCCTTCAATAAATGTTACATTAAACATTTCGTCATACAGCGTTTGGGGAACTCCGTAGAACCAAACCACGTGTTCGGGAGATGGTGTAATAATTTCTTTTTGATGTTGCAGAAGTCGTTTCACAAACTGTGTTTTCCCACATCCTGTAGGACCCGCTATCAAAGCTGTGAAGGGATGTTGTAGTCTGGGTATTTCCATGTTGTCAACTGAATACCCGAATGAGGTTACATTGCAATTTAAGCACAAGACACATGAAATAAAGTTCAATCAATCAATTTTTTATTTAAATTCTAAATTTTGTTACAATTCCAAATTTCTTTCGAACAAAATGATAAACACGCTCATCGTTTGTTTCAGATTTCCATCGAAAATGGTTGACAATGGAATACAAACTTCTTCCGCGAATTTAGAATAGAGGTAAAATACGCAAAATTGAACACACACGGCCGTAAATGAACTTTGAAGGGATACGTTGTTAAAATTCACATAGTCAAACTTGGAAGCGAATCGCGCAATAGGCCCTTGAAAATGTTCTGGGGTGTCCAAATGAATCAAAAATTCCATTGTTCTCAGGTTTGGCATGTACACGGCCAACCAATGTTTCCCGGGACTCCAATACCTATCAGTGTTCACAATAAGACTGGCTGGAAACTTGTAAATTCGCTTGGGGAGTCGGTTGGGGAGTTCTCGACTGGGGCTTAGATGCGTTCGTTTCATTACACTCTCCATTACAACAGTCAAATTTAAGACTCTCCACCGTTATAGATAAATTCATGTTGAACCTTCCCGTGTAGATCTCAAATGAAATCATGTTCTCTTTCACTCTTTCTTTAAATACCTGCGGAACTCTGAGGTTTAGGACACATGGGTCATGAGAAGAAACACTGTACACATTGCATGCAAAACTTCTAAAGGTAAATTTATCATTTTATTAGAATAAATTTTTACTTGTTAAGCAACGCAACATGCTAGTTTTAAACGTCCGATTAAATTTATCCTAGTCACACACAAAGCCAACATGTCCGAAAAAAGCAAACACGTGGCTCAACACCCATTGTTTCATTAGCAGCAGCATCACAAAAACATTCTGCCCAAACCAATGTTCTCGAAATTCCTGGTCCTCCAGCTGAAAACGAGTAGGGGCAAACGAGAGTTAAAGAACAATAGGCCCTCTAGAGGGCCGAGGGGCAAGGGCCGGAAGGGGCATGGCCAAATGGATTAGCTGAGGGTTGGGAGTTTCCCTACCCTCGGCAATTCCATTAGGCCACGCCCCTTGGTCCTCGGCCCTCTAGAGGGCCTATTGTTCTTTAACTCTCATTTCCCCCTACTCAGCTCTTCTACCTCTTCCCTCAATACACAGTGCTGTAATTTTAAGACGTATTCGTGCCACCTCAGGAAGTCTAAACCTGCTATACATTCATCCGCGATATCGGCCCCGATAACACTCAGCTCCCTATTTTGAAACGGCAAGTCAGCTGTTCCATGAGCTAACATTTCTTCACCATTTACCGTCTACAGCACTACAGGGGGTTCTGTACTGACCTCACAGGCAGTTCCTTTAACCCGCTCAACTAAATCGGCTCAAACGATAGTAGTATATGCGCCCGTATCTAGCACTACGTCACACTCAACATTGTTAATTTTTCGTTCAACTACGAGGCCGTTAATATTCCCTGAAACGTCTGAGATGTTTACCAGTATTCCGTGGGGCTCTTTCCCTAGACAAATCAATTTCGGCCCCTTGAAATTGGCTTGTTCGCGTTTCCCTCATCTATCTGTTTGGGCCTAGTTACGTTTTCCGTTTCCTGCCTCCTATTTCCGGGGCAATTCCAACGATGGTGGCTGGGGGAATCGCAGTCCCAACAGTTTCCTTTATATGGGGGCTCCTCCCTCGTCGGCCGGGTGGTGGTGTAGGTAGTGACCGCTGCTGACATTCGCGCCCGAGCTGTTGAAAAATTCTGTTCAGTTGCTCGCAGCTTTGGTCTATTTTTCTCACTATTTCTTCCATAGCCCTTGTCAAACCCACATCCCATCTTTTCTCCGTAGCTTCCGCCGCTGTGACTTCTCTGACCGCTTTTTTACGCTTTCCAACCGTAGGTTGAAGAAGCGTATATGCTCCAGCTTTGTCCGTCTGTCCGCACGATAACTGGCGTAAAAATGGTTCGATTTCGATGAAATTTTAGTATGTGGTAGGGGACCACCTGAGAATGAACCCTATTGAAAATGGGACAAATGGCGTCAAAGGTCACGACGTAGGAGCGTGATCCATTCCATTGCACTTATGCGCCATAACTTGCGTAAATATGGTTCGATTTCGATGATTTTTAGTACGTGGTAGGGGACCACCTGAGGACGAACTCTATTGAAAATGGGTGAATTGGGGTCAAAGGTCAAGACATAAGAGCGGGATACATTCCATTGCCTTTATGCGTCATAACATGGGTAAAAATGGTTCGATTTCGACGACATTTCAGTATGTGGTAGGAGACCACCTGGGAACGAACCCTATTGAAAATGGACGAAATGAGGTCAAAGGTTAGGACATAGGATTCCGATCCATTCCACCGCCCTTATCCCATATTATTAAGGTGGACGTCAAGTAATTTTGCTTCCTGTACTTCCAATGGGAAAACTTTTGTACACATTTCCTTCACAATTAATGTGTTCCCAAGAATGAAAATTTGAACATCGATTAAAATAACTTCATAATATAACTTGGAATACTTAATATTTTCTAAAACATAACCATTATTATATTAAAAATCAATAACTTTTCCTTTGGTGGTGTTGAAACCAAAAAAAGGATGGCGGGACCTGTACTTTGATGGCGTCAGTAGACAAACAAATGTTGGATTGCATAATTATGATTATGTTTTAAAAAATATTAGGTATTCCAAGTTATGAAATTTAGCTATTTCAATCGATGTTCAAATTTTCATCCTTGTAAACTCATTAATTGTCCAGAAAAAATATGGCGCGACCTGTATTTTCATGACGTCAGTAGACAAACAAATGTTGGATTGCATAATTATGGTTATGTTTTAGGAAATATTAAGTATTGCAAGTTATGAAATGAAGATATTTTAATCGATGTTCAAATTTTCATCCCTGGGCACGCATTAATTCGGAAGAAAATGTGTACAGAATTTTTTTTATTTGAAGTACAGGAAGCAAAATTACTTGACGTTCACCTTAAAGGAGCAATTCTTGTATATATGTAAATTATGTTGTATGTATGTAAATTGAAAACTAAGGATTTGATTGAAAACTAAGGATTTGATTGAAAACTAAGGATTTGATTGAAAACTAAGGATTTTGATGAAAGTCGTTAACCTACCGTTATCTGGTACTAGAAATCAATGTAGCTCGATCTCGACTTTAGGAAAATTTGTTTAGTGGGTTAAATAACCACCCCGAATTACAACGTTTTCAGTGTAGTGGCATGGCGTCGTCGCATTAGATGTTGGCGCGCGGTCACGCCATCTGTCTCATTACGTCACGCGTTGTGTGTGGATCCTATTAAAGTTTCATGATGTCACACTCTTGCGAGCAGATGGTCGCTATTCTCGTCTGCCTCATTAGTTCACGCGTTGTGTGCGTATGATCGTTCGCACGATAACTCGCGTAAAAATCGTTTGATTTCGATGAAATTTTAGTATGTGGTAGGGGAACACCTGGGAAGGAACCCTATTGAAAGTGAAAGAAATGGGGTCAAAGGTCAGAACATAAGAGCGGGATCCATTCCACTGCTCTTATGCGTCATAACTAACGTAAAAAAGGTTCAATTTCGAATAAACTTTAGTATGTGGTAGGGGACCACCTGGGGACAAACCCTTTTGAAAATTGGCGAAATGAGGGTTAAAGGTCAGGACATAGGAGCGGAATCACTTCCATCGCCATTATGCGTCATAACTTACGTAAACATTTTTCGATTTTGATGAAATGTTAGTATGTTGTGGGGACCTGCCTGGGGACGAATCGTATTGAAAATTGGCGAAAGAGGGTCAAAGGTTAGGACACAGAAGCGGGATCTATTATATAGCCCTTATGCATCATAACTTACGTAAATTGTCGATTGCGACAAAACTTTATCATGTTATTTCGGAGGTATGCTGAACCAGTTCTGTTGAATATCATCGAAATGGGATCAAAGGTCAGAGCACAGGTGTGAGATTTACTCCACAGCCATTTTCCTCATAACTTGAGTAATGATTTCTAGTATGTTGGAAAGCGTATCATAATCAATGCATTGCATGATTTTACTAACTTGTTGTTATATCCGGAGCGTTGCGAGGAATCATACTTCATGGCGTGCAACATCGCCGCTCTCAATGAGGCGCAGTCCCCCATTCGTACGAAGTGCTGCATGTCGGGGTCGGTAATGGCATCAATAAAGTGCTGTTGCGCCATATTATCCAACACCTCCGGTGTGCACTGTACGTATGCTAACCTGGTCATAGGCTCAATTCCTTAGGCTCTTGCCGGCCGATCCGCAACTGAATGATGCGCAGTTGTTTGAGGTGTTCGTCTCCGAACCTCATTTCCAACGCAGTCACTAACCGTGGGTAGCTCAGCCTATTTTCTTCGGAAAGGGTCTTGAGAACCTCTACGGCTGGACATCTTAACGATCCCGCGAGGGCTCAGGCCATCTCTCTTGGGCCCCAGCTATTCACGGATGCAATCATTTCAAATTAAGTTTTATATACATTCCAACTTGTTTTTCCGTCGAATGGGCTAGGTTTCACTACAGCTGGCTTAAATGACTCCCCTCTTTGACCTGTAGCTACGTGAGGTTCCCTGTTTTCTATTTTCCTTTCCAGCACCTTTATTTTCCCTTCTAGATCCCCCTGGCTCCCCTTCTGTCGTCCGCTTTTAATTTGTTGTCGCTTTACTGATTCAATCCCCCTTCAGCGTGCGATATGTGTCTGCATCCTATCGTGTACTATCAAAATCTCGTTAACTTGCTTTTTAACTTCTGCGACCTCAAGATTTAACATTTCCCCATAATGTGATATTTCCGTAGTTATCTCTTTATTCCGCGTGTTAATTAGGTCTGTTACCCTTAAGTGCTCTCTGGCTTCGCGCAGTACTTATTCGGATATTCTTCTAGAATTTCTAGCTTTTCCTCCCAGTCACGCGAAAAAGACAACTTTTCGGTGACATTTTGTTACCACGCTTAACTGTTCTGTGACCTGTCTCGTCTGCTCTGCAAATGATGCTTGAAAGTTATTGGACTGAGCTTTTAGTGACGCCTCGACATTGTCCGTCAGTGCCATAAGCTGCAGTGCGAAGTCCCCTTTCAGTTAAGTTATGATCTCTTTCTGATCTCTTAGCTGTTCAGCAAGTTCTGCGTTTTTCTCGCTCATTGAATCCCTTACATCTAACAGTAACTGTTTCAATTCTTCCAAACTTGCTGGTTTTCTACTTGCTGCTCTTGTGAGCATAAAGCGCCACAAATTTCAATTTAGAATTTTGAAAAAAAAAAAAAAAAAAAAGAAAAAACTTTCTAGCCTTATATTTCTCTCGGCGTTGGAGTGAAATAATACTGCATACGCCTAGCGGGATGTCGACCGCGGCCACCAAATAAAATTACACTCCTGGGGTGCCTGTCCACCCCCCCCCCACTCCAACACACACACACACACACACACAAAAAGGCACACAAATTATTTCTTTAAAAATTAGATTGGTAGCTGGGCTGATATTGGGTTAGACCCCTCAGGTCAGCGTTAAAACTTATCAAACAGAATTACTAATTCAAGGGTTCGTTCAACGCCGAAATCCTACGTCTTAGGCGAGAGTTTAACTAACAAAAATGTGACCAACAGAAAACGTATTATCGCGATACTCGAAATAACACACTCAACTGAGGTTTGGCACAAGACAAGCGCATTTAATTTAAACCATTAGAAAAACAATAAAAGATAAGATAATGTAAAGGCGTCACTTGTAAAAAAAATAAAATAAAATAAGAGTTATCTACCGAGCAGCCTCGATTTCCACTGTAATCCATAAGTTACCACTTATCGCCGATTGTACCTGCAAGCAAGTGACTGATTGCATACTGAAATTAGATTTAATTTGGTCAGCAGACAGTGTAGGCTTGCTTCCTACTACAGTTTGAACGAATGTTCTTTAACCAGCGAGAGAGTGCAATTAATAAAAGTACTTATTGATTCTTACATTGTATATTCCAGTTTGAAAGGTTACCACGGTGACACAACACTGGAAGGGGATCACACTATTTCCCTGTCGGTCTCGCCTTAAACACACACGCGCACAAAACACTGCAGCAGAAGACACAGTTATGAGTGACTTTACTAGAAGAAACACATACACACTACAGACGTATGTAGCTATTTCACTGAGATAGGTACATTCTGCGGATTTCTGAACTTCACTCCAAGCAAGACGGTCGTCTCTTCTTTGCTGATGGGGGAAGAGAAGAAAGGGGTCTCTTTCTCTCTCTTTTGCCAGGCAGATTGCCGTGGCTGATGATCCCGGTCCGGCTGTAGCTCACCATTCGTTCTTCTGTCCCCTCCGTTTCCGGTTTCACTTTAGTTTTACCGCCATTCTTGGCACATTCAGCTTTGGGGATCCAGCAATCGAACCTACGCTGGTATGCAGAAGATTAGTTCTCGTAAAAAGGAAAGAAAGTATAGTCTCTCTGCGTAAAAGGAAAGAAAGTATCGTCTCTCTCTTTGCTGCAGAGAGACAATACTTTCTTTCCTTTTTACACATTCTTTAGTTAATTATAGCCTCGTTTCATTGGGGCGCAAACTGCAGAACCTTTCCGGTTTTGAACCGATATTCCAGATCTCCCCAATACCACGCCAGCGCAAAGTTCACTCAGATATTCGAATTCAGCTGACATTGAGCCCCAAACCACCTGGATTCTCTTAAAGCGGAACCCTTTTGACCTTTTCTCATCGCTTTCAGATCGAGACTGCCCGCTTTTTCTCTCCCTCTGTTTTAGGTGCGCCATATATTTGCACACGTGTGAAATTTATGGCAAAAAACCCATTAGTGTGTCTTTGCCGATTTTAGTATTTTGGACGCTTGACCCTTTTTAAGGGAAATGTCTGCGGATCTTACTCTGAACCCATCATCTCGCCTACTCAAGTCAGGGCCCGACTTAGGTCACTCAAGGCCCTGTGCACATCCTATGTCTGGGGCCCCCTCGATTAAAATTTTCAGTCAACAGTTGAAAAGAATATTTTCTGGCAAATATTTTTTGCAAGCAGTTTTTCTAGTAGTAAAACATTAAAACACATCCCACATGATGGTTAACTGTATAGCCAATGTGGCTTGCAATAGACAAGCATTCACACCACTTGTACTTCCCCACACTCGCAGAGCTTACAACTATAACATTAATTACTCTGGAATTCTATTTTTGTTTTATAATATCATTTATGCAACAAATAACTATCCTCCCAGAGATACAATTTAAAACCTCTAGTTTACCAAAAAGTTAATGGAAATGATGAACTGATGGTAGTTTAAGCTGTAAGAAGTAATCCCTTACAAAGTGTTACAGCTGACCACACACATTGTGGGATAAATTATTACACCGCATGTAAATTATCACAGCAGCCTTTTAATGAAGTAGTGTAAATAGAACTTTTCCCCCATTTTTATTTATGTAATAATAAACCCTACATAATTATGAATATTGATTCACAAAACTAATATTAATAAAAATATTTTTTAGCAAATTCTACATGTTTTGCTGAAATGCTTTTCATTTATAACATACCGTATTGCTCTGAATATAGGCTTCACCCGTGATATGAGATCTCAAGAAAAAACGAACCATACCTACATGTTATTATAGGAGCGTGATTATGAGTCACACCACGTTTTTAAACAAACCATTAGAAATGTATGAATAAAAATATTTAAAGAATACCTGATAATTTTTAACTGTTGAATTGGCAGCAGGACATAAAAAAATGGCTTTTTTCTAATTTTTATGGCTAAAAAATCATCAATTATATCGTAAAAACTTAAATTTTTTTACATGACTTTCACTGGACAATATACCAAAAGCATCAATTGACTCTTCTTTTAAACTTGCTCCAAATTTATGCTTAGTTCTTTTCAGAACTGAAAACAAGAGTTCGCTTGAACAGTGTTAAGAAAATCCTGAGGCATGTGTCAACATTGAGAAAAATATGAACTAAATTAAACTTTCCAGGGCAAATGAGGGAATCTGTGCTCTCAATGAAATTTTTTGTCAACATTCGAAACTGAAGGAACTCTTCAGCAAAGTCTTCTTCAAGTTCATTTGAATACTGCTTTTTCAACAATTCAGCTGCCTCCTTCACATCACTTAGGTCATTCTTGTAGACAAATCCAAATCTGGAGTCCAATTCCTCATATGACTTCTTTCAGGTTTGCAACTGTGAAACAAGATTATCATATATTACGTAAAACGTTTGCGTGATGAAGAAATCTCGAATATTAAAAACAACATCTGGAGTTAATGAATCATTTAGAACTCGTTTTTTTTTTTTGGTATTTTCTTCCTTCTTAGGGATTCATACCATTTCTCTCCCTAGCAACTGGTTGGATTCTTTTTCGAACAGTTCGAACTTTTTCTCACAAAATTCAGGATGAAGTCAATAAATGACTCATATAATGGAAGAACTAATGACAAATTGCCCATAGAAGATTGCAGGAAAGTGCTCACTTTGTTGATTCGTTGCAATGTCGTCCCACATAAGTGTTAACAAAGCAGTCTCTTTTTTCATTAATTTGGCATTTTTTTTATTGGAGATTTAACGACCACCGTGAGCAACTCAATGGGCTATAAGCAGTCGCCCGTCCCTAATTTAGGGTCACTGGTTCCAGGGAGGGGAGAGAGCCAGTGCCGTAAGACAAACACAACATCCATGCCTCACCGGGATTCGAACCCGGACCCCTTTCGGACGAATGATCAGAGGCCAACGCCTTAGACCACTGCGCCACCGGGGCCGGCAATTTGGCATGAGGGGACTTAAAAACATATTTGATTTTTGAAGGTAATTTGGAGCCTCCCCCTAAAATTCGGAGACCCTGTGCCCGTGCACCGCGTGCACGTGCAGAAATCAGTCCCTGACTCAAGTATTTTTACTGCCCCGTTTAATGTCCTGAGAAGGCTTGTGTTTACATCATACGTGGGTCGTTTCTCGGTACCTCTCGCGTTCCACTAAAGGGCGAACTTCCAAACAGAGTATCGACATTCTTTCGGAATCTTTCTCTTTAAGAGATCTGACATAGAGGGGGACTCTGTTTATCTCTATCTCTTTTTCTCTTCTGAGCCACTTACGTTCTTCGTGATTTCCCATGCCCACCATTAACCTCGCAATTAACCTTCCCCTATATACAAACACATAAGTTACCCAATTAATGCCAGCATGCACTTTATTTTATTTACATTTAACTATATACACGGTCTTCGCCTCCATCTCTTGGCTAATTGATTTAAGCAACACCAAAATTATGCATCAATATAATTGCTTATTGCATGAAGATGTACGATGATTATCTTTCTTAATATCTTTTGAACTTACAATTTCTTTGGTATTTATATTTGATCGAGCAGAAAAAAAATGATAAGTACAACACTTCTTGTCTGTTTCTCATGCATTATTTCTAAAATCACTGCTGTGTAATTTAATTTTTTGTATTATTAGAATTTCACATTGTTGCATCAAGTATTATAGTTGGGGAAAGGACAATCTCAGTTTTTGTTGTAAATTGTTTGCACATGATTGTACGGGTATTATGTAAATGCATCATTGAGTCCTGCAAATAATGTTAAAAAATTTGTTAATTTCATCATATAAGTACTGTGTTTACTTTAGAATTATAGTTAGGAAATGCGAAACATAAAACCTATTGGCTAAATTCTAAGACGTTGTTCCTCATACGAAATTTCCACTTCATAAAAATCTGAAGAGTGGCTTAAAAATAAGATACCGAGACAAAAATCAATTTCTATGGAACTTAGTTTCCCTGAAAATATTCTTCGGCGAATATGTTGCTTGGAGAATTGTTTCTAGTCAGGTGAATATATAAATAAAGTAGCTTTTGGAAATTAAGCGCAACTCTTATGTCATTGATATGTTACTAGGTCAAAGAAGCCCAAAACAGTTAAATAAGTGGCCTGAAAATTTGACAGAGACACCAAACAACTATTCGGAAGAAGGTAAGCAAGAAGAACAGATTAATTTTGAAAAATAATCCTGCACAATATTTTGTGCAGAAGTCAAGTAATTATTTTAGGGCAGTTAATAAAAATGTTTGGAAGGAAATTTGGCCTTCATCCAACATGCAGTGGAACTATACAGTACAGGAAATTATATTATCCCATTTTTGTTTAGTTTCTGAAGAAGCTAATATCTCAGCAACATCTTATCCAAGTTTGCATCGATACCCAGCGGTTTACAAGTGGAAACCATGCGCACTCGAGCCAAGTTTACGGATTATTATCATCGCGCCAGGGACATGACGCTTTAGGTTTACAGAAGTTTAATTTTTACCAGGTACCTAAGTTGAATACCTAAGTTGTACACGAACCATTTTAATTTTTTTTTCTCATACCCCCACGTAATATGCAGACCACAAGTATTATTGCTACCACATGACAAAAATGTTGCATTCAAAAATTTGTGATGTAACTCAGGGGTTTATCCAGGAATTTTAAACTGGGAGGACGGGGACACAACAACCATGCCTCACGGGATTCGAACCGGGACTTATCTCGGACGAATGATCAGAAGCCATCGTTTAGACCACTGCGCCACCGAGGCGGCTGAGTCATCTTTACAAACTAATACAGAACATAAAAGAAAGAAATACGGGATTACACCATATAATACAAATTTTGAAGATGACAATCCGATTTTTGGCGTAAATGTGACAAGGATTGTAAGTCAGATAATATCCGAAAACTTGAAAATTTTCATCGTCCTGGAGCGGGACTCGAACCCGCGTCTCCCAGGTTCGAGTCCCGCTCCAGGACGATGAAAATTTTTAAGTTTTCGGATATTATCTGACTTACAATCCTTGTCACATTTACGCCAAAAATCGGATTGTCATCTTCAAAATTTGTATTATATGGCGTAATCCCGTATTTCTTTCATGATTT
Organism: Macrothele yani; assembly: GCA_039090855.1. Lineage (NCBI taxonomy): Eukaryota > Metazoa > Arthropoda > Arachnida > Araneae > Macrothelidae > Macrothele > Macrothele yani. The sequence goes on from CM077026.1 coordinate 81,727,906, forward strand.
ATCTGCTTCTCCGGGCAAACACGGGATAAGATTCTTAACCTCCAGATTCGTTAAACATGGCCACCCCGGTGGCGCAGTGGTCTAAGGCGTTGGCCTCTGATCATTCGTCCGTAAGGGGTCCGGGTTCGAATCCCGGTCAGGCATGGATGTTGTGTTTGTCTTACGGCACTGGCTCTCTCCCTTCCCTGGAACCAGTGACCCTAAATTAGGGACGGACGACTGCTTATAACCCATTGAGTTGCTCACGGTGGTCGTTAAACCTCCAATCAAAAAAAAAAAAACATGAATGCCGGCTGCTTCGACTAGCGAATCCTGTGATGGTTAAATTCAAATTGATCGGAAACTTGAAACTTGGTCGTTCTGGGTGGTGTAGTGGTTAGCATACCCGGGCATTTTCTGGGAGACGCGGGTTCGAGTGCCGCTCCAGGAGGATGAAAAAAAAATTCAAGTTTTCGGATATTATCTGACTTCCCATCCTTGTCACAGAACATAAGTTTTACGGACATACAAATGCCAGCGGAAACCTCAAATGCCACTAACATTTCGCTACTGTCCGAAGACAAAAACACAGCAAGCAGAAATCTGCATAGCTGACACATCGCGCTATTTGCATAATGTCACAACGCGATGCTGACTGATGGCATGCAACAACGATAGCAGACTTCATTACAGACCATCAAGACAATATCACGTTTTGCAAACATATGCAAATTTCCACAGAATGTCATCTTGGCCGTAAAGCGATTATGGTAAGTTTTCAGATCTAAAGGGCGCAAGAAAATAAATTTGTGAAATATTTGTCAGTAAAATAATTTCACGACCTTGGCCTACAACATTTCACCTAATATAGATATGGAAAAACGTAATAACTATGTTACATCAAATACTAAGATCTTTTCATTGATGTATTAAACTACCCTCTCCCGTTTCCATATGCAATTATTGAATGACCCTGATACCCGCCCCCAACGAGGTCACCGGACCCCTGGATTTACAAGTACGCTATATTCACACAAACCAAAGAAAGAACACAAAGGTGTCAGAAGTAACGTAAATGTACCTGCCACTCATAGTGCACTTTAGTGTTGCTATTGTGGGCTATAACTATGTACCTAACAAAGATAAAGCAAAAATTTGAAAACCAACTTACTACATTTTCGGAGATCTTTCTAACGATATGTCACATGACACCGCCCCCTTCCATTTGAAAATTTCGAGTAACCCCCATCCCCATCCCCTACGGTGTCACTAGACCCCTAAGGTTCAATGCCCCAAAAGTGACCCCCCTTGCTATAAAGAGAAATGGCTATCTCGGTTTTTCTGGAAAAGCAACCAATAAAAATTTAAATGGATGTTTTGGGACTTCTGTGCCATACTGTATATGCCTATATAGTATATACATGCTTGTAAACTAAATTGCCGCCCCGGTGGCACAATGATCTAAGCGATGGCTTATAACCATTCGGCCGAGAAGGGTCCGGGTTCGAATCCCGGTTGAGGCATGGATGTTGTGTTTGTCTTACGGCGCTGGCTCTCTCCCTTCCCAGGAGCCAGTGGCCCTAACCTTTGCCTAAATTAGGGACGAGCGACTGCTTATAGCCCATTGAGTTGTTCACGGTGGCCGTTAAACCTTCAGTCAAAAAAACAAAATAAAAAACAACTAAACTTCTTGTATGGTTAACTGACGTACCTCCTGTAATTGTTTAAAAATCATTCTGAAATCGCTTGTTCGCAACCGAATAAGTTTGATTAAGTTGAAGGGATTTTTAGGCATCGAAATCGTTTAATTTTCCTAAAGTTAAGATCATAAGATAATAATATAATTAAATGGATGCTGTCAGCTGGCTTGTGATGCTAGTTGCGCTGTGTAGTTGAAACTTGTTGATAGCATAGGTATGTGGCTTAGTATATGACATTTGTGCAATTTTTGCAGTTCATGGCGCGAAGATTAGATTGGTAAGTAAATCGTTATGTAGTTAACTTATCCTTTAAATTGGATGTTTGTATGTACTTTTAGGTGTTAATTTTGACTAATATTTAAACGAAAATTTAGGAACTGTGTTCAAGAAATGCATTTTTTGGTGTGTTGTTCCATTTTGTGAAGAATAATATTCCTTTTCTGCTGCAAGGAATTTGTACTGAAAGAAAATCCATCCCCTCCCCTCCCCTCCATGTGACAATAAGTCAACCGTTACTGCATAAATTTTTATGTTTGTAATAATTCAAATTACATCTGTGATTTCTCAGAAAAAATAATATTTGATGCTGTTTCAGTGTGATAGACCAAATGAAATTAATTTTCGCCACACAACAGAATAGATCAGCACTGCCCCAATTAGTGGGTGGTAAGATGAGCTGGTTGCTGGCTGGCTAGTCGTGGATTAAGCATGGGTAGCGTGCTGGTTCTACAGTGCTCTGGCTGTCTCCTTTCCTTGGAACCAGTGGTCCTTTAGGGATTCCCGACTGCCTATAGGTCTAAGAGTTGCTCATGGTGGCTGTTGTTGATTGGAGGTTTGATGACCTCCGTGAGCAACTCAATGGACTATACGCAGTCGCCCGTCTCTAATTTAGGGCAACTGGCTCCAGGGAAAGGGAGAGAGCCAGTTCCGTAAGACAAACACAACATCCATGCCTCAACCGGGATTTGAAATCGGACCCCTTCCGGACAAATGGTCGTAAGTCATCGCTTGGACCACTGAGACACCATGGTGGCTGTTTGTTCCGGAAAAAGAAATTGGCAATCAATACATAAAATTGAATGTTTGTGAGAATTCATTTTTCTGAGTATGATTACACATCAGTATGTGAAAACACCTAGCAGTATGTTAATCACCTGACTTGCTTAGTCGTAGAGTTCTGAAATATTTGACAAATGTTTACAAAGATAGGAGCTGTGCTAAAAAAATTAATATATTAACCAAGGTTGTAGCCTACTTAAAAAATCGTTGTAGCCTCAGTGGTGCAGTGTTCCAGGCTCTGGCTTCTGACCATCCTGGGTTTGAATCCCAGACAGGCATAGATGTTGTGTTTGCAGCACTGGCTCTCTCTCCCTTCCCTGGAATCAGTGGCACTGAATTAGGGACTGGCAACTGTTTATAGCCCATCAAGTTGTGCACGGTGGTTGTTAAACCCAGGGCCTAATCTTGACAATCTTGGGCTCAGGGCAATAAAAAGAATTTCGGCTCCAATCCCAGATCATTCTACGATGAGTGGGAAGCAAAATAATATTACACATTAATATTTGTTTTGAATACATAGAATAACTGCACAAGCATGTTGCATGTGGCTTTATTATATATAGATACACTGCAGTATATTAAATATTATACTGATTGATTTTTGTATGCATGTGTAACATAGTATCTTTATAGGTAGATAGCAAAAATAATTCTGTGCACAACTGTAGAAATAACTTTTGCTTCAATAAGGTTCTGATAATATAAAATAAAACAGTTATGAAATATACACTGCATATTTTAAAACTGTGACCGATGAAAGTACTTTGGATTTTCTGAATTAGAAAATATATATAAATTTTCTTTTAGATTTAGTTGAGTATATAAATAGCATTCAGATATTTCTCAAGTGCAGAAATAAAAATTCTTGACAATCTTGCTGAAATTCACCAGGTCAAGGCTGTTTGAAATGAAAATTAAAATGGTTAAGGTTAGTTTACGTAGCTATTTCTAAAAATATGCAGTACACAGTTCGATCTATTTTTCTCCTAGGTGAATTCAAAATGAAATTAGTAACTTTGTCAAAATATGATTTCATACCCAACCTTGAACTTCATGTAATATAAATTTGATAAAATTTAAACTCTAGGAATATGTATAACACCCTATTATAAAAACAACCTTAAAAAGTATGTATCCAGTACCCTCAAAATACCCTAAAACCATTCAAACATCTGTGGCAACAAGAAAAAGAATATTTTTTCTTTGTTGGCCTGTTGCCTGTGTTATCTTTAAAATGACTTCTTTCTTATCTTTTGAGCTGCAAATTCACAAATTACATCATTATAATTTAAATTAGAAGTTATGTCTTTTTTAAAAAGAAACTATTGCCAATGTGGAATGTTTTTCTTGACCTAGTGTTGTTCCTAAGGAAGATTTTAGTCTTTTCAAAAGAGAAAAACTTCATTCAGTTGCTAATAGGTAAAGTTAGACATATTTTCAAAGCTGTCTCAACATTTGGAAATGTTGCTCTCATATTTAGTTTATTAAAATTTTGCAAAGTGTTTATTAATATTTTCAGTTTTCTGTTTAATGGGTACAAACTGTTCACATAGTGCACCAAAGAGACTAATGAATCAAAAATAGCCAAACATAGTCAAGATTTTTGGAGGTCTTTTGAAGTTGCTTGCTTACTTTATTAAGGCACTATGAAATTGAATCCCTTATCGTTTATTGCAGTTTTCAACTTTTGCAATTTCAATGAGAGAGAAGGTGCCTTGTGTCTAGTAAAGGCAGGTTCATCTGAGCTCTGTGATACCATATTAAGCACATAAACAACTTCTCTATAATTTGTTCTTAATGATTTTGTGGCATCTACATCAGCACACCACCTAGTCGACGAATGGCTCTTCAAGGTAAATACTGGATTTGTTTTACTACACTCCTCCTTCAAACCTCGCTTTGCCAAAAACTTGACAATCACAACAACTCATATCAGTACTGCTTGCCAATATTTACACTTTGTCAGGTACTGGAGAGTTAACTGGGAATCAGTTCTGTCAGAAACACTCATCATCCATAATGCCAGAGTGCACACAGAGTTCCTATGAGAAATTGAGTTCTCATGCTTAGCTAAGTGCTCCGATTCATGTTTCCAATCACAAAAGCCTGATGTTGCAAGAGCAGAATTGCAAGTTGAAAATAATATAATTTACACACATAGCAGTACACTGAATAATTTCATGGTGATAAAATAAGCCATTATTTTTTAAGTTTTTCACCATTTTTCATTGTGGGGTAAAAATGTTTTTCTGTGAGAAATCTTTTAACATTCCCAATTATTCTTGCAGTCAAATGTGACTTTTCTTCATTTTAGCTAGGTGGATAAGTCACAAAATATTCTCTTAGCTGGTCAGAAATATCATTCCAAAGTGCTGGATGTTCAACAAAGTCAAAACTGGTAGATTTAGTCTTTTTCAATACAATCCATGTTAAATCACTCAGCATTTTCACAAGACGTCACCCACCCATCTCAAATTTTTGTGAAAATTGGTACAAAGTATTGTACTGGTAAGATATGCAGCCTATTAAAATTTTAGGTCAGTTGGTCCAGTAGATCTTGAGTAATGCCACTTTAAAAATTGGGTACATACGCCTTTAAAGTGTTCGCACTACGAGTTTTTCACAACTACACTGTAGGGCAAAAAAATTCATAACTTCACAACTAACTGTTGCAGCCACATAATTTTTTTCCCTAAATGATCTGCATGATCCATACATTTTAAACAACTTGTTTCTGCTTATTTTTAGAATTAAAAGAACACTTTTTAAAATTTAGTGACGAAAAATATGGAAAAATGAGGCCAAATTCTTGTTGAACGAAACAATTTTTTTCAAAATGTGCCCCCACTTCAAATTTGCTAAAAATATTTTCATATGCATATTATAATGTAACTTTTCAGCAGGAAAAAAATACTTTGGGTAATTCACAATTTTGGCAAAGAAACAAATAATAATCTAAAATGGTGTGTTTTATATACAGGACATTCCGATATATTACCCAATTTTTTAATTAAGTGGTTTCTTGACCGTTTTTTACACCTTTACCCCCATAGTTTAACCTTATCAGTGAGTAGCTCAAAACAATTTTTATTTTATTTTTATCTGCCACCATCTTGGATATAGGTTCATTTTTCTTTTCTGCAGCAGGCCAAAGTAGGGCCTCACAATGGTTTTGAAAAAAAAAAAAGCAATTGCTTTCTTCTTATTCTAGATTGAAAGTTTTAGTTTTCACTACCTTTTAAAGAGGACATTTTCGGCTTGCAGAAAATGCATGGAAATGATAGAAAATATTTTTTTAACCTTGCTTAAAATTGCGTTGAAATCTGCAGTACTCACAAGCATAATCACTATTTGTGATGGACTGTTAAGGTGACTGGGAGTTGGAACCCCAAGTTGGGGATTTTTATGTAATAACTATGGCTAGTAGAGTTTTCAGCTATGGAGAACTTAAGTCTGCGAGAAGATGACGCACACATGCGCATTTCAGATCATCGGCAAATAAAATAATTTATTTTGGACCTTCAGATATTTTTGTTAAATACATAGTACATAAGCTCAACAAGGAGAAATATTCTACTTTTATGTTAAATGTGCAATCAAATAAAAGTAATTTAACCTGTTGAATGTAAAGTTGTAATAAGGTACAGGAATTTTCTTTAGTTAGTTTTTCATCCAGTGCACATAAATACTTTCAAGTAAATGAAAAAAAGTCCAACCTAATTTTTCTTGTATCAATAATAAAATGCTTGCTGTATTTACTAGTGAATGTTGCCCCCCTCCCAATGATTCCTCCTTTTTAAAGAACTTGAACTAAAGTTCTATCCTCACTTGCTTTTAGGTCACATTCCATGTCAAATCAACCAATAAAAAATACATTTTGGAACTTGATGTCATGAATTTGGTTAATTTTTGGTACATTTGTACCTTACCATAAGATGTTTAAAAATTTAGTTTATTCAAATTTTTTTTGTCCACTCGTTTTTGAAATATTGAATTTTCAAAATTTCCTAAAAACGCCAAAATTCACTAGCCATCATAACTTCAAATGCCATTTATGAGATACCTGTGATAGCTACAGACATGGGACAGGTGTCATTTTAAAGCTTATGAATATGGCTTTCATTTCATATACAACATGACACAATTGTAAAATTTCAAAAAAATTCACAAATTTTCAAAAAAATTCACAAATTTTCAAAAATGTTTATTTTGAGTTTTTGGAAAAATGGAATTTTTTTAAATTTTCAAAAATTCACACTTAAAAGTATATATGTCTTGTAGCCAGTCAGTCCTAATTTCAAGGTGGCATCTCAATGGTATCATACAAAAATTAAATTTTCTTGTTGGCAGTGACAAGGAATTAAATTGACTTAGTCCCAAAAATAGACAAAAATTTCTATGCCTAATGTTAAAGAACCTCTTTTTCCTTGGCTAGCATGTTGGATGCTTTTGTCATCTCCTGTGGGATCAGTTGGTATGTTCGCCCTGTAGCTTTAATTGGATCCAGTTTGCAAAGGATGTTAGTTTCCTGGCACGGTGAGAGCATCCGGTTTCTTAGGATAAGAGAATGATGTTGCTGGTCGAGCTGGATGTAAGAATGATAGCTTGACTTCACGTTCTATTGCATCCATGAGAGAACACATCCCATCCACCCTGAGTTGTCATAGGCACATGCCACAAAACCATTCATATTAACAAAATCTACATCTTGAAGTTCGGGAGTGATTTTAATACAATGTAAAACAGTATCACAAGAAGCTGAAAATGCTTTGGTTTTTAATTTTTGAGTTGATGCTGGGAGGTAGGCATGAAACTTCTGAGTTCCTGTAACAGCAACTGCTTCATCAAATCGTACAGAACAATACATTTTCTCATAACGTGTGTGTGTAGTTTCAGACTGTTGGTGAAAGTTTTTCAGGATGACATCTCTTGAAATTATATTATGCCAACTAAGGATTTATGTTACTGTGAATGTGAGATATTCCTCCACCTCGGCATTCCAAAGCTTGGTTGCTGATGCTCAATATGGAGTTTCACCTCAGAATTTTTCATTCTCATACACTCCGTGGCATCTGTAACGGAATGTTGTTATAACATCTACCTCACATATCTCCTTTTCTATAAACCAGCAGTACCCATCTAATGGTGTGGGATCTGCTACAGGCGCCTGACAGGTAAAACTATATGTAAAGACCTGGCATGGGTGATTTCACGATTCATATGTAGGTTAAAGCTCAAAGTGCCACGTACAGAGCATTCAGTTTTCAATCCGCAGACTCGGAGGCTTCAAGCGGGGGCTGGTGGCAATAGTAGCCTATATAGAACTTACACAGTCATCTCATTGCATTCAGCTATTTGTTTTGCATGGCAGGAAATTGCTGCGATCCCTAACTTTAAGATAGCTTTGGATTAAATTTTTTTTATTTAGAAATTTGTTATTTTTCACAAAGAATGCAATCAAAATTGATTTAATCAGTTTAAAGTGTCTCATTGTGCTATTTAAAAAAATGGAAAACCGCAAAAGAAAAGGTGGTGCAAAGAAACGGAGGGGAAAAAAACAGAAACTCGTGCTACAAGAAGCTGTCAAGTACAAAAAAAACTAAGTACTTCCTGTTAACTAACACAAAACCAAAGGAATTGATTTTATCTCTACCGAGTGAGTCGGGCACAGGAAGCTTAATTGTTTCAGTTGGGCAAACAGAAACACCACCCAAAGCCCTAGAGCACTTGGCTGAATCTTTCTGTGCACAAATTAAAAGGAAAGCCGAAGAGGTGACAAATCTTATGCCGTTGAATTTGGCGTAGAGTGATTTGGAAAAGCAAACCGAAATCACTGACAACCAAAATTTTTTGAAACATGCTGAATTAATTTCATCTTTGTGAAGTGCTTCATTGTCGAGCGATCTAAGGTCTTAACCGGATCTCAAATTATTTGTACGCAAAGCACTAGTGGGAAAAGCATCGGCAAGGACACTTTATCCTCGAGGCTGTACTCGAATGAGTTAGTCTGTTTTTTTAATGCGCATCTGATTCAACCCCTTATGGGATTGTTTTCTTCAAGACCAAGGTTAACATTTTATAAAAAGATGGTACAAAGTAAAGAGACAGTAGTGACTTATAATATGCAAAATAAGTCTTTTTTATTGCACAGTGTGCTTATCATATTCGGAAGCTAAAGATGTAAATGCATTCGTTAAAGGAATAGGTGACTGCAATGCAAAAATATTTATACTTGTGTATTTAGGAGCATGAGCTGCCAACAGTTATTTACACTGCGTTGAAGCTCATATGGGGGGAGATCATGTGGTCAAAATATGGATTCTTTGTTCACGATGTGTGAAAGAAAACATCTGCTGTTAATTGACATGAATGAAATCATTAACTGCTTTGCTAAATCTAGTAAAACATTGTTGACTCAAGATTCGTACGAAATACCAGTAATATAAATCTAAGCTGTCTCACCGTACGATAAAAAACACCAAGTTTCCAAACTGCAAACTAAAAACATTTATTTACAGACTAAAAACCTTGCAGAAAGCTAGCGCTTTCGGAGAACACATGTCTCCATCTACTGGCCTGAGTGCCACAGGACAAGCACCGCCCATCAGATATATATAGCCCACCATTGCCCACAATGCAACACGGTACCAAGTTCCAAACACCCCCCTCCCTATCGACCCTCCCCTCCCCTTCACCAGAAATGAAGAGTACACACACAGAAATTTAGAAACCCATCAACCACCCCCGTTGACATTTCCTCCTTCTCAAAACACCCCCTCCCTTCCCTTGGTCGAAATAAAAGTAAAGGACCTGAAAACAAATCAAACAAACTATTAAAGCATAATAATTAAAAAAAAACTAAATTAAAAAAGTTCAAATGCAAATCAAAGTCCCTCTCCGTGGAGGCCTCTTGGGTGGTAACCAATCTTCTCCAAGTGCTAGGTACATAGGTCGGCAGATCCTCATTACAACAAGAGTCACCGTAGTATAGGATGAACAAACTCAGATCCGGAACAAAAAGTACTGTACTCACTACTGCTGTAAATCTTGAGGGATATTCCCCAAATTGGAGTGGTGCCAAGATATTGAATTCCAACGTCGGCAGGTCTACTATATTCATGTCCGAGAGTTTGTTCATCCTATACTACGGTGACTCCTGTTGTAATGAGGATCTGCCGACCTATGTACCTAGCACTTGGAGAAGATTGGTTACCACCCAAGAGGCCTCCACGGACAAGGGGCTTTGATTTGCAGTTGAACTTTTTAAATTTAGTTTTTTTAAATTATTATGCTTTAATAGTTTGTTTGATTTGTTTTCAGGTCCTTTACTTTAATTTCGACCAAGGGAAGGGGGTGGGGGTGTTTTGAGAAGGAGGAAATGTCAACGGGGGTGGGGTGGGGGTTGATGGGTTTCTAAATTTCTATGTGTGTACTCTTCATTTCTGGTGAAGGGGAGGAGGGTCGATAGGGAGGGGGAGGGGGTATGTTTGGAACTTGGTACCGTGTTGCATTGTGGGCAATGGTGGGCTATATATATCTGTTGGGCGGTGCTTGTCCTGTGGCACTCGGGCCAGTAGATGGAGACATGTGTTCTCCGAAAGCGCTAGCTTTCTGCAAGGTTTTTAGTCTGTAAATAAATGTTTTTAGCTTGCAGTTTAAAAACTTGGTGTTTTTTATCGCACGGTGAGACAGCTTAGATTTATATTACTAGTAAAACATTGTCAAAGGTTTTTGCTTCTGTAAAACAGGCAAAGTTTCATCTGATATTGCAGAACTGATCTGCTGGGACTTGACAAAATAAAACTAAATAATTATTAATATAGATAGGAACACCTTACAGACAGATCTTTTGGCTTTGCAGTAATCTATTTTTTTAACTTTATTTTGTTTACAGTCTGCCATACGACTATGAGTAGTTTTGATTTAGAACAAACATTAATTTTGTAAAATATTCTTACTATAACTACTTTTCATTGTAGACTGTAACTGTTTCATTTACTAATCAGTAGTCAAGCATTAGGAAAATAGAAATGACTCTGCCTCACGATCTTCTAGTTAACTTCAATACATGATTTGCACTACTATGCAGAGGACTTTTGCTTTCAAATCGTGAGATGCATATGGCACACGCCACTCATCTGTTTGAATAAAGTCCCTAATATCTTCTGAAGTGACTGTCTACATATTTATGACATTTGAACTAAAGACAGGGGGAGTAACAGCAGAAAACAAACAACAACAAATAATTAGGAAATAGCTCGGAATCCACATGGTTATTTAGTTTGATTTTTTTTTATTGATTTACAGGTTTTTGTTCCACAGTTTAACTAAAAATTTAGAAATTTCAGCTATTAAACTGTTGTATACAAAACTCCCTATCTCTCAGCTGAGAAATATAAAGAAAGTTCATAAAGGTATTTAATTACGACTATTATTTGATGTCAAAGAAAACAACGTTATATAATTTGGAATCTATTCAAATGAATAAAAGCAATATATTCACCCAAAAAGATAGAGAAATATTAATGGCGTATAAGAAACAAGTCTTACTTCAAAGATTTTACTCAAAAAGATAGGAAAAAAATAACACCCCCGAAATCCACATCAGGAAATCAGAGAAAATGTATGCTTTTGGGTCCATCAAAATTATATATCTGCAAGCCACGTTTTGGTCGCCATATATGAAAAACAACTGAATCCGGCAGGGGTGCAGAATATGTCCGAACGCGCGAACAAGGTTCGGGGGAAATTAAGGCGGCTCTGGGGAAAATTTTGCCCAGGGGTAAAATAATGGTAGTAATAGTATAACGAAAAATTGACTTATTAACAACGAATATAGCGTGAAAAATAGGACTAATTTACTTCACGGTAATCAGGTAATCATTTTGAAAAATGCGTCGGTATGAACAGGGCTCGACAAATCCCGGGCGCCTTAAATTCGGGCCGTGGCGCCTAATTTTCGTCTTACTTGAAATTTCGTAATTTGCAGTAAATACTGTAATTTCTGTTGTATAATCCATAGATTATCTATTAAAAAGTTATAAATTTAGGTACGAGGACACCGCTAAAGGACAAAAACAAAACCGATGCGGCGTTTAAAAAAGTCCGCGAGGTAATTGTCAGGAGAGGTGCTGTTATTGGGAAAGTACTGAAAATGCGGCAACAGAAAAAATGTAATGTAACAGCGAAATAAAAGACCGCGAGGAGATTGTAACATAATAAATATATATATATATATATATATATATATAGGGATGTAAGGTCAGGTGATGCGTAACATCACAGCCTCTCCTTGACAAATGTCAACCCCGCCTTCTCGTGGTGCATCCTGTTCCCACTAAAGGGGCTCTGACGACCGCAAATAGCGGTATAACTATACCATCGGGATCAGAGGAAATGCTATCCCACACTCACCAACCCGCTTGGCCAGCGTGGTGAGTTATGGCCAAACACCTCCAAAATGACTCTACAACTTAAATCTTGGCCCTCAGTCTCCGGCAGCTGGAATGTACCTGGCCAAGGCAGCGGCCAGTGCGACATGAAGGCAGAGGGTGCTAAGAATCCCCGGAGGACCGGACTAGGCTGCCATTTGATGCTGACCTTGGCTACCTATAACGGACGCTCCCTATCTTCTGATTCAAGACTTCTTGAATTAGAAGAGGAACTACAAAGGATCAAGTGGGACATCGTCGGGCTAAGTGAGGTAAGGAGAAAAGGAGAAGATCTCATTGAACTGAAAAGTGGACATCTCTTCTATTATCGTGGGACAGATACTGGCAGAACTAGTGGTGTTGGATTTATAATAAACAAGAAACTGAAGGATAAAGTGGTAGAAGTTGAAAGTTCCTCTGACAGAGCTGCACGACTCGTTATCCAACTATCGAGAAGATACCAGGCTCAGATTATTCAAACTTATGCACCCACCACAAGTCATCCTGAAGAAGAAATTGAAGAATTTTATGAGGAAATTCGTCATCTAAATAATAAAGGTAAGCAGCACTTGAAGATAATTATGGGAGATTTCAATGCAAAAATAGGGCAACGGCAACAGAATGAAACTTCAGTAGGTAAATTCGGTCACGGCAACAGAAACCAGCGTGGAAATACTCTCGTTGAGTTTGCAGAGGCAGAAGGATTTTTCATCTTGAACTCCTTTTTCAAGAAAAAGCCACACAGGAAATGGACATGGAGACATCCAATTGGGACGACAAGTGAAATTGATTTTTTTATTATGTGTAACAAAAAATTCGTCATCGAAGACTGCAGTGTGCTGAACAAGTTCAACACAGGTAGTGACCATAGATTGGTGAGATGTAAGATGCACCTCAACACTAAACTGGAACGTGGCAAGCTCATAAGACAAACAAAATGTATTGACATAACCAACCTTAAAAAAACACCATAATACTTTCAAGTTGGAACTGAAGAACAGATTCTCTGCTTTAGAAGGCCTAACATCGGAAGAAGTGGATATTTCGGAAGTTAACAGAAAAGTAACCAAAGCTCTAATGGAAACAGCAACAAAATTAGCTGGGTCTAAGAACAAGTTGCATGTGAACAAATTATCAGGAAAAACCAAAATGTTGATGCAAAAAGAAGAGAGATGAGGACAACTAAAGAAGATGTGACTTCCAAAGTGGAATATATAGAGCTATGCAAGACAACACGAAAAAGTATCACTGAAGACGTAAGGAAATTCAACTGTGAGCTAGTGAGGAAAGCAATTGAAAACAACCAAAGCCTTAAGATAGCAAAGGGACATCTCAGTAAGGGAAGAAAACAGATTATGGCTCTGAGAAAAGAAGATGGTTCTATAACAAGAAATAGAGGCGAAATTTTGACAAGAGTGAAAGATTTCTACTCCAAATTATATGAAAGGGATGATACATGTACTCCAGACATCATGAAAGGTACCAGAGTTCTTCCAGTCCTCCCAGCAGAAGTTGCTCATGCAATCAAGAACATGAAGCGGGGGAAAGCTCCAGGAGAAGATGGAATTACTATAGACATCATACAAGAAGCAAGTGGAGAAATTGAAACAGTACTCGCCCAAATTTTCACTCGATGCCTTAATGAAGGGAAGATTCCTGAGGATTGGAACAACGCTACAATGATCCTGCTACATAAAAAAGGTGACATTGAGGATCTCAGGAACTACAGACCTATCAGCCTCCTATCAGTGGTTTATAAAATCTTCACTAAAGTTCTTTCACACCGCTTGAAGGTAACACTGGACATGGCTCAACCGAGAGAACAAGCTGGATTCAGGAGTGGCTACAGCACAATAGATCATATCCATGTACTGAGAGAACTAATTGAAAGAGCGAGGGAATATGAACTTCCATTGTGCATGGCTTTTATCGATTATGAAAAAGCCTTTGATTCGGTGAAACCATCAGCAGTTACCACGGCTCTGAAATCCTGCGGTATTGAGGATGCATACATTAATATTATTAATAACATCTATGAAAATGCAAGTGCAAAGATTCGGCTGTTTGAAAATACAACACACATAAAAATTGGAAAGGGAGTGAGACAAGGTGACACCATATCTCCGAAGCTCTTTAATGCCACATTGGAAAATGTCTTTCAATCACTGAACTGGGAAAACAAAGGGATAAAGATTAATGAAGATTATCTAACCCACCTTCGTTTTGCTGATGACGTAGTCATTTTTGCAACTACCCCATCAGAGCTGCAGAGTATGATCCAGGAACTTGCTGACAAGAGTAAAGAAGTGGGATTAAAAATGAACTTTCAGAAGACAAAAGTGATGTTCAATGCTTTTACAAGAAATGAAGATTTATCGATTGATGGAGAAAAACTGGAGATAACAGATACATATGTTTATCTTGGACAGCAGATATCAAGTGAGGGTCACATTGATGAAGAAATTAATCGGCGTACAAAACTTGCCTGGAGAGCTTTTGGAAGAAACAGCATAATTTTCAAGAGCAATATGCCATTATGTCTTAAAAGAAAAGTGTTTGATCAATGCATCCTTCCAGTGCTTACGTATGGTGCAGAGACGTGGACCTTAACTAAAAGAGACATACAAAGGCTGCAGACAACTCAAAGAAGCATGGAGAGGTGCATGCTTGGTATAACCAGGAGAGATAAGAAGAGGAACTCGTGGATCCGAAAAATGACGAGAGTGGAAGACATCATGATCAGAGTTAAATCCCTGAAATGGCAATGGGCTGGACATACTGCCAGAAGGACAGACCATAGATGGACAGCCGAAATTTTAGATTGGATTCCAAGGGACAGGAAAAGACCCAGAAAAAGACCACATGGGAGATGGGTGGATGAAATTCGTAAATATGCGGGAGTGACATGGAGGAGACTGGCACAAGACAGACCGTTGTGGAGGAAACTTGGGGAGACCTTCGTCCAGCAGTGGATTGATAATGGTTGACAATGATGATGATGATGATATATATATATATATATAGAAGTTGAAAGTTCCTCTGACAGAGCTGCACGACTCGTTATCCAACTATCGAGAAGATACCAGGCTCAGATTATTCAAACTTATGCACCCACCACAAGTCATCCTGAAGAAGAAATTGAAGAATTTTATGAGGAAATTTGTCATCTAAATAATAAAGGTAAGCAGCACTTGAAAATAATTATGGGAGATTTCAATGCAAAAATAGGGCAACGGCAACAGAATGAAACTTCAGTAGGTAAATTCGGTCACGGCAACAGAAACCAGCGTGGAAATACTCTCGTTGAGTTTGCAGAGGCAGAAGGGTTTTTCATCTTGAACTCCTTCTTCAAGAAAAAGCCACACAGGAAATGGACATGGAGACATCCAAATGGGACGACAAGTGAAATTGATTTTATTATGTGTAACAAAAAATTCGTCATAGAAGACTGCAGTGTGCTAAACAAGTTCAACACAGGTAGTGACCATAGATTGGTGAGATGTAAGATGCACCTCAACACTAAACTTGAACGTGGCAAGCTCATAAGACAAACAAAATCTATTGACATAACCAACCTTAAAAAACACCATAATACCTTCAAGTTGGAACTGAAGAACAAAAAAGAACAGGTTCTCTGCTTTAGAAGGCCTAACATCGGAAGAAGTGGACATCTCTGAAGTTAACAGAAAAATAACCAAGGCTCTTATGGAAACAGCAACAAAATTAGCTGGGTCTAAGAACAAGTTGCATGTAAATAAATTATCAGGAAAAACGAAAATGTTGATGCAAAAAAGAAGAGAGATGAGGACAACTAAAGAAGATGTGACTTCCAAAGTGGAATATATAGAGCTATGCAATACAGTACGAAAAAGTATCACTGAAGACGTAAGAAAATTCAACTGTGAACTAGTGAGGAAAGCAATTGAAAACAACCAAAGCCTAAAGATAGCAAAGGGACATCTCAGTAAGGGAGGAAAACAGATTATGGCACTGAGAAAAGAAGATGGTTCTGTAACCAGAAATAGAGGCGAAATTTTGACAAGAGTGAAAGATTTCTACTCCAAATTATATGAAAGGGATGATACATGCACTCCAGACATCATGAAAGATACCAGTACCAGAGTTCCTCCAGTCCTTCCAGCAGAAGTTGCACATGCAATCAAGAACATGAAGCGGGGAAAAGCTCCAGGAGAAGATGGAATTACTGTAGACATCATACAAGAAGCAAGTGGAGAAATCGAAACAGTACTCGCCCAAATTTTCACTCGATGCCTTAATGAAGGAAAGATTCCTGAGGATTGGAACACCGCTACAATGATCCTGCTACATAAGAAAGGTGACATTGAGGATCTCGGAAACTACAGACCTATCAGCCTCCTATCAGTAGTTTATAAAATCTTCACTAAAGTTCTTTCACACCGCTGGAAGGTAACACTGGACATGGCTCAACCGAGAGAACAAGCTGGATTCAGGAGTGGCTACAGCACAATAGATCATATCCATGTGCTGAGAGAACTAATTGAAAGAGCGAGGGAATATGAACTTCCATTGTGCATGGCTTTTATCGATTATGAAAAAGCCTTTGATTCGGTGAAACCATCAGCAGTTACAATGGCTCTGGAAACCTGCGGTATTGAAGATGTATACATTAATATTATTAATAACATCTATGAAAATGCAAGTGCAAAGATTAGGCTGTTTGAAAATACAACACACATAAAAATTGGAAAGGGAGTGAGACAAGGTGACACCATATCTCCGAAGCTCTTTAATGCCACATTGGAGGGTGTTTTTCAGTCACTGAGCTGGGAAAACAAGACGATAAAGATTAATGGAGATTATCTAACCCACCTTCGTTTTGCTGATGACGTAGTCATTTTTGCAACTAGCTCATCAGAGCTGCAGAGTATGATCCAGGAACTTGCTGACAAGAGTAAAGAAGTGGGATTAAAAATGAACTTTCAGAAGACAAAAGTGATGTACAATGCTTTTACAAGAAATGAAGATTTATCGATTGATGGAGAAAAGCTGGAGATAACAGATACGTACCTTTATCTTGGACAGCAGATATCAAGTGAGGGTCACATTGATGAAGAAATTAATCGGCGTACAAAACTTGCCTGAAGAGCTTTTGGAAGAAACAGCATAATTTTCAAGAGCAATATGCCATTATGTCTTAAAAGAAAAGTGTTTGATCAATGCATCCTTCCAGTGCTTACGTATGGTGCAGAGACGTGGACCTTAACTAAAAGAGACATACAAAGGCTGCAGACAACTCAAAGAAGCATGGAGAGGTGCATACTTGGTGTAACCAGGAGAGATAAGAAGAGGAACTCGTGGATCCGAAAAATGACTAGAGTGGAAGACATCATGATCAGAGTTAAATCCCTGAAATGGCAATGGGCTGGACATACTGCCAGAAGGACAGATCATCGATGGACAACCGAAATTTTAGATTGGATTCCAAGGGACAGGAAAAGACCCAGAAGAAGACCACATGGGAGATGGGTGGATGAAATTCGAAAGTATGCAGGGGTGACATGGAGGAGGCTGGCACAAGACAGACCGTTGTGGAGGAAACTTGGGGAGACCTTCTTCCAGCAGTGGATTGATAATGGTTGACAATGATGATGATATATATATTGACAGAAAATATGACGCAAGGAAGGCGTTACTATTCACGCGTGCGGAAGCCTACGTGGTGTGAGAATCCGCTACTCTCGGGAATCGCGCAAAGCTATTCCGTAGCATGTAACCTTTCTGCGAATCGCATTGCCTAGTTTTGGTGCGCTAATTGTGTTAGTTAATTCTTTTTTACTTTCGGTATTCAGTTAAAACGTATCCAGAAATAAGACAATGCTATGGACTGTCCGCAATTTCAACGGATTTTTTTAGCGTAATTAATGAACAACAGTAATGCTGCAACAGCTAGCGATTTTAGTTCTTTATTTACTTAGAAGTAGCACAGAAGTACTTCAAAATGACAGTTACTTTTTCAGTAAGACGATCATTTCTTTCTTACATCTTTGGATTTCTGAGGCGGTCCTGCGAATCGCAGTTTTCTGTCGGAAATTACTATTCACGATTAACATGATAGGTGCGGATTATACGACTGTCATACATGCCAATTATTACGGAATGTCTAGTTCTACGGATTTTGTTGTCTGACTACGGAACTCACGCTCGAAACTACGGATTCTACGAATTCTCATTTTGTTTAAAAAAAAAAAAAATGGGGGGGGGGGTATTTTCCGTCTGGGGACGGTATTTTGTTTCAAAGCTTTCGAAAACAGTAGTTAAACGGAGTAAAAAGAATTTGCCCTAATCGTAATTTTTTTCTCCCGATTATGCGTTTGTGTCTAGTATTCTTGTTAAATATCATTTTATGGCATATATGTTCGTATTTCAGCTTGAAACTGTAGCAAGAATTTGTGGAAACGGAAGTTAGACGCCGCGAAAATTGCCTCCTAATCTTCAGGCTTCTTCCGCGAATTCGAGAAATTCCGTCTTTTTCGTTATGTTGGCCACTCAGGAGATCGATGCACAAGTAAACAGAATTTGAAGGGGGGGGGGGGGGGGCGTGATCGGATGAGGATGGAATTCCGTCTTAACGAAACTTTCGAAAACGGAAAGCCGACGGAGTTCAGATTTTTTCCGTAATCATAATTTCTTTTTTCTCGCGATGTTACTTCTGTTCAGTATTTTTAAGTATCATTTCACTGCATATTTTTTTGTATTTCAGGCTTGAAAATAGGAGAAAAATTTCCAAAACCGGAAGTCGGACGGATTTCCCGTAATCGACCCCCAACCCCCACCCCCGCGATGTTCCCACTCTCCAGCGCTGTTAAATCTTGTTAAAGGAAGAAGGAAATTCCCGAAAACGGAAGTGACGAAATTTTTTAAATTTTTAAAAATTGATGCATGGTGTTCAAAAGTATTAATATTCCCAAAGTTACACCATTTATCTACAAAGCTTTGATACCATGCACTCATGGTCTTCAGACTGATGGTTTTTATCAGAGGGCATAAAAAACAAGAAAAGAAAAGTGACAATGAAGAAGTAGGGAGAGAATGATATCAGCACAAAGAAAAATTAAGCAGTGGTGCTGTGAAGTTGCAGAGTCAATAAAAGACAAACTGACAGTAGTACGCATTCTTGCTGTCTGTTTTGATTTCTCACCAGTTAAAATATTCAGCTTTTTTCCCCCGTTCTTTGGTCTCATCTTCTCCTTAAACTGCTATTTTAGGGGCAGTATGATCATGTGGTAAGTGGAGGTTCGTGCACTGCGCTTTCACTTGCTTGGATTTCCTGTCTGTAAAGCATCGTGGAATCCTTAACGCATCTTACTCATTTTTACTGGTGGAAGTTTTGAATCTCGCTGAGGAAAAAACTTTGTGTTTCACACGTGTTAAGTTTGTTTCATTAGAGTCCTTGTTTGTTGTAATGTTTTGTTGAGGCACATATTTGTTTTTTACAAAGAGATGGATTGTTTCATAAAATAGTCCATGCATGCCATAGTTATTAGTAACAAGGCTGTTGGCAGGTATGGAATGTTTTTTTTTTTTTTTTTTTTAAATATCATGTTCTGCGACATGCTGCTGCAGATTATGCGAAGGAAAAAAATTGCTGTTCTCAGAATTTCACAATCTACAGATCATATGCCGCAGCGGATTATATGTGGTATTTTTTTTTTTTCACAGCCTTTGGATTATATATACCCTTGTGGATCTCACAAACAAAATTTTTTTTCTGAATTTCATGGTTTACAGATTATACGAAGAAAAAAAATGGCACTTTAAATTAATATGTAAAAAATATGACTTCCACAAATAGTATTTTAATAAAATTGAAATCTGAAATTTTTTGAGATTGTCTACTGAAAGAACATAAAAAGAAAATTATGAAGCAAATTGGAACTTTATTTTGCAATAAGTGGTTTGGGTAATAAGAAAAAAAATGACAACAAATATGGTTTACCACTTTTCGTTCCAGCGTCATAACCAAACATGTGTTCCTGCGTTATTGACTTTGTTTCACCTGGCGCCTAAATTTTGGAGCTGGCTTCTAGATCTAGAACATATTTGTCGAGCCCTGGTTATGAATACAAGAGGTTATGAGGGATTTGACGTACTGCGAACTGCCGCATCAAATGATTGTTTCAGATACTATATATGTTCTACGTATAATGCGATTCGGTTACCATAATGTGCAACTAAAAAAAAGGGGGCAATTTTTTTCGTGGAAAAAAAAAGCTAGTTATTCATTGGAATAAATATTAGTTGTTGTTTTTTTGCTTTTGTTTTTTGTTTTTTCAAATTTTTAAGTAATAGGCTTTATAGCTTTTGATCATCGACATGTACTCTAATAATCGACTAAACTTGTATGAAAATCCGCTACAGTTTTGGGGGAAATTTCAGACAAAAAAAGGTGGGTTCTGGGGAAATATTGGACCCTGAACATTTTCTGCACCCCTGCTGAATCGGTGGTACAAAATGTTATATTTAGGAGTTTAAACCATTTTCTGACATTTTTACAATTTTATTTGAAAGCAAGAAAATACCAATTAACCAGCCTTTTTTTAAGGAGGGATGAGGGAGGAGTAGTTGCTTGAAATTATGGTATGTAACGGTGATCGAGTTTATACGTGGAAAGTACAAGTAATCGATGCAGGAACAGCAGATTCAGAGTTCGTCAAGCAGATGACAGTCACATGGGTCCGATGATCTAAATTTGAATTTGTTTACTTTTCTCGCAAGCTTTAGATGCTTATTTTGATTCAAATATGCGCACTCAAGAGCAGCAGGCAGTGTATATACAAAAAAGCGGCAGGCAGTAGTGTATATACTGAGTGGCCACTTTATAATGACCACCTGACAGTTTTAAGCAAATGAGCTATGGCTGCATGCTGTTGCCACCAGAAGGCGAGGCTAGGATAAAAAGGGAAATCTTAGTGCCTCCGACAGTAGTAGAAGTGATTTTAGGGTAACGAGATGGGTAAAAAATGCGATTTGATGGACTTTCAATGTGGGATGATTGTAGGAGCTCGGAGCCATAGAGCGAGTATCACCAAAACCTCCGCATTCGTGAAATGTTTCAGAGCAGCTGTTGTTAAAGTGTTTAAAGACTGGACTGTCAGCCAAAAAACTGGGTCTCTACGTGCAACGTGTGGTCGTCATCGACTAGTGACTGCTCGGGCGGAACGAAGAGTGTCCAGACTGGTAACAGACAACAGAAGGGCAACAGTGCAACAAATTACAGACCATCTTAATCAAGGATCTCCTCAAATGATTTCTGCATGCACTGTTCACCGTACGCTTCATCGGATGGGATATGGCAGCCGAAAGCCTGTTCGAACACATTTGCTGTCTGCAATTAACAAGAGAAAACGTCTCCAGTTCGCACAGGATTGGACAGTCCATAATTGGAAACAAATTATGTGATCCGATGAATCACGTTTTCAGTTTCACCATGCCGATGGCCGAGTGAGAATTTGGCGGAAACAGCACGAAAGCATGAACCCCAAATGCATTGTTACAACCCTTCAAGCTGGTGGAGGCAACGCTATGGTCTGGGGAATGTTTTCCTGGCATGTTTTGGGCCCTTTAATTCGTGTTGATCAACGTCTGACTGACACATTATATCTAAACATTATTGCGGACCAAGTGCATCCTGTCATGTGGATGATTAATGGCGATGGCTACTTTCAACAAGATAATGCGTCCTGCCATAGTGCTCGTATTGTACAGGATTGGCTTCAGGAACATGCTGGTGAGTTTACTTTGCTTAGGTGGCCCCCACAATCTCCAGATCTCAACCCCATTGAGAATTTGTGGGATGAAGTTGAATGAGCCATCAGACTGCTGGATCCACAACCCTGCAATCTCACACTCCTGGAAAGTGGTATTCATCAAGCATGGTCTCAGATTCCACAAACCACCTATCAACATCTCATGGAGTCCATACCACGAAGAATCGATGCAGTATTAAAGGCAAAAGTTGGCCCAACGAAGTACTGAGGGGGTGGTCATAATAAAGTGGCCACTCAGTGTATACTAATGTAATAAATAAAAAAAAATCATTTATATATATACTGTATATATGGGCCGATCTGGATCTGATCGCATGGGCCAATTAGTTGTATCCAGTCCAATCCTGCCCGACAACAACATTTTTGTTGACTCGTGCAATAGATGTTGCTACGTTATGAATTAATAGTGAGAAGATGGGCTCTCTAATTGGCTGCCATTCATTGCTATGCAATCTTTTTGTAGACAGGCCATGAAAATAGAAAGAAAAACATTTAAAATGTGTGAAAATTTCACTACTAAACTTTGGAATTGAAACAAAACAGAAAATCTGAGATGAATGTTAATGAAAAAGTACTAAATGCTAAAATTAAAAAAAAGAAAAACATATTTGTACATGCACACCATGCCATGTTACGTGACTCAGAAAAACAATTAAAATATGTGAAAAATTTTACTTCCTAGCTCCAAAATGCAGTTTAATCGACATAGTCATTTATTTGGCAGCAAATAAAAAATGTTCATTCTTTTTTATTTTCTGAGGCAATATTGATTAGAAGTTCTGATTCAATTTTCTGAATTTTTCAATTTCAAAGAAATTTTACACATTTTAAAATGTTCTTTCCATTTTTCCAGGGGATAAATACATGTAAAACAATTCTTGTCAGAGAGCCCATCCACTCCTTACCGGTTCGTGAAGTGCTGTTTATTGGTCAGATAAAGAACAACCAAAACTGTTGGGTTCTTTTACCGAAAATATCCCTTTTTTCCTGTATATTAATTTGCTAAGACAGATATTAGTAGTGATCCTATAGCTTGCCCTGATATTTGACTCTAAAATTTATTCTGAAACTAAAAACAGTTATTTAGCATGGAAAGAAGCATATAAAAAGTGGAAGAAATATTCTCGTAATACGTGGCAAATATGTCATGATAATTAACACAGCAACCAGACATCTCTGAATTGACTGTAATTACTGTTTCACACGTGAATCAAATCACATCAGAAAACTTTAAAATGTCATCGCTGTGGAGTGGGGATGAAATCAAAAACTTGAAAAATGAAATATCAGAAAACTTTAAAATTTCGTCCCGCTCCACGGCGATGAAATTTTAAAGTTTTCTGATGTAATTTGATTCACATGTGAAACAGTAATTACAGTCAATTCAGCTATGTCTGATTGCTGTGTTAATTATCATGGAAAGAAACATGTTGTTAATGCCTGATGTTTCATTTTATTTTTTCATCTATTTTGTAAAATCAATATATCTGCCAGGCCATCTATCAGAAATTCAGTGAGGAGACTTTTGTTCATGGATCCTCCATCCAAATCTCCCATAGTGTTGTGAATCTGTCATTGAAAGTAGGTTCAATCATTCTTTTGTTAAAATTTTTTAACGAGTTGTAGGAAAATGATCTTGAAGCTGAAATTTGAAGATGTTTCATAAAATCTATGAAAATAGAAGAAATTAGCAAGAGGTAGATAGATTTAGGCTAAAAGAAAATTGGTTATGAATAGTTATTCAATTACTGAATCAGTCATTTGACTAAATCAGTCGTGCCGACATCTTGAGTGTTTCAACTAAAAATTAGTTACTAATTCATAATTCAGTTTATACTCAAAACGTACCTATCGACTAATCAGTCAGTAGCTAGTCTTTTTAGTGAATGCACCCATCACTACCTAAGAGTAACTCCTGAGCTGAAAGACAAAGGGAACATGGGAGGAAAAAATGGAGGAATAAAATTGTGTCAGTTGTATAATTATGCAGAAAATTGCAGATTAAGTGGAATTTCACATTTTTGCCTAATTTATATGGCCCTAATTATAAATAGAGCCGCCCCGGTGGCGCAGTGGTCTAAGCGATGGCCTCTGATCATTCGTCCGTAAGGGGTCCGGGTTCGAATCCCGGTGAGGCATGGATGTTGTGTTTGTCATACGGTACTGGCTCTCTCCCTTCCCTGGAACCAGTGACCCTAAATTAGGGACGGGCGACCGCTTATAGCCCATTGAGTTGCTCACGGTGGTCGTTAAACCTCCAATAAAAAAAGAAAATTATAGTGTTATTGCTTTAAAGCAATAAATAAGAACTTACTGCAATTTTCATAATTTCTCATTTTAATCAAAATAATGAAAAAATATATACAGAGAGAAATAATTTTCCAGTAGTGGAAATGTTCTAGCACCACTGCACCAATGGGATAAGTGTATCAATATTGGTGGAAATTATGTTGAGAAATAAGGGGAAATGTAGAGGGGTAATAATAAATGGTTTTCAAGTTTGTATCTCACTAAGTATATTTTTAATAACAAGGGTAACAATAACATGTTGAAATACACTCATTGTCATAAAAATCCGTGCACCAAGAAAAAGGCTTTGGATTGAAATGAGATTTTAGTAGTGAGATGATACATACCAAGGACAGAAGTGATTACAATATCATAGCAGCAGGACGATTTCCTGCGGACATACGGTACACATTCCACTCGGCGTAAGGACTGCCTCATGCTCGGATACATGTGATGATATGGTCCGGCATGGAATTAAAGAGACGTCGTATGTTATCCTGGGACAAATTGGCCTATACTTCTTGCAACTGACGCTCTAAATCACGAACACTGGGACATGGAAAAAGCTGGCGTCTCGTCTGGTCCCACACGTGCTCGATGGGCGAGAGATCAGGCGATCTGGCAGGCTACAGAAGCATCGAAGCGTGAGGTTGACAGTCCTGGGAAACTCGAGCCATGTGCGGACGGGTGTTATCTTGTTGGAAAATAGATCCAGGCTGCCCCGCCAGCAAAGGCTGCTCATGGGGCCGCAGGATCTCCTGTATGTAGCGCTGGGCTGTCAACATTCCTTGAATCACTGTGAGGGAAGTCCGGCTGTCATGCGCACTGGCTCCCCAGACCATCATGCCTGCAGTTCGGGACGTGTGTTGCTGTACAGTGAGGTTGGGATTGTAGTGCTCACCTGTGGTCCTCCACACTCTGACACGGAAGTCGTCCGTTTCCATACAGAAGCGGGATTCATCACTGAATACTATGCGTCTCTAGTCCGTAGCATTCCACTTTGCTCGCTGCTGACACAACTGCAATCAATGCCGATGATGGTCAGGTGTTAATGGCAGAAAACGTAAGGGCCGTCGATAGTGCAGATTCGCCTCTTCCAGGCATCTGGAAATGATTCTGGCGGACACGGGAGTCCCTTGAACAGCCGCTACCTGTCTCTGGATATTGGACAATGGCATCGCTGCATCTGTGCATGCCGCTCTCATGAACCCATGGTCCTCTCTGCTAGTGGTGTGTTTGGGTCGTCTGGAGCCAGTCCATTGTGTCCGGGTGCCTTCCTGTGTCCATTGCTTCCAACATGATCGCACTGTACTGTCTGCCTGACTGGCCCAAATGGCGGCCAATTCGGTGCGCCGGCCACCCTGCTTCTCTCATCCCTAAGATACATCTTCGTTCAAACTCTGTCATTTGTCCATACGCACTGGCACATGTATGGTGTCTCCTCGGCGTGTCTATTGCTCAGGAATCTCACTTTACTCTTACTGTGCACTTAGGCATGCATATGGAGTCTCCTGTGTGGCGCCTTATAAGCCCCAAGAATTGCAATTACAATGCTGATTTTGTACACACGGGAATGCGGAATCGCACGAAACTTTAATCATTTCACGTCACTTCATCCAGGCCATGTAACCCACCATCTCAGATTTTGATGAAATTTGGCATGGAGTCATACTTCACCAAGATATAAAAAACGACCAAATTTTAACTTCCTACACCTAATAGTTTCTGAGATACAGTGCTCCAAAGTTTCACTGAACACCAATCGCACACGTAGAGCGACAGAGTACCACTTTTCACAAAATGCTGCATAACTGTAGTGCTATTTAGTTTAGAAGAAAGAAATTTGGTACCCTTATGCAAAAGAGCTTCCAGAATAAGAAATAATTTTAAATTTCATTGAAAACACCAAATAAATAAATTAAATACAGTGGTAAAGTGAAAATTTAAGAAAAAAACTTGCTATTCTATATTAGGCTGTATAGCAAATAGCAGAGGCATGAGGGAGCTCTTTTTTAATGTATATTGGTCTTTGACATATACTGTCACACAACAAGAAAAAAAAATAGTGGCTTTCAGCTTGCTTTTGAAGATATGTGCAAATATCTGAAATGCGTGTGGAGTTCCACTTCATCAATTCAACCACTTTTTTTTATTAATTATAACTCATCTCTGACATTCAAGAAATTTCACAAGGATATAAAATTAACAAGGACACAAAAATATAAAAAAATATGTTTTCTTACACCATATAGTTTCAGAAATACCATATTAACAAGTTTGACAAAATGGCAAGTTAGGTGAGCATATGCAACAAACTGCTTAGTCATACTCACCTATGGTACATAGATCTATTTTTTCATAATTAGTTTTGACTTGAAAAAAAGAAACATAACATTTAATTTGTTTTGCACTGTTTCACAAAATTTACATTGATGTTCTTAATATGCCATGGTCAACTCCTTAGGATGGAGTCCTTATAATTCATCCAACTTGGAAAACACATATGTTCTTCCAGAACTTGTTGTCATGGGAGCGTCAATTAAACATAAAATGTGTCCAAATAGAATATTGCACTAATCTTTGACCAGTAAAATGAAACTGCAGGGCCATTTGGGTGCATAAATTTTACAGATGTATCACTTTCTTCATAAATGATTTTCTCTATTATTCCCAGAAACCAGTTAGAAACATATACACATGCTACATAACAATGTGTATATAACTGCCTTTGAATTCCTAGATTTGCACAGCCAAAATCAAAGAGTAATTTTCATCCAAGCTGTAGAAACTCTGTGTACCAGGTATTGTTTGAGCACGAGAAAATCTTACTTGACACTCATTGCGCACAACATTCATTTCACTTTTTGAAATGAAATGGAACTCTTCTTTTCATGATATTCTTATGACAGAAGCCAAACATCTCTAGAGTGGTTATTTGCTCTTTCAATAGACGTTGGAGACTTGTTTTTGCAGTGATTCGTTTGACATTCCCACCTATGCCATCACAAGGAGACTTCCCATTTCTGGTGGCAAAGAAAGACCATGAAGCTGTCACGGCAAAATCATTAATGTGATGACATAGATTTATGAAGTTTTTATAGTTTTTGTACTGAGCAGCACAACCATCAGTAAAATAATGTACTTCTTTTACTTGTTGGTAAGTTCTTTTTTAAGAAAGTTATTATTTCACTCTGAATCTTGTACACCATTGCAACATCATGATCAAAATCATCAGAAATGAAACAGTGACTTGATGCAGAGTTCAAAGATTCAGAATTTTTTTTACAGTAAATAACAACAGGGTGAACTGTGCATGCATGGCGGGTCCAATGATACCCTTGTGCTCCTTCCTGAACTACAAATCCATAATTTTCACTGAAGTCCATCAGTATAATGGCAGACTCTGGACCAATTGTTCCTTTCAACTTACTGAAAAATAAAGACTGTGCATTGGTAATGTATGAATGCAAAATGAGCTTCTCAATTTTTGACAAAAATAATTCAATGTATTTCTCAACTGAAGAAGATAACTTTTGAAGCTCCATTCTGTCTGTAGACACCCACTGGGGATATTCGATTTCATCAGGGGATCACAATCTTTCAATTTATGCAACTATAATTGATTCAGATTTGTACTTTTTGGACACTGAACACCACCAAAGCATGCACTTCGAATTCTTACTGCTGCAGACAAGACTATTGATAAAGTCCTGATGTGATTCTTCAAAGTGTGCTGCACTAATCAAAAGTTAGACATTTTGATGTATAGTGCACACACATACAGAATGGATACCAGAGAAGCCAGCAAGAATGCACCATTTCTGACGAAAAGCACAAAATTTAAAAAATCCTATTTTTTCATTACTATATCTTTGCTTAAATTGTTGATATAACTCTTTCAAATCGTACGTAATAAGTCTTTTCTGAGCATGAACATTTCTAGAGACACTTACTTTGTCCTTCATTCCCGTCATTTGCCTAGAATAGTTATCATCTTCATAAAATCCTATAATCTGTTTTATGGTATCTTGTAAAAGTTTCTTACCATGGCTGGGGGTTTGGGAACAGATATAATGCCTTTATTTTTTGCTAATTTTCTTGCCTGATGTACTGTGTATTCTGAAACTGCAAACTGTTGTGCTACTTTTTTTCTGGACCATGATGGGGGAGCCAGTGTTAATATCTGATTTTTTTTTTTTTTTTTTTGACAACTAACAGTAGGTATCTTTTCTTTCATTAAAGCAACAATTTTTTCCAAATCATGAGCTTTTAAAAGTTTTAATTCGTCTATGGAGTATTCATCATCACTGTCCCTAGTAGAAGACTGAGCTGTAAAGCCATACTCTAGAACACAAGATATTTTACTCTGCATAGCTAACTTTGCTTGAAGTTTTTTTTTTCCCATATGCTGGGTTACTATGGGATGGCAAGGAATGTAATTTTAACAGGGACAATCCTAAATCAGATAAACTTTCAAAACTTTTTTAGCAGCACATTCTTTAATAATAAAATCATCAGGGGCCATTTCACTATTGTCAGTCTCACTTAAAACTTCATTTTCTACAGGTTGTCCTAATTTAGATGCTTTTCCACAACACTGAGGACATAATTTTTTACCTGGGCATATGCTGATATTTTTAAGATTGCAGCTGTTTCGGCTATTTGTATACTGACTTGATGCAGGGACCTCTTAACAGGTTTTTTCACATCATGGTCACCAAAAGGGTTGCAACAAGTTACTTGGTAGCTTTCATATTTCTTCAGATAATAACATTTGTGATGTAAACATACTGATATTATATCAAGAAATAAGTTCCTTGTCAGCAACAGAAAGTTCTTCACTACTGAGAAACCCTTTTGTCTTAACATAACTTGATTTATTGCATTCTGTATTAGCAAGTGATCCAACACTACACTGGTCCATTATTTTTTTCCATGATTGAGGTTGACAAACTTGTCCCAAAGTCAGATTAACACAGAGCAGCCAATGCACAAAAAAGAAAATATTGGAAGCAATATATTTCACAGCAAAGTTTAAGAGACTTCTGGATAGCCTGTCCACAGTGAAATCAGCATGAGCATCTGAACCATTGCTTCCTTAACTGGGAATGAGGGACTGAAACCTTACTTCTCTTTAGCTGGAGGACATCCCTAGGAGGGTGAGGTGAGAAAAGAGAAATCTTTTTGACCTCCACTCTCATCTCAGCACTTGGGGAGTTTTACAATATCATAAAACTTACCCCATTTGAACTTGTGGTCAGTTGAGCACAGGATCTGGGAGGAAGTCAAAACAAATTCTCATTACCTTAGGAATATGCTGTATCCTTTTGCCCCATGCCACATTTTCTTTTAAAAAGTGCTCTCTGATAAGTTGCGATTGTTTCCTAGTGCCCATCCATTTTGCAAGCTTACTTTGGTGTATTAACTAGTCATTCACATATAAAACCTGCTTATATATCTTTTGTGGAAATGTTTACATTGGGTGGGGGGAGGGGGATACATTTTCCAAAATTCTGTTTCAGGGAGATTTGTCAGAGTAATTTTTTTTTAGGAATTTTTGCAATCTGCAATAAGAGAATAACATATTTGAAATGACTGAAAAACTTTAAAACCTCACCATACTTGTTGTGGGGTGCAGCTGAACTAGCCATATCATCAAACTTGTTAATATGGTATCTCTGAAACTATATGGTATAAGAAAACATAATTTTTTTTATTTTTGTGTCCTTGTTAGTTTTATCTCCTTGTGAAATTTCTTGAATTTTAGAGAAGAATTATAATTAATAAAAAAAGTGGTTGAATTGACGAAGTGGAACTCCATACGCATTTCAGATATTTGCACATATCTTCAAAAGCAAGCTGAAAGCCACTATTTTTTTTTTCTTGTTGTGTGACAGTATATGTCAAAGACCAATATACATTAAAAAAGAGCTCCCTCATACCTCTGCTATTTTCTGTAGAGCCTAACATAGAATAGCAAGTTTTTTTCTTAAATTTTCACTTTACCACTATATTTAATTTATTTATTCAGTGTTTTCAATGAAATTTAAAATTATTTCTTATTCTGGAAGCTCTTTCGCATAAGGGTACAAAATTTCTTTCTTCTAAGCTAAATAGCACTACAGCTATGCAGCATTTTGTGAAAAGTGGTACTCTGTCGCTCTACGTGTGCGATTGGTGTTAAGTGAAACTTTGGAGCACTGTATCTCAGAAACTATGAGGTGTAGGAAGTTAAAATCTGGTCATTTTCTATATCTTGGTGAAGTATACCTCCATACCAAATTTCATCAAAATCTGAGATGGTGGGTTACATTTCTCCAAAAAATTGGATGAATTGATGTGGAATGACCCCATAGCTATTCGCCGAGTTTCACGTTAATCTCACGGTTTTTTTCTTGGTGCATGGATTTTTATGACAATGAGTGTATTTAATTTTAAATATAATAAAATTATCTTAAAACACTCCCTTGTGATTATTTTTAGTGTACAACTATACTTGGTTGCAGCTCAAAATATAAAAATTCTGTCTCTTTCAGCATATACCAGGGTTGTATAAAAATAAAATGTATCTGTGTATACAACCACTGAAACAGAAAACTTACTGCAAATCCGGGAATCACACGCAGAATAACAATAGAATAAGATAATTTAAAGAAAAATTAATAAAACATAATTATTAGAACATTACAGATTTTAGTGAGGACAAATAGAACTGGATGCGCAGCAATTTGTGCAAAATAAACCTTTAGGGCAAAATATTAAAAATATTGAACTCTGAACCTCATAAAAACAAGAGACTAATTAAAGAAAATTAATGAACCTTAAAAAATTATGAATAGCATTTTCAACAACTGAATTAAAAAATAGTAACTTACAAAATACATAAAACATATTTTAATTGATTAACTGGCAACCGCAAAAAGAACTTGGCAAGGAAATTTAAATTCTTTCTGTGTAAATGAAACTTTTGATACAGTTCCTATACATTGATAGCAGGCCTTGATAAAATCTGGAGGCCAGAAACATGTAAAAACAAAATAACTCAGAAGATGTGAAAAATAAATGAAAGTTCTTCAGATTAAAATAGAATTAAATATATTAATCACAGTGAGGCCTTGAGTTAGTTTTTAATTGCTGTAAATAACATTATATTTTTTTAAATCTACAAGCAAAAACTATCTCCAAAATCTGCTAATAATTTGGAAACTATCTGCATACGGCGTATGTGTGTGTGTCTACATTCTGCTACTCTGGCATATACTGTACTTTGTTCTCTTTCATCATGAACTTTGTTCTGCTTCATGAATTTTATTCTCTTTCAGCTTTGTTCTCTGCTATCATGAACTTTGTTTTCTTTTGTCATGAACTTTGTTCTGCTTCATGAATTTTATTCCCTTTCAGCTTTGTTCTTTTTCAACATAAACTTTGTTCTCCTTGAGCATGAACTTTGTTCTGCTTCATGAATTTTATTCTCTTTCAGCTTTGCTCTTTTTTATCATAAACTTTGTTTTTTTTGTCATGAACTTTGTTCTCTTTTAGTATGAACTTTGTTCTTGTTTAGAATGAACTTGTTCTCTTTCATCATGAGCTTTGTTCTTTTTCAACATAAACTTTGTTCTGCTTGAGCTTGAACTTTGTTCCCCTTCATCGTGAACTTTATTGCATGTTGCAGTTCCTGCATTTGATGTTACAAGTCAGTGTTGTCAAATTTTTAGGTATTCATATTTTTTCTGTTTTGTGATATACATCCATGATTTTTGTTATTTTATAGTTTGCTTTATTTATGTTAAAAGCAGTACCTGTGAAATGACAGTATTTTCCCATTTTGTTTTATTATTTCAAAATGTATATAAATGTAGTTATTATTTAAAAATATGCTCTCATATATACCAAATGATTTCCTTATTTCTTTTAGCAGCAGAAGAAATAATCGAACGGTGCAGCGTCAAGCATCAGTTCTTAATCCACCAGAGCCTGGAAAAGACACCAACAATTCTTGCTGTGCTGGCAGGTGTTGGTTTGTACAGGATATATGTGGAATCATTTGTGCCATTTTAACATGGTTACTAGTTCTGTATGCTGAGTATGTGGTTGTGTTCATTATTTTACTTCCTGGACCTCATCCCTATTACAGTGCTGTTAACTTCCTTATATTTCAAGCCTTGGCATTCCTAGCAATATTTTCTCATCTAAGGACAATGTTTTCTGATCCTGTAAGTTTACTCTTTGTAGCTGAAACATAGTTCATATGAGGAAATGCTTACATTAGTAGTCATATATCTATATTTTAAAATATGTATGCTGTAGCATATTTTTTAATTTTACTACTACAGTCAAAACTCGATAAGCCACACACCCTTTAAACTGCCAACCTCACCTTCCACCCACTACTCACAGGTTATAAATCTTATCCTATTCTGCTAAATTGAAATTTCCGACTGCCGCCTCGCTTTTCACCATTGGACAGGACACTCTCGCAGCATTTCAGTGCTTCTCATTGTAGAATACACCATTGAACCACTTCTCAAAATATTTACTTGCAAAGGATACTCTAAATTGCTCACATAATTTTCTTAAGTGTGCTCCAAAAGCTTGTAACATGAGTCTTCCTTGAAGATGTTTTGTGGAATAGGTGAGAAAACAGCCAACACCATGTCGACTGTCCTGAAAAAAGAACAGTGCAGTTTGCAACGTATGGTTGGCTACCAAAAATCAAGGGCAGTCTCTTCTGTGATTTATTGCATCTGACAGAAGTGATGCAACTGGCATATGTGAGTATGTGTGTTTGGTTAAATATCAAAGTGTAAATGGAGAGTTCAGTACTAATTACCCTGCTCATGTGGTTCCCTTTGTGATTTGACCTAGTGACACTAGCTTAACTGCTGCATCTTACATTTCTACTAAATAATATTATAATCGATGTTACAATGTATATCACATCTATATTTCCACAGAGGTCGTACTTCTTCAGAAAATGACATTTCCTGTCTGACATTTTGAATTCTAAAACCTCGAGCAGTATCCAGTCCTTCAGTAGTCATTGTTTCTAGCAGGGACTTCTTGTTGTGTGAGCTTTTTTCATTCATCAAATTTTGTTTATTTTAACACACCCTGAAATGGGTGTGTTAAAATAAACATTGGACATTCATCAGAAAATTTTAATTTGCAAATTTAAAGATTGTAATCCCATATCAGCTAGAATCTAGTATCAGATTCCAGCTGATATGGTATTACAATACCAGATTCTAGCTGAAAGGATTTGTAATCTCTTTTCAGCTAGAATCTGGTATTAGGAGATCATTTTTCCAGCTTTTTTTTATAATTCACATGGGTACTCATATAGGGGGCAAGAGGGGGCATTTGCCTTCGCTTGGAAATCTAACCATGCCTTTTCTCCTCATGGAAGATATACAGATATTTTCGTGAAGACGTTAATTCTGATAGTTATTTTTACGCTTTCCAACCGTAGGTTGAAGAAGCGTATATGCTCCAGCTTTGTCCGTCCGTCCGCACAATAACTGGTGTAAAAATGGTTCGATTTCGATGAAATTTTAGTATGGGGTAGGGGACCACCTAGGGACGAACCCTATTGAAAATGGGACATATGGGGTCAAAGGTCACGACGTAGGAGCGAAATTATTCCATTGCCTTTATGCACCATAACTTGCGTAAATATGGTTTGATTTCAATGAAACTTTACTATGTGGTAGGGGACCACCTAGGGACGAACCCTATTGAAAATGGGACAAATGGGGTCAAAGGTCACGACATAGGAGCGGGATCATTCCATTGCCCTTATGCGTCATAACTTGCGTAAATATGGTTCGATTTCAATGAAAGTTTACTATGTGGTAGGAGACCGCCTGGGGACGAACCCTATTCAGAATGGGTGAAGTGGGGTCAAAGGTCAGGACATAAGATGGGGATGCATTCCATTGCCCTTATGCATCATAACTTGCGTAAAAAATGGTTCGATTTCGATGAAATTTCAGTATGCAGTAGTGGACCACCTGGTCACGAACCCTATTTAAAATGGACGAAATGTGGTCAAAGGTCAGACATAGGATTGCGATCCTTTCCATTGCCCTTATCCCATATTATTAAGGTGGACGTCAAGTAATTTTACTTCCTATACTTCCAATGGAAAAAGTTTTGTACACATTTCCTTCACAATTAATGTGTTCCCAAGGATGAAAATTTTAACATCGATTATTGAAAATGGGTGAAATGGGGTCAAAGGGCAGGACATAGAAGCAGAATCACTTCCATCGCCATTATGCGTCATAACTTACGTAAAAATGCTTCGATTTGGATGAAATGTTAGTATGTTGTAGGGTCTTGTCTGGGGACGAATTCTATTGAAAATGGGCGAAATGGGGTCAAAGGTTAGGACACAGAAGCAGGATCTATTCCATAGCCTTTATGCATTATAACTTACGTAAAAATGCTTTGATTGCGACAAAACTTTATCATGTTATTTCGGAGGTATACCAAACCAGTTCTGTTGAATATCATCGAAGAATCAAAGGTCAGGACACAAGACCGAGATTTATTCCACAGCCATTATTCTCATAACTTGAGTGATAACTTGAGTAATGATTTCTGGTATGTTGGAAAGCGTATTATAATCAGTGCATTGCATGATTTTACTAACTTGTTTTATTGATTTTCTGGATGCATGTGTATGTGGTGGAAATTGGGAAAATGTTGGTAGAAAGGAAAATTATTAGTAGAAAGTAATGAAATTTCCTATTGCTTGTTGAGGCATAGCATACAGTATGGAAAAGTATGAAAGGCAAAGAAATCAAAAATATATTGTCCTCTGCAGCAGCCATTCACTGCTAGACAAAGATCTTCTGAAGTTTTAGCTAGAATTAATTCATACACTCGACGTGGATCAGAAACACCAAACAGAAGTCATTGCTCTTTCCACGTTATGGTGGCCGATAAGAATTTTTCTGTGACTCACTTATTAACGTGCAAAGAGCGATGACTTCTGTTTGGTGTTTCTGATCCACGTCGAGTGTATGAATTAATTACTTATTCAGCTAGAACTTTGACTTGAGGGAATTTTTTCCTTCCAATGACCGATTGGTGATTGCTGGGGTTTCATGGCGCATGCGACACAGGAAGGCAAAAGGATAAAAAAAAAAAATGACAAAGAAATTACTGAATTGTCCTAACGTGCTGTCTGATTTTATGTACCCACCTTTTCTTTTTTTTTTTTTTTTAAATGCAGTTTTTGGGTCTTCTGGTTTCCAGTTAAATTTACATGTATGTGTTAAGAATTCAGCCAAAATGGTTAGATAACAGGAACACACAGTGGAAATTTTGCATGTGGTGTTTGTGTATGTTATTCGAAGTTACAATTTCTGTTTGCCCCCACCTAAAAACTAAGCTATGGGTGCCCATGATAGGTCATGTATCATGTAGCTGAAGAAATTAGAAAAGTAGGAGACATATCAAATGATGAACATAAATGGATGGGATCTGAAAAACAACCATTCAGTTAAATTTAAAAGTGGCATGCTCAAAATTTAGAGAAAGCTTTTGTTTAATGGATTGGCTAGGTAAATGCCAAGCATGGAGTTATTACTGATGAAGTTATTTTTAAAAAGCAAGGCAGTTTGGGGAAAGAATATCAAATTCAAGGATTCAGCTACAGTAATGATTCGCTTTTAAAGACTCAAAAATTGGCATGGGTTATCTTTAAGACTATGGCACAGTGAAACAGCCGAAACCTTTAAAACTTCAGTGGATGTGGCAAGAATAAAAATGCTAGAAATCATATTTGGCTATGAATTAAAAGATGTTAATAAATTACATGGATGAATCTAATTTGTTTTATAGGAATGATGCCAAATAAATTGATTTCAAACAAAATGAGAAATATTGCAAAAGGATGAAAGATAGAATAACAGCAGTTCATGTAAATGCTGATGGTACTAATAAAATAATTATTGATATTATAGGAAAGAGCAAAACACCACGTTCTTTCAAGAATTTTCATCACAAACTTTACTTAATCACTGTGTTTTCAATCCCTGCATTCTCAGAATTACTGATCTGATATGTAAGAATATATGTTTATTTTATTTTTTTGCTTATACTGCCATTCAGTTAATTTTACCCTATTTTGTATGTGAACACTTTAAACTGCCACCTTTGAATACCACCAGTTTTGTATGATGAACAAAATATGGTGTTTAACAAGGTTCGACTGCCCAGTGTATATCATAATGATTTTTACTTCAACAGTTGGTTATCACACAAATGCATCTAAAACATGTTAACTGTAATTGATGTAAAAATAGTTAATTATGGAAGTTCTGAAGTGTTTAATGGTTAAAAAACACCCCACCTATAATATAAAATATAATTTCATCGTTTTTATGTGTGTAATTTGCAC
The DNA here is from genome assembly GCA_039090855.1 of Macrothele yani. Lineage (NCBI taxonomy): Eukaryota > Metazoa > Arthropoda > Arachnida > Araneae > Macrothelidae > Macrothele > Macrothele yani. Next base: position 81,764,582 of record CM077026.1, read on the forward strand.
CATCATGGTAAATATAAATTCTGAAGTTTCATTTCAGGTTGGCCAAGTGGTCTGAGGTGCTGGCTTCTGACCATTTGTCCCAGATGGGCATGAGTTTGAGGCATGGGTGATGTGTTTGCTTAATGGTGCTGTCCTTGATCCGTCTTTAGAAGCAGTGGTCATAATTTAGGGAATGGGTTACTGCTTATAACTAATAAAGTTCCTCATGGTGGTCACTAAACCTTGAAACAATACAAGAAAAAATTCAGGTTGCAAACATGAAACAACTGTACCGTGTGTTACACTTAAGCTTAATATTTGTTGATCTTAACAGTAAGAAGACTTAAATAAGCAGTCTCGTTTCATCTTCAGTATTGGTGAGCTATTTCCTGAACCTTCCATTTCATTAGAATATTTTCTTCTGATTTTTTCAAATTATTGTCAGTTGCCATGCAAAGTAAAAAGCAGCACCACCATGGAAGGTATGTTCTTAAAACACCGACATACATATAATTTGTTGGAAGCGGGACTACGGGCATGTGTTTTATATATGTATATATATATACACAGTTCGAGTCACATTATTGTGACCACCTCCTACTTTTGACTTCAACAGCACATAGCCAGTGAAAGAAGGCACATGTCGCGAGCTAGCTTGAACGGTATATCAGGTGTGCAGTAGGCATTCTGAAAACGTATCGCTCATTGCTGTCATGGATAAAAGAAGCGATTTATCAGATTTGCAAAAAGGGATGTTTATTGACTTTCGGGCCAAGGGTGGCAGTATTTTTGAAACAGCGCAGTTTACGAACTGTTCGTGTGCTGCTGTGTTTAAAGTGTATCGTGATTGGAGAAATGGCACCATTGTGAATAAGCGATGTGGAAACTGCAGAGCGCCACGTGCCATTGATGTGAGAGGTGAACATTGGCTTCGAAGGTGCGTGAAGGCCGATCGACACGATACAGTGGAGCAACTCACTGGCCGAATAAACCAGAGAACTACCGGAAGTGTTTTTAAAACAACAGTTCAGCGAACCCCTGCTGCGTATGGGGTTCTAATGCAGATGGATGGCCACTGCAAATAAAGGTGCATCAGCAGAAATGGCCACTGCTAATAAAGGTGCATCAGCAGAAAAGGCTTACATTTGCCCAGCAGTATCGGAATTGGACCTCCTCTGATTAGCAAAGGATTGCCTTCTCCAACGAGTTGCATTTTCTGCTTCATCGAATGGATGGACGTTGGCACTCTTCAACCGTTGCTGGAAGAACACAAGTTGTTAGGGGCAGCATTATGGTCCAGGGAATGTTTTCATGGCATTCTCTGGATCCACGCATACCTGTGGAAGACACTATGGACCGAATTTGTTATGAATCCATCCTTGTAGACCCATACATGCTGATTGTCTTATATGCTGATTGCTGACCCATACATGCTGATTGTGTAATATGTACACCCATACATGATGATTGTCTTCCCTGGGGCAGATGGAATCTTCCAGCATGACAATGGGACGTGTCACACAGCTAGAAATGTCCAAGAGTGGTTAGAAGAGGACAATGAAGACTTCCAAGTACTTCCCTGGCCCCATAATTCCCCAGACTTAAACCCAATTAAGCATCTGTGGGACCACCTCGATCGTGTTGTTCGCTCTATGGATCCTCCACCACGCACCCTCCAGCAGCTGTCAGATGCACTGCAGTCAGCATGGGCTCCACATACCTGCGTATACCTTCCAGCACCTTATTGAGTCGCTCCCAGCCCGTCTAGCTGCTGTCCGCGCTGCACATGGCAGTTACTCTAGATATTACCTGGTGGTCACAATAATGTGACTCGACTGTGTATATATGTACACTGTGGGAAAGTAAAAAAGAACATTAAAAATTGCAGCTTCATCTATGAGATTTATGTTGTAGCAACAACGTCGAGAAAGGAAAGTGATCACACATGTGAAGTTATTCATTTATTTTACCTTTTGATGCATATTACAGTGTACAGAAGGCACATTTTAATAAGGTGTTGCACCTCCTCCAGCAGCAATACAAGCTTCCAATCTGGCATGCAATCGGTCCTACAAATGCTGGATATCGTGCTGAGGGATAGCACTCCATGTGCTTTCTGTTGGAGGTTTCATCCATGGACCCCAGCCAGAAGTGTAATGTCCTTCCATGGACCCCAGACAGAAGTGTAAATCCTTATGTAGGGCAAAAATCACACTTCACTCAGTTCATGAAACTTGCAACAAAATAGGTGTATAAGGCATTTAATACCATTTGTTGCTCCAAAGGTTAACATGTTTAACTCAGCAGAAAACAAGACAATTACCACCACACAACACATTTCATAGCAGTGAGATAAAAAGACAATCCACCCAGCAGAACAACCAAAACATCACAGACAACCACACCTACTGATAACACAAGACAACAGGACTGTTGCCATTCTACAAAAAAAGAAATATTCTTGCTGCTGTTGATATATCACTTTCAGCAGCAAATGCTCATTTGCATGTTTGAGCATACATAGTTGAAATAAGGTACACATTTTGTGCACACACGATTTTCTTTCTTCATGCAAGAATAATAACAAACAAAATACCTTTAGGAAATTATACACTTGCCAGAAATCATGAAAACAACAAAAATTTTCTTTTGTTGTTTTCATGATTTCTGGCAAGTAAAATCATGAAAACAACAAAAGAAAATTCTTTAGTACATGAAACATGCCTAACATAACTACCCCTGTTTCCAGGTTTTTCTGGTATAACTAAATAAACTAGTTCAATGTGTATACTTCACAAATAACCAATTACAGAACATTTGCAACTTGTCAGAAGTCATATAGCTTTTGTTAATAAGTCTTCAATATTCTGTTTTCCTGAAACACGCAAAAGTTGAAATATTCCGTAAGATAAATATTCTCTTACAAAGAAATAACGAATGTCTATGTGTTTAGTCCTTTGTTTCTCAACAAAATTTCGGGAAAAGAATATAGCACTTTTACTGTAACAATAGATTTTAGGTAGTGTCAATGGTAATGAAAAACACAAACAGTTTTTCAATATCCGAGACAGTCAAACACTTTCTTTTACAGTCTCAGACAACGTAATAAATTCAGCTTCCATACTGGATAATGCAACAGTTTTCTGTTTTATAGTTCTCCATGAAATAGGTACACCTCCCAGCGAAACAATATATCCAGTCATGGATTTACGATCATCTCTATCCGATGCCCAACTGGCATCTAAATATGCTGTTAATTCATAATTCTTGGCATTCGTCAGATCAATACAGTAGTCAGCAGTGTCCAACACATATTGGAATACTTGGCGCAACATTCTCCAGTGCATTTCTTAAGGTTGGCTACAATACTGAGACAACAAAATCACAGGGAACATAATATCTGGCTGTGCTCTAGATGCCAAGTAAAGCAGGCTTCCGATTAAATTTCTGTAACGCACATCTTCTGCATGGCAATCATGTTCTCCTGAATATTTAAATAAACTCCACAGTTCATAGGCAATTTACAATGACCTTCAGGTATCTTATGAAATGTGTATTGCATCTTTTGAATATAACTGTGCTAGTGCATCAATAGTTTACCTTTTTTCTTCTTCTCAAATTCAACTCCTAAAAACTGTGAGATCAAGCCTAAGTCCTTGATATCATATTTGGATTTTATTAATGCAATTGTGTGTTTTATCGTTTTCTCATCAATTGCAAAAATAGCAAGATCAGCGACGTACACGAGGATTAATGCTTTTGCTTGAAAAATATATACACAATTGCAATGTGGGAGTTTCTCAAAACCTAAATTAATGAAGGTTTTATCTAATTAAAAAAATCATTCTCTTCCTGCTTGATGTAGTCCATACAATGCTTTCTTTAACTTTAAAACATGATCTTCCAAATGTGGTATAGAAAACCCTTGTGGTTGTTTCATATATATAACTTCATTTAGTGTACTGTAAAGATATGCACATTTTATATCCAGATGACGGTGAGTCCATCCTTTCAGAATAACCAATAGCACTATAAACACTCTTACTAGTGTAAAACTAATAACTGGGGTGAATGTATCAAAATAATCTGTACCTTCCACTTGCCTAAAACCCTGAACAACAAGTCGTGCTATAAAATGTCGGATTTTCCCTCCGGAATCTTTCTTGATGATATATATCCATTTATTTCCTAAGAGTTTTCCTCCCACTGGTTTAATAACAACTTCATAAACATTACACAATTTCAATGTATCCAGTTCTTCAACTATTGCCTTATACCATGCCCTTTTTCCCGGTAACTTCTGAGATTCAGAAAAAATATTTGGAGTTTTTACCTCAACACGATGTGCCTCTGAATCAGAATCAGACAATAAATGGTCATTCAATTGAGATTCTTCATTATAGTCAAGCCTGGGTGAAAAATTAAATTCCACCGGATTAAAAATAATATTTTTCTTTTCACAATAGCCTTTTGCCTCATTTTTACTCCTTAGCCGCACACCCTTTTCGGGATAATAATAGACATCCTTTTTCCCAGCAGATTTTCCCGACTGATGAGTAACAACAAATCTTTCCCAATTAATAGGTTTTTCAGATAAACACATGTTGACTATCAATTTTTGAGATTTCAACAGCTTCAAACTTTGAAGTTTTATCGTCTTCAAACTCTTGAGTTTTCTAAATCTGTCAATGGTGTAATGTTGGTAAGAATTTAATGTCCTGTTTTGGTTCAGACTCGCAATTATTTCCCCAAACAAAGTCAATAAATTTCACATGTTTCATTTCTATAACTTACAGTTGTACCAGGAAACCAAATTCTATAACCTTTTGTTTTCTGAGCATATCCAACCAAAACTCCTTTTTTTGCTTTACTATCTAATTTATCTCTATGCTGCCTTGGAATGAAAACATAGGCTAAACTTCCTATTATTTTTAAATGTTGAACAGAAAATTTCTTTCCAGACCATACATTCAATGGAGCTTTGGCATTTAAACTTGTGGGGAAATCTGTTTTGTAAATAATTCTGTGCATGTATCACTTCAGCCCATAATGATTTAGGTAAATGACCTTGTGATAACAATGCCCTTGCACCTTCTACAAGAGTGTGATTAAATCTTTCTGCCACTCCATTCATCTCGGGGGAATAGGGGTTTGTCCTCTCAACCTTAATACCTTCATGTTTCAGATAATTTTCAAAATAGTTAGCACAGAATTCCATTCCATTATCTGTTCTTATACATTTAATCTTTTTTCCTGTCTGCCTTTCCATTTCAGATCTATATATTTTGAAAAACTTGAATGCTTCACTCTTCTGTCTTAAGAAATAGACAACTGAAAATCTAGAATAATCATCAATGATTGTGAAAAAATATTGAGCACCTCCCATAGATGTCACAGGTGCTGGACCCTAAACATCCATGTGCAATAATTCAAGAACCTGTGAAGTTTTGATATGTTCAATGCCTTTAAATGATGCTCTTTTTGCTTAAATTGCCAGATTACATACCTCACAATTTTTAATGGTACCAACTAATTTTTCTAGTCCAAAAACATTCTTAGTTTTGGAAAATTCATTTAAAGCTGTAGCATTCTGGTGCCCAAATCTTGTATGCCATAGCATAACATTATTTCTGTTTGCCACATGAACTTCAATAGTAGCTGATTTCTTTATCAAATATGCTTTAATTATATAGAACTTTTCAATTAATGGTACTTTTAAAGAAATTTCATTTTTAGTATTCTTAATAACAATTGCTTTGTTTTTGATAAGTGCACTGTAACCTGCTATATCAATCAATCTACCTGATATTAGGTTTCTACTCACCCCTGGAGCATACAATACATTTTTCAAAAGTAGTGATACTTTGCCCCTATCTTGTAAAACAGATAATTGCACATTTCCATATCCCCAGATTTTTGTTGACCCTATCCTTAGCAGAAACATCAGGTTCTGGCTTTGGCTCTGTCTCATCAACAAACCCAAATAAGCCTTGGTTTAAAAGCAACATTTTCATATTAAATTTGCACTGACGAAAATTATCTTTATTGAGTTTAGCAAAACTCAATATGCTTGTTGAACCTTCAAGAGAAGCCATGCTGCACACAGTCTCCTTTTCTTTTGTTTTAACTGAAAACAAAAAAAAATTCGTCTTACAATTCTTGAAATATCTGCTGATAACAGTTACCAAAAACTTGTTTTAGAAAACCATGGACTTCTGCTACCATTGTTGTTGGAGGTTCCATCCATGGACCCCAGACAGAAATGTAATGTCCTTCCATGGACCCCAGACAGAAGTGTAAATCCTTATGTAGGGCAAAAATCACACTTCACTCAGTTCATGAAACTTGCAACAAAATAGGTGTATAAGGCATTTAATACCATTTGTTGCTCCAAAGGTTTAACTCAGCAGAAAACAAGACAATTACCACCACACAACACATCTCATAGCAGTGAGATAAAAAGACAATCCACCCAGCAGAACAACCAAAACATCACAGACAACCACACCTAATGATAACACAAAACAACAGGACTGTTGCCATTCTACAAAAAAGAAATATTCTTGCTGCTGTTGATACATCACTATCAGCAGCAAATGCTCATTTGCATGTTTGAGCATACATAGTTGAAATAAGGTACACATTTTGTGCACACACGATTTTCTTTCTTCATGCAAGAATAATAGCAAACAAAATACCTTTAACAAATTATACACTTGCCAGAAATCATGGAAACAACAAAAATATATATAATTTTTTTTTTTAGTACATGAAACATGCCTGACATTTTCAACTTCGACGGGTAATTCAGAGATGATCACTGCCTGCTGTGGTCTGCGGAAGAGTCTATCTGATCCAGTCCCAGACAGGCTCAATTGGTGACAGGTCCGGAGAGCATGTTGGCCAAGGGAGTTGAGGCACAGCCTGAAGAGCATGTTGAGTTGCACATCGGAGTGTGGGCAGCTGGAATATTGCATGTAGGATCGCACTAAAAAATGGCAGGACGACTGGCTGCACGATGTTGCTGACGTATGTACTGCTATTTAGTGTACCCTGTACAAACCCCAGACTCATACGAGAGTGATAGCTGATCGCACCCCACACCATGATGCCTGGCGAGGGGTGTGTGTCATTGGCGGATGCACAATGGCAGAAGCCATTCACCATATTGCCTTTGGACGCATATACGATCGTCAAATACTCCCAAGCAGAATCAGCTTTTATCACTGAAGATCACGGACCGCCATTCTTTCCTCCAATAGACTTGTTCTTGACACCAGTGCAAACGTGCTCGACGGTGTCAGTGGTAACTGTGCCAGCGGAGTGTGTGTGTACCTGTAGTCCCGCTTCCAACAAATGATTCCATATCGTTCTGGTAGACACCCTTGGTATGACAGAGGATCGAATTGGTGACGCCATAGCTGTCTGCTCTGCCAATGCTGCCCTCCTGATATACTGAATATCTCGTGCGTCCATAACTCTGTGTTGCCCGGAACCATGTCTGCAAGTGTGCGGAAACTCCACTGACCACCGGCGCTAACATCTTACGACGGCCGACATATCTTGTCCCACTTTGTCCATAATTTGACGGAAGGACCACCTCCTTCCGCAAACCCACTATATGGCCTTGCTCGAACTCTAATAATTGAACAGATGTTGAGCGCCTGCATCGTCCAGGCAAGATAGCTTCTTCAACGAGCTCTGAACAACATAACACCAGACGAATGACTTCATTCTGCATGCCCTAGTCCTTAAGTATGTGCTGCGTACATTTGCATGTTGTTGTCCACAGTGACTTCATTGTTTCATCCAATGAAATTCCAACTTGGATCACAATTTCTGCTGCCCTTAACAATTAACATATTTTTATATGACGGTCCTACCGACATTCCTTCTGGGTGTTCTTTTTTAACTTTCCTGCAGTGTATATATATGTATCTCTGATACAGTGGCGTATCTTGGGTCCAAAACCTGGGCTATCTCACCCGTACCCCACCCCCACCCCCACAGTACTGTTTTTTTTTATTGCAAAGTTTAATTTTTAATTGTTAAGTAATGGAAGTAACTTTTCTTATAAATTTTAGGTACATGCTACTGCTAACATGATACCAAATAATTATGAGGATTAGGATTTGAACACTTATTTGTACATGAGCTCCATTCTTCTTTCCTTTCGTGTGAACTTGAGTGTTACGTTTTCATAAAATGTTTCTTCCGAGTACTTTTTCATATTTAAAAAGAATGTTTTTCTCTATTGCCAAAACAGCCAAGTTGCTTGAATGTACATGTCCTTGTGTGGCTTTAAGATATATCTTGATCCTTTTTAGTGCAGAAAAACTTCTTTTGGCAGTTTCAGTTTCTAATGGAAATTTTAATATTAGGTCTGCTAATTTGTACACCTCATTAAACACTATGTCCAATTTATTCAACTTTATATAACAAGTAATGTCTCTTACTAATTTGTTTTTGTATTCATCGAGGGAATAAAACACCTTCAGTTCATTTTTTAGTCAAGCTGTATCAAAATTTGAAGCATAGAGTTCTTTAAGTTCTGCCAGTAGATGTTCAGGGAAGCTTTCACAAAATTTATCAAAACAATTCGAATCTTAACAAAGCCACGAATTTAAGATATAATATCACTGATGTTAATTCATTGACACGTCACACAAACTGAAACAACTCTCGTGAAACACGTGCTCTTGTGGGCGGCAGCATGCCAGTGACTGAGGCAATCTAAGTCTTATCTTTTCTGAGCGAATTGTTGCCCAAAGCAATGTTCCATTCTCCTCCATATGCTCATTCATGTTGTCATTGAAACTCTAGTAGGCAATCATATGGAAGGTCTTCGAATCAGAAGAGCAAAGACTCTGGAAGAGCTGGTTGCCTTACACCGTTGGTCTTCTCTCGCCAGACTGAGTCAAAGAAGCGAATCCACGCATGTTTTTTTTTTTTTTTTCGTAGTGAAAGCATTGACGTATCTTAATACCGTTGATATTGACTTTCATTTGTGTATATTTTGTTGACTTTTATTTGTGCATTCTCTGGGCTTCACAGCTAGCCTAGCTAACCTTGAATATATGCCACTGCTCTGAAACATATCTAAAAATAATTTGTGTTTTTAATTTGAAAAATGTGGTTAATTGAGTGGGAAACTAATTTTTATTTCCATTGACAAATTCACTTAATTCTTCTTTTCTCTGAGTTTTTATTTTTTAGCAGATATTTCTGGCTTTTTGGTGACTCACAAGGTCCTTTCTCAATGCTTTCAATCCAATTCTTTAAGTGCATTGACACTAAATGCAAGAGCCTTTTCAATCACCAAAGTGCCAGAAATATCTGCTAAAAAAAGGTGAAAACTTGGAGAAAAAAGAAATGTATGCAGATTTTTCAACTGAATGTAATTTTTGCATCTGGGCAAAGACAAAGGCAAATGTTTTTTCATGTTATCTTGGAAAATTACTCATATCTTCACAAAAAACTCCGGTAAGTCATTACATATGCACGCACACCACTAAAAATCATGGAAATCATACATAGGCAGAGTAGCACAATGTAGATGTACACACGAATGTTGTTCATAGATAGTTTTTGGATTATTATTAGCAGGTTTTGCTGATAGTTTTTGCTTGTAGATTAAATAAAAATGTTATTTACAGAAATTAAAACACTAACTCAAAGCTTTACTCAGATTAATATACTTCATTCTGTTTTAACTGGAAGAACTTTCATTTGTTTTTCACATCGTCTGAGTTCTTTTGTTTTTACAGATGTTTCTGGCCTAGGTTTTATCAAGGTCTGTTCTCAATGTATAGGAACTGTAACAAAAGTTTCATTTACACAGAAAGAATATGAATTTTATTGCCAGGTTTCTCTTACAGTTGCCAGTTATTAAATTAAAATCATTTCCTTATGTATTTTGTAAGTCAAGTATTTTGAATTAACTTGCTTAAAGTACTATTTATGATTTTTGAAGGTTCATTGATTGAACTGTTTTTCTAGATATAAAAATGTTAGTCTCTTGTTTTTATGAGGTTCATAGTCCAATATTTTGCCATAAAAGTCCATCTCACACACATTGCTGCACAATCAATTGTAATGTACTTATTTTGTCCTCATTGGAATCTGTAATGTTCTAATAATTGTTTATTGTTTTATTTTTTTCTCTTTAAATTATCTTATTCTATTGTTATCATGGTTCGTGCTTTGCGGGTTTGCAGCAAGTTTTCTGTTTCAGTGGTTGTGTACACAGATACATTTTATTTTTGTACATAAAAATAAATGAGAATTACTTTTAATTCTTCCTATGTACAACTCTGTACATAGGAAACACTAAAATTAATTTAAAATATAGACTTGCCCAGCATATGTGATAAAAAAAACAACAAGAAGTTACAGCATTAAATCAATATTGCCAGAAAAATAATTTTGAACTTGATTTTGCTAATATCCAACATCTAATTCAACATGAAAAACAGGATGAAATCAGACAATCAGAGGCTATTTCAAACTACAAAAAATATTCAAAATGTTTATAACAGTAACACTTGTACAAAGCTACCATATCCATAGAAATGACTTAAATAAAGAAGAGATACAGTAGAAAAGAAAAATGAATAACTAGGAAAAGAAGAAAAATCAATTAACAAATGGTTTAAAGATTTCTCAGTAGATGACAGTGGCACCACAATATTTATGACCTCACTTTTAACTCACCAATGAGAAAAGGTTACCGAAAGGTAGCAAAGACAAACAATGTGAGCCACAGAGGAGAATATACAGAGGTACAACTCTCTCTCTCTCTCTCTCTCTCTCTCTCTCTCTCTCTCTCTTGTGATTTTTGCCAGACCTCAGAGGTCTGACATGAAACTACATAAGTGTCTGTCACATGATAGGAAACCAGGGGCTATAAAAGCAGTGCTGCAAAGAGAGTTGTTGCTGTTGAAGAGAGAGAGACTAGAATTCTATGGGTAGGATTACTGTATGTACTTTAGTTCCATGTTTGTCCACTGGCACTCTGTTTTACTCAGATCTTTAGTATCAATCTTTTTCCACTAGCCTTTATGGGTGATTTACTTCTGGGTTTCATGTTCTGTGGTGTGACCAATCTAAAAACCCCATATAGTGATTGTGTGATACTCACTATACAAGAAAAGTTTCCTTTCTTTCTGGTTTAAGTCTTAAACTGTCCCTTTGAAAATGTGCCTCCACTGAGCTAAAAAAATTAAGTTAGGGCTATATATATAAAAAAAAAAAAAACTTGACCTCAGATGGGAAAAGTGTAGTTTATACTAAGGATTATGGAAATAATGTTGACTTCAACTTTATTGACAAGTTTTATAAAAACAATAAATTTTGTTATGTGAAGAAGAATTTTTATAAAATTATATTTCATAACATTTTTAATTTTATCTTAGCCATGGGAAATACTGTTTCGTTTTCACTGTACAATGAAATGAAACAATATTCTTCATGCATCAACATGCCTTCTTTCTGTGCCCAAGAGAAAAAATGTGATGAATGTTTTAAAAGTTTATGGGAGAAATGAATAATCTTCCATGATAACATAACATATTATAGAAATGTTGTGTTGAACTAATATTTTGTCCAAATAAGTACAGTACAATTCCAAAAATCCACACACCTAAAATCTGCTATTCCCTAAAATCCGCATGGATTCGAACACTGGTCACAGTCACAGTTAACAGACGGGTAAGAAAAAAAGGTTTCAGAAATAGAATTTTTTTTATTTTCCAGCTGACATAAAATATATATATATATATATATATATATATATATATTTAAGGTCTTTTTAAAGGTTTTTAAAATCTTTGTGTTTTCTCTATTTGAAAAATATTACTAATATAAATTTTTTTGGTCAAAAATAATGGTACAGTATTGAGAGATTGAAGTTCAAATAAAGCACATATCAAGCGGGCAATCTGGCAACTCAGCATTGCGTGTTTACAATTTTTTCCGGTACACGTGCTGTGAGAATCTGTTGTGCTGTGAGAATCTGTTTTTTTATGTCTTGTTTCATGTCCTAAGGTGACATTTTTTTAATAATTGTTTGGAAATTTGAGAAAATGGCAGGAGTGAAGAGAAAGCACAGCTCTTTAACGATTCAGCAGAAAGTGGACTTGTTGCAGAAACTTGATAATGGCAGTGCACCAAAGCATGTTGCAGAGATTTTTGGTATTGCTGTTTGGACTGTGTACGATATTAAAAATAACTCAGACAAGATATTGCAATTCTATGCAATGAGTGGTAGCAATTCTGAAATTGCTGATTGCAAAACGACGCATGAAGCTAGAAACTCCACCCTCGATGCTGTTGTTTACGAGTGGTTTCGGCAAAGGCGTAACCATGGTATGCCAATTACAGGTCCTCTCTTATGCAAAAAAGCCAAACTATTTCATCAGCAACTGAAGATTGATGAGCCTTGTAATTTTTCAGTTGGATGGATATCCCACTTCAAACAAAAACATGGAATTCATTACTTGAAATCCTGAGGGGAGCAAGAATTGGCAGATTAGGTAGCTGCAGAAGAGTTTTTGGATGTGTTCGCCAAATTTGCGTAGGAGGAAGCTCTTTCTTCTGATCAAATTTATAACATGGATGAAACTGGACTTGTCTGGTGTTGTCTACCAAGACATACTCCAGTGTGTGCTGATGAAGTAGGACCTTCCGGTGTTAAGGAAGGCAAAGAAAGAGTAACGGTTGCTCTTTGTTCTAATGCCTCTGGAAATCATAAATGTATGCCATTTGTGATTGGAAAAGGTGCTTGTCCTAGGGCTTTGAAGATCTTAAAGGCCTTACCTGTGATCTACTGCAGTAATAAAAAATCATGGATGACCAAAAAACTCGCCACAGACTGGTTCAATAATCACTTTGTTAAAGATGCCAGAAAGCACTGTGTGGAGGTCGGACTTGCTCCAGACTAAAATTGTGTTGGTATGGGACAACTGCAGGGCACATCCTGAAGATTTAATTTCAAACAATGTTACAGTTATGTTCTTACCCCCAAACACAACTTCATTAATTCAACCCATGGAACAGGGCATAGTTAACAGTTGGAAGTGCAACAATAAAGGAGAATTCCTAAGGAAACTGTTAAACTCTGATAAATTGTTTCAAACAATCGAAACGTTCATTAAAGATTTCACAATGAAGGACTGATAGCAGGTTCATGGAACAATGTGAAACGTTCTTCTCTGATAAATGCATGGCATAAGTTATGGCCTGCATCAATATTTATTGACTCTGAACCCGAGGATTACGAGTTTAGGCCAAATCAAAGGCTACTGTTATGGTGAAAAAATTTTGAAGATTGAAGTTATTTATCAAAAGAGACTATATTTATGCTGGTATTGAAATTGATATGGAAATTATAGAAAATTTAAATTTGGGAGATGGGTGGATGCATTTCGAAACAAAAATATTTTCTAAGTATTAGAAGGCCATGAACATCCTAAACAAAAATGCATCTGAAAATTTACATTCCGCAAGAAGTTATTGGAAAGTTTGCGTTGTTTGTGTTCACGCAGAGTTGAGTCATCTGAAAGTGCAAAAATAAGTGAATATTGTTGCATGTGTATGAAAATGTGTCACTATAAGTCATAGGATAAAATGTACTCGTTCAATAACAACTTGTGGAGGCGGTGAAAGTCAATTTAAAAGGATAGGACAAAAATTGCAGTTATGAAATACCTTATAATACCAGGATTCGGATCGATAGCCTTAGTCAAGCTAAGGTGGGGTACATGGGACCAAGTCATGGAAGACAACAGCACACAAAATTTTTCACACTGCACTAATTTTGGACTTTTTTTTAAAGGCTACTGCCTGTATTTATTATTTTTCTTTAAAAACTTAACAAAATAATTTAGTGGACAATCAGATGGTATTTCCTTTTTTGTTGTTTGCTTAAACACAGCAGTATAAAAACAGAATCTCAATTTCTTTTCTATTTCTCTTTGGCCACTGGCCTTATGAACAGCACAACGTGACATATTTCAACACAGTTGGTTTGAACACTAGGCATTGACTTTATGCATCCAAAATTATACTACGATTCACATAGCTTACAAAAAAAAAAAGATACTGGATTATTTTTAATTCCACAAGGTGGACAAGTTCTGTTCTTTTGAAATGTACTCTCTTCTCTCTCACCTAGTTAGCTCAATGACAAATTTACAATTTTACACTTATTGATTTAAATTTACTGCACCTAAACAATCTTAGCAAACTCTGCAATCTCCCAGACCAGCTTCGAAGACTTCAATTTAAATTTACAGTTATTTTAAGAGCCACAAATTATACTTTAACAAATCTACTATCAGCAAGTAAACAAACCAAGTAAATTATCCTCAAAACAGAATTTACACTGAGCACAAGCATTAATAAACATTACATAACCTATAGAACTACCCTGAATGAACCTACTTCACTTATAAAGAAACCTCACTAACTAATCTTAAAAATTATCACTATTCATAACATCACCATAATTCAGAAATTCAAACAATCTTCTTGCACTAGCTTGCTCATAAAAATCACCTCACTCTGCACTTCACATAATAGCTCAAGATACTTAATAACTCTATACTGTAAACAAAAGCTCCAAATACCAATTAACTAAATTTCCAAACTAAATATCAAGTTCACTAACACCAACAACCAGAATTTAGAATTTAGATCCCTAGCACTACAGCAAATCATAAACAAATAAATTTAGATACTTTAAATCACCAAACAAACTTAAATTTAACACCTGCAGTGAATTTCTGAGGTAGCGGTGAGGCAAATACTCTCAGTTCAGACACTACCCTGGGTTTTTGAGAACCAACACAGGAAGAAAATACCAGTCAGGCTGAAGGCGTGAAATTGGATCGTGAATCCAATTTCAGCCTAGGCAAAGGGAAAGGAAAAAATCATCAAGTGTGACACATCATCATCAGGTACAGAATTTCCTCTAACATGATCTCGCCAATTATTGAAGCAACGCCCGACCGACCCTCGCCGGCAGTACATAACTCCGTGAGCAGCGAAACTACTGGGGGGGTTGAAGACAAGTTTCCCCCCAAAAACCACGTCCTCAGGGCTCCCCCTTTTCGAACCAATGCATGATCCCACCTTGATCAACCACGCCTGCAAGAGCCTGTCGTACTTCAACCCTAAATACTCCAGGCACATCCGGCCCAGAACTAACACAACTATATCCCAGGAAAATTCACTTATCTCTCTATATCCCAAGAAATCCAAAATCACTATATCCACATATATCCCAGGAAAATCCATTTATCTCTCTCCACATATATCCCAGGAAAATTCACTTATCTCTATATCCACATACATCCCAGGAAAAATCACTTATCTCTCTCCACATATATCCCAGGAAAAATCACTAGCAAGGAAATTCCTCTGTACCATGGCAATGCGCAGGTCCACTTCAGACAATAACACTGACCATTTACATAACCCACTAAATATTTTCACCTTATTGAAAATTAAAATTACAATTTAGACTTTTTGTAAAAACAAAAAAATTTAGGCCAAAGAAAAGAACAATTAATACTGGAACTGGTGAGCAAAAGTGTGTCTTCTCAACACATGATGTTCATTCTTTTTGTGAAATACAAAACTTGAGAACCCAAATACCTCAACTTCTATTTTGCACATATCACATCCTGGTGAAAATTCCCTACTCAGAGCCCTCTGCCCTAGGACAAGTTCCCGGCTTGCCCTAAGATCACCCCTTTCCGATGGGAGATTAACACTCATCTGGAGCATGTAAAATACTGGTCCTCAATTAACACTCCTACCATCTCAATTTCGACACTCAACACTCCAAGAATGTAAACAACACTTTAGGTTTCCAATTTCATCACACTATAATATGTTCCCAAAATCCCAATATAAATCATCCCATAATTTATCTTCACTCATAAAAAAAAATAACTCAACGCTGTAAAAGACTAGAGAGAAATGTTTACTATTATTTTATCACCCACGACATCACAATAACACTGCTTTTCAATTATCACATGCCCAACTAAACTATTATCGATGCACCAAAATTCACTGTGCCCAAACATTAAACTAAATTTTTCCGATACATTAAAATTTACTGGCCTGGGGAGTTGCTAAAATACCAGACATGACAACACAAAAAAAACATAAATGAAAACATTTTCAACTCCCCTCTCTTTTTTCTTTCTTTTTCTCCGAACTCACACCTGAGGAACCAATAAATCCTAATTTTGAAAGCTGAACGACAACACAGCCATAATCAGAGGCAAAAAAAACTTGCTCTTTTTCTTTTTGTTTCTTATGCTCAGCTCGAAGTTTAGGTACCCTGCGTGGGATGTTATATATCAATACAGAAAGATATGGACTAAAACATTACCTTCGAGCTGGCGTTCTTTTTTTCTTTTTTTTTTTTTTTCACCACAGTTTACAGTCCTGGCACAACCACAGTCTTTTTTTCTTTCCTACTGCAGCAGAGCATCGCCGGAGCCAGCAGGTACCTCCCATTGTGGTGGACTGGTGGTCGTCAAAAAGCCGTCGAGCAAAAAAAAAAAAAAAAACTCCTCCCCAAACTTTGGGAGGAGATAGAACTGTTTTTGGCCTCTCTCCTCCGGCCTTTGAAGCAGGCCTCCTCCTCCTTGGGGCAGCAACTGCATGGAGAGGTGTAGATGCTGTTGGCGGTATATCCTTAAGGGAGAAGGCATGTCTTGCCTTCCTCTGCTAAGTTCTCTCCAGGGCGAAGTTTCCGGACGGCGGGAGGCTTCTTTATCGGCGTGCTACATCGTCAACCCCTCGAATACGAATACCAGAGCCAGAGTGTCCCATTGTAGTGGACTGGTGGTCAGCAAAATGCTGCCATAACAAAAAACTTTTTTTCTCTGTGGTTCTCTCCCCGCCAAAAGGCGAGGAGAAAAAACTCCGCCGTCCCCTCTTTCTCTGACGGCCAGCAAGAGGACCAGAACAAAAGTGACTGAGACAAGCATCTCAAAGTGTCAAAGAAGTCTCGCGTGTTGGAAAAAAATGCTGACCCCTGATTGGCTGACCTTTTCCCTAGTAACAGCAATTCTCTCCCACGCCTCAAGTGACCTCTGACCTTCACACGTAGGGACCAAGCCTCTTGACCCTGAGGTCTAAAAATAGATTCTGTTGCTGAATTCCTTACCCAAAAGACGAAAAGATGTTGCACTTTTGGGCGACTTTTCACGACGTTTGGAAACAGGAACGCAAAAATGGCGAATTCTTGCTTTGCAGAAAATCACTAATTTTAATTTTTTTTTTCTCTCGTTCCGTGATGTTAAACCAAAATTAATTTTGATTCTCTGAGCTGCACACCTACTCACCTTTTCCTATCGCGATAAAAGAATAGATAAAATAATTATTTTCAAAACCCCAAAGTCAGTTAAATAAAATATTATTCTCTTTTTCTTTATTTTTTTTTTAATTAACATGAAATTTTGTTTTCCTGGTTGTGATTAAGACAAGCGAATTTTGCGCACGAATTCCCCTGCCTTTCAACCAGGAATTTTCTTCTAACGTATGTCATGGGAGAAAATTTTGCATTAATTAATCTCTGATAAACCAACAGAAAGATTGATCAGGTCTCTCTGAAATTTCACCAGAGGTTAAAATTTTCGCCATGACACTACGTAGCTTCTAGCATATGCCAAACAAGCAAATGTGTCAATGATGAATGCGTTTAGAGAAGAAGATATAGTTGAATGGATGGAATCTTCAGACGAGTGGAGTCCAAACAATGAATGATGATGAAATCATAGCTAGTGTGATTAATCCTGATGCAGGCGATTCAGACACTGACCGCGAGTATTCTACTACCAAAATAATATCCTTAGGTGATGGAATTTTGTTGGAAGAACAATATAATTTTTTAGAACAGCAGAAATATGTTTCATCACAGGAAATAATGATGATTTATAGACTTCAGGAAAAACTTCAATGAGAGAAACCAAATTTAAAACAATTAACCATTGATAGAATGTTTGCCAGCCAGAATGTTTGATTGACATATACAGTATTTGGTAAATAAAAATTCAATTAATTAGTACAGTACTATATTATGAATTTGTTCCCTGCATTTTACTTACTATTAAATACTGTATCATCGTCATCATCATTGTCAACCATTATCAATCCACTGCTGGACGAAGGTCTCCCAAGTTTCCTCCACAACGGTCTGTCTTGTGCCAGTCTCCTCCATGTAACTCCCGCATATATTCTAATTTCATCCACCCATCTTCAACGTGGTCTTTTTCTGGGTCTTTTCCTGTCCCTTGGAATTCAATCTAAAATTCCGGTTGTCCATCGATGGTCTGTCCTTCTGGCAGTTTGTCCAGCCCATTTCCATTTCAGGGATTTAACTCTGATCATGATGTCTTTCACTCTTGTCATTTTCCTGATCCACGAGTTCCTCTTCTTATCTCTCCTGGTTACACCAAGCATGCACCTCTCCATGCTACTTTGAGTTGTCTGCAGCCTTTGTATGTCTCTTTTAGTTAAGGTCCACGTCTCTGCACCATACGTAAGCACTGGAAGGATGCATTGATCAAACACTTTTCTTTTAAGAAATAATGGCATATTGCTCTTGAAAATTATGCTGTTTCTTCCAAAAGCTCTCCAGGCAAGTTTTGTACGCCCATTAATTTCTTCATCAAGGTGACCCTCACTTGATATCTGCTGTCCAAGATAAACGTACGTGTCTGTTATCTCCAGCTTTTCTCCATCAATCCATAAATCTTCATTTCTTGTAAAAGCATTGAACATCACTTTTGTCTTCTGAAAGTTCATTTTTAATCCAATTTCTTTACTCTTGTCAGCAAGTTCCTGGATCATACTCTGCAGCTCTGATGGGGTAGTTGCAAAAATGACTATGTCATCAGCAAAACAAAGGTGGGTTAGATAATCTCCATTAATCTTTATCCCTTTGTTTTCCCAGTTCAGTGATTGAAAGACATTTTCCAATGTAGCATTAAAGAGCTTCGGAGATATGGTGTCACCTTGTCTCACTCCTTTTCCAATTTTTATGTGTGTTGTATTTTCAAACAGCCGAATCTTTGCACTTGCATTTTCATAGATGTTATTAATAATATTAATGTATGCATCTTCAATACCGCAGGATTTCAGGGCCATTGTAACTGCTGATGGTTTCACCGAATCAAAGGCTTTTTCATAATCGATAAAAGCCATGCACAATGGAAGTTCATATTCCCTCCCTCTTTCAATTAGTTCTCTCAGTACGTGGATATGATCTATTGTGCTGTAGCCACTCCTGAATCCAGCTTGTTCTCTCGGTTGAGCCATGTCCAGTGTCACCTTTAAGCGATGTGAAATAACTTTAGTGAAGATTTTATAAACCACTGATAGAAGGCTGATAGGTCTGTAGTTCCTGATATCCTCAATGTCACCTTTTTATGTAGCAAGATCATTGTAGCGTTGTTCGAATCCTCAGGAATCTTCCCTTCATTAAGGCATTGAGTGAAAATTTGGGCGAGTACTGTTTCGATTTCTCCACTTGCTTGTATGAGGTCTACAGTAATTCCATCTTCTCCTGGAGCTTTTCCCTGCTTCATGTTCTTGATTGCATGTGCAACTTCTGCTGGGAGGACTGGAAGAACTGTGGTACTGGTACCTTTCAAGATGTCTGGAGTACATGTATCATCCCTTTCATATAATTTGGAGTAGAAATCTTTCAGTCTTGTCAAAATTTCACCTCCATTTCTCGTTACAGAACCATCTTCTTTTCTCAGTGCCATAATCTGTTTTCTTCCCTTACTGAGATGTCCCTTTGCTATCTTTAGGCTTTGGTTGTTTTCAATTGCTTTCTTTACTAGTTCACAGTTGAATTTCCTTACGTCTTCAGTGATACTTTTTTGTACTGTCTTGCATAGCTCTATATATTCCACTTTGGAAGTCACATCTTCTTTAGTTGTCCTCATTTCTCTTCTTTTTTGCATCAACATTTTGGTTTTTCCTGATAATTTGTTCACATGCAACTTGTTCTTAGACCCAGCTAATTTTGTTGCTGTTTCCATAAGAGCTTTGGTTACTTTTCTGTTAACTTCCGAAATATCCACTTCTTCCGATGTTAGGCCTTCTAAAGCAGAGAATCTGTTCTTCAGTTCCAACTTGAAAGTATTATGGTGTTTTTTATGGTTGGTTATGTCAATAGATTTTGTTTGTCTTATGAGTTTTCTACGTTCGAGTTTAGTGTTGAGGTGCATCTTACATCTCACCAATCTATGGTCACTACCTGTGTTGAACTTGTTTAGCACACTGCAGTCTTCTATGACGAATTTTTTGTTACACATAATAAAATCAATTTCACTTGTCGTTCCATTTGGATGTCTCCATGTCCATTTCCTGTGTGGCTTTTTCTTGAAAAAGGAGTTCAAGATGAAAAACCCTTCTGCCTCTGCAAACTCAATGAGAGTATTTCCACGCTGGTTTCTGTTGCCGTGACCGACTTTACCTACTGAAATTTCATTCTGTTGCCGTTGCCCTATTTTTGCATTGAAATCTCCCATAATTATCTTCAAGTGCTGCTTACCTTTATTATTTAGATGACGAATTTCCTCATAAAATTCTTCAATTTTTTCTTCAGGATGACTTGTGGTGGGTGCATAAGTTTGAATAATCTGAGCCTAGTAACTTCTCGAGAGTTGGATAACGAGTCGTGCAGCTCTTTCAGAGGAACTTTCAACTTCTACAACTTTATCCTTCAGTTTCTTGTTTATTATAAATCCAACACCACTAGTTCTGCCAGTATCTGTCCCACGATAGTAGAAGAGATGTCCACTTTTCAGTTCAATGAGATATTCTCCTTTTCTCCTTACCTCACTTAGCCCGACGATGTCCCACTTGATCCTTTGTAGTTCCTCTTCCAATTCAAGAAGCCTTGAATCAGAAGATAGGGAGCGTCCATTATACGTGGCCAAGGTCAGCATCAGATGGCAGCCTAGTCCGGTCCTCCAGGGTTTCTTAGCACCCTCTGCCTTCATGTCGCACTGGTCGCTGCTTTGGCCAGGTACATTCCAGCTGCCGAAGACTGAAGGCCAAGATTTAAGTTGTGGAGTCATTTTGGAGGGGTTTGGCCAGAACTCACCACGCTGGCCAAGTGGGTTAGTGAGTGTGGGATAGCTTTTTCTCTAATCCCGATGGTATAGTTATACCGCTATTGGCGGTCGTCGGAGCCCCTTTAGTGGGAAAAGGATGTACCTATATAAATTCCAAATACTACTAATTACAGTATTAAATACATATTACTAATTAATTTTACTAATTATTAAACAAATGAAAGCTATAATTCGTACACACATACCATCCTATTTGAACTAGTATTATACAGTATGTATGTACTAGTAAACACGCACAGGTTCTCTAAAATCCGCAAAATCCTATAATCTGCACAACCTCTGTAACCAAGTTGTGCGGATTTTCGGAATTGTACTGTATATTTTTGGTAAATAGAATTGAATTAAGTATTTTTTACATAAACTTCCACATTGGCTTGAGTATAGTACAACTTTGTACATACACTGGCGGAAAGTGAAAAAAGAACACCAAGAAGGAATCCGCGGACGATTATGAAATTTACATATGTCAATGGGGTCGAGTTTACATAGGTGTGATGTTAATTTCGGGACCAACCGGTGAGCACTTACACCACAGCACGGCATAATATGCAAATTATCGTTGGTGGTATTTAAGGAGTACGGCGAAATGAATGTAATCAGTCATCAGCGTACGGACACGTGCGAAGACCCTGAAGAAGCTGCAATGCCTGGACATGGAAGACGTGTATGATTTCAGCAGTTATCAGACTTTGAGCGAGGTCGTCTAGTCGAACTCAGCGAGGCCGGGTGGTTGTATCGTCGTATTGCGGAGCGAATTGGACGGAAAGTATCGGTGGTGGTACGATGGTGGCATAGATGGTCCAAGAAACATTCCCACACGAGAAGACGTGGAACCGGGAGTCACAGACGGACTGATGAGCGGACCGATCAACGCATAAGAAGAGCGGCGTTGTGAAGCAGAACATCCACTGCGACGCAAATCCGAGCTGCCGTTGCACCTGAGGTGACTGTGCGAACAATCCGCAACCGTCTACTGGATGCAGGACTACGTGCACGTGTGCCTACGTCTGCACTGGAGAACGCAATGGCGATCTGTCGTGTTCAGCGATGAAAGCAGATTCTGCTTGGGAGCATCCGATGGCCGTATGCGTGTTCGCAGACGCACATGGGGGCATCTCCACCCTTCTTGCATCCGCCAGCGACACACAGGGCCTACACCTGATCTTGTGGTGTGGGGAGCGATCAGCTATCACTCCCGTACACAACTAGTGTTTGTACCGGGTACGTTAAACAGCACCTCTTACATCAACATCATTCAGTCCGTTGTTGTGCCATTTGTAAGGTCGGTACATCGTGGTGTTTTCCAGCAAGATAACGCACGCCCACACATGACACGTGTGACACAACATGCACTTCAGGGTGTGAGACAACTTCCATGGCCTGCACGTTCACCGGATTTGTCCCCCATTGAGCACGTGTGGGATTTTATGGGACAACAACTTATCCGGTCTCCACGGCCAGCCACGACCATCCCTGATTTACGCGTCCAGGTTGAAGATGCTTGGAATTCAATACCCAAACTTACATCCAACATCTGTACGACAGACTCCATGCCAGAATTGCACAGTGTGACAGTTCATGGCGGTTTAACCTCGTACTAACCATGTTACGTGGAAATGTTATTTTTCAGTTTACCAGCAAATACAGCTGTATTTTGCCATAATGTTTTGATCATGTGATCCTCTGTATTCCGTTATTATGCTGTATAAATTTCGTTGGTATCAGGCATCTCCTTGTTCTTTTTTCACTTTCCGCCAGTGTAATATGACCTTAAAGTTTTGAGGGCATTCTACATGAAAAATAAATGGTCACAAATACCAGGTTGTTTGTAAAATAATGGCTGTTTTGGAGGGTAAAAATGAAAAGACGTACCTCATAGCACTCAAACATGTTTTATTTGAAATAGGCGCCTTCAGCAGCTATGCACCTCTGCCAGTGAGTGACAAGTGCTTCAATGCCAATCCGGAAGAAATCTGGCTCCCTGGATGCAGTAAAGTCCCGGAATGCAATTTCAGCCTCCTCTGAGTTTCTGAAGGTCCTGTCCTTGAGGTAATTGCTAAAATGCATGAACAGGTGGAAATTGGTAGGTGCCAGCCAAGTCAGGCGAGTCGGCTGAATGTGGGATTGTTTTGAACCTCAGTTCGTGTAGTTTCTGTTTCATCATTTGTGACACCTGTGGTCTCACGTTATCTGGTGGAAGATGGGACCCTTTCTATTCACCAAAGATGGCTGTTTGGAATACAACTTCTGGTGCATTCGGTCAATTTCTTCACAGTATGTGATTTAAGTAATGTTTTCACCAGCATTCAAGAACCTGTAAAGTGTGACACCATAAACAGTCCACAACACTGTCAACAAACTCTTCCTTGGTGTCAACCTTGGTTCAGGACAGGAGTGGCCAACCTGCGTCAGCTTTCCAAGTGGCACAAGCTTGCAAAATCACTTTTTGTAATTTTAATAATTTATTAAACAATTTAGCATTTGTGAGAGACATCGTGGGCCACCTTAACAACTTAAATCTGCATTTGCAAGGTAAAAATGATCTTTTCCCAGTGTTATTCAACTCAGTTGAGGCATTTAAAGTAAGACTTGTTCTTCTTGGAATGAATCTTTCTCAGCATGATCTTGTACATTTTCCTCGAATGAAACAACTGTCACAAACTGAGTTCGGCGAGATTCCAAACTTTTCTAAATATCAGCAACATATTTCTGATTTGAAAAACTCCTTTGAAGCCAGGTTTTCAGACTTCCGAAACGAAAAACAAAATCTTCTCCTTTTCACAAACACCTTCTCCCTTTCTGTTGAGGACATTGTTCACTATCCTACTGATGTGCAGACTGAAATTTGAGCTTCAGAATAACTGCAATCCACAGCAAGTTCAAGTAGGTGCTTGGAAATCCAACCAGCCAGCCAGGGATTTGCCACTTTCTGGAAATCTCCCCCCCCTCCCTCTCAGTTTCCTGCACTACAAGACATGGCCCTGCGATATTGTTGCAGGTTTAGGTCAAAAATATGTGAAAATATTTTTCTTATCATGAACTAGGTGAAAAATAAGTACCGTTCAGCACTCATTGATCAGCATCTCAAAAATCTGCTGATTCTTGTTGCTTCATCTCTGAATCCCAACATTGAAGAACTGGTGAAGAGAAAAGACATCCAAAAGTTTTACTAAGAACTATGCCAGGTTTGTTTCATGTGAATGGAAATGTAATCATACAATGTTGGAATATGTTTCTTTCTTTGCAAGTAATTTGTGTTTTTAATATACTAGTAAACTAGTTCTTTGAATGATTATTAGTGTTCTGTTACAATAGCATTGGTTTAACAATGTTTTTCTCTTCAGTACTATTTTATTTGAAGTATACAGAGATACATAATTTTTGTATCATTTCTGGCAACTGTGGAGGGCGGAGGGAGTTAGGTTAAGGTGAAGTGGCACGTTCAAGATTATCTACATCAAAAGTGTCACGTGGTGAGCCGTGGGTTGGTCACTCCTTGTTTAGGATGTTGTTTCAGTGGTTCACTATGGTTCAGCCATGTTCCAGATCGCTCATGGTTGTAGTGTTTCACCCATGTTTCATCACATGTCACAATGCAATCAAGTAGGGGCTCCTTTTCATTGCAAAGCAGAAGGTTACTGCACATCTCAAACCATTGTTGTTTCTGATGCTCCAGTCAGTTTGTTTGAGACCTACACTGAAGAGCAATTGAATTAGAGACAGCTGGCATTATGCAAATGCGGTGCTGTGGGCGGCCCTGTAAACGGAAACGACATGACGTATGCAGCGATCTGACAATATAAGAAGTAATGCGACAGGAATCAGTAAGAGTCGGACGCAGTATGGGTAAGACGAAGGATCTAAGCACATTTGATCGGTGGAAAATTGTTGGGGCCCGACGAATGGGTCACTCCATCTTGGAAGTCGGGCAGGCACTGTGATTTTCATGAGCCACTGTGTCACGTGTGCACCGTGAGTACATCGAATCCGGTAAACCATCCCTGCAAGGGCCAACTGCCGTGGACAACAGCGTGTGGATGAGCGGGGTCATCGTCGGCTAGCTCGCATTGTAACAGCGGATAGACGGGCCACAGTGCAAGAAATCACTCGGCAATTTAACGCTGGTGCACAAAAACGTGTAAGCAGCCACACCTCGCCATGGGGTACAGAAGCCATCATCCCACAAGGGTACCGCTGCTGACCGCACATCACAGGGTGCAAAGATTAGCATGGGCGCAGGAACATCGCCACTGGACCGTAGACATGTGGAAAAATGTTGCCTGGACTGATGAGTCGAGATTCACGTTGGTACATGCGGATGGCAGGATACGAGTACGGTGCAAACCACATGAAGCGATGGATCCTTCTTGCCAGCAGGGTACTCTTCAAGCTGGTGGGGGTGGCATTCTCGTCTGGGGACTGTTTATGTGGACTGAAATGGGACCCCTGGTACGTGTGACATCGTCCCTCACAGCTCAACGTTACCAGGATATCCTGGACAACAATTTGCTCCCGTTTATGCGTCTTCAACATCCCACTGGGGACCTCATCCTGCAACAAGACAATGCACCTTGCCATCGCTCCCGAGTTGTATCCGAATGGTTGGATAAACACTCCACCAATGTGACCTCGCTTCCTTGGCCACCTAGGTCACCTGACCTCAATCCCATTGAGCAGATCTGGGATGCCATCGAGATAGATGTTCGAGGCTCTGACCCCCTCCATCAAATTTTCGTGAACTGTGGGAGCTTGTTCATGGGTTGTGGATCTGTATGGCTTCCCAACGCTTCCGGTGTCTTGTAGAGTCTATGCCGAGACAAATCGGCGCCGTCATCATGGCGAAAGGTGGGGCTACACATTACTGGACAGGTATCTCTTATTCAATTGCTCTTCATTGTATGTATCAAGCTTCTTGACTTAACCAATTTGGTGGAGATGTTTGGAAATGGTTAACACCAACACATTTTACTGTTTGGTGAGTTTTCTGACTGTGACACAAAGATTTTCCACTACATTTGCTTTCAGAGCATCGTTATCAATGAACAAATGCCATCCTTAGCCCTCCTCATCTTGTAGGCTCGTGTCACTGGAATGAAACTTTTCAAACCACTGACAAACAGTACATTCAGATGTTACCTCCTCTCCCCATGCATTGACTACATTATGGACTGGATGCAAAATAAGGGATTTTTTGAAGTTGCAAACTGCTAATCAAAATTTCATTTGAGTAGCAGTTTTGACATTTTGACTAGCAGTTTCAAATTTTATTTCTTAAGTTCTTAAGAAATGTACCTATAAGTATATTGGAATGTCAGGTTTTAAATATAATATAAAAAAGGCACTGAATTTCTTATTTTCATTTATTTATGTATAACAAGATCACCTGTGCAGAAATCGTGTTCTTATTCAGAATCTGATAAACGAACAGATCTTCTCTTTCTGCATTGTTTCATACTGAGAAACCTTGTTACTGCTGGCTAAGTGGAAATATTTCAAGTTTTTCTCCATCTATAGAAATTCTAGACAGGTTGTTCAAGGTTTCAGTATTTAACCTAGATCTGTAATCAGTTTTTACTCTTTTCATAAGTGAGAAAGCTCTTTCTAGAATTGCATTAGAAACAGGTAAAATCAATAGAATGTTTTTTAAAGAAAGAATATTGCCAAAAATTGATCTTTGTAATTTTGTAAAATTGTTTTCCACAAATCTTATTTTGAAAGATACCTGAGGTTAACAAACCAAAATGTCTTTATTTCTAACCAGTCAGAGGGAACATTGTCTTTCTCAACCCCTTTTTTTCACTAGTAATTCAGAAAAATGATAATATATGTTTGACACAGCATCATCCCCCAAATTTTCTAAATCTTCTTTATTGGTTGGCCAAATATTAGGTTCCAAAAGCTTCCAAAAGCAGTAAGTACTTTTTTTTCACATAAATCTTCTAATCGAACAGGCAGGCAAGAGTACAAATTATTGAGAAAACATACATATTCCTTGTTGAAAGCACCAGCAAAATTGGCATTTTGGCGTAACTGCACACCTCTAAGTACAACATGATCCCCATTATTATGACCAGATCAATCAGAATCTTCATTATCATTAAAATCAGAAAGTAAATCACCAGTTTCAAAAAGAACTGCAAGCTCTGGTTTAAATTTTGAGTAGCCATCTTTCATTTCATCAACAAATATATACAGTTGCTCTAATGCATTCATAACCATCAGAAAATTAAAATTTTCATTTTGCAGACACTCATGGATAGAGAACACTTTTAAAAAACAACAGCCAAGAAATGAATTTACTTGTTTTTAGTTTTCTTAAAATCTCCCTAACATTTGCTTTCCTCCCTCTGATATGAAGAAACAAGTTTTCAAACTGGGCTGCAATTATACTTTAGTTTTTCAGCAAACACTGAACAGCTCGTTGCTTGTGGTAAATCCACCGTGTTCCATGAACGCTCATAGATGGCTTACCTGATGTACTTGCTGATCACTGAATCATTGTCTTCTAGAATTTCACAAAGTTCTTTGAATTTACTTCATGTTTGAAACCTTTTTTCATGGAAATTGTGAAAACCTTCCATAATTTTGATGATCTTTTCAAGGGTAAGTGTTTGCAATACACTTTTTAATACTCAGTTCAATCCGATGACCAAAACAACATATTTTTATCAGCCATGGACATTTTTCAGCGAGAAGTGCAGCAGCACCTTTCTCGTGTCCTAAAATTACTGTAGCCCCATCTGCCAGAAAGGCTACAAGTTTATTTTTAATGTCTTCAACACCAATTTTTGTTAATGCATCTGTTAAAGCCCTATTGTGGATTTTGAAACGACCCTCAAGGTGGCGCTGCGTAGCATTAATTTTGTACTTATCACTCAGTGTCAGTGCTGTGCTTATGCGTGTGTGTGTTGAGATATCAAGGTCAGTGTGTATGTTGTGTGTGTATCTCATGGTGACCAGAGTGTTCATCCTCATGGCGACCAGAGTGTTTGCCCATCATCAGTGTCTCATTAGTGTAATTAAAATTAATTCCTACAGTCCATTTAAGTGTGAGTATTGACCTAGATGACTTACTGTTCCTTTGCACCATTCTACAGCATCTAAAATTGCAGCTTGGATGCCAACAGCATCAGCACTCTTCAAATCCGTGAGTTTTTAAAACATTAGTTTTACATCACCATTAGCATCGATATATTTTGCAAGCACAATATCTTTTCCTGTAATATTAACATATTTACTACTGTCAGAATACACTACTATCGTCAGAATACACAACTGCCATCAGAATACTAACACCTGTACTACCTTAAACAAATGCAACCAATGATCCTACTTACAATAGCTTTCGTATATAATTATGCAGCTGTTTAATGAGCTCTCGTGTTTTCAGCATATGTCAGTAGGATCATTGGTTTCATTTGTTTAACTATACTGAGCACGTTTTTGGCGAGGTATTTGCACAGGCTTTCAAGCTTAAGCAGTACATTGCACATTGCAAAATCTGTACTACTGTCAGAATACACTGAAATATAGGACGCAAATTTCAGGGTTTTGCATACATTATCTGTCATCACATCTGCAATGCACATAACAAACTCCATACACATTGCATCACAATGGTATGAAGCACCTACTTCAACACCATACCTTTTTTCAAGGGCAACAATAGCTGGAAATTTTTTAAATGATAGTTCTTCTTTTGCTATTAAGTAAGCAATGTCAATCAGTTTACTAACTTCCACTTTATTTTTGTCACTTACTGATGGTATGGCCTTCCCAGTTGGCATTGATGTATAGAAATCTTGGTTCATTTGAGGCTTAGGTTTATTAATTCCACTGGCAGCTGTCTAATGGGCAACTGTACCTGTATTTCTCCAGATGTCTTTTTATGGCAGTTCCAGTGATGCCCAACACAAAAGTGGCATTATAATTACTCAGCTGTTTAATGGAGCTCTCGTGTTTTCTGCAAAGTTCGCAGTAAACACTTGCTAAACTTTTACTGTTGACTGTAGCTGTGTATTTCAGTCACTGCACTTTAGGATCCATTTCATTTATTCACCTCTTAACAGTCTTGGCATTAACTTGTGCCATAGCGCACTGACAAGAGCTATAAAGATATTACTGTGGTAATCGAACTTTGATGAAAGAGCCAATTTTTCTCATTCGAAGAACCACCTTACCGGTGTACTGAATGAGCAACACTTCACTAGCGGCTAGTTGCGTTGTCTTTCCCTTGCCTGTGGCACTGAGATGTAATGCACCTAAGTTTGTGCAGAAGCAAGGTATTTCATGACTGATCAGAAAATCCTGTGGTTCCCAGGCGCTTGTCATCTAGCGGATGTGTTTGATCACATGAGCTGCTAAACACCTTGACAGTTTAGCAGGGAGTGGCTTTTAAACTGGTTTGGAAATAGAGAAAAATATGCAAGCCTGAGTGGGGTGCTTGTAGTAAGTAAGTGTTAAGATCAATGTGCATGTGCCAAAATATTTTTTTTCACTGTAACATATTTCATCATTTTTTCGTGTATTTTAAAATTATGTCGCAAAATGCAATGCAAATTGATTTTTACATTGCAAAATAAAAATTTTCTACTGCAATTTGTGATGCAATCCACTTATTTTGCACCCTGATTATGTTAGGTTTCTGCCACATTACGACTGGGGTTTCGATCCCAGCAGTGCCGAAATACAATTTTTCAGTTGCTATGCGTTGTTTAAAAAGTAACGTGGAAAGAGTGATGACATCGTCCATTTACATTATCTCCACGTATTTGATATATATTAACCATTTCTATCGCCCTTTGAATTTATCAGCTGCAATTAAATAGCTGTTGCGTTAAATGCCACCAGATGACATCTCAGTTGCTGAGACCATCAATACGTATTCGTGTAGTCAGATGCTGACTGATAAACCACGCATTGCACTGAGAATTGTTGGCGCTGTAGCGTAAATTCGAACGCACTCGACTAGTTATCGAGAGTTCTGGGGTTCGATCCCAGCAGTGCCGGAATACAATTTTTCAGTCGCTATGCGTTGTTTAAAAAATAACGTGGAAAGAGCGATGACATCGTCCATTTACATTATCTCCACGTATTTGATATATATTAACATTACGACCCAATTTGAACTCATGAAGCAGAATCACCTGCAACTCACTCCTTCTTAACATGTTGTATGGACCAGTCTTACATAAGTAGCAACGACTGCAACTCAACCAATTATGGTGTGTGTGTGTATTGGCCGAGTCGTTCTTCAACTTGTATGAATTGCTCTGCAAGCATTGTGAACGATTGTGAAAGTTGAATGTGTCACCTCAGAAAATCAGCCATTATTTTCCAAATGTCCTGATATACCTTGAGGTAAAAACTTCACAAATTTGACAGTTTTATTTTAATGTAAAAGTTCAGTGATACATTACCCTAATTATTATGTACAGCTCCCAGCCATCATCTTCTTTTTTGTTCTTCTCCTATCTTATCTTTAGTAATGGTACTGGAATCAGATTCATAATTTGAGTCTTCCCACAGTGTGTCATCCATGCTCCCATCCGTGTTGTTAGATGCACAGCATCTTTTAACCCCCCCCCCCCTTATAATTGAGTCACTGCAAATTTTTTTCCAGACTGTGGATTATCCACTGGACCAACTGCTCTATACTAGATTTCTTTAGCTTGCCTGTTGGGTTCAGTGCATAGTTCTCATTAGTTAACCAATCACTATATCCTTTCTGCAAGCAATTCTTAAATGGTTTATTAATAACCGCGTATTAACTTGCGATTCAGAAGTCATTCCCCTTCCCGGGGGATTATCACAAGACCAGTCTTCATTTCATCAACCTGCTTCTTTATTTTCTCGATTATGTGGCCACAAAAAGCAATTGGCGTTCCTCTCTGCCGTAGTAAAGCACCTGATCGACATCCCCTACCTTCAGCCAATTTGTCATCAATTCTTCAGTCATCCACCCCTTGTGCTCTGAAAATAATCCCAGGAGGCAATCATTCCTGTGGAAGCATTTTTCTGTTCAAAATAATGCATGGTATTAGTTTTCTACCATCAGCAGTTGCTCCTAGCATGACAGTGATGCACAACTTTTCATTTCCTCTTGACCTAATTATAACTGATTTTGCACCCTTCTTGTCCACAGTAACATTGGAGGGCATATCGAAAAACACTGGTGTTTGGTCAGCATTTGCCATCTGGCCAAGAAGATAATTGTGTGTTTTTCTCAATTTTATGATATAACGCTGATATGTGATGAACTTTTCATCATAATCTACATGCATACATATCACTAACCTGTTCTCTGAGATTCAGAGGTTAGATCCACAAAAAAAAAAATGGCAAACTACCAGATAATTTTTATCTGATTATTTACTTACTGTTGCCATATCAAACTCCTCCACTTACAGCGATCTTGGCACACAATTTGAGCTTCACTGACATCCATCACACGACACACACAAGATCTTCTATACTTCATACTTATCATCTTTTTCTTATGCAGACACTCCTGAATCTGATTCTCCCATGACTTCCTTGGCCTTCCTCTGCTTTTCCTTCCTGCCACTTGGGCTGAAATTTTTTTCTTAGTAAGCATCTCATCATTCATTCTTTCAACATGCCCAAACCATCGAAGCATATTAGTCTCCACCTTGCTAACAACATTTTGCTTCTCTTTACACAACTCCAACACATCCTCATTCCTCACATGATCAGAACGTGTCTTGCCACAACCCCCCAGTAAGTAACGCATTTCTGCAGCGCACAAACGACTCCTATGTTTCTTCTGCAGTACCCAGGTTTCACTGCCATACAACAGCATAGGAACAATTACACTTTCATACACAGCCATGCGGGACTCTCTTGAGAACCCATAATTACTGCGAAAACCTTTCAAGGCAGCTATGACTTTCAATGAAGAATTCACTCCTACTAATTTTACCATCCAATTTGTTCTCTCTGTCAAACATGCTTCCTAAATACACAAACTCATTCATCTGGTCAATCACTGTGCCATTTAGACTTATGCTACATTCAGTACTACCAGTTCCTTGCTCAAAAACCATAACTTTGGTTTTTCCTTATTAATACTCAGTTTGAATTTCATGCAAACTTCGTACATCCGGCACAACATACTCTGCAACTCACTTTTGCTCTTTGCCAACAGGACAGTGTCATCAGCATACAGTAATCTGCACACACACATGTCACCAAGACATAAACCAGTATTATCTATTTTGGCATCACACATGCATGCATCCATAAATATATTAAACAGTCAGGGTGACATTACACAACCTTGCCTGACTCCTGCACCAATAGAAAACCATTTTGATAAAACACCTTTCACTCATACACAAGCTCTACTACCAGCATACATGGCTTTTACACTATTATGTAGACTCCCAGTAACACCATATTCATTCAATACCTTCCACAGAAGTGTCCTATTTACTCGGTCGTAAGCTTTTTCTAAATCTATGAAGGCAGCAAAAACTCTCTTACCAACAGCCAGATACGTTTCAATCACCATGCGTAATGCTAAAATTGGGTTAGTGCAGCCTTTACCAGTCATGAAACTACTCTGAACATCCCATACTTTCACTGATGTAAGACTTCGTACTTTTTCAATAATGACTTTAACAAACACTTTCCCCGAAAGACTTAGTAGGCTAATACCATGATAGTTCTTGCAGCCAATCTGATCACCTTTTCCTTTATACAAGGGAACAATGATAGCATCCTTCTAATCCCAAGGGACCATTCTTAGCTCCCAGCACAACTGGCAAATTTCAGTTAACCAGTCAATTACAAAGTCACCACCATATTTCAACATCTCAGCAGTTATGCCATCAACTCCCGGAGCCTGACCATTCTGAAAAGATTTTAGAGCTTTACACACCTCTTCTCTTGAGATCCCTCCTGTGCTTCCATCCTTCACTGTGACATCATCTGCTTCTGCCTCAGAATCACCTTTGCTTTCTTGATCTAATAACTCACAGAAGTATTCACCACATCTTTCACTTAACTCATTGGGCTCCCATATAATTTTCCCAACCCTATTTTTCACACAACTTTGTTTCCCCTATTTTTCCCAAGTCTCACGAACTTCCAGAAAGTCTCTGTCTTTCCAAAAGCCAATTCAAGCTTTTCCACCTTCTCCTTCGTATCTTTTGCTCTTACTCTGGCGAACCAGCTTAGCTGCTTCATGCTTCTTACAGCGGTATTCATGCACAAAAACTCTACCTTGCAACATCCCCAAATAGGCATCCTTCTTTATCTTTACTGCCTCTTTAATCTCACTATTCTACCAACCATCACCTCTATTGTTACCGACTATTGTGGTACCACAGACCTCCTCAGCAGCAGTAACAACACAGTTCTTTAAACATTCCCACTTCTTTTCTACATCCCTCTCGCATGACTTCAGCTCCTTCGGTCGTTCTCCGAGTAAGTTAGCATAATGCTGATGATTCTCAGGAAGCCTTTCAATCTTTATTCTTTTCCACCGTAGGCCTCCTCCTATTCCTTTTCCTCCAACCAAAATTCAGTTTCACTCGCAAGACTACCAAGTAATGATCAGATCCAACATCCGCACCTCTCGTCACACGAGTGTGAACAACTAAGTGTTTCAGACGCTGATCGTAAGCAACAAAATCGATAACACTCTTTTGACCAAGAGTATGATTTTCCCAAGTATATGTGTGGATATACTTGTGGTTAAAAAATGTATTAGATACACACAAACCATTCTCAATGCAAAGTTCAATTAACCTTTCACCATTATCATTATACAAAGATCGTTAAACTTACCCAGAACATTGTCAGAAATTGCATTCTTCACACGCATTGAAATCCCCTGCTAATATAACTTTCTGTTTAGCACCAAACTGACTTAAAACAGCTTTTAGCTCATTCCAAAAATCCTCCTTACTATCAGAAGGTTCTGGGTCACAAGGAGCATACACTACAACAATTACTATTTTCTGAAGTTTCACTTTCAGACGTATCCAAATAATTCTCTCACTAATGCAGCTGTAATGGATCAAGCTGTTCTTCATCTTTTCACTTAAAATCACACCTACACCAGCTTGTTCCCTAACATTATCCAATACTCCAGACCACACATTCACCGTGCCATTCATTTCGTCTACCCCAATTTCCTTCTTTTGGTTTCACTTGCGCACAGCACATCCAATTTATACTTATTAATTTCTTCAATCATCTCATTCATCTTGCCATTTATACCTCTAGTATTCCATACACCAATCTTACATTCACTCAACCATGATCTCTTTCTCATGCACCTTTTAGAATTTCCAGGTCTATTCCGTGATGGACCGTCATTCTCAAGTGTGGTAGGTCCACCGTATCCCACACTTCAGTCATTTTTTTCATTTCTTTGTGTCTTTTTAATCAGGTAAGTACATCAGTGTGGGGGATTAGCTCACAGCTGATGCTTCCAGTTGGTTATTCAACCTAAGGATTCTGGAAAAAAAGCCAGTGAGTTGGGGTCTTTTCGCCAATGTCACACAGAACTAGCTGGCACCTCTCCAAGATTCACAGAGGCCCTTGTTGCTGTTCTGAGCACCATTGCCCACGGAGCACCACAATGAGGCAAACCCATCTCTCACTAAGATTGCCCGCTCATCATAATCTGCAGGTAGGCATTGTGCAAGTGTAGTGCGATGACGTAAGCACAGACCCGAACATTGCATCATGTGTTTACATCACCCCAAACTCACCTTAAATTCAGTAAATTAGATTTTTAACTCTCTTGCCACCTCCAGTGCCTTCAATGTAATAACTGCACTGCTTATTGGGTATCCTTGGTGTAGTTTGTCATTGATGTATTTGCAAACAAGTCCATCAACGTTTTGAAATTTTCCATAGTCCCCATGAATGCTTTTCTCGATGAGCTGTCATTCCTAACCTTTTCTTCATTTTTTTTGCCGAATTCGAAATGTTAACCTTGAAAGCACCAAACTTTTTAGCAGCCTGCACGTTTGTTGACTGCCGCGCCTCGTGTATGGCTTTTAATTTAAAATTCATATCATAGCTTCTTCTCATTCTCTTGTTTACTTGAGATGGTGAGGAAGCCTTCTTTTGAAAACAATGATCACTTGTGGATCCGTCATGGGTAATTTTTTTATATCAATGACACAGTACAGATTCTACTACCAACTAACACTGACTTACAGAATTACAAGTTCAGTGACACTGATAACACTGACTTACAGAATTACAAGTTCAGTGACACTGATAACACTGACTTACAGAATTACAAGTTCAGTGACACTGATAACACTGACTTACAGAATTACAAGTTCAGTGACACTGATGTGCACAAATCACCACACACTCCCTTTGTTCTGACCTTGAGAGTATTACTAGACACACACAGTGATTTCCACATCAGCAAGTACAGTCCCAGCATGCTACAAAATAGACCTCCGTAGGAATTTGCCATTTTTTTCAGACAAAAATGTTAAGCTGTGCGTATAATGCGACTACAGTTTTTGGAAGGACATTTTAGGAAAAAAAACATGGCACTGTATTCAGGCCAGTAGGGTAATTTATCTTCATTATTTTATGGCATAAAGATCAAATTTCATATTTGTGGCTAACTTTTCAAAAAACTTTAAAACTGTGTCATCCTGGAGTGGAACTGAATTCTCATCTCCCAATTTCTATCCAAACATGCTGTCCACCACCCAGCTGGCCATCCTGGTGACACAGTGGTCTAAGCCCTGGCATCTGACCATTAATCTGCTATGGGTCTGGGTTTTAATCCCAGTGAGGCATGGATATTGTGTTTGTCTTACAGCACTGGCTCTCTCCCTTCCTTAGAACCAGTGGCCCTAAATTAGGGACAAGCGCCAGCGTATAGCCCGTTGAGTTGCTCACAGTTGTCATTAAATCCCCAAACAAACAGACAAAAAAAAAAAACACCCAAATGTGATTTCAAGCAGCTGAAGCAAAATGTGTAAAAATGTTAGTATAATTTCATATTTTACAAGTTGCAGTGCTTACCTCCTCATAGAAAAAGAGAGAGGCTATCATATGTAAAAGCAACCAGCAATGTCACTACAAGGGATGGTGCTAATCCCCCCAAATTTACAGTTCCATCAAGGATTCAGAGGTGTTTTAAGGGCATGTTTAGATTATCAGAATTTTTGGAACTGCAGTATTCTTTCTTTTGTAGTTGAGTTTCAGGAAATAAAATGAGGATTTAGGTTGCATTTCATTTAATTTCTGAATTTGCTGTTAGTAAGGCAGTTGTACCTGTTTTTGAACTAATGTTGGCACCTTTTCCTCCCTGGTTTTTAAGTGTAGCTGGAGGATATACAAGTGGGTTATCATCTGAGGATTGTGGGGGCCATTTTAGCAAATTAAAGTCACTGCCATGCTCCTGGAACCACTGTGGGGCAATCTGAGCCTTGTGACATTATCCTGTTGAAAATAGTTCTCTCCATCACAAAACACCATATGCAGATGTGTGTGGTCTGTAATGATGTTAAGTTACCCTGTGATATCCAAATGCTGCTGTTGCAAAGGTATTAAGAAGCCCAGTGCCTGCCATAAAAATAAACTCCCAGACCATTACATTACCTCCACCAGCTTGTGCAGTTAATGCTAGCAGCTGGAATCTACCGATTCTTGCTCTTGATGCCATATAATGGCTTGCCTGTTAGTATGTATTAACTGAAAACAGGATTCAGACTACCTTTTCTCAGCCCTCAAGGGTCCAGTATTGGTACTCCCATGCCTTCCACAAACAAATTTGTCAGTTTTTAGTAGAGACAACTAGTACACAAAAGGGACGTTTACTGCTATAGCCCATTCACACCAACATGCAGAGACCTGTGTATGCTGAAATTCTCTTCTCCATACCTCTGTACTGCTCAGTTACTCGTCACAATAAATCTCATCTGTTACCTCGTACAATCCTGTCCAGTTGCTCTGACCCTCAAACACGATGAGTCATTTCTTCCCACAGGAAGACCGCTGACTTCTTGTTTTGTTGTTTGTACACCACTTGCTGTACATGCTCAACATAGCAGTCTTGCACAGCCGAGATTCACCATTTCTGAAATGCTTGCACTTGCTCACCTAGCATCTATAATCATGTTTCTTTCAGTCACTTAAATCACAAGTTTTCCACATATTGTCAATATCTGATAATTAACACAGCAATCGGACATCGCCGAATTGACTGTAATTATTGTTTCACATGTGAACTAAATCATGTGATTTAATTCACGTGTGAAACAGTAATTACAGTCAGTTCGGCGATGTCTGATTGCTGTGTTAATTATCGTGACGCATTTACCACATTTTATGAGAAGAATATTTCTTCAACTCTGAATCGTCAATATCTATTCTTCGTACACATCTGAATCCTTTGCAGTGAGCTGTTTATAAAGCCATCTCAATGTCATTGTTGCGTACGTGTGTGAGGACAGCACGTGTCTGATTTCTATTGGGTGTTCTTAATAATTTGGTACTTCAGTGTACAGCATGCTACTAATTCAGAAATTAAATATTGATCACAGCATTCAATGTGAATGAAATAACATTCTTACGGTTTAGCCTTCAGAGCATTCTTATTGAAAATTATTGGATCAACATTTATTATTGATAGGTTTCTGCATGTTTTTTTTTTCCTTTTCAGTTTTAATGATGCTCATTTTGATGTTTAACATTTTCAGGTTAGTCATATGAACTCACCTACTTAACATATATTTAGTACGTCCTTCCATTTGAGTGTACCACCCCCTTAGTACGGACATGACATTTACATATTAAAACAAGTGAGTAAAAAATGCAGTAACCTTAAACTTTTCACAATAATAAAGAACCATAAGTTAAAACGCTAGTAAATTTAAAAGTCTATGCTACCCAACCCCAGGAGCGGAATCTTTTTCAGAAGTCTGCAATGCAGAAAGGAAAACCGAAAAATTGTCTGCAAGGTAAAGGGATGTCTGAATGTTGATTTTGCCATAAAATTTATTGTTCAATAAAATTTACTGTTAAGCCATTATTGCAAAATGAAACATAACAAATGTCTTATGAAATTTATTATTCTGCTCTGTAACAAAGCAAGCTTTTAAAAATGAGTCAATTTGTTGAGATTTTGCTAATAGTGCAAATTAGTACATATTTAAGTTGCAACAGTCAAACTAGCTTTTTCCTGATAAGAAATGCAGAAAAAAACTAGAACTATTTTATTTCATTCAGAACTTAAACATCATTCTCTGAATACTTTTGGATTTTTTTAAAAATAATGGTCAGAAAGTGCATAAATAAGGAATAATAAATAATCTGAAATCCATATTTTTTGTTTATTTTGCATTTAGTTAATTGATTAAATTTTAACTGTCCTTCGAAGGTTGTTTTGTCCGTTAGACAATCTGCTCTTATTATTTCCTGCAGCAATTATGTTGTACTAGGGACTTCACCAGGTGATTATTTAGTACCTGTGTTTGGTGTGGGCGGGGGGGGGGATTATGTCATCTTCGGAAATAGTAATTTTGCCACATTTAACTTGATTTGTAAAACATTTGGGAGCATCATTAATGTAATTAAATCCCATAAACTTAAAGTGAGAAAAACAGCAATGGCTCTTTCTTGTAAAGCAAAACAAACTTTTTACCTCATCAATCTGAGATTATGAGGTAAAAAAAAAATTGATGATAATAACAAAAAAATATTTAAAAAATGCAGTCAGCTTTTGGAATACCAGGTAATACGGTCTTGGAAATGAAGTAGGGAGCATTAAAAATGTATTAAAATATGATTTCAGTAAAAAAATTCTAAGATAAAGCTATCTAGAAGTAAAAAAAAAAAATAAGTAAATAAATAAATAAAATGTGATCGTCAACTTCCAAAATGCCCATAACCAAAAGGAAGCTATCTGAAAGCAAAAAAAAAAAAAAAAAAGGGGGGGGGACTTGCAAACTTCAGCTTCTGAAATGGGGACCATGGAAAACTGAAGATGAATGATAAAAAAGCATAAAAATATGGTTCAAAAAAAAAAAAAAAAAAAGGAAACAAACAAATAACACCTTATCAACCTGACTGAAGTGAAGCTACCTGGAAACAAAAAAGTTGCAATGTCAGGTGGCCACGG
Organism: Macrothele yani; assembly: GCA_039090855.1. Taxonomy (NCBI): domain Eukaryota; kingdom Metazoa; phylum Arthropoda; class Arachnida; order Araneae; family Macrothelidae; genus Macrothele; species Macrothele yani. The sequence goes on from CM077026.1 coordinate 81,803,867, forward strand.
AGATAGAGAAAACTTTTTAAAAATGTAGCTCTTGTAAAAAAAAAAAAAAGGAAAACTTGTGACCATTTGCTTTTAAAATACCACACCAAACGTGTGTGGTGCGTTAAAAGTGCACAAAAATATCGCTTCCTAGATTCAAAGATGAAAAAACGCAATTATATCTTCTCAAGTTGAAGTTATTTGTTTGAAAAACATGGAAGAATGAAAATTAAAATGAAAGAGGGGAGGGGGTTATTACAGCTTTATGCCTGGAACGGAGCCAAAGTTAAAAACACATAAAAATTTCGCTTTTTTTAATTTAAAATTTAAAGAAATCTTAAAAACAATTAATGTTACGAAAATAGAAAAACAGTCTGCACACCTTTCTGAGAATCTGCTACGAGCATTGCTGCGTTGTGCTGTTTCTGCTCCCAGGTATCCAACTAAGTTGCAGGTATCCAACTAAGTTGCATTATTAACAAAGAGAATGGTCAAAACTCAAACCTGGTACATAACGCTTCTGCAGGTGCCTTAAGAGGCACAAGCCTTCAACTTATGCATGCATTCCAATTAGTGAGATCGTCATAGAGAGACGAGTGAAATAAGTTTACTTCTCATTATGGTGTTGACTTATGCTGAAGTCTGCTTGAGGGTAGAGGGTTGTGCCTCTGAAAGCGCTCTCAGCAGCACTGTGTACCAGGTTTCAGTTTCGACCATGCCCTTATTTAATAATGCAACTTAAGTTAGTTGGATAGCATACTCTTTTAAATTTATTAGTATTTTAACTTATGGTTCTTTATTATTGTGAAAAGTTTAAGGTTACTGTGTTTTTTACTCTCTTCTGTTTTAATATGTAAATATCGTGTTGGTTACTGAGGGGGTGGTCGACTCAAATGGAAGGACATACTAAATATATGTTAAATAGGTGAGTTCATGTGACTAACCTAAAAATGTTAAACTTATTGTAAGTGCATTTTTAGATAATAAGAGCATTAAGTGTCATGCTCATTATTCTTATTATAATACTGATTTTGATGTATCATTTTTAATGATACTTTGGCACATTAATAATTGATTTCTGCAATATTCAATCATAACTTTAAACTTTACAGGGAGCTGTGCCCCTTGGGAATGCAACAAAAGAGATGATCCAAGCAATGGGCCTTCAAGAAGGACAAGTAGTGTACAAGTGTCCAAAATGTTGCTGCATAAAGCCCGAGAGAGCCCATCACTGCAGTGTTTGTCAGAGGTGTATCCGAAAATGGATCATCATTGCCCATGGGTTAATAATTGTGTAGGGGAAAAAAACCAAAAATATTTCGTTTTATTCACAGTAAGTTGTGTTTGTTCTCACTCATTTTCTGTTGTTAATACTAGGTTGATGAAAATCAAAGGAGATTATCAAACTTTTAAAACTTTTCACATGTTTCAGTCTTTAGAATCAACATATATCATTATTCCATTTAGGCTGGTCTTATAAAGAGGACAAATGATTAAAATAATTTTTGTCGAAGAAACTAAATGTTAAATTAAATAAGGCTGTTTTAATTTTTAGTTTCTTCAAGAAATATTATTTTAATCATTTATTCTCTTTTAAATGGCCAGCCTTAAATGGTGCTTAGGTATGTTGATTCCAAACACTGGATCACACAGAAAGCTTTTAAAAGTTCGATAATCTCTTTGGAGATTTTCAACAACCTATTAATGTTTATGTTTGTGTGTTATCAGCTCAAAGTTTAGAGCAAATCATATCTTTTTTCTCTTGTGTATTGCCTTAATAGTGTTTAAAATCATAAAAGGGAGGGAAATCATGTGGAATAAATTCATATTAAAATAAAGCTATTTAAGTGGAAATCATGTGGAATAAATTCATTTCCACAAAACAAAAAAAAAAAAAAAATAACAACAGAAAACGTATTGTTTTTATTATCCAAAGACATTAGAAGAGAATAAATAGACTAGCAAACAGCATGCTTCTTCCTGTGTATTTTGAAAACCAGATTTTCTCTGCAGTTTTCAGAATGTGTTTGTTCACTTATATTTGGGTTATAGAAATTTGATAGTTGGTTATTTAAAGTAATTTGTTTTAAGAGAAGATGGAAAATTACTGTGTAACATATGATTGCAGCAGCAAAGTTGGATCCTCCAGTGCATCTAGCAGATCTCAGCACCTGCTATCTTTTTACAGGTAATTTAAATTTTGTCTTGTTGGCTGTTGTGTCTATTCATTCATAGGTGTAACCACTGTGGGTTGGGGGTAAGGACCCCCAGATTTTCAGAGTGGGATTCTCAATGTAAAGGACCCCCCCCTAATATTTTGGGAATATAGTGATATAATGCTCACTTTTTTGTGATGTGAACCAACTAAATTTAATAATATAAGATTGTAATTTTTCATAGAATGCAAACATGTGTATAATGTGTACTTAATAAAACAGTGTTGTCGATTCCTGATAAGCAAAGTCAGTTCTATAACTTTGTAATTTACATTTCTGCCCTATCTATCATAGTTTTACAGTTGTGTTTGCTAAGTTCCACAATTCGCCAGCAGCAGAGGCGCCTATGTCGTGGCCGTTAGATCGCGCCTCAGCAACTACTTTCTTTGCTCATGCAGGGGGAGGGAGTCCCAAACTTTATCTTATACTCTATGTATATAATATTGTATATGTATATATACATATAATGTGTGTATGTGTGATCGGACCTCCCCCCCCCCCCCCCATAGTTTTAAAACATGGTTACGCCACTGTATTCATTATAAATGCCAGCGTTAGTTCAGATTTATATCCAAATTTTTCAGTCACCTAAGTTTTCTTATTCTAGTGAAAAGTCAATTGCAATATAATGATTTTTATGAGAACACAGCAAAAATTTGAAATTTTCATGAAACTCTCCTGAAACAGAAAATATATTCAGAGGAACATTAAGTGATATATCTTAAAAAGGTGTGTGGATTTCATGCATCAATGAAGATGCTGTCTTTGATAATGAGAAATTACCAAACACATGTGCATTATGGTTGTGACTATGCTTTTTTTTTTTTCATTTTTTGTGTGTCTTGTGACTGAATCATATCCATTTTACCATTACAATTTGATTTGGAAAGTTCTTGGTTCATGTGTGAATATTATTTCTGCAGTACATGATGAGTTAAATCACGTTCTGTTGCTTTCCAATAGGCATTTTTCCTCTGCGAACTGTCTACAATCACAGTGGTGCTGCATGTTCAGTGTTCCTGTTGTTTCAGAAGCACCAGAATTATGTTTGCCAATATGTTTTCCTGTAATGTCTTTGAGATTACTACAGTGCCTGAGAATGTGAGTTGCTTAAAATCCCTTCATTTCAGCAACCACAAAATCAAAAGAAAGAAATGTGGTAGTGGAAATAAGATCATGGCAGTTTGTTTAGTACATTTTAATAACATTTACATTTTTTCCTTGTTTGACAAGTCACAGTATCACTATAACTATTCAAAAATTTGCGTGCCTACAATTACTTTAATAAGAGCAATGAGAGTGAACTTACCCTTTATGTTGTCTTCAACATAAAAAACCACCGCACCAACGGCCAAAACCAACCGTGGATATTAAAATGGAAGTTAATGTGCAAAGAAATGTATGCTTTTCTTAGAGAACGGACCTACTGGTAAGGGTAAGTTCACTCTCATTGCTCTTATTAAATTTACATTTTTTTAACATTGTTTCTTTTTTATTTTAAGTTTGTGAAAGTTGACTTAACATGTTTGAGCTTTTAGCCACTAAAGTGAGGTTTAATTATTAAACATAACAGTTAATTTTGACAAAAAATTAAAATTTTTGATGTTGAAAAGTAAATGGCATCTTTTTTTATGATGAAGGTTATGACATTATTTGAATGTAAATTATTCCAATGATTTTGAAAAACATAACAATAGAGAAGTGAATAAACGAATGAAGTGCATGTATGTAATTTCTGGTGGTACAAAGATTGCAGAATTTTTCATACTATTGTTATTTATCATAATAATTTCTCTCATGGATAAATTTCCAAACATCATCAACAATATATAAAAATGAAATATTTTAATAAAAGTTGTTAATTAAACAAATTACAAGATTTCAGATGTGACATTTTGGTTTGCAAATTTTGTACCTGAAGTTTCCATATCTTAAGATTTACTGGCATTCGATTACCTTAGTAACAGGCTGTACTCTGTTAATATTACTCTCTATCTCATATTTTGAAAAAAGCAAGTGCTTACAGTACAATCATTTGCAAAAGTTTAAGATCACCTGTCAATTTATTGAAAATTAAGATTTTCAAAGAAACAAACACCACAGATGAATACTTACATTCTTTAGAACACAAAAAGACCAAAATCAGTACTTTATATGGTCACCTTTGTTTTCTATAACAGACAGAATATGATGTGGCATACTCTCAATGAGGGATTTGCAGTAGTCACTTGAAATGTCTTTGCACCACACGTACTGTATCGCATCAATCAAAGCTTGGGTTTGATGGCTGTTTTTCTGCTATTTTGTCTTTTAAAATAGTCCACAAATTTCCGATGGCGTTAAGGTCGGGACTATTACCGGGCCAGTCAAACACAGTTATGTTTTTCCTCTGCAAGTAGTCTTTTACTGTCTTTGATCTGTGGCATGGAGCACCTTCATGCACAAAGATTGTGCATCTGTGCACTTGTATTTAAGTTAACAGCTCTTCATGTAATATTTCCATATTAAAGGACCAGTCATGGTAGTGCCTGTTGGCAAAAAGAATAATAAAGTAGCACTGGATGCTGACATTGCACCCCATATCATTTGACTAGGTGGATGTCTCATGGTGCTAACGGTGTATTTTTCATCAAACCTTTTGTCCATTGAACATATGCTTCACGTGATTCAAATTGCCTCATAGTTGATTCATCGGAAAAAGAACTTGGCTCCAATTTTCAGCAATCCACGATTGATGACACTTCACCAATTGGAGTCTCTTTTTTTCATGACAGAGGTTAGTCTAGGTTTATATGACTTGTATCCAAAATCTTTGCTAAGACATCAGGAAACAGTGCTGATACTAATATCAGACCCTTTTGATGTAGAAAAGCCTTGATTTTCTTGCAGAAACTCCTCAGAGAATGCATAACTATTTGCCTTATTACAGTATCGTCATCACGTGGGGTTGCTTTACTTGGACGTCCACTTCTCTTTTGGTTGCTAAATTTACCTGTATCTCGATTTTTCACCTGTATCTTTGATATCTCTCTCCAGTGGGTGCACCAATGGTGAGAGCACATGTTAAAAATGAGGGAAAATTTCTTTTTCTGGCTTTAAAATTGAAAGGAATCAATAAATCTAATCCAGGTAACACCTATTTCATACCTGTCAACCTCTTGAGGTGATAACCTGCACACTGGACCAATAAAAAACCTTACAAAGATTAAATAACCCTTACACACAAAATGTATTACACAAATTTTACAAGCTCAACAGTTTTATAACAGCAACTGATGTGCGTGTATTAATTTTTTGCATATTTAAGCAATTTAATCTTAGAGTGTGTTGTATTATATTCAACACATGTATGTTTTGCTTTTTCCTAAAATATAATCAGTGAGTTTAAAGCCAATGACACAAGTGTCAATGTTTATTTTACAATGTAAAAACATGTCAGTGTATCTGCATTCAGGGACTTCCTACAACCTGTATGGATTTTCTTCATCAATGGAAAAAGATCTTTTACAGTCAGCATTATTGTGAGGCAAAGTAAGTAGTCACTGAATACTCACTTAAGATTTGGGAAGCGGATGCCACCAGTACGGTACTTGTTCTCAGGTTTATAATATCCAGCTAGTAGCTACAAAAGCTCTTTTTCTGGCCACTGTCTATCAGTACAGGCACACAGTAATCAGAGATCATACAATAGTTACTAAACTAATCCTTTAGAGCTTCCTGAGCAAAGTGTGGAGCAAAGGTGTCTGCTAATCTACAAATATGTGTGTACTTCGGGCTGTTTTTGAGGGTTGGGTCAAGTAGTACTTCAGGTCTTTCAGCACCTGATTTTCAAATGGAAATGTATCCACCATCTTTCTCACTACTGCATACCTGCCAACCTGAGAAAATTCAAATGTGTAAAATTGCATGCGAATGACATTTCTAATAAATGTTTTTAAACTATGCGCAAACAATGTTTATAATGGATTTAGCTATGTACAAGTAAAAATAAATGCAAATATTTGTGCATTTTATAATTTTAGATGTTTATAATATAAATACATTATATCACATTTTGATACCATACTCAACGTTTTCCGTCGTCTGTAGTGGACCGACGATTTCCATAGCATATTCGACGTTTTCCATCGTCTGCAGTAGACCTACGGTTTCCATAGCATACTTGATGTTTTCCGTCGTCCATAGCGGACCGACGATTATCATAGCAGGCTTGATGTTTTCCATCGTACGTAGCGGACCGACGATTTCCATAGTATACTCGACGTTTTCCGTCATCCGCAGTGGACCAACGATTTCCATAGCATACTTGATGTTTTCCTTCGTCCATAGCGGACCGACGATTATCGCAGCATGCTTGATGTTTTCCATCGTACGTAGCGGACCGACGATTTCCATAGCATACTCGACGTTTTCCGTCGTCCGCAGTGGACCGACGATTTTCATATCATACTCGATGTTTTCCGTCGTCCGTAGAGGACAGACTATTTCCATAGTAACTACGTACAATCCGCAGTAGTTGGAGTCTCTGAATCTTTCTTCCACCGCATAATCTTTATTCAGCGTCAAGCATAACAGTGTGCACAGAGAATTTACTGTGCCGAAGTCTCGACGTGACGACAGCGCACGGGTGTTCTGGCGCACAAAAGCACAAAATTCCCATCTCTGTTATATATTTTATTTATAGGGATATTTTTAACAAAAAACACAAAAAAATTTTAAAATCTGGAAGAAACGTTCTTCCGACCGGAAAACCAGAAGACCGTATAAAAAAACGGAAAACTTCCGCAAATTCCACAAGAGTCGGCAGGTATGATTTAAACTGAAACATTAGCAAATATTTCTCAAGGAAGATTTAAAAAAAAATGTTTTTTAAATATACGGAAATGTGTAAAAAATACCAATCTATGCGTAAAATCATAAAGAACAGTTAAAATGCGTAAATTTTACGCGTGAAAGGTATGCTACTGCTACATAAAAGTTTCTCACATCTGCGAAAAATAACTTTTTATCTGCACCATTAAGTTCCATTTCTTCCATTAATGTCCTGTTGGAGAGGCCTACTGCTAGTGTGATGTCATCGTGCTGCACCTCGCGATTATTGAATTTGATTTGCCTCAAATCAGCGGCTTGTTTTGATTATGGAATATAATTATGTTAAGAAATTTCTGGAATAAAATTTTATTTAAAAATACAGGACAAAGGAACATCGCTAGAAAAAAAAACAACTACGATTAAGGGAAAAACTTTCACTCCGTCCTACTTCCATTTTCGAGCCATTTTTCTTCCTTTTCGATCTTATATATTAAATGATGTTTAAACAATAATACAGTGCAGGGAAAACATCGCAAAAAAAATAAAAATAAAGGAATTCGGAAGAACCATTCGCAGCTTTTAGCTTCCTTTGTCGAAATTTTTTTGTGCTTCCAATGTACGATTATGGGATAAATTTCTGTTCCGTTCAACTTTCGTTTTGGGAAAATTTTCCTCCGTTTTCAGTCTTAAATACGTATAAACATTTATGTAACAAAATTATACTTAACCATATGGAACAGAGGGAATATCGCGGAAAAGGAATGTAAGATTATGAGGCTGTGTCTAACTTCCATTTTCTGAAGTTGTTACCTCTGTTTTCAGACTGAAACACAATGGAAAAAAAAATTATATTTAGCAATATCAGAAAAAGAAACATCGCGAAAGAAAAAAAAAAAAAAAACATTACGGGAGAAATCTTCACTCTGTCTAACTTCGCTTCCGGAAAGTTTTGAAGACTAAATTTTGTCCGAAGACGAAAAACTTGCATCCATGATCGGAAGTCCGCAAGAGGAGCTTCAGTTGGGTTCTGGAGATATCATTTTTGTCTGCAAAACGAAAACAAAATCTGCGACGTAACATCGCCCGTCGTCGTGATTCAGCTACTAGCCATGGAATGAACGTAAAACGTTTGGTATTATATCCACAAAAAGTTTTACAATAGGGCCAGTTAATGTAAATAATTAACAAAAAAAGCTTTTCAGAGATTAAAAAAAAACGTACAAAGCGTTTGTACGGCCGTACACGAACGAAAATGTAAAAAAAAAACGTACAAAGTACGGACAAACCGTACAGGTTGACAGGTATGCTATTTAGTGCAATACATATAAGTAGAAAAAGCAATTCCATTTCTAGCTCCTGTTGTGCAATGTAATGGTCTGGGAATCAGAGAAGGTAAGGTGGAATTACAAACATCAAAATTTCACTGCCTGGTTTCAAAGTTGAAAGAAAGCAGCAATTTAATTGAAACTTGCAGCCAAAATAATAATTTTGTTTAAATTATGTAATTTATTAATTATGATGGGAAACAAATTTAAATTAAACGTGTTGCTTATAAATATATTGATTATCTTCAATTATTGGAAAATTCTTAGCATTCGCTTTTGCCACGTTATATTCTGGACGTCGGAAGTTAAAAAATTCCTTGCATTTGAAACATGATGTTACTATAAAATAGAATAAAAAAGGCTTTACTCAAAATGTTTTTTTGGTGGTCCTCTTCCTTTTATTGCTTTCAATTTTTGAAGTTAAAATATTATGCCATTATTATTTATGCCAAAAATTGGGTAACATGTTCACACTTGCAGGTACCCTGTTGGTGAGTATGGCTTAAAAAATGAAGTCTTGGTTCTTCTAAGGTGAGTATGGCTTAAAAACAAATTATTGGTTAAAAACTCAATGAACAACCGACGTCTTATTTAAAACCTAATGACCGAATGAAAATATTCGGAAAACCTGGCCCTATATTGACTAAGTATTTTTTTAAAAATGAAGTCTTGGTTAAAACTCAAATGAACAGACGAAGTCTTAGTTAAAACCTAATGACCAAATGAAAAAACATTCGAAAGAAACCTGGTCGAATGTTTTTTCATTTGGTCATTAGGTTTTAACTAAAACTTTGTCTGTTCATTGATTTTTAACCAAGACTTCGTTTTTAAGCCATACTCACCTTAGAAGAACCAAGACTTCATTTTTTAAGCCATACTCACCAACAGGGTACCTGCAAGTGTGAACATGTTACCCAATTTTTGGCATAAATAATAATGGCATAATATTTTAACTTCAAAAATTGAAAGCAATAAAAGGAAGAGGACCACCAAAAAAACATTTTGAGTAAAGCCTTTTTTATTCTATTTTATAGTAACATCATGTTTCAAATGCAAGGAATTTTTTAACTTCCGACGTCCAGAATATAATGTGTCAAAAGCGAACGCTAAGAATTTTTAAATAATTGAAGGTAATATAATTTTGTTTGTTTGTTTGTGGAATTGAGTGCTGCACCTTTTTTCAGTGTCATGACTGTAAAATGATAACAGATTCAAATTCAGATCTTATGAAATTTAAGTAAGATTGATGTCAATCTTACTTGGGATTGACCTGTTGTACATTAACATTGGTCTTATTCTGCAACATGACTACTACAATATAACATTACTCTTCATGAATAAATGTTTTACAAAATTCTTCTGTTAAATTTTTAAATTGATGATATATTAATTCAGTTATAACTTGAAAAATTAAAGATACTGTGTTGCCAATGATGTCTGATGTTTAATTTTTATTTCCAGGTGCTCCATTTTAATTATAAAAATGGGTATAATTAAAAAAAGGAAAATACAATTGTGCAAAAAGATTGAGTACTTCACAATTTAATTCAGGAATTAAATTGTGAAGTACTCAATCTTTTTGCACAATTGTATTTTCCTTTTTTTTACACTTTTTAATAAAAATAAAAACTCATAATATTATTTAGGATTTAAAACGATAGGTTTCAAACTAACTATCTTAAAAACATATCTTGTTTGTTTGAGCGCTGAAGTCAGCCAAGTAAATTTTTAACTTTACACTTACAACTAAAACTGGCAATATTTACAAGTTAAATAAAAATACTATTAAATCAAAATTTAATGTCTTAAGCAAAAAGGAAACTAAAATACTTAAAATGATTAAAAACACTAACACTATTAATTTTGAAAAATAGAAATAAGTTTAAAGCCAAAGGAAAAGCCGACCTCAAATCTGATTACAACTTGCGAGTACTTCGGCAACACGAGTCGTCATCTTCCGAAAGAAGCAGCTCATTTTTTAGTCTGTAGAACTTACTCTGTCTCTGTTTAAAGTGAGCTCTTTTCAATTGAGTGACATAAGGGTGTTGTGGCCTGTAATCTGTATAATGGGTATAACATACAATGCTCTCATTATTAAAATGTACTTACAAGAAATTCTGTATTTTTAAGTTAGCTACATGAGTCAGCTCAAACAGAAATGATGTATTAAATGTGTTTTTGGGTGAGTTCATGTGACTAACTTAAAAATATAGAAAAGTGTGGTCTTCATCTCGATTATGCATGTCTTGTCATGTGTCAATAAAAGTCAGTGCTGCCACCTATTGATCAATAACATCACTTTTAAGATCAATGAATATTTTCTGTAAGTAACTTTAATTTTATATTGGTAATTTTTATTTAAAAAAATGTTTTTCTCTTTTTTCTCTCTCTCTTCCTCTTTTGATATTCTTCGTCTTTACTTATCAATGATTTCCATGCATCATCTAGAATTGTTGGGTCATGTAAGTTGCAAATTTTATTCTTTTTCTTTTCAATCAAAGCACTTTCTGGAATTCTCAGTTCTTTCTTGTTTGTATTGGGGAAAAACAAAAAGAACTCAGAACTTCAGATCTCAAGCATACAAGATATGTTTTTAAGATAGATAAGTTCAAACCTGTTGTTTTAAGTCTTAAATAATATAAAGTTGTACATTGTTAGCAATGAAAATCCAATTTATTTGGATCATCACTTATTTTTTAAATCTCAAAATATTCATTCACAAAATAATAATAAAATATTGGATATACAGTTATTTTTTATGTTATTTTACTTTTACCTTTTTTTGTTTCAGTTTTATATAGCTGTGATATCATCTCATGCATTTTTTCTTGCTGTCAGCCATTTCATCATGTGCATAAATAGTGACTGGAATAGTAAGTATTATTTAAAATTGTATGTTCATGTTTAATTGGTAATGTGTATGTATACAAGAGATATATGTGTATATATTGTAGTTCTAAAAGGGTCTTGCAAAAATGATGATGCCATCAGTTTGTGCTAGTATCCTCTCAGAGCTGCAAGCTTGCTCACAAGAGCAAAGATACAAGAGCTTTTACAAGAACTGAAGATTTGGAAGTTGTTGGGACAAATCATTGCTGTAATCAGCAATAGCTAAAATAATGAACCTGTTCTGAGTTTTACTGTTATGATTACCACTTACAACCCTTACTATTCCCTCTCATCCACAAACAATTACAGATGATGATAGCTGCTACCACTAAAGATTTCAGCATTTCTAATGGGCCAGAGTCTGGTTACCAGTTTCCATGAAACATGATGCCCCAAAGCATAATGGCTGTTTCTCTAAATGTGTGAATAACATAATATTTTATGTATAATTCAATAGGTTCCTATCAGATTCAAGTGAAATTTGCAGGGTGACCTTATATGACCAAGTTATAGCATCTATAAAAAAATTCAAAAAAAAAAAAAAAAAAAAATTCAGAAGATAAAAATATCTGTAAATATTGGTCCAAGGTGGCTGGTATTAAAGACCCTGCTGGTGCATTCAAATTTGTTTCCTTATCAGCCCATGTTAAAACATGTCTAACACTATCACATGATAACATTGCCCGGAAGGAGGCTTTTCACAAAATAATTGCAGTGTTACGAAATAAAGAGTTTCTCTTTGGGATCAATGCATCCACTCCTTCTTATGTCTTTGTAAGTATGAAATCTGATTGCATGAAAACTCTGTTCACTCCATTTCAGTTACTAAGGAGCTCCTGAATTGTGTGAAGCAGTACCATGCACTATATATGCTTCATACTTAAAACAGCAAAAACATAAAGAGAAGAAGCGGTAAGCACAAATAAAAAAAGTAAGGAAAAAGAAGAATTTATTGAAATATTAGACGGAAGAAAGAAAGTGCAAAACTTGAACAAATAGCTGATTTATTTAATGTAGGTAAGTCCTTAATGATTGAACAAGATTCGTCACACATCACACGAGTTCTTGGTTGAAGCTTAAAAAAAAAAAAATAAAAAAAATTAGACAGTGGTGTTAAAGAAAAAAATGTGAGGGAAGTTAGAGTTATCCAGATGATGTCTATAGGAAACAAGCAACTGATAAAATCACAAACTAAATAAAATTTGCGTAGCAATATACAAATTTTATTAAAAAGCTTGAAAGTCACAACAAAATGTATCACTGTGTGTGTGTGTGTGTGTGCAATCATAGTTTAGGCTACTTCCCTACAATCAATTTAACCACAATTCTGTTGAATATCTGTGATGTCTCATTATATATAATTTGAAAGTGTAATTTAAGAACAGGCACACACACAGGGTTATTACAAATGAAATGGTTTCATCTTATATATAAAACACAAAACGTCTGTTTGTCTGAAGCAGCAAAAACTCTCGAACGCCAAACTGCAGCACCATGAAATTTACATAGCTTATTAATACTGGAATTTCTAGGTCAACACAACTATTTTAAGATATCTACGTTGTTCCGTTCGTGAGTTATGAATTAATTAATAAGCTAATCAATAAAGTCAGCGTCGTTTGCTACATCATCATTATCCTGGTCAAAATATGAAAGCACGTGACTGCATTAATTGCCGCGGCACATCCACAGGTGTTTCTATTCTTTGAGAAACTGTGCATAAAAAAATGCAAAAATGAACTTTGCAAAATCTTAATGAAACGGGCTGAAATTTTTATCTACACCATGAATTGGTATCAAGAGAGGTCCCTCAAAATTTCAACGGAATCCGGTCAAAACTTTTTAAAATAGGCATGGCATTTTTAATTCATCGGTAAACAGAAATATATACATAGAAACAAAGACACGTTTTTAACTTTTTTATCTCAGAGATTCACCTCTCAAAGACATCTGAAACTGAAAGCATGTGATGCATTTGATCGTCGATAACAAATTGTTAACGGATTTTGTTCAGTTAGTGTTCTAATGCTGTGTCACCTGGATGTGTGTTAAATAATTCGTAATGCTTTTGGTCCATTTGATTCTACAGATTCCATACATTCTGTACATTTCGTTGCTTTAATTTTTGACAAATATTTGTGACAGCAATGTACGGCCAAGTGCTGAAATAATCACACTATGAATAAATAACTTGTAATGACTGAATTTCTGAAATCAGCTTTTTCCTTTCTTGCAAGCATCAACCCTCCCCCCTTTCCCCGATTTTTTCAGTGACATATGAGGGAATATGAAATTAATAAGCCAAAATCCCAGGCAAAGCTGAGTAGTAAAGCTAGTCATTTTATAAAACCAAAACTATTTAAGATTTTGACACTCACATTGCACCGTTTTGTAGGGAAACTCTTGAAGTTTGTTGTTACAAGAACTTACAAATGTTTGATGTGTGCACCCTTAGTCACATGGCGTATATCAATGAGGTAATCGAATTCTGGTCAAACATGCATTAACATATCATCATCAACTTCAACAATAGCTGAAGATAACTGTACTTCGTGCCGTAGGTAACACTAAAACACAAGGTAGCTAAACGTGATGCACAATTACAAAACTTCCAATTACTAATGACTAGTTTACAACAGTCGTCAGTTGCTAAAAGCATTTATTGATGGTAAAAGTGAAACATTAAAATCATTAGATCTTTCGGGCTTCCTAGAAGCCCATCATCAGATGGCATAAAAGCATCTTCTTTATGTCATCTGATAATGGACATATGTTTTTATGTCATCTGATGATGGACATATCTTTATGTCATCTGATGATGGACATATATATCTTTGTCATCGGATGATGGACATATGTCTTTTTTATGCCATCTGATGATGGACATATGTCTTTGTCATCTGATGATGGGCTTCTAGGAAGCTCGAAAGATCTAATGATTTTAATGTTTCACTTTTACCATCAATAAATGCTTTTAGCAACTGCCAACTGTTTTAAACTAGTAATTAGTGGTTGGAAGTTTTATAATCGTGCATCAAGTTTAGCTGCCTTGTGTTGTAGTGTTCCAACAATAGCTGTTGTGATACGTTGTTTCAGGTCAGCTAAATTAACAGTAAGGGGAGGCATGAAGACCTTGTCTTTGACATTACCCCATAAAAAAAGTCACAGGGTGTTCGATCCAGACTTCATGGTGGCCAACATGTGAGTGACATGTCACCTATTGCATGGCAAATCCAGTGCTGCGGAAGATGTTCATCGAGGTTATTTCTAACTTTCAGATGGCAGTGGGGTGGTCTCCATCCCTTTAGAAAATGAAATGTCACTGTTTTTGTGCAGTTGAGGCATCAACCAAATAATTATCATATCGAGATCAGAACTTCCTGTTACAGTGTTTTGTTAGAAATAGAAGGGGCTACACATTTTTACAGGATATAGCACAGAACACATTAACCTTCGGGGAATCCAGCACGTGCTTCCACTGTTGCTTTAGGATTTTCAGTCCCCCATATATGAATGTTATAGGTAGAAAGTTGGATTGTGGGTTATACGCCACTTACGATAATATGATATAATACATTAATACGCATTTTTATCCATTAATAGGCATACAATTACAAGATTACATAAGATTAGCAAGCTTTCGCTGCTAATGGGCAGCTTCTTCAGGCTTCTAAATATAAACACTTAACAGAAACAGATGAAGAATAATTTCAAACGTAAAAATTTTCAAAAAGTCACTTATAACATGAGACGCGTATTACGTCTCATGCTTATTGATTGTCCAGTGAGCTCTTAATGTTTAACAACGTGTTTTAAATTGGTGAAATTTCAGTAGTTATGTCTGTGTTACACGCGCAGACGTGCCAACTCTCCGGGTTTAGGCCGGTAAACTGGATTTTATTACACTTCCCGGAATTCCGGATTAGGAATTAATATTGCCGGATTCCATCATGATTACCGTAGCGTAAATTAAAAAGTAATGAGAAAAGTTCGAAGCTCTCCAATGCATCGGAGAACTTTGTTGATTACCGTAGCGTAAATTAAAAAGTAACGAGGGGAAAAGTCCGAAGTTCTCCGAGGCATCGGTTCATTAGCGGAGAAGTGACCTTTCCCTTCTGGGTTTGCAGCGAGCAGTTTTGCTCTGCCATTGCATGGC
Source organism: Macrothele yani (assembly GCA_039090855.1). NCBI lineage: Eukaryota > Metazoa > Arthropoda > Arachnida > Araneae > Macrothelidae > Macrothele > Macrothele yani. Next base: position 81,819,244 of record CM077026.1, read on the forward strand.
CGCTGGTAGCTATCTTCTGTCCGCTAATGATCTCTGGTGCTGCAGGCACGGAGTAGGAGCGGGCTTGGCCTTGGCGCGCACCGTATGTACTGACGCAGATTTCTATTGGAAGTGTGCGGTAGTGTTTTGGTTTGTTTTTTGTATTTCGTCTGTCTTCACAGGAATTTCTGAGAACTTTTTGTGCACGTGTTTAATCAAGCGATGGCTGGTAGAAAATATCCGTCTGTTTTTAAGAAGTATACGACAGATTATATCCGTGTATAATCGAATCAAGAAAGTGCCAACAATTTGCCTTTTGCTCTAATTGTAGGTGTGATTTTTCCGTTGTCCACAAGGGCAAAGGAGATATCGTTAATCACATTCATACGCAAAAACACGTGGACATTTCTAAGTCCGTGGAAAATAACAAAACATTAAATTTTGGTCCAGATAGTTCCTCTTCCGATGCGATTATCCATTCTGAGTGCTTGTTTACTTCATTCCACGTGTAACTTAACTTACCTTTAAGCTGTGCTGACCATGCAAGTGTGCTTTTTAAGAAAATGTTCCCAGATAGTAACATTGCAAAAAAATATGCATGTGACAGGACATAAACATCATGCGTTGTTGCCTAAATGGGGAAATTTTCAAAAATAGACTTGCATACTTGCCAACTTTTACGAATTTCTGCTTAATTTTACTGATTTATGGGTAGAGAGAGAGAGGTCTTTTTTAACAGATTTTTTTTAATATTTAGATTGCCCAATCGAAATATTTCAACCACCTGCAACCATTCACTTAGATTTTCTACCAAACCTTACGAGCGCTGTGTCACGCTATGATGTCATCTTTGACTCGCTGGCTTCCTGTCATCGTGCGGTAGCTCTCTGTCTCCATGGGAGTGTGCTCAAGTGATGTGCCGACTGGAGTTCACCAAAACGCGTAATTGCGCGTTTAGTATGCATCAAAATTTTACCAACGCGTAAAAATATGCATCGGGAATTTTTCTCGATGCGTAAAAATATGCGTCAGGAATTTTTTTCTCGTGCGTAAAACTACGCATTGAATAATTCGGTACTTTGCCTTTCAGAAACGGAAGTAAATGAAGTAAAGATTTTCTTCGTAATCATAATTTCTTTTTCCTGTGATGTTGCCTCTGTCCAGTATTGTTGTTACATATCATTTTATTACATAAATATTTGTATTTCAGTTTAAAAATGGAGGAAAAATTTCCGAAATTTGAAATTCGGCGGCGAAAATTGTTCGCTGTAATCTTTAGGCATGAGAGTGCAACGGCTACGAGGAATTTCTCCTTTTCCGTCATAATTTGGGTTATCCTCCAGATCGATGCATAACTTTAACAGAATCGTTTTAAATATTTTTTAACAGAAAGTGTTTTGCATTTTTTATATGCCTTAACGTAACATTAGTGCTTCAAATTATGTCCATTGATGTTTCAAACATACGAAAATAAACTTGCAGGATTTTCATAGAAAATTGCAGGATTTTTCTCTTCAGGTTGGCAAGTCTGCACACGTCATTGCCTAATATAATCTCGATTGATTCTCTGACTGCTGTTGACCTAGGACCGCTGTAGGGAGCCAGTCTTCTTGTATCCATCCAGATCGATTGGGCGTCCTTAAAATTCACGACCTGTGCTAACGCAGTAGTTAGTTTTCTGGGTTTTTTTTATATCCCGTTTGTGCTCTGTCTCTCTGAGCTAATATATTATATCATCATCATCATCGTCGTCAACCATTATCAATCAACTGCTGGACGAAGGTCCCCCAAGTTTCCTCCACAACGGTCTGTCTTGTGCCAGTCTCCTCCATGTTACTCCTGCATACTTTCGAATTTCATCCACCCATTTCCCATGCGGTCTTCTTCTGTGGCTTTTCCTGTCCCTTGGAATCCAATCTAAAATTTCGGCTGTCCATCGATGATCTGTCCCTCCGGCAGTATTTCCAGCCCATTGTCATTTCAGGGATTTAACTCTGATCATGATGTCTTCCACTCTTGTCATTTTTCGGATCCACAAGTTCTTCTTCTTATCTCTCCTGGTTACACCAAGCATGCACCTCTCCATGCTACTTTGAGCTGTCTGCAGCCTTTGTACGTCTCTTTTAGTTAAGGTACACGTCTCTGCACCATACGTAAGCACTGGAATGATGCATTGATCAAACACTTTTCTTTTAAGACATAATGGCATATTGCTCTTGAAAATTATGCTGTTTCTTCCAAAAGCTCTCCAGGCAAGTTTTGTACGCCGATTAATTTCTTCATCAATGTGACCCTCACTTGATATCTGCTGTCCAAGATAAACATACGTGCCTGTTATCTCCTGCTTTTCTCCATCAATCGATAAATCTTCATTTCTTGTAAAAGCACATCACTTTTGTCTTTTGAAAGTTCATTTTTAATCCCACTTCTTTACTCTTGTCAGCAAGTTCCTGGATCATACTCTGCAGCTCTGATGGGGTAGTTGCAAAAATGACTACGTCATCAGCAAAACGAAGGTGGGTTAGATAATCTCCATTAATCTTTATCCCCTTGTTTTCCCAGCTCAGCGACTGAAAGACACCCTCCAATGTAGCATTAAAGAGCTTCGGAGATATGGTGTCACCTTGTCTCTCTCCCTTTCCAATTTTTATGTGTGTTGTATTTTCAAACAGCCGAATCTTTGCATTTTCATAGATGTTATTAATAATATTAATGTATGCATCTTCAATATCGCAGGATTTCAGAGCCATTGTAACTGCTGATGGTTTCACCGAATCAAAGTCTTTTTCATAATCGATAAAAGCCATGCACAATGGAAGTTCATATTCCCTCGCTCTTTCAGTTAGTTCTCTCAGTACGTGTATATGATCTATTGTGCTGTAGCCACTCCTGAATCCAGCTTGTTCTCTCGGTTGAGCCATGTCTAGTGTTACCTTCAAGCTGTGTGAAAGATCTTTAGTGAAGATTTTACAAACCACTGATAGGAGGCTGATAGGTCTGTAGTTCCCGAGATCGTCAATGTCGCCTTTTTTATGTAGCAGGATCATTGTAGCTGTGTTCCAATCCTCAGGAATCTTCCCTTCATTAAGGCATTGAGTGAAAATTTGGGCGAGTACTGTTTCGATTTCTCCACTTGCTTCTTGTATGATGTCTACAGTAATTCCATCTTCTCCTGGAGCTTTCCCCTGTTTCATGTTCTTGATTGCATGTGCAACTTCTGCTGGGAGGACTGGAGGAACTCTAGTACTGGTACCTTTCATGATGTCTGGAGTACATGTATCATCCCTTTCATATAATTTGGAGTAGAAATCTTTCACTCTTGTCAAAATTTCGCCTCTATTTCTTGTTACAGAACCATCTTCTTTTCTCAGTGCCATAATCTGTTTTCTTCCCTTACTGAGATGTCCCTTTGCTATCTTTAGGCTTTGGTTGTTTTCAATTGTTTTCCTCACTAGTTCACAGTTGAATTTTCTTACGTCTTCAGTGATATTTTTTCTTACTGTCTTGCATAGCTCTATATATTCCACTTTAGAAGTCACATCTTCTTTAGTTGTCCTCATCTCTCTCCTTTTTTGCATCAACATTTTGGTTTTTCCTGATAATTTGTTCACGTGCAACTTGTTCTTAGACCCAGCTAATTTTGTTGCTGTTTCCATAAGAGCTTTGGTTACTTTTCTGTTAACTTCAGAAATATCCACTTCTTCCGATGTTAGGCCTTCTAAAGCGGAGAATCTGTTCTTTAGTTCCAACTTGAAGGTAGTATGGTGTTTTTTAAGGTTGGTTATGTCAATAGATTTTGTTTGTCTTATGAGCTTGCCATGTTCAAGTTTAGTGTTGAGGTGCATCTTACATCTCACCAATCTATGGTCACTACCTGTGTTGAACTTGTTTAACACACTGCAGTCTTCTATGACGAATATTTTGTTACACATAATAAAATCAATTTCACTTGTCGTCCCATTTGGATGTCTCCATGTCCATTTCCTGTGTGACTTTTTCTTGAAAAAGGAGTTCAAGATGAAAAACCCTTCTGCCTCTGCAAACTCAACGAGAGTATTTCCACACTGGTTTCTGTTGCCGTGACCGAATTTACCTACTGAAGTTTCATTCTGTTGCCGTTGCCCTATTTTTGCATTGAAATCTCCCATAATTATCTTCAAGTGCTGCTTACCTTTATTATTTAGATCACGAATTTCCTCATAAAATTCTTCAATTTATTCTTCAGGATGACTTGTGGTGGGTGCATAAGTTTGAATAATCTGAGCCTGGTATCTTTTCGAGAGTTGGATAACGAGTCGTGCAGCTCTGTCAGAGGAACTTTCAGCTTCTAAAACTTTATCCTTCAGTTTCTTGTTTATTATAAATCCAACACCACTAGTTCTGCCAGTATCTGTCCCACGATAGTAGAAAATATGTCCACTTTTCAGTTCAATGAGATCTTCTCCTTACCTCACTTAGCCCGACAATGTCCCACTTGATCCTTTGTAGTTCCTCTTCCAATTCAAGAAGCCTTGAATCAGAAGATAGAGGGAGTGTCCATTATACGTAGCCAAGGTCAGCATCAGATGGCAGCCTAGTCCGGTCCTCCGGGGATTCTTAGCACCCTCTGCCTTCATGTCGCACTGGCCGCTGCCTTGGCCAGGTACATTCCAGCTGCCGGATACTGAGGGCCAAGATTTAAGTTGTGGAGTCATTTTGGAGGGGTTTGGCCATAACTCACCACGCTGGCCAAGCGGGTTGGTGAATGTGGGATAGCATTTCCTCTAATCCCGATGGTATAGTTATACCGCTATTGGCGGTCGTCAGAGCCCCTTTAGTGGGAACAGGATGCACCACGAGAAGGCGGGGTTGACATTTGTCAAGGAGAGGCTGTAATGTTACGCATCACCTGACCTTACATATATATATCATCATCAACATCATTGTCAACCATTATCAATCCACTGCTGGACGAAGGTCTCCCCAAGTTTCCTCCACAACGGTCTGTCTTGTGCCAGTCTCCTCCATGTCACTCCCGCATACTTTCGAATTTCATCCACCCATCTTCCATGTGGTCTTCTTCTGGGTCTTTTCCTGTCCCTTGGAATCCAATCTAAAATTTCGGCTGTCCATCGATGTTCTGTTCTTCTGGCAGTATGTCCAGCCCATTGCCATTTCAGGGATTTAACTCTGATCATGATGTCTTCCACTCTTGTCATTTTTCGGATCCACGTGTTCCTCTTCTTATCTCTCCTGGTTACACCAAGCATGCACCTCTCCATGCTACTTTGAGTTGTCTGCAGCCTTTGTATGTCTCTTTTAGCTAAGGTCCGCGTCTCTGCACCATACGTAAGCACTGGAAGGATGCTTTGATCAAACACTTTTCTTTTAAGACATAATGGCATATTGCTCTTGAAAATTATGCTGTTTCTTCCAAAAGCTCTCCAGGCAAGTTTTGTACGCCGATTAATTTCTTCACCAATGTGACCCTCACTTGATATCTGCTGTCCAAGATAAGCGTACGTGTCTGTTATCTCCAGCTTTTCTCCATCAATCGATAAATCTTCATTTCTTGTAAAAGCATTGTACATCACTTTTGTCTTCTGAAAGTTCATTTTTAATCCCACTTCTTTACTCTTGTCAGCAAGTTCCTGGATCATACTCTGTAGCTCTGATGGGGTAGTTGCAAAAATGACTGTCATCAGCAAAACGAAGGTGGGTTAGATAATCTCCATTAATCTTTATCCCTTTGTTTTCCCAGTTCAGTGATTGAAAGACATTTTCTAATGTGGCATTAAAGAGCTTCGGATATATGGTGTCACCTTGTCTCACTCCTTTTCCAATTTTTATGTGTGTTGTATTTTCAAACAGCCGAATCTTTGCACTTGCATTTTCATAGATGTTATTAATAATATTAATGTATGCATCTTCAATACCGCAGGATTTCAGAGCCCTTGTAACTGCTGGTGGTTTCACCGAATCAAAGGCTTTTTCATAATCGATAAAAGCCATGCACAATGGAAGTTCATATTCCCTCGCTCTTTCAATTAGTTCTCTCAGTACGTGGATATGATCTATTGTGCTGTAGCCACTCCTGAATCCAGCTTGTTCTCTCGGTTGAGCCATGTCCAGTGTCACCTTCAAGCGGTGTGAAAGAACTTTAGTGAAGATTTTATAAACCACTGATAGGAGGCTGATAGGTCTGTAGTTCCTGAGATCCTCAATGTCACCTTTTTTGTGTAGCAAGATCATTGTAGCGTTGTTCCAATCCTCAGGAATTTTCCCTTCATTAAGGCATCGAGTGAAAATTTGGGCGAGTACTGTTTCGATTTCTCCACTTGCTTCTTGTACGATGTCTACAGTAATTCCATCTTCTCCTGGAGCTTTTCCCCGCTTCATGTTCTTGATTGCATGTGCAACTTCTGCTGGAAGGACTGGAAGAACTCTGGTACCTTTCCTGATGTCTGGAGTACATGTATCATCCCTTTCATATAATTTGGAGTAGAAATCTTTCACTCTTGTCAAAATTTCGCCTCTATTTCTTGTTACAGAACCATCTTCTTTTCTCAGTGCCATAATCTGTTTTTTCCCCTTACTGAGATGTCTGTTTGCTATCTTTAGGCTTTGGTTGTTTTCAATTGCTTTCCTTACTAGTTCACAGTTGAATTTCCTTACGTCTTCAGTGATACTTTTTCGTACTGTCTTGCATAGCTCTATATATTCCACTTTGGAAGTCACATCTTCTTTAGTTGTCCTCATCACTCTTCTTTTTTTGCATCAACATTTTGGTTTTTCCTGATAATTTGTTCACATGCAATTTGTTCTTAGACCCAGCTAATTTTGTTGCTGTTTCCATAAGAGCTTTGGTTACTTTTCTGTTAACTTCAGAATTATCCACTTCTTCCGATGTTAGGCCTTCTAAAGCAGAGAATCTGTTCTTTAGTTCCAACTTGAAGGTAGTATGGTGTTTTTAAGGTTGGTTATGTCAATACATTTTGTTTGTCTTATGAGCTTGTTACGTTCGAGTTTAGTGTTGAGGTGCATCTTACATCTCACCAATCTATGGTCACTGCCTGTGTTGAACTTGTTTAGCACACTGCAGTCTTCTATGACGAATTTTTTGTTACACATAATAAAATCAATTTCACTTGTCGTCCCATTTGGATGTCTCCATGTCCATTTCCTGTGTGGCTTTTTCTTGAAAAAGGAGTTCAAGATGAAAAACCCTTCTGCCTCTGCAAACTCAACGAGAGTATTTGCACGCTGGTTTCTGTTGCCGTGACCGAATTTACCTACTGAAGTTTCATTCTGTTGCCGTTGCCCTATTTTTGCATTGAAATCTCCCATAATTATCTTCAAGTGCTGCTTATCTTTATTATTTAGATCAAGAATTTCCTCATAAAATTCTTCAATTTCTTCTTCAGCATGACTTGTGGTGGGTGCATAAGTTTGAATAATCTGAGCCTGGTATCTTCTCGAGAGTTGGATAACGAGTCGTGCAGCTCTGTCAGAGGAACTTTCAACTTCTACAACTTTATCCTTCAGTTTCTTGTTTATTATAAATCCAACACCACTAGTTCTGCCAGTATCTGTCCCACGATAATAGAAGAGATGTCCACTTTTCAGTTCAATGAGATCTCCTTTTCTCCTTACCTCACTTAGCCCGACGATGTCCCACTTGATCCTTTGTAGTTCCTCTTCCAATTCAAGAAGCCTTGAATCAGAAGATAGGGAGCGTCCGTTATACGTAGCCAAGGTCAGCATCAGATGGCAGCCTAGTCCGGTCCTCCAGGGTTTCTTAGCACCCTCTGCCTTCATGTCGCACTGGCCGCTGCCTTGGCCAGGTACATTCCAGCTGCCGGATACTGAGGGCCAAGATTTAAGTTGTGGAGTCATTTTGGAGGGGTTTGGCCATAACTCACCACGCTGGCCAAGCGGGTTGGTGAATGTGGGATAGCATTTCCTCTAATCCCGATGGTATAGTTATACCGCTATTGGCGGTCGTCAGAGCCCCTTTAGTGGGAACAGGATGTACCACGAGAAGGCGGTGTTGACATTTGTCAAGGAGAGGCTGCGATGTTACGCATCACCTGACCTCACACACACACACACACACACACACACATATATATATATATACATACACACAAGGAGTGTTCAAATGAAAAAGTACAAAACGACACTGTGGGTATAAATGAAGACTTTATTCAAAGTATACACCATAGGCCGTTGCACAACAATCCCATTGATTAATGAGCTGAAGGATTCCTTGTTCCCAGAATTCCTGTGGCCGTGACGAGACCTAGTCCTGCACAGCATCCTTGAGTTCGTCGTCCGAGTGGAAGTGCTTTCCTTTCAGATGTTTTTTCTTGGGACCAAACACATGGAAATCGCAGGGCGACATGTCCGGGCTGTAGGGCGGATAATCAAGCTGCTCCCACTGGAACTTGGCCAGTTCCGCGTGTGTGACCCTGGAGACGCGTGGACGCGCGTTATCATGGAGCAAAACCACACCCTCCGTGAGCAGCCCCGGTCTTTTGTTCTTGATGGACCTGCGTAGGCTTCGGAGTGTCTCACAGTACACCTCGGAGTTAATGGTTCGTCTGTGCTGGAGGAATTCAACAATTAGTGGACCTTGGACGTCGAAAAGACGGTGAGCAACACCTTGCCTGCTGACGCCACGGCTTTGAACTTTTTAGGGGGAGGTGATGACGCATGCTTCCACTGCATGCTGTCCCGCTTTGTCTCTGGCTCGTAGTGATGGCACCAGCTCTCATCACCTGTGACGATCCGCTCCAGGAAAGCGGGATCTTCATGATACCGAAACAGATGTCGAAGTACCCCATACGCAGTTCCTTTTGCTGGTCGGTGAGCTGCTTCGGAACCCACTGCGCGCACACCTTCTGATAACGCAACCTGTCGTGAACAATCGTCCACACTGTTCCAACGCTGACATCCACCTCCACCGCCAACATTCGCAATGTGACACGCCGATCACCTCTCACTAGATCGTCCACCTTGTCCACGAGATCGGCCGTGATGACTGTGTTTGCCTGCCCTGGTCTCGGGTCATCAACCAAACTCTCATGACCTGCACGAAAACGGGCACTCCATTTTCTCACTGACTTGTCGGACACACAGTCTTCCCCATACACGGTCACCATCCGGCGATGAATAGCGGCCGGTTTAACACCTTCCGCTGTCAGAAATTGGATAACGCCTCGCTGCTCCTCAGTCGTCGAATTTTGCAATGTGAACGCCATCCTGTCCTCACACGCACTGCCGCGTCAATTGGGCGGCGCTCTTTATAAGAGCCTCTGCTCTCTCCTGCGCATGCTCCGATCCACGCCGGCGACTCCAATCGCATCCCTAGATGTGTCGCTACGTTCTCCCATAGCGGCATAGGCAAATATGTTAACGGTTACATTCTTATGACGTTTCGTACCTTTTCATTTGAACACCCCTAGTATATCCTGTTTGTACTCTGTCTCTCTGAGTTTTTTATCCCGTTTGTGCTCTGTCTCTCGGAAAGACAAGAGAGACTGAGCACAAACAGGATGTAAATAACAGACAACTAACTACCGCGTTAGCACAAGATGTGAATTTTAAGGACGCCCAACCGATCTGGAAGGATATAAGAAGACTGGCTCCCTACAGCAGTCCTAGGTCAACAGCAGTCAGGGAATAAATCAAGATTATATTAGGCAATGATGTGTGTAACACAGACATAACTACTGAAATTTCACCAATTTGGAACACGTTAAACATTAAGAGCTTGCTGGACAATCAATGAGCACGAGACATAATACGAGTCTCATGCTATAAGTGACGTTTTAAAATTTTGTACATTTGCAATTATTCTTAGTCTGTTTCTGTTAAGTGTTTATATTTAGAAGCCTGAAGAAGCTGCCCATTAGCAGCGAAAGCTTGCTAAACTTATGTAACCTTGTAATTTTACGCCTGTTAACAAATAAAAATGCATATTAATGTATTATGTCGTATTATGTGAATGTTATGTTTCTTAACTTTTTCACTTATGTGGAATGTCGATTTGTCACTGAAAATGAGATGCTCACTAAAACCATCTTCTTCAAAACACTTGCATTTCTGTACAGAAATCGCGACATGTAGTTCTATTCGTGTCACTTAGACTTTACAATAACTGCTGTTTGTAGGGAGTCATTCTCATCCGCTTCCTCAAAATTTTCTGAATAGTCTGTTGTGGAATTTGTTACTCTCCCTGCCATTGTTGTGGATATCCTTGGGCTGCATGGAAAATGGGACAAACACTCTCCACTTATTCATCAGATACACGTGGTCTACCTTGGCTTTTACACAAACATCCTGTTGTTTCTAGTGGCATAACGCAAAATCTCTAACCAAGAAATTTTCCTCATAGGCACTCAACATGGTAATAATTAATGCAATAATTTAGGGTAAATATTTAACTTTGCCGTAATAAAAATATATTTTCCAGATATTGATTCCATGATCACTTTCATATTGCTTTTAATTATGTGAGCACTTATTCCAGTAAGTATTCTCGATAAATTTAGTACTCATAGGAAAAAGTGTGAAATCTTTAAATGGCAAATGTTCACGATATCAAATCAGGTAAAAACAAATACTGATCTTCGAGTGTCTGGTTTCGAACTTCCTTTAAAGCTGTTTAATTCCTTAATACAATAATTTTTGAGAAAGAGGAAAAACAAGTGTGTTTACATTTTTCTAATTTTAAATACTTCAGCGATATTGTTTCTTTTTAGTGTCATGTCTTTTAAATTCAAGAAGCAAGCATACTTTACAAAATAAAGAAAACTTACATTAATTACATCTGGATTCCCTTCTAGCATCCTTCTTAGCGAATATTTCAATCAGTTTTGTCACATCTAGTTTTCTGGCTCGGTCATTTTCCATGCTTATCATCGCAAGTCAATCAAACCTACTTTGAGTGTGCGATGACCGAAGGTAGTTTTTGATTAACTTCAACTTCGAGAACGACCTTTCAGCTGTAGCCACAGTCACTGGGATTGTCAAAAAAAGTTTCAATGCTGTCACAAGGTCCAAAAACTGGATAATATTGCACTGTTTTTTAAAATATATGAGCTCCATAAAGTCTTTTACAGAACCGCCAGAAATATTTTTTAACTGGTTGCTCATAGCATTTTTAAATGAAGTACTTGCGATGGAAAATCACTAGACGAATCATCTTTGTACTGCAACCTTAAAAACTCAGCAGATTGGAGTGATTCACTTTCATTTGCATTTAACAGTTCAGATGGCTGCAAGAAAGAAAAATTCTTTGCTACCAAACTTAGTCCTTCAAAACGGAATTTTATTTGAGGAATGGTGATGTCTATAGTTGCATAAAAGACATTAATTTTGAATTTCTCTTTGGGGTTGTGTAACCTGCTGTCTTGATTTATTTCATCGAAGAACTTTGAGTGACACAATCACGTTTCATTAAATTTAGCTTCAACACCCCACATGTTGGCAAGAATAGCTGAAGTGTTTTTAATATCTTTGATATATATTAATATCTTTGAATTCTTCTCTTAAATTAGAGAATTTTTCACTCGCTGATTGTAGCATGTCATCTGCTTTCAATAATTTAACGTCCTTTGACTGCAGAAGTTTTGACACAATGTTAACTGTTTTCAATATTTTGTGTTCCATGACAACAATCACAACAAAATCAAAGGTCTCCAAACGTTTTTGAAATCCAGTTGCTTCAGCCCTCTCTTCGCAGCTATGAGATTTTATTGGGTTGTCGGAAAAGTCATGACATGTTTTGGCACCCGATGGCGGTTGGGCGGTTTTGGAAGCACTAGAAGCATGTGCAGCTCTGTTATCCCTATGGCATTCGACAGGTGCCAGTTCTAGCTGCAGTCTAAAAGGAATAGTGAGCGATTTGGTTGATTTGCGGAGATTTGACATCAAGTTGAAGATGGAAGACCAAACTGTGCATTTTTACCATATTTTACTGTTTTACTTCCGTAAAGGGAAGAACGCGCATCAAGCTTGTGAAACGTTACGTAAAGTGTACGGTGATAATACTCGACAAGAACGTCAGTGCCAGCGGTGGTTCGCAAAATTCCGTGCTAGTGAGTGATTTTGACCTCAACGATGCTCCTCTGTCTTGGAGGCCCACCGAGGTTGATGACGACCAAATCAAGGCATTGATCGAGTCGACACAAGAGATTGCAGACACATTGCACATCCATCATTCAAGCGTTCACGACCACCTGAAGAAGCTGGGATACGTAAGCAAGCTCGATGTGTGGGTTCCTTATGAACTCAAAGAAGCTCAATTGACAGCACGTATAAACATCTGCGATATGCTCATTAAACGTGAGGAAAACAATCCTTTTTTGAAGCGACTGATAACTGTTGACGAAAAGTGGATTGTGTGCGCAAACGGTCTTGGACCCGAAATGCTGCTTTGCCTCAAACGACATCCAAAGCAGGCATTCATCAGCGGAAGATTCTGGTCTCAGTGTGGTGGGATTTTAAAGGTGTCATGTGCTCCTACCACGGAACCAAACAATCAATTTGAATGTGTACTGTCGGCAATTAGACAGTTTGAACCAATCCATCATCCAGAAACGCCCAGAGCTCGTTCATCGTAAAGGTGTTGTGTTCCATCATGACAACGCGAGACCACACACAAGTTTGATCACCCGCCACAAATTATTGGAACTTGGGTGGGATGTGTTACCACACCCAGCATACTCGCCTGAACTTGCACCGTCAGACTTCCACTTGTTTCGCTCCCTTCAACAGTCCTTGCATGGTATAACGTTCAATTCAGATGAGGCTGTAAATGAGCACCTTGTACAGTTTTTCGCCACGAAATACAGGTCCTTCTGTGAACGAGGCTTTCTGCAGCTCACTGAAAGATGGCAAAAGGTTATCGAACCAAAACGGGCATTATATCATTGATTGATCTCTGTTATTTCTATCAATAAATGACCTTTGCAAAACATGGCTAAAATAGGTCATGACTTTTCCGATAACCCAATAGTATGATTTGGGTCAAAGCTTTTAAATTGTCGTTATACCTGAAACGAAAGGCACGTAGGGCATTGTGTCGGGCACAACTTTTTCACAGAAAACAAAAACATTGGGATTTTCCTAATATTTCCCATCTTTTAATACTATGACTGAAAAATACATATAAATGCTGTAAAATATCGTAAAAATATCTGATTTCTTGAATTCCCATGCAAGCATCATTCAAAACCAAATTTAAATTATGCGAAGCACAGTGTATGTACAGTATATATGGCGTTTTGTTCCACATCTCTAATTCTTTTCTAAACACCCGAATAATGTCCATGCATGTTTCTGGCTCCATCATAAGCTTGTCCTCTACAATTTTCAAACAACAGTTCATTTTCATTTATCATCTTCAGTATTACCTCTGTCAGTCCCATTGCACTTTGGTCTTTGACACTTCGAAAACCTAAAAATCTTTCGTTAATTTTAATTTCCACCGGAGTTCCATTTTCGTTGTATGTGACTGTGACATATCTAAATATTTGGCCCATTTGTTCATCAAGTTTCTTATGTCTTGCATTGTATGTAGAATGATTGAGTAGAACTGTGCCTCTTTAATTTCCATTATAATTTCTTTCTTAATTTCGGCAGCCAAAAGCTCAATCAATTCCTTTTGTATCGTTGGTCTCAAATATCTCATTTTCTTTTTCTTTTCCATCAACTGATTAAGAATCAGGCCGAGAGGCTCAATTATCGATAGAAACTTTCCAGCATTATTATCGCCTAATACTTCTTGATTGCCACGGAAAGCCATATTGCAAGTAGCTAAGGTTATAGTAACATCAATTATTTTTTTCAACACATGTATCCAAAAACTGACCTGTGCTGCGTATTCTGAGTCCATCCATTTATCAACAGTTTTATCATTTTTATACATATTGTACGTGATACAAGCGGACAAATGTGAAGCAGGGTTTTCATGAACTTTAATTTTTTTTTTTTTTAAGTTCCCTGCCAGTTTTTTACACCATTAAACCAGGCTTTCTGATGTGAGATGCATTTGGGATAACTGAAAAGCCAACAGGGCTCACAATAAGCACTACCCCATGTAGGAGAGTAGCACAGCCAGTTGCAAGATACCCTTTTCCTGGTATTTGTACATGCATAATAGTACACTTCTGAAAAACATGTTTTTCGTGTCCCGAAGAAAAGGTCCTTTAGGTTCGCAAGGTCCATTACTGATTACATTTGTTCTGACAACATCATTAAATAAAGCCCTATCTGTTGAAAAACTGGCACACGTACCTGAATCCAATAAAATATCTACCTTTTCTGACAGCATTTCCACACAATTAGTACCTGAACCTAATATTGTTTCTTCTTTTTTTGCTGAGGTTTCTGCATATGTGCTAATACTAATATGTTATATTGAAACTTCATCTCCCCGTATCTCAGACTGTTGTAATGGTTTTACCACAGGCACTGTTGGTCTCAGAAACATAGACATAATTTTCAGCAATTTGTTTTTCATAATTTCTATTTCTGCTTTTTTCTTTCTTTTTGCTGCAGCTCTTACAGATTTCTTCATTTTTGCATGAATTCAAGCCGAGAGGCAACAATTGTAAACATCCTATTTGAAACAACAAACAGCCAGTACACCAATTTAATTAACTAGTTGTGTAACAAGCGATGACATTGATTAACAATCGAAGAACAGAACATGGACAAGGAAGATGTCCAGTGTCCGACAGAAGAAACAGACACCTGACACCCCTCGCCGACCATTACATGTAGCCTGACCAACCAGCACTGATTCTGACGGGGACGGGTGGGGGGGGGAATGCCGGGGGCATGCAGGCCTTCCTGTCTTCAAACTTGTGACACTCGCAGCAATCTGATACCCCGACCCACAGTTACTCCCCAGGCAGGTGGCCACTTTGTGGTGTCTGCTATGGTAAACAATGAAAACTCATCCCCACCCTACACTTTCTCAGTATCGCTCCATTCTTCTTAAGTCTGGGAGAGGAGAGCATCTCTCTAGAGACCACCGATGCTCTTCCCTAATCGGAGCACAGATAAAAGTCTGTGTCCATGGGGCCCTATAGTTCAAAAACTTTTGTATCCAAAAGACAGAAAATTTAAAACAAAAATGTTTAGAGCCGGTAGAAAACCTCTTTCCTAAAATTAAATGCTAAATAAAAATAAAAAATATATATATGTACGTAGATCTGGGCCCCCTAAAATTCACGAGCGGGAATTAGGGGCTATCTTTATGCCCCTGGTTGTTTTAAATTTCATGTGCCAGTTGTAGGTGGGTTGTCTATTTGGCAGTGATTTCTTGAAAGGTGTTTTAAAAAATGCTATTGCACAACAGTAATACAATTCGTTTTGCTTAATTTAAGCATACAGAATGCTTTCTCTAGAGCATTTGCAACCATCCTGTCTGACTGGTCACGTGATGGTAAAAATGTAAAATCTTTTAGTTATTCCATCTATATAATAAAATTGTTACTATTGGTGATAGAATGGTGCAATGTGAGTCAATATCTGTCATAGTTTTGGTTTATAAAATGTTGAAACTGTTTATTTTATTTGTAATAAACCTGTATATACATGTATGTAAATTTTCCCTCCACCTGATCTATTCTCATATTAACTGAATTAGGGAAAAAATACTATCAGATAAAATAATTTTTGGCATGCTAAATTTCTGCAATGGCATGTGCATCCGATATTGTATGTCCTGAATTAAAAAAAAAAAATCTTGTCCTGAATTTTGTTTTTCTACACTCCTAGCCCTGCATTGAGCTTAAGTGAAAACCATCCCTTATGATAATCATAAAATCATGTTCAATTTCTTTTAAGCTTGTTTAATCCACTTCTAGTAGGATTTTTTGTTTCACTCTTCATTTTTTGTAGTGTTCCTTATTTGAGATCATGTGTTTGCACCAGATTTCTTCAGAGCTACTTGTAATTTATCATTGCACATACTTTGGGTGGTCATATAACTGCATTACAATTTGTTAGGCTAAGAGCACTGAAACTGATATCTCTCTACAGTGGCTATTCTCTATTCCTTAGATTATCTTGTTAGAGTATTCTGCATTTTTAATGCCATTTAAAATGCCACTTCAACATCTCGGCTAAAAGTGTATGCTGTTGTGATGCTGCTGCACATTCTCTGTGTCAGTTCTGGTTGTTGTAACAAGGCCCAAATTAACTGTAGTGTTGGTAGGCAGGCAAATTCATTGTTGCTAGGCTTTGACTGGCAACAAAATGTGGGATGTTTCATGCAAGTACACAAAGGGATATGCATGGTGATCCTGACATTCCTTTTATACCACAGTGGATTTATTATAATATCCTGTGCAGCTGTCATTTATAAGGCTTAATAAACCTCCAGATCAATGTCACGATGCCTTCCATGCATTGGTCTCATTATGAATGAAAAAGTCTGAGGGGGGGGGGGGTGAAATGATTCCAGTTCAGTGTTAAGGTTGGTGAAAGGATTTTTGAAAGCACAAGTCCCTGAAGTTCTTGATAATTTATACAGCAAACTGGAAATAAATGATTGCATGTCAAAATTTTTGGTTATTTTTCTCAAACCATGTATTTAAAGTTTATAGTTTACATTAAAATGTTTTAGGGGGGTTGATAGAGATGTACCCTCTTGTAATTTGCATGTGAACAAAGTTCATCCTTTTTATTTATTTATTTATTTAGCATTGATTTTATTATAGTGGCATTTTTGTATTTTCTACATCCTGTTCAATTCTTTAATTTCAGAATGTTCTAGCAGATCTCCCCCTGCGACTATTATCTTATTGATTCTTCTTATTTTTGAAGCTTTGTTATTTGCTATTTTCACATGTGTTATGTTTGGAACTCAAGTCCAAGCTATTTGGAATGATGAAACGGTAAGGGCCTTCATTTCTATTACATGCCTTGAATGCTGTTGCATCAAGTATTAACCATATACAAACATTAAAAAAATCACTCTCACAAATTGTGGCTAACTTTATTGTACTTGTTAAAAACCAGAATAATGGATTCCTTAGATTGAGAGTATTGCGTTTTTGTGTACTATGTGATTCATGTACCATGCAGTTATAAAGAACATGTCTCATGGAATGCATGACACAGCATTATAAACACTTTCTGTGTTTCCGGATCTAGGATGGGGCTACTTTGACTAGACAGGGGATATTAACTGTATAGGTGTAATTAGTCTATGCAGCATAGCTACATGGTACAAATGAAAACAATGTACTACAATCTTCATTGTTTTAAATCATGTTTTGCTTACATGAATTGTGTGTATGTTATAGAGGTTACATTTTATCATGTTGTGCAGAAAGTATCTGGAAAATAGAGAAGCATGTATTTCAAGCTTAAAAAATTGTACAAAAGCTCAAGCTTAAAAAATAGTACAAAACACTTAACCTAATCATCCAGGCAGGTAGTCCTCATTGGAACTGATGACCTTGTTTCACAGGTCTACGAGTTGAAATAACCCATTGTGATAGAAGTCTCGTGAGTGGGAGTTGAAGAAGTCATCCATGCACCGTTTCACATCATTGTCATTAGTAAAGTTTTTCTCAGCAAGAAAATTTGACAAAGACTGGAACAGATGAAAGTCAGATGGGGCAAGGTCCATGCAGGGGGGGGGGGGGGCTACAAAAATATTTTCCTTTTTCAGCTTGTGCAATTTTTGCTGGATCTGTAAAGCAATATGTGGACGAATATTATCCTGGTGAAAAACAACTCCATGGTGATTAATCAATGCTGAGCACTTTTCTTGCAGTGCATGATGGAACTGGTCCAAATGTTGGATGTAAGCTTCCCTGTGATGGTATTGTTCCATGGTAAGAGTTCACAGTGAATCACACCACAACAATCCCACCAGCAACTCAGCATCACCTTCCATCCATGAAGGGGTGACTTAGCGACCTTCTGTGGGAAGTTGTCCCTGCTTGTTCTATGCTCTTTGTCACATAACATTCACGTATGTGACCAAGTTTCGTCACCCATGACCAACTGATGCAAAAAGCCCTCCTGTTTTTCTCTTTCATGCAGAGCAACAGCAGTGGAGTAGCATTGTATCTGATTCTACTCAGTCAAAGCATGAGGCACCCATTTGCACAGTTTACACGAATATCCCAACTTCCGAAGTCAGATGTTGATGGTCATATGAATGGTCCTCAATTCCTCTGCCAGTTCCTGTTGTTGTTCATTAGGCTCAGTCGATAGCATATATTGCAGTGTATCATCTTCAACCTTACTGGGTCTGCTACTTCTGGGTGCATCAGACAGATCCCGAACACCACTGCTGAATTTCCTGTACCAGTTACAGCAAGTACTCTGTCCGATAATATCGTTACCAAATGCGTTTCACAATTTTCCAAGTGCTTACTTAACTTTCACACCATTCAAATATTCTTAGAGCAATATTGCATGCACCCTTTCCTTTGATATTGCCATTGTATTGACGCCATGAGCAACTAATCTTCACCACAACAGCATATGTTCTGTCGTTAGAATCCATTCTTTCACACACAGCACTCTGGGATGTTTATGTCACCGCAGGTCCATAATATCTTGCATTACACCCACCACATAGGATTTTTTTTCGGAAACTTTCTTTACAACCTGATAAGTAGCTGTTTTCTACATGCATAATTACGAAAGTACTAGTTTATTATTCTCTTGAAAGAAGAAATGGAAAAGAAGCAGGAGAAAAAAAACTTCTCCATCACTACATATCAACTTCTCTATCACTATCTAACTCAAAAGTGACTAGCTTTGGTAAGTTTCAAAAAATTAAAAAAAAAAAATCTTGTTTCTTGCACAACATTTTTTGGAAAATAATAGTGAACAAACATCATATCATAGAAACATTTGTAGTGATTAGGCTGTGAATGTTTGGAAAATTTTAGAACTGAGTTGATGCTTCATGTTTGTTAATTCATTTAGTAAATTAACATTAATATTATATTGTAAATATAATTCTGTATTAAAACCTTGCAAAGGAATCTTTCTTTCTCCTGTCATTTTCTCTTTTTTTTTTATTTGTATGGGAAGGTTTTGTAAAAAGCACAGATAAATTTATTATGTACAGATCATAAAAATATATTTGTCATAAATTACATCACCCTGCTGCACTTTCTGAAGAGATGGATGCTGAACAGTGAACTAATATGTACTTGTTCACTACTTATGTGTTTGTGTGGAGTATTTTTTTCTTCATTTCTATGAGTTGGAGTACTGGTGATTTGGGGCCAAAAATCCATTCATGGATTTGAAAATAGTCATTCTGGGTGGTGTAATGGTTAGCATGTTAAAATGGAAATCAGGAAATGCAGATTCACTTCCTGTTCCAAGGCGATGTAATTTTCAAGCTTTCTGAAGAGATGGTTGCATGTTGAACAATGAACTAATATTGTGAACTTGCATATTGAACAGTGAACTGATATTATACTTGTTGTTACATGTACAGGATATGGTTCTCGTGCCCCAGTCTTTTTCTGTGATAACATCATAATTTCAGTTAGAAAGTATGATATGCATTTTTTACATGTGTGAATGTGTAATGTTTTCTTTGTTTTCTTCTTACTTTTGACTGTTGCTGTTTCTCCATTGTTTCCCATAAATTTGCTCAGTTTCTTTCATGCTGCAAAACATATTAGCTATCAACAAATTATTTTTCTGACAGAATTTGTTGTGTACATTGGAGATTGTGCTATCAAGGCTGTCATGGAAATGATCTTATAGATTTGCACTTCTGCTTTTAGTTTTGTAGACTGTGTGTGATGATATGGACAGTGCAAATATTCTGGCTGTGGCAAAACTGTTGTTTGCAATAATAGTATATTCACAATGATTTGCAGTCAACTCTGAGAGTAAGTTGCATCATTTTTTTTTTTTTCAAACAGGCTATTTAGGGAAATTTTTGAATTATAATTTGCAGTCTGAATTCCAATTTAAACACAAATCAGTAAGAAGTGTTTTAATCCTATAGTAACCAATTAGTGAGGTAAATGCTATGGATACTTATGGTTTGGCACATGAATGAACTGTTGAAAATGTGTTTTAGTACTCAAAATTATGACTAATACACGGTCGAGTCGCACTATTGTGACCACCAGCTAATATTCAGAGTAACTGCCGTGTGCAGTGCGGACAGCAGCTATTATAGATGGGCCGGGAGTGATTCAGTAAGGTGCTGGAAAATGTTCACAGGTATGTGGAGCCATGCTGACTGCAGTGCATCTGACAGCTGCTGGGGGGGTGTATGGTGGAGGATCCATAGAGCGAACAACACAATCCTGGTGGTCCCACAGATGCTCAATTGGGTTTACGTCTGTGGAATTAGGGAGCCAGGGGAGTACTTTGAAGTCTTCATCATGCTCTTCCAACCACTTGGACATTTCTAGCTGTATGGCATGTCACATTGTCATGCTGGAAGATCCCATCCACCCCAGGGAAGACAATCACCATGCATGGGTGTACGTGGTCTGCAAGGACGGATTCATAATGAATTCGGTCCATAGTGCCTTCCACAGGTATGAATGCATGAAAACATTCCCCAGACCATAACACTGCCTCCACCAGCTTGTGTTTTGCCAGCATTGGTTAAAGAGTGTTTGCTCTCCAGTGTTTCTTACCTTATACGCCAACGTCCATCCGTTTGATGAAGCAGAAAACGTGACTCATCTGAGAAGGCATTACTTTGCCAACCAGTGGAGGTCCAATTTTGATACTACCGTGCAAATGTAAGCCTTTTCTGCCGATGCACCTTTGTTATCTTAGCTGCTGTGACCATCCATCTGCGTCAGAGCCCCATACACAGCAGGGTTTGCTGAACTGTCATTTTAGACACACTTCCAGTAGCCCTCTCGTTCATTCGGCCAGTGAGTTGCTCCACTGTAGCGTATCGATCGGCCCTCACCCACCTTTGAAGCAGACATTCACCTCTCACATCAATGGCACGTGGTGCTCCGCAGTTTCCTAATCGCGTACTCACAATGGTGCCATTTATCCAATCACGGTACACTTTAACCACAGCAGCAGGTGAACAGTTCACAAACCGCGCTGCTTCAGAAAAACTGCCCCCCTTGGCCCAAAAGCTGATAATCATCCCTTTTTGTAAATCTGATAAATTGCTCCTTTTATCCATGACAGCAATGAGTGATATTTTTCAGAATGCCTACAGCACACCTTATATACCCTCCAAGCCAGCTCATGACACGTGCCTTCTTTCATTGGCTACGCGCTGTTGACGTCAAAAGTAGGTGGTGGTCACAATAATGTGACTCCACTGTGTATTAGTTCACCGTTCAGCATCTGCTTGTAGAACATCAGTAGAAGGAATGAAATGTGATTCATAATTTCTAATTCCAGTTTTTCATTAGGAACTACCAAATTTTTTGTCTCCTTCAAATTTTCCAGTTTACTCCTGTAATCTGTAGATTTGTTCCAAACCTTGGACAAAGAATACTGCTATTGCCTACGGTGCTGCTGACACTGTAAGAAATAGTAGAGAAAACTAAAATTTGGAGACAGCGAAAAGTTATTTGTTATTGGTATTTCCTGTAGAAGGATGCTGGGACTTACTTTTACATGTCTATTGCACTCACTTACTAATCTGAAAGCATTTCTTCCTTAAACTGAAAATTTAAACACTGCAATGGTAGACCAAGTTACTATACTTGGTCTAACATGTATAGTAGGGATGTTGCTAATATCAGAAAGTATTGTCCAGTGGGGCGCCATTACAATGTGCAGTTGCAGTCTCCGTTTCCTCGGATTTGCGCATGACATCACACCGGGAGCAAACGCCGCGAAAACACGACACCAGAACGACGCCGCACAGCATCTTTGGCTTGGGAGTGCAAACTCAAACTCGTTCTTAGAAATTGGTAAATATACTTCATAACTAGCTATTTCTCAACATCAGTTGTGCATATTATTGTCTTATATCAGTGTAGCACAGTATGCCTGTATGTGCAATAGCAGGATGTTTATCCTACAGTAGGAAGACTCAAGGTTCGGATATTATTTACATTCTTTTCCTGCAAATCCTGATTTGGAAAAACTCTGGGTACTGAAATGTAAACGAAAGGATAATTTTAAAGTTAAAAATGCAAGAATTTGCTCGGAACATTTTACTGTTGACAGTTATGTTCGTGACTTAAAATCAGAATTACTTGGATTACCTGGCAGAAAGAAATTGAAAGAAGTAGCTGTACCTATAGTCAAATGCTATCTTCTATTAAATTTGAGATACTAAATTTAAGTTAAACAATTAAGTTAAAAAATTATGTTGTTTTTTGTGTGCTGTCAGTAACTTAATATCATGTCAACTTAACATAAGGCAGTCCCTTTCTGTGCATTTGAGCTAGCCTAGTTTGGGAGGAAGTTTTAGGCAGGGATGGACCGTGGCACAGTATAAGTTTTATTTTTGTTTTCATTTAAATTCTGCCCGCCATTGCAATAGTATTATATAATTTTTGATAGCTTTTGGTGGCACCTATTCAAATAAATTTAAAAACGAACATTTCTTGCGAATTTTTGTTTGTATTTGAAGGCTACTAAGTGGAATTCTGTAAACAACAAAATTTATTTTAGAAAAATGAAATGATGAATAACATATTTACTTCTTGTTTGTTTAGCCTGTTAACGGGACTACCTGATGCACTGATAATCATAATCAAAAGACTAGACTTTAAAAAGTTCGGATTTCTAAGAATTTACTTTCGCACTGACAATAACTTTTTGTAAATATAACTTCCTGCGAACACAGAACTACGAAGTTCAGCAATATGTTTGTTTACTGCAATGCCCTCAGATTTCTTTATACAAAAGCTGTTATTTTTTTTTTTTCAAAATTAATTAATTCGTGAAAGAGGAAGTAACAGATCACTGATAAATATGTTATTCTTTGAAGTTAGAAATTATTGGTATTTGAAAACCTTTTCCATAGCGTTTATTTACATTCCTTGCTAAAGTGTAACCCGTAGCAGCGATGGCTCTTGGGCTCACCTCTTTGCCTCTCGCTGCTTTGCTCCCGGCGTGACGTCATTTCGCCAGCCAATAGCAGCTCGTTTCCGAAGTGGCTCAACCTAAAGAGATATCTATTAACTTTGGTATTGTCCTTAGATATGAGTGTTTAAATAAAGTTGCAATATACTGCAGTTTTTTTAACAGATGTGAAATCTTCTTCAATCATTTCTCTGAATCAAAATGAGGAAGTGATAAAGTGAAGTTATTAATCTGATGAATAATAACTGATGAAAGTTTGTACAACCTGCATTCAAAATAGTGCAGATTAGAGTAAACACATTATTGTATCTGGGTGTGTCATATCTGTATTTCATATCTTTAGGTATCTGAAAGCATTTCTCTTGGTGCACAATGGTACTTAACATGAAAAGTGTATTGTGCAAAGTTCAATTTTCAAATGATTCTTACAAAGTTTTACACTGTAAATAAGTTAGAATCATTTTAAAACTGAACATTTACAGTTGTTGAAAATCACCAAAAGATCATCGAACGTTTTGAATGTTCTTGTCTTTGGGATAAAATAAATCTCAGTGCCATTTATAGGCTGGCCTTTTTAAATGAGAATAAATGATTGAAATAATGATTTCTTGAAAGAACTGAAGATTAAAATTTATAATGTGACTTGGTGTATGTTACTTACATTTGTCAAATGTAAGTAACCTCCCCTCCCCCAAGTGATATTATCATTTTTAATTTTCAGCTCTTTGAAGAAATTATTATTTCAATCATTTATTCTCATTTAAAAGGCCAGCCTAAATGGCTCTGAGATTTATTTATCCCAATGACCAGAACACACAAAAAGTTTTAAAAAGTTTGATAACCTCCTTGGGGATTTTTGACAACCTGTTAATCTTTACTTTCACGTGTTATCAACTCAACTCTTCATTGAAAGTCATAGCTGCTTTAGGGGAATTTCACAGAAATGATAGATTCTCAAGGAAGTCCCGAATGGCTGTGTATGAAAGTGTAATTGATTCTACTCTACTGTACGGCATTGAAACCTGGGTACTGCAGAAAAGTCATGAAAGTTGTTTGTGTGCTGGAGAAGTTTGTACAGATGCATTATGTATGGAGGGGTAGGGGGGTTGTGGCAAGACGCGCTCTGATCATGTGAGGAATGAAGAGGTGTTACAGATGTGCAATGTAAGGCAAAATATTTTTAGTAAGGTGAAGACTAATATTCTTAGGTGGCTTGGCCACGTTGAAAGGAAGAATGATGAGATGCTTACTAAGATAATTTTTTCAGCCCAAGTGGCAGAAAAGAATGGTAGAAGAAAGCCAAGAAAATCACGAGAGGACCAGATTCAGGAGTGTCTGCATGAGAAAAAGATTATGAGTATGAAGTACAAAAGGTCTTGTGTGCATTATGCGATGGATGTCAGTGAAGCTCAAGCTGTGTGCCAAGACCGTTGTAAATGAAGTTGCTTGACACACCAACAGTAAGTAAAATGTATTTCTATCAGTTAAATGTTTACTTGGCGGATGGTCTTTCTTTGAGGAGCTAACCTCTGAATCTCAGAAAACAGCTTAATGATGTGTGTGTGTGTGTGTGTAATAGAAAATCCAAAGGTTTTGAAAAGATAAGCAGGATCATGTTTTTAGCAACATCTATTCTAAGAGTCGATTGTCAACTGCTTATAAGATCACTAAATGTATTGTAAGATACATCAAAGTTAAAAAATCAATAATAATACAGAAACAAGCTGGAATTTCCAGACATGAACTTGCTTAAGGTTATATTAAAACCAAAATCTTTCCCAGCAAAAAGAAGGGTAGAATGGAATGGACTTACTTGGGTAAGTCAAAAATTCATTCTGTTTTAAGCTGCACATAATGTTGGGTCTCCATTCTTCTGCAAAACACATGCCAGCATTGACTAGACACTGCAATGATGTGGAATACACAAAGTAAATGAGGTGCACTTGGCACAGTGCCACATTGCATTATCAGGTGATCAGAGGAAGGAGATCGATAAACGTGCTGTTTGGGTGGTTCTTACACCATTATTGGAAAAAGAGTTAAACATAGCAGTAGCGGCAAAAGAAGTTTGTGCAGTTGAAGGTGAGGAAATAGTGGACAGCAGCACTGCGCATTAATGATTCTGGTGTTTCAGTGCTGTGGACACCAGTCTTAAAGACCAGCTGAGGTCAGTATGTCCAACGACCATCAACATTGACACCCTGGTCAACACTGTGATAGCAAACCTTGGTACCATTGCACAATAATTGGCAGCTGAGGTGGGGTCTTTTCAATACACCATCATTCATCACCTGCACCAGCTCGGTTTTTCCTCCCGGCATCATTGAATGGTTCCCATGTATTAACACCCCAGCAGGTGGAACAACGTGTCACTCTCTGTTGTGCATTGCTGTCAGATCTACAGGAAGATAGGTTTTGACATTATATCATCACAGGTGATGAAAAGTGGATATTCCTATGTTATTCTACCATTGGAAAGCAGTGGCAGTACAAAAGAGACATAGGAGTTTACAGAAGAGACATAGGAGTCATTTGTGTGCCAGAGAAATGGGTTACTTATGGGGGTTTCTAGGAAGACACGTTCAGATCATGTGAGCAATGAAGATGTGTTGCAGTTGTGTAATGTGAAGCAAAATGTTGTTAGCAAGGTGAAGTCTAATATGCTTCGGTGGTTTGGCCACGTTGAAAGAATGAGGGATGAGATGGTTACTAAGAAAAAAATGTCGGCCCAAGTGGCAGGAAAGAAAGTCAGAGGTAGGCCAAGGAGAAATCATGGGAGGATCAGATTCAGGAGTGTCTGAATGAGAAAAAAGATTATGAGTATGAAGTATAGAAGGTCTTGTGTACGTTATGTGATGGATGCCAGTGAAGCCCGTGTTGTGTGTCAAGATCGCTGTAAATGGAGAAGTTTGATATGGCAACAGTAAGTAAATAATCGGTTAAAAATTTATCTGGTGGTTTGTATTATCCGTTAAATGTTTATTTGTCAGATGGTCTTTCTTTGAGAAGCCAACCTCTGAATATCAGAGAACAGCTTAATGATATGTGTGTGTGTGTGTGTGTGTGTGTGTGTGGATGGATGGATGGATGGATGGATGGATGTATGTATGTATGTATGTATGTATGTATGTATGTATGTATGTATGTATGTATGTATGTATGTATGTATGTATGTATGTATGTATGTATGTATGTATGTATGTATGTATGTATGTATGTATGTATGTATGTATGGATGGATGGATGGATGGATGGATGGATGGATGGATGTATGTATGTATGTATGTATGTATGTATGTATGTATGTATGTATGTATGTATGGATGGATGGATGGATGGATGGATGGATGGATGTATGTATGTATGTATGTATGGATGGATGGCCTGTGGGACAAAAAGGGCAGTTTGAGAGGAAAATCATGCTGTGCATTTGGTGAAATTGTGTGTGCACTGGGAACTTATGCTAGAGGGTCAGGCTGTGGATAAGAACCTCTACACTGAATAACCGCAGCAGGCCTGTGGATGTTCTGCACCAATGCTACCCAGCACTCATCAACAGTAGTAAGTATTGCTGCAAGTGGATAATGCACCATTCAAACCTCATAGTAGTCTGCCAAAAACTACTGGAATTGAAAGGGGTTGAGATCCTACCGTGGCTTCCATACAGCCATGGCCTTGCTTCCATCTGACAACCATCTCCATGGCACTTCACTTCAGTGGTGGATATGGAATCTGGCATAAGACAATTTCTGTCCTCAAAACTTGCTGAGTGTTACAAATGTGGGATCATGGCTCTGGTGGAAAGTTGGTAAAGGACTAGAAAAGAATGGCATGTACTTTGCAGAATGAATTGAGTGTGAATGATTTTTTTGCATCATTAAGTTTTCTACATATAGATATGGGACAGACATTTGTCTCACCCTTGTAAAAGAGAGTTAGTTATCAAGGCTGCAAGGAAGGCATGTTGTGTTGTAGTAAGTAAAGATAACAAAGGTGGAACACTTTGTGATGGACAGCAAAAATGAGCAGAACTGTCAAGGACAAGAAAAAAAAACCAGGAAGTATTAAGATGTTGATTACAGACAGACTGAGAATGTTTAAAATGGTAGCCTAAAGCCAATCCAATAGGTTCAGGGCATAGCAAATTTGTAGATTTCATATACTCAGAAGAGAATTTCAAAAATGGCCTAAAAGTGTCTTAAAGTCTTGTTAACTGTATGAAATGTCAGTCTTTTAATAAAAAATATGCTGCAGTTGACATATTTTCTGGTTTCGACATAACACTCGTGCAAGATACAATGACAGAATGTATAATTAAATATGTGACATTGATCTTCACAGAAGTAGAGCTGATGTCAATGAGCCAAGGATAGAAGTAAAGAAATACTATGATGAAAACACTACTCGCTTTGTGTACACTCATGATGTAAAACATTATGATCACCTACCTAATAGCGCATTGTGCCCCCTTTTGCTATGATGATTGTTTGTACCTGGCGAAAAGAGAGAGTTGTTGCTCTATTGTGTGTTAAGATGGCAGCAAAAAGTTGCCACCTTTAGTTGTGGGGATATATATCAATCCAAGGTGTTTTAAGAATGTAGAGACTGCCATGCTAATACTTTAATACTAAAAATGCTTGGATAAATACCAAAATTTTTACAATGTTTTTTGAGGTATCTAGATGCAAAGATTTGTCCTGCAAGTAATATTTTTTCTTTTCTTTTTCTGTTAAGTGTTTCCTTAAGTGTTTGGCTCCTCCTCCTCTAGGAACTTTAAAGCAGTATTTTCCCCAGCAAATTTTACTAAGCATTTGCAGTCATTTTATGTGGGTATTTATATACTCTTTTCAAAGAGAGTATAATTAAGCTTTTTAGATATATATGGGATGGACATTTGCCTCACCCTGGTAGAAGAGAGTTAGTTAATGTATAGGAAGTTATGAAGTTATGTGTCATGTATAGGAAGTTAATGTATAGGAAGCCTTAAATGCAGTAAACAGTTCTTTACACAATGAGCAACCAAGAGTTCAAACTCAATTTCTTCAAGCAATGAATATTCTTAGCATGGAATTCAGTAATAACTGAAACAGTTGTCAGCCTCAGGAAAGACATGGATATTGATGAAGACAAAGATGTTTTAAATGAAGATTAATTAAAATAATTGCATTTTAACCCAATATAAACTTCTAAGAGTTTTTCAAGTGTAATGCTCTTGTGAGCACAATTGGATATCTGCATGATGTGGAAAAAGTCTGCAGTAGCAGAGGAAATGAGGAAGAAGAGAAGGATACAGAACAAAATGAGCCAGTTGCTACATTTAATGAGCTAGTTAAGGCATCGGAAACATATTTAACTTCCTTCAGTGTGGATTCTGCAAGTTTAATGAACATGAATGCTTTGAAGTAAGATCTACTGAATGTTTGAAATACCTGCTAGAAGACACAAACAGGTCCTTTTTGGTTACTTAAAATGACTTTTTTTGGTAGTCTAGTCTTTTTATCTCTTAGTACATGGAGTTTATTGTTTAACATGAATTTAAATATATGGGTAATTTATGCAGCTTTTAGTGAAAGGAATTCAGTTTACATTGTGCTTATTCAGTTTTGTCAGAGAAAAAGTATTGTGCTGCCAAATGATCACCTTTGCTCCTTACTTTCACATACAGAATTTATTGTGTTATCAATTTCATTATGTCCCCGCATTATAAAATACACATGAAATTCCTCAAAAGTTGTTCATCATTGGACTCGGTGCAGCAGTTCTCTTTAAAAGTTACATCATAAGGATATTTTATAATAAAGTAAATATGCATATGAGAAAGAAGTTTCTTGATGTTCATAGACTGCATTTAATTAAGAGCTAAGTTTAATGGAAGAAAAACTAGCTCCCTCCACCTCCAAGGTTCCTTAAATAATTTTTTTTTACTGTACATTGAAGTTGATAAAGTGCATATTTTGAAGATTACTTGAATTAAAATTCAGAGGCCAGTAAACACACAACTGATGATGATATAGATGATACTGATGATGAAGACAAATGGGTGGCCACAGATCTTCAAGTAAGAGGTGATATTTTGTCTGAGGATAGTGGGCTATAGAGCTTGCCATGAAATTAACTCATATTTGGGTAATTGCAGTGGAACGATGTCTTCTGGTTACACAGATTCCTTAAGATAGCCTAGAAAACTGGTTTGTACCTGGAGATTGGCAGAAGCCACTCATTGTGCCAATTTACAAGAAAGGGAATAGAAAGGTTGCAGTAATGACTGCAGCTTTTGCTTAATGAGTGTTCCTTGCAAAGTTATTACTTGAACATATTGAGCAAGAAGGTTTGAAAGAGAAAGATGGTAGATAGTCAGCTAAGTAAAAGACAGTATAACTTCAGAAGGAAAAAGAAATGTTGAAGGTATTAACGTATAAACGTTAAACATTTACTGTTCATCACGTTGTTCATGGTATAAACATAGCCCTCCGACGTGACTCTGACATATAATGCGCCATAAAGTTATTCATATCGACACACACATAATGCACCATATAAGTTATTCACATTGACACATATAAAGTACCATAAAAGTTATTCATATCGACACAATAAACAGCACATTCCAAATTACATATATACAAAGATAGTGCCCTACCTACGATGTCTATGAATATGTCCAAAAATCAACCACAGCAAATGTGCCATGTAGGCCAAGTCAAATATTCTGCTGCCTTTAAACACTCGGGAATGCTGGTAGTGAAAAATTTTATTCCGTGAATGTGATAAGATGTGCAGTCCTCCCACTGGACCAAGTCAAAATGAAAACAAAATACACCATAAATGACCATAACATAAAAGACTTAACAACATTAAAAGGAATCAAGATTGAAATGAAGTAAAAGTAGATGGAAGTTCACAGTCGTCAAACCACATCCCACCAGACAGGTTTCAGCATGTTTCATGCTATCTTCAGTGGTACACCCAACAGTGCTTCTCCATCGTATAAACGTGCATTATTTCACTTTGGGGGATTAATAATGTCGGCTGCTCTCCATTTCTCTTTGATTTATGTTGAGTGACCGAACAAATTATAAGGAGACCAATATGTGTCTTATTTTTTCAGTGTGAAAACTGAAATATGTGTAACTAAAACTTATCACTTAGAAATAAAATAGAAAAAGAAAGTACTCGCACACATAACTAGGACAAGCCGGCAACAGTAACTGATAACTCGGGTAAAGTTGGCAAATTTTGAGCAAAGGTATTGCAAAATCTAAGCTCATTAAGGCGTCTGTTATAACAAATTCTAAAAAACAAACACATAAATTTTATGACTTCCAGAACAAAAGTACGAAACATTATAAAAAAGAAATGTGTAAAATTTATCATGAACTACTTCTTCACGCCTTCGCATTGGTTGTGATCAGGCTGCTAGTAAACAAAGCAGAAAGACCCACTCAGATCGAAAACAACGTTTTTCATTTTGTATCGCGAAAGACAAACTCACACACACATACACAATCTCCCTTTTATTATTATAGATTAAGCAAGTGTTGAGCTAACAGGCGGAGTCTTTCCATTTCTTTGTTTTTCAGTTCAAACGATTTTTTTAAATTAATGTTAGTGAGCAGACTTTCATGAAACAGTTCAAGTAAAAGGCCATCTAGTTTTTTACTCTTGACAACCCTACATATGTAAAGCCAAAAATTAATTCATAATATCATTGAAAAAATCAACGATTAGTGACATGGGGTTGGCATCATGGTGATTGGTCATGTACTATAGGAATAATGACTACCGTATATACTCGCATATAAGTCGACCCCCCCCCTTTCTGAGGAAAAAATCGTAAGAAATCGGAAACTCGCGTATAAGTCGCCCCCCCCCCCCCCACACTTTCAGAGGAAAAAATCATAAGAACTCGGAAACTCGCGTATAAGTCGATCCCGGAATGAGAAAAAAAAAAAAAATTCAATGAATTTATTCAAAAACATTTGAAAACGAAAAAAATTATATATATAATACTAAATTTAATTTGCATACCCAAAAACTTCATCGGAACCCTTCAAAATCCGATTCCAAGTCAGACTCGCAAAACAGTTCAAAAAAGTATTTCTCCGTCATCGACGCGTCATCATAAGCATCAGTATTCCCATCTATGCCTGTGTCATCAGAATCACTGTCATCATCACTCATAAAAATCTCATCATCCTCTGTGCCATCAAGTTTGTTACTAATGCAACATTTCTTGAATGATTTCACGACCATTTCCGCAGGTATCGCATCCCAAGCATCCTTGACCCATCGCGCAATCAAAACGATATCCGGCTTCTTTAGATTTCTGCCCTTGGTTTCAGTCGGCAAATCGGAACTTATCCAATCTGCCCAATACCTCCACACATTGTCCTTGAAGGGCTTATTAAGGCAGACATCTAGTGGTTGAAGAACAGATGTCAACCCACCTGGGATGACAGCAAGAGTTGTTTTTGAATTTTCTGCAGTTTTTTTCACTTCTGCACAACGGTGTGCAACAAACCTATCCCACACCAAAAGAGAAGGTTTCCTCAAAAGTGCACCTGGCCTTTTGTTCCACACATTCTGTAACCAGTCAATTGTTCCGGATTCGTTCATCCATCCTTTTTCATGGGCACGAACGAGCACACCAGACGGAAAGACAACGCTTTTCGGCAGAGTTTTGCATTTGAAAATAATTACCGGAGGTAGCTTACTGCCGTTGGCCAAACAGGAAAGAACAACCGTGAAACTGGATTTTTTGTGGCCAGTCGTTTTGATCAAGATATTTTTTTCGCCCTTTTGGTTCACCGTCTTATTTCCAGGAAGGTCGAAACACATGGCGGTTTCATCCATGTTCCCTATTTGGGAAAGTTCAAAAGCAGTCTCTTTTTTCTTTTGAATTACGTACTTTTGAAATTCCATTATCTTTGCTTCGAGGTCACGAGGTAACTTTTGTGCAATTTTGGTGCGCTAGCGTAGACACAACCCATAGCGGTTCATGAACCTTGTGCACCAACCTGGTGAGGCACGAAACGTGTTATTTGCGGCTGCAAACTTTTCATCTTTTGCGAGCTTCATTGCTCGCAAACGTATACCAGTTCGCATTACAATGTAACCCTTTTGTCTGCAGCCCACAATCCAATCATTCAAGACACTTTCCAGCTCTGGGAAAGATGTCGTTCCACGGCGCAGCGCCTTTTGCGATTTTGGGATTTTCACCAAGTCCGTTTTTTTTTTTTACGCCAATCTCGAATAAGTTTTTCGTTAATGCCAAATTGACGTGAAGCAGCACAGTTGTTAGTATTTTCTGCAAAAGAAACCACTTTCAACTTGAATCCTGCGTTATAGGACATCCGTTTCTTTACACAATCCGTGTCACCCATAATAGGAGAAGCGAGACACGTGCGATTAAGAATAAGCAACACCTAACACTGGCTGTCGCATGGCTCCGTTACCAAAGAAAAACGCTTCGCGCGATATTCTTTGCCGTTAGGTCGTAGATCAGTGCAATCAACTGGTAGTCGGAAGGGCCGAGCTTTCTATGCGCGGCTGTGACTGCGTTGTGGATACGCAAAGCCAGGAGAGAGACTTCTCAAAGCGCGGAGAAATTCTTAGGTTTGCGATTTCATAATTCTACCACATCGGTGTTTTTTCTTTCTTTCTTTTTTTTTCTTTCGGAGGGTTGCGATTTCGTAATTAATATCGCATCGGCATGGGGGGGGGGGGGATTGCCTTTTGCCTCATGGGAAGAACTTTTGGACTTACGATTTTTTTAGACCCCGCATATAAGTCGACCCCATTACTTTGAAGCTCTCATTTTGTCCCAAATTTCTCGACTTATACGCGAGTACATACGGTATTAAAAACTGACCAATTTTAATAATTTGGATTGAAATTCCTCAATGACACAGAATTTCAGGAATTGAAAGGCTTCAAAACCTTACCATGGACGATATCCAGTCGCATGCCAGAAATCATGGTGATCGGATGTATCATGTGGTAGCTATGCCTGAACAACTAATTGTCCCGAGTCTC
The DNA here is from genome assembly GCA_039090855.1 of Macrothele yani. NCBI lineage: Eukaryota > Metazoa > Arthropoda > Arachnida > Araneae > Macrothelidae > Macrothele > Macrothele yani. The sequence goes on from CM077026.1 coordinate 81,852,277, forward strand.
ATATAGAGAGGATATTTTTTCAAATATTATCAAAATTGGTCAGTTTTTTAATGGTCATTATTTTTATACGACGTGACCAATCGCCATGATACCAACCCCATGTCACTCACCATGTCCTTCCCTTTCTTTGTGGCAAGTGTCACCACAATCGGTTGTAGATCTTTGGAGAAGGTAGGTAACAAACGACCCCTTCTCAAAACCCGGAAAAACTCCTAAAAATGCAAGTTTTTGGACGATTATTCCTCAATGACATGGAATTTCGGGAATCGGTAGGCGTCAAAACCTGACCATGGATGATGTCCAATCGCATGCAAAAAATCAAGGGGATCGAATGTGTCATCTCGTACCTATGCTCGAATAACTAATTGTCTCGAGTCTCATAAAGAGAGCTCTGCTCGGCCTTCGGCCTCACTTCTCTCAGTGAAATTAAATGTTATTTGATGTTATTTCTTATTTGAGAAATTTGAACTAGTTAAATAAAGTACCGTGGTAACAGATGTTGAAGTAGATAATTCTAGTATCAGCAAATTACTATGTGCTGATGAAATAATGCTGATTTTTCAATAACAATTTGCAGTATAATTTCAAATGAGCTGAACATGATATGTGAAAAATTTGGGGTGAAGATAAATATTAAGGAGTTTTAATTACTAGTTCTAAGTTCAACTAACTTCAAGAGTTACATGTGATACAAGGGAAGAGCATTTAATAGCTAATGAATCTTAATGATTTAGGTGTGAGTGTCGATTAGATAAGAAAATTTGATGAGAAACATTAGACAATATATACAGTAAAGCAATTACAGCGTCTTATCAATTGTATAAAATTACTCTACAAAGAAAGAGGTTGACTTGAGAACAAAACTGGTTGCATACGATACAGTATTTAGATCTTCCTTCTTTTATAGCTGGGAGAGTTTGGTATGAAGAATGTGGCCTTTGCAGGTAGTTAAAAGTTGCTAACATGACCATGGAATGTCAAGAATAAACAGATGGATTCACTGGCAGAATAGGATTAGTAGTGCAGACATTACAGTTGAGCTGTGTGCTTCTTTAAAAGAAGAAAGTTAATGAGAAATATTGTATATTGCAGATTGAAAGATTACCTACACAAGGATATTATATTCGGGAGGGGGGGGTTAACTTCGAATAACAGAATAACATGGGCTGAATATATAAAACCAGTAAACCAACTATTAGGGATTACTATGGAGTAACTTTGCTGCAAACTATCCTGGAATGTTTCTTTTAGCTGACCTATGACAGTAGTAACTTACCCAAACACCACATTGGTGTTCATCTGAGTGGGCCCAGGTGAGCCATGGTTGGTGTGTTTGTCTTATGGCACTGGTTTTATTCCTTCCCTGGAATCAGTGGCCATATATTGGGAATGAAACTACCAAATATATTTTAAACTGATTACTTACTGTTGACGCATCAAACTTATCCATTTACAGCGATCTTGATGCACAACTCAAGCTTTACTGACATCCATCACACGATGTACACAAGACCTTCTGTACTTCACACTCATTATTTTTTTTTCTCATGCAGACACTCCTGAATCAGATCCTCCCATGAATTCCTTGGCCTTCTTCTGGTTTTCCTTCCTGCCACTTGGGCTAAAAGGATTTTCTTAGTAAGCATCTTATCACTCATTCTTTCAACATGGCCAAAGCATATTAGTCTCCACCTTGCTAACAACATTTTGCTTCACATCACACAACTGCAACACACCTTCATTCTTCACACAATCAGAACATGTCTAGCCCCAACCCCCCTGTAAGTAACACATTTCTCCAGCACACAATCAACTCTTATCTTTCTTTTGCAGTACTCAGGTTTCACTGCCATACATCAGAGTAGGAACAATTACACTTTCACACACAGCCATGCAGGACTTTCTTGAGAACCCATCATTCCTGTGAAAACCTCCCAAAGCAGCCATGACTTTCAATGAAAAATTCACTCTCCTACTAATTTCACCATCCAGTTTGTTCTCTCTGTCAAACATGCTTCCTAAATACACAAACTCATTCACCTTATCAATCACTGTGCCATTTAGAAATATTACATTCAGTGCTAACAGTTCCTTGCTCAAAAACCAAAACTTTGGTTTTTCCCTTATTGATACTCAGTTTGAATTTCATGCAAAGGGAAAAGGTGATCAGACTGACTGCAGGAACTATCGTGGCATTAGCCTATTAAGTGTGCCATGGAAAGTGTTTGTTAAGGTAATTATTTAAAAAGTATGAAGTCTTACATCAGAGAAAGTGTGGGATATTCAGAGTGGTTTTATGCCTGGTAAAGGCTGCACTAACCAAATTTTTGTATTACTCATGATGATTGAAAAGAATTTTTGCTGCCTTCATAGATTTTGAGAAAGCTTCATCATCATCATCATTGTCAATCATTATCAATCCACTGCTGGACGAAGGTCTCCCCAAGTTTCCTCCACAACGGTCTGTCTTGTGCCAGTCTCCTCCATGTCACTCCCGCATACTTTCGAATTTCATCCACCCATCTCCCATGTGGTCTTCTTCTGGGTCTTTTCCTGTCCCTTGGAATTCAATCTAAAATTTTGGCTGTCCATTGATGGTCTGTCCTTCTGGCAGTATGTCCAGCCCATTGCCATTTCAGGGATTTAACTCTGATCATGATGTCTTCCACTCTTGTCATTTTTCGGATCCACGAGTTTCTCTTCTTATCTCTCCTGGTTACACCAAGCATGCACCTCTCCGTGCTACTTTGAGCTGTCTGCAGCCTTTGTACATCTCTTTTAGTTAAGGTCCACATCTCTGTACCATACGTAAGCACTGGAAGGATGCATTGATCAAACACTTTTCTTTTAAGACATAATGGCAAATTGCTCTTGAAAATTATGCTGTTTCTTCCAAAAGCTCTCCAGGCAAGTTTTGTACGCCGATTAATTTCTTCATCAATGTGACCCTCACTTGATATATGCTGTCCAAGATAAACGTACGTGTCTGTTATCTCCAGCTTTTCTCCATCAATTGATAAATCTTCATTTCTTGTAAAAGCATTGAACATCACTTTGCATTGAACATCACAATGGTTGGATGAAAGTTCATTTTTAATCCCATTTCTTTACTCTTGTGAGCAAGTTCCTGGATCATACTCTGCAGCTCTGATGGGGTAGTTGCAAAAATGACTACGTCATCAGCAAAACGAAGGTGGGTTAGATAATCTCCATTAATCTTTATCCCTTTGTTTTCCCAGTTCAGTGATTGAAAGACATTTTCCAATGTAACATTAAAGAGCTTCGGAGATATGGTGTCACCTTGTCTCACTCCCTTTTCAATTTTTATGTGTGTTGTATTTTCAAACAGCCAAATCTTTGCACTTGCATTTTCATAGATGTTATTAATAATATTAATGTATGCATCTTCAATACCGCAGGATTTCAGAGCCATTGTAACTGCTGATGGTTTCACCGAATCAAAGTCTTTTTCATAATCGATAAAAGCCATGCACAATGGAAGTTCATATTCCCTCGCTCTTTCAAGTAGTTCTCTCAGTACGTGGATATGATCTATTGTGCTGTAGCCACTCCTGAATCCAGGTTGTTCTCTCGGTTGAGTCATGTCCAGTATTACCTTCAAATGGTGTGAAAGAACTTGAGTGAAGATTTTATAAACCACTAATAGGAGGCTGATAGGTCTGTAGTTCCTGAGATCCTCAATGTCACCTTTTTTATGTAGCAGGATCATTGTAGCGTTCTTCCAATCCTCAAGGATTTTCCCTTCATTAAGAAAACTTATGACCGAGTAAATAGGACACTTTTGTGGAAGGTATTGAATGAATATGGTGTTACTGGGAATCTACTTAATAGTATAAAAGCTATGCATGCCTCTTCGAGTGAATGAGTGTGTTTGTGTACTAGTGAATGGCATTTTATCAAAATGGTTTTCTATTGGTGCAGGAGTCAGACAAGGTTGGGTAATGTGACCATGGCTGTTTAATATATTTATGGATTTGTGCATTCATGATGCCAAAATAGATAATACTGGTTTATGCCTTGGTGATATCTGTGTGCAGATTGCTTTCAGATGCTGATGACACTGTCCTGTTGGCAAAGAGCAAAAGTGAGTTGCAGAGTATGTTATCCCGGATGTACAAAGTTTGCATGAAATTCAAACTGAGTATTAATAAGGGAAAAACTAAAGTTATGGTTTTTGAGAGAGGAACGGGTAGCACTGAATGTAATGTAAGTCTAAATGGCACAGTGATTGTCCAGGTGAATGAGTTTGTGTATTTAGGAAGCATGTTTGACAGAGAGAACAAATTGGATGGTGAAATTAGTAGGCGAGTGAATTCTTCATTGAAAGTCATGGCTGCTTTGAGAGGTTTTCACAGGAATGATGGGTTCTCAAGGGAGTCCTGCATGGCTGTGTGAAAGTGTAATTGTTCCTACTCTGATGTATGGCAGTGAAACCTGTGTAATACAGAAGAAAGATAAGAGTTTGTGTGCTGGAGAAATGCGTTACTTACATGGGGTTTGGGGCTAGACATGTTCAGATTGTGTGAGGAATGTAGGTATGTTGCAGTTGTGTGATGTAAAGCAAAATGTTGTTAGCAAGGTGGAGACTAATATGCTTTGGTGTTTTGGCTATGTTAAAGAATGAGTGATGAGATGCTTACTAAGAAAATCTTTTTAGTCCAAGTGGCAGGAAAGAAATGCAGAGGAAGGCCAAGGAAGTCATGGGAGGATCAGATTCAGGAGTGTCTGCACGAGAAAAAGATTATGAGTATGAAGTATAGAAAATCTTGTGTACGGCATGTAATGGATGTCGGTGAAGCGCAAGTTGTATGTCAAGATCGCTGTAAATGGAGAAGAGTGATACGGCAACAGTAAGTAAAAATTATCTGGTAGCTTGTATTTCTTTGTGGAGCTAACCTCCTGATCTTAGAGAACAGCTTAGTGATATGTATGTATGTTGAATTTCATGCAAACTTCGTACATCTAGGACAACATACTCTGCAGCACACTTTTGTTCTCTGCTGACAGGACTGTGTCATCAGCATACAGTGATCTGCACACATGGTTATTACCAAGACATAAACCAGTGTTGTCCATCATGCATGCACGCTTCCATAAATATATTAACGGGGGTACATTGGGTACTTAAACCCCCAAACATAGGAAAAGACCATGTTGGCATGCAAGTGTGGTGCAATAATTATGAATGGTTGCTTTGCTCAAAACCATGTATGTTCTCTTCTAGTAAATAAAAGCAGTTTTTTTTTTTAGGGGACAACTGATTTTCCATGAAAAGAAAAATATGTATTGTAAAAAAAATCACACAAAAATGTAAGTAGTGGGTTGGAAATAAAGTAATGTCCGTTGATGAGGTACCCGAAGTTAAAGTCCTGGCCAGGGTACACATTGGTCACTGAGATTACGCAGCACACCGGATTGACATCAGCAGGTAGGTGGCTTAAGTCAGTGGCAGTTAGCCATCAGAAGGCGAAGAGTGTAAGTGCCAGCCAACATGGACGTGGACAAGGAGCACATCCGCCATTGCAGGCTGTATGAGTTTTGTCGCAGTAGCAGCCACCGCAAGTGCTGTGAGGAACATTACCAGTGTGTACCCCAATGCCATATCACATCGTTAGTGCTGTCATTGGTTTGGAATGGTTTTGAGAAAGAAATTTTGACCTGTCAGACAGTTCCAAGTGGATACTGAGATGCTGAAGACTTTAGTGGAGACTGTTTCATGTGAGCATGTGGAAGTTTGCCGAAAATCTGGGGGCTACCCACATGAGCATAATTGTGCACCTGCGTCAACTTGCAAAGGTTCACAAGAGTGAAATTGGATACCCTATCAACTCACAGTTGAGCAGAAAGCAAATCGCATGAACGCATGCATTTTGCTGCTTGCACGTGACCAAGTTGAACCATTCTTGGACTGCACTGTGACGGGTGATGAGAAATGGGTCCTGTATGAAAGCGTCAGTGCTCGGAAACAGTGGTTGAACCCAAAACGTAGGCCCATGTCGACTCCCAAATCCAGCTTACACCCACGTAAGGTCCTGCTGTCTGTTTGGTGGGATACAGGGGTGTCGTGTTTTTTGAGCTGCTACCAGACAATAACACTATCACCACCAATGTATACCACTGCCAGCTCAACGATCTGTACGTCAAAATGACCAACACTGCTGAGCCTCAACGGCGTCCTCCTACAGCAAGATGGAGCAAGACCTCACACAGTATGGGTGACTTGTCACAAGATCATGGACTTGGTCTGGGAGCTGCTGCCACACCCAGCCTATTCCCTGGACATTGCCCCAAGCAATTCCCTGGACATTGCCCCAAGCAATTCCCTGGACATTGCCACACCCAGCCTATTCCCTGGATATTGCCCCAAGCAATTCCCTGGACATTGCCCCAAGCAATTCCCTGGACATTGCCCCAAGCAATTCCCTGGACATTGCCCCAAGCTATTCCCTGGACATTGCCCCAAGCTATTCCCTGGACATTGCCCCAAGCTATTGCTACCTTTTCCAGTCATTGCAGTATTTCCTGTACGGACAGCGGTTCACGAACTGGGACAATATCGAATGCACACTTATTTGCTTCCTTCGTTCGAAGCTGCCACAGTTCTATAGGGACTGTATCCAACAGCTGCCCAGACAATGGGAGTAAGTTGTGACAAATGATGGCAACTACATTTTGGGATGGTCTGTACTTGTATATATGGTAATTAGCACTTTTCTGTTGCCTTGCATTTTGCAGACCTTACTTCCTTTCCAACCCAATAATTTGGCAACAAGTGGAATTTGTGCAACTGACAAAACTATTCACGAAAGGATTGATGGGAAGTTATTAAGAAGTTATTACACTAAAGGACAAATTTAATGCTTTCTTATTTTTTTTAACGTGGAAAGAAACAGTATTCTCTGTTGTGAGCTTTGTGCTTTAACTGCCCAATATTTTTTTCACTCTACATTCCATAACAACAAATGATTAAGATCTATCAAGAATGAATATAGAATTTGCTCCCTTCCCTTTCAAGAAGAAAAATCCAGAATGAAATAAAATGTTAGTCGAAAAAGGGTGTAATACGTTATCATTGATGTATAAACATATAAAACGAGCAAAACACACAGAGTCACGTACGGTAAAAGGTTCGTTTAGTGGTAGCTTTCGGTCATCCTACGACCTTGATCACCCACGATCTACTGGATGGGCTGGTTGCCAGAACTATAATTTGAAGTTGGGGTGTTGGAAAATTATGACCGAAAGCTACCGCTAAACAAACCTTTTACCGTACGTGACTGTGTGTTTCGCTCGTTTTATGTGCTTATGTGTTATTGTCATGTGAAGCTTGAGTTTTAAAATCTTTGATGTGAATGTATGCATTGCCTTGTAGTGATTAAAATTCGTAGCTGTCTGTAAACACGTTTGATTTGTGAAAAAAAAAAAAGTTCAGGTATGCTCAGATATATTATCCTGTTGCTTTTCAGTAAACTTTTTTTTTATATTATTTTTAGGGTATTGAACAACTGAAAAAAGAGTCTGTAAGATGGCAGAAAAGGTCACCTTGGCGAAGCCTGCGTTCTGTGTTTGGCCGCTTTTCACTGGTGTGGTTTTCTCCTTTTAGTGGGCCAGTGTTAACCACAAGTACCCGTGACTCTTATTTATATGCTGTGTGATATTTGGTACAGTCTTGTTTTTATAAATCCTGGGAATAGTTTTCTAAATGAGACAGAAAAGTAGCCTGTGACACCTGAGCATATTTTTATGAGGAACCACTGCTGCTACAATTTTAATGGTAAAGTAATAATATGTTTGTAAATAATTACACGCAACAAATAGGATCAAAAGCTTTGCATACTCATTGTGTTTAAAGTGTAAATTACTGTTGTGCTTAGGTGCATTCGTGTTACTGTGTGAATATTTTTAGTGCATTGTGTAGACATCTTAATGTAAACATAGTTAGCGGTTATGAGCGAGAGATTTGCTTGTCATTTTTTACAATTGCAGTGCTGTGTGTGTGTGTGTGTGTGCGCATGCGTGCGCATGCGTGCTTTGTTTATATTGGAAACGTGTTATCCAAATGTTGTGTTTCTCTCTTGAGAAACCTGTTTTAAGTGCAAAAGGATTGAACTTTTTTCAACGTATTAATATCATGAATTCAGTGTATAACTGAAACAAAGTAGCCCAGAAAATATCTTAATGGTATTTTGTGCATAATTTGGTGAAAAAAAACTAAAAGTCTATTAAGAAAAATAATTTTATGTATGTTTGCTTGAGATTATTAGTTGTTCTTTTATAAGAAATTTTGTAGCTGTTGCAGAGCAGATGGTTTTCCTGAGGTCCCAGTATGATTTTTGAGTAAGAGCTCCTTATATATACAAGACATTTTAACCTGACTTCAAGAATGTGTAACAAATGGGATTTTATAAATTCTGTATGGTGTGCCTCTTCTTTTTTTAACCAGTGCTGCTGCTGACGACATTGCCATTTTTTACATAAGCCCATAAATGCAGATTTTTGTCTTCCATAAAGTTCTAGTTTTTCTAGCTATTCAGCTCAGTAATAAATATATGTTGCATTGAATTTGGTAAACCCAAAAAATATAGCCATTTATAAGTCTTTGCAATGCTTCATTTAGTTGACTGGAATTGCTTTTCATGTGAATGTAGAATCAGCTGAAAATTTGAGCCATGGTTTGTTTTGACTCCTTTTAAAATTCTGATGATGGTATTTTATATATTGAAGATAAGTGATGTACTGAGCATTAATACATTATTGGCACTGTATGTAATCCAGCATTCTGTGGAAATGCCTAATCTATCTATATAATACCTTAAATTTCCAGGCAAAGTAAGATTCAGGAAAACAAGTTTAGTCACAATTATTTTTATTTTATGGTATTTTATATATTGAAAATAAGTGATGTACTAAGCATTAATACATTTTTGGCACTGTATATAATCCAGCATTCTGTAGAAATGCCTAGTCTACCTATATAATACCTTAAATTTCCAGGCAAAGTAAGATTGAGGAAAACAAGTTTAGTCATAATTATTTTTGTTTTTTAATGTTGACCAAGATTTCACTGTGCATTGTCTCAGCTTCTTCAAAACAAATATCACACAGATATTCATTCAAATTGCACATGATATTTTGAACTGTTTTGATGGCCACAGAGATTTGTCAGTTGCTTCCACGTGCTTGGTAGAAATTATGTAAATGCATGTTGTTGACAAGTTGCAAACATTTTGATATATAAGGAAAGCTTCCAAAATATCAAGGTTGATGGTTGAATCCAGTTTCTTCATAAGCTAAGCTTCTACAGTTAGAGCACTGCAATCATTTTTATGACATTTTGTAGCTATTGAAGATTTCTTTAGTTCACAGTTCTGCATGTAAGTCATGTGCTGTTTCAATCCATACCATAAGTCTCCATGGGTCTATTCTATGTATAAAAGATCACATTCACACAGGATTTGATAAATTCCCTATTTATTTATATTTTAAACATGGTCCTTTGATCCAAAAAAAGTTCAATTTGTTCATGGGTTTAAAAATCACCTTCAAATTAAAAGTTTGAAAAATTGTTGAAATTTTGAAGGCAAAGTCACGAGAAACTGGAACAATGGAAAAATTCTCTTGTAGTGGATATACAATAGGAGTTAATGTGGCAAAAGGCCTCTGTTTCTGAAAATTTTAAAGAGCCTTGTCTATAGAAAATGGGCTTTGATAGTGCATCGAAGCAGTTGATAAAAATCTGTGACCATCAACACTGTTGATGATGCCACATGTGATTTTAATATTTATGTGCCATTTGTCCTGAAAAAGGTGGACCTAAGCACAGCAAAACCATGGATGACAATATATATATCATCATCATCATTGTCAACCATTATCAATCCACTGCTGGACGAAGGTCTCCCCAAGTTTCCTCCACAACGGTCTGTCTTGTGCCAGTCTCCTCCATGTCACTCCCGCATATTTACGAATTTCATCCACCCATCTCCCATGTGGTCTTTTTCTGGGTCTTTTCCTGTCCCTTGGAATCCAATCTAAAATTTCGGCTGTCCATCTATGGTCTGTCCTTCTGGCAGTATGTCCAGCCCATTGCCATTTCAGGGATTTAACTCTGATCATGATGTCTTCCACTCTCGTCATTTTTCGGATCCACGAGTTCCTCTTCTTATCTCTCCTGGTTATACCAAGCATGCACCTCTCCATGCTTCTTTGAGTTGTCTGCAGCCTTTGTATGTCTCTTTTAGTTAAGGTCCATGTCTCTGCACCATACGTAAGCACTGGAAGGATGCATTGATCAAACACTTTTCTTTTAAGACATAATGGCATATTGCTCTTGAAAATTATGCTGTTTCTTCCAAAAGCTCTCCAGGCAAGTTTTGTACGCCGATTAATTTCTTCATCAATGTGACCCTCACTTGATATCTGCTGTCCAAGATAAACATACGTATCTGTTATCTCCAGTTTTTCTCCATCAATCGATAAATCTTCATTTCTTGTAAAAGCATTGAACATCACTTTTGTCTTCTGAAAGTTCATTTTTAATCCCACTTCTTTACTCTTGTCAGCAAGTTCCTGGATCATACTCTGCAGCTCTGATGGGGTAGTTGCAAAAATGACTACGTCATCAGCAAAACGAAGGTGGGTTAGATAATCTCCATTAATCTTTATCCCTTTGTTTCCCAGTTCAGTGATTGAAAGACATTTTCCAATGTGGCATTAAAGAGCTTCGGAGATATGGTGTCTCCTTGTCTCACTCCCTTTCCAATTTTTATGTGTGTTGTATTTTCAAACAGCCGAATCTTTGCACTTGCATTTTCATAGATGTTATTAATAATATTAATGTATGCATCTTCAATACCGCAGGATTTCAGAGCCGTGGTAACTGCTGATGGTTTCACCGAATCAAAGGCTTTTTCATAATCGATAAAAGCCATGCACAATGGAAGTTCATATTCCCTCGCTCTTTCAATTAGTTCTCTCAGTACATGGATATGATCTATTGTGCTGTAGCCACTCCTGAATCCAGCTTGTTCTCTCGGTTGAGCCATGTCCAGTGTTACCTTCAAGCGGTGTGAAAGAACTTTAGTGAAGATTTTATAAACCACTGATAGGAGGCTGATAGGTCTGTAGTTCCTGAGATCCTCAATGTCACCTTTTTTATGTAGCAGGATCATTGTAGCATTGTTCCAATCCTCAGGAATCTTCCCTTCATTAAGGCATCGAGTGAAAATTTGGGCGAGTACTGTTTCAATTTCTCCACTTGCTTCTTGTATGATGTCTATAGTAATTCCATCTTCTCCTGGAGCTTTCCCCCGCTTCATGTTCTTGATTGCATGAGCAACTTCTGCTGGGAGGACTGGAAGAACTCTGGTACCTTTCATGATGTCTGGAGTACATGTATCATCCCTTTCATATAATTTGGAGTAGAAATCTTTCACTCTTGTCAAAATTTCGCCTCTATTTCTTGTTATAGAACCATCTTCTTTTCTCAGAGCCATAATCTGTTTTCTTCCCTTACTGAGATGTCCCTTTGCTATCTTTAGGCTTTGGTTGTTTTCAATTGCTTTCCTCACTAGCTCACAATTGAATTTCCTTACGTCTTCAGTGATACTTTTTCGTGCTGTCTTGCATAGCTCTATATATTCCACTTTGGAAGTCACATCTTCTTTAGTTGTCCTCATCTGTCTTCTTTTTTGCATCAACATTTTGGTTTTTCCTGATAATTTGTTTACATGCAACTTGTTCTTAGACCCAGCTAATTTTGTTGCTGTTTCCATAAGAGCTTTGGTTACTTAATATATATATATATATATATTTATTGATATATATATATATATATATATATATATATATATATATATATATATATATATATATATTTATTGATATACTTGTATAACAAAGCAAAAACAGAGGAACACAAACTTAATTACATGAAGAACATAACCAAGAAGTAACACAACATGTTACTTTTTGTCTATGTTCTTCATGTAATTAAGTTTGTAGTATTCCACTGTTTTTTGCTTTGTTGTGGCTTTTGAATATTCTTTTCTGCAGCTTTTGCATGACTAGATTTTCATGAACTTTGTTTTTGAGTGGAGTTTGTTCACTTTTTGTATGCTTCTTATTTTATATATACATGTATATATATATATACACTATATTGACAAAAGTCACCAGGCACCTAGAAGAGAAACACAACATAGCATTTATTGACATACAATGTATAGTGTCAGTCCACCTTTGGCCTTAATGCATGCACTGATCCTATGAGACATGCTTTTGACAAGGTTTTGGAACACAGTGATAGGTATGTGCTTCCATTCAGTACATAATGCTGCTGCTAACTGTTGCTTAGTAGCAGGCCTTGGTTCCAAACTTCTTATTCAACGCTCTGATTCATCCCATAGGTGCTCTATGGAATTAAGATCAGGGCTCTGTGCTGGCCAGTCCACACACGATACAGAATTATCGTCAAACCACGCAGTAACAGTCCTTGCTTTATGGCTCAGTGCATTATCCTGCTGGTACCAACAAGGCTCGGTTCCATAGTATTGTCGTGGATTTGGTAGGGCATAATTGTCCAGAATGTCGAGGTAGACGTGCTGATTAACCGGTTCTATAGGGCCTGTTTCCATTGATCTATGGTTCATGATAAATATTCCACCATGTTAAACGACGAGTAGCATTCCTAGTGGAGATGAAAGGCTTATGAGCAGCCGCACAACCATGGTAAACCAAGGAATGAAGTTCTCTGCAAATGGTATGTGTACATACTGAGGTTCCAGCCTTTTTACTCACCTGTGCACTGAGGTCTTGTACAGTACTCCATCAATTAGCTGTAACAACTCTCCTGAGGCTTCAATGTCCTCTATCACTGATTTTTTTTGGTCTGCCAGTACGTTTTTGCTGCTTCAGGCACACCATGTGTCTTCCACTTATTCAGTACATCCAAAACAGTTGACTTTGGTATTTTTAAACACCTCTCGGTTTCTCTTATGGACAACCCACTAATATAACACCCAACAATCTTTCCTTTCTCAAAGTCAGTTCTCTCCCGCCACGACATTTTCACTCAACCTCACAGTGCGATGCGATCGCGTCAGCTGCAAGCTTGTTTTTATACTGTTTACAGCTGTACCTCGCATCTTAACAACAAAGTAGATCTGTTCATTTGCTTTTGAAGGGGTGCCCGATGACTTTTGTCAATATAGTGTGTATATATATATATAACTAAATGCTGTTTCCCTTAATTTTATATTCCTCTCAATGCTTGACCTTGCCTTATCATGATAATGCTTAACCTTGCTGTCAACATGAACAGAAACAATCTTTTTCTTGTGCTTTGATGATCATACTTGTAGGCAGAGAATTCTTTGGTATCCCAAACTTTTTCTGCAATTTGTGTCTTGGTTAGGATATGTGCGTTGACTTCCTTCACAACCTTTTTCTTAACTTCTACTGATAAACAAACTGCTTTTTATCCGTCATTCTACGAACAAAAATCCTCTCACATGCGTAGAAATGAAAAGACGTCTAAAAGCAAAGAAGCATAGCCATCAGACAACCTTGGAGCATAACATACGCGAGTACTAGGCTTCTGATTGGGTAAAATATCCCAGGCCGCTAACAGGTTCTTTGTCACTGCTTTTCTCTTTCTCTATTCGTCAAACTGCTTGCAGGTATTGACATTGGCAACTCACCTGTTCCGTAGTTCAGGTAACTTCTCCTCCATCCCCCAGTTAAAAGACTGGCTTGTTGTCGACACAATTCACAAAATTTATTTCTATGAGGACAAATGAAAAGTGATGAAATTGAGAAATTTGAGTTCATAAAAAAGAGAATGTACATTTTTAGTTCGTTAATCGGCATTGAAAGTAACATTAAGTTCTGTGGAATAATTTACGGACCTGCGAATTAGTTTGTAAGTATGAATAGTTTGCCAAAGAGAGGTTGGTGAAAAACTAGAGGCTACTGTAATAGCTTTCAGAATTCAACAATTACCCCTCACTCCAGCTGCACAGAACATTTAAATATTGAAATAATTTGCACATCTAATTTCCATTGTAATTCTGTACATAAATGTTGTGCTTTGTTGCCATTGCAACAAAAACGGTTTTTCACAGCTGCTGCTGGAGAAAGCACCCTGCATGAAATTGTGCCATAACGTCATCTCATCCAAAGCACCTTGACTGAAATTGTGCTATGATGTCATCTCATCCAAAAAGCACCTTGCATGGAATTGTGCTGTGATGTCATCTCATCCAAAACATCTTGCATGAAATTGTGCATCTGATCCAAAGCACCTTGTATGAAATTGTGCTGTGATGTCATCTCATCTAAAACACCTTGCATGAATTGTGCTGTGATGTCATCTCATTCAAAACATCTTGCATGAAATTGTGCATCTGATCCAAAACATCTTGCATTAAATTGTGCATCTGATCCAAAGCACCTTGCATGAAATTGTGCTGTGATGTCATCTCATCTAAAACACCTTGCATGAAATTGTGCTGTGATGTCATCTCATCCAAAGCACTTTTGCATGAAATTGTGCTGTGGTGTCATCTCATCCAAAAGCACCTTGCATAAAATTGTGCTGTGATTTCATCTCATCAAAAACATTTTGCATGAAATTGTGCTGTCATCTCATCCAAAGCACCTTGAATGATATTGTGCTATGATGTCATTTCATCCAAAGCACCTTGAATGATATTGTGCTATGATGTCATTTCATCCAAAGCACTCTGACATTACATCAGAGCTGCATTACATTATCTGATCAAAGTCGTTTCAACAACTGATTAGAAACATGAAAAGAAAAACACTACATTATTAATATTCATTCTATTATGTTGCTAAAAAATGACCTTTGAGAAACAAATACATGGATTTATAAATAATTAAAGGATGCATTTCCTTTTATACTTCTCTTGTAGCTGCACATGGGAGAGGTTGGGGATCTATAAATACACTGCATTTAAATCCACATGTGTTTTTAATAACGTTTTGGAACTACGACTCACTCATTGCGAAACTGAATATTTAAAATTGATTTGACCCAAGACTAACCCACATTTCCCTGTATCCACCCCCCTGTTAATTCATTGTGGGTACACTGACATTACATAAGATTTATTTAATTATAAGATGATAAAATTCAACATGCTAATACATGTTTTTGTATGTTTGTTTACTTATGTATGTAATACTTCATTATGGATTCACAAAATAATATATACAATTTATTTAATTTAATTTTAGCCACTGATCATAATGACACAAAAGGTATTAACTGAACTTTATGATTCAGCTGTTATGCGATATCCAGGGAGCAATTTTTTCAATCGGGGAACACTTGCCCACAAAGCTAATTGTGATGTCACAAATATTTATCTGTCAGCTATTGCTAATGATACTGGCGTGTATCATACAATGTGGGCAGTAGTACACTGTTCATGTTGCATAATATAAAAATATTTAGGTAAAAACATTTCCCTGTATTGAAATGAAAAGCATAATGTATTTTGTTTAGGTTAATTTCTGGTTTACATTTAAGAAGTAAGCACTAATGATAATACATGTTTGCCTGAATATGCCTAGGATACCCCTGTTTAATTGCATAGAATAACACTGAACCAACTGTGTATGCATTTAATGAAGGTCAACAATGTATGTCAACAATGTATTAAACACTGTTGCCTGTTCATAATTCACAGTTAGTAAGACAAATATATGAGGAGTTAAAATCGGTAATCCTGAATAAAACATTTCGTATATATGTGCCCGTATATAATTTTGTGTGATGAAACAACATTTACGTATAAATTTTTTGCAATTGTTGTTCTGTTCACATATGCATTTGCTTAATGCCTGCTCCAGTTTTTTTCTTTGTTGTTCATCTGTTATCTGTAGTGAAAATTAAACACTGTGTGCCTACTGGGAGGAGAGGGTTATTTAATGTTTTGTCTGCTTGAATCAATATGTGTGTGGGTGGACCACAGAATATTTTTCAGTTGTTGTTTTTTTTAATCAGGTATTTAATTTCAAATATTTATGTGCACTGTATTTTGTCTGAATGTTGCTCACTCTGTGAAAGAGGTGTCCCCACCCCCACCCCCGGTGATCAAGGTATCGCAAAATAATCAAAGTATGATGTTTACTTTAGTATACATTTTTTCAAAATATAAAATAAAATATGTCACACAACTACTTGTCATGTATATAATTGGATTTTCTGCTTTATTTAAGCATATGCACTTTGGGTTTATTGTTAGCTGAACTTCATTTAGTTTCTACAGAAATAGTTGTTCACTGACCACACATAGAATCTACATAAGGGGAATCTTCTGGAGCTCATAAACTACTTGCGATGTTCTTTAGAAAAAAGAGAGATGCTAGCGAATGTGGATTTTTAAACTTGGCTGTTCTTCACATCGGCAATGTACCTATACTGAGCATGTGAAAAATATTTTTATTTTGTATATAAATTTGTTAATATGATTGTTGTGCTGCATTCCATTATGATTATTTACAGGATTGACAGCACACTGTTTAAGATGTAAAAATTATACCGTTTTCCTGGTTGTGCATTTCAATTTATTTTTTATTTGATAAACCACATATGCTTGTGTGTAAAAATGTACAGCCTGTATTTTGCTATAATATACAAAATTTGTGAATGATGATGTCTATATAGATTGATTTTATGTAAATGTTATGTATGTTAGTTGTATAAATGTGTGGTTTAAAGACCAAATGCCATTTTTGCCTTGTTCATCTGGCTGTGTGATGCATGTTGTTTTTAGAAATTAGGAATGATACGTCCATTAAATTTGTACTAAACATTGGTGCTTTTGTCTTAATTTGTGAAAGGTTCCTAATCATCATTTTATTGTGTGTGTTTTGTGCCTGTCATTTAAAAAACAAACAAACAGTGAATTAAATTTTCAAAAAATATGTTTCCCTGTGCTATTAAACTTTAGAGTGCTGTGCATTTTTAAAATTAAACTGGTGCCCAAAATTAGCGTGACAAATACAAATTCCAGAATATGTCTCAAACGAGACGACCGACTGTCAAGATTTTTCAGACGTGTGCAAGGAGAAACGCTAAGCCGCCCCGGTGGCGCAGTGGTCTAAGCGATGGCCTCTGATCATTCGTCCGTAAGGGGTCCGGGTTCGAATCCCGGTGAGGCATGGATGTTGTGTTTGTCTTACGGCACTGGCTCTCTCCCTTCCCTGGAACCAGTGACCCTAAATTAGGGACGGGCGACTGCTTATAACCCATTGAGTTGCTCATGGTGGTCGTTAAACCTCCAATCAAAAAAAAAAAAAAAAAAAAAAACGCTAAGTCGGTGTACCCGAGCAATATTGTGCTAGCTCTCATGGAAATAGGCAAATGATGATCGTACATTATTGAGCTGGCAGGCATGCAACCTTGATACATGTTGGTCACCCCGGTGGTGCAGTGGTCTAAGTGATGGCTTATGGCCATTCATCTGAGATGGGTCCGGGTTCGAATCCTGGTGAGGCATAGATGTTGTGTGCGTCATACAGCACTAGCTCTCCCCCTTCCCTGGAGTCAGTGACCTTAAATTAGGAATGGGTGACTGCATATAACCCACTGAGTTGCTCACGGTGGTCGGTAAACCTCCAATAAAGAAAAAAGATGCATGTTCTGTACTGGGTGCAGCAATTGAAACTTGAGTTGGACTGTTAGTGGAAGGATGACAAGACACCATTGTTTAGAGCACTCTTTATAGTGGAAAGTGATCAGTAGATTGGAAGTAGAGCAATCACAAGCTGAGGTAGCAAAATGATTGAATGTGCTGAAGCCAGTGGGCTCCAATCTCTGGAGACAGTTTCAGGAAACGGACAATAACCAGAAGGCCGGAACAAGGATGCCCACAAGCCACAACAAGTCAAGATTAATGGTGTTTGTCTCAAACAGGTCGCCGCCATAGAGATAACATAGATACCACCACCATAGGGCCAGACAACAACACCCTTGGACTCTTGATTAATGGGCTTGTGTTCTCTTAAGTAACGAGTTGAGGTACATCCCTAACATGGATTTTCAACGTGTATACATTTCGAGACTGAAAAGCTGAAACCTTCACTCCAACATTTTGGAAATTGACTGCTACAGTGGTGGAGGAGTTCCGTTTGGGCCGCCCCGGTGGCGCAGTGGTCTAAGCGATGGCCTCTGATTATTCGTACGAAAGGGGTTCGGGTTCGAACTCCGGTGATGCATGGATGTTGTGTTTGTCTTACGGCACTGGCTCTCTCCCTTCCCTGGAACCAGTGACCATAAATTAGGGACGGGCGACTGCTTATAGCCCATTGAGTTGCGCACGGTGGTCGTTAAATCTCCAATCAAAAAACAAAAACCTTCTGTTTGGGGCCGGATGGACGCTTGGCGCCGCACGTGTTTCCAAAAGACGTGCTGACTGCTGCACGATACAAGGATGACATCATAGAGTCCTATGTACAGGTTTTCAGGAGAGCTGTTAGTCCTCAGTTCGTTTTTGTGGACGATAGCACCTGTCCCAATAGGGCTTGGCTAGTCTATTAATACCTGGAAAGTAGTGTCCTTATATTCACAGTATGGAATGTCTCGCGAGATTTCCAGACCTAAACCGGATAGAGCCTGTCTAAAATGCCCTAGAAAGAGCAATTGCAAGCCAGCAGCCTCTTCTCAGAGCCCTCCCGGGGTTCCACCACCCGAACTGAGGACTAACAGTTATTGCCCCAAACTCTTATTCACAACCTTGTAAAAAGCATGTGGACTTGTGCAAGCTGTATCGCTGTTCTGGGAGGGGTTCATAACGCTCCCTATTAGTCTCCATCGGAATCCGCGCCGCTTGCTGTATCACTTTTGGACTGTCGTACACATGCTTCCTCCTCATCGGTGATGACATTCCTTTTCTGTAGTGTATTACTGAGATATCAATATATGTACACTCCTCGTACAAAAAAAAATATATATTTGCACCCAGAAGGACGTGTCGGATTGCAATGCTATTCGGGTGGAAGGTAAAAGTTACCGAGAACAATAAATGATTATACATTGAGACTGACATGGGTATTGAGCTACACGCCAATAAGTAGTGTCTCTTAGTATGGCGTCGGGCCGCCATGTTGCTCACACCATGCCAGACGTCTCGGCATGGAGTTTACGGGTTCCTAATGGTGCCCAGCGAAAGGCTATCCCATGCCGCTTGAATCTTCTCACGCAGTTGCTGCATATTGTGAGGTAGGGATGGAGTGCGGATAACGCGTCTAATAGCATCCCACACATTTTCAATCAGCGAAAGGTCTGGGGAAGCGGCTGGTAAGGGTAGAATGTCCGTGCCTTGAAGGCAAGACCTGGAGTCAGCAGCAATATGCGGACGAGCGTTGTCTTGTTGGAAAATCGCACTGGAGTGAGCGTTCAGAAAAGGTAGGGCCACTGATTGCAAGACCTCATTAACATAACGTTGGACTGTCAAAGTGCTTGTAATGAACACCAAAGGTGATCTGGCATCGTAGGCAATCGCACCATGACACCAGGCCTGGACGTGTGACGCTCGACAACAAACCGTTCATCTTGGCGCTGACCACGGTGCCTCCACACGGATTAGTTGGTCGTCTCCTTAAAGACAAAAGCGGGACTCGTCACTGAAGATCATCCACTGCCATTCTGAGTAGCTCAATGGGAGTCTGGCACGACACCATTGCAATCTTTGGCGACGATGAAGTGGGGTTTAGGGAAGTCGTCGTAACGTTCTGCGTGCGTGTAATCCTACGTCGTGCAGCCGCCAGCCAATGGTGCTGGCATTAATCGGACGATGCATGGAGAACACCACTGCTTGCTGAATACCCGCAGTCGTAGCTATTGGGTTACTCCGCGCATGTCGGTCAACCCGCCAGCCCTCTCCGTGGTTCGTTTAGGGGGAGATCCTGTTGCTGCTGTATGCCTTGTTCTATCCACGGCCGCCAACAGCGTGCTATGGTGATATCCGTACAACCGGTATAGCGCGCAATACGGCAATCAGACCATCCCGGAGCCCTTCTCGAACTCCTCGAATTACTTCCGATTTTTTCTCCGAGGCATACTTCACTTGCAAAGAATGCAACCAACACAACAGCATGAGTTAGAATGGCAAGCCCGCGCAACAGGACGACCATATATAGCCGGTCAGGCACAGCGCTACGACCCCTCCTTGCTTTCGTCACATGCGCGGCCGAGCGTGATACTTGAATCATTGCATGCCTCACGATGTCAAACCTACCCACCAAGTTTCCTCCCTGTCAGGCTGCCCCGGTGGCGCAGTGGTCTAAGCGATGGCCTCTGATCATTCGTCCGAAAGGGGTCCCGGTTCGAATCCCGGTGAGGCATGGATGTTGTGCTTGTCTTCTCTCCCTTACTTGGAACCAGTGGCCCTAAATTAAGGACGGTTGACTGCTTATAGCCCATTGAGTTGCTCACGGTGGTCGTTAAACCTTCAAACAAACATCCCTGTCGGTAGCTTCCATCTGGGTGCAACTATTTTTTTTTTGATGAGTGTATGTATGTCCGTATCAAGTGTCACGAAACTGTCGTGTGGGTTTTCCTTTATTCGTGACTTTGTGTTTGTCACTTTAATTTTTGACACCAGTGCATTTCGCTTGGCCCATGTTATTGCAAATATATTTCTTTTCTGTACCTAAATGCATTATATGTTGTAAGATGATTCAAGCTCCTCTTTATGAGTACACACAGATTTATTTCTAAAATGCTAATGAATAACAAAATAATTAAAAGCTCTTTTTCCACACATTGTAGCTTTACTTAATTGAAAAGGAAATCTCGTGCTATGCCTCGTATGCATTCATGAAATGTGTTAATTGTTTAGAACAATTTTTTTTAAAAGTAAACAAAATTTGTCTTTTGCACCTTTATTTATTTTTTATTAATTCTATTTTTACATTTTCATTCTTTGTTTTAGGAAGCTAGCTGATGTTGAATGTTTTCTATAAATGCGTGGAAATAAAATCTAGATATTTTATGATTTTTTCTTTTTAAAAATTTAAGTATGTTTCATTGGATTATTCCCTTTTTCTTGTTCTATTGCTTATGACCAATTTACAACTACATTTCTCATTATTTAAGTACTGGCTCATAGCCCGTACCATCATGCATGGATGAAAAAGATGTGACTGAAATTGTCATTGCACGAATCGTCAGCTTTATCGTCCATCTTGTACTAAAAAGAAAAAAATCCACGGAACCAATGTCCATCACAGAGAATCAAAACTGCGTTTGCAGTTACTTGTCTCACAATTTTACTTGTTCCTTTTTATGAAATAAAATAGCGCTTATTCCTTTTGATGATATTGCTCTGCAATGCGAAGAAAATTAAATAAAACAAGACATAACATCTACGTGACAGAACATACGTTGCAGACAGTTGTTCGAGCACATGTGTGTTGCCACAGATGAAGTCGTTTGTCGCCGCCCCGGTGGCGCAGTGGTCTAAGGCGTTGGCCTCTGATCATTCGTCCGTAAGAGGTCCGGGTTC
Source organism: Macrothele yani (assembly GCA_039090855.1). Taxonomy (NCBI): domain Eukaryota; kingdom Metazoa; phylum Arthropoda; class Arachnida; order Araneae; family Macrothelidae; genus Macrothele; species Macrothele yani. Next base: position 81,873,837 of record CM077026.1, read on the forward strand.
GAATCCCGGTGAGGCATGGATGTTGTGTTTGTCTTACGGCACTGGCTCTCTCCCTTCCCTGGAACCAGTGACCCTAAATTAGGGACGGGCGACTGCTTATAGCCCATTGAGTTGCTCACAGTGGTCGTTAAACCTTCAATAAAAAAAAAGTCGTTTGTCTTACTAACTTTATTTTTTTCCCCGGTATTTCTCCTTGATTTTACGTATCGTGCGATAGCGGTGAGCTTAGTTACGATTTCAGCCACCAGATAAAAGTAGATGGCGCTGCAAGTATTGAATGATGTCAGAGCGTTACGGACAGACGTAGCATATTATATACGTTTTATGCGTTGAATTGTAACTTTTTCACATTGTTCCTGACAGTGGGTCGGAAATGATATTCCTCTTTCATTTCCAACCACTTTGTCTTCCCCCATCCCCAATAGTGTAGTAAAGCCAGCAGCCTTGCTGTAAGTTTAAAGTAATTCAAAAGAAAAAAATTGAGAAGATTCGGATTTCTTTCAGATTTTTTCTTGTAATGTATGTAAATATACGTGCTGCGGAGCAGTTGGTGCAAATTAAACCATTTGAGATGCATGTGGTCATCTCAAAATGTCAATGCTTCCTTTTTAGTAAGAAACAGTCGTGTGTTACAGGGCTGAGGCTTTTTCGAAACTACTCTACTATATGTGGGAGCCACAAGTCATCTTGATTGGCCCTACCTCACCATTATTTGCGTTATGGCTGTATTGTAGTGCATGGATTCATATAGGCTTGTAGTATCTTGTACAAGCCTATCAAGTTACTTGGGCCTGTGTTTGAAATTATGACCAGCCATGGAAGTTGTGTTTGGCTTTGTCTTTACAGCACTGATGTTCTCCCTTCACTAGAATCGGTGACTTTAAATTTTTTTTTTTTGATTGGAGGTTTAACGACCACCGTGAGCAACTCAATGGGCTATAAGCAGTCGCCCGTCCCTAATTTAGGGTCACTGGTTCCAGGGAAGGGAGAGAGCCAGTGCCGTAAGACAAACACAACATCCATGCCTCACGGGATTCGAACCCGGACCCCGTTCGGACGAATGATCAGAGGCCATCGCTTAGACCACTGCGCCACCGGGGCGGCGACTTTAAATTAGGAACCCTTTCTATTATTTAACCGTAAAAAAAGAAATGAACTATCCTGGTGTCACAGTGGTCTAACCGTTGGCCTTTTTTTTATTTATTTATTTTATTGGAGGTTTAACGAACACCGTGAGCAACTCAATGGGTTATAAGCAGTCGCCCGTCCCTAATTTAGGGTCACTGGTTCCAGGGAAGAGAGAGAGCCAGTGCTGTAAGACAAACACAACATCCATGCCTCAGCGGGATTCGAACCCGGACCCCTTTCGGACGAATGATCAAAAGCCAACGCTTAAACTACTCCGCCACTGGGGCGCCCCGTTGGCTTTTGACTATTTGTTCTAGCGGGCCGGGATAAGGCGTGGGTACTATGTTTGTCACACGGCACTACCTCTCATTTCTCTGGAGCCTGTGGCCCTAAATTAGAGATGGACGACTGATTACAGTCCATTCAGTTGCTCACTGTAATCGTTAAGCTCTGAAGCGAGAAAAAAATATATATATATATACTGCTGCAAAGGATAATGCTTCAGGTTCCATGAAAAATATTTAAGTAATATCTTAAACACGCACGCGGATCTTCATGGCTGTGTACACTAGATCTTAACGCAGGACAGCGTTAAAATCATTTTATTAACTAAACTGTATTTGCACCTACACTGAAGTGCCAGAAAAACTGGTACAGACCAGCTAATGCAAAATACATATAGAAACGTCACCTATGCGCGTACTCGGTTGCGTATATAAAGCGATAGACATCCTTGCCAGCTGTCAGAGCTGTTTTCGGCATGAGAATGACAAGTAATAACGATTTAAGCGATTTTCACCGCGATGTCATAGTTGGCGCTCGTGAGATGAGCCATAGCATTTCGGAGGTAGAAATGAAGTTCAGATTTTCACGGACGACCATTGCAAGGGTGTACCGTGACTACAAGAATTCCGGCAAACCTCCAATCTACGATACCAGTGTGGCCGTAAAAAGACATTGGGTGAACGTGACCATCGTCAGCTGTCAAGAATCGTTTCACGAGATAGGCGTGCAACACTCTCGCAGGTATCATCGGAATTTAATGCTGGAGCCTCAACAAGCATCAGCGTCCGGTCTGTGAAACGTACCCTGCACGATATGGGCTTTGGGAGCCGACGCCCAACTCGAGTCCCCTTGATGGGTGCACGACACAGAGTTATGCTCCTCGCTTGGGCACGGCAACACCGCCACTGGAAACAGGTAGCCTGGTATGACGAGTCGCGTTTCCAACTGTATCGGACAGATGGAAGGATTCGTGTGTGGCACAAACCTCATAAAGCCATGGATCCCGCCTGTCAACAGGGAACTGTACCGGCTGGTGGGGGTCCGTAATGGTATGGGGTGTGTTTATCTGGACTTCACTGGGACCCCTGGTACGTCTACAAACGTCTGTGACTGGCCAACGCTATGTGCGCATCTTTTCTGACGAGGTACACCCGTTCATGTCCTGCATTCATGCTGATGGGTTGGGCCTGTTGCAACAAGGCAATTCACCTCCACACAAGTATCGGGACGCCACATTATGGTTAGAGGAGCATTTATCTGAGTTTGAGGTGTTGCCAAATCCACCCAAGTCCCCAGATCTGAACGGGATAGAACACATTTGGGATGCCATGCAACGCATTATCGAACACAGGAATCCGAGACCTCGGAATACACCCGAATTATGGAACGCTCTGCAGGAAGTATGGTGTGCATTGCCTACAGCATATTTCCAGAAGCTAGTGGAGTCCATGCCGCGCCGTATTTCTGCAGTCCTGCGCTCCCGTGGGGGACCTACCAAGTATTAGACTGGTGTACCAGTTTTTCTGGCACTTCAGTGTATACTTTTATACTGCGAATTAGCTAAAGATGGAACTGATATAATACTTTCAAGAGAGAGCAAATAGAGTTATAGGTGGAACACAGTATTTGTTTTCTCATCAAAATGCACTGCACTGCGCAATTGCCAACGTGTCATTTGCAATAGCCCCATCCAGTAGCGCTTCAGATTCGTCTACTAATCATTTTTATGTTGAAAAATTATCAGCACATTAGTATAACTCTGCTATCCCAGAAGCAGAGTGGTAAGAGGAGCTGGTTTCTGGGTAGTCGCCTGAGCTGCGTCCGAGTTAATTCAAGTCTTGGATGGTGCATAGGTGGTGTGTTTGCCATATAGTGTTGTTTCTCTGCCCTGAAATCAGTGACTCGAAATTAAGTATGAACAGGTGCTTACAGTCCTAACAGTTTTTTTTATTGGAGGTTTAACGTTAACCGTGAGCAACTCAATGGGCTATAAGCAGTCGCCCGTCCCTAATTTAGGGTCACTGGTTCCAGGGAAGGGAGAGAGCCAGTGCCGTAAGACAAACACAACATCCATGCCTCACGGGATTTGAACCCGGACCCCTTACTGACGAATGATCAGAGGCCAGCGCCTTATCCTAACAGTTGCTCATGGTGGATGCTAAACTCTGAAGCAAAACAAAAATGGCTGGTAACATTCATTTATAACTTTTCTGCGCTAATTTTTAAACTGTCTTTATCAATCTCATCTTTGCTACTGATTAATTATGGTTGAGCAAAGGCGTATCTACGCATTTCTGCACCATGGCAAACCACAAAATATTGCGCCTCCCGGCAAAGTCATTAAGACAAAATAATTTCATCGCTTGTAATGTAATCCTGCTTGTTGCACGAGTTTTTAGGAATGTAAAATTGGTCATGCCTGTTGATTGCGGACAGATCTGCATTATTAGTACCCGCACGCATATGCAATTATAGTTTTTCAAAAGAACTAACACTGGCCACCGGGAGAGTTGCTTCTGACATTTCGCTTCACACTGAATTTTATACTTTCTCTTTTTATTATTCTTTTGTAGTTAATGGATAACAAATAATCACTAACGGTTGTGCAATAGGTTTTAAAAACGGACTAGTTTTTCGGCGGACCAGAAGAAGACCTTTGCGAAGTTATTGCCATTTTAATCGTAATTTAACAACCTAACTTTTAAATATTTTTATTGGGGTATGATACGGCAAATAGCCGGGAACTAGGTGTCATTTCTTATCCCAAACGGAAACAGCATTTTATTTTCATTAATGGCGTCGGAAAAATTAGGAAATGGGAACAGCACTCAGCAGAAGAATTTCGCCCATTTCTCTACCCTTACTTACATTAAGAATGTTCTGAGTGGTGAAGCTGAACTGGGCCGCCCCGGTGGCGCAGTGTTCTAAGCGATGGCCTCTGATCATTCGTCCGAACGGGGTCCGGGTTCGAATCCCGGTGAGGCATGGATGTTGTGTTTCTCTTACGGCACTGGCTCTCTCCCTTCCCTGGAACCAGTGACCCTAAATTAGGGACGGGCGACTGCTTATAGCCCATTGAGTTGCTCACGGTGGTCGTTAAACCTCCAATAAAAAAAAAAAAAAAGAAGCTGAACTGGATTTGGAGCGCCATTTAGAGCAGTAAAATACAAAATGTGAAGAGAGCGGTGAGATTCCTAAGTGCTCCGGAGTTCCGACCTTTGGTTCCACATTAAACGAACCGAACGCAGCTTGCAGTAGTGTCAATAATGATCGAATTGCTCCCAGAGAATTTTCAAAAATATGAACTACATCCTTATTTTGTGACGTACGAACAATCGCTAAGTCATTTCTGATTGTGAGCAACTTACATTCCCTGCACATTTTGAGAAGAAACGCGAATTTTTAACCGGCAAGCTACCGCAACTGGCGAAATAAATTATAGGTAAATTTTGTACCGGAAACTGGCGTAAAAGTTTCAATTTTGATTTTAATGATTGTACCCAGTGATTTTTGCGCCCTCTTTTGAGCTGTGCCCGGAGCAACCGCCCGCCTGCCCTGCTCTAGTTTCGCCTCTGAGGTTGAGACTCGTGTGTTTAGCCCCACTGTAAAAGAACTGTCAATCAGGAACTTTTTAGTTCTTTGTATGTCTCTGCGAGAGTGAATGAAAAAGGAATTCCTTTCTCAGATAAATAAATGGCTATTTATGTGCCATATTTTCATGTGGTCTTTGTAGCCACACAATTTCAAACTGATGTGCACTGCTTGACATTGAAAATGCCCTAGACAGAAAGATCGGGCAAAATGAGCCGGAAGTCACTACAGACATAGAATATGTGATTGATAATACATGATTTAAATCGAAAACAGTACATTAGTATGACAGGCTACAAAATAGGATCCCCTAACAGCAGGCAATATGGTGTGTGACCACCTTGTTGTTCATGCAGTCAGACGCACGGCACGCCATGGAAATATACAAGCCACTAATGGTGTTCTGGGATACCTGGAAGCACACAACTTTTGCCTGGTACCATAATTCTGCAGACGAGGAAAGACTTGCCAGCGTCGTCCGGTGAGGTCCCATATATACTCGATGGGGGATAGGTACCATTGTATGCACTGTTGGGAGATGTTGGTATCCTGGAGACCGATTTCTTGCTGGGAAATGCCCTTCGGGATACTACTCAGAAATGGCCAAAACACAGTCTGTAAAAATAATTCACGTACTATAATGGGTGCTGTCACCGCGCCCGTTTTGCGATCGATCATAGGTGACCGGCTATCTTAAATAATGGCACGTCATACAAGGCCACTCGGTTAGCGAGCAGTGCACTGCTCGTGAACAACAGGTGGATCCTCCCACTAGCCACGGCGTCGCCAGATATTTTCTAGGTGTTCATAAAACATTGGAAAAAAAGCAGCACCAAGACACAACCGGTGCTCATCACTGAATGCGACATGGAGCCATTCCTGTCACCACGCGGCTGTACTACGACCACACTCCAGCAGAGCTCAGCCGGAGTGAAGATGGTCAATGGCTTCCTCCGCCAATATTTGGTTCACCGAGTTTTGACGGGAATATCTATAATCGCCTCAACAGCATGTCGAATGCTCTGTGTAGGAACTTTTGGCTCCAAAATTGCTTGGCGACGAACACGCCGATCGATGCGTGCTGATATCAACCTAGGTGCACCGGTCCTGCTACGGCAACTGGCGGTGACTTTGTGCAACCGCTGTTGCCAAAAACGTCTAGATGTTCTGGCATCCTGATGCAAATGCTTGCGATTCGACCTATTAGCTTCACGATAGCATACGCTCCTGCACCTCTCAAACGCCTCCAGGTGGTGATAGGATTAACAACTAAGTCTACGATGCATATTCAGACCTTATATACACTCAATGGACAAAACATTGGAGACACCTACCTAATAGCGTGTCGGCCCTCCTCTAGTGCGAATAACAGCCTGTACACGCCGTGGCATCGACTCTTCCAGATGCTTGATGGTTTACGGAGGCAATGGCCGCCATGCCCGTTGTCGCATTGACCACAACTTAGTCCGAGACATAGGTCCAGGATCCATGAATCTGACCCTCCTCCACAGCATCTGGAGGGTTTCCATAGCGTTTAAATCCGGAGACTTTGGGGCCACTACGTGGAGCCAAACTAAGATGAGTGTTCCTAGAGCCGTACCTGAGTGATTGCGGCAGGGTGGGGCTGAAAACAACCATCGGCCGCAGAATGCGCGAAAACCATAAAAACGTGTAGGTAATCAGCCAGCACATTCTGGTAGCGCGCAGCGGCGGTTAAGGACCTCTCCAGACACTAAGAGACCTAATATGTCCCATGAGAAGGCTCCCCAAACCATCCCACAGCCTTGAATAGAGCTGATCTTGCACGACGAAGCCATGGCCTCCTGCTGTCAATGCCACACCTTCTCGTGAGCCCTGTATAGCTGGAAACGGGACTCATCTGACCACACGACGTGGCGCCACTCTACAGAGGTCCAGTTTTAATCTCGGCACCAGGCGAGGCGTAATATTTGACGACGAGCAGTGAATAGTAGCACACGAGTAGGGCATCAGCTCCCGTAGGGTGTGCAGTGTGCGGCGTACCGTTCGCTTGTTGACGCTGCTTGGTCCTCCGACATTCAACCTGAATATGATTTGTGCCGCCGATGCCAAATGAGCCTGGGTAGTCTACATTAATTGTGGTCATCAGCTGTACGAGCCTGGATAGTCTACATCGACCGAGGTCATCACCAGCATGTGTCGGCCATAGCTTTCTCTCTGAGCGTTGGTACGTCTGTCAACCGTACCAAGGGTGTACTCGCGGTACACCCTTGGTACGGTTGCCCTCGAGAACCCCAGGGTTCTTACCATTTGGGCGATAGAATGACCCATCTGTCTTGCGCGGACAATGTGTCTATGATGAAAGTCGCTCAGATCACCACGTTTGCCCACGTTCGTCGATTGCGATACACTGTTGTGAAGCTCTGCTGTCCACCTATTTGTCGCCTGCGTTCGGTTTGTGTCTGTTCCACTCTGCGCGGGGGATGCCCATGCGAACTGCTCATCGCTCCTATCTCTAATGTTTTGTCTACTGAGTGCGTATTTACTATTTTGAAAGCATCACAACAGAAAATGATGAAACTAAACCTAGAAACACGTTTGCGAAAAAGTGGGCGCAATTTTTTCCTTCTCGTTAAAATGTGGAGGGAATTTTTCCTACCAGCTAATAAAGCATAGGTGTGTGCTGATACTTTAGCAGCGGGAGATAGAAATCATCTCCCCCTTTCCATTTTATTCAGCAGTATGCTTCTAACACATGCTGCACTTTGAAGTGCAGCATCCTTCTAAAAACCAACTCAGCGAATGCAACGTTTTTGTTTGTCGACAATGAATTTTTTTAGGTTTGTTTCGTTTCTGAGTTTAACGACCACCGTCCCTAATTAGGGCCGCTGATTCCAGGGAAGGAGCCCGTGCTATCAGAGAAACACACCACCCATGCGTGTCTCATTCTGAACTCGAACCCGGTACCATCTGGACGGCTGAGCCTGTGCCTCAGACCACTCTACAACCGTGGCTGCTTTGCAGACAAAAATGCACGTGTAGATGGGGTGTAAGTTATAGATAACTTAATATCTGGTCTTCAAAAGATGAATCTTTCTATCAGTATTTTTTCATTTTAACCCTTAGAAATCTGCAGTTTTAGGATTTATATGTTAAAATGTGTTGCACATGATAAGAGGTAAATTTATTTGAGTAATTTGCCTTGGTATTAAGATGTGTTAGAATATGTATATAAAAGTCGTCCTCAGAATTTATACCTTTAATATAAAAATTAGCTGCTTTCGGAAAAAGTGATGTTTTTTTTAAGAATGTAGTTCTAGCAGTAGCTAGTTACTTTTTAAAAAGTAGCTTTCCAATCACTGAAGAAACGTCACTGTGTGCAAGAATTCTGTACCCTTAATTAAGCTTTCCAAAATCCGCAGGTGATAATATGCAGAAGTGGAAGTCCAGTTGTAAAGCTGATTCCAAAAAATTACCATGTAGACCGTTTAAGAAGAGAGAGAGAGAGAGAGAATAATTATAAAAAAAAAAGGAACAAAAGACAATTTATCCTAAGGTGATAGGTAATTTTATTTCATATCAGTAACCTCTGTGAAACCCAATTTTAGAAACTAGTGCTCACACGTTTTTTAGTAAGCCTTTCCACAGCATGCCATGAATTATCATGTTGTGGTCAAGAAAACGTGTAGTAAAAAAGTAGCACGGAAGTTTGTGACGTAAAGCAAAGTACATTGAATATGAACTGTACATCAATGAAGAGTCATCTTAAGCCATCATGTTACAAGTCCAGAAACTGCTGGAAATTTATTGAAAACTAAACAAGAAAGATGACACCGAATTTACGGGTGTAATAAGCACGTCTTTTGAATCCGTTCTGACGCAAATTAAATTTATCAAAGCTATTCAAAGTCAATGGGTCTTTAATCCCTCAGATATTGCTGTAAACGGAATCGTGAGCTTACGAACTCTTAGAAACAGAGTTATCGACAAAAATAAGATGTGACTTTACGTCCCCTTTTGGGAAAACTATGCATTATTTTAGGAAGAAAGTATTCTCAAAATGTTTATCCATATGAGCGGTATCGGCCCAAGAAAAAAAAAATTTAGTCGAGTTTTCAGGAGCCCAGATTTTTCTACAAATACATCAGAAGCAGAAATTAACACTTATGACCCCTGGTGGCCAAACCATTTTTTACCAAACATTAGAAATTATGTGAAAAATATTTTCCATCAGGTCTTGTATGCGATACAGGAAGAATTTTTCAAATCGGAGTTATAGAAGCAGAAATAACGCAGAAAATGCAATTTACCTTCGTGCCCCCTAGCGGAAAGTCTATGATTTCCATAAAAATTTTGAATTTATAGGAAAAACATTTCGCATCGGAAACACTTTCCAACAAAGAAGGATTTTTTTCAAATCGGACTCCTAGAATTAGTGATATTGACAAACATAAGATATACATCTACGCCCCCTGTCGTAGAAGCCATGCATTATTTCAAGAAGAAAATGTTCCTTAAAGGTTTGTCGACATGAGTGGTATCGGTCAACAAACGACTTTTTTTAAAATCGAGATTTTAGAAGCTCATATTTTGTTGCAAATACATCAGAAGCGGAAATTAAGACTTACGCCACCTCGTGGCCAAACCATTTTTTACAAAAATTAGAAATTATGTGTAAACGATTTTCCATCAGGAGCTGTATCCGGTGCAGAAAGAATTTTTCAAATCGGAGATTTAGAAGCAGAGATATAGGGGTGAAACGCAATTTACCTTTACGCTACTTAGCGGAAAGTCTATGAATTACTTGAAAATTTTAAATTTATAAGAAAAACATGTCGCACGGAAAACACTATCCGACACAGAAATAATTTTTCAAATCGGACTCCTAGAAGTAGAGATATTGACAAAAATAAGATATACATCTACGCCCCTGGTGGAGAAACTGGAATATTTTAGGAAGAAAATATTTCGAAAAGGTTTATCGATGTGAGTGGCATCAGTGCACGAAAGAATTTTTTCAATCGATATTTTAGAAGCTCAGATTTTATGGCAAATACATCAGAAGCAAAAATTAACACTTACGCCCCCTTGTGGCCAAAGTATTCTTTACCAAAAATTCTAAATTATATGCAAAAGATTGTCCATCAGGAGATGTATCCGCTGAAAAAAAAATTTCAAATCGGAGTTTTAGAAGAAGAGTTATCGGGAAAAATGTCACTTACTTTTACGCCCACTAGCGGAAAATCTATGCGTAATTTGAAAAAGAAACTATATCTAAAATACTCTTCGACATAAATGGAATCGAAAGATATAATAATTTTTTCAATCGGATGTTTAGAAGCAAATATGGGGAATAAAAGGTAATTTGAATTCGACATCATCTGCATTTACGCCCTCTAGCGGCGAAATCGTACATCGTAAAAAAACGAAATAAAGGATCATCATTCGCATATTTCAAGCTTCCGAATGCAAAAGGAATTTTTCAAATCGGACTAATAGTTGCAGAGATATCGTGGGTACAGAGGACGGACGGACGGACAAACCGATAACATAAGCACGATCTTTTTTACCAAAGACGTGCTAAAAATATGCACTACGCCTCTAGTAGCAAAATTGTGTGTTACGAGAAGTCAAAAATTAGCTGCAAAGCATTCTACACCACATTTCTATCTAACGCAAAAAGAATTTGTCAAATCGGATTTTTAGAAGCAGAGATATTGGTAAAGGATTACCATATATTTACACTTCCTAGAGGGAAAGTTCTACAGTATTTGAAAATGAAACTGTATTTAATAAGACGTTTGTTTTGAAAGGTGTCGAACGAAAGGAAGAATTATTTCAATCTGATGTCTAGAAACACTGAAGTGGAATAAAATTTATTTGGAATTCGATACCAGGCCCTCTTAGCGGCAATATTATGCATCGGAGAAAGGCCCATTCTGACAGTTTAGGCTTCCTAATGCAAAATATTTTTTTAAAATAGGACTACAGACTGTGGCATTTTGTCTACTGACGGACGGCAGACACAGTGATAACATAAGCACTCTATTTTTTTTCAAAAGACGTACTAAAAATCTAATTAATAAAGAGTGCAATTACATAGGCGGAACAAGTGGTAATCGTTGAAGGATAAATCAGGACTGTATGGGGAATTCGGCCGTACTTCCACTTGAAATTGCGAAGAAGCTGCTGTATGGCGGCAGCTTTATGTGGGGTTGCGTTGTCGTGCAACACGTTGATTCCTTTTGACAATTTTCCTTATCTTCGATGCTTAATTACTTTCCGTAAGTTCTTCAATGTCTCGCAATACATTGCTGCATTTATCGTTCTCCCTTTTGCCAGAAACTCTGTGTACACTTGTCCCACGCAGTTAGAAAAGACTGTAGCCATCACTTTTCCGGTAGACTGCACAACTTTGAATTTTTTTGCAGTTGGTGAGCTGGTGTGTTTCCATACCATGGAAGCCGATCTGCTTTCTGGTGCGAAGTGATGCACCCACGTCTCATCGCCGTTGACGATGCTCTTCAAAAAACCTGTGTCTTCTTCAGAATAACGTTGCAGGAACGCAAGACTGGAAGCAAATCGCTGATTTTTGTGCTGTTCCCTTAAAGATCGTGAAACCATCTTGCGCACCCTTTCCTGAAATGCAGGGGCTCATGAATGAGTAGCATGTACACATGTGACATGCCCAAATCTTTCGACAATTTCATGAATTTTAATTCTGCGGTTATCTTTAATCAACTCCTTGAGGAGCAAAATGTGATAAACGGTCGTCGAAGGTCGTCTCTGCCTTGTTCATCTGTCAAATCCGTACGTCCTTTTTCGAACTGCTTACACCATTTTCCAATGGCCTGGCGAGACAGTGTCTCCTCTCCATAAACAGCCAACACTTGCCGACGGATTTCAGTTGGATTCAAACGTTTTGCCCATAAGAAACGCACGCACCGCTCTGCGAACTTCCAATTTCGAGTAACACTCCAGCTGCTGAGCTATAACAAACGACTGTTAACGAATAAACTACGCAGAACAATTGTACCACACTCCTTCCACAAGCAGATGACGAAAAGTATGACGTCACTCAGCAACCGCATTCTTTCCATTTCCGATAGTCGCTGCTATGTGAAACTTATTTTTTGATACATCTTTGTACTTGGAAAAGAGAAAGCCCTCTGCAATTCCTCTGATTGTGTGCTTCCAGAAAATGTGCATTTCGTGGAGCTAAATTAGCAGTGCGGATGTCTAAACACCACAAAACATTGGAAAAGAGAGGATACGAAGAGAACAGATAGAAAGAGTGTTGCTTTTGATCGTCATGCGGTATCCTACGAAAACAGAGGAATACCAAACGTCATGTTGGCCCACTGTTCACTGCATTTAAGTTGCAATTATACGTCTCATGAATTCATTTCAGTGTACACGAAGGTGTCTGGCCATATTGATTCATTCCTCTAAGGAAATCCCCTTCAAATCTCCCAGAGTCTACAGTTGTTGTACTAATGAATCTTGGAGAGTTGAAGGTGATAGTAGGGATGTCTCCTTCCAGATGATACACATATTCTCCACAGGATTCACGTTCGATGATTATGCAAGTCAAGAAAGATACTGCATATAACTGGAATTATTTGAGAAACGTGCCTTACACATTTCGTGTCCCACGGGATACTGCTTTATAGTCTTACAATTTCTTATAGTCTTTTTTTCTTTTGATTGGAGGTTTAACGACCATCGTGAGCAACTCAATGGGCCATAAGCAGTCGCCCGTCGCTAATTTAGGGTCACTGGTTCCAGGGAAGGGAGAGAGCCAGTGCCGTCAGACAAACACAACATCCATGCCTCACCGGGATTCGAACCCTGACCCCGTTCGGACGAATTATCAGAGGCCATCGCTTAGACCACTGCGCCACCGGGGCGGCCCTTATAGTCTTACAATTCCTTAAAGCTCAGATACAGCATCATCCCTGATAATTGAACAAGACCCGCTACGATGATGGTTAGACATATCCTTCAGTTGATAGGACTATTCCGAATGATACAGCCGTACCGTATTAAGAAAACACTCCGCAAACTAATACACTATTACGGGCAGCCTGTACAGACGGAAGGATTCAGCAAGGATCCGTTGGTAGAAAACGACTTGAAATACATTTTTCCTCTGATCACATTTCGTGCTTACAATTCCATTGAATCGTCTCGATAGCACAGTTGACTAAGCACAGGATTCTGCCCGTTCTTCCTAGTGTGCCCGGGTTTGGGACCCAAAGGAGGCATGAGTAGATTTTGTCTTACGGCACTGGCTCCATTTCTTGGAATTAGTGGCTCCAAATTAGGAACGGGTGACTGGTTATAGCCCTTAGCTGCCCTCGGTGGTAGTTAAACCGCAAAACACACACACACACACACACACACACACAATACCGTTGCAAACAAGGACATCTATTTCTCTCACAAACGAGAGATTTACAACGGCCGTACAGTGACATATATACATTGATCTAACCCAGCAAAAATACAAGTGTTGGGAAACTGCTGGCCACCAGCTGGCAGGGATGGGTCACTGCTGGCTGAAATCTGCCGCTCCCGGCACGGTAGCGGTCCGTTGGTGGCAGCGCCATCATCTGGCAGCCATTGATAGCCCTGCAACATCGACGTGAATTGCGGGCCTCCAAGCAAGTAGCTGGCATCCGAAGCAACCCCAATACGAGGTGAAAGCAACGGGACTGAGCACGCGTAGAAGGAGCACGTACTGTGTCTCTCCTCGTACCAGTTAGTGAAGACGACGCTATATCGCCATCGTGTTATTTTAGTGGATGTTAAGAAAAAAAGCCATATGTAGAGAGGCGAATTAGTTTCCTAATGAAAAGCCACGTCGACGAAGATTACCGTCGGAAGAAAAAATATGTAAATAATTATTAATGAACTATAAGAAATAGTCAATTACTTTCATGTATTTATAGACACTCATTTTGTAGCAAAATTCCTGCACTAGCACACAAAGAATCGAGAGTACAGACAGCCTGGCTATACACCCACTTCATTCCTATGAATAACAAGAAATAATTTCTGTGCATCTTTCGTTTTGACGTGCACTAAACCGCTTCAAACAAAAGTCCCGGAAAAACATTAAAAATCGTTATGTTGAAAAAAAAGAGAAGAAAAAGAATTATACGTGTGGATATGATGTACTCATCCATGGGTTGAATACACAAGATTGAAGGAATTCCCTGCGAAAAATAACGACAAGTAAAATGAAATATCTTTCCTCTTCAGAATAAATGTAGCTTCAGACAGCGGAAAGGAAAGATAAAACGTTAAAAATGTAACAGAATGTGACATGAACGGGTAAATATATATTAATTAAGTAATAGCCTTTCCAGACCACAATGACAGCACAAATTTTTGGAAAGCGCCTTTAAGTTGGTACACTCGTTGAAAATGAGTGAAGTTCCCTTAAGGTAAACAAAAAAAATCATTATGTTGAAAAAATAAATTTATGTATTATATGAAACGGACATTTATGAAAAATACCTATCAATATTGTAAAATTAAAAAGAGAATCCTTAGTTTCACATCGCGCAGGAAAGAGGCTCAGCTTCAAGGAAAGGGTGCCAAACCAGACTAGTGGCTAGAGTACCCGTGTCGCAAAGAGACTGTCGTTGGTTCGTTTCCAGCCAGAACCATACGGGCGTTTTTCAGAACCTGTTGAGAAAACTTCTCCAGCGCCGTGCCGTCATACAGAATTGCAGATGTTTCGTAGGGTGAAAAAAAAAGGAGTTGTGACTTGGGGAAACTGCGGTTGCCTCTTATTTTTTTTGTTTTTTTGTTAATGGTTACTACTGGGAAATTGGTGTAAAAGATTTGGCAAGCCATCAGTCACGTCACGTGATTGCCGGCTGCACTGCCGGGAGACTAGCGGATCACATTAGGCTTGCCATAATTTATGGCACGTGCTTGCAGGGCCGCTTGTGGCAGCCACTGCCTGTGGTGGATAACTGATGGCCCTGATCTGGCATATGACAACTGATGGGGTGCCAACTGTTGGCCAGCTGCTAGCCTGAACTTCTGCCCCATGTGATGGCCGCCGGGACATTTTATTGACGGTTGGGCAGCGGCAACATAGTGCTGGGCCACTGCTGACACTGCTGGCTGCCAGTGCTGTCCCAGCAACACTGTTTTTGCTGGGAAGTGTCCTGCGTGCTGTGGTGGTAGCTATCTTTCCACTCGTGTGGCATTGAAAGTTTTTTATTATCATGTGTAATATTGCGCCTTGTAGGATTATTAGGCAGAATACAAGAACATACGTATTTCTAGTCCCGATAGTCTTTCTGCCTCACCTGTACGTCGCGTGGCAGCTTCTGTCCTGCAGTAAGCACTGGTTTATGCACCAGGGACACCGTCTGCGCTGATTTACTTTTGAACTACGCTGCTACCAATAACGATCAAGATCATGTCTCCCTTGAAATCACTGATATTTTTTGCCTCGCCATTATGCACTTGTACATATTATACTAGAAACGCACATTCGCAGTAATGGCGAGCATTGTGGAAATTCATGCATTCTTTCATTTGCATATGAATAGTGATGTGTCGATATCGGAATACTGGATTCTATAATATTTTAGCAAGATCAGGAGCGTACTGATAGCCCCCGCAAGGAGAAGAGGGGGGGGGGCTCACTGCTAAGAGGACCTCCAGCCTCAGCAAAACATTTTAGAAAATTTTCTTCGGAAACTTCATATGAAACTGGAATTTAGGCAGCTTTGAATATAGTACTCAAAAGGAAAATCAATGTTTGCTTTTTTTTTTTCAGTAAATAAGTAAAATGCTTTAGTTCATAACAGCTGGATGACGAGGAAGCACATATTCCAGAGGACTCGAGTCCCCTTTTCACAGAAATAGCAATAGTTCCTATACATGCATATGAATTAATAAGAGAATGTGAAACAAATATCATGTCCAATGAATGAAATTTTTTTACCAACGAGAATAAGATATTATGTATTACAGTTCTTTGCCCATAACTACGCATCTTTCAGAATTTAATGAACTAAAAGGTATTCTTCGCGGAACGAAGGAACGAAAACCTGTGTCATGATTTTTTTTTTTTTTTTTTTTTTGTAACAGAGTCAAGAGAACATTATTTGCTCCGCCCAAAACATTGTGGTATTATGTTAAGTGTGTTTTCTATATTCAAGAGTAAATAATTAAATAATTTAAGTAGTTTTGCGTATTACTTAATTTCTTATTGTTACTTATTGATTTATTAACTTATGTTCTGAATTTTCGTATAAAGCGGAAAAGGTCAAGTAAATATAAACAAGAACTCAAAGATACGTTATTAGGAGTAGATACTTAATTTATTTTGCAAGCTTTCGCTTAAAAATAAGTAGATAGAATCAGATAAAATATGAAAAATGAGTAGATAGAATCAGATAGAATAAAAGAAAGAATAAAATATGAAAAATGAGTAGTAGAAACAGAGCATAAATGCAATTAAAATATGTCAAACAATCAAACAGGAGCTCGAGTGCTCACGAGCTCATAATGGTCATGTTGCTCGTGACGGACGCGCTCACTGTATACCTAAAATTCTGCTCCAAATCGGAGAGTTCCATCGTGAACTCTCCGATTTGGATGATGTCAGTGTTACAGGATTCATGGTGCGTCAGGTTTTTGATAGTTTCGCGTACAGCCGTAGATCTTGGTCCATCGTAAGGGGCTAACATGCGCAGACCAGACCAAATGGGTAAGGCTCCCAGGCTGGCGGCATCCCGAGCTACAGCCGTTCTCAGTTTGCTATTCCTCACGGTAAGAGCATTTGTCATTTTCATGTAGGACTTCCGTCCGCAGGGAGTAGAGTTTAGGTCCCAGCCACCTACAGCGAGATCGCCTTTTGGGCAGGACACAGAAACAATGAGAGCAAGTCTAGCGACTTTTGACAGAACAGTTTGTAGTGAGTTTAGAGTACAGTAGATGGCGCCACCGTACAAGTACGATATTGCACATAGATGGGTGAGAGAATTTCAGGGAGGACATAGGAAAGGATACCCATTTAACCAGTGGGTCCAGTCACTTTACGTGCTCGTCCGATGCACGGCGGATATTCAGCGATTGTTAGTAAATCACACCATCTCTGAAAGATCAGCCCAGGCTAGAACCTGGGGACCCAGCATCGATAATCTGAAACACTAACCACTAAGCCATCCGCGGCCTTGCTATTCCTCACATCACGCTGGTGTTCTTTTATATGGACATTGAATGACCTCTTGGTCATACCGATGTTGACTTTCCGAGATGAGTCCGGGTATTGGAGAGGTACGGCGTACATTCCCGCCTGATTCTCGACCTCCATATTACGACAGTCTGGAGCGAGTAGGGCAGTGATAGTTCTCAGCGACTGAATTCCAACATCAAGGTTTAACTTTTTAAAGGAATTTTTGATGGCATAAGTAAGCCCAGGAATGCACGTTATGGACCCAACGAACTTTCTTCTCTGCGTCAGACCAATTAGCGATCTTCTCTCATCTTTTCTAGCTGCTTTAAAGATGATTTGTTCAATATGGCCCATGTCGTATCCAGCGTTGTGTGCTAGTACCCGTGTTACAATGTCTAATGACATTGTAATGACTAGTACCCGTGTTACAATGTCTAATGACATTGTAACACGGGTACTAGCACACAACAATGTCATTAGACATTGTAACACGGCAGTTACAGATTTTGTGTGGGATCGGGAGGTATTTCAAAGAGGCTTCTCTAAAAAAAATAAAATTTGCATGATATGATTAAATTTGGCGTGAGTGTTTTGTAGTACTTTGTATCGCTATAAAAGTAGGGAAATCACTTTAATTACAATGTTCACATTTTTTTCACGCAATAAAGTGTAATCATTTTGGTTTTACGAAAAATACTTGTAGACTCCAAAGAATTTGATTTATTAAAACTCCCGTTAAGCCTAGTCATTGATATGGAAGTTAAAATCTTCAGTGATAAAAAGCATATTTTCGCAAAAGGGCCTCGAAATTTTTTTTTGCGGGAGGCCCCGAGTTTTTCCGGGACGTCACTGGGCAAGATGATATTTAACAACAAATAATTTATAATGTGTGTATTATAGTTAATTTATTTGTTTCTCGTCCTTTAAGACATAATGGTAAATTGCTCTTGGAAATTGTGCTGTTTCTTCCAAATGCACTCCTCTAGCCAAGTTTCATACGCCTATTAATTTCTTCTTCGATGTGGTTTTCTCATCCTTTTAGTTCTTACGTATGAATCAAAATCATGGGTCTTAACAAATGAAAGAAAAGACGTTCAGAGGCTGTGTACAACTCGAAGAAGAAGACGCCAGCTTAATAGAACCAAGAAAGATAGAACTGACCACCATTGCACAGGAGCGACGCTACGGGTGGGCTAAGATGGGTTATGCCCACTCAACGTTTCTTTGATCCCACCCTTTAGCTTCCCTCCCCAAAATATTTAAGCAGTTGGAGCACATGGTAAGTGCAACGATCTAAGATTTTATAAAACTTGGATAAAGGTATGTGAATATTTCGGATTCACTGAAATTTTGTTAAATTTAATGTTGTACTGTTCGGTGAAACGGAGGAAGTCCTCTGAGAGCGAAAGTGTGGAAGAGTAGTAGAAAGACACCATTTTCGTTATTATAGTCTAGAAAGTTTATGCTCCTTTTCAGGTTACAAATTAAAATTCATAGACAACCTTATGACAGCAAACATTAAAAGAAAGAAAAACAGATAGGCTTAATTCTGATTGAGCCGTCAGTTTGGAACGTAGGACTACGACTTGCAGATCGGAGAGTTGAAATGACTTAGTCGAGTACGGTTTCAAAGCGTTTATTTAATTTGTTATACCCGACACAGGTCTATGATATGAAAAGTGTATAATTTTTTTACATAATTTTTACAAATAATGCCGGATACATTGCGAACACAAAGCAGATCGATACACGAATTACCCAACATGATGCTCTGTCTTCTTGGGCTTTACATTCCTCACCACTTGGTCTTGCCTCTTGTTTCGATTTTCTCCACTTTTCTTGAGTTCATTCTGCGAATTCTGCGGCATTGTCGAAAATGTTAACCCGTTCACACGAAAACAATTTTTTTAATTTTAGTTTAAACCACTGCGTTTTGTTCTTTATATGTTGAAATAGATCTCGTCGAGAGCTTTAAAACGATACCTCGCACAGTCGTTTTGCACTCACGGTTGTCCACATAAACCGCGATATTTTCAAAAGTGTTCACCGGTTCACAAGAAAATAATTTTTAAAATGCTCAGTTCAAACCACTGCGCAATGTTCTTCCTATATTTGAATAGATCTCGTCGAGAGCTTTAAAACGATACCACGCACAGTCGTGTTGCGCCCATGGTTGCCGAGATAGACCGAGTCAAACGCGGCGGCACACCCAGAAATATTGCATCATCTCCCCCGTGCACTGGGAGCGAGCACGATGTATTGCGCAGTACGCGAATTGAACTCCATGCTGTTTACGAATATGCTAACAGGATTAGTGTTCCACACGTATTTTAACGCTATAATGATTTCAATTGGGACCTATTTTTGTCACAGGCGGTCGGCCGTAAGTCGCCCCATACTATCCGCGGAGTTAGACACAGTCCTACGTCAAAATGTGGCATAAGTTTGCTAAAATTTGGAAGAAATAATAACATGTTCAAGTCCATGGAAATTCACAGTGCTACATCTACATACACTGAATAAATATTACATACAGTATGTACCTGAAAACTTTTTTTAATTATTAAGGATAACAACAGCAGCGTAGGGTTAAATCTACGTATATCAAATGGTATCTTTTGGCAAAATGTCTGCGAAGCACTTAAAAATGTTGTACCCCCATATAATACTTGGCCCCCGTAATAGCTTCCGCAGCTGGGAACTGCTGGCATCATCGCTGCCGTTGGACAACTGAAATAGTAGTAGATTGGACACCAAAGAAAGGAAAAGATGAAGAAGACCACATATAAAATGAGGGGATGAAATTCTAAAGAATGTAGAAATGACATGGGAAAGGATCGCTCAAGGTAAAAAAGAGTTGTGGAAGAGACTAGTTGTTGCTCAAGGTAGAAAGCTGTGAAAGAGACTTGGTGTCTCTCAAGTAGAGAGTTGTGAAAGAGACTTGGTGGGACACTTTCATCCAGCAGTGGATTGAGGATGCTTGTTGTTGTCGATGATGGTGATTTGTCCATCATCTAAAATAACAACTAGTCATATCTTTACTATGGTGCACATAAAAATTCTGCTAAGGTTTTTATTTTTTCAAATTCACATGAAAACCGGTTTGCCAACGATCATAAGGCACGCCAATTCCTTCTTTTTTTCACGCAAGTGTCAGTGCTGCGCCCCTCTCCGCATATAAAATTTTAAAAATGAAAAAACAAAACAAAAAATGTTTCAGAATTTTTAAAAGGTTATATGTAACATTTCCCCCACCCAGGGCCGGCTGGACCAAAGGGGCAACCGGGGCGGCCGCCCCGGGCCCCGCGCTTCAGGGCGCCCCGCAGTTAAGAAAACAAAAAAATTTCGGTAAAAAAAATTTAACTGCATTTTTTTTTGTAACTTTTGGGGCGCAAGGCCCTTAAAAATATATTTTTGAACTTTTTTGTTTGTTTCCAATCTCCTCATTTTCGAATACGTTATCCCCCCTTATTCGCCGTACGGACACTGAGATTTGCAGATTCGAAATGGTTTTTGTAACCACCTTAATCTTTTCCGCATTCATGAAATAGCAAATTTAATTTCATCATTTTGTGGTCTCCTACTTTTATATATCCAACAATTTCTGTGAAAACCTGATACTTGAATTTAAGGAAATAAAAGAACAATATCCAAGTTACTTTCGGACTACACATGGAGGTCACTTTTCCAACATTACAAGAAATTGAAAAAAAAAAAAAGAAAGAAAGAAAGAAAGAAAGGTAACTTTCATGTATGAACGCGTATAAAAGTTTATAATGTCACCAATTTGTCAGTTACTCCACTGTGCATTAAAAATCAATCGCTAAACATGTATCAGGGGGAAAAACTGTTTATACCAATTTATTTTAGAGGGATCCTTATTACATTTCCTATACAAAAATATTCGCTAAGCAGGTATCGTTTTATCATTTTGTGAATAAGCTGTTATAAGAGTCACAATGCAACCTAAACATCTTCTCCTGGGAAAGAAAATCTTAGATTTGAACACTTTTTACTCTTTCTCTATCTCTCTCCCCCTCTCTTTTTCTCTCTCTCTTCCCTCCTGTCTCTATTTCTCTTTCTTTCTCTATCTTTTATCTCTCTTTCTCTCTCTATTTCTCTTTATTTCTCTCTCTCTCTCTCTCTCTCTCTCTCTCTCTCTCTCTCTCTGAACTTTCAGTCCGTATTATGGTCTTTTTCTTAAGCTTAAAGCAAATATTTCTTTGAGATAATCATTTTGTCTTCCTCACGAACGATAGTTTTCAGAAACAACTTTATTAAAATATGAGATTTATTTTTTAGTGCCCGCAATGAAATTTCGCACAGGGCCCCGCAAGAGCTCCATCCGGCCCTGCCCCCACCTTCTGTTCCTGTGTATCTGTCATCTGTTCGAGTGCTGTTTTTAGCACGTCTTTTGTAAAAAAAGATCATGCTTATGTTATCGGTTTGTCCGTCCGTCCATCCGTCTGTACCCACAATATCTCTGGAACTACTAGTCCGATATGAAAAATTATTTTTGCATTGGGAAGCTTGAAATATGAGAATGATGATCCTTCATTTCGTTTTTTTTCACAATGTACAATGTCGCCGCTAGAGGGCGTAAATGCAGATGATGTCGAATTCAAAAATACGTTTTATTCCACATATTTGCTTCTAAACATCCGATTGAAAAAATTCTTTTATCTTTCGATTCCATTTATGTCGAAGAGTATTTTAGATATAGTTACTTTTTCAAATTACTCATAGATTTTCCGCTGGGGAGCGTAAAAGTAAATGGCATTTTTCCCGATAACTCTTCTTCTAAAGCTCCGATTTGAAAAAAAAATTTCTTCAGCGAATGATGGAAAATCTTTTGCATATAATTTCAAATTTTTGGTAATAAATAATTTGGCCACCAGGGGGCGTAAGTGTTAATTTTTGCTTCTGATGTATTTGCCATAAAATCTGAGCTTCTAATATACCGATTGAAAAAATTCTTTCGTAAACTGATGTCACTTACGTGGATAAACCTTTTCGGAATATTTTCTTCTTAAAATATTTCACAGTTTCTCCGCCAGGGGGCGTAGATGTATATCTTATTTTTGTCAACATCTCTACTTCAAGGAGTCCTATTTGAAAAATTCCTTCTTTGTTGGATAGTGTTTTCAGTGTGACATGTTTTTCCTATAACTTCAAAATTTTCAAGTAATTCATAGACTTTCCGCTAGAGTGCGTAGAGGTAAATTGCGTTTCCCCCTATATCTCTGCTCCTAAATCTCCGATTTGAAAAATTCTTTCTGCACCGGATACAGCTCCTGATGGGAAATCCTTTGCACATAATTTCTAATTTTTGTAAAATATGGTTTGGCCACCAGGTTGCGTAAGTCTCAATTTCCGCTTCTGATGTATTTGCAGCAAAATATGAGCTTCCAAAATTTCGATTGAAAAAAAAGTCGTTTGTTGACCAAAACCTTTTAGGAACATTTTCTTCTTGAAATATTGCATGGTTTCTACACCAGGGGGCGTAGATGTATATTTTATTTCTGTCATTATCTCTACTTGTAAGAGTTCGATATGAAAAATTCCTTCCTTTTTGGATAGTGTTTCCGATGCGAAATGCTTTCCCTATAAATTCAAAAATTTCAAGTAAATCATAGACTTTCTGCTAGGGGGCACAAAGGTTAATTGCGTTTTCTGCGTCATTTCTGCTTCTAAAACTCCGATTTGAAAAATTCTTCCTGTATCGCATACAAGACCTGATGGAAAATATTTTTCACATAATTTCTAATGTTTGGTAAAGAATGGTTTGGCCACCAGGGGCATAAGTGTTAATATCTGCTTCTGATGTATTTGTAGCAAAATCTGGGATCCTGAAAACTAGACAATTTTATTTTTCTTGGACCGATACCGCTCATATGGATAAACCTTTGGAGAATACTTTCTTCCTAAAATAATGAATGGTTTTCCCACCAGGGGACGTAAAGTCACATCTTATATTTGTCATATCTTTGTTTCTAAGAGTCCGATTTGAAAAATTCTTTCTGTGTTGGAGAGCGTTTCCGGTGCGAAACGTTTCTCATATAAATTCATGTTTTTCTTAACGCACAAGGCTGCAACCAGAGAGCGTTAGCTCACGATTTCGTTTACAGCTATATCTGAGAGATTAAAAAACCCGATTGAAAAACTTCTTTCTTCCGTCAGATACTATTGTTTTCCATACCGGTTCCATTGACTTTGAATAGCTTTGATAAATTTAATTTGCTTCAGAACGGATTCAAAAGACGTGCTTATTACACCCGAAAATTTGGTGTCATCTTTCTTGTTTAATGTCTTTTGTGCACCTGCCGCCTCCCCTGCGGAGCAGTGGTCCAAGCGCTGGCTTCTGACCATTAGTCCGAGATGGGGTCTGGTTCGAATCCGAGTTAGGCATGGATGTCATGTTTCTTGTAGCTCTGGCTGTCTTCCTTCAATAAAACCAATGATCCCAAATTAGGGACGGGCGACTGCTTATAGCCCATCGAATTGCTCACGGTGGTCGTTAAACCTCCAATTAAAAATTAAAAATCTGTGCACCTTGTTCCCATCTGTTTTCAGAACATAGTTTGTAGTTTGACCCTGACGTGAATTCATCATGTAAGAATTTGAATCCTAGTTATTACACTAGTTATGATGTACTTCACTGTAATGAGAAAATATGCGCTATGTTCGAGCTTTCTACCACTTTAAGAAAATAATATTTCTAAGATTTGAGTGTTTACTATTTGAATTACATTTCCAACAAAAGTATTAATGGGAAAAAGTTTATAAATATGAAAAAAAAAGGGTGTTCTTTTTTTTTTTTTTTTTTGGCATAATGCCACCTGGTCAGCTGGTGTCAGGCATTTAAATAAGCTGGAAACAAAAATACGTTTTCGAGGGAAGTTCAAATCACTGTGTGGTCTGAATGTTAATGTCTGTTTTCCTCAGATTTTAGAGGAAGATAAAAATAATTAATGATGACTCCCCAAACAGGATGCAAAACGCCAGATATGCTGTTCACGATAAAGTGTAGCCTTAATGCCCAAGCACTGGGGCAATTACATAAACACTGTACACATTCCACTTTATTTCCTCACCGGGGACTTACGGCCGGACAACAGGTGTGATAAAAACTGGAATGACTTGTTTCCAGGAAGCACAAAATAGACTCCCTTCGTTGGGTGTTTAATTTATCTTTAAAGGAAATGGAAATACGCAGTTTTTGAATACACAAAGTTTTTTCGTTGCTGTGCTTAACAGCAAGTCTAAGAGTTGTAAGCAAACTTCTGTCCCTAACCAGGGGCCACTGGCGCCTGGCAAAGGGACAGAGCCATTATTCAAACGCACCACCCATGCCTGGAACTCGAACCCAGACAAATCTCAGACGAATGGTCAGAATGAAGCACCTCAGACCACTCGGCCACCATCGGGAGCCCGAAGTTTTCGATAGGACGGAGGTTCGGCGTCTTGGCACGCTAGTGAATATGCTGTCTGGAAGTACAGTAGATTTCCAGTTAATTGGGCCATCAGTTAATCGGAGCATTCTTGACTAACTTCCCAAATTAGCTGTTTGGGTTAAAGCTTCGCATAATTGGGGCAATAGCTTAATTAGGCCAAATGTTCTATCCCCGACGTGTCCCAATTAACAGGAATCTACTGTATACACCTTTTTTTCATGAAACTAATCGCGCACTATCCAACGAAATGAACTACGACGATACCATCCTAGACTAAAATTGTATTATCGGAAGCACCCGATCAACGAGAAGAGCGTATTGCCGGGAAGGAAGAGCAAAGGGTGTTATCACAGGACGTCGTTCATGCTATACAAATGTACCCCAGTCCAACACATGGAAGTCGCAGCCTGGAATGGTAGAACTTACCTATGATGGGTTTGTTGGAATGGACGTATTTAGAGGGGAAGGCTCACAAGGGGCCTTTGCCAACCCTGAAAGTGTTTCATTTTTTCATGTTTTGGGATTTTTTTATTTGAAGGTTTAACGACCACCGTGAGCAATTCAATGGGCTATATGCAGTCACCCTTCCCTAATTTAGGATCATTGATTCCATTGAAGGCAGAGAGCCAGTGCAGTAAGACAAACACAGCATCCATGTCTTACTGGGATTCGAATCTTAACCCTTCTCGGACGAATGGTCAGAAGCCAGCGCTTAGACCACAGAGCGGCTTGTTTTTGGTTAAACTGCGACTTACATTAGAAAAAAAATGCTTTAATATTTTCTTCTATTTTTCTTTAACTTTTATTTTGTTCTGGTGCATTTGAAAAACTTCCATTTTTCGTCCCCCCGCCTATATATTTTTTAATATACGCCCCTGATTGTTGGTGTTACTACCAGAAGCATGGCCTATAACAACCTCTGCTATACTGATTTTTATCGTTTTTCTTAGTTCACTTTTTTGTTTCTGGGTTTATTTTTCCATTTTTATTTTATTTTATTTTATACACAACTGAGCAAATTACACGATGGACATACAATACACAACGTGAGGATAATAAAAAAGCTGAACAAACACACTTACTGCGTTAAAAGCGGCTCCTGATACAAGGAAAGCAGCTTTAAGCGTGGTGCACATATCAAATGGAATCGACAAAAAGGAAGAAAAAGATATACACAATAATTCTGTTTAACACACATAATTGTAACGGAAGAAAAAAGGTTAACATTAAAAATTAGAAGGTAAGGAGTTATGGAAAGAAATTTCTAGTTAAAAGCAAAATACAACGCATTATATCAGAGGTTCGATGTATACAACAAGGCAGGGGCGGATTGGATCGACGAAACCAGGCCGGGAATTTTGATCTTGTGGTCTACTAGAAAAACGCACGTACCCATAAGGGAACACCTCAAAAATTTCCTCAAGGAAAATATTCTCTTAAATCCTGGATGAAATATGCATTGTAAAACGAATTCAGCCGTGAACAAATTTTAGCAGCAATTTCAGGGTGAAAGAATTTTAAAAATCCACTCGTGATTGAATGTAGCATATCAAACCATGGTCAAAACGAGGTATTGTACCAGATAATTATACCTGTTGGGTCACTTATCGTGTACTGAGCAAAGATATTTGTACCACCTCCTTGAATAGACACCCTTTCAAGTCTACCCGTTATATTGACTCGGAAGCTACCATTTTGATCCATATACCAGTATCGGTAAATCGTTATTTCTTTTTAGCTAAATGTGGGTGGGAGACGGATTTCCGAACACCTGTGTCGAAGAATCGCTTTGTACTCCATTGCTCTACGTCGATAAGAGTGTGTGGCTGATGGACCATCAAATTTGTTATTAGTGTCTTCCTCAAGATTACAAAAGGAGGGTAGGTCCTACCAATGGTCCTTTGGCTCCATGTCCAGTGACTTATGCTTAACCGTAATTAGCTTAATTTGTTTATAACAGCATGCTTGGTACGGTGGCAAATTTTTCACTGAAGTAGAGAGAATTTTGCTTTGTTACTTTAGAGCAAACGCCCAACACATACAGTTAGGGAAAATTAATAGCAGCTCTGGAAATTTGGGATTTCAATGTTACTACAAAAGTAAATATGCAGATAATACTCACAATATATACAGGGTGATTCAGAACTCATGGGACAAACTTTAAGGGGTGGTAGAGCGCACTGCAACAAACATTTTTTTTATAGGAATGTATGGGCGCAAGTGACGCGATGAGGCACAAACACAAGAAATAGACATGAATTGTGTACTTACAGCATCGTTGACAAGTGCTTCTTTAGAGCAATGTTCACAGTAATTGCTCAAAATTGTGTCCACCAACAGCAATACATGCGTGGCAGCGTCGACGGAGTGATTGGCGTACAGTTTCAACGATGCCAGGTATTTCTCGCACACGTGCAGCCGCAACGGATATTCGAGCGACGAGGTCCTCAACATAGTCAACTGGAGTCTCGTAAACGAAGGGCCTTCAGATGTCCCCATAAGAAGTAATCGAGGATCGATAAAAATCTGACGATCGGGTTCGCCAACGGAATGGTCCATCACGGCCAATCCATCGCGCCCCAAAAGTGGTATCCAGGTAATTGCACACATTAATGTTGAAACCACAGTCCTTGTCGGACGGCCAGTGGTACATCTTGAAGCAATTCTGGTAAAACCTCTTCCAGAAAAATGCGATAACATCTGCCATCGAGTTGCGTTGGTAGTAGATATGGGCCAAGCAGATGCAAAATGTGCAAGCCACCTACTGCTCTCTTCCGGCAACAGTACACGCCAATCACTCCGTCGACGCTGCCACGCATGTATTACTGTTGGTGGACGCAATTTTGAGCAATTATTGTAAACATTGCTGTAAAGAAGCACTTGTCAACGATGCTGTAAGTAAACAATTTATGTTTCCTTTCATGTCTATTTTTTGTGTTTGTGCCTCAACTCGTCACTTGCGCCCATATGTTCCTGTACAAAAAATGTTTGTTGCAGTGTGCTCTACCACCCCTTAAAGTTTATCCCATGAGTTCTGAATCACCCTGTACATCATTTCAAAACACATTTCATGCAGAAGCCAGATCGCTTTACAGAATGGGTATATCTTTAACAGAACTTAAGTTTTGAACAGAAATGTGATGCGAAACAGAAATCATGGCAAAGTAACATGTTCAAATTCAAATACAATTACGTACCTAATATTTCGTTGGGTGACCTTTTGATTTAACAACGGCTGCACACTTGTTGGGCGTGGAGTCAACCAACTTATCTACCATATCGGATGAAATACAGTTGAGCCAAACGTCATTAATTGCGTTAATCAGTTCCACTTTATTTGTGGGGTGACGTTCGTGCACTTTTCTTTTCAGAAAGCGCCACAAATTCTCAATCGGGTTCAACTCTGGTGAATTACCAGGTCGAGGAAGAGACACAACATTGCCTAAAGACGTCACACAAGCTTTGATGAATTTTGCACGGTGGCATTGGACCGAATAGTCCTGGAAGATATATGGCTGATCCTGGAACATATCACGTCCTGAAAGGCACCATCTTGTCCTGGAGGATACTTTTCTACCTCTGTGCATGAACAGTGCTGTAATACACATGGATTCTTCCTACTTCCAGCAGTAGCAAAACATCACCAAATCACATCACTGCATAAGTACTTTCTTGTCTTAAGCGTGCAAGAGGGATGCAACGCCTCGTTATTTCGTCGAAACACGCGGCACCCCTCGTCGTTACCGTCCATGTTCAATTTTGTCTCATCATTAATAACATACTTGACGCCACCAATCAGTGTTCCACTCCTTATGTTCCTTTGCCCATTCTAAACGTTTCTTGCATTGTACATTAGTTAAAAATGGCTTCTTTACCGCCCTATAAGACGTCAGACCCATAGAACGTAACCTGTTTCTCACTGTTCGAGGACAAACAACAGTACCACAGCTGTCCCGCAATTCTTTGGCAAAAACTGTTGACGAGACGAACATGTTTCGCAGACATAACCGTTTCAACGCGTTGCTACTTCTAGGAATTGTTTTCATTTTTCGGCGACATTTACCCAGCCTGCCAATCTCGATTCCACCACACCACGGATCTTTGCCAGCTGCCGTCCAACTGTACTCTTGTGCACCCTAGTTATCCAGGCAATTTCTGCATTGCTTTGGCCGAATTAACTTAAAGCCACCATTCACGAAGCTTTTCGTGGTGAAAAATCACCTAATCTTATCATAACTACAACAAACGAAATGCACAGAATAAACGATTTGCAATGCAGTCCACAGGAGTAACGACTACACACTGATCAATGCAAACGAACTACCTACGCACACTGTGAAAACGTCTGGAATAACCTCAGGATCAGCGACTTTGACAGAACAGTTTGTAGTGAGATTAGAGTACAGTAGATGGCGCCACCGAACAAGTACGATATTGCACATAGAGGGGTGAGAGAATTTCAGGTGGGGTATAGGAAAGGATACCCATTTAACCAGTGGGTCCAGCCTGGGGGCCGTCACTTAACGTGCTCGTCCGATGCACGGCGGATATTCAGCGATTGTTAGTAAATCACACCATCTCTGAAAGATCAGCCCAGGCTTGAACCTGGGGACCCAGCATCGATAGTCTGAAACACTAACCACTAAGCCATCCGCGGCTGGAATAACCTCACGCACATCGCCTGCCCTTTATATCGCATGTGCGCGGACGTACAAGTAAGCTCCGTCGGCTTGTAACAACGACGATGACATTTCCCATTACGAAGTGATCTTCCTTCGCAGTACATTTCTGGTCATGACTTGAGTTCTGTTAAAGATATTTCTATTCTGTAAACTGAGTTGGCTTCTGCATGAAATGTGCTTTAAAATTATATATGTATTGTGAGTATTATCTGCATATTTACTTTTGTAGCAACACTGAAAACCCCAAAACGTCGGAAATTTCCAGAGTTACTATTAATTTTTCCGTAACTGTATATATATACAATGAAACGCATTTTTATAAAAGAGAATAATGTTTTATACACATAATATAAAGCTTAAATGAAGCTGACGATTCTTATTCGTAAAAACCAAAGTAATTATTCGTTCTTATCAAACAATCCAGACAAAGAGGACACGAAAAATAGTGGGCCATTTCTCAAATGGTCCACCGGGAAATATCCCGGTGTCCCGGTGGGACAATCCGCCCCTGTAACAAGGTGCTGCACTGCGTGCAATAAATCTGTTGTACAAACACGTCAGTCTAGAGCAGTGGTTCTCAAGCTTCTGACACCACGGAGCCTTTCAGACTCAAGGACGAGACCGCGGAGCCCGAACATTCTTTTCTATGCCTGTGTTTATGTTCAGTGCAAATTTTGTTTACACAGGCAATGAGGATTTCAGAATTCAATTTCTGAGAAATCTAGGAGTATTGGTTTAATTTCTGAGAAGTATTGATTTTATTTAGCTAGCACCATACGTAACACTTTTAGTGTTTCTGATATTTTAGTATTATTTCATAATAAAACCAATAGAGATCAAAGAAGAAAGAAAATGCTATTACAAATGCATGGCAAGTATTCGGAATAAAAAATAAAATCATTGAATTGCTGACCTGAATGCAACGAGTGCAGTTTCTTCTTCTCTTCCAGCTCTATGGAGGAGAGTTGCAGTCGCATGTCCGGCTCTTCATCCACTCTGCTGCTATAGTTAGATTATATGGAAACATAAGTTGAGAAGAATGTTCTTCGAAAAAATTATTCAGTAATTTAAAGATTTCAGTTCCTGTCGCTTCGGATGGCAATGGTTCGCACAAAAGCATGTCCTCCTCCAGTGAATTGGATGTTCATATCGCACAAACACGAGAAGTACGGCTAGTCCTGCCAAGTCGGTAGATTCATCCGTTTGCTGAGCAAACTCACAGCACTTGGGACTGTGAATTAGCTCTTTCTTAATGTTAGCTACTAGGTCTTCAATCCGGCGGGATACTGTGCCATTTGAGAGATGCATTAGGGATATTTGTTTGGCTGAAATTTCATCCATCATACATTTAACCAAGTCAACAGCACATGGTTTAACTGGTCTCTCTCCTATTGCGTGGGCTTTGCCCGTCTAAGCTATTCGGTAACTAATTGCATTAGATGCCTAGGTTGCCTTTTCGTTTGCAGTATAAGTAAAAGATGCCTGAACCATAAATATTTTAATCAGCAGTAAGTCATCCCGTTTGTGCACAAAATAAACTGACATCTCTATCTTTACAACCCGAATGGGTGGTTTCGAAATGAAGGTGCATTTTAAAAGCTGGAAACATGAAGCTATTTTGAAACTTTTGTGGCACAAAACACACTGAAGATGATTATTAGCTTCTAGAAATCTAAAGAAAGGTAACTTTAATAATATTTGCGTTTTTTAATGGCACAGTTGCGAGTTTTGCTTTAAGCAGCACATTGTTCCCTTTTCCCTATGGGTATTAACTGTACTTTGTTCTATTTCGGATTCTTTAGCTTTCTCGCCGTATTGTTTAGAAGGGCCTGGCACTGTCCCTGAAACTTCCGCTTTGAAAGACGAACGATTTTTTGATGGGTGATTTAACGTTCCAGTCTTCAGCCAACCATATATCGCAAATAATAAACATTACGCGCGTATTTACGACGCGTCACCTCCCCGAGTTAACTGAAGTGAAATGAATTGAAGAGACGGACAGAATGAAGCTTGAGCGAATGTCGTGGTTACGTGGAATTGTGTGTTGCGTTGCAAATTCTAGGAACTGAACAACAAAGAAAAGCGCCAAAAAGAATCCGGGTCGCGTCGGTTCACTTTTTCAGAAACGGTATCGTTCTTCTGAGAATTAACCCGTTCAAGGCACATCCAGCAATACAGCCATTTCGATAATCGAGCCTGATATGACAGCACGTAGACGTGAGAGAAAGATATGGAAGGCCAGGGTGCCGCCGAGACTTCACACTTTCAACGACGATGAAGATAGATTGTGCTTTGTTTCGCCTGTTTGTTTCAAAACTGCTGCCACGCCGTCCTGAGGATAAAGGATAACTACGCGCGGCTTCCAGTATGTGTTGCTATATACCATTGATATATGCTTTGAAGGAAGCATTATGTGCATTAATGTTTTAAGGAATTTGATGAAGTACGTGAATTTTTCCAGTGTATTTTCGTTGTTGGACATGACGGCCTCTCGAGGGATTTTTCGCGGAGACGTGCCGGAGTTGCTCCGCGGACCCCTGGGGCTCCGCGGAGCACATTTGAGAACCCCTGGTCTAAAGCAGTATAAAAAACATACAGTAAGAAAGCATCGCAGTTTAAGGAAAGTATCGCCATGAACCTGCAACAATCACTTATGAACAACAACAAATGCGTTTCACTATGCTAAAAGATTTCTGGAAATGGAGGAAAATACGTTAAAGAAATGGAAGCGACACACATTTCAGAGAGTGAGGATGACACCAGTGTCACCTACTTCAAACCAATCGTCCCACAACTCCAAGAAACATGGAACAGAACTTATGAGCTGGGCATTCTTGTACTCGCTTGTAGTACAGACCGCATACGGATCACAAACTGCGCTATAAGTGCCTGTTGGGCACAATGAATACTTGGACTGTCAGTCGGAAGCCGATACGTAAGATGAAAACAAAAGACATGTTTCAATAGAATAAAAAGATAATTACATATTTTATGAGTTCAGAGATTCGTATTGCGAAAATAGTAGTTATACACCGCGTGATCATATCGACAAACACATCGAAGAATAGCTTGAAACACAGGCTCCAAGACAGGATTCAATATTTATGTGGACGACACTTCCGATATCAGGATAATACGGACATCCTGGCTTTTATCTGATTCTGTTTTGAATTACACATTTTTCCATCTAAAAAAAAGTACGTTTTTGGATTGTATAACTGCTATTATCAGTTGTGGATACCCCTATAATAATTGCATTAAGAACTTGTAGAGTTTTTATTTTTCGAAGCAGTAGCTTCAATGATGTACTAATTTGATTAATGTTTCCAGTTCGTTGCATATAAATCACACTTTAGTAATAACTCATTACCCAACCGGCCAGGTTGAAAATATCAGCAGAAGGATTTATGTTTAAAATCTCCTTGTTTTTAATTTTCCACTCAAGAGAAGTTCAAAGGTCATCCTATAAAAATCGTCACACTGTGATTTATCATTTGACACAGATTTGTTGTTAGATCAACATAGATCTCAATGATATTGCAACGGTATGTATTCGCTTCAATCTCTTTCTTTATATCAATTCTGCACAATATATACTTGCAGTCTCTCTCTACACCACCTCCGCCACTATTTACAATCAAACGTTGTCTATATATACACTGCCGGAAAGTGAAAAAAGAACACCAAGAAGGAATTGGCGGACGATTATGAAATTTACATATGTTAATGGGGTCGAGTTTACGTAGGTGTGATGTTAATTTCGGGACCAACCGGTGAGCGCTTACGCCACAGCACGGCATAATATGCAAATTATCGTCGGTGGTATTTAAGGAGTACGGCGAAGTGAATGTAATCAGTCGTCGGCGTACGGACACGTGCGAGGAGCCTAAAGAAGCTGCAATGCCTGGACATGGAAGACGTGTATGATTTCAGCAGTTATCGGACTTTTAGCGAGGTCATCTAGTCGGACTCCACGAGGTCGGGTGGTCGTACCGTCGTATTGCGGAGAGAATTGGACTGGAAGTATCGGTGGTGGTACGATGGTGGCGTAGATGGTCCGAGGAACATTCCCACACGAGAAAACGTGGAATCCGGAGTCACAGACGGACTGATGAGCGGACCGATCGACGCATAAGAAGAGCGGCGTTGTCAAGCAGAACATCCACTGCGACGCAAATCCGAGCTGCCGTTGCACCTGAGGTGACTGTGCGAACAATCCGCAACCGTCTACTGGATGCAGGACTACGTGCACGTGTGCCTCTGGCATGTGTACCTCTGACTCCAGCCCACCGCCAGGAACGGCTGCATTGGTGTCGCCAACGCCTACACTGGAGAACGCAATGGCGATTTGTCGTGTTCAGCGATGAAAGCAGATTCTGCTTGGGAGCCTCCGACGGCCGTATGCGTGTTCTCAGACGCACAGGGGAGCGTCTCCACCCTTCTTGCATCCGCCAGCGACACACAGCGCCTACACCTGGTCTCCTGGTGTGGGGAGCGATCAGCTATCACTCCCGTACACAACTAGTGTTTGTACCGGGTATGTTAAACAGCACCTCCTACATCAACAACATCATTCAGCCCGTTGTTGTGCCATTTGTAAGGGCGGTCCATCGTGGTGTTTTCCAGCAAGATAACGCACGCCCACACACGGCACGTGCAACGCAACATACACTTCAGGGTGTGAGACAACTTCCATGGCCTGCACGTTCACCGGATTCGTCCCCCCTTGAGCACGTGCGGGATTTAATGGGACAACGACTTATCTGGTCTCCACGGCCAGCCACGACCATCCCCGATTTACGCGTCCAAGTTGAGGATGTTTGGAACTCAATACCCCAAACTTACATCCAACATCTGTACGGCAGACTCCATGCCAGAATTGCACAGTGTGACAGTTTACCAGCAAATACAGCTGTATTTTGCCATAATGTTTTGATCACGTTATCCTCTGTATTCCGTTATTATGCTGAATAAATTTCGTTGGTATCAGACGTCTCCTTCTTGGTGTTCTTTTTTCACTTTCCGCCAGTGTATATACTTTGATCTGACTCACTGTCAGCGTTGCTAAGATGTACAAGCTGTTTAGAAAAGTAATGTGCTGTTTAGTAGGAAAATGTTTAACCAAGAAGTAATGAAATTTTCATATGAAAGCAGGAACTCAAGAGGAAGGTTGAGTTACAGGTATACGTCACAGACACAAATTCAAGTGATTTGTATTTCTGTGTAATATTTTTTCAGTCTAGTGGTTTTCAGTTTAAATAATTAAAAAAAAATTATGCTGCATTGCATTCTAGAAATATGAAAATATTCAGTGAAACCTCAGTTATACGTATTATACTAATACATTTTTTACATTTATAAATTATATCTTAACCAGGGGCATACCCAGAAGTTCAACTGGTGGGAAGGGGTGCAGATGCCTTGATCTAGAAAAAGATTGACAAACTTTGTGGAAGGGCCGCACCCACAAACTGGGGTAGCTGCTCCTTCCTGATATTGGACAGCTTTTTGAAAACTTCCATCAAAATAAAATTGGTAAACTTTGCGGAAGGGTCACACACACACAAACTGGGATAGCTGCTCGTGAATGGCATTCCATAACTTTTTGAAAACTTCCATCAAAACAAAGATTGATATACTTTGTGGAAGGGTCACATACAAATTGGGGTAGCTGCCCCTTCCTGGCATTGCATAGCTTTTTGAAAACTTCCATCAAAACAAAGATTGATATACTTTGTGGAAGGGTCACATACAAATTGGAGTAGCTGCCCCTCCCTGGCATTGCATAGCTTTTTGAAAACTTCCATCAAAACAAAGATTGATATACTTTGTGGAAGGGTCACATACAAATTGGAGTAGCTGCCCCTCCCTGGCATTGCATAGCTTTTTGAAAACTTCCATCAAAACAAAGATTGATATACTTTGTGGAAGGGTCACATACAAATTGGGGTAGCTGCCCCTTCCTGGCATTGCATAGCTTTTTGAAAACTTCCATCAAAACAAAGATTGATATACTTTGTGGAAGGGTCACATACAAATTGGGGTAGCTGCCCCTTCCTGGCATTGCATAGCTTTTTGAAAACTTCCATCAAAACAAAGATTGATATACTTTGTGGAAGGGTCACATACAAATTGGAGTAGCTGCCCCTTCCTGGCATTGCATAGCTTTTTGAAAACTTCCATCAAAACAAAGATTGATATACTTTGTGGAAGGGTCACATACAAATTGGAGTAGCTGCCCCTCCCTGGCATTGCATAGCTTTTTGAAAACTTCCATCAAAACAAAGATTGATATACTTTGTGGAAGGGTCACATACAAATTGGAGTAGCTGCCCCTCCCTGGCATTGCATAGCTTTTTGAAAACTTCCATCAAAACAAAGATTGATATACTTTGTGGAAGGGTTACATACAAATTGGGGTAGCTGCCCCTCCCTGGCATTGCATAGCTTTTTGAAAACTTCCATCAAAACAAAGATTGATATACTTTGTGGAAGGGTCACATACAAATTGGGGTAGCTGCCCCTCCCTGGCATTGCATAGCTTTTTGAAAACTTCCATCAAAACAAAGATTGATATACTTTGTGGAAGGGTCACATACAAATTGGAGTAGCTGCCCCTTCCTGGCATTGCATAGCTTTTTGAAAACTTCCATCAAAACAAAGATTGATATACTTTGTGGAAGGGTCACATACAAATTGGAGTAGCTGCCCCTCCCTGGCATTGCATAGCTTTTTGAAAACTTCCATCAAAACAAAGATTGATATACTTTGTGGAAGGGTCACATACAAATTGGGATAGCTGCCGCTCCCTGGCATTGCATAGCTTTTTGAAAACTTCCATCAAAACAAAGATTGATATACTTTGTGGAAGGGTCACGTTAGCTGCCCCTGAATGGCGTTGTGTAGCTTTTTGAAAACTTCCATTAAAATAATTGTTCTAAATTTTAAAATCACTAGGTAGGGGCGCGGGAACTGAAAAATCAGCACTACTTTCTTGTCATTCTGTTTCCTGCTTTGTGAGCAAACGACCTTCGTGCTTTTTAAATATCCAAGTTTGTTAGATTCTTCTGAAACAAATTTGAGACCTATTTAGACAACTTAATTTATATAAATTTCCAGCTTTAATCATTCCTGAGCAATATGACTAACAATTCCTCTTTAAAATATTAGCTTATTCTTTTGCAATGCACGATTCCTTTTTCTTTTGAAAGTAACTTCCATTTACTTTACTTCATCAAGTCATTCTTGAGCCATTCATTTTCTTACTGGTGATTTGATGTAGATATTGTAAAGTTTTGTGGATACCTGTGCATTTGTGGGTCAACATAAAACACATACCTCATTTTAAAACACATACCTCATACCTAGTTTAAACACATACCTCATATGTTTGTACATAGCAATCTGAAATGGACATAAAAGGACTATCATAATTTCAAAAACAAACTAATAGAAAAAGAAGGAAAAATCTGCATTTCAAGACGAGAAACATTCCAATAGACGCTTAAGAAAATAATACGTTATTGGTCCTGCTAATTCTTCGGTTTATGCAGAACGTTCGTAGAAAAAAGTAAAAAAAAAAACTTAATCATTAATAGTAACATAAATACTGCTGAGTCATAATTTAAAGTAAATTTTGGAAAAATCCATTTGTGAAACCTGCAAATTTTGTTTGAACTTTAACTGGGCAAAACGTAGCTTTATTTGCAGTTTGCGATGGAAAATGCCTCCAAATCTGACAGATTTGCTTCCTTGCTGTTCGTCAACAATGTGCAAAAGTTAGCTTATTTGCTTCTTTGACGATATTTTTTTTAACTAATATTGGCAGGCTTTAGATTAAAAAAAATGCTGTTTCCGGGAATTTTTTTGTACCATAGAATGCCCATCGACTTCAACCAAGACCATCTTACTTTGACACATCAGTCACATTGATAAACCATCGGTTACTTCTAGAATTGCTTCATCAATCGCTAGACCTTCAGTTCTTGGAAATGCATTGTACTTCAATTTTGTTTTCTCTAAGTTCGTTTTTAAGCCCACTTCTTTACCCTTTTCAGCAAGTTCCTGGACCATACTCCGCAACCCTGAGGGTGTGCTTGCAAAAGTGACTATGTTGTTAGCAAAACGAAGGTGGTGTAAATTATCTGCATTCATTTTTATTCCCTTGTCTTCCTAGTTGAAGTATCGAAAAACATTCTGCTGTGTGGCAATAATGTGAGGCAGTAAAGAGCTTGGGAGATATGGTGTCACTTGTCTCACTCTCTTTCCAATTTTTATAAGCGGTGTCCCTCGAACTGTCGAACCTTTGCAATACTTCACGATTTCAAAGAAACTATAACTTCTGAGGGTTTCACGGAATCAAAGGCTATTTAGTTGGGAGTTCATATTCATTCGCTATTTCAGTTAGTTCTCTCAGTGTATGGGTATGATCTATAGTGCTGTAGCCACTCCAAAATCCACCTCGTCCTCTTGGTTGACCCAAGTTGAGTGTTTTTTTTAAGCGACGCGACAGTACTTTGGTGGAGAATTTGTAAACAACTGATGGGGAGCTGTTGGTCTGTATTTTCTGAGGTTTTCAAGGCAGCCTTTTTTATGTAGCAGGATCGCTGTAGTATTGTTTTGGTCTTCAGGAATCTTCCCTTCATTGAGACATCTAGTGAAAACTTGTGCGAATGTAATTTCTATTTCTTTGCTGGCTTCCTGCAGAATATCCCCGATCTTTCCCTGAAGCTCTTCAAATTTCATGTTTTTTTAATTGCGTGCGCAACTTCTGATGGAGGGAGCAGATGAAATTTTGTGCCTGCAGATTTCTATGTGTCTGTAATAGATACATCATACTTTTCATATAGTTTAGTGTAGAATACTTTAACTTTTTCCAAAATTTGGCTTTCATTTTTTGTTTTGGTTCCATCTTGTTTTCCGTGTTTTCCTATTATGGAGTTTCCTATTATCCCTTTGTTCTTGTTTCAGGCTTTGGTTGTTCTCATTTGTTTTTTCCACTAGTTCATAATTGAGTTTTCTTATGCCTTCAGTGTTTCTTTTTCGCAGTTTTTGTATATATATATGTAAGGTCAGGTGATGCGTAACATCACAGCCTCTCCTTGACAAATGTCAACCCCGCCTTCTCGTGGTGCATCCTGTTCCCACTAAAGGGGCTCTGACGACCGCCCATAGCGGTATAACTATACCATCGGGATCAGAGGAAATGCTATCCCACACTCACCAACCCGCTTGGCCAGCGTGGTGAGTTATGGCCAAACCCCTCAAAATGACTCCACAACTTAAATCTTGGCCCTCAGTCTCCGGCAGCTGGAATGTACCTGGCCAAGGCAGCGGCCAGTGCGACATGAAGGCAGAGGGTGCTAAGAATCCCCGGAGGACCGGACTAGGCTGCCATCTGATGCTGACCTTGGCTACTTACAATGGACGCTCCCTATCTTCTGATTCAAGGCTTCTTGAATTGGAAGAGGAACTACAAAGGATCAAGTGGGACATCGTGGGGCTAAGTGAGGTAAGGAGAAAAGGAGAAGATCTCATCGAACTGAAAAGTGGACATCTCTTCTACTATCGTGGGACAGATACTGGCAGAACTAGTGGTGTTGGATTTATAATAAACAAGAAACTGAAGGATAAAGTTGTAGAAGTTGAAAGTTCCTCTGACAGAGCTGCACGACTTGTTATCCAACTCTCGAAAAGATACCAGGCTCAGATTATTCAAACTTATGCACCCACCACAAGTCATCCTGAAGAAGAAATTGAAGAATTTTATGAGGAAATTTGTCATCTAAATAATAAAGGTAAGCAGCACTTGAAAATAATTATGGGAGATTTCAATGCAAAAATAGGGCAACGGCAACAGAATGAAACTTCGGTAGGTAAATTCGGTCATGGCAACAGAAACCAGCGTGGAAATACTCTCGTTGAGTTTGCAGAGGCAGAAGGGTTTTTCATCTTGAACTCCCTCTTCAAGAAAAAGCCACACAGGAAATGGACATGGAGACATCCAAATGGGACGACAAGTGAAATTGATTTTATTATGTGTAACAAAAAATTCGTCATAGAAGACTGCAGTGTGCTAAACAAGTTCAACACAGGTAGTGACCATAGATTGGTGAGATGTAAGATGCACCTCAACACTAAACTTGAACGTGGCAAGCTCATAGGACAAACAAAATCTATTGACATAACCAACCTTAAAAAACACCATAATACCTTCAAGTTGGAACTGAAGAACAGGTTCTCTGCTTTAGAAGGCCTAACATCGGAAGAAGTGGACATCTCTGAAGTTAACAGAAAAGTAACCAAAGCTCTTATGGAAACAGCAACAAAATTAGCTGGGTCTAAGAACAAGTTGCATGTGAACAAATTATCAGGAAAAACCAAAATGTTGATGCAAAAAAGAAGAGAGATGAGGACAACTAAAGAAGATGTGACTTGCAAAGTGGAATATATAGAGCTATGCAAGACAGTAAGAAAAAGTATCACTGAAGACGTAAGGAAATTCAACTGTGAACTAGTGAGGAAAGCAATTGAAAACAACCAAAGCCTAAAGATAGCAAAGGGACATCTCAGTAAGGGAAGAAAACAGATTATGGCACTGAGAAAAGAAGATGGTTCTGTAACAAGAAATAGAGGCGAAATTTTGACAAGAGTGAAAGATTTCTACTCCAAATTATATGAAAGGGATGATATATGCACTCCAGACATCATGAAAGATACCAGTACCAGAGTTCCTCCAGTCCTTCCAGCAGAAGTTGCACATGCAATCAAGAACATGAAGCGAGGAAAAGCTCCAGGAGAAGATGGAATTACTGTAGACATCATACAAGAAGCAAGTGGAGAAATCGAAACAGTACTCGCCCAAATTTTCACTCGATGCCTTAATGAAGGAAAGATTCCTGAGGATTGGAACACCGCAACAATGATCCTGCTACATAAGAAAGGTGACATTGAGGATCTCGGAAACTACAGACCTATCAGCCTCCTATCAGTAGTTTATAAAATCTTCACTAAAGTTCTTTCACACCGCTTGAAGGTAACACTGGACATGGCTCAACCGAGAGAACAAGCTGGATTCAGGAGTGGCTACAGCACAATAGATCATATCCACGTACTGAGAGAACTAATTGAAAGAGCGAGGGAATATGAACTTCCATTGTGCATGGCTTTTATCGATTATGAAAAAGCCTTTGATTCGGTGAAACCATCAGCAGTTACAATGGCTCTGAAAACCTGCGGTATTGAAGATGCATACATTAATATTATTAATAACATCTATGAAAATGCAAGTGCAAAGATTAGGCTGTTTGAAAATACAACACACGTAAAAATTGGAAAGGGAGTGAGACAAGGTGACACCATATCTCCGAAGCTCTTTAATGCCACATTGGAGGGTGTTTTTCAGTCACTGAGCTGGGAAAACAAGGGGATAAAGATTAATGGAGATTATCTAACCCACCTTCGTTTTGCTGATGACGTAGTCATTTTTGCAACTACCCCATCAGAGCTGCAGAGTATGATCCAGGAACTTGCTGACAAGAGTAAAGAAGTGGGATTAAAAATGAACTTTCAGAAGACAAAAGTGATGTTCAATGCTTTTACAAGAAATGAAGATTTATCGATTGATGGAGAAAAGCTGGAGATAACAGACACGTACGTTTATCTTGGACAGCAGATATCAAGTGAGGGTCACATTGATGAAGAAATTAATCGACGTACAAAACTTGCATGGAGAGCTTTTGGAAGAAACAGCATAATTTTCAAGAGCAATATGCCATTATGTCTTAAAAGAAAAGTGTTTGATCAATGCATCCTTCCAGTGCTTACGTATGGTGCGGAGACGTGGACCTTAACTAAAAGAGACATACAAAGGCTGCAGACAACTCAAAGGAGCATGGAGAGGTGCATGCTTGGTGTAACCAGGAGAGATAAGAAGAGGAACTCGTGGATCCGAAAAATGACAAGAGTGGAAGACATCATGATCAGAGTTAAATCCCTGAAATGGCAATGGGCTGGACATACTGCCAGAAGGACAGATCATCGATGGACAGCTGAAATTTTAGATTGGATTCCAAGTGACAGGAAAAGACCCAGAAGAAGACCACATGGGAGATGGGTGGATGAAATTCGAAAGTATGCAGGGGTGACATGGAGGAGACTGGCACAAGACAGACCGTTGTGGAGGAAACTTGGGGAGACCTTCATCCAGCAGTGGATTGATAATGGTTGACAATGATGATGATGATGATGATATGCAATATATACATCGCTCCTCCCTCTAAGATGAACTTCTAGATCCGTCTTGGTTACCATTACATTCTACTATAAGTTGACTTCTCGTGGAAGACAG
Organism: Macrothele yani; assembly: GCA_039090855.1. Classification (NCBI taxonomy): domain Eukaryota; kingdom Metazoa; phylum Arthropoda; class Arachnida; order Araneae; family Macrothelidae; genus Macrothele; species Macrothele yani. The sequence goes on from CM077026.1 coordinate 81,915,516, forward strand.
TGTCGCCACAGTTACTTGAATTCGTGTATTTTAGAGAAATCGCGTTAAATGTCTGCTCTCTGCCATAGATTATCGTTCTTTCCCGCCCTCTCATAGAAGTTGAAGTCGGTTGCATGTGATGAAGACAGGCTGTCGGTTAAGGTTTCTGTTCCTATACTTTGAGTAGTTCAGTTCCCATCGTATGGTTCTTGTTGAGTGTGAGCACAGACCCAGTGTCCTAGTGATCAGAGCGCTGGTTTCTGGCATGTCGTCCAAGTTGGGCCCGGGATGGTGCCCGAATAATGCATGGGTGGTGGTGTGCTTGCCTTACAGAGGCGGCTCACTCCTTTCCATGGAACCAATGGCCCCAAATTAGGAACGAGCAACAATTTATTTTCCTTCGAGTTGCTCATGGTGGTAGTTGAAACACTAAAAACAAACAAAAACTGTTGGGTGGATGCATTGGAATATCCAGTACTCATGTTCATCTGCTGTCCATTGGTAGTAAACAAGACTATTTTCTGGGTGATGGCATGAACCCGTATTTCCTTGACAGTTTTTTGTTGTTTCTTTGTTTTCGTGGGTTAGCGACCACCATGGGCAAATTCTAAGGTTATAAGCTGTTACTCGTTCTTCATTTGGAACCAGTGGTTCCAAGCAAGGGTAATACTTATTTTCCTTCGAGTATAATTCAGTTGCACGGGATAAATGCATTTGGGACTCTGGGCTTGAACTGTCCATCTTGGACAAATGGTCAGAAGACCGTGCCTCAGACCACTCTGCTACCTGTGCGGCTTTCCCTGACCGCCGGTAATTGCTTCGAGGAAAATATGCACAGCTGTGGTCCAGGTTTCTGTGTCCACTGTTATACGAAATGCACCGAGATACCCTTTCCCTTAATTTCCCATCCAGTTCTCATCTTATCGAAGTGGTTACCTGTAAGTACTTCATACGATGAAACCCCGTTTAAAACTCGTCAGATTTACCGTATTCTCCAGGCTGCACATAAAGGCAGTACAAAGTGCAACACGAGTCATGCACAAGTATTACAACCAGAATACACCTGGTGGCCTAGTAATCAGAGCGCTGGCCAGCAGGTCTCTCTAGTGTTTCTAAAACATTTCTAAAAGAGGGTGAAATGAAACTATTGGTTTTCGAAGTTGGCGTTCTTTCTTTGTCTTTCAAGGAACTTCATTAAACAACTGTAACGATTACTGACTATTACAAGCCTAGGGTGTGACAGTTTTGCGCCTTCTTTGAGTGGCAACCGGGACAAGGTGGCTGCCCCGGTTGCCACACAAAGAGGGCGCAAAACGTACAGCTAACAATCTGATAAAAACTTTGCAACCAGTTCTTGGTACATATTTTTCGGGCCATACTTCATCATTTATCCATTTACAGAACTTGCCTATATGTTTTGCCAGTTTCTGTGTACTTCACAGCTCAAAATTATAATTTCTTCCTCAAAATGCTCAGGGCATGTTAGTTGCTCACATTCAAAGACGAAGGTGCGTTTTTTGTTTTTTTTTAGATTGGAGGTTTAACGACCACCGTGAGCAACTCAATGGGCTATAAGCAGTCGCCCGTCTCTAATTTAGGATAATTGGTTCCAGCGAAGGGAGAGAGCCAGTGCCGTAAGATAAACACAACATCCGTGCCTCAACGGGATTCGAACCCGGATCCCTTCCGGTCATAAGCCATTGGTTAAACCACTGCGCCACCGGGGCGGCGGTGCGGTTGCACGTACGTTGCAACACAACGTTGTTGAAATTATCTGGGGGCTATTCTATCATTCCTGTGGCTGTAAGCCGCGACTAACATGTACATTCGGTTTATTTGATGTGTTATCAGTTGGGAAAAAAGCTGCACAAACAGCAATGCTTGTAGTTTGATTTGTTTATTTGTGGCAACTCAATGAGCTATAAACAGTCATCTGTCTCTAATTTAGGGCCACTGCATTCAGTGAAGGGAGATAACCAGTGTCGTAGGTCAAACACATCCTTTCCTTACATAGGACGCATGGTTAGAAGCCAGAGCCTTGTAACTGTCGCCCACAGGAGGGTGCAGTTTGACTGTACCTCACGCATAGAGATGCTGTTAATTTTGTTTTGTCGGTGTTCGTCCGAATGATGGGCCTGCGGTAGAGTCCCAGATGAGGCATGGGTAGTGAGTGTGCTTGTCATCCGACACTAGCTCTCCTTTCTCTGGAGCCAGGAGTTCTAAATTAAGGACTGCTCATATGACTCGGAATTACTCGCCGTGGTCTTTGAATTTCAAGAAAAAAAAAAAAGACAGATAGGGTGCAACATTTTGGGGTTTGCCCGGGCACAGAAATGACTGGTTACCCCTCTGCCTACCTCAATTACGTGGATAACTAGTTTTATACCATATACTTCAGTGGCTTGCAGAAAAAGTTCAGCCGTGGCCTTCGGTGCAACTGCCTCAGTCCGCGCTATACATATACATTATTTTACACCAAGTTTTAAAACTTCTATTTTACCATATGTGCAACAAATTTAAAGACTTCTATCGATCTTCAAGAAAAGTCACTGCATGCAGACAGACAAAAATCACATAGTTTGAGAATACACATAGTCGACCAGCCTTTTCCGAACTCTCCCTTTCCGTGTAGTGTCTTAACTGTTGCTACATTTTCTCGATCTTTTTATCGGCTTTTTTAGCTTCATGGGCATCGCACAAAAAAGTAATAAAACCCACTCTGAATCACAAAAACGTACCAATTTCAAATCGAAGTTTATGTTCCCTTTTATAACACTGCTGGCCACCCACAATGCAACACCAAGAAGGACACGAGATAGCAAAGCTAGATTTACTGAACACATAACAACAGATACAAAGATGGAACGATTGAGCTTACAGGCCCGTGCGACTCGCGGATCACGCAGACATCAATAGTTCGTGTGGTCCCCATGGCTGGCAATAACGGCCGCTACACGCCGCGGCATCGAACGAACGAGGCTTTGGATGTGGGCTTGGGGTATGTCGGTCCAGCCTGCTTCCACACGTTGCCACAGTTCATCAAACGTAGCCGCGGGTGGTGCTTGCCGGACCACTCGGTTGCCGATCAGCGACCAGACGTGTTCCATGGGCGACATATCGGGAGAACAGGCGGGCCACGGTAGCAGTGACACCTGGTGGGCCATGAAGAATTGTTGCACGATGCGCGCTACGTGCGGGCGCGCATTGTCCTGTTGAAACGTGGCCGCTGGCAGGTCCTGAAGGTAAGGAAGTACCGGCGATACGTACCAGAGGGGTGCGGGTGTCATATCCAATTGCGCCCCAAACCATAACGCCAGGCGACGGACCGGTATGGCGATGCATAATGCAGGCGTCATACAGTCTCTCGCCGCAGTGCCTCCACACGCGGATCCGACCATCGTGGTGTTGCAGGCAGAAGCGGGATTCGTCGGAGAAGAAAATGTCGTGTTATTCCGTAGTTCAGGTGCGGCGTTCAACGGCCCACTGTCGCCGCACTCGCCGGTGGTGTAACGTCAATGGTAATCGGAGCTATGGGCGCCGTGCGACTAGTCCCAGCTCCTGCAGACGACGTCGAACGGTACGTGCTGACACAGGTTGTTGCGCAACTCACCCTAATTCCTGCGCTAACGTTCGTGATGTGGCAGTGCCAGCCGTCAATGCTCGTCGCACAACACGCCGGTCCTCTCGTTCGGTAGTGTGCCGTGGCTGCGGCAATCGCTCACGTCGGTCCGTCCGTCCCTCCTGCACCTACCGAATTCATACTCGCCTCACTGTGGCTGGATGTCGTCTCACACGGGCGCCGATGTCTCGGTACGATAAACCGCTGTCGCGATAAGCCACTATTCGTCCTCTGTCGAACTCCGAAACGTGCTGGAATGACTGCCGTATTCTGCGATGAGGTATCAGGAAGCTTCCCACGCATAGGTCCGGCAGCACTACACTCTTCCACTACTTATACCCCGCCTTCTATGCACCTTTCTTATAGTGCTTCTCGGTGGCGTGCCGGCCGCACATGATTTGCATATGCCCTGCAATGCTAATCGTTTGCATGTCCTTTCGTGGGCGACGCATGCTGTGAATTTCAGGCCAATCGGATGCTTTCTTCTTGGTGTTGCATTTTGGGTGGCCAGCAGTGTAAATAATAAGAGGCATACCACCTAATTTTCGAACGCAGTGAGCACGATTTTCACCCAGAAGAAAGCGTCATAATGTAAAACGTAATAATCATCAACCCTTTTATTGACATACGAAACCTTATAAGTAACGGTTTATGATAAAAAAATTCGCTATAGGAAATGTAGTCCATTGCAAAAAGTGCTAAATGGAATTTTCAAAAGTGGAAACACAGTTGCAAACAGGAAAGTACAATGGGGGACGGGGGTTTAAAACTCTCATAGCAGGAATGCTGGAATGTGAAAACCGTATTATTTTTTCAACAGTCGTCCTTAAGTCTACAGACCTTCAAACACGTTCCACTAGCTTCCGCAACTTGCTCAAATAAGATTCCAAAGATTTTGACTCAAGCGGTTTGTTCACTATGGATATTTTGCCCTTTCAAGTCCTTTTTGAAAATTAGAAATAGTCTGATGGAGACAAATTCGGCGAGTATTAGGGTGGATGGCGTAATAGCTTGAATCTACAACCCCGTGGTGTTGCGTTATAAACGCTTTGTGTGCATGGGCATTGTCTTAATAGAGATATAGCTCCTTTCCCCGCACCTCGTGAGCTTCAATTCCTCGCGGAAACGTCTCAAGATGCTAAACAATGCCCCATGAGAGTGGCAACTTTTTCAGGAAATTATGATCACCTCTCTTTTTTATCTCAGAAGACAGGTGCCGTGGCTTCCCCAGTCGATTTCTGCGTTCGAAACCTGTTAGAGGGAGAAAAGAGGGATGCTTCCACTATTTCGATTGTTCTTTTGTTTCAAGGTCGAAGTGGAGCACCCATGTTCGTCTATAGTGATATACCGCCTCAAAAACTGAGCTTCATTATCTTTCAAATGCTGTGTAATCTTATGATACATTTCACTCTTCCCCGTTTCTGATCTTTATTCAGTGGTTTACAGACTAACCTTAAAGATACCTTCTTCATTCCTGAAACCTCCTCAGATCTCGCTCATGGGAGATGTTGAATGTTGTCTCAATGTGCTTCAATTTTCTTCTCAGTTTTGCATGATCAGGTCTCAAAGGGCATCAACACAGGTGCCAACAAGGTCTCCAACTGCAGTGTGGATCTTCAACCCTGCTTCTTCCACGCTTTAATTCTGCAACCCAGTTTTTGAAAATGGCGTATCAAGAACAAGATTCTTTTAATGTTTGCTTCATGTCCTTATGAATTTTTATCGATGGCATTCCGTTTAAATGGAGATACTGAACGGTGCTTGATTCGCTCAACAATCGCCATTTTCAAAGACCTCTGTGAAAAAAATACATAATTACAAACATGAGGCTTTCTCTGAACACACAGGAACTGTTACAGTACGAATTAGCAATGCCATCACTAACGAAGACCTACCTGATGTAAGTGGGCTAAAACTTTTCAATCCCAATTCGTGCATTTTTGCCTCCAACAGAAATTATCTATATTACTGGAAGTAGATATAGTCTGCGTGAAGTCATCTACACGTACAAAACTTTTGCGACGTAAAAAGAAATTTTTCAATCGGACTTTCGTCAGTGGAGCAACACAGAATGTGTGCAAGCGACTGTCAGAGTGACAGATATCAAACGCATAAAGCATTCTTTCAATCAGCATTTTATAAGCGCAGCTATAGTTTAATATGGGTATCGCTGATTTGATCGGAATCTCACTTTACTGAAAGTCACCTGGATAAAATAAACTTGATCGAAAGGATAATTTCAACGAAGTGACGACCATGTGACCTTTCGGTGAAACGATTCTTTCGAATAAATGTATTTTGATATTAAAAATAAGAAACGTGACACAGAATTTTCGGTTGTCATGAGCGCGTTTTTTGAATCCCTTCTGACGCGAATTAAATTCATAAAGGTTATTCAAAGTCAGTGCAACCAGTTAGATAAAAATCAACCGGATCTCTACAATCGATGGAACATCCAGAAATAGAAACATCTACTTATTTACAACAGAGGCTAAAAAGTATGTTACAAAAATTTACCAATGGCATACAAACATTTTCTCATAGCAGAAGGAAGGTACCGGAGACAAAATGATTTTCAACTCTAAAAGTTAAAAGGAAATATATAGAAGGGAAGATGATATAATTCTACGCCTTCTAGTGGAGGAATTTTGCATTATGCGAAAGTTGAAAATAGGCGAAAAATGTTTTTCATGGGAAAAGCTATAGAGCAAGGAAAAACAACTTTTCAAATACGTCTCCCGCAAGCAGAGATACCGACGAGAAAAAAGTTTTAACTTTTTCGCCTGCTGGCATGAAATCTGTGCATTATTTAAAGACGATAACGTTCCACTTCTCTAATGTAGTGAGCGGGATACAGTAAAAAGAAATTTCTCAATAGGGTTTTTAGAAGCGGAGATACAGCTGCAAACAGAAGTACACAAACACCACCTAGCGACTGAACTGTGAACTATAAAGCTCCTCAAATACTAACCTAAAGTGTTCCACAGGATAAATGACATCCTGTGTTGAAATTAATTTTTAAATGACACATGTTGAAACAGAGATATTGAGCAAAACACATTAAACATTGGCGTTCCTAGAGGCAAAATTGTGCATTATTTTGGGAAGAAAATAGACACAAAGGCTTTTAAAAGTTAGTAGTACCTGACTGAAAAATTATTTTTTTGATCGGGTTTTTAGTCCCACAGATATCGCAATAAACGGAAACGTGATCTTACGCCTTCTAGTGGCAAACTTGGGCGCTAAGAAAAATATTAAATTTTAGGAGAAACATTTCGCAGTGGAAACGCTCTCCAACGAAGAATTTCTCAAATCGGACTCTTAAAAGCAGATTATCATCATCATCATCATCATCATTGTCAACCATTATCAATCCACTGCTGGACGAAGGTCTCCCCAAATTTCCTCCACAACGGTCTGTCTTGTGCCAGTCTCCTCCATGTCACCCCTGCATACTTTCGAATTTCATCCACCCCTCTCCCATGTGGTCTTCTTCTGGGTCTTTTCCTGTCCCTTGGAATCCAATCTAAAATTTCGGCTGTCCATCGATGATCTGTCCTTCTGGCAGTATGTCCAGCCCATTGCCATTTCAGGGATTTAACTCTGATCATGATGTCTTCCACTCTTGTCATTTTTCGGATCCACGAGTTCCTCTTCTTATCTCTCCTGGTTACACCAAGCATGCACCTCTCCATGGTTCTTTGAGTTGTCTGCAGCCTTTGTATGTCTCTTTTAGTTAAGGTCCACGTCTCCGCACCATACGTAAGCACTGGAAGGATGCATTGATCAAACACTTTTCTTTTAAGACATAATGGCATATTGCTCTTGAAAATTATGCTGTTTCTTCCAAAAGCTCTCCAGGCAAGTTTTGTACGCCGATTAATTTCTTCATCAATGTGACCCTCACTTGATATCTGCTGTCCAAGATAAACGTACGTGTCTGTTATCTCCAGCTTTTCTCCATCAATCGATAAATCTTCATTTCTTGTAAAAGCATTGAACATCACTTTTGTCTTCTGAAAGTTCATTTTTAATCCCACTTCTTTACTCTTGTCAGCAAGTTCCTGGATCATACTCTGCAGCTCTGATGGGGTAGTTGCAAAAATGACTACGTCATCAGCAAAACGAAGGTGGGTTAGATAATCTCCATTAATCTTTATCCCCTTGTTTTCCCAGCTCAGTGACTGAAAAACACCCTCCAATGTGGCATTAAAGAGCTTCGGAGATATGGTGTCACCTTGTCTCACTCCCTTCCCAATTTTTACGTGTGTTGTATTTTCAAACAGCCTAATCTTTGCACTTGCATTTTCATAGATGTTATTAATAATATTAATGTATGCATCTTCAATACCGCAGGTTTTCAGAGCCATTGTAACTGCTGATGGTTTCACCGAATCAAAGGCTTTTTCATAATCGATAAAAGCCATGCACAATGGAAGTTCATATTCCCTCGCTCTTTCAATTAGTTCTCTCAGCACGTGGATATGATCTATTGTGCTGTAGCCACTCCTGAATCCAGCTTGTTCTCTCGGTTGAGCCATGTCCAGTGTTACCTTCAAGCGGTGTGAAAGAACTTTAGTGAAGATTTTATAAACTACTGATAGGAGGCTGATAGGTCTGTAGTTTCCGAGATCCTCAATGTCCCCTTTCTTATGTAGCAGGATCATTGTAGCGGTGTTCCAATCCTCAGGAATCTTTCCTTCATTAAGGCATCGAGTGAAAATTTGGGCGAGTACTGTTTCGATTTCTCCACTTGCTTCTTGTATGATGTCTACAGTAAAGCAGATATATCTACAAATATATGATATACATCCGCGCCCTCTGGAGGAAAAACTGTGTATTATTTAAAGGAGATAGTATTCTGAAAAGGTTTTTCGAGGTGAGCGGTGTCGGCGCTCAAAATAATTTTTCCAGTCGAGTTTTCAGAAGCTTAGATTTTTCTGCAAATACAGCAGAAGCATAAATAAACACTTACGCCGCCTTGTGGCCGAACCATTGTTTATCAAAGATTAGAAATTATAGCCAAAACATTTCCCATGAAGAACTGTTTCCGATACAAGAAGAACTTTTCGAATCGGACATTTAGATAAATCAATGAAGGAAGAAATATTCCTCATAATACATGGGAAATCGATAGAATTTTCAAAGCAAACAGATTATAAATTCCGAATATGCTTGTACTACATTACTAGTCATCCATGTGACATCTCTCAGAAAATTTGAAAATTTCATCGCCCTAGAGTGGGAATCGAATATACATCTCCCGATTTTCGTTAAAGTATGCTAACCGTTACATCACCCAGGGCAGTGAAGTTCTAAGCAACTGAGATAAAACACACTTAGCTTAGGAATCTGAACGTCCTCAGATTCAAAATCAATATTCTGTTTACTTTGAATATTCTATCGGACATTTAGAAGCAGATATGTCGTGGAAAACGCAATTTACCTTTACGGCCCCCAGCGGAAAATGCAGACATTCTTTGAAAAAGGAACTGTGCTCAATACAGACTCAGTTATAAATGCATAGAATGGAAGGAAGAATTTTTTTAATCGGGTATTTAGAAGCAAATATATATGCAATAAAATGTATTTTGAATTCGATATCATCTGCATTTACGCTCTCTAGTGGTGAAGTTTTGCATCGGGGAAAAAGGAAACGAAGGAAGGGATCATCATTCACGCATTTCAAGCTTTCCAATGCAAAAAGAATGTTTTAAATCGGATTATTAGTTGCAGAAATATGGCGCCCACAGGCGGACGGACGGAAAAACCGATAATATTAACACGATCTTTTCTACAAAGACATGCTAAAACTATATCAGGACGCGTTTATTCGAAAGGAAAAAGGATATTTTTATTTCGAAAAAAATCGTTATATTTTTTTAAAACAAGTTAGTAAAATCATGCAATGCATTGATTATGATACGCTTTCCAACGTACCAGAAATTATCACTCAAGTTATGTGGATAATGGCTGTGGAATAAATCTCGCTCCTGTGTCCTGACCTTTGACCCCATTTCGATGATATTCAACAGAACCGGTTCACTATACCTCCGGAACAACATGATAAAGTTTTGTTGCAATAGAAGCAGTTTTATCCAAGTTATGAGAATAATGGCTGTGGAAAAAATCTGGCTTTTGTGCAATGACCTTTAACCCCATTTCGTTGATATTCAACAGAACCTGTTCACTATACCTCCGGAACAACATGATACAGTTTTGTCGCAATCCAAGCATTTTAAGTAAGTTATGATGCACAAGGGCAATGGAATGGATCCCACTCCAGTGTCCTGACCTTTGATCCCATTTCACCCATTTTCAATAGGGCTCGTGACCTGGTGGTTCCCTACCACATACTAAAATTTCATCGAAATCGAACCATTTTTACGCAAGTTATGACGCATAAAGGCAATGGAATGGATCCAGCTCCTATGTCCTGACCTTTGACCCAATTTCACCCATTTTCAATAGGGATCGTCCCCAGGTGGTTCCCTACCACATACTAAACCCTACCACATGGCAATGGAATGGATCCAGCTCCTATGTCCTGACCTTTGACCCAATTTCACCCATTTTCAATAGGGATCGTCCCCAGGTGGTTCCCTACCACATACTAAAATTTCATCGAAATCGAACAATTTGTAAGCAAGTCATGACGCATAAGAGCAATGGAATGGATCCCGCTCCTATGTCCTGACCTTTGACCCTGCCTCGCCCATTTTCAATAGGGTTCGTCTCCAGGTGGTCCCTACCACATACTAAAATTTCGTCGAAATCGAACCATTTTCACGTGAGTTATCGTGTGGACGGACGGACAAAGCTGGAGCATGTACGCTTCTTCAACCTACGGTTGGAAAGCGTAAAAAGATCGTGTTGATGTTATTAGTTTGTCCGTCCGTACGTCCGTCCGTCCGTCCGTACGTCTGTCTCTCCGCCAATTCGTCTGTGGACACCATATCTCTGCAACTATTAGTCCGATTTGAAAAGTTCTTTCTGCATTGAGAAGCTTGAAATGTAAGAATGATGATTCCTGCATTCTGTTTTTTTTTCGACGTATAACCAAAGAATATAAACGCTTCGCGTGAAGAAGCTCAACTCTCGTAGAGATAATGTAAAACAGGCGACAGCAGCGCCACCATGTAATGCGGCAGCAGATGCTCTGCGGGAAAGTTAACATTCAGGCGCAAAAAGCGTAGGAGACACGGGACGGGAAGCCTATTTCACGGAAAGGAAGCTAAGCTTTGATCTGCGACTGTTTCCTTCGGTCTCATTGGGTCTACTATAGTATTTTTTTTGTTGTTGTTCTTTTCTGAGTATCCCTCCTGTCCCTTCTTTTGGTGAAACAAATATATACATTAGCAATTAATATTATTTTAAGGAAATTTTAGCAGTTTTATTCTCACTTTAAGCACCGTAGTAATACCAGGTTGCTTGGCATGAATTTCATATTTACAATATACCTTAAATGTCAAAAATGCTGAGGCTGGTTTCCCAGTAGCAGCCATAATAATAAAAAAAAAAAAAAAAAAAGCAAAGACAACCGCAGTTTCCCAAAGCTACAATTTTTTTCTACTCTTCCGAAGCTTGTAAATTAAACGCACTGCGCTGGAGAAATTTTCTCAACAGATCGGAAAAACATCCGTTCGTATCTGAGTAGGTTCGAACCTGGGCCGCTGGCGTGATAGCTGAGCTCTCTACCGACCGGACTATCTCGCCACGATTGAGTGTATGCTTAAAGCTGTCTGTTTGGTATGCATTGTGTAATCGAATGCTTCCCTCTTTCATTTTACAATATTACGAGGTATTTTTCATAAAAGTCAGTTTCATATAATTGATAAATTAATTTTTTCAACGTAACGATAGCTTTTTTTTCAGCAAACGTTGTTTTAATGGTTTTCCAGGATATTTGTTTCAAACGGTTTCAAATTTGTTCTTGTTATTCATCCACTCCATTCCATGAATTGTTATTCATCGGAATGGAGTGGGTGTATTTCATGGCTGTAATATAAACGCAGATCTAGATGAGAACAACAAAACCTTTGAACAAAACGCCAACACAAACAAGCGTTTATATTCTTTGAACACAAACACGCATGCTCAGTCTAACTCAGTCTGCTCGGCATCCAGCGGCATCAGCCTGTAATGTTGGCTTCTGTGTAGTAATTCTTTGCCGCATAATATAGTGGCGCTAGTTACGTCTTGCTGAGCCTTACCTTCTTATCAGTTAGATATTCTTTGCCGCAGGATGCCGAGCAGACTGAGTTAGACCAAAGAATATCTAACTGATAAGAAGGTAAGGCTCAGCGAGACGTAACTAGCGCCACTATATTATGCGGCAAAGAATTACTACACAGAAGCCAACATTACAGGCTGATGCCGCAGGATGCCGAGCAGACTGAGTTAGACTGAGCATGCGTGTTTGTGTTCAAAGAATATAAACGCTTGTTTGTGTTGGCGTTTTGTTCAAAGGTTTTGTTGTTCTCATCTAGATCTGCGTTTATATTACAGCCATGAAATACACCCACTCCATTCCGATGAATAACAATTCATGGAATGGAGTGGATGAATAACAATAACAAATTTGAAACCGTTTGAAACAAATATCCTGGAAAACCATTAAAACAACGTTTGCTGAAAAAAGCTATCGTTACGTTGAAAAAATTAATTTATCAATTATATGAAACTGACTTTTATGAAAAATACCTCGTAATATTGTAAAATGAAAGAGGGAAGCATTCGATTACACACTGCATACCAAACAGACAGCTTTAAGCATACACTCAATCGTGGCGAGTTAGTCCGGTCGGTAGAGAGCTCAGCTATCACGCCAGCTGCCCAGGTTCGAACCTACTCAGATACGAACGGATGTTTCTCCGATCTGTTGAGAAATTTTCTCCAGCGCAGTGCATTTAATTTACAAACTTCGGAAGGGTAGAAAAAAAAAATTGTAGCTTTGGGAAACTGCGGTTGTCTTTGTTTTTTTTTTTTTATTATTATTATGGCTGCTACTGGGAAACCAGATTCAAGCATTTTTGACATTTAAAGTATATTGTAAATATGAAATTCATGCCAAGCAACCTGGTATTACTACGGTGCTTAAAGTGAGAATAAAACTGCTAAAATTTCCTTAAAATAATATTAATTGCTAATGTATATATTTGTTTCACCAAAAGAAGGGACAGGAGGGATACTCAGAAAAGAACAACAAAAAAAAAAATGCTTTAGTAGACCCAATGAGACCGAAGGAAACAGTCGCAGATCAAAGCTTAGCTTCCTTTCCGTGAAATAGGCTTCCCGTCCCGTGTCTCCTACGCTTTTTGCGCCTGAATGTTAACTTTCCCGCAGAGCATCTGCTGCCGCATTACATGGTGGCGCTGCTGTCGCCTGTTTTACATTATCTCTACGAGAGTTGAGCTTCTTCACGCGAAGCGTTTATATTCTTTGCCTGCGGCATCAGCCTGTAATGTTGGCTTCTGTGTAGTAATTCTTTGCCGCATAATATAGTGGCGCTAGTTACGTCTCGCTGAGCCTTACCTTCTTATCAGTTAGATATTCTTTGGTATAACTTCGCAGCTAAAGGGAATAAAAGCAGATGATATCCAATTCTACATACATTTTATTGTATATATTTGCTTCTAAACATCCGATTGAAAAATACTTACTTCCTTTTGATGTCATTTATAACGAAGACTATTTAACCACAGTTCCTTTTTCAAGTAATGCATAGAATTTCCACTAGGGGGCGTAAAGATAAATTGAGTTTTCAACGATATCTCTGGTTTTAAATGTCCGATTTGAAAAATTCTTCGTGCATCGGAAACAGCTCATATTGTGGGAAATGTTTTGATAATAATTCCTAATTTCTGGAAAAAAAAACAAACAAAAAAAAAAAAACGGTTTGACTACCACGGGGTAAGCGTTTATTTCTGTTTCTGATGTGTTTGCAGAAAAATCTAAGCTTCCGTAAAATCGATTGAGAAACTTTTTCGTGGACCGATACAGCTCACCTCGAAAATCTTTTGAGAATACCTCCTGTTAAAATAGCCCACAGTTTTGTTTTCCCACCAGGGGGCGTAGATGTTTATCACATTTTTATCGATATCTCTGCTTCTAAGAGTCCGATTTGGAAATTTTTTCCTCCATCTGACACAACTCCTTATCGGAAATGTTTTGCCTATAATTTCTAATCTTTGATAAATAATGGTTTGGCCACCAGGGGGAGTGAGTTTCTATTGCCGTTTCTGATATATTTAGAGCAAAATCTAAGCTACCGAGACTCGACTGAAAAAATTCTTTCGTGGACCGATAACGCTCACCTCGGAAAACCTTTTGAGAATACCTCGTGTTTAAAATAGCGCATAGTTTTTCTACCAGTGGGCGTTGATACATATCTTACTTTTGTCGATATTTCTGCTAAAAAGAGCTCGATTTGAAAAATTCTTCTGTTGTTTAAGAACGCTTCCGGTGCGAAATGTTTCGTATATAGTTTCGAATTTTTCAAGAAATGCATAGATTTTCCACTAGGGGGCGTAAAGGTAATTTGCGTTTTCCCCGACATCTCTGATTCTGAAAGTCATATTTGAAAAAAAAATTCCTGCATCGGAAACAACTCCTCATCGGATTTCTAATTTTTAATAAAGAATGGTGTGGCCACCAGGGGGCGTAAATGTTTATGTTTCTAACGTATTTGCAGCAAAATCTATGCTTCCGAGAACTCGATTAAAAAAATTCTTCCGCGGACTGATACTGCTCACTTCGGAGAACTTTTTGAGAATCCTCCTGCTTTAAATAGCGCATAGTTTTCCTGCTAGAGGGCGTAGATGTATATCTCATTTTTGTCGATATCTCTGCTTATAAGAGTCCAATGTGAAAAATTCTTTCTTTGTTGGAGAGCGTTTCCGTTGCGAAATGTTTCTCTTAAAATTTCAAATTTTACTGAACGCATAAGTTTGCCACTGCTGTTTCGGTATACAGCAATATATGCGGTACTAAAAAACCCGATATAAAAAAAAAATATTCTCCTGTCAAATACTACTAACTCTGAAAACACTTCCTGTGTATTTTCTTCCCAAAATAATGCACAATTTCACCGCTAGGAGGCCAATGTTTATTTTTTTTTTTTTTTTTTTTTGATTGGAGGTTTAACGACTACCGTGAGCAACTCAATGGGCTATAAGCAGTCGCCCGTCCCTAATTTAGGGTCACTGGTTCCAGGGAAGGGAGAGAGCCAGTGCCGTAAGACAAACACAACATCCATGCCTGACCGGGATTCGAACCCGGACCCCTTACGGACGAATGATCAGAGGCCAACGCCTTAGACCACTGCGCCACCGGGGCGGCCAATGTTTATTTACTCTGTGTTTCTTAATATCGCTGCTCCTAAAAGTACAATAAAAAAATTCTTTCAACACCGGATGCTAGTAACATTGTGGAATACTTTAGATATTCCACAATGTTACTAGCATCCGGTATTTGAGGAGTTTTATAGTTCACAATTCTGTCGGTACGTGTTGTTTGTGTAATTCTGTTTGTAGCTGTATCTCCGCTTCTAAAAACCCTATTGAGAAATTTCTTTTTTTTACTGTTATGCCTTTCGCTGCAATAGAGATGTGGAGTATTATCTTTTTTAAATAATGCACAGATTTCACGCTAGGGGACCTAACGGTCAAAACCTTTTTTCACTATCTCTGCTTCCGGGAGACGTATTTGAAATGTTCTTTTTCCTTACCATAGCCTTTCCCATTAATAATATTTTTCGCCTGTTTTCAACTATCCCATTATACAAAATTCTTCCGCTGGAAGACGTAGAGTTATATCATGTTTCCTTCTATATTTCGTCTTTGAAATGTTCGATTTGAAAATCTGTTTGTCTCCGATACTTTCCTTCTGCTATGAGAAACGTTTTGTGCGCCATTTGTTAAGCTTTGTAACATACCTTTTGCCGGTGGTGGTAGTAAGGCGCTGTTTCTACAACGGCCGTTGCATAAAAACTGAGAGTAAAATAACACAAAATGAAGAAATTAGATACAGCAAAATGTGTGTCATTCTTTCTCAGACTATCTATCTTCTCTCGGATGATATGCAACGGTTCCATTGTTCAGTCCACTTTTTAAAGCATGTGGCGAAGGCATTTTGTGGAAACTGCTTTAGCGATCCCTGTACAGCTTGAATAGCGTCAGCATCTGGGTTGAATGTTGAGCCACGGAACTTCTTCATTGTTGGAAACTACGAAAAATCGCAATGTGCGAGGTCAGGACTGTTGGAAGGTTGTGATATGATTTCGATACTGCATTTCCTAAGAAACTGTTGAACACAAGTAGCCAGATGTGGGCAGGCATTGTCATGGTGTAGGGTCCACTTGCCCACCAGTTCCGGTCGCTTAATCGATATGTGTCGTTGCAGTCGCATCAAGACTAAAATGTAATATTCAGTGTTGAGAGTAATTTGTGGAGGAACGACATGGTACGCGGGTAGACTACACCTTTATATTCAAAGAAAATTATCATCATCACCTTCCTAGCTGATTTAGTTTGGCGGACTTTTTTCGAAGGAGGCGAGCCTGTGTGTTTGCAGATATTCGTTGCGCGCTTCATGAGGGGTTGAAATAGTGGACCCATGTTTCATCGGCAGTTATTACTGTGTTTAGAAAGTTTGGATTCTTTGCAATCATTTGTTTCCACTCATGACACACCTGAACAAATTGTTCTTTCAATAAAAATTGTTCTCTCGTCACACCTGAACGAATTGTTCTTTCAATAACAATTGTTCTGTCGTCAGGTGATGATGTACTCATCTGGAACATACACGATGCAGCAGTAATTTGTAGCGTAAAATCTAGAAAGCCGACGTTTGAGAAATATTAGTTGATGCCGCTATGCCTTCACACATCATTCATCCATCTTCTTGCAGGATTTCCCAAACAGTGTTAACAATACGCTCTGTAACACCACTTCCAGGTCGACCAGGCTTAGGAGCGTGTTCTGCCAACAAACGCCGTTTTTTGAAATCATGGTGCCATCTAAAAAACATTGACTCACCCAAACATTTATCTTTGTAAGCATTTTTCATTAAATCAACTTGTCTCTGGAGCCGCTTTACCCAAACAATATTAAAATTAAATCGCACAAAGCATTTCATTTCTTAACTCCGAATCACTCAACTTCATAGCTGTAATCCGAAATGCAGACGTACCTTAAACAACTGCGCGATAACAAAACCAGAATCTTTTGCCACGGCTAACGATAACGATTCTGGCTTTGTTGTCATAGATACTTTCTTAATTCAGTTAGTCGTCTGCGTGGTTATTTTCCCCCTTCGCACTGTTGCCAACTCATAAAAAAAGAACCCTCTTATTTCTGTGCGTTTTATCGATTGTACAAATCTGGTTGATTTTTTCTAAGCGGTTGCATTGACTTTGAATAACTTCGATATCGCGTTAGAAAGGATTGAAAAGATGTATTCATTATAACCGAAAATTCGATGTCATCTTTCTTCTTTATCCTTTCCTATATATATATGCGAATTTATACGAAAGGATTTCATATGCCGTGCATGTTAACTACTGTGCTGAAATATGAAGAACTTTGTGGAAGTCGGTAAACAAAAGCAAGAGGAAACTGAAGCCAAAATGTGAGTTCAAAAGGTCGGTTAACTTGGCATCGGTACTCGTAGTATTCAAAGCCATTTAGCAAAGTAAGCATTTTTAGGATCGTGCTTATGTTGTCAGTTTGTCCGTCCGCCTGTGGATACCATATCTCCGCAACTAATAGTCCGATTTAAAACACTCTTTTTGCATTGAAAAGCTTGAAATGAGCGAAGGATTATCCTTTCCTTCGTTTTCTGTTTCCCCGATGCAAAAGTTCACCACTAGAAAGCGTAAATGCAGATGATATCGAATTCAAAATACATTTTATTGCATATATATTTGCTTCTAAATATCCGATTAAAAAACAATGTCCTTCGATTAGATGCATTTATAACTGAGGGTATTTTGGGCATAGTACCTTTTTCAAAGAATGCATGCATTTTCCGCTAGGGGAGGTAAAGGTAAATTGAGTTTTCCCCGACATCTCTGCTTCTAAATGTCCGTTTTGAAGAATTCTTCCTGCATCGGAAACAATTCCTCATAAGGAAATGTCTTAGTTATATTTCTGATTTTGGTAAGGAACGGTTTGACCATCAGTGGGCGTAAGAATTTATTTCGGCTTCCGATGTATTTGCAGCAAAATTTAAGTTTCTGAAAACTCGATTTAAAAAATTCTTTCGCGGACTGATACAGCTCACCTCGAAATATCTTTTGAGAATACCTCCTGCTTGAAATAGTTCATAGTTGTGCCGCCAGAGGCGTACACATGTATCTTATTTTTGTGGATATCTCTGCTTCTAAGAGTCCGATTTGAGAATTTCTTTCTTTGTTAGAGAACGTTTCATGTGCGAAATATTTTTCATATAGCTTCATAATTTATAGGTAATGCATAGATTTTTCGCGGGAGGGGGGCGTAAATGTAAATTGCGCTTCCCCCGATATCTCTGCTTCTAAAACTCCGATTTGAAAAGTTCTTCTTGCAGCCGATACAACTCGTGATGGCAAATGTTTTACATATAATTTCTAATATATAGTAAAGAGTGGTTTGGCCTCCAGGGTGCGTAAGTGTTTATTTCTGTTTCTGCTGTAAAACTCGACTGAGAAACTCCTTTCGTATGCAGATGCACTAACCTCGGATAACCTTTTCAGAATACTTTCTTTTTTAAATAATGCACAGTTTTCTGCCAGTAGCGTAGATATATATCATATTTTTGTCGATATGTCTACTTCTATTCTAGAAACCCGGTTCATTTTTTTAACATGTTGCATTTACTTTGAATAATTTTTATGAATTTAATTCCCGTCAGGAGGGATTCAAGAGATGTGCTCATTACAACCGAAAATTCGGTGCCATCTTTCTTGTTTCACTTTTCCTCAGCTTGGATTGTTTTTCTACGGCTATGTCAGAGGTTAAGCAAGATGGTAAGTTACGGTCCAGTAAAAACTGCTGTAAACATGAGTTACGTCAGTACTGCGACGCAGAGGAAAAGTTTATCCCATGAGTGAAAACTGAATGAAAGATATCTAAAAGAGATTCCCCGGTGCCTTTCTGACGCCGCAAACGTCTGCAACTTCGAGATATATTTATTTTGATAAGCTTTTCAGGCGCTGTTTCGAACTCGTGATATTCACGCATGATGTGTTGCGGGATGAACGAAAAGCGTGTCCGAATAAATGCAACATAAATAAAATAAAATGTAATAAAATAATAATGGCTGGCTTTTATCATGACTTGAATAACTGTAGTGAAATTCTGTATCGGAACTACTTTCTGCATTCCCTCACATTTAGCTCATGTCAAAGGCGAAATGTTATCTTCTGCTTCTTTCGCTCCCTACGAGCCAATTACCCTTAATTGGATATGCATGGGCTGCGACTCTGTAACGTATACTGTAATATAACTTTCTTTTTTAGTTCCTATCTGTATGTAAATTTGGTTTGTTTTCTTCAAGCAGTTTCCGAATTTAACGTTCACATTTTCTCTCTCGCCTGAATCTCCTTTTGGCAACAAGTTTCGAGGTCAGAGGTAGTGTAACGTAAGTAAAAAGATGAGATATAAAAGTTGTTCGCAATATATAGAGGATGTTCGGGCCGCGGGTAGCCTAGTGGGCAACGTTCGTGACTGCCACGGAAAGGACCCCAGGTTCGATCCCAGTCAGGTACAAACGCTCGATCCACTGAATATCCACCGTGCGTCCGATGGGCACGTTAAGCCTTCGGACCTCGGGTACTGGCCCCCGGTAATAAATAAGGGCGTCTTCCTCCCCTTTCTACTTCGCTTCCGTGTCACTTTCCTATCGGGCACTCTAGCCCAAATCTCCTAGCTTCCTATTTCTAAGGGCTGTTTAAGACCTGGGGTCAGACACTCCCTTCCTAAAATCCTCTACATTTGATCATATAAAGGATGTTCATACATTTTTAGAACGATTTTTCAGCAATATAATTAATTTTTAAAATGAAATTATTTATTTCTTAAATGTTTTATCTGATTGCCCTTTCTCTGGACTATCAACCTACATCTATATTTCAAAAGTAACAGGACATTTCTTAAAATTGGCAGTGGTATTTTATTCCACTCCTCTTCCAGTGCTTTCCATAGTCCAATCATTGTTTTAGGTCTGCTTTTAGAAAGCACTCTTTTTAGCAGTATGAAAGCAAAATAGTCCATTGTTGGCACATTCAGGGGACTTTGAAGGAATATGAGCAAAAGGTATAGACTGGATACCCGCCCCTTTTTTCATTTTTTCAAGAAAAAGAGTGGTAGATTTGGTAACCTCATATTTATGGAGTTCTACTCTTTGAAAGCTCTGCGGATAAAGCAATGGCATTTTCTCTTTAAATATAGGAATTAAAACATTATTTTGGTATTACGTAAATTTCATTTTAACATTCTTTTCGACTTTTCTTAAATTTATTTTCCCATTGTACGAAAAACCAGCAATAATCATGAATCATTTACTGAAACTTTCTTTGGATTTTTGGAACCAAGTTTGTGAGGTTTTTTTTCTGCGACCCCCTTTTTTTTTGTTACAGTCGTTTAGGTAGATATATGCTTCATCAATAGTCACAATAAGTTTCCATCTGTCTTTCGCTAAGTGATTTTCATAAAGAAGTTTGCAACATGTTCTGCATTCAGCCACACAGTATTCGAAGTGGGTCGGTATGGGCCGGTACGGCATACCGGTAGTTAACAAAAATGGAAGGGAGCATACCGGCAGTTAGAAAAACATTATTTACTATCCAGGTATGTAATAAATTATAAACCCGTTACAAACTACGTAAAGAAATTAGGATGAAAGCACAAACTTTAACGCAAAATCGGCAAATGACATTTTTAGCGGATAAAATTGATAAAGGATTAGCAGCTGTGACTGAAAAGACGTTAAGTGCTCTGCTGCTACACTACAGTTTTAGTGTAGCAGCAGAACACTTAACATACTGAAGCAGAATGGATTTCGATTTAAAATCTTGGTGTCGACCATACCGGTAGAGCTACTTCGACCACTGCAGTCACGTGCCT
The DNA here is from genome assembly GCA_039090855.1 of Macrothele yani. NCBI lineage: Eukaryota > Metazoa > Arthropoda > Arachnida > Araneae > Macrothelidae > Macrothele > Macrothele yani. The sequence goes on from CM077026.1 coordinate 81,936,219, forward strand.
AAGCAAAAGGCGGTGAACATTACACGTTTATTTTTTATTTTTTTATTTTTTTCAGATTCAAATCTTTCGTTATTACCTTTTTTAGAGCTGATACAGAGATTTTTAACAACTTAGCGATTGCTTCTTGGGTCGGTGAATTTTCTTTTAAGACCAGAAACCTTACTGTTGAAATAGTCGTAAAAGTACACTGTTAAACATTTTTGTGGTAGGTTGCACCAAAAAGTGGTGCTACATCAGCTGCACTACTTTCTGAGAAATGATATACCATTGTGTGGTGCAAACAAAACCACAAAACATGGTGCAACTTTGCACCACATTACAGGGCAAGGTTTCACCACGTTGTTTGGTTTTGTTTGTACCACACAGAGGAGTATCTTTTCTCAGGAAGTGGTACCGCTGGTGTAGCACCACTTTTTGGTGAAACCTACAACAACATTTTTAACAGAGTACGTACCTTCTTTGGATATTCGCTTGGTGTCATTTTTACTGTTAAAAGCAACGCATGGCTCATGACGATTTTCCCTCCATTATTAATAATATTGCATATTTTACGTTCAGAAATGCTAATTCAATGGTTTTCACAGCTTTTTTTTAAATTACATCCTTACAGATTCTTACTATCCTTACCCTCTGCCCGTTGGAGAACTCTCACGCGGCAACTAAATTCTCCGGTTCCACAGAAGATATACTCATTTCTCAGCTTACAACACCATACTGTAGGCTGAGAAATGAGTACTCCATACCCATAGATACTTCCACAAAGTTTTGAACTGCCGTTGTTTCCACTGAAGAGGAGTCGGCGTTCAATTCTACCGCACGACGTGACGAGTTGATATAGTCATTCAGAGAATCTCGAACTACCCGTTTCTTCTTCACGGCTTTACGCTTCTTAAGTAGTTTTTCTTTTGCAACATACACTGGAACTCTTTCTACATTTTCATGTGTAAGCTCATTTTCATGCATTTCGGGCACTGGGATTGGCTCTCCCCAGTCACCATACTTCATTATTGACCAGATATAAGAAGTACGTCAATGTCTTGTGATGCATTGTATGGCAATCAAGATGTCCTGAAACAGGAGTGAAGTACGCTTCACTCCATCCACCCCTGTTGGGCACATTTTTGGCAGCCCTTCACAATTCCGCTGTATGGTATGTTTGTTTGGTAGACTCCCATCCACAATAAGTGCTGAACTTCGTTCTTAATACAAAGCTTCACAACACTAGTCCCACACTTCAGAAATTAAAATTTCTGGAGAGGGATATTCCCTCGTGCTATCATCTCCACAATATCACCAAAGGGCAAATTTCAGTGCCTTATGGAGATATTGCATTGTGTGTCACTTAGTCACTCGCTTCCACAGGCACAGCTTTACCATGAACAGTCTTCAAGGCACCATAATTAGGGAAGAACTTCACTACGTTAGGCGCCAATGTAATGCCCAAAAAGTCAGCCTGCAACAAATTTCTCTTGAAGGGAGATAAGGCCAAAATCATTTCCACTCTTGCACTGTGCTCCATGCATAGTATTACGACCACCCATCACTTCAGTAATAGCCACCAGAACACTCTCGCTGGGTACCAGAAGTGCATCAGGCACGAAAGAGAGCGCGATTACTTCCTCGCAGACATTAAGCGACAAATTTAGAGTGGCAAGATAACACGTCTGCACTCTATTGAATCAGACAGAACTCTATTCAGTTATTGTATTCACTTTTTTCTTCAGGAAACGTGTGGAATGAGATGTATGAAGCAAAGATTACTGTAGAGACTAAACTTAGACCATTCTATGCTACGAGTATAGAAAAACGCAGACGCGAAAACAACTTTGGAGCATAAAATCATGTTGAAAACGAGGTGAAGACTTAGCTGGTGCAGTGGAAGAAGTAAAATGTAAATTTGAGCAAAGTGAAGATAAGACAATTTGGCAAGATCGTTTGGTACAGATCTATTGGACAGGAACGATAAATTATGTAACGATCTTTGGTTTTTCAGTGCATGTTTCAAGAAAGCAGAAAGAACCGAGCAGAAATTCAAAATGAGATGAAATAGCTAAAAGAGAGAAGCTGATGGAATAAATTTTCGTTTATTTTGAAGGTTGGTGTGCTTTAAGATTTGTGCAGAAAGAGGAACTAAACTTTGGAACTAAGGGAAGTTCTTCAAAAATTGCAAAAAAGAAGGGCAAACGTGAGGAGGTAGTTTTTGGGAGCAGGGGGAGGTGGAGTCTGCCTCCTAGGCGCCTTAGTGCTTCTCATGAACAAAGTCACACAACGGAATACTAGTGGATTCAATGCCGGACAACAACGAAAGCCAGAAGAAATCAACTGCGTTGAACAGGTGATAATTGTAACGTCTGTGAGAATGATGCTGGAGGAAATATGAGCCGAATCGCCTTGGGCTGATATAGCTACGGAATATTGAAGAGCAAGAAAAAAAGCTGGAGGAGTGATACCCCATAACCGGAAAATAAGGATGATGCCAAAGAAGAGCAGACCGATATCCAAATTTGGAATCAGGGTAAAGCCTCTGGAAAGAAATGACTGTTAGATACTTTGTCACATACACCGAAGAGCCAAAACATTATGCATAATATGATGTTGGTTCTCTACATGCCGCTGAAGCAACTCTTACCCGGTAAGGCTTACAGCTCTTACATGGCAGTATTGTGGTATCTGATACCAATACGTTACCAGCAGATCCTTTGTTGTAAGTTACGTGGTTGAGGCGCCGCAGATCGGATTTTCTGTTCCAACACAAACCACAATATGCTCGATTGGACTGATGCCTGGGGAATTTGTAGGCCAAAGCGATACCTGGAGGTCTTCATCATGTTCCGCGAACCATTCTCGAAAAATCTGGGCAGTGTGGCATAGCGCATTATCATTTTGAAAGAAGGCACTACTGGAGGGGAATACCGTTGCCATGAAAGTGTGCACCTGGTCTGAAACTATCTTTAGGTAGGAAGTAGACGTCATAGTTTCTTGCAATCATTCAAGGTCCAGTTTCGATGCTCGTGTGCCCATTGTAGACACTTTTAGCGGTGAACGGAGGTTAGCATGGGCACTTGAAGCCTTTTGAAGCTACGCAGTCCCATTTTCAGCATGGTTCAACGTATTGTGCGTTATGACACATTACTCCCTGTTGGACGGGTGACTAAATTATATCATTTCGGGAATCATCTTTCCTTTCTTTTGCTACGATCTATCCAAAGCACTGTTATACATACCACAATAACATTTAAAACATTTTATTATACAAAAAAGTCATGTACACACAACATCAACTGTCCTCTACGAATTCACACCGCAACATCTCCCTGGGAAGAAGAAGTGACGCTCCCACGTCACGCACACGATCTCTGTAATGCGATGTACATCTGGTGCCATCTATTGAGCCAAATAGTAAATAAAAAGATTGAGAATTACAAATTTAACAACAGTCCGTCATCAGCACTCAAATCACCGGCGAGTTGCCTCACAGTATCCCTTCTGTTGGATCGTGCAATAAGGGATAGCTTTCGCTCACCTTTAGCATCGATGAGCAGTGGTCGGCTAACACCTTGCCGGCGGTTCGTGGTTTTCCTTTTCTCAGACCACTTTTTGAAGATACTAACCACGGCTGACCGTGCGCGCCCCACAAGCCTTTCCGTCTCGGAAATGCTCTGACCCAGTCGTCTGGCCATTACAATTTGTCTTTTGCCAAACTAGCTTGACTCCGCTGTCTTTCCCATCTGAAGAACAAGAATGGCACAGGTTAAGAGAGCTCAATGTCAGGTGTCATTTATGCAGTTTTATGACCTTCACACGAGCTGCCGTTTGCCTGCAGTTGCTTCTATTTGCATAAAGACGCGCTGGTCATAATACTTTGGATCCTCGCTGTATGTGTAATCAGTGACCAGAAAGCACCTACCATAGGAAAAAAAAAGAATTTTGTCTTGGAAAACACTATAAAAGTAATATTTTGTTATCATGATTCTCTTAAGCTCTCCTTTCTTTTACTAATGAAAAATGTAGCATCGATGCTCATATCGACAGAACTAGTCGTGATGGGTTGCTACAGAGTGAGATAGAGAGAGAACAGTAGTTAGCTCCTTTAATGATGATTTCAGAATTCCTTTAACATTACCTGAACTGTGGTTTGGCAATGACTGCAAACATTAAGATATAATGGATGCACATGAAGTGGATGTGCGTTCAGTAAGCAACAGGATTTCTCAGAGATGGATTTCTTCGTTAGCGGAGTTAGCGCCAAAGAAGTAATCACATGTGGCAGAGCTGATCTCGAGACTTCATCTTTTCTTCAAGAATTATTAGTCCCATAGATAGTCCCATCTTCTTTTCAAGAATTATTAGTCCCATAGATAGTCCCATCTTCTTTTCAAGAATTATTAGTCCCATAGGTCACTTTGCGGATTTCGCCTTCTCCGTAGTGTTCAATCCTGTGTTGTATCTCTTTCTAAATTCTTTCCTTTCATGTCATTATTTAAGCAATACCTCCATCTCATTTAAAAATTTCCCCTTCTCTATTTAATTAGTAACTTTCTGTTCATAACTCTACATCCCATTTACAGGGAGATCGCAAATTTCCCGAAATGTAAATTGATTTTTCTTATGTAATGGATGTATGCAATAAACAATCTCATCGCTAGTATTCCATGACAGCGTATGTAGTGTTGATCTAAAGAAAGTTTTGGGAATGACTTGTGCCCTGGTCGGGGCGTATATTCATTCGTCTACCAATGTTTTGAAATACGCAGTTTAACATCAAAGGCGAGATTTCCTTTATGCAGATAACAATGCTTTCAGAAGTCCAGGTCATGCAAATTATCTGCTTATTATTTTTTTCTTTTTTGGTTGGTGGTTTAAAAAAATCATTTATTGGACTTGGTTCACAGATACATTAACATATACAGCAGAGACATTATTTTTGTGTTAGCAATGTACATACGTAGTGAGCATTGAATATTGAATGCTGGATGAATAAGGATTACAGCAAATAAACCCCCGAAAGACAAACATAAACAACCAAGCCTTACACAGTATTCGAACTCCGACCCCTCCGTTGGACGAATGATCAGAAGCCATCGCTTAAACCACTGCGCCACCGGGGCAGCTAAATGGAACGCGATGATTTCCATCCCGATACTCATTCTCGAATATGTTCTTTTTTGTTGTTGTTGTTGTTGGAGGTTTAACGACCACCGTGAGCAACTAAATGGGCTAAGCAGTCGCCCGTCCCTAATTTAATTTAGTGCCACTGGCTCCAGGGAAGAGAGAGAGCCAGGGCCGTAAGACAAACACAAAATCCATGCCTCACCGGGATTCGAACCCGGACGCATGGTAAGAAGCCAGCGCTTAGACCACTGCGCTACCGGGACGGCAATTATCTGCTTACACAGGTGATTTCTAATAGTACTGTTAGCTATAAACCTGGTGATAGTGGAGACCAGAGTCCCTTAGAAATAATGCGGTCTAAGAAGAAACTTCGTAGCACTTAATCGGTGAGTTCAATGTCTGGCAAGTTCCTCCGTCATGTTATATTAGTGCGGAGCGTTCCTCCTCTTCCAACATACACAAACCGAAGCAGCGAGAGAATTCTCAGTATTTTCTGAATAGAGTGACTTCACCATTGTGCATCGGAATTTGGCCCACCATGCAACGATTTTCCAGAAATTCTTGTTTTTCATTTTGGGTTTTTTTTTTTTTGGTTGGAGGTTTGACGACCACCGTGAGCAACTCAATGGGCTATAAGCAGTCGCCCGTCCCTAATTTAGGGTCACTGGTTCCAGTGAAGGGAGAGAGCCAGTGCCGTAAGACAAACACAACATCCATGCCAGACCGGGATTCGAACCCGGACCCCTTACGGACGAATGATCAGAGGCCAGCGCCTTAGACCACTGCGCCACCGGGGCGGCTTTGGGGTTTAACAACCACCATGAGCAATTTTAAGACTATAAGCAGTCGCCCGTCCCTGTGAGCAATTTTAAGGTCTATAAGCAGTCGCCCGTTCCTAATTTTCAGCCACTGGTTCCAGTGCTGGAAGATAGACACATCACCCATGCCTTATCTGGGACTCGAACCCGGACCCACCTCGAACGAATGGTCAAAAGCCAGCGCTTATAACCACTGAACCCCCACGACGGGTTTTCTTGGAATGTAGAGACACTTCATACACGATAGATTATTATTTGCGGAGCGCTACTGCGTGTTTTGAGAATTGGTATTCCTGCTCAAATTAAAACAAGCTTCATCGACAAAATTCAAAACTGTCTAGAACCCTACATTGAAACCGTGTGAAATCAAAAGTGACACCTGGTCTTAATCGGGTGGTTTCAATTCCTAAATCACTTTGATTGGGAACGCATGGAAACCCAAAGTTTTTGTTGCCACGTGGACAGAACCGCAGCAGAGTGAACCAGTCTGGATCGCCGTCAAAAGTATATTTATGGCGACTATTTCTGAAGTTCCTCATTCATTGTTCATCACTTGAGGCGTTAACACAGTTGACCAGACCTGTCAGAGTTACTCTGCCAATTTCGCGAAATCGAAGAACTGTACTGTTTATTGTTCACCTGCCGTGGTAATTTTTCACTAAATGTGGCAATATACTGTCCATACGACCTTGTTGCGAAATATACTTCCAGCACGTAAAATTCTCTGCTGACATGTCAGACTCATTCTCTGTGCTGTCTGGTAAGCTACCGAACTTACAACGCAGTTGCCGACTTGAGGTTCAGACAATCGGGTCACGTGAACAGCTAACCTCTCAATTCCGGTATGAGGTCAAACGTTCCCACAAGCTGCGACATGCACCGTATGATCGTGAAGTATTCGTGTGTCATGCTTTCATATTTCGTTTTTATAAAATGCCCAGAAACATTTTAAAGGATTCAGTTCGGAAATAACAATCACCTTTTTTTTTTTTTTTTTTTTGATTGGAGGTTTAACGACCACCGTGAGCAACTCAATGGGCTATAAGCAGTCGCCCGTCCCTAATTTAGGGTCACTGGTTCCAGGGAAGGGATAGAGCCAGTGCCGTAAGACAAACACAACATCCATGCCTCAGCGGGATTCGAACCCGGACCCCTTACGGACGAATGATCAGAGGCCAGCGCCTTAGACCACTGCGCCACCGGGGCGGCCAATCACCCTATGATATCCATTCTTTCTCAGTACATGCTCATACCAACCCAATTTTGTTTCGTGGGCCTCCATCAAAATCCATGTAGCTTTGATAACCGCTCATTTCCCGTCATTTTTTATTCTATACTTTGTCATGTTTCGTACATTCACCTCACGTTCTTAATTTATTCTTCAAAAAGAGAAGCAAGCCTTTCTTGCTTCTCTTTTTGAAATATTGACATCTCTGCAAATTAACATGGGCCGAGATGCTTCTTCCCTTACCCTTGATGTCACGATATCCGTTTAGGATTTGAATAAGACTGGGATGAGCGCCGACAGTTGATGAACGCCAACCTTTGCATGCCGACCCAGTGGCGCAGTGGTCTAAGAGTTAGCTTATGACCATTCGTCCGAGAAAGGGTCCGGGTTCGAATCCCCGGTCAGGCATGGATGTTGTGTTTGTCTTAAGGCACTGGTAATCTCCCTTTCCTAGAACCAGTTATCCTAAATTAGGGACGGGCCATTGTTTTTAGCCCAGTAAGGTGCTCACGGTGGTCGTTAAACCTTAAATAAATAAAAAAATCAACCTTTGCATCACATTGCTCTGTTTTTTCTACGTTATTTCGGAAACATGTGTTTGAATCTCTGCAACACTGCTTGTATTTTCTTACACTATTTCCTTCCTAAGACAATTCCAAATTTCTGCCTGCATTCTCTGAAGTATGCTTCCTCCACATCAATACAGTTGTTCTTCCATCATCGTATTTTCCGTGAGTTTTCTTAAGGAAAATATAGCACCTGTTGTATTCCTGGAATAAATCTTTATGGATTCTTCTATTTTTCACTGCATATCTCAGCCTCTTATCCAATATTTTTGGCCCCTTCACTCAGCCTCTTATCTAATAATTTCTCGCCCGTACACTCAAATTTTTATCCAATATTTTTAACTCCCTGTCTCAGCTTCTTATTCTATTTTTTTCGGTCCTTCTCAGTCTCTCATCTACAATTTTCAGTACTTCGCTTAGCCTTTCATCTAATATTTTTTCCCTCCTCTCAGCTTCTTACCTAATATTTTAGAGTCCTTCTCTCAGCTCTCATCCAATATTTTTTATTTATTTTCCCAATATCAGATATTTTTCGCTTCTTCTCTCAGCCTCTTATTTCAATAAAATATTTTCAGTCCTTCTCTCAGCCAATAATTCAATAATTCCGTTCCTTCTCTCAGCCTCTTACCCAATATTTTCCGGTCCTTCTCTCAGCCTCTCATCCAATATGTTTAGTCCTACCCTCAGCCTCTTATCCAATATATTTCGTTCCTTTTCTCAACCTCTTACCGAATATTTTTCAGCCCTTCTTTCGGCCTCTTATCCAACATTTTTCGTTCCTTCTCTGAGCCCTTTATAAAATATTTTTCAGCCCTTCTCTCAGTCTCTTACCCAACAGTTTTCACTCTTTCTGTCAGCCTCTTATTAGATATTTTCATTCCTTCTCTCAGCCTCTTTTCATATTTTACGAAATAATTTTTATACCCCAGTAGTTCTTGCAAACTTTGCCGTCACCATCTCCTTCACGAATAGCTGCTGTAATATTCACATGAAGCAATTTGCTGCTCAAAAAAGTATTTTTTTTATCTGATCGAAGATTTCAGCACCTTTTGCATGCAATACTTTCCAGTGCTCTACATTGTTGCGTGAACCATAACCGCAAGCTTTCCATTTTCAATGCATTTTGAAAAATTTGAAACTTCTTTCATCCTTGGTTTCCATAGTTACTGCTATATTTAGATATTCTCCTCACTGTAAAGAATTTCCTGAAATTCAAGAACCACTTTCCGCGATTCCTTTCGTGAATTAACGAAGCATATTTCTGATGCAACCTTTTCCGTAAAAGGATGGTAAGAAATCTGAATTTCCCCGATTCTTCGTATTTAAGATAGGAAAATTCTGAATTTTCACAAACGTTTGCGCGAATTCTTTCTTATATTGACGATAAATTTCCGGTTTTAAGACGTGTTAACGAAAAATTCTGAATTTTCTGAATCCCTTCCGCAATTTCTTTTCCATATTAACGGAAAAGTTCTGTTTTCACTTTTTCTGTATCCATATGACGAAAACATTCTGGTAATAGGAGAGATCCACGGGTATACTTGAGGTTTGATTAACTGTTAAATTTCAATCGTCTGTCAAAGGAACTGATTTTGAAGTTCCTATCCATATGACGAAAACATTCTGGTAATAGGAGAGATTCGCGGGAATACTTGAGGTTTGATTAACTTTTAAATTTCAATCGTCTGTCAAAGGAACTAATTTTGAAGTTGTGTAGCGAGATCGGATATTGTGGATAACATATCCCATGAATTTTGGTTATTGTGGCACAAGATATTTCTTCTCTCCTCTATGTTATGCACCTGTTATTATATATTGTGTTATCGTAAGAAACCGGATATTTAAATTTTTGCACAGGTGATTGTACGATGTCTATGTATCAGTCTGTGGAGTCCTCAGGACAAAAGCTATTATAGCTATCAAGAGTAAATTTTATATTTACAGGTTTTGCGAAATAATATTGTAAAGCAGTACATTTCACCTTTTCCTAAAGATAATTGAAAGTTATTGTCAGTTTAAAAAAGATCTCACGCTGCAAAGCATTCTATCGCTTCGAAATATCACGTTAGTAAAAAAAAAATAATTTGAGATAAGTCCTCCTACGGATTAGTGAAAAAAAAAAAAACAGTATATCATCGCGAGATCAGTTTTTTACCTTGAACGTGAGTACAATTCATACCACTTTCTGGCTCAGTGGTTAAGACGCTTGGGTCCATTGAGTTAGGCCTAACCCAATGGACCCGAGTTCGCTACCAGCGGGAAAGAATTCTCTGGCATGAGAGCTGAGAAATTCAGCGTCTTCGATTTTGTGAAATTTCTGTGTAAGTACGGAAAAACAAACTCGAAAAACGGAAGTTTTTGAAATAAACGGAATACTGACCAGAAAATCTGTGAAAATACGGAAGTTGAAAGAAACTGGTACTTTTAAAAACAAAAATTTCGTTAAAAGACGGAGACTTAACGGCGAATCGGTTGTACGTCATTTCCACAAATTTTCCGTGAATTCACACAACTTTTTTTTTTACAGTGATTTTTTACTTTTCATTCAGAAATTTTCGAAATATTCTTTCCCTCCAGTGCTGGTGTCCTGATCATTTTGTTCGTTCTCCGTGTTCGTTTGTCAGGTGCATAATATGAGTGATATTCATTTCTTTATTTCTCGCATTAGTAGTTTTACATATTGTTCTATCATAGGCTCAAATATCGCGTTTTTACAATCGCCATTTCCTTTTTAGCTACTGTTTGGTTATTTTTTCGCTTTTACGTTTCAAAGAATCACGATTGCGTTTTGTGTAAAATTCAATTACGTATTTTCTGTTGTATTTTATCATGCCACTATCAAGTTTCTTTATCGTCTTTAAGGTTCTCTCTGTCCAAGAAACTCCCTCACTTATACACACAGACCAGTTTCCGCATTCTAGCATTCTCCCTCAACCATTCTTCACCATCTTCTAATTCCTTTGTTCTTAACAACAAATTGGTCACGTGTGGTTGTTTGCGATCCGTCATAGGGAGATTCATGCATTACCGGTCTAATGTGGATTTTATGTTTTTTTTTTCCTTCTGTTATTTTATCTATCCTCGTGAACTTTTTTGATAACAGGGTTTGTCTTCTGATATCTTTGATGCCTGATAACCAGCCAGTATCTGCTTTTTATTCCCTGTAAAACTTCCTTTTTCACTCTTGCTTTGGAGGATTTCTATTACCCTCTTCTGATAGCTTTCTTTTTTTCTCCTTCTTTGGAAAATTCATTCAAACAATTTTGGCGCCAACCTTCTGAAAGCACTCCATTCCACTAAACCCCGTTATGTCGTTGAATGAAATATTGTTCTTCGCTTTGCGTTACAATTTTCATTGCGTGCCTTGTGGTTTCAAAATAAAATAACCTGAGAGAGTTCAGTAGTCTTGTTGCCTTTTAGCATGTTTTATCGCTTCGCCAATACATGAGCCTGAATCCCTTTTTGCGATAAAATACATCTTGACAAATGTCTGCTGTTTCTCTCAGTAGGCTTTTGTTGCACTCGAAACTTTCAAGCATCACATTTAGTTCGGCAGACGAATGATTGTATCCATCTAAATTAATTTGGTTGAGGGAGAACAATTTTAAGTGTAATGCATTTATAACATAAACTTAAGTACACTTTTGGAATATGGAAACCTTAAGGTAAATAAATATACTGCGTGATCACTGACTTATGACCACCTACATAACACTTCTTAGGTCATTCTTTCCCCCTCGCCCAGTACAGCAGCCATCCAAAGTAGCATCGATTCAATAAGACGCAAGAAGCAGTTGGAAGATATGGCCAACTGCGTGTAATGAGGCCTTCAATGCAGGTATGGAAGTGATTGGTGTATCCCAATGCCTGATATGCCATTCCATAGTGTCCCACAAGTGCTCTAAAGGATTGATATCGGGGAAGTTAGGAGGCCAGTCGAGATGCTGTAAGTCTGAACTGTGTTCTTCAAACCATTCCTGCGCAACATTGGACCTGTGTCTCAGCGAATTGTCATCTTGAAAGATACCGTCGGCATTCGGGAAAAAGTACAACATCACTGGGTGTACAGAGTCAGCAAACAATTCACGATAGGGGGCACCAATCATACGTTGTTCCACATGCATTAGGGGCCCAAGTTCCTATCAGGTAAACATAACCGACCTCACACAACCTCCTCCACCGACTTTCACTGTGGAGACTATGCCGGATGTATCAAGTGCATCATATTGTTTGGACCAAATACGTACAATACCATCGACGGTGTGGAATAAAAAACGCGACTCGTCACGCCAGCACAAGTTACGTCCAACTTGCACGATATTTGCAGCAGGCGAGTCTTTTGCGCTGATGGACTGTGGTTAGGAGAGGATGTCGTTTTTGTGTCTGCTGGCTGTTACAGCCCTTATGTGCGAGTGTGCGACGCATGGTCATGACAGATATTGTTCCGGGGGATTGACCTCTGTTGTACTGGGTAATCAACTGTTGAACAATAACTCCGTCAGTTGGCTTGTACAAGTCGTCGGACCTGGAGTTCACCTCTCACATCAACCTTTGACTGCCTTATGCAGTTTTGCTTCCGTATCGTTGCTTGACCATTTTCGCGTCAGTCGGGATAGACTTTAACTACAGCGGATCGCGAACAACCTATCAGTTCAGCCGTTTGGGAAGCAAGGCACCCGCTCTCCGAACTCTCACAATCTGTCCTTTCTCAAAATCCAGCAAATCCTTCCGTTTACCCATCACGTTTTATACTCCACTTGGACCTAATACTCCATTCAGACCTTATACATCCACTTAGACCTTATGTATCCCTTATACATCCACTAAGACCTTATACTCCACTTAGACCTTATACATCCCTTATACATCCACTTAGACCTTATACATCCCTTATACATCCACTTAGACCTTATACATCCACTTAGACCTTATACATCCAATCTGTCCTTTCTCAAAATCTGATAAATTCTTCCGTTTACCTGTCACGTTTTATACTTCACTTAGACCTCATACATCCCTTATACATCCACTTAGATCTTATACATCCCCTACACATCCACTTAGACCTTATACTCCACTTAGACCTTATACATCCACTTAGACCTTATACATCCGTTGTAAATCCACTTAGACCTTATACATCCACTTAGACCTTATACATCCGTTGTAAATCCACTTAGACCTTATACATCCGTTGTAAATCCACTTAGACCTTATACTCCACTTAGACATTATTCATCCCTTATACATCCATTTAGACCTTATATATCCAATCTGTCCTTTTTCAAAATCCGATAAATCCTTACGTTCACTCATCATATTTTATACTCCACTTAGCCCTAATACTCCACTTAGACCTTATACATCCACTTAGGCCTTATACATCCCTTACACATTCACTTAGACCTTATACATCCAATCTGTCCTTTATCAAAATCTGATAAATCTTTCCGTTTACTCATCACGTTTTAATACTCCACTCAGACCTAATACTCCACTTAGACCTTATACATACGTTTACCTATCACGTTTTATACTTCACTTAGACCTAATACTCCACTTAGACCTTATACATACGTTTACCTATCACGTTTTATACTTCACTTAGACCTAATACTCCACTTAGACCTTATACATCGATCAGCCATTACGTTATGACCACCCTCAGCCTAGAGAAATGAGCGCGCATGGAGACCGAACGGTGACATAGGTGAAGTTCACAGAGCAGTATATATACAACCCGAAGGCCGGCTTTCGGTTAGTAACAGTGTTCGGAGTCAGAATGGGAAAAGCTGCCGAATTATCGGAGTTTGATGAAGGACAAATCGTGATGGCACGGTGTCACGAAACTACGATCACGGAAACCGCGCGGCTTGTGGGTCGTTCACGTCACGCTGTAGTGAGTACGTATCAAAAGTGGTGAACAGATGGCCAAACGACGAACCGTTGTTCATCCGCGTGTCGTCCGCAGCTCATAGATGCCAGAGCAGAGACTGTCGCGCATTTTTCACAGCGACCGCCGCGCCACGGTACGACAAATCACCCGCAGCTACAACACTGGTGATCAGGTCAATGTTTCACAGTACACAATTCATCTCTGCCTTCTGCGCATGGGCCTGAGTAGCCGAAGACCCAGCCAGGATCCCATGCTCACTGTTCGTCATCACTAACAACGCATGAAATGGGCCCAAGTGAATCGAGATTAAACCGTGGATGATTGGAAGAAAGTGGCCTGGTCTGACGAATCAAGATTCCTAGTGCACCACGCATACGGCGGAGCGCGGATACGCCGATTACCAATGGAGGCTATGGCATTTGGATGCACTGTTGGGCGGAAACAGGCCGACGGCGGTGGTGTTATGGTGTTGGCGATGTTTTCTTGGGACACTTTAGGCCCCATTATCCCAATAGCACAATCCCTGACAGTTGTTAGGTATCTGAACATCGTTGCGGACCAAGTTCACCCACTCATGGCAACTGTGATCCGTGCTGGTGATGGCCATTACAAACAGCATAATGAGCCATGCCACACTGCCAGAATTGTCAAGGAGTGGTCAGAGGACCATGCTAGTGACTTTCTGTTAATGCCCTGGCCTCCAAATTCACCTGACATGAACCAATCGAACATTTGTGGTTCGACTTGGAAGAAGCAGGTTCGCGCTAAATCACCATCACCCCGAAATGTACGGGAACTGGAGGACCTGCTGTTGACATTATGGTACCAGATACTCCAGGATACCTATCGCCACCTCATCGAATCGATGTCTCGCCGAGTGGCCGCTGTTTTGCGGACTAAATGGGGTCCTACAGCTTATTAGGTAGGTAGTCATAATGTAATGACTCATCGATGTATATGCTACGTTGGTCGACTCGTCGCGCCCTCTCGGAAATCCGCATCCAATTTGGATAGGGGTGGTTCTAACTCAGTGGCCACTTGGTGTATATCTCCTGCGAATAACAGATGTGCATGTTTCAGTTATCTTTACCCAAAAAATTGCATTAGCGATAAAGAGTATAGGCAAAAACAACCCGGAAAGATAAATCGTCAAATTTTTCAAAAACAATTTAAAATTTCATTTGCATTTATGATTTAGTATTTTTATTAAATTTTATTATTGATTATTTTTTATCAATTTTAGTACCTGTTACTGAATTTCGACAATTTGCCATAAAAGAAAGAATGTTACGTAGGAGTCAGGTGCTAAAAATATTTAGTTTTTCCAAAACATTGTTCTGCCATTTCTTACGATTCCAGATATTCCTTGTGAAAAATGCAAATCAATCAGCTGAATGCGTGGGATTAATACGCCGCTTTTCCTAAGTTTATGGGGTAGAATAATTTTAGCACGTCTTTTTAAAGAAAAGTACGCGCTTATAATGTCACTATGTTCGTCCGCCTGTGGACACCATATCTATGTAACTATTCTTCCTATTTCAAAAACTATTTTTACAGTGGGAAGACCGAACTGTGAGAATGATAATCCTTGCTCCCTGTTCCTTTTCCCATGCATAACTTCGCCGCTTGAGGGCGTAAATGAAGATACTATGGAATTAAAAATATATTTTATTCCATTTCTTTGCTTCTAAATATCCGATTGAAAAAAAATCTTTCTTTCTTTTAATTCCATTCATTACAAAAAAAAATTTGGGTAAAGTTTCTTTTCCAAGTAACGCACATTTTTTCGCTAGGGGGCGTAAAGTTAAATTGCGATTTATCCGATGTCTCTGCTTCTAAATGTCCGATTTGAAAAATCTTTCCTTCGATACCATTTATTACAAAGACTATTTTGGGTAGTGTTTATTTTCCAAGAAAAGCACAGTTTTTTCGCTAGTGCGGCGTAAAGTTAAATTGCGATTTATACGATGTCTCTGCTTCTAAATGTCCGATTTGAAAAATCTTTTTTATATCGGATAGATTTTCTGATGAGAAGCGTTCTGCATATAGTTTCAAAATTTCGTGAAGAACTGCTTTTTTTTTCACTAGGGCGCATAAAGGCATATTTATGTTTCCGATGTATTTGCAGCAGTATCCGCCCTTCTGAAAACTCGACTGAAAAAAGTTCCTTCGCTGTTCGATAACACTCACCATGGAAAATCTTTTGTGCATACGTTCTGCATAAAATAAAGCACAGTTTTACCTCCAGGGGCCGTAGATGTACATTTTATTTTTCTTGACATATCGGCTGCTAACAGTCCGTCTTAAAAAAAAAAAAAAAAAAAAGGGCCGCCCCAGTGGCGCAGTGGTCTAAGCGATGGCCTCTGATCATTCGTCCGAAAGGGGTCCGGGTTCCGGGTTTGAATCCCAGTGAGGCATGGATGTTGTGTTTGTCTTACGGCACTGGCTCTCTCCATTCCCTGGACCAGTGACCCTAAATTAGGGACGGGCGACTGCTTGTAGCCCATTGAGTTGCTCACGGTGGGGTAGTCGTTAAACCTTCAATCCAAAAAAAAAAAAAGAAAAAAAAAAAAAGAAAAGGCTTTCTTTGTCGAACAGCGTGTCAAGTGTGGAATGTTTTGCATATAATTTCAAATTTTTCTTTACTCACATGTTTGCCATTAGAAGGCATAAGTCACGTTTTCGTTTGCAACATATTTAAAGCAATATTTACGCGTCTACAAACTCAGTTGAAAAAACTTTTCTACGGTCAGGCACTACAAAATACGAAAACATTTTGTGCGCATTTTCTGATCAAAATAATGCAAAATTTTGCAGCTGGAGAGAGGAAATGCTTCATTTGTTTTCCTCGATATCACTGCTTCTAAATGTCCGATTTAAAACCTTCTTTCAACACCAGATACCATCCAGTCTGTGAAATAATTTGCATATGCCGTGCGTTGTTTGTAGTACACATTTCTGACGCTTGGTGTGTTAGTGTTTATTTCTGTTTGCAACTGTATCTCCACTTCTAAGAACTCTATCAAAGGATTTCTTTTTTTTTTTCTTGCTTGCCATTCGCTATAGTGAATGTCGGGAACATTATCCTTTTTAAATAATGCACAGCTTTCCTACTAAGGGGTGTGAATGTCAAAACTTTTTTCTCGCTATCTCTGCCCTGAGAAGATGTATCGGAAAAATTCCTTTTCTTTAGAGTTGCGTTTGCTATGAAGAATAATTTCGGCATACTTCCTACTTTTCCGTTAATGAAATTATTCCGCAAGGAAACGCATCAGATATATCTTGAAAATAACTATTGGAAAGTTACAAGCACAATATAGACTCTGGGAAAAGAAACTAGAAATATCTTTTCCGTAATCTTTAGTGACCGCGACCCAGACGTGGAGTTCATTCCATACCCCGAAATTTGTGAATCAAGATGAATCTACGAAAATATATATCGGCTGTACTTTTAGAACTTTGCAGACCCGATTGGCAGAGCACAAATATAGTGTAAAGATTGGTGCTCTTTTCCGTCTTTTAAACTAGGGATCCTGTTATCCAGTATAGGGAGGAAACTATTATTTTTAATACCCCAAGCTCCAGATCTATGTTACGATTTATAGAAAGTTCCTATATTTATAGTTATGGAGAAAAAAGTGTGCAATGATATCCTTCCTGAGTTTGTTCCAATCCCTTGGAAGATTATTTTCCCCCGGAGCATTCCGAGGAACAATAGCTTTCCCATCCGGACACATTTTTGACGCTTAACATGAACTATCTCACCAAGCCCGCTTATTGGACATTACTTGAGTACATCAATTTCAGAGGCAAAGGGATTTCGCCATGTAAAGTTTTGACTTTGATTCCTTTGGAGTGTTTGAATTTCTCTATCGTTCAGCGGGAACAACTACAAATTGAATTTTTACAAAAACCTGTCTGAGTAACTAACCTAAACTCTAACTTAAATCAAACACTTAAATGAAATTGAAACTTCAAATAAATTTGTTGTAATGAGTTTGGAAAAATCATTCCAAAACTGATATTAAATGCTTTTTTCTGCTGAAATAAATTTAAGAAAGATCTACTGTTATTTACGTATCGATCAACGAATGCCTTAGTCATCGGTGACATCAAGCAAAGAAAATTCGAAGCTAACGTAAGGGTTACCAGTATATCACAGCTACCTTGTCCAAGAGTTTTTAGTTGAGCCTTTAATGCGAACATTTTGTGTGGTCAGACAAAGCAAACTGAAGCACGTGCGAACTTGTGATAAATGTTTGTTTATATCGAGCTTTTGAACCCTTTCGAAAAAGCGAACGGAAGGAAAGATAATGTAAGCCCATTTTTAGTGCGTGCTTATGCGAAAGTCGTAATACAAACTGGGCGAGGAGAAGGGTGATTATGATCTTAAAATCTCAGCAGTGCCAATGTGCTTAATGACCTTTGAATACATATCAATGAACCTAATTAAGCAGAGGAAGGCCGAGGGTCGTAGGTTATCGGACATTATCTATCTGTGTACGATTTGCTCACCAAAGGGACGGCCTTGACCTTAGCAAAACAGACGTTCTAGAGGGAAGACACATCTACTCCAAACGAAACATGCCATATCGAATTTCAGTACATGAGAGTAAACATAAGTTACATGAATTTTACTGCCCTAGTAAAAGAGAAACGGGCATTTTGTATGTTTGGTGTTTCCGAGACTGGAGAACGTTAGCCAAAAAACAAATGATTTATTAACGACGATTATACCGAAGGGTATAACCTGAGCGACGAGAAGGGTTGTTGGATGAGGAATGGATGATAACGCACACTCCAACAATTTAGCTCCGGAAGCTACGCTTAAAAAAAGCACCTTTATTAATTTTCACTTTTGTTCTGTTTTAGCAAAGTCTTTTGTAAAAAAAAAAATATATATCAGTGCTTATGTTATCACTTTGTCCGTCCGTCTGCGGACACCATATCTCTCCGATTTAAAAAAAATATTTTTAGCATTAGCTTAAAATGTGAGAATGATGATCGTTTCATTCCGGTTTTCCCCGATGCACAACTTCGCCGTTAGAGGGCATAAATGCCGATGATATTGAATTCAGAATATGTTTTATTCCATACATTTGCTTCTAAATATCCGATTGAAAAAATACTTTTTCCCTTCGATGTCATTTATATCGTAATTTAGGTACATTATCTTTTTCAAGTCATGCATAGATTTTCCGCTTGAGGGCATAAAGTTAAACTGCGTTTTCTCCGATATCTCTGGTTCTAAAAGTCCGATTTAAAATATTCTTCCTGCATCTGACACAACTCCTAATGGGAAATAATTTGCATATAATTTCTAATTTTTGGTAAAAAATCGCTTGGTCACCATTGGGCTTAAGTGTTTATTTCTGCTTATGATGTATTTTGCAGCAAAATTTGAACTTCTGAAAACTGGATTGAAAAAATTCTTTGTGGACCGATGCTATTCATATCGGAAAACCTTTAGAAAATACCTCCTGCTTAAAATAGTTCTTTGTTTTTCTGACAAGGTTCTTAGATTTATATCTTACTTTTGCCTATATCTCTGCTAAGAGTCCTATTTGAAAAATTCTTTCTTTGTTGGAGAACTTTTCTGGTGGGAAATGTTTATCATATAATTTCAAACTTTTCTTAACGCACAAGTTTGCCACTGGAGGGCTAGTGCATTCCGTTTCCGAGGGCTTTATGTTTCCATTGACAGCAACATGTGCGGAACTAAAAACCCGATTGAAGAAATCCCTTTTCAGTGAGATACTAATAACTATGAAAACTCTTTGTGTGCATTTTCTTCCCAAAATAATACACAGTTCCACCTCTAGAAGGCGCCAATGTTTAATCTTTTTTGTCAATATCTCTGCTTCTAAATGTTCGATTTAAAAAGTTCTATATTTCTTCTTTTAATTGTTCGATTTGAAAATCTCTTTGTCTCTGATACTTCCTTCTGTCAGGAGAAACTTTTTGTGTACCATTTGTTAATTTTCGTAACATACTTTTTAGCCGCTAGTAGAAGTAAGTAGTTGTTTTTACATGTATTTGTGGATGTTTTATCGATTGTAGAAATCCAGTTGAATTTTTTCTAACCGGTTCTACTGACCTTGAATAAGTTTGATGATTTGTTTTCTCGTCGGAAGGGATTCAAAAGACGTGCTCATTACAATCGAAAATTTGGTGTCATCTATCTTTTTTTTTTTTTTTTTTTTTTGTGTATTTTTTTAAATTTCGGGCTTTAATGACCACCGAGAACAACTCTATGGGTTTTAAGCAGTCGTCTGTCCCTAATTCAGGGCTACTGGTTGCGGGGAAGAGACACAGATAGCCAGTGCCGTAAGACATGCACATCGCCGATGCGTCATCCGAGGCGATGTTGTGTTTGTATTATGGCGCTGGCTCTCTCCGTTTCCTGAAACCAGTGGCCCTAAGCTAGGAACGGCTGACTGATTGTAGCCCACTGAGTTGCTCACAGTGGTCATTAAATTCAAAAAAAAAAAAAAAAAAAAAAAAAAAAACCAGACAGAGTTTGCTTTGGCAATCGTTTAAAACCACATCTACTCTGTGAATATAAAAATAAGCTAAGTAGAAATGAAACAAATGCGGGACCATATTCACGTAATTAAAGATATGCAATTATTTTCTGTTTGTTTGCTTGGTTTTGTTTTTTCAAGTTTGTACTGAATGGCATTTTTTCACTCTTTCTGTAAAGGTTTTACCGACTGTGGTAAATCCCTTACAGAAAGTGTGAAGGGTTTTACCGACCCGTCCTTCTGAAAACATCCATAAGTCAGATTAAAAACATTTTTCGCTTCGAATAGAGCTAATAATGAAGATAATAATTCATGCACTTCTCTAACGCGCAGTTTCTGGGCAGGTAGCGCACGGAATCTTCATTTTTGGCGCAGTATCATCATCATCA
The DNA here is from genome assembly GCA_039090855.1 of Macrothele yani. Lineage (NCBI taxonomy): Eukaryota > Metazoa > Arthropoda > Arachnida > Araneae > Macrothelidae > Macrothele > Macrothele yani. The sequence continues at coordinate 81,956,752 of CM077026.1, forward strand.
TCATCATTGTCAACCATTATCAATCCACTGCTGGACGAAGGTCTCCCCAAGTTTCCTCCACAGCAGTCTGTCTTGTGCCAGTCTCCTCCATGTCACTCCCGCATACTTTCGAATTTCATCCACCCATCTTCCATGTGGTCTTCTTCTGGGTCTTTTCCTCTCCCTTGGAATCCAATCTAAAATTTCGGCTGTCCATCGATGGTCTGTTCTTCTGGCAGTATGTCCAGCCCATTGCCATTTCAGGGATTTAACTCTGATCATGATGTCTTCCACTCTTGTCATTTTTCGGATCCACGAGTTCCTCTTCTTATCTCTCCTGGTTACACCAAGCATGCACCTCTCCATGCTGCTTTGAGTTGTCTGCAGCCTTTGTATGTCTCTTTTAGCTAAGGTCCACGTCTCTGCACCATACGTAAGCACTGGAAGGATGCATTGATCAAACACTTTTCTTTTAAGACATAATGGCATATTGCTCTTGAAAAGTATGCTGTTTCTTCCAAAAGCTCTCCAGGCAAGTTTTGTACGCCGATTAATTTCTTCACCAATGTGACCCTCACTTGATATCTGCTGTCCAAGATAAACGTATGTGTCTGTTATCTCCAGCTTTTCTCCATCAATCGATAAATCTTCATTTTTTGTAAAAGCATTGAACATCACTTTTGTCTTCTGAAAGTTCATTTTTAATCCCACTTCTTTACTCTTGTCAGCAAGTTCCTGGATCATACTCTGTAGCTCTGATGGGGTAGTTGCAAAAATGACTATGTCATCAGCAAAACGAAGGTGGGTTAGATAATCTCCATTAATCTTTATGCCTTTGTTTTCCCAGTTCAGTGATTGAAAGACATTTTCCAATGTGGCATTAAAGAGCTTCGGAGATATGGTGTCACCTTGTCTCACTCCTTTTCCAATTTTTATGTGTGTTGTATTTTCAAATAGCAGAATCTTTGCACTTGCATTTTCATAGATGTTATTAATAATATTAATGTATGCATCTTCAATACCGCAGGATTTCAGAGCCATTGCAACTGCTGATGGTTTCACCGAATCAAAGGCTTTTTCATAATCGATAAAAGCCATGCACAATGGAAGTTCATATTCCCTCGCTCTTTCAATTAGTTCTCTCAGTACGTGGATATGATCTATTGTGCTGTAGCCACTCCTGAATCCAGCTTGTTCTCTCGGTTGAGCCATGTCCAGTATTACCTTCAAGCGGTGTGAAAGAACTTTAGTGAAGATTTTATAAACCACTGATAGGAGGCTGATAGGTCTGTAGTTCCTGAGATCCTCAATGTCACCTTTTTTATGTAGCAAGATCATTGTAGCGTTGTTCCAATCCTCAGGAATTTTCCCTTCATTAAGGCATCGAGTGAAAATTTGGGCGAGTACTGTTTCGATTTCTTCACTTGCTTCTTGTATGATGTCTACAGTAATTCCATCTTCTCCTGGAGCTTTTCTCCGCTTCATGTTCTTGATTGCATGTGCAACTTCTGCTGGGAGGACTGGAAGAACTCTGGTACCTTTCATGATGTCTGGAGTACATGCATCATCCCTTTCATATAATTTGGAGTAGAAATCTTTCACTCTTGTCAAAATTTCGCCTCTATTTCTTGTTACAGAACCATCTTCTTTTCTCAGTGCCATAATCTGTTTTTTTCCCTTACTGAGATGTCCCTTTGCTATCTTTAGGCTTTGGTTGTTTTCAATTGCTTTCCTTACTAGTTCACAGTTGAATTTCCTTACGTCTTCAGTGATATTTTTTCGTACTGTCTTGCATAGCTCTATATATTCCACTTTGGAAGTCACATCTTCTTTAGTTGTCCTCATCTCTCTTCTTTTTTGCATCAACATTTTGGGTTTTCCTGATAATTTGTTCACATGCAATTTGTTCTTAGACCCAGCTAATTTTGTTGCTGTTTCCATAAGAGCTTTGGTTACTTTTCTGTTAACTTCAGAAATATCCACTTCTTCCGATGTTAGGCCTTCTAAAGCAGAGAATCTGTTCTTGAGTTCCAATTTGAAGGTATTATGGTGTTTTTTAAGGTTGGTTATGTCAATACATTTTGTTTGTCTTATGAGCTTGCTAAGTTCGAGTTTAGTGTTGAGGTGCATCTTACATCTCACCAATCTATGGTCACTGCCTGTGTTGAATTTGTTTAGCACACTGCAGTCTTCCATGACGAATTTTTTGTTACACATAATAAAATCAATTTCACTTGTCGTCCCATTTGGATGTCTCCGTGTCCATTTCCTGTGTGGCTTTTTCTTGAAAAAGGAGTTCAAGATGAAAAACCCTTCTGACTCTGCAAACTCTACAAGAGTATTTCCACGCTGGTTTCTGTTGCCGTGACCGAATTTACCTACTGAAGTTTCATTCTGTTGCCGTTGCCCTATTTTCGCAGTATACATAACTATAAATGCTGATAGTAAAAATTATTTTTACCATTCGATAGCTGATCAAATCCTGCATGCTTTTAGCGTTGTACAACGCGCAATCGCGCTGCAATGGGGAGCAATGCATATTTCTGCTAGATGACCGATACATATATGCATTTACATTTAGCTCTTTATCTACGCTTCTAAGAAGCGTGTTTGAAAAAGTATACTTGCATTTGAGCACAGCTGCAGTGAAGAAAGAAATTGTATTATACGTATGGAAACCTTCGCTAAGCAATACAATTTCCGCTAGGTGACGTAGATTTAGGTTTTTATGGATTCGGTGGAAGAAATTTTTTCACTAATTTCGTACAACGAGGTCAGGATTATTAATCTAGCAATAAGATATACTTGAATCAACACTTTTATTCTTTAATACGTAACTTGAAAATTACACCGCCCTGGGACGGGGTTTGATTCCAGCTCCCAAGGAGATGTAATTTTCAAGTTTTTTTTTTTTTTTTTTTTTGATTGGAGGTTTAACGACCACCGTGAGCAACTCAATGGGCTATAAGCAGTCGCCCGTACCTAATTTAGGGTCACTGGTTCCAGGGAAGTGAGAGAGCCAGTGCCGTAAGACAAACACAACATCCATGCCTCACCGGGATTCGAACGATCAGAGGCCATTGCTTAGACCACTGCGCCACCGGGGCGGCTTCAAGTTTTCTGGAGTGATTGTATTACGTATTGAACAGTGAAACTGGCGTTTCAGGCATATCTGATTGCCAGGTTAGTAATCCTTTAGACTTTTAATCTGATAACGCTCAGATTCTACAAAGAAGATTACATATTCATTTTTTTAATGTCTGATAGCTTCACACATGATCAGTGTGATATGCACATTATCTGATTTTCCAGACGAACTATTTCCTCTGTAAGGGGAGACTTGGTCAATTTACGTTTGGAGCCGTCTCTGCACTTGAAAATGTCCAGTTTGAGAAATTCCTTGTGCATCAGATTGTCATAGCTATGATCCTGATTTTCGGTGCATTTTTCAGTTTTTCTGATGCAACATTTTTCGTAGCTAGAGGCCAGCACCGTCTTTCCCCGAGAAAATGGATGTTGTTTTAAATTTCCGAAAATTTGTTTTGCGTGGTTTACGGTATTTTATTATAGCCATGCATGTTTTATCGAATTTTGTTTTACCGATGAAGGATTACTAATGATTGCTCACTCAAAAGAAATTTCAACTTCGTAATGTGAATAAATGAATCTCTAAGAATGACTGTACCAGAAACAAACGTGCTGTTCGGGAGCCCCTACACCATCATATCAGATCAGATGATGTGTAGAGGGTTTTAGGAAGGGAGTGTCTGACCTCAGGTCTTAAACAACCCTTAGAAATAGGAAGCTAGATTTGGGCTAGAGTACCCGATGGGAAAGTGACACGGAAGCGAGTTAGAAAGCGGGAGGAAGACGCCCTTATTTATTACCGGGGGGGGGGGCAGTACTCGGGGCCATCCGACGTACGGTGGATATGTGGTGGTTCGAGCGGTCGTACCTGCTGGGATCGAACCCTAGGTCTTTTCCGTGGCAGTCACGAACGTTGAGCACAAGGCCACCCGCGGTCTTGCCCCTACGCCATTATTGGAAAGAAGGGTTAAATGCGGCAGCATCAGGTAGAGAAATTTGTGCGGTCGAAGGCGAGGAAACCGTGGACATTAATTACCACTGTACAAGAATGGTTCCGGTATTTCAATGATGAGACACCAGTTTCGAAGACAAAGCTAAGGCCAGGAAGACTAACCACCACCAACGCTGACACCCTGATCAAAGCTGTGACTGCGAACCCGCTACCCAAGGACGGGCTAAGCGAGGGTTCAACGGGTGCGAAGCACCCAGGCGTCCGGTTCCGGTTGCGGCAGGACGCCTCAATCAAATTTTTTGGTTGATAAATTAATATCAGTGACGTGGGAAAAGTTAAGAAAACGTTTTACTGTAAAAAATCGTAATGCTAAGTGGCACGTTTATTTTTTTAGTAAAAATAATTCCTTTATAATTCAACAGAAAACGTCTCGAAATCACAGAATTGGGCTAGACTGCCAGACAGGAAAGTGACACGGAAGCGAGGTTACTGTTTTGTCCAGTAACAGATACCGCGGGCAAAGGATTGAAAATTCTTTTTCTGAATTTTTTTTTTTAATCTTGAAGATTTCAGCATTCGTGATATGCCTGACCTGCGGTATGACAAGGGGGTCAATATGAAAGAAAAACACAATGGACTTAAAAAAAACATAATATTTCGACTTAAGACCCTTTTGCATTTTATGTACTTTGAGCGACTCATACTTTAAATCTATTCGTAAATAACGATGAAAAAATTTCTCTACCAACTATGGACATTTTCAGTATTGTTCAAGAAATATATGCTTTATTTTCTGAATCACCTGACCGATGGCAAATTTTAAAGAAAGAGCTTCCAGCGCTGACCGTAAAACCGTACTTTGAAACAAGGTGGCAAAATAGGATTGATTAAATAAGAGTAACCAGGACTGGGTTACAATTTCGATGTAATCCACGATATTGTATTAGATTTTTTCTTAGAATAGTAAAAGAGACCCCCGTCATGTTCAATGTTATATATAATCATCATCGTCGTCAACCATTACCAATTCTCTGCTGGATGAAAGCCTCCCCAAGTTTCTTCCACAACGGTCTATCTTGCGCCAGTGTTCTCCACGTCACTCCCGCATATTTTCGAATTTCATTCACCCATCTCCCACGTGGCCTACATTTGGGGCTTTTCCTGTCCCTTGGAATCCAGTCTAAAATTTCGGTTGTCCATCGGTGGTCCGTTCTCCTGGCAATGTCCAGCCCATTGCTATTTCAGGGATTTTACTCTGATTATGATGTCTTCCACTCTTGTTATTTTGCTTTATGCACGAGTTCCTCTTCTTATATTGCTTGGTTATATAAGTGTGTGTGTGTGTGCGTGTGTGTGTGCACTCCAGCCATCGGGAAGCTGTAACATGTTTATCATCGTACATGACAAAACTTTTTTTACAGGTAAAGCAGACGTTTGTGTAAATTGACAAAGAGAGAGAGAGAGAGAGAGAGGAAGCTGACTTCTTGGATTATTCGTAGCGTCATCTGAACTAGTGTTTTAGGTATTTCTTTTTTTTAGTTTTATATGAGACCATTGTGTTTTATGAAAAAAGATAATTTACCGGAAACAGAAAATGTTGCTAAAGATATTTTCCCCTCTAAAAATGAAAATAGATTGAAAAATATTCTCGTACAAGGGGGCGGCAAATCTGGGCTTGCACCCGGGCTGCAAATGCCCTTGGCGCGCCCCTGCCGCTACCAGTACACAACAATTAGCAGTTGAGGTGGGGTCTTACCAATCCACACTGTAAATAGTTTTCTGAAATCACGAGCCTCTTTCCGTCATGCCTTTCGCGAATTAACGAAGCATGTTTCTGATACAACCTTCTCCGTGAAACGACGGAAAGAAATCTGAATTTCACGGGGTTTTCGCACGACGGGAAAATTCTGAATTTTCATAACCTATTCCACAATCCCTCTTGTATATTAACGGAAAACTCCGTTCTCACTTTTTCCGTATCCATAAGATAAAAAATTCTTGGTGATAGGATAGATTCGCGAAAATAACTGAGGTTTGATTATTTGTTAAATTTCCATAGTCTGTCGAAGAATCTGATTTTGAAGTTCTGTAGCGAGATTGAATATTGTGGATAGTATATCGCATGAATTTTGGTTTTTGTTGCATAGAATATTTCTTCTCCTCTCCCCCATTTTGTGTAGCAGATAATACGGTATATTGTGTTACCGTAAGAAACCGGGTATTTAAATTGTTCTAAAGGTGGTTCTACTATGTCTATGTATCATTCTGTGGAGTCCTTAATCAAAAGCTATTATAGCTATCAAGAGTACATTTTATATTTAGAAGTTTTCTGAAATAATACAATAAAACAGTACACTTCACCTTTTCTTAAAGACAATTGAAAGTTACTGCCAGTTAAAAAAGAGATCTAAAGTTCCAAGACATTCTGTTTCTTCGAAAAATCACGATGAAAAAAAAACTACTGAATTTATGATAAGTTCTCCAACAGAAAAAAATAAAACTATAACGAACGTATTAAAAAAATAATAAGTTCCAACAGAAAATAAAATGACTAAATCACTTGTATTAATGGGTGGTAGGGTGTGTGTGTGTGAGGGGGAGGGGGGAGGGGGATTCATCATCGCGCAATTGGTTTTACCTTCAACTTGAGAGCGATTCCGAAGGCATTCTGGCTCAGTGGTTAAGACGCGCGGTTTCTAACCCAAACGACCGGCACGAATGGATTATCTGGCGTAAGGGCTAAAAATCCAGCGTCTTCGATGCGGATTCTCTGTATAAACACAAAAAAACTTGAAACGCCCTTTTCTGAAATAAACGGAATTACTGTTTACGGAAAACCTGTGAAAATACAGAAGTAAAAAAAAAACGGTTACTTTTAAAAACAGAAATTTCGTTAAAAGACGGACACTTTCCGCAACTTTGCTGCACGTTATTTCCATAAAGTTTCCGTGAATTTACGCCACTTGTGTTTTTTTCTTTTGCAGTGCAACATCGTTCGTCACCTGCGCCAGCTAGGTTTCCGCTTCAGGCGCCATCGAATGATTCCTCATGAATTGACATCCCAGAAGGAGAAACAACGTGTCGCTTTTTGTCTGAGATTACTGTAAAATCCTCAGGGCGATAGGTTTTGGCATCGTATAATCAGGTGTGATGAAAATTGGATATACCAACGTTATCCTACCTCTGGGAATCAGTGGCTGGGGATACCCCAGGAAGCACAGCCAGTGGTACAAAGAGGGCGGTTCGAGCGGAAAATGTCGTGCTGTGCATTTGGTGAATTGTGAAGTTCTCCTAGATGGTCTGTGGACGGGAACTGTATGCCAGACGACTGCAGGTGTCCCATTATAGTCTGTACCAACAGTACCCAGTGCTCATCAGTAGGAAGCGAGCGTTGATGACGTGGATATCGCCCTAAGTCACACCTCCAGAGTGTTAATTCAAAAACCAAAGGAACTGGAAAGGGTTGAGATCCTACCCCGTCTTCCATACAATTTAGACTTGCCTCACCCGACTCTCACCTGCTTTACTTCACTGCTAATTTCCTACAAAGACGGCACTTCGCTTCACTGGTGGATGTCGAATTTGGCATCAGAGAGTTTCTGTCCTCGAAACCTTCCGAGTGATACCGTCTTAGGATTATGGCTCTGGTGGTACGTTGGCAAAAGACTACAGAAAACAACTGCCTGTACTTTGCAGAATGAGGTGAGCGTGTATGGCTTTTTTGCATCATTAAACTGCTTAGCTGCAAGTGGGACGAACTTTGACTCACGCTTGTAACTTACAGTTTGTCTCGGTGGATAACCAATTTATATTTTTCCTTATAGTAAGAGTACACCCAGGTGGAAGAGCCACGATGTATATTTGACACAACACGAACACTACCGTAATCAAGATAAACCTTCACTCTTATTACAACTATTGTATCCTTGGGGGTAGTAAACATTGAACAAGCACGTCAAGTTGGCTCTGAACGCATCTTGTCACCTTTCACACTTCATATACAGAGTTTCATCGGTTTATCTTCTTTCTTTACCCTTTTGGAAGACTGCCAAGGTTAGCAAATTAATAGAAACTGTACGGAGTTCAGATACGTCGTTAAGTAAAAAAAATGGAAGCGAGAGATCAAAAATATTTATATAAGAAATAGGAACAAAAAAGCAAGTTAAAATAGGGCATATACGCCACAAGAGATTTAAACGAGGCAAAACCATTCACAGCCTTGACTGCTGAGGACTTGTTCAGTGCAGTAACCCCTAAATAAGAACCGAATGTAAAGCCAGATACAAGCACCCACAATAATACAACAGTTAGAGAAACAATGAAATTCTGACGAGACCAAGAGCATCTGCTGAATGTGTGTCAAGTGAGCTACTATCAGTTTGGAGTAACTTAAAAGAATTAAAGAACAGCTCAATGTAAGACCTTACAGCACACTCACACTTCACGCCACACGGAACTGAAACCACGTAACGATTTCCATTATGAGTCAACATTTAATTATGCAATTCTGAAACGCTTTTTGTTTGCTTACATTGTTTCAGTTGTTTAGTTAACAGCCTTGAAAAATCCCTCCGGTTGACTTGCGAAAGTTCTGCGTTCGAATATGTTTTTTGCTGCTATACCAGTAAACGGATTTGAGACTTCCTGTTTTGCATGAGTTTTTAAAATAACATTTTTAAATTGCATGTCATTCATTTAAAAGCATTTATCTCTGCTTTATACTAGACATCTAGAAACAGGTCTGAAATTCAAAATTTACGGCCTTCATTAGGTGGCATAAATTTTGATTTTTCTTTCGACAGTGTCTCAGCCATTAAACGTTCGACTGTAAAAATTCTTTTAACCTTTAACCGCTATCTAAATTACCCACAAACTTGTCCGAGTTTTTATATGCACTATTTTCCCACTCTAGAGGGTGTTTAAACAAGCACTATGTAGACAAAAGTATTCATACATGTAGGTGGAACAGAAACTATATACGCCAAATCCGATCTCAGCCGGTGAGACCTGATAGAACTGCCGTAGGGGAAGGTTTAACCGACTGAGGTTGGATTTGGAATTTCAGCCCTTTCCAGAGATGTTCTATCGGATTTCGATCTGGACTTTGGGCCGTATAATCTAACTCTATTACGACCTACTCATCAAGCCAGGCCTGGACAGAACTTGCATTGATGGCCCTTGCCTCTTGTTCGCTTATGATCTCAAGCTTTACCGCAATATACAGACTCCTGATAACTGTCTTGCTCTCCAAACTGACTTCTAACCTGTTTCAGTTGTGTACGTTAAACCGTCTACACCTCCACATCTTCAAGTGTCATGTCGTTTCCTTTTCGCGGAAAAGAAGCCCAATTTTTTTTTGTTTTACTGCAAAGTTGGCGACCATTCCCTTAGCCGGACAAATGATGTCCAGGACTTAGGAGTCACATTTGATTCCAACTTGGACTTCAAAAGTCATACCAAAAGAATTGCATTTACAGCGTATAGAAATCTTGGATTCATCATGCGACATTCCAAGTAATTTTCGAATCCTCAGACACTTACTCGCATTTTTGAGACTACGGTCAGATCCTCACTGGAGTATGCGGCGATCATTTGGAGCCCTAGCCAAGTAACTGTAGTAAATGAAATCGAGAAAATTAAAAAAATGCCACAGACACCTTTTTTATAAATCGACTGGTGTTTATGTAGCGGGAATCCCGACGGCTGACCTGTGATTCTTCAATATGGCCTCTCTGCAATCGAGAAGGAAGGCTCTCCAACTCAAGTTCCTGTACGATATCATCAATTAAGATTTCGATGATACTCTAATTGCAACCCAATTAAGTTTCCGTGTTCCATGTTTACCGAGGACAAAATGTGAACTATTTGCCGTGCCATTTTGCAGAACTGATTTTGGAAAAAACTCTCCGTTATGCAAAATGTATAGACTTGCCAATTCAATTGAAAAATTTCCGGATATTTTTAATGTACTGTAAGTCATAATTTTTTTCGTATAGCATGTTTTAAATATCACTTGGCAATGTAAATGTCACTATAGCAATTTCTGTAATTATTAGGGGAATGCAAAAGTCTCCGCCGTTTTAAGGAGAAAGGAGACAGGAACAATCAGGAAACCAGTACACATTTATTCAACGAAATATTGGCCGTTAGTATCAATGACATCAATGACCTTTTGCCATTTTTCAGGCAAAAAATGAATACCTCTGTGATAGAAGGACTCGTGTTTTGAGCTGAAGAACGCAGTGACGACATTTTTCTGCTCAGGAACTGTGGTGAACCGCTGTTCGGCTAGGGCATGTTGCTTAGAGCGAAACAGATGAAAGTCTGAGGGTGCAATGTCCGGGGAGTAAGCTGGGTGCGGTAAAACCTCCCAGTGTAACTGTTCAAGGGTTGCTTTCGTTGTGTTACCGACATGTGGTCTGGCATTATCGTGTAACAGGATGACTGGGCAGCGTCCTTTACCTGTCCATGGTCGTTTTTGCTCGATTGCGGCGTTCAGTTTCATCAACTGATCGCTATATCGTTGTGCAGTGATTGTTTCGCCCGGTTTCAACAGTTCAAAGTACAGCACTCCATGCATATCCTACCACACACACAACAGCACATTTCCCCCGTGGATATCCTGTTTTGCAGTGGACGTTGATGGCTGGCCTGGGTCGACCCAGGATCGCTTGCGTACGGGGTTGTCGCAATAGAACTATTTTTCATCCCCGGTGACAACCTTCCACAAGAAATTCTGCCCTTGAAACCTCTTCAGCAGCGACATACAGATCCCAATCGTTGACCAATTTTACCATTCGATAAAGTATGCGTAACACACTTATCAATCTTCTGGATCTTCCCCAAGGTCTGTAAGCGCCGTACCACCGTCGATTGAGCCACTTTCAAACGTTTCGCCAGTTGCGTGGTCGATTGTGTGGCATCATCTTGCAACAGCGATTCCAGCTCCTCGTCTATGAGTTCCTGCGGTCTACCTGCATGTGGCTTGTCTTCCAAGCTTAGATCGCCTTTCTTAAACCTGGCAAATCATTCTCGACACGTCCGCTCACCCATAAGCGTTTCGCCATACGCCTGACATATTGAACCGTATGCTTCACTTGCACTTTTCCCTAAATTAAACATAGATAACAAACAGTGCCGCAAATGAACTTTATTGACCGCCATACTTGGCTTCATGTACGAACTGACAGCATGGATCGCCGGCTGGTTATACCCCTACGGTAGCGGAGGCGGTGGAAACTTTTGCATACCCCCAATAGATATACCATCTGTAGAGATGTGCTTACAAATAAACAAATAAATATGGCAATGCGCTTGATCTTTGTGAAACAGGCAGGGATCTTTGCCGAAGTACTGTCACAATGTTCGTAGAACAGAATTATTCAGAATTACCTCTTACCTGGCGGCCGTTAAGCTGGAAGGCACTACAACCAAATGACCGATTCTTTCCTAGAAGAATCAACTCCACATGTATAACGTACCAGGAGATGTGACGTACCTGCCAGAAGAACGCACACGACATAAAGGCAGATAGGAATCAGAATAAAACGTCCGCGTAGCTCAATTGGTAGAGCAACTTATTCCGGAATGAGGGGACCCGGGTTCGAATCCTGGCGCGGATAGAAATGACGGAGAAATTTATTTCGTTATAATGGCGCCCGAACTATCCGGATGACCAGACCGTTCAAAATCTCGCATTGGTGTGATGTTATTTCCACACCGCGAGATAGGAAAAATAAGAGAATCCCTTCTCCAGCACTTCTAAAGAAAAAAATAATAATAAGGGGGAGATGATGTAACGTACCAGGAGATGTGACGTACCTGCCAGAAGGACGCACACGACATAAAGGCAGATAGGAATCAGAATAAAACGTCAATTGGTAGAGCAACTTATTCCGGAATGAGGGGACCCGGGTTCGAATCCTGGCGCGGATAGAAATGACGGAGAAATTTACTTCGTCATACACACCATAACAGATTCCCCTTCAAAGCTGGAATGTAGGGGCAATGCAGTTCGTCTAACAGCGTTCCCTAGATAACGCCACCCCCAAATACGTTTAACCAAACGAAAGGGTGAGTAATGCGATTTGTCACTACATACGAATTTCTTCCATTATTCTGCTGCCAGCGAACGGCAAGCGAAGCACCACAGCAGTCAGTCATTTTCTGGCATTGCCTGAAGTAATGTAGGTCATGTGCGCTGCTGACCTAACATGGTAATCGTGGGCATGCAGTCTCCGACGAACTGTTCTGGTGCAAACAGCTGTGCGACGTACCGTCGAAGGCCAGGTGTGTGGCAGAGGGCATTCGTGTTTTTTCCACATTCCGCAATAAGCTTCGCTTGGCATGATCACCCAGTTTATGTGGCTTCCCTGGGCACGGTTTCGCTGTAGTAGCACCAATTGTTTTTCCATCGATGAGGCATATCAGCGACAGTGGATCTTGGAAATCCCAGAAGAAAGCAGCAGTGCCATGCATTGATTGCTTACTTAGGTGGCATTCAAATACCATGTCCCTATCAAAGTCAGTCAGTTCAACTCCGCGCGGCATAGTCGCTTCCAATGCTGTCTGACAGGTGTTATAACGTTCTTCTCTATATACAGCACCGAACACACCAGTGATGACGCCAGGAGCTCACATCTGGGCTATTAGGAAGGCTAAGTATCGTACGAGGGCACAAATTTTGAAGTACTTATCAGAAATTTTGCCAAAATAATTCTGTTCATGTGAATTTTAAGTGATGCTGACAATGTTTTCGGCAGAAATAAAGTTTTGAGCTACACATTGTTCGTAGAATTTAGTCAATATATCTAGTACTATAAGCCCTAAATGCGAGCCTCCATGAGCAGTTACTCTTTTTTCCCAATTTTAGTTTACTCACGTGGTTTGTCTAATCTTTTTTAGCACGTCTTTTGTAAAAAAAGATCGTGCTTATGTTACCGGTTTGTCCGTCCGTCTGTCTGTACCCATGATATCTGTGCAACTATTAGTCCGATTTGAATTTTTTTTTTTTGCATTGGGAAGCTTGTTAGCACGTCTTTTGTAAAAAAAGATCGTGCTCATGTTACCGGTTTGTCCGCCCGCCCGTCCGTCCGCCTGTACCCACGATATATGTGCAACTATTAGTCCGATTTCAAAAATTCTTTTGCATTGGGAAGCATGAAATATGCGAATGATGATCCTTTATTTCGTTTTTTTTTACAATGTACAATTTCGCCGCTAGGGGGCGTAAATGCAGATGATGTCGAATTCAAAAATACGTTTCATTCCCCATATTTGCTTCTAAACATCCGATTTAAAAAATTATTTTATCTTTCGATTCCATTTATGTCGAAGAGTATTTCAGATGTAGTTACTTTTTCAAATTACGCATAGATTTTCCGCTAGGGGGCGTAAAAGTAAATTACATTTTCCCCGATAACTCTTCTTCTAAAACTCCGACTTCAAAAATGTTTTCTTTAGCGGATACATCTCTTGATGGAAAATCTTTTGCATATAATTTCCAATTTTTGGTAAAGAATGCTTTAGCCACCAGGGGGCGTAAGTGTTAATTTTTGCTTCTGATATACACTGACGGAACAAAAATCCCGACAAAACGAAACAATACTTGTAGAGGAATGAAATGGCGGCAATACATTTGTATAGGTAACACATTTAATCGATTAAGGTTTCAAGATCACAGCTTATTGTAAGCGCGAGAAGAGCCATTTTAAATGTGAAATGCTGGTACATTAATAACCGGTGTAACCGCCAGAATGTTGAATGCAAGCACGCAAACGTTCGTGAATTGTGTCGTACAGGTGCTGGATGTCAGTTTGTGGGATGGAGTTCCATGCCTATTGCACTTGGTCGGTCAATACAGGGACGGTTAATGCTGGTTGGGGGTGGCGCTGGAGTTGTCGTCCAATGATGTCCCATACGTGCTCGATTGGTGAAAGATCTGGTGATCTAGCAGGCCACGGCAACATGTCGACACTCTGTAGAGCCTGTTGGGTTACAACAGCGGTATGTGGGCGAGCGTTATCCTGTTGGAAAACACCCCCTGGAATGCTGTTCATGAATGGCAGCACAACAGGTTGAATCACCAGACCGACGTACAACTGTGCCGTCAGGGTGCGTGGGATAACCACGAGAGTGCTCCTGCTGTCATAGGAATATGCTCCCCAGACCATAATTCCAGGTGTAGATCCAGTGTGCCTCGGCCGCAGACAGGTTGGTTGCAGGCGCTCACCTGGCCTCCTTCTAACCAACACACGGCCATCACGGGCACCCAGGCAGAACCAGCTTTCATCAGAAAACACAACAGATCTCCACTTCGTCCTCCAATGAGCTCTAGCTTGACACCACTGACGTCGCAAACGGCAGTGGTTTGGAGTAAGTGGAATGCACGCTACAGGGCGTCTAGCTCGGAGCTGTCCTTCAAGTAACCGATTTGTAACATTTCGTTGTGTCACTGTGGTGGCAACTGCAGCTCGAATTGCTGCCGCAGACGCGGTACGATGTGCCACGGCCCTACGCCGAACACGGCGGTCTTCCCTCTCAGTAGTGCCACGTGGCCGGCCGGAACCCGGTTTTCTTGAGGCAGTACCTTCCCTTGACCACCGCTGCCAACAATCATGCATAGTGGCTACATTCCTGCCAAGTCGTTCTGCAATATTGCGGAAAGAAAATCCACTTTCTCGTAGCCCTATTACACGACCTCGTTCAAACTCCGTGAGCTGTTGATAATGGCTTCTTCGTCTTCTTAAAGGCATTCTTGACTAACATCAACACCCTACGTCGAATCTCAACGATAACTAACGCTCACGAACGTTACAGCCCGTATTTACCGCAAACCTGCTTTGAATGTTCCGAGGGGCGCTACTAGCGCCACACGTATGCTCCGAGCGCGAAATTTGCATAGATGTCATCTTACAGATGTACTCTCACCGCCTACCAACTGTCGTTTATCTAACACAACCCCTTCTCGGTGTTGGGATTTTTTTTCCGTCAGTGTATTTGCCATAAAATCTGAGCTTCTAAAATATCGATTGAAAAAATTCCTCAGTGGACTAATGCCACTCCCATCGATAAACATTTTCGGGATATTTTCTTCTTAAAATGTTCCACAGTTTCTCCGCCAGGGGGCGTAGATGTATATCTTATTTTTGTGAATATCTCTACTTCTAGGAGTCCGATTTGAAAAATTCCTCCTTCTTTGTTGGATAGTGTGTGTTTCCGATGCGAAATGTTTTTCCTATAAATTCAAAATTTTCAAGTAAATCATAGACTTTCCGCTAGGGGCGCAAACGGAAAGTGCGTTTTCTGCGTTATTTCTGCTTCTAAAACTCCGATTTGAAAAATTCTTCCTGTATCGCATACAAAACGTGATGGAAAATATTTTTCACATAATTTCTAATGTTCCGTAAATAATGATTAGGCCACCAGGGGACATAATTGTTAATTTCTGCTTCTGATGTATTTGTAGCAAAATCTGGGCTCCTGAAAACTCGACTAGATTTATTTTTTCTTGGACCGATAGTGCTCATATGGAAAAACCTTTTGAGAATACTTTCTTCCTAAAATAATGCATGGTTTTACCACCAGGGAACGTAAAGTCTCATCTTATTTTTGTCTATATCTCTGTTTCTAAGAGTTCGTAAGCTCATGATTCCGTTTACAGCAATATCCGAGGGATTAAAAACCCTATTGAGAAACTGCTTTCTTCCCTCAGATACTATTGTTTTCCATACAGGTTCCATTGACTTTGAATAGCTTTCATAAATTTAATTTGCATCAGAACGGATTCAAAAGACGTGCTTATTACACCAGAAAATTCGGTGTCATCTTTCTTGTTTAATATTTGCTGTCATTTTTTATTATTTGGGGTTAACGACCACCGAGAGTTACTCAACGTTCTATAAGCAGTCGCCTATCCCTAATTCAGGGCCATTAGCTCCAGGGAAGGGAGAGAGCCAGTGCCGTAAGACAAGCACAACATCCATGCCTCACGGGATTCCAACGCAGACTCATCTCGGACGAGTGGTCAGTAGCCATCGTTTAGACACCTGGGTGGCTATTTGCTGTCAGTTTGTAGTGTGACAAGGAAAATCTTTTTCTTTCTCATCTTTTTTAAACTATGATTACAAAAATAGCGTCATTCTACTACTCTCTTACACATTTGCTCAGAGGACTCCCTCCATTTCATAGAAATGCACACCACCAAATTAAAAATAAAATAAAATATATAAATATATATATTATATATATAGCGAAATTTCTGTGAATTCAAAAAATTCCCATATGTTTATTCAATTTCCTTAAAAATTTAGATGGTGCAATCGCCATGTGTTCAAAATGCTTAAATATGTTTTTTTTGGTAGGGGGGGGGAGGTCGAAGACCATCCCAGCTCACCCGTAAAGTCGTTCGTGCAACACACCCGTACGTGCGCGTCTGTTTCTACAAATGCACGTTTATTTGCAGATGTGGTGGTATCCGAATACTTTTGTCTACTGTGACGTGCCTGCCCCGCAGGACGCACACGACATAAAGGCAGGTAGCAGCAAGAATGAACGTCTGCGTAGCTCAGTTGGTAGAGCGACTTGTTCCGGAATAAGTGGACTCGGGTTAGATCCCTGGCGTGGACCAAAAATGACGGAGAAATTCACTTCGTTATAAAGGCGCCCGAGCTTCTCGGATGACCTGGGCGTTAAAGATCTCGCAATGGTGTGATGTTCTCTCCACACGGCGAGACAAGAAAAATAGGAGAATCCCTTCTCCTATTTTTTTACATTTATTTTTCGCTTCGAAAAATAAATGTGTGTGATGTTGCATTCTACACACCAGATTGACTGGGAGTTCTCAAGTGAACGTTCTACAGCGATGGCTGCCTGCAACGATTCATGGTCACGGCTGACCCGTGGGCTATGCCCCGGCCCTCTTTCGGGAGGGGGGGGAGATGTGACGTGCCTGCCCCGCAGGACGCACACGACATAAAAGCAGATAGCAGCAAGAAGTAGCTCAGTTGGTAGAGCGACTTGTTACGGGATAAGTGGACTCGGGTTCGATTCCCGGCGTGGATCAAAAATGACGGAGGACTTTACTTCGTTATACCACCTAGTGTATTTGCATTTCGAACTTGGTTTTCGTTTCGCACTGTTTTTTGAATTCTTTTTTCATCCGACTGCTGTAATGACGGCCATGATTTTATAAACATTTCCCATTCGTCTTCTTGTTGAGTTTTTCGATTAGGTGGTAAAAATTCTATTTTAGTCATGAATGGAATGCGGAATTACACCATACAATACAAATTTTGAAGATGTGAATCCGTTTTTTGGTGTAAATATGACATGGATGGTAAGTCAGATAATATCCGAAAATTAAAAATTTCGTCGTCCTGGAGCGGGAATCGAACTCGCGTCTCCCAGATAGCGTTCGGGTATGCTAACCACTACACCATCACCCAGAACGACCAAGTTACAAGTTTCCGATTAATTTGAATATAACCATCACATGATTCGCTAGTCGAAGCAACCGGCACTGTAGTACACTTAATAATTAAAAACTGTCGTAAAACACTTTTAACATATTCACTATGAGTCTTCTAGGGAAAGAAAGGCATGTTGATTGCGCCTGGGAATACGATGGTTGTTTGTGTTGTTAATGGCTGATGGTTGCACTGAGATGCTATAGCACAAACTGTTGCATTAAGAAAAGAATTAATTCGAGATCAAATATTTTTATTGGACTTTTTATATGAAGTAAAACTTTGCTTAACAAACACCCTTCGCATACGGACACCTCTCAGTTATACGGTATGGTCTCTGTGCAACAGAATGCGTTATAATGGGGGCATTCCTCTCTCTGTTTCGGTGAATGCTTCAGATATGTAGGCGGACATCAATCAGATCATCCCAAACGCACATTTAGAACCTCCCAGTTACGGACAGGTAATAGCAGTACGCATGACTTCATCTACATGCATCATTAGGATTTCGTAAGGGACAGTGCCAGCTGCGGCTGCGTCCTCGCCCAGCTGACAAATCATCTTTACTCCTCTCGTATGATGGTTGAAACTGTCTCAAACCTTCGGTTTTGACTATTGCTAAAAGCTGCCAGTTTTTTTCCTTTGAAGACTTTTTTTGGGGGGAGGGGGATTCACGACTATGATAAGCAATTCTGTGGGTCAATAGCACGATAAGGTACAGAGACAGAGCCATAAGACTAGTGCACATCCTATGCCACATCCAGGAGTGGAACCCAGATCCAGCTCGTACGATTAACTAGAAACTAGCACTTCTTATTACTCGGTTCCTGGAAGGCGGGGGCGCCTGTGTTTCTCGTTTGCCTACTACGCTGACATTTCTTTTCTGTTAGATTACTTATGAGTGTACAATAGCGTACGTGATTATTTTACTTATGGCCGGTAAATGTAAGATGTTAACCAGTGGCGTATCTTGGGTCCGAGACCTGAGCTATCTCATCCGTACCTTCCAGCGCCCCCTCCCCAGTACTGTTTTTTTTTAAACTGCGAAGTTTATTTTTTCAGTTATTAAGTAATAGAAGTATTTTTTTTTCTAAATTTTGGATACATGCTATTGCTAACACAATACCAGATAATTTTGAGGATTAGGATTTTAGCACTTTATCTTTTGAATACTTTATTTGTACATGAACTCCATTCTTCTTTCCTTTTGTGTGAACTTGAGAATAACGTTTTCAAAAAAAGTTCCTCCCGAGTACTTTTTCACATTTAAAAAGAATGTTTTTCTCTGTTGACAAAACAACCAAGTTTCTCAAGTGTACATGTCCTTGTGTGGCTCTAAGATATGTCTAGATTCTTTTTAATGCAGAATAACGTCTTCCGGCAGTTGCAGTTGTTGACGGAAACTTTAATATTAGGTCTGCTAATTTGTACAGATCAGTAAACGCAATGTCCAATTTATTAAATTTCATGTAATAAGCAATTGATTTTTTTTGTATTCATCAAGGGAATAACACACCTTCAGTTCATTTTTGAGTCGAACTGTATCAAAATTTGAAGCATAGGTTCTTTAAGTTCAGACAGTAGAGGCTCAGGAAAGCTTTCACAAAATTTATCAAAACTGTTCGAATACAGCAAAGCCACGAATTTAAGATATGATACGTAGTGCGATCAAAAAGTTCCGAGACTAGGTACGTAGTGCGCCAACAGATGGCAGTACGCGGATACACGAGCAGTGGTCGAGGGCAATGACCTTCATGAGTCATTGCGCCGAGTGGCGTTGTTCTGTGAACATCGGTAGCTGTGCTACATGATATTTGGTGACCACGTGCAGTACACAGCTGCCATTTCGGTGTGGACTGCAAACTAAAGCAGCGAGCGAACAGCAATTTCTGCGTCAAACTCGGCAAATCTGGAACAAAGACGAATGAAATGTTGCGGCAGGCTTATGGCAATGGAGCAATGAGTCGTGTGAGGTATTTTGAGTGGCACTCGCGCTTCAAGAGCTGCAGAACGGCACTGCAAGACGACGAAAGGTCAGGGCGACCATCCACGAGCAAAACCCCCGAAAATGTGGACCAAATTAGGAAACTGGTGCATGAGGATCGTCGAAAAGACATTGTTACCATCGTGAATGTGTCATACGGAACAGTGCAAGAAATTCTGACCTCGGTTTTGAACATGCACCGCATTGCTGCAAAGCTTGGGCCTAAGATTCTGAACCCCGAACAGAAGGCGTTCTGTGTCGAACTTTGTCAAGACCTTCGTCAGTTGGTGGTGAATGAACCAATGTTCCTGTCGCTGGTCATCACTGAGACGAGACTTGGGTCTACGGTTACGACCCGGAGACCAAACAACAGACTTCGGAGTGGAAGAGCCCGGCATCTCCACGACCGAGGAAGGCCAGACAGGTCCGGAGAGCAACCAAAAGCATGCTCATCGTGTTCTTCGATATTCGTGGGGTTGTGTACCGTGAATTTGTCCCCCAGGGCCAGACCGTCACCGTCCTTTTTTACTGCGATGTTCTGCGGCGTCTTAGGGAGAACATTTGCCGTAAACGACCAGAAATGTGGCGCAGGGGCGATTTCCTGCTCCATCACGACAACGCAGCCGCTCACAGAACATTAGCAACATGCAGTTTTGCAGCCGCAACAGCATGACTACCCTCCCTCACCAGCCTTACTCGCCGGATTTGGCCTCCTGCGACTTCTTTCTGTTCCCGAAGATGAAGCTGAAGCTCAAGGGCAGCCGTTTTGAAACCGTGGACGAGATCCAGCGTGAATCACAGACGGTACTTGACACGATTCGCGGACTTGCAGAGAGCGACATATCTTAATATCGTTGATAATAGACTTTTATTTGCGCATTCGCAGCTAGCCTAGGTGGCCTCGAATATACGGCACTGGTGTTAACATTGCCAGAAACGCGTAAAAAAGAGTTTTGCTTTACTTCTACGTACTGCAACATAGAAATAACTTTTAAGAACACTTCTGTTTTACCGACAAAAATAAAAGTCTCGGCGGAGAGTGAACGAGAGAATGACCTCATGGACCGACAAAGAATAAATATGAGATTTTGCTGTATTGCAAAAATTGTCATAAACGAATAGTAGCGATGCCGCCCCGGTGGCACAGTGGTTTAAGCTCTGGCTTCTGACCGTTCCCCTGAGATGGGTCCAAGTTCGAACCCCGTTGAGACATCCTAATATATAATTTGCTAGAGTCCTCCTCCTCCGTGCCACTTTTTAAGTCGTCATAGCAACAACCGAGAAACAAATGTCTGTGACGTCACGCTTTGCTTTTCATGTTTTCGTGTAGGTGACGTCATCACATACACGCGCACAGTCTACGCGTATATGACTTTGTTTTGTTGTCATAGCAACAAAGAACACAGCTGCTGCTGTGACGTCATCTAATCCAAATCATTCTCACATAACGTTAGAGATGCGTTACGTCACACAGTCAACTCTTTAGAGATTCGAAAACTTTACGTCAGGAATTTTGGTTCTATTTCCTATAGGGCATATAAATAAAAATAATAATAATAAATTTTATTTTTTGCAGCCTACAGTGTAACTGCAAAAAATAAGATTCATTATTGTTATTATTTATATACCCTTGATATACTTTATTACGCTGTTTAACAGAAAAAAACGAACATTTATATTCCGGTGTTCAAACTGTGTTATCCGAACCGTTCGTGTTTATTGTTTTGTTTACATCTTTTTTTCTTTCGTTCGAAGTTAGAGTTGTTTTTTTTTTTCTGGTGTGTGCAATTCGAAGTCATTTACACTGGCGGAAAATGAAGAAAGAACACCAAGAAGGAATTGGCGGACGATCATAAAATTTACATATGTTAATGGGGTCGAGTTTACGTAGGTGTGATGCTAATTTCGGGACCAACGCTTACGCCACAGCACGGCATAATATGCAAATTATCGTCGGTGGTATTTAAGGAGTACGACGAAGTGAATGTAATCAGTCGTCGGCGTACGGACACGTGCGAAGAGCCTGAAGAAGCTGTAATGCTTGGACATGGAAGACGTGTACGATTTTAGCAGTTATCGGACTTTTAGCGAGGTCGTCTAGTCGGACTCCGCGAGGCTGGGTGGTCGTATCGTCGTATTGCGGAGAGAATTGGACGGGAAGTATCGGTGGTGGTACGATGGTGGCGTAGATGGTCCGAGGAACATTCCCACACGAGAAGACGTGGAACCCGGAGTCACAGACGGACTGATGAGCGGACCGATCGACGCATAAGAAGAGCGGCGTTGTCGAGCAGAACATCCACTGCAACGCAAATCCGAGCTGCCGTTGCACCTGAGGTGACTATGCGAACAATCCGCAACCGTCTACTGGATGCAGGACTACGAGCACGTGTGCCTCTGGCATGTGTTCCTCTGACTCCAGCCCACCGTCAGGAACGGCTGCAGTGGTGTCGCCAACGTCTGCACTGGAGAACGGAATGGCGATCTGTCGTGTTCAGCGATGAAAGCAGATTCTGCTTGGGAGCCTCCGATGGCCGCATGCGTGTTCGCAGACGCACAGGGGAGCGTCTCCACCCTTCTTGCATCCGCCAGCGACACACAGGGCCTACACCTGGTCTCCTGGTGTGGGGAGCGATCAGCTATCACTCCCGTACACAACTAGTGTTTGTACCGGGTACGTTAAACAGCACCTCCTACATCAACAACATCATTCAGCCCGTTGTTGTGCCATTTGTAAGGTCGGTCCATCCTGGTATTTTCCAGCAAGATAACGCACGCCCACACACGGCACGTGCAACGCAACATGCACTTCCGGGTGTGAGACAACTTCCGTGGCCTGCACGTTAACCGGATTTTTCCCCCATTGAGCACGTATGGGATTTTATGGGACAACGACTTATCCGGTCACCACGGCCAGCCACGACCATTCCCGATTTACGCGTCCAGGTTAAGGATGCTTGGAACCCAATACCCCAAACTTACATTCAACATCTGTACGACAGACTCCATGCCAGAATTGCACAGTGTGACTCAGTTCATGGCGGTTCAACCTCGTACTAACCATGTTACATGGAAATGGAAATGTTATTTTTCAGTTTACCAGCAAATACAGCTGTATTTTGTCATAATGCTTTGATCACGTTTTTCTCTGTATTCCGTTATTATGCTGTATAAATTTCGTTGGTATCAGACGTCTCCTTCTTGGTATTCTTTTTTCACTTTCCGCCAGTGTAATTCATATTGTGGTTCATTTGCCTCAAAACATCGACTTTGTTTTGCGTGAGTTTTAACAACACTGCAAATATGCCTCCTAAACGGGAAAAATCTGCCGAGGAAGTAGCTTTCCAGAAGGAAGCAGCAAAAAGACGAAAGGCGGAGCAAGAAAGGGCCCGTCGGGAAAGTATGTCTGCTGTGCAAAGAGAATGCGATCGGAATCGCCATCGCGTAGCAAATATAACTTCTCAGCAAATTGAAGGAAGTCGGGAACGACACCGAATTGCAAACATGACGTCAGAACAAATCGCACAAGGTCGCGAACCACATCACATTGCAGACATGTCACAATCTCAAATATTACGCCAAGGACGTGGTGTTACAATTCGCCGACAAAATCCACGAACTAGAAACCAAGCTGTTCTTGACGCAGTTAACGTTGTAGAACCAAATGTAGACGCTCATAACTGTGGTTCCATGAACAGTATTTGCGAATTTTGTCATGCAAAAAATTTTGCGGCAGAACAGCCATCTGACAAACCTTTTTACGCAATGCTGTCATAAAGGCAAAGTAAAATTAGATGCTATAAGATCAACTCCTGTAATTCAGCAGTTAACGAAAGTACAGCATCAATATTCGAAAAATTTCGTAGACAACATAAGATCAATAGCGCTTTGGCGTTTGCGTCCATGGGAGCTAACATGGCTCCGCCCCCTGGATACGGTCCCTGTTGTTTCCGAATTAACGGACAAATTTACCAACGAGCAGAAGCTTTGCACCCAGCAAATGGGGACCAGAGAAAGTTTGCTCATCTGTATATATTGGACCCGCAAGAGGCTGGTGATCAAAGAATGACGATTAGGGAAACCGCCCAGTGCAATCCAAGTCTGATGCAAGAGTTAAGCACTAAAATGCTTTATGAAGTTGAACAAAAACGCATTAATGATGCCGCTCTGCATGGCGTTGAGACGGCAAAAATAGTTCACGGAAAAGAATAGGGGAAATTGATACAGGATTCACAGTCAGTGTATACGAAAAATGTTGTGTTCCAGGAAGTGTTGACGAAATAGAGACCAAAGGTTTTACAAAACACATAACAGACAACCCGTCGTATCAAATTCCATAACCGACTGCTTGGGAAATTTTCACAAAGCTGTGAGCCAACGTCGCCATCTATTGACGTGGAACTCTAAATAAATGTCAATAATTTCTGAACCATAAATTTTATTTTCCCCGTCATTATTGACATGTTTTCATCTAGTTATAGATATGTTTGTCTTACGGCATTGCCTCTCTCCCTTTCCTGGATGCAGACGCCCTGAATTACGAATAGGCCACTGAGTTACGCACGATAATCGTTCAACCCCCAATTCAAAAGAAAAAAAAAAAAAAAAGGAAAGAAAATAAAAAGAAATAATGGTAGCGATGAACGTAAACTTCTCTTGGTAGGCTTCGATAGCAACAAAAAGAAATACAGGTAGGCTCAGTTCTGATTGAGCCGTTGGAACGTAGGACTACGACTTGCAAATCGAACCGTTGAAATGAGCTAGTCGAGTATAGTTTCAAAGCGTTTATTTAATTTGTTATAGCCAACACAGATCTATGATATGAAAAGTAGCTTACATATTTTTTACAAATAATGCTGGATACTTTGCAAACACGCCGCCCCGGTGGCGCAGTGGTCAAAGCGATGGCTTCTGATCATTCGTCCGAAAGGGGTTCGGGTTCGAATCCCGGTGAGGCATGATGCTGTGTTTGTCTCGGCACTGGTTCTCTTCCTTTCCTGTAACCAGTGACCCTGAATTAAGGACGGGCGAATGCTTATAGCCCATTGAGTTACTCACGGTGGCCGTTAAACCTCCAATAATAATAAAAAAATAAAAACATTGCGAACACAAAGCAGATCGATAAACGAATTACCCAACGTGGTGCTCTGTCTTCTTGGGCTTCTTACATTCCTCATCACTTGCTCTCGTTTCGATTTTCTCCACTTTTGCTTGCGTTCATTCTGCGAATTTCGCGGCATTGTCGAAAATGTTAAGCAGTTCACACGAAACTAATTTTTAAACATTTTAGTTGAAACCACTGAGATATGTTCTTCGCATATTTGAATAGATCTTGTTAAGTGTTTTAAAACGATACCACGTACAGTCGTTTTGCACCCACGGTTGTCCACATAAACCGCGATACATATATATTTTTTTTGATTGAAGGTTTAACGACCACCGTGAGCAACTCAATGGGCTATAAGCAGTCGCCCGTCCCTAATTTAGGGTCACTGGTTCTAGGGAAGGGAGAGAGCCAGTGCCGTAAGACAAACACAACATCCATGCCTCACCGGGATTCGAACCCGGACCCCTTCGGACGAATGATCAGAGGCCATCGCTTAGACCACTGCGCCACCGGGGCGGCCGCGATATTGTCAAAAGTGTTCGCTGGTTCGCAAGAAAACAATTTTTAATGTTCAATTCAAACCATTGAGAAATGTTCTTCGTATATGTGAATAGATCTCGTCGAGAGCTTTAAAACGATATCATGCACAGTCGTGTTGCGCTTACGGTTGCCGAGATAGACTGACTCAACGGCACACCCAGAAATATTGCATCGTGTCCCCCGCGCACAGGGAGCGAGTTGAGCGTCGCGCGCATGATGTATTGCGCAGTACGCGAATTGGAGACTCCATGCTGTTTTCTAATATGCTAACACGATTAGTGTGTGGTACGTATTTTTAACGCTATAATGATTTCAATTGAGACCTATTTTTGTCACAGGAGATCGGCCGTAAGTCGCCCCATACAATCCGCGGAGTTAGTCGTAGTCCTACGTCAAAATATATAGGAAATTAAAGTTTTATGTGATGACGGAACAAATGCGTATTAGAACATGATTAAATGAAAAACACTTCGCTCTCTAAACAAGGAGAGATTGTATCGAAACGTTGCGCACTCATGGGCCAGACTAATTCGACTACCCCTGACTTCATGATTGGACACGTCCATACCACGTAGCAGTGACGTCCTGGACTGGCACAGAAAATGGATGTACGACAATGGGCAGGGCTTGTTAGCTTGCCAATACGAAGCCCGTGCAAGAAGGAAATCGAAATATCCGTGTGAGTTTGAACCGGAAATGATTATCGGCGAAAGGAAGGCTGCGGCCAACATCTCAGCAATCGGCTGCCGTAGTGAAGGTCTGGAGGGAATGGTCCAAAGAGGGGCACATGTCTATGTAACGTGTCAGAAAGGGGAGTTGACTCTTGAGGTAAACGCTGGTTGGCACGTACAGTCCGGAGAAATAGACGGCTCCACATTCCTCAGTTAATGGTAGCTACAACTAGGGCGCACACTGAAACGTTTCTGAGCACATAGTTCAGTGGACCCTCTTGCTAGTGTGTCTGAAAACTCGGAGATACTTTCATGGTCTCATGCTGTCCGACTATCACAGATACCTTTACCTGTAGTGCGTACTGGAATACCATGACTGGGCATTGGACGACAGAAAAGCATCACTTGGTCTACTGGGTCTCCACATCCAACACGCCGCTGGACATCCGTATTCGAGACCGGACGGTCGAACAGCTGCAACCAGACTGCACAGTTGGACGCAAACAAAGCTGTCAGTGGCGGTAACATACTATGGGGATGGTTTTTATGGGTATCACTGGGTAGCTTCATTCACCTTGAACACACACTTGCCACCAGATCCTACAAGCGAAGAGCTGAGGGTTCAACTACCGCGGTATCACGCCTGTTCACCTATTTTTCAGAACCAGGAGGTAGCTGTTTTACCCCCGCTCCTTTTGAGCACCGACGAGAGCAGTCGGAGGTTTTCACTAAGAAGCATCTCACACAAGCTTAGCTGTTGAGAGAACTTGTGACGTCGTACGACGCGTTTTGAAATCCTCGCAGACCCAGTGTATACGTACAGTACATTAGTACTATCGGAATCGGCTTCTCCCAGCGTATATTTTTCTTCTGTTGTTTGTGAGTAACAGTGAATAAATTATAAATGGAAATCTGCTACGCAAAAATCCCATGGATGCGCGACACGATTTTTTAGTTTATCGCCAGTTTGGGAATACCTTCTCAAGACGGTTCGCCCCATGGTGTATTTGAATAGTACTAGACTCTTTTATCAAGACAACGTCCTGTGCCACAAGTCTCGCATTGTGCAGGAATGGTTCAAGAATCATGTACAAGAATTTCGTGTGCTTCTTCTGCAGCCAAATTCTTCCGACATGCATACTACTGAAAATTTATACTCTCGAACACAGTATTAGCCGACCCATACCAGTACCCCACTCTGTTACTGAACTCCCAGATGTCATTCTATATAACCAGGACAGAATACCTGAGAACACTTTCCGCGATCTAGTGGTACACATCCTATTCCTTGTGGAGTCTATCCCTCTCCTACTGGAAGCGATTATCGCTGCTTATACAGTACCATACCCATACCAGTACCCCACTCTGTTACTGAACTCCCAGATGTCATTCTATATAACCAGGACAGAATACCTGAGAACACTTTCCGCGATCTAGTGGTACACATCCTATTCCTTGTGGAGTCTATCCCTCTCCTACTGGAAGCGATTATCGCTGCTCTTGGCAGTCCGAACAGTGTTATGTAAGTGATCACAGTGTTTTGGCTCATGAGTCTGTTAACAAATACACATGTCTACGAGCAGCATTCAACAAAGATATAAACAGTCCACGCAATATGAGCTAGTCAGTTCGCCTTTTCTTATACTTGCACACAAAATGATGTTTAAGTGCACACATCCACGATGGCGGCAAGAGTTTCAATTATTCATCACTTACTTGCATGACCTCCGCTAAAACATTTTCTATTTCGGCAAAGGAGTACGTGGCAAGTCCTGGCTCATTGCTTTACCGACGTGTTCTCGAGCACCTGGTATTAGTAACTGAAAAGGAGTTGGGCGTGGAAAGCTCCAAAATTCGAAAAGAGTATACAGCAATGAATGGCTAGCAAGCAATACAGATGCCATTCAGAGCAATAGAACGATGTTCAGGATCTGTTTAGATTCCATTGTATAGGTCAATATGAATTCTCGGAAAGTCAAGCGCCGAATCATGATGTTTGGAATAGATGATATGAGAAAGCTGAATTGATACCGTGTAAAATACGTAAATGGCGCTTGGTGCACAGTTCGTAGAATATATTACCCTTCTTAAAACACTGAACCATGGTGCTGAGCAGAGCTTATTCGTGGTGGGCTAGTGGTTACGAGCAACCGCCTCCCGACCGGTTGATCGAGGGGTCGATCCACGATAGATTGTGTTGCTCTGAACCACTGAATATTCGTCGTGCATCGGATGGGAACGCTATGCTGTCGGCCTCGGGGCACTGGAACTCTATTACAAATAAAGTCATCTTTTCGTTCCCCCGCCCTTATCTTTCTCCCTCGATGTGCTCGTTAGAGCTTATAGTCTGGCGCTCCCAACTATGCCGACTCGCACTTTTCATCTGGCACTCCTACTTCTCTGATCTGTCTACCCTCTGTCCTATTTGGAGCTGTCTCATGCCATTTCTTATTTTTGCCTGACCCAATAGATCACAAGGTGATCCAATATAGGCATGTTTTTTTTTTTTGATTGAAGGTTTAACGACCACCGTGAGCAACTTAATGGGCTATAAGCAGTCGCCCGTCCCTAATTTAGGGTCACTGGTTCCAGGGAAGGGAGAGAGCCAATGCCGTAAGATAAATACAACATCCATGCCTCATCGGGATTCGAACCCGGACCCCTTCACGGAAGAATGATCATAAGCCAGCGCTTAGACCACTGCGCCACCGGGGCGGCCTAGGTATCTTGTGACTTAGGTTTGACCTAGGTGGCTAAAGCTTTATACCTTCGCCTTTAAAAACGTCCTACGCAAAAATACATAATTGGCGCTCTCTCTCCCGGTATCTCATAACGGTTGCAGCTACCAACACCATGATGATGAAGCCCTCGTGCTCAGTCGTGGCTCTTCCGTTTGCGGATTGTGAATTGATTACCCCTCAGTCTCTTCGTACAAAGTTACATTCAAACGACGTCATTTATAACAACAAGAACAGCGTTTTCCTCAAAATTAATAAGTGTACGAACGAAGTCTGAAATATAAACTATCGTGACACGATTTCGGGAAATTGGTACAAAGTGAAGTGGTACTGTAGCAGCTAATTGTTGTAGTGGTCAGGATCTGATTTACAAGAGGGCATTCAGGACACGTGCCCAGGGCTCCCACCTTTGAGAGGGCCCCAAAATATTGTTATACAATATATTACTTGTTTTGCATCAAACTGATTCACACGGGATGCCGGAGGTGCCCCTGAAAGCCTCTTGTCCAGGACCACAAAGTGTCTAAGTCAGTCCCTAGTAGTGGTAGAAATCGTGTTTTGATTGGAGAACGTCTGTCAGACGTTAAGATTTAACTGATGTACTGCATAGGAAATCCCTAAGACATTTTCTTCCAGTTTGGCTGTTGTGTAGATTTGTCAACGGCCAAATCGTGTGTTGCAACATCAGCCCTGCTTCATCAGCAGTGTGAAGTGCAGCCGCTGAAACCACCGGAACAAGGCAGCTGAACTACTCACTGCCAGTGGCTTTTTTTTTTTTTTTTTGATTGGAGGTTTAAAGACCACCATGAGCAACTTAGTAGGCTATACGCAGTCGCCCATCCCTAATTAGGGTCACTGGTTGCAAGGAACGGAGAGGACCAGCGCCGTAAGACGAACACAACATCCATGCCTCACCGGGATTCGAACCCGGACCCATCTCGGACGAATGATCAGAAGCCATTGCTTAGACTACTGCGCCACCGGGGCGGCACCAGTAGTTTCAGCAGCTCATCAGAAAAGACTTGGGAGTCGTAGATTGCGTACTTACGCGAGAAAAACATGATCTACTCAGAAATTCCAATGTTTAGTACACAAGGCTTACATGGATTATAAGACATG
This sequence comes from Macrothele yani, assembly GCA_039090855.1. Lineage (NCBI taxonomy): Eukaryota > Metazoa > Arthropoda > Arachnida > Araneae > Macrothelidae > Macrothele > Macrothele yani. Next base: position 81,986,395 of record CM077026.1, read on the forward strand.
GTGAGTTCACTTTAAATCGGTGTATTTTGTGCGATGGCCTTGTCGAGGATCTCAATCTGTTTTCTTTGAGAAGACGCTGAATTACATTCCACAGCCACTGATCTTCGAACAACTGAATGAGGTCATTTTCAGCAAAATGGTGCAACGTGCAATACATCACCAGTGCGGCTGCGAGAGATTGCATGGCTTTTGGGAAAATACGCAATTTCGAAAGGTTTGTCGCCTCCGTGATCACCGGAACTTACGTCGCTTGATTTTTTTCAAATTGGAGCTACCTGAAAGACTATGTGTGTGAACATTTCTTGCACGTTCGATTCACTTAAGCCGAACTTTCGAACCTGTATTTATGCAATAAGCCAGATGTCTTACGTCAGGTTTCTGACAAATATTCCGCCGCTTTGTGTTTGAAAGTTGATAGGTGTGTCTGAAAGATGGTTTTGCTGTTTGAATGCGTTTTGACCGCTAATTGTGATTAACATGTGTGACCATCCCGGTAGTGCAGTGGTTTAAGCACTGGCTTCTGACGTTATTTCGAGATTGATCCTGATTCTAATCCCGGGAGGGACATGGATGGTGTGTTTGTCTTACTGCACAACCCCTTTCCCTAAATTAAGGATCAATGACTGCTAGCCCTTAGATCTTATCGTGGCGGTAGATAAGCCAACACCGAAATAAAACAAAACCTATCTATTATAATGCTATTTTTAGGTGAAAACCCCGATTTCACACAAACTAGCTAGCGTCTTGTCTATGTTACCGGCAATGTCTGAAATTAGGCATTGTACAGAATGCCGAAAATGAGACGTCAAACTATGAAACGCGTAACATTTCACACATTTCCTAGGCATTCTATGCAATACCAAAAGGCAAATCGGCAAAGAATAAAATTCTTCGCCAGTGACTATTTTTTTCACGTGCCTCTTCACGTGACTTTCAATGCTCGCTTTAAGCGCCGTCTATGACGTTTTTTTTTTTTACGCTTTCCAACCGTAGGTTGAAGAAGCATATACGCTCCAGCTTTGTCCGTCTGTCTGACCGCACGATAACTCGCGTGAAAATGGTTCGATTTCGACGAAGTTTTAGTACGTGGTAGGTGACAACCTGGGAACGAACCCTATCGAAAATGGGCGGAATGGGGTCAAAGGTCAGGACATAGGAGCGGGATCCATTCCACCGCCCTTATGCGTCATAACTTAGGTAAAAATGCTTCGATTGCGACAACACTTCAGTATGTTATGCCGGAGGTATACTGAACCGGTTCTGTTGAATATGGTCGAAATGGGGTAAAATGTCAGGGCACAGGAGCGAGATTTATTCCACAGCTATTATCCTCATAACTTGATTAAAAATGCTTCTATTGCGGCAAAATTTCAGTATGTTGTTCCAGAGGTATTAGGTCATCCCAGAAGTAATGTCGTTTTGCGCAAGCCCAACAGTAGTGATACCCCTGGTGCTCAGACTATGACGTCGACCACGGTGAGTATAAGAGGGATCACGCGAGCAGACCTTCAAGTCACTTGAGACCGCAAACGGGAGTTCTAGGAGCAGTCGTTGGGTACTTAAACCGCATAGGAAATGGCAGTGTCAGAAGACCACATTAGGCACATTATGCTGTATGAGTTCCACCATCGACATTCAGCGACGGTAGCAATACGAAGCATCAATGCCGCATATTGCCGGGTACCCTGGAGGTCAGGAAATGTCAACGATGGTTCCAGAAATTTCGAGGGGGGGCAGCCTCAAGGTTATGCAGCGACCCGGGCGGCCTGTTGATCTAGATGATAACGACGTTCTGATAGCTGCTGTTGAGGGAAGCGGCCTGTTGAGCTAGATAACGACGTGCTGATAGCTGCTGTTGAGGGAAATCCGCAGGCAACAGTCGAGCAATTGGCCACACTTGTTCATTCAACCCATTCCACTGTTCACCGGCATCTGCGGGACTTCGGTTATGTGTCAAAACTGGATAAGTGGGTACCCTATGATCTCACTTTACAACAGCTGTAACAGCGTGTAGACATTTGCACTTCTTTGCTCTCCCGTGAAAAAAGGAAACCGTTTTTGCACAGAATTGTCACAGGCGATGAAAATGGATTACAAATTTTGAAGATGACAATCCGATTTTTGGTGTAAATGTGACAAGGATGGTAAGTCAGATAATATCCGAAAATTTGAAAATTTCATCGTCCTGGAGCGGGACTCGAACCCGCGTATCCCAAACAGCACCCGGGTATGCTAACCACTACACCACCCAGGACGTTTCCCACAAATGGTTTTGATGTATGTGTGGTGGGATATGCAAGGCATAATCCATTACGAGCTGCTGCCACCCAACAAAACCATTACAAGGGAAGTCTACTGTCAGCAGCTGCAGCGTCTACGCACTGCTTTGCAGGATAAACGTCCAGTACTAGTGAATCGTAAAGGCGAGCTGCTGCAGCAGGACAACGCAAAACCACACACAGGGAAAATGACCAGTGCCATGTTGCAGGACTTCGGATGGGGAAAACTTCCGCATCCAGCATATTCCCCTGACATCGCCCCATCCAACTACCATCTCTTTCGCAGCCTGCGAAACCATCTTGTTGGGGCTACACTTCGAAATGTGGAGGAGGTACGGCGAACCCTTTCTGCCTTTTTTTCCATCGAAACCCACGGAATTCTACAAGTCTGGGATTCAAACCTTGTCGATCCATGGGTGAAGGTTGTAACTACCGGGGGCACTTATTATATGGATTAAAACATCTGTTCCAGGTACGTTTTTTTCTTTTCTTCACACGTTGAAAAAACGACAGTATTTTTTGGGATGACCTGATGTACTGAACGAATCAATAGTCAGGGTAAGGAGGAGAGTTTGTCTGCGCGCGATTTCTGGTAGTATGTTGGAAAGCGTATTATAATCAATCCATTGCATAATTTTACTAACTTGTTTTCACTTGGCGAAGCATGTGACGTTTAACACTCGGTTCAAGCGGACAGTTTTTAGTATTATCGCCATTTGCATTTCTGTCTTTGTTCAGTAGTGACGAAACACGTGAGTTCCAATTTGCGCAGCAGACGTTAGCCCATACTGTGTTGTATGAGAATGGCGGAGCAAAGTGAAAAAGAATCACGGCATAAAAAAAAGCCAGGAAAAGAATCACGGCATGAATCAACTCTATGCCAGGTCACAATTCACTTTATGTCCAAAGGACTTACTCAGAGTTGAAGACGTTCAAGACCACGAAATTCCTCTTAGATCAGCTGCTATCGCTCATTCCACAGGAAGGGGTCAAGTATTCGTGAGGTTTATGTGCAAAACCAAGTGCCAAAATATGAAGTGCTCTTGTGTGAAAAAGACAATTAAATGTAAAATGCCATTATAGCCTTCCCTGTAGCAACAAGTAGGCCAGTGCTAGTCTTTTTCTCTTGTTCTTTCAGTAAGAAAGTCGTATACTTTTTGTAACAAGGAAGGCTAGAACTGACCGTTCGTCCGAGTTGATCCTGTAACTTTGTTTACAAAGTAAGTAACTTTGTATTTCTTCCTTGATTTTCATACACTTTCTTTCAATAAAGGCATTTCCATGATTCTATTTCCACACTTTGTCTAAATAGTCCTTGTCGTTTTATATAAAATGCATAAAAAAGTACTTACAATATTAAAATAACATGAATATTTCATGCTTTGCCCAAAACAGTCATGCATTCTATAGATTTTCTAGGCTTTCTATCCAATGCCTGTTTTTCACACATTGCCGGTAACATACACAGTTAAGAAAATTTTGGGTTTACTGGTTTTCGGATCATCCTGTATACTATGAGCAATCGCGCTCCTCTGCAAATTATTTTCTTTCAAATGACTACATTTCTTCCCATCTGTTGATCTGGTTTCGAAACTGATACGGAAGTTGGGCTGACATTTGTAAGTATATGTTTAAAGTGTTGACTTTAAAAACATTCAATTTTGAACCGCGATTTACTGCTGTTGTGTGAGCTGTCTCCATTCTTGTCCTTACCGTTGTCGTTTTGCATACTAATACACGTGGGTGGTGAAAAGAGATCAAGTAAAAAGAACTGTCTTAGAAACGACGCCGTTCACGCAAATCAGGCAGTTTTTCAACCATGACCGTGAAACTTGTTCTTCTTCTTGTTTCATTTACGTGATAAACATCTGCGTATAATCTAAAAATGCTTTTTCGTGAGGTTCGTGTACTACTTGGCCGTTTTGGAAGAAGTAAGTCAGATCGTGACATGTTCAGGAATCTAAAACGTGAAAAGTCAGTTTGTGTCCAGTGAATTATGTAATCCATAAAAGCTTTAGTGAAGATCTGTTACGTTGATGTCTCAGAAATTACTTGAATTTACCACTCTTTGGATTTTTACACTGTCTGACTTTGCGTCATGTTCTCTAACAATTTAATTCATAGTTTTCAAAAAGAAAAAAAAAGGTCAAATTTAAAATTCATATCATGAATTAAATGCATGATGGAAGAAAATATTAATTTTCTTTCTGGTTTACAATCACTTCCTGCTTGCAAGCCCCAGTAGTACGAGGGTGCTGACGGCCATCATTCGTTCGAGGGGGCTCCGGTTCGAATCATGTGAGGCATAGATAGTGTGCTTGTTTTACGGCACTGCATCTCTTCATTTCCTGGAACCAATGGCCCTAAATTAGGAACGGCCGGCTACTTAGAGACATTGGAAATGAAGAAATGCAACTATTACAGCTCCACTTCCTGGAACCACTGACCGACTACTTTATAGCCCCTTACGGTGGTCGTTAACCATCGCTTCCCCCCTCCCCCGAAAGAAAAAATACATCATCATCTTGAGTGACTGTATAAGGCTTTAACTCAAAATTAAAGAAAAATAATCGCATGTACTTTTTGCCATCCTGGGACCACTGTTTCTTTTTTAAGAGAGGAAGTGTCTGATTCTAACCTCTTTCCATACAGTATGCTAGAGTTTTCCTGATTAAATAAATGTTCGAAGTATTCCTCTTAATAAATAAAATTCAGGCATTGCACTGAAAAGTCTGGGGTAATGATCACATATTCTGACATAAAAGAAAAAGGAAAAACATGAAGTAAAATAATGAATCGAATTCAAAATGTTCGACAATGTTTCAAAATTCCTTGAAACCTTGAAATCGTGTTATTCTATTCATCGGCAAAAATATCTCGCAGATTATTTTTCAACTGCTTGCAATCACCTTCAGGTTAACTGTTCTATTCTGCGAAAGCCTATAAAAAGTCTTACTTATGAATACTGCTATAGGAAGCAGAAACAAATATTTTGTTAATTTTATAAAGAAATATCTAAACAAAACTCGGAAATATACGCATTTATCCAGCATTATGGGAAAACTCTGCAACAAGGAAAACCGGAAATCATACGGTAAAATTTAATTTAACTAATGTCTGTCAGAGTTGAAAGCAGTATTTGTGACTTCGTACTATGAGAAACGAAATGCCTTGATAAATGCAGCCAGACTGGGTTAAAACGGCACTGAAAGAATAGAAAAAATGTATGCTGCTATAAATGATTATCGTACTAAACGATGAAGGAAAGGAATAATTAATTCACTGAGATTTAATTAGTACCGCTCAATGTTTGACGCTGTAACTGAGTTCGACTGTATGTATTTAATCCATGAAATGTCAAAATAATGACACGAGAAAATTTCTGGAAAATATAAAGATTCGTGGCCACTTTGTGTATGCGTGTGTGTGAGAAGTAAAATACTTTTTTACAGTTCGTCTCATAGAAAACCAGATATTGTATCGAATACATACAAGGGTTGTCCAAAAACAACTGATAATGTTTTCATAAAAAAAAATATGCGTACCTTAATTATCAAGGAAGTGGTAATCTATTTCGAAATACTGTCCATTGCATCAAATCAGAGCACATTTAAGGAGACAGAGGGCCCAGGGAATGGACAGTATTTTGGGGCCCCAGTATTAGTGGCACATGTAGGATTTCACTATGGGTGGATGAATAAAAATACGCAGGAGAAAACATTCCCAAAATATGATGAGGAAGTCATAAAAATATCCCCGCCGTATTGTATCCCATGATTCATGAGCGAATCAGTGGTGCCATCCCTGGTGGTACAGTGGTCTAAGCGATGACTTCTGATCATTCGTCCGAGATGGGTCCGGGTTCGAATCCCGTGAGGCATGGATGTTGCGTTTGTCTTACGGCGCTGGCTCTCTCCCTTCCCTGGAACCAGTGGCTCTAAGTTAGGATAGGGCGACTGCTTATAACCCACTGAGTTGCTCACGGTGGTCGATAAACCTACAATAAAAAAAAAAAAAAATTAGTGGTAGCACGAAAATGTAAAAATGCATAGTTGCAAAAATGGATGCCAGTTCAGCTCTGCTTTAAGCCCCCCCCCCCCCCCAGGGTTCAGCTTGTTGAAATTATATCGAAGTAGTGGTGGACAAAGCAATATGATCCAAATATCATAATTCAAACGAGTTCTTTACGCATGAAAATTTCCCCCAAATACAGATGCGTACAAAAAAAACTTGTGTAATGTTTTTGAAAGATTTGAAGATGGACTGGGGGAGACTATATTTTTTGCGGACTCCCCCTAAAATAGCGGAAAGAAATATATTTTTTTTTCACAAGGCAGTTTCTTATAGCTTTTGCTGTGCTATCTGAAAAAAAAAAAAAAGAACTGTAGAACTCTGTAATTTTTTCAAGCATCCTGCATATTTCTGGGGCCCCTTAAAAATGTGGGGCCCGGGACTGCAGCCCTACTAGCCCCCTTTTAAATGGGCTCTATCGAATGCACATGGTGACAAGTCTGGACTATATGCAGGTTCGGGAATCAACTTAATATTCATTTTCTCCAAATAAGAAACGACAGAGTTGATATATGCGGCCTTGCAATGGGCCGCACATGAAAAGAAATGGGGAATCCAAGTTGAACAAACTCGTTTCATGCCCAAATGTTCGGTTAAATTTTTGTGAATTGATGATTTTGAAATGTGAACCATATTTTCGATATCTCTAATTGATAGGTGTCTGTCTTCCCGTACAATAACACCTATTGTATTGACGTTTACTTTTGTAACACTAATTGAAGGTCTTCCTCCGTGCATGATTAAATTCGCTGGCTCACAACCATCGATAAATTCTTTATGCCATCTGTAAATTGTTGATTTTCCTAGACATTCATCTTTATAACCTCTTGAATAAGATATAAAGTCTTTTCGACAGACTTCTTAGGTCGGCAACAAAATTTAATGGCGCATCATTGTTCTTCTTTCACATCCATTTTTTTAGAAAAATCACTGCGCGAAAACACGTGTTAAGTGATCATGAAACGACGCTTATTAAACTGTCCATTACCGACGAAGAATACGCGATAAACAGGTGTGGCAGGTTGCTATGGTTACTACAACAACTACCATTGTTTCGAGATTCGTGCCAAGATCGAACGCTGTATTGCATATTTTTTTATGAAAACATTCTCAGTTGTTTTGGGACAAGCTATGCATATATTGGGTAACTAAACAAGTTCGCTGCGTTGTAGAAGACTCGGAGACATAAAACACTAGGGCTAAGCTTCTTCCTAGCGGGAACCCAGCATATGGGTGGTGCTTTCATGGTAAAATGTCGTATTCTGATTGTGAAATCTAGTGTACTTCGGATTTGTTGTTCGTTTTTGAACTCCTATCCTTCGAGGTGGTTGTCTAATGCACAGAAAAGGTGGTAATCTGAGGGAGAGATGTTTGGGAAATATGCTGGATGACACAATGTTTCCTAGATAAGACTTTTTACGATTTGTGACGTACTACAGAGGTGACTGACATGTCAAGACAGCAAGTAGCGATGAAAAGCCATTGTCAATGTAGCTTAATTGTTAAAGCATTCGGCTCTTTAGAAGGACGCGGTTTCGAGTCTGTCACCGGCGAATTTGGATTTCACATTGTCGTCCCAACGTAAAATGAATCTTCTGGCCTTGAGGTTCGAGAAAAATGTGTTTATTCTTTTTCCGCACATCGTCTGGAATGAATGAAAATTCCTTCTTCGCTTCGAAAAATATATTGATGCTTCTTAAACACATCGTCTGTAATTGGTTTGAATTCCTTTTTACAGTGAACTCATTCAAGCATAGTTTGCCGGTTGACTCGGAAACCTACCATTGCGTCCCAGTCCTTTCCCAAGGGGAGGGGAATATCAGATGTACAACAGAGTACTGAGACACATGTCAAGTCAGAAAGTAACAGCGACAAGCCCTTGCCAGCGTAGCTTAATTGGAAAAGCATTCTGCTCCGGACCAGAAGGATGTGGGTTCGAAACCGACACCAGTAAATTTGGGTCTCACAAACATCCAGAGCTCTGTCTGCTACGTGGAGTCTGGCATTGTCGTACAAAAACAGCACCACAACTTTCTGAGCAACAGCAACAACAAAAAACTGCTCTAAGCAAATAGTCATCAGATCGAAGGAAACCATCGTGGATCAAAGAACAGCTTCACTGTCGTAGTCCCCCCTAACGTGTTTTGCTCCTGAATGTTAACTTTTCCGCATAGCATATTATCTCTTAAGATGTGGTGGCGCTGTTGCCGCCTATTTTACGTTATCTCTATGAGAGTTGACCTTCTTTAAGCGTTAGATATTCTTTGGTACAGGTACACCTTGACGGGCTCTATACGTGGGAGCTCGTAAGGTTTTGTTCTTGACAGTCCACCACACACCCAGCAAAATCTTGAGTGGGTGCAGAGGTAGCTTAGTGGTATGCGGTTTAGGTTCATTTCGTGACAGCAGCCAGTGTCGGATACGTTTTAGAGTATGATATTGAGCCCTCTTCCCATCGCAAGTGAGCAGAGGGTTAAGAAAGAGCTCTTTGTATTGACGCGAAAGCAACGACATGCATACAGTTAACCGCTGCTGCTTGTTGTCATCCGACAAATGATGTAGTCCCCAAGCGGTGACGGACTGGTGATCCATATACGATCCTGGAATTTGATTTTAAGCAGCCCACTTAGGGGAAAAAATTAACAAGGTATCCCGTTCTCCCCCTCCCCAAAAGAAAATGCTATGTCGGCATCACCGTTTACTGTTTAAAAATATTTTCAACACAAGTCTACGAATCACTGAGGTTTTTTTAACAACATTTTACCCATTTTCCTGGGCACACAGCAGCTCTTTAGTAAAATTTAGTGTGAGGAAAAATTATTTCCGCTGCTGACAAGCAACAGACGTTCCCTCAGATAGACTGTAGCAGACTTTATTACATTCTCTTGAAGTTAATACTTGCGATAGCTGAATTCAGAATTTGTAATAGTTTACTAGGGACGGAAATCCAAGTGTGCCATAAATTCATTTCTTTTTCAATGCTTACTTAGCATTAGTAAAATAATAACAAAAATTTTCTTGAGAAAGTTGAAAATGTCCGGAATTTCAGTGCAAATTTATAAAGCGAGAGAAATTAAAGAATGCGAAAATTATGTTTTTTATTATTTTCAACTGGAAAAGTTTTTTTTTTTCTGCAGCTGAAATACACTTCCTAGAGCTGCAGTTCGAGAATTCGTGTAACTGGAAGACCAAAATAGTAAGAAATCAGACGCAGATCTCGTGCAAAAAATAAAAACAAAAAGCACATACATCTATGAAAGACAGCAACCCAAAAATTTTACCATAGAGGAACCTCAATGCATTAATGCAGACAGTGAATTCCATCCCAGACTATTGATAGCATTATTCAACTACAAATGTCAAAAGCGCCCTGAGGTCGAGGATATCAGCTCAAGGAAGGAGGGGGTGGGGTGGGGGGTGTGGGTGTACCAAAACAGGGTTTGGCTGAACATTTGCTAGGTAAGTTTCTTTTTCTTCTTATTTTTTCGAAGCAAAGCCGTCAAAGTGGTAGACAGACTTTGTCGCTTTGCATTACTTACTTTTCTTTTACAAGAATATTGAAGTGCCTGTGCCGCTCCGGTCGCGCAGTGCTCCAGTGTTTCTTTCAGAACTTTTTGGCCGGGAGGGCAAATGCAACCTTAGAGGGGGCAAGTTTTCCATTTGCTGTATATATATATATACAATTTTAAATATATAGAAGTAATTACTATATATCTAGCACAGGGGCGCATTTAGCCTTGCCCCCCGGAAAATGTTTCTTTTTCTTTTTTTTTTTTTTTTTGGTTAAAACGCGACTTTCATTAGAAAAAAATGCCTTAATTTTATAAAAATGTATCAACTTACATTAGACAAAAATGCTATAATTTTTCATTAACTATAATCTTGTTCCATAATATATATATATATTTTCCTTGAGTTAGGCTTGAAATTTTTTATCTATTAAAATGCATTCAACGTCAAGAGATCCTGAATCACGATTCCCAGACAACTAGGTATGATTAGTCTACTTATTATATTTTGAAGAATATCATGCGTCGTAATACACTTTTTAATAAAGTAAACTATAACTAGTACCATTCGAACAAATATTTAAAAAATATAATTGGAGAAATATTTGTAGCATAAAAAGAAACGAAACTTTCTTATTCATCATAGCCTGAATTTATTAAAATTTGGTTCGGTAACCTAGAATGTCTTGGGGGGGGGTCATTTCCGGGAGGGCTTCGCCTTCCTGGATGTATTCCTGAAAGAAACACTGGGTCTAAGCGATGGCTTCTGATCATTCGTCCGAGAGGGATCCGGTTTCGAATCCCGGTGAGGCATGGATGTTGTGTTTGTCTTACGGCGCTGGCTCTCTCCCTTCCCTGTAACTAGTGACCTTACCCTAAATTAGGAACGGGTGACTACTTATAGCCTATGGAGTTGCTCACCGTGGTCGTTAAACCTCAAAAAAAAAAAAAAAGTGCTTATATATGTTACCGTTAAAAATTCAGTTATTTCATAGAATACCTAGTTATTTCATGAAATAACTGATCAAGTTAGTTAAAGCGTGTAATAAATTAATAATTCCACATTTTAACTAGTTATTCTATGAAATAACTAGGTATTCTATAAATTAACTAATGATAGGCAGTTAAAGTGTAAAATAAACAATTTGACTGAATTATACAGCAAACAAAATGTTATTTATATAAAGACACAATAAACTCATTTGTTACAACAGTTATTACTAAAATGGCATTTGGAATTGCATGGAACATTATTTCTAAAACAAATACATTTTTTGTTGACACACTGCGTTTTACATGAATATTTTTTAAATCCCTGACCGGTACCTAAACTTTGAGCTGTAGCAACCGACCGGAGCGATTTCTCTATATCCGGCACTTCTTCGATCTGAATTAGTTTTTGTTCACAGACGCTGAACTGGGATCGGGAATATAGCTGTTTTATGCGGCCGTTTCTTGTTCCCAATTGAAAACAAATTTTCTTCGTTTATTTTCATGATAACAGCTAAAATAGATCTGGCGTCACCCCTTCCTCTGTCAACTTCAGGTACTGGGATACGGACTGTAAGATCCACAGAGGCTTCAGAATGAGATTTATCTGACATTAATTTCATCTTCTTTGCTTGAATTTCCAAACATTCTTTAGAGTTTTCTCTTTCCCTCTGAACATTCAGTTCATTAAAACACAATTTGCAGATCTTCTGTACAACTTTGTCTTCCAAAACATAGTCTTCTAAACATGACATGTCGACAGGCTCATTACATTTCGAACAAACTACGTTTTCACTGCATTCTTGTGAACAAACTATACATACTTTACTAATGGCATTATTTAACCTTGTTTTTTCAACCAGCACTTCATTATCAGGTTGAGACGAAGTACTCATAAGTTAATATCATTATTATTATGTAACACTTTATAGTGGGTTGAAAATGGTGTGCTATTTCTGACCAGTGGTTCTCACTTTGCAGCCTTTTGAATTTGGGATTTATTTACTCGGTTATTTTACACTTTAACCTTATTTTACACTTGATCGTTATTCTATTTTTTTTTTTTTTAATTGGAGGTTTAACGACCACCGTGAGCAACTCAATGGGCTATAAGCAGTCGCCCGTCCCTAATTTAGGGTCACTGGTTCCAGGGAAGGGAGAGAGCCAGTGCCGTAAGACAAACACAACATCCATGCCTCACCGGGATTCGAACCCGGACCCCTTTCGGACGAATGATCAGAGGCCATCGGTTTGACCACTGCGCCACCGGGGCGGTGATCGTTATTCTATGAAATAACTAGTTAAACCATAGAATACAAGTGAGTTTTACGCTTTAACTGACTTGATCAGTTATTTCATGAAATAACTAGGTATTCTATGAAATAACGGATTTCACACTTCAACGATAATATATATATATATATTTTCCTTGAGTTAGCACAAGGCGTACCAGCCCCAAATATTGCAGCCCACTGGAAATTTTCCCGCCATCTCGAGGGGTCAGTCTGCACCTGAACACAAAAGCTTAGTCTGTAAGTCATTCTCATGGCATGGATTTTCTCATTTCACTCATTTAAGGGTTTACACACACATAGATGGTTTATACTAGACTAGCCATGCCTGTTTCGAGTTTCAAAGCCAAGTGCCAAGAGCAAAGGAACGTTAGGTGGAACCTAGAGGCTCACCATAGGAAAGTAGGTACACAAAGGGAAGTCAGAATGCCTAGCTACTAGTTTGGAATAGCGCACTGTTGTAGTTACTAGAAGGCGGAAAAGTCTTGCCATTAGCTTGCGTCGCTGATGCGACTGACGTCACAAACGTCGAAGTGAGGGAGAGAGACACTGACGTCACACAACGTCACTAGCAGTGAGGGAGAAAGATAAAAGAGTGGGGAAGGAATAAATGTTCTTATTTTTAAAGTGGGTTCAGTACTCCGGGACCGACAAAACGTGCCCATCTCAAATATTTTGCTGTTCAAGACATCTGACCTACCTAGGATCGACCCTGAGACCGTCCCTTTGGCAGGCAGACGTGACCTGCTAACCATAAGGCCATCCACGGATCCTGTGCCATGTACATAACTCAACCCATTTAATGCGCGACGTGTCGTGAATGCGACGCTACGACCAGAACTGGGTGCTATTTTCCCTCAGACGTCAGGCCGCGACACTTCGCACCATCACTGACTTCAGCTAGGCATTTTCATATAAGACTTCCATCCACAGAGAAGGTTTAGGTCCAAACCACCTACAACGGGTCCGCCTTTTGGGCAGGGCACAGAAACGGAAAGAGTGAGAGCAAGTCTAGCGACTTTGACAGAACAGTTTGTGAGAGAGAGCACAGTAAATGGGGCTACCGTACAAGTACCATGTTGCTCGTAGAGGGGTTAAATAGAATCAAGGGTGAGGGGGGGGAGGTAGGAATGGATACCCAACGTAACCGAGGGGTCCAACCCGGGGGCCGTCATTTAACGTACTCGTCTGACGCACGGCGGATATTCAGCGATTGTTGGCAAATCACACCACCTCTGGAAGATCAGCCCAGGCTTGAACCTGGAGACCCCTCCCCCCATCAGTATCCCGTGGCATGTAAAGATAAGCATATGGTTTCAACACTTATACAGAACCTTGTGGAAAGCTGGTAACACGTTTTCGTGGTGTCTTCCTCGTTGGCGGTGCGCAGGTGTTCATTGTCAAGAGCCGTGGTCGTTCAGTGTGTGAGGCATGCTCCAACGATTCGTAGCCCCATCGAAATTTGTGGAACCACGTTCTGGTAGTTTTCTCACCCCAAATGCTGTGCATATCTATTTCGTTGCCTGTACCGCAATTGTGCCCAGTTTATGCTCGATTACAGTCTGCGAAGGCTCTATTTAATACACTGTTTCCGCAGAAATGACCGACACGTACCATCTACCCAATTGATGACCACCTTCTAGCCTTGCCGCGATATGCACAGCATTTGAGGTGAGTTCTGGTTCGAGCATTCCAATACGAAAACATTTTTTTATATCGGACTAATAGGTCTAGAGTTTGGTGCCTACTGACAGACTGACTTAGTGATAACATAAGCACATCTTTTTCTTTCTTTATTCAAACGGCATGCTAAAAGAGAAGGTTCTTATGTTATCACTATATCCGTCCGTCCTTCCGTGGACACCATATCGTTGCATCTGTTGACACCCTCTCACAAGGTTCCTATCTTTACATAATAGTTCCAGGAACATGGCAACGAGTTTCTTATGCTTCAGTGGCTTGTGCAGTCTCTGGATAAAAATTGACTGCGCGCCTAAAAAGGTGATTAAAGAAATATTTTTGGGACAGTACCGCTCACGACAGAAATCATTTTGCCCATATATTGCCCCTTTAAAATAATGCATAGATCGCCAGGGGATGTAAAAACATATCTTACTTTCCTCAGTATCTCTGCTTCCAACAGCCGGACTTCAGAAAAAAAATTTTGTGTTGGACAGCTTTCAAGGTGAAAAACTTTTTGCTTGTAATTTCTGATTTCTTTAACGAACAATTTCGTCACTAGAAGGTATAAGTGCATATTTCTTTTGCAGCATATTTGCAGTGGCGACGCCAGTAGTTCCGAACTGGGTGGGCTAGAGGGATTAAGTATTGTAACGGGGGTGACGCAAATTCTAAGGTGCTTGGCACAAATTTTACAAAAAATTTCCGTTCACATATATTTTACTCAATGGTGATGATGTTATCACCAGTAATAAAAAAGTTTTCAGGTACATACATTCACTGAAGAGCAATTGAATTAGAGATACCTGTCTAGTAACGTGTAGCACCACCTTTCGCGCTGATGACGGCGGCGATTCGTCTCGGCATGGACTCCACAAGACACCGGAAGCGTTGGGAAGCCATACGGATCCACGACCCCTTAACAAGCTCCCACAGTTCACGAAGATTTGATGGAGGGGGTCAGAGCCTCGAATATCTCTTTCGATGGCATCCCAGATGTGCTCGATAGGATTGAGGTCAGGTGACCTAGCTGTCCAAGGAAGCGAGGTCCCATCGGTGGAGTGTTCATCCAATCATTCGGATACAATTCGGGAGCGATGGCACGGTGCATTGTCTTGTTGCAGGATGAGGTCCCCAGTGGGATGTTGAAGACGCACAAACTTGAGCAAATGGTCGTCCAGGATATCCCGGTAACGTTGACCTGTGAGGGACGATGTCACACGTACCAGGAGTCTCATTTCAATCCACGTAAACAGTCCCCATACGAGAATGCCACCCCCACCAGCTTGAAGAGTACCCTGCTGGCAAGAAGGATCCATCGCATCATGTGGTTCGCGCCATACTCATATCCTGCCATCAGCATGTGCCAACGTGAATCTCGACTCATCAGTCCAGGCAACATTTTCCCACATGTCTAGGGTCCAGTGGCGATGTTCCCGCGCCCATGCTAATCTTTGCACCCTGTGTTGTGCGGTCAGCAGCGGTACCCTTGTGGGACGATGGCTTCTGTACCCCATAGCGAGGAGATGGTTCTGGATGGTGTGGCTGCTTACACGTTTTAGTGCACCAGCATTAAATTGCCGAGTGATTGCTTGCACTGTGACCCGTCTATTCGCTGTTACAATGCGAGCTAGCCGACGATGACCCCGCTCATCCATACGCTGTTGTCCACGGCAGTTAGCCCTTGCAGGGATGGTTTTACCGGATTCGATGTACTCACCGTGCACCCGTGATATAGTGGCTCGTGAAAATCCCAGTGCCTGCACGACTTCCGTGATGGAGTGACCCATTTGTTGGACCCCGACAATTTGCCCACGATCAAATACGCTTAGATCCTTCGTCTTACCCATACTGCGTCCGACTCTTACTGATTCTCGTCGCATCACTCCTTATATTGTCGGATTGCTGCATAAGTCATGTCATTTCCGTTTACAGGGCCGCCCACAGCCCCACATTTGCATAACGCCAGTCGTCTGTAATTCAATTGCTCTTCAGTGTATATCATCATCATCATCATCATCACCAACAACCATTGTCAATCCACATCTAGATGGTCTTAAAGTTTTTTTCACAACGATTTGCCTTAAGCCAGTTTTTTCCAAGTCATTCTGGCACGCCTTCAAATTTCATCCACCCATCTTCCATTCGATCTTCTGGGTATTCTCCTGTCAATTGGTATCCATTATAAAATTTTGGTTGTTGGTTGTCCATTGGTGGTCCGTCCTTCTGGAAATATGACCAGCACATTGCCATTTTAGGAATTTTACTCCCTGCACACGTATATATGAAGTGGTCATAAAGTTACTTGGTCTACTTACGAGCCACTGGCGAACACAGTTTTTGATGAATTGGGATGAGATTTGGGATTTAGACGTTTTATGATATGCGCTCGAGATTTATGCAGAGAAAATGAATGTGCTCTCACGGTTACGGTTTCAGCTCACGAATTACAGGAACTTCCAATGGCAACACCCACTTTGTGATAGCTCATTGTGATCAGCACCTTAAAAAATCACAAATGACGTAAACAGTTTCTTTCTAGCCCTCAATGCCACTGAGCAATGGAACTTTCAAATGGGAGAAGTAAAAACAAAAGAGAAAAAAGTTAAAAAGAAACGGCAACATCCTTTCGTCACTCATTTGCATTGTGTTTGCAGTAGTGATGATACACGTCACTTGCTTAAATCACCGTAGCCTATCACGAAACATTTGACTGGCGAACACAGTTAGTTTTGCGTCTTCGCTACCGGTTCCGATAAATAGTATTGGCGGCTGGACTTTGAGTCAGTATGGTGTCTGCACGTGTAGGAGAACAAGATTAGAGTGTTTGCTAAACATCGTGGTGAACTGGTCAAGCTCTATTACATTAATGGTTGTAATGCTACAGAGACACTGCGTGTTTTCCGTAGAATCCATAATTTACGTCGGGGTCCATGTTCTATTCAAGCTGCCCTGGACTTGGTGCGAAAATATGAAGGTACGGGGTGGGGTGTACATGCGATAGAGCTCGAGTTGGACGACCTTCCACTGCAGTTGAACGTGTTGCTGAAGTGTATCACACGAATAATGACGATTGTCATTAATATACGATATTATTATCCGATCGTCTCGCATTCTGGATGTTCCTAAAACTACGGTCCTGAAGATTCTTCGATCGGTACTCCAGATGTTCCCGTACCGGTACCACCGAGTTCAAATGCTGCAAGAGGGTGACTAACGGCTACGTTTAGAATTTGCGAATGAATTTTTAGTAAGATGGCAACGGCTGGCCACTGAACATACTGTGGACTGACGAAGAACATTTTACGTTGACTGGCAAAGTGAACTCTAAATACTGTGTGCATTGGGCATACAAACATCTCCATGATTTGTTACCTCTTCTCTTACAGGAAGCCAGAGTGACTGTGTAGTGCGGCATCACAAGAACTTTCATTCTATGCCACTACTTCTTTGAACAAGTGACCTCTCACGGGTTACGCACGTTTACTGTAACGGGGGCTCGCTACGCAGCAATGTTAACGAATTGCGTCATTCCAAAGCTGCAGCAACGACATGTAATATCTGACGTCATTTGAATGCAAGATGGTGTTCCACCACATGCCAGCAAATGTGTGAAATAATTGTTAGAACAGCACTTCGATAACAGAATTATATCTCGTCATTTTGCATTTCCATGGCCATCATGGTCTTCAGATCTAACACCAATGGATTTCTGGTTCTGGGGATTTCTGAAATCCAAAGCGTACAATCATAATCCAAGAACTTTTTCTGACCCAAAAGAAACCATTAAACAAGAGGTTATTCACATTCCATGTCACATGTTGCATGCTTCGATAATGTCCACGATTCCACGCATGCAATCTGCCATTGCCTATGGTGGCAGACACATCGATCATTTGTAAACAAAGGTAATTGTGACAGTTTCTTTTTGACTTTCTTTTCCTCTTTTGCTGTTACTTCTCATCTCATTTGAAAGTGCTTTTGCTCAGTGGCTTTTAGCGCTAGAAAAAAACTGTTCACGCCATTTGTGGTTTTTTAAGGGGCTGATCACAATAAGATATCACAAAGTGGGTGTCTTTAAACGTCTAAATTCCAAATCTCATCTCAATTCATCAAAAACTGTGGTCACTAGAGGCTCGTAAATAAGCCAAGTTACTTTATGACCACCCTGTATATATAATATACTTGTATATCAGTGGCGTCGCGTGCCCATTTACAATAGGTTGGGTGTGCTCTGTTACAGGAAAAAAACACGCAAAAATTTTACCAAGGTGCATCGCACAAATATAGAGACAGTCGACTTTACACCGTGAACGCCATGCTAATATACAGTAGGTAGGAAGCTGAAGTGGTGCCTAATTAGACATAACCCTACAACAAACGTTTCGATCCGTCGAGATGACCGGATTGTGTGAAAAGAACACCACAAAGTGAAATAGTGTAATTTTAGGTGTCTCATAAATATAAATACAACTATGTTATAACGAAGTGAATTTCTCCGTCATTTCTGGTCTAAGCCGGGATTCGAACCCGGGTCCACTCACTCCGGAATAAGTTGCTCTACCAATTAAGCTACGCGGACATTGATTCTAATTGCTATCTGCCTTTATGTCGTGTGCGTCCTTCTGGCAGGTACGTCACATCTCCTGGTACGTTACATCATCTCCCCCTTATTTTTCTTTCGAAGTGCTGCTCATATTTTTCCTATCTCGCGGTGTGGAAATAACATCACACCAATGCGAGATTTTGAACGGTCGGGTCATCCGGATAGTTCGGGCGCCATTATAACGAAGTGAATTTCTCCGTCATTTTTGGTCTACGCCGGGATTCGAACCCGGGTCCACTCACTCCGGAATAAGTTGCTCTACCAATTAAGCTACGAGGACATTGATTCTAATTGCTATCTGCCTTTATGTCGTGTGCGTCCTTCTGGCAGGTACGTCACATCTCCTGGTACGTTACAATGTAAAGTAGCGACATGCAAATGAGATGTACAAATCAGTATGTTGTACGCACGCGCATGGGCCGTAATTCGGCCCAGCCTACAAAAGACAGCGGATGTGCCGTCAGACATTCATTTGCCGAAATGCCACGCAACAGTCAACTTTTTGGTGAGGAGGAACAGAAGATTTGGAGACAGAGCAAATAGATTGCCTGTAGCGAAAATTTGTAAAGCCATGGGGATTAGTAGGACAGTCATTTATAAGACTGTATCGAAACGCGGTGCGTTAACTGCCAGAAAACGGCCTGGAAAACTTCGAATAACAACCAAACGAGA
The DNA here is from genome assembly GCA_039090855.1 of Macrothele yani. Classification (NCBI taxonomy): domain Eukaryota; kingdom Metazoa; phylum Arthropoda; class Arachnida; order Araneae; family Macrothelidae; genus Macrothele; species Macrothele yani. Next base: position 82,005,494 of record CM077026.1, read on the forward strand.
TGATCGTGCCATCATGCGTTTAGTTTCATCTCAAAGGTTGTCACTACGTCAAGTTTCTCGGACTGTTGGTGTCACCGTCTCAAAGGACACAGTTCATCGACGAATCAAGGAAAGTCGCAGCATTGTGCTCCGTAAAATGCGCCGTCTGCCGCACCTCACGCGGCGCCACAAGGAAGCTAGATTGTTATGGGCAAGCAGCCACATGCACTGGACGGAGGAGTGGAGCACAGCTACTTCTCCGATGAGAAAAAGTTCAACCTGGACGGCCTGACGGTTGGAACTCCTATTCGCAGGATTTACGGCGCGAGCCACGCACCTTCTTCAGCAGACAGAAAGGATGAGGATCTGTGATGGTCTGGAGAGCTTTTGTGTTCAATGGGACAACGGATATCGCTTTTCTGCAAGGCAGGCAAAACTCCGAAACGTATCAGGACATACTCAGCAGCCACCTTCTACCGTTTGCCGAAACTCTAATGGGTGTTGATTTTCTGTTCCAGCAAGACAATGCCTCTATCCATCGGTCTGCATCAACGAAAAGCTGGTTTAACACTAGTCATGTGACAGTAATGAATTGGCCAGCACTCAGTCCAGATCTGAACCCTATCGAGAACCTCTGAGGTATCCTAGCTCGTGATGTGAATGCGAATAGACGACAGTTCTCAAGTGTGGTGGCATTGAAAGAGCAGATTGAAGGAAGCTGGTATGCACTCCGTCCAGAACCCCCGCACGGGGATAACTGGTTTTCCAGTTATTTGGGGAGCGGCGCCCCCACGGCCCGAGCTGACCTTGTGACTGGTCAGCATCTGATGTCATGCCACCGCTTGTTTTTTATTTTGGTGTTTGCAGGGACGGCTGTTCATCCAGCTGTTGGGGAGTTGCGGCCCCACGATCCCGAGCTGGTCTTGTGTCTCGCTTTTTCGTTTTTATTTATTTTCTTCACTGGCTAGTTGCCCGTGTTGTATTCTCTACCTAATCGCTACCACGTTATGTACTAACACCCCGGTCTTGTGGTTTTGTTACCCTCCACCACTAACTGTTTTATATTAACCGCTCGGTTCGTAGGTTGCTGAGATTCCGTTTAGGTTCCCTTCCAGGATTTGTCTTCTTTGGATTTCTTTTTTTCCTTTTAGCTGGTTTGGGTGCTAGACCTACCTGCATGTTTGCCGCGTGCGGAGACCCGTGAGGCGGAAATGGGATGTCTGGTGGCTGAGGTCGCAGGAGACCGGTTAAGTGCCTCCTGTGTACCAACACTCCTCTTCGACCCCGGCTTCGCTGTAAACGGGAGGCTAGAGACTAACCCACCTCTAGTCAGAAGTCTTGTACCAAGTTGTGTACAGGGCTTTAGCGGCTTTTTTTGTCGTATAGCACGGCAGGGTAAGCCCGGGGGCTGTGGGATCATGCCAAAGGCGTTGGCATGACGGTACCAGGAGGCCGAAGTGTCCGCCTAGTGCGTGTGATCACAGCCAACGGACTATATCTGCAACGTATAAGCTCCAGAACTGTGTCCAGCGTCATTTTCTTGGCTTGCGGACCTCCAGTTCTCCCTTGTAGGGCTCGGTGGTGGGTGGAGTAGTCTGCAGACGAATCTTCCTTCTTTTTTAAACCAAAACAAAACTCCAAATTTAAGTTACCTGAGAAAATGATTGTTGCCAACGACACTCCTTCATCTTCTCAACCTACCAAGTCTCATAACCTTAAAGCTCTTTAGACCATGACCTGGACCAAGAATGTGGAACCTCTTCTTCGGCAGCTGTACCAGTCGCTCCGAAGCGTCGTCTCCCTCGATTGCTGTGACTACGCATGCTACTCACTTACTTGTAGAATCCATCGATCCGAATGAGAGACTGTCCACCAGATCTCCATTTTTCATTTCTAAAGCTTTGGACGCTGCCGTTGGCCCCTTGAAGTCTGTGAGGAAGCTTCGCTCTGGGGACCTGCTTGTCCAAACTTGCAGTGTTTCTCAGAGTAACACTTTTCTGCACCTTCTAGTCTTCAAGGCATTCCTGTCAAAGTGACACCTCACCCGTTTCTTAACACCTCTCGGGGTGTTATTTCGGAGTTTGATCTCTTGCCATGCAGTGAAGACGAATTGGTGACTGAACTTGCAGATCAAGGTGTTATTGCTGCTCGTCGTATGATGTTCCGGCGCGATGGTTCCTTGATTAAGTCTAAAAATGTAATCTTGACTTTTAACTCCCCGAAAGTTCCGACCGAAATCAAGGCTGGCTACTTGGTCTGTGGAGTTCGCCCGTACATTCCCAGTCCTCTGCGCTGTTTCCGGTGCCAGAGGTACGGGCATTCCCAACGTTTCTGTAAGAGTTCCGCTCGTTGCGCAAATTGTGGCTCCAGTGAACATGACGGGGATGGTTGCACCTCTGCGGCCTGCTATGTTAACTGCGGTGAGGCCCATGCAGCTTACTCCCGCAACTGTATGAAATGGAAGGACGAGATGGCGATCCAGCGCCTCAAGACCCTGGAAGGCCTCTCGTACCCTGCTGCCAAGGCCAAGTTGGGTATACCCACCATCCGACAGCGTACTTTTGCCGCAGTAGTTCAGTCTCTGCCACAACCCGTGCAGCCCTTTGTTCCGCGCCCTGTAGCTCTCGCCGCCCTTGCCAAGCGATCTACAGCTGAACAAGCGACACAGGTGTTTTTCCCCGAACTACAGATTTTTCGGATAGCTGATTCTGGGCCTTCTCTTTTGAAGCCGACCGTCTCTTCCAGTTTCCAGCCGACAGCCTGCACGTGCGGAAGACCCGGCCCTCAATCCGCAAAGGTGTGCAGTGTCCATCCGACTGTCGCGGTCCGCCTGACCAACATTGCAACTGTCTCGGACTCAGCGAGGCCCCCACCCTCAACCAACATTGCAACTGTCTCGGACTCAGCGAGGCCCCCACCCTCAACCAACATTATAGAGGAACATAGGGGGGAGGAGAGTGACAGTTCGTCCCCAGCCTCATCCAACATTGCAGAGGAACATGGGGGGGAAGAGAGTGACAGTTCGTCCCCGCCCTCGGCCAGCATTGCAGAGGAGCGTGGGGGGAGGAGAGTGACGGTTCGTCCCCCTCCTGGTGACTCATAAAAAATTATAATAATTCTAATAGTAAATTCATAAATTTTTATATAAACCCAATTAACTAACTTGTCTTCACAGCTTTCATCATCCTCTTTTCCAACTTTTACCAAGCCTGTCTGCTCTTCATGATTTTTCACGCTTTTAACAAATCTGTAGCTAATAGTTCTTTGTCTGGCGCTCTTTGGCCAAACCTGGCCCTTGCGCCAATAAAATCAACCAACCAACCAACCAACCGTCCAGAACACTCACATCACTTGGTGGACAGCATGCCCAATCGGGTTTTCAGTGTTATTCGGAACAACGGCTCCACTATTTGTACCGGAGGTGCTCATAACTAGTAAGTCTTTATATTTTTGAGACAGCGTATTTCTGTTTTTTTCCTTGTACTTGGCGTTGGAATTGTTATGTTTCCGTCAAACTATTGTGCAGCTGCGTGTACTATGCAATTTTTCTATAAATACGAAGTGTACATTTCAGTTCGTTGTTGTTTCTTTTTATTCGAGAATTTGTTCGGTCTCTATATTTATGCGACGCACTACACTGAAGAGCAATTGAATTAAAGACAGCTGGCGTTCTACAAATGTGGCGCTGTGGGCGACCCTGTAAACGGAAATGACATGACGTATGCAGCCATCCGACAATATAAGGAGTGATGCGACGGGAATCAGTAAGAGTCTGACATAGTATGGGTAAGAGGAAGGATCTAAGCGCATTTCATCGTGGGCAAATTGTCGGGGCCCGACGAATGGGTCACTCCATTTCGGAAGTCGTGCAGGCACGGGGATTTTCACGAGCCACTGTGTCACGGGTGCACCGTGAGTACATCGAATCCGGTAAAATCATCCCTGCAAGGGCCAACTGCCGTGGACAACAGCGTGTGGATGAGCGGGGTCATCGTCGGCTGGCTCGCATTGTAACAGCGAATAGACGGACCACAGTGCAAGCAATCACTCGGCAATTTAACGCTGGTGCACAAAAACATGTAAGCAGCCACACCATCCAGAACCATCTCCTCGCTATGGGGTACAGAAGCCATCGTCCCACGAGGGTACGGCTGCTGACCACACATCACAGGGTGCAAAGATTCGCATGGGCGCGGGAACATTGCCACTGGACCCTAGACATGAGGAAAAATGTTGCCTGGACTGATGAGTCGAGATTCACGTTTGTATATGCGGATGGCAGGATACGAGTACGGCGCAAACCACAAGAAGCGATGGATCCTTCTTGCCAGCAGGGTACTCTTCAAGCTGGTGGGGGTGGCATTCTCGTCTGGGGTCTGTTTACGTGGACTGAAAGGGAACCCCTGGTACGTGTGACATCGTCCTTCACAGGTCAACGTTACCGGGATATCCTAGACGACCATTTGTTCCTGTTTGTGCGTCTTCAACATTCCACTGGGGACCTCATCCTGCAACAAGACAATGCACCGTGCCATCGCTCCCGAATTGTATGCGAATGATTGGATGAACACTCCACCGACGGAAGACAAAAGTGATGTTCAATGCTTTTACAAGAAATGAAGATTTATCGATTGATGGAGAAAAACTGGAGATAACAGATACGTATGTTTATCTTGGACAGCAGATATCAAGTGAGGGTCACATTGATGAAGAAATTAATCGGCGTACAAAACTTGCCTGGAGAGCTTTTGGAAGAAACAGCATAATTTTCAAGAGCAATATGCCATTATGTCTTAAAAGAAAAGTGTTTGATCAATGCATCCTTCCAGTGCTTACGTATGGTGCAGAGACGTGGACCTTAACTAAAAGAGACATACAAAAGCTGCAGACAACTCAAAGAAGCATGGAGAGGTGCATGCTTGGTATAACCAGGAGAGATAAGAAGAGGAACTCGTGGATCCGAAAAATGACGAGAGTGGAAGACATCATGATCAGAGTAAAATACCTGAAATGGCAATGGGCTGGACATATTGACAGAAGGACAGACAACCGATGGAAAACCAAAATGTTAGACTGGATTCCAAGGGACATCAAACGACCCAGAAGTAGACCACATGAGAAATGGGTGGATGAAATTCGAAAGTATGCGGGAGTGACATGGAGGAGACTGGCACAAGACAGAACGTTGTGGAAGAAACTTGGGGAGATCTTCATCCAGCAGTGGACTGATAATGGTTGACAACGATGATAATATATATATATATATATATATTTGGTATCCATGGCTAATGTATATACACTGACGGAAAAAAATCCCAACACCAAGAAGGGGTTGTGTTAGAAAAACGACAGTTGGTAGGCGGTGAGAGTACATCTGTAAGATGACGTCTATGCAAATTTCGCGCTCGGCGCATACGTGTGGCGCTAGTAGCGCCCATCGGAACATGCAAAGCAGGTTTGCTGTAAATACGCGCTGTAACGTTCGTGAGCATTAGTTATCGTTGAGATTCGACGTAGTGTTTTGATGTTAGTCAAGAATGCCTTTAAGAAGACGAAGAAGCCATTATCAACAGCTCACGGAGTTTGAACGAGGTCGTGTAATAGGGCTACGAGAAGATGGATTTTCTTTCAGCAATATTGCAGAACTACTTGGTAGGAATGTATTCACTGTGCATGATTGTTGGCAGCGGTGGTCAAGGGAAGGTACTGCCTCAAGAACCGGGTTCCGGCGGCCACGTGGCACTACTGAGAGGGAAGACCGCCGTGTACGGCGTATGGCCGTGGCGCATCGTACCGCGTCTGCGGCAGCAATTCGAGCTGCAGTTGCCACCACAGTGACACAACGAACTGTTACAAATCGGTTACTTGAAGGACAGCTCCGAGCCAGACGCCCTGTAGCGTGCATTCCACTTACTCCAAACCACTGCCGTTTGCGACGTCAGTGGTGTCAAGCTAGAGCTCATTGGAGGACGGAGTGGAGATCTGTTGTGTTTTCTGATGAAAGCCGGTTCTGCCTGGGTGCCAGTGATGGCCGTGTGTAGGTTAGAAGGAGGCCAGCTGAGCTCCTGCAACCAACCTGTCTGCGACCGAGACACACTGGACCTACACCTGGAGTTATGGTCTGAGGAGCAATTTCCTATGACAGCAGGAGCACTCTCGTGGTTATCCCACGCACCCTGACGACACAGTTGTACGTCGGTCTGGTGATTCAAACTGTTGTGCTGCCATTCATGAACAGCATTTCAGGGGGTGTTTTTCCAACAGGATAACGCTCGCCCGCATATCGCTGTTGTAACCCAACATGCTCTACAGAGTGTCGACATGTTGCCGTGGCCTGCTAGATCACCAGATCTTTCACCAATCGAGCACCTATGGGACATCATTGGACGTCAACTCCAGCCTCACCCCCAACCAGCATTAACCGTCCCTGTATTGACCGACCAAGTGCAACAGGCATGGAACTCCATCCCACAAACTGACATCCAGCACCTGTACGACTCAATGCATGAACGTTTGCGTGCTTACATTCAACATTCTGGCGGTTACACCGGTTATTAATGTACCAGCATTTCACATTTAAAATGGCTCTTCTCGCGCTTACAATAAGCTGTGATCTTGAAACCTTAATCGATTAAATATGTTACCTATACAAATGTATTGCCGCCATTTCATTCCTCTACAACTATTTTTTCGTGGTGTTGAGATTTTTTTTCGGTCAGTGTATGTATATACACAGTCGAGTCACATTATTGAGACCACCTCCTACTCATGACATCAACAGCGCGTAGCCAATGAAAGAATGTACGTGTCGTGAGCTGTCTTGGAGGGTATATAAGGTGTGCTGTAGGTAATCTGAACACATATCACTCGTTGCTGTCATGTATAAAAGGAGCGATTTATTAGATTTGGAAATAGGGATGATTGACTGCGCTGTTTCAGAAATATTGCCAAGGGTGGCAGTAGTTCTGAAACAGGGCAGTCTGTGAATTGTTCGAGTGCTGCTGTGGTTAAAGTGTATCGCGATTGGAGAAATGACATCATTGCAAATAAGCGACGTGAAAACTGCGGAGTACCACGTGCCACTGATGTGAGAGGTGAACGTTAGCTTCGAAGATACGTGAGGGCCGATCGAGACACTACAGGAGAGCAACTCACTGGCCGAATGAACCAGAATGCTACCGGAAGTGTGTCTAAAACGAAAGTTCAGCGAACCCCGCTTCGTATGGGGCTCCGACGCAGAAGGATGTTCACTGCACCTATGCTGACGAAGGTGCATCGGCAGAAAAGGCTTACATTTGCATGGCAGTATCGAAATTGGACCTCCGCTGATTGGCAAAGGATTGCCTTCTCCAATGAGTCACGTTTTCTGCTTCATCGAATGGATGGACGTTGGCGTATAAGGCGAGAAACATCGGAGAACAAACACTCTTCAACCATTACCAGAAGAACACAAGTTGGTGGGGAAAGCGTTCCGGTCTGGGGAATGTTTTCGTGGCATTCTCTGGGTCCACTCATACCTGTGGAAGGCACTAGGGACCGAATTCGTTATGATTCCACCCTTGCAGACCACGTATTCCCATACAGCTGATTGTCTTCTCTGGTGCGGATGGGAACTGCATCTGTGGGATCACCTCGATCATGTTGTTCGCACTATGGATCCTCCTCCACGCAACCTCCTGCAGCTGTCAGATGCACTGCAGTCAGCATGGCTTCACCTACCTGTGAACACCTTCCAGCACCTTATTGTGTCACTCCTAGCCCGTGTAGCTGCTGTCCGCGCTGCACACGGCAGTTAGGCTAGATATTAATTGGTGGTCACAATAATGTGACTCCACTGAATATAGACTGAGTGGCCACTTTATTATGACCACCCCTCAGTACTTCGTTGGGCTACCTTTTGCCTTTAATGCTGCGCCGATTCTTCGTATCATGGACTCCACGAGATGTTCATTGGTGGTTTGTGGAATCTGAGACCATGCTTGATGAATAACACTTTCCAGGAGTGTGAGCTTGCAGGGTTGTGGATCAGCTGTCTGATGGCTCGTTCAACTTCATCCCACAAATTCTCAATGGGGTTGAGATCTGGAAATTGTGGGGGCCGCCTAAGCAAAGTAAACTCACCGGCATGTTCCTGAAACGAATCCTGTACAATACGAGCACTATGGCAGGACGCATTATTTTGTTGAAAGTAGCCATTGCCATTGGGATAAACCATCCACATGACAGGATGCACTTGGTCCGCAACGATGTTTAGATATGATGTGCCAGTCAGACGTTGATCAGCACGAATTAAAGGGCCCAAAGCATGCCAGGAAAACATTCTCCAAACCATAACGTTGCCTCCACCAGCTTGAAGGGTTGTAGCAATGCATTTGGAGTCCATGCTTACGTGCTGTTTCCGCCAAATTCTCATTCGGCCATCGGCATGATGCAACTGAAAACGTGGTTCATCGACTGTCTAATCCTTGTGCTCTTGTGCGAACTGGAGACGTTTTCTCTTATTAACTGCAGACAGCAAAGGTGTTCGAACAGGCCTTCGGTTGCCATATCCCATCCGATGCAGTGTACAGCGAACAGTGCGTGCAGAGATCATTTGAGGGGATCCTTGATTAAGATGGTCTGTAATTTACTGCACATTTGCCCTTCTGTTGTCTGTTACCAGTCTGGACACTCTCCGTTCCGCCCAAACAGTCACTAGTCGATGACGACCACACGTTGCATGTAGAGACCCAGTTTTTTGGCTGACAGTCCAGTCTTTAAACACTTTAACAACAGCTGCTCTGGAATATTTCACGAATGTGGCGGTTTCGGTGATACTCGTTCCATGGCTCAGAGCTCCTACAATCATCCCACGTTGAAAGTCCGTCAAATCGCATTTTTTACCCATCTCGTCACCCAAAAATTTACTTCTACTACTGTCGCAAGCACTAAGCTTTTCCTTTTTAAAATAGCCTCGCCATCTGGCGGCAACAACGTGCAGCCATAGCTCATTTGCTTAAAATTGTCTGGTGGTCATAATAAAGTGGCCACTCAGTGTATAAGCCATGGATACGAACCTGCTAGTCAGTACATCTTCGCAATTTCAGCTTACTCACATTGGATGCTTCTCCAGTAGAAAAAAAAAAGTAAATAAGAACGTATTGGGTGATTCATTGTGTCACTTGGGAGATTCCTAGACAAATGTTATATTCAGTGATATCGGAATCCAGAAGAAGCAGTAGACGTATGATGCACAATTCCCTCATGATCGAAAAAAAAAACAGTCAGCATCGTCTTGACATCTTTTTCTTGAGGGGGTGGGGGTGGGGGGTGTCTGGGAGATTTTATGGTTTTCCACCGTGAAGACTGAGCCTTAATTTTGAGGTCTCACCCATAAAACCACGAATCATCACCAGTTATGATAGTTTTTAAAAAGTTTTAGTTGTTTTCGACGCTCTTAAGCAGTTCAAGTAGCAGCTGAAACACGGGAATGTTTTTTCCTCAGCTGAAAGCAATTTTCGGCACAGATTTGGCTGAGACGCGTCTCATACCCAAATCGTCCGTAAGAATCGACTGAACTGAACACAAACTAAGTTTGAAGTCTTCAGATAACTCGCGAATAGTGATTCGGAGGTTTATCCGTACAGCTGTGCTCACAAGTGCGACATTGTTTCCACTTTTGCTGGTTGCGGCGGGCCTCCCAGACCGTTCACCATTCTCAACACTCTTACGACCATCTTTAAAACGTTTATACCACTCATAAAATTGTGCACGACTCTTACAATCCTCCCCATAGACCTTCTGTAACTTTAAGTATGTGTCTTTGTAAGTTTCGCCAAGTTTTTGACAAAATCTGATGCAAATTCGTTGATCATGTTTTTCCGACATGACAAATGCGGCGAACAGCTTCGCACACGTAACAGAAAAACACTACTGAAGGAAAAAACCGGACGAGCAGGGATGACGTGACTCGCGTCACATGCGTAGCAGGTTGCAAGGTCAGCCTGTGCCAAACTGCTTCCTCCTGTACCGCGCGTTTCCGAATGCATGCAACCAGGCTGGATAATTTTTAATCACACCTTGTATATGCATCATCGTTTTTAAAACGTAATTACGAAAATGGTGGCTTTCTACTACACTCTTAGAATTCGTTCAGAGGAATCCTTGCATTTCACATCATAAGCACAACACCAAATTTAACAAAGATTTAATTTTGCATAACAAAACTTCTGGAATTCGAAAAATTTACATACGTTATCAAAGTTACCCCAAATTTAGATGGTTTCACTCGTCATGCTTAAACATTTTGGGGGAAGGGTTAAAGAGTCTCGATGTCTCTTCTTCTAATGCTCAATTTAAAAATTATTTTTTGTCTTGTTTATATCTAGTTATGAGGAACATTGTATGCAAAATTTGTGTTTTTTCGCAACGCACATTCTGCCTGAGTGGGCGCAAGTAGCTATTTCTACTTTTACCTATTTTGTAGGAATCCTGTTGGAAAATTTCTTTTACACTGACGGAAAAAAATCCCAACACCGCGAAAAAATAGTTGTAGAGGAATGAAATGGCGGCAATACATTTGTATAGGTAACATATTTAATCGATTAAGGTTTCAAGATCACAGCTTATTGTAAGCGCGAGAAGAGCCATTTTAAATGTGAAATGCAGGTACATTAATAACCGGTGTAACCGCCAGAATGTTGAATGCAAGCACGCAAACGTTCATACATTGTGTCGTACAGGTGCTGGATGTCAGTTTGTGGGATGGAGTTCCATGCCTGTTGCACTTGGTCGGTAAATACAGGGACGGTTAATGCTGGTTGGGGGTGACGCTGGAGTTGTCGTTCAATGATGTCCCATACGTGCTCGATTGGTGAAAGATCTGGTGATCTAGCAGGCCACGGCAACATGTCGACACTCTGTAGAGCATGTTGGGTTACAACAGCGGTATGCGGGCGAGCGTTATCCTGTTGGAAAACACCCCCTGGAATGCTGTTCATGAATGGCAGCACAACAGGTCGAATCACCAGACCGACGTACAACTGTGCCGTCAGGGTGCGTGGAATAATCACGAGAGTGCTCCTGCTGTCATAGCAAATTGCTCCCCAGGCCATAACTCTAGGAGTAGGTCCAGTGTGTCTCGGCCGCAGACAGGTTGGTTGCAGGCGCTCACCTGGCCTCCTTCTAACCAACACACTGCCATCACTGGCACCCAGGCAGAACCGGCTTTCATCAGAAACACAACAGATCTCCACTCCGTCCTCCAATGAGCTCTAGCTTGACACCACTGACGTCGCAAACGGCAGTGGTTTGGAGTAAGTGGAATGCACGCTACAGGGCGTCTGGCTCGGAGCTGTCCTTCAAGTAACCGATTTGTAACAGTTTCTTGTGTCACTGTGGTGGCAACTGCAGCTCGAATTGCTGCCGCAGACGCGGTACGATGCGCCACGGCCGTACGCCGTACACGGCGGTCTTCCCTCTCAGTTGTGCCACGTGGCCGGCCGGAACCCGGTTCTGGAGGCAGTACCTTCCCTTGACCACCGCTGCCAACAATCATGCACAGTGACTACATTCCTACCAAGTCGTTCTGCAATATTGCGGAAAGAAAATCCACTTTCTCGTAGCCCTATTACACGACCTCGTTCAAACTCCGTGAGCTGTTTATAATGGCTTCTTCGTCTTCTTAAAAGGCATTCTTGACTAACACCAACACACTACGTCGAATCTCAACGATAACTAACGCTCATGAACGTTACAGCGCGTATTTACAGCAAACCTGCTTTGCATGATCCGAGGGGCGCTACTAGCGCCACACGTATGCGCCGAGCGCGAAATTTGCATAGACGTCATCTTACAGATGTACTCTCACCGCCTACCAACTGTCGTTTATCTAACACAACCCCTTCTTGGTGTTGGGAATTTTTTCCCGTCTGTGTAGTAACTGATTCCATGCACTATGAAGAACATTGTGCACATTGTGCATTTTAAATAGTGAGCATGTTTTCTCATTTGGGGGCGTATACTGTATGCATATCCTTTTTCACTGATTGTTTCTTTTTCTAAAAATCTTTGAAAACTTTTCTGCCTTTGGGAAGTGCTTTAAAAAGGGGTGTTCTTTACCCCCGAGAATTCGTTGTCATCTCTTTTGTTGAATCAATTAATTAAATCAATAAAATCAGCAACACATACAGTGCCATTGATTTCCACATAAAGCTGATATATCACTTCCTGGGTGGGTTCCAAAAATTCTTCTTTTTCCATTTACTTCGCTCATCTGCCATCCGTTATCAGAAAGTAGTAACTGGATATTGCCGACTCTGGAAGTATCACAGATTTTTTTTCTTAATGAATATGTTTTAATCACTCAGACTGTGCTCCAATGTGTCCCACTTCGACCAAAAATGTAGTTATTGCCAAATGTTCTTATTTCTTTGTATTTTCATCTCCACCATCATTCACCTTTTCATCAGTTTTAAAAATTCAGGCAAATTTTACTGTTTCAAGACACTGTTCTCATGCAGTGCTGTATCATCTTTGAATCGAAAATTCATCACTTAATTCTTAAATTTAAAATCGGCCATCGCAGGTACGTTTGCAGCTTCCGCCTACAAAGGAGATCACAACCGATACACGTGTATACGACATGAGTTACATAACCGAATGTGATCTTTATAGGCAGTTTCAGATCCTCTTAAATAGAAGTACATCTTCTCTCGCCAGAATACTAGCCGAATGCTGTTTCTTGAAAAGTAGTTACTTTTCTAGCTTTTTTTAGAACTTGTACATAAGTACTCGGAGAACATCTTTGTGGTAGTACGAACAATTAATCGCATGGAACGTTAATCACTGATCACATGGACTTTTCCTCTGCTTTTCCTCTTTAGTGCCTTCATGAAGACCAATTCATTGAATCTAATAGAAAAATTATTTTCGTGCAGTATATAGATGAATGTAGACTTTACCCATATTTGCACGATGACACAATAAAACCTAGTGATGAGTTAAAAACTTTAATGAGATAAAAACACATAGACATAAGTTAAAATACCATTAGATATTTCAAGGCTGCATCAGCTTCATCTTCAGATGGAAGAAACTACGGCGTAACACACACATGGGCACATATATATGCAGGAGTAAATTAGAGCAGTTGCCACTCAAAGAGACACAAATGTAATAATAAAAGTTTCGGTCATTACGCTTAGGTACAAAGGTGAAATGAAATGAAATCTGAGGTCGGTAGACTAGTGAGTAATGACAGTTAGTGACAAATATCATTAAGCATGGAAACAAAAGTTTCCATGCTTGATGAACAAAAGCAAGCAGGTCCTCATTACAACATGTATTTAAAAAATGGCAAATGTACAAACTCTCGGTGAATAGTAGAGAGGCCTTTTTAAGAGGGCAAGCAAAGATGGTTGCCTCGGTCCAAGGGGAGGAGTGTGAACCTTATCAACAAGGCGAGACAAGGCGGTAGATTGTGAACCAACTTTAACGTTATACACATGTTCAGAAAGTCTTGTTTTAAGCCTACTTGATCTTGATTCAATGTATACCAAGTTCCTAGTTTTTTCCTCCATGGCTTTGAGTGGAACACAATATACACCATGTCTGTCAGTAAGCTCCACTGAGTCACGGTCATTTTTAACCATAGCCAGAATGTTTCTGGTTTTAATGCCAAAATCCAAATGGTGTCGCCGGCACATGTTTTTAAGAATGTTAACACATCCAGGAATGAACTCCATAGAACCCACAAACTTACGTTGATTACTTTCAGGAGTCAAAGTCGTGAGGGTCTTCTTTGGAAACTTCCGTAGAATGCGATCAACATGGTACTTCGAGTAGCCGTATGTCATAGCCAGTTCGTAAATCCTACCTAATTCACAAGAACGACTATGCTTATCTGTAGAGTGAGAAAAGCTCTATTAACTAGATAGTTGATAGAAGCAAGTTTATAATGAAGGGGGTGGCTAAAGAAAACGGTATCAAATTCGGGTAAGAAGGTTTCCCGTAAACGGAATTACCTTAGAAATAGGATTTCTTTGCAACCTAAAATCTAAGAACGGTAAAGAAAAATTATCTTCCAGTTCAACTGTGAACTGGAGGGACGGGTAAAAAGATGAAAGATAAGGAGCAAAACCAGTGAGATCAGTGGTCGTAGAAGGCCAAAATATAAGAATGTCATCGACATATCTTAAATAAAAGAGAGGGGTTAAACCTCAGTCAAGAGCACGGGATTCCAAATCCTGAAGAATGAGTTCAACGAGGAGGGGAGAGAGTGGTGACCACCATAGGGGCCCTTTCAAGTTGACGAAAAATTTGACCATTAAAACCTGAAAAAAAGAACGAGATTGAACTAACCGAAGTGCCCAAAGTACGGCATTGATTTCGGAAGGAGTGGCTAATCCAAACTCTAGAAGTTTAGATTCAATTAAATTATGCACGATATCAACGGGGATGTTAGGAAATAAAGACACTGCATCCAGTGATGCCATAATAAAGGGCCCCTGGATAAGTTGAAAGCACCTATTTTAGCAAGAGCTTCAGCTGAATTAGAAACTGAAAATCTGGAAGAAAAAGAAATAAGTGGTGAGAGGAATTTAGCTAAACCTTTTTCCAAAAGGCGAGTAAGGTTAGCGTAACCGGAAACCAATGGGCGTAGAGGGTAATTATCCTTATGTAGCTTAATTTTACCAAATATCTCCGGTACGCGTGCACAAAGAGAGGGAGGGGGGTGCAGATTGAGCAATGCAAGACGGAAGTAAACCATGGTTTTTCAACTGCTCAAAGCACTAATAGTAGCAGAAGTGGGTTCAGAGGATAAAACAGCATGAGGGATAGCTTCAATGGCAGTAGACATTTTAGCAAGGTAATCTGATTTGTTCAAAATTACTATTTGGCACGATTTGTCTTCTAAAACCACAGCAATATCTTGGTTATCATGTAGAGCCCTTAATTGTCACTGTTCCTCCTTGAGAGTACCTTGATTAATAAATGAGGAATAGCTTCAATGTCTACTGCCATTGAAGCTATCCCTCATGCTGTTGCATCCTCTGAACCCACTTCTGCTACTATTAGAGCTTCGAGCAGGTTGAAAAACCATGATTCACTTCCGTCTTGCATTGCTCAATCTGCACACACCCCTCCTGGTGCACGCGTACCGGAAATATTTGGTAAAATTAAGCTACTTAAAGATAATTACACTCTACGCCCATTGGTTTCCGGTTACTCTACCCTTACTCGCCTTTTGGAGAATGGTTTAGCTAAATTCCTCTCACCACTTATTTCTTTTTCTTCCAGATTTTCAGTTTCTAATTCAGCTGAAGCTCTTGCTAAAATAGGTGCTTTCGACTCATCGAGGGGGCCCTTTATTATGGCATCACTGGATGCAGTGTCTTTATTTCCTAACATCCCCGTTGATATCGTGCATAATTCAATTGAATCTAAACTTCTAGAGTTTGGATTAGCCACTTCTTCCGAAATCAATGCCGTACTTTGTGCACTCTGGTTAGTTCACTCTCGTTATTTTTTCAGGTGAAATGGTCAAATGTTTCGTCAACTTGAAGGGGCCCCTATGGGGTCACCACTCTCACCCCTCCACACTGAACTCGTTCTTCAGGATTTGGAATTCCGTGCTCTTGACTGTTTTAGGATTAACCCCCTCTTTCATTTAAGATATGTCGATGACATCCTTATATTTTGGCCTTCTACGACAACTGATCTCACTGGTTTTGCTTCTTATCTTTCATCATTTTACCCGTCCCTCCAGTTCACAGTTGAAATGGAAGATAATTTTTTTCTACTGTTCTTAGATTTTAGGTTGCAAAGAAATCCTATCTGTGAGGTAATTCCGTTTACGGGAAACCTTCTTACCCGAATTTGATACCGTTTTCTTTAGCCACCCCCTTCATTATAAACTTGCTTCTATCAACTATCTAGTTAATAGAGCTTTTTCTCACTCTACAGATAAGCATAGTCGTTCTTGTGAATTAGATAGGATTTACGAACTGGCTATGACATACGGCTACTCGAAGCACCATGTTGATCGCATTCTACGGAAGTTTCAAAAGAAGACCCTCACGACTTTGACCCCTGAAAGTAATCAACGTAAGTTTGTGGGTTCTATGGAGTTCATTCCTGGATGTGTTAACATTCTAAAAAACATGTGCCGGCGACACCATTTGGATTTTGGCATTAAAACCAGAAACATTCTGGCTATGGTTAAAAATGACCGTGACTCAGTGGAGCTTACTGACAGACATGGTGTGTATTGTGTTCCATACAAAGCCATGGAGGAAGAAACTAAGAACTTGGTATACATTGGATCAACATCAAGTAGGCTTAAAACAGGACTTTCTGAACATGTGCATAACGTTAAAGTTGGTTCACAATCTACCGCCTTGTCTCGCCTTGTTAATAAGGGCTCACACTCCCTCTCCTGGACCGAGGCAACCATCCTTGCTTGCCCTCTTAAAAAGGCTTCTCTACTATTCACCGAGAGTTTGTACATTTGCCATTTTTTAAATACATGTTGTAATGAGGACCTACCTGCTTTTGTTCATCAAGCATGGAAACTTTTGTTAAATGATATTTGTCACTAACTGTCATTACTCACTAGTCTACCGACCTCAGATTTCATTTCATTTCACCTTTGTACCTAGGTGCCATGACCCAAACTTTTATTATTACCTTTGTGTCTCCTTGAGTGACAACTGCTCTAATTTACTCCTGCATATATATGTGCCCGGGATGTAAGGTCAGGTGATGCGTAACATCACAGCCTCTCCTTGACAAATGTCAACCCCGCCTTCTCGTGGTGCATCCTGTTCCTACTAAAGGGGCTCTGACGACCGCCAATAGCGGTATAACTATACCATTGGGATTAGAGGAAATTCTATCCCACACTCACCAACCCGCTTGGCCAGCGTGGTGAGTTATGGCCAAACCCCTCCAAAATGACTCCACAACTTAAATCTTGGCCCTCAGTCTCCGGCAGCTGGAATGTACCTGGCCAAGGCAGCGGCCAGTGCGACATGAAGGCAGAGGGTGCTAAGAATCCCCGGAGGACCGGACTAGGCTGCCATCTGATGCTGACCTTGGCAACGTACAATGGACGCTCCCTATCTTCTGATTCAAGGCTTCTTGAATTGGAAGAGGAACTACAAAGGATCAAGTGGGACATCGTGGGGCTAAGTGAGGTAAGGAGAAAAGGAGAAGATCTCATCGAACTGAAAAGTGGACATCTCTTCTACTATCGTGGGACAGATACTGGCAGAACTAGTGGTGTTGGATTTATAATTAACAAGAAACTGAAGGATAAAGTTGTAGAAGTTGAAAGTTCCTCTGACAGAGCTGCACGGCTTGTTATCCAACTCTCGAAAAGATACCAGGCTCAGATTATTCAAACTTATGTACCCACCACAAGTCATCCTGAAGAAGAAATTGAAGAATTTTATGAGGAAATTTGTCATCTAAATAATAAAGGTAAGCAGCACTTGAAAATAATTATGGGAGATTTCAATGCAAAAATTGGGCAACGGCAACAGAATGAAACTTCAGTAGGTAAATTCGGTCACGGCAACAGAAACCAGCGTGGAAATACTCTCGTTGAGTTTGCAGAAGCAGAAGGGTTTTTCATCTTGAACTCCTTCTTCAAGAAAAAGCCACACAGGAAATGGACATGGAGACATCCAAATGGGACGACAAGTGAAATTGATTTTATTATGTGTAACAAAAAATTCGTCATAGAAGACTGCAGTGTGCTAAACAAGTTCAACACAGGTAGTGACCATAGATTGGTGAGATGTAAGATGCACCTCAACACTAAACTTGAACGTGGCAAGCTCATAAGACAAACAAAATCTATTGACATAACCAACCTTAAAAAACACCATAATACCTTCAAGTTGGAACTGAAGAACAGGTTCTCTGCTTTAGAAGGCCTAACATCGGAAGAAGTGGACATCTCTGAAGTTAACAGAAAAGTAACCAAAGCTCTTATGGAAACAGCAACAAAATTAGCTGGGTCTAAGAACAAATTGCATGTAAATAAATTATCAGGAAAAACTAAAATGTTGATGCAAAAAAGAAGAGAGATGAGGACAACTAAAGAAGATGTGACTTCCAAAGTGGAATATATAGAGCTATGCAAGACAGTACGAAAAAGTATCACTGAAGACGTAAGGAAATTCAACTGTGAACTAGTGAGGACAGCAATTGAAAACAGCCAAAGCCTAAAGATAGCAAAGGGGCATCTCAGTAAGGGAAGAAAACAAATTATGGCACTGAGAAAAGAAGATGGTTCTGTAACAAGAAATAGAGGCGAAATTTTGACAAGAGTGAAAGATTTCTACTCCAAATTATATGAAAGGGATGATACATGCACTCCAGACATCATGAAAGATACCAGTACCAGAGTTCCTCCAGTCCTTCCAGCAGAAGTTGCACATGCAATCAAGAACATGAAGCGGGGAAAAGCTTCAGGAGAAGATGGAATTACTGTAGACATCATACAAGAAGCAAGTGGAGAAATCGAAACAGTACTCGCCCAAATTTTCACTCGATGCCTTAATGAAGGAAAGATTCCTGAGGATTGGAACACCGCTACAATGATCCTGCTACATAAGAAAGGTGACATTGAGGATCTCGGAAACTACAGACCTATCAGCCTCCTATCAGTAGTTTATAAAATCTTCACTAAAGTTCTTTCACACCGCTTCAAGGTAACACTGGACATGGCTCAACCGAGAGAACAAGCTGGATTCAGTAGTGGCTACAGCACAATAGATCATATCCAGGTGCTGAGAGAACTAATTGAAAGAGCGAGGGAATATGAACTTCCATTGTGCATGGCTTTTATCGATTATGAAAAAGCCTTTGATTCGGTGAAACCATCAGCAGTTACAATGGCTCTGAAAACCTGCGGTATTGAAGATGCATACATTAATATTATTAATAACATCTATGAAAATGCAAGTGCAAAGATTAGGCTGTTTGAAAATACAACACACATAAAAATTGGAAAGGGAGTGAGACAAGGTGACACCATATCTCCGAAGCTCTTTAATGCCACATTGGAGGGTGTTTTTCAGTCACTGAGCTGGGAAAACAAAGGAATAAAGATTAATGGAGATTATCTAACCCACCTTCGTTTTGCTGATGACGTAGTCATTTTTGCAACTAGCCCATCAGAGCTGCAGAGTATGATCCAGGAACTTGCTGACAAGAGTAAAGAAGTGGGATTAAAAATGAACTTTCAGAAGACAAAAGTGATGTTCAATGCTTTTACAAGAAATGAAGATTTATCGATTGATGGAGAAAAGCTGGAGATAACAGACACGTACGTTTATCTTGGACAGCAGATATCAAGTGAGGGTCACATTGATGAAGAAATTAATAGGCGTACAAAACTTGCCTGGAGAGCTTTTGGAAGAAACAGCATAATTTTCAAGAGCAATATGCCATTATGTCTTAAAAGAAAAGTGTTTGATCAATGCATCCTTCCAGTGCTTACGTATGTTGCAGAGACGTGGACCTTAACTAAAAGAGACATACAAAGGCTGCAGACAACTCAAAGCAACATGGAGAGGTGCATACTTGGTGTAACCAGGAGAGATAAGAAGAGGAACTCGTGGATCCGAAAAATGACAAGAGTGGAAGACATCATGATCAGAGTTAAATCCCTGAAATGGCAATGGGCTGGACATACTGCCAGAAGGACAGATCATCGATGGACAGCCGAAATTTTAGATTGGATTCCAAGGGACAGGAAAAGACCCAGAAGAAGACCACATGGGAGATGGGTGGATGAAATTCGAAAGTATGCAGGGGTGACATGGAGGAGACTGGCACAAGACAGACCGTTGTGGAGGAAACTTGGGGAGACCTTCATCCAGCAGTGGATTGATAATGGTTGACAATGATGATGATGATGATGATATATGTGCCCATGTGTGTTTCACGACGTAGTTTGTTCCATATGAAGATGAGGCTGATGCAGCCTTGAAAGGTCTACTGGTATTTTAACTTATATGTATGTGTTTTTATCTCAATAAGGCTTTTAACTCATCACTAGGTTTTATTGTGTTATCGTGCAACTACGGCTAAAGTCTACATTCACCATTGCATCTAAATGAGTCCGAGCGAAAAACAGTCAACCCGTTTTAACGGACCCGCCCCGGTGCCGTAGTGGTCTAACCGCTGGCCTCTGAGCAATCGTTCGACTTGGGTCTAGGTTCGAATCCCGGTGAGGTATGGATGTTGTGTTCGTCTTACGGCACTGGCTCTCTCTCCCTTTCATGGAACCAATGACCCTAAATTAGGGACGGACGACTTCTTGTTGCTCACGGTGGTCGTTAAACACCCCAACCCATTTTAACGGAATGTATTAGGTTTTGATCTAAGATAGCACCGCGATGTACATGCTGAACTTCTGGGGAACAATGTACATGGTTTTCGTCGTTCACCTTTCGAAACAAGGATTTCCAAATTTTTAATATGAAGTCGGTCACATTGACAATAACTATGTTTGGACCACATTTAAAATAACAAAAGCAAAACGAAACAGAATTAAATCCACAAACATTGACTTTGATCAGCAATTAAGCTCAGTTTTTATGCTATGTGCAACACGTTAAGGATGTTTATAACATTTCAGTCACATTCTTTTGGTATAAAGCTGCATATAACTCCCCCGGTGGTATGTTCTCTCCTCAAACCAACTGCCCCCCCCCTCTTTCAGCTTAGCTTTAGGTATTCATAGAATTAGTGAAACTGAAGAAAACAACAGGAAGGACATTGATAGAGTTATGCTGCAGGGAAAAGAAAAAAAAATTCCAGTGAGTTGTTCGATTTCTCTAGAGTAGAACCGTGAACCAGAAAATCATAAAAAAAAACAGTGTTAATGACCAAAAAAATAGTGACATCAGGCCAAAAAATGTGCGTTTATTGTCTTAAAATCTTTCACTCACATCGACAGAATGTTTCGGGGAAATAAAGTCGGTCCATGGTCTGCCTATCGAATCAAGATTGCTAGATATTTTCTTTGAGAACATCGCCACAAAAACGAATATTTATGATTCTATGTTGTTACTGACAATAGCGTTCAATAAAGTCACTCATATCACGAATTCCTTGGAAAACAAATATCAAGTAGCTTTGTCAGTAGTCGTACCCCCAATTTTGTCTTTATTTTATTTCAAATAATGTGCATGTAATATTGTGTGAAAGACCAATTTGACAGAGCAGTTTTTATATTTCTTCAATGGAACGCTTACATTTAGAGTCAAAAATATATCTGTTTAAATCGGACCGTGTAGCTCTAAGATGTTCTATATGCATCGGCAGTTAATTCTTTCTTAGTAGTGGAAAAGTTCAGTTTCAGAAGAGACGACGAGAAGATTCCATGTTATTATCCTAAGGTAGCAAAGATATCGGACAAACAACAGAAAAGTCAAACTGCTTTGTTATACAACTGAAAGTAGAAACCTGGGCAGTTAACAAATAATGTGGGAATAATTATAAAAATTTAATTCTTCCTAGAAATGACTCGGAAACAACTTCGGAAATATAAATCTGTGGATACATTAGGATATACATGTATAGTGACAAATTAACTCACATGCGTAAATGGGGGAAAGGGACAACTGCCCCTCCAATAATTTTTACTTTCCTAAATATTTATATCTGTATTACTTTGAAGTGCGTAAGGATTTGGTAGTTTACCCCAGGAATAGTCCATGTAACGATTAGCAGACAAAAGCAGCTGATGTTGAAAAACGCGGGATATTGTTCTGGGTGACATAATGAAAATGTTATGTGGGAGAGAAGACAAAAATTCTCTTCGTGAGACACTATGGTTGAATTTATTATTGGTTAAGCACTGGCAGAATACGGATAAAATTCTTGTGCATTATTTCTTTCTATTAAAATTTCAATGTGCATTTGAACAGTAATTAAGTTATAAAATCTTTCCATTTTATAACCAGGTTCCAATCTTCGTAGGATTTTTTTCATTCCAAGTATGGGTTTGACACAGACAACCTTTCGTTTCTATTCTCCGTAGAAAGTTAAGAAGCAAACGTTCTTTCATGTTACGTTCATTTCCATGCAATCTGCGTCTAAAATGAGCTGTTTGGTTATTTATAGTTAGAATTTTATGCTACGTTATTATTTCAAATTCGCAATAAAAATTCTATTTGGTACAAACATGCAAAACTCCTACCTTCTACTAAATTAAATGTTCTTAAAATGGCATAGTTTGCCACTTTTCCTTCGGAGAGGTTTACTGTGTACATTTACTGCGAAATCTTAATGTAAACGTGCTGGCATTTCATATAGGCCAATTCTTTAGCAATACCTTTTATATCAAAATTGGTGCACAAATACACGCTTATTCGCAAATTGTGATTCAAGGTTATTAAAATAGTGGCAATTTATGTTGATTTTTCACGTCTAACCTTCGTCTGGGGGGCGAAAATCCATGCCGGCAGTTACGTGTGGACTTGAGAGCTTTCACCCTAAAGAGGGCTATGTGTCAAGGCCCCGTTCGAAGCCTCCGAGACTGACCCTGTCCTCTTGACGAAATTCCACCCTGGTTGGACCTGCCTAGATAGTAAGCATTCACGTCACGTGGCAGCGGCCAGAACGCTCGTCGGTTTTGAGGGTGTGCGATCGTGTGCTGCTCTTCCCTTCGTTCGTATCCGAGAGAGACGGCAAAGTGTGATTGGTGCCCAGAACTCCCGAGTCGGCTCTCCCTCCCCGTCTCCCTCACTCGTGTAAGTAATCATTAGCGATGGCTGGCTCGTTCTTCCAGGAAAGTTTCACCAGCAGTGTCGACTTCCCGACGTACATACCTTGGCAGACACTTTCGTCGGACCTGTCGGACAAGCTGAAGCACGGTTCCATCCGCATCAATCGTAGCAACAGAGTGGAATACGCCACCATACAGGAAGAGGGAACACCGCTTCTCGAAAATGGAAAGCCATCTGCCCCACAGCTCGATGGATCCCTTATATCCTCTGCGGTCAAATCAGGTGAGTTTTTTTCTTTTTCTTTTTACCTGCGCTCTTTCTCAATGCCATCTGTTGTTAACAGAATGAATAGTCACATGTGCATTCTCTGTGTCTAGCTATCTCACGAAGGTGTTTATTTTGTGGCGATCTGGAATTACATTTTCAGAATTTCTAACAATTTTTGTTAAGTAATACAATCTTTTTGGGGGGGGGAGGGGGAAGATTATTAATAAACTATTCCTAAATATGTTAAAAGGTTGTCATGGGAGGGGTAGTTAGTGAGAGGCAGATTGTTGCCACGGAATATGGCTATCAGTGTTTCTCGTATCAAGTAAAATTTTTGAATGTTTTTTGTTAATTCAGTACTGAACTTTTATGTAGACATTTTAGGCCTGATTGATTACAAATGTGCTTTGCACAAGTGTTACCCGCTGCCCAAGTGGTCTGAGATGTTGGTTTCTGGCTATCGGTCCAAGATGGGCACGGGTTAGAGTCCCGTATCAGACATAAGTGGTGTGGGTGTCTTACTGCGCTGGTTCTCTACCTTCCGTGGAATTAGTGGCCTCAAATTAGGGACAGGCGAATGCTCATAGCCCATTGAGTTGCTCACTGTAGTCGTTAAACACCGAAATAAAGTAAAAACAAACTGTTCTCAGCCTTTTAATTTGTGCGAGGCATTTGTTGGAATATCTACTTGTTTGCTTATTCGTGAATCTAGAATTACAAAACATGTGTGAAGTTGGAACACCAATTCCGGTGTTTGAGTCTTTCCAAATCTAATAATCATGGATACATCCTGAGAATAATTTTGGGAGGAATGAAATTCAACAATGAAATGTGCCTGAATATCTTTGACAAACTGTTCTCAGCCTTTTAATTTGTGCGAGGCATTTGTTGGAATATCTACTTGTTTGCTTATTCGTGAATCTAGAATTACAAAACATGTGTGAAGTTGGAACACCAATTCCGGTGTTTGAGTCTTTCCAAATCTAATAATCATGGATACATCCTGAGAATAATTTTGGGAGGAATGAAATTCAACAATGAAATCTGCCTGAATATCTTTGACGAGTTGGGCTTTTAGCCCCCCCCCATGTGATGCACTCGTGGTGGCCGATCTTTCTCGACGCTGCCCCGGTAGCCGAGTGCTTCTTTTTCTTTTTTTTTTTTTTGGAGGTTTAACGACCACCGTGAGCAACTCAATGGGCTATAAGCAGTCGCCCGTCCCTAATTTAGGGTCACTGGTTCCAGGGAAGGGAGAGAGCCAGTGCCGTAAGACAAGCACAACATCCATGCCTGACCGGGATTCGAACCCGGACCCCTTACGGACGAATGATCAGAGGCCAACGCCTTAGACCACTGCGCCACCGGGGCGGCGCCGAGTGCTTCGAAGTGCTGGTTTCAAATCATTCGTCCGAGATGGTTCCTGGTTCGAATCCCAGTCAGGGTGGATGGTGTGTTTTTCTTACGACATTGACTCTCTTTCTTACTTGAAACCAGCCCTTTTTTTTCAAGGGTCGAACGACATTTTATAGCCCATTGAATTGCTCACGATGGTTGTCTCCCAAACTATTAAAAAAAAAAAATTAAATTTCAAACTTGTCACACATGAGGGATCGTGGCCGGCCCGGTGATACAGTGGTCTAAGCTAGGGGGACGCAACCTTTGGATCGGGACCCTTTTTGGAGTCGCGAAGGTTTATTAAGGGGTTGCCATTGGAAATCCTTTTTTCCTCTTTTTTATAAAACCAAGAATGGAGAACACAATTTCCAAGATTCAAGCTCAAATTTCACATTAGGACTGTCAAATAAAGTTTGTGTAGTTTTTTTCCTCCCACTAAACGTATTTATTTTTTGTTCAAAATTTCCTACATATTATTTCTAGTTAAATGAAATATTTTGAAATTTTTAATTACTAAATGTAATTAATATTGGTGAATATAAAGTAAATGTCTTTTAAAATGCAAATATAATTTTTAACCCCTTGTTTTATTCACATGGGGTCACCATAATAAAATATTTTTTCATTGGGGTCGCACCCATAAAAAGGATCCGCACCACTGGTCTCATCATTCGTTCGACATGGGTCCGGGTTCGAATCCTGGTGAGGCACGGATGTTGTGTTCTTGTTGCAGCACTAGCTCTTTCCCTTTCCTGGAACCAGTGGCCCTAAATTAGGGATGGGCGACTGCTTATAGCCCACGGTTGTTGTTAATCCCCTAATAATATCATAAATTGAAATGTAATTGCTGTACATTAGTATAACCCACGGCAAGGCCATTGTCATGCTAAGATCTAGCAAATTACCTAGGCTTTGCACGAGCTACAGTAATGAGAATTTTTACTTTTTTTTATCAGTCAAAGTAATTGTACGTACTGCCTATGTTTGTATTCTGAGAAGTACCGAAACACTTGGGGTTTTTATCCGAAGGTGTTTCTGTCCTTTTTTTTTCAAACGTTTAAATACTGAAACCCTATGGATTCGTACCTAAAATGATGGTGTGAAATCCAATATTCTGTTCTATTCATATTCTGAGATGGACTGTAACGTTAGGGTTTTAATGGTGAGGTCTGTGTAAAATATTATTCAGATATGCAAGTAGGGTTCTTCGTATTGTTACTTAAATGGAACAAAATCTGGAAACCCTTACTTGAGATAATAACACCTGAAAAATGGATACCGTGTCTGTACTATGGAAGAAGCTAGTAAGAACTCAGTTGCATAAATGAATAAATTTAATTTTGTGTTCATAGAACATTCTTTTTTGGTTCGGAAAATATTCCTTGTACAGATAAAGAAGCGGGTACAGTCTCGTGCAAAAATTTAACTGAGGCTCACATCATCTGAGTGCTCGTCAAAGACTCAAGAGTTTCAGGTGTTAATGGCCTAGAGCAGGGATGGTGAACCTTTTCCTACTAGTGTGTCACTTTTGCTGCTGTCAAGTGTCGAGTGTGCCACCTCCTGTTTGCTTTTTTAGGGGGATTAATGCATAAAGCGATTAAATGACGTGAGGTTGATTTATTTACTACCCCTTTGGAGGACATTTCTTGGCGAGATTAATTTTCTTGTCAAAGCTCAGTTATTTGCAAGAAAACACTACAGACATGCTGTTGAAAAATTCTCTCTAAAAAAAAACTAAATTTTTATTTAATGTTTTCATATTGGTGTGCCACCCAAATCGTGTTCGTGTGCCACCCAGTGGCACGCGTGCCATAGGTTCGCCATCCCCGGTGACGTACGCCACTGTCGCAATCAATGGGGGTGACCCAGGGGCCCGAGCCCTTCCCATGAAGGTACCACTCGGTCCTTCGTTCTTTGTTTTTGGCTGCTTCTTTTTAAATAAATTTGTACGTGTTTTTAAATATATATTTTACGAATCACTGGAAAGTTACTTTTGTAAGGCCGAAATATTTTTATCGGCTTGTAATATTTTGGGAAATGTTTCCTCCGAGGTATTTTACAGAGAACACAATAGTTGTGCTGCAGACGTAGTACACATGGGCCTGTGCAGAAGGACTACCCAGGAGTGTGAATGAACTTTACTACATTAATGAAATAGAGCACAACTTGGTTGCTTTCCCAAAAGGGAAAATTAATAATAATACCGCAAATAAAGTAGATACTGGTTTGTTCGATATTAATTTCCTGGCTACCAAGTTCAAAGTTTCCGTAGCACGCATATGGCGTTTCAGAGCTTTAGGTCTTCAACTCTGGAGTAATTATGATGAAAGTGCTACTGAAACTATGAACTTGGTAGGCAGGGAATTATTTCGAAAAGACCTGCATCTACTTTATCCGCTATATTATTATTCTTTTTAGAGAACGAAACCAAGTTGTGCTCTATTTCATTAATACGATAAAGTTCATTCACATTCCTGGATAGTTTTCTGAGCGTAACTCTGAGCACACTCATCCTTTCTTTTTTTCTTTTTTTTTTTTTTTTTTTGCGTAGTGAGAAAACAGCAAGCTGTTTAAATCTCTATTTAAACGGTTCATTACTCTTCAGTTGTACTAACAATTAAAATTTGTATTTATATATTTATCCAGAGACGCTGCTAGGCCATTGGGGGGGGGGGGGATGAACACCCAAATCCTATCTGAACCCCCTCCCCCAAATCTCGAAATAAGTTTTTTGTTTAAGTTAAAAAAAGTTTCTAAACCTTTACTATGTTTGGAATATTATTATTTTAAATCAATG
Organism: Macrothele yani; assembly: GCA_039090855.1. Taxonomy (NCBI): domain Eukaryota; kingdom Metazoa; phylum Arthropoda; class Arachnida; order Araneae; family Macrothelidae; genus Macrothele; species Macrothele yani. The sequence continues at coordinate 82,032,662 of CM077026.1, forward strand.
TTCATCAACAAACGAAGAAAGAAGACAAAATTTAATGACAAATTTACAAAATTACCAAATACAGTACACCATCTTGATAAAATAACACGTGACTCATGTGAGTCTAAATTCTCCATTTAATGGCTTAAAAGAAACACTCACAGTGGTCTAAGCGATGGCCTCTGATCATTCGTCCGAAAGGGGTCCGGGTTCGAATCCCAGTGAGGCATGAATCTTGTTTCTCTTACGGCACTGGCTCTCTCCCTTCCCTGAAACCGGTGACCCTAAATTAGGGACGGGCGACTGCTTATAGCCCATTGAGTTGCTCATGGTGGTCGTTAAACCTCCAATCAAAAAAAGGAAAGAAACACTCATTTCAATAACTGCCAAGTTTTCGCGTCCACTGGGTGGCTTAGTCTGTAAATTATTATCAGAGCTTTCTTAGAATAGCAGCAGACAACGCTGACAGAATTCAGTTGCGTCAGCGTTGTCTGCTGCCTTAACACAATTTAATTGTATCAGCATTGTCACACAATTCAATTGTATCAGCATTGTCACACAATTCAATTGTATCAGCAGTGTCACACAATTTAATTGTGTCAGCGTTGTCACATAATTCAATTGTATCAGCGTTGTCACATAATTCAATTGTATCAGCATTGTCACACAATTCAATTGTATCAGCAGTGTCACACAATTTCAATTGTGTCAGCAGTGTCACACAATTCAATTGTATCAGCAGTGTCACATAATTCAATTGTATCAGCATTGTCACACAATTTAATTGTGTCAGCGTTGTCACGCATAATTCAATTGTATCAGCGTTGTCACATAATTCAATTGTATCAGCATTGTCACACAATTCAATTGTATCAGCAGTGTCACACAATTTAATTGTATCAGCATTGTCACACAATTCAATTGTATCAGCATTGTCACACAATTTAATTGTGTCAGCGTTGTCACACAATTCAATTGTATCAGCAGTGTCACACAATTCAATTGTATCAGCATTGTCCCACAATTCAATTGTATCGGCGTTTTCACGCAATTCAATTGTATCAGCGTTGTCACGCAATTCAATTGTATCAGCGTTGTCACGCAATTCAATTGTATCAGCGTTTTCACGCAATTCAATTGTATCAGCGTTTTCACGCAATTCAATTGTATCGGCGTTTTCACGCAATTCAATTGTATCAGCGTTGTCACGCAATTTAATTGTCAGCGTTTTCTGCTGCTATTCTATAAGGCGGCTCTGATAATCGATCCCAGACAAAGTTGGACGCGAAAACTCGGCAGTTATTAAGCGAATGTTTTATTTACGCCATTAAATGGAGATTTTAGACTCGCATGAGTTATGTTTTATTTTTCAAATTTACAGTTGAGTATTATATACTCCGAAGGAGGCGTCAGGGACCGTCACTTGCCTAAAGACACGCCCTTGGGATCGCGAGGTGTGTAATGCGACTTGAAAACTTTCTTTTTAGTCATAGGTTCTTTTTAAGAATTGGCAACACTGTATGCAACTGGTGGACTTTGAGTGCCTGGAGATTTTGAGTCTTGTAGGATGAATTTGGCGTTGCATCGCTACATTTCTTGCCCTGCTGCGTGTCTCTCTCTTTATTACTCTCTCGGAAGCTTCGCACTCCGTGGCATCGTCACCAGAATAAACCAGATCACAGCCAGCACGGAGAGAACACATAGGATCGACTATTCACTCTGTCCCTTGTTTAAATTGCGGGGAGGAGTGGGGCGTTGCTATAATACTAAAAGTTTATCTTCCATACTGTCTGCACACGGAATCTGTTGCTCGCCCTAACAAAGACCACAAATGAAAATCTTAAACAGAAGAAAGGCGGCGTACTGCTCAATGCTCCTCATAGCAGAGGAGGTCCATCTGAATATTCTCATGGGCCGCGGGTAGCCTAGTGGGCAACGTTCGTGACTGCCGCGGAAAGGACCTCGGTTCGATCCCAGCCAGGTACGAACGCTCGATCCACTAAATATCCGCAGGGCGTCGGATGGGCACGTTAAGCCGTAGGACCCCGGGTACTGGCCCCCGGTAACAAATAAGGGCGTCTTCCTTCCCCTTTCTACTTTGCTTCCGTGTCACTTTCCTATCGGTCATTCTAGCCCAAATCTCCTAGCTTCCTATTTCTAAGGGTTGTTTAAGACCTGGGGTCAGACACTCCCTTCCTAAAATCCTCTACATATGATCATGATCATTCTCATAAACGCACCGATGATGTGGAAAGGAGCAACATTTAAGTAATATTAGTGCTGCGCTAAAGTTATTGCATTAAAAGTGAAGAACTCGAGGTTACTGGTTGTAAATGAAATTAAATCAATTACATTATTTTAAATTTAAAGCTCAAACAAAATTTTTCAGCTTCCAGTTTTAAAATTCTGCAGGTTTTTTTTTTCATTACGGAAAGATTTTTTACGAGGTAGTGAAAAAAATTAAATCCTGTTCAGCCCCACTCCACCCCAATGTTCTTAAACTAACGACGCCCCTGTATGTATATTTCTGAACATGTTTTTAGCACGTCTTTTGTAAAAAAGATCGTGCTTATGTTATCGGTTTGTCGGTTCGTCCGTCTGTACCCACGATATCTCTGCAACTATTAGTCCGATTTGAAAAATTCTTTTTGCATTAGGAAGCTTGAAATATACGAATGATGATCCTTCATTTCGTTTTTTCTTACGGTTCCATTTTTTTATCTTTCGATTCTATTTGTGTCGAAGAGTATTTCAGATATAGTTACTTTTTTCAAATTACGCACAGATTTTCCGCTAGAGGGCGTAAAATTCAAGTACATTTTCCCCGATAACTCTTCTTCTAAAACTCCGATATGAAATTTTTTTCTTCAGCGGATACATCTCCCGATGGAAAATCTTTCGCGTATAATTTTTAATTTTTGGTAAAGAATACTTTGGCCCGCCAGGGGGCGTAAGTGCTCATTTTTGCTTCTGATGTATTTGCCATAAAATCTGAGCTTCTAAAATATCGATTGAAAAAATTCTTTCGTGGACTGATGCCACTCACATCGATTAACGTTTTTGGAATATTTTCTTCCTAAATATTCCACAGTTTCTCCGCCAGGGGGCGTAGATGTATATCTTATTTTTGTCAATATCTCTACTTCTAGGAGTCCGATTTGAAAAATTCCTTCTTTGTTGGTTAGTGTTTTCTGTGTGACATGTTTTTCATATAATTTAAAAAATTTCTAGTAATTCATAGACTTTCCACTAGGGGGCGTAGCGGTAAATTGCGTTTCCCCCTATATCTCCGTTTCTAAATCTCCTATTAGAAAAATTCTTTCTGCACCGGATACAACTCCTAATGGGAAATCGTTTGCACATAATTTCTAATTTTTGTAAAAAATGGTTTGGCCACCAGGGGGCGTAAATCTTAATTTCCGCTTCTGATGTATGTGCAGCAAAATATGAGCTTCTAAATTCTCGATTGAGAAAAACGTCGTTTGTTGACAGATACTACTCATGTCGACAAACCTTTTAGAAACATTTTCTTCTTAAAATAGTGCATGGTTTCTACGCCAGAGGGCGTAGATGTATATATCATTTTTCTCAATATCTCTACTTCTAGGAGTCCGATTTAAAAAAAAATCCTTCTTTGTTGGATAGTGTTTCCAGTGTGACATGTGTTTCATATAATTTCAAAATTTTCAAGTAATTCATAGACTTTCCGCTAGGGGGCGTAAAAGTAAATTGCGTTCTCCCTATATCTCTGCTTCTAAATCTCCGATTTGAAAAATTCTTTCTGCACCGGATATAGCTCCTGATGGGAAATCGTTTGCACATAATTTTTGTAAAAAAATAGTTTGGCCACCAGGGGCGTAAATCTTAATTTCAGCTTCTGATGTATGTGCAGCAAAATATGAGCTTCTAAATTCTCGATTGAAAAACACGTTGTTTGTAGACAGATAATACTCATGTCGACAAACCTTTTAAAAACATTTTCTTCTTAAAATAGTGCATGGTTGTTTCTACGCCAGGGGGCGTATAGGAATATCTTAGTTTTGTCAATGTCTCTACTTCTAGGAGTCCGATTTGAAAAATTCCTTCTTTGTTGGATAGTTTTTCTAGTGTGACATGTGGTTCATATAATTTCAAAATTCTCAAGTAATTCGTAGACTTTCCGGTAGGGGCGTAAATGTAAATTGCATTCCCTCCTATATCTCTGCTTCTAATTCTCCGATTTGAAAAATTCTTTCTGCACCGGATACAGCGCCTGATGGGAAATCCTCTGCACATAATTTCCAATTTTTGTAAAGAATGGTTTGGCCACCAGGTGGCGTTACAGGTGGCGAAGTCTTAATTTCCGCTTCTGACGTATTTGCAGTAAAATATGAGCTTCTAAAATCTCGATTGAAAAAAAAGTTGACCGAAACTACTCATGTGGACAAACCTTTTAGGAACATTTTCTTCTTGAAATAATGTATGGTTTCTACGCCAGGGGGCGTAGATGTATATCTTATTTTTGTCAATATCTCTACTTCTGAGAGTCCGATTAAAAAATCCTTCTTTGTTGTATAGTGTTTCCGATGCGAAATGCTTTTCCTATAAATTCAAAATTTACAAGTAAATCATAGACTTTCCGCTAGGGGGCACAAAGGTAAATTGCGTTTTCTGCGTTATTTCTGCTCCTAAAACTCCGATTTGAAAAATTCTTCCTGTATCGCATACAAGACCTGATGGAAAATATTTTTCACATAATTTCTAATGTTTGGTAAAGAATAGTTTGGCCACCAGGGGGCATAAGTGTTAATTTCTGATTCTGATGTATTTGTAGCAAAATCTGGGCTCCTGAAAACTCGACTAAATTTTTTTTTCTTGGACCGATACCGCTCATATGGATAAACCTTTTGAGAATACTTTCTTCCTAAAATAATGCATGGTTTTCCCTCCAGGGGACGCAAAGTCACATATTATTTTTGTCGATATCTCTGTTTCTAAGAGTTCGTAAACTCACGATTCCGTTTACAGCAATATCTGAGGGATTAAAAACCCAATTGAAAATCTTCTTTCTTTCGTCAGATCTATTGTTTTCCGTACCGGTTGCATTGACTTTGTATAGCTTTGATAAATTTAATTTGTTTCAGACGGGTTCAAAAGACGTGCTTATTACACCCGAAAATTCGGTGTCATTTTTCTTGTTTACGCTTTCTAACGGTAGGTTGAAGAAGCGTATATGCTCCAGCTTTGTCCGTCTGTATGTCTGCTTTGTCCGCACGATAACTCGCGTAAAAATGGTTCGAGTTCGATGAAATTTTAGTATGTGGTAGGGGAAAACCTGGGGACGAACCCTATTGAAAATGGGCGAAATGGGAGCATAACTTAACTTACGTAAAAATGCTTCTATTGCGACAAAACGTTATGTTGTTCCGGAGGTATACTGAACTGGTTCTGTTGAATATCACCGAAATGGGGTCAAAAGGTCAGGGCACAGGAGCGAGATTTATTCCACAGCCATTATCCTCATAACTTGAGTAATGATTTCTGGTATGTTGGAAAGCGTATCATAATAAATGCATTGCGTGATTTTACTGACTTGTTAAGTTATTTTTGTGTTGTAACCTTGACAGCGTATGGAGTGTGTAGTTCCATTACATCAACAGACTGAACTTAACAGTTTTCATTTTAGCATTTTATACTTGATTGCGGTTATTGTGAAGGACACAGTCCCATTTCGTCGAAACATGTGAACAATCTGGACTGTGTCTAATATTGGTGAAATTGTTTTCAGTAAGCATGTAGACAAGGGCGGACTGGGACGACTACCAAACCAGGCCAGGAATTGGTCTTGCCGTCCACTAGAAGAATTGGTACTTATAGAGGAATATCTCATAAAATCCCTCGCGAAAAAAAAAAAAAAAAATTCTGTGAAATTCTGGATGTAAGAGAACTATTGAAATATGCATTGTAGAACGTAATTCAGAAGTGAGCAAATTTTAACAATTTAGCGGGGAAAGAATTAAAAAAAATCCGCTAATAGAATGTACCAACAAACCACGCTCAAAACCGGGTGTATGCACTAGATAATTATTTTTCTTTAAAACAGTTTGTAAAAAATTACGTGTCTATTGAAGATCCCATTTCCAACTAAAGCACCATGAAGATCATTCTGTAAGTTGAAATGTGCACATGCCACATAACAATTACCTACGCAATTAATATTTGTATTTATTTGATCACTGATCAACAGTTGCGCAATAGTACTGTATTTGCATCTCCTCCTTGAGTGAAGGCCTTTTTTAAGTGTAACCATTATTTTGACTCGTGAATCAGTACGGGTAAATCGCTGTTTCTTTTAAGATAAATGAGAGTGGGACAGAGATTTCACTCGGATTATCTCTGGGAGAGAATCGCTTTGTGCTCTGTGTTTGTCAGCGGATAAGAGGGCGTGGATGATGCGTCATCACAATGGTACTGGTGTGTCCAAGATTACAAAAAGGAATGTAGGGTATATCATTGAATGCCCCCAGGCTCTAAATACAACGGCCTAGGCTTAATTGAAGTTAGCTAAAGCTTAATTGTTTTATAACACCGTGCTTGGTCCGCCGTCACTTTTCTCACATAAGTACAGAGCATTTTGACTCTTCATTTCAGAGCAAACGGCAACATACAGATTGAAGGAATTTTTTTTTCTTTTTTTAAGGAAATAACTTTTAAGATAGAAATAAAGCTCAAATAAAAGTAACAAATATTATTCATAAGTACCAAAACAATTATTTCATACCAAAAAAAAATTCAGGCGAATGAAATAAAATAAAAGTAAAAAAGATACGAAATGAGGGCCATTTCTCGAGTAATCCACCGGAAGGTCAGGTGATGCGTAACATCACAGCCTCTCCTTGACAAATGTCAACCCCTCCTTCTCGTGGTGCATCCTGTTCCCACTAAAGGGGCTCTGACGACCGCCAATAGCGGTATAACTATACCATCGGGATTAGAGGAAATGCTATCCCACACTCACCAACCCGCTTGGCCAGCGTGGTGAGTTATGGCCAAACCCCTCCAAAATGACTCCACAACTTAAATCTTGGCCCTCAGTCTCCGGCAGCTGGAATGTATCTGGCCAAGGCAGCGGCCAGTGCGACATGAAGGCAGAGGGTGCTAAGAATCCCCGGAGGACCGGACTAGGCTGCCATCTGATGCTGACCTTGGTTACGTATAACGGACGCTCCCTATCTTCTGATTCAAGGCTTCTTGAATTGGAAGAGGAACTACAAAGGATCAAGTGGGACATCGTCGGGCTAAGTGAGGTAAGGAGAAAAGGAGAAGATCTCATTGAACTGAAAAGTGGACATCTCTTCTACTATCGTGGGACAGATACTGGCAGAACTAGTGGTGTTGGATTTATAATAAACAAGAAACTGAAGGATAAAGTTGTAGAAGTTGAAAGTTCCTCTGACAGAGCTGCACGACTAGTTATCCAACTCTCGAAAAGATACCAGGCTCAGATTATTCAAACTTATGCACCCACCACAAGTCATCCTGAAGAAGAAATTGAAGAATTTTATGAGGAAATTTGTCATCTAAATAATAAAGGTAAGCAGCACTTGAAGATAATTATGGGAGATTTCAATGCAAAAATAGGGCAACAGCAACAGAATGAAACTTCAGTAGGTAAATTTGGTCACGGCAACAGAAACCAGCGTGGAAATACTCTCGTTGAGTTTGCAGAAGCAGAAGGGTTTTTCATCTTGAACTCCTTTTTCAAGAAAAAGCCACACAGGAAATGGACATGGAGACATCCAAATGGGACGACAAGTGAAATTGATTTTATTATGTGTAACAAAAAATTCGTCATAGAAGACTGCAGTGTGCTGAACAAGTTCAACACAGGTAGTGACCATAGATTGGTGAGATGTAAGATGCACCTCAACACTAAACTCGAACGTAGCAAGGGCATGAGACAAACAAAATGTATTGACATAACCAACCTTAAAAAACACCATTATACCTTCAAGTTGGAATTGAAGAACAGATTCTCTGCTTTAGAAGGCTTAACATCGGAAGAAGTGGATATTTCTGAAGTTAACAGAAAAGTAACCAAAGCTCTTATGGAAACAACAACAAAATTAGCTGGGTCTAAGAACAAGTTGCATGAGAACAAATTATCAGGAAAAACCAAAATGTTGATGCAAAAAAGAAGAGAGATGAGGACAACTAAAGAAGATGTGACTTCCAAAGTGGAATATATAGAGCTATGCAAGACAGTAAGAAAAAGTATCACTGAAGACGTAAGAAAATTCAACTGTGAACTAGTGAGGAAAGCAATTGAAAACAACCAAAGCCTAAAGATAGCAAAGGGACATCTCAGTAAGGGAAGAAAACAGATTATGGCACTGAGAAAAGAAGATGGTTCTGTTACAAGAAATAGAGGCGAAATTTTGACAAGAGTGAAAGATTTCTACTCCAAGTTATATGAAAGGGATGATGCATGTACTCCAGACATCATGGAAGGTACCAGAGTTCTTCTAGTCCTCCCAGCAGAAGTTGCACATGCAATCAAGAATATGAAGCGGGGAAATGCTCCAGGAGAAGATGGAATTACTGTAGACATCATACAAGAAGCAAGTGGAGAAATCGAAACAGTACTCGCCCAAATTTTCACTCGATGCCTTAATGAAGGGAAGATTCCTGAGGATTGGAACAACGCTATAATGATCCCGCTGCATGAAAAAGGTGACATTGAGGATCTCAGGAACTACAGACCTATCAGCCTCCTATCAGTGGTTTATAAAATCTTCACTAAAGTTCTTTCACACCGTTTGAAGGTAACACTGGACATATCTTAACCGAGAGAACAAGCTGGATTCAGGAGTGGCTACAGCACAATAGATCGTATCCACGTACTGAGAGAACTAATTGAAAGAGCGAGGGAATATGAACTTCCATCGTGCATGGCTTTTATCGATTATGAAAAAGCCTTTGATTCGGTGAAACCATCAGCAGTTACAATGGCTCTGAAATCATGCGGTATTGAAGATGCATACATTAATAATTTTAATAACATCTATGAAAATGCAAGTGCAAAGATTCGGCTGTTTGAAAATACAACACACATAAAAATTGGAAAGGGAGTGAGACAAGGTGACACCATATCTCCGAAGCTCTTTAACACCACATTGGAAAATGTCTTTCAATCACTGAACTGGGAAAACAATGGGATAAAGATTAATGGAGATTATCTAACCCACCTTCGTTTTGCTGATGACATAGTCATTTTTACAACTACCCCATCAGAGCTGCAGAGTATGATCCAGGAACTTGCTGACAAGAGTAAAGAAGTGGGATTAAAAATGAACTTTCAGAAGACAAAAGTGATGTACAATGCTTTTACAAGAAATGCAGATTTATCGATTGATGGAGAAAAGCTGGAGATAACAGACACGTACGTTTATCTTGGACAGCAGATATCAAGTGAGGGTCACATTGGTGAAGAAATTAATCGGCGTACAAAACTTGCCTGGAGAGCTTTTGGAAGAAACAGCATACTTTTCAAGAGCAATATGCCATTATGTCTTAAAAGAAAAGTGTTTGATCAATGCATCCTTCCAGTGCTTACGTATGGTGCAGAGACGTGGACCTTAACTAAAAGAGACATACAAAGGCTGCAGACAACTCAAAGCAGCATGGAGAGGTGCATGCTTGGTGTAACCAGGAGAGATAAGAAGAGGAACTCGTGGATCCGAAAAATGTCAAGAGTGGAAGACATCATGATCAGAGTTAAATCCCTGAAATGGCAATGGGCTGGGGATACTGCCAGAAGGACAGACCATCGATGGACAGCCGAAATTTTAGATTGGATTCCAAGGGATAGGAAAAGACACAAAAGAAGACCACATGGGAGATGGGTGGATGAAATTCGAAAGTATGCGGGAGTGACATGGAGGAGACTGGCACAAGACAGACCGTTGTGCAGGAAACTTGGGGAGACCTTCGTCCAGCAGTGGATTGATAATGGTTGACAATGATGATGATGATGAATGATGATGATTTCCCGATAGGCCAGTCTGTTCCTACATGTAGATATTAGTCAGCTAGATTTAAATAATATTATCAGTAGTGTTTATTTACACTTTCCAACCAGAATTTTAAAAAGCGTATATGCTCCAGTTTTGTCCGTCTGTCTGTCTGTCCGCACGATAATTCGCGTAAAACGGTTCGATTGCGATTAAATTTTAGTATGTGGTAGGGGACCACCTGGGGACGCATCCTATTGAAAATGGGCGAAATGGGGCAAAGGTCAGAACATAGGAGCAGGATCCATTCCATTGCCCTTATGCGTCATAACTTGCGTAAATATGGTTCGATTTCGGCAAAACTTTATCGTGTTGTTCCGGAGATGTACTGAACCGGTTCTGTTTAATATAATCGAAATGGGGTCAAAGGTCAGAACGGAAGAGCGAGATTTTTTCCACAGCCATTACCTCATAACTTAACTAAAAATGCTTCTATTTCGACAAACCTTTAGTATGTTATTCCGGAGGTATATTGAACCAATTCTGTTTAATATCGTCGAAATTGTGCCAAAGGTCAGGACACAGGAGCGAGATTTATTCCACAGCCATTATCATCATAACTTGAGTAATGGTTTCTGGTATGTTGGAAAGCGTATCATAATCAGTGCATTGCATGATTTTACTAACTTGTTTTAAATATAATTTTGGCTAGCTGCCTCAAATGGCGTCCTTGGCTAACACCGCCGGCGGCGCTGTCAACAGGGAATTTTTATAATTTTCTCGAATTTGTATGGCATTCTAAATTGAGAAAAATAAAATTGATAGAAATTCCTAAAAACGCTGAAATCCGTTTTATTGGTGTAGTATTAGAAACACTAGTACAAATACGCTAGCTTTCACCACCACGGGTGGCTTCTTCAGGTATCAGTATTCCAATGCAAAAACAAAAACAAACAAAAAACAGAGTTCGTTATGAATTCAAAAATAGAAGTTTGCTATAGTTATTATAGAACGTGCGCGTCATACTCCAGATGTGTGATTAGGAGCGTGCGTATTAATGAGTGTGCGCCATACATGTGAGAGGTCCATTGACGTTTCCTTGTTACATATCCCGTGACTGGATAGGATTTCTATAGTTTCTCTGAGGAGGGTGGCTCTGGCGGTTGTGTATCGTGCTATTTTCTTTATTTGTCCCCAAAGAGGTGTTGCAGAGTTGTTGGCGACTTCACGCGCTAGTGCCGTAGTGAGAAGTCCCCTTTTGACATCTCTTTGATGTTCCTGGAGTCTTAGTCTCAGAGACCTCTTGGTCATGCCCACATAGTTCTTGTTTGTTCCGTCCGGGTACAAGAGGGGTATAGTGTATACTCCCGCATCTTCCAGGTCCACGCCGCCGTTTTTTGTTGATGTGAGACAAGATGCTGTTGTCCAAGGTGCGGTAATCCCTATGCCGAAACCAAGTTTTTTTAGGGAATTTTTTAGGAAATATGTGAAGCCTGGTACATACTGGCATGAGCCTATATATTGTAGTTTTTGGGTGGGGCATATGGTGCCACGGGATGCGAGTTTAGACTTCATCTGGTGTATGATCTGATCGACCATGCTGGGTGAGTGTCCTGCAGAAAAGGCTAAAAATCTTACGGTGTCAAGCTCGGCGTGGAGTGCGGCGTTGTGTCTGATGAGTGGGTGAAAGCTCGCCTAGCCCTGTGTCGGAAAAGTGCTAGCTTTCTCTCCTTGGGGCACGATGAGCTAGCACTTTTCCGACATACACACATAAGGCAAAATGGGAGTGTAATATTTTGTGGGTTGTCCCGGGCGTAGAAATGTCTAGTTACGCTTCTGCCTAGAGTTTCCCCGATTGTCAATTCCTTGACTGTGTTGTACGTGTTGCGAGAGGTCTTCCTCCCCTACCAAAGTTATTTCCCAGCTTAACAGCAGCAGTCAGAAGTGCAAGGCTCTTGACTGAGCAACTTCTCACATCAAATTTATTTCTGAAAATGCTTTGACTTTTGAAAAATTTATCTTAGGTAGCAATTTTGTCTGATAAACTGCTGAGCAAACAAAAATGGATTCTGAGCAATAATTTTACTGCAAAAAGCAACAAATTTATGTCCAGAATTCACTTAGAATGCAACAGAAAATGCTCAGAATCCATTCAGAATGCAACAAAATTATGCTCAGAGCGTTTAGAGCCAAAAGCTCTAAACGCTTGGGTCTACTTTTCGTAGCGGACGTAGTTCTGTTTCGTACCTTAAATTGTGGTTCACTCTAAGCAGGGGCTTATATAGAGTTTTTCTGGGGGAAGGAGGGGGGGGGGTACGAAAATTGGAAATTTTTGAAGTTCACTAGAACAAAATAAAAGTTAAGTAAAAGAAAAAAATTAAAGCATTTTTTCTAATGTAAGTAGACACTATTTTTATTAAAATAAGTTATGGTATTTTTTCTAACTTAAGTCGTGTTATAAACAAAAAATGAAACACTTTCGGTGTAGGGGCTTGGCTCCCCTCTAAATACCAACCCTAACTCTAAAGTTGAATCAGAGTATAGTATAATGTCGTGGTTGTTGTTGGTATGTTATTTAATGCTGATCAATCCGTAGCGTTTGCCGTAATTGGAAAACTAGAACCTTTTCTTTTTCATTGACAGATTTTGAATTGATATTTACAAAACTAGATACTGAACTTATGACAGCCTCCCCACTCCCCATTTCTCTAAACAAGCAGTTTCGTGATCACTGCGAAATGACCTACCAAACAGCTAAGTTATTTAAGGTTTTTATTTCCTCATACGTTCTGTGTTTAACTACGTACAGCCCAGCCATCTAATGGAAATTTTGGTTCTCCAAGAACAGAATGCTTTCTCACGTACTACACTTTTCTTTCGTGCAGTTTGTGGAAACTATGAGGGCTATGCATCCTCCTCCTGACCACGATCGGGCCGACTCGGTGACAGAGTGGTCTGAAACACTGGTCTCCGACCATTTGTCAGAGATGGGTCAAGGCTCGAGTTCTCGAATGAAACATGAGTGGTGTGTTCTTCCGATGGCGATGTTTTTGCCCCTTTGCTGGAACCAGTTGCCTTAAATTAGGTACGCGCGGCTGCTTGTAACCCTGAGGGTTGCTTATGGTGGTCGTTAATCTCTACACAAAAGGAAAGCAAAAAAAAAAAGACACTCTCTTCAATTTCCAAAAGCCTTGGTGCAGAGCGCTTAGTATCGCCGGAGTAACAGCACAATCAGTTCTTTACTAAAAGGCTTTGGACAAAAACCTCTGAAGACCAATCGAGTGCAAATATTGATTATCTTTTAGACGATTCAGTACAGTGCACCGCCTTGCGTCATTTTCAGAAAACGCATAGAACAGATAAATAAGTCACAATAATTAAAAGTAACGCGGAGGAAGCCTAAATACTAAAAACAAATTTTTCTGATGTACTCTCTTTCGGTTTGTCAGTCGAATCTCCGCTCTTCATCCATTTCATTTCCATAGCGTAGTGTTCTTCATTTCTTGACGATAGGCGTTTTCTCGAACCTCACTCGAAGACGTTTTAGGATCAGCTCAATGCTGTCGTTATTCTTCAACGCACAGGGTTATACTTTCGGTGAGAACGAATTGCTTGAAGTATTGGATCACGAAGTACTTTATTTAAAATCGGAACTTCATTGTCTTAAGATTTACCAACTGCTCCGCTGGAACGTGCTGCTCGAAGCCATAAAATGAAGTAAGTTTCTCTAAGACAAGAAAAATGAAACTGCAAGTATAGAATTCTTGTACCGAATAATTCTATCTTCACACGTACAAAAGCGCACACACAAACACATCTGGACACTTGTTCGATCACCATGTCTGCGGAGGAGAATACAGATAGCCAGTGAAACGTTTTGAATAAGAGGAACTCCCTAAGAGAAGCTATGTATATATTGAATAACCTAAAAAGGCATCACAATGCCTTCAAAATGGAACTGAGGAACAGAATCTCTGCTTTATAAGATCTAACATCAGAATAAAGTGGACATCTCTGAAGTTAACAGAAAATTAACCAAGGCTCTTATGGAAACAGAAAATAGTTTTGCTAAGAACAAATTGCATGCAAAGAAAATATCAGGAAAGGCAAACATGTTGATGCAAAACAGAAGGGAGATCAGTACAAATAAAGAAGATATCATTTCAAAAGTAGAATATACACTGAAGAACAATTGAATTAGAGACAGCTGGCGTTATGCAAATGTGGCGCTGTGGGCGGCTCTGTAAACGGAAACGACATGACGTATGCAGCGATCCACAATATAAGGAGAGATGCTACCGGAATCAGTAAGAGTATGACGAAGTATGAGTAAGTCGAAGGATCTAAATGCATTTGATCGTGGGCAAATTGTCGGGCCCCGAAGAATGGGTCACTTCATCTCGGAAGTCGTGCAGGCATAGGGATTTTCACGAGCCACTGTGTCACGGGTGCACCGTGAGTACATAGAATCCGGTAAATCCATCCCTGCAAGGGCCAATAGCGTGTGGATGAGCGGGGTCATCGTCGGCTAGCTCGCATTGTAACAGCGGATAGACGGGCCACAGTGCAAGAAATCACTCTGCAACTTAACGCTGGTGCACAAAAACGTATAAGCAGCCACACCATTCAGAACCATCTGCTCGCTATGGGGTACAGAAGCCATCGTCCTACGAGGGTACCGCTGCTGACCGCACATCACAGGGTGCGAAGATTAGCATGGACACTGGACCCTAGACATGTGGGAAAATGTTGCCTGGACTGATGAGTCGAGATTCACGTTGGTACATGCGAATAGCAGGATACGAGTACGGCGCAAACCACATGAAACGATGTGTCTTTCTTGCCAGCAGGGTACTCTTCAAGTTGGTGGGGGCGGCATTCTAGTCTGGGGACTGTTTACGTGAATTGAAAGGGAACCCCTGGTACGTGTGACATCGTCCTTCACAGGTCAACGTTTCCGGGATATCCTGGACAACCATTTGCTCCCGTTTGTGCGTCTTCAACATCCCACTGGGGACAACTTCGTCCTCAGCATGGGCAGACGTTGCAACAAACAATGCACCGTGCCATCGCTCCCGAATTGTATCCAAATGGTTGGATGAGCCCTCCATCGACGTGACCTCGCTTCCTTGGCCAGCTAGGTCACCTGACCTCAATCCCATCGAACACATCTGGGATGCCATCGAGAGAGATGTTTGAGGCATTGACCCCCTCCATCAAATCTTCGTGAACTGTGGGAGCTTGTTCAGGGATCGTGGATTCGTATGGCTTCCCAACGCTTCCGGTGTCTTGTCGAGTCCATGCCGAGACGAATCACCGCCGTCATCCGGGCGAAAGGTGGTGCTGCACGTTACTAGACAGGTATCTCTAATTCAATTGCTCTTCAGTGTACAGATCTATGTAAGACGTAAGGAAATTCATCTGTGATCTAGTGAGAAAAGCAATCGAAAACAATCAAATCCTGGAGAGTAAAGGGACATCTTAGTGAGGGAAAATACAGATTATGGCACTCAGAAAAGAGGATGGCTTTGTAACAAGAAATAGAAGTAAAATTTTGACAAGAGTTAATTCTACTAAAAACCATATGAAAGAAATACATCTACTCTAGACATTACGAAAGGTAACAGTATCAAAGACCCTCCAGTCCTCCCAGCAGAGGTTACACATGCAATGTAGAAAATGAAACTCGGAAAAGCTCCAGTAGAACAAGGAATTACCGCGAACATTAGGCTATACAAGAAGCAAGTGGAAAAATTGAAATTAGACTAGCCCAACTTTTCACTAGATGTCTCAATGAAGGAAAGATTCCTGGGGATTGGAACAATGCTACAATGATCATGCTACATAAAAAAAGTGTCGCTGAGGATCTTGGGAACTACAGACCCATCAACTTCTTATCAGTGGTTTATAAAATTTTCACTAAGATTCTTTCTCATCGTTTGAAGATAATACTGGACATGGGTCAACCAAGAGAACAAGCTGAAGTCAGGAGTGGCTACAGCACTATAGATCATATTCATGTGCTGAGAGAACTAAATGACAGAACGAGGGAATATGAACCCCCATTATACACTGGCGTACAAAAATTAAGGACGAGACGGTTTTTCGAATGTAACGTCATGCAGAAGTGCTCCACATAAACTCAAATCATACCATAAGATCCCCAAGATGTAAGAATATGGGACAAGTGAGCAAAACCGTCCAAAGAAGGAATCCAAAGGATACAAAGGCACTTTATTGAAAAGGTAGCTTCGAGCACAACTGGACAGAAACGTCCATGTGACAGGCGGCTGCCAAGAAAAATCCAGTCTTTAGTAGGGGATATGATCACCCCTGACTGCGTTGCAGGATTTACAACGTCTGCCCATGCTGAGGACGAAGTTGTCAAGGAGGCATCGCCGCCCATTCCTCTTGTAGCACCATTCGCAGCTGCGGAATCGTTGCTGGCGGCTAGTGACGTGCGGCCAAGCGTCTCCCGAGAAGGTCTCACACGTGTTCGATTGGATTTATGTCCGGGGACCTTGCGGGCCAATCCATGCGTTGAATATCTTCACTCTCCAACAGCTCTGCGACAGCCACTGTACAATGAGGTGTACCGTTGTCGTCCATGAAGAGGAACTCAGTACCCACAGCACCTCTAAACAGACGCTCGTGAAGCAGGAGAACCTCGGTACAATAGCGGACACCAGTGACTGAACCTCCTTGGAAGATGTGGAGGACAGTACGGTTACCAAGCATGATACCGCCCCAAACGAGAACTCCGCCACCTCCAAACCGGTCCCTTTCGATGATGTTGGAGGTGTGATTGCGTGTTCCTTGCTGTCTCCAGATGTGTATACGTCCAGAATCGCTCGTCAGACTAAATCGGCTCTCATCCGTAAAGAGAACTTGACCCCATTGCTGATGTGTCCAGTTCTTGTGTTCCTGGCACCACAGAAACCGCCGTCTCCGATGAGCAGGCGTTAATGGCACACACCGTACTGGTCGTCGTGCAAATAGACCACCTTTGTGCAGTCTCCTGGCCACGGTAAAACGTGATAACGGACGTCCAGTTGTCTGTTGCATGTGCCTTGCGATTTCTCCCGCTGTCTGCCGTCTGTCTCTTCTCGCCTGTAGGACAATATTCCGGTCGTCCGCCGCCGTGGTTTCTCTTGGACGACCACCGCTAAACTCTCGGACAGTTGTTTCTCTCGTTTGAAATGCTCTCCAAGCTCGTGAAACGATGCTGTGAGCGATCCCGAACTCCTCGGATACGCTAGTCACACTTCGACCTTCTTCCAACTTTCCAATGACGCGACCTCGGGTAAAGTCGTCCAGATGTCGTCTACTGGATTGCCTGTTGGCCATATCACACAGTGGTTGCAACTCAACGTCGTTCAAACAGATGTAAACCGTGCAATTGCTTTCACCAAATTGCTAAGCGTACACCGCCCGTGTGCTTTATACCCTTTCTACACCCCCACCCCCTACGTCATGCTGCATATATGCACATGCCCTACCGTAGCGGAACCTAGTCTATCTCCTGAGTGGTCTTTCGGCCCGTTCTGCCTGCTCGTTCCGCTGTTATGCGAATTTCTCCTCTTCGTTCTTAATTTTTGCACACCACTGTATATGGCTTTTATCAATTATGAAAAGACCTTTAATTTTGTGAAACCATCAGCAGTTACAATGGCTTTGAAATCCTGCGGTATTGAAGATGCATACGTTAGTATCATTAGTAACATCTATGGAAATGCAAGTGCAAAGGTTCGGTTATTTGAGGATACAACAACAATAAAAATTGGAAACTGAGTGAATGAGACAAGGTGACACTATATCTCCCAAACTCTTTTATGTCCATTGCAAAATGTCTTGCAATAATCGAACTGGGAAAACAAAGAGGTAAAGATTAATGGATATTAGTTAACTCACCTTCGTTCTGCTGATGACGTTGTCATTTTTGCAACTGCCCATTTGGAACTGCAATGAATGTTCTAGGAACTTGCTGACAAGAGTAAAGAAGTTGGCTTAAAAACGAACTTCAGAAGACAAAACTGATGCTGAATGTTTTTGTAAGAAATGAAGATTTATCGATGGATGGGGAAAAGCTGGAAATAAGATACCTACATTCACCTTGGACAACAGATATCAAGCAAAGGTCTCACTGATGAAGATATTAATCGTATAAAACTTAGTTAGAGAGCTTTTGGAAGAAACTGTACAATTTTAAGGGCAATATGCCACTATGTCTTAAAAGAAAAGTGTTTAATCAGTGCATTCTCCCAGTGCTTACGCACGGAGCAGAGACGTGTACCTTAACTAAAAAATACATACAAAGACTGCAAACAACTAAAAGAAGCACGTAGAGATGCATGCTTAGTGTAACCAGGAAAGATAAGAAGAGGACTCATGGATAAGGGAAATGACAAGAGTGGAAGACATCGTGATCAGAGTAAAATCCCTGAAATGGCAATGGGCTGGACATGTTGCCAGAAGAACGGACCACCAATGGACAACCGAAATTCTAGACTGGATTCCAAGGGACATGAAAAGACAAAGAAGACTACATGGGAGATGGCTGGATGAAATTCGAAACCATGCGGGAGCTATACTCGGATACTGGCGCAAGACACAGTTGTGGAAGAAATGTCGGGAGACCTTCATCCAGCAGTGGATCGATAATGATTGACGATGATATATATACACACTATATTGACAAGTCACCGGACACTCCTTCAAAAGCAAATGAACGGATCCGCTGCGTTAAGATGCGCGGTACAGCTGCAAACGGTATAAAAACCAAGCCTGCAGCTGACCGCGATCATATCGCACTGTGAGGTTGAGTGAAAATGACGCGGCGGGAGAAAACTGACTTTGAGAAAGGAAAGATTGTTGGGTGTAATATTATTGCGTTGTCCATAAGAAAAACCGAGAGGCGTTTAAACATACCCAAGTCAACTGTTTTGGATGTACTGAATAAGTGGAAGGCACAGGGCGTGCCTGAAGCAGCAAAACGTACCGGCAGACGAAATAAAATCAGTGATAGAAGACGTCGAAGCCTCAGGAGAGTCATTACAGCAAACCGACGGAGTAATGCACAAGACCTCAGTGCACAGGTGAGTAAAAATGCTGGAACCTCTGTATGTACACGTACTATTCGCAGAGAACTTTATTCCATGGGTTACCGTGGTCGTGCGGTTGCTCATAAACCTTTCTTCTCCACTCGGAATGCTACTCGCCGTTTAGCATGATGTAAAGAACATTTATCATGGACCGTAGATCAATGGAGACGGGTCCTATGGACTAATGAATCCCGATACACGATCCATCAGTTTGATAGCCGTGTGTGGGTATGGCGGCAGCCGGGGAAACACTATTTACCACAGTGTACTGTTCCTGCGGTCAAGTTTGGAGCTGGCAGTGTACTAGTGTGGGGGTGTCTTTGATAGTATGGGCCCGGCCCATTGGTTATCGGGGACAAACCTGTTAACTAGCACGTCTACATCGATATTCTGGACAATTATGTCTTACCAACTCTGTGGCAATACTATGGAACCGAGACTTGTTGGTACCAGCAGGATAATGCACAGAGCCATAAAGCAAGGACTGTTACGGCGTGGTTTGACGATAATTCCGTATCTTGTGTGGACTGGCCAGCTCAGAACATTGATCTTAATCCCATAGAGCATCTATGGAATGAATTAGAGCGCCGCATAAGAAGTTTGGAACCAAGGCCTACAACAACAGGTACCGAATGGAAGCGCATACCTATCGCTGTGTTCCCAAACCTTGTCGAAAGCATGTCTCGAAGGGTCAGTGCATGCATTAAGGCCAAAGGTGGACCTACACCGTGCTAATGTATGTCAATAAATGCTATGTTGTGTTTCTCTTCCAGGTGTCTGGTGACTTTTATCAATAGTGTATATACACACACAGTCGAGTAACATTACTTTGATCACCTCCTACTTTTGACGTCAACAGCGCGTAGCCAATGAAAGAAGGCGCGTGTCGTGAGCTGGCTTGGAGGGTATATAAGGTGTACTCTAGGCATTCTGAAAACATATCACTCGTTGCTGTCATGCATAAAAGGAGCGATTTATCAGATTTGCAAAAAGGGATGATTATAAGCTTTTGGGCCAAGGATGGCAGTATTTCTGAAACAGCACAGTTTGTGAACTGTTCGCGTGCTGATATGGTTAAAGTGTATCGTGATTAGAGAAATGGTACCATTGCGAATAAGTGAGGTAGAAACTGCGGAGCACCACCTGCCATTGATGTGGGAGGTGAACGTCGGCTTCGAAGGTGCGTGAGGGTCGATCGACACGCTACAGTGGAGCAACTCATTGGCCGAATGAACCAGGGGACTACCGGAAGTGTGTCTAAAACGACAGTTCAGCAAACCCTTCTGCGTATGGGGCTCTGATGCAAACGGATGGTCACTGCACCTATGCTAACGAAGGTGCATCGGCAGAAAAGGCTTACATTTGCACGGCAGTATCGGAATTTGACCTCCGCTGATTGGCAAAAGATTGCCTTCTCCGACGAGTCATGTTTTCCGCTTCGTCGAATAGATGGACGTTGGCGTATAAGGCGAGAAACATCGGAGAACAAACACTCTTCAACCATTGCTGGAAGAACACAAGCTGGTGCAGGCAGCGTTATAGTCTGGGAAATGTTTTCGTGGCATTCTCTGGGTCCACTCATACCTGTGGAAGGCATTATGGGTCGAATTCGTTATGAATTCATCCTTGCAGACCACGTACACCCATACATGCTGCTTGTCTTCCCTGGGGTGGATGGGATCTTCCAGAACGACAATGCGACGTGTCACACAGCTAGAAATTCCCCAGAGTGGTTGGAAGAGGACGATGAAGACTTCAAAGTATTTCCTTGGTTACCTAATTCTCCAGACTTAAACCCAGTTGAGCATCTGTATGACCACTTCAGTCGTGTTGTTCGCTCTATGGATCCTCCAGCATCTGCCAGATGCACTGCAGTCTGCGTGGCTCCACATACCTGTGAACACCTTCCAGCACCTAACTGAGCTATTCCCAGCCAGTCTAGTTGCTGTCCGCGCTGCACACGGTGGTTACTCTGGATATTAACTGGTGGTCTTAATAATGTGACTCGACCGTGTATATATGAACATCTGCTATGTGCCTTTAATACAGATTGCAACCTTCTTGGAATAGATTCATACTGATTTTCAATAGAGTCCGGTGGACAGTTCTATTTACCATTCGTCGACCAGAACATCATCAACCAATTGCTTCAGAGATCTTGGGGGAAGGAGTCTGCTTCTCACTCTGCTTTATCAACTTAAAAAAATAGCATCATTTTTGCAAAACATTTGGACCATTGGATTCACCTGATTACCTAGAATGTCCAAGTTCTTAATGGCGGTAACTCGGCCATGTAGGGCAATGGTGCCAGCTGACTGCCAAGATATGTCCGCCCTAATCATCACAGATCCACCCCATGTTTGACAGTTGGAACCGTGCATTACGAATTTTACGCTTCCTTGGAGGTTCGCCATATATAAACCCGACCTACTGTTGGGAGTAATATAAATGAGGACTCGTCGGACTATATCATGTTTCCAATCATCAGCTGTTCAGGTTTTATGCTCATGGCACCACCCTTTTCGCACTGTAGCTTTGTTTCTGCAGTTTAAGGTTTAGCAATTGCAGTTTTCCATGGATGTTGACTTTGTGAAATTTTCTGCGTACGTTTTTTGTGGAAACAGGGTCTTCCAGGTGGATATTGAATTCTGCTGTCACTTTTGCTACAGTAGTTCTGTGTTGTTTGGACACAATCTTTGTTAATGTTTGACGGTTTTTCTTATGTATTCAGTCTTGGTTTTCGCCCACTATTCTTCTTCGCCGATGAAGTATTGTCATGCTTTGTGTACGCAGTCATAACCATGAGAACTGTTGCTCTTGAAACATCAAACAATTTGGCTATTATGGTTACAGACTCTCCTGCTAAACGGTAGTCCTCTTTGGAAGCCTGACAGGTCTCCCATTTCATTTACCCTTCATACGAACCGTTGTTTAACGCAACTTGTACTGCAGTGGCATACGTACATTCAAAGAAAAGATATATACGTATACAGTTATATGTCAATTCGTTGCCTGCGTCAATTCGTTGACTACGACAATTCGTCGACTACGACATTTCGTCGCGCGTCAATTCGTCGACTATGACAATTCGTCGCGCGTCGTTTCGGTGAGCGTCAATTCGTCGCGTTTACAAATTTTGGTTACATACAACACGAATGCAGGAAAACGTACGATTTCGAACTTCTCCGCCTGATCAAATTTATAAGGTTTGGACACTCGGACAGGATAGGAATATTACGCTTTTTCTTTGCCACTTAAAAATATTAGAATGTAAACTGTTTTTGGAAGGGGTTGGGGCCAAGTGGCATCCATACAAAACTTTCGTAAAATCTACAGTTTTCATTTTAGAACATCCAAATTTGGTATAATATCTCATGAAACTGTAACTTAGACCTCATGTGGTTTTTGGAAGGGGTCGGGGGCCCCTATACAAAATTTTCGTAAAATCTACAGTTTTCAGTTTAGAACTTCCAAATTTGGTATACTATGTCATGATTATCTAGCTTAGACGGTAGACGATTTTTGGAAGCGGTCGGGGCCCGGGGTCAAGGGGCATCCTACAAAATTTTCGTAAAAAGTCCCATTTCTTACTCTTACGATCTGCAACACAATTCAGCACTCCAATACCCTATCTACGTGTTCTAAGGCGCTCTTTGGCCCTTTCAGGCCCTTGCTCCATAAACCACCAAAAAACTAACCAGCCTATGGTCTAAGTTAGAGACCGTAGATAACAATAAAGTGCAAAAATATGCGGTTAATGGTGTATTAAAAACACAAATCAATATAGTTTAGCTTTCACTAACAACGGGCGGCTTATCAGGCAGAAATATAATGTAATGTAAATAGAGAGTTCCAGATATTCCAAATTCAAAAGGGTAAGAAAAAGATGATCAATGCCAATGTCAAGTCGTACGCATGCGACATCACATTAGGTACATTGCATTTCTGTGTCGCGGGATTCTCAGAAGCACACGCCAGATGTATAGCAGTTCTATAGATGTCTCCTTGAAGGTAAGTATTCCCATTCCTTTTTCTTTCTTTTTTGTTTCGTAAAATTAAATTAACTAAATCAAAAAGTTTAAAATAAGTTTGCTGGAAAATTACAGGAATATCTTTTTCATTCATTAACTTTCACCCGCTGAACTTTGTGATTCCACAAATAGTAATATGTACGTGGCAAATGCCTGCCCAGGCGGCACAACTTTGGAATATAACGTAGGTCCAACACTGAGCCACCGTCTTCTATTCCTAAGAGACTGTGGCACAGTGTTGGGTCTACGTTAAATGCAAGGCTGTGCTACCTGGGTGGTATTCCTGCTAGTACAAATTATATTAATGATTTCTTTGCGTCCAGTTCAATCTAGTATGTCCATAAGAGATTTTGGGGCCGTATGAAAAATACATTTCAACGTGTGCCGCTACGGTAGTGGAGTAATCAAGGCGCTGGCTTCTGAACACTCGTCGAGAAGGATCCTGGTTCGAATCCCGGTGAGCCACGTACGTTGTAATTGACTTCTGGCACTGGCTGTCCCCCTTCCCAGGAACCAGTGGCCCAAAATTAGGAACGGCCGACTGCTTATAGCCCACTGAATTGATCACGGTGGTCGGTAAACCCCAACTAAAAAAAAAAAAAAGAAGATTGCGACGTGTCCATTGCTATTTGTTATGGAGCCGTATTAAAAGTACGTTTTTGACATCAACGTGTCCACTTCCATGTAGGTTGGCCATAAAATGTTAGGGACCGTACAAAATTGCACTCTTGTTTTCACCTTGTCAGCGCTTCGGTATATGGTTGAAGTATAAGTATATATAGTTGGGCAATTTCACCACGTAGTTTGGTTTATATAGAAAATAAAGATAACGTCACATTTTTACTCAGTTACAACACATTAATCCCAAAGGCTATTTCTTGAAATCTTTAATCTGACGTGCTCATATTCACAACGTTAATATAACATGTCAAGTTATTAATGTTGCAGTTTTACTCTGTCACAAAACTTTTATTACAAGACTTTAGGCGTAACATTTTTTTAAGAACCTTTAGTCCGACGTATTCATAAGGTTTCTTATCAGATGCCAAGGTTTTGGTACTGCGTTTTGACAGAGGCGCAAAAATTAATAAACAGGCCTTAAGCCTGTTTATCAGTTTTCAATCAACCGTGCTCATATACATAAAATTTTCAGAAAAAGTCACGTATATTGTGTTGCGCTTTTACTCGAGGACAAAACTATAAACAGCCATTAACTTTCACCCGCTGAACTTAGTGATTCCTCAATTCATCCATTAACAAATCTTTTAAGTAATTGCATACCATGGTCATATTGATAATGTTTGATGACAAGTCAGGTTAATGATGTTGCGCTTATTAAAGATTTTTAAAAAGGTATACAGGCTAATAATTATTGTTTGAAGCCTAAGTAAAAGCTCATTTTTAACTTTACTTGTCAGGCAATCCATATGAATATGGCATTTATTTTATTTTGTACATTTCACATAGCGTGTGCATTTTTTTTAATGTCTTGGCATTTGTTTTATTTTGTGTTGTACTTGTTACATAGCGTTTCGCATTTTTGTTATGCTTGTGATTTGTGATTGCATTTTGAATTTTTATTTGTTTCACATTTTGAATTACTTTTTGACATTTTATGTTTTTGACATGTTATTTTAAAAATTTTGTCTTTTTTAATTTTGTTTTGTGTTTTACATTCTTGCATCTTCAGCAGAATTACATTCTTCAAAAATTCAAATACAAGTTAGTAAAAGGTATAATTCAATTAGTGAAAAATACCAGCACATTTTAGTAGAGTGTAGAATTATAAGAAATTCCTCTTAAAAAGTCTAGCACGTTAACATTGTCTCTGTGCGCCAAAGAAGTTCGAATTCCTTTTTACCTTGCCAGCGTTTCTCTTTTGGGTGGATTTGTTGGAATCTGTGCTATCACTCTTTCGATTATAGCCATAGTTGTTCTCTGCTCTTTCGCAATTTCACTGATTATTTTGTACAGTCACAGTTTTTTCTCACCCAGAATTGTATTCCAGCGTCTGTCCCATCCTTCAAGTTTGTTTTATGTTCTGGGAAAGCCAAGTAAATACACTGGCGGAAAGTGAAAAAATAACACCAAGAAGGAGACGTCTGATACCAACGAAATTTATACAGCATAATAACAGAATACAGAGGATAACGTGATCAAAACATTATGGCAAAATACAGCTGTATTTGCTGGTAAACTGAAAAACAACATTTCCATGTAACATGGTTAGTACGAGGTTGAACCGCCATGAACTGCGTCACAATGTGCAATTCTGGCATGGAGTCTGTCGTACAGATGTTGGATGTAAGTTTGGGGTATTGAGTTCCAAGCATCCTCAACCTGGACGCGTAAATCGGGGATGGTCGTGGCTGGCCGTGGAGACCGGATAAGTCGTTGTCCCATAAAATCCTACACGTGCTCAATGGGGGACAAATCCGATGAACGTGCAGGTCATGGAAGTTGTCTCACACCCTGAAGTGAATGTTGCGTTTCACGTGCCGTGTGTGGGCGTGCGTTATCTTGCTGGAAAACACCACAATGGACTGACCTTACAAATTGTACAACAACGGGCTGAATGATGTTGTTGATGTAGGAGGTGCTGTTTAACGTATCCGGTACAAACACTAGTTGTGTACGGGAGTGATAGCTGATCGCTCCCTACACCAGGAGAGCAGTGTGTGTCACTAGCGGATTCAAGAAGGGTGGAGACGCTCTCCTGTGTGTCTGCGTACACGCATACGGCCATCGGAGGCTCCCAAGCAGAATCTGCCTTCATCGCTGAACACGACAGATCGCCATTGCGTTCTCCAGTGCAGACGTTGGCGACACCACTGCAGCCGTTCCTGACGGTGGGCTGGAGTCAGAGGTACACATGCCAGAGGCACACGTGCGCGTAGTCCTGCATCCAGTAGACGGTTGCGGATTGTTCGCACAGTCACCTCAGTTGCAACGGCAGCTCGGATTTGCGTCGCAATGGATGTTCTGCTTGACAGCGCTGCTCCTCTTATGTGTCGATCGGTCCGTTCATCAGTCCGTCTGTGACTCTCGGTTCCATGTCTTCTCGTGTGGGAATGTTCCTCGGAACATCTACGCCACCATCGTACGACCACCGATACTTCCCGTCCAATTCGCTCCGCAATACTACGATACGACCACCCGGCCCGCGGAGTCCGACTAGACAACCTCGCTCAAAGTCCGATAACTGCTGAAATCGTACACGTCTTCCATGTCCAGGCATTGCAGCTTCTTTAGGGTCTTCGCACGTGTCCGTACGCCGACGAGTGATTACATTCACTTCGCCGTACTCCTTAAATACCACCGACGATAATTTGCATATTATGCCGTGC
Source organism: Macrothele yani (assembly GCA_039090855.1). NCBI lineage: Eukaryota > Metazoa > Arthropoda > Arachnida > Araneae > Macrothelidae > Macrothele > Macrothele yani. The sequence goes on from CM077026.1 coordinate 82,059,112, forward strand.
TGTGGCGTGAGCGCTCACCGGTTGGTCCCGAAATTAACATCACACCTACGTAAACTCGACCCCATTAACATATGTAAATTTCATGATCGTCCGCCAATTCCTTCTTGGTGTTCTTTTTTCACTTTCCGGCAGTGTAGTTTTCACTTACTGACCAAATTGTTGGTGGGAAAAGCGGAGCTTCTGCTCGGATTGTTTCTTCTGCTTCCACGAAATTTTCCAAGAACAAAATTTTTCCGAAACCACTGAACTACAGAATCTGCATATTCTAGTAAAATTGATTTCACTTCTTCAAAAGCAGCTGGAATTTCATCAGATTAAAGAAATGCGAGTGCTTGCAAATGTCTGACTTTGAGAGCAAACTCACTGTTTTCCCCATATTCCGAGGCTATGCCAGAGGATGGATATTCCTCCGCACATTTTTTCCGATATAAAACCAACAACATTTGTGTGTGCTGCTTCCAAATTCCTTTTTAGCAGCATTATAATGGTAGCTATTTCAAAATCTATCATTATAATTATATTGTGGTGTAAGCTGAATATCATAGTCTGATGCATAGTCTTGTAAATCCTGCAAAAATCTTGTATAATAGTCTAATATTCTTCATTCTCGCTGGAAAGTAACCAATAAACTAATGGGACAAATCTTTGCATCTCTGGATTCGTTTCAACCATAGCATAAATGGTATATAATTACCTAAAAAGGGTTGGACAAGTTTTAAATGTCCTATCCATAATGCAGAGGGGTGCTTCCTTAAGTTTTGTAAATTATTTTCTGTTAAAAATAAAATAAAATAATTCTTGGATCTCCAAATGCGCTATCTCTGGCAAGAAATTTTGCACCATCTCTTTCCTGTAAATCTATTGGGGCATCGATCCCTCCTGAAGTCGTAGGCTCCGCAGGCATGTCTTTTCGTCGTATTCGTTTTACAACTTGCCTTAGTGCATCCATATTAGGCATGTAAGCTGCATTTACTGTAGCCATTGGCGTTGTCACGGTTTGAATAATTTGTGCAGGGGCTTCGTCCGTATTTCTCGCTCGTTCTTTTACTTGCGCTCTTGCAACAGCAATATCACTTTTCTCCGGTCTTGGAGCATGATTATGTGGTTTCTCATTGCGCATCCTGTGTTAATCTCCAATAAGAATAGTACTAGCAAAGCCAGTACAATTTCCTAAATTTCTTTCAATGCAGTGCCAATACCGTAAATCACCCCGCACTCTGTTATGGCAAAATAAATACCCTTTCCATTTCAGCAATTCATTTCCTTTTTGTGAGTAAACTATGTTTCATACTTCATCTATATAATGCTTTCGGAAAACAATGCACTTTCTTTTTCCAAAATACTTAGAATGACATATTTCCACTATCATCACTTGACAACGCACAACATAGGTTTCAACAAGCAAGTTCCCTGTTCGCCAGTCAACTACAAACTGATGAGCAACCATTCAATAAAACACTCAGAATACAGATGATCACGTGAAGGCTGTTCCTCCAGTTAGGTTTTAGGCGAAGTTCAAGATTTTCGTACCTGCGGTCACAAGAAGAGGTTAAATTTAGGGATCGGAATCCTATCTTTTGCTTTTCCAAAACGCAGAGGTAAATGTATTTTACAGCAGAGACGCTCCAATCGGGGGATCAACGGATGCGAAGCACCCGGGCGCCATGTTCCGGGGGCGGTGGCAGGCGCGGACTGGACCGGTAGGCGTCATGCTAATTCTCAAAAATAAACTCAATTTTTTTCCGTGCTGCACCATGCGTATGAAAGAAAATTGTTATACTGAAAAGACAATTTGTTTACCCTGTAACGTATTAAGAAAAAGACCTTCGTCCCTACGTGCTAAATGGTCTGTAAGCCAAACACAGTTTTTCATGCAACACCTTCCCCCGACTTTCTAAATTCAGATACGTCTCGTTCGACTTATTTCCTATACCGCACCTCTTTCGCTAATTGTAGGTAATTGCCGTGAAACGGGTGTTTTACGTTGGGGCGTATTCCCGTGTGTCTGAAGACTATACTGAAAGCGGTGAACCCCCAGGGGAAAGGTATTCCATCAAAAGCAACAGAAATCCAATGCCAGAGCAAAACTTTGTTCGTTGGCATTACATCCAAGCAATTTAGGCGAAGTAGGAAGTGTGTTTTTCTACTACGACACCAGAAGATTGTCACGGATTCTCAGGCAATTACGATACAGATGTGTTCTTAGGATTTCTCTTTCAAAACGTACTGAGGCCGGCACTAGGGAATGGGGAGGGATACAGTGCGGTTATTCTTTTTTTTTTTTTTTTTTTTTGAAGTTAGAAATTCCTAGGCTCATTCTTCCTTCAAAACCTTACCTGTTTACTAGTAAGTACTGTCTCATGCCTCAACCATTGCCCAGATTTGTTGTTTTTGTTTTCATTCTTTGAGTTAACAGCGGGAAAATATCTGAACTGCGTTGTTTCAGTTGGAAATATTTTTTTTACTTCAGCAACAGGGCTTCACTGACATACCTTACATAAAGAATTTACATGAGAAAATAGAGTAAAAATAAGGAAAATATTCTAAAACCAAGAAAAGAAATTGCGGAGCCGAAAAAGCTAGGTAGAGGAAACAGAAGGCTTTGAGAAAAAGTTCATATTTAAAGAAACCTGTAGTCGCTTAATGAGTAAGTGTTATAAATCAATATAAAATCATGTGCTGTATTTGAAAAAAAAATTGTAAGCGAGTAGGCATCGTGACTGTTCAATTTCCCCTTTTCATCCTGTCGACATTACAACCACCACGGAAAATAAAATAACCAAAACATAACAGAAATACCCATGCAAAGTAAAATGCCCAAAACATAAAAACAAGTAACCACACAAAATGAAATGCCCAAAACATTAAAAATCTGTAACCACACAAAATAAAATGCCCAAAACATTAAAAATCTGTAACCACACAAAATAAAATGCCCAAAACATTAAAAATCTGTAACCACACAAAATAAAATGCCCGAAACATGGTAAGAAATTCTGTTAAAAGCACAATGAAGATAAACAATATGAGAAATATATGTTTTTAAAACTTAATAGGAGTGTCAAAACTGAAATAAAAAGAAAGAAAAAAGAAATATTCCAAATTTCATTGTTTCTTTAGACATTTTGACCTGTGTTGACATTTCGTAAACTGCACTTGCACTCGGTCAAAAAATACTTACAAGGACTCTTTAGTAACTTTCAATCGCTGTGTTCATATTTATAAGGTGTGCATAACAAATAAAGTTAATAATGTTGCGCTTTCACTTAGGCACCAAATATTAATTATTAGCCGCTAGGCCTAGGCCTTTAAAAGAATTTTTAATAAGCGTAACACTCTTAAATTGATTTGTCATGCAAACCTCATATGTCACAGCATTATAAAAATTACTGAAAATGCATATGCCTAAGCCTCGGGCGTATCTATTAACGCTTTGTGCTCGAGTAACATTTCAACAGAATTAATTTGAGTTTCTATGAAAACTATATAAATATCAGCTTGGAGGACTGAAAACTATCAAAAAGCCATAAGCCAAGGGTCTGCTTAATAGTTTCAACCTCAGTAAAGCGCATTGCTAAAATCTTGGACTTCTATGCAAACCTTATGAAAATTAGCACGGCGGACTTTAAATTGCTAAAAAGCCCAGGCCTAAGGCTTTATGATTATTGTTTTGAAACTTACTAAAAGTGTAACATTATCTTTAGTTCCTACTAGCAGGGGTACCCGGTATTTCCCGGGTAAAAATTATTATTTGTAGAATCACCAAGTTCAGCGGGTGAAAGTTAATGAATGAAAAAGGTATTTCCGTAAAATTTTAGTAAACTTATTTTAAATTTTTTGATTTAGTTAATTTAATTATACGAAACAAAAAATAATTTACATTATTTACATTACATTGTATTTCTGCATGATAAAGCACCCGTTGGTTGTGAAAGCTAACGTTTATTAATTTGTGTTTTTAATACACCATTAACCGGATTTTTTTGCACTTTACTGTTATCTGCGGCCTCTAACTTTTAGACCGTAGGTTGGGTATTGGAGTGATGTATTGGGATGCAGTTCTTAAGAGTAAAAAATGTAATTTTTACGAAAATTTTGAATGGAGCCCATTCACATCGGGCACAGACACTTTCCGTCTGCGGTCTGAGTTAGAATACAATGAGATAGTGTACCAAATTTGGTAGTTCTAAATTGAAAACTGTAGATTTTACGAAAAAAAAAATATGGGGGAGAATCTCATCCCCCGGGCCCCCACCCGTTCCGAAAATCGTCTGCCGTCCAAGTTAGAGTTTCATGATACCAAATTTGGTGGTTCTGAATTGAAAACTGTAGATTTTACGAAAATTTGTGTGGGGGCTCTGACCCCTGGCTCCAACCGCTTCCCAAAACCGCCTACAGTCTAAGTTAGAGTTTCGTGAGATTGTATACCAAATTTGGTGGTCTTAAATTGAAAACTAGATTTCACGAAATTTTTTATGGTAGGGGGCTCTGACCCCCCCCCCGACCCCGACCCATTCGAAAAACCGTCTACCGTCTAATATTTTTAGTGCCAAAGAAAAAGCGTATTATTCCTATCCTGTCTGAGTGTCCAAACCTTACAAATTTGATTAGGGTGGAAGACGTTCGAAATCGTACGTTTTCTTGCATTCATTTTGTATGTAACCAAAATTTGTAAACGCGACGAATTGGTCAGTGACGAATTTACGTGACACCTATGTATAAAGGGCCGGATGGAGCTTTTGCGGGGCCCGGGACGAAATTTCGTTGCTGGGCTCCGGAGCAAAATTTCATTGCTGGCACTAGGAAATAAATCTCGTATATTAATAAAGTCGTTACATGAAAAAGTCACTAAAGAACACACAGGATGTGAAATCCACAAATTTGCTGGTGTGGAGACGAAACCGCATCCCTGTACTCCGGAGGTGAATGCTTTCCCAATTAAGTAACACCGACGGAATTTATCGCTGCAACTTTTCCGTCTTGACATGTGCTTCACTTCTGTAATACGTTATAACAAAAACTAATATAAAGACAAAATGATTATCTCACAGAAGTATTTGCTTTAAGCTTAAGAAAAAGACCATAATATAGATTGAAAGTTCTGAGAGAGAGAGAGAGAGAGAGAGAGAGAGAGAGAGAGAGAGAGAGAGAAAAGTGTCAACAGCTGTTCTCCTTATCGAACTTAAAGGTTGTCATATCTGTCTAGTATCACAAGCAGATAGCATACTAAATCATATAAATGTTTGCTCTTATATTGACTTTTAAAAAGAATCCATCCGACTCTCATGGTTTTCGTATTACTTGCATAATGTTGTTAAAATCGCTTAAAGCCAAATTGATCTGAGAGATTCCCCTACAATTTCTGATAAAACTCAATGCTAAACAGTTGACCTGTGAAAAGAAATCACAGCATTAGATTTTTAAAAAATTGTTATGACAAAATTGCAACGGAATAGAAATGCTGAAAATTTTACATGCATATACACTGCTCGACAAAGAAAATATTACACTATGATAGAATACACGAAATGAAACGGAACTTTCCACACATGTAGGCAAGTAGCTGGGAAAGAAGTGATTTAATTTCTAAGGAAATACATGAATGCGATTGGTGAGCAGACAGCATAATGTGGCCTGAGCCAGTAGGTCCACGGCTGGAAGAAAGTCTTCCGCAGCTCTGTCTTGAGCCAGTCTCCTCCATGTCTCTCTCTCTCTCTCTCTCTCTCTCTCTCTCTCTCTCTCTCTCTCTCTCTTCATATATGCTTGCACAAGAAATGAAAATTTACCGATTGTTGAGAAAAAGCTGGAGATAATCGATACCTACATCAATCTACCTTGGGCAGCAGATATCCAGCGAGGGTCACATTGATGAATAAATTTATCGGCGCATAAAACTTGGTTGGAGAGCTTTTGGAAGAAACAGTACAATTTTAAAGATAAATATGTTATTATGTATTAAAGGAAAAGTGTTTGATCACTGCATCCTCCTATTACTTACGTAGGGAGTAGAGACGTGGACTTTAACTAAAAAAGACATAAAAAGACTGCGGACAATCGAAAGAAGCATGAAGAGATGCATGCTTCTTTCGATTGTCTGAAGGGCGCGCATTGTCCTGTTGAAACGTGGCTGCTGGCAGGTCTTGCAGGAAAGGGAAGACTACAGGTTCCAAAACGTCGGAGATGTAGCGGTGGCTGTTGAGTGTGCCAGCGATGCGTACCAGAGGGGTGCGGGCGTCATATCCAATTGGCCCCAAACCATAGCGCCAGGCGACGGGCCGGTATGGCGATGCATAACGCAGGAGTCATACAGTCTCTCGCCGCGGTGCCGCCGCACGCGTATCCGACCAACGTGGCGTTGCAGGCAGAAGCGGGATTCGTCGGAGAAGACAATGTCGTGCCATTCAGTAGTCCCAGTGCAGTGTTCAACGACCCACTGCCGCCGCACGCGCAGGTGGCGTAACGTCAATGGTAATCGCAGCAATGGGCACCGTGCGACAAGTCCGCGTTCCTGCAGACGACGTCGAACGGTACGTGCTGACACAAGTTGTTGCGCAACACATCCTAATTCCTGCGCTAACGTTCGTGATATGGCGGTGCGAGCCGTCAATGCCCGCCGCACAACATGCCGGTCCTCTCGTTCGGTGGTGTGCCGCGGCTGCGGCAATCGCTCACGTCAGTCCGTCCATCCCTCCTGCACTCGCCGAAACCATACTACCCCCCCCTGTGGCTGGATGTCGTCCCACACGGGCGCCGATGTCTCGGTACGATAAACCGCTGTCGCGATAAGCCGCTATTCGCCCTCTGTCGAACTCCGAAACGTGCTGGAATGACTTCTGTATTCTGCGACGAGGCATCAGGAAGCTTCCCACTTACATATCCGGCAGCACAACACATTTCCACTACTTACACCCCGCCTTCTATGCACCCTTTTTATAGTGCATCTCGGTGGCGTGCCGGGCGCACATGATTTGCATATGCCCTGCAATGCTAATCGTTTGCATGTCCTCTCGCGGGCGACGCATGCTGCGAATTTCAGGCCAACCGGATGTTTCCTTCTTGGTGTTGCACTTTGGGTGGCCAGCAGTGTATATATGTGAAACCAATGAGCAAATTGTTTTGGATTTTGCTTATTTTCCTTTGTATGATTTTGCTATATTTATACACTGATAGACAATTGCTAAGGACGGATCATAAACGGCTATATAGCGCATAAAAAAGTAAGTGTGGTTGGATGCCAAGTGAAATAAAATAATGTCAGAATGCCAGGACATTACAAGAAAGACAATTTATTGTGCTCTAAAATCCAGAAGGCTTTGGAACGTGTTCAAGGGACAAACAGGCCATTTTGTGCAGAATACGAAAACGTGAAAAAAATGCAATTACCGTCCGCAGGCGTTCCGGCGTAAGATGTCAATACGGGATATGGCCACCATGGAGGGCGATGCAAGATTCCACACGTCGTGTCATGCTTTGCACAACATTATCAAGCAGCTGTTGGGGTAATTTATCCCATTCCTCTGTCAGTGCACGGATGAGGGTGTCCTTGTTTATTGGAGGGCATTGGCGACCAGCAAGACTCCTCCCCAAAGCATCCCACACATTTTCAATGGGATTCAGGTCTGGAGAACGTGCTGGCCATACGAGGCGTTGAATATCCTTGCTCTCAAGACACTCCTGGACAGCGACTGTTCGATGACATGTTGCGTTGTCGTCTATGAAAATGAATCTATCACCGACAGCACCACGGAACATGCGAACATGAGGTAGCAGAACATCATTAATGTATCGTTGGCCAGTCATAGTCCCAGTTGGAAGCACATAGAGGGACGTACGGCCATTGATCATGATGCCAGCCCATACCATGACACTACATGTCGGATATCTGTCCCTTTCCTGTATGTTTGCTGGACAATATGCAGTACCACTATCACGCCAGATCAGTTGTCGTCGACAATCAGACGATAATAGACTGTATCTACTCTCATCTGAGAAGAGGACAGCAGACCAGTCGTTATCAGTCCAATTGCGATGTTGATGGCACCATTGCAAACTGGCGGTACGGTGACGTCTGGACAATGGGATGCACACAACAGGACGGCGGGCGTATAGTCCACCTTCATGCAAACGTCTGGCGACAGTTTTTCGGGAGATCCGCTTGCCAGTAGCAGCCATAAATTGATTTGCTAAATAACTAGCTGTGCTGCGCCGGTGTCTTTTTGTTGATAGCACTATGTACCGATCTTCTGCAGGTGTCGTACTGCAAACACGACCTCCCCTGTGACGTTTGCTACTATCTCCATTTGTTTGAAATGATTTCCAAAGCCTTGAAACAACATTGTGGCTGACGTCGAACTCCCTGGCAACATCTGTTATTTTTCGCCCTTCTTCAATCTTGCCAATAATACGGTCACGCGTAAAATCATCTAGGTGATGTCGGGAAGACATACTGAAAATTGCAAGTTCGTCAATTGATTCTTTCCCTTTCAACTTTGCGTTTGAACAACAACTGTCAATACGCGTCAAATCCTTTATATCTCTTATCAGCGCTATGACGTCACGAACAAGTTCGGCAATCCAAAATTTGCATACACACAACACGTCTTACTGTATTCCGCACTTATGCTAATTTCCACATTTTCCTGCCTTCCATTTTATGGTTGCTATTGTCATCCGTCCTTAGCAATTGTCCGGCAGTGTATATATATACATACACACATAAATGTCACGGCGGGAGAGAACTGACTTTGAGAAAGGAAAGGTTGTTGCAGTGAAAATGTCGTGGTCTGTCGTTTGAGAAAGGAAAGATTGTTGTAGTGAAAATGTCGTGGTCTGTCGTTTGAGAAAGGAAAGACAGTAGTAGTGAAAATGTCGTGGTATGTCGTTTGAGAAAAGAAAAGATTGTTGTAGTGAAAATGTCGCGGCGGGAGAGAACTGACTTTGAGAAAGGAAAGATTGTTGGATGTTATATTAGTGGGTTGTCCACAAGAGAAACCGAGAGGCGTTTAAACATACCCAAGTCAACTGTTTTGTATGTACTGAATAAGTGGAAGACACGTGGCGTGCCTGAAGAAGCAAAACGTACCGGCAGACGAAATAAAATCAGCGATAGAGGACGTCGAAGCCTCAGGAGAGTCATTACAGCAAATCGACGGAACAATGCACAAGACCTCAGTGCACAGGTGAGTAAAAATGCTGGAACCTCTGCATGTACACGCACCATTCGCAGAGAACTTCATCCCATGGGTTACCATGGTCATGCGGCTGCTTTATAAGCCTTTCATCTCCACTCGGAATGCTACTCGTCATTTGGCATGGTGTAAAGAACATTTATCGTGGACCATAGATCAATGGAAACGATTCCTATGAACTGATGAATCCAGATACAAGATCCATGAGTCTGATGGCCGTGTTTGGGTATGGCAGCAGCCGGAGGAACGCTATTTACCACAGTGTACTGATCCTATGGTCAAGTTTGGAGCTGGCAGTGTACTCGTGTGGGGAAGTTTTTCGTGGTTTGGTTCCGACCCATTGGTTATCGTGGACTAACCTGTTTACCGGCACGTCTACTTCGATATTCTGGACAATTATGTCCTACCAACTCTGTGGCAATACTATGGAACCGAGCCTTGTTGGTACCAGCAGGACAATGCACCGAGCCATAAAGTAAGGACTGTTACGGCGTGGTTTGACGATAATTCCGTATCGTGTGTGGACTGGCCAGCACAGAGCCCTGATTTTAATCGCATAGAGCACCTGTACGATGAATTAGAGCGCCGCATAAGAAGTTTGGAACCAAGGCCTACTACTAAGCAACAGTTAGCTGCAGCATGATGTACTGAATGGAAGCGCATACCTATCGCTGTGTTCCAAAACCTTGTCGAAAGCATGACTCGAAGGGTCAGTGCATGCATATTAAGGCCAAAGGTGTACCGACGCCGTACTAATGTATGTGAATAAATGCTATGTTGTGTTTCTCTTCTAGGTGTCTGGTGGCTTTTGTCAATATTGTGTATGTATGCTCGCTTATACATTCGCTCAGAGAGCTCCCTCCATTTTAAAGAATAGTACATTAAATTTTACAAATTCTATTTATATAACAAAATTTCTGTGAATTGAAAAATTCATATACATTTATTGAAGTTCCCTAAAATCTTAGGTGATTGTACTCGACACGTGTATTTGTAACTCCTTAAATAATTTTTAGGAGGAGGAGTTAAAGTAATGGGTGAGCTGATGTCCGTCCGTCGCATCACCCGTGTTATTCAGAGAGGTACGTCTGGCCCAGGATGTAATTCCCATGCTTATTTAGGTAATCAGTTCGGGTCTGGTCAGAAACTCCGGTGCCCTAGTGATCAGAGGCGCTGGCTTCTGAATAATCGTGCGAGCTGTAACCGGGTATGAGTCCTAATTGAGGCGTAGACGGTTTGTCCTAGGGTGCTGAGTTTGTCCTGCATGGAAGCAGTGGCTTAAAATTAGGGGATGGCTGATTCCATACAGCCTCAGATGCTCGCAGTGACTGTCAAATAGAGAGAAGAGAGGAGAGAGAGAAAAAAAGAAGAAAGAAAAAGTGTAGTCGTTTCTTTCACAGGGGGTCGCCGGTGAGCGACTTGACTGCATATTCACTGGTTCATTGAAGTGTTTAGTGCTTTACTATAGCACGTGCTCGTTTATGCCGTAAGACCGGTTTAACCCGGTGATGGTCTTTGTTGCTAGTGAATATTTCTTCCGGTGTACACTTGGAATAGTTATGGGCAGTGCTGGTCTTTTTTTCTCGTCGAAAGTAAGGGTGAACGAAGATTCTTTTAATTAAGTATGTTTTTGTAAGCCGTTCTATCAACCATTAAGATATTCCTTCTTAATAACATTTTCTCTCATGCAGTACTGGTCAAAAGCCTTGAAATCCGTTGTCACGACGAGTTCTATTCAAAGCAACTGAACTGTACCGGGGCAATGAATTTCAATCTAAAGCGTTATCAGATGCCACATTGGAATAAAAATGTGTTGTTATCAGCAGAGCGAATTTTCTTCTTTTTATTAACGATAAGAAGAACAGCTAGAAAGGAATAATTCGCCAAACCGTCTATGGTCGTTTGTATAAAAGATAAGATCAAGCCCTGGGGGCATCAGACTAACAAGAAGAAAAAAAAAAGAAAGAAAGAAAAAAAATTAGTTCCCGAGATGTTTTGCTTATCACAGGAATTAGACAAATCAGACGGTCAAATGTCAACTTCATGCTCCAAATCCCAAAGTTGAATGTTCGATTACACGTTTCGAAGTCATGCCTTCGAATTCCATCTGCTGAAATAAAAACAAACGAGTGGTAAATTGTGATTTCATGATTCGAATTAAAATTTTTAATGCATATTGTAATAATTTTTGAATCCACTAGTTTTTTGAACTGAGTGTCTACTTTGTAAATAGAGATCTCCATTGGTAGGTACTTGTAATCTTTATCCTTCGTGGGTCTTAACGACTTCTACAAGCGTCTGTGTAATGCTCGTGGAATTTGGTTGTCTGAACACTGCATAGATCAGTCTCACAACTTCATCTACAATGTAACAGGAGTCATTCAAGGAACTTCAGAAAATGATACTTACGTTTAGTCTTTATTCAGCTAAATATCCTTTAGCACAACTCAGTCTTCTATAATGTTAGTGAACTAATCCAATTTGCTTGTGAGGGAACGTTTAACGAAAAATAGCAAAACACTAACACTAAATATATAATACGCAGACGTCAAGAGATCACAACTTCAAGTAATTCAATTTTGCAACTACTATTATACCGTCATGCTATCAACATCTCCCCCATCCTGCTGCTGCCGCCCCGGTGGCGCAGTTGTCTAAGGCGCTGGCCTCTGATCATTCGTCCGTAAGGGGTCCGGGTTCGAATCCCGGCCAGGCATGGATGTTGTGTTTGTCTCACGGCACTGGCTCTTTCCCTTCCCTGGAACCAGTGACCCTAAATTAGGGACGGGCGACTGCTTATAGCCCATTGAGTTGCTCACGGTGGTCGTTAAACCTCCAATCAAAAAAAAAAAAAAAATCCTGCTGCTGCTCAAACATTATATATATCGTCAGTTCTCATCTGACACATACACACGTCATACGTTCTGACCTCAAGGTGTTGCCAACTATACTCTTGCGAGAGAGAAGATATCACGTTAAGTTTGAAAAATGCTAAGGAGAACGAACTTAAATTTATACAGAGAAAGAAACTAAAAAGGAAGGTTAAATTCGATTAATGGAAAGAGTTGCTAAAAAAAAAAAAAGAGGGCGAAGAGAACCAGATCCGTAACGAGAAATATAATATACATATCCCATACAGGATTCGAACCGAGGCCCAGCAGAACTAGTAGCCTGCTTCCTGTACCACAGGAGCACAAGATTATGGATTGCAATTATCTATCAAAGTATTTTTAATGCAAAATATACTACTATTAGGTTGTTGTAGTGAAATGCCGGATTTTGCAGACTCGTGCAGTTGGCAGGTAATTTAGGAATTAACATATCCCGTGATGTGACTTATAATATGTAAATTTAATGCCTTAAGGCTGCTCCTTATAAAGCTCTGGCCATTTTGCCAGTGGCCAAATGACGATGGATTAGAGACAGATGCGTGTCATTTTCTTATGAATTTAAGCTTGAACACTTGAGGACGACACCGTTAGTGAACGCAAGATACAACGATCGTTTGATAAATTCCTGTCCGGCAATATGAGCCTTGAATATACACCATGCGGTAGTCCAGAGGGAGCAATTGATGATGCCAAGTTGGAGGTCGTGATTGAATCCAATCCAAGTCAAACGATACGAAAATTTGAAGAGAGACTCTGAGAACATTATGCAACCATTTCCCAACATTTAACGGTCATAGGCAAAGTGAATAAGATGGATAAATTAGTTCCACATGAGTTGACGGAACAGCACAAAACGATGATTTGATGACTGCTCTTCTCTGCTTATCCGCAACCGAACAAACGATATTATGAGGTACCACGTCACGTGTGATGAGAAATAGATACTTTAAGAACCACCGACGTTTTAGCAAGGCTTGATCTTGAAGCCTCGAAACACTCAGAAGTCGGCACTCCATCCCAGGAAGTCGATGGTTAGTGCTTAGTGGTCCGTACCTGATGCGATCCATTCCTCCGTCTTGCAACAGGGTCAAAGAATCACGGTGGACAAGTATTGTCAAGAACTTGGCATTATGCATGGAAAACTATCCACCAAACAACCGGCGTTAGTCAATAGGCATGTGTCCATACATCTCCATGATAACGCCAGACACCACGCTGCACTAAAGATGATCAAGAAGCTACACCAGTTCAGGTACGAAACCTTACCTCATCCGCCTCATTAACCTGATATGCCCCCTACGGCAGAGTTGGAAACGGGTTAAAAATTTTGGACAAATCTGCTTTGTACAATGAATTCTAATATACCATCATCATTGTCACTCATTATCAATCCACTGCTGGATGAAGCCCCAAGTCTCTTCCACAACGGTCTCTCTTGAGTCTGTCTCCTCCATCCACCCATCTCCCACGTGGTCTTCTGTATCTTTTCCTGTCCCTTGGATTCCAGTCTAAAATTTAGGTTGTTCATTGGTGGTCCTTCTCCTGACAAATATGTTCAGTCCATTCCCATTTCAGGGATTTTACTCTGATCGTGATGTCTTCCACTCTTCTTATTTTCCTTATCCACGAGTTCCTCTTCTTATCTTTCCTAGTTACACCAAGCCTGCATCTCTCCAGGCTTCTTTCAGTTGTCTGCAGTCTTTGTATGTCATTTTTAGTTAAGGTCCACGTCTCTGCTCCGTACGTAAGCACTGGAAAGATGCACTGATTAAACACTTTTCTTTTAAGACATAATGGTATGTTGTTCTTAAAAATTGTACTGTGCCCTTCAAAAGCTCTCCAACCAAGTTTTGTACGTCGATTAATTTGTTAATCAATGTGATCCTCGCTTGATATCTGCTGCCCAAGGTAAGAATCTGGTATCTCCAGCTTTTCCTCATCAATTGATATATCTTCATTCCTTGTAAAAGCATTGCACTTTAGTTTTGCCTTCCGAAAGTTCATTTTTAATCTACCTCTTCACTCTTGTCAGCAAGTTACTGGATCATACTCTGCAGCTCTGAAGTATTATTTCAGAGATGTTCGCTGATTGGCCAAGGACTGCTGTCTTCTGGCATATAGGTGATATTTTTATCCCACTACTATTACGTCAGTTTTGTGGTCAGTCCTGAAACGTTTTTGGACGTAGGTTGTACATAAGGTTCCGTTCCAAGATAGATGTCTGTTTGGTTTTCTCCTTCTCTGATAATAAGTTATAGTATGGCTGTAGAACTAATGGTTCAGCTCCACTTCCATTTGTGGTCGTTGCTATAGATCTCACATCCCTTATTAATAAGAGCAATAGCCTCTTGCATTGATTTCACTGTTAATGTCCTGACCGGCCCTGCAGGGTCAGCTTCACTTTCCTGTGTGTCTTCTTCGGACAGTTGTTCAGTTAGCTCTTCTAAATCTTTCGTTGAAAGCTCTTTACGATGATTCTCATGTCACCAACTTCTACATCATCTAGTCTTATTTTCTTTGCTATCTGTGTCACATTCTTTGTTATTGACGCAATGGTAGCGTCGCGCTCTTGCGAATTCGGAATGCAGTCAAGCCAATGCTTGCACGATTTTGACACTTCACTTCATGCCACTGAAATCTTGGAGATCCCTTTCATGCGTATGACTTCCAGTAATCTCCCAACATGATATTATCGGACACTTGAATACCGTCAGGAATTCTTTTGAGTGTTGTCCGTATGTGTTAAGTAATAAAGGTTAGGAGGACGCTGACATTCAATCACAACCTTTCGGCTTCCTGTCGTCTAGACATCAGTTCATGTTTGTCAGTTCACTTGAAGTTATTAGTTCGTGGTTAATGTAGTTTGCTTTTTCTCGTCGCATCTTATATTCCGTTTTTTGCTTAATTATTTATATTTTAGCCCGCAGTTTAATCATTTAGAATTATAGATTTATTACAGAGTCGGGACCATCTGTGTCTAAGAAGTCTGGCAGAGCCATTACCCATCATCCCCACTAATCGGGATCTATGAGCTGCCCAAAAGTTAAGCGGGGGTAAATTGAATAAATTGAAGCTATGTAAACCGAGTCCTACCTGTATTTATATCATTCAGCTTGACTTGACTGATTGCCAGTCACAAACCAGAGACGAAACTCGTCGAAGTTTGGGCGTGACGTTTATAACAAGAAGCACTCGAAATTTACATAAGAGGAAGTGAACAAAAATGGAAGGTTAAAGAAACATTATACGTCACACAAAGAATCACCCTTCATCTGCATTTTCAGAAATTTCCACAACAGTGTCAAACAAAAGAAGTATTGGAAAGTATTTTTTTTTTTGGAATATACACGTACTACTACACTCTAAGAGTGCATTCTTTGTTTGTTGAGATAAAGTCTTGGGACTCGGATCTAATAACAGAAATATCCAGTTTCGTCTGCTGTTAAAAAAAGCTACCAGTGTGATACTGGGCTTTGAACTGAAGCATCCAGAATTTAACATATCGGTGTTAGTGTTTACTGGGAGATAAAAGAACTGTTACTGATATCAGATCACATGACTGTTTCTAGTGATGGATGGAAGATCACAAGAGCTTGATAGTTTTGCTTTTCCTTATTTTTAAGGTTTTCTTATCACACAAAAACACTTTTTTTCACTGCTTTGTGTTTCATTTTTTTCTCTTTTGGCAAGATGTTCTAATACTCTCCTTTGTTCTATAGAGAACTAAAGGTATAAAAAGTTCTTCAATTGACTATAATAGTATTTAAGCCTTTTCAAGTTATTTATGTTTTTGATGGAGATTTACCGACCTCAGTGAGCAACTCGATGGGATATGAGCAGTCGACAGTCCTTAATTTAAAGCCACTGGTTCCAGGGATGGCATGGATGTTGTGCCGTAAGACAAACACAACATCCATGCCACGCTAGGATTCAAACCCGGACCCACCTTGAACGAATGGTGAAAAGCCAACACTTAGTCCACTGGGGACCCGGGCGGCCAAGTTGCCATTCAAATCCACTGATTAAAAAACGTTTTACTTAATGTACTGTACAGCAAAAAGTATTCGGACGCCTAATAGTGAAACATTCCCGATTAGGGGTGCGCAAATTAATTACACTCCAGGTAACTGAAATAAAATTAATATATTCACCCCAGCCCTTAAAATTTTTGCGATGACAAATTTGTCCTTAACTGACTACAATGTCACTCCAATATTAACGTAATGACATGTAAACTGTATAGTGTAAAACACTTTTGTCGGTAGCGGTTTGAACACACGTCGTCCCGCTCCGGAGTCTATTATTCTCCCGACAGAACTACACCGACCTTGGCTAATCGCTGCAACTTGCCGTTTGGACTCCTGAGTCACCTCAATAGTACATCACAAATGGAATGACTTCTAACTTATTTGCGTGTTCTGACTGATGCCACTAAACAGCAGTTGGAAGAAAGCTTGAGTTCCGTGAACCGAAGCTTGACTTCTGCAGGCCAGAGTTTCACTACAGTAGTCTGTTTCTATAGTTTCTGGCAGTTACCGCACAAGAAATACAAGCCAGCGGTTTACTTGGTGTGTACGTAGGCACTGAATGAAGTCTTCTTTTTTTTTCTAAACAAGTTAGGAAAATCATGCAATGCATTGATTATGATACGCTTTTCAACATACCAGAAATAATTATTCAAGTTATAAGGATAATGGCTGTGGAATAAATTTCGCTCCTGTGTCCTGACCTTTGAACCCATTTCGATGATATTTAACAGAACCGATTCAGTATACCTCCGGAACAACAGACTAAAGTTTTTTTTTCGCAATAGAATTTTTAGTCAAGTTATGAGGATAATGTCTGTGGAATAAATCTCGCTCCTGTGTCCTGACCTTTGACCCCATTTTGATGATATTTAACAGAACTGATTCAGTATACCTTCGGAACATAGTAAAGTTTTGTCACAATCGAAGCATTTTTATGTAAGTTATGATGCATGCGGGCAATGGAATGGATCCCGCTCCTATGTCCTGACCTTGGACCCCACTTCGCCCATTTTCAATAGGGTTCGTCCCCAGATGGTCCTCTACCACATACTGTTCCTTTACGTAAAGCAATCAACAACTTAATTCTGCTGATTCAGAAATTACGATTTTCAGTATCTTAAAGGGATCCGTAATAACTGTCTGTTATATTCTTATTAATACTAATTGACTTATTTAACTTCAATCGCAACTGATGCGTACGTCGCTGAAAGTGTTTAGCCCTTGGTTAACAGCAACTTTGCTCAAAGTTTTTAGCCCTTGATTAACAGAAACTTCGCTGAAAGTGTTTAGCTCTTGGTTCATTTAAAAGTTTTATTTCTTTGTTTGATTGGGGGTTTAACGACCACTGTGAGAAACTCAATGGGTTATAAGCAGTCTCCCGTCTCTAATTTAAGGCCACTGACTCCATGGAAGAGGGAGAGTCAGTGCCGTAAGACAAACAAAACATCCATGCCGAACCTGGACCCATATCGGACGAATGATCAGAAGCCATCGCTTAGATCACTGCGCCACCGGGCAGGCGAAAGTTTCTTTTTCTTAAATGCAATAGTTTGTTCAAAATACCTGAAGTGGTATTACGTACTTTTTTTTTTTCACAGAGATCATTTTTGTAAATAATTTCCACTTCTAAGGATTTATACGACATGAATACAATAGCTAACTTTTCTTGCTGGAGGAAGTTCTTGTTGGTTACTGAGAGGCAGATTTTAATCGCAGCAATAAGCTCGCCATTACCGTTAAACTTTTGTTCGCGAGCCTTAATCAAATCGAACTGAAAAAATTTCCAAGGTGCGAAGTAAGACTTATATGAGCTGCGGCTTTCATTAGATCAAACTGATGAAATTCCGAAAGTTCGAGCTCTGAAATTTTGCTACTTGAGTTTGAAAACTGGTAAATATAAGCATGCACTGTGTACAAGAGAAAGACATCCTCTGTGTCTTCATTTGGCAAGATTGGAGTCTCGGAAGACAAGTTGTCTCAGTGACGTCACTTTATCGGTTATCTCTCGGTCTCTGTTTTTTTTTTTTTTTTTTTTTTTGATAGGTTTAATGACCACCGTGAGCAACTCAATGGGCTATAAGCAGTCGCCCGTCCCTAATTTAAGGTCACTGGTTCCAAGGAAGGGAGAGAGCCAGTGCCTTAAGACAAACACAACATCTATGCCTCACCGGGATTCGAACCCCTTTCGGACGAATGATCAGAAGCCATCGTTTAGACCACTTCACCACCGGGGCGGCGTCTCTGTTTTGAAGCAATATATCCAGCCTGCAGCTTCCGTAGTAATATTTGAAGGGGAGGGTTTTAACATAGAGGAGAGCTGCTCCAGCCGCCCCGGTGGCGCAGTGGTCTAAGGCATTGGCCTCTGATCATTCGTCCGAAGGGGTTCGGGTTCGAATCCCGGTGAGGCACGGATGTTGTGTTTGTCTTACGGCACTGGCTCTCTCCCTTCCCTGGAACCAGTGACCCTAAATTAGGGACGGGCGACTGCTTAAAGCCCATTGAGTTGCTCACGGTGGTCGTTAAACCTCCAATAAAAAAAAAAACAAAACAAAAAAAAAAGCTGCTCCAGTGGCGCAGTGCTCAAAAAGCGCTCGCTTTTGACCATTTGTCCAAATCCCGGTGGCCGCCCCGGTGGCGCAGTGGTCTAAGGCGCTGGCCTCTGATCATTCGTTCGTAAGGGGTCCGGGTTCGAATCCCGGTGAGGCATGGATGTTGTGTTTGTCTTACGGCACTGGCTCTCTCCCTTCCCTGGAACCAGTGACCCTAAATTAGGGACGGGCGACTGCTTAAAGCCCATTGAGTTGCTCACGGTGGTCGTTAAACCTCCAATAAAAAAAAACAAAACAAAAAAAAAAAGCTGCTCCAGTGGCCCAGTGCTCAAAAAGCGCTCGCTTTTGACCATTTGTCCAAATCCCGGTGGCCGCCCCGGTGGCGCAGTGGTCTAAGGCGCTGGCCTCTGATCATTCGTTCGTAAGGAGTCCGGGTTCGAATCCCGGTCAGGCATGGATGTTGTGTTTGTCTTACGGCACTGGCTCTTTCCCTTCCCTGGAGCCAGTGACCCAAAATTAGGGACGGGCGACTGCTTATAGCCCATTTGAGTTGCTCACGGTGGTCGTTAAACCTCCAATCAAAAAAAAAAAAAAAATCCCGGTGAGGAATGGATGTTGTGGTTGTCTTACGGCACTAGCTCTCTCCCTTTCCTGGAACCAATGGCCCTAAATTATGAACTAGCGACAGCTTACAGCCCATTGAGTTACTCACAGTGATTACTACAGAAAGAGACAGAGGTTCAACTCTCGTTTTTAACTCGCGCCTCAGTTATTGGGCAAAGAAGTACATTAGTGTCTATAACTATATCAGCAGCATCGTGGAGAGAATTGTACTCTTAAAACAATAAAAAATAAAGAGAGGTAGACAGGGAAGGGACAGAGACATTGCCATAAGACACTCCTACGGTTACTCGGCATTATTTCCACGTCCGTCCACTGGTGTGCTGTTTTATTGAGATCTTCAGGGTCAACTTGTTCCCATTAGACTCTTTGGAAAGTTTACCTCTGGGTCTTTTTCCCCTGTTATCACAGGTTCTTATTATTTGATGCCAACTCAGATGCAAAATTCACATCTCTAACGGCCGCCCCGGTGGCGCAGTGGTCTAAGCGATGGCCTCTGATCATTCGTCCGAACGGGGTCCGGGTTCGAATCCCGGTGAGGCATAGATGTTGTGTTTGTCTTACGGCACTGACTCTCCCCTTCCATGGAGTCAGTGGCCTTAAATTAGAGACGGGAGACTGCTTATAGCCCATTGAGTTGCTCGCGGTGGTCTTTAAATCTCAAAAAAAAAAAAAAAAAAAAATCTCTAACGTTTATGTTCCGCTGTCAGTTGGGGAATGCCGCCCCGGTGGCGCAGTGGTCTAAGGCGTTGGCCTCTGATCATTCGTCCGTAAGGGGTCCGGGTTCGAATCCCGGTCAGGCATGGATGTTGTGTTTGTCTTACGGCACTGGCTCTCTCCCTTCCCTGGAACCAGTGACCCTAAATTAGGGACGGGCGACTGCTTATAGCCCATTGAGTTGCTCACGGTGGTCGTTAAACCTCCAATCAACAACAACAACAACAGTTGGGGAATTAATCATAAGCACTATTTAAAATTTCCCTGACTGAGCAGTCTAGTCGTTGTTTTTTGGGTGTTCGGCCAAGCTGGTTCCGGGTTGAACTCCAGATGCGGTATGATTAATGTGTTTATTTTACGGCGATGGCTGTGTCCTTCCCTGCAAGTAGTAGTCCTAATTTAGGGCCGGGCGACTGCTTTACATCCAGTGGATTTACTCACCATGATCATTAAACCTTGAAATTGGCCTCTGATCATTCGTCCGTAAGGGGTCCGGGTTCGAATCCCGGTCAGGCATGGATGTTGTGTTTGTCTTACGGCACTGGCTCTCTCCCTTTCCTGGAACCAGTGACCCTAAATTAGGGACGGGCGACTACTTATAGCCCATTGAGTTGCTCACGGTGGTCGTTAAACCTCCAATTAAAAAAAAAAAAAAAAAAAAACCTTGAAATAGTTGAGAGCGACTGCTGAGAGTGATCGTTAAACCCCGGAAGGCCGGTGGCGCAGTGGTCTAAGCGATGGCCTCTGATCATTCGTCCGAAAGGGGTCCGGGTTCGAATCCCGGTGAGGCATGGATGTTGTGTTTGTCTTACAGCACTGGCTCTCTCCCTTCCCTGGAACCAGTGGCCCTAAATTAGGGACGGGCGACTGCTTATAGCCTATTGAGTTGCTCGCGGCGGTCATTAAACCTCAAATCAGAAAAAAAAAAAAAAAAAACCCAACCCCGGAAAGCCTCCCCGGTGCCCGAATGATACGATGATCTGGATTTTAATCATTCGTTCGAAAAGGATCCGGATCTCCAATGAGGCTTGGATAGGGTGTTTGTTTTACGGCACTGATTCTCTTCCTTCCCTGGAACTAGTGTCCCTATATTACTGACGGGCGACTGCTTATAGTCCATCGAGTTGCTCATGGTGGTCATTAAACCACCAAACAAAAAGAAGATTGATAAAAAAAATAGCTGTAGTTGTCTTGGTTGCTATAATCAATTAACTGCTCCCGAACTATCGTTATCGAAATTGTAGTTTGTACTTCTCGCGATAGCAGTTTGCTTTGACACATTTGCCGCCGCTGCGATGGACTCAGTGGAAACAGCCTTAGACGGACTGTTGTTTAACTGATTCGAAATCTTGTGCTGGGGTGTAACGATATTTTCTTAAATATTTCATTTAAAAACTTGACCGATGCGTGCTGAATTAAACTCTGGTTATTTTCACAATAATGAACTGTTCTGACTTTGCGGCAAAATGAATATCTCAGGCGACAGATTTTGTCCGATACATATTGAAGTCTCATTTCAAGATACTTACTGTTAAGTAACACCGATTCCTCATGAAAGCCATGAAAGAGTTATATCCATTCCGTAAAGGTTAGTCAATATGCTATTATATTGATGGTTCATTTGTGTTATTGATGTTTGTAAAGACTTCTATTTTTGTGTTCCTCCCAGCTCTACGGTTGCACGTGCTGCAACAGTCAAATATATGCCAAGAGTATGTATTCATTCGCAACCATTGATTGTTTGATAATGAAAGTGAAATCTCTTACTCCTAGAATGTGGAAGAAAGAACATATGTTCGTTTTGGTTTTTTCAGTGTTTTATTTGTACCTCGCCAGTTATGGTGACTGTGAAACCCCCGGACTCCTCACTCCCAGTATGGCAAAGTTTACTGATTCTCCCAAGATGACTGAAAATTTATCTGTTGATTCTCAATGTGGTGTAAAATGGAAAAACGTAGAATGTGTTTGTAAAAAGGCCGGATTTTTATGCTGCCTGGAGCTGGTACAGGCTTCGGGGAGCTTTCAGTGTATTGGAATTGTAAATGAATTCTAAAGTTCAGCAGTTTCTGCGAAGAAATATGGTTTGTTACTTCTACAAATGTAAAAACGAGTGATTCTCTGAAATTGTTTTCTCACACCGAAATTGATCCTTGATAAAGATTCATCGTAACGTCTTTAGAAATCTGAGCCTTCCTGGGGTATGGACATTGTTTTGAGAATTGGTTATACTTGAAAGAGCCCAAATGAAGCAGTGTTTTTCGCTTTTGAGGAATATTGAACTGGAAATATGTGTTTTGAATCTTTCGGGAAGTTAGTGAAGGTAACTTTCTTTGCATAGTTGAAACGTTTTGGACAATTTATTTCTGGTGATAGTTTTGAAAGCAACCAGAGTTTCTCAAAGACGTTTTTAGGATATCTTCAGAATTTTCAATGATTCATGTTGAAAGCGCTTTAGACAACATTGTTTTCAAATACGTACAACCTCATACGGATTTAATTCACATTTCAAAGCGTTGTGATTTTCAAGTTTTATATAGGCCTGGCAACCTGGATTACTGTTAATACAAGAATTCCTACGGCACACGCACCATGGCTCTAGAAGATTAATTCGTTATTTTTTTTTCTGTCTGTTGTTTATCAAGACAATGAAGCTATCTAAAAAGTCGAAGTGGTTTTCATAATTCGAGAAGGTAAAATTTCCTCTAGATATTTCATTTACTTATTATATTCCCATTTATTTAGGAAGTGCACTTGTCTGCCACTTTTGAGTAAAGACTTCCCTACCATCTCCTGACCAATTTTATTCGTCACTTTTTAAAACAGACTTGGCGCTCTTTAGCCCTTCGAGGATCTTGCGCCATTAAACACTAACCAACCCTACCATCTCCAGCTGCTGGTGGATTACCTTATGCTATCGTGGAAGTTGCACTCAAGTTTTTCTTCGTTTTTTCAGTTATAACTGCTATGAGATCTTGCACTGTACGTTTTTGGCACCGTACACATGCCGCTAATCTATTAAGGAAAGTGGCTACTGCTTTGTATGGACGCCAGTGTATGGTTTCGTATGAGGAGTTAAACTCTAGTCGCTTTGACTGTTGTTTTCGAAAACGGTATTTCGAAGATGCTATAGTTCTCTGTGGAGCTGATATTGAGAATTGTAGGTGTTAGCCAGCTCAATGTGAAATCACGACGATTTATGTGAACTTCTGAAAAACCTGATGAGTTCAAAGTTAAAAAATCACATCGGGGCAGCATACTGAAGTATGAGGAAATAGATTGCCATATTGGATGGACACCAGTTTACAATTTGGGTTCAACGGTTTTATTCGAATTATCTTGATATTTGTTCTCAAGATGATGTTGACCGCTTTAGTTCTTCCTGGAGCTGATATCGCAAGTTTTACCTGATTAAATAAAACATTAAGGAGAAGCTTACGTTAAATATCTTGTTGAAGTGGTTGATTTGATGAATAAATTACTTAGGCGTATCACAGTATGAAGTTATTGCATTGATCGCTAGTGAAAAAGGGCGTCTTTCGAATTTGTTTTGTGTAGTCAGTATTTTTGTGGCTTGTTTTAATGGAGAAACCTATATCTAGTGTTGTCTGCGAGGTATCTACTTTGGATACATTAGTGTGACACGAAATTCCATCAGAAAATCTGTGTGAAGTGATGAACCGAAAAACTGTGTTGCTGAAGTATGTGTTAACTGTAGTGTGTTTGACTATAAGAGTAAAGTTTGACGTAGATGTAAAAAAATGATTCCACACGTCATGCTAGTGTTTCATGTGCTTTTCGTAGATTGGTGGGAAGAGTTGATGTATCCTTCGTGGCGTTAGGACGTGCTTTATTCTTCCGAATCCACTACGCAGCAATGGTTGACCTTAAGCGACAGAGATCCGTTCCTGTGTAGCATGCGGATAATGTTGATTATCAAGGCGACGTTGGACCTAGCATTGAAGTAATATAAAGATTTTGCATTAAGCACAACTCAATAATAAGAAATACTTCGGCCTTATCTTTCGTACTCGAGAAGTTAACCGAACAATCACTACAGGTGGATTTTATGTTGAGACATGCCGTGAGGAAGTTCTTTCCACATGATGCCACTCTGAAGACTGCTAAAGCTTTGCCACTGGACGTTGATGACTATTATTTATAATGCTTTTGTGGTACATGGATACTTTTGTGAGGGAATGTATCCTATGCCGGAATTTTTATTTCTGAATTGGAACTGTTGTGAAGCCAGATACGAAACAAAAACCAGGAGGCAATTTCAAATCGTATTCTATGTAGGAAGTTCAAGATTGCTTACACCGGAGTTCCACAGGTACACCAAAATTGTGCTAAGATAGAATACCAAGCAGCAACTTCTTCAGCAACAATGCTTCAGGATGGTGGAAATTCGTACCGCCAAAATATGTAGTGTGTACCGAAAACGTGGAGCAAATTCCTTTGTTAATTAAAAAAACCCCTAAAGGGCACAAGAAGCAGGTATTTCGTGTTTCTTTAAATACTGATGTAGTTCTGTCATTATGAAAGGGATTCATCTTCTGGAGAACAGAAAACTTACGTTGCTCAGAGTATTATCAGTCAGTTGAAAGATGTCAGCGAGAACATGTCTTTTCATGCTTTATTCCCTTCTACGCTTCATGCTGCTTTATGGGTCATGGACTTCAAAAT
This sequence comes from Macrothele yani, assembly GCA_039090855.1. Classification (NCBI taxonomy): domain Eukaryota; kingdom Metazoa; phylum Arthropoda; class Arachnida; order Araneae; family Macrothelidae; genus Macrothele; species Macrothele yani. The sequence continues at coordinate 82,083,789 of CM077026.1, forward strand.
ATGGGTAGATATTCACATGCTTTGACCTTGTCTTTCGGGAATATCTCCCCCCCCGTACTAGTAAAACGTGAGAATTTGATGACGCGACTGCTTTCTATGACTGAACAGCTGACTGAAGTAAATACTACTATAAGTTCTGTGAATGTAGATCTTTGCACTAACGAAGTGTTCCAATCAATCGCACGCGGGTTCCAGTAAACCCCTCTTGCGATTAAAAGCTCTGCCACTAAACGTTGATGACTCGGGAAGTGTATACCGAAATATGTTAACTAGTATTCCAGTTAACTGGGAGTTTTCCCCTCCGACGAACTGTGCAATTGTCGTCTGTACCTGGCACTCTTTTTCCGGATATAGTCGTGTCTTCGTCACTAATGTTTTGATAAACAACAAGTTCCTGGGTCACTTATGAAAAACGAGATTGAAGATCGTGAAGAAAGGTAGTTTGAGGTTCAGTAGCGTTCCCAAGGAATATGTCTGGTACTACAATCGAACTGGAAAGGAGTTAATTTTTCGTGTTACCAGAGAATTTCGTTGTTGATAAAGTAGACCAGCAGGAGCAGAATAGTCAAGTTTTGAATACTTCCTCCAATTGGAAAGATGACCCGAATTCTAAGAAAAATCAGGACACCTGAAAAGCAGCTTAATCACTGATTCGATAGCTAAATACAGTTGGCAAAAAAGTATTTGCACACATACATCACTTTGTTTAAATAAACGCAGAAAGCAATTGTGACGAAATATTTTTAACCATTGGATTACTTTTACAATAAACACACACAGACGTTTCTTTTTTTACTAATCGAAAGAAATATATATGTATATAACAAATCTTATTTTTTCATTGCCAAAAAAGTATCTGCACATGAGCAAAGATAAACAAGAAACTTTCGAAATTAAAAAAAAAGAGTTACTTGTACTTAGTATGCATGTCTTTTGCTTCGATTACAGCTTGTAATCGCCTGGGTATTGATTCTACTAATTTTCTAGTTTCTACACCGATTTTCAGCCATTCTTCGCTGAGTGCTAGCTTAAGTTCTGTTTTGTTGGAAATTTTCCTTTTCCTCACTTGCAAATCCAACAAATGCCACAAATTCTCAATAGCGTTGAAGTGGAGGTGTTTTCAGTTGAGTTTTCACTTTATAAAGCAACCACGGCCTTGTTGGCTGTATTTTTAGGATCGTTGTCCTGTAGAAAATAAAATCTGCAATTCCTGATTTCGATGCACTGGCTATCAATATACTGTCTAGAATGCATACTACCTTCAATAAAGGCCTTATTACCAACTCTATGAAAAGCGCATCGCCAAATCATTACATGATCACCGCCAAGTTTTACAGTTGGTCTTAATTTTTTTGTTTCAAGGAAAGTGTTTGGCTTTCCCGACACATTCTTTCCATCCGAATTGAAAATATTAAACTTGTTTTCGTCGGAAAATCACATTTTGTCAAAACTCTGCTGGTTTGCTGACATAAGCTTTGGCAAACTAAAGTTTTTTCTGCCCATATGTTTCATTGATAGGTTTTTTCCTGGATGTCCAGTCTCGAATGTGTGAATCATGGAAAACATTACGAATGGTCTGAGAACTTACTATGGTCCTCGATGTTGAAGCGACATCAGTAGCCAATTCTCGCGCACTTACGGAGGGTTTTTTTTTATACTTTCCTAATCATGTTCTTCCGCTGCCATGCATTTAGCTTCTACGGACGCCCAGATCGCAGATTACTACCACTTTCATTTTTATTACGTACTGAACACTAGAAAAATTCAACATTCAACTTTGCCAATTTCGCGATAACTTAAACCACAGTCACGAAGAGCTATAATCCTCTCCCGCATTGCAATGGAAAACTCTCACTTTTTCGAAGCCATGACAGTTAAAAACTAACTAAATTGCCTTGCAAAGATCTTATAACGTGTCTTTTAAACCGTGTGGGACTTGCATGTGTTGTCAATTTGCATGTTTAACAGCTTTAAAATAGTGTTATGTGTACAGGTACTTTCGTGGCATGAAAAATTAGCATTTTCATTTGTTATGCATATATATTTCTTCTGATTAGTAAAAAAAACACGCGTGTGGGTGTGTTTATTGTAAAAGTAATCCAATGGTTAAAAATATTTCTTCGCAATTGCTTTCCACGTTTATTTATACAAATATTTTTATTGTCCACTGTATGAAACAGGTTCATCCCTGTGAAGAAGTGGTTTTAAGTGTTGATTACTGTCCTTTCGTCCGAGGAGTCCATAGTTCGAATTCCGAGTGAGGCATGGATAGTATGTTTGTCTTACGACTGGCTCTTTTTCTTCCCCGGAGCGAGTAGCCCCAAATTAGAGATTGCTCATAGCCCATCGAGTTGCTCATAATGGTCATTAATAATCACAAACAAATAAAAGTGCCGTCTTGGTGGCACCAAGCGTCCGAGATGGGTCCGGGTTCGAATCCCGTGAGGCATGGATGATGTACTTGTCTTACGGCACTTGCTTTCTCCCTTTGCTGGAGCCAGTGGCTCTGAATTAGGGACAGATAACTGCTTATAGCCCATGGAGTTGCTCAAGGTGCTTGTTAAACCTCTAAACAAAAATGAGATTATACTGCGATTCATTGCTCAAAACTCGAAGATTTAATGTTGACTTTCCTTCTAAGAAAGTAAGTGTTTTATCCATGCAACGGTGTAAGCTGGTATTCCTGTTGATTGGGAGCCTGATATGACCTTTATAACCGGTCTATAGCCAAATACAGCTTTTGCGCTATTAAAATTTTGTTCAAAAAAGTTTGTGAAAGTAGTGGCTACAAAGACACACCAGATTCCTGTGTCCACTGTAAAGCAAGTTACCAGCTAGCCAAGAATACCTATGGCAATAAGGTGTTGCGTATGGTGAGACCGCTTAGTTTTAGGCTAGTGATTCTAGATGAACTATTCGAGATGTGAAAAATTTATATGTTGGCCACAATGTTTTCCTTGATTGCTTTGCTTCACATGTTGCGTGCTATGGATCGGTAGATACTTCGAAATCTGGGTGGAAGTTTGGAATGTTTGAAGAGTTAGAATATACATGGCAGTTAAGAATATCTCGCGAAGACAGTTTTATGCATTCTACTGATTAAAATGCATTATTAAAGGCTATGCTGATCCACCACTTCATCTGTTGTTGAGAAAATTGCAAAGAACGAAGTATTTGATTACCAACAAAAATGAATCCGTAATGTGGAGGCTATGGATTGTAGCTAAATAATGCGTCCTCCACACAACCTCAACCATCATGAAGGACAGCTTTTAAACACTGTACGTGTTTAAAAGCTGTCCTTCATGATGGTCAAAACTTTTATCCAAGTTGCGTTGCAAAGTTGCGAATCTATAAACAGGAAACTTTCAGACGTCGAAACATCTGGGGCGTGAAAAAGGCTTAAAGCTTCGGAGCATTTCAGCATAATCTGGACGCACTTCTTTTTAAGAAAGTGTTTTGCATTAGAATTTTGTATTATGATGATGGACAAAGTTTTCAGTCCAGAGCGTGCAGATATTTAAATTGCTTTTCGGTTTATGTGAATTCTTAATGCGTTTAAACAATCCCGTTTTATTGCAGATCAGCGAACTTCGCTTTGAATACAAAGCACGCGGTGATCGCCACCCGTTGTTATCCGTATTATGTGCTCAGCTTGACCTGATGCGACGTCAGCGTTATTGTGAAATTAAAGCGCATCCATTTCTTTTCAATATTTTCGGTGAAGAATCCTTGATCTTACGAATTACACAAAACATTCGCTGTGGGTTTATAACTAACTATCCATGTTTGCGGACTGAACTCCGATCATTTTTTTCTGCGCAGAGTAGTGAATATCAACGGCCTGCTTATAATACAGGATTACTACTCTTCTATGACAAGACCTTACTATTGAAAAAAAATACAGGTAGGCTTAGTTCTGATTGAGCCGTCAGTTTGGACACGACTTGCAGATCGGAGAGTTGAAATGAGCTAGTCGAGTATGTTCTCAAAACGTTTATTTCATTTGTTATACCCAACCCAGGCCATATGAAAAGTAGCTTACATAATTTTTACAAATAATTCTAGATACATTGTGAACACAAAGCAGATCGATACACGAATTAACCAACGTGGTGCTCTGTTTTCTCAGGCTTCTTAAATTCCTCATCACTTGCTCTTGCCTCTCGTTTTGATTTTCTTCACTTTTGCTTGCGTTCATTCTGCGAATTCCGCAGCATTGTCAAAAATGCAAACCAGCTCACACGATTTTTTTTTTTTAATTTTAGTTCAAACCACTGCGAAATGTTCTTCGTATATTTGAATAGATCTCATCAAGAGCTTTAAAACGATACCACGCACAGTAGGGTGGAGCGAAAAACACCTTTTTTTTAATTTGAAACGTCACCAGTGCAATAGTTGCGATTTTATTACTGAAATGACCCCCGAAATATGGATGACATTATTCGATATCTTAGGCTTCCCCAAAAGCCTCGAAGTTTGAAAGTTATAGGAAAAAATGCTTTTAAAACACCCGTTTTCTCCATTTTGGAAATATAAAAAAAATACTGTACCACCATGTTATATTTAATATAATCTTGAGTGCATAAACACGGGTAAAAATTCAGCAGACGTGTGAGTTAATTTGTTAGGCTTCCCCAAAGAGCCCGGAGTTCGTCATATTTTTCTGAAAATGCCATGATAAGTTATGTAAATATGATAGACATCAACCTTACCTAGTAGCACAACTTGAGGAGTGAGTTTATTTCACTTGGAAATCATACTTTTTTTCAAAACTTTGGCATCAGCTTCCTATCCAAAATGTTTGCTCTGAATCCATCTCTTGCAAGAAGGCTGCACACACGAGCAGAAGAATCTTTTACAATCTTAACCATCCTCTCTACTGCCTAAGAATGGCAGGGTATTTTTGTAAATTCGTGGCAAGAACTTGGATATTTATCAGGCTGTAGTAATTCAGAAACTCATCGTCTTTGCATTTCCGTCTGATGGGAGGCTCAGTCACAGTACACTCTTGCCAGTCAATTAGGTCGATGTAGTCATTGCTCTGGAAATTCAGCTTAGGAATCCGAAACTTCCTAATGGTAGTTTATTCGGAAGATTTGCTGGCCTTCATGATGCGTCGAACAGTGAGCTCATGGACATACCTTCTGTGGTCAAACAATATTGCAGGGAGCAAGTTTTCTGCATCAGCAAAATACGCGTTGTCTTGGACGACTCTTTTTACAGTATCAGTTAAATTATCTGGAAGATACTGAAACCGAGATGTAAAAAGCTGCAAATTTCTTGGACCATCTTTACAGGTATCGTTATATTTGATCGTGAACCACGATGGTGCATATGCTTTCATTACGAAGGTGGATCACTGGTTCCAACATACAAACACAGAATGCGATTTGCGAGGGTCAGCCAACGGAAATATCCAGGTGTTCCAGGATCCCGATTTACCAGATCTTGTGAGTAATCACCTGCAGAGACTGACTTACAAATTTCCCACAAAGTTGATCCGAGCTAAGATCTCCAAAGTTAATGTCGCACTGAAACGAAAATTCAATTTTTTTGGAAATTAACGATAGGAAGGTTTGCGCACGTCTTCAGGCGCTTTCCAGTCAATCCACTAAATCCTCTTGGACCTGATGTGTTTTCCCGTCGAGTACTTCAGTGAGATGGCGTAAAGGCAGTTCATTAAAATGAAGCTGACATATAATCTAGTGCACAGGAGAAGTGAGCTTTTCTTCAAGGCGCCTAAGTATACCTGCATTTACGCCGGCATTAGTCACTTCCGATAAAGACTAACTCCGAAAAGTCAGAGGCCTTCTGGTCCAATAAGCTGAAAATAACGTCGGAAATGTCCTTTGCCGCCCCGGTGGCGCAATGGCCTAAGTGATGGCCTCTGATCCATTCGTCCGAAAGGGGTCCGGATTTTGAATCCCGTGAGGCATGGATGTTGTGTTTGCCTTACGGCACTGGCTCTCTCCCTTTCCTGGAACCAGTGACCCTAAATTAGGGACGGGCGGCTGCTTATAGCCCATTGAGTTGCTCACGGTGGTCTTTAAACCTCCAATAAAAAAAAAAAGGTCCTTTGCGCTCTTGCTCTTCGGTGCAAAATGTCCCAAATAGACCGAACCCAGTTCTTCAACAAGTGTAATATGCTCCTCCCATTCTTTCTGCTTGTGCCACTTGCCATCGTCTGTCCGTGTAGTTGTAAGAGTTTCATCCCTTCTTCCATCCAAAAATACAGCTAAATCTTGCGACCAGTCGAATTTACCTCATCTTGAATTGTTTGACTGGCCTTTTTCCTTTCTTGTCGTACTTTATGCCGGTCAATAACAAGTGCGTTACATTCTTTTGACTGAACCTGTTCACGTACATCATGAAGCAACGCCGACGCAAGATCACCTGCCGCTCGATCACTGATGCCTCGCCTTTCGCACTGTCTAGAAATTACAGGCAGTGTCATTTGACGCCTTGATTTTGAGGAGCGACGTGGAGTGAAATCAAAATCTTTCTCAGAGGCCAAAAAATGACTACGATCTGGCTTGTCTGGTTTTGCTGCAGAATTCGTATTTGTATCCTCTTCTGAAGTATCATATTCGACTCGCATGGCCGATTTCCGGGTTGCAGTTTTCTGTAATTTCCCATGGACATACTCTTCCCTATCACTCTTTCGAGCTGATATTTTCTTCAGTACACTGGTGGTTTTTGCGTCAAGCCCACCTATTATCATTCTTCTATTTGTTCTCTGGCCCATTGGAAAGTCTCGCTCTTTCACGGGTACCTTTTTCGCAGAGCTGCATTTGCAGGTTCTAAAACATCTGCACTTGCATGAGCATATGTCAAAGATATGTTGCGAATCTGAACGAAATTGTTCAACCTTCTTCCGGTAGGTTTCATCCATTCTTACAGCGTGCTTTCTCAGCTTTTGGATTTCAGTGCTGTATGCTGTAATATGTTTTTTACAACTGATTTGTGGAGTGAAAAAAGTAACAAAAACAAAGGAGAGCCCAAGGCTGCAAGATATGCTTCAGAAAATCAACACGAGGTTTTCAGAAAGTGTGAGAGGGTATCTTAATGTTAAGCCCAAATTAGTAACAGTAAGGCTGCTGTCGAACTTGATGCTTACGCAACTTAGCATGCCATTTTTGGCGAAAAATTACAAACTTTAAGGAATCTGGGGAAGCCTAAGAAATTAACTCACGTCTGCTGAATTTTTACCCGTGTTTATACACTCAAAGTTGATATTAAATAACATGGTGACACAGTATTTTTTTATATTTCCAAAATGGAGAAAGCGGGCGTTTTGAAAGCATTTTTTCCTATAACTTTCAAACTTCGAGGTTCTTGCGGAAGCCTAAGATAGCGAATAATGCCATCCATATTTCGGGGGGGGGGAGGGGGGCATTTCAGTAATAAAATCGGAACTATTGCACATGGTGACGTTTCAAATTTAAAAAAAAAAAAAAAAAAAAGGTGTTTTTCGCTCCATCCTAACGCACAGTCAGGTTACGCCCAGGGTTGCCGTGATAGACTGAATCAAAAGCGGCGGCACCCCCAGAATATTGCATCCACTCCCCCGCGCACAGGGATTCAGGGGACCGTCGCGCGCACGATGTATTGCGCACTACGCGAACTGGACTCCATGCTGTTTACGAATGTGCTAACACAATTAGTGTGCGGTACGTATTCTTAACGTTATAATGATTTCAATTGGGACCGATTTTTGTCACAGGCGGTCGGCCCTAAGTCGCCCCATACTATCCGCGGAGTTAGACGTAGTCCTATGTAAAAAAAAGAAAAGTTGAATAGTATTCCAGCGCTCTGAAATGAAGCGAAGCTATGATCTTTAAATAATTCTGAGGGAGAAAGGGGAGCGTGAAACAGAGTGCGTCCAGATTATGTAGAAAAGCTCAAAAAAAGTGACTCATGTGCTTCCAGATAAATGTGGAAGTCGCCGAAACATATCGTAAAAATGTGCTACTGAATTCTACGGAAATACGAAATAAATAGAGAAAAGAAGGGCTTCCAGGTTGTAGAAATACCTTTGTTTACAATAACGACAACGAGGCGAGTAACAGCGATAATGGGAAGTTGGTGAGATTCGTACGGGGGAGGAGGGAGCGGGCGTAGAATTTATTTTATCTGAATTTTGAATTTTAAAGTGCCGTCACACACTTCAATAGGAATTTATAGTTTTCCGAAATGACCAGTTGGCTTAAAATTTACAATATCAAACAATGGAAGCTTGCTTTTCTTAAGCTTAGAAAAATCATACAGGGTATTTTTCTTCCAGTAAACGTTTTTAGCATGTTTAAAAAAAAAAAAAAAAGTACTTCTGTCATCGGTTTGTTCGTCCGTCTACGGACACCATATCTCTTTAACTATTTGTCCGATTTGAACAATTCTTTTTCATTGGGAAGTCTGAAATGTGATAATATCGATCCTTGCATTCCGGTTTTTTTCAATGCACAACTTCGCAGCCGGAGGGCGTAAATACAGATGAAATGGAATTCAAAATGCATTTTATTCCATATATTTGCTTCTAAATATTCGATTGAAAAAATTCTTTCTTTCGATGCCATTTATATCTAAAACTATTTTAGGTACAGTCTCTTTTTCAAGTAACGCATAGACTTTTCGCTAGGAAGCGTAAAGCTAAATTACGGGTTCCACGGCATCTCTGCTTCTAAAACTCCAATTTGAAAAATTCTTCCTGCATAAGATACAGCTCCCGATGAGAGATGTTTTGCATATAAATTCTAATTTTCATTTAGGAATGGTTTGGCCTCGGCGTAAGTGTTTTTTCTGCTTCTGATGCATTTGTAGCAAAATCTGAGCTTCTGAAAACTCGATTGAAAAAATTCTTACGTGGACCGATATTGCTTACCTCGTAAAATCTTTTTAAAGTAACTTTCTCCTTAAAATAATGTATTGTTTTTCCGCTAGGGGGCGTAGGTATATATAACATTTTTGTCGATATCTCTGCTTCGAACGGATTAAAAAGACATGCTCATTACAACCGAAAATTCGTTGTCATCTTTCTTGTTTTCATAATACAGTTCTGAAAAATGAGGTATTCTTCCTCCAGTTCTGAGTGAATTTCGTAATCATGCTTTGAAATTTCTCTATTTAAGTGCGTTATCCACAAGTAACTTTTATGAAGTGTTACTATTTTTGGGAGTAGGTGTCCTTCGCAAAAGGCAGTTTTACGGCGGTAAAAAGTGACTGCTCTTCCATTTGGCTGTTTTCTGTGATTAGAATCGGACTATTTTTCATATAATACGGGTCTGAAACCAAGACTCGACACCTGGTGGCGCAGTGGTCTAAGCGCTGGCTTTATGACCAATTCGTCCGAGAAGGGTCCGGGTACGAATTGCGGTGTGGCATGGATACTGTGTTTGTCTCACGGCACTGGATTTCTCCCTTCCCTGGAACCAATGGCCCTAATTTTAAAGACCGACAACTGCTTACAGTGGGTAAAAAAGTATTTGCACAACTTGTTTTTCAGCAATAGTTTTACACAAATAACAACAGGGGAAAAAAGTATATTTATTTAGCAGCAAATGGGCTAATGAAACAAAAAAAAAAAAATACTCTGTTGAGAATTTTGAGAAAATACGGGACACGAGACATAAGGGGGAAAAAAAGACATTTTCTGAATGTCAAAAAAGTATTTGGACACGAGTGATACTATGTCATAAATAAAGTCCAAAATAATTGTCTAATATTTAGTATGCATACGTTTTGCATTTATAATGGCTTGAAGCTTTCATGGCATAGACTCTACTAATTTTTTAGTCTTGTGCAATATTCTGCCATTCTTCAGTTACTGCTTGTTTTAGATCATTTTCCCCCAATATTTTTCTTTTCCTTAAAGATAAATCCAATGAATACCACAAATTCTCGATAGGGTTAATGTCTGAAGACTGTGGAGAGGTATAAAGGCTCTCGCGAACATTGTACACTGAAGAGCAATTGAATTGGAGATACCTGTCTAGTAACGTGTAGCACCACCTTTCGCACTGATGACGGCGACGATTCGTCTCGGCATGGACTCGATAAGACACCGGAAGCGTTGGGAAGCAATACGGATCCACGACCCCTGAACAAGCTCCCACAGTTCACGAAGATTTGATGGAGGGGGGTCAGAGCCTCGAACATCTCTCTCGATGGGATGGAGGTCAGGTGACTTAGCTGGCCAAGGAAGCGAGGTTACGTCAGTGGAGTGTTCATCCAACCATTCGGATACAATTCGGGAGCGATGACACGTGAATTGTCTTGTTGCAGGATGAGGTCCCCAGTGGGATGTTGAAGACGCACAAACGGGAGCAAATAATCGTCCCGGTAACGTTGACCTGTAAGGGACGATGTCCCACGTACCAGGGGTTTCCTTTCAGTCCACGTAAACAGTCCCCAGACAGGAATGCCACCCCCACCAGCTTGAAGAGTACCCTGCTGGCAAGAAGGATCCATCGCTTCATGTGGTTTGCGCCGTACTCGTATCCTGCCATCCGCATGTGCCAACGTGAATCTCGAATCATCAGTCCAGGCAACATTTTTCTACATGTCTAGGGTCCAGTTGCGATGTTCCCGCGCCCATGCTAATCTTTGCACCCTGTGATGTGTGGTCAGCAGCGGCACCCTCGTGGGACGATGGCTTCTGTACCCCATAGCGAGGAGATGGTTCTGGATGGTGTGGCTGCTTACACGTTTTTGTGCACCAGCGTTAAATTGCCGAGTGATTTCTTGCACTGTGGCCGGTCTATCCGTTGTTATAATGCGAGCTAGCCGACGATGACCCTGCTCATCCACACGCTGTTGTCCACGGCAGTTGGCCCTTGCAGGGATGGTTTTACCGAATTCGATGTACTCACGTGCACCCGTGACACAGTGGCTCGTGAAAATCTCAGTGCCTGCACGACTTCCGAGATGCAGTGACCCATTCGTCGGGCCTCGACAATTTGCCCACGATCAAATGTGCTTAGATTCTTCGACTTACCCATACTGCGTTCGACTGTTACTGATTCCCGTCGCATCACTCCATATATTGTCGGATCGCTGCATACGTAATGTCGTTTCCGTTTACAGGGCCACCCACAGCGCCACATTTGCATTAACGCCACTGTCTCTAATTCAATTGCTCTTCAGTGTACAGTAACCACTCTTTTGTGCTACATGCAGTGTTTCGGATCGTTATCCTGTTGAAAGAGAACAATAATTTTATGCCTAAGTTCGCTGCACTATCTGCTAAATTGCTGCACAACACATCAATATATTTCTTTGCATTCATTATACCCTCAATAAACGCAATTTTGCCCACTCCATTGTAATCCATGCTTCATAGTTGCTTTGAGATTTTGTTGCTGGAGTTCAGTGTTTTGTCTGCGACACACAAATTTTTTTACCGTCAGAGCCAAACAGATTGATCTTTGTTTCGTCAGAAAATATAACATTCTTCCAGAATTCGATTGGTTTACTGACTTGAGCTTTAGCGAAATCCAAACGTTTCTGTCTATTTCTTTCACTAGTAAAATGGTTTTTTGTTCCTTGCCGTTCTGCCGTGTAACTCTGAACGATGCAGCACATTTCTTATTGTTTGAACACCAACAGTCTTACCTGATAGTGTCGCAAGTTGTACAGCTAGAGTTCGAGCACTAGTAAGTGGTTTTTTCCTCACTACTTTCACAACATGGTGTTGCTTTCTGGTAGTAAGAATCTTTGGGCGACCGTTTCTTCTCTTGTGTTATCTGTGCTACCTGTTTCTTTGTGTTTTTTCACCACGTATCTGACTGTAGAAAAGTTCAAATTCAAAATTTCACCAATTTTTTAGTAATTCTTCCCTTCTGTACGCAAAGAACAAATTATTTCCCGTATATGTTTGGGTAACTCGGACTTACGTGCCATGTTGAACTACAACTCCAGCTGAGCACTGCCGCTAGTCTGAAATTCACACACACAACTGTAGCAACCACTTGACGTTTGTGTTTGCAGTACTTATAATACCGCTGCAGATCGGTTTATGCAAATTTCAGAGGTGACGTAGTGATGTCACTGCAGTGTGCAAATACTTTTTATGGTTGCGATTTTTTAGTAATTGCTTAGTACACTTTTTTCTAACGAATTCAACAGAAATATTTTTACCTAAATAATTGACATTCATATTCATTTTTGCAATTGAAGTTTTTAGCTAATTTTATCTTGTTATCATGACATCATTGCAAAAACACTTGGTGTGCAAATACTTTTTTTACCCACTGTATAGCTCATGGAGTTGCTCACGGTGGTCGTTAAACCTTCAATAAGCCGCCTCGGTGGCGCAGTGGTCTAAGCGATGGCCTCTGATCATTCGTCCCAAAGGGGTCCGGGTTCGAATCCCGGTGAGGCATGGATGTTGTGTTTGTCTTTCGGCACTGGCTCTCTCCCTTCCCTGGAACCAGTGGCCCTAAATTAGGGACGGGCGACTGCTTATAGCCCATTGAGTTGCTCACGGTGGTCGTTAAAATTCCAATCAAAAAAAAAAAAAAACCTTCAATAAATAAATAAATAAATAAATAAATAAACTGAGACTCAGCCTTGTATGAATGATTGTACCATACTTATGCGAGTTGTTCTTTTACAAGACGTAATATTCCGATAGTGAAATAGGTTAAACATATACTTATTTATATAAAGGGTTAGCCTACCCATTCCTAATGAACGGCTGTCACGCTGATATCTGGGCTTGAATCCGAGGTGAGACCATGTTTTTCTGCAACTCTGGTTCATTTTGATTCTGAAACAAGTAACTAAATGAGGAATGGGAGCATTCGAGTTCTTGTGATTCATGAGAAATTTGAAACACTAAAATCTGCCTCTTCCACAGAAGTGGTGGAGGATGGGGATGTGTGTGTTAAGATATCCACTGTCTTCTGTTTTATTTCCACCCAGCCACACATATACAGCAGGAAAGTGTTCAAAAGGCGTGTTTGTTTATCCTTTATTTAAATAGACGCATGGAAAACCTTACTTGGAAATGGATTCAGAAACTTACAGTAGGAAGAAATGAATGAGTTGTTCAAACGAAATATTAACATTTGTGGTAGGTTGCACCGAAAAGTGGTGCTGCACCACTTTCCAACAAAAGATACATCATTGTGTGGTGCAAACAACACCCAACAACATGGTTCAATTTTGCCCCATGTTGTAGCACAAAGTTGCACCATGTTGCTGGGTTTTATTTGCACGACCCAATGGTGTATCTTTGCTCGGAAAGTGGCGCGGCTTGTGTAGCACCACTTTTTGGTGCAACCTACCACAAAAGTTTTAAGTCTTAGTCTATTGGATACGCAGTGGGTGCTAGTCGACTATTTCATGTAGTGCAATGAAAAATTGGATGTAAAAATGCTGATAACTTTACTGGAGCAAAGACCGTTGCTCTTGCTATCTGTGAAACCTATAGTGAAATATCGCTGTACTAACGTAGACACGAAACAAATTAATGAGCATTGCAGATCACAAGAATGGATTTCGTTCACTGCATTGACTAAAAGTTAGATAGACGTATTTCCGCCCCCGTTCCCCATGGTGAAAGGAGAAATTTGGCATAGCGAGGAAAGCTCTTCAATATGTAGATGACACCACTCAAAAAGAGATCCTGCCAAGGAAATAAAATTATGCTATGTTTAAAACAAAATCGAAATATATATTATTTGTTTATATCTGTTTATCTACAATCAGGTACTGTTTTTGGACGAAACTGCAATGAATTCCTTTCAAAACGCAGCTGTCAAAGCAGTTTGCGAAAACAAAAGTATAGTTGGTTTATCGAAAGATTTCAATCGGGTCTCAATGTCTTATACGATTGAAAAAGGGCACCGTCAAGATGCGAATTTTTAATATTTCCTGTAAAAAGAGCCAACTGCTCATGTCGCAACTTAGCAGTCTTTGCACTAAGTAAATTATTTTATTTGTATTTCATCATGCTTCAAAAAGGTTTTACCGGATATGTGGTAGCACATACATAAAAAAAGTGCGTATACTCGTTAACAGAAAAGCTCTTTGAAGTTTATCCTTTATTGAAAGTTATTTCCGCGATCCCACTTTTTCGGGCTTCGCGTGGAGAGCTTGAAAGAGCTCAAAACAGGTTTTCTTGAGGCCGTACTCGTTACGTAACAACCGTTAAGCGCAAATGAATAATACACGTCTTATTTTCTTTTCCGAATTATTAAATGTTCGTGAGCGCAGTCCGTTTCCGTGCTGAAATGTTTGACTCTGTTATTCAAGAGATGTGCGAGCCCAAGGTCAGGTCAGGGTCATCAGCAATTTTCCGCATTCGCTGAGATTTGAAGTCTTATCGCTTTCCAATATACAAATCCTTCTCGAAGAACAAACAGCACTGTTTCTTTCAGCGTTGTTCGGTCCTTAGATGTCGCTTCTGCTGCTCAACTACTCTGGCAATTTTTTAGTTTTGACCCCACAGCTGAAATAACGCTCCAAGCAACCAATGTAATCTTCATAAACTGGTTAGCCTGTTTCGCATGATTTGCTGAATAGTATACATGTAAAGAGACATCCACAAAAACCCCGGTTCGTAATGAGCAAGCTTTTTGACTAAAAAGCAGAGGCGAAGGGTCGCCTAAATTTATCCGGGGCAAAATATTTTTAAAATTGCTTCCAACGTTCTTCCGTACTGTGAAATATAATTTCAGTAGATTGTGAGGTTTCCAAACGTCATTTGCTGAAACCGTATAGCAGGTATACCCCTGTGTGTGTTTGTTTGTGTGTCATCGTCAGCCATTATCAAACCACTGCTGGACGAAGGTATCTAAGTTTCTTCCACAGCGATCTGTCTTGCGCCAGTCTCCTCCATGTTACTCCCGCATACTTTCGAATTTCATCCACCCATCTCTCATATGGTCTTCTTCTGAGTCTTTTCCTGTCCCTTGGAATCGAGTCTAAAATTTCGGCTGTACATCGATGGTCTGTCCTTCTGGCAGTATGTCCAGCCCATTGCTATTTCAGGGATTTTACTCTGACCATGTCTTCTACTCTGGTCATTGTTTTGATCCACGATTTTCTATTATCTCTCCTAGTTACACCAAGCATGCACCTCTCCATGCTTCTTTGAGTTGTCTGCAGCCTTTGTATGTCTCTTTTAGTTAAGGTCCACGTCTCTGCAACATACGTAAGCACTGGAAGGATGCATTGATCAAGCACTTTTCTTTTAAGACGTAATGGCATATTGCTCTTGAAAATTATACTGTTTCTTCCAAAAGCTCTCCAGGCAAATTTATGCGCAGATTAATTTCTTCATCAATGTGACCTTCACTTGATATCTACTGTCCAAGATAAATGTAGGTATTAGTTATCTCCAGCTTTTCCCCATCAATGATAAATCTTCATTTCTTGTAAAAGCATTGTACATCACTTTTGCCTTCTGAAAGTTCATTTTCAATCCCACTTCTTTACTATTGTCAGCAAGTTCCTGGATCATACTCTGCAGCTTTGATGGGGTAGTTGCAAAAATGACTACGTCATCATCAAAACGAAGGTGAGTTAGATAATCTCCATTTTTCCCAGTTCAGTGATTGAAGTACATTTTCCAATGTGGCATTAAAGAGTTTAGGAGATATAGTGTCGCCTTGTCTCACTCCCTTTCCAATTTTTATGGGTGCTGTATTTTCAAATAGCCGAATCTTTGCACTTGCCTTTTCATAGATGTTATCAATAATATTAATGTATGCATCTTCAATACCGCAGGATATCAAAGCCATTGTAACTGCTGATGGTTTCACCGAATCAAAGGCCTTTTCATCGATAAAAACAATGCATAACGGATGTTCATATTCCATCGTTCTTTCCATTAGTACGTGGATATGATCTATAGTGCTGTAGCCACTCGTGAACCCAGCTTGTTCTCTCGGTTGAGCTATGTCCAGTGTCACCTTCAAGCGGTGTGAAAAAACTTTAGTGAAGATTTTGTAAACCACTGATAGGAGGCTGATAAGTCTGTAGTCCCCGAGATCTTCAATGTCACCTATTTTATGTAGCAGGATCATTGTAGCATTGTTCCAATCCTCAGGAATCTTCCCTACATTAAGGCACCAAGTGAAAACTTCGGCGACTACTGTTTCAATTTCTCCACTTGCTTCTTGCTTGTATAATGTGCACGGTAATTCAATCTTCTCCTGGAGCTTTCTCCCGTTTCATGTTATTGATTGCATGTGCAACATCTGCTGGGAGGACTAGAAGAACTCTGGTACTGGTACCTTTCGTAATGTCTGGAGTACATGTATCATCCCTTTCATACAGTTTTGAGTAGAAATATTTCACTCTTGTCAAAATTTCGTCTCTATTTCTTGTTACAGAACCATCTTCTTTTCTCAGAGCCATAATCTGTTTTCTTCCCTTACTCAGATGTCCCTTTGCTCTCTTCAGGCTTTGGTTGTTTTCAATTGCTTTTCTCACTAGTTCACAGTTGAATTTTACATATTCAGTGACACTTTTTCATATTGTCTTGCATAGCTCTCTATATATTCAACTTTGGAAGTCACATCTCCTTTAGTTGTCCTCATCTCTTCTTTTTTGCATCATAATTTTGTTTTTTCCTGATAAATTGTTCATATGCAACTTGTTCTTAGTATCGTCTATTTTTGTTGCTGTTTCCATAAGAGCCTTGGTTAGTTTTCTGTTAACTTCAGGGACTTCCACTTCTTCCGACGTTAGACCTTCTAGAGCAGAGAATGTGTTCCTCAGTTCCAATTTGAAGGTATGATGTTTTCTAAGGCTGATCATGTCAATACACTTTGTTTTATGAGCTTGCCACGCTCGAGTTTAGCAGTGAGGTGCATCTTACCATTCTATAGTCACTACCTGTGTTTAACTTGTTCAGCACACTGCAGTCTTCCATTACAAATTTCTTGTTACACATAATACAATCAGTTTCATTTGTCAATCCATTGGGATGTCTCCATTCCCATTTCCTTTGCGGCATTTTCTTGAAAAAGGAGTGCATGACGAAAATCTCTTCTGCCTCTGCAAACTCTATGAGAGTATTTCCACGCTGGTTTCTGTTGACGTAACCGAATTTACCTACTGAAGTTTCGTCCTATTGCCGTTGCCCTATTTTGGCATTGAAATCTCCCATAATGATGATCTTCAAGTGCTGCTTGCCTTTATTATTTAGATGACTAATTTCCTCATACAATTCTTCAATCTCTTGTCCAGGATGACTTGTGGTGTGTGCATAAGTTTGAATAATTTGAGACTGGTATCTTCTTGAGAGTTGGATAACTAGTCGTGCAGCTCTGTCAGGGGAACTTTCAACTTCTACAACTATATCCTTCAGTTTCTTGTTTATTATAAATCCAACACCACTAGTTCTGCCAGTATCTGCCGCACGATAGTAGAAGAGATGTCCACTTTTCAGTTCAATGTGATCTTCTCCTTATACTTCACTTAGCCCGACGATGTTCCACTGATTAAGTGGAACATCGTCGGGCTAAGTGAAGTTCCTCTTCCAATTCAAGGAGACTTGAATCAGAAGATAGCGAGCGTCCGTTGCAAGTAGCCAAGGTCAGCATCAGATGGCAGCCTAGCTCGGTCCTCCGGTGATTCTTAGCACCCTCTGCCTTCATGTCGCACTGGCCGCTGCCTTGGCCAGGTACATTACAGCTGCCGGAGGCTGAGGGCCAAGATTTAAGTTGTGGAGTAATTTTGTAGGGGTTTGGCCGTAACTCGCCACGCTGGCCAAGCAGGTTGCTGAGTGTGGGAATAGCATTTCCTCTAATCCCGATGGTATAGTTATACCGTTACTGGCGGTCGTCAGAGCCCCTTTAGTGGGAACAGGATATATATATATATATATATACATACATACATACATACATACATACATACAGGGGTTGGACAGAATAATGTGGAAACCTCGTTTAAAGAAATGACTTTTAATACAGCTGAGTATGTCGCAATACGCAAAGGTATCCACCAATTTTTGGTTGTAATAGGTTTGTTTAGAATCTCAAGGTTCTGTTTAAGTGCATTTAAAGTGCCTTGTTGCACAATTTCTTTCAGGGTGACTACGAAATGGGCGATCTAACGGGCTTCGAAAAAGGGCTAATTGTTGGTGGCCGGCTAGTTGGTACCTTCCGTGACAACAGTCTGGTATCGAGAGCTACTGTGTCTAGTATCATGACAGCATACAGTGTTCGCGGCAAAATCTCGTCTGTGAAATACAAGAACGGCTGGAAAATGACCTTTACTCGTAGAGACAGGAGAGCATTAAAGATGATTATTACCCGCAATAAGAAAACCAAGGCTCCGAAAATTAGTGCGGAGCTCAAACTGCATCTCCAGACCCCATAAACAAGATATTCATGGCAGAGCTGCTATTGAAATATCTCTGGTGACCCAGGTTAATGCCCAACAGAACGGCAATGGTGCCAGGAGTATACAACGCAGACGACTGATGTATGGAAGCGTGTAATGAGATCGAATAAACCCACATTCACACTATTGCCCATCGCAGGATGTGTTTACGTGTGCAGAACACAGTCAGAATTGTACAACCCAGACTGTCTGATCCCAACAGTACAGCATGGTGGTGATTCTGTCATGTTCTGGGCGGTCATGTCGTGGTTTTCAGGAGGTCCTCTGATCCCCTTAAAAGGATGGATGACTGGCAGGGCGAATGAAACCATTTTGGCCGACTAAGTCCATCCAATGACTCAGGCATTGTTTCTTGCAGGGGATGTCATCTGTCAAGTTGACAACGCCGCAATTTACAGAGCTAGAAATGTCCAGTCATGGTTTGAGGATCATGAGGACGAACTTTCACACCTTTCTTAGCGCCCCTCCAATCACGAGACTTATACATCATCGAGCCACTGTGGTCTGTTGGAAAACAGTAAGATCCCGTTATCCTTCTCCTGCATCTCTCAAGGACCTGTAGCAGTTTCTGCATGAAGAATGGTGTAACATCCCACTAACCAACATCCAGGATTTGAATGCGTCCATTCCAAGGAGGATTCAGGCGGTTTTGAATACCAAAGGTTGTCCCACGCCTTACCAGGTACGCAAAACCTTCTTTTTCCAGGTGTTCACATTATTCAGTCCCACCCTTGTGTATATATATACACACTGGCGGAAAGTGAAAAAGAACACCAAGAAGGAATTGGCGGACGATCATGAAATTTACATATATTAATGAGGTCGAGTTTACGTAGATGCGATGTTAATTTCGGGACCAACCGGTGAGCGCTTACGCCACAGCACGGCATAATACGCAAATTATCGTCGGTGGTATTTAAGGAGTACGGCGAAGTGAATGTAATCAGTCGTTGGCGTACGGACACGTGCGAAGACTCTGAAGAAGCGGCAATGCCTGGACATGGAAGACGTGTACGATTTCAGCCGTTATCGGACTTTGAGCGAGGTCGTCTAGACGGACTCCGCGAGGCCGGGTGGTCGTATCGTCGTATTGCGGAGCGAATTGGACGGGAAGTATCAGTGGTGGTACAATGGTGACGTAGATGGTCCGAGGAACTTTCCCACACGAGAAAACGTGGAACCGGGAGTCACAGACGGACTGATGAGCGGACCGATCAAAGCATAAGAAGAGCGGCGTTGTCAAGCAGAACATCAACTGCGATGCAAATCCGAGCTGCAGTTGCACCTGAGGTGACTGTGCGAACAATCCGTAACCGTCTACTGGATGCAGGAATACGTGTACCTCTGACTCCAACCCACCATCAGGAACGGCTTCAGTGGTGTCGCCAATGTCTGCACTGGAGAACACAATGGCTATCTGTCGTGTTCAGCGATGAAAGCAGATTCTGCTTGGGAGCCTCCGATGGCCGGTATGCGTGTTCGCAGACGCACAGGGGAGCGTCTCCACCCTTCTTGCGTCCGCCAGCGACACACAGGGCCTACACCTGGTTTCCTGGTGTGGGGAGCGATCAGCTATCACTCCCGTACACAACTAGTGTTTGTATCTAGTACGTTAAACAGACCTCCTACATGAACAGCATCATTCAGCCCGTTGTTGCGCCATTTGTAAGGTCGGTCCATCGTGGTGTTTTCCAGCAAAATAACGCACGCCCACACACGGCACGTGGAACGCAACATGCACTTCAGGGTGTGAGACAACTTCCATGGCCTGCACGTTCACCGGATTTGTCCACCACTGAGCACGTGTGGGATTTTATGGGACAACGATTTATCCGGTCTTCACGGCCAGCCACGACCATCCCCGATTTACGCGTCCAGGTTGAGGATGCTTGGAACTCAATACCCCAAACTTACATCCAACATCTGTACGACAGACTCCATGTCAGAATTGTACAGTGTGACGCAGTTCATGGCGGTTCAACCTCGTACTAACCATGTTACATGGAAATGTTATTTTTCAGTTTACCAGCAAATACAGTTGTATTTTGTCATAATGTTTTGATCACGTTATCCTCTGTATTCCGTTATTATGCTGTATAAATTTCGTTGGTATCGGACGTCTCCTTCTTGGTGTTCTTTTTTCACTTTCCGCCAGTGTATATATATGCATGGTGCCCCATAAATTGTAAACATTTCAATAATTCTTTAAAATCAGAAAAATTAATATTTTAGAGTGCGGTTTGCAAGAAAATGAATCGAAAGGAGGGGAATTGTTTTGGGGCGGAGAAAATTTTTACCGATTAAAGGCGCTGACTACATGCCTCATGTGTGAGATATATGCAAATGAGAGTCCATAAAATGAAGGGTATACTTCTTGCAGCTTATAATTAATGCCTGCATTTCCAGTCGTTGGTACGAACAGAGTTGTAAGGTTTGTTTCTGTGGTGCTAACATTGGTGTGTACACTGAGTGGCCACTTTATTATGACCACTTCTTCGGTATTTCGTTGGGCCACCTTTTGCCTTAAATACTGGGTCGATTTTTCGTGGCATGCACTCCACGAGATGTTGATAAGTGGTTTGTGGAATCGGAGACCATGAATAGCACTTTCCAGGAGTGTGAGATTGCAGGGTTGTGGATCCAGCTGTCTGATGGCTCGTTGAACTTCATCCCACAAATTCCCAATGGGGTTGAGATCTGGAGATTGTGGGGGTCACCAATCCTGTACAATACGAGCACTATAGCAGGACGCATTATCTTATTGAAAGTAGCCATCGCCATTGGGATAAACCGTCCACATGACAGGATGCACTTGGTCCGCAACGATGTTTAGATATGATATGCCAGTCAGACGTTGATCAACATGAATTAAAGGGCCCAGAGCATGCCAGGAAAACATTCCCCAAAACGTAACGTTGCCTCCACCAGCTTGAAGGGTTGTAGCAATGAATTTGGGGTTCATGCTTTCGTGCTGTTTCTGCCGAATTCTCACTTTGCCATCGGCATAGTGCAACTGAAAACGTGATTCATCGGAATACATAATTTGTTTCCAACTATCGACTGTCTAATCCTTGTGCGAACTGGAGACGTTTTCTGTTGTTAACTGCAGACAGCCAAGGTGTTAGAACAGGCCTTCGGCTGCCATATCCCATCAGATGCAGTGTACGGCGAACAGTGCGTGCAGATATCATTTGAGGGGATCTTTGATTAAGATGGTCTGTAATTTGCTGCACTGTTGCCCTTCTGTTGTCTGTTACCAGTATGAACAATCCCTGTTCCGCCCGAGCAGTCACTAGTCGATGACGACCACACGTTGCACTTAGAGACACAGTTCTTTGGCTGACTGTCCAGTCTTTAAACACTTTAACAACAGCTGCTCTGCAACATTCCACGAATGCGGCAGTTTCGGTGATACTCGCTCCATGGCTCCGAGCTCCTACAATCATCCCACGTTTAAAGTTCGTCAAATCGCATTTTTTACCCATCTCGTCACCCAAAAATCACTTCTTCTACTGTCGCTAGCACTAAGCTTTCCCTTTTTATACTAGTCTCGCCCTCTGGCGGCAACAGCGAGCAACCATAGCTCATTTGCTTAAAACTGTCAGGTGGTCATAATAAAGTGGTCACTCAGTGTATAAGGCATGCCAGTGAAGTTTTTTATGTAAGCGAGATGTCTGCAGTGAAAGCTTTACCAAAAGTTTCGACGCAGAATAGGATGAAGAAAAGTCGAGGTCCTATCACTCCTGCCGGATTAAAGTCTCTAATACGGCGTTTTGAGGAAACTGGAAGTTAGTCACATCACACCAGCAGACCAGTGTTATCAGAGTCTCGTACCAGCGCAGTGGTATCGCAAATGAGAACCCTAGCGGCACAATCAACGAGCAGTGTAAGCAGTGCACGGAGAACTGCAAGAACCATGGGCATACCGAAAATGTCCGTATTTCGCATCCTGCGTGGTGGGTTAAACTTGTATCCCTACAAGCAGAAATCACTTCAAGTGTTACCCAGTGACACCACTGAGTGGGAGGAATTTGAAACGTGGGCTTTGACAAAAGTCGCAGGAGATCTACATTGGCTGTTCAACATCTTCTGGACAGACGAAGCACATTTATCGTTGCATGGGATAGTTAATATTCATAACTGTCTAATTTGGGCGTAGGACAATCCACGCGCCTACGCAGAGGAGCTGGTGCATTCATCACGACTCACTGTTTGATGCGGGTTTACTCAGTGGATTTTGGTTGGGGGGGGCGCTATATGAATTCCAAATATGCCTCAACAGGCTATCTTCCTTAGCACATTTAAAAGATGCCATTCGCCGTGAAGTCGCTTGCATTCAACCAGATATGCTCCACGCTTCTGTAAGTGGCGTTATCTCCCGATTGGAGAACGTAATTTCCTGTGGCGGACACATTGAAAAATTACTGTTTTGATATGTAACGGGTTTCCTGCCTATGAATAGTTTTCAGTGTGTCATTCTATATTCACTGCTCTCGCCCTCTATCGGTGAAAATTTGGACTAAAACTTTTCCCACACACAAATTCTACCTGTGCTTCATTTTCATGCAAAGCGCATTCTAATATACCTATTTTCCCGATTTTTTTGAAATATTGAAACGTTCACGAATTTTAGGGACACCCTACATATATGCAGTGATGTATAATATTAAAAAAAAAACAGTAGAGACAAATCAAAGTATGTTTGCTTTCGCTTCCACTTTACCAGGATATTTTGCTGTACCACTTCACATTAAAAGTCCTAGACTGATTCTTATGTTTTTGCACCAAGAAAATATTTGATTGATGTGGGCCCAAGTCTGTAACGGTTTTTTCTTTCAACCCTTAATAAACTAAAAGGATATTCCAATAAAAAGTGCACTTTGTTCATTTTACTTACACGAGCGAACCAGCTACGCTAACTAAAATCAGCCGCTCACTGGTGGACGACGCGAAAGCAAAATTGTTAATTTAAATAGAAAGCGACCAGTCCCGAAATGAGAAAGTGTTACGCATGCGCAGTTCAAGGCGCATCTACTCATTCCTTTGTGTTCTCCGAAGCTTCGCCAAGGAGACGAGTTGACGAGAGTCTCCTCTCTCGCACACGATAAACTGACATGGAAGGCTGTAATGTGTTACTCAATTATTCAACTATTGTAGTGGCTCACATTGCATTCAGAAAATCTGGGGACTGGTTACCACAATACGGATTTTCTTTTGGAATATTTCCAATTAAAATAATTTTTTTTGTTTTCATGTGGGGCTTAGCCCCGGATGCCTATAATGACCCGACGCCACTGCGAAAAGACTAAAATTTATAAATAAATCCATTATACACGAATTTATAGAAATTTTAAAATGAAATTTGCTATTCGCAGATAAATAATTCTCTTCGCTTTTTCAAGTGTGCTACATTACTGCTGCGTTCTGCGAACATTTGTACAGTAAGAAAACACTAAAATCTTAGTCATGCAGTCCTCTATGCAATCCAAAAAGAATTTTCAGATCCGTTTTTTAGGGGGAAGATTCGTTTGTGATGGCTAGTAAGAAAAATTTTGGACCATAAAAAAAAAGCTGAAATGTTTGTAAAATAAAATTTCTTCTGTACATTTTTTTTAATTTCATATCAGTCATCTGGAAAGTAATAAGTACAGGTATGGAGTGTAACATTAACGCCACCCAACAGAAAATTCACGAACGCAAGTAGAATATGATAAATTGTCAGATTTAAGTCTATGCCAGCCAAAGACATTTAAATCAACCTTCTAGATTTAAATAATGAGAATATGTAGTTACACCACCTACCAAGATTTACGAAAAATCTCAATAGTGCTATCAACTATCGAGCGTACCTGATTATAGAACGCCAGTTGTAGTTATCTGGATCTACCCCGCAGAACTGGTATGAGACATAATGGATTCGTGTTTGGCATGCGGATACAGTGGGTCGTGAGGCAGTGTTGAATGTTGTTGTTGAAGTAATGATGGACGCAATACTTCGTATTAAGCAAAGCTGAAGAAGGGGGATAATTTAAACCCTAGCTTGAGAAGTTAGTCGACCATTTGCTGTAGGAGGGCTTTTCAGACTTAGCTTTGAAACGTGACGTACTGAAGTACTTCCTACATAATAAGGCCCAGAAGACTTGGCGCTACAGCTGCACAATAAATTGGTCAGCAATTTGGAGCGTAGTGGAGATAGTGCAAGGAAGATTTATTTCACAAGTCCAAACACAACATAAGCCATCTGAGCACGAGATAAAATATTTTTATTGAGTTCTAAAACCACCTGAAAAATAAGTGACTAAAACCCAAGAGATCTTTCGGAACTCCAGGAGTTCCTTCTTCAGATGGCGGAAGTACTGCAGCTGCATCACGAAAGTGATAGATCATATAGTTGATGACAAAGTGTCTGAGCGGTTCTGCGCAAGCTCAGAAACAAGAATTTTACAAAGGTTAAGAACTGAGACGACATCCCATATTGACATATTACAAGAAATATTAAAAAAGGTTACAATTCCTCCTCCTCCCCAGCTCCCACCTCCCAAATATTTAAATACAGTACTCTTGTCCCCCACACGCGCACTCCTGGCCCAATGTTTTTTCCACTAATCGTCCCCCTCACCATACCGCCCCTCCGACTACCACCCCTTCCTCCCTTCGTGATTGTTCCCTTCCAGCTTGATTGTATTCAGAAACGGAATTCATCAATAACTTCCACGGCTGTAGGATCTGCACGGGAGTGTCATCGTTACAACAACCGCCGCCCAGATTATATATGTTGAAGACTCTGCCATCAGAACGGTAGACTTAGTATTATGAGAGTCAAGTAATGTATTATAATATCTTCCCGTCGATGCAGTGTTTTGACAAACGAGTGGTCAACGAACCGGTCTTGATGTTGTACTTGTGTTCATACACACGTTTTTTAACAATTCTAAGTGTGGAGCCCGCGCAGACACTATTGTTTATTTCCTGTTCGAGAGCCTGTAGAGGAATGACATATACTCCATGTTGATCTTCAGTTAGAACAGAGTCCCGGTCATTCAGTATGACATTCATGACATTGTGTTTTCATTCCGAAACTTAGATTGTATTTTTTACAAATGTTCCTCAAAAGATTTGTGAAATTTGGAACGAAAGGTAGTGAACCAACGAAACGAATAGTCTTGTGCTCTCTGGGTAGTGTTGAAACAGGTCCTCTCAAGGAACTCTTAATTAGCCTGGTAACGAGAAAGTCAGGGTAACCAAAACGAAGTGCAAGCCCCCCAAATATATAGTCACATTCTGCGTCTCGACAAATGGTCGTTGAAGACTGTGTGGTGGCTTGCTTAATCAACGAGCGAAAAGCAGAAAGCCTAGGTAGGAAAGTGGATGAGATTAATTAAATGGAATAAGTGAAGGAACAGAAGTGGGTTTTCTATAAACTGAGAACGTAAAAGTGCTGTTTCCTTCCTCCCTAAATAAGGTAACCCCTTCCCTTTCGGTTTCAATTTCAAAGTCTATGGTCTCGTGCCTTGAAGAAATACGGAAAGTGAAATCGGTAATACACTGCTGGACAATTGCTAAGGACGGATCATAAACGGCCATATAGCGCATAAAAATGTAAGTGTGGTTGGATGCAAAGTGAAATAAAATAATGTCAGAATGCCAGGACATTACAAGAAAGACAATTTATTGTGCTCTGAAATCCAGAAGGCTTTGGAACGTGTTCAAGGGACAAACAGGCCATTTTGTGCAGAATACGTAAACGTGAAAAAAATGCAATTACCGTCCGCAGGCGTTCCGGCGTAAGCTGTCAATACGGGATATGGCCACCATGGAGGGCGATGCAAGATTCCACACGTCGTGTCATGCTTTGCACAACATTATCAAGCAGCTGCTGGGGTAATTTATCCCATTCCTCTGTCAGTGCACGGATGAGGGTGTCCTTGTTTATTGGAGGGCATTGGCGACCAGCAAGACTCCTCCCCAAAGCATCCCACACATTTTTAATGGGATTCAGATCTGGAGAACGTGCTGGTCATACGAGGCGTTGAATATCCTCGCTCTCAAGACATTCCTGGACAGCGACTGTTCGATGACATGTTGCGTTGTCGTCCATGAAAATGAATCTATCACCGACAGCACTACGGAACATGCGAACATGAGGTAGCAGAACATGATTAATGTATCGTTGGCCAGTCATAGTCCCAGTTGGAATCACATAGAGGGACGTACGGCCTTTGATCATGATGCCAGCCCATACCATGACACTACATGTCGGATATCGGGCCCTTTCCTGTATGTTTGCTGGACAATATGCGGTACCACTATCACGCCAGATGAGTTGTCGACAATCAGACGATAGACTGTATCTACTCTCATCTGAGAAGAGGACAGCAGACCAGTCGTTATCAGTCCAATTGTGATGTTGATGGCGCCGTCCTGTTGTGTGCATCCCATTGTCCAGACGTCACCGGGCGGTACGGTGACGTCTGGACAATGGGATGCACACAACAGGACGGCGGGCGTATAGTCCTCCTTCATGCAAACGTCTGGCGACAGTTTTTCGGAGATCTGCTTGCCAGTAGCAGCCATAAACTGATTTGCTACCTCACTAGCTGTGCTGAGCCAGTGTCTTTTTGTTGATAGCACTGTGTACCGATCTTCTGCAGGTGTCGTACTGCGAACACGACCTCCCCCGTGACGTTTGCTACACTCTCCATTTGTTTGAAATGATTTCCAAAGCCTTGAAACAACACTGTGGCTGACGTCGAACTCCCTGGCAACATCTGTTATTCTTCAATCTTGCCAATAATACGTCCACGCGTAAAATCATCTAGGTGATGTCGGGAAGACATACTGAAAATTGCAAGTTCGTCAATTGATTCTTTCTCTTTCAACTTTGCGTTTGAACAACAACGGTCAATACGCGTCAAATCCTTTATATCTCTTATCAGCGCTATGACGTCACGAACAAGTTCTGCAATCCAAAATTTGCATACGCACAACACGTCTTACTGTATCCCGCACTTATGCTAATTTCCACATTTTCCTGCCTTCCATTTTATGGTTGTTATCGTTGCTATTGTCATCCGTCCTTAGCAATTGTCCGGCAGTGTATCTTCACACGAATTAGGCCAAAGTACAAGAACGTCATCAATGTAACGTAAGAACAATAAAGGTTTATGAGGACAAGATTGTAATACATTTTCTTCAAGGTCTTGGAAAAGGATCTCCGCTTTGGACAGCGGATAAGGGGCAACCCATGGGAGACCCAACCAATTAGCGAAAAATATTACCACTAAACTTAAGAAAGGAACTGGTGTAGACAAGGCGTAAAACACGAAGAATGGAATCAATTTCGAATTGACGTCCAGAAGTCTAGTTTGGAAGGCACTTATTCGTGCACAATAGGGACTGGAATGTAAGGGAAACGACGTTTAAGGAAAACGTGCGGAAGGAGGAACAGTCTGCCTGGAAGACTCGAATACGAGCAAGGGCTTAAACGGGTGAAGAAACGGAAAATTGAGGGGAAGAAAGTAATGGAGTAAGATACTAAGCCAGAGCTTTTTCTGAGGGGAGAATTGGACTCGCAAATACATAAACAAGAATCCGGACAGGGTTCCTCTGTTTGAGTTTCGATCTTAACGAATAATTGGGGAACACGAGGCCCGAGAAGGGGGGATGCTAAGCTGCAAGAATGGACGAGGGAAGAAACAGAAGGTCTTTTTAAGTTTGCTGAACGCAGTAACGGTGGTCTGAGTGGGGTCTCGATCCTCGATCAAGAATGACGATCTGGTGGGTCTTGTCTGCACGAACCACTGCCAAGTCAGGGTCTTGACGCCCGATACGGAGTTGCTTGATCTCATCCACGTGTGTGGAAGAGTTTATCCTCTTCCTAGGTGCAGTGACGCTCTTTGGACACACATGGCCCTTGCGCCTTTAAAATTCAACAACCTAGGTGCAGTATTAGCAGCATGTACACTGAAGAGCAATTGAATTAGAGACAGCTAGCGTTATGCAAATGTGGCGCAGTGGGCGGCCCTGTAAACGGAAACGACATGACGGGAATCAGTAAGAGTCGGATGCAGTATGGGTAAGACGAGGGATCTAAGCTCATTTGATCGTGGGCAAATCGTCGGGGCCCGACGAATGGGTCACTCCATCTCTGAAGTCGTGCAGGCACTGGGATTTTCACGAGCCACTGTGTCACTGGTGCACCGTGAGTACATCGAATCCGGTAAAACCATCCCTGCAAAGTCCAACTACCGTGGATAACAGCGTATGGATGAGCCGGGTCATCGTCGGCTAGCTCGCATTGTAACAGCGAATAGACGGGCCACAGTGCAAGAAATTATTCTACAATTTAACGCTGGTGCGCAAAAACGTGTAAGCAGCCACACCATCCAGAACCATCTCCTCGCTATGGGGTACAAAAGCCATCGTCCCACGAGGGTACCGCTGCTGACCGCACATCACAGGGTGCGAAGATTAGCATGAGCGCGGGAACATCGCCACTGGACCCTAGACATGTGGAAAAATGTTGCCTGGACTGATGAGCCGAGATTCACGTTGGTACATGCGGATGGTAGGATACGAGTACGGCGCAAACCACATGAAGCAATGGATCCTTCTTGCCAGCAGGGTACTCTTCAAGCTGGGGGTGGCATTCTCGTCTGGGGACTGTTTACGTGGACTGAAAGGGAACCCCTGGCACGTGTGACATCGTCCCTCACAGGTCAACGTTACCAGGATATCCTGGACGACCATTTGCTCCCGTTTGTGCGTCTTCAACATCCCACTGGAGACCTCATCCTGCAACAAGACAATGCCCCGTGCCATCGCTCCCGAATGGTTGGATGAACACTCCACCGAAGTGACCTCGCTTCTTTGGCCAGCTAGGTCACCTGACCTCAATCCCATCGAGCACATCTGTGATGCTATCGAGAGTGATGTTCGAGGCTCTGACCCCTCCATCAAATCTCCGTCAACTGTGGGAGCTTGTTCAGGGGTCGTGGATCCCAACGCTTCCGGTGTCTTGTAGAGTCCATGCCGAGACGAATCGCCACTGTCATCAGGGCGAAAGGTGGTGCTACACGTTACTGGACAGGTATCTCTAATTCAATTGCTCTTCAGTGTATATACATTTCGTTTTTAATTAATCTCGTTTTTGCCTTCTTTTCTGCACAGACCCAGCTTTTCTTTCTTTTTTTTTTTTTTTTTTTGCCATCGTCACGACTGCACAGTTCTCAGTCCATTTCAACTTCTGCAATTTTTCATGCGTAATTTTGATTCAAAATTTTCTACATCTGACAAACTAACTGCGGAAAGGAAAAGTTTCCTAGCTTCTCATGAAGTTACCGAAGGTGCATCGAGAGCTAACTGGTGCTCGAGACGAGAAATTTTTTTTTTCTGCGAACAGTCAGGTTAAGAATAAATGTACAGCTAAAATATAAACTATGTGATGTTTGTCTAACATTTTTACCTAATTTTCTTTCAATGTTTATAGTACTATATCGTGGATATGTTTTTGGAAAACAGAACATTTTACAACGTCCAACCCCTTTTAGGACAACAATGGAGTAATCTCACTTTCTCTTGCCCTCTGAACGCCCTTGACAGACAACGAACCGATTATATTTTATAATTGTACCAAGAACAGCGGCTATGGAAAGCAAAGGTGAACCTTGCCCATCCACTGATTTTACAAAGGAAGGCCGGGGAGGGGGTACTGTCTCTCTCAATATTTGTGTGTGTGGGCGCGCGCGCTGTTAATTTTTTCTTTTTTATTCGTATGTCACTTTTGAAATGCGTGAATTGACATATTTCCAAGAAAAAAAAGTATGCCATTAAGGCTGTTTTTTTAATAAGCAATTTCCTGTTATTTACTACATGTAGATTTTGCCAGCCAGAATTATCGGCTATGTACCAGTACAGTTTCTGTTATCGACTAACTGGATACACAACAGTAAAAACAAGCATTTAATGTACGCATTTAAATACTTTGAGTCAATAAAACAAAAATAAGAAAGTGACTTTCAGTTGGAATGGACTAAACCATTTTCTTTATCCAAAAATATACTGTGCTTTTATGACCGATGAATTTAAATTTCTATTTTGTTACGAAACTGATTGTTGTGACTGACTGGTACCAATATCTAATGTTCTGGCACACTATTTGGAGTTCTGCGCAAGTAACAGAAATATGACCTTATCCAGCAGGGATGGTCAAAAGTGATGGTCCCCTCCCATGAAATACACTAAAACAGCTTGGTTCTTTTTATTGCAAATGTTATATTTATTTCCTGTATAGAATTGTATTATTTGTGATAACATGGACCCAGCTCCATCTTAAGAGGCCAACGTGATTTATTTCGAAAAAAAAAAGGTAAAGTAACTTATTCCACCATATTGTGTGACATTGCTCATATCATAAGAAACATAATTGCTAACTCTATACCGTGTTACTTGTGCTTTCGTGAAACGCGTTAATGTTTAAAAGAGTTGTAAAAAATAAAATACCTAAATAAAAATACAGGAACCCAATTTCTCACGCCTTTGCATTCAGTGAAACTTTCGAATAACTGTCACCGTTGGGACCGCAAGACAGTGACAGTCGTTGTTTAGAGGTGACCGCTGCTTGCAGATTAGGTTAATGGCGTTTATAAAAGAAAATTAGTTGTACGAAACTTACGAACATAAAAAAACTATGCTAATACCATCTCAACATACTAAGTAAAACTAAGTTTAAATAATGGATATATTTTATAACAAAGTACTGCAATAGATACACATTTTACAGTAGATAATTTACGCAGTACAAATTACAATGCTTTTCCTGTAAACTATATGCCCCTTTTCCTGGTATTAGACTTTTTTGTCAGACACAGCGCGAAAAAACGCATTAGCTCTATCGTCACTTAAAAAATTCGGATTTTCATTTTCGCAAACAATTTTTTCAATGTATTTTTTTCTCAGTTTTTCCTATTGTTTTTCTCTTATTGTTAAAGGAATGCAAAACGACAAGCTCTCTACGATTAGAGAAAATGTAACTAAGCATCTTCCTTTCAAACTGCTCTCTAAACCAATCCGACCATGATCAGTCCAACAGGTCTCGTCAGTATTGCTTCTGCCTGGTTGAAGTTCCTGTATATGGTTCAATTTTGTCAACAGACTTACTTGTTACATACCTTCACTTCTCAACTGTTGTATCGTTCTCTCCAATGCTTAAACCAACCAGATTAATCAGCTTTCCATATCTGAATTGATTCGAGTTCGGCAGGGGACACACTTAGAACTCTCAATCACCCAAAAGAACTTTAACCACAATAGCAATATTTTCACCAACGCTTACTTGTTCGAACTGCACTCTTCAGATTTCAACACCGCCTGTCTCCGGATTGCCCCTTTAAAATATAGTAATTTAAAAAAAATACTCCAATTCATTATCTAATTGCAATTACAAAGTATAATCTCTGGAAAAAAAGAAATTTGATGTCATTTAATCAGAAATATCGAAATCCAAAGCAAGTAAAATTAACACTAAGATGCGATTTTTAACGAGTTCTAAAATTTGAAAATAGGAGATATGGTGTAAATAAAATTTTAAGAAATGGATAGCGTTAAAAAAAAAAAAAAAGGTTTTTAGAAAAGGTAATGATATTCTTAATAAAACAGTAGAATAATAAAATTACAGAAAAATAATTTAAATCACGAATTCATAAGTAGGATCCATAGTCATTTTTTTCTACACTGGAAACTCTCTTCCTGTGGTTAATTTGTTTTTGACTTTCACTCTCTCTCATAGATATATTTTTTTCTTTTCTCCCATTTTTTGAGGAATCTCTTCAACATGAATATCTTTATAGTGTTCCCTGAGGGAGCTATTCTAAATTAATAGTATAAAACCTGCCCTAGGTGGATATTCCTGGGCAGGCTCTCCCCCTACCCCCCTCAAAGGTTTTGTGAAAGCTCTGTATGAAATATATGAAAGAATAGTACTATAATTATAGGTACTTCCTGTGTGATTTTATTTCTTGAATCCACTTGAAGTTTAGATTTAATAGCATATATGCGAGAAATATTTCAGCTTGGTGTTCATTGGTTTTTTAACGCGGTAATTTGTTTTAAAGTTCTTTATCTATCTATTCAACAAATTAGTAGCGTAAATAAATTTTGAATTTCTGATAAATCCTTCGATTAAGTAAATGGTGTTGACGCGAGTAAAATGTGTTTAAATGTGAAATAAAAAAAAATAACAATTCGTTGTCAATCATTCATGGTCGGCTTTCAATCAAGTAGTGCATGAGACATAAAATAAAGAAACAATGTTTTGCAAGTATTTTCTACTTTTTCATAATACTCAGCCCTGCCACTGGAGAGAGCATAAGGATACCTTTCTATAAGTAACAGCATCTTCGCTTCTAAAATTTTAGTTGAAAAAATGTGTCTGTACCCTTGATCACGAAGATCATTTTGCGCAGGGTTTTTTTTTTTTTTTTTTCAAAAATATGCCGTTTTCCAACCAGATGCATAACTTTTGTTTTTCTCGATATCTCTGCATTTAAAGAAAGATTTGAAATATCCCTTTTTGTGTGTGTGTGTGTGTGTGTGTGTGTGTGTGTGTGTGTGTGTGTGTGTGTTCAATATCTTCCATTATAGAGAACATTTTGCTTGTATTTTCTAATTTTTCACAACGCACAGTTTCACCGCTAGTGGGCTAAGTTCACATTTCTACTTGGAAATCATTTCCTTAACTAAAATTCCGGTAGGAAAAATGCTTTTTGTAGCGGATACCGTTGACTCTGAGAAATATTGCGCATGTTGTATATATGAAATTACAGTAAAACCTCCCTAACGGACAGCCGTCAAATACGGGGACCCTCCCGATTACGGCCACGGTGTACGGTCCTGCGGAACAGCATGTGTTAAAATGGACATTCTCTTTTACGGACCCTCTCAGATACGGAAGCGGACATTGATCAAAGCACTCCAAGTGAATATGCATAACTTCCTGGCCATATACCGGTAAGAACTGTAATTACGGCCATGTGCCATGAACCTGCATGAATCAGCAGGATTTCGTACGGAACAGCTCCGACAGCGGTTGCGTCCTCACCCAGCGGATAAATCATTTCATCCTCTGCAAGGGATGAACTGTTACTAACCTAGAGCCTGACTTCTGCTACAAGCCGCCAGTTTGTGTATGTTTCGGGTTTTAACGACCACCAAAAGCAACCCTGAGGGTTGTAGGCAATCCTCTGCCATAATTACTGGTTGCAAGGAAAAGAGAGAAGTAGTGTGCCGTTAAAACAAGCAAATTGCCCATGTCTTGTTCGAAACTCGAACATGACATGGGTGAGGTGATGCCACCGGGACAACTGCCATTGTTTCCCGTTTGCCATTCGCGCTGACATTTTTTTTTAGTTACTTAGAATTTGCAATTGTGTAAGTGATTATATTTTCCTACGGCCAGTAAATGTAAGGTGTTAACGCTGCCAGAAACTCAAACAGTTTTGCTCTACTTCTTTGTACTGTAACCTAGAAATGGCGCAAAACTCTTAAGGTACCTCTCTTTTACGGATAAAACTAAACTTACCAAGAGTGTCCGTAAATGAAAGGTTTTACTGTATTGGTTATCATAAAACCTTAGTTTTAACATTTTATATGCAAATAAATGTGCAATAAGCACTAAATTTTATGTTATCACTAGGGCTAGGATTAATATATAATTAAATATATTTCCATATTTTTCAAATTTGACGTGTTTAGCCGTTATTATACATATTTACTGTTTTACTTCATATATTACATATTTTCACATTATTTAAAAATAGTTTTACATACATTTCCAGCTTTTACGTAAAACTACCCAATATTTTCTGATGTAGCAACCTGTGAGTCGACAGATGGAAAGTTTCGTATTTTCAAGTTTCGCAACACATCAAAGCCGACAAATGGCAGCACCATTCCGGCACCAGTCTGCTTCCTCATCTCTCAGACTGAGTCATCTGTCATTTAAATGCGTAGTTTCGTGTCCAGTTTCTTCCTAAATAATTTCGTTCACGTTATTGTTAGACGTTTGTTTTTCCTGTTCTGGATGTTAAGCAAATCGACATGCCAAAATTAAATCAACTTATATCATCCAAATTAAAGGCATATATTAACGAATTTCCCGAAAGAACTGAGAACTGACACGGAAATATTTTGTTCTGTGGTGTGTGTACGTCGGCTGTTTCTTGCGGCCAGCGTTTTCACGTTTCGCAACACATTAAATCTGGGGGAAAAAAATAATAATGAAAAACACTGTTGAAAAAGGCTTCTTTAGAAGTTCCAGTAAGCAGGTCAGTTCATATTTCATTTTGGATTTACGCCGTTCACAAGTGGATTAAGATATTCTGTTGTTGAAAGCAAACAATCCACTGTTTAGAAGTTCAGAAGTTCTTAGAAAAATACTGTGGTCAAATAATTTCAGACGAATGTACTTAAAACTTACTTGCAGATGTTGTACGACGAAACTGTACTAAAAATCAAATAGAAAAGCGGAGAGTTTCCTTTTTGGATCTCAGTTGACAAAACAACAGATGTGCATGGGTGATACATAGGAAACGTTATTGTTGGACATCAGAATGAATCAGCACCGTCGGACGTCGACCCCATAGTTAATTACTTGTGAAAAACTAGCAAAATGTACCCATCACACGATCACTAAATTTATCAACGAATCGTAGCGGATTTTATGGTCAGAGGGAATACAATACTATAAAGTAGACATATTGGTAACTAATGCTGCACCCTACATGAAGAAAGCAGCTACAGCACTTTGTGTGCTGTTTCCCCAAGATGATTCATTTGATTTGTCTTGCACATATGGGTTCCACAGAATTGCTAAAACAACCTGCTGCAATTTTCCACAAACCGATTCATTGATTGCAACGGGTAAAAATATTTTTCTTAAAGCTCCCAGCAGAACCAAAAAATTGAAAGATATGTTACCAGATTTACTGTTCCCACCTCAGCCCGTGATTACACGTTGGGGCACTTGGTTACAAGCTGCAGGATATTATGGAGACAACGTCAGCAAAATCAAGAAAGTAATCTCTCAATTTGGTCTGGACGATTCTGCTTCCATTGGAAAAGGACAAGTTCTGATGGATAGTGATACTTTATTGGAGGAATTAACTTTCCGCCGCTCCGGTGGCGCAGTGGTCAAAGGCGCTGGCCTCTGATCATTCGTCCGTAAGGGGTCCGGGTTCGAATCCCGCTCGGGCATGGATGTTGTTTGTCTTACGGCGCTGGCTCTCTCCCTTCCCTGGAACCAGTGACCCTAAATTAGGGACGAGCGACTGCTTATAGCCCATTGAGTTGCTCACGGTGGTCGTTAAACCTCCAATTAAAAAAAAAAATAACTTTCCTAAAGACATTTGACTGTGATGGGTTGATTCTTTGATCAAGTTCTCCTTTGATAAATAATTTGA
This sequence comes from Macrothele yani, assembly GCA_039090855.1. NCBI lineage: Eukaryota > Metazoa > Arthropoda > Arachnida > Araneae > Macrothelidae > Macrothele > Macrothele yani. Next base: position 82,119,605 of record CM077026.1, read on the forward strand.
ATACATTTGAACAGACGATTGAAATATTATATTTTAGTTAATTTAGTTTTTCCTACATATTTCCCCATTTTTAATAAATATTTTATGTATACATATTTTGAAATTTTAATTACATATGAATCCTAGCCCTAGTTATCACATTTTGATTAAAGAGACGCGCTCAATTCACCGTCTGGTAACTCCATGTCATCATCTTGTTAAATTTGTGTGCGAGTTCAGCCAATTGGTTGACTGCGGTTTGGCTCGAAAGCTTTTCTTTTACTAAGCAGCAGTTTGTCTGAGAAGTACAAACTATCGAAATGTGTTTTGCTTGAGCACTGAAGTTTGAATCACCTGACTGCCAAAAGAAGAAACAAAAAATGAATGCAAGCAGGTCGATAGTACAGACCGATGAAGCCTTGACTTTTATTGACATTCGATTATGTCGGCCAAGTGCTCACTTCCGGAGGGTACTTTTCCTTGACCTCAGTGCGTCTGCTGAGCTGCTTCAAACCGCTCTGTTCCGAATATGGGGCGCCATCACCTTTACAATAATGTAATGAAGGTCGTCTCCCTAACTAATTATATTTCGGATTCAGTTTGAAGAAGCTACTAATGAGGCGACATCCGCTTTTGTCGCCGGTTGAATTATTTATTATCCGCCTTCCCTGTTGTTTTTTTTCACGTGTATGTAACTGAGATCGTCAGAAAATCTAAAATATGAAGAAGGAAACATCCATTCTCATTTTAAGGCTATTTATTCCAAAATTAACCGTGATAACAGTAATATCGTAACCTCTGTGCAAACAAACTCCAAATCTCGGAATAGTTCCATTTTTATGGTTCCAACACCATTTCCTGTATCTCTCAAATTCATAAGAGTTTCTATGTGCAATAATTTTTGAACTACTTAATTTATATGCTTGAGGCTTAATATTTAAGATTTACCACGAAAGTTTACAACTTCTGTTCATTTTGAAAGGAATCGGTAAATCGGAAATTACATCATATGTGTGTGGTGTGTATTCAGTAACTTCTGAACAGATTTAGACCAAATTCAGTCTCCTCAGTGGCCAACTGGTCTGAGGCGTTGGCTTCGGATCAGTCGCCAGAGATTCTCCTGGGTGGTGTCTTTAATATGATGGCGTTTGGTCTGTCTTGTTTCGTGAAACAAGTGTCCACAAACAAGGAACGAGAGACTGGTCCCTAAGAGTTGCTCGTGGTGATCATTACACTGAGGTGACAAAACAAATCTGGGAAGAGCGCTACAATTTCCGTTATATGCCACCACATCCATCCGATAAATGATATCGTCCACAAACGACGTATACAGGGTGTCTCAAAATTAAACTGCAAAATTTCAGGAATGAGTTCCTCATAGGTAGATAAGAAAAAAGTTTATATCAACATACGTTCGAAAATTCTTGGTTTCCGAGGCCTGTCTGACACTTAACTGTTCACATTACCTTATAGTAATTGTTCAAAATTTCCACCTTCTACCTCAATACAGGCCTCACATCCATGTCTCGCGAACACGCTGCCAAATTTCTGCATTGTGTCGCCATTATTTCACAACCTTCCACAATTCGATTGCTGAGAGTTTCCACATCTGCTACTGGAGTCGAATACACCAATGATTTTAAATGACCCACAAGAAGAAATCTAGAGGGTTTAAATTCGATGAGCGTGGAGGCCAGGCAGCTGGTCCACCTTTACCTACTCATCGACTGAAAAAACCTTCGATTTGCGAGCTAGGTGGCTAAAATGTGCGGGAGCGCCATCGTGCATAAAGTGTGCTTGTTGACAAATGATCAGGGGCGTGTCGTCCAAGAAATCGGGCATTTTGTTTTCCAGAAAGGTGTGGTATGCCGACCCCGTGAGTTTTTTGGGAAGTACACGAGACCCAAATAATTTATCACCAAAAACACCCGCACAGATGTTTAGGTTGAACCGCTGTTGGTGAAGTGATGGAAGAAATGCATGTGGGTTTTTCTCTGCCCATGCATGCTGATTGTGAAAGATTAGGATTCTGTCGCGTGTGAACTGGGCTTCATCGGTGAATATCACTAAGGCAGGAAAGTTAGAAGTTGTATCACACTGCTGCAAGAACCACTGTCAGAACATAACTTGCACAGGGTAATCTTCTGGTGACAAGGCCTGTGCCCGTTGCAGATGGTGCGGATACAGGTGTTGTTCTCGCAACACTCTCCAAATAGTCGAATGTTGAATAGACAGTTGCATTGCTAATCTGTGTGTGCTGATTCCAGGAACCGCATGCACAGTATCCAAAATCTCCGCCTCTACTTCAGGAGTCGTAGATCATGGTCGCCCTGTGTCGGCAGCACGAGATGTAAAGGTCCCATGTTCACAAAGGCGGCGATGGATACTTTCAAACGTTTTCCTGTCTGGACATCTTCGACCTGGGAACCTTCCGTGGCACAAACGACTAGCCACCAGAGCATTGCCATCCGCCAAACCGTACATAAAGTGCATATCCGTTTGTTCCTGATTTGAGTACATGGTCGGAAAGGAAAACTACCAGATTCTGTCAGTACTCTGTGATGCAGGAATTTACATGCGGGAGATAAACATTCCGGTGAATAACTGGGAAACCAAGACAGACTTGAGTCAGGTAATGTGAACAGTTCAGTGTCGTAGACAGACCTTCCTAACTCTGAAACCAAGAATTTCCGGACCTATGTTCATACAATTTTTTTCTTTGTTATCTACCTATGAGGAACTAATTCCTGCAGTTTTGCCGTGTATTTTTGAGACACCCTGAATAGAAGCAGATATCTCGGCAAGCTCAAGCAGACACAATTTATCACCTCCATATCTATCATCCAACAAATAGCACTAAATAATCAAATACATAAATATGAATTCCCGACCCATAAACATAATATTGGGTTGATACATAAGTTCATGCCGTTTTTTTCACTGCACTACAGGAATGTATTACATTAAAAAGGAAAACTGAATCAATCAACTATGTATCCCCCCATTGTTTAGGATGGTGTCCCAACGTCTGGATAGGTCTGCAATGCCATTCTTGAAAAAACATGCAGGTTTTGCTGCGAAGAAATCAAGCAAATTCTGGCGATCAACCTCATTGTTGAACGTTAAGCCACGGAGTGCATTCGGTAGAGATCGGAACAGGTGATAGTCTGAAGGGGCGACATCTTGGGAATAGGTCCGATGTGGAAGGACCTCCCATTTCATGTCCTGAATGGCTATTTTGGTCATGTTTTCACTGTGAGGGCGTGCGTTATGTTAGATGATAATATGGCGCTGATGTGGCCATTTCTACTGAATTGCTCCCTCCACACGGCGGAGTTGCTCACAAAGTGCAGCATTGATGGGCAGCAGTTCCCTGTGAATAATGCCTTCCATGTCCCACCAGATACACATGATCTTCGCAGGATGAAGGTCATGATTTGGACGTGATGTGGGCGTTTTGTTTGGGTTTAATAATTCCCTCCGATGCCTGAAATTCACGTACAAGCACCACTTTTCATCTCCAAAAAACAATACGTGACAGAAAAGGTTTGTGTTGCTAAGAACATTCGCGATAACCTGTGAGCAAGGTACCACGTATGGCAACACACTGATTCTTGCTGTCCTCGGTGAGAGTGTGAGGCACCAAAGACCCTAATTTCCAGACCTTTCGCATACGTTCCAGGTGTCGCACCCCTGTGGACTAATCACAGTTCATCTCAGTGACCAATTCACGTGTGGTTTGACGCGGAGCCAAGTGGATGAGATGGTTCAAACGATCCTCATCAAAGTGAGATGGACGACCTGAGCGTGGAGAGTCGTTGAGGTCAAAATGCCACCTTGGAACCACTCAAACCATTTGCGGACTGTCCTCGGAGCAATAGCATCCTCTTCATACACAGCAAAAATTTGTCGAGTAGCCTCGGCGGCTGTGGATCCCTTGTTAAACTCGTAGAGGAGCAGATGTCGGAAATGTTCATTCCTCTCTACCTGACACCATACTTCCGGGTCGCCCCGGTGGCGCAGTGGTCTAAGGCGTTGGCCTGTGATCATTCGTGCGTAAGGGGTCCGGGTTCGAATCCCGGTCAGGCATGGATGTTGTGTTTGTCTTACGGCACTGGCTCTCTCCCTTCCCTGGAACCAGTGACCCTAAATTAGGGACGGGCGACTGCTTATAGCCCATTTGAGTTTCTCACGGTGGTCGTTAAACCTCCAATCAAAAAAAAAAAAACCATACTTCCGGACCTGAAAACCAAAAAAAACATTAGCCGCAATCACACAACGCAATATGATTTTGATACACGACATTACTGGCTACATTTTGATATACAACTGGTCATCTACACCGTGACTACTGACCTGAAAAACACTCGTGTAATATACAAGGTGTCCGAGAATTATTGGACACATTAAAATATTATGTAAAAAACAACTTGAGCATTGTTTGTTTTTCTGTCACGTACTGCTAACACGGTTTCTATATTTTTGTTTTGCATAATTATTCCCAGGATCAGATAGATGGCGCTAGGCGTGACCTGATGAGGAATGTATGAGAAATGCGCACTCAGTAATGTCATCCGTACAGCAGAAGGCGATGTGTGTATTATGGCTTGCGGAATTAGTCTGTCAATAAAGTTAAAAGACGGTACCGTTTAGAGTATGGTTGTAATCCTCAGTCAACTAATTCAATTAAGCGGTGGATGAAACAGTTTAAAGAAACTGGCAATGTGGAACATCGTGGAGGAGCCGGTAGGCCTAGCGTCAGCGGTGAGATGGTTGACCAAATTAATGAAAGTTTCCGACGAATCCCCAGGAAATCCGTTCGTACAGCAAACAGAGAACTGTGCATTCCGAAATCGACAGTTCACGATATCTTGCACAAGAAATTAAAGTTTCATGCTTATAAAATTCAAATAGTGCAAAAGATTCATGTAAATGACCACACTCTGCGATACGATTTCGCTATAGATATGCTGAATCGAGTGGAAAACCACGAAAACTTTCTCAGTACTGTAATTTTTAGTAATGAATCCACATCTCATGTATCAGGTATTGTGAATCGTCACAACTGTAGGATATTGGGCAGTGAACCGCCTAATGCTGCTATTGAACTGGAACGTGATTCCCCAAAAGTTAATGTGTGGTGCGTCCTATCAAAAAGAGAAGTGATTGGTCCTTTCTCCTTCTGCGAAAAAAACATAAATGGTGACATTTACTTGGATATGCCAGACAAATTCGCTATACCCCAGATCAAAAGATATGACAACGTCGTTTTCCAACAAGACGGCGCTCCTGCGCTGTGGTCAACGTGTGTACGTAAGTGCCTAAATGAGCATTTCCCCAACAGATGGATTGGGCGTGGTGGTCCCATTCCGTGGCCTCATCGCTCTCCAGATCTAACTCCATTGGATTATTTCATGAGGGGTTATGTGAAGGATCGTGTCTATCACACGCGTTGTACTGATTTGCAGGAACTGAAGCAGCGTATCACAGCTGCTATTAATTCCATAACTCCTCAGATGCTTGCCAATACATGGCATGAAATAGAGTATCTCTTGGACGTACTACTAGCAACCAAGGGATCTCACATCGAAATTTATTAACTTGTGTAGTTACATTGTAAGTTAGTTCAGCCAGTTTCTTTCATCTGTTTAATGTTTTGTTTTATATAATTTTGTAATGTGTCCAATTATTCTCGGACACCCTGTATATAACGGCATAAACTTATGCATCAACCCAATATTTAATTATAAATGAAAATAAGCCTAAAACAAACTATTTAAAAGAGCAAGACTAACAAATAATACATAATAAATTAAGATATCTAGTTAGCAAAATAATGAAAGTAATTAAATAAAAATTGTAGCTGACCCAAAGTTACTGAAGCTTCGCCTCAGAATTTTGAATCTTCGATTCATGATCTGTGGGCAAGATCAAGTAGTAACATTCGCAGTTCAAATGGCAGCTTATCAGGATTTAAGTGATTTCGAACGTAATATGATAGTCGGGACCCGGGAATAAGTCACTCCATCTCTGAAATCACCATACAATTTCGGTCAAAAATTTTAAGGGTGTACCTGGACTACAGAAACTCAAAGGGAAAACCCAGAGTGCGAGACCGTTGTGGCAACTGGACGATCGTGGACAGCGGCGTCTGGCACGCATCGTAACATCCGGCCGACGTGCAACATTGCAGCAAGGTTTCATGTCTGGCGCTCTTTGGCCAAATTTGGCCCTTGCGCCAAAGAACCCCATCAACCAACCATTGCAGGAAGTCACAGCGCAATTCAATGCTGGGGCAAGTAGTTGCATCAGCGTTCGGACATTACAACATTCCTTGTGTTCTATGGAGTTCCATAGCCGACGGCCCACCCGGGTTCCATTGCTGACCCGACGACGCAAGGCTGTGTGCCTAGCCTGGGCTCGGGAACACCACCACTGGACGCAAGATAACTGGGAATTTGTAGCCTGGTCAGAAGAATCACGGTACAAACTGTTCGGGCAGATGGCAAACTCCAGGTGTGGCGATAACACCACGGGGCAATGGATCCCGCATGCCCACAAGGGAGGGTGCTGGCCGGCGGGTCGCTCTGTTATGGTGTAGGTGTTTTCAGCTGGCACGCATTAGGACCCCTCATACGTTTGCAGACTGCTCTGACTCGTGGAGGCAAGATAACCATCTTCGGAAATCATTTGCACTCGTTCATGATCATGCAACCATTCCGACGGTAGCGACCTCTTTCAACACAATGCGTCACCGCACACGTCTACAGTCGCCCGATTACTGCTGGAAGAATATTTCATGACGTTTGGCATCCTGACTTGGCCCCCCTCGTTAGCCGGATTTCAAAGCCATCGAAGACGGTTTGGGATACTGTTCAACGTGCCACGAATCCTCCACCGGCGAATACTACGGAATTGTGGGACGCTCTTTAGGAAGGATGGTGTGCACTGTTTCCACAGTACTACGGAGAGATCGTGGAGCCGATTCCCCGTCGCGTTGCTGCCGATTGCAAGGAGGACCGACGCGGTATTAGAGATAACCCAGTTGTTGTTCTTTTTGCAGTTGGTTGTAAATCCCAAAACAAAACAATCCAAAATCGACGTTGCAATACTTACCCCCTAAGGACTGATTTTTTAAAAACATAATTTAATGTAAATCAATCCGAATTTCAAGTACAATGAGGGGATTGCTAAACTGTGATAGAACGACCCATCGGCATTTAATCACCTTGAACCAACAGTTCATAACACAGACCGTATCCGTACAGCGCCAGACAACGTATGAGCAAAATCAATGGAGGAAGAAATATTCTTCATAATACATGGAAAATTCACAGAATATTCAAGCAAAGCAAACTGAATTTGCTTGTACCAATTACTAGTCATCCATGTAACACTTCTCAGAGAACTTGAAAATTTCAATCGTTCTGGAGCGGGATTCAATTCTCGCTCCAGGACGATTGAAATTTTCAAGTTTTCTTAGAAGTGTTACATGGATGACCTGTAAGCAGTACAAGAAAAAAACGTACGAGTTTTCGCAATTATGCATTTTATTATTTAAGGAACACTTTTTACATTTTGTTAATTCTCTTCCTCAGTACCACGTACAATTCTTCTAGGCTATACTGAGCACAAAAGTTTTATGTGTCTTTCAAGAAGAGTTCTACCAGTTTTTTTTAAGTAACCGTTAGTAACTCTTCTGCAACTATCCTCGCGTTTTTCCTTGTCACACCAAGCAGCTGCTTCAGTGAAAATGTCATTCGAATGTTTCTGATTTTTATTTTTGTGCTGCATAAAAAGTGAGTTTTTGTGATAAGCAGTCTTTCAAAAACTCAACTTATACTAAGGACACCTTTAAACACGCGCAAGCGAATAACTATGTAGCATATTCATACTAACAAAATACTAAGGCATTCATAAAAGCGTGCTATTGCAGTTATATACATGCGTATACATACTGTGTTGTAAAACAATGACAAAAACATAAAAATGTGAAGTGAGAACAAGAACCGTAACTCCATATTTCCCATCATTTTTATTGGGAAAATATCTCAGCGTCATGCCTTTTCGTTTAATGTTTAAGTTTTCAGAAACACAAATGACGCGTCATGCGACGTTTACGGATTATACCGCATCTGATTACCCAACAGTAGAGGTTTCGGTGTGTGTCAATTCAAACTGCTTACCCATATTCAACCTATACTGATTACGGGCGCAGAGAGGCAGTATTTTTGCCAAACTTGAAATTTTGCTTGGTCGAACATAAGGATACTTGAAATTTCACTTGGTCGAACATAAGGATACCTGAAATTTCACTTGGTCGAACATAAGGATACCTGAAATTTCACTTGGTCGAACCTACTAAGGATACTTGAAATTTCACTTGGTCGAACCTACTAAGGATACTTGAAATTTCACTTGGTCGAACCTACTAAGGATACTTGAAATTTCACCTGGTCGAACTTAATAATGATACTCAAAATTTCACCTGGTCGAACCTGATAACTCACTTTTGTTCTCTTTGAAATTTGGGTTGATTGACGTGCAGTAACACTAAAACAAGATAAGAAAGAAAGAAGTGAAATGATCCATGTCTATAACGTGGGTGTCCCTCGGCAATAAAGGTTTCTAAATGGAATAAATTTATCTTCTCAAGAGAGGAGTTAAAAAATATTCATCATTTGAAAGAAAACTCATTCAATATACTGAAATCTTTTGTTCGTTAGAATTTCCAAATATCGACAAATGCGGCTGACGCCACATCGTAATAACTAATGGCCTGTCTGTTGATTGGTCCTTATACTTGGCAAACCCGACTCTAAGTAGTGATTTTGTCTTGTAAAAGCACAGTTTGTGTTGTGATTTACATGGGAACACCACATAAACCTCCCGCACATCAGCCTCCCAACTTCGAAATCTGATGTTTCACTGTTCTATTCATGTGACCAGTGTCTTTTTATGGCTTTATTTTCACGTAGGCAAGGGAGGTAAAATTTGTTTGCTATGGCATACGTATGTGATTTAAGTATGATACAAGAGGTCCACATTCCAGAACGCCATAAACAAATAAACGAAACGAATTATCCAAACATTAACTAGGAGTTCGTAACTAAGACTGTATTATATACTATGATGATTGTAGATGAATATACTTTTTGTTTGCTAGCATCAATCTATATCGGAAAATAAATTTTGCGGCTCAGCTGGCGCAGTGGTTTAAGTGCCCACTTCTGACCCCTCGTCCGAGAGGGGTCCAGGTTCGAATCCCGGTGAGGCATGGATGTTGTGTTTGTCTTACGGTACTGGCTCTCTCCCTTCCCTGGAAACAGTGGCCTTAAAGTAGAGACTAGCGACGGCTTATAGTCCATAGAGTTGCTCACGGTGGTCGTTAAACCCTCAAACCAAAATAAATAAATTTTTAGTAGGGGCTTGTCAAGTAGACAGTTTCTGCATTAATTCTGAATTTAATTGGCCAGTATTTTTTCTTTCTACTGGAAAAACAGGATACCTCATATAAATTAATAATACTGTTGCATGTTTTGATCAATAACACCACTAAAGACAATGTAAAAGGCTTTCATGTGAGCCTGATAAAATATTCCTAATCCGGACTGCGGGTCATATGTTAGGTACCCATGGTATACTAGGGCGTGTCGATTTGGAGGGCAAAAATAAAAATTCGTGATTTTTGTGAATGAGGGGTCCAAAAATGTGCCTTTGGATGTGTATTGTCCTAATTTAAAAGGTTTTTCTGATTCATAAACATTTATCTTGGTAAGTTTGCGCTTGATTATAATTTATATTGAAATTTCCGAAAAAGGGGATAATTTAATATAAACTCCAACAAAATTTGCTCAAAAGTGGTTTAATGAACTCAAACAATTTTATTTATATTTGGTCTCTATTATGAAACACTGAAAACACATTGTAAAAAATGTAAAAAGCTTCAACCAACAATATTCATCAAATCTTGCTTCGATTCATTCCTAGACACTGGTCTTCTGCTTGCTTCCTGGCCTCTAATGAATCCTTCTCGTTTCTCATGAGTATACACTTTGCCAGAAGCCTCTGTTACTTGTTTCACACACCTCTCAATGAACTGTCCATGACATGGCCACTTTGGAACTTGCACTGGCTCTTCAACAAACTTTCTTATATTTTGAGTTTACAAGTAAGTGGAGGTTCATATACTTTTGCAGACCAGTCTATCAGTTCCAAAAGGTAAGTTGCATTTGGGTTTACTGCAGGTGTTATCCTAGGCCGAACAGATAGTTCTCCTGGTGTATCATCACCTTCATTCCTTAATTCAATTATCTTCAGGACCCCTGCTTTCCTTTCTTCTTGGTCTTCCGAGCATAAAAGTGTCTGAAGCACCATTTCACTAAATGCGAACCACGATGAACGTTGGATTGTGGGCAAAACAATATCTGCTACTGCCTTCTGAGATTTTAAGAGCTTCAATTGATAAAGAATGTGGCGAGGTCCTTCCACCCAAGAGAATTTTGATTTGATTGTAAACCAGCAGTGATAGTAAACGCCAACAATGTATTCCACAAGCAGTTGTAACGTCTTCAAGTTGTTGCCTTTAAGGCCATGTTTAGAAACCCATATGCGACAAATCCTATTTGCAGTTGTTAACCACCGAGAGTGGCTTACAGGACCAATTTCTAATAATGCCAGATCAGTTGGAAGTACACCTGTCCTTATGGCCTGAGTTATCCTGTAACCATAAGCCTGATCTGTTGAGAGATCTTTGACAACAGTGTCACCCAATGGAACCAAAGGCTCTGGAAATGATATTCTGACAAATGAGGGATTGATTTCAAGTTTTGTTGCAGTATCAAGCATGTTGCCAATCTTACCTCTCTACTTGTTGTTAGACAACGTTTTTTCCTCCAACTCTGTGATCAAGTGCCGCAAAGGAAGCTCATTAGTATGAAGAGCGCAAACCAACCAGATTAGTTTACGATTCAGCTTTGCCTCAACCCAGTGCATGACTCCTCCTTCCCAACCAGTGTTAACATTCGTTGAGTCACCACCAATAGCCTGCAAACTTTTATCAATGCTGTTTTTCTTTAAGAAATCCACAAGATGGTTAGCAATAACTTCAGCAGGTTTCCTTTTCGTTAAGTCTTTCTCTGGAGTAAAATGGCAAAGATATCTGCCACCTGGCTCACTGCAAACAGTGTAATGCTCTTCTTTCACAATACTTGGAAACTGATGACTTGAGTTATCTGCTTGTAACAGAACTTTAGTGGAATCTTTGCGTCCATCAAAGAAGATACATTCAATATTGCCTATCCGGCATCGAGATGAAATTCTTCATCAAGTGATTGCATGACTTTTACTTGTGCCCTTTTTACTTTACTGTGATCAAACACCAGTCTCCTTCAGTAATTAATCCAGCATCCAAAAATGCAGCTGTGTTGTTAATGGCAGCTGTAGCACGTAGACAGACACCATACCTCATACTTTGCAATGCAACATTGCGCAATTGTAATGTATTATAATGACTTGAAGTAGAAGGTACATCAGAATCATGAAATGGAATCTGTAAAGGATCTTCAGATTCTTCAACCCTAACATCAGTTGGCTCTTCATCTTCGTCGGAGCAAATAACTTCATTTGGTTGTAATGTTAACTCTTCTTTCCTTTTCTGCTTATATTTAGAAGTTCTTCTTAATTCATCTTCTTGCCTCTTTTGCTTTTTAATTTGTCTTCTGTGCTCAGGTAGATCTGGTAATCCAATTTGAAGCTGCCCAACAGATCCAAGCTTCTCTCTTTGACTATTAATAAACACTAGTTCTTTGACAGGGATTCTCATATCCTTAGAACAAGAGCAGGAGATGTGCACTTCATGTTTACAGTCAACACCACCTGGACATGGACCCTCAAATTCTGAACATAGCTTAATCTCATGAAAGCCTCTTTCACTTCCAGTTTTCCTCTGCCAAGTGATATGTTTTTTGCTTTTTCCCAGTTTTCTTGTATCTTCTTCAGGACTGGGACTCTCGAATTTAAAATTGGCACCACAAAACAACTGTTTGCTAGCTCCCACTTTTCACGCAGTTTTGGAAAAATATCCTTTGCAAGAGTGGCTGCTGGGTAATTTCTGACATTCTCTGCTCTCTTAGTAGAAGCCCATATCTTAGAACATCACGCACAGTTGGGAGTTCCGAAGGCAGCATTTCTCGACCACTTCCAATGAAGTTACTCATGTGAGTGGAAGTTGTCAGTCTTGTCTTCCTTTTACTAGCCATGGTTCCGAATTTTCAGATTTTGCAAGTGGAAGAAACTATTCGTGCCTGACCACTTCCAATGAAGTTACTCATGTGAGTGGAAGTTGCCAGTCTTGTCTTCCTTTTACTAGCCATGGTTCCGAATTTTCAGATTTTGCAAGTGGAAGAAACTATTCGTGCCTGAAAAAAGATAAACAAGAAAATGTCAGTATTTGTATGATAGTGACATTTTTTATGCCACTCGTAAAAAACTTTTACGAGTGGAATAAAATTTTTTACAGATGTTATAGTATAATATCAGTATATTCTTAACCTTCGAGCAGAAATACAGACATAAATAATGATAAGAAGGAACTTCTTGTGAGAAGACAGTTTGCTGCGAATTTTACATGAAACGTGAAAATATCACGAATTTGAAGTAGTTATTTACCAAGCAAAACAAAGTAATTGCCAGTTATTGTAAATACCATTGTTAATTGCTAACAAAAACACAACTTTTTGACCCCCTCATTTTTGGGAAAAGAAAGTCAAAATAATCGACACGCTCTAATGGTATACGACATTCCAGGTCTGAACGGGTCTTCATTTGGGCATCCCGGCCAACCGTAATATTTAAATCTGCACCCCCACCCTTCCTCGGACTTAGACTTATTATAGCCCAACCATTTTAAGACTTTCAATTTATAGAATTCATGAACGCGTTCATTTCGTGATGTACTTCCGTGTTGTCCGTTTCAACTCTGATCTTCATAATTGAAAATTAAATTCTACGGAACAGAGCACAAACAAAATTTCACTTTGACATTCATTGTTTGAATTGGATGGAAATAGTTACGATTAGCTATTATTGAGAGTAGACTAACAGTTATTAAAAATATCTGAATGAAATGATTTAAAATATTTATGAATTTCGAAGGAATCTGTTTTCGAGTGAAAACCAGATACGTGTATGATCTTTTATTTTTACGTTTCAATTTATTTGCAAATTTAAATCGGTAGCATGAGGAGATATAATATAAGGAAGAATTGATGACGTACAAGTCAACCTTCATTTTGGAAACCAAAATGTTTTGTTTTCGTTCCAGAAGTAATTCCGAATCTTCTAGGCCAGGACGGCCAAAGCCTGGACTTTTCCCTTTAGTTGATGAAAAGTGGCCCTAAATTAGAGAAGAGCAGAGCCGTAGCGAGGGGGGAGCAGGGGCGGGCGCCATCGAGACGTAGATTTTTTTTATATAAATGTAAAAAATGTGAAATTAATTTATACGCGTAATTAAAAAAAATTGTACAAAATTTAAACTTCTTTATGCTTTAAGAATAAAATGGCGACCAGATGAAACCTAAATTAAAGGAGAACTCCAATCGTCCGAACGCCAAATATTCGGATAGATTTGGCTTGGGTGTGACAGTACATTTTAGTTGCTATGTTTATGAAACATTTGAGACGCGCGCGCAGCGGCAAGTGTAGGCCAGGACTTTAGAGGGAAGGGCTAGTAGGCTAGTACGCCCCTTTGAAGTGCTGAACACCGACCCGTGTCTGAAAGGTTGGGTAAAAAATGGGTAGTGTACTTGTTTCTACGTCATCACGCTGGCCTTCTGGCTCAGCTCAGTTTCCTCCAGGACAGAACTTCCCTCTGTTATGACGGTGTTTTACGCCAGCACTTTTTCTTGGTGTATCATATTTGTTTCACGTAGTATTTTATTTAAGTTGTACACTGAAAACCCAAACTGATGCTCTTAGCGAGAAGAAACAGATTTTAAAATGGACACCAGAAGACATATCAAAATGCATTGTAATTCCAGCACTTTACCTCAAATCATATGATTTTTGATTTTGAGATCAGAAAAGTATATTTGCTATATTAAGCAAAATACTTTTTAAAGAAAGAGCATGCATAACAGAAAATGTTCATTTAAAATTATAAAATTTATACTATAACATCAATGTTTTCCGAGTTTTAGGTCCCCCAAAATCATGAACTTTTGTTTTCCAAAAAGATAATTTTTGATATTTGAGTGCGCCTTGCAGTAGATGACACACTGTAATCGGGAAAATACGGTAGTAACTTTGACTGAAAGTGCCTTTCGCCGCCCCGGTGGCGCAGTGGTCTAAGCGATGGCCTCTGATCATTCGTCCGAACTGGGTCCGGGTTCGAATCCCGGTGAGGCATGGATGTTGTGTTTGTCTTTCGGCACTGGCTCTCTCCCTTCCCTGGAACCAGTGGCCCTAAATTAGGGACGGGCGACTGCTTATAGCCCATTGAGTTGCTCACTGTGGTCGTTAAACCTCCAATCAAAAAAAAAAAGTGCCTTTCATGTGGTGCTCTGACAGAAAGCTCCCAGGCTTTTGGCCAGTGCAGGTACGTTATCGACCACGGCTGTATGTCTCAGGGGTGAGGGGGGAATGTAGGCGACGGGTGCTGTGACCTTCACGGCCTCTTCTGTCCATGATCCATCACTCCTTACGTGTATTGAGGACGGATGGCGACGATTCGTCGACAGGGAAGCCTACAGTGCGCATGCGCGGAACAAACATTACTCAGTAAAGGTTACTTAGAGGGGAAGGGCCAGGACTTTAGAGGGGAAGGACTAGTACGCCCTTTCCCCTCTAAAGTCCTGGATGAAAAAACGTTGTCGGGTGCTGTGACCTTCACGGCCTCCTCTGTCCATGATCCATCACTCCTTACGTGTATTGAGGACGGATGGCGACGATTCGTCGACAGGGAAACCTACAGTGCGCATGCGCGAAACAAACATTACTCAGTAAAGGTTAAGGTTACGACAGTTTAAATGCAATATTTGCCGTGACACTGTGACGACATTTGTTTGCATAACGTTGTCTGTATAGCTTGATTGATTGAGTAGCGCGCTGAATTAGTGCACTGTGCCACGTGACGTGCATGTGTGTGTCGAAATGGGAACTACAAAGTTGTCTGGAGCACAAGGCAGAAAACGAAAAAAAAACATGAGGCGGATAACACAGTCCAAGCCAAGCAGTGGCAAAAACTGGTATGGGTAAAGAAGGTGGATTCCTCAACCGCTGCGCTCCCACTACAGCAAGTGATTGAAAGTAAGCCATCTACATCAACACTTTTAGAAAATGAAAACGTTACTGAAGTAACTGAGAATATAACTGGTAGTGCTAGTGTGCATTCAGATTATTCTACACCTTATTTTAACCCGTCCTTTCCAACATTGAGTCCTTATGAAGGCGAACAGGATTTGGAAGATGAACAAACCAAAATTCAACTTAATTTTAATGATCCCACAACATGTCCTGATTTGAATGACCAGGTGAGAAGCTTGTTAGTTGAACACGGTCCAGAACAAAATAAAAATGGTCATTTTCTTTTATCAATTAATGCAGAAAAAAGGCATTTTACGGGAAATTGGTTCCACAAAAAACTTTTGAATGGAGAAAATGTAGAGCGAGATTGGTTAATTTACAGTGAAGCAACAAAAGTTATTTATTGTTTCCCTTGCATGCTATTTGGAAAGCATTTGAAATCACGTTTGGCAAATCGAAAAGTGGGATTTTCTGAGTGGAAAAAATTACACCCTCGAATTCCAGAGCATGAAAATTCTGTAGAGCACCGTGAGTGCTATGTTTCCTGGAAAAGCTTTGAAAAAAGGATTAAAGAAGGCTGTGCAATTGATACTGAACTACAGCAAATGATTACAAAAGAAAAAGAGAAATGGCGGCACATTCTCAGAATCATTGTCGATTGCATTTTGTTTTGTTCAATCAACAACTTGGCCTTTCGAGGTTCAAGTACAAAGATAGGTGAAGACAAATGTGGATTTTTTTACATTTGCTAGAGTTTGTTTCTCATTATGATAAACAACTAAAAGAGTATATTACCATAGCCAAAGAAAAACCAGGAATTCCAAATTACCTTTCCCCAACAATTCAAAACGAGTTCATCAATTTAATAGGTGACACTGTACGCCAAGGAATACTAAAAGACATAAGAGAGGCAAAATATTTCTCAATTTCGTTTGATTGTACACCAGATGTAGCCCATCAGGAACAAATGTGCCAGATTATTAGGTACGTGAAAGTTTCAGAGGATGTTTGCTCTATTGAAGAAAGTTTCATCGATTTCATAAAAACTACTGAAACGACTGGGGCTGGTTTAACCGAAGAAATTCTACAAAAAATAGAAGCCGATGGGCTTGACATTCGTAATTGCCGAGGGCAAGCATACGATAATGGTTCAAACATGGCGGGGAAGTATTCAGGAGTCCAGGCCCGTATACAAGCAATTTGCAGCCATGCACGTTTTATGCCATGTGCTGCTCATTCATTGAACTTGGTTGGTGTTCACGCTGCTGGAGTCTCTTCAGATATTATCACATTTTTTGCCACAGTGCAAGAACTGTACAAAATATTTGCTCACAATGTCAAAATGTGGGAAATATTATCCAACAAGCTTTCTACCACTCTCAAGCGTCACTGTGATACAAGATGGGCATCCAAATACTCTGCTGTTCATGCACTTTATTCACAGCTTGATAAAGTCCTCGAAGCCTTAGAGGGAATTTGTGACAACCCTCAATTCCATGATGACTGTTTATCAGTGGTTAAAAATCTTCTGAAACAAATTAATTATAAGTTTGTTTGTTAATCTGTTATGTGGGACAAAATACTAAATCAGATCTCCCGCGTGAATGAACAACTACAGCGCAAAGATGTGACCGTGGACTGTGCAGTTGGTCACTTGACAGAATTGAAAGCTGCTTTACAAGACATCCGGGATACAGGGATTGATGTTATACTGAGCGAAACATCGGACATCTGTGCCGTAACATCTCTTGACGGCTTCTTCGAGGAAGAAAAGGGCAAGGAAGAGGAAACGACTGACATTGGAAGAAAGTGAGGACACTGTTTTGACAGGAAAACAAAGGTTCAGTATGGACTTTTATGCTGTTTTGGACAAAGTCTTAGAACAAATGGAATGGCGTTATAAATGTTTGATTGAAGTGTTAGATGACTTTAATTTCTTAACGGGCAAGTCTTTGCAATCTATGACCGTAGAAGAGTTAAAGGCTAGTGCAATGCGCTTAGCAAATAAATATGATAAGGATCTGGATGCTACTGAAATAGAGGGGGAAATAGCTAGTTTTAAGTTTCAGGCCACTTCTTTATTTAAAAAAAAACAGGATTTTTCAAAAGCAACCTCTCTTGACCTATTAAATTTAATCCACCAAATGTCTCTTGCTACTTCTTATCCAAACTTAGTAATTGCTTTCAGATTATTCTTAACATTACCAATTATTAATGCGTCTAGTGAACGAGGTTTTAGTAAGCTGAAATTAATAAAAAATTACTTAAGGTCATCAATGGGACAAGAGAGGTTAACGCACCTGGCAATTCTGTCAATAGAAAAAGATATTGCTAAAACTATTAATTATGATCAAATAATAAATGATTTTGCTGCTGTTAAAGTTTGAAAGGTACATTTGTAAATACAAAATCATTCTGTTAAGGCTTAAGCATAATTTTAAACAAATGCTACTTGCACTTATTTTTTCAGTTGTTCATAAGCACTTGAGGTAGCAATTAATTATAAATAAAAAGTATTCTTAATTCAAACTATGTTCAATGTTTTTTCTTTCTTCAACAATCCCTATTGAAGTTCACATAGTCACCACAGGTTATTGAATAGGATTACCAATATGTTATTTTTTTTTAAATATTATATTATGAGCAATATTTTATACAAAAAATTTTACATTTTATTCTTATTTCATACAATTAGCAAATTATATACGGGACAATAATTGCAAATAACAATAAAAGTCGCAATATTTTTTTATACAGGTATTGTACTATACCTGCAAACAGGTATATAATAAAATCTGACATCATCGCCTGTTCCAGTTGGACTGGGGCAGGGGTCGCCAATTTTACTGCTTGCCCCGGGTGCCAATACCTCTAGCTACGGCCCTGGGGAAGAGGGACGGTTTATAGCCCACTCAGGTGCTCACGGTGGTCGTTAAATACGAAGTAAAAAAAAAGTTAAAGACAGTACGAAAAAGCAATGTTAAAAACATGAAAATTCATTGTGACTTATTTTAAAAAAAGTAACAATGAAAACAACCAAATCCAGGAAAAAAAAAAAAGGACCAATTTAGATAGAGAGCGCACTTTAGAAGGTAGTCAAAGTGGATCTCAGCCAAACAGCGATGCTTTCGTTTTGAATGTTATAGAACTCATGTTTCTTGTTAGGAATTCGTAAAAAAAAACCAGCCTGATATATATCAGCCTATTCGGCACGCGCGGTGTCGTAGTACGTGGATCGCTTTAGAAAGGAATATGTAGAATAAGCGATACCTTAATGTTATAATTATCACACATCCAGTCATAAACAACCAGATCTGGAATTTCGTAGATAAGATTTTATACTTTTTAATGTTTTTGTGTACATTATTGTACAGTATATCTTTTACTTCAACTCTACGTTAATGTTGCGTTAGCTTTACTATAGTAATACAGAAGGGTTATAGAGTTCTGTAGGCTTGCTGTAACTTTCGTCAACCCGGATAGCTTAAATCGTAATAGCTGAAAAGTCCTTAACTAGACGTACAATCAACTTCAATTTAAGACCAAAGTTCAGAAAGGAAACAGATGACATACACTAATGGTTGAATTATTTATTGTAAGGGCATGTCATCAAGTACGCACACAAATTGGCTTTAGTTCCAATTCACCAAGATGCATGGTTTAATTCACTTTCAAGAATACTTAACCTTTAAACATCTTGCACGCATACACACGTTCGCTCGCTGATTAATTGAATATTAATATTGAACGAGCGTCAGAGGTTGAATAACACAGCAGAGGCGTAACAAGGGCGGGGCAGGAGGGGCGGCTGCCCCAGGCGCAGCTCAGGAGAGGAGAGAAAAAAATCACTGCGTGCAATATGTTTAAAATTAGGAATTGCAGTTTTTGCACCAGTTTCTGGTACAACTTTTTCGCACCATACCTTATCGTTTATTCATTTACAAAATTTGCGTTTAATTTTTCTCCAGTTTTGTAGCCTTGACCGCTTAAGATTCGCATTTCTTCCTCAAAGTGTGCAGAGGATGTTAGTTGCTCACATTCAGAAATGAACGCGATTGTTTTCGTACATCGCAAAATAATGGTATCGTTCATATTTGTTGAAGTTTCTCTCAGTACAGTTCGATCACTCCTGCAAGTTGCATTCAGCCCTTTTTTACGCTTTTCAACCGTAGGTTGAAGAAGCGTATATGCTTCAGCTTTGTC
This sequence comes from Macrothele yani, assembly GCA_039090855.1. Taxonomy (NCBI): domain Eukaryota; kingdom Metazoa; phylum Arthropoda; class Arachnida; order Araneae; family Macrothelidae; genus Macrothele; species Macrothele yani. Next base: position 82,139,090 of record CM077026.1, read on the forward strand.
CGTCCGTCTGTCTGCCAGCACGATAACTCTTGTAAAAATGGTTCCATTTCGATGAAATTTTAGCATGTGGTAGGGGACCACATGGAGACGAACCTTATTGAAAATGGACGAAATGGGGTCAAAGCTCACTACATAGGAGCGGAATCCATTCCACGGACCTTATGCGTCATAACTTGCGTAAATATGGTTCGATTTCAATGAAATTTTAGCGTGTGGTACGGAACCACCACGGGACGAACACTGTTGAAAATGGGACAAATGAGGTCAAAGGTCAGGACATAGGAGCGAGATGTATTCTACCGCCTTTATCCTCGTAACTTGAGTAATAACTAGAGTGATGATTTCTGGTAGGTTGGAAAGCGTATCATAATCAGTGCATTGCATGATTTTACTAACTTGTTAATGAGATACCAAAGGTCCGAACTCCGAAGCAGTTAGGAATCTCTCCCGTCCTCTTCCCCTAATGTATTTTACAGCCATAATGGCGTTCGGCTTCACACTCCTAACATCCTTGATGTAAGAGAAATGTTCGAAATCCTTCTGCTGAGTGTTAACCCTCAATTTCCTTACTTTTTCCAACGCAATTGAGCAAAATGTCCTGTTTGAGATAAGAAATGACATACCCTATTTACTGTATCATACCCAATAAAAGCACTTAAGCGTTTGTTTGTTAAACTACGGCGGAAATGGCAGTGAGGACATCGGTAAATTCGGAAGTATATAAACCATCCGCCAAAAACTAGCTATTTCTTAAAATCTATTGCACAGCCGTTAATGATTATTATTGGCTTGTCGGAAAAGTCATGACGAATTTTGGCATCCAATGGCGGTTGGGTGGTTTTGGAAGTACTAGAGGCATGCACAGCTCTGTTATCGCTATGGCATTCGACAGGTGCCAGTTCTAGCTGCAGTATAAAAGGAATAGTGAGCGATTTGGTTGATTTGCGGAGATTTGACATCAAGTTGAAGATGGAAGACCAAACTGTGCATTTTCTCTATATTTTTCTGTTTTACTTCCGTAAAGGGAAGAACGCGCGTCAAGCTTGTGAAAAGTTGCGTAAAGTGTACGGTGATAATGCTCTACAAGAACGTCAGTGCCAGCGGTGGTTCGCAAAATTCCGTGCTGGTGATCTTGACCTCAACGATGCTCTTCAATCCAGGAGGCCAACCGAAGTTGATGACTACCAAATCAAGACTCAAACGCACGATATGAGAGATTGCAGACACATTGCACATCCATCATTCAAGCGTTCCCGACCACCTGAAGAAGCTGGGATACGTAAGCAAGTTCGATGTGTGGGTTCCTCATGAACTCAAAGAAGCTCAATTGACGGCGCGTATAAACATCGGCGATATGCTCATTAAACGTGAGGAAAACGACCCCTTTTTAAAGCGACTGATAACTGGTGACGAAAAGTGGATTGTGTACAACATTGTGCTGCGCAAACTGTCTTGGTCCCGACGTGCTGTTTCGCCTCAAACGACATCCAAAGCAGACATTCATCAGCGGAAGATTCTGGTCACAGTGTGGTGGGATTTTAAAGGTGTGTTTTTCGAGCCCATACCACGGAACCAAACAATCAATTCGAATGTGTACTGTCGGCAATTGGACAGTTTGAACGAATCCATCATCCAGAAACGTCCAGAGCTCGTTCATCGTTAAGGGGCTGTGTTCCATCAAGACAAAGCGAGACCACACACAAGTTTGATCACCCGCCAAAAATTATTGGAGTTTGGGTGGGATGTGTTGCCACACCCAGCATGCTCGCCTGACTTTGCGCCGTCAGACTTCCACTTGTTTCGCTCTCTTAAACAGTCCTCGCGTGGTATTACGTTCAATTAATATGAGGCTGTATATCTGCACCTTGTATAGTTTTTCGCCATGAAAGACAGATCCTTCTGTGAACGAGACATTCTGCAGCTCACTGAAAGATGGCAAAAGGTTATTGAACAAAACGGGCATTATATCATTGCTTGATCTTTGTTCTTTCTATCAATAAATGACGTTTGCAAAACATGGGTAAAATACGTCATGGCTTTTCCGACAACCCAATAGTTATAAATTAACTATAAGAGAATATGACAAAAAAAAGAAAATATAAAATTCAGTGTGAAGCAAAATGATAGATGCTAATCCCAGTGGCCAGTGTTAGTTATTTTGAGAAATTGTGACCGCTTATGCGTGTGGACGTTAAATAAGGCAAACATGAGCGTAATCAACACAGAAGGCTAGTTTTACTTGAAAACGCATGCAACATGCATAATTAAAATATTTGAAGCACCAAGTGCTAAACATTTTTTGTCATCATACCATTAGCATGACTTCAACAGCATTAAGTGATGAGCATAGCTTAATGCACTGATTTATAACAAACTGCGTGTGATACGATTGTTTTTCAATAACTGAAGTAACATTGTTTGAGTATATACTAATCAAGATAGCATAGATCACTCAAATGAGCAATCCAAAAACACACAGAGTAAAACATAGCTAGATCTCGGATAACAAGTGCTCGTAAAATACTGTGCTCCCGAAAAACTGTGTGCTTCCGATAAATTCAAACACTTATTACTGGATTCGAACATACATTATTACTGCTGACATGTTGTCGGACTTGTCAAACTGAAATTCATCGGACAGGAATCAGTGGCGTTAAGATTAGAAAAACGTTTAACGAGAATAAAATAACAGTTCAGGACCCTTTTTAAATTACAACAGGAAATCAGCTGTAGACGGTATCTTCAAAAAAGAAACTTCGACTGGAGTCGCTATTTTCGGTTCAATCCTCTGCAACCAGCTTTTCAGCATTACCTCGAAATGCCTGAGAGGTTCTTAGAGGAGAAATAAAAATCTTAATGTTCAGTTACCTCATTCTGGGCCTAATTGTACACTATCTACCAGTAAGTAATTGGACACACTTGCAATCGACGATATCTGCGGTCCTGATACGTCACGGCCGCCGCCGTTAAATATCGTGTGGGAAACAACAACGCAACCAGTCGCATGCAAAATGCCACGCAGTTCGGAGCTCTCTGATTTCGAGAAAGGTGTAATCGTCGGGTATCAGAGAAATGGCCGATCTATACGTGACATATCCAGCGAGTTGAAGTACCCAAAATCGACAGTGGCCTACGTGATTGGCAAGTGGAAGATGAGAGGTGACTGTCGGAATGTGTCCCGACTCGGCAGACCCACAAAACTGGGAGTTAGAGACCGACGGGTGCTGGCCAGAGAAATTCGGAAGAACCGCACCAAATCGATGGGTCACATCCGCGAGGAGTTTCAACAGGCATCCGGGAGTGTTCTTTCGATGAATACCATCCGTAAGGAAGCCCATCTGCTCGGTTGTCATGGAGGTGCTGCCGCTCACAAGCCTTTGATCACAAAGTCCAATAGCGCTGCTCGGCTAACGTGGTGCAAAGAACGTCGACAGTGTACCGTTGAACAGTAGAAGCAGGTTCTCTGGAGCGACGAATCAAGGTTAATCCTCTACCGTTCGAATGGCAGGGTCTGGGTTCGGCGTCTGCCTGGAGAACGCCTCCTGCCGGAATGTGTTATGCCAACTGTGAAGTTCGACGGCGGTGTAATTATGCTATTTGGGTGTTTCTCCTGGTGTGGCACGGAACCCTTGATCGTAATTCCTGGTAGACTCAACGCAGAGACCTACTGCACCATTTTGGATGACCATACGCTTCCTATGTTGTGGCAGTTTTACGGGGTGGGCCCATGTTACTTTCAGGATGACAATGCCACCTGTCATGTTGCGAGGTCCACCTATGGCTTGGTATGGTGACAATGGGGTTAATCGAATGGACTGGCCTGCGCAGAGTCCGGAACTTAACCCAATCGAGTACCTCTGGGACGAGTTGGAGCGTCGACTTAAGGGGTGCCCCCACCGTCCGAAATCGGTGAAGGAACTGACCTGTCTTCTCCAAGCCGAGTGGAAGAAAATACCACTAGGCGTCGTACAACGCCTGGTTGAGAGTATGCCCCGCAGGGTCGCAGCTGTAATCGCCGCTGGTGGAGACTCCATCAACTATTGAAGGTGAATAAACTTCGTTTTCCTTTGCTATCACAGGTGTCCAATTACTTGTTGGTAGATAGTGTATTAGAAAACTACACAAATATCCATTGAATAAGAGTTATAAAGAAGAATTTTTGGGTATGTAAAGGTCGATTATTTGGGCTTATTGAGCGGATTATAGGGAGCTTTAGTAAGTAAATCCTATATCCAATTAACGACTAATCCATTTAAGGGCGATTTTCAGAAACACTAAAATTAAGAGGTTCAACCGTATATAATTTTCACAGGTTCGTTGTGTCGGCATTGCGGAAGTTTTCCAATTTACGCAAAAAAAAAAAAAAAAGAAAAAAACAACAGGTGAGCAGGCGCACTCATTTGGTGAGCTTGGACCTCATCACAGGCAAACTTCACCTGCCAAATTGCTATACAAGCTCATTATACAAGTCTGCTTTTCGATTTTAGACTTAGCCTGTGCTCTGTCATGTCTGGCTATAGCGTCATCCAACGTAGTCATTCATAACTGTTCAGCCGCCCCGGTGGCGCAGTGGTCTAAGGCGTTGGCCTATGATCATTCGTCCGAAGGGGTCCGCGTTCGAATCCCGGTGAGGCATGGATGTTGTGTTTGTCTTACGGCACTGGCTCTCTCCCTTCCCTGGAACCAGTGACCCTAAATTAGGGACGGGCGACTGCTTATAGCCCATTGAGTTGCTCACGGTGGTCGTTAAACCTCCAATAATAAAAAAAAATAATAACTGTTCCTGTCTGCATGTTGCCACTGGCGCGCTCTTGATGGGCAGGTGTGTGAAGAGTTTGTGTAATGTCTCCATAGTTGTTCAGTAATATTTATTGATGCATGTATGTATGATACCAAATTAGAAAGTACTTCCTTTCGTCTTTGGGATTTCCTTGCTTGCGGTTTGTTATATCCTGAGAGAAAGGATGCTGTCTTGTTATCAGAGAATAGAAGTGAACGACAGTGTATGTTATTCAGGATGAATGGAGTATACATGAAATTCAAACTAAAATCAAATGTAAAACCATATTTTTTTAGAAGGGAAGTGGATGTAAAATCAATGGTATATAGAGTTAGACCAAGTGAATATGTTTCGTGTATTTAGGATGAATGTTTGAGAGAGAGAGAGAGAGAGAGAGAGAGAGAGAGAGAGACAACAGATTAGATGGTGAAATTAGTAGGCGAGTGAAATCTGCTTTGAAAGCCATAGATGCTGTAGAAGGATTTCACATGACTCATGAGCTGTCAAAAACGTTCCGAATGACAATTTGTGAAAGCTTAATTGTTCTACTGTGATGAAGTGAAACCTAGGTACTTCAGGAGAGGCTTTGTGTTCTGGAAAGATATGTTACTTGCGGAGCTTTTGCATTACGGCTCTTCTGATCATTTGCGGAACAGAGATGTAATATAAAACAAATATTACTGAGGGTGGTTTTGATACAGGGGTTAGACAAAATAATGTGAACACATGGGGAAATATGCGTTATGTCTTTATTAATAAGGAGTTGGACCCCCGTTTGCTTTTAATACAGCCTCCAACCTTCTTGGAATAGATTCATACAGCTTTTGAATAGTGTCCAGTCGAATGTTGCACAATTCGTAGGTCAGAACATGCGTCAATTGCTTAAGAGATGTTGGAGGAGGGATTCTGCTCCTAACTGTACTTTCCAAAACTGCCCTCAATGGATCGATTATATTCAAGTCAGGTGATTGAGCTGGCCGAGGCAGATGTTGAAGTTCATCTTGTTGCTCCTCAAACCAAGACTGAAGTTTTGGTTGTGTGTACGGCCGCTAATGCATCTTGAAAAATAGTCTCATTGTTGGGAAACAATATTTGGACCATAGGATGCACCTGATTACCTAGAATGTCCAAGTACTCCCTGGCAATAACTCGACGTTTAGAGTAATCATGGAATCACCTGAATATTAAGATATGGCCGCCCAAATTATCAGATTCGCCCCCATGTTTGAACAGTTGGAAACAGACATTCCGAATTGCACGCTTGTTTGGGGGTTCTCCGTGCGTAAACCCGACCTCCCGTTCTACTGTTGGAAATAGTGTAAATGAGGACTCATCGGACCCATATCCCACGTTTCTAGTCATCAGATGTCCAGGTTTTATGCTCATGACACCATCTTTTTAGCATTGTGGTGTTTGTTCCTGCGATTAAAGATTTAAACATTGCAGCTCTTCCATTGTGTGAACAGGGTCTTCGAGCTGGATATTTAGTTCTTCTGTCATATTTGCTGCTGTAGTTCTGTATTGTTTGGACACAATTATCGTTAGTGTTCGACGGTCCCTCTCATTCAATTTCGGTTTTCGTCCACTATTTTTCTTTGCCGATGAAACCTGGCCATGCTTTTATGTACGCCGTCACAACCCTGTAGGCTGTTGCGCTTGAAACAACAAGCAATTCTGCTTTTATGGTTAGGGACGCTCCTGCTAAACGGGCTCCTACGACTTTTACCTCTTTGGGAGTCTCACAGATCACCAATTTCACAGACTGCTCGTACGAGCCACTGCTGAACATAACTTGTACTACACTGGCATACGACTTAGAGAATATATGCAAAGAAAAGATACACAAAAAGGTAATCACAACGTTTGTTTTTCCAGTGAAGCCTACACGAATAACTTTAACCCATATAATTATGATGTTCACATTATTTTTGTCGTCCAACACTCAAGGCCGGATTAAGGTTGGATCTATAGGGGCTATAGCCTTGGGGCCCACCATGACCAAGGGCCCAAGAGACATGGCTAAGCAAATAATAAATAGATAAATAGATAGATACAGTAGAGATATATACAGTAGATAGATAGAGGTTTATAAAACAGTTTTACTTTTGTCTCGTATCATCGGCCAGAAACCAAAACTGAAAGAGGGACAGATTGCGAATCAGTGATTCACCAAATGTAAAAGGTTTCATGCCACTGTGTGCAGCGGGGTCGGCGAGACAGTTTCAAATTTTTCACTACCACCATCCACTCATACCACCCAATTTGTACTTGGAACCGTTGATGTTTGAAGTCCCCTGTGTGATAACATTGCATTTAATAACAGAGATGAAATGAAAAATGTATACTATGATAAATCATTAGAAAATCCACAACAAAGTCTAGGAATCGTAAGCTTTTAACTCTTTTCAGAACAATGAAAAATACAGTAACTGCAGATAATTTTTCAGTTTGAAGAATCCCTTATTTATTAATTATCACAAGCATATTACCACAGTTTCGTGTTTGAACGGGCTTCAAAATGATTTCCCGTCATAAGTTCTTTAGGGCCCGCTCAGGTGTCTTAGCCTTGGGGCTCACACAAAAGTTTCAACCTTGGAGCCCACTAAGACCTCAATCCGGCCCTGCCAACACCTGTATGTTAAGAGAATGTGAATGGAGAGAGGTGCTAACAAAAATAACTTATTCAACTTAAGTGAGACAGGAAACATGTCAACGGAACACATAGGAGGTACTCATTTTTAAAAAATACACTCGCGGACAATGAAATTTGCGCGCCTAGAAGAAAACATGCTACAACCGCGAAACTTTGCAAATAGCTAGAGTGCGTGCTGGTAGGCAAATGATCCACGTTTGTTGCGATTGCGCATGACCACACACCCTGTGGTGGCCCTGCAAGCACGAACCGGCAGCCTTATAAACAGGCGTGTAGTCGATGCCCCACGAAAGCGAAAAGCACCGGCCGACGTAAGCAAGAGTACAAAGTGACAAGAACGCCGGGTAGACACCAGAGACGTTGATATACGCAACTTACGGACTTCGATAGAGGCCTGATCATCGGGCTGAAAACCGCAGGATGGTCGGCGCGCCGTATACACGCTACGCGGATCTTCCTGACCATACCGTCCGACTGTGTTAGGAGCAATGGACGCGTGACGGCACTGCCACACGGCGAAGCGGCTGCTGTGTGCCCACGCACCATTTCCCGAAGCCTTGCGGAATCGAATTTGCGATCCCCAGCGCCCCTTACATGTGCTGCCATTAACACCGTAACATCGCCGGCTCCATTTGCAGTAGTGCCAGGCCAGAGCGACGTGGAACACCACAGACTGGCGATGTGTGGTGTTTAGCGATGAGTGCCGTTTCGTTTTTGGGACTGATGATCATCGTGTTCGGGTGTGGAGGTCTCAGGATTAACTGCACAATCCCAACCTCGCTATCGAGTGCCACACCTCCCCCACTGCAGGTATTATGGTCTGGGGAGCCATAGCCTACGATACCATATCAACTCGAGTAGTGGTATGTGGATCATTGACGGGCCAGCGGTATGTGGATGAGATCCTACTGCTCCATGTGCTCCCATTCCTGGCCGGGATTACAGGTGCGTTATACAGAAGGATAATACCAGCCCGCACACAGCTCGGGTTGCCCAGGACTGCCTACGTCATATCCAGACATTTCCATGGCCAGCCCGCTCCCCGGACATGTCCCTTATCGAGCATGTGTGGGACCAGTTGGAACGCCAGCTGCCCCCGTACCGCACTATCCGGGATTCGGAGCACACCGTCCAACACGTGTGGGCCAGTCTGCCGCAGGACAACGTCGCCTCTATTGAAGATGACAGGACTGCGTGCCACAGATCCCTCTGTAATTGTCATGCAGCTCTGTTTTGGCCATCATGTGTACCATTCATCTGTATCTTTAAGACCATGAAAATTCAGTTCAATCCGATGTTTCCTTCTTGGTGCTCAAATTTCATTGTCAGTGAGTGATTATACGTTTCCTTCTCGTTAATTAAAAATCAAAATAATTTCTCTAAACCAAAAAGTGGGAGTGTGGATATCGTGCCAAATGTAAAAAAGCTTCTAAGCTCCCTGGCGAAAAAACTGCATCAGAGAAATTCGAAAATCTTATGAGATGCGCTGTGAGGTACAAAAAAAGAATTTTCGAATCCACATTTTTCGCAGATTTTTTATATCTACAGACGAAGATAGTATTGTAAACATACCATTGCCGCCCCGGTGGTGCAGTGGTCTAAGGCGCTGGCCTCTGATCATTCGTCCGTAAGGGGTCCGGGTTCGAATCCCGGTCAGGCATGGATGTTGTGTTTGTTTTACGGCACTGGCTCTCTCCCTTCCCTGGAACCAGTGACCCTAAATTAAGGACAGGCGACTGCTTATAGCCCATTGAGTTGCTCACGGTGGTCGTTAAACCTCCAATAAAAAACAAAACAAAAAAACATACCATTCTTCAAAAGGCGCGCGGAAAATTGTGGTCAGACGTTTAAGCGATACAAGAGAGAATTCTTCCAGTCGAAATCATAGGAACAGCGATATGTTCGCGATGGACGGTCTGAATGAACATGGGTGAAGAAAATGTGATGCGCTTTTATATGTATGCTAAAGAAGCATGGAGAAATACATACTTGATGTAACCAGGAGAGATAAGAGGAAGAATTCACATGGATAAGGAAAATGACAAGAGTGGAAGTAAAATCCCATTTTGATCAAAATAAAATCCTTGAAATGGCAATGGGCTGGATTTGTTGCCAGAAGAACGGACCACCAGGAACGTAGCAAGCTCTTCTTATCTGAAAGGCCGAACCTTGAAATTCCCCCTCTTTGAGTTGAAAGGTTCCTTACTCCCACTCAAATAGAGAATAAACAGTTCTTACTTACTTATACCTTTGTTATAAGAAATTATTGCGATCGTTAAAAAAATCTCACTTCCAGTTTTCCACATAATTTTACTTAAAATTTAGAAATTAGGTGAATACCCAAGAGCCAACTGTTTTAAATATCAAATATAAAAGTTATGTGAAGACCGACAACACAACATATGCAGAATGAAAACAAACCAGCGCAAAACGAATGAGTATTAGATAGTAACGTAACAATAAGATGCTTTCGGAGTAGGGCTTGGAAAAATTTCGTTAAAGGTTAAACGCTCAGAGGAACTTTCGGTGATAGAGCACAAATGACTAATTAGCTCTTCATCCCTAAGACGTATTCCGAAAGGTCATGGAGGTTAGGCATATCAGCATAGTTTTTTACATACCTCCATCTACTTTGGTGGACAATTCCATGTATTCATATGAGGTGGTCCGTAACTCGCAGTGTAAGTTTTGTATGCTGATTAACTGCGCGTGATAGTGTATGCGGCTAACTAAAGTATTATACAAAAAAGATATTAAACTGTATAACTTTGTTTTTGAGTTAAAATGTTCGGCAAATTTATTCTAATTCTGTTCATTTCTATTTTTTACGCCCCTCATATGACCGTCCTGGGTGGGAAACCGTCCTCCCGGTAACTACGGCCCTGCGGGCCACCGATGGACAACCGAAATTCTAGAGGATTTCGGACCACGGATGAACTGTGAAATTCTACGGACAACCCATGGACAATAAAAATTCTAGACTGGATTCTGAGGGGCAGGAAAAGATTCAGAATACCACATGGGAGATGGGTGGATGAAATTGGAAAACATTTGGGAGTGACGTGGAGGAGACTGGCGCAAGATAGGCCATTGTGGAAGAAGCTTGGGGAGACTTTCATCCAGCAGTGGATTGATAATGGTTGATGATGATGATATGTATGCTAAAACTGTTAGTTTGACGGTAATATTAAGAAAATTCCAATAGCGCTGCTTTTCTGTAAGATTTAAAATCCATGAAAGTGCATCAAAATAATCAGCTCATTGGCATCTTAAAAGTGCCGAAATTTGTGTTTTTTGCCGCCCCGGTGGCGCAGTGGTCTAAGCGATGGCCTCTGATCACTCGTCCGAACGGGGGCCGGGCTCGAATCCTGGTGAGGCATGGATGTTGTTTTTGTCTTACGGCACTGGCTCTCTCCCTTCCCTGGAACCAGTGACCCTAAATTAGGGACGGGCGACTGCTTATAGCCCATTGAGTTGCTCACGGTGGTCGTTAAACCTCCAATAAAAAAAAAAAATTGTGTTTACAGTTCTCTGAAATTGTTAAACCTTTCTGAAACTCTAGTTTTCACAGATACACATCCGACGAAGTCGTGATTAATACAGAAGCGTCAGTTGTTCTTTAAGATATGGGAGAGCTTAGTTTAAATTCCTGTGATGGGCGAAAGATTTTTTCCCTCAGCTTGCCAAGGACGATCGGATGAGTAGGAGTGTAATTTCCATTGAAGTAGTCGCTGTGTCCGATAATAACTCCCAAAGTATAAAAACCCACCATGCCAAACAAAATGCATTGCTTTCTGCAGAATTTGTTTTCCCAGATGAAGCCAGTTTACTTGTTTAAGTAAATATGTGGCAAATAAAACTATTACATACAGAAATTCCTAAAAGTGTCACCTCAATCAAACCCAGGAGTTGGGACAGCTGCTGCATTATTCATTTCTTTTATCACTACTCAGATGGAGAAAGGTAAAAAAAAAAGTATCCAGTTAAATAGGTGTTGCTCTAGGGCTCTTTCATGGCCATGGCACCGAAGGAAGTTGTGCGATTAGGAAATCCTGCTTTTTTGCGGCGCAAGGATCTATAACTCTGCGTGATATCCACGGAATGAACTGATTATTCCTATGACGTCTTGTCTTTAATTCTTTTTTTTTTTTTTTTTTAAGTTGAGCAAAGCAACTGAGAGTCGCGTTAATTTTTCTTTTTTTCACCAGGGCTACGAGTAAATTAACTGCTATATTTCCAATTTTTCGCATATAAGCTTGAAAAAATTTCTCTACATTATGAAATACTATGTCCCCGAAAAGAGAGGTGTCTCAATAAGCTAATTTACGGTCGACAGACACTGTACAGGTGATACAAAGAATTTTCTATAGACCAAGCTCTAAAACATTAAAAAAAGAAGAGAAAACAGTCTGCATGGTGTTTGATTAGGATTTTAGCACTGTTGATTGGCATTCTCTGCTCTTCCGATTATAAAGTATTTTCTATGTACTGTAGATTCAGGATACGTTCCTGGTAGGAACGGACGCTCGAATCACCAAATATTCACAATGCGTCTCATGGGCACGTTAAGTCGTCGGATCCCGGTTATTGGCCCTCTCAGTTATAAATAAAAGCATCTTCCTCCCCTTTTCCACCTTGCTTTCATGTGACTTTTCTGTCAGGCATTCTAGCCCGAATCTCCTAGCTTCCTACTTCTAAGGATTATTTAAGACCTGGGGTCAGACACTTTCTTAAAATCCTCTACATATGATCTGATCTGAAAAGCGATTAATGCGTTCGCACGCGCTTGATACTGGCTGCAGCAAGTCTGCCACACGAACGGACGGCACACAAAGCTACTCCCATATCGTACTTTACGATGTTTACTTAACATACACAATTGATGCGTTTATGCAATATACACAGTATCACGAATTAACTTCACAATTTAGTTCAATTTTCGTTTACTCATTGCAAGATAAATTCGCCTGTTTCCACCAACGACAAAGCTATTTTGGTTGATTTACAAAACATAAATTAATGATACAAATGAAAGTTCTATTTTAGTCCAAATTCCAAATATTTAATTTTTTCTCACATTAAGTAAGCACACATAAAAAAAAAATAAAAATTTATTTTAATTTTTGGATGAAGTACTTACTGAAATTAGCATTCCAGCGTACACTTGTGAACTTTTCTTCATTTGGATGATGTTGAAATTATATCCGTGATGATCACATGCCGTTGAAGGCTTATGAAGACTTATATAATTCACTTACTTCACTGCCAAAAAGTTAGGCAGAAACTTTAGTAGCCATCTGCGGCTTCATGGGGTGACTTTTTGGTGCTTTGTATGCTATTTAGACCTTCATTAAACATATGCTTTGAATAATATGAAAGCCGCCCCGGTGGCGCAGTGGTCTAAGGCACTGGCCTCTGATCATTCGTCCGTGAGGGGTCCGGGTTCGAATCCCGGTGAGGCATGGATGTTGTGTTTGTCTTACAGCACTGGCTCTCTCCCTTCCCTGGAACCAGTGATCCTAAATTAGGGACGGGAGACTGCTTGTAGCCCATTGAGTTGCTCACGGTGGTCGTTAAACCTCCAATCAAAAAAAAAAAAAAATTATATGAAATCTTTCCATCCTCATCTCCAATACTGGCATCGAAATCCAGTTCATTCATTCCTTCCTTTGAAGTTGTGTATAAGAATATTCTCTGGCCATTTTACTATCTTTGAGACACACTGTTATCAAAAGTATTCGGACACTACCAAATATTTGCATAAGTGCAAAGAACGGTTGCGCAGGAAGGCGCGCTGTGAGTGTCGGAGGTAGGTATTTATATACAGCTGAGATGTACTGTCTTGTTATCGGTTTAAAGTGGATATGCCGCGCGGACGTGAACTTTCAGAGTTCCAGCGTAGGCTGGCCATAGGATGTCACTGGAGTAACATTTTCGTACGGAGCACTGCAGCTGAACTAAACATACCAAAATCGATTGTAAGTGATGCCGTGACAAGATTGAAGCAGAACGGTTCAACTACTACAGTATAAAAACGTTCAGGAAGGCCGCACAGACTGACGGAGCGTGGTATAGAAGATCCATGGCAAGAAATGTTATGCCGCCCCGGTGGCGCAGTGGTCTAAGCGATGGCCTCTGATCATTCGTCCGAACGGGGTCCGGGTTTGAATCCCGGTGAGGGATGGATGTTGTGTTTGTCTTATGGCACTGGCTCTCTCCCTTCCCTGGAACCAGTGACCCTAAATTAGGGACGGGCGACTGCTTATAGCCCATTGAGTTGCTCACGGTGGTCGTTAAACCTCGAATAATAAAAAAAGAAATGTTAAGATATTATGTTCTTGTGGTGGATAGGACGAGGGGGGGGGGGGTCTGGAAAAGTAAGTCAGGAAGAGTGTCTGGAAAAGTAATGCTGGTAATTAGAGCTCTGTGGTTTTAACTTTTTAAGTAATAGATTTAACAATACATGTAATAGTTTTGTACAAAACTAAAATAAATCACTTGGAGAAATCACCCTCTTGTACATCGCAGATCCGCGGTTGCTGTGAATAAACGTTGGCGCCTGTCGTGTGCGTAATCCTAGGTGACTGACTGTTTCCCCACATCCTCCATGTGGAATCCTTCTGTGGCGTCTCCCTTTTCCTCAGCAGCGCAGAGAGAAAGCGATTGGAGAGCGATCGTATTACAACTCGGAGACAAAGTGCCGAATAGCTTCAATCTGTAGGACATCCAGTGCTTTAAAAGCGAAACTTGACATTTATTTAGGCAAAGCTAAATGCACCTTAAAAGAAAATATGAACCTTTGGGTTAATTATTTGTTTTTGTCTTTGTGCGTGTTCGAATTTTTTCAAAAAACTATAACTGGAAGCTGCAGTACGCCCTTTGGTTACCTGCGCCCCCCGCAGCAGCGGGTGTGGTAGTTACGCCACTGCTCGGTTCGTATCATAACTATCAGCAGAAAGTTGCACAGTGTGGATTATTATGGTAGAACAGCCACACATCACTATCGTGAATGCGAAGCGCCGTTGGAGTGGTGTCTCCTATCGTTCCTGAACTGTGGGCGACTGGTAAGCTTTTCTTTGGACTGATGAGTCACGCTCTTTGTTTTTCCAATCTGGTGGGCGTGTTTGGATTTGACGATTGCCCGGCAAACGATTTTCGTCGAACTGTGTTCTTCCAACAGTTAAGTTCGGCGGAGACTCCATCATGGTATGGTGTTGTTTTCCGTAGATGGGACTCGGCCCGTGGATTATTATACTACAAGCCATGAACTGTGAAGTGTGCCTCGACGTTCTGGATGATTCTGCCCTACCAACAATGTGGCAGTATTACTGAAATGACTGTTGTCTCCTCCAACAGGATGGAGCACCCTGCCCCACTGCACGGTATGTATAGAACTAGTTTCTTAAAAATGAGGGAGAATTGTTAGACCGGCCTGCTCAGAGTCCTGTTCAGAGTTCCATAAAACACACCTGGAATGAACTAGAGCGACGGATACGAAATCGGCCAAAACGTCGGTCTTCGCTCTCCACTCTGGCAACAGCTTTCATGCAGAAAATGGCAAGTCATTACCGTCGCGACCAACCGGAAATTGGTTGGTATTGGGTTGTCAGAAAAGTCATGACGTATTTTGGCATCCGATGGGGGTCGGGTGGTTTTGGAAGTACTAGAGGTATGTGCAGCTCTTATCACTATGGCATTCGTCAGGTGCCAGCTCTATCCGCAGTCTAAAAGGAATAGTGAGCGATTTGGTTGATTTGACATCAAGTTGAAGATGGAAGACCAAACTGTGCATTTTCGCCATATTTTACTGTTTTACTTTCGTAAAGGGACGAACGTGCATCAAGCTTGTGAAAAATTGCGTAAAGTGTACGGTGATAATGCTCTAAAAGAACGTCAGTGCCAGCGGTGGTTCGCAAAATTCCGCGCTGGTAATTTTGACCTCAACAACCGAGGTTGATGACTACCAAATCAAGGCGTTGATCGACTCAAACTCATGATATGAGAGATTGCAGACACATTGCACATCCATCATTCAAGCGTTCACGACCACCTGAAGAAGCTGGAATACGTAAGCAAGCTCGATGTGTGGGTTCCTCATGAACTCAAGGAAGCTCAATTGACGGCGCGTATAAATATCTGCGATATGCGCATTAAACGTGAGGAAAACAATCCTTTTTTGAAGCGACCGATAACTGGTGACGAAAAGTGGATTGTGTACAACAACGTGCTGCGCAAACCGTCTTGGTCCTGACGTGCTGCTTTGCCTCAAATGACATCCAAAGCAGACATTAATCAGCGGAAAGTTCTGGTCTTAGTGTGATGGGATTTTAAAGGTGTCGTGTTTTTCGAGCTCCTACCACGGAACTAAACAATAAATTCGAATGTGTACTGTCTGCAGTTGGACAGTTTAAACGAATCCATCGTCCAGAAACGTCCAGAGCTCGTTCATCGTATAGGTGTTGTGTTCCATCACGACAACGTAAGACCACACACAAGTTTGGTCACCCGCCAAAAATTATTGGAGTTTGGGTGGGATGTGTTGCCACACCCAGCATACTCGCCTGACCCTTGCGCCGTCAGACTTCCACTTGTTTCGCTCTCTTCAACAGTCCTTGCGTGGTATAACGTTCAATTCAGATGAGGCTGTAAATCAACACCTTGTACAGTTTTTCGCCACGAAAGACAGGTCCTTCTATGAACGAGGCATTCTTAAGCTCACTGAAAGATGGCAGAAGGTTATCTAACAAAACGGGCATTATATCATTGATTGATCTGTTTTCTATCGATAAATTACCTTTGCAAAACATGGCTAAAATACGTCATGACTTTTCCGACAACCCAATTGTATTCCTCGACGTGTTGCCGATGTCATACAAGCAAAAGGTGGACCTAGAAACTACTAATTGCGATAAAGCCATTTGTCCCAAAATATTGTAGTGTCCGAATCCTTTTGATAATATTGTGTATGCTGTACCTCCGGAATGTTATTGGGGTTATGTAACTGAACTCCGTACCATTTTCAATAATTTACTTCACTCCTTTTCAGTTTTCATCTCACGCGATAATTCAAATTGTTTGTTCATCAGTTGATGTATACAGAGGTTCGGATTCGGTGTATTAAAGCCAGTTTAGGGGTGCAAATGTGTAATGTATACGGAAAAGCAATTTTCATGTAAATCGAATAGGATGGAAATGTGAAATACATTTCGAGATAGTCAAATAGGAACAAATCCGGTGACCTTGGAAGCTTACATGTAAAGACTGGCACAAAAACCTTTTCAACGTTTCTGGTGATCACCTGTTAATTGTTGGCTTCTTGATTTTAAGTGAAAATCTATTGTATACTTGCAATGTTATTGTAATTCGTTCTGTCCATATTTTCTCAGACTTGGGTTCTGGTTTTCAGAATTTTAAGTCCAGTTAAATAAAGTCCTTAGCTGAAATATGCTCTAGCTGTGATCTCAAAAAAAATGTCATTTTTTTAAATTCAAGTTATCTTCATCGGTGCCAAATCGGAACACTTCCCGATTGAGATAAGTTGAATTAAAAATAATCTCACAAATCTTTTGAAATCACAGCTGTGGCACACATTAGCTAAGGACCTTATTTATTTGGGCTTCAAATTTTGAAAACCAGAACGCAATAGTCTTCGAGAGAATGAATGTGTATATAACGAATTAATATTACATGTCATCATCATCATCATTGTCAACCATTATCAATCCACTGCTGGACGAAGGTCTCCCCAAGTTTCCTCCACAACGGTCTGTCTTGTGCCAGTCTCCTCCATGTCACTCCCGCATATTTACGAATTTCATCCACCCATCTCCCATGTGGTCTTTTTTCTGGGTCTTTTCCTGTCCCTTGGAATCCAATCTAAAATCTCGGCTGTCCATCTATGGTCTGTCCTTCTGGCAGTATGTCCAGCCCATTGCCATTTCAGGGATTTAACTCTGATCATGATGTCTTCCACTCTCGTCATTTTTCGGATCCACGAGTTCCTCTTCTTATCTCTCCTGGTTATACCAAGCATGCACCTCTCCATGCTGCTTTGAGTTGTCTGCAGCCTTTGTATGTCTCTTTTAGTTAAGGTCCACGTCTCTGCACCATACGTAAGCACTGGAAGGATGCATTGATCAAACACTTTTCTTTTAAGACATAATGGCATATTGCTCTTGAAAATTATGCTGTTTCTTCCAAAAGCTCTCCAGGCAAGTTTTGTACGCCGATTAATTTCTTCATCAATGTGACCCTCACTTGATATCTGCTGTCCAAGATAAACGTACGTATCTGTTATCTCCAGTTTTTCTCCATCAATCGATAAATCTTCATTTCTTGTAAAAGCATTGAACATCACTTTTGTCTTCTGAAAGTTCATTTTTAATCCCACTTCTTTACTCTTGTCAGCAAGTTCCTGGATCATACTCTGCAGCTCTGATGGGGTAGTTGCAAAAATGACTACGTCATCAGCAAAACGAAGGTGGGTTAGATAATCTCCATTAATCTTTATCCCTTTGTTTTCCCAGTTCAGTGATTGAAAGACATTTTCCAATGTGGCATTAAAAAGCTTCGGAGATATGGTGTCACCTTGTCTCACTCCCTTTCCAATTTTTATGTGTGTTGTATTTTCAAACAGCCGAATCTTTGCACTTGCATTTTCATAGATGTTATTAATAATATTAATGTATGCATCTTCAATACCGCAGGATTTCAGAGCCGTGGTAACTGCTGATGGTTTCACCGAATCAAAGGCTTTTTCATAATCGATAAAAGCCATGCACAATGGAAGTTCATATTCCCTCGCTCTTTCAATTAGTTCTCTCAGTACGTGGATATGATCTATTGTGCTGTAGCCACTCCTGAATCCAGCTTGTTCTCTCGGTTGAGCCATGTCCAGTGTTACCTTCAAGCGGTGTGAAAGAACTTTAGTGAAGATTTTATAAACCACTGATAGGAGGCTGATAGGTCTGTAGTTCCTGAGATCCTCAATGTCACCTTTTTTATGTAGCAGGATCATTGTAGCATTGTTCCAATCCTCAGGAATCTTCCCTTCATTAAGGCATCGAGTAAAAATTTGGGCGAGTACTGTTTCAATTTCTCCACTTGCTTCTTGTATGATGTCTATAGTAATTCCATCTTCTCCTGGAGCTTTCCCCCGCTTCATGTTCTTGATTGCATGAGCAACTTCTGCTGGGAGGACTGGAAGAACTCTGGTACCTTTCATGATGTCTGGAGTGCATATATCATCCCTTTCATATAGTTTGGAGTAGAAATCTTTCACTCTTGTCAAAATTTCGCCTCTATTTCTTGTTATAGAACCATCTTCTTTTCTCAGAGCCATAATCTGTTTTCTTCCCTTACTGAGATGTCCCTTTGCTATCTTTAGGCTTTGGTTGTTTTCAATTGCTTTCCTCACTAGCTCACAGTTGAACTCCTTGAGGTTTCCCTTAAAAGCAGTTCAGTCTTAGCTTCATTATGATAGTTGACATAAATTCAAAATGTTCCATGTCGTATTACGATAGTTTAGTTCTGGACTGACCTCGTTCCTGTCCATTTTACCAGAATCTTTCACTTTCTTAGTTTTTGATATGTGAAGTCATAAAAACTTTCTTCTGAAATGCACGTTGTGTCACTATAACGACTAATTTGTGGTATGGTCAATATTTTTTTCGAATTTAATCGAGGCATCCTGAATCTGCTGCTTTATCTTACAAATTAAAAGATTTTTAAGCATAAATTCTAAATATGCAGTGCGTTCCTGAAATACGAACATCCCACAAAGCTGAAAATATTATAACAATCTTGAAATTTTAAGATTCCAAGCTCATTTTCTGTTCCTTTTTCCTTTTTCTCAAGTGAGCGTATAAAACTTTCATCAATCGCCTATCCCTAATTTAGAGCCACTGGCTTCAGGGAAGGGAGAAAGTGAGTACCATAGAACAAACACAACATCCATGCGTTATCCATGATTCGAACCAACTTCATCTCGGAGGATTAGCCAGAAGTCTTCGCCTCTGATCTCTCGGCAACAGAGGCTGCGTAAGCTCACTGGATCTGGTCTAATTATATTTTTTTCTTATGCGAATACATGAAATAATTCTTTCGGGGAAGTAAAAAAAATTGCGATCTGTATATCTTGTCTACAGTGGCCGTTGTTGTACTTTGAGATAGATATTTAACCGTGCTCCGTGTGTTCGTATATGAGCTCAGAATAATGATCCCTTTGAAAATGTGCATTGATAGAAATAAATTTAAATATTGTTTTATGAGTATTTTTTTTTTGTTTCGCGTACATACGTCAGTCACAAATAAACATACAACCTTCAAAATGTAACCTTTAATTATTACCGTTTGGGAAATCTCGCACGTTTAGTAACCATATATTTTACGAGTACAACAATATTGTAAAATAATAAATGATTGAAAAAAATAAATTCACAAGAATATGCAAATAACTTCGAAAATCACGTCACAAAAGTCTGCAAACAACATGCGTATGTACGTATGTTTCGTCATACGAACTCGTTCTTATTTAAGCAATCAGAAAACTGAAGGGCACCGCACAGCTGAAAAGTTATTCTTGTGTGTGTTAGTCAAGTTATTTTTAGTGTTCCAGTTAAAATGGCTCCATGAAAAGAAATTTTCTCTGCATATGAGAAATGTGATGATACAGTTTCGAATGTAAAAAAGAAATCTTACGCTGAGATTTTAAAAAATGTTGGAAAAAGCAATTTAAGTGTCCAAACTGTTATTAGAAATTATCAGTCAGCCGAAAAAGTGTTCAACAAAGCTCAAAGTGGTCGCCCCAGAGTATTAAGTGATCGAGATGCTCGAGCTGTTTTAAAAGGAGTCAAGTCAGATCCGAAAATATCTGCTCCAAAATTATGCAACAATGACTGGTATGACTGTGCATACCAAAACTGTACGAAAAATTCTTCAGTTTAATGGATGTAATGGTAGACTTCTCAGAATAAAGCCTCTAATAACCTCAACAAATCAGATAAAAAATACTTTGGCAAAAAGTACAAAAAAGACTTTGCAAAAAAGTATATCAACAAGGACTCTGATTTGTGGAAATCAGTCTTATTTACCGACGAAAGCAAATATAACATTTTTGGATATGACGGTCGTGGAAAAATTTGGCGACGAAAAATTAAGAAACGAAACCCGAAAATGAGGTTCCCACAGTCAAGCGTGATGGAGGCAATGCAATGATTTGGGGACCTATGGTGGGGGTTGGGAAATTAGTTTTCATCGAAGGTACAATGGACTGCCTGCAATATTAAAAGATATTGTAAGCCAATTTGCGGACATCTATCGACAGCCTTATAGGACTTGGAAGCCAAAAGGTCTTTCAGCAGAACGATTCTAAGCATACAGCCAAGATTGTCAACTAGTGGCTGTTTATAAGGCACCATAACTACTCCATTCACCTCTCCAGTCACCAGATTTAAATCCAGTTGAACACCTATGGGATGAACTCGAGAGAAGAGTTCGATAGCACACTCTCTCTGATCTGGAATCTTTGAATAACTGGTATGGTTTGAAATTACACCGGATACCTCAAAATATCTTGTGCTGTCAATGGCCAGAGGATTACAAGCAGTGATTGATTCAAAAGAGGGCCTACAGTTATTCTATTTTCCAGAGGTCTGAATCATGAACATTTCTAATCTTTTTACGCTTTCCAACCGTAGGTTGAAGAAGCGTATATGCTCCAGCTTTGTCCGTCCGTCTGTCCGCACGATAACTCACGAGAAAATGGTTCGATTTCGACGAAATTTTAGTATGTGGTAAGGGACCACCTGGGGACGAACCCTATTGAAAATGGGCGAAACAGGGTCAAAGGTCAGGCAAAGCATAAGAGCGGGATTTATTCCATTGCTCTTATGCGTCATAACTTGCGTAAAAATGGTTCGATTTCGATGAAATTTTAGTATGTGGTAGGGAGCCACTGGGGACGAACCCTATTGAAAATGGGCGAAATGGTCAGGACACTGGAGTGGGATCCATTCCATTGCCCTTGTGCATCATAACTTACCTAAAAATGCTTCGATTGCGACAATGGGGTCAAAGGTCAGGACACAGGAGCGAGATTTATTCCACAACCATTATCCACATAACTTGAGTAATAATTTCTGGTATGTTGGAAAGCTTATCATAATCAATGCATTGCATGATTTTACTAACTTGTTTCATTTGTACGTAGATTTTTGTGACATACACTCACGGACAATGAAATTTGCGCATCTAGAAGAAAACGTGCTACAACCGCGAAACTTTACAAATGCAGTAGCTAGAGTGCTTGCTGGTATGCAAATGATCCACGTTTGGTGCGATCACCCTGTGGTGTGGCGCTGCGAGCACGAACCGACAGCCTTATAAACCGGCGTGTAGTCGATGCCCCATGAAAGCGAAAAGCACCAGACGACGCAAGCAAGAGTACAGAGTGACAATAATGCCGGGTAGACTCCAGAGACGTCGAATTATGCAACTTACGGACTCTGAGGGAGGATTTATCGTCGGGCTGAAAACCTTCAGGTGGTCGGCGCACCGTATAGCTCGCCACGTGGATAGTTCTGATAACACCGTTCGACTGTGTTAGGAGCAGTGGGCACGTCAGGCACGTGACGGCATTGCCACACAGCGGAGCGTCTCCGGACGGACCAGGAGGACTACCGGTAGAGAGGATCGACGGATCGTGCGCCAGGTACGAACGGATCCCACAAGGACCCGGTCCACTAGACAGGCTGATGTAGCGGCTCCTGTGTGACCACGAACCATTTTCCGAAGCATCGCGGAAGCGAATCTGCGATCCCAGCGCCTCTTACGTGTTCTGCCATTAACACAGGAACATCGCCGTCTCCGTGTGCAGTGGTGCCAGGCCAGAGCGACGTGTGGTGTTTAGCGATGAGTGCCGCTTTGGTTTGGGGACAAATGTTCATCGTGTCCGGTTGTGGAGGTTCCGGGGTCAACGGTACAATCCCAACCTCGTTATCGAGCGCCACACCTCCCCCACTGCAGGCATTATGACCTGGGGAGCCATGGCCTACAACAGCCGATCAGCTCTAGTAGTGGTGCGTGTATCATTGACGGGCCAGCGGTATGTGGATGAGATCCTACGGCCCCAAGTGTTCCCATTCCTGGCCGGGATTCCAGGTGCGCTATACCAGCAGGATAACGCCCGCCAGCACACGGTTCGGGTTGCTCAAGACTGCCTACGTCGTTTCCAGACACTTCCATGGCCTGCCCACTCCCCGGACATGTCCCCTATGGAGCATGTGTGGGACCAGTTGAAACGCCGGCTGCCGCCGTGTCACACTATCCGGGATTTGGAGCACACCGTTCAACACGTGTGGGCCAGTCTGCCGGAGGACAACATCAGGCATCTGTTCGCCTCCATGACGGGACCGTATTGCAGCATGCATCTTTGCACGAGTCGGTGCGACCCGCTATTGAAGATCATCGGACTGCGTGCCACGGGATCCCTCTGTGATTGTCCTGGAGCTCTGTTTTTTGCCGTTATGTGAATCATTCATCTGGATCATTACGTCCATAAAATGTCAGTTCAATCCGATGCTTCCTCCATGGTGCGCAAATTTCATTGTCCGTGTCTGTATCATCATTTAAAAATATTTCTTGTATATTAGCTTGATATTTTCTTTTTCTTAAAGCTTAAACACATCTGTATATACTTAATTTTTTTACTGTAACAATACATCATTTCTCAAATTCTTAGTTTTTCTAGTAATGCTGTTTTGAAGGTTGTATGTAGATTTTGTGTTTTTCATAGTTCATGTAATTTTC
Organism: Macrothele yani; assembly: GCA_039090855.1. Classification (NCBI taxonomy): domain Eukaryota; kingdom Metazoa; phylum Arthropoda; class Arachnida; order Araneae; family Macrothelidae; genus Macrothele; species Macrothele yani. The sequence goes on from CM077026.1 coordinate 82,162,330, forward strand.
ATTAGAGCTTATGATGGTGATCATTTTTGGGACATTCTTTAAAATATCCGTACAGTCACTACTCAGCTCCTTTGGAAAACGTCTTGTGACTGCTTGTTGTAAACTATGGGAGAAATGGATGGCTCCAAAGCGGGTTTTACTAATTCCTTCAGAATTAGTAAAAAAAATATCTCTTAGAAGCAGCTAAACAGTTAGAGGTAGAACGCCTCGGAATTTGTTTCAAGCGCTAAACTGAAAACGAGAATTCTTTGTTTTCGTAACATGTTCTTTTGCTGTGCATAAATGAGTTTCCCTTTCTCCTACATTTAGAACCTCGATTTACCGTGATCCCTCTCAGAAAATCAAGTTGTCTGTTTTTACTTATTGCTGAAAGACAACTGAGATTCTAGTCAAATAGGCGTTACTGGCAGATGGATGCCAAATTAATCAAGCAAGTATATACATTCCTCAGAAAACTTGAAAAGTACATCGTCCTGGAAAGGGAATCTAATCCGCATCTCCCGATTTACCTTCGAGTTTGTTACCGTTACACCACCCAGAACAAGGAACCTCCAAGCAACTGAAGATGAAACAGCGGAGCATTTCATCTGAGTTCCAAACCGCATCCACATCCGGTTTGATTCTCGTACCAGGGCGATGCAATTTTCAAGTTTTCTGAGGCATGTCTAGTTGCACAATTGGGATTCTTGCTGATTTTTTCGTTAAATGTGGATCATTACTAAACATTGAGAAAGATGTAGATATTGATGTGCTTCGATTCTGATGTTATTCCCAAAAATTATATGCCTTCTCACCAGAAGCAGATTTAAATGTTGTGTGCGTTCAGCCATTCTTTGTAAGTGCTACTTTTTTAAAGGTCATTTGAATTTGGAGCAAGTTAGAACGTGCCAGTTCCCAGACGTCAGTCACTGAATGTAACATTTCTGTTTTGCCCTATCTTAAGCTATCTTAAATTTTTAAGCTATCTTAAATTTTTAAGCTATCTTAAATTTACCTCTATACCGACGTAGACATCCATTAAAACATTCATAGCAATGCAAGGCCCCCTTCCCACCAAGAAAGCTGCAACAACAAGAGATTGGCTATTTCTTTACTTTTAAAGAGATAAAAATTTTTCTTCTTTTCAGTACTTCTATACACAAACTATTTACTGTGTTACGAACGAAGCCTGCATTTAAGACTCGTGACAGCCATTTCGAAGAAGAGATTATGTGGTTTATTCGGTTATAAGAACATAAACTACCACGAAAAGACCAACTACTTGCGCTAACGAAACGTTTCCCAAATCCAGTACTAGAATCCTACATTAGGAGTGATGAAGAAAGAGATAGAAATAACTTGCTGGATAAAAAAAAATGCTTTTCAGTAACTTACTGTATATTCAGTATATAGACACATATTCATACACAATCAAAAACGCTTATAGCGTAGTAAAAATCTGTATATTTACTGTCGTAAAAAAGTATATTAGGCTATTCAAGGCAGTAGATAGACATAAAATGCAAAGAGTTAGGACTCGTAAAAAACGATTTCTGAAAAAATACCGTCTAAAATATCATGAGCGGCATAACGCGTATTTATAACGCAATTATATGATGTTTCCATTATTTAATAATGCATGCAAAACCATTGGTAGTTCCATAGAGATAAAGCAATTCTTAGACACTAGAGGTAAAGAACACGTGAGAAGTGTCAACCACGACATGCAGAATACCGTGCTTGCCAGAGAAGTTATGCATTACTCGGCCGCTCATATATGGAATAATATTAGAAGAATTGTACCCTTATACACAAACTTTACAGAGACTGTCATCAGGGAAACAATTGTAATTCCCTCCAGCCAACTAGCATGCCATAATACTGTCTCTATGGAACTACCAATATATGCGCTATTAAAGGATGGAATCACATCACAGCACACTAGATAATTGCGTGATAAATACACGCAATGCCGTTCGTGATGTCACCCGCATTATTGTTCAAAAAATCATCTTTTATTCTTACGCGTTCTAATTCTCTACTTCCTTGAAAATGCCTCCCAGTGGACAGCGAAATCTTGCCGGTTCTATATACTTTTTACGGCAGTAAAATAAACGGATTTTTACTACACTATAAGCGTTTTTAATTGTGCATAGTCTGTAACTAGTCATATTCATATATGTATATAGATAATACGAAAATAGGATACACGACGAATATAAGTCCTTCAAGAGACAAAAATTAAAACACGTGTAGCTGTAAAAGTGAATAAGAAAAATTCAGAACAACCTTAGATATAAATGAGTTAGCTTTGCATTAGGAACAACCCCCGTTTTACATATTCGGAGCGATAACGAAGTACCACGTGATATCAACGTCACGTGCGGCAACTGTAAATTGTGCACACCGGTCTACTGTACGAAATCAGAAAACGTTTGCCAGTAATGGGCAATCGGGGCTACTTTCGCCAATTTGACCTCGGCCAGATTGTTGAGGCTCGGAGGGCAGGTGCCATTATATCGAAAACAGCCGTACTTTGTTGGCTGCTTACATAGTGCTGAATCAAGACTGAACTGACCATGCACAGACATCCAACAGAAGAGCTCACATTGGCCAGTCACGTCCGGTTGATCGTAGAGGTGAGCGATGGGTTTCACGATTGGTATCTCAGCAATGACGTGCAACAGTCATCCACTCATCCACCAGTAGTGCAGTTCGAGCTATGTCCACATACACCATGGGCGGTACCTTGCTTCACTTGGGGTTCCACTTCCGGAGACCAGAGAGGGTACCCATGACGACGCCAAGTCATCGCAAACAACGTCTCGCATGGGCTAAGGAACGTCGGCAATGGACCTTCGACAGATGGAAGAAGGTCGTCTGGAGTGATGAGTCCCGTTTTCTGTTGCACCGTACCGATGGCCGGGCTCGCATATGGCTTAAACAGCATGAAGCCCTATCTCCTTGTTGTACAGTTGGGGGTTCAACTGTATAAAGGTGGGGTTCTGGTATGGGGAGCTTTTCTCTGGTAAGCCCTAGGTACGTTGGTTATCTCACAAACACTGAATGGTGGATGCTACAGGAGTCTGTTAGCCGACCATCTCCATCCATATCTGCAGAAGGTTTACTCGAACCACAGGGCTGTTTTTCAACAGGACAACGTACCGCGTCATCGGGCTCGTATAACTTGTAAGTAGTAGGAAGAACACAACTAATTCGGCACGTTGCCTTTGCCCTAAATCTTCCCTTACTGTAACCCAATTGAACGTTTGTGTTATATGATAGAACGGAGTGTGAAAACTGCTGATTCTCCTCCACGAAATGAGCATGAATTGACGGACATTGGTCACGTTACACATGGAGGATGTTCAACACCTTGTAGAAACTGTTCCTAGGCGTCTGCGAGCCATGGTTTCAAAGAAAGGTGGATCAACGCGTTATTAGGTATGTTCCTAATGCAAAGCTAACTCAGTACATGTCCGTTCCAATTTTAAAAACCTATTACCGATTTTTTTTTTTTTGGTTGGAGGTTTAGCAACCACCGTGAGCAACTCAATGGGCTATAAGCAGTCGCCCGTCCCTAATTTAGGGTTACTGGTTCCAGGGACGGGAGAGAGCCCGTGCCGTAAGACAAACACAACATCCATGCCTCACCGGGATTCGAACCCGGATCCCGTTCGGACGAATGATCAGAGGCCATCTCTTAGACCATTGCGCCACTGGGGCTTTACCGATTAAGTTTAATGCGTAAGTTGCGTATAATCGACGTTTCACTGTAGTTATACGACACACAAACACACGTGTGTGTGTGTGTTTGTGTGTAAGGATCTCGAACACCCATTTATCCTTACGTTCTATCCTAGACTTATCCAAAGCTCGAGCACACATTGGATTTCATGTTCTAGGTTCCAATACCAAACTGGCTTATTCAGAACTTGTGCACTCATTGAACTTCTCGTTCAGAACTCAAGTACCCATTGGATTTCGTGGGCAAAGCTCGAGCACCCATTGGAATTACAGAAAGGCGGCTCCTATGACTAAATTCACACTCAGAAAGCTGTTTAATTCTGTTCACAGATTCCTAGTTCTGTTTCTATCACACATCTAAAAATCACAATATTTTTTTCAGTCTGATTTGGCCAGTGAATGAGTCATTAAGGAGAAACTGTATAAACGTATTTTTATGATGTAGTAAAAAGGCCTTTGTTTTTCTTACATTCCCTGAAACCGCATTGAACTTTCAAAATTATGAATTTGTTCCCACAGCAAAAAAGTAGCATTGCTTATTTTGGCCTTAATTAAAACCATTTCGAAACTGAACTTAAAGTACGATGACTCAAAATTAGAGTAGTAGTTCCAGCTTTGGTATCAGGAGGAACAAAACGGAGTCGTTACTCATAGAAAGCGTACTTCTAAGATAAAAGTCTGTTTCTAGAAGTTTAAGAAGTCTGACCTTGTGCATGCTTATAAAAACTACATTTTCATGAGAACATGGCTTCTGAAATGTTTATTTTGATTCCTATAAGAAAAATCAATCCGCCCCCCTCCATATCCTTAATTTACATGAAAAGCTGTACACTAGTGTCATATATCGAATGAATATTTCTTTGGTATATCTCATCCCCCTACCTCATCTCATATGCTTCCCTTCCCACCCATCTCTTGTGCAGGATGTCAAGGAACGATATCTGAAATTCTGATCGTAGAAAGTGAAACCTTCACATCACATCTTTGGTTCCGTTTGAGCAATTTCGGTGCTTGTCAAATGTTGTTTCCACGTCAATGATAGGTGACTTCATTGGACCATTCTAATTAGGTTCCAGGGATTCGACGGAGTTAAATTTCGTTCTCGGTCTGCAGCGTTCCGAGTGACCCAGTTAGCTGGCGACTTCAAAATCTTGTAAGCTTTCCTTATTAGCCTTCAGGGTACAAAACGTCTGTGTATTTCAGGCCACGAAGTGTTAAGATGATGTTCGTCCTCGGACTCTTGTGTAGCTGAAACCGGTTCCCACTTTCTTTTTCTTCTTTTCTCTACCCTTTTTTTCAGAAGTTTATGCGCAACTACTTTTTTTTTCCGCTGCCGTCTGCATTCTTATGCGGAGCTTGTCGCCTCACTTGAAGAAAATGTGTTTGAGATCTGAATTTGATATATTTTTTCGTTTATGGAATTCGCAGCTCTTGTTGCTACAGGGGTAGTATTTTTTTTTTAGATTGCTTTTGTAAAAGGAAATTTTTTTAGGGTTTGTGTATCATTCTAAATGTCCCCTGGAGGACACAAAACGAGATAATGCAAAATTTTTACACGAAAACAGGAAATGGCATTAAGTTAAACAGCTTTTGACCTTACGCCTGCCTTTCCGTTATACAGAATTTGAGTCGGGATAACACCTTTTTACTGATAAAATATAGAAACTTCTTTCAATGATCTTTAAAATTCCTTAATCTCGTGTAGAAACCAACAGTTCACTCGTCAAGTTGACAATCAGTCACCGATTCTCTTCAAAACCTGTCTCATAGGTTTGCAGTGGAGGCTCTGTGCATCTTTTGTAGTTACTCTCATAGACATTGCTTTCGAAAGCTTTCAGCTTCTGTTTCACCTTCTAGAATTTTGAACCGTACTTTAACAAGCACTGCTTTGTGTTCAGCTCAGTAAAATGCTGCACCAATGGCTTTGCCAGCTGTTCTTTCCTACTAAATCAAAATTTTAGAAATCCCTACGTGGGAGCATTTTCTCTGAGCATTGTAAACATCAGTTATTTAACTGTAAGGCAAATGAACTGATTTTAAGTAGTTCGTTTCAAAAAGAAAAAAAAAAGAAAACCAACAGAAGAAAAAAAAGAAGAAAAAAAAAGAAAACCGTGGTACTCTTTGTAGATAATTTATGCTATGCATCTTTAGCATGCCAAGATCTTTGTGGGTGTGTATGCATCTTTCGCATGCCAAGATCTTTGTGTGTTTGAGAGCATGCCAAGATCTTTGTGTGTACGAGACAATATGTTGTATTTACGTACAACATATTGCATTTATTCGCATCCACTCACGACCACACTGAGCCACAGTCAGGTACATACTACGTAGAAAGAAATCATAACAAACAAATCATCATCATCATCAACCATTATCAATCCACTGCTGGACGAAGGTCTCTCCAAGCCTCTTCCACAACGGTCTGTCTTGGGCCAGTCTCCTCCATGTTACTCCCGCATACTTTACCCATCTTCCATGTGGTCTTCTTCTGGGTCTTTTCCTGTTCCTTGGAATCCAATCTAAAATTTTGACTGTCCATCGATGGTCTGTTCTTCTGGCAGTATGTCCAGCCCATTGCCATTTCAAGGATTTTACTCTTGGTCATATGATGTCTTTCACTCTTGTCATTTTTCTGATCCACGAGTTCCTCTTCTTAACTCTCCTGGTTACACCAAGCATGCACCTCTCCATGCTACTTTGAGTTGTCTGAAGTCTTTGTATGTCTCTTTTAGTTAAGGTCCACGTCTCTGCACCATACGTAAGCACTGGAAACTGGCGGTCGCCAGAGCTCCTTTAGTGGGAACAGGATGCACCACGAGAAGGCGGGGTTGACATTTGTCAAGGAGAGGCTGTGATGTTGCGCATCACCTAACCTTACATCCCACAACAAACAAATAAGGTTTACTAATTCCTGACATTGAGCGGTACATAGGTAGGTGGATTAATAAATGTTATTGTCGTAAAATCAATGAAAGATGATAATATGTGAGTCATATAAGTAAATATTTACGAAATTATGGCGGCTGCAATAGTAAGTATTTCGACTGTTTAGTTTCCAAAAACAGTATTATTATTGTTATTATATTGAGATGTAGACGAACGTAAGAAACGACCCTGACGCCGATTAAATGTGATGTAGCTACGAAAGTCCATTTGCCCATGCGCAAGCTGAAATCTGACCTCAAGAGCTGAATCGCAAGTGTGTTAGTGGGGGGATTGGTAGCTTTTGGTCTGGGATATCTACAGGTGTTATACATCATTTTAAAGCTCTCGTCAATGACAGCTAACCCCCAACCCCCCGTCCCGCCCCCAACGGGAGGGGTCGAAAGGAAGCCAAAGTTCGCTACGATGTACACTTGACAACTGTTTGAAAAGATTCGTAACATCAAAATGCATTTCTGTAATGGCTTTTATCATATTTATCATGAGGTTCTCGTAATTTACGTAAATTGCAATGAGATGTTGTAACGTTTATGTAAAACGTGATAAAATAATGCTCGGTGATAGTTTAGTAAAATATATTGAGTAAGAATAAAATTAACTACTGCTGCGTCACTTCATGAACCAGCATGACACACTATCAGATTTCAACAATGGTTTTGACCAGTGATGTATTCAGGCATCCTCTCGTGGGTGCTGAGCCCCCGGAAAATCCCCCTCCCCACCGCAGGTTTTTGTGCGATCTCTCCTTATATTTAGTCTAATTGTTTTCGTTATAGTTGAATATTGGGAGAAATTAATTAAACTTTAAAATGTGTGAAAATGTTATAATAAAAAAATCCACAAGGACTTCAAACTCAAAATTTCTATCATCTTTCAATAAAAAATTAGTCCTCGCTAAAGGAGCGATTTTTCAAGCACTTTCAACTCGGACTACTTCCGGAGTAAAAATCTAATTCCACAGAGTATAGATTTTTGCACTGCAATACATAATAATATTTTGGAAGCTGGCATTCAGGTTGTTTGTCTTCTGGATACGGACTTTTCATGTATACGGTTGAGCCTCAGTGTAGCTAATGAGACGTTAGAGCTTCCAGCACAACAAATTATTTGCTACCTAATTTTTAATAACAGCATATTGCTAGATGTTGTTCCCATAAAAAAAAAATTTGCACCCCCCCCCCCAAATAATATCCAGGCAGCTGAAACTGGCATCCAAACAGTTGGCATTTTCTTTACTACTATCATCATCATCATCATCATTGTCAACCATTATCAATCCACTGCTGGACGAAGGTCTCCCCAAGTTTCCTCCACAACGGTCTGTCTTGTGCCAGTCTCCTCCATGTCACTCCCGCATACTTTCGAATTTCATCCACCCATCTTCCATGTGGTCTTCTTCTGGGTCTTTTCCTGTCCCTTGGAATCCAATCTAAAATTTCGGCTGTCCATCGATGGTCTGTTCTTCTGGCAGTATGTCCAGCCCATTGCCATTTCAGGGATTTAACTCTGATCATGATGTCTTCCACTCTTGTCATTTTTCGGATCCACGTGTTCCTCTTCTTATCTCTCCTGGTTACACCAAGCATGCACCTCTCCATGCTGCTTTGAGTTGTCTGCAGCCTTTGTATGTCTCTTTTAGTTAAGGTCCACGTCTCTGCCCCATACGTAAGCACTGGAAGGATGCATTGATCAAACACTTTTCTTTTAAGACATAATGGCATATTGCTCTTGAAAATTATGCTGTTTCTTCCAAAAGCTCTCCAGGCAAGTTTTGTACGCCGATTAATTTCTTCACCAATGTGACCCTCACTTGATATCTGCTGTCCAAGATAAACGTATGTGTCTGTTATCTCCAGCTTTTCTCCATCAATCGATAAATCTTCATTTCTTGTAAAAGCATTGAACATCACTTTTGTCTTCTGAAAGTTCATTTTTAATCCCACTTCTTTACTCTTGTCAGCAAGTTCCTGGATCATACTCTGCAGCTCAGATGGGGTAGTTGCAAAAATGACTACGTCATCAGCAAAACGAAGGTGGGTTAGATAATCTCCATTAATCTTTATCCCCTTGTTTTCCCAGCTCAGCAACTGAAAAACACCCTCCAATGTGGCATTAAAGAGCTTCGGAGATATGGTGTCACCTTGTCTCACTCCCTTTCCAATTTTTACGTGTGTTGTATTTTCAAACAGCCTAATCTTTGCACTTGCATTTTCATAGATGTTATTAATAATATTAATGTATGTATCTTCAATACCGCAGGTTTTCAGAGCCATTGTAACTGCTGATGGTTTCACCGAATCAAAGGCTTTTTCATAATCGATAAAAGCCATGCACAATGGAAGTTCATATTCCCTTGCTCTTTCAATTAGTTCTCTCAGCACGTGGATATGATCTATTGTGCTGTAGCCACTCCTGAATCCAGCTTGTTCTCTCGGTTGAGCCATGTCCAGTGTTACCTTCAAGCGGTGTGAAAGAACTTTAGTGAAGATTTTATAAACTACTGATAGGAGGCTGATAGGTCTGTAGTTTCCAAGATCCTCAATGTCACCTTTCTTATGTAGCAGGATCATTGTAGCGGTGTTCCAATCCTCAGGAATCTTTCCTTCATTAAGGCATCGAGTGAAAATTTGGGCGAGTACTGTTTCGATTTCTCCACTTGCTTCTTGTATGATGTCTACAGTAATTCCATCTTCTCCTGGAGCTTTTCCTCGCTTCATGTTCTTGATTGCATGTGCAACTTCTGCTGGAAGGACTGGAAGAACTCTGGTACCTTTCATGATGTCTGGAGTACATGTATCATCCCTTTCATATAATTTGGAGTAGAAATCTTTCACTCTTGTCAAAATTTCGCCTCTATTTCTTGTTACAGAACCATCTTCTTTTCTCAGTGCCATAATCTGTTTTCTTCCCTTACTGAGATGTCCCTTTGCTATCTTTAGGCTTTGGTTGTTTTCAATTGCTTTCCTCACTAGTTCACAGTTGAATTTTCTTACGTCTTCAGTGATACTTTTTCTTACTGTCTTGCATAGCTCTATATATTCCACTTTGGAAGTCACATCTTCTTTAGTTGTCCTCATCTCTCTTCTTTTTTGCATCAACATTTTGGTTTTTCCTGATAATTTGTTTACATGCAACTTGTTCTTAGACCCAGCTAATTTTGTTGCTGTTTCCATAAGAGCTTTGGTTACTTTTCTGTTAACTTCAGAGATGTCCACTTCTTCCGATGTTGGGCCTTCTAAAGCAGAGAACCTGTTCTTCAGTTCCAACTTGAAGGTATTATGGTGTTTTTTAAGGTTGGTTATGTCAATAGATTTTGTTTGTCTTATGAGCTTGCCACGTTCAAGTTTAGTGTTGAGGTGCATCTTACATCTCACCAATCTATGGTCACTACCTGTGTTGAACTTGTTTAGCACACTGCAGTCTTCTATGACGAATTTTTTGTTACACATAATAAAATCAATTTCACTTGTCGTCCCATTTGGATGTCTCCATGTCCATTTCCTGTGTGGCTTTTCTTGAAGAAGGAGTTCAAGATGAAAAACCCTTCTGCCTCTGCAAACTCAACGAGAGTATTTCCACGCTGGTTTCTGTTGCCGTGACCGAATTTACCTACTGAAGTTTCATTCTGTTGCCGTTGCCCTATTTTTGCATTGAAATCTCCCATAATTATTTTCAAGTGCTGCTTACCTTTATTATTTAGATGACAAATTTCCTCATAAAATTCTTCAATTTCTTCTTCAGGATGACTTGTGGTGGGTGCATAAGTTTGAATAATCTGAGCCTGGTATCTTCTCGATAGTTGGATAACGAGTCGTGCAGCTCTGTCAGAGGAACTTTCAACTTCTACCACTTTATCCTTCAGTTTCTTGTTTATTATAAATCCAACACCACTAGTTCTGCCAGTATCTGTCCCACGATAGTAGAAGAGATGTCCACTTTTCAGTTCGATGAGATCTTCTCCTTTTCTCCTTACCTCACTTAGCCCCACGATGTCCCACTTGATCCTTTGTAGTTCCTCTTCCAATTCAAGAAGCCTTGAATCAGAAGATAGGGAGCGTCCATTGTACGTAGCCAAGGTCAGCATCAGATGGCAGCCTAGTCCGGTCCTCCGGGGGATTCTTAGCACCCTCTGCCTTCATGTCGCACTGGCCGCTGCCTTGGCCAGGTACATTCCAGCTGCCGGAGACTGAGGGCCAAGATTTAAGTTGTGGAATCATTTTGGAGGGGTTTGGCCATAACTCACCACGCTGGCCAAGCGGGTTGGTGAGTGTGGGATAGAATTTCCTCTAATCCCGATGGTATAGTTATACCGCTAGTGGCGGTCGTCAGAGCCCCTTTAGTGGGAACAGGATGCACCACGAGAAGGCGGGGTTGACATTTGTCAAGGAGAGGCTGTGATGTTACGCATCACCTGACCTTACATCCCTACTACTATATGCTAATCTAAATTACTACTATATGCTAATCTAAATAACCTAAAGGAGCTGAAACCAAATGGCAGTGGATTGGTTTACACCATACGTTTTCAGGTAATACTGTAATGGTTCCTTAATATTCGGAAATACACTTGTAGTAGGGAGAGGACATTTTAATGTTTTTTTTTTGGAAGAGGGGGGGTGGATTTTCTGCAGCACAGAGTTATCTTACTAGGATCTTCAATATTCTACACCGCCCCATAGTGAAATCCGTGGTGCATTACTGAATTGAAATATAGAAATAACATTTTTACATTTTTAATCACTTGTATGTGTAGATTTCTTAGAATTTGCATTTGCAATACACGTGCATAAGAAAATGTTTATACGTATGTGAACAAATTATCAGGAAAAACCAAAATGTTGATGCAAAAAAGAAGAGAGATGAGGACAACTAAAGAAGATGTGACTTCCAAAGTGGAATTTATAGAGCTATGCAAGACAGTACAAAAAAGTATCACTGAAGACTTAAGGAAATTCAACTGTGAACTAGTAAGGAAAGCAATTGAAAACAACCAAAGCCTAAAGATAGCAAAGGGACATCTCAGTAAGGGGAAAAAATCAGATTATGGCACTGAGAAAAGAAGATGGTTCTGTAACAAGAAATAGAGGCGAAATTTTGACAAGAGTGAAAGATTTCTACTCCAAATTATATGAAAGGGATGATACATGTACTCCAGACATCATGAAAGGTACCAGAGTTATTCCAGTCCTTCCAGCAGAAGTTGCAATGAAGAACATGAAGCGGGGAAAAGCTCCAGGAGAAGATGGAATTACTATAGACATCATACAAGAAGCAAGTGGAGAAATCGAAACAGTACTCGCCCAAATTTTCACTCGATGCCTTAATGAAGGGAAAATTCCTGAGGATTGGAGCAACGCTACAATGATCTTGCTACATAAAAAAGGTGACATTGAGGATCTCAGGAACTACAGACCTATCAGCCTCCTATCAGTGGTTTATAAAATCTTCACTAAAGTTCTTTCACACCGCTTGAAGGTGACACTGGACATGGCTCAACCGAGAGAACAAGCTGGATTCAGGAGTGGCTACAGCACAATAGATCATATCCACGTACTGAGAGAACTAATTGAAAGAGCGAGGGAATATGAACTTCCATTGTGCATGGCTTTTATCGATTATGAAAAAGCCTTTGATTCGGTAAAACCATCAGCAGTTACCACGGCTCTGAAATCCTGCGGTATTGAAGATGCATACATTAACATTATTAATAACATCTATGAAAATGCAAGTGCAAAGATTCGGCTGTTTGAAAATACAACACACATAAAAATTGGAAAAGGATTGAGACAAGGTGACACCATATCTCCGAAGCTCTTTAATGCCACATTGGAAAATGTCTTTCAATCACTGAACTGGGAAAACAAAGGGATAAAGATTAATGGAGATTATCTAACCCACCTTCGTTTTGTTAATGACATAGTCAATTTTGCAACTACCCCATCAGAGCTACAGAGTATGATCCGGGAACTTACTGACAAGAGTAAAGAAGTGGGATTAAAAATGAACTTTCAGAAGACAAAAGTGATGTTCAATGCTTTTACAAGAAATGAAGATTTATCGATTGATGGAGAAAAGCTGGAGATAACAGACACATACGTTTATCTTGGACAGCAGATATCAAGTGAGGGTCACATTGGTGAAGAAATTAATCGGTGTACAAAACTTGCCTGGAGAGCTTTTGGAAGAAACAGCATAATTTTCAAGAGCAATATGCCATTATGTCTTAAAAGAAAAGTGTTTGATCAATGCATCCTTCCAGTGCTTACGTATGGTGCAGAGACGTGGACCTTAGCTAAAAGAGACATACAAAGGCTGAAGACAACTCAAAGTAGCATGGAGAGGTGCATGCTTGGTGTAACCAGGAGAGATAAGAAGAGGAACACGTGGATCCGAAAAATGACAAGAGTGGAAGACATCATGATCAGAGTTAAATACCTGAAATGGCAATGGGCTGGACATACTGCCAGAAGAACAGACCATCGATGGACAGCCGAAATTTTAGATTGGATTCCAACTGACAGGAAAAGACCCAGAAGAAGACCACATGGAAGATGGGTGGATGAAATTCGAAAGTATGCGGGAGTGACATGGAGGAGACTGGCACAAGACAGACCGTTGTGGAGGAAACTTGGGGAGACCTTCGTCCAGCAGTGGATTGATAATGGTTGATAATGATGAGAGATATATATATATATATATAACCAGTCAACAAATTTCAGCCCCCTCGAAATTTGCAATCGCTCCCCTCCCCTTCCCCCCGGAAGAAACTCTCTAAATGTAACACTGGTTTTGACAGTGATGCACCGTTACACATTTTCATTACATCTAAATACCTTATCTGGGATTTAATTTACCACTGTCGGGAAAGATGCATAGCATTAAAAAAAAACCACTACGCCTTTGTTCGTTGTCACCAAAGTCAGTAAAACTACATAAAACGTGCAACCGGTTTTTCTTTTGTTGTTGTTGTTGTTTGAACGTTTTAGTACGTGCCTCCGTTTTTTTTTATTTTCACGTATTTTTATTCTAAAAAAAAAGTATGCCTCTAGTGTTTTTCAATTTCCTCTGTCTGTCCATAGGGTATTTCCGCATTTATAAGTTTGATTCGAAACATTCTTTGTGCATCGGATAGAGTAAACCATGAGAATAATTTGTGCCCTTTCAAATTACTGTCATGATCAGCTTTTTCACGTGATGATGTAAACTTATATTTATATAATAACTAGAACTACGAGTTAAATTTTCTCACCATTGCCCTCTTGTCACGACACATAATTCTACAGCTAGATGTCGTAAACATTTATTCTCAATCTAACAGTAGGCCTATCTCTGTTTCTAAATTTCAGATTTTAATTCTTCTTGCTTCTCCTGCTAACAGGAATTAACTACTAACAATATTTTTCTGAAGAAGCTATAGATAGTATACGTTTTCAGGTAATACTGAAACGTATTACCCGAAAACTTATTTCAAGGTAATACAAGAAATTTCAAAGTCCCGCTTGACCAAGCACGCTCTTATAAATTAAGCGGCTAAAGCTAACTACCCTTAGACTTAGGTCGTTGGGTTGGACTTGGAGCCCACGATCAATGGTAAGCTCTTTTTGTAATATTGACGAAGACACTAGTACCGATTGTGATAGCCTTATATCCCCAACACTTTATCCACACACTGACCCAGAGCACAAAGATATTCTGTACCATAGGTGTTAAAAAGGGCTTCTACTCAAGGATAGGTACTATTTCGCAGTAGGCAATCATTAACCAAATAAATACAAAAATTAATTCCTTAGGAAAACTGTTATGTGGCATGTGCGCACATTTTAACTTTCAGAATGATTGTGGTGAGTTAGTTAGAAATGGGGTTCTCGAGAGGCGTGGTCAAAGCCTAATTTTTCAAAGGAAAATAATTATTTGGTGCAACACCTCGTTTCAAGGGCCGTTCGATGTTACATTCAGTCATGAGTGGATATTTCAGGGGTGCTCACAGAGCTTGAGCCCTCCCTCCTCCAAGAGCATTATTTTGCGGCCCTCTTTTTTCATAAAATTGATCAAACTTAACGTTGAGTGGAGAAACCAAAAAGTTGCCCAAATATATATTTAAAATGAAATGGTCAGCACATATTTATTCCTAGTTTACGGTTTGTACTACTTCATAAAGCTTTTTCTCACCCCCCCCCCTCTCCCCCAGCGAACGTTGGTGCTTATTGCTGTGGTGCGCAGTTGTTTTCTGTTGGCAAAGGTAAAAAAATATTAAAAAGAAAGCTGTAAAATCTAGCTGCTGTTCTATAAATCAGAACTGAATGCCTCCCCATTCGGAGTATAACAAAAGCTTCTGTAGGACTCAATTAGGGCTGAATACATTTATTGTCGTTTGTGGGGTGTTTTAGTTTACATCAGCAGATTTATTGTTTTACAATTAACATATATGCGCCGACAAGTCAAAAGCTTGTGGCAACTTTGGAAATTGTGGTAATTTTGTTCAGTGTTCTACTGAGTCGTCACACTGGGAGCACACGCAGTTATTAGGGCTGGTGTGAATTCTTCTTCTTACTTTGATTCTCGTGCTGTTTTCTAATAAAAACTATTTCTCGTCCGTTCCATATGTTTTTTTCATTTGCATCCTACTGAGCAATAAAATGGAAAACCTCATATAAAATTGCACCATGCTGTCACAAGAAATATATCTTACTGTATGCGTCCTCCGTGGTTTATAAGGAACAAACGTATAATGAGTGAAAAGTAAAGATTAAAATAAATATAATGCTTATATGGTTTAGCACATCTAAAATGAAATACAAAATATTTCAAGTTCTTTAAGAGTTAATCATCGCTTCCACTTTAGTCTTAAAATTTCTCTTAATAACTAAAATGTGCTATTGTTTTATTCCCTGCTTTTGATTGTAATCGGCCGCACCACCTGACACCCTACACTACTCCTCCGCCCACGAAGCAAACTGGAATATTTGAAATTCTTTCATCGTTAAATTTTCTTAAAATTTACCAAAGACTGAATTATTACTAATTTTTTTTTTTACAATTCATGCTTTAACAGTTCTCTTTAATCAAGAATCTAACAGAATGTTCATGCGACTTATAAGGTGTTTTCCTTGTGGGTATGTTTGTTTTTGTAGTGGATCATTAGACTAAAATACCCATCCTTGTTTGGTCGTCCCGAAACGCCCCTCACCTTAGGAATATTTAGGGAGTACTGAAGGGTTAAATCAGGAAATCGTGAAAATGTTTTTTTTCCTGAAGAGGGGTGGGGGTCAAGTGGTTTTTATGATTTTTACACACACTGGCCAAAAAGTTACGAACCTTTATTATGGGAAAGTCAAAGACAATAAACATCGATATATGCAAATATATCAGTCACGTGGGCTGATGACGTTTACCCTTGTCCGCTATAAAGAGCGTTCATTTGCCTGCAGTAATGACCACGGATGGTGTAGCGGTCAACGTTCGTGACTACTACGGAAAAGTATCGGGATCGATCCCACGCAGGTACGAACGCTCGGAACACCAAATATCCGCTGTGCGTCGGGTCGGCACATTGAGCCTTCGGATCTCGGCACAGAGCAGGAGACTCAGAGGTTAATCTTCCACAGAGACTCACGACAACAATTTGGACCAGAAGATCTCAATAGAACAGCGCGCCAGTGGAAGGACATGGAACTAAAAGGTCGAACCGTAACCTCCTGCCTTTTTTTTTTTTTTCCCCAACTCTCTCCGCAGTGCTGCTTATATAGCCACTGGTACCGTATCACGTGACAGATGATATCGTAGTTTCATGTCCGACCACTGGGGCGCTGTCTTCAACACGAGAGTTCAGCCGCTGTCTCTCCTCCTCTGTGGATCTCGGGCACTGGCCCCCGGTTATAAATAAGGGCACCTTCTTTCCCTTTTCTACCTCACTTCCGTGTGTCTTTCCTGTCGGGCACTCTAGTCCAAATCTCTTAGCTTCCTACTTCTAAGGGTTGTTTAAGACCTGGGGTCAGACACTTTCTTCCTAAAATCCTCTACATATGATTTAATCTTGTCTGAAGTAATGTAACTCATGCAAACATGGGGAAAACTCAGATTCGCGAAAGGTGAATCCCAGTCGCCCGTCTATCGGGAGCCACAATTAATAAAATAAATTACTTGTTTTTCAAAAGCAGCCATTTCAAAGGTGTTTAGCTGCTGGAAGATAGACGGATCTTCCATATCTGAAAGTCATAAATCCGGCAGTAAAAATACTCAAAAAGAATATGATCATCTGGCTGTGAAGAGGATTACGCACTATCTACCAACAAGTAATTGGACACCCCGGCAATCGACGATATCTGCGGTCCTGATACACGTCACGGCCGCCGCCGTTAAATATCGTGTGGTAAACAACAACGCAACCAGTCGCATGCAAGATGCCACGCTGTACGGATCTCTCTGATTTCAAGAAAGGTGTAATCGTCGGGAATCACAGAAATGGCCGATCCATACGTGACATATCCAGCGAGTTGAAGTACCCAAAATCGACAGTGACCTACGTGATTGGCAAGTGGAATATGAGAGGTGACTGTTGGAATGTGCCCCGACCCGACAGACCCACAAAACTGGGAGTTAGAGACCGACTGGTGCTGGCCAGAGAAATTCGGAAGAACCGCACCAAATCGATGAGCCAAATCCGCGAGGAATTTCAACAGGCATCCGGGAGTGTTCTTTCGATGAATACCTTCCGTAAGGAAGCCCATCTGCTCGGTTATCATGGATATGCTGCCGCCCACAAGCCTTTGATCACCAAGTCCAATAGCGTTGCTCGGCTACACGTGGTGCAAAGAACGTCGACAGTGGACCGTTGAACAGTGGAAACAGGTTCTCTGGAGCGATGAATCTAGGTTCACCCTCTACCGTTCGGATGGCAGGGTCTGGGTTTGGCGTCTGCCTGGAGAACGCCTCCTGCCAGAATGTATTGTGCCAACTGTGAAGTTCGGCGGCGGTGGAATTATGTTATGGGGGTGTTTCTCTTGGTATGGCACGGGACCCTTGGTCGCAATTCCTGGTAGACTCAACGCCGGGACCTACTGCACCATTTTCGTTAACCATGCGCTTCCTACGTTGTGGCAGTTTTACGGGGTGGACCCATGTTACATTGTCAGGATGACAATGGCACGTATCATGTTGCGAGGTCCACCCTGGCTTGGTATGGTGACAATGGGGTTAATCGAATGAACTGGCCTGCGCAGAGCCTGGACCTTAAACCTATCGAGCACCTCTGGGACGAGTTGGAGTGTCGACTTAAGGGGAGGGGGGATGGGTGCCCCCACCGTCCGAAATCGGTGAAGGAACTGACCTGTCTTCTCCAAGCCGAGTGGAAGAAAATACCGCTAGCCGTCGTACAACGACTGGTTGAGAGTATGCCCCGGAGGGTCGTAGCTGTAATCGCCGCTCGTGGAGGCTCCACCCACTATTGAAGGTGAATAAACTTCGTTTTCCTTTGCTATCACAGGTGTCTAATTACTTGTTGGTAGATAGTGTATTTAAGAAGGTCTTCCAATAGAGCCGAACAATGCTTTAAGGTTTTCGATGCTTACGGAGGGGAAATCTGCCCATTCGGAAGCCACTTGTCTCAGCAAAAATAAAAAATCCGCTTACTCTGGTTCAAGAGAACGCCGTGAACGGACTTTTCATCAATGGAAGAAAGATGTGGTCAGATGAATCGTGCTACACCACTACCAGCCCTGACTCAACAATAAGCTTGTAGGGTTTGCACCCACAGAGAAAGTGTAGGCTCGGCTAGCCTGTTATAGGCTTTTGAGCCGAGTGGGGAAACGGAAGGACACTTGGTCTAATCTAGAGGCTCACCATATGAAAGATGTTTGTAGACAGTATAGACGGGTCAGAAAATACGTCACTGTTATTTTGTCACCATTACTGAAAAATCACTATCACCGTTGCGACCACTGTCAAAAAGTAACGGTTCTCTAAATTGACTGATAAGGATGTCACCGTTAGCCGTGTGTGTGCGATATTTAGGGTCCACAATAATTGTTACGTCGTAATTTCGGTTACCATGTCGTTATATCTAAACAATTTGTCACCTTTTCTGTTCAAACATCACAGCTAATGGTGTGAGCTTTCTTTCAGTCTTCCCCTTTTTTCCACGCTGAAGATAGCTTTTGTTTTGTTTTTCGCTGTCCGTTCTCTCTTAAACAAAGAATTCAAAGTGAGCTGATTGTAGCAGTGATTTTATCACTGTTAAAAGTAAAATGGAACCTCGCTTTCTAGTTTCTCTACAGCTACATCCCCGCTGTCGTAAGCGGTAATTTCCGCGTTGAAAGTGGCAGTTACTTTCGTGGAATTGTCATCTTTGCCACTGTGATAAGAAAATCACTGTTAAGCCCACCTCTAATTGACAGAGAAAATAGCAGATGTAGCAACTACTGCGTCACAGGAGCCACTGACTTTCACACGACCTCAAAGTGCACACTACAGTAGAAGTCCAATCCGTTAGCAGGCAAGAACGCTGACCGTGCAACACATTGTGTTGCATTTATGGTTGGTAGAGAGTGTGACTGAGAACCTCATGGAAGCGATGGGTCCGGCATACCCTGCGAGCACAATCCAAACATCTGGAGGTGGGATTCTGAGCCTCCGTTGCATGAAATTATCCGCTGGAGTCGCACATGTAAATCTGAAAATATCGAAGACATGCTCAGTCAAGTGGGAATTACTCTCGGACTCAGAATTTTAACGCAACTTGGGAAATCTGGAATTCTCAGAGAATTTGAAAACTGTTCTAAAAATCAAGGAGAAATGTATTTTTTTCTAAAATTTAGAAGTTGTTTTTTTTTTTTTGTTTTTTTTTAGATTTCAGACCTTTGCTTGAAATTATTGCTGCTTAGAATTTGATAGATCCTACTTTCAATACATTACAATTTTCTTTAATTCCAAAGAAAACTATCAAAACTGAACTTTAAAAACTTTCCAGTTAAGTTTTTATTCGGTTGTTTCATGTCTTGCAACACGCAGCAATTAGGCACAATCGCCTGATACACTCCTACCTAAAGAAATACGTCACGTGAGAACCAACCAACCAATGGATCAAAACCCTTAGTTGGTTCTCTTGCAACATATTTCTCTGATCAGGAGCCCATTCGGTAGTTGAGTTTAACTCAATTATGTTACAGAAAAAAGAAAAACTGAAACTAATAAACTGACAGATTTTTTTCTTACATATGAAACATTTCTATAGGAATGTACATTTAATGGACAAAACAATAAAGATACCTAACAGCGTATTTGTTCCTCCTCTAGCGCGAATAATAACCTCTACACGTCGAGGCATCGACTCCATCAGATGCCGGAAGATTTCCGGAGGTAATACCAGCCGTGCCTATTGTAGCAATATCTACAACTCCGTCCGAGACGTCGGTCCAGGATCCATGAATCAGATGTTCTGCTCCACGGCATCCCATAGAGCTTCCACAGGGTTTAAATCCGGGGATCTTGAAGCCACTGGATGGTTTCAAACTTAGATGAGTGTTCTCCGAGTCATTCCTCGATAACTGCAGTCCGGTGTGGCAGCGCATTGTCCTTCTGAAACAGACCATCGGCAGCAGGATGCGAGAAGACTATGAAAGCGTGTAGGCGATCAGCTCGGACATTGCTGGTAGCGCGCAGCGATTAAGGACCTTTCTATAAATACTAAGGGACTCAATGTTTTCCCATGAGGAGGCTCCCCAAGCCATTACAGAACCACCATCTCCATGAACAGAACCAACCTGGCACGACGGAGCACATGGCCTCATACTGTCGACGCCACACCCGCACCCTCCCGTGAGCTCGGTACAGATGTAAACGGGATTCATCTGACCACGTGATGTGGCGCCACTCTGCAGAGGTCCAATTTTGATGTTCTCGGCACCAGTCGAGGCGTAATGTCCCATGACGAGCAGTCAACAGTAGCACAGGAGTAGGGCGTCAGCTTCCTTAGCCCAGGGTATCTAACGAATGCCATACCGTTTGCTCGCTGGCACTGCTTGTGCCTCTGGCATTTAATCTGAATGCGATTTGTGCAGCCGTTCGAAGCGGTCGGTCTGCACGAGCCTGGATAGTCTACGTTGACCCCAGTCATTAGTGACGTCTGGTCCGCCACCGCTTGTCCTCTGGGCACTGGTACGTCCGTGGATGGTATACCCACAGTACACCCTTGATGCAGTTGGCCTCGGGAACCCTAAGGTTCTCACCACTTGAGTGATAACGACCCAATCTGTCTCGCGCGGACAATGTGTCCACGATCAAAGTCGCTCAGATCACTATATTTACCCATGTTCGTTGATTCCGAGCGATACACTGTTGGGAAAGCTCTGCTGTCCGCCTATTTATTGCTTCCGTCGGTTTAGGGGTGTTCCACTTTGCGCGGGGTATGCCATGTCCAGCTGCCCATCACCCCTATCTCTAATGTTTTGTGTACTGAGTGTATTAACAAATTCTCCGTGGGCAGTGTACTACTCAGCATCAGAAAAAAACATGGAACAATGGTACCAAAATTAATATACCTCATGCATTTAGTTGTTATTAAAGAATAGCAGGTAATTATATAAAGATGCGAGAGAGAGAGAGAGTTTACAAATGTGTGCTTTCATGACTAAATGCAAGAACGGAGGGAAATAATTCACTGCAACGCGATTTGGTTCGCTAGTCTGGAAATTTTTTTAAACCACCTGGAAAAACCTGGGAATTTAATTTTTTTGTGGTTATTCTGGTACCGCCACCAGTGTTTATCCTGCTACGAGTGTAGACGTATCCGATACCTGAAAAATTTACCTTCTGATAGAAGAAAAGGAATTCTGTACCGAAGGCTGAAGTACAGCAACGTACATTTTAACGAAAACGATGAACGTTAGGATTCTCGCTCAAAAATCAAGACTCCGGAAGTGGAATTCCTTTTAATTCTGCTTTCAACTGTAGCAGCAATTATTCAAAACACGCCCGAATTCACCTTCAAACATAATGCATGCCTAAATTTTGAAGGTTTCCTAAAAGTAAGATCAGTACGGAGCTCCCATTTTAACCTCGTACAGTGTCTTTGGTTGAAGTGGAACGTCGGGTCAGGGCTGAAGACCCACTTTTATGACTCATTTGATGACTACGTTGCAGAAAGATGCGTACAATATTATATTTCTATGAAGATCGAAGCTTGCATCGGGAGCTCAGATGGATTCCTATGTTTCTAAGATTGGTAGTATACAGCGTCCCCCCCCCCTCAAAGGGGCATCAATGAAGCTTCAAACTTTATCAGGCACATATGTATTCAGATGGAGGGTCCTAATCCATATGTGACTGAGTTCACACTTGAATCATATACGGGTGTTCATTTAAAGCTGTATCATTTTAAAACACTAACTGAATGTGAAATACAAATAAAAAAAAAAATAAATAAAAAAAAGTGGAGAATCATACACAAATAAATCGTACTACAGGAGGTAGTGACTAGCAGGATACAAGCACAGTGGAACCCCATTTATAGCCGCCCCGGTGGCGCAGTAGTCTAAGCGATGGCCTCTGATCATTCGTCCGAACGAGGTCCGGGTTCGAATCCCGGTGAGGCATGGATGCTGTGTTTGTCTTACAGCACTGGTTTTCTCCCTTCCCTGGAACCAGTGACCCTAAATTAAGGACGGGCGACTGCTTATAGCCCATTGAGTTGCTCACGGTGGTCGTTAAACCTCCAATTAAAAAATAAAATAAAAAGAACCCCATTTATACATTTTTCAATGGACGAAGTATAAGGAACGTATAGTTAAAAAAACGTATAAATGAAACCGAGCACGTTTCTTTCCTTGATGGCATATTATTCTGTTGCAAAAAGTGGCGTTTCCGTTAGTATTATCATTTTATATTTTTACTACGTAGTAAATATTATATATTTTATGTTCTAGTGTACTAGTATTTTCAGTCATTCCTTTTTTTCTCACAGCTTGTTTTCTATTTTTACTTTATTGCTTTCAATCACGCTACAGCACTAGTAAATACAGTATGTACTACACATACTGAATGTACATAGTATACAATGTATTACTTCCAATTCATTCATTTACGATTAATAGTTTTACATAAGGATATATGATGTATTTCATTATGAAAAAATACAATTACATTAATATGGTTTAAAAACTCGTTAATTTTCATTGTTCACATTTAAGTTGAAACATTGTATTTTCAATGCTCTTTTGAGCCTGGATTGTTTTTTTCTCCGGTATTATGACTATAAAGGAAGCCCTTAACGACGCCGAACGATTTCAGTGCATTGTAAAATTTTGGGCGTTGATGCACTCACTTGAGAATCGTTACTGGAGACGTTCTCATTGCATTTTTATTCTTAATCATTCCACATCGTCATAACTGATGACGTTGCTGAATCCGCGTCGCAACTGACGTAACCATGGAAACTAAACTCATATTCCTCTTCAATTATAGCGTTCCAGTCAGATCGCATAACGATTTCTTCTTGGGGTGTAGAAACTTCTAGAAGGCAGCATGTCGATGTCAAATATCGAAATCCAGCTTTTGCGAAACAGTGTTTCCGACGAAACACGCGTGTGATTTTGATCACCTCTTCCTTAAATATCTCCACTTTTTTTTAAGATTAGGTTTCACGACATTGAAAACCCATACGACTCCTGTGCAAAAAAGTGAACGCAAAGGAAGGTATCAAAGAAAAAGTCTAATATGGCAACGTCAGGCAAGAACAGGTTTCTACTGCAGGTGCCATTTTAGCTGACCAGTGGTAGCGCATGAACAGCGCACGCATTTCGCAAATTGAGTAAAAATGTCGCCTGTCCCAAAAATTCTGAATATTCTCGACAACTCTCGCTAGGTTCTTCAACGTAGAGCAGGTGGATGAAAGAAAATAGGAAGAGCGAAAGACTGAAGGAGCGTTGGTAAACGGAATTCGGGCTAAGGGAAAAGACTATGGCAAAAGGAATTCGCGTGGTTTGAATTTCTAATTCACAACACTGCAATTTAACGTGTAAATGAGAAAAACGCTAATTCGATTAACGTATAATTGATAA
Organism: Macrothele yani; assembly: GCA_039090855.1. NCBI lineage: Eukaryota > Metazoa > Arthropoda > Arachnida > Araneae > Macrothelidae > Macrothele > Macrothele yani. The sequence goes on from CM077026.1 coordinate 82,186,050, forward strand.
TATTTAACATTAAGGGCAATTCAGAATTTTTGGACAGGCGACATTTTACGTATAAATGAGAAGGAAAAAAAAACCGTACAGGTGAGAAACGTATAAACGAGGCTGTAATTTTATCCAAACTGAATTCGGCGAGAGTCTTACTTTGAAAAGGTCGACAACTCTCGCTCGGTCCTGCAACGGGCAGTTCTTGTTTAAACTGTCGATGGCATGCGATGTGTTTTGCAATGCAGTATTTTAGTAGTAGGACGGTTTCATATCGTTGAACTTTTTTTCATTAGAAAATCATGTGTCGCTTGTAGACGAGACTTCATAGAACGTTTTCCCGATATTCTGTGCATAGAGTTATAACAGCGGACATAGGGAAATTCGTCGTAACTACCAACCCAGGAAAACGGTCTGTGTCCTACAAAATCGGTAAATATGTTACAGTCAATCATACGCGGCGGATAAGGAATATCTAAAATTTTACACATTGTACATGAACTTATAAATGTATGTACAATATAAGAGGTTACACTACTGCAAATTTAATAGAAATATGATACTTTGAATGACGCGTTCTTTGCAGACGAAAGTGGTTCCCTTTCTTCTCAGTAGGTAAGAATAATTAATCAAACATCCTTCCAGAATAACATTTCGAACATGTTTATTTTTTCATTCATTTATTTTTCATTTCGACTTCAGTTGGATGCAAAGTACGAGTGTGCTCGAAGTAGGACATGATTTATAACTGGTTGGCATAGAAGTAGAAGCAATGACGCACTCAGTAGGGGGGGGGGCCTCCCAACGAAACTTAGTCCTTTTTACGCTTTCCAACCGTAGGATGAAGAAGCGTATATGCTCCTGCTTTGTCCGTCCGTCCGCACGATAACTGGCGTAAAAATGGTTCAATTTCGATGAAATTTCAGTACGTAGTAGGGGACCACCTGGGGACGAACCCTATTGAAAATGGACGAAATGTGGTCAAAGGTCAGGACATAGGATTGCGATCCATTCCATTGCCCTTATCCCATATTATTAAGGTGGACGTCAAGTAATTTTGCTTCCTATACTTCCAATGGAAAAAGTTTTGTAAACATTTCCTTCACAATTAATGTGTTCCCAAGGATGAAAATTTGAACATCGATTAAAATAACTTCATATTATAACTTGAAAAACTTAATATTTTCTAAAACATAACCATAATTATATTAAAAATCAATCACTTTTCCTTTGGTGGTGTTAAAACCAGAGAAAAGATGGCGCGACCTGACGTCAGTGGACAAAAAAATGTTGGATTGCATAATTACGGTTATGGTTTAGAAAATACTAAGTATTCCAAGTTATGAAATGAAGCTATTTTAATCGATGTTCAATTTTTCATCCTTGTGAACGCATTGATTGTCAAGAAAAAAGATGGCGCGACCTGTATTTTCATGACGTCAGTAGACAAACAAATGTTGAATTGCATAAATATGGTTATGTTTTAGAAAATATTAAGTATTGCAAATTATGAAATGAAGATATTTTAATCGATGTTCAAATTTTCATCCTTGGGAACGCATTAATTGTGAAGAAAATGTGTACAAAAGTTTTTCCATTGGAAGTATAGGAAGACAAATTACTTGACGTCCACCTTAAAGTAGCAATTCTTGTATGTATGTATGTATGTATGTATGTACATTTTATTTTGAAAACGGCTCTAAGAATTTTGATGAAAGTCGTTAACCTACCGTTTTCTGGTACTAGAAATCGATTTAGCTTGATCTCGACTTTAGGAGAATTCGTTTAGTATGTTAAATAACCTCCCCGAATTATAACGTTTTTAGTGATGGCGTTATTGTATTAATGTTACCAATGCTTAGAAATTTTATGACGTTATAATCTCGCCTTTGAGAATGTTGGCGTGCGGTCACGCTATCTGTCTCATTACGTCACGCATTGTGTGTGGATCCTATTAAAGTTTTAGGACGTCACACTTGCGGCGAGCAGATGGCCGCGATTCCCATCTGCCTCATTACGTCACGCGTTGTGTGCGTATGTCGGTCCGCAGGATAACTCGCGTAATAATCGTTCGATTTCGATGAAATTTTGGTATCTGGTAGGGGATCACCTGGGAAGGAACCCTATTTAAAGTGAACGAAATGGGGTCAAAGGTCAGTACATAGGAGCGGGATTCATTCCACTGCTGTTATGCGTCATAACTAACGTAAAAAAGGTCCGATTTCGATGAACTTTTAGTATGTGGTAGGGGACCACCTGGCGACAAACCTTACTGAAAATGGGAGAAATGGGGTCAAAGGTCAGGACATAGAAGCGGAATCACTTCCATCGCCATTATGCGTCACAACTTACGTAAAAATGCTTCGATTTGGATGAAATGTTAGTATGTTGTAGGGTCTTGCCTGGGGACGAATTCTGTTGAAAATGAGCGAATTGGGATCAAAGGGTAGGACACAGGAGCGGGATCTATTCCATAGCCCTTATGCATCATAACTTACGTAAAAATGCTTTGATTGCGACAAAATTTTATCATGTTATTTCGGAGGTATACCAAACCGGTTCTGTTGAATATCATCGAAATGGGATCAAAGGTCAGGGCACAGGACCGAGATTTATTCCACAGCCATTATTCTCATAACTTGAGTAATAACTTGAGTAATGATTTCTGGTATGTTGGAAAGCGTATTATAATCAATGCATTGCATGATTTTACTAACTTGTCTTTGTTTGTGGCTGCTTATTTTCAAATTTATTTGCATATGTTTTTAAATAATATATTTTACGAATTATTGGAACCGCACATACAGCGGAGATATTATCGCTTCCCAACATTTTGGGAGATGTTTTCTCTGTGGTATTTATTTGTATTTGCATCTTCAGTAGTTTGGGCTACCCCTGTAAAGAACTCCTAGGTGCGCCACTGAGTAGAAGCGTACTTAGCAGTGGTATGAATACATTTTGTAATATGAATTCATACGCTCCGAAATGTACTGTTAACCAAGAGATAGAAGTGAAATTTTTAAGTTAAGGACCTCATAATCATAGAATGATTTGTAGCCTGGGAGTCACCCAGAAAATTTCTTTTTTACAAATAACAAAAAAGGAAAAAAAAAAAAAGGAAAAATTATACATAGTGCACAAGGAGTGAATTTATTATATCGCCTGTGTATCATTTACATTTTCCTTTTGGTGGACTCCGAAGCAGAACTTGCATCATGCCTGCGGTCTGTCAAGGGCCTCTTTCAAAACCTGTTGGCCGTCTCAGTTGCCGAGTAGTCAGAGGCCCGGGCTCCTGGCTAATCATCCTAGATGAGTTCTAGTCCGAGTCCCAGATTGGGCATCGGTGTTGTTTGTGCTATGACGCTGACTCTATCTCTTCGAAGGAACAAATGGCCCTAAATTAAGATAAGCGGCTACTTATAGCCGTAGATGTTACTAGAGTTGTTAAATCTCTCTCTCTCTCTCTCTCACACACACACACACACACACACACACACACACACACACAAAAATTACAATTAAGTCCCCAAAGACCAATGATTGGAAAGATACTTTCTAAATGCAGCTAGATACAACTACATTCTTGAAAAAATAGCTTGCTACAACTACTTTTTAGCTACTTTTTTACCTTTTGGTTCAAATTAATGGTACAAATTCTGAGGATCTCTATATGTACATACTTACTCTGGCATTGAGAGCTAAATACCCAGACAAATTGCACACATAATTTACCTTTATATTCACCTCTTATCTCTGATCAATCATATGTGACACATTTTGAAATATTAATTCCGGAGCTGCAGATTTCTGAGGGTCAAAATATGTAATACCGATAAAAACGTGTATATTTTGAAGATTAGATGCTAAGTAATCCACGGGCCCGCCGGAAAGGCTTGCCCATTTTCTGGTTTTTATAGTTTTCTGTACATGCACATGCCATTCTTGTGCACTAAGCCGCCACGTTTGGTGATTAGTCTGAAGAGCGAGGGTCGGATCATTTGCCCCAGATGGAACCGAGTTAGAGTCGAAGATGAGGCACGCCTGGGTGGTGTGATTGTCTGATGGCACTGGTTCTCGTCCTTCTCTGGAATGAGCGACCCTAAATAGGGTTGGATATAGCCCTTAGCTTTATAGGTTGGACGTTGCTCATAGTGATCTTTAAACTCCGAAACAAAGAAAAAAAAAATCTTGCCGACAAACAAAAACGCTACATTTTCTCAGTGGATTTTTAGGATGTTGCATTTCAACGTGCAAATATGTATTTGAAGCATATTGCTATGAAAAATGCAAATGGGGAAGATAATCATTTTGTTTTCTCCTTAAAAGCAGCATAAGAAAGCGTCATCGCATACCCATGCTTTATTACACTGCTTGTAGCTAGAAGAAAAAAATCCTCCACATTTAGCGAGAAGAAAAATTTGTCCATATTTCTGCAATTGTATTTGTGGGCAGGATTTCACAATTTTCATTACGTGATCTTTTTAAAAAGCAAATACATATGTTCAGCAGACAAAGGGTATAAGTGCACTGCTGGCCACCCAAAATGCAACACCAAGAAGGAAGCATCCGATTAACCTGAAATTCGCAGCATGCGTCTCCCGCGAGAGGACATGAAAACGATTAGCATTGCAGGGCATATGCAAATCATGTGCGCCTGGCACGCCCCCCGAGAAGCACTATAAGAAGGGTTCACAGAAGGCCGGGTGTAAGTAGTGGAAGTGTATTGTGCTGCTGGACCTGTGCGTGGGAAACTACCTGGTGTCGCGTTCCAGAATACGGCAGTCATTCCAGCACGTTTCGGAGTTCGACATAGGACAAATAGTGGCTTATCGCGACAGCGGTTTATCGTACCGACACATCGGCGCCCGTGTGGAACGACATCCAGCCACAGTGAGGCGAGTATGGATTCGGTGGGTGCAGGAGGGACGGACGGACCGACCGACGTGAGCGATTGCCGCAGCCGCGGCACACCACCGAACGAGAGGACCGGCATGTTGCGCCGCGGGCATTGACGGCTAGCACCGTTACATCATGAAAGTTAGCGCAGGAATTAGGGTGTGTTGCGCAACAACCTGTGTCAGCACGTACCGTTCGACGTCGTCTGCAGGAGCGGGGACTTGTCGCACGGCGCACATTGCTCCGATTACCATTGACGTTACACCACCGGCGAGTGCGGCATCAGTGGGCCGTTGAACGCAGCACCTGTACGGAATGGCACGACATTGTCTTCTCCGACGAATCCCGCTTCTGCCTGCAACACCACGATGGTCGGATCCACGTGTGGCGGCACCGCGGCGAGAGACTGTATGACGCCTGCATTATGCATCGCCATACCGATCCATCGCCAGGCGTTATGGTTTGGGGTACAATTGGATATGACACCCGCACCCCTCTGGTACGCATCGCCTGTACACTCAACAGCCACCGCTACATCTCCGACGTTTTGGAGCCTGTAGTCCTCCCTTACCTGCAGGACCTGCCAGCTGCCACGTTTCAACAGGACAATGCGAGCCCGCATCGTGCAACAATTCTTCACGGCCCACCGGGTGTCGCTGTTGCCGTGGCCCGCATGTTCTCCCGATATGTAGCCCATCGAACACGTCTGGTCGCTGATCGGCAACCGAGTGTCCCCGGCAAGCACCACCCGCGGCTACGCCTGATGAACTGTGTCAACGTGTGGAAGCAGCCTGGACCGACATACCCGAAGCCCACATTAAAAAAGCCTCTTTCGTTCGATGCCGCGGCGTGTAGCGGCCGTTAGTGCCAGCCATTTGGGCCACACGAACTATTGATGTCTGCGTGTTCCGCAAGTCGCACGGGCCTGTAAGCTCAATCGTTTCATCTTTGTATCTGTTGTTATGTGTCCAGTAAATCTGGCTTTGCTATCTCGTATCCTTCTTGGTGTTGCATTTTGGGTGGCCAGCAGTGTAAAAAAATATTAACGGGTTTGTCTGGCTTTCGCAATGTAAGTCAAGTACGTGATTATACACACGTCACGGCATACTCAGCCCATGTTCAGGTAGGACATCTGAAACTGTCACTTGATATAAAGCATTTTTTCACTTTTTTTTTTTTTTAAGTAGAGAGATTTGTAGCGTTATGCTCACTAAAAGCTACTTTATTTTGTAGCGTGCTACAGCTACACTTTTCAATTTCTAGCGATGCGACATACAACGCTACTGTAAAAAATAGGGTACTAAAGTAGCAGCACAACTTGTAACGCGCTACTTCCGATCACTGCTAAAAACTACCAAGAAATTTTCAAGTCTTCATCTCGAACTGTTCCCGAGATATTCGTCGAAAACGTAGGACAGACATACAAAGTGCAAGCGTGGTGTGGCAGTTATGTCCAGCTCTTAGAAGTCATCCAGAATAGAGAATCATCCAGAAAGCCATTTGTCTCAAATGGTTCTAAAGAACAGAGATATTTATCAAAAACAAGCGAGCGTATGAGTAAAATAGCACACCGACAAAACGAAAAGAAAAAAATCGTTATTTTGGGAATCCTCCAGCATTGCGGGCCCCCGCTTCTGGGCTTCTCTGTAATTCCATCCCTGAAGCAAAGGATGAATAAGGAAAAATGACATGTAAACACATTTGACAAAAAATTACGAAATGCTGATTGAAACATGTACATAAGCATCAAGTTGATGAACGTAACGAGCTGTATAAATACGGAGAATAAAACTGCTGGATTATGATTGTGGATGTCTGAGGTGTGAGTTTAAAGCATTTGTAGCATTCTGCATTTCCTTTTACAGATGGAACTATGGGTCGTAAAGGTGACGTTACTGAGTTGCGAAAGGAGTAGGGGGGGGGGGGCATTGTTCTTGGTTTATAGCAAGAGGTGGTAAGATTTGTTGGGATGTCCGAGTCAACAGTCAGTAATGTCCATTTCCAGTGGAAGAGGTATGTAAGCTATCACTGTAGGAGGAGCAGCTGTGGTAGAAGCTCTATGATGACAAATTGGGATCGCAGGGGTTTGGGACGATTAGCAACTGCTGCATGTTTTCAGACTCGTCAAGAACTGGTTCAACGGTACAATTCTAGATCCAGTAAACCAGGTTCAGAACCAACTATACAATGCGCTGGATCCAGTAAACTGTTTAGAGCCAACGGTTCAATGCTGGATCCAGTAAACCAGGTTCAGAACCAACGGTACAATGCTGCATCCAGTAAACCAGGTTCAGAACCAACGGTACAATGCTGGATTCAGTAAACCAGGCCAACGGTACAATGCTGCATCCGATAAACCAGGTTCCGAACCAACGGTACATTGCTGGATGCAGTAAACCAGGTTCAGAACCAACGCTACGGAGAGAACTGCATGGTTTGGGCATTTTAAGTTAACAACTGTCCAGAAGAAAAATCGCCTTGCTTGGGCAAAACAGCATTGTCACTGGACCACTGAACAGTGGCGACGAATAGTATGGTCCGACGAATCTGGATTCTCTTTGTATTCCAATGATGGTCACTCCAGTGTCATACGAAGGCTGGAGAAGCATTTAATCCAGAGTCCAAGGAGCTGTGCAAAAAGGAAGTGGAAGTGTCGTGTTTTGGGGCTGTATTTCAAATACTGGAGTTGGACCATTCGTTGAAGTGTCCAGTCGCATGAAATCTATGTATTATGTGCCACTTTTAAATAATGTATTCTCATTTATCCAGTTTTTGGAACAAGGACATATAGTGGATCCTGTGTTTCAAGATAACTCTTGTGTCCGTCGAGCTAGAATTGTGCTGGACTGGTTTGAAAAATATGAGAGAGACTTCTCACATCTCAGTTGAACAGCAAATTCACCCGATCTAAATTTGATTGAAAAATCTGGGACATGTTAGAAAGGGCATTGAAGAATAAAAAACCCTTCACATTTGACGGTGTGAGGGAATCTTTTGAGCACGGAATTGGATAAACTTGATACGCATGTTATTCTGAGTCATACTGATAACATGCCAAACAAAATTAAAGTGTAATTAAAGCAGGTGGTGATATAACTCCTTATTCAGGAATAAAGTTTGCATTCCGTAATTAATTATTTGTCCGGTGTGTTAACTATCGAAAGTGCAAAGACAGTCACAGGTGTAAATTACACACGAAGTTAAAGGTATAGACAGAGTTCACCCCTAGTGACGTGGAAGAGGTGTCGCAAAAGGTTCTGGAGATGCAGTAAAGCTGGTTCATTATGAGTCCGATGACTCATATATAGAACTCTACCCTCAAATGAGATCAAAGCTGGAAGATGGACTGAGCAAGTAAACAGGCTTTGCGCATGGTGGAAATCTCTGACTTGAGCAGAGGACTGATGGATAAAGTGGTAGTTGAAGATTACAGCTTTCGCGAGAACATACAAAAAGTGAAAGATTTCATGACGGCCAGAAGACGAAGGACAGAGAAGTAGATAGTCGACCACACACCATGAATACTATATGGTGTTAATGGTTTTGCATAATTACGTAAATAAGCGCTTAACTCTTGCAAACACATATACTCTTCCTGTGTGCTGAAACAGTTGAGAAGGCGCATGATTCATTCGGAAGACAAAAACGTTTCGTTAAATTTCAGAGCCCAGATGTTTTTGAATATCAAATTCTTTGACCATTAGCCGTTGGTCCCAACAGTTTCGTTAAATTTCAGAGCCCAGATGTTTTTGAATATCAAATTCTTTGACCATTAGCCGTTGGTCCCAACAGTTTCGTTAAATTTCAGAGCCCAGAGGTTTTTGAATATCAAATTCTTTGACCATTAGCCGTTGGTCCCAACAGTTTCGTTAAATTTCAGAGCCCAGATGTTTTTGAATATCAAATTCTTTGACCATTAGCCGTTGGTCCCAACAGTTTCGTTAAATTTCAGAGCCCAGAGGTTTTTGAATATCAAATTCTTTGACCGTTAGCCGTTGGTCTGTCATAATTTCTGCGCCAACTGCATTCACAGAAAACTCTTTGCTATCCCCAAATCGTCAACTCATGTAAGCGTTCTTCTTTGTATGCATCTTCATGAATTGCGAGTTTCTGCTGAAATTTTGACTTCGGTGTTCATGGAACCTAATAGCACAGTATTGTTCAGTTTTCAAGTGAAGCGTAGTCATGCTGCAAAGAAACGCTCACGAATTCGTGTGCGCATAATATTCGAACTTAGTGCCCTATCCATCTGTGCCAAATTATGTTCTCGGATAGTGCTGTGGTATGTCAGTGTTAATATCGTTGTCCAGTGCCAAGCAATGAACTCACTTTCGTTTCCTATGGAGCACTCAAGTTTTATTTTCTTCGGGGTTTAATGACCTCCATGAACAAGTCTATGTGTTAGAAATGGTCTCTTGTCCTTAATTTTGAGCCACTGGTTCCGTCGAAGAGATATTACCATTAGACAAGCCGACCACCTAAGCCTCATCCGGACGCGAACTGGGCCAATCTCGGGCAAATGGTCAGAAGTCAGTGCCTGAAACCACTTGGACACCGGGGCGACAGAGCACTTGAATCCTCATGTGCATATTAAAAACTTTTTAAAAATTAGTGATACATTTTCTTGCTGAAAAATTTCAAATCAACTGCAACCAAAATCCCAATATATTTTTTTATCTTTTTCGGAATTTAGGGAAGCCCATGGCCGCGCGCTTTCAATATACCCAGTTCCATGAAAGTGTGAGGAACCTGATTCTGTATACAATTCCGCTTATGCCACTAGATGCAAAAAATAGATTTTCTCATTCGTAATAAATCTTTTGTCGCTTAGTAAATCCTTTAACAGTACTCTTCTATTTTTAGAAACAGGCTCTGAAAAAACAGAACTTATCACCCAACTCTCTTGAAGATGATGATAACGGCGCAATACGCACTTCGCAAACACGTGCACATTTTTACGTGTTGAGGGTTCAGTAAAAAGCTGCGAGTTAAATCTGTAAAGATTTCATTCAACATCACATAGATTAGATACTTGTCATTTGATGATGTAAATAAGACCCGTTCGTGAGCAAGATTTTGTAAACACGGATCTTAATGGGATTTTGCATAATAGAATCTCTTCTTTACAGTTTTCGAAGTTCATGTTTTTCATTAATCTAGAAATAAATCTGAAGTGCGATATAAAATCTTGTTCATTTTTCAAAGGCATCTTTTCTTTTTGCGATGTTCAAATTGAAGCAGCGTTACTCTTTACATTACGTACGTATATGTACGTCTATGAACTTTGTCCAAACAGTTAATAATACTGAACTTCGTTATGACGTATCAAAATGAAGTACGTATAAAGGTAGTTCAGGCAGCAAGATAAACGTTCTGATGCATCTGTTGCACCTGTTAAGCTTCGCAACAGATGAATAGGAATGGTGATTTAGGTGGCACAGTCCACTCTGGTCATTACCGTAGTTAAGGCCTACTGTTTGAAATTGCGGGAAAAATAAGTCACATTTTTATTTTCGATACTAGCTCATCATTGAAAAAGCTGTGACTGAAATTGTAATAACACGAATCGTAAAATACATGTACACAACTACAATAAACGGTTGAATTATTAATGGGTAGTCTATAAGATAGGTCACCAACAAACTTTTCGTAATATTCCCATGACAGAAGCCTATTCTATAGGTTAATAGATTTTAACCCGTTATATGACTGTCACAGTACGTTACAAGTCATATAATGTAAAAATTTAGGTAATATAAATGTTAATTAAAGGTGATGAAATACTTCTTGATACACTGAATGACGTCAGAGCGTTATTTTTATGAAATTACTCTGCAATGCGAAGAAAATGAAGACACGACATAACACCTACGTAATAGAACAAACGTTGCAGACAGTTGTTTCTTCGAGCACGTCCGTGTTGCCACAGATGAAGTCGTTTGTCTTACTAACTTTATTTTATTTTCCGGTATTTCTCCTTGATTTTACGTATCGTGCGATAGCCATGAGCTTAGTTCCGATTTCGGCCATCGGATAAAAGAAGGTGGTGCTGCAAGTACTGATTACGTCAGAGCGTTAGGGACAAACATAGCCTATTATATAGGTTTCATTTTGCTTTTTGGAACTTTTCTGAATACTCAAATGAGAGATGAACTTTAGATTTTCCTTTTCCCAGGCAGCATTGTATTTGGGCAAAGTTCTAACTGTGATGACCGGACGTGCAACAGGAATCTGCAGTAACAGCCCTGAAGTGAAACTAATCACATGAGAACAGTAATTTCGAATATTCATACATGCTACAAAGATCTGTTATACCAGAATTACCTTACAATTATGCACGTAAATATGCATCTATGGTATGCGGCGAAACACATTTTTTGCCGGTGGCGGGTATGAAACCCTCATTCTTCGGCTCCGGAGTGGAATGCTTTTTGAATTAAGCTACACCAACGGAATTTATCGCTGGAACTTTTCCGTCTTGACATGCGATTCACCTCTGTAGTGCGTTACAAGCAGACCTTACCAAGGAAATAATTCCGAATCCATTAACTTCTTGCAAAATCCGATGAAACAGTTCATTTTAAGAGCGACAACGATCGATATACTCTGTGTTTCATCTATAGCAATAAATGAATGTGTGGTGCAGCCACAACTCATCCAGAAATCATGGTAAACGCTTCAAAGTTTTCAGTGTCGTCCCAATTGCAATGGCTGGTTTAAAGTCTAAATTTCAAAAGGTGGGGTCTCTTTTTAAATGCAGAAATATGTTGACCATTCAATTCTACTAAAGCCATAGGTAGCAGAGGTCTTCACGGGAGTGATTTTTCCTCCCGGTTAAGTGATAAATTCCGGCTCGGTTCGGGTCAGGTTACTGGAAGGTCTAGAAATTTATTCCTGGATTAAAAAAATGTTTCGACTTACGAAACGAAGACTGACTTATTAAGTAATCAGATGGCAAAGATCACTTAGTGAAACGAAAGACATGAGCGTACATCCGCCACCGGAAGCCTTGTTTAATTACAACTGAAACGTGCTTCGTTAATTTCTTTAATGGTTGAAATCAAATTCCGTTTTCATTTCTTGGCTTTAATTTCTTTTAACATTAGACCACGGCAGAAAACGGGATTTGAGCAACTATCCCTAAAATACAGTTTAACACACGATGCAGTTACTTCATGACTCTGTGGTCCTTTTAGCACGTCTTTTGTAAAAAAAATACCGTGCTTGTTTTATCAGTTTGTCCGTTTTCCCCTCTGTGGACACCATATCTCTGCAACCACAGTTGAAAAATTCTTTTTGCATTGGGAAGCTTGAAATGTCAGAATGATGATCCTTGCATTGCGGTTTCTTCTCGATGCACAACTTCGCCGCTAGAGGGCTTAAGTACAGGTGATATCGAATTCAAAATAAATTTTATTCTGATGCCATTTATAACAAAAATTATTCTAGGCACGATTTCTTTTTCAAGTAATGCACAGATCTTCCGCTAGGGGTCGTAAAAGGTAGATTGCGTTTCTCCCGATATCTCTGCTTCTAAAAGTCCAATTTGAAAAATCTTGCTGCATCGGAAACAGTTCCTCATGGGAAATGTTTTGCATATAATTTCTAATGTTTGGTAAGAAATGGTTTGATCACTAGGGGCGTAAGTTTTTTCTGCTTTTAATGTGTTTGCAGTAAAATCTAATCTTCTGAAAATTCGATTGAAAAAATTCTTTCGGGGACAGATACCGCTCACCTGGAAAAATCTTTCCAAAATACTTTCTTCTTAAAATACTGCATGTACTGAATACTGATATTATATATTTAATACTGCAAATATAATACTTTATTTTTAATACTGCATAAGGCCGTAGATGTATATCATATTTTTGTCGATATCTCTGCTTTGTAAGACTCCGATTTGAAAAATTATTTCTTTGTTGGGGAGAGTTTCAGCTGTGAAATGTTTCTCATATAATTTCAAATATTTCTTAACCCACAAGTTTGCCATTAGAGGGCGTAAGCTCACGTTTCTGTTTACAGCAATATCTGTGGAACTAAAAAAACCCATTGCAAAAATTCTTCTTAGGTCAGATGCTACTATGAAAACTCTGTATGAATTGTTTTTCCAAAATAATGCACCATTTTGTCGCTAGGGGGCACCAGTATTTAATCTGTTTCCACATGTGCAAGAGGCCATTTACTTGTGAAGCACTTTAGGCTTTTATTTGAGAGTTTTTACTGTTCAGTTCTATGGCAAGGGGGTGTTTGTGTACTTCTGTTTGCAGCTGTATCTCCGCTTCTAAGAACCCTATAACCCCCCCCCCCTTTTTTTTTACGGTATGCCATTTGCTACAGTAGAGATGTGGAGCATTTTCCTGTTAAATAATGCAAAGATTTCCCGCTAGGGCACGTAAAGTTCAGAACCTTTTTCTCGCTCTCTCTGCTTCCGTAACACGTATTTGAAAAAAAAAATTCTGCTTAGCATAGCTTCGTCCATGAGTGTTCTTCGCCTATTTTCAACTTTCCCATTATGCAAAATTCTTCCGCTTGAAGGCGTAAAGTAATATTATATTTTCTTTTATATTTTTCTTTTAATTGTTCGATTTGAAAATCCCCGCCTCAGATACCTTTCTTCTGCTATGAAAAACTTCTTGTGCGCCATTGTTAATTTTCGTAACATACTTTTTAGCCGCTGGTGGAAGTAAATGTAGCTCTTTTTATTTCTGAATGTCTTATCGATTATAGAAATCCAGTTGATTTCTTTTCTAACCTATTGCACTGACTTTGAATAACATTGAAAAATTTTATTCGCGTAAGAAAGGATTCAAAGCAGTGCTCATTAGGTTTTATCCGGTGTCATTTCTCTTGCTTTTCCTTTTCAGAGAAATGTCTACATAAGAAAACTTTTCGGCTTCACGAAACTAGACCACTGGGCTTCTGACATGATTCGTTGCTAGAACGGCGGTGAGAATATTCAAAGTATTTGTTTAAATATTTGGATATCGTGGCTACCTTGCTTAAGCTGAAGTATGGAAGAGGAAATGCGTTTACATCTGTAACAGAATTAGGTAGTCAGGTCTAAATCTCATCTGTGTGAATATTTCCTACGAGAAGTAACACATTTCTCTGGAGTACATTCCGTTTATTATTAAGATAGTTTAGTTCAGTAGAGAAGTTTTGTTTCTCCAGAGTATAGTGGCTAGAAGCGATAGTGTGTCGTGCGCTCCTGCAGACGGGTTCTTAAAATCATGAAATCAGAGAGGGTACTGAAGACAGCTTCGATGCTATTGCTGTAAAATACGCTCATAGATATACGTGCTTCTCGTTCCTTGTAGTCAGGGCCTGATTATCGCAGGGGCATGCGGGGCACGTGCCCAGGGCCCCCAGTTTGAAGGGGGGCGTCAAATTTGCAATTTTAATTATGTTATCTTATACATTTCTGTTTGTTGAAAGTTCCATTTTGATTGGACGAATTATCAAGAGGACTAACAAAATTCCTGAGACACCCATTTTAACTAAGTGAAGCATTTTAAACATTCAGATTGTGAGTTCCGCCTTCTATCTATTGCTACCATGGCCACTATCGTAAAATGCGGCACGTTGATTGGAGCAATATTCTAAAGTCCGTTGTTGACGCTTTCAGTATGCAGCCGCACGGATGGAAATATTTGCAGAGGAAAATGGCAACACATTTATAAAGCAAGCACTTTTTTTATAGCATTCTACCATGAAGCTTTTCTACTAGATTGTAGCGAATCTCCCAATTTTACGTTTTTGTTAGTGTTAGCATGTAGTAATAGTTTGAAGTGAGATAATTTTTAAAATTTTGTAGTTTTATCAGAATTTTAATTAATATTGTATTTGTTTAAAGTGTAATACCATACTTTTTAAGTGATATCTCAACGAACGTATCTGTCCAGTTCTGCTAAAAGGAAACTAAAGACTGAAACAGAAGAATCTACCAGAAAACTTGCAGGATCGCTGTTAAAGTATACTGTTAATTAACAGACATTTAACGTGGACCAGGAACATCAAACAAAGATCTTCGCTCTTTCTACGTTTATAAGTGAGTCACGGAAAATTCTCATTGGCCGCCACCGGGAGTCGAACCCAGAGTAATTGGAAGACCCTGAGTTCGAGTCAGGAGGAATTCGTGGCCGCTGTGGTGTAGCGGAAGCATATCCGGCGCGTAACTGGTAGGCCCTGGGTTCGACTCCCGGTGGCGGCCAATGAGAATTTTTTCGTGACTCAATTATAAACCTGGAAAGAGCGAAGATCTTTGTTTGATGAAGTATACTGTTAGGCAGTCAGAAACTGGATATTTCTGAGAGTAAAATGATTGTTTCTTGTGCACTAAGTAATTAACACTGTAAAAATTTCGATGCATCAGCGAAGGAATGTGAAGACTGATCCATTTTTGAACGGTTTTTTTTTTTTCAAGAAAAGTGGATTTTGCCATTAAATATGAACCGTGAGAACAATCACCAAATACAACTCAACTGCATTTTAATGATGGTATTAGATGGAGATGACACATATCTTCATATCGCAGCAGCAGAAGTTTTCGTACCCGAACATGGTTTGAGAACTGTCGATTGCCTTGAATATAAAATAACCCTGAAAATGTGATTTCTGAACAATATTTGGCGATTTATCACTTGCGCCCGGCTAACAGAAAAGTAGTTTGGTTTTAGTAAATACTATAATGCATATTAAGGAGTAAATCTGGATATTTAATTCATTATACCTAGTATTATGTTATTTAAAACTGTCTCACTTTTGTTTGCATATGGCTTTGAAACATTACCCTTAAAGCTTTCATACAAACGCGTGTCTTTCTGTGACAGTAAAAACGTGATGTGCGGGGGACCCTATGTATACTTCTGCCCAGGGCAACGGGTTATCATGACCTGGCCCTGCGTGCAGTATAGTAATTTCACTAAAGTATTACTAAGGAATCCCTTCTATTTTACCCTGCAGTTATACTAAAAGTGATTAATTCCAGGTATGGATAGATATACACTATCTACCAACAAGTAATTGGACACCCCTGCAATCGACGATATCTGCGGTCCTGATACACGTCACGGCCGCCGCCGTCAAATATCGTGTGGGAAACAACAACGCAATCAGTCGCATGCAAGATGCCACGCAGTTCGGAGCTCTCTGATTTTGAGAAAAGTGTAATCGTCGGGTATCACAGAAATGGCTGATCCATACGTGACACATCCAGCGAGTTGAAGTACCAAAATCGACAGTGGCCTACGTGATTGGCAAGTGGAATATGAGAGGTGACTGTCGGAATGTGCCCCGACTCGGCAGACCCACAAAACTGGGAGTTACAGATCGACGGGTGCTGGCCAGAGAAATTCGGAAGAACCGCACCAAATCGATGGGCCACATCCGCGAGGAGTTTCAACAGGCATCCGGGAGTGTTCTTTCGATGAATACCTTCCGTAAGGAAGCCCATCTGCTCTGTTATCATGGACGTGCTGCCGCCCACAAGCCTTTGATCACCAAGTCCAATAGCGCTGCTCGGCTAACACGTGGTGCAAAGAACGTCGACAGTGGACCGTTGAACAGTGGAAACAGGTTCTCTGGAGCGACGAATCAAGGTTCACCCTCTACCGTTCGGATGGCAGGGTCTGGTTTTGGCGTCTTCCTGGAGAACGCCTCCTGCTGGAATGTATTGTGCCAACTGTGAAGTTCGGCGGCGGTGGAGTTATGCTATGGGGGTATTTCTCCTGGAATGGCACGGGACCCTTGGTCGCAATTATTGGAAGACTCAACGCCGAGACCTTCTGCACCATTTTGGATGACCATGCGCTTCCTACGTTGTGGCAGTGTTACGGGGTGGACCCATGTTACTTTCAGGATGACAATGCCACCTGTCATGTTGCGAGGTCCACCCTGGCTTGGTATGGTGACAATGGGGTTAATCGAACGGACTGGCCTGCGCTGAGCCTGGACCTTAACCCTATCGAGCACCTTTGGGACGAGTTGGAGCGTCGACTTAAGGGTGCCCCCACCGTCCGAAATCGGTGAAGGGACTGACCTGTCTTCTCCAAGCCGAGTGGAAGAAAATACCGCTAGCCGTCGTACAACGCCTGGTTGAGAGTATGCCCCGGAGGGTCGCAGCTGTAATCGCCGCTCGTGGAGGCTCCACCAACTATTGAAGGTGAATAAACTTCGTTTTCCTTTGCTATCACAGGTGTCCAATTACTTGTTGGTAGATAGTGTATAAGTGAATATTCTTCAAGATGGTGCGTTTTTGGAAAGCTTCAACTTTATCGGGAAATGCATAATATCGCATTGAATCTACGTGTCGCAAGGCTGGTTAGTACAAATACATTACTCTACGCAAATTTCCTCCGTAATTATTGGGATTTTTGCCGAATCATCGTATTGAATTCTGTTCCGATCCTGATGCAACACTTTTCTTTGTCTGTACAGGACACAAAATGTTTACTTCGGTGTCACATGATACTGTATTTAGGCCTGATCTTCTCAAGATAAAGTTTACAGAACTTTGGACCAAAAAACAAAAACAAAAAAAACACCCAATTTGAATAATTTTAGACAACATGCGATGATATATAAAAGACTAAAAAAAAGTGGCATACTTAACCAATAAAAAAAGTGGCATACTTAACCAATAAAAAAAGTGGCATACTTAACCAATAAAAAAAGTGGCATACTTAACCAATAAAAAAAGTGGCATACTTAACCAATAAAAAAAGTGGCATACTTAACTAATAAAAAAAGTGGCGTGCTTAACTCAGTAATTAAAAAAAGTGACATGCTCAACTAAGTAATTAAAAAAAAGTGGCATGCTTCACTAAGTCATTACTGAGTGGCTGCCAACTTGATTTAGGACAAGTAAAAAAAAATCATTCGTTCCACCTTGCCTCATCTTTCGGCATGGAAAATAGTTACCTTTTTTTTTTTTTGTACAGGACCTGTAATCACTGTTGCATCCAGGTACGAAACACGTTACTACTTTTCATGACCGATCTAGCAAATAGTCTTTTCAATCGGTTTCCACCGAACACGCCATAGAAAAGCATGCTAATGTTTAGAAATCATAGCATCGAAACTCGCAGGAGCACCATCTCGCAGTTTCATGAAAAGAGGGAACTAAAATTTAAACAGTGAGGTATTAACGCAATGCACACTATCTGTTCTAGCCACTATATCCAGAGGAAGAGAGCGTTGCATTACCTTCAATAAATGGTTTAGAACGCAGTATGAAATTCTGAAACTGGCTGGGCGGTAAACTGGATAGTCTCAGCCGGGGTCGCTAATTTTCGAAGCCCGGCCGGGCAGACCTCTAGTAAACAGCTCAGACTGCATTTTATTTGTTTTTGTCGCTTCCGGGTTAACGACCGCTATGATCACCTCTAATTGCTATACGCAGTCTCCTATCGCTAACTTGGGGACACGAGTTCCAGAAAATAGAGAGAGCCAACGCCGTGACACAAACACACGACCAAGGAGGTTAGAATAATACTTCTGGAGATGCCCTGGTCTCTTAGCCATGAAGCCACAAGGTGTGGGAATTTGCCATTGTTTACATACCTATGTAATTGCATATGTTTGTATTTTGGAAATGCGTGGTTTTTGGTTACAGAAACCGTGTTAATATCAAATCGGAATGAATTATACTTCTTACACGAGTGAAGTTTACAATTTTGAACCTATGTTTTGTTTAGAATTTACACCAATGTTCGTGTATTTCAATTTAGAATAAAAATGGGAAGAAGCATCAAAATAATTAAGAATTTTATAAATTTAGCATTTTTTCACGCATTGGCAACAAATTACGACGCGATTGGACCTTATTCATGTGACGTCAGAAGTGGATTTCTGCTGACCAACATGGCTGCTGATTCAATGTTTTCGCTATTGGATTGTCCCTTACTGTTGGCTAATTTTTACAATCCTAACGTCATGGATTCTACCGAGGAATTAAGAGCTACAGGGCGAAAAAGAACTTAATTTCTTAGAAGAACAAATCAAGGTTGCAAAAAACATACCAAGATAATTTTGTGTTGGATATTTATTTCGCTTGACGCAGGAGAGCATCGCCGTTAGTCATCATGAAGTTTTTAATGTAGCATTTCTCGTACACGCCATATTAAATTTTCATGTTCTTATCACACATTGGCGAAATATATGAAAAATAAAATTGAGTACCTTGTTTTGTAAAACAAAAGCATTTAGAAGCTCAGACAATTACGTAATAAGGAAAAAAACTGGGGTTCACACGCTAGGCAATCTGCTTAAGAATTAAATAAATGCGTAACATTAAATTAAAGAGAAATTATAGATATGTTTGTTTTATTGTTTGAGGAAAGTAGAGCTTAATTCGCAATTTACTGGTCCAAATATATTCCATCAATTTTCTATCTTTTTTCTTTTATTTTTCTCTTCTGAAATTAAAATTCGAAGGAATACTACGAGGTTTCAACTGGCTTTTATCCGTAGTGTCATAATATCCAAAAGCTTTTTCCTTACCAAAGTAGACAGAACATATTGGAGAGTGCACATCAGAATGGAAATCGCTCCGTTTCATTTTACACAGCCATTCCTTTAATAATTTCTTTTTCAGAGGAAAATAAAAAGAATGTTTTTCATTCGTCTACACAATTTAGGTTGCAGGATTTATTAGCACAACAATACGATGAGCAAAAGTTAGACATGTCGTTAATAAATTTACGAAAATCGCGATTGTCCTGAACCCTTGCAAGGTAACGCCATGTTAACCAATGGGAAAACGCACGTAAACAAATTGTTTTTGGTCCTCGGACACGGAAAAGCTTTCCCATGATGCAATGCGAGGTGAATAAGGTCCATGGGGCCGCCCCGGTGGCGCAGTGGTCTAAGCGATGGCCTCTGATCATTCCTCCGAACGGGGTCCGGGTTCGAATCCCGGTGAGGCATGGATGTTGTGTTTGTCTTACGGCACTGGCTCTCTCCCTTCCCTGGAACCAGTGACCCTAAATTAGGGACGGGCGACTGCTTATAGCACATTGAGTTGCTCACGGTGGTCGTTAAACCTCCAATAAAAAAAAAAAAAAAAAAAAAAAAAGGTCCATGTGAAAACGCATGTAAACAAACTGTTGTTGGTCCTCGGCCACGGAAAGGCTTTCCCATGATGCGATAAGAGGTGAATAAGGTCCATTGGGCCGCCCCGGTGGCGCAGTGGTCTAAGGCGTTGGCCTCTGATCATTCGTCCGTAAGGGGTCCGGGTTCGAATCCCGGTCAGGCATGGATGTTGTGTTTGTCTTACGGCACTGGCTCTCTCCCTTCCCTGGAACCAGTGACCCAAAATTAGGGACGGGCGACTGCTTATAGCCCATTGAGTTGCTCACGGTGGTCGTTAAACCTCCAATCAAAAAAAAAAAAAAAAAAAAAAGGTCCATTGGAAACATTTGCGATGAAAGAAGGCGATTCAGCCAACACAAAATGCATTGCAATAGCCTTGAAAACCATCAGCTTTCCCACACTTTTACGGCCGTCGGTCGCGGTTATAGGCTTCACGCAAAGTGGTACTTCTCCATGCTTAGACATTTTCTTGAAACAGAACACGGATTTTGCACGAGCTCTTATCGATAAATAACGTTTTGTTCTTCAGTCAGCTAGCTCTGCACAAGTTTTGCATTCATGAAGTTTAGTTCGGTTTTGTAAGAATGGCGTACACACGGCATGTAAACAAGTCCTGTTTCAAAGGATTTGCGTTCGAAGAGAGATTGTAGAAGTAAAGGCTGCTCAAAGGCCATGAATGATGAAACAGCTGAAGAGGAGAATCGGCGCAGCAGTGTATTTAATAACGTTCGGCATTTTTCCGTCATTTCAATTCCAAAGGAAGACCTTACCGGTAATAATATAAATTTTTGGCACATTTCCAGTGACTGAAATGTGATGCATTTGCTCCTGTATAATCACTTAGGCAAAGGAATTGCGAACGCAATTATAAAGCTGCGTTTAGTTTAACTTTTGCGTTTATGAACAAAAGCTAAAAATGTTATCTAAGTTAATAATCCTTTGTTTTATATGAAAAAAGAAAGCATTTAAAGTTGGAGGCAGTTTCGGAAGCACGAATTTTGAAATGAGTTGGTGGCGCTTACTGTGTATAATTTGCTGCTGCGTTTTTAACAGAATTTTGTTTTCTTTTTGTTTCGGGATTTAACTACTGCTATGATCATCATCATATGTAGAAGATTTTAGGAAGGGAGTGTCTGACTCCAGGTCTTAAAGAACCCTTAGAAATAGGAAGCTAGGAGATTTGGGCTAGAGTGCCCGATAGGAAAGTGACACGGAAGCGAAGTAGAAAGGGGAGGAAGACGCCCTTATTTATTACCGGGGGCCAGTACCCGGGGTCCGACGGCTTTACGTGCCCATCCGACGCACGGCGGATATTTAGTGGATCGAGCGTTCGTATCTGCCTGGGATCGAACCTGAGGACCTTTCCGCGGCAGTCACGAACGTTGCCCACTCGGTCACCCGCGGCCATGAGCAACTCTTTGGGCTATATAGGGAATCTCGCTCACTTCAGACAAGCACATCATCCATGCCTCATCAGGAACTCTAGCCCAGGACCATATCAGACGAATGGTCAGAAGCCAGCACCTCGGACCACTCTGCCACCAGGGTGTTTCATTATTTTTTTTCGAATTTTCTTTTACATACTGTTTGGCTAAACTCTATGGGAACCACTATCGTTTTATACAGGCGCGGACTGGGATACCGGGAGAGTTCCCAGTGGGCCGCCATATTCTGGGCCTGTGTAGGCCTTATGTTAACTTAAGAAAAAAAACAAAGTAAATGTATACTTGCACTTCAATATTCTTGTAAAAGAAAAGCAAGTAGTGCTAAACGAACAAAGCCTGTTCACCACTTTGATGTCTTCAAAAAAAAAAAAAAAAAAAAAGCTTACGTAGCAAATATCTGCTAAGCCAAATCCTGTTTTGGTACACCCCCTTCTCGAATTCCTAATTTAAGTCCTGTCCCTTTGGGCTGGTATCCTCTACGTCAGTCTGCTTTTGCAAAGCGCATCTAAATAATCAGTACAATCTAAACAAATATGCCATCAATAACCTTTGATAGAGACTGGAAATT
Source organism: Macrothele yani (assembly GCA_039090855.1). Classification (NCBI taxonomy): domain Eukaryota; kingdom Metazoa; phylum Arthropoda; class Arachnida; order Araneae; family Macrothelidae; genus Macrothele; species Macrothele yani. Next base: position 82,208,031 of record CM077026.1, read on the forward strand.
CATTATGTACGGCAATGCACTGAGGTTCCCCGGTAAAATTTTTGGTTTGCTGCTTTTTATATACGTATGCTTTTCAGCACGTCTTTTGTAAAAAAAGATCGTGCTTCTGTGATATAGTTTCATTTTCAAATTACGCATAGATTTTCCGCTAGAGGGCGTAAAAGTAAATTACATTTTTCCCGATTACTCTTCTCCTAAAACTCAGATTTGAAATTTTTTTCAGCGGATACATCTCCTGGTGGAAAATCTTTTGCATATAATTTCAAATTTTTGGTAAGTAATACTTTGGCCACCAGGGGGCGTAAGTGTTAATTTTTGTTTCTGATGTATTTTCCATAAAATCTGAGCTAAAATATCGATTGAAAAATTTTTTTCGTGGACTGATGCCGCTCACATCGATAAACCTTTTCGGAATATTTCTTCCTAAAATATCTGTTTCTCCGCCAGGGGGCGTAAATGTATATCTTATTTTTGTCAATATCTCTACTTCTAAGAGTCCGATTTGAAAAATTCCTTCTTTGTTGGATAGTGTTTTCCGTGTGGCATGTTTTCCATATAATTTCAAAATTTTCAAGTAATTCTTAGACTTTTCGCTAGGGGGCGTAAATGTAAATTGCGTTTCTCCGATTTGAAAAATTCTTTCTGCATCTGATACAGCTCCTGGTGGGAAATCGTTTGCACATAATTTATAATTTTTGTAAAAAAATGGTTTGGCCACCAGGGGCGTAAATCTTAATTTCCGCTTCTGATGTATTTGCATCAGAATATGACCACCTAAATTCTCGATTAAAAAAACGTAGTTTGTAGACCGATACTACTCATGTCGACAAACCTTTTAGGAACATTTTCTTCTTAAAATAGTTCATGGTTTCTACGCCAGGGGGCGCAGACGTATATCTTATTTTTGTCAATATCTCTACTTCTAGGAGTCCGATTTAAAAAAATTCCTTCTTTGTTGTATAGTGTGGCATGTTTTTCCGATAAATTCAAAATTTTCAAGTAATTCATAGACTTTCCGCTAGGGGGCGTAAAGGTAAAGTGCGTTTCCCTCTATTTCTCTGCTTCTAAACCTCCGATTTGAGAAATTCTTTCTACACCGGATACAGCTCTTGATGGGAAATCGTTTGCACATAATTTCTAATTTTTGTAAAAAATGCTATGGCAACCAGGTGGCGTAAGTCTTAATTTCCGCTTCTGATGTATTTGCAGCAAAATATGAGCTTCTAAAATCTCGATTGAAAAAAGTCGTTTGTTGACCGATGCTACTCATGTCAACAAATCTTTTAGGAACACTTTCTTCTTGAAATAATGCATGGTTTCTACGCCAGGGGAAACCAATATCTCTACTTCTAAAAGTCCAATTTGAAAAATTCCTTCGTTGTTGGATAGTGTTTCCGATGCGAAATGTTTCTCCTATAAATTCAAAATTTTCAAATAAATCATAGACTTTCCGCTAGGGAGCACAAAGGAAAACTGCGTTTTCTGCGTTATTTCTGCTTCTAAAACTCCGATTTGAAAAATTCTTCCTGTATCACATACAAGACCTGATGGAAAATATTTTTCACATAATTTCTAATGTTTTGTAAAGAATGGTTTAGCCACCAGGGGTCATAAGTGTTAATTTCTGCTTCTGATGTATTTGTAGCAAAATCTGGGCTCCTGAAAACTCGACTAAATTTTCTTTTTCTTGGACCGATACCGCTCATATGGATAAACCTTTTGCGAATACTTTCTTCCTAAAATAATGCATGGTTTTCCCACCAGAGGACGTAAAGTCACATCTTATTTTTGTCGATATCTCTGTTTCTAAGCGTTCGTAAGCTCAAGATTCCGTTTACAGCAATATCTGAGGGATTAAAAACCAGATTGAAAAGCTTCTTTCTTCCGTCAGATACTATTGTTTTCCATACCGGTTCCATTGACTTTGAATAGCTTTGATAAATTTAATTTGCGTCAGAACGGATTCAAAAGACGTGCTTATTACACCCGAAAATTCTGTGTCATAGATCTGCATCTGATTTACTACCTTTTGGGGACTTCCAGTTACACGAATTCTTGAACTGAAGTTCTGGGAAGCGTTTTACAGCTACAGCAAAAAGACTTCCTCTTGAAAGTAATTAAGCAAACATTAATTTTCGCGTTCTTAAATTTATCTCATTTCATAAATTTGCAATGAAATTCTGGTCATTTTCAGTTTTCTCAAGATATTTTTTTGTAATTATTTTATTAATGGTAGACAAGTATGAAAAAGAAATTAATTTTTGCGCATTTGGATTTCCGTCCTCACTAAAAGCGAAGAAACTATTGCAAATTCTGAATTCAGTTATCGTAATAAAATTCACATAAGAATAGAATAAAGTCTTCTACAGTCGAGCTCTCAGAGAACTTCTGTTGCTTCTCAGCAACGGAAATGATTCTTTTCTTACACTAAATATCACAATGGTGTGTGTCCAGGGAAATGGGTAAAATGTTGTTAAATTTTATTATCTCAATACAAAAAACTTCAGTGCAGGAGGGGATTTACAGAGAAGCCAAGGCGTGGGGTCCCGGGATGCTGAAAGGCCTCAAAGAAATAGTGATTTATAATTTTTTTTTTTTTTTTTTTAATTTTGTTTCTAAAAAATGGAAAATTTATAGAGCGAGGGATAAATTCGCTGTTCTGGGTTTGAGAAGATTTGGGGGCATAAATCCGCCCGAAACAGAAGTACAGTACGTCATTTACAAGAATGAATTTACTTGCTTTTAATGCAGGCTCAATAATTATTGAGCTATTCTTCCGCAGACGGGCGCACGGTTAATTTCTCACAGCTAAGACAGCAGAACGCTAGCACAGCACCGCGAGCATGTACTTTCAAGGCTGAACTCGATCCTATCAGGCTGTAACATTAAGCAAAAACAGCGAGGACAGAAAAGATGAGTTGGGACGCAGCGCCATCTATTGACGTTGTTCGCATTAATAAACTGATTCCGTATCATTATTTACATTTGAGATTTTATTTATATTCACTTTCACATTAACAGATGGATATTTGTATTCTGAATTCGTAGTACTTGTGTAAGAGAATTTTTCTGTAGGAACTGGTGTAATTCATGTGTAAATCTAATTCCTCCTTTATTCTTCAACGATCTAGGACCGAGATTTTGGTAAATGTGTAGATTAGCGTCTTAAATTACTTCGTCGGAAAAATGTTAGTACCTGGAAAAAGTGCGACGCACAGATTTTAGAGTATGAAAATTAATGGCAAATGGTGCAGAAATTTCGTATTTTAAATGTCTTTTAAAGATTTTTATCTTAACATTTACCTGCAAGTTCGATGCTGTGTAAGAGACGCTCCGTAGGCCTAATGTATAGAACGTACAGGTAAATGTTACGATAAAAATCTTTAAAAGACATTTGAAACAGAAAATTTCTGCACCATTTGCCATTAACTTTCACAATCTAAAGCCTGTACGTCGCACTTTTCCGAAGTACTAATATTTTTCCGACGAAATAATTTAAAACGCAAATCTACACATTTACCTACTATTTTACTTAATATGAGTTTATATAGCTGAGGTTTTTTTCTATAACTGAATTAGGTACGCAATTATCAGAATGAAAATTCTTACCACAAACAACAGTTGAAGGTAACTTGTCATTTGCAGTAAAATCCTGACGAGATATTTTTTCAGCAACAATTGCTTTAGGTTCAGATTTGAGGGAAACTCATGGAATGAAAATCCCATGTTTTTCTTCTTAGAAGATGTGCACATCGGCACACAGCAGCAAACCATTTTGAAAATGGATTGGATTTTGTTGTGAAAACAACAGTTTGGTTTGAAAACTAGAAGGTTTTTTTAAAAGAAACAAGAAAGAACGACGAACATACACAATCCCGTTATTCAAACAACGCAGAAACTGAGGTGTTTATACCTTGGGATGCAGTGCCATCTAACGGCTGAAATCGTCCCTAACGCCCACTGGCCAATCACCAAAAGTCTATTGTCTTCAACGGTAATGTTACAGCCTGATAGGATCCAGTTCAGCCTTGGTACGGGAAGCATCAAGCTACTGTTTTCGATGTGGCAACGGATCTGTTGTTGTTTACATTCGAACGCAAACATTATGGGAAGTGGAAAAGCGGTTATCTTTCCATTTTGTGCTTACTTCTTTTTATTTCATGATGATGACTGACGTTGCTTTCATCAAAGAAAATATTTCATGGACTACATAAAAAATAACAACAGATTCTGAAAAAGAACTTTAAAAAAAGGAGAATGGACTTACCACTATATACGTTCGGATACTGATAAAAAAAAAATTACATTCGTATTTACAAGTAGTATTTTAATTCTTATTACAAATATATAATAGAAAAAGACAGTTTTAAAACAAAAGCATCGACATTCATTGCTATTCGTGATTTCTTATTATTTGAAGCATTTCCTAGAAGATGTCTGTGCTCCTGGCACTACATTCCGTTCGGAATATGAATTCCATCAATCAATCTCCTAGATTGCCTTTATTTACACCTTGTTTCATTATGCTACTTTTTAAATATGTCTCCCAAAACATGCTGTTTGCGTTGGAATGTAAACAACAGATCCGTTGCCACATCGGAAACCGTAGCTTGATACTTCCGGTACATGCTCGCGGAGCTGTTCCTGCGTGTTCCGCAGTCTGAGCTGTGAGAAATGAGCCGTGCGCCCGTCTGCGGAAGAATAGCCAAAATACACTGACGGAAAAAAAAATCCCACCACGAAAAAATAGTTGTAGAAGAATGAAATGGCGGCAATACATTTGTATAGGTAACATATTTAATCGATTAAGGTTTCAAGATCACAGCTTATTGTAAGCGCGAGAAGAGCCATTTTAAATGTGAAATGCTGGTACATTAATAACCGGTGTAACCGCCAGATTATTGTTGAATGCAAGCACACAAACGTTCATGCATTGTGTCGTACAGGTGCTGGATGTCAGTTTGTGGGATGGAGTTCCATGCCTGTTGCACTTGGTCGGTCAATACAGGGACGGTTAATGCTGGTTGGGGGTGACGCTGGAGTTGTCGTCCAATGATGTCCCATACGTGCTCGATTAGTGAAAGATCTGGTGATCTAGCAGGCCAAGGCAACATGTCGACACTCTGTAGAGCATGTTGGGTGACAACAGCGGTATGCGGGCGAGCGTTATCCTGTTGGAAAACACACCCTGGAATGCTGTTCATGAATTGCAGCACAACAGGTTGAATCACCTGACCGACGTACAACTGTGCCGTCAGGGTGCGTATGATAACCACGAGAGTGCTCCTGCTGTCATAGGAAATTGCTCCCCATAACATAACTCCAGGTGTAGGTCCAGTGTGTCTCGGCCGCAGACAGGTTGGTTGCAGGCGCTCACCTGGCCTCCTTCTAACCAACACACCGCCATCACTGGCACCCAGGCAGAACCGGCTTTCATCAGAAAACACAACAGATCTCCACTCCGTCCTCCAATGAGCTCTAGCTTGACACCACTGACGTGTCGCAAACGGCAGTGGTTTGGAGTAAGTGGAATGCACGCTACAGGGCGTCTGGCTCGGAGCTGTCCTTCAAGTAACCGATTTGTAACAGTTCGTTGTGTCACTGTGGTGGCAACTGCAGCTCGAATTGCTGCCGCAGACGCGGTACGATGCGCCACGGCCATACGCCGTATCCGGCAGTCTTCCCTCCCAGTAGTGCCCCGTGGCCGGCCGGAATCCGGTCTTCTTGAGGCAGTACCTTCCCTTGACCACCGCTGCCAACAATCATGCACAGTGGCTACATTCCTGCAAAGTCCTTCTGCAGTATTTCGGAAAGAAAATCCACCTTCTCGTAGCCCTATTACACGATCTCGTTCAAACTCCGTGAGCTGTTGATAATGTCTTCTTAAAGGCATTCTTGACTAATATCAACACCACAGAGAGATCAACACCCTACGTCGAATCTCAACGATAACGAACGCTCCTGAACGTTACAGCGCGTATATACAGCAAATCTGCTTTGCATGTTCCGAGGGCGCTACTAGCGCCCCTCGGAAAACTGGTTTTACGAGGCACGGGAATATATTTCATCCCTGTTCGGACTGTGTGTAAGGGAAACTGTCAGTAGGGTGGAATCTGACTATATGCGACAGCAGATCTCACTCCGCATGTAACATACAGTTACGGAAAAATTAATAGCAACTCTGGAAATTTCTGACGTTTTTGGGTTTACAATGTTGCTACAAAAGTAAATACGCAGATAATACTCACAATATATATATATATATATATATATATCATTTTAAATAAAATTTCATGCAGAAGCCAAATCAGTTTACAGAATGGGAATATCTTTAACAGAACTCAAGTTTTAAACAGAAATGTGCTGCGAAATAGAAATCATGGCAACATATTTAAATTAAAATACAATTACGTAACATATTCAAATACAATTACATACCTAATATTTGGTTGGGTGACCTTTTGATTTAGCAACGGCTGCACACCTGTTGGGCATGGAGTCAACCAACTTAAGCAACATATCGGGTGAAATACAGTTGTGCCAAACGTCATTAATTGCGTTAATCAATTTCACTTTATTTGTGGGGTGACGTTCGTTCACTTTTCTTTTCAGAATGCGCCACAAATTCTCAATTGGGTTTAAATCTGTCGAATTACCAGGCCAAGGAAGAGGCATAACATTGCCTAAAGACGTCACATAAGCTTTAATGATTTTTGCGCGGTGGCATGGAGCCGAATCGACCTGGAAGATGTATGGCTGATCCTGGAACAAATCACGTCCTGAAGGCACCATCGTGTTCTGGAGGATACTTTTGTACTCCTGCGTATTAATAGTGCTCTCACAAACATGGATTAAGCCCACTCCAGCAGCAACAAAACATACCCAATTCACAACACTGCATGGATACTTTCTTGTCTTAAGTGCGCAAGAGAGATTCAACGTCTCGTTATTTCGTCAAAACACTCTGCACCCCGCGTCGTTACCGTTGATGTTCAATTTTGTCTTGTCACTAAATAACAATTGACGGTACCTATCAGTGTTCCACTCCTTATGTTCCTTTGCCCATTCTAAACGTTTCTTGCATTGCACATTGGTTAGCAATGGCTTCCTTACCGCCCTATGAGATGTCAGACCCATAGAACGCAAATTGTTCCTCACTGTTCGAGGACAAACAACCGTACCACAGCTCTTCCGCAATTCTTTGGCAAGAACTCTTGACGAGACGAACCTGTTTTGCAGACCTAACCGTTCAACGCGATGTTACTTCGAAGAGTTTTCATTTTTCGGCCACATTTACCCAGCTTGCCATTCTTGATTCCACCCACATGACGGATTTTCGCCTGATGCCGCCCAACCGTACTCTTGTGCACCCCTGTTATCCGGACAATTTCTGCATTGCTTTTGCCGAATTCATTTAATCACCATTCGCGAAGCTTTCTGTGGTGAAATATCACCTAATCTTCTCTTAACTGCAACACAGTTTGCACAGAATAAAAGAAATGCACCCTAAACTTCAGATTTGCACTGCCGTCCACAGAAGTAATGACACTTACCAATGCAAACGAACTACCTACGCGCAGTGCGAAAACGTCTGAAATAACAACACGCACATCACCTGCTCTTGATATTGTCTGTACGCGGACGTACAAGCAAGCTCTGTCGGTTTGTAGCAACGACGATGACATTTCACATAATGAAGTGTGCTTCCTTCGCAGCACATTTCTGGTCATAATTTGAGTTATGTTAAAGATATTCCCATTCTGTAAACTGAGTTGGCTTCTGCATGAAATGTGCTTTAAAATGATATATATATATTGTATTATTTGCATATTTACTTTTGTAGCAACACTGGAAAACCAAAAACGTCAGAAATTTCCAGAGTTGCTATTAATTTTTCCGTAACTGTAAATGTAAATTACAGCAGTACCATAAACTAACTTTACGTAACATGTTAAAGCAATTGTGGTTCAGTGTTCGTTCATCTTTATAACAGTTCCGACTTTTCTTCCTTAAAAAAGGCTTTCCACTTTTAACTTCAGCCGCTTTCTCCCCATCAGGGTATCACAAAACCCCTCAGTGTTAAATTTCGTTTTTATATCTATAACAGTTTTTGAGTTACGGAGACAACAAATCGCACAAACACACACCACGAAAAATAGTCAAATCAAGTTCGTGGGAGCTCAAAATGAGTATTTATGTTGAAATCTGGAAGTTAGTTTGTTTTTGCGATTACATGACTTTTTTATACATTAATGGGAGAGAGTAATATGCGGGTCAAATTTTAAGGATACCCAGCAAAGTGAAAGGAGGGGGGGCCCAAAACCGATGCTGTGCGCAGGGCCCCGGTAACTCCAAATCTGCCACTTCCCCAGTGATTCGTAGTCTTGTGTTGAAAATATGTTTAAACAGTAAACGGTAATACTGACATTGGGGGAGGGGGGATTTATGATTTTCCTCAAAAGTGGGCCGCTCAAAATCAGCTTCCGGGGCCGCTTATGGAGCTCCAGTCGGTCAATGATATTATACACAATATGTCAGGAAAGAAGTCTCCGGACACCAGTGCTTTTTATACAAAACTGCATTTATAGCAAAATCAATAAGAGTTGGCTCACCTTTGGTCACAATTATGCCTACATTATGCACTTTTCGTTGCTTACTTTCAATGAGATTCTGGTAAGCAGTATCAGGCATATTGTTCCATTCCTCCTGGAAAGCAGTGATAAGTTCAGACACTAAAGTTGGACGTGTCGTTCTAGCCCGAATCCGACGTTCAAGTTCATCCCAAAGAGCCTCTACATGATTGAAGTTGGGAATTTGAGCTGGCCACTCCAAATTCTGTACAGTTATATCTTCAAACCATGTCGAAATGGAGTGTGATTTATTGCACGGCGCGTTGTCTTTCTGAAACAAGAATGGCCAGTCTCCCAAAAACTGTTAAGCATAGGCAGTGCAGCCTTGTCTAGAATGTCCCTGTACTTCGTAGCGTTTATGTTTCCATCCACAACCACCAGCAGTTCTAGCCCATATCATAAGAAACATTGCCGCCCCGGTGGCGCAGTGGTCTAAGGCGTTGGCCTCTGATCATTCGTCCGAAAGGGGTCCGGGTTCGAATCCCGGTGAGGCATGGATGTTGTGTTTGTCTTACGGCACTGGCTCTCTCCCTTCCCTGGAACCAGTGACCCTAAATTAGGGACGGGCGACTGCTTATAGCCCATTGAGTTGCTCACGGTGGTCGTTAAACCTCCAAAAAAAAAAAAAAAAAAAAAAAAAAAAAATAAGAAACATTCCCATACCATGACACTGCCGTCACCAAATTTAAAGTTGGGATGACACATTCTGGCATATACCGGCCACCTGACATACGCCACACCCTGCAACGACCATTGGATTTTAAAGAGTTGTAGCGTGATTCATCACTATAGGGTCTATGGACGATGTCTTTTGCACCAAGCAAGTCGCTTACTTGCATTCTTACGAGTTATTAACTGATTGTGAGCATCAGGAAATTTAACTTGTGCAGTTTCTTATGAACTGCCTAAGTTCACATACTCACCCCTGTTGAATCCTGAAATGCTTTGATGATGATTTGTGCAGAAGTATGACGGTATCCCACGGACGACACGTTTCAGAGTTCTCTTGTCCCTTTCCGTCAATACACGTGGCCTTTCTGGACGTTTCTTGGTAGTCCTCACGTTTCCATTTACTAATAACGTTTAGAACAGTTGACGGTGTAGCAATTGTTCTGAAATCGCACGCATGGACAGTTTGCTGATATAGCACCCGATTAATAATACCTCCTTGCAGGACCGTAGCAATCTGTTTAGCACGTCTTTTGTAAAAAAATATCATGCTTATGTTATCGATTTGTCAGTCCGTCCGCCTGTAGACACGATATCTCTGCAACTATTAGTCCAATTTGAAAAATTCTTTTTGCATTGGGATGCTTGAAATATGCGAATGATGATCCTTCATTTCGTTTTTTTTTGTGCGATGTACAATTTCGCCGCTGGAGGGCGTAAATGCAGATGTCGAATTCAAAAATATGTTTTAATCCATATATTTGCTTCTAAACATCCGATTGAAAAAATTCTTTTATCTTTCGATTCTATTTATGTCGAAGAGTATTTTAGATATAGTTAGTAAAAGTAAATTACATTTTTCCCGATAACTCTTCTTCTAACACTCCGATTTGAAAAATATTTTCTTCAGCGGATACACCTTCTGATAGAAAATCTTTTGCATATAATTTCAAATTTTTGGTAAAGAATACTTTGGCCACCAGGGGGCGTTAGTGTTAATTTTTGCATCTGATGTATTTGCCATAAAATCCAGCTTCTAAAATATCGATTGAAAAAATTATTTCGTGGACTGATGCCACTCACATCGATAAACGTTTTCGGAATATTTTCTTAAAATATACCATAGTTTCTCCGCCAGGGGGCGTAGATGTATATCTTATTTTTGTCAATATCTCTACTTGGAGTCCGATTTGAAAAATTCCTTCTTTGTTGGATAGTGTTTTCAGTGTGACATGTTTTTCTTGTAATTTCAAAATTTTCAAGTAATTCATAGACTTTCCGCTAGGGGCATAGAGGTAAATTGCGTTTCTCCCCTATATCTCTGCTTTTAAATCTCAGATTTGAAAAAGTCTTTCTGCACCGGATACAGCTCCTGATGGGAAATCCTTTGCACATAACTTCTAATTTTGTAAAAAAATGGTTTGGCCACCAGGGGGCGTAAATTTCAATCTCCGCTTCTGATGCATTTGCAGCATAATATGAGCTTCTAAATTCTTGATAGAAAAAAAAAAGTCGTTTGTAGACAGATACTACTCGTGTCGACAAACCTTTCAGAAACATTTTCTTCTGAAAATAATGCATGGTTTCTGCGCCACGGGGCGTAGATGTATATCTTATTTTTGTCAATATCTACTTCTAGAAGTCCGATTTGAAAAATTCCTTCTTTGTTAGATAGTGTTTCCGATGCGAAATGTTTCTCCCATAAATCCAAAATTTTCAAGTAAATTATAGACTTTCCGCTAGGGGGCACAAAGGTAAATTGCGTTTTCTGCGTTATTTCTGCTTCTAAAACTCAGATTTGAAAAATTCTTTCTGTATCTCATACAACACCTGATGAAAAATATTTTTCATATAATATCTGTTTGGTAAAGAAATGGCTTGACCACCAGGGAGTATAAGTGTTAATTTCTGCTTCTGATGTATTTGTATCAAAACCTGGGCTCCTGAAAATTCGACTAAATGTTTTTTTTTCTTGGACCGATACCGCTCATATGGAAAATCTTTTGAGAATATTTTCTTCCTAAAATAATGCATGGTTTTCCCACCAGAGGACGTAAAGTCACATCTTATTTTTGTCGATATTTCTGTTTCTAAGAATCCGATTTGAAAAAAATATTTAGGTGTTGGAGAGCGTTTTCGAGGCGAAATGTTCCTCATATCATCATCATCATCATTGTCAACCATTATCAATCCACTGCTGGACGAAGGTCTCCCCAAGTTTCCTCCACAATGGTCTGTCTTGTGCCAGTCTCCTCCATGTCACCCCTGCATACTTTCGAATTTCATCCACCCATCTCCCATGTGGTCTTCTTCTGGGTCTTTTCCTGTCCCTTGGAATCCAATCTAAAATTTCGGCTGTCCATCGATGATCTGTCCTTCTGGCAGTATGTCCAGCCATTGCCATTTCAGGGATTTAACTCTGATCATGATGTCTTCCACTCTTGTCATTTTCGGATCCACGAGTTCCTCTTCTTATCTCTCCTGGTTACACCAAGCATGCACCTCTCCATGCTTCTTTGAGTTGTCTGCAGCCTTTGTATGTCTCTTTTAGTTAAGGTCCACGTCTCTGCACCATACGTAAGCACTGGAAGGATGCATTGATCAAACACTTTTCTTTTAAGACATAATGGCATATTGCTTTTGAAAATTATGCTGTTTCTTCCAAAAGCTCTCCAGGCAAGTTTTGTACGCCGATTAATTTCTTCATCAATGTGACCCTCACTTGATATCTGCTGTCCAAGATAAACGTACGTGTCTGTTATCTCCAGCTTTTCTCCATCAATCGATAAATCTTCATTTCTTGTAAAAGCATTGAACATCACTTTTGTCTTCTGAAAGTTCATTTTTAATCCCACTTCTTTACTCTTGTCAGCAAGTTCCTGGATCATACTCTGCAGCTCTGGTGGGGTAGTTGCAAAAATGACTACGTCATCAGCAAAACGAAGGTGGGTTAGATAATCTCCATTAATCTTTATCCCCTTGTTTTCCCAGCTCAGCGACTGAAAAACACCCTCCAATGTGGCATTAAAGAGCTTCGGAGATATGGTGTCACCTTGTCTCACTCCCTTTCCAATTTTTACGTGTGTTGTATTTTCAAACAGCCTAATCTTTGCACTTGCATTTTCATAGATGTTATTAATAATATTAATGTATGCATCTTCAATACCGCAGGTTTTCAGAACCATTGTAACTGCTGATGGTTTCACCGAATCAAAGGCTTTTTCATAATCGATAAAAGCCATGCACAATGGAAGTTCATATTCCCTCGCTCTTTCAATTAGTTCTCTCAGCACGTGGATATGATCTATTGTGCTGTAGCCACTCCTGAATCAGCTTGTTCTCTCGGTTGAGCCATGTCCAGTGTTACCTTCAAGCGGTGTGAAAGAACTTTAGTGAAGATTTTATAAACTACTGATAGGAGGCTGATAGGTCTGTAGTTTCCGAGATCCTCAATGTCACCTTTCTTATGTAGCAGGATCATTGTAGCGGTGTTCCAATCCTCAGAATCTTTCCTTCATTAAGGCATCGAGTGAAAATTTGGGCGAGTACTGTTTCGATTTCTCCACTTGCTTCTTGTATGATGTCTACAGTAATTCCATCTTCTCCTGGAGCTTTTCCTCGCTTCATGTTCTTGATTGCATGTGCAACTTCTGCTGGAAGGACTGGAGGAACTCTGGTACTGGTATCTTTCATGATGTCTGGAGTGCATATATCATCTCTTTCATATAATTTGGAGTAGAAATCTTTCACTCTTGTCAAAATTTCATGCCTCTATTTCTTGTTACAGAACCATCTTCTTTTCTCAGTGCCATGATCTGTTTCCTTCCCTTACTGAGATGTCCCTTTGCTATCTTTAGGCTTTGGTTGTTTTCAATTGCTTTCCTCACTAGTTCACAGTTGAATTTTCCTTACGTCTTCAGTGATACTTTTTCTTACTGTCTTGCATAGCTCTATATATTCCACTTTGGAAGTCACATCTTCTTTAGTTGTCCTCATCTCTCTTCTTTTTTGCATCAACATTTTGGTTTTTCCTGATGATTTGTTCACATGCAACTTGTTCTTAGACCCAGCTAATTTTGTTGCTGTTTCCATAAGAGCTTTGGTTACTTTTCTGTTAACTTCAGAGATGTCCACTTCTTCCGATGTTAGGCCTTCTAAAGCAGAGAACCTGTTCTTCAGTTCTAACTTGAAGGTATTATGGTGTTTTTTAAGGTTGGTTATGTCAATAGATTTTGTTTGTCTTATGAGCTTGCCACGTTCAAGTTTAGTGTTGAGGTGCATCTTACATCTCACCAATCTATGGTCACTACCTGTGTTGAACTTGTTTAGCACACTGCAGTCTTCTATGACGAATTTTTTGTTACACATAATAAAATCAATTTCACTTGTCGTCCCATTTGGATGTCTCCATGTCCATTTCCTGTGTGGCTTTTTCTTGAAGAAGGAGTTCAAGATGAAAAACCCTTCTGCCTCTGCAAACTCAACGAGTATTTCCACGCTGGTTTCTGTTGCCATGACCGAATTTACCTACTGAAGTTTCATTCTGTTGCCGTTGCCCTATTTTTGCATTGAAATCTCCCATAATTATTTTCAAGTGCTGCTTACCTTTATTATTTAGATGACAAATTTCCTCATAAAATTCTTCAATTTCTTCTTCAGGATGACTTGTGGTGGGTGCATAAGTTTGAATAATCTGAGCCTGGTATCTTTTCGAGAGTTGGATAACAAGTCGTGCAGCTCTGTCAGAGGAACTTTCAACTTCTACAACTTTATCCTTCAGCTTCTTGTTTATTATAAATCCAACACCACTAGTTCTGCCAGTATCTGTCCCACGATAGTAGAAGAGATGTCACTTTTCAGTTCGATGAGATCTTCTCCTTTTCTCCTTACCTCACTTAGCCCCACGATGTCCCACTTGATCCTTTGTAGTTCCTCTTCCAATTCAGAAGCCTTGAATCAGAAGATAGGGAGCGTCCATTGTAAGTAGCCAAGGTCAGCATCAGATGGCAGCCTAGTCCAGTCCTCCGGAGATTCTTAGCACCCTCTGCCTTCATGTCGCACTGGCCGCTGCCTTGGCCAGGTACATTCCAGCTGCCGGAGACTGAGGGCCAAGATTTAAGTTGTGGAATCATTTTGGAGGGGTTTGGCCATAACTCACCACGCTGGCCAAGCGGGTTGGTGAGTGTGGGATAACATTTCCTCTAATCCCGATGGTATAGTTATACCGCTATGGGCGGTCGTCAGAGCCCCTTTAGTGGGAACAGGATGTACCACGAGAAGGCGGGGTTGACATTTGTCAAGGAGAAGCTGTGATGTTACGCATCGCCTGACCTTACATCCCTTCCTCATATAAATTCATGTTTTTCTGAATGCACAAGTCTGCAACCAGAGGGCGTAAGCTCACGATTCCGTTTACAGCAATATCTGAGGGATTAAAAACCCGATTGAAAAACTTTTCTTCTGTCAGATACTATTGTTTTCCATACCGGTTCCATTGCCTTTGAATAGCTTTGATAAATTTAATTTTCGTCAAAACGGATTCAAAAGACGTGCTTATTACATCCGAAAATTCGGTGTCATCTTTCTTGTTTTTTATCTGGGAGGGCGAGACTTGAAATTACGCCCTCTGAGAGTTCAAAATTACGCCTCTTTGAGTTCCACTCAAATAATACTTGTTTTTCACTTTCTCACACACTGCCGTTATACGAAAGTGTGATCGTTCAAAAATCGCACTTCAGGTTTTTGACATAATTTTATTAAAAATGTAAAAACTAGGTAAATGCACAAGAACCACAGGTTGTAAATACCAAATAAAGAGTAAACGTTATGCGAACACTGACAACACAACGTATCACAGAAATGCAGAACGAAAAACAAACCACTGCAGAATGAATGACTATCTGGCAGTGAATGTAACAATAGTCAGAAGCTTTAGCGGGTAGGGCTTGGAGAAATTCTTCAAGGTTAAATGTTCAGATAATTTTCTGAGACAGACCACAAATAATTAATTAACTCTTCATGCAAAGGACATGTTCGGAAAGGCAACAGAGGTTAGGCATATAGGCATATTGTTTTCTAAGCTTCCATTCACTGTTATGGAAAATTTCCTTCACGGATATGAGATGTTCACACCTCATAGTGTACACTGAAGAGCAATTGAATTAGAGACAGCTGGCGTTACGCAAATGTGGCACTGTGGGCGGCCCTGTTAACGGAAACGACATGACGTATGAAGCGATCCGACAATATAAGGAGTGATGCGAAGGGAATCTGTAAGATTCGGACGCAGTATGGGTAAGACGAAGGATATAAGCGCATTTGATCGTGGGTAAATTGTCGGGGCCCAACGAATGGGTCACTCCATCTCGGAAGTCGTGCAGGCACTGGAATTTTCACAAGCCACTGTGTCACGGGTGCACCATGAGTACATCGAATCGGGTAAAAAAATCCCTGCAAGGGCCAACTGCCATGGACAACAGCGTGTGGATGAGCGGGATCATCGTCGGCTAGCTAGCGTTGTAACAGCGGATAGACGGGCCACAGTGCCTGAAATCATTCGGCAATTTAACGCTGGTGCACAAAAACGTTTAAGCAGCCACACCATCCAGAAGCATCTCCTCGCTATGGGGTACAGAAGCCATCGTCCCACGAGAGTACCGCTTCTGACCGCACATCACAGGATGCAAAGATTAGCATGGGCGAGGGAACATCGCCACTGGACCCTAGACATGTGGAAAAATGTTGCCTGGACTGATGAGTCGAGATTCACATTGGTACATGCGGATGGCAGGATAGGAGTATACGGCGCAAACCACATGAAGCGATGGATCCTTCTTGCCAGCAGGGTACTCTTCAAGCTGGTGGGGGTGGTATTCTCGTCTGGGGACTGTTGACGTGGACTGAAATGACGACCCCTGGTACGTGTGACATCGTCCCTCACAGGTCAACGTGTTACCGGGATATCCTGGACGACTATTTGCTCCCGTTTGTGCGTCTTCAACATCCCACTGGGGACCACATTCTGCAACAAGACAATGCACCGTGCCATCGCTCCCGAATTGTATCCGAATGGTTGGATGGGACACTCCACCGACATGACCTCGCTTCCTTGGACGGCTAGGTCACCTGACCGCAATTCAATCGAGCACATCTGGGATGCCATCGAAAGAGATGTTCGAGGCTCTGACCCTTCTCCATCAAATCTTCGTGAACTGTGGGAGCTTGTTCAGGGGTCGTGGATCTGTATGGCTTCCCAACGCTTCCGGTGCCTCGTCGAGTCCATGCCGAGACGAATTGCCGCCGTCATCAGGGCGAAAGGCGGTGCTACTCGTTACTGGACAGGTATCTCTAATTCAATTGCTCTTCAGTGTATGTTACTCTGTACCCTGGTTAACTGCATGGAATAGCTGCGTGAGACTAACAAAAGTCTTAAAAAAGAAAATACTGAAGGGTGTAACTTTCTTCTTTTAGTTACAATTTCTATTTTTTACATCCCCCAGAGCATGAATGACCCTTTTGGGAGATCAACCACCCTCCCTGCCTCCAGTATCGACGGCCCTGACTGCTTGGAAGTCAGTGAGCTCAACACGCGTGTCCATGTCTCACGAGTAGACTATATACGACGTCTGAGGAGCTTACCCGTTGTTTTAGGGCGGCATATGGCCTAGTGGTCAACGTTTGTGACTGCTATGGAGAAACCTCAGGTTTGATTCCGGGAAGGTCCGAACGTTCGAGCCGCTAAATATCCGCCGTGCGTCGGATGTGCATGTTAAGCCGCCCCCCCCGCCTTGGGTACTGGCTCCCCGGTAATAAATAAGGGCGTCTTTCTACCTCGCTTCCGTGTCACTTTCCTATCGGGCATTCTAGCCCAAATCTCTTAGCTTCTTATTTATAAGGGTTCTTTAAAACCTGGGATCAGACACTTCCTAAAATCCTCTACATCTGATCTGATCTGATCTGATCTTACCCGCTGTTTTAAAAGAAATCTGACACATGTGATCTATTTGAATGCTGCAGTTTTGTTGCGGAA
This sequence comes from Macrothele yani, assembly GCA_039090855.1. Classification (NCBI taxonomy): domain Eukaryota; kingdom Metazoa; phylum Arthropoda; class Arachnida; order Araneae; family Macrothelidae; genus Macrothele; species Macrothele yani. Next base: position 82,225,359 of record CM077026.1, read on the forward strand.
GGGGGGCGTGTCCGGAGACATTTTTCCGCATAGGGTATTACGTCTATGGAAAAAAACATAAATGAAAATCCTCTAAATTTGATAATCAAAGACATCGCTCTTTCTACGTTTATCAACACATAGCAACCGAAAAACTTCCATCCGGCCACCACAGGGATCGTACCTCAGATCTCTTGATATCTAGCAGAGTGCGTTCGTCTTACGCTAGAATGGCCACCAATCAACGGCGCTATGTGTGTGTATCTGCCAGCTTCTGGCATCACATATCGATATAGGATGGGCTCAGCAACTGAGACTTCTCTATCTGGTGGGCATTAACGGCACAAGCTATATATTAATTATAGCATCAAATAGAAGTCATTGCTCTTTCCACGCTTATAAGTAAGTCACGGAAAAATTCTCTTCGGCCACCACCGGGAATCGTACCCAGGGTCTTCCAGTTAAGCGCTTTTGACATGCTTCCACTGCACCACAGCGGCCACGAAAGATCTCCAGACTCACATACGACAAACTACCAAACCACTTGGCAGGTTGCTTTTTTGGAGCCATGTGACTCACTTATAAACATGGAAGGAGCGATGACTTCTTTTTGATGTTCCTAATCCACGTCAACTGTGTATTTATTATTCATTCGCCTTCTAGTTATTTGTTCAGTTGCTACTGTTCATCTTTGGTGAACCCCAGCATTGTGCGGGGATCCAAAGAAAGCAACCTGCCCAGTGGTTTGTCGTATGTGAGTCTGAAGATCCTTCGAGGCCGTTGTGGTACAGTGGAAGCATGTCCGGCTCGGAACTGAAAGACCCTGGGTTCGATTCCCGGTGGCGGCCGATGAGAATTTTTCCGTGACTCACTTAGAAATGTGGAAAGAGCTATGATTTCTATTTGATGTTCCTAATCCACGTCAACTGTGTATTTATTAATCATAGCAAATAAATCCAAAAGGCGAGAACAATAGTGAAAATCACTATTGTAATAGGATTTTCACTATTGTTTTCGCCCTTTGGATTTATTTGCTATAATTAATATATAGCTTGTGCCGTTAATGCCCACAAGATATAGAGACGTCTCAGTTGCTGAGCCCATACTACGGATATGTGATGTCAGAAGCTGGCAGATACACGCATGTAACACCGATTGTTTGCCATTGTAGCATAAGACGAACGCACTCGGCTAGATATCAAGAGATCTGGGATACGATCTCGGTTGTGGTAGGATGGAAGTTTTTCGGTTGCTATGTGTTATGATAAATGTGAAAAGAGCGATGTCTTTGTTTAAGAACATAAGGGTTTTTAATTAGCGAAATAGCAACTCTCGTCAAGAAATGTATTTGAGTGAACCAATCAAGTGTATGCGAAACACTCAATTTTGGCATTCATTTATCATGTTTGAAGAACATGCAAGTTCAATTCCTCTATCTCATGGATTCTGTTTTTAAATTTAATTAAAATGTGTAAAAAATCATTAGAGTGTGAAAATCGTTGCATGTTGAACGTGGCTAAACATTTTGTTCCTTAATTTTTATTCAAGATCTGGGAAAATCTCCTTATACCGTAAAAGTTGGTCTTAAAAATTTGACTTCCGAAATTCTTGCTATTTAATAGATAACGGAAGCCATGTTTTGGTGCTTTAGTTGGACTCATATTTCTTGTTTGTTGAAGGTTTAACAACTAATGTGAGCAATTCGATGGGTTATAAGTAGTCGACCGTCCTAATTTAGGATCACTGGTTCCAGAGAAGGCAGAAATCCAGTGCTGTAAGACAAACACAACATCCATGCCTCATCGAGATTCGAACCCGGACCCCTTTCGGACGAAGGATCAGAGGCCATCGTTTAGACCACTGCGCCACCGGGGCGGGTAGGAAAAACTTTACATCAGGAATTTTTGTTCACTACCTGAACCGGTGTTTAGCCATCTATGGTAACGTCAAAAGTACGACGATCTGACGACGCCAAGATAAAAATAGTTCACGGAAAAGAACAGGGAAAATTAATACAGGGTTCACAGTCAGTGTATACGAAAAATGTTATGTACAAGGAAGTGTTGACGAAATAGGTCTAAAGGTTTTACAAAACACATAAGACAGCCCGTCGTATCAAATTCCATAACCGACTGCTCGGGAAATTTTCAGAAAGTCGTGAGCCAACCTCGCCATCTATTGACGTGGTACTCAATAAATAAATAAATAAATAAATAAATAAATAAATAAATACAGAAATAAATAAATACAGAAATTGACATTTATTTATCATAAATTTTATCCCCCCCCCCCGCGTTATTGACTGGCTTTCATCTAGTCATTATATAATCTATACTAATATAGAAAGAGAGAAGCTTTGTTTATGTGTTTGAGGTAATCTCGAAAACTACTGAACAAATTTGGATAAGTCTTTCACCGTTGGGAAGCTTATTTCTTTCCAGTGGCTATTTCGTTTATTTTTTTAATTATTAATTTTGGCTGTACTACTGAATCAGATCGCTTTGCAGTAGTTCCCGATTTTCCGTGTATCGTTCTGCTTTGTATACATACCTGATCACACCCAACATGAAAGAAAGTAGTTCACGATAATATACGGAATTTCTTTTTACTAATCTCTAAAACTACTGAACCGATTTGCATAATTTTTTCACCGTTGGGAAGCTTACTTCTTTCCGGTGGACATAGGCTATTTCGTTTATTATTTTTTTTTTTTGGCTGTACTACCGAATCAGAACGCTTTTAAGTAGTTCCCGATTTCACGTGTATCGTTCCGCTTACGGCGGATTGTACAAAGAAAATGCCATGGTAATATGAAAAAAAAAAAAAAAAAAACACTTATCACAATAAAAATGAGCGATGACAAATCTGTAAGTCAGTAGCTCCATTTAAGAAAAAAACATTCATGAAAATCGCTCCAGTGGTGGCGCTGCGGATTGTTGAAAGAAACTGCTTTGTGTTTTAAATATATAGGTTTATCATATGTGTATGTCTTACAGAAATCAAAACTGATGGACAATGTTTTTACAAGAACTGAAAATTTAAAAGTTGATGGGAACACATTTAGAAGTAACTTATGCCTTCATCTACCTTGTACAACAGATATCAAGCGAGGGCTACATCGAAGAAGAAATTAGTTGGCGTATACAACTTGACTGGAGTGCAATCGGAAGAAACTATGCAACTTTCAAGAGCAATTTACCATTGTCTTAAAAGAATTGCATTTAACCAATGCACCCTTCTAGTTCTTATTTATGGATCCGAGACACGGACTTTGAATAAAAAAGACGTACAAAGGCTGCGTATAACCAAGGCCAGCTAGAAAACGCAAGGCCATGGCATTAGAGAGATGAATTCCCTCCCTTTGTGACGTCACCCATGTTACACGGTCTGATACTTCGGTGTTGTGTTTGACGTCACTAACGTCACCGTTGGCAACCAATCGATAGCCATGGTGTTTCCTCGTGACGTCACTAAGATAGGGAAGTAATCTCTCTCGTGTCATGGTCTTGTGTTTCTAGACGGCCTTGGTATAACCCAAAGAAGCATGAAATGATGAGTGCTTGGCGAAACCAAGAAAAATAAGAAAATGAACTCTTACATCAGGAATAAAAAAAAAAAAGTTAATAACATGATCAAACTAAAAAGTGCTAAAACGGTAATGGGCTGAACATATTGCTAAAAGAACGGGTCACCGAGCGACAACCGAAATGCTAGATTAGATACCAAGAGACTGGAAAGTATCCAGAAGAAGGCTACATTAGAGATAGACTAATGAAAAGAACCGCTCAAGACATAGTTGTGGAGGATACTTCGGGGGAGACATACATCCAGCAGTATATCGAAAATAATTATTGTTGATGATATACACCGACGAGTCATTCCATTATGACCACCACAGCCAAGAGAAATGAGTGCTCCTGGTGACCGAACGGTAATAACCGAAGACCCAGTCGGCTTTCCATGCTCAGTGCACGTCATCGCCAAAAACGTACAAAATGGGCCCAAGATCATCGAGATTGGAAGAAAGTGGCCTGTTCTGACAAATCAAGATTCCTGGTGCATCACGTAGACGGCCGAGCGCGGATACGCTGATTACCAATGGTGGCTATGGCGCCTGGATGCACTGTTGGGCGGAAACAGGCCGACGGCGTCGGTGCCATGCCGTGGGCGATATTTTCTTGGAACACTTTAGGCCCCATTATCACAATAGCACAATCCTTCACAGCTGTCATTTATCTGAACATCGTTGCGGACCAAGTTCATCCATTCATGGCAACTGTGTTCCCTGCTAGTGTCGGCCACTACCAACAGGATAGTGCGCCATGCCACACTGTCAGAATCGTCAAGGCGTGGTTCGAGGACCATGCTGGTGACTTTCAGTTAATGCCCTTCAAATTCACCTGACATGAACCCAATCGAACATTTGCGGTTCGACTTGGAAAAGCTGGTGGTTCGTGCTAAATTACCACCACCCCGAATTTTACGGGAACTGGGAGACCTGCTGTTGGCATCATGGCAACAGATACCCAGGATAACTATCGCCACCTCATCGAATCGATACCTCCCCGAGTGGCCGCTCTTTTGCGGGCTAAAGGTGGTCCTATAGCTTATTAGGTAGGTGGTCATAATGTAATGGCTAATCGGTGTATATCTTCATTGTTAATAATAAAAATGGAATTATATAAATTAAGGTTGCTTGGACGCATATAGTGTATGAGTGATGACGATGTATTCAAACAGGGCCGCCCAGGTGGCGCAGTGGTCTAAGGCGATGGCCTCTGATCATTCGTCCGAAAGGGGCCCGGGTTCGAATCCCGGTGAGGCATAGATGTGTTTGTCTTACGGCACTGGTTCTCTCCCTTCCCTGGAACTAGTGACCCTAAATTAGGGACGGGCGCTTGCTTATAGCCCATTGAGTTGCTCACGGTGGTCGTTAAACCTCCAATCAAAAAAAAAAAAAAGTATTCAAACAGGGGATTCGAAATGACGTCAGCTGCATGATGAGCTAAGCGTTGAGGTACCCAGTAGTTCAAAAAGTCTTTGACGAACTGCGAATCGTACACTGGAGGCCGGAAGAGCTGCAAAGATAGTAATGAAAGTGAACGGTGCTTGGGTCTAAATGTCTTGGAGGGACGCATAGCAGAACCAAAAGTAAGACTCAACTTGTGTTAAATCCGTTCTTTTTCGCTATCATCATCATCATCATTGTCAACCATTATCAATCCACTGCTGGACGAAGGTCTCCCCAAGTTTCCTATACGGTTGTTTAAAACGTTGCGTTGATTATGAGTATTACCCTCCATAGAGGTCCTGGTAAAGTGTTTAGGCGCTGTATAAATTTGCAATTTGCTTCTCTGTGTCTTCGAAAATGTTCTAGCCTTTTAGCAAACTAAGTGTATTGCGTATATTTGTAAAATTAACGAGATAAATAACGCAATTTTTCACATACAGGTCTACTGTAGTTTCCAGGAACATAGGTCGAGTTTCATCAAAAAAGGGAATGTCCTGAGCTCTCCTGTTTATTCCTGATCGCTTCCTGTGTAACGTCAACGGTTTTTTTTTTTACTGAACTGTTTTGGATTTAACGAGAGAGAGAGAGAGAAATCGATAGGACGGGTGAAAAATTGGCTTGGGGAAAAATACAGTATTTCTTTTATGTCAATTTGTAATAGTCAAAGTTGCAATCAGGCCTGACGGGGCATGGCGCCGCCAGGCCACTTTTTTCAAGACCAGGCAGCGCCAGACTACATTTAACCTAACTGAATCGGACTTTTTTTAATTTATTTATTTAATCGTCGCCTATCGAAATCGACGTTTTTTTTTTAAGCACAGATAATCCTAATAAAGTATTTTTTTCTCTTTTTTATTCTTTTTTATTCTTCTTTCTCTTTCTTCATTAATATATATTTTTTTTCATGGTGATTATGCACAGTTCCATAGATCTTTTGTTTAGCGAAATCACCTCAGAAACAGCCAGTTGGTACCAGTCAACCCGCACAAAGAAAGTAATCAATCACAAAGACAAGAGGCTACCCTTGATCAAAGTCGCTTAGTGTGTTTTTGACAATAGAGAGTACTGCAAAGTTTTTTAAATTTCAGATTACGGTTGACCCACTTCTCCAACTAACTCATCCTCTCCCCGTAATTTTGCAGTGAGTGACAGTGCCAGATCGAATGTAAGAGACTCCCAGGGTGCTTTGTTTTAGATAGATTGATGCAGTTCTATCTATCTATCTAGCTAGCTAGCTAGCTAATCTATCTAATCAACGCGAAAATTTGCATAGAGTGCATGCTGGTATGCAAATGATCCACGTTTGGTGCGAGTGCGCATGACTGCACACCCTGTGGTGGTGCAGCAAGCACGAACCGGCAGCCTTATAAACCGACGTGTAGTCGATGCCCCATGAAAGCGAAAAGCACCGGCCGACGCAAGCAAGAGTACAAAATGACAAGAATTCAGTGTAGACGCCAGAGACATCGATTTACGCAACTTACGGACTTTGAGGGAGGCTTGATCATCGGGATGAAAACCGCAGGGTGGTCGGAGCACCGTATAGCCTGCCACGTGGATCGTTCTGACCATACCGTCCGACTGTGTTGGGGGCAGTGGACACGTGATGACCCTACCACACTGCTCCGGGTAGACCAGGAGGACTACGGGTAGAGCGAATCAATGGAGCGTGCGCCAGGCACGAACGGTCCCCGCGGGGACCCGGTCCACTATACAAGCAGATGTAGTGGCCCCTGTATGCCCACGGAAGCGAATCTGCTATCCCAGCGCCCCTTACGTGTGCAGATATTCACACCGGAACATCGACAGTTCCGTGTACGGTGGTTGCAGGCCAGAGCGACGTGGAACATCCCAGACTGGCGACGTGTGGGGTTTAGCGAAGAGTGCCGCTTCGTTTTGGAGACAGATGATCATCGTGCTCGGGTGTTGAGGTACCCGGGTCAACGGTGCAATCCTAACCTCGCTATCGAGCGCCACACCTCTCCCACTGCAGTGAGGTCTGGGGAGCCATTGTGTATGACAGTCGGACTTCCCTCGCGGTGATCCGAGGGACGTTGACAGCCCAGCGCTTCGTACAGGATATTCTGCGGCCTCATGCGCTGCCTTTCCTGGTGGGGCAGACCGGAGACATTTTCCAACAAGATAACGCCCGTCCGCTGAGGGTTCGGTTCCGCAGGGCTTTCTACGTCATGTCCAGACACTTCCATAGCCTGCCCGCTCCCCGTACATTTTCCCTATCGAGCATGTGTGGGACCAGTTGAAACGCCACCTGCCGTCGTCCTGAACTATCCGGGGTTTGGAGCACACCATCCAACACGTGTGGGCCAGTCTGCCGCAGGAAAACCTCAAGCGTCTGTTCGCCTCCATGCCGGACCGTATTGGAGCATGTATAGCCGCACGAGGAGGTGCGACGTGCTATTGAAGATGACCGGACTGCGTGCCACAGATCCCTCTAATTGTCCTGCAGCTCTGTTTTTGCCATCATGTTTATCATTCCTCTGTATCATTACGTCCATAAAATTTCAGTTCAATCCGATGCTTCCTTCTTGGTGCGCAAATTTCATTGTCCGTGAGTGTACACACACACTCACCAGGTCGTTCGGAAAATAATGGTCGCTTTGGAGAGGATAAATGAAAGATACATAGCACACAACATTGTTTTATTCAAAAATAGGCGTCTTCAGCAGCTACACACCTCTGCCAATGAGTGACAAGAGCTCATTGGCAGAGGTGTGAGCTCCCAATATCTATAAGGCCAGTCCGGAAGAAATCTGATGCCTGAGCTGAAAGTCTCGGAATGCAATTTCCGCCTCTTCTCGGTTTCTGAAAGGTAATTACAAAAATGCATGAACAGGTGGAAACCGGTTGGTGCGAAGTCAAATGATTAGGCTGGGAGTGTTTCGAACTTCAGTTCGTGTAGTTTCTTTCGTCATTTGTGACACACGTAGCCTCGCGTTATCATGGAGGAGGATAGGACCCTTCGTAATAAATTGGGGATATACCCTCACACATGTACTGTTACACACGTATCAATATAAAAAGTACACATCGATCCGCCAAAGTGGGTGTAGAACTGTCCTCAATCTTACTTATTACTGCCATGCGTTATACAGGGGTTGCGCTGGCTTTTCTAAAGTTTTCGCCAATTTAGTCGCCAAATTCAATTTTTTTCGCCAAAGTGTTATAACACTATGAAAAGGTAATCGCCAAAGCGTTTTTTTCATCGCCAAAACTATTTCTTTTTCGCATATTGCGTAGATGGAGATCGACAGAGCGATCCCTGGGTTATATATACACATATCGCAATCAGAAGATGAAAGTAAATATTAATTAAAAACAATATGTAATGTTTGCAATAATACAATAACGTGGACCAATTCGGAATCTCTATGACAAAACATTACCTCAAATGCCTTCGGAAGTCCCGATGCACGGGAAGGCACAATGAATGTGCACAATTCCACAAAATCTTTAGCAGTAAAACATTCGGGAGTTTGTATAAATTAAAAGTGAAGTCAGTCCAGTCTTACGGTCATAATGGTTCAACTATACAAGTTGCGAAGTTCAAGTTCATCGTAGCATCTAGGACATGAAACACTAAAAACCAGGTAATTAAAAACAAACTGTCGATATTGCGATATTTCCAAAATACTTTAAAAAGTAGATATCGGCCTGGTATAGATTCATCAATGGACCAAACATCACACCATTATAGCAGACCACCCTGCACTTCATACCGGACATCTTTCTGGCAAAATCAGCGGCTTTAAAAAATCATAGCCAATTACCACAACATTTGAGAAACTGCTCTGCCCCCCCCCTACTGGTGCTTCCTTTCCTAGTGTTTAGGTAAGGTTAAGACGCATAAAGTAGATTGTCCCATATGCGTCATTGTTAAAAAAAATAACACCCACAATCGACTTGGAGAGCGCTTTGTTTCGATATCTCGTCCCATATTTTAAGACCCCTGAGTTTACTATGAATAGCTCTGTAGACGTTGTTGACAAGATTCAAAATATCCGAGGATCTGACTTTATGATTTAGTGTTGATGTATTGAAGACCGATTACGCATTGAAAATGTATCAGGGGCTGAAATAAACAGTATAATCGCTGTAACTTAGTTTTGTTACTATGAATAATTACTTTAAATATAATAACCAAATATATCGGCAGAAATTCCGGGCTACTATCTGAAATAATATTGCAATACATTGAATGTCAACTGCTTCGACAAAAAAAAAATTAATTTCGGCTAGATCTATTTTTACGTTATGTAGATGACATACTTCTGATTTGGCCGCATTCTGAAGAAAGCCTGCTACAATTTGTTGATCAATATAACTCATTTTACCCAACTATTCAAGTGACTATTGAAAAAGAACGAAATAGAAAGCTACCTTTTCTAGACATTTTGCTTCAGAGAGGACAACGTGGTATTAGTTATACAGTACACCGAAAAGAGTAATATGTTCCCGTTATTATACCAAATGATTCTTCCCATCCTCGTTCATATAAATTAAACTTAAGTTTTCGGAACTGCTCTATCTATCTGTCTATATAGGATCGACCGGACAGAATTTGCCTTGCAGGGTAAAGGAACATAAATATAATATCCAGACAGGAGGTACCAACACAGCACTTGCTAGGAAAGTTACAGAAGGGATTTTATATCCGGACTGGGAAAATTTTAAAATTCTGTTTACCCCTAAAAATAGTAGCACGCTGCTTCTTACCGAGAGCATGTTCATTTTTCACTCACGAAATATTTGTTGTAATGACTATATGCCTTATGAGCTCCTAAAACCTATAAGGTATTAATTAACTCTAATCCTAGGGGCTTTGAATTACCCGTAACCGTGGGATAATGTGCCGGGAGGAATGTCTTCCTTCTTTGCATATATGTGCAACAACCGACTTTGACTGCGTTCATGTGTGTGTATATATTATGCGGATCTTGTCAATTTAGCTGTTCCATCTGAAGATGGGCCATGCGATGGCCCGAAAGTACTCCTGTCTTTTAATCTGTTTTTAAAATATCATAAGGTTTTATTAAATTGATGTCTCATGATATGAGTTAATTTGATTTAAGCTTAGCCGAGTTTTATTTTACTTTCAATTATCCGCACAAAGACGGCTTTTACTCGTGAGATATAGTTTGTGCGACTCCTCGGTATATAAATTAGCTGCATTTCAGTCTTTCGTAAGATGAGCTATCTCGCATACCTCAAGCCATCGTCTTGAATACGAAGAAATGAGATGGGTCATAAATATAGTTAGGGAATACGGATGTAATACTAGTCATATATGGGAAATATATTTGAACTATAGAGAAAATACTGGTGGACCCTTTGTTAGTGAACAGTCTGAAAACAATGTGCGCTTCTGTGGACGTGTACCATATTTGCTTCCTCTGAATAGCATTTTGAAGACGGAAGGTGATAAGATTAATCTGAAATGTGCTGATATTGTGTTGGAGATTGCTGGTTTACTTACTATCGACCATGATAAAGATATGAATATACACAGAGCAGGAGTATATGGCATTCTCGAAATATCTTTATTGCAAGAAAAATATTTTCTTGAAATAACGATACTGGTGAATTAGAAGGCATTTATATCGGTAGTACTAAGCGACGTTTACAAACTAGACTCGAGGAGCATAAAAAGAATTGGAGATTAGGTGCGAAAAGAACCTCCCTTGTAATTCATTGTCAAGATAATAACTCAACCCCCTGCTGGAATGATAAGATTTTTTCTACACATAATACACATAGGTAAATCCTGTACTCCGAGTCAATAATGATTGAGAAAATCCGTACCTACAATTGTAGTATATGTACAATCACTACTCGAACTACCATTCGTATGGAGATTTGTTATAAATACGGAGAGAGAAAATAAAATTAAGAATAGAAATAAAAATTCTATAACTAAAAGACTGTTGGCGGAAAATGATATTTACAAGTATGCTATACAGCCACAAGATGGCACTTCTACAACCTTAAGTGACGACTGCCAAGCTTTTACAAGGGATGATCCTGAACCAGTTAATGACTAGATGACAACCGGTCCATCTGTGTAGATGTTTAATACAATTCACCGCTGATGATGGCAAAAAAAGAGCGTATGATAATTCATATATTCAATATGGATTCACATCCGTTAAAGTCAATGGAGAAGACAGACCTCAATGTGTTATTTGTAGCAAAGTTTTGTCAAATGATTCCCTGAAACCAAGCAAGTTGAATCAAGATTTGCAGAATGTTCATCGTCAACACAAGAACAAGGACAAAAGCTTTTTTGAGCGGCATGGGAATGCTCTCAAAAGATGAATCTGGATTCAACAGGGGCATTTCAAGAAATGAACCACAAGGTTACCAAAGCTTCTTATGTTGTAGTATTGGAGATAGCAAAGCAAAAAAAAAAAAAAAACCACATACAATTGGGGAAACTTTGATCAAACCTTGCACTCTCAAAATGGTGGAAATTGTGTTGGGAAATGAAATGGAGAAAAAACTTGCAGCAGTTTCACTATCAAACAGTACTGTTCAAAGGAGAATTAGTAACATGACCATTGATATCAAGGATCAAGTTATGCAGGAGATTAGGGGTGCAGCATTTGGCTTATTTTCAATTCAACTTGATGAATCGACTGATGTGGCATCGTGTTCCCAGTTACTGGTGTTCGCAAGATGTCTTCACTTAGTTTCATTAAAAGAAGAGTTTCTCTTTTGTTCTCCTCTAGAAACAACTACCACGGCCTCCAGATATTTTGAAAAAGGTTACATCCATCTTTGAGGCAGAAAATCTTTTGTGGGATAATGCATGTGGGTGCTGTACAGATGGAGCATCAGCTATGTTGGGGACAAAATCTGGATTTCAAGTTAATGTGAAAAAGTTGTCTCCAAAAGTGAAAGGCATTCATTGCACGATCCATTGTCAAGCACTGGCCTCAAAAACACTTCCAGCTCCACTTTCGATGGTTTTGGATCAAACAATTTAAATTGTGAATTTTGTCAAGGGAGAAGCTCTTAATTCACGACTGTTCAAGCAGTTATGTATTGACCTGGATGCAGGCCATCATTTCCTTCTTTTCCACACAAATGTTCGTTGGTTTTCAAGAGTAAATATAACTGAGTGAGTATTTGAGCTTAGAGATGAGCTTAAAATATTTTTGTGAAATTAAGGGTAAGATGGAATTTTTTGCCTGGTTAGACGATGAGGAATGGATCTTGCGCCTTGCTTATTTGGTTGATACTTTTGAGCAGCTGAATAAATTGAATCTTCAGATGCAAGGAAGAAATACCAACATCCTAAAATTAATAGATTCTTTGAAAGCTTTTATGAGTAAACTAGAAAATTGGAAGAGAAAAGTCAACATGAAAAATGCTGCAATGTTTGAGAAATTGTCATCAATTCTTGTTACTAGTGGTAATGACGAAATACTTCCAGAATTTGTAAAAAATGAAATTTTGCAGCATTTGACAGCACTAGAAAATGAATTCGGCCGATATTTTTCCGAACTTTGTGATGAGGAGTTGGACTAATCCATTCAAATTATCGGTTGAAAAAGTTCCTGATGTTTTTCAAGATGAATTTCTGGAACTGACTACTGATTCGCGAGCAAGAGATATGTTTGATGAAAAACCAGTCACAGAATTTTGGCCTCTGATGTGTGACTCGTACCCAAGAGTGGCTGAGAGAGTTATCCGTGCATTGCTTCCATTTGTGTCGACACATCTTTGCGAGTCTGGGTTTTCAACTCTGTTGCAAATGAAAACGAAACAACGAAGTAGATTGGAGGTTGAAAGTGACCTGCGTTGTGCTCTTTCAAGCACTCCTCCGCGTATCTAAGAATTGGGAAAGAAAAAACAATCGCAGGTTTCTCATTGAATATCAAATGGATTACAATATCCAAGGCATGTTATTGAATTTTTTATTAATTGAGGTATGTGTCATTTTATTAAGCCAGATTTAAGTATTTAGTTTACGAATATAAAAAACTAATTTTATTCATGTTCTAAAATTCATCAACATTTTCTATTGCTGTTTATAAAACTCTGCTGTAAAATAATCTAAATAAATATATCATCATCACCATTGTCAACCATTATCAATCCACTGCTGGACGAAGGTCTCCCCAAGTTTCCTCCACAACGGTCTGTCTTGTGCCAGTCTCCTCCATGTCACTCCCGCATACTTTCGAATTTCATCCACCCATCTTCCATGTGGTCTTCTTCTGGGTCTTTTCCTGTCCCTTGGAATCCAATCTAAAATTTCGGCTGTCCATCGATGGTCTGTTCTTCTGGCAGTATGTCCAGAGACAAAGAAAGATTTTCAGTGGTATATTCATTAAATTTGGTAATCCATTTTACGCAGTTTTGGAATTGGTGGGGGGGGGGAGATGACCTTTCTGACATATGGTGAAAAGGGTGCATGGGGCAAAAAAGGTTGAGAACCCCTGTCCTAGATGCTGCAATGAACTTTAACTTCGCAACTCGTATAATTGAACATTTTATGACCGTAAGACTGGACTGATTTCACTTTTAGAATATACAAGCTCTCTTATGTTTTACTGCTAAAGATTTTGTGGAATTGTGCACATTCATTGTGCCTGCCCGTGCATCGGGACTTCCAATGCCTCTGAGGTAATGTTTTGCCAAAGAGATTCCGAATTGGTCCACGTTATTGTATTATTGCAAACATTACATAGTTTTTAATTAATATTTACTTTCATCTTCTGATTGCGATATGTGTATATAACGTATGTTAGTAATAAATAAGATTCAGGACAGTTCTACACCTAACTCTGCCGGATAGGTGTGTGCTTTTTATATTGATACGTGTGTAACTGTATATGTGAGGTTATATCCCCAATTTATTAGATTCACATCCCACGTAGTATATGGTTCAAATTGTTATGTATGTTGAACCTTATCTTATGTTGAACCCTTCCTGTTCACTAAAAACGACTGTTTGGAACTCAGCTTCTGGTAAATTCGGTCAATTTCTTCACAGTATGTGACTGAGATAATGCTTTCACTAGCATTCAAGAACCTATAGTGTATGACACCGTGAACAGTCCGCTACACTCTCAACAAATCCTTCTTCGGCGTCAGTCTTGGTTTAAAATGTTGTTTCGGTGGTTCACCATGGTTTAGCCACTATCCATATCGCTTACGATTGTCGCCTACTTTTCATCACAGGTTACAATGCGATCAAGTAGGGGCTCTTTTTCATTGCGAAGCAGAAGGTTACTGCACATCTCAAACCGGTGTTCCTGATACTACGTCAGCTCGTGGTGGCACCCACGTATCGAGCTCCTTGACCTTACCAATTTGGTGGAGATATTCAGAAATGTTTGACACCGAGACATTGTACTGTTTGGCGAGTTCTCTAACTGTGACGCCTCCACATTTGCCCACGGAGCGTCGTTATCAATGACCGAATGTCGTCCTCGGTCGTCCTCATCTTTCTAGGCTCGTGTCAACGGAACGAAAGTTTTAAAACCATCAACGAACAAGTACGTTCAGATGTTGCCTCCTCTTTCCACGCCTCGACCACATTACAGTAGATTTGTGCCGCATTACGACCCAATTTGAACTCGTGAAGCAGAATCACCCGCAATTCACTCCTTTCTAACATGTTATGCAGACAGACCTCTCTCACACGAGTAGCAACGACTGCAGCTCAACCGATTATGGCGTGTATTTGTCGTCTCAGTCGCCGTTCAACTCGTACTAATGGCGCTGTGAGCGGGTTGGTCTGCAAGCATTGTGAGCGAGTTGAATGTAGCAACTCAGAAAATCGGCCATTATTTTCCGAACGATCTGATACATTCTATTTCGTAGGTTTGCTGGCGCCTCTCCCCCCCCCTTCCGCATACCTATTGATCAATAACGCTGGACCGGTTTTCGGAGAGTCAGGTTACTTGTTTTATCAGGACTGCATCATTGATTACAGTGTGTTTAATTGAATCTTTTAAATATACACAGTCGTAGTGTTAATATGAACACTTATTAAGGTGGACGTCAACCTATACTTCCAATGGAAAAACTTATGTACACATTTTCTTCACAATTAATACGTTCCCAAGGATGAAAATTTTAACATCGATTAAAATAGCTTCATTTTATAACTTGGAATACTTAATATTTTCTAAAACATATAACCATAATTATGCAATCCAACATTTGTTTGTCTACTGGCGTCATCAAAGTATAGGTCGCGCCATCTTTTTTCTGGTTTCAACACCACCAAAGGAAAAGTTATTGATTTTTAATATAATTATGGTTTTGCTTTAGAAAATATTAAGTATTCCAAGTAATAATATGAAGTTATTTTAATCGATGTTCAAATTTTCATCCTTGGGAACACACTAATTGTGAAGGAAATGTGTAGAAAAGTTTTTCCATTGGAAGTATAGGAAGCAAAATTACTTGACGTCCACCTTAAGCATGCAAAGTTTACGTATGGCAATTTTTTACCACGCTATTCAGCATTTTCTTCGATCTCGAGGACCGTGCTTAAAATGAGTTCTCCTGTATCAACATACCATGGAATGCTGTAAATTTCCACAACTCAGTTTATTATTGTTTTATACTATTACTGCAGTTGCAAAGAGTAAAAAACAATTCTTATTATTTTATATTTTTTTATTTTAGGCACCAGCTGGCCTGTTGCATCCTTTCTCCTAGTAAATGCTGCACTTGGGGCAGGGGTTTTAAACTATCCGTTCGCCTATGATAAAGCTGGTGGAATTTATTTTGCTACGTTTCTACAGTTGGTGAGTATCAGAATTTGTACAATTATGGAAAAAATACTTACACAATTGTAACCTACTGATAAGAGCATAATGTTGCTTCAGTGAATTATAAACTCAATAATTATTTTTTTACTCTTGATTGACCACTGTGTATTTTGTATTGTAAAAGTGTATAGACTGATTGAGCTTTGCGGAAACGATGTGCATATACATTCATGAGACATTACATTATGGCCACATACCTATTAAGCTGTAGGACCCTGTATAGCCCGCAAAACAGCTGCCATTCGGCGGGGCATCGATTCAATGAGGTGACGATAAGTATCCTGGGGTATCTGGTACCATAATGTCAACAGAAGGTCCTCCACTTCCCGTACATTTCGGGGTGGTGGTGACTTATCGCGAATCCGCTTTTTTCCAAGTCGAAACATAAATGTTCGATTGGGTTCATGTCAGGTGAATTTGGAGGCCAGGGCATTAACAGAAAGTTACCAGCATGTTCCTCGAAACACTCCTTGACGATTCTGGCAGTGTGACATGGTGAATTATCCTTTGGTAATGGCCATCACTAGCAGGGAACACAAATGCCATGAATGAGTGAACGTGGTCCGCAACGATGTTAAGATAGATAAATAAATAAATACATCGCTCTTTCCACGTTCCAGAAACACATAGCAACCGAAAAATTGTTTTTCGGCCGCTGCCATGGAACTGAACCACGGAACTCTCGATAACTAGGATTTTTCACCTTGGATCTCGCCCCTTTGGATTTAACTGCTGTAATATATAAATAGCCAGTGCCGTTAATGCCCACCAGATGGAGACTTCTCAGTGGCTGAGCCTATTTTACGGATTTATGTCAGAAACTGACTTAAAAATACACATAGCACCGTGGATTGTTAACCGCCGTGGTGTAAAGTTAACGCGCTCGGCTAGTTATAGAGAGTTCCGTGGTTCAATTCCATGGCGGCTGCCGGAAAACAATTTTTCGGTTGCTATGTGTTTCTGGAACGTGGAAAGAGCGATGTATTTATTTACTGACGCCACGTATTTGGAGGATTTTCATCGATGTTAAGATACCTGACAGCTGTCAGGAATTGTGCTATTAGGATACTGGGGCCTAAAGTGTCTCAAGAAAACCACACCCACAGCATGGCACCGCCACCGCCGGCCAGGTTCCATAGCTTCCGTTGGTAATTGCCGTATCCGCGCTCGACCGTCTACGTGATGCACCAGGAATCTTGATTCGTCAAACTAGGCCACTTTCCTCCAATCATCCACGGTCCAATCTCTATTATCTTGGGCCTATTTCATGCGTTGTTGGCGATGACGTGCAGTGAGCATAAGGACCCGGCTGGGTCTTCAGCTGCGCAGAAGGCTGCGATGAACTGTGTGCTGTGACGCATTGCACTGATCACTACTGTTGTAGCTGCGGGTGATTTGTCGCACTATAGCCTTGTGGTCGCTGTGAATAATGCGCGACAGTCTCCTCTCTCCTCTGGCATCAATGAACTGTGGACGACGGTTCGTCTTTTGGCCATATGTGCACCACTTTTGATACGTACTCACTACAGCGGCACGTGAACAAGCCGCGCCGTTTGCGAGATCCTAGTTCTGAGCCGTCGTGCCATCACAATTTGTCCTTTATCAAGCTCCGATAAATCGGCAGCTTTTCCCATTCTGACTCCGAACACTCTACTAACTGGAAGCCGGTGTTCGGGTTGTATATATACTGCTCTGTGAACTTCACCTTCGCAACCGTTTGGTCTCTAGGCGCGCTTATTTATCTAGGCTGGGGGTGGTGGTCATAATATAATCGCTCATCGCATTTCGGTTGTGAAAGCATGTGTGTCGTCAACACATATGCTTTCACGACCGAAATGCGTACAGCACAGGGAGCCAGGGAGAATTACAAGCGTCTTGCACTTTTCGAAAGTTCAGTTTTACGAAAGATCTGCATTAGTACATGTTTTTGCTGACCGAAAGAAATCCAAAGAGGATTTTCGCTTTTACGAAATGATGCTGAAGAGCTTTTGGCATTCCATGATGAAAAGTTGATGTAAAGCACTTGCGTGAGATTTTCGCTACGATTGACAGTGCTACAATGATTGCAGAAAAGTGTGGCTTTAATTTTGAAAAGGCACGTAGGTTTAGGGCAGGTTTGCAGGATGGTTTCGGTGCCTACAAAGAACTCTATGATGGAAAAATGCGTGAGGATAAGCTGTCAAGCATACTGTCTTATTTCAAGCTTTCCACATCAGCCACAGATGACGACGAACCTCGACATCGAGGCAGGCGAACATAGAGAAAGTGTAGCGTTAGAGACCTGCCTGCCCTGATGGATTCAGACGACGATGAGATGTTAATAGATGGTCCCCTTCCTCTCTACCCCACATCTCAATCTCCTGTATCTCCCACTACCCCAAACTTCGATGACCCAATCCTAACACACCATCACCACTTAGCCTTCCAGTGTGCTCGCTGTCTTCCCGATTCTGGTAAGTGAAACTACACTGCATACACTGGCAAAAAAAAAAAAAACTGGCAAGGCTGCTACCATTTCCATTACGTGCCACCACACCCTTGAGATAAATGGTATCGTCCGCAAACGACGTATATATAGAGGCAGTTATCTCCGCAAGCTGAAGTAGTAGCTTTCGCAGTTCAGATGGTAGCTTTGTCAGGATTTAAGCGATTTCGAAGCGCAAATCTTGACAAAGCTGCCATCGCCCGGGAGATGGGTCACTTCATCTCTGAAATAACCACGAAAAATGGATTTACACGGTCAACAATTTCAAAGGTGTACCTGGACTGCACAAACTCGGGGAGGGGGAGAGATCCTGAATGCGAGACCGGTGTGGCAGTGGAAATGGGCAATCGTTGACTGCGGCATCTGGGACGCATCGTAACATCCGGCCGGAGTGCAACATTGCCAAAAATCACAGCGGAATTCAGTGCTGGAGCCAGTAGTATAGCATCAGCGTTCGGACAGTGCAATGTTGTTTGTGTTCTATGGGGTTCCTGAGCCGTCGGTCCACCCGAATGCTATTGCTGACCCGACGAGGGTGTTCCAGAGCTCAGGCGAGACACACAGCCTTGCTGTGTGTCTCGCCTGGGCTCTGGAACACCGCTATTGGATGCAAGATAATTGGAAACGTGTAGCTTGGTCCGACGAATCGCGGTACCAACTTTTTCGGGCAAACAGCTGACTCCTGGTGTGGCGCCAACCTCACGATGCAATGGTTCCCGCATGTCTACAAGGGAACAGTGCAGGCATACGGTGGCTCTGTTATGGTGTGAAGTGTTTTCAGCTGGCACGCATGAGAATCCCTCATACGACTGCAGATCGCTCTGACCGGTGGATATCCTTGGAAATCATTTTCACCTGTTCATGTCATGCAACCACTCCGACGGGTGCGACCTCTCTCAACACGACAATGAATCACCAAACACGTCCACTGTCCCCCGATTATGATTGGAAGAATATTCCATAGAGTTTGGCATCCTGACTCGGCCTTCTCGTTCTAAGGGTTTAAACGCCATTGAACAAATTGGGATGCTGTTCAACGTGCCGTCAAGGTCAGAAATACTCCACCGGCGAACATTACAGAATTGTTGCACGCTCTTTAGGAAGCATGATGTGCACTGTCTCCATAGTACATATAACAGAGAGCTCGCGAAGTCCTCGCGTTGCTGCCGTTATCCGATCACTTGGACAACCAACGCTGTGTTAGAGAGGTGTGCTGTTTTTTTTGGCACTTCAGTGTACGTTATGTCTACTTTATATAGGCTGTGTATTTATCATATCATTCCAGCCGTAACTATATATTAGTGTTATTTTAGATTTTATGTGTTATTTTTTATGATGTGGTAGGCTACTTTTGGGTATGGAAGGGCTCAAAAATTTTCTGCGTATTTATTAATGGTAATTGCTTTTTCCCTTTCGGCTATTTCGGCTTACGAAAGGTTTCGCAGCAACGCTCTCCTTTCAGATAGTGGGGGAAACCTGTACATTGCCGATCGTGGCTTCGCCGATTGATGTGTTATTCGAAGAGAGAGAGGTACAGAGCAATTATACACACCGATGAACCATTACATTATGACCACCACCAGCCTAGATAAATTCGCGCGCCTGGAGACCGAACGGTGGCACAGGTGAAGTTCACAGAGCAGTATATACATACAACCCGAGGACCGGCTTTCGGATAGTAGAGTGTTCGGAGTCTGAATGGGAAAAGCTGCGGATTTATCGCAGTTTGATAAAGGACAACTTGTGACGGCACGGCGCCTCAGAACTACGATCTCGCAAACGGCGCGGCTTGTGGGTTGTTCACGTGCCGCTGTAGTGAGTACATATAAAAAAATGTTGCGCAGATGGCCAAACGACGAACCGTCGTCCAGCCGTGCGTCGTCCGCAGCTCATCGATGCCAGAGGAGAGAGGAGACTGTCGCGCGTTGTTCACAGCTACAGCAGGGCCACAGTGCGACAAAACATTCGCAGCTACAACAATGGTGATCAGGGCAATGTGTCACAGCACACAGTTCATCGCAGCTTTATACGCATCGGCATGAGTAGCTGAAGATCCAGCCGCGTCCCCATGTTCACTACACTTAATCGCCAACAACGTGTGAAATGGGCACAAGATCATCGAGATTGGATCG
Organism: Macrothele yani; assembly: GCA_039090855.1. Taxonomy (NCBI): domain Eukaryota; kingdom Metazoa; phylum Arthropoda; class Arachnida; order Araneae; family Macrothelidae; genus Macrothele; species Macrothele yani. The sequence goes on from CM077026.1 coordinate 82,245,777, forward strand.
TGGATGATTGGAAGAAAGTAGCCTGGTCTGACGAATCAAGATTTCTGGTGCATCACGTAGGTGGTCGAGCGCGGATAAGCCGATTACCAACGGAGGCTATGGCACCTGGATGCACTGTTGGGCGGAAACAGGCCGGCGGTGGCGGTTTTATGCTGTAGGCGATGTTTTCTTGGGACTGTTTAGGTCCCATTATCCCAATAGCACAATCCCTGACAGCTGTCAAGAATCTGAACATCTTTGCGAACAAATTCACCCATGCATGGCAACTGTGTTCGCTGCTGGTGATGGCCATTACCAACAGGATAATGCGCCATGCCACACTGCCAGAATCGTCAAGGAGTAGTTCGAGGAACATGCTGGTGACTTTCTGTTAACGCCCTCCAAATTCGCCTGACGTGAACCTAATCGAACATTTATGGTTCGACTTGGAAAAGCGAGTTCGCGGTAAATCACCACCACCACCCCGAAATGTACGGGAACTGGAGGACCTGCTATTCTATTGGCATTATGGTACCAGATACCCCAGGATACCTATCGCCACTTAATCGAATCGATGCCTCGCCGAGTGGCCGCTGTTTTGCAGGCTAAATGGGGTCCTACTGCTTATTAGGTAGGTGGTCATAATATAATGGCATGACATCCGTTGCGTGGTAAAGTAAAATCTCGCATGGCACAGACAGGAGGAGAAACTAAGATACGGTAACATGAGTCTGCATCACACAGGGAAAGGGATGTCATTAGAAAAGTACAGTACAGTTATCACCACTTACACTGGTACATGGTATGAGGAAGTGTAGGCAGTGGCGTACCGGAAACATCCTCCTCCCCCTCCCCCCCGGGAAAAATATTCTGTAGGTTCATTTGCGAAAATATATCTGTTTTCAGTTACTGAAAATTTTAACTTCCATATTAACTAGACTTTACAGGCGTTTTAATAAAGTTATTTGAAACCTACAAGTATTTTTCGTAAAACCAAAATTATTATTACATTTTATTGCATGAAACACAAATATGCACATTGTAACGAAAATGATGACCCCAGTTTTATACAAATAAAAATATTACAAAACACTTACTCCAAAGTTAATCATATTGTGCAAATTTTATTCTTTTAGAAAATTAAGGTTAACCTCTTTGAAATGCCTCACGATCACAAACATAAAACATGTAACGGCCGTGTGACTGTGTCTAATGATCTTTTTCAATTTATAGGAAAATACAGAACATTAGTAAGCAAATTAAAATGTAGCAATTAAGAATTGTCACAAAAAGAGTAAAATTACTGAAATTTAATCGTGAATGTAAAAAAAAAAAAAAAACTTAGTATATACCGTTACAATGTTTTGCACATAGTAAAAGTATTTTGTTTAATATATATCAAACACGTGGAGACAATGCAAGTGGACGATGTAATCACTCTTTCCACGTTATTTTTTAAACAACGCATAGCGACTGAAAAATTGTATTTCGGCACTGCTGGGAGCGAACCCCAGAACTCTCGATAACTAGTCGAGTGCGTTCGAATTTACGCTACAGCGCCAACAATTCTCAGCGCAATGCGTGGTTTATCAGTCAGCATCTGACTATACGAATGCGTATTGATGGTCTCAGCAACTGAGATGTCGTCATCTGGTGGCATTTAACGCAACAGCTATTTTAATTGTAGCTGATAAATTCAAAGGGCGATAGAAATGTTTAATATATATCAAACACGTGGAGACAATGCAAATGGACGATGTAATCACTCTTTCCACGTTATTTTTTAAACAACGCATAGCGACTGAAAAATTGTATTTCGGCACTGCTGGGAACGAACCCCAGAACTCTCGATAACTAGTCGAGTGCGTTCGAATTTACGCTACAGCGCCAACAATTCTCAGCGCAATGCGTGGTTTATCAGTCAGCATCTGACTATACGAATGCGTATTGATGGTCTCAGCAACTGAGATGTCGTCATCTGGTGGCATTTAACGCAACAGCTATTTTAATTGTAGCTGATAAATTCAAAGGGCGATAGAAATGTTTAATATATATCAAACACGTGGAGACAATGCAAATGGACGATGTAATCACTCTTTCCACGTTATTTTTTAAACAACGCATAGCGACTGAAAAATTGTATTTCGGCACTGCTGGGAGCGAACCCCAGAACTCTCGATAACTAGTCGAGTGCGTTCGAATTTACGCTACAGCGCCAACAATTCTCAGCGCAATGCGTGGTTTATCAGTCAGCATCTGACTATACGAATGCGTATTGATGGTCTCAGCAACTGAGATGTCGTCATCTGGTGGCATTTAACGCAACAGCTATTTTAATTGTAGCTGATAAATTCAAAGGGCGATAGAAATGTTTAATATATATCAAACACGTGGAGACAATGCAAATGGACGATGTAATCACTCTTTCCACGTTATTTTTTAAACAACGCATAGCGACTGAAAAATTGTATTTCGGCACTGCTGGGACCGAACCCCAGAACTCTCGATAACTAGTCGAGTGCGTTCGAATTTACGCTACAGCGCCAACAATTCTCAGCGCAATGCGTGGTTTATCAGTCAGCATCTGACTATACGAATGCGTATTGATGGTCTCAGCAACTGAGATGTCGTCATCTGGTGGCATTTAACGCAACAGCTATTTTAATTGTAGCTGATAAATTCAAAGGGCGATAGAAATGTTTAATATATATCAAACACGTGGAGACAATGCAAATGGACGATGTAATCACTCTTTCCACGTTATTTTTTAAACAACGCATAGCGACTGAAAAATTGTATTTCGGCACTGCTGGGAACGAACCCCAGAACTCTCGATAACTAGTCGAGTGCGTTCGAATTTACGCTACATAACTAGTCTACATAACTAAAGTATTTTGTTTTGACTCTGTCGCAAAAAAAAATTTAAAAAAATGACGCAGGTCTGTTTTTTCGTTCCCTCGAAAAACCTCTTTTAGATCATTATATTCTGAAGGATGCGTAGTTATGTGCAAACAAGTGTAAATATATAACGGTTTATCCTCATTGATTTAAAAATTTCATTTATTAAAGTGATATTTCAAACACATTCTATTGTTATGCATATACAGGAACTATTGCTTTGACAGTTAAGGGGCCTCAAGTCCTCTGAAGTAGTGGCTTTTTCGTCCCAGTGTTTTAATAAACTAAAACGAAAATGATTTCTTGAAGATTTTACTTATTTATTGAAAACAAAAAGTACTAAAAATTGCTTTTCTTTTTAATACTTCGTTTAAAGCTGCCGTCCAAAATTCCTGGCAATTTCTTTAACCAGTTTCATATGAAGTTCCCTCAAAAACCTTGAAAAATCCCTCTGCTGGGTCTAGAGGCCCTCTTCGCCGTGAGGCTCCCTCCAGCATTGCGGGGGTTGCGGGAGCTATCAATACGCCCATGAGTGTAGGTACGTCTCTAGCTAAAATACAACTAAGTCATATAATTTAAAAATATTTGAGTCCGGAAAAGAAACACGAGGCCCGTGTTCACAAATATACATACTACACGTTACATATCAGAGCGACAAACTGTCGCTCGGAAACTAGCCTGAAAAGCTGCCTTTTCGCTTCTGTTTCCATAGCTCTAGCTGCAGTCATGAACTTCGACTTTCACAAGGAATGTAAAGCAAGTGAGTTTGCCCAAAGCACCGTGCTATTAGCACGTCTTTTGAAAAAAAAATCGTGCTTCTGTTATCGGTTTGTCCGTCCGTCAGTCTGTACCCACGATATCTCTGCAACTATTAGTCCGATTTGAAAAATTCTTTTTGCATTCGGAAGCTTGAAATAGGCAAATGATCCTTTATTTCGTTTTTTTTTTTTACGATGTACAATTTCGCCGCTAGAAAAATTCTTCAGAGGATACATCTCCTGATGGAAAATCTTTTGCATATAATTTCAAATTTTTGGTAAAGAATACTTTGGCCACCAGGGGGCGTAATAGTTGATTTTTGCTTCTGATGTATTTGCCATAAAATCTGAGCTTCTAAAATATCGATTGAAAAAATTCTTTCGTGGACTGATGCCACTCACATCGATAAACCTTTTCGGAATATTTTCTTCTTAAAATATTGCAGTTTCTCCGCCAGGGGGCGTAGATGTACATCCTATTTTTGTCAATAACTCTACTTCTAAGAGTCCGATTTGAAAAATTTCTTCTTTATTGGATAGTGTTTTCCGTGTGACATGTTTTTCATATAATTTCAAAATTTTCAAGTATTTCATAGACTTTCCGTTAGGGGGCGTAGCGGTAAATAGCGTTCCCCCTATATCTCTACTTCTAAATCTCAGATTTGAAAAATTCTATCTGCACCGGATACAACTCCTGATGGGAAATCGTTTGCACATAATTTCTAATTTAAAAAAAATAATAATTTAGCCAACCGGGGCAGTAAATCCTAATTTCCGCTTATGTTGATTTGCAGCAAAATACGAGCTTCTAAATTCTCGATTGAAAAAAACGTCCTTTGTTGACCGATACTAGTCATGTCGACAAATCTTTTAGAAACATTTTCTTCTTGAAATAGTGCATGGTTTCTACGCCAGGGGCGTAGGTGTATATCTTATTTTTGTCAATATCTCTACTTTTAGGAGTCCGATTTGAAAAATTCCTTCTTTGTTGGATAGTGTTTTCGATGCGAAATGTTTTTCCAATAAATTCAAAATTTTCAAGTAAATCATAGACTTTCCGCTAGGGGGCACAAAGGTAAATTGCGTTTTCTGCGTTATTTCTGCTCCTAATTCTTCCTGTATCGCATACAAAACCTGATGGAAAATAATTTTCACATAATTTCTAATGTTTGGTAAAGAATCGTTTGGCCACCAGGGGGCATAAGTGTTGATTTCTGCTTCTGAAGTATTTGTTCCAAAATCTGGGCTCCTGAAAACTCGACTAATTTTTTTTTCTTGGACCGATACCGCTTATATGGATAAACCTTTTGAGAATACTTTCTTTCTAAAATAATGCATGGTTTTCCCACCAGGGGACTTAAAGTCACATCTTATTTTTGTCGATATTTCTGTTTCTAAGAGTTCGTAAGCTCACGATTCCATTTACAGCAATATCTGAGGGATTAAAAACCCGATTGAAAATTTTTCTTTCTTTCGTCAGATCTATTGTTTTCCATACCGGTTCCATTGACTTTGAATAGCTTTGATAAATTTAATTTGCGTCAGAACGAATTCAAAAGACGTGCTTATTACACCCAAAAATTCGGTGTCATCTTTCTTGTTTTATTTACTGGTTTTGATGTTTTATTTACTATGGTGTTTGCTAAATAACAGTGCATTAGCTAGACTTCTACTGTTTTGATTAACTGGGTGATTTTTATTGTTCACCTTAAAATTAATGTTGCACACTTCTTATTTTACGAGTGTTGAGTAAAAGTAATGCCTCCACTAACAGAAGTGATTAACGGATAATGGTAGTTGGACGAAAGAAGTTTTTTTTGAATCGTCCTATGCAGGGCCGTAGCTACCAGGAGGGCAGGGAGGGTGCACAAGAGGGAAGATTTCACAAGTATTCGGAGGCACGAGAGTGTTTATTACTGCAGCACGATGAAACAAGGCCGCACACTTAGAAAGCCACAATGAGCGCTTGAAAAGCTGGTCACTGTTCTCTGATATCCACTGTAGAGTTCAGATGAGACGCCACGCGATTTTCATCTTTTTCCCAGAACTGAGAATCTGCGTAAACATTATTATAGATCCATTGTAAAAAATGGCGACGGATATCCAACAATGGCTGCAGGAATAAAGTTTGCCGTTCTTTCACGAGGGTTTGCTCATCGTATATATATATATATGGAGTGGGGGGGGGGGTCAGAGCCTCGAACATCTCTCTCGATGGCATCCCAGATATGCTCCATGGGATTGAGGTCAGGTGACCTAGCTGGCCAAGCAAGCGAGGTCACGTCGGTGGTGTGTTCATCCAACCATTCGGATACAATTCGGGAGCGATGGCACGGTGCATTGTCTTGTTGCAGGATGAGGTCCCCAGTGGGATGTTGAAGATGCACAAATGGGAGCAAATGGTCGTCCAGAATATCCCGGTAACGTTGACCTGTGACCGACGATATCACACGTACCAGGGATCCCATATCAGTCCACGTAAAGAGTCCCCAGACGAGAATGCCACACCCACCAGCTCGAAGAGTACCCTGCTGGCAAGAAGGATCCATCGCTTGATGTGGTTTGCGCCGTACTCGTATCCTGCTATCCGCATGTACCAACTTGAATCTCGACTCATCAGTCAAGGCAACATTTTTCCACATGTCTAGGGTCCTGTGGCGATGTTCCCTTGCCCATGCTAATCTTTGCACCCTGTGATGTGCGGTCAGCAGCGGTATCCCCGTGGGGCTATGGCTTCTGTACCCCATAGCGAGGAGATGGTTCTGGATGGTGTGGCTGCTTAAACGTTTTTGTGCACCAGCGTTAAATTGCCGAGTGATTTCTTGCACTGTGGTCCGTCTATCCGCTGTTACAATGCTAGCTAGCCGACGATGATCCCGCTCATCCATACGCTGTTATCCACGGCAGTTGGCTTTTGCAGGGATGGTTTTACCGGATTTGATGTACTCACGGTGCACCAGTGACACAGTGGCTCGTGAAAATCCCAGTGCCTGCACGACTTCTGAGATGGAGTGACCCATTCGTCGGGCCCTGACAATTTGCCCACGATTAAATGCGCTTAGATCATTCGTCTTACCCATACTGCGTCCGACTCGTACCGATTCCCGTCGCATCACTCCTTATATTGTCCGAACGCTGCATACGTCATGTATTTTCCGTTTACAGGGCCACCCACAGCGCCACCTTTGCATAACGCCAGCTGTCTCTAATTCAATTGCTCTGCAGTGTATATGCTGTATAAAATAAAAAATCGTTGAACATGTTTCCTGATGTCCGACGATTTTTTTTTAAATGTTCGAACATTAGGTTATGTATGTGGATACAATTACTCTGTGTGCGTGAGAGAGAGAGAGAGAGAGAGAGAGAGACTGATTCCAGTAATTACAAATGTCCGATAATCATGGGCGCTACGCATCGGAAAATACAAAATTTATGTTTATTAATTATTGGATATTCCATTGCTTTAATATATATTTGCTCCCCAGTTTCCTCGTAATCATTTTTTTTCACTACTTTTCCACGCTTAAATAAACGTACTTCTTGTAACAGATTTTGCTATTCTCTGTCCCATATATATATATATATATATATATCATCATCATCATCATCATTGTCAACCATTATCAATCCACTGCTGGACGAAGGTCTCCCCAAGTTTCCTCCACAACGGTCTGTCTTGTGCCAGTCTCCTCCATGTCACCCCTGCATACTTTCGAATTTCATCCACCCATCTCCCATGTGGTCTTCTTCTGGGTCTTTTCCTGTCCCTTGGAATCCAATCTAAAATTTCAGCTGTCCATCGATGATCTGTCCTTCTGGCAGTATGTCCAGCCCATTGCCATTTCAGGGATTTAACTCTGATCATGATGTCTTCCACTCTTGTCATTTTTCGGATCCACGAGTTCCTCTTCTTATCTCTCCTGGTTACACCAAGCATGCACCTCTCCATGCTTCTTTGAGTTGTCTGCAGCCTTTGTATGTCTCTTTTAGTTAAGGTCCACGTCTCCGCACCATACGTAAGCACTGGAAGGATGCATTGATCAAACACTTTTCTTTTAAGACATAATGGCATATTGCTCTTGAAAATTATGCTGTTTCTTCCAAAAGCTCTCCAGGCAAGTTTTGTACGCCGATTAATTTCTTCATCAATGTGACCCTCACTTGATATCTGCTGTCCAAGATAAACGTACGTGTCTGTTATCTCCAGCTTTTCTCCATCAATCGATAAATCTTCATTTCTTGTAAAAGCATTGAACATCACTTTTGTCTTCTGAAAGTTCATTTTTAATCCCACTTCTTTACTCTTGTCAGCAAGTTCCTGGATCATACTCTGCAGCTCTGATGGGGTAGTTGCAAAAATGACTACGTCATCAGCAAAACGAAGGTGGGTTAGATAATCTCCATTAATCTTTATCCCCTTGTTTTCCCAGCTCAGTGACTGAAAAACACCCTCCAATGTGGCATTAAAGAGCTTCGGAGATATGGTGTCACCTTGTCTCACTCAATTTCCAATTTTTACGTGTGTTGTATTTTCAAACAGCCTAATCTTTGCACTTGCATTTTCATAGATGTTATTAATAATATTAATGTATGCATCTTCAATACCGCAGGTTTTCAGAGCCATTGTAACTGCTGATGGTTTCACCGAATCAAAGGCTTTTTCATAATCGATAAAAGCCATGCACAATGGAAGTTCATATTCCGTCGCTCTTTCAATTAGTTCTCTCAGCACGTGGATATGATCTATTGTGCTGTAGCCACTCCTGAATCCAGCTTGTTCTCTCGGTTGAGCCATGTCCAGTGTTACCTTCAAGCGGTGTGAAAGAACTTTAGTGAAGATTTTATAAACTACTGATAGGAGGCTGATAGGTCTGTAGTTTCCGAGATCCTCAATGTCACCTTTCTTATGTAGCAGGATCATTGTAGCGGTGTTCCAATCCTCAGGAATCTTTCCTTCATTAAGGCATCGAGTGAAAATTTGGGCGAGTACTGTTTCGATTTCTCCACTTGCTTCTTGTATGATGTCTACAGTAATTCCATCTTCTCCTGGAGCTTTTCCTCGCTTCATGTTCTTGATTGCATGTGCAACTTCTGCTGGAAGGACTGGAGGAACTCTGATACTGGTATCTTTCATGATGTCTGGAGTGCATATATCATCCCTTTCATATAATTTGGAGTAGAAATCTTTCACTCTTGTCAAAATTTCGCCTTTATTTCTTGTTACAGAACCATCTTCTTTTCTCAGTGCCATAATCTGTTTTCTTCCCTTACTGAGATGTCCCTTTGCTATCTTTAGGCTTTGGTTGTTTTCAATTGCTTTCCTTACTAGTTCACAGTTGAATTTCCTTACGTCTTCAGTGATACTTTTTCTTACTGTCTTGCATAGCTCTATATATTCCACGTTGGAAGTCACATCTTCTTTAGTTGTCCTCATCTCTCTTCTTTTTTGCATCAACATTTTGGTTTTTCCTGATAATTTGTTCACATGCAACTTGTTCTTAGACCCAGCTAATTTTGTTGCTGTTTCCATAAGAGCTTTGGTTACTTTTCTGTTAACTTCAGAGATGTCCACTTCTTCTGATGTTAGGCCTTCTAAAGCAGAGAACCTGTTCTTCAGTTCTAACTTGAAGGTATTATGGTGTTTTTTAAGGTTGGTTATGTCAATAGATTTTGTTTGTCCTATGAGCTTGCCACGTTCAAGTTTAGTGTTGAGGTGCATCTTACATCTCACCAATCTATGGTCACTACCTGTGTTGAACTTGTTTAGCACACTGCAGTCTTCTATGACGAATTTTTTGTTACACATAATAAAATCAATTTCACTTGTCGTCCCATTTGGATGTCTCCATGTCCATTTCCTGTGTGGCTTTTTCTTGAAGAAGGAGTTCAAGATGAAAAACCCTTCTGCCTCTGCAAACTCAACGAGAGTATTTCCACGCTGGTTTCTGTTGCCGTGACCGAATTTACCTACCGAAGTTTCATTCTGTTGCCGTTGCCCTATTTTTGCATTGAAATCTCCCATAATTATTTTCAAGTGCTGCTTACCTTTATTATTTAGATGACAAATTTCCTCATAAAATTCTTCAATTTCTTCTTCAGGATGACTTGTGGTGGGTGCATAAGTTTGAATAATCTGAGCCTGGTATCTTTTCGAGAGTTGGATAACAAGTCGTGCAGCTCTGTCAGAGGAACTTTCAACTTCTACAACTTTATCCTTCAGTTTCTTGTTTATTATAAATCCAACACCACTAGTTCTGCCAGTATCTGTCCCACGATAGTAGAAGAGATGTCCACTTTTCAGTTCGATGAGATCTTCTCCTTTTCTCCTTACCTCACTTAGCCCCACGATGTCCCACTTGATCCTTTGTAGTTCCTCTTCCAATTCAAGAAGCCTTGAATCAGAAGATAGGGAGCGTCCATTGTAAGTAGCCAAGGTCAGCATCAGATGGCAGCCTAGTCCGGTCCTCCGGGGATTCATATATATATATATATATATATATATATATATATATATATCATCATCATCATCATCATCATCATTGTCAACCATTATCAATCCACTGCTGGACGAAGGTCTCCCCAAGTTTCCTCCACAACGGTTTGTCTTGTGTCAGTCTCCTCCATGTCACCCCTGCATACTTTCGAATTTCATCCACCCATCTCCTATGTGGTCTTCTTCTGGGTCTTTTCCTGTCCCTTGGAATCCAATCTAAAATTTCGGCTGTCCATCGATGATCTGTCCTTCTGGCAGTATGTCCAGCCCATTGCCATTTCAGGGATTTAACTCTGATCATGATGTCTTCCACTCTTGTCATTTTTCGGATCCACGAGTTCCTCTTCTTATCTCTCCTGGTTACACTAAGCATGCACCTCTCCATGCTACTTTGAGTTGTCTGCAGCCTTTGTATGTCTCTTTTAGTTAAGGTCCACGTCTCCGCACCATACGTAAGCACTGGAAGGATGCATTGATCAAACACTTTTCTTTTAAGACATAATGGCATATTGCTCTTGAAAATTATGCTGTTTCTTCCAAAAGCTCTCCAGGCAAGTTTTGTACGCCGATTAATTTCTTCATCAATGTGACCCTCACTTGATATCTGCTGTCCAAGATAAACGTACGTGTCTGTTATCTCCAGCTTTTCTCCATCAATCGATAAATCTTCATTTCTTGTAAAAGCATTGAACATCACTTTTGTTTTCTGAAAGTTCATTTTTAATCCCACTTCTTTACTCTTGTCAGCAAGTTCCTGGATCATACTCTGCAGCTCTGATGGGGTAGTTGCAAAAATGACTACGTCATCAGCAAAACGAAGGTGGGTTAGATAATCTCCATTAATCTTTATCCCCTTGTTTTCCCAGCTCAGTGACTGAAAAACACCCTCCAATGTGGCATTAAAGAGCTTCGGAGATATGGTGTCACCTTGTCTCACTCCCTTCCCAATTTTTACGTGTGTTGTATTTTCAAACAGCCTAATCTTTGCACTTGCATTTTCATAGATGTTATTAATAATATTAATGTATGCATCTTCAATACCGCAGGTTTTCAGAGCCATTGTAACTGCTGATGGTTTCACCGAATCAAAGGCTTTTTCATAATCGATAAAAGCCATGCACAATGGAAGTTCATATTCCCTCGCTCTTTCAATTAGTTCTCTCAGCACGTGGATATGATCTATTGTGCTGTAGCCACTCCTGAATCCAGCTTGTTCTCTCGGTTGAGCCATGTCCAGTGTTAATTTCAAGCGGTGTGAAAGAACTTTAGTGAAGATTTTATAAACTACTGATAGGAGGCTGATAGGTCTGTAGTTTCCGAGATCCTCAATGTCACCTTTCTTATGTAGCAGGATCATTGTAGCGGTGTTCCAATCCTCAGGAATCTTTCCTTCATTAAGGCATCGAGTGAAAATTTGGGCGAGTACTGTTTCAATTTCTCCACTTGCTTCTTGTATGATGTCTACAGTAATTCCATCTTCTCCTGGAGCTTTTCCTCGCTTCATGTTCTTGATTGCATGTGCAACTTCTGCTGGAAGGACTGGAGGAACTCTGGTACTGGTATCTTTCATGATGTCTGGAGTGCATATATCATCCCTTTCATATAATTTGGAGTAGAAATCTTTCACTCTTGTCAAAATTTCGCCTCTATTTCTTGTTACAGAACCATCTTCTTTTCTCAGTGCCATAATCTGTTTTTTCCCCTTACTGAGATGTCCCTTTGCTATCTTTAGGCTTTGGTTGTTTTCAATTGCTTTCCTCACTAGTTCACAGTTGAATTTCCTTACGTCTTCAGTGATACTTTTTCTTACTGTCTTGCATAGCTCTATATATTCCACTTTGGAAGTCACATCTTCTTTAGTTGTCCTCATCTCTCTTCTTTTTTGCATCAACATTTTGGTTTTTCCTGATAATTTGTTCACATGCAACTTGTTCTTAGACCCAGCTAATTTTGTTGCTGTTTCCATAAGAGCTTTGGTTACTTTTCTGTTAACTTCAGAGATGTCCACTTCTTCCGATGTTAGGCCTTCTAAAGCAGAGAACCTGTTCTTCAGTTCTAACTTGAAGGTATTATGGTGTTTTTTAAGGTTGGTTATGTCAATAGATTTTGTTTGTCCTATGAGCTTGCCACGTTCAAGTTTAGTGTTGAGGTGCATCTTACATCTCACCAATCTATGGTCAGTACCTGTGTTGAACTTGTTTAGCACACTGCAGTCTTCTATGACAAATTTTTTGTTACACATAATAAAATCAATTTCACTTGTCGTCCCATTTGGATGTCTCCATGTCCATTTCCTGTGTGGCTTTTTCTTGAAAAAGGAGTTCAAGATGAAAAACCCTTCTGCCTCTGCAAACTCAACGAGAGTATTTCCACGCTGGTTTCTGTTGCCATGACCGAATTTACCTACTGAAGTTTCATTCTGTTGCCGTTGCCCTATTTTTGCATTGAAATCTCCCATAATTATCTTCAAATGCTGCTTACCTTTATTATTTAGATGACAAATTTCCTCATAAAATTCTTCAATTTCTTCTTCAGGATGACTTGTGGTGGGTGCATAAGTTTGAATAATCTGAGCCTGGTATCTTTTCGAGAGTTGGATAACAAGTCGTGCAGCTCTGTTAGAGGAACTTTCAACTTCTACAACTTTGTCCTTCAGTTTCTTGTTTTTTATAAATCCAACACCACTAGTTCTGCCAGTATCTGTCCCACGATAGTAGAAGAGATGTCCACTTTTCAGTTCGATGAGATCTTCTCCTTTTCTCCTTACCTCACTTAGCCCCACGATGTCCCACTTGATCCTTTGTAGTTCCTCTTCCAATTCAAGAAGCCTTGAATCAGAAGATAGGGAGCGTCCATTGTAAGTAGCCAAGGTTAGCATCAGATGGCAGCCTAGTCCGGTCCTCCGGGGATTCTTAGCACCCTCTGCCTTCATGTCGCACTGGCCGCTGCCTTTGCCAGGTACATTCCAGCTGCCGGAGACTGAGGGCCAAGATTTAAGTTGTGGAATCATTTTGGAGGGGTTTGGCCATAACTCACCACGCTGGCCAAGCGGGTTGGTGAGTGTGGGATAGCATTTCCTCTGATCCCGATGGTATAGTTATACCGCTATGGGCGGTCGTCAGAGCCCCTTTAGTAGGAACAGGATGCACCACGAGAAGGCGGGGTTGACATTTGTCAAGGAGAGGCTGTGATGTTACGCATCACCTGACCTTACATCCCATATATATATATATATATATATATATATATATATATAGTCAGAGCAGTCGCGAAGGTAGTTCCAGCGGTTCGAGAGAACTGCGTTCCGGGTTTTTAACAGTACATATTTTACTAACTGTTAGTATGACACCGTTGCACGATATAACATGAAAGTCAAAATTAACTATGAAAATGCCATTTATTTACGCTGTAGCAAAAGTTGAAAGTCAAAATCACATCACTACATCTTTCGTGCTGGCTCCCAGCACATCCTTAGGTGAATGCTAAAAAAGTTATTATGAAAATTTGAAAAAAGTCCACCGTGAAACGTCACTCTTGTTTATATACACCGCGTTCAGTTCCTGGATGATTTCAAAAAATGTCACCACACTCTGACTAATGATTGTTGTCTTAATTGTTATTGGGTGAGTTCTGAAATAAAGTTCGAGTTAGTGGTTTATTTGGTCCTTGTTGTTCGATATTAACAGTATTCAAGGTGGAGGTATGAATCTGGGTACTTCATCATAACAACATTTGTCAGCTTTATTGACGATGTGTAAACTCTCCGCTAGCAAAGTCGCATTTCTATTGTTGTGAGAAGAAATAACTCTTGCCTCATTCCACAGAGGGATGTGAGCTCCCTGCTTAACTAATCTTGCAAGTGCTGTAGAGTTTGAATGTGTTTTGACACTGTACTTGTGTTCCGCAATACGAAAGTTCAAAGTCCTCATGGTGGATCCAATATAAATCCGATCCATGTCAACAGTATCCAGGGCCTTTAAAGGTATTTTATAAACTCCGAATATGCTATTACGCGGCATTAAGTCCCGATCTCTTTTACGCTTTCCAACCGTAGGTTGAAGAAGCGTATATGCTCCAGCTTTGTCCGTACGTCCGTCTGTTCGCACGATAACTGGCGTAAAAATGGTTCAATTTCGATGAAATTTTAGTATGGGGTAGGGGACCACCCGGGGACGAACCCTATTGAAAATGGGACAAATGGGGTCACAGGTCACGACGTAGGAGCGGGATCCATTCCATTGTCCTTATACGTCATAACTTGTGTAAATATGGTTCGATTTCAATGAAATTTGACTGTGTGGTAAGGGACCGCATGGAAACGAACCCTATTCAAAATGAGTGAATTAGGATCAAAGGTCAGGACATAAGAGCGGGATGCATTTCATAGCCTTTATGCATCATAACGTGTGTAAAAATGATTCGCTTTCGATGAAATTTCAGTATGTGGTAGGGGACCACCCGGGGACGAACCCTATTGAAAATGGACGAAATGGGGTCAAAGGTCAGTAAATAGAATTGCCATCCATTCCATCGCCCTTATCCCATATTATTAAGGTGGACGTCAAGTAATTTTGCTTCCTATACTTCCAATGGAAAAACTTTCGTACACATATCCTTCACAATTAATGTGTCCCCAAGGATGAAAATTTGAGCATCGATTAAAACAACTTCTTATTATCACTTGGAATACTTAATATTTTCTAAAGCATAACCATAATTATATTAAAAATCAATAACTTTTCCTTTGGTGGTGTTGAAAATAGAAAAAAAGATGGCGCGACCTGTACTTTGATGACGTCAGTAGACAAACAAATGTTGGATTGCATAATTATGGTTATGTTTTAAAAAATATTAAGTATTGCAAGTTATAAAATGAAGATATTTTAATCGATGTTCAAATTTTCATCCTTGGGAACGCATTAATTGGGAAGAAAATATGCACAGAAATTTTTCCATTCGAACTACAGGAAGCAAAATTACTTGACGTTCACCTTAAAGGAGCAATTCTTGTAGTATGTAAATTTTATTTTGAAAACGGCTCTAAGGATTTTGATGAAAGTCGTTAACCTACCGTTTTCTGGTACTAGAAATCGATTTAGCTTGATCTCGACTTTAGGAGAATTCGTTTAGTGGGTTAATAACCACCCAGAATTGCCACGTTTTTAGTGTAATGTCATGGCGTCGTCCGATTAGATGTTGGCGCGCGGTCAGGCCATCTGTCTCTTTACGTCAAGCGTTGTGTGCGGATCCTATTAAAGTTTTACGACGTCACAGTCTTGCGAGCAGATGGTCCAGATTTCCATCTGCCTCATTACGTCACGCGTTGTGTGAGTATGTTCGTCCGCACGATAACTCGCGTAAAAATCGTTCGATTTCGATGAAATTTTAGTATGTGGTAGGGGAACACCTGGGAAGGAACTCTATTGAAAGTGAACGAAATGGGGTTAAAGGTCAGGACATAGGAGCGGGATCCATTCCACTGCTCTTATGGGTCATAACTAACGTAAAAATGGTTCGATTTCGATTAAATTTTAGTATGTGGTAGAAGATCACCTGGGGATAAACCCTATTGAAAATTGGCGAAATGGGGGTCAAAGGTCAGGACATAAGAGCGGAATCACTTCCATCGCCAATATGCGTCATAACTTACGTAATAATGTTTCGATTTGGATGAAATGTTTGTATGTTGTAAGGACCTGCCTGGGGACGAATCCTATTGAAAATGGGCGAAATGGGTCAAAGATTAGGACACAGAAGCGGGATCTATTCCATAGCCCTTATGCATAATAACTTACGTAAAATTGCTTCGATTGTGACAAAATTTTATGTTATTTTGGAGGTATACTGAACCAGTTCTGTTGAATATCATCGAAATGGGATCAAAGGTCAGGGCACAGAAGTGAGATTTATTCCACAGCCATTTTCCTCATAACTTGAGTAATAACTTGAGTAATGATTTCTAGTATGTTGGAAAGCGTATCATAATCAATGCATTGCATGATTTTACTAACTTGTTTAATAGTTTACATCAGATTGTAGGTTTTAATTTCAAAATCCAAGTTGTATCTTTTATAGAAAGTTTTGAGTATATTCATAACTTTTGGAATATAATCCACTGACCCAACATATTAGCGTTGCTTGGGTCCTTTAGTCTACTAATATCTTACTTAACCACTTTCAACTCAGGGGCAAAACCTTATGACAGTCGTCAAATTCATAAACTCCTAAATCTAGTCACCGACGAAGCACAATCGAGGCCTTTCATGTATCAACTAGTTAACCGGTCAGTCCATTGAACTCAACATTCAACTTACATAAACCTTAGTTCCTTCCAACTTTAATGACTTAAAAGTTTCAGTATTACAAAAGGACTCAAAATTAGCTTTCCCCAAAAATTCATGTTAATTTGTTTAAAACCATTTCTCAAGTTGAAAATATCATCAGTACATTACCTTCTTCTGAGCAAGACTCAGTCAGAATCAAGATAGTAAAAGCTATCACAAACCAAAAACAAAATCGTACAAGGGACAGCCATAGACAATTTGTGAAGGAACAATTTCAACTCAAGAACTTGAAAATCAACCTGACATTGCAATAATATCTGCTGGCAAAACAAATCAAATCTTTATTATTGATAGAGAGGATTGCAATACTAAAGCCTTAGAAGCCATCAACAAAATTCCTCACAGTATTATAAAATCAGATCCTACTGCAGCCACTGTAAATACTTTAAGCAGATTGAAAAATCATATTTATGAACCTCCGTCGTTCACCCGAACTTTGCACCCAACAATTGGACCTAGAATCCCAGAACTTTTCGGAAGAATCAAAATCCACAAAGTGGGCTACCCGATTCGTCCACTTGTCTCAGGTGTCACTAACCCTCTAAGACCACTTGAAAAAGCTCTAGTAGAATTCTTATCACCTTTAACTTCTAATTCAATCTATTCAGTACCCAGTTCTGTTGCAGCCTTAAAGAAAATTAACGACTTTACAGCAGGGAACTCTCCATTTTAATTTGCGTCACTGGACGTCGAGTCGTTGCTCCCAAGTGTGCAGATAACATATGCACATGAGTTACAATCCTTGGGAACCCTGAATGATCTGGAAATCCAAGCTTTCATGGAAGCCTTGAAATTGGTTTTCAAACGGACTTATTTCAAATTTAAACATGTCATTTACCAACAAAAGGAAGGAGCACCTATGGGCTCCCCACTCTCACCTCTCCTGGCAGAGATTGCATTACAAGATTTAGAGGAACGAGTTTTACAATTTACTCCAGTAGCTCCATGACTATATCTACGATACATAGATGATATTCTTGTTTTCTGGAACCATGCTGTAGATTCCTTATATGAATTTTCTGAACTAATGTCCTGTGTTGGCATATAAGGTCTCCGGCATCTTTAGGGGACGAGAATAAAATCAAATGAATGCCATAGCAGACGAATATAGGTACCCCAGAAATATAGTAAACCAGATCCATCGAAAAATAAGAACACACCTTTCTACATTGACTAAAGGGCCCAATAAACGCAAATATGGTCAGTGGATTATATTCCAAAAGTTATGAATGTACTTAAAACTTCTTGTAAAAAATACAACTTGGATTTTGGATTTAAAGCCTACAACTAAAAATGTCAACTATTAAAAAAGATTGGGACCTAATCCCGTGTAATAGCATATTCGGAGTTTATAAAATACCTTTAAAAGCGCTGGATACTGTTGACATGGATCGGATTTATATTGGATCCACCATAAGGAATTTGAACTTTCGTATTGCGGAACACAAGTACAGTGTCAAAACACATTAAAACTCTACAACACTTGCAAGATTAGTTAAGCAGGGAGCCCACATCCCTATAGGGAATGCGGCAAGAGTTATTTCTAGTCACAACAACAGAAATGTGACTTTGCTAGCGGAGAGTTTACACATCGTCAATAACGCTGATAAATGTTGTAATGATGAAGTACCCAGATTCATACCTCCACCTTGGATTACCGTTAATTTCGAACAGGAACCGAATAAACTACTAACTGTAACTTTATTTCAGAACTCACCCAATAACTATTAAGACACAACAATCATTAGTCAGAGTGTGGGGACGTATTTTGAAGTTATTCGGAAGCTGAACACGGTGTATATAAACAAGAGTGACTTTCCACGGTGGACTCCTGAGCCGCGGATGGCTTAGTGGTTAGCAGTTCAGACTATCGATGCAAGGTCCCATGGTTCAAGCCTGGGCTGATCTTTCGGAGATGGTGTGATTTACTAACAATCGCTGAATATCCGCCGTGCATTGGACGGGCACGTTTAGTGACTGCCCACTGGTTAAATGGGTATCTTTCCCTATGCCCCCCCCCCCCTGAAATTCTCTCACCCCTCTATGTGCAATATCGTACTTGTACGGTGGCGCCGTTTCTGTGTCCTGTTCAAAAAACGATCTCGCTGTAGGTGGCTGGGACATAAACTCTACTCACTGTGGACGGAAGTCCTACAAGAAAATGACAAATTGATCATCACGGTTGATTCTTTTTCAAATTTTTACAATATTTTTTTAGCATTCATCTGAGGACGTGCTGGGAGCCAGCACGAAAGATCTAGTGATGTGATTTTGATTTTCAACTTTTGCTTCAGTATAAATAAGTCATCGTTAATTTTGACTTTCATGTTTATATCGTGCAACGACGGAATTCTAACAGTTAGTGTTATTGGCACGAATTTCTTCAACTTAAGTACATATTTTATAAACTACAACGTGAGAAATCGCTGAAGAACTGGAGTGGGCTGCACTCTTAGAGGAGTTTGCCACTGTTACAGCAAAAAATGCTACACTTCATTTAAAAAAACTTTTATCAACCGACATTTTTGCGTAATTTCACATCTTTCTTTGTAATCACACTAATTATCCTATGAGAGCAAAACTATCCTGGCAATCCGAAATTATTGGCGGAAATTAGAACTCGAAGTTTCCATTAAGTTTTCGCACATCAACCAGAGATGGCTTGTTTAAGGAAGGCATACAGGAAACTGAATAATATAACGCTTCATCAGTTTTAACGCAGTGACTTGGACTAGACAATAAACGAGCAGATGCGAAAGTAATGAATGAGATACGGGATTACACCAGTGTACAATGCGAATTTGGAAGATGTGAATCCGTTTATTGGTGTAAATATGACGTGGATATTAAGTGAGATAATATCCGAAAACTTGAAAATTTCGTCGTCCTGGGGCGGGAACCGAAGCCGCGTCTCCCGGATTGCGTCCGAGTATACTTATCCACTACACCACCCAGAACGATCAAGTTTCAATCAAGTTTCCGATTAATTTGAATAAAACCACAGGATTCGCTAGTCGAAGCAACCGGCATTCATACATAGCGAATCTGCAGGTTTTGAATTCATTCTCGTGATTGCCAGGAGGCACAGAATATCAATGAATGAAATACGGGGCTACACCATTGTAACCAAATTTGGAAGATGTGATCTGACTTAATATCCATGTCATTTACATTTCCCGCTCCAGGACGACGAAATTTTCAAGTTTTCGGATGTTATCTAGTTTAACATTCATGTCATATTTACACCAATAAACGGATTCACATCTTTCAAATTTGTATAGATGCGAAAGTAATTATTCATTAAAAGACATGAGGCGTCACATTCGCTGGGTAAAAAAGAAAAACATTATTTGAAGAACTGGTTTGACGTTCTCATTGCAAATCTAGAGAGACGTTGTCATTTCACCAAAAACCAATCGTGCTGATATTACCAAACTATGAACATGTCGTTTTATACACGATAAAAATGACGAAAATGGCATTTAAAAACCTTTAATGATAAGTTAAAACCAATTTCATGAGTACTTTCAATCCTACTTTAGGACCATCCTCAGATGAAATGAACACGACCTAGAGATCACACAGGTTAATATAACAAGCACATTGCCAGATCTAGATATGTAGGATCAGTACAATATGTGCCGCCCATTGTTCAACCCCTAAAGAATATCTGCCGAAAATATCATATTGATTTTGGGGTGAGGACGAAAAACATCCGTACCCTGATCTGCAGCGACCGAGATTCTGTGAAGGACTTGGACAAATGGGGCATTTACAATATTCCATTGCGTTCTAATGATGTGGGTAACTCGGAGTTTGCATACATCGGCTCTACATCCAGGAAATTACAGACTAGAATTATGGAACACAAATATAGTGTCCGCAATGGTGCACAAAACACAGCGTTGACACAAGGACTGTTTGCGGAGGAGGATATGAACCTGAATGGGACAAAAGCGGCTGTAGTGGTGACCACATCCAGTAAGTCAGCTTTGTTATTAGCAGAAAGTTTGTTAATTCTTAAGAATATGGACTGGTGCTGCAATGATGAGGTTCCGGTATCTGTATCGGGAGTATGGAAGAATCTCATACAGTCTGGACGTCACAACCCTATTCTTCACCGTGAATGCTGACTCAATTTCATAGGACATATTAAGTGCTTACGTCAATAGTGTGTTGAACTTTAATCATGCGTATACGGCAATCTGGCAATGTGCTTGTTATATTAACCTGTGTGATCTCTAGGTCGTGTTCATTTCATCTGAGGATGGTCCTAAAGTAGGATTAAAAGTACTCATGAAATTGGTTTTAACTTGTCATTAAAGGTTTTTAAATGCCATTTTCGTCATTTTTATCGTGTATAAAAAGTCATGTTCATAGTTTGGTGACGTTGTCATTGTTGGTAATGATATCCAAGGCTTCTCGAATGGCAGTAGACTTAGGAGTGGAGTAGGAAACTAATTTCTTTTTATCATCTCACATCGGAATAGTGGACTTGAACTTGACTTCTCTGGACAGGGCAGTGGCAGCGTTACCGTTCTTTGTGGCTCATTTATGCTCGTTGATTCTAATTCTAAATGAACGCTTGGTCATTCCGAGGTAGTGTCACTTGGAGCCTTGGAGCCGTGCGGATATTGTAGAGTGATGAGCTTTACCTATGTCAGGGGGTCCTGATAGCTCCTGCACTGAGTGGGAAGGGGAATCACAGCTAATAGGTCCTCTGACCTCAGCAAAAAGACTTTACATATATATATATATATATATCCAAATGGGACGACAAGTGAAATTGATTTTATTATGTGTAACAAAAAATTCGTCATAGAAGACTGCAGTGTGCTAAACAAGTTCAACACAGGCAGTGACCATAGATTGGTGAGATGTAAGATGCACCTCAACACTAAACTCGAACGTAGCAAGCTCATAAAACAAACAAAATGTATTGACATAACCAACCTTAAAAAACACCATAATACCTTCAAATTGGAACTGAAGAACAGATTCTCTGCTTTAGAAGGCCTAACATCGGAAGAAGTGGATATTTCTGAAGTTAACAGAAAAGTAACCAAAGCTCTTATGGAAGCAGCAACAAAATTAGCTGGGTCTAAGAACAAATTGCATGTGAACAAATTATCAGGAAAAACCAAAATTGTTGATGCAAAAAAGAAGAGTGATGAGGACAACTAAAGAAGATGTGACTTCCAAAGTGGAATATATAGAGCTATGCAAGACAGTACGAAAAAGTATCACTGAAGACGTAAGGAAATTCAACTGTGAACTAGTAAAGAAAGCAATTGAAAACAACCAAAGCCTAAAGATAGCAAAGGGACATCTCAGTAAGGGGAAAAAACAGATTATGGCACTGAGAAAAGAAGATGGTTCTGTAACAAGAAATAGAGGCGAAATTTTGACAAGAGTGAAAGATTTCTACTCCAAATTATATGAAAGGGATGATACATGTACTCCAGACATAATGAAAGGTACCAGTACCAGAGTTCTTCCAGTCCTTCCAGCAGAAGTTGCACATGCAATCAAGAACATGAAGCAGGGAAAAGCTCCAGGAGAAGATGGAATTACTGTAGACATCATACAAGAAGCAAGTGGAGAAATCGAAACAGTACTCGCCCAAATTTTCACTCGATGCCTTAATGAAGGGAAAATTCCTGAGGATTGGAACAACGCTACAATGATCTTGCTACATAAAAAAGGTGACATTGAGGATCTCAGGAACTACAGACCTATCAGCCTCCTATCAGTGGTTTATAAAATCTTCACTAAAGTTCTTTCACACCGCTTGAAGGTGACACTGGACATGGCTCAACCGAGAGAACAAGCTGGATTCAGGAGTGGCTACAGCACAATAGATCATATCCACGTACTGAGAGAACTAATTGAAAGAGCGAGGGAATATGAACTTCCATTGTGCATGGCTTTTATCGATTATGAAAAAGCCTTTGATTCGGTGAAACCATCAGCAGTTGCAATGGCTCTGAAATCCTGCGGTATTGAAGATGCATACATTAATATTATTAATAACATCTATGAAAATGCAAGTGCAAAGATTCGGCTGTTTGAAAATACAACACATATAAAAATTGGAAAAGGAGTGAGACAAGGTGACACCATATCTCCGAAGCTCTTTAATGCCACATTGGAAAATGTCTTTCAATCACTGAACTGGGAAAACAAAGGGATAAAGATTAATGGAGATTATCTAACCCACCTTCGTTTTGCTGATGACATAGTCACTTTTGCAACTACCCCATCAGAGCTACAGAGTATGATCCAGGAACTTGCTGACAAGAGTAAAGAAGTGGGATTAAAAATGAACTTTCAGAAGATAAAAGTGATGTACAATGCTTTTACAAGAAATGAAGATTTATCGATTGATGGAGAAAAGCTGGAGATAACAGACACGTACGTTTATCTTGGACAGCAGATATCAAGTGAGGGTCACATTGGTGAAGAAATTAATCGGCGTACAAAACTTGCCTGGAGAGCTTTTGGAAGAAACAGCATAATTTTCAAAAGCAATATGCCATTATGTCTTAAAAGAAAAGTGTTTGATCAATGCATCCTTCCAGTGCTTACGTATGGTGCAGAGACGTGGACCTTAGCTAAAAGAGACATACAAAGGCTGCAGACAACTCAAAGCAGCATGGAGAGGTGCATGCTTGGTGTAACCAGGAGAGATAAGAAGAGGAACACGTGGATCCGAAAAATGACAAGAGTGGAAGACATCATGATCAGAGTTAAATCCCTGAAATGGCAATGGGCTGGACATACTGCCAGAAGAACAGATCATCGATGGACAGCCGAAATTTTAGATTGGATTCCAAGGGACAGGAAAAGACCCAGAAGAAGACCACATGGAAGATGGGTGGATGAAATTCGAAAGTATGCGGGAGGGACATGGAGGAGACTGGCACAAGACAGACCGTTGTGGAGGAAACTTGGGGAGACCTTCGTCCAGCAGTGGATTGATAATGGTTGACAATGATGATGATGATGATGATATATATATTTTATGTGGAGGTGGTTAGAAAAATAGCGAATACTTTTTAACCCTGATTTAAATGAAGTACTAAAAAGAAAAGCAATTTTTGGCATTTTTTCCATAAATAAGTGAAATATTTAGATATAATTTTCGCGTTTTAGTTTGTAAAAACTGGATGACGGGAAAGCATCCAGTTTTTCCAGAGGACTTGAAGTCCCTTTTCATGTATATTAAAAAGAGAACGTGAAAGAAATATCAGTTCAATGAATGCAATTTTTGTACCAATTAGGATAAAGTGGGTGTGTTACAGTTGTGTTTGCACATAACTACGCACCCTTCAGAATGTAATGAACTGAAAAGGTGTTCTTCGTGCGGACGAAGAAACAGAGACTTGTCATTTTTTTTCATAAGAGTCAAAGGAAAAGTTTGTACTATGTGTAAAACATTGGGACATTAGGTTAAGTATGCTTTTTATATTCATGACTCAAGAGTATATAATTTAAGTACCGGGTGATCCAAAAGTCTTGCACATTTTGAAAACGTAATAACTCACGGAGTTTTGAGAGTAGGGCAACGCGGTTTGCGTAGAAATGATCAGAATAACATCGGGTTTTTATGAAATCACATAAATTTTTACTCATTTTACTTACATTTTTCATCGCCAGATGGCGCAGCAACCGCAGGTTGGAAGTGTCGAGAAAAATAGACACCTGATTGTAGCAGGTTAGACACCTCACTGTACCAGGTGATCAATGTGATGGTCGTCCTGTTCCAGCACTGCCTGCAGACGAGAGAAAACATCATGGACGGCACTGAAAAAGCATGTCCGGTGGTATAGCTGCCACATGGTGTCGAATGGCATCGTTCAGCATGGCCAATGAAGTGTGGCGACATCTGTACACTTGTGATTTTAGGTAACCCCCAGAGTCAGAAATCGCAGGGTGTCAGGTCTGGTGACCGAGGAGGCCAGGCCTTCGGAAAGTGTCGGCCCAACACACGATTTGCGCCAAACGTCTCTTGCAGCAGTTGCTTAACGGAACGTGCGATGTGGGGTCCTGCATTTATGTGCACAGATTCACTGCATCCCGCTCTTGCAAGCTAGGGATAACGTACGTTCGTAACATGTTCGCATAACGTGCACCTGTCACTGAAACGGTTTCGAAGGAGGTGCCGCGGACCTCTTAAAAAAAAAAAAAAAAAAAAAAGACCGATAATGAAGGAAGCCGTGAATCCACACCACACTGTCACCTTCGGCTGATGAAGTAGCGCTTCAACGACTGCTCAGGGATGTTCCGTGGCCCAGATGCGACAGTTGTGCGTGTTTACTGCTCCGTTTAGGGAAAAGTGTGCCTCGCCAGTCAATAAAACGTTCATCAGCTAGTTATGGTCGACATCCATTTGTCGAAAAAACCATGCTGCGAACTCCTAACGCTGCACGTAATCGCCAGCTTGCAGTTCGTGATACCGTGGCAGTTTGTACGGGTAACTAAGCAGAATCCATCATAGTGTTCGCCATACAGTCCCGTATGGAATGCCTGTTTGCCGAGAAACGTGGCGAGCACTGGAGTCGCCATGTGCGGATGACATTGCAATCACATCCATTTCCTGCGTAATCATCTCTGCTGCAGCAGCACGTGTTCGTGGTCTACCGCTTCGTGGGAGTGCGGCCAAAGATCCCGTTTCCTCGATTTTTTTTCACCATTCGCCGCAGCGCAGCACTTTCCATCTGTCCTTCCCCACTGCGATCACCTTTCAGTGACCAGTAGGCTCTCAACGCAGCACTCGCACATTCAGCGTTGCAGTAGAACAATTTCACCAAGAGCGCTTTATCCGGTAATGACAGCATGCTGACACGGACCGCTGTGACCTCTGGTTGAATGAATGATTCCTAGCTTTGGTTGAGAGACCCGAACCCACAGCGCTATGCGCCTTTTGGTAGGTGAAAGAGAAACTACGAGAGTTAGGAGTAGATTCCCTGATAGAATAGCACGAAAGAAAAGTATGGAAATATTAGAGCAGAAGGAGTAAAGACTAACTGATGACCATTAACCTGTACCGTCCAATTGCGGACTCCACAGGGTTAAAAGAACTCTCTCGAAAATAAAAGTGACGGCGTTGCGTGTAATCCTGCCAGGATCCGACATTCCTATATCCGGACAGAATCGGTCCGTAGACCTGCAGCTTGGTGCTACCCCCGTGGGCCGGCACTTCTCACTTCTCCGTCATGACCCGGGTGTGCGTGCCATTTGGGCAGGGGCTAGAAAATATTTCTCTACCCCTGTCTGGGAGATTCTTGCTGGCGCGAACTGTTTGGGGCGACTGCCCTTTATTCAAATAATGATACATGCATATTTAATTACACTGAGGTACCCATCTCCACGTGGGAAATAAATCCTTTGCTCAATGAGCCCTCTCATAAAATATTTACATTATTTAAACTCTTACTCACTCTGCCATAGGACTAGGGCCAGTTCTGTGGTGATGACTCTGGGCGCGAGTCATCAGTTCCTTTTCCATCTTCACCTATCTTCTTTCTTCTACGGTCACCCCTCAATTAGGTAGACAGTCTGCTCCTCTTTGAGGTGCTTGACCATCTCGATGAGCCCCTGTCTCGCTCTTGGGTAAGCGAGCAGGATCAAGAGGTCCCTCGTCTTTGCCAATTCTGGCACTAAAATTGCTCTCTTCGCTGACAGAGAAGCACATTCTAGAATCATGTGTGCGACATCTGCAGTCTGGGCACCACACATGCACACTCGCTCCCTAACCGCAAATCTGCGGAAGTACTCCGGCGACACTCCGTGCCCGGTTAGTACCTGGTTAAGAAAACCATTACTTTCGATACGCCTTATCGAAATTCGGGGGAAAATACGGTGTGTTCTTCTGCCTGTATCCCCTCATCCCATCTCTGTTGCCACTCCACTAATGTGGCTTTTTCAGTTGCGTCCGCACGCTTTGCAACAGTGTTCGCATCTGAACATCTATGCACTCTTTACCAGCAGCTTCCTTCGCCAGCTGGTCTGCTCGTTCATTTCCAACTGTACCGACATGACTTCGGATCCAGTAGAAAGTGACCCTCATGCTCTCCGTTGACATGAGTAGCGCTTTTATCTCTCTGACAAGGGGAGTCTTACTCCCGAACTGACCAAGCGCTTTCAGGGCCGCTTGGCTATCAGAGAAGATGCTAAGAGCCCCTTCGCTATTGATAGACAGCACCCAGCGCAGTGCTTCTCTAATCGCCAGTAACTCTGCCTGAAAGACGGAGGAGTTGGGCGATAGTTTCGCTCGTTCCGCGTGCGTCTCGTTGCCATCCGAGATCGCGCAGAAACCTGCGCCAACACTACCGCCTGTTTTCGAACCGTCCGTGCACAGTTCCTTCCCCTGTCCTGTGGGGAGAGCTTTGTCCCAGCTCGGACAAAGCTCGTTGGCTGGGTGGAAAGTCCAGTCCATTTTCAGAAGTTCCACCTCGTACGACCGGTACTGGTGTCCTAGGGTCCTAGGAAAGAAACATCGTCCCCGTAGCGGAGGGGTCTGCATTACTGCTTCCCTCGCTACGACCAGGTCCGCGGGTTCGCACCCAGCCAGCACTTGGAATGCTGCTGTGGAGGTCGTGCGGAAGCACCCCGTCATGCCCAATAGCGCCCTGTGCTGAATTTGGTTAATACCATTTCTCATTCTAACGGTATTTGACCACCAGGCGGGACACGCATATGTTAATATGCGCTCCACCCCTCGCTTATAGAGCACCTTTTTAGCTGGCCTAGTCAGCCGCATTCCGTTGATCTTGTTCAGAATGCTGGTGCATCTGTCCTTCAAGTAGCGAAGATGCGGTAGCCCCGACAATCTGGTGTCAAGGATAACTCCTAGGTACCGCATCTCTCTCACCGCTTTAATAGTGTGCCCATTGAAGCGACACTTTGGTGGGGTGACCAGTTCCCCCTTCTTTGCTATTAGCATTAGTGTCGTCTTTTCGGGAGCGAAGCAGAGCTTACACTCCTTGCTCCAACTATCTAGCTGTGAGAGAGTGGTGTGTACCTTCCGCTCAATCACGTGCCTACCAGATGCTGACACTATTAGCACTAGGTCATCTGCGTAGGCCTGCAGCTGCACCCAGTCTTCCAGTGGAAGCGCAAGTGCAGTATCTGCAACCACATTCCACCACAAGGGGCCCGAGCAAGAGCCCTGCGGGCACCCTTTGGTGTACTCCCTGCTGTAGGTCTTATCTCCGACCTCAAACTCTACTCTTCTATGCGAGAGAAAATCGCTTATTAGCAGGAACAGATTCCTGGAGATGCCAAGTCTTTTAAGACGGCCTAACACCAGTGGCCACCAGACGTTGTTAAAAGCGCCCCGCCCCGCACATCCAACGAGACGAGACAGGTGTGCTTTCCCTGTGCGGCTTCCCGTTAAGTAATGAAGTTGTAAGCTGCCCTGAATACTTACCTGCAACAACAAGCCGTTCCGAGCGATATTTCTCTCCGCAGAAAAAGCCCGGTACACCGCTGCCACAGATGAGTACACGGGGAAAGGGGGAACCTGAAATAAAAAAAGACATCACACACAGAATAAGTTTCCCAGAGGAATATCTACGTGCAACACCGGATAAGACAAAACTGGTTGTTTGCTCAGTTTTCCTAGGCCGCGAGTGGGCAACGTTCGTGACTGCCACGGTAAGGGCCTCAGGTTCGATCCCAGGCAGGTACGAACGCTCGATCCACGAAATACCCGCCGTGCGTCGGATAGGCACGTTAACCCTGTCGGACCCCGGGTACTGGCCCCCGGTAATAAATAAGGGCGTCTTCCTCCCCCTTTCTACTTTGCTTCCGTGTCACTTTCCTATCGGGCGCTCTAGCCCAAATCTCCTAGTTTCCTATTTCTAAGGGTTGTTTAAGACCTGGGGTCAGACACTACCTTCCTAAGTTCCTCTACATATGATCATGATCAGTTTTCCTCTCGGAGTCGGCTATTTGCCCCGTCACTCATCAGCCAATGAGAGAAGAGATTTTTCCCCATTGGTTTAAAAATTTTTTCTCAGGTTTACTTTTGCTGATTCTTGCCTGACATGGTGAGTGTAACCATAGCTGAGGTGGTGTCAACACAAGATTACACCGATCGAGGTTTAAGTTACTCAATTTGAGTAAACAACAGAAAAACAAAAATATAAAAAAGGCCACAATCAGGGTTATTTTTTATTCCTTATTTAAGGAGCCGGTAGTATAAGGGCCAATCATTTTTTTTCCCTTTCTCCTTGTCTGCTTTTGTTGCACACTTGTGTGCAACAAAAGCAGACAAGGAGTGCAACAGCGCAGAAACTTAAGTCCTGTCTTATTTTTTTATTTTTTTTAGTCAGAACTAAGGCGTAAGAAAAAAACATTTTAATATAAAAGACAAGACAAACAACACCTTGTTTGTTAGGGGAAGAGATATTCAGTACAAAAAAGATAAATCTTTTTGCAGCATTTAGCTCGGCCCTTAAACCCCCCCCCCCCCCCAAA
Source organism: Macrothele yani (assembly GCA_039090855.1). Lineage (NCBI taxonomy): Eukaryota > Metazoa > Arthropoda > Arachnida > Araneae > Macrothelidae > Macrothele > Macrothele yani. Next base: position 82,274,735 of record CM077026.1, read on the forward strand.
AAAAAAAAAAACCACTCCTGATTTTCAATTCTTGCTTTCTTCCCATGTGTGAAGAATATCTTCATTCAAGCCCAGTTATTTCTAATTTTTTTTTACTGCTGCTTTTATACTCACCATCCCACACCTGTACGCTTATGGCGCCATCTGGCGATGAAAAATGTAAGTAAAAAGTAAAAATTTATGTGATTTCATAAAAAAACCCGATGTCATTCTGATCATTTCTACGCAAACCGAGTTGCACTACTCTTAAAACTCCTCGAGTTATTACGTTTTCAAAATGTGCAAGACTTTTGGATCACCCGGTACTTTCTATCAGTATAAAACTAGGACAATAACTTTAACTAAAACGTTTGCATTTGTGTTATACGCAATAAAGTGCCACAATTTTGTTTTTTCGAAAAATACCTGTAGGTTCTAAAAAATTTAAATTGTTAAAAGGCTCATAAAACATAGTTAAAAGTATGGAATTAAAAAATTTTAACAATTGAAATCTAATATTTTCATATAAAGGACCTCAAAATATTATTTTTTTGGGGGAGGGGGGCGAGTGTTCCTGTGCGACACTGACCCCTTTAATAGTCTTCAGTTTTTATTATTCTTATTTTAAGGACATTTTATATCTCGATAGTTTTTTAAATTTCCCAGATTTTTTCCGGATCCGTATAGGTAAGCTGACCAGAAGTCTCGAATTTAGTTTACCGTCTCCAAAAACGTCTGATGCCCTTGGGGACGCAAACTATCCTCAAATTTTGATGTTTGCCCTCAAGTGTCCTCAAATTTACACTTTCTCATTAGCTCGCTAAATTTCTAATGGAAAATGTTCTTAAAACTAGTTTTCATTGTGCTAATTTTCCAACATGCTCATTGTGAAAACAAATTTCTATTGTTTTGCTTTTCCTTTTTCGAGTTTAACGCCCATCTTGAGCAACTCTAAAGGCTATAAGCAATAACGTGTACCTAATTTGGGGACACTCGTTCCAGGGAAGTTAGAGAGCAAGTACTGTAAGACAAGCACAAGGGACTCGAACTCGGACCAACTTGTACAAATGGTCAGTGGCTAGAGCACTGCACCAAATGGGGCTTCCAAAATTTGGCTATACTTGTTCTGAGTTCCGGCAAAATGAAAAATTCTCCATGCAATGCATTCATCAGTGTGCAACTTGATTTTAATTCAGCACATATATCTAAGGTAAAGAAAGCATTTCACTTTTGCTATACTGTTCTCGTCGTCATAGCTCTGCTTTGTCAGTACAAATTACATCTACAAGATATATACTTTTAAGACACCAATTTTCATATGTAACATCACAGTTATAGAAACAATACAGTTTTGTGGCAAAAAATTTGCATATTTAGTTTAAGTTTGTATATGCCCCCAGATGATGTGCTGATTTGTGGACACCACGCCATTTTGTCCTCAAATCAGTGTTCCAATATCTCGTCACCTTACGTATAGGGAACTTCACAGACATCCATCCATCCATCCTTCCTTTCAGGAGGCTACAGTGCCCCCGAAACTGGAACGACAGTCCCGGCAATTTATATTTTTCACTGACATCTATCCTTCCTTCCAGGAGGCCCCCGCCGGTATCATTGGAACAGTGCCCCAAAATTGGAGCCACGCTCCTGGCAATTTATATTTAAATCTCCACGTTTTATTAATAAAATGCCCTTTAAAATACACTACTATATAAAAAAAAAAGTTACTTTATTAGTTCCGTATAACTTATAACAAATGTATATATTGCTTACCATTTGAAGAGCACCCGGTATCTTAATTGGAATGAAGTCCTCTAACTCGTGGAATTATTAACTGATGAAATTCAACTTAAAATGTTTCAGTGTTTTGTGAACAATACACTACTTTAATTTTTTTCATAAAATATGTCATATTTGTTTTTAAAAAATGGAAAAATCTTTAGCATGTTTAGTAAAACATAGTTCGTTCGTCATGTGTTTATTTTAAAAGTGTTAGTTTTCGTGTTTATTTTTAAGCATATTTGAGTAACATTTAGTAAAAGTTTTATTTATTTGGATATACCTAAATTTACGTGTTACAGCGGACAAATGATTTATTGCACGTGAGTATTATGAAATTTACATAAAATTATAAAAAAATATTTAATGCGCATGTGGGCGTAATGTTTATTTTTGATACAGCATACAGCTGCTCGGTTATACTGTTTTGAAAATTAAAAAAAACATTTAGAATTATCTAAAATCTCGTTCTAACAGGGTCATCTTAAATTTTGACCCATATGTAGTAGCGCCCCCCCAATCTGAAACATTTTAGATGTACCAATTGAAATCAAATTTTCATGGTTGAGTCGTAAAATTTACTGTGTAATAAATGTATTGCAATTAATAATGTAACGACGACTTAGGGAAGAATCCACTGCATCGTAAAACAGTTTCTCAAATCTCCCCAGTTTATTTCCGTAGTGCATCTTATCCATTTTTTGTCAGCAGGGCGTGACCCCCTCCCGGACCTGGGGGGGCTAGTATCAGGAAAATGGAGCCCTTCCCCCATCAAAACAAAATCTCTCACTTATATATATATAGCTCAGGAGGTGTCGCGTGATACATACGACACGATATACAAATATATAAGCACTCGTGCTCTCCTATTTAACCTCCGCGTCAAATGAGGGAATTGCTTCATATTTAATTGTAGACAACAAATTTGATTGTGCAATAGTTGAAAAGTAAATTTTGTTAACTACGAACTAGAAATAACTTTTTAATAATTGAAATTGTAATAAATTCTGAAGTAAAATTTATTTTGATCTTGATGTAAGGCATTTACGGAAAAGAGTAACAAACGGTATCGTAACGGTACTAATAAGGACTTAATATTAATTCTGGTCATTTCTAAAAACATTTATTTTTATATTTTTAGGTCATTTCTAAAAACATTTAAAAGGGAGCTCGGATACCGTGCGGTAATCAGGCCCTGAAGTTCAGTTATTAATGAATTCTTTTTTTTTTTTTACTATAGCGAATAAAATATGACGAACATTCAGACTTCGTCCAGTTTATTTTACCGTACGTTATTCCCAGTTTCGTGGAGCTATCGAATTTGTTCGTCATAGATGGCAGCACCATACTTTGCCTGCCTGTCTTATCTCGCATTGGAGACATTTCGATAAGGTGGGAATCTTCTAAAGCAGTCGTCAGCAACTGATTAACTGCTTTTCTCTCGCCGATGATAGAATTCCGATTTCTTGAGAGGGCGTTTATGTTCGGTTTTTGATCAGAATTCGTGTATTGTGAAGTGTGAGCTTCTGGAGATCGTGTGGCAGTTTAGTTTAAAAATGAGTGAAGTGCAAAGTACCGACATAGGAACGGGCGATATCTCAGAAATTAAAAGCAGTATTTCTTTAGATAAGGACTTAAAAAGGTTTCTTGCAAATATTATTAATAAGGTAGACGGTCTATATGCTGTGATAATTACCGACAGAGATGGAGTTCCCGTCATTGAAATTTCCTCTGAATCAACAATTCCGTCAGATGCAAAGTCAAGTTTCCTTTCTGCAGTAAGCTTAGCTATTGATCAGGCTGGTAAAATTGGCTTGGGAAAAAATAAGAGAATAATCTCCATTTTTAGCGATTATCAAGTTGTGCATTTCAACAAGTACCCATTGATAATTACTTTAATTGCCACTAGTAATGCAAATACAGGCATGCTTTTGAATGTGGGAGATGAATTGACACCTCTTACCAGTAGGCTGGCTACAGTTGTTGAAGCAGTTTGATGAACCTTTGTACACTGTAGAGCTAGTTTTGCACTATGACATTGCTCATTCCAGGACTTAACTTTCTTCAGCTAGTTATTAATCAGAAATTAGACATGAAAAACTATATTTTTTTTCCAGAAGTATATTTTCCTGTCATAGGAAGGTGTAAGGTAAGTGATGCAATTTATACTGTATTCATGCATAACATTGTAAGATTGGAACAAAAATTTAAAGTCAAGGAACAGATTTGCACCCCCCCAAATTTCCTCAGACACCCCCATAAATAAATATCACCCATCCATTTGAAGGTATGTAACACACAGATGCATATATAAACTAATTTTTATTATCATATAGCGCAGCAGTTAGCATTTACAATGGGACTCCTCAGCTTTACCCTGAAATATCTTTTACCATAATGCAATAATTTTTAGTTTGGAGTTCATATATAAATATACTTAAAAAAAAAGTGTTTCTTATAGTTCTTCCTGTTTATAAAGTGATTGTTTAAAGTTAGTCATTACAACATCAAAATGTATGTATGCATTTCTTCATTTTAGTCTGGTATTGATTTTTCTGATATCTGAATTATTTCGTCAAGTACAAGAGTTAGTTACTGTTTCAGCAACCTGTGTTAATACTTAGTTGCTCTTGCCTTGTGTGTATTTAGACACGGGGAATAAAAAAAGTACAAAAACAAAATAACTATGCAGTTTTGTAAAAAAGATTCCATTTTAATTATTGTTAACAATATACAATTTAGCAGTTCTATTTTTATTTATTTATTTATTTATTTTTTTTTTTTTGAAATTTTCCTTAGTTTTAATCCTAGGTTCAAAGCATAAACATTCCGCTACAAAAATATTCAGCCTTTAAAAAAAAAAAAAAAAAAATTCTATAAACACCCTGCCCCCCAAACATTTTCAGTACCCATCCAGTTTGAAGTTCCTAGATAAGCCCTTTAATTGGGAGGTGCCAGAGTGCAAAAATTAGTGTAGTTGGGGCCATAAATAGGGACAATTTGAAAATTTCAAGAAGACTGTCATTTTTCAAGAAGAAATGCAACTTTTTATTTTCTTATAAATTTTTGGAGAGGATATTGCATTCAAAACATATACGGTGACCCTTTTGAAGGTCATGGATATGTTTTTGTGTGATATGGGAAAATAGTCATAGCCAAAAACATTTTTGCACCAATAACTAAAACAGGGAGCTTGATTCTTTTATCACAGATTTTCAGGTTTTAGCATGATTCAATGGAATCTAAAGGTTGAAAACAATAGGCTTCATGCAACAATACAACCATAACCACAGCAGAATTAATATTAAGTGAAAACACACAGAATTATGTATTGTAATAAAATTATTTTAAGTGGAAGCTTTTGATCATTCTATGGTATTGATCACCCACAATCAACAGATCAATACCATATAATGGTTGAAAGCTTCCACTTAAAGGAATTTTGTTAAATATGTAACTCTGTGTGTTCTCAATTCTATTGTAGTTATTGGAATCTGAAGTTTTGGAGGAGTTGCTCACATGCATTCCTAAATAATTAAGAATCTGAATGTAAGAATGAATACTATACCAGCTTCTCCCTCTCTCTAACATCTGTATAGCTAGTGAAGATATTCATAAATAAGTGGTGTTATCCAGAAATATTTTATTACATTTGAAAAAAGCATTGGAGAATTATTTATGATTGCTGAATAAGTTCCAGAAGAAAATCGTACATATATTTGTCAGATTTGTATAAAAGAAGTGAAATGTGTGTATAATTGAATAGTTGATGTAGTCTAATTATTTAATATATTTTATATACAGTCAAACCTGTATATAGAAAAGTTGAAGGAAGAGGTAGAAACATTTTATATATGTGAACTTGGTTGTAACCTGACAGAATTAAGAACAGGCTATTTTTGGCATGGTATGTTATACCAAGTTAAAACTAGTCAACCATAAACTGTTTATAAATATTAAAGACAAATAATACTTAATTAAAAACCATAGCTAGCAATAAAATATATGTGATATCTGCAATAAGCAAAATATTTAATTACTGTAAAAATTAAAGTGACTGCCAGAATTTTTAAAGTTCACATGTAGCATTTTTTTTTTTTTTTATGCTGTTTATCCATCAGGGCTTAAAATTCAAATTTGATAATATGGAAGGGAGCAGTGGAGCAGGCACGGGAAGGGTAAATAGGGGCTAGGCCCCACCCTTGCACCGACAGAGTAAAAAATTATTATGTCGAAGTTTGAAACAAAAAATCACAAAACGCGATCTACATATACTTCTTAATCATGTACCATATAATTATAACATACAATAATTATAAGAGTAACTTTCTGTTAAATAAATTTAGAAAAATCTGACCAGAAAAAGAATTTCATCTACTGCTTCTTCTAATAATTTAACTTTCTTGTACTGTGACATTACTAGCAACTGGATAAGAATAAATGTACAAAAGTACCTCCTTCTTAATTGTTAGGGCACCTGAAAATTTTCCCCGGTAAATTCAGGGGGATTAACCCTCCTTGGGAAAATTTTGTGTGCCACTGCCCCTCCCCTGGGGAGGGGGATTTCTGGTTGCACTACTGGAAGGGAGTCTCCCCACCTGTGTTTGTAAATGGAGGGGATTGAAAATTTCTGGTGAAGTTTTGAATATGTGACTGAATACTATTAAAACTCTGGGAAAACAGTAGTAATTTTTCAAATAATATAAGCTATACTTTGTTTTTTAAACAAACAGGTGAATTAGATCCAACAATTTACTACTGTTCAATCTAATGCAAATTACCACGATTCATTTTACAAAAACAGAGTTGTTCGTCTTGCAGTATATTGATATTATGAAATTGCACCTGAATTATTTCTGTCAGTCCTTCATTCCTTATCACAGTTAGCAAGCTTTGGTCACCTGGTTTTCTCAGGGTTTTCTTAGCCCAATTTCAGAAATATGTGTTAAGATTTTTGTTGCTCAATGAATCTCTATATTATGACTTAATTCTGTTTTCTGTGCTAAAGCTACATTCACCTGGTACATTTGCTAAAGGCAATGCAATACCTACTTGCAGAACCTTTGACACTAATTGATGCTTGTAGATGGTTGCTTATAAAACTCTTACAAAACTTTAGAAATTGGCACATATACTCTTCATTCTCTACAGCTATGTCTGAATAGTGAATATTCCATAACTGCATCTTCTTTATTAAGTTTAGAAAAAAAAAAAAAAAAAGCTTCTCTGTAAAGCTTTTGAAAGACCAAACTTGTGTTGTCGGTATTGTTTTATAGATTCAGGTTCCACACATGCACAAACTTCAAAACGAGTTCCATTGTGGAGGAAGGAAATCTGCAGTCCATCTCATTCACAAAAGATGAAATAAACCTTGACTTCACTTTGTCGTGTGCAAGTTTTAGCATCACAATGGTTAACTACTTTACTATTGTGGAATAACTTTTACGGGTCTTATAGAGGTTATTTTTCATGAAAGTTGGTTGTCAAATTTTCGAACTAAAGCCTAGTTCGTCATCAGGACTATGTCACTGGAGTAGTTGCTGCCACTCAATTGGAAGAGTCCATCCGCAATTATCGTTAATTGTGGTACTTCTTCTTCTTGCTATTTCGATCCCTTCTTCTAGTTTCCTCTTTACTAAGTTTGACTGGTGGGCGATTATTTTCACTGAGTCCCAATTTATGGAGTGTCCACTTGCTTGTATATGTCTGTCTAGCCCTGTTTTGTTCCCAATGTTCCTAATAGCTGCTTGGTGTTCTTTCATTCGGACCTTAATACTTCTCCCTGTTTCTCCAATATAGCTGAGTCCGCAGTTACAGTCGATGCAGTAAATTACTCCTTCCTGCAATTGGATGTCCAATTCTTTCTGCTTTAAAGCTGACAGGAATTTCTTTATTTTGTTATTAAGATCTGGAGCTAGCCTGATATTATATTTTGCTCCGATCCTTTTCAGTTTCTCAAAGTCCCTTGTGGTACGTAATTTTGCTGGTGAATTTGAAGTTGTTTTTTTCCTGCTTCTTTTTTGGCACTTGTTTAAATATTTTCTCAACATATGGGGAGGGGTAATTGTTTTCTGCCAATATTTCCTTTAATTCTTCTTTGTGAAGATCTTTCTGAGTAGCTGAAGAGACCAGGATTTCAATTTTTTCCAAAAATTGTCTCGCCGAATTCGATTTAATATAATCAGGGTGGAATGAGCAGAAGTCTAACATCTTCCCTGTGTTGGTGGGTTTTCTAAAAAGCTGAGTGAATATTTTCCCCTCTCTTGAGGTCAAGGTTAAATCTAGGTAATTGATGCTATGGTCTTTTTCTTGTTCCAGGGTGTACTGCAAGGTATTCTCAAGGGACTTTTCGAGAAACTGAAAAGGATCGGAGCAAAATATAATATCAGGCTAGCTCCAGATCTTGATAACAAAATAAAGAAATTCCTGCCAGCTTTAAAGCAGAAACAAATTGGACATCCAATTGCAGGAAGGAGTAATTTACTGCATCGACTGTAACTGCGGACTCAGCTATATAGGAGAAACAGGGAGAAGTGTTAAGGTCCGAATGAAAGAACACCAAGCAGCTATTAGGAACATTGGGAACAAAACAGGGCTAGACAGACATATACAAGCAAGTGGACACTCCATAAATTGGGACTCAGTGAAAATAATCGCCCACCAGTCAAACTTAGTAAAGAGGAAACTAGAAGAAGGGATCGAAATAGCAAGAAGAAGTACCACAATTAACGATAATTGCGGATGGACTCTTCCAATTGAGTGGCAGCAACTACTCCAGTGACATAGTCCTGATGACGAACTAGGCTTTAGTTCGAAAATTTGACAACCAACTTTCATGAAAAATAACCTCTATAAGACCCGTAAAAAAGTTATTCCACAATCACTATGAATAGAGGTGCCATAAATGCATTTACTTTACTATGTTTGAATATGTTTCGCTTCAGCTCTAAGAAAAACATTACTTCTTCAATACTACGAGATGTTTGCAGTTCACATAATCGAGACTTGGTTGATTCAACTATTCTTCTGATATGAGAAATGTCCAGATTTTCATTTTGCAACTATTTATGGGGGAAATAACATTTAACAATAATACAGGACAGTGGGAACATCTAAAAAAAATATGATTATGGAAAAATCTTCGCTCCGTCCAACTTATGTTTGTGGAAAGCTTTCTTGCATTTTCAAGCTGAAACACAATCAGTTATCGAACAAAATTATATTTTACAATAATACTGAACAGAGGAAACATTGCAAGAAAAAAAATTATGATTACAGGTGAAATCTGCACTTCGTCTTACTTCCGTTTTTGAAAGTTTTGAAAGACAGAATTGCAGGCACAGTGGTCTAAGCGATGGCTTATGACCATTTGTCCGAGAAGGGTCCGGGTTTGAATCCTAGTGAGGCATAGATGTTGTGCTTGTCTTACGGCACTGGCTCTCTTCCTTCCCTAGAGTCAATGGCCCTAAATTAGGGATGGGTGACTGCTTATAGCCCATTGAGTTGCTCATGGTGGTCATTAACCTTCTGTAAAAAAAAAAAAAAAAATAATTCCATTCTCAGTTGGAAAATGTACCCTCTCCCACCACTGCCATTATCTCCACATACCCCCCCTTATCTTAAGTTTTGTATCGCTCTCAAGAAGGACTCAAATGATGACAACAAAGGTGCAATTCCTGAAATCTGTAGAAGGAAACTCGTACCTCAAGTTTACAAGGAAATTTTTGCTTCATCAAATTTCAGTTTTCATATAGTGTTCTCTCTCTACAGCCTACTGGGCGGCATGCCCAGCTTTCTCTGCCACCCAGCTAAATTTCCTTTAATGAATGTTTTTACACTGCACATAAATAGTAAGTGGAAAACTAATTCCCACATACACCATAATTGGCACCAGGATTGTTTTTAGGGATGTTATACTCGGGGGGGGGAGACATGATGTTAACGTTGAAAGTTGGTGGTGGTGGTCCTTTTTATTTCTGATTTCCAGGGGTTATGAGGGGTTTGTCGTGGTGAAAATTGTCTGAAATCTGTGTCAAATATGATTTATTAGTGAATACTCATTTTTTATCATTTATGTACAATTTTCTAATGTTGATCATGTTATGTTAAATTAATGCCTACCCTACCTCTATAGATGTTTAATAAGTATAATAATTTGCATTTTTGAACTTCACTTTTAGTTGGTAAAGTTCGATGAACACTTACTTCACTTTTAGTTGGTAAAGTTCGATGAACACTTACCGCACGTGGGGCTTGGCTTTCAATTCATATTTTCGTTATGTGGATGCGGCACGGGGTTGTTGTTTTTTTTCCATTTGGCCACGGTTCACTTCTTTTTTTTCCGTTGGAATTATTTTGCCTCATCACCAAATGAGTTTTTCCTTTGCTGCATCCTCATTTACTTCAATATTTATTCTTAACCCGAGTACTTTCGGTACTACTACTATACCGTCTTCGAGGGGACATTTTGCTCCAACTAGCACGGACCGTGTCAGCTGGGCATTTCGGTGGTTCTCGCGGGCTGCTTCTGTCATCTGCTATCGCTTCTTCTTGGGCGTTGTGGCGCCATCTCTTGTTGGTCAGTGATCTCCTTTTTCGAACTTTTTCTTTTTTTGCTCAATTTTAATTAAATTTCTCCAGCTGTTTCTCAAATTATTAGGGTCATTGTGGTTGCAAACTTTTGTTCCCCTCGAAGACGGTATAGTAGTAGTACCGAAAGTACTCGGGTTAAGAATAAATATTGAAGTAAATGAGGATGCAGCAAAGGAAAAACTCATTTGGTGATGAGGCAAAATAATTCCAACGGAAAAAAAAAAAGAAGTGAACCGTGGCCAAATGGAAAAAAAAACAACAACCCCGTGCCGCATCCACATAACGAAAATATGAATTGAAAGCCAAGCCCCACGTGCGGTAAGTGTTCATCGAACTTTACCAACTAAAAGTGAAGTAAGTGTTCATCGAACTTTACCAACTAAAAGTGAAGTTCAAAAATGCAAATGCATTAATGCACGTTAAAATATAACCTCCAATATCGGAAGTAAATTGAAAAAAGTATAATAATGTTAAGCAAAACAACATACTTTTTTTCTTTCGATTGGGGACGGGATCGTTAAAAGTGGCAGCCAGCCGTAAAAAAACAAATCTAGGGAGAACACTATCATAAATTGTTGTCTACAACTTCAAGCAGAAGTACAAACATTTTATGCAATAAATTGATATTTAGCAACAACACTGGATGGATTCAACTTCGCAAGAAAAAGAAATTATGATTGTGGGAAACTTTTTCACTCCGTTTAACTTTCGTTTTCGATAGTTTTGAAAAACGGGATTCCTTTCCCCAGATGGAAAATGGTAGACACGCACACTAATCCTCCAAAAATACAAGAAATCTCTTCAATTTTTGTGTCGATCTCAAGTATAACCCGCATGATGACAAAAAAAAAACCCCAAATTCTGCGAATCTCAGGTTTGATTTGTAACAGACAGTGATATGCAAAATGAGCTGCTCATGCCTCTATGGAAGCCAATTCACGTGCCCATAAAATGATTACATTCCTGATATGAATGAGGTGTTTGATTGCAGTTTTCGGAACTCTCTTAGGCCTGTTTCTAACATACGTAATTTTTCCAAGGATACGTTTTTAATGCTCAAGTTTTGTAAAAAGTACAATAATGAACCCAATATTTTTTATCTTAAAATTTTGTAAGGTGGGTGCCTCCTCCTAACATCTTTATCTTGGCAGAAGTCCTGCCATCTCCCCCCTGAATTTTAAGCCCTGCCCATTACATCGAAAACAGGTGTCAACTATTTACAAACACACACATGCACGTTGCTTGTTTTGTGCTTCTCATGATAACTTTAAAATGTTTTTCAACTTCCTGTGATGTGGCGATTAAGATGTTTCTTGATGTAAAAAAATTAATTCTAAGATTTTCTAAATGGAGATTACATGATTTGAAAGGTCGCTATGGTAGGGTATGAAAGACATCATTTGCTCAGGAGATGTATGTGTGGTAAATGGGGAGAGGAAACAGCAGGCGGTAGCAAAAAAAACAAACCCAACTGAACCATTCTTTTCTTCATGGTGGCGTGATGAAAGAATTGCATGTGGGTTTTCCTCGGCCCATACAGTACATGCTGATTGTGAAAGTTTGGGTTTCCATTGTGTGTGAACTGTGCTTCATCGGTAAATATCACTAGGGCAGGAAAGTTAGAAATTGTACCAAACTGCTGCAAGAACCACTAGCAGAACATTACTCTCGTAGGGTAATCTGCTGGTGACAAAGCCTGTACCAGTTCCAGATGGTACAGATACAGGTGTTGTTCTTGCAGCACTCTCCAAATAGTCGAATGATGAACAGGCAGTTGCATTGCTAATCTGTGTGTGCTGATTCCAGGAGTCACATGCACAACATTCAAAATCTCAGTCTCTACTTCAGGAGTTGTAGATCTTGGTTGTCCTCTGTTGGCAGCACGAGATGTAAAGGTCCAATGTTCACAAAGGTGGTGATGGATACTTTCAAACATTTTCCTGTCTGGACATCTTTGTCCTGGGAACATTTCGTGGTACAAACGACTAGCCTCGAGAACATTGCCATCCGCCAAACCGTACATAAAGTGCATATCCGTTTGCTCCTGATTTGAGTACGTGGTCGGAAAGGAAAACTATTATATTCTGTCGGAACCTTGTGATGAAGGAATTCATCTGTGGGAGATAAAACATTCCGGTGAATAACTGGGAAACCAAGACAGACCTGAGTCAAGTAATGTGAACAGTTAAGTGTCATAGACAGACCTTCATAACTCGAAAATGAAGCATTTCTGGACCTATGTTGATATAAACTTTTTTTCTTATCTACCTATGAGGAACTCATTCCTGCAGTTTTTCCATGTATTTTTGAGACACCCTGTATATCAATGATGCGCAACCTATGGCCCGTGGGCCAAAACTGGCCAGCGATGGGGGGTTGCATTAGCCCGCCACCACGACACTAGCAAGACCCTAAATTTTTCGTAATCACCCGCCAAATTATTTTTTTCCATGCTGAACTAGAGGTCAAATCTGCACATGTGCAGCGAAATGCGCCAGCGAATATCCAGTCAGGCGCCAAAGCTCTTTTTGTTTACTTTCTTCCCATTGGCTGTTGATCTTCTGGCAGTGCTTGTTTGTTTTCGATCTCTCTTCAGAGTCATGTGTTTCGTACCGCAAGGCAGGAAGTGTCAGTTTTAGCGTTTTAGCTGTGTGAAAACTTGTAAAGTAGAGAAGCTAAGAGGGTAAAGAGCGACGAGTAGCGAGAAAAGAAAAGGGGATTTTCAAAATCGGAAGTTCCTTGATGCTTGGACATACGAATACTGTTTCGTTAATAATGATGTAATAACATGTCATTTGTGCAATGTTACAGTAGCGGTAGTGAATGAATATAACGTGAAACGGCATTATGAAAAGAAGCACATCACATTCTCATCAGTTCAGACAGCTGAATTAGATTCTTGTATTGAAGTAAGCTTGAGCGTTGCCTAACTAATTGCAAAATGTTAGCAACCGTTCACTGAGGGCGATTTTGTGAAAGACTGTTTACTGATTGCATCAGAAAAACTGTGTCCTGAAGCAAAACACAAACTTCAGAAATTAAGTTTAAATTGGATGACTATTCAAAGAAGAGTGGAGCAGTTAAATGAAGATATTGATGAGCAATTGAAGCAGGCAGCTACGCAATTTGAATATTTCTCCCTAGCTGTTGATGAATCGACTGACACCTCAGTTGTTCAATTCCTTGTGTTTATTTGTGATATTGACAAAAAAATGTCTATTGACGAGAAACTTCTTGGAATGTATCCTATAAAGGGCCAAAGAATCGGAAAGGAACTTCTTCATAGTTTGTTGGACTTGTGTAATGGAGCTGGTTTAAATATGGACAAATTTGTCAGCATCACAACACATGGAGCACCATCCATGGTTGGAATAAAAAATGGAATGGTATCATTGCTGAAACAACATCTGGGAGAGTATGAAACAGAACTACTACAGTACCACTGCATCATTCACCAACAAAATTTGTGTGCTAAGGAATTGGGTTTTCAGCAGTTAATGAGTGTTGTGAGCGACACAGTTAACTTCATTCATACTAGTGTGTTACGGCATGGAGAGTTTAAGGAATTTTTAACAGAATTCGAAGATTTTCCTTGTGATGTTGTGTACTACACAGAAGTAAGATGCCATAGTTGTGGAACTGCACTTAAGCTTTTTATGGAATTATTTGATAAAATTATGTTTCTACACGAAAACGGAAAGAACACGAATCATTTGAAACAAACAAGTTTTCGATGTAATTTAGCGTTTCATACTGATATAACAGTACATTTAAATAATTTGAATATGAAACTTCAAGGAAAAAATAAGTTCATTTTTCAGTTGGTGAACAACATAAATGTGTTTGAAAGCAAATTAACGTTATTTCAACAACAGCTACAAAACCAAACCTTTGCACATTTTCCCTATTGTAAAAAAATGAAGGAAAAAATTCCTCACATGAAAATGGAATATCAAGCTCAAATTAATATTTTACTTAAATGATTCATTGAGCAGTTTTCAGAATATGAGAAATGTCATATGAAAACTGATTTATTTGGCAATCCATTCTCCATTTCTGTGAACTCGGAACCAAAAAATATGCAGCTAAGTTTAATTGACTTGCAGAGCTCAGATTTTTACAAAAATCAGTTCAAAGAGAATTCAATACTTCACTTCTATGCATCATTACCAGACGAATTTTCATGTTTAAATAAACATAATACAGCTGCATGTGCCATAATGTTTGCAAGCACCTATATCTGTGAACAAACTTTTTCATTGATGAATCTAAAGAAATCAAAGCCAAGAAACAGATTGACCAATGAAAACCTTTCTGCTATTTTGTGTATTGCTACATCAACAGTCAAACCAAATATCACGAAGATAACATTAAGAATTCAAGCTCAGCCATTACATTAACTACATGGGTCCCTGGTAAGATATTTTTAATATTTTTGGCCCACTACCCATAAAAAGTTGTGCACCTCTGGGATATATATATATCATCATCATCATCATCATTGTCAACCATTATCAATCCACTGCTGGACGAAGGTCTCCCCAAGTTTCCTCCACAACGGTCTGTCTTGTGCCAGTCTCCTCCATGTCACCCCTGCATATATATATATATGCAATTTCTTCAAAAAATGTTCATGATATGCGGTTAAACTAACATGGAAGAATGTGATGAAGTTCAAGGGATTTATAAAAACTTCAGTCTATGCAACACTTTGTATTATTCAAGTTATGTGTGTTTGACTGAAAATATATACCTATGTGGGTTTCACTGAAAAATATATATACATGGTCGTATCAGAATAATATGACCACCCCAAGAAGCCAGGAGTGTCACATCTGTCCTGGTCGGCCACTTATATCTCTGTGTGGTGACACCCCAAGAAGCCAGGCGTGTCACCACACAGAGATATAAGTGGCCGACCAGGACAGATGAGCCATAGTGCATCATGTGAGCACAATGGGCAAAGGTGGTGATTTGATGGACGTTCAAAAAGGAATGATCGGCTACCACACCAAGGGTGGAAGCATCTCAGAAGCAGCAGACTTCATGGGCTGTTCGCAAGGTGCGATATTGAGGGTGTACCCAGAGACTGCTGGCATACCGAGTACCTCCTGACGTTATAACTATGGAGCCCCAAAGGCCATAGACCCCAGAGGAGAATGTCTCCTCCGTCGACTAGTAAAGGGCAATTGATAAGAAACAGTGTAGCAATTTGCCACACAAATGAATACTGGGGCACCCAGGTATATGTCCCTGATAACAGTACAGCAAACCCTATTACACATTGGTCTCCGGAGTCGATGCTGCGTCAAGGTGCCCATGTTAACCCAGGTCTTTTGTCTACGATGCCTGCAGTTTGCATGGAACTACCATCATAGGACAGTGGAAGAGGGGAAAACGGTTGCCTTCTCTGACGAATCGAGGTTTCTACTCCACAAAAAGAATGGACACGTGAGAACTAACACCCAGACATGCTTGTCGGTCAAGTACAGGCTGGCTGTGGCAGTGTGCATGTCTGGGGAATGTTTTCCTGATATGAAAACATCTCCCAGACATGCACACTGTAGTTGTTCACTCTTGGATAGTACCAAAGAATATTATGAAATGTATGCAGTAAATTTAACTGGGAGTTAGATTACTGATTTTTTCAGGCCCAGCCAGTCTTTTCCTCAACTTCTTAAAAATTGTCAGATATTAGCAGTTTGTTTCAGTTCTAATTATGCTTCAGCATGTGTAGTACAAAACTGATTTCTATGACGCTTTAATGTAGGCTTTGTTATGAAGATTCGCAACAAATTCCTGTGGCTTTATTCACCGACAAATATTAAAAGAAATCACTTTGAAAGTGAAGTAAGAAGAACTATTTCTCTCTCTTCCACTCTTGAGTGCTGGAGAGATGAATGCATTTATTCATACTTCCCTCTTAGAACAAGTGCTTCGAAAGTTTAGGAGTTGAAACGTGATATTCAGTTACTAATCAAAGACTTCTATTATGGGAATTTTTACTAGGAAATTTTTTATTTTAATTGCACGCTATCGGAGAAAAATTTGCAATCTACAATAAAGACTGTCTTTTGTTGTCACTTTTTTCTGTCACTATCCTTCAATCTAGCATGTTGAACTTTCTTGATTGCTTGCCAAGTATCTGACCCATACTCTATTCTAATTCTTTGAATAAAGCTCATGTTCAAACTGGGCTTCCTGGTTTCTTAATTCAATTACTAATCAAAGACTTCTGTTATGGGGATTTTTGCTAGGAATTTTTTTCGTAATTGAGAAAGTAACAACAAAAAGACAGCCTGAAGAAGAATTTTTTCCAAAAATTTGCAAAATTTTAAAATAAAAGATTTCCTAGTAAAAAATTCCCATAGTAGAAGTCTTTGATTAGTAACTGAATTAAAAAACTAAGAAGCCAATTTTCAAAATGATATTCAGTTTAAAAATTAAATTAAAAAAAAACAAAACTTTTTGCAGTTTAGATTGGAATACTACAGAATGCTGTGTCCTTCAGATGCTAAAAATCGAATAATTTGAACAGCATGTTAAGTCACATTTAATGGTATTACATATGATTGAAGTTTATAGCTTTTTCTGTATCTTTCATGTGTCAAATTTATTGGTATGCAATATTTAGTGATGGTTTTGTATGTTTATCTACAACAGTGAATGCAAGCTATCAAGACATGAGTCCTGATGGGGCTCCATCTAATAATTCACCTTTACTATTGACAAGCCTGGGCATTACTAGAACAGCTTTAAGCTGTGTTCAGAATCACTGATAAAATGAGAACAGGAATGTGTTGTGGATAAAGGTTGTCCCTTTGTATTCACTAATCTATGTCCAAAGTTCAACTGTAATTTTCTGAGTCACAACTCAAACTATGAATAATCTTGTTTTAATCTGCCTACTTGGTGATAGTTTTGAAAACTTGGAGAGTGAAGAGAGTGCATTGGAATCAACTGAATATTGCTCTTTTAAAATAACTAGCAATAAATGTTGTGTAGATAGTGCATTCCTTGTGGGTAACTTCTGCACTCTGCAGGTAGACATTTTTTTGGAGTTTGTCCTTTTATGCATTTTTCACATCACAAGGTCACCACCGTGACTTGCATGCTTAATGTGAAAAAAATGAACTAAAGCAAACAACTGCTACAGAAAGTGTGAATGAATACATATTTTGAATCTTTTAATATATGGTTTTGATAAGCCATGAAATTAAACATCAGAAGTGCACATTGATTGAAACTCAAACATGCCTGTTTTAATGAGAAACAATAAAGTATTTGAGATAATCTTACAAAAGCTGGGCATATTTTTTATTTATTTTGATGTGCAAAACTTTTGTTTGCAGCTTATATTAACAATTTCCACAATTTTTTTTGTACCTGTAGAAATGAAATGATAGAATACTTCCTGAACCTTTCCTTATAGCACAAAAGAACTTTCTTTTTTTTTTTTTTTAAATTAAAAAAAAGAAAGTAACCACTTTCAAATTAATTCCACTTAGTAGTTCTAATTCTGACTATTATATAGCTCTAATTATTGTACTATTCTCTTTTACGTGCGATATTTCAAAGTAACTTGTACAGAAAACTAGCGGATAATGCTTACCTTGGCATTCCTTTCTAGCGACGGGGACATTTCACGCACATGTTTTCCGGTCTTTGTTGAGGTTATTGTCCTAAAGTCCGTTGTATGCGATGACTGGCTTTACTTCTCACACTTTTCGCTGGGTATACTCGTTGGATCTTTGCTTTAGGATTCAAACATCAATTTTTACCGTTCTTTATACTCGATTTTTACCGTTCTTTATACATCTAACAACAGGCTAAAAAAATCAAGAGCTAGAGTTTATCTCGAAAATATCACAAGAGTATGGGTACCCGAGCAAGCTAATTAATAAATGGATACATGAGAGTAAAAAGCATATGACTCAGAGTAAAGAAGGCCAAGAAGTGCACAACCAAAGGAAGATGAGAAATAAAAAATTGAAATACATTGGAGCTTTCCCATACGTGGAAGGAGTGAGTAAAGAAATCAATAGGCACTGTGCTAAATATGACTTACAACTAGGAAGCTCAGTGCACACCGTGAAAAGTATGACTGTCAACAAAAAAACAGAGGAAAAAATGCTAGAAGAATCAGGAACCTACGAAATTCCAATAGCACACATACCCCCAATATCGTACATTGGAAGTACGAAAAACAGATTAAAAAAAAGACTTAAACAACACATATCTAACTGGCAAAAAAAAAGAAGCCAAAACTGCTTTAGTGCAATTCTGCTTGGAAAACCGGACATTCCCAAAGTTCGATGAAATTAAAATGCTAAAAAAGAATAAAAAATCGGAAAGGCAAATGAGGAGGGAAGAAGCAATATTAATCTACAAAAATAAAGCAAGGGTATGTAACTAGAACGACCCTAGCACATTATCGGGCCTGTGGAAAGAACTAATAAGACAAGAAAAACAACAACAAAAGAAAAACAGGCAAAAAAAGGCAAGAAATCCAGAATAGGAGAAGAAAATTAAAAAAATAAAAAAAAAAAAATACGGGGAAAAAAAAAAGTGTTCTTAACGAAACATAGATGGCGCCAGCCGGGCTTGATAACGAAATATATCCAGGAAAGTTTTTCCGACGAATGGCAACAAGGAGTATCGGACTCCATTAGCGCGAAGTTAACCACGAACATCGGTGGTAAAGTCGCCACGCTCCTGAAGATGCCCAGAGTATGGGCGAAAATTTCGAGTATAAAGAACGGTAAAAATTGATGTTTGAATCCTAAAGCAAAGATCCAATGAGTATACCCAGCGAAAAGTGTGAGAAGTAAAGCCAGTCATCGCATACAACGGACTTTAGGACAATAACCTCAACAAAGACCGGAAAACACGTGCGTGAAATGTCCCCGTCGCTAGAAAGGAATGCCAAGGTAAGTAAGCATTATCCGCTAGTTTTCTGTACAAGTCACTTTCAAATTAAAAAAGAAAGTAACAAACACTTTCAAAATTAAAAAAGAAAGAGTAACAACCACTTTTCAACTTTTAACTACTAGACTTCTAAAAAAGAAGGGTGTTTACTGGAAACGGAAAAAGAAAGGCGAAGTGAGCCTCTGCACAAAATGACATAAAAAAGCGAAACAGATCTACAGTAAAGTTAGAAATCACTAAAGAAAATTAGCAGGTTCTTGCACAAGGATGAACTACAAAAGAGAATAGGACCATAATAAAAATTAATACTATGTATTAGTAGAATTTTGTGGGATGAAATGTGAAACAGAACAACAAATTTGCAATAAAATAGAGATAAAGCATACTGGTTGGTAGTCTTTGTCGTAAGTATAATAAATATAGAAAAGAAGATGCAGTCTCTCCTTTATAGGATACTTTAATTACATGGCTGTCAGAACAGTTTAGAACTCAGAAGAAATAAATTTTCTTCTAGCTAAGAAACACCTGTTCTAAAATCTTTTATGACTTAATCTTTAACCTGTGCAAATTCCTCATCCATATCAGCCAAATACATCCACAAGATGTAACGAGCAATTTCAATCATTGTGAAAGTAGAATGCTTTCATATTTTAAGTAAAGAAAAATGGAATGTTCTACAGCTATAATAAAGGCTGACAACAGAAATTTTGATTCCCAATACATTGACAGTTTTGGGACCTCTCCTTCTCAAATAGGTGCAATTAAGAAAATAATAATAAGATATTAAACCTGTATCGATCAAGTTTTCCAAATTTTTATGAAAGCTAAGATATGATTGGAAGATGACAGAAATATGTGGAATTAAAATGCACCTTTCAATTCATCTACAGTGGTGACAAAAATTGCGGACACTTTTTGAAATTTTCATATTTTGCAACTTTGCAGGCTTATAGGAAATGTTATTTTGTACCAAATGCAAATGTTTATATGTCAATTTAAAGAAAATTTAATGCTAAATTCAGTACAAAAAACAGGATGCAAATACATGCAGTACAAAGAAAGTTATGCAGGGAATACTGCAATCATGCTGAATATACTGTAATGCACTTACAATTTCAATGTACTATCAGTATTTAGTAGGGTAGCCTTTATTTTTTAAAACTGCATCACAGTGACGTCTCATTGAACCAACAAGTGTTTGAAGCTTTGCCTTTGTTATAACATGGTGCCAGAAAGGAATTATAGCCTCAATTAATTGCCTTTTATTTGATGGACGCTTCATTCGTACAAGGCTTTTCAAACGATGCCACAAATTTTCTATCAGGTTTAGGTCAGGGCTGTTTCCTGGCCAGGTCAACAATGGAATGGACTTTGTTGTGAATCACTGATTGCATATTTTTGCTGTGTGGCAGGAAGCTGAATCCTGCTGAAAAAGAAATTGTGCATTGTTGGGAAAGAGATCCCTGATGGAAGATAGCAGTTTGGGTTCCAGAATATTGTCAATGTATTTTCTTGCTTTCAGCGTGCTGTCGATTACATGAAGGCGGCCAACACCATCTACTACCATACATGCCCAAATCATAATGCTTGATAGGTGCTTTACATTGGCCTCCATGCAGTCAGGATGTAGCTCTTCTCTTACTGTCTCACGTCTTTTCGGCAATCAGTACCAAATAAGGATATCTTACTTTTGTCACTCCAAATAACTTGCTTCCACTAATCGTCTGTCCATCAATGCGTTCTTTTGCACACTGTAGTCATTTCTTGCGCTGCTGTAGATTCAGATATGGCTTTTTTCTCGGAATCCTACCTCTGAGTCCCATATCTGATAGTCTGCTCCAATTTCTCTTAGTCCCATATTTGATAATCTGCTCCTTATTGTTCTTGAACTGACAGAAATACAAGTTGAACACAGTTCAGTTCTAATAGCCTCAGATGAAATTTTTCTGTCCTTCAGACACAGTCTTTTTATTCTTGTCATCAACAGCTTTTGTGCACTTTTTCAGCCTTTTCCTGGTTTGTTTTTCAGTAACTTTGTTTCCTGATAGCGTAAACAGCTCTTTCGTACATGAGATGCCGTCACTGACCCACCTACTTGCCTTGCAAATTCAGCATAAAAAAAAGGCCTGATTCATGTAATAAAACAATCCTGGTCCTTTTTGTGGGTGACCAATCAACTCTTTTCTTTGGTGCCATTGCTGTTTATTATCTGTCTACCCGTTAAATTTAAAGAAATACTAAAAATATTCACACAATCTACAATTACATTTCACTTGCACCCAGCATTTGAATTACCCTGTGGTCCGCTGGCCATTGGCCAGTAAAAATTCCATTTGGCCAGTGAACTATTTATGTTACTGGCTCGGGTGGCCAGTAAGTGTTTTTTAACCCCATTTATTTCAGAATTATCAAGTTTATAAAGAACTGAGCCATATTTCAAAATATCCAGGCTCTGCTATGACAGTTTTCGGATTTTTTTTAAATTTGGATATTTACTACTCAAAAACTGAATATCAGAATTTCAAACTATGCTTTAGTTTTATGAAAATTTTGGACTGTGGGAAGCAGTGGTCTGAATAAAAATATTTGCATTTAGACAACACTACTTGTTTGCCCAAGTAGTAACCCCAGAATATGGGCCTTTTATAATGCTTTCCAACTGGAGGTTGAAGAACCATTTATGCTCTGGCTTTTCCCCATTTGTCTTTCTGTCCACATGGGGTAACCTCCTGCCTTTCACACTGAAGCAAGGTATTTCAGGCAGGTGGCTTTTGGTATGTTGCAAAGTGCTTCGTAATCAGTACACAGTATGGTTTTCCCCTTACTTATTTTCTTCATTCCAGCTTCGTATGCTATGCATGCGCATGTATATGCATGTATTGAATATCATGACTTCTGTTGCTCTTAATTTGTAAATATACAGCTGCGATGAAATGACGCACTATTTTTTTTTGCATATACTGTAAATGTGAAAGGTTTTTCTTTAACGGACCAGTGGTTTGCAAATTTGATTGGTCCCCTGGGCCTGTAGAAGATTTATTTCTAATTCTAACACTGCTAAGTCTTTCTTCTACAGAACAAACAGCAAAACTGACTTTCCTCAACTTCTCAGTAGATGTTTTGCAGCTACTGCCATTTGATTGGTCCCCAGAACAAGGATTGTGATTAGCCAGTAGGGTTTGCACTTACAACCCGCTTCTTAACTGAATCACACTTCAATTCCTATTAGTAGTTCTAATTCAGACTATTAAATAGCTCTGATCATGCTACTATTCTCTTTTACGTGCAAATTTCAAAATAACTTGTACAATATTCTAGAAGATAATGCTTACCTTGGCATTCTTTACTAGCGATGAAACACATTTCATGACACGTTTTCCGGTCTTTGTTGACGTTATTGTCCTAATGTTCATTGTATGAGACGTATAACTTTATTTCAACACACTTTTCGCTGAGTATACACAGTGGATCTTCACTTTAGGATTCAAAAATATCAACTTTTACCGTTCTTTATACTCGAAATTTCCGCCCAGTCTCTGGGCATCCTCAGAAGACTGGCGGCTTTTCCACCGATGTTCGTGGTTCACTTCGCGCTAATGGAGTCCGATAATCCTCGTTGCCATTCGTCGGATATACTTTCTTGGATACATTTCTTTATCAAGCCCTGCTAGTGCCATCTATGTTTCATCATTGTAACTCTTAATTTCTTTTCCTATCCCGGTTTTCTTGTCTTTTTTTTTTTGTCGGTTTTTCTTTTGTTCTTTTTCTTGTCTTATTAGTTCTTTCCACAGGCTAGATAATGTGCTAGGGTCGTTCTGGTTACATACCCTTGTCTTATTTTTATAGATTAAGATTGCTTCTTCCCTCCTCATTTGCCTTTCAGATTTTTTATTCCTTTTTATCATTTTAATTTCATCGAATTTTGGGAAAGTCTGGTTTTCAATGCAGAATTGCACTAATGCAGTTTTTGCTTCTTTTTTTGCCAGTTAGATATGTGTTGTTCAAGCCTTTTTTTAACCTGTTTTTTATACTACCAATGTACGATATTGGTGGTATGTGTGCAATTGGAATTTCGTAGGATCCTGATTCTTCTAGTATTTTTTCCTCTGTTTTTTTGTTAAGTCATATTTTTTCAAGGTGTTCACAGAATTTCCTAGTTGTAAGTCATATTTAGCACATTGCCTATTAATTTCTTTATTAACTCCTTCCAAGTATGGGAATGCCTCAATGTATTTAAATTTTTTTATTCCTCACCTTCTTTTGATTGTGCACTTCTTGGCCTTCATTTCTCTTAGTCACATGCTTTTTACTCTCATGTATCCATTTTTTAACTAGCTTACTCGGGTAACCATAATATTGTGATATTTTCGATATAAACTCAAGCTCTTGATTTTTTAGCCTGTTGTTAAACGTGTGTGTGTACGCTCTCCGCTAGCAGGGCTAGATAAAGAAATGTATCCAAGAAAGTATATCCGACGAATGGCAACGAGGATTATCGGACTTCATTAGCGCGAAGTGAACCACGAACATCGGTGGAAAAGTCGCCACTCTCCTGAGGATGCCCAGAGACTGGGCGGAAATTTCGAGTATCAAGAACGGTAAAAGTGGATATTTTTGAATCTTAAAGTGAAGATCCACTGAGTATACCCAGCGAAAAGTGTGTTGAAGTAAAGTTATACGTCTCATACAATGGACATTAGGACAATATCATCAACAAAGACCGGAAAACGTGTCGTGAAATGTGTTTCATCGCTAGTAAAGAATGCCAAGGTAAGCATTATCTTCTAGAATATTGTACAAATGAATCACACTTGTTTCTTTTTTAGACTAAAGTAAGCATAACTTTTTTGTACTGCATATATTTGTATTCTGTTTTTTTGTGTTGAATTCCGCATTAAATTTTCTTTAAATTAACATATAAATATTTGCATTTGCAAAATAACATTTCCCATATTCCTGCAAAGTTGCAAAACATGAACATTTCAAAAAGTGTCCAATTTTTGCCACCACTGTAGTATATGGTAGGTTGTTTTAACATGCTATATTACTTTAAATTTTGTGCAAGTTTTTTTAGGATTATATTTAATCAATGTTATGCACCAAAAATGGAACTCACCTCAAAATCTTGTAGATTTTCATACATTTTGTTTTACTGCACATTTAAGCTCCTGCTTGTTCTCTTGTATAAAATATCAAATATCTTTTTATCTGATATTTTACATGAGAGAATGAGTATGTGGCAATGAAAAATAGAACCGTGTATTATAAACTGACTTGTATAAAAAGATTTCATCTTATATTTTATATGAAAGAACAAGCAAAGAGTTAAAATGTGCAGTAAAACAAAATGTCTGAAAAATACAAGCTTTTGAGATGAGTTCCATTTTCTGGTATGTTATTAATTGAACATAATTCCCCAAAAAGCTTACAAAAATTTAAAGCTAAAATACCTTAACTAATTGCAAGTCTTTTATAGCAACTCAAGTCATTTTGCATGATATTTTTTATTCAATTGAAAGAAACTCCAGACTGCTTTTTGAATGGGGAAAAAAAAAAAACAGTTTGAGCATATGGTTGTTCACATGTAGTTTTTAATAATGACAAGCTTGCTGAATGTGCTTGTTCACCTTCCGAGTTTGAGTTGCTTGCATTTCACATAGAATCTCGATGGTATAATATATATAGTCATGTACGAGTACTAAGAAAGCTTTTCAGAACCACATAATGTATATATCGTGTTCGTTGCGACCGTGATTAGAAGATTGCAGAAATGTGCAGTCCTGTGCACACGTCCCTGAAATACCCCTTAGATTGCAGCTTTTTAATTATTTCATTTTCTAAAGCTGAAGTTAGGTCATCCAGATGCTTCTAGCACAGCAGCATGCTATGTTCTCAGATCTCTTCTTTGTTTATGTTCGGAAAATTCAGAAGCAGTGAAAATAAACTGGAGTTTTGGTTCATGTGCTCAAACATGTGCTTGTGTATTCAGAGTTAAAGATATATTCTTCTCACAATACGTGGTAAATACATCATGATAATTAACACAGCAATCGGACATCGCCAAATTGACTGTAATTACTGTTTCATATGTGAATTAAAACACATCAGAAAACTTGAAAATTTCATCGGCGTGGAGTAGGAATCGAATCCGCATCTCCCGATTACCGTTCAAGCTCGCCATCCGTTGCTCCACCCACAATGGCGAATTCGCAAGTATCTGTGTGTTAAGAGCATCTGAATATTCTCCGACCGCGTTCTCATTCAATGCAGATTCTGCTGCCATCTAGCATAAGTAAATCTCCAGTTGTTTAGGTATTTAGAGTTGAAGATATAGTCTTCTCACAATATGTCGTAAATACGTCATGATAATTAAAACAGCAATCAGACAAAGTCAATTCGGTGATGTCTGATTGCTGTGTTAATTAACATGTGCTTGTGTTCGGATACTCTGGAATCAAGTGTTAGGAGCAGGGCTCCAAAATTTTTTTAAATGTGGTAGCCAGCAAGATTTTCGAATGAGTCATAATCTCTGATGGCAAGTGAAAAGTTTTTAATGAAGAGTTTGTTAGAATTTAACAAACACAAAGACACATTCACAGTTCTAAAAAACATGTTTAATTTAATTATCGGGAATCGCTTTTGTTTCATGTGTTATTAAATTTATTATAACAACCGATACTGTTGTCTCAACTTTTGAAGCTTTCTTTTTTACTTTTGGCAGACTCGCTGACAATGTAAATCAATAGTCAGTAACTCAGAGTTTCTCCTCCTCTGCTTAGAATAGGAGCCCACACCTGTTACTGATTAGTCAATCTCTGTTCTGCCTTTACTTCCCTCTTTATTATGGCAGCACTTAACACATCAATCCACATGGCATCTTGCTGACCTTGTGACTTTGTACATCATATGTTGTGTCCAAAAATTAGACTTCCACTTTTCACACCAGTCCCTGCCTTCACCTGTGTCGTGAACTCACTTGCAGCATTTCTTTCTTTCTTTTTTTTTTTTGCTTGCTTCTTTGCCAAAAATTGTGGCAACTTAATGAGTTTCTTTCTTGATAATTATATTAATAGATAACCAAAAAAATTTGTGTAGTTTTCGGTTAAGTTAGCTGCAATGACTTGTTTTATTTTGTAGTGGTTTGCAGAATGCAGTTTTTTTATGTGCGTCATGAGGCATGGATACGTGTTAGTCAATCGGTGCACTCTAACTTGGTGTGCATACTCTTTTTCTGTGACTTTGAACCCTTTAAAATGTCAGTTGAACCTGGTGTAATTTGGGCTTGTTTTCTCTATAAATTTCAACTCAGTTTGAAAGCTTCGAAAGCGTCCCGTAAGATATCTGTGACATTTGGAAAAGATGTGGTAGCAGAATATACTGCATAGAAATGGTTTAAAAAAATTGTTTTTGGTGATGAATCATTTGAAGATGCGCCACATTCAGGAAAACCCTCCATTATTGGTAATGAAGAATTATGTGTTGCTGTTGAAAATAATTCTAGATTAACATGTCAAGAACTTAAACAAATATTTAATGTGAGTAGTGAAACAATTTGTTTACACTTGGATCAAATGGGGGAAAGTCATGAAGCTAAGCAAATGGTCCCACATGCATTATCATGCATTATAAAACCTCATGAACTTTTTTGATTGCCTGATACATATGAAATTACTGCTGCTCATTCTGTGAGAAAACAGAATAAATTAAAGTACTGAAATTATGGTTGCAGGGCTAGAAAAATATCTGAAAACTTACATGCCCAGTTGGACATGTGCAGAAATTTACCTGCCCAGGTAGTAAAAGCTGGATGCCCAAGAAACTGTATTTTAAAATAACAAATCCGAACCCTAATTTTTTTTTATTTTTATTTTTTTAAGTTATAAAATATGCTGAACGTTTCTTACATAGGAAATAGTTACACTGTACTAGTGATCCGATTTATTGGCGTAAGAAATACACATAAGTGTTTCCAAGCTTTCGCACATCAACCAGATGGCTTTTTCAAGGAAGTTAGACAAACTGAATAATATAATGCTTTAACAATTTGAACGCAGGAACTTGACTTGACAATAAATAGATACGACGTTACATTCATTTAAAGATACGAGGCATCACGTTGGTTGTGCACGTGGTATCCTGGTAGGGAGAAAGCGTTACTTGAACTGGTTCCAAATTCATGGCAACTCAAGTGAAACACTATCATTGCAAGTATCGCTGTTGGTAATGATCTCCAAGGTTTCCCGAATGGCTGTACATTTAGGGTTAGAGTAGGTAGCTAATTTTTTTATATCGTCCCACATAGGAGTAGTGGACTTGAATTTGACTTCTCTGGATAGTGCCATGGCTACTTTACCATATTTTGTGTCCCTTTTATGTTTGTTGACTCTGATTCCAAATGAACACTTGGTCATTCCAAGCATTCGTTACAGTATCCGGACGGCTGTAGACGATTCTAGATTAACATGTCAAGAACTTAAATGACCAAGCGTTCATTTGGAGTCGGAGTCAACGAACATAAAAGGGACACAAAATATGGTAAAGTAACCACTGCCCTATCCAGAAAAGTCAAATTCAAGTCCGCTACTCCTATGTGGGATGATATAAAGAAATTAGCTACCCACTCTCCCCTAAACGTATAGCCATTCTGGAAACCTTGAAGATCATTACCAACAGCGATACTTGCGATGATAGCGTCTCACTTGAGTTGCCACGAATTTGGAACCAGTTCTTCAAGTAATGCTTTCTCCCTACCAGGATACCACGCACACAACCAATGTGATGCCTCGTATCTTTAAATGAATATAACGTCGTATCTATTTATTGTCAAGTTCCCGCAGCGTTCAAATTGTTAAAGCATTCTATTATTCAGTTTGCAGTTTCTGTCTAACTTCCTTGAAAAAGCCATCTGGTTGATGTGCAAAAACTTGGAAATACTTGTGTCTATTTCCAATGCCAGTAAATCGGATCACTAGTATAGTGTTACTATTTCCTACATAATTGGTGTACTGTTCCTCATTATCAACTTTTTTACATGTTTTGCATTTCCATTTTTAAGGGCCTGTATTCAAAATGTTAAATGCAAAAAAGTGTGTATCTCAAGCGTGTATGATGATGCTGAAATTGGTACAAAATAATATGATGATGAAATTTGTGTTTGAGAAATTTAGTGACCTTTCGTCAAAGTTTCTGCCCTTTGTCACTAAACATCGGAGGCTGGTTCGGTCAGAGCCATACATCTTGTCGCTGACTATAAAACAATATTTGGAGCAAAACAACATATGGTTCCAATTTCTGGACCTAGAGCATAATATAATTAAAGAAGTGATATTCTTCTTTCCTTGACCCTCAGTAACAATAATACAACTTCTTGTGTTTAGCCGTGAAGTGAAGCATGCTTTTTCCTAGCAAGAAATTCTATTCCAAACTGTATTTTAAAATTTAGTTGCCCAGACAGAGCAACTAAATTTTATTTTTAAAATCCTATTTCAACTTGAAGAATCTTTAATTATTCTTCACATTTTTTGAGTTCTTTTGTTTTACAGACGTTTCTGGCCTCTAAGCCAATAATTTATGTGCCTTGGTCATCTCGGACATGGTATTTTTCGATCCTTGTGGTTGCGAAAATGATTTATTAGGTCACCAATGGAAAGCAGACGACCGCATTTTAGGAGCCCTAATCATGAGGAAGATATTTTAAATTTCATCTCTCGATATGCATGAGAATCAGTTTCATATCATTAATAAGTTATAAATATGTTATACTAGGCCCCCTCCTGCTTGGAGCCTAGTACAAAAGTTCCCCCTTTGTTCCCGGGCCTGGCTGCATGACTTGGCACACACAGAATAATGTGCAGAACTACAGAAAATGTTCTTATTGCAAAAGCCCAGCCCAGCCCAGCCCAGCCCAGGCTTCAGTATTTTAGTTTTCTAATATGTTAAAAGTACCATATGTAAATAAAAACCTGCGTGAAGATATGACATCAGATGGGTGCACTAATCCAAACAATTCCCATGTTTCTGAGTGAAAATAAGCATTTTTTTCTATGTGAAGATTTTGTTTGACATTTTCAATATTGCATGGATTTTTGCAAAATTTTAAAAGTATTTTTATTTTTATTTTCAGGTGATGCTTGTGCTTTTGATTAGCACAATGCTAGTGCTTGTCTACTGTGCTGATTTAAATTATGATACTACATACCATGATGTGCTGTTATCTATGTGTGGTAGAAGGGCTCAACATTTTGCTGCTATTTCTATTCTTTTAACATGTTATGGCATATGTATAACTTTTCTAATCATCATCGGAGACCAGTATGATCGTTGTAAGTATATTCATGTTGCTGATCTCTTTTGCTAAAGTAATTCTGGTTGGTAAAATTCAGTTTCAAAAAACTGAAAATATTTGTTGTGTACAAAAATACACAGCATAAATAGTACCAGTTATTTTATGTACAACATGAATTTTATATAATTGCTTTTTGTTTTTCTGGAGTTAATTTCATTATTGTATATGTACACCGAAGTAAAAAATTACAATAACAAAGTAAAAGATATATGGTGATTAGGTAGCTTTTTACTTCATTTACAATATGAAGTAAAAAGCTACCTAATCACCTGCTGGGACTTCAAAACAGCCTTGATCCAATGTGCTATGGATTTAACTAAGTGTTCATATCATTCTACAGGTATGTTTGGCCTAGCAGATGTGATGGTGCCCGTCAATTGCCTATACTTACTGGAAGGGAATCTCTTGTTGTGAATGGTTTCCTCAATCTCATCTCATCATGTGTTCAGTCAGGCTAAGATTTGGGGAGTGTGGGGGTCATTTTAGAATTTTGAAGTTACTGTCATGCTCCTGGAACCACTTTGATGATCCAAGCTTTATGGCATGTCACATTATCCTACTGGAAGATGCCCTCTCAATCAGGAAACACCATGCACATGTGAGCTTGATCCCAAGTGATGTTAAGATACCTTGTAGCATCCAAGTGCTGTTCCAGAGGTATTAAGGAACTCATTACCTGCCATAAAAACAAGCCCTAGACCATTACTTTGCCTCTACCAGTTTGTGCAGGTGGAGCTGATCATCTAGAATCCATTGATTCAAGCTGCTGATTTGCCATATTCTGGCTGAACTGTCTGCATGTATTAACTGAAAACATGATTCATTGGACCTGATGACCTTTCCCAGTTCTCAAGGAGTCAGTTTTGGTACTGCTGTGCCCACTAAAGACATTTTTTTTTTTTAACAGAAACGAGTGGTACATAAAGCGCTGTTTATAGGCTGTTCATGCCAGTGTGCAGCAGGCTATGCATGCTGAAATTTTCCTCTTGATACCACTGTTGTACTACATGGTTAGTTGATGCAATGGAGCTCACCTGTTACCTTGTGCAGTTCTCTCGAGCTTCTATTGCTCTCAATGACCAGGTGTTTCTGCCCATAAGTAGACTGCTGACTGCTTGTTTATCATTCATTGTACTCCCTTGATACAGTTGTTCTTGCAGAGCCAAGAAAGTTTGCAATTTCTGGGGTGCTTCCATCTGTCCACGGAGTGCCCACTAGCGTGCCTCTTTCGAAGTTGCTTAAATGATGGGTCTGCCCCATATTTCCATTATCTACGCTTTGTACATGTCTGAATTTTTGGCAGTAAACTGTTCATAAAGCCATCTCAATATCATACGTATGTTAAATGGCACTTGTCTGATTGCTAATGGGTGTTTCAAATAACTTGCTACTTCAGTTTCTCAATCAAATGAAAAAGATATAGTTTACATATATCATCTAAAAAGAAGTTCCGGTTCAGACAATATTAATAGCAGAGCCATAAAAGTTTAAGTCTCCATTTTGGTAACACCTATAACATATATTATTATTAATCTGAGTTTTTATTCAGGTCATTTTCCTGACAGTCTGAAAATCGCTGAGGTTATTCATCTTTTTAAAAAAAGGAGATAAGGAATTAACCTGTAATTACAGACCGATATCTTTACCTATTTTGAGTAAAATTATTGAAAAGGCTATTTCATAGCAGAATGGTAGATTTTTTTTTTATTTTATTTTTTTTTTTTACGCAACCGTGGTATGCTCTCTTTCAACCAGTTCAGTTTCCAAAGAAACAGATCTACTAAAATGGCTGTTGCTAAGTTGTCAAACTTCATTTCTGAAGCACTAGATGAGAGTTGCTATACTATTTGTGTTTTTACTGATTTCCAAAAAGCTTTCGACATGGTAAATCATGATATTCTGGTACCTAAATTACCCAAATACGGTTTTTGCGGCAAAACATTTTCCCTTTTAATGAGCTACCTCTCTAATTGCAAACTGTGTATGTCTCTGCAAATAATATAAATTCTGATTTACTTAATATTTCATGTGGAGTGCCTCAAGGTTTGGTATTGGGACTGTTACGGTTCTTGTTATACATTAATGACCTTCCTACATGCCTACAATCAACTCGTGCTTTGTTATACGCTGATGACACTTTCATTTTTCAAAAATGTTATAATCAATAATCTATCAAATTTATCTGATCTGATTGGCAATCTTACAAATTATCACTTAATATTTTAAAACCAACTCTATATATTTCTGAAATGTTCATAAAAAAGATGACTTAAATAACTTTCCAGTCAGGATTAATAATCTCCCACTTAAAATTGTAGACAAAGTTCAGTATTTAGGTATTTGGTTTGATGAATTCTTTAATTGGAACACTCCTGTTCAGTTTGTTTTAAAAAGTTTCCTTACAGGTTGGCCTACTTAGTAAAAGTATGCATCTCTTCCCTATCAGTGTCCTAAAAACCTTTTACTATGCTTTTATTTATACCCATCTTTTATTGTCCGGAATCCTGGTGTTCAAATATAAGTGCAAACAAGAAATTATGCTTACTCAGATTACAGAAGAAATCTGTTCGCTATATGCTGAACACAGATTACATGTCTCATTCAAAACCATTATTTCTAGAACTTAATATTCTAAAAAGTCATGAAATTTTTACCTTGAAACTAGGCATGTTTTTAAAAATAATGCATCTTAAACTGCCTATTTTTCAATCTGACATCAGATATCTGGATTATGCTGTCTTCACCAGATCTGTTGCTAACAAAAAATTGTCTGTCTGTTAGACTTAATTATGGTTTAAATAGCATAATGTATAAAGCCATTATCGTATGGAATAATCTCCAAGAGAGCATCGGATCTGTGGAAAATATCAAAAAGTTTTCCTTGTCTCTGTGAAATTACTTTGTAAATCATCCTGATCTCCTTCATGAATCTCAAACATATCATTAAATTGTAGTCCCAAGCTATGCTGCTAACAGTGGCGTTTCTGTTATAACCACCTTACTTGCCTTTATATATTTTATATATTCTATTCCTTTTCTTACATCTGATAGGGGGAATCACCTTACAACCAATATGTTCAGATTCCTCCTGGTGTATTGCATTTTCATATGACTAAGTTTTCAATGTGTGCAATAAAATAATTGTAATTGTATGGTAGCCCAGGGGTCGTGCTGCCGATTGCATTTTTCAGAATTTGCGGAAAAAAAAATTGTTTAGGTGAAAAAAAAAGTTTTTGCGATTAACCTTTTTGTACTGTTATAACAGTTTGGCAGAAAAAAAAAATTGAATTTGGTGAATAAATTGGCGAAAACTCTTAAAAAAGCCAGAGCAACCGCTGGTTGCCTACCATATGTGCTTACTTATAAGCCAACTTTAAATTTCAAGAGTTCTAGAAATGTGACATTTTTTGAAATACTGTATAAATTCCTGGAATTAGGTGCTTTGAAAACCTTGAAATCCCAACTCACTATTGGAATTCTTGAAAAGTTCACTCATTTTTTTCTTTCGTAAGTCCATTTCCATTAAAGTTACATCATCAGTATAAACACTGGCATCTTGGTTACTTCCTTCATCTGAATTGTGAACTAAATAATTTTGTGTACCATCCGTATTTTACATATGTGTAGTATTTTTTATTTTAAAGATGCAACTATTTTTGCTGGAATTATATTCCATGCTTCTTTCATTTAAAAAGAAACAAGGCTGATGTCTGCCCTTTTAAAGTTATCACTAAAGATCCAGACTTACAAATTTTGCTAGTAGACATTGGCCACCAAGACCAAAATTGTTAGTGGCCATAAAAAAAAAAAAAAAACTCAGTGGCCAAACTTTGAAAAAAAAAAAAAATCAAATTGTATATTTCATACTAAATTATTGTTATAAAATTGCTTAGTATAATATCAGTATGTTTTATTTTGCATATTTCAGTTATAGTATTCTTAAAAGTTGAAACTGAAGTAATAAACAATGCAGGAGAGTGGGAACATCGCGCGGGGGAGGGGAGTGTGCTTATGGGAGAAATCTTTGCACCGTCCGACTTCCGGTTTTGGAAATTTTCCCGCTATTTTCAAGCTGAAATACAAATATTTATGCAGTTAAATATTACTTAACAATAATACTGGGCAGAGGCAGCATCGCGAGAAAGGAATTACGATTGCGGAAAAAATCTGAACTCCGTCGACCTTCAGTTTTCGAAATTTTCGTAAAGTTGGAATTCCGTTCTCCGACGAACATCTCCTGCCCCCCCCCCCCCCAATTGTGTCCACTGGTTCATTGATATCGCGAATGACCAAAATAATAACTGAAAAGGGGGAGTTCCTCGATTTCTCGGAAGAATCTGATGTCTGAGATTACGGGGAAATTTTTGCGGCGTCTAACCTCCGTTTTCGCACATTGTTGCCTACAATTACAAGCTGAAATACTTTTATACAATAAAATCATATTTAGTAATAAAACTTTACACTAAGACAACATCGGAAAAAAATACGATTACTGTAACTCCATTCAACTACCGTTTTCGAAAGTTTTGAGACACGAAATTCAGTCTCCAGACGGAACTCCACCCGCAAATTGTCCTCAGTTTTACGCTGATCCTGAGAACGATCTAAATGATGACAAAAAAAAAAAAAAAAAACGCGGAATTCCGCGAGTCCGCTTAAGAATCTCGTGCATATCATAAAACAATAAAATTAAAATAAAAAAAATTAAAATTCGTAGAATCCGTAGTTTCGACAGCAAGATCCGTAGTTAGCCAACTAAATCCGTAGAAACTA
The DNA here is from genome assembly GCA_039090855.1 of Macrothele yani. NCBI lineage: Eukaryota > Metazoa > Arthropoda > Arachnida > Araneae > Macrothelidae > Macrothele > Macrothele yani. The sequence goes on from CM077026.1 coordinate 82,309,131, forward strand.
CGGGCATTCCGTAGTAGTTCGCAGGTGCCAGGTATGGAAATATTATTACAGTACAACCTCGAAAATCCGTAATCGTCCGGAGATCCGGACTATGGCAATTCCGAATATTAGAATTTCCCTATGGAATATGCAGGCTTTCAGCGAACATTCATTAAAAATAGTAAAAAGAAAATGCCTAACTTCTGAAGTTTTCATCGGATTTTGACGAAATTTCACATGGGAGTTTATTTTAACGTGGCATGGTTACTGTTAAATTTGCATTCAGTTATTTAAAAAATTGGAGAATTTTTTAAATAAAAATTTCTCCTGGTTGGACTTTTCCGACGCAGACAGTTAGTTGAGCTGTCCACCACCGGCTTTCATCCCCACCGCAACCTTTGTTCCCCTACGATGAACCATCAGCCTTGGCGCATTCTTTGTCATCAAAAACCGACGCCCTCGCCTTTTTTATAAACTTTTTTCTTTTCTGCTGTTCAAGCAGAATGAAAAAGGTGATGGCCGACTTCCGCACAACTCAAATTTTGTGCCATTTCGTGAGATTTCCGTACATTTGGAGTAAACTTTTTCAAAAACGTGCGAGTTTCGTACAAGTTAAAAAAATAATTCTGTACAATACAAGTTAAATAAAATAAATGTTTTCCCCGTACAGGTCGCCAGAATTGGCGATTTAATCAAACATTTTTAGTCGCCACGACGAAGTTTATCGCCAGTGGCGACCTGGCGACCGTGAGTCTGGATCTTTAGTTATCACCCTATATTTTTTGCTCATCTGATGGTGTAGTTCATTTGTTTTGCAGTTTATATTTTAAAGCTCTTTATGGACTAATATTAAGTGTTGTAAAAGTAATATTAAATCACCAGGTGTTAAGAGCAGTGTACTGTTGAGTTTCTCTCCATATTTTTTTTTACATCTTTAGTTTTATGTGTTTAGTTAGAAAGGCACACACAAGCATATGTGTTGTTGTTTTCTAACTGCTCTCAGCTGTTATTTCAAACTTTTGTACTAATTCAAGTGCCTTCCTTTTCATCCATCCATTTCTTTGAGTCAATTGTTAGACTTTAGGAGAGGTACAAAAATATATTCTGCAGTGCATATAAAAAACAATTCAAAATTATCTACATTTCTGCAGTCCTTTCACAGTTGTAGAACACATTTTTTACTTTGGTATTTAAAAAGTAATTACAGGAAGAGCTTCATTTGCTCTGCTAAAAATGTTACATCACTACTGAAAATGTGGGTTTCTTGGGCCTTTTTTTAAAATTGGGATGATGATTCCCCCCCCATTTTATGAAGCTTTTCCAGGTGGAAGATCAAAGATTGATTTCGTAATCATCTTTATTTTTGCAATTATTTTAAATTGTTTCCAGTCTGAAACAGTTCAAAATTAATTGTATCAGTATGTTTTGTGAAGTGCAATAATGGGATTCAATTTTCCATGTCATCTCTTGTGGTAGTTTCTGAGCAATGTTCATTTGCTCATGCAAGAAAAGTCCAAAACTGTTCATAAATCTTGTGTACCAGCCTGATGCTACCAGTACTGTTTGTTTTATAGACTTGAACACCCCCCCCTCCTATCACCTTTTAAAAAGTGTAGAGCTCAAAGATAAATGCTTGTTCATGTCACTATCAGCTCATTTTGTCATCATTCTAGCAGTCAGCCATTTAGACACTTTTGCTGCTGTCAGAAGAAAGATGATCCTCTTCATGCAGCCATTTTAAGTTAGAGGAAAAGTACCTTAAAAATTATCCTCTGTAATTCCTGTTCAATATTTATAATACAGCTGTTTTTGTTTTGGACAAACTTCTTTTCTTCCATTCCTGAACTTGCTTCTTTATTGATGCAGAAATCGCAAACATGCATTTTATTTTTTTCTTCTGTGTGTTCTACAACTTTTTTATTTAAGTCCTATCCTGCACCATAAGGTGGCCTCTTCTTTTTATTCTACTTTCACCATTCTTTTCAGAATAACTTGCAATATATTTTGCCAGTCTACAAAAATAAATAAATAAGCTAAATCAAAACCTTTACTCTTCCAGAACATAATCATATACCATGTACAGTTGCATAAGATAAGAGGTTTGCTCAGAAAACACTTTAGGGGTGCAATTCATTATTCCTCCCCAACACTGAAGTGATTTAAAAGGTGTCAGACTAGTGTCCCATGCTGCACTTGACCTAGTTGTAAAGTGTGTACCTTTTGATCTGGTTTGCTAGCACCCTCTATAGAGGCACTGCCTCTGCTGCTTTGTCCTCTATTTCCATAACATTTTATTTTTTTGGTTGATTTGTGTGGCCAACCCTTTTTACAAAATGAAAAGGAAATCTTCTAAAAACATTTTGCTGAAATGCAAGTAAATAAAGTAATAATTTTGTCTATGAATAGCTTTTTGTTGAAAATTTTTGTGCTAGATGTTTGACAATTGTAAGAACCAGGATTTATGCAAGATCCTTTTTCTTTTTGTTACTTCTTTCTGTAGACATTGGCTTGTCATAAAATTGTGTTATGTTCTGTGTAATGTTTTGTATAACTGTTAGTGAAAACAGAGTTACACATTGAGTACTGTTTATATAATTGCATTTTTAATCTTGTTTTTTTCAGTATTCTTGTCACTCTTTGACAAAGATTTCTGTAACCATTGGTATTTAGACAGAAAGTTTACTATTTCAGCTACTGCTATTCTCTTTGTTCTACCAATGTGCTATTTTCAAAGATTAGATTTCCTCAGATATGCCAGGTAATTATTTCCTCATATGTACATATATTATTCAGTAATTAGAAACAATGTTACTTGTAATTAATGCATTCATGGCTTCCTCTGATGAAATTATTTAAACTTACAATTAATTTTAATGGGTATTAAGAGGAACTCTAGTTGGATAATTTACCTCACAATTTTTAATTAGATCCTTATTCATCTTCAGGAGGATTTATTTTAACAGTGTTGGTACCTATGTTAAATGGATTTTCCAACCCACATAATTATTGATGCTGCCACTTTTTATTCAAAAAAATTCTAATTACTTGCAGTTTCCAAATACAAGTGTTTGCCTGACAAATCACCATTACGGTGTTTAAGCCCATTTTGTGTTTTGCTTTTTGTATGTGTTGATCTAGTCCTGTTTTATTAGAAATGTTTTGAATGGTGGCTTTTATGTTCATTCAGCTTCCTCGGTTATCTGTGCTCTATCTTTCATGTGTACTGTAAACTGCAGAAACTATAGATGACTCCTCCTTGGAGTAAAATATTCTTTTCTGACTGTTTCAGCGATTGTAAGTAATTTTAAGTTTTTTGATTCAAACCAGGAGCAATTTGTTGTATTTTCCTATCATATTCTTTAATATTTGTTTACAGTCCTCTATGGTAAATTCCTTTTGTAGGAACTAAAGGGTTGCTATTGCTTTGTAACAAGATTGAAGTGCTTGGCTTATGCCTAGGAGTCTTTATTTTCATGAATTTTTTAATTACTTGTAGAGGGTAACTGTTATCTATCAAGATGGGTTTTTGGACATTTTTATGTTTTTTCTTGCACTCTTGAGAAGAACTTAGTTTTTGTATTTTTCTAAGAATTGTAAAGCCACATTTGTTTTGATATAGATGTTCTTAGTTGCGTGCAGTAACTTATTAGTATTGGTAGGTTTCTTGTATAGCTCTGTGGAGATTCTGTTGCCTTTCCTACTTTAGCGTGACATTCATGTAATTAAGTTTCAAAGTGAACTTAAGGAATTCATCTTCGGTGTTAGTCTTCTCAAATCTTGGATGGTAAGTTTGTAGAGTTGTTATCCACAATGCAAAGGAAATCATCCATGTAACAATTATACATGCAGAAAATGGAAAGATTAATGAGGAAGTTAGTTTCTATTTTGTCAACATAGTAGTTAGCTAGTTATGAAGAGTTCATCTCCAGTTCCCATTTTTGCTTATAAAAGTAATTTTCAAACTGAAACAAAAATGTTATATAATACGAAAATTAAGAGTTCGTATAAACATTCATTGTTTTTTCTTTATCGTAATCATGAAATACTGCCAGGTCTGACAAGTCTTTCACTAAGAGCTCAGTAAAATTGTAGAGATTGTCATTATTTATGTTAGTGTACATTGAGGCTAACCATGGTGGGGTTATCTAGTATTGGCAGATTGAGTTTTAAAAGTTCTTAATAAGCACATTTGTTTCAGGAAGTAGCTTGGCTAGATAAAAAAGTAAGTAATAGTGAAGGTTGGAAAGAGGAGAGCTCTTGGTATCCACTATTTGCCTGATAAATTGGCCTTCTTTATAAAGCTTGAGTAAACCATTATAGGCCTTTCATGGTGGTGCAGAGGTCTAAGTGCTGGTTTCTGACCATTTGTCCATGATGGGTCTGGTTCAAAATCCTGGTGAGGCATGAATGTTGTGTTTGCCTTATGACACCGGCTCTCTCCCTTCCATGGAACCAGTGGCCTTAAATTACGGATAGGCGACTGCTTATAGCCCATCGAGTCGCTCACAATGGTCGTTAAACCTTCAATAAAAAAAAAGTATAGTTGTGGTACAGGAAGGAGAACTTTTGAATTGTCTTTAAAGTTTTCATGTATTATTTCTTCTTGAGGCAAGCAATCAGTTTCTTATAATTCTTAGCAGTAAGATTTAAAGGATTATTTTCTAACATTTTGTAAATTGATTTCTTAAGTTCTTCCATTTTGAGCATGATAGGTCTTGTTTGACCAAAGTTATTTGCTTTTATCTGCCTTTACAGCAAGAATTTCATGGCTCTTTTGAAAATTTTTAAAACAGTGAATTCTCTTTCTCAGATAGATTAGAAAAGGATGCTTTAGAAAAAATTTGTGAGACAAGTGTAAAAAAAAAAAAATTACACCTGTCTTACAAAATAGAATAAAATTTTGTAAGACAAGCATTATTATTCTTGTCTTAGTTTATCTAAAGAATAGCAGATAGATTCAATTTCTAACATCCAACTTTTTTGAACAAAAAGTGGCAACATCGATCATCAGTCACTATGTAGGCTGGCGAATTCGTCCTGCTTGGTCACCAACATGGGAAATAAATCTTCCTGACAACAAATAAGGATCTCATTTAAAAAAAAATTGAGGTAAATTACCTTGCTGCCATTCAATTCTCTTAATACCCATTAAAATTAGTTATTAGTTTAAAACATGTTACTTTTTTTACATGTACGTATTCAATAACTCAGAACAAATGTTATTATAATTAATGACATCATAGTGCCTCTAATTATTTATCTCACAGTGAAAGAGTTGAATTTACTGGTTTTGTATAGGTAATTTGTTTTTATTTGTGTGACGATCAAATTTTGGAACTAGAATCTGCCAGTTCATCATCAGGACTACATCACTGGATTAGTTGTTGCCAATCAATTGGGAGTGCCCAACCACAATTATCATTTAACATGGCCTTCTTGCTATTTCCATCCCGTATTCAAGTTTCCTCTTTATTAAGTATGAGTGGCAGGTGGTTATATTTTTGTTGAGTCCCACTTAATAGAGTGTCATTTTACCTGTCTAACCTGGTCTTGTTTGCAAGACTGGGCTAGACAGACCCAGCCTGGTTTGCAAGATTGGGTTAGACAGACCCAGTCTTGTTTGCAAGTACAGAGGTTGAGTTGAAAGTTTTGCAATATTTGCATAAACGCATGTGCTGCAGTGGGTATGTTACGTGTTTTAAACTAGTCCAAGTCACACACTGCAATCAGTCAAAAGGGATATAAAGTGGTTGTCGTTGCTGTGAACAGCATTGCATGTCTATGTTCTGTCTGTGGTTGGGACGCCTAAAAGATGAACAGCCATAACCGACTAATTAGGGAACTTTTGCTTTACGAGTTTGAACTCTGCCATAACGCTGCTCAAGCAACACGGAACATTTATCATGCAAAAGGGGAAGGTTCCATGGACCACAGCACCACAACCAGATGGTTCAAGGAATTTCGCTCAGGTGACAGAAACCTCGACGATCAGCCAAGGTCAGGTACGCCGCGAACCGTGGATTCGGTGGCAGTGCGCCAGGCTGTAGAGACAACTCCGACAACCAGCACTCAGAGATTATCAGGCTAGCTGGGCATATCACAGACAACTGAGGTTCGTCACCTTCAGGACTTCGGCAAGGTCTACAGGAGCTGCCGCATTGTCCCTCACAAACTGAAGCCAGCTGAGGAAAACAGCCAAGTGGAAGTGTGCACGAAACTCCTAGAAAACCCATGCGATATATGTTTCATCAAGAGAATTGCTACATGTGATGAAAAGTGGGTCTATTTCCGTAATCCTAACACATAACGGCAGTGGTTGAGCCCAGGACAGCTTCCTGAACCTGTTGCCAAACGTGGGTGCTTCGAGCATAAGGTGATGCTGTGCGTCTGGTGGAATTTCAAGGAGATAATCCATTACAAATTTGTTCCAGACAGTCGGACCATCAACGCCAACCTCTACTCTGAACAACTGGAGCGGATGCATGCCATTTTGGAGAAGTACCGGGCACTGGTGAACAGAAAGCGTGCTCTCCTACAACAGGAAAATGCACGGCCTCATACCACGCAAATGACCTGGCCAAAACTCCATGAACTAGAGGGCATCGAACTAATGCCACACCCAGCATATAGTCCGTACATTGCTGCGTCAGATTGTTACTTGTTCCGGTCCATGGCCCACTTCCTTCGTGGACGGCACTTCAACAACCAGGAGGAAGTGGCAGCTGGGATGAAGGAGTTCTTCGCCTCGAAGGGCAAGAACTGGTACCACCAGTGAATTGAAGAACGGGCAGACAGATGGCTAAAGACGGGGCAACATGATGGCCTAAACTTTGAATGTCAGTCAGCTTTCGTCGTAAAGGTGCGTATGAAGACATAATGTGATCCAAATATTGCAAAACTTTCGACTAATCCTCTGTATATAGACAGACCCAGTCTTATTTGCAATACTGGGTTAGACAGACATTTGTAGGCAACAGGACACTCTGTAAAGTGTGACTCAATAAAAATAATCACCCACCAATTGCACTTAACAAAGATGAAATTTGAAGAAGGGAGGGAAATAGCGAGAAGGAAAAGGCCACACTAAATAGTAATTGTAGTTGTGTACTCCCGACTGATTGGCAAGAACTACTCTAGTGCTGTAGCCTTGATGATGAACTAGGTTCTTGTTTGAAAATTTGACAATTAAATATAAACAAATTTCCTCTATAAAACCTGTTATCAACTCTGTCACTGTAATAGTATTGTGTTACTGCAATTCTTTGCATTTGGATGAACAAATATTTTGCTTCAAAGATAGGAAGGTCTACGTGTACATCATGCTCTCACACACACATCAGTATATCAGTTTTGATGGTTCCGTATGTTGGAGTCTTTTACATTTTTGATTTTGACTTTAAAAGTGAAGGCAATTCTAGCACTATCACGTGTACTTTTGCTGTAAATTGCAAACATGTGTTGTATTTTTAAATTTCCTCAAGAAAATGCAGTAATATGCACAATGTGTTTATATGTTATTCAGGAAAATCTAAATTGTGCTTAGCAGACAGCTAGAGTTTTTTTTTTTTTTTTTTAGCAGCTCACCATGTTGCCTTGAATACCACTCTGGCTAGGTGCAGCATCACTTTGTTTAAAATATTTCTTCAGTTCCATTTCTGACACATTCACGTTAATAGATTGTTGTTGTATGTTACCGTGGTAGTTATTTTTTGTTGCATGTAATGCTTGGATGCATGAATGTGAACCATACTGACATTTTATTACATACATGCTCTCTGTGCTGTACAAAAACAGAACATAAAGGTTATGAAAAATATAGATTTAATGTGTTTTAAAAGTAAATTAGGTTACATAGTCATGCATTTACTAATCTAAAACAACTATTATGGGAATTTTACTAGAAAATTTTTTCATTTAAATTGCAAATTTTCGGAGAAAACTCTTCTCCTTCTTCAGGCTGTCTTTTTGTTGTGGACCCCTTTTTAAAATAGTTTTCTCCGAAAATTTGCAATTTAAAGGAAAAAAATTCGTAGTAAAATTCCCATAATAGTTGTTTTAGATTAGTAATTGAATTAAGAAACTAGGAAGCCATTTCTCAACATGAGCTTTATTCAAAGCACTAAATACATTTTCACTGCTGAAATGAAAAGTAAGCAAACTTGCGTGCAATCTTGAACATTTCATTACTTTAAATTAGTGCTTAAATATACTTTGCCAAAACATTTCAAGATAAAAGTGATTAAAATATATGATCCTTTAAATGTTAATCAATGTAATGCATGCCACTTAAACTAGTGGCACACCAACAAGGGGTTCCGATGGATCTGGACCCCTTTTTAAAATAATAATGTCTCTGAGGTTGAAGATGTTAGTCCTAAGTTTTCAATGAATATCTTGAGGCTTAATATCTTGAGGCTTAATTTTGTGCCCCAAAAAAAAAAAAAAAAAAAATGCTAATTTTATTATTACAAGTCTTGACAAACTCCACCTGAAACAGTTCCCCAGGTATTTGTCAAATTGCCCAGATAAAGAGACTGGCAAAGTGCTTACATGGGGTGAGAGTTACATTAAGCCCCTAAAGTGGAGGACTGCATGGGCGTTAATTTGGAAAGCTGGCCCAACTCAGAATTTCCAGTTTATGGCCCGACCTGACTTATTCTATACTTTTATCTAGCATTCTCTGTCACACAGGGGGACATGCTATTTCTCATAGACATTCCTCACATGGGGCCTAACTATATTCTTCTGATACAAATTTGTAAATGCTTCTACTTAAATACAGACAAGGTAGTTCTCAGTCCCCAAATATGTAAACAAATACTTTGAACTTCCTCATCTCTGTTGTAGCAAAGAATGACACCAGAAGTTTGTTTTGGTTTCGAGACTCTGTTCATCTAAACATTTCTCGGAAAAGAAAAAAGCCATGTGTTTTAGCCACTAAAGCCAACAGCATTAAAACTGTGTTTGATATCAACCTTAAAATAAATTAACTGTCCCATTTCATACTCCTATCTTACAGCCTTACTTTTTGGTTTATGCTGTATTTCATCAATACATCTGGTTGTAGATTCTGTTACTCAGTGAACTTTGCGATCTGATTATTTACCAAGTCAGTCTTCATTTTGTGAGGCGAAATTTTTTTTTTTAATGCAGGAGCAAAATGCTAAACCTTTCAGTAGAGGCACAGCCCCAGCCCAGCCCAGCCCAGCCCAGCCCAGCCCAGCCCAGCCCGGAATTATTTTACTTAACTCATAAAAAATAAAAAACCCAGCCTAAGGGCCGGGTTGAGCTCGGGTTTTCTGAACCAGGCTAGGCCCATGTAAACCTCTACCCCTAAAGGCTATTCAGAAGTTTTCAAGTCTTCATCTTGAATTGCTCCCAAGATATTCATTGAAAACTTAGGACTAACATATAAAGTACAAACATGGTAGTTATGTCCGGTCCTTAAAAGCCAAACAAGTTATGTCTGGTCCTTAAAAGCCACTCAGAAAATTTAAAATCTGTCTCAAATGGTTTCCAAGAGCTAAGATATTATCAAAAACAGGTGAGCATATGGACAAACTGGCAGACTGACACCATAGTGCTAATATGGTGTCTGGTGTGAGAGTTGCTTGCTGTCCCTAAAAGTCATCCTGGAAATTTCCAATCTGTCTCAAATGGTCTCAGACATATCCAGCATCTACAAGTAGTTCCCACAGTAATCCCTGACCAAAAGAGGCTGGCTCTATGAAATGTGTAGTCCAGAATAATTTTGCCACTCAGTATCTGTCTAATACAAGAGCAATGAATTGGTGTGTGCGTGTGCACAAATCTTGAAATCAAAGGCTATATTTTCTGGAACTTCCTTTTTCAAAATCCTGGGTGCAACTTTGATTTTAACTTTAAGTGACAGAGGACTTACCCCTGAAGTGAAAGTGAATGTCAAACAGGTTAGGTGAGGGAATTACCCTTCTATCAGCTTGCTTATCATAGGAAGTCCACCAAAGAGACAGCAACTCCAAGTAGAAGGAAATGGAACTGTATTTTTCCTTGGTTCAATTCCTGTAACCCAGCTTAACTGGAAGTAGTAATGGGTAGGTTCTCTCAGCCTCTTTCACAAAGTGTTTCTTTGAGGTTGGGCCCGTAAAGTATCTTCTGAACAACCAAATCACGTGATGGACTAAGGCTTTTGGAAATTTCATTCTCGAACAGTATTCTGTGCAACTGCTGAGCAGATGTTGTTATTCACCAAACAGGAATTTTGGAATGGATCAGTCATGAAAGTCCTGCCTCCATTCTGGAAATATCATTCAAAATATTTTTTCAATAAATTCCCACCTAATCTGGGTAACAGCTCAAGATTGTGATAGGTTCTGCTTGGCCATCCTGTGTCAAATGCAACCCATCATGTATAAGCAAAACAGCTGATTTGTCATGCCTGATTGATGTTCTTGTGAAGCATGTTGTTACACGTTTTTAAAGTTCTAAAACTATGGAACAAGGGGGAGGGAAATGTAATGAGAATCACATCACAGGAAAGTTTGCTGTCTTTGTTCTCTAAGAGTAGTGAGTTATATACAGGAAAATATTCAATTTACATTAATTAACAATAAGGAACTATATACCAACAATACTAAAAATCGTATAACTGGTATTAGGAATCTGAATTTTTTTTAGAGTAGAATAGAAATCAAAGTTTCCAAGTTTTTGCACATTAACCAGATGGCTTTTGCAAGGAAGGTAGACAGTGTCTGCCTTCCTTGAAAAAGCCATCTGTGGTTGATATGCAAAAACTTGGAAACTTTAATTTCTATTCTATGCCAAGAAATTCGGATTCCAGTACAGTTCAATTTACATTGCTGCCAACTCTCCCATTCCTTCTAGAAGATTCTTGGTTTTCATTGTTGCCACTTCCTGATTTTCCAGTTTACTCGCTTAATCTCCTTCCTTTACAGGGATTCAGAAACTACAGTTAAGAATATGAAAATTATTTTTTCTCAGTTTTGTGACATTTTTTTTGGAAAAATCTTGAATGTGCACAAAATTGTAGTCTTTGTTTTTCCTATATAAAAGCATCCATTAAAAATTTTCAATCTATTTTCCCAGTGTGTGTGTGTGTTCCTTCATTCATTCATTGTCCTACATTTTGGTTAAGCAGATTCTGTTTTAGATTTTATAGTTCTTAAATAAAGTTACATTGTTTTGGGCAGGAATTGGTGGGAATCATTCATTGAAGCAGGAAGGCATTTTCTCTTGGTGAAAGATCAGTTCATATTTTGCTGCATAAACATGGTTTCTGGTATTGGAAAGATACTTGAGAAGTTAAGCACCCTTTCTGTTAATAGGATGTTATTTCTAATAGCTGGAAAGGGTGCAGAATCACTTGTGCAGTGTAAATAGTGTGCAATTTCATTTTTAGACTAATTAATTACACCATGTCATGCTTTTCATATTATAGTAAGTTCACAGGGACTCCAACTCTATGGATTCTCTGTAGTAACTACGGAAATCGTCAGTCCACTACAATTATGGAGAGCATTGAATGTTAATATGGAAATTAAAAATCTCAATGAAATCTTTTTAATGATGAGCATACAGTTGAATTTTATGTTTTTAAGGTTGTAACATTCATTAAACATTTTGAGGAATGTTTTTTGGATGCTTCCAATATTGTGGCATTTCTTGGACGTGTTTTCAATATGTTTTGGATGCCTTAAGCATCTCTGGTCATGTGACAAAGTTATCACGGCCTCTGAAATCCTTGAAACGTCTTGAAATTTTATTTCCTTTTCCAGATCTTGGAAAGTTCTTAATTTTTCATATTTTTTCATGGTCCTGAAGTAGTGCTAGCATTCTTTCTTACAATGAACAATGTCAAAAAATTAAGATCGGTTGGCCAGCGATTGGAAAAACCGGGAAAAGTACTGCCGGAAATGACTGCTGTAACAGTGATGATGATGTTCTGTCATTTTCCATTTCTGCATTTTGGAATTTTTCTGATCAAGTTTCTTGTTTTTCTTTTGCTTATTATTCCACCCTTCTTATGTTCTTATTTATTTTCTGTATATTTTTCTGATCATGATCCTTGTTTTCCAATACCTTTGGTGGTAGTGAAAAAATGTCATTTTTTAAGAATTTTTTCTAATGAACTGCATGTTTTCCTGTTTCTCATAGTTTTTTCTTAAAACCAATCAGTAGAGAACAAGCATTTTTGCTGCAGTTCCCCCTTTTTTAAGTGAAATTAAATTTCAAAACTACTTAATCTGTCCATTGTGGAATCTGCATCGTTTCTATGACTCGTAAAATTGTCTCACGGAAGGGTGAACAACGCAGTACTGATTTTCCACATTTAATTTCCCTTAAGATGTGTGCTTTTCCCATTTTTTAGTAACTTCTTGCTACATCAGAGGACAGCAAGCATTTCTTCTTTTGCAACGAATTTACGGGGAATGAAAGTTGGCGATGGAGAGTTCAAGTTCCAATTTTGAACTTGAATTTCTTTTTAAACAAAAGGAAAAATGCTTTTTGTTTTTAGATATGACAAAAGGTAATGAAAAACCATGTATTTTCAGCGTAATTAAAGTTTAAAAAGTGATAATGCCAATCCTCACTCTGCCATGAAAACCATGGTACTTACCATGGAAATAGTGCAATTTTAACAAGGACCAGATAAATAACGTTTAAATTAAGATGTTTAAATTTTGCCTTGTTCAAAAAGCAAAACTGCTTGTTCCATTGATTGATGTACAAAGAAAGTACTGTAAGGAATAAGAAAAGGTACATTTCACTTGGGAATTTTTCAAAAAAATATGGTCACTTTTGTACACTGCTACCATTTTTTACGAATAATGTTCCTCATTTTTAAAAACATCTTCAATTTATGGACAGTTGTTTAAGTAAAAATTCGTTTTTTTTTTTTATGAATTTACACTGTTATTTTGCTGCCCTGACAATTTGTTTGTTGCAGAGCATGTAATACAATTTTATCCATTACTACTGAAAAATGCAAAAAAAAAAAAAAAAAAAAAATTGGAATTTTGTAGTTTTTACTACTGAAAAACTACAGATATTTGTAGTTTTTACTACTGAAAAAGGCTAAAAACTACAGATTTTTTCAGCGTTCACTACTGAAAATTTCCAGTCAAGGTTAGTCTTGAGTTCAGAAGCTCATCATAAACCTTACAGAAATTGTGTACTTTCCATAGGTTGCAATCATGCTATGATTTCTTAATAGAATAAATTTGAGTCACATTGCTTTTCCATTTTGCATTTCTAATCAAAGTGCACATACAGAGAAACTGACAAAAGTGCTTACATGGAGTGAGAGTTGCACTAGTTCCCTTAAGGCTTCTCAAAAATTCTGTATGAGATGTCCAGCTTCATCAAATAATGAATCAATCTGAAAAATAAAAGGATCTAACCTCTGAAGTAATGTCTTTTCTTTGGGAAGGGGAGATTCTGCATCAGTATATTAATTTTTGCTACTCAAAACTTTTGCATTTTTCACTTAAAATATTTCTCACTTTGCCTTTCTATTATTACTATGCAGTTAATGAAAAATTAAATGATTAGTAAGTATAAATAATTTTGTCAACCAGCTATTCAGAAATGTGTGCATATACTTGCCCTAATGGCCAAGATAGTTTGATTGGTTCACATCTTCTATGATTTACTGTGTATGTATATGTGTTATTTAGAGTTATGACAAATCTTCCTTGCTTTTTATAGTTCACTTGGTATATTTGCCATGCTGTATCCAGTCTTCTTAACAGTGTATGAGTATTACATGTTGGATGCTGTACCAGGACACATCAAAACTATGTAAGTATACTGCTTGAAAACAGTTTTTCTCTTATTAATAAGATCTAATTTTCAATGCCCTTCAAAAGAAAGCTTGCACAGAGTTGAAGCTTTCATCATGTTACTAAGTATTTGTATTTGGTCAGCCAAACATATATTCAGTGACTGTATGCCAGTATCAGTCAGGGGTGGCGGAAAGTGAAGTTCGTTGACCGGGCCCGAAATTTCGAATCATGGTGCACCCGCCGCTTCCCGGAACAAACAAGAAAAACAATGCCTAAGAAGCTTTGTTGGGGATTAGGACCACCAGACCACTTACCTAGAGAAACTTTCTAAGGCACATCACAACAATTGCGCATACGCCAAATGAAAAAAATTATAAAAATCTTGGCTGAAATTATTGACCGGGCCCGGGCGGTTCCGCCACCACTGGTATCAGTCAATATCAATGTCTTACTGGCTCAGGCACTTGTGGGTCAGCAGTACTACCTTTTGGAGTTTCCATCTGACATGACTACATTGTTTCAAGGTTTCTTATTGTTAACATTACTGAAAAAAGTACTTTGTTTAATAATAGTTACCATATGATTCTCACTGTACTGTGCTATGTGTTCCACTACCATACCCATAAAAAGAACACAATTTTGTGGGATTCCTATGATTGAAGAGTGTTTTAATCAGAATAAAAGTGAATGAAATATTTGTGAAATTTAAAACTGACAGTTAAATAAATTTTCAAACCTGGAATTTCCACTCTTGCAGAGCTTCACATTAGTTGTGTTTCGTTCCTTTTGAAGTGTCAGTTGCAATAAAAGCTGGTTCTCATGTTTAGGCATTACAAAGGAAATCTTTATTAGAGAAGTTTTCAAAATTATCAAAATTCTTGTAAGGTAAATGCCAAGAATTTACCTCACAAGAATTTTGATAATTTCTTGTGAGGTATGCTCCTTTCATTACGTTTTTTTCTTTTTCTTTTTATTATGCACAATTTGTAGAGGGTGTAAATGCAGAAATATCAAACTCAAAATATATTTTATTCCGTATATTTACTTATAAACATTCGATTGAACAAATTCTTTTCCCTTTCGATTCCATTTATGTTGAAGACTGTTTTTGGTATAGTCAGTTTTTCAAGTTACGCAAAGATTTTCCACTAGGGAGCATAAAAGTAAATTGTATTTTCCCCAGTATCTCTGTTTCTAAAACTCCAATTTGAAAAATTCTTTCTGAACTAGATACAGCTCCTGATAGGAAATGTTTTGCATATAATTTCCAATTTTTGGTTGAGAATTATTTGGCCACCAGGGGACATAAGTTTTAATTTTTGCTTTTGATGTATTTGCAGCAAAATCTGAGCTTCTAAAATCTCAATTTAAATATTATTTCGTGGAACAATACCACTCATGCTGATAAATCTTTTCAGAATATTTCTTCTTAAAATAATGCATGGGTTTCTCTGCCAGGGGATGTGGATGTATATCTTATCTTTGTCGATATCTCTGCTTCTAAGAGACCGATTTGAAAAAAATTCTTTGATAGCATTTCGGGTGCAAAATGTTTTTCATATATTTTCAAAATTTTCAAGTAATTCATTGACTTTCCGCTAGGGGACATAAAGGTAAATCACATTTTCTCCAATATCTCTGTTTCTAAAACTCCGATTTGAAAAAATTCTTCCTGTATTGGTTACAGCTCCTAATGGAAAATGTTTTGCATATAATTTCTAATAGTTGGTAAAGAATGGTTAGGCCACCAGGGGGCATAAGTGTTTATTTCTGCTTCGATATTTTGCAGCAAAATCTGAGCTCCTGAAACCTCAACTGAAAAAATTCTTTTCATGGCCTGATACCACTCACCTCGAAAAATCTTTTGAGAAGTCTTTCTTCTTAAAATAATGCATAGTTTTTTCGCCAGGGGGCGTAGATGCATATCTTATTTTTGTTGATATTTCTGCTTCTAAGAGTCCAATTTGAAAAAAAAATTTCTTGAAGAGCATTTCTGCTGCGAAATGTTTCTCATATAATTTCAAGTTTTTCTTAACGCACAAGTCTGCGACTGGAGGGCTGAAGTTCACGTTTCTGTTTACAGCAATATCTGCAGGACTGAAAATATTCTTTCTTTGGTCAGATACTACTAACTATGCAAACTCTGTGCCTATTTTCTTTCCAAAATAGTGTATAATTTTGCCACTACCTAGGTTGCCAATTTTTAATCTGTTTTTGCAGTGTCTCTGCTTCTACATGTGCAATTTAAAAAATTCTTTCAATGCCAGTTGCCATTTATACTAGTCTATGTCACAGTTAGCTGTGTCTGAGTTAGCTATGTCAGGTCCAAAATTACTATTACATCATAGTTTCAGTTACCATGTCACTATATCTAAACAATTTGTCTTGTTTTCTATTGAGACATCATAGTGGTCACTAATGATGTGAACTTTCTTGCACTCTCCTTTTTCCACACTTAAGATAGTTTTGGCTATCCATTTGCTTGTAAACAAAGAATTCAAAGCTAGCCAATTGTAACAGTGATTTTGTTCCTGTTACAAGCGAGAGAGAGACTTGCCTTGCCATTACTGCTCCGTCACCTGTCATAAACAATGATTTTGTCACTGTAACAGGTAAGATGGTGACTTGCAGTTCCAATTTCTTTAAAGCTTTATCATCACTACTGTAAACAGTGATTATGTCACTGTTTAAAGCTAGTCATTTCTGCGCAACTGTCACTGTTATCACCATGACAGAAAAATCACTGTTAAGCCCACCTCTACTCTCTTGTAGCCTTGACTGTTCCAGCTCTTAATTCCCCAATTACTACTTAATTGTTCATCAAAAGTCCATAAAACTTTATTAGATATGTAACCTCTAAATATGGTAATATCACCGAGCAGATCAAAGCTTTGGATCAGATTCTCATATACTCTGGGCATCATCAAGCATTCTTTGCTCTTGTTATATCCTTGTGAAGTTGTTGGGAATTTTTTTTCGAAGCAAAACGAATTGCGTCTTTTGACAATCGTTTTGCCCTCCGTTACCGTGAAAGCATAGAAATTATGTTCAACTCAATGACTTGCAACTCCGAATCTCCTCTCTACATTCCGTTGATCTGGAGATCAATTCTAAGTTTTGGCAACAAAAATAAGAAAAATTCAAATGTAGAATCTGGCAACAATCTTAGTCCTCCATTGGCGTGATGAAGACCTAAGATAAGGTCGAAAGCTTCCAACTTACGAACTTTTTATAAAAGTTTCAGTTAACGTAACTAGCGTGATCAAGTTACCTTTATTTGTTGGGAATTGTTGGTCATTAGAATGAGAAGACCCCAAGGATCTTCATTGTACTTGATCTTTTCCAATTACTGTTTTTGTTATGCCTTGTGTTGAATGTAAGATTAACTGTTATGCCTTTCTTTTATGAAATCCTTTTCCCTTTGACTTAGTTTCCATTTTGTAGGAAACTGTGTAGTGTTGCAGTTGTAGCCCCTCACATTCTCAATAATAATGGCTTTTGGGATTATAAATAATCCTAATTTGATCATTTTTGTAATCACAAAAATGTTTTATGTTCAAATACTTATACAGCTATGTTCTTTTTACTATATTTTATTAAGTGTGTTGATTTATGACAGTTTTCCTAGTTGGATATTATCTCTAATGGGATTTTTTTGTGATTCCAATGTAATGACTTTGATTAGTTTTATTGGAAGTTTCAGTAAAAACTTCATATTCTTTTGAATTTTTTTGGATCTCTATTCTTTATATTAGCAGCATTTTTGTTTGTTTCTTTATGCATCTTCACATAGAGATGTGAAGAGGCATGGGTACCGCTTTCCAGTGGCAACAAAGTGTACTGGACCATTTGTTTTTGAGGGCTGGTTTTACAAGACCAGAGGTGTGGTGATCCACTTATGCATCAGGGGTTTCCACAGGTATGAATGAAAATGGAACTGCTGTAATCCCAGTTTCGTACATGGCAGTGACATTATTAAAGTAAAAGTTGAGGGGATGCTGTGACTCACTCAGGTCTGTGATGAAAATGCAATCTTTGAATGCACATACTTCCAAAGCCTTGAAAAGATACTTCTCTCAATTAGCATAAAACATCACCATAGCAAATACACTTTTGCAAATTAAGTACTTCTGTTTTGTGCTTTTGAAAAATAAAACAAGGAGGCATCAAAAAGTGTTGTGTATTTTGTTGAACCTTGGTCTCGTGTTTTTGGAAATTATCCCTCACTGAATTAATCAAGAATGTAAATTCCATTTACCTTTGTGTGTTTGAATACGCAGACATAATGTTACTGAAATTTGTGATCTTAGTGTAACAACTGTCTGATGAAATTTCTGCTCTGTTTATTGTCTAACAAACATGGCCAAGTTGCAAAATGAATTGTAAGTTACAGTATTTCATTTCTCTATGTTTCTGAATTTATTGGTTTACTTTGCTCCTTTAGGCCTGACAGTGCTGTTCAAGTATTTGTTGTCATTCCTGTAATATCTTTTGCATATCAGGTAAGTCACTTTTTATTGGATTCTGCTGATAATTGTTTTCATTATGCTTCAATGTGCAATTCAGTTGAAGAGTAATGATGTTTGATATTTGTGTTGATATGTATCTGGATACAACAAGGGTTGAGGAAGAAAGTTTTTGTTCACACGATCAGATGACTGTAAAACAGATAGATAGTAAGAGTATAATTATCATTAATGAACATTTTGGTTTGTGTTTTTTTTTTCTTATGTGCTAATTGTATGTATGCCATGTGATTTATTGATCAGTAAAACACAAGGCATAATAAGGTTTGTAAATTAAAACATGTATTTAAAACATAAACCTTCAGTAGTCTGTGTTTTCATTCATTAAGAAATGTATCAGTAACATTCTTTACCTCTGTGCTGTCCAAGTGTGGCAGAATTTTTTTTACTACATCTTTATTTATTTGATCAGAGAGTGATTGTCACATAATAGCTGGAGTAAATTACTCGTGTGTGAGTGAGTGAGTGAGTGAGTGAAGTCTGGATTCGTGACATTGGTGATTTATTGTTGCTGAATCAAGCAGTCTGTTATTGTGCATCTTATGCTCAGGTGTTGCTCCCACAAGTAATACATGTTAAAGATGTTAATCAACAACCCAATTCACAGTGGAGGTTTGAGATTATTGTCTTGTGTATGCCTATTAAGTTTGGCAGTTCTTAATATTGATTTATCCTCAGTGTGTTAAGTAAATTTTCTAATCTTATGATATTTAAGTGTTCACAGGGGCGGATTTAGATCTTGGGGGGCCTGGGGCACTTCAGTTTCGTGTGGCCCCCTGGAATTTGGAAATTAAAATAAACAGCAGAAAAGAGAATTCACCAAATTTGCACATCACAGCCAATGTACTGCTTGTAATTGGAACTGACAAGTTATACATACATAGGAAGGTACATTATACGGGGAAACAGCCATCACAGCCAATGTACTGCTTGTAATTGGAACTGACAAGTTATACATACATAGGAAGGTACATTATACGGGGAAACAGTCTGTCTAATACTTACAGAAAGTCTTTCTTTCTGCACTTGACATCTGAAAAATCTTTAATGAATTCCTCAAACTCTATCATCTTAAAAACACTGCTCTCTACATTCAGTAGGCACAAAACACTTAGTCTTTCATGAGTCATTGTCGTTCTCAAATAATTCTTAATCAGTGCCAGTTTGCTGAATGATCTCTCTCCTGAACAACTAGTGGCCATCATGCTCAAATATATTCTAAGAGCTACATTAACACTAGCGAAGGTATCACAAAGCCTTTCATCATGGAGTAAAACCACCTGTTGAGATGGAGTGAAACGCAACCTGAGCTTGGCAAAGGCTGCAAACTTAACAATTTCCTCTATGAACACATTACTGAAATCATGGGGATTAAGCAGTTATAAGTTTCTCAGTTTCAGTTCTTATCTCTGCATCAGATAGATTACATAAGTTGATTATGACTTTGAACCTGTTATACACTAATTGGTACGCTACCCTGCGTTCTTCTAAGGCAACAGACAACTGATCTAAAATTATATTGAAAGTTCCACATCTGAATTTATCTCTCAAAGATAAAACAACTTCCTCTGATACAGAGGTTGGATTAGCATTATAATGTTGGTTTCTCTTTCTTGACCTGACTGTAGCTGTCTTGTAGTCTGTGGTGCCACAGAGGTTCCTGGCATCGAGTTCCAACTCTTCATACCTATCCCAAAGTGATTCCAGAAACTTTTCCAGAGAATCAATTGGATCCACCACTTTCTTCAGGTCAATTTCAACTCTTTGAACAGCTTTATTCGTAATGTTGAATCGCACAAAAATTAAGTTCCAGACCTTGGCCATCAGAGCAGTTTCAAGGTAGTCCATTTTGTCTGCCAATGTCTGAGCTTCCTGTCTTGCTTTCAGGTGTTTGCTCCAAGACACTTTCAATATCTCTGAGGGCATTTTGAATGTAGTTGTATCCATCTACTAGGGCTTCAGTAGCATCAGCTCTTGCTGACCAATGAGTGTCCGACAGGGACTTAACCGTTAGTGCTGTCTTATTTCCTTTCAAAGGACTCGTTAGAATTGCCCATCTCCATCTTGACACAGAAAAAAAGGTGTATAACTTTTGTATAAAGCCAAAATAATTAATAGCTACAACACAGCAAGAGGCAGCATAATGCCCAACAAGATTCAATGAGTGAACAGCACAGGGAATGAGAACTGCTGCTGGGTTCTGCTCTTTAAGTTTGGCTTGCATTCCAGACATTATCGTACGATTGTCCTCTGCAGTCTTCAAAATTAATGCCTTCTTTTTCTAGAAATTCTAGCAGAGCTGTAGTCAGTTCTTTAGCCTTGTGACAGCCAGTCTGCAGGAAAGTTAAAAACCTTTCTACTGGCCTCCCAGAAACAACATATCGCAATGACTGTCAGATGGTCAACATGAGCCAGGTCTGGTGTTGAATCTACTGAAACTGAGAAATACTTGGCAGTGTTAAGTTTTGCCACGATATAATTCTTAACAAATTTTGCCATATGCAGAACAATTTCTTCGTAGATGGTTGGTGATAAGTATGACTGCTTACCATTCCCAGGATTGCCAAATCCTTTAAGGTGACCCATCAGAAATGGGTCAAATTGAGCAATAAGTTCCATAATTCCTAAGAAATTACCATTATGCTTGGATCCAACGATCTCTTCATGTCCCCTAAATGCCAGGCCTCTCTCAGCAAGAAAGATTGTCACTGCTACAACATTGTGTAATATTACCCTCCAGTATTTTTTTTCGTGCACTTGTTTTTCCAATTCCCTGTCAACATGAGAAGATTCCCTGCGTCGAAGATTATACTTCAACACAGAATCTCTGTGGCCTTGGCTTTGTTGATGAGTTTTCTTTTTTTCATCTGCTTTTTTCCAGTCATTAAAGCCATCCTCTCTGAAAACTCACCTCATGCACAGGCCACGACTTGCGGATTATTAATGAGATTATCAAGAATGCAGAAACCAAGGCAAACAACCCATCTGTCCACGAAAGAGATAATACCCGGCAATTCCTGTACTCAATCTCGTACATTCCTGCCCTAGCAATTCCCCTCAAGAACACCCTCAGAAAGTTTGGCTTCGATATCGGTATAAAGCCTCTGGGGTCTTTGTCAGCTATCTAAGACAGAGCAGAGATTCAACCATGCTACTCTTAGATGCAGGAGTCTACTCCATCCCTCTGCTCTATCAAGATCACTCCATTAAACATTACATTGGCATGACAAAAAGATCATTCAGATTGAGAATTAATGAACTTAAGCATGACATTAAGAACCAAAAGCTTACAACAGCTCTAGCAAAGGAAGTTGTGAACCATGGCGCCATTCCTTAATGAGACGACCTCAAGAAATTAGTCCAATATATAGACCCAAGAACCACCGCCTTCAGGGAATCCGTGGAAATACTAACACTTGAAAGTGCTTGCAATTCTGATCTTTCCACGGATCTACCAGCTGTCTGGCATGCTCTCCTAGATATACCTCCACGAACATGATCATCTCACTTGTCATCTATTGTTTAACATATCACATGCTCATAACGTACTTATTACATGTTTTTCCTGTTTGTTTTACTTTAAATTTCCTCAGTATGATTCTGTACTCAACCTTATAAACATTAGCCTGATGAAAGCCGCCCATCTTCGGTGGTGAAAGCTAGCGTCTTGGTTTTTTAAGTTTGTACTTTTATGCCAATTAAAGGAAAATCGGCACGCTCTAGTTGTAAATAAATTTTGTGTTGATAACTGCATTAGTAACTAGAATTAAAAAGTAAGTCATTGTTAAAAATTTTTTTTTTATTTTCATAAAATAGTGATTTTAATTATTACATTTTTTGTATAAAGAGGGCACCTTAGACTGGGGGCCCGGGCCAATTGCCCCTTTTGCCCCCTGTAAATCCGCCTCTGAGTGTGCATATTTTAAATATTTACTGGCAGCGTACAGTGATGTCTCCTGTTTATTATCTTGCATTTTACTTTCTTCCAAATTTAGTAAAAATTCCGAACCATAATCCTTTTGGAATAATTTTAAAACATTCATAAATAATGCTCACATTTTTAATGCCTTTCTCCATATGGTGTTCTCTCTCAGGCATGGTTTTGGCACACACCACATTCTTTTGACAATGAAATTTCTATATCTCTTCCACTTTGTTGCAAAAACTTCTGTGTCTTTTATATTGCTTCTTTGATTGGTAATGACTGATTTCACTTTCAATTCATTTTGGTTTTTAGGTGTTTGGAGTCTGGCACCACTGAATCTTTCATCTCTCATTAAACACACATGCCCATACCATCTCAGTATGTTCTCAGTAAATTTTCCCCTTACAGAAGTACTTAGCTCTATTCTAATGCCTGCATTGCTAATTCTGATTTTCCACAAAATTCACCTAATTTTCTTAGATATTCCTGTAACCACTCTGTCTGCAGCTTCTACCTTTCTACAGAATATTTGTCTTGCATTTCACTACACATTTTAAATATTTTTAAGTTGTTTAATTGTCTTTATCTTTGAATGACTTCAGATAGTAAAAAAAAAAAAAAAGTTAATATCAGAAACTGTGCAGCAGTAACGTGTTTTTATCCACCTCTGAAAATAATCCATGTAAACAGAACTGGGATTTTCTTATAGAAAATAAAAACACAGGCGAAACCGTTTTATTTATATATTGTATCAAACTAATGCTGATTCTTTGGATCATCATCAGGAATTTTCACTACTAAGCGGATTTCCTCGACCATATAGTTCAGCCAGAGTCTTCCTCCACTTCTCTCTATCCAAGGCCATGACTTCATCCAGTCCATTATTTTTTAAACTTGATTTAATCTCCTTCATCCACTTTCTCCTTGGTCTTCCTTTTCCCCTCTTTCCTGGAGCCTCCCACTCCATCAGAAGTTTAGGAAGTCTCTCTGATGACATTCTCCTTACATGGCTGATACATTGCAATCTCCAAATCTCAATAGTTTGAAGAATGTCTACTTTAAGACTCATAATATCTCAAATTTTTGCATTACTCACATCTGGACTAAATACTCACAACTGGATGTATTACTCACATCTGGATTTTCTTGCAGAATACCTCCAGAAGTTCATCTCTGTAGCCAATAATCTTGGTTGATGTCTTTTATTCAGTGTCCACATCTCCGTGCCATATAAAATGATACTCTGTAAAATCGCAGAAAAAAGTGTCTTTCTACTCTTGGAAAGACATTGCTGCTCCAAAGAACAGGATTCAAAACAGAAATAGCTTTCCTACCCTCTGCAAGTCTTTGGATAAGAGATGAAATCTAAATTTTTGGAATGTTGTCTGTCCCATCATGACAGCAGGGGCCTCTTCCAAGATTGTTGACTGAAGATTGTAATGCTGCTTACCTAAAACTGTAGTTAGGAGTTCTGGTTTAGCTTCATGTTGACTGTGTATGTGTATTAACATTAATTATACATTTAGGCATTTGATGGGCATATTCTTGATTTTTGGGTGATCTGCAAAGAATAACTTCTTCAGAATTATATGTAAATTTGAGCATACTGAGGTTGTGCTGTGCATTTGCCTTGCCATGAATTCAGATGCATCCAAACCCTTGAAAAAATTCTGCTCAGATAGGATGGAAGACTGCCTAGCAGTAATGGACATTTGGATGTGATAAGCCTCAGGAATGTCAGAATTCTTAATAATTTTATGGGGTTTTAATGTAGCTTCATTGCTTATGAGCTAATTTTTAAAAATTACCCATTTGCATTTTGCCTTCATTACAGCATACTTTCACTAAAGTGGTTAGAATTAACCATATGAAACACAGGGCCTGAAAAATACCATGCCCAAGATGCCTGGAGCATGAAAATTATTGGTCTGTGCAGGTAAATAAAAAAAATCTTGTTGTCCAGACTGGGCAAGTAAATTTAAAAATAAAGTTTGGAAAATAATTTCCTACTACAAGAAAACAGACAGTCATCGCACGTCGTGCTTCAATTTACCACTATTCACCAAAAGTTGTATTATTGTTACGGAATGCCAAGGATATAAGAATATCACTTCTTTAATTACATTATTCCCTAGGTCCAGAAATTGGAACCATATGTAGTTTTGCTCCAAAAATTGTTTATAGTCAGTGACCGGATGTATGCCTCTGATGGAACTAGCCTTCAGTGTTTAGTGACAAAGGGCAAAAACTTCAACAAAAGGAGCATGGCAGAATCACTAACTTTCTCAAATACGAATTTTATCATCATACTAATTTCAGCGTCATTTTAAAACTTGAGATACATGCATTTTTGCATTGAACATGTTGAATACAGACCCTTAAAACAGAAATGCAAAATATGTAAGAAAAGTTCACCATATTCTTTAACTTGAAAAAAATATAAAAAAATGAGGTTTCTGATTTGTTATCTTAAAAGATAAATTTTCCTGGGCATCCAGCTTTTACTACTACCTGGGCAGGTAAAATAATTTCCACACATGCAACTTTTTAGATATTTTTTAAGCCCTGGAACCACTTCTTTCAGTAAGATTAGCCACCACAAACACTGTGCTGGTTGTGGTGTCCAAGGTAAAGTGAACATATTTCAGTTCTGGGACAAACCGATTAATTCAAATGACAGCATAATTCCAATGAATAATCGTAACGGTGTCATAAAATATATGATTGTGGGTAATTAACATGTGGAACATAATTCTTGATCATAAATTATCAAGTATTAAATAAGGAATATTATTTTTCACTTGTCATAATTTTGAGGCAGTAAACCTTACCCATTCTTAGGACTCAGTAGCAAATTAGTACGTACTTGAAATACTTACACTCCTTTAAATGCTTGAAATTTATGAGTAGAAATTTCTAGAAATAGCCATGTCATCCTTTATTTCTATAATTCTTAGATTTTGCTGCATTGTTATTAGGGTGTGACTGTTTCACTTGTGTATGTGTATCACATGTGTAAAGTGAACATATTTCAGCTCTGGGATCCCGCACGGGGATAACTGGTGTTCCAGTTATTTGGGGAGCGGCGCCCCCACGGCCCAAGCTGACCTTGTGATGGATCAATTTATCATTTCGTTTTGAATGATTATGTAACCGAAGGAACAGCTGTTCATCCAGCTGCTGGGGGATGGCGTCCCCACGGGCCGAGCCGACATGTGCTATATGTGATGATTTTCACATTTTTTTTTTTTTTTTTTTTTTTTTCACTTGACATGCCCCGCCTCAGGTGTAGGCTGCTGAGGTTGTGATTATGCACCAGCTCTGGATTTGAGTTTCTCGTTTTCTTTCCTGTCTTCTCCATTTCATGTTCCTTTCTTTGTTCTTCCGGGCTGGTTAGCTAGACCTACCTGCACGTTTGCCATGTGCGGTGGAAAAGGGGAGGCTGAGGTTTCTGGTGGCCTGGGTGTTGTTGTCGCCAGTGGCCAACGCTCCTCTTTGCCGCCTGCTTCACCCTAAACGGGCGGCTAGGAACTAACCCACTCCTAGTCAATGAGTTCTGTGGCCGAGTGGAGCCCAGACCTCTAACGGCTTGTCATTTCTCACGACAGGGTGAGTATGGGGATAGGGTGGGCATGCCAAAGGGGTGTTCTCCAGGCACGGGAAAGTCTGGGTGCATGCTGAGCGCATGTCTGCCCTATCAACTTGCTATATCCGCTTCCTATCCCTAGAGCCGTGCCCTGCGTCCACTTGGGCTTGTGGACCTCCGGTTCTCCCTTGTTGGGCTCGATTGTGGGTGGGGAAGTCGGCGGATGAATTCTAAAAATTTTTCATGGCTCTCAATTCTGTTTCCCACGAACCAACAACCAAAAGAGGTATGGAGGAAGGCTCATCCCCTTCCACAAAAAAAACATATTCCTGATTGCTCGAATGCTAGTTTCTTTTTGTGCATTCATTGGACCCTTCAAAGCCTTTGAGTGCCAAAAGTCCATTTTGGATTAATAAAGCACTTCAATCTATAGCAAGCTCTCCTGAGAGTGTTAAGAAGCTCCAATCTGGAGATCTTCTGGTTGAAATGTCCACTGTGGCCTACAGCTCTACACTTCTTAACACCACCACGCTGCTTGAGACTCCGGTCAAAATAACACCTCGTGGATACCTAAATTCATCTCGAGGTGTTGTCTCCTCTCAGGAACTCGTTGAGTGTTCTGAGGAGGAACTACTTGAAGAACTGAGGAGTCAACACGTTACGGGTGTGCGGCGTATACTCTTTAGGCGGAATGGGCAGTCAGTCTCATCCCGCAACGTCATTTTAACATTTGACAGCCCTTCCCTGCCTACGTCCATCAAGGCAGGGTATCTTCACCTTGAGATATGTCCGTACATCCCTAACCCTCTGAGATGTTTTAGGTGTCAGTCGTACGGCCATTCTCAGCAGTCGTGCAGGAGTACTCCTAGGTGTGGACGCTGTGGTGCCACAGAGCATCTTTTATCAGAATGTGTGGCCGAGGCAGAGTTTTGTGTGAACTGTAAGGGTTCACACGCAGCATCAGCCAAAGATTGTCCCAAGTGGAAGGAGGAGAAGGAAATCCAAAGGCTCAAAACGGTGGAAAATATTTCCTATCCTGAGGCCAGAAGAAGAGTAGTTCCTGTTACATCTGATCGGCGATCATACGCTTCAGTGGTGGTTGCCAGATCTACGGTTGCCATTCAGACCGACATTCAGATCCCTGTTAAATGTCCCTACAAGCCGGACGATATCATCGCAGCCGGACTGGAGACACTCCAGTCTCGAGCTAGGGGTCTGAAAGCGCCACCCACCACTTCGTCGATGCAGACTCATTCCACCACCAGCAAAGGAACTCGGGCCGCTTCTTCTAGCAAGAAAACCAAAGCCCAGGATAAGAAAATCATTTCTTCTCCTCCAAAATCTGAGCAAACGACTCAACGCCGTGCGCCTCCCGTTAAGACACTCGGGACAAAGCATGCTCCCATCTTGGTCCCTGGTCACATGCCTCCAGATCTGGGGGAACCCCCATCAGAGGTGATGGAGCCTGACTTCGTTTGATCATTTTCATTTCACTTTTAACCATGGCTTCAATCATTCAGTGGAACTGTCGAGGTTTTCGGACGAGTTTTGATGAAGTGAAACCTCTGCTTTTGTTTACAGGAAACAAAACTTAAACCATCAGACCTGCTTTCAGTTTGAGGCTACAGTGCGTATCGGACAGATAATGCATCGGGAGGCATCGCCTGTGGGGGAGTCACTATTCTTGTCCCTCAGTGTTCCGGTGTCTTCCGTTGCGATATCCACAACTATGCAGGCCGTGGCGGTTCATATATCTGTGCCTGTGTCTCTTACTGTCTGCAGTGTATATCTGCCGCCGGATGAGAATGTAAGCGTCTCTGTTCTGGAGAGATTGGTTGATCAGCTGCCTTTACCCTTTCTTTTACTGGGTGACTTCAATGCTCATCATCATTTGTGGGGTAGTGTCAGCATCAGCACGAGAGGTCTTCACATAGTCTCTTTTGTCCTCGGCCTCTTTGTTCCTTTTTAACACCTGGTGCTGACATACTTCCATGAGCTGACAAGATCTTTCAGTGTGATCGATTTGGCCTTGGGATCACCATCGATTATTGCTGACTGGTCGTGGACGGTGTGTAACGACCTCCACGGGAGTGACCACTTTCCAATTGTCCTCTCGCATCATGCGAACATTCCATCTTATGCTTCCCGCCCTCCTCTGTGGAGGATAGAACGTGCGAGATGGGAGGTCTTCACATCATCCACAGGGATATCTTCTGCAATGGTGACCCAAGAGTCAATCGACGCAGCGGTTCTTGAAGTCACAAATTGTATTCTTCAGGCAGCTGATCTTTCTATACCAAAAACATCTACGACACTCTCCAGAAGTCCGAAGCCTTGGTGGGCCCCTGAATGCGCAGCGGCTAGGAGAGCTCAACATAAGGCTTGGTCTACGTTTCGGCGTTATGCAACCGATGCTAATCTCGTTTCATTCAAACGAGCAAAATCCTATGCTCGGTTGGTGCGTCGACGTAGCAAGAGGGAGTCTTGGATCCAGTATGTTTCATCTCTCACTTCACGTGCCAGTTCGAAAACTGTGTGGGACAAGATTCGTAAGATTCTGGGTAACTACAGCTCTCACCAGATCTCCATTCTCGAGAGTAACGGCTGCACATATGCTGAAGTCGGGGAGATTGTTGATTGTTTGGGGGAGGCGTTTACCTCCGTGTCGAGTGACCTGGCGTATCCTTCCTCCTTTCTGAGGATTAAATCTACCGCGGAACGCCAGAAAATCTCCTTTGCGCCTTTTCGTAACACCGACTATAACTCCCCCTTCAGCATGTTTGAACTACGGGTGGCTCTGCATCGGTCCGGCGCTTCATCTTTCGGTCCTGATGGCATCCATTATGACATGCTCTGTCATCTCTCGCAGTCGTCTCTCGAGAATCTCTTAATCTTGTACAATCGTATTTGGTCGGAGCACAGTTTCCCGGAATCGTGGCGAAAAGCTTTTGTTCTGCCTTTTCCCAAACCTGGCAAGGATCCCAAGTCTCCCTCTAGTTATCGTCCAATTGCTGTCACTAGCTGTCTGTGTAAAGTTCTTGAACGCATGGTTGATTCCCGGTTAGTTCATTTTTTAGAATATCATCAAGTTCTTTCACCATCACAAAGCGGCTTTCGCCGTCATCGTTCACCTCATGATCATCTCCTGCACCTTGAGACATCTGTGCGCGAGGCGTTCGTGCGTAGGCAGCAGCTGGTTTCTGTTTTTTCGATATTGAAAAAGCCTACGATCGAGCGTGGCGGCACGGTATTATCCGTGACCTCCACGCATGCGGATTGCGAGGAAATCTTCCGACTTTCATCGTTAATTTTCTTCGCAATCGGGTGTTCCAGGTGCGCCTGGGTACTACGCTCTCGGCACCGTTCCATCAAGAACAAGGTGTTCCTCAAAGTTACATTTTATCTGTCACATTGTTCATCCTCCGCATTAACTGTCTGTTCACAAATCTTCCTCCTACGGTTTCGGCTACTGTTTATGTTGATGACTTGCACATTTTCTGCTAGTCATCAAGCATGCATTTTATTGAAAGGCAGTTGCAGTCTGCAATTAACCAAGATCTTTAAGGCGGTGAATAGCAATGATTTCGTTCTTTCTCCTGACAAGACAGCGTGTGTCCATTTCTGCCGGAGGCGTGGCCTCCATCCTGACCCAGAGCTGCATTTAGACCGTGCAGCCATACCAGTTTTGCCGGAGACCAAGTTCCTTGGTCTGACCGTCGACCGTGCGCACGTTCGGCGGCTCAAGATTTCCTGTCTGCGGGCTCTATCTATTCTTAAGATCCTTTCGAGAGTCTCGTGGGGCATAGACTTGGATGTCTTTGTTTCGAATTTACCATTCATTAACACGGTCAAAACTGGATTATGGTAGACCAGGGGCTTTGGGGATCCTCCTTGGCACCCACTTGGTGTCATGGTTGATACCACCTTTACATCTTTCGAGAAATCCTCAACCCCTGCGTCAGTGTACCAGCAGCTCTTCGCTGAGCACCATGCCCTCAATTCTGAATACACTCCCATTTTCCCTGATGTCTCCAAGATGCACGGAGTCGTTCGATCCGCGGCGGTTTGTATTGATGATGTCTCTGTTGCGCTGATCCCAGCTGAGCCCACGGTGTTTTCGGCGGAGATGCATGCTGTGTATCTTGCACTACTTCATGTTCAGTTGGGCTCTCATCAACAGGCCGCGGTGTACACTGATTCTTTGAGTGTTGTACAGTCATTGTCATCGTTGGACTGCTGTGACCACCCTTTTATTTTTACCATATGAAGGCTTCTTTGCTCGAGGCCGGTGTCCAGATACAATTTGTTGGATTCCCGGGCATGTTGGAATCTCGGGTAACGAGTGTGCTGATGCGGCTGCTAGATCTGCTTCCGCTTTGGTCGTCACACCCTTGCCACTGTTTCACCGGGATTTCTGCTTTCTTGTTCGCGACCATATCAAGCGAACGTGGCAAAGTCTGTGGGACCAAGAGGTGGAAAATAAACTGCATCGTATTAAACCTAATCTTGAAATTTGGAAATCCTCATATCGTCGGAACCATGGGGAGAAAGTGGTGCTTGCGCGTCTCCGCATTGGGCATTGTCCTTTCACTCACCGCTTTTTGCTGTGTGGCAACACTGCACCGATGTCTGAGACGTGCAGTTGCCGATTCACCGTCACTCATCTTCTGTGTACCTGTGTTCGTTTTCGTGATGTACGTTTTCATTTCTTTCATTCTCATTTGTTGAACGAGGACGGCGCTACACTGCAGCGGCTCCTAAATGACCACTGCAGTACTGTTGCTGTTTTTTCATTTTTTAAAGAAATTGACTATTTTAAACGTATCTAGATTTTAGCCCTATCATCTTACTCATTTCTCAGTTTTACTGAATCAGCTAGATTTTAATCATTGTATCATGTTTTTAATACTGTTTGTTTCATTATCTTTTTTAGCCCTTCCATCGTTCTCATTCTTCAGTTTTATTTGACCAGCCATATTTTAAGCTTCATAGCACGTTTTTTAATACTGTTTGTTTGTCTGTCTTATGTCTGGCGCTCTTTGGCCAAACATGGCCCTTGCGCCATAAAAATCAAACAACCAACCAACCAATCAGTTCTGGGACAAACTAATTAATGCAGAAAAATATTATTAAGCATGAAAATTTCTTATTTTCCCAGAATCGTTATTTTGTGAATGTAAATACCAAATAAATCTTTATCAGGGAGGTTATCAATGTTCTCTAATTTGGGGTGATTATGTGACAAACTTTGTTAAAAATGTTAATTATTTAAAAATAGTAATTATGTACATGGTACAGAAAATTCAAAAAGGTGCAAAGAAAAAGATGAGAAAGAAGAGTCTGAAACATGCCAGTCTAAGCCATAAAATTGCACAGAGATTAAATATTCCTAAAAAATTCCTACAGTTTATTTTCTACAATTGAAGTCATGACAGTTTATAAATGACCAAAGTAGTTTTGCCCACAGTCAAATTGTCAGTTTTGTGTATTACTCTGTTTTTTTAAGAAATGCATAAAGTAGCAATTGCTGCTTGGCAAAGTGTGCTGATTTTAATAATTACCAGTAGTTTTTGTTAACTAAGCATTTGAGATGTTTATTACTTGCATTATTATTTCTTATATTTTTCTTTTTTCTTTCTTTTTTTTAGACTCATGAAATCGTTGTACCTGTTTATGCATGTATGAAGAACCGAAATTTGAGGGATTTTGGTAAAGCAACCTTTTTGGCTATGGGATTTCTGTTCTTGATTTACTGTACTGCTGGAAGCTTTGGCTATAAAACCTTTGGTTCACTTGTTGCACCTGATATAATGGAGCAGTACAATGCAAGTGATCCTGTTGTGCTAATAGGGATTGGTGCCTTAGTGGTGAAAATGGTTACTACGTACCCTCAACTAGTTTTATGTGGCAGGTCTGTGCAAAATCCCATACTCTGAAATTTTTTGAAGTAATTTTATTTTTTTGGCATTAAATATGAATTCTGTTTTTCTTTCACAAGAAGGTGTGAAGATGTTTTTACTTCTCTTGTTTTGGCAAATGTTTGAACTAGAACAATTTTTCATTAGAAAATTTATGAATGAATATACAAGTATACATACTGGCCACTGAATTAGAAACTGTTATTCAGTACTGAGTTGGATCATTGGATCTCCTTTAGCACGAATTGCAGCATGTATGCGGCTTGACATAGATTTCACAACCTGCTCCTGGCTCTGTTTTTTTTAACATGTCCCATACATTATCAATGGGGTTCAGATCCAGGCTCTGTGTTGACTTTTATATACAGTAAAAGCCTAAAAAAACCGGCAACTTCAGAAATCCAGTACTTTTTGGATTTCGTTTTCGTGAGAACATCCAATGTTTCACCAATAAGCATGGAAATCTGCCAATGTACTGTCTCAACAACACATTGCGAGATCATCCGATCTCGGCATGCAAATTGCCGATAGCCACCTACATGTAACATCAGGAGGTTTCTCATCTTATTGGGCCACGCTGAAGTGACGTGGACCAGTGAGGCGACGAATCGGCATGTACACTTGAAATGCGAGTCGAAGGCATGATGATGATCTGTGTCGATCGTGTAATGGTATCTACATCGGCCTTCATGATGCGTCACGGTAATCGCCTTCCGACATATTGCAGTTTCATCAGTCGAAAAACCGTAACACCGATGTAAAATTCGCATCTGGTTTTCGCAATGTATCGATACATCGCCCAGCCCTAGTGGTTACTCTGGCTTTTTTCAAGTTTTTGCCTAACCATTCGCCAAAGTCAATTTTTTTTTCAACAAAAATTTTATAATAAATAGTACAAAAAGGTAATCAGTCGTCAATATTTTGGTTAAAACTTTTTTCCATCGACAAGACAATTTTTTTGTTTCGCAAATTGTGAAGAATGCGATCAGCAGAGTGATCCCTGCATTTTTATAAGGCGTAGACGCGCAAATTTTCGTTAAATTAACCTGTTATGTGTAAGTACGTGCTTTACGTAACGCTCGTTACGTAGTTTTTGGGATAGCTTCAGAAATCCGGAATTTTCATAAATCTGACACTCGTCCAGTCCCGTCGATGCCGGATTTTCGAGGTTTTACTGTATATGTACAGGGTGCATACGGTATTTGGGGACATGTGATTGAGTGCCTGCAGTTATATGCAAAATAATTTCTGGGCGTTTATCTTTACAGAGCATCAATGGCAGACTCTCAGCTAACGCAAGAAATAAAGAGACACGCCGTGATCGTTGCGCTACACGCACAGCACAGCAATGTTGAGATTGCAAGATCTTTTAAAGTCGTCAGATCGTTTGTGAACAAGGTTCGGAAGGAGTTGGAAGCCTCTGGCGGACATGAGTCGCCTGTAGCGAAGCGCAAAAAGCACTCGCAGCATTCAGACTGTATGAGAACACCAGAATTCGTAAAACAGGTCCAAGACATTATCGATGAGAACCCCAATATGTCCATCAGAGCCATTGCCCGAGATCTCCAGGTTTCCGAGGGTACAATCCGCACTGTGATGCACGAGGACATTCGTTATCAGTTGTAGGTGCGGAGGAAAGGGCAGTTCATGTCGGCAAAGACACAAGAACAACGACTGCTTTGAGCAAAGTGATTACTGAACAAGGTGAAACATCCAGAGGAACCTGGCTTGCTCTGGTTTTTCTCCGATGAAAAAAATTCGACCAGAACCAAAAGGTGAACCAGAGAAATGACAGATGGTTGTGTGCAGATCCTTCCGATGTCCCACGTGTTATGCACACCAAGGGGTGGTGAGTGGCTTAGGCCTGTGAGTAGCGAAGGCCATGTCATGCCACCTTACTTCTTCACACAGGGCCTTCGAGTGAATGCTGCTGGCTACATTGAGATGCTGGAAGCAGTTGTGAAGCCCTATATAGACAGCATACGCAATGCAAGGCCGTATGTCTTTCGGCAGGACTCTTTACCTGCACTATTAAAGCTCTGACAACACAAGACTGGATGGCAACCCATCTGCATGATCACATCACACCCAACTTATGGCCACCTAACTCGCCAGATCTCAATCCCCTGGACTATCGCACGTGTGGCGTTTTTGAACGGGAAGCTAATCGACATCCCCACACAACCATTGGTTCAGTAAAGGCTGCCATTAGCCGAGTAATGTCCAAC
This sequence comes from Macrothele yani, assembly GCA_039090855.1. NCBI lineage: Eukaryota > Metazoa > Arthropoda > Arachnida > Araneae > Macrothelidae > Macrothele > Macrothele yani. The sequence continues at coordinate 82,343,077 of CM077026.1, forward strand.
ATCCTGAAGGACCATGTAATTCGGGTATGTCAATGCTTTTGGTCTCGCATTGAAGCCGTCATTGTGGCTAACGGCGGTTACGTCGAATAAACCTGTTTTCCAACCATTACTGCATCTGTGTACCGCATTTTGTATGAATAAAATACATTGTTTGTCCTATATGGTTGTTTGTCCTACTATCTGCAGAGTGTCCTCAAATACCGTATGCACCCTGTATAGGGAATGTGGCGAAAGTCTGTCATGCTTGCTGAACACATTGTGCACACTGGACTATGAAGTAGCTGTCATCTGCTGAATAAAAAATTCATATTGCAGGATGGACTTGATTGACAACAATGTTCAGATAATCCTTACAAGATACCCAACCTTCAAGCAATATCAGAGGTACCCATTCTGTACCAACAGAACGTGCCCCACACCGTGATACCATCTTCAGAACCTTGAATTGTGTTTACAAGGCAAGCTGGCTCCATTGTTTCATGGGGCATCTGTCAAACTTTGCTTATTGTCGGTACATAACTAAGTGTACCATGTCTCGTCAGATCTCACATGACTTTTTTTCAGTCTTCTAGTGTACAGTCAGGATTTTCCTGATGATTTTCCTGACACCACTGTAGATAAACTTTCAGGTTCTTTGCAGAAACCAATGGTTTCTGTGTTGTGCAGGCATACAACTGGCAATACTGATCCTCTTAATTTGCTGCACACAGTTCTCTAAGATATGAGTCAGGAACAACTTGCATTGAATGCTTCATTCAATTGTTGCACACAGGAAGGCTCGTTTCTCTCTACAGACCTTCTCAGATGGCAGCGATATCATTCCTTACAGATTGTCATTGCACCACAGTTATGCCCCTTAGACGAGCAATGGGATTATTTTCCCACTGATTTAAGTCTTGGGATATCTTACCTTTTGAGAGACCAGTCGGCTAGACTGTTTTCAAATCGTTGCTCCACCCCCACAGACACCCACAAAATAAGCCTTTTTTCAAACTCGGAAAGATTCTTTTGTTTTTCCCATTATGATCAACATTACTGATAATTACCAACGAGTACCAGGTTAAATAGTTGCCTAGATCACATGGCGATACACATGACCATGTGTTTTGCATATATGCTGTGTAAGTGACATTTACGTACATTTACATAAAGGTCTCTAATTCAGTGGCCAGTGTGTGTATATTCAGAATATAAACTCTTCAGAATCTGGGTAATCAAAGGTGTTTGAATTTGAAGTTCTGATATTTATAATTCATATATTTGTGTTAGCAGCTTATGTAGTGTTGAAGTGATAGCAGTGCACACAAAAGAATGTTATAGACTTTTGACTGTTATTTTCTAAACATATCTAAACTAAGAAAATATTATATTGTGCCCATTCACATAATTTGCTCATATGGTTTCACATGTGTAGCAAGTCTATTTTGAATGGGATTAATTTCTAAGTAGGTGATTTCATCTCTGCAAATACATAATCAGGGAATAGAATTTCTGCTCACTTCTTTTTGAGTAAAAAAAAATATTGAACTCCTTTTCAGTAAGTATTTATGAGAGATTTCATTCCATTTGAAGAGCACTGTTCTTGGAGCCATTTATTCCTTATGACAATCATAATGTCATCTTTTATTTATAGGTGTTACACAAGAAATCTTGACACTCCCGGACAATAAAATTTGGGCACCTAGAAGAAAACCTGCTGCAACACAACCATGAAACTTTGCAAATAGCTAGAGTGCATGCTGGAATGCAAATGATCAACGTTTGGTGCGAGTGCGCATGACTGCACACCCTGTGGTGTCGCTGTAAGCATGAACCGACAGCCTTATAAATCGGCGTGTAGTCAATGCCCCATTAAAGCGAAAAGCACCGGCCGATGCAAGCAAGAGTACAAAGTGACAAGAATGCCGGGTAGACGCCAGAGACGTCGATTTACCCAACTTACAGACTTTGAGAGAGGCCTGATCATCGAGCTGAAAACCGCAGGGTGGTTGTCGAGCTGTATAGCTAGCCGTGTGGATCGTTCTGACCATACCGACTGTGTTGGCAGCAGTGGACATGTGACGGCACTGCCACACGGCGGAGTGGCTCCAGTAGGACCGAGAGGACAATTGGAAGAGAGGATCAACGGATCGTGCGACAGGCACGAACGGATCCCACAGGGACCCGGTCTACTATACAGGCAAATGTAGTGGTTCCTGTGTGCCCACAAGCCATTTCCCGACCCCTCGCGGAAGTGAATCTGCGATCCTAGCGCTTCTTATGTGCACTACCGTTAACACTGGAACATCGCCGGCTCCGTGTGCAGATAATGGAATTTCATATAAAATGCAGATCAATTTTGCAAAACCTTGTCAAAAAATTGCTCACTAAATGCCCGCTGCAGTATGCTCTTGTGCGGCACATGAAGTGTTTAGATCCTAAATTAATGAGTGCTGAGAAGGAATCTTGCTTAAAAAGTTTAAAGGTTATTCTAGAAATTCTCGTGGATGCAAATCATCTGAAACCTGGTGTTGTTGATATTATTCTACTGCAGTTAAAGGATTTTATAAGTAGTGTTGCAGCAGTAACTTCAGATTTAAAACTTTTTGATAATTATGAGGAATTGAGAATAGATCTGTTATTTTATGACATTTATCATCAAGTAAAAACTATGATCTGTTGTGGGAAGTAACTGAAAAGCTGCTGTTGCCCTCGCATGGACAGGCATCAGTGGAGAGAGAATTCTCCATAAATAAGGAACTAATAATTGACAATAAGAAAGAAAACTCTATTGTTTCACAAAGAATAATATATGACCATCTAAGTAACATTGGTGGCATGGAAAAGGTAGAGTTTTCAAAATTGCATCTGAGTAATGTCAGATGTGCTAGGCAAAAATATGTAATAAATTTAGAAGAAAAAGCTTGGGACAAGAAATTCTGCTGTAGCCCAAAAGAGAAACTAAATACTGGATGAAATAGAAAGTATGACAAAAAGAAAAACGTGTAGAAAATAAAGTATTAGATTTATTAAAATCAGCTGATGACTTGTTAACAAAAGCAGAAGATACTCATAATTTTAACTGCATTGTTAAATCAAATAGCTTTAGAAAGACAGCTCAAGACAATCATTGTTAAAAGAAATAGATTCTGAACTCAAGAAAAAAATGGATTTAGTGAATAATTGTAAATAAATTATTCACCCATTTGCTTAATATTTTTTAATATACTTGTTAATTTTATTTTAACAATGATAAATTTAATGTGTTAAAAGTACTGACATTTGAGTAGAAAAGATTATAATTATTTAAAAATTGATTACAGTATTTTTATTTGTTAAATATTTTCACCTGAAGAAAGTTTGTCATTTAGTAAAGAAATTTTTGCAAAATTTGGAGATGCATTGTTGCTAAGATTTTTTTTTTTTTTTTATAATTGGCTACCAATTACAAATACTGATGTTAATTTCTTTGGTTAAGCTTTCTTATAATAACAGAAATACACCATGGGCTTGCTTTTGTACTGTGTCATATGTAAGGTGTTTAAAACCATTTTAATGATAAACCCATAGGATCTTTTTAATTTCTCTGTGGTGGAAACTTAATTCAATGGATTTCGAATCCATAATTTGTTTTCTAGTGCATGCCTAACTACTTATAACTAAAACTGTCTATCGTAAAAACTTGAAGATAAACTGAAAGTAAAAGAAAAATTTAAATGCTGGTATTGTGTGCCGTTTCTCACATTTAGTGATAAATAAGACTACTTCATATTGTCCAAAAATATTACCCACTAAAGAAAAGAGCAGGAATTTAATTTTTATTAGGATATGCACAGGAATGCATGTAAAAGTTCCAGATTTCAATGAAACCTGTGTGTGCATCCTCCTCTTAGGACATCATTATTGTCCCTTGCTATCTTCTGCTTGGTGATTGGTCAGCTTTCTGAACATTCCTCTGTCTGGCACTATGTGAGCTAAGTCTGTGCTTGATTTTTCAGTTTGTTCCTTGATATTGTCTGTCCAGGTAATTCTTTGCCTTCCTTTGCTCTTTCCTTTGATTCTTCCTCCCCCCCCCTCAAAAATTGGTTTTGGTATTTCATATTCTTGATTTGTTAGTATGTATTCCAGATATTGTAGTGTCATTATTTTTATTAAATTCCTGAAATGTCTTATAAATCCTCTTAGGATTTATGTGCCAAATTTAGAAATCACTGTGCTGTAATGACAGTGAGATGATTTTGTTTGTATTCATGTAAAGGTCATCCCTAGTGAGTTTTTTTTTAAATTATGCCCATATCTTTTGATGGTGTATAGCTGCAAAGTTTTTCTGTACTATTCAGTGATTTATGCTTTTGTGGATTTTTAAGTGTTATTTGAGCATGTATTTATGATTTGACCAGGTCTGGAAATGATGTATGTACAGTTAATTTTTATTTAATTTTAAGGGGCATTAAGCATGAAATACACAACCTACAGTGTGTAGCAATGCGATCAATATAGCAAAACAGTAAAGCAAAATAGCTAATGGCATTTTAATATGCATAGATCATTTATGAATCAAAATGATTTCACTTCCAAATTCCAATAAAGGTACTAACTAGTACCACGATTCTCTCATCAGCCATTGGATCACATACGTTCCCTTTTTAAAATGTGAAATTGCCCAAAGTTAGTTTTGTCCTTAAAGTAACCAGGTAAAGATCTTCAGTGTTATAATGTAGTAGGAATTAATATGTTTTGGCATAGAGCAATTAGTGGTATAATTGATAAATTATTGACACAAAGTGGATCAAATGACCATGTGTGTAGATGGTGGAAAACTCAGCAGAACATGAGACAAGTACTGGTAACTCTGAGTAATGTATATAATTACTACTAGTAAAAGATTGGCAGAACTACTACTTTCAAATTGCTGAAAGATATTACATGGAAGCTGTGGATGGGAGTGAATTTATTTATTTATCTGTATCTGTCTATCTGTCTGCCTGTCTGTCATGAGATTAGAGAACTGCACTTGATAAATTGACACAAAATAGGTTTCATGTGACTATGCAGCTTAATTCTGCATTATGCAAGCTAAATAAATTCACTCCCATCTGTTAAGATACCAGAGGTGCCATTGCATTGTGATCAAGCTGTGTCATAGGAACCCACAGATTTTTAAAAAGTGGGTACTTTGTGAGATATTCAGAGTTGAAAAACCAAACGAATCAAGAGATAATGAATATTTATACTTACATTAGCAAATGAAAAATAAATGTAATGTGCATTGTTCAACACTTTAATTTATGTTCTTTGAAAGCAATCTTTAAAAAAATCAAACACTGACAGAATTAAATTTCATCATTTTCAACTAAATTTTATCATTATGGAACTACACAGAGACAATGCATTTTAAGTCAGCTCAGAACACTAGAGTGGTTTTTATTTTTCAAAATACAGGAACTGTGTGATGACTACTCTTGAACAGTATTTTTGACTTAACAAACAATATTGAAGTAGACATACAACTTTTAGTAGAGTATGATAATTCGCAATGCTCTCATTAAATGTAAGTGTTTGTTTTTTAAATTTCAACTGTTCCAATATTAATTAAAATAGCCGAAAGGTTTAATAAATTAATCAGGACACCTGCATATTTACATAATCTTATCTTGTATATTTGCATAATCTTGAGGGACGGTGCATTGCTGGCTGTTTTCGTTATTTCCTTAATCTCCATTAATTGAGGGACGGTGCATTGCTGGCTGTTTTCATTATTTCCTTAATCTCCATTAATTTGACTTTTGCCAAATGGCATGTTAAAAAATTCGAAATAAAATGTGGGTCCCAAAGGACATGTAGAATTTGTAATTATGCCCCCCCCCTTTTTTGTAATTTACATGCTGCAGCACTGAGATACACTGCAGAAATAACCCTGTATTTTGCATTAGGTTTTTAGAGAGATCATGCATATGTGGTATTACTAATTGCACTGATGTCATACAGTATACCTCTGCCTTGAGAGTTGCTAATGCAAGAAGAAAACTGCACAATTATTGGATAAAATTTGTAAGCACGAGCCCAAACTGTGTGATGACATCAGGCATGATGAACCCACATTGTGCAGTAGTGATCTCCATAGTCAAGCTCAGTTTAGTACCAGTTTGTTTTCCAGTAAAAACAGCTCATGAAGGAACCTAGGCAGCTAATCAGCCACAGTAGCTGACAGTGTACACAGAATATGCAAAAACATTCCAACACTTGTATTTGTGTGTGTGATACAAAGTTCTTGCGATGTTCATGGATTAATTTTGGTCACATTAGGTCATCGAGTGCCAGACATGATCTTTCTTTTAGTTGGATTTTTTTTTTTTATTTACATTAAAACATCTGAATAACAGTATCAGTCAGACTACAGAGAAGTGACTGTTATTTAGAGTTGGCCATTGTTCACAGAGGTTAGGCCTATGTTTATATTATTTGTTAGTTTCATTTTATGTGAAAGCAAATGGAGTGTACATAAAACTTATGCACACAGAAAATTTTTGCGGTACTGCTTCAAAATGCTTAGTAAAAGCTGAAATGAAATCATTGATATATTTAATTACAAAAAATTGCATATACACTGCATGGTAATTAGTCAATTTTTGCAGCACAAAAACACTGGTTCACTTTCTTTAGATAATTTGCCTCTGTTTCTGGTATCTACCAGAAAAAGAGGCGAACTCTTAAGTGTGTTTCTCCTGACAATGCTTTTTCAGGCACAGCTTGAAAAAACACACTGGTGTCGTCACCATTAAAAATATCCCAATTTTCCTATTTAGAAACAAGGTTTCTCTCATTGTTTATCACTCATTTATAAAGAAGTGTAAAAACTTCTCAAGTTTACTACAAGAGAAATGCACTTTCTGCACTTGTTGAGAAGTTTTGTCCTTGGGTTCGGAAGAGATTTTCCACTTATGAGGCCATCAGTCAAGCTTGTGGTGAAAGGAGGGAGGGCAGTGTCCATGAAAAAAAAAAATAATAGATATTTGTGTTGTGTACCAAGTGATTCACATTGCAGAAAACCGTGGAGTTGAACAAATTCTGAAGTCAATGAAAAGTTGAAGGCAGTTCTTGTCAGTTTCTGCTGGTGGTGTGGATGTCACAGTGCAGACTGCATAATTGTTAACTTACAGAAAACTGACCTTAGTTCAAGATAAAAAAAAAAAAAAAAAAGATTTAGAACAATAAGTAGGAATTAAAGTTTTTGCTGTTGAATTTTGAGGAAATGAAATCAATACCAAGCATCATTTTGACAATTTAAATGCATGAATCTTTCTCATTATCGCTCACTACAGACTCAGTTAAACTGAAATGCCATCTTTTTACTTAAGCATGCCACCATATTCTGCTCATACAAACCAACCTGCCCAAAGCAGCATTTCTGTAGTAAAATTGTTTGTCTTAGACTTCCCCTGCAGACATGTACAAATAGGTAATTTAGTTACTGATTTGGGTGAACTATGTGAAATTATGCCTGCATATGAAGGGACCATTGAATCTCTTTGGGGAGTGTCCATCGACTGTTAAGAGGTTCTGTTGTTCAGAGGTTAACATTATTACTTATTCTACCACAGATGTTCTGTACTGACAGGCACTTTCCATTGCTGGATGGTGTCAATCAATGGAGATTTCACTGTATTTACTTCACATGATTCGTACAATCCTTGAAAACCTTGAAAAGTCCTTGAATAAAAGTTCATTTTCAAGTCCTTGAAAGTACTTGAAAAAAATTGCTTTGTTTGTTAGGTAATGATATAAAACAGCATGTGTAAAATAATTGTTTGTGCTAAAAAGTTGTATAGGATATTTCTGTGTAGTTAAAAAAACACCAAGCCGATCAAATAGCGCAGAACTTGAGTTCAACCCAGGGGAGTATGTGGACAGCTGGTACCTTGGCTATGATATCACTACTGAGTAAAGCATCGGCCGTGTGACTAAAATAAGTGGAATGATATATTCACAAATTGTGATTGGCTTCTGTTTACTGGTGTTAGGGACACATTCTTGCCGGATGGGAGAACTTCCAGGAATTGCTTGTGCTTTATGCATGGACCCTTTGTTCTCCTCACTGCATCAAAGTCATCCATCAAAGCATCAAAGTCATGCATAAAAAATACATACATACACATCACTAAGCTTTTCTCTGAGATTCAGAGGTTAGCTCCAAAAAGAAATACAAACTACCAGATATTTTTACTTACTGTTGGCGTATCAAACTTCTCCATTTATAGCAATCTTGACATACAACTCGGGCTTCACTGATATCCATTACACGCCATACACAAGATCTTTTATACTTCATACTCATAATCTTTTTCTCATGCAGACACTCTTGAATCTGATCCACCCATGTCTTCCTTGGCCTTCCTCTGCCTTTCCTTCCTGCCACTTGGGCTAAAAAGATTTTCTAAGTAAGCATCACATCACTCATTCTTTCAACATGGCCAAACCACCGAAGCATATTGGTCTCCACCTTGCTAACAACATTTTGCTTCACATCACACAACTGCAACACATCTTTATTCCTCACACAATCGGACAGCATCTTGCCCCCCCCCCCCCCCCCGTAAGTAACGCATTTCTCCAGCACACAAACGACTCTTATGTTTCTTCTGCAGTACCCAGGTTTCACTGCCATACATCAGTGTAGGAACAATTACACTTTCATACACAGCCATGCGGGACTCTAGAGAACGCATCATTCATGTGAAAACCTCCTTTTTTGCAAAAAAAGCATCCAAAATAAAAGGTTAAAACAAACTAAGTGTTATACCAGCAAATGAATACGAAAATAGTGTTCCCTTTCAAAATATTTTGCAAGATAAAATGATTTCGAAAAATACCAAAACAGAGGGGCAATTCAAAGTTAATAAAATAAACGAACTATTGGGAAGGGGTAATGGCAGGCCATTGAAGGTGTGCCAGCCCCAGCTAAGATTAATGGTCTGAACTTACTAAAATACCTACCTACTGACTGACGGACAGTACACACATGATAATTCGGGTTCAAAAAGTCCTTGAAAAGTGCTTGAATTTATTTTGATTGGAAAAATACGAACCATGCTTCACAAAGAAACTTTTGGACTGAAATAAGATAGCTGTTCTTCATGAAACTGTTGTGTATGCTTTAGATAAGAACCGTTTGTGATATTTATGATTATATTGTTTTGTGGCTGCTGTGTAATGATTGTATAGTTTGAATCTGCAAGTGCTGCATAGCCATGGTGTTCATTTGGTGCCTTTTTTTTTTTCTTGCATAATTCTTTTCACAGAGGTGCACTGGATGGCTTATACGCAGAATGGACAAAATTATCTACAGATCATTACATAAGTGGTGAATTTAAGCGAAGACTGGTTGTGACTACCATATGGTTCTTAACAACTGTGCTCTTGGCTGTTCTGACCCCTAACATTGGTGTTGTTATTGAGTTGCTAGGCTGTTTGGCTTCTGTTAATATATTTATCTTTCCTGGTAAGTGTTAGATTGCATTTACTTGAATCAATTCAAAAAGTGACTGTAATGTTTTTTTTTTTTTGTTTTTTTTTAATTTGTTCTTTTTGGGAAATAGCATAGTAATTTTCATTATCTTCATTTTATTGGGTTGGTGAGAATGAAATGTTCAGCGTGAACGAGCAGTGGAGACAGGCCCCCACCACAGCAGAATGGAACCTCCCACAGGTGTTGCGGGTATTACGTCACCGAGTTACTTTAATAGCTAACAAGGTTCAGGCATGGCTTGTTTGGGCCGCCCCGGTGGCGCAGTGGTCTAAGCGATGGCCTCTGATCATTCATCCAAAAGGGGTCCGGGTTCGAATCCCAGTGAGGCATGAATGTTGTGTTTGTCTTACAGCACTGGCTCTCTCCCTTCCCTGGAACCATTGACTCTAAATTAGGGAGGGACGGGCGACTGCTTATGGCCCATTGAGTTGCTCACGGTAGTCGTTAAACCTCCAATAAAAAAAAACAAAAAACAAAGGGCTTGTTTGGACATAATGTGGCTTGCAAGGAAACATACAAACACTGGATTTGAGAGTCATCTTCCTGTAGGAATTTAAAGTGGGCCATTCTGCAGGAATTGCCGCTCGAAACGTTAACAAAGCATTTAGGGAGAATACAGCCAATGAGTGAACCTTTCGGTGACGGTTTCTGAAGTTTCGAAACGGAGATACGGACCTGCAAAACGAAGTACGGGGTCACCGACCTGTTGCTGTTTCTGACGATGTTCTGTTACGTATGGTTGAAGCGGACCCACCGAAAAATGTGTCGCGAGATAGCTGCAGAGGTAGGTACCACCACATGGCAGTTGTTCGGCGTCTGGCTGCTCTGGGTAAGATAAAAAAAGCTAGACATATGGCTGTCGCACGAGTTGACGACTGCCAACAAGACCAGGCATTTGGAAGTCTTCACGTCGCTGCTTTCAAAGAATAAACAAAAACCTCTACTGCATCGAATCTTCGCCTGCGACGAGAAGTAGGTCCTTTATGATAATCGAAAACGATCTGCACAATGGTTAAGCAAGGCACAGTCTGCAGCACGGCATCCTAAGCCACTCCTACACACCAAGGAGATGATGCTCCTTGTCTGGTGGTCCACAGCCGGGATAATTCATCGGAGTTTCTTGGCAAGAGGCCAAACCTTCGCTGCTGAATGTTATTGTGCTGAATTACAGCAGATGCACCGGAAATTGCTGTAGAAACAATCGGCTTTGGCCAACAAACATGGTGGTGTTCTGCTTCAGGACAACTCTCGCCCTAATGTCACACAATGAATGATGGTGACACTAAGTGCCTTGGGCTATGAAGCACTGCCTCGTCCTGTCTATTCCCTGGACTTGTCTCCGACAGCCTATCGTCTGTGTCGTCGCCTGGATCACTTCCTGTCCGGGAAACAGTTCACGACAGACAACGAGGTTCAACGTTCAGTTGATGACTTCTTCGAGTCCCGGCCACAAGACTCTTTTCGTTCCAGGATCATGGCCTTGCTGGACAGATGGTAACTATGCGTCAATGCCGAGGGGGGATTATTTTGTCTAGATAAGTTGTCCTACTTTTCCGTTGCCCCCATCCACGTGTGCTGGTCCTTTGCCAGACATTTCATTCACACCAACCCAATATTTCATAGTAAAAATAGCTGTTTCTTAACTGTGAATGAGGATAAATCAGTGTAATATTAAAATCATTTCTTTTCAGTCATTTAAATGCTATGAAGACCAAAGTAGCAAACTGCCATGTTCCCCCACTTTCTCCCCAAGGGATGAATTACATCTTTTGATACAAATTTTCTTACAGTATCTCTTTGCCTGTTTACAGATGTTTTTTGGATCTGTACATCAGATTCAGAGTTCTTTTTAAGTTTTGTTCAAAAGATATAGTATTTATCACCATATTATTTGTATAAAACTGAAAGTTAGGATTTTTCCCATTTTTGTTAAAGAAATGTGTAGTTGAGCTGACATCATGGCCAAGACTAGAAGCACACAGTGGAACCTCAGTTGTACATTTTCCCCTTTTATACAGAACTAGACAAAACTCGTCTGTATCGACGTTTAGTTTTTTTTTTTTTTTTTTTTTTTTTTTGAGAAGAATGAACTCATATGAAACAACAAATGTAAACTTTATTTGATTGACAAATTCATTCAACCACTTCATAAAGACAATAGTCCAGGTTCATGATTTTTTTTTGACTGAAGGTTTAACGACCACTATGAGCAACCCAATGGACTATAAGCAGTCACCCGTAATATTTTCACTAACAGTGATCAACAGAATGTTTATTTACATCTTTACATAATGTGAAACATCTTACCTATGTGAATAAACTGGATCGAATTAATGTTAAATTGTATATATATACATCATACAGTCTAACGGCATAACGCAATCAGGTCTTCGAGAGTGTTCGCTGTTCTGATGATAAGAACTTTAGTATGAATGCCTGCTAGCATTGCTTTGCGCAACGGTTCACTCGGAAGAGTCTTCGGACTATCTGTCCCTCCATTCTTCCACTTTCAACAGCGCGCGAGTCAACCGCACGCTTCTCCCATAGACTTTGCATGGGAACTTTGCCACCCCACCATGCCTGAATCGTTGCCCCAATCTCATTTTTCTCTTCAAATGGCACATCTACATGGTAAGACCTTTATTTTGATACCTCAACCATATCTTTACATTCAGCTGTTCTCTTAAAATAGGACTCAGTAAAAAAGCCTTATAGAATTAATATATAGATTCTACATTAGTCCCAATATTTTACTTGAATTGGCAAACATGTTTCCTCTAGAAATTAACCATCTCCAAGTTTTTCAAAGCATTTACAGGTTGTTTTTTTTCTGATGCAAAGTTTGTCACATAGTTGTGTATTCATGTACATTTTAAGTTAATGAAAGTTTTCTGCTGTGCAAGTGAAACTGGGAAAAAAAAAAAACCTGTTTGTTCTGGATTCATACAACAGGGCCAACTTTGTACACGTGCTATTTAGGTAGTCTTCATTTATTTGAGAACAACTGACTACAAACACTAGATCTGTTGCTTTAATATATATCCTAGTATATTAAAGGCATTTAAAGTGCCTATAATGATCTAGATTATGAGAGGTTTCCAAAAAGGCATGTACATTATAAGTTGTGGAATTCTGTGGCACTTGTTGCAAGAACAGAAAAAGAAAATTATGGACCAAATTGGAATTTTATTTAGTAGTAATTGGACTAAAAAAAGAAAAAAAAGGCAGCAAAGTATGCTATATTATTGGGTTGATGTTCATGCCGTTTTATTTCATGAGTTTTTCCCAGGTCAGTAGTGATGGTGCAGATGGCCATTTGTATATCAAAATGTAGCCAGTATTATCCTGCATCTAAATCATATTGCATTGTGGGATTGTGGCTAATGTTTTTTTTTTTTTTTTTTTTTTTTTTTTGGGTTTTCAAGTTCGGAAGTATGGAGTGTCAAGTAGATAGGAATGAACATTTCCGACATCTGCTTCTCTACGAGCTTAACAAGGGATCCACAGCCGCCAAGGCCACTGGACAAATTTGTGCTGTATATGGGGAGGATGCTATTGCTCCGAGGACAGCTCGCAAATGGTTTGAGTGGTTCCGAGGTGGCAATTTTGACCTCAACGCCTCTCCACGCTCAAGTCGTCCATCTCACTTTGATAAGGATCATTTGAACCATCTCGTCCACTTGGATCCATGTCAAACCACACACGAATTGGCCACTGAGATGGACTATGATCAGGCCACTGTGGTGCGACACCTGGAACGTATGGGGAAAAGTCCAGAAATTGGGGTCTTGGGTGCCTCACACTCTCAACAAGGACAACAAGAATCAGCATGTTGCCATATGTGGTTCCTTGCTTGCCTGTTATCATGAATGTTCTCAACAATGCAAACCCTTTCTGTAACGTATTATTACTGGAGATGAAAAGTGGTGCCTTTACGTGAATTTCAGGCATCGGAGGGAATGATTAAGCCCAAACAAGACTCCCACACCATGTCCAAAACATGACATTCATCCTGCGAAGACCATGTTGTGTGTCTGGTGGGACATGGAAAGCATTACTCACTGGGAAATGCTGCCGAGGAATCAGACCATCAATCCTGCTCTCTATTGTGAGCAACTCCACCATGGGGAGGGAGCAATTCAGCAGAAATGGCCACATCAGCACCAAGGTGTCCTGCTCTAGCATGATAACACACACTCTCACAATGCAAACATGACCAAAATGGCCATTCAGGCCATGAAATGGGAGATCCTTCCACTTCCGGCCTATTCCCTTGATGTCGCCCCTTCAGATTATCACCTGTTCCGATCTCTGTAGAAATCACTCCATGGCAGAACGTTCAACAATGATGTTGATCTCCAGAATTTCCTTGATTATTTCTTCATAGAAAAACCTGCATGTTTTTTCAAGAATGGCATTGCAGACCTATCCAGACATTGGGACACCATTGTAAACAATAGGGGGTGGGGATACATAGTTGATTGATTCCGTTTTCCCTGTTGATGTAATACATTCCTGTAGTGCAGTGAAAAAAAACCGGCATGAATTTATGCATCAACCCAATAGTTTTTGTTCCAGGATTATCACTACACATTATGTTTATGTTATTCTTTGAAAAATGAATTCTTTTTATACTTGCTCCTAAAGTTTGGAGCTGTCTCCCAGATCTAGTACATATTTTTTTTTACAGCCCTAAAATACAAATCAACAATATGCTCAAAATAGCAGCATGCAAAATTTGTTAGACATGCATGAAAAGTTTTACATCAAAAAGACCCCTTTGTGAAATTTCACACAGTTAATCTGTGCAAAATTTAATACTTCTGCCTTGCATTTCTGTGATGTTTTAAATGGTGGAAATTGTTTCATAATTTTTTCCCCATAATCTTGTATCGGTTTCATATGATTAAACGTTTCTGTTACCTGTGAGTTTTTATTAGCATGTTAAGTTTATATTTATTTATCTTTTTTTCTGTGCCATATAAAGTGATATTTTAAATAATCAATTTCTGGTGCACATAAAGCACCCCCTTCCCTCTGTTTTTACTACACAAATGTATGGTAAATAATTTTGCATGTATATAACTAAAATGGCAATTTGTTTTTAGTTTTTTATTGGAAAGAAAAGCAGCTTATAGTTTAATTTTTTCCATGGTTGTTATGCTGTATTTTGAGTTTGTGATTATTTTTTATGTAGAAAGTTGTAATTTTTGTGAATGATGTATCTTTAGTATATATTAAAAATCAACTTTGGGGCACTTTAAATGGTATTTCTAAACATATAACTGACTTACTTGTGGTGCCCAACCAAATTGGTTCTGTTTGGCATTCTCAGCAATACAATTGGTAGTTTTCTACATTTTATAAAAATTATTGTGCTTGTGCCAGTAGTCTTGTGGCACAAAAATCTTGTTTATTATCACCTGTAGCTGTTTTGGTATGTGATTTTAATCTATCATCTTACATTTTATTCTTCAAGTATGGAGTTTGCCATTAAGATGTTTCATCGTTTTCATAGAAAACTTTTTATTGAGGAGACACATTTATCATTTTTAGTGAACTGTAGAGACTTTCAGGTTGTTCCAAACTACCTGAAGTTGTGCCGTTTTCCATTCTTTCACCGAGATGCCTCAGTCCTTGCTTCTGCAGAATACAGAAGACTCGCTTCAGAGATCTGCACGAAGCGTAGTTTCATAGATTATTTACACAGGAAATCATATTACGCTTTTTTGCATTTACCATTGTACTTTCACCCTGCATTACTTGACAGGCTTCTTATTACATTTTTGGCTTCCTGCAATACAGAAGTACAACTATTTCAAAACGGACAGATTAAGAAACTACGCAACTTAGTTGCTGCCTCTTGTTCTGCAAAGCGTTGTTCTTCACAGCTGCAAAGGCAAAGTTCTACCGCTCAACCAGCATACATTAATTTCAGTTCTTATCCTCTCAATCCTTTACAAAAGTCTGCCTTAAATAGAGGTCCTAAATTTGCTTATCCAGAGTTTAACCCTAATCCCTTTCAGCTTATTTCCCAGGCAGAAAAGATTATTCAATCTCTCCCCACTCCTGAACGAGAACCCACCAGGTATAAGGTAGCGAAAGCCATCAAATTCAGTAGAAGGTCAAATATCTCCCCTGCATCCAAAACCCTCCTTAAAGAAAAACTCAACTCCAGGCTCTTTGCTCAAACCCTAATTTGGCAGTTATCACTGCAGACAAATCCAACCAGGTTTTAATTCTCGATAAGCAGGACTATGTAATGAAAATGGAAAATGCGATTGATAGTACCCCGCATTCTATTATTCAAGGTGATCCTACCTCTGCCACTATTTCTGCTTTAAGCAGACGCCGTAATCATGGCTCCTTACCCCCTTGCATTTCCAACTTCATGACCCCCACCCCCACCCCATTTGGACTCAGGGTCCCAGAATTGTTTGGGAAACTGAAAACCCATAAGGAAAATCACCCCATTAGGCCTTTGGTTTCTGGGTATGCTAATCCCACCAGGCCTTTGGAGAAAGCACTTTTCAAATGTCTTACCCCGCTAATCTCTTCATCACAATATTCCATTTCTAGCTCCACCAAAGCCTTGCAGCGTATTAAGGCTTTCAACCATCCTGGTTCCTCTTTCCTTATGGCTTCTTTAGACGTAGTGTCTTTGTTTCCCAACGTCCCTATTTCCATTGTACACAATATCATTGAAGTAAACTTTCCCAGTTGGGGTCTGTACCGCCTGAGGAAACTCAAGCCATTCTGCAGGCATTACGCCTCATTCAGAAACATTATTTTTTCAGGTTTAATGGCATATTATATCGCCAACTTGAGAGGAGCCCCCATGATGGGGTCTCCCCTCGGTTGGCTGAACTTCTTCTTCAAGACATAGAGAACCGCATCTTGGACTTTTGTCAGGTTACACCTTTGTTATACCTTCGGTATGTTGACAATGTCTTGGTCTTTTGGCCTTCGTCAGTTGAAATTTTTTTCTCTTTTGCAACCATGTTGTCATCCGTTTATCCTTCTTTATCCTTCACCATGGAGGTTGAATTTGGTAATTCACTTCCGTTTTTAGACTTCCAACTTCGTAGGAACCCCAACTCCCAGCACCTGAGTTATTCGATTTACAGAAAGCCTTCCTCTATACCTATCTTGATACCACGCGTTTCCGCCCACCCGAAAAGATATAAGGTTTCACCCTTATACTTTCTTATTCGTCGAGCATTTACCCACTCCTCTTCTGTAGCCTTCCGTAAGGAGGAACTTCAAAAGATATATACCATTGCTTATGAGCATGGATTTTCATATTCAGATGTCCATAGAATCTACCGTAAAATCCAGAATCAAACATTTTTTACCCTGACACGTGAACGAAGGGATGTCAAATATGTTAGATCGATGACTTACGTCCCTCATGTGAATGGTAATTTATCGAACATCTGTCGCAGCCATGGTGTCTGTTTTGGGTTAAAAATATCGAACATTTATTCCCCGATTAAAAATTATCGGGACCGTGTTGAATTGTTGGACAAATGCGGCATCTATTCCATTACTATGAAATCTATCGATCCTCAAGACAAGGGCCTTATATATATCGGCTCAACCCTACGGAGACAGCAAACAAGAATTAAGGAACACCAATACAGTGTAAAAAATGGCTCGTCATTGACTGCTATTATAGCCAGGCTTTCTTCAGCTGGCACACATTGTCCATCTTGGACAGACGTCTCCATTCTATCTACCTCTACAACGAGGGAAACAGTGCTCTTTACGGAGTCTCTCCACATTTGTTGGACATTTGTTGCAATGATGAAGTACCCAGCTATATTTCCCAGGCCTGGAAAACTTTACAGTCCTCGATTCCGGTTTCTACTTCTAACATCGCAGACTCTGTCCATCATTTAATGGAACTCTATAGGCCTCTATTTTCTCATATTACGTTAAAGCAAGTGTACGTTTTTGAATTTCTTTCCTCATTGGGAATGTTTGGCAACGGCACCTTTATATAAATGTGTTTCTGGAACTCTAGCTTGGTCTTTCATCTGATGATGTGCTCGTAGCGAGCACGAAAGTACTCATGCTATTTTAACCATGTAAATATATTTTAACTTGTGTGTGTTTTTAGTTATTAAAGTTTGATGTTCAAACTTGCTGCTGGAACCATTCAGCAAGTTTGAACATCATGCATTAACAGCAAGTTTCTTATCCTGAGTAGATTGAAAAGTATCTGTCTGTTGGTAAGAAGGTTTTTGCTACCTTCACAGATTTAGAGAAAGCTTACGACAGAGTAAATAGGATACTTCTGTGGGAGGTATTCAATAAATATGGTATTACTGGAAATCTACTTAATAGTGTGAAAGCCATGTTTTCTGGCAGTACAGCATGTGTACAAGTGAATGGTGTATTGAAGTGGTTTTCTGTTTGGAGCATGAGTCGGACAAGGTTATTTAATATCACCATGGCTGTTTAATATATTTATGGATGCGTGATGCTAAAATGGGCAATACTGGTTTATGTCTTGGTAATAACCATGTGTGCAGATTGCTGTATGCTGATGATACAGTTCTGTTGGCAGAGAGCAAAAATGAGTTGCGGAGTATGTTGTCCCTGATGTACAATGTTTGTATAAAATTCAAACTGAGTATAAATAAGGGAAAAACCCCGAAATTGTGGTTTTTCAGCAAGTAACTGTTAGCACTTAAATGCAAGATAAATCTAAATGACACAATGATTGACCAGGTGAATGAATTTGCATATTTGGGAAGCATGTTTGACAGAGAGAACAAATTAGATGGTGAAATTAGTAGGCATGTGAATTCTTCATTGAAAGTCATAGCTGCTTTAGCGGGCTTTCACAGAAATGATGGATTTTCAAGGAAGTCCTGAATGCCTGTGTATGAAAGTGTAATTGTTCCTACTCTGATGTACAGCAGTGAAACTTGGGTACCACAGAAGAGACGTAGGAGTTATTTTGTGTGCTGGAGAGATGCGTTACTTAAGGGGTGGCAAGACTTGATCTGATCACGCGAGGAATGATGTGTTGCAGTTGTGCAATTGAGGCAAAATGTTGTTAGTAAGGTAGAGACTAATATTCTAAGGTGGTTTGGCTATGTTGAAAGAATGAGCAATGAGATGCTTACAAAGATAATTTTTCAGCCCAAGTGGCAGGAATGAAAGGTAGAGGAAGGCCCAGGAAATCTTGGGGGAACCAGATTCAGGAATGTCTGTATGAGAAAAAGATTGAGTATGAAGTACAAAACGTCTTGCATCATGTGATGGATGTCAGTGAATCTCGATCTGTGTGCCAAGATCACTGTAAATGGAGACATTTCATACACCAACAGAGTAAGTAAATTCTAGTTCCATCAGTTAAACATATATCTGGTGGTTTCTTTGAGGAGCTAACCTCTGACTCTCAAAGAACAGCTTAGTGATGTGTGTGTGGGGGTGGGGGGATTCAATTTTTATGGATAACACCAGTCCTCATCGCTCAGCAGTTGTGGATAAAGTATTGGCTAGTGAGGATATTCATTGGATAGAATAGCCAGAACACTCCTGATCTCAATCCAATCGAACAAGTACGGGATGATCTGGGAAGATGTGTTGCACAAAGGAAAATATTCCAGTACTTATCAGGGCACTCCAGCAGGAGTGGTGCAATTTACCCAAAGAGCTCCTAAATCATTTGGTGCTAATGACACACCTGTGCCAAACATGTGTTGCAGTGTAGGGTGGATATATCCGCTATTGAGGACACTTTGCCATGTAATCTGTTTATGGAGTGCTAATGAAAGAGTGACACTAAATGACAGGTGAGCCTTCACTTCCTTTGTGATGTGTTGTTCTGTTTCAATCTCTTATATATTACTCGTGATTTTTGATGTCATGCATTTCATTTTCCCATTGCTGTTACCAATTACACTAACTGCTTTTTCCGATTTTGAGTTTTCAAAATGTGCCTTGTCCTTACAATTTTGAACAGTAGTGTATTATTCTACATGATATTTTTGATAATTTGTAATTGTTGCTTTGTGTTGTATATTTCAACTTCTTAATGGGCCATTCCATGTCAAATCAACATTAATAAAAACATATTTTTGCACCTTGATGTTTCAGATTTTAATGGTTTTTGGTTGATATGTTGTACCTATGGAGCATAAAAAATCTAAATTTTCAGATTTTTTTGGGTCAGCATTTTTTTTTCTGATTTTCAAAAATGGCAAAAAAAAAAAAACCGGCAAATTTTTCAAGAATGCCATTCACACACACACAAAAAAAGTCTCCAGGTAGAGATGCTAGAGTGCTCATCTATAGCTCTTTTTAAAGCTCTTTTTATGGACTTTGGTTTGATATGCAACACAACATACTTTAGAGCATAATTTTTTTTTTTTTGACAAATTTTCAAAATTTTTGATTTTGAAAATCTCAAACACCCCTTTTGATTAAAAAAAACAAGCACATGTTAATCTTACACATGTTGGTTAGAGGTATGCAAAGTTTGAAGATGGAGAAATGATGGGTTTTTGAGAAACAGATTTTTGAATTTAAGAAGGTTACATGTAGTTATGATAAAGAGCAGTGAAAGTTCTGACATGCAGTAACTTGCAAGTACATCTAACAGAAAGGAACAGTTAATAAATATGAAGTAATGCTGATATTATTCAAGACACAACATGCAGAATAATCCCATAATGCTTCCTATTGACACTTATGTTGCTTCCTGTTAGATAATGACTCCTTGACAGCTTTATGATTTTGCAAAAGAAAACTTTCCATTCATAAATTTCATGTACTGCACAAATGAAGAGTACTAGAAAACGGAAAAAGAATGTCTTCACGTTTTGATGAGTCACAAACAGTATATGGAACACAGAAGATTCATGCAGTCATCCCACTGTCTGACTCACAAATGGTGACAAAACCGTATTCTTTCAGTACTTGAGAATCCATAGAGACACCTGTGACTTCAGAAAGCACAACTGTGTTTCAAGAAGTTGAGTCTAGATTTATCACAGTTGTTTATGATGGTTATTGGTGGCTTGCTTGTGTTCTTGCTAAAAATCATGAATCAGATGATTACAAAGTTAGCTTTCTTCACCCTAAAAGACCATCTTCATCATTTTACTATCCCGAACCTCAACTTGATATTCTGGATGTTTCGGCTGATACTCTCTTAACAAAAGTATACCGCTGTACAGCATCAGGAAAAATGTACACATTTACACAGGAAGAAATGTCAGCTTCAACAGCTGTTTTAGAGAAAAAGGCACGAGCAAAGTAGATTCACATTAACTTATTTAAAAGAAAGAACATAGAATTTGAAAATCTGTAATTTGTAAAATATAAGTCTTATTAGCTAATAATTATTTACTGTAAATATTTTTTGCTACTGGACTGCATGACCATAAATGATATAAACTGTGCAAATGGTACAGTGTAAGAGTAAATGAAAACTGAATCATGTTTTGAGTTTTAAAATGTTTAACTGCCACTTTGCTTCATTTTGAACAACTTCACCCAGATGATTTAGCCTATCAGGTAATAAATTTTAATTTTAAATTACCAGAGTTACTATATGTATCTGCCTATTATTAGAATAGCTGCCATGTAGTGATGAGAAACTATCCATAGCTGATATTTCCAATAATTCAGCTGAATACTTTAATAACTAGCCCAGTAGCTATCAATGATTACCTATATACTACAGATATACTACTTTTTAAAATTTGGTTTCTCAAAAACCCATTATTTCTCCATCTTCAAACTTTGCATATCTCTGGCCAACATATGTAAGATTAACGTGTTTTTTTTGTTTTTTTTTAAATAAAAAGGGTGTTTTTGAGATTTTCAAAATCAAAAATTTTGAAAATTTGTAAAATTTTCATGCTTCAAAATGGGTTGTGTTGCATATCAAATTAAAGCCCATAAAAAGAGTTATAGATGAGCCCTCTAGCATCACTACCTACAGACTTATTTTTGTGTGTGTGTGTGTGTGTGGCATACCTGCAAAATTTTGCCATTTTTGAAAATCAACAACAATAAAAAAAAAAAAAAAAAAAAACTGCTGACCCAAAAATCAGAAAATTTAAATTTTTCATACACTTCATAAGTACAAACTGTAAACAAAAAATAATTGAAATCTGAGACATAAAGGTCCGATTTCATATCCTAATATATTTTGGAAAACCATATTTTTCAGCATATAACTTGACTTTTTTCTTCAGAAGTCCAGGCCTTGACTTATGTCACATTGATGTATCTGCTGAAATTTCTCAATAAGAAAAACAAAATATTGTGCCTGAAATTTGGTCATGATCCAAGCACTCTGAAAGGCAATATTATGTACTTAAGAAGCCATTCCAAAAGCATACAAAATGTAATATTCCATTCGTAAGAACTTGTTTTAAAGCTGCAGAACTGGATATTTCCATTCCACAGAAACATTGTGACCGATTTGGAGTGGTAGCTGTCGTATGTTATTTTTTGTATCCCTTTAACTATCCCTCCAAGGCCCAGTGGGTAGCATTCACCTCTGGTTTTGCAAAGATGCCAGAACTACAATGGGTGCATCTTACTTATCTTTCAATGATTAAACCTGAAATGAAACTGAAACACATAACTGTGTGGATAGCCGGTGGAGCATGCACTTTAAGAATAGCAATGACCAGCTGCTAACAAAGACTTTTTTTTTCTTTCTGCTATCGATCGGTTGTATATCTCAAATGAATTAAAATCAACTATTGCTTTCATTTATTATGGTTATCTTAATTTATTTCATGTTTCTGATTGAAATCGAAAGTTCTTTTGGTTTCTAATTTCATTTGAACTCTGCAAGAAAGCAGCGAACCATAACTTATCCTGAAAGCATCTCTGATTTCACACACTGTGTGACATTGTTTTTTGTTGTTGTTTTTCACCTTTGCTCAAAAGCTTCTGTGATTGTTCATTATAAGGAAAAATTCATAGAAAAGGGAAGGGATACAGTAGTATCATTTCGTAAGAAAAGAAAAAAATAAGCTTAAGAAATTAAATTCTTTTCCAAAACAAATGTGGAAGTTTTTTTCATTTTCCCTTCCTTTTAATATTTACTGAAACATTAAAAATATAGTTACAGAATTTCAGAACACTAACTGCATTTGTTCTTGCCTTATCTTATACTCAGGATCAACTTATTTATGAATAAAGATAAGGAAATTGTGAAATTTAACCCATTTGACTTATATTTCACATCGACTTATAAGCCAAAAAATATGGTACCTATAGAACAGTATTTATACGAAAATGACATTGTTATGAACCCATTAAAATGCAAAGTACTTAATTAAACTAAGCAAAAACTACCATTTTTATGTATCTTGTTTTCAGGTCTTTGCTTGATTGCACTTGTGTTCAGAAGTGATCCAGATATAACAACTACCTGGAGTTGTGTACAGATTATTATGGCTGGCGTCATGATTACATTTGGAGCTTTTGTATTTGGTGTTGTGTTTATGCAAGTTCTAATGGTTGATCTACAGTCAGGTGGAACTGCACCTTCACACACTAAGTGTCCATAAATTAATGAGTAAAAATAAAAAATGCAACTTTCTTTTTGGCTGCGTGTGTATGAATGTTAAATTTTTTACATTTTGTTAATGTTTCTAAGAGTTTAAGTGTGTATCATATGGTGAATGTCATTCATTACATCAATTTTTTAAACATTCTTACATGATTTAACATTTTTGCATTGATATAGATTTGCACATTCCTATGTCAGAAACTTATTGTTTGAAGATTGCAAACTTATGTGTACATATTGCTGTGCTTGTAATACTATTATACTATAAGGCAACGAAGGAGTTTTTGTGCATGTCATGTAAATATAGAAACATTCGTGAGAAATGTTAAAAAACATCTTTTTATTAATGCTAGTTCTTCATATTCTCATTTTGTTTTATTTTTTTATTCATTATTTTTTTTATCAATTCTGCTTGAGGCAACAAATGTTCTTTATGTGAACAAAATTCGGGTTAGAAAAATTATGGATAAAACTTATATATCTGTGACTTAGTTTATGTAGGTGCAAAATTTTATGCCTACATGCACACTGATATTCTGCATATGCAAAATGTTTGCATTATAAAGTGAAAACATGATGATCCATTAGTGTCTAAGTATATTTCTTTAATTATTAGTGTCTCTAAATGTGGAATTTGGCAATCTTTTAAATTCTTATAATATTTATTAGAATTTAAAAGCACCAAATTCCACATTTAATGTACCTTTATTCCTAGTTTTACTATTGGATTGCATTTTATTTGTTTAAAGAATGGTAAGGCTTAATATTCATAAGTGTAAACTATGCTTATTTTCAAAAGTGTATACAATTTTTTGGATGCAGTTTGATTTCAAAGTTGCATTTCCATTGTGAATATTAGCAGCTAAGAAAATGTGGAAATATTGTTACAAAAAATCTGTTGTTAAATTATCACAAATAAATCAATTTAGAAATCATAACCAATGTTTATCCCAAAGAAGGGTATTGATATATTCTGAAGATAAAGAGGGACACACACATGGAATAGTGGTCATTTGCATTATTTTGACTTCCAGTTGACAAATGCTTGAAATATTATCTGATAATACAGTTTCAAGTTTTCATTTACATATGCACATACTTTTGAATATATGCAACTAATCACATTAAGACACTACATTTTGTAGTAAATATCTACTTATTTTTGTCTAACAATCCAGTGAAGAATCATTTATTAAAACAAAGCTCATGACTAATCAGTCATATTCAGACTTGTGGAATTTGCTGCCAGTTTCTGAGAACTTTTTTACCAAGACAGTAGTTCTGTGCATATTTTTTTTTCAAGATATATTTCATTATTTTCATTCCAAAACACATTATTACTGTAACAATTTTGATCCTTCTCTAAAATCATTTTGATGCCTGAACAAATATGTCACAAACATTGTTGAAATATTAATGCATCTGTCAGTAAAAGTTAGTTGTTATAAACAAAGTCCAAAAAGAAACATTGCCTATGAGGAAGAAACAAAGGTACCTGACTGGGAAGCATAGTTTACATTTCTCACACTTTTTTTGTGGCTTAATTAATCACACCAAAAACATAACTGACAACAGATATATAAATATGTGATATTTAAGAAAAATTGCTGATACTTTCGTTAGTTCATTTTCATAATTTAAGGCTTCAATTATGTAATATATCAAGCCAAGAAGCTTTATCAGAGGAAGAGATAAAAAATGCTCTGAAGCCATATGCAGTCATTCAGGTTTGTGAGTTCAATGTACAGGTGCTGATTGTTTTGGTAATATGGTCTTTGTAGTTACTGCCATACTTATGCAGCAGATGCCTCCCCCCCCCCAATATATATATATATTGAGATCAGACATTTCTTGTAAAATTTCTAAAACTTTTTTTTTCATTCAGGCAAGATCTTTATAACCAACCCTTAAGGCAGGTAGATCTCTTTAAGCCGTATAACTCACTACCTTTGGTTCAGCACAAATGGAGTACATGATGAGAAAGGTTTCTTGCTTCTGAGTTCCTAATTTTAAACTTGCCTTGTAGCATATTTTCTTATTACAGGAAGAAACATATAATGAAAAAAAAATTGGAATCTAAAAAATAGCTGTAGTTGCTATGTAGGCAGCATCCCCCCCCCCCCCTTTTTTTTTTTTTAAATGCAGTCTTTACTATTACAATGTTTTGTTTGTTGTATTAGTTGCGTTAAGTAGATGTAGGTGCTTTCAAAAGGCCCAGGCAAAACAAATTAAGAGCTGGAGTAAAAACTCAAATCCCTTCTAATAGTGGAAATTCATGGGTTATGTAGGAACTTTGTGTGATAAAGATTTGCTTGCTTATTCAGGGAATCTATACCATTGCTCTTTTTATGCTAGGAATCAAAACCACTGAAAAAGAGCTAATCCACCCAGGTACAGAAGTGAACACTAGGGTGTGTTCACTTTCTGAAGAATATATATAGCTCACGCTTATTGCAAAACACGTGAGTGAACATCTGCAAACTGACATTTAATCTCACTTTCCTAAAGCCATGAATCAATTTCATAAGAAGTCTGCTGTGAAATTTACTCCCTATGTATTTTCATGAGCTAGAAACATAAAAAGTCTTAATTTTACATTAAAAAGAATGCCATATTTAGTTTACATTTGTTCACATTGAATGATGTGTGCATATTATTAGGGAGATGATTGGTGTATTTCACTAACAAAACCACTTTGAACATGAAATTTGCTTCTCGTTCTGTGTTTTCACATGAATTGCATGCATTTCTGACAGTATAATCAGCATGTTCATTTCATTGTAAAAGTACATACTGTTTATTAAAGTTTATTATAGATGAGTAAAGGTTAATTCAAACAAAAATTGCACTGGCTAAATTAATGTTTGGGACTTCTCATTATCTGCAAGTAATGCTGACAAATGAAATCTTTGGTTTGGAGTTTCCCAACAGGAACATTCAAATACATACACGAGGTAAATGAAAAAGTCAGAGGACTGAAAAAAATTAAAAATAAAGAAATTTAGTACCTTTTCAGGTGGATATTCAAGAAATTGTTCTATTTGTACTATGTGTCATAACAGAATAACTTGTTAAACATGTATTCATATTACTACAAAAGCGTTTGCAAGGCATAGCATTGCATATATTATCAGTGGTATTTTTAATTGTAAGAATGATGAAAAGATTGCTCAAAAATTTAATTAGAAGGTCTAAAAAGTGACTGTCATTGGCTTTTCCATTTACAGTTCTGAACACTATTTATTTTCATAGTGAAATGACTTCTTGTGGATATGATGATTTAAAAAACTGTTCTTGTTCTGTGTGCATTTCTGAGTGCCATCAAATGTTATTATGCTTTAAGACAAAATATTGGAAGGCATGTAGCAAATTTGGAAAGGACTGTGTGTAAGTCATTCTTGTATTCTTAGAAAGATGAACCTCCTCCATTTCCAGCAAAGTGATGCCCACACATTTTGCTGTCAATGCATGTGTAAAACACCAGGTTCAATAACTTCACATGCTAATGGAAGGAACTTCTCCCAAGTGTAGGTATTTAAATCATTTTGCTTTGGAGAGTTAAATTGTTTATATTATCAGGTATATTTTTGATTTAAAGATAAGATTTCCCAGAAATTTCTAAATAACAGGTCTGAAATGGTTACTTATTGTCATGGATTTATTAAGCTGGTAACTTACTGTGAAATTATGTTGAACTTATAAAATGTATGCTGTTTACTTTTCATTAAATATGTTAGATACATGACCCTTATTCAAGTTGGAAGGGATTATGATTTAGACAATACAACTGAATCACTTTTTCTGCAGCCACAGTATAACCATCGACTGACTACTTTTCAATACCTACAACTGTGATTTATAATCTGGTTGTGATATGTATCAGAAATGTATATTTTTGGAACACTGAGAATTATGTTTCTGTATTTAAACTCCTGATTATCTGTGTCAATTAACATTACAGAAACTGAATTTGAGTTAATCATTGCACAAAGTAGCCTTTGAGGTGACCCATTATTACCAAATTCTTAATTCTCATTTGGAAATGTTGTAAGGCATATTCACATGAATGGTACTGTACAAGGTTCACCATGAACATGCTAGTATTTAGTGCTGAACTGTTAGGATGCAAAATGTAATTAAGCTTTCCCTAAATCATTCTGTTTTGTTTTCAGGCAAGTTCTTTGAGGTATAATAAAATCTATCAGATGTTTTGTAGAATAAATTTATATTTAAACTTGATTGATTAATTGTGGAACAGTTTTTTTATTCACATCTGAAATATAGTTATGTTATCAATAAGGGTCTTAAAAAAACTTCATGTGGCTGAAAGATTGTACGACTGGAATTGAGCAAGTGTTAATAAAATGTATGATATAACAACTTAGATGAGTTATGTAGTTCTCTAGCTTTTGTGTGTCTTGTGGTTTGATCTTTTTATTTAGTTCTAATTTTTGATTTGTATTTCATCACTGAAATATTTTGAGGTATTTTGGGAGGTATGACATATTTCTTATATTTCATTTAACAATAATAGTGCGTATAACAGATAGTATTTTTATTTCACTTGTAGCAGGGATGATTTTCCTGAGACATTTGAATGCGTGCATTAATCTTTGAAACAGCAGGGAATTCTCAGCTGTGTAGATACACTAGCACTATTTCCATTTATTTCAGCATAAGGTAATTTAAAAAAGCACTTTTGAGTCTTCAGACAGTTTTCATTGTGATCATAAAAATGTAACATTTCATATTGGTCATGTATGGTCATGTATCTATGAGGCTTTGTATGTGTTCAAGAAAGACTTGAGCATTTTTTTGTTTATTTAATAGCATATCTACATATTCCCATATGTAGCTATACTATCACAGCATACATATACATACACCAAAGCATCATCACAGCATACACATACATACACCAAAGCATCATCACAGCATACACATACATACACCAAAGCATCATCACAGCATACACCCAACTCCCCTTCATGTAAATAAACCTTTCCGAGCAGTTGCGTTGCATATGACCATGAGTAGAACGCTGTGAAGAAGCATCTCCCACCTCTCAGTCGAGTTATGGGTATCACAGCCGAATAACTTGAAGCTTTGAAGTTCTGTGTTTGTTTAGGGGAAACGAATTAGGAAACATGAAATGTTGATGCAGGGATATGGTGAGAGTGTGATGCCACATCGTACAGCTTAGTGGTGGTTGAAATAATTTTGTGAATGCTGCAAATCTTTTCAGAAACAAGGTAGACTTGGAGTGTCATCAACAGCCATTACTGATCAAAAGGTAGGCACTGCAGCCACGATCATTTGTGAGGATCATCAGCTCACAGGGAGACAAATGGCAGAATATTTACGAATTTCAGTTGGAAGTGTCCACACTATACTCTGTGAGAAACTACACACGACGGATTCCTTGGTTACCGACACCTGAATAAGAACAAGTGTGTAATGAGGTGTGTGAATTTTTAAAGCAAGTAGTTGATTCAAACGAGGACTACCTTAAGTCAGTGATTACAGGTGATGAAACTTTTCTTTATCACTACAATCCAGAAGGCAAACAACAGAACTCTGTATGGAAAACTCGGTGATCTCCAAAGGCAAGATGTGTAAAGTCTGCAGGAAAGGTAATGGTTCTTTGATTACCAAGGAATGCTGTGCCGCGGAATACCACAGGTAATGCGTTATGTACCTATTTTGACTGCTGATTGCGCACATCCATAAGAAACTTCCACACATTCACCAAAATGGTTGGAAACTCCACCATGATAATGCTCAATCTCGCATGGCGCAAAAAGTTACTACCTTGGCTGAAAAAAATATTGGAATGGTTCCACACCCTCCATACAGTACAGATTTAGCATCTTGTGACTTTTTCTTTTCCCAACTTTCAAAAAGAACTTGTGAGGACATAGATTTGTGTCAACAGAAGAGGTAGTCAAAGCTTCAGAGGAGGCTCTGAAAGGGATGGCTTCCAGCACGTCTCTGAGGAGTGAGCAATGTTTGGACAGGTGCATTACCTCCATATGAGATTACTTTGAAAAGGACCACTGCCATATGTAGTTCAGGTTCGTACATACCCATTTGTAAATTTCTGCACAAGACTTTCTTGAATGGGCCTTGTACATGATGCTCTTGGAAACAGAATTTACATATATTAAGAGTATCAGTACTAATTGACATCACAAATATTTGAAAATAAACATTTTTATTTTCAAATACTTGTGATGTCAATTAATACTGATACTCAATATAACATAAATGCTTGCTACTCATTAAAGTTTGCACCTGAAGTAGCAAATTACCTAATAACTTGTTGCGCCACCCTTCACCTTCAAGACAACCTCAATTCAATGTGGCATGGTTTAAACAAGGTGCTGTTATCACTGTACATGTATGTTCTAAATGTTCTCTGGAGGAGGATCTGTTACAAATGGCTCTCTGAATCTCATCCCACATGTGTTCAATGGGGTTAAAATCTAGAGACCGTGGGGCAGGGGCACACTTAAAGGGGGGTGTCCCAGGTCCAGACCACCCATGAGGCCAAGTGTTTCGTAATATGATTCTAACACCAGTGTCAGACACGACACGAGAGATTCCTAGTTGTAAATCTACCTAGCGAAAACAAGTTCACAATTTTCACCAAGTGTACTTGTTTTCGCTAGCTAGATTTACAACTGTTGCTTTTGAAATGGACGCATACTTTTTTTCCTTCCCCACTTCTAATCTTCTCTAAGGCCGCCCCAGTGGCGCAGTGGTCTAAGGCGCTGGCCTCTGATCATTCGTCCGTAAGGGGTCCGGGTTCGAATCCCGGTCAGGCATGGATGTTGTGTTTGTCTTACGGCACTGGCTCTCTCCCTTCCCTGGAACCAGTGACCCTAAATTAGGGACGGGCGACTGCTTATAGCCCATTGAGTTGCTCACGGTGGTCGTTAAACCTCCAATCAAAAAAAAAATCTTCTCTAAGGGAGGGTTCTGCTTTGTCAGCAGTTGAAAATGGAAAAAGAATGTCTGGCATCTGTCTCAAAACTGTTTTCCCCTTTCGGTGGGTTGGAGCGATTTCTTCACGCTCATGCCGGAAGCGTCTCCTAGGTGACAAGGTGAGCCACAATCGTGAGCAGGCAGGGGAGCAACCAATCGTGGCAGGGGAAGGTGCAAACTGGTGGGAGGGTAGCAGTGCTGATGCCAGTATAGCCATGGTGTTGGAAGGCTGGAAGCAGTGGGCCATGCAGTTACATTTTCCCTGTTCCCTCACTAGATCAACACTTAAAGGTTTAATCTAAAGAACTTGTGTGTTTCCATTTGATCTGCTGCCATTTTTTTTGTGCTGTTCCCCAGTAACGGGACGATTTTAATGCCAGTGACAGTGCATAAGAAGCCAGGTATGTTTGTGATTAACCCCTTTTCTGAAATATGTATTTTTATTAAAATTAAAAACAATTAAAACCATTTGCAGCTGGATAATTCAGGAATACAATGTATTAAATTCTTTCACACATTAAAACATTTATTATAGGCTAACTGTCATGTCACATAAGTACTTATACATGAGCATTTTTACTTGTAGATCCGGACACCCCTCCCCCTTTCGAATTTCTGGGTGTGCCCCTGCCGTGGGGACAATTTTAGTAGTTTGAAATCACTGTCATTCTTCTAGAACCACTGTGTGATGATCTGAGCCTTGTGGCATGGTGCATTATCCTGCTGAAAGCAGTCCTCTCCATAAGGAAACACCACGCACATGTGTGGGAGTCCCTGCTCCACAATTATTTTAAGATACTTCACGACATTCAAATACTGTTCCAGAGGTATTCCCAATGTCAGACATGAAAACTGCCTCCCCTTCTAGCCATTTTCTTTCTCTTTTCATGTGCATCTCTGTGCTATTCAGAAAATTTTAATTTGGAGGGAATATTTCAAGATGTTATATACAGAAAGAAAAAAACAAAGTTCCTAAAATGGAAAACAATTTATTACAGCAATATATAATCATTATATGTCTTCACAGAGCTCTTGATTTCATATTTTGGTCATGTAAGACTCACAAATATTTCCTCAAAGTAAAAATCACTACAAATTTACCATTTTATGGTTTGACAAAGTTGTGCGAAGCTACAAAATAAATGGACCTTTGGTTGCTGAGTGAATGTCACTGAAAACTCAGGACCTCAAGGAAAAATATAACTGCCTTGATTAAAAAATGTTGCTAATTCTGAGCACCTTGCTTGGTATAGTTGGATGAAAACTATGTAGCTTTAACTAGAACTAACTCATTTTGTGAAAGACAGCTATCTAAAAGTATTAAACTGTACATAAGTTTATGTTAATATAACATTTGACACTTTCTGGTCATTAAAATACCAACCGTTGACTTCAAAGTTTTTGTATTTGGCCTTCAGTGATTCAGAGTCGATGCTCTCTTAGCTCATGGTTGTAGATCTTGGAAGCGATCCCTTAGTAGGCTGTAGTGCTCGTAGTCCGAGACATGCACTGAAGAGGTAGAAGATGGCATTTACAATGCCCAGTGCCTGTAAAAAGAACTGTTATTCAGCATACTGTTACAGAAAGCTCATGAATAATTAATACAGACAATTGACGTAGATAAGCAACATCAAACAGACGTAATCGCTCTTTCCACGTTTGTAAGTGAGTCACGAAAAATTCTCATTGGCCGCCACCGGGAATCGAACCCAGGGTCTTCCAGTTACGCGCCGGACAGTTCGATTCCCCGTGGCGGTCCATCCGTGACTCATTCATAAACGTGGAAAGAGCGATTACTTCTGTTTGAAGCTTATGAATGTTGCATGTAAATACAGAGTTACAGAACTGAATATTTTTCATTATTTCTACATCTTTCTGAGAATATCAGTAAGTTGTTCCTCATTTTAGAACAGCTAATTATTTTAAAATAATTGTTTTGAGAAAGTTAATTAGCAAAGCACTTAAACATACTACGTATAATGATGTGGATGGACAATATACACATTACGGCAGCAGAGTGGCCTATAACGTTGACTTTTATTCCTTTTTCTCAAGATGGGACCGGGTTAAAGTCCTGGGTGAAGCACTTCTGCTATGCTTATCTGACAGCACTGGTTCTGTAATCCTTCTCTAGAAGGATAACGGATGGGTGACTGCTTATACCCCACGAAATTGCTCGTGCAGTATATATACACTGAAGTGCCAGAAAAACTGGTACAGACGAGGTTATGCAAAATGCATAACAACTTCACCTATGCGCGTACTCTGTTGCGTCCGCCAGTGCGTATATAAAGCGATAGACATCCTTGCCAGCTGTCGGAGCTGTTTTCGGCACGAGAATGACAAGTAATAACGATTCAAGTGATTTTCAACGCGGCAGCATTGTTGGCTCTCGTGAGATGGGTTATAGTATTCGGAGGTAGAAACGAAGTTCGGATTTTCACGGACGACCATTGCAAGGGTGTACCGTGACTACAAGAATTCCGGCAAAACCTCCAACCTACGATACCAGTGTAACCGTAAAAAGACATTGGGTGAACGTGACCATCGTTGGCTGTCAAGAATCGTTTCACGCGATAGGCGTGCAACACTTTCGCAGGTATCATCGGAATTCAATGCTGGAGCCTCAACAAGCATCAGCGTCCGGACTGTGCAACGTACCCTGCACGATATGGGCTTTGGGAGCCGACTCCCAACTCGAGTCCCCTTGATGGGCGCACGACACAGAGCTATGCGCCACGCTTGGGCACTTGATGACTGGAAATAAGTAGCCTGGTCTGACGAGTCGCGTTTTCAACTGTATCTGGCTGGCAGATGGAAGGATTCGCGTGTGGCGCAAACCCCATGAAGGCCGCCCCGGTGGCGCAGTGGTTAAGGCGATGGCCTCTGATCATTCGTCCGAAGGGGTCCGGGTTCGAATCCCGGTGAGGCATGGATGTTGCGTTTGTCTTACGGCACTGGCTCTCTCCCTTCCCTGGAACCAGTGACCCTAAATTAGGGACGGGCGACTGCTTATAGCCGATTGAGTTGCTCACGGTGGTCGTTAAACCTCCAATCAAAAAAAAAACCATGAAGCCATGGATCTCTCATGTCAACAGGGAACTGTACCGGCTGGTGGGCGGGGGGTGGTCCGTAATGGTATGGAGTGTGTTTAGCTGCACTTCATTGGGACCCCTGGTACGTCTACAAACGTCTGTGACTGGCCAACGCTATGTGCGCATACTTTCTGATGAGGTACACCCGTTCATGTCCTGCATTCATGCTGATGGGTTGGGCCTGTTCCAACCAAGGAGATAAAAATAGTACTTCTGGAGATGGCGGCTTCACGGTTAAGAGACTCAGGGCAACTGTTGGAATTTGTCGTTGTTTACATAATACGTATGTAATTTCAACTGTGTGTGTTTTGCAATAGTGTGGCTTTTGGTTGCAGAAACAGTGTTAATATCAAACTGGAATGAATTATACTTCTTATACGAGTGAAATTTTTAATTTTAACGTAATATTTTGTTTGGAATTCGCACTAACATTCGTGTATTTCAATTTAAAATAAAAATGGGAAGGAGTCTCAAAATAATTAAGAATTTTATAAATTCAGCATTTTCTTACACATCGGCAACAAATGACGATGCGAAATCAGAAACATTTGCGAGAAAGGTCATTCGGCCAACACAAAATGCATTGCAATAACATTGAAACCTATTGCAATGACTGCTATCGCTTACGGTTATAGGCTTCACGCAAAGTGGTGCTACTATGCCACCCCGGTGGCGCAGTGGTCTAAGCGATGTCCTCTGATCATTCGTCCGAACGGGGTCCGGGTTCGAATCCCGGTCAGGCATGGATGTTGTGTTTGTCTTGCGGCACTGGCTCTCTCCCTTCCCTGGAACCAGTGACCCTAAATTAGGGACGGGCGACTGCTTATAGCCCATTGAGTTGCTCACGGTGGTCGTTAAACCTCCAATCAAAAAAAAATCCCGGTGAGGCATGGATGTTGTGTTTGTCTTACGGCACTGGCTCTCTCCCTCTCCTGGAACCAGTGACCCTAAATTCGGGACGGGCGACTGCTTATAGCCCATTTGAGTTGCTCACGGTGGTCGTTAAACCTCCAATCAAAAAAAAAAAAAAAAGTGGTGCTACTCCATTAGCAAGGGCATCTCAGATATTTTATTTTAGCCTCCTTGGTTCCAACAGACAATGCGCCTCCACACAAGTGTCGAGACGTCACATTATGGTTAGAGGAGCATTCATCTGAGTTTGGGGTGTTGCTATTCCCACCCAAGTCCCCAGATCTGAACGTGATAGAATACATTTGGAATGCCATACAACGCGCTATCGAACACAGGAATCCGATACCGCAGATTACACCCGAATTGTGGAACGCTCTGCAGGAAGTATGGTGTGCATTGCCTACAGCAGCTTGTGCAGTCCATGCCCCGTCGCATTTTTGCTGTCCTGAGCTCCCGTGGGGGACCTACCAAGTATTAGACTGATGTACCAGTTTTTCTGGCACTTCAGTGTATATGATATATAGTATATGCATGCACATTATGCTGGAAAAAGTATTCAGACATTTACCTGGAGTAGCAAAAAAAGCTTTTATTTTAAAATCTCGGAATGTAGAAGGAACAACTCTAGTTGTAATGATAGAACATAGAAACAACAACCCTATCTTTAATGTCAGCGTCAATCGTTCTCTTCGTGCTTTTTACTAAATTACGGTCAGTCTCAACCAGAATATTTCTCCACTGTTTCCTACAAATCGACTGCCAAAGCTAATTTGGTGGAAGGTCGCTGTGGCTGAGATCTGATTCGGCACACCAATCTGTCCCAATGGTGTTCTATTGGGTTGAATTCCGGATTTTGAGCTCACCAGTTTGAGATGTTAACCTTGTTCTTCATAACCACTCTTATAAACATCATGCAGTTTATGTCATGGATCATAATCGTGCTGAAACAGTGGTCTCTTCCAACGTACTGTTGCAGTGTATGTAGCGCGGAATTGTTCAGAATATCGAGGTAAAGGTTGGGCTTCATGATTCTTGGTAAAACAACCAGTGGAAGTCCCATCCAGATAAAACATCCACAATCCGTTACAGAGACACCAACAAACTTGACAATTCGAACGATGCAGACATAAGACAACTGTTCCCGTTGCAATCGCAGACCCAAACACGCGAGGGGAAAAAGTGAAGTGCACACCCGTTGGTGCAGTGGTCTAAGCGCCAGCTCATGAAGGGTCCGGGATATTGTGTTTATCTTACGGCACTGGTTCTCTCCCTTTTCTGGAAACAGTGGCCCTAAATTAGAGACTGGCGATTACTAATAGCCCACCGAGTTGCTGGATATTTTTCTGTCTCTTTTTTTTTTTTTTTTTTTTTTTTTGATTGGAGGTTTAACGACCACCGTGAGCAACTCAATGGGCTATAAGCAGTCGCCCGTCCCTAATTTAGGGTCACTGGCTCCAGGGAAGGGAGAGAGCCAGTGCCGTAAGACAAACACAACATCCATGCCTCACCGGGATTCGAACCCGGACCCCGTTCGGACGAATGATCAGAGGCCATCGCTTAGACCACTGCGCCACCGGGGCGGCTTTCTGTCTCTTTATATCCAATCTAGTATTGCAGTTGTCCAACGGTGCTCACTGCTCTGGCAACATGTCTATCACATTGCCATTTCATGGATTTTATCTTGATCATGATATCATCAACTCTTGTCATTTCCCTAATCCATGCATTTTTTTTTCTGTCTGTCCTGGTTACAGCAAGCATGCTGCTTTCACTTGTTTGCTGCCTGTGTATGTATGTTTTAGTTAAGGTCTTTTTTTTTTTTTTTTTTTTTTTTTTTGGAGGTTTAACGACCACCGTGAGCAACTCAATGGGCTATAAGCAGTCGCCCGTCCCTAATTTAGGGTCACTGGTTCCAGGGAAGGGAGAGAGCCAGTGTCGTAAGACAAACACAACATCCATGCCTCACCGGGATTCGAACCCGGACCCCGTTCGGACGAATGATCAGAGGCCATCGCTTAGACCACTGCGCCACCGGGGCGGCAGTTAAGGTCTGTGATGCATAAGTAAGAACTGGAAAGATGCATTGATTAAACACTTTTCTTTTAAGACATAATGGCAAAATTGCTCTTTAAAATTGTACTGTTTCTTCAAAAGCTCCCCAGCCAAGTTTTATGCGTCTATTTATTCCTACAGCGGGTGGACAACGAAAAAGAAACATTTGAACTTTTGGGGGTGGGGGGTTTGGAGGTTTAACGACTACCGTGAGCAACTCAATGGGCTATAAGCAGTCGCCCGTCCCTAATTTAGGGCCACTTGTTCCAGGGAAGGGAGAAAGCCAGGGCCGTTAAACAAACAACATCCATGCCTCACGGAATTCGAACCCGGGCCCCATCAAGGACGACTGATCAGTAGCAGGACTTGTATCGATCCACTACGCCACCGGGGCGGCCACATTTGGGTTTAGGACACAACCATTTATTAGTACGGTGTAGAGCCTCCTTTGGAGACCAATACAGCTGCAATTCGTAATGAGAAGGATCGATACAAGTCCTGTGCAATGGCCAGAGAGATTTGAAGTCATTCCTCTTGCTGAAAAGTGGCTAGTTCATGACGCGATGCTGGTGGAGGAAAACTTTTTATGACTTGCTCCTCCAGAACACTCCAGGTTGGTTAAAGTCGGGTGGCTATACAGGCCATGACAGATGTTCGACCTAACTTTCATTCTCAGTAAACCACTCTTCCACCAGTATGTCTTTGTGTATTGGTGCGTTATAATCCTGATACACGCACCACCGTCAAGGTACAATGTTTGAACCATTGGGTCACCTGGTCCACCAGAATCGTCAGATAGTCCTTGGCAGTGATGTGCCCCTCAAGAACAATCAGTAGGCCGACAAACTGCCACGATATTGCTGCCCAAACCATCGCTGATCCACTTCCGTGCTGCACTGTGAGCCATAAACAGTCCGGATGGTAAGCCTGTGAGAGATGTCTCCACACGTAAACTCTCCCAGTTGTAGGCAAGTCAGTGAAGAACGATTCATCGGGGCCGACAGACTGCCACTGCGGGCAATAAACAGTCCGGATGTAAGCCTGTGAGAGATGTCTCCACACGTCAACTCTCCCAGTTGTAGGAAAGACAGTGAAGAACGATTCATCGGAGAACAATACACATTTCACGTTGTCCAACGTCCGCGATTTGCGCTGCTGGCGCTATTGCAACCGACGTTTGGCATTCTCACTGGTGATCCAGGGTTAGGCGATAGCAACATGACCGTGAATGTTGACCCGGTGAAACTCCCGACGAAGAGTTTTGGTGGAAACAGGTGAGTCGCTGTTCGTATTCAACTCTGCGGTGAGTTTGGCAGCTGTGGTTTTATGTTTTCTGGCTACCCCCAGCGTTAGTTCCTGGAGGTCCCTGTCAGACAGCTTCCTCTCACCTTGACAGTTACTTCTATTGGATGTGGTTCTTCTCTCTTGCTGGTATGCAGATATGACCCTGGACACCGTGGCTCACGATACATCACAAAGACTTGCTGTCTTGGACACAGATGCATCTGTGAGACGCGCACCAACAATCTGTCCTCTTTTAAACTCTGATATGTCTCCCATTATGCTGTGTTGATCGTACTTTTTGATATCCAGCTGTGCTACTGCTCTGCTAATGCAACCTTCACTCTCCGCTCTCGTTGATCGACTGCGAAATAGATGCAGGTTGGCCACCAGGTAACGCGCACAGCGGCGTGACACGTAGGGTGCTATTTGCGTACGTGTTTGTTTCATTGTCCACCCCCTGTATCTTGATGTGGCCCTCTCTTGACATCGGTTGCCCATGGAAAATGTAGGCATTGGGTACTTTTAGATTTGCCTGATCAACTTCCAAATCTTTAGTTCTTGTAAAAGCATTGCCCATAAACTTTGTCGGTAACTTCATTTTTAAGCCCACTTC
Source organism: Macrothele yani (assembly GCA_039090855.1). NCBI lineage: Eukaryota > Metazoa > Arthropoda > Arachnida > Araneae > Macrothelidae > Macrothele > Macrothele yani. Next base: position 82,381,080 of record CM077026.1, read on the forward strand.
TTTACTTTTGTCATTAAGTTCCAGGATGATACTCTGCAGCTCTTAGGGTGTACTTGCAAAAATGACTGTGTCGTCTGCAAAACGAAGGTGGATTATAAATAACCTTCGATATTTATACCCTTATCTTCTCAGTTCAATGATTTTGAAAGACTTTCTAAGTGGTACAAAATGATGCCGATCGGGGCGGGACAGAAACAATTTTAAAATTTCATTCCTACTGTATTGTATGAATTCAGTTTAATTGAACTGCACTTTAAAGTTGTACAGTGCAGATTTAATTGGGTGATGTCAACACTGCAGTTAAGGTACCCATTACTTGACAATTGTAACTAACTGCAGTTGGTATTTGAAATTGATTTTTAATTAGGATTCATTTGTTACTTAATTCACAGTGTACCTAATTTTAATTCAGTTTCCGAAAACAAGATTGCTCTGAATTTTGTCTGCCGGTTGTAATGAGTACAAATTATGACTGAAAAAACGTTTGGATCACTGGCATAGTACAGTTGGCAAATCGCCAGCCTTGTGTCTGTACACGACAGTTGGGAGTTGGACTCCCCGTTGCCGACCATCCAAAGTCATTGCTTAACACGAATGCGTATCCAAAATCGGCCCTGGACGTCTTCAACCATTTCCGACGGTTGCCTCCATAGGGTGTGTACCTTCCCTAGCATTGGAGCCACATAATATGGTGTATTCCTGGCTGACAATCCTAATAGGGTTGTAACTCTTGTCAAGGTAGAGGAAATCCACTTGAGTGAAAACTACTGTAAAAAGAAAAATATTTGAAGAAACTCAGCTGTCTCGGTGGCGCAGTGGTCTAAGCGCTGGCTTCTGACCATTTGCCCGAGATCGGTCCGGGTTTGAATCTCTGTGAGGCAGGGATGTTGCTTTTCTTATGTTATTGGCTCTTTCCCTTTCCTGGAAGTAATGACCCTAAATTAGGGATGGGTGAGTGCCTATAATCCGGCGAGTTGCTCACGGTTGTCGGTATACCCCAGTCAAAAGAAAGAAAACTAAACGCTCCGCCGCATGTGCCAGTATGTGTTAAGTTACGAGGCAATCGTGTGAATACTGTGCTGATAACCGTGTTGTTTTTAGTAAACAGGAATCGTACACCAACTATACTCAAAATACTGTAACTATGCAAGTGATCCGAATTTCTGGTAAAATAGAAAATCATAGTTTCCAAGCTTTCGCACATCAACCAGATGGCTTTCTCAAGGAAGGTAGACAGCAAACTGGGTAATAGAACACTTCTACAATTTTAACGTCGTGACTAGACAATAAATGAATAACTGCAAATGTAATTTAATTATTCATTCGCAGAAACGAGGCGTCATAGTTGGGCACGCGGTATCGCGGGAGAAAACGCAGCATTATTTGACGAACTGCTTCCAAACTCGTGGCAATTCTAAAGAGACGCTGTTATTGCAAGCCTCACTATCGGTTATGATCTCTAAAGTTTCGCGAATGGCAGTAGATTTAGGCATGGAGTAGGAATCTAATTTCTTTATATCATCCCACATAGAATTGGCGGATTCAAACTTGACTTTTCTGGACAGGGCCGTTGTTAAGTTACTTTTCTATTTCTTGTCTCTTTTATATTCGTTGAGTCTGATTCTAAACGAACGCTTGGTCATTCCGATGTGGTAACTCTTTGAGCCGTCCGGATATTGCAGTGGGATGGCATAAACACCTGCCTCCTTCAGAAATGGGAGCTTGTCAATATTTCTCTTAAGTATCGTATATAAAGATGCCGGAGGCTTTATGCCGTCACCGAATTTCATCCCCCTGAGCGCGTTTTTGAGTTGATAGGAAACATTTCGTATGTAAGGAAACGAGCCCAGGTAGCGTAGTTGCGGCACAGAAAGATTAACCCGGCTGGATCTGGATTTTCCGACGAAATTTTGTATCTGGTTCGAGGTGTATCCTGCCTCAGCAGCAAAATTAGTTATGTTTTTTAGTTCGCATTGTCTAGAGTGAACATCGGAGGAGACGATTCTATTTTACGCCAAGAAATTCGAATCACTAGTATAGTTATACTACACGGTCGAGTCATATTATTCTGATCACCAACAAATATCCAGAGTAACCGCCGCGTGTAGCGCTGGAAAGTAGCTAGACGGGCTGGGATTGACTCAATAAAGTGCTGGAAGCTGTTCACAGGTATGTGGAGCCATGCTGACCGCAGTGCATCTTCATCGTGCCCTTCCAACAACTCTTGGACATTTCTAACTGCGTCATACGTCGCATTGTCGAGCTGGAAGATCCCATCCGCACCAAAGAAGACAATCAGCTGTATGGGTGTACGTGGCCTGCAAGGGTGGAATCATAACGAATTTGGTCACTAGTGCCTTCCACAGGTATGAGTGGACCCAGAGAATGCCACGAAAACATTCCCCAGACCGAAACGCTTCCCCCACCAACTTGTGTTCTTCTCTTAATAGTTGAAGAGTGTTTGTTCTCTGATGTTTCTCGCCTTATACGCCAATGTCCATCCGTTCGATGAAGCAGAAAACGTGACTCATCGGAGAAGGCAATCCTTTGCCAATCAGCGGAGGTCCAATTCCGATACTGCCATGCAAATGTAAGCCTTTTCCGCCGATGCACCTTCGTTAGCATAGGTGCAGTGACCATCCGTCTGCATCGGAGCCCCATACGCAGCAGGATTCGCTGAACTGTTGTTTTAGACACACTTCCGGTAGCCCTCTGGTTCATTTAGCCAGTGAGTTGCTCATGCACCTTCACTGATGTGAGAGGTGCACTTCCGATGTTCACCTCTCACATCAACAGCACGTGGTGCTCCGCAGTTTCCACATCGCTTATTCGCAATGGTGCAATTTCTCTAATCACGATATACTTTAACCACAGCAGCACGTGAACAGTTCACAAACTGAGCTGTTTCAGAAATACTGCCACCCTTGGCCCGAAAGACGATAATCATCCCTTTTTTCAAAACTGATAAATCGCTCCTTTTATAAATGAAAGCAACGAGTGATATGTTTTCAGAGTGCGTACAGCACACCTGTTATATCTTCCAAGCCAGCTTACGGTACGTGCTTTCTTTCATTGGTTACGTCAAAAGTAGGAGATGGTCACGATAATGTGACTCGACTGTGTATTTTGACAGCGTTGTTTTATTTTGTGTACCAAAATATGATTTTACATGGTGACTTATTTCTTAAGTTTCCATCAATACGCCAGCGTCATTCGTAGCGTTCTTGTCGAAACATTTATCTTCATTCATCGCTGTATAAATTTTAGAGACAATTACAATGCTTACCCCAGCAGTGATGTAGGTTTGTTCGTAGCGCCTCTGGTATCCAAATATTACCACAGGTAATCCACATGCTAAGAACAAAGCTGCAGACAGTAAATGGTACAGTACAAACTGGAAATAGAAAATGCGTTTTAGTACAACATGAATATTAAAATATTAGCAAAATTGAATAATTGTATTACACATGCACTATATACGTCCCAAATAAGCAGGTATTCAAAAACGGTAGGAAGTACAGGGTGATTCATAAAGAAGTATACAGTTTCAACGTACTATAAAACAAGAACAATGTAAGATATTTTATGCTACCTGTAACAGAATTGTAGGAGAATGTTTCGAGTTTTTATAGAGACAGTCACAGTTGTTCTATGTGTGTCCCGTTAGTCACACGACACACATCCAGCCGGTAATCCATTTCCGCCCAAACGCGAGGTACGATCAGCGAAATTTTGCATCATCTGCACTTTGTATGGAATCATTTTCAGCTTCTTTCTCAAAATTCTCCAGACAGTGGGCTGTGAAATCTGCACCTCGTGACTCACCCTCCGCGTTGATTTTCCCGGGCTTCATTGACTGGCGGTGCAAACACTATCGAAGACTTCTTCCGATACACGTGGTCGTCCAGGACTTTTAAGTTTGCACAAACAGCCCGTAGTTTCAAATTTTTTATGCCAATCGCAGATAGATTTTCTGGTTGGAGGTTCTTTTCCGAATCGTGATCGAAAATGCCGTTGCACAACTATTACAGATTCCGTTTTGCTCAATTCAAGAACACAAAACGCCTTCTCAACCGCAGACGCTGCCATTTTGACTGACTAGTCACGTGACACGCGCGCTATCGCATACGTCACTTTCCTCAGTAGCGGGACACAAACTTTATGAGTACATCTACCTAACGGTTCGCAGTTGTGGTCCTTGTCTTCAACTGCTACTGTTTTACAGCATCTGGAACCTTTTTTTTTTTTTTTTTTGATTGGAGGTTTAACGACCACCGTGAGCAACTCAATGGGCTATAAGCAGTCGCCCGTCCCTAATTTAGGGTCACTGGTTCCAGGGAAGGGAGAGAGCCAGTGCCGTAAGACAAACACAACATCCATGCCTGACGGGATTCGAACCCGGACCCTTACGGACGAATGATCAAAGGCCAACGCCTTAGACCACTGCGCCACCGGGGCGGCCATCTGGAAACTGTATACTTCCTTACGAATCAAGGTGTAAAATCTTTCCGCGCTCATTGTTGGACATAAAATGATTTGCGATGTGTCCATTTAAGCAAAATATAGGCTTATATTGTTCTGAGTAAGGAATGTGTTGTAAATAGCGCAGTTTTCTAAACACTGGCATATGATTATTCGTCCGAGAAGGTTTCGGGTTCGAACCCCGTGAGGCATGGATGTTGTGTTTGTCTTACGGCATTGGTTCTCTCCCTTCCCTAGAACACTGGCTCCAAATTAGGGACGGGCGACTGCTTATAGCCCATTGAGTTGCTCACGGTGGTTGTTAAATTTTCAATTGAAAAAATTAATAAATAAATCATGCTACAACCAGGGCCGACTCAAACCGGTAAGCAAGACATCGTGGCGCCTTGTCGCCCCGGTGCCGTAGTGGTCTAAGCGATGGCTTCTGAACATTCGTCCAAGATGTGTCCGGGTTCGAATTTCGGTGAGGCATGGATGTTATGTTTGTCTTAAGTCGCTGACTCTTTCCCTTTTCTGGAACCAGTTGCCCTAAATTAGGGACGGGCAACTGCTTATAGCCCACTGAGGTGCTCACGGTGGTCGTTATACCTCCATTAAATTAATAATAATAAAAAAAAATCTCGTGGCTCCTTCTGTAGGGGGAGTTCTTGACAACGCAACTCTTGTAAAAAATTTGAAGTTGAATAGCCTGTGCGGGAAAAATAAAACAATTCTGAAGCTTTGTAGCCTTATTTTGTTTTATAGCAGGGAACAAAAATGAGTACTGTCCAATTTATCCTGCCTCTCTTTGGCCACTGGCTATCTAGTTGGTCGCATCTTCTTTCCCTTTTACTCCCTTCTTTTTCTGAGGATACGAAATAGCCTACAATGTTAGTTTTCCTGGAGCCACCCCTCTGCCGGTAGTTCTGTATTTTCCCACTAAACAAAGGAACAAGCTGCTTGGAGTGACAGTTAACGGTGGGGCGGAATTTCGCTCTATGAAAATTTTACGAAGGAGCTTTTTGTTTGCATGATAAAATGTACACGACATAGAAAAATTACCTGCGTATTTTTTTTCTGTGTTTCGAGTACAAGGCTTAAGCATCAGGGGCGCTGATCCGGCTTGGTGAACTAATAAATAATTTTACGAGGAGCATTCATATCCCATATTTTTTAACGTGAATGAAATTACCATTTAACTAGTGACAATTTGCGTAACTAAGTATTTGAAAAATAGTAAAACACCTTATCTGTATCTCCTTTTTATTTCGAGGTTTAACGACCACCATGAACAACTCGATGGGCGATAAGCGGTCACCCGTCCGTAATTTAGGGCCACTGGTCCAGGGAAGAGAGAGAAAAAAAGAGCAGTGCCGTAAAATAAACACAACATCCATGCCCCACTGGACTATCTCGCACAAATGGTCAAAAGCCAGCGCTTAGACAACTGTGTCACCTGGGCAATACCACTAAGGGGTATTTTTAAGTGGAATGGGGTAGAACAGCCAAATGTATGTGAATTTGTTAGATTTGAAAAGAGGAACTTTTCGCTTGAAAAAATTTACATAAAGAGGCGCTGAAATGGTACTTTGCATCGGGGCGCAGACATGCCTTGAGCTGGCGCTGGTTATGATTTTCTACATTGCATCTCAGCTACTTTTCCACTACGACTCGAAACCCGTGTTTTGGATTTTGTCGTCACTTGTGCTCGTACAGCTGACATAGTTACGAAACATCAATTTGGGCTCTTCTGCAGGGTTGTTTCCTGCGGTGAAAATTCATCAATAAATCTGTACAGTTGTATAACGTCACTGTCGCTTGGGAAGTACGCAATTCTTAAGAAAGCATTTTTCATACGTTTACTCATAAAGAACCCCTAAGCAGATGATTTCCCCATAGAGTCTGGCACTATTCTTGCAGTTTAAAAATAACTGAATGCGTCAACTTCACATTAAATTTGTTAGTACACCCATACTGAGCATTGAAAATGACTGCTGCGTATGGAAATTAACACTTTTGAATAAACTTCGGGAAGCCACCCCGATGGCGCAGTGGCCTAAGCTTTGGCTTCTGATCATTCGTCTGATATGTGCCCTGCTTCGAATCCCGTTTGAGGCATACATGGCATGCTTGTTTTATGGTACTGATTCTCTTCCTTTCCTGGAACAAGTGGCCCTAAATTAGGGACAGGAAACTGCTTATAGACGATCCAATTGCTCACGGTGGTCGTTAAACTTTCTCAAATAAACAAACTTCTTGAACAAAGCCAGTCGCGGAAGCAGCAACTGCCGCCCCGGTGGCGCATTGGTCTAAGGCGCTGGCCTCTGATCATTCGTCCGTAAGGGGTCCGGGTTCGAATGCCGGTCAGGCATGGATGTTGTGTTTGTCTTATGGCACTGGCTCTCTCCCTTCCCTGGAACTAGTGACCCTAAATTAGGGACGGGCGACTGCTTATAGCCCATTGAGTTGCTCACGGTGGTCGTTAAACCTCCAATCAAAAAAAAAAAAAGAAGCAGCAACTCATTTGGTATGTGTTAACAGCGTTTTGAATGAATATGCACAAGTCATTACAAGGATATTGGTGGAGTCGCAGTTCTGGTTATTAACACGCAATTCGACCAGCGTATGAAAGAAAAGTTCTGCAGGGAAATTCCTTCGGGTCTGAACGCTTATTATGTGGAATATCTCAGGACACGAGATAAATGTAAGAATGTGAAACACGATTAAAACTATTCTTCATTCTCTGGAAGTGAATTGCAGTAGTTCTCAGTAATGTTCCTGAATCCCGGTAGGTAGCAGGTGCAGCCAACAAGTTGGTCTATACGGGCTCATTGCAGAAATCGCTTGTGGGTCCTGTTACTGCATCGGAACGAAAGGTGTTAAATTCCGGAGCGTGTCTACATGTCCGTATGTATCGAGTAATTGATTCCATCAGGTGGTCTTTCAGACGAAGTTTGGTGACCGTAAACCACCGACCGTCGCCCCGGTGGCACAGTGGTCTAAGCGATGGCTTATGACCCTTCGTCCGAGGGAGTCTGGGTTCGAATCCCGGTGAAGCATGGATGTTGTGTTCGTCTTACGGCACTGGCTCTCTCCTTTCCCTCGAACCAGTGACCCTAATTAGGGAAGGGTGACTGTATGTAGCCCATTGAGTTGCTCACGGTGGTCGTTTGACCCTCAACCAAAAGAAGGAGGGAAAAAAACACCGACTAAAGTCACCCTTCCCAACTTGGCGAAGAAACAAGAAGCCTCGTGGATCCGCACACACATGGACAGTCCAAGTTAGAGCCCTGCAGAGGCAATATTTTTAGGCCCGAGCCCGGCCCGGGCCCACCAAGTTAATGCCGGACCTCACCCTGTCCGGCCATTCAGGTCCGGCATAGCTTTTATTTGCGTAACTGTCACTTGCTTTAACACAGACGGTATTTGTAATGTAACTTTTTGGACTAACTCGAAACTCGTGTAAAAAGAGGGCATAAGCGAGTTAACTAACCCACCAGTAACCAGAAATACGGCAAATGGAATAAACAGTATTCAGTGAACTTAAGTAAATTATCGTCATTTCATAATCGAACCCTTCGTAGGGTCAGATCACTGTTTATACAAGTCAAGTGCTGTCTTCTTTGACACTTTTGCCCAGAACATAATATATATTGATGCTCAGTTACACACACGCACACACAATAACATGCTTAATGGTTAATAGTTAATACAACAAACTCTCGTACGCAGAATATGATTCCGTTCTGTTGCCCCGACGTCTTTGATTTTAATTCTTCAGGTTTAGGATATAACTCTCAAAATCCAAATGTAACCCAATTTTCCGATTGTTTTGCTCCTCGAACCTCTAATTTACCCAACCCAATATTCATCCATATTTAAAACAAAGCAAATAGCAAATCAAAATTATAAAGACAGAGACTAAGAATAGTTTACTAGCGCATATTGAAGCTTTAATTTATTCCTAATTCCTATAAATGCAAATCATCGTACGGAGCAAGTGTTTTTTTGGTGTAAACTTCCGAAATAAATGGAATATGGATTTAAAGGGGAGTGCGATTGCCAAAAATCAAAGACGAATAGACGCGCGCAAGATAAATAAATAAATAAATAAATAAATAAATAAATAAATAAATAAAAAATAGCACAAGGCGGGAGAGAAGAATGATTGCGAGGAACAAGAAATATGATCACGGGAAGGGAAAGACAGAATGACCTAAATTTATCAATAACCTGACTACACGGTAAACATGCAAGTGCAGGCCCGTCCAAGCCCGCCTACGAAATTGTAGGCCCGGCCCGGCCTGGCTCGCAGGTCTTAAATTACTGGCAGGCCCGGCCCGCGCAGGGCTCTAGTCTGAGTTGAAAGATGGGAAGCAGCGTTTACTGCAGAGTCCACATGCTTTCTCGAAAAACCGGAAGATCGTATTCGACCTGTCAAAGAGCAGCAAAGAAAGCAAAACTCAAACCATACCGTGCCATTGTCGTGAAAATGTTACAACCACAAGATCATGCTAAGCAAATAGAGCAATGTGAATGGTTTGTCGATTTTTGGCCCAAACCATGGACTGTTGGATATAATGTGGAGTGATGAAGTTTGGTTGCAAAGATCCGGGTACGTGAACTCTCAAAGTACAAGCATATGAGACAACAAAAATACTCGTGCTCTCCATGGCAAACGGCTGCATCCCGAGAAAATTATCTGGTGTGCAATGTCCCGGTTCTGTATCATCAAGCCAATCGTTTCTGAGGAAACGCTGCAAACTGACCGGTGCTTGACAATCTTTACGGAATTGTGAACCAGCTGGATGATCAGGAACTTACTGATGGTTACTTTCAACATAACAGTGCCACTTGTCAAACCTTCAATAAAAAACACACTGCAGCTTCTCCCAGAGCAGGGCTGTTTCGAGTCAGTAGTCCTCAAGGTCTCCCCACCTAACCTATCGCCCTCAGATATCTTTCTTGGAGGCTACTTGAAAGAGAAGGTGTATACAAACAAACAAAGGATAATTCTAGAACTTCAAGACATCATCAATCTTCTATAATCGTCGTCGGTACACTATAGCGAAAATTTGGCTATATGAAGCGTTCGTTGTGTGAATGTGTGTTTGAATGTTTGTGGTGAATACTTGTGGCCAACGTTTATTTCTATTGCGTTCAATGTTATTATGAGTGTTCATTCTTGGGTAATCATACTGTATTATTTAGGATTTTTCATTTAAAACCGTAACCGGAGCAACATGGAAGACAAATCACAATTCTGTTGATCCTAGCACATTTCATTCTCAACGGAAATGGGATTTTGTATATTAAGAAAAAGTAAGATCAATTAAAAGAAAGTTCGCGAAAATTCTGTTTCACTTTACTCAGGGCGTAAATTATTAAAATGGTTGAACCTGGAAGCCAGGAAGTCCTTACTGGTTTTCACGAAACTGCCGTGAAGGCCAACATTTGGTGTGCAACACCATTTTACAAAATCGTTGGCTCAATATTATTCAAATAGAACAATGAGAGGTCATATAGCCTACAACAATACAATTTTGTCTCTTACTGAAACTTCTTTTTTGTTTGGTAGTTTAACGACCACCGTGAGCAACTCGATGGGCTATAAACTCATTTTTTTATGATCGAATGATCATATGTAGAGGATTTTAAGAAGGGAGTGTCTGACCCCAGGACTTAAACAGTCCCTAGAAACAGGAAACTAGGCGATTTGGGCAAGAGCGTCCGATAGGAAAGTGCCACGGAAGCGAAGTAGAAAGGGGGAGGAAGAGGCCCTTATTTATTACCGGGGGGCCAGTACCCGGGGTCCGACGGCTTAACGTGCCCATTCGACGCACGGCGGGTATTTAGTGGATCGAGCGTTCGTACCTGCCTGGGATCGAACCTGAGGCCCTTTCCGTGGCAGGCACGAACGTTGCCCACTAGGCCACCCGCGGCCCAATGGGCTATAAGCAGTCGCCACGTCTCTATTTTAGGGCCGCTGGTTCCAAAGAAGGGAGAGAGCCAGGGCCGTAAGACAAACAACATCCATGTCTCACCACGATTCGAACCTGGAGAGACCTCGGGTAAATGGTCAGAAGCCAACTCTTAGACCACTGTGCCACAGTGGTGGCGGCGGCTACTGAAACTTTGTGAAAAATATGGATTCAGCAAGATCGCGCTGCTTATTACACAGCCGGAAGAGCAATCAATATGACGGCAACTTGTTTGAAGAAGAAACATTTTGAATGGATCGTGGCGAATACAGATGCAAAGACTGTTTTCTGTAGAAATTTCTGGAAAGCAGCGCATGCAATAGTAATATTAGGATCCTATTTTCAAAACAGAATTTAGGAAATTTTTGTTTGGGCTTTTAAACAGCTCAGCCGCCCTGTGGCGCAGTTGTCTAAGAGCTGGCTTATGATCATTCGTCCGTGAAGGGTCCGGGTTCGAATCCTGATGAGGCATGGATGTTGTGTTTGTTTTACGGTACTGGCTCTCTCCCTTCCCTGTAGCCAGTGGATTTAAATTAGGGACGGGCGACTGCTTATAGCCCATTGAGTTGCTCACGGTGGTCGTTAAACCTTCATTGAAAAACAAAACAAAAACTAAACAGCTCAAAGGGTTCAAGCCTCGGATGTAAATGTGTCATCCGAGGCTCGAACTCTAGACCGATCATAAGACATCGGTTAGACCGCTTATTTCGAAAATATCATTGTTATTTTAACTATTTAGTTTTAAAAGTGTACATCTTAGAACACGTTTAAAGGAACTGATGCGTATGCCCACAGTAAACAGAAACTCTTCCAGCATATTTTATTAGCTTTTTTTACTATTTTTTCTGCTCTTGAATCACTCGTTTTATTTAATACCCACAAAGATCTTGGAATGAGGGAGATGCATAGGAGAAATTACAAGATATCTACAAAAAGTACCAGGGTACTCTCTGGATTTTTTTTTTTTTTTTTTTGACATATTTCAATTCCCATTTTTTTAAACGACATACAGAAAGAACAAAAAAAAAAACAGAAAACAAAACTTATTTAATTGAGCAGGACGAAAAATATGGGGGAAGGGGCTACATTAGCCTCGCTCCGTGCCTATGGATAATATAGAACCTGGGTTCCTGGGCTGATATGGCATCACAGAAATCCTCTCATCCTTAAGAGCTTACTAACATGAAAATTTCAGACGTCATGGTGATTTCAAGATCATAAGCTTGTATTTATTTATTTCTTATTATTCTGAGTGCTATTGCATCAACAGGAATGTTATGTTTACGTCCGCGGTGTGAAAGGCTTGGATTTTATAAGCCTTATTATTGTTTCCGAGAGCATGAAGGTTATACGCAACAAAAACGAAGCTCACCTTGTGCATACGCGGTGTTATATACGGACGTTGGACGCTTTCAGCTGATGCGTAAAGATTTTTCCTTCGTTTCTCCACAATATTCATTGCCTGGGCTCAACCTCTGACGTAACGCGCTGCAAGAACAATGGAGAGCATGTAACATAAACAACTCACACTTCTAAACGTGAAACGGCGCGTTTTCTGCTAGGCATTTTTTGGCAAATAATCTTCTTTTTCTCCAAAGTTATGTCGCTTTGATCCTGGGTGTAATTGTCAATGCCTATCTCACGCAATTCAGCAGCGTGACGTCTTTCCACATCGTGAAGTTGCAGTTGGCGTAAAAATACAATAAATGCGCTGCAGCTGTTTCCTTAGTTTCTTAGGGTTATTAAATTTACTACCTTTTATTTTTGGAGTCCCCCCCCATCGCAGTATTACAAGCGGAGACAAAATCGGGTAGAATTTTGCAACTAGTCTGTATTCTCCCGCCCCCCCCCCGCCCCGGAGGTGACAATTTAAAATCATGGGCGCCGCCTCGGTGACGCAGTGGTCTAAGCGATGGCTTCTGATCATTCGTCCGAGATAGGTACGGGTCAGAATCCCTGTGAGGCATGGATGTTGTGTTTGTCTTACAGCACTGTCTCTCTCCCTTCCCTGGAACCAGTGGCCCTAAATTAGGGACTGCCGACTGGTTATAGCCCACTGAGTTGCTCAAAAAAATTATATATTATAGGTACCGCAAGTTAAATGAAAACTGTACAGAGTGTGTTACTCTTCCACGTGAATTCTATTTCCAGTGTGCCGCCCCGGTGGCGCAGTGGTTTAAGGCGTTGGCCTCTGATAATTCGTCCGAACGGGGTCAGGGTTCGAATCCCGGTGAGGCATGGACGTTGTGTTTGGCTTACGGCACTGGCTCTCTCCCTTCCCTGGAACCAGTGACCCTAAATTAGGGACGGGCGACTGCTTATAGCCCATTGAGTTGCTCACGGTGGTCGTTAAACCTCCAATCAAAAAAAAAAAAAAAAAGTTACCTATACGTACTAAATTGATATTATTTTTCTTTTATTTGAGGTTTAACTGGCACCGTGAGAAACTCAGTGGGCTATAAGCAGTCTCACGTCCCTAATTTAGGTCAACTGGTTCCAGAGAAGAGAGAGAAAGCCAGCTCCGGGAGACAAACACAACATCCATATTTCACCGGGATTCGAACCCGGACCCATCTCGGATGAATGATCAGAGGCCATCGCTTAAATCACTGCGCTACTGGGGCGTCAAAACTGATATCCACAATTTATTTGAAGGATACTTAAAACACTAAAAATGTACAGATATAATCTAATGTTTTTATATTTACGTACACTGAATACCAAATTTAATATGGCCAGTAGACAATTTTTACGCAAATAGGACAATGTTCTGCTTGCCCTACGATTAATATCGGAATACCTGCACGTCTATGATAAGCTTAATTTACAGAAAGTTCAATACTGTATGCTGAAACCTTTTTCTCACAACGCCATTTAGCTTCGTGAAATACTCTCTACCAGCTTTTTGTAAATGTCCGCCGATATGTTCCGCCATTTGTCCTTCCGCTGACGACGTCAGCTTTGTTTGTTGAGCGATTTCTTCTTTAACGCAACCGATGACCCCATTCGTGCCAGAGATTTTCTATAATGTCAAGACTCTGAGGCCAGTTCAACTTTTCGACGCTCATATCCTCAAATCAGTTTGTAATAACTCGAGCAGTACGGCATTACCTTGTTCATACAGGAATAAGCGTTTCTCAATGTACTGCCACAAAGTTGGTACTACATAATTTTCCAGGACGTCTAGGTAGAGCCAAGGCCGTCTAGGAAACACAAGGCCATGACATTAGAGAGGTGAGTTCAATCCGTTTAGAACACCACTCTCATGTTTCACGGACTGTACGTCGGTGTCGTGTTTGATGCCACGCACGACAGCATTGGAAACCAATCGGAAACCTTGGTTTCCGCGTGACGTCTTCAAAAAAGGGAACTAATTTCTCTAATGTCATGACCATGTGTTTTCTAGACGTTTATGGTTTTGTCCAAAATGACTAATGAGCAGAAGTGATAGTAGCCTTTTTGCTTCCCAGGTGGCGCAGTGGTCTAAGCGATGGCTTATGCCCATTCGCCCGAGATAGGTATGAATCCGAATCTCGGTGAGGCATGGATGTTGTGTTTGTGTTACGGCACTGACTCTCTCCCTTGCCTGGAACCAGTAGTCCTAAATTAGGGACGGGCGATTGCTTACAGCTCATCGTGTTGCTTACGGTGGTCCTTAAACCTTCATTAAAGAAACAAAAGGTAGGAGATGGTTTGTTTTGGGGGTACGCAATATGTTTAGTGTTTAAAATATGGGCAGACTCTCTCTCTCTCTCTCACAAACACAAACACACATTTTATATATCTGTGTTCTTTTACATGCACATAAATAAATGAAAAGTATTATAATTAATAAAAAGTAAACCCAAATAAATTTATAATTCAGATAAAAATATCTACATCACAAAGAGCAGGTTACGTGTGAGCTGAAGGAGTTTCGTTTTTCCCGACTGCACAACTGAAAAATAGGGAAATTATTCGGAATTCACTTATGGTAATAATCATAATAAACGAGCATATTCAGTTCATCGGCGCTATGCAGTATCAAAAGGACAAAAACTACACACCCCGGTGATTTAAACTTAGAGAGGAACACCTCAGAGAGTGTTCAATTCTAAGTTTAAGTTACTAAAACAAGGGCTGCGCCGCCCCTGTGGCGCAGTGGTCTAAGCGATGGACTCTGATCATTCGTCCAAAAGGTGTCCGGGTTCGAATCCCGATGAGGTACGGATGTTGTGTTTGTCTTACGGCACTGGCTCTTCCCTCTCCCTAGTACCAGTGACCGTAAATTAGGGATGGGCGACTGCTTATAGCCCATTGAGTTGCTCACGATAACCATTAAACCTCCATTCAAAAAAAAAAACCCTCTGCTGTTGGACATCAGTTTAACCAATTATAGGATGTCGTCTCTCTCTTCCTGAAGCCAGTGCAGTCTTGGTCAGCCATTATGTACCGAATTTTTATTATGAATGAATTTCAGTTTGGTATTCTAAAGCCAAGGTTGGTAGACTCTATTAACCTTGTTTAAGGCGGACGTCAAGTAATTTTGCGTCCTATACTTCCAATTGAAAAACTTTTGTACACATTTCCATCACAGTTAGTGTGTTCCCAAGGATGAAAATTTGGACATCGATTAAAATAACTTCACATTATAACTTGGAATACTTAATATTTTCTAAAACATAACCATAATTATATTAAAAATCAATAATTTTTCCTTTGGTGGTGTTGAAACCACAAAAAAGATGGCGCGACCTGTACTTTGATGAAGTCAGTAGAGAAACAAATGTTGGATTGCATGATTATGGTTATGTTTAAGAAAATATTAGGTATTCCAAGTTATAAAATGAAGCTATTTTAATCGATGTTCAAATTTTCATCCTTGGAAACGCATTAATTGTGAAGAAAATGTGTGCAGAAGTTTTTCCATTGGAAGTATAGGCAGCAAAATTACTTGACGTTCACCTTAAATCAAGCCTGCAACACTGTTACTAGTTCAACATTCCGCTCAGCGGGATAATGTAAGCAAAAGCAGTCGAATGCGAGCACCTCCTCTGGCTACGGGCCTTCAGCTAAAAGTCCGAAGGACAAAATTTATTGGCTCTGTACACTCATGTTCATTAAAAACAGAAAACCTGAAAGGAGTCGAGCTTCAACTTTGATTTTTACAAGATATGCTAATCAGGCAATATCGAAGGAATTGTTAGCATTAAGGTGTTATAGATGAGTGCGTACCGCGTCTAGGCAAATCAGTTGGAGCAACATCACAGACCGGAAACCGGTCGTTTTCCTGTTATCAGCGCTATGTGGCTAGGTCAATAGTGAGTAAGGATGCCTCGTCGTCGTGTAAGACACATCATCGAGTTCAACTGAGATCATATTATCGGCATGAGAGACCGCAATGCTTCCTTCCGGGATATTGCCGAGTGTGCCTGTTGTGGTAAAAGTGTGTAGGGAATGGTAGGAAGAAGGGCGTAGGACACGAAGAAGAGAAGGTTCTGGACGTCGTACACGTCATCTCATGAGGATGTCTTTCAGTGACCGTTCTGCATCATCAGCGGCGTTGGCGCAGCAGTGGTGAACTGTGACGCATTCGTCCATGTCAGCTGTAACAATATGTCGCCAGTTATTACAGTTTGGACTGCATGCTCATCCGCTACTCCTCAAGCTACCTTTGACACCGCAGCAACGGACTACCAGGCTGCAATGGAACATCGCGCGAAGGGAGTGGCCTGACGAATGGCACAATATCGTGTTCTCGGACGAAACGTCCTTCTGTTTTCCTGATAACGATGGCCACATCTGTGTCCCGACGGTGCTATCGGTTACGAAAGCGGATCACCTCTCACGAGAGTCCGTACCACCATAACGAGTGCCCATTACGTCCATGACATTCTACAGCCAGTCGCTCTTCCGTACCTCCAGGGCGTCCCCAGAGCCGTACTTCAGAAGGACAATGCCACACCGCATGTTACAGCGACAACACGTGCCTTCTTCAGGGAAAACAACGTTCCACTTCTGCCGTGGCCGGCTAGATCGCCGGATTTATCACCCATAGAAAATCTATTGGACATGCTCAAATGGCAGATGTACCTGTACGACCATCCGCCAGTAACTCCTGATGAGCTTATAACGCCGCCGGAGGAGAATTTGTCATTTTCATGTAGGACTTCCGTCCACAGGTAGTAGAGTTTAGGTCCCAGCCACCTACAGCGAGATCGCCTTTTGAACAGGACACAGAAACGGAAGGAATGAGAGCAAGTCTAGCGACTTTTTGACAGAACAGTTTGTAGTGAGATTAGAGTACAGTAGATGGCGCCACCGTACAAGTACGATATTGCACATAGATGGGTGAGAGAATTTCAGGGAGGACATAGGAAAGGATACCCATTTAACCAGTGGGTCCAGCCTGGGGGCCGTCACTTTACGTGCTCGTCCGATGCAAGGCGGATATTCAGCGATTGTTAGTAAATCACACCATCTCTGAAAGATCAGCCCAGGCTAGAAATTGGGGACCCAGCATCGATAGTCTGAAACACTAACCACTAAGCCATCCGCGGCAACTCCTGATGAGCTTTTAACGCGGGTCATTACAACCTAGATGGCTATTCCACAGGATACCATTCACACATTATTTGATTGATGCCTCAGCGCGTATATCAGGTGATACAAGCCAGAGGTGGCCACAGCGATTATTTGCTACATCGACGCATTTAGTACATATGATACCGAGATGCTAATCATTTGTTTTGTATTGCCTAATGAACATATCCTGTAAAAACAAAGTCGTATCTCGACTCCTTTCAGGTGTTCTGTTTTGTAGAAACATCAGTGCATTTCATTGTGAGCATAAATACATTTTTATTTCTGTATTGGGCGTTTTCTTGAAAGCAAAATTGAAATGATACAGCTTGAATGATGCATAACTCAGAAGAAATTACTTCTGGAAGCGAATTGGTACGAAAAGATGAGCTAATGATTCTTGGCCACATGGACTTGTTGCCGATGTGGGTTGAGAAACAGAGAAAATGTAAAATATAAAAGAACATTCCTAAAAATTAGGAAAAAGACAAACAAAAAACAGAGAGGTCGGAGGTAGAAGCGTATTTGCACATACGAAATAAATGCTGTTCGTCTCCTGGTAGGTGATTATGAGATGCTCAGCTGCTGTTAAAAAAATTCCAGGTGGTCAATTGCTTACAAAGAAGTATTGCTGTAGGAACATTTTAGCTAAATGTACATACATCTCTAGGCGATGTAAAATAGCGCTAAAGAGAACTCTTTGAGCGGGAGAGAGAGAGAAAACTTTGAACTTTTTTTTTACTTTCTTGTTCATTGTTTTGTGGTCAGTAGAAATGGTTTAGCAATGCATGTGTGGGCAAAATGTTTAATGATGGAAATCTGAGAGTTTTGGGTTTCTGAATGAGGAAGGGAGGTTTGACTGTTGACCACAGTAAGAAGAGACCACCTCCACGCACCAGCGAAGGAGATTGCGCGATTAAAGATGGAGAAGAAAGAGTCGAAATTCGGCATGAGTGGCTCATCGATACCATTGCGTGGTTCCACCTAAATGTACTAGAATGATAAACTAAAAAATAAATAGTTTTTTCTTTTTTTTTTTTTTTTTAATTTTTTTTTTTATTGGAGGTTTAACGACCACCGTGAGCAACTCAATGGGCTATAAGCAGTCGCCCGTCCCTAATTTAGGGTCACTGGTTCCAGGGAAGGGAGAGATCCAGTGCCGTAAGACAAACACAACATCCATGCCTGACCGGGATTCGAACCCGGACCCCTTACGGACGAATGATCAGAGGCCAACGCCTTAGACCACTACGCCACCGGGGCGGCAAATAGTTTTTTCATGCTAGTTGGGAGTTATTTTATCTCAAGTGTAAATGACCTTGCAACTTGGGCACTGTCAAACAATTTCTAATAATGCGATTTATTTTTTATATTTCAAGAGAGTTGAGTCCCCCTCTCTCATTTTTTTTTATTTAATTTTACTTTTCAGCATGGAGAAATTGTTTGCTAGAGAAGTAAATTAACGAAAGGAGCGAAAATACGGTACAAAGCAAAAGTTGCATCCACGGGCAGCGGAATCTAATAATTTCGGAATCTAATATTTTTATTTTTTATTTTTTTAATAACTTCTTCGAGAGCTAAAACAATAAAAAAAAAGTGACCGAGAGAGAGAGAGAGAGAGTGAGAGAGAAAACCCGTAGGACGTATATGTATGTAATCGTACATATCATCATTCATTAGCAATCCACTACTGGATGGTCTCCTCAAGTATTCTCTGCAACTTTCTGGAGCGTGTTACTCCAGCATTCTTTCGAATTTCATCCACCCATCTCTCACGTGGTCTTTTGGGTTCTTTCCTGCCTCTGGTATCCAATCTAAAATTCAGTTGTTCAACACTGGTCAGTTCTAGCAATATGTCCAGCACATTGCCACTTGAGAGCCTTCACTTTGATCATGATGTCAACTCTTGTCATTTTTCTGATCCTTATTTCGACAATAGTTGTTCTCGCAGCAAAAACACGCGCACAGATTCGTCCAGACTTCTGCATCTTCTATGTGACAAAACTCTAAGAAAGGCTTACTGTGTACAACAAGTAGTAGTATACTTATCGCTTAATGTGAGTTCGAGTTATTTCTTGTTCAATCATTTATTTGGGAGATGCATTGGATTTTCTTATCTGGAGTACGACACATTCGGACAAAGGAAAAAAAGAAAAAAGGAAAAGAAAACACAAACAGGGAGGAAAGGAGAAAAGGAACCGCCCTGGATATTGTTTTTAAGTAATTTAAAGAATTCTTTAATTACCTTTTTTAAAGAGAAAAACACAACGCTGAGTTAACTTCTGCGCAACACAACGCTGAGTTAACTTCTGAGCAACACAACGCTGAGTTAACTTCTGCGCAACACAACGCTGAGTTTACTTCTGCGCAACACAACGCTGAGTTAACTTCTGCGCAACACAACGCTGAGTTAACTTCTGCGCAACACAACGCTGAGTTAACTTCTGCGCAACACAACGCTGAGTTAACTTCTGTGCACTGTGTTCTTAGCCTGTCACACACTTCTTGGGGATCGGGGCTCGTCAGGCTTTTTCATTAAAGCCTTTTTCCCTGACTCCATGTCATCCACATACAGTGCTAATATGTAGACATAGATTATTCTTTTACATTTATTAACATCTATTTTATAAATTTTGGTTTAATTGTGCAAGTTCTTTAATTGTAATTAATGGTATGTTTTTTGTAATTAAGTTATAACATATTAAGGATACATTACTGAAACTGTATTTTGTTTTGTTTAACCACTTAGCACAAATTTACTGTAATAATGTATTGTTGTGTTGAACTCTGTCATGTATGGTATTGCTGTGGTGAATGACAGAATATTCAATAAATTCAAATTCAAATTCAACTCATTTGTGCAAAATCAATTCTTTAAATTGTACTTGAAGCGTTTTCCAGGAAATTGTAAAGCGTGGTGGCAGTATTCAGGAAATCTTTCTAAAAAAATATGTGAAACAGAAATCTTTAGACCCCCAGTGAGGGGGTTCATGAAGTTCCAAATAAGTCCGAATCCCCGTGTCCCCTACCTTCCGCAGCCCGTGCTTGCATCTATATTCGTGGATGAATATAGTTTGTCGTTGAACACAAAGCTTTCCTCCCAACTGATCTTCAGCCCCCTACCCCTGTTTCTAAGACATAGCTACGGTCATGTTTTGTAACTGTAAAAACCACATTGAAAGACACTTGCCAATTCCTATCAGGTTGAAAATAAATATCTGGTGGAAAAAAAAAAATGTTCGCAATGATGAAAAGTTAGGCGTCACAAAATCCTTCTTAAGAGTGCAAATTCAGCCTCATTTATCAAATCATACGAATATGGATGGCTAAAATTATGAGATCTGATTCTCATTGCCCAGATCACGTACTTCTAAATTTAGAAAAAAATGCGAAGGAAATAGAAGTCTTTAATTACCTTGCTGACCTTGTCAAGTGTTCAAGCATGCGTAAAGAACATATCTCTACCGTCTCCCATCCTGATCGCGCATATATATTTGATGCACTTTGAATATCCCGTCCAAAAGCAAAAAAAAAAATCCCTGTATTTTTAATAACATAAGGCAGATATTTTTGAAAACTTGCACCACCCATAAAAATAGGCAAACCAAATTTTAAAGAAATCGGATTTCCATAAAAATAACGAAGAAAATTTGCAGCAAATGTGTTTATATATATATGTATTCGTAGCAAAGACTAACCCTCAAAAATAGACCTGTTGAAGTAATGACTGAAAGGCAGGCAGTGTTATGACTTAAAAGAAAAAAAGAAGAAAAAAGGAGAGAGGCTCACTGCATCGTAATGCAACTTCTAAAACGTCTCTGTGTGTAGATACATTTTTGAAATATCTTTCTCAGTTAGGTCCAGGAGTTATTTTAGCTTTTCCTCCGGTAGGAATGGAATACATACATGTATGTTGCGGAGATGTTAAATGGAAGCGCTTAGTACGAGACAAAAAAATGATGTCAATGACCTGTAATTAAAAATCGTTGGAATGATTTCAACTTCTTAGTTTTTTCCATGCATACGGATGGAAAGTGCCAAGGGCTTTGAATAGAAGCAAAACCACTCACACACCTTAATTCTTCAGTTCAGAAGAGAAGTTCCACGTTGCGGGGCAGATATTAAATTTCATCTGGTTATTTTCATATCTCATTTAATCGACCTGCTGAAGAGAAGCGTTTCATAATCAGAGAGCAACTTTTGCAAACCGTACATGAATTCACGTACGTTAGTCGAAATTTTTTTAACAAGGGTGCATTTACGAGAGTCGTTGCCAACTTTTGGACAATTTACAATCTACATCTTCCCCCATTGTCACCAGCTGTCATCCAGACCTAACCTCCACGCGCAAATATTACGTCACCAAAAGACACAATGGAATGTCTTGCTTGGGAGCCAGAAGTAGATGTAGTCAGCTAGTATTCTGTAACCTACTGTTGCATGGTACAGCCAAATGAATTTAATTTTTGATTTCAACTTAATAAAAAGAAACCTGCAGTGATTAAATTTGTTGCAAGCTACACAAAATAGAAAAAAAAAGGTGACTTCATTTTATCGGCATGCATCTCATATCAGTTTTGATACAAAATTTCAGGATATTATAAATGCTCTCTGAATAAATTAGGAACTAAGCATCCGTTCCGATTTGAACGTCCTTGCTTTTATTCAGATTAACGAATAAATTAAGTATATCTCATACGGTTTACTACGTCATAGCCTTGCTTTTTTTATTGGAGGTTTAACGACCACCGTGAGCAAATCAATGGGTGATAAGCAGTCACCCATCCCTAATTTAGGGTCACTGGTTCCAGGGAAGGGAGAGATCCAGCACCTTAAGACAAACACAAAATCCATGCCTTGACGGGATTTGAACCTGGACCCATCTCGGACGAATGATCAGAAGCCATCGCTTAGACCCTGCGCCACCGGGGCAGCAATCGAAGGTTTAACGATCACTGTGGGCAACTCAATGGACTACAGGCAGTCGCCTATCCCTAATCTAGATCCACTGGTTCCAGGGAAGGAAGAGAGCCAGCGCCGTATGACAATAACAGTATCCATGTTTCACCGGGATTCAAACCTGGACCCATCTCGGACGAATGATCAGAAGCCATCGCTTAGACCACTGTGCCAAAGGGACGGCAATCTTGCAGCAGGACCCCGTGGATGCAACTTAGCATTTTCGTCTTAAATTTTTAAGAACTTAATCAATATTGTCGCCTCATTCTCTTTAGAGTTCTTGTCTTTCAGCAAAGGTAGAGAACCACGGTCGAAGCTCAACCATAACAGCCAATTCTCATTGAAGGTTCAAACCTAGCTCTCTTCAAAAGAAGCAAGCCCATTCGGCGATAATGTGAGCGCACTGGACTTCGCTAGAGGGAAGCCGGTCTAATTTCCAGAGCCATGTTTCAGTTGCTTTTAATGTTAGTGCGAATTGCAGTAAACTGGGATATGTAATATCTAGAAAGACAGACTTGTGGGGTTACGCTGTTCTCTTAATGACAGCTTGTCAAACTACACTATTTGGCATATTTTTATTTAAAGGATAAATGTTTCTGGCACAGACTTGCAGAGTAAAAATGCCATTCCCATCCCGTTGGCGCAGTAGTCTAAGCGATGGCTTCTGATCATTCGTCCGAGATGGGACCGGGTTTGAATCCCGGTTAGGCATGGATGTTGTGTTTGTTTTACAGGCCGGCTCTCTCCCTTCCCTGGAACCAGTGGCCCTAAATCAGAGACGGGCGACTGCTTATAGCCTACTGAGTTGCTCACGGTGGTCATTAAACCTCCAATAAATAAAAAAAAAAAAAGAAAAATACCATTTACGAAGACTTAAAAAAAAATGCAATTCCAAAGCAAATTTAGTTGAAAAAATGCGAATGGAAAAGATAAAATAAAAATGAAGAAGACCACATGGGAGATGGATGGATGCAATTCGAAAGTATGCAGGGGTGACATGGAGGAGACTGGCACAAGACAGACCGTTGTGGAGGAAACTTGGGGAGACCTTCGTCCAGCAGTGGATTGATAATGGTTGACAATGATGATGATGATGATGACATAAGTTAAGTTACAAACACAAATACCGACAGTGTGAGAAAACGGTTAGAGCTATTACACCGAAACGCGGCAGAACTTTGACATGGACAACAACACGTAATATACTCCAAAATGAAGATAAAGCCCTGAATGCATTTCAAATATACCGGGTTATTGGAAAAAACCCACAAATTTAGAAATTTATAAACGTACCAAAGGACATGCACGTATTCTCATAAAAATACGCGCACCAAGAAACAAGTTAGTAAAATCATGCAAGCCGCCCCGGCGGCGCAGTGGTCTAAGCGATGGCCTCTGATCATTCGTCCGAACGGGGTCCGGGTTCGAATCCCGGTGAGGCATGGATGTTGTGTTTGTCTTATGGCATTGGCTCTACCCCTTCCCTGGAACCAGTGACCCTAAATTAGGGACGGGCGACTGCTTATAGCCCATTGAGTTGCTCACGGTGGTCGTTAAACCTCCAATCAAAAAAAAAAAAAATCATGCAATGCATTGATTATGATACGCTTTCCAACATACCAGAAATTATTGCTCAAGTTATGAGGATAATGGCTGTGGAATAAATCTCGCTCCTGTGTCCTGACCTTTGACCCCATTTCGATGATATTCAACAGAACCGGTTCAGTACACCTCAAGAATAACATACTAAAGTTTTGTCGCAATAGAAGCAGTTTTACGCAAGTTATGAGAATAATGGCTGTGGAATAAATCTTGCTTTTGTGCAATGACCTTTGACCCCATTTCGTTGATATTCAACAGAACCGGTTCACTATACCTCCGGAACAACATGAAAACGTTTTGTCGCAATCGAAACATTTTTTGGTAAGTTATGATGCACAAGGGCAATGGAATGGATCATACTCCAGTGTCCTGACCTTTGACCCCATTTCGCCCATTTTCAATAGGGTTCGTCCCCAATGGCTCCCTACCACATACTAAAATTTCATCGAAATCGAAACATTTTTACGCAAGTTATGACGCATAAGTGCAATGGAACAAATCCTGCTCTTTGACCCCATTTCGCCCATTTTCAATAGGGTTCGTCCCCAATGGCTCCCTACCACATACTAAAATTTCATCGAAATCGAACCATATTTACGCATGTTATGATGCATAAAGGCAATGGAACAAATCCTGCTCTTATGTCCTGACTGACCTTTGACCATATTTCGCCCATTTTCAATTGGGTTCGTTCCCAGGTGGTGCCCTACCAAATACTAAAATTTCATCGAAATCGAACCATTTTTACGCAAGTTATGACGCATAAGGGCAATGGAATAAATACTGCTTTAATGCCCTGCCTGACCTTTGACCCGATTCGTCCATTTTCAATAGGGTTCGTGCACAGTGGTTCCCTACCACATGCTAAAATTTCATCGAAATCGAACCACATTTACGCATGTTATGACGCATAAAGGCAATGAAATGGATCCCGCTTTTATGTTCTGACCTTTGACCCCATTTCACCCATTTTCAATAGGTTTCGTTCCCAGGTGGTTCCTTACCACATACTAAAATTTCATCGAAATCGAACCATTTTTACGCAAGTTATAACGCATAAGGGCAATGGAATAAATCCCGCTCTTATGCCCTGCCTGACCTTTGACCCCAATTTGCCAATTTTCAATAGAGTTCGTGCCCAGGTAGTTCCCTACCACATACTGAAATTTCATCGAAATCGAACCATATTTACGCATATTATGACGCATAAAGGCAATGAAATGGATCCCGCTCTTATGGCGTGACCTTTGACCCCACTTCACCCATTTTCAATAGGGTTGGTCCCCTGGTGGTTCCCTACCACATACTAAAATTTCATCGAAATCGAACCATATTTACGCAAGTTATGACGCATAAGGGCAATTGAATGGATCCTGCTCTTATGGCGTGACCTTTGACCCCACTTCACCCATTTTCAACAGGGTTCGTGCCCTGGTGGTCCCCTACCACATACTAAAATTTCATCGAAATTGAACCATTTTTACGTGAGTTATCGTGCCGACAGACAGACGGACGGAAAAAGCTGGAGCATATACGCTTCTTCAACCTATGGTTGGAAAGCGTAAAAAACCATGTGATTAACGCGAAACTCTGCGAATAGCTTCGGGGAGGGCAGACATGCAAATGATTAAAGTTCCGTGTGATTCCTCATGCCCGCGCGTCCAAGACCGGCGTTCCAATGAAATCCTTGGGGCTTATCAGGCGCTGCGCAGGGAACTCCACATCTGCGCTGAAGTGAACGGTAAGAGTCAGGTGAGATCTCTGAGTGATAGGCATGCCGAGGAACCGCCGTGGATGTGCGTACAGGCAACTGACGGAGTCTGAACGAGGCTGTCTCGTCGGGATGAGAAAGGCAGGGTGGCCGGCACGCCGAATCGGCCCCCATTTGGCCTTGTCGGACAGTACGGTGCGATGGTGTTGAGAGCAGTGGACATGGAATGCCTCCAGACACGGCGGACTATCTCTGGACAACCCAGACACACCACCAGCAGAGATGATCGTGGAATCGTGAGAGCGGCATGCACGGATGCAACGACGTCCTTCTCCAATATCCACAGACATGTGGCGGCTGTACAAGAGACTATTGCGTCCGCCAGAACCATTTCCAGACGCCTGACAGATGCGAATCTGCACTCTCGACTGCCCTTACGTTTTCTGCCATTAACACCTTACCATCGTCGGTGCCGATTGCAGTGGTGTCGACACCGAGCAACGTGAAAGGCTATGGACTGGCGACGTATAGTGTTCAGCGATGAATTCCGCTCCTGCATGGGAACGGACGACCACCGTGTCAGTGTGTGGATGGCCGCAGCTGAGCGCTACAATCCCAACCTCACTACACTGCAGCACATGTCCCGAACTGCTGGCGTGATGGTCTGGGAAGCCATTGTGTATGACAGCCGGACTTCCCTCGCAGTGATCCTAGGGACGTTGACACCCCAGCGCTACGTACAGGAGATCCTGCGGCCCCATGTGCTACCTTGCCTGGTAGGGCGGTCTGGAGCCATTTTACAACAAGATAGCGCCCGCCCGCACACGGCTCGTGTTTTCCATGACTGTCTACACCAGGCTTCGATGCTTCCGACGACTGTCAGATCGCCTGATCTCTCGCCATCGAGCACGTGTAGGACCAAATGGGACGCCAGCTTTCTCCGTGTCCCAGTGTTCGTGATTTAGAGCATCAGTTGCAAGAAGTGTGGGCCAATCTGTCCCAGGATAGCATATGGCGCCACTTTGACTCCATGCTGGACCGTAGCACCTCATGTATCCGAGCACGAGGTGGTCCGCCGCGGTACTAGCGCTGACCGGAATGTGTACTGTATGTCCGCGGGATAGCGTCCTGCTGCTGTGATATTGTAATCACTTCTGTCCTTGGTATGTACCATCTCACTAATAAAATCTTATTTCAATACGACGTCTCTTTCTTGGTGCGCGGATTTTTATGACAATGAGTGTACTGTGTCTTTATTATGGTCTGTGATCTCCACTCAGCCGCCCCGGTGGCGCAGTGGTCTAAGCGATGGCCTCTGATCATTCGTCCGAAAGGGGTCCGGGTTCGAATCCCGGTGAGGCATGGATGTTGTGTTTGTCTTACGGCACTGGCTCTCTCCCTTCCCTGGAATCAGTGACCCTAAATTAGGGACGGGCGACTGCTTATAGCCCATTGAGTTGCTCACGGTGGTCGTTAAACCTCCAATCAAAAAAAAAAAATCTCCACTCATGGTGACATGTGACTGACAGCGTCGTGGCATGTTGTCCAAAAGACAGTCAATAAGTTCTGAGGGAAGTCTGTCATACCGCTGTACAAGAGCACTTTGCAGCTCTTGTACGTCTTTCGGAGGGGTCTCAGAGCAGCCACCTGTCTTCCTAAAGCGTCCTACAACTGTTTTGTAGGATTAACGTTCGGAGACCTTGCTGGCCACTTCATGACCGCAACACCTTCACTTTCAAGGTATTCCAGCACAAGTAGAGCGGCGGTATGGATTCGGGCATTGTCCTGTATTAATACGAATTCTGGGCCATACAGCAGCTGCAAACATAAGGTTTTACTGTATCATCTCTACAGCGGATAGAATTGATGAAACCCCTGGAAAATGGGTGCACGTCAGTTCGTCCTCTACGCATTATGAGTGCCCACACCATACAATCACCTCATCTATATGTATCTCTCTCTCGTGTGTTTGATGGATGGTAATTCATGCCACTTTCTCTCCACATGAATGCACGTCGGGAATCCGTTTGCAATGAGAAACGCGACTCATCCGTGAAGAAAATGTTAGATCAATCTTCACGTGTCCAGTGCCGAACGTGGGGTAAGCGTTCTTCCATATGGGAAGATGTTAGGTGCACGTAAAACACAAGTGTTCTGGCATAAAGGCCGCTTTTATGTAGCATTCTGGTCACTGTCCATAAAAGAGAGTGCTGCTGTCAGCTCTGAAGCCAGGTGACGAGATGTCATGCTTCTGTTGCGTTTTGCAGTTAAGGCAAGAAAGCGGTTATCGGGGACGGAAGTTGAACTTGGACGGCGTGGTGCAGGTAGTCGATGAACACTTCCTGTATTTTATAACTGTCTCCAGAGACTGCTTTCTACCATTCGAGATACTAGAAGCTAACTTGCCACTTCTGTTTGGAATTGCCCAGCCTCCAGTTCCTAATCGCTCGCCATCGCAAATCATTGCTTGAACGGTGTCCGTGTGATATTTTCAAGACAACATGTCTTTTACTTGCAGTTTGACAACAACGAAGATTCTTCATATCACTGTTCCTGTCAGCCCTTCACGACTATTGGCTCCTCGAGTCTATATGTAACCCCCACTGGGACGTCATACGCTGTCATCATGCGGTCATGCGTTACTTTACATATCTGTCACACAGTCTGTTATACTCCCTGTAAAAGTCTAAGACCATATGTTTCATTCCTTTCCTTACTATGATGAAAAAACCTTTTGTAACTTAACTTTTGCACATGAGTGTATTTGCAGATGAAATTTCCTTAATTTTGCAAAGAAAGTAATTATTCATCGCAGCATTCATTATTTGCAACGTACGTCAGGAGATATACACGGATGAGCATTTACATTATGACCACCTACCTAATAAGATGTAGGTAGGACTCCCTTTAGCCTTTAGCCTGCAAAACAGCCGCCACTCTGCGAAACATCGATTCCATGAGGTGGCGATAGGTATTCTGGGATGTATGGTACCATACATCAACAGCAGGTACTCCAGTTCCCGTACATTTCGGAGTGGTGGTGATTTAGCGCGAACCCGCTATTCCAAGTCGAAACACAAATGTTCGATTAAGTTCATGTTCGGTGAATTTGAAGGCGAGGACATTAGCAGAAAGTCACCAGCATGTTCCTCGAACCACTCCTTGACGATTCTGGCAGTGTGGCATGGCGCATTATTCTGTTGGTAATGGCCATCACCAGTAGGCAACACAGTTGCCATAAATGGATGAACTTGGTCCGCAACGATGTTCAGACACCTGACGGCTGTCAGGGATTGTGCTATTGGATGGAGCCGAAAGTGTCCCAAGAAAATATCGCCCGCAGCATAACACCACCGGCCTGTTTCCACCCAACAGGCAGACAGGTTATATACCCTCCGTTGGTAATCGGCGTATCCGCACTCGGCCGTCTACGTGAAGCACCAGGAACCTTGATTCGTCAGACCAGGCCTCTTTTTCCCAATTACATACGGTCCAATCTTAATGATCTTGGGCCCATTTCATGCGTCGTTGGGGATAACGTGCAGTGAGCATGGGGACTCGGCTGGGTCTTCGGCTGCGCAGGTCCATGCGCAGAAGGCTGCGATGAACTGTATGCTGTGACACATTGCCCACTGTTGTAGCTGCGGGCGATTTGTCGCACGCAGCTGTGAACAATGCGCGACAATTTCCGCTCCCCTCTGGCATCAATGGACTGCGAACGACACACGGCTAGACGACGTTTCGTCGTTTGGCCATTTGCGCACCACTTTTGATACGTACTCACTACAGCGGCACATGAACAACCCACAAGCCGCGTCGTTTCCCAGATCGTAGTTCCGAGGCGCCGTGCTATCACAATTTGTCCTTTATAGAACTCCGATGAATTGGCAGCTTTTCCCATTCTGTTTGATTGATCAAATGAGAGAACTTTAGGAAGGGAGTGTCTGACCCCAGGTCTTAAACAACTCTTAGAAATGAGAAGCTAGGAGATTTGGGATAGAATGCCCGATAGGAAAGTGACATGGAAGCGAAGTAGAAAGGCCGTCGGACTCCGGGGGACCAGTACCCGGGGTCCGATGGCTTAACGTGCCCATCCGACGCAAGGCGGATATTTAGCGGTCGAGCGTTCGTACCTGACTGGGATCGAACCTGAGGTCCTTTTCGACTGCAGTCACGAACGTTACCCACTGGGCAACCCGCGGCCCAGCTTTTCTCATCCTGACTCCGAACACTCTACTAACCGAAAGCCGGTCCTCGGGTTGTATATATACTACTCTGTGAACTTCACCTGCGCCACTGTTTGGTCTTCAGCCGCGCTCATTTCCCTAGGATGCGGGTGGTCATAATGTAATGTCTCATTGGTGTACATATGTAAAAAAAATGACGTATTTCCAGTAGTTTTTACGAAAGACGGCAACACTGCACTAGCTGTTGTAGCTCCTCAAGTTTCTACAGTCCATGCTGACGCACGTGGAGCTACAAGCTAAGTTTTGTGTGTGTTTTCCTTCAACAGGACCAAGCACATGAGAGGTGTAATGATCAACAGATTCTATAGGTTGAAAGAGAAGCAACTTCGGTCACTACACTTGTGATCTCTTTGTCCCATTGAGTACCAAACAGCCGCCCTAGTGGCTGAGTGGTCAGAAGCGTAGGTTTCTGGCTAATCGTTTGAGCTGGATCCGAGTCTGAGTATCAAATGACGTTAGTCATAGGTGGTGTGTTTGTCTTACGGGGATGGCTCTGTCCCTTCCCTTGAAGCAATCAGGGCGGATCTAGAAACTTATCTTAAGGGGTGGGGTGCGGTTGCTGTGGTCTAAGAAAAAAAAAAAAAGAAGATGGATTGAGAGACTTTGTGGACGAGTCTCACTCTCAACATACACCCAAACTCACAGAGCTGCCCTCTCTAGCATTGCACAGCTTTTTAAAGCTTTTCCATAAAAAATGTCCAAAATTTTAAATCATAACATGGGGAATACAACAGCAAAATCGGCACTATTTTCCTGTCATTCAATTGCTTGCTTTACGAGGAAACTAGCTCCGTGCTTTTTAAATATAAAGACAGGATAGAATCTTTCAAAAAAAAATTTGAACCCTTCTATTTGGGCGGCTTAATTTAATACAATAATTTCCAGCTTGAGAATAATCTAACTTGTTTTTTTCTTTAGCTGGGTTCGAGTCTGAGTATCAAATTACGACCACCGTGAGCAGCTTAGTATGTTGTAAGTAGTCACCCGTCCCTATTAGGACCACTGGTTCCAGGAAAGGAAGAGAGTAAGTGACGTAAGGCAAACACAACATCCATGCCTCACCGGGAATCGAACCCGGACCCATCTCGGAGAAACGGTCAGAAACCACTGCGCCGCCGGGGCGGTAATCATCTAATCATTCCTGAGCAATACGACCACTAATTCTTGAATTTTGAGACTACAGTCTTGTGACGATTATATACATTAGGATAATAAAACGTATAATGAAGCAAATTTCTCCGTCATTTTTAGTCCACGCCGTGGCTCGAACCCGGGTCCCATCATTCCGGAATAAGTCGCTCTATCAATTGAGCTACGTGGACGTTCGTTCTGACTGTTATCTGTCTTTATGTCGTGTGCGTCCTGCTAGGCAGGCATGTCACACCCTTCCCCCCCCCCGAAAGAGGGCCGGGGGCATGGCCCACGGGTCAGCCGTGACCATGAATCGTCGCAGGCAGCCATCCGCTGTAGAACGTGCACATGAGAACTCCCAGCCAATCTGGTGTGTGAAATGCAACGTCACACACATTTATTTTTCGAAGCGCTGGAGAAGGGATTCTCTTATTTTTCCTTTCTCGCGGTGTGGAAAGAACATCACACCATTGCGAGATTTTGAACGGCCGGGTCATCCGGAAAGTTCGGGTGCCATTATTAAGAAGCAAATTCCTCCGTCATTTTTAGTCCACGCCGTGGCTCGAACCCGGGTCCCATCATTCCGGAATAAGTCGCTCTATCAATTGAGCTACGTGGACGTTCGTTCTGACTGCTATCTGTCTTTATGTCGTGTGCGTCCTGCTAGGCAGGCATGTCACCCCCCCCCCCGAAAGAGGGCCGGGGGCATGGCCCACGGGTCAGCCGTGACCATGAATCGTCGCAGGCAGCCATCCGCTGTAGAACGTGCACATGAGAACTCCCAGCCAATCTGGTGTGTGAAATGCAACGTCACACACATTTATTTTTCGAAGCGCTGGAGAAGGGATTCTCTTATTTTTTCTTTCTCGCGGTGTGGAAAGAACATCACACCATTGCGAGATTTTGAACGGCCGGGTCATCCGGAAAGTTCGGGCGCCATTATTACGAAGCAAATTCCTCCGTCATTTTTGTCCACGCCGGGGTTGAACCCGGGTCTCCCTCATTCCGGAAAAAGTCGCTCTACCAATTGAGCTACGCGGACGTTCGTTCCGACTGCTATCTGTCTTTATGTCGTGTACGTCCTGCTAGGCAGGCACGTCACAAACGTTTGTCACAAATATTTATTATTATTTCTTTCTAAGTCGACCATGGTTTCTTTGGATATTGACCTAGCTTCATCGGGACGAATGGCACGTAAATATTCAAATTGCATATGATATCATAAATGGTGTTTACAGTAACTGGTTTTGTTTAGTTGCTTCCGGCGCTTGATAGAAATGGTGTGGATGCCATGTCATTAAAAAGTTGCGGAGAATTCTGATATATACGGAAAGCTTCCAAAATACCAAGTTCGGTGGTTGAATCTGGCTTGTCAATTAGTTTTGCTTCTTCAAATAGAAATTTTTGGTCCTTTTCGTAACAGTGTATAGGCATCGATGACTTCTTTAGGTCACAGTGACCAAAGAAAAATGTATGGTTCTTTTCGTAAGAGTGTTTTGCCATCCATGGCTATACACATTACACTGTTACGAAAAGGACCATACATTTCTCTTTGAAGAAGCAAAACTAATTGACAAACCAGATTCAACCACTAAACTTGATATTTTGTAAGCTTTCCATATTGTCCAGAATAATGGAAACACCTTGAAACAATAGGTGTTACGCACCTAATATGGCGTGGGAGCACCCTTGGCATTTAAAACTGCTTGAATCCTCCTTGGAATGAGCGCATACAGTCCTGGATGGTGGTAAGTGGTATGTTGTACCATTCTTCCTGCAGAAACTGCTCCAATTCCTTGAGAGACGCCGCAGGAGGATAACGGGATCGC
The DNA here is from genome assembly GCA_039090855.1 of Macrothele yani. NCBI lineage: Eukaryota > Metazoa > Arthropoda > Arachnida > Araneae > Macrothelidae > Macrothele > Macrothele yani. Next base: position 82,413,562 of record CM077026.1, read on the forward strand.
ACTCTGTTTTCCAACACAAACCATAGGGGTTCAATGCTGTTTAAGTCCGGTAATTGTGCAGGACAGGGAAGGTGTGCAACTTCATCCTCTTGTTCCCCAAACCATGATTGAAAAGTTCGACTTCTGTAAATCGGGGCATTATTATCTTGAAAGGTGCAATCAACTGACAGAAACAATGTCTGCGCCATGGAATGCACATGGTCGGCCAAAAGAGTGACATAGTCACCGCTAGAGATCCGTCCGTGTAAGGTGATAATGGGACCTGCTGCAAACCACGAGATCATGGCCCAAACCATTACGGAACAGCCCCCATGCTTCTCGGTAGGAAGGATACAGTCTGGGTTGTAAACTTCTGCGGGGGTTCTCCACACGAAAACCCATCCTGTGGTGGGGAATAGTGAGAAACTTGATTAAGCGGAAAACAAGACATGCTTTCATTGATATGCAGTCCACGTTTTATGTTCCTGGCATCACTGTAGTCTCCGTTTCATATTTACCTGTGACACCAGGGGTTTTGCAATCGGAGCTCGCAGCCCCAGTGGCGCAGTGGTCTAAGGCGCTGGCCTCTGAGCATTCGTCCGTAAGGGGTCCGGGTTCGAATCCCGGTCAGGCATGGATGTTGTGTTTGTCTTACGGCACTGGCTCTCTCCCTTCCCTGGAACCAGTGACCCTAAATTAGGGACGGGCGACTGCTTATAGCCCATTGAGTTGCTCACGGTGGTCGTTAAACCTCCAATCAAAAAAAAAAAAAAAAAATCGGAGCTCTGCCGTAAATATTGTGCTTATGCAATTTCCTTCGCACGGTATGAGTCTACACTGGGGTTTGGAGATGTGCATTTAGCTCAGCAGTCACTTCCGTTATCCGTGGTCACAATCCTCCTTCCGGTTACAATCCTCTTTAATGTCTTCCTGTCTCTCGCAGTGAGTTTGGTTTTCTTTCCACAGTTGTGTCTCGCAGATGATGTTGTGCCGTGAACATTGTATGCTGTCATGACCTTCGACACGGTACCTCTCGATACCCCCAATACCTGTACCACTGTGGTTACTGACGCACCAACTAGACGATCTCGTACAATCTGCCCTCTTTGGAACTCCGACAGGTTACTCATTGTGCCTTCACCTGGAACGAAATTATGCAAACACCGATTTACAATGCAATGATACAGACTCATAAGACTATAACCAACACCTTTTTACAAAAAAAAAAAAAAAATTGTAGCTACATGTTCGTTTTACTCAAAAAGCAGCACATCCCAAAGTCACTGTTTTCAGCGAGGTGTTTCAATTTGCTGTATATCAGAATACTTCGCAACTTATTAATGACATGGCATTCACACCATTTCTATCAAGAGCTGGAAGCAACAAACCAAAACCCGTGACTGTAAAAGCCATTTAGGATATCATATACAATTTGAATATTTACGTGCCATTCGTCCTGATGAAGTTAGGTCAATACCCAGCAAAACCATGGTCGACTTGGAAAAAAATATTTGCGACAAACTTTGTATTATCTTAATATACACTCATTACCATAAAAATCCGCGCACCAAGAAGGCGACGTCGAATTGAAATGAGATTTTAGTAGTGAGATAGTACATACCAAAGACAGAAGTGATTACAATATCACAGCAGCAGGACGATATCCCGCGGACATACGGTACACATTCCGGTCAACGTTGGTACCGCGTCGAACCGCCGAGTGTTCGGTTACATGAAGTGATACGATGCTCGATGGGCGAGAGATCAGGTGATCTGGCAGTCCACAAAAGCGTCGAAGCCTGGCATATACAGTCCTGGGAAACCCGAGCAGTGTGCGGACCGGCGATATCTCGTTGGAAAAGGGCTCCGGGCCACCCCGCCAGGAAAGGCAGCACATAGGGCCGCAGCATCCTGTACGTAGCGCTGATCTGTCAACGAAGACCGGCTGTCATACGCGATGGCTCCCCAGACCATCACATCTGCCGTTAGGGACGTGTGCCGCTGTAGAGTGAGGTTGGGATTGTGCGCTGACCTGCGGTCCTCCAAAATCTGACACGGTGGTCGTCCGTTCCCATACAGAAGCGGGATTTGTCGCTGAACACTATACGTCGCCAATCTATAGCATTCCACTGTGCTCGCTGCTGACACCACTGCAATCGATGCCGACGATGGTAAGGTGTTAATGGCAGAAAACGCAAGGGCCGTCAAGAGTGCACAATCGCCTCTGCCAGGCGTCTGGAAATGGCTCTGGCGGACACAGGAATCCCTTGTACAGCCGCCACATGTCTCTGGATATTGGACAAGGACGTCGTTGCATCTGTGCGTGCCGTTCTCCCGATCTCACGGTCCCCTCTACTGGTGTTGTGTCTGGGTCGTCCAGAGCCAGTCCGCCGTGTCTGGGTGCCTTCCCGCGTCCATTGCTCCCAACACGATCGCACCGTACTGTCGGACCGTCCCAAACGGCGGCCGTTTTGGCCACCCTGCCTCTCTCATCCCGACGATACGGCCTCGTTCAAACTCGGTCAGTTTCCCGTACGCACATCTACAGTGGCTGCTCGGCACATGTCTATCGCTCCGGTATCTCACCTGACTCTTACCGTGCACTTCAGCACGAATGTGGAGTCCCTTGCACGGCGCTTTATAAGCCCCAAGGATTGCGATTGGAGCGCCGGACTTGGACGCTTGGGCATGAGGAATCGTACGAAACTTTAATCATTTGCATGTCTGCCATCCCCGAAGCTATTCTTCGAGTTTCGCGTTAATCGCACAGTTTTTTCTTGGTGCGCGGATTTTTATGTCAATGAGTGTATGCCCATTAATTCCTCGTTAACATATTCGTTTATTCTTTCTCTCACAATCCATGATTCACACCTCTTTCGAAAGGAACTTCCATTTCTTCACTTCAACTCATTCCTGTGTCATTCACTGTCTAATTGGGGATTTTCTCTAGGACGTTGTGGAAATGTTACAGCAAAACACACCATTGCTTTTCTCGAGCAGTCAAAATCTCTTTTCTCCTCCGCTCTCATCTTCCTCTGTTTCTGAAACTCTAGTGTGGTTTTTTTTTCTGTTCTTTTTATTTCTCTCTTTCTCTCTCTCTCTCTCTCTCTGAAGCTAGAACAGAGCATTTAATCTCCAAATTCACAGGAAACTTTAATCGTAATTAAAAACTCTTACGAATATCTGTGCATTTATTACTACAATTTTACAAAAAAAAAAAAATCTTCAGAGACGCGAGAGCCCTGTGTGGGTCCTGGCCTTCTCAAGGAGTATTTTTCGTGCGATCGCGTAAAGAGAGAAACCCAACCCACAACCAGGAGGGCCAAGAGACGAAGTGCGTCCGGAAACTAACCGTTTTCAGGAAACTATTCACGCATTCGCGTTCCCAAACACAGGGAGTCAGCGGAAAACCCTGGAAAAGCCGATGGTCGGCAGGACCGGAAACACCGGTTAAAAACACGAGCCTCCAACACAGTGCACTGCGACTTTACCAACTGCGCTTTGCCGGTAGGCTGCAAAAATAAATACGTTGATTATTTACGATCTTTGTCATTTAAAAAGGAGAAGTCTAAATTTTTTCGTGAATGTTATCGTCCCAGTTGCCCCTCCCTGGATCCCCTGCTGGAACCAGTGGCTATAACTGTGAATTAGGGACGAACGACTATACTTACAGCTCTCAGCATTGCTCGTGGTAATTCTTATATCCCGAAACAAAAAAAAAAAACAAAAAAACTACAACAGGAAAACAACAAAAACTATACAGTGTTTTATTGAAACACTGCATGAACACGGGACGAGACAATACGTTCATATTGGTGAAACAGCAAGTACAGTGTTTCAATCTTCAAAAAGAAAACAAAAAACTAAAAAAAGCCATATGAAAGAAATTCAACTTTCGTGTGTGTGAATCTGAGACATCCCAGTATTTCTTTATGGGGTGGCTCAAAATATTGAAGATGCAAATAAAAAATCTCCTAAAACATTGGGAAGCGATAAAACTATCTCTGCCATGCTAAAGTGCGTTTCCAATTGTTTATAAAACATATAATTAAAAGCCTTACACAAATATATTTAAATATAAGGTGCTGATAAAAACAACAACACGAAGGAGGGGCCCGGGCAGTTCCCACTGAGTGCAGCAATGATCTGAAATATTCATAATAACAAAATATACAAAATATGAAAAAAAAAGCTACTTGCATAAAGATAGGGCGGCAGCCTCTGCCTTTTAAAGATAATGCAGCTAAATATTATTAAAAATGTAAATGTCTAACAAACATATATGATAATTTTAAGGAATAATGACAAAAAGAAAACTGCTGCCGTCTGGATGAGAGACGTCTTTCCAGTCACGCTAAATTTCTGGAAACAGAAAATGGTTCATCAGCACACTTCACATGTTTCCGCGGGTAGTTTCTCCTGTACAACAACAGAGCTTTTAACAAAACGATTAACAGATGACATACTGTTTTGAAAATTTCCCTCTTAGAGGGGAAGCGAAGATTATTTTTAGAGAGTCATCAGGATACATCGGCGCTTTCTTCGCACTTCAAGCTATGCTAGACATCACAAGGCAGGTTTATTCACTTCAACTTTACTTCGATTCTCCAAGTATCCAAATGTTTACTCTTTGGATCTCCCTGACTCACCGTTTTTGCAGCAAACTAAGACTCTAAAACTTGCACGATGCATCACAGCTATCGTTGTGTAGTAAGGAAAATTAACTGCCAAAATCTCCAAGTTCAGATCCATCCATAAATGGCACTGGAAGCTAATTTTTGAAGACCCACTTTTGAAAAAACTATCAACCAAATCTAAAAACAACGGTTTGTCAGTATCACCGTCCCCTGTTTAACTAATCTTTTCAGCACAAGTCTGTGAATTACTGCGGTGTTTGTAACGAGACAAAAATTATAACAGCATTAAACCCGTTTCTGTGGATTGCAGCACAAGATATCCTATAGTAAAATTTAATGTGAGAGCAAAATTAGCTCTGTTGCTGAAGCAGAAGACAAGGTGCGCTTTCTGAGAGATCCCGTAAAAGATTTTATTCATTTCTCATTGAATTTTTATCGAGATAGCTCAATTGTAACAGCTTCTTTACTTTTAGTGAGAAGGGAATCTAAACGTGCCAAAAATTATTTCTCTTTTCAAGACTTGTCTGTGTTAAGCGAAATGATTATGGGAAAATCTCTTGAAAAAATTAATATTAGAATTGCAAGAATTTCAGCACAAATTTATAAAGTGAAAAAAATCATAGAATGCGAAAATTAATGTTTACATTATTACTTTCAAATGGAAAAAGCATTTTTGCTGTAGCTAAAACAGATTTTCTAGATGTGCAGTTCAAGGATTCATGTAACTGTGAAGCTTGTAGCAAAGCAGATCTCATTAAAAAAATGCATACAAATACATAAAGCAACCCCAAAATTCCACAGAGGCGAAACTCAGTGCATTAACGTATACAGAGTTTATATACCAGATTATTAATAGCATATTTGATTATATTGTATTCATTATTCAACTTATGAAAACATGATTATTCAACTTATGAAAACATGATTATTCAAATTACGAAAACACAAGTTTGTCCACGCAGGCGTCGCAGTCGGGTCCCCTCACTCCGGAGTAAGTCGCTCTCCCAACTGAGCTACGCGGACATGTGTTCTCATTGTTATCTGCCTTTATTTCATGCGCGTCCTGCGGGGCAGGCACGTCACATCCCCCTTCCCCCGAAAGAGGGCCGGGGCATGACCCACGGGTCCGCCGGGACCACGTGTCGCTGTAGGCAGTCATCCCATGAAGAACGTGCGTTTGAGAAATCCCAGACAATTTGGTGTGTGGTGCGTAACATCCCACTGATTTATTTTTTCGAAGCACTGAAGAAGGGATTCTTACTTTTTCCTGTCTCGCGGTGTGGAAAGAACATCACACCATTGCGAGAAACTTAACGGCCAGGTCATCCTTGAAGTTCGGGTGCCAATATGAAAACACAGGTTTGTTCACGTCGGGCATCGAATCCGGATCCCCTCACTCTGGAGTAAGTTGCTCTCTCAACTGAGCTAAGCGGACATGTGCTCTCATTGCTATCTTCCTTTATCTCATGTTCGTTCTGCGGGGTAGGCACGTCACAAACTGCAACTGCAATTTAGTAAAAACGGTGTTGAGGTACAGGAAATTAGTTGAAAGGGACGGAGCCTAAGTTTGAAAGTCGAGGGAAGGGGAAACAGTATCAACAGAACATTTGATTTTTTTTTTTTTTTTTTTTACCCCGAAGCTGTCAAAGTGGAAAACAAACTTTTCTGTTTTAGTATAATATCTTCTATAAGCATCGTGAAGTACAAGTATATATGTATACATTTTTTTATGCTAACCTATGGTCTGCCCTACCAGAATATGGGCCCACCTGGATTCTCTAGGTATCCCGGCGGCCCAACCCGCACTTGGCTCAGATTAAGCTTTTTGTCAAATCACCAGAAGCTACAGAGCTACAGATTACTTTTACTTGCTGTTTTGAGTGTAAAACCTCCCACAAAGTTTCTGAGACTAGAAAGAGCCACCAGCCCCTGTTTTAGGTAAGCTGACTGGGTCCAGAAATTAACCCGTGCAAAGGAAAATTGAATGCAACCGCCTTATCATACACGGATTCGAATCCACGCCACTCCAGCTTTATAAGGAACTAAAATCCAGCTCCCTAAACCACATTTACGCGATGCTTTCGCGATGTAGATTAATATCTAGGTTATAGATTAGTTTTCTGTTTAATTTGTTTTTTTAAATCGGAGAAGTGAGTATTTCAGTTGTAAATCCCTCTTCTCAAGGTGACTGCTACGTAATATCTATAAAAAAATTAAAACCGGGGTAGAACATCAAAAGAGTAGTAAATTAATAAAAGAAACAGCAAGGGGTATGGAAACATAAAATGGCCTACTAAGAAGAGGTGGTAATCCCTCTTTGATCTTGCGCTGACATCTTCATGTGGCATTATAGTAGGACAGATTTCCTGGATAAAATTCGAAGTGCCTTCATGTCAAAGAGATCTTTATGTGGGACAAACGGAAATGCTGAGAAGAGAATAGGGCACACTAATTGGAGTCGTGTTGATAACGTACAGAAGGATCAATTTTTGGGGCGTCTGCAAAGCTTTCTTTATTACGAAGACCTTGCCTCTTGGACCAAAGGCTAAACGTGACATCAACACTACGTATTTTATAGTAACAAATAAATATCCACTAATGGGTCTAAATACTATTACGTACCTCTTGATTATTAGTCGATACGAAGCACAATATTGGTGTGGCAATTCACTTTGTTTGTGGATTCATTGACGATTCTCAACACATGTCGCGATTATTCCAAATATAATTCCATTGGGAGATGGAACACCTGGTTTTTATTCTTTCTATTATGTACATTATTGCACATAATAGAAAGAATAAAAACGAGGTGTTCTATCTCCCAATGGAATTATAGTTGGAATAATCGCGACATGTGTTGAGAATCGTCAATGAATCCAACAAACAAAGTGAATTGACACACCAATATTGTGCTTCGTATCGACTAAGGATCAAGAGGTACGTAATAGTATTTAGACTCATTAGTGGATATTTGTTTGTTACTATGGAACTTTCGGTGTGAATAATCAACGCGCATCCAAAAACAATTTTTTTGGGGTTCCAGTAAGATATTTACTACGTACTTTAGTGGCAGAAGTTTAAAAATCCGGGAGCTTCAAGACCCTTAGTTTCGCGCACTGTCCATTCACACAGTCTGTAGGTAAATATTTTTTTCCACACGTGAGACCAACAGAGAAGTAAGAATGTTTTGAAGAAAAATGAGTGGAAACAATCTTCTTTTGAAGCGTGATGGCATGGCATAAGGATTTAAAAATGAAAAATGAATTTCAACAAATAAATGAAACTAGGAAATGGCATTACAGTTAGGTGATTATAGGTAATGTATACTTAAATGATGTTATTTCGGGACATTTTGTGCACTGATTCAGGCAATCCTGTTTATACACATATATGCCTGCACGGCGACCATATTTTGAGTGGAACAGAACACTTCGCCCGAGGCGTACCCGGGGAAGAGGCGCAATGGGCTATTTGCTCCCCAAAAAGGTTCTGTGTCTTGATTTTTAATTGCATATACATAATAAAATTTCCCGTTTGCCTAAATCTTAAACAACTGTAAGAGGACAGAAGCATCTTTATTCAAATTTCATTAATGTTACTTATAAAGTATGTATTACAGTAAAAGATAAGTAAGTTCTTTGTGGGAATTCTCCTTGCCTAATGGCGCCTTGTCATCACATTGTGAGTGATCTTGCCCATTGTTGGTTGCTCTTTTTTTGCGCTGGACACTAACAAAACGGAAAGCGAATGAACTTTTATTAGGGCCAGGGGCATTTTGCTTACTGAGGCATTTAAACTTCTCTACATACAGAACGGTCAGTCTCATGTTTTGACAGGATTGTGCTGGTGAGAGGTATCTTTGTAAGCAGAAGGCAACTCAGCCTACCTTTCAAGTAATATTTTTAAACTGAAACCATTTTTGTTTTATATCAAAGCCTTAAAATACTTATATCATGATCAATTACAGCAAAAATGTTATTCGAATATTTTAATCGATTAAAAAATTTGCAACCTGCACCCCCAAAATTATTTCTGGTGTCCCTCTGTACTACACAACACAGAAGTTGCAGTACTGTGAAGGAGAGGAAGCAGGAATATGAAAATCTTACCAAACTTTGTGCTAACAGAAAGCCAGTGAATCATATCCGCTATTGGATCAGCAGATGTTTCGATGTTCTGTACTGTGGGAAGAACAGAACACTCTCAAGGTACAATAGCGTCTTATTACCAACTAGTAAAGTCATCTATTTCGCAGGAAGTCGAACTACCAAGTAAAGGGTCTCTTCATGGGTTCTCAACCCTAACCGCATCATTGAATTCGTGAACAGGGCGACCTGGAGCTTCTCCACAAAACACGAGGACGGGTGGGAGTATTAAGTGTCTCCATTAAATGTTTTTAAAAATATGTACAGGATAGTCGCCCTCAATCTTTGGCTTTAATTTGTCCCCCAGCATACTATGCTTTCCTAAATTTTTCAATTTCAAAAGCTCATTATTTCTAGAATTTTAATTAAAATTCAGAATAATTTAGTACTACAATTTTCTGAGACAAATGTACCAATGTGAAGTTCTGTTTCTCTTCATATCAGTTTATGCAATGTAATCGCATGAAAACGAGATTTGCTGGATGAAGTGGCTAGGTAGAGCATGGTCCGAGCTCTGAGCGTCGGTTGGAGTGGTGTAAGGCTGGGTGCCAACGAACTGCAGTGGAAACGCGTTCTCTGCAGTGATAAATCACGATTCACCACTAGGAAGTCCAATGGAGTGTGAAGAATGCCAGGTGAACGCTATCTGCTCGACTGTGCTGTGCCAGCGTTGAAGTTTTGTGGAGGAGGCATCATGCTCTGAGGCTGTTTTTCATGGCTTGGGCTGGTCACCCTAGTTTCAGTGCTCGGGAATCGTAACACTGCCACTTATAATAACTTTATCGACAATTATGTGCTCCCAATATTATAGCAACAGTTCGGAGACAGCCCTTTTCTTTATTTAATACATAATGCCCCTGCCCACAATGCGAGGTCAGTGCAGGAATTTTTTTCGATGAGATGAGCGTGAAAGAATTTGACTGGCCTGCACAGAGTTCCAATCTCAAACCCCATGGAACATCTTTGGGAGGAACAGAAACGCCGACTGTGAGCGAGGCCGAACCGCCTGACATCCGTGACCGACCTGACTAATTCTTTTGTGGTAGTATGGAAGAAAACAAGTTAGTAAAATTGCATTGATTATGATACGCTTTCCAACATACTAGAAATCATTACTCAAGTTATAAGGATAATGGCTGTGGAATAAATCTCGCTCCTGTGTCCTGACCTTTGACTCCATTTCAACGTTATTTAACAGAATTAGTTCAGTATACCTCCGGAACAACATACTAAAGTTTTATCACAATAGAAGCATTTTTAGTTAAGTTATCAGGATAATGGCTGTGGAATAAATCTCGCTCCTGTGTCCTAACCTTTGACCCTATGTTTATGATATTAAACGGGACCGGTTCAGTACATCTCCAGAACAACATAACAAACTTTTGTCGCAATCGAAGCATTTTTACATAAGTTATGACGCATAAGAGCAATAGAATGTATCCCGCTCCTATGTCCTGATCTTTGACTCCATTTTGCCCATTTTTAATAGGGTTTATCCCCAGGTGGTCTTCTACCACATACTAAAATTTAAATGAAATCGAACTGTTTTTACACAAAGTTATGACGCATAAGAATAGAATGGAATGGATCCCGCTCCTGTGTCCTGACCTTTGACCCCATTTCACCCATTTTCAATAGGGTGTGTCCCCAGGTGCTCCCCTAAAACGTACTAAAATTTCATCGAAATCGAACTATTTTTACGCGAGCTATCGTGCGGCCGGCCGGCCGGCCGGACGGACAGACAGACAGATGGACAAGGCTGGAGCATATACGCTTCTTCAACCTACGGTTGGAAAGCGTAAAAAACAGAATGATGAGAAAAGCAGAATGATGGAAAAGACAAAAACAATGGTATTTGGCGCAAAAGATATCAAGGAAAAGATCATTCTGGAAAGCAAAGAAGTTGAAAATGTGAAAAATTTCACTTATCTCGGAAGTTGTATAATATATGACTTAAAGAGCAGAAAAGACATTTTAATTAGAATTGCAAAGGCTACAACACTAATAAAAGCCATGGATAAAATTTGGGCCATCCCGGTGGAGCAGTGGTCTAAGCGATGGCTTCTGATCATTCGTCCGAGATGGTGTCCAGGTTCGAATCCCAGTGAGGTATGGATGTTGTGTTTGTCTTACGGCGCTGGTTGGAAAGATTAAAACCAGTGGCCCTAAATTAGGGACGGGAGACTGCTTATAGCCCACTGAGTTGCTCACGGTGGTCGTTAAACCTCCCAATAAAAAATTAAATAATAAAATTTGGAAGAGCAGAGCTATTAGCCTCAAAACTAAGTTAAGCATTCTCGAGACACGCATCTTCAGCAGCATGCGATATGGATGCGAGACTTGGACATTGACAAAGGAATCAGAGAGAAGGATACTTTCTTTTGAAAGAAAGTGCTATCGTAAAATCCTACGAATCGGATGGACCCATGCAGAGGATAAGAAATAAAAAAGTGTACAGAAGAATACAAGTAAAAGAGACCCTGTTATAAAAAATGATGCAGAGAAAACTAAGACTCTTTGGACACATCTGCAGAATGAAAAATGACAGTGTGACGTATATTCTATTTTAACTTTCATTTTTAGTTCCTTTTCCTATGTAAATTTGAGTTTGTTCTCTTTTGCACTTTCCCAACATAACGTGATATCTTCTCTCTCACATGAATGGAGGTTGGCAACACCATGAGGTCCGTACGTAAGTAACGTATGTATGTGATAAGAATAAGACAAGATATATAATGGCTACTGAGCAGCTGTGAGAAGGGGGATTTTGAAGATGAATGTTAATACTCCTTTTTGGATACGAGACTGCTTAATTGCCGGTAAAGTATTGCTGAAGGCTACGTATTCTACTTTAATGAAAGCGTTGTGTTTCGTAGTTAAGTATTATTGTGGATATTAACTCAAGTTCCAGTGTTGTTTTTCATAGTTAATTGTCATTGGGGGATATTAACCCACGCTTGGTTGTTCTCACCGTATTGAAGTGAACATGATCAAGTGACTATTGACAGCAATAAAGGATTAGCTGTAAGTAAAACCTCTTGGAATTTATTTCAGTGAATCGCATTTCACTGTAGGCGAAGTTTTGATTTATGTAGTGTTTTAGTAAGTCAGCTACACACAAACGCTACAACAGAAAGATAAGTCTTTGGCTTAATGAACTGAAAACATGCAAGAGGACGCTGTCACCGTGTGTTGGCGGAGGATATTAAAGACTGGTGAAGTGGAACTCTTCAAGAACTGAGCACGCTGCAACGAACAGACTTCAATGGGACAATATAGTTAAAATGGCAACAGACACCTATGGGAATTGTACCCATGGTTGATGATAATGATGATGATGAATGGAAGGTAATTTACGCACCAACGTATCAAAATTTAGTGAAAGGCCTTCCCAGCATAGTGGAGGCTGTGCTAGCAGCAAAGAGTGGGCCAACTCAATATTAATTTCTTTTCTATTATGCGGAGTTTGTGGGTAGGTAAGTGCCCGGATACTTTTGATCAGAAAGGGTATTGCTTAGTTATGTTTTGATGCTTTCTTTACTGATGTAGACCGAGGGGTTCTTTGTCCTATTAAGACTCGCGCACCAATAATCGCAAATCAACCAACCAACTAGTTAAATTAAGCTGTAGTATAAACACAGTAGTTCTCAGAAGTATTTATATATATATTTGGTACTCTGCAATTCGCTGCGACGTTGACATTTTTAGGTGTTTCATTTCAATGTCGAACTCTCCAATGTATATTACTAGGCGTGCAAACTTTATTCATAAATGAATGGCAGGGTAATAAGTTTCGAATTTCGTTGAATACCTTTATTATAATACAAATTTGGAAGCTGTGAATCCGCTTTTGTGGTGTAAATATGACATGAATGGTAAGTCAGATAATATCCGAAAATTTTAAAATTTCGTTGTCCTGGAGCAGGAGTCAAACGTGTGTCTCCCATATATCCAAAAAATCTTCCGTAGTATCCGAAAATTTTCAGGTTTCAAATATTATATATAGTATCAAAATTTGTATATATAGTATCAAACATTTTATATATAGTATCAAAAATTTTCATTATTTATATATAGTTATACTATATATAAAATAATGAAAATAATTTCATTATTTTATATATAGTAACAAAAAGTTTCAATTTTCAAGTGTCGGATATTATCTGATTTACCATTCATGTCATATTTACACCAATAAACGGATTCACAGCTTTGAAATTTGTATTGTACAAGGATGTAATTCCATATTTCATTCTTTGATCTTTTTTTATAGTTTTTCATGTAGCCACGATACCATATTTTTGTGAATCCCATGTACTGTTGAGTTAATTATAGTTTCACTGAGATGTCGTGTCTGGGGTATACGACCTCTTGTCGGTGAAGAATTTTCTGAACAGCATGAACACCATCCATTAAAATATCACGCGGATGTGACAAACTACGTGCAATTTTTCTTTTCTGCTTTTGTAAGCCATTACTGAGTAGAATTATAAGAGAATGAATACTAATGTTATTTTCCGGTGAAATTTATTATTCTTAGAACTGTTTCTACTTAGAAGAATTTTTTTTATGGGTTCTTGTCTGACAATATGCAATAATTTCATCAATTCCTTCTTGTCTGTGCTACGTATGAAACCGAAAACATGATTGGATAACTTGGGCTTTAGCATTTACTAAATCATGATTGCAATAATTAAAATACGAAATCAACGATTAAATCCTCTTTCCCCATCGTAAAACATTATGAAATGATGTGCTTTTAACTGACCATAAATGGTGAGAACGTATTCGTTGATGCTGAGACAGTTGTTAGAATTAAGTGGCATGAAAGAACGACGGGCACCGGATGTCATATATATCTCCTGTTGCACTAGGAATCTGACTTACGTCGCAGAATTATGAGGAAAATAATGATTGCTGGAATGCCAGTTGTGAAGTTCTTTGGATGGTGATTCTAGTCATTTAATTGGGAAGTCTATTTTAGTGCTGAAGACAGAACTTCATTTGAAAATGGAGATCGAGTGAATGTCTGGGTATACTGCTGTGAGCATTTTATTAAAATATCTAAGAATAGATTACAGGTAAAATCAAATTAGTGAGGGTTTCGTTTGTTCCACTCAACATATGAGGAGCAAATGCGTTTCGCGAACTACTGAACCGCAGAGGATGTGAATATTCACATTCTTCCTGTGAATATTCGATGTGAACAAATATAGGTTTTCGATTTTTTTGTCTAGTACAAACAAAGAAAATAAAATAAAGAAAAAATAAACTAGATAGAGAGATAGCAACAACGCACAATTTTACTATTCTGCCAGTTTCTTTATTTCCACGAATGAAATACAGGATTACACCCTTGTACAATACAAATTTGGAAGATGTGAATCCGCTTATAGATGTAAATATGGAATGGCTGTTAAGTCAGATAATATCCGAAAACATGAAAACTTGGCTTCAACACTAAAATAGACTTTCCAATTAAATGACTAGAATCGCCATCCAAAGAATTTCACAACTTGAAATTTGGTCGCTTTGAGTGGGGTAGTGGGTAGCACACTCCGGTGCTATCCGGGAGACGCGGGTGCGGTTCCTGCTCCAGGTATAACGAAGTGAATTTCTCCGTCATTTTTGGTCTACGCCGGGATTCGAACCCAAGTCCGCTTATTCCGGAACAAGTTGCTCTACCAGTTGAGCTACGCGGACATTATATTCTCATTCCTTTTTGCCTTTATGTCGTGTGCGTCCTTCTGGCAGGTACGTCACATCTCCTGGTACGTTACATCATCTCCCCCTTATTTTTATTTTTATTTATTTTTTTATTTTTTCGAAGTGCTGCTCTTATTTTTCCTATCTTGCGGTGTGGAAATAACATCACACCATTGCGAGATTGTGAACGGTCGGGTCATCCGGATAGTTCGGGCGCCATTATAACGAAGTGAATTTCTCCGTCATTTTTGGTCTACGCCGGGATTCGAACCCGAGTCCGCTTATTCCGGAACAAGTTGCTCTACCAGTTGAGCTACGCGGACATTATATTCTGATTCATTTTTGCCTTTATGTCGTGTGCGTCCTTCTGGCAGGTACGTCACATCTCCTGGTACGTTACACAGGATGATGACATTTTCAAGTTTTCTGATATTATCTGACTTAACATCCATGTCAAATTTACACCAATAAGCGGATTCTCATCTTCCAAATTAGTATTGTACAATGGTGTAATCCCGTATTTCATTCATTGATATCCTGCGCCTCCGGGCAATCACGGGAATGAATTCCAAAATCTCCAGATTGGCTATATATGAATGCCGGTTGCTTCGACTAGCGAATCCTATGACGGCTATATTCAAATTAATCGGAAACTTGAAACTTGGTCGTTCTGGGTGGTGTAGTGGTTAGCATACCCGGGCGCTATCCGGGAGACGCGGATTCGATTCCCGCTCCAGGACGATGAAATTTTGAAGTTTTCGGTTATTATATGACTTAACATCCATGTCATATTGTAATGTACCAGGAGATGTGACGTACCTGCCAGAAGGACGCACACGACATAAAGGCAGATAGGAATCAGAATAAAATGTCCGCGTAGCTCAATTGGTAGAGCAACTTGTTCCGGAATAAGCGGACTCGGGTTCGAATCCCGGCGTAGACCAAAAATGACGGAGAAATTCACTTCGTTATAATGGCGCCCGAACTATCCGGATGACCCGACCGTTCAAAATCTCGCAATAGTGTGATGTTATTTCCACACCGCGAGATAGGAAAAATAAGAGCAGCACTTCGAAAAAAAAAAAAAAATAAGGGGGAGATGATGTAACGTACCAGGAGATGTGACGTACCTGCCAGAAGGACTCACACGACATAAAGGCAGATAGGAATCAGAATAAAATGTCCGCGTAGCTCAATTGGTAGAGCAACTTATTCCGGAATGAGGGGACCCGGGTTCGAATCCTGGCGCGGATAACAATGACGGAGAAATTCACTTCGTTATAATATTTACACCAATAAACGGATTCACATCTTCTAAATTTCTTTATTACCGCTTTCTTTTATAGAAAAAACAAAAACAAAAAAAGATACATTTGTGAGCATCAAGTATGTACTAGTGGATTAGCAACATACATAAGATCTTTAACTAGCGGGGGGGGGGGGGTGATTTGCCATCAAAATAACCTCAGACATTGTTATTTTCTTACAAAATTCCCCGGATTCCCGATTAAAAGGAGGTGAACAATACTTGACTAGTTTTCATGACTGTTAAACTTAAATAACTGCAGTTACGAGTGAAAGAAAATACCTCTCTTGTTCATATGAGCAGCAGCAACAATCAGTCCACTGCTGGCTGAAGGTCTCCAAGTTTTTTTCCCAAACTTTCTCTGTTGCGTCTTCAACATCCCACTGGGGACCTCATGTTGCGACAAGACAATGCCGCGTGCCATCGCTCCCGAATTGTATCCGAATGGTTGGATAAACACTCCACCAACGTGACCTCGCTTCCTTGGCCAGCTAGGTCACCTGAACTCAATCCCATCGAGCACATCTGGGATGCCATCGAGAGAGATGTTCGAGGCTCTGACCCTCCTCCATCAAATCTTCGTGAACTGTGGGAGCTTCTTCAGAGGTCGTGTATCCGTATGGCTTCCCAACACTTCCGGTGTCTTGTCGAGTCCATGTCGAGACGAATCGCCGCCGTCATCAGGGCGAAAGGTGGTGCTACACGTTACGAGACAGGTATCTCTAATTCAATTGCTCTTCAGTGTATAATGGAAGTTATTTAGTATGGGTGTAACAGTATTTTTACTAATATGTTAAACTTAAATTATTAAATAATGTTAAAGATTAGGAATGCAGATCAATATAAATCATAAGAATGTAATTTCAGTTCGAAAATGTAACACGTGTATTTTCACTACATTTGTATTAATCTAAAAATGCATGTGTATAATGATAAAATTAAAATTAGGAATTATGCTTTTAAAAATAAAAACACATAGAAACCGAAACAAAATACGTACGGATGATCAAATTATACGTACGTAAAACAGAATTTGGATCACTAAATATCAACTAAGAAAAATTTAGCCTTTAATAACAAGAGAAATAATCGATATTGTCGTTTGCTTGGTTTTTGCAGAGAATACAGCCGCCGTACGTACATTTTTCAAACCATCTAGCGAACTCACCGCTTTCATCATTATTTTGCTTCAATTCCACTGCTATATCCTCAACGATGCTCTCACTAAACACTAATATCTCTTCATCCAAATTCAAATAATCCTCTGCATTTATAAAAAGATATTCTTCAGCATTAATGGATTCTTAAAGGCTCTATTGTTTTGAAAAGTCTTGAGCACAATACATGATTAAATTTTGAAAACCGCAAAATTATCGTTATATACAGTTTGATTCAAAACTAGTTATTGTTATAGAAAAGTTGAAATACATTAGTACTATAAGAAATCTGCCGGGATCTCGGAAAATATCGTTATGGGCAGGTTTATCGTTACAGCCAGGTTTCACTGTACTACAGCATATAAATTTCGCATATGCGCGCGTAATATAATTATTTCGTATATACACAGTCGAGTCACATTTATGTGACCACCTTCTACTTTTCACGTCAACAGCGCGTAGCCAATGAAAGAAGGCACGTGTCATAAGCTGGTTCGGAGGGTATATAAGATTTGCTTTAGGCATTCTGAAAATATATCACTCGTTGCTGTCATGGATAAAAGGAGCGATTTAACAGATTTGTTAAAAAGGGATGAGTATCGGCTTTCAGGCCAAGGGTGGCAGTATTTCTGAAACAGCGCAATTTGTGAACTGTTCGCGTGCTGCTGTGGTTAAAGTGTATCGTGATTGGAGAAATGGTACCATTGCGAATAAGCGATTTGGAAACTGCGGAGCACCACGTGCCATTGACGTGAGAGGTGAACGTCGGCTTCGAAGGTGCGTGAGGGCCGATCGATACGCTGCAGTGGAGGAACTGACTGGCTGAATGAACCAGGGGGCTACCGAAAGTGTGTCTAAAACGAGAGTTCAGCGATTCCTGTTGCGTACGGGGCTCCGATGCAGACGGATGGTCACTTCACCTACGCTAACGAATGTGCATTGGCAGAAAAGGCTTACATTCGCACGGTAGTATCGGAATTGGACCTCTGCTGATTGGCAAAGCATTGCCTTCTCCGATGAGTCATGTTTTCTGCTTCATCGAACGAATGGACGTTGGCGTAAAAGGCGAAAAACATTGGAAAACAAACACTCTTAAACCGTTGCTGGAAGAACACAGGCTGATGGGGTCAGCGTTATGGTCTGGGGAATGTTTTCGTGACATTCCCTGGATCCACTCATACCTGTGGAAGGCACTATGGACCGAATTCGCTATGAATCCATCCTTGCAGACCATGTACACCCATACATGCTGATTGTCTTCCCTGGGGCCGGATGGGATCTTCCAGAACAACAATGCGACGTGTCACACAGCTAGAAATATCCGAGAATTGTTGGAAGAGCACGATGAAAGCTTCAAAGTACTTCCCTAGCCCTTTAATTTTCCAGATTTAAACCCAATTGAGCATCTGTGGGACCACCACGATCGTGCTGTTCGCTGTACGGATCCTCCACCACTCACCCTCCAGCAGCTGTCAGATGCACTGCAGTCATCATTGCTCCACATACATGTGAACACCTTCCAGCACCTTATTGAGTCACTCCCAGTCCGTCTAGCTGTTGTCCACGCTGCACACTGCGGTTACTCTGGATATTTGCTGGTGGTCACAATAATGTAATCTCGACCGTGTAATATGAATGTATGAATGGATTAGTGTTGTTCCATTTGTAGCATCACATCATTGCTTGCAGATCTGTATTTTAATCTTAAAATGGGGATTTTACAGAATTACGGGCATTAATAGAGAAACTAAACTGTTATTCTTTTTGAAAAAGCAAACGCCTCTTTTCACATAAGCGATCAGCAGAGCTGCCTGTTCATGAACTTCGGTGTTTGATTTCTTGTTCAAAAGTAAATATACACTCAGTAGACAAAACATTAGAGATAGAGGTGATGGAGAGTTTCCATAGGCATCCCCCCCGCAGAGTAGAAAAGACCCAAACCGAACACAGGCGATAAATAGGCGGACAGCTCAACTTCCCAACAGTGTATCGCAATAGACGAACATGGGTAAACGTGGTGATCTATCGACGAAAATGGGTAAACGTGGTGATCTATCGACGAACATGGGTAAACGTGGTGATCTATCGACGAAAATGTGTAAACGTGGTGATCTATCGACGAAAATGGGTAAACGTGGTGATCTATCGACGAAAATGGGTAAACGTGGTGATCTATCGACGAAAATGGGTAAACGTGGTGATCTATCGACGAACATGGGTAAACGTGGTGATCTATCGACGAACATGGGTAAACGTGGTGATCTATCGACGAAAATGGGTAAACGTGGTGATCTATCGACGAAAATTGGTAAACGTGGTGATCTATCGACGAAAATGGGTAAACGTGGTGATCTATCGACGAAAATGGGTAAACGTGGTGATCTATCGACGAACATGGGTAAACGTGGTGATCTATCGACGAACATGGGTAAACGTGGTGATCTATCGACGAACATGGGTAAACGTGGTGATCTATCGACGAAAATTGGTAAACGTGGTGATCTATCGACGAAAATGGGTAAACGTGGTGATCTATCGACGAAAATGGGTAAACGTGGTAATCTATCGACGAAAATGGGTAAACGTGGTGATCTATCGACGAAAATGGGTAAACGTACGGGATGCCCATGGAAACTCTCCATCACCCCTATCTCTAATGTTTTGTCTACTGAGTGTATATTTACTTTTGAACAAGAAATCAAACACCGAAGTTCATGAACAAGCAGCTCTGCAGACCGCTTATGTGAAAAGTGGCGTTTGCTTTTTCAAAAATAGAATAACAGTTTAGTTTCTCTATTAATGCCCCACGCAGAGTAGAAAAGACCCAAACCGAACACAGGCGATAAATAGGCGGACTGCTCAACTTCCCAACAATGTATCGCAATCCACGAACATGGGTAAACGTGGTGATCTGAGCGACTTTGATCGTGGACCCATTGTCAGCGCAAGACAGATGGGTCATTCTATCTCCCAAGTGGTAAAAACCCTAGGGTTACCGAGGGAAACCGTATCAAGGGTGTACCGCGAGTATACCATCGACGGACGTACCAGTGCCCAGAGAGCAAGCAATGACTGACCACACGCCATTTATGACCGGGGTCGACGAAGGCTATCCAGGCTCGTACAGAAAAACTTTTGTGCAAATGACATCCAGGTTAAACGCCGAAATCCCAAGCAACGTGAGCGAGAGAACGGTTCAGTGCACGTTGCATACTCTCGGCTACGGGAGCCAACGTCCTCCTCGTGTGCCACTGTTGATTGCTCGCAATTGGAAATTACGCCTCGCCTGGTATCGGGAACATCAAAACTGGACCTCTGCAAAGTGGTGTTTCGTCGTGTGGTTGCACGAGTCCCATTTTCAGCTGTACCGAACTGACGTGAGGGTGTGGCTTCGACAGCATGAGTCCATGGGCCCCGTCGTGCCAGGTCCGCTCTGTTGGAGGCGGTGATGGCTCTGTGATGCTTTGATCCCTTAGTGTGTCTGGAGAGGTCCTACCGGGATGTGCTGACTGATTACCTCAACGCTTTCATGGCCTTCGCGCATACTGTGGTTGATGGTCTGTTCCATCAGGACAATGCGCCGTTCCACCAAGCATCGACCATCCAGACATGGCTCATGGAACACTCATATGAGTTTGGAACCATCCAGTGGTCCCCAAAGTCCCTGGGTTAAAACCCTGTGGCAGCAGTCTCTATACTGCCAGAAGGACAGATAATAGTAATTTATTATAAAACCTGTACCGCCAATTGGCTTCACAGGGATTAGTAGAACCAATTACATGCGGAGAAAAAAACCCCACTAATCCAAATACACATATTAATACAATCTTTCAGAAGAAGGATGTTAAACAAAAAAAAGTATTCAACAACACAAAACTAAACTCCACATAATCACACCAATAACTGAACATCAATATTTTCCAACTCCCAAATCAACTGACATCACACGGAAAAAAAAAGAAATAATTAATAACAAACGTTATAAATTAAGTCAACAGTCAAACCCAAAATATTATATAATCAATAATCATAAAGATTAATGGAGACTATCTAACTCACCTTCGTTTTGCTGATGACGTAGTCATTTTTGCAACTATCCCATAAGAGCTGCAGAGTATGATCCAGGAACTTGCTGACAAGAGTAAAGAAGTGGGATTAAAAATGAACTTTCAGAAGACAAAAGTGATGTACAATGCTTTTACAAGAAATGAAGATTTATCGATTGATGGAGAAAAGCTGGAGATAACAGATGCTTACGTTTATCTTGGACAGCAGATATCAAGTGAGGGTCACATTGATGAAAAAATTAATCGGCGTATAAAACTTGCCCGGAGAGCTTTTGGAAGAAGCAGCATAATTTTCAAGAGCAATATGCCATTATGTCTTAAAAGAAAAGTGTTTAATCAATTATTCCTTCCAGTGCTTACGTATGGTGCAGAGACGTGGACCTTAACTAAAAGAGACTTTCAAAGGCTGCAGACAACTCAAAGAAGCATGGAGAGGTGCATGCTTGGTGTAACCAGGAGAGATAAGAAGAGGAACTCGTGGATCCTAAAAATGACAAGAGTGAAAGACATCATGATCAGAGTTAAATCCCTGAAATGGCACGGGTAATGGTATTGGTAACTGTGGGTACCATAGTGGTACCCAGTTTATTGCTATAACGAAATACAGACATAGGAGATTCATTAAAAGCTGCAGTACAGAAAACAACAGTGCGGAAAGTCAGTATATCCACGATGCAGCACAACGTTACACAGAAAGGAAATGAATATGCACACGAACAATGAAAGACCTAACGGCATGTCAAACACTGTAACACATGTGCACAAATGCATGAAATGTACTATGCTATCATAAATCAACCGAACGGAACGGAAATGTGGTTAGAGCGCAAAACAACATTGAGTACCTCAGCAACTATATAAAAATAACAAAGGTAACAAACGTACCACTGTAATAATCCGCGATAGAGGAAAGCACTAACACAGCAAACACTCACAATTATAGGTAATTTAAAAACAGGCACAAATTCAGGAAACAACAGATAACATAATGATGAGATAATGAGGAGATCATACAAGTAACGAGACCGATTAGTTGTGAAAACACAGCAAAAACACGCAATTATCGCAAATTTAAAATACATTACTTGTGAAACACAGCCAAACACACAAATAAAGCAAATTTACAATACATGACTTGTGAATCACAGTAAAAACACACATGGAAAACATCAGAATCAACATGCACTAAGTCTGCAAAACCAGGGCATCTGCGAACGGGTTTGCAAATCCCCTAGCATTGAGAGAACAAAAAGTAATCGGTGTGAGGAAGAGAGCTAAAGGTCATCGGTAAAAGGATAGAAGGAATCACATATATGCTTCTCAACGAGCTCCTTCAAGGAGGCGAGACGGCGCGTGTAACGTCTCAAAAAAGGCTGATACCGAGGATCGGTGGCACACAGAGATTTAAAAAGTGGCACATAAGCTTCGAATTGCGTTACCGCTGCATACAGGTCCAGATCAGGTGAGTGAAGGAATTCTTCAGAACCAACAATCGTACGTGCAGGTTGAAAAAGACGTAAAAGTTGCTGTCTGGACAGTGGGCCAGGAACTGGAGGAAACGTATCAACTGCCTGTAGAACCTCAGCATCAGAGAGAGGATTGACAGGACCTGAGCGGAGAAGCATACTGTTTGAAGGAACATCAGGTGGAGAAACACCGGAACCGGAAACCTCGGGAATACTAGATGAATCCTCAGAATGTGGCACAGAAAGTTGTTTTAACTTTTTCTGTTTTACAGCGCCTGTGGAAGTTCCAATCCGCTTCGAAGAAGTAGCTGAGGCGGATGTATCCATTAGTGGATCAGGCTTACCTCCCAAGTCAGGAGACGAGGAAACGAACGTCGCCGAAGAAGCAGTACGTAGCTGAGCTGCCTTAGTGGAGACTGGTACAACAGCCGAGGCTTCAGGAAGATGTTGCAACAAGGGTATGGTAGACAAGGTTGTAAATGGAGATCCGGTATCCGAGGGGCTAGGAGAAGAGCCAGACGGCCGATCCGCCAAACCACCACTCAACACACCCGGATCGGAACACTCCGCTGTAGACACATCTGTAGTCGAAGACAACTCTGTCAATCTTGAAGGTGGATGCACAATCGTACGATTCGGGAGAGGAGGAAAGGCATCATTGTCCGTGACGGAAATGTTCGTCTGACGGAGAAACGAAGAATTCGCGTCAGGAAAACTACCGGTAGTGGGGATAGTAGAAAGACCAATGTGGTCAGCAGTGGGATGCAAACTTGATGAACGTCCACGTCGAACGCGGTCACAGGAGGCAGTGGTGTGATTTTGTGTTAAACAGTGTGTACAATAGTGAGCAGTGAAAATCTTGAAACTGTACGTTCGTGCGCCAATTTCAACAGTAGCTTCTGTAGGGCAATCCGCCAAGGCTTTCTCGGTGGGAAAGACGACCAATAACTGACGGCGAGGTCCTGTAGCATGTGCAAATCGAGTTCCGCGGGGAGCGTCAGAGAGGCGACGGACCTTGCCAACAATTTTACAAGCATGACTGACAAGGAGAGGAAGTGCAGTATCCGGCACTTCCTGTGGAACAAGATAGAACGTGATGTTCACCGGTCTCTTGGAAAGAGGCGACGGGATGAGATGGTTTGTCCCAATCAAAAGTCCGTTAGCTAGAAAATAGTCAGCATCCTCCTTGTGATTGAACTGTACCGAAATACCCCGAGGAGCACGGGAAATTCCTGCAATGGACGCAGACGACACATGTACAGGGAGGGCTTCCATGTAGCGTGGCAATGGAGTATTTGGTAAAGCATGAAAGAGCACACCTCTATCCAGGAGGTTATGGAACTCACGGCCAATCTGCGAATTGTCATCAATCGTTACCTTCACCTTGTGGTTGGATACCTAAATAATAGGTGTTGCTTGCAAAAGACCATCTGGTTGAGAGGAATCGGACGTAGAAGTAGCGCCTCGTTGCACTTTAGAGGCAAAGGCAAATGACATCCTCGGAAGAGAAGTCTGTTCGGATCCGGCAGGCACAGAAGGCTGTGAGGGAAGAGAAGCACAGGCCGAAGGCAAAGCAGTAGAATCAGTAGTACCCAGGGAGGGCACCGAGACAGATGCAGGAGCTGAAGAAAGCGCAGCCAAGTCCAGTGAAGGCACCGGTGCAGGAGTACTAGAAAGCTGGGAAGGCATCTGAGCAGACACATCTGAGGACGAGAGTATGTTAACTTCCATGAACGTGGGAAGTGCGACGTGACGTGCATCCGCCACGCCCATAGATGATAACGAAATACCGGAAGCCGCCATGTTGGCAGCTTCCAAACGTAAACAAACGAGCAAACGATAAGAAAACGGATGAATATGAACTAATATGAGGATGAGAACGCTAGAAAAGTAGCTCAAAACGTACACAGTACCTTTAGACAGCCGGGCCACGCAACAGGTGAGTGAGGGACAAGGTATTCCACACTAAAACGCATAAATTATTGGAGCCACCAACACTACGTCTATCACGAACGAGCAATGGGCTGGACATACTGCCAGAAGGACAGACCATCGATGGACAGCCGAAATTTTAGATTTGATTCCAAGGGAGAGGAAAAGACCCAGAAGACCACATGGAAGATGGATGGATGAAATTCGAAAGTATGCGGGAGTAACATGGAGGAGACTGGCACAAGACAGACCGTTGTGGAAGAGGCTTGGAGAGACCTTCGTCCAGCAGTGGATTGATAATGGTTGACAATGATGATGATGATGATTATAAAATCAATGATAAATTAAAACCAAACGTATGTACACCATTGAATCCAAGCTTATGTTGACCACTGAATTACTAAATCATATTAAGTAATACATTTCACTAAAAATTACAACATAATTCACTAAAATTACAACATAATTCAATAAAATTGCAACATAATTCACTAGAATTACAACATAATTTACTAAAAATTACAACACAATTCACAATTTATAATTCACATAATTCACAATGCAGTCTGGGATACCATGGATCCTGGACAGACGTCTCGGGCGGAGTTGTGAACAATACTGCAAAAGTCATGGCTAGCATTACCTCCGGAAACCCTCCGGCATCTGATGTAGTCGATGCCTCCGTGTATACACGCTGTTAGTCACGCTAGAGGATGACCAACACGTTATTAGGAAGATATGTCTGATTTTTGTCGATCGGGTGTATGTGTGTGTGTGTACCTCAAGTTCCAGAAATATCGCTACACAATGAAAAATAGTTTTATACTATTAGTAAGCAGCAGGAATAGTTCAATTCTATACTTACGAATGCAGATTTTGGAACGTGGTAAAAAGTTCGTATGGAAATCAGAGAAGAAGCGAGGAGCAGGAACGTTGTCATCATACAACCATAGGAAATCATCATGAGTGCTGTTGACTCTCCAAAGGAGATAAAAGCGTTGACAGTGAAATCATGATCTGCTAGTACTGCTTTTGCTTGGTAACTGCCCATATTAGCTACCAGACCAATGCACACACCACTTAGAACCTGAAATTAAAAATGTAATGGTGTTTAAAACCACAAGAAGCATAAACAAAAACAAATAACACTCCTAATAATAAGCATACGTATCTGTGACCGAAAGATGGAAAAATACAACTGCATCATATTGAGCAGCACTAATCGATGATATAAGATGTAACACTATGGATGGCGCAAGACATAGGGGATGACAATGCGACAAAATATGATACCTTGACAGAGTAAAGGATAACGTTCTTCAAAATATTATGCAGCGTTTGAATACCAGGTACAGCGTGAAGTTTTTTATTCAAACGCTGGGGCGGAGCGAGCTTGACTTATTTTGGGGGTCACAGTGGCGGTAGAACCTCCACTGTGCCTGGTCAATAATTTCAAAAACTTTAGCAAGATTTTTATCTTTATTTTTTTTTATTTGTTATATGTGCGATTTTTTATTGTGATGTGCCTTAGAAAGTTCCTCTAGGTAAGTGGTCAGTTGGTCCTAATCCCCAACAAAGCTCCTTAGGCATTGGGTTTCTCCTGTTTGTTCCGGAAAGCGGGTGCACCACGATTCGAAATTTTAGACCCGGTCAACGAACTTCACTTCCCGCCGCCCCTGGGGGGGGGGTCAGACGTTTGAATGTCAGCAACAGCGTGGTCTTGCATTCAACCGCTGGGCCGCAGCGAGCTTGACTTATCTTTGGGGGTCAGACTTTTGAACACCAGGTACAGCGTTAAGCCTTACATTCAAATGCTGGGCCGGAACGAGCTTGACATATCTTTGGGGGTCAGACTTTTGAATGCCAGACACAGCGTAAAGCCTTGCATTCCAGCGTTGGGCCGCAGCGAGCTAATCTTTGGGGATCATACTTTTGAAGGCCAGACATAGCGTGAAGCCTTGCATTCAAGTGCAGAACCGGAGCGACCTTGACTTATCTTTGGGAGGACAATCTTTTGAATACCAGGTACAGCGTTAAGCCGTGCATTCAAATGCTGGGCCGGAACGGGCTTGACTTATCTTTGGGGGTCAGACTTTTGAATTCCAGGTTCAGCGTGAAGCCATGCATTCAAGCCCTGTGCCAGAGCGAGCTTGACTTATCTTTGGGGGTCAGACTTTTGAATGACAGGTTCAGCGTGAAGCCATGCATTCAAGCGTCGGGCTTCAGAGAGTTTTATTTATCTTTGGGGACCAGACTTTTGAAGGCCAGACACAGCGTGAAGCCTTGCATTCAAGTGCAGAACCAGAGCGGCCTTGACTTATCTTTGGAAGGATGGGGAATGGGCAATCTTTTGAAAACCAGGTACAGCGTTTAGCCGTGCATTCAAATGCTGGACCGGAACGAGCTTGACTTATCTTTGGGGGTGAGACTTTTGAATTCCAGGTTCAGCGTGAAGCCACGAATTCAAGCTCTGGGCCGGAACGAGCTTGACTTTTCTTTGAGGATCAGACTTTTGAAGGCCAGATACAGCGTGAAGCCTTGCATCAAGTGCAAAACCAGAGCGGCCTTGACTTATCTTAGGGGGGGGGGCAATCATTTGAATACCAGTTACAGCGTTAAGCATTCCAATGCTGGGCCGGAACGAGCTTGACTTATCTTTGGGGGTCAGACTTTTGAATGCCAAGCTCAGCGTGAAGCCATGCATTCAAGCTCTGGGCCAAAGCGAGCTTGACTTATCTTTGGGGGTCATGCTTTTGAATGCCAGATACAGCGTGAAACTTTGCATTCCAGCGCTGGGCCACAGTGAGCTTGACTTATCCTTGGGAATCAGACTTTTGAAACCCAGACACAGCGTGAAGTCTTGCATTCAAGTGCAGAACCGGAGCGGCCTTGACTTATCTTGGGAGGGGGGGGGGCAATCTTTTGAATACCAGGTACGGCGTTAAGCCGTGAATTCAAATGCTGGGCCGGAACGAGCTTGACTTATCTTTGGGGAGTCAGACTTTTGAATGCCAGGTTCAGCGCGAAGCCTTGCATTCAAGCACTGAGCCGCAGAGAGTTTGACTTATCTTGGGGACCCAGACTTGAAGTTACGCCCGCTCGAGTTCAAATGTTCCCCACTTGCACTCATAGAGTATGCAGTCTTTATTCTCCCATATCTACTTCACAGGGAATTATTATGATTGTTCAAAAATCGCCCTTCCGGTTTTTGACATAAGTTTAGTAAAAATATGATAACTAGATAAATACCAAGAGTCAACGGTTGTATTTATCAAGTGAAACCTTCCGCAGAAATGCAGAATGAAAATCGGATCAGCACAGAATGACTGATTATCAGATAGGGAGCGTAACAGTATAAGAAGACACTTACAGGGTAGTGCTTGGAATTTTTTTTTCAAGGTTAAATGTTCAGAGGAACTTTTTGCGACAGAGTATGGATTACTAATTAGCTCATCATCCCTACGGCGTATTCAGAAATGTCACAGAGGTTAGGCACATTCATATATTGTTTCATATGCCTCTCTCCGCTGTTTTCGACAATTCACTCATTGTTATAAAAATCTCATTGTCATAAAAATCCGCGCACCAAGAAAGAACCGGGCGATTAACGCGAAACTCGGCGAATAGCTACGGGGAGGGCAGACTTGCAAATGATGAAAGTTTCGTGCGATTCCGCATGCCCGCGCGTCCATGACCGGCGCTGCAATCGCAATCCTTGGGACTTATAAGGCGCCACGCAGGAGACTCCAGATTCATGCCGAAGTGCACAGTAAGAGTCAGGTGAGATTCCTGAGCAATAGACATGCCGAGGATCTGCGGTTGGTGTGCGTACGGGCAACTGAAGGAGTTTGAACGAAGCTGTATTGTCGAGATGAGAGATGCAGGGTGACGGGTGCGCCTAATCGGCCGCCATTTGGGACGGTCGGACAATACGGTGCGATCGTGTTGAGAGAAATGGTCACGGGAAGGCACCCAGACACGGTAGACTGTCTCTGGATGGCCCAGACACGGCAAACTGGCTCTGGACAACCCAGACACACCACCAGCAGAGAGGACCGTGGGATCGTGAGAGCGGCATGCACAGATGCAACGACGTTCTTGTCCAATATCCAGAGACATGTGGCGGCTGCACAAGAGACTCCTGTGCCCTCCAGAACAATTTCCAGACGCCTGGCAGAGGCGAATCTGCACTCTTGATGGCCCTTACGTTTTCTGCCATTAACACCTGACCATCGTCGGCGTTGATTGCAGTGGTGTCAGCAGCGAGCAACGTGGAATGATACGGACTGGCGACGTATAGTATTCAGCGACATATTCCGCTTCTGTATGGGAACGGACGACCACCGTGTCTGAGTGTGGAGGACCGCAGGTGAGCGCTACAATCCCAACCTCACTGTACAGTGGCACACGTCCCGAACTGCAGGCGTGATGGACTGGGGAGCCACCGCGTATGACAGCCGGACTTACCCGCAGTGATCCGAGGGACGTTGACAGCCCAGCGCTACGTACGGGAGATCCTGCAGCTCTATGTGCTGCCTTTGTTGGCGAGGCCGCCCGGATCAATTTTCCAACAAGATAACGCTCATCCGCACACGACTCGGGTTTCCCGTCTACATCATGCTTCGACGCTTCCGTGGCATACCAGATCGCCTGATCTCTCGCCCATCGAACACTTGTGGGACCAAATGGGACGCCAGCTTTCTCCATGTCCAGGTGTTTGCGATTTAGAGCATCAGTTGCAAGAAGTGTGGGCCAATCTGTTCCAGGATAGCATACGACGTCTCTTTGACTCCATGCTGGACGGTATTACCGCATGTATCCGAGCACGAGGGGGTCCGATGCGGTAGTAACGCTGACGGGAATGTCTACAGTATGTCCGCGGGAAATCGTCTAGCTGCTGTGATATTGTAATCACTTTTGTCCTTGGTATGTATGTATCATCTCACTACTAAAATCTCGTTTCAATCCGACGCCTCCTTCTTGGTGCGCGGATTTTTATGACAAGGAGTGTATGAGGAGTTCACACCTCACAACATAGGTTACTTTGTACTTTAGCTGCGTGGAATACATAATGCGGCAAACTAAAGTGTTTAAGATAGAAAATACTGATTTCCTTTTCTACTGTTATAATTTTTACTTAATTTAGCCACATATTGGGCCTTTCTATTTTTACTCTTCCTCAGAGCATTAACTTACGACACGTTGTATGGACACTCTGGAAGGGAGTTCCCACCTCCCTGCCGTAGGTACTACGGCTTTGGATAAAGCATTTTAGGCAATGCGAACGTATGGTAAGTTGTAACCAATTGGCTGAGCATCATTTTCAACCTTGAAAATGCGCGTGAGGTAGCTTCTCTTCGTGGGGTTTGCTTTCTAAATCCTGATGAATTTTAACTATTATAATGAGTAATTCATGTACCTCTAATTTAGCCTTCATTCTGAGTTTCTGTGTTTATATGTAAATTCGGCTTCTCCTCGTTAAACGCTTTTTGAATGAAGGTCACATTTCTTCCCCGAAAAACATTTCCTGTTTGGTATCACTGACAGTGGGTCAGAGTCAGGTAAAAAGTCAACATCGAAGGCAGCGATAGTGCAGGAAATCTGCGCATAATATAAAATGCTCAATGTAAGGAGTGTTTTTTATAGGGCATGTAACTGGTTACAAAAAAAAAGTAATAATTAGAATAATAATAATAAGGTGGGCGATTTTAGTGAGAGGTGGGTTTGCCTCAACGGGGCGCTCCGCCAGGCAACAATGGCACACACGACAGCAAAATGGTCTCATGAATCTTGGAAGCTGACACAAATTTTAGCTTCACTGTAAATTATTGTTGAGGTATCAACGAGTTCCGTGTGTCATTGACCAAAAGACCCCAACTCACTGGAGTTTGTACCAGAACCCTTAGGTGGAATGACCATCTGGAACAGTCAGCTGTGGGCTAATACCCCACACTGGTGTACTTTCCCGGTTAAAAAGACACAATGAATGATTATCTTTCTTTGTGAAGCTAACCTCTGAATCTCAGAGAACAGCTTAGTAATATCTATGTACACTGAAGTGCCAGAAAAACTGGTACAGACGAGCTTATGCAAAATACATAGCAACATCACCTATGCGCTTACTCGGTTGCATCTGGCAGTGCGTATATAAAGCGACAGACATCCTTGCCAGCTGTCAGAACTGTTTTTGACATGAGAATGACAAGTAATAACGATTTAAGCGATTTTCAACGCGGTGTCATAGCTGGCGCTCGTGAGATGGGCCATAGTATTTCGGAGGTAGAAACGAAGTTCGAATTTTCACGGACGACCATTGCAAGGGTGTACCGTGAATACAAGAATTCCGGGAAAATTTCCAACCTACGATACCAGGGTGGCCGTAAAAAGACATTGGGTGAACGTGACCATCGTCGGCTGTCAAGAATCGTTTCACGCGATAGGCATGCAACACTCTCGCAGAGCTGTCAAGAATCGTTTCACGCGAAAGGCGTGCAACACTCTCACAGATATAATCGGAATTCAATCCTGGAGCCTCAACAAGCATCAGCGTCCGGACTGTGTAACGTACCATGCACGATATGGGCTTTGGGAGCCGACGCCTAACTCGAATCCCCTTTATGGGTTCACGACACAGAGCAATGTGCCTCGCTTGGGCACGACAACACCGCCACTGGACACTTGATGACCGGAAACAAGTAGCCTGGTCTGACGAGTCGCGTTTCCAACTGTATCGGGAATATGGAAGGATTCGTGTATGGCGCAGGCCCCATTTAAGTCATGGATTCCGCCTGTCAACAGGGAACTGTACCGGCTGGTGGGGGGTCCGTAATGGTATGGGATGTGTTTAGCTGAACTTCACTAGGACCCCTGGTACGTCTACAAACGTCTGTGACCGGCCAACGCTATGTGCGCATCCTTTCTGACGAGGTACACCCGTTCATGTCCTGCATTCATGCTGATGGGTTGGGCCTGTTCCAACAAGACAATGCACCTCCACACAAGTTTCGGGTCCCCGCATTATGGTTAAAGGAGAATTCGTCTGAGTTTGGGGTGTTTCCATTCCCACTCAAGTCCCCACATCTGAACGTAATAGAACACATTTGGGATGCCATGCAACGCGCTGTCGAACACAGAGACATCGGAATACACCCGAATTGTGGAACGCTCTGCAGGAAGTATGGTGTGCATTGCCTACAGCATATTTACAGAAGCTAGTGGAGTCCATGCCCCGTCGTATTTCTGCAGTCCTGCGCTCCCGTGGGGGACCTACCAAGTATTAGACTGGTGTACCAGTTTTTCTGGCACTTCAGTGTATGTATGTAATAATGGGGATGTAAGGTCAGGTGATGCGTAACATCACAGCCTCTCCTTGACAAATGTCAACCCCGCCTTCTCGTGGTGCATCCTGTTCCCACTAAAGGGGCTCTGACGACCGCCAATAGCGGTATAACTATACCATCGGGATTAGAGGAAATTCTATCCCACACTCACCAACCCGCTTGGCCAGCGTGGTGAGTTATGGCCAAACCCCTCCAAAATGACTCCACAACTTAAATCTTGGCCCTCAGTCTCCGGCAGCTGGAATGTACCTGGCCAAGGCAGCCGCCAGTGCGACATGAAGGCAGAGGGTGCTAAGAATCCCCGGAGGACCGGACTAGGCTGCCATCTGATGCTGACCTTGGCAACGTACAATGGACGCTCCCTATCTTCTGATTCAAAGCTTCTTGAATTGGAAGAGGAACTACAAGGGATCAAGTGGGACATCGTGGGGCTAAGTGAGGTAAGGAGAAAAGGAGAAGATCTCATCGAACTGAAAAGTGGACATCTCTTCTACTATCGTGGGACAGATACTGGCAGAACTAGTGGTGTTGGATTTATAATAAACAAGAAACTGAAGGATAAAGTGGTAGAAGTTTAAAGTTCCTCTGACAGAGCTGCACGACTCGTTATCCAACTATCGAGAAGATACCAGGCTCAGATTATTCAAACATATGCACCCACCACAAGTCATCCTGAAGAAGAAATTGAAGAATTTTATGAGGAAATTCGTCATCTAAATAATAAAGGTAAGCAGCACTTGAAAATAATTATGGGAGATTTCAATGCAAAAATAGGGCAACGGCAACAGAATGAAACTTCAGTAGGTAAATTCGGTCACGGCAACAGAAACCAGCGTGGAAATACTCTCGTTGAGTTTGCAGAGGCAGAAGGGTTTTTCATCTTGAACTCCTTCTTCAAGAAAAAGCCACACAGGAAATGGACATAGAGACATCCAAATGGGATGACAAGTGAAATTTATTTTATTATGTGTAACAAAAAATTCGTCATAGAAGACTGCAGTGTGCTAAACAAGTTCAACACAGGTAGTGACCATAGATTGGTGAGATGTAAGATGCACCTCAACACTAAACTGGAACGTGGCAAGCTCATAAGACAAACAAAATCTATTGACATAACCAACCTTAAAAAACACCATAATACCTTCAAGTTGGAACTGAAGAACAGGTTCTCTGCTTTAGAAGGCCCTAACATCGGAAGAAGTGGACATCTCTGAAGTTAACAGAAAAGTAACCAAAGCTCTTATGGAAACAGCAACAAAATTAGCTGGGTCTAAGAACAAGTTGCATGTAAATAAATTATCAGGAAAAACGAAAATGTTGATGCAAAAAGAAGAGAGATGAGGACAACTAAAGAAGATGTGACTTCCAAAGTGGAATATATAGAGCTATGCAAGACACTACGAAAAAGTATCACTGAAGACGTAAGAAAAATTCAACTGTGAACTAGTAAGGAAAGCAATTGAAAACAACCAAAGCCTAAAGATAGCAAAGGGACATCTCAGTAAGGGAAGAAAACAGATTATGGCACTGAGAAAGAAGATGGTTCTGTAACAAGAAATAGAGGCGAAATTTTGACAAGAGGGAAAGATTTCTACTCCAGAATTATATGAAAGGGATGATACATGCACTCCAGACATCATGAAAGATACCAGTACCAGAGTTCCTCCAGTCCTTCCAGCAGAGGTTGCACATGCAATCAAGAACATGAAGCGGGGAAAAGCTCCAGGAGAAGATGGAATTACTGTAGACATCATACAAGAAGCAAGTGGAGAAATCGAAACAGTTCTCGCCCAAATTTTCACTCGATGCCTTAATGAAGGAAAGATTCCTGAGGATTGGAACACCGCTACAATGATCCTGCTACATAAGAAAGGTGACATTGAGGATCTCGGAAACTACAGACCTATCAGCCTCCTATCAGTAGTTTATAAAATCTTCACTAAAGTTCTTTCACACCGCTTGAAGGTAACACTGGACATGGCTCAACCGAGAGAACAAGCTGGATTCAGGAGTGGCTACAGCACAATAGATCATATCCATGTGCTGAGAGAACTAATTGAAAGAGCGAGGGAATATGAACTTCCATTGTGCATGGCTTTTATCGATTATGAAAAAGCCTTTGATTCAGTGAAACCATCAGCAGTTACAATGGCTCTGAAAACCTGCGGTATTGAAGATGCATACATTAATATTATTAATAACATCTATGAAAATGCAAGTGCAAAGATTAGGCTGTTTGAAAATACAACACACATAAAAATTGGAAAGGGAGTGAGACAAGGTGACACCATATCTCCGAAGCTCTTTAATGCCACATTGGAGGGTGTTTTTCAGTCACTGAGCTGGGAAAACAAGGGGATAAAGATTAATGGAGATTATCTAACCCACCTTCGTTTTGCTGATGACGTAGTCAATTTTGCAACTAGCCCATCAGAGCTGCAGAGTATGATCCAGGAACTTGCTGACAAGAGTAAAGAAGTGGGATTAAGAATGAACTTTCAGAAGACAAAAGTGATGTTCAATGCTTTTACAAGAAATGAAGATTTATCGATTGATGGAGAAAAGCTGGAGATAACAGACACGTACGTTTATCTTGGACAGCAGATATCAAGTGAGGTCACATTGATGAAAAAATTAATCGGCGTACAAAACTTGCCTGGAGAGCTTTTGGAAGAAACAGCATAATTTTCAAGAGCAATTTGCCATTATGTCTTAAAAGAAAAGTGTTTGATCAATGCATCCTTCCAGTGCTTACGTATGGTGCAGAGACGTGGACCTTAACTAAAGAGACATACAAAGTCTGCAGACAACTCAATGTTGCATGGAGAGGTGCATACTTGGTGTAACCAGGAGAGATAAGAAGAGGAACTCGTGGATCCGAAAAATGACAAGAGTGGAAGACATCATGATCAGAGTTAAATCCCTGAAATGGCAATGGGCTGGACATACTGCCAGAAGGACAGATCATCGATGGACAGTCGAAATTTTAGATTGGATTCCAAGGGACAGGAAAAGACCCAGAAGAAGACCACATGGGAGATGGGTGGATGAAATTCGAAAGTATGCAGGGGGGACATGGAGGAGACTGGCACAAGACAGACCGTTGTGGAGGAAACTTGGGGAGACCTTCGTCCAGCAGTGGATTGATAATGGTTGACAATGATGATGATGATGATGATGATGTAATAATGGGATTTGTGCACAGTCGGTAAAAAAATCCCAAATTGAAATAGCCAAATTGGTAATACGAAAATTCAGAAATGGTGCACAAAACATTTCTCATAACAAAAGGTATCCAAGGCAATGGAGATTTTTTCGAATCGGGTCCTTAGAAACGAAGATATGGTTCCAAGTATGGTAAAAACAAAAATGAACACTTACACCGCACTGTGTGGTACAAAAATTGACAAATATATGAAAATTATTTAGCATGGAAGAAATATTCTTCTAATAATACGTGGAAACTACGTCATGATAATTGACAGAGCAATTAGACATCTCTAAATTGACTGTATTTACTGTTTTCCCGTAATATCAGTCACTAAGAAAACTTGAAAATTTCATCGCCTTGGAGCGGGAATCGAACCCGCATTTCCCGATTGCAACGGTTAGCATGATCGAACGGTAATCAGGAGATGCGAGTTCGATTTCCGCTCCAGCGCGATGAAATAATTTAAGTTTTCTGAGTGATTGATGTTACGTGAGAACAGTAAATACAGTCAATTTAGAGGTTTGATTGCTGTGTTAATTATCATGACATGAAAATTATTCCTCATTGTAAATATTAGCAAAAAGATTTTTCAAGTCGAACTTTTAATAGCGAAGATTATTACGGAGATTCACATTCAATTTCCTAGTGTGAGAATTAAACATTATTTTGAAAAAAAAAACAGTACTCGTAAATGTTTTACGCGGTGAGTGGCGTCTGACTGAAGAAGAATTTTTGAGTCGGCAATTGTATAGAACAAAATATTTTTTGAATTTAATAGCATATGTATTTACTCCAACTAGCGGTGAGATTCTGCATCAGAAAGGGACCAAAAGATGCGTACCGTCGTTCTCACTGTTCAGGCTTTCAATTTCAACTCGTACCAATAGTTGCAGAGATATGGTGTCAATAGACGAACGGACGTAGTGACATTACAGAGGATGTTCACACGTTTTTAGAACGTTTTTGATAAGAAATTACAGCAAATAAAAGAAGTTCAAAGAATTGAAACCGACGACAGCGGGTTAGATGAACACAAGAGAAACATCTGCTGTAGTTAAATATCGTCTGCTAAGAAAATGGCGCACGTAAACAAGCTGTGGATAGGAGGAGGTCATGTTTTTGTTCTTTACGAAGAAAAATATTCGTATTCTGTAATTAAAATACGCTGTGAAAATCAGGGAATTAGCATTTCTGAATGGAAAATAAGCAATATTATTAACAATAGAGGGGGAAATCGTCAAGCACTGCTTTTAACAGGAAAAAAAAAAAGCCACCAAACGATTATCCAAAGAAGTTACGTACTTTTACGACTATTTCAAAAGTAAAGTCTCTGGTCTAAAAAGAAAATCCACCGAGACAAAGAGTAATCGTTAAGTCGTTAAATATCTCTGTATCAACTGCAAACAAGGTAATAAACAAATATTTGAATCTGAAATAAAACCAAAAATCATAATATTCACAGCCTTTTGTCTAAGCATGCGGCTAAGCACAGAACGTGGGGTAGATTTCTTTATGAAAATCACTTAGCCGGAGACAGATGAAAATTTATTGCGACTCTTAATGAAGCACGCATCTACCTAACGACTGTAATAAAAAAAAGTCGATTTACTATTGGAAAGGATCAGAAAAAGTATTAGAAACTTCTTTCCAAGAATCCCAAGAAAGTTTGGGTAAGGGATTCACGATTATTGCTGATTTCTCGTACAATGGGAAATTAAAGTTAAGAAAAGTTAAAAGATTACTAAAATCAGTTCTACATATTACCAAAATAATGTTTTAACTCTTATATTTAAAAAAGAAAAGAAATATCCTTTATCTACAGAACCTTCAAAGAATACAACACCATCAGAATAAGGCCATTCTATTTCTTGAAAAACTGAAAAAAGAAACGAGTATCAATTCTATACCTTTCGCTCATATACCTTCAAAGACCCCTGATGTGTTACTAATGGACTATTGTGCCTTCGGACTGCTAAAAATAGCACTTTATAAACACAGACCTAAAACAATGATTGGACTATCGAAAGTAGTAGAAGAAGAGTGGAATAAAGTACCACTGCGCCGCCCCGGTGGCGCAGTGGTCTAAGGGATGGCTTCTGATTATTCGTCCGAGATGGGTCGGGGTTCGAATCCCGGTGAGGCATGTATGTTGTGTTTGTCTTACCCCGCTGGCTCTCTCTCTTCCCTGGAACCAGTGGCCTAAATTAGGAACTGTGGTCGTTAAACTTCCAAAAAAAAAAAAGTACCACGGCCACTTTTAAGAAATGCCCTGGAAATCTAGACGGCCGCCCCGGTGGCACAGTGGTCTAAGCGATGGCCTCTGATCATTCGTCCGAACGGGGTCCGGGTTCGAATCCCGGTGAGGCATGGATGTTGCGTTTGTCTTACGGCACTGGCTCTCTCCCTTCCCTGGAACCAGTGACCCTAAATTAGGGACGGGCGACTGCTTATAGCTCATTGAGTTGCTCATGGTGGTCGTTAAACC
Organism: Macrothele yani; assembly: GCA_039090855.1. Lineage (NCBI taxonomy): Eukaryota > Metazoa > Arthropoda > Arachnida > Araneae > Macrothelidae > Macrothele > Macrothele yani. The sequence continues at coordinate 82,450,993 of CM077026.1, forward strand.
TCCAATCAAAAAAAAAAAAAAATCTAAACGTAGGTTCATAGTCCAGAGAAGAGAAGGGCTCATCAGTCAGTCAGAACATTTAAGAAAGAAATAATTTTAATTTAAACATTCATTATATTGCTGGAAAACCGTTCTAAAAATATGTGGGCATCTTCTGTATAAGCACACATTTTTTGTTTTCAAAAGACGTGTTGAAAAAGAAAATTGAAAACGGAATGGTTGAAAGGTTGAACGCCGAGGAGGACATGTTCCTTACTTTTACAAAAGATAGAAACTTGAATCAAATGATAGTCAGGTCAATAAATAAAAATAAATTCTCGATGGCGGACAGCCAAGTGTTTTTCAATGATATCAACGAACCTTTTACTCCGGCAGATGATATGTTCAAGGAAAGAGAATCGCAACAGCTTGGAACAATCACACATTTGTCATGCCTGCACAGTACTTGCAAAGAAACCCTGCTTAAAAGATCTATGCATACAGTCGGTAATAGTGAAACTTACTATTGAGTAGTGGCGTAAGGACGTAGGGGTTCGAGAAGCAGGGTCAGAAACCCAAACGACCGCTCGTTCGCCTCACCCGATGCACTACACAGTATACATACGTCCAACTCCCCTTCCTAGTGAATCTTTCCAGCAAAACAATTCTGCGGTTGCCAATTATGTCTACCCTTTCTAATACTTTTCACAATATAATAGCATAACATACAAAGTGCTTCAATATCTCAACTCTAAACAAATATTAAAAAAGAACAACAGAAAGCACCAAGTTTTTCTAAGAAAAAATACTGAAAACGTTTTCTTCTTACTTAATACTATATGCCCGCTTTATTGACCTGAAAGTGTCAGAAAAGTTTTTCATTTCTCTCAATACATTACACATCTTATTAGGACTTATCTTCTATCATCATCATCCGTTCTCAATCCACTGCTGGATGAAAGTGTCTCCACATCTCTCTGTCTTGTCCCTGTCTTGGATAAAAGTTTTTTCCACATCTCCCTGTCTTGTGCAACTCCATTCGATGCCCTATGACGCATACTCTAATTTAACTTTCATTTTTAGTTGTCTCTCTCTAAGTAAATTTTGAGGTCGTTCTCCTTTAGCTTTTCAACCATAACGTTATACACTTACTCACTGAATCTTATGTTAGCAGCAGTTTTGAGGTCAAGAGTGAATGACGTGTACATGTTTGACAAGCTAAGAACCAGATATAATGTCTGGAGGTAGCAGACAAAGTGTGGTGTAGTATTCGATGGAAGCTGTCTTAAGCTGTAAGCGATAATTTTCATGCAAATAGCGTCTGTCAACCTGTGATATATACACTATCTACCAAAAAATAATTGGACACCTGCGATAGCAAAGGAAAACGAAGTTTATTCACCTTCAGTAGTTGGTGGAGCCTCCACGAGCGGCGATTACAGCTGTGACCCTCCGGGGCATACTCTCAACCAGGCGTTGTACGACGGCTAGCGGTATTTTCTTCCACTCGGCTTGGAGAAGACAGGTCAGTTCCTTCACCGATTTCGGACGGTGGGCGCACCCCTTAAGTCGACGATCCAACTCGTCCCAGAGGTGCTCGATAGGGTTAAGGGCCGGGCTCTGCGCAGGCCAGTCCATTCGATTAACCCCATTGTCACCATACTAAGCCAGGGTGGACCTCGCAACATGACAGGTGGCATTGTCATCCTGAAAGTAACATGGGTCCACTCCGTAAAACTGCCACAACGTAGGAAGCGCATGGTCATCCAAAATGGTGCAGTAGGTCTCGGCGTTGAGTCTACCAGGAATTACGACCAAGGGTCCCATGCCATACCAGCAGAAACACCCCCATAGCATAATTCCACCGCCGCCAAACGTCACAGTTGGCACAATACATCTGTCACGTATGGATCCGCCATTTCTTTGATGCCCGACGATTACATCTTTCTCGAAATCAGAGAGCTGCGAAATGCGTGGCATCTTGCATGCGATTGGTTGCGTAGTTGTTTCCCACACGATATTGAACGGCGGCGGCCGTGACGTGTATCAGGACCGCAGATATCGTAGATGGCAGGGGTGTCCAATTACTTGTTCGTAGATAGTGTATATATACATATATTGACGTTAATTCGATTAAGTGACTATTATTGTTATTGGAATAATTACCCAAACGTTCCTCATTAGTGGTGCCTACAGAATTTACAGCTGAATAAAAGACGAATTGTAACTCTTTCTCGAACTTTGTTTGAATGACTACTATTCACTTAAAATGAGTGAATAAGAACAAACTTTACGAGTGTTTCCAAAGCTATATATACATGTTTTAAAAAGTGAGGAACACTATACTCGCTCCGGCATGCTTTCGAGCTTCATCTACACATCCCCCACGTGATCTTCATCTAGGTCTTTTCCTATCCCTTGGTATCCAGTCTAGTATTTAAGTTGTCCAACGATGGTTAGCTCTTCTAGAAATATGCCCAGTCCATTACCACTTAATAGCCTCATGGTGTTGACATCACACCCTCGCCCTTTCGTCAGCTCGATACGGCTGAAAATGGGACTCATCTGACCACACGACGCAGAACCACTCTGGAGAGGTCCGGGTTTGATGTTTCCGGCATTAGGCGATGCGTCATGTCCTATGACTGGCATTCAACAGTGGCATACGAGTACGGCGTCGGCTCCCGTACCCCAAGGTATACATTGTGCACCGTACGGTGCACTCGCTTACTCTGCCTGGCCTCCGACATTCAATCTGGATGTGATTTGCGCCGCCGTTGCCAAGCGTCAGTCTGTACGAGCCTGGGCAGTCTACGTCGACTCCGGTCATGAATGGCGTGTGGTCGGCAACGGCTTGCTCTCTGGGCGCTGTTATGTCCGTCGATGATATACTCGCTGTACACCCTTGATACGGTTTCACTAGGGAACGCTAGTTTTCTTACCACTTGGGCGGCAGAATGGCCCATCTGCCATGCGCCGACAATAAGTCTACGATCAAAGTCGCTCAGATCACCACATTTACCCATGTTCGTCGATTGTGACACACTGTTCGGAAACTCTGCTGCCCACCTATTTATCGCTTGCGTCCGGTTTGGCTCTCTGCGCGTGGGATGCCCATGTCAACATCCCATCACGCCTATCTCTAATTTTTGTTTACTGAGTGTGCAACGAGTATCCTGAAAGTAACGCCTCCTGCATAATAACTTTTGAGAATTTGAAGTGATTTCAATGAAACTGTACTGACATGTACTATGGTATGTTACCAATGCGGGAACAAATTTGTTTCAGAATCGGAAATAAAGATCATGAATGACAGAGAAAAGCAGCCAGCCGTAATTGAATTCCCGGAAAAAGAGTGATGTGAAGCACCAGAAATCCACAAAAGACTACTGGCGGTGTATGGAGCTGCCATAATGGATATCAGTAATGTCCGAAAATGGATGAAGAGGTTTCAAAGGGAGAAAGTTCAATGTCGGACAAACAACGGATTGGAAGATACGCAACTGGTGACAGATGCCAACAGGCAACGAGTGAAAGACCTCATCACAGCTGATCGTCGTGTCACCAACCAGGAGTTGCAGCAATAAACAGTGCTTCCTTTAGCTTCTTCAATAAACAGTGCTTCCTTTAGCTTCTTCAATAAACAGTGCTTCCTTTGGCTTCTTCAATAAACAGTGCTTCCTTTAGCTTCTTCAATAAACAGTGCTTCCTTTAGCTTCTTCAATAAACAGTGCTTCCTTTAGCTTCTTCAGCTTGCTTTAGCTTCTTCAATGTGTAGACACTGAAGAAGCTAAAGGAAGCTATCAGAAGTAAAAGATGTGTCATTCCACTTCGTAGTGTTGTTTTGCACCATGATAACGCACTATAACGAAGTAAATTTCTCCGTCATTTTTGTCCACGCCAGAATTCGAACCCGGATCCCCTCATTCCGGAACAAGTTGCTCTACCAATTGAGCTACGCGGACGTTTTATTCTGATTCCTATCTGCCTTTATGTCGTGTGCGTCCTTCGGACAGGTACGTCACATCTCCTGGTACGTTACATTATCTCCCCCTTATTTTATTTTATTTTTTTTTTCGAAGTGCTGGAGAAAGGATTCTCTTATTTTTCCTATCTCGCGGTGTGGAAATAACATCACACCAATGCGAGATTTTGAACGGTCGGGTCATCCGGATAGTTCGGGCGCCATTATAACGAAGTAAATTTCTCCGTCATTTCTGTCCACGCCAGGATTCGAACCCGGATCCCCTCATTCCGGAATAAGTTGCTCTACCAACTGAGCTACGCCGACGTTTTATTCTGATTCCTATCTGCCTTTATGTCGTGTGCGTCCTTCGGGCAGGTACGTCACATCTCCTGGTACGTTACAGCACGTCCTCACACCTCAATGAAGACTTTACAGGCTATTGCCAAAATAGGGTGGACGGTGATGCCCCCCCCTACAATCCTGATTTGGCTCCCTCAGACATTTTCCTGTTTTCCCCTTTGAAAAACACCCTTCGTGGGGAACGTTTCGATGATGTGACAGACGTTAAACTGGCTGTAAACTCATGGTAGAAACAACAGCCTCTGGATTTTTTCCAAAATGGATTTCACCAATGGGTTCAAAGATGTGTAACGTACCAGGAGATGTGACGTACCTGCCAGAAGGACGCACACGACATAGAGGCAGATAGGAATCTGAATAAAAGTCCACGTAGCTCAATTGGTAGAGCAACTTATTCCGGAATGAGGGGATCCGGGTTCGAATCCTGGCGCGGATAGAAATGACGGAGAAATTAACTTCGTTATAATGGCGCCCGAACTATCCGGATGACCCGACCGTTCAAAATCTCGCAATGGTGTGATGTTATTTCCACACCGCGAGATAGGAAAAATAAGAGAATCCCTTCTCCAGCACTTCGAATAATAAAAAAAAAAAAATAAGGGGGAGATGATGTAACGTACCAGGAGATGTGACGTACCTGCCAGAAGGACGCACACGACATAGAGGCAGATAGGAATCAGAATAAAAGTACGCGTAGCTCAATTGGTAGAGCAACTTATTCCGGAATGAGGGGATCCGGGTTCGAATCCTGGCGCGGATAGAAATGACGGAGAAATTAACTTCGTTATAGATGGCTGAAACATATAGAAAGAGATGGACAATACTTTGAATAGGCTAGCATTATTAACAATATGTCCAAGCATTTATGTATGTTTCACGTTTTTGCTGCTAGAAATAAAATGGACGAGGCATTACTTTCATGATGCCCTTTCAATATACCACTGCCATCTAGAAAGACAATTCAGTAAAAATATAGCGAAGACCTTGAAAATAACTAAATGCATTCTATCCCTCAAGGATTTTTCAGTTCAGAAATAAAGATATCATCGCCAAGTACAAATGCACACTTATGCCACCACTTAGTGTGAAAACTGTGCATCAGGAAAAGATAGAAAATGTATGAAAAATTTCTCCGCGTTCAAATCCGAGAGACCAATTGGATAAATGAACACGTGATTCCATCTAAATATGTCACGAGGCGAGCTAAAAGTGAAACTCAAATTTTTAGTTCCCCGAGCCACAAAACCTTGGAAGAATGCCCATCCAAATGGGAGAGTATTTTAATTCTGGTAATCCGAATGCATGACAGTTTGGAAGTTGTTTATTGTTTTAACAAACAACCTTTGATGCCCGTAAGTAAGTGATGCGCATAGAAATGGAAATGGCACTTGGTGATCCCTATTTTCATTTTCTATGCACTGTATTTGAAGAAAGATTTCGTTTATTATTAGTATTTTTATTGAAATCTGGGATAATACTAAGTGGGAAGGTTTTCTCTTTTTTTCCTCCTGTGAGTGACACAGTTTTTCCACACCTTTTCGAAGCATCCGACTGAGGAAAATAAACAGATATTCCCCATCTGCCAAGTTATTATACCTATCAGAGACAGGTGACGTCAGGCAGGGACGATTTTCAAACCACGAGAACAAGCAAAGGATATTAGCCAAAATATTTCGTAGTTGACATCTGAGTAATGAAAATCCATGTACCCGCTGACGTTTGTGGCGTCAGTTCTTCGATTCGAGAACGGTTTCTTTAATGATTCAGTTGCGGAATGTGATTTGCTTCCAACGCTTTCATTTCGCGTATGTGTGACAGAAGTGCACCTGTCACAGTTTCAGCTGCAGCACAGTAAACAGTTTTCGTTGATCGTCAAGGTTTTCTTCCTCCCATTTTTTGCTCGCTCTGGTGGATGTCCGTCGATGTCAGCAGAGCTTAGGCATGCAACTCATTATGATTGAAAATTTATGGGAGAAAGGAATTTCCCATTTTTCATATTCGTAATTCATTCTATGCCACTTGATGAGTCGAAGCTACATGCATCTTGCTCGAAACAATTAGAGACGAGCTTCATGCCTCTTTAGCAGCTATGAACTTTGAAGAAAACACACTTCTCAAAATAATTAGGTGAAAAACTTGCCTTGAAAATGCACAACTTATTTATTTGAAATAACAAAAAATCCCCATTTTCACATTATTAATTCAGTCTAAGCATTTAATCAACTAAACGTACATTATGTAGAAAAATGTATTCGGACACATAGGTGAAATGGAAACAACATTTATCATTCAAAATCAGTTCATAGTCGACCCATCTTTGGCCGTGATGACTGCTGAAATCAATATACATAGTCGACCCACTTTGGCTATTAGAACTACAGAAATCAATGCATAGTCGATCGAACTGCAGAAATCAATACATGGCCATTATGACTGCAGGAATCAATACATAGTCGATCCACTTTTGGCCATCATGCCTGCAGAAATCAATACACAGTTCACCCACCTTTGGGCATAATGGCTACAAAAATCAGTACATAGTCGACTCACTTTGGCCATCATGACTGCAGAAATTAATACATAGTTCACCCACCTTTGGCCATTATGACTGCAAGAATCAATACACAGTCGACCCACTTTGGCCATCATGACTGCTGAAATTAATACATAGTTCACCCACCTTTGGCCATTATGACTGCAAGAATCAATGCACAGTCGACCCACGTTGGCCATCATGACTGCAGAAATCAATACATAGTCGACCCACCTTTGGCCATCATGACCGCAGTAATCATTACATAGCCGACCCACTTTGGCCATTATGACTGCAGAAATCAGTACATATTCGACCCACCTTTGGCCATTATGCACCCTTCTTAGCTTGCTTTCCATGAGATACCGGAATTTTTCCCCCATTCCTCCTGCAAAGTTTCTGCATGAGTTGCAGTTGAGGAAGGACTTACCAACCGAGACCGGATTCAGCGTTCCAGCTCGTCCCACAGATGTTCTATTGGATTTAGATCGGCATTTTGGGCAGGCCAGTCGAACACTTGGACATCCTGTTCTCCAGATCAGGCCTCGACAGACCTTGCACTGCGGTAAGGCACTCGATTTTGCTGAAATAGGTAGCGATTTGTGCCGAAGTATTGTCACGCAGTAGGTAGAACAGAATTGTTCTGAATGTTTTCATACCTGGCGGCTGTTACGAAGACATTTGAAAATAACGAATTACACAACCAAAGGAGTGTGTCTTCCTCCGCACAAACAGTCGCATACCATCGCAGATCACCCTCCAAATTTGATTGCAAGTACAATGCAGTCTATCTGACAGCGTTCTCCAGGTAAACGCCACACATGAATGGGTTTATCCGAATAAAATAGTGAATTGCGTGATTCGTCGCTCCATACTACCCTTTTCCACCCTTCTGTTGTTCTGGTACGGCAAGCGAGGTACTACTGCAGTCTTCGTCTGCCATTGCCTGGGGAGACGTAGGGCTTAAGAGCTTCTGACCTAGCATGTTAACCGTGGCCATGCAGTACTCGACGGACTGTTCTGGTGCAAACAGCTGTTCTAGTGGTTTGTGTGAAGTCGACGGCCAGGCTCGCAGCAGAGGACTTGCGTGCTTTCTCCACATTCCGCAGTAAGCTTCGTTCAGCACGATCACTCAGTTTGTGCGGCTTATCAGAACGCGGCCACGCAGTAGTGTCATCATCCGCTTTTCATCGATGTGAAACTTCAGCGACAGTGGATTTGAGGAATTTTAGAAGAGGGCAATGCTGCACATTGATTGCTTACTCAGGTTGCATCGAACCATCATGCTCTTTTCAAAGTTTGTCAGTTCAGCTCTGCGCGGACTAGTCGCTTCAAATGCGGTTCGACAGGTGTGTATAACGCTCCCCTTTGTATTCAGCACCTGACACACCCAGCGAGTGCGCGTCCGTTTCTACAAATGTACGTTTATTTGCATATGTGGAGATGTCCAAATACACTGGCGGAAAGTGAAAAAAGAACACCAAGAAAGAGACGTCTGATACCAATGAAATTTATACAGCATAATAACGGAATACAGAGGATAACGTGATCAAAACATTATGGCAAAATACAGCTGTATTTGCTGGTAAAATGAAAAATAACATTTCCGTGTAACATGGTGAGTACGAGGTTGAACCGCCATGAACTGCGTCACACTGTGCAATTCTGGCATGGAGTCTGTCGTACAGATGTTGGATGTAAGTTTGGGGTATTGAGTTCCAAGCATCCTTAACCTGGACGCGTAAATCGGGGATGGTCGTGGCTGGCCGTGGAGACCGGATGAGTCGTTGTCCCATAAAATCCCACACGTCCTCAATGGGGGACAAATCAGGTGAACGTGCAGGCCATGGAAGTTGTCTCACACCTTGAAGTGCATGTTGCTTTGCACGTGCCGTGTGTGGGCGTGAGTTATCTTGCTGGAAAACACCACGATGGACCGACCTTACAAATGGCACAACAACGGGCTGAATAATGTTGTTGATGTAGGAGGTGCTGTTTAACGTACCCGGTACAAACACTAGTTGTGTACGGGATAGTGATAGCTGATCGCTCTCCACACCAGGACCACCAGGTGTAGGCCCTGTGTGTCGCTGGCGGATGCAAGAAGGGTGGAGACGCTCCCCTGTGCGTCTGCGAACACGCATACGGCCATCGGAGGCTCCCAAGCAGAATCTGCTTTCATCGCTGAACACGACAGATCGCCATTGCGTTCTCCAGTGCAGACGTTGGTGACACCACAGCAGCCGTTCCTGACGGTGGACTGGAGTCGGAGGTACACATGCCAGAAGCACACATTTTCTCGTGTGGGAATGTTCCTCGGACCATCTACGCCACCATCGTACCACCACCGGTACTTCGCGTCCAATTCGCTCCGCAATACGACGATACGACCACCCGGCCTCGCGGAGTCTGACTAGACGACCTCGCTCAAAGTCCGATAACTGCTGAAATCGTACACGCCTTCCATGTCCAGGCATTGCAGCTTCTTCAGGGTCTTCGCACGTGTCTGTACGCCGACGACTGATTACATTCACTTCGCCGTACTCCTTAAATACCACCGACGATAATTTGCATATTATGCCGTGCTGTGGCGTAAGCGCTCACCGGTTGGTCCCGAAATTAACATCACACCTACGGAAACTCGACTCCATTAACATATGTAAATTTCATGATCGTCCGCCAATTCCTTCTTGGTGTTCTTTTTTCACTTTCCGCCAGTGTACATTTGTCTACACAGTTTATGTACACAGTGTTGAAAATAATTCTAGTAAGTGCAAGGTACGAAAACTGGAAGATGCTGTTTCGATTCCTCATCCAGGGTGATGTAGTTTTTAAATTTGCTGAAAAGTTGATCACATAGTCAGTAAAATTTGCGACATTTCGATACCAAACACTACTAGGAACTTCATGCGTTTATTTGAAATAGCATCTTATTTAATGAATTATGTATCTAAATAGGTTATATATACAGTCACAAAATTGGGCCAAGTTAAAATAGAAGTAAAAATTCTAAACTAATAGTTAATAAAAATGGCATACCATCGGATTTCATGGGTGAAGAAATACACCTTCTGAGGAGAAAAGACCTAATTTCAGAAAACTCTGTGCTACTTCTGAGTAAGTGGAAATCTATATCATATTCGAAAGCGACGGAGATATCATGTCCACACGGGGAAATACCGTACGCTTTACAACGACTGCATTTTATAGTACTAATATCTAAAGAGCAAATTCCGTACTAAGGACTAAACAGGTTAGTAAAATCATGCAATGCATTGATTATGATACGCTTTCCAACATAGCAGAAATCATTACTCAAGTTATTACTCACGTTATGAGGATAATGGCTGTGGAATAAATCTCGCTCCTGTGTCCTGACCTTTGACCCCATTTCGATTATATTCAACAGAACCGGTTCAGTATACCTCCGAAACAACATACTAAAGTTATGTCGCAGTAGAAGTATTTTTACGTAAGTTATGACGCATAAGGGCAATGGAATGGATCTCACTCCTATGTCGTGACCTTTGATCTCATTTCTCCGATTTTTAATAGGGTTCGTCCCCAGGTCGTCCCCTACCACATACTAAAATTTCATTGATATCGAACCATTTTTTCGCAAGTTATGAAACATAAGGACAATGGAATGAATCCCGTTCCTATGTCGTGACCTTTGACCTCATTTATCCCATTTTCAATAGGGTTTGTCCCCAAGTGGTCGCCTACCACATACTAAAATTGCATCGAAATCGAACCATTTTTACGCAAGTTATGACGCATAAGGGCAATGGAATGGATCCCGCTCCTATGCTGTGACCTTTGACCTCAATTATCCCATTTTCAATAAGGTTTGTCCCGAAGTGGTCCCTACCGCATACTAAAATTTCATCGAAATTGAACCATTTTTACGCAACTTATGACGCAAAAGGGCAATGGAATAGATCCCGCTCCTATGTCGTGACCTTTCACCTCATTTATCCCATTTTCAATAGGGTTTGTCCCCAAGTGGTCCCCTCCCACATACTAAAATTTCATCGAAATCGAACCTATTTTATGCAAATTATCGTGCGGACGGACGGACGGACAGTCGGAGAAATCTGGAGCATATACGCTTCTTCAACCTACAGTTGGAAAGCGTAAAAAATACATTAGTCATATTTACCCCTATATTAGATCGCCATCTTTCTGTCAGAGTGGATAACACCGTCAAAAGCAGAAGTGACAGCTAAAAACACTAACTGATACACACACCCGTCACTGAATTAGAAACCTTTAGGCAGATGTAAATGAAAAATACGTGGTCATGTGCGTCGCCACGTGATCTAAGCAACTGTTTATGACAGCTCAGTAGTGTTTATTACAGTGGCAAAACCAAAGGATCTTTCGGAATTTGATAAAGGACTTATTGTTGGTGCCTGTCTGGCTGGAGCGATGGTTTTGAAAACAGCAGAGCTGACTGATTTCTCAAAGGATGAGATATCCCGGGTCCTTAATCAGTGGAAAAATAACCCACATTGCTTGCCTAAGAGGCTTAACAGTGGCGTGACAACAATCTGTTATGAACGAGATTGCCGTCGTCTGAGAAGACTTGCATAAAGAAACAGGAATTCCGGTGTGCAGCAATTGACCGAAGCATTCAATGCAGGTTGTTTTCGACCCACATTTGGGCGAACTATGCCCAGGGATTTGAAGAGCATTGGTATTGGAAGTTGCATGCCTATACCGAAACTGATCTCTCCGAAGCACCGGAAAGTGCGTCTACAGTGGTATCAGGAACACCGTGACTGGACACTGGAAGACTGGAAAAAGTCATGTGATCTGATGAGTCGCTGTGTACTTTGTTCTGTACCGACATTAGGCAGAGAGTAGGCAGGAGCCCCATGAAGTAATGGACCCAGCTTGCTACACATCTCTGCCTACTGACCACGTTGTATGATAATCAGGTGATACAACTTCCCATACAGTTAACAGTCAAAAAATTGGATCGTTAATGTCATCGCTCGCCAGGGGGCGTGCTGGAGTTGTGGGCCGATTGTTTACCCTAATCATCATAGGAATACATAGCGTTTAGGATTTCATCAGTGCTAAATCTGTGTTTGTCAGAAGTATTTTTTTATTACCGTATATACTCGTGTATAGGTCGACTTTTTTTAATGAAATATTTAGGTCGAAATTAGGGGTCGAACGATACACGGAAAATATTTCTGATAGGTTGAAAACCAAAATTTTGATATCTTATGGAAATGTGCATATTTAGCCCTTTGCACCATCAGTTCATTTGCAGTTGTATATTTAGTCATTTTCCGGGTGTTACTGATACAGAAGAAACTTATTGCTAAGAATTTTCTTGATTTTATATGTACGAGTTTTTTTTTGTTCACTAATAGAAAATCTCATTTCGCAAGGATGTCTCAAAGTCCGTTTTAGATCTGTCGATATGGCCTTGACTGCCCCGCTGGTAAATCATCCAGAGGAAAGAGGTGAATTGAGTTCCGCCGTGCCGTGACCTACGACCGTGCTCAATTCTCGACGGGGAGATGAAGAGGGAAAATGACAGCCTATTGCAAAAGGAGACAGCTGCCCCTGCTTAGCGACGGCGAAGAGAGGTGTGACAATCTACAGAACAACGGTAACTTGATCAATGCATCCCGAAAACGAAAGGGTTTAAACTTGGCCGATCGCTCAGAATAACACTGCCACTAATAGTAAAAAAAGTGCATTAGTTTAACAACCTACTTACGTTTGTTATTAAATTGAGTGTGCCTAGCTCTAAAAATCAAACAAACAGTAACCTTTCCTGAAGACTATAAGAGCGAGCAAAAAAGGATTGCATATTTACTGAATGGGGAGATGTTTGGTTTTGTCACTTAAGCCGATTGTTTGTCGCAAACACGGTGGAGACGGGGGATGAAACTCGGGAGTAGATAAACGACCTCTCTGTCAATCACACACTCGTACAACTCAGCAGCTGACCGACAGCTGCTGCGCTGCATAGGGTAGTGGGAGAAAATTTTATAGAACACATTTTCTTCAATTTTTTAAATAGTTGCGGGTAAATTTTACAGTGTCCGCAATACACCAAAATAAAGATTCATTTAAATTTTGAAGAAATCTATTGAAAACTTCAAAAGTTACACAATTATTTTTATGGGATAAAAAAACTATCAGGTTGACATCAAGACCTATTTACGCTTTCCAAATATGTTTCAAGAAGTTCTTTTTTTTTCTTTTTAAATAACGATGTGCCTGCCTTACGACGTTGGGTAAATGCATCACGATTCGTTTGCTGCGGGAACAAATGCTTTACTCTCCATGAATGAAGTAACTGCAGAAAAGTCGCTCGCAAAAAGTGGGAGAAGAAAGGGGGGGGGGGGGAGTATGTGCAAAAATGGATTCATATATTGTTAAAGTGTGTAACTTTCCCCTGAAAACTCTCTAACCAGGGTGGTGAGCCCTATCATCTTCCCAGAATTGTGCCTCAATTCCACCCACATTTTGCGGGAAACTGCCGCAAGTAACATTGCGAGAGTACATGTTGCTACAACAATAAATATGAGGTTCACATTTCCGCATGCGGGCGCATCGTCGGAAAATATTTTTTTTTATTTTATTGATACACAGTATAAATAAAAAAGAAAAATTAGGTAGGTGTGCAAAAACTGCAGATATTCCCATAAAAAACGAGGGGTCGACTTATACACGGGATATACAAAAACTGCAAATATTCAGATAAAAATCGGGGGTCGACCTATACACGAGTATATACGGCAATTACATTGTGTAGTTGTGTGGTATAGAAATTCCAGAAACGTTGAAGTTTTTCTGCAAAAGTTAAAGCACGTCAACTCTTTTTAATTTAGAAGGAGTAAAATTTATAGTGGTGAGCTGTGTGTCGGACTAGGATCAGTTCAATTATTACGTTTTTGATGTGGGACGAAAGCGTTTTCGGACAGATTATTCGACATGTAAAGAACGTGCAACAACTTTTGAAGCCACAGGAGATGAAAGATCATCACTGATTTATTCTTTGATATCAACAGAACCCTGGCAGTGTAAGTCTTTTACGTCATACATGCGCGTCGCCATTTTTAAATGCATAAATGGCAGTCTGCATGAAACCATAGCGATCGCGCATAGATAAGCATTTCGTTTTTGTTTCCTAATTAAAAAAACTATTTTACGATGGAAAAGACCAGGCCTGACAAGAGGGGGGGGGGGGGGGTCGGTGCTGTAGCACAGAGCCCGTTTCTAAAGTTTTTTTTTTTTTTTTTCTAATTATTACTTTATGGTGTCCGAATATTTTTCAAGCTATACCGTCACCAGGGTTGGGAAGTTACACGTAGAAAAATGTTTTCTACGTTACGCGTAAAATTGCGTAATTTATGTCGTAAACGTAAAAAATGTAATAAATTCCAAACTTGCTTTAAATACAATAAGAAAACAAAACAAAACAAAAACGAAGTGTTACAATGTTACTCGAGTTCCCAGGCTAACTGCAACATGTTCTGTAACGTATACTCTAGATTCAGTTTCTTTTTTATTTTACTATCTCTTGTTATTTTATTTTCCTATGCAAATTATCTTCTCACTTAACGAGATATTGTTTCTCCCGCTGAATTATATGTGGCAACGAGTGTAAGTCATGACGTGGTGGTATGCAGTATATATATATGTAGGCGCGCTCAAGAGACCAGAGAGCTTCGTTTTATATGTGATAGGTTCTTCCTGATTATTGATATGCGATTTACCTACTTTTCTACGATATTACGATAGTACGAAAGTTCGGGCTATCAGTAGTTGTGTTATTTTGGAGTGTGTATTTGAGTAATACCAGGAGCTCCCCAATAAAAGGTTAAAAGTGAGTACGTTTACTTAGTTCATTTTATTGTCAGACCTCTGTCTGGCCGTTAAGTCTATTTCATTGAGTGTTTACGTTAAGTTCAGGGAATATTTTGTTTACTGCTCTAATAAGAAGCCTTCAAGGTACTAATGTACTAAAACCGAAGTTATATTACTGATATTCAAGATAATGAGGAACGCTTGGTAAAAAATAAATTCCATATTCTTGGAATTTATTGCACGTGCGTGTCTTACCTAAACAAACTCTAGCACTTTGAAGATTAAGCACTATTTAGCTACGTCAAGTGACCTTTTAATAACCCTAACGTGACTTAACGTAAGCTTTCCTGCACTACACCTCCAGCCGGATAATTCTATTCATTATAGTGCGTGGGTTACCTGCGGCAAATCAAACGAGCTCTCCATATTACGTTTTTCATTTCTTCTTTCCTTTCCAGCGACACGCCGACACCACACATTGGGTTCACTATGTTGCGTTGCTACTCACCGACACAGACCATCGTGTATTATATACAACGTTATTGCTAGTCATCAAAGGCTGCATACAAATTTCATCATGTGGATCTTGTCACTTTGTGTTTCCTACCAGAAGCCGGCATCTTTTGTCTTTTTATTTTATGCTCAACTCATTATTTTCGCATTGCGCCAATTTTTATAAATGAATATAGTGTTTTTGTGCGTAATTCTGACTTCGTTTATTTTTCTTCATTCCGATGAAGTCGTCCTGTTCACAGCGGCAACTTCTTATGATAACTCTTTGTGGATACTTTCTTAGAGGCTGCGTCTTTAGACGTATATTACACTCAAAAAATGAAAGATGAAAAATGTGATGATTATGAAAAAGTACTAAGAAAAATAAGAATGTCTGTCGGTAGATGGCGTTCAAGAGTTTTATGAGAAAACTCTTTTCTCGAAAGGGAGGGTTCGAGGGCTTGTTTACGGAAAGGAGAATATGAAAAATTATCCACCGCAAAAAAAAAAAAAAAAAAAAAAAAAAAAAGATTGAATAGTTACAATGGGTCGGGTTGTCGGGAAGTAGGGGAATGGTGGGTGGGGGTAAATGAGGAAACGGAAATATCTATTATGTGGTTAGTGGAAGAGCCGAAGTGTGGGCCCCGGAGATTTTATTGCACTGGGGCCCGAGTTCGCTCTCCACGGCGCTGGAAAAAATTATTGACCGCTGCTTTAAACTTGCTGTTCTACATATGAAAAATGAAATTATCCTACATGAAGGTATGGAAACATGAAATGCAAAAAAAATCTCACCTGGCAGGCACAAAAGTGCATGTTTACGAAGCGTTTCAGGTTTTGTTTCTTTAATTCCAAGCAAAACAGCATTTTGAAAACACAAGTACTTCTCTCCCTTCCTGCCATAAGGAAGCATAGGTTGTGTCCAGTCATCGGTCCACACGTTGTTCGCGCCATCTGGTGACAAGTGACATTAACTGGCGATTTTTGTTTCCAGAGTCGTACCTGACTGTGATACACCGTGCTATTGACCAAGCTTGCAAGGATCTGGAAGTGGTGTATGGTGTGGGATACGAGATGCAGAACCGGTCCCCTGACATTGTTGTAAGGTCGGGTGTCTTCCAAGGATTATCTGAGCATTGTTGCCCGTCACGTTCGCCTGCAATGTGGACTTTTTATTCTGCAGGTGACAGGTGTTTCATGGACGACAATGCTACTGTCGGTCGCGCAAGATCTGTTCCGAAGTCGTTAAGTGAGCATTCTACTATCTTCCCTAGTCACCACACGGCCCAGAACTGAACCCAATTGAGGCTATATGTGGCTTGTTATAAAAACAGATCCGGGAGCCCAGTCCTCTTTCGTGAAATCCGAGCCAATTGGAGGACTATCTGGTGAACGACTAGTATGCTGAAGCCGTAGATGCATTCTCAACAGCTTTTTGGAATTTATGCCAAACAGCATACGTTGCTAAAGAAGGCCCAATCCGGTATCGAATACAAGTCTCTAATTCAGTGTCTTGTATGTGTAGCAGCTAAATGGAAATCACGCTGAGTATGGTCTAATTCGTCTGCTTTCTTTTTTATGAAGCATTGTAAGTAACGAATGCATCAGTAATTAACTTTTGATAATAAATATGACACCAAATCCTTGTATGAGCCGACTTTTTGCATCCTCTCCGATACAAAGAGAATTTTTCAAAGCGGATATTTACAAATAGAGAAATACAACCTAAATGAATTTACGTTTCCTAGCGATAAAACGAAGAATTATTTGAATTATACAATGCGCGCAGTGTTTTTCATAGTGAATGGAACAGTTATAAAACTATTTTTTCTTTTGCAATTGCTCTGTTGATCGTCAGTGAAACATTAAAAAGAGAAATAGCTACTTATGCCTTCTAGCGACAGAAATGTAAGACACGAAATGTCACAAATTGCACGCAAAATGTTCTTCATAGCAGAAGATATCCGAAACAAAGAAAATATTACAAACCGAGCAATTAGAAACAGAGATGTGGAGAAAAAAGCAGTTTACTTTGCGCTTCCTAGCCGAAAAATTGAGAGATATTTGAACAAGAAAATGGGCACAGAATATTCACAATATTGAAGAGTAACTTATTAAGAAAGGATTTTTTCATTAATGGAATACAGAATTACACCATACAATACAAATTTTGAAGATGGCAATCCGTTTTTTGGTACAAATATGACAAGGCTGGTAAGCCAGATAATATCCAAAAACTTGAAAATTTCAGTATACCCGGGCGCTATCTGGGAGACGCAGGCTTGTTTCCCGCTCCAGGACTACGAAAGTTTTAAGTTATCGGATATTATATGGCTTACCATCCTTGTCATATCTACACCAAAAAAGGATTGTCATCTTCAAAATTTGTATTTTTTCAACATTTTTTTTAGAATCCGAATAACTGTTGTAAATAGAAATACACACTAAAGCTCCTTAGCGGCAGAACTGTGCATTATGAAAAAGCATAAAATATATCGGTATGCTTCTTGTAGCTATGTGAAAAAGAAACAGAGATAATAATAAAAAAATATATAACACCGAAAAGCAAAAAACATTTTGACCAGCGCGTCTTTATTCAGATCGAAGCATCTTCAGGTAAAGGATGGCGCGTATGAAGGTCATGAAGGGGTATAAATAACACCTGATACTGAACTCTGTTGATCAGTGGTATTCTTATTCTTCAGATGGGAAAGGCAGCGGGCTTAAACGAGTTTGACAAACGTCAAATCGTAATGGCCAGACAATTGAGTCAGAACACCTCCCAGACGGCTACGCTTGTGGCTTTCTCATAGTCACCCGTGGTTAGGATCTTCGAAAAGTGGTCCGAAAAGGAAAACACCACGAACTGGCTACGCTTGTGGCTTTTTCACAGTCACCCATGGTTAGGATCTGTGAAAACTGGTCCGAAGAGGGAAAATCACTGACCACGGCTCGTTGATGCTAGAGGTCAGCGAAGGCTATCCTATATTGTACGAGCCAACAGAAGAGATACTGTGGGCCAACTTGCCATCAATTTGAATGCTGGTAACGGGAGTAATGTGTCACAACACACAATACATTGAACCGTGCTGCAAATGGGGCTGCGTAGCTGTAGGTCTCTATGAGTACCCATGCTAACTTCGTTTCACCATCGAAAGCGCCTACAGTGGGCATGCGAGTACCAAAACTGGACCTCGAATGAATGGAAGAAAAGCGTTTGGTACGATGAATCTGGATTCCTGTTGCACAATATGGACGGTGGGTACGTGTGCGTCGTTTACCTGGGGAAGAGTTGGCATCAGGATGCACCATAGCACGAAAGCAAGCCAGTGGAGGAAGTGTAATGCTTTGGGCAACCCAGGACACAGTCATGAATGTGCAGGAAACTATGACATCTAACACCTACCTGAACATCATTTCAAACCAGGTACATCCTTGCATTTCCGTTCAGTTGTCTAATGGTTGCCAGTTGTCTGACAATATGTTCAACCCATCGGCATTTCAGGGATTTTACCTCGACCATGATATCATAAACTTTTTTCATTTTCTTGACCCGAAAAGGAATTCATCCAGCTCGCTCATCTTGTGGAAGCGTAGATATTACGTGCGGATCTAGAAGGGACTAGAGCAATAACAAGTTTTTTTTGTTTTGTTTTTTTATTGTTGGAGGTTTAACGACCACCGTGAGCAACTCAATGGGCTATAAGCAGTCACCTGTCCCTAACTTTGGGTCACTGGTTCCAGGGAAGGTAGAGAGCCAGTGCCATAATACAAACACAACATCCATGCCTCACCGGGATTCGAACCTGGATCCCTTTCGAACGAATGATCAGAGGCCATCGCTTAGACCACAGCGCCACCGGGGCGGCAAAGTTGTTTTTTGAAGATATAGTTTTACGGAAAAAACCCTTTTAGATGAAAAACTTTGACATTTCATTATACCTAAAAAGGTTTGTAGTAATAAATGACTTTGATGACATTACGATGCCGGGGAGATATCCAGCAAGTATATTGAATTTTTCGTCCTTTTTACAGTAAGTAAACTTTTAGCATTTCATTATGATCCACTACAGCGAATGAGTTTGCGATGAAAATGTTTTCAATTTCGGCACATCTCACTTTTTTACGCATTCGTATTCTTTCATATAAACTGTTGCAGTTGTAAAGAATTAGTGCCAGACTTTTGAAGCATCTGCAAGATTACTAATTTGTGACGAAACGTAACTTCGTCGCTCTTCTGTTTCACACGTTAACTTTACAAAACTGTACTGTACTAACAAGGAATAGTCTTTAGTTTTATCATCTGCAAAGTACTTCAATAAACATTTTAATTTAAGGTGAGCCATTATGATTGAAGAACAGCAATTAAGTTATCATGAAAGAAATACGGGATTACACCATATAATACAAATTTTGTAGATGACAATCGATTTTTGGTGTAAATGTGACAAGGATGGTAAGTCAGATAATATCCTAAAACTTTCAAATTTCATCGTCCTGGAGCGAGACTCGAACCAGCGTTTCCCAGATAGCGCCCGGGTATGCTAGCCATACACCACCCAGAACGACCAAGTCTCAAGTTTCCGATTAATTTGAATATAACCATCAAAGGATTCGCAAGTCAAAGCAACCGACATTCATGTTTAGCGAATCTGGAGGTCAAGAATCCTATCCCTGTTCGAGTCCCGCTCCAGGACGATGAAATTTTCAAGTTTTCGAATATTATCTGACTTACCACCCTTGTTACTTTTACACCAAAAATCGGATTGTCATCTTCAAAATTTGTAACAATTAAGTTATATTGGTTCACCTTAAATTAAAATGTCTGTTGAAGTACTTTGCAGATGATGTTCTTCACGGGGAATAAAACTACAGACTATTCCTTGCTAGTACAGTACAGTTTGTAAAGTTAACGTGTGAAACACAAGAACAACGAAGTTACGCTTCGTCATAACTTAGTTATCTTCAACCACGTAATGCAGCACTGGAAGTCAAGTAGAAATTCCAAGCTAAGTTTATCTGCAAGATTTCTTCGAACTCTAATTTTTCCTTAATGAAGGTTTTCCATTGAGTTGCCATCACAATCTAGGGAAAAATGTCAACACCGGGAAGCAGTGACGCTATCTGCATGCAAATTGGTAGGCAAGATTACAACGTGAAGATATGCAAATGATTCAACTATCGAATTCATCCGGTAAAAGCTGAAGCCGTTATAACAAAGTAAATGCGGTGATCTTTCAGGAAGAGATCGATCCGTCTTTCCGAGTAACATTGCCTCAAATGTTTGAAAGATGTCCTACAAACATGCAAATCGCAGAGACAATGACGTCACGAGTTCGTGAG
Source organism: Macrothele yani (assembly GCA_039090855.1). NCBI lineage: Eukaryota > Metazoa > Arthropoda > Arachnida > Araneae > Macrothelidae > Macrothele > Macrothele yani. The sequence goes on from CM077026.1 coordinate 82,471,506, forward strand.
ATAAAGGTGCCAGAAGCAATGGGGATGGTAATGTGGGCCACGGATGGCCGAGTGGTTAACGTTCGCGATTGCCACGGCAAAACCTCGGGTTCGATCCCAGGCAGGTACGAACGCTCGAACTACTGAATATCAGCCGTGCGTCGGTTGGACACATCAAGCCGTCGGGCCCCGCGTCTGGACCCCCCCCCAGTAATAAATAAGGGCGTCTTCTTCTCCCTTTCTACCTTGCTTCTGTGTCACTTTCCTATCGGGTACTTTAGCCAAAATCTCCTAGCTTCCTATTTCTAAGGGTTGTTCAAGACCTGGGGTCAGACACTCCCTTCCTAAAATCCTCTACATATGATCTGATCTGATCTTTCCTATCGGGCACTCTAGCCCAAATCTCCTAGCTTCCTATTTCTAAGGGTTGTTTAAGACCTGGGGTCAGACACTCCCTTCCTAAAATCCTCTACATATGATCTGATCTGGATGGTAATGTGTGGTCACCGGTGGAGGGTCGCGGACATTTCAGATTTACTATTTGTGCTGGGAAACTGTTCAGCGAAGTCCGAAAATGCCGGGTACACTCAGTTGTACCCGGCATTTTCGGCCTTCGCTGAACAATGCCGGGTACAATGCCAGTACACGCAGTTTATCGCCATGTGGATGCGTTTTAGAGAGGAAGAATTGTATGCCTGTGTGAAGCGCGCTGATCTATACGTCGTATCGCTGCGCATGTGCAACAGGATGCATGAAGTGTAGGACGCTGTTGGCACCAATAGCTATAGGAAGGTTCGTACGTGCGTCGGAGCGGCAGTGGTGCAGTCCGACAGACATCAGCACATCAGTACCGGGTTGACACGCTCGTTCGTTACCAGAAAGCACTGCAGCCGATATTTGACTTGCTGTGTCATCGGCCATGGACATCGCCATAACGACCCGAACTGTAAACCGAAGATTACATGTGACAAACATGCTCAGTAGGCAACCATTACGTGAACTGCCATTGACGGCCAGCCATCGCAGGGCTCGTCTAGCTTGTGCCGAAGTCATGCGAACTGGGGTCACGAATGGACCACTGTGGTCTACAGTGATGAATCCCGTTACTGTTTGGGTGCTGACGATAGATGGGTCCATGTCTGGCGACACCCTGGTGAGCGGACGGATTCCCGTTTCGTTCGCGACCGCCACACCGAATGTCAGGAAGGCATCATGGTATGGGATGCTATTGCGCATGACAGCAAGTCACCTCTTGCCCGCGTCACGGGCACACTGACAGTTGCACGATACGTGAGCCAAGTTCTGTTGCCCATTTTGATACCGTTCTTGAATAGCCTACAGCACCCCATTTTTCGGCAACGTAATGCCAGTGTACACCCTGCTCGGGTCTCTAGACAATGTTTGCAACATGTTCAAACACCGCCATAGCCAGCAAGATCACCCGATTTATCCCCAATCGAAAACCTGTGGGACCACATTGGACGTTGTTGGCAATCGAATCGGCCTGCGCACCATCTCGATGAATTACTGGAGCAAGTTAACCGTGCTTGGTGTTCCATTCCTCAGGACAATATCCGTCCACAGTATGACCCACTGCCACGCTGTATTGCTGCCTGTATTTCCGTTTGCGGCGTGCAACCACTTACTGAGGCGTATCCATTGTGCTGCATTATCATATCTGATAAACACTGTACGTGGCTGAGAATAACATCATGGTAAACCTTTATGTATTCCCATTTGGATGCTCAATTTTACTCCCACTATCCGCACTCCTTCTGGGTGGAGCAATTTCAATGTCGAGCAGTGCGAAGTTGGAGTTTTTTTTTTTTTTTTTTTTTTTTTTTGATTGAAGGTTTAACGACCACCTTGAGCAACTCAGTGGGCTATAAGCAGTCGCCCGTCCCTAATTTAGGGTAGCTGGTTGCAGGGAAGGGAAAGAGCCAGTGCCGTAAGACAAACACAACATCCATGCCTCACCGGAATTCGAACCCGGACCCATCTTGGACGAATGGTCATAAGCCATCGCTTAAACCACTGCACCATCGAGAAGGCCGGAGTACTTCAACTTGTTCGTTGTAGTTGAAAGTCTTAATTACACACACACACACACATACACACACACAAATAGAACTTATGAATGATATTTCACAAAATGCGTGACTGCCATTCAATACAAAAATCGTATCTACTACACGCTGCTCGGACAAAGACCGTTCAACATTTGCACATTCGTGAATCTCTCTCTACATGAGTACAGCTCATTCAACATTTCGCTTTCCTGAATCAACGCAGCAAATATCGCTATACTTTCCCTTAATATTGAATATCACTATACCCTCCGGTAATATTGACTATCGCTCTACTCTTTTTGAACTCTTGTCTCAGAAGTCTGTTTCCCTTAGATTGTGCTTTGATCCGCTCTAAGGATTGCTTTCATCAAATTCATCAGGAGAAAAATTTACATAAAAATACAAAAAATCAAAAGGAAAATTGAGCTAGAAGTATGCGTTACATGTACATAAACATCGAAACATATTCTTCAGACATTTCTCTCTGACTTTAACTATGATCAGGGACGTAGCTAGACTTCAAAATCCGGGCGGGCCAGTATTATTTTTGCTGGGGCAAGTCTGATGGCAACTTTATTTACGAAACACTGAAAGAAAGAATTTTGAATGCTTTTTACTACCCGCTGCAAAGGAATTCACGCATCCTCCATGGGGGTAAGTTTAAGAGCGCTGGTATGGTTTTAAACTCCACTTCTTGTGGTGGAATCCCTTACTTAATTGCACAAGCAAACAGCAAAGCAATTAGTAACAATCTCCCTCAGTGAATTTTCATCCACCCTCTTCATTCGTCTCTGCCTATACTAATATGAAAAACGTTTTAAACTAAAGATTTGGAAGAGTGGAGAACAAAGGAATTTTCATGGACTTTGTGAGAACGCAAATTTTGTTGGTGACGAAGATCGAAGTCGACCCTCCTTGCTCCGGAGCCAGATGTTCTAACCAACTAATCTACTCCGACGGAACGTATCGCTGCAAATCTTTCGTCTTGACACGTATTTCACCTCTGTAGTACGTTAATGTTTGCGGAAGCTATTTTGATAACTTTCGAAGAAGTAAACAACGGACTTCCTAGCGGATATACGTAGGGATACACGACGAAAAACACGAGACTAATTATTAATTGACAAAGTCCAGATTATATTTTAAAGTTAAAAAAAAATAAAAATGGCATGGCCGCCCCCGGTGGCGCAGTGGTCTAAGCCTGGCTTATGACCTTGATGGATTCGGGTTCGAATTCCGGTAAGGCATGCATGTATGTTGTGTTTGTCCAACGGAACGAGCTCTCTCCCTTCCCTGGAACCAGTGGCCCTAAATTAGGGACGGGCGACTGCTTATAGCCATTGAATTGCTCACGGTGGTCGCTAAACCTTCAGTAAAAAAAAAAAAAAAAAAAAAAAAGGCACATTTTGAACTGGTGGCCGGCAGGGTGGGCAAGAAAACTTTCAGGATTGGCTCCAATCTATCTTCGCATTCCCCTGATGACGTCTCTAGCTATAATAAAGAAGCGTAATTTTGAAGAAAATCACATTTTGTACATTTAACTTAATCATTCTTGGAGCTTGATGAAGTGTAGGACTCCTCCATTCGCTCTGCATGCTGTCACCCGGAAGTGTCTGCTCTGGGCTCTTCGCCAAGGATATTAAACTGGAAAGTGTATTGTAGCAAAAAGTACTTCACGCATCGCTTCCCTTAACCGACTGGGGCCGTCACACTCTTGATCGATTCTATTGAGAATTCCATCCGGTGTGGGCGCCTCACATTGATTGTTGAGCGGAAAAGGACTCGGCTGAACCCTGACACTCTGTTGTCCGTACATTGTGCATTACTACGCTGAAGCCCTTAGAAGCAGATAAAATATTAAACCATGATCCAATGACATGATTAATCATATAAAGTTTGTCTTTAACTCTCGATTGCTGAATTAATCCAATAGTAACTGCATTTTTGCTTAGTGTTTGTCCACCGACTATCCGTCGAATACAAGAGTATGAGGAAATGCCCAGCAGTAACTACCTCATCTCAGGAATTAGTGTGGAGTCCTTTTGACGGCATATTACCAGCTTAAAATGAACTTCTTAATATTAGCCAAAAAAAAAAAAAAGAAGCGATCAACACTGTTTAAAACTTTTGATATTTTCGATTTCATTATTGGCATTTAAGTAACTCAGCTTTTTCTTCTTGGTAATACACATTTTAATTCGTTCACTGAGTTTCAGGCAGATTCGGGCTGTTTCAGGCTGATATTTATATTTCTTAAGGCGGCAGAATATAACGTATCCTCATTAAGACAGATTTTTTAAGGCATTGGGTGATACATTTGCGAGGATAATCGAGAAAATTTGATAAAACAAAAGTTTTACAAATATTTGCATAGCAAAAGCTGTGCGTAGTTGCAAACAAAATTGAACCTTTCTGGATGAAAAGTTTAACAAGAAGTAGAAAGTTCGATTATATGAAGTTAAAAACTGAAGAGAAAGAAATAGCATCAGCAACTAGAAAGAAGTTTAAGGAGAAGATTCTTTGCTTTGTGTACCAGCATTCTTAAATTATTTCACTTTCATTTTATTTAATTTTATTTGTTTTGCTGAGGCATAAAAGAAATACAGAAAATTAAGAAGCAAAACATAATCAATGCATACAGCAAGGAAGCAAAGGAAAAAGGCCGACGTGGCCTGACGGAGCCCTATGCCACCTCACAATAACAAAACACAAATGAACAAAGTCAAGCAAGTAATCACCACCAGCAAACAAAGCGAAATATAATAGTAAGGTAAACAAAAATGTAAACAAGAAAAAAATTGTTATAGTAGTTTTTTTAGTTGTGAAGAAGTCAATTATTATAATTCATGATATGAATCTTAAGGGTTTATTTTAAATAAGGAAAAGTTATTTATACACTGCTGGACAATTGCTAAGGACGGATCATAAACGGCTATATAGCGCATAAAAAAGTAAGTGTGGTTGGATGCCAAGTGAAATAAAATAATGTCAGAATGCCAGAACATTACAAGAAAGACAATTTATTGTCTTTCAATTTATTGTGCTTCAGAAGGCTTTGGAACGTGTTCAAGGGACAAACAGGCCATTTTGTGCAGAATACGTAAACGTGAAAAAAATGCATTTACCGTCCGCAGGCGTTCCGGCGTAAAATGTCAATACGGAATATGGCCACCATGGAGGGCGATGCAAGATTCCACACGTCGAGTCATGCTTTGCACGACATTATCAAGTAGCTGTTGGGGTAATTTATCCCATTCCTCTGTCAGTGCACGGATGAGGGTGTCCTTGTTTATTGGAGGGCATTGGCGACCAGCAAGACTCCTCCCCAAAACATCCCACACATTTTCAATGGGATTCAGATCTGGAGAACGTGCTGGCCATACGAGGCGTTGAATATCCTCGCTCTCAAGACACTCCTGGACGCGACTGTTCGATGACATGTTGCGTTGTCGTCCATGAAAATGAATCTATCACCGACAGCACCACGGAACATGCAAACATGAGGTAGCAGAATATCATTAATGTATCGTTGGCCAGTCATAGTCCCAGTTGGAAGCACATAGGGGGACGTACGGCCATTGATCATGATGCCAGCCCATACCATGACACTACATGTCGGATATCGGTCCCTTTCCTGTATGTTTGCTGGACAATATGCAGTACCACTATCACGCCAGATCAGTTGTCGTCGACAATCAGACGATAGACTGTATCTACTCTCATCTGAGAAGAGGACAGCAGACCAGTCGTTATCAGTCCAATTGCGATGCTGATGGCACCATTGCAAACGGGCGGTACGGTGACATCTGGAAAATGGGATGCGCACAACAGGACGGCGGGCGTATAGTCCTCCTTCATGCAAACGTCTGGCGACAGTTTTTCGGGAGATCCGCTTGCCAGTAGCAGCCATAAACTGATTTGCTACCTCACGAGCTGTGCTGCGCCGGTGTCTTTTTGTTGATAGCACTACGTACCGATCTTCTGCAGGTGTCGTACTGCGAACACGACCTCCCCCGTGACGTTTGCTACACTTTCCATTTGTTTGAAATGATTTCCAAAGCCTTGAAACAACACGGTGGCTGACGTCGAACTCCCTGACAACATCTGTTATTTTTCGCCCTTCTTCAATCTTGCCAATAATACGGCCACGCGTAAAATCATCTAGGTGATGTCGGGAAGACATACTGAAAATTGCAAGTTCGTCAATTGATTCTTTCCCTTTCAACTTTGCGTTTGAACAACAACGGTCAATACGCGTCAAATCCTTTATATCTCTTATCAGCGCTATGACGTCACGAACAAGTTCGGCAATCCAAAATTTGCATACGCACAACACGTCTTACTGTATCCCGCACTTATGCTAATTTCCACATTTTCCTGCCTTCCATTTTATGGTTGCTATCGTTGCTATTGTCATCCGTCCTTAGCAATTGTCCGGCAGTGTAGTTGTTAATTCAACTGATAAAGAGTTCCAGTAGTGAGGACCAGAAAATTTTAAACTTTGTTTCATGGCCTCCGTCCTTGCATAGATAGGAATTAGTTGCGTTTGAGAACGTATATCATATGTATGTGACCTAAGAGTGATTTTTATGAGGTCAGAATAAAAATTATTTTTATTCTTTTAAACATGATTTTTCCAAGATTGAAGTAGTAAAGTTGGGTAATAGTAAGTATATTAAATTTATTTGCGTTGACTTTGATGTGAGACTGAAAAGAAAGCTGAGATTATTTAAGTTCAGTTAATCTAATAAATTTATTTTGCAATATTTGAAATTATATTTTGTGGTCTGTTCCCACGTTGAAATCCCATAGTTTATATGCGACTGAAATAAAGTATAGTATAAAAGAATCAAAGTTTTTGGGGAGAGATTTGTTAGTACTCTGGAGGCAATACCAATATTTTTGGAGATTTTATGTAAAATAACATTTACATGTGTATTCCATTTTAGGTCAGTGGTAATAGTTATACCCAAGTATAATAATGAGGTAACAGCCTCAATATTTTTATTATTCATAGTGAAAGTCAAATGTGTATGAGGCAGGAGTTGATTTTTAGAAAAAATTATAAATTTCGTTTTTGAAGTATTAATGACTAAGGAATGATAATTGAACTAAAACACTTCCTTTTAATGGCGTAAAGCTGATACACAATTTAAGCCAAGCTTTTGCACTCCACAGGGAAGCTTCGTCCGGGCTAAGCTTTCAAAGCCTTCTTAGAGATAATTTACAATGTTGTTAAAATTCGAAAATTTGATACTATAGAACCAAACAGTTCCATTTCGCATTGAGGTCCCTGTTCAGACATACTCACTGTGGAGTCCGTGTTTTAAATGTGATCATGCGGCATAGAGAGGAATTACCTGTTGTTTCCTTGATGCTTGTTCAGAAGATTCCTCCGGGCATCTGATATCTCATAAGTTTTCGTTGTATGGGTGTGAGTGGTTCGTGATCTCGAGACGTTCTCGCGTATGTGAAAGCTATGTTGGCACAGTCACGCGTTCAAGTCTCGGGATCATGACCCACGTACACCCATACAACGTCTTATGAGTAGGGATACATAAATTTCGCCAAAAAAAAAAAAAAAACGAAATTTCGCAAAAAAAAAAAATAAAAATAAAAAAAAATCGAAATTTCGCAAAAAAAAAAATTAAAATAAAAAATTTCGCATTTATTCGCAAAAACTGAAGACACAAAAAAAATTGTTTTTCAAAGTTTACTTTACTTAGTTTATTGTTTTTCAAAGTTTACTTAGAATGTTTTTCAGAGTTTACTTACTGGTAGGCTAAGTACCAAAATACTTAGTTAAAAGCTAACAACATTGTAGTAGTCTCTATATTCTCTTCCTTTAACCTTTGCCTTCTGTCAGTAATAACGATGTTGTACATACTGAAATATCTCTCAGCATCCACGCTGTTAACAGAATTACGGAGGCTTTGAATAGCTGCCTTTGCATAGTTTAAATAGCAGCATTTTGTTGCTTTTAAAATCTGTATGTCATCAACAGGAGTCTCTTGGTTGACCACTGTAAGTAGCTGTCTGTGAAAATGATTGTATCCATCGATGAGCTCATCCCGTGGTATGTCTTTAAAAAATGGTGTTTTAGAGAAGCTTTCCAATAAGAAATTTGTGTTCAAAGATGATTTGGGTGTGGTCGCTGCTACAGATGGACAAAAAAGTCTGCCAATATGCTGGTAGGTTTAATTTGTTGCGTTGGATGTCATATGGAGAGTCCATTTGCCCTTCTAGACGACCATTACAAAATTTGCACCTCGCGATATTTATATCGCTTAAATACAATCCTTTGTACTCAAACTCTTTCACTCTATCAACTAATTCCTTCTTGGGGCGGCCCATATTGATATACGTGTATCAAACGGTTCGCGAGTGTTGCAGTTTGTAATCTACTAGCGAAATGCAGAAACAAACATGTGTTCATTCGTATTCTTCAAGGCTAGCCAGCCAGTGCGACTGAGTGGCACTGGCTGACTCACCGAGAGGGAAAGAGGCGTGGCCTGGGATTTCCCGGGTAACGCACGTTGAGTAGAACACGCATGGCGCAAGTGCTGCCCGAAATTACGTCCTATTTTCGCTTAAAAAAATGTTAATTATCGAGATTAGGATAATTCAAATTCGTGCAGAAATAGTCCAAAGTAATCAAGGTAGTTGCCTTCAATGCACGATCTTATTAAGATCGTGCATTGAAGGCAACTACCTCGATTACTTTGAATTATCGAGATGTCACGGAAAAGTAGTTGAAATCAAATTTTCGTATTTATTTGCTTATATTGGCAAATTTCCCATTTATTCGCATCTATTTTGTAAATACGAAAATTACGTATCCCTACTTATGAGATATTAGATGCCTGGAGGAATCTTCTGAACAAGCATCAAGGAAACAACTGGTAATTCCTCTCCATGCCGCATGGTCACGTTTAAAACACAGGCTCCACACGTGAGTATTTCTAAACACGGACCTCAACGTGAAATGGAACTATTTGGTTCTACAGTATCAAATTGTTGAATTGTAACTACATTTTAAGTTGATATCTCTGAGAAGGCTTTGAAAGCTTATCCCAGACGAAGCCTCCCGGAGGAGCGCGAAAGCTCGGCTTAAATTGTGTATTAGTCTTACGCGATTAAAAGGAAGTGATTTAGTTTATCAACGGTGTAAAGTCTTCGATAATGATAACTGAAGTTAAATTAAGTTTGGTTTGTTTTTATCGAAGTACTTTTTTGTTCAAAATTTTGCTGATTTTGGGTTTATCTTCTCGTTGGGATGTTACGTTGAACTCGATTATTTTTGTGCGTGTGTTTGTGCGTGACACGAACCGCAATGGTTTCTTTTTGTAATATAATTCTCCCCCCACACCGGGGGGCTTTTTTTTCGTATAAAAGAATATTAAATTGTCGCAAAAATGCTACTTACCAACTGCAGAATCATCATCAAGGTGTGTATACCTCTGGGATAGTCGCATTTTTCTTCTGGTGGGTCAGGCATGACTACTGTGTAGTGGTGCATCTTAGGAATATATGTATATAGGAACTTTGGCCATTGGGTAAAATAAACCCCGCTTTCCTAAAAAAGAATAAATGTAGAATGGCATTACGACAAGAAGCTCTGCAAGGGTATCATAGTGAATGAAAATATATTGAAGAAAGAAACATGATTTTTATATCTACGTTCTTTACTCGTGGTTTTCACTTTTAGAAAGCGAATTGAACACAAAAAGTTGTATCAAGTTTTTGTTACAATAAGTTATTTCTGAAGATACTCGTTTTCGTATATTTGAAAAAAGTAACATGCAAATGTTAGAAAGTTATCTACATTGAGATTTAATAATACATGGCTTGTCCCAAAACAACTGAGAATGTGTTTTTTTTTTAAATATGCAATACTGCGTTCGACCTTGGCAGAAGTATAAAAAAACCGGTAGTCTTGTGGTAACCATGGCAATCAGTCACACCTGTTTAATACACACGCGTTGTCGGTAGTGCGCAGTTAAATAAGCGTTGTTTGGTGAACCATTAACAAGCTTTTTCACGCTATGATTTTTCGAAAAAAAATGGATGTTAAAAAAGAACAAAGTTGCGCTATTAAATTTTGCTGTCGTCTTACTAAGTCTGACCGAGAGACTTCCCGTCTTATGCAAGAGGCTTAAAACGACGAATGTCTAGGAAAATCAACAATTTACAGATGGCATAAAGAATTTATCGATGGTCATGAGTCGGCGGCTTTAATCGCGCATGGAGGAAGACCTTCAACGAGTGTTACAGAGGTTAACATCAATACGTAGGTGATATTATACGGGAAGACAGACACCTATCAATTAGAGATATAGAAGATATGGTTCACATTTTAAAATCATCAATTCACAGAATTTTAACCGAGCATTTGGGCATGAAACGAGTTTGTTCAACTTAGGCTCGCGATTTTTTTCATGTGCGGCCCAATGAAATGCCGCAAACGGCCAGTTCTGTCGTTTCTTATTTAAAGAAAATGAATATTAAGTTAATGTTCCAACCTGCATATGGTCCAGAGTTGTCATCATGTGGCTTTCGGTTGTTCCCCCATTTTAAAAAAGACATTGCGGGGACGACAATTTGAGACTGATCAACAACTTAACAGCTGCGCAAGGGTGCTTCAACAGCATTTCAGAAGAATAATTCCAGAAGACATTCAAAAAGTGGGAAGAACGTTGGGACACCTGTATTCGATATAATGGACAATATGTTGAAAAAGATGACCACTTCTATGATAACCAAGGTACGCATTTTTTTATTATTGAAACATGCTCAGTTGTTTTGGGACAACCCTTGTACAAAAGTCGAAAGCGAAATTCTAATAAAATATAACTTTGATTTAGCTTCAAAAGACGGGAAGTGCAACTGCAAAATTTTTGTGGAAGACCAGTTGATTTGTTTCGTCTTCCTTTTTTTTTTTTTTTTGTTGGAAGTTTAACGACGACCGCGAGCAACTTAGTTGGCTATAAGAAGTCGCCCATCCTTAATTTAGGGCCACTGGTTCCAGGGAGGGAAGAGAGTTAGTGCCGTAAGACACTGGCTCTCTCGTGATACCGCATTCTGGCTCACGTTCCGTCTTACATGTTGGAATGAGCCAGTTATATGGCAAGGGCAAGTGTACCTGCTAAACTGGAATCTCAGTGTATAGAGGCATAAGTTCTGGATATAAAATTCCTGGTCATGCGCATATAGTTCCCGAAATAATTGATTATCCTAGTTCATAAAGCAAATAAACAGTGGAATATCTCACAACTTTACATTAAATGCCTTAATTTTAGGCATAGTTATGGAAATGTTCAACAAAATAAAATAAAAACAGTCTTCAAGCATATTCGCATAAATCATATGTAGATGAAAAACACTTTTTCAAGTTATTTTCGACTAACGAAGTCTCATGGAGTCGTGCTTGTTCACATACCGCAAGAGAAACGTCAAAAAAGAGGCTGATGTCGCAGAGCAGCGCAAGGAAGACAGTTATTTCTCATCTTCCTTTGTAGAGATTTAATAAATATGAAACGAAAAAAAAAACGAGTCCAAACTGGGTCAGAAGGGTCTTGACCTGCACGTTTTATCCGACAAGGTATCTTCACTCGGTGACCAGTATCCAGTTTCCTTCTTGGTGGTAAGCTATCAACCAGTAGCCGACTTCATAATATTCTCATGTGTTTAAAGCTCACATCAAAGCTTCACATTCGTTCTTGATCTGCTGATTAGTTCAGCTGTTTTTTGTCTCTCATTGTGAGGAACATAAGTTTATTCCATGCATATTAAGTTTCTAAAAAACAACAACAACGACGACAATAAAACAGGAACCTGCGACCTAAATTTATTTTTTGAAAAAATAAATGTGAAGGCGAAGGAATTCCCGTATTCAAGCTTTTGCACAATTGCTTTTTAAAACGACGACGAGCGTTCCTCAAGGATAAAACTTAACCACCCATCCGGACAACACTCAAATCCTGGAAAAGACAAATGGGTAGTTTGGGTGAGTGATAATAGTGCCAAATCCATTTCAATTAATATTTGAAAATAAAGTACGTCTCAGGCAAATTCTTCCTAGGACTGCAGACAGATTAGAAACTCTTTTCTGTAACTTCTGACTTGCTAAAATAAGCAGAAACTAATGAAAATGAGGTACAGAATGCCATAAAAGTCAGGAGGCTTTCTTTCTGAGTGTGTGAAGCTGGTAGAACCACATATCGAAAAATTTTAATTTCCACTGTCAGTATTTAGTGCTTAGTTAGTGCAAATTAGTGCTCGAACTGTGAATTAGTGCTGCAAAATTAAGCAATTTAGTAACCTTTTCATGTGACAGCTTGACTTGACGTCAAGCTAGCCCGCCACACATGCTAAAATTTTATATTTTTCAGAATTAATCTGCGTGAGCAATTAGTGTCCCATCTGTGCTAATAAGTGTCTGAATCGAAGAATTAGTGCTGAAAAATTAAAAAAGTCAGTAACCTTTTAATGTAACGGACTGGCTTGACGTCGGCTGGCTACTATGCTAAAATGTAATAGTTCCACAATTTCGCAGCATGAGAACTTTGTCCCCAATTAGTGCTAGCTTTACATCAAGCCGCCCGCCATATTAAAATGTTACTAACTTACTTAATTTTCAGCTTTAATTAGCGTTAATTGAGCATTAAATACTGATAGTGGAAATTTGAACTTTTTGATATGTAGTTCTGGCATTCTTTTTCGCTGCCTTAATTAAAGAGTAAAACGAAGGAAATCCCCCTACACAAATAATCCAGGACATGTGCTATAGTTAAATAAAACGAGATGGAGCTGCTTGCTTTGCTGTTGGAGACTGTAAGAGCTGGCTTTGTGAAATCTAAAACTCATTTTTTATTGAAGGTTTTACGACCACCGTGAGCAACTCAATGGGCTATAAGCAGTCGCACGTCCCTAATTTAGGGCCTCTGGTTCCAGGGAAGGGAGTGAGCCAGCGCTGTAAGACAAACACAACATCCATACCTCACCGGGATTCGAACCCGGAACCCTTTCGGACGAATAACCAGAGGCCATCTGTTAGACTACTGCGCCACCGGGGAGTCCCAAAACTCATTTCAAAAGATAACTACTGGCAGTACCAAAAGGAATACCCCCTGAAGGGGATTAATTGCTCTTTGCTCTTAATGAATGCCTTTCTTTTTATATAGATTCCGTCATGGTGATTTAACCCGCCTTCGTATCAGGGAAGTCACTAGACTTCAACATCAGAATGTGCGGGTATTATTTTTATTTGGGGCACGTTTGATAGCAACTTTAGTTACAAAACACTGAAAAAAAGAATTTGAATGCATTTTTACTACAGGCTGAAAAGGAATTCGTGCACTCCCTGCCTCCTTGGATACACATTCATTAATTTTGAAACTGTCTTGAAGTTTTTGCAGTTTTTGGAATACAAAAGAATCCAAAATTTGAGGTCCTTTTTTGTTAATATTCCGTCTACCCATTTTCAGTAAAATTAATAACACCTGAAAAGTTACATACCGTATAACAAACATGACACATTACCAGTAGCACGCGCTGATTAAAGGAAAGCTTATGCTTAAGAGAAGGGTATGAAAAATAACGTTTTCGTGGATTAGGGTTGAAAGGAAGTAAGAACACAGACACAATACCTTACTCTTCCTTAACTCCCTTCCTTCAAGCCAGCAACCTTGTCTTTTGCTCATCTGTTCCAAAGCAATCATCAGCCATGGCTTGCTCTCTCACTGTCCCAGAGCTCGCTTATGAGCGCTGGTATAGCTTTAGACCCCACTTTCCGTGTTAGTAGCACAAAAAAACAGTAGAGAAATTAGTAATGGTCTCCCTCAGTGAATTCCTATCCACCCCCTCATTCGCCCCTGGCATTATTAACATGAGAAACTGCTTAAACTAAACAATTTGAAGAGTGGAGAACAATGAAATTTTAATGGCCCTACGGATGCTATTTTGATAACCTTCGTATGGAGCAGTGAACAAAGCACTTCTTAGAGAAGGGCTAGAAGACGAAAAACGCCAGACTCATTACTTGACAAAGTCCAGATTACATTTTAAAGTTTAAAAAAAGCCGCGGGTAGCCTAGTGGGCAACGTCCGTGACTGCCACGGAAAGGACCTCAGGTTCGATCCCAGCCAGGTACAAACGCTCGAGGTTACTATTTCTAAGGGTTGTTTAAGACCCGGGGTCAGACATTCCCTTCCTAAAATCCTCTACATATAAAAAAAAAAAAGTTTAAAAAATTGGAAAAAGGCACATCTTGAATTGGTGGGAAGCAGGGTGAGTAAGAAAATTTTCAGGACGCACCCTCTTCGCGACGTCCCTGCTCCGTAACTATAAACAGACATCTTTAAGTAATATGTAACTCTTTATTGACTGAAGAAATGTTTAAAACAACAAGCGAAACTAAAACAGAGGATCATCTAAATGGAAGGAGGAATGGCACTTCGAGCTCCTTTTCGAAAGCGTCTCTGATTTTACGAGAATGCTAGCATTAATGTGAAAGTAATTTCCTTAAAGGATGGCTGCAGGGCCGCATTTCCCTCCTCCTTAACTTCTGGTATTGACACTCTGGACCGAGTTAGTGCCACGAATGGAATTCCCACCAGTGGAACAAGGGAAAAATCTTCCCACTAGGGGAACTAAAAGAAAGGAGCCGGCGCATTCGGCGGTGGCTTCCTAAGTTACGCGAAAAAGTAGCTCTTCGCAGATCTATCTCAGTGCACATGAATAAATTTTAATGACATACGTGGCTTTGGAAGTACACCCTGTTACTCTAATTTATGAACATAGGGAAGCGTGTGTAAACACTTTCTAATATCTCCAGTGGCTTCCAGTTCATTAAGAGATCTATTAATTCTTTCGTCTAGCTTGACAGTTGCTTTTTTCCAGTTCTTACTGTAGTTTCTAAATTCAAGAAAGTTCTTTGGCATATGAAGTCGCTGTTTTCTACTTCTTTTTAAAAGCACTTGATCAGCTCTAAGATATTCGGGTGATTTTTATTCAAAATAGTGGTCAACTTTCTGTGCCATCCTTCAACGACATTATTTGTTCGATGTTGTCTCTCGTAACAGTTCCACATACGAACATACACTGATGAATTTTCTTGCCACCGGGTCATAAACTAATTGTAAAATTATTAAAGTTTTGAATTTTCTGGTGTGTCATCTTGGATGCATACACCCCCCCCCCCCCCCTCAACCACCACCACAGTGCAGCTGAGGAAAAAGGCCAAGGAGGCACACATTCGAACCACCTAGCTTCCGCAATTCCACTGGTGGGACGATTATCTCCCTGTTCTATTACTCATGGGACGCTCCCCTCTGGACCAACATCCATCATTGTTTCACTAACGGAAAGTATCAAAATTGAGAAAAAAATTCTGAAAAAAAACAGTTGTTCTATTCCGGACTTTATGAAGTATTTTCAATGTGTTGCAGGATAGTTAATAGGTAACACTATTATGTGTGGCGCTTGCGAATATTGCATTACATCAACATGCTTACGCATATTAGATACAATTATAAATGACTTTTGAATAGGACTGCTGGTAACTACTTACCGTCTCAACTGTAGTTCATGACTTCAAATTTATTATTCATGTTTCTTCTGTGATGTATTTAATGTATATGGCTAATTCGAATCTAAATCATGTTTTTCGATTAAATTGTTTGGTACCTATAAATTAGTATAATGGCTTACGCATATTAAATGCGACTATACGTGACGTTTCAGTAGAACTGTTGGTAACTACTCACCATTTCAACTGATTATTCATGTCTTAATCAGATTTATTATTCTTGGTTCTCATATGATGTATTTAATGATATAATGAATTGATTAAATTGTTTAGTACCTAAGTTTAGTATAATGGATATGTTTGATTTGGTTTAATTCAGGGCATTTCATTTGGCGTAAGGCTTAACGCGGGGTTCGTCGCGGATGTGTGTAACACAGAAGAAGTACTCCGGATTGTAGATTCTTTATTGTGGACGAACGTGTGAAACAGAAATGCAACGCATTTTTATTCGTCATAACCCAAACGTACATTTCCACGTAATATAGCATTAAGAACATCTTGTTCTTGAGCTACATACATAAAAAATTCTGAGTTTTAAAGAAACTGTTTTCGCTCTAAGTCTTTGTTAACGTGTTTACATGTATAGAATATTTCAAAGCAAACAGAATATAAATTCTGAATTTGCTTGTAACACTTACGGGTCATCCATGTAATACTTCTCAGAAAATTTGAAAATGTCATCTTCCTGGAGCTGGAATCGAAGGCGCGTCTTTCGATTTCCGTTCGAGTATGTTAACCATTACACCACCCAGGACAGTAAAGCTTCAAGTAGTTGAGACTAAGCAAACTTAGCTTAGTATTCTAAACATCCTCAGAATTTCGCTAGTCGAAGCATCCTTGCTTCATCATAGCGTTTTGACTCATCTCCTCCTGATTGATTTATCTGTGGTACTGGTGAATTCTGACCTTCATCCGTTTCTGGATGGGACATGGGTTAAGACGCTATGAGGAAGCAAGGATGCTTCGACTAGCGAAATTCTGAGAATGTTTAGATTCCTCAGCTAAGTTTACTTAGTCTCAGTTGCTTGGAATTTCACTCCCCTGGGTGGTGTAACGGATAGCACACACGAAAAGAAATCGAGAGATGCGGGTTCGCTCCAGGGCGATGAAATTTTCAAGTTTTCTGAGAGGTGTTACATGGATGACTAGTAAGTGTTGCAAGCAAATTCAGAATTTATATTCTGTTTGCTTTGAATATTCTATCGATTTCTCATGTATTATGAGGAATATTTCTTCCTTCATTGCTTTGAATATTCTATCAATTTCCCGTGATTATGAGGAGCATTTCTACCTTCATTGCTTTGAATATTCTATCAATTTCCCATGATTATGAAAAATATTTCTTCCTTCATTGCTTTGAATATTTTATGGATTTCCCATGCATTATGAGAAATATTTCTTCCTTCATTGTTTCGAATATTCTACGATTTCCCATGCATTATGAGGAATATTTCTTCCTTCATTGTTTCGAATATTCTATCGATTTCCCACGCATTATGAGGAATATTTCTTAATTCATTGCTTTGAATATTCTATGGATTTTCCATGCATTATGAGGAATATTTCTTCCTTCGTTGCTTTGAATATTCTATTGATTTCCTATGCATTATGAGGAATATTTCTTCCTTCATTGCTTTGAATATTCTATGGATTTCCCATGCATTATGAGGAATATTTCTTCCTTCATTGTTTCGAATATTCTATCGACTTCCCTTGCATTATGAGGAACATTTCTTCATTGCATTGAATATTCTATCGATTTCCCATGCATTATGAGGAATATTTCTTCCTTTATTGCTTTGGATACTCTATCGATTTCCCATGCATTTTGAGGAATATTTCTTCCTTCATTGCTTTGAATATTCTATCAATTTCCCGTGATTATGAGGAACATTTCTACCTTCATTGCTTTGAATATTCTATCAATTTCCCATGATTATGAGGAATATTTCTTCCTTCATAGCTTTGAATATTTTAAGGATTTCCCATGCATTATGAGGAATATTTCTTCCTTCATTGTTTCGAATATTCTATCGATTTCTCATGCATTATGAAGAACATTTCTTCCTTCATTGCTTTGAATATTCTATCGATTTCCTATGCATTATGAGGAATATTTCTTCCTTCATTGCTTTGAATATTCTATCGATTTCCTATGCATTATGAGGAATATTCCTTTGCTTATTGCTTTGAATATTCTATCGATTTCCCATTATGAGGAATAATTCTTCCTTCATTGTTTTTAATATTCTATGGATTTTCTATGCATTATGAGGAATATTTCTTCTTTCATTGATTTATCATTGTGTTCACATGTATGTCAATGCATTCATCTATATACAAGTATACTTTTACTTCTTTGCTTGTGGAAACGTGACTCATCATATAATTCGAAATGGGGAAATAAGTGCCCACTGTTTCTGACTATTTTTTTCTCACCGATAATAATTATTCACGTATACGCGCGCGTTTCTCAGAAATTACTACAGTATAATTTGCAAATTCGCAGTGCTTTTAAATTCGAAATTAATTGCGATACATGCCAGGATATATTGATTCCTTCTGTCTCCAGTCAAGCGAGTCTCAGATATCGTTGTGCGACAATTACCCAACCTCCAAGGACATATAAAATGTTCTAGAAATCAAATCAAATTCGTAACAAAAATATGTTATCACAAAAAAATCAATGTGGCGTGCGGTAACCATGTTTTCGGTATTAAACTTAAAAAATATATATATCCGTGTATTTTCTGCACTTGTGCGTTTTCTACATCCCGGTTTCTAACAGTTTCTTTTATTATTTTGTGTAATTATTAATTCTTACATGACAAACTTTGCTTTTGAAAACAATAGAAGAACTACGAGTACTCAAAGTTCTCACTCAGCACGATCTACTTAGCCTGTTGAACCGCTGACAATATTCTATTTACTATCCGCAGGATTTGATGCAATCTTGTTCATGTACATATTCATGCAAGCGTTTGTGATGCGTGGTAGACGGTCACGAGCAGACAGTCAACCCCTCCAGAAATTAAATATCCTTCCGGCAAAGCTCAGCTTTTGTGCTCTAGGAAACGAAACAAAACTGATCAGATGATACAGATAGTTCAGCGGAAAGATATTCGTGCTAAACTTTCCGGCATGAACGTTCGCGTTGCAAAAAACAACACACAACGGTCAAATAATTTCCCAACCTCTCCATATGATGAAGATTTGCAAAGGTGAAGCCTGGGTTCGTCAGGTCTTTTTTTTTTTTTTTTTTATTCAATCGTCGCCCATTGAAATTCCTCCCAATGTTATTCGGAGCAACATTCTAAAATTCGGACACAATCCATGCATATTTCCACAGAAGGTCTGGAAGTAAATCTCACATCTGTGTCCTGACCTTTGATCTCATTTCCACCATTTTCAATGGTTTGTGCCTAGGTTGTCCCAAACATTATACTAAAATTACATATACGCTTCTTCAGCCTACGGTTGGAAAGCTTAAAAAACTGCATTGGGCCCCTGTACAATACTTTAAAAGTTTATACATTTAAAAATTGCCAACTGAAAAAAATGTAGTCGTTTATGTTGCGACAAAAATTTAATTATACCCAATTATATTTTGGCTAATAGCCGGAAATTACAGGTGTTGCTCTTCTGGCTCCATGGAGTACGGAAAACGAGAGAACATTTTGCTGAATTTTGGTCAGAGAATTTGGGGGAGGGGTATTTGCACCCCTCGACGGGACACCCTTGATCAAAGTCGCCTCCTGTGTCTCTAACAACAGAGACTATTGCAAAGTTTTTGAAATTTCAAATTTATATATTAATATATATATTCCAGGTCGTTCGGAAAATAATGGCCAATTTGGAGGGTAAAAATGAAAGAGGCATATCTTATAACACATAACCTTGTTTTATTCGAAATAGGCGTCTTCAGAAGCTACACACCTCTGCCAGAGAGTGATAAGTGCTTTATTGCCAGTCTGGGAGAAATCTGGCTCCCTGGGTGCAAGAAAGTCCCGGAATGCAATTTTGGCCTCCTTTCGGTTTCTAAAGGTCCCATCCTTGAGGCAGTTGGCAACATGCATGAACAGGTGGAAATCGGTAGGTGCCAAGTCAGGCGAGTAGACTGGATGTGGGAGGGATTTGAACCTCAGTTCGTGTAGGTTGTTTCGTCATTTTTGCCACATATAGTCTCGCGTTATCAAGGAGGAGAATAGGACATTTCCTGTTCACTAAAGTAGCTATTTGGAACACAACTTTTGGTGCATTCGGTCAATTTCTTCACAGTATGCGAATGAGGTCCTTAAATGCTTTCACTATCATTTAAGGGCTTGTAGTGTATGACATCGTAAACAGTCCACTACTCTGTCAACAAAGCCTTCTTTGCCGTCAACTTTGGTTTAAGATGTTGTTTCGGTGGTTCACCATGGTACACACACACACACACACACACACACACACACACACAGCCACTGTCTAGATTGTTTACGGTTGCGGTATAGCACCCACTTGTCATCACAGGTTACAATCCGATCAAGTACCGTAAGTTGGGGTAACATTTTCCCAGACAGGGTGACTTCGTCCTAAAACCGGAAAGTGTTTATTTTGTACGTTGCAACCCTGCATTTCGCCTGATTCAGATAATTTTGATGCGAAAAGTAGGTTGCAGCACTAGTTGCAGATGACCCACAGATAAGTGTAATTCGTTCTTCCGGGACGCTATACTGTGCCTCTGGTGTAGACAGCTGTTGTGATTAGTAAATACATACCTCCATAACTTCTATCTGTGTGACTCAACCTCGGAGTTAAAACGCTTTGGTAAGTGCATTGTTTTATACTTATATACGTATAGAAGAAGTCAGTAATGTTAAAAATTAAAGTTATTTCATATTCTTTTCTTTGTTGACTTTTGTATGCCTTGGGGCTACTTTGGCCCAACCGCAATTTTTAATCTTCTTGACGCATCTATCATAACACTGTACACAATCGCCTTCCAAAAGCACTTTTATATCTTTCAAGAACTGAAATGCTGAAGAAAACAAGAAAGAAATTGCAAATACCAGATGGCAAAAGCATTTGTCTAGCGGATGTCGTACTTTCTTATGCTGGTCCTTCAAAACCAAAACCCCAGCCTCCATCTAAAAGACAAAAGTTTCCATCTACGGGTGTTTCCTCAAGCAAACATTCAGATGAAAGGAATCTTAATATGTTCTTGTAGTCTGACAAAAGAATGAAATGTTTTCTGATTTACAAAAGCATGCAAATGATGCATCTATCATACCACCAAAATCTACGTTTCAGGATTATGCTGTTGATGATTTTGTAATTGTTTTATTCAACGTTCAAAGTTAACCCGGAAGGAACGTCAGCATCTCAGAAGGTCCAACAGTTGATTGTATGGAAAAAGGCTTCAAATTTTGGAGATCGCTTCAAAAGGATTGTATTCCATACGAATGGCAAGATGTTTTTGTGAAATAAATCCCTCACAAGTGATTTCAAAGAGGAATAAATTTTTTGTTCCCGAGATGAACAATCTGTTAGTATGATATATCATGATGTGAATAAATATCCCAATGATATTTTACTCTCAAATCAGTGTAATATCACATCAGGGGCAAAATTACCCCAAGTCATGACAACTTTGTTTCAAAATTTTAATACTTTTTGGAGGGCCTTTAAAAACTCGAAAAAATTTATACGACCCACTTATAATAAATGTATCCTTTTTTTCATGCTGCATACGAAAAAAAATATTGCCCCACTAATAATCGAATATTTCTTTCAAATTTTGCTCGTAAGTTAGACAAAGAATGAAATTTTGGGTCAGAGTTACCCCAACTTACAGTACGGACTTCTTTTCGTTGAGAAGTAAAAAGTTGCTGCACATCTCAAACCGTTGTTGTTTCTGATGCTCCGTCAGTTCATGTGTTACCCACGTATCGACATTCTTGGCCTTACTAATTTGATGGAGATATTCGGAAATGATTGACACCGATACATTTGTACTGTTTGCCGTGTTCTCTGACTGTGACGCGAGGACTTGTCTCCACATTGGCCTTCAGAGCATCGTTATCAATGATCGAATGTCGTCCTCGGCTCTCCTCATCTTGTAGGTTCGTGTCACCGGAAGGGAACTTTTCAAACCACCGGCGAACAGTACTTTCAGATGTTGCCACCTTGCACCACGCCTCGACCACATTACGGTACGTTTATGCCGCATTACGACCCAATTTGAACTCATGAAGCAGAATCACCCGCAACTAACTCTTTTCCTAACATGTTGCACAGACCATTCTCATACGAGTAGCAACAACTGCAGCTCAACCGATTAGGGCGTGTATGTGGTGTCTAAGTCCCCCTTCAACTTGTACGAATGGCGCTGCGAGTGGGTTGGTCTGCAAGCATTTTAGGCGAGCTTAACGAGGCACCTCAGAAAATCTGCCATTATTTTCCGAACCATTTGATATACAGGGTGCATAGGAAAGTCCCTTTAGCCTGAAATAACTTGCGAACGGAGAGAGGTACAGTTATGCAAGTGAAATAACGGTATAGTGAAGCAACTACGCCCGATCTAATGCAATCAATAGCAGCGCCCCTAGTGGCGAAATGCGGAAGTTAGCCATTGCAAATCGAAAACGAAAAGAGATAGAGCAAAATTTCCAAATACGAAGTTGTAGAGCATCAATTAATTAGTACAAAACAACATTTCTTTTACACGGATAAGATTAATTGTCGCCTGAATACCCTAAAATGTGCGAAATCGATGCGCGACCTTTTGGGTGAACGTTTGATGGGAACAGGCATAGGTATGAATGAGCAAATACACATAAGTTCTTGCATAAATGCGTACTTATATCAATACAGTTTGATGACGTCAGACAAAACAAAAACAAAAAAGGCAAACTGGCGCACAGTGATAAAAAGTTAATGTCGAGTGTGTTCGAAGAGTTTGCCACTGCCCACGATGCACATTGGTATTCGTGAAAGTAACTCTGCATGCACATTCCTCAGCATGGAAGGTGTTACACTATTGCAAGCTTCTGTAACACGACGACGTGCTACTGTGCCATTATACGCATACCTGCACCCACTGGTCTGCCAGAACGAGAACGACTTTTAGTGCTTCCTGTCTCCTTGAGCAGTCTCACTACACTTGCGATGGTAACCGCACTTGGATGTGGCCAAGCTAGAAAACGAACGGCATATTTCCGTGCAGTTAGCGCCGCGTTTTTTGCTTTTTTTGATTGGAGGTTTAACGACCACCGTGAGCAACTCAATGGGCTATAAGCGGTCGCCCGTCCCTAATTTAGGGTCAATGGTTCCAGGAAACGGAGAGAGCCAGTGCCGTAAGACAAACACAACATCCATGCCTCACCGGGATTCGAACTCGGACCCCTTTCGGACGAATGGTCAGAGGCAATCGCTTAGACCATTGCGCCACCGGGGCGGCAGCGCCGCGTTTCGTTGGCATTCACCGTAAACAAGTACCATCACGCAATATTGGGAGTGAGTGAAGCTCGCCATTCTCACAGAGCGTACGTAGACCTAAACTTCTGATCAGGATACATCATGCTACTGGTTTTTATATCGTAGGTACGGTACAACGTCACAATCTGCATTTGCATACGGCTACATTTTCGAAATGTGAATATGCAGATTCGAATCGTTGGGCATCGATTTCGGACATTTTAGGGTATTCGGGCGAAAATTTATCTTATCCGTGTAAAACAAATGTTATTTTGTACTAATTAATTGATGCTCTACAACTTTATAATTGGAAATATTGCTCTATCTCTTTTCGTTTTCGATTTGCAATGGCTAACTTCCGTATTTCGTCGCTAGGGGCGCTGCTATTGATTGCATTCTATTAGGCGTAGTCGCTTTACTATACCGTTATCTCACTTGCATAACTGTACCTCTCTCTGTTCGCAAGTTATTCCAGGCTAAAGGGACTTTCCTATGCACCCTGTATCATCATCATCATCATTGTCAACCATTATCAATCCACTGATGGACGAAGGTCTCCCCAAGTTTCCTCCACAACGGTCTGTCTTGTGCCAGTCTCCTCCATGTCACTCCCGCATATTTACGAATTTCATCCACCCATCTCCCATGTGGTCTTTTTCTGGGTCTTTTCCTGTCCCTTGGAATCCAATCTAAAATTTCGGCTGTCCATCTATGGTCTGTCCTTCTGGCAGTATGTCCAGCCCATTGCCATTTCAGGGATTTAACCCTGATCATGATGTCTTCCACTCTCGTCATTTTTCGGATCCACGAGTTCCTCTTCTTATCTCTCCTGGTTACACCAAGTATGCACCTCTCCATGCTACTTTGAGTTGTCTGCAGCCTTTGTATGTCTCTTTTAGTTAAGGTCCACGTCTCTGCACCATACGTAAGCACTGGAAGGATGCATTGATCAAACACTTTTCTTTTAAGACATAATGGCATATTGCTCTTGAAAATTATGCTGTTTTCTTCCAAAAGCTCTCCAGGCAAGTTTTGTACGCCGATTAATTTCTTCATCAATGTGACCCTCACTTGATATCTGCTGTCCAAGATAAACATACGTATCTGTTATCTCCAGTTTTTCTCCATCAATCGATAAATCTTCATTTCTTGTAAAAGCATTGAACATCACTTTTGTCTTCTGAAAGTTCATTTTTAATCCCACTTCTTTACTCTTGTCAGCAAGTTCCTGGATCATACTCTGTAGCTCTGATGGGGTAATTGCAAAAATGACTACGTCATCAGCAAAACGAAGGTGGGTTAGATAATCTCCATTAATCTTTATCCCTTTGTTTTCCCAGTTCAGTGATTGAAAGACATTTTCCAATGTGGCATTAAAGAGCTTCGGAGATATGGTGTCACCTTGTCTCACTCCCTTTCCAATTTTTATGTGTGTTGTATTTTCAAACAGCCGAATCTTTGCACTAGCATTTTCATAGATGTTATTAATAATATTAATGTATGCATCTTCAATACCGCAGGATTTCAGAGCCGTGGTAACTGCTAATGGTGTCACCGAATCAAAGGCTTTTTCATAATCGATAAAAGCCATGCACAATGGAAGTTCATATTCCCTCGCTCTTTCAATTAGTTCTCTCAGTACGTGGATATGATCTATTGTGCTGTAGCCACTCCTGAATCCAGCTTGTTCTCTCGGTTGAGCTATGTCCAGTGTTACCTTCAAGTGGTGTGAAAGAACTTTAGTGAAGATTTTATAAACCACTGATAGGAGGCTGATAGGTCTGTAGTTCCTGAGATCCTCAATGTCACCTTTTTTATGTAGCAGGATCATTGTAGCATTGTTCCAATCCTCAGGAATCTTCCCTTCATTAAGGCATCGAGTGAAAATTTGGGCGAGTACTGTTTCGATTTCTCCACTTGCTTCTTGTATGATGTCTATAGTAATTCCATCTTCTCCTGGAGCTTTCCCCCGCTTCATGTTCTTGATTGCATGAGCAACTTCTGCTGGGAGGACTGGAAGAACTCTGGTACCTTTCATGATGTCTGGAGTACATGTATCATCCCTTCCATATAATTTAAGTAGAAATCTTTCACTCTTGTCAAAATTTCGCCTCTATTTCTTGTTATAGAACCATCTTCTTTTCTCAGAGCCATAATCTGTTTTCTTCCCTTACTGAGATGTCCCTTTGCTATCTTTAGGCTTTGGTTGTTTTCAATTGCTTTCCTCACTAGCTCACAGTTGAATTTCCTTACGTCTTCAGTGATACTTTTTCGTGTTGTCTTGCATAGCTCTATATATTCCACTTTGGAAGTCACATCTTCTTTAGTTGTCCTCATCTCTCTTCTTTTTTGCATCAACATTTTGGTTTTTCCTGATAATTTGTTCACATGCAACTTGTTCTTAGACCCAGCTAATTTTGTTGCTGTTTCCATTAGAGCTTTGGTTACTTTTCTGTTAACTTCCGAAATATCCACTTCTTCCGATGTTAGGCCTTCTAAAGCAGAGAATCTGTTCTTCAGTTCTAACTTGAAAGTATTATGGTGTTTTTTAAGGTTGGTTATGTCAATACATTTTGTTTGTCTTATGAGCTTGCCACGTTCCAGTTTAGTGTTGAGGTGCATCTTACATCTCACCAATCTATGGTCACTACCTGTGTTGAACTTGTTCAGCACACTGCAGTCTTCGATGACGAATTTTTTGTTACACATAATAAAATCAATTTCACTTGTCGTCCCATTTGGATGTCTCCATGTCCATTTCCTGTGTGGCTTTTTCTTGAAAAAGGAGTTCAAGATGAAAAATCCTTCTGCCTCTGCAAACTCAACGAGAGTATTTCCACGCTGGTTTCTGTTGCCGTGACCGCATTTACCTACTGAAGTTTCATTCTGTTGCCGTTGCCCTATTTTTGCATTGAAATCTCCCATAATTATCTTCAAGTGCTGCTTACCTTTATTATTTAGATGACGAATTTCCTCATAAAATTCTTCAATTTCTTCTTCAGGATGACTTGTGGTGGGTATATGACTTGTGGCACCCTGTATATGTATATATATATTCAATTTGAAAGGTTTGTTGGCGTCCTCCCGCCTCACACCTTCTGGAGTTTATAACGTCTGGGCCTATCTTCGGAGCGCTAGGCAACTTCTTTTTTCAGGACCGCATTATTGAAGATTTGGAACTCATATTAACCCAGGTAATGTGTTAAACTAGTTCATTTTTAATGATTTCAAGTGTATGCTATTAATCGCTCGGGACTTTACGGCCTGGGTTTGTGTGAGTATTTCTTTTGCCCCTACAGCAGCGAGAAAACTGGATATTCCATTTCCACTGAGCTACCATCTTTTAGGAATAGAAGAC
The DNA here is from genome assembly GCA_039090855.1 of Macrothele yani. Lineage (NCBI taxonomy): Eukaryota > Metazoa > Arthropoda > Arachnida > Araneae > Macrothelidae > Macrothele > Macrothele yani. The sequence continues at coordinate 82,497,958 of CM077026.1, forward strand.
GGTTGCTCAGTGTTGGGTCTACGTTAAATTTCAAGGCTGAGCTATCTGGGAAGACGCATCGCAAATCGCTACTTTTCAGTTTAAAATCATTTCCTTTTCTTCTGTTGTTTTTAAAATGCAGGTCACAGTCTACACTATAGGTCTCCAATAGGAGTCCACTACAACCATCAGTCGGTGACTGTTGCGAGTTTTGAGATATTTTTAATCCAGGGATACACGGAAATGGAGTAGCCAGTTTTCTCGCTGCGGTAAGGGCAAAAGAAATACGCATTCAAACCCAGACCGTAAAGTCCCAAGCGATTAATAATATACACTGGAGGTCATTCCATATCGGGAAATTTACTAGTTTAACACATTCGTTCAGTAGTTTTTATGTGCGTATTTTTTTAAATTTGTTTTTCTCTAATATAACAAACGCACAAACGAAACAAATATATTCTTTTGACGACGTATTTAATCACGTATGCACGCAACCAATGTATACATAATATATTCTTATAATTTTACTTTTCCACCTGTGGGCAGAATATCTCCGTTTCACGAAATCGTACTACCAACAAAGGCATTTTTGTGCCGTATGCATGAACCAACAGAAAACATCGGTATTCTTCCTGCTTCTCCTTGAGCCCTAGTTAAGGTGCCCACATATATAGATTTCTCATGAAGTCTCTGATTCTTGAATAAGGACTTTAAAAATTCCTTTGAAATCTGACACGCGGAAACTTGCCCGAGATTTCTCCTTATAATTTCTAGATATTTTTCCTTTGTATTTCTAGAAGACAGACTGGAAATTTCTTTCGATCGCTGAAAGATAAGTCTGACTAAAATTTACAATTGATTTTACAAATTGTTTGAAGTCTGCTTCTTTTCCAACGGGTTGTGTAAATGTGTATAAGTCATGAGAAGATGGCTTAAGAGATTTCTTTTTCTTTGGTACGTGAACAACCTATTTGAACAAGTAATAAATAATTTAGTTTGAGAAAAAAAGAGCACTGTATTATTGGTTTGTGGACAGGAAATCACCATTTTCAGAGAATTTTTTTTATTCCGTGGAATTTCAATTCGAACGGAAGTCTTTCAAGTACAAAGTCTCTCTTAATTCCAGACATTTTTATCAAAAAATTTCAAATTTAAGCTTTTCTTTCCAAGCTACGTTATGACTGAGTCATTCCTGCCAAAAGATGTTCCCATTGTACTCCACACTAAGTATTTTCCCATTCATTAAGGGACATACACCAGAAAAATAAGATTCGATAGCAACGAGTAAGAAGACACATACAACATAACTTTTCTCCCAGAACATTTGCAGCAGCTTTAGAGATCGTTTAAAAATACGTGCAACAGTTCTGAGAGGAAACATGTCCGACCACGAGTCACACCAGAATAAGACGAAACCACCACTTGTGACGTACCTGCCAGCAGGACGCACACGACATAAAGGCAGATAGGAATCAGAATAAATGTCTGCGTAGCTCAGTTGGTAGAGCGACTTGTTCCGGAATAAGCGGCCTCGGGTTCGAATCCCGGCGTAGACCAAAAATGACGGAGAAATTTACTTCGTTATAATGGCGCCCGAACTATCCGGATGACCCGGCCGTTCAAAATCTCGCATTGGTGTGATGTTATTTCCACACCGCGAGACAGGAAAAATCAGAGAATCCCTTCTCCAGCGCTTCGAAAAATAAAAATGTGTGATGTTGCATTCCACACAGCAGATTGACTGGGAGTTCTCAAGTGCACGTTCTACAGTGGATGGCTGCCTGCAACGATTCATGGTCACGGCTGACCCGTGGGCCATGCCCCCGGCCCTCTTTCGGGGGGGGAGATGTGACGTACCTGCCAGCAGGACGCACACGACATAAAGGCAGATAGGAATCAGAATAAATGTCTGCGTAGCTCAGTTGGTAGAGCGACTTGTTCCGGAATAAGCGGCCTCGGGTTCGAATCCCGGCGTAGACCAAAAATGACGGAGAAATTTACTTCGTTATACACTTAGATTTCATTATTAGATGGTCCTGTGTTTTAGTGCAACCCCGAAGCAGGAGAGTAAACTTTCTTTGTCACAACTAACTCAGATTATTCATTTTTGTATGCTGAAGAGTTTCTGGCTGTGTACAGATAAAGCACACAGAGAGCTGCAAAGAAGCAGCTACTAGTCCCACAGTTGTCTGAGATATCAATACCTTAAGTTAGTTGCACATATTCTTCTTCTTTTTTGATTTTAAAAACACTGTACGTTATGAGGGGATGGGGTTCGAGTTTCATTAGATGCCAGATTAAATTTCTGCAGCGTGGGCTATTGACTTTTCAAGGAGTTGAGGGTTTCAGCACTCGGATTGCTTCTGGAGAGAGTGTATCCAGTGACCATCTTATCTGTATTGGTTTGCCAATATTTTTTATATTAGCAGGAAACAGAAAATTCCATTCCTCCCACATCTACTGGATGGAATCTTGTTCGCACTAAGCGTGGGGTTTTCGCCGCTTCTGTGATCAGGACACACGGTTATTCAGGGATATTCAGGGTTACTTTTGTGGTGGTAATTCATTGCATTATGCTTACAGCACATACGCAGCCGTTTCAGAACCTAAGACCCCAACGAGTGCGCCCAGACACCCAAAACCTTAGTAAAATTTTGGCAACAGGATATTTAGAAAAGCTCAAACAAACCTTGTCGTGGACTTCGGCGCTTCCAGGCGAGCGCAATTTTATTGACTTAAACCAAATTGTCTTTTGCAGGGTTGGCTCAGCTTCAAAATTAGAAAGAATCCTGGCTAAGGTACATACTGACGATTAACACACCAACCAGTTTTGAAATCATTGGAAAAGACTCCACGAGATTAGAGGAAAGTACATATATTTTTAATATCTATTCTTGATAACTAAATGCCATTATTTTCGATATGTAGACTATTTGTAATTACCTAAGTGAAACATTCGCATAAATTTCCAGAAAGAGCAACTGTCATTTATTCCAAGTCTTCAAGATGAGATTCCCTACTTCTATGCAGGACGATTATTACTACAACCATTTGATAAAAGATAAACTTAACATTGGAGTTGTATGGTCATCCAGGCCTCTTTGAAGGTTCTTTAACAGTCAACACCTCTCTACATTTTCCCTTGAATATTTCCTAGTCTGTCCATTAGGATTTGACAAGAACCTGTGTTTTCTAATTCTTGGAATGCAACCTTGACATACCAATAACTCGAAAGGGCCCCAAGTGCTATCGCTCATTGACACAACTAAGCACTTCTGTAAAGTTTTTGAATGTATGCTGAACTTCTGTCTAGGGAACGTTTTAGAAACTAATAATGCATCTTCTCGTTTTTGTAGAGATTCTGCTCTGTACTATAATAATTACATCCTCCATGAGATGTCGATCAGAGAAACTTTCGTTAGACGTCAGCACCTAGTATCTATGTATTTGATGGGAAATTAAAGAATCCCATATCCGTATATTCCAGCGTTGGGACACATTTGTTGAAGTGTTTGTTTCCGGAGTTATTATAGTAACCCCAACGGTCATCTGTGGATAGGAGCTGATAGTCCAAAATTTAGAGCCACTGATTCTTAGAAAGAAAAAGAAAGTGTACTGGAAGTACAAATACTGCATGTATTTCTTGCTCGGGATTCGATCCAGGACCTATAGTTCGAAGAAAAAGAAGTCTGACCATTAAACCACTAGGCGAGAATTATTCTGCATAAGAGGGGGTAACTGGATAATCCACAGTGGGCATTACTGCTAATTTTTTCCATGATTGCATGTTTTAGCTGCTTTTTGGTTCTACGCTTTCTGCAGCTTATACACAAGTTGTTCCTCAAGGGTGGATTTTTAATGTATCACATTATTCAGTTGTCGCATTACCAGAATATTTTGAATCACAGTTCTTTTACGTTCGTTTATGACGCACAGCATCCAAACTCATAATAGCGTGGAGAAAGTGTGACTGTATATGATGACTTGTAGACTTGCTGCGAGTCATTCAAATACATAGTATCACAGAAAAAAACAAAAACGGTTTGTCAGCTATTACTAAGATTTTACTGTAGGCGGCACATAATGGTATTGCTTTTTCCACTCAGAAGACAACGGAACTGGCATGCAGTTTTGCCGCGAACGGGGTCTCAATACACGCTCTCGTCTGAAGCTGGGTGCATCTACTATCTTTGTTTACGGAGGGAAAGTTCTTTGGACTGGACTAGCAACGCCCGATTGTTGTTCGTTTGTCTGTCTGTTTATTTGTTTCAGGATGTGATACCACTCTACACATCTAAGGCTATAGCCAGTCGCCCACTCTAGACTTAAAGTGACTGGTTCTCGAGAAAGAATTTAGCACACCTCTACGACTCATCCGCAAGTAGAATTCGTACAATACCAGTGCCTCTGATCATTTGTCTACTTGGGTTGGAGGGTAGACAAATGATCAAAAGCACATCTTGCTAGAATGATCAGATGCATAGCCTGCTAGATTATAGCCATCCTGCTCTAGCAGGATGGCTATAATTTGAACTTGAAACTTTTTTTTTTTTTAGAGTGTATTGAATTTCACTTTCCTTTATGGAGATGGTGTAAGGTTCAGGCCCAGAGCGCCAAATACTGGATGAGTTAGATTGCCTTATAACAGCTCGGATTATGGAGACGCCACTCCCTAGTCAATCGACAAACAGCCTACCACTGCGGGGAATGCAAGTTGAAAAATTCTTGATTGTGGGTTACATACTGATGAATTCCTAATAAAAATCTGTTTCTCGACTTTTTTAAATCACGGTCATGAACGATACTTCTTGCAGACTTAGTTTATCGAATAGCGAGCCTTGAACGCCATTTCGGCAGAAATCGATCCTGAGAGCATTCTAATTTCATTTGTATTGTTCCTAAAGCACTGTAAAAATAATGCTCCTCAGACTAACAACTTAATTCTATTGTAACTGGTGAGTGTGTCGTGCAAGCTTATGTGCAAGAGCTAGTTCAAAATGTTTTACCAAACATTTTTTTTTTTTGCCTTTTATAAATATAAAAATAAAGTGTGAATGGGAGATTAATTAATTGTTTGATTTTGTGGGGTAAGTGATACAATGACCTTACAATCAACACTAGATATGCTGTCTGTCAGTATGATGAATCTGTGTGGCTACAACACAGCACTTCGATGTTCCTCTGACGTGGACACTACAGGAGATACGCCCTTTCGGAATCTAGCAACAAGAAGTGCAGTGTTGCAATCAGCTTTCATAAATTATTGAAAACATATTCTAGATTCACTTTTCCATCTGCTTTCTGAAGTATTTGTAATAATACAACATGCAAATCAAAAAATGTTGACAAAGACTTTTTTTTTGATTGGAGGTTTAACGACCACCGTGAGCAACTCAATGGGCTATAAGCAGTCGCCCGTCCCTAATTTACGGTCACTGGTTCCAGGGAAGGGAGAGAGCCAGTGCCATAAGACAAACAACATCCATGCCTCACCGGGATTCGAACCCGGACCCCGTTCGGACGCTTAGACCACTTTGCCACCGGGGCGGCTACTTATTTTCCGTAACAGACCTAACGTTTACAAAAAGTTTAGCTTGTTTCTACTACCATGTTCGATTTTATCTGTAGAGTTGAAAGAGAACAATTCAGATACATCATGGGGAAGTCTCAACAGTTTACTTGAAAGACTGTCATTCTATACATTTAGGCAACGAGTCGAATTAAAGATTTATAAATTTCAATCACTGCTATTTGATTCAAACACTCGTGATATTAGTAATTTGAAAAACGTGTACAGAAGGTCCTTGAGAGTTTTGAAACTCTTAGATGATCCTTTTTTCAAACAATTTTTACCCATAATAAAAACTGACAAAATTTAGGTTGTCAAAGACGTTCCGAAATTTATATGGTGAAAATGTTTTTTTTGTTTGTAGAAATCTTATAGTTTTAAATGGGCAATTTCAAAATAAATATAAAACAAAGGAAAATAATGTATTCCGCATTCGACATGTCATTATCATGGAAGTAGCTGAGTATATTAGCGAATTACACCAACCTAGTGATTTGTTGGCGAAGTAAGTTATAGTTGTGTTACCTGTCAGTCAGTTCAATGGTTTTGCAATTTTTTCTGAACTTTTTCTTTCTTCGATTTTGATGATTCCATGAACATAACTGGTTAGAAAGAGGAAATGTCTTCCCTGATTTAGTGTTCCTAAATCAATAAAATAGAGAGAAAATCGGAGCCCAGGAGTAAGCACAACTCCCATATCTTACCCGGAACCGGAATCCAAGCCTTCAAAGACAGAGGTTAAGGTCACAAGCATTAAACCTGCAGAAGTCTTCTTATGAATGAACCATAGAACACGCTTCTGTTTATTTTTATTTTAGAAGGGATGGAGTGGATCAGAGGTAGCCCTAATTGCAGCGTTATAGATGGAATTGTAAAAAAGCTCGCGTTTTCTGCTGAAAATGACTAAGCAACACTGTTGTTATTTATCTTTCTAATTAATGCAAAAGTTGATGGACTGTAAACCGTTTTAAGAAACTGAAAATGTCGAACAGCTTATGACGAACGGATTCATTTACATTCCAGCAAATTAGAAAATTACAGCTCATAAATCAGGAGAGAGAAAATCAGACCAAGTGGTCGACCAATCAAAATTACAGGGGGGAAATCATGAATCAAGAGGTCGGCCAATCATACTTGCATGTTCATGTTGGGACGCGTGAAGACGATGAAATGCATTCAATTATTGCAACTCTTTATTTCTTTAGCAGGAAGTGCGTCTAAAATAGAATTCCCGGTCGTTAACCTGGCATAATTTTTTAACGTTAAATGTTACTAAGACGGGTGTGTGTTGTTTTCCAACATCAGACCTCGTCCTTGTGACTTGAGTTATGTTTACTTAAATGATACGGCATTACAGTTCCAGACCACCGTGAGATTTTTGGGTGTAGTTCTGCATGAATCTCTCAGATGGGATTCTCAGGTGGTTCTCGCATTGGTATGATTTCGCGGATTTCTGTTGTTTTTTTTGTCAGTAAGAATTCTGTTAATTTTATACTATTCTTTTATTTTTCCTGTATTGTCGTACTGCATTTTAATATGGGATGCGACTACAAGGCGTTACATAGTTCGTTTATCTGTGTTGCAGAGGAAGTTTGTCCGATTTTTAAATTATTCGGTTGGATCGGAGGTTCTTTTTCGTCATTTTCAGTTATTAACTATATTGAGCAACTAAATAGATACAGATTGCTACCGATGTTCCATGAACGTATTTTTACAGGAAGATACTCCACAACTTGATTGTATTACGGCGTACAACTCACTCCTATGATACTCGTGGTGGGTTGGGCTTTTCTGTTCCGTGGACTCCAAGAGGTTTAATGTTTAATAATATCATTGTGTTGGGATTGCGTGAATGGAATGGATTACCGTTGATTATTAGATCAGAGGCACGTTATCCGATATTTAAGCGAGTGCTATGTAGTTTTTTTGACGGGAAATTGAATGTTGGAATTTATTTGTTTATGAATTGTAAAAATAAAAAGTATTGTAAAATTACTTTCGTTGTTTTGACTGGATTGGAAATTTTTGTTTTTATTTAGAGAGGATCAGGGGCTTGTCAGGCAGTATTTCAGCCTTTTCCCGTGGCCCCTTGCTGTACATTTAATTATTACTATCACATAATATTTTATTCATATTGACAATTGATATTAATTTCCAATGGAATGAGTTTTGTTGTTGTGCAGAATTTGTATTTATTGTGAAAGTTTTGGTGCATTGTCGTGTTTTGTGAGTTTCATCGGTGAATTTGTTTACTTTATTTGTATAATTAGTTTATGATTGTGGCAGATATTGCATAGTTACTAAGTATTATATTACTTTTCTATAATATTGTACAGCAGAAATTTTACAAAATAAATAAATAAAAAAAATAAAAATAATTTGAGTCGAAGAGGAATGTCTTGATATTTTAGATGTCACTTCTAAGTCAGTAATATTATCAAAAAGCATAACATAATTATTAGGGCAAATTTCATGTTACATTAAAAAAAGGGGGAACAAGAGGTAGAAATTAAATTATTAATTTGTATTGATAGATGCCTAGGGAATTAAAAAGTTCGTTTCATGGGCACGATTTTAATTAAGATTATTAAACATGACTTCTACGAATTTTAAAGAAGACTAAATGAAAATAGCCGTATTATAAATACCCTGCCAGTGATTAACAGTGTTTTCATAATCCAAAATATAAGCTTACCTGCGTCATTTGGCCAGGCGGTTTGTTGCTCGGCAAGGCAAGTACTCCGGGTTGCGTTGCCGTTTTAGGCTTGGAACTCGGTGAAGCGTTGAAGGCTGCGCGGCCTGACCGACTGACTGTGTGGCGGTAGTCGTGAATACCACAAGAGCACGAATCTCTCCGACAAACTCCGGTGGTCAAACCGTCGAAGCGAAGAGGAGAAAAGGCAGAAGTGGTAGAAGAGGCGCATGCAAACAAGTATGTATGAATGCATGTAGTCAGTGACCATGTTACAGAATGACAGGTTCTAAATTTGCCTGTCGTGGGTGACATCACGGCATGATATATGCGTTGGCGAATCTTCTGCTCAGTATAATGAGGCCATGATGCAATCGCGCATCTACGATACTTTGTGTGTCGAAAACAAAGGACTGTCGAATTCAGATTATTAGACCTACATTATGGCGCTCATCCTTTTTTTCCACCGCTAGTCCTTATGAGGAAAGAAAGTAATGCAGACCTTAAATGTCTTTTGCTGTACCCTATGATTCTTCTTTATTGACTGAAAATAGCAAGTTTTTCCTCTTTCTTATAGTTTAACGACCCTCTTGAATACGGAAGACTCGAAATCGCCCATTCTTAATTTAAGGTTACTAGATACAAGGAAAGTGGAGAACCGGAACCGAAAAACAAATACATCTACGTTTTAAGAAGATGCATGAACTCGATGACTTAGCACCCTAACTGTTGCTCCGTCTAATGGCGAAAATTGTGTTTAATTTCACACTAACTTTGTGACAAATGTTCGCTTAATGCTTTTCAAATTAAGGCTGGTCTGAAATGGCGGCTTCTGATCGTTTGTCAAATAGGGCTTGGGTACTAGTCCGATGGCACTGGCTGGCCCTGTCCTTGTTCTGGAGCTAGTGACCCTAAATTTCAGACGGGCGACCTTATATAGCCCAGAGAATTGCGCACGGTGATCGTAAAACCCCGAAAAAAACTGCGCAGTTTTTTTTGTTTTTGTTTTATTATTGGAGGTTTAACGACCACCGCGTGAGCAACTCAGTGGGCAATCGTCCGTCCCTAGTTTAGGGCTACTGGTTCTAGGGAAGGAAGAGAGCCAATGCTGTAAGACAAACACAACATCCATGCCTCACCAGGATTCGAACCCTGACCCATCTCAGACGAATGATCAGAAGCCATGGCTTAGACCAGCTTTATCATTTCTTAATAGCTAAATGCGGCCGATATAACGTACTTTGCACAAAGCGGCTACGGTAGTAGAGTAGATAAAGGCGTACTCTATTAGCCATCTGAAATGGGCCTGGGTGTGAGTCCTGGGGGTGAGTTTGTATTACGGCGCTGGCTCTTTCCTTTCTCTGGAACCAGTAACCCTACATTAGGAACGGGAGACAGCTTATAGTCCTTAGAAGTTGGTCGTGATGGTCATTAAATAAAAGTAATAATAATAAAAAAGCAGTTTTGAAAGTTTCTGAAATAAAGAGTATCATACTAATTTTTAAAACGAAGGCTGACTGATCAAAGATTTCTGTGAATTAATTTGAGGTTTTTTCACTGGCATTACTTACTTTCTTAGCGTGCACAGGGTAAGAAGGCCCATCGTTTCCTCTTCGGAAACGAGCCATAATGAAGTTCCGTGGCCATATTTCGCCAGATTAGGTGGCTGGCCCAAGTCTGGGAGGATCAGGAGGAACGTGCGTTCGGAGCCAATTTCATATCGAAACATCTACACATCCGCGACCCTAACCCAGTATTTCTGCGGAAAGGCCCAGGAAAACCGTAAACCGGGAATCAAGCCTATGTTCGAAGCAAGCTTCTCACAGTGCACACACAGCGCACGTTAGCCATCGGAACTATGACGGTGATTTATTGAGCTTATCTTAAGCAAATCAAATGGTCAAATTTCAAGTAGATCTTCGCCATTACTAAGAATAAGGAAAGGCATATCTTGTCAAAAATTCGGCTTTGTGTCACTTAAATTTTCGTTTAAAAAACAAGTTGCATTGTGATTTAGTAGCAGTGATAAGACCTTGCCGGTGTAGCTTAATTGGGAAAACATGCTGCCCCAGAGCAGAAGGATGTGAGTTCTATTTCCTCCACCGGGAAAGAGAAGGTTTGAATTTCATATAGGCACCCGAACGTTAAAATGAATCTCCTGGTCGTTTGGTTCTTCGAAAGATGTCTGATGTTCCTTCCACATATCATCTGGAATTTATCAGAATTCCTTCTTCTACAGCGAGCTCCTTCAAGCATAGGTTCCCATCTGACCCGAAAACATACGAATCCGCTCCAGCCCTTTCTCAAGGAGGGGTATATTTTATATGTGACTCACCTATCTCAGAGGTGACGCACATGTCAAGACGGCAAGTAGCAGTGATAAGCCCTTACAGGTGTAGCTTTATTGGGAAAAAATTCGGCTCCGGAGCAGAAGGATTCGAGTTCTGCCACAGGCAGAGAGAAGGTTTGAATTCCACAGCATAATGGGGAATTGTTTTCTTTAGAAAGTGAATTGAATTTAACAGAATGAATTAAATTCTTGAAATAAATACCTGGTCTAAGTCTAATGTGTTTATGCGTGTGTTTGAGCTAAATCAAATATCTTATCATTAAATAGTCACTCTCCATCCGGTTGATTTTGTCTCTCTATTTCAATTCAATATGGTTGGTTTCTATCTTCGGCTGCTTTATTTGTTCCTGTTTGTTCATGTCGCATTCGATCAGCGCTCAATCATTTGATTCTTTCCTCGGAAGCCTCATTTTCTTTCATTTGTGTATAATTCTAGAACACCTTATACGAGCTTCCTGAAGGTGCTCGAAGGGTAGACCGTTTATAGAAGAATAAAGGAAAAATTACTTATGTCAGTTGGAAGGAAGGAAGGAAATATGCGAGTGCAGTGTCGCAACACGTTATGGTTAATTGAAATGTTGCCAGCTACTTGAAATATGTAACTGAAACTTCTGTCGATTTGTTTTGCTTACTATGTGCTACATAAAAAAAGTGAGTTGAGGATCTCAGGAAATACAGACCTATCAGATTCCTATCAGTGGTTTATAAAATCTTCACTAAAGTTTCACACCGCTTGAAGGTAACACTGGACATGGCCCAACAGAGAGAACAAGCTGGATTCAGGAGTGGCTACAACACTATCCACGTACTGAGAGAACTAATTGAAAGAGCGAGGAAATATGAACTTCCATTGTGCATGGCTTTTATCGATTATGAAAATGCCTTTGATTCGGTGAAACCATCAGCAGTTACAATGGCTCTGAAATCCTGCGGAATTGAAGATGCACACATTAATATTATTAATAACATCTATGAAAATGCAAGTGCAAAGATTTGGCTGTTTGAAAATACAACACACATAAAAATTGGTAAGGGAGTGAGACAAGGTGACACCATATCTTCGAAGCTCTTTAATGCCAATTGGAAAATGTCTTTCAATCACTGAACTGGGAAAACAAAGGGATACAGATTAATGGAGATTATCTAACTTACCTTCGTTTTGCTGATGACGTAGTCATTTTTGCAACTACCCCATCAGAGCTGCAGAGTATGATCCAGGAACTTGCTGACAAGAGTAAAGAAGTGGGATTAAAAATGAACTTTCAGAAGACAAAAGTGATGTACAATGCTTTTTACAAGAAATGAAGATTTATCGATTGATGGAGAAAACCTGGAAATAACAGATGCGTACGTTTATCTTGGACAGCAGATATCAAGTGAGGGACACATTGATGAAGGAATTAATCGGCGTATAAAACTTGCCTGGAGAGCTTTTGGAAGAAACAGCATAATTTTCAAGAGCAATATGCCATTATGTCTTAAAAGAAAAGTGTTTGATCAATGCATCCTTCCAGTGCTTACGTATGGTGCAGAGACGTGATCCTTAACTAAAAGAGACATACAAAGGCTTCTGCAGACAACTCAAAGTAGCATGGAAAGGTGCATGCTTGGTGTAACCAGGAGTGATAAGAAGAGGAACTCCTGGATCAGAAAAAATTACAAGAGTGGAAGACATCATGATCAGAGTAAAATCCCTGAAATTTCAATGGGCTGGACATACTGCCAGAAGAACAGACCATCGATGGACAGCCGAAATTTTAGATTGGATTCCAAGGGACAGGAAAAGACCCAGAAGAAGACCACATGGGAGATGGGTGGATGAAATTAGAAAGTATGCGAGAGTAACATTGAGCAGAATGACACAAGACAGACCGTTGTGGAAAAGGCTTGGAGAGACATTCGTCCAGCAGTGGATTGATAATAATGGTTGAAAATGATGATGTTGATGATGCTTAGATTTAAACTGGAAATGGGAACCGTTCTTTCCGAGATCAAGACAATATAAGGTGCTTCTGCTTCTTTCCAAGAAAAGGGTAATACGCGTATAAGGTGTTTCTGATTATTTCCGAGAACAAGACAATGTAAGGTGCTTCTGCTTCTTTCCAAGAAAAGGATAATACGCGTATAAGGTGTTTCTGATTCTTTCCGAGAACAAGACAATATAAGGTGCTTCTGTTTCTTTCCAAGAAAAAGATAATGCGCGTATAAGGTGTTTCTGATTCTTTCCGAGAGCAGAACTGTATAAAAGTGTCCATGGTTCTTTCTCTTCCATCGTCATGACTAAAACCAGGTAGATTAAATATACTTCAGACTAAATATGTCTTAAAATTTGAAGAAGTAAGTAATGTGCGATTCTCTTCCTGCACCTTTGTGGAACAAGGTAACATAATTTTCGGTTCTTAATAGGACTCTGTTTTTTTTTGTTTTTTTTTTTCGGGTTATAACGACCAGCATGAGAAAATCTGACGGCCATACATAAGTAACCTGTTCCTAATTTCGGTCCACTGCTTCAAGGAAAGGAAAAACTTCATCGAACAGGCACACCAACATAATTCCTCATCCAATACACTAGCCCTGGCGCACCTCGAACGACTTGTCAGAAGCCCGCAACTCTGAACCACTCTGCCATCGCGATGGCAACACAACAGCGTTAGTACTACTTTTTAATGTTGATTCATAAGTTACAGGAGCCAGTAAAAAAATAACTGGTGCAATCGTTATTCCGATCAGTGGCAAACAAAAGTTCTGAGCTGATGTTAAAAGGAGTTGGAGTCATTATGCGCCTTGGCATATCCCGTCCATTTCTGTTTTCTATTCCAATGCTTCCGTCAAACAAAACCACTTATCAAATATACTGTACAGTTGCAACAGATACACTTCCCGAAAGTGAAAAAAGAACACCAAGAAGGAAATGGCGGACGATCATGAAATTTACATATGTTAATGGGTCGAGTTTACGTAGGTGTGATGTTAATTTCGGGACCAACCGGTGAGCGCTTACGCCACAGCACGACATAATATGCAAATTATCGTCGGTGGTATTTAAGGAGTACGACGAAGTGAATGTAATCAGTCGTCGGCGTACGGACACGTGCAAAGACCCTGAAGAAGCTGCAATGCCTGGACATGGAAGACGTGTAGGATTTCAGCAATTATCGGACTTTGAGCGAGGTCGTCTAGTCGGACTCCGCGAGGCCGGGTGGTCGTATCGTCGTATTGCGGAGCGAATTGGACGGAAAGTGTCGGTGGTGGTACGATGGTGGCGTAGATGGTCCGAGGAACGTTCCCACACGAGAAGAAGTGGAACCGGGAGTCACAGACTGACTGATGAGCGGACCGATCGACGCATAAGAAGAGCGGCGTTGTCAAGCAGAAAATCCAATGCGACGCAAATCCGAGCTGCCGTTGAACCTCAGGTGACTATGCGAACAATCCTCAACCGTCTATTGGATGCAGGACTACGTGCACGTGTGCCTCTGGCATGTGCACCTCTGACTCCAGGCCACCGTCAGGAACGGCTGCAGTGGTGTCGCTAACGTCTGCACTGGAGAATGCAATGGCGATCTGTCGTGTTCAGCAATGAAAGCAGATTCTGCTTGAGAGCCTCCGATGGCCGTATGCGTGTTCGCAGACGCACAGGGGAGCGTCTCCACCCTTCTTGCATCCGCCAACAACACACAGGGCCTACACCTGGTCTCCTGGTGTGGGGAGCGATCAGCTATCACTTCCGTACACAACTAGTGTTTGTACCGGGTACGTTAAACAGCACCTCCTACATCAACAACATCATTCAGCCTGTTGTTGCGCCATTTGTAAGGTCGGTCCATCGTGGTGTTTTCCAGCAAGATAACGCACGTTCACACATGACACGTGCAACGCAACATGCACTTCAGGGTGTGAGACAACTTTCATGGCCTGCACGTTCACCGGATTTGTCCTCCATTGAGCACGTGTGGGATTTTATAGGACATCGACTTATCCGGTCTCCACGGCCAGCCACGACCATCTCCGATTTACGTGTCCAGGTTGAGGATGCTTGGAACTCAATACTCCAAACTTACATCCAACATCTGTACGACAGACTCCATGCCAGAATTGCACAATGTGACGCAGTTCATGGCGGTTCAACCTCGTACTAACCATGTTACATGGAAATGTTATTTTTCAGTTTACCAGCAAATACAGCTGTATTTTTCCACAATGTTTTGATCACGTTATCCTCTGTATTCCGTTATTATGCTGTATAAATTTCGTTGGTATCAGACGTCTCCTTCTTGGTGTTGTTTTTTCACTTTCCGCCAGTGTATTTACGTTTCATTCGAAAAATGCCGCGTGCCTTATTCTCGAAATTATCGAAGATTCATAAAATGCACCATAAATCATGCATCACTTTCTCATTTTTGATTTCAAGCTCTCCCAAGCTTCATGCTCATACAGTTCAGTGGAGTTGCCCAAATTTACGTTTAATGTCTCCAGGGAAGACAAGTCACATATGTAAACGAAGTGAAAATAGTACACCAAAT
This sequence comes from Macrothele yani, assembly GCA_039090855.1. Taxonomy (NCBI): domain Eukaryota; kingdom Metazoa; phylum Arthropoda; class Arachnida; order Araneae; family Macrothelidae; genus Macrothele; species Macrothele yani. Next base: position 82,513,071 of record CM077026.1, read on the forward strand.
TTCAATCAGGACTCGAACCTGGTCCCGCGATACAAGACGATGGTCTGTTTATACGAGGTATGATCTAAAAGTTCCCGGACTGGGTCCGTAAGTTTATAGATAACTAGAGTTGCAAAATTGAAGCACATCCTCCTTCAAAATGAGAACCTCTTGCAGCCACACACTTCTGCCAGCGGCTGTAGAGTTCGTTGAAGCACTTCTGGAACCCATTCTTTGCAATGTCCTTCAGTGCAACCAGCTGAAGCACATCCTCCTTCAAAATGAGAACGTCTTGCAGCAACACACTTCTGCCAGCGGCTGAAAACTTCGTCGAAACACTTCCGGAACCCATTATTTGAAATGTCATTCAGTGCAAACAGCTGAAACACATCCTCCTTCAAAATGAGAACTTCTTGCAGCAACACACTTCTGCCAGCGGTTGTAGAGTTCGTTGAAGCACTTCTGGAACCCATTCTTTGCAATGTCCTTCAGTGCAACCAGCTGAAGCACATCCTCCTTCAAAATGAGAACGTCTTGCAGCAACACACTTCTGCCAGCGGCTGAAGACTTCGTCGAAACACTTCCGGAACCCATTATTTGAAATGTCATTCAGTGCAAACAGCTGAAGCACATCCTCCTTCAAAATGAGAACTTCTTGCAGCAACACACTTCTGCCAGCGGTTGTAGAGTTCCTTGAAGCACTTCTGGAACCCATTCTTTGCAATGTCCTTCAGTGCAAAGAGCTGAAGCACATCCTCCTTCAAAATGAGAACGTCTTGCAGCAACACACTTCTGCCAGCGGCTGAAAACTTCGTCGAAACACTTCCGGAACCCATTATTTGAAATGTCATTCAGTGCAAACAGCTGAAGCACATCCTCCTTCAAAATTAGAACTTCTTGCAGCAACACACTTCTGCCAGCGGTTGTAGAGTTCGTTGAAGCACTTCTGGAACCCATTCTTTGCAATATCCTTCAGTGCAACCAGCTGAAGCACATCCTCCTTCAAAATGAGAACGTCTTGCAGCAACACACTTCTGCCAGCGGCTGAAGACTTCGTCGAAACACTTCCGGAACCTATTATTTGAAATGTCATTCAGTGCAAACAGCTGAAGCACATCCTCCTTCAAAATGAGAACTTCTTGCAGCAACACACTTCTGCCAGCGGTTGTAGAGTTCGTTGAAGCACTTCTGGAACCCATTCTTTGCAATGTCCTTCAGTGCAACCAGCTGAAGCACATCCTCCTTCAAAATGAGAACGTCTTGTAGCAACACACTTCTGCCTGCGGCTGTACAGTTCGTTGAAGCTCTTCTAGAACCCATTCTTTGCAATGTCCTTCAGTGCAACCAGCTGAAGCACATCCTCCTTCAAAATTAGAACTTCTTGCAGCAACACACTTCTGCCAGCGGTTGTAGAGTTCGTTGAAGCACTTCTGGAACCCATTCTTTGCAATGTCCTTTGGGGCAACCAGCTGAAGCACATCCTCTTGCAAAATGAGAACGTATTGCAGCAACACACTTCTGCCTGCGGCTGTACAGTTCGTTGAAGCACTTCTTGAACCCATTCTTTGAAATGTCATTCAGTGCAAACAGCTGAAGCACATCCTCCTTCAAAATGAGAACTTCTTGCAGCAACACACTTCTGCCAGCGGTTGTAGAGTTCGTTGAAGCACTTCTGGAACCCATTCTTTGCAATGTCCTTCAGTGCAACCAGCTGAAGCACATCCTCCTTCAAAATGAGAACGTCTTGTAGCAACACACTTCTGCCTGCGGCTGTACAGTTCGTTGAAGCTCTTCTAGAACCCATTCTTTGCAATGTCCTTTGGGGCAACCAGCTGAAGCACATCCTCTTTCAAAATGAGAACTTCTTGCAACAACACACTTCTGCCTGCGGCTGTAGAGTTCGTTGAAGCACTTCTTGAAACCATTCTTTGAAATGTCCTTCAGTACAAACAGCGATGCGTTTTTCACTTCTTCTACACACAAAAACCGAAGATCCTGAAGTCGACGTGGCAGCTCAGAGAAGAGGTGGAAGTTGCAGGGGCGAGTTCAGGTGAGCACGGTGGGTGTGGAAGGACAACTGCTGTTGTTTTGCCGAGAATCTCACGAACGAGGAGTGACTGGTGTGCCGGTGAATTGTCGTGCAGGAACACCCACGATTTATTGCCCCACAGTTGAGGTCTCTTCTGACGGATCGACTCACCTAGACGTCGCATGATGTCCAGATAGAGCTCCTTGTTGACAATGTGCCCTTCAGGGATAAATTCAAGATGAACAATACCCTGGATGTTGAAGAAGACCTGTAGCATAATCTCCCTTTGCTGCGATCTCGGCTGAATTTCTTTGTGCGTGGAGACGATGGCGTTTTCCATGCAGCTGATTCCCGCTTAGTGTGCGAGCAGAGGAGGAAGCACCATTTCTTCATGCCCTGTTAAGATTCTTCTAAGAAATTGTTGGTCTTGGTCGGTGAGGGTTACGAGATCGCTCTCTATTTTCATCTGTATGCTCAACTGATCTTCAGTTCACATGCGTGGGACGATGTGTTGACACACCCGGTGCATCTTCACATCATCTGTTACTATCCGTTAACACGTAGTCTCCGATATCCCAGCAGCCACTGGTTATTTCTCGATAGTCTGTTGACGCGTACGATGGTCGCAACTTTCAAAATGTTTGCAGCCGTGCGAGCTGTCACTGGTCGCCTGCCTCGTTAACGTCTTCGACCTCTTGTCTGCCTTCTGTGAAGCGTCGTTGCCAATCGAATGGTTGTGAGCGCGACAGGGTGTTTTCACCATAAACTTGCTTCAACATCTCGTAAGTTACTGTTGGACTTTTGCTTATACAAACGCAAAACTTAATATTAACGCGCCGCTCAAAAACCGCCGTTTTGCATCAGTAGCCGAACACTGAGAAAGTTGCTCACAATACTCGGATGTATCGCAGCGAGCTCGTAACGTAGATGGACGAAACCAATTTCCTTGTGAGGGGGGATAATGTCGCAACGTAATCCAATAATCGCCGTGGGTATGCGATACACGTACTTTGCCCTACAGCGTAGTCCGGAAACTTTTCGGATTCTACTCCGTATGTAGGATATACTGAGAGAACTAATTGAAAGAGCGAATGAATATTAACTCCCAACATGTGTGGCTTTTTATTGATTATAAAAAGGCTTTTGATTGCGTGAAATCATCAGCAGTTGTAATGTCTGAAATCCTGCTGCATTGAAGATGCATACGTTAATATTATTACTGGCGTTTATGAAAATGCAAGTGCAAAGGTTTGACTGTTCGAAGAAATAGCAAATACGAAAATTGGAAAGGAACTGAGACAAGGTGACACCACATCTCCCAAGCTCTTTGGTGTCATATTGCAGAATGTTATTCAAACATTGAACTGGGAGTATAAGAAAATGAAGATTTATGGAAATCATTTAATTCATCTTCAGTTTGCTGACGCGCACTCAATTTCACAAGTGTCTTTCAGAACCGCAGAGAATTGTCCAGGAACTTGCTGACAAAGTAAGGAAATGTTTAAAAAATAAACTTACAAATTTAATGTAAAATGCTTTTAAAAGAACTGAAGATTTAGAGGTTGGTGGGGCACATCTAGAAGTATCCGATCTTTTTATTTATCTTGGATAACTGATATCTGGCGAGGGTGGAATCCAAGGAGAAATTAATAAGCGCACAAAATTGACTGGAGTGCATTTGGTAGAAACAGTACAATTTTTAAGAGCAATTCACCATCTTCTTATGTACAGAGTAAGAACTAAAAGTTCCCGGATTGTGCCTATACAGCAAAGTACGTATATAGCATACCCACGGTGATTATAAGATTACGCAACATTATCCCTCCTCACAAGGAAATTGGTTTCGTCCATCTACGTCACACGCTTTCTGCGGTACAGCCGGGTATTGTGAGCAAGTTATACAGAGTTAGGAGACTGATGAAAAATGCAGTTTTTGAGCAGTGCGTTAGCATTAGGTTTTGAGTTCGTTCGGGCAAGAGTCCAACAGAAACGTACGAAATATTGAAGCAATTTTATGGCGAAAACACTCTGTCACGGTTACAAACAATCGATTGGCATCGACGCTTCAGAGAAGGCAGATAGGAGGTCGAAGACGACGAACGAAGTGGGAGGCCAGTGACAGCTCGCACGGCTGAAAGCATTTCGAAGGTTGCGGCCATCGTACGCGTCAACAGACAACAGACGATCGAGAAGATAGCAGAGGCTGTTGGGATATCGGAGACTATGTGTCAATGGCTACTAACAGATGCCGTCTCGTTCATTTCGTCGACAGCTCATTTCGTCGACGCCACTTCGTCGTTAACTCATTTCGTCGATACTATATATGCAAACAGTCTATTCCTAAAAAACCGAAAAAAAGTTCAGAACCACCAAATTTGGTATACTATCTCATGGTACTCTAATTTAGACCGCAGATAGGGTATTGGAGGGCAGAACTGTGTTGCAGTTTTTAAGTAAAAAATAAAAAAAATTGAGAAAATTTTGTATGGGGCTCTTTACCCTGGGCTCCGACCCCTTCCAAAAACCGTATACGGTCTAAGTTAGAGTATCATGAGATAGTATACCAAATTTGATGGTTCTAAATTGAAAAGTGTACATTTTACGAAAATTTTGTATGGGGCCCTCTTGAACCCGGGTCCCGACCCCTTCCGTCTATGGTCTAAGTTGATGTAAGAGTACAATGAGATAGTATACCAAATTTGGTGGTTCTAAATTGAAAACTGTAGATTTTCCGAAAATTTTGTATGGGCCTCCTTGACCCCAGGTCCCAACCCCTTCCGTCTATGGTCTAAGTTGGTGTAAGAGTACAATGAGATATGGTGGTTCTAAATTGAAAACTCTAAATTTTACGAAAATGTTGTTGGGGCTCCCTTGACCCCGACCTCTTCCGTCTATGGTCTTAGTTGGTGTAAGAGTACAATGAGATAGTATACCAAAGTTGGTGGTTCTAAATTGAAAACTCTAAATTTTACGAAAATGTTGTTGGGGCCCCCTTGATCCCGACCTCTTCCGTCTATGGTCTTAGTTGGTGTAAGAGTACAGTGAGATAGTATACCAAATTTGGTGGTTCTAAATTGAAAACTCTAAATTTTACGAAAATGTTGTTGGGGCCCCCTTGATCCCGACCTCTTCCGTCTATGGTGTAAGTTGGTGTAAGAATACAATGAGATAGTATACCAAATTTGGTGGTTCTAAATTGAAAACTCTAAATTTTACGAAAATGTTGTTGGGGCCCCCTTGATCCCGACATCTTCCGTCTATGGTGTAAGTTGGTGTAAGAATACAATGAGATAGTATACCAAATTTGGTGGTTCTAAATTGAAAACTCTAAATTTTACGAAAATGTTGTTGGGGCCCCCTTGATCCCGACTTCTTCCGTCTATGGTGTAAGTTGGTGTAAGAATACAATGAGATAGTATAACAAATTTGGTGGTTCTAAATTGAAAACTGTAGAATTTACGAAAGTTTTGTATGGGGCTTCCTTGACCCCGGGCCCCAACCCATTCCGTCTATGGTCTAAGTTGGTGTAAGAGTACAATGAGATAGTATACCAAATTTGGTGGTTCTAAATTGAAAACTGTAGATTTTACGGAAATTTTGTATAGGGCTTCCTTGACCCCGGGCCCCCACCCCTTCGAAAAACCGTGTACGGTCTAAGGAGTACCATGCGACAGTATACCAAATTTGGTGGTTCTGAACTTTTTTCGGTTTTGTAGGAATCGACTGTTTTCATACAATGTGTCGACGAAATGCACCTGTCGACGGAATGATTGTCAACGAAGTGGCATCGACGAAATGAGTTGTCGACGAAGGGAGCCAGACCCTCTTAAGATACGCCGGATGTGTCAGCACATCGTTCCACGCATGTTAACTTAAGAACAGTTGCCCATACGGATGGAAATGGCGGGTGATCACGTAACTTCCACCGATCAAGATCCAGTTACTTAGAAGAATCATAACGGGGCATGAAAAAAATAGCGCTTCCTTTTCGACTCGCTGACTAAGCGGAAATCAGCTACGTGGAAATCGCCACCTTCACGCAAGAAGAAATTCTGCCGAGATTGCAGCAAAGGCAAGGTCATGATAGAGATCTTTTTCGTATTGTATCATCTTCAATTTATCCCTGAAGGTCGCACTCTCAACAAGGAGCTCTATCTAGACATCATGCGACGTCTACGTGAGTCGACCCGCAAGTAGAGTCCTCAACTGTGGGCGATCAATCGTGACTGTTGCACGACAATTCACCCTCACACAGGTCACTCCTCGTTCGTGAGATTCTCGACAAAACAACAACTGTTGTCCTCCCACACCCACCACACTCACCTGATCTCGTGCTCTGCGACTTCCAGCTCTTCCCTGAGCTGCCATGTCGACTTCCATGTCATCGGTTTTTGAGCGCAGAAGGGAAAAATACATCGCTGGTTGTACTGAAAGGCATTACAAAGAATGGGTTCTAGGAGTGCTTCGACGAACTCTACAGCCGCTGGCAGAAGTGTGTTGCTACAAGAGGGTCTTATTTTGAAGGACAACATGCTTCAGTTTTCTAACTCTAACTATCTATGGATTTACGGACACAGTACGGGAACTTTTGGATCCTACCTGGTATATAAAACAGAATGTATGTCTGTGTGTTCCCTATGAACTCTTAAATCCTTCGACCAATCTGGACCAAACACTTACCCTCTATGACCCTGCGGAAAATATAGGTTACAGTGAAATCTGGACATCCCATTCTATCCCCATTATTTCATCCCCGTACTGAAGCAGAAGATGTATTCATTCCACGCATTCTTAAGATACCAACTGACATGCCTTTCGATTTTAAGCAACTGCAATATCAAGTGTGACTTTCATTTATTATGACTGTAAATAAGGCTCAATGACAGTCACTCATGGTAGCACACATCAACTTAGAAAGTCCATGCTTTTCTCATGGACAACTATATGTTGCTTGCTCCATAGTGGGCACGCCAAAACATTAATACATTTTCGCCCCAGCGGGAGAAACCCAAAATATTGTGTATCACAAAGCATTAGAATAATAAGTTAGCCATGTTGCAATAATACACTTCCGGAAAGTGAAAAAAGAACAGCGATAAACATTGCAGCTGCATCTATGAGATTTACACTGGCGGAAAGTAAAAAAAGAACACCAAGAAGGAGACGTCTGGTACCAACGAAATTTATACAGCATAATAACGGAATACAGAGGATAACGTGATCAAAACATTATGGCAAAATACAGCTGTATTTGCTGGTAAACTGAAAAATAACATTTCCATGTAACATGGCTAGTACGAGGTTGAACCGCCATGAACTGCGTCACACTGTGCAATTCTGGCATGGAGTCTGTCGTACAGATGTTGGATGTAAGTTTGGGGTATTGAGTTCCAAGCATCCTCTACCTGGACGCGTAAATCGGGGATGGCCGTGGCTGGCCGTGGAGACCGGATAAGTCGTTGTCCCATAAAATCCCACACGTGCTCAATGAGGGACAAATCCGGTGAACGTGCAGGCCATGGAAGTTGTCTCACACCCTGAAGTGCACGTTGCGTTGCACGTGCCGTGTGTGGGCGTGCGTTATCTTGCTGGAAAACACCACGATGGACCGACCTTACAAATGGCACAACAACGGGCTGAATAATGTTGTTGATGTAGGAGGTGCTGTTTAACGTACCCGGTACAAAAACTAGTTGTGTACGGGAGTGATAGCTGATCGCTCCCCACACCAGGAGACCAGGTGTAGGCCCTGTGTGTCGCTGGCGGATGCAAGAAGGGTAGAGACGCTCCCCTGTGCGTTTGAGAACACGCATACGGCCATCGGAGGCTCTCAAGCAGAATCTGCTTTCATCGCTGAACACGACATATCGCCATTGCGTTCTCCAGTGCAGACGTTGGCGACACCACTACAGCCGTTCCTGACGGTGGGCTGGAGTCTGAGGTACACACGCCAGAGGCACACGTGCACGTAGTCCTGCATCCAGTAGACGGTTGCGGATTGTTCGCACAGTCCCCTCAGGTGCAACGGCAGCTCGGATTTGCGTCGCAGTGGATGTTCTGCTGGACAACGCCGCTCTTCTTATGCGTCGATCGGTCCGCTCATCAGTCCGTCTGTGACTCCCGGTTCCACGTCTTCTCGTGTGGGAATGTTCCTCGGACCATTTACGCCACCATCGTACCACCACCGATACTTCCCGTCCAATTCGCTCCGCAATACGACGATACGACCACCCGGCCTCGCGGAGTCCGACTAGATGACCTCGCTCAAAGTCCGATAACTGCTGAAATCGTACACGTCTTCCATGTCCAGGCATTTCAGCTTCTTCAGGGTCTTTGCACGTGTCCGTACGCCGAAGACTGATTACATTTCGTACTTGCAGCGCACACCCTGTGGTGACGCTGCAAGTACGTACCGTTTGCTTTATAAAACGGCGTGTAGTCACTGCCGCGTGAAAGGAAAAAGCACCTGCCGACGCAAGCAAGAGCACAGGAGCCGCGGATGGCTTAGTAGTTAGCAGTTCAGACTATCGATGCGAGATCCTCAGGTTCGAACCTGGGCTGATCATTCAGAGATGGTGTGATTTACTAACAATCGCTGAATATCCGCCGTGCATCGGACGAGCACGTTAAGTGACGGTCCCCAGGCTGCACCCACTGGTTAAATGGGTATCATTTCCTATGCACCCCCCCCCCTGAAATTCTCTCACCCCTCTATGTGCAATATCGTACTTGTACGGTAGCGCAATATACTGTACTCTAATCCCACTACAAACTGTTCTGTCAAAGTCGCTAGACTTACTCTCATTCCTTCCGTTTCTGCGTCCTGCCCAAAAGGCGGTCTCGCTGTAGATGGCTGGGACCTAAACTCTACTCACTGTGGACGGAAGTCCTACAAGAAAATGACAAATACTGTAGTAGTAGTAGTAGCAAGAGCACAGAGTGACAAGAATGCCGGGTAGACGCTAGAGACGTAGATTTACACAACTTACAGAGCTTGAGAGAGGCCTGATTATCGGTCTGAAAGCCGCAGGGTGCTCGCAACTGTATAGCCAGCCACGTGGATCATTCTATGGTCAGAACGATCCACGTAGCTGGCTATACAGTTCTTCCAACACATCCGACTGTGTTGGAAGAAGAGGACACGTGACGGTACTGCCACACGGCGGAGCGGCTCCGGACGAACCAGGAGGACCACCGGTAGAGAGGATGGACGAATCGTGCGCCAACACGAACGGATTCCACGGGGACCAGGTCCACTATACAGGCAGATGTAGCGGCTCCTGTGTGTTCACGAACCGTTTCCCGATGCCTCGCGGAAGTGAATCTGCGATCCCAGCGCCCCTTACGTGTGCTGCCATTAACACCGGAACATCGCCGGTTCTGTTTGCAGTGGTTCCTGGCCAGAGCGACGTGGAACCCCACAGACTGGCGACGTGTGGTGTTTAGCGATGAGTGCCGCTTCGTTTTGGGGACAGATGATGATCGCGTCCGGGTATGGAGGTCCCCGGGTCAACGGCACAATCCCAATCTCCCTATCCAGCGCCACACCGCTCTCACTGCAAGCATTATGGTTTGGGGAGCCATTGCCAACGATAGTCGATCAACTCTAGTAGTGGTACGTGGATCATTTACGGACCAGTGGTATGTGGATGAGATCCTGCGGCCCTATGTGTTCCCATTTATTACTGGGATTCCAGGCGTGCTATAATAGCAGGAAAATTCTCACCCGCACGCGACTCGGGTTGCCCAGTACTGCCTACGTCATGTCCAGACACTTCCATGGCCTTCCTGCTCCCCGGACATGTCCCCTATCGAGCATGTGTGGGAACAGCTGAAACGCCGGCTGCAGCCATGCACCACTAATCGGGATTTGGAGCACACCGTCGAACACGTTTGGGCCAGTCTGTCGTAGTACAACATCAGGCGTCTGTTCTTTTCCATACCAGACCGTACTGCAGCATATATCGCCGCACGAGGCGGTGCGACGTGCTATTGAAGATGAACGGACTGAGTGCCACAGATCCCTCTGTAATTGTCCTGCAGCTCTGTTTTTGCCATCATATATATCATTCACCTGTTTCATTACGTTCATAAAATTTCAATTCAATCCGATGCTTCCTCCTTGGTGCACAAATTTTATTGTCCGTGAGTGTATAATAAGAAAAGTGTTCAATCAATGCATTCTTCCAGTTTTTACCAATGGATCAGAGACGTGGACGTTAATTGAAACAGATATACAGAAGCTGCAAACAACTGAAAGAAGTATGGAGATATGCATGCTTGGTGTAAACAGGTAAGACACGAAGAGGATCTCATGGATCAGGAAAATAACAGCAATTGATGACATCGTGATTAAAGTAAAAACCATTAAGTTGCAAACTGGATGGACATATTGTTAAAAGAACTGATCACCGCTAAATAATTGGAATACTAAACTGGACTCTAAGGGACAGGAAAAGACCCAGAATATGAGAGGATGAAATTCAAAAGCATGCCTGATGAAACGGTAGTAATTAAGATAGTGAGATTTAGAAGATACTTGGTGAGACCTCATCAGCAGTGGATTGAGAATAGTTATTGTTGATGAATGCTACCTTGATGCATAAGTGTAAAACACATGAAAAATTATTTCGTCTATGTAACTAAAAATAGACTTCTTCAATACGACTTCGGGAGTCGAAATCCCCGACTCGTCAGAAAAACAAGGTGATATTAACATCCCCAGCATATAATTTCTTAAGGTATATACTCAGATCAAAACACGCTAAAATACTGTATAACAAACCGGAGCGATAATTAATCAGCCATTTTTTGAATACAATAGTCATTCCTTATCAGCGGTTTCCCGCGGTTTCAGTTTCCCGCAGTCAACCACGGTCCAAAAGTATTAAATGGAAAATCTCAGAAATAAACAATTCATATGTTTTAAATTTACGCCGTTACGAATAGCGTGATGAAATCACGCGCCCTCCCTCCCGGGACGTGAATCATCCCTTTGTCCAGCGTATCCACGCTGTATGCGTTACCCGCCCTTAGTAGCAGTCTTGGCTGTCAAGGTATCGCTGTGCTTGTGTTCAAGTAAACCTTATTTTACTCAATAATGGCCCTAAAGCTCAATACTGGCAAATCGAATATGCCAAAGGGAAGCCGTAAAGTGCTTCCTTTAAGTGAAAAGATGAGAGTTCTCGACTTGCTAAGATCTACGACAAGAACGAATCTTCTATCCGTGATATTGTGAAGAACGATAAAGAAATTCGTTCCAATTTCACATTCATATAACTGTTATTACAGTATATTGTTATACACTGAAGGGCCAAAAGTCATGGGATCCATACCTAGTATCGTGTAGGACCTCCTCTAGCCCGGTGAAGTGCAGTAACTTAACGTGGCATCGATTCCACAAGTGGCCGAAAAACTTCTGGATAGATGTTGAGCCATGCCGTTTGAATAGCCGTCCACTGTTCCCTGGTATTTGTAGGTGCAGGGTCTTGGGTGGGAATGGACCTTCCGACCACGTCCCATAAGTGCTCTATTGGATTCATGTCGAGCAAACGTGGTGGCCACACCATCCGTCGGAACTGTCCAAAATACTCCTCGAACCAATTTTGGACAACTTGAGCTCGATGAAATGCTGCATTGTCCACCCGCAAAATATCCTCGTTGTTGGAATACATGAAGGTCTGCAAATGATCACCCAGCAGAGCAATAAAGCAATTACCGGTCAATGACGTGTTTACGTGAACCAGAAGACCCAAACTGTGCTACGTAAAGACATACCACACATGTAATGAACCACCACCAGCTTGCACAGTTCCTTGTTGACAGCTTGGGTCCATGACCTCATGGAGTCTGTGCCACACCCGAACTTTACCATCAGCTCGTAACAATTGGTAGCGTGACTCATCGGACCACACCATATATTGCCAGTCTTCCAGGATCCAATTACCGTGTTCACGAGCCCAGGTGAGGCACTGTGTCCGATGTCGTGGTGTTAACAAAGGCACTGTGGTGGGTCTTCTGCACCCATACCCCATGGACGCTAAATTACTCTGCACTGACCTCATGGATATGTCTGGTACTTCCTGTATTGAATGTGGATGTTATTTGAGCCAGTGTCGCTTGTCTGTTAACATGGCAATCCTTGTCAGACTCCGCTGGTCACGGTCATTCAGCACCCGTGGTCGACCACTGCGCTATCCATGGTGGGTGGTAATGTCTTCCATGATGTATTTTTGGAACACACGTGATACCGTGGATCAAGGAATGTTGAATGTTTGCGCAACTTCGGAAATTGAATGTCCCATCAGTCTGGTTTCCACTACCATTCCTGGTTCAAACTCCGCTAATTCACGTCGGCTTGCCATAATCCTACTGGTGGTTGTTCACTCTGATTCACGAGATTATACCTCGCAACTGAAAAAAATCGGGGCCGCGGCACTTGAGTGTAATGCATACTGATATCTCACGACATTTGGCATTTCAGCGTAATTGTTCTACTTTATTATTACACTGTCTACCAACAAGTAATTGGACACTCCTGCAATCGACGATATCTGCGGTCCTGATACACGTCACGGCCGCCACCGTTCAATATCATGTGGAAAACAACAACGCAACCAGTCGCATGCAAGATACCACGCAGTTCGGAGCTCTCTGATTTCGAGAAAGGTGTAATCGTCGGGTATCACAGAAATGGCAGATCCATACGTGACATATCCAGCGAGTTGAAGAACCCAAAATCGACAGTGGCCTACGTGATTGGCAAGTGGAAGATGAGAGGTGACTGTCGGAATGTGCCCCGACCCGGCAGACCCACAAAACTGGGAGTTAGAGACCGACGGGTGCTGGCCAGAGAAATTTGGAAGAACCGTGCCAAATCGATGGGCCACATCCGCGAGGAGTTTCAACAGGTATCCGGGAGTGTTCTTTCGATGAATACCATCCGTAAGGAAGCCCATCGGCTTGGTTATCATGGACGTGCTGCCGCCCACAAACCTTTGATCACCAAGTCCAATAGCGCTGCTCGGCTAACGTGGTGCAAAGAACGTCGACAGTGGACGGTTGAACAGTGGAAACAGGTTCTCTGGAGCGACGAATCAAGATTCACCCTCTACCGTTTGGATGGCAGGGTCTGGATTTGGCGTCTGCCTGGAGAACGGCTTCTGTCGGAATGTATTGCGTCAACTGTGAAGTTCGGAGGCGGTGGAATTATGCTATGGGGGTGTTTCCCCTGGTATGGCACGGGACCCTTGGTCGCAATTCCTGGTAGACTACCTACTGCGCCATTTTGGATGACCATGCGCTTCCTACGTTGTGGCAGTTTTACGGGGTGGACCCATGTTACTTTCAGTATGACAATGCCACCTGTCATGTTGCGAGGTCCACCATGGCTTGGTATGGTGACAATGGGGTTAATCGAATGGACTGGCCTGCGCAGAGCCCGGACCTTAATCCTATCGAGCACCTCTGAGACGAGTTGGAGCGTTGACTTAAGGGGTGCCCCCACCGTTCGAAATCGGTGAAGGAACTGACCTGTCTTCTCCAAGCCGTGTGGAAGAAAATACCGCTAGCCGTCGTACTACGCCTGGTTGAGAGTATGCCCCGGCGGGTCGCAGCTGTAACCGCCGCTTGTGGAGGCTCCACCAACTATTGAAGGTGAATAAACTTCGTTTTCCTTTGCTATCACAGGTGTCCAATTACTTGTTGGTATATAGTGTACTTATTGTTTTTATTTATCTCTTATTGTGCCTAATTTATAAATTAAACTTTATCATAGTAAAAGAAAAAATATAGTACTATGTATAGAGTTAGGTACTATTCGCGGTTTTGGCATCTACTGGAGATCTTGGAACGTATCCCCCGCGGATAAGGGGGTGACTACTGTGTCATGTTTCTCGAATTCTGAACTCTAGTAAACTTCGGCCATCCCAGTGGCGCAGTGGTCTAAGCACTGGCTCTTGATCATTCATCTGAGATCGGCCCGGGTTCGAGTCCCAGACATAAATGGAGTGCTTGTCTAATGGCGCTGACTCTGTTCTTTCCACGGGGCCAATGGCCCTGAATTAGGAACGGGCAATTACAATTATTTTCTCACCACCGTGAGAAACAGTCGAAGAGCTTCTCACGGTGGTCGTTAAACCACGAACAATGAAAATAAAAAAGTCTAGGAAATTCTGTAAAACTGATTGATTAGTAGTTTCAGACACATTTTTTTTTCTCTGGGCATGAATTTCGGATCTACTTTACGGTTACCCCCATTCATAATGACTTCCTGTACACCTGTAAGTATCCTTATCGTACTACGAAATCAGGTTACTCACAAAGCTGGCATGGATCTGTTAAGGAATCCTGCGCTGCAAAAATGCTTTGCTCAGTCACACGTCTGTGATATTTTCGCTACTGTTGACTCACCTGTGACTGAGTATCAGAACAAAGACCATTTCCAAAAAGTACGTAAGGGTCTGGAGCATCACCGGAGTTGAAGAAACATTCCATTCCTCTGCGCTTCTTAGCTATCTAGCTATTTCACTTGACTACTTACGGTTCTGGCATTTGACTTCAGAACTATTTCCAACGAAAGTACTAAGTTTGGTGTCCGTTATTATTATTATTTTTTTTTGAATGCAGGTTTAACGACCACCGTGAGCAACTCAATGAGCTATTAGCAGTCGCCCTTCTCTAATTTTGGGTCACTGGCTCCAGGGAAGGGAGAGAGCCAGTGCCGTAAGGCAAACTCAACATCCATGCCTCACCGGGATTCAAACCCGGACCCCTTTCGGACGAACGATCAGAGGCCATCGCTTAGACCACTGCGCCACCGTTATTTTCATAGAATATTGGTCGTTAAAAGAACAGCGACAGACGGCTGCTTAAATACTTTTGTTCTATCTTTAAAAACCAGAACCTTCAGATATATTCGGTGAAATTTACCTTTTCGCAGATGATTTAAAAACTTTTAAATTTCAGATTATAATTTCGGAAAACCCCCCAACCTATATTTGATGTAAAATTCTAAAATGTACGGATGAAAATTACCATACGAATGAAAACTTCATGTTTACGAACTCTTTCATTAAAAGTAAACAACTTAATAAATTTGGGAAAGAGTAGAATTCTATAATTCTAATAAAAGCATAAAAACAAAGAAGCAAAATATAGTAAATAATTTTATACATTGCTGACGCTTTTACTTCGAGTATCTGAAAAAAATAGTATTCAGAAAAGAACTTTTCTAGGACGGCATTTGAAAGTCTTTCGTTGCGGCATAAATGAATTGCCTATAGGTGTGATCTGTGCGACATCTACTCAGCCGGAGAGAATATTGGAGCTCGATGAGTCTGTTTCTTGTAGTAAGAAGAAAGTACTGATAGCTACGAACAGCAATGCACGCGATAGTACCAGTAAAAGCCGCATAGAGTTGTTAGCAGATGAGAATTTGTGAAGCAACCTCTTTCATCAGATGAAAAGCACCTCAACCCAGCTTTTCTTTTTTTTTTTTTTTTTGATTAGAGGTTTGACTTGTTTGACAGATACCGTTACATATACAGTATATTGAACATACACTGCTGGCCACCCAAAATTCAACACCAAGAAGGACACGAGATAGCAAAGCCAGATTTACTGGACACATAACAACAGATGCAAAGATGAAACGATTGAGCTTACAGGCCCGTGCGACTTGCGGAACACGCAGACATCAATAGTTCGTGTGGCCCCCATGGCTGGCACTAACGGCCGCTACACGCCGCGGCATCGAACGAAAGAGGCTTGGGATATGGGCTTGGGGTATGTCGGTCCAGGCTGCTTCCACACGTTGCCACAGTTCATCAGGCGTAGCCGCGGGTGGTGCTTGCCGGGCCACTCTGTTGCCGATCAGCGACCAGACGTGTTCCATGGGCGACATATCGGGATAACAGGCGAGCCACAGCAGCAGTGACACCTGGTGAGCCATGATGGATTGTTGCACGATGCGTGCCACGTGCGGGCCCGTTGTGCTGTTGAAACGTGGCCGCTGGCATGTCCTGCAGGTAAGGGAGGACTACAGGCTCCAAAACGTCGGAGATGAAGCGGTGGATGTTGAGTGTACCGGCGATGCGTACCAGAGGGGTGCGGGTGTCATATCCAATTGCGCCCCAAACCATAACGCCAGGCGACGGACCGTTATGGCGATGCATAATGCAGGCGTCATACAGTCTCTCGCCGCGGTGTCGCCACACGCGGATCCGAATATCGTGGTCTTGCAGGCAGAAGCGGGATTTGTCGGAGATGACAATGTCTTGCCATTCCGTAGTCCAAGTACGGCGTTCATCGGCCCACTGCCGCCGCAATCGCCAGTGGTGTAACGTGAATGGTAATCGGAGCAATGGGCGCCGTGCGACAAGTCCCCACTCCTGCAGACGACGTCAAACGGTACGTGCTGACACAGGTTGTTGCGCAACACACCCTAATTCCTGCGCTAACGTTCGTGATTTGGCGGTGCGAGCCGTAAATGCCCGCCGCACAACATGCCGGTCCTCTCGTTCGGTGGTGTGCCGCGGCTGCGGCAATCGATCACGTCGGTCCGTCCGTCCCTCCTGCACCCACAGAATCCATACTCGCCTCACTGTGGCTGGATGTCGTCCCACACTGGCGCCAATGTCTCGGTACGATAAACCGCTGTCGCGATAAGCCACTATTCGTCCTCTGTAGAACTCCGAAACGTGCCGGAATGACTGCCGTATTCTGCGACGAGGCATCTGGAAGCTTCCCACGCACAGGTCCGGCAGCACAACACACTTCCAGTACTTACACCCCGCCTTCTGTGCACCCTTCTTATAGTGCTTCTTGGTGGCGTGCCGGGTGCACATGATTTGCATCTGCCCTGCATTGCTAATCGTTTGTATGTCCTCTCGCGGGCGACGCATGCTGCGAATTTCAGTTCAATCGGATGCTTCCTTCTTGGTGTTGCATTGTGGGTGGCCAGCAGTGTATATTTGTTTGACTTGTTTGACTGATATACGGGTACAGTACAGACATTCTGTGTTTCAACGTCAGCAATGTACATAGGTGAACAAGGAACTCAGCGAACAAACCTCCGAATGAAAAACACAAACAACCATTTCTTACCCGGGATTTGAAACCAGACCCTCCGTTGGGTGAATGATCAGAAGCCATCGCTTAGACCACTGCGCCACCAGGGCGGCCGTAAGACACACACAACATCCATGCCTTACTAGGATTCGAACACAGACCCCCTCCGTTGGGCGACTGACCAGAAGCCATCGCTTAGACCACTGCGCCACCGCGGCGGCCGTAAGACAAACACAACATCAATGCCTTTCTCCGGGATTCGAACCCAGACCCCTCCGTTGGGCGAATGATCAGAAGCCATCGCTTAGACCACTGCGCCACCATGGCGCCCATCCCAGCTTTGCGGAGTTTCAGAAATTATTTTGGCACATCACTCCAGTATGAGAATACTGCTGTAGTACTGACAGAATTTGAGATTTAAAGAAGAAGTTTAAAATGTAATAAGCCCGCGAATAAAACGATGATATATTACTATCGAAAATGCTTGTCAATGCTGCATCAGCTTTTTGGCAATATGAAGATTAAGAACCATTCATTATAAGCTTATTTCTTTACGTAAATCGAAAATCTTGTTTCTTGCTCTAACATAATAAAGCTGATATTGCACGAGCAAGTGTGCAGTACAGGAAAATGATTCAGGTTTTTACGAAGGAAAGAATTACGCTGATTTTATTAACGAACGGATGACTAGAATGTATGGAATTTCTACACCATCCCACGCGAACCACGACCTTTTCATCGACTCTGAACTTGGGGGTGAATAAATCACTAACCAATTTAAAAGACTACAGAGTGGGACACCAGCCTCTAGTGACGATGATAAAGTCGGTACTCACCAAAAGTTTACTCTTTAGATAATTTTTATAATCAAACCTTTGAATAATGGATTACCATTTCTATCTTATAAATAAGAGCCAAAACATTATGGCCACCTGCCTAATATGCTGTGGGTTCTCCGCATGACCCCAAACTGGCGAGGGTTGGACGCTACAAAATT
The DNA here is from genome assembly GCA_039090855.1 of Macrothele yani. Classification (NCBI taxonomy): domain Eukaryota; kingdom Metazoa; phylum Arthropoda; class Arachnida; order Araneae; family Macrothelidae; genus Macrothele; species Macrothele yani. The sequence continues at coordinate 82,531,145 of CM077026.1, forward strand.
TTCAATGGTGTGTTGTGGTAACTGATACCAGCAGATTCTTTAACTCATCTAAGTAACGTGGTTGAGCCGCCGCAGATCGGATTTGCATTTCCAACACAAATCACAGATGCTCGATTGATATCTGGGAAATTTGGAGACCAGGGCAATTTCTGGAAGTCTTTCTCATATTCCGCGGAACATTCTCGAACAATCCGGGCAGTGTGGCACGAGCCATTATCTTTCTGAAAGAAGGCACTACTTGAAGTGAATACCATTGCCATGAAAGGATGTGCCTAGTCTGCAATGATGTTTAGATAGGCGGTAGATGTCATAGTTATTGATGAATGGAACCAGGGTTTCTCAGCAGCACGTTGTCCAAAGCATTACACTTTCTCCACCGGCTTGTTTTCGTCCCACGGTGCATCCTTGTGCCAACACTTCCCCTGGTAAATAAAGCAGTCGTATGCGGCCGTTCACATAGTGCAACAGGAGACGAAATACGTCAGACCAGATACCTTCTTCCAACAATTCAAGGTCCAGTTTTGATGCTCACGTGACCATTTCATGCGCTTTCGACGGCAAACAGAGGATAGCATGGGCACTCGGAGCGGACTATGGCTACGCAGCCCCATTTTCAGCAGGGTTCGATGTACTGTGTGTTGTGATACATTACTCTTGTGTGTGTGAACCGAGGTTAGCATGGCCACTTGGAGCGGCCTATGGCTACGCAGCCCCATTTTCAGCAGGGTTCAATGTACTGTGTGTTGTGATACATTACTCTTGTGTGTGTGAACCGAGGTTAGCATGGACACTCGGAACAGCCTGTGGCTACACAGCCCCATTTTCAGCAGGGTTCGATGTACTGTGTGTTGTGATACATTCCTCTTGTGTGTGTGTACCGAGGTCAGCATGGGCACTCGGAGGTGCCTGTGTCTACGCAGCCTCATTTTCAGCAGGGTTCGATGTACTGTGTGTTGTGATACATTACTCTTGTGTGTGTGAACCGAGGTTAGCATGAGCACTCGGAGCGGCCTTGGCTACGCAACCTCATTTTCAGCAGGGTTCGATGTACTGTGTTGTGATACATTACTCTTGTGTGTGTGAACCGAGGTTAGCATGGGCACTTGGAGTGGCCTGTGGCTACAGAGCCCCATTTTCAGCAGGGTTCGATGTACTGTGTGTTGTGATACATTACTCTTGTGTGTGTGAACCGAGGTTAGCATGTGCACTTGGAGTGGCCTGTGGCTACACAGCCCCATATTCAGCACGGTTCGATATACTGTGTTGTGATACATTACTCTTGTGTGTGTGTGAACCGAGGTTAGCATGGACACTCGGAGCGGCCTGTGTCTACGCAGCCCCATTTTCAGCAGGGTTCGATGTACTGTGTGTTGTGATACATTACTCTTGTGTGTGTGAACCGAGGTTAGCATGTGCACTTGGAGTGGCGTGTGGCTACACAGCCCCATATTCAGCACGGTTCGATATACTGTGTTGTGATACATTACTCTTGTGTGTGTGAACCGAGGTTAGCATGGCCACTCGGAGCGGCCTGTGTCTACGCAGCCCCATTTTCAGCAGGGTTCGATGTACTGTGTGTTGTGATACATTACTCTTGTGTGTGTGAACCGAGGTTAGCATGGACACTCGGAGCGGCCTGTATCTACGCAGCCCCATTTTCAGCAGGGTTCGATGTACTGTGTGTTGTGATACATTACTCTTGTGTGTGTGAACCGAGGTTAGCATGGCCACTCGGAGCGGCCTGTGTCTACGCAGCCCCATTTTCAGCAGGGTTCGATGTACTGTGTGTTGTGATACATTACTTTTGTGCGTGTGAACCGAGGTTAGCATGGACACTCGGAGCGGCCTGTGTCTACGCAGCCCCATTTTCAGCAGGGTTCGATGTACTGTGTGTTGTGATACATTACTCTTGTGTGTGTGAACCGAGGTTAGCATGAGCACTCGGAGCGGCCTTGGCTACGCAACCTCATTTTCAGCAGGGTTCGATGTACTGTGTTGTGATACATTACTCTTGTGTGTGTGAACCGAGGTTAGCATGGGCACTTGGAGTGGCCTGTGGCTACAGAGCCCCATTTTCAGCAGGGTTCGATGTACTGTGTGTTGTGATACATTACTCTTGTGTGTGTGAACCGAGGTTAGCATGGCCACTCGGAGCGGCCTGTGTCTACGCAGCCCCATTTTCAGCAGGGTTCGATGTACTGTGTGTTGTGATACATTACTCTTGTGTGTGTGAACCGAGGTTAGCATGGACACTCGGAGCGGCCTGTGTCTACGCAGCCCCATTTTCAGCAGGGTTCGATGTACTGTGTGTTGTGATACATTACTCTTGTGTGTGTGAACCGAGGTTAGCATGGACACTCGGAGCGGCCTGTGTCTACGCAGCCCCATTTTCAGCAGGGTTCGATGTACTGTGTGTTGTGATACATTACTCTTGTGTGTGTGAACCGAGGTTAGCATGGACACTCGGAGCGGCCTGTGTCTACGCAGCCCCATTTTCAGCAGGGTTCGATGTACTGTGTGTTGTGATACATTACTCTTGTGTGTGTGAACCGAGGTTAGCATGGACACTCGGAGCGGCCTGTGTCTACGCAGCCCCATTTTCAGCAGGGTTCGATGTACTGTGTGTTGGGATACATTACTCTTGTGTGTGTGAACCGAGGTTAGCATGGGCACTCGGAGCGGCCTGTGTCTACGCAGCCCCATTTTCAGCAGGGTTCGATGTACTGTGTGTTGTGATACATTACTCTTGTGTGTGTGTACCGAGGATGGCATGGGAACTCGGAGTGGCCTGTGGCTACAGAGCCCCATTTTCAGCAGGGTTCGATGTACTGTGTGTTGCGATACATTACTCTTGTGTGTGTGAACCGGGTTGGCATGGGCACTCGGAGCGGCCTGTGGCTACACAGCCCCATTTTCAGCTTGGTTCGATGTTTTGTGTGTTGTGATACATTACTCTTGTGTGTGTGAACCGAGGATGGCATGGGAACTCGGAGTGGCCTGTGGCTACAGAGCCCCATTTTCAGCAGGGTTCGATGTACTGTGTGTTGCGATACATTACTCTTGTGTGTGTGAACCGGGTTGGCATGGGCACTCGGAGCGGCCTGTGGCTACACAGCCCCATTTTCAGCTTGGTTCGATGTTTTGTGTGTTGTGATACATTACTCATGTCTGTGTGAACCTAAGTTATCATGGGCACTTTGAGCGGCCTGTGGCTACGTAGCCTCATTTTAAGCAGGGTTCGATGTACTCTGTGTTGTGACACATTACTTTCGTCACCAGCATTCTATTTACTGCCGAGTTGCGCCACAGTATGCCTTCTATTGGTTTGTACCATAAGGGATAGCCTTCGCTCACCCGTAGAATTGATAAGTCGAGGTCGGTCCACATCTTTCTGACACTTCGCGTTCTCTCCTCGGATCACTTTTTAAGGTACTAACCACAGCTGACCGTGAGCACAATACGAGCCTTGCCGTCTCGGATGTGCCCTGGCCCAGTTGTCTGGCCATCCCAATTTGGTCTTTGTCCAACTCGCTCAATTCCGCTGCCTTTCCCATCTGAATAACAAGAATAACACTGATAAACAGAACTGAGTATCAGATGTTATTTATATTGTTTCACGACCTTCACACACGCCATTGTTTACCTGCAGTTGCTTCGATTTGCATGAAGACGCGCTGGTCAGAATGTTTTGGCTCTTCGGAGTATTTTACTAAAATAAGAGAAACAAAACAAATGACTAAAAAGTCCACATGAAAAAAAAAAAAAAAGAAAAAAAAACAAATGTATCAAGTGGATTCACAGAGGTAAATACACTATATTGACAAAAGTTACCGGACACCTAGAAGAGGAACACAACATGACACATTGACATACATTAGTACGGTGTCGGTTCACCTTTGGCCTTAATGCATGCATTGACCCTTTGAGACATGGTTTCGAAAAAGGTTTTGGAGCACAGCGATAGGCATGCGCTTCCATTCAATACATAATGCTGCCGCTAACTGTTGCTTAGTAGTAGGCCTTGGTTCCAAACTTCTTATGCGGCGCTCTAATTCATCCCATAAATGCTCACTGGTATTAAGATCACGGCTCTGTGCTGGCCAGTCCACACACGATACGGAATTATCGTCAAACCACGCCATAACAGTGCTTGCTTTGTGGCGCAGTGCATTATCTAGCTGGTACCAACAAGGCTCGGTTCCATAATATTGCCACAGAGTTGGCAGGGCATAATTGTTCAGAATATCGAGATATACGTGCTGGTTAACAGGTTTGTCCACGATAACCACTGGGCCAGGACCATACCACGAAAAACACCCCCACACGAGTACACTGCCAGCTCCAAACTTGACCGAAGGAACAGTACACTGTGGTAAATAGCGTTCCCCCGGCTGCCGCCATACCCACACACTGCCATCCGACTGATGGATCGTGTATCTGGATTCATCCATCATAGAACCCGTTTACATTGATCTACGGTCTACGATAAATGTTATTTACACCATGCTAAACGACGAGTAGCATTCCGAGTGGAGATGAAAGGCTTATGAGTAGCCGCACGACTACAGTAACCCATGGAATGAAGTTCTCTGCGAGTGGTACGTGTACATACCGAGGTTCCAGCATTTTTACTCACCTGTAAACTGAGATCTTGTGCATTACTCCGTCGATTCGCTGTAAAGACTCTCCTGATGATTCGACGTCCTCTATCACTGATTTTCTTTGGTCCGTTGGTACGTTTTGCTGCTTCAGGCACGCTAGGTGTCTTCCACTTATTCAGTACTTCTAAAACAGTTGACTTGGTTATGTTTAAACGCCCTCGGTTTCTCTTATGGACAACCCACCAATATAACACCGAACAATATTTCCTTTCTCAAAGTCAGTTATCTTTCGCCGCGACATTTTCACTTAACCTCACAGCGCGATATGATCGCGGTCAGCTGCAGGCTTGTTTTTTATACCGTTTGCAGCTGTACCGCGCATCTTAACAACGCAGCAGATTCGTTTATTTGCTTTTGAAGGGGTGTCCGGTGACTTTTGTCAATATAGTGTATTTTGATGGCTACTGTTCCACTTTGTGTTTTTAAATGGAATTGTTTTCTTTGCACCGCTTTACAGCTTACAATCGGACTACAATTTAGGACTACACACAAGAAAACTGGTACAACGTTGTACAAAGAAAGTGTCTCTGGGTAAAAAATATAAGTCGCCAGGTGCTTGAGCTTTGTTGCCTGGATCACATGGGCAAAGCATAAGCGCACTGCGTTCAGGTGATGAGGGAAATGTGTCGATCTCTTTCTTCCAATGATGGTTCAGATTCGCAGGCGTTTGCTTAATTTGACCTACGAATTCCTGGACAACTCAGCTAGTTTATGGAAATGCGGAATCCTTTTTCGCCTTTCACTAACACTTTGCTCAAATGAAGAACAGTAATACAAAAAACACATTCTCTCAATCTGAAGTCAGTTAGAAGAGATAAACACAAATCCGAAAGTTTATTGCTATTCCCATTAAAAAGAGTTCTACAATGCCACGGAAACGTGTTTGTAGGAAACAGTAAACACTTTTATCACAAATGATTAACACAGCTAAAACAAAGATGGGATGAGTGTGTTGAGGTGCCGAGGTTACGGCGAAAATTAATGCTACATGCTTTCCGAAGTTTAGGGAACAGGTACGTTAAGCTCAGAATTGCTGAATGTCTGTCGTGTGTACGATTAAAACTGCGATGCAGAAAATTTTTTGATTCGTTCAATAGAGAAACCGTATCTTCTGATTTTAAACTTGTAGCTGTGCACCACGACAGTGGGGAAAAGTTTGAATAATTAGAGGACTACGCTCAATTTGGATTTCATCAGAAGGAATACTCTGTAGCTCTGATGGGGTAGTTAAAATGACTACGTCATCAGCAAAAGGACCGGCCTTTCAAGATAATCTCCATTAATCTTTATCCCTTTGTTCATCCCAGTTGAAACATTGAAAGACATGTTTCAGTTCACGGAAGTGTCATTAAACAGCTGAGGTGCAGATATGGTGTCACATTAGAGCCAAGCTCATAATTTTTATGCGTGTTGAAGATATTTTCAAACAGCCGAATCTTTGCACTTGCATTTTCATACGATGTTATTCATAATATTAATGTATGCATCTTCAAGTTACCGCAGGATCATGGCTGTGGAATAAATCTCGCTGATGGTTTCACCGAATCAAAGGCTTTTTCATTTCGATGATATTCAACAATGGAACCGGTTCAGTATACCCTCGCTCTTTCAATTAGTTCTCTCAGTACGTGGATATGATCTAAAGTTTTGTCGCCAATCCTGAAGCAGGTTGTACGCAAGTTATGAGAATAATGGCTATGAAATAAATCTTGCTTTTGTGCAATGACCTATGACCCCATTTCGTTGATATTCAACAGAACCGGTTCACTATACCTCCGGAACAACATGATAACGTTTTGTCGCAATCGAAACATTTTTAGGTAAGTTATGATTCACAAGGGAAATGGAATGGATCTCACTCCAGTGTCCTGACCTTTGACCCCATTTCGCCCATTTTCAATAGGGTTCGTCCCCAGTGGCTCCCTAAAACATACTAAAATTTCATCGAAATCGAACCATTTTTACGCCAGTTATCGTGCTGACGGACAAAGCTGGAGCATATACGCTTCTTCAACCTACGGTTGGAAAGCGTATTATGACGCATTCAAGTTATGACGCATAAGGGCAATGAAACAAATCCCGCTTTCATGCCCTGACCTTTGACCCCTTTTTCGCCCATTTTCAATAGGGTTCGTCCCCAGTGGCTCCCTACCACATACTAAAATTTCATCGAAATCGAACCATATTTACACATGTTATGACGCATAAAGGCAATGAAATGGATTCCACTTTTATGCCCTGACCTTTGACCCCATTTCGTCGATTTTCAATAGGGTTCGTCCCAAAGTGGTTCCTTACCAAATACTAAAATTTCATCGAAATCGAACCATTTGTACGCAAGTTAATACGCATAAGGGCAATGAAATAAATTCCGCTCTTATGCCCTGTCTGACCTTTGACCCCATTCGTCCATTTTCAATAGGATTCATGCCCGGGTGATTCCCTACCACATACTAAAATTCCATCGAAATCCAACCATTTTTACGCAAGTTATGACGCATAAGAGCAATGGAATGGATCCCGCTCCTATGTCCTGAGCTTTGACCCTGTTTCGCCCATTTTCAACAGAGTTTGTCCCCAGGTGGTCCCCTACCACATACTAAAATTTCGTCGAAATCGAACCATTTTCACGTGAGTTATCGTGCGGAAAGACGGTCGGGCAAAGCTGGATCATATACGCTTCTTCAACCTACGGTTGGAAAGCGTAAACATGAGAGCTGTCTTCAGAAAAACTGTCAATTTGGTTGTTTGAAATAGGAAACGAGGTCGTTGGTATGTGCGAGGAAGAGCGCAGATAGATGACAGAACTAAACCCTTAAGTAAAGTACATTTACATTATTCAGAATACGCTGCGTCATCAACGACACAATATTAAGATCAAAACGGAAGCAGCAGAATTAATGACGGAAAGCAATATCAGCACCTGATATGAGTTCAGTTGATTTCGTTGCCAAAGTTTATCATGTGTTCCTGAAATAAATATCAAGACCATAACTTGAGCATCATCAAATCTCTCTACACCCATATTCTGATAAGATTATTAATCTTTTCTTAATCCTTTTTTTTAAAGTGCGTGCTTATGGTAATACAGTAGAATCTTGTTTATACGTTTCTCACTTACATATTTTTCTCATTTATACGTAAAATGTCGCCAATCCAAAATGTCTGAATTGCCCTTAATGTTAAGCGTTTTCTGTTTCGTTTATACTTTTTTTTTTCGTTATTTTTACTTGGTCCCTTGTAAAACGTATAAACGAGGTTCCACTGTACTATGCCCGTCTGTCTGCGTGGACATCATATCTTTGCGAGCATAAGTCTAATTTAAAATTTTACTCTATACAATTGCTTTTAAAAAATTCAAAAATTATTTCATTTTACAAAACCTCTTACCACTAAGTCAATTTTACGTACGGTTTCTGTTCGAAATAATGCATGGTGCTACCGCTAGGGGCGTAAATGTATTTTGAATTTTTCCCGAAATCTCCGCTTCTGAAATTTGGCTTTTAAAAATTCGTTTTGCGTTAAGTTTTCGTTTTCGTTTTGCGTTAGAAATTCGTTTTGCACAACAATGAATAATTTGCATGCATTTCACAATATTTTGTGTCAAAATGCTTTGCCACTAGGGAGCGTAAGTGCATATTTCTGGAAAACATTTGTGCACTATTTTCTCTCAAATGTTTAGTCTCTCCACTAGAGGGCGTTCATGCACATTATATCTCTGCATCTAAACGTTCGATTTGAAAAAAAAACATTCTTTTTACTACTGGTAATGTTTTGCAGCAAGGAATGCTTTGCATGTATTTGCCAATTTTTGTATCACACAGTTTGGCTACTAGGAGTTGTAAGTGTTCATTTCTATTTGTACCATACTTGGAATCGTGTCTTCAATTCTAAGAACCCGATTTGAAAAAAAAACCTTTGCCTTGGATATCTTCCGTTATGAGAAATGCTTTGCGCGCAATTTGTGATTTTTCGTAGTACACATTTCAACAGCTAGTGACCAAAAGTTGCTATTTCTATTTGTGGATGATTTATCGATTTCATAGAAATTCGTTTCAGATATATTTCTTTGTAATCGGTTCAGTTCACTATGAACAACACTGCTTATACTGCGCATTTTAAATTATGTTCAGATTTGCGCTGGGAGGGATAAATTCATTATCTTTTTAGCTGATTTTTGTTTTCTAAAACGTTCGTTTGCAATATTTCCTTTTATGCTGGAAAGGATTCAAAAGAAGTACTCATTACACGGAAGAATTCGGTGTCATCTTTCTTGGTTTTTCATCTGAAGATTATACTAAATAATATTTGACAGCTTCGAGTTCCAAATAAGGGAAACAGATTTCCTCTCGGAGCCCTTTTCCAAATTTTCCATTTGAGGAAATGTAGTATGCCCGAGCATGATTGATCGAAGGAAAGAATATGACCAATTTTTTGGAAATAAGCAAATATTCATCATAAGAGAACATGCCTACAGCTCTTTATATGGTACAACCCGTTTATAACGAGAAGTTCGGGACCGACGGAAATCCTCGCAATTTCCGGGCTCTTGCTAAATCCGTTTTGGAGTGAAAAACTTCACCATGTAAATACATGGTCGAGTCACATTATTGTGACCACCAGCTAATATCCAGAGTAACCGCCGTGTGCAGAGCGGACAGCAGCTAGACGGGCCTGGGAGTGACTCATTAAGGTGCTGGAAGGTGTTCACAGGTATGTGGAACCATGCTGACTGCAGTGCATCTGACAGCTGCTGGAGGTTGCGTGGTGGAGGATCCATAGAGCAAACGACACGATCGAGGTGGTCCCACAGGTGCCCAATTGGGTTTACGTCTGGGGAATTAGGGGCCCAGGGAAGTACTTTGAAGTCTTTATCGTGCCCTTCCAACCACTGCCGGACATTTCTAGCTGTCTGACACGTCGAATTGTTGTGCTCGAAGATCCCATCCGTCCCAGGAAAGACAATCAGCATGTATGGGTGTTCGTGGTCTGAAAAATTGGATTCATAACGAATTCGGTCCATAGTGTCTTCCACAGGTATGAGTGGACCCAGAGAATGCCACGAAAGTATTCCCCAGACCATAACGCTACCGCCATCAGCTTATGTTCTTCTAGCAATGGTTGAAGAGTGTTCGTTCTCCTATGTTTCTCGCTTTATACGCCAACGTCCATCCGTTCGATGAAGCAGAAAACGTGACGCATCGGAGAAGGCAATCCTTTGCCAATCAGCGGAAGTCCAATATCGTTACTGCCGTGTAAATGTAATCCTTTTCTGCCAATGCATCTTCGTTAGCATAGGCGTAGTGACCATCCATCTGCATCGGAGCCCCATGCGCAGCAGGGTTCACTGAAATTTCGTTTTAGACACACTTTCGGTAGTGCCCTGGTTCATTCTGCCAGTGAGTTGCTCCACTGTAGCGTGTCGATCGGCCCTCACGCACCTTCTCAGCCGACGTTCACCTCTCACATCAATGGCACGTGGTGCTCCGCAGTTTTCACATCGCTTATTCGCAATAGTGCCATTCTTCCAATCCCGATACACTTTAACCACAGCAGCACACGAACTGTTGACAAACTGCGCTGTTTCAGAAATACTGCCACCCTTGGCCCGAAAGCCGATAATCATCCCTTTTTGTAAATCTGATAAATCGCTCCTTTTATCTATGACAGCAGCGAGGGATATGTTTTCAATGCCTACAGCACACCTTATATACCATCCAAGGCAGCTTACGACACGTGTCTTCTTTCATTGGCTACTCGCTCTTGAAGTCAAAAGTAGGAAGTGGTCACAAAAACGTGACTGGATATATGTTTTCATTGTATATATATATATTTTTTATTGGAGGTTTAACGACCACCGTGAGCAACTCAATGGGCTATAAGCAGTTGCCCGTCCCTAATTTAGGGTCACTGGTTCCAGGGAAGGGATAGAGCCAGTGCCGTAAGACAAACACAACATCCATGCCTCACGGGATTCGAACCCGGACCCCTTTCGAACGAATGATCAGAAGCCATCGCTTAGACCACTGCGCCACTGGGGTGGCATTATATATCCATAACAACTAGATATACTTCAAAGATTTAATTAATTAACTACAGTAGTACAAATTAAAATGAAGTAAGCGCTTACATGAATATACACTACTGCTTGTGAAAATTGCAACACCATGAAGGAACGCGGGTATTATACCTTGAAACTTACAGGATATGTACATTAGGATGGGACACGCAGCGAAAATGCGCATGTAGTTTCGAAACAACGCCGTCTAAACTGTACGGTCTTGGGCAAACGAGATGTCACAATCCGTGAAGAGCCGACATTAAGTCGAAAGGGTGTTTCGTATGTCCCACTGTGCCCCATCGCCGAAGACGGTCGCATTATGAACACCTGACGTCCTTTGAACGAGGAAGGATTGTTGGGATGAGAGAAGCTGGATTACCACTCAAACGGGACAAAACGCCAGTAGTGTGATGCGAACGTAGCGTCAGTGGACAGATGAGGCCTGGGACTCACAGGAATTCGAGAAATGGGCCGCAAAATCGCACGACTGCACGAGTTGACAGGCGCTCTGACCGCATGGCAGTGACCGATCGCACAGCGGTATCCACGGTGTTTGCGCATCAGTGGGACACTGTCGCTGGTCAGGCTTTACCTTCCACACTTCGACGTTGCCTGCTTAACAGAGGACTGCAGGTCTGTAGCAGCCCATTGCCGTGCAATCCTTTTGACCCTCAATAACAGACGCCTCAGGCTGCAATGGGGTCTCAAACACGGACACTGGCGCGCGCTGAACGACAACAGGTCGTGTATTCTGACGAGTCACGATTCAACTTGATGCATCGTGATGGTCGCATACGTGCTCTAAGACATCGTTGTGAACGACACCATGCAGTGTGCATTTTGCCACGTCACACCGGCTCAACGCCAAGCGCCATGGTTTAGGGCGCCATCGGGTTCATTTCGCGACCTCCCCTAATATGTATTGAGGTAGGCTTCAACATGCAGCGATACATCAGGGATGTTTTAGATACACAGAGTTGTCCTTGGGCTATATTCCAGCAGGACAATACTCGCGACCTGGAATGTCCAAGGCATCTTCCATGAACGGCAGATACATCTTCTTCTTTGGCCTGATATGTTCCCGATCGAGCATGTCTGGGACATCGTAGCTAAGCGACTAGCCCGTCAAGTGCATCCGCCCTTCACCGCAAATGAACTCAAGTCTCTCATTGAAGTTGCCCGGTAGATTATTTCCCAGGGCGATATCAAAAATCTCATCCATTCAATGTCACGCCGTGTAGAGTCTGTTATTGTTGCTCGAGGTGGCTTCACATGATACTGAGATTTGAAGCGAAAAAATCTTGTATAGCTCTCTACAAATGCAATCAGTAATCTCCTGTATCATGAGATATCTATGACATAAATTTCATTTGAATAGCGCTATTCTTTCTTGGATTTTTGTAAATTTCACAAACAGTAATGTGTATTAGCAGCGAATCCTGAATTAGACATATGGGAACATTTTTTAAAAACGAATATGTTTTTTGTTGTGTTTTATATTTATGTTACCTTCATTTTCGCCGAATAACACTTTCATTACTCTCTATCGTCTCTACATTCCATTACTCCTGTATCTCTCTGTGCAATCGTCACCCAGAAATCCACTTAACACATGCCCCCATCCTCCTTTTGCCTAGGAGTAGGTCGCCTGTTTTCAACTCTGCTGACGCAATACTCCCAAGGCCTCTTGAACTAGGTGGTGGAGAGAGTTTCTTGCACAAGTCGCTTGTTCCGCATCTGATGTGCTCCCTCTTCATTTCTTTCCTATCAGCATTCTTCCACTAGCTCACCAAGATTTCCCTGCGCTGTTGCAATTTCGTCCTGTATGCCACCATTTCTATCCCTCCATTCCTAGACAATGCGAAGCAGATTTCCTCAGTCTCGTTATATACCGAATTTTACTAAATTTTGTTACTTTGCTTGTCAAAAGTGATCATCTTAGCTTTTCTCTCTGGCGTTACATCCGGAATTTTAGATTCGTTAAAAACGATAAAATTTGCTTTGAATTATCATTATACAAAACAAAAGTTCTCATTTTGCTCGTTAAATCCGGGATCTTGCGAAATACGGGATCGTTATAAGCTGATTCTACTGTATATTTCGACTGTGCCATAGTGATATTATGATCCCGAATTTTAAGTTTATAGATGTCAACTACAAAGGGAAACAATCAGGAAGGCAGATCTTTTCTTAACAACAAAAATTCGCGGCAGTGTTTCATTCATCACAAAGCAGCAGTTTATATGTTTGAAGAGTTCTATCACAATGGACTAGAAACAAATTTAGTTCCAAAAAATACAAACAAGCGTTTTCAGGAATTTCCATGCGGACACACAGGTGACAAAATCCGCAGCCTTGAACCAAGAAAAACTCACTGTACCATTTCATTCCTCCACCTTTTTTTCGGACGATCTGGGAGAGCTATGTAATTATGCTTTTTCTTCAAAACAGCAGGAAAAGGTATCTTTTGGACCGAAGTTAAAATCCTATGATTCACTAAATACAGTGCAAAAGCTATTAGAAAAAAGTCCGAAGGACACCCTTCTGGTGATGTGTGTGACGGTAGTGTTTACGATTGTGTCCAAACTCAAAAGCGAACAAAACACAACTCAAAATACACTGCAAATTTTTTTTCACACCTCGGCTTTGTCAATGTCGGTTATGAAACAATATTTACTTTAACTATACACATTTATTAGAGCATAAATAATGAATGATTGCTTGAAATGGAGAGTCATGAGTTACAATGCTACTTCTAGAAGCGAGGGAGTGCAATTATTAAAAAAGTGAGATTTATGGATTTCAATATCGCAAAACATTTATACCTTTTTTTGAAAACGAGAAGCAGTTGTAATATTGAGAAATCCATAGAATTTGAAAAATCGAAATCAAACTTGAGGAAATAAAAAAAAAAAAGGAAGGGAGGGAAAGAGGTGTGAGCAAAGGAAAAACTACAGCTAAGCAGCAAATTCATCTAATGAGCTTAATGCTTTCTCGTTTCAACATTAGCAGTAGAGTCATGTAACAGGTACGATAACGGAGGCCGCTTTAATTTGGTTAGTTAATTGATTTTAGTGGCGCAAGGGCCAGGCTTGGCCAAAGAGCGCCAAGAGGCCGCTTTAAAACACAGAATGCGCCCCGATAGCAGGCTTACATGAATGACCTCACCGCCGACACAGGTCTCAGCACACTTTTTATGCACTAATTCTTTCTGTCAATGGCTGAGTGCACCCGTGCCGAGCAATAGCTACAAAAGCAGAGAAAGCAAATTCTTTAGAAAGGGGGAAGGGGGGGGTGTTTTTGTTAGGTTGTTACTAATAGGGCTGGGTCGAGTTTTCTATGTTCCTGTGAGTTTCTAAGTTTTGTGATACCGTTAATTTCCCTGTGAACCAGAAACAGACAGCACATGCAACAATACGTTCCTGAAATTGCTTTTTTCTGCGGAATACCGTCCAAATCATGTTTCAATTGATTCAATTTCAAATCCAGTAATTAATGAAGTTATACTGCAAATGAAAAAGCAAAAAGGAAAAAAGGTAGAGTTTTACAGAAAATCCACAATGCAACTTTTAACAAATCATTTACAGAAGTTAAAAGATATATTTTTTTTCAGGAAATGTTTTCTGTTGCAGACTTTAAAAGTACCACGCACTGCAAAAAATATGGCAGGAGCCAAATGTAAATTTTTTGTTCTTTCGGTGTATTTCTACGGACTGCTGGAAAAACGCCAAAAGCCTTTTTCGGTGTAGTTATTCTCCGTAAAAAGCACTTTATTCTCTCATAAAAGAACGAGATACGTGAAAGCCTTGCCTAATTTGATCATTAGCCAAATGACAATATGAAGCAGTTCCCTCATGCATGTGACTAACAATCTTTTAAATTTCAGTGTTTACTCGACCAACATAACCACATAACCATTACACCGTGATTTCCCGATAACTAAGATGTGTTTTTAACTAAATTCGGTCAATAGTTAAATATCATTATTACAAGGGGCATCCTGAAAACAATACCTCCTCCTAAATAACTTTTGAAATTGTGAAGTGATTTTAATGAAACTGCACTGACATATACTATGACATGTTACCAGTACGTGAACAATTTTTTTAGAATCGGAAATAAAGATCATGAATGACAGACAAAAGCAGCGAGCCGTAATTGAATTTCTGATCTGATGTATTTCATGTCCTGTTGGACCATGTGAACGGCCGCGTACGTCTGCTATGTTGGCACAAGGATGCACTAAACAAGCCGGTGGTGGAAGTGTAATGCCTTGGACAATGTTCTTCTGAGAAACCCTGGTTCCATTAATTCATATGCAGGAAACTATGACGTCTACCGCCTATCCAAACATCATTGCAGACCAGGTACATCCTTTCATGGCAACGGTATTCGCTGCAACTAGTGTCTTCTTTCAGCAACATAATGCGCCATGCCACACTGCCCGGAGTGTCCGAGAATGGTTCGCGGAAAATGAGGAAGACTTCCAGATATTGCCCTGGTCTCCAAATTTCCCAGATACCAAGTTTTTCACGGGTTAATGAGCACCGTGAGGAACTCGGTGGGCTATAAGCAGTTGCCCTATCATAATTTAGGGCCACTGGCTACAGGGAAAGGAGAGAACCAGTGCCGGAAGATAAACACAACATCTATGCCTCACCGGGATTCGAACCCGCACCCAATTCAGACGAATGGTCAGAAGCCATCGCTTAGACCACTGAGCAATCGGGGTGACAGATATCCATTACTGCCTCCCCTAATTCATAGGAGAGTCTGATTGGCCAAATCAATGAAGAAACACTGAATAATTTAAATATTATTGATATTTAATATTTAAAATCGTTTACAATCACGTTCATCGCAAAGACACTTTCTTTGTTATAGAAATAAATAAATATATATATATATATATCATCATCATCATCATTGTCAACCATTATCAATCCACTGCTGGACGAAGGTCTCCCCAAGTTTCCTCCACAACGGTCTGTCTTGTGCCAGTCTCCTCCATGTCACTCCCGCATACTTTCGAATTTCATCCACCCATCTTCCATGTGGTCTTCTTCTGGGTCTTTCCTGTCCCTTGGAATACAATCTAAAATTTCGGCTGTCCATCGATGGTCTGTTCTTCTGGCAGTATGTCCAGCCCATTGCCATTTCAGGGATTTAACTCTGATCATGATGTCTTCCACTCTTGTCATTTTTCGGATCCACGTGTTCCTCTTCTTATCTCTCCTGGTTACACCAAGCATGTACCTCTCCATGCTGCTTTGAGTTGTTTGCAGCCTTTGTATGTCTCTTTTAGCTAAGGTCCACGTCTCTGCACCATACGTAAGCACTGGAAGGATGCATTGATCAAACACTTTTCTTTCAAGACATAATGGCATATTGCTCTTGAAAATTATGCTGTTTCTTCCAAAAGCTCTCCAGGCAAGTTTTGTACGCCGATTAATTTCTTCACCAATGTGACCCTCACTTGATATCTGCTGTTCAAGATAAACGTACGTGTCTGTTATCTCCAGCTTTTCTCCATCAATCGATAAATCTTCATTTCTTGTAAAAGCATTGTACATAACTTTTGTCTTCTGAAAGTTCATTTTTAATCCCACTTCTTTACTCTTGTCAGCAAGTTCCTGGTTCATACTCTGTAGCGCTGATGGGGTAGTTGCAAAAATGACTATGTCATCAGCAAAACGAAGGTGGGTTAGATAATATCCATTAATCTTTATCCCTTTGTTTTCCCAGTTCAGTGATTGAAAGAGATTTTCCAATGTGGCATTAAAGAGCTTCGGAGATATGGTGTCACCTTGTCTCACTCCTTTTCCAATTTTTATGTGTGTTGCATTTTCAAACAGCCGAATCTTTGCACTTGCATTTTCATAGATGTTATTAATAATATTAATGTATGCATCTTCAATACCGCAGGATTTCAGAGCCATTGTAACTGCTGATGGTTTCACCGAATCAAAGGCTTTTTCATAATCGATAAAAGCCATGCACAATGGAAGTTCATATTCCCTCGCTCTTTCAATTAGTTCTCTCAGTACGTGGATATGATCTATTGTGCTGTAGCCACTCCTGAATCCAGCTTGTTCTCTCGGTTGAGCCATGTCCAGTGTCACCTTAAAGCGGTGTGAAAGAACTTTAGTGAAGATTTTATAAACCACTGATAGGAGGCTGATAGGTCTGTAGTTCCTGAGATCCTCAATGTCATCTTTTTTATGTAGCAAGATCATTGTAGCATTGTTCCAATCCTCAGGAATCTTCCCTTCATTAAGGCATTGAGTGAAAATTTGGGCGAGTACTGTTTTGATTTCTCCATTTGCTTCTTGTATGATGTCAACAATAATTCCATCTTCTCCTGGAGCTTTTCCCCGCTTCATGTTCTTGATTGCATGTGCAACTTCTGCTGGAAGGACTGGAAGAACTCTGGCACTGGTACCTTTCATGATGTCTGGAGTACATGTATCATCCCTTTCATATAATTTGGAGTAGAAATCTTTCACTCTTGTCAAAATTTCGCCTCTATTTCTTGTTACAGAACCATCTTCTTTTCTCAGTGCCATAATCTGTTTTCTTCCCTTACTGAGATGTCCCTTTGCTATCTTTAGGCTTTGGTTGTTTTCAATTGCTTTCCTCACTAGTTCACAGTTGAATTTTCTTACGTCTTCAGTGATACTTTTTCGTACTGTCTTGCATAGCTCTATATATTCCACTTTGGAAGTCACATCTTCTTTAGTTGTCCTCATCTCTCTTCTTTTTTGCATCAACATTTTGATTTTTCCTGATAATTTGTTCACATGCAACTTGTTCTTAGACCCAGCTAATTTTGTTGCTGTATCATAACTTTCATATAATTTGGAGTAGAAATCTTTCACTCTTGTCAAAATTTCGCCTCTATTTCTTGTTACAGAACCATCTTCTTTTCTCAGTGCCATAATCTGTTTTCTTCCCTTACTGAGATGTCCCTTTGCTATCTTTAGGCTTTGGTTGTTTTCAATTGCTTTCCTCACTAGTTCACAGTTGAATTTCCTTACGTCTTCAGTGATACTTTTTCTTACTGTCTTGCATAGCTCTATATATTCCACTTTGGAAGTCACATCTTCTTTAGTTGTCCTCATCTCTCTTCTTTTTTGCATCAACATTTTGATTTTTCCTGATAATTTGTTCACATGCAACTTGTTCTTAGACCCAGCTAATTTTGTTGCTGTATCATAACTTTCATATAATTTGGAGTAGAAATCTTTCACTCTTGTCAAAATTTTCGCCTCTATTTCTTGTTACAGAACCATCTTCTTTTCTCAGTGCCATAATCTGTTTTCTCCACTTACTGAGATGTCCCTTTGCTATCTTTAGGCTTTGGTTGTTTTCAATTGCTTTCCTTACTAGTTCACAGTTGAATTTCCTTACGTCTTCAGTGATACTTTTTCGTACTGTCTTGCATAGCTCTATATATTCCACTTTGGAAGTCACATCTTCTTTAGTTGTCCTCATCTCTCTTCTTTTTTGCATCAACATTTTGGTTTTTCCTGATAATTTATTTACATGCAACTTGTTCTTAGACCCAGCTAATTTTGTTGCTGTTTCTATATATATATGTTCTTGGCATGTGACTCACACGTAACATTCATTATTTTGTTTTAAATTGCCTAAACTCAGCAGTTTCAACAAAAATTAATAAATTCACGTATAATAAAATTTATTAAAAATTATAAATGATTAAAACAAGTCAAACTTCAAAAAACATTTGAGTCTTCCATCCGGGTTGTTTTTGACTAATCCGTTTACCACTAAGTCACTTTTTTATTTAGAACTGCATCACTGGTCTGAGTTGTTTCTGTAAATACTTTATGTTCTTTCAAATTTTATATTTACTCCAAAACAATCATAATCCAATGATTATCTTCATGCAAAATAAAAACAATGTGTGTTAGAGATAAGCAACATGCTTATAAATGCAGCTAAATTGACATATTAAGTCACAGTCACTTTTTTCCTACGACATGTTGAAGAGACTTTAGAAAGACAAATTTATCAGCAGCATGTGAAGAATCCAAAAGCATTGTATAAACATGTTTTAAAGTAAACTTTGAATGAATTCATGTACGGAGCTTTCGTACTGTGTTTGAACAAAATTTAAATAAATAAAACTTTCGAGGTGAAATAGTCGCTTGTTTATTTTATTGCCATCACGGTTCTCCAAAATTTTTACAATGGGTTACTATGTAGCAAGCAAATTCTTCATTTAAGAAGCTAAAAGTTTCAATTCTGTTTTTTTAATTTTTTGAAGAATACAATAAAAAACTTCATATGCTTGAAATTTTAATATAAAGATTACGCTAATTCGCCGTACTTATCGTGAATTCATGTCATTTTTCAGAACATATTTTAAAACTACATTATTTAACATTTCAGCACGGTAGTTCCCATACTTAACTTGCAAATTAGCACTGCTTTAATAAAAGAAAAAAATAAGAAAAAAAAAATCAGTATGTAAATTGTGGCAAACTACTGAGAGATTCACTAAAGAAAGTGTTCACGCACTTTTATATGCCTGGAAGATTAGCCACAATTGGAAGAAAATTGTCGAACAGCCTACGTCTAATTGCTGTTTTCTTATTTATTAAAGGATAAGAAAAAAACCTTTTTCAAATGCATATATCTTAACACTTGATTTGCAAAGCTTCCTGATTGTTAAGAGGATTTTAATGAGTGTAAGTGTGCCATCATAATCGTTTAATTTTGTTTTACTCAAAAGGCTCTTTTTTTATCACCACGAAAATGTTTCATGATTTCGAACGTTTTGAAGTATTGTTTGAAATCCATTCCGAAATGTTTTACAATTTTCGCCTTTATCCACATTTTTTTAGTCAGATGATTTCGACAATTTTATTGGCTCTTTTTATTCAAGATGCTTACGTTGTTTTTATTGTAATGATTTTTACATATGTAGCTCGTTTCTGTCGTCAGGAAAATTATTGACAGTTTCTGCGGGAAGTGTGTTTCTATTGTCACGACAGTTTCCGTGGGTTACTTTCATTCAAAAATCGTGATTGAATCGTCACGACATATAAGAAAGTTTCTATGGGCTCTTTCTAATTCAAAATCCTTTTTGTTTACAACACTTTTCCGTGATTCAAATGATTTCCGTTCATTCATATATTCAGTGCTTTTTTTCTAAAACAAAATTTACTGGTAGTCTATGATTACATTCCCTTACGCAGCTCCATTGTTTTCACCAGTACAATGTAAACGATAATAATAATTATTAATATTATTAGTACATTTATTTAATTTAATAATAACACTCATAATAACAACAACAAGAAAGATGACACTGAAATTTCGGGTGCAATGAACACGTCTTTTGAATCCGTTCTGACGCGAATTAAATTTATCAAAGCTATTCAAAGTCAATGGAACCTGTATCGAAAACAGTAGTATCTGACCGAAGAAAGAAGTTTTTCAATTGGGTTTTTAAATCCGCAGATATTGCTGTAAATGGAATCGCGAGCTTAAGCTCTCTGGTTGCAGACTTGTGCGTTAAGAAAAATTTGGAAATTATGTGCGAAACATTTTGCAGTGAAGACGCTCTCCAACAAGCAAAGAATTTTTCAAATCGGACTCTTAAAGCAGAGATATTGACAAAAGTAAATCTACGCCCCCTGGTGTAGAAACCATACATTATTTTACGAAGAAAATATTTCTAAAAGGTTTGTCGACGTAAGTAGTATTGGTCCACAAACGAAATTTTTTCAATCGAGATTTTGGAAGCTTAGATTTTGCTGCAAATACATCAGAAGATGAAATTAAGACCTGCGCCCCCTGGTGGCCAAATCATTTTTACCAAAAATTAGAAATTACATGCAAAGGTTTTTCCATCAGGAGCTGTATCTGGTGCAGAAAGAATATTTCAAATCAGAGTTTCAGAAACAGAGATATCGGGGGAAACGCAATTTACCTTTACGCCCTAGCGGAAAGTCTATGAATTACTTGAAAATTTTGAAATTATATGAGGAACATTTCGCATCGGAAACACTATCTAATGAAAAAACAATTTTTCAAACCGAACCATTAGGAACTGAGATATTGGCAAAAATAAGATATACATCTACGCCCTCTGGCGGAGAAACCATGCAATATTTTAAGAATAAAATATTCTTAAAAGGTTTCTCGACGTGAGTGCCATGGGTCCACGAACGAATTTTTTCAATCGAGATTTTAGAAGCACAAAGTTTATGGCAAATACATCAGAAACAAAAATTAACACTTACAGCCCCTGGTGGCCAAAGTATTATTTACCAAAAATTAGAAATTACATGCAAAAGATTTCCCACCAGGAGTTGTATCCGATGAAGAAAAAAATTTTCAAATAGTAGTTTTAGAAGAAGAGATGTCGGGGAAAACGTAATTTACTTTTACGCCCTCTAGCGGAAAATTTATACGTAACTTCAAAAAGTAACTATTCCTGAAACACTCTTCGACATAAATGGAATCGAAAGATAAAAGAATTATTTCAATCGGATGTTTAGAAGCGAATATATGGAATAAAATGTATTTTGAATTCGACATCATCTGCATTTACGCCCTCTAGCGGCGAACTTGTACATCGTAAAAAAAAAAAAAAACGAAATGAAGGATCGTCATTCGCATGTTTCAAGCTTCCCATTGCAAAAAGAATTTTTCAAATCGGTCATATGGTGTCTACAGACGGACGGTCGGACAAACCGATAACATAAGCACGATCTTTTTTTACAAAAGACGTGCTAACAAATATGAGTACCTTATATCAAAGCAGACTCCAAAAAGCCATTCATGCATTGTTCCTGCCATTTTCACGTGTCCGTGCTTTGCCCATAGTGTCAGTTGCTAGATGTTTACTTTTGAGGAACTAGGAATTTACGTAATGGTTGAAACTCACGTAGAGAAGGAACGTCCAGTTTAATTCTTTAACCGGCTGGAACGAATTTACTGAATATTTTCAGAAAACGCTGCTTTCCCTTTAGCTTTCTTGTCCAAAGAAAATTGTCATTATTTACGGGGATGATTCACAGTAATCCTTTCGGACAGATTACCTACTAAAAGGGCTATAACAATGGTGAAGAACTTACGGAAGGAGAGAGATCATGTTTCAGGCACTTGTTTCTGCCCAGTGGCATGATGTCCGCGGCAGAGGAACTATCCCTTCCGCATCATGCCTTGGGCCACATAGTAGAGAATATAGAACTAGAGAGGACATCTTCTCACGATTGACAGGTTTATGGTCCGTACAGCTGAGATGAATGGCGGAAAGGAATCGTTTTGCCGTAATTTTCATAAAACCCGGCCGCTTTGTGAACATTCCTGTCTGGAAAGTGCAGGAATTTTTAGGCACCATATGGTTCAGGTATTTCGGCCGCTTAAAGGGTTAATGAACATAAGTGAATTTACAGTCTTGGTGCCGTGCTGGTAGCTCAGTGGTCTAAGCGCTAGCTCCTGAACATTCTTCTGAGATGGGTACGGGTTCGTATACCGGTGAGGCATAGATGTTGTGCTTGTCTTACGGAACTGACTATTTCCGTTTCGTGGAACCACCAGTATCCTTAAATTAGGTACGGTTGACTGCTTACAACCCATTGAGTTTTTCACAATGGTCGTTAAGCCCCCTATGACGAAGTAAATTTCCCCATAATTTTTCTGCCAGGGGTGGAATTCGAACCCACAACTCTCGGCTCCGGAACTCCGAGTGCTATCCACTGTACTACACTGGCATGTGCTCTCATTGCTATCTGCCTCTATCTAATGTGCGTCCATCGGGGCAGGCACGTCACCCCCAATCAAAAAAGAAAAAAAAACAGTTTTCAGATGTATTGATGCCCTTGTTGGTATTACAGTCAAATTCGTTTTATTAGCTCAATTGGCGTGGAACTGCGGGCCGTCTAACTTTCTGCTGCTTAGAGCTAGCCTTACTACATTTTCAGTTTCTGAAAAAAAATTTCATTCAGTACCTTTTTTTTGGAAGCCAATTTCAAGGCATTTCGTAGATGGCAGGGAAGTTTATTATTCTTTCATCTGATCCATGGGTTATGTATAGAAATTCTACATTCACTGTAATCTACCTTTCTTTCTGACCTAATGCCAACTATCAGTAAGGTCATATCAAGCCGACCACCCCGCTGGTGTAGCGCTGGCTTCTGACCATTAGTCTGAGATGAGTCCGGGTTCCGATTACGGTGAGGTAAGGATGTCGTGTTCGTTTTACGGCACTGGCTCTGTCCCTTCCCTGGAACCAGTGTCAATAAATCCAGGAAGGGCAGCTACTAAGAGTTGCTCATGGTGTTTGTTAAATCTCCACTCCTTCGTAAGAAAAGCTAATTTTTTTCAAATGAAACTATTTTTGGTACACACCCAGTAAAAAATATCAGGTTACTACAATGACTAGATTCTCTCACTACATAATCTGAATATTCTGCTTTGACTGGGTGTCTAGGTTTGACATGACCTCTACTCCACGTAGAGTTACCGTGTCTTCGTGGTATCCCCTATTTCCAGTCTTCCAAAACTCATCTCTTTTCAACCAGCACGGACAAACATCAAAATTTTCCTCTTGTACTGATGTCAGATAATCCTCTGATAAACTCCGGTTGATTGTCTTTTCGTGGTCGGGATATCATCTCCAGCATACTGTATTCACATATTCTTCTCACAGCTACGTGTCTTCCATTGACAAAACCATCTTAAAATATACTGCTGTGCATAGAAAATGCCACACCAGGAAAAAAAATTGAAAAATTATTTTAAAAATATTGTCGAATGCAAATTGTGTCGACAGTTAGGCTATGTAAATGATTCCAGTTGCCGGCCAATCACGTGATAGGTGAGGGAGGCAAAACGGCAGAACAGTTCGGCGTAACTAAGTTTCGTCGCCCTTACCTCGGCGTATGCACCACTGTATCGGAGTGATCTCGGTGATAAAAGCACATGTAAAGAGTGAGAATGCCTGGCCGATGTCATCGGGATCATTACGATCACACGGAGACCTTTACCAGAAGCTTCATCACAGGGCAACGTATGGCTGGTTCGTACTTTCGTAGCATTGTGGCGGAAACGCATCGGGGTGCAACACGCTCGACCGAATACGACGACACTGTGTGTGGGTGGGTGGGGGGTAACGCCCAATAGTGAAAAATATAACGTGCGACGCCGAAATGGGAGTGATGCACCTAGGCGGACCTCCAAGCGCCGCGACCGCTTCATCTAACGGCAAGCCTTAACAGCCTCACAATTCACAATGGATGTCATTCGACGAGGTGTACAGGCAGCTATGGAGATCCACGTATCGACATGAACTATGAAACGCAGATTTGCCGAGGCATTTTTTCCCCTCGCCATCCATTGCGACAACTGCCACTTCCCTTAGCACATCGTTGAGCAAAGTTGTAGTAGTGTCGTACAAGATATGCGTTGCGGTACGAACGAAATCATGTCGTCTTCAGCGACGAGTCTTGCTTCTGTCTCAGTGCCGACGATCACAAATTGAGAGTCTGGTGACAATGTGGTCACTGCGCTTATCTTGTTGCCGTCTGTGAGTGTCACACTGCTACTCAGCCTGGTGCCATGGTTTGGGGAACTGTCAGTCTCAACAACCGTCCTCCGCTTGCACACATAGTGGGTACAATGACAGCACGACTGTACGTCGATGAGGTGGTGCAGCCCATTTTGTTACTCTATCTTTGTGGTATCCCCGATTTCCAGTTTCAACAAGATAAAGCCCACCTGCAACAGAGAGTACATACAAGGCATGCAGGTGCTTCCCTGGCCAGCGCAATCACCAGCCATGTCTGCGACAGAAATGGTGTGGATGTCATTAGCAGACGATTTAACGCCTCAGCACGATCCCCTCCCAATGCCGATCAATTGTGGACACAGGTTAACGATACCTCAAAACCATCCTTGGACTTTTACCCTCGATGCCACTCTGTGCGGTCAGAATGGTGGTCATACGACCTACTGACTTAGCCCACATTATACACTCAATGAAAAAAAAAAGTTATAGCTATCTAATATCGTGTTGGTCCACCTCTAACGAGAATAACAGCCTGTACACGCCTAGGAATTGACGCCGGAAAGTTTTCGAAGGTAATGCCAGCCACGCCTCTTGCAGCATTGTCCACAACTCCACCCGATACGTCGGACCAGGATACATGAATCAGATGTTCCGCTCCACGACAACCCAGAGAACTTCCACAGGGTTTAAATACGGGGACCTGAGGAGCCACTGGATGGTTTCAAACTCAGATTAGTTCTTTCTTTGCCATGCCTGGGTGGTTGCAGTCCGGTGGGGCGACGCATTGTCCTGCCAAAACAGGCCATCTGCCGCAAGATGCGCGAAGGCCACGGAACATGAAATCGTGCCGGTGATCTGGTAGCACGCAGCGGTTAAGGACCTCTCCATATACATTAAAGGACCAAATGTACTTCATCAGAATTCTCCCTAAATCATCACAGAGCCACCACCGCTCTGAACAGAGCCGACCTGGCACGACGGGGCCATGACCTCATGCTGTACACGCCACGCTCCCGTCAGCTCAGTACCGCTAGAAACGGAATTCATGTGACCACACGAAGCGGAGTCACTGCAGAAGTCCAGTTTTGATGTTCTTGGCACCAGTGGAGGCGCAATTTCTGATGAAGAGCAGTCAGCAATGGCACACGAATAAGGCACCGGCTTCCGTAGCCCAGCGTATACAGTGTGCGCCGTATTGTTCATTCGCTGACACTGCTTGAGCCTCCGACATTTAAATTGGGTGTGATTTGCGACGACGTTGCCAAGCGGTTAATCTGTACGTGCTTGGATTGTCTACGTCTACCCTTGTCATCAATGGCGTGTGGTCGATCACTACTTGCTCTCTGGGCGCTGGTACGTCCGTCGATGGTATACTCGAGGTACACCCTTGATGAGGTTGCCCTCGGGAACCCCAGGGTTCTTACCACTTGGGAGATATAATGACCCATGTGTCTTGCACCGACAATGAGTCCACGATGAACAAAGTCTCTCAGATCACTACGCTTACCCATGTTCATCGATTGCGATGCACTGTTGGGAAAAATGATCAAATGTAAAGGATTTTAGGAAGGGAGTGTCTGACCCCAGGTCTTAAACAACGCTTAGAAATAGAAAGCTAGGAGATTTGGGCTAGAGTGCCCGATAGGAAAGTGACACGGAAGCGAAGTGGAAAGGGGGAGGAAGACGCCCTTATTTATTACCGGGGGCCAGTACCTGGAGTCCGACGGCTTAACGTGCCCATCCGACGCTCGGCAGATATTTAGTGGATCGAGCGTTCGTACCTGCTGGGATCGACCCTGAGGTCCTTTCCGTGGCAGTCACGAACGTCGCCCACTTGGCCACCCTGCACTGTTGGGGAAACCCTGTTGTCCGCTTATTTATCGCCTGCGTTTGGTTTGGGTCTGTTCCACTCTGCGCGGGGAATGCCCATGTCAACTACCCATCACCCCTATTTCTAATGTTCTGTCTACTGAGCGTACTGGCTCCTCACCCATGGGTTCCATGTAATCCTTTAGAAATTGTATAACTTTTTGCCATTTACTTGTCTACATGTGTGGCACCTTTCGTCTCATTTCATAGTTTTGCAGTTCTTTCTGACGAAACCGTTACTAAAAATAGTGCATTTCCTATGAGTACGCCTTTTGTAGAGATAGCGAATGAGGTTCTAATAAAGTGTCCAGGTATAGTGTAGGATGCAGACTTTTAATCCGCTTCATTATCTTCGAAACAATAGTATCCCCCTCCCCCTTTCTCACAACTGTGATTCATTTAACTTCCTGACAGTGAAAATTACAGGAATACCGCGGGATGCTTTGTTTTATTTGCACGTTTCCGAAAACGAAAACCTATCGAAAGACTTAAATATGGAATAACGATGAAAACAAACACATTAATATGGCCACATAATAATACCGAAGGAAATGCGCACTTGATTTACCTTGAAACTTACACAACGTTCAGTGTCGAATCACCTGCTCAGTTTTCGATGAAAATGCTTTCGGTGAAAGAAAAACGTGTACATCTTCCAAGTGCGAAGAGTTAAGGACTGTTTATTTCACAAGCCAAATATCCGGGATCTTGTTTCATAAATCCGTGATCTTAGGAATCACTAACTCCCGTGACCATGAAGTGGAAGTCGATCCCAAATAAAATGATATCATCAGACATTTTTCTTAGATGTTGACGTGACGTTGGCGCTTTCAACAACACTCACAATGCTTTCTTTATTTTTATTCAGTCTCTCCCTCTCTCTCTCTCTCTGTCTCTAGGTCGCGTATTTTTTTTTTTTTTTTAAATATAAATGTTGGGGTTTCTCTCTATGCTGTGTCGCACTTACCGTTAACCATCATGCAGACCGTTTCAACAAATATCGTGAGGATTGCTAGCATTCTCGTTGATCGAACGAAAGCAGGAAAACCACACAAAACCCAAGCGCATTCTCTCATATTTAAATCGAGTCAACAAGAATCAAAGACCCAATCTACGTCTGAATCACCTTGATATCACACAAGGATTACTTACAGCAAAGTTAGCTTACTACAGCAATTAAATAATTCGATATGACGGAAG
Source organism: Macrothele yani (assembly GCA_039090855.1). Taxonomy (NCBI): domain Eukaryota; kingdom Metazoa; phylum Arthropoda; class Arachnida; order Araneae; family Macrothelidae; genus Macrothele; species Macrothele yani. The sequence continues at coordinate 82,558,482 of CM077026.1, forward strand.
AATTATTATACTAATGCACTATTCTGGACTGGCGGATTTAATAGAAATATGTTGTTTTAATTTTTCTTCACAGATGATATCAATTTTGACTTCACGAATTTATGCGTATATACATCCAGCTACCAGGTTCATCACTTACATTCACAACTTTATACATGCATGCATACATCAGTAGCGGATCTAGGAGCTCATCTTAGGGGTGCGGTTGCTCCGGTCTAAAAAAAAAAAAGAGAGACTTTGTGGAGAGCACACACACATACACACATTACCAACTTACATCCCTGACGATTCTTGGGATAGCTAGCGTTTGTAAAATTTTCCATTAAAAAAATTGTTCTAAATTTTTAAATCCCAAACTGCAAATGAGAACTGAAAAATCAGTACTATTTTCATGGCGTTCAACTACCCGCTTTTCGAGGAAGCCAACTTGGTGCTTTTAAATCTCACGTCTGGATAAAATCTTTCAAAATAAAGTTTGACCCTTTCTATTTAGATCGGTTAATTTAATAGAAAGATTTTCAGCTTGGAAATTTGTTACTATTTTCTGTTAATGGCCCAATTGAGGTGCGTGCTTCCTGTGTTACCCACACTTCCTCACACAGACTTCAAAGTCTACTCCACACGGTGACTTTCCCTGTTCCCAATTACTAATGATGCCAGACAATTCTGACGTACTATAGAGGTAAAAACACGTGTCAAAACGACAAATCTGCAGCGAGACATTATGTCCGCGTAGCTCAGTTAGGAGAGCGACTTACTCCGGAGTGAGGGGACTCGGTTTCGATGTCCGGCACGGACAAACTTAAGTTTTCACATTGGCGCCCGTTTGTGGAAAATGGATCTACTGGCCGTTGGTTCTTCGAAAAATGTGTGATGTATATTCCACATATTGTTTGGAATTAATGAAAAATTCCTCCTTCGCTTCAAATAAAAAAAGCAATAATAATATGAGGGAGATGATGTGACTTACTACAGAGGTAAAAACACATGTCAAGACGGCAAATCTGCAGCGAGCCATTCTGTAAGCGTAGCTCAGTTGGGAGAGCTACTTACTTCGGAGTGATGGGGACCTGGGTTCGATGCCCGGCGCGGACAAACTTAAGTTTTCACACAATACTGAAGAAACAGAACAAAGCTCTTTCATGACCAGTCAAAATCTCTTTTCTCATCTTGCTCTGTCTCTGAAACTCCAGTTTTTTTATTGCTGTTTTTTCTTTCTCCTGAAGTTAGAACAGAACATTTTATCTCAAAATTTACAGCAAATTTTAGTTGTTATGAAAACTTTTACGAAAATCTGTGGATTTATCACTTTAATTGCAAAAATAAATGCATTCATTACTTAGATATTGGCCATTTAAAAAGAAAAAGCCTGCCTTGTCTTTTTCTTTTTAAATGGCCAATATCAAATCCTCCCCCCCCTCCCCCACCCCCGCCCCGCTGGATCTGCTACTGGCATAAATTCATGGATTTTCATGCGCACACAGCACAGGAATTAAAAAAAAACAACAGCATTCTTTTCGCTTCTGACCATTCGTCCGAGGTCAGAAGCAAAAAGAATGTCCCGGTTTCAAGTCCCGGATGAGGCATGGGTGGTGGGTTTGTTTTGTTGCACTGGCTCTCTCCCTACCCTGGAAACAGTGGCCCAACATTAGGAGAGGCCAACTGTTTCTAGCTGGTGGTAGTTGCTCCTGGTGGTCGTAAAACTCTGAGAAACAAACAAAAAGAATCTTTCCACTTATGTAAAATGAGCTCCTGCGATATCGAAAGCTATCCGTTTTTGTCAAGGACAGAGTGTCCGAACTAGGCACTTCATTCTTTCTCAACTAAATAGCTAGTGTAAACAAGAAAGATGACACCGAGTTCTCGAGTGTAATGTGCTCATTGCACTCCGTATTTTGAATCCTTTCTACACCAAAAGAATATTCGAAAACAGTTTTATGAAAAAAATCTAAAAATCCGAGAATACATGTTCGCCCTTATTGGAAAAACTGATCGTTACTTAAAAAGAACAATGTTTTCGGAGTTTTCTTCATAATAAATGGAACCAGTTATTTTTTTTCTTTTCAGATGGATTTCTAGAATTGGTAGAACATCCACAAATAGAAATAGTTACTACTGTTCATCATCTGCAGAAATGTACGTTACGAAAAACACAAATTACACACAAAATGTTTCTCATAACGGAATATATTCGAGGCAAAGGGAATCTTTCCAATCGAACGATTAAGGGAAAAGATATGGAGGAAAACTTGATGTAACAATACACGCCTTACCGAGAGCACTTTGCCCTATTTCGAGAAGAAACTGGGTACAAAATATTTTCCACGGTGAACAACTTCCGACAAAGAAAGCGTTTTCCAAGAAATTATTAGAACCAGGTGGTACACTAGTCTAAGCACTGGCTTCTGATCATTCGTCCGAGAAGAGTCCGAGTTCGAACCCTTGAGGCATGGATGTTGTGTTTGTCTTACGGCACTGGCTCTCTCCCTTCCCTGGAACCGGTGTCGCTCTCATCCAGTTGTTCACGGTGTTCGTTAAACCTCAATATATATATATATAAAAAAGAATCCGAGATATACTCTACCAAACAAAAATTTTGGCTGACGCCCTCTGGCGGCAGAACTGTAAATTTTTAAAAGTAAAAAATATGCGCAAAATATTTTTCACGGCAAAACTGATCCGATGGAAGACAGATTCTTCTTAAAATAAAGCTTCTACATGTACAGACCACAAGAAAAATGTTCTTACAGATTACGAGTAACCTTAGCGTGACGAGTAACCTGACGAGTAACCTTAGCGTTATTTAAATATTATAGTAACATAGCGAATGGTATACAGTACAAAAATATTTTTTTCAACAGGGCTTTTAGCAGTGGAAATACTATTCCAAACAGAAATACAGCCCAACAGCTATAGTGACATAACTGTGTATTATAAACATCCATAAGTATGTAGAAAATGTTCCCAGAAGTGAATGGATCCGTTGTTAAAAACATTTTCGAAGACTTTTTTTAGCAGAGATATCGATAAAAATAAAATATACTTTTGCTCCCCTGGCTGGTAAATTCTGTATATTATTTTGGGCAGAATGTACACAAAAATATTTCTGTGCTGAGCAGTATTCGAAAGAAATGGAATTTTTTTATCCTGTTTTTAGACGTGCTCAAACGACTGGAAAATTTTTGTAAATAGTAACGTGCACTTACTATCTCTAGAAGGAGCATTATGAGTCAGGAAAGGGTGAAGTTATATGTAAAATAATCTTCACTGTGAAAGCTCACAGATACAAAACCATATTCCAGATCGGACTGTTAGATGCCTGGATATTGAGTGAAATAAGACATAAGCTCCCTAGCGGAAAAACTGCGCATTTCTTTCATCAGAAAAGATACACAAGATATTTTCTGTGGAAGGCAGCATGAGTTTTCATTTACTATAGGCTTCACTTATGTGTTGTTGTTTTTTAACGCTTACATGGATTCTTTTACTACAGTTTACTGAGATTTACTGAAAGAACCCTGATGTATGAGTTGAATTGAAACATTGAAGCGAACGACAAATTTAATGCACAGAATTATCGTACATAACTGCAAAAACTTTCTCTGAAAGATGAATTTCTCCAGTTCACTGTAACAGATCCTTACCTGCTGAGTACTGAACATATGCTGGGTAGGAATGAGACTTTTTTATGGCGACAATCGTGCATTGCGCAAGATTAAAAAAAAAAAAAAAAAGAAGCACATGTCTCTGAATGAAACACTTTACCTCGTGCTACCTGTATTGAGCAAATGCCACAGTTACAAGATGTTTTCAGAGGATGATGTCAGCCTAGGGCAGTAGCTCGCTATTCCTGTCAAACTACTTAATTCTATGACAGCGAAGTGCGTTGACAGTGGAGCATGCGCCCGAATAAAACAACGCTTACCTGACTTCTTTGCTACAAACGGTAATGATAATTGTCTTGGAAGTATCTTGTCTCTATGAAAGATTCAGAAGGCTTCTGCGAAATCAATGAACCGATTTTAAAGATCTGTTCACTGATTTGAAAAGAGAAGAAATTTAAAGAACAAAAGAATAATGAAAGAATAACAGAAAGAATTAAAGAAAGATCTCTCTATTTCCTGAGGAGACAAACATGTGCTTGACAAAGAGTTCGCAGTCATATATGTATATATCAAAAAGAAAGAGAGAGAAAAAAAGAAAGAGAGTGTGTAAAAAGAAAATTATAAAACAAAGTCATGTTTGAGAAATGTATTTAATAAATATTGTAAAAGAAGTTCAGACTTGAATCTGGGATGAGTGAAGGTTTTAGTTCCATTAAATGATGAACGATTCTTACTGGCTTGCAAAACGTCCCCAAAAATACCGAGTACAAAAAAAGCATCGTCACTTCATGAAGATTACTCACTAAAAACCACCTGTGATAACAAAATCTAGTGTATTACTGCCTGTGGGGCGGGAGGGGGCAGTGTTAAGAAACCAAGAAATCTCGACATTTTAACTCAGCTCATACACCAGGATTTATTGAGTATGCACATCTCAGGATCAGTCCAATTTTTTTATACCGATTATACCCTCCTTATAAGAGGCCCTCAAACGCAGATTTCCTTTAAAACACCACTTATGTCAGCTTTCAGTTCACAGTTACAAATAATGTTCACTATACAGAGAATTTTATTATCAGTAGAAAAATATTCGACTAAAGGTTTATCTGAATGACTGCAAGCTCCAAGCTTACGCATTATTTCTAGACACGTCCTGAGCTTGGCGGTCTTGGCCACACGAGGTCTTTTATCTATGAAACCCTCAATTTTCTGTCGCGCACGAAGACTTTTCTGTTTTATCTTACTCCTCGTTTTACTGGCACCTGTTAACTAAGGTGGGCTTGTGTCCATGTCGTTTACTAGTTTGTTCCCCATCGTATGAGCTTCCCTGGATTATAAAAAAATTTACCAACTGCTGACATCACAAAAAGAAAAGAACTGTAAGTAAGCACGTTATTAATAATTTATAACGAAGCGAACCCAGGACCCGTGGCCCATAAAACTAGCACCGTACCTGCACAGCCACTCGAACTTCCTAGATGCCTTGAACTTGTCCTGTTTAAACCACAATATACAAGCTTCTTAAGCATAAGCGTCGATGCCAAAACTTAAACATAAATGCATAATGGCAGCTGTACGTAGATATTTACTGTTGAATCAAACGTCACTATTTGCAGCTATTCCGGCACACAACTCGAGCTTCACTGGCATCCATCACACGTCTCATTGTACTTCTTGCTCGTCCCACAGCAGGACACTCAGAGGTAAATCTTCCATAGAGATCCATGGCAACAATTTGGCCCCGAAGAAGTCAATAAAATAGCGCGCCAGTGGACGGACATGAACCTAAAACGTCGAACCGTAACCGTTTGACTTTTTCTTCTTTTTTAACCAAGAATTGACAACTCAGATCATATGTAGAGGTTTTTGGGAAGGGAGTATCAGACCCCAATTCTTGAACAACCCTTAGAAGTAGGAAGCTAGGAGATTTGGGCTAGAGTGCCCGACAGGAAAGTCAACGGGAGCGAGGTAGAAGCCCTTATTTATAACCGCATGGCCAGTACCAGAGGTCCGACGGCTTCACGTGCCCATGCGACGCACGGCGGATATTTAGCGGTTCGAGCGTTCGTACCTGCCTGGGACCGAACTTGAGGTCTCTCCGTGGTAGTCACGAACGTGTTTACAACTCAGATCAGATCATATGTAGAGGATTTTAGGAAGGGAGTATCAGACCCCAGGTCTTAAACAGCCCTTTGAAGTAGGAAGCTAGGAGATTTGGGCTAGAGTGCCCGACAGAAAAGTCAAACTGAAGCGAGGTGGAAGCCATTATTTATTACCGCGGGGGGGGGGGTTACCCGGCGTCCGACGGCTTGACGTGCCCTTCCGACGCACGACCGATATTTAGCGGTTCGAGCGTTCGTACCTGCCTGGGATCGAACTTGAGGTATCTCCGTGGCAGTCACGAACGTTGACCACTAGATCATTCGCTGCCCGAGTTTACAACTCAGATCAGATCATATGTAGATGATTTTAGGAAGGGAGTGTCTGACCCCAGGTCTTAAACTACTCTTATAAAAAGGAAGCTAGGAGATTCTGGGGTAGAGTGCCCTACAGGAAAGTCACACGGAAGCAAGGCTGAAAGGGGGAGGAATACGCTTTTATTTGTAACAGCGGGGGGGATTAAAAGTGTCTGATAGCTTAACGTGCCCATGCAACGCACGGCGGATATTCAGTGGTTCGAACGTTCGTACCTGCATGGAATAGAACCTGAGACCTCAGCGTAGCAGTCACGAATGTTGACCAATAGGCCATCCGCGGACCATGAGTTTACAGCTCTCTCTCTCCGCGGTGCTACTTATATAGCCACTGGTATCGTGTCACGTGACAGACGTTATCGTAATTTCATGTCCGAGCACTGGGGTGCTGTCATAAACACGAGGGCCGCCCCGGTGGCGCAGTGGTCTAATCGATGGCCTCTGATCATTCGTCCGAAAGGGGTCCGGGTCCGAATCCCGGTGAGGCATGGATGTTGTGTTTGTCTTACGGCACTGGCTGTTTCCCTTCCCTGGAACTAGTGGCCCTAAATTAGGGACGGGTGTCTGCTTATAGTCCATTGAGATGCTCACGGTGGTCGTTAACCCCCCTCCCAAAAAAGTCACGGGAGTTGGACCTCTGTCTCTTCTCCTGTGTGTTGCTCTTTAGCGTTTGCTCTTGCGGGCATTCCTAAATCTGGTCCTTTAATGATTTCACGTGCCTGCCTTATTTTTTGCCCTGTGTTATATGGATATATTTTCGTATTGATTAATATGAGCCAGTTCTTCAACATGGGCACACGAACAGGTCTCTGACTCATCAGACCATTCCGCAAGAGCGACCTCTGGAATGCATGCTCGGAAGCGTTTACTTGTGTGCCTTGATTGTAGTCTGTCGTCAACTGAGGAATCGCGAGTTTTCCGTTGTCAAGAAAATGCGTGCCGATCGGCGTTCACCTCGATTGTCAACTGATGGGTGGATACGCGTCCCTCATCGGATTCTTCCTTAAGCACCTTCACTCAAGCCCCAGCGAGTTCTTCACTTTCGCCACTGCACGGGTTATGTATTGGTGGTTTGACATGCTCTTCTCTTTCTGTCTATATGTATCGGCGCTGGTGAGTGATGTCGCTCCTACGTGCTGTGGGACGCATTCTCCCGTAAAGACAGGAGTGATAATAATGAACTGACGCATGAGTGCATACAGGTAAAAAGACATTTTGGCCCATGAGTGTATACAGGTCAAACTAAAAGATTATACCAACACTAGAAGATTGCGCAACCCTAGAAGATTGCATCAGAACTAGAAGTTTCTATCAGTGCTAGAAGATTGCACCAAAGCTAAAATACTGCATCAACACTCGATTACAGGCTCTAACTTTTGGCAACATGGAAGAAAACTAACAGTTTAAATTTCATAAAACTTATTTCCTGTCTACAAAATAATATATTATATTAATACTTTAATAATTAGCATATAATTATATTAATACTTCCAGCAGGAAGTGGGGCTTTTAAGACTTCGTTTGTGTCTCCGTAATTTTTTCGGGTCATTTCCCTTTTTCGTGTTTAAATCTCCGGATAAAGTCTGCTGCATCCCCGACAAATTAACTCTGACCCACTATTTTCTGCGTTATTCTCGGGAGTGGTAAATTTTAATGATCTTCGGAGCAAGAAATCCTTGACTTGCGTGGGGAGTGGTAATTTTTTTCATCTGCAGAATAAAAGTGTTTATCACGCAATCTTCTTCCAGAATGGTTTCTGATGTAGTCGCTGATCATCTACTGTGATTTATTGTTTCCCTTGACCAGGACGTGGGTCTGTGGAGGGTTTGTCAGAGAAAATTTTTCCCAATAAGAAGAAATTCCTCCCAAATTGATTCATAAAGTCTAAGTAGTGTTCTCTGCTCTTCTAACTTACGTAATTAACGACACGGTTTCCTCATATTAATTAATACGAAAATATATCCATATACACCATCATCAATAGCTCCACCTCAGTGGGCACGAGAGTACTCTGATCTGACATTGGGTGGCTGGAAAAGTGTAACTGGCCCGATGAGTCCAGGTTCTAGTTTCGCCATGCCGACGGACTACTCTGTAATCAACGGCGCACGGATAAACACCTTCAACAAGACTACACGGTTGGATGGAAACAGGTCGACCGTGGAGACATTATTGTATGGAAATTGGGGAGACATCATTGTATGGAGTATCGCTGGATCCCCTCATCCGTATTGAAGACATTCACACCACTAGATCCTACCTAGACGTTGTTTCAGACCAAGTGTTACCCTACATGATTACCGTGTGTCTGGATGGCACTGTGCTCTCTCAAAAAGACAGTGGTCTTGTCGCAAGGACCACAGTGTGCAGGAATGATTCGAGGATCATGTCCAAGCATTTTCTATGCTCCCCTGCCTGTCCGACAAATTTCCCTACATTGAATTACGTCGAACTTCAATAGAACGCAACATTCGCCGGTCCAAACCCAGACTTTATTTTGCGCATCTGGTACATAATAGCTGTGAACTCGTTCGCTGTCTAATGAAGTAACTACCAAGTCGAATGAAAGGCATTAGAGCAGAAAAGGGATGTCCCCCACGCTGCTAGGTACAGGGTCATAACGTTATGGCTGTATGTAGTACTGTATAAATAGGTCCATGTGCACTAAAGGAGATGTACTAACTTTATCGTTTTGCCGATCCGTCCGTCTGTGAAGACGATGCTCACTTCGATTAGAAACTGGCCTACAAAAATTTTCGATTAAAATTTGTCAGCTAGATGGGGGTAAATGTATATTTTCACTCGTTGTGTGCATTTCCTTGTACTATATGGATTCAGGAAACCTGTTTTGGATCGGATTGATATCTTAGATATGAACAGAGTTTTCAAGTTTATTCTGGCGCAGAATATCTGTGCTAGGTAACGGCGCAATTAGCGGAGGTAGTCCAGTGCCCCGGGCCCTCTCCGTGAGGTATCACTTGGTTCTTCGTTCTTTGTTATTGGCTTCTTATTTTTAAATACATTTGTACATATTTATAAGCATATATTTAACGAATCATTGGAAAAACTTCAATATGGCAGAGATATTTTCATCGCTACCGAATATTTTGGAAAATGTTTTCTCCGGGGTATTTTTATTTGCATTTCAATATTTTGGACCACACCAGCGAAGAAATCCTAGGTGCGCTACTGGAAGGTAAAGTATAGTATTCCGAAAATAAAGAGTTTCAACTTTTTGCTTCACCATGAAATCATTGACTGTTCGTTTTTGTTTCTGTGCCGATGCTTTCCTCCACAGAATGGGAACTGAGCGGTTGGAGTGATTGCAGATAAATCGCGTAAACTTTCTAAAAGTCCTTCGCGTGTTTTGTTGCAGCTGTACAAAGACAGTTCTGGTTTAAAGCAAGAATTTTTTTACTATAATGCCGCTTGCTGAATTTCACGGGTCAGAAAAAAATAGATTCGGAGAAAATGTATGGATTAATGCGTGCATAAAAGTTTGAGCTATGTTTTGGATTAAATTAGGCTGTGCAATAGTCCGCACTGTGAGACAATTGAGATAAAATGTTTGTAAGCATATAAGGAATCTTTTCATGGTTGAAGATTCACTCCTGGTATGCCCAATTTAACGAAATCACGGAATACCTTCAGCGCAGCAACCTCTAAAAGCATTCTTGTTTGTCTATCTAGCATTCTTACAGCTCAAGAGGTTTATTTGGTTTGCACCTTCGTGTTTGGTATTGTTCATAGAACTAGACGTGGCACAGAACACTATGTTTAGAACGAGTTAACAAATAAATGAAATCGACGAAGACGATTTGGCTCTTTATTCAGAAGCAGAATTGTTAAGCTTATGATAATTCATCAAAATGCAGCGAAATTTAGAAGAAGTTTGCTTCTGTGGAGCATGTTGATGCTTAGCTCTTGACAACCACAAAGGATATAGAATAAGGGTAGAAGAAATGCGTTAGCACTTTACCACCACTTTATTCCTATAAATCCTAATTATCATCATCATAACGCAGTTGGGCAAAGACGACCACGCAATACTTCCAACATGTGATACCTTAGTCGCGATATTTTCAGATTTCTCGATCTTCTGCTAGTGCTCTCCAATCAGTTCTTCCCGTTGTTGCTCTCACATCTCCCCCCACACAATCTTCCCACGCAATCCTTGGTCTTCCTAAAAGTCTCTCACTCCTAGGTCTGTAATCCAACACAAGTCTAGGAAAATTCTCCACTGCTATGATAACCACATGTCCTGCCCACAGTAATCTGCCTTCCTTACTTCAATAATGTCATCATCATCATCATTGTCAACCATTATCAATCCACTGCTGGACGAAGGTCTCCCCAAGTTTCCTCCACAACGGTCTGTCTTGTGCCAGTATCCTCCATGTCACTCCCGCATACTTTCGAATTTCATCCACCCATCTTCCATGTGGTCTTCTTCTGGGTCTTTTCCTGTCCCTTGGAATCCAATCTAAAATTTCGGCTGTCCATCGATGGTCTGTTCTTCTGGCAGTATGTCCAGCCCATTGCCATTTCAGGGATTTAACTCTGATCATGATGTCTTCCACTCTTGTCATTTTTCGGATCCACGTGTTCCTCTTCTTATCTCTCCTGGTTACTCCAAGCATGCACCTCTCCATGCTTTTTGAGTTGTCTGCAGCCTTTGTATGTCTCTTTTAGCTAAGGTCCATGTCTCTGCACCATACGTAAGCACTGGAAGGATGCATTGATCAAACGCTTTTCTTTTAAGACATAATGGCATATTGCTCTTGAAAATTATGCTGCTTCTTCCAAAAGCTCTCCAGGCAAGTTTTGTACGCCGATTAATTTCTTAACCAATGTGACCCTCACTTGATATCTGCTGTCCAAGATAAACGTACGTGTCTGTTATCTCCAGCTTTTCTCCATCAATCGATAAATCTTCATTTCTTGTAAAAGCATTGTACATCACTTTTATCTTCTGAAAGTTCATTTTTAATCCCACTTCTTTACTCTTGTCAGCAAGTTCCTGGATCATGCTCTGTAGCTCTGATGGGGTAGTTGCCAAAATGACTATGTCATCAGCAAAACGAAGGTGGGTTAGATAATCTCCATCAATCTTTATCCCTTTGTTTTCTCAGTTCAGTGATTGAAAGACATTTTCCAATGTGGCATTAAAGAGCTTCGGAGATATGGTGTCACCTTGTCTCACTCCTTTTCCAATTTTTATGTGTGTTGTATTTTCAAACAGCCGAATCTTTGCACTTGCATTTTCATAGATGTTATTAATAATATTAATGTATGCATCTTCAATACCGCAGGATTTCAGAGCCATTGTAACTGCTGATGGTTTCACCGAATCAAATCCTTTTTCATAATCGATAAAAGCCATGCACAATGGAAGTTCATATTCCCTCGCTCTTTCAATTAGTTCTCTCAGTACGTGGATATGATCTATTGTGCTGTAGCCACTCCTGAATCCAGCTTGTTCTCTCGGTTGAGCCATGTCCAGTGTCACCTTCAAGCGGTGTGAAAGAACTTTAGTGAAGATTTTATAAACCACTGATAGGAGGCTGATAGGTCTGTAGTTCTTGAGATCCTCAATGTCACCTTTTTTTATGTAGCAAGATCATTGTAGCGTTGTTCCAATCCTCAGGAATTTTCCCTTCATTAAGGCATCGAGTGAAAATTTGGGCGAGTACTGTTTCGATTTCTCCACTTGCTTCTTGTATGATGTCTACAGTAATTCCATCTTCTCCTGGAGCTTTTCCCCGCTTCATGTTCTTGATTGCATGTGCAACTTCTGCTGGAAGGACTGAAGAAGTCTGGTACTGGTATCTTTCATGATGTGTTATATGAAAGGGACTTCAATAATGTACTTTCTTCAATATAATTCTTCATTGCGTTTTCTTGCCCACTCATCCACTTCAGTGTCAAATACAGAAATATAAATTTTCTTCAAAATATTTTTTTCACAGAGCTTGAGTTGTCGTAGATCTTGATTCCGGGAGTTTCATGTATTACTTATATACAAACCACAAGTACTGTCAATGTCCTAATGTAACTTGATGCGCCTTGATATGCTTTTCAATGCCCAAATCTTATTATAGAATTCCAAAATATATTGACTTCCGACCTGTTACTTAACCTTTTTTTTTTTTTTTTTTTTTTTTTTGCTTATTGCTCCGAAATACCATAAAAAAATATTTTTTGTTTTACTTTTACCAGAACTGGCACTTGCTCTTTTCCATATCACGATAAAGTGATCAACTGGAAGTGGTTCTCGCAAACAATACAATGGGATTTAATTTATTTATTAATTTTACTTGAGCGGCTTTGAGGACAACTGAAGCTCGAATTGACCTGTTCCTCACACAGGGATAATGAAAAGGAAGAGAGGCGAATACACTGTCCAAGTCTTACATTGTTAGTGGAGATTCTCACATTACGAGATTCGGCACTATGCACAACATAAGTGGGAACCAGGTCCTGGTTGGTTAGTTGTTTATTCTTGATAAGTCTCTGTTACGTTATGCAATGGGTTAGGTGTTCCAGCCGGTAGCTGCATAGGTAGGGGTATGGATCTGTTTATAAAACCACGTGCGATTGCTTCACCACGACGCCAGCGGCTTTGCATGACACACGAATCACGGTAGGTGTTTGGATTGTCTGGCCGCGGGCCTAGTTCATCTACACGCAGGGACAATGAAATTTGCGCATCTAGAAGAAAACATGCTACAACTGCGAAACTTTGCAAATAGCTAGAGTGCGTGACGGTATGCAAAGGATCCACGTTTGGTGCGAGTGCGCATGGCCGCACACCCTATGGTGGCGCTGCAAGCACGAACCGGCAGCCTTATAAACCGGCGTGAAGTCGATGCCTTATGAAAGCGAAAAGCACCGGCCGAAGCAAGCAAGAGTACAGAGTGACAAGAATGTCGGGTAGCCGCCAGGGACGTCGATTTACCCAACTTACGGACTTTGAGAGAGGACTGATCATCGGACTGGAAACCGCAAGGTTGTAGGCGCGCCGTATAGTCCGCCACGTGGATCGTTCTGATCATATCTTCCGACAGTGTTGGGAGCAGTGGACACGTGACGGTACTGCCTCACGGCAGAGCGGCTGCGGACGGACCAGGAGGACCAACGGTAGAGAGGATCGACGGATCGTGCGATAGGCACGAACGGATTCCACGGGGACCCGGTCCGCTATACAGGCAGATGTAGCGGCTTCTGTGTGCCCAAGAACCATTTCCCGACGCCTCGTGGAAGAGAATCTGCGATCTCAGCGCCCCTTATGTGTGCTTCCATTAACACCGGAACATTGCCGACTCCGTGCGCACTGGTGCCATACGAGAGCGACGTGGAACGCCACAGACTGGTGACGTGTGGCGTTTAGCGATGAAGTGCCGCTCGTTTTGGAGACAGATGATCATCGTGTCCGGGATGGAGGTCCCCGGGACAAGGATTAATTCCAACCTCGCTATCGAGCGATACACCTCCACCACTACAGGCATTATGGTATGGGAAGCAATTGCCTACGATAGCCGATCAACTGTAGTAGTGGTACGTGGATCATTGATGGGCCAGCTGTATGTGGATGAGATCCTACGGCCCTATGTGCTCCCATTTCTGGCCGGGATTCCAGGTGTGCTATACCAGCAGAAAAATGCCCGCCTGCACACGGCTTGGGTTGCCCAGAACTGTGTACGTTATGTCTAGACACTTACATGGCCTGCCCGCTCCCCGGACATGTCCCCTATCGAGCATCTGTGGGATCAGTTGAAACGCCGGCTACCGTTGTGCCGCACTGTCCTGGATTTGGAGCACATCGTCCAACACGCGTAGGCTAGTCTGCCGCAGGGCAACATCAGGCGTCTGTTCGAATCCATGCCGGATCGTATTGCAGCATGTATCGCCGCACAAGGCGATGCGACGCGCTGTTGAAGATGACCGGACTGCGTGCCAAGATCCCTCTGCAGCTCATTTTTTGCCATCATGTGTATCATTCATCTGTATCATTACGTCCATAAAATTTCAGCTCAATCCGATGCTTCCTTCTTGGTGCGCAAATTTCATTGTCCGTGAGTGTAGTTCATGAGCGCAAACGACTATGCCTCCCGCAGCCCTTATGGCCATGTACTGCTTAAGTGACAGATCTGACTGAATGCATTATAAAAATTGATGCGTCTAACAATCGATTGTAGGTTTGGAAAGTTTTGCTTTTTGGAAGAACTTAAAATTTTTTGTTTTCGAAGAGCTTCTCAAAGTTTATACACTGCCGTACAATTGCTAAGGACGGATGAGAATAGCAACGATAGCAACCATAAAATGGAAGGCAGGAAAATGTGGAAATTAGCATAAGTGCGGGATACAGTAAGACGTGTTGTGCGTATGCCAATTTTGGATTGCCGAACTTGTTCGTGACGTCATAGCGCTAATATAAGAGATATTAAGGATTTGACGCGTATTGACCGTTGTTGTTCAAACGCAAAGTTGAAAGGGAAAGAATCAATTGACGAACTTGCAATTTTCACTATGTCTTCCAGACACCACCTAGATGATTTTACGCGTGGCCGTATTATTGGCAAAATTGACAAAGGGCGAAAAATAGCAGATGTTGCCAGGGAGTTCGACGTCAGCCACAGTGTTGTTTCAAGGCTTTGGAAATCACTTCAAACAGATGGAGAGTGTAGCAAACGTCACGGGGGAGGTCGTGTTCGCAGTACGACACCTGCAGAAGATCGGTATATAGTGCTCTCAACGAAAAGACACCGGCTCAGCACAGCTAGCGAGGTAGCAAATCAGTTTATGGCTGCTACTGGCAAGCGAATCTCCCGAAAAACTGTCGCCAGACGTTTGCATGAAGGAGGACTATACGCCCGCCGTCCTGTTGTGTGCATCCCATTGTCCAGACGTCACCGTACCGCCCGTTTGCAATGGTGCCATCAACATTGCAATTGGACTGATAACGACTGGTCTGCTGTCCTCTTCTCAGATGAGAGCAGATACAGTCTATCGTCTGATTGTCGACGACAACTGATCTGGCGTGATAGTGGTACTGCATATTGTCCAGCAAACATACAGAAAAGGGACCGATATCCGACATGTAGTGTCATGGTATGGGCTGGCATCATGAACAATGGCCGTACGTCCCTCTATGTGCTTCCAACTGGGACTGTGACTGGCCAACGATACATTAATGATGTTCTGCTACCTCATGTTCGCATGTTCCGTGGTGCTGTCGGTGATAGATTCATTTTCATGGACGACAACGCAACATGTCATCGAACAGTCGCTGTCCAGGAGTGTCTTGAGAGCGAGGATATTAAACGCCTCGTATGGCCAGCACGTTCTCCAGATCTGAATCCCATTGAAAATGTGTGGGATGCTTTGGGGAGGAGTTTTGCTGGTCGCCAATGCCCTCCAATAAACAAGGACACCCTCATCCGTGCACTGACAGAGGAATGGGATAAATTACCCAACAGCTGCTTGATAATGATGTGCAAAGCATGACACGACGTGTGGAATCTTGCATCGCCCACCATGGTGGCTATATCCCGTATTGACATCTTACGCAGGAACGCCTGCGGACGGTAATTGCATTTTTTTCACGTTTACGTATTCTGCACAAAATGGCCTGTTTGTCCCTTGAACTCGTTCCAAAGCCTTCTGGATTTCAGAGCACAATAAATTGTCTTTCTTGTAATGTCCTGGCATTCTGACATTATTTTATTTCACTTGGCATCCAACCACACTTACTTTTTTATGCGCTATATAGCCGTTTATGATCCGTCCTTAGCAATTGTCCAGCAGTGTATTTAGAATTGTTGCTGAACGAATGAGGAAGCATGATTTTTTAAAGTATTTATTGATCATTATCGATTGAAAGTAGATTTTTGCCCCAAAAGTGTTTAGTGGGGATTTCGGGAATTTATTTAGGTATTTGAAACCTTAACGTTCTTTTCAATACGTTGTTTGAAATACACTTTTAGTCTGCTTGCGCTCAGAACTTACTGCGTTAAGAAACAAAAGGTAATGAGAAACGTAAGGTATTGCGATATGAATTCAACCGAGGTTTCACTTAAAAGTTACTCGGTGAGTGTGCAATGGAAAAATGAGGTTGTTTTAAATTGGCTATTAAATGCACATACAAATGAAAAGTTTTTTTTTTTTTATCAGAAATGTCTCATGGAAAAGACTTAATTTTAGCTTATTGTGATGGATGATGTCAAAAATAAAAAATAAATATATTCATACTGCATGTAGAAAATGATTAAGAAGAGTAGTTTTGATTTTTCGGAAATGCTCGGCTGATCTGAATCGCTCAAGTGTAAAAAAGAACTCGGCAAAGGCTGAAAATAAGCTAAATCCTTAAATGTGGAAAATCGTTTTCTGCAATACAGGTGGGAGCAGTTTTTTCGTTAGTGATAAATGGATGGCCAAGCATGTCACAAGGAAAGAAAAAACAACAACACTTTCTTTATCTTGCTATAGCTTTTTGCTCCTTTTTCACCCGCGTATTCATATTAAAAATTAGCGTTCCAATGTCGCCATTTGTCTATTTTCTCTCATTGTAAGAACATGATATCTCAGCTTTTAAAAGGCAAAATCAAAGAATTTTCTTTTTTTACCTAGATTCTTCATACATTATCCTGCTTCACCGAAGGAACGATTGTCTGGTGAAAGTTTATAACTGTGTTCGTCACGATTTCTCTTTCCCTTACAAACGGGTTTTAAAAATTCCTTGAAGTTGGAATAAATGAAAATATGAACAATGTTTTTTTTTTTTTTTTTTTTTTGTAATGAAACAGAATATCCCCCACTTGGTGGCAGTAATTTCAAGTAGGGCTAACCGAAGCCCACCATGCTGTTTGCGTCTGTGTGTGGAGGCAATATGTTTCTCGCGATGGAACCTCCTAGATTCTAAGAAGTTCCACATGATTCTGGAGTCATCATCAACCATTATCAATCCAATGCTGCTGGACGAAGGTCTACTCAACAGTTTCTTCCACAACGTTCTGCCTGGAGCCAGTCTCATCCATGTTACTCCAGTATGCTTTCGAATTTCATCCACCGGCTTCCTACGTAGTCTTCTTCTGGGTCTTTTTCTGTTCTTTAATAACCAGTCAAGTATTTCAGCTGTCCATAGGTGGTCAGTTCTACTTGCAGCATATCCAGCTCATTGCCATTTCAGGGAATTTACTTTGATCATGATTCATATATTCCACTCTTGTCATTTTTCTGATCCACGAGATCCTATTCCCATTATCCCTGATTTCACCAAGCATTCACCTCTCTGTGCTGCTTTCAGTTGTCTGTAGCCACTGATGTCGTTTTTAGTTAAGGTCCATGTCTCTGATTTACAAGTAAGAACAGGAAGGATGCGTTGGTTAAACATTTTCCTTTTAAGACACATTAGTGAATTATGTCTCAAAAGGAAAGTACCAAGGCATCCTTCCAGTTGGAGCCTATTGGGCCATATTCGAACTTTTCTTTTCCTTTGTGCTTTTCCGTAGACGCACTTTCATTATCACCGCAACTTTGTCGGAATATGTACGTATATACACAGTCTAATAAAAAATTATGACCACCCTAATGTAAGAAGCAACCGTAACCAGCATCCAGATGGCGTGCGTAGCAACATATGCAAATCATATAAGGCATTTAAAAGGACACGAACTCGCGGACGGTATGCGATTTTCCGTGAAAATGGGGAAAAGGACGTGACCTAACAGACTTTGAAAAAAGGATGATTGTTGGCTACCGACTGAAGGGTAGTAGCATTACATAAACGGGCAATATTGTGGGCCGTTCACATGGTGCAGTTGTTAAAGTGTTCCACAGTAGAAGGAAACAGACAAATATCTGCAGTGATCGGGGTAATAGTAGACCCCCAAGGACAATTGACAACCGTGGACAGCGGCGGCTATCCCGACTAGTACGATCCAACAGACGGGCCACAGTGGAACAACTGGCCAGAGCATTTAATTAAGGCTCGTCGAGGAGCGTATCAAAGACCATAGTCCAAAGAACTCTGGTCTTTATGGGTCTGCGGCACCGCCGCCCACTTAAGGTTCCTGCTGATGGCCAGACATCGACGATTAGGGCGTGAATTTACATCTGAGACCATCGAACAGTGGAAGAAAGTCGCCTTTTCAGACGATCACGTTTTGTACTTTATCGTTTAGATGGAGATTATGGCGAAGCACCTGAAAGAAATCATTTCGACACTATACTCGAGAAGAAATAGGCAGGACGTGGAAATGTGCTCGTGTGGGCTATGTTTGGCTGGGAATCATTGAGTGCAATCATCCCCATCGATCGTACGATGAACGCTTCAGGCTACCTATCCATTGTGGCGTATCATGTGCTCCCATTCATGATGACTATCTACTCCGATGGCATTGGTTGCTTTCAGTAAGATAATTCCCCTTCCTATGTTGTTGTACGTGTACGAGAATGGTTTGAGGAGCATTTCAGTGATTTTTAGCTTACCAACCTGATCACTATACTCGCCGGACATCAATCCCATTGAACATCTGTGGGACTATCTTGACTAACAGGTTCGACAGATGGATCCACCACCGATGAATCTTGATGATCTGCGAGAAGCTCTGGTGTCTGCGTGTTATAGCATCCCACAGAAACGTTCAAAGGCAGTCCTATCTGAATCAATGCCAATTCTTATATCTACGGTACTGGCGGAACGAGGAGGTCAAAATTTTTTGATTGGACTGTGTATATTAACCTGCTGCTTTCATTTCTAGAGAAACTTATCGAAAAATATTTGCTATTTCCTAGTGTGTGTAAACGAAAAATATAAGACAAAGATGTACCTTGGCTTTTGAAGTACGAGACCCAAAGACTTGCATTCAAGATATCATGACACTTGAGCTTATTTTCATCAGCAATATCGCTAAGATACAGTGGAGAGGGGAAACGAACAACATTTCAAAATTTGGTGGTATCCCAAATCTAGTTTTGTGTCATTTCAGGAATTTAAGGATATAAATGAATTTTTCAAAAATTCAAATGTGTATTGATCAATAAAAAAAAACTGACTGATGAGAAACATGTGAATTCATGTGATTTGATAAACACAGCCTAGATGTTTCATTCCGTCTCTTGAAAAAAAAACAAAAAAAACAAGAAAGATGACACCGAATTTTTGGGTGTAATAAGCACGTATTTTGAATCCGTTCTGACGCAAATTAAATTTATCAAAACTATTCAAAGTCAATAGAACCGGTATGGAAAACAATAGTATCTGACGGAAGAAAAGTTTTTCAATCGGGTTTTTAATCCCTCAGATATTGCTGTAAACGGAATCGTGAGCTTACGCCCTTTGTTTGCAGACTTGTGCGTTAAAAAAAACATGAATTTATATGAGAAACATTTCGTACCGGAAACGCTCTCCAACATAGAAATAATTTTTCAAATCGGACTCTTAAAAACAGAGATATCGACAGAAATAAGATGAGACTTTACGTCCCCTGGTGGGAAAACCATGCATGATTTTAGGAAGAATGTATTCTCAAAAGGTTTTTCCATATGAGCACTATCGGTCCAAGAAAAAAAAATTTAGTCGAGTTTTCAGGAGCCCAGATTTTGCTACAAATACATCAGAAGCAGAAATTAACACTTATGCCCCCTGGTGACCAAACCATTCTTTACCAAACATTAGATATTAAGTGAAAAATCTTTTCCTTCAGGTCTTGTATGCGATACAGGAAGAATTTTTCAAATCGGAGTTTTATAAGCAGAAATAACGCAGAAAACGCTGTTTACCTTTGTGCCCCCTAGCAGAAAGTCTATGATTTACTTGAAAATTTTGAATTTATAGGGAAAATATTTCGCATCGGAAACACTGTCCAAAAAAGAAGGAATTTTTCAAATCGGACTCCTAAAAGTAGATATATTGACAAAAATAAGATATACATCTACGCCCCCTGGCGTAGAAACCATGAATTATTTTAAGAAGAAAATGTTCCTAAAAGGTTTGTCGACATAAGTAGTATCGGTCAACAAACCACTTTTTTTTCAATCGAGATTTTAGAAGCTCATATTTTACTGCAAATGCATCAGAAGCGGAAATTAAGACTTACGCCACCTGGTGACGAAACCATTTTTTACAAAAAATTAGAAATTATGTGCAAAGGATTTCCCATCAGGAGCTGTATCTGGTGCCGAAAGATTTTTTCAAATCGGAGATTTAGAAGCAGAGATATAGGGAAAACGCAATTTACACCTAGGCCCCCTAGCGGAAAGTCCATGAATTACTTGAAAATTTTTAATTTATAGAAAAAAATGCCACACTATCAACACTATCCAACAAAGAAGGAATTTTTCAAATCGGACTGCTACAAGTAGAGATATTGACAAAAATATGATATATATCTACATACATCTACGCCTTCTGGCGGAGAAACTGTGGAATATTTTAACAAGAAAATATTCCGTAAAGGTTTATCGATGTGAGTGGTATCAGTCCAGGAAAGCCGCCCCGGTGGCGCAGTGGTCTAAGCGATGGCTTCTGATCATTCGTTCGGAAGGGGTCAGGGTTCGAATCCCGTGGGGCATGGATGTTGTGTTTGTCTAACGGCACTGGATCTCTCCCTTCCCTGGAACCAGTGACCCTAAATTAGGGACGGGCGACTGCTTATAGCCCATTGAGTTGCCCACGGTGGTCGTTCAACCTCCAATCAAAAAAAAATCAGTCCAGGAAATAAGTTTTTCATTTGATATTTTAGAAGCTCAGACTTTATGGCAAATACATCAGAAGCAAAAATTAACACTTACGCCCCCTGGTGGGCAAAGTATTCTTTACCAAAAATTTGAAATTATATGCAAAAGATTTTCCATCAGGAGGTGTATCCGCTGAAGAAAACATTTTTCAAATCGGAGTTTTAGAAGAAGAGTTATCGTGGAAAATGTAATTTACTTTTACGTCCCCTAGCGGAAATCTATGCGTAATTTGATAAAGTAACTATATCTAAAATACTATTCGACATAAATGGATTCGAAAGATAAAAGAAGTTTTTCAATCGGATGTTTAGAAGCAAATATGTGGAATAAAATGTATTTTTAAATTTGACATCATCTGCATTTACGCCCTCTAGCGGCGAAATTGTACATCGTAAAAAAACTGAAATAAAGGATCATCATTCGCATATTTCAAGCTTCCCAATGCAAAAAGAATTTTCCAAATCGGACTGATAGTTGCAGAGATATCGTGGATACATACCGACGGACGGACAAACCGGTAACATAAGCACGATATTTTTTTCCGCTTTCCAACCGTAGGTTGAAGAAACGTATATGCTCCAGCTTTGTCCGTCCGACGTCTGTCCGTCCTTCCGCACAATAACTCACATGAAAACGGTTCGATTTCAACGAAATTTTAGTATGTGGTAGGGGACCACCTGGGGACGAACCCTATTGAAAATGGGCGAAGCAGGGTCAAAGAGGTCAGGACATAGAAGCGGGATCCATTCCATTGCTCTTATGCGTCATAACTTGGGTAAAAATTGTTCTATTTCGATTAAATTTTAGTATGTGGTAGGGAACTACCTGGGGACGATCCCTATTGAAAATGGGTGAAATTGGGTCAAAGATCAGGACATAGGAGCTGGATCCATTCCATTGCCTTTATGCGTCATAACTTGCGTAAAAAAGGTTCGATTTAGATGAAATTTTAGTATGTGGTAGGGAATCACTGGGCACGAACCCTATTGAAAATAGGCGAAATGGGGTCAAAGGTCAGGCAGGGCATAAGAGCGGGATATATTCCATTGCCCTTATGCGTCAAAACTTGCGTAAAAATTGTTCGATTTCGATGAAATTTTAGTATGTGGTAAGGAGCCACATGGGGACGAACCCTATTGAAAATAGGTGGAATGGGGTCAAAGGTCAGGACATAAAAGCGGGATTCATTCCATTGCCTTTATGCGTCATAAAATGCGTAAATATGGTTTGATTTCGTTGAAATTTTAGTGTGTGGTGGGAGCCACTGGGGACGAACCCTATTGAAATGGGCGAAATGGGGTCAAAGGTCAGGACACTGGAGTGGGATCCATTCCATTGCCCTTGTGCATCATAACTTACCTAAAAGATTGCGACAAAACTTTATCATGTTGTTTCAGAGGTATAGTGAACCGGTTCTGTTGAATATCAACGAAATGGGGTCAAAGGTCATTGCACAAAAGCCAGATTTATTCCACAGCCATTATTCTCATAACTTGCGTAAAACTGCTGCTATTGCAACAAAACTTTATCATGTTGTTCCGGAGGTATAGTGTACCGGTTCTGTTGAATATCAACGAAATGGGGTCAAAGGTCATTGCACAAAAGCCAGATTTATTCCACAGCCATTATTCTCATAACTTGCGTAAAACTGCTGCTATTGCAACAAAACTTTATCATGTTGTTCCGGAGGTATAGGGAACCGGTTCTGTTGAATATCATCGAAATGGGGTCAAAGGTCAGGACACAGAAGCGAGATTTATTCCACGGCCATTATCCACATAACTTGAGTAATGATTTCTGGTATGTTGGAAAGCGTATCATAATCAATGCATTGCATGATTTTACTAACTTGTTTTTACAAAAGACGTGCTAAAAATGTTAGTAGCAGATACTCCCTAAATATCTTACGTTATGTGAAACATCTTGGATATATCACAAAAATCCAAACGAGTTGTAAATAGTATGGGTGGGGTTAATGGTAATCCAGTGCTAGTCAATGGTTGCTGAATGTCTATCCCCACTTAAAGTTTTTGCGCCAATTTCAAAGAAGGTCATTTTTGTTGAGACCTTTGTGTTGGTGGTTCAGCTGTATTAAATTTTTATGGTTTAATCGTTTAGAAGCTGCCGGCCAAGCTGTTTTTTTTTTTTTTTGAGGGTTTTCTTTAATGATTTATTGGACCTGCTGGTACAGACTACAGAGACATGACAGACATAAACAGGATACAGATATTTCACAGCAACAAGTACAAATCATACATGGTAACCAGCATGCCAAATGATCAATTTACACAGATATAGACAGTGTTTGATCATGTAACACATTGTGAACAAGTATACATCAAACACGGATTTGACAGTATGCTAAATGACCAAAGTACACAGGTAACCAGTGTTGGACAAATAACACATTGAGGGCCAGAGCCGAAAGACAAACACAAACATCCATGCCTCTCCGGGATTTGAACCCGGACCCAGTTCGGACGAATGATCAGAAGCCATCGCTTAGACCACTGCGCCAACGGGACGGCATGACAAACGTGTTATACTTACATTTTTGTTCAGCAGTAGATTTTGCCATACTTAATGATCCCTATTTTTTCTTTCTGGAAAACAATGTTTATTTCTTTTTACAGTTGTTTGCAGTTTTAAGACAATAATAGCATGCAACTTTTCGCTCACAAAACTCGTCAGTTGGCGGATTTTTTTATTTTTTTTTCGGAAAGAAAAGTTTATTTAATTCTAAGTGAAACAGCATTTGGATTATTACCAAAAGCGCACTGATAGAAATTGAGATATTCACAACATAGCGACCACTGGGTGCCTTCGGCCCTGACATCAAGTATCACGAAAGCTCCTCCCTGAGAAAGTTAGCACTGTATGACGTCAGCGTAACGGGAGCAGCGTTGCGTACGAAGCAGCAATTTTACTCACACGGTTGAGGAGGGTGACGTCATTCGTGTAGCGCTATTTCCGTTGTATCCAAGAATGAAATTTACGTAGTTAAAAATTTGAGGTACCGCCGGAAAAGATGTTTCACATAAAGAAACAGAAAAAAAAAAAAAAAAACGAGGACTTGGTATAACACTTTTTGTTAAACGATGGTTTTAGTTTCCTTGGCCAGTTACTTTTCAGAAGTTTTACTATTTGTTCAAAATGAATTGTTTAAGCTTGAACAAAGTATTACATGAATAAACTATTCCTTGATAAACCGAAGGTAATATGCTCACCAGAATAAAACGATGAAAGTGTTGAAGCCAAATATATGAGCATGGATTTAGAGAAACATTTAAACAGCAAAATTTTATATTTTAAAATGGGGTCATGAATTGCGTTTGATTGTTTTATATAGTTTTATATATACTGTCCAAACTGAAAATCCTCCAAATACGTGGCGTCAGTAAATAAACAAATACATCTCTCTTTCCACGTTCCAGAAACACATACAACCGAAAAATTGCTATTCGAAAAATTGTTATAACGCACTCGGCTGGATATCGAGAGACCACTGGGTTCCCCAGTGGTGACCGAATAACAATTGTACAGTTTGTATGTGTTTCTGGAACGTGGAAAGAGCGATGTATTTGTTTGTTTACTGTCCAAACATTGGCTGTATGCGTCAACGCCGAAACTTCAGAAGAACGAGTTGGTGACGGCGTGGAGGATACAGCGACTAAAAGCTGTGCTGCATTATTAACATTGAAACACTGGGAAAAAAAAACCTACATTCAGGACACTTCCCGCTAAACAGTCAAATTTGCATTAATTCTCGATGCGCTCAATAGCTATCTTTGCGTGACTTCCAGTGTCGAAAAACTAAATAGAAATGACGTGCAGTTCTTTGGAAGAACTTCCTTCCAACACGCAGATGTTTAAGTGCTCGGTTATGGTAACTTTTGCGTGCATCATATTTTGGTCTTCTTTTTCCTGCTGCTTCAAAAAACTATTTACGTAGATTGTACCTGACCAATGCGTACCTATTCATATGGACTGGTTCGAAAGGGACGTCATAAATAGATTTACAGTAAATACACTGTCACTGAAAAAAAAACTGATAAAAACTGCTTTGGGAGGGGGAAAATGAAAGAGTTTAGCAGTTCTTTATTCAAAATTTGGATTGCCTCTGGACAATAAAATTTTATTGAAACAGTCACGATTTTCACAAAGCTGAATTCATTTTTGCGTATTGAAAATTATCTGTTTATATTTCAACTGATGATGTCAACAGTAGGGCGAGTCGAAAATTCCAAAATGTTTCTGATCGAATTGCTACAGTGCGAAAAGGTTGCCCCTGGTATAGCTAAAGATAATGCAGAAAAAAGAATCTGTCAGACAATATTTTGTGTTCGTGCATGACGATCAAAATTATAGAAATTTCCAAAATTTACCCAACTTTATTGACTTTTGTAAGTACCAACTACATTACAATCGAATTGCTATAGTACGGCAAAGTTGCCTCTCTCATAGATAAAAATAATGAAAAAACGTTTTTTTGAATTAAGGTAGTATTTTTCGTTGACACATGACGATCAAATTTATACAAATTCGACAAATGTAGAGATTTGCACAGATTCGTTCTTAAGTACCAAATACGCTGAAATGCCAGAAAAACTGGTACACCAGTCTAACACTTGGTAGGTCTCCCACGGGAGCGCAGGATTGCAGAAATACGACGGGGCATGAACTCCACTAGCTTCTGGAAATATGCTGTCGGCAATGCACATCATACTTCCTGCAGAGCGTTCCACAATTCGGGGACATTCCGAGGTCTTGGATTCCTGTGTTCGATAGCGCGTTGCATGGCATCCCAAATGTATTCTATCACGTTCAGCTATGGGGACTTGGGTAGGAATGGCAACACCCCAAACTCAGATGAATGCTCCTCTAACCATAATGTGGCGTCCCGACACTTGTGTGGAGGTGCATTGTCCTGTTGGAACAGGCCCAACCCATCAGCATGAATGCAGGACATGAACGGGTGAACCTCGTCAGGAAGGAATCGTACATAGCGTTGGCAGGTCACAGACGTTTGTAGACGAAACAGGGTTCCCAGTGAAGTCCAGCTAAACACACCCCATACCATTACGGATTCCCCACCAGCCAGTACAGTTCCCTGTTGACAGGCGGAATCCATGGCTTCATGGGGTTTACGCCACACACGAATCCTTCCATCTGCCCGATACAGTTGGAAACGCGACTCATCAGACCAGGCTACTGTTTCCAGTCATCAAGTGTCCAGTGGCGGTGTTGCCGTGCTTAAGCGTGGCGCATTGCTCTGAGTCGTGCACCCATCAAGGGGACTCGAGTTGGGCGTCGGCTCCCAAAGCTCATATCGTGCAGGGCACGTTGCACAATCTGAACGCTGATGCTTGTTGAGGCTCCAGCATTGAATTCGTATTATACCTGCGAGAGTATTGCACGCCTATGGCGTGAAACGATTCTTAACAGCCGACGATGGTCATTTTCACCCAATGTCTTTTTACGGCCACACTGGTATCGTAAGTTGAAGGTTTTGCCGGAATTCTTGTAGTCACGGTACACCCTTGCAATGGTCGTCCGTGAAAATCCGAACTTCGTTTCTACCTCCGAAATACAATGGCCTATCTCACGAGCGCCAACTATGACACAGCGTTGAAAATCGCTTAAATCGTTATTACTTGTCATTCTCATGCCGAAAACAGCTCTGATAGCTGGCAAGGATGTCTATCGCTTTATATACGCACTGGCGGATGCAACCGAGTACGCGCATAGGTAACGTTGCTATGTATTTTGCATAAGCTCGTCTGTACCAGTTTTTCTGGCACTTCAGTGTACTTTCCCTACCACTTATTTACGGCTGAGACCCATTAGCCTTGACCTTGACAAACATGTCATGTGCTGGTGGTAATGGTAAGCAAACTAAAGTCTGTATTTGATAAAGCATGCACCCCTGCAGTATCTGAGTATAGCATAGTGCAGCTTATTAAGGCCTGCCATGATAAATATTACACACTGAGGAAAAGTTGAAACCGGCGCAAAAACAAACCAAGTTGTTAAAATAAGTTTGACAGTTTCACAAAAGAATCTAAGGCACTTTTTGATGTTGTTGCATGCAAGTGTTCTATGACGCTGGATTGGGTTTGTAATTAAAAAGGTGTCTCTTGTATTTGCCCAATATCAATCACATGCACCTGTGATAAATCGAAAAATGTCCCTTCGATTGAATAGAAGTTCCTATATCTCCAAAGACAGCAAAGTATTGGAAGGATTATAAACAGGAAACACAAAATCAAAGGAAACACATAAAATGTCCTGTAGTTAAAGAGGAAACACGCAAAATTAAAAAGAGAAAGCAAAGAAAAGAACGTTAAACTCCACTGTACACGGTCGTATTAAAATAATATGACCACCACCGGAATCACAGTGTACCCGCCTAGGCGCGTCGCAGAGTGCACGTGACAAGGTCGATCACACGAAGATATAAGCGGCCGGCCAGGACAGATGAGCCACGGTGCGTTACGTGAGCACAATGGGCACATTTAGTGATTTGACGGACGTTCAAAAAGGAATGATCATCCGCTACCTCGCCAAAGGTGGAAGTGTCTCAGAAACAGCAGACTTCGTGGGCTGTTCGCTATGTGCTGTAATGAGGGTTCACCAAGAATATACCGCTAGCACACCGAGTACCTCCCGACATCATAACAGTAGAGCCCCAAAGGCCATCGACCTCATTCGCGTCGATTGCCCTTTACCAGTAGACGGAGGCGACTGGTAAAGGGCAATCGACGCGCAACAGTGCAGCAATTGACCACGCAAATGAACCCTGGGGCACTCAGTTACGTGTTCCCGATAACAGTAGATCGAACCCTGTTAAGCATGGGTCTCTGGAGTCGACGCTGCGTCAAGGCGCTCATGTTAACCCAGGTCCATTGGCAACGACGCTTGCAGTTCGTATGGGACTACCGTCATTGGACAGTGAAAGAGTGGGAAAAGGTTGCCCTCTCCGACGAATCGAGGTTTCTTCTCCACAAAAGTGACGGGCGGTGGGGGATACGGCGTCAGACATAAGAGAACCGACACCTGGACACGCTTGTCGGTCAAGTACAGGCCGGCGGTAGCAGTGTGCAAGGAAAATCTGGGGGATGTTTTTCTGGTATGACCTGGGACCGCTGGTACCACTAGATGGGTCCCTGAACTCCAATGGCTACTTGCCCATTATTGCTGACCACATGCGTCCCTTCATGTTGGGCGTTTACCCTGTTGGTGATGGTGTCTTTCAATAGGACAATGCGCCGTGCCACATCGCTAAGGGGGTTCGTGACTGGTTCCAGGAACACGACAGCGATGACTCCGTTCTCTCTTGGCCTTCGAAATCACCCGATATCAATTCCATAGAGCACTTGTGGGACTATTTGAATCGACAGGTTCGACTTGCTGATCCAGAACCATGTCATCTCCGGGACCTCCGTGCTCTGCTGTAGTCCGAATGGGCACGTGTGCCTCAAGCAACCTTCCAGAGCCTCGTTGCGTCCATGCCACACCGTCTCGCCGCTGTCATCCGGGCCAAGG
Source organism: Macrothele yani (assembly GCA_039090855.1). Taxonomy (NCBI): domain Eukaryota; kingdom Metazoa; phylum Arthropoda; class Arachnida; order Araneae; family Macrothelidae; genus Macrothele; species Macrothele yani. The sequence continues at coordinate 82,586,845 of CM077026.1, forward strand.
GTGGTTATTCCCGTTATTAGGTTGGTGGTCATATTATTCTGATACGACTGTGTATATGCCAATTTTTACCACTTCTAACTCATAGTTTCCTTCTAGTGGACAGGCGAGGACATTTTTTTTTTGAGGTTTTAACGACCACCGTGAGCAACTCAGTGAGCTATAAGCAGTCGCCCGTCCCTAATTTAGAACCACTGGTTCCAGGGAAGGGACAGAATCAGTACCGTTAGACAAAAACAACATCCATGCCTGACCGGAATTCGAACCCGGACCCCTTTCGAACGAATGGTCAAAAAACAGCGCTTTGACCACTGCGCCACCGGGGCGACTCCGAGAACATGAGGAAAAGTTACTATCTTCAACCTTCTGCTGTGTGCTCTGAACAAAAAGACACCTCAAACTGAAGTAGATAATTTCCCCGAGTTTCTTTACAGAAGATCAACTTTGTCTAAATTTGTGGAATTTCTATCATTTTGATTATCATGCGCGAACAGAAAATATTGTCTTAATTCAAAAAAAACTTTTTTACATTACATTTAGCTATGCTAGAGGCAACGTTTCCACAGTACAGCGATTCGATCAAAAACATTTCGGTATAAGATATAGTATAACTATACTAGTGTTCCTAATTCATTGACGTAGATACAAATTGTAGTTTCCAAGCTTTCGCACATAAACCAGATGGCTTTTCCAAGAAAGGTAGACAGCAAACTGGAACTCCTTCATTCAAAAAAAAAAAAAAAAAAAAAGATACCGATACATGTCTTTCCTGAAAAAGCCATCGGGTTGATGTGCGAAAGCTTGGAAACTTCGATTTTTATCTGCTCCAATACATTCGGATCACTAGTATAGTTATACTACCTTATGCATAGTTGGTGTAAAGTTCCATGCGATATTATTCAACATTTCGCTTTTTTCGACCGACCCTATCCAACAACCTTCGTGACTGAGATATAAATTTTAACCATTTAATTTTTCGCCTAAAATAGAATCAAACACGTAAATCAGAATTGTTTAAAAAAATGAAATTCTAAACACTACAGATGATTTTTCAGTAGAGGTTAAGATGTTTCTGGAGACTTTAAGCAGGCCACGAGGAATCGCCGCTTTCTCATTTAAGGTTACTAATCTCCACGAAGGGAACTGCACAATAAATTAATATAATAAAGTAGATTCCGGTAAATTGGGACACATCGTGGCTTGGCCCAATTACGCGAAGCTTTATCCCAAAGAGGTGATTTGAGATATTCTCCAAGAAATGTAGGAAATGATGGCGCACCGATTAACCGATGTCCCAGTTAACCGGAATCTACTGTACCAATATCTCACAGGAACTCGGATCCAGTCTTCAAACTCCCAGAACTTAATTGATCCTCGGACAGACAACGGTGAAGCCAATTAAGCCTATGCTAGGCATCATTTCATATCATCTGATATGCATATCAGATGATATCAGATTTGCATGTGCTTTGTGAAATTTTAGGTAGGATAAATGAGAAAAAAAGATAAAAAAGCAACAACCAAAACACAGTTTTTCATGCCCTGTGCAAGTACACCGAATTTCAAGCATGGTACAGCAAAGCGGATAATTGCAGAGAGAGGGACACGCGTACCACTTCGGCGTCCGGGTGTTACTTGCCTCTAATCTTCTGCTCTATAGGTGGTGTGTATGTCTGTCTGTCTTATGGACTTGGCTCTCTCCCTTCCCTGGAACTAGTGGTCTGTTTAGAGCATTAAGAGTTGTTTACGGCAATCATTAAACCCCGAAACAAACAAACAAACAACGAAAAGAAAGCATACGACAACAGGCCCACCTAAGCTCAGATATGCTCAAAGTACACTATCTACCAACAAGTAATTGGACACCCCTGCAATCGACGATATCTGCGGTCCAGATACACGTCACGGCCGCCGCCGTTAGATATCGTGTGGGAAACAACGCAACAAGTCGCATGCAAGATGCCACGCAGTTCGAAGCTCTCTGATTTCGAGAAAGGTGTAATCGTCGGGTATCACAGAAATGGCCGATCCATACGTGACATATCCAGCGAGTTGAAGTACTCAAAATCGACAGTGGCCTACGTGATTGGCAAGTGGAAGATGAGAGGTGACTGTCGGAATGTGCCCCGACCCGGCAAACCCACAAAACTGGGAGTTAGAGACCGACGGGTGCTGGCTAGAGAAATTCGGAAGAACCGCACCAAATCGATCGGCCACATCCGCGAGGAGTTTCAACAGGCATCTGGGAGTGTTCTTTCGATGAATACCATCCGTAAGGAAGCCCATCTGCTCGGTTATCATAAACGTGTTACCGCCCACAAGACTTTGAACACCAAGTCCAATAGCGCGCTGCTCGGCTAACGTGGTGCAAAGAACGTCGACAGTGGACCGTTGAACAGTGGAAACAGTTTCTCTGGAGCGACGAATCAAGGTTCACTCTCTACCGTTCGGATGGCAGGGTCTGGGTTTGGCGTCTGCCTGGAGAACGCCTCCAGCCGGAATGTATTGTGCCAACTGTGAAGTTCGGCGGCGGTGAAATTATGCTATGGGGATGTTTCTCCTGGTATGGCACGGGACCCTTGGTCGCAATTCCTGGTAGACTCAACGCCGAGACCTACTGCACCATTTTGGATGACCATGCGCTTCCTACGTTGTGGCAGTTTTACGAGGTGGACCCATGTTACTTTCAGGATGACAATGCCACCTGTCATGTTGCGAGGTTCACCATGGCTCGGTATGGTGACAATGGGGTTAATCGAATGAACTGGCCTGCGCAGAGCCCGGGCCTTAACCTTATCGAGAACCTCTGGGACGAGTTGGAACGTCGACTTAAGGTGTGCCCCCACCATCCGAAATCGGTGAAGGAACTGACCTGTCTTCTCCAAGCCGAGTGGAAGAAAATACCGCTAGCCGTCGTACAACGCCTGGTTGAGGATATGCCCAGGAGGGTCGCAGCTGTAATCGCCGCTCGTGGAGGCTCCACCAACTATTGAAGGTCAATAAACTTCGTTTTCCTTTGCTATCATAGGTGTCGAATTACTTGTTGGTAGATAGTGTATGTATTATACCAGCTGGCACTTTTTAACAGATGACGAGAGGCCTATGTAGTAATGTGAATATGTAGAAAAGAACAGAACGTTCTTTTCTACATATTCACATTACTTTCGCTTCATCCTCTACTCTAAAAAAAAAAAAAAAAAAAGGGAGGGGGGGGGAGGAAGCTGTGCCTCTGTCAAACTTGATTTTCCATGGAAATTCAATTTCAAGATTTACTTCCGAGAACATGTATCTTTTGGACTAAAACTAACAGAAATATGGCAACCTTGACTCTCAAAAACTTTTGTAAGTTGTCTTAAGATCTATACAAAAAGCAGAAACTGAAGTTCAGTACGTTTCGCACATGTGCTAAGCATGCGCACATGAACAAATTACGTAAAGAAAATAAAAGCACAGTGAAGCAAGCCGTGCTGCAAAGCGCGCAATTTTCAGTTTAGTACAACAGCAAGTAGTCCAAACTCACACACGGGACACGTCTGAGCTCCGGTCGATATCATCTCCATAGATAACTGAAAGTTTGTAATGTTTGAATTTAAGATTTTTTCACCCAAATACTTGTATTTTTCCGGACTCATAAATATGCAGACAAAAATGCCACGACTGATAAATACGATAAATAATACGTAGGACGTTCAAACAGTAACGAGACTGACATCATAGAGCGTGTAGGGACGGTAGCTCGTATGGTGATTAGCATATGCCAAATTTGCTCCCACGTGCTTGAGAAGATTGTCCCACAGCATAATAAATAAAATAAGGTTCTTTTTACAAATAAACTATATACACTGCTGGCCACCCAAAATGCAACACCAAGAAGGACACGAGATAACAATGCCAGATTTACTGGACGCATAACAACAGATAAAAAGATGAAACGATTGAGCTTACAGGCCCGTGCGACTTGCGGAACGCGAAGACATCAAATGTACGTGTGGCCCCCATGGCTGGAAATAACGGCCACTACACGCCGCGGCATCGAACGAAAGAGGCTTTGGATGCGGGCTTGGGGTATGTTGGTCCAGGCTGCTTCCACACGTTGTCACAGTTCATCAGATGTAGCCGCAGGTGGTGCTTGCCGGGCCATTCGGTTGCCGATCAGCGGCCAGACGTGTTCGATGGGCGACATATCGGGAGAACAGGAGGGCCACGGCAGCAGTGAAACCTGGTGGGCCAGGAAGAATTGTTGCACGATGCGTGCCACATGCGGGCGCGCATTGTCCTGTTGAAACGTGGCCGCTGGCAGGTCCTGCAGGTAAGGGAGGACTACAGGCTCCAAAACGTCGGAAATGTAGCGGTGGCTGTTGAGTGTACCAGCGATACGTACCAGAGGGGTGCGGGTGTCATATCCAATTGCGCCCCAAACCATAACGCCAGGCGACGGACTGGTATGGCGATGCATAATGCAGGCGTCATACAGTCTCTCGCCGTGGTGCCACGACACGCGGATCCGACCATCGTGGTGTTGCAGGAAGAAGCGGGATTCGTCGGAGAAGACAATGTCGTGCGATTCCGTAGTCCAGGTGCGGCGTTCAACGGCCCACTGCCGTCGCACTCGCCGGTGGTGTAACGTCAATGGTAATTAGAGCAACGGGCGCCGTGCGACAAGTCCCCGCTCCTGCAGACGACGTCGAACGGTACGTGCTTACACAAGTTGTTGCGCAACACACCCTAATTCCTGCGCTAACGATCGTGATGTGGCGGTGTGAGCCGTCAATGCCCGGTGCACAACATGCCGGTCCTCCCATTCGGTAGTGTGCCGCGACTGCGGCAATCGCTCACGTCGGTCCGTCTGTCCCTCCTGCACCCACCGAATTCATACTCGGCTCACTGTGACTGGATGTTGTCCCACAAGGGCGCCGATGTCTCGGTACGATAAACCGTTGTCGTGATAAGCCACTATTCGTCCTGCGAAACGTGCTGGAATGTCTGCCGTATTCTGCGACGAGGCATCAGGAAGCTTCCCACGTACAAGTCCGGCAGCACAACACACTTCCGCTACTTACACTCCGCCATCTGTGCACCCTTCTTATAGTGCTTTTCGTTGGCGTGCCGGGCGCACATGATTTGCATATGCCCTGCAATGCTAATCCTTTGCATGTCCTCTCGCGGGCAACGCATGCTGCGAATTTCGCGCCAATCGGATGCTTCTTTCTTGGTGTTGCATTTCGGGTGGCCAGCAGTGTATATCAACAAATGCTGATGATAGCCCGACGTTCTTTCTCTCTCAGCTTTTTAACAATACATCTGCTATTCAAGAGAGGTTAGGGTAAAACTGTAAAAAATCATTCAGGCATAAAATATTCTTAGGCCCAAGTACCAAACTTAAAGATTTTATTATCTTAGGGTTCGGCCGCTATTGTTCTCTAGGTCGTGCTACTTCAGTTGCTACAGACTTGGCACTTCCCAAAAGTTCATCTTCCATAACGGAATCGTTATTCGGAAAAATCAATTTATTTCCTAACGCTCATCCTATCACGTACGCGAGGGCCACTACCGGCATGTATCGCTTCGTACACGTTGCACTCCTTCTCTCTCCAACAAAGGCTTGACTCTTCAATTCCGCGCACGTGGTCCTACCGGAGTCCATATCACGGACCTTGCACTTCACGAAGAACACTTCTTGCTTCTACGAGCACTCAGCTCCAACTCTCTGTTCTCCGACGCAAAATTTACGAGGATCCAACTTCCTTGCTCCCCATTGGCTCCTGCTTTCTTCCCGCCTTGCGGCGATCCCGTCCCCCTGGTGTGGAGCGCGCTCAAAGATGGCTGCCTCACCTCTCTCTGCATCTCTGGGCCGCGGGTGGCCAAGTGGGCAACGTTCGTGACGGTCGCGGAAAGGACCTCAGGTTCGATCCCAGGCAGGTACGAACGCTCGATCCACTAAATATCCGCCGTGCGTCGGATGGACACGTTAAGCCGTCGGATCCAGGTACTGGCCCCCGGTAATAAATAAGGGCGTCTTCCTCCCCCTTTCTACTTCGCTTCCGCTTCACTTTCCTATCGGGCACTCTAGCCCAAATCTCCTAGGTTCCTATTTCTAAGGGTTGTTTAAGACCTGGGGTCAGACACTCCCTTCCTAGAATCCTCTACATATGATCACATATGATCTCTGCATCCCCCACCCTTCGGTGACCTCCGAGCCATAACCTGACCTTTGAACTTCTCTTGCGTGACACCGAGGCGTCCTTACGCCGCTCCTGCTTTCTGCGTGCCCTGTAAACCTGAAGTCGCCCCGGCTAGGAACAATAGCTGTGGCCTCTGCGAATATATAGAATAACAACTGTATACATCGGAATGTCGTCGAAATACTGCATTCTTCAGACGTCTGGCATTTCTTATTTCAACCTCGTTTCGTGCGTACCTTCGCCCTAAAGGACGATCGTTAATAATTTCTCACAGGTGATCTTCAAACATACATGAGCTTGCCGATAGTATTTACGTTTCCATGAAATTACCTAACTTAATGTCCATCACATAATTCCATAATATTTCGGTCTCTACAAATTATGAAAATTAACGTACATTACATAGTTTATGCAAGGAATTAATTTTTCGCCCCTACAGCGCGAAAACAAACCCTCGCAGCAAAATGCAGCTGCCTGTGTCGGAACACCTGCAAGGTCAGTCACGTGACAACGCGTCGTTACAGAGATCTGCTAGTTCGTTCTTGTAGTAGACGGCGTAGAGTTCAAGCGTGTTTCTGTAACCCAGTATGGATTTAAAACTGCAGTAAAGAGCAATTATAAAATTTTGCGTGCGTTTGAATAAAACCGCCGCCGAAACGCACGAAATGATTAAGACAGCCTATAAAGGAAGATGTTTTGTCCCGTGCAAGGGTTTTTCAGCGGCACAAGAAATTTGCGAATGGTGCAGAGTGTCTCGAAGATGCGACACGCTCGGGCAAGCCTTCGACATCAACCACGGAGGTTTGTGTCAATACCATCGAAGCACTCCTGCGCAAAGTCAGCCGAATTACCTTGAGGAAGTTGCTAATGTGATGCAGATGACCGTTGGTTCTCAAAAACGCCCAGAATATGCACAAACTGGTTAGATTTTGCATCAGATAATGCCCCTGTACATCGTGATTTGCTTACCCAGTAAGTTATCCAAGATCTAGGCATAGAAATGTTAGCGCACTTTCCGTATTCACCGGACCTGGAGCCGTATGACTTCTGCCTATTCCCTGAAGTGAAAAAAAAAACAATTTCGTGAGCGTCGGTTTGCGTTAAATACTGAACTGAACAGTGCTGTGATGGGTATCCTGAACCACATATCGAGGAAGGGCTTGGAATACACATTCTTTAGACATACAAAATCTAACCGAAAAATTCTTCTTCATACATACACGGAGGTTAATGTCAATACCATCGAAGCACTCCTGCGCAAAGTCAGCAAAGTCATCGCGAAAAACATTCATGTGTACTTTTTTTGGAAAAGAATGTTTAATTTTCCCGCTAATTAGCTTCTAAAAGTCAGTTTAAAAACATTCCTTTTGCTTTTGAGAGCGTTTATGGGAAGAAATAATTTTTCATATACAGGGTGATTCATAAAGAAGTATACAGTTTCAACGCACTATAAAACAAGAACAATGTAAGGTATTTTATTTTACCTGTAACAGATTTGTAGGGGAATGTTTCAAGTTTTTTTCAGAGGCAGTAACAGATGTTCTATGTGTACACCCTTACTCACACGACACACATCGAGCCGGTAATCCACTTCCGCCCAAACGCGAGGTAAGATATCTCAATCAAGTGCAGTGAGATTTTGCAACATCTGCACCTTGTAGGGAATCATTTTCAGCTTCTTTCTCAAAATTCTCCAGACAGTGGGCTGTGAAATCTGCACTTCACGATTCACCCTCCGCGTTAATTTTCCTGGGCTTCGTTGAATGGCGGTGCAAACACTATCGACGACTTCTTCCGATACACACGGTCGTCCAGAACCTTTAAGTTTGCACAAACAGCCCGTAGTTTAAATTTTTTATGACAATCGTAGATAGATTTTCTGATTGGAGGTTCTTTTCCGATTCGTGATCGAAAATGACGTTGCACAACAGTTACAGATTCCGATTTGCTCAATTCAAGAACACAAAACGCCTTCTTCACTGCAGACGCTGTCATTTTGACTGACTAGTCACGTGACATGCGCGCTACCGCCTACGTCACTTCCCTCAGTAGCGGGACACAAACTTCATGAGTACATCTACCTAACGGTTCGCAGTTGGTCCATGTCTTCAACTGTTACTGTTTTACATCATCTAGAAACGGTATACTTCTTTATGAATCACCCTGTATTTTTCCATTATTGTACCGTACATTTTTGCTACTAGGGTACAAGTTTTAATTTCTATTTTTACCATTCTTGGAACCGTATCTTCGTTTCCAAGAACCCGATTTCAAAAATTTCGTTTTCCTTAGATATCTTCCGTTATGATAAATGTTTCGTGCACAATTTTCCGTAGCACACATCTCAATCACTAGTTGACGAAAATAGCTATTTCTGTATGTAGATATTTTACCGATTGTGTGGAAATTCGACTGATATTTTTTTTTATAACCGGCTCAACATACTATGAAGAACACTACTTATATTGCGCGTTTTAAACTATGCGCAGATTTTCATTTTCTTTTAAAATTCTGCTTTGAAATATTTTTTTCGTGTCGGAAAGGATTTGAAAGACGTGCTCATTACGCCCGATAATTTAATGTCATCTTTCTTGTTTATTTAAAGCAAACGAAGATGTGTGTCTTAGATAAATATCTGCGGGGGCGGATACACATGCGTAAAACCGCAGTCCCGCAGATGAGCAAATACGTCATTTCTGCGCATGCTGCGTTCCAGAGGACTTTCATATGTACCATACGCAGCTGTTAAAATTGCATAATTCTCAGAACGGTGTTATCGCGAAACAAAAGGAAAGTTGCGCGGAAGGAAAACTGAACCTGAACTACTGCTCAGATTAATTTCAGGATTTCAGAAACAGAGAAATCCGTTCAGTCCCGGAGATTATTGTTCTGAATTTGCGTGAAGAAAGAAACAAAGTGAACAATTAAAGTTTCTCGCATATTTTTTTATTTTAATGAATTTATGCCATGTGCAACGGCGGAGTGAATGATTATATATTTCTATAGCACGTTTTTTAAATCAAATGATACTAACACTCTTAGTATCAAAATTAGTGAATGATGATTTTGTGTATTTTTATATTGAAATGCGAAAAAAAAAAAAAAAAGATTTCCATTGAAAGAAATATTTTCTGTATATGAGCTCTCATGTCCTTGCAATTTATAAACAAATGATGCTAAATTTCGGGGTTTTTTTTCAGTGCCATATATTTTTAGAAAGCACTATTTATTATTATTCAAAATATGCTTAACCAAGACATAAGAATAATACTAAACAGGCAACTAATTTCTCTATCATTTCTTTCATGATATGGTATGACATATATTCTATACGTGCAAGGGGAAAAAAGACGAAGTATTGTTATTTCTATGTCTATTTGTTCATACGATAGTCCGTTTGAACTTGCGTACGTCTTCGTTTCTGGAATGAAAATCGGAGAAATTCGTTTTCGATGGGATATAGAAGTTTCTCGCATATTTTCCACCAGCTTTTTCTGGATGCCAAATTTTTTTCCTTGGCGGCGTAAATGCTTTTTATAGTTTTCAATAGTATGTCTTTATCAAACAAACTGGAAAAATTCCCTTTGAATCGGGCAGAGTGTGAAAAGCCCCCTTTTTTTTACTGGTGCGGTGGGATTCGAACCCACGTACCATCACTCCGGAGCCGAATTACTATCCCGACAGAACTACACCACCTTTGCTTGTAGCTAAATTTTTCCGTTTTGACTCTCGCGTCACCTCAGTAGTATGTCATAAGAGATAAATATGAGTAATACTGGCAATCTATTTTTCGTTTTTGTCACGCCCACTATGTGTCGTAAGCATACGTTTCTATTTGCCTTTGGGGTTCAGGGGCTCGTCAGGATAAATAATTTAGCCTTTTTCCATGGCCCTTTGCTATACTGTATTATACAATACGTTTTTGTATTACACATAAATTGTGTTTCTGATTGTACCTGTATTGATATTATTGTGAGTTTTTGTCGACTTTAATAGATTCTTCCCCTTTATTATGATTGCGGTACAAACGAACCAACTATCTTTTTTTGTATTTTACTTATAATTAAATCGTATTATCATTTATTTTTTGTAATTTCCTTCACTAATAAGCATCGGGAATGACTTGGATGTCTTGATGTATTCATATCATGTTTTTTTTTTATTGGATGTTTAACGACCACCGTGAGCAACTCAATGGGCTATAAGCAGTCGCCCGTCCCTAATTTAGGGTCACTGGTTCCAGGTAAGGGAGAAAGCCAGTGCCGTAAGACAAACACAACATCCATGCCTCAACGGGACTCGAACCCGTACCCCTTTCGGACGAATGATTAGAGGCCATCGCTTAGACCAATGCGCCACCGGGGCGGCCATTATGTTTTGGACACTTTCCAGTTTGTATTGTTATGCTGTGTGATGTATTTAATGTTGTTTGGTGTGGAGCAGTAAAAATTACAATAAATTCAAATTCAAATAAATTTCTCGAAAACTCGCTGGGAAAAAAGTTTTCCCTTCGAAGAGAAGAAAGTGTTTTCAAATTCTCCACTATTTGCTGTCGTTTTCTAGTGCATAATATTCTCACTAAAGATATAGTGGCTAGAAGAGATAGTGTGCAGTGCGTTAATATCTAGCTGTTTAAATTTTAGTTCCCTCTTTTCATGAAACTTCGAGATGGCGCTCCTGCGAGTTTCGATGCTATGATTTCTAAACATTAACAAGCTTTTCTATGGCGTGTTTGATGGATAGCGATTGAAAAGGCAATTTATTTGTTAGATCGGTTATGAAATGTAGTAGTAATAAGAATAACGTTGAGAACGTGTTTCGTACCTGGATGCAACAGTGGTTGCAGGTCCTGTAAACAAAAGGTAACTATTTTCCGTGCCGAAAGATGAGGCAAGGCGGAACGAATGGAACTTTTTTTTTACATGTCCGCAATCAAGTTGGCAGCCACTCAGTAATTATTTTGTTAAATACGGCACTTTTTTTTTAGTCTTTCATATATCATTGCACTTTGTCTAAAATTATTGAAATTAGGTAGTTTCTTGGGGTTTTTTTTATTTTTTTTTGTCCGAAGTTCTGTCAACTTTGTCATGGGAAGATTAGGCTTAAATAAAAATCCAATATTACGATTTAATCCAATATTATGATTAGGCCTAAGCAAAAATCCCAATAATTACGGAGAAAACTTGCGTCCAGTAATGTATTTGTATTAACTAGCCTTGTGACACGTAGATTCAATGCGAGATGATGCATTTCCCGAATAAAGTTGACAAAGCTTTCCCAAAACACATCATTTGGAAGAATATTTACTTATCCATACATGACATTAATCATTTTTAGTATAACAACAGGATAACAAAAGAAAGATTCTTTGGTAAAATTTTAGTGAAATTACTATACTGCACGGAACGAGAAGCATGCACATCTATGAGCACAGTTTACAGCAAAAACATCAAAGCTGTCATCTCTGATTTCATGATTTTAAGAACCCGTCTGCAGAAACCCACGGCACACTATCTCTTCTAGGCACTATACTAAAGGTCAGTAATGTAGAGCATATTTGAAATAATACAGCGCACATATGGTTATTAGTCTGCAAGCAGCATATCTCAGTTGCCAGTTTCATTCCGCGTGATTGAGAAATATTGTAGAAGATTCTAAATTTGAATTGTTATTTCCTGTCTCTCTGAAGACATTCTCGTTACGCGCATGTTCACGATAGAATTACACAGCATTTCCCCCCGTTTTTTCTGCTATTGCTCCCATGTGAGCTAATAAAACTCTCGGCAGGAAGTTTAAAAAACAGCAATGCTTCTGGAGAAAATGCTTCCAGTCGGTGAGCGCACGTGGGTTGAAACTGTCAACTACTGGGAGAACAAGGACCGAAACAAACACCCAGGAAGTTTCATCTCTGGGGGAACAAGTTTCATCTGCTGGTGTTGACAAACGGGAGGACAGTGGCATCAGTGAATTCTATCATATTTGGTGGTCGCCCCAAGATTCAAGACACTAATAATAGTGAAATATGCAACGGCGAGCTCCCGTAGCTGCGATCTATTTTTTGCTTCCTTTTAATTTCGCATAGCATTCAATCTCAAACGAAAAAGAAAATAAAAAAATCGCGAGTGCGGGTGTTATTTTTACCTTTGCTTTTGCAGCTCAGGGAAATCCTTGTGCACAAGATTTCTGAGAAACGCTGCTGACAGAGCTTTCATATCTCTGCAATGCATCGGTGATTACTGCGAATGGTGATGAATGCTTCGAAATATGATTCATTTGCACTAGATTCTATGTAACTACCGTGTGGACGTAAAAAGAAACGAAACCAGATCTACCATCATCGAAAACTGTGCAGTCTACACGAAAGGAAATGTAGAATCAGAATATTCAAATTGACGTTCATTTACAACGTTTCGGAAAATCTTCGGTAACCAGGAAGGAACAAACTACTTCGAAAAACGAGAACAGGAAATAATTGTAAAATAGCGTGTGTGAATTTTTGGATTGTATGGTTTTCCAGTCACTTGTGAAATACGTACATTATTAATTAGTAGTATGTAAAGGGTATTTCTATATATCATATCAGTGGAACATGGAAATTATATTGGGAATGGAGATTAAAATTCCATTAATAAAATATAACTGAGATATTTTCTAGCCTGAAATGATACATGATATATTCTGTAGAGTATAGGCTCATTCTTTCAAGTAATAATAAAAATACATAAGATTTCTCCCTTGGGCAAATATTACAAATATCAATATAAGTTATTAATCATGAATGAAATACGGGATTACACCATATAATACAAATTTTGAAGATGACAATCCGTTGTTTGGTGTAAATGTGACAAGGATGGTAAGTCAGATAATATCCGAATCGTTCTGGAGCTTGAAAATTTCCGCTCCAGGACGATGAAATTTTCAAGTTTTCGGATATTATCTGACTTACCATCTTTGTCACATTTACACTAAAAAACGGATTGTCATCTTCAAAATTTGTATTAATATAAGTTATTTGACAAACAGTATCAGAGGCCTGGCACAAAACTGTTTCACGTGATTTTAAAGTGCAAAAGGTCAGGACAACTCGCGATTTGTCTACCCCTCTTGATTTTTTTCAGGCACCTAGATTTTTCTTCCAGGGTTTAAATGCAACTACTTATGTCCCATGGGACTATTGTGCTGCGTGCGTATCAGAAACGAAGTTACATTAGATTGAACCTGGAAGCTGACAGTGGGTGGACTGCTCAGGGAGGTAGAAGTGCGAGATTGGGCGTTCTGGTCAGCGTGATTGGGAGCTGTGTTATGACGCTGCAGCGGACGCTTGCGCGAGAGGAAGGAGGTTTGCACGTTTTATTTGTGGCGCTGGGTCAAGTACTCCAAAACTGGCGACTTGCTGTGCCCATCCGGCGTACATACAGTTGATATTTGGTGGTTCTCTACTTGGCACCGATCCCGCAACCATCTGGTCAGATAGCAGTTGTACTAACCATTAGGCCATTCGCAGCGCTATCTCCACTATTTGCGAGGATGACTCTGTTTTATATCCGTAGAACTTTCCGGAAGCGCCTCTCGTCCATGCCAAGTCAGGAGCCAGCTAACGTTCTATTAGTTGAAGCTCGCTGCCCGTGGCGTAAGAGGTAACATTTCTGCAAGGGTGGCGAAAGCGGGGCGTTGATCACAAGGTATACACCAAAAACAACGTTCTCTCTGGTGCTGAAATTCAGTAATACTCTATTATGATGATTTAGATTGTTCCAGTGACAGCAAACCTTTCGTCTGAAATTGCAATAGTCGCAGGGGTTTTTTCTTTCTTTCTTGCTTCCTTATTTTTTTTTATTTTCAAATACTCCACCATTTTACAGAAGAGCGAGGGAGGGATTTCACCTTGGCGTCCTGTGTGGTAGCACCGCCCTCCTCTGTGTGTGTGTGGTGTGTGTGAGAGAGAGCGAGTGAGAGCGTGTGTGTGTGTGTGTGTGTGTGTGTTAGCTCATTGGAAAACCGTGGACCGCTCCGGGTGCTCAGTGGTCTAAGCGCTGGCTTCTTATCATTCATTCGAGATGTGTCCGTGTTCGAATCCCGTTGAGGCATGGATGTTGTGTTTCTATTACGGCGCTGGATTTCCCCTCCCCAGAACCAGTGACCCTAAGTTAGAGACGGGCGACTGCTTATAGCCTATCAAGTTGCTCAGGGTAATCGTTAAACCCCCTATCAAAAAAAAAAAGTAACAAATGAAAAATTCGTGGTTTTTCGTTGTTGTCCCAGTTGTAATGGCAAATTTCCAGTCAAAATTTCAAAATGATTGGGAAAGTGAGGAAAAGGATGGGGGCGCTTCTAAAGGCAAGATAAACTTTACAACATTGAATTTCTAACACCCTGAAGAAATGGTCAGGAGCACATGCAAACCAGCATCCGACAATGTTGAGCCGAGATGTGCACATGTTTAGAATATAGAGCAAATTCTATTGCAGCGTTTGTCGACGAGATCTATTTAAATATACGAAGAACATTTCGCAGTAGTTTGAGCTGAACATTTTCAAAATTGTTTTCTTGTGAACCGGTGAACACTTTGGACAATATCGTGGTTTATTTGGACAACCGTGAGTGCAAATTGACTGTGCGTGATATCGTTTTTAAGTTCTCGACGAGATCTATTCAAGTTCACTGGCGGAAAGTGAAAAAAGAACACCAAGAAGGAGACGTCTGATACCAACGAAATTTATACAGCATAATGACGGAATACAGAGGATAACGTGATCAAAACATTATGGCAAACTACAGCTGTATTTGCTGGTAAACTGAAAAATAACATTTCCATGTAACATGCTTAGTACGAGGTTGAACCGCCATGAACTGCGTCACACTGTGCAATTCTGGCATGGAGTCTGTCGTACAGATGTTGGATGTAAGTTTGGAGTATTGAGTTCCAAGCATCCTCAACCTGGACGCGTAAATCGGGGATGGTCGTGGCTGGCCGTGGAGACTGGATAAGTCGTTGTCCCATATAATCCCACACGTGCTCAATGGGAGACAAATCCGGTGAACGTGCCGGCCATGGAAGTTGTCTCACACCCTGAAGTGCATGTTGCGTTGCACGTACCATGTGTGGGCGTGCGTTATCTTGCTGGAAAACACCACGATGGACCGACCCTACAAATGGCACAACAACAGGCTGAATGATGTTGTTGATGTAAGAGGTGCTGTACCCGGTACAAACACTAGTTGTGTACGGGAGTGATAGCTGATCCTCCTCACACCAGGAGACCATGGTGTAGGCCCTGTGTGTCGCTGGCGGATGCAAGAAGGGTGGAGACGCTCAAACACGCATACGGCCATCGGAGGCTCCCAAGCAGAATCTGCATTCATCGCTGAACACGACAGATCGCTATTGCGTTCTCCAGTGCAGACGTTGGCGACACCACTACAGCCGTTCCTGGCGGTAGGCTGGAGTCAGAGGTACACATGGCAGAGGCACACGTGCACGTAGTCCTGCATCCAGTAGACGGTTGCGGATTGTTCGCACATTCACCTCAGGTGCAACGGCGGTTCGGATTTGCGTCGCAGTGGATGTTCTGCTTCACAACGCCGCTCTTCTCATGCGTTGATCGGTCCGCTTCTCAGTCCGTCTGTGACTCCCGGTTCCACGTCTCCTCGTGTGGGAATGTTCCTCGGACCATGTACGCCACCATCGTACCACCACCGATACTCCCAGTGCAATTCGCTCCGTAATACGACGATACGACCACCCGGCCTCGCGGAGTCCGACTAGGCGACCTCGCGCAAAGTCCGATAACTGCTGAAATCGTACACGTCTTCCATGTCCAGGCATTGCAACTTCTTCAGGGTCTTCGCACGTGTCTCCGTACGCCGACGACTGATTACATTCACTTCGCCGTACTCCTTAAATACCACCGACGATAATTTGCATATTGTGCCGTGCTGTGGCGTAAGCGCTCACCGGTTGGTCCCGAAATTAACATCACACCTACGTAAACTCGACCCCATTAACATATGTAAATTTCATGATTGTCCGCCAATTCCTTCTTGGTGTTCTTTTTTCACTTTCCGAGAGTGTATATAAAGAACATATCGCAGCGGTTTAAACTTAAATAAAAAAAATGTTTTCATGTGAACAGGTAAGCATTTTTGACAATGCTGAGGAATTCCCAGAATGAACGCAAGCAGAAGTGGAGAAAATCAAAACGAGAAGCAAGAGCAAATGATGTGGAATGTAAGAAGCCCAAAACGACAGAGCACCACGTTGGGTAATTCGTGTATCGATCTACTTTGTGTTCGCAATGTATCCAGCATTATTTGTAAAAATTATGTAAGCTGAGACCTGTATTGTCTATAACAAATTAAATAAACGCTTTGAAACCATACGTGACTAGCTCATTTCAATCTCCGATCTGTAAGTCGTAGTCCTACGTTTCAAACTGACGACTCAATCAGAACTGAGCCCACCTGTTTTTTTTTTTTTTTTGTTTTTTTTTGTTGTTGTTGTTCCACAAAAGTTCTACAGATAAGTTAGCAATCAGAATTAGTGATATCGCGAAAACCACTATAGTACCTACCAAGAACAGAACGACCATGATCTGAATTCTATGGGAGGGCAAATGCCCCCCCCTCTTGCCTTCCTATATGGGCGTCCCATGGGTCGAGATAAATGGCCATAAACTTTTGCAGCTCCTAAAGGCACACAAACGTGTTTAGGTATTATTCCCACAGTTAAAGTTACCCAATTTTTTGAATCCGACAAATAAGTGCAGAGAATGATTCATAGATGGAAGGACAGACCGACACTATCAGCACGAAGTTTTGAATACTTTTTGCTAAAAGACCTACTTGCAACATACCAAATTAAAAAAACGCATGGTACATGGCTATTTTGTTTTTGACTAGAATATTTTCCATAAAGAGCCAAAACCAAGCCAGATTAAGGTAATATGTTGTTTATTCGGACCCAGCTCTCGAAATCATCCTGCTACCCAGTTGATTACATGTTGGAAGAAAAAGCAATATTTAATAAGGATGTTTGGCTGTTATGGGAATTTACATATACCTAGCAGAGCCTGCGTATCTTTCCATGTTAAGACAGCAGTGTAAACAAGACAGAAACTCATAAATTCTGCGAAAGGAATTGGACTTTAGTTCCTACAAATTAAAATTAAGTGTTACATGCATCGGAACTGGTCGATTGAGTCATGGAGTAGACTGTAACCGCCTGAGGTGTGAATGAAAATCATCGTACTTAATTTCTTCCCAGTAAGACCTCGCATATCAGTCGGCTGATTACGAGAGACTTCATGAATTACGCAACGTGCAATTGTCACGCTGATTTTTCGTCGTTGTTCTTTCTTAGCCTCGGCGAGTTAGTTCTCCTCCCTTTCCGTGCAACCCGCGTACACAGTCACTACGCTTACTTAGCTGCGATGATTTTCCACTTGGCCTCTCGTGCCGCCCCGGTGTTCAAATAACCTCTCCGTTCCGCTTCAACGGAATCAATCCCTGTTCAGGATGCAGAGTAGAACCGACTTTCCAAGAAATATATCACCCTCTGTGGACGTCAACCATCCAAAATGCGTGAACTTGTCAACAAATGACGAATCTTAGAGAGACCTTGCCAGCTGAGGACATTTCAACGTAATCCATTAACCGAAGTCATCAAATGTTTGGGATAACGGTTCACGTGAGACAGCTTATTCATTTTTTTTAACAATGAAAAAGAATTGGAAATGTGTACTGACGCGAATGCACCCACAAAGAAGAAACTCGAAGAAATTCACTAATATTACCTCGTCTGTGGGTATCAATACATCTGAAAAATCAACAAACGTTACTAACTTATTTTAAGTTTACCAAAGAGCAACAATGTTCTTATATCACTCTGTAATACAGAGGAAAAGCTTCATTCAGTTGCATCTCTTGCCAAAGGCGTAATTAGAATGTGGCAGAAGAGTTACGTGCCATGACATGAAACTTCGCTAAGCATAATAAAGCAAAATCGGACCTGTGCAAGTGCAGTAAAACCCCTATTTAACGGACTGCGATTTAACGAATTCCGCGATTTTACGTACATTTTTTATGGTCCTCACGGAATCATATTGAAATTAATGCTTGTCGTTTCCCGATTTAACGAACACATTTCCTCAATTTAGCAAACATTTTTTTTTATTTTTTAAACCACAACACTTTGTTAACCACCATTTTCACGTTAAAAGTCAGCCCAAATGCAATCCATTGATGATGTTTTCGATGAACAGATCGGACTAAATGCATCAGATTCTGATGAAGAAGATGAAGCAGAACTGAAAGTTAGCTGCTTTAGTGATGCTGGTAACAGTGCAGAATGTGCTGAAAAGTGCTTGATGCCTTTCGATATTAATGATGATGTTTTTCATGCACTTTATAAAATTGAAGCTACAATTTATAAAGCTAAACGTTCAGAAAAACATAAGCAATCTTCTCTGAAGGATTTATTTTCTACAGTGTAAAAAGGTATCAACACATATTCTGTTTTTACAAGTTAATTTGTACTAATTGATGTTCTGTTTCATGCCGTTTAGGATACTGAAAACATTATTTAAGAAGCTGAAATCAACTATCGTATTTTTCTCACAATTTTAAAGCACGCTTAAATTTTGATGCTACATATTGAAGTCTAATATCTACGAATTATGTATTTAATATGTATAGTAAATGTGTACGTATTGTAACATTTTTGATAATAAATTCGTAATTAAATACATAATTTAAATGTCACTGAAAGAAGGAGAACATGGCTGCCTACGTATTCGATTATGAGCACTAGTTTAATTTGAATGTTTCATTCGAAAGGCTTCCTCGATTTAGCGAATTCCGCCATTTTACGTACAAGACTTTGCTCTTTTAAGTTTAAGAAGTTCGTTAAATCGAGGTTTGACTGTAATATAAACACTAGGAAAAAAGAAACACCAACGTTTGAAGCAAAATAGTACAATATAAAAAAAGTACTGTAGAAAGACAAGCGGCGTGAAAAAACTTAAAAAGAGCGAAGTGCACCCACCTCTGTCTACAATCCCTTGACATAACCAGGGCAGCACCTTAACACCTTGTGGAGTGCCTACAAGGTTTTAATGAATTGTAGCACACCGCCAACATCTGCTGATATCGATGACGTTGAGTGTGACGTACTACAGAGGTAAATCACGTGTCAAGACAAATCTGTAGTGATACATTCCGTCGGTGTAGCTTAGTTGGAAGGGCAACTCACCCCGGAGCGAGGAGACGCGTTCGATCTCATCACCAGCAAATCTGTATTTTCACATGCGAACGGGCATCGTGTTGAAACTCAGCATTAAGAAGACCATGGAGGTACAGCAACAAAACGGACTGATGCACCTCATTGACGTATCGTCGTGCTGTCACTGTACCCACCATGGGTACGAGTGGTGAACGGCTGTTGAAATTGATAACGCACCAAACCATAACACCAAGTTGAGGAGCCATATGATGCTCACGTATGGCAGCAAGATCATCTCGGTGACCACGTCGTCACTAGACTCTCAGTCGGCGATCGTCAGCGCTGAGGGAGAAGCGTGACTCGTCGCTGAATACGAAATGGTTCCATTCGTCCCGCCAGATAGCGCAAGGTGAGTGGCAGTTGTCGCAATGGATAGCGAGCGCGTAAACTTGCTTCTGCTTGTTTACTATTCACAGTCCGCGTTGATACAGGATGTCCATAGCTGCCTGTGCACCTCGTCCAATGTCTTCCGCTGTGGATTGTCAGGTTGCTACTGCTTACCGTCGAATCCCGCGATCGATGCGTTAGGACGCCTGTCTACGTGCACCGGTCCCACTATGGTAACACACGTTACCTTCCTCCAAACACTGTTTCACATTTATCCGGCAGTTGTTGCACGCAGAGGCCAACTAGCTTTATGATGAATCCTCTAGTAAATGCGTCCGTGTGATGGTAGTGTTATATGGAAATATTTAAAGTATAATTACATAATGACTTTGGTTATTTTGGGTGCGAAAAGCAGCTAGAAATTCGCCCTTAGTTAAAAACGTGCTTAGCACAGCTTCCTATTGGGAAAACCAGTCTTTCACGGACTGGGAACACCCACGAACAAAAGGGAATGCTCCCTCTTTCATTTCCCCTTCGTTGGAGGACACACTTTAAGAAAAACCCCTCCAGTGATGACTCGAGCTTAGCAATTAACAGCAGTCAACTTCTTACGGCAGGATCATCTTCCTTGGAGGATAGAGGGTGAAAGCAAATGACACAGCGCTCATGAACAGGAAGTCTTGTTGGTGATTTCAGGGGGAATCGACGAATGATTTTGCACAGGCATGTAAGGATAAGAACACATTTGGCGGGAAACACGTAGAGAAGTCGGTCCATAATACACATTTCTCACTGGAAGTATAAACTACTTATTTTAACTAACTAATATTTTCCCTTTCCCCCATTCAGAAAAATAAATCCAAGTGTGCGAGCGTAATCATCTGCCATTACATTCAATTTGTTTGCTACTTATTTATTTGCTTCCCTGCTCCAATCACAGGAACCTGCAAACAGCGATTCTTCTGATAAATTGGCGCCTATTTCAACACTTAACAACAACCACGCCAACAGTAGGATTCCCGATGACATCGCCCTTGCATTATCATTTTTTACGGGTGCTTTTGCCAGATCACTCCCATACAATAATGCACACGCCCAAGCGAGGACGACCAAGCTTAACTACGCCGAGCCGTTTTGCCATTTTTATCTTTCTCACCGATCACGTGATTAGTTCGCAACTACAATGAGTGACATAACCCAATTTCCATAGCGCTTTACTTCCTGGTGTAGCTTTTTCTACGTCCAACAGCATATCTCAAAATAAATAATTCCCGATCAAAGTGGGCAGGAATATCCATGATGTTGTGCATATCCCAGGTGAAAAAGGGTATGGATGTATACATAAAGAACAGAGATTTCGCGAGAGAGGAAATTAAGAATTTGTAACTCTTCTGCGTGACCTTTCTTTCGTGAGAGATGATATGAATACATTGATAAGTGGCTTACTTTTCGGCAATAGAATTTGAGGAACTGTTTGGTTTTACGAATAATTTTAAGGTGATTTCATTCAATGCAGACCTGAAACGAGACTCTGAAGAACAATCATGATATCGTTCCATAAAGCATTTTGCTCGTTCCTTTATCTTCCGAAAGTTTGTCAAAATGTACGAAAGTCTCATATAGACTCATCTACGAAAGTTTATTATTGGTGTCATATGTTATGCCTGGTTTAATTTGTTTTAGCTTTCTTTTACCGTAGGTATCGAGGAACTGCTCGGACATAGTGTTTGCTAAGAACATTCCTACTGAAGATCCTAGCCACAATGAGGTTGTATAAAGCCTGCAAGATTTGTTTATCTGTTCTGTTCATTCCTTTTCCATCATGGAGCAATTGTACGCAATGTATTTTTATATTTCAATTTCTCCAAGTTTTAATTTTTTCCAAAATTCAAGAACAAAGATAACCGGATTCATAGAATCAGTAAATGCAAGCACAAATAGCTATTTACACCCACACAAAAAGGAATTTTTCAAATCGAGCAATTTGCTAATAGAGATTTGGAAGAAAACGCAATAACACTTTCCTAACAGGAAAATTTTGCGTTATTTGAAAAAGAAAATCGACGCAAAAACGCTCTTGAAATTATTATTTTCTTTTTAATTAAAAATACACAAAAGGTTTTTTTAATCGAATATTTGAAATCCACGATACTATTGCAAAAAGCATTAAGCACTGACTCCCTTTAGCAGAAAAATGATGTGTTATGAAAGGACTGAAAATATGACGAAAATATTCTTCACAGAGTGAGCTATGCAATGGAAAAAGGATTTTTCAAATGCTGTTTTCAGAAGTAAGGATGCCAAAGAAAATATTTTTTACATATACAGTGTGTATGTACAATTCCCGTAGGTATATGTTACCATTTTAACTATATTGTCCCGTTGATGTCTGTTCATTGCAGAGTGACTCAGTTCTTGAAGAGTTCCACGGCACCAGACTTTAACGTCGTCAGTCCACATACGGTGAGGGCGTCCTCTTACATTTCTTCCGTTCATTAAGCCAAACACCAATGTCTTCATTTTTCTGTTATTTTTTATTCTGCAGATGTGTCCAAAAAGTCTTAGTCTTCTCTGTATAATTTTTGGAGAACCTGTTCCAAAAATCAGGAAACCCTGTTCCAAAAAACAGGAAACCCTATTCCAAAAAATTAAACCCTGTTCCAAAAAAGGAGACCCTGCTCCAAAAAATCAGGAAACCTTTTCCAAAAAAGGAGACCCTGTTCCAAAAAAACATCATACAGAGAAAACTAAGACTTTTTGGACACATCTGAAGAATAAAAAATGACAGAAAGATAAAGGCATCGGTGTTAGGCTTATTGAACGGAAGATATGCAAAAGGACGCCCTCACCGTGTGTGGGCTGACGATATCAAAGACTGGTGCGGTGGAACTCTTCAAGAAATGAGCCACTCTGCAATGAACAGACTTTAATGGGACAATATATTATTAATGGGACAATATATTATTAATGGGACAATATATTATTAATGGGACAATATAATTACTACGGGAATTGTACCCATGGTTGATGATGATGTATATTATGCACCCTCTAGTGGAAAGACTGGGCATTATATAAAGTGGATTTCTTTTAGCAATTTTTACTGTAACATATGTAATACACTGCAAAAAGAATATTTTCAATAGGATTGTTTGAAGTGGAGATGCAGTTGTAAACAGAAATTCCCACCTGCTCTACAAGCACCAGAATTGTGCGGTATGAAAAATGCAAAAATATATGTGAAAAATATTTTCAGCAGTGAATCGTTTCTAATGCAGAAAGAATTATAACAACAAGAATCTAGAAGCATAGATATTGAAAAATTTAAAATGTACCTTTACGCCCCAATAAGGGGAAAAAACTGAGCATCACTTGGAACAGAAGGTATACACAAAATGTTTTTCGTAGTGAGTGGCATTTGATCAGAGAAGAATTTGTCTTTTAGATGCACAGATAGTGCTTCAAATATATTTTAAACAGAAATATGCATTATAAAAAAAAACACGTGCTATGTTGGACGGAAGGATATAGTGATACTATAATCACGTTCTTTCTTTCACAAGGCGTGTTAAAACGGACTCCTACGGTTTCTAGATTACGTGCGATGCTCAACAGAAGGGATGTAAGTTCGAGTTTTATTAATGTAAATCAGGTTGATCGGTGTGGACCACCACAAAAGACAAATAGGACGATATTCATCATACACGAAAGCAGTGTTTCTCAACCTTTTTGTATTTATAGCCCCCTTTTCCATATCAATTTTTATGGTGCCCCCTTCCAAACCTTTTACCGGGAGGCTGCCAAAACACCACACTTCTTATTGAATTAGTTAGCTATTGCTCTCTGAACACTGTCATTGCGTAGTTGCCGTATAATTTTTACATTACACAACTTCTTTGGAATTGATCTGTTTAAAATATCTGTTCAAATCTATTCTATGCATAGATCGTCGTTCGTGTCGTAAAAAATGTAACGTTGCAAATTTCTGATCGTCATCATCCACCTACCGTATCATGAATTCTTGCTAGACCAACCGAGTAACAACTGACGAAAGCTAGGTGCGCTTAATTTTATTGCCTCCGAGTTTTGGGAGGAGTAATGCTTAAAGACATATCTCGAGATGCCTGCAACAGTTTTTGCACCGATTTTTGTTGTAAACCATATAGCTCAAGTTCAGTACTTTGTTTATGAAACAGGTTTCCTTACAAACGTGAACGAGTCCGCTTTTCTTACCGTTTATAACAACCACGCTTGGGGTGCGCGAACATTTATTGCCACGGGGAAGGTATAATTTTATTTTTAGAATGTATTTTATGTTGTTTTCTGTTGTTGTTTCAATAAATAGTTTTTCCTTTGATTTCCGCTTTTCTTCGACCTCCTTTAGAAATTTCGTGCCCCTTAGGGGCCGCGCCCCAAAAAGATTGAGAATCACTGCACTAAAGGAATTTTTTCTTAGAATTGAAATAGATGTCAAATTGAAAAGAAAAGATGATTCACCTGTTTTGATCCGTCAGGAATCAGGATCATTTTAGGGAATTGGATATCAGCGAATACAGTTCAATAGTTAAAAATCAGAGTACAATTTTACCAACGCATGTTATTTTCTTTTTTCGAACAATTTACCTTATTTTGTGCCGTTAAACATGTACAATATTTTGTTCATTATTTATCATTGTAAGTATAAATGTAGCATTTTAAAAGCAAATTATTGGATACAATAGGCAACACAAAATGCTTTTGAATTAAACAAAATATAAAGTTGATGGCCCTTTTATTTCGGCTGTGCTAAGCTATATTCTCGCGGAAATAACCTAAATAACTTTGTTTTCTCATATAATTGAACATAGATGGTATTAAAGGATTTGTAAAACAAAAGGGATATTGCAAGTCATCCAACAAACATACATAAAGCGTTTTTCCCTAAGAAAAAACTTTTTCTGCGATGAATTATTATGCCATTATACTACAATTTCCTCGTCACTGCCAACGGTTAGAACTGTACGATTATCTATTACAACAGGTTCCGTAGAAAAAAATACTTGGTAAACCTTTAAGGAATCTTCATCATTTTTAAGGGAATTAAAATTTTACCGATTTTTTATTTAGCCCTGAAATCCTAATGCTTAATTGTTTTAAGTTTACTTTTATTACCTTTGCTACAGCATTTTGCATAATTGAACAAAAAGTGAACTGTGTGATAAAAAATAGGTAGTACCACATTCTTTAAAGTTCTGTTAAGGGAAACAACGAGACGAGTTTACATAAATAAACAAAAATCATAAATGATACTGTTATCACTTATAAAGATTGAGGGTGACTACAGAGAAGATTAAGAGTTAGAACTTCCCTGTAAAGGCAAACTTCTTTGTTCAGATTTTCAATAATTGCTACATATATTCGCCAAGAAACAGATATTTAAAAAAATTATCATCCAGAAATATTAAAAACTTATACAAAATAAGAGAAAATGGGACCTTTCCGGTATGATCTTTTTACTTCCTTTTTATTCTTTGTGGCTGACTATCCTGAAAAAACGGTATGTGATTAGGACGCCTTTCATAAATGCAAGTCTGAGAAGTTTTACTTCTTTTTTTCTAATTTCCTAAATAAATTTTGCTGACTAACATTCTGAAGAAACGTGATAGTTGACAATGCAGAGCGACAAAGAAAATTTAACAGTTCCATTAGAAATCACTTTGCTTGAGGGAAACGGCATTGGTATGGAGTTAATGAACCATTACAGTTCTCGAAGTGAATTTCTTGAATAAAAAGAAACTGATATGCGCAGGAACTTAGCTCGTGTAATGCATTAGCGCGGAAGTTTTACCCCCCCCCCCGACATGTACTGGCTTAATATTATGGCCGAAAAGGAATTTTTTGTGGTTTTCAAATGCAACATTGGATCAGATAAAATTACTACGTATTAACGCATTCCATGACTTTTTATACCGAATTTTTTTGAATAATATTTGGCACTACCACTCGCTTCAGCAAACGCATTAAACGTTTTGATCCATTTTTTGTGACTGATAAAGAAGAATTGTGAGAACAAAAAGTCATTACGGAAGTCATACCACCACATTTGCCAGTTAACTGACGGAAAATTTCAAGAACAGTGAAAAGCGAGATATCGTCAACCGGGAAATTTTTTAAGCAATCGCTTTTGCTTTAAATTCACTGGATAAAACATTGCTACGTTCTAATTGACATCTTCTTGAATTTATTCCGACAAGTTTTTTTTTCATTACTATAAAAATTGATTGAGAAGTCTTCACAATAAGTCCAAATTGTAAGTTATGCTTTGTACGTACGTTCACTAGTGCGCGCCCTTTGGCTTGCACGAAAATGTATGTGATTGAGAAGTGCCGCGCGTGTTTTGTGATTTCGTCCGTTCATCAGACAATAACCCCAATATTTTCGCTTCCACAAGTCATTGTAAAATATTTCTTTTCTTGTGTTAATGCTAAACACGCTTCAGCTATCCCCGGTGCACAATGAGTGCTATAAGCAGTCGCCTGATCGTAATTTAGGGCCACTGGTCCCAGAGGCGGGAGAAAGACAAACACATCATCCATGAGTTATTCGTGTCACACATACTGGCCAAGCTCGGATGACTAGCCAGAAGCCTAAACCTCTGACCACTCAGCCGTCGATGGCTTAACACTACTATCATGGCACCCTTCTCGACAGAATAACATATGCTTGAAACCACTTAGTTTAGCTTTGTCTGTTTGTTATAGAAAAGAGAGATACCACCGAATTCTCGAGCATAACGAGCGCCGACAGCTTCGTGAAATGTTTTCATCTGCGAAAGAGTTAGGAGTGTTTGCTTTCCTGCATAGCTGCGCAGTAGATGCGTTTCGGAGGTAGGGGTGATCTAGATGTCTCAACCTCTCACAACTTTGTATAGTCTTGCATCTATTGGAAATGCTGCGTACTAAGGATTTCACAAATTTCTTTCTACCCAGAAGGTTTTGGATCTAACGAACTGATGGGAAGAACAATCGACTGAGGCAGAAGAAAGAGAAGAAGCTTCTATGAAATGGAAGCGTATGCGTTTAAAATGAGAAGGAAGTACTATGCAGAATTTTGCTCCTAAACAGTGAGTATTGTTTTTGTTTTTTACACAAAACGTCGTACGTATTATCAAAGTTTCTGCATATATAGTGATGGTTATTGTTTCAACTTGATCGGGATGTTAATCCTACCGCTCGCCGGTAGATTTTAATACACCTGGTAGTTTTGATTCCACTGACGCATACTATTGTTTATGATAGCGTAGGCCAAACAGATTTGGCACGTCATCACCAGCCGTTCCTCTTTACGGCAGGTCGGCGCAAATTAACATGTAACATTTTTCAAATAAAATGCAGAGTGCTAAATAAAATGGTTCTTCATAGAACCACGCGAACACAAGGACGGTACAACACATATAGAAGCATTAAAATTACAATACGCTGCTTTCTGCTCTTACGGAGAGTAACAACATATGAAGACGCCAAGCAGCATCTATTTGTCCTCATCGCCTTCAACAAAGCGAACTCCTTTCTCCGAACGGCTTGTTTGTTTCTAATTCACCATTCATTCACAGGTGTCCGCAGAAATATAAACAAACTCACCTAATATATGATCAGTTGACATATACACTGAGTGGCCACTTTATTATGACCAACCCTCAGTACTTCGTTGGGCCACCTTTTGCCTTTATTACTGCGTCGATTCTTCGTGGCATGGACTCCATGAGATGTTGATAGGTGGTTTGTGGAATCTGAGACCATGCCTGATGAATAGCACTTTCCATGAGTGTGAGATTGCAGGGTTGTGGATACAGCTGTCTGATGGCTCGTTCAACTTCATCCCACAAATTCTCAATGGGGTTGAGATCTGGAGATTGTGGGGGCCACCTAAGCAAAGTAAACTCACCGGCATGTTCCTGAAACTAATCCTGTACAATACAAGCACTATGGCAGGACGTATTATCTCGTTGAAAGTAGCCATCGCCATTGGGATAAATCATCCACATGACAGGATGCACTTGGTCCGCAACGATGTTTAGATATGATGTGCCAGTCAGACGTTGATCAACACGAATTAAAGGGCCCAGAGCATGCCAGGAAAATATTCCCCAAACCATAACGTTGCCTCCACCAGCTTGAAGGGTTGTAGCAATGCATTTGGGGTCCATGCTTTCGTGCTATTTCCGCCAAATTCTCACTCTGCCATCGGCATGGTGCAACTGAAAACATGATTCATCGGACCACATGATTTATTTCCAATTATCTACTGTCCAATCCTTGTGCTCCTGTGCGAACTAGAGACGTTTTCTCTTGTTAACTGCAGACAGCAAAGGTGTTCGAACAGGCCTTCGGCTGCCATATCCCATCCGATGCAGTGTACGGCGAACAGTGCGTGCAGAGATCCTTCGAGGGGATCCTTGATTAAGATGGTCTGCAATTTGCTGCACTGTTGCCCTTCTGTTGTCTGTCACCAGTCTGGACACTCTCCGTTCCGTCCGAGCAGTCACTAGTCGATGACGACCACACGTTGCACGTAGGGACCCAGTTTTTTGGCTGACAGTCCAGTCTTTAAACACTTTAACAACAGCTGCTCTGGAACATTTCACGAATGCGGCGGTTTCGGTGATACTCGCTCCGTGGCTCCGAGCTCCTACAATCATCCACGTTGAAAGTCCGTCAAATTGCATTTTTTACCCATCTCGTCACCCAAAAATCACTTCCACTACTGTCGCAAGCACTAAGTTTTCCCTTTTTATACTAGCCTCGCCCTCTGGCGGCTACAGCGTGCATCCATAGCTTATTTGCTTAAAACTGTCAGGTGGTCATAATAAAGTGGCCACTCAGTGTATATTCACTATATATAATCAGTCGACATAACTTAATAGCAAGATGCTTTTACAACTTTGCCCAATTTTATTCTTCTGGGTGGTTGTTTATCTAACGTATAAATTCCCTTTTTCTTAAGATGGCTGTTCGCATCATCGCATATTATTGCTGTTTTCGTTTCGGTACACATTATAAATACTTCAGTCATTAAGATAATGAAGTCGTGCAGTTGAGTTCTTTAATTTATTCAAATGGAGCTGTGGTCGCATTATTATGTAAGTACGGTTTTTTAAAGAACTCACACAAATATAACTTCACAAATGTAAACTTAAGCCCAGTTTCCAATCCGAGCACTCCTTTTGATCAAAGTCTCAAACCTCCGTACCCTGTGGCGAAGTGATCTGAGATTCTGGCTTCTGACCATTCGTTCGAGAAAGGCTAGAGTTCGAGTCCAGTATGTGACAACGGTGGTTCGTCTGTCCTGTTGTGATGTCCCTGTCCCCTCCATGGAACCAGTGGCACCAAATTAGGGACGGGCGACCGCTTATAGCCGTAGTTGTCTATGATGGGCGTTTACTCCCCCTTGCCCCGAAAAAAACCCTCAAACATGGTATGTTAAAAATGTTTCAAGAGTTAGTTGAAGCACGCACCCAATATTATTCCAACGAAAAAAAAAGGTAGAGTTTTACGCTACCTTGCTGGAAAATGTTGCATCAGAAGATATGGAAAATGCATGGAAAACTAGAGTCGGCTAAAAGAAAAAACTTTAAATAGAATTCTTAAAGGCCCAGGTGCAGCGTCAAATTTATATATACACACACATATATATCATCATCATCATCATTGTCAACCATTATCAATCCACTGCTGGACGAAGGTCTCCCCAAGTTTCCTCCACAACGGTCTGTCTTGTGCCAGTCTCCTCCATGTCACCCCTGCATACTTTCGAATTTCATCCACCCATCTCCCATGTGGTCTTCTTCTGGGTCTTTTCCTGTCCCTTGGAATCCAATCTAAAATTTCGGCTGTCCATCGATGATCTGTCCTTCTGGCAGTATGTCCAGCCCATTGCCATTTCAGGGATTTGACTCTGATCATGATGTCTTCCACTCTTGTCATTTTTCGGATCCACGAGTTCCTCTTCTTATCTCTCCTGGTTACACCAAGTATGCACCTCTCCATGCCTCTTTGAGTTGTCTGCAGCCTTTGTATGTCTCTTTTAGTTAAGGTCCACGTCTCTGCACCATACGTAAGCACTGGAAGGATGCATTGATCAAACACTTTTCTTTTAAGACATAATGGCATATTGCTCTTGAAAATTATGCTGTTTCTTCCAAAAGCTCTCCAGGCAAGTTTTGTACGCCGATTAATTTCTTCATCAATGTGACCCTCACTTGATATCTGCTGTCCAAGATAAACGTACGTGTCTGTTATCTCCAGCTTTTCTCCATCAATCGATAAATCTTCATTTCTTGTAAAAGCATTGAACATCACTTTTGTCTTCTGAAAGTTCATTTTTAATCCCACTTCTTTACTCTTGTCAGCAAGTTCCTGGATCATACTCTGCAGCTCTGATGGGCTAGTTGCAAAAATGACTACGTCATCAGCAAAACGAAGGTGGGTTAGATAATCTCCATTAATCTTTATCCCCTTGTTTTCCCAGCTCAGTGACTGAAAAACACCCTCCAATGTGGCATTAAAGAGCTTCGGAGATATGGTGTCACCTTGTCTCACTCCCTTTCCAATTTTTATGTGTGTTGTATTTTCAAACAGCCTAATCTTTGCACTTGCATTTTCATAGATGTTATTAATAATATTAATGTATGCATCTTCAATACCGCAGGTTTTCAGAGCCATTGTAACTGCTGATGGTTTCACCGAATCAAAGGCTTTTTCATAATCGATAAAAGCCATGCACAATGGAAGTTCATATTCCCTCGCTCTTTCAATTAGTTCTCTCAGCACATGGATATTATCTATTGTGCTGTAGCCACTCCTGAATCCAGCTTGTTCTCTCGGTTGAGCCCTGTCCAGTGTTACCTTCAAGCGGTGTGAAAGAACTTTAGTGATGATTTTATAAACTACTGATAGGAGGCTGATAGGTCTGTAGTTTCCGAGATCCTCAATGTCACCTTTCTTATGTAGCAGGATCATTGTAGCGGTGTTCCAATCCTCAGGAATTTTTCCTTCATTAAGGCATCGAGTGAAAATTTGGGCGAGTACTGTTTCGATTTCTCCACTTGCTTCTTGTATGATGTCTACAGTAATTCCATCTTCTCCTGGAGCTTTTCCCCGCTTCATGTTCTTGATTGCATGTGCAACTTCTGCTGGAAGGACTGGAGGAACTCTGGTACTGGCATCTTTCATGATGTCTGGAGTGCATGTATCATCCCTTTCATATAATTTGGAGTAGAAATATTTCACTCTTGTCAAAATTTCGCCTCTATTTCTTGTTACAGAACCATCTTCTTTTCTCAGTGCCATAATCTGTTTTCTTCCCTTACTGAGATGTCCCTTTGCTATCTTTAGGCTTTGGTTGTTTTCAATTGCTTTCCTCACTAGTTCACAGTTGAATTTTCTTACGTCTTCAGTGATACTTTTTCGTACTGTCTTGCATAGCTCTATATATTCCACTTTGGAAGTCACATCTTCTTTATTTGTCCTCATCTCTCTTCTTTTTTGCATCAACATCTTGGTTTTTCCTGATAATTTATTTACATGCAACTTGCTCTTAGACCCAGCTAATTTTGTTGCTGTTTCCATAAGAGCTTTGGTTACTTTTCTGTTAACTTCAGAGATGTCCACTTCTTCCGATGTTAGGCCTTCTAAAGCAGAGAACCTGTTCTTCAGTTCCAACTTGAAGGTATTATGGTGTTTTTTAAGGTTGGTTATGTCAATAGATTTTGTTTGTCTTATGAGCTTGCCACGTTCAAATTTAGTGTTGAGGTGCATCTTACATCTCACCAATCTATGGTCACTACCTGTGTTGAACTTGTTTAGCACACTGCAGTCTTCTATGGCGAATTTTTTGTTACACATAATAAAATCAATTTCACTTGTCGTCCCATTTGGATGTCTCCATGTCCATTTCCTGTGTGGCTTTTTCTTGAAGAAGGAGTTCAAGATGAAAAACCCTTCTGCCTCTGCAAACTTAACGAGAGTATTTCCACGCTGGTTTCTGTTGCCGTGACCGAATTTACCTACTGAAGTTTCATTCTGTTGCCGTTGCCCTATTTTTGCATTGAAATCTCCCATAATTATTTTCAAGTGCTGCTTACCTTTATTATTTAGATGACAAATTTCCTCATAAAATTCTTCAATTTCTTCTTCAGGAAGACTTGTGGTGGGTGCATAAGTTTGAATAATCTGAGCCTGGTATCTTTTCGAGAGTTGGATAACAAGTCGTGCAGCTCTGTCAGAGGAACTTTCAACTTCTACAACTTTATCCTTCAGTTTCTTGTTTATTATAAATCCAACACCACTAGTTCTGCCAGTATCTGTCCCACGATAGTAGAAGAGATGTCCACTTTTCAGTTCGATGAGATCTTCTCCTTTTCTCCTTACCTCACTTAGCCCCACGATGTCCCACTTGATCCTTTGTAGTTCCTCTTCCAATTCAAGAAGCCTTGAATCAGAAGATAGGGAGCGTCCATTGTACGTTGCCAAGGTCAGCATCAGATGGCAGCCTAGTCCGGTCCTCCGGGGATTCTTAGCACCCTCTGCCTTCATGTCGCACTGGCCGCTGCCTTGGCCAGGTACATTCCAGCTGCCGGAGACTGAGGGCCAAGATTTAAGTTGTGGAGTCATTTTGGGGGGGGGGGGGCTTGGCCATAACTCACCACGCTGGCCAAGCGGGTTGGTGAGTGTGGGATAGAATTTCCTCTAATCCCGATGGTATAGTTATACCGCTATGGGCGGTCGTCAGAGCCCCTTTAGTGGGAACAGGATGCACCACGAGAAGGCGGGGTTGACATTTGTCAAGGAGAGGCTGTGATGTTACGCATCACCTGACCTTACATCCCTATATATATATATATATATATATATATATATATAATTTATTATATTCCTAATGATAAAAAGGAGTACACCGAAATTCAGAGGGTATATGTGTGTTGCTGATAGCTACGAGAGCTATCCAACATTAAATTAAGTTTCCCAGTCGACCTTAGAAGCTAAAGTATTGTCGAACTCGATGTGAAAATCTACGTCATCAGAGGAAACATTTTATTTTAGTAAATTTAGAAGATGGGTGAAAAATTGAAGTCATTTATAGCAAGCGAATGCAAAAAAACTTTTCAAATGGAAGTTTTAGAAGCACCCATGAAATTTAAAATGCTAATATTCCATGACGCCACCTAGAGAGAAAGTTATACATCTGGGAAAACCGAAAGGTGGATTATATTGATGATAACTAAAGCTAGCTCATGTTGAAACCATATTTTAATTTAACCCGTTGAAGTTTAAATATCACCAAACTAAAGTTTAAGTCGTTGACACAACTCAGTGGGAGCATTTTGCACCAGAACAGACTGAATAATGAATGGAAAACTTTGGTTACGGTGAGTGGCTGATAGCAGAAGCAAAAAGAATTTTTCAAAACAGGTCTTTAAGGAGCGCGGATATTTTGCCAAACGAAAAAATACATTTATGTCAATGCACAGAAGTATACACTTCTCTTATTATTCGTTTGTTTACTGAATTTCTACGGTACAAAAGCCGAAAGTGGCTATACTACTCCACGGAGCAACAAAAATACATATAATGGTTAGTTCGGGAAATGCCAAATTTCCTCCCCTTTGTGGTAAAACTGTCTATCGCATAGAGCAAGAAATCAGCAAATGCAAAAGGAAAATTGGAATCCTACTTATAGACAGGGAGGTGTCACAGTCAAACGGGCCAAGAAACAAATGATCAAAGCGCTACTGCAAGCACATACTTTTACTTTTTTATGCTTTCCAACCGTAGGTTGAAGAAGCGTATATGCTCCAGCTTTGTCCGTCCGTCTGTCGGCACGATAACTCGCGTAAAAACGATTCAATTTCGATGAAATTTTAGTATATGGTAGGGGACCACCACGGGACGTACCCTATTGAAAATGGACGAAATGGGGTCAAAGGTCACGGCATAGAAGCGGGATCCATTCCATTGCCTTTATGCCTCATAACTTGCGTAAATATTGTTCGATGTCGATGAAATTTTAGTATATTGTAGAGGACCACCTGGGAATGGACCCTATTGAAAATGAGTGAAGTGAGATCAAAGGTCAAGACATAGGAGCGGGATGCATTCCATTGCCCTTATGCATCATAACGTGCGTAAAAATCGTTCGATTTCGATGAAATTTTAGTATGTGGTAGGGGACCACCTGTGGACGAACCCTTTTGAAAATGGGACAAATGGGGTCAAAGGTCAGGACATAGGATCGGGATCCATTCCATCGCCCTTATCCCATAATATTAAGGTGGACCTCAAGTAATTTTGCTTCCTATACTTCCAATGGAAAAACTTTTGTACACATTTCCTTCACAATTAGTGTGTTCCCAAGGATTAAAATTTTAACATCGATTAAAATAACTTCATATTATAACTTGGAATACTTAACATTTTCTAAAACATAAGCATAATTATATTAAAAAACAATAACGTCTCATTTGGTGGTGTTGAAACCAGAAAAAAGATGGCGCGACCTTTATTTTGATGACGTCAGTAGACAAATAAATGGTGGATTGCATAATTATGGTTATGTTTTAGAAAATATTAAGTACTCTAAGTTATAAAATGAAGCTATTTTAATCGATGTTCAAATTTTCATCCTTGGAAACGCATTAATTGTGAAGAAAATGTGTACAGAAGTTTTTCCATTGGAAGTATAGGAAGCAAAATTACTTGACGGCCACCTTAAATGAGCAGTTCTTGTATCTATGTAAATTTTATTTTGAAAACGGCTCTAAGGATTTTGATGAAAGTCGTTAACCTACCTTTTCTGGTACTAGAAATCGATTTAGATTGAACTCGGCTTTAGTAAAATTGGTTTAGTGCGTTAAATAACCACCCGAATTACCACGTTTTTAGTGTCATGCCTTCGTTCCATTAATGTTACACATGCTTAGAAATCTTATAACGTCACAATCTCGCGACTGAGATGTTGGCTCGCGGTCACGACATCTGTCTCATTACGTCGCATGTTGTGTGTAGATCCTATTAAAGTTGTATGACGTCACACTCTTGCGAGCAGATGGTCGCGATTCCCATCTGCCTCATTACGTCACGCGTTGTGTGCGCATGATCGTCCGCACGATAACTCGCGTAAAAATCGTTCGATTTCGATACAATTTTAGTATGTGGTAGGGGAACATCTGAGAAGGAACCCTATTGAAAGTGAACGAAATGGGGTCAAATGTCAGGACAAAGGAGCGGGAACCATTCTACTGCTGTTATGCGTCATAACTAGCGTAAAAAAGGTTCGATTTCGATGAAATTTAAGTATGTGGTAGGGACCACCTGGGGACAAACCTTATTGAAAATGGGCGAAATGGGGTCAAAGGTCAGGACATAGGAGCGGAATCACTTCCATCGCCAGTATGCGTCGTAACTTGCGTAAAAATGCTTCGAATCGGATGAAATGTTAGTATGTTGTAGGGGCCTGCCTGGGGACGAAAACTATTGAAAATGGGCGAAATGGGGTCAAAGGTTAGGACACAGGAGCGGGATCTATTCCATAGCCCGTATGCATCATAACTTACGCAAAAATGCTGCGATTGCGACAAAACTGTATCATGTTATTTCGCAGGTATACTAAACCGGTTCTGTTGAATATCATTGAAATGGATCAAAGGTCAGTGCACAGGACCGAGATTTATTCCACACCCATTATCCTCATAACTTGAGTAATGATTTCTGGTATGTTGGAAAGCGTATCATAATCAATGCATTGCATGATTTTACTAACTTTTTAATGAATACATGCTGTTCGTGTAAATTACGTCATCTCTGTGCGCGACAACTAAGAGAATAATATTTGTGACGTCAGGCTTAATTTTTCGTGTTTTCGGGCAGGTTATAAAATTGCCTCGCGGACGACGTTATGCAAACTTGTGACATAACAGTTGAATTACGTAGATTGAACTACGTGCTATTATTATCAGTGATCACAATTAAATAAATCTTATATTCTATTAAGTAAATGTATCCACGATGAGTTAACACACGTACAAATAAACAAATTTGGAAAAACATGGATCAGCCTTGTATCTATTCACTTTTAAGCATTTACATCTGTAGTTCTGCAGTGAGTGAGTCATAGTTCCAAAATAACATTATTAAAAATACGCGTGTAACCTCAGTTCAGCGTATTTATTAACCCTCGTCCTCTGTATACAGCTACTAAAGAAGTAAAATGAAATGCATGGTTTAATTATTTGTAAATTCATGTATTTTTTGACAAAATGTAGAGAATATTCGTGACGTAACGTTGAAGAAACGTATATGCTCCAGCTTTGTCCGTCTGTCCATCCGCACGATAACTCACGTAAAAATCGTTCGATTTGAATGAAATTTTAGTATGTGGTAGGGGACCACCATGAGACAAATCCTTTTGAAAATGGGCGAAATGGGGTCAAAGGTCAGGACATAGGAGCAGGATCCATTCCATTGCCCTTATGCGTCATAATTTGCACAAAAATGGTTCGATTTCGATGAAAATTTAATATGTGGTAACCTGGGGACGAACCCTATTGAAAATGGGTGCAATGGGGTCAAAGGTCAGAACATAGGAGCGGGATTCATTCCATTACCCTTATCATAACGCGTAAAAATGGTTCGATTTGCGACAAAACTTTATCATGTTGTTCCGGAAGTATACTGAACCGGTTCTGTTGAATATCATCAAAATGGGGTCACAGATCAGGACACAGGAGCGAGATTTATTCCCCAGCCGTTATTCTCATAACTTGAGTAATGATTTCTGGTATCTTGGAAAGCGTATCATAATCAATGCATTGCATGATTTTTACTAACTTGTTTCTTTAGAGCGCCTGCAATAATATTCAAATATTTAAGTCTCATGTAATTTTCTAGAAAATTCCGAGAGAGGGCAAGCATTGTGTTCGTAAAGAAGTTCCTCGTAGTATAACACAAATTTGAAAGATGTGGATCCGTTAATTGGTGTAAATATGACATGGATGTTAAGTCGGATAATATCCGAAAACTTAAAAATTTCGTCGTCCTAGAATGGGAATTGAATCCGTGTCTCCCGGATAGCGCCTGAGTATGCTAACCACTACCCCACCCAGAACTATCAAGTTTCAAGTTTCCGATTAGTTTGAATATAACCAACACAGGATCCACTAGTCGAAGCAAACGGAATTCATGTTTAGCCAATCTGGAGGTTAAGAATTCTATTCCGTGATTGCCCGGAGGAACAGATAAATCATGAATGGAATACGGGATTACACCCTACAATACAAATTTTAATTATGTGAATCCGTTTTATGGTGTAAATATGACATGAATGGTAAGTCAGATAATATCCGAAAACTTGAAAATTTCGTCGTCTTGGAGCGGGAATTGAATCCGCGTCTCCCGGATAGCGCTGGAGTATGCTAACCACTACACCATCCAGAACGACCAAGTTTCAAGTTTCCGATTAAATACTCGGACGCTATCCAGGATACGCGGTTTTGATTCCCGCTCCAGGACGACGAAGTTTTCAAGTTTTCGGATATTATCTGACTTAACATCCATGTCATATTTACACCAATAAACGGATCCACTTATTTCAAATTTGTATTGTACAATGGTGTAATCCCGTATTTCATTCATTGATACTTTTAGTGTGTTTATTAACTGTAACTTATGTTACGACTGCCGTCCCGATGCCCGAGAGGTCAGAGGCGTAGGTTTCTGGCTAGGTATCCGAGCTGGTCCCGTATTCCAATCCCCATTATTCTACGGTTCTGGCTCTTGACTTTCCCTGGAACTAGGGATAAGCAATTGCAACTGTTTCTAGCCATTAGAATTGCTTTTCGTGATAGTTAAACCCCGGAAACGAAAGAATAAGAAAGAATGTTAGTACCACCTTACAGGGAAAATCATGGCAATGCTTACAGCATTTCGATGTAAACAGGATTTCCCCAATCTAGTTTATAACTGGAAGAACCACAACCGCAGAATACCGATAAATGAGGATATTATGAAAACATCAGTACATTATTTTCCCCCTCTGTAACGTATACTCTATATTCACTTTCCTTTTGATTTTACTATCTCTGGTTATTTTATTTTACTATGTAAATTATCTTCCTACTGAACGAAATATTATTTCACCCGCTGAATGAGATCTGGCAATGAGTGTAAGTCATGACGTGGTGGTAGCTAGTATATAGGCGCGTTCATCGAGACTTAGGATAGTTGTGTGTTGTTATGAGGTGAGCTTTGGTGTTGTTATGAGGAGAGCGAGATTATTCATTATTGTGTACAAGAGTTATGAGTGCCTTAGTTGACCAAGAGTCGTTCTAATAAAGAAGTTTTCAGTAAGTTCAGTCTTTCTCAATTCATAGTTTTTGTCAGACCTCTGTCTGGCTGTTAGGTTAATGACATTTATTTGAGTCCTATAAATAACCAGCGTTGAGACTTTGT
Organism: Macrothele yani; assembly: GCA_039090855.1. NCBI lineage: Eukaryota > Metazoa > Arthropoda > Arachnida > Araneae > Macrothelidae > Macrothele > Macrothele yani. The sequence continues at coordinate 82,625,115 of CM077026.1, forward strand.
TTTAAGTTCGTAATTAACTAGTAACAACACCCTTTTGAATTCATTATTTTGAAGCTTAGTACAAGTATATCATTAGCTAGCTGGTAGGAAGAGAATCATTCATAATAATTAGCTTAGCGGAAAGTAAAATAAAGCTAATTCATTATACCTCATACATGTGAATGTTAAAAGACAGTCAAATTTTTTTACGAGACATACTGTACACGTTGTTTCAACATTAGTATTTATCGAAAAATATGTGGACATTTTGAGCCGATCTTTCCTGGAATAGTAGTCGCTAAGCAAATCTATAGAAAATGCCATTTCTTGTAAAATACTGCATTGATACCGAACTGCAGTCATGCAGAGCAAATTGGGCGTGGTTTTCCAACATGAGGCAAAACATTCGTTCTTTTCTAAGCAATTAATCCTAAAATCGCGAAGGAGAAGTGAATTTTACGCGCCACTTGAGCCCTTCGAAATTACCAAGCGTGCAGTTGCGGTTTACTGAAAAAAGTGCAAGTTTAAAAATTCACCTTGAGTTCTCCAAATTCACATAAATATCCCAGTTGAATGATTAAGTCTGTAAAATAGCATGCAGTTAGAATTACAAAGTCTTTCAGAATATTTTTAAAAAAAATCAATTATAAGCACCTAATATAATGAGATAAACGTAAATCAAATGAAACACAGATTTTGAAGATGACAATCCGATTTTTTGGTGTAAATGTGACGAGGATGGTAAGTCAGATAAAATCCGAAAACTTGAAAATTTCATCGTCCTGGAGCGGGACTCGAACCCACGTCTCCCAGAGCGCCCGGGTATGCTAACCACTACTTCAAATTAATAGGAAACTTGAGTCTTGGTCGTTCTGGGTGGTGTAGTGGTTAGCATACCCAGGCGCTTTGGGAGACGTGGGTTCGAGTCCCGCTCCAGGACGATGAAATTTTCAAGTTTTCGGATTTTATCTGACTTACCATCCTTGTCACATTTACACCAAAAAATCGGATTGTCATCTTCAAAATTTGTATTATATGGTGTAATCCCGTATTTCTTTCATGACAAATGAAACATTTTGTGAAGTGCTAATAGAGAGGGGAAAAAACGACTGATACCTGCAAATTGGTACATCTTTCCCTATGCAAACTGAACCGATTTAATATTTCTGAATCAGCTGGAAATGCAAATTTCTGTCTACTCTAATTAAAATCCCGTGAAAAACTTTTCACTTGAAATGCGCACTATCGGAAAAATAAATCACGTTCCTTGTAACATACCTCTCATCCCATAGACTTTAAAGACAAATCAGTAGCTACGGATTATACTGAAGTCCTTAGAGGCCTACTAAGAGAAACAAATTTTAGTATGAGTGTGGTGCAAAACAGCACGGGATTTTAATCTCAAGGAACGTGATTTATTTTTTCGATAGTGCGAATTTCAAGTGAAAATTTTTTCACGGGATTTAAATCTCAGATTTAAATTCGGTTTCAATGACTTCCATGTTTGAGGATTATTATTTTTTCTTATTCTTCTTATTGCTGATCATTACATTCCTAGGTATCAGAATGTGTTCGTTCAAAAAGCAAATTTCATCTTAAGTCAAATCGCTAAACAGAAATGCAAATAATGATGGCTCCAATCCTAAAGTATCAGCTGTTGGAGAATGCAGAACTTATAAAAATTAAAAAGACAATAAGGAAACGTGACACCATGTCTCTCTAAGCTCTTTCATTCCACTTCAAAGAATGCCTCTTAATCATTCAACTGCTAAGACAAGGGAGATAAAGAGTAACGGAGATTATTTAACCATCTTCGCTTTGTTCACGACATAGTCCTTTTTTCAAATACCCCGTCAGAACTACAAAGTATAATACAAGAATTTACTGATAAGAGTAAAGAAGACGAATCAAAAAGTAACTTACAGAAAACAAAGCTGATGTACATATACACTGAAAAGCAATTGAATTAGATATACCTGTCTAGTAACGTGTAGCACCACACTTCGCCCTGATGACGGCGGCGATTCGTCTCTGCACGGACTCGACAAGACACCGGAAGCGTTGGGAAGCCATACCGATCCATGACCCCTGAACAAGCTCCCACAGTTCACGAAGATTTGATGGAGGGGGTCAGAGCCTCGAACATCTCTCTCGATGGCATCCCAGATGTGCTCGATGGGATTGAGGTCAGGGGACTTAGTTGGCCAAAGAAACGAGGTCACGTCGGTGGAGTGTTCATCCAACCATTCGGATACAATTCGAGAGCGATGGAACGGTGCATTGTTTTGTTCCAGGATGAGGTCCCCAGTGGGATGTTGAAGACGCACAAACGGGAACAAATGTTTTTTTTTTTTTTTTATTGGAGGTTTAACGACCACCGTGAGCAACTCAATGGGCTATAAGCAGTCGCCCGTCCCTAATTTAGGGTCACTGGTTCCAGGGAAGGGAGAGAGTCAGTGCCGTAAGACAAACACAACATCCATGCCTGACCGGGATTCGAACCCGGACCCCTTACGGACGAATGATCAGAGGCCAGCGCCTTAGACCACTGCGCCACCAGGGCGGCACACAAATGGTTGTCCTGGATATCCCGGTAACGTTGACCTGTGAGGGACGATGTCACACATACCAGGGGTGCCATTTCAATCCACGTAAACAGTCCCCAGACGAGAATGCCACCCCCACCAGTTTGAAGAGTACCCTGCTGGACCCATCGGTTCATGTGGTTTGCGCAGTACTAGTATCCTACAATCCGCATGTACCAACGTGAATCTCGACTCATCAGTCCAGGCAACATTTTCCCACATGTCTAGGGCCCAGAGGCGATGTTCCCGCATCTATGCTAATCTTTGCACCCTATTATGTGCGGTCACCAGCGGTACCCTCGTGGGACGATGGCTTCTGTACCCCATAGCGAGGAGATGGTTCTGGATGGTGTTGCTGCTTACACGGTTTTGTGCACCAGCGTTAAATTGCCGAGTGATTTCTTGCACTGTGGCCCGTCTATCCGCTGTTACAATGCGAGCTAGCCGACGATGACCCCACTCATCCACACGCAGTTGTCCACGGCAGTTGGCCCTTGCAGGGATGGTTTTACCTGATTCGATGTACCTCACGGTGCACCCGTGACACAGTGGCTTGTGAAAACCCCAGTGCCTGCACGACTTCCGAGATGGAGTGACCCATTCGTCGGTCCCCGATAATTTGCCCACGATCAAATGCGCTTAGATCCTTCGTCTTACCCATACTGTGTCCGACGTTTACTGATTCTCGTCGCATCACTCCTTATATTGTCGGATCACTGCATACGTCATGTCGTTTCCGTTTACAGGGCCGTCTACAGCGCCACATTTGCATAACGCCAGCTGTCTCTAATTCAATTGTTCTTCAGTGTAATGCTTTTACAAGAAACGAAGATTTTGAAGTGGATGGGAAATACTAGAAGTAACTGGGGCCTGCTTACATCTACCGTGGGCAACAGATATCAAGCAAGGGCAACATTAAAACAAAAATAGTAAGCGTATAAAACTTGGTTGAAGTGCATTAGGAAGAAACAATACAGTTTTGAAGAGTAATTTACCATTATGTCTTAAAAGAAAAGTGTTTAATTAATGCATATTTCCAGTTCTTACTTACGTATCAGCGACATGGACTTTAACTAAAAAAGACCTACGGAGTTTGCGAACTTCTCAAAGGAACATGGAAATATGCATACTTAGTAAAACCGAGAAAGATAAGAAGAGGAGTTATGGATCAGGAAAATGACAAAAGTGGATGACATCAAGATCAAAGTGAAGACCTCCAAGTGGCAATGGACTAGACATTTTGCTGAAAGAATTTTGGAGATTTATGTTCAGGATTTTAGCGTCTGACTCCAGGTCTTAAACAACAGTTCGAAGTAGATTTCGGCTAGAGTTCCTGACAGGAAAGCCAGACGGAAGCCACGTATAAAGAGGGAGGAAAACTGCCTTATTTATAACCGGCTGGGGGGGGGGGGGGGGGATTACCCGGGTCTGACGGTTTAACGTGCCCATCTGACTCAGTGGATATTTAGTGGTTCGAGCGTTCATACCTGCCTGGCATCGATTCCGAGATTGGCCACTAAGCCATCCGCCGGTCTGGAAGAAGTGGGCACCTTTGGACAACTGAAATACTGGACTGGATACGAAGGGATAGGAAACGACCCAGAAGGAGATCGTGTAGGAGATGGTGGATGAAATTCGAAAGCATTCCGGATGGTCGTGGAAGAGATAGCGAGTTATTGGGAAGCTTTGGGAACAATTTCATCCAGCAGTGAATTCATGATGATGATAAAAGATTCAAAGACTCTTTGAATCTTCTATATTACGCACCGGATTTCTTATTCAGCGGAATACTGAACTTCATCAGAATTTGAATAAAATATGTTGTTGGAAATGAAGTGACGAGCGATCTTTTTACGCCAGGAGTCATGTAATCGTACATAAAAAAAGGAAAAGAAAAAGACGAAGATCAATCAAGTACTATTGCTTTCAGAATGCTATTTATTGTGAGTAGCATTTGGAGGAATTGGTGTGCATGATTCAAAGATACAAACTAGCATCTTCTGTGCGGACTCCCGGATTATTCATTGCATGATATTACTGTTTTGATGAAGTATATGAGACGCATGGTAATGGAACTGAAAAGAACCGAAGCCCTAAACCAAAAAATAAGTAAATTTCATCTTCAGCATCTTGAATAAAACCGAAATAGGTACATTTATTTCACGTGATATTGAATTAAATATTCAATGTTTTTAAGATATTTTTGCTTGTGAGCATTTTTTTCAGGTTTTTATGAACCTACACTGGTCATTTTGATAATAACATGAGTAGTCGGAGTCCGAACCGAGACAAAGCAATTATTATGTTGTTATCGTGGCAGTAAAATAAATTTTTTTTTTATGAAATTATATGGCTCTCTAAAGATTCGCCAACATTGGTCTAGAGTGCCAATAAGATTTTATTAGAACGATATGTTTGTTAAGGCTTGTGGCTTTATCCTGGCTAACTCACGGAAGAATTCGTCCCTAATGCGGGGCGATGGATACAGCGTATACTTTGTCCTTTCTCCGTAAGCATAGAAGAGGAAGTGAAAATGAAAGCCGACTAATGCAAAACATCGAAAGTAAAAATCAACAAACATCCAGAATAGCATCTTGCAAAGGTTATTCAAAATGTCTTTGGCTGCTCCGGTGGCCGAGTGTTCTGAGGCGGTTGCTTACAGCCCTTTAAGTTGCTCCCATTGGTCGTTAAATACCAAAACAAACAAAACAAGACAGATGATACCGAATTTTTATTTGTAGTGAGCACGTCTTTTGAATCCTTATTGACATGAAAAATATATTTTAAAGCAGAATTTTAGAAAATCTAAAATTTCAGCAAAATAGAGAGTACACTTACACCGCTTAGTAAAAGTGCGCTTAATTTATAGAATGTGAATGGCGTTATTTGTAGCCAAAGTAAACTGTTAACAAAATCAACCGGACTACTACAATCGATAGAATATCCAGAAATAGAAATAGCTACTTACTCCCGCTAGCGGCTGAAAAGAATTTTGTTGAAACTAACAAATTGTGCATAAAAGTTTCTCATAGCGGTAGTGCTCGAAATGGAAATTTCGAATTGCCGGTTTGCTCATATTTAGATAAAAATTCTCTGAAGAATATACCTTCTCCAGAAAATCTCCAAAACTGGAAAACTACAATTAAAAAAAATCCCCGAAGAAAAACTCCTTTATTTGAAAATGTAATTTCACATTCCGTGGAATACTATTGCAGCATAAATCACAAACGATGGCAGTCGATTAGAGTTGGTTGACTTCTGGACCCAACGGGTATTACTTATACTACATAAAGCTGGGGTTAGGCTTGTTTATAACGAGGAGTCTCCGCCCCGGTACCAACGGATTAACGAGACTTCCAAACTTCGGTCAATCACTAGTGATTCAGCTGGAGTTGAAACCAGAACTTGAAGGTCCCTAGCCGAGAAGCTAGCCTCTAATAGCCCGACTTTCTACTTTCATGAAGTAAAACGTCAGGCAATTAGAGCCTCTGCAATTAGAATGAATATTCAGTCTTAAATTAACAGCAATCTGACCGCCCTTCAAATGCGTATACCACTCCCCTTTCCTTTACAGTTTCCACATAGCTACTTCTCAAAGTCACGAGACACATAAGGTTTCTATGTTTAAGAATGCGCGCTCGTAAGTCAAAAACAAAAAAAATCATTTCTGCAGTTCTCATTACTAAAATTAGTTCCGGCATATAAATTCCGGGTAAAAAAAGTGCCGGTGTGAAATACACTGAAGAACAGTTGAATTAGAGATACCTGTCTAGTAACATGTAGCACCACCTTTCGCCCTGATGACGGCGGCGATTCGTCTCGGCATGGGCTCGATAAGACACAGGAAGCGTTGGGAAGCCATACGGATCCACGACCCCTGAACAAGCTTCCACAGTTCACGAAGATTTGAAGGAGGGGGGTCAGAGCCTCGAACATCTCTCTCGATGGCATCCCAGATGTGCTCGATGGGATTGAGGTCAGGTGACCTAGCTGTCCAAGGAAGTGAGGTCATGTCGGTGGAGTGTTCATCCAACCATTCGGATAAAATTCGGGAACGATGGCACGGTGCATTCTCTTGTTGCAGGATAAGGTCCCCAGTGGGATGTTTAAGACGCACGAACGGGAGCAGATGGTCGTCCAGGATATCTCGGTAACGTTGACCTGTGAGGGACGATGTCACACGTACCAGGGGTCCCATTTCAGACCACGTAAACAGTCCCCAGACGAGAATGCCACCCCCACCAGCTTGAAGAGTACCCTGCTGGCAAGAAGGATCCATCGCTTCATGTGGTTTGCGCCGTACTCGTATCCTTCCATCCGCATGTACCAACGTGAGTCTCGACTCATCAGTCCAGGCAACATTTTTCCACATGTCTATGGTTCAGGGGCGATGTTTCCGCCCCCATGCTAATCTTTGCACCCTATGATGCGTGGTCAGCAGCGGTACCCTCGTGGGACAATGGCTTCTGTACCCCATAGCGAGGAGATGGTTCTGGATGGTGTGGTTGCTTACACGTTTTTGTGCACCAGAGTTAAATTGCCGAGTGATTTCTTGCACTGTGGCCCGTCTATCCACTGTTACAATGCGAGCTAGCAGACGATGACCCTGCTCATCCACACGCTGTTGTCCCCGGCAGTTGGCCCTTGCAGGGATGGTGTTACCTGATCCGATGTACTCACGGTGCATCCGTGACACAGTGGCTTGTGAAAATCCCAGTGCCTGCACGACTTCCGAGATGGAGTGACCCATTCGTCGGGCCCCGACAATTTGCCCACGATCAAATGCGCTTAGATCCTTCGTCTTACCCATACTGCGTCCGACTCTTAATGATTCCCGTCGCATCACTCGTTATATTGTCGGATCGTAGCATACATCATGTTGTTTCCGTTTACACAGCCATCCACAGCGCCACATTTGCATAGCGCCAGCTGTTTCTAATTCAATTGCTCTTCAGTGTACTATGAAAAAAGAAGTGTTGGTAAACCATACCGGCGTATACCGGTTCATTTCGAGCAATGCATAGCGGAAGAAGAAATGTAAAGGAAAACACGATATAACTTTACGTCCCCTAGCGCAAAAGCTTTGTGTTATTTAAAGAAGAAAATGGGTTCAAAATATTCTTCATAATGAAGAGTATCATACGAAAATCAGGAGTTTCCTAAGAGATTTTCAGAATCGAATTAACTCTTTCAAGTAGAAATATACGCTGACGCCCCCTGGCGAAAGAATTTTGCATAACACAAAAGTAGAAAATATGCTAAAACCTATGCTAAAAAAAAAACAAGCTTTGAAATACGTCTCTTAGAAGAAGAGATAGTAGAAAAGTGTTTTGACATTTACGCTCCTTAAGGAAAAACTGTGCATTTTTTTAAAGAGGATAACGTTTCCCATCTTTACTGTAACAAATGGAATACAGTACAAAATAAAAGACATTTCTCAAGCGGAGATACAGTTGCAACATTAATATACACTGACACCACCTAGCGCCAAAGCTGTGAATTAAAACATCCACAAGTACATGCAAAGTGTTCCACGTGGCGAATGATGTCCGGTGTTAATTTTTTTAATCGGATATTTAGAAGCAGGGATATCGAGAAAGACAGATTTAATATTTGCCCCCTCTAACGTGGAAATTATGCATTAGTTCGGGTAGGAAATGCACAAAAAAAGTTTTCGAGTTAGTAATTTCTTACAAAAATGGATTTTTTTAATCGGTTGCTTAGACGTACAGATATTGCTATAAATATGCTGTAAACGGAAACGTGAGAAAATGCCCTCTACTGGCAAATTTTGTAGTTGAGAAATATTCGAAATTATATGCAGAACGTTTCCCCTCCCCCTCAAGGAAATTTATCTGATGCAAACATAATTTTTGAAATCGTACTTTTAGAAGCAGACATATTAGGGAAATCGCAGTTTGAATATACGCCCCCAAGCGGAAAACTGGGCACTATTTTAAAAAGAAACTGTACCTAAAATAGCTATTTTAGGTACAGTTTTTTAAATAGCTATTTTAAGTGCACCTAAAGTAGATATTTTTTGCTATTTTAATTCTATCTTTCCTCCGATACCATTTATAGCGAAGACTATATAGTCTTCGTTATAAATGGCATCGGAGAAAAGATAGAATTTTATCTTTCAATCGGATATTTAGAAGCAATGATTACGAATGAAATGGATTTTGAATTCGATAGCATATGCATTTACGCCCTCTAGCGGCTGAGTTATGCATTGGAAAAAAGCCGAAAACAAGGATCATAGTTCTCACATTTCAAATTTTGCAATGCAAAAATAATTTTTTAAGTCGGACTGATGGTTCCAGAGCAATGCTGCCCGCAGAAGGACAGAAGGCCAAAGTCGTACCATAAGCACGCACCTTTTTTTTTTTTTTTTACAAAAGTCGTGATAAAAAAACTCTGTGCAACATTTCTTTTATTCAACATATGCTACTGTTAAGAATATATAAACTTTTCGTTTGCATTTCTTTTTAAATTGTTAATGAAGAGTGAGTACTCAGTGTGCTTTTGCTCATCATTTGCTGCTACAGCATTCCAGCATGGCATGCCTTCTGTCCGTCTCCTCGTCGGAGTAACAAATGAATGCTATACAGTTTGTTTTTTCATTGCCGTAGAATGTCAGTACATCCCGACAAGTAATATTTATCGGCTGTGCATATGCTTTTCCGAAAAAGAAATAAATCGAAATAGATATATGCCCACATATTTTTTTGTTTGACACACATACATACTGTACGTATGTATTCCCGTACGTAAAAAAATACATAATTCGATTTAGGATTATGGCTTTCCCATATTTGTCCAGCTAGCATTTAACATTTTCGGTGGCATTACGAACATTAGCAGAGACGCATTATTAAGCACCTGAGCTACAGATATTTAAAATTAAGATTTTATAAAGCATTTTATCAAAGTATGAAACTTCGTTACGAAATACATACATTGAATAAACGCAGGAAAACAAAATAGTACAATATAATCTGAAAGTACTGTTTACATTCATGCACATCAAACACTGAATAAACTAATCAAATGCAATAATGATTTATAAGATTTCAAACTTACGTTTAAAAAAAAGAACAGCCAAGAAGCAAAACAACCCTTTTATCGGCAGAGAGAGGAGCAAGGATATGCAGCAGAATCTCTGCTTTCCAGACATTTGCGATCCGTGCGCATGCGCCAGACATACGTGATCCGTACGCATGCGCCAGACATTCGTTAGCCGTAATAAGCTAAGCAAAGTCTTTATGCTATGCCTCCTATAGAAGATAAGTTTATAAGCGCGTGTTAAGTAAGCATGAGCTACAAGGAAGCAATACTGATTCAGCTTACCTAGGTTACCTAAGTTAAGTGACGTGACGGAAAAAGAAAAAAAAAAAAAAAAAACAGCTCCATACAACCGACAAATTGAGCTTAAAAAGGGAAAATTATGTTGAGGACTACTGAAGTTTTCAAAACAGAAGCGCTGTAATGCAAAATAAATATGTACCGAAGCAGACAGATGTTTAAGAAATTAAAACATTCTGATTTCTGAAATAAACTCGCTGTACAGTTCTTACCCAGCATACCGCAATGTATACCACTGCTGTGAAGTTACTTCTCTCCCGCATGAGAGGATGCTGCGAGCATTTCTATTTGTAAACCACAATTCACTAGCAATAGCAGAACATTTCAGACCCATGGCTGTAATGCGAATCCAGAGTTTTCTCTATTCAGGCTAGTTTATTTTTTTAATGATATTTGAGATTTTGGGATATATTTTCTAAATCAAACGCCATTATCAAATATCAACTTTGAAAAAAAGTAAAAAATCTTGATAACTTCTACACCATGCGTGCTTCACTTACATTTGGTCAATTTTAACTTTTCTCGATGATATAAGTTTTTTTTTATCGATTCGCGTTTTAGCGACCACCGTGAGCCACTCTACGGGTTACAAGCAGTCGCTCTTCCCTAATTTAGGGCCACTGGTTCCAGGGAAGGGACAGAACCAGTGCCGTAAGACGAGCACAACATCCATGCCTCACGGAATTCGAACCCGGACCCAACTCGGTCGATTCAGCGCTCAGACTGCTCCATCAGAACGACCATGGCAAATACAGTACACGTATGCATACTTACAGGTACACGATTCCATCCTTTACAGGAGATAAGAAACAAAAGAATACATCAGCAAAAAATCAAGTGAAAAATAACTTCAGGAAGCAAAATATATTTAAATTAAGATGCAATCGGAAAGCGAAATGAATAAATTCACCTAAAATGCCAAGATTTTAAGAAGCAAACACTTGTGCAATGAATTCATTTGAAGGCATTACTAATTCGTAAAAAATCAAGGTCTTAAGTATGTCATTTAGCTTGAAAAATAATTATTCATTTTAAAATTATCGTCCACTTTTGCACATAGCACTTTTACATACACTGACTAATTGATGAGATGTCATATAATTAAAACTATACAATGGCGCAAAGATTAGAGACCATCATCCTTAAAATTTGAGCTGGAATTTCTTCCTGGTTCCTGTGCATTTAACTACGGATAAGACAGGTGCAAAATTTGCTGCAAGTACTCCCCCCCCCATCTCTACATACAATACGTAAAAGTTTTCGTAGTCACTGATACTCTATTGCTAGCGATGGTTGACAGGTATTGTTTTTCTTTCCGCTATAACTCCTTAGAGTGTCAGTGAGGAAGTAGGTATACTAAAGTCAAAGGCGTACTCAGAAATTATTTGGGGGGTGGAGGGATGGGTCTTTATTTTTTCAATTAAAAATCACTTTTCAATCAATTATAAATTCGATTAATAACAGTTTTGCTATTATTAATCATGGTATAAGGATTATAAGGCTTTGATAATATAAAAAATGGTTTTTGTTTAATAATCATATTTCAAAGATAGCGTGCGTCTTCTACTCACAAAAATGACACCTCTGCTGAACAGTGGCGCACCCAGGAATTCCTGTTGGAGGGGCTATATATATATATTTAATTTATATAGGGTTGTGACGTACGTCGTTCTTAATCTCTTTGGGAAGAAGACACCGTGTAATAGAAGACGCTGTACTTTTTTGAACGTGTAAATAATGTTTATTAATGTTTAATTTGTGACGAACGTCGCTCTTAACTTTCATTTTTTTTTTTTTTTTTTTTTTTGGAGGGGGCTTTGGGGTCTTTGGAGAGCCCCCAAAGCCCTCCGTGGGTGCGCCAATGCTGCTGAACATAGCTTTGTCATAAAATCAGAGACTGATTATCTCGTATGAAGAAAAGTTCTAATGCCTTGCTAAACAAAATACCCCTAGTCCTAACAAAACTCCATTTCCTTCCTCTATGATCTCCAGCGGAATAAAGGTGCAGCCGATAACTGGTAAGATCAACCACAATGCGCTTACAAGGTGCTCGTTAATTAAAAAGAATTCTTACACAGAGCTTTGTAACATTTCACTTATCTTCGACTATATATAATAATTACATCTACATAAGTTATATGAATGAAATTTTAAACAAAATTCTTTTGTTCTTTTTATAATTGTTTAAAATTTGAGAAAACGGAATATTAAATGCTGCATATGAATTAAACATCAGAACATAAAAAACTCTGGGAATCGTAAATGCGGCCCTAAACGTTTCCCGAGTACGCAACTGATAAAAGTCATTGGACGAGTAAGGTGTTTCTCTCCGTTATGTACACGAGTTTCATCTAAGTTTTCTCTGCTCCGAATGATCATCTAATGCTGAACTATCGGCCACATCAGAGCCGAAGCATCAACAGGCTGAGCGAGATTAGTGACAGAAACCTGGAATCCCCTTAGTTTTACTTGTTAAAATCTCAATCATCTCATACAGCTTCTCATATAATACGGACTTCTGATCACAAACTGAAATAACCTCCTGTTTAGCTTCAGGACATTTCCAACGTAGTTTCAAGGAAAACAAGTTTAAATTTTACACACACTTTTCAGTTTCTCCTAGACAATATGGATTATGCGTTGTGCACAAGATACATAATTCATATGCGAGTGAAATAAATTAACGTCATACACTATAAAATGTATTTATTTAATGGCAAAGCTCTAAATAACGAGAAATTTCATATTGCCGAAGATAAAACGCATTTGTGATAATATATCTTTGAATTTCATTAATTCGTGTATATCGAACTCTCAGTCGCTTGTGCAAGATCGTTTCTATGTTTATATTTGAGTTACTCTGATAATATTTTAGCCATAGGCTTTATTCAGAACATGAAGACGAGCTGCCACGCTGAAAAAATCAGCTACAGACTGTTTTCTAAAAATGTCAATTCCCATATTCTTAGGAATATGTTGTTACATTTAGCAACTTAGCTAATAATGCTGGGTCCCTAGTGCACAACGATGAAATGGGCCCCATTATTCTGTAGAAATGCCTATAGTTATGTCAGGTATGCCTAGGCACACTGCCACGAATTTCATTTTACTTATGGCATTTTCTTACATATTATACCGGTAACTCATCATACAATTGGAAATGTAGAAAGCAGAATGTAAAACCACTGGCTAAATTTAACGTCTTGGGTTATTGTGCCATATCCGAAAAACAAACATTTGGTAACTTTGGTCCATGCTGACAGCAAGAAGTATATGAAAAACAAACATTTTGGTAACTTTGTCATGGTGATAGCAAGAAGTATATGCACCTATTCCATACTAACGTAATTTCCCACAAAGGATATTTAAATGAATTTTGTCAACTTTATGACAAAATTTATACTTACCTCTAGGTATCTGCATATAAAAATGCACCAACGTATAGCACACTGGCACCGAATTCGTTATATTTGAAAAAAACATCTACTCGTTCTGAAGTTCATAAATTTTCACGAGCTTTACACTGATCAACTCTACACTCTATTTATATGTTATAATTAGAATTTTCGCCAAAACTGGCAGTACACATATTTATCAGTGAGAGAAAGAGAGGGAGAGAGAGTCTTTGACTCCTCCCTAGCAGACGAAAGCTACGTCTCTCTCTGCTACACCACGGAAAACTGCTACACAACAGTACAGACCATTTGAAAACAGAAGGAGATATCAGAGCTTGAAAACTTAAAATGAGTGTAGTGGTTTAATTTACGTGTAATGTTTTCAGTCGAAGTTTTTGCCTTAACTAAACTTCTTGAACATAAATCCGTTACTCCACTACTCCGTTTCACATTCGGCGTGTTTTCTTCTGGCTCACTTGAGGTTGCCCAAACGCACAAATTGTTCGGGGAAGTAATGTGGCGTTCAGTAAGAAAATCTCAAACAAAGAAATCACTAAATTTACATAAGAAAACAAAAACCCAAGAGGAAGCTTCAATTTGAGGTATATTCGTACGTCATATGATATTTTAATGGGGAAATTGCGTTGATGAACAATTACACATGTCTAAAAAGTGTACTTGAAGGAGTCGTATTTAAAACAATTCCATTTTGTATATAAACACATCTGGAACAAGCCCCAACTCAACAATTAATCGTCTATGTCTATATAAATTCGGCGCTTTGTCTTTTCCTCTGATTTCAACAAGTAAGATATAGAACGTGCAACGATCACGAGCACAATTATGAGTGTGTTCGTACAAAGAGATTAACATAAATTTAGATTAAAATGCATAACTTTTAACGCAATTAAAGAAGTATTGTTTCGCAATTCTTCTCTTGTTAAGATCAAAAGAACCGGTAAAAACTCCCTAAAAAGAGGGAAAAGGCGAAAATAAAGATCTTCAAAAAAACTGAAAGATTCTTCCATCAACAAGTATAATCACAGCGTTGAGAAATTCCGCATGTATATGAAACCACCCATGGAGTATCATAAGAAAAATTGGTTACGACAAACTGATATGCTTCTTGGGACAAACAAATATGAAAAGGAAAAAAATTACAATTTCAGTACTCAATGGAAATTAAATAAGTTCAGGATAAACTCTGAATAGAAGACGGAAAAGTGCAGACGTGGAAATACATGTAAATATCATAGTACACTCAAATTTTTATGGAACTAGTATGTGTTTCTAATATACCCTTGAAGAATTTACTTCGCGTCTTCATTTTGTTTCCTCAAAATATCAGAGTTCTAAGGAAATTATAATTCCCTTTTTTAAATTTGTTTCTCCTAAGAGTTGGAATATCCAGATGAGTCCTGAAAATATATCGGAAAGAGATATGGAATATCCAAAAGACTCTCTGAAATATAAATTTATTTCAAATTAATTCCTCCTGAGAGTAAGATCTGTTGTAATTGACGGCTTACGAAATTTGCATGCACTTTTAGGTACACGTGTGATTTAAAATTGATAATATATTGATTTCTTTGCTTAATTTTGGGACTCATTTAGACATTCAAAACCATTTTTGTTTCTTGCGATTTTATCCTCCGTATCTTCGATGTAGCGATCTATCTGAAAAATTGTTGTACCAACTGCGAAATAAGAATAGGATGGAGAAGTTCTACAGATTTATAACAACGCTGGTTTTCCTAATTACGCCAGTCGCTCGAGAAGAAGGGCCGTAAAAACATAACGTGCTTTTAAATTTTAGTGTCTTGAGAATTATGGTGAACCTGCATATACATCGAATACAACTAAATGTATGCTGGTTCCCCGAGGCAGTTTTGTTCGAGTTATTAGAACAGGTAAGTCACACAACTGTTGTATTTCTCTTCGGGCAGGACCGGATCTAATAACTCATCTTATCTTAGGGGGAAGGAGGGAGGGGCGGTCCTGTATAAAAAAAGAGACTTTACACACACTATAAACTTACACTGCTACTCATTCCCTGCATCGTAAAGCTTTTTAAAATTTCCCATTAAAACATTATTCTAAATTTTAAAATCACAAACTGCAAACGAAAACTGAAAAATCAGTAATTTCATGGCGTTCAATTGACCGCCTTTCGAGGAAACCAGCTAGATGGTTTTTAAATCTCATGTCTGCTTAACATCTTTTAAAATAATGTTCGATCCCTTGTATTCAGCTGAGTTAATTTGATAGAAAATTTTTTAGCTTAGAAATTTGTTTCTAGTTTTTGTTTAAGGCCCAATCAAGGCACGCACTTCGCTCTGCCAATAACACTACCTCGCACACACTGCAAAGTCTAACCCCACACGGCGACTTTCCCTGCTTCCAATAACTAATAATACCAGACAATGCTGAAAAACAGAACAAAGTTCCCCCATTGCTCTTTATGATCAGTCAAAATCTCCATTCACTTCCGCTCTCATCTTTCTCTGTTTAGGAACCTTTAGTTGGTTTTTTTTTTTTTTTTCTTTTTTTCTGAAACTAGAATAGAACATTTTATCTCCAAATTTACAGCAAAATTTAGTTATGAAAACTTTCACAAAAATCTTCGAATTTATTACTATAATTTTACAAAAATAAATGCATTAATTATTTAAATATTGGCCTTTTAAAAAGGAAAAATAGTCGCACCCCACTGGATCCGCTGCTCTCTTCGGATCTGTTTTTCTCCTTTTCTTGGAGTGAGAAACCATAACTTGGTAATGAGCTGCTTCTCTGGCATTCTTAGAACACGTCAACTTATACAGAATATAATGTATACTTATATTTATATACGGAAGAGCGAGAGAGAGTAAAGAAGTTTTAAAATGCAAAGGCCGCCATCAAGTGTCTTCAGAGAATAAAATGAAAATATGATTAGAAACTATTATTGGATGGTCGTGCAGTATGAAGAAGAAATCCGTCGGCTTATCTGGCTTCCTCTAAACATGCGGCTTTTTCTTTCCAACACCGATCATCTTGCATACGTGTTATTTATTAAACTGGTCAACTAGATTGTTGCGATGCGACAGATAACGAAGTTTCTAAGCGAGTATTGAGAATGTCCCTTACCTTTAGAAATCACCGAAGTTGTCTGGGAGCTTCTTACTCTCTACGCTCTCAATCCCATCAAGTTCATCGGCATACATGCACACGGAAGATAACAGCCGGGCAGCGGAGCTCCCTCACTGACTCCCACGATGAGAGAGTGTGTTTTGCAGCGGCCTCTAACTGCGTTCGCGCTCACCTAGATTTCTAACAAAACGAACGGCAACTTCGTACACGCACAGGCGACCTCAAAGCAGCGGAAACGCACCGCTAGAAAGAGAAACAAACAGCCACTCAATGCAGCGACGCCACTTTCTCCAAATCTCCTGTTTTACGACATGTGGAAGTTACTGCACATACGTACCCTGCTCCTTTTGCTCTTCCTCTGTTTCCTGCAATTGGTTTAATAACTGAAGACTGCTCTTCGACTAATATAAACACAGGGAGAAGAAAGAAACATCCTGTGCATATGGCAGAAAAGCCACGCGATGACGTTTCACGACAAAATGACTAACAGTTGCTATTAACTTCCACTCACCCGAACTGCTTGTGCTTTTCCACTTCACTAAATACGCGTAAAAGTGGTTCCTCACCAATGGGTTCTGACCTCTTGGGGGTCGCAAGCAGATATAAAGGGGTTGAGGTCACTAAACACTAAGTTCTTAAAAATATTTTTAAAAACGAGGATGCTATTCTCAAGAAGCATCATTTTTCCAGATTACTGAGAACATGCTGTCTAATCTGTAACTTTTAAAGGGAAAAAATAACTGAGAAACGTAAAATAATTTTTAGATCTGCATTTTGTTTTCCAAAATTACTTAAAAAAAATAAACTTCTTACTGATGGTATTGCCGCATTTTTAGAAAGAACAGTTTAGAGTTATGAACATGGAACTACTCTGCTGTTTTAAATTAATTTCGCTTAAACCCCTGACTTAGCACTTCAATAGTTTATCCCAACGGCCCACGAGTTCAAAGCACTACAATGACACAAAGGAACTTACAAAACTTTATCGCGCATAATTTTCGTTTATTCTGCTTGCTGTCCCTGTGACGCACTTATGACAGAAGCACTGACTCACACTAAGTGACTCTTAAAAGAAAATTGCGCTAGCAACTGTTATCATAGACTAATTATCGTTCAGTCCACTTTTAGTCTATGATAACATTTGCTAGCGCAATTTTCTTTTAAGAGTCACTTAGTGTGAGTGTGAGTCAGTGCTTCTGTCATAAGTGCGTCACAGGGACAGCAAGCAGAATAAACGAAAATTATGCACGATAAAGTTTTGTAAGTTCCTTTGTGTCATTCTAGTGCTTTGAACTCGTGGGCCGTATGATCCAGGAACTTGCTGAAAAGAGTAAAGAAATTTCAGAAGACAAAAGTGATGTACAATGCTTTTACAAGAAATGAAGATTTATCGATTGATGGAGAAAAGCTGGAGATAATAGATACGTACGTTTATCTTGGACAGCAGATATCAAGTGAGGGTCACATTGATAAAGAAATTAATCGGCGTATAAAACTTGCCTGGAGAGCTTTTGGAAGAAACAGCATAATTTGCAAGGGCAATATGCCATTACGTCTTAAAAGAAAAGTGTTTGATCAATGCATCCTTCCAGTGATTACGTATGTTGCAGAGACGTGGACCTTAACTAAAAGAGACATACAAAGGCTGCAAACAACTCAAAGCAGCATGGAGAGGTACATGCTTGGTGTAACCAGGAGAGATAAGAAGAGGAACTCGTGTATCCGAAAAATGACAAGAGTGGAAGACATCATGATCAGAGTTAAATCCCTGAAATGGCAATGGGCTGGACATACTGCCAGAAGGACAGACCATCGATGGACAGCCGAAACTTTAGATTGAATTCCAAGGGACAGGAAAAGACCCAGAAGAAGACCACATGGGAGATGGGTGGATGAAATTCGAAAGTATGCGGGAGTAACATGGAGGAGACTGGGACAAGACAGACCGTTGTTAAAGAAACTTGGGGAGACCTTCGTCCAAGAGTGGATTGATAATGGTTGACAATGATGATGATGATGATATATATATGTCAAACATTATGAACCGACTGCTGGATGAAGGTCTCCCAAAGTTTCTTCCACAACGGTCTGTCTTGTGCCAGTCTCCTCCATGTCACTCCCGCATGCTTCCGGATTTCATCCACCTATTTACCATGTGATCTTCTTCTTGGTCTTTTCCTGTCCCTTGAACTCCAGTCCAGAATTTCGGTTGTCCATCGGTGGTACGTTCTTCTGGCAACATGTCCGGTCCATTACCATTTCAGGTATATGGCAATGCGCCGTATACATATATATAGAACGGCCGTTCCATAAAAACTGAGAGTAAAATCACACAAAATGAAGAAATATAGGTACACCAAAATATATGTTGTTTTTTCTCAAAGTATCTTCCATCGCATGATATGCAACGGCCCCATCGTTCAGTCCACTTTTTAAAGCATGTGGCGAAGGCATCTTGTGGAAGCTGCTTTAGCGACCCCTGTACATCTTGAATAACGTCAGCACCCGTGTTGAATGTTGCGCCACGGAACTTCTCCTTCATTTTTGGAAACAACCAGAAATCGCACGGGGCGAGTTCAGAACTGTAGGCACTCTGTGGCATGATTTCAATACTGCATTTCGTAAGAAACTGTTGAGCACAAGCAGTCAGATGTGGGCGGGCGTTATCATGGTGTAGGGTCCACGTGCTCACCAGTTCCGGTTGCGTAATCGATATGTGTCGTCACAGACGCTTCAAGACTGAAATGTAATACTCAGAATTGACGGAAATTTGTGGGGGAACGGCCTGCTGGTAGACCGCACGTTTATGATCAAAGAAAATTAACATCATCACCTTCCCAGCTGATTTGGTTTGGCGGTCTTCTTTCGGAGGAGGCGAGCCTGTGTGCTTCCAGACACTCGTTGCGCGCTTCGTGAGGGTGTCGAAATAGTAGACCCATGTTTCATCGGCAGTTATTACTGTGTTTAGAAAGTTTGGATCCTTTGCAATCACTTGTTTCCACTCATGACACACCTGACCTCTGGCTAATAATTGTTCTCTCGTCAAGTGATGAGGTACCCATCTCGAACTTATACGATGCAGAAGTAATTTGTCGCGTAGAATGCGGAATAACGACGTTTTTGAAATATTTGTTGACGTCGCTATGTCTTCACACCTCATTCGTCAATCTTCTTGCAGGATTATCCAATCAGTGCTGACAATAAGCTCCGTAACAACACTTTCAGGTCGCCCAGGCTTAGGACCGAGTTATGCCGACAAACGCTCTTTTTTGAAATCATGGTGCCATCTAAAAATAATTGACTCACCCAAACATTCATTTTGTAAGCTTTTTCGATTAAACTAACCTTTTCCGGAGCTGTTGTACCCAAACGATAGCAAGATTTTATCGCACAACGCATTTCACTTCTTAACTCTAAATCACTCATTTCCATAGCTGTATGGCGAAATGCAGACGTACCTTAAACAACTGCGTAATAACAAAACCAGAATCGTTTGCCACGGCTAAAAACTGTTTCCATAGATACTTCCTTAATTCAGTTAGTCATCTGCGTGGTTATTTCCCCCTTCATACTGTTGCCAACTCAAAAAAAGTTACCCTCAGTTTTTATGGAACGGCCTTTGTATATATATATATATATAGAATGAGGGATGTAAGGTCAGGTGATGCGTAACATCAAAGCCTCTCCTTGACAAATGTCAACCCCGCCTTCTCGTGGTGCATCCTGTTCCCACTAAAGGGGCTCTGACGACCGCCAATAGCGGTATAACTATACCATCGGGATTAAAGGAAATGCTATCCCACACTCACCAACCCGCTTGGCCAGCGTGGTGAGTTATGGCCAAACCCCTCCAAAATGATTCCACAACTTAAATCTTGGCCCTCAGTCTCCGGCAGCTGGAATGTACCTGGCCAAGGCAGCGGCCAGTGCGACATGAAGGCAGAGGGTGCTAAGAATCCCCGGAGGACCGGACTAGGCTGCCATCTGATGCTGACCTTGGCTACGTATAATGGACGCTCTCTATCTTCTGATTCAAGGCTTCTTGAATTGGAAGAGGAACTACAAAGGATCAAGTGGGACATCGTCGGGCTAAGTGAGGTAAGAAGAAAAGGAGAAGATCTCGTTGAACTGAAAAGTGGACATTTCTTCTACTATCGTGGGACAGATACTGGCAGAACTAGTGGCGTTGTATTTATAATAAACAAGAAACTGAAGGATAAGGTTGTAGAAGCTGAAAGCTCCTCTGACAGAGCTGCACGACTCGTTATTCAACTCTCGAAAAGATACCAGGCTCAGATTATTCAAACTTATGAACCCACCACAAGTCATCCTCAAGAAGAAATCGAAGAATTTTATGAGGAAATTTGTCATCTAAATGATAAAGGTAAGCAGCACTTAAAGATAATTATGGGGGATTTCAATGCAAAAATAGGGCAACAGCAACAGAATGAAACTTCAGTAGGTAAATTCGGGCATGGCAACAGAAACCAACGTGGAAATACTCTCGTTGAGTTTGCAGAGGCAGAAGGGTTTTTCATCTTGAACTCCTTTTTCAAGAAAAAGCCACATAAGAAATGGACAGGGAGACATCCAAATGGGACGACAAGTGAAATTGATTTTATTATGTGTTGTGACGTACCTGCCAGCAGGACGCACATGACATAAAGGCAGATAGGAGTCAGAACAAATGTCCGCGTAGCTCAATTGGTAGAGCTACTTATTCCGGAATGAGGGGATCCGGGTTCGAACCCCGGCGCAGATAAAAATGACGGAAAAATTCACTTCGTTATAATGGCGCCCGAACTATCCGGATGACCCGGCCGTTCAAAATCTCGCATTGGTGTGATGTTCTTTCCACACCGCGAGATAGGAAAAATCAGAGAATTCCTTCTCCAGCGCTTCGAAAAATAAAAATGTGTGATGTTGCATTCCACACAGCAGATTGACTGGGAGTTCTCAAGTGCACGTTCTAGAGTGGATGGCTGCCTGCAACGATTCATGGTCACGGCTGACCCGTGGGTCATACCCCCGGCCCTCTTTCGGGGGGGGAGATGTGTCGTACCTGCCAGCAGGACGCACACGACATAAAGGCAGATAGGAATCAGAATAAAAGTCTGCGTAGCTCAGTTGGTAGAGCGACTTGTACTGGAATAAGCGGCCTCGGGTTCGAATCCCGGCGTAGACCAAAAATGACGAAGAAATTTACTTCGTTATAGTGTAACAAAAAATTCGTCGTAGAAGACTGCAGTGTGCTAAACAAGTTCAACACAGGTAGTGATCATAGATTGGTGAGATGTAAGATGCACCTCAACACTAAACTCGAACGTGGCAAGCTCATAAGACAAACAAAATCTATTGACATAACCAACCTTAAAAAACACCATAATACCTTCAAGTTGGAACTGAAGAACAGATTCTCTGCTTTAGAAGGCCTAACATCGGAAGAAGTGGAGATTTCTGAAGTTAACAGAAAAGTAACCAAAGCTCTTTTGGAAACAGCAACAAAATTACCTGGGTCTAAGAACAAGTTGCATGTGAACAAATTATCAGGAAAAACCAAATGTTGATGCAAAAAAGAAGAGAGATGAGGACAACTAAAGAAGATGTGACTTCTAAAGTGGAATACATAGAGCTATGCAAGACAGAACGAAAAGGGATCACTGAAGACGTAAGGAAATTCAACTGTGAACTAGTGAAGAAAGCATTTGAAAACAACCAAAGCCTAAAGATAGCAAAGGGACATCTCAGTAAAGGAAGAAAACAGATTATGGCACTGAGAAAAGAAGATGGTTCTGTAACAAGAAATAGAGGCGAAATTTTCACAAGAGTGAACGATTTCTACTACAAATTATATGAAAGTGATGATACATGTACTCCAGACATCATGGAAGATACCAGTACTAGAGTTCTTCCAGTCCTCCCAGCAGAGATTGCACATGCAATGAAGAACATGAAGCTGGGAAAAGCTCCAGGAGAAGATGGAATTACTGTAGACATCATATAAGAAGCAAGTGGAGAAATCGAAACTGCACTCGCCCAAATTTTCACTCGATGCTTTAATGAAGGGAAGATTCCTAAGGATTGGAGCAACGCTGAAATGATCCTGCTACATGAAAAAGGTGACATTGAGGATCTCAGGAACTACAGATCTATCAGCCTCCTATCAGTGGTTTATAAAATCTTCAGTAAAATTCTTTCAAACCGCTTGAACGTGACACTGGACATGGCTCAACCGAGAGAACAAGCTGGATTCAGGAGTGGCTACAGCACAACACATCATATCCACGTACTGAGAGAGCTAATTGAAAGAGCGAGGGAATATGAACTTCCATTGTGCATGGCTTTTATCGATTATGAAAAAGCCTTTGATTCGGTGAAACCATCAGCAGTTACAATGGCTCTGAAATCCTGCGGTATTGAAGATGCATACATTAATATTATTAATAACATCTATGAAAATGCAAGTGCAAAGATTCGGCTGTTTGAAAATACAACACACATAAAAATTGGAAAGGGAGTGAGACAAGGTGACACCATATCTCCGAAGCTCTTTAACGCCACATTGGGAAATGTCTTTCAATCACTGAACTGGGAAAACAAAGGGATAAAGATTAATGAAGATTATCTAACCCACCTTCGTTTTGCTGATGACATAGTCATTTTTGCAACTACCCCATCAGAGCTGCAGAGTATGATCCAAGAACTTGCTGACAAGAGTAAAGAAGTGGGATTAAAAATGAACTTTCAGAAGACAAAAGTGATGTTCAATGCTTTTACACGAAATGAAGATTTATCGATTGATGGAGAAAAGCTGGAGATAACAGACACGTACGTTTATCTTGGACAGCAGATATCAAGTGAGGGTCACATTGATGAAGAAATTAATCGGCGTACAAAACTTGCCTGGAGAGCTTTTGGAAGAAACAGCATAATTTTCAAGAGCAATATACCATTATGTCTTAAAAGAAAAGTGTTTGATCAATGCATCCTTTCTGTGCTTACGTATGGTGCAGAGACGTGGACCTTAAGTAAAAGAGACATACAAAGGCTGCAGACAACTCAAAGTAGCATGGAGAGGTACATGCTTGGAGTAACCAGGAGAGATAAGAAGAGGAACTCGTGGATCCGAAAAATGACAAGAGTGGAAGACATCATGATTAGAGTTAAATCCCTGAAATGGCAATGGGCTGGACATACTGCCAGAAGGACAGACCATCGATGGACAGCCGAACTTTTAGATTGGATTCCAAGGGACAGGAAAAGACCTAGAAGAAGACCACATGGGAGATGGGTGGATGAAATTCGAAAGTATGCGGGAGTGACATGGAGGAGACTGGGACAAGACAGACCGTTGTGGAGGAAACTTGGGGAGACCTTCGTCCAGCAGTGGATTGATAATGGTTGACAATGATGATGATGATGATGATATAGAATGAAAATATTACAGAACAAAAATACAAAAATTTCAAAACAAGTGAAAACTGAAACAGGTTGCCGTCATCAGGAGAGCATGGAGTGGCCTTTCTAGTTCCAACAAAACGACAAGGCAAGCCAAAATTGTCTTTTGGTCATGCTCCCTAGGCCACAAAACGAAATTCTAATAAGCACAAAAATTCAAGAATCAAATTTATAAAACTAAAAAAAGGAATTAAAAGCTTACCGGCAGAACAAAACCCGCCATGACAAAAAGTCAAACAAGACTGACCAGAGCACCAACAAGAACCCAAATTTATACACTAATAAAAAAGGTGGTCACGGTTAATGAACTACCTGGTAAGCCAAAAAATGTGTGAATTGACAAGATGCTAAACTGTGTGTGTATATAAGATCTTCAGCTATTAGGGACCCACCAAATAGCACTTTATGCTACCTATATATTTAAAATTGTTAGGTCCTAGGTTAATAAAGCGTGTTAATATGTAATTTGAAACTCTTGGACACCGAATTATAGTTCAAAATTAAGTAGTTAAAATGATGTCTTAAGAATTTTTTAGGAAAATTGTTAGATTGCAATTTAGAAAGAAGAGCTTTCAGATTTTTTACAAGTTGTTTTGAAATTTTTTACAAATGTTTTGAAATTTTTGTATTTTTGTTCTGTAATATCTTCATTCTATATAAGCTACTGTATGAGGTTTAGCTGCCTTCGGCGCTTCTCATGTAATTAGCCTTTTTTGTCTATTTTTTTTTGTGTTAAAATAATTTATTTTTAAAGTAATTTTTTTGTTTATATATATAGCAAAAGCAATAATGTGAAACAACAGAAACCTCGACGAAGTCGACAAGAGGTCAGTCATTAATATGCTTCCCTGCATTCTTTTATTTGGTACTTTGCATCGTTTGAAGCTAACCTGGTTCGGATGGTGTATTGGTGACTTTTGGTCTTTGTATTGTTTTTATTCAACATGTCCAGCCTATTGCCATTTCAGTGATTTCACACTTGTCATGATGTCCTCCACTCCTGTCATTTTCCTTATCAACAAGTTCCTCTTCTTGTTTTTTCTGGTTACACTAAGCATGCATCTCTCGAGTATGTTTTTATGAGTTGTCTGCAGTCTTTGTATGTCTTTTTAGTTAAGGTCCATGTCTCTGCTCCATACGTATGCAATGGCAGGATGCATCGATTAAACACTTTTCTTTTAAGACATAATAGCATACTGCTCTTAAAAATTGTACCGTCTCTTCTAAAAGCTCTCCATACAAGTTTTATACGCCGGTTAATTCCTTCATCAATGTGATCCTCACTTGATATCTGCTGCCCAAGATAAATTTAAGTATCGGTTGTCTCAGAAGTTGCATATGCGTTTCTTGTAAAAGCATCGTTTCTGTAAAAGCATCTTCGTTTCTTGTAAAAGCATTGAGCATCAATTTTGTCTTCTGAAAGTTCAGTTTAATCCCACTAATTTACTCTTGTCAGCAAGTTCTTGGATCATACTCTGCAGCTCTTAAGGAGTAGTTGCAAAAATGACTACGTCATCAGCAAACCGAAGGTAAGTTAAATAATCTCTATTAATCTTCACCCCTTTGTGTTTCCAGTTCAATGATTGAAAGTCACGTTGCAATGTGGCATTAAAGAGCTTGGGAGATATGGTGTCGCTTTGTCTCACTTCCTTTCCAATTTTTATTTGTGTTGTATCCTCAAATATCTGAACCTTTGCACTTGCGTTTTCATAGATATTATTAATTATGCTAATGTATGCATCTTCAATACCGCAGGATTTCAAAGCAATTGTAACTGCTGATGGTTTCACGGAACCGAAGGCCTTTCCATAATCAATAAAAGATATGCGTAATGGGAGTTCATATTCTCTTGTTCTTTCACTTAGTTTTCTCAGTACATGGATATGATCTACAGTGCTGTAGCCACTCCTGAATCCAGTTTGTTCTTTTGGTTGAGCCATGTCTAGTGTTACCTTCAAGCGACGTGAAAGAACCTAAGTGAAGATTTTATAAACTACTGATAGGAGGCTGATGGGCCTGTAGTTCCTGAGATCCTCCCCGTCACCTTTTTTATGTAGCAGGATCATCGTAGCATTGTTCCAATCCTCAAGAATCTTCCCTTCATTGACACATCTTGTGAAAACTCGGAAGAGTGTAGTGTCAATTTCTCCACTTGCTTCTTGTATAATGTCCATGGTAATTCCATCTCCTGGAGCTCTTCATCGTTTCATGTTCTTAATCGCATATGTAACTTCTGCAGGGTGGACGGGAGTAACTTTGGTTTTGGTACCTGTCGTAATGTCTGTAATGTCGTAATAGATGTATCATCCCTTTCATACAGTTTTGAATAGAAATCTTTCACTCTTGTCAAAATTTCGCTTCTATTTCTTGTTACAGTACCATTTTCTTTTCTCAGTGCCATAATCTGTTTTCTTCCCTTACCGAGATGTCCCACTGTTCTCTTCAGGTTGGTTGTTTTTAATTGCTTTTTTCACTAGTTCACAATTGAATTTCTTTATGTGTTCAGTAATACTCTTACCTACTCTCTTTCATAGCTCTATATATTCCACTTTGGAAGTTACATCTTTATTTGTTCTCATCTCCCTTCTCTTTTGCATCAACATTTTTGCTTTTCCTGAAATTTTCTTCATATGTAACTTGTTCTTAGTACCACTTATTTCTGTTTCTGTTTCCATAAAAGCCTTGGTGAGTTCTCTGTTAACTTCAGTAATATCCACTTCTTCAGATGTTGGGCATTCTAAAGCATAGAATCTGTTCCTCAGTTCCAACTTGAAGGCATTATGATGCTTTTTAAGGTTGGTTGTGTCAAACATTTTGTTTGTCGTATGAGCTTGCCACGTTCGAGTTTAGTGTTGAGGTGCATCTTACATCTCATCATTTTATGAGTTTAGTGTTGAGGTGCATCTTACATCTCATCATTTTATGAGTTTAGTGTTGAGGTGCATCTTACATCTCATCATTTTATTTTATGGTCGCTACCTGTGTTGAACTTGTTCAGCACACTGCAGTCTTCGATGACGAATTTTTTTACACACAGTAAAATCAATTTCACTTGTCCCATTCGGACGTCTCCATGTCCATTTCCTGTCGGCGTTTTCTTGAAAAGGTGGTAATGATGAAAAGACTTTCTGCTTCTGCTAACTGTACGAGAGTATTTCCACGTTGATTTCTGTTACCATAATCGAATTTACCAACCGAGGTTTCATTCTGTTGCTGTTGCCCTATTTTTGCATTGAAATTTCACTAAATGATCTTCAAGTGCTGTTTGCCTTTGCTATTTAGATGCCGAATTTCCTTGTAAAATTCTTCTATTTCTTCCTCATGATGACTTGTAGTGCTTGCATAGGTTTGAATAATCTGATACTAGTATCTTTTTGAGAGTTGGATAACGAGTCGTGCATCTCTGTCCGAGGAACTTTCAACTTCTAGAATTTTGTCCTTCAGTCTTTTGTATAATAAATATATATATATCATCATCATCATCATTGTCAACCATTATCAATCCACTGCTGGACGAAGGTCTCCCCAAGTTTCCTCCACAACGGTCTGTCTTGTGCCATTCTCCTCCATGTCACCCCTGCATACTTTCGAATTTCATCCACCCATCTCCCATGTGGTCTTCTTCTGGGTCTTTTCCTGTCCCTTGGAATCCAATCTAAAATTTCGGCTGTCCATCGATGATCTGTCCTTCTGGCAGTATGCCCAGCCCATTGCCATTTCAGGGATTTAACTCTGATCATGATGTCTTCCACTCTTGTCATTTTTCGGATCCACGAGTTCCTCTTCTTATCTCTCCTGGTTACACCAAGCATGCACCTCTCCATGCTGCTTTGAGTTGTCTGCAGCCTTTGTATGTCTCTTTTAGTTAAGGTCCACGTCTCTGCACCATACGTAAGCACTGGAAGGATGCATTGATCAAACACTTTTCTTTTAAGACATAATGGCATATTGCTCTTGAAAATTATGCTGTTTCTTCCAGAAGCTCTCCAGGCAAGTTTTGTACGCCGATTAATTTCTTCACCAATGTGACCCTCACTTGATATCTGCTGTCCAAGATAAACGTACGTGTCTGTTATCTCCAGCTTTTCTCCATCAATCGATAAATCTTCATTTCTTGTAAAAGCATTGAACATCACTTTTGTCTTCTGAAAGTTCATTTTTAATCCCACTTCTTTACTCTTGTCAGCAAGTTCCTGGATCATACTCTGCAGCTCTGATGGGGTAGTTGCAAAAATGACTACGTCATCAGCAAAACGAAGGTGGGTTAGATAATCTCCATTAATCTTTATCCCCTTGTTTTCCCAGCTCAGCGACTGAAAAACACCCTCCAATGTGGCATTAAAGAGCTTCGGAGATATGGTGTCACCTTGTCTCACTCCCTTTCCAATTTTTACGTGTGTTGTATTTTCAAACAGCCTAATCTTTGCACTTGCATTTTCATAGATGTTATTAATAATATTAATGTATGCATCTTCAATACCGCAGGTTTTCAGAGCCATTGTAACTGCTGATGGTTTCACCGAATCAAAGGTTTTTTCATAATCGATAAAAGCCATGCACAATGGAAGTTCATATTCCCTTGCTCTTTCAATTAGTTCTCTCAGCACGTGGACATGATCTATTGTGCTGTAGCCACTCCTGAATCCAGCTTGTTCTCTCGGTTGAGCCATGTCCAGTGTTACCTTCAAGCGGTGTGAAAGAACTTTAGTGAAGATTTTATAGACTACTGATAGGAGGCTGATAGGTCTGTAGTTTCCGAGACCCTCAATGTCACCTTTCTTATGTAGCAGGATCATTGTAGCGGTGTTCCAATCCTCAGGAATCTTTCCTTCATTAAGGCATCGAGTGAAAATTTGGGCGAGTACTGTTTCGATTTCTCCACTTGCTTCTTGCATGATGTCTACAGTAATTCCATCTTCTCCTGGAGCTTTTCCTCGCTTCATGTTCTTGATTGCATGTGCAACTTCTGCTGGAAGGACTGGAGGAACTCTGGTACTGGTATCTTTCATGATGTCTGGAGTGCATATATCATCCCTTTCATATAATTTGGAGTAGAAATCTTTCACTCTTGTCAAAATTTCGCCTCTATTTTTTGTTATAGAACCATCTTCTTTTCTCAGTGCCATAATCAGTTTTCTTCCCTTACTGAGATGTCCCTTTGCTATCTTTAGGCTTTGGTTGTTTTCAATTGTTTTCCTCACTAGTTCACAGTTGAATTTCCTTAAGTCTTCAGTGATACTTTTTCTTACTGTCTTGCATAGCTCTATATATTCCACTTTGGAAGTCACATCTTCTTTAGTTGTCCTCATCTCTCTTCTTTTTTGCATAAGCATTTTGGTTTTTCCTGATAATTTGTTCACATGCAACTTGTTCTTAGACCCAGCTAATTTTGTTGCTGTTTCCATAAGAGCTTTGGTTACTTTTCTGTTAACTTCAGAGATGTCCACTTCTTCCGATGTTAGGCCTTCTAAAGCAGAGAACCTGTTCTTCAGTTCCAACTTGAAGGTATTATGGTGTTTTTTAAGGTTGGTTATGTCAATAGATTTTGTTTGTCTTATGAGCTTGCCACGTTCAAGTTTAGTGTTGAGGTGCATCTTACATCTCACCAATCTATGGTCACTACCTGTGTTGAACTTGTTTAGCACACTGCAGTCTTCTATGACGAATTTTTTGTTACACATAATAAAATCAATTTCACTTGTTGTCCCATTTGGATGTCTCCATGTGCATTTCCTCTGTGGCTTTTTCTTGAAGAAGGAGTTGAAGATGAAAAACCCTTCTGCCTCTGCAAACTCAACGAGAGTATTTCCACGCTGGTTTCTGTTGCCATGACCGAATTTACCACCTGAAGTTTCATTTTGTTGCCGTTGCCCTATTTTTGCATTGAAATCTCCCATAATTATTTTCAAGTGCTGCTTACCTTTATTATTTAGATGACAAATTTCCTCATAAAATTCTTCAATTTCTTCTTCAGGATGACTTGTGGTGGGTGCATAAGTTTGAATAATCTGAGCCTGGTATCTTTTCGAGAGTTTGATAACAAGTCGTGCAGCTCTGTCAGAGGAACTTTCAACTTCGACAACTTTATCCTTCAGTTTCTTGTTTATTATAAATCCAACACCACTAGTTCTGCCAGTATCTGTCCCACGATAGTAGAAGAGATGTCCACTTTTCAGTTTGATGAGATCTTCTCCTTTTCTCCTTACCTCACTTAGCCCCACGATGTCCCACTTGATCCTTTGTAGTTCCTCTTCCAATTCAAGAAGCCTTGAATCAGAAGATAGGGAGCGTCCATTGTAAGTAGCCAAGGTCAGCATCAGATGGCAGCCTAGTCCGGTCCTCCGGGGATTCTTAGCACCCTCTGCCTTCATGTCGCACTGGCCGCTGCCTTGGCCAGGTACATTCCAGCTGCCGGAGACTGAGGGCCAAGATTTAAGTTGTGGAATCATTTTGGAGGGGTTTGGCCATAACTCACCACGCTGGCCAAGCGGGTTGGTGAGTGTGGGATAGAATTTCCTCTAATCCCGATGGTATAGTTATACCGCTATGGGCGGTCGTCAGAGCCCCTTTAGTGGGAACAGGATGCACCACGAGAAGGCGGGGTTGACATTTGTCAAGGAGAGGCTGTGATGTTACGCATCACCTGACCTTACATATATATATATATATATATATATATATATATATATATATATCTTAATTTTTGCTTTCTTCTTTTTGTTGTTTTTTGCTATATATCATCATCATCATCATCATCATTGTCACCCATTATCAATCCACTGATGGACGAAGGTCTCCCCAAGTTTCCTCCACAACGGTCTGTTTTGTTCCAGACTCCTCCATGTCACTCCCGCATACTTTTGAATTTCATCCACCCATCTCCCATGTGGTCTTCTTCTAGGTCTTTTCCTGTCCCTTGGAATCCAATCTAAAAGTTCGGCTGTCCATCGATGGTCTGTCCTTCTGGCAGTATGTCCAGCCCATTGCCATTTCAGGGATTTGACTCTGATCATCATGTCTTCCACTCTTGTCATTTTTCGGATCCACGAGTTTCTCTTCTTATCTCTCCTGGTTACACCAAACATGTACCTCTCCATGCTTCTTTGAGTTGTCTGCAGCCTTTGTATGTCTCTTTTAGATAAGGTCCACGTCTCTGCACCATATGTAAGCACTGGAAGGATGCATTGATCAAACACTTTTCTTTTAAGAGATAATGGCATATTGCTCTTGAAAATTATGCTGTTTCTTCCAAAAGCTCTCCAGGCAAATTTTGTACGCCGATTAATTTCTTCATCAATGTGACCCTCACTTGATATCTGCTGTCCAAGATAAACGTACGTGTTTGTTATCTCCAGCTTTTCTCCATCAATCGATAAATCTTCATTACTTGAAAAAGCATTGAACATCACTTTTGTCTTCTGAAAGTTCATTTTTCATCCCACTTCTTTACTCTTGTCAGCAAGTTCCTGGATCATACTCTGCAGCTCTGATGGGGTAGTTGCAAAAATGACTACGTCATCAGCAAAACAAAGGTGAGTTAGATAATCTCCATTAAACTATATCCCCTTGTTTTCCCAGCTCAGCGACTGAAAGACACAATCCAATGTAGCAATAAAGAGCTTCGGAGATATGGTGTCACCTTGTCTCACTCCCTTTCCAACTTTTATGTGTGCTGTATTCTCAAACAGCCGAATCTTTGCACTTGCATTTTCATAGATGTTATTAATAATAATAATGTATGCATCTTCAATACCGCAGGTTTTCAGAGCCATTGTAACTGCTGATGGTTTCACCGAATCAAAGGCTTTTTCATAATCGATAAAAGCCATGCACAATGGAAGTTCATATTCCCTCGCTCTTTCAATTAGATCTCTCAGTACGTGGATATGATGTATTGTGCTGTAGCCACTCCTGAATCCAGCTTGTTCTCTCGGTTGAGCCATGTCCAGTGTTACCTTAAAGCGGTGTGAAAGAACTTTACTAAAGAGTTTATAAACCACTGATAGGAGGCTGATAGGTCTGTAGTTCCTGAGATCTTCAATGTCACCTTTTTTATGTAGCAAGATCATTGTAGCGTTGTTCCAATTCTCAGGAATCTTCCCTTCATTAAGGCATCGAGTGAAAATTTGGGCGAGTACTGTTTCGATTTCTCCACTTGCTTCTTGTATGATGTCTACAGTAATTCCATCTTCTCCTGGAGCTTTTCCCCCTTCATGTTCTTCATTGCATGTGCAAATTCTGCTGGGAAGACTGGAAGAACTCTGGTGCTGGTACCTTTCATGATGTCTGGAGTACATGTATCATCACTTTCATATAATTTGTAGTAGAAATCGTTCACTCTTCTGAAAATTTCGCCTCTATTTCTTGTTACAGAACCATCTTCTTTTCTCAGTGCCATAATCTGTTTTCTTCATTTACTGAGATATCCCTTTGCTATCTTTAGGCTTTGGTTGTTTTCAATTGCTTTCCTCACTAGTTCACAGTTGAATTTCCTTACGTCTTCAGTGATACATATATATATATATCGTCATCATCATCATCATCGTCAACCATTATCATTCCACTGCTGGAGGAAGGTCTCCCCAAGTTTCCTCCACAACGGTCTGTCTTGTGCCAGTCTCCTCCATGTCACTCCTGCATACTTTCGAATTTCATGCACCCATCTCCCATGTGGTCTTCTTCTGGGTCTTTTATTGTCCCTGGGAATTCAATCTAAAATTTCGGCTGTCCATCGATTGTCTGTCCTTCTGGCAGTATGTCCAGCCCATTGCCATTTCAGGGATTTAACTCTGATCATGATGTCTTCCACTCTTGTCATTTTTCGGATCCACGAGTTCCTCTTCTTATCTCTCCTGGTTACACCAAGCATGCACCTCTCCATGGCATTTTGAGTTGTCTTCAGCCTTTGTATGTCCCTTTTAGTTAAGGTCCACGTCTCTGCACCATACGTAAGCACTGAAAGGGTGCATTGATCAAACACTTTTCTTTTAAGAGATAATGGCATATTGCTCTTGAAAATTATGCTGTTTCTACCAAAAGCTCTCCAGGCAAGTTTTGTACGCCGATTAATTTCTTCATCAATGTGACCCTCACTTGATATCTGCTGTCCATGATAAACGTACGTGTCTGTTATTTTCAGCTTTTCTCCATCAATCGATAAATCTTCATTCCTTGTAAAAGCATTGAACATCACTTTTGTCTTCTGAAAGTTCATTTTTCATCCCACTTCTTTACTCTTGTCAGCAAGTTCCTGGATCATACTCTGCAGCTCTGATGGGGTAGTTGCAAAAATGGCTACGTCATCAGCAAAATCAAGGTGGGTTAGATAATCTCCATTAATCTTTATCCCCTTGTTTTACCAGATCAGCGACTGAAAGACACCCTTCAATGTGGCATTAAAGAGCTTCGGAGGTATGGTGTCACCTTGTCTCACTCCTTTTCCAATTTTTATGTGTGTTGTATTTTCAAACAGCCGAATCTTTGCACTTGCATTTTCATAGATGTTATTAATAATATTAATGTATGCATCTTCAATACCGCAGGATTTCAGAGCCATTGTAACTGCTGATGGTTTCACCGAATCAAAGGCTTTTTTATAATCGATAAAAGCCATGCACAATGGTAGTTCATATTCCCTCGCTCTTTCAATTAGTTCTCTCAGTACGTGGATATGATGTATTGTGCTGTAGCCACTCCTGAATCTTGCTAGTTCTCTTGGTTGAGCCATGTCCAGTGTTACCTTCAAGCGGTGTGAAAGAACTTAAGTGAAGATTTTATAAACCACTGATAGGAGGCTGATAGGTCTGTAGTTCCTGAGATCCTCAATGTCACCTTTTTTATGTAGCAGAAACATTGTAACGGTGTTCCAATCCTCAGGAATCTTCCCTTCATTAAGGCATCGAGTGAAAATTTGGGGGAGTACTGTTTCGATTTCTACACTTGCTTCTTGTATGATGTCTACAGTAATTCCGTCTTACCCTGGAGCTTTCCCCCGCTTAATGTTCTTGATTGCATGTGCAACTTCTGCTGGAAAGACTGGAGGAACTCTGGTACTGGTACCTTTCATGATGTCTGGAGTGCATGTACCATCCCTTTCATGTAATTTGGAGTAGAAATCTTTCCCTCTTGTCAAAATTTCGCCTCTATTTCTTGTTACAGAACCATCTTCTTTTCTCAGTGCCATAATCTGTTTTCTTCCCTTACTGAGAAGTCCCTTTGCTATCTTTAGGCTTTGGTTGTTTTCAATTGTTTTCCTCACAAGTTCACAGTTGAATTTTCTTACGTCTTCAGTGATACTTTTTCTTACTGTCTTGCATAGCTCTATATATTCCACTTTGGAAGTCACATCTTCTTTAGTTGTCCTCATCTCTCTTCTTTTTTGCATCAACATTTTGGTTTTTCCTGATAATTTGTTTACATGCAACTTGTTCTTAGACCCAGCTAATTTTGTTGCTGTTTCTATAAGAGCGTTGGTTACTTTTCTGTTAACTTCAGAAATATCCACTTCTTCCGATGTCAGGCCTTCTAAAGCAGAGAATCTGTTCTTCAGTTCCAACTTGAAGGTATTATGGTGTTTTTTAAGGTTGGTTATGTCAATAGGTTTTATTTGTCTTATGAGCTTGCCACGTTCAAGTTTTATGTTGAGGTGCACCTTACATCTCACCAATCTATGGTAACTACCTGTGTTGAACTTGTTTAGCACACTGCAGTCTTCTATGATGAATTTTTTGTTACACATAATAAAATCAATTTCACTTGTTGTCCCATTTGGATGTCTCCATGTGCATTTCCTCTGTGGCTTTTTCTTGAAGAAGGAGTTGAAGATGAAAAACCCTTCTGCCTCTGCAAACTCAACGAGAGTATTTCCACGCTGGTTTCTGTTGCCGTGACCGAATTTACCTACTGAAGTTTCATTCTGTTGCTGTTGCCCTATTTTTGCATTGAAATCTCCCATAATTATTTTCAAGTTCTGCTTACCTTTATTAGTTAGATGACAAATTTCCTCATAAAATTCTTCAATTTCTTCTTAAGGATGACTTGTGGTGGGTGCATAAGTTTGAATAATCTGAGCCTGGTATC
This sequence comes from Macrothele yani, assembly GCA_039090855.1. Classification (NCBI taxonomy): domain Eukaryota; kingdom Metazoa; phylum Arthropoda; class Arachnida; order Araneae; family Macrothelidae; genus Macrothele; species Macrothele yani. The sequence goes on from CM077026.1 coordinate 82,660,105, forward strand.
TTTTCGAGAGTTGAATAACGAGTCGTGCAGCTCTGTCAGAGGAACTTTCAAATTCTACAACTTTATCCTTCAGTTTCTTGTTTATTATAAATCCAACACCACTAGTTCTTCCAGTATCTGTCCCATGATAGTAGAAGAGATGTCCACTTTTCAGTTCAATGAGATCTTCTCCTTTTCTCCTTACCTCACTTAGCGCGACGATGTCCCACTTGATCCTTTGTAGTTCCTCTTCCAATTCAAGAAGTCTTGAATCAGAAGCTAGGGAGCTTCCAGTATACGTAGCCAAGGTCAGCATCAGATGGCAGCCTAGTCCGGTCCTCCGGGGAATCTTAGCACCCTCTGCCTTCATGTCGCACTGGCCGCTGCCTTGGCCAGGTACATTCCAGCTGCCGTAAACTGAGGGCCAAGATTTAAGTTGTGGAGTCATTTTGGAGGGGTTTGGCCATAACTCACCACGCTGGCCAAGCGGGTTGGTGAGTGTGGGATAGCATTTGCTCTAATCCCGATGGTATAGTTATATCGCTATTGGCGGTCGTCAGAGCCCCTTTAGTGGGAACAGGATGCACCACGAGAAGGCGGGGTTGACATTTGTCAAGGAGAGGCTGTGATGTTACGCATCAGCTGACCTTACATCCCATATATGTATATATATATATACAGGGGTTGGACAAAATAATGTGCAATGTGAACACCTAGGTTAAGAAGGTTTTACGTACTTAACAGTGTATGGGACTACCTTTGGCATTTAAAACCGCATGAGACCTCCTTGGATTGGACGCAAACAAATCCTGGGTTGGTTAGTGGGATGTTACACCGTTCTTCATGCAGAAACTGCTACAGGTCCTCCTTGACAGATGCAGGAGGAGGATAACGGGATCATACTCTGTTTTCCAACACACCACAGTGGCTCGATGATGTTTAAGTCTAGTGATTGTGGAGGCCAATTAAGGTGTGACAGTTCGCCCTCATGTTCCTCAAACTATGATTTGACATTCCGAGCTCTGTGAATTGGGGCGTTATCCTCTTGATAGATGGTATCCCCTGCAGGAAACAATGGCTGAGCCATTGGATGGACTTGGTCGGCAAAAATGGTGTCATACTCCCTACCAGTCATACGCACTTTCAAGGTGATCAGTGGACCTGCTGAAAAGAACATGACCGCCCAGAGCATGACAGAACCACCACTATGCTGCACTGTTGGGAGCAAACAGTCTGGATTGTACACTTCTGAAGGTGTTCTCCACACGTAAACACGTCCTACCGTGGGGAATAGTGTGAATGTGAATTCATCCGACCATATTGCACTCTTTCATGTATCGGTAGTCCAAGTTGTATGCTCATGGCACCACTACCGTCGTTGTCTACATTTACCCGAGTCACCAGAGGTTTTGCAGTAACAGTTCTGCCATGAATATCTTCTTTATGAAGTTCCCTGCGCACTGTTTTCGTTGATACTTTAGTCTGGAGATGCAGATTGACTTCCGCATTAATTTTCGGCGCCGTGGTGTTTTTATTACGGTTAACAATCCTTTGTAATTCTCTGCTGTTTGTCGTTTTCCGGCCGCTCTTGTGCTTCGTAGACGAGCTTTTGACACGAACACGGTATGCTCTCATGACGTTAGACACAGTACCTCTCGATAACCATCATTACACTGGCTACTGTTGTCACGGAGGCTCCAACTGTCCGGCCACCAACAATTAGCCCTCTTTTGAAGTCCGTTAGGTCGCTCATTTCGTCGTCAGCCTGAAAGAAATTTTGCAAAGAGACACTTTAAATGCACTTAAGCAGGAACTTGGGGTTCTAAACAAAGCTGTTACATCCAAAAAGTAGTGGATGCCTTTGCGAATTGCGACGTGCGCAGCTGCATTAACCCTTTAAGCTGCCGATGTACCTGAATCAAAAGGTGCCGACATTTTCCTGCGCTCCTCAAACAGAAGTGTTCCCATAATGATCCGGTTATACCAAAAGCTACGGCAAAGCAATTGCTTTCCTTCTTTGATCTCAGGAGTACCGACTATAAATCTGTCGCTAGTTGTAAGTGCTCCCTTACAGTCATTAGATTTACAGTATGTAGTCTGATTCCCTTATAGTCCTTTATTCTCTGTCACATTACCCAAAGAATGATTCGAAAGCTTTAGTCCCGCGGACACGGACATCATGCCACTGGGCAGAAACAAGTTACTCAAACATCTTTTCTCTTCTTTCTTAGGCTCGTTGCTCTTTTCTTAGCAGCCTTAGCTGAAAATATAATCAGAAAGGAAGGATTAATGACAACCACAACCCCGAAATGACCATTTAGAGTGATAAACGTGAGATAAAAGCAGCGCTTTCTGATGCGGAGGTTCACCCGTTCTTGTTGCGTTCGGCCCACTTCTCAGACAGCGAATATATTCGTTCGAGCTGATTTCAGCATATTTTGTTAACCTCCAGTTAATTCGTTGCAGCCGGTTAAAATGTTAAAAGTCACATCTCTGAGCGTGTGTTAACACTATTAAAAGTCACGTTTCTGAGGGTAGGGTTTCACTGCCCAACTCCTGTATATATAGATACAGTGGCATATCTAGAGTATACAGCGCCAAGGGCAACGTGAAATTCCCCCCCCCCCCCCCACGTGCATATCATCCCAATTCCACCTTTTCTTTTTTACTTCTTTATTAAGCACGATTTTGACACTAGAGAAAAGCAAAAAACAACTTCATTATTCAAAACATTTTATTTTTCCCATCATGTACAAACAAATTATAATATTATTTTTCTTGCCTACATTGCTGCAAACTTGTTTATGATGTCCACAAAGTTGGCTTTTTCCACTTCTTCTCTCTCCACACTTAATAGGGAAAGATCACGCAGTCTGTCTTGGACCATAGATACTCATAAAATAGAATCCTATATAATTTAATAAACTTCACTTCACTTTACTTTCAAAAGCTGCACAACGTTTGTTTAACGCTAGACGATCACTAAATGAAAAACAACAGAAACAGCAGACTTCCTTCTTTGTCTGTTTTAAATCGTTAACTGACGAGATCGAACTTGATAAAAGTATTTTTGTATTACAATAGAAGCTACTAGAACATTCGCTCACGTAAAAGACCTGCAATAAAAGAAAACAAGAAAGATGACACCTAATTTTCCGGTGTAATAAGCACGTCTTTTGAATCCGTTCTGACGCGAATTAAATTTATCAAAGCTATTCAAAGTCAATGGAACCGGTATAGAAAATAGTAGTACCTGACCGAAGAAATGAGTTTTCCAATCGGGTTTTTAATCGGGAAAGTACTGCTGTAAATGGAATCGCGATCTTACGCCCTCTGGTTACAGATTTGTTAATTAAGAAAAATTCGAAATATATGAGAAACATTTCACAGCGGAAACGTTCTCCAACAAAGAAAGAATTTTTCAAATCGGACTCTTAAGAAGCATGGACAGATGCATTATAATGAATTAGTTTTTACTGGTTTGTTGTGTGGTAATTATTATGTCATGAATAAAGTTTTATGCTGGTTGTTAATAGTAACACTTAATGAAAAGAGACCCAACGGCCAGACAGAGGTCTGACAGTACTATGAACTGAGAAAAACGTACTTACTTAAAAACCTTTTATTTGAAAACTCCTGGTATCATCCAACACACACACTACTAGTCACACTAATCGTATCACAATAATGAAGAAGAACCTAATCACATAGAACGAAGCTCTCGGCACAAAATAACGTAGCTCTTTTCACATCGAACAAAACCTCTCCACATATGAACAAAAGCTCTCTCACGTAACACAAAATCTCTCCGCATATAAACAAAAGCTCTCCTCGCACATAAACAAAAGCTCTCCTCGCACATAAACAAAAGCTCTCCTCGCACATAAACAAAAGCTCTCTTAGGTACCGTTGAACGCGCCTATTTATACTGCCTACCACCACGTCATGACTACACTCGTTGCCACATATCATTCAGCGGGAGAAATAACATCTCGTTAAGTAAGAAGATAATTTACATAGGAAAATAAAATAACCAGAGATAGTAAAATCAAAAGGAAACTGAATCTAGAGTATACGTTACATCATCTCCCCCTTAATTTTTTTTTTTTTTTTTTTTGTTGTCGAAAACCTATCAAATTTTGGAGTGTAGTCTTACACTTGCTGACTGACGTTTCTCGTCGTCTTTTTTGTTTGTTTTGGTGGCAGCAGTATGTACAATATCAAACTTGGCATGACAAAATCAGAAAATCTGTATTCGTCTGTGAAACACTTTTTATACTTGAACAAAACAAACATGCATCGGCATACCTTTTTTTATTCTGCCTAGCAGGAATCACTTTTTTGATTTCAAATTACATCTTCCTATTAGCGTTGATTACAAACCAACTGTATCAGCAGCGAAGATTGCCTGTAGCTGCCTAACAGTGACAATTTTCATTATTTTACCCCTAAGCACATATATATATAAAAAAAAATTTGGATTAGTAGACGGACATAGAAGAAATATACAAAAAAAAAACACAGATGCACAAAAAGAATGCATAGGCCCACACGAAAAAAAAATTCTGACACGCCAACTGGTCGTGCAGGAAAAACAACAGAAAGAGAAAAGAACCTGTCCACGAGAACCTACTTATCTCGAGGACGCATAAAAAACTCTAGTACGATAACGTTTTCCAGGCCTAATCGGACTGGTAAATTCAGGTGGCGTCGGTCTTTTCAGAGACTTGAATGGATCTGGAACATCTGTAGTCTGTCGGTCAAGAAATCCCTGCAGCTGACAGGAACGGCCAGGAACGGCTGAAGTCCGTCGGTCAGGAACGGCTGAAGTCTGTCCGTCAGGAAATCCCTGCGTCTGACAGGAACGGTCAGGAACGGTTGAAGTCCGTCGGTCAGGAACGGCTGAAGTCCGTCGGTCAGGAACGGCTGAAGTCCGTCGGTCAGGAACGGCTGAAGTCCGTCGGTCAGGAACGGCTGAAGTCCGTCGGTCAGGAACGGCTGAAGTCCGTCGGTCAGGAACGGCTGAAGTCTGTCGGTCAGGAAATCCCTGCGGCTGACAGGAACGGTCAGGAACGGCTAAAGTCCGTCGGTCTGGAAATCCCTGCGGCTGACAGGAACGGGCTCCCGGGCTTTTGATATGTAGTCCCTTTGTGCTGGGGCCCGTGTTGTCCGTCCAGCATTCTTTTGAAGGGACGTGACTCCGGCCACATCGTTTGTTTTCGCTTTCTACCTCTGGGCATGAGAGTAGAAGCAGGCATCGGCCCTGTTTGCCCTAAGCGTAGGTTCCAGGGGCGAGACCCGGGCGGATGCAAGAATCTCTGCCTTCGTCGCTGTTGCGGCGAAGCAGATTGGGGAGACAAGTTGCGTTTCCGACCAGCTTTTGGTGTTGCTGGTCGGTTTGTAATTTGTGTCTGACGTTTAGGAATCGTCACCCTATTGTCTATATCTGATAAATCAGAAATATTTGATGACTCTGAGTCGCTGCTGTAAGTTAGTGGTCGTGCAGAGCGATGTTTATTTCTGCCTATAGGAATACTTTCTGACGAGGTATTCAAGGAAGCAGGAGCTTGTGTCGGTGTAGAGTTATTAGGGAATGGTGCAGCAATAGTCTTGGCAATGGTTGGAGGGAAAGGAACGATACTAGCATTTGAAGAACTTGATTCGAGCCTTCGTCTTATGGTTGAATCAGGTTGCGTTTTTGGAAGCCTGTCTTGTGGAGGGGAGGGTGAAGAAAAAATCCCTGGAGATTCTTCAAAAATGTTTGTCGGTTTGTCCAAAATTTCTGGAGGTTGATCGTGAGATATAGACTCTTGAGTCTGTGGAACAGAAGGTTGAGTAGGGTTGATGATAAAATCTATATTTCGTTCATGATATTTGCGACACTGAGCAACGTGTACGTATTGAAATTGATTGTCAGGTTTTTCAAGAACAATGTTATTTTCAAACACATTTGCCACCCGATATGGACCTTCGTAGCTGGGTGCAAATTTCTTTACTAAAGTATGAGAAACAGAAGACTGGAAGTGCGTTTCCACGAGAGTGAGATCTCCAACGATAAGATCTGGTTCCCTACGCCTAGTATTATAGTATCTTGCTTGAGCCGCTTGTGCTCCTATCATTGCAACACGAGCTTTTTCTGCCATGATTCGTACTGATTGCGGAGTTGGTCGCTGGTTTAGTTCGTCGATAATCCCCGTTAAATTTTCAAAAGGGGTCTTAATTTTTCGACCCAGATAAAGTTCTGCAGGAGTAATTTTAGTCGATTCGTGAACAGACGAGCGGAGGCGAACGAAAAAAGCTCAAGATGTTCATCCCACCGCTCGTGATAATCCATGACAAATGTAGCAATCATTTTAACTATAGTGCGGTTAACTCATTCCGCGGGATTACTCTGGGGATGATATGGGGAAATGAATTTATGCTTAATGTGTAGTCTCGCACACATTCTTTCAAAAATGTCAGAAATAAATTGGGGACCATTATCCGAAACTACTTTATTAGGTGCACCATATCTAGAGAATACTTCATTAATTAATACATTACAAATAACTTCCGCCGTAGCGGCTTTAATGGGAAAGACTTCAACCCATTTAGAAAAATTATCAGTTAATACTAAAACGTAACGAGCTTTGTTTTTAACAGATAAAGGATAAGGTCCCAATAAATCTATTGAAATGATATCAAAAACATGAGAACTTAAACTAGATTTCAAGTGACCGGCCGGTCTTACATTACGGTAATTATGAATCTGACACAAGTGACATGATTGAATGTATGCGAGCACACTTTGGTACATGCCAGGCCAATAGGCAACATCCCGCAGTTTACAACGGGTCTTGCGAATACCTAAATGGCCTGCAATAGGTTTGTCATGAAATTCGTTTAAAAGGGCCATTCTAAGGGTTCGCGGAATACATGGGCGAAACTCTGCCCTAGTAGTCCTAGATTTCGTATAGTAAAGAAGACCCTCTATGACTTCAAAATGCTGTCACCTCCCAGCCAGAGAAGGATCACTTTGCTGTGGGGAACCCGCAAGCAAAAAATTATAGATATCCCCAAAATCTGGATCATTTATTAATTCTGCCATTATCTGCTCTCTGGATGTTATATCAGCTATTAGAAGTAAAGGCTGACATCCAAGAGTAGTTTCTGTGGGAACCCCGCTAATTGGGAGGCGAGACAATGCGTCCGGTAATTGATTCTTATGACCTGGTTGGTACGAAATTTTGATATTGCTCTCTTGTAACTTCAGAGCCCACTTCATAAGTCTTTGAGATAGGTGCTTAGCAGAATTCAAATACTGAAGGGCAGAATGATCCGTAATTATGTTAACTGTCAATTCGTTAAGATAACATTGGAATTTGTCAAGAGCATACACTATAGCAAGACATTCGCGTTCCGTAGCTGAATAATTGCGTTCAGCTTTGGCTAAAGTACGAGACGCAAAAGCTATTGGATGCCCAGCTTGTGACAAAACGCAACCAAGACCAACTCCGGATGCGTCAGTATAAATATCAAATTCCTTAGTATGATCCGGGAAAGCCAACACAGGAGGCTGAGTCAACGCAGACTTCAGTGTTTCAAATGCAGCGTTAGCCTCAGGTGTCCAAACAAACTTCTTGTATTTACGTTTCAAAGCATACAATGGCTCACAGATTGTAGCATAAGCGGAGACGAACTGCTGATACCATCCGGTCATTCCCAGAAAGCGTGATAGTTCTTTTGCTGTTTTAGGCAGAGGAAAGTCAACAATAGGCCTAATTTTTTCATTATCCGTAAATAAGCCGTGGGGAGTGATTTTCATCCCCAGATATACAATCTCGTCCCTCGCTATCTGGCATTTACTAGGTTTTAACGTCAAGCCAGCATTGTATATGAGTTGGAACACCTGTTTGAGCAGAGAAAGGTGCTCATCAAAAGTCTCGGATGTAATAATAATGTCATCCAAATATACATGCACATGGGGACCTAGAACAGGTCTGAGAACCGTATCCATAAGCTTTTAGAAAGTAGAAGGTACAGAAGTTAGTCCAAAGGGCATACGCAGGAGGTATTTATAAGCCCCAAAAGGAGTCACAAAGCCTGTTTTATCGACGGAGTCCGGATGTACCGCCACCTGCCAATATCCACACGCCAAATCCAAGGTTGACATCCATTTAGTTGACGACAGGTCATGCAAAACATGCGACATGACAGGTAGTGGATAATTTATCGCTTTCGTGACTTGGTTGAGCTTGCGGAAATCTGTCACGAAACGAAATTCATTGGGTTGTTTCTTTGGAATAAGAAACGCAGGTGAGGCCCAGGCGCTTGTTGATTCCCTTATTATGCCCTGTTTAATCATCTCGGAAATTTGACGTTGCATTTCCTGTTTTTTATGGGGAGCACAAGGGTAAGGTTTCGTCGCTATCGGTTTCGAACCATCAGTGTCAATGACATGATAAACCACCTGTGTGAAACCAGGTTGATCAGAAAATAAACCAGGGCTTTCCTGCAAAAGTAGAGAAAGCTGGTTTCGTTGCCTCTCATTCAGTTAACAAACTCGTCATGTCTATAGGATCCGTAGGAATCACTTCGACAGGTTCCGGAAAGGAAATAACATGTTGTACGAAATTCAGGGTAACTTGAAATATATTGATAAAGTCCATGCCCATTAGACATTTAACAGGTAGTTAGTCTATGAGCAGGAAAGAATGCGTAAAACGAGCCTTTCCCAGCCGTAGAGATAATGTGACAGTTCCTGTGATACTGAATATTTCGTTATTTGCACCTCGCAAATACTGCGTCACAGGCTGCACTTGTATTGCAGGAAAACTTTCAGTGCAAAACTTCGTATTTAGTGCTGATATTTCAGAACCAGTGTCGAACTTTGTCTCGACAATAATATCTTCAATTGTCAAGAACACATCAGGCAACTGAGGAGTTTGGACAGTCACTAATACTGTTTTAGTGTCAGAATGCTTGGTATCAGGAAGCAGGACCAAACATTGGTCTACTTCCTTTGGAAGTTTAAAGGATTCCTGGTTGTATTATCACGCGGTCTGAAACCTCGGCCCTGCCGGGTATCGGGAAAGTTTTCACGATGAGGAAAACTGCGTGAAAACTGTTGCGGGAACTCCGCATGTCTGTTGAAATTTTCATTTCTATTACTTCTTCCCTCAGCACGGCCAGAAAAATCATCATTGCCCTGAGCATGCAAACGTTCCGAATTCTGCGGATTGGAACGGGGTCGAGCATACTCTGCATTTGTACGGTACCCAGAAAATTTATTAGAAACGAGCGGTTAGTGTACCACTCTTCTATGCGGTGGAACGTATGATGCTTGGACTTGCACCTGTGTACGCTCGCGTTGAAAGTCATTAGGCCTATTATGCCACTGAGGATTTTCGTAATAAGCCTCGCGGGGTGCCCGAGCATGGTGAGTTGGACCATGTTTGCTGTGTCGCTCTTTATACGTTCGCATGAGGCGAAGGCATTCATGAATTGTAGCAGGGTGTCGGACCTCAAGAAAATGAGAATCCGGGTTCGACACTCTCCACTGCCGATACCAGGTCTTAGCGGTATCCTTCAAGCAAGTGCCTGCTATTTGCACTTTGCAGTCTTGAGGAATATTGTATAGATCGAAATGATCTTCCAAATCCTCGAGAAATTTTAAGGACCCCTCCAAACCATTGAAATTAATTGTTCCTGCATGCGGCACGAAATGGGCAAGCATGTTGCTTCTGTGAGAGGATTGAAATCTCTCAGGTACGACCCGCGACTCAGAGTGACAAGGAGCTGGTGAATTACGAAATTGTGAAGAATGTCTGGGTACTTGGAAATCATTATCATTAAAGTGAGCCCCACAGGCTTCTTGCAGATGGTCGAAATTAATCCCATCACCACCGAAACTTGCCTTAGGGTGAAATATTGAAGTTGTCTCAGGTAATGAAGACATGGGTAATAATTGTCAAGACCTCGTGTTCAGAAAAGGTTCGGGGGCCAATTATAATGAATTAGTTTTTACTGGTTTGTTGTGCGGTAATTATTATGTCATGAATAAAGTTTTATGCTGGTTGTTAATAGTAACACTTAATGAAAAGAGACCCAACGGCCAGACAGAGGTCTGACAGTACTATGAACTGAGAAAAACGTACTTACTTAAAAACCTTTTATTAGGAAACTCCTGGTATCATCCAACACACACACTACTAGTCCCACTAATCGTATCACAATAATGAAGAAGAACCTAATCACATAGAGCGAAGCTATCGACACAAAATAACGTAGCTCTTTTCACATCGAACAAAACCTCTCCACATATGAACAAAAGCTCTCTCGCGTAACACAAAAGCTCTCCGCATATAAACAAAAGCTCTCTTAGGTATCGTTGAACGCGCATATTTATACTGCCTACCACCACGTCATGACTACACTCGTTGCCACATATCATTCAGCGGGAGAAATAACATCTCGTTAAGTAAGAAGATAATTTACATAGGAAAATAAAATAACCAGAGATAGTAAAATCAAAAGGAAACTGAATCTAGAGTATACGTTACAGCATGCTTGCTGTAACCAGGAAAGATAAGAATAAGAACTCGTGGATCAGGAAATTGGTAAGAGTTGAAGACATTGCGATCAAAGTAGAATCCCTGAAATGGCAATGGGCTGGACATATTGCCAGAAGGTCGGACCACCGATGGACAACCGAAATTTTAGACTAGATTTCCAGGTACAGGAAAAGACCGAGAAGACTACGTAGGAGACGGGCGGATAAAATTCGAAGGCATGTGTGGAGGATATGGAGGAGACTGGCTTAAGATAGACCGTTGTGGAAGAAACTTGGGGAGACCTTCCTCCAGCACTGTATTGATAATGGTTGACATTGACAATGATGATGATATATTATTCATGTATATCGTGTTTTTTATTTAAGGTCCACGTCTCTGCCCCATACGTAAGCTCTGGAAGAATGCATTGATCAAACACTTTTCTTGTAAGGCCTAATGGCATATTTGCTCGCAAAAATTGTACTGTTTCTTCCTAAAGCTCTCCATCCAAGTTTTATACGCCGATCAATTTCTTCATTAATATGACCCTCGCTTTATATCTGCTGTCCAAGGTAAATATAGGTATCAGTTATCTCCAGCTTTTTCCCATCAATCGATATATCTTCCTTTCTTGTAAAAGCATTGTACATCACTTTTGTCTTCTGAAAGTTCATTTTTAATCGCACTTCTTTCTCTGCAGCTCTGTTAGGGTAATTGCAAAAATGACTACGACATCAGCAGAACGAAGTTGAGTTAAAGAATCTTTATTAATCTTTATCCCTTTGTTTTCCCAGTTCAATAAATGAAAGACAGTTTGCAGTTTGGCACTGAAGAGTTTGGGAGATATATTGTCACCTTGTCTTATTCCCTTTCCAATTTTATTGGTGCTGTATCTTCCAATAGCCGAACCTTTGCACTTGCGTTTTCATAGATATTATTAATATATATATATAATATTCTTGTGTGCATTTTTATAAGGAATATACACTGCTGGCCACCCAAAATGTAACACCAAGAAGGAAGCATCCGATTGGCCTGAAATTCGCAGCATGCGTCGCCCGCGAGAGGACATGCAAACGATTAGCATTGCAAGGCATATACAAATCATGTGCACCCGGAACGCCACCGACAAGCATTATAAGAAGGGTGCACAGAAGGCGGCGTGTAAGTCGTGGAAGTGTGTTGTGCTGCCACACCTGTGCGTGGGATGCTTCCTGGTGCCTCGTCGCAGAATACGGCAGTCATTCCAGCACGTTTTGGAGTTCGACAGACGACAAATAGAGGCTTATCGCGATAGTGGTTTATCGTACCGAGACATCGGCGCCTGTGTGGGACGACATCCAGCCACAGTGAGGCGTGTATGGATTCGGTGGGTGCAGGAGGGACGGACGGACTGAAGTGAGCGATTGCCGCAGCCGCGGCACACCACCGAACGAGAGAACCGGCATGTTGTGCGGCGGGCATTGACGGCTCGCACCGCAACATCACGAACATTAGCCCAGGAATTAGGGTGTGTTGCGCAACAACCTGCGGCAGCACGTACCGTTCGACGTCGTCTGCAGGAGCGGGGACTTGTCGCTCCGCGCCCGTTGCTCCGATTACCATTGACGTTACACCACCGGCAAGTGCGGCGGCAGTGGGCCGTTGAATGCCGCACCTAGACTACGGTATGTCACGACATTGTCTTCTCCGACGAATCCCGCTTCTACCTAAAACACCTTGATGGTCGGATCCATGTGTGGTGTTGCATTTTGGGTGGCCAGCAGTGTGCATACCAGAAGTTTCCCTATACCATACCAATTAACTAAATCATATATATGGTACTACAAGATGCTTACCTGTTCATAAAATTTAAGAACAAATCATTATACGAGTATTAAAGTCCCGATGAATTGTCAGCTTTTTTTGTTTTGTTTTTTGAAATTGTTGGTATGATCTTTTGTTTGACATGGCTATCAACATCTGAATCATTCCCCAGCTTGAGATATGGTTTCAAACAGAACACTGCACAAACTCTTTCAACGATCTCTCCATAAATTTCTTAGTAATTAGGTCAGTCATAAAAGTTTAAGGTATATAGCAGTTTTAAGAGCACGATAATTGAAACAGTACACCAGCTTCCGATGAAGTGAAGAACTTATTTAATGTATAAGTTAAAAGGTTAAAAATTAAGCCATAAAAACCTCTCGGTCTTCCTAAAGACCATCATCAGATGGAAGTTCCAAATGAGTTTTATATGTGGAGAGACATATAAGTAACCTACATGCAGAACGTGACGTATTGAACAGGTGATCGTCAAATCCAAATAAATTATTTTAAATCGATATATGAATACAGACAATCAAGAGATCAAATTATCGAATAAATGACATACAAGACAAGTAAGATGTAGAAAAGAATGAAGTAAGGCAAATACATACAATAAAGAGGCAACCATACGTAACTTACCTATAATAAGCGGGTGATATACTTATTTAGGTCCAACTAGAATATGGCAATTTTTTTCATAAATATTAAATATTTTCATTCTCCACAACTGGAGGGGGAAGTTTTAATAGTTGTGTCCAAGGTGTCGGTATGTAGAGAGGAGTATTGTCATTACAACAAGATGTTCCTTGTTCAGCAATAATCAAACTTTCGGTGAACAATAACAAGGTGATAGTACGTGGTGTTATAATGATTTTAGCCTCTTTCCAGTTAGGATGATGTTGTCCATCGTTCACTTGTCTTGCAAGAGCAGTATTTGATAGGTCATTCTTAAAAGCATATTTATGTTCATTGAGCCTTATTCCCAATGATCGTTTGGTGGATTGGATGCATTGGCTGCAAGGAAATCTTTGTTCAAGCTATCAAGTGGGATGGCGTATACACCAAATTTGTAAGCTTCTGGAACTAGGTCACGATCTTTCTTGATCAAAGTAAAAACATCGGTGGTACGTATCCCAAAGTTCAGATTGAATGTTTTATAAATATTTTGAAAGGTTTCAGGAGACAGTTGGAAAATAATCCATTGAGCCCACAAAACTGCGGCCGGGGTGTTCCGCCTGAAGGGTAGTTAGACGTTGACGACAGATTCCCGAGTTCAGCTTGTATAGTAGATCATCTGAAACCATGGGATCGTCTGAAACAATGTCGAAAACCATATCAATTTCACACTGCCGCCTGAAGACATCAGAAGAATGAGTGAATGCTCTTCCTAGCATGAAGTTAATTGATGAGAGTTTATAATTACTTGGGTGTGCAGAAGATTCAGGTATCATGGTGGGTGCGGACGTAGGTTTCCTATACACCGAACAGTGTAAAGTGCAGGAGTCAGAGTCACGTTCTAAGAGAAAATCTAGGAACGGCAAAGTACACTGTAAAAAATTGACTGTAGATTCTACGGTTTTAAACCGTTTTCTAGGGTGCCAACACAAACCCGTAAAATCTACAGTTTTATGCAGTGTTGGAGCAAAGCTATATGGATGTTATAATTAAGGTCCTTGCTTAGCTCCAACACAATCAACACATTTGTTCCAGCGAAATTTTTGTGTTTTCGTGATTATTAGGACTGTGACTCGCTCCAGCCAAATTATGTGCTGTTTTCTTCATTTAATGCGGTGTTGGAGCAAAGTTATAATTTTGCTCCAACACTGCATAAAACTGTAGATTTTATGGTTTTGTGTTGGCACCCTGGAAAACGGTTTAAAACCGTAAAATCTTCAATTAATTTTTACAGTGTACCCTTATGTTCAAGTTGGATGGTGAATTTTATTGAAGGATATATAGAGGACATATATTCCGAGAAAACCTGTAGCTCATCCAGACCATGGTCCCAGAACAATAAGACATCGTCAACATAACGTAAATATAGGCCTGGACGGTGACGAGATTCCTGTAGTACTTTTTTTTCAAGATTTTGGAGTAAGGTCTCTGCCGAAATCGGGGACAGGGGTGACCCCATAGGTGCACCACCTGTTTGGCGCTACAAGATGTTGTTCAACCGGAAGAACGAACGCTGTTGCACTAGCTTTAAAGCAGCAAGAACGGAAACAACGGTTTCCTGGGAATGGCCAAGTTCAATAAGGGAAGACTTAATAATGCCATGTACGTCAGAAATAGGTACATTTGCGAATAATGCAACCACGTCTGGTGGTGCTAGAATAAACGGTTTGCCTGTCCTATCAAAGTTCTTGATCTTAGTGGTTCCATCAGTAGAGTATGTAGAGGAATTGGTAAGTGGCTTAAGAAAAGCAGCAAGTGCTTTCTCGAGTGGTTTAGTGAGAGATGCAACACCTGAAAGTAGGGGACGTATAGGGTGTCCAACTTTGTGAACTTTAAGTTAACCGAAGTGTCCTAGTAAACGAGCCCACGAACCGCTTTCAAACCCTGAAGGATGCAGTCGGGAAGATTGAACTGTTTCTTAAGTTTGCTTAATGCAGTCAAAGTAGCATTCGTTGGGTCAGAATGTATGAGGACATATTGAATGTCCTGAATAGCGTCAAGCATTTTGTTACTATGATCAGCTTTATTTATAAGTTATAACGAAGTGAATTTCTCGGTCATTTTTGGTCTACGCCGGGATTCGAACCCGGGTCCACTCATTCCGGAATAAGTTGCTCTACCAATTAAGCTACGCGGACATTTGTTCTGATTGCTATGTGCCTTTATGTCGTGTGCGTCCTGCTGGCAGGTACGTCACATCTCCTGGTGCGTTACATCATCTCCCCCTTATTTATTTATTATTTTTTTTCGAAGTGCTGGAGAAGGGATTCTCTTATTTTTCCTATCTCGCGGTGTGGAAATAACATCACACCAATGCGAGATTTTGAACGGTCGGGTCATCCGGATAGTTCGGGCGCCATTATAACGAAGTAAATTTCTCCGTCATTTTTATCCGCGCCGGGGTTCGAACCCGGATCCCCTCATTCCGGAATAAGTCACTCTACCAATTGAGCTACGCGGACATTTTATTCTGATTCCTATCTGCCTTTATGTCGTGTGCGTCCTGCTGGCAGGTACGTCACATCTCCTGGTACGTTACAAAGTATAATTTGCGAAGTCTTGTCGGCTGCTAAAATAGACAAGTTGTGATTTTTTCGCAGTTCTAGGAGTTGTTTCTTTTCTTCTATTATGTTACGGATCCTTGGGTTGCATTTTTTGGAGGTTAAATCTTTTAATGGCAGTAACCATTCGGTATCGAGTTAAATCTTGTTGGTCAGAAGGTAAGTGTGAGATTATTGACTCAACTGGAGGAATAAGAGAAATGTTTCTGACCCTACAGTTCGGGAAAGGAAATTTTGGGCCCTTACATAAAGCTGACAGTTGTAATTGATTACGTTGAATGCCGCTGAAGTTAATGAATCCTACAGAGATAACCTGTTGTCAGGTTGCAGATCTGCGGCGTGTAGAACTGCCGTTTTTGATAGCTACATCTTGAGCAACAAGGTTACGCAGTTTATGAATATGCCATTTCGTGCGGGTAGTTAACCTCTGAATCAATTATAGCCATGACGACAATAAGGTAATGGTTGAATACAATATCATGGACCTCACTCGCTAGTTGACTGTTAGCTGTATAAGAATTTTTATGTAGGTGGTCAAGTACACTTCGTTTAACACGAATTTCAGCACAAAGTCTTCTTTCTTCGGTATTCATCAGGACTTGATACTCTCACCTAGATCTAGGTTTAATTCTCAGGGTTAGGAACTTCGGAATGATATGTAGGTCTCGACAATACAGTAAAAACGTCACGTGTGCCTCTTCCAAGGCAAGTCGTAGACATGCAGTTTTAAAAGTCTTAAGTGACTTACCCCCATAGTTAAGTAGATAAAACAATGGCATAGGTAAGAATAAAACACATTCCAAGCTGTTGCTACTACTAGTCAAGGCATCAGGTTCTCGTGCGGATTGAGTCAGTCATAAAACTTTCAGATAGCAGTCCTAAAAGCACGATAATTGAAACAGTACACTAGCTTCCGATGAAGTGAAGAACTTATTTAATATATAAGTTAAAATGTTAAAAATAAAGCCATAAGAACGGTTCGGCCTTCCTAAAAACTATCATCAAATGGACGTGCTAAATGAGTTTTTTGTAACCTTGTTTCTGAAGATGTAGCTATTAAAAAGCCAGTTCTATACGCCTCAGATCTGCAACCTGACAACAGGTTACCTCTATAGGATTCATTAACTTCAGTGACATTCAACTTAATCAATTACAACTGTCAATTTTATCTAAGGGCCCAAAATTTGCTTTCCTGAACTCTAGGGTCAGAAACATATCTCTTATTCCTCAAGTTGAGTCAATAATCTCACATTTACCTTCTGACCAACAAGATTTAACTCGATACCGAATGGTTACTGCCATTAAAAGATTTAACCTCCAAAACTGCAACCCAAAGACCCGTAACCTAATAGAAGAGAAGAAACAACTCCTAGAACTGCGAAAAAATCACAACTTGTCTATTTTAGCAGCAGACAAGACTTCGAAAATTATACTTATCAATGAAGCTGATTATAATAACAAAATGCTTGACGCTATTCAGGACATTCAACATGTCATCATACATTCTGACCCAACAAATGTTTTGATTGCGTTAAGTAAACTTAAGAAACAGTTCAATCTTCCCGACTGCATCCTTCAAGATTTGAAACCGGTTCCCGCAGCTCGTGTACTAGGGCACTTCGGTAAGCTTAAAGTTCACAAAGTTGGATACCCTATATGTCCTCTACTTTCATGTTTTGCATCTCCCACTAGACCACTCGAGAAAGCATTTGTTGCTTTTCTTAAGCCACTTACCAATTCCTCTACATACTCTATTGATGGAACCACTCAAGCTCTTACTAAGATCAAGAACTTTGGTACTACAGGCCCACCGTTTCTTCTAGCATTACTAGACGTGGTTGCATTATTCGCAAATGTACCTATTTCTGACGTACATGACATTATTAAGTCTTCCCTTATTGAACTTGGCCATTCCCAAGAAATTGTTGTTTCCGTTCTTGCTGCTTTAAGGCTAGTGCAACAACGCTCATTCTTCCGGTTGAACAACATCTTGATCGCCAAACAGGTGGTGCCCCTATGAGGTCACCCCTGTCCCCGATTCTGGCAGAGATCTTACTCCAAAATTTTGAAAATAAAGTACTACAGGAATCTCGTAACCGTCCACGCCTATATTTACGTTATGTTGACGATGTCTTATTGTTCTGGGACCATGGTCTGGATGAGCTACAGGTTTTCTCAGAACATATGTCCTCTACATATCCTTCAATAAAATTCACCATCCAACTTGAAAATAATGGTACTTTGCCGTTCCTAGATTTCCTCTTAGAACGTGACTCTGACTCCTGCTCCTTACACTGTTCGGTGTATAGGAAGCCTACGTCCGCACCCATTATGATACCTGCATCTTCTGCACACCCAAGTAATTATACACTCCCATCAATTAACTTCATGTTAAGAAGAGCGTTCACTTAGTCTTCTGATGGTTTCAGGCGGCAGTGCGAAATTGATATGGTTTTCGACATTGCTTGTGCCCATGGTTTCAGAGGATCTACTATACAAGCTGAACTCGGAGAAATCTGTCGTCAACGTTTAACTTCCCTTCAGGCCGAACACCCCGGTCGCAGTTTTGTGGGCTCAATGGATTATTTTCCAACTGTCTCCTGAAACCTTTCAAAATATTTATAAAACATTCAATCTGGACTTTGGGATACGTACCACCGATGTTTTTACTTTGATCAAGAAAGATCGTGACCTAGTTCCAGAAGCTTACAAATTTGGTGTATACGCCATCCCACTTGATAGCTTGAACAAAGATTCCCTTGCAGCCAATGCGTCGAATCAACCAAACGATCATTGGGAATAAGGCTCAATTAACATAAATATGCCTGTAAGAACGACCTATCAAATACTGCTCTTGCAAGACAAGTGAACGATGGACAACATCATCCTAACTGGAAAGAGGCTAAAATCATTATAACACCACGTACTATCTCCTTGTTATTGTTCATCGAAAGTTTGATTATTGCTGAACAAGGAACATCTTGTTGTAATGACAATACTTCTCTCTACATACCGACACCTTGGACACAACTATTAAAACTTTCCCCTGCAGTTGTGGAGAATGAAGGTATTTAATATTAATAAAAAAAATTTGTCATTTTCTAGTTGCACCCAAGTATGCATATCACCCGCTTATTATAGGTAAGTTACGTATGGTTGCCTCTTTATTGTATGTATTCGCCTTACTTCATTCTTTTCTACATCGTACTTGTCTTGTGTGTTATTTATTCGATAATTTGATCACTTGATTGTCTGTATTCATATATCGATTTAAAACAATCAATTTGGATTTGACGATCACCTGTTCAATACGTCGCGTTCTGCTTGTAGGTTACTTCTATGTGTCCCCACCCATAAAACTCATTTGGAACTTCCATGTGATGATGGTCTTTAGGAAGACCGAGAGGTTTTTATGGCTTTATTTTTAACCTTTTAACTTGTACATTAAATAAGTTCTTCACTTCATCGGAAGCTGGTGTACTGTTTCAATTATCGTGTTTTCAAGACTGTTACCTTAAACTTTTATGACTGACTTATTCCGCTCGAGAACCTGATACCTTTAGTAATTAGGTGACTACTACTAATGTCAATGTGTTCAGAAGTTTTCTTAAAATCAGCTGGAACCATCTGCAAAACAGTCAATAAGGTTCCCATGTAAATATACTCTCAACGGACAAAGGATTATAGATACCTATCTCCTCTAGCACGAATATCAGCCTGTTCACGCCAAGGCATCGACTTCACCAGATGCCGGAGTGTTTCTGAATGAAATGCCAGCAGTGCTTGTTGTAGCGTTGTCCACAACTCAGCCCAAGACGTCGGTTCAAGATCCATGGGTCTAATATTCTGCTCCACGACATCTCAGAGGCCTTCCACAGTGTTTTAA
Organism: Macrothele yani; assembly: GCA_039090855.1. Lineage (NCBI taxonomy): Eukaryota > Metazoa > Arthropoda > Arachnida > Araneae > Macrothelidae > Macrothele > Macrothele yani. Next base: position 82,679,547 of record CM077026.1, read on the forward strand.
TCCGGGACCTTTGGCGCCACTGGATGGTTCCAAACTCAGATAAGTGTTCCTCGAACCGTGCCTGGGTGGTGGCATGTGGGGCGGCGTATTGTTCTGCTGAAACAAACTATCGGCCGCAGGATGCGTGAACGCCATGAAATCGTGTAAGTGATCAGCTAGGACATGATGGTAACGCGTAACGGTTAAGGACCTCTTCAGATACACTGAGAGACCTAATGTGTCCCATGAGAAGGCTGCCCGAAACATCACATCGCTACCGCCGCCTTGAACAGAGTCGACCTGGTACGACGGAGCCACGGCCTCATGCTGTAGATGCCACACTCGCACCCTCCCGTAAGCTCGGCACAGCTGAAAACGGGATTCATCTGACACATGACGCTGCGCCACTCTACAGGGGTCCAGTTTTGACGTTCCCGGCATCAGGTGAAACTCCTCTCCACATCAAATTTAGACTAACGAAGAATATTTTAAAGACCGTGGATCGAAATGGGGTCAAGAGTTTTGTATCTTCGTGATAAATTTCCAAGACCTAGTGAGGCCAAAATTCAGGAAGGTAAACTCTTTTGACAAAAGAAGAGGGGTGATAGTACCCATCACGATGAACAATATTTACAATGGAACCTGGGGTCGCATTCCACTCTGAGTGTCAGAAAAGAGTAACTTCGAAATACGTCCAGCAAGCACAAGTCGTCACCTCAGACGTCATTTCATTCGTGCCGGAGAAGTAGCACATCGCCAGAACATCACCGTCAAGCATTTACAGTATGTAAATTGCCAGAGAAAAGACGCAGCATCGACAGCTGCAGCTGATTGGCTTATCAAGGTGCAGTAGACACTTCCTGAATGCCACATATCCCGCACGATGGATTGGACGTGGCGGACCTGTGGCATGGCCTCCACGCTCACCGGACTTAAACCCACTGCACTTCTTCTTCTGGGAGCACATGGAATTATTCGTGTACGAGACGCCTGTGGACTCCGTGGAAGATCTTGTCGCGAAAATCGTTGTTGCAGTGGACAGGATAAACACGACACCAGGAGTCTTCGAGAGGGTGCGCCAGTCTTTCATTCGCCGGTGTGAATTGTGCAACGGCACCCGTGGCCGCCACTTTGAGCACCTACTTTGAGTCTGTCCCTGATCTCTATAAATGGGATTGTGCAACTTATGATGTCGTTAATTCTCTTTCTTTGCACTATTGAAAGTTCAACTTGGTCATCTAACTTTACTCTTTTCTGACACTCAGAGTGAAATGCGACCCTAGTTTCCATTGTAAATAGTGTTCGTCTTGATGGGTACTATCACCCCTCTTCTTTTGTCTAAACAGTTTACGTACATCCTGTATTGGTCGGTCAACAGGTGCGTCGGTTCTTCCGAGATAAGAGATTTGATTATATCCTCGTAGGTGCTGAAAAGTTAGCTTGGAATGCTTTCGAGCAAGTGGCCACAAACTTTCCAGGAAACAATAGGTATGAAAATTATCAGGAGCTTGTAGAAACCTTCTTGCAGCGCTACGAGAGACTAAACTAAAGCATGTCATTCAATTTACACCTTTTACACTCACATCTGGATTTGTTCCCGGCAAGCTGCTTTGTTGTCAGTGACGAGCACGGAACGGTTTCATCAGGGCATTACCAACCCCTAAAACCTATTGTTGGACTCTTGGGAGAGATTCTCAAGAAATTCATTACAAGTGAGAGGCAAAGTGGCGTCTCTGTGAATCATTTCTTCTATGAGGATGTGGGACGGTGTGACCAAACAGTCGAACGCAGTCGACCATTCGATCGCGAGCTCTCGTACGCTCGATTGTTTGTTTTATCAAGCAGGCGTATGTTGTTCCATACGAACTGCCTGAGACCAGATAATAGAATGAATTAACCAGACTTTCCTCCCCAACCCTAACCAATCTGCTATTATGGAAGCTTGTGTGCGTCACTATTGACGGGGCACCTTCGATGGTAGGCCAAACCACTGGGTTCATTGCACTTTGTAGGGGAAATGACGATTTTCTAGACTTTACCTCTTTTGACTGCATTATCCACCAAAATGTACCATGCATCAAAGTTTTAAATGTGAAAGAAATTATCGACATAACTGCCAAAATGGCTAATTCTATTGATTCACGAAGTTTACGTAGGAAGCTTTTTCGAAGCCAAGTAGAAGAAAATGAAGCTGAAAATGAAGGACTGCTGTTTTTTGCGAATGTTAGGTGGCTTAGTAAAGAAAAGTTTCTTGAAAGATGATTGAATCTCTTGCCAGAAATAATCGAATTCCTAGACGCAATGGGAGAAAAGTATGCTCAGCTACAAGACGCTACTTGGCTACAAAATTTGATTTTTGTAACTGATCTCACAGGCCACATTACAACACGTTCAGCCTTGAGCTGCAAAGGGAAATGGAAGATTGTTATAAATTTAGTGAGCTCGCTGAATACTTTCGAATCAAAACTAGGCCTGCTAAAATGTCAACTTGGTAAAGGAAATTTGAAAAACTTTCACAATCTGGAAAAACACTCAACACGTCAAACTGATTGTAATTTTGACGAATATGTCACTGAGATAGAAGTTCTGATAACAGAATTTGGCCAAGGATTCACAGACCTGAAAAACTTTCAGCACATTTTGAGCTTCATGTCATACCCTTTTGGCAAATGTGATATCGAGGAAATTTCATCACAAACATTTCCTCTACTTTCCTCTTCGATTCTTCAGATTTAGTATCAGAAATTGTGAACTTTCAATCCGACAAAGTACTGAAGGCACGATCGTCAGATAACACATTTTTGACTCTATCGTCAGAAGAAAAATATCCGTGCTTGAGATCTGTTGCTTTTTGGCTGACTGGTTTCTTCGGATACACATATCTCTGTGAAGCAGCTTTTTCAGAAATGAAAATAATGAAGTCGAAGTACAGAAACTGCCTGATTGATGCTCATTTAGAAGCGTATCTCCAACTGTGCCTCACTGAATATGTGCCTGATTATTCTAAACTTTGTGAGGACATGCAGTTTCATGAATCAATATCTAAGAATTAAATACTGTATATAGAGAACCTACAAGAAAAATTCTTCTTCTTATATAAATTGTTTGAAAAATAGTGTTCCAGAAATAAAAATAATTTTAACATTATTTTTCAGTATTTGTTTCCAAATTTACAAACCCACACGCACTAACAAAACACTCGTGATACAGGCATATTCCTATTTAAATATGCCTATATCACTGCGATAAACCATGGTAGATCACAGTAGGAATGAGAGCTTAAGGTAAATCTTGGTTCCTTAAAGTTTGGCCTCTCCTGCCATAGGGTATGTACATACACTCACGGACAATGAAATTTGCGCACCAACAAGGAAGCATCGGATTGAACTTAAATTTTATGGACGTAATGATAGAGATGAATGATACACATGATGGCAAAAACAGAACTGCAGGACAATTACAGAGGGATCTGTAAAAAGCAACGTCACCCAAAAACCAATCACTAAATACCAACGTCACCCCAAAAATCGCGGGAATGAGGAAATTTTAAAAAATAAATAACAATACTTCTAACTGCACAATTTTGGAAATTAATACATCATTTTATAGATAAGATTCTTGATTTTTAATAAAATAAAAAAAATGGGAATGTGATTTTTTTCCCAGTTTTTTCGATACCAGACTTCCTTAAACTAATCCTTGCTTGGGCCATAGCTTTGGACAAGTTTTGCTAAGCAAAATTTGTCTTGCAATATCAGCTAGCTTAGGAAATTGAAAATCCTTCCACCATGGTAACAAATCCACAATGAAATTCAACACGTGTAATTTAACTGGGCTTGGAATTACACGTGTTGAATTAATTACAGTAATGAAATTCAAGACGTGTAATTCCGAGCCCGGGCCCGGGTTTTTCGATAGTTAATAAATTCTGAGCCCGTCCGAGCCGGAGCCCGAGCTCATCTCTAATGTCATTTGCCTTTCACCCCTATCTCTAATGTTTCGTCCACTGAGTGTATTTTAGAGCAAGACTCTATTCGTCAAAATCCTTCCGTCGATAATGTTTCCATTAATTTCGCTTACCAGATCGCCTGAACTCACAGTTTAGACAGCAATGTTACTCCTAAGCTGCGCGCGTGCTGCAGCGCTGCAACTTAACTTCCTCTGCGCAGCTGAAATATCTTCCGCGCAGTAAGCATTTTAGATTAAAGTTCCCAAATCCCTAATTAATTTTCATAAATCGAAAATCAACTACCTGCAAAAATAATCATGAATAAATAAAATTTGGGTTCTCAAAAGTCAAAACAACACTTTTCTTAAATGCCATTTGCCTCCTTCTAAGTTCATCTCATTGTCCTCTTCATTCTCAAAGGCTTCTTGCAGAGTAGCCTCGTGTGAGCAGATGGTGAACGCTAGAATGCGGATTAGTGATTCTTTTTCCCACGCCGAGAAAGAGTCAGATATTGAGTTTTTTCTCAAAACAACACACCAGCGCCAGCCAATCACGGCAAACCGTAACCAAGTTCATTGTACTAACTAATGCACCCATGCTAGTTGGCGGGGAAAAGGCATTCCGGTCAGTTAAATTGTAAGCCGCTGGTCAGTAAAATTGTAAGCATTCAGAAGTAAATTTCAGCTTCTCACTTTTTATAAAATAAAAATTTTAATTAATGAAATATTTTTAATATTTTTTTTATTTAAAATCAATTGCGGAAAGAACCGTGATAAAAAGACGGGGTAGAAAAAATAAATGTTCCAATCCAAGTTCCAGCTTCTACAGCATTAGTAAGAGAAGCTGAGAAAATATTTTTTGCCCAAGTGGTTTTGATGCCTGCCCAGTTTATTGGGTTAGACGCGCATTTCCATTGGCCGCTTAGAGGGAATATTGTTAGGCAGTAGTTTATTCTTCTCTTTTTCGTCGCAAGTTTTTTTTTTATTCTTCTTTTATATTTTGCCAGAACGTTTTCCCAGACGTAGTTGTCCATCCGATCAAACAATGGAAGAAAAAGATTTGCTCTCAGGTTGGAAACACATGGAATAATTGATACAGACATAAATCAAGATGTTCTTTTCATGTTAACCACATAAATTTTAAAATTTAATCAACCTGGAACAGAAATCGAACCCGCATCTCTCGATTTGCGCTTGAGTAGCACGCAAATCGGGAGATGCGGGTTCGATTTCCGTTCCAGGATGATTAAATTTTAAAATTTCTGTGGTTATGTTATTTGAGAAGAACAGCTTGTCTATATTAAGATTTAGTATGTTAAGGTCTTGAAGTATTCAATACTAAAGACACCTTAAAGTTACTACGCTGAAATTCGAAGTCATTACGTTGTACTTAAAATTTGCGTATACATTCAGGAATATAAAACTGTTACTGCACATGTGCACGTGAGATCATTAACAGGGGTGCTATTTTAATTGTAGGCATTTCAAAGTCGTTCACATGAGCTGTCATTGATTTGCCGGTATCGAGGACGGTACACTGTGACGTATCATGAAGCCTCGCCTATGTCTAACTTAACAACAAGGTCTTATTCCACTCATACCGTACGGCGAAGAAAAGAAAGTAATTGCTGATGTAAAATAATTTTGATTAATCAAAAATTGGTGCTTCGTAGCACTGTCATGGTTCTTCGTGGAAAATCATGACTTACAATACTTGAATTCCCTGAAGAGGAATAATTCGTCATTTATTCTGATATTGTTGCCCTGAAAATCCATATGCATCTCTTTTCTTACCTTTTTTGGAAATTGGATTCCTGAAAATAAAACGTCAGATTCGTGCGCAAACTGAGAGCAAGAATTTACATCGTAAAAAAAATATATTTTGTTTTTGTAGCACGCTACTTCTGCGTACCGAGAGAAGTTCCATTTCTAAATAATAAAGCTAATTCCAGATCTAGAGGATAAATTGAAAATGGCAGTCCGGAGCATGAAGACTAAATCTTTAAAACAGAAGAAAATCAAGTAGGGTATTATTCTCTGAAAATTATTTTCGATTGTGAATATCAGTCTTTTTCCACGAAACGAGTGTACATTTTGTGAGTTCATGTCTTATAACTACTTTTCATATAAGTTGCATATTATACGAAGTACACACACCGGCCAATGAATTAGAAACTTGTACGTAAACGTCACTTACGTAGCGTATATGCAACATACTTGGTTACGTTCTTTACCAAAGCATATACCCTATATAAAACTATATATACCGGTATTTGGATTCCAAGGGACAGGAAAAGACCCAGAAGAAGACCACATGAGAGATGGGTGGATGAAATTCGAAAGTATGCGGGAGTAGCATGGAGGAGACTGGCGCAAGACAGACCGTTGTGGAAGAAACTTTGCGAGACCTTCGTCCAGCAGTGGATTGATAATGGTTGACAATAATGATGAAGCTATACTACACTGGCGTGCAGTAATTAAGAACGAGACGCTTCTTCGAATATAACGTCGTGCAGAAGTGCTCCACATCGATTCAAATCATACCATAACATCCCCAAGATGTAAGAATATGGGACAAGTGAACAAAACCGTCCAAAAAAGGAATCCAAAGGATACAAAGGCACTTTATTGAAAAGGTAGCTTCGAGTAACTGGAAAGAAGACAGAAACGTCCATGTTGTAGGCGGCTGCCAAGAAAAATTCAGTCTTTAGTAGGGGATATGATCACCCCTGACTGCGTTGCATGATTTACACCGTCTGTCCATGCTGAGGACGAGGTTGTCAAGGAGCTGTTGAGGCATCACGGCCCATTCCTCTTTTAGCGCCAATCGCAGCTGCTGAATCGTTGGTGGCGGCTGGTGACGTGCTGCCAAGCGTCTTCCGAGAAGGTCCCACAAGTGTTCGATTGTATTTAGGTCCGGGTACCTTGCGGGCCAATCCATGAGTTGAATATCTTCGCTCTCCAACAGCTCTGCGACAGCCACTGTACGATGAGGCGTAGCGTTGTCGTCCATGAAGAGGAACTCAAGACCCACAGCACCTCTAAACAGGCGCACGTAAGGCAGGAGAACTTCGGTACAATACTGGACACCAGTGACTGAACTTCCTTGGAAGATGTGGAGGTCAGTACGGCTACCAAGCATGATACCGCCCCAAACGAGAACTCCGCCACCTCCGAACCGGTCCCTTTCGATGTTTTGGAGGTATGGTTGCGTGTTCCCTGCTCTCTCCAGATGTGCATACGTCCAGAATCGCTCGTCAGACTAAATCGACTCTCATTAGTAAAGAGAACTCGACCCCATTGCTGATGTGTCCAGTTCTTGTGTTCCTGGCACCACAGAAACCGCCGTCTTCGGTGAGCAGGTGTTAATGGGACACACCGTACTGGTCGTCATGCAAATAGACCACCTTTGTGCAGCCTCCTGGCCACGGTAAAACGCGATAACCGACGTCCAATTATCTGTTGCATGTGTCTTGCGATTTCTCCCGCTGTCTGCCGTCTGTCTCTTCTCGCCTGTAGGGCAATATACCGGTCGTCCGCTGCCGTGGTTGCTCGCGGACGACCGCTGCTAAACCCTCGGACAGCTGTTCCTGTCGTTTGAAATGCTCTCCAAGCTCGTGAAGTGATGCTGTGAGCGATCCCGAACTCCTCGGCCACACTAGTCACACTTCGACCTTCTTCCAACTTCCCAATGACGCGACCTCGGGTAAAGTTATCCAGATGTCGTCTACAGGATTGCCTGTTGGCCATATCGCACGGTGGCAGCAACTCGACGTCGTTCAAACCGATGTACACCGTGCAATAGCTTTCACCGAATTGCTGAGCGTACACCACCCATGTGCTTTATACCCTTCCGATACTCTACCCCCTCCTACGTCATGCTGCATATATGCGCATGCCCTACCGTACCTGACCCTAGTCTATCTCCTGAGTGGTCTTTCGGTCCGTTCTGCCTGCTCGTTCCGCTGTTATGCTAATTTCTCCTCTTCGTCCTTAATTTTTGCACACCAGTGTATATGAAACTGCTGCTCGTAAGTAATGTTGATCGCAATGGGAAAAACATAGGATCTTTCGGAATTTCATAAAGGGCTTTTTGTGGGTGCCCGTGTGGCTGGAGCGAAGACTTTGAAAACAGCAAATCTGATTGGTTTTCCAAAGTGAGATATCCAGTGTTTTTAACCAGTGGAAAAATAACCCATATAACTTGTCTATGAAGCGAAACTGTGGTGCGACGACAACCTGTTAGAAAAGAGATCGCTGTCGTCTCTGTAGACTGTTACAGAGAAACGGGACTTTCTGTGTGCAGCAATTGACCGAAGCATTCAATGAGTGCTGATCCCGACCCATATCTCAGCGAACCTCTTCAAGTAATTGAAGAGTAATTGAAGAGGATCGGTACTGACAGTCGCCTGCCTACAGGGAAACCACTGATTTCTGCAGAGAACAGGAAAGTTCGTCTACAGTAGTGTCAGGAACAGGGTCACTGGACACTGGACGATTGGAAAATAGTCAGGCGGTCTGACAGGTCGCAGTACACGTTGTTCTGTACCGACGGTCGGCAGAGAGTCTGGCGGTGTCCCCATGAAGCAATGGACCGAGCTTGCTTTTTAAACACAACTCAAAGTCGTGGAGGTGGGGTTATGGTGTGAGACACGTTCTGTTGGTACGGAACAGGCCTCTGATATTGCTGGAAGGTTAGATGCTCTCCAAGGATTATCTGAATATTGTTGTTGATCAAGTTCATTCTGCAATGTCGACTTTTTATCCAGCAGGCGACGGCTGTTTCATGGACGACAATGCTACTGTCCATCGCGCAAGATGTATTCGGCAGTGGTTCAGCAAGCATGACAGCGACATCCACTATCTTCTCTGGCTACCCCAAAGCCCAGATCTGATCCCCATTGCGAATGTATAGGACATGTTAGAAAACCAGATTTGGGAATTAATCTTCTTCCGTCAAATCTGAACCAGTTTAAAGACTGTCTGGTGAACTCCTGGTATGATGTAGACGTAGATGCACTCCAACACCTTGTGGAATATATGCCAAACCGCATACGCGCTGTAATTCGGGATAAAGGAGGTCCAAACAGGTATTGAATAAGAGTTTCTAATTCATTGGCCGGTATGTGTGCAAATCACTTTATTTATCATTTACCTAAAAAAATCTCTGCATAGGAGGCTTGGCGAATTCCAGACCAAACAAATAAAGGCACCCGTTCCACTGTTATACCTGACTCTCGCATATTAATGACAGTTGTGCAAAAATTTACAGCCCCCATAATAGAATATGCCCCCTGCTAAGAGTAAAACAAAAATCGCAAAATCCATCCTCGCCCTATGACCCAACCCTGAAGAAAGAGGGGGTTAAATAGTCCACCTAGCCCCCACTCCTCTCTCCGTTATCGAAGACAAAACAAGAAAAAACAAATAAGGGGTAATAACCAAAATCTTAAATTATTTATTCAAGGAAAAGCCATAGTAATAGTAGTAGTAATAGTATTTTATTATAAAACCTGTACCGCCAATTGGCTTCACAGGGATTAGCAGAACCAATTACATGCGGGGAAAAAAGCCCCGCTAATCCAAATACACATATTAATACAATTTTCAAAAGAAGGATGCTAAACAACAACAACAAAAAAAGTATTCAACAACACAAAACTAAACTCCACATAATCAGACCAATAATTGAACATGGACATTTTCCAACCCCCAAATCAACTAACATCACATAAGAAAAAAAATGTAATAATTAACTTTGTTTTGCTTTGAGGAAAAGCCATACCCGGTGCCCCTAACATTAAAGGAACTAATCAATTACTAAACCCACCGATTAAATGCCTTTTATTGTAATTCCTATTTTAATAGACATTACTATAAAAGGCATATCATTTATTTTAATAGGCATTACTGCTGTTTTACGGAGTCGTACTTTTATATTAGAGAGCATTGCCTTTTTGAGTTTCCGAAAGCTTTGAAATTTAGAAAGAGCATCTCACAACGGAAACTGTTGGAGATTACACTTTAATAACGAGTTGGCACGAACTTGGAACCAATTCTTGAAGTAACGCCTTCTCTCTACCAGGATACCGCGCGCGCATCCAATGTCATGCCTCTTATCTTTAAATGAATATAACGTCGTATCTATTTATTGTCAAGCAAAGTCACCGCGTTCAAATTGTTAAAGCGTTCTATTATTCAGTTTGCAGTTTCTGTCTAACTTCCTTAAAAAGCCATCTGGTTGATATGCGAAAGCTTGGAAACGCTTATGTATAAATTCCTGCGCCAATAAATCGGATAACTTAGGACATAATTTTACTATTTTGACTACACTTTATTTGGTGCTTACAGTGCAGCGATTAAAAAAATGCGGGGGGAGGGACCTCCTCTCAGAGATCCACGAAATATTGGGATACTGTTAATCAGCATGTCAAAAGTGTGTCTTACAGGAAAATCATAAAATAATCAATTTTATGTAAAGTGTAAGGAAATAATTCCTCTGTCTACGAGTGTGCGCCATATTCAACCAACTAAATGAACTGAGTTTAGAATTAGCGTTATTAGAGAACACATCCACATATAAAAAGAGTAATTCGATATAACGTATATGAACACTCCCTGTAGATTCTCTTTCTTTTATTTTTTCGGTTTATGAGAACGCGTTTAACTAAGTGTGCTGATGATTATCAAAATAACGATCTTACAATACAAAAAATGAACCAGTTTAATTTGTCTCAGAACACAAAAAGTACTGCCCCATAAAATCGAAAAAGAAGTTAAGTAGGGTGATAGTATCTCTTCCAAACTTTTCATTACTACGCTGCAACACTTTTTCCGCTCATTGAACTTTAAGAACAAATACAGAAGGATCAATGGAGATCAAACAGTTAACCCACCTTCTTTTTAGTGGATGATACTGTTTTTTTTTTTTCACAAAAGCCTTAGTAACTGCAAATCATGATCAAAGAACTTTCGTGAAGGAGAGGAATTAACAATGAACTTACTAAAGACAAACAGTCAAAACTTTCTCTGATAATATGAAAAGAAATCACGCGCTTTATTTATTACGAAAGTAAAGAAAACATCCAGAATGGTTTCAGTCTCAGTCAGTGTTCACAGACTTTTCCATTTGTTTTCACTCCGGCAAGAATAATAAATGAATGCAGGACATACGAAGAGCATTCAATTTTAAAAGCTCTTTATAAAGAAATGAGCTTTAAATGTTCACTCTATTCCTCAGTTCGTGGTAGTACATATATTTTATTCGCCTTGGTATCCAAAGTGTGGTTCAGAAGAAAACTCTGCTTTCAATGTAAACTAAAACTTTATGTCTTCCTTTCGTCTTTTTATTAATTTCGTTTCAGTACGTACGAATGCGAAGAATAAAGTTTGCTGTGAACTACGAACGGAATGCAAGAAATAACATGAAAAAGCGAAGCATTCTTTAGCATCACGCCCAGGATGTAAATTCTTAATTTTTGGTTAGGTTTGTTAGGAATGTATAGTACATACAGAGTGTGGAAAAGATAATGCATACACCTGTGAGAAAAGTTAGAGGTATACTTCAATAGAGTGTGTTGCCTTCCTTTTGCTTTCCCAACAGCTTGTATTCAACATCGAATAGATGCGAATACAAGAGTTTGACAAAGTAATGTGAACACCATGATTATAGGGTTAATGTTATTCTTGTAGGTTACACTGAAGAAAAAAACATTGTGATTATCTTTTGTGTATCTTTTCCATGCATATATTCTTTAGGTTGTATTCCAGTATAGTGCAATTTGTGTTTCGCAACATATTGTACTTGAGGTCGGCGAAATAGGTGACCTATCAAACTTCCAAAGAGGACAAATCAATGTGGAGCCTATTTAGCAGGAACATCTGTAGCTATAATAGCCAAATTGTTTGGTGCTTTAAGAGCAACAATCCCCTCGGTTATGATTGCGTGCACAAATTATAGCAAAACTTCATCGACGAAGGATAATGAGAGAAGACAGAGATTGAATCAAAGGCACCGCCAAACACTAACAAGAATTGCGTCCAAACAATACAGAACTACTGCAGCAAAAGTTGAAGCACACCTGGAAGACCCTGCTTCCACAAAAACAGTCCACAGAGAGCTTCACAAAGCCACCACCCATGGAAGAGCAGCAATTTCTAAACATTTAATCATAGAAACCAACGTTACAATGCCAAAAAGGTGGTGTCATGAGCATAACATCTGCACAACTCATGACTTGAAACGTGTGATATAGTCCCATGAGTCTTCATTTACATTATTCCCAGCAGTAGGTCAGGTTTATGCATGGAGAACCCGCAAGAAAGTGTACAACTCAGAATGTCTTGTTTCAGCTGTCAAACATGGTGTAAATCTATGATGATTTGGGCGGCCATATCTTGATATTCGGCTGGCCTCATCATTACCCTACATGGCTGAGTTACTAGCAGCGAATATTTGGACATTCCAGGAGATCAAGTGCATCCTCTGGTACAAACGTTGTTTCCCAACAATAATGCTATTTTCAAGATGATAATGTGTCCGTACACACAAAGAGAACAGTTCAGTCTTGGTTTGAGGAGAACCAAGACGAACTTCAACGTCTTTCCTGGCCAAATAAATCACCTGACTTGAATATCATTGAGCCACTGTGGGCTGTTTTGGAGAGCAGATTCCGTCCTCCAACATCTCTGAAGCAATTGACTGATGTTCTGATTGCTGAATAGTATAACATTCCAGACGTAACTTGAAAAGTTGTATGAATCTATTGCAAGAAGGCTGGAAGCTCTATTAAAGGCAAATGGTGGCCCAGCACTTTTTTAATAAAGACATATCGCTATTTCCCAGGAGTTCACATTATTTTGTTCAACCCCGGAAAATCGTGAACACTCATCAGAGGAATATTTAAACAATATTTCAATCTCCACTAGCTTAAGGTCTCAAGCTCTTTGTGTGATGAGAATTGAGGACTCAAATTCCAAAAGTTTTTTTGAGACGACAATTTCCTGCAATTACAGTAAACGTATTTATCTGGTAACTGGGTCTTTAGGAATATTTATCATACAATTAAACTGTGTGACTTTTCAGGTGTGTAGTAACTTTGTGTGACTTTTTCAGATACATTCAATATTAAAATGTGTATGGGGATTGCTCTCCAGTGAGAAAATGGTACTACTTCAGTTTAAACCTTGAAATTCAAGTAATATGCTTTTGAAACTCATTTCTACGTGAAAAGCTTAGGCAATGTTTTTACATTAACAAACATCTCGACGTTCCCTTTTAGTTTCACTCAGAAGGGTCCTTTACTGTGATCTAAGCACATAAAACTTGTGCCTTGCATTTTGACAATACTGTACTGTTGCTTTTCGATGTAGTTATCGGCTGCATCAGTGAATTTATAACATTTTTAATTTACCTCTGAAATAAAATATTGGCTTAATACTTGGTAAAAATCAACTTGAACACATCTACCTTATCGTTTCGGTTTTCTAAAACCTGATTCAGTCCCACTAAGTACTGTGGATATGCGTACGTTATTGAAGCACCATCGCGACTGTTACTTACTATTGTATACACATCTTAGTATCCGAATTCAACTCACCCACAAAAGCGCGCCATCACTTATCCATGTCCCAACAGGTGCAAATCGGATACCTGTTCTGCTGTATATTGTATAGAAACAAAGGCTGCAGGTGAAGATTTCTTCCAGTACACATCTTCAACCACAGCGTCAAAAAGTGGTACTGCTCTTTAAGAAACTTTTCCATGTTCTGTTTATTATTGTTATATTCATTTGAAACGGTAGAAAGTTTATTATTTTCTCTGTACTTGTTATGGTAGCTTAACTACTGACGTTTGAGAGATCTTGTTCACTTCTTGTCATGAGCTAAACAGAAGAAAGAGAACCAGAACAAAAAGACAAACCCTCCTGGACTCAAATCTAAGCTGTGGACCTTAGAAGCTACCTTCCTGAAAGTTACTCTTCCTGTGTATGGTGCTGCATGGTCACCAGCGCTGAGTTTGGGCTCAGTTTTAAGAGCCCAAAGTTTGTCAGCCCGAGCTCGCCAGACCCCGAATTTTATACTGCAAGAGGAAGCCCGTGCCCGAACGAGCCCGAAAACTATGAATAACCTGCGTTTAGGCAATAATAAAAAAACATTTCTTCTTCCACACTTCTACTCTGTCCTTCATATGCGATTAACAGGTGTCTTTCTCAATTGGGGAGTGGAAAAGAGAACTCTACAGTATATGTTTCTATGCTATATAGCCTCAGCTATTCCTTGACCATTCGGTTCCTCCCGAAATGCATCAGGCGGCCGGACATCCGGAATGATCAGGTGGCACTGCAATATACGCTCGTTACTCAACAGAATTAGCAGGGAGTGTGAAGGTAGGGGGCTAAGTGCCGTCGGTGTGTTATTTGCTGTCCAGTATGTAGTTCTTAAAGAAGCTTTTCCTCTCCGCAGAAATCCACTAATGCGTAGTCTATAGCATTTGCTATCCAAGCACGGAATAAGTAGCCCTCCCACCTAGTTCTCTTTAACCCTCTTCCCCGGAAAGAAATTCTCTCTCTCTCTCTCTCCCTCTTTCAGAGCCGGAGCCCGAACCGCAGTAACCATTATGCAGCCCGTGCCCGGTTCGGGCCCGAGCTCGGCTTCGGGCTTGGGCTAGGCCCGTCTCAGTACTGATGATTTCATAAAATGCCGTCGTTTGCGTAGGGATCTCTTTAGATAAACACCTAACAGCTCTCTGCATAGGTTGAAAAATACCTTCATTTGGCTTTGGAAATGCATATTTTTCTAAATGCTTTCCTCATTAATAACTGAAACTGCACATTTTATTCATTACTCAATATTTTAATTACAGATAAGGCAAACATGTCATTTTCCGGTTATTTCACTATCATGACTCGAGAAAGTTTTAAACAATGGTCACCAAAACATGCGAACCTTAAAGCAGGACAAGATAATGAAACTGGTGTTCAGTCTCATTCTTTTACAAAAAGTGATTCAGCAACATTAAAAAATGATACTAAAATGTTCGCATCAGATAAAACCTTAGATGACTTTCTTGTATCGGACTATGAATAGCTACTTCTCTGCTGTTTAGTTTCGAAGCTCAGCACTTTGCTACACATGGAGCAAGGAGATCGGCGTAACCAAGTTTTTGTGTTGGCTCTATGGTCGACACTGCTTTAAATTTCTGAATTCTTAGCTAATTTTTTTTTCTCTTTCATATCTTAACAATTAATTCATCAACATGTAGAAAGAGCCCAATATAATGGTAATATCCCCAGGAAAGGAAGAGAACCAAATTCATAGAATAATTACAAAACCAAAGTCAGATTAACTTTTCTAACTTCTCAGTTGTCAAGAAACACTGGTAATTTTTGACCAACCTTTCTATGTTAAGCGTTTACTTTTTATTTTTTAATTCTTACATCTTAAGCAAAGCTTCGAATTAAGAAAATACAACTCATAGGTAATTTTCTGTCAGCTAAGTGCGTGAAAAACAAAAATATGAAACTTATATATTGATAAGCAGTCGCAACGGCAGAGTTATAATCTATACATCATGTTAATTCTGTGAAACCGGAGAATACAAAAAATAAAAAGTAAACCGTTTGTGCTCCTGGTAATAAGTCACGCAAAAGAGCAAAACAAGTGTTTTTCCTTCTTTTTCTTTTTTTAAATATCAGAATATCTAAAAGGGATGTCATAAAAATATCGAGTGCAGTGACTACGTAGTCGTCCGTGACTCAGTGGTCTAAGCGCTGGCTTGTGACCGTTCGTCTGAGTGAGCCCGGTTCGGGTCTTGGATAAGGCATGGATGTTGTTTATGTGCTGTGGTACTGGCTCTTCCCTTTCCCTGGAATCAGTGACTCTAAATTAGAGACAGGACACTTCTTTATATGCCCATCGAGTTGCTCACGGTGGTAGTTAAACCCCAAACAAATAAAACGACAGAGACGTTGTGTCCACAGAAAAATATTTGGCCCATCTGTTGCTGCTATCTGTAGAAAAATTCTTTATTAATCACGCTCGTGCTTCTTTTATGCAGTCTGGGAAACAAAAATGCTGTGGGTCACTTTAAAACGATGCCTCGGTTTAACGACCCATCCAATGCAATGACTGACACTCAGAGTCACAAATCAGCATTCCATAAGAAAAATGCTTTTTTCTTCTTCTTTTTGTTTTCGATCCATATAACTACCGTCAAAATTAATGTACAACGGTTTTACAGGAACATATAAAAATTATAGGTTAATGGGACAAATTTAGAAGTAACTTATATCTACATGCAACTTGGGCAACGAATATCAACCGAGTGCCGCATCAAAGAAGAAATGATTAGGCGTATAAAACTTTGCTGAAGTGCATTTAGCAGAAACAGCGCAGTTTTGAAGGGCAATTTACCACTATGACTTAAAATAAAAGTTTTTAATCAATTCATCCTTCCAGTTCTTACTGATGGATCAGAGACGTGAACTTTAATTAAAAAAGACATTCAGAGACTGCAAAATACTGAAAGAAGATGAAGAGGTGCATACTTGGTATAACTAGGAAGGATAGGAACAGGAACTAATGCATCAGAGAAATGACGGCAGTTGACAACATCATGACCAGGGTAAAGACCCTCAAATGGCAATGGGCTGGATACATTGCTAAAAGAACTGACCGCTGTTGGAGAACTAAAATACTAGACTGGATACCAAGGGACAGGAAAAGACCGAGAAGAAGACATCATGGGAGATGGATGGATGAGTTTCGTAAGAAGCTCGAAGTGACATGGAAGACAAGGAATCAAGACTGAGAGTTGTGGAAGAGACTTGGGAAAACCTTCATCCAGCAGTGGATTTTTCTTTTAGTTTTAGTTTAAGAGATTAACCACCACCAGTAGCAGCTCGTAGGCCTATACTTAATTTTGGGCTACTGGTTCCATGGAGGGGACACCACCCATCAACCACCCATGCCTCATCCGGGACTCGAAACCGAACTTATCTCGGATTAATGGACGTAAGCCAGCGGCTCAGTGGATTGAGAATGAATGATGATAACGACCGTCACATTTTACTTTTTTCCAATATAACGATCGTGTTTTAAAACATGAGGATTGACAAAAAGGTTTAGCTGCAAGGACAATTCCGCAGAAGTGCGGAAGCTAGTTTTTCCATATTATCCACCAGAAAATGGCATTTCTGAGAAGTTCGCATTCTGAGAATTTCTCTCTTTCGTATTTGTACTCAACTGCTGTGGCTTCAACGAGATCCATTCTTGGATTCTCTGGAAATATGCTCAAGCTCCAATAGCTAAACAGCTTTTTAGTCTAAGATAACGACAGACAACTTTCTTGTCCAGCAAAATTTTCACGCAGTCGCTTTTCCCTTGGCGTAACTCCGATTTCAACTAAACGCGAACCAATGTCAATCGACACAAAAAATGAAAATTTAGAAGCTGTCGATTAACGATGAGTGCCATAGTAAAAAAATTCGAGAACAATCATTAAGAACTGTGTGACGTACCTGCCAGAAAGACGCACACGACATAAAGGCAGATAGGAATCAGAATTAAACGTCCGCGTAGCTTAATTGGTAGAGTGACTTATTCCGGAATGAGGGGATCTGGGTTCGAACCCCGGCGCGGATAAAAATGACGGAGAAATTTACTTCGTTATAACTGGGAATCAATTTGTAAAGCAAGCAAGGCTGTTGATTCTACGAGTATATCCATAATACCAACGTTCAAGAGCTGGTAAATTCCCTTTCCCGCTTTTTCAAAAGCTCTCCTCAAATGGTTGCCGTTTATGCGTTCAGAGAATGTTCCGATTGATGAAAATTTCCTGACGACTAGAAACAATTTTTTGCAGTAAAGATGAATATAGATTCTACGTTTAAAGCGTCGAAAGGAATGGGTTCAAAAACTTATACAAAGACTAACCACAAACTCGAGGCTTTTTACAGCATTGTATGAAGAGATAATGAGTCTTCATTATACCCTGCTGCTTCATACAGGAGTAATGTGGTTCTCTTGAAGTAAAGTCCTTTCTCAGATATTCTAACTTAGACATGAGGTCCGGCTCTTTTTCAAGACCATGTGTTCTAACTTTTTTCCAAGTTACACGATTGTGATTGGCTTCAGAGTCTTGCATACTTATAAGATATTTTCCTATAAATAAATTAAATTTGGCATTTCAGAATAATGATCTTCAATTTTTTCAAATAAAATTGATTTTATGATTAAAAAATGAGATTTTTGAAAGTCATGTATTGGAAAAAGGTCAGTCTAGTATTTGAAACTCTGCACTATTTCCTATCTGAGAACAAGCTGCACTTCTCCCAAGAAATGAGCGAGAAAATTATTGAATACTTGAAACGGCTGAAATCCGTTTTCGAGAAATACTTTCCAAAACATGGAGAAGACAACAATTAGATTGCAAATCCCTTTGAAGAAGAATATTTCCAAGCAGCCAGATTATCAATCAACGAAAAAGAAAAGTTGATCGAGTTTTCAACTGATACTACTTTAAAATCTGAATTCAAAGGAGAATCCCTTATTAGCTTTTGGGCGAACATCAACAGAGAATACGAATAGCTGACCGACAAGGCGCTTAAGTTTTTGTTGCCATTTACGAGCTGGTGGAAAGGACTTTTCTTCTTATGCCCTTATAAAAAAATACCGTAGTTAGCTAAATGCATCTCCAGATTTGAGACTATATCTTACATCACTTGAACACGATTTCAAAAACTACGTGCTTCAAAACAAGCTCAAGGATTGCATTGAACATTTGTTGTGTATTGAGTGTTTTATAAGATATGATTACAATTTCCAATGTGTTAATTTTTATTATAACTTTTGATTTTTTATGTAAAAAATATTCACTGCCTGTTCAACTTATTCTTACATTTTTTTTTATTTTTGGCCCATTCATTTCCAGTTACGACCTATAAATTTTATATTAATTACAAACATTTTGCTAACATTAGGGATACAGTTCATGGAAGTAGGCTGTTAAGGGGCACGCAAGTAAAAAAATGTTGGAAACTGCTGGCCTAGAGGTTTTCCCTGACTTTTGTGCTTAGGTGGGCTAGTTAACATAATTTGCCTACTTAATAGATGTTGTAGTAGTACAGAGGATGTTCCCACATGCTTAGAACGATTTCCCAGCAGCATAATTAGTATTTAAAAAAAAACTATTTCTTTCTTAAATGTTCTATCTGATAGCCCTTTCTCTATATATGAACCTACATCTAGATTTCCAAGATAACAGGGCATTTCTTAAAATTTGTATTGGTATTTTATTCCACTCCTCTTACACTGTTTTCCATAGTCCAATCATTGTTTTAAGTCTGCGTTTAAAAAGCGATCTCTTATTAGAGTCCGAAAGCACAATAGTCCATTAGTGACACATCAGGGGACTTTGAAGGAATATGAGCAAACGGTACAGACTTGATACCCGTCTCTTTTTAAAGTCTGAGCGCTCCTTCTGATAGTCCGAAGGCACAATAGTCCATTGGTGACACATCAGGGGGCTTTGAAGGCATATGAGCAAAAGGTATAGACTTGATTCTTGTCCCTTTTTTAGGTCTGAGCGCTCTTTTTGGCAGTCCGAAGGCACAATAGTCCATTGGTGACACATCAGGGGACTTTGAAGGAATATGAGCAAAAGGTATAGAATTGATACCCGTCTCTTTTTTAGGTCTGAGCGCTCTTTGGAAAAGTGTTTTTATTTTGCTTTGTTTTTATTGGAGGTTTAGCGACCACCGTGAGCAACTCAAAGGGCTATAAGCAGTCGCCCGTCCCTAACTTAGGGTCGCTGGTTACACGGAAGGGAGAGAACCAGTGCCTTAAGACAAACACAACATCCATGCCTCACCGGGATTTGAACCCGGACCCCTTTCGGATGAATAATCAAAGGCCATCGCTTAGACCGCTAGGCCACCTAGGGCGGGATGATAGTCTTATCCTGATGGAGTTCTACTCATTGAAGGCTCTGTGGATAAATGAATGATATTTCCTCTTTAAATACAGAAGTTAAAACATTATTTTGGTAATATGTACAGAATTGATGTTAACATTCTTTTCAACTTTTCATAACATTTATTCCTCATTGTATCAGAAACCAGCAATAAGCATGAATCCTTTACTGAAACTTTCATTCGATTCTTGGAAGCAAATTTTAAAGTTTTTTTTCTGCTTTTTGCGATAGTATATTGACTCTTTTCTATTACAGTCGTTTAGATAGATCCATGCTTCATCGATAGTCACAATAAATTTCCATCTGTCTCCGGCTAAGTGATTTTCATAAAAAAGTCTACACCGTGATTTGTGCTCAATCACGTGCCTAGGTAACAGGTGATGAAAATTATGTTTATTGTTTTTTTTTCCCTTTTGGTTTTTTTCTCAGATTCAAAACTTTGTTTATTGCCTTGTTTACAGTTAATACAGACATTTTAACAACTTAGCGGTTGCTCTTCGTGGATTTCCTTTTAAAACCAGACCTTACTGTTGAAATAGTCGTAAAAATACGCACCTTCTCTGGATATTCGTTTGGTGTTCGTTTTCCTGTTAAGCAATGCTTGACGATTTTCCCCCTATTATAAATAATATTGCCTGTCTTACATTTAGAAATTCTAATTCTATGACTTTCACAATGTTTTTTTAATTACAGAACAGGGATATTTCTCTTCGTAAAAAGCAAAAACATTACCTTCTATCCGCCGCTTGTTTTATTGAGTCATTTTCTTAACAGACGATATTTAACTGCAGCAGATGTTTCTTTCGTGTTCATCTAACACGCTGTTGCCAGTTTCAATTCTTCGATCTTCTTTTATTTCTTGTAATTTCTTACCAAAGACGTCATAAAACTGTGTGAACATTCTCTGTAGTCCAGTGCGAGGAAAAAGGTGGACAAAAGTAGTATCTATAAATATACATTATGTCAAAATGTACACATGCATGTATATCAACCGTATTAGGAATTTCGTTTCGAAGAATGCAAGGGATTAAATAGTAAGTTTAATGCACACACAAACAGTAAACAGATTAAACCCCGAATTTTCTAAGACATCTATACTGATAAGTTTAATATCACTGTTATTTTTACTTATGGTGCTCAAACTTCAAACCAGCCTGTTCCACTTTGAGCTCAATTGAAATTACGTACCAAACTAAGTCAACTACAGATAAAATAACATACCGGTTAAGATCAGGTCCAAATTACAAATGTTTTTGACTCCACATCTAATGGGATGACGCCATGACACTACACTAAAAACGTGGTAATTTGGGGTGGTTATTTAACCCACTAAACGAATTTTCCTAAAATCGAGATCAAGCTGAATCGATTTCTAGTACCAGAAAACGGTAAGTTAACGACTTTCATCAAAATCGTTAGAGCCGTTTTCAAAATAAAATTTACATACATACAAGAATTGCTCCTTTAAGGTGAACGTCAAGTAATTTTGCTTCCTGTAATTCGACTGAAAAAATTTCTGTACACATTTCCTTCCCAATTAATGTGTTCCCAAGGATGAAAATTTGAACATCGATTAAAATATCTTCATTTTATAACTTGGAATACTTAATATTTCCTAAAACATAACCATAATTATACAATCCAATATTTGTTTGTGTACTGACGTCATCAAAGTACAGGTCGCGCTATCCTTTTTCTGGTTTCAACACCACGAAAGGAAAAGTTATTGATTTTTAATAAAATTATGGTTATGTTTTAGAAAATATTAAGTATTCCAAGTTATAATATGAAGTTATTTTAATAGATGCTCAAATTTTCATCCTTGGGAACACATTAATTGTGAAGGATATGTGTACAAAAGTTTTTCCATTGGAAGTATAGGAAGCAAAATTACTTCACGTCCACCTTAATAATATGGGATAAGGGCGATGAAATGGATCGCAATCCTATGTCCTGACCTTCGACCACATTTCGTCCATTTTCAATAGGGTTTGTTCCCAGGTGGTCCCTTACCACATACTGAAATTTCATCCAAATCGAACCATTTTTACGCATGTTATGACGCATAAGGGCAATGGAATGCATCCCGCTCTTATGTCCTGACCTTTGATCCCACTTAACCCATTTTGAACAGGGTTCGTCCCCAGGCAATCCCCTACCACATAGTAAAATTTCATTGAAATCGAACTATAGTTACGCAAGTTATGACGCATAAGGGCAATGGAATGGATCCCGCTCCTACGTCGTGCCCTTTGACCCTATTTGACCCACTTTAAATAGGATCCGTCCTCAGGTGGTTCCCTACCACATACTAAAATTTCATCGAAATCGAACCATTTCTACCCCAGTTATCGTGCTGACAGACGGATGGACGGATGGAGCATGTACGCTTCTTCAACCTACGGTTGGAAAGCGTAAAATAGGGGTTTGTACACTCAAAAGAAATGCAAAAATATAATATAGTATTGCTTAGTTTTGATTCTCATCATGGTTTACTAGGTGTGGTATAGCTTTAGATCGGGGATGCAAATCACTTAGGTTCTGTTAATTCGTTTCACATGCTTCCACAATAAGTGCATTTGTTAATAAATTATAGCAAAGAAAAAAAATTATGATGAACATTTTGAGAAAAGCGTAACTCTAAGAGATCGAAACCTTTCATAAAGGAACTGAATTCCTACGTATTTATGAAGTTTGGAAATATGTGCCATTATCGCACACTACAGAACAATAAAAAATATGCATACCATATTAACACACAAAAATAATCAATGTTACAAGAGTACCGCTTTTCTATTTTGGGTTACTCAAATGAAATATCACAGATAAAATTGATTTGCAGTGGCGAAATCAGAATATTTTTTGAGGGGATGGGGGTGACGCAGTACAAAAATATTGCTTTGAAAATGCAGTGCATATTACTGATCGAAACCGGTTTTCAATGATTTAAACTTCCCTGCAACATACATTTCACAAATATTGTGTGTCGGGCGAGGGAGGGAAAGTGGGGGCGAGAGGTTCTGGATGAGGGTTTTTCTTTTTTCAAAAAGAACATTTGGCTTCGCTTTTGAACGAGTATCTTTAGCTTTTATTACCAGGCACAAACTTTTTTCGATGGGTATTATACTTTTTCACATAAATTTCACAATGCACTACCTTGCTTTTCAGGTTTTATCTACATTTTTCTGCTTATAACTTAAACTGTCATGTATCCTGCTGACCCCGGTCTCCTAGGAGCCTGGAACCAGGGAATCTCCCACCCCCCTTATAGTTCGGAATTTATTACAGCCGAAAAAAATTGTGTCACAATAAGGTTCCGCTCCGTCAGCCGCCAGCTGAACAGCCCTACCTATAGCAAGAAATGTACAGTCTGCCGTTACCCAAATTAGTATTTCGTTAGACTCTTGCTCTCACCCTGAACCGCGTAATATCAAAATTTCGAAACCATCATTTTTCAGGCCAGAAACATCACAAATCTGAACTCAAAAACAAAGGGGGAAAAACAGCGTGTTCATGTTGTTTAAATTGGTTTGTGGAGGAAGTAGGTGTCCATGTTTGTGTTTTGCAACGAGCGTGCCATCATCTCAGCATGCCTTCATCCTGATCTGACATCATGAAACAATTAGCACGACAAGAAGGAAGAAAGGATTCATGAAATCGTCCCTGTATGGCAGAGACCTTGCATTTCAGGCATTTAGACACCGAGGTGACATGTTCTGATATTACCACCGGTACTTATTAGCCACATGCATCTCAAAAAGCAGGACTATGTCCATCCCTACAGTGCAATACACATAGACAGGCAGAGAAAAAGAAAATTATTTAGAAAACATCGGTTTCATCAAAGTCAAAAGAGCATGCACATTGCCATAGCTTTTGAGTTATTTATTGTATGAAAAATACCGTAATTTTTGGGCTAAGAGTCGCGACTCTTATGCTAAAAAAAGTTTGGTTTACCCTCCTTCGTTCTCATGTTGATGCGGTGCTTACCTAGAATTTTTATTTCTAAACGCCCGCTCATCAAATAGTTATTATAAGATTATTTGTCATATGACTTTCACAGTAAATAGCCATTCGCTTCCCCTTGTTTTGAATCACACCTTTATCGCTGCGAAAGAACGAAAGGAAAATATACCATCGTCATTTTTTCTCTGTGACTTGTCTTTTCCACTTTTCTTAAAAAACTGGATTGAGAAAATGTTTTAGAACAAAGCGAAATCTATCAAAAATACCGAAATTCAGGGCACTAAATTTAATGTTATGTCACTGAATTTAATGTTAATGTGAAACCAATTTTCAGATCCTCAGCGTAGTTTCAGATCAGATCAGATCGTATGTAGAAGATTTTAGGAATGGAATGTCTGACCCCAGGTCTTAAACAACCCTTAGAAATAGGAAGCTAGGATATTTGGGTTACAGTGCCCGATAGGAAAGTCACACGGAAGCGAGGTAGAAAGCGGGAGGAAGATGTCTGTATTTATTACCGGGAGGGGGGAGTACCCGGGACCCGACGGCTTAACGTACCCATCCGACGCACGGCGGATATTAAGTGGTTCGAGCGTTCATACGTGCTAGGATAGAACCCGAGGTGTTCTCTGTGGCAGTCACGAAAGTTTTCCAGTAGGCCAGCCGTGGCCAGCGCAGTTTCAGTGATGCAACTCGTAATATACCTTAAATGCCAACAAAAATATGTAATTTAAAACAAGCTGCCCCCCGGTGGTGGCGCAGGGGTCTAATCGATGACTTCTAACCATTCATTAGAGATGGGTCCCGGTGTGAAACCCCGTGAAGCATGGATATTGTGACGAAAGCAGAATGAAAAACACTACGGTGGAGATATTAATCTCAGACGTTTGAAGTTTTGCGTTTTAATGAACCCCCACTAAACTTTTTGAAGCAAACCAGTCAATCCGAGAGTCCAGAATTAGAAGTCATTTCACTCTGTGCTATGACGAAGTAAATTTCTCCATCATATTCATGCCAGGGGTGGTATTCGAACCCACAACTCTCGGCTTCGGAGCTCCGAGTGCTCTCCACAATACTACACTGGCATGTGCTTTCACTGCTTATCTCATGTGCATCCTGCGGGGCAGGCACGTCACATCCCCCCCCTCCCCGTATCTCAAAAGTCTCCTTATCAGGGTATTCCAAAAGCCCTCAGTATTAAATTTCTTCTTGATAGGTATAATAGTTTTTGAGTTAAGGCGACGACGAACCACACCCATACACACACGCATACAGACACCACCATATAAATAGTCAAATCATATTCGGGGGAGGCCAAACTGGATATTTCTGTTGGAATCTGGAAATCCGTTTGTTTCTGCGATTGGAATATTTTTTTATACATTAATGGGAGAGGGTAAAAATGGGCGGGTTATATTTTAAGGATCCCCAACAAAGTGAGGGTACACCCAAACGAAAGCTGTCAGCGAGGCCCGGGTCACTCTAAATCCGGCACTTCATATACTCTTTTTCTGTTTTTTTTTTTTCCTGAAAGATATCGGCATCTGATTTACTACTATTTGGGCCTTACAGTTACAAAAGTTCTTGAACTGAATTTCTAGAACGTCTGTTTCAGCTACAGCGAAAATACTTCTTTCATTTAAAAATAAT
The DNA here is from genome assembly GCA_039090855.1 of Macrothele yani. Taxonomy (NCBI): domain Eukaryota; kingdom Metazoa; phylum Arthropoda; class Arachnida; order Araneae; family Macrothelidae; genus Macrothele; species Macrothele yani. The sequence continues at coordinate 82,705,063 of CM077026.1, forward strand.
TATATAAAACTTAATTTTCGCATTTCGGGAAATCTCTGCATTGCTACTGCTGCCCCGATTATCTGTACGTGATGTTATTGTGAAGTGAAAATGCCTAGGAGCAACAACAGCGAAATCACGAATTGGTAGGCTATGTAAAAAAAGGAGCGTGACCACCGAGTGCTAAAGCAAATGGTGCAAACTGATCGCCTGTCCTCGGTTGCCATACTACACTGGTGTGCAAAAATTAAGGACGAGACGGTTTTTCGAATGTAACGTCGTGCAGAAGTACTCCACATCGACTAAAATCATACCATAAGATCCCCAAGATATAAGAAAATGGGACAAGTGAGCAAATCCGTCCAAACAAGGAATCCAAAGGATACAAAGACACTTTATTGAAGAGGTAGCTTCAAGCACAACTGGACAGAAGACAGAAACGCTCATGTGACAGGCGGCTGCCAAGAAAAATCCAGACTTTAGTAGGGGATATGATCACCCCTGACTGCGTTGCAGGATTTACAACGTATGTCCATGCTGAGGACGAGGTTGTCAAGGAGCTGTTGAGGCATCGCAGCCCATTCCTCTTGTAGCGCCAATCGGAGTTGCGGAATCGCTGCTGGCGGCTGGTGACGTGCTGCCAAGAGTCTCCCGAGAAGGTCCCACACGTGTTCGATTGGATTTAGGTCCAGGGACCTTGCGGGCCAATCCATGCGTTGAATATCTTCACTATCCAACAGCTCTGCGACAGCCACTGTATGATGAGGCGTAGCGTTGTCGTCCATGAAGAGGAACTCAGGACCCACAGCACCTCTAAGCAGACACACGTGAGGCAGGAGAACCTCGGTACAATAGCGGACACCAGTGACTGAACCTCTTTGGAAGATGTGGAGGTCAGTACGGCTACCAAGCATGATACCGCCCCAAACGAGAACTCCGCCACCTCCAAACCGGTCCCTTTCGATGATGTTGGAAGTGTGATTGCATGTTCCCTGCTCTCTCCAGATGTGTATACGTCCAGAATCGCTCGTCAGACTAAATCGGCTCTCATCCATAAAGAGAACTCGACCCCATTGCCGATGTGTCCAGTTCTTGTGTTCCTGGCACCACATAAACTGCCTTCTCCTATGAGCAGGCGTTAATGGCACAAACCATACTGGTCGTCGTGCAAATAGACTACCTTTCTGCAGCCTCCTGGCCAGGGTTAAAACGCAATAACGGACGTTCAGTTGTCTGTTGCACGTGCCTTGCGATTTCTCCCGCTGACTGCCGTCTGTCTCTTCTCGCCTGTAGGACAATATACCGGTCGTCCGCCGCCGTGGTTGCTCCAGGACGACCACTGCTAAACTCTCGGACAGATGTTCCTGTCGTTTGAAATGCTCTCCAAGCTCGTGAAACGATGCTCTGAGCGATCCCGAACTCCTCGGTCACACTTCGACCTTCTTCTAAATTCCCAATGACGTGACCTCGGGTAAATTCATCCAGTTGTCGTCTACTGGATTCCCTGTTGGCCATATCACACGGTGGCAGCAACTCGACGTCGTTCAAACTGATGTACACCGTGCAATAGCTTTCACCGAATTCCTGAAAGTACACCGCCAGTGTGCTTTATACCCTTCCGACACTCTCCACCCCCCAACGTCATGCTGCATATATGCGCATGCTCTACCGTACCGGACCCTAGTCTATCTCCTGAGTGGTCTTTCGGTCCGTTCTGCCTGCTCGTTCCGCTGTTATGCTAATTTCTCCTCTTCGTCCTTAATTTTTGCACACCAGTGTTTGTATAAGAACAGAGCGGGACCGCCGAGTGCTGAAGCGGGTGGTACAACCAAATCTCCTGTCCTCGGTTGCCATACTATGTAAATGAACAGAGCGGGACCGCCGAGTGCTGAAGCGGGTGGTACAACCAAATCTTCTGTCCTCGGTTGCCATACTATGTAAATGAACAGAGCGGTACCGTCGAGTGCTGAAGCAGGTGGTGCAACCAAATCGCCTGTTCTCGGTTGCCACACTATGAGCACCATAAAGGTTCGTCGAGAGGAAATGAGTTTCTATGGCTGAGTAGCCGCACACAAACTCAACATCAGCATGATCAATGCCAAGCGACGGTTGGAGTGGTGTAAAGCTCGGCGCCAGTGGACTCGGGAGTAATGGAAACGCGTTTTCTAGAGTAACGAATCCCGCTTCTCCATCTAGTAGTTCGGCGACGAGTCTGCATGTGGAGCATGCCAGGTGAAAGCTACCTACTCAAGTGTGCTGTGTCAAATGTGAAGTTTCTTGAAAGAGGTATCAGGCTCTGGGGTGGTTTTTCATGGTTTGGGCCAAAGCCTCTAGTTTCAATGCCCTGGAATTTTAGCACTGCGGCCTATATAAAATTATGTGCTCACAACATTATGGCAACAGTTCGGTGAAAGCCCTTTCTTTTACCAACCGACCAATGCCCCCATCCGCAAAGCGAGGTCCACGCAGGAATGGTTTGTTGAGATGGGTGCAGAACAACTTGACTGTCCTGTAAAGGGCCCCAATCTCAAGCCCATGAACACCTCAGGTATGAATTGGATCGACGTCTGGGATCCGAGCCGAACCGCTAGACATCGGTTACTTACCTGACTAAGTTGCAGAGGGGGAGGCAATTCCCGCAGCAACGTACCAAAATCTAGTGGAAAGCCTTCCCATACGAGTTGCGGCTGTGATGGCAGCGAAGGGTGAACCAGCTCGATATTAATTTCTTTCCTGTTACAGAAAGTGTGTGAATAGGTAAGTGTTCGCATTCGTTTGACCAGATAGTGTATATGTGATCGACGAATAAGTAGCATTGCCATTTGATTGATGTCTGTGTTGATAACAACAATATCGTATTACGAAAGAGGTTTATTTTGATGTTCTGAGGTACAGAATAAAATGTTGGAATTGCGTAAGTCAATTGTTGATTCTTTCTATCTGGGCGTTTGGTAACTTGTTTCTAAAGTGTGATTAATGTGTAACAAAGCGATCTAAGAACATTTGCCAATTTAGCTGATCAATTAATCAAGCACATTAAACTGCAGCTAACAAAGTTAAAACGCTCTAACGTATTTCCAGAAATCCATCGGTCAATTTAGATATTCCTGAACAAACTAAGCTTTTTTATTCTGTTTGCTTCACTGGTGCAAGGTTTTCTTCTCGATAACCTACCACGATAGTTTTCCTTCAGTAAAACATTCCTGACAGCGTAAGTGAAAACACGTTTACCTGTTATTTCGGCGATGGTTTGGGTTCATGTGAGGGCACTGGAGGAGCGTTGTTTTCTCACTTGTTAAATATTTCTGCAACGACCTCTGTCAGACAAAATTTTGGGGCATCTAATGCGAATATGTTTTGTTAGTTGTTGTTTCTCGTTCTTCGCACCTTATAACTACATAGCAAACAGCTGAAAAACATTTCCCGACTTCTTTACTAATGCCCCAATAACTTTTCTTTGAAAATTTAGCGCAATGATTCGCTCATGTGCAAAGTCAAATAATGCCGACACTTTAGAAGACATACATAGTACAGTCAACCCTCGATGTACAGTCACCCTTGCATAATGCCACCCCCTGGGTCAGAACAAACGTACTTGATGTAAAACATCTATTGGTCCCCTGATATGCCACCACATCCTTCGCATCCGCCAACCGCCAATATACTCTATATTGACAAAAGTCACCGGGAATCCCTTCAAAAGCAAATGAACAGATCCGCTGCGTTGTTCAGGTGCGCGGTACAGCTGCAAACGGTATAAAAACAATGACCGCGATCATATCGCACAGTAATGTTGAGTGAAAATGTCGCGGCGGGAGAGAACTGACTTTGAGAAAGGAAAGATTGTTTGGTGTTATATTAGTGGGTTGTCCATAAGAGAAACCGAGAGGCGTTTAAAAATACCCAAGTCAGCTGTTTTGAATGTACTGAATAAGTGGAAGACACATAGCGTACCTGAAGCAGCAAAACGTACCGGCAGACCAAAGAAAATCAGTGATAAAGAACGTCGAAGCCTCAGGAGAGTCGTTACAGCTAATCGACGAAGTACTGCGCAAGACCTCAGTGTACAGGTGAGTTCAAATGCTGAAACCTCGGTATGTAACATAGCATTCGCAGAGAACTTCATTCCATGGGTTACCGTGGTCGTGCGGCTGCTTATAAGCCTTTCATTTCCACTCGGAATGCTACTCGTCGTTTAGCATAGTGTAAAGAACATTCATCGTGGACCGTAGATTAATGGAAACGGGTCCTATGGACTGATGAATCCAGATACACGATCCATCAGTCTGATGGCCGTGTGTGGGTATGGCGGCAGTCGGGGGAACACTATTTACCACAGTGTACTGTTCCTTCGGTCAAGTTTGGAGCTGGCAATGTACTCGTGTGTGTGGGGGGGGGTTCGCGGTATGGTACCAGCCCATTGGTTATCGTGGACGAACCTGTTAACCAGCACGTCTACCTCGATATTCTGGGCAATTATGCCCTACCAACTCTGTAGCAATACTATGGAACCGAGCCTTGTTGGTACCAGCAGGATAATGCACCGAGCCATAAAGCCAGGACTGTTACTGCGTGGTTTGATGATAATTCCGTATTGTGTGTAGACTGGCCAGCACAGACCCCTGATCTTAATCCCATAGAGTACCTATGAGATGAATTATAGCGCCGCATAAAATGTTTGGAACCAAGGCCTACTACGGCAGCATTATGTACTGAATGGGAGCGCATACCTATTGTTGTGTTCCAAAACTTTGTCGAAAGCGTGTCTCGAAAGGTCAGTGCATGTATTCAAAGGTGGACCGATACCGTACTAATATATGTTAATAAATGCTATGTTGTGTTTCTCTTCTAGATGTCCGGTGACTTTTGTCAATACAGTGTATATTACTGCACCAACCTTCCTTTTCCAACACAAAACATACTTGATGTATTGCCACTTGCAAGATGTACACCAGTGTATGTGAATTGCCATCCCGTTTTTTGAACCATGATTCAATATTGTAACGAACCTTTGGCGGAGAAAATGGCAGAAGTCGGCTGCTGCTTCCGAAAACGTGCCGCAATGAGGGAGTCCATCTCGATTGCTCTCGCTTTCGCTGAGTAGCTCTGCAGTCAAAAGAAAAAGAATAAAACACAGAGATTTATCTCGGATATCATTACGGCTAGGGCCGTAGCTAACGGGAGATAAAGGAGGGCAGGGAGGTTGCCCTCCCAGAGTTTTCATACCAGGAGCGTAAATTCATGCTCTGAGAAAGTAGAAATGCACAACATGGGAATAATTTTACTGAAAATTGAAACTAAAAGAAATTTCAGTATTATTTTTAAAGACTTGAGTTAGCAGCTTACAGTATTGCGCGGAGTTAACCAGTGTACAAAGTAACCTATGAGGTGTGAGAGCTTCAAATGCGTGAAAGGAATGATCCAAAACAGAGGAGAGACAGACCTATAAAACAATACGCGGGTATGCCTAGCCTCCAGACCTTTCCAAACACACATTAAGAATGGAGAGCTAAGTAGTTATTCGTGCTCTTTCTCAGAAAGCTCCTCTGAGCGTTTAAACTTGAAAATAATTTTTTCAAGCCCTTTCTCGAAAGTATCTTTCTGTTGTTATATTCGCTGTCTGATACTCATTTCGTCCTCTGCTGGCTTGTTTTTCCTTCTGCATTTCTGCGGCGTGTTATATTGTCGGCGTTTACATAACTTTTACGTTTTACTTGGTACTTACAATCGTTGGTTCTTGGGTATTTGCCTAGTTTTTATACACTGACGGAAAAAAAATCCCAACACCACGAAAAAATAGTTGTAGAGAAATGAAATGAATTCAAAACACTTGTATAGGTAACATATTTAATCGATTAAGGTTTCAAGATCACAGTTTATTGTAAGCGCGAGAAGAGCCATTTTAAATGTGAAATGCTGGTACATTAATAACCGGTTTAACCGCCAGAATGTTGAACGCAAGCACGCAAATGTTCATGCATTGTGTCGTACAGGTGCTGGATGTCAGTTTGTGGGATGGAGTTCCATGCCTGTTGCACTTGGTCGGTCAATACAGGGACGGTTAATGCTGGTTGGGGGTGACGCTGGAGTTGTCGTCCAATGATGTCCCATACGTGCTCGATTGGTGAAAGATCTGGTGATCTAGCAGGCCACGGCAACATGTCGACACTATGTAGAGCATGTTGGGTTACAACAGTGGTATGCGGGCGAGCGTTATCCTGTTGGAAAACACACCCAGGAATGCTGTTGAATCACCAGACCGACGTACAACTGTGCCGTCAGGGTGCGTGGGATAACCACGAGAGTGCTCCTGCTGTCATAGGAAATTGCTTCCCAGACCATAACTCCAGGTGTAGGTCCAGTGTGTCTCGGCCGCAGACAGGTTGGTTGCAGGAGCTCAGCTGGCTTCCTTCTAACCGACACACGGCCATCACTGGCACCCAGGCAGAACCGGCTTTCATCAGAAAACACAACAGATCTCCACTCCGTCCTCCAATGAGCTCTAGCTTGACACCACTGACGTCGCAAACGGCAGTGGTTTGGAGTAAGTGGAATGCACGCTACAGGGCGTCTGGCTCGGAGCTGTCCTTCAAGTAACCGATTTGTAACAGTTCGTTGTGTCATTGTGGTGGCAACTGCAGCTCGAATTGCTGCCGCGGACGCGGGACGATGCGCCATGGCCATACGCCGTACACGGCAGTCTTCCCTCTCAGTAGTGCCACGTGGCCGGCCGGAACCCGATCTTCTTGAGGCAGTACCTTCCCTTGACCACCGCTGCCAACAATCATGCACAGTGGCTACATTCCTGCCAAGTCGTTCTGCAATATTGCGGAAAGAAAATCCACCTTCTCGTAGCCCTATTACACGACCTCCTTCAAACTCCGTGAGCTGTTGATAATGGCTTTCCCGTCTTCTTAAAGGCATTCTTGACTAACATCAACACCCTACGTCGAATCTCAACGATAACTAACGCTCACGAACGTTACAGCGCGTATTTACAGCAAACCTGCTCTGCATGTTCCGAGGGACGCTACTAGCGCCACACGTATGCGCCGAGCGCGAAATTTGCATAGACGTCATCTTACAGATGTACTCTCACCGCCTATAGCAACTGTCGTTTATCTAACACAACCCCTTCTTGGTGTTGGGATTTTTTTCCGTCAGTGTATATTTACCAAAATTATGTCAAATACCAAAAGTGAGATTTTTCAAGGATCACAATACTTTCTTATAACGAAGGTTTGAGAAAGAAAAAATGTATAGTGTCTGAGTGGAAATGGGACGTATAGTATTTGAGTGGGCTTTTGGACTCGAAAGGGCGTAATTTCGCCTCGCCTTCCAAATAAGAAAAGCTTACTCTCACCTGGATTACGCCTGGATTTATTGCGCTGGGGGAAGGGGACTATTTCTATTTATTATAGATGTCCCAGGACCTTTTACGCCTTAACCATGCCCTCTTTGGAAGAAGTGAAGGGCTTGAATTATTTACCTTCTACAAACTGTCAAATAAGATGTCAAATGAGTCGACACCTTTTTCCACGGACATAACTCTTCTTTTACCCTATATGATGCTTGCTGTCTTTAGTTTATCTTCTTGGCTCTGCAAATCAGTTTGCAATTGAATCAATAACTACTATTTACAGTAGCAAAATACTGTTCTACCCGTGTTTATACTAGCAATTTTACAACCATCGAAATCAGAAACGAAAAGAAAGTCCATTTGATGTTGTTGTTCGGCGCTTGGAAAAAAATGTTGAAAGTAACAGTCCTTCCATAAAGCAAACTTGTGAATATCGCAATGAAAATATTAAAATCAAAAGCACAAATCAAAATACGCGATTTTTTAAAAAGAAACTAAGGTATGCAAAACCATTTTGCGTAATACTATTAATTTTTATTTGATAAAGTTTTAGTAACGTAGCCGGATTTTTTATTCATTGTGTTATAATTGAAATGTTAATTTTGCCTTTCTATTATGCAAAGTATATTTCCGCACTTAATGCGTTCTAAAATCTTCCGAGATCAAACGGAGACTCCGAACTACAGTGCGCGCGCACTAGGTATATAACATATGACTCCATTTTTTTCTTTTATCTAATTAACAGGTTTTTAGTTGAATGATGGTTATTATTTTCGAGGAATCATAATTAATAAAATGCGGATTACTTAAAAATAATTGGCAAGTTTGATATAACGTCACGATATGATGGAACAAATGGTGGCGGTACATGAAGAGCTGCAGGTATTTCAAAAGACGCTTCTTTAACCTCTCAACACTAAGGCACAGACTGCAGGTAAAGGATTCCTTAAATCACTGTGGTCCAACAAAACTTCGTTCTCGAACCAAAACTGTTTCCAACATGACTGACTACGAGGGCCATGAAGTTTCCTAACTATTTTTAAGTGACATTCTTTGATACAACTGTACAGAATTTATTGTCAACTATAGAAACGACAGTAAACAACTATCAGAATATAAAAGAAAATGCAGATGTAAAAATGTACCGAGTTTAAATTCCTTATCTTAAGTTAAGGGAGAGTATTAAGCAGAACGTTCATTTATCAGGGGGAATGTACAGTATATCTCTTAAGACCAAAAGTCATTTGGCTAACTTAATGCGCTAAAAGATATTTAAATGGAAGGCTACAAAATATACCTTAAAACTCTATGCGCATTCTTATCACGATAACACCTGTGCGCATTCTTTTATTCAAGATAACAACTGTTTTGAGTTTTACGGTAACATGTTTCAGCAGAGATCTGATGCCCCAAAGGGCTCGCCCATGTCCACACTCTTTGCGGAAATAATTATGAAGGACATAGAAGATAACATTATCCCTATTTATGAGCACAGTATTGCATCATATTCCCGATATGCAGACTCATAATTTTCAGGGAATCTAATCAAGATTTAATTCAAATTGTACAAATGGCCTTAGTGATTATTATCCGACTATAACTTTTACTACAGAAATGGAGAGAAATGGTGAATTACCTTTCTTGGATGTTATATTTTCAAGAAGACAGCATCAACTAGAATTTCAAGTTTATCGGAAGGATACTTATGCTCCAGTATTCATTCCTGCTAGTTCTTGTCATCCAATATCCCATAAACTTTCTGTGTTTAGATATTTAGTACAAAGAACCTTTACAGTATATAGCAGTAGCAAGCTACGAAATGAAGAACTCAATTGGATTTTGAATACAGTTATTGGATATGAATATGATAAAAAAATTATATATAAACTGATTTATGACCACAAACATATGCAGAAGTTTGAAGAAAATAAGAGAAAAATCTTCTGTGGTACATTTTCATATCTCCCAGCCATTACTTCCATATCACATAGAGAATGTGATAAAGTTAATAAGAGTTTCGGTACAAATGTCACCACTTACGCTGATATACTCTTAAAAAATAAAGGGCCTAAGAAAGATTTAAATAAAGCTGGTGAGTATACTATCCCAATGATTGATCAAGATGGTACCAGGTCAAAATGCTATGTATCTATGTAAAAATGCTATGTATCTATGAAGGAAGCACAAAAAAAACGATTACTAACTAGAATACAACAGCACCAAGATAATTGGAAGAAAAAAGACCAGAAGACAACCTTAATTGAATTCTGTATGGATAATGTTTGTAACCCAGATTTTGGGAGAGCAAAAGTTGTTCTTGATCAACGTTCAGAGAAACTAATACGTGTTTCAGAAGACCTTGTTATTGAAAAAGCGTGGAAAGACAACTATAATAAGGTTAACACTATTGAAGTTCCATACCCATGAAAACTTATTATGGAAAATGAAACTCAAAATATACCAAAAAGCAGAAAGGCTCAATATAACTCAAGAAATAACAATGAAATTGGGAGGTATCCACTCAGATACGATTCTGAATTTGATCCACCAGTCGGCTTACAGCAAATTGTCAACTAGGCTCTTCGTTACGACGAATCAACATGTGATATCACAGGTGACGTTGACAGGACGTGACAGCCTGTCAACGTCACCTGTGATATTTTTTTGAGGTTTAACGATCGCCGTGAGCAACTCAATGGGCTATAAGCAGTCGCCCGTCCCTAATTTAGGGTCGCTGGTTCCAGGGAAGGGAGAGAGCCAGTGCCGTAAGACAAGCATAACATCCATGCCTGACCGGGATTCGAACCCGGACCCCTTACGGACGAATGATCAGAGGCCAGCGCCTTAGACCACTGCGCCACCGGGGCGGCCACCTGTGATATCATCGAGGGGTTTAAATACCCAGGTGCTTTACTAGCATTACTTAGAACAGCTTGATAATGGTATAGCAGATATACCGAAATGCATCGCATGTGTCAAACAGACCACACGAATGTATTTGTGGCGAGGTCATATGGTGTTGTCGGTGACAGTGTGTCATGTGTTTCTTCAATTCACTATACGGATGAACTTTTGGACAAAAGAATGGAACACCTACCGGAATGCGGAAAGTTCATACGAAACCAAAGGAACAAGGTTTTTTTATAATTTAATACCTTCTTATTAAATTTTTGTTTCAACGAAATAGACTAGTTTGGATTACTGCAATAGTGTGTGCAATTTCTTTTACTTCACCTAGAATATGGTGCAGTTACCTCTTAATTCACAATCTGAAAAACTTGTATACACTGAAGAGCAATTGAAATAGAGACAGCTGGCGTTATGCAAATATGGCGCTGTGGGCGGCCCTGTAAACGGAAACGACATGACGTATGCAGTGATCCGACAATATAAGGAGTGATGCGACGGGAATCAGTAAGATTCGGACGCAGTATGGGTAAGACGGAGGATCTAAGCGCATTTGATCGTGGGCAAATTGTCGAGGCCCAACGAAAGGGTCACTCCATCTCGGAAGTCGTGCAGGCACTGGGATTTTCACGAGACGTGTCACGGGTGCACCATGAGTACATCGAATCCGGTAAAACCATCCCTGCAAGGGCCAATTGCCGTAGAAAACAGCGTGTGGATGAGCGGGGTCATCGTCGGCTAGCTCGCATTGTAACAGCGGATAGACGGGCCACAGTGCAAGAAATCACTCGGCAATTTAACGCTGTTTCACAAAAACGTGTAAGCAGCCACACCATCCAGAACCATCTCCTCGCTATGGGGTACAGAAGCCATCATCCCACGAGGATACCGCTGCTGACCGCACATCACAGGGTGCAAAGATTAGCATGGGCGTGGGAACATCACCACTGGACCTTAGACATGGCGGGGAATGTTGCCTGGACTGATTAGTCGAGATTCACGTTGGTACATGCGGATGGCAGGATACGAGTACGGCGCAAACCACATGAAGCGATGGTTCCTTCTTGACAGCAGGGTACTCTTCAAGCTGGTGGGGGTGGAATTCTCGTCTGGGGACTGTTTACGTGGACTGAAATGGGACCCCTGGTACGTGTGACATCGTCCCTCACAGGTCAACGTTACCGGAATATCCTGGACGACCATTTGCTCCCGTTTGTGCGTCTTCAACATCCCACTGGGGACCTCATCCTGCAACAAGACAACGCACCATGCCATCGCTCCCGAATTGTATCCGAATGGTTTGGTGAAGCTAGGTCCCCTGACTTCAATCCCATCGAGCACATCTGGGATGACATCGAGAGAGATGTTCGAGGCCCTGACCCCTCTCCGTCAAATCTTCGTGAACTGTGGGAGCTTGTTCAGGGGTCGTGGATCCGTATGGCTTCCCAAAGCTTCCGGTATCTTGTCGAGTCCATGCCAAGACGAATCACCGCCGTCATCAGGGCGAAAGGCGGTGCTATACGTTACTAGACAGGTATCTCTAATTCAAATGCTCTTCAGTGTATATACACTGGCGTGGAAAAATTAAGGACGAGACGGTTTTTCGAATGCAACGTCGTGCAGAAGTGCTCCACATCGACTCAAATCATACCATAAGATCCCCAATATGTAAGAATATGAGACAAGTGAGTAAAACCGTCCAAACAAGGAATCCAAAGAATACAAAGGCACTTTATTGAAAAGGTAGCTTCGAGCACAACTGGACAGAAGACAGAAACGTCCATGTGACAGGCGGATGCCAAGAAAAATCCAGTCTTTAGTAGGGGATATGATCACCCCTGACTGCGTTGCAGGATTTACAACGTCTGTCTATGCTGAGGACGAGGTTGTCAAAGAGCTGTTGAGGCATCGCGGCCCATTCCTCTTGTAGCGCCAATCGAAGTTGCGGAATCGTTGCGGGCGGCTGGTGACGTGCTGTAAGCTTCTTCCGAGAAGATCCCCACGTGTTCGATTGGATTTAGGTCCGGGGACCTTGCGGACCAATCCATGCGTCGAATATCTTCACTATACAACAGCTCTGCGACAGCCACTGTACGATGAGGTGTAGCGTTGTTGTCCATGAAGAGGAACTCAGGACCCACAGCACCTCTAAACAGACGCACATGAGGCAGGAGAATCTCGGTGCAATAGCGGACACCAGTGACTGAACCTCCTTGGAAGATGTGGAGGTCAGTACGGCTACCAAGTATGATACTCCCCCCCGAACGAGAACTCCATCAGCTCCAAACCGGTCCCTTTCGATTATGTTAGAGGTGTGATTGCGTGATCCCTGCTCTCTCCAGAAGTGTATACGTCCAGAATCGCTCCTCAGACTAAATCGGCTCTCATCCGTAAAGAGAACTCGACCCCATTGCTGATGTGTCCAGTTCTTTTGTTCCTGGCACCACAGAAACCGCTGTCTCCGATGAGCAGGCGTCAATGGCACACACCGTACTGGTTGTCATGCAAATATACCACCTTTGTGCAGCCTCCTGGTCACGGTAAATCCGCCGCCATGGTTGCTCTTGAACGACCACTGCTAAACTCTCGGACAGCTGTTCCTGTCTTTTGAAATGCTCTCCAAGCTCGTGAAATGATGCTGTGAGCAATCCCGAACTCCTCGGCCACACTAGTCACACTTCGACCTTCTTCCAACTTCCCAATGACGCGACATCGGGTAAAGTCATCCAGATGTCGTCTACTGGATTGCCTGTTGGCCATATCACACGGTGGCAGCAACTCGACGTCGTTCAAACCGATGTACACCGTGCAATAGCTTTCACTGAATTGCTGAGCGTACACCGCCCGTGTGCTTTATACCCTTACGACACTCCCCATCCCCTACGTCATGCTGCATATATGCGCATGCGCTACCGTACCGATCCCCAGTCTATCTTCTGAGTGGTTTTTCGGTCCGTTCTGCCTGCTCGTTCCGCTGTTATGCTAATTTCTCCTCTTCGTCCTTAATTTTTGCACACCTGTGTATATTTGCGAATCATGTATAATTTGAAATAATTGTGTGTTTCATAGATTAAAAAAGAAATTAGGTTAATTATGCAAACGTTCTATTTGCCGCTGTCACTGGTATGGTACATTTGCCTTCGTAAGAATGCGCATAGAGTTTTAAGGTATATTTTGTACCCTTCCATTTAGTATATCTCTGTTGTAGATCGTAGTGTGGCTTAAGAAAATTTGCTTCCATTCTTCGATTTGATCTGATCTTCATTCCAGAGAAGGTGCGCTCGAAGACATACACTGCTCCACATAGCAAAGTCCTCACCAAGAAGTAATATATTTCTCGGAACGGCATACAAATGGGTTGGTATGTGTCGACATTTGCGTTATGGAAATGCTCGTAGGTGCGAGCCAATCACGTGAAAGGTGAGGAAGATAAAAAGGTCAAAGCCACTCAGCATGGCATGGCTAAGTTGGTCGCCCTCACCTGGCACATAGGCCACTGCATCAACGTTATCTTGGTGGCGAAAGCACGTGTAAGGAGTGATAATATCTGGACAACGTTTTCTGGAATCCTACTATCACATAGGCACCTTTATCAGAGTCTTCATCATTATCCTGCGTTGCATCGCGGCAGAAACGTATTGGTCTACCAAATGTGGCGACCATGGTGGAGGACGGTGACGGGCAACGCTGTCATCAGACATCTAGACCGACTTCCGAATTCCTCGCTCGCCGCATTCGACGGCAAGCAGTAGCAAGTCCACAACTCACAACGGATGAAATTCGACGAGGTATGCAGGCTACTACAGACACCCCAGTATCGACACGCACTGTGAATGTCATGCTAGCTGAGGTAGGTTGGCGCTCTCGCCAGCCATTGTGACGACTTGCGACTAATGGCTGAATATCGTCGTACAACGTTGAAGTGTCGCCGTACGAGGCGGGATGAACGGAACCATGTCGTATTCAGCGACGAGTCTCGCTTCTGTCACTGCGCCGACTGTCGCCGATTGAGAGTCAGGAGAAGACGAGGTCACCGGGTTGATCTTACTGCCATTCGTGAGCGAAATATGTATCCGTAGTCTAAATTCATATCTAGGGGCGATATCAGTTTTAACAGCCTTTCGTCGTTCGTCCGCATAGTAGGTTCAATGGCAGTACGACGATACGTTTATGAGGTGCTGCAGCTACTTTTGTTTTTGTGTATCAGAGGTATCTCTGACATCCAGTTTTTGCAAGATATCGCCGTCAGCACACTGCCAATCACAGTGCTTACAAGGTGTCCAAGTGCTGCCCTGGTTAATGCGATCTCCACGCTTCTCCCTTTGATAATGTGTGGGACGTCATTGGCAGGCGACGTAACGATTTAAACGACCCCCTCGCAGTGTCGAGGGACTGTGGACACAGGACAATGATACACCGTCAGGGGACTTTTCCACCAGATGTCACGCGGTGTTGCCGAGTGCATCGCCCAGCATGATGGTCATACAACCTATTGACTCGGACCACAGTACACTTTTCCCTCGCGTATTGCATTAATGAAATCCCTGAGAAATTTAATTAGTTCTTTCCCTTCTACTTGTCTACACGTGTGGTAAGTTTTGTTTCATTTCGTGCATTACTTCAAGGTGTGGAATTTTCTACATAGAGCAGTGCATATGCCCTACCAAACATCGAACTTACTTTTAAAGCGAAATCATGAAGATTGGGATACTGTTTACTTGCCGATAATTCCCGAAACTTCCCAAACAAAAAATTGCTCTAAATGAAATGCATAAGTCTCTCTCTCTCTCTTTCTCTCTGCAGTACAGGATATCGCTCCTCTATTTTATCACCAAGGGAACTGACAAAAGGTGGAATGTTGATTTCAAACTGTCAAAATCCGGAAACCTAGATTCAAATTCTTTCTGGAACTCGTCAATGTAACTGCGAATTGTGCGAAGTCAGCATTTTCTGCTTCTTGCTTTACTTCTTTGCAGGTTTTGATGCGTTTAAGGTCCCTTTATTTTTTTTTGACAGATCACCTTTATTGCCGACCAAAAAAATTGCCGTAGTAGGAGGCCAGCTTGACCACCCTGCTTTAAACGATATTTCATTTCCGTTTGGATTATGTTACTTCATTTGTAAACTTCTGTCTTAAAATCGTGTATGCAAATACTTCTTTTCCACCTTGGATTTATATTTTTAGTCATAGAGACCAGGTTAGTTTTTCGAAATGTAATCTATTGAGACTGAATTTCTACAAATGCCTGTCTGTTGTTATGTTTTTCTACCTAATCGTTCTGTAATTAGAACATACAATAGTAAAAATATTGTCATTTTCTAAAATGCAGTTATTGCAGAGTCTAAGTGACAATAACAGAAACGCACGTCACGATTTCCGTACAGAAATGCAGGAGCGTTTTGAAGAGATGGTTTTAGTGAGCGTCTAATTTTAAGAAACGAATCAACATTCCACATAAGTGAGAAGGTTAAAAAACATAACTTTCGCGTATGGGGGAATAAAAATCCTTGAGCAACTGGGGAGGATGTGTGGGATTCCCTAAAAGTTAATGTGTTCTGTGCTATATCCTGTAAAAAAGTTTGTGGCCCCTTCTGTTTCAAAGAATACCGTAACGGGAAGTTTTTATCTCGATATGCTAATTATTTGGTTGATGCCTCAACTGCACGAAGACAGTGGCAGCTTCATTTTTCATCAGGACGGAACACCACCCCACTGGTATCGAGAAGTTAGAAATTACCTTGATGAAAACCTTCCACAGCATTGGATTAGCCATGCAACAGGCACAACATGTCAATCACATGTTGGCCACCACGAACTCTGGATGTAACTCCCTATAACTTGTTATGGGGCTATGTCAAAGACAAGGTCATCATCTTTCACCTTCTTGTTAGTTTGGCTGATCTGAAACAACGTATCACAACAGTTATTGCTGGAGTTGGTGAGGACATATGTTAACGCGTGTTTGGTAAGGATTCGACTTCCACGTTAATATTTGCCGTGTGACTAAGACTGCACACATCGAGGATGTGTAAGTTGCTGCAACAAACTTCAAGAGTTTCCCTACATAGCGTGCAACGTGTCATCTTAAATTTTGAAACACTCTATTTCATTTCTAATAACTTGTATATACACAGTCGAGTCACAATATTGTGACCACCTCCTACATTTGACGTCAACAGCTTGTAGCCAGTGAAAAAAGCCACGTGTCGTGAGCTAGCTTGGAGGATATATTAGGTGTGCTGTAGGGATTCTGAAAACACATCACCCGTTGCTGTCATGGATAAAAGGAGCGATTTATCAGATTTACAAAAAAGGGATGATTATCGGCTTTCGGGCGGATAATCATCCCTTTTTGTAAATCTGAATATGGTGTCAATATTTCTAAAACAGCGCAGTTTGTGAACTGTTCGCGTGCTGCTGTGGTTAAAGTGTACCGTGATTGGAGAAATGGCACCATTGCGAAAAAGCGAAGTGGAAACTGTGGAGCACCACGTGCTATTGATGTGAGACGTGAACATCGGTTTCGAAGGTGCTTGAGGGCCGATCGACACGCTACAGTGGAGCAACTCACTGGTCAAATGAACCAGGGGGCTACTGGAAGTGTGTCTAAACGAACAGTTCAGCGAACCCTGCTGCGTATGGAGCTCCGATGCAGACGGATGATCACTGCACCTATGCTAACGAAAGTGCATCGGCGGAAAAAGCTTACATTTGCACGGCAGTATCGGAATTGGGCCTCCGCTGATTGGCAAAGGATTGCCTTCTCCGATGAGTCACGTTTTCTACTTCAACGAATGGATGGAAGTTGGCGCATAAGGCAAGAAACATCGGAGAACAAACACTCTTCAGCCATTGCTGGAAGAACGCAAGCTGGTGTGCGCAGCGTTATTGTCTGGGGAATGTTTTTGTGGCATTCTCTGGGCCCACTCATACCTGTGGAAGGCACTATGGACCGAATTCGTTATGAATCCATCTTTGCGGACCACGTACACCCATACATGCTGATTGTCTTCCCTGGGGCGGATGGGATCTTCCAGCACGACAATGCGACGTGTCACACAGCTAGAAATGTACGAAAGTGGTTGGAAGAGCACGATGAAAACTTCAAAGTACTTCCCAGGCCCCCTTATTCCCCAGACTAAAACCCAATTGAGCATCTGTGGTGCCTCCTCGATCATGTTGTTCTCTCTATGGATCCTCCACCACGAACCCTCCACCAGCTGTAAGATGCACTGCAGTCAACATGGCTCCACATACCTGTGAACACCATCCAGCGCCCTATTGAGTGACTTCCAGCTCGTCTAGCTGCTGTCCGCGCTGCACACGGTGGTTACTCTGGATATTAACTGGTGGTCACAATTATGTGACTTGATCGTGTATATGGCTTTTTCTTCCTCTGTCTCCCCAACAACTTTAACTCTAAGATCCCGTAAAAATTAAAAAAAAAAAAAAAAGATATGGACGAGAACGAAGTTGCAGGAGGTGAAAGTTTCTTTCCAGAGAGGGAAGGGGTATAACGAAGTAAATTTCTCCGTCATTTCTGTCCACGCCAGGATTCGATCCCGGATCCCCTTATTCCAGAATAAGTCGCTCTACCAATTGAGCTACGCGGATGTTTTATTCTGACTCCTATCTGCCTTTATGTCGTGTGCGGCCTTCTGGCAGGTACGTCACATCTCCTGGTACGTTACATCATCTCCCCCTTATTTTTTTTTTTTTTTTTTCGAAGTGCTGGAGAAGGGATTCTCTTATTTTTCCTATCTCGCGGTGTGGAAAGAACATCACACCAATGCGAGATTTTGAACGGTCGGGTCATCCGGATAGTTCGGGCCCCATTATAACGAAGTAAATTTCTCCGTCATTTCTGTCCACGCCTGGATTCGAACCCAGATCCCCTCATTCCGGAATAAGTCGCTCTACCAATTGAGCTACGCGGAAGTTTTATTCTGACTCCTATCTGCCTTTATGTCGTGTGCGTCCTTCTGGCAGGTACGTCACATCTCCTGGTACGTTACAGGGGCTATGAATTGTTTTTCTCAGGGACGACTGAGGGTGTAATCCCATAGTATATATTACATGAAGTGATTTTGGAAGAGTTGAGGTTAAACTCATCAGAATTAGCATCTGACGCCAGTTTAGGAAATGTTCTAGTATATTTTTAGATTGCCCCCCCCCTCTTTCATTTGATTTCATACCCCCACTTGTTTCTTTCATCTGATTGCAATCGTTGCCGTAGCCCTCGCTCTTTGTACTTTAAATTCGGAGGAATTTAAATCCATATTCAGAGAGCAAAATTTAAAAATGAAAAATGCAAAGTCCTTTTTTATCAATATTTTTCTTACTGCTGAATCGTTGTTAGAAAGTGTCTGTCAGCGACAGAACAAGCAAAAGAATTATAAATTACGGTTTACACTTCAGGAAGACATTTGTCATTTTAGTACATGGCCTCGAGCCAAAAGTAGCAAACTTCGAGGGCAATAACATACTTCGAGCGAAGGAGCTTCAAGATGTTTAATGCATCAGTGTTGATGTGAATTCTCAGGCTTAACAAAGCCCCAAATATAGGTAACTAACCTAAGTTTAATAACTTGTTTACTTTTCTAAAGAGTTTGCTTTTTACTCATGGTTAAAATACATGCTTACTTGCATAATATTAATCAAGCGCAGATGACAAAACTTTTATGGATCCAATAAAAAAAAACAAAAAAGTTGCCCTCATCTCCTTTTCCAAGAAAATAAGCTTCCGCCGATCCTGCCCCAAACATAGGCAAACTACTGAACTGTTTTGTGAGTTTCAAAAATTACAGACAGTGAAACCTAAACCTCATTTTCTGGTACTATTGTTTGCTTTATTTTATTTATATTGTTCTCATTTCAGCTCCTTCTGACCTAAGAAGAACAAAACACATGAGTTTACTACATGATTCACGATATGTCCATCTTTTATTTATTTAATGCTATTATTGGCATAATTTTTTTTATTGAAGTAGTGGAGGTGCTCCACAACAGAAATCATTAAAAAACTGCAAATTGTGATAAGAATATCTCCATTGGTAAGAATGTAGTTTATGGTAATACAATGAAAATAAAAGTAAGAATGACGTCGCCCACAGTCTCGGGAATCGAAAATAGCGGCTATATATCAAAATGGCTACACGTGTTCAGATTTTGTTACAACGGTTTTTTTTTACACATCCTACAGAAAAGGGTGTTTGGCATCGATTTATATGTTTTTGAAGTCAAGGATTTCATTTTTCATGTTAAAAATAGGCTAAGAATCAATATAGGTGATATTTTGTCGCATATACTGGGTAAATTGAAAGAAAAGGGAACTCAATATTTCCTCTTACGAACAAAAAATGAGTATTTATCAATGCCTGAAGGATACTGAATATTACCAAATTTGAACATTGCTTTTTAAAAACATAGCTTTTTAAAAACATAGCTTTTAAAAACATTGGCCGGCACCACATCATTCTTCACATTCGTTCTTACAGTTGCACAATAGTGTGCAAGACAAGCCACCGCTTCTGCAGCCACACTTGTTCTTACATATTTTGCACGTACATTTGATTAGCTTTTTACATGAATCAGAAATTTCTGACAACTCCGACCATTTCATCTGCCATGATACATCATCCACCATCCCCATTCGGTTGGAGACGGTACACATATTGTGCATGTGTTTGCTTGTTCCCAAATGTGTCCAGCTAGGAAAGCACTATGTAATACTTCTTGTAATGCACCCTTTGTCAGTGGCAGACTTTCAAGCGGACGATTTTTGGTCATGAACAACTCTTGTTTTACATCATTTGCACTTGTATTGTCACTGGTTGAAGAGTACAGTAGTACTAAGTATCTTTCAATAACGTCTAAAATTTCAGTAAGAATGGAAATGTGCAATTGTAAGATGAATGAAAATGTAGTAGTAGCTTCGTTAAAGAGCATCTATGTCTTCCAAGTTGATTTTTTTGTCTTTCCTGTGAAACTATGATTGCTATCATAGCCTGTGAAAGCATGAAATCCTGAAATATGAGTAACATGAATGTCACTCTCAAATTCTTGTATGTACTAACCGACAGATGTCTGGTCCTGCAACCATCCAACGTCTTAGTGCCGATGGGTCCTGTGTCAACTTTACTGCGTTGTCATCCCTTTTCACTCTTGCGTTACTTTGTTCATGTGCTTGGTCTACGCTGATTTCTGAGAGGATTCTGTTTGATTTTCTTATCACAAATTATCCTGAAGAAAATGAGCGATGTATGACTTGTAGTTGAATCTCTGCGTCAAAAAAGTATTTCAGATGGATTGGTAGCCAACGTTCATAGTATTGATGATCAAGAAAACAACACCAAGGAATCATTTTTAGACAGTCACGATGCAAAGAGTAGTTTCCTTCTCTGATTCAGTGAAAAAAGAGAAGCAATAGGATTTCCATATTAACACAATTCAGCCAATATTTGAACATGACACTCTCGTTTGCTCGTGTTTTACATCAAATCTTAAATTCAATCTCATAATTATTTTCTTGATAAGCATCATGAAACAAATATTTGTAGTGCTGCAGCAGTTACTTGGTGAATTACTCTGGCTTTGCCATGTAGGTTACTTTTAGATAACTTTCAGCAGCACGAAGAGATGCAATATCACAATGGGCAATTGCACCATTCCATCCGCTTCCTGACATCCACTGACCCAAACCTCGGAGGAAAGCTTGTTCAATGAGAAATGCACCGAATATCAACCCCATTTCCCCCATATATTGAATGTCTGGATAATTCCACTGAATCAGTTTTGCTAACGCAAACAAAGGTTGGTTCACTGTCATGACAGGAAGTTGATTTCCATTAAGAAATTGTGTAACTTGTTTCATTATGTACATCGCAAGCTAAATAACAGCTATTGATGAGTGAGTGTTCGTAAAATAGTGGTAAAAGTGTTGATATTGCAGGAATGATATCAGTTGGGGCTTTTTGATCACTTGCATGGTAGACAGCTCATGATGCATCCGGTCCAATATTGGTATCTTGGCTGATAACGTGCTTTACACACAGCCATGCAATCTCTCCTTTCTTCAGATTCGTATCAGTGGTTGACAACATCAGTTTTGATGCAGCATCAGAACTAACTGGAATAGTAGATCCTTATGACTGAGGAATGCTGGTTGCATTAATGCAAATTATTCTGGAAGACTTGGTACACTTTGCTTTTTGAAGGCACTTATGTCATACTGCATAGCTGGTGTAGATCTTACTGTTCCTAAACATTCACGTGTCGGATTTTGAAATACGGATATACTTGTCCCATGAAAGGAACTCTCTGAGGTTGATGTAACGTCAGAGAGTTCCTTTCATCATCCTGTTGTAATGACGGCTCTATGTTACGATACGCTCCAATTGTGCAGATCCCTTCACGTAATTTTGATGGACACACTAACTTTTCTTCTTGGAACTTAACATTTACAAGTTGACGCCCCGGTGGCGTATTAGTCTAAGCGACGGCTTCTGATCATTCGTCCGGTAGAAGTCCTAGTTCGAATCCCGGTGAGGCATGGATGTTGTGTTTGTCTTACGGCACTGGCTCTCTCCCTTCCCTGGAACCAGTGGCCCTAAATTAGGGACGGGCGACTGCTTATAGCGCATTGAGTTGCTCACACACACACACATATATGTATATATATCATATATCATACTAAGCTGTTCTCTGAAATTCAGAGGTTAGCTCCAAAAGAAATACAAACTACCAGATATTTTCACTTATTGTTGTCGTATCACACTTCTCCATCTACAGCGATCTTGACATACAACTTGGGCTGCACTGATATCCATTACACGCCATACACAAGATCATTTATACTTATACTCATAATCTTTTTCTCATGCAGACACTCCTGAATCTCATCCACCCATGTTTTCCTTGGCCTTCCTCTGTCTTCCCTTCCTGCCACTTGGGCTAAAAAAGATTTTCTTAGTGAGCATCTCATCACTCATTCTTTCAACATGACCAAACCACCGAAGCATATTAGTCTCCATCTTGCTAACAACATTTTGCTTCACATCACACAACTGCAGCACATCTTCATTCCTCACACAATCAGACCGTGTCTTGCCACAAACCCCAGTAAGTAACGCATTTCTCCAGCACACAAACGACTCCTGTGTTTTTTCCGCAGTACCCAGGTTTCACTGCCGTACATCAGAGTAGGAACATTTACACTTTCATACACAGCCATGTGGGACTCTCTAGAGAACCCCTCATTTCTGTGAAAACCTCCCAGGTCAGCTATGACTTTCAATAAAGAATTCACTCGCCTACTGATTTCCCCATCCAATTTGTTCTCTCTGTCAAACATGCTTCCTAAATACACAAACTCATTCACCTGATCAATCACTGTGCCATTTAGACTTACATTACATTCAGTGCTACCAGTTCCTCTCTCAAAGATCATAACTTTGGTTTTCCCCTTATTTATACTCAGTTTGAAATTCATGCAAACTTCGTACATCCGGGACAACATACTCTGCAAATCACTTTTGCTCTCTGCCAACAGGAGTTGCTCACGGTGGTCGTTAAACTTCCAATAAAAAAAAACGTTTACAAGTTCACACATCGCTGATGAGAGTTCCAGCATACGAGTACATGAGATTGAAAGTCCAAGTGAATGTAGCTTTTCCACGATGTCTTTTTTTCGCGTTTTTCGAAATATTGAAAGCCATATTTAAACTTGCAGGGGAATTTCTCTACCAGTTTGATGCTTCAATATAGTATTTCTAGTTGGCTTATGGGCCTGTATATCAAAACACATCAATTGCAATATTGTGACAGATGGTTGGGTAACAAATTCATTGGCTTCAATATTGGCTTCATATAACAGCACATTCACGATAGCCAGTAGGAAGCGAGAAACAGTTTACGATGGTATTCATCATCGAAATCACCATTAAACGTGTTCTTGTGTTGAAGAATTTCTTTTCTTACCATTTACGCAGCACGCAATAAAGGAAGTGTGTCTTCATCTTGATCATCTTTAGAAGCTTGCAACATAGCGTCACCAACAGTTTGTCATATGCCAAAATATACTTACTGCCAGACATGTTTGCCGTCATATATGGGAAATATGCAAGAATCCTCTGTTGTAATTTTGAAGTGTATACATCAGGCATGTTTAATTGCTCATCCACTCCTATTAGTGGCATTAGTCGCAACTTGTACGCTTTCGTCATGGCACTCACCTTCAAAACTGGTTGTGTTTCATTTGAATCTTTCATACTTTTCTCCACGAAATTGACTAATTCTACAAAAACTACTCCCTCGCATATATGAACACTGATGCTTGTTGCTGGCATTTGACTACTCCGAGACTTGTTGTTAATCCTGCCAAACACTTAGCATGGAATTTTGCATCCAGAGCAATCATATCGCCACCACTATATTTTGCTAGTAGAACACTATTTCCTTGTTCAGTGGCACACTACCTCACCATTTGATCTACATGCAATGTTGTAACATTAAACAATTGATCCTTATTGGTCGCAGAACCATCACAAAAGAAGCACACATCTTTAGAAATAGATGATTGGTGTTTACGTTCATGAGAGGACGATGTCGGCTCTTCTTTCTCACCTTCAGAAAGTTTTCGCTTCTTTGCTCTTTCGAACATTATGGAATTGTAATTTAATGCACATTTTTGTGCCACTTAGCTTGTCTTTTTAAAAATGTTTGTTCCATCCCGCTGTGGTCTTCATCAAACATCTTTATATTAATATTCGTGGGTAAGGCATTAATACTTTCAAAGTTCTGTAAGTTTTTCGCAAGTGTTGCATATCCAGCGTTACGTGAAGACATTTTTATTATTCGCAGGGCACACCAAATTATTAGCACATGTGTTTTAGCACAGTTTAAAAATTCTCCAATCAACATATTGCGATATTTCCTCACCCAGGTTACTGGCAGAAACTAATCGGAGCCACTTTGCCATTTTTAGAATGCCATCTGCACATACTCAAATTTGAAACAAAATAAATAATAGGGATTAGTGGCATATTTAGTAATATTAAACTCTTTCTACAAGTAATATTGAAATCTTTTTACTACGATCTTATTATTTTAAACCGGAGCCACGAATATAAAATCCTGAAATTGTGATAAGAACATCTCCTTGTGCAAAGAAGGACAACCTATGTCCTACATATTTATTCCTAGCATATTTTTAACATGAAAAACGAAATCCTTGACCTCAAAAACATATAAATCGATACCAAGCACTCTTTTGTATGATGTGTAAAAAAACAGTTGTAACAAAATCTGAACGCGTATAGCCATTTTGAAAAATAGCCGCCATCTTGGATTTCCATCACTTTGGGCGATGCCTCCCCATAATAACCATAAACTACATTCTTACGAATGGGGATATTCTTATCACAGTTTGCAGCATTTATACATCTAGCATTACCACTAAAAGTTAAACGACCACCATGAGCAACTCAATTGGCTATAAGCAGTCGTCCGTCCCTAATTTAGTGTCACTGGTTCCATGGAAGAGAGAGAACCAGTGCCGTAAGACAAACACAACATCCATGCCTCACCGGAATTCGAACCCGGACCCCTTTTGGACGAATGATCATAAACCATCGCTTAGACCACTGCTGGAAGTTTTTCATTGTATCCCGTGTAACCACTTCCTTCAAAAAACTTGAAAATCTTTATCGTCCTGGATCGGGAATCGAACCCGCACTTCCCGATATACGGTCGACCATGCGAGCCATTACACTGCCCCAGGACTCCTAGCATTCTCGACCGGAAATCGGGAAGTACGGGTTCGATTCCCGCTCCAGGACGATGAAAATTTTTCAAGTTTTCGGAAGGAAGGGGGTACATGGAATACAGTGAAAATATGCAATAATATCATTACAATGCCTACCATGTATTGATGAAGAATGATTTCTTCGCGAAAATGTGTTTCCCAATGGTATATGACGTATTTTTATTTATTTAATGTTATTTCCCCCTAGAAATCAGGATTTTACTTTATCATTATAAAAACTGTAGAAACGGCTGCAAAGTAAGCAGGATCTTTGCGCTTTAAAAGCATTGGTTCACAATATACTCACTAGGCAGTGACGGATTTAGTTACTGTGTGTGTGGCCCTGCGCACAGCATTAGTTTTGCGCCCCCTTCCCAGCCCCTTCGTTTCCCGCCATCTTTGAAAACTGAGTACTGTAATCACAAAATAAAAAAATCGGCTTTGAGATTTCGAAAGAAATACACATTTTGGAGGGTGTCGAGTTGGCCGAACCACATATCAAACAAAATTAATTTCTACTATCGGTATTTAGCGTTCAGTTAGTGCCCGAATCGCAGAATTTTGCAGGACCAATTGTTCGATTCGGGCACTAATTACACTAAAACGGCACGAATTGCTCACGCAGAGAAGTGCTGGAAATATTATTCTTTTACATATCAAGATAACCCACCATATTAAAATGCTGGTAACGCGCTTAATTTTGCAGAACTTACTCTGCAATTTGGGCGCTAATTAGCACTAACTGGGGACTAATTGCTCACGTACAGAAATTCTTCTAGTTTTTGTGGTACCTTGATGGAGGAAAGATATAACGTAATTTATAAGTAGGGAAGCTTTTATTCATGAAAAGAAGAAAAT